>CM039678.1:434816056-444816056 GCA_022496015.1 Hordeum marinum
TATAGTCACCCAGTTACGTTGCGACGTTTGATATACACAAGGTACTCCTCCGGTGTAAGTGAGTTGCATGATCTCATGGTCATAGGAACAAATACTTGACATGCAGAAAACAGTAGCAATAAACTGACACAATCATATGCTACGTTTGTAGTTTGGGTCGTGTCCATCACATCATTCTCCTAATGACATGATCCCGTTATCAAATGACATTTCATGTCCATGAATAGGAAACCATAGCCATCTTTGATCAACGAGCTAGTCTATTAGAGGCATACTAGGGACATGGTGTTGTCTATGTATCCACACATGTATCTGAGTTTCCGATCAACACAATTATAGCATGGATAATAAACGATTATCATGAACAAGGAAATATGATAATAACCAATTTATTATTGTCTCTAGGGCATATTTCCAACAGTTCTGCCTTGGTGGCTCGATGCACTAGCTCGAGCAAGTTGTATTAGGGTTGGAAATTTGCAATTTTCTTGACTTGGTAATTGAGACCATTCAAGAAACGTGCCATAGTTTGCTCATAATCCTCCTTCACATCGGCTCTTATCATGGCTATCTCCATCTCTTGGTAGTACGCTTCCACCGACTTGGTGCCTTGTTTGAGTAGTTGGAGCTTCTTGAAGAGATCACGATTATAGTTTGTTGGGAGGAATCAAGCTCTCATGAGATCTTTCATTTGTGCCCAAGTGGTGAATGGAGGGTCACCTCTTTCTCTTCTTCTCTCTATGACTTGTTCCTAACAAATAAGCACGTAATCTTGGAACTCGAGGTAGGCCATGGAAATCTTCTTATCCTCTTGATAGTTGTGTAACCGGAATATTTTGTCAACCTTGAGTGCCCAAGAGAGATTGTCTTCGGGATCGTTTCTTTCGGAGAACTTAGGCCTATTGAACTTGAGCTTGCCAAAGCAATTTTCTTCATTTTTGTTGTGATTATGGTATCATTGTCGTGGTGGAGTGTGGTTGTCTTGTTGAAGTTGGCCTTGCCATGGAGCTTGATCATCCACGTGGTCAATGGGATTTGCTTGAGGTCATGCTTCTTGTCGTGGATGGGCATTGTTGTCATGTTGATATTGCTCTTGCCTTGTAGCGAGCTCATCAATGTGTTGCTCCTCTTGCCTTGGTTGTTGGACATCCTTGTCGCATCCGTTGTTGGCGTTCTTGGTGCTCCTCGTGATGTGCGGCTTCCTCTTGGCTTTCTCGATGTAGAGCTTCCTATTCCTTGTGAGCTATTCGGTTGCATTCTTGCAAGTCATGGGCTGATTCACGAAGCACGCGTTGTGCCTCATTTGCTTGCTCTTTGCGGCGTCGGTGTTCCTCACGATGATGACGTAGGAATTCTTGCTCGTAAGTGTCTTGCTCTTGTTGGTGACGCTGGTCACGCTCGCGATGTCGACCTTGAGGCTCGTCGTCGTGGTAAGGATTGCTTGAGTCTTGATATAGGCGATGTGCATCAGGTTGTTGTGGTCGATCTCGAGGACGAGGACTCTCGCTGGAGGAGTCCTCGGAGGAGTGATGGCGTGCGCCGTCGAGTTGAGGTAGAAGTGGATGATGTGTGATTCACCATCAAGGCACGGAGCTTGTCCATTTGGGTTGTCATGAAGTCCCGCGTTCGCTCCTCGGATTCACATATGTTGGTGGCGAGGTGCTCGATGCGGTCCGTGATGACATCATGTGCTTGGCGCATTCCCTTTTGTGCGGTGAAGAATTGTAGTTTGGTGACGTAGTTGTTCGCGTCGTCGTCATGCTCCTCAAATGTCGGGTTCGTCATAGTGTCCCTATCCATGGTACTCAAGTAGATATAAGTGGAAGAATGAGAAAACACATTACCAATTACCGTCCGAAGGCTGAAATTAGGATCAATCACTCAATGTGAAATTATGGAAACAGTAGAATTGGTACCAAGTTTGCCCTTCTCACACCTATACAAGTAATGCTTGTGGAGTAGCTTGGTTAGGATGGTGGCACAAAATTTCAAGCAATTTGATAATATGATGCAATAAAGTTGAAATAGATTTGCAAATTCGCAAGTAAGACAATGTGAATCAATAGTAATGAGTAAACTCGGAAACACACACACAAATAGAAAAGTGGAGCTGTGCAACCAAGAAATGAGGTCAAAATGTGGAATTCACGGAAAATGCCTGTGTTGCACAACTCTAGAGAGATGCTAGCATGATTACTCAAATGGGTGTGATACGAACTTGTGCACAACCTATAAGAAACAAAATGTGTCGTCTTCTTATTCCTGACTTGCTATGTATGTATGATGCATGAGTCACTCACTCAAGTGATCCAAGATGATCAAGTAGGATATGCGGCGATGCTATTGTTCTTTTGTCCTTGCTTAAAAGCTTTGCATCTCTTTCCTTTAGCAATGCTATTTGTATTGTCACTATGCGAGACGTGCACACCAAGATAGCAATTATGTATGTGGGTACTTTGTAACACACGAGATGATACTACGATGTATATGCATGAAATTGTAGCTATGCGGAGTATGTATCACTAATGTGCACAAGTAGAGTGATTCGGCAATACTCAATGGCTAGTCTCGATAGGCAAGTAACGCGAATAGGCTCTAGGTAACAATGCAATGGCAAGGGTATAAGTCAAGAGTGTCGTCGCGGTTACTGTCCTTTCTTACTGTGTAGTTTCAACGAAGAGTTGGTTGGTGACGATTCGAGGCGATGATGAGCAGCGATGTCGATGAAGAACCACTCCTAAGTAGCCAGAACACCTTAGGAACTGGCCAGGCTCACGACTCAAAATCTCAAATGCAAATGGGTTGCGGAAGAAATGGTGGAAGAAAAAAAATTCGGGGAAAATTCAGTTTCAACAGACTTGCTCGGACATCCGGCGGCTATCGATCGTCCGGGGTCCGGTCGTCTGGAGCATGCGGGTTTCATCGGATGAACTCGAACCAAAAGAAAAAATTTGGGAAAAATTGTGGCCATTTTGCGGGTGGAAATGATGGCGATGATGGTGGAATGATAGATCCACTTGTCCTCTACGAAATCCACGGATCCAAATCAACAAAATCTCATCAAATCCAACAAATCCAAGAAATTTTGGGGTAGGGCTATTTTTTGGGAATTTTTGAAATTAGGTCGAATAAAAGCAAAATTAGGCTGGCAAATGGTGGGGGAGACTCCAAATTCGTGATCAACGTGGCTCATGATACCATATGATACGGGCAAGACACGTAGGAGTAGATCTTTCATGAATTGTAAGGGGAAACACGAAGAACACGGGGAAGAACGAGAGGAAACACTCAAGAGCAAACTCAATCACACATCAACTAGGTCCATAACATCACAAGAGGCACAAGATCCCAAATCAACCAACTATACAAGTAGTGGTATGTGATCTCTCACTCCAAAGGAGGGGCCTCGAATCCATGAGGGATCTTCCCTGTAGAGGGGCCTTGGCATCACTTGGATCTACTCCCAAACGAGGACAAACTCCCTAGAAGAAACAAGTGATGGAGCTAAGCTCAAGAGCAAACATTAGCTAACCCTAGAAAGAGGAGGGGTGAGGTTTATATAACCTGAGACGAGATAGAGGGTTAAATGGGTCGAAACTCGTGGGCATGTGCGCAGATAGAGTCCGGACGTCCGAATGGGGTCGGACGTTTGACGGCTCAGGACGGTGCGGACGTCTGAAGGAGGCCGGAAGTCCGAGGATTTCGTGTGGGGGCGGATTGGTCGGATTTCTGGATGTGGTCGGACGTCCGGGGCTCGATCGTCCGGAGGCTCCGGTCTTCCAACATTTTGGAGCGGATGCTTGAATGCCGGATTTCCGGGATGGCCCGGACGTCCGTGCGTTGGGACGTGTTGGTCGTCCGGGTGGCATCGGTCGTCCGAGGGCTGGGCAGTCCTGATGGCCTTCAAGTTGGGCTGAACTCTAGGCGCCGGACGTCCAAAACTGGCCGGTCGTCCGAGAGCTGGAGCTTGTCCTCGGGTCCTTCCTTGTCCTTCCCATATTGACGTCCCTCTCCCGAGTACCTAAGTACACAAAGCACTTCCGTCTGAGGTAGCGACCATGTCTTGAGTGGGTCACGCGTAGGTTGAGAAAGGAGAGATGTCACCTCGTTTTCGATGGCGCGTGCATGAGCTCTCGTCATGGGTCCTCTTGTGGCTTGTGGTGTTGGTGAAGGGTCCATGGTGGTGTTCATGGGGTGCTCCGCATCATATAGGTTCATGAAGGAGAGCTCTAGAAGATGAGCACCACTGGTTTCCTCCAGCGATGCATATTCGAAGAGGCAGAAAGAAATTTACTTCAGGAGATACACTTCAGCATGAGCAGAGATCATACCGCTGCTCGGACCTTGGTCAGCAAGGCCTTCCGAGCTTGTTTCTATTGGCCAAATGCGGGCACTGACGCATCGACGTTAGTATAGTGTTGCCCATGCTATCAAGTATTCGCAAAACAAATCCACATTCCTCACACGGTTCTCCACACTATCCCCATCACCTGGCTTTTCGCGATCTGGGGGTTAGATATGGTCGGCCCACTTGCTTGTCATGATTGACAAATTCACTAAGTGGATCGAAGCAAAGCTACTTACCTCAGTCAATGCTGCCCAAGTAATTGAGTCCATCTTCGGGGTAGTACACCATTACGGTATCCCACTGAGTCTGATCAAAGACAACGGATCAAACTTCACGGCCAAAGCAGTTAAAGATTGGTTCGCAAAAATGGGCATCAAGCTTGATTACGCATCTGTATACCACCCGCAATCAAATGTGCAGGTGGAGCGGGTTAACAAACTAATCATTAGTGGCATCAGACCACGGCTAGTACGTTCCCTTAAAAAAGTCGACTGCAAATGGGTCGAGGAACTCGACTACGTCTTATGAGGTTTGCAACCCACACCAAATAGATCCATTGGATACATGCCATTTTTAATGGTGTACGGGACCGAGATAGTACTCCCTTGTGACATCATACACGACGCAGCTCGGTTACACATGTATGAAGAGTCTGAGGCCAAGCTCGATCGTCAAGATGCCTTGGATGCTCTCGAAGAAGAGCGCAACATCTCTCGGGCATGATCTGCTATCTATCAACTGCAAGCCCGGTGCTACCACAACAGGGAGGTTCGTGCTAAGGACTTCAACGTCAGGGACCTCGTCATGAGGCTACATCCATAGAAGCGGAAGCACAAACTCTCCCCTAGATTGGACGGGCCATTTATTATTGACCAACTACTAATTGGAAGAGCTTACCGAATTCGATATCCATAGGACGGTCGTCTAGAGCACAATCCCTGGAACGTCGCGCTGCTCCGACTCTTCTACGGTTTACACACCCGAACATTGTTCTGTATATAACTTACCCCCTTTTCTTTTTTCTACACCTCGTATCATCTTTTGAAAGACTTTGAGGGATAATATAGCTTGTTCTTTTCAAAACACACATTGTTCCACCTCTTATACATTATTGTCCTCCAAGCCATATTATGCATCGATTTGATTTAAGATTTGGCCAAGCTTGGTTGCCTGGCTCCTGTGATTGCCCTTACGTTTTTGATAATTAGGCAAAGGGACAAAGGGAGCACCATTGCAATTGTTACTCCTGGTTTAGCTAGTGTAATACCTCAGACGGACAAAGCTGAAAGCTAGCACTCTTAACATACAAATTGATCAGCCATGACATAGGGTTAATGTGGAAGGGGTCTTTCAAATCCTGACCAGGGGCTTACCACTAAGGTCACCCATCTTTGGACACATGTGCTCGGCACAATCACCCGGAAAGGAACTGTTGGAAGAACTATTTTCCTCGAAAGATGTTTCTTACGTTAAAAAGTAATATAAAATAAATCTCCATCTCCCTCTTGTATTTCGAGCCGTATAGCCGGTTTGTCTTGTCTCCTGAAGCATCTAGTCTGATTACTTCGGCCAGTAGTATGGGACACTCCTCGGCCATTGGCCGGGGAAGTGGAAGCTGATGGTTGGCTGATAGAGTTTGAAAGCGTGGTTTCAATATTGATATAAAGTACTTCGATGCATAAAGTCACACATACTTATTACACCTGGTCTAGTCCATATATTAAGGTGTATAGAGCCCACTCCTTCTGCGAAAACCGAGCAGCATGCATACCACTCTCGTACATGAGACAAGTGGGTATCTCCTCACCATTTGTCCCCATAGTTCCTACCCCGGCTAGATCTATCGTATTAAGACCTGTATGTCGGGTATTCACCTTGGCCCAAACCTCCCTCGCTCCTTCCCGATAGGCAGACACCTTCCAAGCCTAGATCTAGTGTCGAGCACTTTTTAGTTGTTTAGCTAGGACGGCCATGTCTTCGGGCACTAGTACCACTTCAGGCCATAAAGCTTGGAAAACGTTCTTCACCGATTTCCGTGCACTCTTGTGCACAACGGACATATGAGTGACACATCTCCAACGCATATATAATTTTTGATTGATCCATGCTATTATATTATCTATTTTGGATATTTTATATGCATTAATGTGCTATTTTATATTATTTTTGGGACTAACCTATTAATCTAGAGCCTAGTGCCAATTTCTGTTTTTCCTTGTTTTTGAGAATTGCAGATAAGGAATATTAAATGGAGTCCAAACGAAATAAAACCTTTAGAATGATTTTTTTTGGACCAGAAGGAAACCACCAATCTTGGAGACCAAGGCAGGAGAGCCACCGTGGGGCCACAAGCCCTAGGGGCGCACCCAGGGGGATAGGGTGCGCCCTGCAGGCTTGTGGGCCCAAGGCAGCCCTCCTAACCCTAATTTTCGACCTATAAATTCCCAAATATTCCTTGTATATCGGAAAGAGACATGGAAATACTTTTCCACCACCAAAAGCCTCCGTTCCCGAGAGATCCAATCTTGGAGCCTTTTTCGGTAATGTGTTGGAGGGGGATTCAATCACAGAGGGCATCTACATCAACTCCATTGCCTTGTCGATGATGCATGAGTAGTTCACCACAGACCTTCGGTTCCATAGCTAGTAGCTAGATGGCTTCTTCTCTCTCTTTTCTCTTCAATACCATGTTCTTCATGATCTTCATGGAGATATATCTGATGTAATACTCTTTTCCGGTGTGTTTCTCGAGATCCAGTGAATTGTGGGCTTATGTTCAGATTATCCATGAATATTATTTGAGTCTTTTTTGAATTCTTATATGCATGATTTCATATATTTGCAAGTCTCTTCGAGTTATTGGTTTGGTTTGGCCAACTAGATTGGTAATTCTTGCAATGGGAGAAGTGCTTAGTTTTGGGTTCAATCTTGCGATGTCCTCACCCAGTGACAAAGTAGGGGTAGCAAGGCACGTATTGTATTGTTGCCATCAAGGATAACAAGATGGGGTTTTCATCATATTGCTTGAGTTTATCCCTCTACATCATGTCATCTTACCTAATGCGTTACTCTGTTCTTCATGAACTTAATACTCTAGATGCAGGCAGGAGTCGGTCGATGTGTGGATTAATATTAGTAGATGTAGAATCGTTTCGGTCTACTTAACACGAACGTGATGCCTATATGCATAATCATTGCCTTGGATATCTTCATAATTATTCGCTTTTCTATCAATTGCTCGATAGTAATTTGTTCACCCACTATAATACTTGCCATCATGAGAGAAGCCTCTAGTATAACCTATGGCCCCCGGGTCTATTTTCCATCTTATACTTTCAGATCTAAAACCAAAAATACCAAAAATACTTTGTTGCATAATTTTTAACTTTTGTTTTACTTTCTGTTCAAGCAATCTATCTCTATCAGATCTCATCCTTGCAAGTAACCATGAAGGGAGTGACAACCCCTTTATAGCGTTGGGTGCAAGAGTTTGATTCTTTGTGTAGGTACATCTATTGGGGACTTGCTTGTATCTCCTACTGGATTGATACCTTGGTTCTCAACAACTGAGGGAAGTACTTATCTACTTTGCTGCATCACATGTTCCTCTTCACGGAAACCAATGCATGCTCGAGAAGTAGCAACTCATCTCTTGCATTAACATTATTTGCCATTTGCCTCTCGTTTTCCTCTCCCCCACTTCTAAGATGATTTTTAGAAAATACCAAAAAGATTTGCCTTTTTATTCTCCCTTTTCGTTCATCTTTTCATTTGCTTTTTGCTTGCTTGTGTGATAGATTGCTTGCTTTGTCACGATGACTCAAGAGAATACCAAGTTGTGTGAATTTTCCAATACTAATAATAATGACTTTATTAGTACTCCAATTGCTCCTGCCACTAGTGCAGAATCTTATGAAATTAATGCTGCTTTGCTCAATCTTGTTATGAAAGAACAATTTTACGGCCTTGCTAATGACGATGCCGCATCCCATCTAAATACTTTTGTTGAGTTGTGTGATATGCAAAAGAAGAAAGATGTGGATAATGATATTGTAAAATTGAAGCTAGTACCGTTCTCACTACGAGACCGTGCTAAAACTTGGTTTTCATCTTTGCCTCAAAATAGTATTGATTCATGGAATAAGTGTAAAGATGCTTTTATTTCCAAGTACTTTCCGGCCGCTAAGATCATCTCCCTTAGGAACGGTATAATGAACTTTAATAAACTTGACCATGATCATGTTGCACAATCTTGGGAAAGGATGAAACTTATGATTAGGAATTGCCCCGCGCATGGTTTGAGTTTATGGATGATTATACAAATTTTCTATGCTGGATTGAATTTTGCTTCTAGGAATCTCTTAGAGTCCGCCACGGGTGGTACTTTTATGGAAATCACATTAGGAGAATCTACTAAACTCCTAGATAATATTATGGTAAATTACTCTCAATGGCACACCGAAAGATCTCCCACTAGTAAAAAGGTGCATGCTACTAAAGAGATTAATACTTTGAGTGTAAAGATGAATGAATTGATGAAATTGTTTGCCAGTAAGAGTGCTCCTATTGATCCTAATGATATGCCCTTGTATTCTTTGATTGGAAATAATAATGAATCTATGGATGTGAATTTTGTTGGTAAGCACAATTTTGGTAATAACGCTTATAGAGGTAATTTCAATGCTAGACTGTTTGCTAGTAATTCCTCTAATAATTATGATAATTCCTATAGAAATTCTTATGGAAATTATAATAAGATTCCCTCTGATCTTGAGAATAATATTAAAGAATTCATTAGTATGCAAAAAGGTTTCAATTCTATAATTGAAGAAAAATTGCTCAAGATTGATGATTTGGCTAGGAACGTTGATAGAATTTCTCTTGACATTGATTCTTTAAAAATTAGATCTATTCCACCCAAGCATGATATTAATGAGTGATGTCTACTACACAACCTTATTCTTGTAGACTCGTGTTGGGCCTCCAAGCGCAGAGTTTTGTAGGACAATGGCAATTTTCCCTCAAGTGGATGACCTAAGGTTTATCAATCCGCAGGAGGTGTAGGATGAAGATGGTCTCTCTCAAGCAACCCTGCAATCAAATAACAAAGAGTCTCTTGTGTCCGCAACACACCCAATACAATGGTAAATTGTATGGGTGCACTAGTTCGGTGAAGAGATGGTGATACAAGTGTAATATGGATATAGGTTTTTGTAATCTGAAACTATAAAAACAGCAAGTTAACTAATGGTAAAAGTGAGCACAAACGATATTGCAATGCTTGAAAACAAGGCCTAGGGTTCATACTTTCACTAGTGCAATTTCTTTCAACAATATTGGCATAGTTGAATCATATGTAAATACCTCTCGTGCGACAAAGAGTTCACTCCAAAGTCACAAATAGCGGAGAACTTATGAAGAAATTATTGTAGGGTACGAAACCACCTGAAAGTTATCTTTTCTGATCAATCTTATGGGTTGTCCCTATAAGTGTCACAAACAGCCCTAGAGTTCATACTAAAATAACACCTTAACATACACATCAACCAAAACCCTAATGTCACCTAGATACTCCATTGTCACCACAAGTACCCATGGGCTTGATTATACGATATGCATCACATAATTTCAGATTCATCATATTCAATCCAACACAAAGAACTTCAAGGAGTGCCCCAAAGTTTCGACCAGAAAGTCAAGACAAAAACGTGTGCCAACCCCTATGCATAGATTCCCAAGGTCACGGAACCCGCAAGTTGATCACCAAAACATACATCAAGTGGATCAATAGAACATCCCATTGTCACCACGGATATCCCATCGCAAAACATACATCAAGTGTTCTCAAATCCCTAAAGACTCAATCCGATAAGAAAACTTCAAAGGGAAAACTCAATTCATCACAAGAAGATAGAGAGGGGAAAACTCCATATGATTCAATCCATATCAATAAAGCTCACGGTACATCAAGATCATGCCATCTCAAGAACACCAGAGAGAGAGAGATCAAACACATAGCTACTAGTACATACCCTCAGCCCTGAGGGTGAACTACTCCCTCCTCGTCATGCAGAGCGCCGGGATGATGAAGATGGCCTCTGGTGATGGTTTCCCCCTCTGACAGGGTGCCGGAACGGGCTCCCGATTGGTTTCTCATGGCTCTGGAGGTTTGCGGCAGTGGAACTCCCGATCTAGGTCTACCCTAAAGGCTTTCAGAATATTTGGGAATTAATAGTGCAATGAGGGGGTGCGGGAGGCCATCGAGGTGGGCACAACCCACCTGGGCGTGCCAGGGGGCCCTGGCACGCCCTGGTGGATTGTGCCCCCCTCGGGGCACCCCCTAGGTGCAGCTCTGGCCCATTGGGTTCCTTCTGGTCCAAAAAAATCTCCAAAAAGTTTCGTGGTGTTTGGATTCCGTTTGATATTCATTTCCTACGATGTAAAAAACAAGCAAAAAACAGCAACTAGCACTGGGCACTGGGTCAATAGGTTAGTCCCAAAAAATGATATAAATTTGCTATAAAATGATTGTAGAACATCCAAGAATGATAAAATAACAGCATAAATACTTCATAAATTATAGATACATTGGAGACATATCAATGAGTCTTTAATAGCTATGAGAATTTCTATTGATGAGTGTAAGGAAAGAACTGCTAGAATATCTGCTAAGCGTGAATGGCTTGAAAAAGTGTGTTCATGTGATAATATTGATGAAGGTCTTATAGTGATTGATGTGACTCCTATTGAATCTTTGTTTTCCAATGTTAATCTTGATAAAGATGGGACTGGAGATGAGTGAACTTTAGTTAAAAGGAGTCCCAATGATTCGGAGTTTATAGATCTTGCTAATAAAAGCGGGATTGAAGAGGTCAAAACTTTAAATAGCAATGAACCCACTCTTTTGGATTTCAAGGACTTTAGTCATGATAGATGCTCTTTGATTGATTGTATTTCCTTGTTGCAATCCATGTTGAATTCTCCTTGTGCCTATAATCAATACAAAGCTTTTACTAATTATATTGTTGATGCTATGATGAAAGCTTTTGAAGAAAAACTTTAGTTGGAAGTTTCTATACCTAGAAAGCTATATGATGAGTGGGAACCTACTATTAAGATTAAGATTAAATATTATGAGTGCCATCCTTGGTGTGATTTGGGTGCTAGCATTTCCACGATTCCAAAAACTTTATGTGATATGCTAGGTTTCCGTGAATTTGATGATTGTTCCTTAAATTTGCATCTTGAGGATTCCACTATAAATAAACCTATGGGAAGGATTAATGATATTATTATTGTTGAAAATAGGAATTATGTGCCTGTAGATTTCATTGTTCTTGATATAGATTGCAATCCTACATGTCCTATTATTCTTGGTAGACCTTTCCTTAGAACGATTGGTGCAATTATTGATATGAAGGAAGGGAATATTACATTCCAATTTCCAGTAAGGAAAGGCATGGAACACTTTCCTAGAAAGAAAATAAAATTAACTTATGAATCTATCATGAGAACTACTTATGGATTGCATACCAAAGATGACAATACTTAGATCTATTGCGTTTTGCCTAGCTAGGGGCGTTAAACAATAGCGCTTGTTGGGAGGTAACCCAATTTTATTTTTGTGTTATGCTTTTTGCTTCTGTTTTGGTGCGTTTAGCACATTATTACTTCTGTATTAAAAAAAATTCGGTGTTTCAATTAGTGTTTGAGCCAAGTAAAACCTTTGGGGTGATCTATGGTAGTTGTTGATTTGATCTTGCTGAAAAACAAAAAAATTTGTGCTCGGTCCAGGAATTTTATAAAAAATTAGAGCATCTAATTGATATTAATTTTTTACACAAGATTGATATACAAATTTCCCTGGTTTCCTACTTTTTCATAATTTTTAGAGTTGGCGAAGTATTCGAAGTTTACAGATTTCTACAGACTGTTCTATTTTTGACAGATTCTGTTTTCTTTGTGTTGTTTGCTTATTTTGGTGTATCTATGGGTCGTATTGGGTGGTATGAACCATGGAGAAGTTAGAATACAGTAGGAATTTCACAAATACAAATAAAGAATTGGTTCAAAACAGTACCTAAAGTGGTGATTTATTTTTCTTATACTAACGGATCTCATGAGTTTTCTGTTGAGTTTTGTGTTGTGAAGTTTTCAAGTTTTGGGTGAAGATTTGATGGCCTATCAAATAAAGAGTGGAAAGATCTTAAGCTTGGGGATGACAAAGGCACCCCAATAGATATTCAAGTATCCCAAAAAGCCTAAGCTTGGGGATGCCCCGGAAGGCATCCCCTCTTTCGTCTTCAATCCATCGGTAAATTCACTTGAGGCTATATTTTTATTCACCACATGATCTGTGTTCTGCTTGGAGCGTCTTGTATGATATCAGTCTTTGATTTTTAGTTTTCCACAACCATCCTTGAAGCACACATCTTTTGAGAGAGACACTCTGAATCATGAATTTATTAGAATACTCTATGTGCTTCACTTATATCTTTTGAGCTAGGCAATGTTGTTCTAGTGCTTCACTTATATCTTTTTAGAGCATGGTGGTGTTATATTTTTTAGAAATTATTGAACTATCGTACTTCACTTATATTATTTTGAGAGTTTATTAAAACAGCATGGTAATTTGTTTAGGTTATGAATTTAGTCCTAATATAATGGGCATCCAAGAGGGATATAATAAAAACTTTCATATAAAGTGCATTGAAAACTATGAGAAGTTTGATTCCTTGCATATAGTTTTGAGATAATAGAGATGGTAATATGAGAGTCATGCTAGTGAGTAGTTGTGAATTGGAAGAGATACTTGTGTTACAGTTTGTGATTCCCGTAGCATGCATGTATGGTGAACCGTTATGTAACGAAGTCAGGGCATGATTTGTTTAATGATTGTCAACCTTTGTGTGAGGGTCAGAGCGAGCGATAGTTAACTCCTACCAACATCTCCCCTAGGAGCATGCTTCTAATGCTTTGTGTGATAACTAATATACTTTTGCAATAAGTATGTGAGTTCTTTATGACTAATTTTGAGTCCATGGATTATACGCACTCTCACCCTTCCACCTTTGCTAGCCTCTCTAGTACCGCGCAACTTTTGCCGTACATCAAACCCTGCTTCCTCAAAACAGCCACCATATATTACTCAAAACAGCCACCATACCTACCTATTATGACATTTCCATAGCCATTCCGAGATATATTGCCATGCAATTTCCACCATTTAGTTTTTCATGACATGCACCATCACTTCATCTTGCATATAGAGTCATACTTTGTTATAGGTATCGAGTTGTAATTTTTTTAGTTATAAGTAAATAAATGTGTGATGATTTTCATTAATAGAGCATTGTCCCGTGAGAGGAAAGGATGATGGAAGCCATGACTCCCTCACAAGTTGGGATCAGTATCCGGACTTTACAAAAAAATAAAAGAGGCCAGCCAAGCCCAAACAAAAAATAAAAGAGGACAAAGATGCCCACCAATATATATATAGAGAGAGAGAGAAAGAGAGAAGGGACAATTGCTACTATCTTTTTCCACACTTGTTCTTCAAAGTAACACCATGGTCTTCATGATAGAGAGTCTCCTATTTTGGTACTTTCATATAACTACTGAATATTCATCTTGCACGACCACTTAGTTTTCTTTTTGAGCTTTCATACACTTATAGCTCTAAGTGCATTTTTTGCATGGCAATCCCTACTCATTCACATTGATATCTATTGATGGGCATATCCATAACCCATTGATACGCCTAGTTGATGTGAGACTATCTTCTTCCTTTTTCCTTGCACCTCGTCCATATTCTATTCCACCTATAGTGCTATATCCATGGCTCATGCTCATGTATTGCATGAGAGTTGAAAAGGTTTGAGAACACCAAAAGTGTGAAACAATTGCTTGACTTGTTCATCGGGGTTGTGCATGATTTAGATACTTTGTGCGGGGAAGATGGAGCATAGACAGACCATATGATTTTGTAGGGATAACTTTCTAAGGCCATGTTGTTTCGAAAAGACACGACTGCCTTGTTGGTGTGCTCGAAGTATTATTGTTTTTATGTCAATATTATACTATTGTTTTGAATTTTACGGATCTGAATATTCATGCCACAATAAAGAATATTACATGGATAAATATGTTAGGTAGCATTCCACGTCTAAAATTCTGTTTTTATCATTTACCTACTCGAGGACGAGCAGGAATTCAGCTTGGGGATGCTGATACGTCTCCAACGTATCTATAATTTTTAATTGTTCCATGCTATTATATTATCTGTTTTTGATGTTTTATATGCATTAATATGGTATTTTATATTATTTTTTGGACTAACCTATTAATCTAGAGCCTAGTGCCAGTTTTTTTTCCTTGTTTTTGAGAATTGCAGATAAGGAATATTAAATGGAGTCCAAACGGAATAAATCTTTGGAATGATTTTTTCTGGACCGGAAGGAAACCACCGTGGGGCCACAAGCCCTAGGGGCATGCCCAGGGGGTAGGGCGCGCCATGTAGGCTTGTGGGTCCACGGTAGCCCACCTAACCCTAATCTTCGGCCTATAAATTTCCAAATATTCTCTATATATCAGAAAGAGCCACGAAAACACTTTCCGGCCACTATAAGCCTCCATTCCCGAGAGATCCAATCTTGGAGCCTTTTCTGATAATCTATCGAAGGAGGATTTGATCACGGAGGGCATCTACATCAACTCCATTTCCCCTCCGATGATGTGTGAGTAGTTCACCGCAGACCTTCGGGTCCATAGCTAGTAGCTAGATGGCTTCTTCTCTCTCTTTGCTCTTCAATACCATGTTCTTCATGGAGATCTATCCGATGTAATACTCTTTTGCGGTTTATGTTCAGATTATCCATGAATATTATTTGAGTCTTTTCTGAATTCTTATATGCATGATTTCATATCTTTGTAAGTCTCTTCGAGCTATTGGTTTGGTTTGGCCAACTAGATTGGTAATTCTTGCAATGGGGGAAGTGCTTAGTTTTGGGTTCAATCTTGCGGTGTCCTCACCCAGTGACAAAGTAGGGGTAGCGAGGCACGTATTGTATTGTTCCCATCAAGGATAACAAGATGGGTTTTCATCATATTGCTTGAGCTTATCCCTCTACATCATGTCATCTTACCTAATGTGTTACTCTGTTCTTCATGATATTAATACTCTAGATGCAGGTAGGAGTCGGTCGATGTGTGGAGTAATAGTAGTAGATGCAGAATCGTTTCGGTCTACTTGACACGGACGTGATGCCTATATACATAATCATTGCCTTGGATATCTTCATAATTATTCATTTTCTATCAATTGCTCGATAGTAATTTGTTCACCCACTGTAATACTTGCCATCATGAGAGAAGCCTCTAGTGTAACCTATGGCCCCGGGGTCTATTTTCCATCTTATACTTTCAGCTCTAAAACCAAAAATACTTTGCTGCATTATTTTTACCTTTTGTTTTACTTTCCGTTCAAGCAATCTATCTCTATCAGATCTCATCCTTGCAACTAACCGTGAAGGGATTGACAACCCCTTTATAGCGTTGGGTGCAAGAGTTTGATTCTTTGTGTTGGTACATCTATTGGGTACTTGCTTGTATCTCCTACTGGGTTGATACCTTGGTTCTCAACAACTGAGGGAAATACTTATCTACTTTGCTGCATCACCCATTCCACTTCACGGAAACCAACACATGCTCAATAAGTAGCAATGAGCCGCCATGTCTTCGGACACTGGACCTTGGGCATCAGGAGGTAGTCCGGATAGAGAAGATGCCAAAGAAGACAAGTCAGCCTGCTAATTACCTCGGCTAAACCTCATAACAGATTTTCGAAATCACAACTTACAAAAATCATATCATCCGTTCGACAATTCTTCAATCCAGCAGTAGCCAGTTGAGCTTTTATTCTCTCAATCTCCTGGGCTTGTCGGGTGTTTTCGGGCCTTAGCACATTGACGCCATCCGCCTTTTGGGTCACCACATGTTTGGTTTGCTCGGCGTTGAGACTTTGTTTATATCAAATTCTAGCAGGCCTGCTTAAGATCTCTCTCAAGATGCTCTAGGGCTACCGCTGCTACATGGAATTATGTCATCGGGCCATCTTTTGAAATCCCAGTGGCGCTAATAATATATCCTAGGCAAGAACTTACCGTGCACCTCCATGGTGAACTTCTTCACTTGCTCCACTTCGGCCAAGGCAGCATCTCACTTCGCCTTTGTTTGGGTGTGCGCCTTGGTCAGCTGACCATTCTTTGCCCGAGGTTCCTCTCAAAGGATGACACGCGCTATTAGATATTCAAGCCTTGCTACTGCCCATTTTTCCCATATCAAGCCTTAGTGTCTACTACCATACTTGGAAGTCTTGTTTCCCTTCAAGCATATAAAGAAATACACAAAGAACTCGCAGGAACATGAACTTGGGTGAAGCCTTGCCTGTAAACCTTTCAACAAGACGTCCAGTGACTGATCAAAAGCACCTTGGGTCGCCCCAAGATATGCATCCACCGTACTGAGGGTGTTGAACTCCTGATTCGAGAAGGTTGAATTTCTCAAGGAAGCCTTTTGCGGCGCATTGGATCTCAGATGGAGTAGCCGAAGTGGTCAATGAGTCCTCGGGTTGGAAACCTCGGGAGTAATTCCCGTAGTAGAGTGTGCATATGCTTCCCTATGAGAGGTTATTGCTCCCTCGACTCTCGCACTCGTTGCTATAGAAGAAGGCGATGGTTGCTTGCAAATAATCAAAAGTGTGAGGACCTAACATAGTACCTTTAGCACATGCAGTAATTGAGAAGTTACCTCATAATTGAGGGGGCACTTTCTCTTGCCCCCATGACCTAGGCATGTGTGTCTTGCACATCTCACGGGGACCCCCTTGTGAATCTGCCTCTCCACGCTGACATTTGGGATGCCGTCCCTTTGGAGGAGGAGTCAAGTGGCTAGGGTGTGGAGGGCGATTAGCTCACTTTCTATTAGAGGGAGGGAGTGTTACTGATGAAGTTGACCTCATCCCAGGAACGTCGGGGGCAATGGCCACCCTTGAGCCATCAAGGCTCTCCAAGAAAAAATTCCACCCTTCATAGATAAGTGTTAGGTTCTCATCTTCGTTGAAGAGAGGATCCTCGGCTCGGCGGTGCGACTCTAGCTCGGGTTCAGGGCTGCTTATGGCCTCAACCCAACGCCTCCATCTCTGTTCAAAACCAATGCATGATTGGTTAGATTAATTATCGAATACTTGGGATAGACGAGGGAAGTAGGAGAAACTTACTATATCGGTAGGAATGTAGTAGGACAGCCCGTCCTGAAACTTCCGCTTGGCAAAATCCTCCGTTGTCCCTTGATAATTACTAGCCAGCGCTGATACAAAGGATGTGTGGTCAAAGAAGTCCTCCCAGATTGTCCGTGAGGCGTCCTCGGTCCCGTTGAACTCGCACAACAGATGAGGGTGGTGCCGAAGTGGCTGGACTCTTCAGCTCGTCGCCAAGGCCATTACATCTATTATAGTAAGGTCAGTGCTCGTCAATTGCTTCACCCGAGATACCAACGTGGTAACCTCAAGACTTCCCTCTTGAGAAGGGCCCGGCGGCCTCCAACTATAATGCCTCCTCGAGGGCTCCATGGAAAACGAAGGGAGTCCGAGCTGAACTGGGTCAAGGAGAGGAACGTCGTCTATGTAGAACCACTTTGGTTGGCCAGATATTACTATCGTCCCATGGTGTGCGTGATGGGTACTCTGTCCCCTCGATCCAATAGACTTCGGCTGCCCCGACCTAATAAAACTTTTCGGCAGGAGAACAGGGCACTACAAAGAAATACTTCCTCCATAGCCCGAAGTCTGCCTCACATCCGAGGTGCATATCGCAACAAACGATGAACCTCGCGATATGTAAAATCGAGTTGGGGTGAACTGGTGAAGCTGCAGCCCATAGAAATCCAACAGGCCTCGAAGAAAGGATGAATGGGAAACCCTAAGCTGCGTAATAAGAAGGAAACGAAGCATACCCTTTTGACCTCTTGAGGAGAAGCGTGACTCTCTGGGTGCACTTGCCCACTCATGGATGTCAAGCCAGAGCGGGTCGCTACCAGATCTGAATCTGGTGAATATCCTTGCTTAGCTAAGCGCTCTAATTGTAGGCGTGAAACGGAGCACCTGCCCTAGTCGCCTCTAACGGGACTGTGAGGGCGGCTCGAAGAGCCAGCGTTGCTCTCCATGAAGAACTCTCGAGGGTGGTCTTGGGATAAGGGGAGCGCTTGCATGATTTTCTTGAAGAAAGGAGTTGGGGGGTGTCATGGTTTTATCACGGTAGATGTCCGAGGACATAGATTCGAGGCCATCGCTAAGGTGATGGACTCAAAGGGGTTGGTTGGGATGAAGGACACGAATTTACCCAGGTTCAGCCCCTCAAGAAGAGGTAAAGGCCTACATCCTGCTTGTGTTGTATTGATTGGAGTATCGATTACAAGGGAGCGGATTCTCTTGACCTAGCTCTCGATTAGTTGGTCTCTGTCTAAGTCACCCCGGGTCTCGCCCTTATATAGGAGGTCAAGACCACAGGTTACACAAGTCTCATACCGACTCTTACAACGTGTCTGACTCTAACTTTATGCCATGTTGCCTTCCTAAGCAAGTCGTCTCCGCGCGGCTTATCCGCCCGGGTCTTCATGCCTTCCTTGTCTAGGCGTCACCTTGGCCCATCTTGGCGAGCCGCCATACGTCTGGGTTTATGTCTCCAAGCCCATCCTTGGTCTGGCCCATGAGCCATCAAGCATGACTCGGCCCCACCTGGACGGGTCTCACCACGGGGTTATATCCCCAACATTAGGCCCCAGGTTGATTTGAGCTTGCTCATTTCAACCTTCCATCTCACTTGGCGGCGAGTCTCGCTCGTTATCACTTGAAAGTAAGACAAAATGACCCACCATGACATCATACCGGATATATCAAAAAGATTCCCTGACGAATACAATGGATATTTCCACTATTAAACTAATGGCCCAAACATTGAGGCGTCCGTCTCAGTCAATCAACTTCTGCCACCTTGATTCTCACGCCCGTTTCCACCTTTTTCCTATTAAATAGGACCGCGAAGGGCGGTTTTCATTTCCTTCTCCGCTAGCGCCTCCTCTTCTTCCTCCCGATGCCGTCGCTCCAGTGTCTTCCCACTCTGGTGAAGCTTCCACGCTGTCGTCACGCCAGGTCGTTGCATCAACCTGATCGGACCAGAGCACCGCCCGCGGCCGTCACGTCATCTCCGGTGAGTTCTTCTCCACCCCTAGATCTGTAGCTTTCGGTAGGGTTTTCATGGAGTTCCTCTGCTCGCTAGAACACGAGCTCTTCGCAATGTCCGATAGTACATAGATCAATGAGCTTGATAATGCCCCTTTTTCTAGTGCGGTAGATCATAGGAAGTAGATAATAGCACAACATGGATCCATAGTTGCCCCCTTTACTGTCTTCAAAACACTGCTAGTTCTTATGTTCTTCGTTAGGTTAGAATAAGCCTACTTTTTTCTCTGTTTTGTAGATCCATAACTATGTAGATAGTCCGTGAAACCTGTTTTCCACACTTAGTAATATTTGCTCTGTTTCTTTGCAAACTTAACTCGCCCGTGAACTTCCGGCTCTCGCCTAAATAGCTCCAGCGACTTAGCTTTATAAGACATATATTTCTTCAGCCGCCCTTAGTTTCTATCACCTTCTAACTTGCCACACATTATTTCCTTGCACAGCTTTAAGTCACCACCATGCCTCGTGCATCCAATTTGGGTAACTAGGTTGGCTCTGTTGTCACCGAAGAGTTTCTGAAGGACTTCGTAGACGCAGGGACCTTACCAGCCAAAGATGTCATCCATTGGCGGGTGCCAGGCAATGAAAAGAAACACATTCCTCTAGAGGGCGAAGTGGTTGTATTCGTGGATCACCTCGTGCGCGGTTTCAGCCCACCCGGCTCAAAAAAATCCGAGACGTCCTTCATTTCTTTAAGCTGCGCCCTCAAGACATCGCCCCAAATTCCGTCTCAAACATGTGTAACTTCCAAACCCTCTGTGAGGTTTACTTACAAGAAGATTCATACGTTGGTCTCTTTCATGAGTTCTTTTACGCAAACCGCCAGACGGAGGTGAAAGCTGGTCCAAGCTTAGAGCTTGGTGGAATCTCAATTCAGAAAAGACAGGATGTGACCTTTTTGGCTGCTCGGATGCCAAGTCATCCCAAAGACTGGAATAAGACCTGGTTTTACTGTAAAGACACCCCTCCGGAAGTAGAGCATCCCCTGTCAGGTTATCATCCAAGACGTCTCAAGACAACGACTGAGCTCCCTGGCCGGTTGTCAGCCTCTGAGCAGGCGAAGTATGCCCCGGCTCACGCAAAGATTAAAGCCCTTATGGCCAATGGTCTAACGGGGATTGATCTGAGCCGCTGCTGGATTTCTTGGAGAGTCATGCCCCTAAGCCGTCAAAGCCGTCTCATGTGCGAGCATACAGGTGAATCTGATGACCCCTCTGCTTTAACCTGACGTTATCAGAAGATAACATCGTGGCCGCCATCAAGAGCCTTGTTCATGAGTCTTCTGGATCTTGTCGCGCCACTGGGTTAGCACTTTTCGAAGACGCAAACCCGGCCCTAGACGTAAGGGCGAATCTCGATCTCCTTACTTCCACATTAGCCATCCATATATACTTTGCAACCTTTTGCCCTCTGTCAGCTTTATACTTTCAGGCCAATTCCGGCTTCTGGAAAAAGAAGTATGTTCCTCCTTCGAAGAAGTCAAAGGAGGAAACTGACGACCAGAAAAATAAAACCGCACCTGAAGAACAATCGAAATCTGACGACTCAAAGGTAGAACTTGACTCTCTTGGCCGTCTCTTCATGCACCTTATTAACAATAATCATTCTCAGGACGAAACGGAGACAAGCCATGCCAACGTTCCTGAGGTAACTTATGTTTCATCCGACTCAAAACATCTTGTACCACAGAAGATACAACGAGTCATCCGAAAGGTCCCACTTTCTCATCCTCTTGCTTACTTAGACCCCCACTTTCTTTTGAAAAAGCAACAACAACTCTCCCGATGCCAGACCCGGAGCACCGGCTCTAACGACCTCATGGTCGGGTTATCTCACTCTTCGGCGCAACGGAAACGGCCAGCTAGGGTATCTACTTAACTTGGCTTTGTTTCGTCAACCTTGCCTTTGTAATTCGACTCAGTCCTATATTGTCTTAACTGTTTTCGGGAATCACCTCCTTCATCTGGTGACTCTACAGCAACTGCTCTGTCACCTCTAAAGATCAACCCAGAGTACGTGCCTTTCATGCTTATGTTCCAACTTTTGTTATCTGTAAAGTTTAGACCCTGACCTTCTATGTTCTCCAGGGCTCAAGCAAAGCGAAGGAAGACCGGCGGGTCTACCCCTACTCCCAAGGCTCGAGAGCCGGAGCCTGCCAAGCCGGATTCTCCTGCACCGCACACTGATTCCTCTGCGGCCTCCAAGGATGCGCCTGAAGAAGCTCGTCACTCTGTCGAGCTGGTAGCCAATGACATGACTCCTGAGAGTCCTTCGAAGGCCAATTCTAAGTCGCCGAGCCCTTCACCGGCTGCTGGCGATTTGGTTACTCCGGACGTCGTCATTACTGGCGCCAGCTTTCACTCTCCTCAACCTCATGTGTTGACAAAGCACACTGAGAAGAATGAAGCCTCCGAGAAGCTAGAGTTTGAGCTTCCCATGCTAGAGAAGCTAACAGTCGATGAGCTTCACGCTCGTTATCTGAACCACCTTTCTACAAGCCGGAACATGGAGCTCAAGCTTGTGAACTTGATGAAGAAAAAATATGAGGTACTCTTGCTTTCTTTTCCTTATACCCTTACGTAGCCCACAAGAGTCGGTTTAGCACTTGTTAATGGTAAGCCGGGTCTTTGAACTTGTTATAAATAGAAACACTTAGCCTGTAGCCCTTAATGATCAGCTTAAGACTTAAATATTGAACTGATGCTTTAGTGCGTAGGTAGTTGTTCAAAGAGCTATCTGTAGCCCCCAACGACTGGCTTAACTTGATGAAAGATGAGCCAGAACTTCCACGTAGATTGACCAAATAGGCATATGTAGCCCCCAAGTGCCGGCTTAACTTGATGAAGTTGAATTGAAACTTCACTGTAGATAGATTGAAGAGCCATCTGTTGTCCCGAAGTGTCGGCTTGACTTGATGAAGTTGAGCTGGAACTTCACTGTAGCTTTGGAGAACAAACAAAAATTAGCCCCCAAAGTGTCGAACATATTGCTTGCAATCTGTTTGAGACTTGCATTATATTGTCTTAATCTTCATCATCTGATAATATGCCATCCTGGCGACTTAGCCCTCATTTTGCTTTTTATACGTCACAGGAAGCTTTAAATGAGGCCGGGTCTGAATTGACCGGCTTAAGGAGCAATATGGCCACCCAGCAAGCCGACCAAAGCGAAGCAGATGAGAAGTGTTGGCTTGCTGCCGAGGAACTTACAAAAATTAAGGCTGAATTTGCTTCCTTCAAGAAGTCTACTGAGACGGAGCAAGCCGTCCTGGCCAAACATGCAGACGACGCGGACCAGCGGCTCGTGGTTGTGTCTGATGAGCTACACGCCTTGAAGCGGCACATTGCGAAGATGTGTGCCGCCATCTTTGGTAAGTACCAAATACTTAGCCAATACTCTTGTATGAATACTTATACCGGCGACTTGTAACCGGAAATCTGTCTTATGCAGGTCCAAGGAGCCGGCAACTTGTTACTAACAGCTTACTACCATTGAAAGCCGTCTATACTTTAACAGAGCAACTATATTGCAGAGCTCTCTACACAATCAAGGCGGTGCTCTATAAGGATAACATCCCCCCAACTATGAAGGGAGTCATAGAGTTGCTATCCACCCTGCCGAAATAAATCCAGGAGCTCAAAAATCAGCCGCCAGAAAATAAACCATAGCAGCCATAAGCCGGGCATTAGCTTTCGCCCTAGAGCTGACTCCCGAAGACATGATGGACGGGTTTCCATCAAAGAAGGATGACATCTCACAGTTCATGGAGGCTGACTACGCTCGGTGCATGAAGGCTTCCAGAGTCCTTGCCTCGGTGTTAGCAGAAGAAGTGAAGCTGTCAACATACCAGGCGGCTTACGATGCCGAGCAGAAGAGATTATGTGGCCCAACCTTTGAGGCCAAGGAATTAATGCATGCACGCCGTAAGCACCTTTTTGCTCCTAATCTTGACCCATCCCCCCTCTTTGAAGAGGCAAACTTTGTAGCTTTAACCAACTGCAACTGGGACGTGGACAATCTCCAGATCATGGAGGTCGAAGACCCGCCACAGGGTGACCCGCCATCCAACTGACAACCTTGGTAACACCGTGGATAATCCAACGTTGTTACCCGCCATAGGGCGGTGTAAAAAACTTTGAGTCATCTCTTTTGAGCTCTGCGGAGAGCATTGTAATAGGATTGTAGTAAAGTTTGTCTTGCCTGAACTGTGCCATCATGCACATATGGAATTGTCCGCCCTAACGTATTACATCTACCTTGTGCTTTCAATTCATACCATATGTTGTAGCGGCTCTTGGTAATTAATCAACCTACGAGAATAGAATACTCTTCGCATGTTAGGAGGGCGGCTTTAGGCTAGCACAACCCAAAGATGCTATATCTTTCCTGACTTGTTTTGTTTTTAACTCATGTGCCGGTTCTTCTAGGTTGACTCGCCACTTAAAACTCCTTAGCAATGCAGGGTCTCTATCGAGATTGGCCGTCAATTTCTTTGAGCGGCTCAGGGTCTCTAAGAGAGATTAACTGACAGGAAGTGTGACATCCCCGAAGAGACTCGGTAGGGCATGAGTACCCTGATAGCCCATAAACTACCTCTCACGTGACATAAATTCGTCGTTTTAACCTTAAACAGTGCAGGGTCTTTAAAAGATTAACTGTTTTAAGAGTACGAACGGGCCACATAGCGGAGAGTCGGTAGTAGATGGGAGAGTTTATCCTTGCTTTCCATAAGCCGGCCCTCACATGACAAGAGTCTCCGTTATAACCTTGAACCAGTACAGGGTCTCTATCGAGATTGGCCATCAATTTCTTTGAGCCGGCTTAGGGTCTCCAGGCGAGATTAACTGGTAAGAGTTCAGCGGGTCACCTAGCGGAGCAGCATCAGCATTATAGGCAGGTTTAACTATGTTTGGCTTAAAAGCCGATCAAGAGGGTGTGTAAGCTCAACCCGGTGGGTTGGAAGCCCCCAAGTGACCTTTGTTGATGGAGTCAACTGTTTGGCTTAAGAGTTGATCAATAGGGTCTGATAAGCTAAACCCGGTGGGTTGGAAACCCCTTGATTGACCTTTTTGCACAGACTAAGATATGCGAAACAGTAGAGGCCCCGTCTTGCACGGATGCCAACTTTATTCATATATATATATATATGATATGTACAATGATGGTGTACAATGTCAAGTCTTGACGACTTAAGTATAGTAAGGCCGTAGATGAGCTATGTTCCACGGTCGGCGGGTCTCTTGCCCAGAGATGATTGAGTCGTCTCGAATGTCAATGAGGTAGTACGACTCGTTGTTGAGATTTCTGCTGACCACGAAAGGTCGTTCCCATGGAGGGGACAACTTGTGCGCATCTGTATGATCTTGAATCAACCGTAACACCAAGTCGCCTTCTTGAAACGTCCGGGTCTTGACTCTACGGCTATGATAGCGGTGCAGATCTTGTTGATAAATCGCCGATCGAGCCACCACCAGATCACGTTCTTCCTCCAAGTCATCCAACGCATCTTGATGTGTCGTTTCATTGTCCGCCTCAGCGTAAGCTGCCACTCATGGCGAGTCATGACGGATATCACTTGGTAATACGGCTTATGCACCGTAAACCATGAAGAAAGGTGTATAACCTGTTGATCTGTTGGGAGTTGTCCTGATGCTCCTTAAGACGGACAGCAACTCCTCCACCCAGCAACCCGGCGTTCGCTGCAAAGGAACCATAAGTCGGGGCTTGATACCTCTCAAGATTTCTTGGTTAGCATGCTCTGCTTGACCGTTTGACAGTGGATGAGCACCACAGAAACATCAAGTCGGATGTGTTCTCTGTCACAAAACGCTCACATAGCCCCCTTCGATAAGTTCGTACCATTATCTGTGATGATACTGTGAGGGTAATCAAAATGGTAGATTAGCTTTTTAACAAACTGAACCGTTGTAGCCGTGTCACACTTGCTAACCGGCTCAGCTTCTACCCACTTGGTAAATTTGTCAACCGCCACCAATAGGTAGGTCTTCTTGTCTTTGGATCTCTTGAAAGGCCTGACCATATCAAGTCCCCTGACTGCAAACGGCCAAGTAATTGGAATCATGCACAACTCTTGAGCCAGGACATGAGCATGTAGGCCAAACTTTTGACATCCATCGCACTTGCCGACCAAGTCTTCCGCATCCTTATGAGCCGTCAGCCAGAAGAAACCATGTCGAAAGGCTTTGGCCACCAGAGATTTTGAGCCGACATGATGACCACAATCACCAGCATGAATTTCATTCAGGATTTCCTTGCCTTCTTTTGGTGAAACACAACGTTGAAACACGCCAGTGACGCTGCACTTATGTAACTCGCCATTGACTATTGTCATAGACTTAGACTGCCTCGTGATCTGTCTGGCAGATTTTCATCATCAGGTAACTCGCCGTGAGTCAAGTACGCCAAATAAGGCACGGTCCAGTCAGGAATAGCATGTAGAGCCGCCACTAGCTGTCCCTCCGGGTCAGGAATAGCCAAGTCTTCCCCGAAAGGTAACTTAACTGACGGGTGATGTAGCACATCCAAGAAAACATTAGGCGGCACCGGCTTTTGTTGAGAACCCAATCTTGACAGGGTGTCAGCCGCCTCATTCCTGCGACGATCAATATGATCCACCTGGTAACCCTTGAAGTGACTGGTGATGACATCCACCGCTTGACGATAAGCCGCCATCTGTGGGTCCTTGGAGTCCCAAGTGCCTAAAACCTGTTGGGCTACGAGGTCTGAGTCACCGAAGCATCGAACTCGGCTCAGATTCATCTCCTTAGCCACCCTGAGGCCATGAAGGAGGGCTTCATACTTAGCTCCATTGTTAGTACAAGGAAACATCAACCTTAGCACATAACAGAACTTATCACCTTTGGGGGAAGTCAAGACAACCCCTGCCACTGATCCTTCCAGTTGCGTGGATCCATCAAAGTGAATTGTCCAGTATGTGTTGTGCGGCTTCTCCTCAGGCGCCTGACACTCGGTCCAGTCATTTATGAAATCCACCAAGGCTTGAGACTTGACCTCCGTGCGAGGTACATATTTCAAATTGAGAGGTCCAAGCTCCAGTGCCCGCTTAGCAATCCTACCAGTCGCTTCTCTATTTTGAATTATGTCTCCCAATGGGGCAGATCTAACCACTGTAATCTGGTGACGCAGGAAATAGTGCTTTAGCTTGCGATTGGCCATGAACACCCCATACACCAGCTTCTGCCAATGTGGATAACTCTGCTTGGATTCTGTCAGGACCTCACTGATATAGTAAACCGGCCTCTGGACCGGATATTCCTTCCCTACCTCCTTACGCTCAACGACGATCGCGGCGCTGACAGGCCTGTTATTAGCCGCCATGTATAGGAGCAAGGGTTCTTTCTCAACCGGAGCGGCTAAGACCGGCGGCTCAGTGAGTTGTCTCTTGACCGCCTCAAATGCTTCACCCGTCGCCGTACTCCAAACAAAGTTGCCCATCTTTTTCATCATCTAGTATAAAGGGATGGCCTTCTCACCAAGGCGGCTTATAAACTGGCTCAACGCAGCGATCCGCCTCACCAGGCGCTAAACATCATTGATGCATGCCGGCTCAGACAGGGAGGTGATAGCCTTGATCTTATCTGGGTTAGCTTCAATGCCACGCTCCAAGACTAGAAATCCCAAGAGCTTGCCTGCCGGAATGCCAAAGACATACTTAGCTGGGTTAAGCATCATCTTGTAGACCCGTAAATTGTCGAAAGTCTCCTTCAGGATGTCAAGCAGAGTCTCCTTCTTCCTTGACTTGATCACAATATCATCCACATATGCATGAACGTTGCGCCCAATTTGACTGTGAAGACAGTTTTGTACACAACGCTGATAAGTTGCCTGGGCACTCTTGAGCCCAAAAGGCATAGACATGTAGCAGAAGACACCAAAAGGCGTAATGAAAGTTGTCTTCTCTTGGTCCTTGACTAACATCTTGATCTAATGATACCCAGAGTAAGCATCCAGGAAGCATAAACTCTCACAACCCGCCGTCGCATCGATGATCTGGTCAATACGAGGGAGAGCAAACAGGTCAGCCGGACAGGCCTTGTTAAGATCCGTGTAGTCCACACACATACGCCACGTGCCATTCTTCTTGAGTACCAGCACCAGGTTAGCAAGCCACTCCGGGTGAAAGACCTCGACGATGAAACCTGCCGCCAAAAGTTGGGCTACCTCTTCCCCAATGGCCTTGCGTCTCTCATCGTTGAACCACCGTAGAAACTGCTTGACTGGTTTAAACTTAGGATCCACATTAAGGTGGTGCTCAGCAAACCCTCTTGGTACACCCGGCATGTCAAAAGGTTTCCATGCGAAGATGTCCCGATTCTCACGGATGAATTCGATGAGTGCGCTTTCCTATTTGGGATCCATATTGGCCCCGATAGTGAACTGTTGAGATGAGTCGCCCTCGATGAAATCCACTAATTTGGTATCATCTGCCAAAAATTTGAGGGGCGGCTCAACCTCTGTGGTGGACTTTTTAAGCGGAGTCATGTCCTCTGGGTCAACATTTTCCTTGTAAAACTTGAGCTCCGCCTCAGCACAACTGGACTCTACATAAGCCGCATCTCCTTCCTCACACTCAATAGCCATCTTCCGATCACCATGAACAGTAATCGTCCCGGTCAACCTGGGCATCTTGAGCTGCAAGTAGGCATAGCAAGGCCTAGCCATGAACTTGGCATAAGCCGGCCGCCCGAGCAAAGCATGATAGGGGCTCTTGATTTTTACTACTTCAAACCACAAGGACTCCACCCTGTAGTTGTACTCGTTACCAAAGGCGACTTCCAGAGAGATCTTACCCACTGGGTAAGCCGACTTGCCAGGCACCACACCATGGAAAATTGTCGAGGAAGGCTTAAGATCTTTATCAAGCAACTTCATCCGTCGGAAAGTGTCATAGTACAGGATATTGATGCTACTGCCACCATCCATAAGCACCTTAGTGAACACATATCCTCCCACTTGTGGGGCAACCACTAGAGCCAGTCGCCCCGGGTCATCAACATGCGGCGGGTGATCCGCTCGGCTCCAGGTTATGTCATACTCAGACCACTTCAAGTATTACGGTAGAGCCGGCGTAATCGCATCAACCATCCATTTGCGCAACTTCTGATCTTGCCTGTCAAGGCTGGTTGCAAAAACATGATACTGACCCGAGCTGAGCTGCTTTGGATTACTCTGATATCCAGACTTGTTATTATGTTGCTGATTGTTGCCACCAGAGTGTTGATGATGTCCTCCTTGGTTGTCCTGGCCGTGATGGCCGGATCCTGAGCCGCCGGACCCAAACCCGGCTCCTGACCCGCCTGGTACTGAGCCGTCGGGCGGACCACCATCGTTGTTATGCTGTTGTAAGCTGTAGTCCTTGAACTTTTGCATAACGTGGCAATTACCCCATGTGTGACCCGCTGGGCCGGCTGTGCTCCGGACAAGGTTTATTGAGCATCTCTTCCAAATTGAAAGGAGTCTTACCCTTATTAAGAGGCAGTTTGAACTTCCCGTTGCCCTTAGCACGATTGTTGCCAGTGCTGGCGTTATCCACCAATTCTGACCCGCCTTTCGGGTTCTTCCTCTTACTTTGGTTACCATTGCCTGACGCACCCTTGCCATGGTTATTCTTTTTACTCTGACCAGGTTTTCCTCATCAGAGCCCAGATCCTTCATATTATCAGAGTCGGCGTACTTCGTGAGAGCCGCCATGAGCTCCCCCATGTCTTGACACGTGCGCTTGAGCCGGCTGAGCTTCTGCTTCAGAGGGATAAAGTGGCAATTCTTTTCCAGAATCAAAACCGCTTGAGCCGCCGTGATCTTCTTAGATGAGTGGATGATAGTCGAGACCCGCCGGACCCAATGGTGAGCTGAGTCATTCTCCTGTTGTACATAGTGATCCAAATCCACAATCGTCATAGGCTGCTTGCAAGTTCCTTGAATTTTTTTGATAAACCTCGCCTTTAGCTCAGCCCATGAATTGATAGTATTGGGCGGCAAACCCTTCAACCATGTACGAGCTAGCCCTTCTAGCATCATGATAAAGTATTTTTCGCATACCGCATCATTGACGTCCAAGATCTCCATGGCCAGCTCATAACTTTCAATCCAGGCCTCTGGGGGCAGGTCAGCAGTGTAGTTTGGGACCTTGCGAGGGCCTTTGAAGTCCTTCGGTAGACACTCGTTGCGCAGAGCCGCCACCAAACATGGTACTCCCACGGCCCTAGTGGTTACTCTTGCTCCGACTGAGACAGAAGGCGCAGGCTCTTGATGAGTCGCCGCCTCTCGTTGTGCTCTTGCCCGATCCACGAGCGCCTGAGCATCCAAAGCCACCTGGTCATCTCACGATGGGCCCCGGTGTCGGTCACTGCTAGAAACCGCCGGCGACTCATAGCGCCGACTGAAGCTACAACTGGGGATGGGGGTTGAAGGCATGCGACTCCGGCTATAAGTATACTTCTCTTGTTGGGCCATTGTCATCTGTAGATATCTAATAGCATTCCGCACCTCTTCTGCGAAAGGCGCCTCGTCAGGAATAGGGATTGTCCCAAGATGGGTTGTCGTTGCCACCATGTTCTCCGTCGGGTTTGAGTAGTGACCCGCTGGTGTTGGAAAAGCCATTGGTGAGGTCTAGTTCCGTCGGGCGGGTTAAGCTAATGTCGAGCCACCGGCCGACTTCTAGGTGCTTCCATTGTCCGACCCGTTCCTGGCGTGTTAAAAAGGTTTCTGGCCTCATATTGCTCCGGCAGGCGTGACTGATGCCTCATCCGCCGCATCGTGGCCGCCGACTGATGTTCTAGCTCAAGGCAGAAAGCGTCCATCCTAAGGCGCTCTGCCTCCGCATCCATCTGAGCCTTCAACTGCCGATCCCTTGTTGGACTTCTGCCATCCGGTCCTTCAGTCTTGTGATCTCCAGGTTCCGGGTGGCTTGATTCTCTAGCGTGACTTCAGTCGCCATCAGGGTTGTGAGCTCGTTCATCAGATCCAGAAGAACCTAAGCCAGCGGCAGGTCAGCCCCCGTGTCTGTCGCCCCGGTGGCTGTACTGCTTGGGCCCGGCTCTGTTCCCACCATGAACACGGCTGCATGAATCGGCAGCCCATAATCGTCTGGCTCAGAACGCTCAGACTCAGGGTAAATCTCGTCGTAGCCCTGAGCCTGTCATCGTGAGGTTGGTAGATTGATTCTGCCTCTCCGCTTGAAGATCCATCCTCTGAACGGATGAGAGTCTCCTACGACATAGAAGCCTCAAGATCCATACCTTGAGTGAAGCCAACGAAGAATGCTTCCTTCCTGGGTCAGCACGGGCGGGTTGCACGCGTCGAGCCGGCTCGATGACATTGGTGCAGATGTCCGGCCCGGGTGTAGGTCCGCCGACTTTGCTAATGAAGACGTGGATTCTACCGAAGGGAACCTAGAAACCGTACTTGATAGAGTCGGCCTCGGGACCCCAGCCGGCGTCGTCGATGTAGAGCCGGCCGCGGCGACTTTTGTTCATCCTTCCGATCACATATCCCTTGATCCCTGGAAGAGAGCCCTTTGAGAACTCAACACCACCGAACGCAAGCCCCATGGTGGGCGCCAACTTTCATGGTTTTATCACGGCAGATGTCCGAGGACTTAGATTCAAGGCCATCACTAAGGTGATGGACTCAAAGGGGTTGGTTGGGATGAAGGACATGAATTTACTTAGGTTCAGCCCCTCGAGAAGAGGTAAAGGCCTACTTCCTGCTTGTGTTGTATTGATTGGAGTATCGATTACAAGGGAGTGGATTCGCTTGACCTAGCTCTCGATTATTTGTTCTTTGTCTAAGTCGCCCCGGGTCTCGCCCTTATATAGGAGGTCAAGACCACGGGTTACACAAGTCTCATACCGACTCTTACAACGTGTCCGACTCTAACTCTATGTCGTCTTACCTTCCTGAGCAAGCCGTCTTTGGGCGGCTTATCCGCCCGGGTCTTCATGGCTTCCTTGTCTGGGCCTCACCTTAGCCCATCTTGGCGAGCCGCCATACGTCTGGGCTTATGTCTCCAGGCCCATCCTTGGTCTGGCCTATGAGCCGCCAAGCATGACTCGGTCCCACCTGGGCGGGTCTCACCTCGGGGTTATATCCCCAACAGGGGGGGTGTGGTAAATTCGCATGCCTGGCTTGCCAATAAAAAGGGGAAAAGGCTGACACTTTGATGTTTTGCTATAAAGTGGTCCGGTTCCCAACAAGAGGTGGGTACGAAGGTCAGTAATTAGATGCCACGTGTGATGAAGTTGAGCCCGCGAGGCAGAATTGCTAACTTAGCCGAAGACTTTCCGAAACCAAGCTGGAGGAATCAAGGGAACTCTCCTATCAAGCCAAACACTGCGGGAGCCGAAGTCTAGGAGCGTCATCCTCGGCATAGAAGACCATTTTAGGGGCTACTGGCTGTTTCCTCGAATAGGGCCCTAACCTAGTCGGCCCAGGCTCCTTGGGTTGTGCAATGGATCCTCCTCCTTCTCAAGATGGACTCCAGAATATGTACGATGGAGCATGATCAGGACTGCGTCTACCGAAGGCTTGTCATGTACTCCAAGACTTCTCCTACACCCTCTATGCCAAGATACCCACCTTCTTACCCTAGATACCCTAACTGGTGTGTGTATAAGCCATAGGGTTTGGCCCTTATAGAGTACATCAACACAATATCACCCACCTAGCCCTAGAGTTAGAACACATATGACGATCTCAAGGTAGATCAACTATGTACTTGATACTTCTCCATCAATATAAACAAGAGCAGGACGTAGGGTATTACCCCCATCAAGAGGGACCAAACCTGGGTAAACATAGTCTCCTTGCTCCTATTACCATCCATCAGAGATCCACAGCTCGAGACCTCCTACCCCGAGGTCTGGCAGTTTTCACACCGACACCTGATACTCGTGATTTGTGTTGGGTTTTCTGTGAAGAAGAACGAGTAGTCGCAGCACAAACTGGGTAAGTATTTCCCTCAGTTATGAAACCAAGGTTTACCAAACCAATAGGAATACCAATCATCAATCGTCTTTAGTGGTTGCACACAAATGAACAGACAACTTGCACCTGACGTCGGCAAGAGGGTTGTCAATCCCCTTGATCTCGTTATTTGCAAGCAAGTGAGTTGTGTAGGTAATTGTAGATAATGGTAAAGTGCAAAATAAAATAAAAGGTAATAAATAACATAAAGGTAATGATAGCGTTTGTGAATAGATAAGTGAATAGACTCGGGGGCCGTAGAGTTCTCTAGTGGCATCTCTCATAAGCAAAGCATACGGTGGGTAAACAAATTACTATTGGGCAACTGATAGAAAAGCAAATAGTTATGTGATTTTCACAGCAATGATCATGTGTATATAGCCATCACGTCCATAAGAAAATAGGACGACTCTTGCCTACACCTATTACTATTACTCCACGCATCGACCGCTATCCAGCATGGATCTAGTGTATCAAGTAAAACAGAGTAATGCTTGGAGAACATTGACAATAGAGTAATGCTTGGAGAACATTGACATGATGTAGACAAAGTAGATTCAATCAATGTGAATAAACTCCATCGTTTTATCTTAGTAGAAACAACACAAAGACGCAACTTGTCCCCTTCTGTCATTGGGATATAGAAACTCAACAGGTTGAACCTACTACAACACACCACTCCCACTGAAGAAATATCAATCTAGTTGGCCAATCTATATCAATAGATCAGAGAGCATTACGAAGCTATGGTGATCATGCAAATAAGAATCATAGTAATCTCATTTGACTCAAATACTTTTCATGAATAATCTGAACATAAACTCACAATTCATCGAATCCCAACAAACACACCATACAAAGGGATTACATTGGATAGATCAAGGCAAAGATGCAATGAACATTGCATTGAAGATTGAGAGAGAGAGAGAGATTGCCATCTAGGTACTACCTACGGATCTGTAGGTCTGTAGTGAACTACTCACACATCATGGTGAGGGTGGCAAGGTTGATGAAGAAGCCCTCCATGATCGATCTCCCCTCTGGCAGGGTTCCGGAACGGAGGTGTAGTGGCCTTCCGTCGGAACAGGCACTTGCGTCGGTAGAAAAAGTGTTTCGAGAGCGCTTCTGGCGTTTTTAGGGTAGATGTGAATTTATAGGCTAGAGAACGATATCGGGAGACACACCAGGGGCCACCACATATCTGGCCGCCCCCTAGTGTTGCGGTGGGATATGTGGTGGGGCCCTGGTGCAGCTTCCGGCCTTCCTCCAAAGCTTCTAGGTCTTGTATTGCTCCAGAAAAAATCGTCAAAAGGTTTCGCGGTAATTGGACTTCGTTTGGTACTGTAACTCTAAAAAGGCAAAAATACGTAGAAAAACAGGAACTGGCACTGGGCACTGGTTCAATAGGTTAGTGCTCAAAAATATTATAAATTGGTAAATAAATACCCAAAAAGTATCCTAGAATGATAATATATTAGCATGGAACAATCAAATTATATAGATACGTTGGAAACATATCACATGTATTGTTCGTAAATGAGACTTCCACCTAGAGGTAAAAGTTATAGTTTTAACACGAAGAACTAGCGGATCAACTCGACAACAAGGAAATATATTTTTGCACTAGACTTAGATAAAAATGTAAAGTTACTTGAAAACAAGAACTACTCTTCTTGAGAGCTACCTTTTCTTTTAGGTAGTTCAGCTTCTTTGGCATTTATAAAATTTACCTCTTCTTCCCCTCAATCCTATTCTTCTTTTTGTTCAAAGGCAAGGTTGACCTTCAAATGTTGGCAATTAATGATCCTTGGAGTGTCATTTTACCCTTTAAACCAGACAACTACGGAGTTGTAAACCTCTTTAATCTCATAAGGTCCTCCTGGCGGTGTCCTAGATTAGAGGTGCTAATTGTTGGAAATCTTCCCTAGAGGCAATAATAAAAAATTTATTATCATATTTCATTGTTCATGATAATCGTTTATTACCTATGCTAGAATTTTATTGATTGAAAACTCAGATACATGTGTGGATACATAAACAACACCGCGCCCCTAGTTAGTCTCTGCTAGAATAGCGTGTTGATCAAATATGGTTAAGGTTTCCTAGCCATAGACATGAGTTGTAATTTAATAATGGGATCACATCATTTAGGGTAATGATGTGATGGACAAGACCCAACCGTAAGCATACCATTTGACCTCATCACTTAGTTTGTTGCTACTCCTTTTCATTGTCAAGTATCTGTTCCTAACACCATGAGATCATGCAACTCCCTGACACCATAGGAATGCCTTGTGTTCTATCAAATGTCACTTCATAACTGGGTGATCAGAAAGGTTCTCTACAGGTATCTCCAAGGGTGTCTATTGGGTTGGCGTGGATCGAGACTGGGATTTGTCACTCCATATGACGGAGAGGTATCTCTGGGCCCTCTCGATAATACAACATCACATTAAGCTTGCAAGCAATGTGACTAAGGGGTTAGTCATGGTATCTTGTATTATGGAACGAGTAAAGAGACTTGCCGGTAACGAGATTAAACTAGGTATGGAGATATCGACGATCGAATCTCGGGCAAGTAACATACCGCTCGACAAAGGGAACTGCAAACGGGATTGACTGAATCCTTGACATCGTGGTTCGACCAATAAAGATCTTCATGGAATATGTAGGAACCAATATGGGCATCTGGGTCCCTCTATTGGTTATTGATCGGAGAGGTATCTCGGTCATGTCTACATGATTCTCGAACCCGTAGGGTCCACACACTTAACATATGGTGACGCTAGAGTAGTATTGGGATATGTACGTTGGTGACCGAATGTTATTCAGAGTCTTGTATGAGATCCCGGACATCACGAGGATCTCCAAAATGGTCAGGAGGTAAAGATTTATATATGGGAAGTCATGTTGGGGAACGTCGCATGGGAAACAAAAAATTTCCTACGCACACGCAAACCTATCCATGGTGATGAGCATCTACGAGAGGGAGACTGGATCTACGTACCCTTGTAGATCGCTAAGCGGGAAGCGTTAAGAAACGCGGTTGGTGTAGTCGAACTTCTTCGCGATCCAAATCGCCGAGTGTCCCGCGATCCAATCACGAACCGTCCCGCGAACACATCATGATCCGTCCCGTGAACTCATCACGATCCGTCTCACGATCTTGATCACGATCTGTCCCGCGAACTCATCACGATCCGTTCCGTGATCACATCACGAACCGTCTCGCGATCTTGATCACGGTCCTTCCGATCTAGCGCCGAACGGATGGCACCTCCGCGTTCAGCACACGTGCAGCATGATGACGATCTCCACCGTCTCGATCCAGCGAGAGGAGGTGGAGAGGAGAGAGAGTTCACCGGCAGCGTGACGGTGCTCCGGTGATGGTGGTGGAGCAATTCCGGCAGGGCTTTGCCTAAGCGCTGCAGAAAACCGATCTAGAGGAGAAACTATGCACCGGTGGAACGGGTAGCACGTGGCCGGAAATTCTGTCCAAAAACAACCCAATCCACTAGTATATATAGGAGTAGAGGAGAGGAGAGGCAGTCACGGCCTTTGGGTCGGCCGAAATAGGAGGTGGGAAGCAATCCTACTTCACCTCCAATCCTAGTTGGAGTAGGATTGCCTCCTATTGGCTGATTTTCCACTTTTTGCTTTAGGACTTTCTCTCCAGTGCCATGGGCCTTTGTGGCTGTTTTCCCAGACCACTAAGGGTTGGTTATTATTATACCACAGCCCATGGACCTCTTGGGGTCGAAATACCCCTCCCGGAGGCCTCCCGGTACACTATGGCACTCCCGGTACACTACCGGCACTCCCGATACACTACCGATGAGCCCGAAACTTTTTCGGAAACCAAACTGGGACTTCCTATATATGAATATTTACCTCCGGACCATTCCGGAGCTCCTCGTGACGTCCGGGATCTCATCCGGGACTCCGAACAAACTTCGGTCACCACCATACATAACTCTACACTATCGAAACGTCACCGAACCTTAAGTGTGCAGACCCTGCGGGTTCGAGAACTATGTAGACATGACCGATACACCTCTACGGTCAATAACCAAAGGCGGGACCTGGACGTCCACATTGGTTCCTACATATTCTACGAAGATCTTTATCGGTCAAACCTTTATGTCAAGGATTCAGTTAATCCCGTATAACGTTCTCTTTGTTCTTCGGTATGTTACTTGCCCGAGATTCGATCGTCGGTATCTCCATACCTAGTTCAACCTCGTTACTCGCAAGTCTCTTTACTCGTTCCATAATACAAGATCCCGCAACTAAAAATTTGTCACATTGCTTGCAAGGCTTATTGTGATGTTGCATTACCGAGTGGTCCCCGAGATACCTCTCCGTCACGCGGAGTAACAAATCCCAGTCTCGATCCATGCCAACTCAACAGACACCATCGGAGATACCTGTAGAGCACCTTTATAGTCACCCAGTTACGTTGCGACGTTTGATACACACAAGGCACTCCTCCGATATCTGTGAGTTGCATGATCTCATGGTCATAGGAACACATACTTGACATGCAGAAAATAGTAGCAATAAACTGACACGATCATATGCTACGTTTGCAGTTTGGGTCTTGTCCATCACATCATTCTCCTAATGATGTGACCCCATTATCAAATGACATCTCATGTCCATGGCTAGGAAACCTTAACCATCTTTTGATCAACGAGCTAGTCTATTAGAGGCATACTAGGGACATGGTTTTGTCTATGTATCCACACATGCATCTAAGTCTCCGATCAATACAATTATAGCATGGATAATAAACTATTATCATGAACAAGGAAATATGATAATAACTAATTTATTATTGCCTCTAGGGCATATTTCCAACAGTCTCCCACTTGCACTAGAGTCAATAATCTAGTTCACATCACCATGTGATTCGCATTGTTATGAATCTAACACCCAACGAGTTCTGGGGCTCGATCATGCTTTGCATGTGAGAGAGGTCTTATAGTCAACGGGTCTGTAACATTCAGATCCATGTGCACCTTGCAAATACCTATGTCAAACTGTAAACACTACTACCACACTCCGCTCGGTACTATTCCAAATGGCTGCTCCACTATACGTATCCAGATTGCTACTACGAGTCATCCGGATTACTGTTAAAGCTTGTATCGACGTAACTCCTTACGACGAACTCTTTATCACCTCCATAATCGAGAAACATCTCCTCAGTCTCTTAGTTAGTGAGGATAATCTTGACCGCTGTCCAGTGATCCACTCCTGGTTCACTCTTGTACCCCCTGACGGACTCATGGCAAGGCACACACAGGTGCGGTACACAGGATGGCATAATATAGAGACTATGGCTAAGGCATAGGGGACGACGTTCGTCCTTTCTCTTTCTTCTGCCGTTGTCGAGCTTTGAGTCTCACTCAACTTTCACACCTTACAAATCAGGCAAGACCTCTTTCTTTGACTGATCCATTTTGAACTCTTTCAAAATCTTGTCAAGGTATGCACTCATTGAAAGTCTCATCGAGCATCTTGATCTATCTCCATAGATTTTGATGCTCAACAATTAGGTAGCTTCATCCAGGTCTTCCTTTGAAAATCACTTTCCAAATAACCATTTTATGCTTTCCAGAAACTCTATATTATTTCTGATCAACAATATGTCATCCACATATACTTATCGGAAATTCTATAGTGCTCCCACTCACTTTATTGTAAATACAAGTTTCTCGTAAACTTTGTATAAACTCAAAAACTTTGATCAACTCATCAAAGCGTATATTCCAACTCCGAGATGCTTGCTTCAGTCCATAGAAGGATCACTGAAGCTTGCTCACCATTTAGCATCCTTAGGAGTGACAAAACCTTCTGGTTGTATCACATACAACCTTTCCTCAAGTAAACCGTTAAGGAAACGATGTTTTGACATCCATCTGCCAGATTTCATAATTGAAAATGCAGCAACTGCTAACATAATTCCAACAGACTTTTAGCATCGCTACGAGTGAGAAAGCCTCATCGCAGTCAACTCCTTGAACTTGTCACAAACATCTTTGCAACAAGTCGAGCTTTACAAATAGTGACATTCACCATCAGTGTCTGTCTTGATTTTAAAGATCCATTTGCACTCAACGACCTGCCGTCCAACGAGCAAGTCTACAAAAGTCTACACTTGGTTTTCATACATGGATCCTATCTCGGATTTCATGGCCTCCAACCATTTGTCGGAATCCGGGCCCATCATCGCTTCTCCATAGCTCGTAGGTTCATCGTTGTCCAACAACATGACCTCCAAGACAGAGTTGTCATACCGCTCAGGAGCAGTACACATCCTTGTCGACCTACGAAGTTCGATAGTAACTTGATCCTGAAGCTTCATGATCATCATCATTAACTTCCTCTTCAACTAACGTAGGCTTCACAGAAACATCTTTCTGCGCTGCCCTACTCTCTGGTTGAACAAAGGTTTAACAACCTCATCAAGTTCTATCTTCCTCCCACTCAATTCTTTCGAGAGAAACTTTTTCTCGAGAAAGGACCCAGTTCTAGCAACAAACACATTGCACTCGGATCTGAGATAGAAGGCATACCCATCTGTTCTTAGGGTATTCTATGAAGATACAATTGTCCGCTTTGGGTTCTAGCTTATTATGTGAAAACATTTTCCACACAAGCATCGCAGCCCCAAACATTAAGAAATGACAGCTTAGGTTTCTGTCAAACCATAATTCACACGGTGTCATCTCAACGGATTTAGATGGTGCCCTATTTAAAGTGAATGTAGTTGTCTCTAATGCATAACCCCAAAATTATAGTAGTAAAACGATAAGAGACATCATAGCACGCACCATATCCAATAGAGCATAAATATGATGTTCGGACACACCATCACACTATGGTGTTCCAGGTGGCGTTTAGTTGTGAAACAACTTTCACATTGTCTTAAGTTGTATGCCAAACTCGTGACTCAGATATTCACCTCCACGATCATATCGCAGTCATTTTTATCTTCTTGTCATGATGATCTTTAAACTTCACTCTGAATTTGCTTGAACCTTTCAAACGATTCAGACTTGTGTTTCATTAAGTAAATATACACTATATCTACTCAAATCATCAGTGAAGGTAAGAAAATAACGATATCCACTGCACGCTACAAGACTCACTAGATTGCATACATCAACATGTATCATTTCCAATGAATCACTTGCCCACTCCATCCAACGGGGTCCTTTAGTCATCTTGCCCAAGAGGCATGGTTTGCAAGTCTCAACCGATTTGAAATCGAATGAGTCCAAATATCCATCACCATGGAATTTCTTCATGCGCTTTATACCAATATGACATTTTGCGGCAGTGCCACAAGTATGTGGTACTATCATTATTTAACTTCGTCTCTTTTGACATCAATGTTATGAACATGTGTATTACTACGATCAAGATTTCAACAAACCATTCTCACTAGGTGCATGACCATTGAAGGTATTATTCGTAACCAGAATAACTATTATTCTCTGACTTAAATGAATAACCGTATTGCAACAAACATGATCTAATCATGTTCATGCTCAACGCAAAACACCAAATAACATTTTAGGTTCGTCACTAATCCTGAAGGTAGAGAGAGTGTGCGATGTTGATCACATCAACCTTGGAAACATTTCCAACACACATCGTCACCTCACCCTTAGCTAGTTCTCCGTTTATTCCGTAGCTTTTATTTTGAGTTACTAACATTTGGCAACCAAACCGGTATCCAATACCCAGGGGCTACTAGGAGTACTAGCAAGGTACACATCAATAACTCGTATATCAAATATACTTCTGTCGATGTTGCCAGCCTTCTTATCTACCAAGTATCTAGGGTTGTTCCGCTTCAACGACCTCTCACCTGATAATAGAAGCACTTAGTCTCGGGTTTGAGTTCAACTTTGGGTTGCTTCACTGGAGCAGCAACTGACTTGCTATCCATGAATTTTCCCTCCTTGCTCTTGCCCTTTTCGAAACTAGTGGTTTGATTAACCATCAACACTTGATGCTCCTTCTTGATTTCTACCTTCGCGGTGTCAAACATCGCGAACAGCTCAGTGATCAATACTTCTATCCCTGGTGTATTATAGTTCATCACTAAGTTCTAGTAGCTTTAGTGACAGTGACTTGGAGAACTATATCAATCACTATCTTATCTGGAAGATCAACTCCCACTTGATTCAAGCGATTGTAGTACCCAGACAATCTGAGTACATGCTCAACGATTGAGCTATTCTCCTTCATCTTACAGGCAAAGAATCTTGTTGGAGATCTCATATCTCGCAATACAGGCACGAGCCTGAGATCACAATCTCTGCTCCTAGAACATCTCATATGTTCCGTGACGTTCAAAACGTTTCGGAGCCTCAATTCTAAGCCGTAATGCATGACGCACTAAACTATCAAGTAGTCATCGAAACGTGCCTGTCAGATGTTCACAACATCTATAGACGACGCTAGAGGGGGTGGCGCACCGAGCGGTGCATTAAGGACATAAGCCTTCTGTGCAGCAATGAGGACAATCCTCAGATCACGGACCCAGTCCGCAATATTGCTACCAACATCTTTCAACTCTATTTCTCTAGGAACATATAAAAATTTAAGGGAGCTACAGCGCGAGCTAGTATTCTACAACATAATTTGCAAAGACACTATTGACTATGTTCCTGATAATGAGTTCAATTAATCATATTACTTAAGAACTCCCACTCAAATTGACATCCCTCGGGTCATTCGAGTGATACATGATCCAAATTCACCAACTCAAGTCCGATCATCACGTGAGTTAAGGTGGCTTCAATGGTGAACATCATTATGTTGATCATATCCACTGTATGACTCATGCTCGACCTTTCGGTCTCTTGTGTTCCGAGGCCATGTCTGTACATGCTAGGCTCGTCAAGTTTAACCCGAGTGTTCTGCGCGTGCAAATCTGGCTTGCACCCGTTGTATGTGAACGTAGAGTCTATCACACCCGATCATCACGTGGTGTCTCAACACGACGAACTTTCGCAACGGTGCACACTCGGGGAGAACACAGTTCATCTTGAAATTCAAGTGAGGGATCACCTTATAATGCTACCACCGTACTAAGCAAAACAAGGTGCATAAAAGGATTAACATCTCATGCAATTCATAAGTGACATGATATGGTCATGAACTTGTGTTTAAGATCTCCATCTTCGAAACACCGGCATGATCTCCATCGTCACCGGCACAACACCATGATCTCCATCATCTTGATCTCCATCAATGTGTTGCCATTGGGGTTGTGGCGCCAGCCCTGCTTCTACTTCTATTGCTACCGCTTAGTGATAAAGTAAAGCATTACATAGCGCTTAATGATTGACACACAGGTCATACAATAATTAAAGACAACCCTATGGCTCCTGCCGGTTGCCGTACTCAACGACATGCAAGTCGTGAAATTCTATACATCACATGATCATCTCATACATCACATATATCTCATCATGTAATTGGCCATATCACATCACAACATACCCTGCAAAAACAAGTTAGACGTTCTCTAATTGTTGTTGCGTGTTTTACGTGGCTGCTACGGGTATCTAGCAAGAACGATTCTCACCTACGCATAAACCACAACGGTGATACATAGATTGCTTTTCAACCTTCTCAAGGACCACCTTTGTCGGATCCGATCCAACTAAAGTGAGAGAAACTGTCACCCGCAAGCCATCTAAGCAACAAGTTGCGTCGAGGGAACCGGTCTCTCGTAAGCGTACGAGTAATGTTGGTCCGGGCCGCTTCATCTCACAATCCCGCTGAACCAAAATCCGACCAAGGGAGGAAGCAATCTAAGCATCAATGCCCACAAACCTTTTGTGTTCTTCTCGAGATCTCACCGAACCATCAACCTAGCTCTGATACCACTGTTGGGGAACGTCACATGGGAAACAAAAAAATTCCTACGCACACGCAAACCTATCCATGGTGATGAGCATCTATGAGAGGGAGACTGGATCTACGTACCCTTGTAGATCGCTAAGCGGGAAGCGTTAAGAAACGCGGTTGGTGTAGTCGAACTTCTTCGCGATCCAAATCGCCGAGCGTCCCGCGATCCAATCACGAACCGTCCTGCGAACACATCATGATCCGTCCCGCGAACTCATCACGATCCGTCTCATGATCTTGATCATGATCTGTCCCGTGAACTCATCACGATCCATTCCGTGATCACATCACGAACTGTCTCGCGATCTCGATCACGGTCCTTCCAATCTAGCGCCAAACGGACGGCACCTCCGCGTTCAGCACACGTGCAGCATGATGACGATATCCACCGTCTCGATCCAGCGAGAGGAGGTGGAGAGGAGAGAGAGTTCACCGGCAGCGTGACGGCGCTCCGGTGATGGTGGTGGAGCAATTCCGGCAGGGCTTCGCCTAAGCGCTGCAGAAAACCGATCTAGAGGAGAAACTATGCACCGGTGGAACGGGTAGCACGTGGCCAGAAATTCTGTCCAAAAACCACCCAATCCACTAGTATATATAGGAGGAGAGGAGAGGAGAGGCAGTCAAGGCCTTTGGGTCGGCCGAAATAGGAGGTGGGAAGCAATCCTACTTCACCTCCAATCCTAGTTGGAGTAGGATTGCCTCCTATTGGCTGATTTTCCACTTTTTGCTTTAGGACTTTCTCTCCTGCGCCATGGGCCTTTGTGGCTGTCTTCCCAGCCCACTAAGGTCTGGTTATTATTCTCCCACAGCCCATGGACCTCTTGGGGTCGAAATACCCCTCCCGGAGGCCTCCCGGTACACTACCGGCAGTCCCGGTACACTACCGGCACTCCCGGTACACTACCGATGAGCCCAAAACTTTTTCGGAAACCAAACTGGGACTTCCTATATATGAATCTTTACCTCCGGACCATTCCGGAGCTCCTCGTGACGTCCGAGATCTCATCCGGGACTCCGAACAAACTTCGTCCACCACCATACACTACCGAAACGTCACCGAACCTTAAGTGTGCAGACCCTGCGGGTTCGAGAACTATGTAGACATGACCGAGACACCTCTACGGTCAATAACCAATGGCGGGACCTAGACGTCCACATTGGTTCCTACATATTCTACGAAGATCTTTATCGGTCGAACCTCTATGTCAAGGATTCAGTTAATCCCGTATAACGTTCCCTTTGTTCTTCGGTATGTTACTTGCCTGAGATTCGATCGTCGGTATCTCCATACCTAGTTCAACCTCGTTACTGGCAAGTCTCTTTACTCGTTCCGTAATACAAGATCCCGCAACTAACAATTAGTCACATTGCTTGCAAAGCTTATTGTGATGTTGCATTACCGAGTGGGCCCCGAGATATCTCTCCGTCATGCGGAGTAACAAATCCCAGTCTCGATCCATGCCAACTCAACAGACACCATCGGAGATACCTGTAGAGCACCTTTATAGTCACCCAGTTATGTTGCGACGTTTGATACACACAAGGCACTCCTCCGATATCTGTGAGTTGCATGATCTCATGGTCATAGGAACACATACTTGACATGCGGAAAACAGTAGCAATAAACTGACACGATCATATGCTACATTTGCAGTTTGGGTCTTGTCCATCACATCATTCTCCTAATGATGTGACCCAGTTATCAAATGACATCTCATGTCCATGGCTAGGAAACCTTAACCATCTTTTGATCAACGAGCTAGTCTATTAGAGGCATACTAGGGACATGGTTTTGTCTATGTATCCACACATGCATCTAAGTCTCCGATCAATACAATTATAGCATGGATAATAAACTATTATCATGAACAAGGAAATATGATAATAAATAATTTATTATTGCCTCTAGGGCATATTTCCAACAAGTCATATGTTGGCTACATGAAAAGTTTTTGGTTTTGCCGGTATTGTACCGGGAAGATTTCGGAAGGTTCCGGAGGAGTCTGGAAGGGTCCTTCCATCCCCTAGGGCGTGCATGGGTTGTAGGGGTGCCCTGGCCTTATTGATCTAGTTGCAACATCCCCCTAAGTTCCATGCACCTAGGGGAGGGGAAACCATAAGGGGAGGGCCCTCCACTTGCTTGGAAGACACTCCATCTCCCTAGGGCCGCCGCCCCCTCCTTGGAGGAGGGGCAAAGGGGGCTGCTCCCCCCACCTTGCTCCTATAAATATAGGATGAGTGGGGAGGGCAGCCACACACCAATTCATTGCGCCCTCCCTTGGGTAGCCCCTATCATGTTTTCTCGAGTTCTTCCTCGTCCGTAGTTTCGGAGGTGCTGTGCGAAGCCCTTCTGGCACTGTTCCACCACCATCTCCACCATGTCGTCGTGTTGGTCGAGACCCCGTCTACTTCTCTGCACTCACTTGTTGGTCAAGGAGGCAGAGACATCATCGAGTCGCACATGTGCTGAACGCACAGGTGTTGTTCGTTGGGCGCTGGATCAGATTGGATCACGATTGGATCTTGAAGAGTATGACTACATCAATCGCGTAATATATGCTTGCGCTTAATGGTCTAAGAGGATCATAGACACACTCTCCCCTCTCATTGCTATGCATCTCATAGATATATCTTGGGTGTTTGTAGGAAATTTTTTGTGTTCCATGCTACGTTCCCCAACACTAATTACTTCAGCCCCCAATTGTGGGCTGGGCCGAGGACCTCCAGACAACCGACAAGTGAGCCACGTGTATCATTCCCCATGGCGTACTCAATATGGTGTGTACTTCAAGAGACATTTGAATCATCGGCATGTTTATCCCTTGATGTAACCGAACTACATGTAACCCTAGGTACCACTAATGCCTATATAAGCTAATGGCTTTAGACAATAGAGTTAGATTCATTCACAAATGATGTCGAGGTAGATCATCCTATACTTTGTACCCCATCCACAATCAACAAAAAAAAACGGGGCGTAGGGTTTTACCTCTTTGCGAGGGTCTTAACTTGGGTAAACATCGTGTCCCCTCTTTGTCCTGTTACCATTAAGCCAAATCACCAGATCGGGACCCCCTACCCAAGATCCTTCAGATTCAACTCCGACATTGGTGACCCATACAAGTCCCTTTTGTGATCGAAACTTCTCGATGGCCCGCCTTCAGATCGACGATGACGACAATTGTTGCATGACCCTTCTGCCATGACAAACCTTCGTCTTCGGCAACGTCATGTGTCATGCGGATTCGGCTGGCCGTCTTGGCCAGGTCGATAAGTTTACTCAAGGTTAGATTGTCAGATTCGACAACCTGGCATACGCCACGGACTCCCACGACGAACTTGCATTCTCGTGCTAGGTGTCAGAGCGGGCCGAGGACCATGCCAACATGTCGGCTCCGATCTCAAACCTAATCTCAGATCAGTACTACTTCTCAAACCACACCTCCGACCTGACCTCAAGCATGGAATCAAATGATACCCCCATGGATCAGGCGTCCAGCTTGACTGAGGAGGAACCCGAGCAAAATTCTAATATGACTCAGGGTGAACTATTAGAACCCTTTTTTTGGCAAACTATATGGAAAATATGATGAGCCTTGCACCCTTGGTACAAAACCAAATGCAACTGAGAAGTTAGAGGAACTATTTATTTTATTTTTCTTTGCCCATAAATAGGCTTGGATGGAATACAATTCTATGGCGAAATGTCAACCACCCTACCCAGTTTTTGAATGAGGGGCGCAGAGCATACTCGATAAGGGTCGATACATACATCAGTTTTGGCATACTGGTTGGCACCGAGGTTGTTGTGCTCAAAAACTTAAAGCCCCCTTCATGCTTGAGGACAAACAATGTTCGAGCGGGCTGTTCACAAGGAGTCAGTGCTTCACCCCCTCCATCGTCCATATCCAACCGCACTAGTACCCTACCCTAGCGGGGGAAATGTTGTTCCCACTGACATCGCCGACATGGAAAACTGACAGGAATGGTTAAATGCCAGCACAATTTTTCTAAAAGTTTTTCACGTGTGAGGCGGGGGTGTGTAGAGTCGACATCAAGAAACAAACATAACAAGCAAAATTGTGTTCCACATGGGTTGCAAAGGGCACATGGATGCCACCGACTCAGAGGACCAACAATCGTGAGGCAAAACTTAAGGCATGTCGCACGTGACTATGCTCTATGACAAAGAAATTCATTTGTTGATTTGTTGATCATTAAAAATATGGTGTTCATTGGTTGCTAAGCTTCCTGGTTGCAATTGGTCTTTGTTCCAAGGGCATAGTGGGTCATCTACTACTATGCGAAAGAAAAAGGCTTTGGTGTGATGAGCGGAAGCTCAAACAATGATGATAATGGACAATTGAGTATCTTACACTTTAATACTCATGGTATGGCAAGACTTGATTCATCTCAAGAAATGTGTTGAAACCAAATCCAACAATCGAGTTAGGATGTGAATCTAAATTTAATATTACTCATGGTCCTAATGTGAGGTTTCCTCTTTTGATGGTTGTCGTGGGAACGAGCCTGACAGTAGATGGTAGGGGTACGAAGGGAGAGGAAGAGTCCTAGCTACGGCGAGGGTGTATACACAGATGTATGAGTTCAGGCCCCTCTCGTGGAGGTAACAGCCCTACGTCTCAGTGCTCGGGAGCTTATGTCGTGTGGAATGTTGAGATTACAATGGTTGCGAACCCTTGTGCAGGAGGGGAGGGGCATCTTATATAGAGTTCACTGCCCCTCATAATTACCTAGCATCTAAGGGTCCGATCGTGGGGTTAAAGTCTGCCGTTACTGGTAACATACATAATAAAAGCTATTAATGATGATTGGACCAACGTCTACCCGTTGGGCTCTTGACGATGGCTCCTGGTCTTCTAGCATCGAGTGAGAACGAGATCTTCCGAGTGACATGCGACTGCCGAGTGAAGGAAGGAGCTTCTGAGTGGATAGCCTGTCGAGTGACTTGAACGTCTCATGGAATCCAGTCGGAAGCTTATGCTTGATCTTCAAGTCCTCCAATGTAGTGTCCTTAGGTAGGGTATGTAGTCCTTGCCTAGGACCCTACCCTAGGTACATATCCTCATCATTAGCCCCTGAATGGATCGGGGTTCAAGTGGTGAAATGGGGGTATCAATGCCAATCTTGAATTAAGGTATCAAATCTTCCGAATGATATTCGGGGCTTCGACGAAACTTGTGTTGATTGAACATTGAGTATTGATGTCAATTCAGGATCAACATGCCAAATCTTCCAAATGATATTCAGGGCTCCAACGAAACTTGCGTCGATTGAACTCTTCTCCATTCGCCCGGATCCATTTAGCCTTGAAAGTGTCCGAGTGTATGTTCAATGCCTATTTTGCTCCGAATGAACTGAAAGCATCTTTGGAGGTGACAGGTCGGTCTGTCAGACCCGGATTTTGCGGGATACGAAAATTTGGGAAGCGCGTGCATGTGCGATGATGATGCCACGATCAGGGCAAGTGGAGGCACGATGCCTCGATTCTCGTGTCGGTCGTATTTCCACATACTGGGCGCCGTTAGCGGTTGGCGTGTGCGGTGATCTCGCAGGCCCACTAGTCAGCGAGACACTCGATGAAGTATAAAGCTCCACTCGCCGCGATTTGCAGTGTACCTCCGCCCATTCATTCTCCTTTCCTCCGCCTCCTCTGCCTCCAGCACCCCACTCCGTTCCTCCCTGTCGAGAGTCGTCGCACCGATGACGAAGAACACGACGAAGAAGCTGGGGCGGGCCAAGAACGGGGCGACGAAGGTCAAGGGCAAGAATCCCTCGACTGCCTGGTTCACTGTGCCGCCGGGATGGATGCAGGGTGACTTCCTCCCTTTGGTGGTCACCCGCGAGGACATCGACGGCTTGTTTTCCGACGGGCTCATGGCAGAAGGAGCTTGGAGGCTGTCGAAGGGAGAGCGCGAGCTAGAGCCGTGCGACGGGGAGCGAGTCCTCCTCCTCTCCCATGTCAAAAGAGGTTTCTCCATGCCTCCCCATCCGTTCTTTAGAGGGTTCCTGAATTTCTTTGGCGCTCAGCTGCATCATTTCCCACCGAATACCATCGCGCACTTGTCGACGTTCGTAACTTTGTGCGAGTGCTTCCTGGGGTGTCCTCCCCACTGGGGACTCTTTAAGCACATTTTTACGATTAGATCTCAGGCGGTGAAGAAAGCAGACCCGTCAGATGGAAAAACTCATGTGTTGCGGCTGTGTGGGGGGTTGGGGCTTCAAAAGAGAGCGCGACGTTCTTTCCCTGCCATGACTTTCCCTGAATCCGTTAGAGGATGGCAGTCGACTTGGTTCTATTGCAAGGACGCAGCTTCACCCAACATGTCGACTGGCCTTCCCCCCTACACATCTGACCGCTCAGCTGCCCCCAAGTCCCTAAAGGTGACTGAAGAGGAACAGGATCAGGTGGCGACCTTGCTGGACGCCATGGTGAAATTGGTCTGGGGTGGAGTGACTGGCCTGTATCTGTTAGAGACTTTTCTCAGTCGACGGATTCAGCCTCTCCAAGCCAGAGATCACACCATGTGGCATTATGTGGGCCCAGAGGACTCGACCAGGACGCATCCAGAGGAGGTTCCGCAAACGACTGTCGAGCAGTGGCTTCGCAGCATCACCGGGGCGTGTGACAACTCCGTGGGAGCCAAGAGGATCCTACCTTACTCGACCGAAAACCCGTCGAAGAATCTTGTAAATTGCACTTTGTTGACTGAAGTACTTGTATTGTCGAGTGATACACATTGATTTTTAGACTGATTTCCTTGTTGGAATTATGCAGGAATGGACAAACTTGCACTCGCCAGTTCCCAATGGGAACCAACCTGAAGATGGCGTAGTGAGCGAAGGTGGCAGCATGGATGGCGATGGTCCCTCTGACTCTGAGGACGAATATGAGGACTCCAGTGAAGAAGAAGAAGTCGAGTCACCTCCCCAGCGCGAAGACCGCACCAAGTCCCACCAGGATCTGCCAGCTGTTGAGGACAGGGCTCCAGGCCCTAGTGAGAAGAACCCGAAGCGGAGCCACCCTTCAACTGTTGAGTCGAGTGAGAGGTCGGCCAAGCAACACAAACAAATCATGACCAAACCTCGCAAGGCTCTGCCTCGCATGAGGATGGTTGTACCTGTCGTCTCCATGTAAGTATTTATTTTTGAATTCTTTCTGTCGATTGTGACCTTGCATTGTTGCTAACCGAGTGCTGTTTGATCCCTCGGAGCTGCTACTTCTGTAACATCACCTCCTCGAGACGAAGGGGAAGTGATGGACATTGACACTACTGACGTTGCCACTTCTCATAGAGGTTAATAAGTTATTGATTCATCCGAATGGGATTCGTCACTTGCAAAAGTTAACACTGTCAGTTGATGTTGCAGAGATCATCCAGCTGGAAGACGACGAGGAACACCTAGACACTTCGCGCACCCGCACCCGAAGAGCTTCATCAGCGCAGACGCTTCAGCGTTTGACTGCAAAATCCTCCTGGGGGATGGGTGACTCGACACAAATTAGAGCTAAACCTGCAGTACCTCTGTCGAATGCCCCTCCAGCTCTCTCGACCATCGTGGCATCGACTCCAACCGGACCTGCTCAGACTGCTTTAGCTACCCTAGAAACTACGCCGATCCCGCCTATGACGGTTTTCTCTCTGCATCGTGTCTCAGAAGATCAGATCGGAGCTACGAAGGAGGCTATGATCCAGGCAGAGCAGATAATGCTGCGAACCAAAGAGGCATACGAGGCCAGCAAGCTGGCTTACGATGTCAGCGCAGCCCTCCGCACCAATGTCCGAGTAAGTTCGATTGTAAGTACATTTCTGATTGAATTCATGTCTTTTCTTGACTGTACACCCAGTGGGTGCTTATTGTCCACTCGTAGAATGTTTGAAATTTCTCCACTCGAATAGGTCAGGTCTTAGTCGAGTAGGATTTGGATCGATAGTACGCGTGGCACTAGAGTCACTCGACATGTTGAGTGCATTTTTTCTGGTGAGTTACTCGACGGATCGAGTGTTAACCATCATAGTGGGGGCACTCTGAGTGCACCCACTGGGCGTAGTCCCCGAGACCACTGTCGAGTGCTTGCATCGGCAGGGGTCTTAGAGTTTGTCGTATGCTTGATACGCTTACCCTTGGTCGCACCACTCCGTAGTTACGTTGTAGGTTTCATGGACACCATTGATAAACCATGATATGACGCTACATAAGGATAGACTGCACTTCTCAGAGTGATGGATATTCCAATGATGGATGTTTCTGCTACTCGACTGATCGAGAGTTGGCAGATCCAGTGGGGGCATGCTAAGTGGACCCACTGGGTGTAGTCCCCAAGACCGTTGTCGAGTGCTTGCACCGATAGGGGTCTTAGAGTTTATTGTATATGGGATACATTTCACCTTGGATCACACCACTCCGAAGCTACCTTCTAGGTTTCATGGATATTATTGATAAACCATGATATGACGCTACATAAGGATAGATTGAACTGTTGGGGAACGTCGCATGGGAAACAAAAAATTTCCTACGCACACGCAAACCTATCCATGGTGATGAGCATCTACGAGAGGGAGAGTGGATCTACGTACCCTTGTAGATCGCTAAGCGGGAAGCGTTAAGAAACGCGGTTGGTGTAGTCGAACTTCTTCGCGATCCAAATCGCCGAGCGTCCCGCGATCTCATCACGATCCGTCCCGCGATCCCATCACAATCCGTCCCGCGATCTCATCACGATCCATCTCACGATCTTGATCACGATCTGTCCCGCGAACTCATCACGATCCGTTCCGCGATCTCATCACGAACCGTCTCGCGATCTCGATCACGGTCCTTCCGATCTAGCGCCGAACGGACGGCACCTCCGCGTTCAGCACACGTGCAGCTTGATGACGATCTCCACCGTCTTGATCCAGCAAGAGGAGGTGGAGAGGAGAGAGAGTTCACCGGCAGCGTGACGGCGCTCCGGTGATGGTGGTGGAGCAATTCCGGCAGGGCTTCGCCTAAGCGCTGTAGAAAACCGATCTAGAGGAGAAACTATGCACCGGTGGAACGGGTAGCACGTGGCCGGAAATTCTGTCAAAAAACCACCCAATCCACTAGTATATATAGGAGGATAGGAGAGGAGAGGCATCCAAGGCCTTTGGGTCGGCCGAAATAGGAGGTGGGAGCAATCCTACTTCACCTCCAATCCTAGTTGGAGTAGGATTGCCTCCTATTGGCTGATTTTCCACTTTTTGCTTTAGGACTTTCTCTCCTGCGCCATGGGCCTTTGTGGCTGTTTTCCCAGCCCACTAAGGGCTGGTTAATACTCTCCCACAGCCCATGGACCTCTTGGGGTCGAAGTACCCCTCCCGGAGGTCTCCCGGTATACTACCGGCACTCCTAGTACACTACCGGCACTCCCGGTACACTATCGATGAGCCCGAAACTTTTCCGGAAACCAAACTGGGACTTCCTATATATGAATCTTTACCTCCGGACCATTCCGGAGCACCTCGTGACGTCCGGGATCTCATCCAGGACTCCGAACAACCTTCGGTCACCACCATACATAACCCTACACTACCGAAACGTCACCGAACCTTAAGTGTGCAGACCCTGCGGGTTCGAGAACTATGTAGACATGACCGAGACACCACTACAGTCAATAAAAAATGGCGGGACCTAGACGTCCACATTGGTTCCGACATATTCTACGAAGATCTTTATCGGTCGAACCTCTATGTCAAGGATTCAGTTAATCCCGTATAACGTTCCCTTTGTTCTTCGGTATGTTACTTGCCCGAGATTCGATCGTCGGTATCTCCATACCTAGTTCAACCTCGTTACCGGCAAGTCTCTTTACTCGTTCCATAATACAAGATCCCGCAACTAACAATTAGTCACATCTCTTGCAAGGCTTATTGTGATGTTGCATTACCGAGTGGGCCCCGAGATACCTCTCCGTTACACGGAGTAACAAATCCCAGTCTCGATCCATGCCAACTCAACAGACACCATCGGAGATACCTGTAGAGCACCTTTATAGTCACCCAGTTACATTGCGACGTTTGATACAGACAAGGCACTCCTCCGATATCCGTGAGTTGCATGATCTCATGGTCATAGGAACATATACTTGACATGCAGAAAACAGTAGCAATAAACTGACACGATCATATGCTATGTTTGTAGTTTGGGTCTTATCCATCAAATCATTCTCCTAATGATGTGATCCCATTATCAAATGACATCTCATGTCCATGGCTAGGAAACCTTAACCATCCTTTGATCAACGAGCTAGTCCATTAGAGGCATACTAGGGACATGGTTTTGTCTATGTATCCACACATGCATTTAAGTCTCCGATCAATACAATTATAGCATGGATAATAAACGATTATCATGAACAAGGAAATATGATAATAACTAATTTATTATTGCCTCTAGGGCATATTTCCAACAGTCTCCCACTTGCACTAGAGTCAATAATCTAGTTCACATCACCATGTGATTCGCATTATTATGAATCTAACACCCAATGAGTTCTGGGGCTCGATCATGCTTTGCATGTGAGAGAGGTCTTATAGTCAACGGGTCTGCGATATTCAGATCCGTGTGTACTTTGCAAATCTCTATGTCAAACCGTAAACACTGCTACCACACTCCACTTGGTACTATTTCCAAATGGTTGCTCCACTATACATATCCAGATTGCTACTACTAGTCATTCGGATAGGTGTTAAAGCTTGCATCGACGTAACTCTTTACGACGAACTCTTTATCACCTCCATAATCAAGAAACATTTCCTTAGTCCTCTGGTTACTAAGGATAATTCCGACCGCTGTCCAGTGATCCACTCCTGGACCACACTTGTACCCCTTGACAGACTCATGGCAAGGCACACACAGGTGCGGTACACAGCATGGCATAATATAGAGCCTATGGCTAAGGCATAGGGGACGACGTTCGTCCTTTCTCTTTCTTCTGCCGTTGTCGAGCTTTGAGTCTCACTCAACTTTCACACCTTACAAATCAGGCGAGAACTCTTTCTCTGACTGATCCATTTTGAACTCTTTCAAAATCTTGTCAAGGTATGCACTCATTGAAAGTCTCATCGAGCATCTTGATCTATCTCCATAGATTTTGATGCTCAACAATTAGGTAGCTTCATCCAGGTCTTCCTTTGAAAATCACTTTCCAAATAACCGTTTTATGCTTTCCAGAAACTCTACATTATTTCTTATCAACAATATGTCATCCACATATACTTATCAGAAATTCTATAGTGCTCCCACTCACTTTATTGCAAATACAAGTTTCTCGTAAACTTTGTATAAACATCAAAACTTTGATCACCTCATCAATGCGTATATTCCAACTCCGAGATGCTTGCTTCAGTCCATGGAAGGATCACCGAAGCTTGCACACCTTTTAGCATCCTTAGGCCTAACAAAACCTTCTGGTTGTATCACATACAACCTTTCCTCAACTAAACCGTTAAGGAAACGATGTTTTGACATCCATCTGCCAGATTTCATAATTGAAAACACAGCAACTGCTAACATAATTCCAACAGACTTTAGCACCACTACGAGTGAGAAAGTCTCATCGTAGTCAACTCCTTGAACTTGTCACAAACATCTTTGCAACAAGTCGAGCTTTACAAATAGTGACATTCACCATCAGTGTCTGTCTTCATTTTAAAGATCCATTTGTACTTAACGACCTGCCGTCCAACGAGCAAGTCTACCAAACTCTACACTTGGTTTTCATACATGGATCCTATCTCGGATTTCATGGCCTCCAACCATTTGTCGGAATCCGGGCCCATCATCGCTTCTCCATAGCTCGTAGGTTCATCGTTGTCCAACAACATGACCTCCAAGACAGGGTTGTCGTACCGCTTAGGAGCAGTACACATCCTTGTCGACCTACGAAGTTCGATAGTAACTTGATCCTGAAGCTTCATGATCATCATCATTAACTTCCTCTTCAACTAACGTAGGCTTCACAGAAACATCTTTCTGCGCTGTGCTACTCTCTGGTTGAACAAAGGTTTAACAACCTCATCAAGTTCTATCTTCCTCCCACTCAATTCTTTTGAGAGAAACATTTCCTCGAGAAAGGATCCGTTTAAGCAACAAACACTTTGCACTAGGATCTGAGATTGAAGGTTCACCCAACTGATCTTAGGGTATTCTATGAAGATGCATTTGTCCGCCTTGGGTTCGACCTCATTAGGTGAAAACATTTTCCACACAAGTGTCACAGCCCCAAGTATTAAGAAATGACAGCTTAGGTTTCTATCAAACCATAATTCACATGGTGTCATCTCAACGGATTTAGATGGTGCCCTATTTAAAGTGAATGTAGTTGTCTCTAATGCATAACCCCAAAATTATAGTAGTAAAACGATAAGAGACATCATAGCACGCACCATGTCCAATAGAGCATAACTATGATGTTCGGACACACCATCACACTATGGTGTTCTAGGTGGCGTTTAGTTGTGAAACAACTTTCACATTGTCTTAAGTTGTATGCCAAACTCGTGACTCAGATATTCACCTCCACGATCATATCGCAGTCATTTTTATCTTCTTGTCACGATGACCTTTAAACTTCACTCTGAATTTGCTTGAACCTTTCAAACGATTCAGACTTGTGTTTCATTAAGTAAATATACACTATATCTACTCAAATCATTAGTGAAGGTAAGAAAATAACGATATCCACTGCACGCTACAAGACTCACTAGATTGCATACATCAACATGTATCATTTCCAATGAATCACTTGCCCACTCCATCCAACGGGGTCCTTTAGTCATCTTGCCCAAGAGGCATGGTTCGCATGTCTCAACCGATTCGAAATCGAATGAGTCCAAATATCCATCACCATGGAGTTTCTTCATGTGCTTTATACCAATATGACATTTTGCGGCAGTGCCACAAGTATGTGGTACTATCATTATTTAACTTTGTATCTTTTGACATCAATGTTATGAACATGTGTATTACTACGATCAAGATTTCAACAAACCATTCTCACTGGGTGCATGACCATTGAAGGTATTATTCATGTAAACAGAATAACCATTATTCCCTGACTTAAATGAATAATCGTATTGCAACAAACATGATCTAATCATGTTCATGCTCAACGCAAAACACCAAATAACATTTTATTTAGGTTCGTCACTAATCCTGAAGGTAGAGAGAGCGTGCGATGTTGATCACATCAACCTTGGAAACATTTCCAACACACATCGTCACCTCACCCTTAGCTAGTTCTCCGTTTATTCCGTAGCTTTTATTTCGAGTTACTAACATTTGGCAACCGAACCGGTATCCAATACCCAGGTGCTACTAGGAGTACCAGCAAGGTACACATCAATAACTCGTATATCAAATATACTTCTGTCAATGTTGCCAGCCTTCTTATCTACCAAGTATCTAGGGTTGTTCCGCTTCAGCGACCGCTCACCTCATAACAGAAGCACTTAGTCTCGGGTTTGAGTTCAACTTTGGGTTGCTTCACTGGAGCAGCAACTGACTTGCTATCCATGAAGTTTCCCTCCTTGCTCTTGCCCTTCTCGAAACTAGTGGTTTGATTAACCATCAACACTTGACACTCCTTCTTGATTTCTACCTTCGCGGTGTCGAACATCGCGAACAGCTCAGGGATCAACATTTCTTTCCCTGGCATTTTATAGTTAATCACCAAGTTCTAGTAGCTCAGTGACAGTGACTTGGAGAACTATATCAATCACTATCTTATCTGGAAGATCAACTCCCACTTGATTCAAGCGATTGTAGTACCCAGACAATCTGAGTAAATGCTCAATGGTTGAGCTATTCTCCTTCATCTTACAGGCAAAGAATCTTGTTGGAGATCTCATATCTCGCAACACGGGCACGAGCCTGAGATCACAATCTCAGCTCCTAGAACATCTCATATGTTCCGTGACGTTCAAAACGTTTCGGAGCCTCAATTCTAAGCCGTAATGCATGACGCACTAAACTATCAAGTAGTCATCGAAACGTGCCTGTCAGATGTTCACAACATCTACAGACGACGCTAGATGGGGTGGCGCACCGAGCGGTGCATTAAGGACATAAGCCTTCTGTGCAGCAATGAGGACAATCCTCAGATCACGGACCCAGTCCACAATTTTGCTACCAACATCTTTCAATTCTATTTCTCTAGGAACATATAAAAATACAAGGGAGCTACAGCGCGAGCTAGTAATCTACAACATAATTTGCAAAGACACTTTGACTATGTTCATGATAATGAGTTCAATTAATCATATTACTTAAGAACTCCCACTCAAATTGACATCCCTCCGATCATTCGAGTGATACATGATCCAAATTCACCAACTCAAGTCCGATCATCACGTGAGTTGAGGTGGCTGCAATGGTGAACATCATTATGTTGATCATATCTACTATATGACTCATGTTCGACCTTTCGGTCTCTTGTGTTCCGAGGCCATGTCTGTACATGCTAGGCTCGTCAAGTTTAACCCGAGTGTTCTGTGCGTGCAAATCTGGCTTGCACCCGTTGTATGTGAACGTAGAGTCTATCACACCCGATCATCACGTGGTGTCTCAACACGACGAACTTTCGCAACGGTGCACACTCGGGGAGAACACAATTTATCTTGAAATTAAGTGAGGGATCACCTTATAATGCTACCGTCGTCCTAAGCAAAACAAGGTGCATAAAAGGATTAACATCACATGCAAATCATAAGTGACATGATATGGCCATGATCTTGTGCTTTTGATCTCCATCATGAAAGCACCGGCATGATCTCCATCGTCACCGGCATGACACCATGATCTCCTTCATCTTGATCTCCATCAACGTGTCGCCATCGGGGTTGTCACGCCCTACATGCTTCTACTACTATTGCTACCGTAGCGATAAAGTAAAGCATTACATAGCGCTTAATGATTGACACGCGGGTCATACAATAATTAAAGACAACCCTATGGCTCCTGCCGGTTGCCGTATTCAACGACATGCAAGTCGTGAAATTCTATACATCACATGATCATCTCATACATCACATATATCTCATCATGTAATTGGCCATATCACATCACAACATACCCTGCAAAAACAAGTTAGACGTCCTCTAATTGTTGTTGCATGTTTTACGTGGCTGCTATGGGTATCTAGCAAGAACGATTCTCACCTACGCATAAACCACAACGGTGATACATAGATTTCTTTTCAACCTTCTCAAGGACTGCCTTTGTCGGATCCGATCCAACTAAAGTGAGAGAAACTGTCACCCGCAAGCCATCTAAGCAACATGTTGCGTCGAGGGAACCGGTCTCTCGTAAGCGTACGAGTAATGTTGGTTCGGGCCGCTTCATCTCACAATCCCGCTGAACCAAAATCCGACCAAGGGAGGAAGCAATCTAAGCATCAACGCCCACAAACCTTTTGTGTTCTACTCGAGATCTCATCGTACCATCAACCTAGCTCATGATGCCACTGTTGGGGAACGTCGCATGGGAAACAAAAAATTTCCTACGCACACGCAAACCTATCCATGGTGATGAGCATCTATGAGAGGGAGAGTGGATCTACGTACCCTTGTAGATCGCTAAGCGGGAAGCGTTAAGAAACGCGGTTGGTGTAGTCGAACTTCTTCGCGATCCAAATCGCCGAGCGTCCCGCGATCTCATCACGATCCGTCCCGCGATCCCATCACAATCCGTCCCGCGATCTCATCACGATCCGTCTCACGATCTTGATCACGATCTGTCCCGCGAACTCATCACGATCCGTTCCGCGATCTCATCACGAACCGTCTCGCGATCTCGATCACGGTCCTTCCGATCTAGCGCCGAACGGACGGCACCTCCGCGTTCAGCACACGTGCAGCTTGATGACGATCTCCACCGTCTTGATCCAGCAAGAGGAGGTGGAGAGGAGAGAGAGTTCACCGGCAGCGTGACGGCGCTCCGGTGATGGTGGTGGAGCAATTCCGGCAGGGCTTCGCCTAAGCGCTGCAGAAAACCGATCTAGAGGAGAAACTATGCACCGGTGGAACGGGTAGCACGTGGCCGGAAATTCTGTCCAAAAACCACCCAATCCACTAGTATATATAGGAGGAGAGGAGAGGAGAGGCATCCAAGGCCTTTGGGTCGGCCGAAATAGGAGGTGGGAGCAATCCTACTTCACCTCCAATCCTAGTTGGAGTAGGATTGCCTCCTATTGGCTGATTTTCCACTTTTTGCTTTAGGACTTTCTCTCCTGCACCATGGGCCTTTGTGGCTGTTTTCCCATCCCACTAAGGGCTGGTTAATACTCTCCCACAGCCCATGGACCTCTTGGGGTCGAAGTACCCCTCCCGGACGTCTCCCGGTACACTACCGGCACTCCCGGTACACTACCGATGAGCCCGAAACTTTTCCGGAAACCAAACTGGGACTTCCTATATATTAATCTTTACCTCCGGACCATTCCGGAGCACCTCGTGACGTCCGGGATCTCATCCGAGACTCTGAACAACCTTCGGTCACCACCATACATAACTCTACACTACCGAAACGTCACCGAACCTTAAGTGTGCAGACCCTGCGGGTTCGAGAACTATGTAGACATGACCGAGACACCTCTACAGTCAATAAACAATGGCGGGACCTAGACGTCCACATTGGTTCCTACATATTCTACGAAGATATTTATCGGTCGAACCTCTATGTCAAGGATTCAGTTAATCCCGTATAACGTTCCCTTTGTTCTTCGGTATGTTACTTGCCCGAGATTCGATCGTCGGTATCTCCATACCTAGTTCAACCTCGTTACCGGCAAGTCTCTTTACTCGTTCCGTAATACAAGATCCCGCAACTAACAATTAGTCACATCGCTTGCAAGGCTTATTGTGATGTTGCATTACCGAGTGGGCCCCGAGATACCTCTCCGTTACACGGAGTAACAAATCCCAGTCTCGATCCATGCCAACTCAACAGACACCATCGGAGATACCTGTAGAGCACCTTTATAGTCACCCAGTTACGTTGCGACGTTTGATACACACAAGTCACTCCTCCGATATCTGTGAGTTGCATGATCTCATGGTCATAGGAACATATACTTGACATGCAGAAAACAGTAGCAATAAACTGACACGATCATATGCTATGTTTGTAGTTTGGGTCTTATCCATCACATCATTCTCCTAATGATGTGATCCCGTTATCAAATGACATCTCATGTCCATGGCTAGGAAACCTTAACCATCCTTTGATCAACGAGCTAGTCCATTAGAGGCATACTAGGGACATGGTTTTGTCTATGTATCCACACATGCATTTAAGTCTCCGATCAATACAATTATAGCATGGATAATAAACGATTATCATGAACAAGGAAATATGATAATAACTAATTTATTATTGCCTCTAGGGCATATTTCCAACATGAACTTCACAGAGCAGGGAGGAGCATCACTCGACGTGTCGAGTGTCGGGTGAATGTTCTGACAGGGCTGACCTTGTCGAACGTTTTAATAACCAGTGAGGGCACGCTAAGTGCACCCACTGGGTGTAGTCCCCGAGGCTACTATTAATCGCAGATGATAAGCAGTAGTCTTGAAAACTTGAAATCGGGATTTCCGTCATACGCGGAGTACTGGAGTCACTCGACATGTCGAGTGCATTTTTTTCGCTGATGAGTTACTCGACAGGTCGAGTGTTAACCATCTCAGTGGGGGCACTCTTAGTGCACCCACTGGGTGTAGTCCCCGAGACCGTTCTCGAGTGCTTGCATTGGCAGGGGTCTTAATAGAGACTGCTTTGAATTTGTTTACGGCATACGGAGTGCCAGGGCCACTCGACATGTCGGGTGGACTTTTGCTTGAATTCTTCTTCCCTTGGGCATGGGCATTATGGACATCATAGGTCAACCATTATATGACGTTGTTCCAAGGTAGTAAGACAGTCATTCGATGGTATTCATATCCCAGTCGACCGTCCTTGGCATTATTTGTCGATTGAATTTCTTTCTTTTGTTCGTTTCAGAGGGCTTGCAAACTTGGGATACAGTACAAGGATCTTGAGGACGAGAGGAACCGGCTGCCTGTGGATCTGGAAGCCTCCAACAATGCTTTGGAGCGAGCGCGTGCTGAGCTGAAGTCTATGGCAGGTAACTACTGTCTACTTTCTACATTCCCATCTTCACTTTTCATGTTTTGAACCGAGTGCTCTCACTCGAACAGACGTCCGCAATGAAAATCGTTGACTCCAAGTGCAACTCAACAATGTTGTTTATTTAGATTCCATGAAGAAGGCACTGGAGGAGAAGGATAAAACACTCGCCCACGCCCAACGGGTGGCTAGGGATAAAACCAAAGCTGCAGATCGGAAGCTGGTGGCCGCCAAGAAGCTGGAGGAGGAGAACGCAAAGCTGAAGCAGGAGCGTGTGGACCTCGTCAAAAGGGCCGAGCAGCTAAACAAAAGGAGCAACGGCCTGGAGAAGCACTTGGGAGAATTCTCAAGGAAGATGTACATCATGCTCGACGGTGATTGTTTCTTGTCGACTGAAGTTTGTAAAATCTTTGAAGGTCGTAGCTCACCGATTCTCCTCCCATTCCCATTCTGCAACAAAATTCTGCCAGGACTTCGAGAAGGAGACAGAGGAGGTTGAGCCCAATCTGGATCCCACTAAGTCACCTGTCGCGGACGCGATGGCCATGAACATGCTCAAACTCAATTTTTGGCTCCAGGGCATTCAGGCATATCTTGTCCGACTGAAATCTGCAATGGAGAGAATTGACAATGAGCTATGGCCTAAGGACACCCTTCAGCTTGACCTCAACTCCATGATGGCTCGCCTGAACGAACTTCCAAGTCGAGTGCAGGCTTGGAAGAAATTTGCTGCTCGTTGCGGGGCCGACGTGGCGCTATCACTCGTCAGGGTCCATTGCAGGGACGTTAGGGAAGAGAAGCTGAAGGAGCTCCGGGTGGTTAACACAAAGAAATTCCAGTTTGAGGACTTCATGGAAACTTTCATCAAAGCAGCCACCAGAATCGCAGACGGCATTGACTTGGACACTTTTGTCGAGCCAGCCAGCCCGTCAGATGCTTAAAAAACTTGGTCTTTGGAAGAAATACTTTTATTCGCCTCGGTATGCCGAGTGAAACTGTACCCCTTAAAAATTTATTCGGGCCTTAGGCCCGAGCTCATTTGCTTCTTTACGAAGCATTTATCCGCGATTTAACCTTTGGATTTTATCCGTATTTGGCTTTCAATCGTTTGTTTGACTGAGTTTGTTTTTAGGCTTAGGCGAAAACATGTTCGCAGCTAAGCCCCCGAGCGTGAGGATTGCTCACCACTCGGGATATTTTTGATCCTAAGCAAAGACGGATTCGTAAATAAGTCGTCAAGTGAAACCGACGGGGTTTTTAACTTAGGCGAAACATGTTTGCAGCTAATCCCCCGTGTGTGAGGATTGCTCATCACTCAGAGTAGGTTAGAACTTAGGCGAATGTCGATTCGCAGCTAAGCCGTCGAGTGAATGGATTGTTCTCCACCCGACAAGGTTTTTAACTTAGGCAAAACAAGTTCGCAGCTAAGCCCCCGAGTGTGAGGATTGCTCATCACTCGGAGTAGTTTAGAACTTAGGCGAATGTCGATTCGCAGCTAAGTCGTCGAGTGAATGGACTGCTATCCACCCTACAAGGTTTTTAACTTGGGCAAAACATGTTCGCAGCTAAGCCCCCAAGCGAGAGGATTGCTCATCACTCAGAGTAGTTTAGAACTTAGGCGAATGTCGATTGGCAGCTAAGTCGTCGAGTGAATGGACTGCTATCCACCCGACAAGGTTTTTAACTTAGGCGAAACATGTTCGCAGCTAAGCCCCCGAGTGTGAGGATTGCTCATCACTCGGAGTATTCCCAAGAATGAAACTATACGATCAGAATCGACAATATATATTGTAGAAATGCGAATTGCATTGATGAAGTATTCTTATTACATCGGAAGATTCTTCTGTCTCAAGTATAAAAACGCCAGAGCAGATCTGCGTTCCAGGCTCGTGGCTCGTCTACCCGCTTCATGAGATTATACAGATGATAAGCTCCATTGTTAAGCACCTTAGTGACGACGAAAGGACCTTCCCATGTAGGAGCAAGCTTGTGAGGTCGGCGTTGATTCACTCGGAGCACCAAGTCTCCCTCATGAAACGATCGACTCTTGACATTGTTTGCATGGAAGCAAATGAGTGAAACCACCTTTTCTGGTCCGAAAGGGACCAACCATGTCGAGTCCCCAAACAGCAAATGGCCAGGCGAGAGGAATTGTCTTTAGAGCTGAGGATGGCTTGTGTGATAGGTTTGCATAGAACTGGCATCCATCACAGTGATCGACGATGTCCTTTGCCATCTCATTAGCCCGGGGCCAGAAGAAAACAACTCTGTATGCTTTGGCGACAATCGTCCGTGAGGATGCATGATGACCGCAAGTCCCCGAGTGGATCTCGTCCAGAATCATTTGACCTTCCTCGGGGGAAATGCAGCGATGTGTAACGCCAGTCGCACTCTCTGTGAACAGCTGATTTCCCATCACATTAAAAGCCTTGGACCTGCGCACAATCTGTCGAGCCTCTGTTTCATCTTCAGGGAGCTCTTGTCTAAGGATATAGGCAATGTAAGGCACAGTCCAATCGGGAGTGATAACCAGAATCTCCATGACCAAGTCAATTACTGTAGGAACATCGACTTCTGTCGGGTTAGTGGAACTCGAAGCTTGTGGGGGTTCTTCGGTGAAAGGATCTTCTTGAACCGAAGGAGTGTGCAAGTGCTCTAAGAACACACTGCTGGGGATAGGCCGTCGAGTGGACCCAATCTTGGATAGCTCGTCGGTCGCCTGATTTTTCAGTTGGGGAACATGATGAAGTTCTAGGCCTTCGAATTTCTTCTCCAACTTTCGAACTGCACTGCAGTATCCAGTCATAGCGGGGTTTTGAACATCCCACTCTTTCATCACTTGATTCATCACCAGATCTGAATCGCCATAAACCATCAGGCACTTGGCGCCGAGTGAGATAGCCATGCGCAACCCATACAAAAGTGCGTCATACTCAGCCTCATTGTTGGAGGAATCGAAGTGAATTTGCAAGACATAGCCGAGCTTGTCGCCCCTGGGAGATATCAAGACAACACCAGCACTGGACCCATTCAACATTTTAGAGCCGTCAAAGAACATTGTCCAATGTGTCGAGTGAACTTGGATAGGTTGTTGCTGTTCAATCCACTCGGCCATGAAATCTGCCAATGCTTGGCACTTAATTGCTTTTTTGGCTTCAAAACTGATGTCAAAGTGTCCAAGCTCGATTACCCATTTAGCCACTCGACCTGATGCGTCTCAATTATTGAAAATCTCGAACAAAGGAGCATCACTGACGACTGAAATCGAGTGGTCTTGGAAATAATGCACCACCTTCTTCGCTGATAGGAAAATACCATAAACTAGCTTCTGATAATGTGGATATCTTTGCTTTGAGGGGGACAAAACTTCCAAGACATAATAGACTGGTTGCTGGACTTTATAAGCTTTACCCTCCTCTTCCCGCTCGATAGTTAGTACTGTACTAACGACCTGATTTGTGGCCGCGATGTACAGGAGAAAGGGCTCTTTGCTGGCAAGAGCGGCAAGCACCGGCTGGGTTGAGAGCAGGGCTTTGAGCTCAACAAACGCTGCTTCGGCTTCGGGAGTCCACTCGAACGTGTTGGACTTCTTCGTCAATTGATATAAAGGCAGAGCCTTCTCACCAAGACGAGAAATGAATCGACTCAATGCTTCCAAGCAGCCTATGAGCTTCTAAACGTCGTACACTCGCACGGGAGTCTTCATTCAGGTAATGGCGCTGATCTTCTCAGGGTTGACATTGATCCCCCGTTCGGAAACGAGAAAACCGAGTAATTTGCCGCCAGAGACGCCGAAAGTACACTTGGCCGGATTCAGCTTTATGTTGAATCTCCTCAGATTGGTGAATGTTTCGGCCAAGTCGGCTAGCAGGTCGGAACCTTTGCGGGACTTGACCAATATATCATCCATGTACGCCTCGACACTCCTAGGGATCTGGTCGAGTAAACACTTCTGAATCATGCGCATAAAAGTAGCGCCGACATTCTTGAGACCAAAAGGCATAGTGATGTAACAAAAACACCTGAATGGGGTGATGAAGGTTGTCTTTATTTTGTCCGGGCCATACAGACGGATCCCATGGTACCCAGAGTAAGCATCCAAAAACGATAAACGCTCGCACCCCGCAGTCAAGTCAACAATTTGATCTATGCGGGGAGAGGAAAATGATCTTTCAGGCATACTTTGTTGAGATGTTTGAAGTCAATGCACATGCGCAACGACTTATCTTTCTTTGGCACCATCACAACATTCGAGAGCCACTCGGAGTGGTAAATCTCCCGAATGAACTTGGCTTGCAAGAGACGGGCCACTTCTTCTCCGATTGCCTTGCGCTTCTCCGCCGCTAAGCGACGCAAATGCTCCCTGACGGGTTTGGATTTCAAATCCACTCTCAGATGGTGCTCAGCCAGCTCCCTGGGAACCCCCGACATGTTAGCAGGCTTCCATGCGAAGATATCCAAGTTCTCACGGAGGAACTGGATGAGCTCGGCTTCATATTTGCTGTTGAGTGTTGATGAGATATTTGTCGGGGCAGCAGTAGGATCCATTGGGTGAATGTGTACCTTCTTCACTTCCCCTGCCGACCGAAATGCCGACTCGGAAGCCGACTTCTTTGCGCGGAGCAAATCAGCAGGTCGGTGGTTTTCTTGTACTCTTCCAGCTCGACCATTGCCATCTGGTGATCGGCGATCTTGGAGCCTTGCTGAAGGCATCCTTCGGCCCGCTATCGATTGCCAGTGACCATGATCATGCCCTTAGGGCCTGACATCTTCAACTTGAGATACACGTAACATGGTCGGGCCATGAAACATGCATACGCGGGTCGACCCAAAATGGCATGGTAGGCACTCTGGAAATCCACGACTTCAAACGTCAACTTTTCCTTTCGAATTTTTTTCATTCCCGAATGTCACATCCAATGCTATCTGGCCGAGTGACTTGGCCTTCTTTCCTGGGATGACCCCGTGAAACTGCATGTTGCTTTCACTCAGACGGGACATCGGTATGCCCATCCCTTTCAGGGTATCTGCATAGAGAATGTTCAGGCTGCTGCCACCATCCATGAGGACCTTTCTAAGTCGAGTGCCCCCCACCACCGGATCAACTACCAGAGCCTGTCGACCGGGAGTGGCCACATGAGCAGGATGGTCTGTCTGGTCGAATGTGATAGCATATTGGGACCACTTGAGGTAGGTGGGGGTATCTGGTACAGCCATGTTGATTTCTCTGTTGATGACTTTCAGACGACTCTTGCTCTCGACATCAGCAAAGATCACCAGTGTAGCAATAATATCTGGGAATGTTTCTTTATCTTCATCTTCATCACCCTTCTCAGGGGATTTATCAATCGGCGGGTCCCCTTTGAATTGCTGGATAAGGGTCCGACACTGCCGAGTGGTGTGCTTGGGCAGAATCACATTGTCTTCTGCATCTTTCCTCGTGTGAATTACACACGGCTGATCCATGATATGAGTCCCTGACTATTTTTTTTCCTTTCTTGGGGGCATACTGTGCTTTAGCTTTGCCCTTGTTCTTTAACTAAGTCGCCAGTGCTGCTGCTTCTGCTTGAACCGGACCTTCAGCCTTTCACTTCTGTTTCTGATTGTTACTGCCACCAGCCTCATTGGCGACTGTGTTTCCTTTGCCGCTACGGAGGCGGTCTTCTTCCTCGCCATTGGCGTACCGAGTGGCGATTTCCATCATATTGCCGAGTGAAATATCACCCGTGCGTCCGAACTTCAGGTACAGCTCCCTGTATCTCATGCCGGCCTTGAAAGCACACACAGCCTGGTGCTCTGACACATTCTCCACTGTATGGTGCAAAGTGGACCACCACTGAATATAGTCTCTCAAAGTTTCATTGGGCTTCTGGACACAATGTTGTAAGTTGACCAGACCTGCAGGGCGCTTGCAAGTACCCTCAAAGGTTCGGACAAACACTCGGGCAAGATCGTCCCAGCAATATATACTGGAAGGAGCCAAGCGATTCAACCAAGCTCAAGTTGAACCATCTAGCATCAAGGACGGGTGCTTCATTGCGACATTATCATTTCCTCCACCAATTTGCATGGCCACTCGGTAATCATCTAACCAAGTCTCTGGCTTTGTTTCGCCAGTAAACTTCCCGATGCCTGCCGCCAACCTGAAGTTGGGGGGAATCTCTACAGAACGGATGGCTCTGCTAAAACACTCAAGACTAGAAACCACAGCTGAGCTACCACTCGGAAAATCTCTGTTGTGTCCTTCTCTGTGGGCTTTGCCCCTGTCAATCCGCTTCTGAACGAGGAGGTCACGAGCATCAAAATCTGCATTCTGCTCATCACCGAAGGAGCGCCTATCGTCCTGGCACCGGGGCGCGTACGGACCACTCCGCGAAGGAGTGGGCACTCGACGGTGGTCTTCGCGGTGAAACTGATCTCTGGCCTGCTCTTCACGGAAACCTCCACCCCGACGACGCAAGGGTGATCCAGGGCTGTGTGCCGACTGAACGGTCTTTGCCCTGGGTGAATTGGTGTGTATCTTGTTACGCGGTTGAGACACAACAGAGTTTTGACGTTGTGCTGCATCTAACAGAGCTCTGATCTACATCAATCCTCTTCCAGCCTCTGACCGTGACGGCTGAATAGAATCTGCTATCCTAGCAGCAGCTGCAACATTCAGTACAGGATCCGATATACCTCAACGGTGTCGTGAGATCTAGTCGGAAATAGTTGTCGCTGACATCGACTGGGACGTGGCGGGCGCTGGCGAGCGCGCTCATCAAGTTCCGGACGAATGCGCGTGGCCTCCAAAGCTTGAACCTCGGTAGTCGCACCGATGATGGGAGTATGAAGAACCTCCTCTTCGCGGCGCGGTTGCTCATTCGATGGACCGCCAGCCTCACGCCTGCCATGGACAAAGCCAGGCGATGAACTCTGATGAGAGTCCGCCATCAAGACCTCCGCTGCGGGATCACAACTTTCGCACTCGGAAGGCACGTCGGATGGATCGGAATCCGACTCGAACACGCCGTGAAGGGACTCTGTGGGCTCGAGTGCTGCAATCTGTGGAGAATAAGTTTGACGCGCCACTGCGTGTTTGACCCAGCGCTAAAGTCATGAGCGGCCGAACCGCTTGCGACCGCGAACAGCGAGGGGAGCCGACGCGTAAGGAGTCGACGGCTGACGCAGCAACACGCTGCAGGAACTCACGCGGAAGTGCGCGGCCCCACGGACCGGGAGCGCCTCGACATCGAGAGGCACTTCCTGGAGTCATGCCGAATCGTCGGTGATGAAGGTGAGCGCTCCGAAACGGATCTCGTGGCCAGAGCAAAAACACCGCCGGAAGACATGTCGAAGGATGGAAAATGCAACCTCGTCGAAAGTCGCTTAGACGTCTACCCCACGATGGGCTCCAACTGTCATGGGAACGAGCCTGACAGTAGATGGTAGTGGTACGAAGGGAGAGGGCAGAGTCCTAGCTATGGCGAGGGTGTACACACGGATGTATGAGTTCACGCCCCTCTCGTGGAGGTAACAGTCCTACGTCTCAGTGCTCGGGAGCTTATGTCATGTGGAATGTTGAGATTACAATGGTTGCGAACTCTTGTGCAGGAGGGGAGGGGCGGCTTATATAGAGCTCTCTGCCCCTCATAATTACCCAGCATCTAAGGGTCCGATCGTGGGGTTAAAGTCTGCCATTAGTAGTAACGTACGTAATAAAAGCTATTAATGAAGATTGGATCAACGTCTGCCCGTTGGGCTCTTGACGGTGGCTCCTGGTCTTCTAGCGTCGAGTGAGAACAAGGTCTTCCGAGTGACACGCAACTATCGAGTGAAGGAAGGAGCTTCCGAGTGGATAGTCTGTCGAGTGACTTGAACGTCTCATGGAACCCAGTCGGAAGCTTATGCTTGATCTTCAAGTCCTCCAATGTAGTGTCCTTAGGTAGGGTATGTAGGCCTTTCCTAGGACCCTACCCTAGGTACATATCCTCGTCAATGGTCATTTCAGATCATATTCATACATTAAGTCTGGATAAGTCTCGGCTATTCAGATGCAACAAAAAGTTAGACTTCCATGTCAAGCAAAGGCTTGAGTTGATTGGGCTCAAATATGAGTAAATAAGAATTTCAATTCAACTTGTGGAAGAGATGGTCAGGCGAACCCATCTTTTGGTGAGAAAAAATGTCATAATTTTCGAGAGAAAACAAGAAGGTTGCGGTTGAAACTTGGCAGAGGTGATGCTTAAGCGGTTGGTGACTATTTTGTCTAATTGCAATCTGGCAACCCAAATTTCTTTAGTGTCATGGATCTTGATGATGAATCTTGACTTAGGAATGTTTCTTGGGTTGATGCCAAAAGTAGAGGATGCATAACTTTTGTTGACATCATTAGTTTGATACAACATATTTGATGAACAAATATGATATACCATTTGCTTGTTTTGTCGGTGTGAAACATCGTGGCCAATTGGTGTTGCCATGAAGTGCTTTATTATCCAATAAAAATATTGCAACATTTGTTTGCTTATTTATAGCATGGCTCACGTGTATGTGATTGTCAACCAAAAGAAATTGTGGCTGATCAAGCAAAAACAATTCGGAATGGCGTGGAAATAGTTTTCCCCGAATCTCCATACAGATGGTATTTGTGGCATATAATGAAAAATATACTTGAGAAGTTCGATGTATGTGATGAATATGATCACATCAATGTTGCTATTGGAAAGGTAGTTTATGTCTCATTAACAATTACAGAGTTTAAAATTGCTTCGATGCGTATGGTTGAAAAATATGATCCTTGACTCATGGAGATTATGAATGGCTTAAAGGGCTTTATGACCATCGGCACCGTTGGGTTCCGGCATTTGTGAAAGACGTTTTTGCTCAGTTATGTCTATTACAAAACCTAGTGAGAGTATGAATGTTTCCTTTGATGGTTGTATTAATGCTAAAACTACATTAAAGCATTTTAGCTAGTATGAGAATGCTCTTTGTGATAAAGTTGAGAAGGAGAATATTGTTGATTTCAATTCTTTCAACCATACCTTGTATGTTGTATCACACACTTTGACATGGAGAAGCAATTTCAATCATCTATAGAAATTCGAAGTTCAAAGAATTTCATATACTTGAAAGAAGGTGATAAAACATATGAAATAACCAAGGATGTGTCGATTGATTAAGAAAAGGGATGGAGAAAATATATGCTATATCATGTATATTTCAATGAGGAAGAGCTTGAAGTTAAGTGTTCAAAGTCACCGCTATTAGAGTATTATATATATAGCCATGTAACCTTTCGTATTTACCCCATTGTATAAGGGGTTTCCTGCATATATTCCACACATGTACATGTATATATACTGGCCTATGGCCTCCTGGAAATTCAAGTTGCATATTTCCTAACATGGTATTAGAGCCCTAGGTTTTTCTTTCGCATGCCGCAACTCGTGCTCGATCCGTCGTGCGCTGCCACTTCTTCCCTGGCCGGCTGCCGCTGCTTCCTCTCCTCCCAATCCGCTGCTCCCAATCTCTCGTAGTTGTTGCCATGCTCTGCTGTTGGCGCTCGCGAGATCTGCTCCAGTCGCCGCCCGTGACGCCCGTGCTCTGCTCCTTGCACTCGGCCACTCGGGTACAGGTGGTCCTCCTGCTCGTCAACGCCTGCCACTGAAGCTTCCCATGGTCCGCCTCTGCCAGTCGCACGCCCTTGCCTGCTACTCCTCCATCGTCCCGATCTGCCGGATCTTCATCACCAGCCGCTGGCCCTCGCCAGATCCTCCGCCGGTGCTGCCCCTGCTGTTGGACTTCAGCTCCTTCCTAGCCGCTGGTGCTGCCCTTGCTGCTGGACTCTAACTCCTTCCTAGCCGAGTCTGGGTCTTCTTACCTACAGGTGTTGTTGGCTGCTGCTCGATTCACTCCGCCTCGAGTGACCTGGCCGCCGTTGCTACTTCTGATCTGATCTGTGTTTGACTACTGCCAAAAAAAGGAAAAAAACTTGTTCAGCTTGATGTCCCTGCATCGTTGCCCGTTATCTTTTGACGGTGTTCCCTATTCTGATCCCGTCTCGCACATGCATCGTCCCTCAATGCTTGGTGCTCGTCCGTCTATGACGGTGTTTCCTTCGGCGTATTCTGAAGGTTGTGGTGGTCGCTCCCCTACGACTACTCTCGAGACTTCTGCATATGGTGATTGTCACTCTACACTGACTCCTCTCGCGACTTTCATCGCGGCTTCCACAGGTGGTGGTGGCCTCTTCTCTCCCGGTGCCACTCCGGCGCCTACTTCAGCTATGTCCTTCACCGAGGAGGAGCTTGTGTGACTTCACGGCCTGCTGGTTGCCTCCGACTCTCTATTGTCGGGTGCATCTACATCGACGTCTTCAGTTGCGCCACTAACTGAGCAGGAGATTGTGCGATTTCGATGCCTGCTAGCTCCACCTTTTGGTTCTCCATCGACGGTTTCTGCTGGTTCTGCTATGGACTCTTCTGGCATTGTGAGACCACCTCCTACACAAGCAGGTACATCTCCATGGATTCTTGATACTGGAGCATCTTTTCATATGACTCATGATTCATCCACTCTGTCATCAACTCGCCCTCTCGATTCTCATGTTCATGTTCTTACTGCTGATGGTACCTCTCTCCCGGTTACTGGCCGAGGCACTCTTAGCACTTCATCTTTTCATGTTCCCGATGTTGCTCATGTTCCCCGGCTTACCATGCAGCTCATTTCTGGTGGTCAGATTGTTGACTCTGGTTGCAGGGTCATTCTTGACTTTGACTCATGTTCCGTTCTGGACCGTCACACTGGTGCTCTTCTTGGTGCTGGCCCCCGACGCCATGACTCTCAGGGTCTCTGGGAGCTTGACTGGCTTCATCTTCCATCCGCTGCCACCGCCGCCAGTCTCTCTACCTCTGTTGCCTTGTCTACCAGCTCTTTTCAACAGTGGCATCATCGCCCGGGTCACTTATGTGGCTCTCGTCTCTCATCTTTAGTTCGACATGGTCTTCTTGGATCCGTCTTCGGCGGTGTGTCTTTAGATTGTCAGGGTTGCAGGCTTGGTAAACAGGTTCAGTTACCTTATCCTCATAGCGAGACTGTGTCTCAGCGTCCTTTTGACCTTGTTCACTCTGATGTATGGGGTCCAGCTCCCTTTGCCTCGAAGGGAGGCCATCGCTACTATATTATCTTTATAGATGATTTCTCTCGACACACGTGGATATATTTCATGTCTTCTCGTAGTGAGGTCTTATCTATTTATAAGCGTTTTGCTACCATGGTTCACACTCAATTCTCTACGCCTATTCGTGTGTTCCGTGCTAACTCTACTGGAGAGTATATCTCCAAGATGTTGCGTGGATTTCTCGCTGAGCAGGGTACTCTTGCTCAGTTCTCTTATCCTGGTGCTCATGCCCAGAATGGTGTGGCTGAGCGCAAACATCGTCACCTTCTTGAGACGGCTCGTGCGATGATGATCGCCGCCTCTCTTCCGCCTCACTTTTGGGCTGAGGCTGTCTCCACTTCCACCTATCTCATCAACCTTCAGCCGTCCACTGCTTTGCAGGTTGGCGTTCCTTTCGAGCGTCTCTTTGATCGTTCTCCCGATTAGTCGGCGCTTCGTTTGTTTGGTTGTGTTTGCTATGTTCTTCTTGCCCCTCGTGAACGCACCAAACTATCCGCTCAGTCAGTTGAGTGTGTCTTCTTAGGTTATAGTGATGAGCATAAGGGATATCGTTGTTGGGATCCTGTCGGTCGTCGGATGCGTATTTCTCATGATGTGACTTTTGATGAGTCTCGTCCCTTCTATCCACGTCCATCTTCCTCGACTTTTGCAGTGGAGGATATATCTTTCCTCACTTTTCCTAACACACCTATCACTCCTATTGAGCCTTGCCCGTCCGTCCTACTGTCCCTGCTTCTCCACCTCTTGCCGATTTGCTGCCACCATCTCCCACGGTTTCCTCACCTCGAATGTCACCGGATTCTACACCTTCATCCCCGGTGACATCATCTCCACCTCCTGATTCTACCTCGGCTATTCCTCCTCGTGTTCTTCCCTATTACACTCGTCGTTCACGTAATGTGACTACGTCTGCTGATGTGTCGTCCTCCTCGTCTCAGCCTACCTATGGCTTGCGTCCCCGTCCGCTTCTGCCTGTTGATCGCCTTGGTTTTTCAACCGCTGGTGCTGTAGTTCTTGAGCCGACTTCTTATCGTGAGACTGTTGTTCATCCTGAATGGCAGTTTGCGATGGCAGAGGAGATTGCTGCTCTTGAACGCACTGGTACATGGGATCTTGTTTCTCTTCCTTCACGTGTCCGTCCCATCACTTGTAAGTGGGTCTACAAGGTTAAGACTCGCTCTGATGGTTCTCTTGAGCGTTACAAAGCTCGTCTTGTGGCTCGTGGCTTTCGACAGGAGCATGGTCGTGATTACGACGAGACTTTTGCTCATGTGGCCCATATGACCACTATTCGTACACTTCTTGTCGTAGCCTCTGCACGCCACTGGTCTGTATCTCAGCTTGATGTTAAGAATGCCTTTCTTAACGGTGAGCTGCGTGAGGAGGTATACATGCAGCTACCACCTGGGTATTATGTTCCTGATGGCATGGTATGTCGTCTTCGTCGCTCTCTCTATGGTCTTAAGCAAGCCCCACGTGCCTGGTTTGAGCGTTTTGCCTCTGGTGGTGACTGCCGCTGGTTTTTCAGCGAGTGCTCATGATCCAGCTTTGTTTGTCCATCTTTCTCCTCGTGGTCGGACTCTTCTTCTTCTCTATGTTGATGACATGATCATCACTGGCGACGACCCCGAGTATATTGCCTTTGTAAAGGCCCGTCTTAGTGAGCAGTTTCTTATGTCCGATCTTGGACCTCTTCGCTACTTTCTTGGGATTGAAGTCTCTTCTACCTCTGATGGCTTTTTTATATCCCAGGAAAAGTATATACATGATCTTCTTGCTCGTGCTGCTCTTACTGATGAGCCAGCTCAATGTTCACCTCCGTGATACTGATGGTGACCCCTTGCCTGATCCGACGCGCTATCGTCATCTTGTTGGGAGTCTTGTCCATCTAGCTGTCACTCGTCCGGATATCTCTTATCCGGTTCATATTCTAAGTCAGTTTGTCTCTGCTCCCACTTCGGTTCACTATGGTCATCTCCTTCGTGTTCTCCGATATCTTCGGGGTCACTATAGTCATCTCCTTCGTGTTCTCCGATATCTTCGCACGATCTCTCACTGTCTATTCTTTCCTCGCTCCAGTTCTTTACAGCTTCAGGCCTATTCGGATGCTACGTGGGCTAGTGATCCCTCTGATCGCCGTTCACTTTCTACTTACTGTGTTTTTCTTGGTGGTTCTCTCATTGCCTGGAAGACAAAGAAACAGACCGCAGTTTCCCGTTCGAGTGCAGACGCTGAGTTATGAGCTATGGCTCTTTTGACGGCAGAGGTGACTTGGTTACGGTGGTTACTTCAGGATTTTGGTGTTTCTGTCACTACACCTGCTCTGCTATTATCTGACAGTACAGGTGCTATTAGCATTGTGCGCGATCTTGTGAAGCATGAGCTCACCAAGCATATTGGTGTTGATGCTTTCTATGTGCGCGTCGGTGTGCAGGATCAGGTTATTGCTCTTCAGTTGGCGGATTTTCTGACGAAGGCCCAGACTAGAGCATAGCATGGCTTCTATCTTTCCAAACTCAGTGTTGTTAATCCACCATGAGTTTGAGGGGGTGTTAGAGTATTATATATATAGCCATGTAACCTTTCATATTTACCCCATTATATAAGGGATTTTCTGCATATATTCCACACATGTACATGTATATATACTGGCCTATGGCCTCTTAGAAATACAAGTTACATATTTCCTAACAACCGCATTGAATTCAGAGGTATTCCTCATAGGCATATGCTATGTGTGCTCACTCACAAGAAAATCAAGGAGATTCCTCCACAAATACATTCTTGATCAATGAAAAGAAATGTGAAAAGAAAACACAACTTCATCAGATGCACATATGTCGGCATGGAAGACACGCCAACACTCCTGTTGCAAAACATTTATAGTACAAAACATCAGATGCACAAAAAAGTCAATAGAACATACTCCATATTTGTGAACAGAGGGAGTATGAAACAGTAATTTGATCATACTAGTAGACAGTAGTGGTACAACAATTCCTGTGCTTTATGGTCATGCACCCAAAGAGAGAAAATAAATGAGCACTTGTTCACAAGTCAGTCATTCACGATTTGCCGGTTCCTTGGCAGCAGAACGACCCAACCTTCAGAAACTTAGATCATCCTGCAGTGTTACAAACTTGTACAGGGTTTGGCATAGAAACTCCAGCCAGCTTTATTGTCTAAACACGTAGTCTAATGTAAATCTATATGTACCTGCTACATGCAGACCGCATTAGCACTGTGCAAACTATTTACACTAAATAACACTGTCAGAATACAACGCGGCATATACTGCGTTATCTGATCTACTAGGGTTGACTCAGCTATGGTACATATAGTGCATGCAGAAGCAACTGGGATGGATGAACTGAACAGCAACGCCATGGAGATCTGCAGTTCAAAAGCGAGACGCCAGATGTACCACAAGTCCAGAATGCTCCAAGTTGGCACCTCGAAATCCTATTCGTAATGGTGTGGTTGCATCACCACCGGGCTAGCAGGTGGTTGTCCTCAGCAATGCAGATTTTGCAGAAACCTCTGTTGGTCTCCAGATTATAGTCTCGAGTTTGCTGCATAAGTTCTTGTAGAACTGCAATGGGTAAAGCCAAAGTTAGCATACACTAAGAACAGATCAGAAGGACAAATGAACATGAAAACTCCTTCGTTAACGAAATATCAATATCAAATCTGGATTAAATATTGTGACAAGTTATATCCATATTATGTGAATATTGTCTTTTTTTAACGATTTTTTCAGAGTAAATAAATTAGTACAAAAGCAATATGGCCCCATGGTTTTTGTTTTGGACAAACTTAAAGCCCAGCACAGATGTGCATGTGTACTTGTCCATGAATTAATGGAGTGGCAGAGCATCCAACTTGTGTTGGTGGCAAAATTATGTCTGATGACTGGTGAGCACCGTTCATCCAGTTTACCATACTTTTTTGCAACTACAGAATTAATTACTTTTTCCTAACTAGGACAGCTATCTGATGATGCTTTCTTCAGTGCTATTTCCTGATCACAACAATGCCCCAAAAGGTCAGTTAGGATACAAGACGTGATGTGAAAAGAACAGACCCTGTGGTATTCCAGAGTGTCACCAGCGACCTTTCGAACATCCACCATAAACAGAGAAGGAGCAACTTCAAAAATCTGAAAATAACGCACTTCAAAGCATGAAAACACATGTGACATTATTTGCAAACCAGTAAAACCTTAAGAGCTTGATAAGATCACCTGTAGAACAACAGCAAATGGGCTCATTTTGTTTGCTGATACTCCTTCAAGCCGCATCTACAGTAAAATTCAGCGATATATATCGATACACTATTACAAAAGAGAAATAATTACCCAAGAGTTGATAACCGAAGCAGTTTTCACACATACCTTATAATTCTGGGAGTGCACCTTGAGACCCATAGAATCAGCCACAACTTCAATTGTAGCTACAATAGTCTTTGCTGGTTTCCTCGAGACAAAACGAGTTTGGCGTTTGACATACTCCTACAAACAGAAAATCCACACATGAATTGGTGAGCAGTTCATGCAATGAGAGATGGAAAGCGGTATCAGAAAAAATAGTATGTCTGTTATCCCTGAGCACTGCAGCTATGAGTGATTAGATACAGCACTAGAATTGAGAACATATTGTACTTTGACACCAAACAGGTGTGATGTAATCATGTAAAGATATTGAAAATTGAAAATGAGACCAATGGGTGCTCAAATCTAGAGATTATATGGATCCAGAACAGTTGATAATAACAAGACCAGTGAAAATAGGTCAGGTTAACTCGTCTTCCTTAAAATGTGTATAAGTAGGATTGCCAAAGTCTTTGTGTCTTACGCCAAACATCACAGGAACTGGGGTACAGTAAATGCCACAGAAAAACACCAAATGGCATGGGCAAGTAGTGCTAAAACATTACTGATGAAAATAAGCGGAACGAGTTGATTCTCTTTATAATCTTTACCCAATAATCGAACTTACTAATTACTACGCTAATCATACTGCAAGTAAACACTCAACCATTCTGACTTAAAAAAGGTAATGAAATTACCTGTTGCCTATCAAATAATGATGAAAGATCCAAACCTTGAGATAGTGTAATCATCTCAAAGGCATTCATTATAAGAGGACCACCATCCTTATGAGTCACCCCCTCAGATACATACTTGTCCTGAAGCAAGAAAATTTATGTGAATTCAATTTTGGAAACAAAATCTTTCAAATGGATAACAAGCCATAGGCAGCACACCGAGGACTATGAAATAGAAAAATAAATACAGAATACATGAACTAAGTAATAATTAACCCACAAACCTCAATATCATCAAAAACAGCTTGGACATCATCAAGGCTGACATTTTCATCTTCACCACGTCTAAGGGCTACATAATTCTTCTTAAACCATGTGTCTGCCCTTATTTCTTCAATAGTTATACGCTGCAAAATCATGCAAAAGCCTATGAAACCAAAGGCATAAATGGATAGCTGAAACGCTCCATGCTGGTAAGATCTACTGCACTGCACTAGGTTTACAGATATGGTTCTAATTAACAAGTTCGTGTCATTGGTTATGTATACAAGATTTACTTAACACATGCTATAACACTAATATGAAGAAATATATGCTTAATTACATCTATGAAGTACCACATAGCTTAATGGATATGGTGAGACTAAAGTAAATAAATAGTGACCAGAATCCTCTGGCAGCTTCAACTCAAATAATAACTTCGTCGTAACTGCTAAAAGTTAATAGATGATGTGATGAAATAAACTCAGGCATGTACTTACAGTTTTTGGATTTCGATCTAGTATTCTCTGGATCATTGACTTGGCCCCTGGAGAGAACCAATCTGGGCATGAAAATTGAGCGGCGGTTATCTTCGAATTTGAGAACAAACGTGTTAGCTTCCAGATATGAGCCAAATGATTATATAGATATAAGATACATCGGGACCATGAAACTAATAAAGAAGCCAGTACCTTGTCATACAATGTTGGAAGATCATTTTCTTCAAAAGGAAGGTACCCAGCCATTAACACGTAAAGAATAACACCACATGACCAAATATCTGCTGCAGATCCATCATAGCCATCGTTGCTAAGCACCTAAACAATGATCCAAGTTAAAATCCAGAGCATATGTACATATATTTAAAGCTCTAACTTCGTCTGAAGAAATATGTCAACTGCCCACACTGAGATCTCCATGAAGTGCTCTACCTGATCATTAGAATAACTTAAGTATAGTACTAACATGGTAACCATGATAAATAAAAGGCACAAGTTAACTGCTCAAATACAGCACAAAATTGAGGATTAGATTACTGAAAAGAATTACAGACAAACTGGATGCAGAGAATGGAAGATTAGATCACTGAAAAGAACTACAGACAAACTGACTGCAAGGTGAGAAATTGCAAAACTAAAAATACAAAAACAAAAGTTAGTGTTTTTCAAATCTGCAAGTCATTTTGCAATTTTAAATGCCTTATATTGCAAACATATTTGTAAAGATATTCAGAAAAAGGGAGTGCATCCCAGTGACTGCAGATGTCCATAATCACCTCTAGCATGCATACTAGTGCTATTTACTTATTTCTAATGTTATTCTGTAGAAATTTTACAGAAGAATTCATGAATTATAAGATCTAACAAGTAACTGTACTCGAAGATATCCTTTATTTTGAATAATATGGTCATGTTTCAGTATAAGGGGAGTCAAAGTATCAAACGCAACTTGGTGTTTAAAAGGAGAAGACACATTGCATACCTCAGGAGCAATGTAATTTGGTGTGCCACATGTTGTGTGAAGAAGGCCTACTCCCTGGAACAACAACGAAAAATAAGAAGGCTCGATCAACACAGAGAAATATAAGTAACCAGCTTCAGCAAACAAAATCCCTTTACTTACGTTTTGGGACAGTGTGCTAAGTCCAAAATCAGAAACTTTTAAGTTCCCTCGTGAATCAAGAAGCAGGTTTTCAGGCTACAAAACCAGATTCGAACTGTCAAGCATGAGAAATAGAACTAGTGAATAAGACAAAAGAAGGTGACACATGAATATCTTATCCAGCACAGACCTTCAGATCTCTGTGATAGACTCCTTTGCCATGGCAATAATCAATGGCATCGATAAGCTGCTGGAAGTATTTCCTAGCTTCATTTTCACGAATCTTCCCTTGGCGAGCCTACATATAGTCAATATTGACAAAGATTAAGATTTGAATAAAATACATATACAAAGTTTATAGTTACACCCAACACATAAATTGTATAGATTCTACAGAAAAAAAATTAGAAAGATTCAAGAACATTTTGCCAATGAATTGCTAAGAACTCTACATTTTACTTTACGCCAGACTGCAATGTACCTTCTTATAAAAAAAAGTATGGGTCTGTTTGGATTGTGACTATCTTTGCCACATATTGCCACACTTGAGTTGCTCAAATTCTTAGCCACACTTTGGCTTGTCTTAGGAAATCTTGCACACCTTTTGTATCTATGACATGTGGGGCTTACTGCTAATAAAAAATATCTTGCCTTAGTTGTGGCAAGAACCAAACACACACCTAACTTGTTCAAACTTGCCTAAGTTGAGGTGTGGCAAGTTGTGGCTTAGAACCAAACAGCCCCTAGGTATTTTATTTTAGAACCTGTGCGATTTTTATTTCCTGTATTGCATAAGCACATACACAAATATATGAAGGAATGTTTTTTTTCTATTGGCTATTGGGAGCATATAACTGTTGAAGTGTATATGTGGATTGCCTAGCCCTTTCCATCAGTTCGGACTTTTGGTTGTGTTGGCTAGTGCATGAAGCTTAACATGGTATCAGGGCTAAGGTCTTGACTTCAAGTCCTGGCTTTCACAGTTTATCTAAAAATTGCTGCCGCCCCTATGTGTCCATGTATAGGCCTCTTGAGCCATACCTCTGAGTCTGTCCACGTGTTAACTTTCCGCGTCACACGTGAGAGGGAGTGTTGAAGTGTATATGTGGATTGCCTAGCCCTTTCCATCAGTTTGGACTTTTGGTTGCGTTGGCTAGTGCATGAAGCTTAACAATAACGACCTTATCAGCAGCTAAGTTAATATTTACTGAACAGCGAGTTCCTGATATATACGGATAATTTATAGAAACAATATCAGGGTGAACTTTTGTTTGACACAGTTCATGGGGCAGCACTGTGTTATTATTTTAAGAAGGTAAAATACTCCTAAATGATCTACATATACATGGCTTGCGAGGAAGCTGAAATTGGTCAACCATCACAAATTTTGGTCACCATGTAAATCTATTTGAACTACATATCAGCAATACAATACTCAGTAGGTTAAAGTGTAGACCAGTCTTCTTACTATCTTATCGAATAGCTCGCCTCCAGTGATAAGCTCCAATATTATGTATATCTTTGTCCGTCCAGCCAAAACCTACAAGATCGTCAATATGATAGTAATGAAAACTAAACTGGTAACGAAAAAGGAATATTGAAGATACTAATCTTAGTAAGTTGAAGTTGTATAGAGACAACAAAAAGTAGGCCTTTAGTATACCTCGTTTAGTCTGACTATGTTGGGGTGTCTTACAATCTTCATTATTGATATTTCCCTTTTGATCTGTCAAGAAGCATGAGAACTGAGCTCAGTGTTAAACATAGAAATGAAGGTGTGAACTTTCCTGAAGCTAATCTTGGCTAGGATGGTGGTATTTTGGGGCTGGATATAACTTATCTTTTGTCATTTACGAATTGCACATTGCATAAACAGTGTAAAAGAAGTGTGCCTAAACTATTATAAACTCAGGTCTGACACAGGTTGTCATACTAGGGCTTCTTTGATTCGTAGGATTGTAAAAATGCAGGAATAGTAGAAACACAGTATTGGAATGTCATGCCCATTCATATCCTACAGGATTTGAGTTTGTTTGATTACATCACAGGAAAAACAAAGGATATTCTTTTAAAAGTTGGAGTGGATGCTAGATTCCTATGGAATGCAGTACAAATGATTCCTTCGGGAAAAATCCTATAAGATTCTATCCTACGAATCAAACAACCAATCTTGTAGGGGAAATAATCCTAATTCTCTAAAAATCCTATGAAAATCCTTTGATCAAAGAGGCCCTAAGTGGCTAAGCCAGATAACCACTGGTGATCATTTATTGATTTCTGGAAAATTCATATCAAATGGACAAATTATGTGCACGAAAGTGCACACATTGGAGGAGTGAATCAAGCATCATCATGCATGGGGAGACTGAAATTCATCAGGGTCTTGCAGAAGCAGTAAGGCCCGAGAAAAGCTCATGCCACAATCAAAGTCTAAATGATTGCTTCGTATTATCAGAGACTGAAATTCAACAGGGTCTTGCAGAAGCAGTAAGGCTCTATCACTGAAAAGAAATTACCCCCTCAAAACAACACTCACAGTTGAAGCCAATCATTTCTAGCCTTTTTGTAAATATAGAGTTCAATCCCACCTTTCTGTAAAAGTCATTTGACACAGCATCCATTTTAGTATATAATAAGTGATGATCTCAACTCTGGTTGAATACGACGGCGACCTGTTCCTATCCGAAAAGTTCTCCAAAATCGCGTCCTAAATGTTCCGAACCAGGGGAGTACGAACTCAAATCGAACAAAAAGAGACATATTTTCTCCAAAGATAAGTTTGAGGTGCTCCCTGTTAGCAGTTTATCAATCAGATGAAGGCATCGTCGCGCGCGCTCGCATTACTATATGGTGCGCATTGTTCCAGAGACATATTCCACCCCGCATCAGAATCCCCGACCTTTGTCGCCCCAAAATCTCACGGAATATACACAGAATTATCCAAATTACTGTACTAAAGCGTAAAGGCTACCAGCCAACAGGAACAGCAAAAAAAAAAGGTTGGATCAAAGCTGAGACGGGGGAGAGGGGAAGGGGTAGCAGGAGGAGTTTGATTTGGATTCGCGCTAGTGGGAAGAGCTGAGAGTGGATGGGTCAAGGGCAGGGGAGGGAGGGGCGGCTACCTGTTGCAGCATGCGGTGGTTGAGGATGGTGGCCTTGTCGAGCACCTTCATGGCGACGGGGACGCCCGTGTCGGTGTCGACGGCGAACTTCACCTTGGCGAACGACCCCTGCCCGATGGTCCGCCCCACCTCGTACCGCCCCACCAGCTTCTTCCTCGGCGCGCCCGCCATTCCCTTCGCCTCTCCCCCCAGCTCCCGCGTCGCACCAAAGCCGCCGGAATCTGGGCCCCTGCGAGGTCCGGATTGGAGAGCGCGCGCGCTCCGCTCCTCTGGGCCCGCCGGCCGTGCGTGTGTATGTGCGAGGGAGGGGACGAGCTGTGGTTGGGGTCCGGCGGTGCGCGCGCGCCGCGACCGCGATGCGATGGTTCTTATGGGAGGAGGCGAGCACGAGCGCGAGCGTGAGGATGGAGTAAACGACGAGCTGCCGCCGTCGCGTGGTTCAGCCTTTTTTACCCTCATCAGCAAAACTCCTTTTTAGTTCTCGTACTGGTTCAATCAAAAAAAGAAAAATACTACTCCCTCGTTTTCAGCAAAGTGTATTGTTTTTCATGTAAGTCAACCATTTAAATATTTGATTAAAATTATAAAATAAACTAACGATATTTACAATACTAAATAGATAAAATACGAAACTAATTTTTATGATGAATCAAAACTCGGCGGCAGGAGGAGTTATATAGAGTATTTACCTTTTTTTTGCTTTTAGTGATCCGTTGAAAGTAAAAAAGCACAAAGTCGATATTTGCCAAATTTTAACACACATTTGTCCTTTTATGATCAATCGATCGATGTAGGGTTTCATGCATTGGAATGGTGGCTAAGTTGTTCTTGCTACCACCCTCGCAGCACTACTACAAAATTACAAGCAATCGCCCGCCGGCCGTTGGCCGAAGCCATCTTCTTCCTTCCCATCACCAGGATGATAATCATTTAGCGAAGTTCCTCTTTCATCTATTCAAGTTACAACACACACTATAGTTGCATATTTAAACAATAGAGATGTTACACCCTTAACGAGTCAGTATGGGCCCGCAAGCCACCGGGGTGGTTCCATGCGTGATTGGGCCGTGCCTCGGGCCAACGAGTTGAAGACTTGGATTCTCGTGGCTTCTTGGTGGTACTCTTAATTGTTGTCTCTTCCTTACAGTTGCTAACATCCCTTCATCATCTTGAGAAGCGGCTTGCTCCCAAGCTCACGCCCTCAGGAATAGCTGGTGCAAAACATCGTGATCTTCCCAAGTAGGTTTTAGAGGTCGTGACCCGCTTTGCTCAGCAAAAGCTTCGCTTCATCATCTTGCTTGCTTCTGGCGAAGCTTAACGCACTATAATATAGGCATGCATGATGGTATGATAGGAAGACTCCTTTTAAGGCCAACCGCTACATGGGAGCGATAGAAAGCCAAGTTGTCCAAAGGAAAGGCGAGAACCTCTTATTGCAATAGCAAACGACCTACTTATAGCCTTTTTATACCCTTTCCCGGGGACTTCAACGGGCCTTACAATCTCAATAAATTGCAAGGAGTTGAGTAATAGATCTGTTTTCAATCCTTTGAACACGTTGTTGCAGCACCTCACATGAATTTACAGATGAGCTTCAGGAGATGTAAGTGATCCTGTACCAACTGGGGAAAACGTGAAACACATGGTGAATTTTGTTGGACTCGGGAAGATTCAATCTATAGGAACTTCTCCAATTTTCTCCAATACTACTTTGCAGGGACCAAAAAGTTCGAAAGATAGCTTACGATTGGCTCTTTGAGCAACTGATGTTTGGACATACGGATGTAACTTCAAAAAGACCATGTCACAAACATTGAAGATCCTCTCAGTTCTTTTCTCATAAGCTTGTTGTTTCATTCTTCGTTGTATTCTAAGAAAATGTTGTCTCGCGGATAACTAAATCACTTCTTTGAAATCCATCCACTTTTGAAAATCCACGGCAGCTAAAGTGTTAGATGTAGAAGTACCCAAGTACCTGGGATTATGACTGTACAATGCTTTGAAAAGAGATTTGTCCGAAGATTTATGCCAGTTGGTGTTGTACTAGAACTCACACAATGATAACCATTTGGTCCATTCGGATGAGCAGAAATGAAACAATGCAAATTAACATTGCGGGTTTTTGATTAATGCTCTCTGTTTGACCATCGGTTTTTGGGCGATATGTTGTACTCATGTTCAACTGTGTTGCAGTTATCTTAATAAAAATTTGCTAAAAAGTACTGGTAAAAATTGGATCTCCGTCAGGTACTATGAACCTTAGCATACCATGTAGGTTATATACATTCTCCAAAAAAGATAATTCAATGATTTTTTTTGTGCATTATAAGGGGTAGATGGGAATAAAATTTACATATTTGGTGAACTTATCAATAACCACCATAATGCGATCATCATGATCTGGAGAAGACAGATCAGAAATGAAGTCCATTGAGATTGTTTCACATGCCTTCTTGGTACAGGAAAAAGAGACGGCAACCCAGGATACTGAACTCTTTCAGGCTTAGCTTGCCGACAAATAACATAGGACTAGACAAATTTCTTAATAAATATCTTAATTCTTTTCCACTTGAACAATGAGTGAATTCTTTTTTAGGTCACTAGAAAAATCTCAATGACTGATTGGCATGAAATGCATGAAAAAATTAACTAAAACTTATCATCGATACCAATCCAAATGCAATCCTTGTACATGATTAGTCCATTGACCAATTTGAAGTGAGGTTTATCTTCATGTTGTATTGCAAGTTGTTGTAACAACTCTTGTATCATGGTAGCATTGTCATAACTGAGCACAATCTCTTCTAACCAACTGGGCTAAGTGCAGGATATGGCTAGCAGCTAGAAATAGCTATAAGGTTGCATATATAAAGCATCAGTAGCTAAATTCTATGCCCCTTCTTATACAAGATTTTGTAATTTAGCCCAATTAAGTTGGTTAATGCCTTTTGCAGCCAGGCAGTCTGATGTCTCTAATCTGACAAATTATATAAAATCTTTTGATTAGTCCTTATAATATATTTCTAGAGTGCAAACAGTGTATCCATTGTTCAATAGCTAGCAAGATTGCTAAAGATTACTTTTCCATGATAATCACATGTTCTTGGGTCCCAAAGACTTACTGACAAAAGCTAGAGGATGCCCATTTTGCATTAATACTACACCTATTCCGACATCACAAGCATCTATGTCTAACACAAATTGAATAATTAGGCAATGCTAGCACGGGAGCATGTACTAAGCCAGTTTTAAGTGTTTGAAAAACAACTTCAACAACTAGAGTCCACACGAAAATGTTCCCCTTCTTGAGCAAATCATCTTATAACCCCATAATGTTTGATGAACTTCCTATAGTAACCAATAAGACCTAAGAATCCTCTCAGTTCCATAATATTCACAGGGGTTGGTCACTTCTGAACAGTTACAACTTTACTTGGATTAGTGAAGACACCCTTCTCACTAATGACATGTCCAAGGTAAGATATTTGTTGTTCTTCACTTCCCTCTCCGTTGTTTGGTTCCTCTCCCCACCACCTCTCTCTCAATCATTCGCGGACTTTCGTGTCCATGGACGGTTCCCATGGATCGTCAAGCGACCGAAACTCCAACAACAAGCGCCACTTGGAGGGATACATTGAGGTGGTGGCTGGTTGGCTGGCATATGAGGAGGAGTTGCGTTCCAAGTTGGAGGGTGAAGCAGGTAGCGTGCGAGAGCATGCAAAGAGTGGGAGGCATGGGGTATGCCACCAATGTGGTATCAAGACAATGAGTGGCGCAAGGAGGAGGCAGCGGAGTGACATGAAGGGGAGCGACCGAAGGCGCTTGTTACCCCCTCTCTGGATACTCATGTCACCAGCTATTTGGATCTGTGAATTGGTGGCATCAGGCTCCGTAGTGGGTGGATCTGGTGCCTCTCACCTGCTTCCTCCCATCGTCGGTGGTGGCTCTGCTCCTAGCAGCAACTTTGGGGCTGGCCGATCCAACCAGCACTCTGGGGGTAACAATTACAACTCTGGCTTCAACAACAACAACAACAACAATGACGATAGGTAGCCCAACAAAAATCACAAGTACATACAGCATGATTTTCCTGTTGGGGAACGTCGCATGGGAAACAAAAATTTTCCTACGCACACGCAAACCTATCCATGGTGATGAGCATCTACGAGAGGGAGAGTGGATCTACGTACCCTTGTAGATCGCTAAGCGGGAAGCGTTAAGAAACGCGGTTGGTGTAGTCGAACATCTTCGCGATCCAAATCGCCGAGCGTCCCGCGATCTCATCACGATCCGTCCCGCGATCCAATCACGATGCGTCCCGTGAACTCATCACGATCCGTCCCGCGATCTCATCACGATCCGTCTCACGATCTTGATCACGATCTGTCCTACGAACTCATCACGATCCGTTCCGCGATCTCATCACGAACCGTCTCGCGATCTCGATCACGGTCCTTCCGATCTAGCGCCGAACGGACGGCACCTCCGCGTTCAGCACACGTGCAGCTTGATGACGATCTCCACCATCTTGATCCAGCAAGAGGAGGTGGAGAGGAGAGAGAGTTCACCGGCAGCGTGACGGCGCTCCGGTGATGGTGGTGGAGTGATTCCGGCAGGGCTTCGCCTAAGCGCTGCGGAAAACCGATCTAGAGGAGAAACTGTGCACCGGTGAAACGGGTAGCACGTGGCCGGAAATTCTGTCCAAAAACCACCCAATCCACTAGTATATATAGGAGGAGAGGAGAGGAGAGGCAGCCAAGGCCTTTGGGTCGGCCGAAATAGGAGGTGGGAGCAATCCTACTTCACCTCCAATCCTAGTTGGAGTAGGATTGCCTCCTATTGGCTGATTTTCCACTTTTTGCTTTAGGACTTTCTCTCCTGCGCCATGGGCCTTTGTGGCTGTTTTCCCAGCCCAATAAGGGCTGGTTATTATTCTCCCACAGCCCATGGACCTCTTGGGGTCGAAGTACCCCTCCCGGAGGTCCTCCGGTACACTACCGGCACTCCCGGTACAATACCGATACTCCCGGTACACTACCGATGAGCCCGAAACTTTTCCGGAAACCAAACTGGGACTTCCTATATATGAATCTTTACCTCCGGACCATTCCGGAGCTCCTCGTGACGTCCGGGATCTCATCCGGGACTCCGAACAACCTTCGGTCACCACCATACATAACTCTACACTACCGAAACGTCACCGAACCTTAAGTGTGCAGACCCTGCGGGTTCGAGAACTATGTAGACATGACCGAGACACCTCTACGGTCAATAACCAATGGCGGGACCTGGACGTCCACATTGGTTCCTACATATTCTACGAAGATCTTTATCGGTTGAACCTCTATGTCAAGGATTCAGTTAATCCCGTATATCGTTCCCTTTGTTCTTCGGTATGTTACTTGCCCGAGATTCGATCGTCGGTATCTCCATACCTAGTTCAACCTCGTTACCGGCAAGTCTCTTTACTCGTTCCGTAATACAAGATCCCGCAACTAACAATTAGTCACATTGCTTGCAAGGCTTATTGTGATGTTGCATTACCGAGTGGGCCCCGAGATACCTCTCCGTTACACGGAGTAACAAATCCCAGTCTCGATCCATGCCAACTCAACAAACACCATCGGAGATACCTGTAGAGCACCTTTATAGTCACCCAGTTACGTTGCGACGTTTGATACACACAAGGCACTCCTCCGATATCCGTGAGTTGCATGATCTCATGGTCATAGGAACATATACTTGACATGCAGAAAACAGTAGCAATAAACTGAAACGATCATATGCTATGTTTGTAGTTTGGGTCTTATCCATCACATCATTCTCCTAATGATGTGATCCCGTTATCAAATGACATCTCATGTCCATGGCTAGGAAACCTTAACCATCCTTTGATCAACGAGCTAGTCTACTAGAGGCATACTAGGGACATGGTGTTGTCTATGTATCCACACATGTATCTGAGTTTCCGATCAATACAATTATAGCATGGATAATAAACGATTATCACGAACAAGGAAATATGATAATAACTAATCTATTATTGCCTCTAGGGCATATTTCAACAATCTCCCACTTGCACTAGAGTCAATAATCTAGTTCACATCACCATGTGATTCGCATTGTTATGAATCTAACACCCAATGAGTTTTGGGGCTCGATTATGCTTTGCATGTGAGAGAGGTCTTATAGTCAACGGGTCTGCGATATTCAGATCCGTGTGTACTTTGCAAATCTCTATGTCAAACCGTAAACACTGCTACCACACTCCACTTGGTACTATTTCCAAATGGCTGCTCCACTATACGTATCCAGATTGCTACTACTAGTCATCCGGATAGGTGTTAAAGCTTGCATCGACGTAACTATTTACGACGAACTCTTTATCACCTCCATAATCAAGAAACATTTCCTTAGTCCTCTGGTTACTAAGGATAATTCCGACCGCTGTCCAGTGATCCACTCCTGGACCACTCTTGTACCCCTTGACAAACTCATGGCAAGGCACACATAGGTGCGGTACACAGCATGGCATAATATAGAGCCTATGGCTAAGGCATAGGGGACGACGTTCGTCCTTTCTCTTTCTTCTGCCGTTGTCGAGCTTTGAGTCTCACTCAACTTCACACCTTACAAATCAGACGAGAACTATTTCTCTGGCTGATCCATTTTGAACTCTTTCAAAATCTTGTGAAGGTATGCACTCATTGAAAGTCTCATCAAGCATCTTGATCTATCTCTATAGATTTTGATGCTCAACAATTAGGTAGCTTTATCCAGGTCTTCCTTAGAAAAACACTTTTCAAACAACCTTTTATGCCTTCCAGAAATTCTACATTATTTCCGATCAACAATATGTCAACCACATATACTTATCAGAAACTCTATAGTGCTCCCACTCACTTTATTGCAAATACAAGTTTCTCGTAAACTTTGTATAAACATCAAAAACTTTGATCACCTCATCAAAGTGTATATTCCAACTCCGAGATGCTTGCTTCAGTCCATGGAAGGATCACCAAAGCTTGCACACCTTTTAGCATCCTTAGGACTGACAAAACCTTCTGGTTGTATCACATACAACCTTTCCTCAAGTAAACCGTTAAGGAAATGATGTTTTGACATCCATCTGTCAGATTTCATAATTGAAAACGCAGCAACTGCTAACATAATTCCAACAGACTTTAGCACCACTACGAGTGAGAAAATCTCATCGCAGTCAACTCCTTGAACTTGTCACAAACAACTTTGCAACAAGTCGAGCTTTACAAATGGTGATATTTACCATCAGCGTCTGTCTTCATTTTTAAAGATCCATTTGTACTCAACGACCTGCCGTCCAACGAGCAAGTCTACCAAAGTCTATACTTGGTTTTCATACATGGATCCTATCTCGGATTTTATGGTCTCATCCATTTGTCGGAATCCGGGCCCATCATCGCTTCTCCATAGCTCGTAGGTTCATCGCTGTCCAACAACATGACCTTTAAGACAGGGTTGTTGTACCACTCAAGAGCAGTACACGTCCTTGTCGACCTACGAGGTTCGATAGTAACTTGATCCGAAGCTTCATGATCATCATCATTAACTTCTTTCTTCAACTAACATAGGCTTCACAGAAACAACTTTCTGCGCTGCGCTACTCTGATTGAAACAAGGTTCAATAACCTCATCAAGTTCTATCTTCCTCCCACTCAATTCTTTCGAGGGAAACCTTTTCTCAGGAAAGGATCCATTCCAGCAACAAACACTTTGCACTCGGATCTGAGATAGAAGGTATACCCAACTGTTCTTGGCGTATTCTATGAAGATGCATTTGTCCGCTTTGGGTTTGAGCTCATTAGGTGAAAACATTTTCCACACAAGCTTCGCAGCCCCAAACATCAAGAAATGACAGCTTTAGGTTTCTATCAAACCATAATTCACACGGTGTCATCTCAACGGATTTAGATGGTGCCCTATTTTAAAGTGAATGCGGTTGTCTCTAATGCATAACCCTAAAACGATAGTATTAAAACGATAAGAGACATCATAGTATGTGCTATATCAAATAAGGCATGACTACGACGTTCGGACACACCATCACACTATGGTGTTCCAGGTGGCGTGAGTTGTGAAACAACTTTCACATTGTCTAAATTTGTATGCCAAACTCGTAACCCAGATATTCACCTCCACGATCATATCGTAGAAATTTTTATCTTCTTGTCACGATGATCTTTAAACTTCACTCTGAACTTTGCCTTGAACCTTTCAAACAATTCAGACTTGTGTTTCATTAAGTAAATATACACTATATCTACTCAAATCATCAGTGAAGGTAAGAAAACAATGATATTCACTGCAAGCTATAAACACTCATTGGATCGTATACATCAACATGCATTGTTTCCAATAAGTCACTTGCCCGTTTCATCAAGCCAGAAAACGGGGTTTAGTCATCTTACCAAAAGGCATGGTCCGCATGTCTCAACCGATTCAAAATCGAATGAGTCCAAAGATCCATCAACATGGAGTTTCTTCATGCGCTTTATACCAATATGACATTTAACGGCAGTGCCACAAGTATGTGGTACTATCATTATTAACTTTGCATCTTTTGGCATCATTGTTATGAACATGTGTATTACTATGATCAAGATTCAATGAACCACACTTACTAGGTGCATGACCATTGAAGGTATTTATTCATGTAAGCAGAATAACCATTATTCTCTAACTTGAATGAATAACCGTGTTGCAATAAACATGATCTAATCACGTTCATGCTTCAATGCAAAACACCAAATAAAATTTAGGTTCGTCACTAATCCCGAAGGTAGAGAGAGCGTGCGATGTTTGATCATATCAACCTTGGAAACATTTCCAACACACATCGTCACCTCACACTTAGCTAGCTCTCCATTTATTCCGTAGCTTTTATTTCGAGCAACCGAACCGGTATCCAATACCCAGGTGCTACTAGGAGTACTAGCAAGGTACACATCAATAACATGCATATCAAATATACTTCTGTCGACTTAGCCAGCCTTCTTATCTACCATGTATCCAGGGTTGTTCCGCTTCAGTGACCGTTCTCCTCATAATGGAAGCACTCAGTCTCGGGTTTAGGTTCAACTTTGGGCTGCTTCACTGGAGCAGCAACTGACTTGCCATCCATGAAGTTTCCCTACTTGCCCTTGCCCTTCTCGAAACTAGTGGTTTTTACTAACCATCAACACTTTGATGCTCCTTTTTGACTTCTACCTTCGCGGTGTCAAAACATCGCGAGAAGCTCAGGAATCATTTCTATCCCTGGCAATTTATAGTTCATCACCAAGTTCTAGTAGCTTAGTGATAGTGACTTGGAGAACTATATCCATCACTATCTTATCTGGAAGATCAACTCCCACTTGATTCAAGCGATTGTGGCACCTAGACAATCTAAGCACATGCTCAACTATTGAGCTATTCTCTTTCGTCTTGCAAGCAAAGAATCTTTGTTGGAGATCTCATATCTCGCAACAAAGGCACGAGCCTGAGATCACAATCTCTGCTCCTAGAACATCTCATATGTTCCGTGACGTTCAAAACGTTTTGAAGCCTCAATTCTAAGCCGTAATGCATGACGCACTAAACTATCAAGTAGTCATCGAAACGTGCCTGTTAGATGTTCACAACATCTATAGACGACGCTAGAGGGGGTGGCGCACCGAGCGGTGCATTAAGGACATAAGCCTTCTGTGCAGCAGTGAGGACAATCCTCAGATCACGGACCCAGTCCGCAATTTTGCTACCAACATCTTTCAATTCTATTTCTCTAGGAACATATAAAAATACAAGGGAGCTACAGCGCGAGCTAGTAATCTACAACATAATTTGCAAAGACACTTTGACTATGTTCACGATAATGAGTTCAATTAATCATATTACTTAAGAACTCCCACTCAAATTGACATCCCTCCGATCATTCGAGTGATACATGATCCAAATTCACCAACTCAAGTCCGATCATCACGTGAGTTGAGGTGGCTGCAATGGTGAACATCATTATGTTGATCATATCTACTATATGACTCATGTTCGACCTTTCGGTCTCTCGTGTTCCGAGGCCATGTCTGTACATGCTAGGCTCGTCAAGTTTAACCCGAGTGTTCTGCGCGTGCAAATCTGGCTTGCACCCGTTGTATGTGAACGTAGAGTCTATCACACCCGATCATCACGTGGTGTCTCAACACGACGAACTTTCGCAACGGTGCACACTCGGGGAGAACACAGTTCATCTTGAAATTCAAGTGAGGGATCACCTTATAATGCTACCGCCGTACTAAGCAAAACAAGGTGCATAAAAGGATTAACATCTCATGCAATTCATAAGTGACATGATATGGCCATGAACTTGTGTTTAAGATCTCCATCTTCGAAACACCGGCATGATCTCCATCGTCACCGGCACAACACCATGATCTCCATCATCTTGATCTCCATCAATGTGTTGCCATTGGGGTTGTCACGCCCTGCATGCTTCTACTACTATTGCTACCGTAGCGATAAAGTAAAGCATTACATAGCGCTTAATGATTGACACGCAGGTCATACAATAATTAAAGACAACCCTATGGCTCCTGCCAGTTGCCGTACTCATCGACATGCAAGTCGTGATAATCTATACATCACATGATCATCTCATACATCACATATATCTCATCATGTAATTGGCCATATCACATCACAACATACCCTGCAAAAACAAGTTAGACGTCCTCTAATTGTTGTTGCATATTTTACGTGGCTGCTATGGGTATCTAGCAAGAACGATTCTCACCTACGCATAAACCACAACGGTGATACACTAGTTTGCTTTTCAACCTTCTCAAGGACCGCCTTCGTCGAATCCGATCCAACTAAAGTGAGAGAAACTGTCACCCGCAAGCCATCTAGGCAACAAGTTGCGTCGAGGGAACCGGTCTCTCGTAAGCGTACGAGTAATGTTGGTCTGGGCCGCTTCATCTCACAATCCCGCTGAACCAAAATACGACCAAGGGAGGAAGCAATCTAAGCATCAACGCCCACAAACCTTTTGTGTTCTACTCGAGATCTCATCGAACCATCAACCTAGCTCATGATGCCACTGTTGGGGAACGTCGCATGGGAAACAAAAATTTTCCTACGCACACGCAAACCTATCCATGGTGATGAGCATCTACGAGAGGGAGAGTGGATCTACGTACCCTTGTAGATCGCTAAGCGGGAAGCGTTAAGAAACGCGGTTGGTGTAGTCGAACATCTTCGCGATCCAAATCGCCGAGCGTCCCGCGATCTCATCACGATCCGTCCCGCGATCCAATCACGATGCGTCCCGTGAACTCATCACGATCCGTCCCGCGATCTCATCACGATCCGTCTCACGATCTTGATCACGATCTGTCCTACGAACTCATCACGATCCGTTCCGCGATCTCATCACGAACCGTCTCGCGATCTCGATCACGGTCCTTCCGATCTAGCGCCGAACGGACGGCACCTCCGCGTTCAGCACACGTGCAGCTTGATGACGATCTCCACCATCTTGATCCAGCAAGAGGAGGTGGAGAGGAGAGAGAGTTCACCGGCAGCGTGACGGCGCTCCGGTGATGGTGGTGGAGTGATTCCGGCAGGGCTTCGCCTAAGCGCTGCGGAAAACCGATCTAGAGGAGAAACTGTGCACCGGTGAAACGGGTAGCACGTGGCCGGAAATTCTGTCCAAAAACCACCCAATCCACTAGTATATATAGGAGGAGAGGAGAGGAGAGGCAGCCAAGGCCTTTGGGTCGGCCGAAATAGGAGGTGGGAGCAATCCTACTTCACCTCCAATCCTAGTTGGAGTAGGATTGCCTCCTATTGGCTGATTTTCCACTTTTTGCTTTAGGACTTTCTCTCCTGCGCCATGGGCCTTTGTGGCTGTTTTCCCAGCCCAATAAGGGCTGGTTATTATTCTCCCACAGCCCATGGACCTCTTGGGGTCGAAGTACCCCTCCCGGAGGTCCTCCGGTACACTACCGGCACTCCCGGTACAATACCGATACTCCCGGTACACTACCGATGAGCCCGAAACTTTTCCGGAAACCAAACTGGGACTTCCTATATATGAATCTTTACCTCCGGACCATTCCGGAGCTCCTCGTGACGTCCGGGATCTCATCCGGGACTCCGAACAACCTTCGGTCACCACCATACATAACTCTACACTACCGAAACGTCACCGAACCTTAAGTGTGCAGACCCTGCGGGTTCGAGAACTATGTAGACATGACCGAGACACCTCTACGGTCAATAACCAATGGCGGGACCTGGACGTCCACATTGGTTCCTACATATTCTACGAAGATCTTTATCGGTTGAACCTCTATGTCAAGGATTCAGTTAATCCCGTATATCGTTCCCTTTGTTCTTCGGTATGTTACTTGCCCGAGATTCGATCGTCGGTATCTCCATACCTAGTTCAACCTCGTTACCGGCAAGTCTCTTTACTCGTTCCGTAATACAAGATCCCGCAACTAACAATTAGTCACATTGCTTGCAAGGCTTATTGTGATGTTGCATTACCGAGTGGGCCCCGAGATACCTCTCCGTTACACGGAGTAACAAATCCCAGTCTCGATCCATGCCAACTCAACAAACACCATCGGAGATACCTGTAGAGCACCTTTATAGTCACCCAGTTACGTTGCGACGTTTGATACACACAAGGCACTCCTCCGATATCCGTGAGTTGCATGATCTCATGGTCATAGGAACATATACTTGACATGCAGAAAACAGTAGCAATAAACTGAAACGATCATATGCTATGTTTGTAGTTTGGGTCTTATCCATCACATCATTCTCCTAATGATGTGATCCCGTTATCAAATGACATCTCATGTCCATGGCTAGGAAACCTTAACCATCCTTTGATCAACGAGCTAGTCTACTAGAGGCATACTAGGGACATGGTGTTGTCTATGTATCCACACATGTATCTGAGTTTCCGATCAATACAATTATAGCATGGATAATAAACGATTATCACGAACAAGGAAATATGATAATAACTAATCTATTATTGCCTCTAGGGCATATTTCCAACATTTCCTTCTAGAAATAAGAACAATATTCTTCCTCCTCCGCCGCCTCTTTTGGGTCCTGGTGGTCCCCTAGTTAGCTCTCGCTCTTCATCTAGTATGTCTTCCTTGACATGTTTTACATGTCCCCAGTCTAGACACTTCGAGTCACAATGAAAATCCTTCCTTTTGCTTAATATGTCATTATGACGAACATCTGACTGTTAACTGCAATGCCCGCTCTAGACCTCCTATGCTCAAATGCTATGGACAAGAGTTTCCAGGATGTGACTTCTTTGGCCTCGAGGGTGGGGAGAGGATGTAGTTGTGGCCACACCCACCATCCACAACACCGGTTTTGGTGCAGTCTAAGGAGGTCACCTTATAGATGACATCTGATGATCTATGCGAGTGGGGGCTAGATGGCTGGGACTGGGAAATTGAACACCTCCCGACTTCTGGATTTGGAGTGGTTTTCCCATCTAAAGAAAGTCTTCATACGGTCTCTACTCGTACCAGTTTAAGCTTTCGTTGAATCAACTAGTGAGTTCTGTTAAGGAAGTTGTCAATGGTGGCAAGTCTTTTGGATCGTTGGTTAAATCATGGGTTCTATGGAAGATGCTCCTACTATGTGCAATTTTACCTTGTTGGTGGTATTTGCTAAGCTGATTGGGAAAATGATTACTGTTGATGAGGTCTCTCTCTCCCTCTCTCCCTCTCTCCTGATGCACTCCCATGGTTTTGTGGATATATTTCTGGTTACCTCTTCTGACCTTATCAGTGTTTATGTGGAGGGCCAGCCTGCTGCTCAAACCCCCATTCCCTTCCTCCCCCATCTCGTCATCGCATGGTCATAATGCTAACAATGATAGCATGAATGGGGATGATTCTAGACCTCCTTTCACCCAGCAGGAGTGGGATGCACTTAGTACCAATATGCAATACTTGTTTTCTAGCCATGCTCCCAGGGATGGTGGTTCTCATGGTGTCAAGTAGAACTTTGATGTATCATCCATTCCGATGGTGGATGACACTAACGTGCTGGAGAATTGCCCTAGCCATATGTCTGTTGTGTGCTCCAACTTACCGGCTCGCCCGACATCTCCATCTCTATCTGGGATGATTGCTTCTCTTGAGAACTCGTCCAAAGATGCTAAGGTTTTTGACCCAATCTCGAAGAAGAAAACTTATGTTAGAAGATCCCCCCCCCCAAAAACTATCTCTCTAGTTCTTCTAAATATTCCTCTATGGGGTTGTATCGTAAACTTGATCATGATCCTGGCAAGGCCTCTAGTGATGAACTGTAAGAGGGTGTTCACCTCTTCACCATCTCGGCGCTCTGTTCCCCATCAAGACTCATGTTTACATAGATCGCAATAGTTGTCGCCCTCGCGATAATGGTGAATCAGTGGCTATGCATGTGGAGCGGCATGTTTCGGAAAAGGATCGGGTCCCTATATGTATTACTCCATCCCCTTCCCCCAAATGCATTATTCTTCCTAATCATCCAGACTTGCATTTAACTAAGGTTGCTCTTGATTCTGGATTAGTTTTTGATTCTTTTTTTGTCCCCTTCTAAGTTGCTTTATGTGATTTCGGCTAATGAGTTAGTCAAGCATCTCTGTCAAGGCTTGATAAGAAGTTGTGGATGATGTTTGGCCTTCTTTTGATAGGCCTCTGGTAAATGGGGTTCATGCTGGTATTGGCCAGCCTACGCCTGCCCCAGGCATTCGTACGCGAGAAAAAAGCTTAAAGTTGTGTGCCTCTAGTAGGGTCAGTCTTCATATTAACAATCTCTCAATCAAATAATGGCTCTATCATGGAATATGCAAGGTTTTGGCACTAGGGGTGTCGAAACGAACTAAGGGATTATGTCTCTGATGCACGTATCGATCTAATTTGTCTTCAGGAAACTATCGAACCTCCTTGTCCTTCAATGAGATGTCCTCGATCATGGGTGATGATCGTTTCATGTGGAAGTGGTTGCATGCCTCTGGTCATTCCACTGGTGTATCCTAATTGGGGTTAGACTGGTGTCTTTGATTTCGTTTCTTTTGAGTATGGGAATTTCTTTCTAGTATGGTCTCCTTGCACCGATCCATTAATAAGATGTGGGAAGTTGTTGTTTATGACCCAACTGATCACTTGTTCTCTCATATCTTCCTAGATGAGATTGTTCTTAAGGTGTATGCCTCTAATCTTGTACTTCTTATTGGGGGCAATAATAACCTCCTTCGATCACCTGGGGATAAGAACCATGTTGAATTTTCTGGGTCTAGGCCTCTGCTTTCAATGATTTTATCAACTATCTGACTGTACGTGACCTTTATCGGGTGGGGCCCGATTCACATGGCCCAATCAATAGCTTGATCCCGTCAAATCTGTGTTGGATCATGTGTTTATCTTTCCTGAGTGGGACCGCCTATTTCTTCATTCCTCCTTGGAGCATGATGCTCACATTAGCAACGATTATAGCCCACTCCTCCTTGATTCTGGTGATGTGTCTATTGGTACTAACTATTAAGCATATATTTAGTTTTTCTTCCTAGTTACTAATTGATGGATTTGCTGCACATGGGCATGATGAAGATGATCACCGGCGACCAACTGTCCATTGACAAGGAGATGGTGCAATGGTCAGGCATGGGCGCCATCATATATTCCATCGACGAGGCTATTAGTTGATAAGAGCGTGGGGATTGTCACCTAGCTTGACACAATCGATATAATCTTGCATATCCCTGGATTATGCGGGAATTACATAGCATTCTAGTTGTAAGGGCATGCTAGCTAGTGAGATACCTGAGAAGTCAGATGTTCAATACCCCAAGGTCCATTTTTATTTGAAATATTCTAGTCATCTTTGTCATAGGCTGATAAGTGAGGCCCACATGTTAGATGGGGGATGGGAGATCGCTTGTGTGGGGCCAATGCCATGTAGATAGGGTCTAAAACCTAAGGCTAGTCATAGTGGGGAGTAGCTTAGACTAGTAACATGCATATATTACTAGTCTATGTTACTACCTTCATACTAGGTAGTGGCATAGGTGTGATAATATAGAGAAGTCCATTTATTATTTTGTACAATCACTTTTCATTGGAAAACACTATGTGATGGTAACATATTATGTTAATCCATTTACATCTCTCCTCTTTAATTACTTGTCATGCCATATTTTTTGCTTATGTGGCATGCATGTTACTACTTATGTTACTAGCCTAAAGACATGCCACGTAGGCAATGTTTGACGACTATAGACAAAAAGAGCCCTACACTAGATGCATTGGACAACTGTTTACGCCAAATTCTTGTATCTTCTATTCCTAAATAGCTACAATCCGCTAGCTTTTTTTCTAGACTTACAACTATGCCACATAGGCAAGTCATGCATACAAGTCATAAATTACATTGTCTTTGCATTACTCTATGCATGCAAACACCATATCATCAATTCATGCATGTTACTCATAAGTTTTTTTGCATTTGATTTTGCGTAATATATGTGTTGGACGCTTGAACCATACCTATATGGGCGTTGCTACAAATCATCCGGACGATGTTGGGAAGGATTAAACCGCCCCTAGAGCCGTCCTATTCACACGTTCTCAGCCATAGATCAGGCAACTCCCCCATGACAGCACCACACAAAAACTCCCCATTGCAGCAACCCACAGCGCCGACGATGTTTCATTGCAACATCGGTGAAGCTTTAACGGCCCTTTGACGCTTCAATGCAGTTGTAGTGACGCTTCACTGCAACTCCGATGACACTCCATTGCAACCCGGGCGGAGCTTCAACGGTCCTCCGACACTTTACTGTAGCTCCGACGACGCTTCACTGCAGCTCCGGCGGAGACCGACAATGCTACATTACAACTCCGGCGCCCTCCGGTGATATTGCATGACAACATCGGCGGCCCGATGATGCTTCATTGCAACTCCAGCGGTCCTCATGATGTTGAATCAGAACAATGGTGGGCCCCGAAGATGATACGTTGCAACTCAGGCGGCCCAGTGATTCATCACAATTCCGGCCATGATTCATTGCGGCTGCGACACTGACACACGGTGCTTCATCTCCATGCTTCACGTCACAGCTCCGGACATGCTTCATTGCAGCCATGTTTACCGGCACGTGGTGCTCCGATGCAACGCCGACGACATGTAGCAGCTCCACAAATGAAAGTCGGTTATGCTTCAATGCACCGTGAGGTGGCCGTAGGGCAGAGTGGGCATCAAGCGACCGCCAGCGGTAGTCCTCCAAGGCTCCTAGCAAATCATGATGGTGTGCTTGCCATGGGAGCATCGACTCTCTCCTTCAAGCCATGAAGAAACGAGGAAGAAGGGGGGAAAGAGAGTAACGGGTGGAGAAGGGAGATTACATAGGAGATAAGGCTGAGGAGGGAGCGGTGCGTGGGCCTAGTGTTGAAAATATGCCCTAGAGGCAATAATAAATTAGTTATTATCATATTTCCTTGTTCATGATAATCGTTTATTATCCATGCTATAATTGTATTGATCGGAGACTTAGATGCATGTGTGGATACATAGACAAAACCATGTCCCTAGTATGCCTCTAATGGACTAGATCGTTGATCAAAGATGGTCAAGGTTTCCTAGCCATTGACTATGTCATTTGATAACGGGATCACATCATTAGGAGAATGATGTGATGGACAAGACCCAAACTACAAACATAGCATATGATCGTGTCAGTTTGTTGCTACTGTTTTCTGCATGTCAAAGTATGTGTTCCTATGACCATGAGATCATGCAACTCACTGACATCGGAGGAGTACCTTGTGTGTATCAAACGTCGCAATGTAACTGGGTGACTATAAAGGTGCTCTACAGGTATCTCCGAGGGTGTCTGTTGAGTTGGCATGAATCAAGACTGGGATTTGTTACTCCATGTGACGGAGAGGTATCTCAGGGCCCACTCGGCAATACAACATCGCAATAAGCCTTGCAACCAATGTGCCTAAGTGTTAGTCACGAGATCTTGTATTACGGAACGAGTAAAGAGACTTGCCGGTAACGAGGTTGAACTAGGTATGGAGATACCGACGATCGAATCTCGGGCAAGTAACATACCGAAGAACAAAGGGAACATCATACGGGATTAACTGAATCCTTGACATAGAGGTTCAACCGATAAAGATCTTCATAGAATATGTAGGAACCAATGTGGGCATCCAGGTCCCGCCATTTTTTATTGACCATAGAGGTGTCTCGGTCATGTCTACATAGTTCTCGAACCCGCAGGGTCTGCACACTTAAGGTTTGGTGACGTTTCGGTAGTATAGAGTTATGTATGGTGGTGACCGAAGGTTGTTCGGAGTCCCGGATGAGATCCCAGATGTCACGAGGAGCTCTGGAATGGTCCAGAGGTAAAGATTCATATATAGCAAGTCCTATTTTGGTCGCCGGAAAAGTTTCGGGCTCATCGGTAGTGTACCGGGAGTGCCGGTAGTGTATCGGGAGACCATCGGGAGGGGTATTTCGACCCAAAAGGCTACATGGGCTGTGGGATAGTAAATAGCAGCCCTTTGTGGGTTTGTGGAAGTCCCACACAAGGCCCATGCGTCTGGGAAGAAAAGCCCAAAGAGAAAAAGGTGGAAAAAGGCAAAAATAGGGTGAATCCTAGTCCTACTAGGATTTTAGGTGGATTCCACCTCTCCCACTTGATTTGGCCGACCCAATTGCTGGTCCTTTGAGGGCCAAGCCTCCTCCTCTCTTCCTATTATATATACTAGAGGTTTTAGGGTTTTTTGGCACCAGATTTTAGCCACGTGCTGCCCGTTCCTCTAGTGCATAGTTTCTCCTCTAGATCGGATTTCTGCAGCGCTTAGGCGAAGCCCTGCCGGAATTGCTCCACCACCATCACCGGAGCACCGTCACGCTGCCGGTGAACTCTTCTCCCTCTCTACTTCCTCTTGCTGGATCAAGACGTGAGATCGTCATCAAGCTGCATGTGTGCTGAACGCGGAGGTGCCGTCTGTTCGGCGCTAGATCGGAAGGACCGTGAACAAGATCGCGAGACGGTTCGTGATGAGTTCACGGGACGGATCGTGATGAGATCGCGGGACGGACCGTGAACAAGATCGCGGGACGGATCGTGATGAGATCGCGGGACGCTCGGCGATTTGGATCGCGAAGATGTTCGACTACACCAACCGCATTTCTTAACGCTTCCCTCTTAGCGATCTACAAGGGTATGTAGATCCACTCTCCCTCTCGTAGATGCTCATCGCCATGGATAGATCTTGTGTATGCGTAGGAAATTGTTTGTTTCCCATGCAACGTTCCCCAACAGTGGCATCAAGAGCTAGGTCTATGTGTAGATGAGATCTCGAGTATAACACAAAAGGTTTGTGGGCGTTGATGCTTAGATTGCTTCCTCCCTTGGTCGGATTTTGGTTCAGCGGTATTGTGAGATGAAGCGTCCCGGACCAACATTACTCGTACGCTTACGAGAGACCGGTTCCCTCGACCGCAACTTGTTGCATAGATGGCTTGCGGATGCTAGTTTCTCTCACTTTAGTTGGATCGGATTCGACAAAGGCGGTCCTTGAGAAGGTTGAAAAGAAAATTATGTACCGTTGTGGTTTATGCGTAGGTGAGAATCGTTCTTGCTAGAAACCCGTAGCAGCCACGTAAAACATGCAACAACAATTAGAGGACGTCTAACTTGTTTTTCAGGGTATGTTGTGATATGATATGGCCAATTACATGATGTGATATATGTGATGTATGAGATGATCATGTGATGATTATCACGACTTGCATGTCATTGAATACGACAACCGGCAGGAGCCATAGGGTTGTCATTAATTATTGTATGACCTGCGTGTCAATCATTAAGCGCTATGTAATGCTTTACTTTATCGCTAAACGGTAGCAATAGTAGTAGAAGCATGCAGGGCGTGACAACCCCGATGGTGACACGTTGATGGAGATCAAGATGATGGAGATCATGGTGTCATGCCGGTGACGATGGAGATCATGCCGGTGCTTTCAAGATGGAGATCTAAAGCACAAGTTCATGGCCATATCATGTCACTTATGAATTGCATGTGATGTTAATCTTTTTATGCACCTTGTTTTTCTTAGGACGATGGTAGCATTATAAGGTGATCCCTCACTTAATTTCAATATAAATTGTGTTCTCCCCGAGTGTGCACCGTTGCGAAAGTTCGTCGTGTTGAGACACCACGTGATGATCGGGTGTGATAGACTCTACGTTCACATACAACGGGTGCAAGCCAGTGTTGCACATGCAGAACACTCAAGTTAAACTTGACGAGCCTAGCATGTATAGACATGGCCTCGGAACACAAGAGACCGAAAGGTCGAACATGAGTCATATGGTAGATATGATCAACATGATGATGTTCACCATTGTAACCACCTCAACTCACTTGAGTTGGTGAATTTGGATCATGTATCACTCGAATGACCGGAGGGATGTCAATTTGAGTGGGAGTTCTTAAGTAATATGATTAATTGAACTCATTATCATGAACATAGTCAGTAGTGTCTTTGCAAATTATGTTGTAGATTACTTGCTCGCGCTGTAGCTCACTTGAATTTTTATATGTTTCTAGAGAAATAGAGTTGAAAGATGATGGTAGCAATATTGCGGACTGGCTCCGTGATCTGAGGATTGTCCTCGTTGCTGCACACAAGGCTTATGTCCTTAATGCACCGCTCGGTGCGCCAACCCCTCTAGCGTCATCTGTAGATGTTGTGAACATCTGACAGGCACGTTCTGATGACTACTTGATAGTTTAGTACGTCATGCATTACGGCTTAGAATTGAGGCTCCGAAACATTTTGAACGTCACGGAACATATGAGATGTTCTAAGAGCTGAAATTAGGATCACAGGCTCATGCCCGTGTTGCGAGATATGAGATCTCCAACAAGATTCTTTGCCTGCAAGATAAACGAGAATAGCTCAATCGTTGAGCATGTGCTCAGATTGTCTGGGTGCTACAATCGCTTGAATCGAGTGGGAGTTCATCTTCTAGATAAGATAGTGATTGATATAGTTCTCCAAGTCACTTTCACTAAGCTACTAGAACTTGGTGATGAACTATAAAATGCCAGGGATAGAATTAATAATCCCTGAGCTGTTCGCGATGTTTGACACCGCGAAGGTAGAAATCAAGAAGGAGCATCAAGTGTTGATGGTTAGTATAACCACTAGTTTCGAGAAGGGCAAGGGCAAGGTGGGAAACTTCATGGATGGCAAGTCAGTTGTTGCTCCAGTGAAGCAACCCAAAGTTGAACCCAAACCTGAGACTAAGTGCTTCAATTATGAGGAGAGAGGTCGCTGAAGCGGAACAACCCTAGATACTTGGTAGATAAGAAGGCTGGCAACGTTGACAGAAGTATATTTGATATACGTGTTATTGATGTGTACCTTGCTTGTACTCCTAGTAGCACCTGGGTATTGGATACCGGTTCGGTTGCTAAATGTTAGTAACTCGAAATAAAGGCTACGAAATAAACGGAGAACTAGCTAAGTGTGAGGTGACGATGTGTGTTGGAAATGTTTCCAAGGTTGGTGTGATCAACATCGCACGCTCTCTCTACCTTCGAGATTAGTGACGAACCTAAATAAATGTTATTTGGTGTTTTGAGTTGAGCATGAACGTGATTAGATCATGTTCATTGCAACACGGTTATTCATTTAAGTTAGAGAATAATGGTTATTCTATTTACATGAATAATACCTTCAACGGTCATGCACCCAGTAAGAATGGTTTGTTGAAACTTGATCGTAGTAATACACATGTTCATAACATTGATGCCAAAGATATACAAAGTTAATAATAATAGTACCACATACTTGTGGCACTGCCGCTAAATGTCATATTGGTATAAAACGCATGAAGAAACTCCATGCTGATGGATCTTTGGACTCATTCGATCTCGAATCGGTTGAGACATGCGAACCATGCCTCTTGGTCAAGATGACTAAGGACCCCGTTTTCTGTTTTGATGAAGCGGGCAAGTGATTTATTGGAAATGATACATGTTGATGTATGCAATCCAATGAGTCTTGTAGCGTGCGGTGGATATCATTATTTTCTTACCTTCACTGATGATTTGAGTAGATATAGTGTATATTTACTTAATGAAACACAAGTCTGAATCATTTGAAAGGTTCAAGCAAATTCAGAGTGAAGTTTAAGATCATCGTGACAAGAAGATAAAAATCTTTGCGATATGATCGTGGAGGTGAATATCTGAGTTACGAGTTTGGCATACAACTTTAGACAATGTGAAAGTTGTTTCACAACTCACGCTAGCTGGAACACCATAGAGTGATGGTGTGTCCGAACGTCATAGTCGTACTCTATTGGATATGGTGCATGCTATGATGTCTCTTATCGTTTTGTTACTGTAATTTTGGGGTTATGCATTAGAAACAACTACATTCACTTTAAATAGGGCACCATCTAAATCCGTTGATATGACACCGTGTGAACTATGGTTTGATAGAAACCTAAGCTGTCATTTCTTAATGTTTGGGGCTGTGACGGATGTGTGGAAAATGTTTCACCTAATGAGCTCGAACCCAAAGTGGACAAATGCATCTTCATAGAATACCCTAAGAACAGTTGGGTGAACCTTCTATCTCAGATCCAAGCATAAAATGTTTGTTGCTAAAATTGGGTCCTTTCTCGAGAAAGGGTTTCTCTTGAAAGAGTTGAGTGGGAGGAGGATAGAACTTGATGAGGTTATTGAACCCTTACTTCAACCAGAAAGTAGCACAGCGCAGAAAGATGTTTTTGTGAAGCCTACGTCAGTTGAAGAGGAAGTTAATGATGATGATCATGAAGCTTCGGATCAAGTTACTATCGACCTACGAGGAAAATAGAACTTGATGAGGTTATTCAACCCTTACTTCAACCAGAAAGTGGCGCAACACAGAAAGATGTTTCTGTGAAGCCTACGTCAGTTGAAGAGGAAGTTAATGATGATGATCATGAAGCTTCGGATCAAGTTACTATCGAACTTCGTAGGTCGACAAGGACGTGTACTGCTACTGAGCAGTACGACAACCCTGTCTTGAAGGTCATGTTGTTGGACAACGATGAACCTACGAACTATGGAGAAGCGATGATGGGCCCGGAAACCAACAAATGGTTAGAGGGCATGAAATCCGAGAAAGGATCCATGTATGAAAACCAAGTATAGACTTTGGTGGACTTGCTCGTTGGACGGCTGGTCGTTAAAGTACAAATGGATCTTTAAAATGAAGACAGACGCTGATGGTAAATGTTACCATTTGTAAAGCTCGACTTGTTGCAAAGTAGTTTACGACAAGTTCAAGGAGTTGACTGCGATGAGACTTTCTCACTCGTAGCGATGCTAAAGTCTGTAGGAATTATGTTAGCAGTTGCTGCATTTTTCAATTATGAAATCTGGCAGATGGATGCCAAAACATCGTTTCCTTCCTTAAGGAAAGGTTGTATGAGATGCAACCAGAAGGTTTTGTCAGTCCTAAGGATGCTAAAAGGTGTGTGAGCTTCAGTGATTCTTCTATGAACTGAAGCAAGCATCTCGGAGTTGGAATATACACTTTGATGAGGTGATCAAAGTTTTTGAGTCTATACAAAGTTTACGAGAAACTTGTATTTGCAATAAAGTGAGTGAGAGCATTATAGAGTTTCTGATAAGTATATGTGGATGACATATTGCTATTCGGAAATGATGTAGAATTTCTGGAGAGCATAAACGGTTGTTTGAAAAGATTTTTTCAAAGGAAGACCTGGATAAAGCTACCTAATTATTGAGCATCAAGATCTATAGAGATAGACCAAGATACTTGATGAGACTTTCAATGAGTACATACCTTGACAAGATTTTGAAAGAGTTCAAAATGGATCAGTCAGAGAAAGAGTTCTCGCCTAATTTGTAAGGTATAAAGTTGAGTAAGACTCAATGCCCAGTGACTGTAGAAGATAGAGAAAAGATGAGTGTCATCACCTATGCTTCAGCCATAGGCTGTATCATGTATGCAAATGTTGTGCACAAGACCCGATGTCATCCTTGTCATAAGTATGGCTAGAAGGTTTCAAAGTGATCCTAGAATGGAGCACTGGACAGCGGTCAAGATTGTCCTTAGTAACTAAAAGACTAAGGAGATGTTTCTCGATTATGGAGGTGATAAAGAGTTCGTCGTAAAGAGTTACGTCGATGCAAGCTTTAACACCAATCCGGATGACTCGAAGTAGCAGTCTGGATACGTATAGTGGAGCAGCCATTTGGAATAGTACCAAGTGGAGTGTGGTAGCAGTGTTTACGGTTTGACATAGAAATTTGCAAAGTACACACGGATCTAAATGTCGCAGACCCGTTGACTATAAGACCTCTCTCACATGCAAAGCATGATCGAGCCCCAAAACTCATTGGGTGTTAGATTCATAACAATGCAAATCACATGGTGATGTGAACTAGATTATTGACTCTAGTGCAAGTGGGAGACTGTTGAAAATATGCCCTAGAGGCAATAATAAATTAGTTATTATCATATTTCCTTATTCATGATAATCGTTTATTATCCATGCTATAATTGTATTGATCGGAGACTTAGATGCATGTGTGGATACATAGACAAAACCATGTCCCTAGTATGCCTCTAATGGACTAGCTCGTTGATCAAAGATGGTCAAGGTTTCCTAGCCATTGACATGTGATGTCATTTGATAACGGGATCACATCATTAGGAGAATGATGTGATGGACAAGACCCAAACTACAAACATAGCATATGATCGTGTCAGTTTGTTGCTACTGTTTTCTGCATGTCAAAGTATGTGTTCCTATGACCATGAGATCATGCAACTCACTGACATCGGAGGAGTACCTTGTGTGTATCAAACGTCGCAACGTAGTTGGGTGACTATAAAGGTGCTCTACAGTTATCTCCGATGGTGTCTGTTGAGTTGGCATGAATCAAGACTGAGATTTGTTACTCCGTGTGACGGAGAGGTATCTCAGGGCCCACTCGGTAATACAACATCGCAATAAGCCTTGCAAGCAATGTGACTAAGTGTTAGTCACGGGATCTTCTATTACGGAACGAGTAAAGAGACTTGCCGGTAATGAGGTTGAACTAGGTATGGAGATACCGACGATCGAATCTCGGGCAAGTAACATACCGAAGAACAAAGGGAACATCATACAGGATTAACTGAATCCTTGACATAGAGGTTCGATCGATAAAGATCTTCATAGAATATGTAGGAACCAATGTGGGCATCCAGGTCCCGCCATTGGTTATTGACCGTAGAGGTGTCTCGATCATGTCTACATAGTTCTCGAACCCGCAGGGTCTGCACACTTAAGGTTTGGTGACGTTTCGGTAGTATAGAGTTATGTATGGTGGTGACCGAAGGTTGTTCGGAGTCCCGGTGATATCCCGGACGTCACGAGGAGCTCCGGAATGGTCCGGAGGTAAAGATTCATATATAGGAAGTCCTATTTTGGTCGCCGGAAAAGTTTCGGGCTCATCGGTAGTGTACCGGGAGTGCCGGTAGTGTACTGGGAGACCATCGGGAGGGGTATTTCGACCCAAAAGGCTACATGGGCTGTGGGAAAGTAAATACCATCCCTTTGTGGGCTGGTGGAAGTCCCGCACAAGGCCCATGCGTCTGGGAAGAAAAGCCCAAAAAGAAAAAGGTGGAAAAAGGCAAAAATAGGGTGAATCCTAGTCCTACTAGGATTGGAGGTGGATTCCACCTCTCCCACTTGATTTGGCCGCCCCAATTGCTGGTCCTTTGAGGGCCAAGTCTCCTCCTCTCTTCCTCTTATATATACTAGAGGTTTTAGGGTTTTTTGGCACCAGATTTTAGCCACGTGCTGCCCGTTCCTCTAGTGCATAGTTTCTCCTCTAGATCGGATTTCTGCAGCGCTTAGGCGAAGCCCTGCCGGAATTGCTCCACCACCATCACCGGAGCGCCTTCACGTTGCCGGTGAACTCTTATCCCTCTCCACTTCCTCTTGCTGGATCAAGGCGGTGGAGATCGTCATCAAGCTGCATGTGTGCTGAACGCGGAGGTGCCGTCTGTTCGGCGCTAGATCGGAAGGACCGTGAACAAGATCGCGAGACGGTTCGTGATGAGTTCACGGGACGGATCGTGATGAGATAGCGGGACGGACCGTGAACAAGATCGCGGGACGGATCGTGATGAGTTCTCGGGACGGATCGTGATTGGATCGCGGGACGGATCGTGATATGATCGCGGGACGCTCGGCGATTTGGATCGCGAAGATGTTCGACTACACCAACCGCGTTTCTTAACGCTTCCCGCTTAGCGATCTACAAGGGTATGTAGATCCACTCTCCCTCTCATAGATGCTCATCACCATGGATAGATCTTGCGTGTGCGTAGGAAAATTTTTGTTTCCCATGCAACGTTCCCCAACACCTAGGACACGTGACGCAAAGAGAAGGCGAATCGCGGGAAGGAGAAATCAACTTGATGCAACAGAACGTGTGCCTACCTATGTAGTTCACATTCACATTTTTGTTAGAAATGACATTCTTTTAAATGCAAGTTCTTTTTTTCCTCTTTTTATACCCTTATAATTTATTTTAATTTTAAGCTTACATTCGCTTCCCGTTAGTTATAAATGTTTTTTAGCAACTTATATACATTATTTTAGCAAGTTTACCGTAACAACATGCCAGTGCATAATCTAGTTCTACAATTAGGGGCCCCGAAAGTGCACCTCCATGTTACTTCTTTATTAAAATGTACATTCACAATTCAAATGCAAACACAACAATGCCTAGTATCGTTGATCATAGTTTAAAAGTTTCTTCTGGTAAAATTGATTATTTGTTTGTCAAAATAAAATAAAATCAGTAGTTTCAAGCATCTGCATACATTCACATGCCTATATAATAGTTCTATTATATAATCCCATCATCCTATAATATAAAACCATTTTTGACACTACTTATTATGGGATGAAGGAAGTACAAGAAAATAGACCTATATTATATAGGGCAGTGATCTGCACCGGTGCGCCGACCCAAATTTGGGCCGGTCGCACCTTGTGCGTCGGATCTGGCTGCCCTTGGCCATCAGATCTCTCCCATCCTCTCCACACCTCATCGTTAACCTCGCGCGCGGGAGGAAAGGGAGAGGAAGGAGAGCGCCGCCCCTGCACGCGCCGACTAGAGACTGCAGCTACAACTGACCGCCTCGCCTCGTGTTCTCATCTTGCTTCATCGTCAGCCGTCGCCGTTTGCCGCCCTTGTCAGCCGTCCGTGTCGCCTGGCAAGGCCCTCGCCGCCGTCCTCGCCACCAGCTCCACCCATGAAACATCTGCGTCATGTGGTTGCATCTCCATGCGGCTATGGTTGTAGCTCCGGTTGCGACGGCAACTGCTCGCCAGCGCACTCGCCATTGCTCATTCCCAGACAGTCTCCACCTCGTCGGTCGCACCTCACCCCCTGTGTTGCAAATGCTGGAAAAAAAGCTTCAGCCCCAGATGAAAAAGCTTTAACCCTAGATGAAAAATGCTTCAACCGGCACTACGAATCAGGGAAACATACAACCGCTGACACAAAATGTTTCAACCTTAGATGGAAAAAGTTTCAATCAGATGATAGAGAGAGCTTTAACCAAGCGCTGCTCAAAAACGAAAAAAGTTTCAAACGTTTTAATAAAAAGCTTTAAGCGTGGATGCAAAAAGTTTCAACCGTGTATAAAAAAGCTTCAACTATTAAGAAAAAAAGCTCCAATCAAACGCTGCAACCAGGAAAAACAGCTGCAAACGTTCACATAGAAAGATTCAACTGCATATGAAAAAAGCTTCAACCGGCTACCGGCAACGGAAAAGTTGTGGTTGCAGCCCGCGGTCAGCACGGTCATCGTCGTCACGCACCCCAGCCGCCGTGGGGTTGCAGCAAGTGGACGTCGCCGTGTGTCGCCTCCCTTTGCATCATTTCTCGTGGTCTCGTCGCTCACCGTCGTCAGGTGCATCGATCGCCGGTGAAGTTCCATCAGTCGAGATAGGGTCATGCTGGTGAAGTTTTCGCCGGAGCGTCGGAGAAGGTGCGACGCTCGTCGGCAGCGTCTGAGGTCGCCGGGGGAAGGGAGGAGAAGGAGGAAGAAGAAGATAAGGAAAAAAACGTGAAGACACTAGATCTACTGGGATCGTACGCGAGCCACGCGACCGCCTGGCCTAAAATGTTTCCTATTATATACTCCCTCCGTCCGAAAATATATGTCACAGAAATAAATGTATTTAGACTTATTTTAGTTATAAATATATTTACATTATTTATTTTTAGGACAAATGTTTTTGGATTGAGGGAGTACAATAATATGCTAGGGCTCCAGCAGTAGCGCACAGGGAAGCCGACGGGAGAATAGTCTACCTCCGCTCTTCGCAAGGGCAAATCTGTCAAGATTAGTTTAGTATAAAAAGTCAGAAAATAAGTTTAGTTTAAGCAAGTTTGGCAATCGTGCTCTGCAGCAGGTAGTAGACCGGATGGAATCAAGTTTGGTAATCGTACCCTCCGTGCGTGCGTGGCCACGCACTCCGTCCAGCTGGCTCACCACGAGTGACGACACTACGATTGTACTATTGCTCAGTTGTATTCTCGTGCGTGGTTTTGTCAACCAGATCGACGTACCAACAATCGAACCTGGTCAGCGGATCGGGATCGATGTACAGCTTATCTAGCTGTGAGCTATCCTATATCCCTACACGTGGAATTAGGAGACGTCACGTTTCGTAACGATGACACCTTTTTTTCACTTAAAAAAGATGGAGTAACTTAGCTCTAGATAGACACATTGTGTGAGTTCATAGAGTAAGTTTCTTTGTCTACCTTTTCTTGTCAAAAGAAATGGCCCTTACCTCCGACCTGGCTCTCGATGGCTTTCGTGCTAAAATCTATATGGAATTCTCGATAGAGACCAAACATTGCATTGAAGAGACGCTTGGGCCGATTTTTGAGCAGGTGGATTCATCGTACTACCATAAAAAATTGAGAACGTAAATTTTTTTAGAGCATCTATAGCGGGACTTATCAAATTCGTTACCTTACACATTTACAGACACATCCGGATGCGTCCGTCGATAATGACCGTGCAGTTCTAAATTTACGTCTTCACACCCACGTATATCATATCTGACACCCTATATCCATACAAAATCATGCAACATAGTGCGTAGATCTCCGTACTGGCAAAATCGACAATAAGCATGCATAAATTCACATATAAACATCACCAAAAGATTGATCATAATTCACAAAGTTTATATAAACATCATTAATACTAGGAGGTAGATACTACGAGCTACTCCGTCCCATAACGTAAGATGTATTTTGACACTACTCTAGTATCAAAAAGCGTCTTACATTATGGGACGGAGGGAGTAGATATGAGAGGGCGGAACTTCACCATTTCCTCGCCGACCCTTTGCCCTTCCCGTCGCTGGCGCCGGCGTTGCTGTATGCGTCCGCGGCCGGAGGTGGGTCAACGTTGGTGCCGTTGGAGTCAGACCCATCGCCGGAGGAAGAACAAGAGATGACGATGTAACCCTACAAGCGCCAGACGATCCGGTCTTGCTTGCTCTTGAGCTTAGCCGCGCTCGCCGCCTCTGCTGCTGCCTCCGTCGCCCCCCGCTCGGACTTCTCAATGCCGAGCCAAGCTTCTTCGCGTTGATCCTATGGAGCCGTCGCGCGTCCGTCTCCGTCATGGTAAGTGACCGACGGTACACCCACAAGAGGAGACACTCCTCATCGGGCACCAGCATGACACGGCAGCGTCGGGAAGGCTGTGGACCCTCGTCGGACACGACCCCCATCTCCCTTGCCCTTTGCCCCTTGCGGAGGGCGGCGCGTGCCTTCGACTCCGGAGTTCGCATCCGTGGCGCCAGTGAAGCGGGCACTAGAACCCACCACTGCCCGCGCGGAGAAACGACTGGAGGTGAAGGAGGCCGTCGGGTGGGTGGCGCCGATTGGGTTACCCTCCCAGATCCGTGCATGGGGAGGGAAGTGCTGGTACCGGCATGGGCGGTGCGGCGACGAGAGACAGGTTGCATCGTACCTGAACTAGACCTATTGGCGCCCGTATCAACCTGCGAGTGCTCCAACTCCTCCTTGTCGACAAAGTTGTCGTCGGAGTGGCTGCCAGTGCTGGACATGGTTGTCGACGCTAGGGATTGGACAAATTTGGGGAAAGGGGGGAGTCGGGGAGCGGAGTGGAGTTGAGTGAAGTGAGCTAGGGTTTGCTCCGGAGGGAGATTTTACGGGGTCGGGGTGCGCCGACGGTGGGCCGTGTCGGTGTCAAAACCGGCGGATCTCGGGTAGGGGGTCCCGAACTGTGAGACTAGGATCGACGGTACCAGGAGACGAAGGGGAAACGAGTTTACCTAGGTTCGGGCCCTCCAATGGAGGTAATACCCTACGTCCTGCTTGATTGTATTGATGGTGAAGGGGTTACAGAGTTGGTCTGCCTCAAGATTGTATGTCTAACCCTAGATGAGTTGTTCTCTCCCTATGCCCTAAAACCCTCCGGCTTATATAGATGCTGAGAGTGTCCTTGGCTTATACAAGGTCGGTTACATGCCGAAGAGATAACATGCCTAACTATAGCTAATAACTTGGAGAACACGTCACGACTCCTCGAAGCTTCCGTCTAGCGCAGGTGGTCTTCGATCATCCGATGCCTGCCTTGTGGCCCATACAGTCCGTCCCATGAATAATGGGTCAGCTATCCGAGGACCCCTTAATCAAGGAATCCCTCAGTAGCCCCCGGACTGGCCTTCAAAGCCGATATATATTCGGTTGATCTCTTTGCGTCATCGTCTTCGGCTTGCAAGGCGAGTCCCTCATCCTTCTTCATTCGGCAATGACCAGTCTTCGGTAAGATCTCAAGCATCACGGGCGCAGGTTTATTACAAAAACTACACGAGTTCCTCGACTTTCGCGCGTCGTGAGGAGGTGAGTGGCCAGCGATTTTTACAATCTTACCCCTCCGCAACGGAGGCAGCAACCCATTTAATCAAACAAAATCATGGTTCAGACCACATCTTCTTCTTCCCTCTCGTCGAAAACTCCTAGCAGAAGCTCCACGCAAAACATGGCTAACGCTCCCAGCTCCTCAGCACGCCCTTACGGCCTACGCCCAGGGGACTGGACCAGTTGCTCTGTCACACTCCTGCGGCTCCGTAATCTGGAGCCTCAGGGATATCTTCCATTATCAGATCTGGCGGCGACCCACGCATGTCTGCTCTCTTATGGTGACGAGGTTTTCGGCAAGCGCTTACCTAATCCAAATAAGGGGGAGCACGTCTGCTTCGTCCCCTTCCTCCTCCGGGGCCTTGGGTTTCCAATCCAGCCATTCCTGAGGGGGTTACTGGAGTTCTACGGGATCCAACTCCACCATCTCACCCCAGGATCAATTCTACACATCTCGGGCTTTGTCGCCCTCTGCGGGATGTTCTTAGGGTGCAAATCTCATTTCGATTTATGGCGGAAATACTTCTGCCTCATCCCCCGAACTTGGGACAAGACAATCTTAGAGGTTGGTGGGGCCGAAGTATGCCGCATAGCGGGAACGGTGTATCCGGCTGGCACACCAAGGAAATCCGAAGAATGGACCTCGGAGTGGTTTTATATTGAAGATGTCCCCCTGTTCGAGCCAACTCGGATAGGTCTGCCCGAATACTCCGACCTCCTCCCGAAGAAAAGGTATAACTCAGGACCCAAGAGCTCATCTCAGGAGGAAAGCGTCGAGGTGCGGCGCCTGGCCGCACAGGTGCGGATGCTTGGCCACCACCGACTGACCATGATTGATGTCATGGCTGCTGCTATCTCCCGGTATTTGCAGCCCCTCCAACAGAGGGTACACCCCTTATGGCGATACAACGGGACAAGCAATGCCACACGCTCTCGAAAACTAGGTCCCATCAATCCAACAGCGTTGGCCGCCACACTTGCCGACCTGTACAAAGGAGAGCAAGAAGACTTTATTCGGCGGTCAACCAAGGAAGGGTATTCGGCCCACAATCCCATCGAGCAGGTAAGCCTTTCTTTTTCAATCATGAAATAGTTCGGAGCTTCATTTCACACTCTATTTGACCGAGGTCTTGGCATGAACAGGAATGGAGGGGCTTTGTCGAGACAGTCAGCTATCTGGCTCCTTAGCCCGAGAACCATTCACGCAAAAACAATCCGGGCTTCAACGAGGACCTGGATCTTCTCCTTGACTTCAAAAACGGAGTCTATTATCAGGACAACATCGTCCATACCCCGGTGGCTATCATAATTGATTACCCTGAGTCATTCTCCATTCCATCCGCAGGCAAGAAGAAAAGTTCCTCCCGCAAGAGGTCCGCTACCAAGAGCGCCCCAAACATGCCGGTCCCGACCCCCAAGCGCGGCCGATCAGCGCGCTGTGCGCCAGCAGCCGAAGCCACAGGCGAGTCGGAGGCCCACCGGGACCCCGCGAAGGAGCCGAACATGGGGACAAATCCTCCCGTCCGCTCATCCCGAAGGTACATTGTTCGGATAGCCGCTTTATTGTTGTAGTTAGCAGAATCTCATAGCTGCTCGTTTTATACCTAGGCGAAACACCCAATCCTCTCCTACCGAGGGGGATGCCCGTGTGTTAGGAGACGCCCGAAGCTCACGGGCCACGACCCATGCGGCTTCTGCTACGGAAGCCCCCATGGCTGATCCGGCGCCCGCCGAATCTGGCGATGGAGTATCCGTCACCAAATCGGAGGTGGAGAGTGCCATGCATCATCAGCACCAATGGGAGGCCATGCGGCACCCAATTTTCTCCGACCAGGAGTTTGGCACCCTACGCTCGGAGGATGCACACCTCGGGGCCGCCCGAGCTGGATTCGGCGAAGCTATGAAGCTGATAACAACCAACATTCGGGTAAGAGATCGGATTTTATAGAATCCGCATACTTGTGTAAGCCTAGTAGCCCCCGATCCTTAATTTGATTTAGAAAAATTGAATTAAGGATCTCCACACTATTTGATTACTGACGCAAGCCTCAAAGAAACAGTCTGAGCAATTGGCCAAGGCCCTCGAGGAGAGCCCAACAGAAGTTCAGTCCATGAAGGCCGAACTAGCGCAAGTGAAAAGCTTCATGCGAGAGGCCCATGGTGAGTATGCTTTTACTGATAATTTTATTACATCATCGTGCCTGACATATGGATTCCGTGTAGCAGCCGAATCAATAGGACATATGGAAAGGCAGCTGGAAGAAGCCCGGGATTCTCAAAGGTATGCGGAATCCCAACATCAGGCTGGCTGCCTTGTTATACAAAAACAGGCTGAGGAAATAAAGAGTTTAAAGACTCAATTGGCCCAAGCTCAAGAATACAATCGAAAGCTTCAGAGGGGCGTATTCAGTAAATACAATTCCGCTATGAGTAAGTATTTCCGATGTAGGGAATGATAGTAATCACGCTTGTTATCTTGTGTGCAGGTCTCCTGTCCGGACATCCTAAAGAGGAGATCGAATTGTACCAAGGGGACCTGCTGAAGGAGCTGACCTCTCTCCATAAGTGCGTGCAAAAAGCGATGAAAGGGATGGTGAAGGCACTATGGCCCACCGAACAGCCACCTGAAGGGCTAGCCGCACTTGTGGATCGATTTAGGGGGGCTTGGGATAGGTTCGAGCTGTGGAAGACTTTGGCCTGCCGTGAGGGAGCACGGGAGGCGTGGGTAATGGTCAAGACCCGTTTCACCGGAATTAACCCCGAGCATATGGCACGGGTTGGTCCTGTGGGATCGGATGGAAAAGAAGTGCCACTCCACTTGGTATATGACCAGGTGATGCCAGTCGTCTGTCTTTCGCAAGCAGACTGCCCCCTCAACACAATTATTGATGATCTCGATCAGCAGCCGCACATGTAATTTATATGTACAAGTGTATAGACAATCCGTTCTGTAAACTTTGTCTTAATTGGCCATCGGCTTCTCCCTCCCATGCGAAGAGCTCAGGAGTATTCCTCCTTATTATTCCTTCGCCAAAGAGCAAACTGTATTCGGGGAACCAGGCAATCCGGCCACGTGGTGCGAACAGACAGAAAGCACAAAAAAATATATGCTATATTACATTGTAGCGTAAGAAACATCTGTCGATGAAAATAGTACCTCTATCGATACCTTTCGCCGGGGTTCTACGAAGAGCGTAGATAGGAATCTGCATACTTGCAGTATGCGACTAAGTGTCCTTTGGGAAGAAAAGACCCAAACAACAGAAATAGCAACCAGAGTCATATAAGGTGTTTCCGTCATAGCCGACCAATTGTCTACGTAAGCTAGCTAGCTTTTGACTTCACCTGTCTGAGGTACGTGTCTGGATGACCCGGTCGTAACAATCGTAGAGGTGCTCCCTTTACTCTCCAGCCGAACAATCGGGAATGTAGAGAGTAACCACAGGAGTGAGGCAACCCAGCTTGGCAAAGTCTTAGTTCGAATTGATGCATATGATGGCTAAAACATGACAAAAGAAACATGCACGCCTGGTAAGTATGAGCAAATAAAATCTTGGCTATTGAAAGAAGCCCCTACATGCTGTGTTCGAATTTAACACTTTATGGTGTATGCCGATTATCTGTAGTACAAGATTGGTTCGGCCGAACATAGGGTAAGAAAAGAAATTGTCTCTATCGAACATCAAAGTGGGAAGGGAAAAGGCAAAGAATAACAAAAAGGAAAAAATGTAGGGGAGTTTGGACGACACCGATTTATCCGTAGAATCGTCGAAGACAAGCTGCGTTCCATGAGTTTGGTTCAAGGCGGTTATCGGATGGACTCCGCAAACGATAGGCCCCTCCCGCGAGCACTTCGTCAATGATGAAAGGACCCTCCCATTTGGGGTTGAGTCTGTGCTTCTGTTTCTCCAGGAGCCATAGAATGAGTTCTCCTACGTTGTATGCTTTTGCCCTGACCTACCTGCTTTCGTACCGCCGAGCTTGCTGTTGATAAAGAGTGGATTGGGCCAGAGCTATGTCCTGCTCCCCCTCCAAGGCGTCTAAGTCATCCTGCCGATCTAACTGGCCTCCTTTTCCTCGTACATGCGCACTCTTGGTGCGTCGTGGATAATATTGCAGGGTAGAACTGCCTTTGCCCCATAGACCATAAAAAACGGTGTGTAACCTGTTGATTTGTTTGGGGTAGTACGCAGGCCCCATAGAACGAAGTCGAGTTCCTACACCCAATGACAGTCGGACTCGTGAAGAGATCGTACCAAACGTGGCTTGATGTCGCTCATAATGAGACCGTTTGCTCGCTCGACCTATTCATTGGTCTGCGAATGATAGACCGATGCATAATCATGCTTTCTGCCCATTTTTGCGCACCAGTCCTTGGCCTCTCACTACTAGGGAAAAGCTTATAGGCAGACACTTACTAGTAGCGCAGGTTTATACCCCTCGCTACTGCTACTTACTAGTAGCGTGGGTTTACGCCCCCCGCTACTACTAAGTTGATAGTAGTAGCACGGGTTTATAACCCTCGCTACTACTAAGTGGTCTCTACTGTGCCCCCCGGGACATGCCATAGTAGTAGCGAGGGGTATAAACCCGCGCTACTACTAAGTTGATAGTAGCAGCGCGGGTTTATACCCCTCGCTACTACTAAGTAAAAGGTAGGTGAAGTGCCCATATCCTCGGCCGAATTCCTCCTCTCTCCCTCACTCTCCCCCTCTCTCCATAGGCTATCCCATGGTGCTCCTGCCCAAGCACAGCTCCTCCTCCATGGCGGCCAACGAGTTAACCTCCTCACGTCCCTGGAGTCCAGGAGCTCACCCGTCTCCCCCTCGCCTCTATGCCACCACGACGGAGCACCTCACCACCAACGACGAACCCTGCTGCTACCACCATCTCCTTCCTCTCTCCCTCATTTCTATTTTTCTCTCTCTCCCTCTGGTTTGACTCACCCTCATGTCCTTGCCCATGCAGGTCATCGCCATGGATGACCAGGAGCTCGCTGCCTTGGCTATGAAGAGGAGCCCCATGCCGCCGCCTTGCTCGGCCATGGTTCTGGGGCCTCTAGAGCAGCCATCGCTGGATCTGGTCTATCCCTGCCCTTCCGCACCTCCGGCAACCCCTGCCGGCGTTGGATCGAACCATGGTTGCCATTGACAGCACGCACGGGATCAATAATTTTTTTCGTTTTTGAAATTAATAGTAGTAGCGTGGGTAGCACCCATGCTACTACTAACAGACGCAGTAGTAGCGCGGGTGCCCCACGCTACTACTACAAGTTAGTTGTAGCACCGTACTAGTAGCGTAGGCACCCGCGCTATTACTAGTTGTTTAACCCGCACTACTACTAGGCTTTTCCCTAGTAGTGTCTTGGGCCGTGAAGTTGGATCCATTGTCCATTATTATACTATGCGGGACACCATAACGGTGTACTACACTAGATATAAATTCAATCACTGGTCCGGATTTATCCAATTTAACATGCTTTGCTTCTATCCATTTGGTGAACTTGTCAACCATGACCAGTAGGTATTTATTTTTCTTGGTTCCCCCTTTCAAGGGTCCGACCATGTTGACATGCGACTTTCATTTGTGAAGAGTTGACACCCAACGCAATGTTGAACAAGTGACTGGGCGTCCGTCCGAGCTATAGGCCAAAAGAAAACGGCTCGGAAGGCCTTGCCGGCAAGGGATCTTGCCGCGGCATGATGCCCGCCCATGCCTGCATGGATTTTGGTGAGGAGCTCCCATCCTTCTTCCTCAGATATACACCTCTATAATACTCCGGTGGTGCTTTTCTTGTATAACTCACCCTCGTGTACTTTGTAGGCCTTGGATCGCCGAACTAGGCACCGCGCCTCGGTTTGATCGTCAGCGAGTTCCTTGTGAAGAAGGTAAGCGAGGAAGGGCTCTGTACATGGTGCAATTATGCCATTACCTCATGAGCCGAGGGCGTTTCATTCATCGTTGAGCCACCGATAATGCCATCATCTAGTTTGTTTATAGGGGGAACAACTTCTTCCGCCGTATTCGGACCGACGCCTTTTGCGTCGTCATGCCACACTATGGAGGGCTTGAAGAGCTGCTCTAGGAAGGTGTTTCTCGGGACGGGATCGCGCTTGGCTCCCATACGGGCCAATATATCGGTGGCTTGGTTGTTGTCTCGAGCAACATGGTGGAATTCCAACCCCTCAAACCGAGCAAATATCTTGAGGACGGCGTTTCTATATGCCGCCATCTTTGGATTTTTGGCGTCGAAATCACCGTTAATTTAGGATATGGCCAGGTTTGAGTCTCCCCATACCTCTAGCCGTCGTATGCCCATTGACACCAGCATCCGAAGACCATTAAGAAGAGCTTCATATTCGGCGGCATTGTTGGAGTTGGCATACATGATTTGCAACACGTATCTTACGTTGTCGCCTGTGGGGGATGTAAGGATAACTCCAGCCCCCAGACCGGCCAAGGTCTTAGATCCATCAAAGTACATTGTCCAATGGGAGTATGCACTATGCTCTTTGGGGAGCTCGGCCTCTGTCCATTCAGCCAAGAAGTCTACCAGTACTTGAGATTTAATGGCGCGACATGGCTTGTAGGTTATTTCAAAGGGAAGGATCTCAATTGCCCATTTGTCTATGCGACCGGTGGCGTCCCTGTTGTTTATTATATCATTCAAGGGGACTTCCGATGCCACCGTTACCGCACACTCCTGGAAGTAGTGTCTGAGTTTCCTCGATGCCATGAATACTGTATAGGCTATTTTTTATAATGTGGGTATCTGGACTTGCACTGCGTTAGCACCTTTGACACATAACATACCGGCTTCTGAGTCCGGAATTTATGTCCCTCCTCCTCTCCTTCGACGACGAGCACCACACTGACGACTTTGTTGGTGGCCGATATGTATAACAACATGGGCTCACCGGCACCTGGTGCCGTGAGTATGGGGTTGGTTGCCAGTAGTGTTTTGATTTCTTCTAACGCAGCCGTTGCTTCATCAGTCCATTCAAAATTGTTGGTCCATTTCAGTAGCTTATAGTGTTGGGGAACGTCGCATGGAAAACAAAATTTTTCCTACGCACACGCAAACCTATCCATGGTGATGAGCATCTACGAGAGGGAGAGTGGATCTACGTACCCTTGTAGATCGCTAAGCGGGAAGCGTTAAGAAACGCGGTTGGTGTAGTCGAACATCTTCGCGATCCAAATCGCCGAGCATCCCGTGATCTCATCACGAGCCGTCCCGCGATCCAATCACGATCCGTCCCGTGAACTCATCACGATCCGTCCCGCGATCTCGTCACGATCCGTCCCGCAATCTCATCATGATCCATCCCGCGATCTCATCACAATCCGTCATGCGATCTCATCACGAATTGTCGCGTGGCCTTGATCACGATCCTTCCGATCGGCAGTGTGATGGCGCTCCGGTGATGGTGGTGGAGCAATTTTGGCAGGGCTTCGCCTAAGCACTGCAGAAAACCAATCTAGAGGAGCACCGGTGGAACGGGTAGCACGTGGCTGCAATTGTTAGCCAAACCCTAGCTATTCCACTAGTATATATAGGAGGAGAGGAGAGGAGAGGCAGCCAAGGCCTTTGGTTCAGCCGAAATAGGAGGTGGGAAGCAATCCTACTTCACCTCCAATCCTAGTTGGAGTAGGATTGCCTCCTATTGGCTGATTTTTCACCTTTTCCTTAGCTTTTTTCTCTCCCTGCGCCATAGGCCTTTTGTGGCTGATTTACCAGCCCACTAAGGGCTGGTTAATACTCTCCCATTGCCCATGGTCCCTCTAGGATCGAAAAACCCCTCCCGGAGGCCTCCCGGTACACTACCGGCACTCCCGGTACACTACCGATGAGCCCGAAACCTTTCCGGAAACCAAACTGGGACTTCCTATATATGAATCTTTACCTCCGGACCATTTCGGAGCTCCTCGTGACGTCCGGGATCTCATCCGGGACTCCGAACAACCTTCGGTCACCACCATACATAACTCTACACTACCGAAACGTCACCGAACCTTAAGTGTGCAGACCCTGCGGGTTCGAGAACTATGTAGGCATGACCGAGACACCTCTACGGTCAATAACCAATGGCGGGACCTGGATGTCCACATTGGTTCCTACATATTCTACGAAGATCTTTATCGGTCAAACCTCTATGTCAAGGATTCAGTTAATCCCGTATAACGTTCCCTTTGTTCTTCGGTATGTTACTTGCCCGAGATTTGATCGTCGGTATCTTCATACCTAGTTCAACCTCGTTACCGGCAAGTCTCTTTACTCGTTCCGTAATACAAGATCTCGTGACTAACACTTAGCCACATTGCTTGCAAGGCTTGTTGTGATGTTGTATTACCGAGTGGGCCCCGAGATACCTCTCCGTCACACGGAGTAACAAATCCCAGTCTCAATCCATGCCAACTCAACAGACACCATCGGAGATAACTGTAGAGCACCTTTATAGTCACCCAGTTACGTTGCGACGTTTGATACACACAAGGCACTCCTCCGATGTCCGTGAGTTGCATGATCTCATGGTCATAGGAACATATACTTGACATGCAGAAAACAGTAGCAATAAACTGACACGATAATATGCTACGTTTGTAGTTTGGGTCTTGTCCATCACGTCATTCTCCTAATGATGTGATCCCGTTATCAAATGACATCTCATGTCCATGGCTAGGAAACCTTAACCATCTTTTGATCAACGAGCTAGTCTATTAGAGGCATACTAGGGACATGGTTTTGTGTATGTATCCACACATGTATCTAAGTATCCGATCAATACAATTATAGCATGGATAATAAACAATTATCATGAACAGGGAAATATGATAATAACTAATTTATTATTGCCTCTAGGGCATATTTCCAACAGTCTCCCACTTGCACTAGAGTCAATAATCTAGTTCACATCACCATGTGATTCGCATTGTTAACATCACCATGTGAATCTAACACCTAATGAGTTTTGGGGCTCGATCATGCTTTGCATGTGAGAGAGGTCTTATAGTCAATGGGTCTGTAACATTCAGATCCGTGTGTACTTTGAAAATCTCTATGTCAAACCGTAAACACTGCTACCACACTCCACTTGGTATTTTTCCAAATGGCTGCTCCACTATACGTATCTAGATTGCTACTACGAGTCATCCGGATTAGTGTTAAAGCTTGCATCGACGTAACTCCTTACGACGAACCCTTTATCACCTCCATAATCGAGAAACATCTCCTTAGTATTTCAGTTACTAAGGATAATCTTGACCGCTGTCCAGTGATCCACTCCTGGATCTCTTTTGTACCCCTTGACAGACTCATGGCAAGGCACACACAGGTGCAGTACACAGCATGGCATACTATACAGAACCTATGGCTAAGGCATAGGGGACGATGTTCGCCCTTTCTCTTTCTTCTGCCATGGTCAAGCTTTGAGTCTCACTCAACTTCACACCTTACAAATCAGGCGAGAACTCTTTCTCTGACTGATCCATTTTGAACTCTTTCAAAATCTTTGTCAAGGTATGTACTCATTGAAAGTCTCATCAAGTCATCTTTGATCTATTTCTATAGATCTTGATGCTCAACAATTAGGTAGTTTTATCCAGGTTTTACTTTGAAAATCACTTTCCAAATAACTGTTTATGCTTTCCAGAAATTCTACATTATTTCCGATCAACAATATGTCATCCACATATACTTATCAGAAATTCTATAGTGCTCCCACTCACTTTATTGCAAATACAAGTTTCTCGTAAACTTTGTATAAACTCAACAACTTTGATCAACTCATCAAAGCTTATATTCCAACTCCGAGATGCTTGCTTCAGTCCATAGAAGGATCACAGAAGCTTGCTCACCTTTTAGCATCCTTAGGACTGGCAAAACCTTCTGGTTGTATCACATACAACCGTTCCTCAAGTAAATCGTTAAGGAAATGATGTTTTGACATCCATCTGCCAGATTTCATAATTGAAAAATGCAGCAACTGCTAACATAATTCCAACAGACTTTTAGCTTCGTTACGAGTGAGAAAGTCTCATCGCAGTCAACTCCTTGAACTTGTCACAAACATCTTTGCAACAAGTCGAGCTTTACAAATGGTGACAATTACCATCAGCATCTGTCTTCATTTTAAAGATCCATTTGTACTCAACGACCTGCCGTCCAATGAGCAAGTCTACCAAAGTCTATACTTGGTTTTCATACATGGATCCTATCTCGGATTTCATGGCCTCCAACCATTTGTCGGAATCCGGGCCCATCATCGCTTCTCCATAGCTCATAGGTTCATCGTTGTCCAACAACATGACCTCCAAGACAGGGTTGTCGTACCACTTAGGAGCAGTACACATCCTTGTCAACCTACGATGTTCGATAGTAACTTGATCCTGAAGCTTCATGATCATCATCATTAACTTCCTCTTCAACTAACGTAGGCTTCACAGAAACATCTTTCTGCGCTGCGCTACTCTCTGGTTGAACAAACGTTTAACAACCTCACCAAGTTCTATCTTCCTCCCACTCAATTCTTTCGAGAGAAACATTTCCTCGTGAAATGATCCGTTTAAGCAACAAACACTTTGCACTAGGATCTGAGATAGAAGGTTCACCCAACTGATCTTAGGGTATTCTATGAAGATGCATTTGTCCGCCTTGGGTTCGACCTCATTAGGCGAAAACATTTTCCACACAAGTGTCGCAGCCCCAAATATTAAGAAATGACAGCTTAGGTTCTATCAAACCATAATTCACATGGTGTCATCTCAACGGATTTAGATGATGCCCTATTTAAAGTGAATGTAGTTGTCTCTAATGCATAACCCCAAAATTACAGTAGTAAAACGATAAGAGACATCACAGTATGCACCATATCCAATAGAGCATGACTATGATGTTCGGACACACCATCACACTATGGTGTTCCAGGTGGCGTTTAGTTGTGAAACAAATTTCACATTGTCTTAAGTTGTATGCCAAACTCGTAACTCAGATATTCACCTCCACGATCATATCGCAGTCATTTTTATCTTCTTGTCACGATGATTTTAAACTTCACTCTGAATTTGCTTGAACCTTTCAAATGATTCAGACTTGTGTTTCATTAAGTAAATATACACTATATCTACTCAAATCATCAGTGAAGGTAAGAAAATAACGATATCCACTGCATGCTACAAGACTCACTAGATTGCATACATCAACATGTATCATTTCCAACGAATCACTTGCCCGCTCCATCCAACGGGGTCCTTTAGTCATCTTGCCTAAGAGGCATGGCTTGCATGTCTCAACCGATTCAAAATCGAATGAGTCCAAAGATCCATCAGCATGGAGTTTCTTCATGCGCTTTATACCAATATGACATTCTGCGGCAGTGCCACAAATATGTGGTACTATCATTATTAACTTTGTATCTTTGGACATCAATGTTATGAACATGTGTATTACTACGATCAAGATTTCAACAAACCATTCTCACTGGGTGCATGAACATTGAAGGTATTATTCATGTAAACAGAATAACCATTATTCTCTAGCTTTAAATGAATAACCGTATTGCAACAAACATGATCTAATAATGTCCATGCTCAACGCAAAACACCAAATAACATTTATTCAGGTTCGTCACTAATCCTGAAGGTAAAGAGAGCGTGCGATGTTGATCACATCAACCTTGGAAACATTTCCAACACATATCGTCACCTCACCCTTAGCAAGTTCTCCGTTTATCCCGTAGCTTTTATTTCGAGTTACTAACATTTAGCAACCGAACCGGTATCCAATACCCAGGTGCTACTAGGAGTACTAGCAAGGTACACATCAATAACTCGTATATCAAATATACTTCTGTCGATGTTGTCAGCCTTCTTTTCTACCAAGTATCTAGGGTTGTTCCGCTTCAGCGACCGCTCACCTCATAACAGAAGCACTTAGTCTCGGGTTTGAGTTCAACTTTGGGTTGCTTCACTTGAGCAGCAACTGACTTGCTATCCATGAAGTTTCCCTCCTTGCTCTTGCCCTTCTCGAAACTAGTGGTTTTGATTAACCATCAACACTTGATGCTCCTTATTGATTTCTACCTTCGCGGTGTCAAACATCGCGAACATCTCAGGAATCATTATTTCTATCCCTGGCAATTTATAGTTCATCACCAAGTTCTAGTAGCTTAGTGACAGTGACTTGGAGAACTATATCAATCACTATCTTATCTGGAAGATCAACTCCCACTTGATTCAAGCGATTGTAGTACCCAGACAATCTGAGTACATGCTCAACGATTGAGCTATTCTCCTTCATCTTACAGGCAAATAATCTTGTTGGAGATCTCATATCTTGCAACACGGGCACGAGCCTGAGATCACAATCTCAGCTCCTAGAACATCTCATATGTTCCGTGACGTTCAAAACATTTTGGAGCCTCAATTCTAAGCCATAACGCATGACGCACTAAACTATCAAGTAGTCATCAGAACGTGCCTGTCAGATGTTCACAACATCTACACACGATGCTAGAGGGGTTGGTGCACCGAGCGGTGCATTAAGGACATAAGCCTTCTGTGCAACAATGAGGACAATCCTCAGATCACGAACCCAGTCCGCAATATTACTACCATCATCTTTCAATTCTATTTCTCTAGGAACATATAAAAATACAAGGGAGCTACAACATGAGCTAGTAATCTACAACACAATTTGCAAAGACACTTTGACTATGTTCATGATAATGAGTTCAATTAATCATATTACTTAAGAACTCCCACTCAAATTGACATCCCTCAGATCATTCGAGTGATACATGATCCAAATTCACCAACTCAAGTCCGATCATCACGTGAGTTGAGGTGGCTGCAATGGTGAACATGATCATGTTGATCATATCTACTATATGACTCATGTTCAACCTTTCGGTCTCTTGTGTTCCGAGTCCATGTTTGTACATGCTAGGCTCGTCAAGTTTAACCCGAGTGTTCTGCACGTGCAAATCTGGCTTGCACCCGTTGTATGTGAACGTAGAGTCTATCACACCCGATCATCACGTGGTGTCTCAACACGACGAACTTTCGCAACGGTGCACACTCGGGGAGAACACAATTTATCTTGAAATTAAGTGAGGGATCACCTTATAATGCTACCGTCGTCCTAAGCAAAACAAGGTGCATAAAAGGATTAACATCACATGCAAATCATAAGTGACATGATATGGCCATGATCTTGTGCTTTTGATCTCCATCATGAAGGCACCGGCATGATCTCCATCGTCACCGGCATGACACCATGATCTCCATCATCTTGATCTCCATCAACGTGTCGCCATCGGGGTTGTCACGCCTTGCATGCTTCTACTACTATTGCTACCGTAGCGATAAAGTAAAGCATTACATAGCGCTTAATGATTGACACGCAGGTCATTCAATAATTAAAGACAACCCTATGGCTCCTCCCGGTTGCCGTATTCATCGACATGCAAGTCGTGATAATCTATACATCACATGATCATCTCATACATCACATCTATCACATCATGTAATTGGCTATATCATATCACAACATACCCTGCAAAAACAAGTTAGACGTCCTCTAATTGTTGTTGCATGTTTTACGTGGCTGCTACGGGTATCTAGCAAGAACAATTCTCACCTACGCATAAACCACAACGGTGATACACTAGTTTGCTTTTCAACCTTCTCAAGGACCGCCTTTGTAGAATCCGATCCAACTAAAGTGAGAGAAACTGTCACCCGCAAGCCATCTAGGCAACAAGTTGCATCGAGGGAACCGGTCTCTCGTAAGCATACGAGTAATGTTGGTCCGGGCCGCTTCATCTCACAATCCCGCTGAACCAAAATACGACCAAGGGAGGAAGCAATCTAAGCATCAACGCTCACAAACCTTTTGTGTTCTACTCGAGATCTCATCGAACCATCAACCTTGCTCATGATGCCACTATTGGGGAACGTCGCATGGGAAACAAAATTTTTCCTACGCACACGCAAACCTATCCATGGTGATGAGAATCTACGAGAGGGAGAGTGGATCTACGTACCCTTGTAGATCGCTAAGCGGGAAGCGTTAAGAAACGCGGTTGGTGTAGTCGAACATCTTCGCGGTCCAAATCGCCGAGCGTCCCGCGATCTCATCACGAGCCGTCCCGCGATCCAATCACGATCCGTCCCGTGAACTCATCACGATCCGTCCTGCGATCTCGTCACGATCCGTCCCGCGATCTCATCACGATCCGTCCCGCGATCTCATCACGATCCGTCATGCGATCTCATCACGAATCGTCACGCGATCTCATCACGAATCGTCTCATGGCCTTGATCACGATCCTTCCGATCGGCAGCGTGACGGCGCTCCAGTGATGGTGGTGGAGCAATTCCTACAGGGCTTCGCCTAAGCACTGCGGAAAACCAATCTAGAGGAGCACCGGTGGAACGGGTAGCACGTGGCTGCAATTGTTAGCCAGACCCTAGCTATTCCACTAGTATATATAGGAGGAGAGGAGAGGCAGCCAAGTCCTTTGGTTCAGCCGAAATAGGAGGTGGGAAGCAATCCTACTTCACCTCCAATCCTAGTTGGAGTAGGATTGCCTCCTATTGGCTGATTTTTCACCTTTTCCTTAGCCTTTTTCTCTCCCTACGCCATGGGCCTTTTGTGGCTGATTTACCATCCCACTAAGGGATGGTTAATACTCTCCCACAGCCCATGGTCCCTCTAGGGTCGAAAAACCCCTCCCGGTACACTACCGGCACTCCTGGTACACTACCGATGAGCCCGAAACCTTTCCGGAAACCAAACTGGGACTTCCTATATATGAATCTTTACCTCCGAACCATTTCGGAGCTCCTCATGACGTCCGGGATCTCATCCGGGACTCCAAACAACCTTCGGTCACCACCATACATAACTCTACACTACCGAAATGTCACCGAACCTTAAGTGTGCAGACCCTGCGGGTTCGAGAACTATGTAGACATGACCGAGACACCTCTACGGTCAATAACCAATGGCGGGACCTAGACGTCCACATTGGTTCCTACATATTCTACGAAGATCTTTATCGGTCGAACCTCTATGTCAAGGATTCAGTTAATCCCGTATAACATTCCCTTTGTTCTTCGGTATGTTACTTGCCCGAGATTCGATCGTCGGTATCTCCATACCTAGTTCAACCTCATTACCGGCAAGTATCTTTACTAGTTCTGTAATACAAGATCCCGTGACTAAGACTTAGCCACATTGCTTGCAAGGCTTGTTGTGATGTTGTATTACCGAGTGGGCCCCGAGATACCTCTCTGTCACACGGAGTAACAAATCCCAGTCTCGATCCATGCCAACTCAACAGACACCATCGGAGATAACTGTAGAGCACCTTTATAGTCACCCAGTTACGTTGCGACGTTTGATACACACAAGGCACTCCTCCGATGTCCGTGAGTTGCATGATCTCATGGTCATAGGAACATACACTTGACATGCAGAAAACAGTAGCAATAAACTGACACGATCATATGCTACGTTTGTAGTTTGGGTCTTGTCCATCACGTCATTCTCCTAATGATGTGATCCTGTTATCAAATGACATCTCATGTCCATGGCTAGGAAACCTTAACCATCTTTTGATCAACGAGCTAGTCTATTAGAGGCATACTAGGGACATGATTTTGTTTATGTATCCACACATGTATCTAAGTCTCCGTTCAATACAATTATAGCATGGATAATAAAAAATTATCATGAACAAGGAAATATGATAATAACTAATTTATTATTGCCTCTAGGGCATATTTCCAACATATAGAGCGGCAAATCCTTTTCTCCGAGGCGGGAGATAAAGAGGCTTAACTCCGCTATGCACCCGGCTAGCCTTTGGACATGCTTCAGCTCTATGGGGATTGCAAGTTCTGATAGAGCATGGATTTTAGCTGGATTTGCCTCTATTCCTCTATGGGAGACGATGAATCCAAGCAGCTTACCGGAGGGAACTCCGAATACACATTACTCTAGATTGAGTCGTATATCATATTCGCATAGATTAGCGAAAGTTTGGCGTAAGTCGTCGATCAACTGTTCGACGTGTTTAGTTTTGATTACCACATCGTCCACGCTTGCCTTGATAGTATTTCCGATCTGTGTCACGAGGTAGGTTTGGATCATGCACTGGTATGTGGCCCCGGCGTTTTTTAGCCCGAAGGGCATCGTGTTGAAGCAAAATGGCCCGTAGGGGGTGATGAATGCAGTAGCCGCTTGATTGGATTCCTTCATTTTAATTTGATGGTATCCGGAGTAAGCATTGAGGAAATGCAACAAATCATGTTTGGCTGTGGCATCAATGATATGGTCTATGCGTGGTAAGGGGAATGGGTCCTTGGGGCATGCTTTGTTGAGGTCTTTGAAATCGACACATAGTCGCCAAGACTTGTCTTTATTAGGTACCATCACCAGGTTTGCTAGCCACTAGGGGTGTTTAATATCCCGAATAAATCTGGCCTTGAGCAATTTGGCTAATTCTTCACCCATGGCTTGTCGTTTGGGCTCGGAGAAGAGGCGCATGGTCTGGTTCACGGGCTTAAAGCCCGGAATAATGTTTAAGCTATGTTCAGCGAGCCGTCGTGGGATTCCAGGCATATCGGAAGGATGCCAAGTGAAAATGTCCCAATTGTCATGGAGGAAATTCCGCAATGCTTCGTCCATAAGGGGATCGATCTAGGCTCCGATGGACGCTGGTTTATTGGGGTCTGTTGGATGCACATGAAATTTGACGATTTCCTCCGCGGGTTTAAAGGACGTGGACTTGGGTCTTTTGCTAAGGATCACATCGTCCCTATTGACTGTCGACCGAAAAGCAGTCAACTCTTCGGCGGCGAAACTTTCTGCTAATGCCTCGAGGGCGAGTGCTGCCGTTTTGTTTTTGGCCCGAAGGGCTATATTCGGATCGCTGGCGATCGTGATCACTCCATTTGGTCCTGGTATTTTGAGTTTCATGTACCTATAATGGGGTATAGCCTGGAACTTTGTAAAGGCATCACGTCCCAATAGGGCGTGATAGCCACTTGGGAAGGGGACGATGTGGAAGAGAAGTTCTTCGGATCGGTAGTTTTCGAGCGTACCGAACACAACGTCCAGGATGACACATCCGGAACAACGTGCCTCTTTCCCTGGGATAATTCCCTGGAAGGTTGTGTTGCTATGTTCGATGCGGGATCGGTCGAACCGCATTTTCTCGAGAGTGGCCTCGTATATGAGGATTAGACCACTACCATAGTCCATGAGCACCTTATGTAGACTATATCCATCAATGATGGGATTCAAGACTAGAGCGGTCGATGAATGACCAGGAAGGATGGGCGGCTGGTCAGTGTCCCCAAAAGTAATCGGTACGTCTACCCATGGGCTAGTAGCTGCCACGTGGTAGACTTGCTCGTGCTCCCTAAGAGCTCTTTTACGCCTGCTCCTCGAGGGGAAGATCTCATAGATCGTCAGGACTTCGTCATTGAATCCGTTTGGGGAAGGAGAGCACGTGTTCGACGGAGGTGTGTCGAGGATGGCCTCGCCACTTTTTGCGACTTGCCTAACGACCCAGCAAGCTCGAAGGCTATGAGTAGGGTTTGTGTTCAACAACACGGAATGAATGGGGCAAGGTTTATCCAAAAGTCCATCGAGGACGATGCCAGTCCTAGAAAGGGACTTGTTTCTTTTTTGACGGGTTCATACCTGGCTGGCCGATTTGGAGGTACCCTCTTTTTCCAAGCTTCTCTAGGGTGTTCGGAGAAAATTGGTTTCAAGAACAACTGCTCGGATTGCCAGACACTCTCCATGGCACAATACTTCTGTACCAATTCGGATAACTCCGAAAAGTTTCTTATGCGTCAGCGGGCCAGGGCATTAAGAATCCCTTCATCATGGTAATTGCTAATGAAAATTGCCATTACGTCTTGGTCACTAAGACCTTTTACTCTACTCCTAGCAAGTAGGAGTATTTCCCAAAAGTGGTGGACTAATTCTCCTTGTATTTGCTTGATATCCCGAAAGTCCGAAGACATGGGCTTCGGTGCGATACTTGGATGATCTTTTTGGGTGGTGGATGGGGAAATATTAGGTTCCGTGTCATGACGAGTGTTCGAAATTGCAGCTTCCAAATCGTGCAACGGATCCTGGACCAGTGGCGGTCCGGTTTGAGAGCGATTCCCCGCCTCTGATTCACTGATGGGGTCTTGAAGATCGAGGACTGAAGTATAGACGGTTTTCAACTCCGGCTGTCGGGCAGAATCCGCAGCCAAACACTCGATGGTGGCGATGAGGTGGGTGACCAGAGGGACATAAATCTCCCTGTCATCGGGTCTGATACTGAGTCGATCATAGATCGGAACCTGGTCATCTGATATACGCATAGCCTCAATCCGATCAAACAACTCGTTTAAGAACGAGGTGATGGTAGGACGCGTGTCGCTGATACGAGTGGATTCGTCAAGCAGCGTGACGGTTCTAGAGTTACGCCGAAGAGGATTTGTGTTCCGTTCCACCGTGGGACTTGATGTCTTGGACGTCAAAGCGTCCAGACTTACAGGTTTTTCTTCAGAGGTTGAGGGTTCCATTGGAACGAGTGTTCCCCGTGAGTCAGCCACGAACTCTAGGGTTCCAAACTTGATACTCTGATTGGGGGAAAACCTTCCGATCTGGCCGCGACGGCCGACCGGGCTGGCATGTGACAAGATGTCATTGCCGATGAAACTCTGATCGGGGGGCGAGAGTCCCCTCGATACAGATCTCGCTACTTGCGATGGGGCGAGCCATTGATTCCTTCGGTGCTCACATAGGAACTCTCAATGAAAGCACCAATGTCGGTGTCAAAACCGGCGGATCTCGGGTAGGGGGTCCCAAATGTGAGACTAGGATCGACGGTAATAGTAGATGAAGGGGACACAAGTTTACCCAAGTTCGGGCCCTCCAATGAAGGTAATACCCTACATCCTGCTTGATTGTATTGATGGTGAAGGTGTTACAGAGTTGATCTACCTCGAGATCGTATGTCTAACCCTAGATGAGTTGTTCTCTCCCTATGCCCTAAAACCCTCCGGCATATATAGATGCCGAGGATGTCCTTGGCTTACACATGGTCGGTTACATGCCGAAGAGATAACATGCCTAACTACAACTAATACCTTGGAGAACACATCACGACTCCTCGAAGCTTTCGTCTAGCGCAGGTGGTCTTCAATCATCCGATGCCTGCCTTGGGGCCCATACAGTCCGGCCCATGAATAATGGGTCGGCTATTCGAGGACCCCTTAATCCAGGATTCCCTCAGGCCGGGCGGACGTGTCCAGGTGTGCCCGGGCCACCTCATATCCGCCCTACATTTCGGATGGATATGAGGGGTACGGGTCAGCCGGGGCTTTTTTTCCGCGGTTTGTGTGACACCCCCGTTTTTGACCCTTTCTTTTTCTTTTGGATTTATTTGAATTTTTATTTGGAGTTTATTCTCTGTGTCTCTATGGTCTTGAAACCAGGGAAGATCATCTCTTCTTCCTCTCCCAAGTGACGTGTCACTCTCAAATCCTTTCCAAGATCATGAAATTTCCATCCTAGCCCAACCCCAATATTTATTTCTTGAGAATATTACTTTTTCTATTAAAGGAATAACCATGTTTGCCCTAGGTTGTGAAGCAACCTATATTTTTGTCTTTCCATTAATTCCTCCAAAATTCTAAAAACTCCTTTGACACATATGGACCTTGGATATGTAAAAATATTCAAGATTACATGCTCATAGTGAGCACACCATCCAATCTTTGTTTTTGCTCATTATTTTAGTTTGTGAAGCAACTATGTTTTATATTACTCCAGAATTTCTAAAATGTTACCGAGACATTATCCTACCAATATAACCACCCTCTACAAAATTTGGGATCATTTCATCAAGGCAATATTTCCCTATAATTTCCCCAAGTTTCTGGCCAAAGGAAAGCATTGTGAAGCAAGTACCATTTTTATGTACCTAAATGGTATGGAATTTTACAGTGCCTTCATATGCCAGAATGATCATGCTCCACCAAATTTCAGCTCAATCCATTCAACTATTTGAACTCTGCTTCAACTTTCATGTTTCCGTCTAATGGGGCACATTATGAAGCAAGTGTTAGTTAAACCCCTCCATCTCATCTTAAACCTTGCCACAAGGGTCATCTTACTGGATTATCTCTCTCAGCCAAAACTCAGACCCAATGGGCTTATGCACTTCTAACACCCGTAATCAAACACCTTCCTTATGATTAGTGTATGAGCCTAGTCCGGCCACCTCTTGAGCCCCTTGTTTTTGTTTCCTTCCTCTTACCATCTCTCGGGGGAGTGAAGAACCCACCAGACATACCTGGGCTGCCCAAAACGTGTGGCAATGCCACAGTCACATAGATTGAGAAGCATCCAACCAAGAAAAGAAAAATCACATAAGCAACCATTAAGCATAACTAACACCGAATAATGCACCATAAGTAGGATGTAATTTGTTTACACAACTATTGACTTTAGTGCTTGCATAGGGAATCACAAACCTTAACATCAATATTCTTACTAAGCATAATAACTCACTAACATAACTCACATACTACTATCGCCATGTCTGAAAACTATCACAAAGAATCAAGTTTAATTTGTCGAATGATCTTCATGAAAGTTTTTATAATATCCCTCTTGAATATCTATCACTTTGGGACTAGTTTCATATATTTCCATTGCTTTTGACAAGATCATATAAATTTAAGTGAAGAACATGAGCATAAAAGTTTCATCTCTCAAAACAATATAAATGAAGCATTGGAGTATTTATTCAAAATTTACTAACTCTCAAATTAATATAACTGAGGCATGAGAGCATTTCTTCAAACATGTAAAAGCACGTCGTGCCCCAAAGGATATAAGTGAAGCACTAGAGCAATTTCATAGCTCAATAAATTTAAGTGAAGCATATAGAAGAATTTTAACAAATCATAGCATAATTTTGGCTCTCTCAAATAGGTGTATGTAGCAAGGATTAAAGCAAAACAAACAAAGATACAATACGCTCCAAGCAAAACTCATGATATGTGACGAATAAAAATATAGCTCCTAGTAAAATACCGATGATTGTTGGAAGAAAGAGGGCATGCCACTCGGAAGCATCCCCAAGATTAGTTGCTTGTTACTATTTGTATATTATCTTGGGGACCTATAGCATCCCCAATCTTAGGCTCTTCTTACTCCTTATTTTTTCATCCATCGTGATCTTACCCAAAACTTGAAAACTTCAATCACACAAAACTTTACAAAATTCTCGTGAGATCCGTTAGTATAACAAAGCAAATTACCACTCTAAGTGTTGTTGCAAACCCATTCATATTTTATTATTTCACTATATCTATTGTATTCTAACTTACCATGACTTATACCCTCCAATACAATCCATAGATTCATGAAGACAAGCACACAATGCAACGAAAACAGAATCTGTTTCAGACAGAACAGTATGTAGTAATATGTACTCTAACCATACTTTTATAACTCGAACAATTCTGAACAATTAGGAAAACATAAAGAATTTGTATATAACTACGGTGTTAAAATTTCAGCTCATTATAATGTTCCATTAAATAATGAAAATTCGCGCACTTGAGATAAAGTTTCTATTTCAGATTCAACATTGGTTATACTCATCTTATGAATCATCCTAAAGGTTCTACTTGGCACAAACACTAAATAAAACATAAAAACACAATCATAATAGAGACATTATTGTGCAAACACTCAACACTAGAAATGAAAGGATAAAAATAAAATTTATTCATTGGGTTGCCTCCCAACAAGCGCTATCGTTTTACGCCCCTAGCTAGGCATAACACATAGATTCAACTCTTGTCATCTTTAGTTTTTACTACATGTATGAGTGCTTTCTCGAACCCAGGAGGTTCTTTACACTTCCCCACATTTTCAGGAGAAGAAACCATCTTGAGATCTAGAATTTCCAAACGCTTATTGCAAAGAGTAATCAAAGTGTTCATACGATTCAGGTTTCCACCAATATGTTTAAGAGGTTCATGGTATTTTTCAACTCGACCAAATGTTTATGCAAATCACCCATTTAGTCTAGAATTTTAACCCCTTCTTGTGCGTCAGAAGGAACCTTTTTTGGTGGAGGAACCCCCAATGTCCCTTCTAAAATTTCATAAGCAGTGTTGGGATCAATTCAGTAAAGTTTCCTTTAGCGGGAAAATCTAAGAGTTGTCTATGATGCAAAGTTAATCCTATGTAAAATTTTCGAAGCAAAACCTTTGCATATCCCTTTAGATTGCAAATACAATATGATTCCATCAATCTATACCAAGCATCTTTCATATTTCCCCTTGTTTTTGTTGGAAGTATAGAACTTGAAAATCTGGTGACAAGGGGGTAGTGATGCTAGTCATAGTGAAGAGGTATGCAAACAAGAGATGTGACAAGGGAAAGGCAAATGAAAAAGATGGCGAATAAAACGGAAAAGTTGTGAAGTGAGGGAGAGGAAAACGAGAGGCAAATGGAAAATAATGTAAATTGCAAGGAGATGACATTTGTGATTAGGAACCTGGTAGATGTTGATGACGTCTCCTCGACACCAAGATTGGCACGCGAAGAGATTGCTTCCTCGTTGGCAATGGCGCCAGGAATTCCTTTGACGTGGCTTGAGACTGCGCCGGTATTTCCCCAAACAGGAAGGTATGATGCAGCACAACGATGGTAAGTATTTCCCTCAGTTAAGAAACCAAGGCATCAATCCATAGAGGAAGATCAAGCACTTACGTAAACATCACCTACAAACAAATAACAAATACTTGCAACCCGACGCATAAGAGAGGTTGTCAAGCTCTCAACGATAAAAAGATAGATTAGGTTCTGATAGTTTTGGGAAATAAATCTTAGAAGAACACAAAATAAAATAGGTAAAAAAGTGCAACAAGGTATTTTTGGGGTTTTTGGATTAACAGATCTGAAAACAAAATGGCAAAATAGCAGATCGGAAAGCAATATGTTGGAAAAGTAGACGTAGGGACCATAGGTTTCACTAGTGGCTTGTCTCATGAGCATAGCTCATGTTGGGTGAACAAATTACTGTTGGGCAATTGATAGAAGATCACATAATCATGACGATATCCAGGCAGTGATCATTATGTAGGCATCACGTCCAAGACAAGTAGACCGAAACGATTCTGCATCTACTTCTATTACTCCACACATCGACCACTATCCAACATGCATCTAGTGTATTAAGTTCATAGAAAAACGAAGTAATGCAATAAGAATGGTGACATGATGTAGACAAGATCTATTCATGTAGGATTAGTGCGGGATCACTAGAAGAGTATGTCTAGAGGAGGGCGTATAGACTACTAGCAGGAATTTAAAACTACCTCAAGCATAAGTTTAAGTGTTGGCAGATTTTAGCAATTATAGCAAGTCTAGCACACCTTACACATGCAAGTCATCAAGTATAGCAGAGAAAAGTAAAGACATTGCACATGGAAGTAAGGAGTAGAGATAGGGAGATCAAACGCATGAAGGACACGAAGATTTTTCCCATGGTTCCGATAGGTGGTGCTATCGTACGCCCACGTTTATGGAGTCTTCAACCCATGGAGGGTAACGATCGCGAGAGTCCATGGAGGGCTCTACCCACGGAGGGTTCCACGAAGAAGCAACCTTGACTATTCCATAATGGCTTCCGTCCATGAAGGACTAGCCTCACTATGGGTAGATCCTCATGAAGTAGGCGATCTCCTTGCCCTTACAAACTTCTTGGTTCACTCCACAACACGAAGTAGGAGGCTCCCAGGCGACACCTAACTAATCTAGGAGGCACCATCCTCCAAAAGGTAATAGGCTCGATAATGTCGATGAACTCCTTGCTCTTGTGCTTCAAGATGATAGACTCCTGAACACACAATCACTCTCTCACAGATTTGGCTTTGGTGGAAGAGATTGATTGGGTGGAAAGCAACTTGGGGAGTCTAGAGATCAAGATTCATATGGTTGGAATGGAATGGCATGATCTCAACACATGAGTAGATGGCTCTTTCTCTCAGAAAATATGATAGGATAGGTAGGGATCTGTTCTGAGTACTTCTCTAGCGAGTGAGTGGTGGTGGAGGGGTATATATAGGCATCTCCAACAATCCAACCGTTACACCTAATAAGTTAGACTCGGTGACACTGATGTGTTAATTTTGGTGGTACCGAGTTGCTTCAAAGGTAGCAACTTTTGAATCTCGCTGAGACCAATATATAAAACTCGGTTGCACCGATAAGGTGACCAACAACCAGATTGCCAAACTTGGTGATGCTGATTCAACAAACTCGGTGGGACCGATTTTCTGAATTTGCGTAATAGGAAGTTGGCAACCCAAACTTGGTTGCACCGAAGCAGAATTGGTTGCATCAAATGGCTAGGGTTTGGCGGAGTCTGTGTGTGGCTGAGAATTGGTGGCACCGAGTGGAAAGTGTTGGTTGCACCGATTTTGGATATTTGGCTTAGGACATACTTTTATGGAAGAACTTGTGGGTGTATGTGGTGACTATCACTTGTGCACGTATGATCATTTTGTTCACCAACAGTACCTTACCCCCTTTGATAGTATTGGCTTTCCTATGGAGTCAAAGTGATTTCTCACAAAGCAAAATGTAGAGTCCTCTTGCTTGGAGCTTGGCCAATGCTATTCCTTCTCCTTCTTCTTTATGGGGATACTCTCCACACTCCTTTTTGCCAATCCATCACTCTCTATGGACTTCATCTGAAATACATTAGATGAAAGTATTAGTCCAAGAGACAATGTATGTTGTCGTGAATTATCAAAACCACCAAGGGAGCATATTGTGCTTTCAATTAGACCCCATCTTGTTATCCTTAATGGCAACGATACATGCATGAGTTGCTGCCACTTCTGTAAGTGGGAAAGAACACCGCAAGATCGAATCCATCACAAAGCACCTCTTCCCATGGCAAGAAAAAACGATCTAGTTGGCGTAACTAAACCAAAGATTCGAAGAAGAAATACGAGGCTATAAGCAATCATGCAAATAAGATATCAAAGAAGACTCAAATCATATTCATGGATATAAACTTATCATGAACTCAAAATTCATGGGATCCCAACAAACACACCACAAAAGTCATTACACCAAATAGATCTCCGAGAGACCATTGTATTGAGAATCAAGAGAGAGAGAGAGAGGAAGCTATCTAGCTACTGCCTACAGACCCGTAGGTCTATGGTGGACTACTCACGCATCATCGGAGAGGCACCTATGAGGAATATGAACCCCTCCGTGATGGTGATAGATTGGATCTCGAGGTTTTGGAACTTGCGGTGGCTGGAATTGTGTTTCGTCGACTCCTTTAGGGATTTACAAATATTTGAGTATTTATAGAGGCGATAGTCGGTGGAGGGGGGCTCCCTAGGTGGGCACCACCCACTAGGCCGTGTTAGGGGCCTCTAGCACACCCTGGTGCGTGTTCCCCACCTGGGCCCTATTCTTCGGCACTTCTCTAGCCCATCTGGTGTCTTCTGTCCCAAAAAAATTCTCCAAAAAGTTTCACGATATTTGGGCTTCGTTTGGTACTGATTTTCTACGAACAAAAAAACAAGCAAAAATAGCAAGTGGCACTTTGGCACTATGTCAATAGGTTAGTCCCCCAAAAAACATATAAGTTTGCTATAAAATGATTGTAAAACATCCAAGATTGATAATATAACAACATGGAACAAGCAAAAATTATAAATATGTTAGAGAAGTATCAACATCCCCAACCTTAATTCCTACCCGTCCTCGAGTAGGTAAATGATAAAATCGGAATTTTTGATGTGGAATGCTTCCTAACATGTTCATCACATATTCTTTTCTTTGTAGCATGGACATTTGGACTTTAGATGGTTCAAAGCAATAGTCTAGTTTTGAAATGAAAACTTTAATACTCAAGCATATCAACAATTAAGCAACCATTTCTTTCAAAATATCAACACTAAAGCAAGTTTCCCTAGTCCATTGTGCTCAATCATTGATCCATTCATGAAACACACTCAAATATTAGCTACACCTAATGCTCAAGTACGATCAAATATTAGCTACACCTAATGCTCAAGTACGATCATAGTGCCTCCTATTTGGTGCTTTATAAGAGAAGATGGAGAGTCAAATTGAAAATAAAAATTGCGTAAAGTAAATAGTTAGGCCCTTCATAGAGGGAAGTAGGGATTTGTAGAGGTGCCAGAGCTCAAGGTTTAAATTGATAGAGAAAAATATTTTGGGTGGCATGCCTTTCTAGTCAACGAAAACGACCGAGAGATTTCAATACCTTTCCATGCTAGATACATCATAAGCGGTCCCCAAACAGAAAATAAAGTTTATTCCTTTTTCCACCATACTTTCACTTTGCATGGCCAGCCGAATCCACGGTTGCCTTCCATACCAACACTTTCCAAGGAATTTATTATTTGGAAACATAAAGTAAAAAATTCTTTATTTTCATTTCATTTTGGTACCGGGCAACCCTATTACCGCCGTACTCTCGTGCGACAAGTGAATAAACACTCATCTTGAGAATAACACATCTATCATGGAAAAATATCGGTCAACCCTATCGTTTCATGAGAGGTACGAGCACACAAAAAGTAAAATTACAGATGGCACATACAAATTTTCTCGGAACACCATGGAAATACCGCATATAGGTAGGTATGGTGGACTCATATGGCAAAACTGGGTTTAAGGATTTTGGATGCACAAGTAGTTTTTCTCCTTAGTACGAGTGAAGGCTAATAAATAGATTGAGAAGCATCCAACTAAGACACGAAAAATCACATAAACGAGCATTAAGCATAACTAACACCAAATAATGCACCATAAATAGGATGTAATTTATTTGCACAACTATTGACTTTCGTGATTGCATAGGGAATCACAAACCTTAACATCAAAATTCTTACTAAGCATAATTACTCACTAACATAACTAACATATTACAATCTTCATGTATCAAAACTATTACAAAGAATCAAGTTTAATTTGTTGAATGATCTTCATGAAAGTTTTTATTATATCCCTCTTGAATATCTACCACTTTGGGACTAGTTTCATATATTGCCATTGCTTTTGACAAGCGCAAATAAATTTAAGTGAAGAACATGAGCATAAAAGTTTCATCTCTCGAAATAATATAATTGAAGCATGAGAGTATTTATTCAAAATTTACTAACTCTAAAATTAATATAAGTGATGCATGAGAGCATTTCTTCAAACATGTAAAAGCACGCCATGCTCAAAAGGATATAAGTGAAGCACTAGAGCAATGTCATAGCTCAATAAATTTAAGTGAAGCATATAGAGCAATTCTAACAAATCATAGCATAATTTTGGCTCTCTCAAATAGGTGTGTGCAGCAAGGATTAAAGCAAAACAAACAAAGATATAAGATGCTCCAAGCAAAACTCATGATATGTGACGAATAAAAATATAGCTCCAAATAAAATACTGATGGTTGTTAGAAGAAAGAGGGGATGCCACTCGGGGGCATCCCCAAGCTTAGTTGCTTGTTACTATCTGGATATTATCTTGGGGTGCTATAGCATCTCCAAGCTTAGGATCTTCTTACTCCTTATTCCCTCATCCGTCGTGATCTCAACCAAAACTTGAAAACTTCAATCACACAAAACTTAACAAAATTCTCGTGAGATCCGTTAGTATAATAAAGAAAATTAACACTCTAAGTGATGTTGCAAACCCGTTCATATTTTATTATTGCATTATATCTAATGTATTCTAACTTACCATGACTTACACCCTCCAATACAATCCATAGATTCATCAAAACAAGCACACAATGCAACGAAAACATAATCTGTTTTAGACAGAACAGTCTGTAGTAATATGTACTCTAACCATACTTCTGTAACTCGAAAAATTCTGAAAAATTAGGAAAACGTAAATAATTTGTATAGAAATATTGTGTTAAAATTTGAGCTCATTATAACGTTCCAGTAAAAAAAATGAAAATTCGTGCACTTGAGACAAAGTTTCTATTTCAGATTCAGCATTGGTTCTACTAATCTTATGAATCATCCTAAAGGTTCTACTTGGCACAAACACTAAATAAACCAAAAAACACAATCATAACAGAGACATAATTGTGCAAACGCTCAAAAACAGAAAGGAAAGGATAAAAATAAATTTTATTCATTGGGTTGCCTCCCAACAAGCGCTATCGTTTTACGCCCCTAGCTAGGCATAACACATAGATTCAAGTATTGTCATCTTTAGTTTTTACTACCTGTATGTGGGCTTTCTCAAACCCGGGAGGTTCTTTATGCTTCCCCACATTTTTAGGAGAAGAAACCATCTTGAGATCAAAATATCCAAACGCTTATTGCAAAGTGTAATCAAAGTGTTCATACAATTCAGGTTTCCACCAATATGTTTAAGAGGTTCATGATATTTTTGCAAATCGGCCAAATGTTTATGCAAATCACCCAGTTTGTCTAAATTTTTAACCCCTTCTTATCCGAGAAAAGGAACCCATTTTGGTGGAGGAACCCCCAATGTCCCTTCTAAAATTTCATAAGCAGTGTTGGGATCAATTCAGTAAAGTTTCCTTTAGCAGCGAAATCCAAGAGTTGTCTATGATGCAATGTTAATCCTATGTAATTTTTTTGAAGCAAAACCTTTCCATCTCCCTTTAAATTGCAAATATGATATGATTCCATCGATCTATACCAAGCATCTTTCAGATTTCCCCCTTGTTTTTTTTTGAATTATAGAACTTCAAAATCTGGTGACAAGGGGGTAGTGATGCTAGTCATAGTGAAGAGGTATGCGAACAATTGATCCGATGAGAGAAAGGGAAACAAAAAAGAGGGTGAATAAAACAGAAAATTTGTGAAGTTGGGGAGAGGAAAACGAGAGGCAAATGGCCGATAATGTAAATTGCAAGGAGATGGGATATGTGATTAGAAACCTGGTAGATGTTGATGACGTCTCCTCGACACCAAGATTGGCATGCGAAGATATTGCTTCCTCCCCGGCAACGGCGCCAGAAATTCCTTTGACGTGGCTTGAGACTGTGTCGACTTTTTCCCAAAGAGGAAGGGATAATGCAGCACAACAACGGTAAGTATTTCCCTCAGTTAAGAAACTATGGTATCAATCCATAGAGGAAGATCAAGCACCTACGTAAACATCACCTGCACACAAATAACAAATACTTGCAGCCCGACGCGTAAGAGAGGTTGTCAAGCTCTCAACGATAAAAAGATATATTAGGTTGTGATAGTTTTGGTAAATAAATCTCGCAAGAACACAAAATAAAATAGGTAAACAACAAGTGCAGCAAGGTATTTTTGGATTTTTTTGGATTAATAGATCTGAAAACAAAATGGCAAAATACTAGATCGAAAAGCAATATGTTGGAAAAGTAGACCCGGGGGTCGTAGGTTTCACTAATGGCTTCTCTCATTAGTCTAGCACATGATGGGTGAACAAATTACTATTGGGGAATTGATAGAAGATCAAATAATCATGACGATATCCAGGCAATGATCATTATATAGGCATCACGTCCAAGAAAAGTAGACCGAAACGATTCTGCATCTACTTCTATTACTCCACACGTCGATCGCTATCCAGCATGCATCTAGTGTATTAAGTTCATAGAAAAACAGAGTAATGCAATAAGAACGGTCACGTGATGTAGACAAGATCTATTCATGTAGGAATAGACCCCATCTTGTTATCCTTAATGGCAATGATACATGCGTGCCTTGCCTCCCCTTCTGTCACTGGGAAAGAACACCGCAATATCGAACCCATCACAAAGCACCTCTTCCCATGGCAAGAACAGTTGATTTGAAGAAGAAATACGAGGCTATAAGTAATCATGCAACTAAGAGATCAAAGAAGATTCAAATCATATTCATGGATAGAAACTTATCATGAACTCAAAATTCATCGAATCCCATCAAACACATCACGAAAATCATTACACCAAATAGATCTCCAAGAGACCATTGTATTGAGAATCAAGAGAGAGAGACAGCGAGAGAGAGAGAGTGAAGCCATCTAGATACTGCCTACGGACCCGTAGGTCTATGGTGGACTACTCACGCATCATCAGAGAGGCACCGATGAGGAAGATGAACCCCTCCGTGATGGTGTTAGATTGGATCTCGAGGTTCTGGAACTTGTGGTGGCTGGAATTGTGTTTCGTCGACTCCTTTAGGGTTTTACGAATATGTGAGTATTTATAGAGGCGATAGTTGGTGGAGTGGGGGTCCTGGGGTGGGCACCACCCACCAGGCCGCATCAGGGGCCTCTAGCGTGCCCTGGTGGGTGTTCCCCACCTCGACCCTCTTCTCTGGCACTTCTCTGGCCCATCTGATGTCTTCTGGCCCAAAAAATTCTCCAAAAAGTTTCACATTGTTTGGGCTTCGTTTGGTACTAATTTTCTACAAAGTAAAAAACAAGCAAAAATAGTAACTGGCACTTTGGCACTATGTCAATAGGTTAGTCCCAAAAAATTACATAAAGTTGCTATAAAATGATTATAAAACATCCAACATTGGTAATATAGCAATATGGAACAAGCAAAAATTATAGATACGTGTGAGACGTATCACGCGATGGCTGCGTCTGCGCTCTGTCCGCTCCCCCACCACCATGGTCGACAGGCCACACCATCTTTGAGCTCTCTCCACGTATCCCCGAGCCCATATACGTCACGAGGAAACTCTGGCACACCTCTCCCCCTCCCCTACGCGTGCCCTCTAAGCGCCTGCACACCAGCGACACGACGTCGTGGCCGGGCCCATCTGGCGAGTTTGCTCCAGCCATTTAAGGCACCCCCGAGGCCTGCCAAGACTTCCAATGGCCTTCCCACTCTCCTAGCACCCACCCCAACCTCTCAATCGAGCTCGAGCCACCCTCCTTGCCTCAGTTCACCGCCATGGCCACCACCCTCCTTTGCTCAAATATGAGCAATGTCGAGCCCCTTCCTCCTCATCTTCATCACCAGAGGAGTCCTCGTAGCCTGGCAATCCTCCCCACCTCCTGTGTTCACCTCCAAGGCGCCGGTGCGCTCGACACCACCTATGGCCGACGGCCTCCTACGCTGGCGTCGACACTATTTTTGCCTCTTTACTCCCCGGTGACCGTACCCTGCACCAGATGCGCCACTCCGTGCTGAGCTCGCCCATAGGCGGAGTATTGAGGGAGATGGCCAGAAGTGTCGGCAATTGCCGGCCGATCGCCGCCTTGCCTCGACCGTGCGCGCTGGAGGAAGACGATGACACCCCCAACCAGTGTGTGGGTGTTGGGGAACGTTGCATGGGAAACAAAAAATTTCGTATGCACACGTAAGATGTATCCATGGTGATGAGCATCTATGAGAGGGAGAGTGGATCTACATACCCTTGTAGATCGCTAAGCGGGAAGCATTAAGAAACACGGTTGATGTAGTCGAACGTCTTCATGATCCAAATCACTCACGATCCTTCTCGCGATCCAATCATGATCCATCCCGCGATCCCATCACGATCCGTCCCGCGATAAAATCAGGAATTGTCTCGCGATCCTGATCACGGTCCTTCTAATCTAGCACCGAACGGACGGCACCTCCACGTTCAACACATGTACAACTCGATGAAGATCTCTGCCTTCTTGATCCAGCAAGAGGGACCGGAGAGGTAGATGAGTTCTCTGGCAGCACGACGGCGCGACGGCAGTGGTGGTGGAACTATTCCGGCAGGGCTTCGCCTAAGCACCGCCGAAACTAGACTAAAGGAGAAAATGATCTAGAGGAAATAGAGGGAGCACGTGGAAATTAGGGTTATCTCTCCCCTATAAATCCTCTATTATATAGAGGAGGGAGGGAGGGAGGGGAGGAGTCAGCCTCAAACCCTCAAGGGTTGGCCGAAATTGGAGGTGGAGGAGTCCTACTCCAGTCCTACTAGGAGTAGGATTCCCCCTCTCCACTTGGAAACCCTTTCCACCTTTCCACCTTTGGGGTTTTCCCACCCCTAGCCACATTGGCCTTAGTGGGGGATAAGGCCAGATCACTAGGGGCTGGTTTGACTCCTCCCACAGCCCATGAGGTCCTTTGGGTCGAGACATCCCTCCCGATGGCCCCCGGTACCCTCCCGACACTCCTGGTACACTACCGAAGTACACGAAACTTTTCCGGTGACCAAAACAGGACTTCCTATATATCAATGTAACGACCCGACCTGAAGGTCAAGTCTCCGGTGTTTCCGTACCATCCCAAGATCATGCTGGTACACACACGGTACATCCATGTATATATCAAAGGGAAATCACACAGCATTATATTAATCGAAATCTCATGTCGAGTCCTTTATTACAATAAAAATTACAATAAAGTGGCTAAAAGCCAACGCATGAGAATATCTAAATCTTGCGGAAGCGTCAAAGGTAGATGAGTCCAGCTGACTCCAAGGGCATCTCACTGAGCATAGAACGCGTCCTCACTCCTGGTCGGAAAAGTACTCTGCAACATGATACGTTGCAGCCATGTAGGTCAGCATATGGAATATGCCGGCAAAGTCACAAGAGAGGGGTGAAAAGATAATCATCTAATCTATATGCAAATATGGCAGGTGGGGTGGTAAGTTTTTGCGTAAAGCCAAGTTTTTCCTACATCAAGGGAGGGGTTAAGCAAAATATTACTAAGTTTGTTGATTAATGAGATGGTTCCACCAACCACTTCTCATTCCCAAATTGAATATACCCACATCCTCATTATTAATTGTGTTGAGAGTTCCGGAAGTTTCAATTCCTTTGGCTCAAGTCGTCCATGACCGTGGACACGGCTAATCGATTAGGTTTAAGTACTCTGCAGAGTTTTGCACACATTCCCCACAAGATTTGGTCGCCTCCGTTTGATTTCTCGCACTTCAGGGTGTTTGAGAAACGGATGACCAAAACATGGTCTTCCAAAGGGTTTCCCTGCGACTCTGTCGGTGCCCATCCTTTCCTACCGTTCTTCTACCTCTCGTAGCACCGCCTGTCCAGGGTCACCACGATATCCAACCAAGCCAGAGCCCATAATGACTTGTGGCTGTGCAGGTAAGCCTTGGTTTTTAAAGCATCCATCCATCTCTTTGTGCCTGGGTGGACCTTTCCGCGTGAATACTGGCCATCTCCAGCATCACCTAGGCAAATCCACTGGTTTCTCCAGGGTGCCGTTCAACCATCATCCACCCAGAGGTATGTTGAAAACTTGGAGTCTTGAATCTTGATCATTATGTAGGTCTTGAAATTATTAACTCTCTCAACTCTCATGAATCACACAACCAACCCCGTCTACTAATAGCATAGCAAAAAGGTAAAACAACGTTTCTCGGGGCCAATGTGTCAAAGAGGTTGAGAAGGTACCTACCACATGATACTACAAAAATGTTCCCAAGTTTCCAACTAACCTATCTTGCATGCAATTGGGGAGATGGTAGAACTAATGCATATAAAACATGGGTAAACATGGTCAAAGTGACTTGCCTGATTGATGATCTTCGTATGTGAGTGACCCTAAGTAACAAGCTTTGCACTCCGGATAATCTAACGAAGCAAACAAAGCACTCAATAAGCATATAACAGAATATTGTAACTCACAAACATCAACCAAGAACTAGTAAACAATCAAGACAAAACAATGCACAAATCTCAAGTAAGAAAACACACAAAGTTTTGTTTTAAAAAGGTGAGGAATGAAAACACTACTGACATAATGAAACCATTTGTAATAACAAAACAATTGTTGTCAGCAAGAAAACAATAGAATATTTTATTAATAAACAGAATATAATCAATTTAAGTTTGTTGGGAAAAGTTTAGTAAAGTTTATACAAGTTTGTGATAAACACCATATGAATCAACTATAGTTATATTAACAAAAGAATGAAAAACTAAACTTATTATTTATTTGTAAAACATGTTCTTAACAGGAAATAATTTACAATTAAATCTGTCTTAGAAAACAGAATTAAAATATACAAAACTTTGTTTGAAAACAAAACTATTACTAGTTAGTTGTTTTAATCAAAATAAACCTATTTGAAAATAAGTTGTGATTCCTATGTTAAATAAAATTAAACTAAGAAAATTTATATTTTTATTAACAGTGAGTGAAAACACTAAATGTTTACTAACAGAACCTAATAAACAAATAAAACCAAATTCTAAATCAAATTAATTAAAATTAAGTATATAAAACTATATTGCAATACTAGGCAGATTCTGTTTTTGGTTAAAACATTAATCAAATATATCCTAAATATCTTCAAACTAAGCATGAAGGTAGTCCTAACTAATACCAAACAGTAGCAAAAAGATTCATGTCAAAATCTATTTTCAAACTCTAGTTATTCAGATTTGAAGATTTGGAGAAAATTTGACTAAATTCAAATTCTATAGTTCAAATTTGAAATTTAAAAGTACAGGGTGAAACTACATGTAAAATGTGAGCTATTGCAAAAAGAATCAACTCAAAACACTAAATAGATTAAAAGATATAAGCAAAACAAATTTTGAAAACATTCTGTTAATTAAAACAAAAACAGAAAAAGAAAAAAAATTGCGACGGTCAGGGGGCTACGTGGCGCTGTCCTATTGGCTAACGGGGGTGTGCGCTCGAAGGTTTGCGGGCGGGCGACCGATCTCTAATGGAAAACGTTTCGGGGTTTAAAATCAACCTAATCGGGACCGTTAAGTGGGGATCCGATGGATGGGGTGTGTCCGGCGACTTACCGGAGGGAGAGGGGATCTCCGGCGAGTGGTGGCGGCGTCCGGTGGTCGTGTTCATCGACGGAGGTGGCTCCGGTGGTCGAAATGGAGCGCGGAGAAGTCCAGATGGCGGCGGTGGTCCTCCTGCGCCGATTGGTGGTGTCGGAGAGGGGAGGGGAAGAGTGGAGCGACGGGCACGAGCAATGGGAGCTCCGGTGGTGGCAAGGCTCCGGCGAGGAATTGACAGCGTCCTAGTGACGGAAGAGAGGGGGCTCGGGGAGGAACGGAGTGCGGAGGGTGTCCGGCTTATATAGGGGTGCTGGGGAGTGCGGGGGAAGAGAGAGGAGAGAGATCCGGGGAAGGGGAGAAACGGCCGGCGACGGTGCGCGCGGAGGAGAGTGATGACCGCTCGGGCGAAACGGTCGGTCGGGTGGGCTCCAGTGGCAGTGAGAGAGGGTTCGGGTTTCCGCGTCGGTCGGCCGGTCAGTATTAAATTCGCGAGTAACTGTCGTGGGCCGGCCCGTTTAATACAGTAACCGTTACCGTTTCTTTTTAATAATTTTCCAGAGACATTCAAAAGCTTTTAAAGCATTAAAATCGTCTCTAAATATAGGGGTATTATATATCAAAATTAACAGAATAATAAATTCTATTTAATGAACATTTCTATTCTGTCATTTGAACACTTTGAAAAAAAATAATATTTTCAGAAATTGCCTAATTGTTTTTAAACCCTTTTTGCAAATATTTTCAAAATAACCCCTGGTTATTATTGTTCAAATAAACCACCAATTAGTCCCTGGTGTGGAGTGTCATGTTCCTCCTCTCTTATTTGAACTTTTAACCAAAATTTCAAATAGGTGAAAGCAACTTAGGGAAAAGTAGAAAGAGCTTTCTGAAATCCAGAAGAGACATTTCAACAAACACATACATTCAAGCAATGATGCTGCTAGATGCATAGCTATAATCATAACATTCCAAAATGAAATTTTGGGATGTTACAATCAATCTTTACCTCCAGGCCATTTCGGAGCTCCTCGTGACGTCCAGGATCTCATCTAGGACTCCGAACAACCTTCGGTCACCACCATACATAACTCTACTATATCGAAACGTCACCGAACCTTAAGTGTGCAGACCCTGCGGGTTTGAGAACCCTGTAGACATGACCGAGACACCTCCACGGTCAATAACTTATAGCAGGACCTGGATGCCCATATTAGTTCCTACATATTCTATGAAGATCTTTATCGGTTGAACCTCTATGTCAAGAATTTAGTTAATCCCGTACGATGTTCCCTTTGTTCTTTGGTATGTTAGTTGCCCGAGATTCGATCGTCGGTATCTCTATACCTAGTTCAATATCGTTACCAACAAGTCTCTTTACTCGTTTCGTAATACAAGATCCCGTGGCTAACACTTAGTCACATTTCTTGCAAGGATTATTGTGATGTTGTATTACCGAGTGGGCCCTGAGATACCTCTCCCTCACACGAAGTAACAAATCCCAGTCTTGATCCATGCCCACTCAATAGACACCCTCAGAGATACCTATAGAGCATCTTTATAGTCACCCAGTTACATTGTGACATTTTATACACACAAGGTATTCCTCCGGTGTCAATGGGTTGCATGATCTCATGGTCATAGGAACATATACTTAACATGCAGAAAACTATAGCAACAAACTGACACGATCATATGCTAGGTTTATAGTTTGGGTCTTGTCCATCACATCATTCTCCTAATGATGTGATCCCGTTATCAAATGACATATCATGTGTATGGCCAGGAAACCTTGACATCTTTGATCAACGAACTAGTAACTAGAGGCATACTAGGGACACAGTGTTGTCTATGTATGCACACATGTATTTGAGTTTCCAATCAATACAATTATAGCATGGATAATAAATGATTATCACGAACAAGGAAATAAAAATAATAACCAATTTATTATTGCCTCTAGGGAATATTTCCAAAATTCTCCCACTTGCAATAGAGTCAATAATCTAGTTCACATCACGATGTGATTTACACCATTATGAATCTAACACCCAATGAGTTCTGGGGTTCGATCATGCTTTGCATGTGAGAGAGGTCTTTTGTCAACGGGTCTGTGACATTCAGATCCCGGTGTACTTTGCAAATCTCTATGTCATACTATAGACACTCCTACCACACCCCACTTGGAGCTATTCCAAATGGCCGCTCCACTTATACATTTCCGGATTGCTACTTAGAGTCCACCGGATTGGTGTTAAAGCTTGCATCGACGTAACCTTTTACAACGAAATCTTTATCACCTCCATAATCGAGAAATATTTCCTTAGTCCTCTAGTTACTAAGGATAATCTTGACCGCTGTCCAGTGATCCACTCCTGGATCACTCTTGTACCCCTTGAAAGACTCATGGCAAGGCACACACAGGTGCGGTAGACAGCATGGCATACTATACAGAGCCTATGGATAAGGCATAGGGGACAACCTTCGTCCTTTATCTTTCTTCTGCCGTGGTCGAGCTTTGAGTCTCACTCAACTCCACACCTTACAAATCAAGCAAGAACTCATTCTTTGACCAATCCATTTTGAACTCTTTCAAAATCTTGTCAAGGTATGTACTCATTGCAAGTTTTATCAGACGTCTTGATCTACCTCTATAGATCAAGATGCCCAATATTTAAGTAGCTTCATTCCAGGATTTCTGTTGAAAAACTCCTTTTCAAACAACCCTTTAAGCTTTCCAGAAATTCTACTTCATTTTGGATCAACAATATGTCATCCACATATACTTATTAGAAATTCTGTAGTGCTCCCACTCACTTTATTATAAATACAGGTTTCTCATAAACTTTGTATAGACTCAAAAACTTTGATCACCTCATCAAAGCGTATATTCCAACTCCGAGATGCTTGCTCCAATCCATAGAAGGATTGCTGGAGCTTGCATATATTTTAGCATCCTTAGAACTGACAAAACCTTCTGGTTGTATCACATACAACCTTTCCTCACGGATACCGTTAAGGAAACGATGTTTTGACATCCATCTGCCAGATTTCATAATCGAAAAATGCAGCAATTGCTAACATAACTCCTTGAATCTTGTGAAAAACCCTTTGCCACAAGTCGAGCTTTATAGATGGTGACATTACCGTCCGCGTCTGTCTTCCTTTTAAAGATCCATTTGTTCTGAATGGCCTTTCGCCCTTGAGGTAATACTTCCAAAGCCCATACTTTGTTTTCTTACATGGATCCCATCTCGGATTGCATGGCCTCTAACCATTTCTTGGAATCCGGGCCCATCATCGCTTCTCCATAGCTTGTAGGTTCATCGTTGTCCAACAACATGACCTCTAAGACAGGGTTGTCATGCCGCTCAGGAGCAGTACACGTCCTTGTCGACCTATGAGGTTCGATAGTAACTTGATCTGAAGCTTCATGATTATCATCACTAACTTCCTATTCAACTAACGTAGGCTCCATAGAAACAACTTTCTGTGCTGCGCTACTCTCTGGTTGAAACAATGGTTCAACAACCTCATCAAGTTCTATCTTCCTCCCACTCAATTCTTTTGAGAGAAACTCTTTCTCGAGAAAGGACCCATTTTAGCAACAAACACTTTGTGCTTGGATCTAAAATAGAAGGTTTACCCAACTGTTATGTTAGGGTATTCTATAAAGATGCAGTTGTCCGCTTTGGGTTCGAGCTCATTAGGTGAAAACCCTTTTTCACATAAGCGTCGCAGCCCCAAACATTAAGAAATGACAGCTTAGGTTTCCACCAAACCAAAATTCATACGGTGTCATGTTAACGAATTTAGATGGTGCCCCTTTTAAAGTGAATGTTGTTGCCTCTAATGCATAACCCCAAAACAATAGTGGCAAATCTATAAGAGACATCATAGTTTGCACCATATCCAATACAACACGACTACGACGTTCGGACACACCATCATACTATGGTGTTCCAGGTGACATGAGCTGTGAAACAAATTCCACATTGTCTTAAGTTGTATACCAACACTCGTAACTCAGGTATTTACCTCCACGATCATATTGTAGGCATTTTATCTCCGTGTCACGATGATCTCAAACTTCACTCTGATTTTGTTTGAACTTTTCAAATGTTTCAGACTTGTGTTTCATTAAGTAAATATCCCCATATCTACTCAAATCATCAGTCAAGGTAGGAAAATAATGATATCCACCACACGCTACAACACCCATTGGACCAAATACATCAAAATGTATCATTTCCAATAAGATACTTGCCCGCTCTACCCTACCGGAGAACGGGGTCTTAGTCATCTTACCCATGAGGCATGGTCCGCAAGTCTCAACCGATTCATAATCGAAAGAGTCCATAGATCCATCAGCATGGAGTTTCTTCATGCGTTTTACACCAATATGACATTTAGCGGCAGTGCCACAAGAATGTGGTACTATCATTATTGACTTTGTATCTTTTGGCACCAATATTATGAACATGTGTATCACTACGATCAAGATTCAACAAACCATTCTCATTGGGTGCATGACCATTGAAGGTATTATTCATGTAAACAGAATAACCATTTGTCTTTAACTTAAATGAATAGACGCATTGCAATAAACATGATCTAATCACGTTCATTCTCAACTCAAACACCAAATAACATTTATTGAGGTTCATCACTAATCCCGAAGGTAGAGAGAGAGTGCGATGGTGATCACATCAACCTTGGAAACACTTCCAAAACTCATCGTCACCTCACCCTTAGCTAGCCTCCGTTTATTCCTTAGCTTTTATTTTGAGTTACTAACATTTAGCAACCGAACCGGTATCCAATACCCAGGTGCTACTAGGAGTACTAGCAAGGTACACACCAATAACACGTATATCAAATATACTTATGTCGACGTTGCCAGACTTCTTATCTACCAAGTATCGAGGGTTGTTTCGCTTCAGCGACCGTTCCCATAACAGAAGCACTTAGTCTCGGGTTTGGGTTCAACCTTAGGTTTCTTCATTGCAGCTGCAACTGACTTGCCATCCATGAAGTTTCCCTCCTAGCCTTTACGCTTCTCGAAACTAGCGGTTTCACTAACCATCAACACTTGATGCTCCTTCTTGATTTCTACCTTCGTCGTGTCAAACATCGCGAATAGCTCAGGGATCATTATTTCCATCCCTGGCATTTTATAGTTCATCACGAAGCTCTAGTAGCTTAGTGACAGTGACTTGGAGAACTATATCAATCACTATCTTATCTGGAAGATTAACTCCCACTCAATTCAAGTGATTGTAGTACCCAGACAATCTGAGCACATGCTCACTGATTGAGCTATTCTCCTTCATCTTGCAGGCAAAGAATCTTGTTGGAGGTCTCATACCTCTCAACACGGGCATAAGCCTGATATCCCAATTTCAGCTCTTAGAACATCTCATATGTTCCGTGACGTTCGAAATGTTTTGGATCCTCAATTCTAAGACGTAATGCATGACACACTGAACTATCAAGTAGTCATCAGAACGTGCCTATCAGATGTTCACAACATCTACAGACGACGCTTGAGGGGGTGGCGCACCAAGCGGTACATTAAGGACATAAGCCTTCTGTTCAGCAATGAGGACAATCCTCACATCATGGACCCAGTCCGTATTATTTCTATCATCATCTTTCAACTCTATTTCTCTAGGAACATATAAAAAATTCAAGGGAGCTAGAGCGCGAGCTAGTAATCTACAACATAAGTTTCATAGACATTTTGACTATGTTCATGATAATGAGTTTATCTAATCATATTACTTAAAAACTCCCACTCAAATTGACATCCCTCTGGTCATCCGAGTGTCACATGATCCAAATCCACCAACTCAAGTCCGATCATCACGTGAGTTAAGGTGGTTTCAATGGTGAACATCTTCATGTTGATCATATCTACTATATGGCTCATGTTCGACCTTTCGGTCTCTTGTGTTCCGAGGCCATGTTTGTACATGCTAGGCTCGTCAAGTTTAACCCAAGTGTTCTGGACATGCAACACTGGCTTGCACCCGTTGTATGCGAATGTAGAGTCTATCACACCCGATCATCACATGGTGTCTCGAAACGACGAACTTTCACAACGGTGCACACTCGAGGAGAAACACAATTTTATCTTGAAATTTAAGTGAGGGATCACCTTATAATGCTACCATCGTACTAAGAAAAATAAGATGCATAAAAGGATTAACATCACATGCAAACCATAAGTGACATGATATGGCCATGAACTTATGCTTTTGATCTCCATCTGCAAAGCACCGACATGATCTCCATCGTCACCGGCATGACACCATGATCTCCATCAACGTGTCACCATCAGGGTTATCGCGCCGACTGTTGCTTCCACGACTATTACTAACTCATAGCGATAAAGTAAAGCAAAAACAGTGAAAACAATTAAAGACAACCCTATGGCTCCTACCGGTTGCTGTACTCATCGACATGCAAGTCATGATATTCTATACAAAACATGATCATCTCATACATCACATATATCTCATCATGTAATTGGCCATATCACATCACAACATACCCTACAAAAACAAGTTAGACGTCCTCTAATTGTTGTTGCATGTTTTACGTGGCTGCTACGAGTATCTAGCAAGAACAATCATCACCTACGCAAAAACCACAACGGTGATACACAAATTGCTATTCAACCTTCTCAAGGACCGCCTTTGTCAAATCCGACCCAACTAGAGTAGGAGAGGCAGACACCCGCTAGCCATCTTTGTGCAACAAAGTTCCACGTCACTTGATGGAACCAGGGCCGGTCTTGAGATTTCGGGGGCCCGGGGCGAAACTAGATCCCAAGGCCCTTACAATAAGGCTAGGGAAAATACACAACAATATGTTAAATCCTCAGTCAAAGAAAATATATTGGTCTCTCGATCCAAAATGAGTGTCAATTTTAAACTGAGGTTAGTTCAATCTTAGTTCAAAACTGTAACACTTAATATAGATCACGTGGAGTATTATTGTTTTTTCTCTTATAAGTCTCTTTCTTTACTAATATATCCAACTAAGATTAACCTAATATTTTTTATCACAATCTAAGAACAGATAGATCGTCAACACTAGTAGATGATTTAAGTGCCCGTGATAACTCATTGTGTTATGTAAAGCCCTCTCGTCTCATAGATTAATTATAGTTTATTTCTCCATGGCAACTTTCAGCATGTCGCCGAACTAAAAAAAATGATAACCCTAATAATACCATGTGTAAAGTATACAAAATATCTAATAATTAAATTATTAGTGGCCACGCTAAATCTCATAGGTCTTAGACTAGGTGTAGTATAAATGAAGATCACAGACGTACCTTCTCTTCTTTGTAACTTGTATGCGATCTCGTATCTCAGAGAGTTAGCATGGTCGCGTGGGAGGAGTGATGTGGTTATCTCGGCAGTTCGGTACTCCTCCAAGTCAGGCTTGCTCTGATTCTAGGCAATGGCGCCATGCACGCACATCAGATTAATATCAATCGCCAATTTGCAAGGCAGGGGGCGATCCAAAACTACCCCTAATTCATCACATATACTAATAACTGCGATTTTTTTCGAAAACTGCCCCTAATTCATCGCATATAATAACTACAATGTTTCTCGATCAGGCCGTTGTGGGGAGGGAAATTAGGGATAACGACTACCCTTCTTTTAGGGATCTGCTAAGGAAGGAATTCCTAGATTAAGAAGGAAATCATAGGGACAGTACCTAACAATTTGGCATTTGGGGGCCCCTCTCACACCGGGGGCCTAGGGCGGCCGCCCTGTTCGCCCCCCTCAAGGCCGCGCCTGGATGGAACCGGTCTCTCGTAAGCGTACGAGTAATGTTGGTCCGGGCCACTTTATCCCACAATACCGCTGACTCAAAGCACGACCAAGGGAGGAAGCAATCCGAGCATCAACACCCACAAACTCCTTTGTGTTCTACTCGTGATCTCATCTACACATAGACCTAGCTCTAATACCACTATTGGGGAACGTTGCATGGGAAACAAAAAAATTCCTACACACACACAAGATCTATCCATGGTGATGAGCATCTACGAGAGGGAGAGTGGATCTACATACCCTTGTAGATTGCTAAGCGAGAACCGTTAAGAAACACGGTTGATGTAGTCGAATATCTTCGCGATCCAAATCACCGAGCGTCCCGCGATCCCATCACTATCCTTCTCGCGATCTAATCATGATCCGTCCCACGATCCCATCATGATCCGTCCCGCGATCATATAAGGAAACGTCTCGCGATCTTGATCACGATCCTTCCAATCTAGCGCCGAACGGACGGCGCCTCGGCGTTCAGCACATGTACAACTCGATGACGATCTCCGCCTTCTTGATCCAGCAAGAGGGAGAAAAGAGTTAGATGAGTTCTACGGCAACACAATGACGTGGCGGCGGTGGTGGTGGAACTATTCCGGTAGGGCTTCGCCTAAGCACCGCCGAAACTAGACTAAAGGAGAAAACGATCTAGAGGAAGTAGAGGGAGCACGTGGCAATTAGGGTTAGCTCTCCCCTCTAATCCTCTAGTATATATAGGAGGAAGGGAGGGGAGGAGGCAGCCTCAAACCCTCAAGGGTTGGCCGAAATTGGAGGTGGAGTCCTACTCCAATCCTACTAGGAGTAGGATTCCCCCTCTCCACGTGGAAATCCTTTCCACCTTTCCACCTTTGGCTTTTTCCCACCCCTAGCCGCATGGGCCTTAGGAGGGGGTTAGACCATCCCACTAGGGTCTGGTTTGACTCCTCCCACAACCCATGAGGTCCTTTGGGTCGAGACACCCCTCCCGATGGCCCCCGGTACCCTCCCGGCACTCCCGATACACTACCGAAGTACCCGAAACTTTTCTGGTGACCAAAATAGGACTTCCTATATATCAATCTTTACCTCCGGACCATTCCGGAGCTCCTTCTAACGTCCAGGATCTCATCTGGGACTCCGGACAACCTTCTATCACCACCATACATAACTCTACTATACCAAAACGTCACTGAACTTTAAGTGTGCAGACCCTGCGGGTTCGAGAACTATGTAGACATGACCGAGACACCTCCACGGTCAATAACCAATAGCGGGACATGGATGGCCATATTGGTTCCTACATATTATACTAAGATCTTTATCGGTTGAATCTCTATGTCAAGGACTCAATTAATCCCGTACGATGTTCCTTTTGTTCTTCGGTATGTTACTTGCCCGAGATTCGATCGTCGGTATCTCTATACCTAGTTCAATCTCGTTACCGGCAAGTCTCTTTACTCGTTCCTTAATACAAGATCTCGTGGCTAACACTTAGTCACATTGCTTGCAAGGCTTATTGTGATATTGTATTACCGAGTGGGCCTTGAGATACCTCTCCGTCACACGAAGTAATAAATCCCAGTCTTGATTCATGCCCACTCAACAGACACCCTCGGAGATACCTGTAGAGCATCTTTATAGTCACCCAGTTACGTTGTGACGTTTGATACACACAAGGTATTCCTCCGATGTCAGTGAGTTGCATGATCTCATGGTCATAGGAACAGATACTTGACATACATAAAACTATAGCAATAAACTGAAACGATCATATGCCATGTTTATAGTTTGGGTCTTGTCCATCACATCATTCTCCTAATGATGTGATCCTATTATCAAATGACATCTCATGTCTATGGCCAGGAAACCTTGACCATTTTTAATCAACGAACTAGTTAACAAAAGAAGTCCAAATAACCCCCGGGGGTTTCACCATCCGGTCACTTTACCCCCTGGCGTTTAAAAGCGGGTATCTAACACCCTAGGTTTTCCTATACCATCTGAATCACCCCCTAATCTTTATTAGAGTGGTTTTACCAAGTGGTTTTGGTGATGTGGCAATGTGCACCTTGTTTTCTGACATGCATGCGGCCTCATGCATTCTCCTTCGGGCACAAGTCAATGTCGTGCCACTAGGGAAGCATCGTGTCGATGCATGGCATCAACACATAGCTCGCTGAGTCCCATTCTTCTCACTCCGTGAGCTTCTCAACCATAAGCCTCCACTTCTCTGGCTTACCATGTATCCTGTACTAGGCCAGCAATTTCTTGAACACTAGGCCTCTCTGGCCAAGCGCATCACACGGGGTTCGTGGGATCCTTCTGGTCGTCTGCGGCATCATGCTCCTGTTGCGCGTATGCGATGGCCCCCGCTGGGTGCACGCCCAGTACGACAATGTCTCATACTCAAGCTCTCCGAGAAGAACGATGGTGGCGCGGTAGAGGTCATTGTGGATGGTGACGAGCAGGACATTGGCGTCAGAGTGGCGAGACGCACATAATTTCTCTCCAGCTAGAACGCAAGCTCCCCGGGATACAATCGGATACAATGCACACGTACAAACCGGTTGGACCGAATCCCTCTTGCACAAGCATGCACGTACACACACAAAAGTACGTGCTACCATGTACGAGCCGGATAGGACTAACCTAATCGTGGTTAGCTCTGATAGTGGATTCTGTCAGCTGCCATCGGCAGCTTGAGCTTGGTGAGCTGTTGTCAGCGGAGGAAGAAGAGAACATGGCCCGCGAGTGCATTGCCAGGGTGATTATGGCACACGCGGGGCATGATGAAAAGTAGAGATTCCATGCAAGCCAAAACATAGTCGACTGCTAGCTAGCTGGTTCTACTTCTAAGTATTATACCTCACTGCCGCATCGTTGTTCGCAAGAGACCTGCCTGCTAGGATGGTGATCGCACCGCGAGGATGCGAGGGACACATATACACGGATAGCATACGGTTGTGTGGGGAATAAAGGAACCGTGCAGACGTGTGGTACCCACAACCATGCCATGTCACCAAAACCCTCCTCAAAAACCACTCTAAGCAGAGTTAGTGGGTGATTCACATGGTTTAGGGAAGCTCAGGGGGCTAGATACCTGGTTTTGGACTTCAGGGGGTAAACTGACCGGTTTGCGCAACCCCGGGGTTATATGGACTTCTATCACTAGTTAACTAGAGGCATACTAGGGACATAGTGTTGTCTATGTACCCACACATGTATTTGAGTTTTCAATCAATACAATTATAGCATGGATAATAAACGATTATCACGAACAAAGAAATATAATAATAACCAATTTATTATTGCATCTAGGGCATATTTCCAATAGTGGGCCCCACGGACCCACCGGTCAGCCGCACCAGCACATTGACTCCGGGCCCGTGAGGTTTCAAGTGGAGACGTATTTGCTAAAATAGGTTTTCCCCGTTGGAAGACGTATTTTTAGAAAGACACTCTCAGTTTTTTCAGCCGCCGTCCGAAACTGTTAGATTTTTATTTGGTTTTCTGCCTAACAAATGAACTGTCGTATCTTTGCAAGCATAACTCCGATTCAGATGATTCAAAAGCCCACGTTCTTTATTCGCCGAGACTGTTCCATTGGTATCATTTTCATTATGTTGTCACATTCTGAAAATGACCATTTCCCCCCTGCCCTCTAATCAGCTTCGTCGGGAGAGAAACTTTTCTGACGAATCTTTCGCGAGTTCATCGCACTTCTTCCTGGTGATTTTTTCATCCCCAAGCAATCCACAACAACCACTTGGATGATGGCCTTATAGTAGCCATGGTTTCCACCTGAATATTTAAACAATTGTTTGTTCATTCAATGATGTTGTTAATACTTCGGTGATGCTTGTGAATCCATGCTCATCATCATGCCATGTTCATTTGATTCTAGTGAGTTTAATGGTTATTTGTTAGTATTATTATTCTCATGATTCGTTCTTGTAATTATTCCATACTAGTGATAATGATATGCTCATATGCGTTAGTATCGTTTGTTATGCAAATGCTTGTAATATGCATGATCATCACTCTGCCATGCTCATTTGCATCGAGTAGATTAAATGAACTATTGATTATATTAAGGTTCACATGTTAGATTGTTAGGTTGCCCATTCATGTTAATGTTAATATCATGTGTATATGTATTGTTATGCCATCATGTTATTTTGTTATGACTCGGCTCATCACTATTAAAGTTAAACCTCACATTAATCAAACTTGAACAGATCTGTTGGCTGAGTCATGGTGCCCCCAAATCAAGCTCATCAGTGCAACCACATGTGCCTGGATGGGAGGCACTAATTCGATCTTTTATCATGCCTCTCGCCGGTACGTCCAACTAGGGAAGGTTATGTGTGCGTGCTACCCTGATCAGGTAAGCAGACATATCCTTGTGTACCCGAGTTGTGTTGTACCAGGGCGTCCTTGTTTGAGACGACTTTTGTTTTGGCCACGATGGATGGTGGCCACAAAGGTGGCAGATCTCATGAGCTGACATCGGGTCCACCCATGGCATAGCCCAAAGGGGAGTTTGTCGGAGTGGCCGAGTGAGTGTCTAATAACTCACAAGTGTAGGGGATCAAATGTAGCCTTTCTCGATAAGTAAGAGTGTCAAATCCAATGAGGATTTAAAGGTAGAACAAATATTCCCTCAAGTTCTATCGACCACCGATACAACTCTACACAGGCTTAACGTTCGCTTTACCTAGAACACGTATGAAACTAGAAGTACTTTGTAGGTGTGATAGGATAGGTTTGCAAGATAATAAAGAGCACGTAAATAAAAATGAGGGGCTACTAAGATAAAGAAACAACTAATTTAGTTTAACGAGTGTGGAAAAGTGGTGGTAGGAGTTGCAGAATTGTCCCTAGGCAATTGATAACTAGACCGATCATCATTATTGCAATTTTATATGAGGGAGAGGCATAAGCTAGCATAATTTCTCTACTTGGATTATATGAACATATGATTGGAACTCTAGCAAGCATCCACAACTACTAAAGATCATTAAGGTAAAACCCAACGATAGCATTATAAGGTATCAAGTCCTCTTTACTCCCATATGCAACAACCCACCTACTCGGGTTTATGCTTTTGTCACTCAAGCAACCCACCATAGGCGAATCATTAACACATTGCAACACCCTACAACAAGGATCCCTCATGCTTGCGCGACATGGAGAGCACCATAGGACAGCACCAATAATAAAACATGCAACTCAAACCAATCATGATCCTCAATCAACCCATAGGACAACAAAAATCTACCCAGACATCATAGGATGGCAACACATCATTGGATAATAATATGAAGCATAAAGTACCATGTTCAAGTAGAGGGTACAGTGGGTTGTGAGAGAGTGGACCGCTGTAGATAGATGGGGGAAGGTGATGGAGGTGTTGGTGTCCGATTGGGCTGAAATTTTGAGGGTCAAAAATTAGCTTTCTTGCGGCAAAAGGACAGCTCCAACCGATCTAAGGGCTGGTCACAAGGGCCCAGGGCGCGGCTAGGGGGGTAGGCCGCGCCTGGCAAGCTTGTGACCTCCTCGGGCATCGGATCGTGTTGATTCTTTTTCCCAAAAATCACATATATTCCAAAAAAATCTTCATAAGTTTTTATCGCGTTTGGACTTCGTTTGATATGGATTTTCTGCGAAACAAAAAACATGTAACAAACAGGAACTGCCACTGGGCACTGGATCAATATGTTAGTCCCAAAAATACTATAAAAGTTTGCCAAAAGTATATGAAAGTTGTAGAATATTGGCATGAAACAATCCAAAATTATAGATACGTCAAAGACGTATCAGTGTCATGCAATATATTGGTTTTTTCAGAATGTTATTGGTCCACCCAAATGGGAGCAGGAGGCAATAAGTTCCGTGGTGTGGGTATAGTGCACTAACCTCTGCAGAGTGTATAATCTATCGATAGCCGCCTCCTCGGATATGGACATAGTTCATAGTAGGTCGCACTATGGGTCAACAGTAATAATAATCTAAATTATAAACAACCCTAGTTCAATGAGGAAAGAAGTTGGTTGATCTTTATGTGGTCACAAGATGATCACGATGGTATTATTATGAGGTGATCTTGTGGTGATCACGATGGTATTATTTATGATGGTTGATCATGATGTGATCATGTGATTATCATGGTGGTAAGTAAGATGGTTATCTATGATGGTTACGAAGTAACCTCCGAGCAAAGTAAGTTGGTCCATGAGGCCTTAAACATTGCCCCCCTTCTCATGCTAGTATCATCATGCTCATATCATGAGTAACATGTACATGCCATGATCATCCCATATGGTTCTAGTTGTATCATGCCGATCATTAATTAACCTGCAAATGCCATATTATTGTCTCCATTGATTGATTTGGTTGCTGTGAGCTTGCGAGTACATTCAAAGTACTCACTTGGCATGTCATACCAAATCGCACATGATGCCGTGATTGATTGCTTGTCCAGTATCCCGAGTTTGCGCTCTAGGATATGTCCCAGTTAGAGTCCCTACGGAGTGGAGTCATCACCGTTGTCGTTGTTCCACAGCTAGAAGTTATTTCGCTACTAGCATGCATAGAGATACTATTTGAGTAGAGATTATAGCGGGGACAAGGGGTGTTACACTGCTGCATAGAGGGGGAGAGAGTTGGTGATCACGGCGGCGAAGTTGTTGGTGTAGATCACCGTCACGATGATGGCCCCGATGGTGTTCCGGTGCCACCGGGAGAGAAGGGGAGAGATCCCCCTCCTTATTCTTCTTCCTTGACCTCCGCCTAGATTGGAGAAGGGTTTCCCCTCTGGTCCATGGCCTCCATGGCGGCGGAGGGGTGGGAGCCTCTCTGAGATTGGATCTCTTTCTCTGTTTCTGCGTTCCCAGATTCCGGCCTTTCATCGTATCTTAAATATCCGGAGATCCATAACTCTAATCGGGTTGAAATTTTGAGGGGATTTTTATTATAAAAATATATTCCTTGCGGCAACAGGAGAGCTCCAACCGACCTAAGGGCTGGCCACAAGCCATCCTGGCACAGCTAGGGGGATAGATCGCGCCCCTATGGCTTGTGGGCCCCTCGGGCATCGTCTTACGTTGATTCATTTTCCCAAAAATCACATATATTCCAAAAAAAACTTTGTAAGTTTTTATCGCGTTTGCACTTCGTTTGGTATGGATATTCTGTGAAAAAACATGCAACAAACAGGAACTGACACTGGGCACTGGATCAATATGTTAGTCCCAAAAAGAGTATAAAAAGTTGCCAAAAGTATATGAAAGTTGTAGAATATTGGCATGAAAAAATCAAAATTATATATATATGACAGAAACGTATCAACATCCCCAAGCATAATTCCTGCTCGTCCTCGAGTAGGTAAATGATAAAAAATATAATTTTTAATGTGGAATGCTACCTAGCATAATCTTGTTCATATAATCTAATCATGGCATGAATATTATGACACGAGTGATACAAAGCAATAGTCTATCATTTGACATTAAGACAACAATAATTGAGGCATACTAATAAAGAAATCATGTCTTCTCAAAATATCATGGCTAAAAGAAAGTTATCCCTGCAAAATCATATAGTCTGGCTATGCTCCATCTTCCCCACACAAAGTATTCATATCATGCACAACCGCGATGACAAGTCAAGCAATTGTTTCACACCTTTTATGTTCTCAAACCTTTTCAACTTTCACGCAATACATGAGTGTGAGCCATGGATATAGCACTATAGGTCGAATAGAGTATGGTGGAGGTTGTAAGGAAAAGGAGAAGATGGTCTCACATCAACTAGGCGTATCAACGTGCTGTGGAGATGCCCATTAATAGATATCAATGTGAGTGAGTAGGGATTGCCATGCAACGGATGCATTAGAGCTATAAGTGTATGAAAGCTCAAAAAGGAAATAAGTGGACGTGCATCATGAAGAAAAATTTCCACTAGCTATATGAAATTGAGAAAATTGGAGACTCCCTATCATGAAGATCATGCTGTTACTTTGAAGCACAAGTGTGTAAAAAGGATAGTAGCATTGTACCTTCTCTCTTTCCTCTTTTTTTGGTGGGCATCTTTGGACTCCTTCTTTTGGGCTTCATTGGCCTATTTTATTATTTTTAGAGTCTAGAGTCTCATCCCAACTTGTGAGGGAATCATAGCTTACATCATCCTTTCCTCACATGGGACAATGCTCTAATAATGATGATCATCAGACTTTTTTTACTTACAACTCAAGAAGAATACCTAGAACAAAATATGACTCTATATGAATTCCTCCGGCGGTGTACCGGGATGTGCGACGATCTAGCATAGAAAATAACATCAAAAAATGGACAAGCCATGACAACATCACGCTAGCTATCTTATGATCATGCAAAGCAATATGACAATGATGGTGCGTGCCATAATACACGGAACGATGGAAGTTGCATGGAAATATATCTCGGAATGGCTATGGAAATGCCATGATAGGTAGGTATAGTGGTTGTTTTGAGGAAGGGTATATGGTGGGTTTAATGCACCGACGAAAGTTGCACGGTACTAGAGAGGCTAGCAAAGGTGGAAGGGTGAGAGTGCGTATAATCCATGGACTCACATTAGTCATAAAGAACTCACATATTTATTGCAAAAGTCTATTAGTTATCGAAGCAAAGTATTAGACGCATGCTCCTAGGGGAGAGGTTGGTAGGAGTTAACGATCACGCGCTCCTGACCCTCACACAAAGGATGACAATCAATAAACAAATCATGCTCCGACTTTGTTACATAATGGTTCACTATACGTGCATGCCACGGGAATCACAAACCTTTAACACAAATATTTCTACCAATCCACAATTACTCACTATCATGACTCTAATATCACCATCTTTATATTGCAAAACTATTGCAAGGAATCAAACATATCATATTCAGTGATCTACTAATTTTATGTAGGACTTTATGACTAACCATGTGAATGACCAATTCCCGTTGACTCTCTAAATAGATATAAGTGAAGCATGAGAGTTTAATTCTTTCTGTCTACAAAATATATGCCCACGCTCTAAAAAATATAATTGAAGCAAAAGAGCATTCTACAAATGACACTTTTCTATGTGTAGAGAAAGAGGCAATCCAAACTTCAAATGATATAAGTGAAGCACATGAAGCATTCTATAAAGCCATACTCAAAATATATAAGTGAAGAACATGAAGCATTCTATAAATCTACCAAGGACTATCTCATACCAGCATGGTGCATTATTAAAATAAAAATAAAAAAAGCAGGCAACGCTCCAAGATTTACGCATATCATGTGACGAATAAAAATATAGGTCCAAGTAAAATTACCGGTGGTTGTTAGAAGAAAGAGGGGATGCCTTCCTGGGCATCCATAAGCTTAGTTTCTTGGGAGTCCTTAACTTGGGGTGCCTCGGGCGTCCCCAAGCTTAGTCTCTTTCCACTCCTTATTCCTTCATCCATTGTGATCTCACCCAAAACTTGAAAACTTCAATCACACAAAACTTAACAAACCCTCATGAGATAAGTTAGTATAATAAAAACAAATCACCACTTTAAGTATTGTTGCCAACCAATTCATATTTTTTCCATTGTAGCTACTGAAATATAAATTTTCCATTGCTTATACACCAATACAATCGATAGTTTCGTCAGAACGAGCAAAACAATGCATAAAAACAGAATCTATCAAAAAGAGGACAGTCTGTAGTAATCTGAACATTCACCATACTGCTGTAACTCTAAAAATTAGGATGTGCTCAAGAATTTGTATAACAGTATTGCGTAAAATTTCAAAAAAATTGCGCGCTCCAGTAAAATACAGAAATTCAAACAATGCAGCAAAAGTTTCTATTTTTACACAACACATATCAAACAAGCAATTAAAACATCCTAAAGGTAATTCTTGGCACATTATTTTTATAATACAATGGATTTTTACAAGGGGATAATTATTTTTGTTGAAAAGTTTCTTTAATCAAGATTCACAAAGTTTCCATGGGCATGAACAAAGTTCAAGGCTAGCCCCCACTTCAACGTTGCTTGTCTTTCTCACTTTCACTTTTCTTTTTGAAAAAGTTTTAAGTTCCCCACTTTATTTTTTGTTTTTAATTATGAAAAAGCACACAACAGAATAAAATGATTCTCTAAAACTTCTGGGTTGTCCCTGGCAGCGCTTTCTTTAAAGCCATTAAGCGAGGCATAAAGTGCTCAAGTAATGGATCCACCCGGATCCCAAGGTATATCAAAGCCAATTTTAATTAACAATGATTTGTAATTTAGTAGTGAGCAAAAAGTAACATATATCATGCAACAACGAAGTCTAACTCTCTTCCTATGCATCAGCATGTCATAAAAGAACAATTCATGCACACAAAGTAAAGGCCAATGCATAGTATAAACAGTTTCTTGCAATTTTATCATATTGGAAACATAGAGAGGTGGAGATGTAGTTCCTCTCTCATAATAATTGCAAGTAGGAGCAGAAAGCACATGCATATTATATCTATCAAAATCATCATGTGTGATAGTAAAAAGCAACCCATCAACATAGTCCTTAATAAGCGCAAACTTCTCTGATATAGTATAGTTGGGAGAATTCAAAAAGATAATAGGACTATCATGTGTGGGTGCAATAGCAACAATTTCATGCTCAACATAAGAAACTATAGCAAGTTCATCTTCATAAGCATAATTCATATTGGCATCATGGCCACAAGAATAGCAAGCATCAAGTTCATCAAAAAGGGATATTTCAAATGAATCCAAGGGATCATAGCAATCAACATAACATTCATCCTTCGGTAAGCACACAGTGAAATTAAAAAATGTATGAGTTGAAGAGTTACTCTCATTAGAAGGTGGGCACGGGTAGGTAATCCTCTCTTCCTCCTTTTGTTCTTCGCTCTCCTCGTCATCCTTTTCATCTAATGATCTCACAGTGTCAGGAATTTCTTCTTCCATAGATTCCTGCAAAATATTAGTCTCTTCCAAGGTAGTGGTCATTCTTTCAATAAACTCTTCAACATAATCATTAATAGCATAGTTTTCATAGCAATATTTAAATATGGCAAAAATTTCAGATTTGTAAAGAGTAGCATCATACTTTTGAATGAAAGAAGCAATTTCATAGGCACCCTTAAAAGCAACGAATTCTTCAATTTGTTCAACATCATTATAACAATAGGCCTTATTGGCATAAGAGGATAATATTTTATTATCAATAAACACACATTGGTAGGGAAGGTGTTTTTTAGCTTCTTTATAACAACAAGTAAAATCATGCAATTCACACAAGTTCCAAGCATAACAACACAAAGTATTAATTTGATGCCACAAGAGTTTTGCTTTATGAGATATTCGGTGTCACACACAATGAGCATGCCCATTTAATGAATTTCCCTCAACTAAGCTAGTTGCGTTTTCAGCACGAGCACAAGTGGATCGAAGATGACCCAAGAAATATTCTTCGGTGGTACGGAGCACTAGTGGTTCCTCAACTTTTGAAGCAACAAGTACAACTAATTTTTTTGGTATTTTACGTTTCCTACCCATATCTAAAGATAGAAAACAACTTAGAATAGAAAATAAAAATTACTTAGTGATAAAGCAAACAAGCACACACGATAATATACACCCCATGCTATTGCTCCCCGGCAACGTCGCCAGAAAAAGGTCTTCATAACCCACAAGTATAGGGGATCAATTGTAGCCTTTCTTGATAAGTAAGAGTGTCGAACCCAATGAGGAGCTAAATGTAGAACAAATATTCCCTCAAGTTCTATCGACCACCGATACAACTCTACACACGCTTAACGTTCGCTTTACCTAGAACAAATATGAAACTAGAAGTACTTTGTGGGTGTAACGAGATAAGTTTGCAAGATAATAAAGAGCACATAACTAAAAACTAGGGGCTGCTAAGATAAAGAAAAAACTAGTTAGTCTTAGTAGAGTGCTTTTTGTCACAAGAAAATTATTTGTCCCTAGGAAATCGATAACTAGACCAATAACCATTATTGCAATTTTATATGAGGGAGAGGCATAAGCTAACATACTTTCTCTACTTGGATCATACGCACTTATCATTGGAACTCCAGCAAGCATCCGCAACTACTAAAGATCATTAAGGTAAAACCCAACCATAGAATTATAAGGTATCAAGTCCTCTTTACTCCCATATGCAACAACCCACCTACTCGGGTTTATGCTTCTGTCACTCAAGCAACCCACCATACGCAAATCATGAAAACATTGCAACAACCTACAACGAGGATCCTACATGCTTGCACGACATGGAGAGCACCATAGGACAACACCAATAATAAAACATGCAACTCAAACCAGTCATGCTCATCAATCAACCCATAAGACAAAACGGATCTACTCAAACATCATAGGATAGCCATACATCATTGGGAAATAATATATAGCGTTGAGCACCATGTTTAAGTAGAGATTATAGTGGGGAGAAGGGGTGTTACACCACTGCATAGAGGGGGAGAGAGTTGGTGATGACGGCGACGAAGTTGTTGGTGTAGATCGCCGTCATGATGATGGCCCCGGCGGTGTTCCGGTGCCACCGGGAGAGGGGGGAGAGAGCCCCCTCCTTCTTATTCTTCCTTGACCTTCCCCCTAGATGGGAGAAGTGTTTCCCCTCTGGTTCAGGGTCTCCATGGTGGCGGAGGGGTGGGAGCCCCTCCGAGATCGGATCTCTCTCTCTCTCTCTCTCTATTTCCTTCTATTTTTGTGTTCCTAGATTCTGGCCTTTCACCGTTCTGAAATATTCGGAGATCCGTAACACTTATCGAGCTGAAGTTTTGAGGGGATTTTTATTATAAAAATATATTCGTTGTGGCAAAAGGAGAGCTCTAACCGAACTAAGGGATGGCCACAAGCCACCCTAGTGCGGCCACGGGGTAGGTCGCGCCCTTGTGGCTTGTGGGCCCCTCGAGCATCGTCTCATGTTGATTCTTTTTCCCAAAAATCATATATATTCCAAAAAAAACTCCGTAAGTTTTTATAGCATTTGGACTTCGTTTGGTATGGATATTCTACGAATAAAACATGCAACAAACAGGAACTGGCATTGGGCACTGAATCAACATGATAGTCCCAAAAATAGTACAAAAAGTTGCCAAAAGTATATGAAAGTTGTAGAATATTGGCATGAAACAATCAAAAATTATATATACGACGGGGACGTATCAGCGACCGTGGTCTAGAGCATGCAGCAGTCAATTGTGGATCGCCAAGTGACCAATTTCTGAGGGTTTTGGAAGTCTACCCTGAAGACTTACCACGAGTGTTGGGCGAGGACTGTGTGACCTTAGCTCAAGGAGAATACAGTAATCACTGTGTGTCCTCTGGTTTAAATACCAGGCTGCTCCGAACCAGACGTACGACTGTCATAGCAGTTGGAACTGGGTTATCAAACCATTGTCTTCATCGAGCTACCTGGTTCTATTTCCTCAACCCTTTCATTTCCTTGTATACTTGATGAAATTGATCATTACTGTTTGAAGACTTTTTCAATTTCCTCGCCTCAAATTCTTCAGTTACCTTGTTCCGCACCTGCTCATCCTGTATCATGCTACCTGTAATCTGTGCATGCTTTATTTGATCATGATGACTATGCTATTGCTATGTTTCTTATGCACTTGAGTACTTATTCCGCTTCTAGTTATTCATCACATTTCAAATTGCTCAAGTTGAAATTCCTGAGTGATGAATTTGTAAAAATCGCCTATTCACCCCCCATCTAATCGATATAACGCACTTTCAATTGGTATCAGAGCAAGGTACTCCCTTGTTCTGTGTGATTTTGGTTTAAGCGCTTGGAGTTCTAGTTATGTCGACTGTAGGTATGATCAAGGTCTCCATAGGTCATCCTACATTCGATGGGTTAGACTATCGCTACTGGAAGAACAAGATGTGCATGCATCTTGAGCCAATTGACAACGATCTCTGGTATGTTGTGGAAAATGGTGTTCCCTCTGTTTCTCCCACGGTCAATGCTGCTAATGTGAAGAGATTCAAGTAACTTGATTCACAAGCGAAGAATATCATCTGTGGCCATCTGAGCAAAGGTCAGTATGGTAGAGTGAGTGCTTTGGAGTCTGCTAAGCTTATCTGGGATAGGCTATCCAAAGTCAACGAAGGTGTTTCCACTCAACGTGACTCCCGTGTTGATGTTCGTTCGCAATCTCTTCAACCGCTTCAAAAGACTCGACAATGAGAATGTTCAGTAAACTTTTGATCGTCTCACTGATATCTTCAACGAGCTTCAAGCACTTGGTTCCACTGACATCACCGACCACGAGGTGGTGAAGAAACTGCTGAGATCTCTTGATTCCTCATTTGATACTCTGGCTTTGATGATTCAAGAGTGTGGAGATTACAAGTCACTTGATCCTGCTGATATACTTGAGAGACACGATACTCATGAATTCCAACAAGCTGAGAAGAGAGACCTCTACGGGCCAAGCTATGGAGGATCTCGTGCACTGAAGGCAAAAGCAATTTCCTCATCTGAAGGCAAAGAATCTAATAGTAGCCTTGGTGGTCCTAAAGAACTGAGTCAGGAGCTGGCAATGCTCGTGAGGAAATTCCAGAAGTTTTCAAGGAGAGACCGGTTTGGAAAGTCATCAAAAAGTGGCTTGAAGAAATCAAATTCCTCAAGTGACTACAAGAAGAGAACTTGTCTCAAATGCAAGAAATCTGGTCACTTTATGTTTGTTTTTCCTCTCCGGGAAAAAGAATCAAAGAAGAAGAAATACAAGGACAATAGTTCTGATGACTCGAAGAAAAAGAAGAAATCTTCAAAGTCCTCATCTTCAAAGTCCTCATTGCACAAGAAGAATGGTTCCAGAAAGGCTCGGGCTTTCATTGGCAAGGAAATGGATTCTGAAGAAGAATATGAAGAATATTAAGAAGAGGAAGAATCTGAGGTGGCGTCAGAATCTGGTGTTGCTAGCCTTGCTCTCAGTACTACCTTCGTCAGCAAGTCCATCTTCAATGATGAAGAAAATGACTACTCCAATGACTCTGACGTCAGCAATGATGAATATGCTCCCACTTACTGCTTCATGACGAAATGCGTCAAGTCATTCACTGAATGTCCCAATCTTGATGACATTGAATATCTAAGGTGGAAAGTTTTGATGAAGAAGCATCTCATATAAATGAACAATGAGTTGTGGACTGTTACTAAACTTGGACTGACTGACCTCTGCAAGACGACAAATGGTTAGAAAATTCGCAAGTACACTCAACTTGATGCTCACGCGAGGAACATCATCTGCTCAAGCCTACCAAGCATCATGTTCAAGGGCATCTGTCATCTCCAAAATGCAAAGCTCATCTGGGATAGGATCATGGACATCAATGAAGGTTATCACAGTCGTCAATATCCCATGTTCATAAAACTCAAGAAATTCCTCAAAACCCAGGAAACTAATCCTGGTTCATCTTCTTCACTATGCCTTATGGCAAAAGGTTCTAAGGTACACAACCATCACTCCTCCTCTGAATCAAGTGAAGGTGAATCTGATGAATATGTGAAACCTAGCTATTCTAAACTTGCTAATATTTCCACTAAGCAACAATGTGCACTTGAAAAGCTTCAGAATCTGTTAGACAAAAGCGATGATGTGTTGAATGAGGAAGTGGATCGGACTCAAACTCTAACTAATAATCTCAAAAGTCTTCAGTTGAAGTATGATAACCTTCAGAGTCATCGTAATGCTCTCTTAGTCGATCATGAGAAGCTTTCTTATGAATTTCTTCAAATAAAGCAAGATCTTGAGAAACTAAGAGTGTCTCTTGAGGATCTCCAAAGGGAAAACGATTCCTTACTGGCTCAACAGGTCAGTACCGCTCGGGAAGAATTTGTTCCACCTTGTTTGAAATGCATCAAACGTGAAACTACTAATTCTTCACCTGAATGTTCAAATGCTTCTATTGCTGCAAAATTTTCAACTATCCCCGTGGTCACAAATTCTTCATCTGAGGATACCACAAGTATCACTGACGAAAATGCAGGGTTGAAGGAATTGTATGTGACAGACATATACAAAAGTCTCAAAGGGCATCAAACCCTTTGTGATGTGCTCAAAAAGCAGATCCTGAACATGAACCCTAGGAAAGAGGGTATTGCATTTGAGACGAAACTCAATGCTGATGGATCCTACTGGAAACCTGAGCAGTACCCCAGAACCTCATGGGTTGCTGCGGAAGGACTTCATGTAGATTCATCCGCTTTATCTAGCTTTACTTGTGAAACTTCATATTCCTCTGATGAGTCAATTGACTCCAACTACAAATTCTGCAAAAATTAGAATGGTGAAGTATTTGCCAGATTTGTTGGAACTAACTGCAGGAACCATTCACCTATGAGGAAAATGTGGGTTCCCGAGAGCTGCTTGGAAAATCTTCAAGTGAATGTCCTCATGACACCACCTATGAAGAAAAAGAACCCCAAATCAAATTCCTCATATGAACCAATGTCGTAACTTGGACCAAATTCCTCAAATGGTCAAAAGTATCATTCTCGTGCTAATGCATTTGTTTCGTAGGGAAAATCTAAGAGTTCTGAATATGTGCATTATTCTTCAAATCATTATGTTCATAAGTCCTCGAAGAATTTATCTGCTTATTCATATGAGTACTCTAACCCTCGTCTTGTGGAACGAACTGCACTAGCTTCAATGCCTCCTTTCTCATATGAAGCTCGCAGAATGATGAACTCTTTGCCAACCCTCCGGATGTGGGTGGTGACGAAATTGAACTAATTTCCTATGCAGGGTCAGGTCTCCAAACAAACTTGAACGTCTGATGAATTTTCTGGAGACCTGAGGAAATGCTTCAAAGGACGCAAGCTAATCATGTGGAAATGAACTCCTTATTTCTCACGTCCTCACACTGCTTTACTTACTATGTTGTGTGATGAAATTCTGCCTGATGAATTTGATATCATATTCTTCACTTTGAAGCATATGAGTTCGTAAGTTGTACTAATTCATCTGCAAGATGAAACTCCAAAAGGTATTGAGTGGATTCTCGACAGTGGATGCACCAACCACATGACTGGTGATAAATCTCTACTGATGAATATACCACTTGCCCCATCTCATCTGAAGCATATCACCTACGCTGACAAAGGAAAAAGCAAGGTATTGGGTCTAGGTAAGGTTGCAATCTCAAAGGACCGACACATGGATAAGGTGATGCTTGTCGAATCCCTCGGGTTTAACCACACGTCTATCTTGATGTTTTGTGATCTTGATATGGTTGCCATCTTTGGAAAATATCGTTGTGTTGTCATCATGGAAACTGACATATCCAAAGTCTTCGAAGGCTTTAGGAGAGGAGACTTGTATATTGTTGATTTCTCTACAAGTCCTCAGCCTGCCACGTACCTACTGGCAAAGTCTTCAGAAGGTTGGATGTGGCATCGACGACTTGGACACGTTAGTATGAGGAACTTGCACACGGTCGTGAAGAAAAAACACGTCATTGGCATTGAAGGTGTCAAATTCCTTAAGGACCACCTCTGTGGTGCTTGTGAGCCTGGAAAGATGACGAGATCCAAGCATCCCTCGAAGACAATCATGACCACTACTCGACCCTTTGAATTGCTTCACATGGACCTTTTTTGCCCCACTCATTATTCTATACTAACAAATTCTTCAGGTTTGTATGCATTTGTCAATGTTGATGATTACTCTCGTTAAAATTGGGTGCATATTATTCTATACAAGTCTGAAGTGCAGGATGTCTTCAGACGATTTGCTTCAAGGGCCTCAACAAACTTCGGTGCCAAGTTCAAGCACATCAGGAGTGATAATGGGACTGAGTTCAAAAACACTAATATTGATGAATATCTCGATGAACTTGGTATTACTCATGAGCTATCTAGCCCATATACTCCTCAGCAGAACGATGTCGTGGAGCGCAAGAACATGACTCTTGTTGAGATGGCTCGCACCATGCTTGATGAATACAAGGCTCCTCACTGCTTCTGGCCTGAGGCAATTGATACAACTTGCCACATCATCAACAGGGCATATCTTGATAAATTCTTCAAGAAGACTTCATATGAACTCATGACTCGCAAGAAACCCAATGTGAGTTATTTCAAAGTCTTCGGTGCTAAATGCTGGATTAGAGATCCTCATCATAGTTCTAAATTTGCACCGAGTGCACATGAAGGTTTTATACTTGGTTGCCGAAAGGACTCGCACACCTACAGAGTCTTCAGTGCCTACCACCACAAGGTTGTTGAAACTGTAGATGTGCAGTTCGATGAAACTAATGGCTCGCAAAGAGAGCACGTGCCTCCTGTGCTAGATGAATTGTCTCCTGAGGAATCCATTAAGTTGAAAGCAACTGAAGATGTAATACCCACTGAATAACCTCAACCTACTAAGGAAGTCATTCCAACCAATGAAGACATTCATGCTGATACACCTGAAGAAAATGGTGCTGAAGAAAATCCTCAGCCTCGTCAATCTGCTCATCCTAGAGTTGCAAATGAAGTGCAGGTTGACAAAATCATCGATGACATCAATGCATCAGGTCCCCTCACTCGCTCAAGAGCTTCACATTTGTCTAAATTTTGTGTTCATTTTGGTTTTGTCTCTATTATAGAGCCCACCAAAGTTGATGAAGCATTCAAGGAGTCTGAGTGTATTCAATCTATGCAAGAGAAAATTTGAGTTAGTCTTCAAGCGGGTCTCTATATATCGGCTGTTTTTTTTAAGTTACAACTCTCGCTCTTCTGAAGGTTTCGTTGGTTGACTTGTAAACTTAAGTCCGACGGTGGTCTGGCGCTTTTGAACTGCTTTCCGCATGTTTATTTCCTCAAGTACCTTAATGCATACATGCTGAATTTCGTTAGACACCATTATTAGCATGCATTTCAAATTCTTCATATCGTATGTTAAATGCGTGTATGAATTACAAGATATAGGGAAAGTTCTCCATGTTTTTAACGTGCCATGTGCATTTGCAGTCCAAAGAAAATTCCTCAAATATGCACATCTTCATGGGAGTTCTTCTATATCTTGCAATAAAATTCCTCAAACTCAGTACTTAGACTTCATATTTTTATCCCTGTTGAAAACTTAACCTATTTGTCATCAATCACCACAAAGGGGGAGATTGTAAGTGCATCTAGTGCCCCTTAGTGATTTTGGTGTATTGTAGACTTATATGTTAAGAGACTGATGCGGTTGTAAGTGTACACATGCTCTATAAGTCACAGAGGAGTTTGATATATTCGAACATTATCGACCCCTAAAAATGAATGTCTTCAGCTGAAGACTTTGGTATTCCGTGAAGACTTTGAAAATGAAGAAGTTGGTGTGACCTTGAATATATGAACGAGGACTATGAAGCATGAAGACTTTTGTTTTCGTAGTTTCATTTCCTTTCCTTAACTCATAGGAAACACCGTACTATTAATGGGGCCCGAGGTAATACTAAGGAAAATTTGCAACTGATGCTCAACTCAAAAGCCTCAACCTATCAAATCCTTCAAGTGAAGCCTTTGAAAATCTCTTACGGTTCAGTCAAGTTCTTCAGTGAGAGAGACAGTGTTCTTCTGGTCCCTGAGGAATTTGGTCTGACTGAGGAGTTAGGATTTCACCAGTGCAAATGCCTACAGTGAGGAATATGATAAGCCCTGAGGAATTTGACAGTTCAAATTCTGACCGGTGCTGTGCTTAGCGCAAGCTGTCCCCAATCATATTATTCACATAACGGTCATATCATTGGGGCATTTATGTCTTATCATGTCAGGTTGCACCCTGGCTATAAATAGCCACCCCCCACAACCACTAGTTGGTTGGCTGCTAGAGAGAACTAACACTTGTCATTTGAGAGCAACCCATCCTCCGAGGACTTTGAGAGAAAATCATCAGTGAGGAAAAAAACCCAAAACCAAATCACCGAACCCAAAGTGATTGAGCATCACTGAAGAGATTGTTGCCGTGTGGAATCAACACTTTTTACCTTTGAAGACTGTGTATCTTCCATACGGTTAGGCATCATGGTCCAGTGCATCCTACAGTCAATTGGGGATCACTGAGTGACTGTGGTCTAGAGCATCCAACAGTCAATTGTAGATCACCAGATGGCCAGTTTGTGATGGTTTTGGGAGTCTACCCATAAGACTTACAACGAGTATTGGGCAAGGACTGTGTGGCCTTATCTCAAGGAGAATACAGTAAGGACTGTGTGTGTCTGGTTTAAATATCAAGCCGCTCTGAACAAGACATACGACTGCCACAGTAGTTGGAACTGGGTCATGAAACCATTTTCTTCATCGAGTTACCTGGTTCTATTTCCTCAACCCTTTCATTTCCTAGTATACTTGTTGATGAAATTGATTGTTACTGTTTTTAAGAATTGGATTGAAGACTTTCTCAATTTCCTCACCTCAAATTCTTCAGTTACGTTGTTCCTCTCCTGCTCATCCTGTATCACGCTACCTGTAATCTGTGCATGCTTTATTTCACCATGATGACTGTGCTATTGCTATGTTTCTTATGCACTTGAGTACTTATTACGCCGCTAGTTATTCATCACATTTCAAATTCCTGAAGTTGAAATTCCTTGGTGATGAATTTGTAAAAATCGCCTATTCACCCCTGATGTCTACTACACAACCTTCTTCTTGTAGACTCATGTTGGGCCTCCAAGCGCAGACTTTTGTAGGACAGTAGCAATTTTCCCTCAAGTGGATGACCTAAGGTTTATCAATCCGTGGGAGGTGTAGGATGAATATGGTCTCTCTCAAACAACCCTGCAACCAAATAACAAAGAGTCTCTTGTGTCCCCAACACACACAACAGAATGGTAAATTGTATAGGTGCACTAGTTCAGCGAAGAGATGATGATACAAGTGCAATATGGATGGTAGATATAGTTTTTTTTAATTTGAAAATATAAAAAGAGCAAGGTAAAAAATAGTAAATAGTGAGCAAAACGTTGTATAAATGCTTGGAAACAAGGCCTAGGGTCCATACTTTCACTAGTACAATTTCTCTCAACAATATTGGCATAGTTGAATCATATGTAAATACCTCTTGTGCGACAAAGAGTTCACTCCAAAGTCACAAATAGCAGAGAACTAATGAAGAAATTATTGTAGGGTACTAAACCACCTCAAAGTTATCTTTTCTGATCAATCTTATGAGCTATCCCTATAAGTGTCATGGACAACCCTAGAGTTCATACTAAAATAACACCTTAAGATACACATCAACCAAAACCCTAATGTCACCTAGATACTCCAATGTCACCACAAGTACCCATGGGCTTGATTATACGATGTGCATCACATAATTTAAGATTAATCATATTCAATCCAACACAAAGAACTTCAAAGAGTGCCCCAAAGTTTCTACCGGAAAGTCAAGACAAAAATGTGTGCCAACCCCTATGCATAGATTCCCAAGGTCACGGAACCCACAAGTTGATCACCAAAACATACATCAAGTGGATCAATAGAACATCCCATTGTCACCACGGATATCCCATCGCAGGACATATATCAAATGTTCTCAAATCCTTAAAGACTCAAGCCGATAAGAAAACTTCAAAGGCAAAACTCAATTCATCACAAGAAGATAGAGAGGGGAAAACTCCATATGATTCATCTATATCAATAATGCTTGCGGTACATAAAGATCGTGCCATCTCAAGAACACGAGAGAGACACATCAAACACATAGCTACTGGTACATACCCTCAGCCCTGAGGGTGAACTACTCCCTCCTCGTCATGAAGACCTCTGGGATGATGAAGATGGCCTCCCATGACGGTTTCCCCCTCTGGCAGGGTGCCGAAACGGGCTCCCGATTGGTTTTTCGTGGCTCTAGAGGCTTGCGGCGGCGGAACTCCCGATCTAGGTTTCTTTTCGGAGGTTTCTATATTTGTAGGAATTTTTGGCATTGGAATCACGTCAAGGGGTGCCACGAGGCGGTGATAAGCCTGCTAGGTGCGACCAGGGGGTGGCCGCTCCTGGCAGGCGTGTGACCTCCTCGTGGCTCTTCTGACCCAACTCTAATGCTTCGGGGATCTCTTTTGGTCCAAAAAATGATACTAAATTTTTAGCCCATTCTGAAAACTTTTATTTCTGCACAAAAAACGACACCATGGTAGTTCTGCTGAAAACAACGTCAGTTCGGGTTAGTTCTAATAAAATCATACCAAAATCATATAGAATTATTGTAAACATGGCATGAATACTTCATAAATTATAGATATGTTGGAGACGTATCAACATCCCCAAGCATAATTCCTGCTCGTCCTCAAGTAGGTGAATGATAAAAGAAATAATTTATAAAGTGTGAATGCTAGCAAGTGCACAAGTTTGATCAATGATAATTCCAATCACTTTTTCTAGCATCATTATATATCATAAACAATAGCTCATCTCATAAAACTTCTCATGATAAAGTAACAAGCTATCCACATGTTAAAGTATAGACTAACAAACTATGCTTTCAGTCACCAAACAATTGCAATTCATCTTATTTTCGGGAAGGGTCTATGTAAGAGCTTTGATTTAGCAAATTCCATATACTCAACTATCATATAGTCTTGCATGATTTTTAGCACTCAAAGCATATTTTTAGAGAAAATGGCATCCGTCGAACACAAAGAAAGATAGGGGCTCAAATTTTCGCCTCCCAACTTATTTATCATATAGATAATTGTCAATAATAATAATTCATGACCAAATATATTTGAATAGCCATATATGCTTGGATCTTTCCCCAACACATGACGCTTGCCAAGAGAAAAAGGCGAAAAATAAAAAGTGGTGAAGATCACCATGACTCTTGCATAAAGGTAAGTACATGAAAGTAAAAGATAGGCCCTTCGCAGAGGGAAGCATTGATTTGCAGAGGTGCCAAAGCTTGAGCTTTTAAAACAGAGATGAATAATAATTTTGGGCGGTATGCTTTAACATGCTAGATACATTATAGGCGGTTCCCAAACAGAATGGTAAAGTTTTACTCCCCCTCCACCAACCAATCACACTCCACGGCGAGCCAAATTCACGGGTACCATCCATACGAAATTCACGGGTACCGTCCATACTAGGGGGAGTTTGGTTTAATTATTTGTGTTTTCCTTTGATTTCGGGACTGGGAATCCCTATTACCAGCCACTTTCTCGTGAATGATAGTGAATCAACACATATCGTTAGAATAACCCACCTAGCATGGAAGATACTAACAACCCCTAGTCATTATATGAGCGATTCGGGCATACAAAACAGAATATCATTTGAAGGTTTAGAGTTTGGCACATGTAAATTTGCTTGGAATGGCAGGTAAATACCACATATAGGTAGGTATGATGGACTCATATGGAACAACTTTGGGTTTAAGGGTGTTTGTATGCACAAGTAGTATTTCTACTTGGTGTAGAAGTTTTGGCTAGTATGAGGTGGAAGCAAGCACCACATGTTGGAGGATCCATAACAATATAACTTCTATACAAATATAGCCAAGCATAACTCATTACGTTGTCTTCCTTGTCCTACTTCAACTAATTTTCTCAAGTTTGAAAATAATTAATGGGTATTCACAATCATAGAAGATGTCCAAGATAGTGTATTTATATGTGAAATCTCTCTTCCTTCAATATTCTTTCATGAATGGTTCAAGTGACCAATGCGGTGTTTGCTAACTTTCAATAAATTTTACCACCTATGCTTCTTATATGTGAAGTCATTAGTCCCCATGGGATACACATATGAAACATGTATAGTTTCATATTCATGATATTCAATTCATTCAACCATTTAATCATAAGGTATAAGTTAAGCACGAGAGTAAATGACAAAACTACTCCAAAACATATAAGTGAAGATCAATCAGTAGTCAAACAATTAAGTAGCTATGTGAGGACTTTCTCTCTCTCTATCTATCTCTCAATAAAGATTTTCAGATCCGAGTGTTTTATTTAAACAGCAAGCAAAACAAAAATAGCACTCCAAGAATAGCGCTCATCATGTGAACGAATAAAAATTTAGGCTCAACATAGGCTAACCGATAGTTGAACAAGAGAGGTGGGATGCGTAGCATCCCCAAGATTAGATGCTTGAGAGTTCTTGAAATATTTACTTGGGGTGCCTTAGGAATCCCCAAGCTTGAGCTTTTGTATCTTGTTCAATCCTCTCATCTCATGGTTTCACCTATTCTCAAAAACTTCATCCACACAAAACTCAAAAAGAACTCATGAGATAGGTTAGTACACATAATAATAAATCAACTCTTTATGTACTGCCAAGGCAAGTTGCACAATAATTTTCAAACATTAGGTATTGTATAATATCATTTCCACAATTTATATTTACCAATATAGGCTATGGAAACTATATGATAAGTAGATAACAAAGCTATGACAGCAATCTGTCCAAACAGAACAGTCTGTAGCAATTTATGAAAACGGTGTACTTATGTAACTCAAACAATTATGAAAATTTAGGACATGCTATAAAATTTATATTACAACACGGTGTAAGAATTTCAGAAACTTTCCACGTCCCAGTTAAATATGAAATTCAAACACCACAGCAGAAGTTTCTGTTTTTACCCAGCACATATCAAAACATGCAATGCAAGCATCCAAAGGAAATTCTTGGAACTTTTTATTGAAAAACAAGATTATAAATAACACCTAACAGATAACAACAAAATAAAATGACTCTCCAAGCAAAACTCATATTATGTGATGAATAAAAATATAGCTCCAAGTAAGATATACCAATAGTGTTGAAGACGAAAGAGGGGCGGGGCATCCCCAAGCTTAGACGCTTGAGTCTCCCTTGAATATTACCTTGGGGGTGACTTGGGAATACCCACGCTTAGGTTCTTGTCACTCCTTATTCTCGTCATATCGGTGTCTCATCCAAAACTTGAAAACTTCAATCACACAAAACTTAACGGAACTTCGTGAGAAGGGTTAGTGTAGTAAAGATAAATCATTCACTTAGGTACTGTCAAGACAAGATTCATAATTATTACCAAATTATACCTACTGTATTTCATCATTTCCACAATTTATATTACTCAATATAAGCTATAGGAACACTTGGAACAAGCAAACAATGCATGCAAAACAGAATCTGTCAAAAACATAACAGTCTGTAAAGATCTGAACGATAACCATACTTCCATGACTCTACAAATTCTAAAACATTAGTAAAACTCAAGGAATTTCCATATAATTTTTTTGTAAAAATTTCAGAATTTTTGGACGCTCCAGTAAAATCAAATAATTCATATACTGGATGCAAAACTTTTTGTTTTTGCACAGAATCAAGCAAGCAAGTATCCACACTATCCCAAAGGCTTTACTGGCACTTTATTGAAATAAAAGAAACAAAAAATTACTACTACAGTAGATTAATCATGTGAACACATAAAAACATAAGGTAAAAGTGTTGGGTTGTCTCCCAACAAGCACTTTTCTTTAATGCCTTTTAGCTAGGCATGATGATTTCAGTGATGCTCGTATAGGAATAATAGTGGAAACATCCAAAAGAGCATCATGAATCTCATGACAAGCACATTTAAGTCTAACCCTCTTCCTATGCATAGGGATTTTGTGAGCAAACAATTTATGGGAACAAGAATCAACTTGCATAGGAACGCAAAACAAGCATAACTTCAAAACCTTGAACACATAGAGAGGAAACTTGATATTATTGCAATTCCTACAAGCATATGTTCCCCCCTCATAATAATTTTCAGTAGCATCATGAAGGAATTCCACAATATAACCAGCACATAAAGCATTCTTTTCATGATCTACAAGCATAGAAATTTTACTACTCTCCTCATAAGCAATTTTCTACTCATTCATAATAGTGGGAGCAAACTCAACAAAATAACTATCATGAGATACTTGATTTACATAACCACTTTGAATATTAAAATCATGATGACAAGCTTCATGGTTGTAATTACTCTTTATATCATACGTGTCATCATAATAATCGTCATAGATAGGAGGCATGTCATAATCATAATAATTTTGCTCATCAAAACTTGGGGGACTAAAAATATCGTCTTCATCAAACATAGCATCCCAGAGCTTGTGGCTTTGCATATCATTAGCATCATGAATATTTAGAGAATTCATACTAACAACTTTGCAATCATAATCATAACTCAAAGATTTAGTACCAAACATTTTAATAATTTCTTCTTCTAACGCACGAGCACAATTTTCCTTCCCATCATTTTCACGAAAAGACATTAAAAAGATGAAGCATATGAGGCAACCTCAATTCCATTTTTTGTAATTTTCTTTTATAAAACCAAACTAGTGAAAAACAAGAAACTAAAAGATTCAATTGCAAGATCTATACCTTCAAGCACTCACCTCCCCGGCAACGGCGCCAGAAAAGAGCTTGATTTCTACTACACAACCTTCTTCTTGTAGACTCGTGTTGGGCCTCTAAGCGCAGAGTTTTGTAGGACAGTAACAATTTTCCCTCAAGTGGATGACCTAAGGTTTATCAATCCATGGGAGGTGTAGGATGAAGATGGTCTCTCTCAAACAACCCTGCAACCAAATAACAAAGAGTCTCTTGTGTCCCCAACACACCCAACACAATGGTAAATTGTATAGGTGCACTAGTTCGGCGAAGAGATGATGATACAAGTGCAATATGGAGGGTAGATATAGGTTTTTTTAATCTGAAAATATAAAAACAGCAAGGTAAAAATAGTAAATAGCAAGCAAAATGTTGTGTTAATGCTTGGAAACAAGGCCTAGGGTCCATACTTTCACTAGTGCAATTTCTCTCAACAATATTGGCATAGTTGAATCATATGTAAATACCTCTCGTGCAACAAAGAGTTCACTCCAAAGTCACAAATAGCGGAAAACTAACGAATAAATTATTGTAGGGTACGAAACCACCTCAAAGTTAGCTTTTCTGATCAATCCTATAAGTGCCACAGACAGCCCTAGAGTTCGTACTAAAATAACACCTTAAGATACACAACAACCAAAACCCTAATGTCACCTAGATACTCCAATATCACCACAAGTACCCATGGGCTTGATTACACGATGTGCACCACATAATTTCAGGTTCATCATATTCAATCCAACACATAGAACTTCAAAGAGTGCCCCAAAGTTTCTACCGGAAAGTCAAGACAAAAACATGTGCCAACCCCTATGCATAGATTCCCAAGGTCACGAAACCCGCAAGTTGATCACCAAAACAGACATCAAGTGGATCAATAGAACATCCCATTGTCACCACAGATATCCCATCGCAAGACATACATCAAGTGTTCTCAAATCCTTAAAGACTCAATCCTATAAGAAAATTTTAGAGGGAAACTCAATTCATCACAAGAAGATAGAGAGGGGGAACTCGATATGATTTATCTATATCAATAATGCTCACGGTACATCAAGATCGTGCCATCTCAAGAACACGAGAGAGATAGAGAGATCAAACACATAGCTACTGGTACATACCCTCAGCCCTGAGGGTGAACTACTCCCTCCTTGTCATGGAGACCGCCGGAATGATGAAGATGGCCTCCCGTGATGGTTTTCCCATCCGGCAGGGTGCCAGAATGGGCTCCAGATTAGTTTTTCATGGCTCTGGAGGCTTGCAGCGGCGAAACTCCCGATCTAGGTTTCTTCTTGGATGTTTCTATATTTGTAGGAATTTTTGGCGTTGGAATCACTTCAAGGGGTGCCACGAGGCGGTGACAAGCCTGCTAGGCGCTTCCAAGGGGGGTGGTCGCGCCTGGCAGGCTTGTGACCTCCTCGTGGCTCTTCTGGCCCAACTCCAATGCTTCGGGGTCTCTTTTGGTACAGAAAAAATCATACTAAATTTTCAACCCATTCCGAGAACTTTTATTTCTATACAAAAAAGACACCATGGTAGTTCTGCTAAAACAGCGTTAGTCCGGGTTAGTTCTAATAAAATCATACCAAAATCATATAGAATGATTGTAAACATGGCATGAATACTTCATAAATTATAGATACGTTGGAGACGTATCACCCCCCTCTACACGATATAACGCACTTTCAGCTACCTTAGCAGGCGTAGTGTCGCTGTGCCGTTGTAATCCTTTGTAATACGCGAACCCTTATACCCCAATTATTTTGAAATAAAAAGCTGATTTGTTCTATGCCAAGCTGTGTCGTATTCCAGAAGACTTGATCTTTGGGCTGAAATACGGGGTGTCCTGGTTTCTCTAAGCGGGACACCACAACGCTTCGTACCAGAGCAGGTCTGGTTGTAGGACGACCTAGTCTACGCGAGCATTAGAAACCGGTAATTTAGAGTCTACCTTGATTGTTGCATTTGTTTGTCGCATATCATGCGTGTAGACATATTATCTTTTCACTAACGATTGATCTTGTGAGTGTAGGTGGCATCAATTTCGATCCACTACCTGCACCCCCTAGTTTTGCATACCTGCTCTTTGGTGTTTGGTGTCATCTTTGTTCCAGTAGAGTGATGCCGAGGTACCTAGTGGTGTCGATCACTTGTAGGATTGATGCACAAGTATCGTGTCAATATAATTTTCCTCAGCCACACCAATCGATTAGGTGGTAGACATGTTTCTGCACCGAATCTTGCCATCTGACTCACCTCTTTGGCAACCCTTACTGGTCTTTGTTACCAGGAAAGGGCAATGCTATCAGACCCTGTTTTCCACTGCCATACTAGCCTATCATCCTTTCCCTGGAGGAGTGTGGTTCTCTTCCGTCCGCTTGATGATGGTGTGGCCATGACAGTTGTGTCCCGCTACATGATGGCCAAGTCCATCCCCACCTCTGAATCCGCCAGTAGTGCAATCTATGTTAAGCCGGCGCTTAGTGTAGCTCTGTTTACACCAACTCCTCCACACGTGGATTCACCTTCGTGCACACCACCACAGCATACTAGATCGTAGTACCGGAGTTTTGAATTTGTACGAGAACACAAGATGAGTAGAGAGGGAGAGGATGGACCTGAATTGCTCAGCTTGTTCCTCCCAAGTGAGGATGACGGATGCAATTGCTCAGCTTGTTCCCTCCAAATAGCTTGTCACTACTAGGAAGGAAGGATACACATACACATTTGAGATCATTGTTTATCTCCACGCGGCTCTACTCGAGTAAGAAACAATCTATATACTCCACATATATATATATACTCTACTCAAATCCAATGAGTGAAAATGCTAGAGAAAAATTACTCCCTCCTAAACTAACTAGTACAAGAACAAGATAGTGTAAAGTATCCGAGAAAAAATGCATTTCTAAGAAACAAAATAGTGAACAAGAACAAGACATGGTCTGCAGATTAGCCAAAGTGAGATGGGGATGAGGTGCTCCCTGCTGCTGCTGCTGAACCAGGGGAGGGGAGGAAGCAGAATGGTGGCCACGAGAGTGGAAGAGTAACCACACGGCGTGCACCGGCTCGCCTGCCAAATAGAATCAAAAAGAACGAACAACATCAACCTTACAAATGAAATCAAAAGGAACGAACAGAGGCGGAAAGGAGGAAGAAACCACGTCATGCACCTGCTTGGTCTGCTGGCAGGCCCGGGTCGAGGGGTGTGCGGCATGTGCCGCCAGCACAGGGCCCCTAGGTGACAGGGGCCCATTTTAGTAGCACATCATCAGCTATACCTAATTTCGTCTTAAAAAACTAGACCTAGTTGAGCAAGCAGGCTGAAAAGCCCGCACACGTCTCGCTCTCAAGTTATGTTTTGATAGCTAATCCATTGCGTGAGAGAATACCGATCGTTCGCACGATCTACAGACGCGAGCGCAGGATCAGGAACCCGATCTACGATACTAACCATAACAGCGCAGCCGCCGACCCTTCACGACGCACGAGTGGACCGGCGGCCGGCGGCCGGCGGCGGTAAGGCTCGCAACGCTTGGAGCGACGGCAACACCCAGCAGGCGAGTAGGACAGGCACACGGTTGAACTTAATCAAATCAATCTTTAAATTAACTAATCAAGAGCATTGACTTCATCCTTCAGGACAAGTGCTTGATCGCTCGTTGTCACTTTTCTTCAGCTTTTTTCGATCCTCATAATACTAATCAAGGTGCATCGTCTTTGTCAATCAATCTCGACGTGATGGCGTCTCACCTTTCCTTCGGTCCCTCCTCGTCCAGGAACAATTCAACCAGGCAAATTTGACATCCATAAATTCCACGATCTCAGTTCTACAAATGGTTTGCTACTAATTGTTTGCTGTGTATCCCTTTATTCCATTTCTCATCATTTGTATACTTTTATATTAATTTGTCTAGACGTCTTCTGTTTCAAAATCCAAGTTATTTGGTTTAAAAATCCATCCAGAGAATATAAATCTGGTTAGTGGAAACACAAGAAAATAAAATAAAACTAGAGGATTTAATTCAATAGCGTAAAGGAGCTTCAGATATATTGATTATAGTTTTTTTCTTCTTCTAAAAAATAGGGCCTATTTTAGAGTTCGGCATAGGGTCCCGATTTTTACAGGCCCGGCCCTGTCTGCTGGCGCATGGTTGTGGGAGTCGTGGCAGATCTCGACATGCTTGAGATCAGGGGCGGAGCCAGGATTTGATCATGAGGGGGGCGAGAAACCAATGCTCATAGAATGGATGAAATATCATGACATATTAAGTCTTACAGTAATGTTGAGGACAAAGTATAAAAAATATTCGTAGAACTATAAAATAAAGTTACATATCTATTAGCTTAAAGTGAGCTCTACGACTACCAGTGTCGAACAAGTTGATTATCTCATCGGATGTGATCTTTACAGCTATTTCCTTCCCAATATAGACGACCATGTAATGGCGAAGAAAGTCGTCTCCCATCCTGCTTCGAAGACGTGTCTTGACTAGTTTCATAGCTGAAAAAGCTCGCTCGGTTGTCGCAGTTGACACCGGAAGAGTTATAACCAATCGTAGTAATCTATCAACCATTGAGTATGTATCAGCTTTACCTGCATGCGATAATCAAACAGTCAAGTAAGCAAGAGTTATGGACAGCTGCAATAATCTATCAATCATTCAAGATTTAACCATTAAGTATGTAGCAACTTTACCCATTTTGAATAATCCAATAACCAAATCAGCAAGTGAGGGTGAACTCTTTAGCTCTGGATGGTTGCAAACATCAAGCTGGAAATGGGGAAGTTGAGACTCCAATTGAGCTCGTTCTTGACTAGAGAAGTCAGCAGGATAATTTTTTTCCACCAGTGTGCATATTTTAGACACGTCAAATGAATCATGTCGTGGATCCAAAGAAGCACAAAGTGTCAAAAGCTCTGTGCTTTGAACACCAAAACGGTCATTTAGCTCAACCAATTGCTGATCTATGGCAGCATTTAACACATCTGCTTTGTAGTGATGTAATGTAGTAGTGTTATCGTGTTTGTTGCGAGACTTTGTTACGTCAACGTACCTACAAATCACATCATATATTAGTAAATATGATAAATAATATTCTAAATTGTATGTACAAGAAAATATATATACCTGCTATTCAGATCTGGGATGTCAATCTCATGCTTCAAACAAAAAGAATTAACATCCTCTAGAAGGGGATCCCAACCATCTTCTCTCAGCTTACCAAGTAGCAGCTTTGTGTTTGAGACCAAATCTAATGCATTTAGAATGTCCAGTGACTTCCTTTGGAGTGTTTGACATAAAACATCAGTGATTTTCATGATTTTCTCCATTAGATGTAAAATGAACACAAAATCAAATGACACAATTATTTTCAGGGCTCCTACGGCATCTCCTCTAGAATATTTCGAGGCTGCACGGTCATTTGCTATACTCCTTAGGACCTCAATTGTAGCGCCAAACATCTTCTGTAAACTCTGAATTGATTTGAAGTGGAAACTCCATCTAGTGTCCCAGGTCTGTAAAGTTCCTATCTGATTTTGTCCTTTTCCTGTATCAAGTTCTCCCAATTCAATTTCGCGCGCAATCTCCGCAGCTTTATTTGCTAACAACTCATCATTACGTTTAGTCGATGGGCTAACAACATTTATAATGAAATTTACATTTTGAAAAAATTTATGCACATCATGTACCTCCCTTGACGCCGCAACAAGTGCCAACTGTAACTGATGAGCCATGCAATGCACATAGTATGCATAAGGGCAGTCATTGAGAATTAGAGCCTTCAATCCATTCCATTCACCTCTCATGTTGCTTGCCCCATCATAGCCTTGTCCTCTAATGTCCTGGACACTCAAATTATTATTAGAAAGGACTTTGCAAATTGCCTTCTTGAGAGTCAAAGCAGTGGTGTCGGTGACATGAATTACATCAAGAAAACGCTCTTGTATGACCCCCTCGGTGCTCGGGAATCGAAGAACCAATGCCATCTGCTATTTTTTTGATTCATCTCGTGCTTCGTCTACCATTATGCAAAACTTGCTAGTGCCAATTTCATCTCTAATTTTTTTCTGAACTCTTCTAGAAAGCAACGTGAGGATTTCTAGTTGCACTGTATGGGAGGTGTACTTCGCATTCTTTGGAGCATTTTCCAAAACGACCGCATTCACCTCTTTGCTATAAGAAGCGATGAACCTCACCAGTTGAAGAAAATTACCATGATTACTTGATCCCGGAGATTCATCATGACCTCTATAAGCACAAGCTTGGAATGTTAACCACCTAATGAAATCAACAAGAAAAAAGTTATAACTTGCTTTATAGTACATTATAGAATATCTGAATTCTCAAAACAGAAAATTTTGCTTACTTGATGCAATCGATTGTAACTTTAAGCCTTAGCCTTGCATCTGCGACAGTTTTTTCAGATGCTTTCACAATCGCCTTGTCGATGTGAGTCATACTATTTTTCAGATTATCATAACACCGCTGAGAAAAGTTATGAGCAGAGTTGGAATCTTTGCCCATGTGAGTTAAGAAAGCACATTGGTCTCCATCATTCACCTTCTTCCAATTATTAGATCCCCTAACTGTGAATGCATCAGAGCCACACCTTCCACTTGGCTTTTTTGTAAAGAGAAAACAGGGTAGGCAATACGCACGATGTGTTTCTTTCGAATACTCTAGCCAAGAAAAAGATTTGAAATAACAGTACTGAAATCGACGATGATTTTTTCCTGTTCCATTGTATGGATATTTTTCCATGTATGGCTGAAAAGCTTTCTCCAAAATATAGAAGCGGCGTGCTTCTTCTTGCTTATCATGAGGGAGTTCCCATATTTGCTGGCGCATACCGGGGTCTCTTATATATTTTGTGTTTCCATTTGTACCTTCTCCTCCTGCAACTTCTTCCGGTGTCACAATCTGGTGGTCATCAATTTGCATATCAATAGGAATATCAGTTGTTGTGTTATCTGCAACAGGTTGCTCCTCAGGTGGAATGACATTTTCAGCACCAGCAATGTTGGAGCTTGAAGTCGCTCCAACTGGCTTGAAAAAGAAATTTATCCCCCTAGTTGTTGGTGTCTTTTGCTTCCTCATTGACTACTATATAGAAGAAAAACATGATTAATGTATTAATTTAGTATTTTGTACACATCACTAATGCATCAGACTAGGATTATAAGTTTATAACTTGTAGTATTAAGAATTGATAGCTACAATTACGGAATAGTACCTTCTTGTATTAATCTTTCCTTCTCTCGGTAAAACTTTGATCTAATGAAGTCTCCTCCTCCTGCAGACTGCAGCCTTAGACAATGAACAACAATGGATAAAAACTACAGATCGACACAGCCTTACCAGCTAAACGGGAGTGGCTGCGGCAGCGATCCCAAGCCCGTAAGCGATCCAGCGGCAACCGGCGGCTGGGCGTCAGCGGCGGCAAGGCAAACAATGCCCTAGTACCGTAGTATTACCAGGACACGATCGACGGATCGATGGATTAGATCGACCGATCCCATATAGAGCAAACAACGACTAGGACAGCCACGTACATGGGCTATTGGGCTTTTTTATAGCTTACTTATTATATAAATACTTATATGGGCTAATGAAGTAATGATGTGATTATCTCCAGCCAATTAGCAAATCTACAGTATATACTACCTATAATACCTTAGTTATTAGTATTACCTGCTAGAAATCGTTGGGGGGGGGGGGGGAGCGATTGGCAGGGGTCTAGCCCCTGCTCGCCCCCCCCCCCCCCCCCCCCCCCCCCGCGGTCTCCGCCCCTGCTTGAGATGGTGGGTAGGTTACAGCCCGGGGTGGGGAGACGGTGATGGTGAAGGAGAGGTCACCGGCGGCGGTGCCTGGAAGGGGATGACGCACCCAGATGGCAGGGGGGCTAAGAATTAGAGGGAGAGGGGATCTATCGGCGACGAGGATGTGCTGCCATGGAGGTGCGTCGGCCTGTGAGTGGATGACGGGGATTGCTGCGCACGCATCTAGTGCAACCAAATTGAGTGGAGCGACGAAAAAAGAGTATTAACTAGTATTGCATCTAATGGTCCGGTACTAATAAACACTAAAACCTTTCATCCAGAATAATTCAAGCGGCAAAAGATGATTTAACATTGCTTACCTTTCCAGTAACATAACCAGAATGCTGAAAGCTCCTCAATAATATAGTTCGTCGATCTCCAAGCGGACGAGCTTTACCAGAGGCTGCAAGTGGTCCTGCTCGTTTCTCCATGACGTTGGTCACGGGGATGCTTTCCCATGTATTGGCCGGCGCAGTGCTGGTGCCTGCTCACATGTACACCCATGCTCCCATGCCGTACCCATGACGACGAAAAACGCATGGGCACGGCTGGCCGGTGCATGACTGGTACCGATGCCCAACCATTAGTGTTTCGAATGCTCTATGGGCTGCTAACGACAGATGGAGCCGACGTAGACAACAAGGCCTAAAATGTCTCGAATGAAAATAAAAACTCGTGAAAAGGAAAGGAAAACCCTCGCTCAACAGCTCTCTAGGTCGGTCCTGAACCGTTCGGGCGGAAGTTGAGTGGTCTATGCATGCTGAACTGGCATCCTGTCAGCCTAGTGCCTGCGCGGTGATCTTGTTTTACAGGCAGCGTGGTCCACCTTTCCCTATAAGAGGAAATAAGCATCAAACAACATATATCATGAAAATGCAAATGAGTTAAGAGGAGGGACAAGATCCTCACACGAATGAGTGCTTGTGATTGGAGTCGTGCCAGCGAAACTTTATTTTTTTCTTTTCTTTATCTCTCTCTGTGTATAAACTCTATTCTGATCACGGGATGAGAATAATATTCTGATAACTGCCTGATTCGTCCTAGCAATAGCAGTTGAACTTCCCTGAGTGCTAGGTTGAATTTCCGCTAAAAAGTGTCCAAATGAGGCTTGCAATATACCGTTGAAAAGCTATGGACACCACTATCACATCTTAGGTTGAATTTTTGGCAAACTTTACACGAATTAAGAGCAGTTTTGAAAACCGTCTTTATTCATACAAAAAATGTGAACCATATTTTCGAGCCTATTTCTAAACCGTCTATTGGAATGAGGCAAATGATATGGCAATGGAAAGATGCTACAAATCCTATCATTTCACATGTTAAAAGTTTTCCGAAATTCCCTACGGTTAAAGAGAAATTTCAAAAATGGCGGAATTTCTGAAACCGAACAGCCGGTTTCTTATTTTTGGGTTAATTAGAAAACAGTTAGTCCGATTGATCAAATGATATGGCGTTGCAAAGCTGATGAAAATGCACTTATGTTTCGTAGAGAAAGTTTTCTACAATTTCAAACTATTTAAACATAATTTTGAAAATAACCGAAGTACCACCAAGTTCGTATTTTCGTGTTATTTTGTCAATGGTTTGTCGGAATGGAGCATATGATATGACGTTTGAAAGCTTGAACGAATGCGAAACTTTTGTATGTTGATCATTTCTTCCAATTCTTTATGTTTTCAATTCAATTTTGAAAATGACTAAAACATTTTTTGGCTGTAATTTCTACAAACTTTATTGGAATGGGGCAAATAATATACCATTGAAAAGCTTTGGAAAATGCGATTTTTTTTCATGTAGATGATTTTCTTTGATTCCTAGCCGTTTTAAGTAATGTTGAAAACAACATGATCATGCATTCTGCCTTTATTGCGAAACAGTCTTCGAAAATGCACTGCGTGAAGAACTTGAACTTCTCGGCATGTGTACTTGAACTTCACTCTGTTTTTCACGTGTTGTCTTTTGCTAGTAACTCTCCATCCACTCATCGGAATTAAACAAGTGATATACTGATGGAAACCTGTTGTAAACACGTAACTTTTCTGTGTTGATTCTTTTTTCATACTCGCGACGCTTTAAAAGATTTTCATCTAAAATTCATTCAGTGTAGTAGTTGAACTTCTCTCTCATCTCACGTTGAATTTCTATCGTGTGTTTTCATTTGTAATTCTCACCTATTCGTCGGTGTTACACACATGATATTCCTTTTGTAAAAACCTTTCTCACAATAAATTATTTAACTTTCTTCGACCGAGGACTTGAACTTATAGCAACAAAAAAATTGGACCTTGCCTTTGTATTCATTTTTCTCATATTAAACACACACCATGTAGTACATGAACTTCCTTCGTTTTTATCATTTGAATTTTTGATTTTCTTTCTGAAATCAAATTTCTCTCAGATAATAACTGAACTTCTTTGTGGATTGAGGGAATTATTTTAAACCAAAAAATACAATTTCTTTTTTGTGTTATTGAACATGGCAATACATGGTGAACCTTTCTTGCAAGAATTTTTGAACTTCCTCGGGAGAGCACTTGAAATTCTTGCAACAACCATTGTAGGCTTTTAGTTTATTATTATTTTATTCTCATCTAAAATGCATCGCGTGTAGTAGTTGAACTGCTCGTTGTTTTCACATTGAACTTCAGTCACGTATTTTTGTTCGTAATTCCTCATTCTTTCCTCGGAGTTGCACAAATGATGTGCCATTAGAAACCAATTTTTTTACCTTTTTTCTAATAGAACATTGAGAGAATTATTTTAAAACAACTTCTTTTTGTGTGTTTTTAAACATGTAGATACACGATGAACCTCTCTCACAAGAATTTTTGAACTTACCCAGGCCGAGCACTTGAACTTCTAGCAACATTTTTTGACTTTGCCTTATTCTTTTTTTTCGAACATGAAACAGACATCATGCAATACATGAAGTTCTGGCTATTATCACTTTGAACTAATGTTCTTTTCCTTACTTATGGAAGAAATCCGAGTTTCATAAAAAACATCAAACCACTCTATTGTTATAAATTGAACTTCTTTGTTTTATTCTTTCGTAATAAGGAAAATATGAGTTTTTTATATACGTTGAACTACTTCGTTATTTTAGTTTGAAATTCTTGGTTTTATTGTTTTGATAAGGAGGAAAATGTGAGTTTTAATATACATTAAACTATTCTATTATTTAAAACTGAACTTCTTACTTTTTATTTTTCCTAGGAGTAGTTTAATAAACATCCAACTGCTCTGCTATTTAAACTTGATTTTTTTTAGAAAATAAGAAAAAATGTTTTTCTTTCTTTAATAAACTTTGAACTTCTTTTAAAAAAAATTGAAATTCATAGTTTTTTTTGTGATTGCCTTTTTATTTTTCGATATCCATTGTGTGTGTTTTGCGGTAAGTGAAGTTTTTGAACTATCCGCGGTATAGAATTTTAACTTCTTCATTTTTATTCTTTAGTAACAAGGAAAGTGTGAGTTTTTTTATAAATACCGAACTTCTCTATTTCTGTAATTTGGGCTTCTTGATTTATTTCTTTTAGTAACGGGAAATTCCTAGTTAACACTAAAGATCCTTTTTATTATTTTTGAACTTATCTATTTTTAAAATTCAAACTTATAGTTTTATTGTTGAACTTCTTGTTTTTCATTCTTTAATAATGAGGAAAATCCGGATTTCGTATAAACATTGAACTTTTTTTTATTTGCACTTCTTGGGCCTTTTTCAATTTGTTTTTCATACAACCGTTCAGATGTTTTGTTTTGTTTGTAAATTTCTGAAATAACGCCGATGAGGTGTGTCCAGATGTCTCTCAACTACCTTCTTTCCTTTGCGTGCTACTTGAGAGAAAAATGCTTGATGCATCTACACAAAAATGGAGCATGGCCAAAGAAGAATCGAAGAGGAAATTATGTCGGTGCTTTGCCCGTAGAAGTCCAAGGCTAGTTGAGAGAAAAGGCTGAATGATCACATACCGTTTGCTGGTATTGCATAAAATTCTTATTATTTTTGTAAAGTGGACACTGATAAGACGTGGAGCAGAAAACAAAAAATAGCAATGGTTAGTGTCGGGTTGTATACAATAAGATACAAACAGGGGGAACAAGTTTGTCAGAGGAGGAAGATGAAAAGAGAGAGATCGGGGTGTTTAACTCCTTTCTCGAGCTTATTAGAGCCGCTGGCGCGCAAAACAGCCGCTCATATGAGCGCAATCGCTCGCATGGAACACCATCTTTAACCTGATTTAACTCACATTTGCCTTCGTGTAAATGAAACGACCGCTGAAACGGACGCCAGTGTCCGTTTAAAACATCATCATACGTTTTGTCTATTTTGTGCTCCTGGTCGAAGATGTCAAACGACCGCTCGGACGGGCGCATGCATCTGATTGGAACACCATCAAACACTCTTGACTTGGCGATGGTTCTTCAGAGAATCGAAACTATCACTCGAACGAGCGTGTGCGCCCATTTGAAATGTCGTCTTTCTCTTCGTTGCCTCTGGCTATTTTGCATTGGAACCTCCTCCAGGTCAAACGAGAGCCTGTGCGAACGCTATGGTCATAGGAAAGGTCGTATTTTGGTATGTTTCTTTTGAAACTTGCATTTTTCTTTGCTTTTCAGCGGTGTTAGTTTCATAGAAATATATAGACATATTTCTAGGCATTCAAACATCAATTTTATAGATCATCTTGCACAAGGCTAGGCCTTCATTAGAATAACTCTTCCAAACTTACTTCTTCGCATGGAACTTCAATCAATCTTTTATTAAAAACAAAAATAAAACTTACTTGCCTACTTTATTCACGTTGGTTGCCTCCCACGAAGCGCTTGTTTTTGGTCGGATAGCTCGACCGTAGTGGTGATCAAGGTGGTGCTAGAACACAAATACCATAGCTTCTCGCACTCAAAATGATACCACCTCCTGTGTAGGAATTCAACTTATTTTTCCTAGGGATATGACTTATAAAAGGATCTTTAGCTGGTAAATCAAAATGAACAGTCCCCTCAAACACATTTATCACGGCTTTATTAGCCCTTAGAAAAGTTCTATCGAGAATTATAGGAGCAATTGGATCTATGGGCATATCTACTATGACAAGATAAATAATGATGGGCAATCATTATTTTGAACAATAACTCCATGCTTAATGCCTACTACCCAAGTAAAATTAAAGTTAGTCATATTCAACATAATCTCACTATTAGCATAAGGACCAAGATTGAGACTATCATAAATAGATTTGGGGGGTAGTGGAAACACTTGCCCCTAGATCACATAAAGTACTAAACTTATTAAATCCTATATCAATATCTATAGTAGGTTCAAAAGCATCCTCTTGCTTAGCTAGTAACTTACTGAATAACTTTTTTTATTTCATCATCAAGTTCAAGTACCTTGCCTACAACGTGTTCAACAAAGACATTGTATGCCTCATCATTAGTTACCTCCGGTAGTGGATACTTCATGGATATAATCTTGACAAAGTCTGCGACGGTATAATTCTACTCTATCACATGGCTTGTGTCAAGTACCTCACCTTTCTCTTAGTTGCTTCTTATTATTTTAACTTCTTCAACTGGGTTAGGCTCCGGTTTACCTGCAAACTTAGCCAAAATCAAGGTTTGACTCTCTGCTATCTTTGCCACTTGTGCCTCCATATTGTTGGATCTGGCTTCAAGTATCTACACATCATTTGTTAGTATAACAACCTTATCAGTCAATTAACCAAGTAAGTTATCATGATTCATCAAGATATTCTTGAATTTTTCATTTTGCTCAATCTAGCTAGCAATAGAATTTTTAAGAGTTTCTTCAACAAAATTTATATTGCTACCATTATCTCCATTTAAATTATTGGATGCTCCTCCATTACTAGGATAGTGAAGTTTAGAAGCATAACCATTATTTTTCTAATTGGGATTATTGGTATTACGAGCAATAAAATTCACATCGCTTGTATCTTCATTAGTGATGGCATCGACATTTACGTCTTGTTTACCATTCATCAAAGATATAAGTTCTTCTAGCTTGGTTGTCAACTCTGAGCTATTTTCTTCTATGGCATTCTACTTCTTGGTGGTGGTTCTCTCAACATGCCATTGGGCATGGTTCTCCTGCCTTTCATCTTGTATCTTCTTGACATCTTCTATCGGCTTTCCCATGATTGTTCCTCCTGCAACTGTATCAAGCATAGTTTTTGACATGTGATTCAAGCCATTATAGAACATACGAAGGATTAGCCACTCCTCCATTCCATGACTGTAGCATTTTATTATAGCTTCTTTCATTTCATATCATCACTAGTGCAGAACCGGCCTATAGTCGCGGTTCGTAAGGGCCTTTAGTGCCGGTTCTAGAATCGGCACTAAAGGGTGGGGACTAAAGCCTACCCCCCTTTAGTGCCGGTTCAACACGACCTGGCAACAAAGGCCCTCCACGTGGCATTCGACGGCGCCGTGGGCTGAGGGACCTTTAGTCCCGGTTGGTAACACCAACCGGGACTAAAAGTATTGAGTTTTTTAGTTTTGTTTTATTTTTCCTTTTAATTCTTTAGGGGTTTATGAATTAATTATGGTTATACGCCGTTATACAAATTTTGATATAGTACCAATTAAGAGGTTGTTATATCATTATGTTCATCATGAATTATTATATCGTTGTGAGTAAGAAACATGGATTTTATTCATCCAAATGAATAAAAAGTGATCAAAAGTTGAATTAGTAGGACGACGATCCTACTAATTCAACTTTTGGTCACTTTTGATCCATCCACATGAATCTAAACTGCTTTCCTTCCCCCAATGATATAACAAATCATCATGATAATCATGATCAACATCATCATCATATTAATATAAAAACTCTTGCATCATATCATCACCAGCAACACTATAGCTAATAATCATCATAGTCATTACCATCAACACTATTTAATCATCATTTTCGTCAATGAGACATCATATAACAAGTTGGTCACTAGTCATAATCACAACTCCTCCTCCTCCTCCTCATCAACTCTAACACATTGTAGCACATAATAACACATTTTACCTAGGACCTATTCCTCTCTCATAGGACCTACTCTACCCTCTCTTAGGTACAATATCATAAAACAAGATAGGCCCTGACTCTCCATTATGGAGATTGGAGATCATCTTGTCTCCAATTCTTGGCCTACGCATAATGTTGCTTACAAGTAGCTCTCTACGATTGACCATACATTTTTCCAATCTTTGATTGTCATGTCTTCATCAGTTTTAGAAATCCAGTATGGATAGGAGTGATGCATAGGCTGACCTGGCCGTGGTGGCCCTAAGCTCATAACAACAACGCGACCTCTCGGAAACATCAGATGAGGCACACAATCCTTCGGGATTTTCTGTTGAAAAACATAGTAATAACTTTGTAGTTATCAATGTAGTTTAGTTTTAAAAGAATTTATGCAAAAAGATGCACGGATGTCGTAATAGTAGAAAATCTTACCATGCAATCTCCATGAATGTTACCGTAGTTCACCACGTGCACTAGTGGCACGTATTGACTATAATGTGGAGGAGTTTGATAATAGCTATTGTAATTCTCAAGATGATTAAGAAATGCGGAAAGATGATCTTTCTCCTGATAAGTTAATTCTGCTTCATCATTGTAGTAGTAGGTTCTGTCTACCATCTTCCGTACATTTTTTGAAGAATGAAAATAAGCTGTCAATGGAAATAAGTTGTCAACTATTTTTAAATAAACAATACAAATTAATTACTAAATATGGTTGAGAAACTCACATAATGGTAGAACTAGAGGCGTCTGCACATCGATCCAGATGTCGATATTACCTTCAATTGCATCTTCCGAACGAATATCAAAGGTGATAAGCATATTAGGCTCAAATGCATAAGCTTTGCATAGTGCTCTCCAACTTTTGCATTCAAAATAGCAGTAGGTGTCTGCATTGTACAATTTTACGGCCAAAGTATAACCATGCTCGGTCCTCAAGTGAACTACTTTACCTCCATACTTTTTTAGTATTGAAACCAATCTTATCCAAGACATAAACTTTTGCATGGCAGGGCATACACTAGTAGAATAGTAAAAAATTAAAATTATAAGTTGAAGTAAAAGAAGCAGAAGTCATGGTTAATTACGAAAAAAGACTTGTCGTTGTGACTTATTGTATCCACTTCGAAGGTCTCATACAGCATGATGCTAAAGCGCCTACCATCAACTAGGAAAGGCTTGTCACACAGGCCGCGCTCGTCTTCGCAGTATTCACACATAGATAATTCCCTTTCATCGTCAGACATTTACTATGTTCATAGTTGAAACATTTAAAATCGATCGAAGTAAACTACGAGAAAACTGATCAACACACAAATCACTATTACACAATATGTAACAGGTTGACTTTAGGTCTGTCGAGTTTTTTCCTTCCTAAACTCTCATCTCACGTATATGGTGGGCACTCCTTCTGATATTGCGACCGTCGATGATGGTGGCTCCTCCATTCGTCCCAGAGTGCATGACACCAAAATGTCTAGCACACTGAAACTAAAGAGAAGCGACCCCACGACAATAGTCGGCATTCTTCCTCTCCCATATATATATATGGTGGACACTCTCCCTCACTGAAAGACATTATATACTTCTAAGCAACATTTTAATAGGTTAGGGACATTATATACTTCCAATTAAGCAAAAAAATCTAATTAAGCATATATACTAATTAAACATATATATTAATTAAAGACTAATTATAGAAAAATAACATTATATAAAAAAATCAAAATTCATCTAATTAACATTTATATATATATAATTCATCTAACATTTCTATAACTAAAAGTATAAAAAACTAAAAAACCATTCATCTAAAATTTATATATCTAATTCATCTAACATTTCTATAACTAAAAGTATAAAAAACTAAATAACAAAAAAGACAAAAAATAAGAAAATGTGTGTGTGTGTGTGTTCATGCATATGTGTGTGTGTGCGGGCTCGATCGATGGGAGGGCGGCCATGACGGCAGGTGCTCACAGCGGGGCGACGGGCGGCGAGGCGAGTCATCGTCGACGGCGACGACGACGGAGCGCGAGCTCGAGGAGGGGGTGGCGCGCGACGAGGGCGACGACGTACGGTGGGCAACGCATCAGGGGTGGCGATGGCGTGGGTGGCACATCGGGGGCGGCGACGGCGTGGGCGACGTGTTGGGGGTGGCGATGGCATGGGTGGCGGGGTAGGTGGTGCGTCGGGGGCGTCGGTCTCTGTTCAGTGGTCGAAGAGACGAAGAAGCAGAGGGAAAATGAAAAAAATTCAACTCCTTATATAGGAGGACCCTTAGTCGCGGTTGGTGGCTCCAACCGCAACTAAAGACCCCCCTTTAGTCGCTGTTGGAGCCACGAAACGCGACTAAAAGTGAATTTCAGCAGCCGAAGCAGCGGGAAGTGAAACCCTTTAGTCGCGGTTGGTGGCTCCAACCGCGACTAAAGGAGGGTCTTTAGTCGCGGTTGGAGCCACCAACCGTGACTAATTACCTGTTCCTGGCACGTCACACTGCGGTGGAAGTTTAGTCCCACCTCGACAAGCGAGGGGCAGCCGCACTGGTTTATAAGCCCCGCTGCGGCTGCTCCCTCGAGCTCCTTTGTAAGTAGGCCTATGTGAGCCTATTGAACCTGTGCAGCCTTGTTAGGCCTACTGGGCCTTGCGGGCCTGCATCTTGGCCTAGGTTGGGTTTTTAGTCATATGCAGGCCGTGACGGCCCAGTAGGCGGCCTATTATTTATTTATTTTTATTTTTTTGTTTTTGCTTTATTTATTTTCTTTTGTTTCTGAGTTTTATGTGCTTTATTGAGATTTAATGAGTGAATCTTTTGCGTTAAGTAATAAAAAATATAAACTTTCTGTTAGTAGCAGTAGTTTTCAAATTCGAATAGTTTAAATTTGAATTATTTAAATTTTGTGTGAATCACTAGTTTGTGAATAACTTTACTTTAAAAATAGATTTTTCAGTGATTCTTTTTTCTACTGTTTAATATTATCTTTTTTTATCATTATATCCAATTTGGGAATTTTTAGATTTTTAAAAAAATGAAACCTTTGTAACAGGCGAGTTTTCGTTTGAAACCCCGATTCTTCGAAAGAGATTGTCCATTTTGTACACGAAGTGCATCCATTTTTTGTCGTAACCCTCTCAACTTTATAGCACATGCTATGCAGGTGAAATGATAATACCATGCCAACTTTCAACCTTTTCAGAGTTTATTTGAAGTGCTTATCAATTTCAGGGTCATTTAGCTCAAAAAAGTCAGTAAATACATGAAAAATAGCAAATGAAGTCAGAAAGGGTTGAAAATTGATGGCCTCCCTTCGAATGGTGCATACTGAACGCACAAAAAGTCTAGAGTTGAAATAAGTTAAAAAATGAAATGCCTTTGTAGCAGGCGAGTTTTCATCTGAAACCCTGATACTTCGAAAGAGATTGTCCATTTTGTACACAAAGTGCTTCCAGTTTTTGCAGCAACCCTCTCAACTTTATAGCACATGGTATGTGGGTGAAATGATGATGCCATGCCAACTTTCTACCTTTTCAGAGTTCATTTGTAGTGCTTATCAATTTCAGGGTCATTTAGCTCAAAAAAAACCCAGTAAATGCATGAAAAATAGCAAATGAAGTCGGAAAGGGTTGAAAATTGAGAGCCTCCCTTCGAATGGTGTATACTGAACGCACAAAAATTCTTGAGTTGAAATAAGTTAAAAAATGAAATGCCTTTGTAAGAGGCGAGTTTTTGTTTGAAACCCTGATACTTTGAAAGACATTGTCCATTTTGTACACAAAGTGCATCCAGTTTTTGCCGTAACCCTCTCAACTTTTTAGAACATGCTATGTGGGTGTTATGATGATACCATGCCAACTTTCTACCTTTTCAGAGTTCATTTGTAGTGCTTATCAATTTCGGGGTCATTTAGCTCAAAAAACCAGTAAATGCATATAGCAAATGAAGTCGGAAAGGGTTGAAAATTGCTGGCCTCCCTTCGAATGGTGCATACTGAACGCACAAAAAGTCTGGAGTTGAAATAAGTTTAAAAAAATGAAATGCCTTTGTAACAGGCGGGTTTTCGTCTGAAACCCTGAAACTTCGAAAGAGATTGTCCATTTTGTACACGAAGTGCATCCAGTTTTTGTCGTAACCCTCTTAACTTTATAGCACATGCTATGCAGGTGAAATGATGATACCATGCCAACTTTCAACCTTTTCAGAGTTTATTTGAAGTGCTTATCAATTTCAGGGTCATTTAGCTCAAAAAAGTCAGTAAATGCATGAAAAATAGCAAATGAAGTCAGAAAGGGTTGAAAATTGATGGCCTCCCTTCGAATGGTGCATACTGAACGCACAAAAAGTATGGAGTTGAAATAAGTTAAAAAATGAAATGCCTTTGTAGCAGGCGAGTTTTCATCTGAAACCCTGATACTTCGAAAGAGATTGTCCATTTTGTACACAAAGTGCTTCCAGTTTTTGCAGCAACCCTCTCAACTTTCTACCACATGGTATGTGGGTGAAATGATGATGCCATGCCAACTTTCTACCTTTTCAGAGTTCATTTGTAGTGCTTATCAATTTCAGGGTCATTTAGCTCAAAAAAACCCAGTAAATGCATGAAAAATAGCAAATGAAGTCGGAAAGGGTTGAAAATTGAGAGCCTCCCTTCGAATGGTATATACTGAACGCACAAAAATTCTTGAGTTGAAATAAGTTAAAAAATGAAATGCCTTTGTAAGAGGCGAGTTTTTGTTTGAAACCCTGATACTTTGAAAGACATTGTCCATTTTGTACACAAAGTGCATCCAGTTTTTGCCGTAACCGTCTCAACTTTTTAGCACATGCTATGTGGGTGTTATGATGATACCATGCCAACTTTCTACCTTTTCAGAGTTCATTTGTAGTGCTTATCAATTTCTGGGTCATTTAGCTCAAAAAACCAGTAAATGCATATAGCAAATGAAGTCGGAAAGGGTTGAAAATTGCTGGCCTCCCTTCGAATGGTGCATACTGAACGCACAAAAATTCTGGAGTTGAAATAAGTTTAAAAAAATGAAATGCCTTTGTAACAGGCGGGTTTTCGTCTGAAACCCTGATACTTCGAAAGAGATTGTCCATTTTGTACACGAAGTGCATCCAGTTTTTGCCGTAACCCTCTCAACTTTTTAGCACATTCTATGTGGGTGAAATGATGATACCATACCAACTTTCTACCTTTTCAGAGTTCATTTGTAGTGCTTATCAATTTCAGGGTCATTTAGCTCATAAAAAAAATCAGTAAATGCATGAAAAATAGCAAATGAAGTCGGAAAGGGTTGAAAATTGATGGCCTCCCTTCGAATGGTGCATACTAAACGCACAAAAAGTCTGGAGTTGAAATAAGTTAAAAAATGAAATGCCTTTGTAACAGGCGAGTTTTCGTCTGAAACCCTGATACTTCGAAAGAGATTGTCCATTTTGTACACAAAGTGCATCCAGTTTTTGCCGTAACCCTCTCAACTTTTTAGCACATGCTATGTGGGTGAAATGATGATGCCATGCCAACTTTCTACCTTTTCAGAGTTCATTTGTAGTGCTTATCGATTTCAGGGTCATTTAGCTCAAAAAAATAAATGCATGAAAAATAGCAAATGAAGTCAGAAAGGGTTGAAAATTGATGGCCTCCCTTCGAATGGTGCATACTGAACGCACAAAACACATAAGTACACTACTATTACAAAGATTCCCTTCGGTTTGTCCGAAATGGGACTTTCTAGTTATATAAGTCCGGAAACTAACTAGAGAAGCCGGTCACATCCTAGAGTGGGATGTTTGGGTGTAAAACTTTTTCTTCGCGTGTGTCCCTTTGCATCGTAATCATGGGCAATCTTCATCATTTAACTTGATGCTCGGGTCAACATTCACTATGAAGGGAGCAGTTGCATGAAACTTTTCATAATCTTCTAACATGTCTGTCTTGTCCTCCACTCCCACGATGTTTATTTCCTTGAAAGAACTATGTGGCACTTTGGCTCATCGCATGATGTATTTTCTTCCTTATATTTTCTTTTTCTCAACTTGGTAGACATGTCCTTCACATAAAACACCTGCGCCACATCATTGGCTAGGACGAATGGTTCGTCTGCGTACCCAAGATTGTTGAGATCCACTATTGTTATTCCGTACTACGGGTCTTCCTTTACCCCACCTCCTGTCAGATTGACCCATTTGCACCTAAACAAAGGGACCTTCAAATCAAGTCCATAGTCAAGTTCCCATATCTCCTCTATGTAACCATAGTATGTGTCCTTTGTCCCATTGTTGTTTGTTGCATCAAAGCGGACACCACTGTTTTGGTTTGTGCTCCTTTTATCTTGGGCAATCGTGTAAAATGTATTCCCATTTATCTCGTACCCTTTGAAAGTCAATATAGTCGAAGATGGTAACTTGGACAACAAGTACATGTCATCTTCAACAGTGTCGTCATGCATGAGACGTGTCTGCAACCAACCGGTGAAAGTCACCGTTTGTTCATGTGTAATCTAGTCGTCAGATTTCTTCGGGTGTTTGGAGCGTAGAATATTCTTGTGTTTCTCGATATATGGAGCCACCAAGGCGGAACTTTGTAGAACTATGTAGTGTGCTTGCGCAAAAGAATGCCCGTCCCGGCATATTAGTGAATTCTTTCCTAGCATGCCTTTTCCACCAATCTGCCCTCATGTCGCGATTCAGGAACACCTATCGGCTTAATGTCAAGAATAATGTCAACACAAAACTCAATGACCTCCTATGTTTCATGGCCCTTGGAGATGCTTCCTTCTAGCCTAGCACGATTATGAACATATTTATTTAAGACTCCCATGAACCTCTCAAAGGGGAAAATATTGTGTAGAAATACAGGACCCAGAATGACAATCTCCTTGACTAGGTGAACTAGGACATGCATCATGATATTGAAGAAGGATGGTGGGAACACCAAGTCGAAACGGACAAGACATTGCACCAAATCATTCTCTAACCTTGGTAGGATTTCTGGATCGATTAACTTTTGAGAGATTGTATTCAGGAATGCACATAACTTCACAATGGCTAATCGAACGTTTTCTGGTAGAAGCCCCCTCAATGCAACCGGAAGCAGTTGCATCATAATCACGTGGCAATCATGAGACTTCTGGTTCTGGAACTTTTCTCTGCCATATTTATTATTCCCTTTATATTCAACGAGAAGCCAGACGGGACCTTCATACTGAGCAGACATTCGAAGAAGATTTCCTTTTCTTCTTTGGTAAGAGTGTAGCTGGCATGACCTTGAAAATGCTTTGAATCCATGCCGTCTTTTTCGTGCATATGTTGCTGGTCCTCCCATGCCTCCGGCGTATCTTTTGTATTACCATACACGCCCAAGAATCCTAGAAGGTTCATGCAAACATTCTTCGTCACGTGCATCACATCGATTGCAGAGCGGACCTCGAGGTCTTTCCCATACGGTAGGTCCCAAAATATAGATTTCTTCTTCCACATGTGTGCGCGTTTGTCAGCGTCATTCGGAACAGATTGTGCACTAGGACCCTTGCCAAAGATTACTTTTAAATCCTTGACCATATCAAGTATTTCATCACCCATACGGTGGCGAGGCTTCTTTCGGTGATCTGCCTCACCTTTGAAATGCTTGCCTTTCTTTCTTACGGGATTCCTGCTCTGAAGAAATCGACGATGCCCCAGATACACATTCTTCTTACATTTATCCAAATATATACTACCTGTATCAAATAAACAGTGCGTGCATGCATGGTATCCCTTGTTTGTCTATCCTGAAAGGTTACTAAGAGCAGGCCAATCGTTGATGGTTACAAACAACAACGCATGTAGGTCAAATTCCTCCTGATCTTTCGCATCCCACGCATGTACCTCTTTTCCATTCCACAACTGTAAAATTTCTTCAACCAATGGCCTTATGTACACATCAATGTTGTTGCCGGGTTGCTTGCGGCCTTGTATGAGCACTGGCATCATAATGAACTTCCGCTTCATGCACAACCAAGGAGGAAGGTTATAGATACATAGAGTCACATGCCATGTGCTATGATTGCTGTTCTGCTCCCGAAAAGGATTAATGCCATCTGCACTTAAACCAAACCATACGTTCCTTGCATCCTTTGCAAAATCCTTCCACTTTCTCTTGATTTTTCTCCACTGCGACCCATCACCGGGCACTCTCAACTTCCCGTCTTTCTTACGGTCTTCGTTGTGCCATCACATCAACTTGGCATGCTCTTTTTTTGGAACAAATGTTTCAACCGTGGTATTATAGGAGCATACCACATCACCTTGGCAGGAATCTTCTTCCTGGGGCGCTCGCCCTCAACATCAGCAGGGTCATCGTGGCCGATCTTATAGCGCAATGCACAACATACCGGGCATGCATTCAAATCCACCTACTCACTGTGGTAGAGGATGCAGTCATTAGGGCATGCATGTATCTTCTCGACCTGTAATCCTAGAGGGCAGACAGCCTTATTTGCTTCGTACGTACTCTCTGGCAATTTGTTGTCCTTTGGTAGGTTCTTCTTTAACATTATCAGCAACTTTTGAAATGCCTTGTCAGATACACCATTCTCTGCCTTCCACTGCAACAATTCTAGTGTGGTACCCAACTTTTTATTGTCATCTTCGCAATTTGGGTATAACCCTTTTTTGCGATCCTCTAACATGCGCTGCAACTTCAGCTTCTCCTTTTCACTTGCGCAGTTTCTCTTTGCATCGGCAATGGCCCGACCAAGATTATCAGCGGGCTCATCTGATGCCTCTTCTTCAGCTCCTTCCCGCATTGTCGGCTCAACTTCTTCCCCCATTGTTGTACCATCGTATTCATGGAACCCATGGCCAGGATAGCTGTCGTCATCCTCTTCTTCTTCATTCTCTTCCATTAGGACCCCTCTTTCTTCGTGCTTGGTCCATCAGTTATAGCCGGACATGAAAACCGACTCAAACAGGTGGACGTGAATGGTTCTTGAGTTAGAGTAATTTTGATCATTCTTACATCCAACACATGGACAATACATAAAACCATCCGGCCGCTTGTTTGCCTCAGCCGCAACCAGAAAAGTATGCATGCCATTAATGAACTAGGGAGAGCATCGGTCCTCGTACGTCCATTGCGGGCTCATCTTCATTACACAACACCGAAAAGACAAAATTAATACAAGTTCGTACAAAAAGGTCATACACACTTGTTCTCATACAACAACATACAAACTCTCTAGCTAAAGCATTTAAATGCAACAACAAATGCGATCAACATCGCAACTAAGGTAACAATTGATCCAACATCATATTCATACCAAGCCTCAATATCAATGGCATATCTTTTAAATTTTCTAATCTTCAAGCGCATTGCATCCATCTTGATCTTGTGATCATCGACGACATCAGCAACATACAACTCAAGTTTCATCTTCTCTTCTTCAACTCTTTTCAATTTTTCTTTCAAATACTCGTTTTCTTTTTCAACTAAATTTAACTTCTTAACAAGAATATATATGTCGGTTGGAATCTCCGGTTCACATACCTCCTAGATAAAAATATCTATGTCAACTTAATTGGCATAATTGTCATAAACATGAAATGCAACAAAGAGTTATAAAAGAGAGTATATACCACATCCGCATCATAAACCGGACGAGGGCCAACGAGGACGGATTTCAAAACTGTGCCACTATGTATAACAAATAACCATATAGGTAAGAAAACTATACAAGTAACTAACTAAATGTTACAAACATGTTTTTTTTATAAAAAGGATAAGAACAAGAAGCTCACCAAGGTGGTGCCGGCAATAGGACGGTGCAGGCGATCGACGGTGGTTAGGAAGGGGACGGGAATGCACTAAGTAAACCACACCTATAAATGCAAAGTAAGACTATAAATTACTATACTTATAGAGCTCAAATTGCATAAATCAAATAAGCTACCACATACAAACTAAAACCCACAAATTACTATACTTATAGAGGATTGCAAGAGCTAATCTAGTAATGAGAGATGAAAGGACAAAGTTGCTAACCTTTGTGAACACTTGGAAGGATGGGATGCCTCCAAATCTTGACAAATTTTGGCAAAAAATGGAGGATGAGCTCGAGGAAGAGAGGAAGAACAGAGAGGAGAGGAAAGGGGAAGAACAGAGGACTCTGCTCGGGCTGGCGCCGAAGGGTTTCAATATAGCGGGACCTTTAGTCCCGGTTGGTGGCTCCAACCGCGACTAAAGGTTAGCCTATAGTCGGGGTTGGAGCCACCAACTGGGACTAAAGGTTCTCGTGGGGGCCCAGGCTGACGCCGGCCTACCACCACACGTTTAGTGCCGGTTCGTGGCACGAACCGGGACTAAAGGTCCGTAACGAACCAGCACTAATGATCCCCGTCACGAGCCGGCACTAATGATCACATTAGTGCCGGTTCAAAAGCCAATCGCGACTAATGAGGCGGATGAAAGGTATGTTTTCTACTAGTGCATGCAAGTGTTGCTGGATCATGTTCCTCTAGCTTGAAAACTGTGATCTGAGAACGCAATTGCATAATTATTGCAAGCGGACAAAACTTTGATAAAAAATACTACAACAAGTAGCCCAAGAAGTAATACTGCATTTAGACAAAGCTAAAAGCCATTCCTTAGCTTTTCCTCTCAAAGAGAAAGGAAACAAGTGAAGTTTCAGAGCATCTGGGTCATAATCCTTTATACGTGTCATGTTGCACAATTCAGTAAAGTTATGTAAATGCATACCTTCATCTTCAGAAGCAGGGACTCCAAATTGGTCATATTGAACAATGGAGACTAGGTTTGGTTTGATCTCATATTCTGCAGCTAGAACATCAGGTTGTGCTATTGGTTCACTCATGAAATTGTTGCTAGGAGTAGCAAAACTCCAGAGATTACAAGCCATAGTAATTTTTTGGTATTTTCAACTAAAAGACTTGAAACAAAATAAAACTTAAACTAATAGCTGAAAAGTAAAAAACCAAAATTGAAAATTAACTTTAACAAAACTCTAAACATAAAGACTAGGAATGCTACACTCCTCCCCGGCAACGGCACGAGAAAAAAAGCTTGATATCTCCTTTTTATTGATCTAGTATTGGAACCAGAAAGGGTATCCAACACCTATTTCCACATAGGTGACCCTGGGCATCGAACCCACGAGTGAAAGACTCCCTTGAAGCAATGGTCTCTAGGGAGTTTATGTTAAAGTCTCAATCTAGCTTTTGACAGGATCAACAAGCAAATTGTGATTCAACACTTGTAATAAAAATAAAGTATGGGGATAATGTCTTAATGCTTACAACCATGTATTGGTGCTGGTATAAAAAATGATATGAGTTTGTGATCGGGAGGTCACCCATCAAGAGGTGCTTGCTTCATATCGGAGTGTGGGATGTGTCCAAATAACATCTTGACCGGCTCGAGTCCTGCATCAAGAATTACTTGTCCTACCACAGGCCCTATCCATCTTGCAGTGTTGTCCCAATAATCTATTATCTATTAAAAGGAAAATATGGATGAAAATAGAGGAATTAGCTAGAAAATCCGACAATAATCAGAAAGATCCGACCATTAGTTTAACATGACGCCAAATGACAACCATTAGATTTTCATAATATATCTTTAGTATTGAAGGTGAGAGAAATTACCCACCCCGTGCCATCCTAAAAACAAAATGTTTCATGTCATATTTTCTCAATGCATGCGTTCGTGTCTATCTCTACTTCTCATTCTCCTTAAGAGGATACTTTCCAATCTCCTTAAGAAAAACCATGCAAAAAAATCTCCTTTAAAAAGCCTCAAGATTTCGATCTCCTAAAAGAACTCGACCTCCCGGCCCTGGATCTTTATTCCAACAGCGCATCCATGGCTCTTCTCCGTCAAGTATGGCTGCACCTACACTAAAAAAAGGTATGGCTGCACCGGGGACGGTGGGAACTACAAATCCCGGTCTATATAGCACGTCATAGGGATTTATAGGTTCAGCTCCACCTACTGATCGTGCATCTTATTCCAGTAACGCACAAGTTTTATTGGTCTGTGTGCCGTAAATTTGCAGTTCCCCTCGCTCAATCAGGTTTGACTGCACTGGTCAGAATTGCAAATCGCTGAGAGAGGCATCGCATGAAGGAGAAGTTGACACTGACTACGACCATGCTGGCCGTTGACTAGACAATACAACTTGATTACGACGCGCAGACAGCCGTGAGGACGGACGGACAATAGTGTGGTCTAGCACGTCATGTTACGACATGGTTCCGGAAAATCACATATAAAATCATCCGTACATGTGCAGCTAGGCAAAGAGCAATCACATGAGGGATACGATCTGCTGCCACTGTAAATCTGTAGAAATTGTCACTTTACGTTTATCATCTGGCTTACAAAATTGAAAGTTGTTCAATCATTGAAGCAGGTATTGACAGAAAAACCATGAACCAGCCCATGCTAGAGGAGGCAAGGGATGATAACTTCGATCGGCAGGATTCCGCCATGCAATGGGACAATCACGTGGTATCAATTATATCTATCCATCAGATCTTAGCAATTTTGTTATCTTGGTTCAGTCCATTAGTCATAGGAAGATGACATGTCTTGGAGCGTTACATTTTTATTGATCAGAAATTTTGTTCATTGAAGAATTCAAGGACTGTAAAATTATGGCACGAAAGTTAAGCTACCTGATCGGCTAAATATGTTGTGTTTGTTCTTTGTAGAATTTTGAAGAGTGGAAAGGAGAGATTCAACAATCACTAACCTTTTGATGTCTCCAGCTTCCAGTAGGCAATATTTCCATTATCTATCAAATGTATGGATCTTATTTCCAATACACTCCACTTTTGTTGGATGCAACATGTGTATATCAAGAGATCTTTAGATGCTACATATGCGGCATGTCAGGGAGTTAATCTCACTATTAGTTAAAGTAAATCAGAAATAATATTTTGATGGGGATAATATACTAATTTGTTTTGAATTAAAAACCATATAGTTTTTATGGAGAAAAAATGATCTTTGATGTATGTATGACTGACATACTAATGCAGTAAAAAACATAGTTATATTTCTAATTATGCGGGTTTGAATGGCTTCTTCATTTTTCTGTTGGTAGTTTCAATGGACATAGGAAACATTAGATTAATCGTATTGTGGCTGCAGTGATGTTTTAATGCCTAAACATGAACCTTTTCCCTTCACTTTCTTTGCTTCAAAGTAAACTTTAAGCTTGTAAAAATTGTTTTATGCTAACATAGTAATTAACCATTATCAAATAATACATCTATGTGCAACCATTGTTGATTGTATTTCTAATAGTATTTAAGTTATCAAGTATCCGATATGCCATCATAAAAATGGAATAACTTGTGATGTGTATGTTGTCACGCGACTCTTCTGGATGATCTACCTGATACGCAAATTTTTGCATAATATTTAACTTTAGTATCTTGCTGGGATATATCATGTGTTCTAGCTGGCCTTGAGTCTCGGTGAGGTTAGGGCATAACTTCTGACATAACGACCACGTAGTGTAGATATATAAACGTAAAGTCATGGCTAGAAATAAAATCCTCAATTTTTAGATTAGTCACCATCAGTGGTATCAATATTATTTTTGTCATTATGGTTTAATACCTTCCTCCAAATATGAGCTGAAATAATATGAAAACAATTATACATAAGGATTTCAAGATTGTTATATTATTGTTGATATTATTTAAAAAAGCTTCATAGTTTGGCCACTTGGGACATTATATTGTTATTGCTACAACTATATATTCATTCAATAGCAAAATAAAAGAATTGTATAGAGGAATAATATCCATATAAGATTCTTTTAGTTTCAACATTATTTTTGCATATGTTCGTGCATGAATGATCATAGATCACTAGGTAGAACGGATGTCTCAAGGGTGTGATTGTCATTTATTTATTATTATTTTCTTTAAAGGATAGATCCAATTCTACATGCAAGGAAAGAAACATGACAGCTGGCTCGATTGAACATAATCGGATTACTTTCTGTGGCCATGCATAAAATGGCAAAGAGGCGTAGACATGCATACATATACAAGAACATGTGACAATCAATCTAGCGGGCAACGAGGGTTTGTGGGTACTTTGGTTCGTGTACTTGCAACCCAACTCCTAACTATATAAATATATTAGTGGAATAAAAATAATGTATTAGATTTATTGTAAATTTCTTTTGTGTTTTGTATTAGCACGACAATGAGATATTTATACAAAATAAAGGTCAGTTTTACACCTATAACTTGTATCGCTACCTAATATTGTCTAATATATAATGAAATGATAAATAAGAGTAAAACATATATTGTAGAAAATTATAAACATCTTAATACTTTCGATAGGTTAAAACATGATACCCTCGCAGTTGCGAGGTCCACCTTGCTAGTTAAGGTATAATATCAGACAAAGCATTGAGTGTTCAATGAATACACCCCATGAATCCCCAATGTTATGATCCATGTTAGCCCACTAAACCTTACAGTCACCAGTGCTCGGTATAACACTTCACGGTCCCCTCGCTCCTAACATCACCGGTGGTCGGTCTCCATGATCCTAGGTACCTGCAGGGATGAAGAACACGGACAAGACAAGAGACACTTCATGAAACAATATTATTTAACACATACGAGACGATGATTCAAAGACTCCCATTGATCCCTTCACCAAATATCTGGGTTGCAAGGCTCATGCCCCACCCCATACCTTACCAAACTACTCACACATGGAGATCAGATCGCGAGAACAAATAATTGAAGAACGTGTCTTGGGATTGATTGATTGCAATATGTCTTGCAATAGATGCCTTGTGTGATGCACGATTACAAGTATGAACTAGTTGAGAGAGCACTATGGTGGTGGAGATGACTATCGGGATGAAAATGGCGACGACTAGGGTCTGTGGATGGAGATGGTGATTAAGAGGTTCTGGCTATGCTCGACACTGCTCTATTGACATTTTGATGGGGTACCCTTTATAAAAGTTTTTCACGTGGATGACCTGCCTCGGCTTCTACACCAAATGACCGCTCAAACGGGCGCGTGTAGTCACATGGAATGCTATATTTGACTCTTGTGGCCTTCTGGCACCTCCTGGTGACTTGTTTGTTCTCCATTCTCCTTCCTTTCCTTTCTCCCACGACATTTTTTCCTTTTTAGCCCATTTCCAGTCGAAAAATATCAAAGAGAGAATTTGCGGAATCCTTTGCATTCACTAGTCATTAGTGACAATATTGGAGTGAATATCTCTATTTTAATGAAATATCTTGGTTTAAACATGGTTTAAACGAGTGTAAAAATATCACCCATCAACTCGCTTCCTGGCGCAAACCTCCATAAAGGAGATGCTTAGCCCTGGTGAGGCTAGAACCCGCGATGGAGCACGAAGTGGATCATATCCACCCGGGTGACCCCATTGTCAATAAGGACCTTCACCTGCTACTTGAGTGCCTTGACATTTTTTGGTTGCCCAATTGAGGCCGTAAGTGGTCCAGGAGTGCAGCCTCTTCAAGGGAGTTGTCGAGAAGGCTTGAACGTCCTCCTTCTCCTCCCAATGGCATGTTGGCCATGTAGAACCACTCCTATTGTCATTGTTTCACGTTCTCTATGAATTTGCCGCATAGCCACTTGACATTGGTGAGCTTGCTTATGATAGCACTGGCGCACTCCATGATATGATGACCATTACTTTGTGGTTTGTCAGAGAACACATTAAGTAAGAGACCGAAGTGGAGCTCTATGCAGAGGAATGTCTCACATAAGACTATTGATGAGGTTATGTGGATGATGGAGTTTCATGCAAGGTGATTCCATTTAATACCATAGAAATATAGGAGTCTGTGGAGAAAGGGTGGACGGGAAATCCTGGACCTTGGATGAGATGAGGGATGAAGATAACATGCTCGCACGCCCGAGGTTCTAGAACTCCTTAAGCTGAGTAGACCCCATCTCTGACGAGTGGCGAGTGGCACTTGACCTCGCCCGAAGGCGGAAGCTAGCCCCTCCCTTGAAATTCGGTGAAGCTACCAGTGGAGATGGTGAAGGGCATCCACATCCCCCTCTTGCTTGCCGCCTTCTACTCGGCTGCTGCAACGGCGGTGTTTTTCCCTTTCCAGCCATTGCCGAGGAAGGATAATGAGACGGGAGATGATGAAGGTTGGGGCTTTGCTCTGGTTTTTCGGCGCCGGAGCTTGGGAGACTTGGGTGCTGGAAGGAATGAGGAAGTCGTAAAAATGAACTAGATTTATCCTCCTTACTTTATAGGCCGGTAAAAAATACCAAGCAGCATGATGTCACACTGTAATTCATCGTTCCCCAAAATGACATGCATTATATGTGTGCAAGAATCAAGGGATTTTGTTGATGAAGCCGTTGAAAATCCAAAGCACGATCCCTTTAATGATGGGACACCAATGGCAACGGCCTCGAGCCACGATAAAGCATGGTGTAATGACCAATGATGTAACCGTTCGGTTCTACAGTGTATGGTGGTCATTTAGTTTTCAGTCAAAGTTATAAGAGGACGACCCTATCACCTTATCGCCCAATCCATCAAAGATTTCCCATTAAGCTATCTATGCTGGGGTGGGGTCTTCGGATCGACGAATACAAAACATCTCGAAGGGGATTGTTGATAGAATCTTCTTGTATATCCGAAGTATACAACTCTTCAGACTAAAAATGGTTACAATAAAGATAAATGCTAAAGAGGCTAGGTACATCAACTTGACAAAAATTGACAGAGAAGCATCAATATTTGGGGAACTCGACTACAAAGTCAAAGACCCAAGTTGAAGCCAATCTCAGGAGTTTACCATTATACTCGGCTTCAAGACCAGTTCAGAGGCTACTGATGGTGTCCTACACTATGGGTGATATCAATGTTAGCCTACCAGTCATGGGTTAGGCCAAGGACCCCTAGGCAACCCAAGAATGGGCCATGTTTATCATGGTCCCCGACATACTCAAGATGGAATCCTCCGGATGTTGGAAATATGCCCTAGAGGCAATAATAAATTGTTTTGTCGTATTTTCATGTTCATGAGAATCATTTATTATCCATGCTAGAATTGTATTGACCGAAAACTTAAATACATTTGTGGATATATATAAACAACACTTTTTCCTTAGTGAGCCTCTACTAGACTAGCTCGTTGATCAAATATGGTTAAGGTTTCCTAACCATAGAGATGAGTTGTCATTTGATAATGGGATCACATCATTAGGAGAATGATGTGATGGACAAGACCCAACCATAAGCATAACATTTGATCGTATCACTTAGTTTGTTGATACTGCTTTCTTCATGTCAAGTATATGTTCCTAAGACCATAAGATCATGCAACCCCCTAACATCGAATGGATACCTTGTGTGCATCAAACATCACTTCATAACTAGATGATCATAAAGGTGCTCTACAAGTATCTCCAAGGGTGTCTGTTGGGTTGGCATGAATCGAGACTAGGATTTTTCATTCCGTTTGAGGAAGAGGTATCTTATGGCCCTCTCGGTAATACAACATCATAAGAAGCTTGCAAGCAATGTGACTAATGAGTTAGTCATGGGATCTTGTATTACGGAACGAGTAAAGATACTTGCCAGTAAAGATATAGAACCAGGTATGGAGATACTGACGATCAAATCTCGGGCAAGTAACATACCGATGGACAAAGGGAACTACATACGGGATTAACTGAATCCATGACATAGTGGTTCAACCGATGAAGATATTTATGGAATATTTAGGAACCACCATGGGCATCCAGGTCCCGCTATTAGTTATTGACTAGAGAGGTGTCTCAGTCATGTCTACATGATTCTCGAACCAGTAGGGTCTACCCCAGGCATAACATTCGGTGACACTAGAGAAGTATTGGGATATGTACGTTGGTGACCGAATGTCATTAGGAGTCCCGGATGAGATCTCGGATGTCACATGGAGTTCCAGAATGGTCCATAGGTAACAACTTATATATGGGAAGTCCTATTTTGGTCACCGAAAAAGTTTCGGGCATTACCAATAGTGTACCGAGTTGGCGAAAAGGGTTTCGGAGGTCCACCTGCCGAGGGGGGCCACATGGGTCATAGGGGGTGCGCCCTAGCTAGAATGGGCTAGGTGCACCAGCCCCTAGATGCGCATGAGGCTTGGGGGAAAGAGTCCCAAAGGGACAAGGCACCCCGAAAGTTCCTTGGAGGAGGAGGACTCCTCCCTTCCTTGTGAAGGCAGGACTTGTTGACACACAATTATAGGAGATATATCATAGTCCTTTCGATAAGTAAGAGTGTAAAACCGAACGAGGAGCAAAAGGAAATGACATGCAGTTTTGAGCAAGGTATTCTCTGCAAGCACTGAAATTATCGGTAACAGATAGTTTTATGATAAGATAATTCATAACGGGTAACAAGTAACGAGTGTAACAAAGGTGCAGCAAGGTGGCCCAATGCTTTTTGTAGCAAAGGACAAGCCTGGACAAACTCTTATATAAAGCAAAGCACTCCCCAGGACACATGGGAATTACTGTCAAGCTAGTTTTCATCATGCTCATATGATTGGCGTTCGTTACTTTGATAGTTTGATATGTGGGTGGACCGGTGCTTGGGTGTTGTCCTTACTTGGACAAGCGTCCCACTTATGATTAACCCCCTCTCGCAAGCATCCGCAACTACGAAAGAAGAATTTAGATAAATCTAACCATAGCATGAAACATATGGGTCCAAATCAGCCCCTTACGAAACAACTCATAAACTAGGGTTTAAGCTCCTGTCACTCTAGCAACCCATCATCTACTTATTACTTCCCAACGCCTTCCCCTAGGCCCAAACAATGGTGAAGTGTCATGTAGTCGATGTTCACATAACACCACTAGAGGAAAGACAACATACATCTGATGAAAATATTGAACAAATACCAAACTCATATGATTACTTATAACGAGACTTCTCCCATGTCCTCACGAACAAACGTAACTAGTCACAAAGCATATTCATGTTCATAATCAGAGGAGTATTAATTATCTTTTAGGATCTGAACATATGATCTTCCACCAAATAAACCAACTAGCATCAACTACCAGGAGTAATCAACACTACTAGCAACCCACAGGTACCAATATGAGGTTTTGAGACAAAGATCGGATACAAGAGATGAACTAGGGTTTGGAGAGGATATGGTGCTGGTGAAGATGTTGATGGAGATTGACCCCCTCTTGATGAGAGGATCGTTGGTGATGACAATGGCTTTGATTTCCCCCTCCAGGAGGGAAGTTTTGCTGGTAGAACGGCTCTATCGGAGCCCTAGATTGCTTCTGCCCAGGTTCCGCCTCGAGACGGCAGCGCTTCACCCCAAAAGCTGTCTATTGAGTTTTTCCAGGTCAAAACACGCCATATAGCAAAATATGGGGACCGGAAGCCTGCCAGGTAGCCCACAGGCCATAGGGGCGTGACTAGGGGGGTAGGGCGTGCCCCCAGGCTTGTGGCTGCCTGGTGGGTCCCCTTTGGTATCTTCTTCGCCCAATATTTTTTATATATTCCAAAACAATTCTCCGTAGATTTTCAGGACTTTTAGAGTTGTGAAGAATAGGTCTCTCATATTTGCTCCTTTTCCAGCCTAGAATTCCAACTGCCGGTATTCCCCCTTTCATGTAAACCTTGTAAAATAAGAGACAAAAGGCATAAATATTGTACCATAATGTGCAATAACAGCCCATAATGCATTAAATATCAATATTAAATCAAGATGCAAAATGGACGTATCAACTCCCCCAAGCTTAGACCTCTCTTGTCCTCAAGCGAAAGCCGACTTCGATAATAATGTCCACATGTTTAGAGAAACATGTGTCGATAAAATAAACTGTGTACTTGAAGGCATCATGATCATCTTTAGAATAGCAACATATATTGACATATAATTTATTATGCTAAAGTGAGAATTCATTCACAAGGTAAAGTATGAATCAGAAACTTTATTGAAAACTAACAAACTATCATCTCAGTCATTGAAGCAATTGCAATTTATCATAACATCGGAAATAGTCAATATAAGAGCTTTTCAGCAAGTTCACATACTCAACTATCATTTGGTGTTTTACAATTGCTAACACTCACGCGATACTTATGAGATCAAAGTTTCAATCGGACACAAAGAAAGATAGGGGCTTATAGTTTCGCCTCCTAACTATTTACCTCAAGGGTAATGTCAACAAGAATAGTTTATGATAACCTACATCCGAGGGGATATATATATATATAGATCATTCCTAACACATGACTCTTGCCAAGGGAAAAAGGCGATAAAAAGGAAGTGGTGAAGATCACCAAGACTCTTGCATAAAGGTAAGTACTAGAAAGTAAAAGAAAAAGATAGGCCCTTCGCAGAGGGAAGCAGAGGTTATCATGCGCTTTTATGGTTGGATGCATAATATCTTAATGCAAAAGAACGTCACTTTATATTGCCGCTTGTGATAAAGAACTTTATTATGCAGTCCATCGCTTTTATTTCTTCCGTATCACAAGTTCGTATAAAGTTTGTTTTCCTCACACTAATAGATCATACATATTTAGAGAGCAATTTTTATTGCTTGCACCGATGACAACTTACTTGAAGGATCTTACTCAATCCATAGGTAGGTATGGTCGACTCTCATGGCAAAACTGGTTTAAGGGTGTTTGGATGCACAAGTAGTATCTCTACTTGGTGCGGAAGTTTTGGATAGTATGAGGTGGAAGCGAGTGTCACATGTGAGAGGATCCATGATAACATAACTTCTATTCGGAAATAAGCAAACATAACTCATTATGTTGTCTTCCTTTTCCAACATCAACTTTTTAGCATATAATATTTTGATGAGTGCTCGCAATCACAAAAGATGTCCAAGATAGTATATTTATATGTGATACCTCTCTCTCTTTATTACTTCCTATTAATTGCAACAGTGACCAAAAATATGTTTGTCAACTAACAACAAGTTTCATGCGACATACTTCTTATATGTGAGGTCGTCACTTCCCATAAGATCATTATATAATCTTTTTTTACTTCTTTAACTCTTTACTTCTTTTTCTCCAGACCATAGCAAGAAAGCAAAGCCCTCAATTCAAACTAATCTTTATTATATAACTCTCAGACTCGATTACATAGAGGGAACATAAGGCAAAACTCAAGGCTAGATCATACTAAAAACTTTTATTCTACTAGATAAAGATTTAATCAAAAGTATCAAACTAAGCGAACCGATAAATATAAAGGTGTGATGATGATACGATACCGGGACACCTCCCCCAAGCTTGGCACAAGCTAAGGGGAGTGCCCATACCCATGTGTTTAGTTGTCTTCATTCGGAGGTGTTGATCCAATATTCTTGGCAATAATACCCTCCAGAATGTGATTTTCTTCCTCTAGCTTATTGACTTGTTGTTTGAGATCCATTATATCCTTACAGAGTTTTCCCATGACAGCCAGAGCCCTGATCACCCATGGATGCTTCCTAGCCACGGGGAAAAAGCAACACTCTTTTTCATGTTATCATAAGAGAGAAATCGAGCATTAGGAGGTGTGACCGAATCCGGTATTGCTGAGCTCTTGAGCTCCTCAAGCGGAACTCCTAGTTGAAGGCGGGAAGTACCTTCTTGGTCCTCCTCCATGGCGTCTACTCTTTTAAGGACATCCTCCATCCCTTCCTCCATTGACCACCCAAAGGGTTCAGCTTGGATGTAGGCCCTTAGTTCCTATGTCGGGTGAGAGACACGACTCTCCCCGACCGACTCTTCTGAAGACATCTTACTCTGAATCTACTGTAGAATTAGCTAAAAACAAGAACATAGGATTTTTCTATGGTACGGTGGTCAAAACCATTGGGAGATTATATAATGAATTTTTACCGACCAAAAGAAGTGTTCTACAAGGAAACGGAGTCCGGAGGGCACATGAGGTGGCTACAAGCCACAGGGACGTGCCTAAGGTGTAGGGCACGCCCTCACGGCTTGTCGCCTTCTCGTGTACTATTCAGGCTACTTTAAATTTTCCAATTTTTTTAAATATTCCAAAACATAGAAAAAATGCTATTTGAAAAGTTGTGGTGTCGGTTTACTTACTGTCGTGGTTTTGTCACGGCAGATGTCCGGGTAAACGGACTTCGGTTAGAGGCCATTGCTAACGTGATGGACTCAAAGGGGTTGATGGGGATGAGAGACACGGATTTACCCATGTTCGGCCCCTCAACTCGAGGTAATAGCCTACGTCCTGCTTATGTTCATATTGCTTGATGTATCGATTACAAGGGAGCTGAAGCTTGACCTAGTATTCGATAACCTGATCTCTAAGTCGCCCTGGGTCTGCCTTTATATAAGAGGTTTAGACTATGGGTCATATAATTGGTAACCGACTCTCATTCTTTATCCGAGTCTTCCTCTATCTTCTTGTCCAAGTTGTCCCCGGGCGGCTTACACACCCGGGTCTTCTAGGTCACTGTCCGGCCCACCTTATGAGCCGCCAATCTTCCTGGGCTTTAGGACCACCGGCTCACCTTGGGCCAGTGTATGAACCGTCAAGCATAACCCAGAGCCCTTAAGGCGGGTCATACCGCGGGGTTATATCCCCAACACTTACCGTACCACATACCTACTCCTTTTCGGAGTCTGAAACATTTTGGTAGACATCCCTTATGTACTCTTCCGGGGTTATGGTATTAATAATATTGGTTTCTACATTTACGGGAGTACCTGAGATATAATGTCTAATTCTCTGCCCCTGTACCACCTTCGGATTTGTGCCTTCGTCGTTGTTGATCTTGATGGCACCGCAACGATATACTTCCTCGATGATGTAAGGCCCTTCCCATTTAGAGAGAAGCTTTCCTGCAAAAAATCTTAAACGAGAATTGTATAGCAAGACCTGGTCACCTACATTGAATTCACACTTTTGTATCCTTTTATCATGCCATCTCTTAAATTTTTCTTTTAGCAACTTGGCATTCCCATAGGCCTGGGTTCTCCATTCATCAAGTGAGCTAATGTCAAATAACCTCTTCTCACTAGCCAGTTGGAAATCATAGTTGAGCTCCTTAATTGCCCAATAAGCTTTATGTTCTAGTTCAGGAGGTAAGTGACATGCTTTCCCATAAACCATTTTATACGGAGACATACCCATAGGGTTTTTATATGCAGTTCTATAAGCCCATAATGCATCATCAAGTTTCTTAGACCAATTCTTTCTAGATCTATTAACGGTATTTTGCAAGATCAATTTAATTTATCTATTGCTCAATTCTACTTGACCACTAGACTGAGGATGATATGGAGATGCAATTCTATGGTTGAAATCATACTTAGCAAGCAATTTACGGAAAGCACCATGAATAAAGTGTGAGCCACCATCAGTCATTAAGTATCTAGGGACTCCAAACCTCGGGAAATAACTTCTTTAAGAATTTTAATAGAAGTGTTATGATCAGCACTACTAGTTGGAATGACTTCTACCCACTTAGTAATATAATCAACAGCAACCAAAATGTGTGTATACCCATTAGAGGAAGGAAAAGGTCCCATATAATGAAAGCCCCAAACATCAAATGGTTCAATAACAAGTGAATAGTTCATAGGCATTTCTTGACGTCTACTAATATTACCAATTCTTTGACACTCATCAGAAGACAAGACATACTTATGAGCATCCTTGAAGAGAGTAGACCAATAAAAACCAGACTGTAGTAACTTGTGTGCAGTTCTATCTCCAGCATGGTGTCCTCCATAGGCCTTGGAGTGACACTTACATAGGATCTGTTCCTGTTCATACTCAGGTACACAACGTCTAATAAGACCATATACTCCTTCTTTAGAGAGGTGTGGGTCATCCCAAAAGTAATGTCTTAAATCATAGAAGAACCTTTTCTTTTGCTGGTATGTGAAACTAGGTGGTATGAATTAGCAACAATGTAATTAGCATAATCAGCATACCATGGAGTATTACGAGAAGCATTTATGACAGCTAATTATTCATCAGGAAAGCTATCATCAATAAGTAGTGGGTCATCATGAACATTTTCTAACCTACACAAGTCGTCTACTACGGGGTTCTCAGTTCCCTTTCTATCAATAATATGCAAATCAAATTCTTGTAGCAAGAAAACCCATCTAATAAGTCTAGGTTTAGCTTCTTTCTTTTCCATAAGATATTGGATAGCAGCATGATCAGTGTGAATAGTTACTTTGGAATCAACAATATAAGATATAAACTTATCACAAGCAAACACAACTGCTAAAAATTCCTTTTCAGTGGTAGCATCGTCTCTTTGAGCACTGTCTAGAGTTTTACTAGCATGATGGATAACATTTAATTTCTTATCAACTCTTTGTCCTAGAACAACACCAACATCATAATCACTAGCATGACACATAATTTGAAAGGGTAAGTTCCAATCAGGTGCTTGAACAACAGGTGCAGAAATCAAGGATTTCTTAAGGATTTCAAATGCTTCTACACAATCATCATTAAAAACAAAAGGAACATCTTTTTGCAAGAGATTAGTGAGAGGCCAAGAAATTTTAGAGAAAGTCTTTAATAAATCTCCTATAGAAACCATCATGACCAAGGAAACTTCTTATACCTTTGATATCCGTGGGACATGGCATTTTTTCAATAGCATCAACTTTATCTTTATCCACCTCAATACCTCTTTCGGAGATTTTGTGCCCCAAGACAATACCTTCATTAACCATAAAGTGACAATTTTCTCAATTCAAGACAAGATTAGTTTCTTCACATCTTTGCAAAACTCGATCAAGGTTTCTTAAGCAATCATCAAAAGAAGCTTTGTAAGTGGAGAAATCATCCATGAAAACCTCAACAATCTTTTCACAAAAGTCAGAGAATATAGCAGTCATACATGTTTGAAAGGTAGCAGGTGCATTGCATAAACCAAAAGCCATACGTATATAAGCAAAGGTACCGAAAGGGCAAGTAAATGCAGTTTTTTCTCGATCCTGTTTAGACACATGTATTTGAGAGAAACCAGAATAACCATCTAGAAAGCAGAAGTGTGTATGTTTGGATAATCTTTCTAGCATTTGATCAATAAAAGGTATAGGGTAATGGTCTGTCCTAGTAGCTTTATTTAAATTTCTAAAATTGATTACCATTCTATAACCTGTAAGAATTCTTTGTGGAATCATTTCTTTCTTATCATTGGGAACAACAGTAATACCTGCCTTCTTAGGGACATAGTGGATATGACTTACCCATCTACTATCAACAATAGGATAAATTATACCTGCTTCCAGAAGCTTCAGTATTTCATTTCTTACCACTTCTTTCATTTTAGGATTTAACCGTCGTTGGTGATCAACAACTGGTTTAGCATCAGGCTCCATATTAATTTTATGCTGACATAAAGTGCAACTAATGACCTTAAGATCATCAAGAGTATATCCAATAGCAGCATGGTGTTTCCTCGGAGTTTTCAATAATCTCTTTTCTTCATGCACTGAAAGGTTAGTACTAATAATTACAGGATATATCTTCTTTTCATCAATATAGACATATTTTAGAGTATCAATAACTGTTTAAGCTCAAACACGGGGTCACCCTTGGGTGGAGGAGAATCCCCAAGAATCTCAACAGGCAAGTTGTGTTTCAAAATAGGATGTTGATCAAAGAAAATCTTATCTATTTCATTCCTTTCATTCATATGCATATCGTTTTCATGGTCTAGCAAATATTGTTCTAAGGGATCAGTGGGAGGCAGAACAATAGAAGCAAGACCAAAAATTTCATATTTACTAGGCAATTCTTTGTCACGAGGTTGTCTACAAAATTTAGAGAAAAAGAACTCATGAGACACATCCCCAAAACTTACAGTAACAGTTTCTTTCTCACAATCTATCTTAGCATCAACGGTGTTCAAGAAAGGTCTACCAAATATAATGGGACAAAAATCATCCTGTGGGGAACCAAGAACAAGAAAATCAGTATGGTATTTTACTTTCCCACACAAGACTTCAACATTTCTAACAATCCCAATTGGTGATATAGTATCTCTATTAGCAAGATTGATAGTAACATCAATATTTTTTTATTTCAGCAGGTGCAGTATCATTCATAATTTCTTGGTATAAAGTAAAGGGAATTGCACTCACACTCGCACCCATATCACATAAGCCATGATAACAATGAGCTCCTATTTTAATAGAAACAATAGGCATGCAACCAATAGGTCTATGTTTATCCTTAGTATCAGGTCTAGCAATTCTAGCAGCTTCATCATAGATATAAATAATGTGCCCATCAATATTAGCAACCAAGAGATCTTTAACCATAGAAATACTAGGTTCAACTTTAATTTGTTCAGGGGGTGTAGGTGTTCTAGTATAACTCTTACGAACAATAGTTGAGGCTTTGGCATTATCCCTTATTCTAACAGGGAAAGGTGGTTTTTCAATATAGGTAGTAGGAACAACAGGACCAACTTTATAAGTAATGGTTTCTTCTACAACTTTAATAGGTTCTACTAATTTCACTTAAATGGGAGGATGATATTTAAACCACTTATCCTTGGGGAGATCAACATGAGTAGCAAAAGATTCACAAAAGGAAGATACTATCTCGGAATCAAGTCCATATTTAGTGCTAAATTCACGAAAAGCATTGGTATCCATAAAATATTTAACACAATCAAACTTAAGGTTTATACCTAACTCCTTACCTTCGTCGAGCTCCCAATCTTCAGAGTTGCGTTTAATTCTTTCCAATAAGTCCCATTTGAATTCGATAGTCTTCTTCATAAAAGAATTAGTACAAGAAGTATCGAGCATGGATTGATTATTACGAGAAAGCCGAGCATCAAAATTCCGAGTAATAATTTATCTCGAGAGATCATGATTGGGGCATGAATATAACATTAAATTGAGCCTCCCCCAAGCTTGAGCGATACTTTCTCCTTCACGAGGCCAAAAATTATAAGTATAATTCCGATCACGATGAACCAAATGCCTAGAATTAAACTTCTAATGAAATTCCATTTTCAATCGGTTGTAGTTCCATGATCCAGTATCATCACATAGCCTATACCATGTCAACGCCTTCTCCTTAAAAGAAAAAGGGAAGTCCTTCTTCTTGACTTCATCCTTGGGCAAACTTGCAAGCTTAAATAATCCATAAACTTCATCCACATAGATTAGGTGCATATCCGGATGTAATGTTCCGTCTCCTGCATAAGGATTAGCTAGTAGTTTCTCTATCATACCCGAAGGAACTTCATAATAGATATTTTCAGTAGGTTCAGTAGGTTGAGGGGCAACTCTTTGCTCTTTCGGTCGGGGCGAAGATACCCCGAACAAACCCTCAAAGGATTATTTTCCATAGTAACAAGTGACAGTGAATTTCAGCACACTATATAAATTTTTCCTTACCAAATTCCACTCACCAAAGGCGCTTCACTCTCCGGCAATGGCGCCAGAAAAGAGTCTTGATGTCCCACAAGTATAGGGGATCTATCGTAGTCCTTTCGATAAGTAAGAGCGTCGAACCCGATGAGGAGTAGAAGGAAATGACAAGCGGTTTTCAGCAAGGTATTCTCTACAACACTGAAATTATCAGTAACAGATAGTTGTATGATAAGATAATTCATAACGGGTAACAAGTAACGAGTGTAACAAAGGTGTAGCAAGGTAGCCCAATCCTTTTTGTAGAAAAGGAAAATCCTGGACAAACTCTTATTTTAATGGAAGCGCTCCCGAGGACACATGGGAATTACTGTCAAGCTAGTTTTCATCATGCTCATATGATTCGCGTTCGTTACTTTGATTGTCTGATATGTGGGTGGACCGGTGCTTGGGTGCTTTCCTTATTTGGACAAGCCTCCCACTTATTATTAACCCCTCTCGCAAGAATCTACAACTATGAATGAAGAATTAAGATAAATATAACTATAGCATGAAACATATGGATCCAAATCAGCCCCTTACGAAGCAACTCATAAACTAGGGTTTAAAGTTCTGTCACTCTAGCAGCCCATCATCTACTTATTACTTCCCAATGCCTTCCCCTAATCCCAAAAAATGGCGAAGTGTCATGTAGTCGACGTTCACATGACACCACTAGAGTAAAGACAACATACATCTCATCAAAATATCGAACAAATACCAAACTCGCATGATTGCTTATAACAAGACTTCTCACATGTCCTCAGGAACAAACGTAACTACTCACAAAGAATATTCATGTTCATAATCAGAGAAGTATTAATTATCATTAAGGATCTGAACATATGATCTTCCACCAAATAAACCAACTAGCATCAACTACAAGGAGTAATCAACACTACTAGCAACGCACAGGTACCAATCTGAGGTTTTGAGACAAAGATCGGATACAAGAGATAAACTAGGGTTTGGAGAGGAGATGGTGCTGGTGAAGATGTTGATGGAGATTGACCCCCTATCGATGAGAGGATCGTTGGTGATGATGATGGCTTCGATTTCCCCCTCCGGGAGGGAAGTTTCCCTAGCGAAACGGCTCTGTCGGAGCCCTAGATTGCTTCTACCTAGGTTCCGCCTCGAGACGGTGGTGCTTCATCCCGAAAGCTCTCCCTTGAGTTTTTCCAGGTCAAAACACATCATATAGCAAAATATGGGGACCGGAGGCCTACCAGGTGGCCCACAAGCCATAGGGGCATGCCCCTAGGCTTGTGGCTGCCTGGTGGGTCCCCTCTGGTATCTTCTTCATCCAATATTTTTTATATATTCCAAAACAATTCTTCGAATATTTTCAGGACTTTTGGAGTTGTGAAGAAAAGGTCTCTCATATTTGCTCCTTTTCCAGCCCACAATTCTAGCTGCCGGCATTCTCCCCTTCACGCAAACCTTGTAAAATAAGAGAGAAAAGGCATAAGTATTGTACTATAATGCAATAAATATCGTTATTAAAGCATGATGCAAAATGGACGTATCAGGGAGCATAACTCTATTTATTGTGTTAACTTGAAGGATATCTAATTGCTACTATGAAGAATGTGATAGATAATCGAACTACGATCATCCCCTCTCGCACGAGAGGAGGTTAGGCACTGCCATCTAGCTTTGCTTTTGATTCACCTACTGTTGTTAATTAGCTTGTTACACCACCACTTGTTGATCGTCCTGATATGTCACATGATATTGATGATGCTACTTCTAAAATTAATTATGATATTAGTGCTACATTTGATGAAAATGAAATTGTGCCACTAAGTGAATTACTTGATGCGCATATTGCTTGAGCTAGCAAACTTGAAAATGTTGAAACTGCTGAAGACTTTGAATCACCCATTACACCTCACTCACCTAGTAGATATGAATTGTCTTATGTACCTAAAGGTCATGTTATGGATGGTGAGGTAGCTAGGGATGTTATTGCTTGTGAAAATAGAGATGATTTGAAAAAACTACTATGCAAATTGAAAGAAAAATCTATGATGGAGAAAATGAAACATGATCCTAAATTTGCTACTTCCCCTCTATTTTTCACTAATAAGGACTATGAATTCCCTATAGACCCTGAACTAATGGCTATAGTAGAGTCTGATCCTTTCCATGGTTATGAAAATGAAATTGTTGTCGAGCATCTTATGAAACTAAATGATATTGCCGCCTTGTTTACCAATGATGAAAAATATACACTACTATTATATCCTTAAGATTTTCCCTCTCTCGCTAAAAGGTGAGGCCAAGGAATGGTTTCTCTGGCTCCTAGTTGTATGCGTAGTCCCTAGGATATTCTTTACTACTTTTATGAAAATTATTTTCTTGGTCATAAGAAACAAGCTGCCTTACAAGAAATATTTAACTTTGTGCAAATTGAAGAAGAGAACCTCCTTGAAGCTTGGGGGAGGCTTCTCCAGTTACTTAGAGCTTTGCCTGATCACCCTCTTAAGAAAAATGAAATACCTGATATCTTTTATAATGGACTAACCTATGCTTCTAGGGATTTCCAAGATAGTTGTGCTGGTTGTGTTTTCTGGAAAAGAACTGTTGGACAAGCTGAAGAACTATTGAATAACATATTGCAAAATGCCGATGATTGGACACTTCTTGAACCACCGATACGTCTCCGTCATATCTATAATTTTTGATTGTTTCATGCCAATATTCTACAACTTTCACATACTTTTGGCAACTTTTCATACTATTTTTGGGACTAACATATTCATCCACTACCAGTTCCTGTTTGTTGCATGTTCTTTTGTTTCGCGGAATATCCATACCAAACGAAGTCCAAACGTGATAAAAACATACAGACATTTTTTTTGAATATATGTGATTTTTGGGAAAACGAATCAACTCAAGACGATGTCCGAGGAGGTGTCAAGCCTGCTAGGTGCTGCTCACCCCCCTGGACGCACCTGGCAAGTTTGTGGCCACCCCTTAGGTCGGTTGGAGCTGTCCTTTGGCCGCAATAAAGATATTTTTTGGATAAGGATCACCTCAAAATTTCAGCCCGATCGGAGTTACAGATCTCCGGATATTTCATAAACGGTGAAAGGCCAGAATCTGAGAGGGCAGGAAGTAGTTTGAAATAGCAAAGATAGCATCCGCTATTGCGTCCGCAATAGCGCTAGCGCAATAGCAACCTCTATCACTCAAATTAAATGTCATTACTTTTTCTTCATGTTCTAGGGATATAAACAAGAATCTAGTGTATTTATGAACCCGCTACATGGACATAGCGCCCGCAATATCGCCCGCTATCCGCATTCCATTACGCGGAACCCAATCCGCTACCAGCTCGCTATCCGCTATTTTCAACCAAGAACAGAAGGAAACACACACACACACAGAGAGATCCAATCTCAGAGGGGCTCTCACCCCTCCGCCGTCATGGAGGCCATGGACCAGAGGGGAAACCCTTATCCCATCTAGGGGAAGGTCAAGGAAGAAGAAGAAGGAGGGGGGCTCTCTCCCCCTCTCTCCCGATGGCACCGGAATGCCGCTAGGGCCATCAACGTGACGGCGATCTACTCCAACAACTCTGTCATCTCCACCAACACCTCCATCACCTTCCCCCATCTATTTACAGCGGTCCACTCTCCCGCAACCCGCTATACCCTCTACTTGAACATGGTGCTTTATGCTTCATATTATTATCCAATGATGTGTTTCCATCTTATGATGTCTGAGTAGACTTTTGTTGTCCTATGGGTTGATTGATGATCATTATTGGTTTGAGTTGCATGTTTTATTATTGGTGATGTCCTATGGTGCTCTCCGTGTTACGCAAGCGTGAGGGATCCTCGTTGTAGGTTGTTGCAATGCATTCATGATTCGCCTATGGTGGGTTGCTTGAGTGACAGAAGCATAAAGTCGAGTAGATGGGTTGTTGCATATGGGAGTAAAGAGGACTTGATACCTTATAATGCTATGGTTGGGTTTTACCTTCATGTTCCTTAGTAGTTGCAGATTCTTGCTAGAGTTCCAATCATAAGTGCATATGATCCAAGTAGAGAAAGTATGCTAGCTTATGCCTCTCCCTCATATAAAATTTCGATAATGATGGCTGGTCTAGTTATCGATTGCCTAGGGACAATTCCGCAACTCCTACCACCACTTTTCCATGCTCGTTAAACTAACTTAATTGATACTTTATCTTAGCATCCCCTAGTTTTTATTTATGTGTTCTTTATTATCTTGCAAACCTATCCCGTTACACCAACGAAGTACTAGTTTCATACTTGTTCTAGGTAAAGCGAACATTAAGCGTGCATAGTGTTGTATCGATGGTAGATAGAAATTGAGGGGATATTTGTTCTACCTTTAGCTGCTCGTTGGGTTCGACACTCTTACTTATTTAGAAAGGCTACAATTGATACCCTATACTTGTGGGTTATCAACCACCTCCGGAACACATCCAAAGAAGAGATGTATTATATTCCTAAGTCCTGAAGATATGCAAGAAGAAAAAAGATCTATGAAAGAGAAAGGTATTAAAACAATAGATGTCAAGAAATTACCACCTATTGAGGAAATACGTGGACTTGACACCCAAACACAGGTAGTAGAGGTAAATTCTCTCCGTTCCTTTAATCAAAGTGATGTACCTTATACTAAAACTCCTGGACAATGCATGGATGAATTTGATAATTACGTTGCTAAGCTAGAACACTTAAATAATTATTTTAAGGATCATTTAAGACGTAATACTACGATAAAGGACCATTTGAGTGACTTAATGTTTAGAATTGCTAATGATGTGAAAGGTCTAGGTAAACATGCTTCTATGGTTCACACCCAACTAGACCAACTATCTAAGTCACAAAATGATTTACTTGCTCAAATAAATAATAATATGAATGATCATGTTGTTAGAGTAGTGACTTGAGGAGATAGAATGACTCATGAACCTCTTTATCCCGAAGGTCACCCTAAAATAATTGAACAAGATTCTTAGAGAATCAACGAAGATGCACCTAGTTCATCTAATAAGAAGGAAAAAAAGATGATAGGAACTTGCATGCTTCTAGTTAACCTGTTATAGAAAAACCTGTTGAGAAACATAATGAAGTTTCTATTTCTGATTATGTGACACAATCTGGTAGTGAACATACACCTAGTGATAATGAAAATGATAATAATGATGATGTTCATGTAGATGTTCAACTAGATGATAACAAAGAAAATAATAATGATGTGGAAATTGAACCTGCTGAAAATCTTGATAACCCACAACTTAAAAATAAATGCTATGATAAAAGAGACTTTGTTGCTAGAAACCATTGAATGGAAAGAGGACCATGGGTTCAAGAACCCATGCCATTCCCTTGTAAGTCTACTAAAAGTAAGGATGATGAAGAATTTGACTGCTTTGCTAGAATGATTAGACCCGTCTTTTTGCGCACTCGCTTGATAGATATATTGAAAATGCCTCCATATGCTAGGTATATGAAGGATATTATTACCGACAAAAGGGAAAATAACTGAAACTACAATTGCTACTATGCTTGCTAATTATTATTTTGATGGTGGAGTGCCTAAGCAGTTAGGAGATCTTGGTATACACACAATACCTTGCTCTATTAAAAGAAACAATGTTAAAACTGCTTTATGTGATTTAGGAGCTAGTGTTAGTGTTATGCATTTCTCCCTTTGTAAAAGACTTGAGTTGAATAAGCTTACACCTATTGAGACATCTTTGCAAATGGCTGACAAATCCACTACTTTACCAATTGGAATTTGCGAGGACGTTCCTATTGTGGTTGCAAATGTTACCATCTTAATCGACTTTGTTATTCTTGATATGCCCGAGGACGACAATATGTCGATCATCCTTAGTAGACCCTTTCTAAAAACTATAGGGGCTGTTATTGATTGCAACAAAAGCAAGGTTACTTTTCATGCCAATGGAAAGCAACATACCGTGCATTTTTGGAAGAAGCAAACTTTGGTTAATAATATTAATGCCATTAAGCCTAGTTCCACTATTATCATTGGAGATTTTAAAATCCCTCTATCTACTACCAAGAAGAAATATTATAATCTTATCAGTGGTGTCGCGATGTGCTATGCAAACAGATTTTAATCCCTTTCATTGATGTAGTTCCAAACCGTCACCTTGCTGGTGTGGGTGATAGGGGGGTCCATCACACAAGCTATACATCTCACACAGTTCAACACAAAAGTGTTTGTAATGTGGATTAGCATCACACACGGTTATTTCACGAGAATCGTATGTAGTGTGCGATTTGTTGCAGACAATTAAAAATAAAAAACTGTGTGTGATGTAAATGCCATCAGACACAATTAGATCGGAAAAACTGTGTGCAATCTATGATCCTAACGTTGTGTTAATTAGTCCTAAAATCAGCTAGACGTAATCAATTTACTACGATCGTCTTTTGTCAATCAAACATAATGCAAAAATGCACATTCAAAATCCACTATATGATTTCTTTTCAAGCTTTGACATACAACATACAAAGGTACAAACGTACTATATCACATCACATGACAGCCAACACATGCAACTAGCGATCACATCTAATTATGTCGTAAAGCTTCATTAGTCTCTTGTTCATTGATGCCATCAACTCCCAAACCTTTCCAGATTTCTTATTGTACCTCATACTAAAAAAACAAAAGAAAAGGGTGACAAGGCTAAAAAAAGTAAATCCTTACACAGAGCAGTGATTCAGTGCCACGCTCATCTCCACCTTCGATCTAAAAATGCAATTTGGTGCATGAGGTTCGCTCCAAATTTTAGATCATTCTGACTTCTGAGTGTCCGTAGGAAAAAAAGACAAATTTGGGGTCTGTAAAAAAGTTTACTGTTGATGTATTGTCATGACCCAATTTGTTTTTTTTGCCGACGGCGACTCATATGTCCAAATAAGCTGAAATTTGGAGCAGAGACCAGGCAATAAATTTTCTACCATGCCAATTATTTTGGTTTTTTCAATTTTATTTCTACTTTTAATGTTTTTTGCCTTACATACTCAAGTATCCCACTTGAAATTAGTTCTTACACTAGTTATGCATAATATTTTTATCAAATAGTATTGGAAGAGAAAGTTTAGGACTTCACAAGAGATATTCTGTGATTAGTTTGATGTCTTGGGAAATCTTGATGGATGAGAAGAATCAAGAATTGATTAGATGGCCAGAGACATCATACTTAGACATACAAGAAACAAGATTAGTTTAGTACTATTTGGCAAGCTAGCTAGCAGCCAGCCTGGTGGATGGATTCTTGGATAGAGATGCACGGGAAGCTAGATTACATGTCCAGGAGCTGCACCTTCATGATGTTGCCTCTGAAGATGCAGAACTTGTTGAAGCAGTTGTGCCACCGGATAGGATCCCGGAGTTGTACCGTTACTTCGTGCTCGTGCTCGCATCTACGGCCGATGACAAGCCTCATGGCGTCCATGGCACCCGCCTTACAGACGGCCGCCGAGTGATGCCGCCATGTCCTTCTCCTAGTTGGAGCTTGGAGCAGGTGTCATCTGCCTCGCCGCCATGGCATGGAAGAAGTGTGTATTATGTCCATGGTTCTACAGGAGGTTGGATTGGTGTTAGTTAGATATATATGTGAATGTGGTAGAGTACATGGTCAGGAGATAAGGCTAGATATTTTTCTTGGTTGTGGATTGTGGATGGATGGTTTCATGCCATGTCATCGATCCAAGGCTTGAATCTCTTCATGAGTAAGAATTTAGTACACATATGTGTGCTTTCTTGCCATTTGATTTTTTCCCTTACACCATCAAAATAATTATGAATCCTTCTTAAAATTTTACTACAATATACTGAGGTCTTATATTGACACCATGCCAATCGTATTTATTAGACATTATTTACATTTTCTAGAATTAAAATATCAATAAACTTCATGTTCACTGTTGATTCTTGCCACATAGACATTTCAATTTTATATTTCTTTCTTGTATGAGGCATACACATATACTCACTGACCTAAATACGATTTTTCAAATCATTTTTGTATACCTTTTTCTTTACTCGTAGTAAAAATTTGAATGCTTCCGTTAAATCACTAGAAATGTAGTTAATGACTCAAATATAGCAAATGAGTTCTGAAAAGTGCCAAATTCTAATGTGGAGGATTCTATGGTGTATCTTAACTGTAGAAAAAAAATCAAGGTCAAATGATAAAGTAAAACATAAGTTCATCACCAATTTGGTTCATTCACTCTCGAAACCATGATCTATCCTGGAAGGTTGTCTGATTTCTAAAGGATGTACATAAAAAATGTGAAACCTTCTCAAATTTTTACCATGTCATGGTGAGTTCATATCATGACACTATGCCAAGTTTCATATTTTTCAGACTTCATTTACAATTTTTTTATCATTTCAATACCAATAAACTCCATGTTCGCAGTTCATTCTTGCCACATATGTCCAAAGTTTATATTCATTTCTTGTATGAGGTATATAAATATACTCAATAATCTAAATAAGATTTTACAACTCATTTTGCATATTGTTTCATGCATTCATAGTTAAAATTTGAATTATATCCATTAAATGACTAGAAATGCAGATTATGACTAAAATATAGCAAATGAGCTCTGAAAAGTGTCAAATTTTAGCAGGGGGATTCTATAGTGCATGTTAAGTATACAAAAAATATTGAACTCAAACGATGAAGGAAAATGTAAGTTCGCCTTCAAAGATATCGCGCAAACTAGTATTCTTTCAAAAAATACTAATTGCACGCATCACACATGCCTCCATTTGTGAAAGTGTGTGCGATGACAGACTACATCGCACACACAATGTTTGCAAAAAACGTGTGCAAGGCATCACAAACGTTTGCATTTTAACACAATGTGCAATGATATGTTACATCACACACACAATTTTTGCAAAAACTATGTGCATGGCATCACACACGGTTGCATTATAATAACTGTGTGCAATGATATAGTACATCACACACACATCATTTGTAAAAACCGTGTGCAAAGCATCACACACGCAACTCTTTTCTGAATCGTGTTTGATGGATCCGCCATCGCACACAGTTCATGTCATTAGCGATGAAGCTTGAACTATACCGTTTGCGATTGGTGGATTGCACTCAGTTTCATCGAAGGGTCTCTGATTGATGTGCTGTCTTTGGACCATTCTGTAGTAGTCTATTGTTCGGCATATGCAAATCCCCATTGAGGTAACCTGGTGTTATAGGAAAATTCTTCGGTTTCATGTCAATCCGAAAGGTTGTTAATAAGACTTGATCAACCTTATTGATGGACCCTTTTTGATAGATATGTGATTGATGAATTCAGTATTCACAACTCTCACTGTCACAAGTTTATTCTCTATTATTTTTAGTTTTAAAAGATAGTTTGATTTTGTTGTTTTTTGATTTTCCCGTGGAATAAAAATTGACCAAAAATAAAAAAGTCTCAGATTGCTACAAAATTTGAACATGATATTTCTGGAATATATAAGAATTTTTGACATAAAACTTACAACAAGGAGATGCACCTGTGGGCCACAAGCCAACAAGGCGCGCTTCCTGGTCACGCCATGATGGCTTGTGGGGCCCACAAGGCCCCCTGCCTTATTCCATCGGCTCACCTCATCTCCTACCTCCAGAAAAATTCTCTTTCTCTCTCTCTCTCTCTCTCGTGTTCTTCCACCTGAAACTAAATTTTTTGATCTGTTTGCTCGGAACTCCGTTACTAAAACTATTTTGAGGAATTATTCCTTGGTATGTGACTCTCCCATTCCTCCAATTAGTTTTTTCTTTAGTGTTTTATATTTTGCATATTTTGCTGCACTTGGTGCTACAAAAAATGAGCTTGCATGTTGAATTCTTTGGGTCCTAAGTAGTATGAATGCTTGATATGGCCTCTTGGTACTTATATGCTTAGGAAGATGAGTTTATTTAGGAGGAACCCCTCAAAGAGGCATACTTTGGGTGAGTCTTTGAGCGGAGGCTCGGTACAACAAGCTTACATTGATCCCCTGGCAAATTAGATAGTCATGGCTGACGCCAAATCGCCTCGATGGCCAAGCTATGAATTAATGAGAGGTGCATGTATCAAGGAGGAATTTGATCATTTTTTTATAATACCGGCCTCACCGTATTCCTTGCAGATAAGTGTGTCCAACACTATAACCTTACCCATACAGTCATGCATGGATTTCGTTATCAATCTAGTAATTCTAGGGTGCTATTTAAATTCTATGATAAAGCCTTTGGCATGAGCCTAGAATAATTCTTTGTTGCATGCAAACTTCCAATTTGGGGATCGCTCAAGAAACTCTCAAAAACTGATTATAATATGTTCCTCAAGAGTCTTTGCATAGGAGAAGATAGGGGAGTGACTCAGGCTAGAATTAAAAGCACTCATCTTCCCTCTATTCGTTACTTTACCCTATTTATTGGAAAATGCCTAGTAGGAAAACAAGATTGCAGTGTGTTATGTGCCCCTGACATGAGCCTTATTCACACTACTATGACTTGGGAACAACACTACAACCTTGGTGTAATTGTTGCCCGCAGGTTGAACTCTAACTCTAGCAATGGTGATTTGTATGGGAGAATTTATGCCTCCCGCGTAGCTGCACAACTGGTAGTGTCACCTCAACCTAATGATCCCATTTTTCGTGAAAGATATTTGGATTATGAAGCTATGTGTTATCATGAATATATTGTAAACCGTGCTAGGGGCTATGAGTAGAACTTAACACTTAAGAAATATACACCTGTTTCTGTTACGTTTCCTGCACCTTCTCTCTTTGATTTTCAGGCTCGACAGAGATACTATGTCCTTGAGGACAAGGTGCGGGATTACAGAGCCGCAGTTGAGGCTGCTCGTTTGGTGGAGGAGGAGGCAAGGAACGCATCCTCGAGTTATCACTTCAACTATTACCCAGACCAGCAATGGTGATCACCAAACTAGGCAAATACCTAAGCTTGGGGGAGTAGTATTTCTCACCGACATTACATTCACATTCACACACTTCATATAAATTGTCGGTGTTCATCCTATTTCATTGTATATCCATGTTAGCTTTATTTTTCCGCCTTCTTCTTGTGTGTTTGAAAAACTTTGAAAATCAAAAAATATTTCTCGCTTCTTTTTAGCTTTTCTTTATCGTTTAATTTGTTGTAGTACTAAAAAACCAAAAAGATTTCCTCTACGTGTTGGAATCTTTCGCGGGTAAATAGTTTTTCTCGTTCTTGTTTTCCCTTAGTTTATTTGCTTTCTTGAGAAGAACAAAAAATCCAAAAATATTTTAGTGTGTTTCTCTGAATTTCTTTGCTTTTTGTTGAGTCGTTGAAAGGAGAAGACCACGATAAAAATGTTGAGTGGCTCCTATATGCTTTATTGTTGATCTAACATAGAGTCGATATTACCTTGTCTGCTCCTTTGTCTAAAATTTCCCTGCAGATTTCAGCTTAGTCCACGGCACTCTTGCAGTATTATTATTATCACATCATTCGGTTGTGCAAGTGAAAGGCAATAATGACGATATTTGATGAAGTGATCGTGGCAAGGGAAGCTGGTATGAACTCTTCCTGTTTTCCATTTTTGTAAATATGTTTAGCTTGGTTGATCTTGATTCGGTATATCATGAGTAAACATGTTCATGATGACAATTAGAGAATATAGTTTCTCATGCCATTCTTAAATAGCTAGGAGTGGATAATAATTTATCTTGTGTGTCAACATGCATTAAAATGGTTATGATGTGGTATGGTAGTATGGTATTTCCCTCTGAGTAATTCGAGCGGTTTGAGTTGGCCCATGTGTGAACACGTAGTTGATTCAAAACCAATGCAGCCTTCATGGTGTTTAAATTTAGAGTGTTCATATCCTACTCATGCTACACCCAATGTTAATTATCCACAATGCATGTTGATGATCGTGGTTGCTCTCTAGCTGGTCGTTTCTCAATCTATTGCTAGCCTTCACCTGCACTAAGGGGAAATGCTGCTTGTGCATCCAAAATCCTTAAACCAAGGTATTCCACATGAGTCAACCATACCTACCTATATACGGTATTACCCTGCCGTTCCAAGTAAATTCGCATGTGCCACCTCTAATATTCAAATAAACATCTGTTTTGTGCACTCGTCCCGCTCATGGAGTGATGAGGCGATCGGTATATTCCATGCTATCATGGTTTTATCACTACAGATGTCCTAGTGTGAGGACATAGTCGTGAGGCCATTGCTGCTAAGTGATGGCTTTAACAAGTTTAATAGGAATCGAGAAGATGCGAGTTTTACCCAAGTTCGGCCCCTCACTCTGGAGATAAAAGCCTACATCCTGCTTGATTTATATTGATTATCGTGGTCTCGATTACAAGGGTGCAATTTTGCTGCCTCTATCTCGAGAGCTATCACACTACTGCAGGATGGTGCTAACGCGACACTACAATCAGAGACCCTTCGACGAAACTGTGTGCGATGGATGAATCGCAAACGGTATAGCTGAAGCTCTGTCGCCAATGACATGAACTGTGTGTGATGTAGGATCCATCAAATACGATTCCGAAAATATTTGTGTGTACGATCTACGGCAGACAGTTGATTTTTAAGAACTGTTTGTGATGAGGTGAAATGGCACAAACGGTTAATCAAATATAGATGTGTGTGATGTACGGCATACAAGTCCCTCATACGAACTATTTGCGATGATACGTGTTGAGATATACGTATGTGTATAGGATTCTTTGTACTTTCCTTGTACTCCAAGCCATCTGGCTCCTATATATATACATGACAGGCCACCCTATTGAGGTGTGCAATCTCTCTACATGGTATCTGATCCTCACATTCCTCACCCTAAACCCTAGCCGCCGCCGCACCTTTCCTCTCATCTAGCCGCCGCCGCCGCACCCCTCCTTCCATCTAGCCGCCGCCGCTCCTCCTCCCATCTAGCCGTCGCCGATCCTCCTCCCCACCGCGGCCGCCCCGCCCCTCCCTCTCCATCCCACCACCTCGACACCCCGCTAGGGCACGCTTCCGCCCACCATGTCCGGCCCCTTCGCCTCGTCCCGCTCCAGCAGCACCAACCCCTTCGCTGGCCCCGATGTCGTCGTCATCCACGACGTGCCAATCCTGGAGCGCGTGCCGGTGAAGCTCTCCCACACCGCGGCCAACTTCTTCGCGTGGAAGACCTACTTCGGGCTTCTCTTCTGCGAGTATGATCTCCTTGATCATGTGGACGACACCTACAAGGTCTTCGCCATGCCACACGACCCCGAGTGGTCCACCATCGACGCCACCATTATCCGCTGGTTCTTCCAGACCATCTTCGCCGACATCTTCCACACCGTGGTCCGAGACGGTGACTCCGTGCACGCCGTGTGGCAGAAGATCACCGGCCTCTTCACCGACAACAAGCTCCAGCGCATCACGTTTCTCCAGCAGGAGTTCTTTGGTCTTCACCAGAACGATCTCTCCGTCGATGAGTTCTGCCTGTGCCTCAAGACCCTCTCCGACGAGCTGTGTGACTTGGAGTTCCCCATCTCCGACGAGCTCCTCCTCTCCACGCTCATCGCTGGTCTCGGGGAGGATCTCAGCAACGCCACCTCCAACCTCACGCTGCTCACCACGCCGTCCTTCGAGAAGGCCGTGGCATACCTCCGGCTTGAGGAACGGCGCTTGAAGCACATGCGGGCGCGCGCGGCTCACACCGCCTTTGCCACCGGCCTCTCCCACGGCGACTCCGCTGCCCCTCCAGCGCCGCCACCCACCCGCCCACCAGCTCCTGTGCCCGCCGGTGGTGGCAACGGCGGCTGCCAGCGCCGTAAGGGCCACAACGGCGGCAACCGCGTCGCAGCACCCGTCTCGGCGCCCCCACCTGGGTCCGCGCCCACCCCGCCCTGGACGCTCAGCCACAATCCGTGGACCGGGGTTGTCCACACCTACACGATGCCGGTGCCGCGCCCCCCGCTTCCTGGTATTCTCGGTCCTCGTCCCGACGCTCCCCAGGCGTTCTTTGCCGCCCCGCAGCATAGCGTGCCGGTCTACCCCGCGCCCGGTTACTCCACCACGCCATCACCGGACCCTGCGCTTCTCCAAGCTCTTCAGTCCAACCCCGCCACCACCCCTGGTGCCTACGGTGGCGACGGCGACTGGTTCATGGACACCGGCGCATCCGCTCACATGACCTCCAACGCCGGTAACCTTACCTCTTCCTCTCCCATCACCACTTCTTCCCGCATCATCGTTGGCAACAGTCATGCTCTTCCTATTACTCACACCGGCTCCACCTCCTTTCCTTCCACCTCCAAACCCCTTTCTCTCCATAATGTTCTTGTTTCTCCCCATCTCATTCAGAATTTAGTCTCCATTCGTTCTCTTACTCGTGATAATTCTCTAACTTTGGAATTTGATGCCTCTGGTTTTTCTGTGAAGGCCGGACGTACCCGCATGCTCCTCCACCGATGTGACAGTTCCGGCGGCATGGATCCTGTCATGCCCGCCTCCGTCCATACCCGCCACTTCGCCTTCTCCGCCGGTGTCGACCTTTGGCACGCACGCCTTGGCCATCCTAGCTCCACAGCTCTCCGTCACATACTTCATGGTTTTTCATTCTCATGTAATAAATTAGAGGCTCACTCTTGTGATGCATGTCGTCTCGGCAAACTTACTCGTCTGCCGTTTAGTTCGTCTACCACCGTCGCATCTTTTCCATTTCAGTTAATTCATAGTGATGTTTGGACCTCTCCAGTTCCCAGTAATTCGGGCTACACTTAATATCTTGTGGTTTTGGATGATTATTCGCACTTTGTGTGGAATTTTCCCCTTCGCCGCAAATCCGATGTACCTGCCGTCCTCACCTCCTTTTACTCTTATGTCGCTACACAGTTCGGTCGCCCCATCCACGCCCTGCAAACTGACAATGGCAAAGAATTCGACAGCCTCGCCGTCCGTCACCTCCTCGCTACCCATGGCACTGTCTTCCGTCTCACTTGTCCATACACCTCACCGCAAAACGGTCGTGCTCAACGCATCCTCCGTACCCTCAACGATTGCGTCCGCACCCTTCTTTTCCATGCCCACATGCCACCTCGCTTCTGGCCCGATGCTCTCTCCACCGCCACTCTCCTCCTCAATCTTCGCCCATGTCGTACACGGTGGCAGTATACACCTCATCTCCTTATTTTCGGCACGCCACCCTCTTATGACCATCTTCGCACCTTCGGCTGCCGCTGCTATCCAAATATTGCTGCCACCGCTCCCCACAAACTCGCCCCCCATGCTCTTCCTTGTGTGTTTCTCGGGTACCCCGCCAACACTAAAGGTTTTCGCTGCTATGATCCGGTCTCCCATCGCGTCATCACATCCCGACATGTTGTCTTTGATGAGTTTGTGTTTCCCTTTAAGCAGGACACTTCGGCGGCCCCCTTGGTGACTAGTGGCACACCACCTCCGACTAGTTCCCAACCGGCCGGTCCTCCTCGACGTCGGGCGACGTTGACACCAGTCGCCCCCGACTCGTCCGCGGCCACACCACCTCCCGTGGTGTCCACTGCGCCGTGGTCGCCTGCTACGCCCGGTGGCCCCGAGCCTACCACGCCGGCCTCCTCGCTGGGCCCGTCTACGGCTCCGCCATCGTCTCCGACGTCGGCCTCACCCGCGCCGTCCGCCTCGGCGCTGGCCTCGGCGCCCTCGTCCCCGGCACCGGCGCCGCCCGCGTTGGCCACGGCGTCGCCCACGCCTCCATCCGACGCCATCATCACCCGGGCTCGTGCCGGCGTGCGTCGGCCGTCGACTCGGTATCCGGCCGACCTGTACGTATGTATGGCATCCACCTCTTCGCCGGTGCCCACTTTGGTTCGGGCTGCTCTTCGTGATCCGAAGTGGTATGCAGCCATGAAGGACGAGTTCGACGCACTGCAGCGGAACCGGACGTGGACGCTCGTTCCACGCCCTCCACGCGCCAACGTCATCACCGGCAAATGGGTCTTCAAGCAAAAGCTACACCCTGATGGTACACTCGAGCGGTACAAGGCTTGCTGGGTCATTCGTGGCTTCCGGCAACGTGCCGACGTCGACTTCACCGACACCTTCGCCCCGGTGGTCAAACCGGGCACCATCCGGACGGTCCTTCACCTTGCGGCGTCTCGTGATTGGCCGGTACATCAGATGGACGTCTCCAACGCTTTCCTCCATGGCCATCTCTGGGAGCAGGTGTACTGCCAGCAGCCAACTGGGTTCGTCGACGACCAGCGCCCCGATCATGTGTGCCTGCTCTCCCGGTCGCTCTATGGGTTGAAGCAAGCACCGTGTGCTTGGTACCAGCGCATCGTGGCGGTTCTTCATCAGCTCGGCTTCCGTGCCACGCGCTCTGATGCCTCTCTGTTTGTCCTTTGCCAAGGACAACACATAGCCTACCTCCTACTCTACGTTGACGACATCATTTTGACAGCAAGCACCGTAGAGTTTCTTCGACAGATCACCGCTCGTCTTCGAGCTGAGTTTGCCATCAAGGACCTCGGCCCACTTCATTACTTCCTCGGTCTCGAGATTGTACGCCGAGCGGATGGGTTCTTCGTCCATCAGCGGAAGTACACCCACGATGTTCTCGAGCACGCTGGGATGCTTAATTGTCACCCCGCGCCCACTCCCGTCGACACCAAGGCCAAGCTCTCCGCCACTGATGGCGCGCCGTTTTCGGATGCGTCCTTTTATCGCTCGATCGTCGGTGCCCTCCAGTATTTGACGCTCACTCGGCCGGAGCTTCAGAATGCGGTTCAACAGGTGTGCCTCCACATGCATGCACCGCGTGATGCCCACTGGTCCGCTGTCAAGCGGATCCTCCGGTACATCCATGGCACCATGGAGCTTGGGCTCACCATCACCGCCTCGCCATCGACGGACATCGTCGCCTACTCGGACGCGGATTGGGCAGGCTGCCCCGACACTCGACGCTCTACGTCTGGCTACTGCGTCTACCTCGGCTCGTCGCTTATCTCTTGGTCGTCCAAGCGACAACCTATCATCTCACGATCCAGTGCCGAGGCCGAGTATTGCGCCGTGGGCAATGCCGTGGCAGAGTGTACCTGGCTGCGTCAGCTACTCTCCGAGCTTGCCTGTCCTGTCGACAAGGCCACTGTTGTCTTCTGTGACAATGTCTCTGCTGTCTACCTCTCCGCCAACCCCGTTCATCATCGGCGTACGAAGCATGTTGAGCTGGATATCCACTTTGTTCGCGAGCAGGTTGCTCTCGGTCACGTTCGAGTTCTTCACGTGCCGACCTCTCAGCAGTTTGCGAAAATCATGACGAAGGGCTTACCGACCACGATTTTTTCTAAGTTTCGGTCCAGTCTATGTGTCACTGCCGACCCTTCGACTGCGGGGGGGGGGGGGGGGGTGTTGAGATATACGTATGAGTATAGGATTCTTTGTACTTTCCTTGTACTCCAAGCCATCTGGCTCCTATATATATACATGACAGGCCACCCTATTGAGGTGTGCAATCTCTCTACAATACGTAAGAACACAAATGGTGCGGCGTAACAAGGTGTGTTATAGACTGCAAAGAGTTCGATAATCAGAATTGTGTGCATTAATTCTTGACAACACATACGATTTGTCGTTCTGAATTGTGTGCTCGACATGACACACAAGTAAAGAAACCAAATGTGTGCGACATTGTGAATGATCATTGACAAATTTGTATTCTTAACCGTTTGCGATGAGATCGAGAAGGTAGACAGAGTTAAGGAATAAATATGAGCCAACGACAACAGGTTTAACGATTAGGGTATGTTTTACTTCTTCTTCTTCTTGTTAGATGGCCCCATGCCATCGTCTTGACGTGGACTCGTCGTGTCGCTGAGCGTTGGATTTTCATCGCCATTGCTGTTGATGTCCTCATCGTCGTTCTCCTTGTTCGACCATTACTCCTCCTCATCATCATTGTAGTCTTGTTCGTCCTTCGAAGGATCCATGGCATCCTCCTCCTTGTTTGAATATTCCTCCTCCTCCTCATCGTCGTTGTCTTCTTTGTCCTTCGGTGGCTCCTCGTCCGTTTGGTCGCCGTCTGATGACTCCGACAGTGGCGTCCCTTCCATGAGCCGGATAAAATGGAAGTCAGGGCTTGATCTCGAACTCATGGAAGACGAGTGCGATGATTTTATGGTTAACCCCAGACTGGCGGAATAGTCGTCCTCGTTGTCGCTTGACATTACCGCGCTACGTAATTAAACAAGCGGTGAGAAAGCAAGATTGCAGAGTGCGTGGAAGTGTAGAATGGCTGGCCGAGGCGATGAAGATGGTGGCAAATGAAGCGTGGTGTGAAGACAAGAGGAATGACTCTTGAAGCAGGGGATTGACGGATTATATTCGCGCCTTGGCAGGCGGTTAGTATTTTGATATAATCAACCGCAATTGTGTGCACCCGGTTCGTCGCTCTAAATTCCCGCTATTGTGCAGTTCTCAATATGCCAAATGTTTCACATGTGTACATTTTAGGAGTTCATGTGGTTCGCTAGATACATTTTTTTAACTACACACATGCTTATGTGAAACACAACGGGTGTGAAATAGTAAGCATTCAACATAGGACAGTTGGTAAGCAATAGATGAGATCTGCTTATTGATGTAGCCATTAATAATAAAAAAAACCCTAATGATCACTGCAAACAACACATAGAAGATGGCTAATGCTGCAACTACAACTACACATGCTAGTTCGTTCTTGTCTCTTGCTTTCATCTATTGCCTGTGTTTGATTATTTCTTGCTTCATCGTAGTGATTGTACACTATAGATTGGTTAGTTTCTTCTTCAGCTTTATGTTATCTTCTACAAGCTTGGTGATAATACTCCAAGCCCTGCCATGCCATTCTTCATCCAGCCAGTTAACAAAGGCACAACCCTCATATCGTTGTGGATGTCAAATATACAGGATGAGTGGGGGCATTCACTGAACTTAAGGGATGAACTTATCAGTAACCTCTAAGGGGCAACCGAGAAACGGTCTGCCAATGTCGAATCCCTCCATGCATACACGTCGAGCGAGAGTGTGTCCGTGCACTTAACTTAGCTTTTGGTACTTCTTGATGGCGCAAAGCTTAGAATCTGTTAGTGCATCTAGTGCCCCTTCGTGATTTTGGTGTATTGAAGACTTATAGGTTAAGGCACTAATGTGTTTGTGAGTGTACACAGGCTCTATAAGTCGATGAGGAGTTTGATATATTCGGAGATTATCGACCCCTAAAAATGTATGTCTTCAAGTGAAGACTTTGCTGAAGACTTTGTTAGACTTTGGTGAAGACTTTGTGAAGACTTTGAAAATGAAGAAGTTGGTGTGACCTTGAAGATATGAACGAGGAATATGAAGCGTGAAGACTTTTGTTTTCGTAGTTTCATTTCCTTATTTGAGTCATAGGAAACACCGTACTGTTAAAGGGGGCGAGGTAATACTAAGGAAAATTTCCAACTGATGCTCAACTCCAAAATCCTCAACCTATACAATCCTTTGAGTGAAACCTTTGGAAATCTCTTACGGTTCAGTCAAGTTCTTCTGGTCTCTGAGGAAATTGATCTGACTGAGGAGTTAGGATTTTGCCAGTGCGAATTGTCTACAAGTGAGGAACATGATAAGCCTGAGGACTTTCATAGTTCGAAATTCCGACCGTTGCTGTGCTTAGCGCCAGCTGTCCCCAATCATAACATCCCCATAACGTTCATATCATTGGGGCCATTTATGTCTTATCATGTCAGGTTGCACCCTGGCTAAAAATAGCCACCCCCACAACCACTAGTTGGTTGGCTGCTCCGAGAGAGAACTGACACTTGTCATTTGAGAGCAACCCATCCTCCGAGGACGTCAACTCCTAGATATTGGACTGGATGACACGATCAACACACTTCACTGCTCAAGCTTCGGAAGTGCTTTAGTGTGTACCAGTTCCAATTCCCTCAGATGAAGCTCGCAAACTGTTTGATGAGCTTGCACTTCCAAATCAGCTGATGCAAGTGTTGATGAAGACATTGCCTCCCGGAAAGCCTCAACGAAAAACCTTCCTTGTGAAGGATCTGCTATATGTGCCCAGGACTGTCTACCGTATCCTCAGAAATACACTATGTCCTCAGAAGGGCCACAATTCCGAAGAATAAGAAGTGGAAGGAGTCATGAAGAATATGCTCTTCAACATCATTCATGGGATTCCCATTGACTTGCACGATTTCTTCATGAGGACTTTGGCCAGTGCTGCTTTAGCTCCATTTGAACAAAAGCCCTATGCGCCTTGGATAATGAAATTCATCAGGGCAAAGTCCTCAGTTCCCTTCAAGGCTGATTTCCAGAACCACTTTGGCTTCCTGCCTCCAATTGAAGTCATCAAGAGCACAATTGCCTCAGTTGAAGGAAAAGGCAAGGCTGTCATTGATGAAGGCACTTGTCCATTGGATGGATAGTTTCGCAAAGCCGCTTCCTTCGCCACCAATGATGACAATGCCACTCAAGACTCCGATGCAAAGGCCTCTGCTCACAAATCTCAAGAGTCTTCCCCTCGTGTGATGACTAATCACAAGCTTCTAATAAGTCTTCATCAGAAGGTCGATCGCAATCACAAGTGGGTGAAGCGCCAACTTGGTTACATTGTGCAGAACATGACTGTGATGTGGAACACTGTGAAGAGGAATCACTACTATGTGCATGAAAACCTCAACCGCTCTTGGGCCGTACTATCTCACCTCATGTCTTCTGAAGAACTGGATGAGCTGGATCTTGAGAAACATCATGACTGGGCTCGTCGACCTCAGAAGAAATTCAAGAAAGTTCAAGTTCCTCTGATGGTCACAAGTTCATTTTCCTCATCTCGAGAGCGCGATGAGGATGAAGACATTGACAACACTGCGGTAGGCCCTGCATCAACAGACGACCCCAAAAATGCTCGCGCTCTTTCCTCACCAACATGATGAAATTCTTCAAAGGGGCGTTAGTCCTCACTTTTTTGTCCCTTTTGGTCTTCGATGACAAAGGGGGAGAAAATTTGAGTTAGTCTTCAAGCGGGCCTCTCTATATGGGCTATTTTTATTTAAGTTACAACTCTTGCTCTTCTAAAACATTTGTTGGTTGAGTTGTAAACTTAAGTCCGATGGTGGTCTGACACTTTTGAACTATTTCCTCGCATGCTTATTTCCTCAAGTACCTTAATGCATACATGCTGAATTTCGTCAGACACCATTTTCCTCATGCATTTCAAATTCTTCATATCATATGTTGAAATGTGTGTATGAATTACAAGATATAGGGGGAGTTCTCCATATTTTAACCTACCATGTGCATTTGCAGTCCAAAGCAAATTCCTCAAATATGCACATATTCAGGGGGAGTTCTTCTATATCTTGCAAACAAATTCCTCAAAATCTATACTTTCACTTCATATGTTTATCCCCGTTGAAAACTTAACCTATTTGTCATCAATCACCAAAAAGGGGTAGATTGTTAGTCCATCTAGTGCCATCCCATTCCATTCTTCATCCAGCCAGTTAACAAAGGCACAAGCCTCAAATCGTTGCGAATGTGAAATAATCAGGATGAGTGGGGGCATTAACTAAACTTAAGGGATGAACTTATCAGTAACCTCTAAGGGGCAAACGAGAAACCGTCTGCCAATGTCGAATCCCTCCATGCATACACGTCGAGCAGGAGTGTGTCCGTGCACTTAACTCAGCTTTTGGTACTTCTCGGTGGCGCAAAACTTAGAATCTGTTAGTGCATCTAGTGCCCCTTAGTGATTTTGGTGTATTGAAGACTTATAGGTTAAGGTACTAATGTGTTTGTGAGTGTACACAGGCTCTATAAGTCGATGAGGAGTTCGATATATTCAGAGATTATCGACCCCTAAAAATGTATGTCTTCAAGTGAAGACTTTGCTGAAGACTTTATGAAGACTTTGGTGAAGACTTGGTGAAGACTTTGAAAATGAAGAAGTAGGTGTGACCTTGAAGATATCAACGAGGAATATGAAGCGTGAAGACTTTTGTTTTTGTAGTTTCATTTCCTTATTTGAGTCACTGGATACACCGTACTGTTAAAGGGGGCCGAGGTAATACTAAGGAAAATTTCCAACTGATGCTCAACTCAAAAATCCTCAACCTATACAATCCTTCAAGTGAAGCCTTTGGAAATCTCTTACGGCTCAGTCAAGTTCTTCTAGTCTCTGAGGAAATTTACCTAACCGAGGAGTTAGGATTTTGCCAATGTGAATTGCTTACAAGTGAGGAACATGATAATCCTGAGGACTTTCATAGTTCGAAATTCCGATCGTTGCTGTGCTTAGCGCCAACTGTCCCCAATCATAACATCCACATAACGTTCATATCATTGGGGGAATTTATGTCTTATCATGTCAGGTTGCACCCTGGCTATAAATAGCCTCCCCCACAACCACTAGTTGGTTGGCTGCTCCGAGAGAGAACTGACACTTGTCATTTGAGAGCAACCCATCCTCCGAGGACTTTGAGAGAAAATCATTAGTAAGGAAAACCCATAACCAAACCACTAAACCCATAGTGATTGAGCATCACTGAATAATTCCTATGTGGATCCGACGCTTGTTACCTTTGAGGAATGTGCATCCTCCAAACGGTTAGGCGTCATGGTCTAGTGCTCCTACAGTCAATTGGGGATCACGAAGTGACATTGGTCTAGAGCATCCAACAGTAAATTGTGGATCGTCGGGTGACCATTTTATGAGGGTTTTGGAAGTCTACCCTGAAGACCTACCATGAGTGTTGGGCAAGGAGAATACGGTAAGTACTGTGTGTCCTTTGGTTTAAATACCAGGCCGCTCCAAACCAGACGTACAACTATCACAACAATTGGAACTGGGTCATCAAACCATTATGTTCATCGAGCTATCTGGTTCTATTTCCTCAACCCCTCTATTCCTCATATATCCATTGATGAAATTGTTTGTTACTGTTTGAAGAATTTGACTGAAGACTTTCACAAATTCCTCACCTCAAATTCTTCAAGTTACCTTGTTCATCACTGCTTATCCTGTATCACGCTACTCACTATTTGTGCATGTTTCATTTCATCATGAAGTCTATGTTGTTACTATGTTCCTCATGCACTTGAGTACTTATTCCGCTGCTAGTTATTCATCACATTTCAAATTCCTCAAAGTTGAAATTCCTCAAGTGATGAATTTGTAAAAAATGCCTATTCACCCCCTCTAGTCGATATAGCGCACTTTCAATTGGTATCAGAGCAGGTACTCCCTCGCTCTGTGTGATTTTGGTTTAACCACCTGGAGTTCTAGTTATGTCGACTGCAGGTATGATCAAGGTTTCCGCGGTGTGTCCTACCTTTGATGGGACAGACTACCCCTACTGGAAGAACAAGATGCGTATGCACCTTGAAGCTATTGACAACGATCTCTGGTACGTTGTGGAATATGGTGTGCCCTCTTGTCACATCCCTAGCTAGGTGTCATAGTATAACATTTGTTTGCATCATGTTTCATCTTTGCATCAATATGAAACGGGGAGAAAAAGAAACCCCAAGCTCACATTGAATCAAAATAATTCAAATTTGGTGAAATTTCAACAAATCCAAAACGCCCTTTAAAAATGTTCCCTATGTGTGATAAATTTGGACATGATTATAACAGGGACCATCATAATTATTTGAACACCTAAAGAAATTTAAAAATAATTGATAAAGCCCACGGAAAATATTAAATAAAGCATTATCATTAATTTAGTTTTCAAATTATTTTGAAACTTTTCAGATAAGTCTAAAATATTCAAACTTCAATATATAAAATGTTTTGGATATTTTACAAAGTCATTTGTAACTGCAAATATAATAAACAAATGTCAGAAGTTAGAAACGAATTGAAAAAAGGAAAGAAGCCCACCTGGGCTAACCTAAGGAAGGGGCCCAGCCCACAGGGGGAGCAGCGTCTTCTTCCTCCTCCAAGGAGGAGAAGCAGCTGCGTGCCGCCCCTATGGCCGGCGGTGGCCACGCTGGCCACCTCCACCCTGCCTGCCTGGCCACCACCTCGTCGCGCTGGTGAGGGGATAGGCTCGGCCGCCGCTCCAGCTGCTTCCCCCTCACAATTTCCCGTCTCCCTCTCCGCTGTTCCCCTCCTCACCGGAGCGAAGCCGCCGGCGATTCACCGTCTCCCGTGTGTCCCCGACCCCGCTAAGGTGCCAGAAGCCTCTCTGGTGAGGCCCTGGACCCTTTCCCCCAGTCTCGTCGCCGTTCGCCCCCTCCAACCCCGTTTGTCACTGGAGCCGAGAGGAGCTCGCTGCCGGCCATGGCGTAGCCGTGGCCATAGCGGCCAAAGCTCACTCCTCGCCATGGGCTCGTGCTTGTGGAGCTTCCAGGAGGCCGTTGCCGCCCTCAGCTCTGCCTCCCGCAGCCTGTAGCACTGAAGTTGCTCCTGCCCGAGCCATCGCCACCGTGTATCTTGACATGGCCGCCGTTCCGGTGGCACCGAGCCCCCTAGGTGCCCTGCTAGATGCGCCAGTGCACGGGCCGCCTCCCGATGCCCTCCGCGCGCCAAATGGTCGCCGAGGCACGATTCCAGCGAGACGCCGCCATGCGGATGGTCGCCGTAGGCCCCGCTCCGGTGGGCGCCGACGTGGCGGTCATTAGGGGGCTAATACCCCTAATTAGGTTAGCCTCCCGCCACTAACAGTGGGCCCCAGGGTGGGTCAAACCCCCTGGTCAGCGCGGAGGTTAAGCCTGAGACACTGACATGCGTGCCTCGCACGTCACGTTTGACTCTGGCCAGGTCAGCTGATCAGCTGACGTCACAGTGACGTCAGGCTGACGCCATAATTCCATTTTCTAGTTTAAAAATAATTCCAGAAATTGTTTAAAACTTCAAAAATTCATATAAATTAATCTGTAAATCAGATGAAAATAATTTATATACGAAAATTTATCAGAAAAATCCAATGAATCCAATGGTGCTATTGTCATGCATGTTAGAGCAATCTTAGTAGGTGAACATTGACATTTACTAATAGGTTAGTATATGGAATTGAAATAAAGAACGATTTTGAATCTATATTCAACTTCATTTCAAATCAACATGAACACTAGTTGAATTAGCTCATCCATACATGCTATCATGCCATGATCATGCATCATACTGTTGCCCTTGCGTGTGTTGCTTGTTTCTTATCTGCATTGCGGTAGGCCCTACTTCTGAGGATAACCCCGAGTATCCCGACGAAGGAGAGAACCTTTCCGCTACCTAGAAAGGCAAGCAACCCCTTTGATCATTCCGATAATATCCTACTCTCTCGCTCCTGCTCTTGTTTATTGCATTAGGACACTCGATCACATGTCAGTCATACACGGTAGATGATCCTATTCTGCTACATAACCTGACATTGTCACAGTAAATAGCTAAACCTTGTAACCTAGCATACCTGGTAGATGCTTGTGCCATGATGTGCTTAGCTTACTTTGCCTGCTATGCTTGCTATGCTTAGAGTTGTTTCAGGTCTGATTCATCTGGGTGATGAACTGAGTGAAACGATGTTGTGTTGATGTGGTGATATTATGATGAACTCGATTTGGTAAAGGTAGCGATGAGAGGCTATGTAGGAGTACATAGCGGGTTGTCTCATTGGGACCGTTCTTAGGAACTGAGTTCCGTGTTTGTGATCCAAGACTAGTTGCTACCACACATTGGGTTCCGGTAACTCGACCCCTCTCGACTTATCAGTCGCTTAGTCCTTGGTCCAGGAGTTGCAAGTAGTTTCTGGTATTTATAGCATGCTGGAGGCCGTGCGTAGCACTGACCCTGGGGGTGGGTTACGACGCAAGGCAGTCGCACGGTGTACCAAGGGTCACCCGAATGGTGGGCTTGGGAACCCTGCGCACATCGTTTGGGGCCATAGCAGAAACTTTGGCCGGACTTCCGTGCGAGTTCAGTCTCAAATAGGCGATAGCCTGGACTAGAGGTCTTATGCGATTGACGATCGTGGCCGACTCCCTCACTGGCCATCCGCTTGAAGGTTGCCGAGGTGCATGGTTTTATGAGCACACATCGATAAGTGGCGAGAGCGTGTGTGAAGAAGTACACCCCTGCAGGGTATGAAACTATTCGAATAGCCGCGTCCTCAGATATGGACTACTTGGAGAACTTATGCTATTCATAGATAATCAGATGGATACTCACAAAAATATCAAGACAAGTGTGAGTACCGTGGATGGCACTCTCCCAGGAGAGGGAAGTGAATACATGGTGATGTATTGTCGTGGAGTTAGTGGACTCATGTGCGATATCTAAAATTGTAATAAAGAGTTAAAATTTGAGTAGTGTAGGTTAGCCATGAGTCAAAGCTGGCATTGCTGCATAAACTCCATCACCTCCTTGATGATACATGAGCATGATTAGACTAGGTCTGTTCTAAAGACTTGCTGAGTACGTTTGTAGTCACATAATCTTAATAAATGTTGCAGATGAGACCCAGGACCCATCAGGTGGGTTCTATCTAGATGTCGACGATGCCAAATAGCTGGTGTCCCAGCTACGACCTTATGCCCTATGGCGGGCTGTAGATAGTCAGGCCATGTGCCTTTTTACCCCTTTCGTCTGTCTGTACTCAGACAGCTTAGGCTTCCGGTTGGTTTGTATGAACTTGTTTGTATGACTTGAGTGTCGGGTTATGTGACCCCTATCTATAAGAACATATTATGCAAGGCTCGTCTGAACCTCTTAAATAAAATTCATGTTGTCGTATGGTTATGTTGTGATGCCATGGTTGTATCTATGCATATCGGGCATGTCGTGCATACGTGTGACGAGCAATGGTATGTATTGGATCCGACACCTAGTCATGTGCCTTTAGTAGTAATCTTTACGGGAAACTACCTCTTTGTGCTTCCACCGAGCCATGGTAGCTTGCTACTGCTCCGGACATATTGATTGACCGACATGTATCCCTCTTTGCTGTTGTGGCTGTCCCTTCGGGGAAATGTCTTGCAGTGTAATGGAGTCCCTGTAGCCTGCTACGACTCGTCTATGTGCAGTTATGGCATTCGTGTCTCACGACGTATTGGAGTCCCTGTAGCTTGCTATGACTCATCTACACATGCTTGAGGCCGACACCTGCATTGCTGGGTTATGTATGCCTGTTTCCGTATAGATGTGCCGCTTGGGTTCTATGACTAGTTATGTTGGCCCGGGTTCTCTGTCGTTTGATTGCCAGCGATATGTTCACATACGTGAGCCAAAAGACGCAAACGGTCCCGGCTAAGGTAAGGCTGCAGCCGTGGAACTTACCGTGCGTGAGGCCGCGAAGTGATGTGATATGTTACAGTCTGGATTCTTATGACTTAGGATCGGGGTCCCGACACCTCTGTCACTCCCACTGTTACTACTACTGATGTGAAGAGATTCAAGCAACTCGATTCTCAAGGGAAGAATATCATTTGTGTCCATCTGAGCAAAGGTCAGTTAGGCAGAGTGAGTGGTTTGGAGTCTGCTAAGCTTATCTGGGATAGGTTGTCCAAAGTCAACGAAGGTGTTTCCACTCAACGTAACTCTCGTGTTGAGGTTCTTTGTAGTCTCTTCAACTGCTTCAAGAGACTTGACATTGAAAATGTTCAGCAAACTTTTGATCGTCTCACTAATATCTCCAATGAGCTTCAAGCACTGGGTGCCACCGATACCACTGACCATGAAGTGGTGAAGAAACCGCTAAGATCTCTTGACTCCTCATTTGATACTCTGGCTTTGATGATTCAAGAACGTGGAGACTACAAGTCACTTGATCCTGCTGATATTCTTGAGAGACTCAATACTCATGAATTCCAAAAAGCTGAGAAGAGAGACCTTTACGAGCCAAGCTATGGAAGATCTCGTGCTCTGAAGGCAAAAGCAATTTCCTCATCCGAAGATGAAGATTCAGACAACAGCCTTGGTGATCCTGAAGAACTAAATTAAGAACTAGCAATGCTCGTGAGGAAATTCCAGAAGTTCTCAAGGAGAGGTGGATTTGGAAAGTCATCAAAAAGTGGCTTGAGGAAATCAAATTCCTCAGAAGACTACAAGAAAAGAACCTGTCATCATTGCAAGAAGTCCGGTCACTTTATCTCTGACTGTCCTCTTTGGGAAAAAGATTCAAAAAGAAGAAGAAATACAAGGAGGATAGTTTTGATGACTCGAAGAAAAAGAAGAAATCTTCAAAGTCCTCATCTTCAAAGTCCTCAAAGCACAAGAAGAATGGTTCCACAAAGGCTCGAGCATTCATCGGCAAGGAAATGGATTCTAAGGATGAATCTGAAGAATATGAAGAAGAGGAAGAATCTGAGGAGGAATCAGAATCTGGTGTCGCTAGCCTTGCTGTCGCTACTGCTTTCGTCAGCAAGTCCATCTTCAACGATGAAGAATATAACTACTCCAACGACTCTGACGTCAGCAATGATGATTATGCTCCCACCTATTGCTTCATGGCAAAAGGATCAAAGATACACAAACATGATTCCTCTTCTGAATCAAGTGAAGGTGAATCTGATGAATTTGTGAAACCTAGCTATGCTAAACTTGTTAAAATTGCCACTAAGCAACAAAGTGCACTTGAAAAGCTTTAGAAAATGCTAGACAAAAGCGATGATCTGTTGAACTATGAAGTGGATTGGACTCAAACTCTGTCTGACGATCTCAAAAGTCTTCAGACAAAGTATGATAACCTTCAGAGTCATCATAACGACCTCTTAGCCGATCATGAGAAGCTTTCTTATGAATTTCTTCAAAGAAAGCAAGATCTTGAGAAACTGAGGGTGTCACATGAGGATCTTCAAAGGGAAAATGATTCCTTACTGTCTCAACAGATCAGTACCGCTTAGGAAGACTTTGTTCCACCTTGTTTGAAATACATCGAACGTAAAACTGCTAATTCTTCCTCCTGAATGTTCAAATGCTTCTATTGCTGCAAATTCTTCAACTATTCAGTAGTCTCAAATTCCTCATCTGAGGATACCACAAGTATCACTGACGACAATGCAGGGTTGAAGGAATTGTATGTGACATGCGTGTACAAAAGTCTCAAAGGGCATCAAACCCTTTGCGATGTCCTCAAAAAGCAGATTCTGAGTAGGAACCCTAGGAAAGAGGGTATTGCCTTTGTGAGGAAACTCAACGCTGATGGATCCTACTGGACACCTAAGCAGTACCCCAAAACCTCATGGGTTGCTGCGAAAGGATCTCCTGTATATCCATCCACTTTATCTGGCTTTACTTGTGAAACTTCATATTCCTCTGATGAGTCACTTGACTCCAACTACAAATTCTTCAAAAATCAGAAAGGTGAAGTATTTTCTAGATTTGTTGGAACTAACTGTAGGAACAGTTCTCCTATGAAGAAAATCTGGGTTCCCAAGAGCTACCTACAAAATCTTCAAGTGAATGTCCTCACGACATCACTCATGAAGAATAGGATCCCCAAATCAAAGTCCTCACTTGGACCAAATTCCTCAAATGGTCAAAAATATCATTCTCGTGCTAATGCTTTTGTTTCGCAGGGAAAACCTAAGAGTTATGAATATGTGCATTATTCTTCAAACCATTATGTTCATAAGTCCTCGAAAAACTTCTCTGCTTATTCATTTGAGTACTCTAATCCTCGCCCTATGAAACGAAGCGCACTTGCTTCAATGCCTCCTTTCTCACATGGTGCTCGCAGAATGATGAACTCTTTGCCACCCCTCCAGATGCGGGTGGTGAAGAAATTGAAATAATTTCTTATGCAGGGTCAGGTCTCTAGATGAAACTGAACATCTGATGAACTTGCTAGAGACCTTAGGAAATGCTTGAAAGGACGCAAGCTAACCACGATGAAATGAATTCCTCATTTCTCACGTCCTCACACTACTTGCTTACTATATTATGTGATGAAATCCTATCTGATGAAATTGATGTCATATTCTTCACTCTGAAGCATATGAGTTCGTAAGTTGTACTAATTCATCTGCAGGATGATACTCCAAAAGCTAATGAGTGGGTCCTCGATAGTGGATGCACAAACCACATGACCGGTGACAAGAATCTACTGATGAATTTTCCACTCACTCCATCTCCTCTGAAGCATATCACCTACGCGGACAAAGGAAAAAAGCAAGGTATTGGGACTTGGTAAGGTTGCTATCTCAAAGGACCGAACCATGGATAAGGTGATGCTTGTTGAATCCCTTGGGTTCAACCTTATGTCTGTCTTAATGCTTTGTGATCTTGATATGATCGTCATATTTGGAAAATATCGGTGTGTTGTCACCATGGAATCTGACAATTCCAAAGTCTTCGAAGGCTTTAGGAGAGGAGACTTGTATATTGTTGATTTCTCTACAGGTCCTCAACCTGCCACATGCTTACTTGCAATGTATTCAGAAGGCTGGCTGTGGCATCGATGACTTGGACATGCGGGTATGAGGAACTTGCACATGCTCGTGAAGAAAAAGCACGTCATCGGCATCGAGGGTGTCAAATTCCTCAAGGACCACCTCTGCGATGCATGTGAATCTAGGAAGATGACTAGATCCAAGCATCCCTCGAAGACAATCATGACCACGACTCGACCCTTTGAATTGCTTCACATGGATCTCTTTGGCCCCACTCATTACTCCATACTAAAAAATGCTTAAACTTTGTATGGCTTTGTCATTGTTGATGATTACTCTCGCTACACTTGGGTGGATATTATTCTGTACAAAAATGAAGTGCAGGATGTCTTCAGACGATTTGCTTCAAGGGCCTTCACCAACTTCGGCTTCAAGATCAAGCATATTAGGAGTGATAATGGGACTGAATTCAAGAACACTAATCTTGGTGAATATCTTGATGAACTTGGTATTAGTCATGAGTTATCTTCCCCTTATACTCCTCAACGAAATGGCATCATGGAGCGCAAGAACAAGACTCTAGTAGAGATGGCTCACACCATGCTTGATGAATACAAGACTCCTCATCGCTTCTATCCTGAGGCAATTGATACTGCATGCCGCATCATCAACAGGGTATATCTTCACAAGTTCTTCAAGAAGACTTCATATGAACTTATGACTTGAAAGAAACCCAATGTAAGTTATCTCAAAGTCTTCGGTGCAAAATGCTGGATTAGAGATCCTCACCACAGTTCGAAGTTTGCACCGAAAGCACATGAAGGTTTTATGCTTGGTTACGGAAAGGACTCGCACACCTACAAAGTCTTCAAGACCTACCATCACAAGGTTGTTGGAACTATAGATGTGCGGTTCGATGAAACTGACGGCTCGCAAAGAGAGCACATGCCTTCTGTGTTAGATGAATAATCTCCTAAGGAATCCATTAAGCTGAAGGCAACTGAAGATATCATACCCACTGAGGAAGTCCTCAGCCATGTCAACCTGCTCATCCTAGAGTTGCAAATGAAGTGCAGATTGACAAAGTCATCAATGACATCAATGCACCAGGTCCCCTCACTCACTCAAAAGCTTCACATTTAACTAACTTTTGTGGGCACTTTGCCTTTGTCTATATCATAGAGCCCACCAAAGTTGATGAAGCATTCAAGGAGCCTGAGTGGATTCAAGCTATGCAAGAGGAATTGCATCAGTTCAAGCTCAACAACGTGTGGGAACTTGTCAACAGGCCAGATCCTCGCAAACATAACATCATAGGTACCAAGTGGATCTACCATAACAAGCAAGATGAAAATGGCCTTGTGGTGAGGAATAAGGCTCGTCTTGTAGCTCAAGGCTACACACAGGTTGAAGGAATTGACTTTGAGGAAACATTTTCACATGTTGCTAGACTTGAAACTATTCGCATATTGCTTGCTTATGGTAACCATCATAATATCATCTTATATCAAATGGATGTGAAAAGTGCATTCCTCAATGGTAAGCTTGAGGAAGAAGTATATGTTGCTCAACCCCCAGGTTTTGAAGACCCTAACTATCCTGACAAAGTCTCGAGACTCAACAAGGCCCTCTATGGCCTCAAGCAGGCCCCTTGGGCGTGGTACGACACTCCGAAGGACTTCCTCATGAAGAAAGGCTTCAAACCCGGTTCACTCGACCCAACTCTTTTCATGAAATCCTATGGCAATGAACTGCGCATATGCCAAATATATGTAGACGATATTATCTTTGGCTGTACTGACAAACGTTACAGTGATGAATTTGAGTGAAGAATATCAAATGTCTATGATGGGAGAGTTGAAATTCTTCCTAGGTCTTCAAATTCGTCAGCAAGACAATGACATCTTCATCTCACAAGAGAAATACCTCAAAGATGTTCTGACGAAATTCGACATGCAAGATTGCAAAGGCGTCAAAACTCCAATGTCCTCAAAAGGCCACCTCTGCACTGATGAAAATGGTAAAGATTTCAATCAGAAGGTATACCGCTCCATGATTGGTTTGTTATCGTATCTATGTGCATCTAGGCCTGATATTATGCTAAGTGTTTGCATGTGTGCCCGATTCCAAGCAACACCGAAGGAATCACACCATAAGGCTGTGAAACATATTCTTCGATACTTAGCTCACACACCAACACTTGGATTATGGTATCCCAAGGGCTCAAATCTTCACCTCATCGGATACTCTGATGCTGACTATACTGGAGATCATGTGGATCACAAGTCAACCTCAGGCACATGTCATTTCCTCGGACGATCCTTAGTCTGTTGGTCCTTGAAGAAGTAGAGTTGCGTGTCACTCTCTACTGCTGAAGCTGAGTACATTGCTGCTGGCTCATGTTGTGCTCAGTTACTATGCATGAAGCAAACCCTCAAGGGCTACGGCATCAAGTTGAAGAATGTGCCTCTCTGCTGTGACAACGAGAGTGCCATCAAGATTGCTTACAACCCAGTTCAGCACTCCAAGACCAAGCACATCCAGATTCGTTTTCACTTTCTTCGAGATCATGTACTCAAGGGCGACATCTCCATCGACCACATCCCCACTGAAGAACAACTGGCCGATATCTTCACCAAGCCCTTGGATGAAAAGAGATTTTGCAAGTTGCGGTGTGAGCTAAATATCTTAGAATCTTCGAATGTTCGCTGAAAAAGGACACACATCCTAACACTTATGCAAAATTGATGAATTAGATGTGCAACACACGAAGTAACTTTTTCTTCAATCAATGAAGAATAACCCTCTAAGTGTAAAGAAATTAATGAAGAATTTGATTCTCAGAACCCTACGACAATTGTACGCGGTGTCTGAAATCATCATTCTTATACGGTGGGTCACACCACCAACCAAAGTTGAAATTCTTCAAAATTGAGTTTTTCGTCATTTTTGCAAATTCTTCAATTTATCAAATTCCTCAAATTTTCAACTTCCTCAACTTTTCAAATTCTTCAAACTTTGAAACTCATGTTCTTCATTGACTATATATATATATATATATATATATGTTGGGGAACGTCGCATTGGAAACAAAAAATTTCCTACGCACACGCAAACCTATCCATGGTCTCATCCGGGACCATTCCGGAGCACCTCGTGACGTCCGGGATCTCATCCGGGACTCCGAACAACCTTCGGTCACCACCATACATAACTCTACACTACCGAAATGTCACCGAACCTTAAGTGTGCAGACCCTGCGGGTTCGAGAACAATGTAGACATGACCGAGACACCTCTGCGGTCAATAACCAATGGCGGGTCCTGGACGTACACATTGGTTCCTACATATTCTACGAAGATCTTTATCGGTCGAACCTCTATGTGAAGGATTCAGTTAATCCCGTATAACGTTCCCTTTGTTCTTCGGTATGTTACTTGCCCGAGATTCGATCGTCGGTATCTCCATACCTAGTTCAACCTCGTTACTGGCAAGTCTCTTTACTCGTTCCGTAATACAAGATCCCGCAACTAACAATTAGTCACATTGCTTGCAAGGCTCATTGTGATGTTGTATTACCGAGTGGGCCCTGAGATACCTCTCCGTCACACGGAGTAACAAATCCCAGTCTCGATCCATGCCAACTCAACAGACACCCTCGGAGACACCTGTAGAGCACCTTTATAGTCACCCAGTTACGTTGCGACATTTGATACACACAAGGTACTCCTCCGATATCTGTGAGTTGCATGATCTCATGGTCATAGGAACATATACTTGACATGCAGAAAACAGTAGCAATAAACTGACATGATCATATGCTACGTTTGTAGTTTGGGTCTTGTCCATCACATCATTCTCCTAATGATGTGATGCTGTTATCAAATGACATCTCATGTCCATGGCTAGGAAACCTTTACCATCTTTTGATCAACGAGCTAGTCTACTAGAAGCATACTAGGGACATGGTGTTGTCTATGTATCCACACATGTATCTAAGTTTCCGATCAACACAATTATAGCATGGATAATAAATGATTATCATGAACGAGGAAATATGATAATAACTAATTTATTATTGCCTCTAGGGCATATTTCCAACAATATATATATATATATATGAGTTTTCAATGTCCTCAACAACATTCCTTTATTGTTAATTCTTCAAGTTGATTTTCATCTAAGTGAATGTGATCGGACCCCTTCCCCCTCTATGCTAAACTCAACCCAGTCTGTTCACAAATTCTTCATATGCGTTCTACTTTGAAACTCGTTCAAAGTCTTCACTATGTTCTTGACAGCTGAAGAATTTGCAAACGGAAACTTTGAAATTTTCACTATCAAAATTTTTAGCGGTTCCTGCTCAAACGGTTCCGGTTCCCGTGCCTGGATAACCCACGACCCCCCACTATCGCCACCTCTAAGTACATGGGTGACACCTATCGCATGGAGAGCAAGGGTCAGGGGCAATCTTGTCCAAAATCTTCGGGAAGATTGGTTTTCACTCCCTCTATAAATACCCCCTCCCCTTCAACTTTGCTCGGTTACTCCACATCTCATCCCTCTCCCGAGATCCAACCTAGTGCCGCCGCTAAAGTCATCATCGCCGGTGAGGAAGAGCTTCACTGCCTCGACCTCGTCATCGCCATACTCACATCGGCCATGGAAGTCCTCACCCCACCGCCGCTGTAGCTGTCTCCCTCTGCCAAGCGAGGGCGTGGGAGATCTGAATGGACGACCTTTCCAATCTCATCTCTTGTTCGTCGTGTTCTTCAAAAGGGTAAATAAAATTTATTTTTACTGCCCTTGTTTGATCCTCAAATGCTCTTCATATTCCTCAAAAGGTGTTTATTCTTCATGAACCTTATTCTAAAACACCTTACAATCTTCACATACTTGATGTTTTTCCCTAAGTAATGTTTTTCTTCAAGATTCCTCAGTTGTGTGAATCCTCAAAATTTGCAAAACTCTGGAACCTGAGACAAAGAACACTTAGTGAAATTACTCTAGACACCCATGGTCAAATTCCTCTCACCTATTTTTTTAGAAAAATTTCTGAGAATGCTTATGACCTCTTCAAATTCCTCACACCTATACTCTGTTCACAGGTACAACATGTCTGCTGATGAATCACTAGGTTCTCATCAACTTAACTCATTTGCAGTGCTCCTTGAGGAAAAGCTGTGTACTTCTTTAGAGTCCTCAAGAGTTCAAATTCCTCAAGTGAAGAAAATGGCTGATGGAAAGAAACCTCAGAAAGGCGGAAAGAAGCCAGATGTGCACACTACCTTTGAGATTCCAGATGACGTGTATGAGGAATACTGCACCCCCGATGAAGAAACTCATGTCAAAGAAACAACCAAGTAGAGAAAAAATCGTCTGCGGAAAATTGAGAGGAGATGGGCAAGGGAATGGAAGGAATATCGTTATGTAACTCCAAAATACATGATGAAATTCGCAGTGAAACCACCTTGCAGCAGGCCTCCCCTTGCTCCAAATCAACTTACTGATCCCACTAGCCACAAGACTGGTGAGAACTTTCCTCACATGTGGGAGAAGCAGCAAGCCAAGCTAGCGAGGAAAGCCAAAGAGGCAGTGAAGAAATTCAATGAAGATCCTGCTGCTAATGCCTCTGCCAGAGCCTCTGCAAGTGCTCCAAAGAAAATCATGATGAAGAAATCTGCATTGAAGACAAGTTCTTCAACCTCAAAACCTTCACAGTAGATTCCTCAAGGTCAAAGGCCTCTGCCTACAAAGTCTTCAGCTGCTGGAACGGTTGCTGCTCGGTCTTCTGCGGCAGCTACAAAGTCCTCAACCCCAGTGCATCTGGCATCATGTAAGACGACTGAGGGATTTTCAAGAGTTCCAAAGATCTCAGCAAGCCCCTCTACTACAGCAAAGTCTTCAACTAGCCCTTCTGCGTTGAAGCTGAAGAAAACTGCTGGACAAGGTCAAAGACCAAGTCCTCACTCAAGCAAGGTTGTGGTGACCATACCCTTAGGTTCTGAGGATGATGATGATGAAGCTGATGATGAGGAATTGGAAGAAATCATCAGGCAAAGTCAGGAAAGGGCTGCTATAGCAAAGGGTAGTTCTGTTCCTCTCATGTTGGTCCCAAGATGATCCTCAACTTCATCGATATATGGCATGAAGACCCAAGCACCCCACTTTCTTCACTAAATATGCCTCTTGGAGTGGATCATGTCCTCACCCACTTCATCTCTGAAGAAAAATGGGAGAGAGCAAGCTCTGAGAGCTAAGAGGAACAGGGCTCGGAAGGAAAAAGTTCCTGAGAGACAATGTGATGAATTTGACCCGAAATCAACTCATCACTGTTCAGTCTGAAATTCGCACACTCTCTGAGGATCAAGACAGATATGATGCTGAATTGAAGGGCACCAAGGTGAGATTCGTCAGGGCTGCTCAAGCTGCAATGAAGGATCACAACCACAAAATCCTCAGGTTGATGAAATTCCTCAAGCTACTGATGAAATTGCTCAGCCTAATGAAACTGCTGATGGAAATGCTTCTGCACCAGAAGCAACTCAGTGCTGCCGAGGAAACTCAGACCACTGATGATCATGCTAGGACCACTGATTGATGAAGAAATTGAAGTTGAAGACATTGCTTCAACTCCAAAGGTATCATTGCCCCAACCTCAGTTCACTGCTGAAGAGGGTGGAGTTGAAGAAAATGATGAGGACGTAGACATTGGCAATACAACGCCTGTCATCAATGATGAATATTGGGAATCAGCACACCCAAATTCACCAATGACTACTCCTATGACACAGATTCCTCAGTCGCCTGCTCCGACTGAAGAATTACATGAAGAATCTGCAAATTTGACCACCCAAGTCACTTAAGAAATTCAAGCTGCAACAGCTGATGATCTTGATGCTCTCCCCACAACTGAGCAACCAGCTCTCCAAATCGTTCAGTCTGAAGGTGTTCCTCCCATACCAAAGGAGATTAAGGGGTGCTTCAAGCCAAATCTTCAACCGAAGCCAAGAATGCCATTCAAAGGCTCGGCACGCACGAAATTCCTCAAGAGCAATTTCTTCAATGAACGTATGTTCTTCACTAGTCCAAATCCCTATGAATTTGCAAGGGCCGATCGCAACAGATTCTGGACGGCAACACAGCTCAACTACTATGCATCAGTTCTTTTTGAGAAGAAGAAAGTCTTCGAGCACCACCAAATTCCTCATGATGACATGGAAACCCTTCCATCATTCACACCGATGCTCCAGGTTCTTCATGATGTAGGCATTCTCACATTCTGCATCGACATCTTCGACTGGAATGAAGAACTCATTCTTCAGTTCTATGCCACATTGCATATCAGCGGAAATGCTTCAGACATCAACTCCTGGATATTGGACTGGATGACACGATCAACACACTTCACTGCTCAAGCTTCTGAATTGCTTTAGTGTGTACTAGTTCCAATTCCCTCAGATGAAGCTCGCAAACTATTTGATGAGCCTGCACTTCCAAATCAGCTATTGCAAGTGTTGATGAAGACATTGCCTCCCGGAAAGCCTCAACGAAAAACCTTCCTTGTGAAGGATCTGCTATATGTGCCCAGGACTGTCTACCATATCCTCAAAAATACGCTATGTCCTCAGAAGGGCCACAATTCCGAAGAATAAGAACTGGAAGGAGTCATGAAGAATATGCTCTTCAACATCATTCATGGGATTCCCATTGACTTGCACGATTTCTTCATGAGGACTTTGGCCAGTGCTGCATTAGCTCCATTTGAACAAAAGCCCTATGCGCCTTGGATAATGAAATTCATCAGGGCAAAGTCCTCAGTTCCCTTCAAGGCTAATTTCCAGAACCACTTTAGCTTCCTGCCTCCAATTGAAGTCATCAAGAGCACAATTGCCTCAGTTGAAGGAAAAGGCAAGGCTGTCATTGATGAAGGCACTTGTCCATTAGATGGACAGTTTCGTAAAGCCGCTTCCTTCTCCACCAATGATGACACTGCCACTCAAGATTCCGATGCAAAGGCCTCTGCTCACAAATCTCAAGAGTCTGCCCCTCGTGTGATGACTAATCGCAAGCTTCTAATAAGTCTTCATCAGAAGGTCGATCGCAATCACAAGTGGGTGAAGCGCCAACTTGGTTACATTGTGCAGAACATGACTGTGACGCGAAACACTGTGAAGAGGAATCACTACTATGTGCATGAAAACCTCAACCGCTCTTGGGCCGTACTGTCTCACCTCATGTCTTCTCAAGAACTGGATGAGTTGGATCTTGAGAAACATCCTGACTGGGCTCATCGACCTCAGAAGAAATTCAAGAAAGTTCAAGTTCCTCTGATGGTCACAAGTTCATTTTCTTCATCTCGAGAGCGCGATGACGATGAAGACATTGACAATACTGTGGCAGGCCCTGCATCGACAGACGACCCCAACAACGCTGGCGCTCCTTCCTCACCAACATGATGAAATTCTTCAAAGGGGCGTTAGTCCTCACTTTTTTGTCCCTTTTGGTCTTCGATGACAAAGGGGGAGAAAATTTGAGTTAGTCTTCAAGCGGGTCTCTCTATATGGGCTATTTTTATTTAAGTTACAACTCTCGCTCTTCTGAAACATTTGTTAGTTGAGTTGTAAACTTAAGTCCGATGGTGGTCTGACACTTTTGAACTATTTCCTCGCATGCTTATTTCCTCAAGTACCTTAATGCATACATGTTGAATTTCGTCAGACACCATTTTCCTCACGCATTTCAAATTCTTCATATCATATGTTCAAATGTGTGTATGAATTACAAGATATAGGGGGAGTTCTCCATCTTTTAACCTGCCATGTGCATTTGCAGTCCAAAGCAAATTCCTCAAATATGCACATCTTCAGGGGGAGTTCTTCTATATCTTGCAAACAAATTCCTCAAAATCTATACTTTCACTTCATATGTTTATCCCCGTTGAAAACTAAACCTATTTGTCATCAATCACCAAAAAGGGGGGATTGTTAGTCCATCTAGTGCCATGCCATTCCATTCTTCATCCAACTAGTTAACAAAGGCACAAGCCTCAAATCGTTGCGAATGTTAAATAATCAGGATGAGTGGGGGCATTAACTAAACTTAACGGATGAACTTATCAGTAACCTCTAAGGGGCAACCAAGAAACCGTCTACCAATGTCGAATCCCTCCATGCATACACGTCGAGCGGGAGTGTGTTCGTGCACTTAACTCAGCTTTTGGTACTTCTCGGTGGCGCAAAACTTAGAATCTGTTAGTGCATCGAGTGCCCCTTAGTGATTTTGGTGTATTGAAGACTTATAGGTTAAGGTACTAATGTGTTTGTGAGTGTACACAGGCTCTATAAGTCGATGAGGAGTTTGATATATTCAGAGATTATCGACCCTTAAAAATGTATGTCTTCAAGTGAAGACTTTGCTGAAGACTTTCTGAAGACTTTGAAAATGAAGAAGTAGGTGTGACCTTGAAGATATGAACGAGGAATATGAAGCGTGAAGACTTTTGTTTTCGTAGTTTCATTTCCTTATTTGAGTCATAGGAAACACCGTACTGTTAAAGGGGGCCGAGGTAATACTAAGGAAAATTTCCAACTGATGCTCAACTCCAAAATCCTCAACCTATACAATCCTTCGAGTGAAGCCTTTGGAAATCTCTTACTGCTCAGACAAGTTCTTCTAGTCTCTGAGGAAATTGACCTAACTGAGGAGTTAGGATTTCGCCAGTGTGAATTGCTTACAAGTGAGGAACATGATAATGCTGAGGACTTTCATAGTTCGAAATTCCGATAGTTGCTGTGCTTAGCGCCAACTATCCCCAATCATAACATCCACATAACGTTCATATCATTGGGGGAATTTATGTCTTATCATGTGAGGTTGCACCCTGGCTATAAATAGCCACCCCCCACAACCACTAGTTGGTTGGCTGCTCCGAGAGAGAACTGACACTTGTCATTTGATAGCAACCCATCCTCCGAGGACTTTGAGAGAAAATCATTAGTGAGGAAAACCCATAACCAAACCACAAAACCCATAGTGATTAAGCATGACTGAATAATTCCTATGTGGATCTGACACTTGTTACCTTTGAGGAATGTGCATCCTCCAGACGGTTAGGCGTCATGGTCTAGTGCTCCTGCAGTCAATTGGGGATCACGAAGTGACCTTGGTCTAGAGCATCCAACAGTAAATTGTGGATCGTCGGGTGACCATTTTATAAGGGTTTTGGAAGTCTACCCTGAAGACTTACCATGAGTGTTGGGCGACGACTGTGTGACCTTAGCTCAAGGAGAATACGGTAAGGACCGCGTGTCCTGGGACTGTGTGTCCTCTCATTTAAATACCAGGCCGCTCCAAACCAGACGTACGACTATCACAATAGTTGGAACTGGGTCATCAAACCATTGTCTTCATCGAGCTATCTGGTTCTATTTCCTTAACCCCTCTATTCCTCATATACCTGTTGATGAAATTGATTGTTATTACTTGAAGAATTTGACTGAAGACTTTCACAAATTCCTGACCTCAAATTCTTCAAGTTACCTTGTTCATCACTGCTTATCCTGTATCACGCTACTCACTATTTGTGCATGTTTCATTTCATCATGAAGTCTATGCTGTTACTATGTTCCTCATGCACTTGAGTACTTATTCTGCTGCTAGTTATTCATCACATTTCAAATTCCTCAAAGTTGAAATTCCTCAAGTGATGAATTTCTAAAAATCGCCTATTCGCCCCCCTCTAGTCGATATAACGCACTTTTAGAATCGAACTCATGTTGCAGGAGTCTGCTGGAGTGAAACTCTAGATCCAGCATTTGATCGATTTCCTGTGTGTGTGTGTGTGTCATGCTAAAAAGATGAAGAATGATTGGGACCTGACAAGATGATTCAGATCCGTAGTACACCGGCCTCCAGGTGAACTTAGGCAAGTGCTCGGCGGTGACCGTAGTCGTGGTTGCAACGCCAATGGTGCTACCAAGACTGACTATACGAACTAGTGCAGCCGCACTGAAACTGTCGTGGTTTTCTCACGGCAGATGTCCGGGTGAACGGACTTGGATTCGAGGCCATCGCAAAGGTGATGGACTCAAAGTGGTTGATTGGGACGAAGGACACGAGTTTACCCAAGTTTGGCCCCTCAAGTAGAGGTAATAGCCTACGTCATGCTTGTGTTTGTATTGCTTGGTGTATCGATTACAAGGGAGAGGATTTCTTGACCTAGTTCTCGATATCTCTGATCTCTCTCTAAGTCGCCCAGGGTCTCGCCTTTATATACGAGGTCAAGACCACGAGTCATACAAGTTGTAACTGACTCTCACTACGTGCCTGAATCCATCTCTACATTGTCTTGCCTCCCTGAGCAAGTTGTCTCCGAGTGGCTCTCCGCCCGGGTCTTCATACTTTCTCTGTCCGGGCCACGCTCCGGCCCATCTTGTCAAGCCGCCCAACGTTCCAGGCTTAAGTCTTCATGGCCCATCTTTGGACTGGTGTACGAGCCACCTAGTGTGACCCAGAGCCTTAGGGGTGGGTCTCACCGTGGGGTTATATCCCCAACATTAGGCCCCAGGTTGTTACGAGCTTGCTCAATTCAGCCTCCTTCTCAATCATCGGCGACTCTCCCTTATGTTACCTGAAAATAATGACCCCTGTGACGTTCGCACTGAATCTTTCCCTTATTAAATGGACGGTCCGGGAATCGAGGCGTCCGCCTCGGTCAAATGATATCCGTCGCCAGGATTTTCGCGCCTGTTTCCACCCTTGCCTATTAAATAGGACCGCGAGGGGTGGCATTTGTTTTCCTCCCTGCTCGCTCTTCGTATTCTTTCTTCTGACACCGCCGTTCCAGCACACCTCGCCCCGGTGCCGTATTCACACCATCGTCGTCGAGGCCTCTGCATCAACTTGTTCGTTCCAGAGTTCTACCCGCATCCGCCATACCGTCTCCAGTAAGTCTTTCCTCGTCTAGATCCGTAGCCATTTGGTTAGGGTTTCATGGAGTTCTTCCGCCGCTTCGAACACGAGCTTCTCTCCAATGCCTGCCATGCTTTTCCCATAAAAACTCGATGATATGCTTTCCCCATTGCGACGTTTTGTAGAAAACCAATAGCAGCACTGCACAGATCGCTAACTGCTCCGCCTGCCGTTTTCAAACTTTCGCCGTTTCGATAGTTCATCGCTAGGTTTTCAAATAAAACCATTTTTCTCAGTTTTGTAGATCCGTAATCTTAGAGATATGTTGTGAAACCTGTTTTCCACACTTAGCCAAATTTTTCCTTGTCTTCTCATAAACTTGACCCGCCAAGTAATTCCGGCTCTCACCAACCGGATCCTGGCGGCTTAATCTTATAAAATCTTAGGCTTTTAACCACCCGTAGACATTTGTTGTTCCCTGACTCGCCGTACATTGTTACCTTGCGCAGTTTTGAACCGCCGCCATGTCTCGTGCATCCAACTCATGCAATTGGGCCAGCTCTTGCATCACTGAAGAATTCCCGATGGATTTTGTACACGCGGGCACCATTCCCGCCAAAGATGTCATCCATTGGCGGGTTCTGAGTAACGAACTAAAGCCCGTTCCTCAGGAGGGCAAAGTAGTTGTATTTTTGGATCATGTCGAACGTGGGTTTGTACCCTGCGGCTCAAAATTCTTTCGGTATGTTCTTCACTTTTACAAGCTGCGCCCTCAAGACATCGCCCCCAATTCTGTTTCCAACATATGCAACTTTCAAGTGCTTAGCGAAGTCTACTTGCAAACGGAGCTGTCCGTTGGTCTCTTTTGTGAGTTTTTTATGCAAACTGCCAGACAGAGGTGAAGGCCGGCCCAAGCTTAGAACTCGGCGGGATTTCAATTCAGAGGCATCGGGACATAACTTTTCCGGCTGTTCAGATGTCGAGTCATTCGAAAGATTTGAACAAGACTTGGTTTTACTGTAAAGATACCTCCCCAGAGGGTGAGCATCCCCTGCTGGGTTACTGCCCATCCTGGCTCAAGACGATCTCTGAGGTTCCTGGCCGGCTGTCAACTGCTAAACGGGCAAAGCACGAGCCGGCTCACGCCAAGATTAAAGCCCTTATGGCCAACGGATTGATGGGACTGGATTTGATCCGCTGCTAGATTTCTTGGAGGATTATGCCCTTGAGTCGGCGAAGTCGCCTTCTGTGAGAATACCGGGCCAATATAATGATTCCCTCTGCTTCAGCCGGACAACATTAACAGAGGATGATATTTAACGGTCATCCGGAGTCTTTTCCACGAAACTTCAGGAGCTTGCAGTCTATTGGGCTGGCACCTTTCAGTGCCACTAACCTGGCCCCAGATGTAAGGTGACTCTTTATACTCTCTTCTCTTTATTAGTTATGTCTTGGCAATCCCCTTACTACTTGTCGGCTTATCTTTTCAGGCTGACTCCGACTTCTGGAAGAAGAAATATGTTCCTCCTGTGAAGAAATCCAGGAAGAAGACTGCGGCTAAGAAGACGAAGAGGAAGACCAGTCCTCGGGAAGAATGGTTTGAACAGCCGGAATCAGATGGCTTAGAGGTATAACTTGACTATTTTTTGCCACCTCTTTATTCACCTTATTGACAACAACCATACACAGGACAAGACAGAGACCAGCTACGCCAATGCCTGTGAGGTAACTTATGTTTCGTCTGACTCAGACTACTTTGTACCTCGGAAGATATGGTGGGTCGTTAAAAAAGTTCCCCTTTCTCGTCCAGTTGCTTACTTAGACCCCCAATTTCTTTTGAAAAAGCAACAGCAAGCCACCCGCCGCCAGACTCGGAGCGCCGGCTCTATCGTTCTCATGTCCTGGTTGCCTAATTATCCGACTCAGAGGAAACTTCCAGCTGAGGTAGACATTCCTTATTTGCTTGATTTTACTAATCCTTCCTTTGTAATTCCAAAGTGGCTTTACGTTATCTGAGCTGTTTTTCAGGGATCATCTCCTTCATCTGGCGACTCTATGACCACTGCTCTGCCGCCTCCAAAGATTAACCCGATGTATGTGCTTTTCACGCCTTATGCCTGAGTCTTTGGTGGTTGTAAACCTTGGGCTCTAATCTTTATGCTTTTCAGGGCTCAAGCCAAGCGAAGGAAGACCAACAAGTCCTCCCCTGGCCCTAATGTCCAAGAGCCGGAGCCTGCAAGCTGGATGTTCCCATGCCGGATGTTGATCCTTCGGCGGCTTCCAAGGAGGCCCTTGAAGAAACTTGTCCTTCTACAGAGTCGGCGGCTGACGATGTGATTCCTGAGAGTCCTCCAAGGGACCATTCCAAGCCGCCCAGCCCCGCAAAAGTTGCTGATGAAACAGCCTCTCTAGATGTTTTTACTATTGGCACCGACTTCCACTCTACTCAACCTCATGTGCTGACAAAGCATAGTGAGACGGCTGAAGCCTCCAAGAAGCTGGATTTTGAGCTCCCCGCCCTTGAGAAGATGATGACTGATGAACTTCATGTTGGTTATTTGAACCGCCTGTCTACAAGCCGGGAATTGGAGCTCAAGCTTGTCAATTTAATGAAGAAGAAATATGAGGTATTCTTCACTCTCCTTGTACCCTTACGTTGCCCCCAAGAGTCGGGTTAATATTGGCTGATGATAATCTGGGTCTTCAAAACCTGCTAGAAGTAGAAATGCTTAGCCTATAGGCCTCAACTTATTTAGAAGTAATCACAAATCATCATTCATAGCCCCCAAGGGCTGACTCAAATTTGATAACATTGAGTCGGAGCTTCATTGAAGATAGCTATTAGAGCCAAGTGTAGCCCCCAAGGGCCGGCTCAATTTTGGTAAGTTTGAGTCAGATCTTTTCCTTGGAAACTAGTTGAATAGCCAAAGTGTAGCCCCCAAGTTTCGGGTTAACTTGATATAGATGATCCGGAACTGCCTTTTAACCTAGGAGATCAAATAGACATTAGCCCCCAAGTGTCATACATATTGCTTGAAATATGTTTGAGACTTGTTGAGTCTTTTAAACTTCTCCTTCTGATGGCTCATTCCATACTTTGATATGTCACAGGAAGCTTTAAATGAAGCCAGGTCAGAAGTGGCCGGCTTAAAAAATAATCTAGCCACGCAGCAGGCCGCCCGAAGCGAAGCTGATGAAAAATGCCGGCTCCTCGCTGAAGAACTGACCAAGATCAAGGCCGACTTTGCAACCTTCAAAGAGTCTGCTAAAACTGAACAAGCTGCCCTTACTCAACGGGCGGATGACGCTGATCACCGGCTGATGATCGTGTCTGATGAGTTGCAGTCTTTGAAGCGCCACATCAAGATGACAACCGCCATCTTTGTTAAATATTTGAACTTAACTCAATTTCTTTATGTCTTCTTATAATAGCAACTTATGATGAATAATCCGTCTTATGTAGGTCCAAGGAGCCGCCAACGTGCTATTGACAGCTTGCTGCCCCTAAAGGTGATTTCTACTCCGATGGAACAACTTTACTATGGGGCTGTTTGCACGATCAAGGCTATGTTCTACAAGGATACTGCCCCCTCAACTATGAAAGGGGTCCTAGAGCTTCTTTCCACACTGCCGAAGCAAATCATAGAGTTGAAGAAATCAGCCGCCCGACAGGGGGCTATCGCAGCTACAAGTCAGGTATTGGCCTTTGCTCCGGAGTTGACTCCTGCAGACATGATGGATGGATTTCCCTCCAAAATAAGATGATGGCTCCGAGATTACGAACACTGACTATGCATGGTGTGTGAAGGACTCCAAAGTCCTTGCCTCCGTGTTAGCAGAGGAGGTTAACTTGGCGACTTATCAGGCAGCTTAAAGCGCAGATCAGAAGAGAATCCATGGCCCCGTCTTTGAGTCCAAGGATCTTACACCCGCCTGCCGTAAGCACCTTTTTGCTTCTGAACTTGACCCGTACCCCTTCTTTGAAGAAGGAAACTTTGCAGCTTTAACCCACTGCAACTGGGACTTGGACAATCTTCAGATCAGGCAGGCCGAACACCCGGAGCAGGGTGACCCGCCGGCTAGCTAGTGGAGTTGTGACCGCCTGTTGATGAGTCAGCTATTGTGACCCGCCATGAGCGGTGTAAAACACTAAGATATTTTTTGAGCTCTATAGAGAGCGTATGTAGTAGGCTTGTAATAACTTTGCCTTTGCCTAAACTGTGCCATCGTGCACATATTAAACAGCCCGACTTAGTATATATATCATCTTTCTTGCAGTTCTCATTGGATGCTTTCACCGGCTCTTGGTAGCTTAACTGACCTACAAGAATAAATGTATCTCGACATTGTTAGGAGGGCAACTTAAAATCATAACCCAAAGATGGTGTATCTTCCTAACGCGTTGACGGAGTCAACTGTATGGCTTAAGAGTCGGCTGATAGGGTCTGATAAGCTATACCCGGAGGGTGGGAAGTCCCCTGGACAACTATGTTGACTCGTCAACATTTTTTACTTAAGAGCCGGCTGTTAGAGTTTGAGAAGCTACACCCGGAGGGTGGGAAGCCCCCTTAGACAACCAAGTTGACTTGTCAACTTTTTTGGCTTAATATCCTGCCGCTAGGGTCCGATAAGCTACACCCGGAGGGTGGGAAGCCCCCTGTACGGCTATGTTGACTTGTCAACATTTTGGCTTAAGAGCCGGCTGTTAGGGTTTGATAAGCTACACTTGGAGGGTGGGAAGCCCCCTTAGACAACCAAGTTGACTTTTCAACTTTTTTTGGCTTAAGAGCCGTCCGATAGGTCTGATAAGCTACACCTGGAGGGTGGGAAGCCCCCTGTACGGCTATGTTGACTTGTCAACATTTTTGGCTTAAGTGCCAGCTGTTAGGGTTTGATAAGCTAAACCCAGAGGGTGGGAAGCCCCCTTAGACAACCAAGTTGACTTGTCAACTTTTTTGTCTTAAGAGCCGGCCGATAGGGTCTGATAAGCTACACCCGGAGGGTGGGAAGCCCCCTGTATGGCTATGTTAACTTGTCAACATTTTGCGCTTAAGAGCCGCCTGTTAGGGTTTGATAAGCTACACCCAAAGGGTGGGAAGCCTCCTTAGACAACCAAGTTGACCTGTCAACTTTTTGGGCTTAAGAGCCGCCCGATAGGGTTTGATAAGCTACACCCGGAGGGTGGGAAGCCCCATGTATGGCTATGTTGACTTGACAACATTTTTGGCTTAAGAGCTGGCTGTTAGGGTTTGATAAGCTACACCCGGAGGGTGGGAAGCCCCCTTAGACAACCAAGTTGACTTGTCAACTTTTTTGGCATAAGGGTTGGCCGATAGGGTCTGATAAGCTACACCCGGAGGGTAGGAAGCCCCCTGTACGGCTATGTTGACTTGTTAACATTTTTGGCTTAAGGGCCGGCTGTTAGGGTTTGATAAGCTACACCCGGAGGGTGGGAAGCCCCCTTAGAAAACCAAGTTAACTTGTCAACTTTTTTGGCATAAGAGCTGGCCGATAGGGTCTGATAAGCTACACCCAGAGGGTGGGAATCCCCCTGTATGGCTATGTTGACTTGTCAACATTTTTGGCTTAAGAGCCGGCTGTTAGGGTTTGATAAGCTACAGTCGAAGGGTGGGAAGCCCCCTTACACAACCATGTTTTGGATCTTTCTTGCATGGATGAAGATATAAAAAATGGTAGAGGCCCCGGCTTGCAGGGATGCTACTTTATTCATATATAAATATGATATGTACAATGATAGTGTACAATTTCGAGTCTCAACAACTTAAGTGTAATAAGGCCGCAGATGCGCTATGTTCCACGGCCAGGGAGTCTCCTGACCCGAAGTATTTGAGTCGTCTCGGATATCAATGAGGCAATATGACCCGTTGTTGAGATTTCTGCTGACGACGAAAGGTCCTTGCCATGGAGGAGATAACTTATGCATATTTGTCTGATCTTGAATCAGCCGCAGCACCTAGTCGCCTTCTTGAAATGTCCAGGTCTTGACTCTGCAACTATGATAGTGGCATAGGTCTTGCTGATAGATTGCTGAACGAGCAACCGCCAGTTCTTGTTCCTCCTCTAATGCATCCAATGTGTCATGACGCGCCGTCTCATTGTCCGTCTCAATGAAACCCGCCACTCGTGGCGAGTCATGCCGGATGTCACTTGGTAACACGGCCTCTGCACCGTAAACCATGAAGAAAGGTGTATACCCTGTGGATCTGTTGGGGTAGTTTTGATGCTCCATAAGATGGACGGCAATTCCTCCACCCAACAACCCGGCGTTCATTGTAAAGGAACAATAAGACGGGGCTTCATACCCCTCAGGATTTCTGGGTTAGCACGCTCCGCCTGACCGTTGGACTGTGGATGAGCAACCGCCGAAACATCCAGTCGGATGTGTTCAAGGTCACAGAATGTTTTCATAGTCCCTTGGACAGATTCGTGCCATTGTCCGTGATGATGCTGTTAGGGTAACCAAAACGGTAGATAAGCTTTTTAATAAACTAAACCGCCGTAGCCGCATCACACTTGTTGACCGGCTCAGCCTCTATCCACTTGGTAAACTTATCAACCGCCACCAAGAGGTGCGTCTTCTTGTCCTTGGATCTCTTGAAAGGCTCGACCATATCGAGCCCCCAAACTGCAAACGGCCAAGTAATCGGTATCATGCACAATTCTCGAGCCAGAACATGAGCACGCCAGCCGAATTTTTGACATCCATCGCACTTACGGACCAGATCCTCTGCATCCTTCGCCATCCGGTCCTTGAGTCTCACAATCTCCAAGTTCCGAGCGGCTTGATTATCTGGCATGACTTCAGTGGCCATCAGGTCCGCGAGCTCGTTCATCAGATCCAAAAGAACTTGAGCCAGCGGCGGTGGGTCAGCCCCCGAGGTTGCTGCTCCGGCGGATGTGCTGCTCGCGCCTGGGGCCGACCCCGCCATGAACACGGCCGCATGAACCGACGGCCCGAAATCATTCGGCTCAGAAAGCTCCAACTCAGGGTAAAGCTCATCGTAGCCCCCGAGCACACCATTGTGAAGTTGGTAGATCGACTCTGCTTCCCCGCTCAAAGATTAGCCCTCTGAACAGACAAGAGTCTCCTGCGACGCAGAAGTTCAAGATGCATACCTTGAGTGAAGCCCACAAAGACGTGCTTCCGGCCCGGGTTGGCACGGGCGGGTCGCACATCATGAGTGAGTTGCGCGCATCGAGCCGGCTTGACGATGCTGGTGCAGATGTACGGCCCGGGTGTAGATTCGTCAATCCTACCGATGAAGACATGGATCCCGCCGAAGGGAACCCGGAATCCATATTCGACAGAGCCGGCATCAAGACCCCAGCCGGTGTCGTTTATGTAGAGCTGGCCGCGGTGACTCTTGTTCATCCTTCCAACCACGTATCCCTCGAGCTCTGGGAGAGAGCCCTTTGAGAACTCAACACCACCGAGCGCAAGCCCCACGGTGTGCGCCAACTGTCGTGGTTTTCTCACGGCAGATGTCCGGGTGAACGGACTTGGATTCGAGGCCATCGCAAAGGTGATGGATTCAAAGGGGTTGATTGGGACGAAGGACAAGAGTTTACCCAGGTTCGGCCCCTCAAGTAGAGGTAATAGCCTACGTCCTACTTGTGTTTGTATTGCTTGGTGTATTGACTACAAGGGAGCGAATTGCTTGACCTAGTTCTCGATATCCCTGATCTCTCTCTATGTCGCCCCGGGTCTCGCCTTTATATAGGAGGTCAAGACCACGGGTCATACAAGTTGTAACCGACTCTCACTACGTGTCTGAATCCGTCTCTACATTGTCTTGCCTCCCTGAGCAAGTTGTCTCTGGGCGGCTCTCCGCCCGGGTCTTCAGACTTTCTCTGTCCGGTCCACGCTCCGGCCCATCTTGTCAAGCCACGCAACGTCCTGGGCTTAAGTCTTCATGTCCCATCTTTGGACTGGTGTACGAGCCGCCTAGTGTGACCCGGAGCCTCAGGGGCGGGTCTAACCGTGGGGTTATATCCCCAACAGAAACCATTAGCACCAGTCGTCCAAATTTCCCCAATGTCAGATCCACGCTAGGGAATTTGGGTGTTAGGGGTTTTGAAGCTATTTAGGGATTTGGGGAAGATTGGGAAACTATGGGGATCTGATAATAACGGTCGGGTGAACTATTTATCGCATTCTGTTGTATACGAAACTGATACGTATCCAACATATCTATAATTAATGTAGTATTCATGCCATGTTTACAACAATTTTATACGGTTTCTTTATGATTTGATTAGAACTAACCCGGACAGATGATGTTTTCAGCAGAACTATCGTGGTATCTTTTTTGTGCAGAAATAAAATTCTCGGAATGGGCTGAAAATTTACGGTGATTTTGTATGGACCAACAGAGACCCCCGAAGCACAAGATCAGGACCAGCAATTGGACGAGGAGGCCGCAAGCCCTCTAGGCGCGCCCTACCATCCGAGGAGGGTGCTTCGGGCTTGTGGACCCCTCGGGCACCCCCTTGACGTGGGACCGATGCCAAAAATTCTTATAAATACCCAAACCTCCGGAAAGGACCCTAGATGGGGAGTTCCGCCGCCGCAAGCCTCTATAGCCATGAAAAACTAATCGGGGCCCGTTCCGGCACCCTGTCGGAGGGGGAAACCATCACGAGAGGCCATCTTCATCATCTCGACGGTCTCCATGACGAGGAGGGAGTAGTTCACCCTCAGGGCCGAGGGTATATACCAGTAGCTATGTGTTTGATCTCCCTCTCTCTCTCGTGTTCTTGAGATGACACGATCTTGATGCATCGCAAGCTTTATTAATATAGATGAATCATATGGAGATTTTACCTCTCTATCTTCTTGTGATGAATTAAGTTTTCCCTTTGAAGTTTCCTTATCGGATTGAGTCTTTAAAGGATTTGAGAACACTTGATGTATGTCTTGCGATGGGATATCCGTGGTGACAATGGGATGTTCTATTGATCCACTTGATGTATGTTTTGGTCACCAACTTGCGGGTTTTGTGACCTTGGGAATCTATTCATAGGGGTTCGCACACGTTTTCGTCTTGACTCTCCAGTAGAAACTTTGGGGCACTCTTTGAAGTTCTTTGTGTTGGATTGAACCTGATGAATATGAAATTTTGTGATGCATATCATATAATCAAGCCCATGTGCACTCGTGGTGACATTGCAGTATCTAGGTGACAATAGGGTTTTGGTTGATGTGTATCTTAAGGTGTTATTTTAGTACAAACTCTAGGGTTGTTCGTTACACTTATATGGATAACACATAGGGTTGATCGGAAAAGATAACTTTGAGGTGGTTTCGTACCCTACAATAATTTATTCGTTTGTTATCCGCTATTTGTAAATTTGGAGTGAACTTTTGTCGCACGTGAGGGATTTACATATGATTCAACTATGTCAGTATTGTTGAGAGAACTTGCACTAGTGAAAGCATCAACCCTAGGCCTTGTTTTCAAGCATTGCAATACCGTTTTTGCTCGCTTTTGTTACCATTGCTGTTTATATATTTTAAGATAACAAAAACTTATATCTACTAGCACTTGTACCACCATCTCTTCACCGACCTACTGCACCTGTACAATTTGCCATTGTATTGGGTGTGTTGGGGACACAAGAGATTTCTTGTATTTGATTGCAGGGTTGTTTGAGAGAGACCACATTCATCCTACACCTCCCATCGAATTATAAACCTTAGGTCATCCACTTGAGGGAAAATTGCTATTGTCCTACAAAACTCTACGCTTGGAGGCCCAATAAAGTCTACAAGAACAAAGTTGCATAGTAGACATCAAGTTCTTTTCTGGTACCGTTGCCGGGGAGGTTAGTGCTTGAAGGTATATCTTTAGATCTTGCAATAAAATCTTTTAGTTTCTTGCTTTTCACTAGTTTGTTCTATAAAATAAAACCACAAAAAAAGGGAGTTTAGGTTGCATCAATTGTTTCGTCTCTTTAATGTATTTCGTGAAAATGATGGTTCGGCAAATTGTGCTCAAATGGTAGAGGAAGAATTTATGAAAATACTTAATGAGAATTCATTGAATTATGAGCATGATAGCAATATTGTTAGTATGAATTTTCTGAATATTAATGATGCTAATGATATTCAAATCCACAAGCTTGGGGATGCTATGTTTGATGAAGATGATATTGTTAGTGCCCAAAGTATTGATGAGCAAAACTATTATGATGATGGCATGCCTCCTATATATGATTATTACTGTGATGACATGTATGCTATAAAGAGTAATGAAAACCATGAAACTTTTCATCATGATTTTAATATTCAAAGTGTTTATGTCAATCATGTACCTCATGATAGTTATTTCGTTGAGTGTGCTCCCACTATTATGAACGAGAAGAAGTTTGCTTATGTGGAGAGTGATAAATTTTCTATGCTTGTAGATCATGAAAGGAATGTTGTATCTGATAGTTATATTGTTGAATTCCTTCATGACACTACTAAAAATTATTATCAGGGAGGAACATATGCTTGTAGGAATTGCAATAATATCAAGTTTCCTCCCTATATGTTGAAAATCTTGAAGTTGTGCTTGTTTTGTCTTCCTATGCAAGTTGATTCTTGTTTCCACGAATTGTTTGCTCAAAAAATCCATATGCATAGGAAGTGGGTTAGACTTAAATGTGCTTTCCATGTGATTCATGATGCTCTCTTGCATGTTTCAATTATTATTCCTATACGAGCATCATTGATATCATCATGCCTAGCTACAAGCCTACAAGGCATTAAAGAAAAGCGCTTGTTGGGAGACAAACCAAAAATAATACTTCATAATTTTGTGTGTTAACATGATTAAGATACTGTTGTAATCATGTTTTGTATCTTCTATTTAAATAAAGTGCCAAGTAAAGCCTTTGGGATAGTGTGAATACTTGCTTGTCGGATTCTGTGCAAAAACAGAAAGTTTTGCGCCCAGTATATGAATTATCTGATTTTACTAGAGTGTCAAAAAATATGAAATTTTACAAAAACATTCTATACAAATTTCCTATGTTGTCTGAATTTTTCAGAATTTTTGGAGTTGAAGAAGTATGGTGATTGTTCAGATCACTAGAGACAGTTCTGTTTTTGACAGAATCTGCCTTGTTTTCATAGTTTGCTTGTTTTAGAGTTTTCATAGATTATATTGAGTGACATAAATTGTGTAATTGGTAATTTATAGTAGGCATTTTGTGATAAAAATTATGAATCTTATCTTTGACAGTACCCAAGTGAATGATTTGCTCTTTATCATACCAACCCATCTCATGGAGTTCGGTTAAGTTTTGTGTGATTGAAGTTTTCAAGTTTTGGGTGAGATACCGATATGTGAATAAGAAGAGGCAAGGACCTAAGATTGTGGATTCCCAAGGCACCCACAAGGTAATATCCAAGGAATCCTCAAGCGTTTAAGCTTGGGGATGCCCCGGAAGGCATCCCCTCTTTCGTCTCCCACATTATCGGTACATCTTACTTGGAGCTATATATTTATTCGTCACATGATATGTGTTTTTCTTAGAGCGTCATTATATTTTTTTATTCTCTGTTAGATATTATTTATAATCTTTTTTTAATAAAAAGTTCAAATAATTGCATTAGGATGCTTGCATTGTACATTTTGATATGTGCTGTGTAATAATAGAAACTTTTTCTTTAGTGTTTGAATTTTCATATTTTACTTGAACATGGAAAGTATCTGAAAATTTACAAAGAATTTTCATATGAATTATTTAGCATTTCCCAAATTTTTAGAAGTTTTTGAGTTACATAAGTACACTGGTTTAATAGATTGCTACAGACTATTCTCTTTGGATGGATTGTTGTGATAGTTTTGTTATCTACTTTTCCTATAGGATTGTCCAACATGTGGTGCTTGCTTAGGATCTTTTGGTAGCCAAAAATTTGTACTAAGTAGAGATACTACTTGTGCATCCAAAACCCTTAAACCCAGTTTCTTGCCATGAGTGTCCATCATATCTACCTATGGATTGAATAATATCCTTCAAGTAGTTGTCATCAGTGAAAAAAGCAATAAACATTGCTCCTAAATATGTATGATCTTTTATTGTAAGGCAAAATAAGCGTTGTACAAACTTGTTATGGTAAATAAATAAAAGCGACGGACTACATAATAAAGGTTGCTATCAGAAAGGGCAATACAACATGACGTTCCTTTACATTAAGCGTTTGCACATCCAAAATTAAAAAGCGCATGACAACCCATGCTTCCCTCTACGACGGGCCTATATTTTACTTTCATGTATTTAATTTTATGCAAGAGTCAATAGTATTCCTTCTTAGTTCAACCTCAATTATTCTTTAGTTGGCAAGCATCATGTGGTGGGGAAAGATCCAAGTATATATGGTCATTCAAATATATTTGATCATGAATTATTATTGTTGACAATTGTTGATACGTCTCCAACGTATCTATAATTTTGGATTGTTCCATGCTATTATATTATGTATTTTGGATGTTTTATATGCATTAATATGCTATTTTATATTATTTTTGGGACTAACTTATTAATCTAGAGCCTAGTGCCGGTTTATGTTTTTTCCTTGTTTTTGAGAATTGCAGATAAGGAATATTAAACGGAGTCCAAATGGAATAAAATCTTCGGAATAATTTTATTGGAACAAAAGCAACCGAGGAGACTTGGAGATGGAGTTGGGAGAGTCGTCGTGTGGCCACAAGCCACAGGGGCGCGACCCCAGGCTTGTGGGCCCGTGGCAGCTCTCCTAACCCTATTTCTCGGCCTATAAATTCACAAATATTCCCCATATACCAGAGAGAGCCACAAAAACACTTTTCCGCCGTTGTAACCCTCCGTTCCCAAGAGATTCAATCTTGGAGCCTTTTCTGGTAATCTGCCAAGGGGGATTCGATCACGAAGGGCATCTACATCAAATCCATTGCCCTCCAATGATGTGTGAGTAGTTCACCATAGACCTTCGGGTCCATAGCTAGTAGATGGCTCCTTCTTTCTCTTTGCTCTTCAATACCATGTTATATTCATGATCTTCATGGAGATCTATACGATGTAATACTCTTTTGTGGTGTGTTTGTCAAGATCCGATAAATTGTGGGTTTATGTTCAGATTATCTATGAATATTATTTGAGTCTTTTCTGAATTCTTATATGCATGATTTCATATCTTTGCAAGTCTCTTTGAGTTATTGGTTTGGTTTGGCAAACTAGATTGGTAATTCTTGCAATAGGAGAAGTGCTTGGTTTTGGATTCAATCTTGCGGTGTCGTCACGCAGTGACAAAGTAGGGGTAGTGAGGCACATATTGTATTGTTGCTATCGGGATAAAAAGATGGGGTTTTCATCGTATTACTTGAGTTTATCCCTCTACATCATATCATCTTACCTAATGTGTTACTCTGTTCTTCATGAACTTAATACTCTAGATGCAGGCAGGAGTCGGTCGATGTGTAGAGTAATAGTAGTAGATGCAGAATCGTTTCGGTGTACTTGATATGGATGTGATGCCTATATGCATAATCATTGCCTTGGATATCTTCATAATTATTCGCTTTTCTATCAATTGCTCGATAGTAATTTGTTCACCCACCGTAATACTTGCCATCATGAGAGAAGCCTCTAGTGAAAACCTATGGCCCCCGGGTCGACTTTCGATCTTATATTTTCAGATCTATAAACCAAAAATACCAAAAATACTTTGCTGCAATTTCTTTACCTTTTACTTTCTATTCTCGTTTACATCTATCTCTATGAGATCTAATTCTTGGAAGTAACCGTGAAGGGATTGACAACCCCTTTATAGTGTTGGGTGCAAGTGTTTGACTCTTTGTGTAGGTACATCTATTGGGGACTTTCTTGTATCTCTTACTGGATTGATACCTTGGTTCTCAACAACCGAGGGAAATACTTATCTACTTTGCTGCATCAACCGTTCCTCTTCATGGAAACCAATGCATGCTCGAGAAGTAGCAATTATCTATAAGATAAATAAGTTGGGAGGTGAAACATTAAGCCCCTATATTTCTCTGTGTTCGACGGATGCCATTTGCTCTAAAAATATGCTTTGAGTGCTAGAAATCATGGAAGACTATATGATAGTTGAGTATGTGGAATTCGCTAAATCAAATCTCTTACATAGACCCTTCATTAAAATAAGATGAATTGCAATTGTTTGGTGACTCAAAGCATAGTTTGTTAGTTTTCAAGAAACTTTATAGTCTATACTTTAACATGCGAATAGCTTGTTACTTCATCATTACAAGTTTTATGAGATGAACTACTGTTTATGATATATAATGCTGCTAGAAAAAGTGTTTGGAACTATCATTGATCAAATTTATGCACTATGCTAGCATTCACACTTCATAAATTATTTCTTTTATTATTCACATGCTCGCGGACGAGCATGAATTAAGCTTTGGGATGCTGATATGTCTCCAACGTATCTATAATTCATGAAGTATTCATGCCATGTTTACGACAATTCTATAGGGTTTTTGTATGATTTGATTAGAACTAACCCGGACTGATGTTGTTTTCAGCAGAACTACTGTGGTGTCGTTTTTTGTGCACAAATAAAAGTTCTTGGAATGGGATAAAAATTTATGGTGGTTTTTATGGACCAAAAGAGACCCCCGAAGCACAAGATCTGGGCCAGGAAGTACGAGGAGGCCACAAGCCCTCCCAACACGCCCTACCCCCCAGGGACGGTGCTTCGGGGTTGTGGGCCCCTTGGGCACCCCCTTGACGTGAGACCAACACCAAATATTCTTATAAATACCCAAACCTCCAAAAGTAACCCAAGATGGGGATTTCCACCGCAGCAAGCCTCTGTAGCCACGAAAAACCAATCGAGAGCCCATTCCGGCACCTTGCGAGGGGGGAACCATGACCAGAGGCCATCTTCATCATCCCAGCGTTCTCCATGACGACGAGGGAGTAGTTCACCCTCGGGGTCAATGGTATGTACCAGTAGCTATGTGTTTGATATCTCTCTCTCTCTCTCTCGTGTTCTTGAGATGACACGATCTTGATGTACCACGAGCTTTATTAATATAGACGAATCATATGGAGTTTTCCCCTCTCTATCTTCTTGTGATGAATTGAGTTTTCCCTTTGAAGTTTTCTTATCGAATTGAGTCTCTAAATGATTTGTAACACTTGATGTATGTCTTGCGATGGGATATCCGTGGTGACAACATGATATCCCATTGATCCACTTAATGTATGTTTTGGTGATCAACTTGCGGGTTCTGTGACCTTGGGAATCTATGCACAGGGGTTCGCACATGTTTTCGTCTTGACTCTCCGATAGAAACTTTGGGGCACTCTTTGAAGTTCTTTGTGTTGGATTGAACCTGATAAATATGAAATTATGTGATGCATATCATATAATCAAGCCCATGGGTCCTCGTGGTGACATTGGAGTATCTAGGTGACATTTGGGTTTTGGTTGATGTGTATCTTAAGGTGTTATTTTAGTATGAACTCTAGGGCTGTTCGTAACACTTATAGGGAAAGCTCATACGATTGATCGGAAAAGATAACTTTGAGGTGGTTTTGTACCCTACAATAATTTCTTCGCTTGTTCTCTGCTATTTGTGACTTTGGAGTGAACTTTTGTCGGACGTGAGGGATTTACATATGATTCAACTATGTCAGTATTGTTGAGAGAACTTGCACTAGTGAAAGTGTGAACCCTAGGCCTTGTTTTCAAGCATTGCAATAGCAGTTTTGCTCACTTTTGTTACTTGCTACCTTGTTGTTTTTATATTTTTAGATAACAAAAACTTATATCTACCATGCATATTGCACTTGTATCACCATCTCTTCGCCGAACTAGTGCACCTATACAATTTGCCATTGTATTAGGTGTGTTGGGGACACAAGAGATTTCTTGTATTTGATTGCCGTTTTTTTTGAGAGAGACCATCTTCATCCTACACCTCCCACAGACTAATAAACCTAAGGTCATCCACCTTAGGGAAAATTGCTACTATCCTACAAAAGTCTGCACTTGGAGGCCCAACAAAGTCTACAAGAATAAAGTTGCGTAGTAGACATCAGGCACACGGTTTCCCAAATCAAATCGTGTGAGGTAGAACGTGTGTGATACACGGTTTTCGTAACATGACCGTTTGGGATGTGTTTCCCGGTACATATGGTGCGGTAAACAGCTACTCTACGAAAAAACCCCAAAAACGTTATGCTCATAGAGATGCAGGCGGCGAACGAGGTAGCGGCTGATGGATAGGAGGTCAATCCGGTGTCGGTGTTATGGGGAGTCCATCCTCGGTCTGTCGGCGGTGGCGGTGTTCCAAGAGGTCAGTCCTCGGTCGGCGGTGGCGGCGTGACATGAGGTCAATCCTCGGTCGGCGACGGGAGATATAGGAGGAGCTTAATCCTCGTGGTCGGTGCCGGCGTGACTGGAGCACGTCCCTCGCGGTCGTAGGCGGGATAATGGAGCCCGGACTACACGCAAGGGCCCTGCTAAGTGATACGTATCTAACGTATCTATAATTTTTTATTGTTCCATGCTATTATATTATCTGTTTTGGATGTTTTATATGCATTAATATGTTATTTTATATTATTTTTGGGACTAACCTATTAATCTAGATTCTAGTGCCAGTTTCTGTTTTTCCTTGTTTTTGAGAATTGCAGATGAGGAATATTAAACGGAGTCCAAACGGAATAAAACCTTCAGAATGATTTTTTTGGGACCGGAAGGAAACCACCAAGCTTGGAGACCAAGGCAGGAGAGCCATCATGGGGCCACAAGAAGCCCTAGGGGCGCGCCCAGGGGGGTAGGGTGTGCCCCTGCAGGCTTGTGGGCCCGTGGCAGCCCTCCTAACACTAATCTTTGGCCTATAAATTCCCAAATATTGCATGTATATCAGAACGAGCCACAAAAACACTTTTCCGCCGCCAGAAGCCTCCGTTCCCGAGAGATTCAATCTTGGAGCCTTTTCCAGTAATCATTCAAAGGGGGATTCGATCATGGAGGGCATCTACACCAACTCCATTCCCCCTCCGATGATGCATGAGTAGTTCACCACAGACCTTTGGGTCCATAGCTAGTAGCTAGATGGCTTCTTCTCTCTCTTTGCTCTTCAATACCATTTTCTTCATGATCTTCATGGAGATCTATTCGATGTAATACTCTTTTGCGGTGTGTGTTTCGAGATCCGATGAATTGTGGGTTTATGTTCAGATTATCCATGAATATTATTCAAGTCTTTTTTGAATTCTTATATGCATGATTTCATATCTTTGCAAGTCTCTTAGAGTTATTGGTTTCGTTTGGCCAACTAAATTGGTAATTCTTGCAATGGGAGAAGTGCTTAGTTTTGGGTTCAATCTTGCGGTGTCCTCACCCAGTGACAAAGTAGGGGTAGCGAGGCACGTATTGTATTGTTGCCATCAAGGATAACAAGATGGGTTTTTCATCATATTTCTTGATTTTATCCCTCTACATCATGTCATCTTATCTAAAGTGGTACTTTGTTCTTCATGAACTTAAACTCTAGATGCAGGCAGGAGTCAGTCGATGTGTGGAGTAATAGTAGTACATGTAGAATCGTTTTGGTCTACTTGACATGGACGTGATGCCTATATGCATAATCATTGCCTTGGATACCTTCATAACTATTCATTTTTCTATCAATTGTTCGACAGTAATTTGTTCACCAACCATAATACTTGCCATCATGAGAAAAGCCTCTAGTGAAACCTATGCCCCCGGGTCTATTATCCATCTTATACTTTCAGATCTAAAACCAAAAATACCAAAAATACTTTGCTGCATTATTTTTACCTTTTGTTTTACTCTCCGTTCAAGCAATCTATCTCTATGAGATCTCATCCTTGCAAGTAACCGTGAAGGGAATCACAACCCGTTTATAGCGTTGGGTGCACGAGATTGATTCTTTGGGTAGGTACACCTATTGGGGACTTGCTTGTATCTCCTATTGGATTGATACCTTGGTTCTCAACAACTGAGGTAAATACTTATCTACTTTGCTACATGACCCGTTCCTCTTCACAGAAACCAACACATGCTCGAGAGGTAACATGAAGGATTTCTCGCACCGTTGCCGGGGAGATACATAGCAAGTCGGGATAAGAACTCTCCCATCAACTTGCCAATTAATGGCGCCATTTCCAGGGAGATCTAAATCAAGCCTACCAAGTACCTATCACAAACTCATTTCTTGCATACCAAGAATAAGGGTGAATCCTCTAGTAAAGGGGACGAAGACCTTAAGATGATGAGTGTTCACCCTAACTTTATCACTATTGTTTAGGAACCTATTGCTACAAAAGAATTTCTTGACTTTTTGCCTAGGAGTATGATTATTGACATAACCAAAGACTCTCCTACGGTTTGCAAGTGTGCTACTTATGGATTGCATACCAAAGATGACAATACCTAGATCTATTGTGTTTTGCCTAGCTAGGGGCGTTAAACAATAGTGCTTGTTGGGAGGCAACCCAATTTTATTTTGGTTTATGCTTTTTGCTTATGTTTTGGTGTGTTTTGCACATTATTACTTCTGTAGTAATTGTGTTTTGGTGTTTGAATTAGTGTTTGAGCCAAGTAAAACCTTTGGGGTGATCTATGGTAGTTGTTGATTTGATCTTGCTGAAAAACAGAAACTTTTGTGCTCAGTCCAGGAAATTTCTAAATTTTTCAGAGCGTCAAATTGATCTGAAATTTTTACACAAGATTTATATACAAATTTAACTAATTTTTCATAATTCTTACAGTTTCAGACGTATTCGAAGTTTATAGATTGCTAGAGACCGTTATGTTTTTGACAGATTATGTTTTCTTTGTGTTGTTTGCTTATTTTGATGTATCTATGGGTATCGGGGGGGGGGGTATGAGCCATGGAGAAGTTAGAATATAGTAGGTATTACACAAATATAAATAAATAATGAGTTCACAACAGTACCTAAAGTGGTGATTTATTTTTCTTATACTAACGGATCTTATGAGTTTTCTGTTGAGTTTTGTGTTGTGAAGTTTTCAAGTTTTGGGTGAAGATTTGATGGACTATGGAATAAAGAGTGACAAGAGCCTAAGCTTGCGGATGACCAAGGCACCCCAAGCCATATTAAAGGATACCAAAAAGCCTAATCTTGGGGATGCCCCTGAAGGCATCCCCTCTTTCGTCTTCAATCCATCGGTAAATTTACTTGAGGCTATATTTTTATTCACCACATGATACATGTTTTGCTTGGAGCGTCTTGTATGATATGAGTCTTTGCTTTTTATTTTTCCACAATCATCCTTTCTACACACAACTTTTGTGAGACACACGCTAAATCATGAATTTATTAGAATACTCTATGTGCTTCACTTATATGTTTTGAGCTAGGCAATGTTGCTCTAGTGCTTCACTTATATCTTTATAGAGCATGGCGGTGTTATATTTTATAGAAATTATTGAACTCACGTTCCTCACTTATATTATTCTGAGAGTTTATTAAAACAGCATGGTAATTTGTTTAGGTTATGAATTTAGTCCTAATATAATGGGCATCCAAGAGGGATATAATAAAAACTTTCATATTAAGTGCATTGAGTACTATGAGAAGTTTGATTCCTTGCATATAGTTTTGAGATAATAGAGATGATAATATGAGAGTCCTGCTAGTGAGTAGTTGTGAATTGTAAGAGATACTTGTGTTAAAGTTTGTGATTCCCGTAGCATGCACGTATGGTGAACCGTTATGAAACGAAGTTGGAGCATGATTGGTTTCATGATTGTCAACCTTTGTGTGAGGGTTGGGAGCGCGTGATGGGTAACTCCTACTAACATCTCCCCTAGGAGCATGCGTCTAATTCTTTGTTTGATAACTAATAGACGTTTTCAATAAGTATGTGAGTTCTTTATAACTAATGTTGAGTCCATGGATTATATGCACTCTCACCCCTCCATCTTTGCTAGCCTCTCTAGTACCACGCATCTTTCGCCGGTACATCAAACCCTCCTTCCTCAAAACAGCCACCATATATTCCTCCAAACAGCCACCATACCTACCTATTATGGCATTTCCATAGCCATTCCGAGATATATTGCCATGCAACTTCCACCATGTAGTTTTTTCATGACATGCACCATCACTTCATCTTGCATATAGAGTCATACTTTGTCATAGGTATCGAGTTGTAATTTTCTTTTTGAGTTATAAGTAAATAAAAGTGTGATGATTTTCATTAATAGAGCAATGTCCAGTGAGAGAAAAGGATGATGCAATCCATGACCCCCTCACAAGTTGGGATGAGTATTCGGACTTTACAAAAAATAAAAGAGGACAGGGAAGCCCAAACAAAAAAATAAAAGAGGACAAAGACGCCCACCAAAATAAAAAAATATAAAAATATAAAAAATAAAGAGATAAAGAGAGAAGGGACAATTGCTACTATCTTTTTCCACACTTGTGCTTCAAAGTAGCACCATGATCTTCATGATAGAGAGTCTCCTATTTTGTCACTTTCATTTAACTACTGGATATTCATCTTGCACGACCACTTAGTTTTCTTTTTGAGCTTTCATACACTTATAACTTTAAGTGCATTTTTGCATGGCAATCCCTACTCACTCACATTGATATCTATTGATGGGCATCTCCATAGCCCATTGATACGCCTAGTTGATGTGAGACTATCTTCTCCCTGTTTCCTTGCACCTCCTCCATATTCTATTCCACCTATAGTGCTATATCCATGGATCACGCTCATGTATTACGTGAGAGTTGAAAAGGTTTGAGATTACCAAAAGTGTGAAACAATTGCTCGACTTCTTCATTGGGGTTGTCCATGATTTAGATACTTTGTGTAGGGAAGATGGAGCATAGCCAGACCATATGATTTTGTAGGGATAACTTTCTAAGGCCATGTTATTTCGAAAGGACACGACTGCCTTGTTGGTGTGCTCGAAGTATTACTGTTTTTATCTCAATATTAGACTATTGTTTTGAATCTTAAGGATTTGAATATTAATGACACAATAAAGAATATTAGATGGATAAATATGTTAGGTAGAATTCCACATAAAAAATATGTTTTTATCATTTACCTACTCGACGACAAGCAGGAATTAAGCTTGGGGATGCTGATACGTCTCCAATGTATCTATAATTTTTGATTGATACTTGCTATTATATTATCTGTTTTGGATGTTTTATTTGCATTAATATGCTATTTTATATTATTTTTTGGACTAACCTATTAATCTAGAGCCTAGTGCTAGTTTCTGTTTTTTCCTTGTTTTTGAGAATTGCAGATAAGGAATATTAAACAGAGTCCAAACAGAATAAAACCTTTGAAATGATTTTTCTAGACCGGAAGGAAACCACCAACTTGGAGACCAAGGCAGGAGAGCCATCGTGTGGCCACAAGCCCTTGGGGCACGCCTAGGGGGTAGGGTGCACCCTGCGGGCTTGTGGGCCCACAGCCGCCCTCCTAACCCTAATCTTCAGCCTATAAATTCCCAAATATTGCATGTATATCAGAACGAGCCACGAAAACACATTTCCGCTGCCAAAAGCCTCCATTCCCAAGAGATCCAATCTTGGAGCCTTTTCCGGTAATCTACCGGAGGGGGATTCGATCACGGAGGGCATCTACATCAACTCCATTGCCTCTCCGATGATGCGTGAGTAGTTCACCACAAACCTTTAGGTCCATAGCTAGTAGCTAGATGGCTTCTTCTCTCCCTTTGCACTTCACTACCATGTTCTTCATGATCTTCATGGAGATCTATCCGATGCAATACTCTTTTGCGGTGTGTTTGCCGAGATCCGATGAATTGTGGGTTTATGTTCAGATTATCCATGAATATCATTTGAGTCTTTTTTGAATTCTTATATGCATGATTTCATATCTTTGCAAGTCTCATTGAGTTATTGGTTTGGTTTGGCCAACTAGATTGGTAACTCTTGCAATGGGAGAAGTGCTTAGTTTTGGTTCAATCTTGCAGTGTCCTCATGCAGTGACAAAGTAAGGGTAGCGAGGCACGTATTGTATTGTTGCCATCAAGGACAACAAGATGGGGTTTTCATCATATTACTTGAGTTTATCCCTCTACATCATGTCATCTTACCTAATGCGTTACTCTGTTCTTCATGAACTTAATACTCTAGATGCAGGCAGGAGTCGGTCGATGTGTGGAGTAATAGTAGTAGATGCAGTATCGTTTCTGTCTACTAGACACGGATGTGATGCCTATATGCATAATCATTGCCTTGGATATCTTCATAACTATTCGCTTTTCTATCAATTGCTCGATAGTAATTTGTTCACCCACCGTAATACTTGCCATCATGAGACAAGCCTCTAGTGAAACCTAAGGCCCCTGGGTCTATTTTCCATCTTATACTTTCAGATCTAAAACCAAAAATACCAAAAATACTTTGCTGCATTATTTTTACCTTTTGTTTTAGTTTCCGTTCAAGCAATCTATCTCTATTAGATCCCATCCTTGCAAGTTACCGTGAAGGGATTGACAACCTCTTTATAGCGTTGGGTCCAAGAGTTTGATTATTTGTGTAGGTACACCTATTGGGGACTTGCTTGTATCTCCTACTGGATTGATACCTTGGTTCTCAAAAACTGAGGGAAATACTTATCTACTTTGCTGCATCACCTGTTCCTCTTCACAGAAACCAACACAGGCTTGAGAAGTAGCACTAAGCTCTGCTCCTCGACCCTGCTATCTCGCCGTGCCGCTGCTAATTAATTAAGGTATTATTTTCCTTGAGTGGCCTAATTAAGGTATTAAATTCATATAACTGCAGTACTGACGATGCGTGTAAATTGATTGGTTGATTCATGTCATTGCATGGCTGGGTAACATTATGCAGCGCCCTCCATAAATTTTGATAATAAAATCTTGTGATTTATTCACCCATCTAATGGATGCAACGTGTGTAGATGGAACGATTTGAATGGTTGGGGGATCGGACAAGCTCAAGGTATAGAGATGGCGTGAAGGAGTTCATGGCTTTGGCTGAACGGACAAAGAAGAGAATTTGCAAACAATATTACGTCATCTGGCCATGCAAGGATTTGGGCAATACTGTGCAATTCTAATTGATGAGGTCGAGTTACACTTATACAAAAGGGGATTCATGGGTGGATACACAAGATGGACTAAACATGGTGAAGAGCCGGTTATGGATGAATGTAATGACCTGCATGTCGGCGAGGGGCCAAACCCCAATGAGAGTCGCATGGGTGATGAATTTAACCAAAGAAAAACCAAGAGTGTGAAGTTGGGAATACCGACCTTGATGATATGCCAAATTTTGCTCCTATGATTGCAGATTTCCACGGCCCAGCGAAAGATTTAGCTGGGTACAAGGAGGTGACAAGCATTGTTGTGGCCTCCAAGAAAGATTTGTATCCAGGTTGCAAAAATAAATATTCCAACTTGAGTGTCACACTGGCACTTCTCAGATTTAAAGTATAAAGCGGTCTATCAAACAAGGCCTTCACACAGTTGTTGAGTCTTTTCAAAGACATACTTCCAGAAGATAATGTGCTCCCCAAAAGCACAAACAAAGCGAAGAAAATTTTTTACCCCTTGAAACTTGAAGTCAAAAGATACACGTTTGTGTGAATGATTGTATGTTGTACCGCGGTGATTACAAAGATTTGTGTTCATGCCGCATATGCAAGCATGCACGATACAAGCACATGAGAGCACATGACAATTACAAATTGGACGAAGATATCGATAGGAATCCCTTTCAAGGTTGTTTGGTACTTGCCTATAATTCCAAGGTTGAGGCGTTTATTTGCAAACCCTAGAGGGGCAAAGAGGTTTCGGTGGCACCATGATGAGCGAATTATGGATAAGTATATGAGGCACCCGAAAGACGGGGCTCAGTGGGAAAAATCGCTGAAAGGTTTAAAGATTTTGTGAAGAATCCTAGAAATATATGGCTAGGGGAGTGTAGTGATGGATTTAATCCATTTCGCATATGAACACCAAACACGACACTTGGTCGGTGCTTCTGTGCATATATAACCTTCCTCCTTGGTTGTGTGTGAAGAAAAAAAATACATCATGATGTCGATGATTATCCAATGCCCGAATCAACCTGGAAATGATATCGTCATTTACTTTGAGCTACTGGTAGAAGAACTGAAGACATTGTGAATGTGTGGTGTGAACTGTTATGATGCCAACGCAAAGGGGTTTTTCCAGCTACATGCGTTGCTGCTGCACACCATTCAAGATATGCTGACATTAGGCAATAGTTCGGGGTAGAAAACAAAGGGACCAGTAGGATGTATCACATGCATGGATAGGACCGAGAGTAGATTTCTTTCCAACTCGTGTAAAACCGTGTATTTTCATCATCGTCGGTTCTTAAGGAGAAATCACCCTTACCGAAAAACGACTGCTTAATTTGATGGTACGGTAGAGAAAGGAATGGGCCCAAGACCCTATGATGGGAAAGAAGTCCACAACATGGTTAAAGGAATTAATGTTGTGCTTGGCAAGGGATCCGGTTCAATGTCAAAAAATAACACTCAGGGACCAAGTGTTTAAGAAGAAATCGGTGTTCTGGGTATTACCTTACTGGGAGTTCCTAAGTGTACGTCATTGCATTGATGTCATGCACGTAGAGAAGAATGTCTGTGAAAGCATCCTTGGTACTCTGCTCGAGATTAAAGGCAAAAGAAAGGATGGTGACGGTGAACGACTCGATAGGTATGGTGATCAATCACAATGAATCGATGAAGCACCAACACCAGAGTTACAATTTAACTGCAACAAAAGTAAAAGAGTTCTTTGCATTTTTGTTGTTAATTAAGACATCCTCTTCCTACTCCGCAAACATCAGAAGTCTTGTGGATGACAGCTTGGGTAAAAAGAATTTGTCTCACATGAAGTCACATGATTTCCACGTAATGTTGACACAAATCCTACCGGTGGCCATAAGTAATATGATGGACAAAGACATAAGAAACACATTGATTGATCTCTGTGATTTCTTTAACAAACTATGGAAGAATGTGGTATATGTTAAAGAGCTAGATAATATGCAAGCTGATATTCTAAGGATATTGTCAAACTTAAAGATGTTCTTCCCACCGTCATTATTTGACGTCATGGCCCATCTCACCGTGCACGTTGTGGACGAGATAAAGTAATGTCGCCATGTGTTTGTTTGCAACATGTATCCCTTTGAGCGGTACATGGGAATATTGAAGTGCTATTGTCGGAACCGATGTCATCTAGCGGCAAGCATCCTACAAGGTTATACCGTGGAGGAGGTGGTTGAGTGTTGCACCGAATACATGAAATTTAGACCTATAGGTGTGCCCCTCTCTCGCCATGAGGGAAGGTTGGCTTGTACGTCGGTCCTTGCTGGCAATCAGATCTTGCACCTAGAGATATGTATGACCAAGCGCATTTGATAGTACTACTTAACATCTCGATACTCAACGCTTATGCTGCAGAACACATGGAGGAGATACGACAAAGCAACTTACCCAATGTGATGTCACTAGCTACCAAGACTAATGCACACAATAGGGACTATATAAGATGGCTGAAGGATCGTTTGGCAAACGGACCCCAAGAAGACCTTGCAACATGGTTGGCACAAAAGCCATCACCGATGGTTATGAAGTACGAAGTGTACGACATAAATGGCAACATGTTCTACACTAAGGAACGTGATGCTAAGACCTCGTATCAAAACAGCTCCGTTCGAATAGAATGCCTAACTGTAGAGGAAGATGATAAACAAGTGTACTATGGAACCATTGAAGATATTTGGGAGCTTTACTATGTGAAAATGAGGGTGACATTATTCAAGTGCAGATGGGTCCCTCTTAGTAGCGTAAAGGTTGATGCTTATAGCAGGAAGACATATGTTGACCGCAGAGTTATGGCATATCACAAGGACCCATTTATTCTTGCCAGCGATGCTACCCAAATTTTCTTTGTGCCAGACCTCTTGCATATGCACTACCATGTAGTGATGTATGGGAAGAGTAGGGTACTAGGCATCAAGAATGTTGGTGATGACGAGGAGTACAATCAATATGATTAGTTGCCACCTGAGGGTCCACGCAACATAGCAAAGGAGAAGCATAAAATCATCAGAAAACCTAAGTTCATTAGGGGTCAACCTAATGATCGCGATCACAACATGTACATGGGAATTGATTTTAAAAAGTAGTCATTATGTCTATTGTACTAAAATGTTGCATGTACTGAATTGTGAGGGATGTGTATTGAGTTTGTTCTATTATAATTTCGCATGTACTGTATTGTGAGGTATGCACGGCCTTATGTTGATCTAGATTCATATGTTGTCAGCTGTAGCAATGAATTTGAAATATTCATGATAATTTAATTTATAGGTAGAACGCTCAGTTCATCTCACTCCGGTATGTACGAACTGAACATGCGCAGTTTGGTTTACACATAGCACATGGTTTGTTAACTAGAACCGCGTGCTTTCTAAACCGCGGCTTATGAAACCTAGTGCATGCAACGTGAGTTCTGCTTTCTGATTGGACAAAACCCAAACCACATGGATCAAGCATCTACACCATAGGATTCACACAGATCGAACGATGGTCCTTATACCTCTCGTCAAAAATTGTTGTTGAAGTTGGGATTTGATTTCTATGCAATAAATGCCCCATAAATGATAAAATATGCTAAAAAATATTGAATGAGCCCAAAAATGCATAAGAAAATCAAACCTGGCGTATAACTATGATCGACTACCGTGGGATAAAATTTGGAGGATAGGCGATGAAGACACCATCGGTTGGAGTTTGATTTTCCACTTCTCCCCTTGGAACAAGGATCCTTCTACTCAGATGCTATGGTTTCCAATTAGCGATTATTGTAGCTTGTGCCAAAATTTACCAAATTTTTCTACGGTGCCTCGAGATCACGCCACGATGACACACCGATTTTCGTGATTTTCTCAGTCCATCTGCATTTCCTGTAATTAAATTACTGACATTTATTTAGGTTGACACATCTCTCATCTGAAATGTTTGACAATTCTTCTCATTCATTTCACAATGATGAAAATCACGCAAAGTGACACACAAATGATTTGTAAGAGATTCTTTGCCACCATCCACACGTCATTCATGTTGTGATATTTTATTTGTAGGAACTAATTAACATGCTAACTACAAAAATATGACTTAGATATAGCAAACAATACATGTAATCCACGAGAAGATCAATATTAGGAGTCCAATGGTGTTTCCATACCATGCAAAAAACCAAGGCGAAAGGATGAGATTAACACCGATTGGAGTCCGAAATGCTAACTCTACTTTTCATAAACCATGATCCTTTGTGCGAGATGCATTCAATTTCAAAGGGTAGGCCATCACAACTTCCGCCAGACATTACCAATTTTCCGCACGGGGTCATCACATCATGCCACGGTGACACACCCATTTTTGTAATATTCGTAATACATCTGCATTTCCTCCAATTAAATTACTAACGAGCCCAATGTTGGTGGAAAAAATGTCTTCAAATTAGCAAACAAGTCATGAAATGCGGCCGGAAATCAATACATGGGCTAATAGTTGATTGTATGTGGATGAAAATAATTTGAAGCAAAATGATGGTGTCCCAAAATCATTTGAAATGAAAATATGACTGTTCTGCATGGACAAATAGCACATGGTTCGTTAACTAGAACCGTATGCTTTCTAAACCACGGCTTATGAAACCTAGTGCGTGCAACGTGAGTCCTGCTTTCTGATTGGACAAAAGCCAAACCACATGATCGTGCGTCTGCAGCGTATGATTCACCCTGATAAAACGGTGATCTTTATACCTCTCGTCAACAATCACTATTGAAGTTGAGATTGGATTTGTATGCAATAAATGCCCAGTAAATGATAAAAATTGCTGAAAAATATCGAACGAGCCGAGGAATGCACTAGAAAATCAAACCTAGCATAATTGACTACCATGGGATAAAATTTGGAGGAGAGGCGATGAAGACACCGTGTATTAGAGTTCGATTTTCCACTTCTCCCCTTGGAACTATGATCCTTCTACTCAGATGCTAATGTTTCCAATTAGCGATCATTGTAGCTTGTGACAAATCTTACCAAAATTTTCCACGGTGTCTCGAGATCATGCCACAATGACAAACCAATTTTCTGAGTCCATCTGCATTTCCTATAATTAAATTACTTACATTTATTTAGGTGGACACATCTGTCGTCCGAAATGCTTGACAATTCTTCTCATTCGTTGCACAATGACAAAAACCATGTAAAGTAACACACAAATGATTTGTAAGAGATTCTTCGCCACCATCCACACGTAATTCATGTTGTAATATTTTATTTAGAAGAACTAATTAACATGGTAACTGCAAAAATATGACCTGATATAGCAAATGAGACAGGTAATCCACCAGAAGATCAATATTAGGAGTACAATGATGTTTGCATACCTTGGAAAAAACCAAGGCAAAAGGATGAGATTGATACCGATTGTAGTCCAAAATGCCAACTCTACTTTTCGTGAACCATGATCCTTTGTGCGAGATGCATTCGTTTTCAAAGATCATGCCATCACAACTTCCGCCAGACATTACCAATTTTTCGCACGGGGTCTTCACATCATGCCATGGTGACACACCCATTTTTGTAATATTCACAATACATCTGCATTCCTCCAATTAAATTACTAACAAGCCCCATGTTGGCGGAAAAGATGTCTTCAAATTAGCAAACAAGTCATGAAATGCAACCGAAAATCAATACATGTGCTAATAGTTGATTGTCTGTGGATGAAAATAGTTCGAGGCGAAATGATGGTGTCCCAATTCATTTGAAACGAAAATATGACTATTCTGCATGGACAAATAGCACACGGTTCCTTAACTACAGCCATGTGCTTTCTAAACCGTGGCCTATGAAACCTAATGCACGCAAAGTGAGTCATGCTTTCTGATTGGACAAATCTCAAACCACACGGATCGTGCGTCTGCACCGTAGGATTCATCTCGATCAAACGACAGTCCTTAAACCTCTCGTCTACACACTATTTTGTAGTTGTTAGTTGGTTTATATGCAATAAATGCCCCGTAAATGCAAATAATGGCTTCAATATTGTGGGTGAGCCCGAAAATGCGCCAGAAAATCAATATTAGGGTACAGCGATAGTTGTGTACCGTTGGAAAAATTTCGAGACAAAACGATGAGGTCACGTCTACATTTCAAAGTTTTTAGGTTTTCATTTTGAATAGATTTCTGTTGCTTGTGCACACGGGTTACTATATATAACTACTTGCAAAAAAAAATCCGCGGGCGCAGGGCGTTCTTTTTTCACCCTTTTCACCGAAGCCGCCAACATGCCCCCTCCCCTCCCCCCAAACCCGTGCCCTCCCCCGTTCCGATCATCTGTCTGCTATTCTACCCAAACTCCATCAACAGCTAGCTCCCTCCCCCTCCTGTCCCCAGATCCACACCAGAACGCTTTCCGGCACCGTCGTGCTCAACCCAGCTCTGTACCCGCTTCCCGACGTCAACCCTACCCTTCACTGCCGCTCTAAACACGTGGCTGCCCACACCTCGTGGTCTTCATTTACTCGCCAGCCGTCGTCAAGCATATTGATCCTGTACCCTCGCCTCTCCCATCGGATTTGCACAAAAAATGGTCAGTTGCTGCCCTTCATCACGGTGATGTCTATTATCTTGTGATCCCTTTTCCTATTTGCTTCGGTTTGTCCCCAAAATGATTATAAAATAATGGAGAGCATATTTATGTTCATCATCTACCTTCTAACATATAAGCCGTATTTTTTTCAAATTAGTTATTGTCGAATTACATATCATGTGCGCACGAGTCACACTAAATGAAAAGATTAGTCATGATGTAGACAAGATCTATTCATGTAGGAATAGACCCCATCTTGTTATCCTTAATAGCAACGATACATGCGTGTCTTGCTGCCCTTTCTATAACTAGGAAAAAACAGTGCAAGATCGAACCCACCACAAAGCACCTCTTCCCATGGCAGGAAAAACTGATCTAGTTGGCCTAAGCAAACCAAAGATTCGAAGAAGAAATACGAGGCTATAAGCAATCATGCATATAGGAGATCAAAGAAGACTCAAATAATAATCATGGATAGAAACTAATCATGAACTCAAAATTCATCGGATCCCAACAAAAACAACGCAAAAGTTAACATCAAATAGATCTCCAAGAGACCATTGTATTGAGAATCATAGGAGAGAAAAAGAGAGAGAGATAGAGAGAGAGAGAACAAGCCATCTAGCTACTGCCTACGGACCCGTAGGTCTATGGTGGACTACTCACGCATCATCGGAGAGGCGCCTAAGATGAAGATGAACCCCTCCGTGATGGTGTTGATACATCTCAAACATATCTATAATTTATGAAGTATTCATGCCATGTTTACAATAATTCTATATGATTTTGGTATGATTTTATTAGAATTCACCCAGACAGACTTGTTTTCAGCAGAACTACCATGGTGTCATTTTTTGTGCAGAAATAGAAGTTCTCGGAATGGGCTGAAAATTTAGTATGTTTTTTATGGACCAAAAGAGACCCCTGAAGCATTGCAGTTGGGCTAGAAGAGCCACGAGGAGGCCACAAGCCAGGAGGCCATGGCCACCACCCTGGCCGCACCTGGGTGGCTTGTTGTCGCCTTGTGCCCCCCTTGACGTGAGACCAACGTCAAAAATTCCTATAAACACAGAAACCTCCGAATAGAAACCTACATCAGGAGTTTCACTACCGCAAGCCTCTAGAGCCAAGAAAAACCAATCGGGAGGTCGTTTCGGCACCCTACCGGAGGGGGAAACCATCACCGGAGGCCATCTTCATCATCTTGGTGGTCTCCATGACGAGGAGGGAGTAGTTCACCCTCGAGGCTGAGTGTATGTACCACTATTTATGTGTTTGATCTCTCTCTCTCATGTTCTTGAGATGGCACGATCTTGATGTACTGCGAGTTTATTGATATATATGAACCATATGGAGTTTTCCCCTATCTATCTTCTTGTGATGAATTGTGTTTTCCCTTTGAAGTTTTCTTATCGGATTGAGTCTTTAAGGATTTTAGTACACTTGATGAATGTCTTGCGATGGGATATCCGTGCTGACAATGGGATGTTCTATTGATCCACTTGATGTATATTTTGGTGATCACCTTGTGGGTTCCGTGACCTTGTGAATCTATGCATAGGGGTTGGCACATGTTTTTGTCTTGAATGTCCGGTAGAAACTTTGGGGCACTCTTTGAAGGTCTTTGTGTTGGATTGAACATGATGAATCTGAAATTGTGTGATGCATATCGTATAATCAAGCCCATGTGTACTCGTGGTGAAATTGGAGTATCAAGGTGACATTAGGGTTTTGGCTGATGTGTATCTTAAGGTGTTATTTTAGTACGAACTCTAGGGTTGTTCTTGACACTTATAGGGATAGCACATAAGATTGATCGGAAAAGATAACTTTGAGGTGGTTTTGTACCCTACAATAATTTCTTTGTTAGTTCTCCGCTATTTGTGACATTGGAGTGAACTCTTTGTAGCATGAGAGGTATTTACATATGATTCAACTATGTCAGTATTGTTGAGAGAAATAACACTAGTTAAAGTATGAACCCTAGGCCTTGTTTCCAAGCAACGTTTTGCTCACTATTTACTATTTGTTACCTTGGTGTTTTTATATTTTCAGATTACAAGAACCTATATATACCATCCATATTACACTGGTATCACTATCTCTTCGCCGAACTAGTGCACCTATACAATTTACCATTGTATTGGGTGTGTTGGGGACACAAGAGACTCTTTGTTATTTGGTTGCAGGTTTTTTTGAGGGAGACCATCTTCATCCTATGCCTCCCATGGATTGATAAACCTTAGTTCATCCACTTGAGGGAAAATTGTCACTGTCCTACAAAACTCTGCGATTGGAGGCCCAACACGAGTCTACAAGAAGAAGGTTGCATAGTAGATATGAGTGTCGAGATTGGATCTCAAGGTTCTGGAACTTATGGCAGCTAGAATTGCATTTCATCGATTCCCTGAGGGTTTCTAGAATATTTGGGAATTTATAGGCATCAGAGGCAGTGGAGAGGGGCCTCGAGGGGGGCACGACCCACCAGGGTGCGTCGGGTCCCCCCTGGTGTGGCCTGGTGAGTTGTGGTCACCTCAACCCACTCCCGTGGCACTTCTTTGGTCCATTGGGTGTTTTCTTGTCCAAGCAAAATCTCCAAAAAAATTGTTGCAATTGGACTCTGTTTGGTATTGATTTTTTGTAAAAAACAAGCAAAAAATAGCAACTGGCACTTTGGCACTATGTCAATAGGTTAGTCCCAAAAAATGATATAAGGTGGTAATAAAATGATGGTAAAACATCCAAGAATGATAATATAACAGCACGGAACAAAAAAATATTATAGATACGTTGGAGACATATCAGCATCCCCAAGCTTAATTCCTACTCGTCCTCGAGTAGGTAAATGATAAAAGCAATTTTTTTGATGTGGAATGCTGCCTAACATGTTCATCACATTCTTTTCTTTTGTATAACATGGACATTTGGACTTATAATGATTCAAAGCAATAGTCTAGTTTTAACATAATGACTTCAATAGTCAAGCATGTCAACAAACAACCATGTCTTTCAAAATATCAATACTAAAGAAAGTTATCCCTAGCCTATCATGCTCAATCATTGATCCATTCATGAAACACACTCAAATAATAGATCTTGTGTGATTCCCTTGATGAAGATACTCTTGGGAATCACATGCCCGAGGCATCAACCTGTGATCAACCCAGCCGACTTCCTGCTATAGATCCTAGGTCATCATACCATCCTGAGCAGCCTGTGGCAAGGCCTACAATTGCTGAAGATATATCATCGGTTCAGATGCCGGCCACTAAGCATAAAGTGTAGACACATCGGCACCGCATGCTCACCAGATAAACCCAACTAAACCGTGTGCTAAGGAGTCTGAATGTCTCGAACCGCCTCCTAAGAACGCCGAAAGTCCGGGACCGCTTGGTAAGCACTTCGAAAGTTAGGAACCACCTGCTCATCAGTCCAGTGGTTTGTAGCCGCCAGATAAGCATACCGATGTGTCGGCATTGCCTGCTCAGCAAACCAACACGTTGTCATAGCCGCATCAACACACTGACATGTTGGCACCAACTTCAATGGGTGCTCATCAGTCCATCAACTCTGGCACTACAGCTCAGCAGTCTACCACAACTTCATCATTTGTTCAGCAGTCCATCGTTCCTTCACACGCTTCTCGGGAGCATGTCGTTGATGAAACCAGACATCAAACAAGAAGTGCTTCTGCTAAGAAGACACAAGCGGCCAGGGTTGCACATAGGAAGTTGGGCCTCCAAAGAGCGAGGAGGGATAAAACCAAGAGCCTGCTTCTCTAATGAATGATCAGCCATTCCCAAATTAACAATAAGATTTTCGAAGGGCTGGATAATCCTGGTTCTGACCACATGGCTGAAGCAGACCTTCAAAAGCATCTTGCTATTACGAAAGTAGACACATATGAGAAACGCGAGTACAAACATGGCCATCCATTCCTTGTTGGTGATTTCTGGGATGAGTGTAGTTCTAGTGCTCGCAAGTTACATAAATATTGCATGGACAGGATGTCGGAAGGACACATTGTGGAATTGCACTACGACAAATGGCATTTCTCTGACGTCCCAGGTACCATCAGTGTGGAATTCAAGGGCTATCATCTCTTCTTCAACTTCGATGAGCTTGCTTCCATCATTGTCAAATGCTTGATGTTGTAAGTACTTCACAAACTCTCATCAACTTCTCCATGCAAGGTTGTAAATGACAAAAAAGCTAACCGTACTGTATTCCTCTCAGGGGAATGATACCATAGAGAAAATCAAGGGCACATGCAGATTTCATAGATCCTTATTTAGCAAACGGCGTTTAGTTAAAAAATAATTGCTCATGCATGGCTTCCATTGATTATGTCACCAAGATCTTGTTCGACTTATCGATAGGAGAATTCTTTATGTGGCCATATCATGAACAATAAGTATAAATATACAGCCATGCATACATTGATCGTCTTTCAGTTTTAGACATAGTTCGCACGTTCATGATTTTCTTAAACTGCAGAGGTCACTCGATCTTGGTGGTCATTGTTCCAAAATGCAACATAGTTTAGTACATGGATTCTCTCAAAGAGTCAAATGCACCTCAGGATCTGAGTCATCTGCAGGATTTGATGGATAGGTATTGAATTCTTTGATGTTAATCCACTGTGTTCATATTTGGGTCCAGAATTGAGTGTGTGAAAATTCATCTTCATTTGCGGTGTATTGTCAAAGAACATAAGTTTAGGGGGGATAGGTTCGACCTCCAACTACCTCTGCAGCACGTGATCGTTTCTTCGGTAAGAGAATGAAATCCGTTATTTTCAGAAAATGCTAGTCAGATGTTCAAGTTTCTAAGTAAACATCTTTCTATTTCTCTCCATAGAAAAAAACTTACACCGGTTAGGTTGTCCCTAACATGGCAAATACATGACTAATACTATACAAAGAATTTCAGTGTCCTCAGCAACAACAAGGTACCACCCTATGTGGATACTACGTTTGTGCACACATGATCAACCTATGCAGACAAGCACAATGTGGTGTCGATCCTGACAGGATAAAAGCAATAGGTTGGTTTAACAGCTATGGATATGTCGGTTTAACATTGTGGGATTTAGCTAGCATTTTTTCAATTGCATATTGTCATGAATTATGATGAATCCTCTACTTGTGGACACTATTCATTCAATTGCATATTGTGGCGAATTATGATGAACGTTGTTCATGTGGACACTATTTGTCGATTTCATATTGTGACAAATTTGCTATTCGCAAGGTGAATTAAATGCGATATTTTACAATAACCTGGCAAATTCAGCGCACACGGTTCAAGCAACTAAGCGTGTGCAGTCCAGAACGGAAAGCTCACGCAACTTGTAGCACAAACGCTTGTGGTCCAGAGGAAAAGCACACGAGATATAATCTAAGACATTGGTGATACAAAAGAAACCAAAAATGGTTTGCAACACTTGTACGTGTGCGTAGGAGCTACTCAATCGTCTACAATGGCCCGTGTGGATTAGTTAATGTTTTGCAAACGGTCAAAGGTTAAACTCTATTTGTTTTTGATGAGCAATTAGATGTGTTTCACTCGTCTTGGATGTGTGTGATTGATCCCAGTTCCTGCACCGCACACGATTATATTTGGAGATCATTTGCGTTCGTTGGCCACCATCCCCAACTGTTTTGTGGTTTAGTGTGGGATGGACCCCCTATCGCCCACACATGCAAGGCGGCGGTTTGGAACTACGTCGTAGAAAGGGGTTAAAAATCATTTGTATAGCACGTCACTGCACTAGTGTCAAAACATTTGTTTGAGACTTGTCTGTCTAAAACCTTGTCTATCTTTTTTCACCTCCTCTCTTAGGGTGCCCTGCCCTTCCTTATATAAGTTGAAGGGGCGGCTTAAATGTAGAGTCCTAGTAGGATTATTACTTAATCTATTATGGCTTCTTATCGCGGGCTTCTTACCGTGGGCAACTTATCGCGGCCTTATTATCTTTAGCTTCTTATCGCGGGCTTCTTACCGTGGGCGACTTATCGTGAGCTTCTTACCACGGGTTTCTTACTGCGGGTGAATTATCGCGGCCTTCTTATCTTGGCCTTCTTACCACAGGCGATTTATCCTGGCCTTCTTATCTTGGGCTTCTTATCGCGGGCTTCTTACCATGGGCGAATTATGGCGACCTTCTTATCTTGGTATTCATATCACGGGCTTCTCATCTTGGACTTCTGTTCCAAGTGACTTAAGCCCAGAGATAACTTAACGTTAGGGCGGCTTAAGTCCAGAGATGACTTAACAGCAGGGCGGCTTAAGTCCGGAGATGATCAAGATTGACTAGTCTTCTTTGGTAACCACACTCTGGCACCTATGTTTGAACTGTGCATCGTGGCATCTAGTTCTCCTTGGCAACCTTTAATTTTTCACCAATACGACAGGATATCCATGTTTTAACTACGCATCATAGCAGCAAGTTCTCTGTGGCAACCTTTAATTTTTCTTCAATAAGGCAGGATACCCATGTTTGAACTGCACATCATGGTAGCTAGTCCTCTTTGGCAACCTTTAATTTTTCTAAATAACCAAAACTTTTAACATAAGCTAGAATTTTTCTAAATACGTCGAACCCGCTAAATATGTCGGAACCGTTGTCATAAGCCGGACTTTCTCCTGAAGAAAGGAAACTTTTATCATAAGCCAGAATTTTTATGAATATGGCTGAACCTTTGTCATAAGCCAGACTTTTTCCTGAAGAAACTGAAACCTTGTGTCAACTCGGGACTTTTTATGAATCGGTATTTTCGGCGACTCGGATTTTTTTCGACGAATCAAAATTTCCGATGACTCAGAATTTTTTGTCGAGCCGGAATTTTCAATGACTCGGAAGTTTCTCGTTGAACTGGAATTTATGACTACTTAGAATTTTTCGTCAACTCGGAATTTTCACCATAAGCTGGATTTTGAGCCATATTTTTCTTGAACCAGATATCTCTTGAACCGAATTTGGAGCCAGAATTTTTCTCGAGCCAGAATTTTTCTTTGAGACGAATTTTGAGCCATAATATTTCTTTGTCCAGATTTTTCTTGGGCCTTTTTTTTCTTGAGCTAGAGTCTCTTGAGACGGATATCGCTTGAGCCTGATTTTGAGCCAAAAATTTTCTCGAGCCAAAATTTTTCTTGAGCTGGATTTTTTTGTAGGGGAATGTTGCATGGAAAACAAAAAATTTCCTACGCACATGCAAGTTCTGTCCATGGAGATGCATACCTACAAGAGGGGGTGTGTTTCTACATACCCTTGTAGATCGCTAAGGGGGAAGCATTAAGAAACATGGTTGATGTAGTTGAACGTCTTTGCGATCCAAATCGCATTCCGTCCCGCGATCCAATCATGATTCACCCTGATCTAGCACCAAATGGACGGCACCTTCGCGTTCAGCGCACATACAGCTCGATGACCTCTCCGCCTCCTCAATCCAGTGAGCGAGGTGAGAGTAGCAGATGAGTTCTCCAGCAACACAACGACGTGGTGGCGGTGGTGGTGGAGCTATCCTGGCAGGGCTACGCCTAGCGCTATTGAAACCGCGAACGGAGGAGAAAATGATCTAGGGAGAGAGGGGCGCCAAGGGATTCGTGTGTCCTCTCAGGGGTTGGGGCTCCCCCTCCCCTCTATATATAGGTGGAGGGGCATGGGGAACACCCCCTCTAATCCCTAGGGCGCATCCAAGGGGGGAAGGTGGTGGAATCCTAGTCCCCCTCCTTCCCTTCCATAGAAAGGTGGACTTTCCTCCTTTCCAAATGTATGGGCCTTGTGTGCTTGGCCCAATATGGCCACGGTGTCTCCCCTCAGCCCATGCAAACCTTGGCATGTCGTGGAACCCTTGGTGTACTTATGGACTCCTCCAGAAGTTTTTGGAAACTTCTAGAAGCTTCTCGGTATAATACCAGAAAAACCCGAAACTTTTCGAGTAGCCAAAATATGACTTCCCAATATAAGTATTTACCTTCGGACTATTCTGGAGCTCCTCATGACGTCCAGGATCTCATTCGGGACCCCGAAACAAGTTTTGGTCACCAACATATATAACTCATCAACACTATATCGTCAACGAACGTTAAGTGTGCAGACCCTACGGGTTCAAGAACTATGTAGACATGACCGAGACACCTCTACGGTCAATAACCAATAGCAGGACCTGGATGCCCATATTTGCACCTACATATTCTACGAAGATCTTTATCGATCGAACCACGTTGTCAAGGATTCAATCAATCCTGCATGCAGTTCCCTTTGTCCATCGGTATGTTACTTGCCAGAGATTTGATCGTCGGTATGTCCATACCTAGTTCAATCTCGTTATCGAAAAGTCTCTTCACTTTTTCCATAATACAAGATCCCGTGACTAACTCCTTATTCACATTGCTTGCAAGCTTCTTGTGATGTTGTATCACCGAGTGGGCCCACAGATACCTCTCCGTCATATAGAGTGACAAATCCCAGTCTTGATCCATGCCAACCCAACAGACAGCCTCGGAGATACCTGTAGAGAACCTTTATAGTCACTCATTTATGTTGTGACGTTTGATACACACAAGGCATGCCTCCGGTATCAGGGAGTTCCATAATCTCATGGTCGTAGGAATGGATACTTGACATGGATAAAGTAGTAGCAATAAACTGACACGATCATATCCTATGCTTACAGTTGGGTCTTTTCCATCACATAATTCTCCTAATGATGATCCGGTTATCAAATGACAACTCATGTCTATCGTCAGGAAACCTTGACCATCTTTGATCAACGAGCTAGTCTAGTAGAGGCTTACTAGGGACACTTTGTTGTCTATGTATCCACTCATGTATTTGAGTTTCCAATCAATACAATTATAGCATGGATAATAAACGATTATCATGAACAAGGAAATATGATAATGACTAACTTATTATTGCCTCTAGGGCATATGTCCAACAGTCTCCCACTTGCACTAGAGTCAATAATCTAGTTCACATCACCTTATGATTAACACTCACATCACCATGTGATTTACACCCAATGAGTTCTGGGGTTTGATCATGTTTTGTTTGAGAGAGAGGTTTTATTCAACAGTTATGTAACATTCAGATCCGTGTATTCTTTGCAACTCTCTATATTGTATATGTTGCTACCACGCGCCACTTGGAGCTATTTCAAAAGGCTGCTCCACTATATGTATCCGGTTTGCTACTCAGAGTCATCCGGATCGGTGTCAAAGCTTGCATCGACGTAACCCTTTACGACGAACTCTTTGTCACCTCCATAATTGAGAAACATTTCCTTAGTCCTCTAGTTACTAAGGATAATTTTGACCGCTAACCAGTGATCCACTCCTGGATCACTCTTGTACCCCTTGCCAGACTAATGACAAGGCACACATCACATACAGTACACAGCATGGCATACACTATAAGGCATAGGGGACGACCTTCGTCCTTTCTCTTTCTTCTATCGTGGTCGACTTTTGAGTCTTACTCAAATTCACACCTTACAAATAAGGCAAGAAATCCTTCTTTGACTGATCCATTTTGAACTCTTTCAAAATAATGTCAAGGTATGTACTCATTAAAAGTCTTATCAAGTGTCTTGATCTATCTCTATAGATCTTGATGCCCAATATTTAAGTAGCTTTATCCGGTCTTCCTTTGAAAAACATTTTTCAAACAACCCTTTATTATTTCGAGAAATTCTACATAATTTCCGATCAACAAGATGTCAGCCACATATACATATCAAAAATTCTATAGTGCTCTCACTCACTTTCTTGTAAATACAAGTTTCTCATGAACTTTGTATAAACCCAAAAGCTTTGATCACCTCATCAAAGCGCATATTCCAACTCCAAGATGCTTGCTCCAGTTCATAGAAGGATCGGTGGAGCTTGTACACCTTTTAGCATCCTTAGGACTGACAAAATCTTCTGGTTGTATCACATACAACCTTTCCTCACGGAAACCGTTAAGGAAACTCTGTTTTGACATCCATCTGCTAGATTTCATAATCAAAAAATGCAGCAACTGCTAACACATTCCAACAGACTTTAGCATCACTACGGGTGAGACAGTCTCATCATAGTCAACTCCTTGAACTTGTCGGAAACCTCTTTGCGACAAGTCGAGCTTTATCAATGCTGACATTTACCATCATCGTCTGTCTTCCCCTTAAAGATCCATTTGTACTTAATAACCTGCCATTCAATAGGCAAGTCTACCAAAGTCCATACGAGGCTCATTGTTGTCTAACATGATTTCCAAGACAAGATCACCGTACTACTCACGGGCAGTATGTATCCTTGTCATCCTACGAGGCTCGGTAGTAACTTGATCCGAAGTTTCATGCTCATCATCATTAGCTTCCTATTCATTTGGTGTAGGCACCGCAGAAACATCTTTCTGTGTCGTGCTTCCATTCAACTGAAGTGACGGTTCAATAACCTCATCAACTTCTAATTTCCTCCCTCTCAATTCTTTCGAGAGAAACTCTTTCTCGAGAAAGGACCTGTTTTAGCAACAAACACTTTGTCGTTGGATCTGAGATAGAAGGTATACCCAACTATTTACTTGGAGTATTCCATGAAGATGCTTTTTTCCGCTTTGGGTTCGAGCTTATCATGTTGATATATTTTCACATAAGCATCGCATTCCCAAACTCTAATAAATGAAAGCTTAAGTTTCTGCCAAACAGTGTCATCTCAACGGATTTAGATGGGGCCCTATTTAAAGTGAATGTGATTGTCTCTAATGCATAACTCCAAAACGATAGTGGCAAATCAGTAAGAGACATCATAGTATGCACCATATCCAATAGAGCACGACTACGATGTATAGATGCACCATCACACTATGGTGTTCCAGGCGGCGTGAGTTGTGAAACAACTTCCACATTTGTCTTAAGTTACATACCAAACTCGTAACTCAGATATTTACATCCACGATCATATCATAGACAATTTATCATCTTGTCACAATGATTTTCAACTTCACTTTGAAATTGCTTGAACTTTTAAACATTTTAGACTTGTCTTTCATTAAGCAAATATAGCCACTATCCACTCAAATCATCAGTGAAGATAAGAAAATAATCATATCCACCACACGCTTCAACACTCATTGGACCACATACATCAACATGTATCACTTCCAATAAGTCACTTGCTCGCTCATTATACCAGAAAACGGGGTCTTAGTCATCTTGCCCATGAGGCATGGTCCTCATGTCTCAACTGATTCGAAATCGAGTGAGTCAAAAGATCCATCAGCATGGAGTTTCTTCATGCGCTTTATACCAATATGACCTTGGAGGAAGTGCCACAAGTATGTGGTACTAACATTATTAACTTTGAATCTTTTGGCATCAATATTATGAACATGTGTATCACTAATCGAGAATCAATAAACCATTCACATTGGGTGCATGACCATTGAAGGTATTATTCATGTAAATAGAATAACAATTATTCTCTAACTTAAATGAATAATTTATTGCAATAAACATGATCTAATAATGTTCATTCTCAATGAAAACACCAAATAAAATTTATTTAGGTTCGTCACTAATCCCGAAGGTAGAGAGAGCGTGCGATGGTGATCACATCAACCTTGGAAACACTTCCAACACACATCGTCACCTCGTCCTTAGCTAGTCTCCTTTTATTCCTTAGCTTTTATTTCAAGTTACCAACATTTAGCAACTAAATTGGTATCTAATACTCAAGTTCTACTAGGAGTACTAGTAAGGTAGACATCAATAACACGTATATCAAATATACTTCTGTTGACGTTGCCAGCCTTCTTATTTACCAAGCATCTAGGGTAATTCCACTCCAGTGACCATTCTCCTCATAATAGAAGCACTTACTCTCGGGTTTGGGTTCAACCTTGGGTTTCTTCACTCGAGCAGAATCTGGCTTTACATTCATGAAGTTTCCCTTCTTGTCCTTGCCCTTCTCGAAACTAGTGGTTTTACTAACCATCAACATTTGATGTTCCTTGTTTATTTCTACCTTCACGGTGTCAAACATTGCGACTAGCTCATGGGATCATCCATCCCTAGCATGTTATAGTTCATCACGAAGCTCTAGTAGCTTGGTGGCAGTGACTTGGAGAACTATGTTAATCACTATCTTATCTAGAAGATAAACTCCCACTCGATGCAAGCGATTTGCAGCACCTAGAAAATCTGAGTACATGCTCACTGATTGAGCTATTCTCCTTCATATTGCAGGCAAATAATCTTGTTGGAGGTCTCATTCCTCTCAACATGGGAACGATCCTGAAATCTCAATTCCAGCTCTCAGAACATCTCATATGCTCCGTGATGTTCAAAACGTCTTTGGACATTCTAAGCTGTAATGCATGACGCACTGAACTATCAAGTAGTCATCACAATGTGCCTGTCTGATGTTCACAACATCCACAGACGATGTTAGAGGGGGTGGCGCACCAAACGGTGCATCAAGGACATAAGCCTTCTGCGCAGCAATGAGGACAATCCTTAGTTTACGGACCTAGTCCGCATAATTGCTAGCGTCATCTTTCCAACTTACTTTTTCTCTAGGAACGTATCAAAATTCAGGGGACCTACATAGTTAGCTATTGATCTACAACATAATTTGCAAAGACACTTTGAATATGTTCATGATAATGAGTTCAATTAGTCATATTACTTAAGAACTCCCACTCAAATCAACATCCCTCAGGTTGTCTAAGTGTAACATGATCCAAATCCACCAACCCAAGTCCGATCATCACGTCAGATGAGGTGGTTTCAATGGTGAACATCTCCATGTTGATCATATCTACTATATGACTCATGTTCGACCTTTCAGTCTCCTGTGTTTCGAGGCCATGTTTGTACATGCTAGGCTCGTCAAGTTTAACCCAAGTTTTCTGCATGTCCAACACTGGCTTGCACCAGTTGTGAGCGAACATAGAGTATATCACATCTGATCATCACGTGGTTCTTCGAAATGACAAACTTTCACAATGGTGCACACTCGGGGAGAACACAATTTTATCTTGAAATTTTAGTGAGGGATCACCTTATAATGCTACCGTCGTCCTAAGCAAAACAAGGTGCATAGAAGGATTAACATCACATGCAAATAATAAGTGACATGATATGGCCATGAACTTGTGCTTTTGATCTCCATCTCCAAATCATCGGCATGATCTCCATCGTCACCGGCATAACACCATGATCTCCATCATCATGATATCCATCATTGTAATGCCATCGGGGTTGTCGCGCCAACCATGCTTCTACTACTATTTCTACTGTTTAGCGATAAAGTAAAGCATTACATAGTGCTTAATGATTGACACGCGGGTCATACAATAATTAAAGACAACCCTATGGCTCCTGCTGTTTGCCGTACTCAATGACATGCAAGTCGTGATAATTTATACAAAACATTATCATCTCATACATCACATATATCTCATCATGCATCATATCACAACATACCGTGCAAAAACAAGTTAGGCGTCCTGTAATTGTTGTTGCATGTTTTACGTGGGTGCTGTGGATATATAGCAAGAACGATTCTTACCTACGCAAAACCACAACAATGATACACAAATTGCTATTCAACCTTCTACAAGGACCGCCTTAGTCGAATCCGATCCAACTAGAGTGGGATAGACACACACCCGCCAGCCATATTTATGCAACAAAGTCACATTTCAGTCGATGGAACCTATCTCTCGTACGTGGACGAGTAAGATTAGTCTAAGCCGCTTCATCCCACAATACTGTTGAATCAAGAAAATACTAAGTGAGGATGCAATCTAAATATCAATGCCCACAAAGTCCTTAGTTTTCTACTTGTGCATATCATCTATGCATAGACCTAGCTCTAATGCCACTTTTGGGAATGTTGCATGGGAAACAAAAAAATCCTACGCACACGCAAGTTCTATCCATGGAGATGCATAGCTACGAGAGGAGAGTGTGTCTACATACCCTTGTAGATCGCTAAGAAGGAAGCGTTAAGAAACACAGTTGGTGTAGTTGAATATCTTCACGATGCAAATCACAATCCGTCCCGCGATCCAATCATGATCCGTCCCGATCTAGCACCGGACGGACGGCACCTCTGCGTTTAGCACACGTACATCACGATGACGTCTCCACCTCCTTGGTCCAGCGAGTGAGGTCAGAGTAGTAGATGAGTTCTCCAGCAACACGATGGCATGGTGGCGATGGTGGTGGTGCTATCCCGGCAGGGCTACACCTAGCACTACCGAAACCGCGAACGGAGAAGAAAACGATCTTGGGAGAGAGAGGGGCGCCAAGGGCTTCGTGTGTCCTCTTGGGGCACCCCCTACCCTCTATATATAGGTGGAGGGCGTGGCGAACAGCCCCTCCAAGCTCTAGGGCGCAGCCAATGGGGGGAAGGAGGTGGAATCCTAGTCCCCCTCCTTCCCGTCCATACAAAGGTGGACTTTCCACCTTTCCCAAGTGCATGGGCCTTGAGGGACTTGTGCGCTTGGCCCAATAAGGCCACATGGTCTCCCCTCAGACCATGCAAACCTTTGGGACATGGTGGAACCCTTGGTGAACTTTCGGACTCCTCTCGAAGTTTTTGGAACCTTCTAGAAGCTTCCTGATACAATACCGGAAAAACCCAAAACTTTTCCGGTGGCCAAAATATGACTTCCCATATATTAATATTTACCTTCGGACCATTCCGGAGCTCCTCATGACGTCCGAGATCTCATCCGGGAATCCGAACTACTTTTAGTCACCAAAATATATAACTCATCAACACTATATCGTCACCAAATGTTAAGTGTGCAGACCCTATGGGTTCGAGAACTATGCAGACATGACTAAGACACCTCTACGGTCAATAACCAATAGTGGGACCTGGATGCCCATATAGGCTCCTACATATTCTACTAAGATCTTTATCGGTCGAACCACGATGTAAAGGATTCAATCAATCCAGTATGCAGTTCCCTTTGTCCATCGGTATGTTACTTCCCCGAGATTCGATCGTCGGTATGTCCATACCAAGTTCAATATCATTACCGGAAAGTGTGTTTACTCGTTCCGTAATAAAAGATCCTTTGGCTAACTCCTTAGTCACATTTCTTGCAAGCTTCTTGTGATGTAGTATTATAGAGTGGGCCCAGAGATACCTCTCTGTCATACGAAGTGACAAATCCCAGTCTTCATCCACTCCAACCCAACAGACATCCTCGGAGATACCTGTAGAACACGTTTATAGTCACCCAGTTACGTTGTGACATTTGATACACACAAGGAATTCCTCCGGTGTCAGGGAGTTGCATCATCTCATGGTGATAGGAATGGATACTTGACATGGATAAAGCAGTAGCAATAAACTGACACGATCATATGATATGCTTACGGTTGGGTCTTGTCCATCCCATCATTCTCCTAATGATGTGATCCCTTTATCAAATGAAAACTCATGTCTATGGTCAGGAAACCTTGACCATCTTTGATCAACGAGCTAGTCGAGTAGAGGCTTACTAGGGACACTTTGTTGTCTATGTATCCACACATGTATTTGAGTTTCCAATCAATAAAATTATAGCATGGATAATAAATGATTATCATGCACAAGAAAATATGATAATAACTAACTTATTATCGCCCCTAGGGCATATTTCTAACATTTTCTTGAGCCGGATTTTGAGCCGGAATTTTTCTTGAGCCAAAATTTTCCTGCACTAGAGTCTCTTGAGCCGGATATCTCTTGAGCCGGATTTTGAGCCAGAATTTTTCTCGAGCCAGAATTTTTCGTCGACGTAGATCTTTCTGTGTCGGCTCTTACTCATACGGTCGATCGCGAGCCTCTCGATCCCTGGGAGGGCTCCCTTCAAGAACATAACACCACCATCTGTTGCCCCATGGTGGCTGCCAACTAACATGGTTTTGTCACGGTAGATGTCGTAGTGTGAGGACTTAGTCATGAGGCCATCGCTACTAAGTGGTGTCCTAAACAGGGTTGATCGGAATCAAGAAGACGTGAGTTTTACCCAGGTTCGACCCCTCACTCTGGAGGTAAAAGCCTACATCCTGAGTGATTTATATTGATCATCATGGTCTCGATTACAAGGGTACAATTTTGCTTCCTCTATCTTGAGAGCTATCAAAACATCTGTTCGTGACTTATCTGTCTAAAACCTTGTCTATCTTTTTTCACCTCCTCTCTTCGGGTGCCCTACACCTCCTTATATAAGTTGAAGGGGTGACTTACATGTAGAGTCGTAGTAGTATTAGTACTTACTCCATTCTGGCTTCTTATCGTGGCCTTCTTACCGCGGGCGACTTATCATGGCCTTCTTATCTTAGACTTGTTATCTTGGACTTCTTATCGCGGGCTTCTTACAGCGGGTGACTTATCGCGGCCTTCTTATCGCGGCCTTCTTATCACGGGCATCTTACCGCGGGTGACTTATCACGACCTTCTTATCGTGGGCTTCTTACCGTGGGCGACTTATCGAGGCCTTCTTATCTTGGGCTTCTTATCACAGGCTTCTTACCGTGGAGGACTTATCCCGGCCTTCTTATCTTTGGCCTCTTATCATGGCCTTCTCATATTGGGCTTCTCTTCTGAGAGACTTAAGCCCAGAGATGACTTAACATCAGGGCGGCTTAAGTCCAGAGATGACTTAACATTAGGGTCACTTAAGTTCAGAGATGACTTAACGTCGAGGCGGCTTAAGTCTAGAGATGACTTAACATCAGGGCGTCTTAAGTCCATAGATGACTTAACATCATCGGCTTAAGTCTAGAGATGACTTAACCTCGGGGCATCTTAAGCCCAGAGATGACTTACGTGTCATGGCACTTAAGCCCAGAGATGACTTAAGTCTGAGGGCGGCTTAATCTTAGAGGTGACTTATTCAAATAAACATCTTTTTGTGCACTCATCCTGCTCATGGAGTGACGAGGCGGTCGGTATCTTCATGCTAACTGAGTTATTGTCAGGACTGTCCTTTATTCGCCGTCATTGCACGAGAGATGTTGGTAAAAAGGATGCCCAGTCCTACAAAATCAATATTAATTAAACAAAACTCCTTGGGAGAGTTGTATGTTGGCAGGTGAGGGAGTCCTTGATTAGGGGGTCTTCGGATAGCCGACCTATTGTTATGGGCCGGACTATGAGGGCTACTTACCAAACACCAAAGGATTTGAAGGCCCAATCTCCAAGATGGAAGATTCGGGAAACACGGCTTGCGCTCCACGCCTGATGTAATAGTTAGGCAAGTTTATCTCTTCGGCATGTAACCGACCATGTGTAAACCCTAGGCATCCACGACATCTAAGCCGGAGGGTTTAGGGTGTAGAGCCAGAACAACTCATCTAGGGTTAGCTATACGATCTCGAGGTAGATCAACTCTATAACCCCTTACACCATCAATCCAACCAGGTAGGATGTAGGGTATTACCTCCATTGGACGGCCCAAACCTGGGTAAACTCATGTCCCCTTGGTCTCCTGTTACCGTCGACTCCAGTCTCATAGTTCAGGATCCCCTACCCGAGATCCACCGGTTTTGACACCGGCATTGGTGCTTTCATTGGGAGTTCCTCTATGAGCGAGATGGAATAGGCGCCTCACCTTGTCATCAACGAAGAGGTCCGCGACATGGACGTTTTCATCCCCGGGCAGATCTTCGCCTTCGGCAGCGTTCTGCTGCTTGCTGATTCCGCCGGCCATCTAGGCCGCGTCAAGAGATTTGCCCCTGATCAAGAGGTCATATTCGGAAACTTAGAGGCAACTTGTCACTAATCGGGCTCACGGCTTTGCTTGTAGCCCCCGGGGACTCTGGGGCCTTAACCTCGAGCCCCTTCTTCGGACATGCCAATGGGGTCACCCATGGCGGCAAGCCGATCTCTTATCCCGGTCTGGCCGGTCAAGCCATATGACCGGACATGTGTTCATTCCGAGCACTCCCCATGGGTGGACTTCATGGGGGTTAACTCCACGAGTTTCGAACAGCTGGATCTGATCGGGCCCTCAGCGGTCGACCAGGCCTTGGAGAAATTCTCGTCAATGAGGATCACCGATGATCCAGTCCCTATCTACACCCGACCCGATTGCAGTTCGGGCGGGGACGGATTTTTTGACCCACCCACTATCCACTAGATAGCCACCGTCGAAGACTTAACCAACGTGCTAGACTATGCCTCCGAGGAGGCAGAATACATAGATGAAGAGGACTGTGCTCCCACCCCCGTTAACACCGGGAGTTGGACCGCCACTTCTACATACGATGTCTACATGGTGGACACTCCTGCCACCAACAATGACAATACGCCTCACAACGACGATGACAAATCGGGCGATGCGCCATCAAGGCGCCGGAAATCGCATAAGCGGTCCAAAACGAAAAAGGGAATAAGAGCTATTATCAGCAACGGGGACGATAACGCCCCGCCAATCATGACAATCCCGATATCCCCGAGCACCCGTTTGAGGGTCTGGAAGAGCCTAAGGACCAAAACGATCCTGATACCGTCAATAACCCCGAAGGCAACGATTACCTTCCCCCCATCGAGGAGGAAGATATACCGGAAGTCGATGACCTGTACATCTCTGATAATCTCGAGGATCAGGAAGAAATCAGGCAACAACTCATAGCAACGGCTCGCAGCCTAAGGGCGAAAGAACGGCAACTCAAAGCCGAGCAGGCCGACCTCAATGATCGATGGACGAAAGTCCTCTCAGCCGACGAAATATACGGCACTAGTCTGTCAAACCAGCCCAAAAGCTACCCTCGGAGAAGGTTTCTGCCGCAATTCAACGACGAACTTACTAATACTCCATCTCCAAACAGAAGTCCGTACGACAAACCGGACCGCCCCCCTCATGGTCGAGATAGGGCGGCCAACGATGCCAGTTACATACCGGTAGTACCCAAAAGACGGGGCAAGGATCCATTAGATCCCAATGATAGGTTCGAACTGCGAGATGACCTGGATCAGAGAGTAGGCCGCATTGGATCCATCTATGGATCTAGAGAGTACGTGCCCGATAGACACGGTGAATACAGACCATGGTTCGACCAAACAACAGAGTCCGGGAATGCAACCGGCCCCATACAAATGTCGAATACAGGCGCGACATAGCACGGGTCAGAGGCGCTACTCACCCTCTGTGCTTCACAGATGAGGTAATGCGGCAACAGTTCCCCGAAGAGTTCAAACCCATGAATATAGAACAGTACGACGGGACCACTGACCCAACTATATGGATCGAGGAATTCCTCCTCCATATCCACATGGCACGAGGTGACGATCTCCACGCCATCAAATACCTACCTATCAAGCTTAAGGGGCTAGCTCAACACTGGTTAAAAAGCCTCCCCGAAAACTCCATTGGATGCTAGGAAGACCTAGAAGATGTGTTCCGCTCTAACTTCCAGGGGACCTATGTCCGCTCGCGGGACTCTTCTAATCCCAGGAACGTCGTCCAAACGCCCGGTGGGTCCGCTTGACAGTTCTAGAATCGGTTCTTGACTAAGAAGAACCAAATCGTCGACTATCTGGATGCTAAGGCAATAGCCTCCTTCCGGCACAATATTCGGGACGAATGGATGAGCTGCCAGCTAGGCCAGGACAAGCCGTGAACTATGTCCGCCCTTACCTTCCTCATGACTCGCTTTTGCGCGGGCAAAGATAACTGGCTAGCAAGACGCAACCACAATTCTGAGGATCCCGCAGCACCTCAAGCCCAGGATGGCAACTCAACCAAAGTGCAATAATAATAAGCGTTAGCACAATAATAGTGATGCTGATGACATGGCTATTAACGCCGGATTCCGCAATTGTCGACCTGGGTGGCAAAAGTAGCCCCCTAAAGGCAATCGTGACGGACCCACTCAGCTTGAGAAGATCATGAAAAGGCCTTGCCAAATCCATGGGACTTGGAAAAGCCTGCCAACCACACACACCGCAACTGCTGGGTGTTTAAAAAGGCCGGCAAGATACAACCCGAAGACCAAGGCAAAATCTCACGCAGCGAGGATGAAGATGAGCCTCGGGTCCAATCGGTGGCGGACAGAAAAAGTTCCTTCCCAAAGTAAAAAACGGTGAACATGATATACGCCACCCACATACCAAAGAAGGAGAGGAAGCACGCCCTCCAGGAAGTCTACACAGTGGAACCCATAGCCCCAAAGTACAACCCATGGTCGGCATACCTGATCACTTTTGATCGGCGTGATCATTCGACCAGTATCCGTCATGGGGGTTCGGCGGCCCTCGTCCTAGACCCCATTATGGATGGGTATCACCTGAGAAAGGTCCTTATGGACGGATGAAGTAGCCTTAACTGGATTTACTCAGATACAGTGAAAAGGATGGGTATTGATCCGCCAAGGATCAAACCTAGCAGCACTACCTTCAAAGGAGTGATCCCGGGCATTGAGGCCCGATGCACGGGCTCGGTAACTCTAGAGGTCGTGTTCGTCTCACCCGATAAGTTTCGCAACGAAGACTTGATCTTCGACATCGTGCCCTTCCGTAGCGGCTATCACGCTCTACTTGGACGAATAGTGTTCGCTCGTTTCAACGTGGTCCCACACTACGCATACCTCAAGCTCAAGATGTCGAGCCCTAGGGTCATTACTGTCAACGGCAACTCCGAACGCTCCCTTAGAACTGAGCCCTAGCGGCCGAATTCAGCTATAAAGAAGATCTGCAAGTTCCGACATCCGCCATAAAGGCACATAAGGCTGGTGTCGTGGATTTATCATGGCAGATGTCCGGGTGAACGGACTTGGATTTGAGGCCATCGCTAACTAGGTGGACTCAAAGGGGTTGATCGGCACGAAAGACATGGATTTACCCAGGTTTGGCCCCTCAAGTCGAGGTAATAGCCTACGTCATGCTTGTGTTTGTATTGCTTGAGTATCGATTACAAGGAGCTAGAAGCTTGACCTAGTTCTTGATCACCTATCCTCTAAGTCGCCCCGGGTCTGCCTTTATATAGGAGGTCAGGACCGCCGGGTCTTTACGATTATCTATCCGGGTCTTCTTGTGACTCCGAGCCTCTCTCTATCTTCCTGTCCAAGTTGTCCTTGAGACAGCTTACACGTCCGGGTCTTCTCCATCCGGGCCATCGTGCGGCCCACACCTTGAGCTGCCTATCTTCCTGGGCCACCAGTCTTACGGTTCACCCTTGGGCCGGTTTACGAGCCAGCAATATGAACCAGAGCCTCTAGACGGGTCATATTGCGGGGTTATATCCCCAACATTAGGCCCCAGGTTGAATTGAGCTTGCTCACTTCATCCTTCTCTTCTGATTTTGGTGAGTCGCCCGGAAATGACCCAGCGTGACGTCATGGGATCTGCTGACGTATCACCGAATCTTTCATTAAACTGTCATCACGAGTCTCCCGGAACGGTGTTGTCGTCTGGATTTTCGCGCCTCCCTTATTCCCTCTTTAAAAACGACCCGTGCGGGTCAAAGCTTTTCATTCTCCCGCTCACGCCTCTTCTTCTTCTTCCTATCGCCGTCGCTCCAGCGTCCTCATCGTCCGGTGCCATCTTCACAGCTACACCGACTGGCCGCTGCATCAACCTGTGCAAACCAGAGTTTCCTCCGCCTCCGCCGTGCCATCTCCGGTGAGTTCTCTTGCTCCTTAGATCGCCGCTGCCGTAGTAGGGTTATCACCGGGGGCTCCATCGCCGCCGCTCGGGCTCTGGCACCGCCATCGCGAGTGTATCTCGACGTCGTTGATGCCTTTAGAATGCGCTCTTGCTTCGCCGCCGCGCGTGGGCCGGCCGCGCATAATGCGCGGACCACGATGGCTCCAGTCCATTTCCTTTTCTTCCGCTGTTCATCGCTAGGTCAGGATAAAAATTATTTTCTCTGCTTTTGTAGATCCATAGATATAGTAATATTTTGCGGAATCTGTTTTTTAGGACTTAGCCAATTTTCAATCTTCCTTTCCTCTGTTGAGTCGCTAAGCTTCTCCGGCTCTCATCAGCCGGGGGTTTTCCATATTATCCGTAGAACCCTTAAACCTGTGAGCTGTCACAAATATTTGCTTGCGCTTGACTCCTCATGCCCTTTACCTTGCATAGTATTTAAGCCGCCAATATGTCTCGTGCGTCCAACTCATGCAACTGGGTTGGTTCTTGTGTCATGGAGGAGTACCTAGCAGACTATGTTGAAACGGGTACTCTCCCTCCCAAAGAGGTCCTCCATCGGCGGGTTCCGGGTAATGAGACCCGGCCTTCTACCAAAAAAGGAGAGATAGTAGTCTTCACCGATCACATCGAGCGAGGGTTCGTGCCGCCCGGCTCTAAGTTTTTCTAGGATGTTCTTCATGTTTACAAGTTGCACCCTCAAGACTTGGCAACCAACTCTGTCTCCAACATCTGCAACTTCCAAGTACTCTGCGAAGCTTATCTGCAAGTTAAGCCGTCTGTGGGGTTCTTCCGGGAGTTCTTCTGTGCCAACCGCCAAACTAAATTCAAGGGTGGACCGAGTCTGGAGCTGGGTGGCATTTCTATTCAACACTGGCGAGATATCATCTTTCCTGCCACTCCAATGCCGAGTCACCCAAAGGATTGGAATAAGACATGGTTCTACTGTCAAGAAACCTCTCCTGAGAAAGAACACTCATTGGCGAGTTACCGCCCCTCCCGGCTTAGGACAGACATGGAGCCTCCCGACCGGCTCTCAGCCTCAGAGCATGCCAGATACAAGCCATTCCATGCCAAAATCAAGGCGCTCCTGGCCAATGGTCTGATAGGATTGGATTTGGTCCACTGCTGGATTTCCTGGCGGATCATGCCTTTAAGCCGCAGAGGTCGGCTTATGTGCGAGTACGAAGGCAAATATGACCACTCGTTGTGCTTCAGCAAGTCAACACTGATAGAGGATGATATCACCACTACCATCCGGAGCCTTGTTCACGAAGCCTCCGGCTCATGCAGTGCTATTGGCCTGGCGCCTTTCTGCATCAATAACCCGGCTCCCGATGTAAGTTAATATCTTCCCATCTGTCTTTAGATGTTGCTTGTACTTTATTGATTTGCTATTCATTCTCCGGGTCATTCCTGCAGGCCGACTCGGACTTCTGGAAGAAGGAATATGTCCCCCCTCCAAAGAAATCCAGGAAGAAGGGCATAACCAAGAGGGCTAAAAAAGATGCCCCGCAAGAGAATTTATTTGACCCACCACCATCATCCATCTCAGAGGTAATACTTTAATTGCTTTGCTTGATCTTTTACCTTCCTGCTTTATTAATGCTTGTTTTACTTGCAGGATGAAGTGGAAACCAGCCGCGCCAATGCTCCTGAGGTAAATTATGTTTCTTCCGGCTCAGACTGTTTCGTCCCCCGAAAGCCGCGGTGGGTTATCAGAAAAGTCCCTCTTTCTCACCCTCTTGCTTACCTGGCTCCCAATTTTCTCTTGAAAAAGCAATAGTAGGCCGAGCGTCGACAGACTCGAATCACTAGCTCTACTGAGCTCGTGTCCGGGTTACCAAACTCTTCGGCTCCCAAGAAGCGCCCCGCGGAGGTTTACGTCTCTACTTTTCTTTGTCTTTCCTTTGTAATCTTGATGCTTTCTCATTTTTCCTATTTCATTCTTTTAGAAAACCCCATCCTCTAGCGACTCTTCGGCGTCGGTTCTACCACCGCCCAAGATCAATCCGCTGTAAGTACTCTTTATTATGACATCCGGATCTCCGGCTCTTAATACGATAGTAACCTCTTCAAATGCTGCTCCTTCCATTTTGCAGTGCTCAAGCGAAGCGTCGTAAGACCAACAAGCCCTCCCCCGGCCCTGTCATCCAAGACCAGGAATTCGAACACCCGGAGGAGGCTCATCCGGAAGTAACTCCACCGGCTCCATCTACGGAGCCGGCTGTTGAAGATGTCATTATGGAGAGTCCTCCCAGAGCTCCTTCCAAGCCATCGACTCCTGCAACTCCGGAGGTTATGATCACCGGGTCAGCTCAGGAGACGCCTCCGGCTCATGTGTTGACTAAACATACCGAGCCATATGAGGCCTCGAGGAAATTGAATTTTGACTCTTCGTTCGAGAAGATGACAGCTGGCGAGCTTCACGCTGGATATATGAACTGGCTAAACACCAGCCGGGACTTGGAACTTCGGCTGGTGACCTTGATGAAAGCAAAATATGAGGTACCCTTTTCTTCTTGCTATATCCTTACTTAGCCCCCAAGAGCCGGTTTAATCTAGTTGATAGTTGAGCCGGGTCTTTCTTTAACTTCTGTAGAGAATGGGTTACATTTTCATGCGAAATTCACTTAGAATTGTTTTTAGCTCAGCATTGTAGATAAAATGAACTGCCAATCATAGCTCCCAAGGACCGGCTCAGATTTTATTTGAGTCGGGTCTGTAGTACAGACAGCTTGAAAATCTAATCGTAGCCCCCAAGAGCCGAGTCCACTTTGATAAAATTGAGTTGGATCTTCCATCAGGAGTAGTCTTTGAAGATCCAATTCGTAGCCCCCAAGGGCCGGCTCAAACTTGATCAAGTTGAGTACGTGCTTCCATTATTAGTACATTGAAGAGCCATAGTGTAGCCCCCAAGTTCCGGATTAACTTCGAAGGAGATGAACCGGAACTGCATTGCATACTGAAAGATCAAATATACATTAGCCCCCAAGTGTCAAATATATTGCTTGCAATTTGTTTGAGACTTGCAGAAATTTGCTTTTAACACTCGTCCTGTATTTTGGCGACTTATCCTATATTTTGATGTATTATAGGAAGCTTTAAATGAAGTCGAGTCTCAATTGACGCATCTGAAGGCCAACTTGGCAGCTCAGCAAGAAGCCCAAAGCATTGCTGATAAAAAGTGTCGTCTTCTCTCTGAGGAGTTGGCCAATGCCACTGCCGAGCTTACCTCTTTGAAAGAGACGACAGAATCTGAAAAGGCCGCTCTGACCAAACGGGCGGACGACGCCGACCAGCGGCTTATAGCTGCGGCGGAGGAACTCCAAGGCCTGAAGCGGCACATAGCGAAGATGTCAGCCGCCCTATTTGGTAAGCTTCTGCTTTTACTTTGTATTTTAACATTACGATTGAAAAACTGGCGACTCATTAGCTTTATCCGGCTTATTCAGGTCCCAGGAGCCGGCAGTTGGCTTCTGATAGCCTTCTGCCACTGAAGGCCATCTACACCTTTGCGGAACAACTATACTGCAGTGCCATCTACACGATCAAGAGTGTTCAATATAAGGAGAAGATTCCCACGCTCTGAAAGGGGTCTTGGAACTCTTCTCCACCATGCCAAAACAGATTGAAGAACTGAAGAAATCAGCTTTTTGTCAAGGAGCAGTCGCCGGATTGAGCCGAGCTCTGGCCTTCGCCCCTGAGTTGACGCCGGCTGAAATGATGGATGGCTATCCATCGAAGAAAGACGACGGCTCAGAATTCACCGACGCGGACTACATCCAGTGTGTCAACGACTCCCGCTTCTTGGCGTCTGTACTTGCAGATGAAGCCAACTTAAATGTCTACCAAGTGGCTTATGATGGCGAGGATAAGAGGATCCGCGGGCCTCTCTACGAGTGGAAATCTCTAACACCCGCCCACAGTAAGGGACTCTTTCCTAATGATCTCGACACGTCTCCCTTTTTTGAAGAAGGGTCCTTCGCCATGCTGGTTGACTGCAGTTGGGATTTGGAAACTCTCCAGATGAAACAAGTACAAGAGCCGAAGCAGGATGATCCGGCCGTTTGAGTTTGCATTTTGTAACCTTCTAAGCGATGGCTAAAGCAATGACCCGTCGTGGGCGGTTGGAACTTGGTGATGCCTTTGCTCCTTCTAAGAGCAATTTTTGTAATAGCTTAAGGACGACACTACCGTTCTAAAGATAGTGTCAGTTGTATATATTTCCATCTCTTTGTGTATACTTTCCGTCTCTCCGTGTTTCAATTTGATGTGTTGCCAGCTCTCCATTGATTGATTGCTCCTTTGCATAAATATACCTTGAGCTTTTCTGATGAGGGGTGTTTGTCTTTGAAGACGTCATTCCTTCTCCAGAAGATTAGAGCCGGATAATATCTTTGAAAACTTGAATTTTTCAACTGGAGCAACATGGCTCCGGCTCTGGTCAGATGAATCCATTAAAAAGCCGGTTGTCTTAGGATAATGTAAGTTATACCTGATGGTAAGAAGCCTCTATCGACAACTGCGGCTATTGATGACCCGGAAGCGGCCTAAAGCCGGCTGTATGAAGGGTAATGTAAACTATACCTGACGGTAAGAAGCCTCCTTTTAACAGCAAATGTTGTATGCGCGAACGCCGGCTGTCGATGGGAGATGTAAGCTATACCCCAAGGAAAGAAGCCTCCATCGACAGCCGCGGCTAATAATTAGCCTCAGACGGCATAAAGCCGGCTGTTTGAAAGGAGATGTAAGCTAAACCCGAAGGCAAGAAGCCTCTTCCAACAGCTACAGTTGATAAGCAACTGAGTTTTGGCATAAACGCCGGTTGTTACGGTGAGATAAGCGAACCCGTCGATAAGAAGCCCCCTTCGACAACCGCGGTTAATAAGTAACCGGAAGTGGCATAAAGCCGGCCATTAGGGTGAGATAAGTGATACCCATCGGTAAGAAGCCCCCTTCGATGGCTGCAGTTGATAAGCAACTGGAATTTGGTGTACACGTTGTTGTCTTAGGGTAATGTAAGCTATACCAAAGGTAAGAAGCCTCCATCAACAACAGCGCTTAATGTAACCAAACTAGGCATAAAGCCAATTATGCAAGGGAGATGTAAGCTATACCCGAAGGCAAGAAGCCTCCTTGCAACAGTTTAATAACAGCTGGCTGTGCAAAGGAGATGTAAGCTATACCCGAAGGCAAGAAGCCTCTTTGCAACACTTCTTAATTGGGCATAACGCCGGCTGTGCAAGGGAGATGTAAGCTATACCTGAAGGCAAGAAGCCTCCTTGCAACAGCTTAATAACAGCTGGCTGTGCAAAGGAGATGTAAGCTATACCCGAAGGCAAGAAGCCTCTTTGCAACAGTGCTTAATTGGGCATAACGCCAGCTGTGCAAGGGAGATGTAACCTATACCCGAAGGCAAGAAGCCTCCTTGCAACAGTTTAATAATAGCTGGCTGTGCAAAGGAGATGTAAGCTATACCCGAAGGAAAGAAGCCTCTTTGCAACAGTGCTTAATTGGGCATAACGCCGGCTGTGCAAGGGAGATGTAAGCTATACCCGAAGGCAAGAAGCCTCCTTGCAACAGCGTAAAAGCAGACTATGCAGGGGAGATGTAAGCTATACCCGAAGGCAAGAAGCCTCCCTGCAACAGCGCTAAATAGGGTATAAAGCCGGATGATAGATCAGCCGTTTTGACGGCGAACAAACCACTTCAACTCAAATTTTTTAGACGGAAAAAATTTCATCTTGATTGCACAAAGATATACATAAGAGCAGAGGCCCCAGTCTTTGCGGGGATGCTAGCTTTTACTCATGTAAACATGATATATACCATGATAGCGGCTTTCAATGCCTGCTAAGTAAAGTATGGTCGCAGATGCACGATATTCCATGGCCGCAACGTCTCTTGACCCGCGATTTCCGACTCATTTCGGATATCAATGAGGTAATATGACCCATTGTTAAGGTTTCTGCTGATCACAAAAGGCCTCTCCCATGGTGGAGATAACTTATGCATTCCAGATTGGTCTTGAATCAACCGGAGCACCAGGTCACCTTCCTGGAACGTCCGGGTCTTCACCCTGCGGCTATGATAGCGTCGCGGGTCTTGGTGATAAATTGCTGACCTGGCTGCTGCTAACTCTCGTGCTTCATCCAAGGCGTTCAACGCATCTTGGCATGCTACCTCATTATCCGTCTCAACATAAGCCGCCACCCTTGGTGAGTCGTGCCGGATATCGCAGGGTAGAACCGCCTCAGCACCATACACCATGAAGAAAGGCGTAAAACCTGTAGATCCATTAGGTGTAGTTCTAATGCTCCATAAGACGGAAGGCAACTCCTCAACCCAACATCCGGGTGTCCGCTTCAAAGGAACCATGAGCCGTGGTTTGACTCCTCTTAAAATTTCCTGATTGGCTCGCTCCGCCTGACCATTAGACTATGGATGTGCCACGACTGAAACATCAAGCCGGATATGCTCCTTCTCAGAGAACACTTTCATAGCTCCTTTGGATAGATTTGTTCCATTGTCCGTAATGATACTGTGCGGGTACCCAAAGTGATAGATCAGCTTCTTAATAAATTGAACCGCTGTAGCCGCGTCACATTTGCTGACCGGCTCTGCCTCTACCCACTTAGTAAATTTATCAATTGCCACCAGAAGGTGTGTTTTCTTATCCTTGGATCTCTTGAAATGTCCTACCATATCAAGCCCCCAGACTGCAAACGGCCAAGTGATTGGTATCATCCTCAACTCTTGAGCCGGAACGTGAGCACGCCGGCCAAACTTCTGACAACCGTCACACTTACGGACTAAGTCTTCTGCATCATTATGAGCCGTCAACCAGAAAAACCCATGTCGAAAAGCCTTGGCCACTAAAGATTTTGACCCGGCATGATGTCCACAGTCGCCAGCATGAATTTCACTCAAGATCTCCAGGCCCTCCTCCGGTGAGACGCAACGCTGAAAGACACCCGTCACACTACATTTATGTAACTCACCATTGATAATCGTCATAGACTTAGAATGCCGGGTGATCTTCCTGGCCAGATCCTCCTCCTGAGGCAACTCGCCGCGTGTCAGATACGCCAAATAATGAATAGTCCAATCTGGGATAGCATGTAGAGCCGCCACCAATTCCGCCTCCGTGTCAGGAATAGCCAGATCCTCCTCAGAGGGTATCTTGACAGTCGGATGATGCAATATGTCCAGAAAAACATTAGGTGGTACCGGCTTTCATTGAGAACCTAACCGTGATAAGGTATCAGCCGCCTCATTCCTGCGATGATCAATATGATCCACCTGGTACCCCTTGAAGTGACTGGCAATGATATCAACCGCCTGTCGATAAGCCGCCATATGCGGATCCTTGGAGTCCCAAGTACCTGAAACTTGCTGAGCCACAAGATCTGAGTCGCCTAAACATCTGACCCGGCTTAAGTTCATCTCTTTAGAGACTCTGAGACCATGGATCAGTGCCTCATACTCAGTTGCATTATTAGTACAAGGAAACATTAACTGGAGCACATAACAAAACTTGTCACCCTTGGGGGAGGTGAGAACAACCCCTGCACCGGACCCCTCTAGCTGCTTGGACCCATCAAAGTGTATAGTCCAATATGTGTTATCCGGCTTATCTTCGGGAGCTTGACATTATGTCCAATCATTTATGAAATCCACCAAAGCTTGAGACTTTATTGCTGTACGAGGAACATATTTGATGTTAAGAGGACCCAGCTCTAAGGCCCACTTGGCAATCCTCCCTGTGGCTTCTCTATTTTGAATTATATCTCCCAACGGGGCAGAACTGACCACGGTTATCTGGTGCCCCAAAAAGTAGTGTTTTAACTTGCGGTTAGCCATGAAAACTCCGTATACCAGCTTCTGCCAATGCGGATACCTCTGCTTAGACTCTGCCAAAACTTCACTGATGTAATAAACCGGCCTTTGCATAGGATATTCCTTCCCTGCCTCCTTGCGCTCAACCACAATTGCTACACTGACCACTCTGTTGTTAGCCACCACATAAAGGAGCAACGGCTCTTTCTCATCCGGAGCAGCTAACACTGGTGGCTCAGTCAACTGTTTTTTAAGAGCTTCAAGTGCTTCAGCTGCTGCCTTGCTCCACTTAAACTTGTTTGTCTTCTTCATCATCTGGTATAAGGGAATGGCCTTCTCCCCAAGCCGGCTTATGAACCGGCTCAACGCAGCAATCCATCCTGCAAGGCGCTAAACGTCATTAATGCACGTCGGGTCTCCTAAAGAAGTGATACCTTAATTTTATCTGGGTTAGCCTCGATGCCCCGCTCAGAGACCAAGAAACCCAAAAGCTTTCCTGCTGGAACACCAAAAACACACTTCGTCGGGTTAAGCATCATCTTGTAGACCCGGAGATTGTCAAAAGTTTCCTTCAAATCCTCTAGGAGAGTTTCCTTCTTTCTGGATTTAACCACGATGTCGTCTACGTAAGCATGAACATTTCGGCCGATCTGACTGTGAAGGCAGTTCTGCACACATCATTGGTAAGTCGCCTGGGCACTCTTGAGCCCGAAAGGCATGGAGACGTAGTAGAACACCCCAAAGGGTGTAATAAACATTGTCTTCTCCTGATATTTCATTGCCATCTTGATCTGATGATAACCTTAATATGCATCCAGGAAGCATAAACTTTCACACCCGGCTGTAGCATCAATAATCTGATCAATACGAGGGAGTGCAAAAGGGTTAGCCGGGCAAGCCTTGTTAAGGTCCGTGTAATCTATACACATACGCCAGATGCCGTTCTTTTTGAGAACTAGCACCGGGTTAGCCAACCATTCCGGGTGAAAAACTTCCACTATAAAGGTTGCAGCCAAGAGGCGGGCAACTTCCTCCCCAGTAGCTTTACGTCTCTCTTTGTTGAACCGTCATAGAAACTGTTTAATCGGCTTAAACTTCGGATCCACATTAAGGTTGTGCTCAGCGAACTCTCTCGGTAAACCCGACATGTCAGAAGGCTTCCATGCAAAGATGTCCCAATTCTCATGGATGAATTCGATGAGCGCGCTTTCCTATTTGGGATCCATGTGAGCCCCAATGATGAACTGCTTGGATGAGTCGCCCAGATTGAAATCTACTGCCTTGGTATCATCCGCTGAAAACTTGAGTGGTGGCTCAACTTCCGTAGTAGGCTTCTTCAGCGGGGTCATATCCTCCGGGTCAACATTCTCCTTGTAGAACTTCAGCTCCTCCTGGGCACAACTAGACTCTGCATATGCTGCATCTCCTTCCTCACACTCGAGAGCCGTTTTTCGATTACCATGAACGGTAATTGTACCCTTTGAGCCGGGCATTTTGAGTTGTAAATAAACATACCAAGGCCTAGCCATAAATTTGGCATAAGCCGGCCTCCCAAATAGTGCATTATAGGGACTTTTGATTTTAACCACCTCAAACCACAAGGACTCCACCCTATAATTATACTCATCGCCAAAAGCCACTTCCAAAGAAATCCAGCCCACCGGGTATGCCGACTTACCCGGGACCACACCATGAAAGACGATGGAGTAAGGTTTAAGGTCCTTGTCAAGCAACTTCATCCGCCGGAAAGTGTCATAATAAAGGATGTTGATAGTTCTGCCTCCGTCCATGAGCACCTTGTTCACCATATAGCCATTCACCTAAGGGGCCACAACTAAAGACAGCCGGCCCGGGTCATCTACCCGCGGCGGGTGATCCTCCCGGCTCCACATTATGTCATACTCAGACCATGGTAAGTACCCCGGGAGAGCCGGAGCAACCGCATTAACCACTCGCCTCCGCAACTTCTCGTCTCGTTTACTATGACCGGTCGTGAACACGTGATACTGTCCAGAACTGAGCTGCTTCGGGTTACTCTGAAACCCGGATTGATTGCGTTGCTGCTGCTACTGATTGTTGTTATTGCTGTTGTTGCCAGGATGCTGTTGGTGCCCTCCTTGGTTATTCTGACCCAGATCCCCGGCTCCTGAACCGCCGGCGCCGAATCCAGCCCCTGATCTGCCGTGCCCTGAGCCGCCAGGCGAGCCACCACCCTGGTTATTGCGAGGCTGGAAATGTTGGCTTTGGAATCTATGCATGATAAAGCAATCACCCCACGCATGTAATGCCGGCTTATCAGGCGTGTCGTGCTCCGGACAAGGCTTCTTAAGCACTTCTTCTAAATTGAAAGGACCTCTGTTCCTTTGGTGAAACAGCCTGAATTTTCCGTTTCCCTTGGGATGGTTTTGTTCTGTGTTGGTGTTCGCCACTAGCTCTGACCCACCATCCGCGTTCTTCCGTTTATTCTGATTCCCATTGTTCACAAAGCCTTTGCCTTGATTGTTCTTCTTCCCTTGATTGGCTTTCTAATCATCCGAGCCCGGATCCTTGGTGTTATCTGAGTCGGCATACTTTGTCAGGGTCGTCATGAGCTCTCCCATATCCTGACACGTGCGCCTGAGCCGGCCGAGCTTCTGTTTCAATGGAACAAAATGACAGTTCTTTTCTAGAATAAGCACCGCTTGAGCCGCCGTGATCTGCTCTGAGGAGTGAATAATGGTCGACACTCGCCGGACCCAATGATGGGCCGACTCATTTTCCTGTTGAACACAATGGTCCAAGTCTACAATGGTCATAGGTTGCTTACAGGTCCCCTGAAAATTCTTAATAAACTTCGCTCTCAGCTCCACCCATGAACTTATCGTGTTAGGCGGCAGACCTTTCAACCATGTGCGAGCCGGACCCTCAAGCATCATGATGAAATATTTTGCACATACCGCTTCACTAACGTCCAGCATCTCCATGGCCAGCTCATAACTCTCAACCCAAGCCTCAGGGGGTAGATCAGTTGTGTAATTCGGAATTTTCGAGGCCCCTTAAAATCTTTCGGTAGTCGTTCACTTCTCAGAGCTGGAGTTAAACATGGCACCCCTACGGCTCTGGTACTAACTGCTCCCATTGAGACGGAAAGCGTCGGCTCTGGACGGGTTGCCGCTATCTCCGCCTTTCGCCTGTTCCTCGCCCGGTCTGCGAGGGCTTGTGCATCTAGAGCCGCCTACTCATCCTCCGGTGGTCCCCGACGTGGATGACTGCTGGAACACACCGGCAACTCGTAGCGCCGGCTGAAACTTCGACTGGGGAGGGGGGTAGAGTGAACCCAGCTCCGGCTATGAGCATATCTCTCTTGCTTGGCCATGGCCATCTGTAAATATCCAATGGAGTTTCGCACGTCCTCCGCAAAGGGTGCTTCATCTGGGATGGGAATCGTCCCAAGCCGGGAGGCCGCCGCCACCATGTTCTCAGTCGGGTTAGAGTAATAACCCGCCGGTGTCGGAAAAGCTCTAGGTGAAGTTTGGTTACGCTGGGGTGGATGAGTTGTCGGGCGTTCCATCGGGCGGCTTTCTGGCGCGCCCGCAACCCGCCCCGCACCAGGGGTATTAAACAGGTTCCTTGCTTCGTAACGTTCTGGCAGACGGGATTGATGCCTCCTCCGGTGCACCACGGCTGCTGACCTTTGTTCCAGCTCCAGACGGAAAGCATCTGCCTTGATACGCTCCGCTTCTTCCTCCATCCGGATCTTCAGCTCAGCCATCCTTTGTCGTTCCTCTGCCATCCGGCCCTTGATCCGTGTCACCTCTAGATTCTGGGCTGCTTGATTATCCGGTGTTACTTCCGTGGCTATGAGAGTTGTAAGCTCGTCCATCAATTCCACTAGAACTTGAGCCGGCGGCGGCGGGCTATCACCCGCAGCTGTGTGACAGGCGGCTGGAGCCGATCCCGCCATGAACACCGCCACATGAACCGGGGGTCTCAGAGCATCCGACTCAAAGCCCTCTACCTCAGAATAGGTGTCGTAGTAGCCCCCAAGTCCATCGTTACTGAGCCGATACACTGACTCTGTCTCCCCACTAGAGGACTCATCTTCTGAGCAAACAAGAGTTCCCTGTGACCCGGACGCTTCCAGGTCCCTACCTTTAGTGAAGCCCACGAGAACATGCTTTTGACCTGGATGGGCACGGGCAGGCCGCAGACCACTCGCATATTGGAGATGTCGAGCCGGCTCGACGATGTTGGTGCAGATGTCCGGCCCGGGTGTAGATCCATCAACCTTTCCAATGAAAACCTGGATCCCGCCAAACGGAACCCGGAATCCATACTCCACAGAATCAGCATCAAGCCCCCAGCCGGCGTCGTCGATGTAGAGCCGGCCGCGGCGACTCTTGCTCATCCTTCCAACCATGTATCCCTTGAGCCCTGGGAGAGAGCCCTTTGAGAACTCAACACCACCAAGCACTTGCCCCACGGTGGGCGCCAACTGTCGTGGATTTATCACGGCAGATGTCCGGGTGAACGGACTTGGATTCGAGGCCATCTCTAATGGGGTGGACTCAAAGGGGTTGATCGGGACGAAAGACACGGATTTACCCAGGTTCGGCCCCTCAAGTCGAGGTAATAGCCTACGTCCTGCTTGTGTTTGTATTGCTTGAGTATCGATTACAAGGAGCTAGAAGCTTGACCTAGTTCTCGATCACCTATCCTCTAAGTCGCCCGGGTCTGCCTTTATATAGGAGGTCAGGACCGCCGGGTCTTTATGATTATCTATCCGGGTCTTCTTGTGACTCCGAGCCTCTCTCTATCTTCTTGTCCAAGTTGTCCTTGAGACGGCTTACACGTTCGGGTCTTCTCCATCCGGGCCATCGTGTGGCCCACACCTTGAGTCGCCTATCTTCCTAGGCCACCAGTCTTACGGCTCACCCTTGGGCTGGTTTATGAGCCAGCAATATGAACCGGAGCCTCTATATGGGTCATATTGCGGGGTTATATCCCCAACAGCTGGTAAGTGAGTTCGGCTTCAGACCAAAAACTCAGATCCTACCCCTCCCCCTCTATAGGGATTCGCCTCCACCGCACAATTTCAGGACTAGCAAAGTATGTGTCGAGGAGGCACAACTTCGCACTTGAGATTCCATGGGAAGAGGTGGGGAAATAAAGGTAGTAGTTCGATTATCCCGACCTACTACCACCAATAAATCTTCGGACAAGATGCATGCGCTCCTAAAAGAGCTTGCCTACGGCGTAAAGCTCACCTATAATGCGGTGGCCTCTCAAGATTTCGTTAGCAAAATCCGCCCGCACTAAAACCCATCAAGGTGCATCCAAAAGCAGGAGTCAACTAGCGAGGGGGCATATCGAGGACATCAGGTCACCAATTGAAGACCCCTGGTACAGCAACTCCTGTAGGACTTTATTTCTTATTTTCTTTCGCATACTTGTAAACAGTTGCTTTGGCAATCCGAGTTATAAGAGTTGTTGAAGAAAGGCGAAATTGCGTGGCGCAAGTACGCCTTATTTGTCTTGTTTTTGGCGCATAACTTTTTCTTTTCTCCCTCTTCTCGTGAACCTGTTCGGTATGACTTGAGATAACCGGCTAATAGACCAGGGGCTCGATTTCAAACATAAATCTCCTTAACTATCGTGTGTTCAACGTCTTGGCATTCGCCTTATATGCATCGGTTCCGAACTATGTATTTGGTCATTAAGTTGGGTTGCCTGGCTCCTGTGTTTGCCCCTTTATGTTTCGCTCGTTCGGCTAAAAGGGCAAAGGGAGCACCCCTGCAATTGTGCTTCCGGGTAGTCCGATCAACCACCTCAGGGGAGAAAGCCCAAAATGGAATGTCATAGTATGTGAGATCCGATCTGTGAACCCCAAGCTAGAAGTATTATGCTTCAATCCTCATAAGCAGTTATTCTGTGTTATACGAAGAACTTGCCCTTTGTGCAAACATTATGATGTTGTCTTCGGCCACAGTTCGTTTGAGCATCACAACACTCTGGTGGCTAATCATACGCTTCCCATAGTCCTTTTCGCGCCCCTCCAATTAAGTGAAATAAATAAAGCACTATAGTCTGATTGCCTAGTCTGCCGCACTACATCGCCATCGGGTTCCGATAATACGGCTAAGGGACACAATGCATTGGCATAGACACCCCATGTAGTATCTACGTGGGGACTGAAGCCGACGACTCGCACCTTTCAGTATTTTTCAGTATTAAACAACCACATAGGAGTTATAAAGGAACACAAACAATATAAGAGCAGGTACTAAATATCATTAAAAGTTATCGCAAGTCCTCAGACACATTACATGCCCATTCAAATATCTTTTCACCCGAGCACTATGACACTATCACCCAGGCACTCTACATCACTCCATCGAAGTATAGCTTGGGGCATCGATGCTCCTTTCCGGGTGGTGGTGGGTCAGTGGCAGCCTTCATCGAATTTAGCCCCGGCCAGTGCACTTTGGCCTTGGCAAGTGCCATCCGGACTCATTTGATGCAGGAAGAGCGCTTGACAGTATCGAGGCGGGGCATAGCAGCAATCAGTCTCTGCACCAGGCCGAAGTAGCTGCGTGGTAGCAGCTCTCCGGGCCAAAAATGGATGAAGAGGTCCTTCATGGTCGGCTCCGCCATCTGGTGCACCTCCATTAGCTATTTCCACTGCTCCACAAGAACAGGAGAATGCTCGGGGGCTCCAAACTGTGCCCGGAATATCCGAGCTTCATCTTCCTCTCCCCGTGAGGCGAACAGTTCATTGGCGTTCGCCATGCTCTTCTGGAGATCGGTGGATGCGCCTGAGGATCGCCACACCCGGTTCAGCAATTTGAATTTTCTATCCCTGAATACGCACTTTAGGGAATATGGCTTACCATCTACTATTTCCTTGGCTTGGCGCACTTGCTCCTCATAGAACCGTCTGTCCATCCACTCCTTCTGGAGATCGGATTTCATGGTGGAAAGTTTGGCCGAGCTCGCCTTATTCTTTTGCTCCAAGGCCTCACACTTTTTGCTAGTGTCCTTGAGCTCATCCTGTATCTCCACCACACGAGCCTGATGCTTATCGTTGGTGGCTCGTAGGGCGGAGAGTGTAGTGGCTGCTTCTTTGGCCGCCGCCTTCTCAATGGCCGCTTCGTCCTTGGCACGTTGAAGCTCGGCCTTGAGCTTTTATATCTCTTTTGACGAAGCTACAAGACGATAAAACTTTATATAAAAGGAATCTGCATTGACAATATTAGGGGGAAAGTACTCGGATTTAGTTCGGACTTACCATGTGCCTTGTCGAACCTCTTGTTGAGGGTTTCCACCTCATCCTCGCAGCGCTTGAGCTTCTGATGTAGCTCGTCCAGCTCGGCACCATTTTTGGCCGTTGCTAATGACGAAGCCTACATTACACACACAATTCATACATCACATCGGCACTCACTTCCCGAATTATAGACAATCCGATCATATATCGATTTATTCTGGCATGTTGAACACTTAAAGTGCTTCTAGTTCATTGTCAGATTCAGATGTGACCCCTAGGTGAGCTTGTTCACCTCACCTAGGAATTGGGGGCTGCCATGCATGCAATACGAACAAATAAAATCCTTGCATAAACATCGGGTGACTTACGACTTACTTGAAAACCTGCAAGATGACCTTTGAAGGCCTGCTTCAGTCCGTTGTCAACAGACTGGACGCTTTGAAGTACCGCACCCATAAGGGTGCGGTGATCCTCGGGGATGGAGGCACTCGATAGAGCCTCCTCCATGGCCGACCACCTGTTGGTCGACGGTGCCGGGGATGATCGGATTTCCCGATGACCCAGCGGGGACTGGACTGGCGCCTCCAGAGGCATAGTGCGCTCTGGAGATGTTCTCGGAGGGGACTGATTGCCCGCTCATCCGGCTCCTTGGTGCCCGAGCGGGGCGTTGTCCCCCGGTCTTCGGTGGCCGAAGCGTTAGCCTCGACCACAGTACGACTCCCTCGCCCCCTATGTCTGCCTCCATTGGAGTAGGCTGGGACGACACCTCCACGGCGTCCTTCGTGGTGCCTGGAGTGGTGGGGTGCGAGGCGTCCCTGCTCTCCGCCAGTTTGATGGGCGGGGTCTCCCCATCCGATACCACCTCGATGGGGATAACGTGCGGGGGGCTGTAGGACCAATAACATGCGTGTTAGGAAACTCTGAATATACTTGTGATAGGTAGGGGGGTCTTCGCATCCTAACCTGGATGGGGGGGCTTGACCCTTAGGCTCCTTCGTGGTCTGAGCTGTCGTCGGATAGAACCACCCGCATCTGTCGCGCCCTCTTTGGGGCAGGATGAGCTACCTACCTTGGGGCATCCGAAGACGCCGCTCTCTTCTTGTTGCCGGGGGAGTTGCCTCCCCCCTCGCTCTTGAACTCCTCCTCTTCTTCCTCCTCTTCGGCCTCCTCCTGATTTGAGGAGGCGGGGGTGTCTTCGGATGCAGCATCAGGCTGGTCCCTGATGCGAAGGCCAGCCTGGCCTAGTTTCTTCTTCTTCTCTTTCTTCGTGGGTGCCTCGTAAGGCTTCTCCATGATCATCTTGGCTAACAGCCCAGTCCTCTCATCTTCGGGTTGAGGAGCTGAACTATTGATGTTGATGGATTTCTTCTGCCATCTCTGCCAAAACAGATCGGATAAGAGGATATAGGGATTCTCTATGTAATAAATCAAACCAAGCTGGGGAATATCATATCTCAGAATCGGGCTTGGCGGCGTGCAAACCGTTTTCCTCCTCATTGGATGGCCAGCTCTTCATCGATTTGAAGAGAGCCTTACTTCTCCCGCGCACTACGGAAGAGATTCTGGACTATGGTCTCAGCTTCAAGTCCTCGAGCCCATAGGGGACTGTCCCGACACTGGTAGGGGAGCATGCGTCTTTGGAGCATCACCTGGACCACATCGGCTAGCTTGATGCCCCCTCGACCAGGGAGCGGAAGCGCTTCTACATATCGGTCACCTCTATGCCCGATCCCCAGACCAGGCCCTTTTCGGGCCATGAAGCCAATCTGATGGGGGGCGGATCTAAATGCGGCGGCGGGGAATTGGCCCTCTTCTCATGGTTCGGTGACATGGAACCACTCCTTTTGCCATCCTTTAATGGTGTCGATGAAGGTGCCCGACGGCCACCCAATGCAGGCGAGCTTGCTGATGACTGCCCCGCCGCAGTCCGTGTGCTTGCCATCAATGCACTTGGGCATGATATTGAAGACCTGCAGCCAGAGCCCGAAGTGCGGTTCAACATGCAAGAAGGCCTCACAAACGAGGATGAATGTCGAGATGTGCATGATGGAGTTTGGTGGGAGGTCATGGAAGTCGAGGTCGTAGAAGAACATTAACCCCCTGACGAAGGGGTGGAGTGGGAAGCTCAACCCCCTAATGAAGTGGGGGATGAACACCACCCTCTCACCTAGCCTGGGGGTGGGGATCACTTGGCCCTCCTCTGCTGCATGGTGAGGGATGTTGGCGGGGAGGTAACCGGCCTTCTTGAGGTCGAGTATGTCCTTGTTGGTGACCGTGGAAGCTTCCCACTAGCCATTGGAACCCGCCATTGCCGAGCTCGAAGGTGGGGGAGGTGAGACCTAGATCTATGCGAGGCGCAAGGGAATGGGAGGCGGATAAGTCGAATGAAGAGCGTCAAAAAGCCTTTGGGGTTTTCCTTCTCTTTTTACGAGGCATGTCGATGTGGATTCCCCTCGTCGCGCCGTGAATCCATCCACTTCCCGAGACGCGTGAGCCATTGCGTGTGCGTGGTTAATTATATCCCGTATAAAATGGGACACGATCAGTGTATTGATAGATCGTGATGATTAACATGGCCTCGAACTGCGAATCGAGTCTACGTGACTGGTATGGCGGTCGTGTAGGGCCATAACCTTTTGGCAGAAAGGTTGTTAGAGGGCCATTCTTTATCCCCTGACATTTGGGCTTCAAAGCCAATCAATTTACACTATTCGGAAGTGCCACTATGCGGGAGACTACTTGTCATCGGAGGCCGAACTATGATTCGGCAGGAAGGAACTCACCTCGCAAGCCGAAGACTTTGTCCACGAAGCAGTCGGATGTCGGGACCTTGATCCTAAGACATATGAATCCAGCCTATAACACATCACACCACTTTGCGGAATCACGCATGGTAAGCCACGGCTGCCACCTTACCTTGTCCGGGATCGTTTGCGCCTTTTGGCTCACGGATATGAACGTGTCGCTAGCATTCACACATCAGAGAACCCGGGTCGACATGACTAATTATAGACCCAAGTGGCACAACCGTACAGGGACGGGCATACATAACCCAGCAATGCAGGTGTTGGTTATTAGCGTGTGTAAACGAGTCATAGCAAGCTACAAGGACTCCATTATGCCATGGGACTTAAATGTCATCATTGCACGTAGACGAGTCGTAGCAGGCTATAGGGACTCCATTACACTGTTAGACATTTCCCCGAAGGGACACACACAACAGCAAAGAAGGATACATGTCGGTCAATCAATGTGTCTGGAGCAGTAGCAAGCTACCAAGGCTCGGTGGTAGCACAAAGAGGCATTTCCTTGTAAAGAAGGCTACTAAAGGCACACAACTAGGTGTCGAATACCACGCATACCAATGCATTTTAATCATACACACACTATGCACGATATGCGTAGATACAACATGGCATCACAACAAAACTTTACAACATAACATTTCTTTAGAAGGCTCCGAGGAGCCAACATACTATAATGTTACAAACAGAAGGGGTCACAAGACCCAACATTCAGAGCATACAAACAACACGAAGAAGTTACATGTCTGACTACAGACATCTACAAAAGCGGCTAGAAGAGCCTGAAAAGCTACAACGACCCTATCATAGGAGCTAGACCTCTGTCTGGGTTACTAAGCTAATCCGTCGATGTCAATGTCAGGAAAACATAATCGAACACAACGTCTAACTCTACAAAAATGTAAATAAGCAACAGTGAGTACGAAGGTACTCAGCAAGTCTTACATCAGAACTATCTACATATGCATCATGTATCAATGAACGGGATTGTGGGGTTTACTACAGAATGCCAGCTTTGACCTTTGGCTATCCTAGTCTACGACAAAGTAGCCAACATATCACAACTCTCTCGTCTCCCTAAGAGAGAGCACACACGAGTCCACATGTTCACCATCTCAATACACCACTATTGATCCTCTCTCGTCTTCCTACAAGAAGCCATCCATATCACTCACACTTGCTCGGTGCATTTTAGAGTATGCACCTGAGTTGTCTATGAACAATGCAAGTATCCAAGTAGTCCATATTCGTGGACACGGCTATTCGAATAGATAATTTACCCTGCAGGGGTGTACTTCGTCACACATACTCCCGCCACTTATCGCCATGTGCACGTAAAAAGGCACCTTGGCAACCTTCAAGCGGAAGCCCAGCGAGGGAGTCAGCCACGGACGTTAACCTTCAATGACTCACATCCAAAGCAGTCGCCTATCTGAGTTGGAACCCATAATGGAAGTCCGGCCGAGATTTCCAACATGGCCTCAAACGTTGCGAGCAGGGCCCCAAGCCGGTCGCGATTGGGCCGTTCATCCACTTTGCAGGCCGTGCCACACCTATCAACGTTTCGAACTACTGTGACTCCTGGACTGAGAACGGGGTAGGTTAATAGGACGAGAGAGCTCGAGTTACTGGAGCCCAATGTGGGGTAGTAGCTAGTCTTGGAACACAAACACGGAACTCAGCACCTATGAGCGGTTTCAGTGAGACAACCCACCATGTACTCCTACATGGCCTCTCATCGCTACCTTTACCAAAACAGGTTCATCACTTAACTCTCATCATCAGGACACATTCATTTCACTCTGGTTCATCTCCCAGATGAATCAGACCTGACACGACTCTAAGCATAGCAAGCATAATAGGGTTATAGCAAAACATGGCTCAAGCATCTACCAGGTATGCTAGGTTGCTTGGTTTAGCTATTTACTGTGACAATGACAGGTCATGCAAAGGACTGGGTTCATCTATCGCAACACAAGTAGTAGTTGAAAAGCATTGTCCCAATGCATTGAAATGAGAGCAAGAGCGAGAGATGGGGTTGTATCGAATATACTCAAGGGGGGTTGCTTTTCCTTTTTATTAGAAGAACTCGGCTGTTCTTCGATATCGGCGATAACTATGTCTCGCAAGTCTATCGACAAGATCAAACAAGGTACAAAATATGCAAGGCAAATGCTTCACAATGCTGAGTGATAATAACATGGCGATATGTTACTCGTTTGAGCGAATGCATCTATCAACATGTTAAATGAAGATGGTTTGAACCCAAGGTTCAAACTCAACTCCATAAGTGAAGTGGCCTATTGTGTTTCGAACAAATTGTCCAAGTTTGGCTATTTAACTTGCTCTAACATGCATGAAAATTCCACCATTAGATTCATTGGATTTTTCTAATAAATTTTCATATATAAATTATTTTAATATGACTTACATATTATTTTCTATGAATTTTGAAGTATATAATTTTTTCTAGAATTTCCTAAATTATTTTTATTCTAGAAATTCATTATTGCGTCAGCATGACGTCATCACGACATCAGCAGGTCAATAGTCCTGGTCCAAGTCAAACATGACGACCCAGACCCACACGTCAGCAACACGGGGCTAATCCCCGTGCTAACCGGGGGTTTGACCCACTTCGGGGCCCACTGTCAGCGGCTGGGGGCTGGCTAAGGAGGGGGATTAGGCCCTAACCGGCCAGCCACGTCGGCGCCCGCTGGAGCGGGGCCGGCGGTGACCAAATCTGTGGTGGAGGACCGCCGAAGATGGCCAGAAACGCGCTAGGGGGCTCGGTTTGGAGGGGCCAGGAGGGCACGGGGCTACCAGACGGCTCACCGGCGAGCTCTCTCGCGGCGGCGCCCGTACGGTCTCGACGAGGGGGGCGGCTAGAGGGCACTAGAGACCACTGGGAGAGGGGGAGAGGGACAACGAGCTCACGGGGAGGCTGCAGGGGGCTCGGTGGCTCGGGGATGACGGAGCAGCGGCAAATCGATGGGGCGAGCTCCGGTGGCCGGCGAGGAAGAATGGCGATGGCTCGGTGTTGAGGGGCTCCTGGCGGCTTCTGTCTCCACAGGGAGGAAAAGGGGGTCACGGCGGAGCTCTAGGAGGCGCCAGGGGGCTTGACGAGGCCAGAGGCTGCGGTGGATGCAAACGACGGCGACGGCAGCGCTAGGCAGAGGAGAGAGGAGAGAGCAAGGGAAGAGGAGAGGAATGAGAGGGAGAGACCAGGGGGCGAAATGTGGGGGGATCAACCGATGAGGGAGGCAGGCAGGTTGGGAGGAGGTGGCCAGGTGCGTGGCCGGCCATGCTCGGCTTCCCCTCTGCCTACTGGCAGAGGTGGAAGACGACTCTGCCCCTCGGCCGGGCCACTTCTGCTACAGGGAGGCCCAGGTAAGCCTCTACCTTCTTTTTTTCTATTTTTGTTTTTATTTCTGACATATGTTTTGGCAAAATAAAATATCAAGCCATTTTATAAAATCCTAAAAATTATTATATGACCTAGACATAAATGACTTATGCCACATAATTAATTTCAAAATTATTTGACATATATTTTATATATAGAAAAATATATATCCAATCCAAATAGAGTTAATTTAATTCAAAAAACCAATATAAAATATTTTTGTGATCCCAAAATATTGGTTGGCAATTTTATCTCAACCCAATATTTTACTACAGAACCAGGAACATTTTCTTAGAATTGTTTGAAGCCATTTTTATAATGCTTATTTGACAAAAATTTGAATTATGAGGCTTGATCATTCCTCATTTCATCTTCATTTGAAAATAAAATGCATGCATGAATGCACTTGCAATCATAAAGAAACCAGGGTTGTGACAACTCACCCCCATTAAACAAGAATCTCGTCCCAAGATTCAGGAGTAGTCGGGAAGAGTGCGGGGTACTCAAGCTGAAGACGATCTTCGCGCTCCTAGGTTGCTTCATCCTCGGAATGATGCGACCCCTGAACCTTCAGAACCTTGATGCTGCTACATCTAGTGTTGCGCTCGGTTTCATCAAGAATACGAACAGGATGTTCTCGATATGAGAGAACATCTTGAAGATCAAGCGTTTCGTGGTCTAATTCGCGGATAGGATCCTTGAAGCAACGCCTGAGTTGAGAAACGTGGAACACATCATGAACTTTGGAAAGCTACGGGGGTAGTTCCAATTGGTAGGCAACCTCTCCTCATTTAGCAAGAATGCAAAAAGGACCAATGTAACGAGGAGCCAATTTGCCTTTGATACCGAAATGATGGGTGCCCTTCAAAGGTGACACCCGATGGTAAGCCTTCTCGTCAACCTCATAACTTACATTCTTATGACAATGGTCATATTGGCTCTTCTGACGAGATTGGGCAGTTTTCATATTCTCACAAATGAAGCGAACTTGCTCTTCTGCATCCTGGATCACATTCGGTCCAAAGAATTGTCTTTCACCGGTTTCTGACCAGTTTAATGGCGTTCGACATCTTCGTCCATACAGAACTTCGAAAGGAGCTTTGCCCGGACTAGACTGAAAGCTGTTGTTATAAGCAAATTCGGAAAAGGGAAGACATTTCTCCCAGTTCATTCCGAATGAGATAACACAGGCTCTGAGCATATCCTCAAGAATTTGATTGACTCTTTCTACTTGACCACTTGACTGAGGGTGATAAGCGGTGCTAAATGAGAGATGGGTTCCCATAGCATTCTGGCAACTTTCCCAAAATCAAGAAGTGAAAAGACTTCCACGATCAGAATTGATCTCTAGAGGAACACCATGAAGAGAAACTATTCGAGAGATATACAAATCTGCTAACTGACTAGCAGTTATACTTTCTCGAACTGGAAGGAAATTAGCAACTTTTGAAAATCGATCGATAACCACGAAGATGGCATCATTCCCTTTCTTAGTCTTTGGAAAGCCGGTGATGAAATCCATACCGACCTTGTCCCATTTCCACATGGGAATAGCCAAGGGCTGAAGGCTGCCAGCAGGCCTTTGATGCTCTGCTTTAACACGACGACAAACATTGCAGTTAGCAATGAATTGAGCGATTTCTCTCTTCATCCGGGTCCACCAAAACCTCTGGCATAGATCCTGATACATCTTAGTATTACTGGGATGAATTGTGAGAGGAGATTCATGAGCTTCCTTGAGAATCAGTTCTCGAAGTTGTTGCTTTTTGGGAACCACCAAGCGGTCCTCAAATAAAACAACACCTTGATCATTTACCGAGAAAAAACGAGCAACTCCCTTGGAAATGTTGCTCTTGATACGAGAAATTCTCATATCTTGCTTCTCGGCAGCTATGATCTGATCCTCAAGAGTTGGTTTCACCACCAAGGTAGAAAGTAATCCTCGAGGAACAATGTGAATATTTAACTTACGAAATTCCTCGTGGATAAGTGGTTGACTTTGTAGCAACAAGAGGTTGTTACAATAGGATTTATGACTTAGTGCATCAGCCATGACATTGGCTTTGCCTGGGGTGTAAGATATTCCTAAGTCGTAGTCCGTAATCAACTCAATCCACCGTCTTTGCCTGAGATTCAAATCCGGTTGGGTGAATATATATTTGAGACTCTGGTGATCACTAAATATTTCACAACGATTACCCAGAAGGTAATGTCGCCAAGTGACTAGTGCATGGACTACTGCAGCAAGTTCCAGATCGTGTGTTCGATATTTTTCCTCATGTTTATGCAACTGTCGGGATGCGTAGGCAATCACATGACGATCTTGCATAAGAATGTAACCTAGACCTTGTCACGAAGCATCACAGTAGATAACAAAGTCCTTTGTGAAATCCGGGGGTACAAGTACCGGGGCAGTAGTTAGTCATCTTTTCAACTCCTGAAAACTTTCCTCACATTTTGGAGTCCACTCGAACTTCTTATCTTTCTTGAGGAGTTCAGTTAGCAGTTTGGCAACTTTGGAGAAGTTCTCAATGAAGCAGCGACAATAGCTCGCTAAGCCAAGGAAACTCCTAACTTGCTTCACCGATTAAGGTTGAGTCCAATCAAGTACAGCTTGAACTCTCTCGGGATTGACAGCAATACCTTTCGCAGAGATTACGTGACCCAGATAGGTCACTTCTGGCAACCAGAACTCACACTTGGAGAATTTGGCGTAAAGGCGGTGCTCTCGGAGTTTCATCAATACCAGCCTAAGATGTTTAGCGTGTTCTTCTTCGTTCTTCGAGTATATGAGGATATCATCGTGGTCAACCACGACAAATTTGTCCAAATACTCCATGAAGATCGAATTCATTAAGTGGGAGAAAGTGGCTGGGGCATTGGTTAGACCTAAGGACATGACGGTGTACTCGTATTGGACATAACGAGTGACAAAAACCGTCTTTGGAATGTCCTCGTTCCTGATTTTGATTTGATGATAACCTAATCTCAAATCCACCTTGGAAAAGACTACGGATCCAGCAAGCTGGTCATACAGATCGTTGATCCTCGGGAGCGGATATTTGTTCTTTATCATGACCAGATTAACCGGCCGATAATCGACAACCATCCGGTCTGTACCACCTTCTTCTTGACGAAGAGGACAGGACAAGCCCATGGAAAATAAATAGGATGGATGAAACCTTTCTTCAACGATTCATCGAGTTGGGTCTTAAGCTCAGCTAGCTCTTGGGGAGACATCTTATAGGGCCTTCTAGCAATTGGAGCGGTTCCTGGAACAAGTTCTATGAGAAACTCTACTTCTCTGTCAGGTGGAACACCTGGCAATTCTTTTGGAAACACATCCGGGAAGTCATGGACTACCGGAATGTTTTCAAGGTCTATAAGAGGATTGGCATTGAGGGAATAAATCATGCCCTCTAGAGTGCGAGTTTGGATATTGACTATCTGGCCAGAAGGATGGGTAAGATGAACATACCTAGAGAAACAATCAATTTTGGCATGATGAGTTGTCATCCAGTCCATCCCCAAAATGATATTGATGTCTGAAGTTTTAAGGGCTATTAGAGAGGCAAGAAACACTAAACCATCAACAAGGATTTGGTTCCCATGGCTTACTGCATTGGTTTGCCATTTGGAACCTAGACTTTGAATAACTAATGGAGAGGGCATAACCTCGAAAGAATTTATGCAAAGAGGCATAACGTTCAGAGATGAAGGAGTGGGATGCTCCTGAGTTAAACAAAACTGAGGCTGGATGAGAATTGACAAGAAGCGTCTTAAGCAAAACATTAGCATCATCTTCAGCTTCTTCTGCAGTTACATGGTGCACACATCCACGAGTATAAACAACTGACCTGACATTGGGCTTCTTGGTTGGCGGCTTGCAACGAACAGCACCACTTGTTGAAGAAGGTGGAACATTTGCTCGCAAAGGGCAATTCTTCGAGTAATGTCTAGGTTGACTGCACGTGAAGCATGCCCCATCAATGGGACATGGATCCGGGTTGAGCACTCAGTTGATGAGGCTCTTCTGGGGAGCACATGGAATCGGCAGACGAGGCGCCACGTACGATGTCCTCGGTGCATACCTCGGAGGAAGAGCGACATTCGGGATCCATATACTATGCTTTTGGGATGTGGACGTTGAAAATGATCCAACATCACGGCTATGCTTGCGAGATTCCTCGTAGGTCATCCTGCTCGTCTCTGCTTGGATTGATTTGTTCACCAGAACTTGGAAGCTAATGAACGCATGCAGACTGAGGTCATGACGGAGCTTCGGGTTAAGGCCTTTCCTGAACCTTGCTTGCTTCTTGGCATCTGTGGATACTTTTTCTGGGGCATAGCGTGCGAGGTATTCAAATTCACGGCTATAAACATCCACATCCATCTTGCCTTGGGTCAGAACACAGAACTCTTCTTGCTTACGATCTAGCAGGGCATGTGGAATATGATGCTCGCGAAAAGCCTCACAAAATTCCTTCCATGATGTAGCTTGGCCTGCAGGACGCATGGCCTCGAAATTCTCCCACCATAAACTAGCATAACCTTCAAGGTGATATGCGGCATACGTGACCTTGTCTCCTTCAACCACGTTTCCATAACTCAGCTTGTTGTTGATACTTCGGAGCCAATCATCTGCGTCTAGTGGCTCAATGGAGTGATGGAAGGTGGGTGGTTGCAACTTGATGAAGTCTCTGATGGATACTAGCTCATTGCAACGATGCACTGTATTCTGCTCGATGTGCTCCAACAGACGGTTGGTGGCACACTTGTTCCTCTCAACTTCTAGCATGACCTCCGTCAACAAAGGCGGGTTGGGAGGATCTTCTTCATCCCTACCGTCTCCATGGTTCTGACTATGACCAATAGATCTCCGATTAACTGGCGACATCCTGAAGGAAACAACCGGGGTTCAGAATCAAGGGAGAATTCGAACACATAAAGAATCCTAGGTGAACTCGGACAGCATAACGGTTGTACGGGCATGAAATATGAGGCAACCTGCACAAGATTTGGCCAGCATAACAGCTCAACATCATGGTTCAAGGCACAGAGAGAACATAGGCATCACTTCTCATAACTCTGATGGGACAAAACTTGTCAAACAACCATTCTGTGAGTCTGTGGTCTAGTAACTCGTCATCCTAGCAGTTAAGTAGAGGAGCCTAGTTCTTAATCCCCGTAGAAAAGAAGAGTGACCCAGAATAGAGTAACTAGAGGAAAGGAGTAAAAAGAGCCTTACGTTCCCTTCCACAATCAATTCCCTTATATATAATTAAAGCATTTCTAGACTCAACATCGACCAGTTTTGCTTCGTAAACCTACAGGCAGTTCACCTCTGATACCAACGCGTCGGGACCCCGATCCTAAGACATATGAATCCAGCATGTAACACGTCACACCACTTTGCGACCTCACGCACGGTAAGCCACGGCCGCCACCTTACCTTGATCGGGACCATTTGCGCCTTTTGGCTCATGGATATGAACGTGTCGCTAGCATTCACACATCAGAGAACCCGGTTCGACATGACTAGTTATAGACCCAAGTGGCGCAACCATACAGGGACAGGCATACATAACCCAACAATGCAGGTGTCGGTCATCATCGTGTGTAGACGAGTCATAGAAAGCTACAAGGACTCCATTATGCTGTGGGACATAAATGTCATCACTGCACGTAGACGAGTCATAGCAGGCTGCAAGGACTCCATTACACTACGAGACATTTCCCCGAAGGGACAGACACAGCAGCAAAGAAGGATACATGCCGGTCAATCAATGTGTCCGGAGCAGTAGCAAGCTACCAAGGCTCGATAGTAGCACAAAGAGGTATTTCCCTATAAAGAAGGCTACTAAAGGCACACAACTAGGTGTTGAATCCCACGCATACCAATGCAATTCAATCATACACACACTATGCACGATATGCGTAGATACAACATGGCATCACAACAAAACTCTACAACATAACATTTATTTAGAAGGCTCCGAGGAGCCAACATAGTATAATGTTACAAAAAGAAGGGGTCACAAGACCCAACATTCAGAGCATACAAAAAACAAGCAGAAGTTACATGTCTGAGTATAGATATCTACAAAAGCGGCTAGAAGAGCCTGAAAAGCTACAACGACCCTACCATAGGAGCCAGACCTCTGTCTGGGTTACTAAGCTAATCTGTCGTTGTCAACGTCAGAAGAATATAACCGAACACAATGTCTAACTCTGCAAAAATGTAAATAAGCAACACTGAGTATGAAGGTACTCAGCAAGTCTTACATCAGAACTATCTACATATGCATCATGTATCAATGAACGGGATTGTGGGGTTTACTGCAGAATGTTAGCTTTGACCTTTGGCTATCCTAGTCTACGACAAAGTAGCCAACGTATCACTACTCTCTCGTCTCCTTACGAGAGAGCACACACGAGTCCACATGTTCACCATCTCAATACTCCACTATGGATCCTCTCTCGTCTTCCAACGAGAAGCCATCCATAGCACTGACACTTACTTGGTGCATTTTAGAGTATCCACTTGAGTTGTCTATGAACAATGCAAGTATCCAAGTAGTCCATATCCGTGGACGCGGCTATTCGAATAGATAATTTACCCTGCAGGGGTATACTTCGTCACACATGCTCCCGCCACTTATCGCCATGTGCACGTAAAAAGGCACCTTAGCAACCTTCAAGCGGAAGCCTAGCAAGGGAGTCGGCCACGGACGTTAACCTTCAACGAGTCATGTCCAAAGCAGTCGCCTATCTGAGTTGGAACCCATAATGGAAGTTCGGCCGAGGTTCCCAACATGGCCTCAAACATTGCGAGCAGGGCCCCAAGCTGGTCCCGATTGGGCCGTTCATCCACTTCGTAGGCTGTGCCACACCTATCAACGTTTCGAACTACTACGACTCCTGGACTGATAACGGGGTAGGTTATTAGGACGCGAGTGCTCGAGTTATCGGAGCCCAATGTGGGGTAGTAGCTAGTCTTGGAACACAAACACGTAACTCAGCTCCTATGAGCGGTTTCAGTGAGACAACCCACCATGTACTCCTACATGGCCTCTCATCGCTACCTTTAGCAAAACAGGTTCATCACTTAACTCTCATCATCAAGACACATTCATTTCACTCCGGTTCATCTCCCAGATGAATCAGACCTGACACAACTCTAAGCATAGCAAGCATAGCAGGGTTATAGCAAAACATGGCTCAAGCATCTACCAGGTATGCTAGGTTGCTTGGTTTAGCTATTTACTCTAACAATGACAGGTCATGCAAAGGAGTGGGTTCATCTATCGCAACGCAAGTAGCAGTTGAAAAGTGTTGCCCGAATGCATTGAAATGAGAGCGAGAGCGAGAGATGGGATTGTATCGAATATGCTCAAGGGGGGTTGCTTTCCTGTTTATCAGAAGAACTCGGTTGTTCTTCGATGTCGGCGATAACTACATCTCGCAAGTCTATCGACAAGATCAAACAAGGTACAAAATAAGCAAGGCAAATGCTTCACAATGATGCATGATAATAGCATGGCGATATGTTACTGGTTTGAGCTAATGCATCTATCAACATGTTAAATGAAGATGGTTTGAACCCAAGGTTCAAATTCAACTCCATAAGTGAAGTGTCCTATTGTGTTTCGAACAAAATGTCCAAGTCTGGCTATTTAACTTGCTCTAACATGCATGAAAATTCCACCATTAGATTCATTGGATTTTTCTGATAAATTTTCATATAGAAATTATTTTAATATGACTTACACATTATTTTCTATGAATTTTTGAATTTTATAATATTTTCTAGAATTTCATAAATTATTTTTATTCTAGAAATTCATTATTGCGTCAGCATGACGTCATCACAACATTAGCAGGTCAACAGTCCTAGTCCAAACCAAACCTGACGACCAAGACCCACACGTTAGCAACACGGGGCTAATCCCCACGTTGACCGGGGGTTTCACCCACTGCGGGGCCCACTGTCAGTGACTGGGGGCTGGCTAAGCAGGGGGATTAGGCCCTAACCGGCCGGCCACGTCGGCACCCGCAGGAGCGGGGCCAGCGGCAACCCAATCCGCGAAGGAGGACCGCCGGAGTTGGCCAAAAACGCGCTAGTGGGCTCGGTTTGGCGCGCGGAAAGCACTGGGAGGGAGCCCGTGCTCGCGCGCTTCCACCGAAGTGGGCAGGAGGGCGCGGGGCTGCCGGATGGCTCACTGGAGAGCTCTCTCGCGGCGGTGCCCCCTACGGTCTCGACGAGGGGGACGGCTAGAGGGCACTAGAGACCACGGGGAGAGAGGGAGGGGGACGGCGAGCTCACGGGGAGGCTGCAGGGGGGCTCGACGGCTCGGGGACGACGGAGCGGTGGCAAATCGACGGGGCGAGCTGCGGTGGCCTGCGGGGAAGAACGGCGACGGCTCGGCGTTGAGGGGCTCCCGGTGGCTTCTGTCTCCATAGGGAGGACGAGGGGGTCGTGGCGGAGCTCTGGGAGGTGACAGGGGGCTCGACGAGGCCGGAGGCTGCGGCGGCTGCAAACGGCGGCGACGGCAGCACTCGGCAAAGGAGAGAGGAGAGAGCAGGGGAAGAGGAGAGGAATGAGAGGGAGAGACCAGGGGCGACACGCGGGGGGATCAACCAACGAGGGAGGCAGGCAGGCTGGGAGGAGGTGGCTAGGCGCGTGGTCGTCTGTGCTCGGCTTCCCCTCTGCCTACTCGCAGAGGTGGAAGACAACTCTGCCCCTAGGCCGGGCCACTTCTTCTACAAGGAGGCCTAGGTAAGCCTATACCTTCTTTTTTTATTTCTGTTTTTGTTTTTATTTCTGACATATGTTTTGGCAAAATAAAATATCAAGCCATTTTATAAAATTCTGAAAATTATTATATGACCTAGACATAAATGACTTATGCCACGTAATTAATTTCAAAATTATTTGACATGTATTTCATATATAGAAAAATATATATCCAATGTAAATAGAGTTAATTTAATTCAAAAACCCAATATAAAATATTTCTGTGATCCCAAAATATTGGTTGGCAATTTTATCTCAACCCAATATTTTACTAGAGAACCAGGAACATTTTCTTGGAATTGTTTGAAGCAATTTTTATAATGCTTATTTGACAAAATTTTGAATTATGAGGCTTGATCATTCCTCATTTCATCTTCATTTGAAAATAAAAATGCATGCATGAATGCACTTGCAATCATAAAGAAACTAGGGCTGTGACATTGGAGCTGAAGACCCTTGGCGTTGGAGGCAAGTTCAGGGGCTACTGAGGGAGTCCTAGATTAGGGGGGTCCTCGGATAGTCGACCTATTGTTGTGGGCCGGACTATGAGGGTTACTTATCAAACACCGAAGGATTTGAAGGCCCAATCTCGAAGATGGAAGCTTCGGGAAATACGGCTTGCGCTCCACGTCTTATGTAATAGTTAGGCAAGTTTATCTCTTCGGCATGTAACCGGCCATGTCTAAACCCTAGACATCCACGGCATCTATATAAGCCGGAGGGTTTAGGGTGTAGAGCCAGAACAACTCATCTAGGGTTAGCTATACGATCTCGAGGTAGATCAACTTTGTAACCACTTACACCATCAATACAACCAAGCAGGACGTACGGTATTACCTCCATTGGAGGGCCCGAACCTGGGTAAACTCGTGTCCCCTTAGTCTCATGTTACCGTCGACTCCAGTCTCACAGTTTGGGACCCCCTACTCGAGATCCGCCGGTTTTGACACCGATAGCAGGCACCCGTGGATTCAGTCAGCCATGGTTTGTGTATGGATTGTGAATAGGAGTAAACTTTACATTCTGTGTGGGAACCGCCAATAATGAGTTTAGCATGGAAGATATTGAAAACCTTTGTTGTAATGTTGACAAGAAAAGTGCACCGCCCCAATGCATGGAAGATATTTCCAATCCTGTTTTAAACTCTAAGCTCTCGCACCTCTACAAATCAATGCTTCCCTCTACGAATGGCTTATCTATGCACCTTTATGTTGTGTCATCATCCTCTTACTAAAAGCATCAGACCGGAGAGCACTATTGTCATTCTTATGCATTGAGTCTAATTAATGTTGGATTTTAGCATGACTGGATCTTTACTACCCTGACTTTTAATTTTTTGTTACTGCTTGAACCTCATAGGTGCTATGCATTTATGTTTTGTGGTATCATAAAGGGCTAGCGGAGTACCATGTCACCATATTATATCGTGATTGTTTTGACAAATTGTTGGCATGTGAGATACTTTTTTATTGCTTGCTAGTTGGTTATGTATTGCCATGAGTAAATATGATGTTTAATTCTTATCATGGATGTGGTTGTTTATGACTTATGCTGAAAACCTGAACACTAGCTAAGCATGTGAATAATGACGAGAACAAAAGAGTTTGTAAAAGTTTTCTTTATCACTTTCAGTTTATCAACTGAATTTCTTGAGGACAAGCAATGTGTAAAGCTTGGGGGAGTTGATACGTCTCCAATGTATCTACTTTTCCAATCACTTTTGCTCTGGTTTTGGACTCTAATTTGCATGAATTGAATGAAACTAACCCGGACTGACACTGTTTTCAGCAGAACTACCTAGGTGTAATGTTGTGCAGAAATAGAAGCTCTCGGAATTGGAAAAAACTTCTTGTGTATTATTTTGGGAATACATGATGAATTATGGAGTGAAGAACAACCAAAGGAGGGCTACCAGTGGGCCACAAGCCAGCAGGGCACCCCCAGGCCGCGACATGATGGCTTGTAGGGCCCAAGTGGCTCCTCTAACCCTAATTCCAGTCCTATAAAATCACATCTGCGGAGAGAGAAATAGAGAGAAGCTTTCATCGTGTTTCACAAGATGTAGTCGCCTCCACCTCATGTTCTTCCTCGGAAAGGCTGATTTGGAGCCTGTTTTGGACTCAAGAGAGGGGAAACCGTTGTCGTTGTCATCACCAACCCTTCTTCATCAACACCACCATGATGCTCAACATTGGGAGTGAGTAATTCCTTTTTAGTCTTGCTAGACGGTGGTGGGAGTGGATGAGATTTATCATGTCAACAAGTTAAGTTTGATAGGGCTTGATCCCTAGTATCCACTATGTTCGGAGATTGATGTTGCTATGATTTTGCCATGCTTATTTCACTAGGGCCCGAGTGCCATGGTTTGAAAGATGAACATATTATGTTTTCACGAATATAAGATTGATTTGGATACTATATTGCAAGTTGTATGCACCTATTATGTGTCTTGATCCGCATAACACAAGGTGACAATAATTGGGATTCTTTCCAATGATTGTCGTAGTTTGAGGAGTTCATGTATTCACCATGTGTTAATGCTTTGTTCCGGTTCACTATTAAAAGAAGGTCTTAATATCTCTTAGTTTCCAATAGGACCCCGCTGCCACGGGAGGATAGGACAAAAGATGGCATGCAAGTTCTTATCGCAAACATATGACTATATACGAAATACATGCGTACATTATATTGATGAATTGGAGCTAGTTCTGTGTCGCCCTAGTGTGTAACTCTTACATGATTGATGTCATCCAAATCATTATCCATCACCGATCCATATGCCTAGGCTTCACATATACAGAATCTTGCTAAGTTACTATTGCTACTATTACTGTCACACCTGCTACTCAATTGCTACTATCACTACTATTACCAAAATTGTTGCTACCACTGTTACCGCTACTACTATTATTTGCCGTGGTACTAAACCTTTGTTGTAGAGAGATATCCCAAGCATGGTTGAATTGACAACTCAACTGTCAAGGCCAATAAATATTCTTTGGCTCCCCTTGAGTCGAATCAATAAATTAGGGTCAAATACTACCCGTGAGGACTGTTGTGATCCCCTATACTTGTGGGTTATCAACGGTCAGTGGGAGGTATCATCACTGACCGACCAACTGCCCTGATAGTGATGAATAAGTCATTGCTAACTCGGAGACACTAACGGGCCAGTGGCTTGTCGATGATGAGTACTTTTAGCTGATTAGTGCTATGTGGCTCTCTAGTAGTGCTTCTTGCGCCAATACCGAAGTTTTAAGTAGCGCGCTCTCCATACATACAGAAATAATCACTAGCAATTAGGCTAACACAGCCACGAACCACACACCCACTAGTGGCATGGTCACTTCCTCGATTCCCAAGGCAGACGTTTGAATGATTGTCGGGAAACAACATCTCATCTATAAAAGCATGATGCTGAGGCGTCTCCATCACCTAAACCCTAGTCGTCCCTTCCTCCTTCCTCACCGTCTCACCCAAGCTATCTCATCCACAATGTTGACGAGTCAGAAGGACACAACTTTAGTTGCAACGCATTGGCCGTGCCTATTCCCCTCCCGTATGCGTCCCACTAGCCATAGAAATCGATGTTTCGTCTTTCCACAAAGGCATGTGTAGTGCTTTTTCTCCCCTCGGAGGCTCCCATAATGCCAACTCTCATGGAGACAAGTAGCATCGATCTGGTGCCTCGGGTCAATCGTATCCATCAACGAAGATGTACACATTGCCTCCCCCCCCCCCCAAGTCGGAGCCCTAGGTCGAGGACCTGATCCACATCGTGTGATGGATCTTCATCCTCGAAGATAAGGTGCACCGCTATGACGAAGAGTGCATCTGCCGAGAGTTCGCCCCGCAATGACCAAAAGGAGGAGTGACACTTCATAGTTGTGGTTCGTGAATCCCCCCACGCCTTCTTCGACAATCTCTCAGAGGGTGACGAGTAGGACAATGACAAAAAGTAGGTATCGTTGTCGTCATCAGCGATACCATAGGTACCACAGTGCGCAGCAATGCTGAATAGAGACAATGCACATTTTAGAAATGTCACTATATGACATTTGTAGTAGAAAAATATATGTAATGTGAAGACTTTTGGTAAGTGTATCGTGTTTGCGGAGGATCTGAGCTGGATTGGTTCCATTAAATGTACCTTAAATTGAACGTACAAATTTGCACCAAATTAAAAAAATAACAAATAAAACCTCAAATATGAAGGTCACATGATAGCTGACTCTGTTTTTGCAGATCTCTGTTGCAGCCTCCAAATACATACATAATGTGTTACATGTGTCTTATGGCAACAATACATATGGCCGCTCCTAGAGTTGCTTTTAGGTGTCTTCGAGCAGCTACAACAAGATTTTAACAAATCCGATCCCTCAAATGCTTGCGGACATGTTCGGATGTGTCCGTGGACAGTGACCGACTCATGTCTACTACGCAACTTTATTCTTGTAAACTTTGTTGGGCCTCCAAGCGCAGTGTTTTGTAGGGCAATGACAATTTTCCCTCAAGTGGATGACCTAAGGTTTATCAATCCGTGGGAGGTGTAGTATGAAGATGGTCTCTCTCGAACAACCCTGCAACCAAATAACAAAGAGTCTCTTGTGTCCCCAACACACCCAATACAATGGTAAATTGTATAGGTGCACTAGTTCGGCGAGGAGATGGTGATACAAGTGCAATATGGATGGTAGATATATGTTTTTGTAATCTGAAAATATAAAAATAGCAAGGTAACAAATAGTAAATAGCGAGCAAAAGTTGTATAAATTCTTGGAAACAAGGCCTAGGGTCCATACTTTCACTAGTGCAATTTCTCTCAACCTTATTGACATAGTTGAATCATATGTAAATACCTCTCGTGCGACAAAGAGTTCATTCCAAAGTCACAAATAGCAGAGAACTAACAAAGAAATTATTGTAGGGTACGAAACCACCTCAAAGTTATCTTTTCTGATCAATCTTATGAGCTATCCCTATAAGTGTCATGGACAGCCCTAGAGTTCGTACTAAAATAACACCTTAATACACACATCAACCAAAACCCTAATGTCACCTAGATACTCCAATGTCACCACAAGTACCCATGGGCTTTATTATACGATGTGCATCACGTAATTTCAGATTCATCATACTCAATCCAACACAAAGAACTTCAAAGAGTGCCCCAAAGTTTCTATCGAAAAGTCAAGAAAAAAACGTGTGCCAACCCCTATGCACACATTCCAAAGGTCACGGCACCCGCAAGTTCATCACCAAAACAAACATCAAGTGGATCAATAGAACATCCCATTGTCACCATGGATATCCCATCGCAAGACATACATCAAGTGTTCTCAAATCCTTAAAGACTCAATCCGATAGGAAAACTTCAAAGGGAAAACTCAATTCATCACAAGAATATAGAGAGGGGAAAACTCCATATGATTCATCTATATCAATAAAGCTCGCGGTACATCAACATTGTGCCATCTCAAGAACACGAGAGAGAGAGAGAGAGAGAGAGAGAGAGAGAGAGATCAAACACATAGCTACTGGTACATACCCTCAGCCTCGAGGGTGAACTACTCCCTCCTCGTCATGGAGACCGCCGGGATGATGAAGATGGCCTCCGGTGATCGTTTCCCCCTCCGGCAGGGTGCCGGAACGAGCTGCCGATTGGTTTTCCGTGGCTCTCAATGGGTGCAGAACTCCCGATCTAGGTTTCTTTTCGAAGGTTTCTATAATTTTGGGAATTTTTGGCATCGATCTCACGTTAAGGGGGGGACACGAGGCGATGACAAGCCTACTAGGCACGGCTAGGGGGTGGCCATGCCTGGCAGGCTTGTGACCTCCTCGTGACTCTTCTGGACCAACTCCAATGCATTGGGGGTCTCTTTTGGTCCAGAAAAAATCATACTAAATTTTCAGCCCATTACGGAAACTTTTATTTCTGCACAAAAAACGATACCATGGTAGTTCTGCTGAAAACAGCGTCAGTCCGGGTTAGTTCTCATAAAATCATACCAAAATCATATAGAATTATTGTAAACATGGCATGGATACTTTATAAATTATAGGTATGTTGGAGACGTATCAGCATCCCCAAGCTTAATACTTGCTCGTCCTCGATTAGGTAAATGATAAAAGAAATAATTTATGAAGTGTGAATGCTAGCCTAGTGCGTAAATTTGATCAATGATACTTCCAAACTCTTTTTATTGCATCATTATATATCATAAACAGTAGCTCATCTCATAAACCTTCTCATGACGAAATAACAAGATATCCACATTTTAAAGTATAGACTAACAAACTATGCTTTCAGTCACCAAACAATTGCAATTCATCTTATTTTCAGGAAGGGTCTATGTAAGAGCTTTGATTTAGCAAATTTCACATACTCAACTATCATATAGTCTTCCATGATTGCTAGCACTCAAAGCATATTTTTAGAGAAAATGGCATCCGTCAAACACAGAGAAAGATAGGGGCTTAAAATTTCACCACCCCACTTATTTATCATATAGATAATTGTCAACAATAATAATTCATGATCAAATATATTTGAATGGCCATATATGCTTGGGTCTTTCCCCACCACATGATGCTTACCAACTAAAGAATAATTGAAGTTGAACTAAAAAGGAATGCTATTGACTCTTGCATAAAAGTAAATACATGAAAGTAAAAGATAGGCCCTTCGCAGAGGGAAGCATTGATTTGCATAGGTGCCAGAGCTCGAGCTTTTAAAACGGAGATGAATAATAATTTTCGGCAGTATGCTTTCATTGTCACCATAACAACCGAGAGATCTTGGTATCTTCCATGCTAGATACATTATAGGCAGTTCCCAAATAGAATGGTAAAGTTTTTACTCCCCCTCCACTAAGCAATCACACTCCATGGCGAGCCAAATCCATGGGTACCGTCCATACCAACAACATTTTTGGGGGAGTTTTGTTTAATTATTTGCATTTTTTTCTTTGATTTCGGGATTGGGAATCCCTATTACCAGCCACTTTCTCGTGAATGATAGTGAATCAACACATATCATGAGAATAACCCACCTAGCATAGAAGATACTGACAGCCCCTAGTCATTATATGAGCGATTCGGGCATACAAAACAAAATATTATTTGAAGTTTTAGAGTTTGGCACATGCAAATTTACTTGGAACGGCAGGTAAAAACCGCATATAGGTAGGTATTGTGGACTCATATGGAACAACTTTGGGTTTAAGGGTGTTTGGATGCACAAGTAGTATTTCTCCTTGGTGCGGAAGTTTTGACTAGTATGAGGTGGAAGCAAGCACCACATGTTGGAGGATCCATAACAATATAACTTCTATACAAATATACCCAAGCATAACTCATTATGTTGTCTTCCTTGTCCAACTTCAACTAATTTTCTCAAGTTTGGAAATAATTAATGGGAATTCACAATCATAGAAGATGTCCAAGATATTATATTTATATGTGAAATCTCTCTTCCTTCAATATTCTTTCATGAATGGTTCAAGTGACCAATGCGGTGTTTGCTAACTTTCAATAAATTTTACCACCTATACTTATTATATGTGAAGTCATTACTCCCCATGGGATAAGCATATAAAACATTTATAATTTCATATTTATGAAATTCAATTTATTCAACCATTTACTCATAGGATATAAGCGAAGCACTAGAGTAAATAACAAAACAATTCCAAAACATATAAGTGAAGATCAATGAGTAGTCAAACAATTAAGTAGCTATCTAAGGACTCTCTCTCTCTCTCTATATATATATATATATATCAATAAATATTTTCAGATCTTATTATTTTATTCAAAAGCAAACTAAAGAAAAATAGCACTCCAAGAATAGCATGCATCATGTGAACAAACTAAAGTTTAGGCTCAACATAGGCTAACCGCTAATTATTGAAGAAGAGAGGTGGGATGCATAGCATCCCCAAGCTTAGATGCTTGAGACTTATTGAAATATTTACTTGGGGTGCCTTGGGAATCCCCAATCTTGAGCTTTTTTAGCTCTTCCAATCCTCTCATATCATGGTTTCACCTATTCTCAAAAACTTCATGCACACAAAACTCAAAAAGGAACTCATGATATAGGTTGGTACACATGAGAACAAATCAACACTTAATGTACTGCCAAGACAAGTTGGAAAATAATTTGCAAACATTAGTTACTGTATACTATCATTTCCACAATTTATATCTACCAATATAGGCTATGGAAACTATAGGATAAGTAGATAACAAAACTATGACAGCAAACTGTCCAAACAGAATAGTCTGTAGAAATTTATAAAAACAGTGTACTTATGTAACTCAAAAACTTATGAAAATTTAGGAAATTCTATAAAATTTATATTAAAACACTTTGTAAAAATTTCAGAAACTTTCGAAGTTCTAGTAAAATATGAAAATTCAAACACTACAGCAGAAGTTTCTGTTTTTACCCAGCACATATCAAAACATGCAATGCAAGCATCCTAAAGGCAATTCTTGGAAAAAATTTATTGAAACACAAGATTATAAATAACACCAAACAAATAATAACAAAATAAAATGACTCTCCAACCAAAACTCATATTATGTGACGAATAAAAAATATAGCTCCAAGTAAGATATACCGATAGTGTTGAAGACGAAAGAGGGGATGCCTTCCGGAGCATCCCCAAGCTTAGGCGCTTGAGTATTCCTTAAATATTACCTTGGGGTTCCTTGGTAATCCCCAACCTTAGTCACTTTTCACTCCTTATTCTCCTCATATCGGTGTCTCACCCAAAACTTGAAAACTTCAATCACACAAAACTTACCGGAACTTTATGAGAAGGGTTAGTGTAATAAAGATAGATCATTCACTTAGGTACTGTCAAGAAAAGATTCATAATTATTCACACATTATACCTACTGTATTCCATCATTCCCACAATTTATATTACTCAATATAAGCTATAGGTTCTCTAAACAAGCAAATTATGCATGCAAAACAGAATCTGACAAAAATAGAATAGTCTGTAAAGATCTGAATGACCACCAAACTTACTTGCCTCTAAAAATTCTGAAAAAATATTAAAACTCAAGTACTTTGCATATAAATTCTGTGTAAAAATTTCAGAATTTATTGGCGCTCTATTAAAATCAAATAATTCAAATACTGGACGCAAAACTTTCTGTTTTTGCACAGAATCAAACAAGCAAGTATCCACACTATCCCAAAGGCTTTACTTGGCACTTTATTCAAATAAAAGACACAAAAAATGATTACTATAGTATCTTAATCATGTGAACACATCAAAACATAAATTAAAAGTGTTGCGTTGTCTCCCAACAAACGCTTTTCTTTAATGCCTTTTAGCTAGGCATGATGATATCAATGATGCTCGTATAGGAATAATAGTTGAAACATGCAAGAGAGCATCATGAATCACATGACAAACACATTTAAGTCTAACACAATTCCTACTCATAGGGATTTTGTGAGAAAACAATTTATGGTAACAAGAATCAACTTGCATAGGAAGGCAAAACAAACATAACTTCAAAACTTTGAACACATAGTGAGGAAACTTGATATTATTGCAATTCCTACAAGCATATGTTCCGCCCTCATAATAATTTTCAGTAGAATAATGAATGAATTACACAATATAACCAGCACATAAAGCATTATTTTCATGATGCACAAGCATAGAATTTTTATTACTACCCACACAAGCAAAATTCTCATGCAAAGTAGTGGGAGCAAACTCAACAAAATAACTATCATGTGACACTTGATTGACATAAACACATTAAATATTAAAACCATGATAATAGGTTTTATGGTTGTCATTAATATTTATAGCATATGTGTCATCACAATAATCATCATATATAGTAGGTATGCCATCATCATAATAGTTTTGCTCATCAAAACTTGGGGGATTAAAAATATCATCTTCATCAAACATAGCATCCCCAAGCTTGTGGCTTTGCATATCATTAGCATCATCGATATTCAGAGAATTCATACTAAAAATATTGAAATCATGCTCATCACTCAAATATTTAGTGCCAAATATTTTAATAACTTCTTCTAGCACTTGAGCACAATTTTCCTTTCCATCATTTTCAAGAAAGACATTAAAAATATGAAGCATATGAGGCAAACTCAATTCCAATTTTTTGTAGTTTTATTTTATAAAAACAAACTAGTGGAAAACAAGAAACTAAATATTTGATTTCAAGATCTAAAGATATACCTTCAAGAACTCACCTCCCCGGCAACGGCGCCAGAAAAGAGCTTGATGTTTAGTACGCAACTTTATTCTTGTAGACTTTGTTGGGCCTCCAAGCGCAGAGTTTTGTAGGACAATGGAAATTTTCCCTCAAGTGGATGACCTAAGGTTTATCAACCCATGGGAGGTGTAGGATGAAGATGGTCTCTCTCGAACAACCCTGCAACCAAATAACAAAGAGTCTCTTGTGTCCCCAACACACCCAATGTAATGGCAAGTTGTATAGGTGCATTAGTTTGGCGAAGATATGGTGATACAAGTGCAATATGGATGGTAGATATAGGTTTTTATAATCTGAAAAATATAAAAACAGCGAGGTAAAAAATAGTAAACAGTGAGAAAAATGTAGTATAAATGCTTGGAAACAAGGCCTAGGATCCATACTTTCACTAGTGCAATTTCTCTCAACCTTATTGACATAGTTGAATCATATGTAGATACCTCTCGTGCGACAAAGAGTTCACTACAAAGTCACAAATAGATAAGAACTAACAAAGAAATTATTGTAGGGTACGAAACCACCTCAAATTTATCTTTTCTGATCAATCTTATGAGCTATCCCTATAAGTGTCATGGGCAGCCCTAGAGTTCGTACTAAAATAGCACCTTAAGATACACATAAACCAAAACCCTAATGTCTCCTAGATACTCCAATGTCACCACAAGTACCCATGGGCTTGATTATATGATGAACACAATTTTAGATTCACCATATTCAATCCAACACAAAGAACTTCAAAGAGTGCCCCAAAGTTTCTACCGGAAAGTCAAGACAAAAACGTGTGCCAACCCCTATGCATATATTCCCAAGGTCACGCAACCCGCAAGTTGATCACCAAAACATACATCAAGTGGATCAATTAACATCCCATTACACCACGGATATCCCATTGCAACACATACATCAAGTGTTCTCAAATCCTTAAAGACTCAATCCGATAGGAAAATTTCAAAGTGAAAACCAATGGCGGGACCTAGACGTCCACATTGGTTCCTAGATATTCTACGAAGATCTTTATCGGTTGAACCTCTATGTCAAGGATTCAGTTAATCTCGTATAGCGTTCCCTTTGTTCTTCAGTATGTTACTTGCCCAAGATTCGATCGTCGGTATCTCCATACCTAGTTCAACCTCGTTACCGGCAAGTCTCTTTACTCGTTCCGTCATACAAGATCCCGCAACTAACAATTAGTCACATTGCTTGCAAGGCTCATTGTGATGTTGCATTACCGAGTGGGCCCCGAGATACCTCTCCGTCACACGGAGTAACAAATCCCAATCTCGATCCATGCCAACTCAACAGACACCATCGGAGATACCTGTAGAGCACCTTTATAGTCACCCAGTTACGTTGCGACGTTTGATACACATAAGGCACTCCTCCGATATCCGTGAGTTGCATGATCTCATGGTCATAGGAACATATACTTGACATGCGGAAAACTATAGCAATAAACTGACACGATCATATGCTACGTTTGTAGTTTGGGTCTTGTCCATCACATCATTCTCCTAATGATGTGATCCCGTTATCAAATGACATCACATTTCAATGGCTAGGAAACCCTGACCATCTTTGATCAACGAGCTAGTTCACTAGAGGCATACTAGGGACACAGTGTTGTCTATTTACCCACACATGCAATGTGTTTCCAATCAATGCAATTATACCATGGATAATAAACGATTATCATGAACAAGGAAATATAATAATAAACACTTTATATATTGCCTCTAGGGCATATTTCCAACAGTCTCCCACTTGCACTAGAGTCAATAATCTAGTTCACATCACTATGTGATTTACATGGTAATGAATCGAACACCCATACAGTTCTAGTGTTGATCATGTTTAGCCCTTGGAAGAGGTTTAGTTAACGGGTCTGCAACATTCAGATCCGTGTGCACTTTGCAAATATTTATGTCCTTCTCCTCGATGTAGAACCGGATGGAGTTGAAGCGTCGCTTTATGTGTCTGGTCCTCTTGTGAAACCTTGGTTCCTTGGCTAGAGCAATGGCACCAGTGTTGTCATAGAATAGGTTTATTGGATTCAGTGCACTGGGCACTACTCCAAGATCTGTCATGAACTGCTTCATCTGGACACCTTCCTTCGCTGCCTCCGAGGCTGCGATGTACTCCGCTTCGCACGAAGAATCAGCTACCACGCTTTGCTTGAAACTGCACCAGCTTACCGCTCCCCCGTTAAGAATAAATACGTATCCGGTTTGCGACTTAGAATCGTCCGGATCAGTGTCAAAGCTTGCATCAACGTAACCCTTTACGACGAGCTCTTCATCACCTCCATAAACGAGAAACATGTCCTTAGTCCTGTTAAGGTACCTAAGGATATTCTTGACCGCTTGCCAGTGCTCCACTCCAGGATCACTTTGAAACCTTCCGGCCATACTTATGGCAAGGCTGACATCGGGTCTTGTGCACAGCATTGCATACATGATAGAGCCTATGGCCGAAGCATAGGGGATGACGCTCATCTTTTCTTTATCTTCTACAGTTACTGGGCATTGAGTCTTACTCAACTTCACACCTTGAAACACGGCAAGAACCCCTTCTTGGACTGCTCCATTTTGAACTTCTTCAAAACTTTATCAAGGTATGTGCTCTGTGAAAGTGCTATTAAGCGTCTCGATCTATCTCTATAGATATTAATGCCTAATATGAAAGCAGCTTCTCCTAGGTCCTTCATTGAAAAACTCTTATTCAAATATTCTTTCACGCTTTCCAGCATTTCTATATTGTTTCCAATCAGCAATATGTCATCCACATATAACACTAGAAACGCTATAGAGCTCCCACTCACTTTCTTGTAAATACAAGCTTATCCATAAACTTGTATAAACCCAAACGCTTTGATCACCTCATCAAAACGCTTATTCCAACTCCGAGATGCTTGCACCAGTCCATAAATGGATCGCTGCAGTTTGCAAACTTTGTCAGCAATCTCTGGATCGACAAAACCTTCGGGTCGCATCATATACAACTCTTCCTCAAGGAAACCGTTGAGGAATGCCGTTTTGACATCCATCTGCCAAATTTCATAGTCGAAATAAGCAGCTATTGCCAACATGATTCTAACAGACTTAAGCATCGCTACGGGTGAGAAAGTCTCATCGTAGTCAACTCCTTGAACTTGTGAAAAACCCTTTGCCACAAGTCGAGCTTTATAGACGGTGACATTACTGTCCACGTCCGTCTTCTTCTTATAGATCCATTTGTTCCGAATGGCCTTTCGCCCTTCAGGTAGTACTTCCAAAGTCCATACCTCCATAGCTCGTAGGTTCATTGTTGTCTAACAACATGACCTCCAAGACAGGGTTGCCGTACCACTCGGGAGTAGTACGCGTCCTTGTCGACCTATGAGGTTCAATAGCAGCTTGATCCGAAGATTCATGATCATCATCATTAACTTCCTCTTCTACCGTCGTAGGTTCCACAGAAACATCTTTCTACGCTGCGCTACTTTTCGGTTGAAGTAAAGGTTCAATAACCTCATCAAGCTCTATTTTCCTCCCACTCAATTCTTTTGAGAGAAACTCTTTCTCAAGAAATATTCCGTTCTTAGCAACAAACACTTTGCCTTTGGATCTGAGATAGAAGGTATACCCGACTATCTCTTTCGGGTATCCTATGAAGACGCATTTCTCCGCTTTGGGTTCCAGCTTTTCAGGCTGAAGCTTTTTGACATAAGCATCACATCCCCAAACTTTAAGAAACGACAACTTTGGCCTTTTGCCAAACCACAGTTCATATGGCGTCGTCTCAATGGATTTCGATGGTGCCCTATTTAAAGTGAATGCAGCTGTCTCTAATGCATAACCCCAAAACGATAGTGGCAAATCGGCAAGAGACATCATAGAACGCACCATATCTAATAAGGTTCGATTATGACGTTCAGACACACCATTATGTTGTGGTGTTCCGGGCGGTGTCAACTGTGAAACAATTCCACATTGTCTTAAGTGACTGCCAAACTCATAACTCAGATATTCACCTCCTCGATCAGATTGCAGAAATTTAATCTTCTTGTTACGATGATTCTCAACTTCACTCTGAAATTGCTTGAACTTTTCAAAAGTTTCAGACTTGTGTTTCATCAAGTAAATATACCCAAATCTACTCAAGTCATCAGTGAAGGTGAGAAAGTAACGATATCCACCGCGCGTTGCAACATTCATTGGACCGCACACATCAGTATGTATGATTTCCAACAAGTCACTTGCCCGTTCCATTGTTCCAGAGAACGGCGTTTTAGTCATCTTGCCCATTAGGCATGGTTCACATGTGTCAAGTGATTCAAAATCAACTGACTCCAAAAGTCCATCAGCATGGAGCTTCCTCATGCGTTTTACACCAATATGACCTGAACGGCAGTGCCACAAGAAAGTGGTACTATCATTAACAACTCTACATCTTTTGGCATCAATGTTATGAACATGTGTGTCATCACTATCAAGATTCAATATGAATAAACCCCTCACATTGGGTGCATGACCATAAAAGATAGTACTCATATAAATAGAACAACCTTTATTCTCTGACTTAAATGAGTAACCGTCTCGCAATAAACAAGATCCAGATATAATGTTCATGCTTAACGCAGGCACTAAATAACAATTATTCAGGTTCATCACTAATCCCGATGGTAATAGAAGAGAGAGCGTGCCGACGGCGATCACATCAACCTTGGAACCATTTCCCACGCGCATCGTCACTTCATCCTTTGCCAACCTTCGTTTATTTCGTAGTTACTGCTTTGAGTTGCAAATGTGAGCAACTGAACCGGTATCAAATACCCAGGCACTACTACGAGAGCTAGTAAGGTACACATCAATAACATGTATATCATATATACCTTGTTTGTCGTTGGCCGCCTTCTTGTCCGCCAGGTACTTGGGGTAGTTCCGCTTCCAGTGACCAGTTCCCTTGCAATGAAAGCACTCAGTTTCTGGCTTAGGTCCATGCTTAGGCTTCTTTGTAGGAGTAGCAACTGTTTTGCCACCCTTCTTGGTTTTACCCTTCTTGCCTTTGCCTTTGCCATTTTTCTTGAAACTAGTGGTTTTATTAGCCATCAACACTTGATGTTCTTTCTGGATTTCAGACTCAACGACTTTCAGCATCGCAAACAGCTCGGCGACTGACTTGTTCATCCCGTGCATGTTATAGTTCATCACAAAGCTCTTGTAACTAGGTGGCAGCGATTGAAGAACTCTATCAGTGATTACCTCCGGCGGAAGGGTAATTCCCAACTCAGCTAGACGGTTTGAGTACCCAGACATTCTGAGTATGTGCTCACTAATAGACCCGTTCTCCTCCATCTTGCAAGCATAGAATTTATCGGAGGTCTCATACCTCTCGATCCGGGCATTCTTTTGAAAGATAAACTTCAACTCCTGGAACATCTCATATGCTCCATGACATTCAAAACGTCTTTGAAGTCCCGGTTCTAAGCCATACAATATTGCACACTAAACTATTGAGTAGTCTCCAGCACGAGCCTCCCAAGCGTTCTTAACGTCTTCGGAGGTCATGTCTTCTGGTTGGTCACCAAACGGTGCATCAAGGACATATGACTTCTGGGAAGCCGTGAGGATAATCCTCAGATTACGGGCCCAGTCAACAAAGTTACTTCCATCATCTTTCAATTTAGCTTTCTCTAGGAACGCATTAAAATTCAGGGTGCTACTGCGCGAGCCATTGATCTACAACATAAATATGCAAAGGTTACTTACACTATTGTTCAAGATAATGAGTTTAGTTAATCAAATTACTAAAGCTCCCACTCAAATTGACATCCCTCAAGTCATCTGAGTGTCACATGATCCAAATTCACCAACTCAAGTCCGATCATCACGTGAGTCAAGGTGGCTTCAATGGTGAACATCATCATGTTGATCATATCTACTATATGACTCATGCTCGACCTTTCGGTCTCTTGTGTTCCGAGGCCATGTATGTACATGCTAGGCTTGTCAAGTTTAACCCGAGTGTTCTGCACGTGCAAATCTGGCTTGCACCCGTTGTATGTGAACGTAGAGTCTATCACACCTGATCATCACGTGATGTCTCAACACGACGAACTTTTGCAACGGTGCACACTCGGGGAGAACACAATTTTATCTTGAAATTTAAGTGAGGGATCACCTTATAATGCTACCTCGTACTAAGAAAAACAAGGTGCATAAAAGGATTAACATCACATGCAATTCATAAGTGACATGATATGGCCATGAACTTGTGTTTAAGATCTCCATCTTCGAAACACCGGCATGATCTCCATCGTCACCGGCACAACATCATGTCTCCATCATCTTGATCTCCATCAATGTGCTGCCATTGGGGTTGTGGCGCCAGCCCTGCTTCTACTTCTATTGCTGCCGCTTAGCGATAAAGTAAAGCATTACATAGCGCTTAATGATTGACATGCAGGTCATACAATAATTAAAGACAACCCTATGGTTCCTGCCGGTTGCCGTATTCACCGACGTGCAAGTCGTGAAAATCTATACATCACATGATCATCTCATACATCACATATATCTCATCATGTAATTGGCCATATCACATCACATAATACCCTGCAAAAACAAGTTAGACGTCCTCTAATTGTTGTTGCATGTTTTACGTGGCTGCTACGGGTATCTAGCAAGAACGATTCTCACCTACGCATAAACCACAACGGTGATACATAGATTGCTTTTCAACCTTCTCAAGGACCGCCTTTGTTGGATCCGATCCAACTAAAGTAAGAGAAACTAACACCCGCAATTCATCTAAGCAACAAGTTGCGTCGAGGGAACCGGTCTCTCATAAGCGTACGAGTAATGTTGGTCCGGGCCGCTTCATCTCACAATCCCGCTGAACCAAAATCCGACCAAGGGAGGAAGCAATCTAAGCATCAACGCCCACAAACCTTTTCTGTTCTACTCGAGATCTCATCGAACCATCAACCTAGCTCATGATGCCACTGTTGGGGAACGTCGCATGGGAAACAAAAAATTTCCTACGCACACACAAACCTATCCATGGTGATGAGCATCTACGAGAGGGAGAGTGGATCTACGTACCCTTGTAGATCGCTAAGCGGGAAGCGTTAAGAAATGCGGTTGGTGTAGTCGAACTTCTTCGTGATCCAAATCTCCGAGCGTCCCGCGATCTAATCACGATCCGTCCCGCGATCTCGTCACGATCCGTCCCGCGATCCAATCACGAACGTCCCGTGGCCTTGATCACAATCCTTCTGATCTAGTACCGAACGGACGGCACCTCTGCGTTCAGCACACATGCAGCTTGGTGACGATCTCCACCATCTTGATCTAGCAAGAGGAGGTAGAGAGGAGGAAGAGTTCACCAGCAGCATGACGGCGCTCCGGTGATGGTGGTGGAGTGATTCCGGCACGGCTTCGCCTAAGCGCTGCGGAAAACCGATCTAGAGGAGCACCGGTGAAACGGGTAGCACGTGGCCGTAAACTGTGTCTAAACAGCCCCAATCCACCAGTATATATAGGAGGGAGGGAGAGGCAGCCCTTGGCGCAAGGTCAAGGGCCTCTAGGAGCCGGCCGGCTAGAGGGGGAGGAGTCCTACTCCTCCTCCACTCCTAGTAGGAGTAGGACTCTTCCTTTTTGCCTTTTTTCGCCTTTTTCCTTTAGGACTTTTGCCTCCTGTGCCATGGGCCTTATTGTGGATGTTACTCCAGCCCACTAAGGGCTGGTTATTACTCTCCACAGCCCATGGACCCTCTGGGCTCGAAATACCCCTCCCGGAGGTCTCCTGGTACACTACCGGCACTCCCGGTACACTACCGATGAGCCCGAAACTTTTTCGGCGACCAAACTGGGACTTCCTATATATGAATCTTTACCTCCGGACCATTCCGGAGCTCCTCGTGACATCCAGGATCTCATTCGGGACTCCGAACAAACTTCGGTCACCACCATACATAACTCTACACTACCGAAACGTCACCAAACCTTAAGTGTGCAGACCCTGCGGGTTCGAGAACTATGTAGACATGACCGAGACACCTCTACGGTCAATAACCAATGGAGGGACCTAGATGTCCACATTGGTTCCTACATATTCTACGAAGATCTTTATCGGTCGAACCTCTATGTCAAGGATTCAGTTAATCTCGTATAACGTTCCCTTTGTTCTTCGGTATGTTACTTGCCCGAGATTCGATCGTCGGTATCTCCATACCTAGTTCAACCTCGTTACCGGAAAGTCTCTTTACTCGTTCCGTAATACAAGATCCCGCAACTAACAATTAGTCACATTGCTTGCAAGGCTCATTGTGATGTTGCATTATCGAGTGGGCCCCGAGATACCTCTCCGTCACACGGAGTAACAAATCCCAATCTCGATCCATGCCAACTCAACAGATACCATTGGAGATACCTGTAGAGCACCTTTATAGTCACCCAGTTACGTTGTGACGTTTGATACACACAAGGCACTCCTTCGATATCCGTGAGTTGCATGATCTCATGGTCATAGGAACATATACTTGACATGCGGAAAACTGTAGCAATAAACTGACACGATCATATGCTACGTTTGTAGTTTGGGTCTTGTCCATCACATCATTCTCCTAATGATGTGATCCCGTTATCAAATGACATCACATGTCAATGGCTAGGAAACCCTGACCATCTTTGATCAACGAGCTAGTTCACTAGAGGCATACTAGGGACACAGTGTTGTCTATTTACCCACACATGCAATGTGTTTCCAATCAATGCAATTATAGCATGGATAATAAACGATTATCATGAACAAGGAAATATAATAATAAACACTTTATATATTGCCTCTAGGGCATATTTCCAACACGGTCTTCAGTGATGTCCACGACGTCCGTACCGGGTGCCGAGAAGATGGGCGTGTAGGAGGGCTCCGGCTCCTCCTCACCATCATCATTGATAGCCACGGGCATCTCGTCAACAGTTGCGGCGTGCTCCACCTTTGCCTCCCATAGACGACTCCGCTTGACCTCCGACATCGATTCCGACCGGAGGAAATCGAGGATCACCAGTTGCTCCATCTGCAGATCCGCGGCCCCAACGTCCCCATGTCCTTCTCCTCTTCTTCCTCCTCCTCCTCCTCCATTGCCACCTCCTCCTCTCTGTCCTTGTGCTCCTCCTCATCATCATCATCATCATCATCATCTTCATCCTCTTCCTCCTCATCCTCCTCCTTTGGATCTACCGCATCTAGTGGTAGCCCCGCGGCTATCCGTACTTCGTGCCTTGCCAGGACCTGCTCAAGGAGCTACAAACAGCACCCCAACATTAGATAAGTTTCCAAGTGGCATGAGGGCATAACTACTAGTGGAATGTGGCGGATGGCGAGCGCAAAGTAGCGGTGGCGACAGACGAGGAGGGGGGACACTACTAGAGAAAATGCTAGTAGCAACACGCTTTTTTCTTGTATCCGTAGCGCGGTGGCGTGTGCTACTCGTAGGGCGCTACAGCTAATAATTACCAGTAGCGCAGGTCAGGACCTTTCTACTTGTAATTGACATATGAGTAGCACGGTTCGATACACTCACTACTGCTAACTATTAGTAGTGCGGTTCTATACCCCGCGCCACTGCTAATTGCACATATATTTTTATATTTATATTTTATTTACACATGGTTATACATATTAATATACAGCATCAATTATAATGGCAAGAATCGTAACATCATGTTTCCCTACTAACCCAACTTGATCAGTGGCACACATCCACTTTAATCTAATCTATGTCATCTAATAACTAATCATCCTTTGTCACATAACAACTTATCATCATCTTAATCATCTAACAACTCATCACACTACTAGGAGAAACCCTACTAGTAGCGCTTGAAAACCTATAGTAGTAGCATTGGGTCCAGCGCTACTGCTAAGGCGCTACAGCTAAGTTATAGCAGTAGCGCTGGTTGGTGTAGCACTACTGCTAAGTCTGGCTAGCAGTAGCGTTGCACTTACCAGCGCAACTGCTAACTATCTGTAGCACTGCAGAGAGGCAAGCGTTGTTGATAGTCCATTGCTGCTACTAGATAGCTTACAGCGTTGCTGCTAGTATTATTGCTTTCACAAAATCATACCCCCTCTACTTATTTGTGATGTATTTATACATGCTCTATACAGTAGTTTCATCATATCATCATAATACATCATTTTCATATAAGAACTCCTCATCATCATCATTTTCGTCCATGAGACATCATATAACAACTTGCTCACTAGTTATAATAACAATAATTCATCATCATCATCATATAACAACTCCTCATCATCATCATCAACTTGGGCATCAACTTGGTCACTAGGTCACTAGTCATATATAATTAGCACTAACTAATTGTTCTTAATACCTAGGACCTACTCCTGCTGCTCTCTCTTGGGTAAAATAGCATAAAACATGTGTAGAACTCCTTTGTCATATTGGATAATGCATATGAAGATGTCTCCTAATTATGGGCTGCGCTTCTGATTGCTACCCCCTAGTACTTCTCTGCGATCCTTCACAATTTTGCTCCAGTCTTTTTCTATTAAGACTTGCTCGCTTCGTGAAATGATGAATGCACTCATGTGCAATACAGGATATCTTGGCCGTAAGCTAACCATTGCCATGTGAACTTTAGACTCCATCCAACGAGGCACAACACTCATCGGGAGCCCCTGTTGAAGAACATCGTAGTAACATACTTAGCAATGAAGTTTAGCTTAAAAAATAATGTATGCAAAAGATGCACTGAGGACAAATAGTAAAAATCTTACCATCTTTCCTAGATAGATGTGACCGTACTTCAATACGCACACTAGTGGTCGCATGTTTTGAGTACTAATGTCCCGAAGTCCAGGAAAATAACCTGTCTTGGCAGCATCAAGATCCTCAAGTCATGAAACATAATGACCTATCTCCTCGCAGTTTACTTCAGCCCCGGGACAGTAGTAGGTGTTGTTTACCAAGCGCTAGACATGTTTGCTTGAATGGAAATAAGCTATCAATAGAAATTAGCTGTCAACTATTTTTAAATAAACAATATAAATTACTTAATAAATATGGTTGAGAAACTCACATAATGGTAGAACTGGAGGCGTCTGCACATCGACCCAGATGTCGATATTACCTTCAATTTCATCTTCCGGACGAATATCAAAGGTGATAAGCATATTAGGCTCAAATGCATAAGCCTTGCATAGTGCTCTCCAACTTTTGCATTCAAAATAGGAGTAGGTGTCTGCATTGTACAATTTTACGGCAAAAGTATAACCATGCTCGGTCCTCAAGTGAACTCTATTTACCTCCATACTTTTTTTAGAATTGGAACCAATCTTATCCAAGACATAAATTCTTGCATGGCAGGGGATACGCTAGTAGAATAGTAAAAAATTAAAATTATAAGTTGAAGCAAAAGAAGCAGAAGTCATGCTTAATTACGAAAAAATACTTGTCGTTGTGACTTACCGTATCCACTTTGAAGGTCTCATCCAACATGATGTTGAAGCACCTACCATCAACTAGGTGAGGCTTGTCGCACAGGCCGCGCTCGTCTTCGCAGCATTCGCACATAACGAATTTCCTTTCGTCGTCAGGCATTTCCTATGTTCATAGTTGAAAATTTTAAAATCGATCGAAGGCAATTATGAGGAAACTGATCAACACACAGATCACTATTACTCAATATGCAACGGGTTGACTTTAGGTATGTTGAGTCTTCCCTTCCTAAACTCTCATCTCACGTATATGGTGGGCACTCCCTCTGATATTGAGACCGTCGGTGATGGTGGCTCCTCCATTTGTTCCCGAGTGCATTACACGAAAATGTCTAGCACACGGGAACGAAGGACAAGCGACCCCCACAACAATAGTTGGGATTCTTCCTCTCTCATATTTCGACCGTCGGTGATGGTCGCTACTCCTCCTTTCCCTAGTGCATTACAAATATCTAGCACAAGGAAAAGAAGGAGAAGCGACCCCCACGACAACAGTCGGGATTCTTCCTCTCTCTCTCTCATATATATATATATATATATATATATATATATATATATATGGTGGACACTCTCCCTTACTGAAAGACACACAAGGAGCCGAAACAGACCTAAAGTCAACCCGTTCCATATATCGAGCAATGACATAGAAAAAATGCCCTATGTTTTGCTGGAATATCATTGAATTCTCGTTCTGGCAAATCACAAGCACTCGATATGTCCTACATTGTAGCACAAGTCATGCTAAAATTCATGAAAAAAATCGGCATGACCTTTACTAAAAATAGGACACATCGAGCGCCTGAAATTTGCCGGAACGGAAACGAATCAACATTTCGACAAAACTATCAACTAAACCCTAGAAACTATCCTAAATCAAAGTGTTATATATGAACAGAGGCTTATATCAACTAAAAACTATCAACAATGTCTAAATTTTTACTAATCAGTTAATCATACTAAATCAAAATTGTTGTATATCAACTACAAAACTATTAGGTAAATCAGAATGTTGCATATCAACAAGAAAATATGAACTAGCCTACTAAATCAAAATTTAGTGGGGAGGAGGGGTTGTGGATGGAGGAGGGAGGAGGGAGAAGGAGGGGCGACTGAAGGAGGGAGGAGGAAGGAGGACGGAGGAGGAAGGCAGAGCGAGGAGGGGCCGGCCGTTGGCGAATGGAGGGGTGAAGGGAGGAGGGAGAAGGAGGGGCAACTGAAGGAGGGAGGAGGAGGAAGGCGGAGCGAGGAGGGGTCGGCCGGCGGCGAATGGAGGAGTGGAGGGAGGACGGAGGAGGTGGGGCGGGGAGGAGGGAGGAGGGAGGAGGGGAGGATTACCAAGTCCAGGGAGGAGGGGGAAGTGACGGCTGCACAGGGAGGAGGGGTAGGCGACAGCGGCGGTGAGCGGCGGGGGGCAGGGAGGGAGAGACAGTGTGAGTGGGGAGTGAGGGGCCGGGAGTGAGGAAGAGAGAGGGAGCGCACGGGGTGGATAAGGTTGGCATAGCAGCAGCGCGGGTTGGTACCAAGCGCTACAGCTAAGTAGAATAGCAGCAACGCTGGTTGAGGAAGGGCGCTACTACTATACCTAGCCTATCGGGAATGGTGTGGCGATTATAGTAGTATCGCGTTTTATACGTGCCACGCTACTGATATGTGTTTATTAGTAGCGTTGTTGATTTACACGCGCTACTGCTAAGTAGCAGCAACACCTCCTTTTAAAAAGCTTTACTGGTAAGCTTCTGTGTATAAGATTTTCCCTAGTAGTGTCATCATCTTAATCATGCCAAGTTAACCATTACTATAGAATGTCATAAACTAGAAAAGATACTCTAACTTAGCTACCACATACTATTCTCTCCTAGGTAGAACCTACTACTCTCTCCTAGGTAAAATAGCATAAAACAAGTCTTTCGTGTCCTTCTTGTCTCCTCCAAGTGGTTGTCTACGGTCTTTCATTGTGAAGAACAGAGATCCACCTATATCCGACTTATGGCATGCGCAAATCCTTCATGTCTGCTCCAAGTGGTTGTCTGCGGTCTTTCATTACTTTACTAAATCCTTTGAGTTTTAGGCTCCAGTGTACTCCCTCTCCATTGTGAAGAATAGAGATCCACCTATCTCTGACTTGTGTCCGGTGTACTCCCTCTCCATTGTGAAGAATAGAGATCCACCTATCTCTGACTTGTGGCATGCGCAAATCCTTCATGTCTCCTCCAAGTGGTTATCTGCGGTCTTTCATTACTTTACTAAATCCTTTGCGTTTTAGGCTTTCTTCCCTTCTAGAAACTGAGTATGCATTGCGGAATAACGTAGGCAAACGTGGTCGTAAGCTAATAATATTCAAATGACCTTCTAGGAACATCAGTCAGGCATAACCTATGGCCCGAATTTCTATTGAAGAACATAATAATAACAAAGTTAGCAATCTAGTTTTTCTTAAAAAATATGTATGCAAAAGATGGACTAATTAATGAGACAATAGTAAAAAATAATCTTACCATGCTATCTGTGCAGATGTTACCATGGTTTAACGGGTGCACTGGTGGCACGTATCCAGAATAACTTTTGCCAATTTCGTAATTGATCTTAAAATTATAAACATCATTAATAAATAAGATTGAATGATTTTTATCCTACCAAGTTAGATCGGAGCCATGACTGTAGTAGGTCCAGTCTACTATCTTTTGAGTATTTGTTGAAGTAGAGAAATAACCTCACAATTATAAATAAACAAGTTAAGTAAGGATGAACACCAACTATTTTGAAATGAACAATATAAATTACTTAACAAATATGGTTTACAAACACATTGAGGTAAAACCGGAAGTATATACACATCCACCCAAATGTTGATATTATCTTCAATGTCATCTTTAGGACGAATATCAAAGGTTATGTGCATATCCTCCTGAAATCCATATCCCTTGGCTAGATCTTCCCAATTTGGACAACGAAAATGTGAGTGATTAACTACATTGTGTAGTTTAACCAGAAATGCATAACCATATTTAGTCCTAAGGTTAGCTCTCCTCGTCTCACTATTCTCACTATCTTGGAAACCGAACTTCTCCAAGACATATCGTCTTTCATGGCAGGGGATGCACTAGTTCAATTGTAAAAAAACAAAAATTACACGTTGAAGCAAAGAAACAAAAGTCATGATTAATTACGAAAAAATACTTGTAATCGTTGCATACCGTAAAAAGATCAAAGTTCTCGTCCAGCTTGATGGTGAAGAACCTACCGTCTTGTAGTTGAGGCATGTCGCACATACCCCAATCGTCATCGCAGTAATCACACTCAGGGATCTTATCATCTTCAGACATTTCCTTTGTTCATGATTCAAAGATTAAATATTGATGGCAATTATACCAGGAACTATTCAGCATGGGTTGAGTTTTGGTCTGTTGAGGCTTCCTTGAGGAACTCGAATACCTCATAGTGTATATAGTGCGCACTTCCACACATTGAGATGGTGGCGTATCTGGTGGACACTCCTCACGACAGAAATGTCGACCATCGGCGATGTCCGCTCCTCCATTCGTCCCTGTGTGCATTACCAAAATGTGTAGGACACGGGGAATAAGGAGGAAGCGACCCCACGAACAACTGTCAACATTCTTTCTTTGACATTTCGGCCGTTGGTACTGGTCGCTTCCTCTCCCTTTCTCGCGTAGTATACCAAGGTATATATCAAGAGAAGAAGAAGAGGAAGCAACCCCACGACAACAGTTGGGATTCCTCCATCAAGAACGTACTGAAAGTCACACGAGGAGCTCCTACAGACTAAAGATCAACCCAAATCCTAAGTCAATTAACATTACATCTATGGATTAATGACATAAAAAAATGACCTATGTTTTGTCGGAATGTCATCTAATTCCTGTTCCAGCAAATCACGGTCACTTGATATATAGTAAAAGTCATGATTAAATCCACACACACAAAAATCGGCATGACCATTGCTAAAATAAGGAATATCAAGCGCCTAAAATTTATCGGAACGAAAATGAATCAACGTTCCGACAAAACATAGGCAGTAGGAGGTGTTTTTCAAATTCAAATTTGCATTTAAAAAAACTAGCTTCACATTTGCATTTCAAAGAAAAACTCTCTTCACATTTTCATTTCAAAAAAAATGATTGCACATTTTTACAGTTACTCATCTATTACTACTACATCTACGGCAATTGAGGAACATTTTTACTACTACATCTACTGCAAATTCACATTTTTACAAATACTAATTGAATATCATCTAGACCTAGAACATGTATAAATTATAAAATTTGGGAGGAGGAGGGGGCCGAGGGCTGGAGGAGGAGGAGGGGCGGCGGATGGAGGAGGGAAGAGGGTCGATGGCCGGAGGAGGGAGAAGGGGCGGTGACTGGAGGAGGGAGGAGGGAGAGGATGGAGAGGACGGAGGGGGAGGAGGGCGGTGATGGAGGAGAGAGGATGGCGAGGGGGAGGAGGCTTACGACACTAGAGGAGAGCGGACGGCGGTGCGGCAACGACAACGGCGGCGACAACACGAGAGACGGCGCGGTGCGCAAGAGAGACTACAGAGTGTAGAGGGAAGAGTGGGAAACACGGGCAGGATAGAGAATAAGGGTAGAATAACATTAGCGTGGTGTGGCAAACCGCGCTACTAGTATATACTTAGCAGTAGCGCGTCATACTAAGCGCGATGCTACTATAGGTAGACTGGTGGGTACGGTGTGGCCATCTTAGCAGTAGCGATGTTTACTTCCCACGCGCTACTGATAATGTTGTACCAGTAGCACGCGTATGACGCCCGCGCTACTGTAAAGTAGCGGTAGCGCGTCTCCTTGTGCCGCGCTACTGTTAGTCCTCCATGTATAGTCTTTTTCCTAATAGTGGAAGTGTCCATGGGTAGGGTTTCGGTGTCAACGGTCGGCTTAAATAGCCCGGCTAGGGCACTACATGGCTCGCTGGAGTGGCGTCATAGGAAGACGAAGGAGACATACGTCGGACCGTCGGATTTTCGGGCGATTCTGCGTAGGTCCCATCATCGGTCTGACATGACTGACCCACTCAGGCGTCCCATATCCGCCCTAGATTTGGATTGGATATGAAGATGCCGGTTAGTCCGGACGTTTGAGTCTCGTTTAAGGAGTTTGTCTGGGTCATATTTTTATGATCGGTATGTGATCGGGTCGTCCGGACGTTTGGGACTCTAAAAACAGTGTTTTTGGCAATGACTACCATGTACCTTTCTTTTCAAACAGGATTTTGTTGAAGGGAAGATATGGCGCACTTATGAGAAAAGAGGGTTTGCATTGCACCTCGGCTGTCAATCTCGGAAAACTCTCGTACTCTGCAGAATAGTGTCCTCCACACTACCGGATTGACGGACATTCCATCAAGTTAGGAGATCGTACGCCACAAGCCCACAAGCAGCACCAAACGCAGTGAGAGTTCCTACGAAGCGATCGCCATGAAGAGCCGCATGCAACGCCGCACGGCACAATTTCTCCCGCTGCTTCCACATTCACGCGGCTGCTAATTAATCTCTTGATTTTAGATTACCACTATGGAAAGGAACAAAGATCGCATGACCTCACGGCCGGCTCTAGTTCAACGCCCGCGCGCGTACGTGCGGGCGTCGAGGCTGCGGCTGCTAGAAGAAAAAGGAAAGGATGATGCGGTCATGTGTGTGGTCGTTTTCCGGGCAAATGAACGAGAGGTCAGCGAGCCACCAGGCATCCACGTCGATCTTGCGCTATTCTGGTTTAGGGGGCAAAGGCTTTGTTTATGCTCTGGCATGTCTTGTCGTCCGAAGCAATTTAGTTCGTCAGCATGGATCGCTGGGTCCTCTTTGTCAAATAAAGAAGGTGGTCGGTCTTTTCGCGCGCCTCCAGTAGCTTTCAGCTGTTCTCCAGTCTCTCTGCTGTTTGGAAAGATATTATTGATTACGGTTGATTATTTGCTCTATAAACTTTTATATTATCGAGACGGCACAAACGTGAAAAGAGTTTGGCCGTACCTCCAAAGATGGTGCACATGGCCAACATAAATATGTACGCATTGGACAAACCCGCTACGTGTTTTACGTTAGCTGCTAGAGGGTGGAGACACTTTGATGATACAATGCTACCTATGTTGAGAAAACAGATAATCTCTTGGTTCGGAATTAGTTGACGTTCAAATGATGTATCTAAATACTACATTTTCGTCCGGATAGAGAACCTTCATCTACGCACACGCTAATGCCATCGTCAACTCGCGATCCTCTCATCACTACAAATGCCAAGTATGTATTCAATGTGTATTAGTATTTGCTTGTATCTTGTCGAGTTGGAGACATATCTGGTGGGGAAACACCATCGACGTTCGCTAGGCAGTCCAAGCTCGATCCTTGATTCCATCATAACTAATTTGATTTGTCTAGAGATGCTGATTTTGTCTCATTTCTTTTCCACATCACCCATTAGGTTGCAGGATTCTATAAACAAAAATTAATAGAAAAGGCATATGAGTAATTGCAATGTCATACCATTTGAATGGTAGATGGTTCGGGTTTGTCTAATTTTTCAGGGACAAAAGGATACTGTATTTGCCAAGAGATTTGAGTGGATGCATTAAAATTCTATACTGCAACGGAATCTATAGGGAGGGGGGGGAGTCCAATATATTCCAATCCTCGAAATTTGTATAAAACACATTTAAATCAAAGAGACCCTCAATTTTTTTACGGAGGGACAACTCGGTGCTCCCTTGCCCACTCCCAGCAGAACCATGGCATCGGCCCGAGCCAGATCCAGGAAAAACTCAGCATTCATTGGTTGGTCTCGACGATCAGGATGAAAATCCATGTCATTGAGTCTTTGGTAGGACGTGGCGACAAAAACATGGGGATCGTGGGTCTATCCATGGCAAAATCATCCCTTTTTAGCCAAAGGCACGGTTTTGCCTTCATAAGCGTGCCTCTCAAAAAGGAAAAAAAACGTGTTTTTTGTTTTTTTTTCTCGCGAGAGGCACGGTTTTGCTTCCGCGAGAGGCACGGCTCTCGAATGGAAAAAAACGTATTTTCTGCTCGTTTTGCTTCCGCGAGAGGCACGGTTTTGCTATCGCGAGAGGCACGGCTCCCGAAGGGGAAAAATCACATTTTTTGCTCGTTCTTTTACCGCGAGAGGCACGGTTTTGCTTCCGCGAGAGGCACGGTTTTGCTGTCGCGAGAGGCACGGCTCTCGAAAGGGGGAAAACGCGTTTTCTGCTCGTTTTTTACCGCGAGAGGCACGATTTTGCTTCCGCGAGGCACGGTTTTGCTATCGCGAGAGGCACGGCTCCCGAAAGGGAAAAAAACGCGTTTTCTGCTCTTTTTTTACCGCGAGAGGCACGGTTCTGCTTCCGCGAGAGGCACGATTTTGCCTTTGTGAGAGGCACGGTTTTGCCTTCGCGAGAGCCGTGCCTCTCGGAAAGGGGAAAACGCATTTTCTGTTTTTTTCTATCGCGTGAGGCACGGTTTTTTCGTCCGGGTTTTTTCGTGAAAAAAAAGTTCGTCTAAACTTATCAACATGAGATTTAGTTTTATAGATCTCGACGTGAGAAAGCCAACGGAGAAAACGGTTCGAGATTTGAACACACGGTTTAGAAGATAAGATGTTTTGAAAATACGGATCTACGAAAAAAGAAAAAACTCTCACGTTGCGACAAGTGACACACATATAGTGTGTCGCTTGTCACAACCTAAGAGATGAAAGTAATCGTTAGAAGGTGTACTCGCTAAATAATGATTTCATAACCGGAGACATGCGCCTCAATGTACTGTGAAGAATCATGGGCCTTGGCCCAAAAAGAAAACATATCTCCACATGGCATGAGGTCGACACAATTGTCTCATGCAAGGCAGCCCTCCTCCTATTTGACACCCGTTGTGCCAGTTATCAGTGTTGGCAAAAACCGGTGCACACTCCCCTCCTCCCACGGGCTTAGCCCAACCTGTTTTATGAAGCTTTTAGAAGCTTCTGCAAGTTTTTTTGGAAGCTTCTTACCTATTTTTTCTCTTCACTTTTTCGAGGTTTTCTGGATGGTTTTCATTCGTTTTTCCTTTTGTTTTATTTTCCATTTTTCTTTTTCTACTTTATTTTTATATTTTTTATTTTTACTTTTTATATTTTTTTATTAAATACGTTAATTTTTTCAAACTCAAACACTTTCATCCCATTTGCGAACTTTTTTGGATCCACCAACATTCCTCAATCCTTGCGAACCTTTTTGAACTCGTGCACCTTTACAAGTTTGTGATTTTTTTAAAAACAAATCAGCCAACTATTTCCAAATTCATTAATATTACCCCCAAAATTTATAAACATTTTCTAAATCCATGACCTTTTTCTAAAAATCGATGAAAGTTTTCCAAATACGCAAACTTTATTCCAAAATTTGTAAACTTTTTTAAAGTCCTTCAAAAACATAATCAATGAACTTTTGTTAAGTCACCAATTGTTTTTTTAGAAATACATGAACTTTGTCACATTTGAAAAAATATCAAAAACGATGAACATTTTCCAAAATCATGCGAACATTTTTTTGTATTCACGAACGTTTTTCAAAATTTGCGGACTGATTTTGCAAACTTTTGGGAAATCCATGAACTTTCCTGAATTCACAAAGACTTTGTTTTTTGCGGAAAAAAATATTTTCCAAAAAGTCAACGGCTAACCGGTTTATCACAAACCAGTGAACCAGACGCGCAATCTAAGCGAGCGGCAAAATCACATGTTGTTGGGCCGGCCCAGAATTAAGGATGCGTGGGCGCTGGTTCTCCTAGCCGGCGCTTACAACGCCGACTATGAAGTCTCCATGCGTACTCGGGTGTTAAACCCTAAACCCTTTCTCTTGTAAATTTTAAATGAAAGCGGCCTTGTCCCGCTCATAGAGACACACAAGCTCGTCTTGTATCCGGCATCGCTACTAATGCCCTGGCCTAAGTAGCTTTCTAAGATTAATTTATTTTTCTTCTCTTTTTTTCATTCGTTTATCTGTTGAAAACATTCTAAATACAAATATTCTAAAACTAAACTTTACTTAAAAAGATAAAACAATGAATTTGAAAGATGTTAACATATTGTAAAGCAATTGTTAGCGTAATTTCAAAAAAAATATTAATAGCATTCAGAAAAACATTGACATGATTAAAAAGTTCAAAAATATGTAACTGACACTATATTAAAAATGCTAATACAACGTAAAACAATGTTAGTGTAATTAAAAAATATTTTTTTTCAGTTTCTTAACTCTTTTTGGAGTGTACACAATTTTTTGTGGAGTTTCACAAAATTGTTTTATACCATTCAAAAAAATAAATTTCAACGTGAATTTGAAAATGTTTAACACATATAGAAAAAAACGTTGTAAAAAAGAATCAATTTTTTTTAATATGTATATAAATAAGTTTCAGGTGTTTATGAAAAATGTGCAATGTGCTTTAGAAAATAAGACTCCAAAAAATATATTTCAAAAAATGTGAAATGTGTATACAAAATGTTGCTGATGTATAAAAAAAATGTACAATGTGTCGAGGAGTAAACATGTGTTGAACAAAATTGAGAAACTTAAAAAATCAAAAACGAAAAAAATGGTGAAAACCAAAGAAAGAAACTTACAAAACGGCAAACCAAAGAAAACCTGAAGGAAACTCAAGCAAACAAATAAAAAACAGGGGGAGAAAAATCACGCAACAGCTATAGTATGGGCCGACCCAGTTGCGCCGCACTAGAGGCGAGACCGAGTTAAGTCTCGCAATGGGCTAAAATAGCTCCGCGTGTGCATTTGGTTGCTTTTTTGTTTCGCAAATTCTAGATGACCCGAAACCGACGTTGCCCATTCACATGGGCTTGACGAGATTTGTAATGACTATGATGACAATAATCTTTATGGTGGCTCCCATGCTACCGCTGGCAACCTTTCGATGCTCCCCCATTCATTGAATTCATGGATGTCGACGACCATCGTGATTCTTTGCCAGAGGATTGTCATGATATAAAACAGACTGAATTAGAGCACTAGTGGATTTCTTATCTTAAAAGTGGCAAACAAATTTCTATCTCATTTCTTTAAAAAGGGGATAAATGTTGCTGATCGGGCAACCGGGTCACGCATGCGCCGTGTGATCATAGCAGGATCCATCACCCCGCGTTGCTTGCCACATCATATGCATGCACCACCCCACCATTGCGCGTTGCCTTATCCTTTCCTGATCGCTCATTCTTGTCTCCTCTGTCTCCTCCTTACGGCTCCTCACACATTTTTCCTTTCTCCAAAAATCACGATGAATAGTTCATCTCTCCTTTCCTATCATGTTCGCATGTCCATCCTCACACAGGCAGTCTTGCGCTCATCTCTCCTACGGAGAGCAGTAGGTAGGAGTTACTGTGAGAGGGTGTGACCCCCTCTCCCTTCCTTTGTTTCTAGATCGAAACACATGGCGGCAAGCAGTATTGCGAGCAGACGATGTCGTTTATGCCATGGTCACGCCTTGTCACCTCCCAATCAGCGTTATGACTATGAACCACTAAGAGTAGCCATATCATGTGAGTTGACGAAGGGGGCTATGTCGATGCTATGAGTGGCTAGCGCCAAAGTTGGAACCACAACTCAACGATGCTAAAACCATGCCGGTGAAGATGCGACAGTCAGATAGGGATGTTGGCATCGCCACACTGCGATGCTGAAACCGTGCCTGGTGATACCGGAACCGATAGTCGAGCATGTTGGGACTGGCCTCCGATGATGCTGGAAGAGGCTATTACACGATGGCAAAAAGGAGTGGAAGTTGCAACCACGAGTATTATGTGCTAGAAAGATGGCAACTGTGAGCTCCAAACCGCGGTGGCTGCGAGCTGTGATGGTGTTGGGGAGTGGGTCATTTGTGCTACAATCGGCACACGGCGATGTTACAAGTTGAGATGTTGCGCACGCTGGAACATCGACGAAGCAGTGCTGCAATTAACTTGTGGCGAAGTTGAAACTGCCACCCTGCAATGGTGGGACGGAGGACTACACATGAGGATGTAGCAACTGTACTCACGGTGATGCTGCTGCGACCGTGCTCCTGCGATGTTGGCACCGTCAACCGGGAATGCCGATACTCGCTAGGGTGATAGGCGCGATGGTGATAGCCATATATGTAAGCACTGGCAACATCCATTGATTTAATATTCAGGCCCATATTTACTGGCAATGAGATCAATTATCTAAAGGTAATTCCATCAATGACCAAGTAACAAGTCTCCTCAAAATCGAAACCTGGTCCTTGAGTGAACCATTGAGCGGCGACGAGCCTTGCTTTGTACTATAATACCTTATTATTTTCATCTCTCTTTTGAACAAAACTTCATTTATGGCCAACATTGCATATGTGGTGCAGACTTAGACATAGTGGCCCAAACACCTTCCTTTTGTTGAGAGATAATAATGAAAGAATTCCTTATTTGGCCTTTTCTTAAATTTTGATTTCCTTTTTGGCCCAAAATTTTGTTCCCTCCTTTTTTGACACTCAAATTTTATTTTGTTCCCTATGTGACACTTCCGTTAGTTTTGGCTAGTAACGGTGTTAAGTCTGACCTGAAAAGTCTGTTTTACCCCTGATGTAGTATGTGAACAGATTATTTACGTGCAAAACAAAGGTAACGTGATATATTTTGTACTTTTTGAATAAGGGAATAAAAAGGTATTTATATGACTAATAATGATAATATGATGAGTTGAATAGTGACCAACCCATTCAGCCTCTACTTTAGCATATAAACTGGCACATATTAATCTAATCAAAGTATCTAACGGGTGATAAGTTAGACCTCGACCTGTTGCATAGCTGTGTTCAAGTGTTGCACAGGTTCGGACCACTGCAGTACAGATCGGTTAATTCCAAGAAGCCAATAACACAAGCGTATGATAACTTCTACTCTGGATCCTTGCATTAGTACTAGGCATTAGTCGTGTCATGCTGTCGTGTAGTGTGTTTGTTAGCGAGTTTGTTAGAGCATCTCGAGCCGTTGGTCCCCAGGGGTCGATTTTAGCGCCGCATGGGGCCAACCGGCGCTAGAATCAGCCTGGGGGATCGGCTTCCCAGTCGCGGCCCCGGGGTCGTTCCCCAACCGCCGTTTTCGACCCAATATGATCATAAAATCGGCCCAAAAGTTCGGGTTTTAATTAAAAATATAATACAAAACTAAAAAAACTAAGTCGACTATGTCGTCGTCCGCCGCCGCCATCCCATCGCCGTGTCGCCGCATTCTACATGCCGAAGAGCTTGTATAAGTTGGTGTAGTCGCCACCGTCGTCCCCGTCGCTGTCGTCGTCCTGCGCGCCGCGGCCGCCATCCCTGCTACAGCCCTGCCCTCCATCGCCAAAACGGTGTAGGTCGGGGTTGGAGGGCCCGGGCGCCTCGCTGTCGCTATCATCGTCGAGGATGATGAGGCCGGCGAGCTCCTCCTCGCGGCAGGCACGATGACGAGCCTCGATCTCCTTGAGGGCCCGGCGCTGCCGTTCCATCTCCTCGCGGACGTAGTCGTCCCGCGCCCACTTCATGGTCGTCTCGTCGACGACGGCCATGTCGAGGTGCTCCTGCTTGACCACCGTCGTGCCAGGCTCCGTCTTCGGCCTGACAAGGCGGAAGTGGCCGCGGGGAGGTGAGGGCTCGCGATGACGGCCCTCGTTGATGGTGATGCTATCGGTGTCAAAACCGGCGGATCTCGGATACGGGGTCCCGAACTGTGAGACTAGAATTGACGGTAATAGGAGACAAAGGGGACACAGATTTACCCAGGTTCAGGCCCTCCTATGGAGGTAATACCCTACGTCCTGCTTGGTTGTATTGATGATGTGGGGGTTTACAGAGTTGATCTACCTCGAGATCGAATAGCTAACCCTAGATGAGTTGTTCTGTCCCTATACCCTAAAACCCTATGGCTTCTATAGACGACGAGGATGCCTAGGGTTTACACATGGTCGATTACATACCGAAGAGATAAACATGCCTATTTGCTACATCGAACGTGGAGCGCAAGCTATGCTTCCCGAAGCTTCCATCTTGGAGACTGGGCCTTCAAATCTTATAGTGTTCGGTAAGTAGCCCATATAATCCGACCCGTAAGAATAGGCCGGCTTCCTGAGGACCCCTTAATCCAGGACTCCCTCAGTAGCCCCCGAACTTGCCTCCAACGCCATGGGTCTTCTGCTTCAATTTCTTCATGAACAAAGTCTTTGGCTTGTGAGGTAAGTTCCTTCCGTCGAACAGAGTTCGGTCTCCGATGACAAATAGCTTTCGAATAGCGGCGCATCCGAATATTTTGAAACAAGTTGGCTTTGAAGGCCAATCGCCAGGGAAGAAAAGATAACATCCCTAACGACCTTTCCGACGAAAGGTCACGGCCCACCACGACCGCTAGGCCAGTTATAGGAACTCATTGCGTGGTTCGAGGCCGTTCCATCAACACGATCTAACAACGCACAGATCATGCTCCGTTTCACATGGGATATGTTTAATCACGCATGCGCAACTATGCACACGTCTCGGGAAGTGGAGAGATTCGCGACACGGCGGAGGGGGCTCAAACGATAAGCCTCATAAAAGGGAAAGAAAACCTCCACGGCTATTCACACTCTCCCTCTGCTTTCGCTGCCTCCCATTCCTCTGAGCCTCCGACACCCAGATCTAAATCTTCCGCCTCCCCTTTCGAGCTCATCAATGGCGGGCTGCAGCTCCAACGGAAAGTGGGAAGCCTCCATGGTGACTGACGAGGACATCCAGGACCTCAAGAAAGTCGGATACCTCCCCGCTGACATCCCTCACCGCGTGGCGGAGGAGGGCCAAGTGATCCCCACCCCCAAGCCAGGCGACAGGGTGGTGTTCATCCCCCACTTCATCAGGGGGTTGAGCTTTCCCCTCCACCCCTTTGTCAGGGGGGTGATGTTCTTCTACGGCCTCGACTTCCATGACCTCCTGCCAAATTCCATCATGCACATCTCGGCATTCATCCTCGTTTGTGAGGCCTTCCTGCGCATCGAGACACACTTCGGGCTCTGGCTTCAGGTGTTCAACATCAAGACCAAGTGCGTCAACGACAAGCACGCGGATTGTGGCGGGGTCGTCATCAGCAAGCTCACCCACATTGGGTGGCCGTCGGTCACCCTTATTGACACCATCAAGGGGTGGCAGAAGGAGTGGTTCTACATCACCGAACCACGGGAAGAAGGTCAGCATCCATACGCCGCATTCAGATCTAGTGCCCCCACCAGAGTGGCTTCATGGCTCAAAAAGGGCCTCATTTGGGGACGGGGCAAGGAGGTGAGTGACCTACAGAAGCGCATCCGCTCCATGGTCTAGGAGGGCACCAAGTTAACCGATGTGGTCCAGGTGATGCTCCAAAGATGCATCCTCCCTTGCCAACGCCGGGACACTCCCTTGTGGGCTCGTGAGCTCGACGCCGAGCCCACAGTCCAGAATCTCTTCGCACTACCCGGGAGAAGTTGTGGAAGGCGCTCTTCAAATCACAGAAGAGCTGGCCATCCGAGATGGAGGACAAGGGTCCGCACGCCGCCAAGCCCGAATCCGAGGTACAATACATCCTAGCTTGATCAGCTCCATTACCTAAGGAGATTTCATAACCCCTCTTCCGATCTGCCTTTGTAGAGATGGCTGAAGAAAGCCGTCAACATCAACAGTCCAGTGCCTCAGCCCGAAGACGAGAGGACCGGGCTGTTAGCAAAAATGCTTGTGGTAAAGCCTTACGTGGCTCCCACGAAAAAAGAGAAGAGGAAGAAACCAGGTCAGGCTAGCATCCGCATCAGGGACCATCCGGACGCTACATCTGAGGATACCCCCGCCTCCTCGAATCAGGAGGAGGCAGAGGAGGAGGAAGAGGAAGAAGAGGAGGAGGAGGAAGCTGAGGTCCCTCCTTCTATCCATAAGAGGGCACGTCGGGCGCGAGTGATTCTGTCCGACGATAGTTCGGACTCAGACACCGCGTCTGAAGACCTCGAGGAGGTTCCGCGAAGGAGCCTATGGGTCAAGCCCCCTCCTAGAAGTTTAAGATCTGAAGACCCTCCCATTCATTATGAATAGATTTAGAGCTTGCTAACATACAGGTTATTGGCTTTGCAGCCCCCCGCACGTTATCCCCACCGAGGTGATATCGGACGGGGAGACCCCGCCTGCCGAACTGGCGGAGAGCGGGGATGCCTTGCATCCCACCACACCGGGCGTCACGAGGGATGCCGTGGAGGTGTTGTCCCGGCATGCTCCTATGGAGTCGGACACCGGCGGCAGAGGACACCGAAGACCAGGGGGCGACACCCCTCCCGGACATCGAGGAGGACGGACGAGCGGGTGCTCAGTCTCCTCCGAGAACATCTCCGGAGCGCATTGTGCCTCCGGAGGCAACGGTTCGATCCCAAGTAGGTGATCGGGATATCCGATCATCACCGGCACCACTGACCAATAGGTGGTCGGTCATGGAGGAGGCTCTATTTATTGCCTCCATCCCCGAGGATCACCGCACCCTTATGGGTGTGGTATTGCAGAGCATCCAGTCCATTGACAACAGACTAAAGGAGGCCTTCAAAGGTCTCCTTACGGGTTTTCAAGTAAGTCACCCGATGTTCTTATTTGCAAAGTTTTTATTAATTTATCTCAAATACATGGCATCCCCCGAGCCCTAGGTGAGGTGAAAAAACTCACCTAGGGGTCCCTTCTGTATCCGATATCGAACTAGATACACTTTAAGTGTCCAGCACGTTAGAATAACTCAACATATGATCAGATTGTCTATAATTCGGGAATTGAGAACCCATGTAATATATCAACTGTGTGTGTAATGCAGGCTTCGTCATCGGCGGCGGCAATAAATGGCGCCGAGTTGGACGAGCTAAATCAGAAGCTTAAGTGCTCCGAAGACGAAGTTGAGGCCCTTAACCGAAGATTCGACGCGGCTCAAGGTATGTCAAAACAGAATCCGAATGCCTTTGTCTGAACTCTATCATCCGAATACTATCAATGCAGCTTTTTCACATTGTATAATGTACACGCAGCCTCGGTGAAGGAGATGGAGAGGTTCAAGGCCGAGCTCCGGCGTGTGAAGGACGAAGCGGACGCCGAGAGGGCGGCTGCTAAAGAAATGGTTATCACCCTTTCCGCCATGCAGGCCACCAGTCGCAAGCATGAGGCTCGCGTGGCAGAGGTCCAGCAGGAGCTCAAGGACGTCAGTGAAAGATGTGAGGCCTTTTAGCAGAAGAATAAGGCGAGCTCGGTCGAACTGTTCACTTTAACAATCGAACTCCATAAGGAGTGGATGGAAAGACGGTTCTACGAGGAGCAAGTGCGCCAAGCCAAAGACATAATAGATGGTAAGCCATACTCAATAAAGTGTGTATTTGGGGATAGCAAATTCGCATTGCTTACCCAGGTGTGGCGATCCTCAGGCGCATCCTCCAATCTCCAGAAGAGCGTGGCGGACGTCAATCAGTTGTTCCCCTCGCGAGGACAAGGAGATGAAGCTCGGCTGTTCTGGGCATAGTTCGGAGCCCCCGAGCGTCCTCCTCTTCTAGTGGAGCAGCTGAAACAGCTGATGGAGCTGCACCAGATGGCAGAGCCGGCCATGAAGGACCTCTGTATCCGCTTATGGCCCGCAAGTCGCTGCCAGGAAGCTACTTCGGCTTGGTGTAGAGGTTGATTGCCACTTCGCCTCGCCTCGACACCGTCAAACACTCCTCCTGCATCGAGGGAGTCCGGATGGTCCTTGCAAGAGTGAAGGTGCACTGGCCGGGGCTAGATCCGATGACGATAGCCACCGCCCTGCCGCCTCTTGGGAAGGAGCATAGACGCCCTGAGCTATACTTTGATGGAGTGATGGAGAGTTCTCGGGTGATAGCGTCCCAGTGTCCGGACGATCATTTATTTGAATGAACTGTAACGCGTCCGAAGACTTGTCCAAACTCTTGATGATATTAGTGTTTGTTCTTATATGGTTTTGCATTCCTTTATAACTCCTATGTGGCCGTTTAATACTGAAAGATGCGAGTCATCGGCTTCAGCCCCCATGTAGATACTACATGGGGTGTCTATGCCAATGCACTATGTCCCTTAGCCGAATTATCGGAACCCGAAGCAGGTACAGTGCGGCAGACTAGGCAATCAGACTATAGTGCTTTATTTCTTTCACTTGGCCATAGGGGCGCGAAAAGGACTACAGGAAGCGTACGATTAGCCACCAAAGTGTTGTGATGTACGGATGAACCTTGGCCAAAGCCGGTATCACAATGTCTGCACAAAGGGCAAGTTCCTTGTATAACACGGAGTAACCACTTACAAGGATTGAAGTATAATACTTCCAGCTCGGGTTCACAGACCGGATCTCGCATACTATGACAGTCCGTTTTCAGCTTTCTCCCCTGAGGTGCTTGACCAGACTATCCGGAAGCATAATCGCACGGGTGCTCCCTTCGCCCTTTTAGCTGAACGAGCAGAACGTAAAGGGGCAAGCACAGGAGCTGGGCAACCCAACTATTGACCCAAGACATAGTTCGGAACCGATGCGTATAAAGTGAACACCAAGACACCGAACGCATGATAGGATGTACATAAGGCGATTTGTTTTTAAACTCGAGCCCCTGGTCTAATAGCTGGTTGCCTCACATCATACCGAACAGGTTCACAAGAAGAGGGAGAGAGGAAAAAATATGCGCCAAAAAAGGACAGATGAGGCACACTTGTACCACGCAATTTACATTTTTCTCAGCAACTCTTATAGCTTGGATTACCGAAGCAACTGTTTACAGGTATGTGAAAGAAATAAAAATATATAGGAGTTATTGTACCAGGGGTCTTCGACTGATAACCTGACGTCCTCGATATGCCTCGTTGCTAGTTGACTCCTGCTCTTAGATACACCTTGATGGGTGTTAGTGTTCGGCAAACGGATCTTGCAAACAAAGTCTTGAGAGGCCGCCGAATTGTAGGTGAGCTTTACGCCATAGACAGGTTCTTTAGGAGCACCTACATTTTTCCGAAGACGTGTTGATGGTAGAGGTTTGGCCTAGCCGAACACCCATCTTTATTTCCCCACCGCTACCCATGGAATTTTAAGTGCGAAGTTGTGCCTCCTTAGAATGTACTTTGTTGGTCTTAGGGTTGTGCGGTGGGGGTGAGTCCCTATTGAAGGGAGGAGGAAGGATCTGAGTTTTTTGTCTGAAGTCGAACTTGCTTCCTAGCCTTGTGTGCTTTTATGGCAGATGTCGGAACTTCCCGATCTTCTTTGTAGCTGAATTTGGCCGCCAAGGTCAGTGCATGTTCCTCAGTTCTAAGGGAGTGCTATGTATTGTCGTTAACAGTAATGACCCCCTTGGGGCCCGACATTTTGAGCTTGAGGTATGCGTAGTGTGAGACTATGTTGAAACGAGCGAACGTTATCCGACCAAGCAGCGCGTGATAGCTGCTGCGGAAGGGCACAATGTCGAAGATCAATTCTTTGCTGCGAAAGTTATCGGGTGAGCCAAACACAACTTCCAGGGTTACGGAACCCGTACATCAGGCCTCAATGCTTGGGATCACTCCTTTGAAGGTAGTGCTACTGGGTTTGATCCTTGACGTATCTATGCCCATCTTTTTCACCGTATCTGAGTAAATCAGGTTAAGGCTACTCCCTCTGTCCATTAGGACTTTTATGAGGTGATACCCATCTATAATGGGGTCTAGAACGAGGTCCGCCAAACCTCCGTGACGGATATTGGTCGGGTGATCGCGCCAATCAAAGGTGATCGGGTATGTCGACCATGGGTTGCACTTCGGGGCTATGGGTTCCACAGCATAAACCTCCCAAAGGGCGTGCTTCCTCTCCTTCTTAGGTATATGGGTGGTGTATATCATGTTCACTATTTTGACTTCGGGAGGGAATTTCTTATGGCTGCCACCAATTGGACTTCGAGGCTCATCCTCGTCCTCGTTGCGAGAGCTTTTGCCTTGGTCCTCGGGTGGTATCTTGTCGGTCTGTTTAAACACCCAGTAGTTGCGGTGTGTGTGGTTGGCGGCTTCTCCGAAGTCCCATGGATTTGGCCAGGCCTTTCCATGATCTTCTCCAGCTGAGTGGGTCCGTCGTGATTGCCTTAGGAGGCTTTTCCGCTGCCCAGGTTGGTAGTTGCAGAATCCAGCATTTACAGCCGTGTCATGAGCATCGCTATTATTGTGCCGGCGCTTATTCTTATTGTGCTTTGGTTTTCGTTGCCATCCCAGGCTTCAAAGGCTATGGGATCTTTGGAATTGTTGTTGCGTCTTGCCAGCAAATTTTCTTCGCCCGCGCAAAAGCGGGTCATGAGGGAGGTAAGGGTGGACATGGTCTGAGGTTTATCCTTGCCTAGCTCGCGGGCCATCCATTCATCCCGAATATTGTGCCGGAAGGAGGCTATGGCCTCGGCATCTGGACAGTCGATAATTTGGTTCTTCTTAGTCAAGAACCGATTCCAGAATTGCCAAGTGGACTCGCCGGGCTTGTGGACGACGTTGCTGAGATTGGAAGAGTCCGGCGGGAGGACATAGGTTCCCTGGAAGTTAGAGTGGAACGCATCTTCCAGGTCTTCCCAGCATCCAATGGAGTTTTGGGGGAGGCTGTTTAACCAGTGTCGATCTGGCCCCTTAAGCTTAAGAGGTAGATATTTGATGGCGTGGAGATCGTCTCCTCACGCCATGTGGATATGGAGGAGGAAGTCCTCAATCCATACGGTTGGGTCAGTAGTCCCATCATCTTGTTCTATATTCACGGGTTTAAACCCCTCGAGGAACTTATGTCGCATTACCTCATCTGTGAAGCACAGTGGGTTAGCGGCGCCTCTGACCCGTGCTATATCGCGCGTGTATTCAGCATCTGTGTGGGCCCGGTTGCATTCCCAGACTCTATTGTTTTGGTCGAACCATGGTCTGTACCCGCCCCGTCTATCGGGCGAGTATTCTCTAGATCCATAGATGGATCTTGTACGGCCTGCTCTGTGATCCAAGTCATCTCGCCAGTCGAACCTGTCATTGGGCTCTAGTGGCTCCTTACCCCGTCTTTGGGGCACTGCTGGTATATAACCGGTGTCGTCAGTCGTCTTGTCCCGACCACGAGGGGGGCGGTCCGGCTTGTCATATGGAGTATGGTTCGGAGACGGAGTATCAGTTAGTTCATCATCGGATTGCGGCAACAACCTCCTCTGTGGGTAGCTTTTGGGCTGGTTCGATAGACCTGTGCCATATAGTTCCTCAGCTAAGAGGACTTTCGTCCATCGATCATTGAGGTCATCCTGTTCGGTTTTGAGTTGTCATTCTTTAGCTTTCAGGATGTGAGCCGTTGCCTGATTTCTTCCTGATCTTCAAGGTTATCAAGGATGTGTAGGTCATCGGCCCCCGATACATCTTCCTCCTTGATGGGGGGAAGGTAATTATCATCTTCAGAGTTGTTGACATTATCGGGGTTGTTCTGGTCCTTAGGCCCTTTTGGACCCTCTAATGGGTGTTCGGGGATATCAGGATTGCCATGGTCAGCGGGGGTATTACCTTCCCCATTGCTAATAATAGATTTTTATTCTTTTTTTTCCTTTGGACCGCTTATGCGGTTTCCGGCACCTTGACGGCGCATCGCCCGTCTTGTCGCCATCGCTGTTAGGCGTGTTGTCGTTGTTAGTGGCAGAAGTATCTACCATGTAGACATCGTATGTGGAAGTGGCGGCCCATCTCCCAGTGTTAATAGGGGTGAGAGCGTGGTCCTCTTCATCCATGTATTTTGCCTCCTCGGAGGCATAGTCCATCATGTTGGTTAAATCTTCGACAATGGTTATCAAATGGGTGGTGGGTGGGTCGAAAAAATCGTCCTGACCCGCACCGTAACCGGACTGAGCATAGATCGGGGCTAGATCGTCGGTGATGTTTATTGACGAGATCCGATCTAGGGCCTCGCCAACCGTTGAGGACCCGATGGGATCCAGTTGTTCGGAACTTGCGGAGTTAACCTCCAAGGCATCCGGACATGGGGAGTGTTCGGCGAGAACACGTGTCCAGTCATCTGGCTCAATGGCAGGACCAGGATAGGAGTTCGTCCCATCGCCATGGGTGACCCCATTGGCATGTCCAAGGAAGGGGCTCGAGGTTAAAGCCTTAGAGTCCTCAGGTGTTACAGGCGAAGTTGTGAGCCCGGTTAACAACAAGTCACCCCGAGAGTCTACGGAGAACTCTAAGTTTCCGAATCTGACCTCTCGGTCAGGGGCGAATCTCTTAACACGTCCTAGATGGCAGTGGGATCAGCGTGCATCACGACGCTGCCGAAGGCGAAGATTTGTCCGGGGATGAAAGTGTCCATGTTGCGGACCTCTTCGTTGATGACAAGGCGAGACGTTGATCCCATCTTGCTCACAGAGGAACTCTCAATGAAAGCACCAATGTCGGTGTCAAAACCGGCGGATCTCGGGTAGGGGGTCCCGAACTGTGAGACTAGAATCGACGGTAACAGGAGACAAAGGGGACACATATTTACCCAGGTTTAGGCCCTCCTATGGAGGTAATACCCTACGTCTTGATTGGTTGCATTGATGATGTGGGGGTTTACAGAGTTGATCTACCTCGGAATCGAATTGCTAACCCTAGATGAGTTGTTCTGTCCCTATACCCTAAAACCCTCCAGCTTATATAGACGCCGAGGATGCCTAGGGTTTACACTGGTTACATGCCAAAGAGATAAACATGCCTATTTGCTACATCAAACGTGGACTGCAAGCCGTGCTTCCCAAAGCTTCCATCTTGGAGACTCGGCCTTCAAATCTTCTAGTGTTCGGTAAGTATCCCATATAGTCCGGCCCATAAGAATAGGTCGGCTTCCCGAGGACCCCTTAATCCAGGACTCCCTTAGATGCCCCGCTGCTGCGACCACTGCGCCGGAGCGGTGTCGAGCTGGGCTTAGCCTTCATGGTGATGCGTGGCGTGCACGCTACGTTGGAGGAGTGGGCGGAGTGGGAGGACGACAAGGACGGCGTGTCCATGCGTCGTGGCTGCTATGACGAGCCCCGCCGGCAGGAGATGGATGTTGACTCCATGGGGTACTCGAGGCACGACATGTAGCCACCCTCGATGTGCTTGAGGATGGCCTCGAGCATGCATCCAGGGATGCCCCACCAAAGTCGGCGGCCCTCAATGTTGTTGCGGCCACGCACAGGGTCGCTATTGGTGGAGGCGAGCTGCTCCTCGCGGTGGCAATCAAAGTACGCCATCCAGAGGTTGACGCTGTCTGGGGCGTACCTCGGCTGCTGGCGCACTTCCTCGGACAGGGAGGACCGGATCCAGGTGATCTCTGCGTGCCTCTCGGCTCCAGTGGGCATCGGCGGCACGGGGACCCCACCGGCGCTGAGCCTCCAGGTGCCCGACACCCGCATGTTAGGCAGCGTCAATCTTACCAATCTGACATTTTCTTGCAATCACCGAGCGTGTTAGGCCGAGGGTCAAGATCTCTCATTGAGGCGATTTTCTTAGCAAAGTTAATGTTGACAATCATTGTTGCTTGGTTCATGGACTCTCCCATACTAATGTTATTTATGGTCATTTTTTCATGGAGCATATCTCATACTAACTCTTGCTATATCAAATTTTCCATTCTGGGAGCATGGTCCTTTAGTTTTCCACACTGATGTGTGCACACACATCTCCACTGGGTGTTTCTGAGGGAGTCCTGGATTAAGGGGTCCTCGGATAGCCAACCTATTCATCGTGGGCCGGACTATATGGGCAAGGTGAGCATTGGATGATCAAGGGCCCCTTCCCTAGGGTGGAAGCTTCAAAGAGCCATGGTGTGTCCTCCAAGTTGTCGACCGTAGATAGGCATGTGTTTTTCCTTCGATGTGCAACCGTCCATGTGTAAACCATAGGTGCCCTCGGCATCTATATAAGTTGGAGGGTTTTAGGTTGTAGGGAGGATAACTCATCTAGGGTTTAGCTATTTGGTCTCGAGGTAGATCAACTCTGTAAGCTACATATCATCAATACAATCAAGCATGAAGTAGGATATTACCTCCATAGGACCGCTCGAACCTGGGTAAACATCATCTCCTTCATCTCCTGTTACCATTGATTATATCCTCACGGCTAGGGACCCCCTACCCGAGATCCGCTGGTTTTGACATCGACATTGGTGATTTCATTGAGGGTTCCGCTGTGATTAACAAAGGAATCGATAGCTCGCCTCGCTACAAGCAACGAGATATGTGGCCAGAGGACTCTCACCTCTCATCGGATTCTCACGAGCGGCGGCATATTGTCGCACGCCGACCCGATTAGCCACCTTGGATGGATCGGAAACTTTTCCCCACATCAAAGAATCAAGTTCAGAACCCTAGAGTTCGTCACTGATTCATGGGGACAACTCTTCTTGATAGAACCCTCGACTCTTATGAAGAAGCCCGCAGCTCTCGACGCCTCGACGCCGAAGACGTTGGGCCCCTCTTCACATGAAATCGTCACCCCCGGGCTATCTAGGACGCTCAATCCAACCATTCTGACCGGATTTACCACAGTTAATCAAGATCTGGATCTGCTCTCGTGCAGCTCCGGAACTGCGACACCACATATCGACTCCACTCGCCTCAGCGACACGAATCCTACCATCGCTTCATTTTTAAACGAGTTGTTCGGTCGGATTGAGACCATGCGTATGTCTGATGACTAGGTTCTGGTCTGTGACCGTCTCGGGCTTAGACCCGACGACAAGGAGATTCACATGCCCACGGTCACCCACCTAGTCGCCACCGTCGAGTGTCCGGTTGGGGGCTCGTCCCCCCAGCGACCGGAATTAAAAATGGTTTATACCCCGGTCTCCGCTCATCGAGATCTCGTCTGTAACCCAGATGCCGGAGTTCGCTCTGGAGATGGACAGGTGTCGGTCCCTGATCTGGCACATAGTTCGGAGTCCGCGATTCCGAACTCCCAATGTGGCATGGAATCAAAAAAATTCCCACCCACCACCAAAGCCGATCATCCCATTATCGCACCAAAGCCCAAATCTTCAGACTTACGGGATATTAAACAATTACCAGGAGAGTCAGTTCGTCATTTTTGGGCTAGACTCCTACTCGAGAAAAAGGTCTTAGTGACCAAGAGATAATGGCAACATTCAAACGCAATTGCCATGATGAAGGGATTCTTAACGCCCTGGCTCGCCGACACATTTGTGACTTTGCCGAGCTGTCAGACTTGGTACAGAAATATTGTGCCATGGAAAGCGCTTGGCAAGCCGAACGTTCGGAACCAACCTTTACTGAACACCCTAGAGGAGATCGGAAAAAGAGGATACCTCCAAAGCGGCCAGCGAGATTTGAACCTGCCAAAAAGAGGAACATGCCCCTTATAGGGGTCAGTACCGTCCTTGACGGCCTGTTGGACAAACCATGCCCTATACATTCTGTGTTGCTTAACACAAACCTGACTCACAGCCTTTGAGCTTGTTGGGTCGTATGGCAGGTCACAAAAAGTGGTGAGGCCATTCTTGAGGCGCTACCGCCCAATAGGCACTCCACATCGTCACCCGAATACAACGCCAAAGTCCTGACGATCTATGAAACGTTCCCCTCAAGGAACAGAAGGAAAAGATCTCTTAAAGAACTCGAACAGGTCTACCATGTGGTAGCAACAAGCGCGTGGGTAGACATCCCCATTACCTTCGGAAGATACTGACTGACCAGACATTCTTCCCGGTCATTCACCGGCCGCACTAGTCCTGAACCCCATCATTGATGGCTATAGGTTACACAGGGTGCTAATGGACGGCGGCGGTGGTTTAAACGTGATCTACGAAGACACCCTGGAAAAAATTCAGTTCGACCGATCTCACATCGAGCATAGCAACACGACTTTCTGGGGATTCATTCCTGGGAAAGAGGCGCGTTGTTCAGGACATATCGTCCTGGACGTAGTGTTCGGCATGCCCGAAAACTATCAATCCGAAGAACTCCTCTTCCATATCGTGCCCTTCCCCAGCAGCTACCATGCCCTATTGGGATGTGACGCCTTCACAAAATTCCAGACTATACCCCACTATGGGTATATGAAACTCAAAACGCCAGGACCAAACGGAGTAATCACAATTGCCAGTGATCCGAACATAGTTCTCCAAGACAAAAACAAAGCAGCAGTGCTCGCCCTCGAGGCACTAGTCGAGACCTTCGCTACAGAAGAACTGACCGCACTTCGGTCAACAGTTCACAAGGACGACGTGATCCTTAGGAAAAGGCCCAAGCCCACGTCCTTTAAACCCGCAGAGGAAATCGTTAAATTTCAAGTGCACCCGACGGACCCCAACAAGATAGCGTCCATCAGAGCTGAGCTTGATCCCATAGTGGACGAAGCACTGCGGACATTTTTACAGGAAAACAGGGACATCTGCTGCTGGCATCCTTCCGATATGCCCGGAATCCCATGGCGGCTGGCAGAACATAGTTTGAACGTCATTGCAGGCTTCAAGCCCGTTAAGCAGACTTTGCGGCGCTTTTCCGAACCCAAACGGCAAGCTATGAGTGAAGAATTAGCTAAATTGCGAGATACCGGATTCATTCGGGAGATTAAGCACCCCGAATGGTTGGCAAATCTGGTGATGCTACCAAAGAAAGAAAAATCCTCGTGGCTTTGCGTCGATTTCAAAGACCTCAACAAGGCCTGCCCTAAGGACCCTTTCCCCTTACCGCGCATAGACCAGATCATCAATGCCACAGCCGGACATCACTCGTTGTATTTCCTCGATGCTTATTTCGGATACCATCAGATTAAAATGAAGGAATCCGATCAATCTGCAACCGCATTCATCACCCCCTACAGGCCATTCTGCTTCAACACGATGCCCTTTGGGCTAAAAAAATGTTAGGGCTACGTACTAGCGCATGATCTAGACTTGTCTCGCGAAACAAGTCGGTAAGACAGTCGAGGCATACATGGACGACGTGGTAGTCAAAACCAAACACGTTAGCCAGTTGATCGACGACCTATAGAAAACCTTTGCCAACCTCCGTGAGTACGACATACGACTCAATCCGGAAAAATGTGTATTCAGAGTTCCCGCCGTTAAACTGCTCGGATTCATCGTCTCCCATAGAGGAATAGAAGAGAATCCGACTAAGATTCGCGCTCTATCAGAACTTGCAATTCCCATAGAGCTAAAGCATGTACAGAGGTTGGCTGGTTGCATAGCAACGCTAAGCCTGTTTATCTCTTGCCTCGGAGAAAAATCTCTACCGCTCTATAAGTTGCTGAAACGGACCAACAATTTTGAGTGGACCAACAAAGCAGCGGTCACGTTAGAAGAAATTAAAACACTGCTGGCAAGCAATCCCATACTCACAGCACCAGGCGCTGGTGAACCCATGTTATTATACATATCGGCTACCAACCAAGTCGTTAGCGCTACGCTCGTCGTAGAACGAGAGGAGGGACACAAATTTCAGACACAAAAGCCGGTCTATTACGTGTCAGAAGTACTAATGCAATGCAAGTCCAAATACCCGCACTACCAGAACATAGCCTACACGGTATTTATGGCATCACGAAAACTCAAACACTATTTCCAAGAGTTCTTGGTAACGGTGGCATCCGAAGTACCCCTGAAGGACATAATCAACAACAGGGACACCACCGGCCGCATAGCCAAATGGACTATTGAGCTCCTTCCCTTTGAAATAACCTACAAGCCACGACGTGCCATAAAATCTCAGGTACTGGCAGATTTTTTGGCCGAGTGGACGGAGGTCGAGCTCCCCAGGGAATATAGTACATACTCCCATTAGACAATGTACTTCTATAGATCCAAAACCTTGGACGGAGTGGGGGCTGGAGTTATCCTCACATCCCCCACAGGCAACAATGTTCGATACGTGTTGCAGATCATGTATGCCGACTCCAACAATGCAGCCGAATACGAAGCACTCGTGCATGGTCTTTGGATGGCAATATCAATGGGCATACGACGGCTGAAGGTGCGGGGAGACTCCAACTTGGTCATCTCCCAAATCAATGGCGAATTCGATGCCAAACACCCGAAGATGGCGGCATATAGAAATGCCATCCTAAAGATATCTGCACGGTTCGAAGGGTTGGAATTCCACCACGTCGCTCGCGACAACAACCAAGCCACTGACGTACTACCCGCATGGGGGCTAAGTGCGACCATGTCCCAAAAACTACTTTCCTAGAACGGCTCTTTAAGCCATCCGTGGTTTGGCAGGACGATCATAAGGGCGTCGGTCTAAGTATGGCGGAAGAGGTTGTTCCCCCTATAAACGAACCAGACGACCAAATCATCGATGGCTCCATAATGGATGAAACACCTTCGGACCATGAGGTCATGGCAGTAATCGCGCCATGGACCGAGCCCTTTCTCGCCTACCTTCTTTGCAGAGAACCCCCCAACGATTAGATAAAGGCGCGATGCATAATTCGGCGATCCAAAGCCTACAAGATACACGAGGGTGAGTTATATAAGAAAAGCACCACCAGAATATTATGCGGTGCATATCTGAGGAAGAAGAACGACAGCCCTTGGCTGAAGTCCACGCTGGGATGGGCAGTCATCACGCCGCAGCAAGAGCCCTAGTCAGCAAGGCCTTCCGAGCTTGTTTCTTTTGGCCCACTGCTGGGGCGGACGCCCAATCACTTGTCAAACACTGCGTCGGGTGTCAACTTTTCGCAAATCAAGGTCACATGCCCCCAACAGCTCTTCAGACTATTCCGATCACCTAGCCTTTCGTGGTCTAGGGGTTGGACATGGTCAAACCACTTAAAGGGGGGACCACGAAGAATAAATATTCATAGGTCATGGTTGACAAGTTCACCAAATGGATAGAGGCAAAGCCCATTAAATCGGCCAAGTCCGGACCAGTAATCGACTTCATATCCCGCGTGGTACACCATTACGGTCCAAGAGGTCAAGGACTAGTGCGCAAAAATGGGCATCAAGCTCGATTACGCATCAGTGTATCATCTGCAGACCAATGGACAAGTCGAACGAGCAAACGGTCTCATCGTGAGTGGCATTAAGCCACGTTTGGTCCAATCTCTTCATGAGTCCGACTGTCATTGGGTGGAGGAGCTCAACTCCATTTTATGAGGCCTGGGCACCACCCCAAACAAGTCAACGGGATAGACACCATTCTTCATGGTCTAGGGGAAGAAGCAGTCCTCCCCTGCGATATCATTCATGACACGCTAAGGGTGCGCATGTACAAGGAAAAGGAAGCCAATTTAGATCGGCAGGACGACCTGGACGCCTTAGAAGGAGAGCGCGACATAGCTCGAGCTCGCTCTACTTTTTACCAACAACAGGCCTGACGTTACCAGAGTAGGGAGGTCAGGGCAAAGGCGTACAATGTGGGTGAACTCGTCTTACAGATCCCGGAGAAGCAGAAGCATAAACTCAAACCCAAATGGGAGGGCCCCTTCATAATCGACGAAGTACTCGCGGGAGGAGCTTATCGTCTTATAAACCCATCGGACAATCGCCTTGAACCAAACCCATGGAACACAGCTCGTGTTCGGCACTTCTACGGATAAACCGGTGTCGTCACACTTTTTCCCCTTTTCTGTTTTTACTTTTCTTTCTCTTTTTCTTTCCCCTCCCACTCTGCTGTATGGTAAGATTGAATTTTTTCCTCTTTTTTCTATGTTTGGTTCAACCGATCTTGTACTAAGATTCTCGACTTACACCTTTAAGTGTCAAATCCGAACACAACACCTAGGGGCTTCTTTTCGAGGCCAACGCTTTTTATATTACAAGCATTTCTTCACACTTCTTGTGTACACACGTTTCCTTTGCCGCGCTTAAGCCATCATATGCATCAATTCGAACTAAGACTTTGCCAAGCTAGGTTGCCTCGCTCTTGTGCTTACCCTCTACGTTCCCGATTGTTCGGCTAGAGGGTAAAGGGAGCACCTCTGCGATTGTTACAACCGGGTCATCCGGACATGTACCTCAGACGGGTGAAGCCGAAAGCTAGCTATCTTAAGTAGACAATTGGTCGACTGTGACGGAAGCAATTAATACTACTATGGTTGTTATCACCACTACTTGGGCTTCTTCTCTCTCGAAAGCCCTTAGCCGCATACTAGCAGTATACGGCCTTCTACCTACGATCTTCCTAGAACCATGAAGAAAGGTATTGATAGAGGTATTGTTTCCTTTGGAAGATGCTTCTTACGCTAAGCAGTAATATAACATATCTCCATGTGTGCTTTCTGTCTGTTCGCACCAAATGGCCAGACTGTCTGGTTCCCCAAACATAATCCACTCTTCTAGGGTGATAAATTACGAGGAACACTTCTGAGCTCTTAGCATAGGAAGCATAAGCCGATGGCCGGTTAAGAAAAAATTTACAACACAGATGGAGCAACTACTCGATTATTTGTACATAGTTACATATAATCATACATTCGGTTGTTGATCGAGATTGTCGATTATATTGTTCGAGGAGCAGTCTTCTTGCGAAAGTCGGGCGGCAGGCATAACTTGGTCGTACACCAGGTGGAGCGACACTTCTTGTCCATCTAACCCTACTGTCCCAACCCAAGCCATACATTTGGGGTTAAGTCCGGTATAGCGGGTCTTGATCATCGCCCCCGCCTCCCGTGCTCCCTCCCGGCAAGCCGATGTCTTCCACGGCTCGAACCTACTTCGGGTTCCCTTGAATCGATCGACTAGTTCGTTCATTCCCTCCGGAGGTTGCTCGGCAGGCCATAGCGCCTTTACCATGCTTTTAATAGCCTTCCGAGCACGCCCATGAAGATCAAAAAGCTCCTTCAGAAGCTTCCCCCGGTTTGATCTGATCTCTTCTTCAGGTTGCCCAGACATGAGACCTATACATGAGGCAAAGGCATGCTTATTATACTTCATCTATAAGAAGTACTTGGCGATGATAGAATCACACTTACCGAACATGCCCCTCTTTAGTTTCTGGTTCTGTTCTTGGGTCTGGGTCAAATGAGTTTTTAAACTCTCAATTTCCTCGGCCTGTTGTTTATTCTCTGCCTAGAGACGGTTCAAAACATGACAGCGGGCCTCGTGCTGGAACTCAGCGTATCGATGAGATTCTCGGGCTACATCCAAATCTTTTTGCCTTTGCCCTACTGATTCAGCTGCTAAAGAGTATCCTTGCGTCAACACGGGAATATACTAAGATTAGCCGCATAGATATACTCACCATGTGCCTCTCGAGTAAAGCTCTTCACTTGCTCTAGTTCTGCCTTCACAGATTCCACCTGTGCTCGACTGTCTTCTATTTCCTTGGCCAGTTGCTCACTCTGTTGCTTCGAGACCTGCATTAGCAATAAAACACCACAAGGACCCTTAATTCGGTCGTTCCGACCAATTTAAGGCTCCGGGGCTACTTGGTTTACATGAGTGTCCGGACTCTACAAAACCGATTATTTACCTATAGGCTAGACGATATTAATTTCATAGCTTCTCCGAACCCAGCTCGGGCAGCACCGATGTGCGCGTCCGCTGTGCGTAGAGCACCGAACTCCTGTTCGGAGAATACTGGGTGACGCAAGGCCTCTCGTCGCCACCGATGATTCATGGTGCTTCCTACTTCGGATTTGGTAACGGACATAGCATCACCGGAATCGGCAAGGGCCGGATTGGCAATGGAAACCTCTGTCGCAGGTTCAGCATGAGTCGAAGCTCTGGAATTTTGACCTTCCCCGGACACCCTGGCAACCTCCTCGGTAGGGGAAGGCTGAGTTTCTTGCCTGTGAATTTTGATATAAAATCTACTATGAGGATCTATCTGTTGTGATAATAAATAAACAGCCGAACAAAATACCTTTGGGTTGAACGAGTAGATGGACTTGTCCTAACAGCCGGCTCGTTCGTCGGATCCCTATTGTTTTCCGATCCAAGCACTGCTTCCGTTGCCGACGTATGACACGTGGATCGATGATGCTTGGGAGTAGGAGCCGGCGTGTCGGGGCATTGGAGGATGCCTGCCTTTTGTGGGACGAGCTTTTCTTCTTCTTATTTGTTGCAGGAGAAGGGAACGATTTAGGGTAGTCGGCTATGATAGACACCTTGGAGCGGTCGAGACTCTCCTGGTAGAAGACCCCGTCTTCAAACTCAATTGACAGATCTGAGTCCTCATGAAAGCCCGGATCATCATCGTGGGAATAGTCTTCGGGCTGAGGAGCCGGACAGTTAACTGTCTCGATGAAGCTTCTCCAGCCATGATCACATGAAGTTAAAGACTTCGGTCAAACAAGGGACAAAATGGAAAGCTGAATTGTGTTCATAGAGGTGAAAGGCTTACCCATTCGATGGGGTTGTGGCTTGAATATCCCTCCTTGGTCGACCGCCGAATAAAATCTTCTTGCTTCCCTATGTATAGGTCGGCAAGTGCGACAACCAACGTTGTCTGATTGGCAGGGCCCAGTCTTCGGGAGCGTGTGGTGTCGCTTGTCCCGTTGTAACGCCACAAGGGGTGTATTCTCTATTGAAGAAGATGCACACATCGGGTGATGGCGACGGCCATGACGTCGATCATGGACAGATTGTGGTGGGCTAGTATCCTCACCTGGGCTGCCAAACATTGCACTTCAGCGCTGTCCTCTTGGGACGAACTCCTCGGCCGCCACTTGTACCTTTTCTTCAATGGGGCATCGGAGTATTCAGGCAGACCCCTCCAAGCTTGATCGAACAGGGGGACGTCTTTGATATAAAACCATTCCTAAGACCATTCTTCGGACTCCTTCGGTGTTCCCACCGGATACCCCATTCCCGCTATGCGGCATACTTCGAATCCGCCAACCTCTAAGATTGGCTTGTCCCGAGATCGAGGGACGAGGCAGAAATACTTCCTCCATAGCTCAAAATGTGTCTCACAGCCCAGGAACATCTCGCAAAGGGCGACGAAGCCCGAGATGTGCAGGATAGACCCTGGGGTAAGATGGTGGAGCTGGATCCCGTAAAATTCTAGTAACCCTCTCAAGAACGGGTGAATGGGAAACCTGAGACCCGGCAGAAGAAAGGGCAAGAAGCATACGCGTTCCCCCCTTTGTGGATTGGGCAAATTCTCCGCAAAAACTTCATCGTTGAATGAAGATAATCCTGCGCGGGTCACTGCCAGATCCGAAGAAGGGAGGTACCCCTGGATCTCTAGATTACACAGTCAGAGGAGCGACACGAAGCAGTTGGTCCAATACCCGGGATGGGAGCCGTAAGGGCGCGAGGAAGAACTGGGAGCGCTCTCCATGTTTTTCGTGGTGATCTTCCGCTTAGAGTTTTTCTGATGAGGAGGTGGAAGAGGATGTGGCTCAGACCACGATTTTTGTTTGCTTAAATGAATGGTGCCTCCGTTGTGGAGGGGTAGTCTTGTAAAAAATCACTTAACCTCTCGTCTCCCCATGACGTCCGAAAATTGAGAAATGCTAACGGTTATTATAATGGACCTGGCGAGCTCGTGACGCTCGGGATTTCACCGATGACTGGTCGGTTGCTGAACCTGAAGGAGTAGGGGACTCGCCATGCAAGCCAAAGATTATGACATGCGAAGATTATCCAGATATACATCAACGTTGAAGGCTAGTCCGGGTGCTACTAAGGGAGTCCTGGATTAAGGGGTCCTCGGATAGCCGACATGTTTCTCATGGGCCGGAATGTATGGGCCGCAAGGTGAGCATTGGATGATCAAGGGCACCATCGCCGGGATGGAAGCTTCAAGGAATCATGGCGTGTCCTCCAAGTTGTCGACCGTAGATAGGCATGTTTTTTCCTTCGATGTGCAACTGACCATGTGTAAACCCTAGGTGCCCTTGGCGTCTATAAGCCAGAGGGTTTTAGGTTGTAGGGAGGATAACTCATCTAGGGTTTAGCTCTTTGATCTCGAGGTAGATCGACTTTGTAACCTACATATCATCAATACAATCAAGCAGGACGTAGGGTATTACCTCCATAGGAGGGCCTGAACCTAGGTAAACATCGTCTCTTCATCTCCTGTTACCATTGGTTCTAGCCTCATAGCTCCGGACCCCCTACCCAAGATCCGCCGGCTTTGACACCAACAATTTTCTCTATATGTGAAAGTTTAAGTCAGGAATTATGTACACTGAATTTTTCTTACTTTTGCTAAGTCTCAACTCGCACCCGTTTCACTTTGAGGTAATTTGGTGAAAGGTTGTGATAAATCTCTCATCCTTTTTCTTCAAGCATCCCCGAGTACTTGGGATTTGAGAAACCATATTACATGTCCTTTTAGGCCCCGTCAGGTATACCAGTATTTTTATTCAGTACTTCAACCATTTTCGGTGCTTTGCGCACTTTGTCATGGGTTTTATGTGAGTAAACTGATCATTCAGTTGATTTGCTAATGAGCGCAAATCTATTGTTTTTTGAACTTTTTTCTACCTTAGCAGTGCACCGATCATGAACATCGATTGCGATGTGATTTCTTGACATTTAGTATCACGATGTTGATTCTTTCCCATAAAATCATGAAAAAAAATCCTCGTCAAAAATGCAATCTTTTAAACGAGCCTGTCATGGGGTCTAGATACTTGATTAATGGCACGGTCTTATAACGAACGTATATCCTTGACTTTCGGGGTGGGCCTATTGTTGATAGCTAGGGTTGTGGTATTGGTACATATACCTGGCAACCGAACCTATGAAGGTGGGAAATTTTTGGTGTCGACCCTTGCGCAAGTTGAAAAGGAGTGTGGATGTTGTAGGCCGATAGTCTAAAGTTGATAAGATTACTCATGTGTAACACCGTGTGGCCCCAACATGTAGTTGGTAAATTACCCTGAAGGAACGATCTAACAATGAATTTAATTCTTTTGATCAATGCCTCGGCAAGTTCATTTTGTGTATGAACATGCGATACTAAGTGCTCAACTTTGATTTCCATTGCCATGCAATAATCATTGAACGCCTTCAAAGTAGATTCTCCCGTGTTGTCTAGTCAAATAGAATATATATGATAATCAGGAAAATTATTCCTCGTTTGTATGATCTAAGAGGTCAACTTTGCGAAGGCATGATTACATGTTGACAGAGGGCAAACAATGGATCGTTTGGAGGAAGCATCGGTGAGCACCATTAAGTACTGGACGTCCCCATGAGGGATTGAATTGAACCGTATATATCTACTTGGATACATTCCAAGAACACGAGATTCCATCCTTCACTTTGAGGGGCGATTACATTATGACTAACTTCTCGATAGAGCATGCGGAGTGCAAAATCATCAGGATTTGGGAAGTTTTTCAAGTTAGATTATGACATGCGAGTTGATTACATTTCTCATCATCCAAAGTCGGAGTGGTCTAACCTATCGTGCCACGGGCAGAAAATCTCAGAGCTTCTAAAGATAATTTTAAGGGTATTGTACATGGACGATGCTACTATTTTAGTGTAGTATAGCCTTGTGTCAAAAGGAAGGCTTTTGATAACATGTTTATCATTTGCATTCTGCTTTGTGACGAGTAGACACCCCTTGCCATTTCCATCAACATGAAAACCATTAGCATATATGTCTTTAACTCTCAAAAGAGTACGAATTGGGTAAGACAATGTCTCATTAATATTTAAAGTTGTTCCATAGGAAGAATCATAGTTGCACCTTTGGAGCCAACTATGTTATAATCGCAACAGACGATTATCATAATACATCCCGAAGATTTTTTAATACTCAAAGTAACTTAGTTTCTTGTAAAATATAATATATGGTAGCACTTTCGGCAAGGCACATTTCCTTTGTTGGGGCGCCACACACATTATCCAATTAATGTAATGAAGCAAGGAAGGAGATGCATTAATAATAAATGCATGCATTTTAGAACATAACAAGTTACCATAATTAGAATAAAGGAATAAATAGATGAATGCAAACATTATCCAATCATCAACTAATGAATAAGGTTTTTCTCTAATAGAGTACAACCCAACGGAGATGAAAGGGAATTATAACAAACGAAAAAAACCAAGAAGATTAAACGAAACGGCCATTTACTCTAGCCTAGATGTCAAGTCGGCTAAGCATCTCTGCATAGCAGAACTGTGTGGGGATAACATCAACATCGAGTTAGTGTGCCAAGGGGAATGCCAATGACTCTACCATGTGCACATGTTATAAGGCGTCACCATTGGAGCCGACCCCCCCCCACCGACCAATATAGATACACCCAAGTGCTTGCGCAACGAGGTTCTACTCCTCTCCATGGGGGCAAACAATGTGCTCTGGCCTCTTGAACCACTTTGTGAAAGTCGTGTAAAAGGCTAGGGCACATCATTCTACCATGTACTCATTTTTCAAGGTACCGTGAAGGTAGAATTGATGAAAGTTTAGCAACCAGCATTCACCCTAGGAGTGGTGGGGGCCATTTGGGTATCCAAACCTATCGCCCCTTAGAGTGGCTCGGACTCAAGAACGATATCCATGTTGGGTGCAAGGTGGGGTAGTATAGCCTTTTAGTGTCTGGGCATTCACCCTAGGAGGGGGCAAACACCATGTGGATCCCGAAGCCTATCGCCCGCTAGGGTCACATGGAATTGATGCGGACTCGACTAGTCTTGATGGAGTGATCTTGTTGATAACGTGTTTCTCAACCTTAATCTACAAGTCTTGCCCAAGGGCTATGGAGCAGGAGCATCTTAGGCAAAGTAGTCAATCACACATCGAGGTACGGAATGTAGAATTGACACACAAAAGTTGAGAACATTCTTACTTTATTAACTAGATGATGCCATGCGTGTTGTTGCGGGACTTTGTAACAGTTTCCTGAGTAACTTCAATATACCAAAGAATAAAGTTACTTAAATAGATAATAGCCAATACTCACACAATATTAATATGACAAACTTAAGATGAATTTGCAAGGTGCCAAGTTGAAAATAACTACATAATCTGCAAGGTGCAAGACAAAGAGTGTTCAACAAAATGGCTTGATAAGGACATGCATAATATGCAAGGTACAAAATAAATACATCATTAAGTATGAAAATATGTGCACTTTCAGGTTACAACATGAAGTGACACCACAAAGTGGGGGTTGGATGATGGTACGTGTCTCTATCTTAAGTGCCATGGAGGTCAATTAAGGAAGATATGTAACTCTGTATTGGCCCAAATGTTGGAAATATGCCCTAGAGGCAGTAACAAATTAGTTATTATCATATTTATTTGTTCATGATAATTGTTTATTATCCATGCTATAATTGTGTCGATCGGAAACTCAGATACATGTGTGGATACATAGACAACACCACGTCCCTAGTATGCCTCTAATAGACTAGCTCATTGATCAAACATGGCTATGGTTTCCTAGTCATGGACATGAGATGTCATTTGGTAACGGGATCACATCATTAGGAGAATGATGTGATGGACAAGACCCAAACTACAAACAAAACATATGATCGTGTCAGTTTATTGCTACTATTTTCTGCATGTCAAGTATATGTTTCTATGATCATGAGATCATGCAACTCACGGACACCGGAAGAGTGCCTTGTGTGTATCAAACGTCGCAACGTAACTGGGTGGCTATAAAGGTGCTCTAAAGGTATCTCCGAGGGTATTTGTTGGGTTGGCATGGACCAAGACTGGGATTTGTTACTCCGTCTGACGGAGAGGTATCTCAGGGCCCACTCGGTAATACAACATCACAATAAGCCTTGCAAGCAATGTGACTAAGTGTTAGTCACGGGATCTTGTATTACGGAACAAGTAAAGAGACTTGCCGGTAACGAGGTTGAACAAGGTATGGAGATACCGATGATCGAATCTCGGGCAAGTAACATACCGAAGAACAAAGGGAACATCATAAAGAATTAACTGAGTCCTTGACATAGAGGTTCGACCGATAAAGATCTTCGTAGAATATGTAGGAACCAATATGGGCATCTAGGTCCTGCTATTGGTTGTTGACCGTAGAGGTGTCTCGGTCATGTCTACATAGTTCTCGAACCCGCAGGGTCTGCACACCTAAGGTTTGGTGACGTTTTGGTAGTATAGAGTCATGCATGATGGTGACCGAAGGTTGTTCGGAGTCCCGGATGAGATCCCGGATGTCACGAGGAGCTCCTAAATGGTCTGGAGGTAAAGATTCATACATAGGAAGTCCTGTTTTGGTCGCCGGAAAAGTTTCGGGCTCATCGGTAGTGTACCGGGAGTGCCGGGAGTGTACCGGGAGACCATCGGGAGGGGTATTTCGACCCAAGAGGCTTCATGGGCTGTGGGAGAGTGAATACCAGCACTTTGTGGGCTGGTGGAAGTCCCACACAAGGCCCATGCGGCTAGGGAAAGAAAAGCCCAAAGGGAAAAGTGGAAAAAAGGCAAAAAGGGGAGGAATCCTAGTCCTACTAGGATTGGAGGAGGAGTCTCCTCTCCTCCCCACTTCGGCCGAACCAAAGGAGGCTTGGCCCTTGAGACAAGGCCTCTCTTCCCTCCCTCTTATATATACTGGTGGTTTTAGGGTTTTGCACAAGATTTTCAGCCACGTGCTACCCGTTCCTCTAGTGCATAGTTTCTCCTCTAGATCGGTTTTCTGTAGTGCTTAGGCAAAGCCTTGCCGGAATTGCTCCACCACCGTCGCCGCAAATCCATCACGCTGCCGAAGAACTCATATAGCTCTCCTCTCCCTCTTGCTAGATCAAGAAGGCGGAGATCGTCATCAAGCTGTACGTGTGCTGAACGCGGAGGTGTCGTCCGTTCGGCGCTAGATCAGAAGGACCGTGATCAAGATCGCGAGATGGATCGTGATGAGACCGCGGGAAGGATCGTGATGAGTTCACGGGACAGATCATGATTGGATCGTAGGATAGATTGTGATGAGGTCGCGGGACGCTCGGCGATTTGGTCGCGAAGACGTTCGACTACACCAACCGTGTTTCTTAACGCTTCCCACTTAGCAATCTACAAGGGTATGTAGATCCACTCTCCCTCTCGTAGATGCTCATCACCATGGATAGATCTTGCGTGCGCGTAGGAATTTTTTTGTTTCCCATGCAATGTTCCCCAACAGTGGTATCAGAGCTAGGTATATGTGTAGATGAGATCTCGAGTAGAACACAAAGAGTTTGTGGGCATTGATGCTTAGATTGCTTCCTCGCTTGGTCGTGTTTCGGTTTAGCGGTATTGTGAGATGAAGCGGCCCAGACCAACATTACTCGTATGCTTATGAGAGACGGTTCCCTCAACCGCAACTTGTTGCATAGATGGCTTGTGGGTGCCAGTTTCTCTCACTTTAGTTCGATCGGATTCGACAAAGGCAGTCCTTGAGAAGGTTGAAAAGCAACTAGTGTATCATCGTTGTGGTTTTTGCGTAGATGAGAATTGTTCTTGGTAGATACCCGTAGCAGCCATGTAAAACATGCAACTACAATTAGAGGACGTCTAACTTGTTTTTGCAAGGTGTGTTGTGATGTGATATGGCCAATTACATGACGTGATATATGTGATGTATGAGATGATCATGTGATGTATAGATTATCACAACTTGCATGTTGATGAGTACGGCAACCGGCAGGAGCTATAGGGTTGTCTTTAATTATTGTATGACCTGCGTGTCAATCATTAAGTGCTATGTAATGCTTTTTTTTATCGCTAAATGGTAGCAATAGTAGTAGAAGCATGATGGGCGCGACAACCCCGATGGCGACACGTTGATGGAGATCAAGATGATGGAGATCATGGTGTCGTGCCGGTGATGATGGAGATCATGCCAGTGCTTTCAAGATGGAGATCAAAAGCACAAGTTCATGGCCATATCACGTCACTTATGATTTGCATGTGATGTTAATCCTTTTATGCACCTTGTTTTGTTTAGGACGATGGTAGCATTATACGGTGATCCCTCAATTAATTTCAAGATAAATTGTGTTCTCCCTGAGTGTGCACCGTTGTGAAAGTTCGTCGTGTCGAGACACCACGTGATGATCGGGTGTGATAGACTCTATGTTCACATGCAACGGGTGCAAGCCAGTGTTGCACATGCAGAACACACGGGTTAAACTTGACGAGCCTAGCATGTACAGACATGGCCTTGGAACACAAGAGACCGAAAGGTCAAACATGAGTCATATAGCAGATATGATCAACATGATGGTGTTCACCATTGAAACCACCTCAACTCATGTGATGATCGGACTTGAGTTGGTGAATTTGGATCATGTATCACTCGAATGACCGAAGGGATGTCAATTTGAGTGGGAGTTCTTAAGTAACATGATTAATTGAACTCATTATCATGTACATAGTCAGTAGTGTCTTTGCAAATTATGTTGTAGATTACTTGCTCGCACTGTAGCTCCCTTGAATTTTTATATGTTCCTAGATAAATAGAGTTTGTAGCGACCCGACTCAAAACGAGTCAAGCCTTAGAACGGTATGATAAAGAACCCTTGTATATGACAGTTGTTGTCACATGTAGGAAATTATACGGTGAGGAATGAAGCCAAGACCCATTTCACTGCAGGACAACCACTAATGGTAGACCACCATGAGATCATTGATAAGTTATTTAGAATGAACGCGAGACTTGTCAGTTAAGAAGACCCAGTATCGGAGGAAATACATGTTGTTATGAGGACACAAGATTTTGATATAACGCAAGAGCATCACCGAAAAAGCTATCATGAAGAAGGTGAACAGACAGATGCACCCAGAGGACTGCCAAGATTTGATGGACCGGTAACTCTCATTTTAAGTGTGGTAGACCCACATTTCCAGGTCAATGGAGTCTTGTTGGAAGACCCCACACCTTCTTGGTCTGTGGATTTGTTAGAAGACCCCAAACCCTAACCTTTTCTTGCTAGCCCCTCCGAATCTCGAGGACGAGATTCATTTTAAGTGTGGTAGGTTTGTAACATCCCAAACTTTGGAATGTTATAATAACTATTAGAATGATTGTTTGTTTGTTTGAGTGATTGAAAGTGAGTGAAATTTGAAACTTTTTGAAACTTTTAAAAATTTGATGAGAGGGAATGAAATGACTTTCCCAAAACTTTCACTCTGCATTTTGATCACCAGGAATTCAAATTCATTTCATCACAAAACCCCAGAGTGAAGATGACATGACTTCTTCCATTTAAAGAAATGAAAAGGGATTTGAAAATGGTTTGAATTCCCATGTGAAAATATTTCAAATTCAGAAACTTTATGCAACTCAATGACTTTCATGAGAGGAGATAATATGACTTCTTCAATTTATATGAAATATGAGTTGGGAGTTTAAAAGAATTTGAAAGTGCCTCTAAATTAATTTTGGAATCCATTTCATATTGGATCCTATTCAAATGTCAAAGTATTCAAACCCCTTGTCAAATATTTTGAGAGGAGTAATATGACACTCCAAAACCAGGGGTTATTTGTGAAGTTTTTGAACCATCAAACCCCTAGGGTGATATGAAAAATAATTTGCAAAAATAAATAAAGCCAATTAGGCAATTTTCTGAAAAAAATCTTTTTTTAAACAAATTAATTTGACAGAATAAAAATGTCCATTAAATGGAATTTATTCTCCTGATAATTTTGGTATAAAACTTTTTTTTTAGGAATGTCTTTATCTGTCATTATTTGTTTTGATTCGCTGGTATTTATAAAAAGAGAAAAATTTAAAGGCATTAAAGCTCGGTCGGCCCAATCGGCTATAACTCCCCACCCGACTTTCCTATTCTTCGGCCGACCGACGCCCGCAAACCGCTCCCCTCTCGCTGGCAGCTAGGACCCCACCACCCGACCAAATCCCATCGCCGGTCACCTTCCTCCTTCCCCGCGCCGGTGACCTCGCTGGAATCTTCTCGTCGTGATCCTCTCTCCTCCTTCCATTTCGGACGCCCGAGCCGTCCCTATAAAGTCCGAGGCCCTCTCCCTCCATTCCCCCGCTTTGCCCTCTCTCCCATCGCCTCTCCTCGCCAGAATTCCTCGCCGGAGACCACCACGGCCGCCGCGCCATTACCGCGCCACATCCCCATCCCTTCTCCTTCGTCGGAGATCCACCAGAGTGCCGTCACCATCGACCTCGCCGGAGTCCGAACCGCCCCAAGCTCCTGCCGTCGTCTTCGTCGCTCCCAAGCCGTATCATCGCCACCATCCTCGCCGTTGTGCCCTCCTGCATCGATTGGAGGCCACACTTTCGCCGGAGGACCGTCGGAGCGCCGTCCCCGACGACCTCGACGCCCCTGCCGTCGCCGGAGCCTTCGCCGGAGCCGGCAACCACCACGGTGAGCCTCTCCACCTTCTCCCCACCGTCCGATTTTAATCAACGGCCCAGATTAGAACCCGAACCGTTTTTCTTTAGGGTTCGGCCATCCGCTAGTTAGTCACCGCAGGACGCCCCCCGTAGCCTATCAGGAAGCGACACGTCACCCCCTGACCGTTAGCTAGGATTTTATTTTATTTTTTATTTTTTGTTTTGTTTTAAAAACATATTTAGTCCTGTTTTTGTTTTTAGCGTATCTTTTATGTTTTTAAGTATTTTAGCTTGATTCTTTTTGCATTAGATCACAAATTTTATCTAGTTTCTGTAGATACCAAATTTGACCATGTTTGGACATTTAAATGTGAATTTAAACAGATTTGGTTTAAATTTTGTTTTCTGAATATCTAGAGTTCTAAAAAGTATTTTTGAGTTGATTCTTTTTGCTACTTGTTACTAGTGACCCTAGCTATCCGTAGGTAAAGTTTGAGAATTTTTAGAATAAATTTGATTAGGGTTTTAACTAGAAACAGAATCTGTTTAGTTTGTTAATATAGTTTAATTAGTTTTATTTTGTTAGTTTAAATCTAAGTTAGTTATATTTTGTTTTAGTAGGTTCTATTGTCTCAACACTAGGAGTTTAATTGTTGTTAATACAATAAAATAATTTGCTTAGTTTATTACTATGTTGTTATAGGGACATTATAGTTTGTAACTAGGTATAGTTTGATAAAAACAAATTAGTTAGTAATAGTTAATTTTAACAAAGTTTTAAGTAATTAGATTCTGTTTTCAAATAAAATTTGTAGTAATTCCTTTCTGTTAAGAAATGTTTTGTTAATAAAAAAATAATTTAGTTTTGCTCTATTATGATAGGAAAACTAGATTATTTTTCATTAGGTAATGTGTTATAAAAACAATTTAGTTTTAATAGAAACTCTTTTCCCAAAAGTTTTAGATGATCTAATTTTGTTTTGTAATAAAGATTTTTATTAATTACTTTCCGTTAACTTAGTTGTTTCATAATTTGTTTTCTCTTAGTTTATGGTTGTACTTGTAGTTAAGTTTATTATGCAAAAACCTATGTTTGTTTAGAGTGTTGTTTTCATGATTTCTAGTTGTTCTTCAAAAGTAATTCTTTTTGCTAGTAAAATATTTACTAAAATCCTTTTGTTATATTTTACTTTGTTTTTGTTTTGTTACTAGTTGTTGTAGAGGAAAACTACCTTAGTTGTTTTTATGAAAACTTTCTTGACTTTGAGTTTTGTCTTAAGTGTTTCCTTCATCAACCTTGTTGCTTTCGTTCTTGTGTTACATTGTGATTGTTAGTTTTGATTGCTAGAAGTGTTTGCTTATGAATGCAATGTTTGTTATATAGATTTTCATTGGAGAGTGACGTATAGTCTATCAAGTTATTTCTGAGAGCGGTCTTTCTCTTCATCAACAGTACAGGCAAGTTCACTTTGACCATCTATTTCATACCTATTGTTTTTATTGCATGTAGTCACATCATTCAACAGATCCCTCCCGTAGTGTTATTGAAACTCTTGTAGTTGATTAGAATGCATGAGGTAGGAACCCACCACTTGTTACTAAAGCCCCGGGAACGCTAGTTAGTGCAATGCTATGCTAAAGTAGACGGGGTCTGGTATGAGTGTTCGTGAGTGGTATGAAGAAGGACTCCACGTCAAAACGACGACTTCATGAAGACATCTTCAAGACCTGCATCTTCAGGACCTCAAGACTTCGAGACTCGAGAAGCAAGTTTTCAATACACACTACTGGGTGAGGGATGGAATTGATGGGCACCCTGGAGAAACCAGTGAGTGGCCGGGATGCATGGGGAAGTGCCATGACATCTTGCGGAAAGCCTCACCCAGACTCAAAGAGAAGGATGAATACTTCATGCCCGGAAGCTTACCTGTGTAGCCACAAGTCATTATGGGCTCTAGCTTGGTTGATCTTTGTTGTGACTCTGCTGGGCAGTGCTATGAGATGTAGTCGACATTAGGATTGGATGGGCACTGTCGGACAGTCGGGGAAACGCTTTGAAAGACCATGTTTCGTTCATCCTGTTCTCAAACACCAGGCAGTGCGAGGACTTACCAGGAGGGAACGAATCTTGTGGGTAAAGTACACAACACTCTGCGGAGTTAAACCTAATCGATTAGCCGTGTCCCCGGTTACGGACAATTTGAGCCTCTGGACTTGGATCTATCTCTGAACTCTCAACACTGGACTGATAACTAATTGTGGGCAGCTTAAGATATTTGTGGGCATTGAGACATTGGTTGGCGGAACCATGTCATGATAGGTAATTCCATAGTGAAATTCCTGATATTCCTTTTGTTGTAGGAAAAAGAAAATCAGCTTTTATGCAAAAACTCAGACACAAAGCCACAAAGCCTTTGCATATAGAATAGTATTTATTTTTTCTGTTCTACTATGGTGATCTTGCCAGTACATTCAATGTACTGACCTACATGGTTGCAACGTATCATGTTGCAGATACTCTTCTACGACGGGTAAGAGTACGATTCAGGGTTACGGTCTGCACTCAACTTGCCGTTGGTGTTATTGGGACTCCACTCCCGTTGACTGTATCCGCTGCTATTTTAAGGTATATATATCAGTTTTTATGTTATTACATGTGATTGCACTTTGATATATACATTGATGTACTATGTGTGCCAACATACTGATCCAGGGATGGCACAGAACACACAGAGGCTTGACTCGTTTTGAGTCGGGTCGCTACAGAGTTGAAAGATGATGGTAGCAATATTGCCGACTGGGTCCATGATCCGCGGATTCTCCTCATTGCTGCACAGAAGGCTTATGTCCTTAATGCACCACTCGGTGCGCCAACCCCTCTAGCATCGTCTGTAGATGTTGTGAACATCTGACAAGCACGTTCTGATGACTACTTGATAGTTTAGTGCGTCATGCATTATAGCTTATAATTGAGGCTCTGAAATGTTTTGAATGTCACGGAACATATGAGATGTTCTAAGAGCTGAAATTAGGATCTCAGGCTCGTGCCCGTGTTGCGAGATATGAGATCTCCAACAAGATTATTTGCCTGCAAGATGAAGGAGAATAGCTCAATGGTTGAGCATGTGCTCAGATTGTCTGGGTGCTACAAACGCTTGAATCGAGTGGGAGTTGATCTTTCAGATAAGATAGTGATTGGTATAGTTCTCCAAGTCACTGTCACTAAGCTACTAGAACTTGGTGATGAACTATAAAATGCTAGGGATAGAATTAATGATCCCTGAGCTGTTCGCGATGTTTGACACCGCGAAGGTAGAAATAAAGAAGGAGCGTCAAGTGTTGATGGTTAGTAAAACCACTAGTTTTGAGAAGGGCAAGGGCAAGGAGGGAAACTTCATGAATAGCAAGTCAGTTGCTGCTCCAGTGAAGCAACCCAAAGTTGAACCCAAACCCGAAACTAAGTGCTTCGATTATGAGGAGAGCGGTCGCTGAAGCGGAACAACCCTAGATACTTGGTAGATAAGAAGGCTGGCAACGTCGACAGAAGTTATTTGATATACGTGTTATTGATGTGTACCTTGCTAGTACTCCTAGTAGCACCTGGGTATTGGATACCGGTTCGGTTGCTAAATGTTAGTAACTCGAAGTAAAAGCTACGGAATAAACGGAGACTAGCTAGGTGTGAGGTGACGATGTGTGTTGGAAATGTTTCCAAAGTTGATGTGATCAACATCGCACGCTCTCTCTACCTTCGGGATTGGTGACAAACCTAAATAAATGTAATTTGGTGTTTGCGTTAAGCATGAACATGAATAGATCGTGTTTATTGCAACACGGTTATTCATTTAAGATAGAGAATAATGGTTATTCTGTTTACATGAATAATACCTTCAATGGTCATGCACCTAGTGATAATGGTTTGCTGAATCTTGATCGTAGTAATACACATGTTCATAACATTGATGCCAAAAGATACAAAGTTAATATTGATAGTACCACATGCTTGTGGCACTGCCGCTAAATGTCATATTGGTATAAATCGCATGAAGAAACTCCATGCTAATTGATCTTTGGACTCATTCGATTTTGAGTCGGTTGAGACATGCGGACCATGCCTCTCTGGCAAGATGAATAAAACCCTGTTTTCCGGAACGGGCAAGTGATTTATTGGCAATGATACATGTTGATGTATGCAATCCAATGAGTCTTGTAGCGTGTGGTGGATATCGTTATTTTCTTACCTTCACTGATGATTTCAGTAGATATAGTGTATATTTACTTAATGAAACACAAGTCTGAATCATTTGAAAAGTTCAAGCAAATTCAGAGTGAAGTTTAAGATCATCGTGACAAGAAGATAAAAATGTCTGCGATATGATCGTGGAGGTGAATATCTGAGTTACGAGTTTGGGATACAACTATAGACAATGTGAAAGTCATTTCACAACTCATGCCACCTGGAACACCATAGTGTGATGGTGTGTCCGAACGTCATAGTCGTGCTCTATTGGATATGGTGCGGGCTATGATGTCTCTTATCGTTTTGCTACTATAGTTTTGGGGTTATGCATTAGAGACAATTACATTCACTTTAAATAGGGCACCATCTAAGTCCGTTGAGATCACACCATCTGAAACTATGGTTTGATAGAAAGCTAAGCTATCATTTCTTATTGTTTGGGGCCACAACGCTTATGTGAAAAGAGGTTTTTACCTAATGAGCTCGAACCCAAAGCGGACAATGCATCTTCATAGAATACCCTAAGAACAGTTGGGTATACCTTCTATCTCAGATCCAAGTGCAAATTGTTTGTTGCTAAAACGGGTCCTTTCCCGAGAAAAAGTTTCTCTCGGAAGAATTGAGTGGGAGGAAGATAGAACTTGATGAGGTTATTGAACCTTTGTTTCAACCAGAGAGTAGCGCAGCGCAGAAAGATGTTTCTGTGGAACCTACGTCGGTTGAAGAGGAAGTAAATGATGATGACCATGAAGCTTCGGATCAAGTTACTATCAAACCTCATAGGTCGACAAGGATGCGTACTGCTCCTGAGTGATACGACAACCGTGTCTTGGAGGTCATTTTGTTGGACAATGATGAACCTACGAGCTGTGGAGAAGCGATCATGGGCCTGGATTCCGACAAATGGTTAGAGGCCATGAAATCCTAGAAAGGATCCATGTATGAAAACCAAGTATAGACTTTGGTAGACTTGCTCGTTGGACGGCAGGTCGTCAAGTACAAATGGACCTTTGAGATGAAGACAGACGCTGATGGTGAATGTCACCATTTATAAAGCTCAACTTGTTGCAAAGAAGTTTATGACAAGTTCAATGAGTTGAGTGTGATGAGACTTTCTCACTCGTAGCGATGCTAAAGTTTGTTGGAATTATGTTAGTAGTTGCTACATTTTTCAATTATGAAATCTGGCAGATGGATGTCAAAACATCGTTTCCTTAACGGTCTAATTGAGGAAAGGTTCTATGTGATACAACCAGAAGGTTTTTTCAGTCCTAAGGATGCTAAAAGGTGAGCAAGCTTCAGTGATCCTTCTATGGACTGAAGCAAGCATCTCGGAGTTGGAACATACACTTTGATGAGGTGGTCAAAGTTTTGTAGTTTATACAAAGTTTACGAGAAACTAGTATTTACAATAAAGTGAGTGGGAGCACTATAGAATTTCTGATAAGTATATGTGGTTGACATATTGTTGATCGAAAGCGATGTAGAATTTCTGGAAAGCATAAACGGTTGTTTGAAAAGAGTTTTTCAAAGGAAGACCTGGATAAAGCTATCTAATTGTTGAGCATCAAGATCAATAGAGATAGATCAAGATGCTTGATGAGACTTTCAATGAGAACATACCTTGACAAGATTTTGAAAGAGTTCAAAATGGATCAGTCAGAGAAAGAGTTCTCGCCTGATTTCTAAGGTGTGAAGTTGAGTGAGACTCAAAGCTCGACAACGGCAGAAGAAAGAGAAAGGACAAACGTCGTCCCCTATGCCTTAGCCATAGGCTCTATATTATGCCATGCTGTGTACCGCACCTAGTGTGTCCCTTGCCATGAGTCTGTTAAGGGGTACAAAAGTGATCCAGGAGTGGATCACTAGACAACGGTCAAGGTTATCCTTAGTAACTAAAATACTAATGAGATGTTTATCGATTATGGAGGTGATAAAGAGTTCATCGTAAAGAGTTACGTCGATGCAAGTTTTAACACCAATCCGGATGACTCCTAGTAGCAATCTGGATACGTATAGTGGAGCAGCCATTTGGAATAGCACCAAGTGGAGTGTGGTAGCAGTGTTTACAGTTTGACATAGAGATTTTCAAAGTACACACGGATCTGAATGTCGCAAACCCGTTGACTATAAGACCTCTCTCACATGCAAAGCATGATCGAGCCCCAGAACTCATTGGGTGTTAGATTCATAACAATGTGAATCACATGGTGATGTGAACTATATTATTGACTCTAGTGCAAGTGGGATACTATTGGAAATATGCCCTAGAGACAATAATAAAGTAGTTATTATCATATTTCCTTGTTCATGATAATCGTTTATTATCCATGCTATAATTGTGTTGATCGGAAACTCAGATACATGTGTGGATACATAGACAACACCATGTCCCTAGTATGCCTCTAATAGACTAGCTCGTTGATCAAAGATGGCTATGGTTTCCTAGTCATGGACATGAGATGTCATTTGGTAATAGGATCACATCATTAGGAGAATGATGTGATGGACAAGACCCAAACTACAAACGTAGCATATGATCGTCTCAGTTTATTGCTATTGTTTCCTGCATGTCAAGTATATGTTTCTATGACCATGAGATCATGCAACTCACGGACACTGGAAGAGTGCCTTGTGTGTATCAAACGTCGCAACGTAACTGGGTGGCTATAAAGATGCTCTACAGGTATCTCCTAGGGTGTCTATTGGGTTGGCATGGATCAAGACTGGGATTTGTTACTCCGTATGACGGAGAGGTATCTCAGGGCCCACTCGGTAATACAACATCAAAATAAGCCTTGCAAGCAATGTGACTAAGTGTTAGTCATGGGATCTTGTATTACAGAACGAGTAAAGAGACTTGCCGGTAACGAGGTTGAACTAGGTATGGAGATACCGACGATTGAATCTCGGGCAAGTAACATACCGAAGAACAAAGGGAACATCATACGGGATTAACTGAATCCGTGACATAGAGGTTCGACCGATAAAGATCTTCGTAGAATATGTAGGAACAAATATTGGCATGCAGGTCCCTCTATTGGTTATTGACCGTAGAGGTGTCTCGGTCATGTCTACATAGTTCTCGAACCCGCAGGGTCTGCACACTTAAGGTTTGGTGACGTTTCGGTAGTATAGAGTTATGCATGGTGGTGACCGAAGGTTGTTCGGAGTCCCGGATGAGATCCCGGATGTCACTAGGAGCTCCGGAATGGTCCAGAGGTAAATATTCATATATAAGAAGTCCTGTTTTTGTCGCCGGAAAAGTTTCGGGCTCATCGGTAGTGTACCGAGAGTGCCGGTAGTGTACCGGGAGACCACCGGGAGGGGTATTTCGACCCAAGAGGCTTCATGGGCTGTGGGAGAGTGAACACCAGACCTTTGTGAGCTGGTGGAAGTCCCACACAAGGCCCATGTGGCTAGGGAAAGAAAAGCCCACAGGGAAAAGTGGAAAAAGGCAAAAGGGGGAGGAATCCTACTCCTACTAGGATTGGAGGAGGAGTCCTCCTCTGCTCCCCACTTCGGCCGAACCAAAGGAGGCTTGGCCCTTGCGCCAAGGCCTCTCCTCCCTCCCTCCTATATATACTGGTGGTTTTAGGGTTTTTCACAAGATTTTCAACCACGTGCTACCCGTTCTTCTAGTGCATAGTTTCTCCTCCAGATTGGTTTTCTGCAGTCTTAGGTGAAGCCCTGCCGGAATTGCTCCACCACCATCGCCGCAGCACTGTCATGCTGCCAGAGAACTCATCTACCTCTCTTCTGCCTCTTGCTGGATCAAGAAGGCAGAGATCGTCATCAAGATGTACGTGTGCTGAACGCGGAGGTGTCGTCCGTTTGGCGCTAGATCGGAAGGACCGTGATCAAGATCGCGAGACGGATCGTGGTGAGATCGCGGGACGGATCATGATGAGTTCACAGGACGGATCATGATTGGATCGCGGGACAGATCGTGATGAGATCGCAGGACGCTCAGCGATTTGGATCGCGAAGACGTTCGACTACACCAACCGCGTTTCTTAACGCTTCCCGCTTAGCGATCTACAAGGGTATGTAGATCCACTCTCCCTCTCGTAGATGCTGATCACCATGGATAGATCTTGCGTGCGCGTAGGAAAATTTTTGTTTCCCATGCAACGTTCCCCAACACCAAACACTCTTAGCGGGAGCACTTACCAAACAAGCTAGCTAACCTCCCGCATCACCCCGTATGCAATGAGGGTACCCATACCGTCGCTGCCATTAGCCACCTCCACCCAGCCCCTCCTCCCTAAAGCCTGACCGGCATCGACGCCAGTGGGGCTTCTCGGCTCCTCGGCTAGTCCTGGTGCGGGACGGGACGACGATGACATGATATGGCGCTAGCGGCGGGCGCTGCCTCGGCGGTGGCGGGTTGGGTGTCGTGTGCCAGGTGGTGGTGTCTTGGTGGTGCACGCCGGTTAGGGCGGCTTGTTCTTCCCCGATCTGATCTGAGGAGGGGAGCTCCTCCACTAGCAGTGTGGGCTACAGTCGGCTCGGACAGCGGTGGCACGGCTTCTTGCCGCGGCTGCATTGTGGTGGGAGAGCCCGGGTGGCCGGTGGTGGGCTTGCCTTGTTGCTGCTTCATTCTTGCGCTCGGTTGGTGGTGGGAGCTTGTGGCGGCGGCAATGCGGATATGGTCGTGGAGACTCGACAGGCAACGCAGGGTGGTGGCGATGGTTCTCCTTCTCTTGAGTACAATCCAACGGTGTCTGGGGTTGGTCGAGTGCCGGTGGTGCTAGCCGCACATGCCAAGGGGAAGGCTTGAAGCTAGGGTTCATGCTCGGGCGGGCAAGATTTATGCCCGAGGCGGATCGAATCTGCTGCTTCGGGTAGGTGAGGTTGGGCTCGGCCCAGGGTGTGCTCGAGTGGTGTCTTCCTCTCGCGGGTGTGGTGGGAGTTGGTGGTGGTCATGCATTGCTGCTCATGTCGTCGAAGCGGCACCGAAGGCCATGTACATGGCATTGAGGGTGCTTACTTGCGCCAAGGCCAGAGGGCTAGGGTCAGCTTTCTCGACAACGACCGTCAGCAGTCTTCAATTTGTGCCCCTTGGTCCACCAGGGCTATGTGGGGATGTAGGTGTGGGCACTTCCTACAATGGAGGCATGTAACGCCCAAAATGTGATCATATCATTATTTCGGCACGAGGGCCTCGACAGGGATACAAGCGCATCTCGTCGTTTCGCAAGAATGGATATCATTACAAGTACATGTACAGAAGAGATGAGTATATGGAATTGGCTTACACTCGCCACAAGCTACATCAAGATCACATCAATACAACAACATATTCAAACAGCATACCTAAGCGCAGGGTCCGACTACGGATGAAAACAAACGACAAAATGACATCCATCCTTATTATCCCAGGCTGCCGCCTAGAACCCATCCTAGATTGATAATGAAGAAGAAGAATAACTCCAAATCAAACAAGCATCGCTCTCACGTCAAAGCATCGCATTAACTGTACCTGCAACTGTTGTTGTAGTAATCTGTGAGCCATAGGGACTCAGCAATCTCATTTCCAAGGATATCAAGACTATTAAAGCTTAATGGGTGAGGTATGGTTAAGTGCTGAGGCTGCATCAAGCTTCTAAGCATTTGTTTGAGTGGCTAACTTACGAATACAGAAAGTAAAGTGGGTGGTCTATGCATAACAGACGTGAACTAGTAATGATCACTAAGTGATCCTGAACAACTACTTACGTCAAACATAACCCCACCGTGTTCTCTCTCGGATAAGGACTCATGGGAAGAGACAGTCATGGTTACGCACACAGTTGGTGTATTTTATTTGAGTTTACTTCAATTTTACTATGACCGGGTGTTAAACAAAATATCCAAGTTGCCACATAACCGCGGGCACGACTTTTGGAAAGATTTAACCCTGCAGGGGTGCTCCAACTCATCCATCACAAATTATCCAACATGCCGCGTTGGAATTACTCAACTACGGAATCACTCGTAGTATTTGCAGAATCCCAATGGAAAATCTCAACTTCGTGATAGCCCAAAGTGTTGTCAAAATCCCACACGCAAGACGTTCGAGAAAGGTAAAAACAAATCCAACAAGGCCACCCGGCGTACCAACAAAACCCGATAAGAGCCGCGTATCTCGTTCTCAGGGTACGACTAGATAGGCAAGACGCCGGGTTGGCTGAGACCCCGGGTGACCAGGTGGCGCTGGACATCGCCTAGTTTGGACCAACATTCACGGGGCCCAGGGGTTGATTAATTATCCACGGGGCCCGGAAAGTTCCTATGCAAGTTTTTAGTTATTAGGCAAATGTAGTACCAATGTTGGGCCTTGCCAGATGATAACCCACAAGTGTAGGGGATCAATTGTAGCCTTTCTTTATAAGTAAGAGTGCCGAACCCAATGAGGAGCTAAAGTTAGAACAAATATTCCCTCAAGTTCTATCGACCACCGATACAACTCTACGCACGCTTAAAGTTCACTTTACCTAGAACACGTATGAAACTAGAAGTACTTTGTAGGTATGATAGGATAGACTAGCAAGATAATAAAAGGCACGTAAATAAAAAAGGGGCTGCTAAGGTAAATAAACAACTAAGTTAGTTAACGAGTGTGGAAAAGTGGTGGTAGGAGTTGTGGAATTGTCCCTAGGCAATCGATAACTAGACCGGTTATCATTATTGCAATTTTATATGAGGGAAAGGCATAAGCTAACATACTTTCTCCACTTGGATCATATGCACTTATGATTGGAACTCTAGCAAGCATCCGCAACTACTAAAGATCATTAAGGTAAAACCCAACCATAGCATTATAAGGTATCAAGTCCTCTTTACTCCCATATGCAACAACCGGCCTACTCGGGTTTATGCTTCCGTCACTCAAGCAACCCACCATAGGAAAATCATGAACACATTGCAACACCCTACAGCGAGGATGCCTCACGCTTGCGCGACACGGAGAGCACCATAGGACAGCACCAATAATAAAACATGCAACTCAAACAAATCATGATCATCAATCAACCAATAGGACAACAAAAATCTACTCAGACATCATAGGATGGCAACACATCATTGGATAATAATATGAAGAATAAAGCACCATGTTCAAGTAGAGGGTACAACGGGTTGCGGGAGAGTGTACCGCTATAGATAGATGGGGGAAGGTGATGAATGTGTTGGTGAAGATGACGGAGTTGCTAGAATAGATCGTCGTCACGATGATGGCCCCGGTGGCGTCCGGTGCCACCGGGGGAGAGTGGGAGAGAGCCCCCTCCTTCTTCTTCTTACTTGACCTTACCCCTAGATGGGAGAAGGGTTTACCTTCTGGTCCATGGCCTCCATGGCGGAGGAGGGGCGAGAGCCCCTCCGATATTGGATCTATCTCTCTGTTTCCTTCTGTTTCTGCGCTCCCAGATTCTGGCCTTTCACTGTTTCTTAAATAGTCGGAGATCCGTAACACCGATCAGGCTGAAATTTTGAGGGGATTTTCCTTATAAAAATATCTTTCTTTCGGCCAAAGGACAACTCCAACTGACCTAAGAGGTAGCCAAGATCCCTCAGGGTGCGCCCTATCCCCCAGGGCACGCCTGGCAGGCTTGTGGGCCCCTCGGGCACCGCCTTCTGTTGATTCCACTTCCCAAAATTCACATATATTCCAGAAAAAATCTCCGTAAGTTTTTATCCCATTTGGACTTCGTTTGATATGGATTTTATGTGAAACAAAAAACATGCAACAAACAGGAACTCACACTGGGCACTGGATCAATATGTTAGTCCCAAAAATAGTGTAAAAAGTTGCCAAAAGTATATGAAAGTTCTAGAATATTAGCATGAAACAATCAAAAAATATAGATATGATGGAGAAGTATCAGCATCACCAAGCTTAATTCCTGCTCGTCCTCGAGTAGGTAAATGATAAAAAAAGATAATTTTTGATGTGGAATGCTACCTAGCATAATCTTGATCATATAATCTAATCATGGCATGAATATTAAGACACGAGTGATTCAAAGCAATAGTCCATATTGACATAAAAACAGTAATACTTCGAGCACACCAACAAGGCAATCGTGTCCTTTCGAAATAACATGGCCTTAGAAAGTTATCCCTACAAAATCATATGGTCTGGCTATGCTCCATATTCCCCACACAAAGTATCTAAATCATGCAAAACCCTGATGGACAAGTCAAGCAATTTTTTCACACTTTTATGTTATCAAACCTTTTCAACTCTCACGCAATACATGAGCGTGAGCCATGGATATAGCACTCTAGGTGGAATAGAATATGGTGGAGGTTATGAAGAAAAAGGAGAAGATAGTATCACATCAACTAGGCGTATCAATGGGCTATGGAGATGCCCATTAATATATATTAATGTGAGTGAGTAGGGATTGCCATGCAACGGACGCACTAGAGCTATAAGTGTATGAAAGCTCAAAAATAAAACTAAGTGGTCGTGCAACTTATGAAAATTCCACTAGCTATATGAAAGTGACAAAATAGGAGACTCTCTATCATGAATATCATGGTGCTACTTTGAAGCACAAGTGTGGAAAAAGATAGTAGCATTGTCTCTTCTCTCTTTCTCTCATTTTTTTTCTTTTTTCTCTTTTTTTTTATTTTTTTTGGTGGGCATCTTTGGCCTCTCTTTTTTATTTGGGCTTCGCTGGCCTCTTTTATTTTTTGGTAAAGTCCGGAGACTCCTCCCAACTTGTGAGGGAATCATAGCTTCCATCATCCTTTTCTCACACGGGACAATGCTCGAATAATGAAAATCATCACACTTTTATTTACTTACAACTTGATACCTAGAACAAAAATATGACTCTATATGAATGCTTCTGGTAGGATACCGGGATGTGCAACAATATAGCATAGCAAATGACATCAAAAACGGACAAGCCATGAAAACATCATGCAAGCTGTCTTACAATCATGCAAAGCAATATGAAAATGATGGTGCATGTCATACTAAACGGAACGGTGGAAGTTGCATGGCAATATATCTCGGAATGGCTATGGAAATTTCATAATAGTTAGGTATGGTGGCTGTTTTGAGGAAAATATATGGTGGCTGTTTTGAGGAAGGTGGGTTTGATGCACCGGCGAAAGTTGAGCGGTACTATAGAGGCTAGCAAAGGTGGAAGGGTGAGAGTGTGTATAATCCATGGACTCAACATTAGTCATAGAGAACTTACATACTTATTGCAAAAGTTTATTAGTTATCAAACAAAGCATTAGATGCATGCTCCTAGGGGAGAGGTTGGTAGGAGTTAACCATCGCGTGCTCCCGATCCTCACACAAAGGTTGACAATCATTAAACAAATCATGCTCCGACTTCGTTACATAACGGTTCACCATACGTGCATGCTACGGGAATCACAAACTTCAACACATTTATTTCTCCAATTCACAACTACTCACTAGCATGAATACCATATTACCATCTTCATATCTCAAAACTATATTCAAGGAATCAAACATATCATATTCAGTGATCTACAAATTTTATGTAGGATTTAATAACTAACCATGTGAATGACCAATTCCTGTTGACTCTCTAAATAGATATAAGTGAAGCATGAGAGTTTAATTCTTTCTACAAAATATATTCCCACGCTCTAAAAAATATAAGTGAAGCAAAATAGCATTCTACAAATGGCGGCTTTCTATGTGTGAGAAACAGGCAATCCAAACTTCAAATGATATAAGTGAAGCACATGAAGCATTCTATAAAGCCATACTCAAAAGATATAAGTGAGGTGCAAAGAGCCATCTATAAATCAACCAAGGACTTTCTCATACCAGCATGGTGCATTATTAAAAGAAAAGAAAAGGCACACAACGCTGCAAGATTTATGCATATCATGTGACGAATAAAAATATAGCTCCAAGTAAAATTAATGATGGTTGTTAGAAGAAAGAGGGGATGCCTTCCGGGGCATACCCAAGCTTAGTTTCTTGGGAGTCCTTGAATATTACCTTGGGGTGCCTCGGGCATCCAAGCTTCGTCTCTTTCCACTCCTTATCCTTCATCCATCGTGATCTCACCCAAAACTTGAAAACTTCAATCACACAAAACTAAAAAAAAAACTCGTGAGATCCGTTAGTATAATAAAGCAAATCACAACTTTATGTACTGTTGCCAACCAATTCATATATTATTTTTGCATTTTATCTACTGTAATATAATCTTTCCATGGCTTATACCACCGATATAATCGATAGTTTCATCAAAACGAGCAAAACAATGCATCAAAAATAGAATTTGTCTTAAACAGGACAGTCTGTAGCAATCTGAACATTCACCATACTTATGTAACTCTAAAAATTCTGAACAAGTAGGAGAAAAATAAACAATTTTCATAGAAGTACTGTGTAAAAATTTCAGAAACTTTTGACATTCCAGTAAAAAATGTAAATTCACGCACTACAGCCAAAGTTTCTGTTTTTGCACTGCACACACCAAACAAGCAATCTAATCATCCTAAAGGAAAATCTTGGCATATTATTTTTATAATACAATGGATTTATACAAGGGGATAATTATTTTTGTTTAAAAGTTTCTATAATCAAGATTTGCAAAGTTTCCATGGGCATGAACAAAGTTCAAGGCTAGCTCCCACTTTCACAATGCTCGTCTCTCTCACTTTCACTTTTCTTTTTGAAAAAGTTTTAGGTTCCCCTCTTTATTTTTTTTGTTTTAAAACTGTATAAAATCACACGACAGAATTAAATGACTCTCTAAAACTTCCGGGTTGTCACCCTAGCAGCGCTTTCTTTGAAGACATTAAGCTAGGCATAAGGTGCTCAAGTAATGGATCCACCCGGATCCCAAGGTATATCAAAGCCAATTTTAATTAACAATGATTTGTAATTTTGTAGTGAGCACAAAGTAACATATATCATGCAAAAACAAAGTCTAACTCTCTTCCTATGCATCGGCATGTCATAAAAGAACAATTCATGCACAGAAAGTAAAGGCCAATACATAGCATAAACAGTTTCTTGCAATTTTATCATATTGGAAACATAGAGAGGTGGAGATGTAGTTCCTCTCTCATAATAATTGCAAGTAGGAGAAGCAAGCATGTGCATATTATATCTATCAAAATCATCATGTGTAATGGTAAAATCCAACCCATCAATATAATCCTTAACAAGCGCAAACTTCTCCGATATAGTGTAGTTGGGAGAATTCAAAAAGATAATAGGACTATCATGCGTGGGTGCAATAACAACAATTTCATTCTTAACATAAGGAACTATAGCAAGTTCATCTCCATAAGCATCTTTCATATTGGCATCATGGTCACAAGCATAGCAATCAACAAGTTCATCAAAAAGGGGTATTTCAAATGAATCTAAGGGATCATATCAATCAACATAGCATTCATCCTTCGGTAAGCACGAAGAGAAATTAAACAATGTATGAGTTGAAGAGTTACTCTCATTAGAAGGTGGGCACGGGTAGCTAATCCGCTCTTCCTCCTTTTGTTCTTCGCTCTCCTCCTCATCTTTTTCATCTAATGAGCTCACGGTTTCAGCAATTTCTTCTTCCATAGATTCCTGCAAAATATTAGTCTCCTCCAAGGCAGCAGACATTCTCTCAATAAATGCATCAATATCGGAATTATATTCATAATTCTCATAGAAATATTTAAGTATAGCAAAATTTTCAGTTCTATAAACAACATCATCATAATTTTCACACTTCTCAAACAAAGATTCAATTTCATAAGCACCCGTAAAAGAAGCGAATTCTTCTATTCGTTCCACATCATAGTAATCATAAATATCATTATCATAAGAAGCCAAGGTTTCATTATCATTAAATTTACATGAAAAAGGAAGGTGTGGAGCCTTCATCCTAGAGCAACAAGTATAATCATATCTCTGGCATAGATTCCAAGCATACCATTTCAACATATAAATCTGATCCCATAACAGTTTCCCTTTTTGAGTCAAGCGATAATCCCTAAAGTATTCACGTTGATCCAACGTGTATCCCATAATCAAGTTGAATGGGGTTTTCTCAGGATTATCAAAGTAGTGCATAATATCTTCACATAACGAGCATCGAGGGTTTTAGGAGGTTCCCCATCTCCATGAGTAGCAAGTACACCTAATTTGTTTGGTATTTCGTGTTCCATATCCATAACTAAATATAGAGAGCAACTTATAACAGCAAATAAAATCTACTTAGTGATAAAGCAAACAAGCACACACGAGAATATTCACCTCACGCTATTGCTCCCCGGCAACGATGCCAGAAAAAGGTCTTTATAACCAACAAGTGTAGGGGATCAATTGTAGCCTTTCTCGATAAGTAAGAGTGTCGAACCCAACGAGGAGCTAAATGTAGAAAAAATATTCTATCAAGTTCTATGGACCACCGATACAACTCTACGCACGCTTAACGTTCGCTTTACCTAGAACACGTATGAAACTATAAGTACTTTGTAGGTGTGATAGGATAGGCTAGCAAGATAATAAAGAGCACGTAAATAAAAAATAGGGGCTGCTAAGATAAATAAATAACTAAGTTAGTTTAACGAGTGTGGAAAAGTGGTAGTAGGAGTTGCGGAATTGTCCCTAGGCAATCGATAACTAGACCGATAATCATTATTGCAATTTTATATGAGGGAGAGGCATAAGCTAACATACTTTCTATACTTGGATCATATGCACTATGATTGAAAATCTAGCAAGCATCCGCAACTACTAAAGATCATTAAGGTAAAACCCAACCATAGCATTATAAGGTATCAAGTCCTCTTTACTCCCATATGCAAGAACCCACCTACTCGGGTTTATGCTTTTGTCACTCAAGCAACCCACCATAGGCAAATCATAAACACATTGCAACACCCTACAGAAAGGATCCCTCATGCTTGCGCGACATGGAGAGCACCATAGGACAGAACCAATAATAAAACATGCAACTCAAACCAATCATGATCATCAATCAACCAATAGGACAACAAAAATCTACTCAGACATCATAGGATGGCAACACATCATTGGATAATAATATGAAGAATAAAGCACCATGTTCAAGTAAAGGGTACAGCGGGTTGCGGGAGAGTGGACTGCTGTGGATAGATTGGGGAAGGTGGTGGAGGTGTTGGTGAAGATGGCGGAGTTGTTGGAGTAGATCGCCGTCATGATGATGGCCCCGGCGGCGTTCCGCTGCCACCGGGAGAGAGGGGGAGAGAGCACCCTCCTTCTTCTTCTTCCTTGGCCTTACCCCTAGATGGGAGAAGGGTTTACCCTTTAGTCCATGGCCTCCATGGCAGCGGAGGGGCGAGAGACCCTCCGAGATTGGATCTCTCTCTCTCTCTCTCTCTGTTTCCTTCTGTTTCTGTGCTCCTAGATTCTGGCCTTTCACCGTTTCTTAAATAGCCAGAGATCTGTAACTCTGATCGGGCTGAAATTTTGAGGGGATTTTCCTTATAAAAATATCTTTATTGCGGCCAAAGGACAGCGCCAACCGACCTAAGAGGTATCCACAAGCCCTCAAGGCGCGCCCTACCCCCCAGGGCGCATCGTACCCCCCAGGGCGCGCCTGGCAGGCTTGTGGGTCCCTCGGGCACCGCCTTCTGTTGATTCCACTTCCCAAAAGTCTCATATATTCCAAAAAAATCTCCGTAATTTTTTATCCCGTTTGGACTTTGTTTGATATGGATTTTCTGCGAAACAAAAAACATGCAACAAACATGAACTCGCACTGGGCACTGGATCAATATGTTAGTCTCAAAAATAGTATAAAAAGTTGCCATAAGTATATGAAAGTTGTAGAATATTGGCATGAAACAATCAAAAATTATTGATACGACGGAGACGTATCACAAGACAAGCTTTATCCTAAAACGAAAACCAAGGGGGTCCCCATTACAACCCCGAGCATGTTAGGAGCGCTCAATATGGAACATAACACTGGTTCACAAGTAAATATGGGCGGAAAAAGTGGAACATAACACCGAGCAAAAGACCAAGCCTTCCACCTTTTACCAAGTATATATGTGCATTAAATTAAATAGCAATAATATTGTGATAAAAAAAGAATGTCCATGTTGACACATGGAAGCAATTGCACCTACAACTAGAAACGCTATAAGAAGGGCTGAGCAAGCGGTGACATAGCCAAAAAAAGGTTTGTTGGGAATTTGTAGGGTTAGAGGCTTTTCATGGCAATGTTGGGAGTCTTGACAAACAACTGGTAGGTAGCGAGACATAATGACAAAACGGGACAACTAGCATGGCAATGATTGTAGTGGTATCCAGGGAAATGTGTGATCTTGCATGAGATCCCGCTTGGAAGAAGAACGAGTCCATGAAGAAGACGAGCCAACGTAGTCGAACGAATCCTCACACTCTGAACACTTCCGGAACTCTATCGATAAGGAACAATCTAAAAACAACAATCAACACATGATACATCACAACATATGCATGACATGATGCGCAAACAATTATGATGCATGTCCGGTTTAACTATGCAAGGCATGTCAAATCACAACAATCAAATACTACACATTAAGTGAAACTCAATATGCAACGAGTTGCATGTTGACGAAACTCCATATTCGAATATTTAGTTCACTCCCGTTTAGCTACACATAATGTTAAATGTTGTTAACATGGCAAACGGTGAAGCATACACAACTATGACATCTAGGCATTTGAAATGAGGCCGAAAGCAACATATAGCATTTCCGAAATGACCCCATGTGTTAATTTCGAAATTGGTCAAGATCTGAACGAACCATGTTTTATATTTGTTAAACAACAGAATAAAGTATACCATGCAATTCGACACGTCATTCTAGTCGATTTACATATGTGGATCATTAAAATCGGAGCTATGGTTAATTAGTTATGACATAAACCATTTAGCATGCTATTAGGAAATTTTTAATGCAAACAATATTATAAATGTTTTTACATGGATGCGGCTGACATGATTGAATCAATGCAATTGAAGAACACGTTGGCATATAATATCATATATAGCACTTGTCGCCATGACGGAAAGAATTGGGAGCCACGGCGATGAAAACGAAAACGATGCCACGGCAACGTTCCGGTTCCGGCAACCCGTCGAGATGCCGATGCAAAAGAAAGTGTGTCCATGTGTGTGTCATGCAAAGATGGTGGGGTGATCCCGGTTACCTGGTTCGCATGCGTCGGTGGCACAGAAAAGAGGTACTTGCGCATCCTATATAGTGCAAACATCATATATGTGTGACCATCTCATTCCCACATGCATTCGTCTCATCGCGGTCGCTCATCGATTATACCTTTGAAGCGTGTGTTTCGGGGTAGACGAAGTAGTTGTACGCGGGACTTCGACGATGGTAGTCGTACACACTCCATAGATGCTCGGAGTCATCGAGGAAGTCATGGAGGTAGCGGTACACGTGTCGTAGAGGAAGTAGTCATTCACTCGGCGGTCTTGTCGGATCCAAGGCGACTGTAGTTGTACACGGCGATGGTAGTCTTTCTCGCATTGACACGATGTAGACTTGGTGAGAACTGAGACACTCTTGGGTGTCTTTGCATAAACTTGTCAGATGGGCAAAATTTGAACCGGTCGTAAACGAAGACAAAGGCACGAGTCCGGGTGCATGCGGCTAGAGGCGGGCCGAACCATGATGGGTGTGTCGAAGCGAGTAGCACACATAGGAGCATCAAGCATCAACAACAGCTCTTTTGGTAGGGCAACACATGGGGTGGCACAAGGGGCCTCCTGGCCATGGATCTCAAGCAAACAAGATGGGGGGAATTGGGAATGAAGGTGGCATGAGGCGGAGCATCCGGGGTCATCGGAGGCGATGGCGGCCAACGGGACGGCGAACAGGAGGCGGCGGGGCTCTAGGCTAGATTAGGCCATTGGTGGTTGGCTGGGCTTTCTCTATCTCTCCACTATTTCTCTCTATTTAATGAATATAAACAGAGAAAACAATAAAATGAGAGGGGTTAGGAGTGTAATATGTGCAAGAGGTTAATTCCCTGGCCTCAAAAAACTGTGCATGCCTCGACAAAATAGAGGTAGGACCGATTCCAAGTTTTGAATTCAAACACATTTGAATCAAATTCAAATGGGTAGAAGGAAGCGGGTGATAGGAAGGTACAAAAAAATGTTGAGAATTTGGTGGAGCCTTGGTAATTGGAGAAAGAATTGTTGACAAGTTTGGAAAGTGAAACTAGAAGCGGAAGAAGGCATGGACACTTATTATTCAAGTGTGTTGGTTGATTCCCAAAAGCACGAAATATTAATTATAGCTCCATAATAATATTGGGAGGTTATTTTATAAGTTATAAAGAGAAATCACCATGTGAATTTCTCTCGATTTAAATGGATCGAAGATCCATACAATTTATTTGTTTGAGTTGGAAAATAATAATAATGACATGATGGCATGATGAAATGATGCAATGTGAATGATGCGGAGATAAATACGACAACAAAATAAAACACACGACGACAATGGAATAAAAGGGGAATCTTCTGGAGCGTCGGTTCCGGGCTGTTACAACTCTCCTCCACTACATGAGGATCTCATCTCGAGATCTGGAATGAGAAGGGGAAGAGAAAGAGCAAGAGGTAAAACTTAGTTGCTTCTTTGACAAACGAGTGAAACCAATGAAACATGAAGGTTGGAAAGAGATGAAGAATTACATGATTAATAGCAAGAATTCACAAGAAATTTGGGCAGCACTTCAGTAGGACAGAGAGGCAAAATTTGATATGATGGAAAGAAATTGAAAGAGAAACACCAAACTTCGGTTGGATTAGAATCAAAACTTCATAAGAAGGAAGGATCATGAAAAGATTTCATAGCACTCTGGTTAATGGACAAGCAAGGGAAGAACAAGATCTTGATACACGATTTGATGATTCGAAGATAACAACATCACAATGCCTCCTGAACAAAATAATAGAAGCTAGATCCTTGAAGAAGAGAATGGAGAAGAAATGACAACTTCTACCAGAACTGAATTTGGAAAGCATGGTTCAACGGAGTTGATGGAGAATCAACAACGAAAGAATAGCTTGTTATGGGCTTATGGAAAACATCTCAAAATTATGAGGTAACAACCTACCACAACATAAACAATTGATTGCTTGAGAGCAACAAGATATGCAAAACTTCTTTCGCCAAGAGTGGAGGAGAACCTTGAATCATTTATAACACCATGATAGCAACAATCCTTAAGAAATGCCTTAGGTGAAACCCAACCCACGATAACTCCCAGAAGACATGATGGGTTTACTTATATCATTCTTGACAATTTTCTTTCGAGACTCCTCATAATCAAGAATTTAATAACACCATCTCAAAAGATAATGGAGAAGGAATTGAACTTAGCAATCCAAGATAAAGAACACTTGATCACCTCCAACAAGAATCTTGAAGAACACTTAGAGAAGAATTACATCCTTAACAAACCACCACGAAGAACCATTGTATACAAAAGAATGATCAAAACAAATGAAGATTGAATAAGAACAAGATTGAGGCCTTGCTATGATTTAGATTTAGCTTCGCGACGAGATACTTGAGAAAACATGGTACTCCGGAAAGAAAAAATAAGCAACTTAGAATTGAGAATTGATACCATGAACAACTACGGAAGAAGGATTAAGATCACCTTGACCAACAAGAATAAGAATTATGTTATTCTTATCCTTCATCAAGTTTAATTGATGACAAGCAACGGATTTCACACACCACTTATTCTTCTTGCAAAGAATTGAAGAGAAAGCAAGAGATAGATCACAAACTTGAAGAAGTCTTGCACGAGAACACCGGTAAGAATTCACAATGAATGAGGATACTACGATTGAACGGAGATACATGGGAACAAAGAGATCACGATCCACCTAATGGAAAACTTCACAAGGCACCGGAATAATTGAGATACGAACGAAGGGACAACAATTGAGATGAATTTGAGAATGAAAGTTGAAAGCTGAGAACGAAGAAATCTTCTGAAATGATGGCCTTTGAAGGATCAAGAAATGAAAACAACTCTGAATGCACCGGATAGATATGGGAGAAATTTCTCATGAATGGAAACAATTTGAGAGGAAAGCATCATGATGAGATGAAAAATCTTCAAGAGAATGGACCAAGATTAAGAGAAACTCTCCTTCGGTCTTCAATACTTAGGATAATGACGAGAAGCAACGTCATGAATTATTGAGACACTCCGGAATAATGAATAAAGAAGGTTGAGACAACAATGAAAATGATTTAGAGTGATCTTCGAGAAGGCATATGACTGATGAAATTCATTCTTACGTCATATTAGAAGAGAACTTGAGAACATCTCCGGAAAGATTAGAAGAGCCAGGTAAGATCCTGGGGAAAACCTGTGGGTTATGGGCCCACTCAAAAGAACCACCGTTTAAACAATTGCTTAGAAAGAGAGATTGCACTGGTACAAATGAAAACTCGACGAGGTGAGAACCTCGAAATCATTGAAAACATTTTGAACAGAAACACGAATCTTCTGAGATATCTTCGACACTCCGGATAGAATAAATAGAGTTGAATAACAAGAGAGTCTTGGCTAATAATTTCCAACATGGGAAACCAATGAACGAATGAGAAAGGATATGATGAACACCGAGAGCTTGAATCAAATCCACCGGAGAAGAATAACAACAAGAACAAGGAATTTGAGGATAGATCTTTAAACTGAAACTCCTGAAAAATCTCCACAAGAACTCCCCAGATACAAAATGGAAGAAATGATAGTGGAAGCATTAATGAAGAGAAAGGCACTTGGAAGAGATTTAATCATTGAAGAAAAGGGCGGGAGGGTGGGGACAACAAAGACAAATTGGGACAGATGAGACAGACTCCAGAAGAAATATGAGGATTGACCTTGCAAATATAGGAGATGATTGAATATCTTGAAGAGGAGCGCACCGGCTGAAAAGAATTTCATGACAACTCCAGTTGAACAAAAGTAATAGCATTCCCATAAAATATGAGAACACTATTTAGAAAAGATATGAAACCACCACTTGAAATCGAAGCAACTCGAATTACCATATTCAAAAATAAAAAAAAGGATGAGGCCTTCGTAAGCCAGAAACAATACATAACCCACTATGCATTTGTTGGAAGGATAATCCTAGGTAGCTACTTGAATTCCCACCTAAAAACTTCCAAAATCTTTGGTTATGCAATCGGGTGTTGGGGATACAGGGAGGCAAAATATGTCACACAACTAACAAGCCCTACACTCCAACTGTATCCATCCATCAACACATAACCAAGAAAACCTCGGAAATCGTGTACCTCAGACCTTTGAAAAACATCCGATATACTAGTTGTGGCAATACAACTGATTGCTCTCCCCAGTACTGGGTGGCGCCAACTACTCTCACCACAAAGAGTATAGAAGTCCTTTCGATGTCGGCGACCTCTGGTATTCCGGAACTGCAACGATACAAATGTGATGACAACACCTCGGAGATCAACTCCCCGGGACACTGCCACAACTCCTATATGTCAGGAGGCACCAAGAACAATGTTCTCGTCACAAAGGTATCGGAACGATCGCAACAATACCAGCGTGATCCTAAAAAAATTGAGCGAGAAGAGAAGTAGAACTAAAAATTCCTAATTCGAATACCTCACCAGAGTATAGAATAGGAGTAAAGGAAACCTACTCTCCGATATAACTAAACTCGAAAAAAAAATTACTAGACTCAACTCGACCAAGTTCGATCAATCAAGGGGGCTCCTAGGTTGATATAGGCTCTGATACCAACTTGTAACACCCAAGATGCGATCATATCTTTATTTCGGCACGAGGGCCTCGACAGGGATAGAAGCACATCTCGTCGTTTCGCAAGAATGGATATCATTACAAGTACATGTACAGAAGAGATGAGTATATGGAATTGGCTTACACTCGCCACAAGCTACATCAAGATCACATCAATACAACAACATATTCAAAGAGCATACATAAGAGCAAGGTCCAACTACGGACGAAAACAAATGACAAAATAGCATTCATCCTTGCTATCCCAGGCTGCCGCCTGGAACCCATCCTAGATTGATGATGAAGAAGAAGAATAACTCCAAATCAAACAAGCATCGCTCTCACGTCAAAGCATCGCATTAATTGTACCTGCAACTATTGTTGTAGTAATTTGTGAGCCACAGGGACTCAACAATCTCATTTCCAAGGGTATCAAGACTATTAAAGCTTAATGGATGAGGTATGATTAAGTGGTGAGGCTGTAGCAAGCGTCTAAGCATTTTTTTGAGTGGCTAACTTACGAATACAGAAAGTAAAGTGGGTGGTCTACACATAACGGGCATGAACTAGTAATGATCACTAAGTGATCCTGAACACCTACTTACGTCAAACATAACCCCGTCGTGTTCTCTATCGTATAAGGACTCACGAGAAGACACAATCACGGTTACGCACACAGTTGGTGTATTTTATTTGAGTTTACTTCAAGTTTACTATGACCGGGTGTTAAAAAAATATCCAAGTTGCCACATAACCGCGGGCAAGGCTTCCCGAAATATTTAACCCTGTAGGGGTGCTCCAACTCATCCATCACAAATTAACCAGACGCCGCATTGGAATTCCTCAATCGCGGAATCACCCGTAGTATTTGCGGAATCCCGATGGAAAATCTCAACTTAGAGATAGACCAAAGTGTCATCAAAATCCCACGCGCAAGACGTTTGAGAAAGGTAAAAACAAATCCAACAAGACCGCCCGGCGTACCCACAAAACCCGATAAGAGCCGCGTATCTCGTTCTCAGGGTACGATCGGATGGGCAAGACATCGGGTTGGCTGAGACCCCGGGTGACCAGGGGGCGCCGGACATCGCCCAGTTGTACCAACACTCATGAGGAGCACTGGCCCGGGGGTTGATTAATTATCCACGGGGTCCGGAAAGTCCCTATGCAAGTTTTTAGTTATTAGTCAAATGTAGTACCAATGTTGGGCCTTGCCAGACAAGCTTTATCGTAAAACAAAAATCAAGGGGGTCCCCATAACAACCTTGAGCATGTTAGGAGCGCTCAATATGGAACATAACACCGGTTCACAAGTAACTAGGGGCGGAAAAAGTGGAACAAAACACCAAGAAAAAGGCCAAGCCTTCCACCTTTTACCAAGTATATATGTGCATTAAATTAAATAGCAATAATATTGTTATAACAAAAGAATGTCCATGTTGACACATGGAAGCAATTGCACCTACAGCTAGAAATGCTATAAGAAGGGCTGAGCAAGCGGTGACATAGCCAAACAAAGGTTTGCTGGTAAGGTGGAGGGTTAGAGGCTTTTCATGGCAATGTTGGGAGGCTTGACAAACAAGTGGTAGGTAGTGAGACATAACGATAAAACAAGACAACTAGCATGGCAATGATAGTAGTGGTATCCGGGGAAATGTGTCATCTTGCCTGAGATCCCGCTTGGAATAAGAACGAGTCCATGAACAAGACGAGCCAACGTAGTCGAACAATTCCTCACACTCCGAACGCTTTCGGAACTCTATCGAGAAGGAACAATCCAAAAAACAATCAACACACGATACACCACAACATATGCATTACATGATGCGCAAACAATTATGATGCATCTCCGGTTTAACTAGGCAAGGCATGTCAAATCAAATACTACACATTAAGTGAAGCTCAATATGCAACAAGTTGCATGTTGATGAAACTCCATATTCGAATATTTAGTTCACTCTCAATTAGGTACACATAATGTTAAATGTTGTTAACATGGCAAATAGTGAAGCATACACAACTACAACATCTAGGCATTTGAAATGAGGCTGAAAGCAACATATAGCATTTCCGAAATGACCCCATGTGTTAATTTCGAAATTGTTCCAGATCTAAACTAACCATATTTTATATTTTTTAAACAATAGAATAAAGTATATCATTCAATTCTACACGTCATTCTAGTCGATTTACATATGTGGATCATTAAAATCGGAGCTATGGTTAATTAGTTATGACATAAACCATTTAGCATGCTATTAGGCAATTTTTAATGCAAACAATATTATAAATGTTTTTTACATGGATGCGGATGACTGAAAGCACAACATGCTCCCTTGGTGGTTTTGATAATTCAGGACAACATACATTGTCTTTTAGACTAACATCTCTATCTAGTGTATTTCAGAGAATAGTCCATGGAAAGTTGAGTCGGCAAAAGGATTGTGGAACTACCCCAAGATTCAAGGAAATAGGTTGGCCAAGCTTCAAGCAAGAGGACTCTATATTTTACATTTGTGAGAAATCACTTTGAGTCCATAGGAAAGCCAACACTATTAAAAGGGGGTAAAGTTTTGATGGTGAACAATATGCTCAAACGTTCACAAGTGACAGTCACCAAAACATCGACAAACTCTCCCACCAAAGTCTGTCCAAAACCAAATATGCAAAATCGGTGCAACCAACATTCCTATCCCGGTGCCACCGATTCTAAACCCTAGACAGACTCAGCCAAACCCTAACACTTCGGTGCAGCCGACACTGCTCTCGATGCCACTGAGTTGGGTTGCCAAGATTCTGTTACGCAAGTTCACATTTTCGCTCCGACCGAAAAGTGTGAATCGGCGTCACCGAGATTGGAAAATCTGACCGTTGGTCACCTTGTCGGTGCAACCGAGAATTTTATATCGGTCCCTCCAAGATTCAAAAGTTGCCACTTTTGGTCACTTCAGTACCACCGAGATTTACACATCGGTGTCACCGAGTTGGTCATTTTGTGTGTAACGGTTGGATTTTTAGGGATGCCTATATATACCCCTTCACCACCACCCACTCGAAAGAGAAGCACTCAGAACTATTCCATACCTATCCTACTCAGTTTTCTGAGAGAGAACCACCTACCCTTGTGTTGAGATCAAGATCTTCCACTCCAACCATATGGATCTTGATTTCTAGCCTCCCCAAGTTGCTTTCCACCAATCCCATCTCTTCTACCAAGCCAAATCTATGAGAGAGTGATTGTGTGTTGAGGAGTCTATCATCTTGAATCACAAGAGCAAGGAGTTCATCGTCATTACCGAGCCTATTACCTTTTGGAGGGTGGTGCCTCCTAGATTGGTTAGGTGTCGCTTGTGAGCCTCCTACTTCGTGTTGTGGAGTGAACCAAGAAGTTTGTAAGGGCAAGGAGATCGCCTACTTCGTGAAGATCTAGCCATAGTGATGCTAGTCCTTTGTGGACGGAAGACGCATGGAATAGTCAAGGTTGCTTCTTCGTGGAACCCTCCATGGGTAGAGCCCTCCGTGGACTCTCGTGACCGTTACCCTCCATGGGTTGAAGACTCCATGAACATGGACGTACGATAGCACCACCTATCGGAACCACGGGGAAAATCCTTGCGTCTCCTATTCGTTTGATCTTCCTATCCTATCTCTTTACTTACATGTGCAATGTACTTATTTCCTGCTGCCATACTTGCAGACATGCATGTGTAGGGCTGTTAGACTTGCTAGACTTGCTAAAATAGTTAAGATCTGCCAACCAATTAACTTAGGAAAAGGTTAGGTTTTAATTTCCTGCTGGTAGTCTATTCACCCCCCACCCCCCGCCCGCCTCTAGACACCCCTCTCTCGATCCTACAATGACATGATCAAATCAATGCAATTGAAGAACACGTTCGCATATAATATCATATATAGCACTTGTCGCCATGACGGAAAGAATTGGGAGCCACAGCGACGAAAACGAAAACGGTGCCACGGCAACGTTCCGGTTCCGGCAACCCGTCGAGATGCCGATGCAAAAGAAAGTGTGATCGTGTGCGTGTCATGCAAAGATGGTGGGGTGATCCCGGTTACTGGGTTCCCACGCGTCGGTGGCACAGAAAAGAGGTACCCGCGCATCCTATACAGTGCAAACATCATATATGTGCGACCATCTCATACTCACATGCATTCGTCTCATCACGGTCGCTCATCGATTATACCTTTGAAGCGTGTGTTTCGGGACAAAGTAGTTGTGCATGGGTCTTCGGCGACGGTAGTCGTACACACTCCATAGATGTTCGAGGTCGTCGAGGACATCATGGAGGTACTGGTACTCGTGTCGTAGAGGAAGTAGTCGTTCACTCGGTGGTCTTGTCGGATCCAAGGCGACTGTAGTTGTACACGGCGGTGGTAGTCATTCTCGCATCGACACGATATAGACTTGGTGAGAACTGATACATACTTGGGTGTCTTTGCATAAACTGGTCGAATGGGAAAAATTTGAACCGGTCGTAACCGAAGACAACAAGGCACGAGTCCGGGTGCATGCGGCTAGAGGCAGGCCGAACCATGATGGGTGTGCCGGAGCGAGTAGCACACGCAGGAGCAGCAAGCATCAACAATAGCGCTTTTGGCAGGGCAACACATGGGGTGGCACAAGGGGCCTCCTGGCCATGGACCTCAAGCAGACAAGATGGAGGGAACGGGGAACGGAGGTGGCACGAGGCGGAGGATCCGGGGTCGCCGGAGGCAACGGGACGGCGAACAGGAGGCGGCGGGGCTTTGGGATGGATTGGGGCATTGGTGGTTGGTTGGGCTTTCTCTATCTCTCCTCTACTTCTCTCTATTTAGTGAATATAAACAGAGAAAACAATAAAGGGGGAGGGGTTAGGAATGGAATATGTGCAAGAGGTTAATTTCCTGGCCTCACAAAACTGTGCATGCCTCGACAAAATAGAGGTGGGACCGATTCCAAGTTTTGAATTCAAACACATTTGAATCAAATTCAAATGGGTAAAAGGAAGCGGGTGATAGGAATGGACAAAAAATGTTGAGAATTTGGCGGAGCCTTGGTAACCGGAGAAAGAATTGTTGACAAGTTTGGAAAGTGAAACTCGAAGTAGAAGAAGGCATGGACATTTATTATGCAAGTGTGTTGGTTGATTCCCAAAAGCACGGAATATTAATTATAGCTCCATAATAATATTGGGAGGATATTTTATAAGTTATAAAGAGAAATCACCATGTGAATTTCCCTCGATTTAAATGGATCGAAGATCCATATAATTTATTTGTTTGAGTTGGAAAATAATAATAATGACGTGATGGCATGATGAAATGATGCAATGCGAATGATGCGGAGATAAATACGACAGCCAAATAAAACACACAACGACAATGGAATAAAAGGGGAATCTTCTGGAGTGTCGGTCCCGGGCTGTTACAAGGCGCTAACCCAAAATTGAGGGCTGATGTCGGGCTATTCGTGGACGGAGTTGTCCGCTCTTCCTACCATGGTGAGTGTGTTGTTAAGTGGTCGGATGGCGATGTTTCGGACTTGGTATGCCGGGGCGGCGGCCTCGGATGGTGGACTGCCTGGTTAGCTCTACAGCGGGTACTATGACGGCAGTGGTGGCTCTCTTCTTGGTCATGTGGGCGATGAGGGGGTAGCGTTAGGTGGCTCGGGCTCGTCCTCTATCGCAAGGGCGACGCCCAGATCCAGATCTGGGAGTTTGGGATCATTACGGTTGTTTGGGGACCTCATGTGGCACGGTTGAGCTGTCGAGCGAAAGCTCCACGCTTTAGCGCCGACGGAGGCGACGCTCGCGGGCGCCACTCTCTTCTTGAAGACGTCCTCGTGCTTCTCCTCTTCATGCCAGGGTTTCGAGCGAAAGCTCATGTTCACTTTGGATTCGACAACGGCGACGTTTCGCGTCGTCTTCCCTCCTGAGGGAGCTTAGGTGTGCTAGGGCGTAGCATGGCGTTGTACATGGTCTTCCCAGTGTTCTCCTTCAGTGGCGTATTGCGTGCGTTCTGCGTGATCCGGCTATATCGGGATCTGTTTTGTAAGAGAGCTACCTCTCCACCTTGTATCGTTTGACCATGTACTTTGTTCGATTGTTGCTTTATATATAAAACGGGGCGAAAGACTGTTTCGAAAACCTCTAACCCATGAAAAATGTACTGATTAAATATTGATAAAAAAACATGTAAAAAAGTTAAAGGTTTACAGTTTGGGTCTCTTGCACCATCGGTTGTAACACAATGGCCTGCAAAAAATATATAAAAATATGAAAGTTAGTTTGCAATGCTCTCAGGGCAAACCGAAATATCTACACATGCTCACCAAGACGAAATTCATGGTCAACATATAGCTGATCCTAAAAGGGGGGAAATATAAACGAATAAAAAATGAAAGAAGTACACTAATCAGAGTAGGAATCCTCTATCTCTCACCGCCGCTAACAACGACGTCGAAGGGGAGCAGGGATCTTGGGACCTTTATTCTCCAACAAGCCTGCATAGCTCCCACCACCACGCCGTCATCAGTGAAGACCAAACCACATCCTATATACAGCCCGAGCGCACAAACTGGTGTTCCCCGTTCACTTCTCACTAAAACTGGCCATTCATCGGGTCGGGCCAGGCTTCGGATCGGGCTTAACAAAGCCCGAAGTGAAATTCCCAAGACCGAGCCCGACCCGATCCGGTCAAAAAATCCAATATGCAGGCCTGAACCCAGGCCGAATGACCTAAAAACACAATTTCCGGGTCGGGGTGGGTCAGGCCTCCATGTAAAACACCAAATTTCGCAAGCCCGACCCGGCCCGAACAGCTGACCGGGCCTAGATCCAAAGCCCGAACCCGGTCCGACCCGGTCCGGATTTTTCGAGCCGGGTCACCGGGTCGTGCTGCCCATGTCCAAATGTACTTCTTACATCGCTGGAGAGGCCGGCGGAGAAGAGGAGAACCCGCGTCGACGATGGGGATAAGGCACCTGGGCGCCTCTCTCCTCTCTTCTCTCGTCACTATAGCAGGGAGGGGAGGAAAGAGTGCGTAACTGAGGCGAGGTGTTTCTCCGCTGTATACACGTGACCTGCGAGCTTACGAAGGGGACCCACCCAGCAGTGATTCCCTCCACATGACCCAGCGAGCGACCGAGTCAAAATCTTGAGGCCAAATCCCAAATTGCCAGCCTCAATCGATTCTCAGCTCTTCCAACCCAGTGAGCTTTAGTGTTTCACAGGATTTGTACAAGGGTCTACTCTTCAAAAAACAATTGTATAAGGTCCGATAGTTTCCTTTTTAAAGGTAAACGTGTGTAGATGCTGTGCCGGCCGAACCTTCAACCGGTTGCATGACTCGTTACACGCCCAACGCAAGCGCAAAGGGCCATGCCCTTCCATTTTTCGCCAGCCTATGCAACCATCCCCGATCCCCGATGCAACCTTAACACTGTGACCTCCCCACGTTCCCCGTTGTCACGTACGCGCATCCCCCCTCCCCCCTCCCGATCGCCCCCTCCCCGTGCTCCTCCTTCGGTGTCATTTTTTGCCATGGTCCGACGGTGATTTTTGGTTTTGTTGCAACTGGTATCAGGGAAGCTACCACGAGCGCCCAGTTTTGCTACAACCATGTGACGGCGAGCATGGTCAGCGATGACAGCGCCAAGTTTTGCTGCAAAGGGCAGCAAGGAAAGCTACAACCCGCGCCTGATTATGCTACAATCAGAGATGTGGCCGGCAGGGCGACGTGGTACCTTTTGCTACAACCGGGAGCAGAAAAAGCTAAAGCCGGTGACAGATTTGCTACAACCAGTGACGACAAAGTGTGGCCACGAAATGCTACAAAGCTTGACACCCTCGTCGGCGACGCCGTAAAATGTTGCAACGGATAAAACAAAAGTTGGAACGGGCGTTCACCTTTGTTGGAAGCGCTGTTTGATTTTGCTTCAACCACCATCGAAGTTCTGATTTTTGTTGCAACTGGCAATCTGCATAGCTTTCACCGGTGATTTTTTTTTTTTGCTTCGATGGCGACAGAAGGAAGTGACGACCAGGAAGACGACAGCAAGCGTCACCGGTGATGACGGCACCCGCTTTTTTTTTATGCAATGTGCAACCATGGAAGCTTCCACCCACACGGGATTTTTGCTGCAACCATGGGTGGGCTCCTGAAACTGCGGCTTTTCGGGAGCGAGGATGGCGACCGATGGCGAGCCGGCGAGGTCATCGGCGTTGGGGGTGGTCTGGCGTTGGGGCATCGACACCTAGCACTGCCCTTTTGCAAAGGTCCCCACGTGCATTCTCCAGAAGTGGCAGAAGATATCTCCAGGACTTCACGAGACAGGCAGCGCGAGTACATCTGAATTTCACGTGAATTATTGAGACATGCTGCTCAATTCCTGATCGCTGGTAACTGCGTGGGACAACGAAAAATCTCCCTCCATGTCTGCGTGTTGAAGCGCGCACGACGTTGCGTCCAAAAAGGCTATGAGTGGGATGGCAGAATTGCTCGGCGCCAGTCCTCCGATCGATACAGCGGCTGGAACCATGGAAACCTCGCATTCCTTGATTTCCTGCATGTGTTTCAGGTGAGTGGATGGACGCGCATGCATGGGTTCCAAGAAAATACTTTTTCCATTGCATTGTGTCTCCTCTCCCCTACCCGTCACTCGCTTCACCCCGCAACTTGTGTCTACTGAACTTCTCTTCATCAAATTGAATCGAAGAGATTCTTTCCTTGGCGCCACAAGCGCTGCTCTCCTCTCCTGCCGCTGTATCTATCTGTTATAATTTAATTATGTTTTCAATATAAAAAATGACGGCACTTACATGAAAAAGAAGTCGGATGCCCCCACTGCTAGTCATGGGAACCGCATCTAACATCAAAGCAGGGTTTAGCACAGGACGCCGGCCGGGGCCAGCACGCCCTGCAGTGAATCCACAGGAACGGCTGCCCCGTCCTTTGATTTTTCGTCCTCGATCTCAACAACTCCATTGCTTGATACTCCCCTACCTTTTTTTTTTTTTTGCGGGGTTGATACTCCCCTACCGCACGCCCGATTCAGTTGCCTTGCCTGCCAACTTGTTTTTACTGTTAAATGATGGCAATTGTCGAGTATCACGTGTACAGGAGACAGTCTCCTAGTGTGTTTTTAGAGAAGACTTCATGACGCACTTTATTGATAATCAGACACAGATAGTACATCATTTATCAGAGCATCAAAACCAGTCTCCTACTACCATCCTCTTGATTTATCTAAAAAAAATTGTTTCCCCGTTTTAAGAGTATCATTTTTATTGCTCCCCAATCTTCATCACAAGTTGACATTAAAACATTGCATGCAACGATTAAAAAAACTCATCAATTCACGTACAAGTTCTTGGTCATTTACACGCACTTTTGCTCATTCCGGCTGCCTTGGAAAAAAAAATCAAAGAAGATACATATGTTTAAAAAAAAATTCTTGTTTTTTGTGAGCGAGAAATGGGACGTCATTGGGCTAAAATTGCAGTACTTAGAGGTGTGCGATTCTAATGAAATTGCCGACGTGATTTCTGGTTTGTAGCTGAGTAGATGAAATGATTTGGTCATTTGGAGACAAAATAATTGTTGATGTCCGTCCTTCCACATGCTGTCAGGGTTTAACATAATCTGAAGCACGTCCATGAACGGACAATCCATACCGGTATATATATTGTCGTACTCCCTCACAATCTGGGGTACGCAACTGCACAACCCATCACAGCTCGCCACACTCTTCACGCCCCAAAACCTTGGATAGTTGGATCTTCCCTTGCCGATGATAACCAGCCTCTCCGTCCGTTCCTTCGCGCCACATATAACCGCCGCTCTCCTGCCGTCCGCATGCTGCCCAGTTTCACTCTCACCCCGCAAAGCCAAGCTGGACGCCCACATACCGAGTCACCGGAGCAGCCAGCCGTGGGCCGTCGCGCTCGCCCACCACCCCGGTTTGTGTCGCCTAGCCCGGAGCTCATACCGTCCGTCCGTCGCCCCCCTCCCCACCCTTGACCCTTCCTTCCCACGCTGCGGCGACAACCACCGCGGGCCCGCCGCGCCCAGCCGAGGCCCAACACGTCGGCGTTCATCACGTGCCTCTTCGGCCCGGCAGCCGGACTTATATATTCGCGCGCCAGCCGTGCCCGCGGTGTCAGTCGGTCAGTGACGCGACGCACTTGCCCGTACACTGCCAGTCCGCCCGCCTGAGATATTTTTCTCACGCTCTGGGTGAGGGTGCGGGAGCGGGAGTGGGTAGACCGTAGACCGTGGGTGGGCGCGATGCTGCTGCGGAGCGCGTCCTCGCCGCTGCTCAACGCGGCGCGCGTGCCGGTGGCCGCGGCGGGGGAGCATGTGCTGGGCCACGGGCACCTCGCGGTGGCGTCGCCGGCGGGGCATCACGGGCCGAGGCAGCAGGGGGCGCTGTGCCGTGCATTGTCCGAGGCCGATCTGCTGGCGCCGGTGCAGCTCCCGGCCGCCTCCGCCTTCCTCGAGGAGTTGGACGAGGAGGGGGCGCAGGAGGAGGACGAGGACGTGGTCGGGGTGGCGGCCGTGCCGCTGCGCCGGCTGCTGACGAGCGCGGGGCTGGACGCGGCCGTGGGGCGGGGCGAGGACGAGGAGGCCGGCGCCGGCGCCGCCGGAGCCCTGGCGCTCCTCGAGGGCGTCGGGGGAGGCGGCGGGCGCGGGAGGGTGTGCGGCGGCTGGCAGGGCGGGCGCGGAGGGGACGGCGACGGCGACGGCCGTGACCGCGGTGCCACCGACGCGCACTACCGGCGGATGATCCGGGCCAACCCGGGCAACTCGCTGCCGCTGGGGAACTACGCCAGGTTTCTCAAGGAGGTGCAGGGGGACGCGGGGAGGGCGCAGGAGTACTGCGAGCGCGCCATCGTCGCCAACCCCGGCGACGGCGACGCCCTGGCCATGTACGCGGGCCTCGTCTGGGAGACCAACCGCGACGCCGAGCGCGCCGACGCCTACTACAACCGCGCCGTCCAGGCCGCGCCCGACGACTGGTCAGTGATCTCACTAGCACAGCGTGCCACGGCGCCACTTGCTTGCTTCGCATGCTTAACAGATTTTTTTTTTGCTTCTCTTGCAGCTATGTTCTGGGATCCTACGCCGGCTTCCTGTGGGACGCCGAGGAGGAAGACGATCTCAACGACGGGCAGCCTCCGGCACTGTCGCCGCCGTTCTATGGGGCAGCGCAGCCATCCTCCATCAGAGCGGCATCTTAGACGAAGAACAAATCCCACTGCAACCGCATCTGGAAGTCCGGAAGGAAGAGCGACATGCCACGATCCCGGCGACCTCTGAGGAAAGCCACCGGCGACGCCGTCGCCGGCCCGGTCGCGGCAGCTGGTAAACTAAATAAACTAAGTCCGGCTACCTGCGTGCAAAATGAATCTGGAAAGAGCAGTACGCTTCTAAGATTGGTAGGATCTGCAGCACTGTAGGATAAATATCTACCTAGCCTAATAAGGCTTTGCTGTGGCTTGTATTGTACGTACATGTAGAATGTTCCTGATGACATGGTGTATGTAGCATATGTATCACTTGTGAATTACTACAGCGGAACAAAAGAACCGTCTGTCACAGCAGTTCAGCAAATTCAGATCCATCTTCCATCAAGGAACAGAATTCAAAATTACACTGAACGCACCAAGTTCATCACAAAATCGGCAAATTTTGCGGTAAAGATGACAAGGGAAAACTCATGCGGGGAAAAGAAGCCTCTCGACCTGGAAATACAAGGTAGTCATATGCAAATGTTACTAACTACAAATAATAGTTGCAGCCCACTCCCTTGTACTGTTTGAACACAACACAAACTGAGAAGATAAACAGTACGTTGGCTACTTGCCATGCTCCAAACTCCAGGTGATCACACTAATTCAAGCGCATGATACCAGCCACAAGTTCACTACACAAATAACAAAAATGCAGATATAGGAGGCTGAGGCATGACGACTCGGCTCGGCTGTTTTCTATGCGTTGGGCACCTGGTCATCTGGAGTAACCTGAGCACGGATTGGCGTCCGGATGGGATCTGCAGTTGAGTTGCTAATTTCCAGCTGTTCTGCAGAAGATATAGAAGTTGCAATGTCAACAGAACCTGTCTGCTCTGACGGCAATTTGGGGAGGGATTTCCGTTGGGACTTCTTCGGAGCAGGTGCCGTCTTGGTGCTGTTTTGGGAGGCCCTTTGGTCGAGGCTCAGGCGAGCTGTACGGCTTGAAGGATTGATACTTACTGCTGTGCCTGCTGAGGTTGTGTTCTTTGAGCGGCCAAGCTTTGGTGATCTAGGTCTCGTGGTAGGGACCTAAGATGAATAGCAGTGAATGAATAAGTAGTATTCTTCAAAAGCTAAGACACACCAATAAGCGTTACATGTTGTTAGTGCTAGTGCAAATCATGGTATAAACTTGAACCATCCGTCTACCAGGAAAACTAACGGTCCGTTTTTTTTTAAGTATTGTTAACAGTTAACTGCATAATATATTAGCGATGGTCAACTTGCACGAACTCACCAAAGAGGTAAATCAACTGAGTTTCAGATTTACTCAAATATATTGGCAAGAGACATGGATCATGTGGTGATGTAGATTTTCATTTTAGTAATTAAACACCCAAAAGAAACTTGCATAATATCTGCAAGAAATGGAATCTCCTAAACAGCCGATGAAGTAACCATCACCTACAGTACAACTGCACTAGCTACAGAAAATAGTACTTTCGGCGTGGAAAAATTGGCTGCAAATAGTACGTTCTCCAGAATTCTTGAACGAAGTAGTCATGCATAACCATGTGACAGCTGTATGTGATGTGGGTTGGTCACCCATGTGCTAGGGATAATCCATTTTATCTTTTAGTTGGGAATAGTATCATTCAGAGATAAGATAACCCTTAGCTTAAGCCTTCAGCCAATTAGAAATAAGATATTTCGTTGGATATGAAATTTGTTTCGATTCGGTTGTTAGGGCCAGCTCCTTGCTGCATCTATTTTCATTAAGCGGGAATAACTACAGTTTATCTCCTATCCACTTCATCTAACCCTCTACCTGATTAGCCATGCAACCCAGCCATCCTCCCGGCTGTCTTTTGTGCTTTACCATCATGACATGTATACATGAAGCTACCAGCAAGGCAGGACTACTGGAATCACAATTTAGGCATAGTAAGTGCGGTCTTAGATCTTACTAGAAGAATGCAGAAGTTATTCTTATGTAATCCAAGTATTGATAAAAACAATTACAGTATTCGTTGGTTATATATGAAGGTATTGCAGCAAGACTTAGGTTTCCACAAGACAGTAAAGAAAAGTTTGCATTCAGGAGTTCCCTGCTTTCACAGCTATAAAGGTTGCAGGGGACGGTTGCAAACAGAAATGGAGTAGGCATCTTGATCAGCAAGAGCCTCAAGGATGGAGTGGTAGACGTCAAGAGACGTGGGGACCGGATTATCCTGGTCAAGCTGGTAGTTAGGGACTTAGTCCTCAACGTTATCAGCGCATATGCCCCACAAGTAGGCCACAATGAGAACACCAAGAGGGAGTTCTGGGAAGACCTGGAGGACTTGGTTAGGAGTGTACCGATTGGCGAGAGGCTCTTCATAGGAGGAGACCTCAATGGCCACGTGGGCACATCTAACACATGTTTTGAAGGGGTGCATGGGGGATTTGGCTATGGCATCAGGAATCAAGAAGGAGAAGATGTCTTAAGCTTTGCGTTAGCCTACGACATGATCGTAGCTAACACCCTCTTTAAGAAGAGAGAATCACATCTGGTGACTTACAGTAGTGGGCAGCACTCTAGCCAGATTGATTTCATCCTCTTGAGAAGAGAAGACAGGCGTGCATGCCTAGACTGTAAGGTGATACCTGGAGAGAGAGTTGTCCCCCAGCATAAGCTTGTGGTTGCTGACCTCCGCTTTCGGATTCGTGTCCAGCGGGACAAGCGTGCCAAAGTCGCTCGAACGAAGTGGTGGAAGCTCAAGGGGGAGGTAGCTCAGGTGTTCAAGGAGAGGGTCATTAAGGAGGGCCCTTGGGAGGAAGGAGGTGATGCAGACAACATGTGGATGAAGATGGCGACTTGCATTCGTAAGGTGGCCTCAGGGGAGTTTGGAGTGTCCAGGGGAAGTAGAAGAGAAGCTAAAGATACCTGGTGGTGGAATGATGTTGTCCAGAAGGCAATCAAGGAGAAGAAAGATTGTTTCAGACGCCTATATATGGATAGGAGTGTAGACAACATACAGAAGTACCAGATGGCAAAGAAGGCCGCAAAGCGAGCTATGAGTGAAGCAAGGGGTCGGGCGTATGAGGACCTCTACCAAAGGTTAGACACGAAGGAAGGCGAAAGGGACATCTATAAGATGGCCAAGAGACGAGAGAGGAAGACGAGGGATGTTGACCAAATCAAGTGCATCAAGGACGGAGCAGATCAACTCCTGGTGAAGAACGAGGAGATTAAGCATAGATGGCGGGAGTACTTTGACAAGTAGTTCAATGGGGAGAGTGAGAGCTCTACCATTGATCTGGATGACTCCTTTGATGATACTAGCAGGCGTTTTGTGAGGCGAATCCAAGAGTCGGAGGTCAAGGAGGCTTTAAAGAGGATGAAAGGAGGCAAGGCGATGGGCCCCGATTGTATCCCCATTGAGGTGTGGAAAGGCCTCGGGGACATAGCGATAGTATGGCTAACCAAACTTTTCAACCTCATTTTTCGGGCAAACAAGATGCCAGAAGAATGGAGACGGAGTATATTAGTACCAATCTTCAAGAACAAGGGGAATGTTCAGAGTTGTACTAATTACTGTGGAATTAAGCTGATGAGCCATACAATGAAGCTATGGGAGAGAGCCATTGAGCACCGTGTCAGAAGAATGACAAGCGTGACCAAAAATCAGTTTGGTTTCATGCCTGGGAGATCGACCATGGAAGCCATTTTCTTGGTACGACAACTTATGGAGAGATATAGGGAACAAAAGAAGGACCTGCATATTGTGTTCATTGACTTGGAGAAGGCCTATGATAAGATTCCGCGGAATGTTATGTGGTGGGCCTTGGAGAAACACAAAGTCCCAACAAAGTACATTACCCTCATCAAGGACATGTATGATAATGTTGTGACAAGTGTTCGAACAAGTGATGGGGACACTGACGACTTCCCAATTAAGATAGGACTGCATCAAGGGTCAGCTTTGAGCCCTTATCTTTTTGCCTTGGTGATGGATGAGGTCACAAGGGATATACAAGGAGATATCCCATGGTGTATGCTCTTTGCGGACGATGTGATGCTAGTCGATGAGAGCCGGACGGGGTCAACAGGAAGTTGGAGTTATGGAGGCAAACCTTGGAATCGAAAGGTTTTAGACTTAGTAGGACTAAAACCGAGTACATGAGGTGCGCTTTCAATACTACTAGGAACAAGGAGGAGGATGTTAGCCTTGATGGGCAAGTGGTGCCTCAAAAAGGACACCTTTCGATATTTGGGGTCAATGTTGCAGAAGGATGGGGATATCGATGAAGATGTGAACCATCGAATTAAAGACGGATGGATGAAGTGGCGCCAAGCTTCTGGCATTCTTTGTGACAAGAGGGTGCCACAAAAGCTAAAAGGCAAGTTCTATAGGACGGCAGTTCGACCCGCAATGTTGTATGGTGCTGAGTGTTGGCCGACTAAAAGGTGACATGTGCAACAGTTAGGTGTGGCGGAGATGCGCATGTTGAGATGGATGTGTGGCCACACAAGGAAGGACCGCATCCGGAATGATGATATACGAGATAGAGTTGGGGTAGCGCCAATTGAAGAGAAGCTTGTCCAACATCGTCTGAGATGGTTTGGGCATATTCAGCATAGGCCTCCAGAAGCCCCAGTGCACAGCGGACGGCTTAAGCATGCTGATAATGTCAAAAGAGGCCGGGGTAGACCGAACTTGACATGGGAAGAGTCCGTAAAGAGAGATTTGAAGAACTGGAGCATCACCAAAGAACTAGCCATGGACAAGGGTGCGTGGAAGCTTGCTATCCATGTGCCAGAACCATGAGTTGGTCGCGAGATCTTATGGGTTTCACCTCTAGCCTACCCCAACTTGTTTGGGACTAAAGGCTTTGTTGTTGTTGTTGTTGTTGTCTACAAGGTTGGTTGCGATCGATTCAGTTCTTAATTCGCTTGACAGAATGGAAGGAGGAAGCTCTCCCTGAGCAGGGGTCAAGACGGTTACCTTCTTCAACTCAACCTTGGGAGCTGGTGGTTCCTTATAAAAGCTGGGCATTGGCGCTGCCTTGAAATTCAAACTTTTCCGTAGCTGCCTGAGTTCAGCTTCTTCCATTTCCTGCACAGTGATAAACAAACAAATAAAGCTAACACTATCATAAATGGACCATACAAAAAATCATTGATTTATTTTGAGGAAATGACAAATAAGAATATGGACCTTTGATTTTGCCTGCATGTTGTTTTTCTCCAATTCCTGTGCATGGATCTTCTCCTCGAGCTTCGAGTAGAACTACTTGATTGCAGAATGGGTAAGCAAAGGCATGAGATTAAAAAATAATGACAAGTCGTAACAGTTATGTAGGAACAACTTACCTCCCTTCTTTTTTCAGCTCTCTCATTGCATTTGAAGGCAAACCCATATGAAGGGGTGCTGCCAACCTTCTGAGGCTTTACTCTTTCACAATTAGATTCTTCCTCGTTTTTGACAACACGTTGGTTAGATGCTTTCTGAGTTTTCCTCTTCTCCCTGTATTTGAATGGAGAATATGATTGTAAGAAACTATTTTAATAATGTAAATGAAATAGGCAAGTAGTACAAGGGTTTACGGAAAAAAATAAGTTCTAAAATAATTCTTAGTTATAAAGGAACTAGCTAGACTTGTGCAAATGCTAAAGTTGATAATACAGAAAGGAGTTGAACTGTTTAAGCCTTCACAGATGGAGAATGCATTTAGAGGGTGGTTATACTTATATCCAAGTGCATCAGGAGAGAAAGTATATAGCTAGACTCATCCAAAGGCTAAAGATGACAGTATCCAATTGAGTATGCAGTGAGTGCTTCAGGTTTCATAGATACGAAATGTACTGAGACGACACTTCTCAATATGGCAACAAGAATCACTTCTAAAAAAATTGGTAGCACGGCAGCAAACAAAAAGTAATCTAACAAACAGAAGGACACTAAGCATGAATGCAATCCTTTTCGCATAATTTGTCAGACCCTTTATGGTATGCAAAAAACATTTTCCTTACTAACTCACTTGTGCTACTAAAAAACTAGCTGTCCCAGCTGTACCATAAATAGAGACTTGTTTTCACTCATATTAATCAGTTTACAAAATGTGCAACCTACCATAATTGGGCACAGAGATTGCGGGTGTTAAATCCATAAAACAGATCCAACTAAGGAACCAATATACACACAAGAACAAACAAACAACATACTTTGAACCCTCGAGCGACAAGCTCTCCTTAACAACTGGTCGAGAATTGCTCTTCTCCGCCTTCTGAATCAAAACAGAACAATCAATTCTAATAAGATCAAAATGCATTAGACATACCGTTGCATCCTCATATTGAACAACAAGAGTTTTGCATTTCAGCAGTATAAAAATGTGTATGCAAATGTGTATCCAAGAAGTAACAGGTGAATAGAACTAAAAACTGTACTTACTTTCTTAACATCAGCATCGCCATTGCTTGAAGAGCTATCAACTAAATCTGGATCAGACACTCGTGCAATGGGTGCCTTAGTGTATGGAGAAGTGGGAGTGTTTTTCTTAGCTTGACTCTTATCGCCGCTCCGTGGGCTCTGGCGCTGTGATTTGGTAACCTTAGGGGAACGGCTTTGGCTTCCCTAGAAGACATGAAAATGGCAGAAAGCACATAATTATCACCAAACCATCTATATGAGATCTCAGCAAGGACAATGTACCAACATGGCAAGCTCTCACCTTGGAAACACGGGCCTTGATGTCCTCCGGTTGCGACTTTATGTCCTCCGATGGCGAGGTGGCTTCCCCACCCACCTCCTCAGATGGATTGATCACCTCACTCTCGCCCGAGAGCGCCACATCGGCCAACTCCTCGCTGTCTGGACTATCTTTGGGCAGAAACTTCTGGCTCGCCCCGTTGTCAACGCCCAATGCGCCCATGGCACCGGCAACCTCGGACACCGCATCCATCTCTCGCTACCACCTCAAGCAAGACTCGATCCTGCTCGTCGGTTTATCAGAAACAACAAAGGCGCGGCGGCTTGCACGAGCTCTACCTCCCTAGCTCATCATCCTACAAACTAACTGGCCGCGGCAAGAGAACGGCCCCCAAAATCTGGTGAAAGTACACTGCTATTAGTTGGATCAATCGACACCAATTTACATGGGAGGAAACGGGATAGGTTCGGCTGAGATCGGCCATGGAGAACAAAGATCCGGGGAGAGGACAGGAGCCAAAGGAGCAGCAGTCAACGCGTGCTAGGGCTTTGCTTACCAGCAAGAGGAGCCGCGTCCGGGCGGATCTTCGCTCCCCGCGAACCCAGCGGAGGAGAGGACGGAAGGGCGACGAAGGAGACGACCTCCTTCTCTCGGGGTGGCGGGCTGGGCGGTGGGGTATCGACGTCTGCGGCTGCTGCTGCGGCGGCGGGGCTGGCGACGAGGGGAGAGTGGGGAGGGAGGAGGGCAAGCCGGCTGAAAGCAGCGAGCAGAAGGGGTGAATCTGGGATGTGACGGCAGAGGGGAGACCTCCCACCAGCTCAGTTTGAGATGGAGACGCGTCAACACTGTGCGTGCAGTGTGCAGCGTCTACCTCCGTGTTCCACGGCTAGCTTTGGCTCCACACTGGTTGCAAAGAGAAAAGAAAAGGTTGCATTCTTTTAACACATAAGTAGAATCCACACATACACTCATCACTATAAACATACACGTGCGTGACCTGTCCTTAAAACATCTTTAAGATATTATACAAGCATAATATCTTGATATTGATGAAATCATCATAAAGGCATAGGCGCCTTGCAGTTGACATAAACATCTTATCCTGTCGAATGAACATCACTGCAAAGTCTAAAATAAATTGAAAAATTACGAGCACCCGTATCAAATAAAATCTGATCTCCTTCTATTTGCTTGGATGAATTAGCCACGAACCCTTTTTCTTTCAAAGGGCAACTCCAAGATGGTTGATTTAAACGGACACACAATGTCTCAGGACATGTCCGGTCTAATGATAGAGGAAGTGACCATTCAACTAGAGACATAAAATGTTTGAACACGTGTGTCTAGCACGATGGTAAATACCTCCTGAAGTGGGGCTATCAATTACGGTTCGAATAATGGTTCTACTTTCCCTGCTTAAGCCATCGTTTATGGCCTTTTCTCGACCCTACAATACAATGCCTTAAGGATTTTTATTGTCAACTGGTCCAAGCCCAAGGGCCGGAAACACACAGAATAGATGAACAACGCGGGGAAAGAAGATTACAAGCAGGGATGGCGGGAGCACAACACGTTGTCGCGGGAGCTAGCCTATCAAGTCAAACATCTACGTGGCCCCATAGGCCCTCCTTGAACCTGGCATACCAAAGGACCGCATCGTTCCGACAGCATTTAAGGGTGCCTTGAGTCGAGCTTTTTTTATGAAAGTTCATCAGGGAGGAGGGGGGGCCTCAACCACCTGAATTTTTATTGTCAACTAGTCCAAGCCTAAGGGTCGGGAATAGACAGAACAGATAAACAGCGCGAGGAGAGAAGATTACAAGCAGGATGGGGGGAGCACACCGTGTTGTCGCGCTCAAGCGCCAGCTAGCCTATCAAGCCAAACATCTACGTGGCCCCATAGGCCCTCCTTGAACCTGGCACGCCAAAGGACCGCATCGTCCCGACAGCATTTAAGGGTGCCTTGAGTCAAGTTTTGAATGCATATTTAATAAAAACAAACAAAATTCATGCAAACCGGTGATTGTTAGATTTTGACATGTTATAATCAAAAGCATGAAATTTAATAAAGTTTTAACTAAACTAAACATTTTTTTCTAGAAATAATATATAAACCACGCGAGGTACGTGACCTCATATGCATGGGCTCCTAGGCCACCGACACCTCCATCGTCATCTGCGTCGACGTCGTCGTTGTCGTGTGAGTCGCCATAGTAGTCGTCCTTCCAGTGGCAGAAGTGCCATCGGGCATCGTGGCAGCCATGATTGATCATCATTGCATGCTCGCAACGAGCCTTCACATCCTCGGCCTAGGGACGACGGTCTGCAGCGGTAGCGGACTCCGCCCCGCACCCCTGCCTTTGAGCTAGGCTAAGCGCTCAGACTCCTCCAGCCCCACTTTGAGGAGTTGGTCATTGATCTATCATCGGCTGCCGGAGGAAGTCTCCGCGGTGGTCCTAGACCGGTCGATGGCCCAAGCCTCCGTGAGCACGAAGTTTGCGAGGACCCACATTGACCCAACATCTGATCTCATGAATGACGCCCGCGTTGCATCGCTCTTGGCACATAGCCTGAGAGGTTGTGATCACCATGAAGGAGGAGTCGCCCCGCTGGAATCGAGGTAGTAGGCGAGGCATTCGTGCATTGGCGGTCGCCAAGAGGATGCCTCCTCTTGATGGCGATTGGGGCACCACTTGCTCTCGGTCTGCCGAGAGGGTGGGTACGGTAGCGCCAACTCCTTTCCATGGCAGGGATGATGGCTCTACTTGTCGTGATGCAGGGATGGTGATTCCTCCGCCTTGAGGATTTCTCTTTCCTTGAGTCGAGTTTTTTTATGAAAGTTCATCGGGGAAGGAGGGGGAGCCCCTCAACCACCTGAATTTTTATTGTCAACTGGTCCAAGCCCAAGGGCCGGGAACACACGGAACAGATAAACAGCGCGGGGGAGAGAAGATTACAGGGATGGGGAGCACAGCGCGTCGTCGTGCTCAAGCGACAGCTAGCCTATCAATCCAAACATCTATGTGGCCCCATAGGCCCTCCTTGAACCTGGCACGCCAAAGGACCGCATCGTCCTGACAGCATTTAAGGGTGCCTTGAGTCGAGTTTTGAATGCATATTTAATAAAAAGAGATGAAATTCATGCAAACCGGTGATTGTTAGATTTGGATATATTATAATCAAAAGCATGAAATTTAATAAAGTTTTAACTAAACTGAACATTTTTTCTAGAAATAATATCTAAACCACATGAGGTACGTGACCTCATATGCATGGGCTCCTAGGCCACCGACACCTCCATCGTCATCTGCGCCGACGTCATCGTTGTCGTGTGACTCGCCATAGTAGTCGTCCTTCCAGTGGCGGAAGAGCCACCGGGCGTCGTGGCAGCCATGATTGATCATCATTGCATGCTCGCAACGAGCCTTCGCATCCTCGGCCTAGCGACGACGGTCGACAGCAGTAGCGGACTCCGCCCCGCGCCCCTGCCTTTGAGCTAGGCTAAGTGCTTAGACTCCTCCAGCCCCACTTTGAGGAGTTGGTCATTGATCCGTCATCGGCGGCCGGAGGAAGTCTCTGCGATGGTCCTAGACCGGTCGATGGCCCAAGCCTCCGTGAGCGTGAAGTTTGCGAGGACCCACATTGACCCAACGTCTGATCTCATGAATGACGCCTGCGCCGCATCTCTCTTGGCACATAGCCTCGGAGGTTGTGATCACAATTAAGGAGGAGTCACACCACTGGAATTGAGGTAGTAGGCGAGACATTCGCGCATTGGCGATCGCCAGGAGGATGCCTCCTCTTGATGGCGATTGGGGAACCACTTGCTCCAGGTCTGCCGAGAGGGTGGGTACGGTAGCGCCAGCTCCTTGCCATGGCAGGGATGATGGCTCCACTTTGTCGTGATGTAGGGTTGGTGATTCCACTGCCTTAAGGATTGCTCTTTCCTTGAGTCGAGTTTATTTTTATGGAAGTTCATCGTGGGATCCCCTCAACCACCTGAATTTTTATTGTCAACTGGTCCAAGCCCAAGGGCTGGGAACACACAGAACAGATAAACAACGTGGGGGAGAAAAGATTACAAGCAGATATGGGGGAGCACAGCGTGTCTGCGTGCTCAAGCGACAACTAGCCTATCAAGCCAAACATCTACGTGGCCTCATAGGCCCTCCTTGAACCTGGCACGCCAAAGGACCACATTGTCTCGACAGCATTTAAGGGTGCCTTGAGTCGAGTTTTGAATGCATATATAATAGAAACAGACAAAATTCATGCAAACCGATGATTGTTAGATTTTGATTTGTTATAATGAAAAGCATGAAATTTAATAAAGTTTTAACTAAACTGAACATTTTTTCTATAAATAATATCTAAACCACGCGAGGTACGTGACCTCATATGCATGGGCTCCTAGGCCACCGACACCTCCATCGCCATCTGCGTCGATGTCATCGTTGTCGTGTGAGTCGCCATAGTAGTCGTCCTTCGAGTGGCAGAAGCGCCACCGAGCGTCGTGGCAGCCATGATTGATCATCATTGCATGCTCGCAACAAGCCTTCGCATCCTGGGCCTAGCAACGACGATCGGCAGCGGTAGCGTACTCCACCCCGCGCCCCTGCCGTTGAGCTAGGCTAAGTGCTCAGACTCCTCCAGTCCCACTTTGCGGAGTTGGTCATTGATCCGTCATCGGCGGCTGGAGGAAGTCTCCGCGGTGGTCCTAGACCGGTCGATGGCCCAAGGCTCTGTGAGCGCGAAGTTTGTGAGGACCCACATTGACCCAACGTCTGATCTCATGAATGACGCCCGCGTTGCATCGCTCTTGGCACATAGCCTCGGAGGTTGTGATCACCATGAAGGAGGAGTCATGCCGCTGGAATCGAGGTAGTAGGCGAGGAATTCGTGCATTGGCGATCGCCGGGAGGATGCCTCCTCTTGATGGCGATTGGGGCACAACTTGCTCCCGGTCTGCCGAGAGGGTGGGTACGGTAGCGCCAGCTCCTTGCCATGGCAGGGATAATGGCTCCACTTGTCGTGATGCAAGGATGGTGATTCCTCCTTGGCGCGACATCCGATTTGGATGCTATACTTGGGCGGAAGAGGAGGCGCGGGCGGCACCGGACTACGGTCAAAGCGTGACCGCTCAAGCAGCAACTCGATCCTCCTCTTGCCACCACCGATCGACACCTCAAGGCGTGCCCGCGCAGTTGGTGTGGTGATGGGACTCCATTCCATTAGCGTCGGGTGTTGGGGATATACCCCACGGGTATGACCCGCCCAATATATGACTCGGCATGCTAATGCAGCCCATGGAAGGATGCTCGCAGGAGGTTTAGTTCAAGGCCGACTCAGGTGGAGACGTTTGGTGGACCGGCTTAAGCATAAGGACATAAGGAGTTCTTTTTTCCTTGGAAAGCAAGGGAAGATAGGAATTAGACTAGAACACGGGTTGCATTGTGACCAGGACTCTCTTGTAAACTCCGGGCCTCCACCTATATATAAAGGGGAGCCCCTGAGTAGAAAGAGCAGGCAAGAAAGAAGAAAACTCTCGAGAGATAGGTTAGCGATTCCAAAACCTTGTGATCGAGATCATCATCAATATACACAAAGCAGGACATAGGCTATTACCTCCATCGGAGGGGCCGAACCTGGGTGAACTCGTCTCTCGTTCCTGATCAACCCCTTTGAGTCGCCACCTAGCGGCGATGGCCTCACACTTAAGTTCTCCTACGAGGACATCTGCCGTGACAAAACCACGACAGTTGGCGCCCACCGTGGGACCTTCGCCCGGTTGAGTTGAGTGCTCAAAGGGAGCCCTCCCAGGGTTCAGGGGATACGTGGTTGGTCAGATGACCAAGAGTCGCCGCAGTAAGCTCTAAATCGATGATTTAGGCTAGGGCCCCGAGGCCAGCTCAATCGAGTATGGGCACCGGGTCCCCTTCGGTAAGATCCACGTCTTCATCGGCAAGATTGGCGCACCGGGGCCCGAGCCGAACACACGCGCCAACATCGAGTCGGCTCAGTGCGCGCGACCCTACTGGCGGCTCACCGGCCGGCATCATGTCTTCGTTGGTTTCACACAAGGGGTCCACCTTGGAGATGGTGCGTCAAACAGCGAAGACACCTTCATCAACTCAGATGGTGACTCCTCGACGGGAGATACTGATTCAATCCGTCCACTCTTCGATGGTGGGCTCGGGGGCTGTCTTGGAGAGGAGGCCACCAGGTTCATGGCAGGCAAGATGGTGGTTCACTACATCAAGTTGCCATGTTCATGGCAGGCAAGATGGTGGTTCATACTTCGGCAACAGTAGGGGCAACCGACGGAACAGACCCAGCTGCAAGAGTCGTTGGGACCAGCAAGACACTGGCTCAAGCTATGTCAGACTTGATGGCGGAGATGGCCAAACTCGTAGACACACCAGTCACCATGAAGTACCAAACGAAGTGCAATATTGCATTGACACGCAGACGGATGGCGAAGATTCAGGAGGAAATTGATGCTAAAAATATTCGCGTGGCAGAGCTTCGAGCTAACATTCAGGTTGAAACTGAACGCTTGAAGGCATAAGCCTGGCGGCTTGGTCTCTGCCAGGATGCCTCCAACACAGTCCATTAGTGAAGCCATTCGAGGCGGCTTCCTGCTGACCTGCAACCTTCGTGTTTATTCACCACACCTCAACACACGGCGATGGCGGCTCAACCATGCTCAAATAAGCCAGGTGAATTACCCTACCAGACACCGACTCTAACACCGCCCTAGCATTTCCAGACGCCCCCGGACACTTTTCCAACCCGGTGGATAACATGCTAGCGGCGACCCGAAACCTCGAGGCACTCCCCATCCAAGGAGACTCCCCGATTGAGGTGGAGGCCTGAAACACCATTGAGGTGTTGAAAACTGCAATAACCCACCAGGCGCAGTACTCGTACAGCCGTGATCGGGTGCATTCGACTCCCTACGCCAGTCGTAGCAAGATCCGGCATGTGGAGTCCCCGGTGGTCTCCAACAGTGGGCGAAAACAGCCCACCCAAAACTCCCATGTAAGGCCAGTTTTGTCAGAAGCACAAGCCGTGGTCGACACAGCCCGGGCGATGCAGCAGGCGGAGGCAAACGCCACGGTCGTGAGGGCGGGTCAACAACCTCTCCCTCACCCCCAACCAGCAACTGTGGGGGCTGGAGTCAATAGTAGGACGATTGGCATCCCTTGTTTTCACTGGCTCTCCGCAGTGAGCGTATGCCCAATGACTTTACGGAGCCTCACAAAGTACCCAATTACACAACAGATCTTGAGCCAATAGCATGGATCAAAAGCTACAAGTAGCTATGGACATGCTCGATATCAGCGACGATGTGTGTGCGAAGTATTTGACGATGATGTTGGAAGGGCCGACTTGAACTTGGTTGAATAATCTTCCACCTAACTCCATCAACACTTGGGCGGAGCTAAAGGAGCGATTTATCAAGAATTTCTAGTGAACGTGCAAACGGTCAATGACAATTGTGGATCTTCAACATTGCGTCCTGCGCATGGACGAGTTGGCCCAGCATTGGACTGGTTGACTTGCCGAAATCATCCACTCGTCGAATAGCATCATGGCTGCTCAAGCCGTCCTAATCTTGGAGAAAAATTGCCACTTTTAGCTGTTGTTCAAGCTTGGACGTCTAAAAATGAAAAGTTCAATATATGGGGGATTTGATGGACGTTCTTACCACATATGCTGAGTCAGACAACACAAAGGATCCCGGCTCGAACGAGGACAAAAATGGCAAGAACAAGAAAGGCGAAGGTGGTAAGGGTCAGCAGCAAAACCATGGGCACAATGGGCACCCACGGGGTAGGCAATAATAGTAAACAAAAATAGCCTGATGGCAGGTCAGACTTCGTTGCTATACCAACACTGGTTTCAAGAATTAGTGTCGTAACAATCGCTCTACATAGCTTACAATGGAAATAAGTCACGCAACTACGAGGAGCACTCAAGGCGCCTTATCCTAAACATAGCACCCAGGACAAGACGACTACTCACTCGTGGGAAAATGGTTACATCATGCAGGAATTCCGTAATTAAGCTTTTCAAAATCACCAAGGTGGTAATGTTGGAGGACATCCGGGTCAACTTGGCCCCGATGGATCACATGGCAGCTTGTCCGATGGCTTTTCATGATCAGGTTTTCATGGCCAGAGTGGCTCAGGAACTGGTTTTCAGCATCAAGGAAATAGTGTCGGTGGACAGCGTTCTAGCTAGAGCAATTAATAGCATAGTAATCAGACTGGGTTTCAGAGCAATCCTAAGCAGCTGAACAACAAACAATACCATGTTTTCACCACTAGTACCTGCAGGCGACACAATAAACTCAAACAATGGGCCATCAACATGGTCGAGCCGGTAGTTCCCAGGTATCTCAATTGGTTAGGAGCAACCAATCACTTGGAGCAGGGAAGATCATCCTGATACGTCTCCAGCGTATCAATAATTTATGAAGTATTCATGCCATATTCACTTATGTTTACAATACTTTTATATGGTTTTGATGCACTTTATATGATTTAGATAGAACTAACCCGGATTGATGTTGCTTTCAATAGAATTACCGTGGTGTTGTTTTTGTGCAGAAAATGAATGTTCTCGAAATCGCCCGAATTTTTTTGTGATTTTTTTTGGAGGAAATAAGCAACATTGGAGCGAAGAACCAACGGAGGGGAGCCGCCTATGGGCCACAAGCCAATAGGGGGCACCCCTGGGGATGGAGCCCTGATGGCTTGTGGGGCCCACATGGCTCCGTTGCACGTGATTCCAATGCTAAATAATCCTATAAATCCTAGAAACCCTAGAAAAGAGAGACTACTCGTTCCACCGCCATAACTATCTGTATCAACGAAAAATCAGTCTGGAGGCGTTCCAGTACCCTGTCGGAGAGGGTAAATCATCTTTGGTGGCCATCTTCATCATCCCGGTGGAGGCCATGACGAGGAGGGAGTAGTTCACCCTCGGGGCTGAGGGTATGTACCAGTATCTATGTGTTCAATATCTCTCTCTCGTGTTCTTGAGATGACACGATCTTGATGTATCACGGGCTTTGTTAATATAGTTGGATCATATGGTGTTCTTACCTTGTCATCTTATTGTGATGAATTGAATCTTTCCCTTTGAGATCTCGTTATGTTGGATTGAATATTTTGGTTTGAAAACACTTGATTGCGTCTTGCGTGGGATATCTGTAGTGACATTGGGTTATTCCATTGATTCAGTTGATATATGTTAAGGCATCAACTTACGGATTCTGATGACCTTGGGGATCTATTCATAGGGGTTGATCGCGCGTTTTCATACCACGTTCTACGAAAGATATCTTGGGGTGCGTTCTTTGTATTGGATTAATATGATAGATCTGAAATTGTTTGATGCATGTCACATAATTTGCCCACGGATACTTGAGGTGACATTAGTGTACCTAGGTGACATTAGGGTGGATTGATACGTATCATTGGTGTTATTTTACTACGAACTCTAGGGTTGTTTGTGACACTTATAGGAAATGCTCAAAAGATTGATCGGAAAGAATAATTTTGAGGTGGTTTTGTTGGAAATATGCCCTAGAGGCAATAAATAAAGTGTTTATTATTATATTTCCTTGTTCATGATAATCGTTTATTATCCATGCTATAATTGTATTGATTGGAAACACATTACATGTGTGGGTAAATAGACAACACATTGTCCCTAGTATGCCTCTAGTGAACTAGCTCGTTAATCAAAGATGGTCAAGGTTTCCTAGCCATTGACATGAGATGTCATTTGATAACGGGATCACATCATTAGGAGAATGATGTGATGGACAAGACCCAAACTACAAACGTAGCACATGATCGTGTCAGTTTATTGCTACTGTTTTCTGCATGTCAAGTATATGTTCCTATGACCATGAGATCATGCAACTCACGGACATCCGAGGAGTGCCGTGTGTGTATCAAACGTCGCAACGTAACTGGGTGACTATAAAGGTGCTCTACAGGTATCTCCGAGGGTGTCTGTTGAGTTGGCATGGATCAAGACTGGGATTTGTTACTCCGTGTGACAGAGAGGTATCTCAGGGCCCACTCGGTAATACAACATCACAATAAACCTTGCAAGCAATGTGACTAAGTGTTAGTCACGGGGTCTTGTATTGCGGAATGAGTAAAGAGACTTGCCGGTAACGAGGTTGAACTAGGTATAGAGATACCGACGATCGAATCTCGGGCAAGTAACATACCGAAGAACAAAGGGAACATCATACAGAATTAACTAAATCCTTGACATAGAGGTTTGACCGATAAAGATCTTCGTAGAATATGTAGGAACCAATATGGACATCCAGGTCCCACTATTGGTTATTGACTATAGAGGTATCTCGGTCATGTCTACATAATTCTCGAACCCGCAGGGTCTGCACACTTAAGGTTTGGTGACGTTTTGGTAGTATAGAGTTATGTATGGTGGTGACCGAAGGTTGTTCGGAGTCCCGGATGAGATCCTGAACGTCACGAGGAGCTCCGGAATGGTCCGGAGGTAAAGATTCATATATAGGAAGTCCTGTTTTGGTCGCCGGAAAAGTTTCGGGCTCATCGGTAGTGTACCGGGAGTGCCGGTAGTGTACCGGGAGGCCTCCGGGAGGGGTATTTCGACCCAAGAGGCTTCATGGGCTGTGGGAGAGTGAATATCAGCCCTTCGTGGGCTGGTGGAAACTCCCAAACAAGGCTCATGTGGCTGGAGAAGAAAACCCAATAGGAAAAAGGTGGAAAAAGGCAAAAAAGGAGCAATCCTGGTCCTACTAGGATTGGAGGAGGAGTACTCCTCTCCTAGTAGGTTCGGCCGAAGTCCTTGGCTTGGGAAGCCAAGGCTGCCTCCTCTCCTCCTCTCCTCCTATATATACTGGTGGTTTTAGGGGTTTTGCACTAGTTTTTCCAGCCACGTGCTACCCGTTCCTCCAGTGCATAGTATCTCCTCTAGATCGGTTTTCTGCAGCGCTTAGGCGAAGCCCTGCCAGAATAGCTCCACCACCATCACCGGAGCGCCGTCACGCTGCCGGAGAACTCTTACTCCTCTTTGCTATCTCTTGTTGGATCAAGACGGCGGAGATCGTCATCAAGTCGTACGTGTGCTGAACACGGAGGTGCCGTCCGTTCGGCGCTAGATCGTGATCAAGTTCGTGGGACGGATCGTGATCAAGTTCGCGGGACGGATTGTGATTGGATCGCAGGATGGATCGTTATTGGATCGCGGGACACTCGGCGATTTGGATCGCGAAGACGTTCGACTACACCGACCACGTTTCTTAACGCTTCCCGCTTAGCGATCTACAAGGGTACGTAGATCCACTCTCCCTCTCGTATATGCTCATCACCATGGATAGATCTGCGTGTGAGTAGGAAATTTTTTGTTTCCCATGCAACGTTCCCCATCAGTGGCATCATGAGCTAGGTCTATGTGTAGATGAGATCTCGAGTAGAACACAAAATGTTTGTGGGCGTTGATGCTTAGATTGCTTCCTCCCTTGGTCGGATTTTGGTTCAGCGGTATTGTGAGATGAAGCGGCCCGGACCAACATTACTCGTACGCTTACGAGAGACCGGTTCCCTCGACCGCAACTTGTTGCATAGATGGCTTGCGGGTGCCAGTTTCTCTCACTTTAGTTGTATCGGATTCGACAAAGGCGGTCCTTGAGAAGGTTGAAAAGCAACTAGTGTATCACCGTTGTGGTTTTGCGTAGATGAGAATTGTTCTTGCTAGATACCCGTAGCAGCCACGTAAAATATGCAACAACAATTAGAGGACGTCTAACTTGTTTTTGCAGGGTATGTTGTGATATGATATGGCCAATTACATGATGTGATATATGTGATGTATGAGATGATCATGTGATGTATAGATTATCATGACTTGCACGTCGATGAGTACGTAAACCGGCAGGAGCCATAGGGTTGTCTTTAATTATTGTATGACCTGCGTGTCAATCATTAAGCACTATGTAATGCTTTACTTTATATCTACGGTAGCAATAGTGGTAGAAGCATGTTGGGCGCGACAACCCCGATGGCGACACGTTGATGGAGATCAAGATGATGGAGATTATGGTGTCGTGCCGGTGACGATGGAGATCATGCCGGTGCTTTCATGATGGAGATCAAAAGCACAAGTTCATGGCCATATCATGTCACTTATGATTTGCATGTGATGTTAATCCTTTTATGCACCTTGGTTTGCTTAGGACGGAGGTAGCATTATAAGGTGATCCCTCACTTAATTTCAACATAAATTGTGTTCTCCCCGAGTCTGCACCGTTGCGAAAGTTCGTCGTGTCGAGACACCACGTGATGATCGGGTGTGATAGACTCTATGTTCACATACAACGGGTGCAAGCCAGTGTTGCACGTGTAGAACACTCGGGTTAAACTTGACGAGCCTTGCATGTACAGACATGACCTCGGAACACAAGATACCGAAAGGTCGAACATGAGTCATATAGTAGATATGATCAACATGAGATGTTCACCATTGAAACCACCTCAACTCACGTGATGATCGGACTTGAGTTGGTGAATTTGGATCATGTGCCACTCAGATGACCTGAGGGATGTCAATTTGAGTGGGAGCTTTAGTAATTTTATTAACTAAACTCATTATCTTGAACAATAGTCTAAGTAACCTTTGCATATTTATGTTGCAAATCAATGGCTCACGCAGTAGCACCCCTGAATTTTAATGCGTTCCTAGAGAAAGCTAAGTTGAAAGATGATGGAAGTAACTTTGTTGACTCGGCCCGTAATCTGAGGATTATCCTCACGGCTTCCCAGAAATCATATGTCCTTGATGCACCGCTTGGTGACCAACCAGAAGACATGACCTCCGAAGACGTTGTTAGCATTGTTGAGGGATGATCATATGACTCAACTATGTTAGCATTGTTGGGAGATTTCACTAGTAAGAGTATGAACCCTAGGCCTTATTTCCAAGCATTTATACAACGTTTTGTTTGCTGTTTTCCACTTACTACCTTGCTGTTTTTATATTTTTATATTACAAAAATCTATTTCTATCATCCATATTGCACTTGTATCACCATCTCTTCGCCGAACTAGTGCACCTATACAATTTGCCATTGTATTGGGTGTGTTGGGGACACAAGAGATTTCTTGTATTTTCTTGCAGGGTTATTTGAGAGAGACCATATTCGTCGTACACCTCCCACGGATTGATAAACCTTTGGCCATCCACTTGAGGGAAAATTGTTACTATCCTACAAAACTCTATGCTTGAGGCCCAACATAGTCTACAATAATGAAGTTGCGTACTAGACATCACCCCCCCCCCGGGTTGACAACCCAGGTGATCTCACTTTTGTGGTGGCGCCTCAGGTTGGCGGTTATACCCTCACAAAGGTCCTCATGGATGGGAGTAGTAGCATCAATATTTTATATTATGACACCTTCTAGCGGATGAACCTCCTTGAGAGCAGATTACAAACTTCGACAAGAATTTTTCATGGTATCGTTCTCGGGAAGTCAGCATATCTGATTGGGCGGATTAAGCTTGACGTTGCTTTTGGTGACGAACTTAAATTCAGATGTGAGCCTTTAACATTGGAGGTGGTCAAGATTAAAGTCCTTACCACACCCTCTTTGGATGGCCGGCTTATGCTCGTTTCATGGCTCGACCCTGCTATGTTTACCTCAAGCTTAAGATGCTCGGTCCAAACAACACTATAACTGTGGGTGGCAGCAGAAAGATAGCTCGGGGATGTGAAGAAGGAGATGTAGCCTATGTTGAGTCGGTCTGCGCAGCTGAAGAGTTAAAATTCTATATAGCTAATGTTGATCCGGCTTTTATGAGCCCCCTCAAGAAACCCACCTCTTAGTCTGAGTCTTTGACGAAATTCAAGCCGCCTGAAGATACAAAGCAAATTGACTTCACACAAGGCAACTCATCTCAGCAGTTCACTATTGGGACCAGCTTGGACCCCAAATAGGAAAGCGCGCTCATCGAGTTCAATAGTGAGAATTGGGACATCTTTGCATGGAAACCTTCTGACATGCCTGGAGTACCGAGAGAACTCGTTGAGCACCACCTTAATGTAGATCCAAAGATGAAACCAGTACGACAATACCTCCGTTATTTTAACGAGGAGAGATGCAAAGCTATTGGACAAGAGGTAGCCCGACTCCTAGCTGCTGGGTTTATCGTTGACGTTTTTTACCCCGAGTGGTTGGCTAACCCGATGCTCGTTCTGAAAAAGAATGGTACTTGGCGTATGTGTGTTGATTACACAGATAGCAACAAAGATTGTCCTAAGGGTCTTTTTGCTCTCCCATGCATCTATCAGATCATTTATTCTACGTCTGGTTGCGAGTATTTATGCTTTCTGTGGAACCCTCCTTGGACTGCCGAACCCCTCCGAAATCCTTCAAAACTTTCCGAAGCTTCCCCGTACAATGCCGACAAAACCCAAAACTTTTGTGGTAGCCAAAATAGACTTCCCATATATAAATATTTACCTATGGACCATTCCAGAGCTCCTCGTGATGTCCGGGATCTCATCCGGTACTCCGAACAACATTCGGTCACAATTGTACATCTCCCAATGCTACTCTAGCATCATCGAACATTAAGCGTGCGAACCCTACGGGTTTGAGAATCATGTAGACATGACCGAGACACCTCTCCGGTCAATAACCAATAGCGAGACCTGGATGCCCATAATGGTTGATACATATTCCACGAATATCTTTATCATTCTAACCACGATGTCAATGATTCAGTCAATCCCGTTTGTAGTTCCCTTTGTCTATCGGTATGTTACTTGCGCGAGATTCGATCGTCGGTATCTCCATACCTAGTTCAATCTCGTTACCGGTCAGTCTCTTTACTCGTTTCGTAATACAAGATCATGTGAACAACTCATTAGTCACATTGCTTGCAAGCTTCTTGTGATATTGTATTACGAGAGGTCCCAAAGATACCTCTCTGTCATACGAAGTAACAAATCCCAATGCCGATTTGTGCCAATCCAACAAACACCTTCAGAGATACCTGTAGAGCACCTTTATGATCACCCAGTTATGAAGTGACGTCTGATAGAACACAAGGTATTCCTCCCGTATCTGGAAGTTGCATGATCTCATGGTCTTAGGAACAGATGCTTGACATGAAGAAAGCAGTGGCAATAAACTTAACTGATGCAATCAAAAGCTAAGCTTACAGTTGGGTCTTGTCCATCACATCATTCTCCTAATGATGTGATCCCGTTATCAAATGACAACTCACGTCCATGGTCAGGAAACCTTAATCATCTTTGATCAATGAGCTAGTCTAGTAGAGGCTCACTAGGGATACGATGTTGTCTATGTATCCACACATGTATCTGAGTTTTCGATCAATAGAATTCTAGAATGAATAATAGACGATTATCGTGAATAAGGACATATGATAATAACCAATTTATTATTGCCTTTAGAGCATATTTCCAACAAACGAAGGCATTGCTTGGAGTTTTATCAAACTTGGTCCTCAAGGTGAAAATGCACAATGTGACCTTTGATGGTTAGGTCCAGCGATGTTGGCGTGCCTGCGTGTCGTTCCCTTCCTAGAGATGTCACTTTTGTAGAATATTTTCTTGTAGTCCTTGTGTTATCAAGAGATGATTGGTGTCAATGGTCACCATTGTCTATCGTCGGCCACTATTTTCATCGCTTCAGGATTTTTTTCTTTTTCTCCATCCGCGGACATACCTTTGGTCTCGTATGATTTTCCTCCTTGCGATGTGATCTCTTGAGTGTGTTAGTGTTGGATGTGTGCATCCTAACTATGAAGTGGCTAGGTGTGTACTGAATATGATCGTATGCCTCAATGCTACATTATGATCCAATAAAAAGCATCCTTTGTTGGGGAAAAGGAGTAGTTTAATTGGGAGCCTTGAGTCTGGTAGCGTGCTGGAGGAATCTTAGAGTGTCTGAGTGATGACCTCATATCAATAATCAGACCACGATAAGCATTCAATATTAGCGATGATCTCATGTTAATAATGTTGGAATTACTAGGCTTTAGCCCATTTGTTATATCCAATAATTCCCACGAAAATCCCGTAGACCCATGTGACCCGTTCATGCATGACAAAAAATAAGTTGAAATATCTGCACTAGTGGAAAATAAAACCAAATTTCTCATTTATCTCCCATTGATGTCATTAATGTTTTGGTTTTGTTGTTCCATTAGTATTGTGGTTTCACTTCCTTCATTCTGTGCGTGCTAACATCTTTTTGTAATGCAAGAAAGATAGTTGGAAACCTTTTACACTGATGGGAAATGAATGTGAACGTTGTGAATGTTTTCATTCTTCTTTCCATTGATGCCATTAATATTTCAGTTTCAGTTTCCCATTAGCGTTTTTGGTTTTGCTTCCACTTCCCGGAGTCTATAAGAGAGGCTGCTCCTCCATATATGCTACTTCATCTCCTACCTCTGTTTCCAGCTTTGCGTTGCTTACCATTTTCCCATCTCGCTTCTCCGCGTGCTTCGGGAAGTGAGACAACAGGCCTATGAAACTTCACTTCTTGTAATCTGGTATAGGAGAGGGCGGTTAGGTTTTTTGGGAGTTCTCTTTTGTGACTTTTGGATCGTTGTTCATCTTGGTTGTGAAGAGTGGCACCTTGAGAACGAGTTCCCCAACGACCTACTTCCCCGACATAGATTACCTTCTCGACGATATTATGAATGGCACACATGCATCCTCTTCTACCGCTATGTATGTCATCTTGACATCACCGTTATGATTAGCGTTTGGTTTATTGCGAGTAGCAATAGATATGAATATGATACTTGTTTATTATCATCTCGGCATGACTAGTTTCAAAAATCTATTGTTTGTTTTGGTTATCATCGCAATTACATAATTCATGTTTTATGCACTATTTTTCCGGATTAAACTTAATGGAAAATTCCTCAAATATTCAACAATTTAAACATCAGAAATGTGGACGCAATTTTTTCCAATGCATTTGCTGGACTCTCAAGCCTCCTACGTTTGAGAGTGTGAATTATAAGAGTCGGTGTATGAGGGCTTCCATGAACTGTTTTTATGCCTCTAAGGTCAAGCCAGAGGGAGAGCTTACTCCTGAACACGGGCGAGTTTTCTAGGCTATGGACGCCCTCTTTAGACGTGTTGTTCTACATGTTCTTGATGACAAGATGTTTGATCCCTTCATGACCATCATGGTTAATAAGGATATGTCGGATGCGGTTGAGGGCAAGTTTGGGGTCTCGAACGCAGGAAGTGAGTTGTATGTCATGAAACTATATTATGACTATAAGATGACTGATGAACGCTTTGTGGTTGCGCGGGCTCATGAGATTCAGTCACTCACTAAAAAATTTGAGCATTTCAGTTGTATGTTACCGGACAAACTCATTGTTGGAGGCATCATTGTCAATCTTCCTCCTTGGTGGAGGAATTTTGCTTCCTCCTGCAAGGACCATTGGGACACACATCAGAATTAAAACAACAAGACGGCTAATGTTGTTATTAGCGAAGTTGAGATGAAAGGTGTTAGGTATGGTACATTTTGTAATGTTCTTTTAGTATGCCATTCCCCTAATTGATGGATTGACACCAGTGCAAATATACACTACGTGTTCTGATGTCAACATTATATCTTATTATCAGGTCGCAAGAACCACACACATGCTGATGGGAAATGGGTCACATGGTTTTGGTATGATTGATTTGAAGTTTATTTTGAAAAAGAATCATGAGATTGCAGAACGTACAACATGTCTAAATAAAAATCTTAGCAACCCCTCTCATTTTTGTCCAGATGGTTATAAGTTGGTATTTGAGTCCAATAAGGTTGTAGTGTCTAAGTGTGCACAATTTGTTTGTAAGGGCTATGTGTGTGGAGGCTTGTTCCATCTATCTTTTTCAGACATTTGCACTAGAATTATTAATCATGTTTGAAGCGAACTGAATCAAGTGTTTACCATTCACGACTTTGTCATATTAACTTTGGTTCCATGACGCGATGAGAAAATTTGAGTTTAATCACAAAATTCACAATTGTCAGAGGTTCTAAGTGTCAACTATGTGTGCAAGCAAAGCAACCTTGCAAGTCTCGTATGACTGATGAGGCGAGGAATTTGGCACCAATAGAACTCATCCATTCAAATCTTCATGAGATGAATGGTGTGTCGACAAAACTTGAAAATGATATTTCATGACTCTGATCGATGACTCTACTAGATATTGCACGATATATCTTTTGAAGAGAAAGGACGGGGCTTTGCACTACTTTAAAATTTATAAAGTTGAGGCAAATAATCAACTTGATCAAAAGATCAAGAGGCTTAGGTCGGATCGTGGTGGAGAGTATTTTTCCAACGAGCTCAATTTATTCTAAGAGTAACATGGTATAATCTAATACATGACCATCCCTGTTCGTTTTAGTCAACGGGGTTTCCGAACGAAAGAATCGTGTTCTAACTGATTTGGTTAATGTCATGTTAGATACATCTGGACTTTTCAAGGAAGGGTGAGGGGGAGGAGGTTGATGATTACAAGTCATGTCCTAAACATAGTTCGCACATGATTAATAATTTTAGTGCAAATGTCTGAAAAACATAGGCAGGACAAGCTTCCGCACTCATAGTTCTTTCCAATAAATTGTCCACACTTATACACTGCAACCTTATTGGACTCTATGAACTTATAGTCGTCTCAACGCGAACAAGAGCTGGCAAGATTTTTATGTATAGAAGGGACATGTTACACATTCTTTAGCCACATGATCTTTTCCGAAGTAAACTTCGGATCGATCGTATTAACACCATGAAAGCATATGACCGCTTTCCTATCACTGATGTAGTTCTTGCAACTTGATAAGAAGAAAACATGTTGATGTCAGAACATATATGTATATGTGCGCCGGTGTCAATCCACCAATCAGGAAAATGACATACTAAAAAAAAGGTAGAAAATTTACCATCCCCGAAATCTTTCATCTCAACATCACCAAAACATTAGCGGTGTCGTAATTATTCTCATTCTGACGCATGTCCCAACGGTCCTTGCAGGATGAAGTACGATGATCTTCTCCATTGCATACATAGCATTATCATTCTTCTCATAGGTCTCCTTCAAGAAGTTGGCAGACTGTTCTTGTTCTTGCCTTCAAATTTTCCTTTGCCTGCATAGTTATTTTTGTTTTTGAATATTTGGGGCTGCAAATTCTTCTTCTGTATCAAGTTGGCACTAGAGTTACCCTAATGGGAACGAGCACGTGTGTCTTTTACCATCATCTTCTCTTCCCCATCAAGAATGCCAATAATATTGACAATAGTAAACTCTTGTCTCTTGTGCTTCAGAGAGGTAGCAAAATTCTCCCACCAAGGAGGAAGCTAGGCAATCATGCCTCCGACAATGAACTTTCTCGATAACACGCAATTGAAATGCTCAAGTTTCTTAGTGAATGACCGTGAGAGCGATCATCGGTCATCTTGTAGCCATGATATTGCTTCAAGACATACAACTCACTTCCTGCGTTCGAGACCCCAAACTTAACCTCAAGAGCATCCCACATGTCCTTACCGACCATGATAGTCATGACGGAATAGAACATTTTGTCACAAAGAACACTTAGAACAACACCTCTAAAGTGGGCGTCTGTAGTCTGGAAAGCATGCTCGCAATATGTTTGCCCAACTACCAAAAGCATCGGCGTGGTTTCTCAACCGTTGTGAAGACATGCACAGGTTATGGCCAACTTTTTTATCCCATTTTATTTGGTGGTGGGACCCACTGTACAGAAAATGGTAACCACATACGTTGTGGAGTCGATGCCAAATTTGAGGCCTATGCCAAATTCCATTAAATGGGCGAATTTGGCAGCAACACACTATGGATGCCCTTAAGAGGCATGAAAACAATTCATGGTGGTAAGCCAGAGAAAAGTCCTCGCACGCCGCCTTTTATAATTCAAACCCTCAAATGTAGGAGGCTTGAGAGTCGCAACAAAGGAAATTGGAAAAAAATGCATATACATTTTTGGTGTTTAAATTATTGAATATTTGAGGATTTTCCAATTAGTTAAATCTAGAAAAATAGTGCATAAAACATGAATTACATAATAGCGTTGATAACAAAACAAGCAATAGGTTTTTAAACTAGTTATGCAATCTTGGTGATAAGAAACAACTACCATATTCATATCAATTGCTACTAGCAGTAAATCAAATGCTAATCCTAACAGTGAGCATAATATGACATACATGACAGTGCAAGAGGGTGTGCCATTTGTTATGTCGCTAAGAAGGTGGTCGACATCTGGAAACTAGTCGTCACTAGGGAACCCTTTGTCGGGGATGTCGCTCTTCATGGCCAAGATGAACAAGGATCAAGCAGTCACGCAAGAGTGGTCCCCAAAAAACTAATCACCCTTTCCCGCACCGGATCACATTAGGCAGAGTTTCGAAGGTCTATTGTCTCACTTCCCAGTGCACGCCGAGAAGCGAGATGGGAAAGCGCTAGGCGGCACAAAGCTTGGAACCAGAGGTAGGAGATGAAATGCCATATCTCTACTCCTAATTGGGGAGTTGGTAGTTTCCGTTCCGGGTTTATTTTCATCCTTTTTTTCGTCCGGTTCTTTGTCTCTACTCCCACCATCACCCCTTCACATTGGTTTTCACCTCCCAATAAAAAATTTCCTAATCTTTTCAAGTTTTCCTAATCACTCATGTTACAAATGGCAGGAACCAATAATACGTTACCAAATAATGAAATCCAATTATGTGGCAATCAATTTTAAATCCTAATTTCCTAACGCATGGATCCTTTCTAACAATTAAATATCTATCATTAAATGACAATTAACGTGTTAGGAAAGTTAGGATTTAAAATTTATTGCCCCCGTCCATCAATCAGCTCACCTCTCGTGCGCCCCCCCCCTCCCATGGATTTTGTTTTCTCGACCGGTTTCTCTTGCCCTTAACGTAGAAAAAACCCTCGCCAACCGCTTCCCTTTCTCTCGTCGCACGATTTGCTCCTGCCCCCGATCTCCTTGCATGCACTAGGTTTCCTCGCGCCGCTGCCGCATGGGTGTTCGTCGACCGGCCCTGCAAATCCCATCGCATGCGACCTGAGCGCCGCTCTTTCTCCAGCGCCACTCAACACTGAGGACTTGGGAGCCACCACTGCCTCCAATCATCCCCATCCCTGATCAGCATCATGGTGCATCGTTGTGGAGTACAGGGCAGTCGCTACCTCAGGTCCTTCGGTCCCTCCCCTCCTCGCCACTCCTCATTGCCAGCCTCAAGAACGCGCAAATGCGTCCCTGGACGATGCCGCGGAGAGGTTGCGGCTGCTCAAGGCTGACCTGCTGGACTACGGTAGCATGGACGTCGTCTTCCATGTTGCATGCCCCGTCCTCGCCAATCACCCCAACCCCTAGGTACTTGTACACCCTTTCCTGTTTTCCTTGCTCTCATTTTCTTCTTCAAATTCAGTCGATGTTGTTGATCTCTCCACAAGCAAAAGATACAGGGGAACGCATCATGTTCTGTTCTTGTAGTCCAACAAGTGCCTCCATGTTGTTGTAGTCCAACTGACGTTCTTTTAATTGCTCCTGCTGTTACTGGCACGATCAATGTCCCAAGAGCTTTCTCTGAGGCTAAGGTAAAGAGGGTTGTGATGGTGTCATCCATCGATGTCGTTATGGTGAAACCGGCTGGCCTGACGACAACACCATGGAGGAAGACTGCTGGTCTCATGTCGACTACTGCAGAACCACATAGATGAGATCATCAAATCATGAGTCATTATTGTTTCTTAAGTACGGTGTAATTACTTACTTGACATGTCACAACCTACTGCATCGTGACGTTGCACGTGTGCTAAAAAGTATCACACAATTGCTAATTCTTAATTATCATGCGATTATGAAGAATTGGATTCTTAGTTATGCACATATTTGGTTTTCAGTTTGCATAGGTTCTAATCTGCACCCCGTTGTTCTGTCAGAATTGGTACAATCTTTCAAAAATACTAGCAGAGCATTTTGTTCATGTATGTATTGGCCTCTTTTCTATTTGTTGCCACTTTTTTAGGCTTCACAGTGGGCATCGAGAAACAACTAAAAGGTGTTTTCGTCTTTTTTATGATATTCATTTTTTTCTATTCTTCAACTGCATAAATCACATCCTTTTATATCGATCACAATTTTTCTCAAGCTTCTTAATTTTAACTTGTAAAATGTTTCTTGCTACTCAATGTGATTTTGAAGAAATATCAACCACAAGTTTTTCTCAAGCTTCTTAATTTTGACTTGTAAAATGTTTCTTGCTACTCAATGTTATTTTGAAGAAGAAAAACTGCTTAGCAAAGGGAAGAAAAAGAAAGGATACACAAGGACAAGTTTATAACAAGATATAAGCTCCGGATTAACTTATATTGAAAAACCAATATGCTTTTGAAGTTTTGATGATTGTCACGGATAAAACAAGTATACATTTCATTTGACTATTGAGCACAATTCATCACATTTTATATCCAATCTATTTTGATTTCATCAGGTTAGCCACCGGACTACCACCAACCCCACATCTTCGTGGTCGTGACACCATCTCCACGGCTTGTGGTGGCTCTGTCCAAGCCCGCGCCAGCGGTCATTGTGGTGCTGCACAACTGGGGAACGACAGGAAGTGGTGACGGACAAGATGGTTCATCTTACTACAGCGGCGACAATGGCGATCGATAGGACATGTTGCACTGGATTAGGGAGGGTACTGCAACGGTGAACGAGTAAGTGATGATGCGCGAAGGTATGGAGAAGACAACGTGCTCTGGTCCTCCTACAAATGCAGCGATGACTCATCGATTTTCTACTCTCCCCCCATAAGGTACAACATTCTTCTCCACTCCTGTGTCCTCCTACACACGTGGGTTTCTTTTGATCTGCTTGGGGAATGTAACCTTGGATTTTACTAATTCTCTTGGAAAAGGGATCACCTTAGTTCGATTCGGCAAAAGCTTCATGTCAAATTAGTTCTCCCACACTGTTATTTTTTTTCATTCTTCATGTTCTCCTTGATGCTTGCGTGCAGCGCAATGGCAATGGGTTTAGTGAAACCAGATTTTGCACCATGCTATTCAGTTAATTAAATTGAACTGCACCGAAGTATTCTGTTTATTGTGTAGTATTCAAAGATGAGGTGAGCATACCCCTCTCTGTTTGTTGGGCTATCGGCAGCTCCTTTTCGCCACGTCTCTGTAAACTAAACTACTATTCCTCAAACGAAAATATAAACTATAACGACACTCTTTGATCATATTAACTAGAAAAGTTAGAGATACATTTGTTCATATTAATGTCGACCAGACTTGATCCAAGAAATAGAAGACTTGTACATTGATTGCATCAACTGAGATGTCCCAAATGTGTGTGAGCACGACTATCTTGGTCAGCCATGGTACACATTTCCTTGCTCGGTGAAGGCGTCATATTTCGGGATCTGATTTTTATTTTTGTTCCGCATTAGTTTTTGAACAAAAATACTTTAGTTTGTTAGCTATATATTCATGTGTACAGTTCTGATATGCTAGCTCTTGGAACCAATCATCTGTACATCAGTTTGTTATATTTTTAGAAATTAAACGCACGAAAATGGCACTTCTAATTATGTTATCTTGTTATTTCTCGGTTTAGCTCACAAAAATGCTGTCAACTTCATGCATGAAACCCGATACCTGATAGTCAATTACGGTGATCGGTATTTATTTTGCAGTGAGATCAACCGACACATGCTTCAGTCACTTGGCGTTGCCTGCTTTTTTACAATTGCCAGTGACCCTATGATTTCATTTTGCCTTTTACGCTCAGCTACTTGGTTGATTACCGAAACAATAGTTACATCGTTTTATTGTTCTCGACGTGAGGTTACTAATGGATCACCAATTGGAACCATTGTGGAATTGACATAAGAAAAGATGGGTTACAGTGGAGGAACTACACACGCTTCGCTGGGCGGCCCAAAACGAGCTAACTCAAAAATACGCCTGAAATTTTGCTCTTAGAACTCTAAGTCAACATCATTCTACACTGAATTCTTACTTGGTTGGGCAGGCCATGGCCTGGTTTGGCCAGTCGTAGCTCCGCCACTGATGGGTTGCACAAAATGAGAATTTATTATGTTTGTTTATAAGTTAATGGGCACCACTAGGGATCAGACTACTGATCCCTAGCCTTGCATCAGACCAGCCCAACACCGTAGGATGAGTTTGCTTCAACCGTTAGATTAGTGGAAGCGTGGGTGTTTTACTTGACAGTTTCCTTGTAATCTACTTCATAGAATTAATTGCGCCCAAAAATCACGGATGGACAGAATTTGAACTTGGGTTAACCTTTGTTTCCATGTATTTCTGTTCCTCAAGTTAATTACACACAAAAATCAAGCAAAAGATGTCAAGTAACAGTGGAGACGGATAATAATATTAATTTCATGCAAAATTTTGTTTCCATAATAGAAAACATGCTTCCAAAATATTCACTTGCTACAATACGCTGCTTCCATATATGCTTCCGATATTCCCTCCATGTCCATATAATCACATGTGTTTTCATGTATGCACGATGCTTCCGTGTATTCCATACTTGTTTCCAACGTTCATATCCTAAATATATGCTTCCAATAGTACAATGCGTGCTTCATACTTCATGGTCACATTTTTCTCCAACCATTGTCATTATTTCTTTTATGCCATGACTATGAAGCACATATGGTTTTGTTTCGAAGCATAGTTTTATTAGGTTTAAGCATGAGAAATGTAGTACAAGTTCCACATACTACAATAATTAATCAAGCACATGGTATTTTCCAGGAAACGTATCATGCAAAATTTATACAGATGCATTTTATGTCGTACCGACGAAAACATGGTTTGACAAATGCTGAAGCATGGACAAAGTAGTTCCCAAGCATTACCAATTTACCATGGTTGTGTAAACAACAAAGCAAAAAATGTAGATACTTAGACAACATGCCAGATATGATACCGAAGCACATATCTGATACAAAATTGAAGGAAGCATACACATAGATAGTATGAAACTTAATACAAAGAATCTAAAACATTGCATCTTGTGACAATGAAGCATGGCATTCCCACTATGTAGATCCAGCGACGTCAAGGAACCAGAGGCGTCGAGGGAAGGAAGCATGAGAGATGATGCCGGCCCAAACAAAGGAACCCATCGATTAGGAGCACCATAGATGCAACGATGTCGAATAGGAGGCCAACACGGCGGCAGCATAATATTGCCACCTACCTATCACATTACATATTTACATGTCCACGCTCCATGTTGACGTTCTTGCCATCACCACTACCACTCACGCCGGTCACATTACCATCGTCGTCTCACTATGGTAGTTGATTCTCGAACCTGTAATGGCAGCCTAACATGCACCGGTGGTGTTTGGAAGAAGCATCAATTTCATTTTATATCAAGATAATACAAATAGTATAGAAAAATAGAAGCACAGCTTGAATATCGCAAACTCTATGCAATGAAGAAGCACCCAAATGATGCATAAGAAGCATGGATTTTGGGAAGCATCATATTTGTGTCATGTGATACAAAATTCACAGATATTCATCTCTGTTTGGTGACAAACTACACGCAGGACATAATGAAATCGACCCCAAAAAAGGGTATCCACACAATACCACGAAAATGTCAAAACAATAGGCAATATTAGGAGTCAACTACACTGTATCCAGATGAGACCATGGGAGGGCTCAATACATATCCAGATTGATTCATTCCCCATCGGCATTGTAGACTTTAGGTCACGAGAACAGAACCTGGTGGGAGGACCGGAACGCCAAGGGAGATTGCGAGCTTGCTCATGCCCTGTCATGGATCATGGTGGGAGCAGCCACCCTACTAGATAGTGGAACGGTGGATTTCACGGCAACGTCGGAAAAGGCCTTGTTCCTGGCGGAGGGATCCGGCACAGCGAGGGCATCGCGAACTTAGCATTCATCTGCGTCAGAGGCATGCAGGAGATGGGAACGGGATTCAGCTGAGTCGGGAAGGTGAGCTTTATTCGGGACAAAATCAATGACGAGGAGTTAGCGGCTAGAAAATAGGCTTTTTGGTGGCCGTTGGTTGATTGATTTTGGAGGAATCTCAATGGTGAGATGAAAAATGCATCGACGTCGTGCAACCGGTCTGACAAAAGCACCCTACCAGACTACTGATGAGGAGCGCTTCCCTAAGTTAATTGGCTAACCAGGGTGACCATTTTCAGTTCATGATATCATCATAAAGGTTGTGGCACTTTCCTTAAGTAATGCCCCCGAAGCAGATGGTGATATAGTGTTTCAACGTACTTGAGCAACTGATGAGGAGGTATTATATGGAGAATGTCGGATAACTGATAGTAGTGTCCCGAGGGAGAATGGTGAATTCTATGATAGAACACTTTGAACGAAAACACGATGATTAGTCCATAAATGTTGCATTGGAGTTTGTCTTTTTCAAAGTATGTGCTCCGATCTAGCACTTACATGTTCAGTTACATATGTTGAGTTATGTTAAGTACTGTTTTAGTCTTTGCTATTGTAAGTCGTGTGACTTTTCAATTGCCAGCTTACTAGGACAAATGGGAGGAAGGAGCTCGGAAGTGTGATCGAGTGGATATATTGATGTTGCTACCGAGAAGGTATGCAATCATCGTACACTGATGTTTGTATCTGCATATTTTGACGTATGCAATGAGTCCTTATTATTTCTAGGACATGATAGGCCCTATTAGGAAATGTAGATCATTAGATCATATCAACAATATGTTTCATTGTTATGACAAAGCTTTTGAAGTTTAAGTAGAATTTCTTCAGCAGCATGCTTATATTGCATCATCAAAGTTGTTTGCATGAAAATCTTACTTTGAACCAGAGTCAAGTTTGAATTTGTAAGCATTAAAAATATACATTTCCAAAGATATGATCTTGCTACAACTGTACTAGCTAAGCTCCAATAAAAAAATTACATTTTTTTCTTGATGCCAATTTTTCAGGATGTTGATTTTATGCATATTTTGTAATGTAAAAAACATGTTGATTTGGCACTTGACATACCTTTGTTTTTAGGAGATTTGAAAGATTGTGGGTTGGATGTACCATTGGGGAGATGAAGAAGCGGTTGATGTGCATGAAGATCCTAATTGCATTTTAAAACTTGTATGTTTGTAGTTTTGGTCCTTGCCTATATGTATGGGAGTGGGTCCATCTGATTGCAGTTATGAAAATTCTGTTTAAACTGATAGTTTTAAACCTAAGTCTTACAGTATATACTATGTTACGGAGAGAACCAAGCCAGATAGTGGTTGCAACTAATGCTACGTTGCTACTACTATTTGCGATGATAGCACAATGATACTATGTACTCTTTGTTTCTCTTGTTTGCATCATTATTTCGAGCACCAATCTCTTCTGTCTAATTTGCATAAGTGTTTTAAGCATTGGTTCTTTTTTTGGTTAGTGTTCGACAGAGGAAGCTGGGAGGAAGGGAGGGAGGGAGAGGTAAATGAAAATCATAGTGCTCTATGTGGCTGAGAGACGGATGTGCCACTGAGAGAGGTGTTCAATTTGGATTTATATGGTGAGGATAGTGGGTGGAGAATGAAGAAGAGGAGGAGGGGATTATTATTGAGCGAATAAATATATTTGCCCGTTGCAACTCACGAGAAACTAACTTGCAGGACTGCACATACAATTGATCGTTGAGTATAACTGATCTGACGCAATGGTGTGAGAACCAAACATAAGAGTGGTGATGTGAAAAATTAGTAAATACCAGAATCATGGGATATATGACCTCTATATTACCCATAATCATGTTAGTTTCTGAAAAATGTACCATAAAAAACCACAACTTTCATCCAGGGAACAACATATTGCATAGAGTAGACAGGAAAAACATGACAGGGATCTTGCTCTGGGTAGTAAGGGAGGACTACAAATTAGTACCTCATAGTTTTTTCTACATAGTGGTTCAAACTTAGAAGATCTATGAACACATTAACTTTATGTTAATTTTTTTGCAGGAAACTTTATGTTATATGCATGTACCTTTCTATAGAGCTCTTTTTGGCACAACCATGCAAACTGAAGTTGCTAACATAATGTGATGATATCAACACTTCAAAGTAGCTTTCTCAACTAGAGATCAAATCATAAAGGATTTCCAGTGACAAGATTACAACTTCGTATGAACTAGATTCTTCGGCTAGGATGTCGGTGATGTCCTGACTGCCTTTTGGAGAAAAGATCCTGGGAAGGTAGGATAGAGAGCTAGGCAGTTGGTGGGGAGACGCCCTCTTTGGCGGTTCGCGGGGAAGTACGATGTGAAGGAGAAAGGGAGCCATGGTGAAGGTGAGGTGGGCATCATACAGTTTAAAGGAGAGAGCTCGAGTGAAAAAATGTCTTACTGCAACGGGAAATCAAGCGGGAAGGGGAGGGTCTGACAGGAAAAGTAAAGGGTGCATCATGGGGTCTTTTTTTGTGTTGAAATCACGTGTTGGAGATAACATAATGGATAGTCCGAGAAACCACATTTCCAGGAACCGGACTGTCCGGGCGGTTGAATTTTAGGGAGTCGGCTAGACGTCCGTTTGATATCCAAATACGTGTGAACGTGTGAGGGTGAAATAAACTGTGACCTGAAAGACAATCTAAATTATTTATCCGATTCATTTATATGCATTTAGCCCGTAGCAACGCACGGGAATTCTACTAGTATGGAGAAAAGGAGATCTCTCTCTTATAACTTCAGGAAGTGGGAGCGAAACCAAAACATTAATAGAAGGATGAAACCGAAATGTCAATGGCACCAATAGAGACAAAATGAAAACATTCAAAACATTTGGTTTCATTTCCCACTAGTGTAAAAGTATTCAACTTTTTTCTTGCATGACAAAGGAATGGTAGCACAGATGGAATGAAGGAAGCGAAACCACAATAATAATGGAACAGCGAAACCAAAACATTAATTACATAATTGGAGATGAATGAGACATTCGTAACCATTCAATTTTTTTTCCCACTAGCGCAAAATATTTCAGCTTCCTTTTTTTTAAACATAATGAACTTTATTAATTTGAAATAATTGTTACATCGTCTATAAGAATAGGTACAATATTTTCCAAAGGCTCCTCCATCCACTCCATCATACTGAAACTTTTTGCTAGTCTAGCAAGCTCATGAGCTACTTTATTCGCTTCTCTATTACAATGTTCAAACCTAGTAAAAGGAAAATCACAAGCCATAAAAAACAATCCTCGAAGATTGCAGCCACCGCTCCTGCAGAGTATCCTCCGTTGTTCATTGTTTCAATTACTTTCATATTGTCAGAATTGATAATAAGCCGATTGCATCCTCCTTTTTGCGCCAACAAAAGGCCAAGTCTAAGTGCTAATGCTTCCGCCGCTAGGGCATCCACACACCACTCAATCTTCCAGTTTGCTCCTACAATGAAGTTTCCTTTGTCATCCCTTATGGCAGCACCCGCTGTGCCCGTTAGCTGATCATGATCGAAAAAGAAGCATCCACATTTAATTTAACAAACCCCTTAGGAGGTCTGCTCCATCCTCCACTCTTCTTCTTCGCCTTTGGTAACTGGACGTTTAAGTAGTTTGCTGTTATGGCCCATATCCCCATCGAAGTTTGGGACGCCTCTTTCGACTTCCCCTCATGAACAAGCTTTCTTCTATTCCACCATAGATACCATGTGGTAACAGCAATCAACTCTCTTCCATTTTGGCAACCCAACATATTTAGATCTTGATCAGACATAAGTAATAACACTTCAAGAGTTGCCTCTCCTACACGGTCCACCATGCTAGCTTTTTTAATCATCTCACATAGCCCTAAACTTTCCCATACCTTTTTAGCCTTCTGACATAAAAACATAACGTGTTTGGTATCCTCTGGCCCGTTAGCACATGCTGGGCAGACCAGACATAAGTAATAACACTTCAAGAGTTGCCTCTCCTACACGGTCCACCATGCTAGCTTTTTTAATCATCTCACATAGCCCTAAACTTTCCCATACCTTTTTAGCCTTCTGACATAAAAACAGAACGTGTTTGGTATCCTCTGGCCCGTTAGCACATGCTGGGCAGACCGACGTAGTTTTTATGTGTTTATTAGCGAGCGTAACCCGACATGAAAGAGTTCCGTGGAGCGTATGCCAGATAATATTTTTAACTTTTGCCGGACAAGCTAATTTCCAAATCTTGCCCCAAATAGGATTGACCTTACTTTTTCCCATGCCATTTGAATATACCAGTTTTTGCCCGTGTTGTTTATTCCATTCCTCCATATAAGTTGATCTTACGGTGAATAGACCATTCTTAGTATAGCTCCAAGCAATGAAGTCCTGCATATTATTCATAGGAAGGGGAATCGTCGGGACTCTTCGAGCATCAATTGGCCATAATATTTGTCTTACCAAATCCTCATCCCAAAAGTTTGTAACTGGATTAATAAGGCCAGCCACTTTCGTCAAAAGATTCCCCCTCCTAGGTGTAATAATTCTCCTATTCGCACAATCGGGATCCACGCACCTCTCCATATATCAATGTTATCTCCGGTTCGAACCCTCCATATGTACCCATTCCTCAGAGATTCCACTCCATCCATGATACTTTGCCAAGTGAAAGAAGCCCCCTTTTTTAGGCTTGCACTCATCAAATCACCCCCTGGAAAATACTTAGCTCTTAAATGGCGGCACATAACGAATCAGGATTATCCAATAGACGCCAGGCTTGTTTAGCTAGTAGTGCCAAATTAAAACAGTGTATATCCCGGAAGCCCATTCCACCTTGGTCTTTTGGAACACACATTTTTCACCATGCCATCCAATGCATCCTTGTCCTCGTCACCCCACCAAAACCGCGACATCGCGTCAATGATTCCTTTACAATTTTTTTAGAAATTTTAAAGACGGACATGGCATATGTTGGGATAGCTTGAACAACAGATTTTAGTAAAATTTCCTTTCCACAAGTCGATAACAACTTTTCTTTCCATCCACTAATTTTCATTATAATCCGGTCAATCAGGAATTGAAAACAATCACTTTTATCCATCCCCACACTGGCTTGTCATGCATGGACATTCACATGGCCTATGAGATTTTCCTAGGAATTATTTGACATAACAAATGGGCTAAAGCCCAATAATTCCAACAAATAAACCCGAAATGAAGACGGTGGTCTCCGGTGACCATGGACGCATGGAGAGGCTCAGGCCAGCGCGGGAAGCGTGCACCAGGCCACCTGAGAGACGGAGGAGACCGGCATCAGGGTGGGCAAAATTGAACATCGACGGCGCTTTTTACCAGGAGGAGGGCAATGGTGGAGCAGGCATGATCTTCTATGACTCTAGCGGACAGACCATCTTTGCCCCCCTGGAGTTACTTAAGGATATGCGCGAACCTGCTGCAGGCGGAGCTAGCGGCGATCAAGGAAGGAATCGAGTTAACGTTACAATGGAGTACTCCTCCGTTCATGGTGGAGTGACCGGAGTCTGATTGCAGTACTGCAGTGGAGGCGATCAAGAATCCCAGCCTTGACAGGTCACCTACAACGACCTTGGTTGGACAAATGAGATTAGCGAACTTTGTTTGCAAGACTGTAATGACTCGATTTAATCAATGTATTTTTCTTTGCCCGCAAAAAAAAGACAAAGGAAATGGGCTAAATCCCAATAATTGGCAGCCCCATGAATAAAAAGGAAACGGTACCACGATCCTTCTTCCGACAGCGACTTGCTCAATTATCGGAGCACCTGACAAGACCGGCCATTTCAACAAGGGACTTTCAACAATGGTGGCTCCTTGCACCTTTCGGCGGAGCGGCTTCCAGCTCCCCAATGTTGACCGAGAGGCAACACGGCAGAGAAATAAACGCATCGCCAGTTGAGATTCTTCATCACCTTTGGCAACGACAACAGGATACGAGCCTTGGGAGGAGCACAAAGTCTACTGGAAACAGCTGGAGGAGCACTGGATTTCATACAAGAGACAAATGCATGTAAGGAGAGATGCAATATGTCGGCTGAGAATTTGGCAGAGCAACAAATAGAGTTTGCTCCCTTAACCTGACACCATATTACGTCTAGCTCTGTTAACTCCACAGATATATTTCTTCTTAGTGGAATGGCACTATGGCAGCGCTCCTGCCGCTGTCGGCAGATTCTCAATTGCACAAGACAACAGTGCATAAATCAACCATGGATGACTCGCAAGTCTTGCGCTTGACCAGAGCACCGACGAGTCATGTGTTGGCTCACAAGTCATGCACTTGAGTACTCTGTTGACCCAATTTGTCAGCACCTTGAAATCGATAATCAAGTTCACTAAGCCATGAATTATTGAGCAACTTGCCTTGCTCAATCAATCATATATAACAATGCAAAGCAGCAAAAAGCGTCTACCAGAACTAGAAAGAAGTGAGCAGAAGCATCCAGCCTGGGTAGAAATATGGCAGGCGCATGGCTCCCCATGCTAGCTTCTCTGCTCCTCGCACTCGCTGCTAGCACGGGGTCAGCACCGACTGCACGCACCGGAATCGCCACGAGTAATCCCGCTTCCAGCGACCACTCTGCCCTCCTATCCTTCAAGTCGCTCGTCAGGGACGACCCCTCGCAAGCTCTGGGGTCATGGGGCAACCGGTCCACGCCCATGTGCCAATGGCACGGCGTGGCGTGCGGCAGGCGGGGACGCCGCCGTGGCCGGGTCGTGGGGCTGGACCTCGGCGACCTTCACCTTCTGGGCGCCATCTCCGGCTCGGTGGCCAACCTTACATTCCTGAGGAGGCTCCACCTCGCCAGCAACCGCCTGCATGGCGCCGTGCCATCGGCGCTTGGCCGCCTGCGGTACCTGAAGCGGCTCAACCTGTCGGACAACTCTCTCGACGGCGCCATTCCGCCGTCGCTTTCGCGGTGCCGGCAGCTCGACAGCATCAGCCTTGGATGCAACAGGCTGAGAGGGGAGATACCACGGGAGCTCGCCGCCTTGCCCAGCCTGGGCTTACTCGAGCTCCGCCGGAACGAGCTCGGAGGGGAGATACCGCATGAGCTTGGCTCCTTGCACAATCTTGTGGTGCTCGATCTAGGCTACAACAAGCTTCAAGGAACCATCCCTTCGGAGATCGGCAGCCTTCTGAATCTGGAGTTTGTGGACATTTCAAACAATCAGCTGACAGGAGCAATACCCCGTGGCATAGGTAACCTCGTCAAACTAGACACGCTCTCTCTGAATTCAAATCAACTGTCTGGTTCTATCCCAAGTTCAGTAGGAAATCTCTCGGTACTGGGCTATCTTAGCCTGGCCACAAATAACCTGACAGGGAGCATTCCAGCATTGCATAATCTTTCATATCTCTCGGTGCTCGATTTAGCAAGCAATGGCCTGACAGGATGCATCCCACCTGGGTTAGGCAACCTCACATCACTCTCTGCCATATCTCTTAGCCGAAACCATCTAACTGGCCAAATTCCAACATCACTAGGGAACCTCAACTCGCTTCAACTCCTTTATTTGTCATTCAATAACCTGACGGGTCTCATGCCTCAGTCCATTGGAAACCTAACCTCCCTCGTTGAAATTGACCTCGAAAGCAATGGATTAGAAGGGCCATTGCCTCCTTTGCTATTCAATCTTTCATATCTCCAAGTCATCAATGTGCAAAGCAATTATAACCTCAATGGGTCTTTTCCATTGGACATGGGAAACAACCTTCCAGGCCTACAGGTCTTCCTTGCAGCTTATAATCAATTCCATGGCCCTATTCCCCCCTCTTTGTGCAATGCCTCTATGATTCAAATGATCCAGCTCCTTCATAACTCCCTGACAGGGACAATTCCCAGTTGCCTAGGAATTCGCCTGAAGAGCTTGTGCGTATTAACCATTGCCGAAAACCATATCCGAGCAACACAAGATGCTGACTGGGGCTTCATGGTCAGCCTAAGCAATTGCAGTAAATTGCGAGTGTTGGACTTAGGTGCTAACATGCTCAAAGGTGAAATACCAAGTTCGGTAGGCACCCTCTCCACAAATCTAGAGTTTCTTAACATGCAAGATAACAGGATGACGGGGAAGATTCCTGAAGTAGTGGCGAACTTGACCAATCTGCACTCACTTTTTCTAGATGGTAACCATTTAGAGGGTACTATTCCAACCTCTCTTGGCAAGTTGAAAAGACTAAATTTGTTAAACCTAGGAATGAATGACCTATCAGGATCGATCCCTCCCACGTTCGGCAATCTTACACAACTAAGCGAACTTGATCTTGGTGGCAACATGCTTAGTGGAAGCATACCTTCTAGTCTTATAGGGTGTCCATTACAAAAATTAGACTTTTCAAACAACAGCCTTGTTGGTCCAATACCTAGGGACCTATTCCTTATAAACACCTTGTCCATCTATATGAGAATCCAAAACAATCTATTAACCGGGGATTTGCCTATAGAATTAGGCAACCTAAAGAATATTGGGGAACTTGATTTCTCGGGTAATCTGATATCTGGAGAGATTCCAATCTCTCTTGGAGAGTGCCAGACACTGCAGTTTCTGAATGTATCTCGGAACAACCTTCAAGGGACAATTCCGTCATCAATCATACAGATGAAAGCCCTGCTGATGCTTGATCTTTCCCATAATAATCTCTCAGGGAGCATTCCTGGGTTCCTCGGGAGCATGGAAGGGCTTGCTAGTTTGAATCTCTCATTCAACAACTTCGAGGGTGAGGTTCCAACAGGTGGGATCTTCAGCGAGGCAGCTTCCGCCTCAGCCTCAATTATGGGAAATGATGGACTGTGTGATGGAATCCCTCAATTGAAGTTGCCACATTGCTCCAACCTCACCACCAACAAACAAACTCAGAAACTGGTCATAATATTCTCCATATGTGGCTCAGTTGTATTTCTTGCAGTAGTATTTGCACTGTCAATATTCTACAGTAAGAGCAGGAAGATGAAAGCAAACAAGCAGACATCATCCATCAGCGACCAATATTTGAGGGTTTCTTATGCTGAACTGGTCAGTGCAACTAATGGTTTTGCTTCAGAGAACCTCCTTGGTGCAGGAAGCTTCGGCTCGGTGTACAAGGGAACGATGAGGATAGATGACCAGCAAGTAGTGATAGCTGTGAAGGTTCTCAACCTCACGCAGCGAGGTGCATCTCGAAGTTTTGTTGCAGAATGTGAGACCCTGAAATCCGTCCGACATAGGAATCTTATGAAAATATTAACAGTGTGCTCAAGCATTGATTTTCAAAGCCGTGACTTCAAGGCCCTTGTGTACGAATACCTACCAAATGGAAATTTAGACAGATGGCTACACCACCATCCCATGGAAGATGGTGAAAATAGGACACTACATATGCATGTGCGGCTGCAGATTGCAATTGATGTAGCATCAGCACTCGAATACATTCACCAACATAAGCCAATGCCAATTATTCACTGTGATCTTAAGCCAAGCAATGTTCTCCTCGATGGTGAAATGATTGCTCATGTTGGTGATTTTGGGCTTGCAAAGTTTCTACATCAAGACTCGGAGAAATCAACTAGTTGGGCATCAATGAGAGGCACAATCGGCTATGCAGCTCCAGGTGAACTTTTAGCTTTTGTAGCACTTAACTCTCTTCTAAAATACCCCCCCCCCCCCTTCAAAATTGCCGGGGGCTCGATTCCTCCTTCTCAAAAAAAAAATTCTGGAATTTGTTTTTACGGTTGAACACCCTGCACGCCACTCTCAAATATGGCTATTTAACCTGCTCATTTTATTTTTCTCACGTTTTTCTGTCAATTTCAGAGTATGGACTGGGTAACGAAGTTTCAATCCATGGTGATGTATACAGCTACGGCATACTGTTGCTGGAGATGTTCACCGGAAGAAGGCCAACAGACAGCGAATTCGGAGAATCCTTTGGCCTTCACAAGTATGTGCAAATGGCATTGCCAGAAAGGGCAGCAGATGTCATAGACCGAGACTTGCTAGCAGAGACAGAAGATTGCAAAGAAAACAGCTCAAACTCTAACATCAATATGAATCTGAGAATTGCTTGCATCACCTCAGTTCTGCGCACTGGGATCTCATGCTCACACGAGACACCATCGGATCGCATCCAAATCGGAGATGCTCTGAAAGAGTTGCTGGCAATAAGAGACAGATTTGACAAGGAGTTAGGGCGACCAGCAAACTAAAGCATACGAAGCCATTCAAGCAACCACGACTGGTCAATAAGGACGGCAAGCTAACCATTTCGATAGGACACAGCTAGTTCCAAATACAAAAAGTAGTTATGTTTGGTGGAATATTTGTTGTATTGCCGTAATGATATATCTGTATTGTTGAATTGTACGCATATATGGTGTTGTATAGACCATATGTTCTAGAGTAAGTCCATGGTGTAGCGCATGCGTCTGTTTGTTGTAATAATCAGCCGGTTATTAAGATTGACGTGAGGATCATACCGGCTGATCCTGTAGTTGTCGGAATCACTACTGGAGCAAGAACTCCAATGGAGTTTCAGAGAGAAAACGGGAGGAGGACAGAGTTGTTTTTGTGCTGCCGACGTTGCAGCTTTTCTGTTATTTCCTTCTGCTATTTCTCTTGAGTTACAGCAGAGAGCTATCAGCTAACTACCTCCCGATCACCCAGCTACGATCCGATTCCGTTGCGCCATCCCACGACCTCTTAGTGCAGCTTCTGCTGATCGGGAGAACGGGCAAAACATGGGATCGTGTGCAGAGTGCAGCACGTCCACTCTAGCTACTCGCACGCGCCACATGCGGCCGTGCGTTATTAACAAAAAGCAAATAAAAACTGCGTGACAACAGAGATTATCAGAGACTAACATTTCACCCCCTTAATCTCTTTGCCCATTCCCAATCCTTGCTACTCCCAGACGCTACCGTGGCTCGATGTACTACACCTTGCCAGCGCCATCGTCAGAAGATCGCCAGTTGGTCCTTGGTGCCTACATGATCAATCTGCACTATACTTGCTTCATTGCAGTCGTGGACATAGTGAAACTTGATGTCGATGTGCTTGCTGCGGTCATGATGAACAAGATTTTTGCTCAGCTCAATTGCTGATTTGTTGTCCACCATAAGTCTAAAACTCTCCGGTGTATCTCCTTTCATTTCTGCCAACAGACGACTTAGCCATACACCCTGACATGTAGCTGCACATGCTGCCACATATTCTGTTTCACAAGAAGAGAGAGCAACAATTTTCTGTTTCTGGGAGCTCCAAGTAATCAGGTTATTGCCGAGGAAGAAGGCGTGACCTGATGTGCTCTTCCTATCCCCAACATCTCCTCCATGATGAGAGTCACTGAACCCAAGCAAGCGTGCACTGCCATTACCAAACTTGTAGCTGCAGCCATAGTATGGTGCCCTTGCTATACCATAGGATTTGCTTCACTGCAGCCCAGTGATTCGTGCTTGGCTTCTCCATAAAGCGACTGACAATGCCGACGGTATGAGCAATGTCCGGTCTTGTGTTCACTAGGTAACGAAGGCTTCCGATGACGCTGCCATACAGTGTTGCATCTGCTGGTTTGCCTCCATCCTCCTTGATCAGTTTAAGCCTGCACTCCATCGGCGTTGTGAAGGTGTTGCAATCTCTCATGCCAGCCACTTCCAAAATCTTTCCAACATAGCTTTGCTGTTTGAGCGTGATCACTTCATCTCTTTGTTCCACTTCAATACCCAGATAGTAACTGAGACGGCCAAGATCGCTCATCTGAAATAACTGGTGTTAGGAAATATGCCCTAAAGGCAATAATAAATTAGTTTTAATCATATTTCCTTGTTCATGATAATCATTTATTATCCATGCTATAATTGTATTGATCGGAGACTTAGATGCATGTGTGGATACATAGACAAAACCATGTCCCTAGTATGCCTCTAATAGACTACCTCGTTGATCAAAGATGGTTAAGGTTTCCTAGCCATGGACATGAAATGACATTTGATAACAGGATCACATCATTAGGAGAATGGTGTGATGGACAAGACCCAAACTACAAACGTAGCATATGATCGTGTCAGTTTACTGCTACTGTTTTCTGCGTGTCAAGTATCTGTTTCTATGACCATGAGATCATGCAACTCACTGACACCGAAGGAGTGCCTTGTGTGTATCAAACGTCGCAACGTAACTGGGTGACTATAAAGGTACTCTACAGGTATCTCCGAGGGTGTCTGTTGGGTTGGCATGGATCAAGACTGGAATTTGTTACTCCGTGTGACGAAGAGGTATCTCAGGGCCCACTCGGTAATACAACATAACAACAAGCCTTGCAAGCAATGTGACTAAGTGTTAGTCACGGGATCTTGTATTACGGAACGAGTAAAGAGACTTGCCGGTAACGAGGTTGAACTAGGTATGGAGATACCGACGATCGAATCTCGGGCAAGTAACATACCGAAGAACAAAGGGAACATCATACGGGATTAACCGAATCCTTGACATAGAGGTTCGACCGATAAAGATTGCGAGACGGATCATGATGAGATCGCGAGACGGATCGTGATGAGTTCGCGGGACAGATCGTGATTGGATCGCGGGACGGATCGTGATGAGATCGCGGGACGCTCGGCGATTTGGATCGCGAAGACGTTTGACTACACCAACCGCGTTTCTTAACGCTTCCCGCTTAGCAATCTACAAGGGTATGTAGATTCACTCTCCCTATTGTAGATGCTCATCACCATGGATAGGTCTTGCGTGAGCGTAGGAATTTTTTTGTTTCCCATGCGACGTTCCCCATCAACTGGCCCATCTGATGCTTGAATTCCTCGATCTTTGTCAGACTTGTCCCTGTGATGACAAGATCATCCACATAGACACCCACCAGAAGGAAAGGTTGGTTGTTGCCGCATCGATACACAGCATGCTCCAGGGGGCTGCGTGCAATGCAAAGCCAAGTGAGGCCATGGACTCATTGAATTTAGCATACCATGCTCGTGGAGCCTGGCGCAGACCATACAGTGCCTTGTGTAGTTTCAGTACACTCTGCTCTTTGCCGGTGATGACGTACCCCGGTCGTTGTGCTACATACACCTCTTCGCTGAGCTCGCCGTTGAGGAATGCTGATTTGACATCCATGTGATGGACTTGCCATCAGCAGTGCGCGCTGCAAGAGCAAGCAGGACGCGCACGGTTTCCATTCTGGCCACGGGCACGAACACCTCTTCAAAATCCACCCCCTATCGCTGAACATATCCTTTCACAACCAAGCGGGCCTTGTGTTTGACAATGTTCCCTTCCGGATCACACTTCACTCGACAAACCCACTTGAGACCGATTGCTTTGTGACCTGCAGGAAGATGAGTGAGCTCCCAAGTGGAATAGTCCCTAACGTTCTGCATCTCTGCATCCATTGCCCCCTTCTAGGCTGCATCAGACAATGCTTTGAGTGAGAGAGAGCCTGTCTTTATTTGCCATTTTTACAAAACATTTGATTCTTTTGGTTTGATGTGAGATACTTTTGTGTTTGTGTTTGATCATACATTGTTATGTGTGTTGCTACTATTTCCTATCATCTGATGATTATGTGATGATCACTTGTTGGGGAACGTTGCATGGGAAACAAAAAATTTCCTACGTTCACGCAAGACCTATCCATGGTGATGAGCATCTACGAGAGGGAGAGTGGATCTACATACCCTTGTAGATCGCTAAGCGGGAAGCGTTAAGAAACGTGGTTGGTGTAGTCGAACGTCTTCGCGATCCAAATCGCCGAGCGTCCCGCGATCTCATCACGGTCCGTCCCGCGATCCAATCACGATCCGTCCTGCGAATTCATCACGATCCGTCCCGTGAACTCATCACGATCCGTCCTGCGAACTCATCGCGATCCGTCTCGCGAACTCATCACGATCTGTCTCGCGAACTCATCACGATCCGTCTCGTGATCTTGATCACAGTCCTTCCGATCTAGCGCCGAACGGACGGCACCTCCGCGTTCAGCACACGTACGACTTGATGACGATCTCCGCCGTCTTGATCCAGCAAGAGGGAGCGGAGAGGTAGAAGAGTTCTCCGGCAGCGTGACGGCACTTCGGCGATGGTGGTGGAGCTATTCCGGAAGGGCTTCGCCTAAGCACTGTAGAAATCCGATCTAGAGGAGAAACTATGCACTGGAGGAACGGGCAGCACGTGGCTGAAAATTCTATGCCAAAACCCTAAAATCCTCTAGTATATATAGGAGGATAGGAGGAGGACGCTTGGCTGCCAAAAATACAGCCATTGGGTCGGCCGAAGTGGGGAGGAGAGGAGGACTCCTCCTCCAATCCTAGTAGGACTAGGATTCCTCCTTTTTTTTGGCTTTTTTCCACCTTTTTCCCTTTGGGTTTTTTCTCCCAGACACATGGGCCTTGTGTGGGACTTCCACCAGCCCACAAAAGGCTGGTATTTTCTCTCCCACAGCCCATGAAGCCTCTTGGGTCGAAATACCCCTCCTGGTGGTCTCCAGGTACACTACCGGTACTCCCGGTACATTACCGATTAGCCTGAAACTTTTCTGGCGACCAAAATGGGACTTCCTATATATCAATCTTTACCTTCGGACCATTTCGGAGCTCCTCGTGACGTCTGGGATCTCATCCGGGACTCCGAACAACCTTCGGTCACCATCATACATAACTCTATACTACCGAAACGTCACCAAACCTTAAGTGTGCAGACCCTGCGGGTTCGAGAACTATGTAGACATGACCGAGACACCTCTACGGTCAATAACCAATAGCGGGACCTGGATGTCCATATTGGTTCGTACATATTCTACGAAGATCTTTATTGGTCGAACCTCTATGTCAAGGATTTAGTTAATTCTGTATGATGTTCCCTTTGTTCTTCGGTATGTTACTTGCCCGAGATTCGATCGTCGGTATCTCCATACCTAGTTCAACCTTGTTACCGGCAAGTCTCTTTACTCGTTCCGTAATACAAGATCCTGTGACTAACACTTAGTCACGTTGCTTGCAAGGCTTATTGTGATGTTGTATTACCGAGTGGGCCCTGAGATACCTCTCCGTCACACGGAGTAACAAATCACAGTCTTGATCCATGCCAACTCAATAGACACCCTTGGAGATACCTGTAGAGCACCTTTATAGTCACCCAGTTTCATTACGACGTTTGATACACACAAGGCACTCTTCCGGTGTCCGTGAGTTGCATGATCTCATGGTCATAGGAACACATACTTGACATGCAGAAAACAGTAGCAATAAACTAACACGATCATATGCTATGTTTGTAGTTTGGGTCTTGTCCATCCCATCATTCTCCTAATGATGTGATCCCATTATCAAATGACATCTCATGTCAATGGCTAGGAAACCTTAACCATCTTTGATCAACGAGCTAGTCTATTAGAGGCATACTAGGGACATGGTTTTGTCTATGTATCCACACATGCATCTAAGTCTCCGATCAATACAATTATAGCATGGATAATAAACGATTATCATGAACAAGGAAATATGATAATAAGTAATTTATTATTGCCTCTAGGGCATATTTCCAACATCACTCACATTGCTTGATTGTGTTATGCTATGTTGTTAACTCTAATTATTCTCGCACACCACCAAGATGTATGCGACATGGAAGAAGTGCCCCGTGTACCTAATCGATTGTGCATTTGCATTCAAACGCAAATTCAAAATAATGCACAAATTTAGGGGGAGCTCTTGCTTATCACATACTTCTCAAAGCGATGATTATATTCATTGATTATATCATATGTCGAAGCGTTGATCTATATGTTGTCATCAATTACCAAAAAGGGGGAGATTGAAAGCACATTTGCTCCCTTTGTGGTTTTGGTAATTCATAACAACATATAAGTCATTGAACTAATGTTTCCATCAAGTATGTTTCGGGAAAAGTTCAATGATGGGTTGACAAAGAGATTATGGAATACCTCAAGATGCAAGGAAATAGGTTGGCAAAACTTCAAGCAAGAGGACTCTACATTTTATATTTGGGACAAATCACTTTGAGTCCATAGGAAAGCCAATACTATTAAAAGGGGGTAAGGTTTTGTTGGTGAACAAAATGCTCATACGTGCACAAGTGTTAGTCACCAAAGACACCAACAAACTCTCCCACCAAAGTCTATCCAAAGCCAAACACTCAAAATCGGTGTAACCAACTTTCTACATTTGGTGCCACCGATTCCAAACCCTAGACAGACTCAGCCAAACCCTAGCCACTTTGGTGCAACCGATTCCTTACCGGTGCCACCGAGTTCAGCCTGCCAACTTTTTGTTACGCAAGTTCACAGTTTCGGTCCCTCCGAGATTGTTGAATTGGCGTCACCGAGATTGGGCCTTCTCACCATTGATCACCTTATCGGTGCAACCGAGATTCCTATATCAGTCTCACCGAGATTCAAAAGTTGCCACCTTTTAGTCACTTGATACCACGACGACGACGGCGAAGATTCCGAACCCGTACCCTATCTCGGTGATGGATCCGCTACGACAACGACGGGGGCAAAGATTCCATCGACGACGGTGATTCCTAGTTGCGGAGGAGCACAGGAAGACACGGGCAACGACCAGGGGGTCCTTCTACGGCAGCTTAGGGCTTGGGGCGCGACGATTTGAAGAATGAAACATCGAACCGTCGGGACCACCGAATATATACCCTTCTCTGTCGGTGACGCCGATTCTAAATTTTCGGTGTCACCGAGTTTCTCAACTGTCAACTGACAGGGAAACTTGGTGTAACCGAGAATATGGAATCGGTAGTATCGAGGCAAGAAATCTAGATCAACCCTAGGCATTCGGCGAGACTGAGAATTGTGAGTTGGTTCCACTGAGATGCACTTGGGAGGTTTTAATGGTCAGTCCTTGTCGATACGGAACTCCAAGTGGTCCTCACACAAAGAGATCGAAAAGTACTTGTTCAAATTTTGTGATGCAGCATGAATAGAGTATGAGGTGAGAAAACATAGATAGCTAAAGAAGTGGTCCTAGGCATTCTTGTATATCCAATTGACAAATAAATATGAAAAGCCAAATAGCAACAATTGGATATCCTCGAATGAGTAAATAAATGCAGACCAACATGCTCACACAATAAGATGTCAAATGAAATCATGGCAAACATGCACAAACACAATAGCATCTAACAAGCACTTTGGCGATGACAGAGTCATCTATATATGAGTATATTGACTTAGGGCCAAGTAAGAATACTTGATCATAGGTCATACTCATCGTTTAAGCACAAAGTGGGGTTGCCACTTTCACATAAAGCATTTAATGTTGTCACATTCTTATGAGATGGTTTAACTCAAGTCTTAGAGTAAAGCTCCCCCTTGATGTGACATCCCCCCATAAGGGGGATAAACTAACCTTGGGTTTTGTCGAAGAAGACTTCATGTTGGTGAGGTAGTGGTGGATGCTCAAAGTTGATGAAGATCTCCAAGAGTTCGCAGCATCCTTGTTGTTTCATTACTCTTCTCACCTTCATGGGTTAGTCCCAACACACAAGAGATAAATACAAGGATATCTATGGACATGGAGTGCAAAGCATATGTGATGATGTCCATTGATTTGTTGATTACCTTGTCCCTTGCTTACCTTTGAGGGAATGTGTGACTCCTTGAACTATTGCATAATGTTGATGTTGTTTGCAACTAGTTCTTGCCAATAATAAATATGAGTGAATTTCATTGGCGGAGTCACCCCTCAAGAACTCTCTAGTTCTTCTTCTTGGGAACCCACATCAAGTTGATGGGGATCCTTGGTGTTGAAGTAGCACTTGTAGAAGTTGAGCTTGTAGTAGCCTTGGGAACCCACTTCAACAAAGCTTGGGATTCATATTCATATGGGTCAATGTCCACTTGAAGCTTGTTCTTGTCCTTGAGCTTGGTGTCTTTGTTGGAAATATTCCCTAGAGGCAATAAATAAAGTGTTTATTATTATATTTCCTTGTTCATGATAATCATTTATTATCCATGCTATAATTGTATTAATTGGAAACACATTACATGTGTGGGTAAATAGACAACACTTTGTCCCTAGTATGCCTCTAGTGAACTAGCTCGTTAATCAAAGATGATCAAGGTTTCCTAGCCATTGACATATGATGTCATTTGATAACGGGATCACATCATTAGGAGAATGATGTGGTGGACAAGACCCAAACTACAAACATAGCATATGATCGTGTCAGTTTATTGCTACTTTTTTCTGCATGTCAAGTATGTGTTCCTATGACCATGAGATCATGCAACTCACGAACATCGGAGGAATGCCTTGTGTGTATCAAACGTCGCAATGTAACTGGGTGACTATAAAGGTGCTCTACAGGTATCTCCGAGGGTGTCTGTTGAGTTGGCATGGATCAAGACTGGGATTTGTTACTCCGTGTGACGGGGAGGTATCTCAGGGACCACTCGGTAATGCAACATCACAATAAGCCTTGCAAGCAATGTGACTAAGTATTAGTTGCGGGATCTTGTATTATGGAATGAGTAAAGAGACTTGCCAGTAACGAGGTTGAACTAGGTATGGAGATACCGACGATCGAATCTCGGGCAAGTAACATACCGAAGAACAAAGGGAACATCATACGGGATTAACTGAATCCTTGACATAGAGGTTCGAACGATAAAGATCTTCGTAGAATATGTAGGAACCAATATGGGCATCCAGGTCCCGCTATTGGTTATTGACCGTAGAGGTGTCTCGGTCATGTCTATATAGTTCTCGAATTCGCAGGGTCTGCACACTTAAGGTTTGGTGGCGTTTCAGTAGTATAGAGTTATGTATGGTGGTGACCGAAGGTTGTTCGGAGTCCCGGATGAGATACCTGACTTCACGAGGAGCTCCGGAATGGTCCGGAGGTAAAGATTCATATATAGAAAGTCCTGTTTTGGTCGTCGGAAAAGTTTCGGGCTCATCGGTAGTGTACCGAGAGTGCTGGTAGTGTACCGGGAGTGTCGGTAGTGTACCGGGAGGCCTCCGGGAGGGGTATTTCGACCCAAGAGGCTTCATGGGCTGTGGAGAGTGAATATCAGCCCTTAGTGGGCTGGTGGAAACTCCCACACAAGGCCCATGTGGCTGGAGAAGAAAACCCAATAGGAAAAGGTGGAAAAAGGCAAAAGAAAGGAGCAATCCTAGTCCTACTAGGATTGGAGGAGGAGTCCTCCTCTCCTAGTAGGTTCGGCCGAACCATAGGAGCCTTGGCCCTTGTGCCAAGGCTCTCCTCCTCTCTTCCTATATATACTGGTGGATTTTAGGGTTTTGCACTAGTTTTTTCAGCCACGTGCTACCCGTTCCTCCAGTGCATAGTTTCTCCTCTAGATCGGTTTTCTTCAGCGCTTAGGCGAAGCCCTGCCGGAATAACTCCACCACCATCGCCGGGGCGCCGTCATGCTGCCAGAGAACTCTTCCTCCTCTCCGCTCCCTCTTGCTGGATCAAGACGGCGGAGATCGTCATCAAGCTGTACGTGTGCTGAACGCGAATGTGCCGTCCGTTCGGCGCTAGATCGGAAGGATCGTGATCAAGTTCGTGGGACGGATCCTGATCAAGTTCGCGGGAAGGATCGTGATTGGATCGCGGGATGCTCGGCGATTTGGATCGCGAAGACGTTCGACTACACCAACCGTGTTTCTTAACGCTTCCCGCTTAGCGATCTACAAGGGTACGTAGATCCCCTCTCCCTCTCGTAGATGCTCATCACCATGGATAGATCTGCGTGTGCATATAATTTTTTTTGTTTCCCATGCAACGTTCCCCAACAGTCTTGTGGTGGAAGGTCATCTTGAGCTTTTGTTCCCTTGGGGAGAGTATGTTCATACTTCTCCTTTTGAGGAACAAACTTGGGATTGGGATATTGACCTTCTTCCCATTCAACTCCATTAGCGTTGAAGTAGCCAACACCACGATTATTCCGGTATCCTCCATGCTTGCGTAAAATCTCCTCAAATTGTTTGCACCCTTCAAGATTCTTGTAGATACCTTTCTCTATAATCCCTTTCAAGAGTTTATTTTCTTGGTCAAGTATAACTTGGCTAAGATAAGAATTAGTGGGATCAAAAGAACTACTAGAAGCAATATTATTGAATTTATCATTTTTATTGCTACTAGTTGAAGAACCTTTCTTTCCTTTGTTACTAGCTTGCTTAGACTTAACTTGAGGCATGAATGTAGATAAGAGAAGTCATTTGGCTAGATAAGAGGAGGTCTTCTTTCGAAGATCGTCATTGATAGCTTTAAAGAACTCATGCTCTTTCTCTAAATTGAGCTTCTCGAAGTAGCTTCTCATGTGTCCTTACAAGCTCTCTATGATCTTCTAGAGTTGACTCGTGAGCTAACTTAAGAGTTTTAGTTCTTGAGTTAGTCGTTCTATCTCCAACTTATCATCATCACACAACTTATCTACATTAGAGTGAGTACTAACAAGTTCATTTTGACTAACATTACTAGTTTTGTCAAATAGCAAGTCATCTTCAGTTAACAAGTCATCTTCATCACTATTGAAATCAAGATACTCGGGGTGTGATACCTTGGGGATTTTAGCCATGAAGCAACTTCCACTCCCTTCATTTGGTGAATCAAATAGATGATAGGAGTTGGTAGTCACTAGTACAATTCCGGCAACACCTTCATCTTGACTATAGTCGGAGTTGGAGTGATAGCTTCTCTCGGAGTGGTTGTCGGAGTCGGAGCCGGAAACCCATTCACCAACATGATCTTGATGTTTCCTTCTTGAGTAGCTCTTGGTGTATTTGTCCTTCTTCTCCGAGTCCCTACTTCTCTTTGAGGGTCTTCGTTCATAAATATTATCTCTACTCCTTCTCTCTCTTCAAGGTGACTCGTCTCTTGAGCTTCGTCTTCTTGGTGACTTCTTTTCATTTGTAGGGAGCCGTGCACTCATTGGAGTAGTGTCCGGGCTTCCCACAATTGTAGCAGTTTCGGTCACGACTTGACGAACGCTTCTCTTCATATCTTGAGTTGGAGCTTCGATCTTTGCTTCTATTCTTGTAGAACTTGTTGAATTTCTTGACCATTAGGCTTATCTCTTCATTTGTGACAAGGTTGTCGCTTGAGGTAGCGGGAGCATCACTTGTGGCTTTGTAAGCACCGCTAGACTTGTGGTGAAGCTCTTCCTTGTCTTTGAGTGTCATCTCATGAGCAACAATTCTACCAATCACTTCCGTTGGCTTGATATCTTTGTAGTTGGGCATCATTTGGATCAATGTGCAAACGGTGTCATATCGATCATCCAAAGCTTGAAGTATCTTCTTGATGATGAATTTGTTAGTCATTTCTTCGCTTCCTAAGCTGACAATCTCATTTCTGATGAGAGCTAGCCTAGAGTACATCTCAGCGACTCCTTCATCATCCTTCATCTTGAACTTGTCATGCTGACCTTGAAGAACATCCAACTTGGATTCTCTCACGGACTCAGTTCCTTCGTGCATATCAACGAAAGTATCCCAAATCTCTTTTGCATGTTCAAGACGGCTGATTTTGTTGAATTCTTCGGGGCATAGGCAGTTGAAGAGAATGTCACATGCTTGAGCATTGAGTTGCAACATCTTCAATTCATCTGCAGTCGCTTCGTGATCGGGTTCCTTTCCTTCTGCAAAGAATTCACCTTGCAAGCCAACACAAACAACAGCCCAAACGGCGGGGTTATGACAAAGCAAATGCATTTTCATTTTGTGCCTCCAACTAGCAAAATTTGTGCGATCAAAGTACGAACCTCTACGTTGATAATTTCCCTCACTAGATGCCATACTTCTCCTAGGTTGTGAGACCAATGCAATGGAAACCAAAGCTCTGATACCACTTGTAGGATCGAAAGTAGGTCTAGAGGGGGGTGATTAGACTACTTGACCAAATAAAAATCTCTTTTCCCAATTTTAATTCTTGCCAGATTTTAGCATTCATAGTATGTCAAGTACACCCTACACATGCATGTCTAAGAGTATAGCAGCGGAAAGTAAAGACATTGCACATGTAAGTAAAGAGAGGGTAAGAAAAGCAAACACAATTGGTGACACGATGATTTTTCCCGTGGTTCCGATAAGTGGTGCTATAGTACATCCATGTTCATGGAGTCTTCAACCCACGGAGGATAACACACTACAGGAACCAGGCACCTATATGCATGTATGAATCATCTCACCTATATGTATGTATGATGAATGATCATCCCTACTGTTTGTTCATTTTTCACGCGGAACCATTTTGTAAAAAATACAGTTTCTTATATAATTTCTGGTCAGCCGCAGCCAAACTCACCCCTTATAACGGAGGAAACACGAACCGTCAACCCCTTATAAGGGCTAGCCTTATAAGAGGTCTGCTATAGATGCTCTAAAGTTGGGGTAAAAGTTATAACTCTCTCAAACCTAGCCATAACTGGGTGAAAAATAAGCTTGTGTGAACATGTGCACCAACACCTTAGTCCTATCGCAAAACCAACAAGATAGTCCTCACTCTCTCCCCACTATATTCTATCCTCTCCTCCCTCGAACCCTAGCTCAATGCAGCCCAAACCCTAACTTCGTCTCTGCTCGATTGATCGGAGTAGAGAGAAGAGGATAGAACATAAAGAGAGGAGGACCGAACGGGGTTTTTGTTGGGTTTGGGATGGGCCCGATGTCGGGCTGACATGGCAGGCATGTTCAAACAATTCCATTTTCCTCATCCACGTGTTGTCATTAGAGGATGTACAGACATTTTACTCATTTTTAGGAAGCCCTCGAGGCTGTCATTTTTTCTTTTGAGGTGAATCTATCGGGATTGTCCGTGCGGTCATACGGGAAATGGGGTTCGCCCTCAGAAACATTACATTACGGTTCAGCATTTTGTTGTCCATTGAAAAACATTATTGCTTGATTCGCAAAAAAGATTAGTTTTCATCATAATAAGAAGGAAAAAACTCTACATTTTATTTTTTTTGGAACGGGAAACCTACCATCTTTGAGACCCCTGCGTATTCCTGGATCGGAAAAGCCCTAGCACGACCTTTCTATTTCAGCTCCATCCCATCCCGAGAAAACAAAACAAAACAAATACTTTCTCGGAGAGCAACAAGAGTCCACTAGTCCTACTCCGGTCCGGCCCTCCCCGCAGCCGCCGCGCACACCGGCCCCAAACCAGAGCGAGCGGTCGGCGGCGCGGGGGAAGGGGGAATGATGGACGCGCGGCGGTGGCAGTCCCCGGCGGCGGCGGCCGCGGCGGCAGAGGCAGCGGCGGAGTACGCGTCCGGCGGCGGGGCCGGGCCCTCGAGGCGGCCGCCGCGCCGCGGCCTGCACCGCGCGTCGCCCTACGGGCTGGGCCCCCGGCGGTGGCTCCCGAAGCCCCCGGTGGCCTCCAGCGTCTTCCCCGCCGCGTCCCGTGACCACGCCGCCGCAGGTATATCCTCTCCCCCGCCATTGTTATGTTGGGCGTTTGACACCAATCTAGGGTTGTATAAGCATCGCAAAAGCCCCCCGATCTGGTCCGTTTTAGCTGATTTTCTTTATGCCTGGGAACTTCATCTCATTTTAGCTATCTGATGTGGTTTGGTACCGAACCATTCCCCCCCTTGGTGTACAATATGGTTTGTTGCCGAGTCAACATGGGGTCAAGCTTGTGAGCTGAATCCTTGTCTATATACATCCGTATGTAGTCTATAGTGAAATCTCTTAAAAGACTTATATTTAGAAACGGAGGCAGTAGAATTTCTGCAGTAAGCAGAGTAGTTTTCACGAGTTCCGTTCACTATTGGATACTAATTCATCCTGTGTTTTGTGTTCACCAGTGAAGCGATTCCTTATTTGATCTGGGTATTGGATAAAGCTACTCCTCTTTGTGCCATTTATTATTATTTTAATTTAATCTATGATGTGTTGCGATATAAAATGTGGATTGTCTCATATGCTTGTTGCCTCATTGTTTAATCTGGAATGCTTGTTCAGATAAATTAGTGTAGCTCCTTCTTTTTCTTGCAAAGCATGTCTAAGGTGGATCCCTTGTTGCTGTTTCTAATGTTTGCAGACGATAATCGGATGGGTCAGTATGAATCAATGGACGTGGCGCATGAAGTGAGCAGAGTAACACATGAAGTAAGCAGGGTACATTTAAACTAATGCATTTAATGCATTGGCTCGTGTTCCTACGATTTATATAACTTAATGGATCTGCTATATATAGAGCTTCTTTGCATACTTCTTTACATTGTCTCGAATGCCATGCTGCCACAGTTACAATAAACTCATGTAAGTATTGTGCAGAGTGATCTGTAATTAGTGGCACACAGATGTTTCAAGGTAAAGAAATTTATATAACAATGCATCCCGTGGAAGTTCTGTTCTGTCATAGCAAAAGAATCCAATTTTTAGATATTTTTTTTCATCTGTCGTCCAGATCATTAGAAAATAGTCCATTTTACATTTCCCTCATCATGTTAATGCTCGAATAGGTTAATCTTTTTAAGTGCATGTACTGGTTGAACTGAAAGATGATGACCATATATGCAATTCTGAGCTGATATATTGCTTGAGAGCATCAAAGTCAATTGTTTACTTTGTGATTTTACTCTGTTAGCATGGTTGGCCAGTAGTATTACATTCAACTTCCAATTATGACATGTCTGCTGGGGATTTTCTGTAACCTCTGATCTACCTTAAACTGCAGAATAAGTCTATGGAACCAATCAGCAATGCTATAATAAATCGAAGCGATGTCAATGGACTTGCTGAAATCGAGAAGATCATCAAACAGAAGCAATTTTCTAGGTAGGTTTTGTGGTGTGTACTTTTAGACTTTCTGCAGTCTGCGTTAATTTCAATCTTCAATTATAGTTCGCTGGATCCTCCTGTAAGTGTATGTGGGAAACCAAAATATATTTCCTTTTTGTCCAGAAATAATACCCCCTTATATAACTGTATAAGATGGGGAAGACAATAGAAACACGAATTAGAAGTTCAGAGCCATTCTTTGCAATGGGTTGTTTGCATGTGTCAATAAAGTTGAGAAAAATAAGAATAGGAGATAGTCATTACTCTTTGGCAACTCTATTTTTACAACTAATCTGATAGATGAAATGCTTGGGTATTTGATTCTGTGTGATAAAGGTCTAATTTTACAACATAGATTACATCTTTGGGTAATTGGTTGTGGCCTTTAAGATTGTACTCATATTTTTTTTTCATTTTCAGATTAGTACACTAATGTTCTTTCATACAGGGAGTCTTTTCCTCGCCATAGTGGCCTAGTCTTTGAATTCTGTTGTGCCTATAAGAGAGTTTACTCGAGTGTTCCCTCTCATTATTATTTTATTAATCTTGCCAGGGGTTTCTTAACTGGAGTAAACACACATCATTTGAAACTAAAAAAAATGTCTCTTACCCCCTTTAGCTTTCCACAAGCTCCATAGCACATACCAGTTGGTTATCTAGTGTCTGCCTTAATTCTTATTGACTGAAAGCACTCAAGTTTTACTTTTGACCAAAAGCACTCAACTTTCGTTTTGCTTATTGTAATTTGAAATCTCAGCATTTTTTTTTTTGCCTTACAGGGATGAAACAGAACGTTTGATAGAGATCATGCGTTCGAGGACTCCTGATCTTCATGACGACGATCAGAGAGCTACACATTCTTTTGCGAAAGAAACTGAAATTACACCATTTTCAAACAAACTTGTGATAGCTGCAAAGCCAGATGAACGAAATTGGGGGACTGATATGTTTGCACAGTCAAATGTAAGATCATCGTATTTCTACAATTTCATCTCCTAATTATTTCAGTGCAAATGGTCCTTAAACATATACCGAGGCTATTATCCTTGTTATTCTTATCTGTATGGATTACGATTTCCAGGTTCCGTCTGTTTGTTTGTGAAATTCAAATGTGTGTACCTGTGTAATAGTTTCCTGACTTTGCTGCCAATATGAAAATCTTTATAGTTTTCTTCACCTACAATATTTCTAATTGATTTATTTTTGTCTACTACGTAGTAGAGTTCTATGTTGGTCAGAAGCAAAATTTATGCAAATTATTTAAAAAGATCATACCACATCTGGCTTTCCTGCCTGATTCCTTGTTCATCCGATCTCATGATTTTCATTGGCTTTGTAGGTGCATGATGTTACTTCACCCATTGAACTTGCTAGAGCTTATATGGAAGCGCAGACCTCAGCAAGTGTACATGAATCTCAAAAGAGAAAATTCAGAGCTTTGAGTCATGGAGTTGAAATTGAGAATTCAGCATCAAAAGTATTCCCTAAAGTAGCCATGGAGTCTCATGTACGCTGGCCAGGTTCAGTTGTCCGAGACCATACAAATAACTACCTTACACCACAAAGTAATAAGCGAAGAGCTCTTCCTCCTACATCCTCTCGCTCACCATATACTGGCTCGGTTTTCCGAAGATCTGTCAAGGTCTGTCGGCTTATGATTTTTCTGTGATTCCTGCCATATGTCACATTTCTGGGTCTGTAATTGTGTCTGTTTACTGGTATGTGATTACAGAGAACAGGACATCTTGATACCTACAGTAATTCATCCGGGCGGCCACAACTTTCAACACCTTTTTCCGTTGGAAGTAAGGTATTGCTTAATTACTCATGTGTTTTTGTCCTCACCATGATATATCACCTTTTTTTTGCTTCATTAGTTCGTTGATATTCAGTTTTCAGTAATAAGCTCATTTAGGATGGACATGTTCATCGTGCGATCATTCATCATTTTGTGGGATGGCTTAACATTTTCTTTATCTTCTGTTGTAACTTTAGCCATGAAATAGGCATTGACAGACCAACTGATGCCTCATACCAAACAAGAAGGCTATGTCGGAGTTAGCATCATACACTCCTAGAACAATCCACTCCTCATACCAATCACTCCAAATAGTTGTTCCCAGATTGCTATTCATTGTTGAGAATACTGTGACCCAGTTGACCATTTAAGATTGGAACTATTGTGAGAACTACTGAAGCTAAGATGACTGCATTGAATTATTGTGTAATCTTGTGGCGTCATCTTTCATATTGAAATCTGAGTAGATTTACATTCCTGTAGTTCATTCAGTATATCCTCAAAACCTTTGGACTGCAATTCACAACTGAAAGCGGGTTACAACATTTTCGCTATCTTTAAAACCTTTAGTGCTGGCTGCTGAGGTCCTATCTTTAAAAGTTTTAGTGCTGACTGCTGAGGTCATATCTTTAAAACTTCAGTGCTGACTGCTGTGGTCTGAAGGCATGAACTGTTTGGATCATCTTACAACTCATAATTTGCATACATATTTCATCTGTTCTGACCCCTTTTCTGAAAATGTAGGCAATGCTCGAGGATAAAATGCCATCAACTGATGGTGTTTTTGGAGTGCAACCATCTACCTCTTCTGAAAGAGCACATGCAGATGCCGTTTGCACTGATACTCCACTTACATTCAGCCTAGAACGAGCTCATGGGAAAGGCACCATAGAAAGTGGCTCGACTACTGGACGTATACCAGTGGTAGACAATATTTCCAAGCGTGCTGCTGTATCTGTTCACCCCAAGTCAAGCCAGACAGCTCAGAAAATACTCCAGCAACTTGAGAGGACAATTCCATCCCCTACAGTAAAGCCAGAGCTAAGGCGGACTGCAAAGAGAACTATTCCCCCTGTTGTCATCAGCAGCCCGTATAAAATGCCTGATTCCGTCACTAGCAATGGTCCCAGACAGAACAGCCTCAGTGAGCGTGGCAGTGCTTATCAGGCAATTTCAAATGTGAAGAAGGTATATATCTCCCATATATTTTCCACGCAACAATCTTCTTAGCTACTACTCCCTCCATTCCAGAATAGAAGGTGTATCGGTTTTCGTGCAAGTCAAACTTGTGTATGTTTGACCAAAGATTATAGAATAAAATATTGACATCTACAATACAAAATAAATAAAATATGAAAATACTTTTCTTGATGGATCTAATGATGCAGATTTGGTATTGTAGATACAACAACAACAATGAAGCCTTAAGTCCCAAACAAGTTGGGGTAAGCTAGAGCTGAAATCCATAAGATCTCGCAACCAACTCATGGTTTTGGCACATGGATAGCAAATTTGGTACCGTACCGTAGATATTGATATTTTTTTTTCTGAAAACTTGGTCAAACATGTACGCTTGAAAAAACTAATACACCTTATATTTTGGAACAAAGGGAGTATTTGTGAAATGCATCTACTGAAGTTTACAATTCGGGATTTATATTTATCACCAGCCACATTGGCTAATGTTCGTATAGTCGATGGCTATTTAAGCTATTGAAGAATCATGTTAGTGCAGTGTAGCTGAACAGTATTTCCTTGCAACGTTTTCTCTTCTGACCACAGGCTACTCGTTTAAGTTTTATGTATTGCTACTGATTGTTAGTCATTTAGCATTGAATGATTCAGTTTATATAGCAGATGCTTGGCAGAACCATACTATGAACAGTTTTATTTACTCAGATAGCTGTGTACTTCTGTTCAGGTTCAGGAACCCCTAAGCAGCTCCAATTGTGAGGAGACGGCTCCAAAGGTCCAGAGCCCAGTGGCCACCCCAGAAGTTGCTGAAATGACCAGCTCGCAGCATCCTTCGAAACCCAACTTGGCAACTGCACCAGCTGCAGCAGTCCCAGATAAAAGCACAACCAATGGTTTCATGTTCTCATTCCCCGTCACTAAAACCTCAGTTTTGCTTCCAGAACCGCCACCCACGCCTACTTTCTTCTCACCGCCGAAAAAGAGCCTGCCAACTGGCATCCAAGATGCCCCCAAGTTCACCTTTGGCTTGTCAAGTTCTGCGGATAATCTTGTTTTCTCTGTCGATTCGGCGAGCGGCTCTGCTGGCGCAGATGAAGCGGCTCCAACCTTCAAGTTTGGGTCTGACAATAAGCGAGAACTGTCCTTCAATGTGGCTGGCAAAGATGCAGCTGTCTCTTAGAGACGGACAACAATCTCTGCTATTTGAACCCGCTCGCTCTTGTTATTTGCTGGGACGAAGGCACCATTTATAACAAACAATACGGGGACTTATATGAGAAATCATGGGCCTCGCGTACCCCAGTATTTTCTACGCATATTTTTGTGGATGCTCCTGTCCTGAGTTATGTGTCACTTGCAGGATCTCCCCAATGTGATTCTGAGATCTCAACCAAGCCACGCCTGGAGCCAGTTGGGCATCAGCCAATCTTGGTCTCCATATGGCTTTGGTATGTGCCTGAATAAAACTTCATAAAGCGGTACCTTTTCGGTCCAAGGTATGCCTCTGATTATATATGTAATCTGTTGCAAAGACCCTTGTTTTCTTTCTCTGGGGAACCGCGTCCAGTCGCTCTCATTTTGACGTGTCATCCGACTCAAAAAATTGAAAGAGACAAGCAGGACGATCTGGTTCCCAAAGACAGGAGTCGAGTCCGAGTCATGAGGTTGACCGGCTGATGCAGAAAGGCATTGACTGGTATGCATTTTGTGCGCTGGACTGATGGTGCCTTTGAACTAAGCAAGGCTACCCCGCAAAAAAAAACAAAAAAACAACAACTAAGCAAGGCCAAAATGTAGGGTGTCGCGCACATTAGGGGTGTTATTAATAACGATGGTCTATCTCATGCATGCATTGCGTGGTGATGATGGCGTGAAAGTTAAATTTGACGCGTTGGGAGGAGCTGATTGGGGGTAGGGTAGGGGGTGGGCGTCGCCGTCGTGACAGCGTTGGTGGCCTTGAGAAAGGGGAATCTTGTCACATCCCCGTCACCGCAGGTGTGATTGGGGCGGTGGATGAACCCATTATGGAGCCGATGATGTTCAAGTCCCAACGGCCGATTGTCCCCTAAGCTATGCATAGATCTAAGAGAAAGCCGGTGAAGTTTCCTCAAAAGAAAAAGGAACTGGTGTAGTTGCCGTCCACGGTGAAATTCGAAGTGAGTGGACAGCGAGTGAAATCCACGGTGAAAAAGCGTGGTGGCCGCACAAGGTTCTACGGAATGCGCATCTGTAGAAAACCACTACTACTTGGACAGCGAGTGAAATCCGCTCGCCGCATGAATCCCAAAAGAAATCCGACATGCCAATCGCGATCTTGTGATGATGATTTCCTACGCCCCCTTCTCTCATTTTCATCAGATCAGATGCGATCCCTTACAACAAATCTCTGCATAACCACGGAGAGGATGCCGAGCCCCCTTCATCTTCATGATCATGCTGTGATGATCCCCTAACTTGATGACTACTTTCACCAAAACCGCTGAGGGGGGACCCGAAATCTCTTTCTCTGGCGCGGGCCCTGGTCTGGCACAAAGGGCGCGCCTCACCCATGCCACTGCTGATTCCAACGTGATCGTGTCAACGTCGCGTCCGGGTCCTCCATCGGTGATCCGTGTGGTGAAAACTTTGCATTCGCGGTACGGTGCAAAGGCAAAAGGCAGAATACGGTCGCTGTCAAGCCATCAAACAAACAGCCGCCCGGCCGGTGTCGACTAGGGGTTTTTGCGACTGCTTACGCACGCAGCAGCCACATTTTTTTTTGTTTTTTTTTCCAAACATGATGAAAGGTAGCGATCTTGGCTCGTCGACTTGACTTGCCGGCTGTCGTCGCATCCTGTGTGTTGGTTCCTCTGTTCTGTCGTCACCTCTCTAACCTCTACGGCCAACCCTTGCATCGCCCCCTCCCCCGCTAGGTCCAATGCTCATGCTTCCGGTGGCATAGCTCCCCTTTCGGCGATGGCGAGCCCAGCATTCGACATGTCCCTGCCTTTGGATCCAGTTCCAACGGCTTTGGCATTGTTTGGACACTGGACTGGACGAAATCCCTACTTGATGCTGGCAGCGGCGACACCCGCGGCTGTCATGCCCTTCCTGGAGATGTTGCCATGGCCTATTCTCCCAACCCCTCTTCAAGCGTCGAGGGAAACCCCAAATCCAGTTCCTTGGGTCGGACGACAACGATGCCATGACATCGTGTCGTGTCTGGTACTCAATTCCGAGTGGGGGGGGGGGGGGGGGAGGGGGAGGGGCATCGTCTTGGTTAGGTTTGTTTCTGTTGGACTGGATAGTTTAACATTGTGTTGTACCTCTTGTTTGGGTCGAGCATCCCATGTCTCTCTGTTTAGAGCACCATGTTTACGTTATCTTTGGTTGTGCCATGTGATGTACCCCTGTGTATTCTCATTTTAACTTCTTTTATCAATGAAAGATACACAAGCTTTGTGTATTAGTGAAAAAAAAGAAACTTGATAAAAAAAATCATCGATGCAAATCGAATGTTTTACAGTGAAATTATAGTTCTCGCGAGGATGACAAATTTCTTCAGCAAACACAACAAATCCTTGCCATATCCAGTTTTTTGCCAGGATCTGTCATGTTTGCTAAAGTAAATTGTCATTATTGGGACAACTATAACTGCCACGAAAAACATTCAGTTTGGCATGGTTAAAAATCCGACATTCAAAGTTCTTACATCACCGAATAAAAAATATCACATCCCACTAAAAACAACAAATCTCCTTAGATACAGCACGTTTTTTTAATTGCCACAAAATTGTAGGAAAACCAACTTAAAAGGAAAAGGCACGCTCTTGTTGTCCAACGGACACTCAAGAAAGCACAAATGGCAAATGCTTGTGGTGTCCTGCCTTGGTGAGTGGGAAAGGACGGGAATATTCAGATGTTTTTCTCTCATTTGCATCATTCTCATATTTCAAGCCAATCAGCAAGTCTTTGGTTGCAAAGCCACTCGTTGTGATGCAACTTTAGGTGTGTGATGACCACAACCCACAGCTTAAAGCACCACCTCACCACGGGATGGCAACTACATCTAAAAAGAGAGGCCTTGCTAAAAAGTGAGCATATAGCACAAAGTGCAAGCCCCAAAGAAACAAAAAAAAAAGTGATACTAGCCACACGATCACTAAACTTTAATTAGTTGATCAACACGTCATTGAGTTTAACACACCAAATGGAAAAGCCATCAGGTTACCTAAGTCCCTTTTTCTGATGGAAACGTTACCAAAAAAGTCGCTGTTTCTCTTGGAAGTGTAAGCACTAGCTGCACCATCTGCACTACAACATTGGTGCCACACCGCAACCCTTTTTTAATGCTATTAATGTCGTTAGATAGAGAAATATATTGAAAGATTGACTAGCTTCAGAATGTCGTAAAGGCTCCAACGATAACTCGTAAATTTCCTTTCGCATCCGTATGCGGACAAGGAGATCAGTTCACGGACATGTATACGGGAGGACGTCATTCAAGCATACCGCATACATTTTAACCCGCATTTAAATAAACCGGACGAAATTCAAGCAAACCGACTGATATTCATCACACAAATCATCCATACATAGTATGCAAATTAAGTCTAGTATAACAATGTCTCAAATTCTCGAAATAGGTTTTCGTCCCGTTTTATATATAAAGCACCAACTATACAGAATACATGGCCGAACGATACAAGGGGATGGGGTAGCCCTCAAACAATGTCGATCACAGGCTAACCGGATCACGCACTACGCACGTGACAACAGTACCGAAATACAGTAAAGGGGGGGGGTCTGAGAACACCACTGCACTTAGCCCTATATCACCTAAGTTCCACGACAACGCCCCCAGGAGGGACAACAGCGCTAAGCCGTCGTTGCCGAGTCCCGAACAGACAAAGGTTTTCACCCGGAACCCAGACACGAAGAGGAGCACCACGACGATGTCTCCAAGAAGATAACAATGCTCGCGAGTGTCACTGTCAACAACAACAAAGCGCGAAGCTTTCGCTCGACAACTCCCCCGCGTCACCAAACAAGGTCTCCAAGGCCAGCACGACGAGCCCAGAACTCTAGATCCGGATCGGGGCGCCGCCATCGTCAGAGACAAAGAGCGCGTCAGAGCCACCCACTACACCACCTCTCGCCACCCACACGACCAAGAGAGAATGCCATCCACCGCCGCCATGGTGCCCGCCGAAGAGCCAACCATGCGAACCACCATCTGGGGCCACCACCCCAGCATCCATGTCCAAGGATCCACAAACCATCCACGTCACGGTGCATCCACCTCGGTAGTAGGAGTAAATGGGATCTCCTTTCACTCCTAGCCCGACATGAGTCCCGGAGTATGGGTTGATGCCTCCACAATAGGAGGCACCCACACATGCGTCCCCAGCCGGTAACGATGGACCAGGGGATACACTATCCCATGACTCCCGATGGTCGTCGCCGAGCACGCTCGTACGACGCCATATGTTCGTGTCCCTTGACACCAATCTGCCCAACAGTATTGCAAAGCCTCGACCACCACCAATGTCCACCATACCCATGAGGAGAGGGACCTCAACGTCACGAGCACCTTCCGGATCGAGCCCAAGCACACCTACCCGAAGCGCAAACCCCACCTCGCCCCAGGCCCCTTCTAGATTTGCCCGAGCACGAGCACCAACTCACAGCCATGCCTTCGGCCTAGAGCTAGGGGGAGGAGGCCCGTTGCCACCACGCAACGCCACTGGCAGGGGGCTGACACCCAGCTCCGAGTCACCCTCGCGTTCGGGTATTTCGGTTATTTCGGTTCGGGTAGTTCGGTTTATGGGTAATTTGGGTAATAAAAAATGGGAACCAAATTTTTTCCTACCAAAAAAATACCCGAACCCAAATTACCCAATTTGGTTCGGGTAATTCGGTACCCAAAAAACCCAAAATATTCGAAGCACGCGTTAGCTTTTGGTATGAACAATTTGGGTAGTATGGATGTTTTAGTTAGTATGTCACCCTGGGCGTTCGGGTATTTTGGTTATTTTGGTTCGGGTAGTCGGTTTATGGGTAATTCGGGTAATAAAAAATGACAACCAGAATTTTTCTGCCAAAAAAGTACCCGAACCCAAATTACCCAATTTGCTTCGAGTAATTCGGGCACCCCCAAAACCCGAAATATTCATAGCGCACGTCAGCTTTTGGTATGAATAATTTGGATAGTATGGGTGTTTTAGTTAGTATGGGTACCATGATAGTGTAATAGTAGCATGAATAATTTGGTCAGTATGAATAATTTTGGTAGTATGGGTATTTTAAACCCGAACCCTAACCCGAAAACCGAATAGCAAGGAAATGAGAACCGAACCCTAACCCAATACAAAAATTACCTGACAATTCAGGTAATTCGGTTCGATTCTGGTTCTGGTAGCGGGTTAGGGTACCCAAACGCCCAGGGTGAGCTCCGAGCACCGCCGCCCAACCGACCCGCACCATCCATGCCCCTGGACTAGGCTACTACAGACGCAAACGCCACCAGACCATCCCACATGGCACACCACCACGCCAACCACCTCCAATAGCTGAGACCCCCAACGCCCGTCAGCCCATTCTGCCATAGCCAGCGCCGCCCGCGTGTAGCAGGCCGGAGAAGTGAAAGCACAACTTCTCCCTAGGTGGTTTTGGTAATTAATAACAACATATATTTCATTGGACTAATGTTTATGCCAAGTACATTTTAGGAAAGTTTAATGATGGGTTGGCTAAAGGATTGTGAGGAGATTCCCTAGATGCAAGGAGTACCTATTGGCAACAAGCTTGAAGACTCTACATTTTACACTTTGTGAGAAATCACTTTTGAGTCCATAGGAAAACCAATACTATTAAAAGTGGATGAGGAATTATGACGATCTGGTTGCTCAAATGCTTACAAATTAGCCACCAAAAATACTCATTCATTCTCTCAAAAAAATACTCTATCCAAAACTTAAAGTCCAAAATCGTTGCCACCAACAAATCCCATTCGGCCCTACAGAGTTTTACCTTAGACAGAACCCATGCCAAACCCTAGCTTCTCGGTGAAACCAACTTTCACTTTCGGTGAAACCGAAAGCAGTGACCAACCTTCTGTTGTCCCATTTCTAAAAATCAGAATTTCCAAGTTTTAGGTATCCGTGACACCGAGTTTCGGAATCTGCCTAGTGTAGCCAATCGGTCCCACCGAGAATTATATACCGGTCTCACCGAAACGCCAAAAGTTGCCACATTTTGCACTAGTCGGTGCAACCTAGTTTTCTACTTCGGTTTCACCGAGTTAGGCAATAATGTTGTAATGGTTGGATTTTTGGAGATGCCTATATATGCCCCTCCACCACCTCTCACTCGTAGAGGAAGCACTCAGAACATACCTACACTTGTCCTATCCATTTTTCTAAGAGAGAGAGCCACCTACTCATGTGTTGAGATCAAGACCTTCCACTCCGACCATATGAATCTTGATCTCTAGCCTCACCAGTTGCTTTTCACCCAATCAACCTCTTCTAAAAAGCCAAATCTGTGCGAGAGTGAAAAATGTGTTGAGGAGACTATCTTTTGAAGCACAAGAGCAAGGAGTTCATCATTGTTACCACATCTATTACCTTTTGGAGGGTGGTGCCTCCTAGATTGGTTAGGTGCCGCTTGGGAGCGTCCTTCTTCATGTTGTGTACTTGAACCAAGAAATTTATACGGGCAAGGAGATCGCCTACTTCGTGAAGATCTACCCATAGTGAGGCTAGTCCTTCATGGACGGAAGCCGTGATGGAACAGACGAGGTTGCTACTTTGTGGACCCTAGCAGGTGGAGCCCTCCGTGGACTCTCGTGACCGCTACCCTTCGTGGGTTGAAGTCTTCATCAACGTGGATGTACGATAGCACCACCTATCAGAACCACGAGAAAAATCTTCGTGTCATCAATTGTGTTTGATCCTCCTCTCCCTATCTTTACTTTCATGTGCATGTCTTTACTTTCGGTGCTATACTCTTAGACTTGCATGTGTAGGGTGTACTTGAATTGCTACAATTGTTAGAACTTGCCAAGACATAAAATTGGGAACATGATAGATTTTTCATTGGTCAAATAGTCTAATCAGCCCCCCCTCTAGACACATAAGTTTAGCTCTGTCTACTATTTGTAAGCCGGACTACCCACTACCAACACCATCATGAGATGCACGTTGATGCCTGAGTCTAGAATGACAAGATTATTAGGGGATACTCCATCAACATATTGCACCATGTAGACACCCACACCAGATTCGGGGTTATGGATTTGATTGTTGAGACAATCAAGAGGACTACTGCTTATCAGAAATGGTCTTGTGGATATGCACCATACATTCAGATGCTCATCAACTCCAAGTTGGAGAAGAATGTATATGCACTTGATCGTCCTCACATGCCACTGTAGCCAGAACTTGAGGATAACGTTGTAGTGATGGATCCCTCTCATCCCACTTCAGCTACTCCACATGCAGAGGCAGAGGCAGTCAGATCCACTAGTGCTCAAGTGACCAAGGCGCAGAGTGATCAAATGAGACTTCTCATCAGCACCATCTATGTGATGGAGAAAGATATCAAGGAAATCCTAAAAAATCAAGCAAGTCTGGAGAGGATAGTAGAAACCAAGTTTCCTGATCTTGACAACAAAGTGGATGAGCTGACAAAGACCGTCACTAAGCTGAAACAGGAGGTGGATGCAGTGCCCAGTACCCACTCTCCCGATGATGATAGTCCTCCTCTCCAGCGTCACACCCAATTCAGGACACGGGCAAGATCGTCCGTCGTGCCTATTCCAGAGTCTAGACCATCTTCATCAGCACCTACAACTGCTATGTCTGCTCCTTCAGCACCTTCAATGTCTACTCCACCACCCCAGAGGACATCAATTGAAGTCTTCACCGATGCGGTTCTATAGACTCCTTCATCACCTAAAGGAGGAGGCCATGCCCAGAGGGATGCTTAGCTCTACATTCTTTGAACTTTTTGGTAACTTGTTGCCAAAGGGGAAGAAGTGTATAGATCATAGGGCTTCGAGAGAGAATGTTTTGGTTTTGATTGATCTTTGCCCCTTGAAACCTTGGAAACTTTCGGTTTCTGGCTTGTTAGTGTCAAACTTTGTTAGTGTTTGATCATATACTCTTTGTGTGTTGCTACTACTTCCTATCCTTGAGATGTTTATATGATGATCATTCACTTATGTTTGATGTGATGTGCTTTGTAATTCATTCATATTATTTTTGCACACCACCAAGTTGTATGTGACATGGAAGAGTACCCCATGAACCTAATCGATTGTGCATTTGAATTCAAACGCAAATTTAAAAATAATGCACAAATTTAGGAGGAGCTCTTGCTTGTCACATACTTCTCAAAGCGACGATGCTATTCATTGATTATATCATATGTCGAAGCTTTTATCTATATGTTGTCATCAATTAACAAAAAGGGAGAGATTGAAAGCACAACTTCTCCCTAGTCGGTTTTGGTAATTAATAACAACATATATTTCATTGGACTAATGTTTTACACCAAGTATATTTCAGAAAAGTTTAATGATGGATTGGCTAAAGGATTGTAAGGAGATTCCCTAGATGCAAGGAATACCTATTGGCAACAAGCTTGAAGACTCTACATTTTACATTTTGTGAGCAATTACTTTTGAGTCCATAGGAAAGCCAATACTATTAAAAGGGGATGAGGAACTATGATGATCTGGTTGCTCAAGTGCTTCAAGATTAGCCACCAAAAATACTCATCCACTCTCCCACAAAAATACTCTGTCCAAAACCTAAAGTCCAAAATCGGTGCCACCAACAAATCCCATTCGGCCCTACTGAGTTTTGCCTTAGACAGAACCCATGCCAAACCCAAGTTTCTTGGTGACACCAACTTTCGCTTTTGGTGAAACCAAAAGCAGTGACCAACCTTTTGTTGTCCCATTTCTAAAAATCAGAATTTCCGAGTTTTAGGAATCGATGACAGCGAGTTTTGGAATCTGCCTAGGTTAGTAAATTCGGTCCCATCGAGAATTATATGCCAGTCTCACCGAAACGCCAAAAGTTGCCACATTTTGCACTAGTCGATGCAACCGAGTTTTTACTTCGGTTTCACTGAGTTGGGCAATAATGTGGTAACAGTTAGTTTTTTGGAGATGCCCATATGTACCCCTCCACCACCTTTCACTCGTAGAGGAAGCACTGAGAACATACCTACACTTCTCATATCCATTTTTCTGAGAGAGAGCCACCTACTTATGTGTTGAGATCAATACCTTCCACTCCAACCATATGAATTTTGATCTCTAGCCTCCCCAAGTTGATTTTCACCCAATCAACCTCTTCTATCAAGCCAAATCTATGAGAGGTGATTGTGTGTTGAGAAGACTATATTTTGAAGCAGAAGAGAAAGGAGTTCATCATTGTTACCACATCTATTACCTTTTGAAGGATGGTACCTCCTAGATTGGTTAGGTGTCGCTTGGGAGCATCATTTTTTGTGTTGTCGAGTCGAACCAAGAAGATTGTACGGGCAAGGAGATCGCCTACTTTATGAAGATCTACCCATAGTGAGGATAGTCCTTCATGGACGAAAGCCGTTATGGAATATACGAGGTTGCTATTTTGTGAACCCTAACAGGTGGAGCCCTCCGTCGACTCTCGTTACCGTTACCCTTCGTGGGTTGAAGTCTCCATCAGCGTGGACGTACGATAGCACCAAATATCGGAACCACGGGAAAAATCTTTGTGTCATCAATTGTGTTTGATCCTCCTCTCCCTACCTTTACTTTCATGTGCATGTCTTTACTTTGCGCTGCTATACTTTTAGACTTGCATGTGTAGGGTATACTTGACTTGCGATAATTGCTAAAACTTGCCAACACTTAAAATTGGGAAAAAGCTAGATTTTTAATTGGTCAAATAGTCTAATCACCCCCTCTAGACATACTCCAGATCCTACAAGAAGCCCTCGATCTGGATTTGATCAAGAACCTCACCAGAGCCGTCCCTCGCAGGCACGACCCGCCTAGCCACGGGTGTGCAGCCACCTACACCTCCGCGCCACAGAGCCACCTCGGACGCAGCCGCGGCGCATGCATCCGCGCGATGGTGTTGTCCACACATACTCCCCCTTTGTCCTGTGGTACACCATGATAGCGCGTGCGAGCTTCATATAATGTGTAGACCAACATTGATTGAATGGATCAATCAACGCATTGAGCAAGAGGAAGCAAAACTTACGATCTCATTCTCCACTGCGTGCAATGGCCACCTTGCCTCGAGCGAATGAACCACGTCGTAAAATTTGGTGACGCTTATCTGGATAGTGTGCCAGCGATGCGATAACGACCTCACGTTGCGTGGTTGAATGATGTGGATGTCGTACGACGCAATGTGCTTTTGTGCGTTAATGTTTCATGCACTTGCTGCCAGAAGGCCTCCCCTTTACTCCTGCTTATGAAATCTGCATATATGGCCAACCACGCATTGCACAACAAAGTCGAATAGTTCACCATCCTTCGTACTCCAAAAATGACGAAGCATTTAAAAATAATCTCAACGACTTTTGACCGAACACCTGTCAGGCGTGGTGTCCGCGATGGAGGTCGTCGACAGGGGGGCGGAGTGTACCTGGGTACAAACGGCTTCAGGGTCGACAACTCCGACGTGAAGAAGAGCAGATGCGTTAGTGCTGGTTGGGGACGCCTGACAATGTCTTTGTGACGGCCGGAGAGGTACAACAATGTCGATGGAGGTCAAGGGTGCGGATGCAAAGTAATGGGTAAAAAGGACGGAGTGGAAGTAAATGAGACTGAGAGGAGGGATTGGGTGGGTCGGGAATGTCAGAATCCTACGTGTCCGGACTCCCGCAAAGCCCCCTGCCCCCTCCCCTTGACGTTTCTCTCCAATTTACATGAGAAAACGCGCCCAGGCCGTGCTGCGGATCAATACAAGACCATGTTGGATGGCTTCAGTGATCCGGACGGATGCAGGCAGTTTGCAGGTCCCCTTGAAGATGTCCTAAGGATGGAGGTGCTTGTTGGACAAACAACTTTCCTAGCAGATTATGTATATACGTTACACCTTTCTTAAGCGCCAGTACTTATTTTTACGCGTAGTTAAACATTCATGCTTTACAATAAGCAGGTAAGTTTACTCAAAAAGTTTTTTTTTTAAGCACAAGACAAAAGGAAAAATGCGACACGCGGCACACTCGAAGGGGCAATCTGCAAAAGGACTCGCAGACGCGTCCGCCGTCCACCACCGGTCCACGACAGACACGCACGCAGAGCACCACCACACCACCACCGCCGCCGGCCCCTCCGGTTATACCCCCCACCTTCCTCCTCCCCCTTCCGTTTCAAAAATCAAACCACCCCAGACGGAAACCCTCTTTCCTCTCCCCACTCCCACCCGGCCGTTGCGGTGGCGAATCCGGGCTGCAACGCGGGGCCGCCGGCGTGACCCTCCGTCCCCTTCCTCCGGTCGCCAATCCACCTCGTCCCCACCCCGCCTCGCCTCCCCCCTCAACCAACTTTTCCCGATCTCCTCGTCGCTAAGCAAACAAACCCCTTATTAACCCCCCCGCTGAATCAATCAGCGGTTGGTTAGCCAGGAGAAAAGGTCCCGCCTTGCACCAGCCAGTACCGTCCTCCGCTGCCCGGTGCCAGTAGAGTAGAGCAGGGCCGGAGGGGGAGCGCCTGGTACGTTCGTGCTACCGGGTGGGTGGGGGCTGAGTGAGTGCTAGGAGGAGGCCGGCGGCAAGCGGGAACCGAGATTCCTTATTGTCCTCGACTGGGTCCAGGCCACTTCTTGGCCGGATTGTCTTCTTGTTTGCGGTGGTTCGCCGGTCGGCAACTGCGGAGTGTTCTTGCCGATTCTGTCTCCTGCTCCCGTGCTTGCAGCGGCGGTGTGCGCCGGTGAGGAGGAAGGCTGCCAAGATTGCTCGGGGGCGAGGGGGGAGCAGCCGCCGGTGCCCGGCCTCGGAGCGGCCGCCCCAGCCCGTCTATGGAAGTTGCCGCCCCGGCTCCATGCCACGGCCTGGAACCAAATTGCCGAGCACGGCGCGGCTTGCCTGCCCTTCCGACGCTGCCGCTCACTCCGGTGCCCGTCCTCTGCTTGGTTCTTGCTCCGGATCGACGGATTGCCGCGGGTCTGCTATGACGGTGGTGACGGGTCGGCGCCGGTGTGCTCGCTGGATGCTGCTGCTCTTCTGTTGCCTCCTCCTCACGTCCCCCTCACATGGTACACAGTCAGTTTTTTATCCAGTTCGATTTAGTGTTGTTTTGCCTAGATCATGAAATTCACTCATCAAGTTTACTGTCTACCTGAGTAAGGCCTTTGCAACAAAACAACCACTGGCTTTGGTGTCCCAACCACCGGCTTTGCCTAGATCATGAAATTCGATTTAGTGATTATTGGTGCTTGCTGTTTACCAGGTCATCATCGTCGTCGACCCGCTGACTCGTTTGTCGGGGCATATGGGATAAACTACGGGAGAATAGCGAACAACCTCCCGTCTCCGGACAAGGTAGTCGAGCTCCTCAGGAGGTCCAAGATAAGGAATGTCAAGATATATGATGAAGAACCCACTGTGCTCGATGCATTCAAAGGGACAGGGCTCAACCTGGTCATTGCTGTCAACAATGGGCTATTGAATTCTTTTGCTGCAAATGACAGCGTTGCGATTGACTGGCTGAATAAATACGTGCAGCCTTACATTTCTCAGACACGCATTGTTGGAATCACTGTGGGGAATGAGGTGCTGGGAGGCGATCCGAGCCTGGCTGCTCCGCTCGTTGGAGCTGTTAAGAACATGTACAACGGTCTCAAGAAACTGCATCTGGATGACAAAATTGAGCTTTTCACGCCTCACTCTGAAGCTGTTTTTGCAACTTCCTATCCGCCCTCTGCATGTGTCTTCAAGGAAGAAATCATGGTGTATATGAAACCGCTGCTGGATTTGTTTTCACGGATCGGCTCACCTTTCTATGTCAATGCATATCCCTTTTTGGCTTACTTAGGTGATTCGGGGCAGATTGACATTAATTATGCGCTCTTTCAGCCCAACCCTGGAATACTTGATCCAAACACTAGTCTGCACTACGACAACATGTTTGATGCTCAGATAGATGCAGCTTATGCTGCTCTGCAGGCTGCTGGTTATAATGAGATGGAAGTCCGGGTGGCAGAGACTGGCTGGGCTTCTAGTGGAGATCAAAGTGAAGCAGGAGCATCAGTTGAGAATGCAAGGACTTACAATTACAACCTCCGTAAGAGGCTCTTTTTGAGGAAGGGAACTCCTCTCAAGCCAAATATACCGGTCAAAGCATACATCTTTGCCTTGTTTAATGAGAACTTAAAGAATGGAGATCCTACTGAGAAGCACTACGGGCTCTTCAATCCAGATGGAAGGATTTCATATGATATCGGCTACTCAGGTCTATTACCTTCATCAGCACCCGCATCCTTGTTGTCAGTTAAGGTAAGCATTTATTTCTCGCACATCTACTTGTTTGCCCCCTAGTCTTCGTTTTCATTGTATTTTCTAGTTTGATGGTTATTGGATTATATTATTGTAAGGGTTTTGCTTCAGTAATCCACTTTCTCAACATTTATGCACAATGCGGATTAGAGGTGGATATCAAAGTTCCAAAGTCATCAATTGCCACTCAAAAGGATACAGTAGTCAATCAGACATAGCTTTCTAGTTCAAACCTCATGACATCGTTAACAAAAGTGGACCTACCAATTTATTTTCTCCCGTGCATCATGGATCATGGCATTTTCAGCTGTCCAGCTTCTGTATCACAGTATCGATATTACAATTTGATACTTAGCTAAGAAAATCAATTAAAAAACACCATACTTGTCTCGGTGTAAGGATTCAAGGTTGTGATAGCGCGAGGTCTGTCAGGGTTCACACATGATGATGAATGTGGCGGTCAAGAATGGGGCAGTCAATTGTTTGCCGTCCTTATCCAAGTTGTGAATATTGGAATATATGTTTATTAACAACCAAAGCCTGTCAGTGTTGTGGATGAACGTGTTCTTCGGCAAACTCTGTCAGTGTTGTGGGTGAACGTGTTCTTCGGCAAACTAGATTGGCACTAATGTTGTCCAGTGAAGAACTTCCAATGTAGAGTACTAAATAGAGACAACATAGGCTGAGCAGTAAATACTGAGATCCTCCATAAAGTAGACACTAGACAATGACAAGAAATTAACTTGCATGCTTTCAAAACAATTTAAATGCCAATAGGTTTCTCTTCCGTTTATACTAATTATGGAACCTCTTCACCCAGTTGGGCTAAGCCAATTTCATTGCACTAATTAATGCCTAGAAAAAAAATTTGGATGACCGTAATCAATCCTTTTCGTCGAAGGTAATCTGTTGTTATGAGTGCAGTGCATAATTGCATGATCTGCAAGTTCATGCTCTGAATTCTCTAACACTTCCTATGCAAATAACTTATGGGATCTTGTAACCAAACTTCCTAGAACAATTGCCTATTTCTCGCTTACCTTTGGTGTATGATGATACCACGTCATTAACCTGATTCGACATTGTGGTTTCTGTTTGCAGGAAATGCGAGCTTGGGGTTGGATTGCGCACTGTTTGGCTGCGGTTATCCTATCTATTTTCTTGTTTTAGGCTTAGCGGCTCAGATTATAGAATAGCACATCTGTTAAGGGTACAATGATGATGAGGAGTTAGAATGCCTGCTTGTACTGGGAAACTCGGAATGGACATTCGAATAATGGTTCCCCGCACACCAGTTTCGTTTGTGTCCCCTTCACTCCTTTTACCTGTGATGAAAAGAAACACGGTCCTGAATTTTTTACTGGACATATATTTATTTTAGCATTAGATTACAGATACTGCATCGAGCTAATAATCCTCTGCAACCTATCAATTTTTTTCATCATGCCAAGTTCCAAGAAATGGACTTGGTCCTCTTGGATGCTTTTTTCCTTTTCTTATTTTACTTCCAAGCATGATGAGTCTAGTCGTTGCTGAAGCAATCGTATCTTAAACAATCCTTCTTCACATCATCGTCTCTATAAATAAAATAAAATAAAAAGAAGGCCTGCCTGCCTCAGTAGTGGGCAGTCCTTTATTCTCTAGCCGTCCTTTTTTTTCGTCGCCACTTTTGATCCTTTTTTGTAAAGAGTACAATATCAGGGAGAAAAGGATAAGTGCCAGGTCTTTTAGGATGCGCCAACTCTTTTGAATTATGTTTTTTTCTCTCTCTCTCGGAGGGGATGCCAGTGAGTGTGGCAGGTGCAGGTGGTGACTGTGGGCATTGGATCCCACTACATTATCATGTGATGATGGTGTGAGGTTTACAGTGTACTCCCATCGTTTTTAAATATAAATCTTTTAATAGTTTTCATTAAGGGACTACATACGGACGTATATATACATACTTTTAAGTGTAGATTCATTCATTTTGTTCCGTATGTAGTCTTTTTATGGAATCTCTTAAAAGACTTATATTTAGAAACGGAGAGAGTACATATTATTGTTATTGCAGGACTATGTCACTGGGCTTTTGACACGCATTGGACGTGCAGTGTCATTGTACCTCTATCATCAGTGATTAACAATGCATGCCTGTGATTCTTAAGCGAGTACTCGCTTCGTTTCTTTTTACTTCGCAAATAAGACTTTTCTTAAACCAAACTTGGTGAAGTTTGCTCAAGTTTATATGAGAAGTGTATCAGCATTCACAATATCAAATCAATATCACTAGATACATCGTGAAATTAACCTTTGTGTCAACTGTCTAAAACGTCTTTAGACAGTTCAGGTCAACCGTCCAAAACGTCTTATAAAAAAGAAGGGGTGAGTATTGTAAATGTTGATAATCTTTAACATAAATTTGGTCAAACCTTTACGAAGTTTGATTTGAGGCAAATCTTATATGTTGAAAAGAAACGGAGGAAGTAAAAGTACGGTAGTGTTTAAAAAAGAGTACGGCGATGTGGTTACTAATGCTACTCCAAACAAGTTATAATACAAACAACTAAAATATAACATTTTCTATTTTTTGGTTTACTGTAAGTGGGCATTTTGAGGCCACACAGGTTTTGGTTAGGGCGTAATTTTCTTTTATGCAAAACGAAGGCAAAAAAATCCGCCTCCGCAGTTAGTTGAGAAGAAAAGAGTTGTCAAATTAATTTACAAAAAAAACCCGACTGAAAACAGATACAAACAACCCATAAGCAAACTACCCACAAAGTACATGGTTCTCCAAACGCACGACAAAAACCCTCGACAACGGCAAAAATTGGGCACCCTCCATCATGAAACCGTGGACACTTTCCGGATGGCGTCACCCTTTTTGGTTTGGTTCCTCATTGATTTCTCCCTGCTTGGCTTCTCTTTCATGAGGCGGCCAGTTGTTTTGCCGAGACTAATCGTACACCCGTTTATTAAGAAAACTGTAAAACTTGTTGAATTTTTTGGTATATTTGTCATCAATCAAGAGACTCCTAGGGGCACACACCAACACACCGGTCGCATCAACATCAACAACCAGAGGAGCCATTAACACTTTACCACAGGATCCACTGACACGATGAACTCATGCATCTCCAGTGCTCACATGACATAGGTGAAACATGTCCCTCACACCAGGTCCAAGTGCTCCACATACAAAGAAAGGTTGGCTCAGATTAGTCCACCTCCAAATGCTCCACATACAAAGAGAGGTTGGCTCAGACGTAGCTCGGCAAAAACATTCAGCCTCTGCCTTGAGGCTACTCATAGTAGGGAGTATCATACACTAGTATCTAGTGTATACCTTCATAGTGCATAGTATCATAGAGTAGTATCATGTATGGTGATATTTATTGTCATGCATGACACAAACTAGCATAACATTTAACATGTTACGGTATCTATCTATCTTACTCTAACCCTCTCTCTTCTTTAATTATTTGCCACATCAACAAGTTTCCTATTCTCAAGTGCATGATACCACCTATGTTATCCCCACTATGGCCAGCCTGACAAGGAAACCATAAACACAGAGGATGAGAGATACAACAACCATCACAACCATAACTATCTTATTATTCAGATGGACAGAACCAACTTCACCCACACAATATATATGTTTGAATACAACAGCAGCTACATCAATATTTACTACAACCAAATGTTCCATAGACGAACCAATTGATGGGAGGAACCTCACACAGGACTAATTCTTCATTCATGCATAACTCTAGACCACTGTACCACACACACCTTCTTCAACACAAGACCTAACATTAATTAACACTTCCTTTCCCCTTTTATTTATATCTATCTTACAAAGGGGTAGTTAATACATACAAATCCATAAGCAAGACAACATGCACTTCACACAATCATATACCGGGGCCTTCTTCACACCAGAGCACAGGAACAGGAGATACTTGCCAGACGAAACAAACCGTGTCGAAATGGAGGGCGCGGGGAAAGTCCTTGGGCGCTACAGCCAGCTGGAGCGACCGGAGGCGCTGAATTCCTTGGCAGGTTTGGGGCTGCGAGGTGCCGAGGTGCTGGCCTCACCGTTGTTGGTGGAGTTCTCCCCGAAGCTCAGACCGTTGGCAAACATCGACACGATGTTACCGCCGTGCACCCTCCCCTCTGGAAGAGGTGCACGACTGGGAGCCTCCACTGGAAGCATGGAGATGCTGCGCCTGCTGGTTCCAGAGTTTGCAGGGTGGCTCTGACGGTCAAGGGAAGCAGCGCTGCTTGTGATACTGAAAGCGGCCAGTGTTCGACCACCGTGGATACGGTCATCGTCCAGCAGCGGGTTGTGATGGACACACATGCCTTTCTTGCCTCTTGCAAGGCGGTCACAGGGAGGGCCGCCAGCTCCGAGGTCGGAGCCTGGGTGACCCCACGTGCAACGTTTGCCTCCTCCGTGTGCCTTGCAGAAGTCGGTGCTTCCCTGTGCGCTCTTATCACACCCAGCAGATACGCATCTCTTGCCCCCACCATGACCAACGCAGCGATCCGTACGACCTCTGGCGCTCTTGGTGCATCCTTCTACCACGCACCTCTTGCCACCTCCATGCGCAACGCAGAACTGTGTACCTCCGTGCACACATTTTGTACAGCCTTGAGCCGAACAACGCTTGCCTCCTCCATGCCCTTTGCAGAATGGCGTGCTTCCCTCAGCACCCTTTGTACAGTCGGGGTGCGTGCATCTTCTGCCACCACCGTGCGATTTGCAGAAATCAGTACTTCCCTGAGCACCCTTCGTGCAACCAGCATGCTGACAGCGAGGTCCGCCTCCATGGGCTATGCATAAGCCTGAACGCCCTTCCGCGCTCTTTGTGCAGTTCTGCTGTTGACACCTTTTTCCACCACCATGTTTGATGCAGCGGCCAGATTTCCCTCTTGCTGCTCTTCTGCAGCCGTCATGGATACAACGCCGACCGCCGCCATGGCCTATGCAGAAATCAGTACGGCCTTCAGCGCTTTTGGTGCACCCAAGGTGCCCACAGCGCCGTCCCCCTCCATGAGCTTTACAGAAGATGGTCTTGCCCTCGGCACCTTTGTTGCATCCCTCTTTGCGGCACCTTCTGCCCCCACCGTGTGCAATGCAGCGCCCTGACGAACCTCTGGCTCCTTTTCTACACCCTGGAAATGAACAAACCTTTGCGCTGCTGATGCGATGTTGTGGACTAACAGACCCGGAAGTACAGGTTGCTGGACTTTCTTGTAGTTGGAGCAATGTTGGCATTGAAGCTGGACCCTGACTCTGGTTAGAGCTGCCTGATAGAACTTGCCTCGGAGAAAACCCAGTCATCATTCCAGTCTTATTAAGGAAAGAAAGGACCTGACCACCAGATGGTCGGCGAAGAGATGTAGAACCTTCGTCAACTCTTGGGACTAAGTCCATAATGTATGGCTGCAGAAATGTGTTGTTCTGTTTGGTTGCTGCAGTTAGGTCTTGGCCAGTAATAGCAGATTGACATGGTCCAACAGACAAAGATAACTCAAGATCCAGCCCAGCCTTCGCCGAAGTTCTCCTAAAATCACTAGCCTGCTTATCCAGCCTGGAAGTACCTTCACTACCCAGCGTAAGATAATTTAAGCCCAAATCAACAGAAGAACCTTCATCACTACCCTTAGGAGAAGATATGGTGCAGCCAGCACGTATACTTTGCTTGCTGGAATCTGAGTTTGATGAGTTGCCCAGACCAAGCGACAAGCCATCAAACTTTCTCTTGGTTCCTCTAGGTTGGTTGTACAAATTACCATGAGGTAGCACATCAAGTTGACTATTACTGTCTGCAGGGTGACTGGATACTGGGGCGACAGGGAACTTGTTCATGAAGGCCTTTGGATTCGAGAAATTTATAGTAAATGCTGACTGCCCAGGCCTGGAGTCCATTGTTCTCAGTGCTCAAGCTTACCTCACTTCCGGGTTAAATAATGGTCAACGAAACTATCAAGTTAGAAAACCTAAGGCATTTAGCAGTACAAGTTATCTTTGCAACCACCACTGACAAACCCTGAAGTATCTCTACGATCCATCTTCCAGTGCTCCACGTAGAGATAAAGTTATTTCTTCTCAAAGCAGCAACAATGCTAAACTTCAGAGGAATCACACCAGGGTTTTATCTCACCAACTGAATCACGGCTGCAGAGAAGGAAAGGACAATTGCCAATCAATGATCACGACTCGACATAATGCACAAACTCAATTGATATACAGCTGAAAGGAATTTATTAAATTAGTGTTGAAGTATTGTAGGGTATTGTTCAATCATGTAACACCACCACCTGAGACATAATGTCAACTTTTGCTAAAGGGTAGGGACAGGACAACAATCTGAATTGCATGTCATTTCGAAAAGAAAAAAACTTAAATTGTAGGACTCTGAAATCTGGTCTAAACTGAAGGAATCGAAAGTATGACGCCCTCTTATACTGAATGGCAAGCATATTAAGTACATAGAGAAAAATTCCGGCTGTGCCATTAAAGAGAATAGAATTCGAAAAATGATTTTCATCAACCAAAGTGAAATGGTACTATATGAAACAGCTAAACATACAGCAAGAATCTAGCCATCTAATAGCACAACAGAAAAACACAAATCAATCTGCTCAGCATGGGTAGTAGTCTATCGCTGGCATTTACTTAACAACAGGAAGAAGAATATCAGCACCATGTCTGAATGACTGGAAAAAGGCGAGGAAAAGAAAAACAGCATATATCTGCAAGAGATGGCTTGATGCAACTGCACTATTATAGCAGTACTAGATAGGGACACTTTACACCTAAGATACCACCAAAATGCATAGGACAGGAATATTCTACTTTCTTCTCACCCCAACAAGCAAAATGGAATCTGGTTTCAGCTAATAGTCAAACCGAAGAAATTCTGCACACTAGATCACGAAACAGAGATGCTTAATGACCTAATCACTATGGAAGCTCAAATTGAGGATCATTTGAAGATTTTCCCCAAAAAAGGGTCCGAGGGATGTCAGATTACTTTCAACTAGAAACAGAAAAGACAGCGTAAAACAGGACAGGCCCAAATGTTTACGCTCTTCACATATGTGCAAAAGCTTGCTTTTTAATTTCTTTACTCGGATGTTCTTATTCCAAGAATATCGTTTACACCTATGGTTTCTCTGTCCCAAGGATGGTATATCACCAGCAAAACATTGCGGAGATATTCCCAACACGGACAAAAACTAGGAATCCAGAACGAGAATTTCACTTGCACGCAAAATTACGCAAGCTCCACAAAGGTGATCAGTGAACAGGAGCCCGCTAAAATAACAAGCCCGACAACCTACACGGCATACCAAACCGCGTCACCAGCAGCAAAAGGATAAATTCACGGCGCTCTCTATAGGCCGGGGCCGGATCTAGGCGGTGCGCGTAAGGCGTACCCAAAATTTGCAGAGGTCATCACTGGATGGCGAAAAGGCTCATACCTCGAAAACGAATGTCCGAGATTGCTGACGAGGCGGCGGCGGCGGCCAAGAACGGGGGCGGCGGAGGTGGCGGGACCCGTGTGATGGGAGGAATCGGACGCGTCGGCGGAGACGCTGAGCTGCGGCGCCGCGGCAGCGGGAAGGGGGGCAAAGGCGGCGGCCAGGAGAGGGGGGGAGGAAGAGGAAAGGAAGGGATGGTGGAGGGGGGCCGCTTATGTAAGGCCGAGTGCTGCCCAGATTGGCGTTGTGGACGACGCCGCGGGCGCACGAGAGCAAATCAAAATCCCTTCTTTTTCCGTGTCTGTTTTCTTCGGAAATGGAGCGTGTGATGGGAAGGAGAAGCGAGCGATGGGGAGATTGGGGAGTGGCAGAAGCAGAATATTCTTTTCGAAGCTTTTTCATGGAGGTCCCTGCACTTGTTTGTAATTGCCGAGAGTGTCTTTTGGATTGCCAGAATTTCAAAGGTTTTTTGTATGATTGCGAATTTAGTTTTCCCCCTCTCTGTATAAATCTACTTTTTTAATCTGAAGAATGGGATTTCTAAATTCTATGCCTCCGTTTCCTTAGGAATTCTCACTTGAACCTCTTTTAAGTTATGAAATCATTTGTGTAGGAGTAGAATCACGACATTTATCCTCCTTAGACCTTGTACAATGCTAGGTTCTTAGGATGTGTTTGGTTGGACTTTTGCAGCCAACTTCTGGCTTTTCAAAGCTAAAAGCTAACCAAAGGGAGAAAATCAGAAGCAGAAGTTGCAAAATCTACATCTTCCCCGTAGTGTAATTTTCGAAGCAGGTGAACGCCAACTTCAACAATGAATTTTTAGTTGTCCCCTAAATGTTGGATGGTATTTAACCACCTTTGCCACTAGCAAGTCAAAAAATCGATTCGTTCTGTTCCTCCCGTCCCGAGCGAACCATCAAGCAGCTAGCCAGCGTCGGACCCCTAATCCCCCCGAGCGGCAGCGCCGGCCCTCTGCTGCAGTGTGCCCGACCGCCGGCGTCGCCTCCCCCGTTCGCCTCCCCGTCGCCACCTCCTCCCTTCCCCACTCCCAGTCGGACCCCCAATCCCCCCGAGCGGCAACTAGGGTTCGGCGCCGCCGCCGTCCCTCCACCGTCGCGCGCCTTGCTGCCGCCGACGCCTCCCATGACCGCATCCCCCTCGCGATGTCATCCCTCCCCACTGTTCGTTGGAGCTCCTCCTCCTCCTCCCCGCCTCACCATCTCTGCTGGACGACTGGAGCAGCAGGGGTCGCCACCCTCGACCGCGCCACGCCCTGCCACCGGTGATGCCTCTCATGCTCGCATCCCCGTCGCGACGTCCTCCCTTCTCCACTGGCCGTCAGAGCTCCTCCCTCCTCCTCCACGCCTCACCATCTCTGCTAGACGAACGGAGCAGCAGGGGCCGCCGGCCTCGTCCGTGTCGCGCCCTGCCGCTGGTGAAGGCACAGGCCGCCCCGCCGCGACCTCGTCCTCCCCATTCCTCCCAATCCTCTATCCCCCTCACACCTTCTATACAAGTACAGAGAGGATGAATCTTTCATATTGTTGTGTATTGATGATGTAAAGTTGGTAAAATTTTGATGGATGATGCATATTGATTATCATATTGTTGTGTATCAATCATATTTGCTTGTGTTGTAAGCTATACATGTTTTGATTGTTCAAACATGATTATGTTGTGAGAATATTTGCTTGTGTTGTTGAGCCGTATTTATGTTGTGACAAATATTATTGATGATGAATGTGTTAATATCATTATATTCTTGTGTATATTCTATGGTGCATGCCTTTTGTAAAATTATTATGAGTCGATATATATTTATATGTAATATGTCGTTGAATTCATATTTGTTAGTCGTGAATCATCTAAATTGTCATAATTTTCCTTTGCAATACGGTCATTCTGTTGACTACCAATGCTCTTGACATTGTTTTACGGTTAAGTTGCATATTAAAATATTGACTCATTTCTCATGGTCATTACAGACAATTCACAAACAAATTTACAGTTTCACAGTTGTTTCAGCCAAACATCTTTCAGCTTTTACATAGTTGAAAGTTCACAACATCTTTTCCACAACTCACAGCTCATAGCAGCTTTTACAGAATCTATAGCTCAACCAAACACAACCATAGAAAGGTGCTTAGAAAATTAAACTAGATTTTTTTGAAGCATCAATGCCTATTTCTACAGGAGAGATGCCTAACTAAAGGTCTACCATATACAAATAAACACTGATGCTTAAGAAAAACCTCGTTTATTTCCCTAAGCACCACCCCTGAGCACCTTGCATTGTATAATGCCTTATGTGTTGTTATATCCATGCAACTATACCGCAATTACTCCCTCCCCCAATTCTCGCAGTTTTTCTTGTGTTTTGTTGTACACTAATTTGCACCTACATTCCTATACAATGTTGTTTATTTCCTATTTCTATGCCTCTTGGAGTAGAATGATTAATTTGGCATGTTAACTTTATTTATCATGATGTCCTCCTTTTTTTTGAAGAGCCCACCTCTTCTCTTGTTACCCAAACGAGTATTATACATAACATTTCTATAAAAAATGTGGATTGTCAGAATTTCAAATCTTTCTTTTTGGAGAACCTTATGCGAAGGCAAAGGATTTATGTAGTTCATTAAGAAGAATATATATGATCAATTTTATAAGGTAAACCATACTCAAAACCTAACATTCCCTGTTAATTGAGGAAAATTGAGTGAATGACCAAGAACGAACACAAAAAAGACACTAGAGATGAGGATAGGAACTAGGAGCAACAAACTCGCATGACCTCAAGGAACATCGTTTGAGCCAGACATAAGTGCGCCAAGGCCCAAAAAGATTGGGCATGCCTCAAGTGCGATCGAACTAACAACCACCACCTCAAAAGATCTTGTCTGTGTCGAGCCTAGCCACCGCCTCTACACCGAATCACAGTTGATTAACATTATTGTGTGGGAGCTTCCTGCAAGGGACACCTTCGACTTCTTGTCGATACTCGCCAAAGCGCTCAAGGCCACGATCAATTTGCGATGGAAAGCGTTTTTCTGTACATGTCCATGTAGCCTTTCATCTTCTGCTCAATGCCCTCTACTTTGCTCTCCTCATGCAACTATTCAAAAACCTCCAACAATCAATGCTCCGAATGCCCAGCCGTTGGGATGTTGCACCCAATTTTCTTCTTCTATAGACACCTGCTTCATCGCTCAAAGCGAGATGCACCATCTTTTTGCATGTGCAAATCCGTGAGTGTCCCAAGCAGAGAGCACCCATTTCAAAGCTTTTTTCATAACCGCAAATCAAGTTTTTTATCTATAAATGTTCTTTTGCATGCTAACTTAATTTAGTATCATGCTAAGGCTCCAAGTCAAAAATATGGAACCATCATCTTATTTCCTCCTCTTTTTTGAAGAGGTCACTTCTTCTCTTCTACTAGAATCCAAACCATAGTACAACGGTGGCTCAAAAGGCCCCACAACATTCGACCTACCAACTCCCCAATGCTTAACCGGTTGATGTGATATGCTTTGAGTTGATAGCTGATGTCTATTTGAGGATACTTGAGGGTCGTTACACAAACCCCTATTATACAAGATGATTGTGGGGATATTCTCTCCTGAGACCTCATTTCCTCAGGTAAATGTAATTCCAAGAGCACTTGTAAGCTTTTACCCGAAGGAAATTCAAACCCCACTAAATCAATCACCCTAAACAGATATCATCATTGGTAAAAAAGAAACAAAACTTCTCAAGTAGGTCTGGAAACATAAGTAGACTGTGCCAAGAGTTATTCTTTTTGCCATGAGGCTCCTTCTAAAAGCACCACAGACATGAAGCTCTATTAGATGTATATGATCACACGAATGCCTCGGCTTGAGTGCAGCACTCTCTCCCAACTTAGGGCCATTCAATTTCTTCTGGTCATCTTATTCAGGGCAAACGACTTCTCGAATGTTGCATTAAATAACACTAGGATTCCACATTTGTCAATGCTACAGTAACAAGAATCCACATTTTCATCAAGTCAATGAGTGGCTCAGGATTCCGCAAGATCAAGATTTTGGCTTCTTCTGTTGGCACCCTTTCACCCCTCTAGACCGAAGCATCAACTCTACCTTTTCGAGTCAAGATTCCAAACCTCCTTTCCCTACAGGAGGCCACCTTCATGTCTGATTCCGTCAATCTGACCAAGGTGACCACATGCATGAATATCACTTAAAAAATATAAGGATGGAGATCATGACATTACTAGCATAATTCATCCAGGTTGGACACACGAACCCCTCGATTTACCATGTATCTGGGAATTGAATGGGGAAGCCCAAAACTATGCTTAGGAGACACAACTCTCCAAATGAGCATGTTCTTGCCATACAAATTCAGTTCATAAACGACATTGTCAGGTTGTCCAAGCTATATAGAATGCGAACATCAACTACTATGTAATTAATGTTGTAATATGTTCCTTAAATGAATGGTAGTTTGGTGCCTATACATGTTCCAAAAAAGGAAGTGTTTTCCTCGAAACAACAAGATTTGGGCCTCTTTTGGACTTTAACAAGAAAATATGGGTATAGGAAAAACATGAAAATGAGATTTCACATAGTATCAAAATTCCATAATATACCAAAACATATGTATTTTAAACATGATGCACTTGGATGATAAAATGAGAAGTGTGGGTGGAGGGTGCGGAGGATGGATCTGGTGACCGGGATGAATGAAGAAGAGACAAATGGGGGCCAAAAAGCATTAAAGTTTATCCATGTGATGGTCGATTTCCTTGGATGGGGAAATTTTAGGTCATATACACGGTTCATAGAAATTCCTCAGAATTTTTCTGGTCTAGTTTGCATGGATTTTTCTTTTCTAAAAGTCATTTTGTAGGAATTCGCGTTGCACATTCCATTGGAAAATTTGCCAACTTGTACTTTCCAGAGGAAAAACAACACCTGCAAACGCCAGGATGCAATCATTTTTCTAGGCCTAGATCAATGGGAACGTGTTGCAATATGGTTTTTTCCTTTTTTTTTCAAAAAGAATAATTTTTCTTTTATATGTAAAGCATCGTAGGGGAGCTCTGTTGGATGGTTGTTTCCTTCTTGCTAAAAGGAGATGGTGACCGGTTGAGCCGTGGCAAAATTTCTCTATCAACCATGAAAACAAAGTGGCGTCACCTTCCTCTCATTGTGAAAAACAATGAACTTAACCGCGATCATTGACCATATCCAACAACAAACCAAATTATGCTTAGTAGGAATATGAATGGAAACAACAAACCCTTCGATTTACCATCCATGTCGGAATTTCAACGGGGATGCCCACAACTATGCTCACCAAACTCTCAACTCTTCAAATGAGCCCATTTCTTGCTGTACAAATTCAGTTCGATGGCCATTGTCAGGTTGTCCAAGCTATCTAGAATGCCAACATTGATGGCTATGTAATTGATGTTGTAGTATGTTCTTGAAATGAATGGAAGTTTGATGTCTATCCATGTTCAAAAAAAAGATAAATTGTTCTTTTCTCTCAAAACAACAAGATTTGGGTCATTTTGGATTCTAATAGTAAAAATTTGGGTATATGCATAACATCGAAATGAAAATCACATAGTATGAAATTTCCATAGTATATCAAAACATATGTATTTTGAACTGCAACAAGATCTCTTCGCGGCTCGGCCCCTGCGTCGCTCTCCCCCAGGGTGACTCGGGCGTCGAATAGATCCGCCCGGCCACGGCCCCCCTCCCAGCTCCTCCCCCTTGCCACTGTTGGTGGTCACCTCCAGCAAAGCCTAACCTGGTGACGACGACGGTGGGGATTCACCCTTCCGGCCACTTCATGGCGACTGCCCATCGGCCCGCAACAGCGGTTCTGGTGGGGTGGGGACCCTGGTCCAAATAGAGTTGCCTTCTCCCTGACGCGGTGGAGGTCAGCCAGCGCCTGACTCGGGCGTGGTGGCTGGCCATGGCAGATCTCGGGATCCCGTGCTGTTCGTGGCTGATCTTGGGCGGGTGGTAGTTGGAGCTGTCCTCTCCGATGGAAGGTGGTGGTGTGCTATGACAGGGAGCAGTGGGCGACGTGGTGCTGTTGTCTGGCCAGTGCCTGCGTCATTGCAGGCAACGCCCGTGCAGATCCGACAACGGCGGGGATCTGGCATCCCGGAGCTACTCCAACATGAGTGGGGGCTTGTGAAGTGGTGGCCAACGCGACGCTCCTTCGTGTGTGCCGATGGTGCTCGGTGGCAAGGGGGGATGGAGGTGGTCTGCCGTGTCTGCCTTTTTGTGTGGTGCGGCTGCGGTCCGTCTGTTGCGTGGCTGCTCAGCCCCGCGGCCGGTTTAGAACTAGAGTGCGGCACGACTACTGGTGGCTCTGGTGCTCACCGTACGGAGGTTCCGGTGGTGAAGAGCGTCCTGCCCATGAGTTGCCAGATTCGCGTCCCTGCTGGTTTGGTCCTGCCCAACCAGCATCTCGGCGCTAGGGTGGCTGATGCTCGATGACATGGTAGTAACTCGTCTCGGGGGCATGACTGTGTGTGGAAGAAGGCATGCGGCTAGTGACTGTGGTTCAGTCACACGGTTGATGGTGGGGCCAGCTAGTTTGGCTTGTGGAGTGGAAGACGATGCCAGGTGAAAGTCTGTTTGTGACTATGGTCGGAGCCGGCATCGACATCGTCCGCGAGCGTCGCTGCCTTCTTGAAGGTGCTGCTGTGGTGATGTGCTCCTCTCCCTTACCATCTACTGCTTCGAGGGAAACCTCATGTCTATGCTCTCTTAGATCGGATGATGGTGGCACATTATGTCGTTCCCCTCTTGTGGGCATCATTTTTGGAGCAGGGATTAGCCGTAGGGACCAACGGTGGTAGTGGTGGTGGTGGTGCGACTAGCTTGGATTTGGCGGTGGTTGTTCGGTAGTGAGCATTGGGGCTCGGCTACGGTGCCTTTGGCGCCGTAGGGTGGCCATCTGTTTCCCCCTTGTGAGCTCGACCATCCCTTGGTGTGGTTCCGATTCCTCCCGAAGCCAGGTTAGTGGGGTGTGCTCCTTTCCAGACCACTTCATTCCTGTACGACACCTCTCTCCTTATGGGGTGTTGTTGGGTGGCGACCAGACGACCAACGTTCAAGGCCCTCCTTGCTTGGTCAGATGAAGATGGAAGTTGAGCCCCCCCCCCTTTTTGCTGGTTGTGCTGGATGTGTTCTTCTCCATGTGTTTCTCTTTGGCTGCCCTTTGGGCGACCTTCGTGCTTGCTCAAGACCCTCCCATGGTTGTCGTTGTGCTGCGGCGAGCTTCGGGCTCTTGGCGTTGTCTTGGTTCATCTTTACTCAATGACGAAGCAATGATGCTCCCCAACCTGCTAATCATTTCGACCGCCCGTGGCAGATCTCCCAGTCAAGGTTCATGTTAGGTTTGGCACTCATTGATTATGGTTGATCTTGTGTTGTGTCGTGGGGGCTCGGTACGCATGTCGGTGCAGTTCGTTAGGTTGTTTGAATAGTCTTGGTATTGTGATCCTTCGACAACACCCCATATCTATTTGTGTTTTTCGTGGTGTTGGTATTTTTACCTGCTAGCTAGGTCATGCCTTCCCCTGGGTGGCATTTTTTTCTCATCTTCTGTAACCTCGTTACCTTAAGGTTTTCGGCCCGGTTTCCCTCATAAACGGGCCAGCTTGTTTAGGTTTTGATCTGGTTTTCCTTATAAACATGATCAACCAAAGCTCAAGGAGTGAGTCTTGGCTTTGGCAACTTTTAAAATAATATATTCAGGTGGGGACCATCTCCCCCTGGGCGACCGTTCAAAAAAAAATATGTATTTTAAATACGATGCATCTCGATGCTGCAGATAAAGAGGATGTGTGTGTGGTGTGGGAGGAGGGGGGAGGTAACAGGTGACCGGGAACGAATGAAGGAGAGACAAACAGGGGCCAAAAGGCATTAAGGTGATCCATGTGATAGTTGGTTAGAAAAAACTCATTTGGAGTTTTACTGGCCTAGTTTCCGTAGAAATTCCTTCTATGTGAGTGGGCGCATTTCACATGAATTTGCGTTGGACATTCCATTAGGAAATTTGCCAACTTGTACTTTCTGGGGAAAAACAACACCTGCAAACGTTGGCATGCGATTGTTTTTCTTGGCCTAGATCAAATGGCACGTGTTGCAATATGTTTTTCTTCTTCTTCTCTTCTTCCTAAAAATAATATGTTCCTTTTCTTGTGTTGCGTACGTAGAGCATCGCAAAGCGGCTCTGTTGGCCGGTTGTTTCCTTGTTGCTAAAAGGAGACGGCGACCGGTTGAGCCGTGACAAACTTTCTCCATCATCCATGGAAACAAAGCGGCGTCACCTTCCTATTGCGAGGATCGATGAATCTTTTTTTATATTTATTTTAGAAAAGGAGGATCGATGAACCTAACCACGATCATTGGCCAGATCCAACGGCGAACAAGAATGCAGCGAGCTGAATCTCCTATTTTTTGTAAGGAAAAGCTGAATCTCTATGTACGTAACATACTATGCGGTCGTTGTAGCCAGCCTCGTAGGATTCGATTACTTGTTCGACTTCGCGGCGTCTTTTCTATACTGTAAACCCTAGGCAAAACCATGTTGCGCACCCATTGTTAATTAGCGGCGTGAACGACTGGCCAGCTAGCTTTGGCGCCAAGCTAGCGTTTTTAATCCGGGGATCGAAGCCGCGGGGTGGCCCGGCCCTTGCGGGGTAGGTAACTGGTTAGCTTTGGTTTGGACATTTGCGACGGTGCAGTGCAAATGCGCCATGGCGTCAGTTCCATCGACGGGTCGCAGACAAAGGTGGTCGCAGTGTTTTTCCTTGTCGCCAGGGAAGTTGCGTGGTAGCTAGCTCTCGATTGTACAATTAGATCAAGTTGAGTTCAGGAGGATCGAACAATGCCTGCGCCATGGGAGGGACGGTGATTGGCTTGGGGAAAAGAACAGGCGCCGAAAGATGAAAGAGAAAGATGGGCGCGTAAATCAGGAAGCAGCAGTGATGCTTTGATTTTGGAGTTTGGAGTACAGTTTTACTACTACCTCCGTCTCAGTTTACAAGTCCTGCACATATATCTAGTTCGTCAATTTGATCAACTTAATAAGAGACATATATTATAAAAAATATATCATTAGAAATTTTAGATGTTCTATTTTTAATGATGTAGTTTTTTTGTTAAACAATATATTTTATATAAGTCAAATTGACGACCTAGGTATACGTACACGCCTTTTAGACCGTGACGGAGGGAGTACATGGGACGTCGCCGAGACCTCTTCAAGATACCGCTGATCTTGGAGATTCCGAACCTCACGCACGTCGTTTTCTTGCTCGACATGGAATCTACTCAAATCAAGACGCATGCACTACTGCCTCCATTTTCGAATATAGTGTATATTAGATATTTTTATTTTCAAAATTAAATTAACCTTAATCGGATTTATAGAAAAAAGTTATAAGAACTATCAGCATCTCGAATAGCAAGTCATTACCTTTAGTTAGATTCATAATGAAATGTACTTTCATATGATATCAATTGAATTGTAGATATAAATAATCTCTATAAATTTTGTCAAAGTTTATGAAACTTGACTTTTAAGAAAACTCAAGATAGGGTGGGCCCACCTGTCAAAAAAATAGACGGTGCGAGGGGAGACAACCGTTAGCTTGTTTCACTTATGCCCCAACCGGTCGTTTTTGTCTCACTCTCTCCCCTTCTCCCATGCACCCAAAGAACCGATGGAGAATGGAGGTGCCAGCGACGGACCGACCGGGCCGGACGATGCTGGCGGCGGCGATCATAGTTTCTTTTGATCACAATTGTTCGAGGTCGGTGCTCGATGCGCCATGGACCTCAGGACAACTTGCACCCATCATTGTTGCGTGCGCCCTTTCGGCTGTATGAGTCATGCACAACAGCTGCCAACACCTCTGATGAGGACTAGCTAAGCCAATACGTGTTCGACGACCACTACCTTATCGCTTTCCCGTGCCCTCATTAGTTTCCCATTTCTAGGGTTTGCCAAGATGGGTTTCTCGTAGATTAAGGACTTAGGTAGAATTGTTGCTATGTGGTGAATGTAGGGTTAATTCTAAGATCTAAGGACTTTACGTTCAATATGATGGTGCAAAAGTTTGTTTGATGGGGAGGATTCTTTCATAGAGATTGACCCCCTTGTTACTTCTGTTGTCAATGAAGGAGGAGTGTTATACAAAGCACATGAAGAGGTTCCTCCTAACCAGCAAATGGGCGCTCAACAGAGAGTGAACTATGAGCCAATTCAGATGTATGACTCAAGTCTAGAAGATCATAATTTTGAGTTTGTGGCTAGAACCCAGAGGGAGAAGGTAAGGGCATCCCCAAGACTCCAACCAGGTACACCAAACGTCCGCGGAAACAGACAAATTTCCAAAATCCCACGAACTGGTACCCGATGCGGAAGTGGTTTGTGTGAGTTCAGGCACACTATGGACAAGCCTTGAACTCCACCACAAACCCATATTTTCCTCTCTTGATGGCTTTATATTTTGATACTTTCTGTTGGGTATTTTGTTTGGTTTTCTGAAGTGCTTTTGTTGATTCTGGCCTTTTTACTAATGATGATACTTTGAGAACAAAGAAACATTGTTTCCTTACTTGTTGTGCTTGTCCAAGAACATTTGGAAGGAAATGAACCAATTTCTGGACAAATGGGACATCGAAGAAGAGATTCCCTATTTGGCTGAAGTGCATCTGGCGCACCAGGAGAGAAGACGGTGCCTGGTATGAGCACAAGCGCTCGTACTAGCTGTTGCCTCCCTCTCATCTACACAAAGAACTTTTGTGAAGATAGAGATGACATAAGAGGAGAGGAACGCATCATAATCGCCATTAGAACACTAGAGAAGAGATCCACGAGAGAAAGAACTTCACTTAGATCCATTCCGGCATTCTCCGCACTACACCCCCCTTTCATCCATGTAAATCACCACCATCGAGAAAATGGTTCCAACTTGTAAGGCTAGGGTTTGTAAATATACTCATACTTTGTCGAAAATTGAGATCGGGTCGATCATTCATCCTATTGTGATACTTCGTATTATCGATATGGTTCTCCTCTATTTGATCTTCACGTTTGTTGGTTCTTTCCCTCTCATGCACGAGTAATCCCTCATAAGCATGGGATATGTAGGGAATTTGTGAAATTCATTTGTGCCTATTTGATATGTCTATATTTATGAAACTAGGTCTATGATTGATTATTAGGTTGTTTATCTGTGATAAGCGAAATGCGTGTTGCCCAATTTAAAGGTCACGCAACATGATCTGAAGATGTACATAGTTAACACATGTTGTATACTAAATCCGTGACTTCCACGTGACAAGTGTTGGTATGTACAAGGAGCGAAGACAATACAAGGATAACAGGAATCCACGAGCTTAAAGTGTTGGTCCGATATCATGACCTTAATTGTTGAAACGACTATGTTATGGAAACGTCGATGTAGGACAATAGGGGAGAGCAATTCCAACATGGAGGAGTTCGACTACTAAAGGGTGAACTCAACTTCTCACATGTCCTTATCGAGCAAATCTTTGTATTATCATGTACAATTCCATTTGCTAGCAATACATTACAAAACCAAAGGAAGGACTTTCATAGTATCTTGTGATAAACACATTGATTACCATACATAGTTATCCTCGTTACCGATATGCAGTCTTTTCTCGTTTTCGTATTCCGGTATCCCCATGACTAACACCTTAGTCAATATGCTTGCGCAAGAAATAATGGACACCATAATACAGAGTGATCCAAGAGTGTATCTCTCCATTGCTAAAGGAGCAAATCCCAGTGTTGACATAACAAAGACCATACATACTTTAGAGGTATACCATCTAGTTACCCGAAAGCTACCTTTATAATCAGCCAATAACAGAGTGATGGTTGGCGACCCCAAAGTGGCCATCCGATGTACGAGTATATGATATTATCATGGGTCTAAGGACACATGTTAACTTTAATACTTTATACAATTTTTAATAAAAATTGTCTTTGATATACCTTGGGATTGCGGTGGATCAGTTACTTGATCACTATATGCCTAGCTTAATGGCTTTAAAGAAAACACTATCAGGGTGACAACCCGGAAGTTTTAGAGAGTCACTTTATTCTGTTGTGTGCTTTTAAAATTATTAAGAAAATAAAGTGGGGAACTTAACACATTTTCAAAAACAAAAGTGAAAGTGAGAAAGACGAGCACCGTTGCAGTGAGGGCTAGCCTTGAACTTTGTTCATGCCCATTGAAACTTTGTGAATCTTGATTACATAAACGTTGTTCTTCGGTGTGTTACTTGGCCGAGATTCGATCGTCGGTATCTCTATACCTAGTTCAATCTCATTACCGGAAAGTCTCTTTACTCGTTCCATGATACAAGATCTTGTGGCCAACTCTTTAGTCAGTTTGCTTGAAAGGCTCATTGTGATGTTGTATTACCGAGTGGGCCCTCAGATACCTCTCCGTCACATGGAGTAACAAATCCCAGTCTCGATCCATGCCAACTCAACAGACACCCTCGGAGATACTTGTAGAGCACCGTTATAGTTACCCAGTTACGTTGCGACATTTGATACACACAAGGTACTCCTCCGGTGTCAGTGAGTTGCATGATCTCATGTTCATAGAAACAGATACTTGACATGCAGAAAACTATAGCAATAAACTGACACGATCATATGCTACGTTTATAGTTTGAGTCTTGTCCATCACATCATTCTCCTAATGATGTGATCCCATTATCAAATGACATCTCATGTCTATGGCCAGGAAACCTTGACCATCTTTGATCAATGAGCTAGTCTATTTGAGGCATACTAGGGACACTGTGTTGTCTATGTACCCACACATGTATTTGAGTTTCCAATCAATACAATTATAATATGGATAATAAACGATTATCATGAACAAGGAAATATGATAATAACTAATTTATTATTGCCTCTAGGGCATATTTGCAACAATTCTTTCATTAAAACATCACCTAACTTTTATTTCAACTATCTTTATTATCTTGCAAAACTATCTTCTTACACCTACAAAGTACTCCTAGTTTTATTCCCGCAAAGTAGTTTATTTCTTGAACTAGGTATATTGAACATTGTTGCGCGTAGAGTTGTATCAATAGTCGATAAACCTTGAGATAATATTAATTCTACATTTATCTCCTTGTTGGGTTCGATATTCTTACTTGTCAAAAAAGGCTACGAGCGATCCCTATACTTGTGGGTTATCAGTGACCTCCTTTGGAGCACAGTCTTCATCCTCATCATTTGAGTTCCTTTTATTCCTAGCTCTCGTGGCAGCTTTGGGAAGACTAGGAGAACTTCTTTCTCCCTCATCATAGCTCTCCTCCGGGCTAGTACCTGCCTCCAAGTCAACACTTGGCTCAACTCACATACTCGGGCTATCCTCTAAAGCAGACATGTTGAACACTGACCCTGTGAATTAGAGTGAGAACAGTTTAATGGATGAGCATCCAAATATTAAGAGGTTTTTGCAAAAAGTTGAGTTCAAAATTTAGTTTTACGTTTTCATAGTATGCATTTCGGAATTTTTGAGTGACAATTATTGGAAGCACCGAGGCAACAACAGGAACTTAGCCACACCGTATCGGTTCACTAAGGTGTGTCCTGGTCCCTCTGAAGTGCACACGATGTTTCTGAAAACCAGTATCGGTGACACCGATAGGAATCGATTAGTTTCACCGAGACATCCTGTGTGCTATGGCCGAAACCACATCGGTGACTTGGGCCCATTTCAATCAGAACGTCTGAGGTGCGTACCGCAGAAACCTAACCCTAAGTTTTTTCTCAAAACTATTCTAACCAGAATTCTGTGAGTATGGGAAGTGGCACACTGTGGCAAGATATGAGACAAGATCTTCTACACATTAAATCAGAAATAGGAGTATAAAAGAGATCGAGATTTACCCTAACTTGGTGAAATCTATCTACGATAGCAACGATAGGCTTGATTCTCGTTGCTGGCAACGGAATCCGGCGGCGAGGGCATGCTAGAGACGACGGGGACGATCAATGGACCTGGACGACGACAACAACAGGGTGCAGGAGCAAGGGGGTTTGAAGAAATTTTCAAAGTCCCATCCGCGCGATATATTTACCCATCAGTTATCGATGACACTGAGTGAAACGAGTCGGTGGCTCCGAAGTATATAACTGCCAGAGAGAGTGCAACTCGGTGACACCGAGAAGTTTTGATTGGTGGTACCGAGGTAGAAGAACCAGATCGGTCCAAGTGCTTTCAGCGAGACCGAGTGTGTAGGCGTTGGTCTGACTGAAACTCACTTGGAAGGATTTGGAAGTCAGCCATAAACAGATCGGTGGCTCCGAGTGCTCCTCACCCAGAGGGTCCAAAAATAGCTTGTTTAATTTTTGTAATGTAGCAAGAAAGAATTTGATATAAGAGGAGATAGCTAGATAGAGGGGGGTACTTAGGCATTCTTGTACATCCAATTGGCCGAAAAATAAAAACCAAGCAAACTACAATTCGATGTCCTCGAATGGGAATAATATGCATAACAACATGCTCACAAAATAAAATACCAAATGAAATATGTCAAACATGCACAAACACTCTAGTATCTATCAAGCAATGGTCAATGACAATATATATATATATATAGAGAGAGAGAGAGTAGCATTATTCTGATCACGACCAACCCTATAAGGGCGCGCTGGACTTCTTCCCGAACTCCCGAACCGCTAGCGACCAAAAAAAGCCCACCCAACCACCCCACCTCCCACACCTCCCACTCTCCCCTCAATCCTGACCCAGCCGTCGTCGCCCCAGGAATCCCCTCGACCAACCCACCGCCCCGCCCTGACTACTCGCGCCGCCGCCAACGCCCTTGGCCCCGCCCCCGCCCTGACCACGAGTGCCCCCGTCCTCCTCCTCCTATAGCGCCGCCTCCAGCCACCGGCCTCCTGCTACGCACCTTGCGCCGGCCTCCTCCAGCGCTGCTAGCCATGGATCCGCTCGTCGTCGACATTGGATCCCGAGTGTCGTCGTCAGGCCGGAGACCTCCACGTCCAACTGTCGGCCGTGGCCTCTGCCGCCCCTGCCCAGCACCTATTAGACATGCTAATGCAATGTAGCGTGTCACTACTTTATTTTGAGTATTTCTTATTAGACAGTATCGATTCAGGAGCTTGAACAAAAATGTTACCGTTGTAGAGGCCCTATAGGTCTCTCCATTCAATGCTTCTTCTGAAGTGAGTTCAAAATTTTTATGTTGAAATTAAAAAAACCCAAGAAAGTCCAAATTAAAAAGAATAGAGAAGTTCACTACTTATCCGAAACGGGTTTTCCCCGTTTCCACAAAAAAAAACTAGAAGTTCAAATTTAAAAACGAAGTGGTTCAATGTCTAGTTTGAATTTTATTTACTTTAAAATAACTAATTAAAAAACGTTTCCAAACACCTAAAACGAAGGTCAAACTAAAATGAAAGAGAAGTACAAGGTTTGAACAACGGAATATTTATGTTTCTAAAAAACCAAGAAGTTCAAAATAAAAAATGAACTTTTAAAATGGAATTTATCCCTTTTCAAAAAAGAACAGCAAGAAGTCCAAATTAAAATAATAGAGCAGTTCGATATTCATAAAAAACTGAATATTTTTCTCATTTCTAAACAATAAAACCACAAATAAAAATATATCAATATTTTCCGTTTCTAGAAATAAAATTGAGAAGTTCAAATTGAAAAACAGAGAGGTTCAAATATAATAACCAAATAAGTCCAAATAAAAAACAAAGTGGTTCAAAAAAGGCTATAAAAACAAAGTTTCCCCGTTTCTGGAAAAACCTAGAAGTTCAAATTAAAATAACGAAGATGTTCAAATAATTGTTACAAAACTCTTTCAAATGGTATATTATTTGCCACTTGCGCCAACACACACACTTAAAAAATGGCTGTTTTGGCTACATGCGTCCTCTCTCTCTCTCTCTCTCTCGTGTTTGATTTGCATATTCTCTAAAACAAAAGATACAAAAGTTCACATACTACATTTTGTGTTTTTAATGTTTGATGCCTATTTATAAACATATTTCCTTTCTAAGAATAACACTAAGAAGTTCAAATTAAAATAACAAAGAAGTTCGAAGCATGTAAAAAACTCAAATTTGTTGCAAGAAGTTCACGTGCACCTCCGTGCACGGTTCATAATTTATATTGCGGGATCTCCGACCTCCAATTACATGTTTTAAAATGGCAAAAAATGTCATCATGTAATTCGATGTATACACAAAAATATGACAGAAGTTCATAGTGAAAACAACGAGAAGTTTAATTATTACAAGGAATGTGTTTCAAGTGAGAATAAAATAATACAAAACTAAAAGCTTAAAAGGTTTGTTCAAAGAAGATCAAGGGCTCTGCACGGGGAAGTTCAAAAATTCTTACGAGAGATCTTCACCTTGTATTTCCATGTTCAAAAAGCACAAAAAGACATTGTTTTGGTGTTTTAAAATAATTCTCTCAATTCACTAAGAAGTTCAGTTATTATTTGGAAGCAATTATATTTCAAAAAAGAAAAAGAAAAATTGAAATTATAAAAACAGAGAAAGTTCATGTACTACATGGTGCGTGTTTAATGTGAGCAAGATGAATAAAAAGGCAATGTTCATTTTTTTGTTGCTATAAGTTTAAGTCCCCGGTCAGAGAAAGTTAGAAAATTATTGTGAAATAGGTTTATACAAAAAGAAATATCATTTGTGTAACACTGATGAATGGGTGAGAAATTACAAACGAAAATAAGCGACAAAAGTTCAACGTGAAACCAATAGGAAGTTCAGCCACTACACTGAATGGATTTCAGATAAAAATCTTTTAAATCGTCACGAGTATAAAAAAATGACCAAGACGGAAAAGTTGCGTGTTTACAACAACTTTTCATCGGTATATCACTTGCTGAATTTCTATGAGTGGATGGAGAGCTACGAGCAAAACACAACCAGTGAAGAAACAGAGTGAAGTACACGTGGACCTGTTGATGAAGTTCAAGTTGTTCACGCGGTGCATTTTCCAAGACTCTGTTTCGCCATAAAAGGCAAAACATGTGATCTTGCCTTTTTCAAAATTGCTTGAAAACGTCTAGGAATCATAGAAAACCATCTACGTGATGTTTTTTTGTATTTTCCGTAGCTTTTCAACGGTATATTATTTGCCCCATTTTCGGTGAAGTTTGTAGAAATTAAGGCCAAAAAACATTTTTTGCCATTTTCGAAATTGACTTGAAACCATAAAGCATTGGAAAAAACAATCTGCATAAAACTTTTCTCATTTGTTCAAGCTTTCCAACGCCATATCATTTGCCTCATTCCGTTTAACCATTGAGAAAATAACGCGAAAATACGAACTCTGTATAGATTTGGCCATTTTCCAAATTACTTTTAAACCGTTCATAGTCTAAACAAACTTTTTAAATGGAAGGATGCGCATTTTCATAAGCTTTCCAAGGCCATATAATATGCATCAATAGGACTAGCCGTTTTCAAATTGACGCCAAAATACAAACCCTGCTGTTCGGTTTCTAAAATTCCGCCATTTTTGAAGTTCCTCTTAATCCGTAGGGAATTTGGAAAAATGTTCAACATGTGAAATGAACGGGTTTGTAGAAGCTATCCAACGCCATCTGATTTGCCTCATTCCGATAAACGGTTTAGAAATGGGATAAAAAATATGATTCATGTTTTTGTGTGTGAAGAAAAACGTTTTTGAAAACTGCTCTTAAACCATTTAGATTTTGACAAAAAATCAACTTAGGTCATGACCGTCGGGTCCACAGCTTTTCAAAGATATATTGCAATCATCATTTGGACAATGTTACGAGAATTTCAACCTATAACCAAGGGAAGTTCAGGTCGAACAACTCAGGCAGTAAAACTGCAACAGACGCAAGTTCATCATGTCCCGAGAGTAAGTCCGCCAACGAGCGAGATTCCTATTTAAAACGGGCATTTAGTTGCTAAAAACCATTTCCAGATTACACTCACATCACATAGAACACGATTGACTAGAATAATTCATGCGGGGAGACACAGTTGCGAATATAGCCCAAAGATCGGGTTCCTACAAAGAGAAGTTCAGGTTGTCTAACTCAGAAAGTTCAACCCGTGATTGGAATAATATTCTTATCCCATGATCAGAATAGTGTTTATGTGTATATATATATATATATATATATTTATATATAGGCACACACACACGCTAGCGCTAATGTGAGCGTGAGCGTAAAACGCTAATTCCACGCTCCGGACATCTCCCGCGCTCCTCTAGCCAGGACAGGGACGCAACTCCATCGTAATCACACTTTTCTTTCACCAACCAGTAGTCAACAGGTTCTCCGCCTCGCCACAATTTTTGTTTGTTATATATGCCTCCTCCAAGTTACACGTGGTAATTTGATACGTCCATTTTGCATCATGATTTTATATTGATATTTATTGCATGATGTGATGTTATTACACATTTTGGTACAATACTTATGCCTTTTCTCTCTTATTTTACAAGGTTTACATGAAGAGGGAGAATGCCGACAGCTGGAATTCTGGACTAGAAAAGGAGCAAATCCGAGATACCTATTCTGCACAACTGCAAAAGTCCTGAAAATCTACGGAGAATTATTTTGGAATATATAAAAAATACTGGGCGAAAGAAATACATCAGGAGGCCCACCAGGGCGCCACAAGCCTGGTGGTCGCGGCCACCCCCCTGGCCACGGCTAGCGAGCTTTTGGCCGACCTGGAAGTCTTCCGGTGCCCGTCTTCTGCTATATGGAGGGTTTCGTCGAGAAAAAAGTCATAAGAGACCTTTTGGGACGAAGCGCCACCGTCTCGAGGCGGAACTTGGGCAGCACCAATCTAGAGCTCCGACAGGGCGATCCGGCCGGTGAAACTTCCCTCCGAGAGGGGGAAATCGAAGCCCTCGTCATCACCAACGATCCTCTCATTGATAGGGGGTCAATCTCCATCAACATCTTCACCAGGACCATCTCCTCTCCAAACCCTAGTTCATCTCTTGTATCCGATCTTTGTCTCAAAACCTCAGATTGGTACCTGTGGGTTGCTAGTAGTGTTGATTACTCCTTGTAGTTGATGCTAGTTGGTTCCCATCTCATCAAATATGGTTAGATCTTTGATCATCATTAATACTCCTCTGATTATGGACATGAACATGTCTTGTGAGTAGTTACGTTTGTTCCTGAGGACATGGGATAAGTCTTGTTATAAGTAATCATGTGAATTTGGTATTCGTTCGATATTTTGATGAGATGTATGTTTTCTCTCCTCTAGTGGTGTTATGTGAACGTCGACTACATAACACCTCACCATTGTTTGGGCCTAGAGGAAGGCATTGGGAAGTAATAAGTAGATGATGGTTTGCTAGAGTGACAGAATCTTAAACCCTAGTTAATGCATTGCTTCGTAAGGGGATGAATTGGATCCACATGTTTCATGCCATGGTTAGATTTATCTTAATTCTTCTTTCGTAGTTGAGGATGCTTGTGAGAGGGGTTAGTTATAAGTGGGAGGCTTGTCCAAGTAAGGGCAGCACCCAAGCACCGGTCCACCCACATATCAAATTATCAAAGTAGCGAACGCGAATCAAGTGAGAATGATGAAAACTAGCTTGACATAAATTACCATGTGTCCTCGAGAGAGCTTGCTTTATATAAGAGTTTGTCTAGGCTTGTCCTTTTCTATAAAAAGGATTGGGCCACCTTGCTGCACCTTTGTTACAATTGTTACTTGCTACCCGTTACGTATTATCTTATCACAAAACTATCTGTTACCGATGATTCCAGTGCTTGCAAAGAATACCTTACTGAGAACCGCTTGTCATTTCCTTCTGCTCCTCGTTGGGTTCGACACTCTTACTTATCGAAAGGACTACGATAGATTCCCTATACTTGTGGGTCATCAAGACTCATTTCTGGCGCCGTTGCCGGGGAGATACATATCAAGTCAAGAATACCAAGTACCCATAAGAAACTCATCTCTTGCATTTACATTATTTTCCATTTGCTTCTCAGTTTCCTCTCCCCCACTTCTAAAATGATTTTAAAAAAGATTTGCCTTTCGCCCTTTTTCGTTCGTCTCCTCGTTGCTTCTTGCTTGAGTGCTTGATTGCTTGCTTTGTCACGATGACTCAAGAGAATACCAAGCTGTGTGATATTTCTAATACTAATAATAATGCTTTTATTAGTACTCCGATTGCTCCCGCCACTAGTGCGGAATCTTATGAAATTAATGTTGCTTTGCTCAATCTTGTTATGAAAGAAAAAATTTCCCACCTTGCTAATGAAGATGTCACATCCCATCTAAATACTTTCATTGAATTGTGTGATATGCAAAAGAAGAAAGATGTGGATAATGATATTGTTAAATTGAAGCTATTTCCGTTCTCACTAAGAGATCATGCTAAAACTTAGTTTTCATCTTTGCCTAAAAATAGTATTGATTCTTGGAATAAGTGTAAAGATGCTTTTATTTCCAAGTACTTTACGCCCGCTAAGATCATCTCCCTTAGAAACGATATAATGAATTTTAAGCAACTTGATCATGAACATGTTGCACAATCTTGGGAGAGGATGAAACTTATGATTAGGAATTGCCCCGCTCATGGCTTGAGTTTATGGATGATTATACAAATTTTCTATTCCGGATTGAATTTTGTTTCTAGGAATCTCTTAGATTTCTCCACGGGTGGAACTTTTATGGAAATCACATTAGGATAAGCTACTAAAATCCTAGATAATATTATGGCAAATTACTCTCAATGGCACACCGAAAAATCTCCTGCTAATAAAAAGTGCAAGCTATTGAAGAAATTAATACTTTGAGTGAAAAGATGGATGAATTGATGATTTTTTTGCTAGTAAGAGTGCTCCGATTGATCCTAATGATACGCCTTTGTCTTCTTTGATTGGAAATAATAATGAATCTATGGATGTGAATTTTGTTGCTAGGAACAATTTTGGTGATAATGCTTATAGAGGTAATTTCAACCCTAGACCGTTTCCTAGTAATTCCTCTAATAATTATGGTAATTCCTACAACAATTACTATGGAAATTATAAGAAGATACCCTTTGATTTTGAGAGTAATATTAAAGAATTCATTAGTACGCAAAAAGGTTTCAATTCTATGATTGAAGACAAATTGCTCAAGATTGATGATTTGGCTAGGAACATTGATAAAATTTCTCGTGAGATTGCTTCTTTAAAATTTAGATCTATTACTCCCAAGCAAGATATTAATGAGTATTTAAAAGCCATGAGAATTTCTATTGATGAGTGAAAGAACCGCTAGAGTTCGTGCTAAGCGTTAATGGCTTGAAAAAGTATGTTCTCGTGATAATATTGATGAAGATCTTAAAGTGATTGATGTGACTCCTATTGAATCTTTGTTTTCCAATGTTAATCTTGATAATGATGTGACTGGAGATGAGTCGACTTTAGTTAAAAGGTGTTCCAATGATTTGGAGTTTTTAGATCTTGATGCTAAGATTGATAAAAGTGGGATTGAAGAGGTCAAAATTTTAAATAGCAATGAACCCACTCCTTCGGATTTAAAAGACTTTAATCATGGTAGCTGATCCTTGATTGATTGTATTTCCTTTTTTCAATCCATGTTGAATTATCCTCATGCTTATAATCAAAACAAGGCTTTTACTAAACATATTGTTGATGCTATGATGAAGGCTTTTGAAGAAAAACTTGAGTTGGAAGTTTCTATACCTAGAAAGCTTTATGATGAGCGGGAACCTACTATTAAGATTAAGATTAAATATTATGAGTGCCATGCTTTTTGTGATTTGGGTGCTAGCATTTCCACTATTCCAAAAACTTTATGTGATGTGTTAGGTTTCTGTGAATTTGATGATTGCTCCTTAAATTTGCATCTTGCGGATTCCACTATAAAGAAACCTATGGGAAGAATTAATGATGTTCTTATTTTTTCAAATAGGAATTATGTGCCCATATATTTCATTGTTCTTGATATAGATTGCAATCCTACATGTCCTATTATTCTTGGTAGACCTTTCCTGAGAACGATTGGTACAATTATTGATATGAGGGAAGGGAATATTAGATTCCAATTCCCATTAAGGAAGGGTATGGAAAACTTTACTAGAAATAAAATAAAATTACCTTATGAATCTATCATGAGATCTACTTATGGATTGCATACCAAAGATGACAATACCTAGATCTATTGCGCTTTGCCTAGCTAGGGGCGTTAAACAATAGCGCTTGTTGGGAGGCAACCCAATTTTATTTTGCTTTCAGTTTTTTGCTTCTGTTTTGGTGTGTTTGGCAAATTATTAATTCTGTATTAATTTTTTTTTGTGTTTAAATTAGTCTTCGATCCAAGTAAAACCTTTGGGGTGTTCTATGGTAGTTGTTGATTTGATCTTGCTGGAAAACAGAAACTTTTGTGCTCAGTCCAGGATTTTTATGAATTTTTCAGAGCGTCAAATTGATCTGAAACTTTTACACAGGATTTATATACAAATTTACCTGGCTTTCCTAATTTCTAAGAATTTCTACTGTTCCAGAAGTATTCGAAGTTTACAGATTTCTACACACTGTTCTGTTTTTGACAGATTCTGTTTTCTTTGTGTTGTTTGCTTATTTTGATGTATCTATGGATTGTATCGGGGGGTATGAGTCATGGAGAAGTTAGAATATACAGTAGGTATTACACAAATATAAATAATGAATGGGTTCACAACAGTACCTAAAATGGTGATTTATTTTTCTTATACTAACGGATCTCATGAGTTTTCTGTTGAGTTTTGTGTTGTGCAGTTTTAAAGTTTTGGGTGAAGATTTGATGGACTATGGAATAAAGAGTCTCAAGAGCCTAAGATTGTGGATGCCCATGGCACCCCAATTCATATTCAAGGATACCAAAAAATCCTAAGCTTGGGGATGCCCCGGAAGGCATCCCCTCTTTCGTCTTCAATCCATCGGTAAATTCACTTGAGGCTATATTTTTATTCACCACATGATATGTGTTTTGCTTGGAGAGTCTTGTATGATATGAGTCTTTGCTTTTTAGTTTGCCACAATCATCTTTGCTACATACATCTTTAGAGATACACACGCTGAATCGTGAATTTGTTAGAATACTCTATATGCTTCACTTATATCTTTTGAGCTAGGCAATGTTGCTCTAGTGCTTCACTTATATATTTTTAGAGCATGGTGGTGTTATATTTATAGTAATTAATGAACTCTCATTCCTTACTTATATTATTTTGAGAGTTTCTTAAAACAACATGGTAATTTGTTTAGGTTATGAATTTAGTCCTAATATAATGGCATCGAAGAGGGATATAATAAAAACTTTCATATTAAGTGCATTAACAACTATGAGAAGTTGGATTCCTTGCATTTAGTTTTGAGATAATACGGATGGTAATATGAGAGTCATGCTAGTGAGTAGTTGTGAAATGAAGAGATACGTGTGTTAAAGCTTGTGATTCCCGTAGCATGCACGTATGGTGAACCGCTATGTAACGAAGTCGGAGCATGACTTGTCTAATGATTGTCGACCTTTGTGTGAGGGTCGGGAGCGCGCGATGGTTAACTCCTATCAGCCTCTCCCCTAGGAGCATGCGAATAATGCTTCGTTTGATGACTAATAGACTTTTGCAGTAAGTATGTGAGTTCTTTACGACTAATGTGAGTCCATGGATTATACGCACTCTCACCCTTCCATCTTTGCTAGCCTCTCTAGTACCGCGCAACTTTCGCCGGTACATCAAATCGTCCTTCCTCAAAAAAGCCACCATATATTCCTCAAAACAGCCACCATACCTACCTATTATGGCATTTCCATAGCCATTCCGAGATATATTGCCATGCAACTTCCACCATGTAGTTTTTCTACGACTTGCATCATCACTTCATATTGCATATAGAGTTTTATCTTGTCATAGGAATCGATTTGTAATTTATTTTTCTTTGAGTTATAAGTAAATAAAAGTATGATGATTTTTGACTAATAGTGCATTGTCCCATGAGAGAAAAGGATGATGGAGTCTATGACTCCCTCACAAGTTGGGACGAGTATCCGGACAAAAAAGAGAGGCCAAAGAAGCCCACCTATATATGTATATATATGAGAGAGAAAGAGAGAAGGGACAATTGCTACTATCTTTTTCCACACTTGTGCTTCAAAGTAGCACCATGATCTTCATGATAGAGAGTCTCCTATTTTGTCACTTTCATATAACTACTGGATATTCATTTTTGCATGACCACTTAGTTTTCTTTTTGAGCTTTCATACACTTATAGCTCTAAGTGCATTTGTTGCATGACAATCCCTACTCACTCACATTGATATCTATTGATGGGCATCTCCATAGCCCGTTGATACGCCTAGTTGATGTGAGACTATCTTCTCCTTTTTCCCTTGCACCCCCACCATATTCTATTCCACCTATAATGCTATATCCATGGCTCACGCTCATGTATTGCCTAAGAGTTGAAAAGGTTTGAGAACACCAAAAGTGTGAAACAATTGCTTGACTTGTTCATCGGGGTTGTGCATGATTTAGATGCTTTGTGTGGGGAAGATGGAGCATAGCCAAACTGTATGATTTTGTAGGGATAATTTTCTAAGGCCATGTTATTTCGAAAGGACACGACTACCTTGTTGGTGTGCTCAAAGTATTACTATTTTATGTCAATGTTAGACTATTGTTTTGAATCTAACGGATCTGAATATTCATGCCACAATAAAGAATATTACATGGATAAATATGTTGGGTAGCATTCCACATCAAAAATTCTGTTTTTTATCATTTACCTACTCGAGGACGAGCAGGAATTAAGCTTGGGGATGCTGATACATCTCCAACGTATCTATAATTTTTGATTGTTCTATGCTATTATATTATCTGTTTTGGATGTTTTTATGCATTAATATGCTATTTATATTATTTTTGGGACTAACCTATTAATCTAGAGCCTAGTGCCATGTTTTTCCTTGTTTTTGAGTTTCGCAGATTAGGAATATTAAACGGAGTCCAAATGGAATAAAACCTCCGGAAAGATTTTTTCTAGAAAATATGAAAGCCATGAGACTTGAGAACCAAGGCAGAAGAGCTGCCACGGGGCCACAAGCCCGCTTGCCGCGGCCAGGGGGTACCCCGCGTTGGGCAGGCTTGTGGGCCCCTGGCACCTCCTCTAACCCTAATCTTCATCCTATAAATACCCAAATATTCCATCATTATCAGAATGAGCCACGAAAACACGTTTCCACCGCCAGAAGCTTCCGTCCTCGAGAGATCCAATCTTGGAGCCTTTTCCAGTAATCTGCCGAAAGGGGATTCGATCACGGAGGGCATCTACATCAACTCCATTGCCCCTCCGATGATGCGTGAGTAGTTCAACACAGACCTACGGGTCCATAGCTAGTAGCTAGATGGCTTCTTCTCTCTCTTTGCTTCTCAATACCATGTTCTTCATGATCTTCATGGAGATCTATCCGATGTAATACTCTTTTGCGGTGTGTTTGTTGAGATCCGATGAATTGTGGGTTTATGTTCAGATTATCCATGAATATTATTTGAGTCTTTTCTGAATTCTTATATGCATGCTTTCATATCTTTGCAAGTCTCTTCGAATTATTGGTTTGGTTTGGCCAACTAGATTGGTAATTCTTGCAATAGGAGAAGTGCTTAGTTTTGGGTTCAATCTTGCGGTGTCCTCACCCAGTGACATAGTAGGGGTAGCAAGGCACGTATTGTATTGTTGCCATCAATGGTAAAAAGATGGGGTTTTCATCATATTGCTTGAGTTTATCCCTCTACATCATGTCATCTTACCTAACGTGTTACTCTGTTCTTCATGAACTTAATACTCCAGATACAGGCAGGAGTCAGTCGATGTGTGGAGTAATAGTAGTAGATGCAGAATCGTTTCGGTCTACTTGTCAGAGACGTGATGCCTATATGCATAATCATTGCCTTGGATATCTTCATAACTATTTGCTTTTCTATCAATTGCTCGATAGTAAGTTGTTCACCCACCGTAATACTTGCCATCATGAGAGAAGCCATCTAGTGAAACCTATGGCCCCCGAGTCTATTTTCCATATTATATATTCAGATCTAAAACCAAAAACACCAAAAATACTTGCTGCCTTGTTTTTACTTTTAGTTTTACTTTCCTTTCAAGCATCCTATTATATCTATCTCCGCTAGATCTCATCCTTGCAAATAACCCTGAAGGGATTGGCAACCGCTTTATAGCGTTGGGTGAAAGAGTTTGATTCCTTGTGCATGTATATCTATTGGTGGCTCACTTATATCTCCTTCTGGATTGGTACCTTGGTTCTCAAAAACCGAGGAAAATACTTATCTACTTTGCTGCATCAAACCGTTCCTCTTCACGGGAAACCAACAGATGCTCGAGAAGTAGCAAGAAGGATTTCTGGCGCCGTTGCTGGGGAGTGAAGCACCTTTTGTGAGTGGAACTTGGTAAGGAAAAAATTATATAGTGTGCTGAAATTTACTGTCACTTGTTACTATGGAAAGTAATACTTTGAGGGGCTTGTTCGGGGTATCTTCACCTCGAACGGAAACACAAAGAGTTGTCCCTCAACCTACTGAACCTACTGAAAATATTTATTATGAAATTCCTTCGAGTATGATAGAGAAACTGTTAGCCAATCCTTATGCAGGAGATGGAACACTACATCCTGATTTGCATCTAATCTATGTGGATGAAGTTTGTGGATTATTTAAGCTTGCAGGTCTTCTCGAGGATCACGTCAAGAAGAAGGTCTTTACTTTATCTTTGAAGGAGAAGGCATTAACATGGGATAAGCCATGTGATGATACTGGATCATGCAGCTACAACCGGTTGAAAAGGGAATTTCATCAGAAGTTCTATCCTATGCATCTAGTTCATTGTGATCGGAATTATATTTATAATTTTTGGCCTCATGAAGGAGAAAGAATCACTCAAGCTTGGGGGAGGCTTAAGTCAATGTTATATTCATGCCCCAATCATGAGCTCTCGAGAGAAATTATTATTCAGAATTTTTATGCTTGGCTTTCTCGTAATGATCAATCAATGCTTGATACTTCTTATGATTGTTATTTTATGAAGAAAGATATTGAATTCAAATGGAATTTATTGGAAAGAATTAAACGCAACTCTGAAGATTGGGAACTCGACGAAGGTAAGGATTCAGGTATAAATCTTAAGTTTGATTGTGTTAAATCCTTCATGGACACCGATGCTTTTCGTGAATTTAGCACTAAATATGGACTTGACTCCGAGATAGTAGCTTCTTTCTATGAATATTTTGCTACTCATGTTGATCTCCCTAAGGATAAGTGGTTTAAATATCATGCTCCCATTGAAGTGAAAGTAATGGAACCTATTAAAGTTGAAGAGAAAATTATTACTTACAATGTTGATCCTATTATCCCTACTGCTTACATTGAGAAACCACCTTTCCCTGTTAGGATAAAGGAACATGCTAAAGCTTCAACTGTGGTTTGCAAGAGTTGTATTAGAACACCTACACCCCCTGAACAAATTAAAATTGAACCTAGTGTTCCTATGGTTAAAGATCTCTTGGTTGATAATATTAATGGGCATGTTATTCATTTCTGTGATGAAGCTGCTATAATTGCTAGACCTGATACTAAGCACAAACATAGACCAGTTGTTGGCATGCCTGTTGTTTCTGTTAAAATAGGAGATCATTGTTATCATGGCTTATGTGATATGGGTGCTAGCATAAGTGCAATTCCCTATTCCTTATACGAAGAAATCATGCATGATATTGCACCAGTTGAACTAGAGGATATTGATGTTACTATTAAGCTTGCTAATAGAGACACTATTGCACCAATGGGGATTGTTAGAGATGTTGAAGTCTTGTGTGGGAAAGTAAAGTATCCTACTGATTTTCTTGTTCTTGGTTCCCCACAAGATAATTTTTGTCCCATTATATTTGGCAGACCCTTCTTGAATACTGTTAATGCTAAGATTGATTGTGAGAAGGAAGTAGTTACTATAAGCTTTGGGGATGTGTCTCATGAATTTAATTTCTCTAAATTTCGTAGACAACCCCATGACAAGGAGTTGCCTAGTAAATATGAAATTATTGGTCTCGCTTCTATTGCTGTGCCTCCTACTGATCCCTTAGAACAATATTTGTTAGACCATGAAAATGATATGCATATGAATGAGAGGAATGAATATGATGAAATTTTCTTTGAGCAGCAACCTATTTTGAAACATAACTTACCTGTTGAAATACTTGGGGATCCTCCTCCACCCAAGGGTGATCCCGTGTTTGAGCTCAAGCAATTACCCGATACGTCGAAATATGCTTATCTTGATGAAAAAGAGATATATCCTGTTATTATTAGTGCTAACCTTTCAGAGCATGAAGAAAAGAGATTATTGAAAACTCTGAGGAAGCACCGTGCTGCTATTGGCTATACTCTTGATGATCTTAAGGGCATCAGTCCCACTCTATGCCAACATAAAATTAATATGGAGCCTGATGCCAAACCAGTTATTGATCACCAAAGACGATTGAACCCTAAGATGAAAGAAGTGGTAAGAAAAGAAGTACTAAAGCTTCTGGAGGCAGGTATAATTTATCATGTTGCTGATAGTAGATGGGTTAGTCCCGTCCATTGTGTCCCTAAGAAGGGAGGTATTACCGTTGTTCCTAATGATAAAAATGAATTGATCCTGCAAAGATTAGTTACAGGTTATAGAATGGTAATTGATTTTAGGAAATTAAATAAAGCTACTAAGAAAGATCATTACCCTTTACCTTTTATTGATCAAATGCTATAAAGGATTATCCAAACATACTCATTTTTAGATGGTTACTCTGGTTTCTCTCAAATACCTATATCAAGCCAGGATAAAGAAAAAACCACTTTCACTTGCCCTTTAGGTACCTTTGCTTATAGACGTATGCCTTTTGGTTTATGCAATGCACGTGCTACCTTTCAAAGATGTATGATGGCTATATTCTCTGACTTTTGTGAAAAGATTCTTGAGGTTTTCATGGATGATTTTTTCCGTTTATGGAACTTCATTTGATGATTGTTTGAGTAACCTTGATTGAGTTTTGCAGAGATGTGAAGAAACTAATCTTGTCTTGAATTGGGAAAATGCCACTTTATGGTTAATTAAGGTATTGTCTTGGGGCATAAGATCTCAGAAAGAGGTATTGAAGTTGATAAAGCTAAAGTTGATGCTATTGAAAAAATGTCGTGCCCTACGGATATTAGAGGTATAAGAAGTTTTCTTGGTCATGTTGGTTTCTATAGGAGGTTTATCAAAGATTTCTCTAAGATTCTAGGCCTCTCACAAACCTTCTGCAAAAAGATGTTCCATTTGTTTTTGATGATGATTGCATAGAAGCATTTGAAATTCTTAAGAATGCCTTGATTACCGCACCTGTTGTTCAACCACCCGACTGGAATCTACCTTTTGAAATTATGTGTGATGCTAGTGACTATGCTGTTGGTGCTGTTCTAGGACAAAGAGTCGATAAGAAATTAAATGTTATCCATTATGCTAGTAAAACTCTAGACAATGCTCAAAGAAACTATGCTACTACTGAAAAGGAATTTCTAGCAGTTGTGTTTGCTTGTGATAAGTTTAGACCTTATATTGTTGATTCCAAAGTAACTGTTCACACCGATCATGCTAGTATTAAGTACCTCATGGAGAAGAAAGATGCTAAACCTATACTTATTAGGTGGGTCCTTCTGCTACAAGAATTTGATTTGCATATCATTGATAGAAAGGGTGCTGATAACCCTGTAGCAGATAACTTGTCTAGGTTAGAAACTGTTCTTGATGACCCACTACCTATTGATGATAGCTTTCCTGATGAACAATTAGCTGTCGTGAATACTTCACATAATGCTCCTTGGTAAGCTGATTATGCCGATTACATTGTTGCTAAATTTATACCTCCTAGTTTCACATACCAACAAAAGAAAAAGTTCTTCTATGATTTAAGGCATTACTTTTGGGATGACCCGCATCTTTATAAAGAAGGAGTAGATGGTATTATTAGACGTTGTGTACTTGAGCATGAACATGAACATATCTTACACAAGTGTCACTCCAAAGCCTACGAAGGACATCACGCTGGAGATAGAACTGCACACAAGGTACTACAATCTGGGTTTTATTGGCCTACTGTTGGAAATATGCCCTAGAGGCAATAATAAATTGGTTATTATCATATTTCCTTGTTCATGATAATCGTTTATTATCCATGCTATAATTGTATTAATTGGAAACTCAGATACATGCGTCGATACATAGACAACACCATGTCCCTAGTATGCCTCTAATAGACTAGCTCGTTGATCAAAGATGGCTATGGTTTCCTAGTCATGGACATGAGATGTCATTTGATAACGGGATCACATCATTAGGAGAATGATGTGATGTACAAGACCCAAACTACAAATGTAGCATATGATCATGTCAGTTTATTGCTACTGTTTTCTGCATGTGAAGTATTTGTTCCTATGACCATGAAATCATGCAACTCACTGATACCGGTGGAGTGCCTTGTGTGTATCAAACGTCGCAACGTAACTAGGTGACTATAAAGGTGCTCTATAGGTATCTCCGAGGGTCTCTGTTGGGTTGGCATGGATAAAGACTGGGATTTGTTACTCCGTGTGATGGAGAGGCATCTCAGGGCCCACTCAGTAATACAACATCACAATAAGCCTTGCAAGAAATGTGACTAAGTGTTAGCCACGGGATCTTGTATTATGGAACGAGTAAAGAGACTTGCTGGTAACGAGATTGAACTAGGTATGGAGATGCCGACGATCGAACCTCGTGCAAGTAACATACCGAAGAACAAAGGGAACATCATACGGGACTAACTGAATCCTTGACATAGAGGTTCGACCGATAAAGATCTTTGTAGAATATGTAGGAACCAATATGGGCATCTGGGTCCCGCTATTGGTTATTTACCGTAGAGGTGTCTCGGTCATGTCTACATAGTTCTCGAACCCGGAGGGTCTGCACACTTAAGGTTCGGTGACGTTTCGGTAGTATAGAGTTATGTATGGTGGTGACCGAAGGTTGTTCGGAGTCCCAGATGAGATCTCGAACGTCACGAGGAGCTCTGGAATGGTCTGCAGGTAAAGATTGATATATAGGAAGTCCTGTTTTGGTCGCCAGAAAAGTTTCGAGCTCCTCGGTAGTGTACCGGGAGTGCCGGTAGTGTACCGGGGGACCATTGGGAGAGGTATTTCGACCCAAGAGGCTACATGAGCTGTGGGAGGAGGTAAACCAGCCCCTGGTGGGCTGGCCGAAGCCTCCTCTAAGTGCCCATGCAGCTGGAGTGGTTTGAGAAGGAAAAAATCCAAAGGTGGAGAGGTCGAAAGAGTTTCCAAGTGGAAAGGAGGAATCCTACTCCTAATAGGATTGGAGTAGGACTCCTCCACCTCCAATTTCGACCAAACCTTGAGGGTTTGAGGCTGCCTCCTCCCCTCCCTCCCTCCTATATATACTAGAGGATTTAGAGGAAAAAGCTACCCCTAATAGCCACGTGCTACCTCTCCTCTAGATCGGTTTTCAGCGGTGCTTAGGCGAAGCCCTGCTAGAATTCCTCCACCACCATCGCCGCAACGCCACCGCGCTGCCAGAGAACTCGTCTACCTCTCTGCTCCCTCTTGATGGATCAAGAAGGCGGAGATCGTCATCGAGCTGTACGTGTGTTGAACGCGGAGCTGCCGTTCGTTCGGCGCTAGATCGGAAGAACCGTGATCAAGATCGCAAGACGGATCGTGATGAGTTCGCGGGACGGATCGTGACTGGATCGCGGGATGGATCGTGATGAGATTGCGGGATGCTCGGCAATTTGGATCGCGAAGACGTTCGACTACACCAACCGCGTTTCTTAACGCTTCCCACTTAGCGATCTACAAGGGTATGTAGATCCACTCTCCCTCTCGTAGATGCTCATCACCATGGATAGATCTTGCATGTGCGTAGGAATTTTTTTGTTTCCCATGCAACATTCCGCAATAGTGGCATCATGAGCTAGGTCTATGTGTAGATGAGATCTTGAGTAGAACACAAAGAGTTTGTGGGCGTTGATGCTTATATTGCTTCCTCCCTTGTTCGTGTTTTGGTTCAACGGTATTGTGGGATGAAGCGGCCCGGACCAACCTTACTCGTACGCTTATGAGAGACCGGTTCCATCGACTGACGTGTAACCTCATTGCACAAAGATGGCTGGCGGGTGTCTGTTTCTCCTACTTTAGTTGTATCGGATTCGACAAAGGCAGTCCTTGAGAAGGTTGAAAAGCAACTTATGTATCACTGTTGTGGTTTTTGCGTAGGTGAGAATTGTTCTTGCTAGATACAAGTAGCAGCAATGTAAAACATGCAATAACAATTAGAGGACGTCTAACTTGCTTTTGCAGGGTATGTTGTGATGTGATATGGCCAATTACATGATGAGATATATGTGATGTATGATATGATCATGTTTTGTATAGAATATCACGACTTGCATGTCGATGAGTACGACAACCGACAGGAGCCATAGGGTTGTCTTTAATTATTGTATGACCTGCATGTCAATCATTAAGCGCTATGTAATGCTTTACTTTATCGCTAAACGGTAGCAATGGTAGTAGAAGCATGGTGGGTGTGACAACCCCGATAGCGACACGTTGATGGAGATCAAGATGATGGAGATCATGGTGTCATACCAGTGACGATGGAGATCATGCCAGTGCTTTCAAGATGGAGATCAAAAGCACAAGTTCATGGCCATATCATGTCACTTGTGATTTGCATGTGATGTTAATCCTTTTATGCACCTTGTTTTGCTTAGGACGACGGTAGCATTATAAGGTGATCTCTCACTTAATTTCAAGATAAATTGTGTTCTCCCCGAGTGTGCACCATTGCGAAAGTTCGTCGTGTCAAAACACCACGTAATGATCGGGTGTGATAGACTCTACATTCACATACAACGGATGCAAGCCAGTGTTGCACATGCAGAACACTCAGGTTAAACTTGATGAGCCTAGCATGTACAGACTTGGCCTCGGAACACAAGAGACCGAAAGGTCGAAGATGAGTCATATAGTAGATATGATCAACATGATGATGTTCACCATTGAAACCACCTCAACTCACGTGATGATCAGACTTGACTTGGTGAATTTGGATCATGTTTCACTCGAATGACCGGAGGGATGTCAATTTGAGTGGGAGTTCTTCAGTAATATGATTAATTGAACTCATTATCATGAACATAGTCAGTAGTGTCTTTGCAAATTATGTTGTAGATTACTTGCTCGCGCTGTAGCTCCCTTGAATTTTTATATGTTCCTAGAGAAATAGAGTTGAAAGATGATGGTGGCAATATTGCGGATTGGGTCCGTGATCTGAGGATTGTCCTCATTGCTGCACAAAAGGCTTATGTCCTTAATGCAGCGCTCGGTGCGCCAACCCCTCTAGCGTCGTCTGTAGATGTTGTGAACATCTGACAGGCACGTTCTGATGACTACTTGATAGTTTAGTGCGTCATTCATTACAACTTAGAATTGAGGCTCCGAAATGTTTTGAACGTCACGGAACATATGAGATGTTCTAAGAGCTGAAATTAGGATCTCAGGCTCGTGCCCGTGTTGCGAGATATGAGATCTCCAACAAGATTCTTTGCCTGCAAGATGAAAGAGAATAGCTCAATCGTTGAGCATGTGCTCAGATTGTCTGGGTGCTATAGTCGCTTGAATCGAGTGGGAGTTGATCTTCCAGATAAGATAGTGATTGATATAGTTCTCCAAGTCACTGTCAGTAAGCTACTAGAACTTGGTGATGAACTATAAAATGCTAGGGATAGAAATAATGATCCCCGAGCTGTTCGTGATGTTTGACACCACGAAGGTAGAAATCAAGAAGGAGCGTCAAGTGTTGATGGTTAGTCAAACCACTAATTTCGAGAAGGGCAAGAGCAAGGAGGGAAAGTTCATGGATAGCAAGTCAGTTGCTACTCCAGTGAAGCAACCCAAAGTTGAACCCAAACCCGAGACTAAGTGCTTCGATTATGAGGAGAGCGGTCGCTGAAGCGGAACAACCTTAGATACTTGGTAGATAAGAAGGCTGGCAACGTCGACAGAAGTATATTTGATATACATGTTAATGATGTGTACCTTGCGAGTATTCCTAGTAGCACCTGGGTATTGGATACCGGTTCGGTTGCTAAATGTTAGTAACTCGAAATAAAAGCTACGGAATAAACGGAGAACTAGCTAAGGGTGAGGTGACGATGTGTGTTGGAAATGTTTCCAAGGTTGATGTGATCAACATCACACGCTCTCTCTACCTTCGGGATTAGTGACAAACCTAAATAAATGTTATTTGGTGTTTTGCGTTGAGCTTGAACGTGATTAGATCGTGTTTATTGCAACACGGCTATTCATTTTAGTTAGAGAATAATGGTTATTCTGTTTACATGAATAATACCTTCAATGGTCATGCACCCAGTGAGAATGGTTTGTTGAATATTGATCGTAGTAATGCACATGTTCATAACATTGATGCCAAAAGATACAAAGTTAATAATGATAGTACCACATACTTGTGGCACTACCGCTAAATGTCATATTGTTATAAATCGCATGAAGAAACTCCATGCTGATGGATCTTTGGACTCATTCGATTTCGAATCGGTTGAGACATGTGAACCATGCCTCTTGGGCAAGATGACTAAGGACCCCGTTTTCCGGTTTGATGGAGCGGGCAAGTGATTTATTGGAAATGATACATGTTGATGTATACAATCCAATGAGTCTTCTAGCGTGCGGTGGATATCGTTATTTTCTTACCTTCACTGATGATTTGAGTAGATAATAGTGTATATTTACTTAATGAAACACAAGTCTGAATCATTTGAAAGGTTCAAGCAAATTTAGAGTGAAGTTTAAGGTCATCGTGACAAGAAGATAAAAATGTCTGCGATATGATCGTGGAGGTGAATATCTGAGTTACGAGTTTGGCATACAACTTTAGACAATGTAAAATTTATTTCACAACTCATGCCACCTGGAACACCATAGTGTGATGGTGTGTCTGAATGTCATAGTCGTACTCTATTGGATATGGTGCGTGCTATGATGTCTCTTATCGTTTTGCTACTATAATTTTGGGGTTATGCATTAGAGACAACTACATTCACTTTAAATAGGGCACCATCTAAATCCGTTGAGATGACACTGTGTGAATTAGGGTTTGATAGAAACCCAAGCTGTCATTTCTTAATGTTTGGGGCTGCGACGCTTGTGTGGAAATGTTTTCACCGAATGAGCTCAAACTCAAAGCGGACAAATGCATCTTCATAGAATACCCTAAGAATAGTTGGGTGAACCTTCTATCTCAGATCCAAGCATAAAATGTTTGTTGCTAAAACTAGGTCCTTTCTCGAGAAAGAATTTCTCTCGAAAGAATTGAGTGGAAGGAAGATAGAACTTGATGAGGTTTTTGAACCTTTGTTCAACCAGAGATTAGCGCAGCGCAGGAAGATGTTTCTGTGAAGCCTACGTTAGTTGAAGAGGTTAATGATGAAGATCATGAAGCTTCAGATCAAGTTACTATCAAACCTTGTAGGTCGACAAGGATGTGTACTGCTCCTCAGCAGTACGACAACCCTGTCTTGGAGGTCATGTTTTTGGACAACGATGAACCTACCAGCTGTGGAGAAGCGATGATGGGCCTGGATTCTGACAAATGGTTAGAGGCCATGAAATCCGAGAAAGGATCCATGTATGAAAACCAGGTATAGACTTTGGTAGACTTGCTTGTTGGACGGCAGGTCATTGAGTAGAAATGGACCTTTGAGATGATGACAAACATTGATGGTAAATGTCACCATTTATAGAGCTCAACTTGTCGCAAAGAAGTTTCTGAAAAATTCAAGGAGTTGACCCCGATGAGACTTTCTCACTCATAGCGATGCTAAAGTCTGTTAGAATTATGTTAGCAGTTGTTGCATTTTATCAATTATGAAATCTGGCAGATGGATGTCAAAACATCATTTCCTTCCTTAAGGAAAGGTTGTATGAGATACAACCAGAAGGTTTTGTCAGTCCTAAGGATGCTAAAAGGTGTGGAAGCTTCAGTGATCCTTCTATGAACTGAAGCAAGCATCTCGGAGTTGGAATATACACTTTGATGAGGTGATCAAAGTTTTTGAGTCTATACAAAGTTTATGAGAAACTTGTATTTACAATAAAGTGAGTGGGAGCACTATAGAGTTTCTGGTAAGCATATGTGGTTGACATATTGTTGATCAGAAATGATGTAGAATTTCTGGAAAGCATAAATGGTTGTTTGAAAAGAGTTTTTCAAAGGAAGACCTGGATAAAGCTACCTAATTGTTGAGCATCAAGATCTATAGAGATAGATCAAGATGCTTGATGAGACTTTCAATGAGTACATACCTTGACAAGATTTTGAAAGAGTTCAAAATGGATCAGTCAGAGAAAGAGTTCTCGCCTGATTTGTAAGGTGTGAAGTTGAGTGAAACTCAAAGCTCGACAAGGGCAGAAGAAAGAGAAAGGACGAACGTCGTCCCCTATGCCTTAGCCATAGGCTCTATATTATGCCATGCATTGTACCGCACCTGGTGTGTGCCTTGCCATGAGTGTGTCAAGGGGTACAAAAGTGATCTAGGAGTGGATCACTGGACAGCGGTCAGGATTATCCTTAGTAACTAGAGGACTAAGGAAATATTTCTCGATTATGGAGGTGATAAAGAGTTCGTCGTAAAGGGTTACGTCGATGCAAACTTTAACACCAATCCGGATGACTCTGAGTAGCAATGCGGATACGTATAGTGGAGCAGCAGTTTGGAATAGCTCCAAGTGGAGTGTGGTAGCAGTGTCTACAGTATGACATAGAGATTTGCAAAGTACACACGGATCTGAATGTCACAGACCCATTGACTAAAAGACCTCTCTCACATGCAAAGCATGATCGAGCCCCAGAATTCATTTGGTGTTAGATTCATAACAATGCGAATCACATGGTGATGTGAACTAGATTATTGACTCTAGTGCACGTGGGAGACTGTTGGAAATATGCCCTAGAGGCAATAATAAATTGGTTATTATCATATTTCCTTGTTCATGATAATCGTTTATTATCCATGCTATAATTGTATTAATCGGAAACTCAGATACATGTGTGGATACATAGACAACACCATGTCCCTAGTATGCCTCTAATAGACTAGCTCGTTGATCAAAGATGGCTATGGTTTCCTAGTCATGGACATGAGATGTCATTTGATAATGGGATCACATCATTAGGAGAATGATGTGATGGACAATACCCAAACTAAAAACGTAGCATATGATCGTGTCAGTTTATTGCTACTGTTTTCTGCATGTCAACTATTTGTTCCTATGACCATGAGATCATGCAACTCACTGATACCGGAGGAGTGCCTTGTGTGTATCAAGCGTCGCAGCGTAACTGGGTGACTATAAAGGTGCTCTACAGGTATCTCCGAGGGAACATCATACGTGATTAACTGAATCCTTGACATTGTGGGCTTATAGAACTGCTTTAAAAAATCCTATGGGTATGTCACCATATAAGATGGTTTATGGTAAAGCATCTCACTTACCTCTAGAGCTAGAACATAAGGCTTATTGGGCAATCAAAGAGCTCAATTTTTATTTCAAACTTGCTGGTGAGAAGAAGTTATTTGACATTAGCTCACTTGATGAATGGAGAACCCAAGCCTACGAGAATGCTAAGTTGTTTAAAGAAAAGGTTAAGAGATGGCATGATAGAAGGATACAAAAGCGTGAATTTAATGTAGGTGATCATGTCTTGCTATACAATTCTCGTTTAAGATTTTTTGTAGGAAAAATTCTCTCTAAATGGGAATGTCCTTACACCATCGAAGAGGTATACCGTTCCGGTGCCATCTAGATTTAACAACGCCAAAGGCACAAACGTGAAGGTGGTGAACGGGCAAAGAGTCAAACATTATATCTCAGATACTCCCATAAATTTTGAAACCAATATCATCAATACCATAACTCCAGAGGAGTACGTTAGGGAGACTTACCAGAACGTTTCAGACCCCGAAAAGGAATAGGTACATGGAAGACATAAAAGCGAGGACTGCATAATAAAGTTCTCTATCACAAGGGGCAATATAAAGTGACGTTCTTTGGCATTAAGAGATTGTGCATCCAATTATAAAAGCGCATGACAACCTCTGCTTCCCTCTGCGAAGGGCCTATCTATTACTTTTATTTTCTAGTACTTACCTTTATGCAAGAGTCATGGTGATCTCAATCACCTTCGTTACTTTCACCTTTATCTTCGGGCAAGTGCCACATGTTGGGGAATGATCTAGGCACATATATCCACTCGAAAGTCGGTGAACATGAGTTATTACTGTTGACGTTACCCTTGAGGTAAATAGTTGGGAGGCAACACTTTAAGCCCCTATCTTTCTCTGTGTTCAATTGAAACTTTGAACTCATAGGTACCTCGTGAGTGTTAGCAATTGTGAAAGACTAAAAGATGATTGAGTATGTGGGTTTGCTTTACTAGCTCTTATATTGACTCTTTCCTACGTTATGATAAATTGGAATTGCTTCAATGACTGAGATCATAGTTTGTCAGTTCTCAATAGAGTTCTTGATTCATACTTTTCCATTGTGAATGAATTATTACTTTAGCATAAGAAATTATATGTCAAAATATATTGCTGTTCTAAAGATGATCATGATGCCTTCATGTCCGTATTTTATTTTTTGACACCTCTATCTCTAAACATGTGGGCATATTTATTGATTTTGGCTTCCGCTTGAGGACAAGCGAGGTCTAAGCTTGGGGGAGTTGATACGTCCATTTTGCATCATGATTTTATATTGATATTTATAGCATTATGGGATGTTATTACACATTTTGGTACAATAATTATGCCTTTTCTCTCTTATTTTACAAGGTTTACATGAAGAGGGAGAATGCCGACAGCTGGAATTCTGGACTGGAAAAGGAGCAAATCTGAGATACATATTCCGCGCAACTCCAAAAGTCCTAAAAATCTACGGAGAATTATTTTGGAATATATAAAAAATACTGGGCGAAAGAAATACATCAGGAGGCCCACCAGGGAGCCACAAGCCTGCTGGCCGCGACCACCCCCCTCACCGCGGCTAGCGAGCTTGTGGCCCACCTGGAAGTCCTCCGATGCCCATCTTCTGCTATATGGAGGGTTTCGTCAAGGAAAAAAAATCATAAGAGACCTTTCAGGACGAAGCGCCGCCGTCTCGAGGCGGAACTTGGGCAGAACCAATCTAGAGCTCCGGTAGGGCGATCCTGCCAGTGAAACTTCCCTCCGGAGGGGGAAATCGAAGCCCTCGTCATCACCAATGATCCTCTCATCGATAGGGGGTCAATCTCCATCAACATCTTCACCAGCACCATCTCCTCTCCAAACCCTAGTCCATCTCTTGTATCCGATCTTTGTCTCAAAACCTCAGATTGGTACCTGTGGGTTGCTAGTTGTGTTGATTACTCCTTGTAGTTGATGCTAGTTGGTTTGCTTGGTGGAAGATTATATGTTCAGATCCTTGATCATCATTAATACTCTTATGATTATGAACATGAACATGTTTTGTGAGTATTTACGTTTGTTCCTGAGGACATGGGATAAGTCTTGTTATAAGTAATCATGTGAATTTGGTATTCGTTCGATATTTTGATGACATGTATGTTCTCTCTCCTCTAGTGGTGTTATGTGAACATTGAATACACAACAATTCATCATTGTTTGGGCCTAGAGGAAGGCATTGGGAAGTAAGAATTAGATGATGGGTTGCTAGAGTGAATGAATCTTAAACCCTAGTTTATGCGTTGCTTCGTAAGGGGCTGAAATGGATCCACATGTTTCATGCTATGGTTAGATTTATCTTAATTCTTCTTTCGTAGTTGCGGATGCTTGCGGGAGGGGTTAATCATAAGTGGGAGGGTTGTCCAAGTAAGGGAAGCACCCATGCACCGGTCCACCCACATATCAAATTATCAAAGTAGCGAACGCGAATCAAGTGAGCATGATGAAAACTAGCTTGACATAAATTCCCATGTGTCCTCGGGAGCGCTTGCTTTATATAAGAGCTTGTCCAGGCTTGTCCTTTGCTATAAGAAGGATTGGGCCACCTTTATGCACCTTTGTTACAATTGTTACTTGCTACCCGTTACGAATTATCTTATCACAAAACTATCTGTTACCGATAATTTCAGTGCTTGTAGAGAATACCTTACTGAGAACCGCTTGTCATTTCCTTCCGCTCCTCATTGGGTTCGACACTCTTACTTATCGAAAGGACTACGATAGATCCCCTATACTTGTGGGTCATCATAAGTAACCTAAGAAAATAAAGTAAACGATTTAATTTCGTTACTGTATCATGCAATGAAACAACGTTCTTCTTTATTATATGCATGTCCAAAATAAACATAGTTACCAACCATGTAAAATATAGTAATTTGTTTAATTCCGTTACCAGATGCATGCAAAGGTTCACTGCCTCGCCACCAATATATACGTGCTTCTAATTATACATAGTAATCAACCATGTAAAATGTAGTAATGCAATTAATTTGATTACAGCCTCACACATCCTAGGGTGCGAGGTGGAGAGTTGTCCACCACTGGTAGTAATCAATTTAATTCTGTTACTTTTCTAGCCAGCTATTTTACCATCATTAGTAATACATGTCGCTTGATCATTTGAGAGATGCGCAGAGTGGGCTCATGATGACCGGAGCGTAGGATTAGAGCACAAGTGGGTTACCACTTTTATATAAAGTATTAATGAGTTCACACCATTATAGTTGCTTTAGCTCAAGTCTTAGAGACAAGGTCCCCATAAATGTGATATACCCCCTAAGAGGGATAAACTAACCTTGGGTTTTGTCATTGAATAGTTCATGTAGATGTTGTAGTGGTGGATGCTCATTGTTGATGAAGATCGTCTAGAGTTGGGAGCAATCCTTGTAGTTATGATGCTCTCAACACCTACATGAGTTAGTCCCATACAAGGAACAATAGCAAGAATATCTACATATATGGAGTGAAATTGTCATGTAATGATGTCCATTGATGTATTGAATACCTTGCTCCTTGCTTACCAACAAGAGGGTTTGTGACTCCTTGAACTAGTGCATGATGTTGAAGTTGATTGCACAAGTTCTTGCCATGAAATGAATGTAAGTGAGTTTTGTTGGCGGAGTCACCCGAAAGAACTCCCTAGTTCTTATTCTTTGGGACCCACATCAATTTGATGGGAATCCTTGGAGTTGAAGTAGCACTCGATGAAGTAGAGCTTGTAGTAGCCTTGGGAGCCCACTTGACCATAGCTCGAAGTGGTTCTTCAAATGAGTCAATCTGCTCTTAAAGCTTGTCCTCGCCCTTTAGCTTTTGGTCATATGGTGGAAGATCATGCTTAGCATGTGTTCCCTTGAAGAGAGTAGGATCATACTTCTCTTGTTGAGGAACAAACTTTGCCTTGGATATTGATTTTCCTCCCATTTAACTCCATTGGCATTAAAGTTCGGTTCAAAACAAACACCTTGATTCTTCCGATGCCAACCTTGCTTGCGTATATTCTCCTCGAATTTCTTACCCTCGACAAGAGTTTTGTAGACACCTTTCTCTCTAATTCCTTTTAATAAATTGTTTTATTTCTCAAGTGTAACTTGGCTAAGAGAATCATTAGTGGAATCAATAGAGTTACTAGAAACAACATCATTAGATTTAGTATTTTTGTTGTTGTTGTTGTTGCTACATGAAGAACCTTTCTTGCCCTTGTTACTTGTTTCCTTAGATTTAACTTGTGGCATAAAAGTAGACATGATGAGTTGTTTGGAAAGATAATAAGAACTCTCATTTCGAAGATCGTCATTGATAACTTTAAGAAACTCATGCTCTTGCTTTAAATTTATCTTCTCGAAGCATAGCTTCTCATGAGTTCTTAAAAGCTCTCTATGATCTTGTTGAGTAGATTCAGGCGATAAGTTAAGAGTGTTTAGTTCGTTATTAAGCGCTCAATCTCCTTATTAGCATCAACAAACAATTCATTTTGACTATCATGATAACTAGCAAGTTCATTAGAGCTAACATCACTAGTTTTATCATTGAGCAAGTCATCATCACCTAATAAGTCATCATCATCACTATTGAAGTTAATGAATTCAGGGTATGATACCTTGGGGCCTTTAGCCATGAAGAATATTCTGATTCCTTCATTTGGTGAATCAAATAGGTCATAGGAGTTGGAGGATATGAGAGCTAGTCCGACAACTCCTTGATCTTGACTATAGTCGGAGTTGGAGTGGTAAATTCTCTCATATTGATTGTCGGAGTCAGAGTCGGAAACTCATTCACCAACATGAGCATGCTATCTTCGTCTTGTGTAGATCTTGGTGTACTTATCCTTTCTCTCTGAATCCTTGCTTCTCTGGGAAGGTCTTCGTTCATATCGATCTTGTCTACTCCTTCTCTCTCTTCAATGAGACTCATCTCCCATCTTGGGAGATGTCGTGCACTCATTTGAGAAGTGTCCGGGTTTTCCACAATTATAACAATTTCAGTCACGACTAGAAGAATGATTCTCGTTGTATCTTGAGTTTGACCTTCTTTCTTTGCCTCTATTTGTATAGAATTTGTCGAAGTTCTTGACCATGCGACTTATCTCTTCATTGGATACGAGCTTATCAATTGAGGTAGTAGGAGCAACACTTGTGTCTTTGTAAGCACCACTTGTGAAAGTGCGTTATATCGACTAGAGGGGGTGAATAGGCGATTTTTACAAATTCATCACTTGAGGAATTTCATCTCGAGGAATTTGAAATGTGATGAATAAATAGTAGCAGAATGAGTAGTCAAGTGCATGAGAAAAATAGCAGTAGCATAGTCATCATGATGAAATAAAGCATGCACAGATTACAGGTAGAGTGATACATGATAAGCAGGTGAGGAACAAGGTAACTTGAATAATTTGAGGTGAGGAAATTGTGAAAGTCTTCAGTCAAATTCTTCAAACAGTAACGATCAATTTCATCAACAAGTATACGAGGAAATGGAAGGGTTGAGGAAATAGAACCAGGTAGCTCGATGAAGACAATGGTTTGATGACCCAGTTCCAACTACTGTGATAGTCGTACGTCTGGTTTAGAGCAGCCTGGTATTTAAACCAGAGGACACACAGTCCCAGGACACACAACCCTTACTGTATTCTCCTTGAGCTAAGGTCACAAAGTCCTCGCCCAACACTTGTGGTAAGTCTTTAGGGTAGACTTCCAAAACCCTCACAAACTAGTCACCCAACAATCCACAATTGACTGCTGGATGCTCTAGACCAAGGTCACTTCGTGATCCCCAATTGACTGCCGGATGCACTAGACCATGATGCCTAACCGTCTAGAAGATACATAGTCTTCAAAGGTAGCAAGCGTCGGTTCCACACAGGAACAATCTCTTCAGTGATGCTCAATCACTTTGGGTTAGGTGGTTTAGATTTGGGTTTTTCCTCACTGATGATTTTCTCTCAAAGTCTTCGGAGGATGGGTTGCTCTCAAATGAAAAGTGTCAGTTCTCTCTTGGAGCAGCCAACCAACTAGTGGTTGTGAGGGGTGTCTATTTATAGCCAGGGTGCAACCTGACATGATAAGACATAAATGCCCCCAATGATATGACCGTTATGTGATAGAATGATTGGGGACAGCTATCACTAAGCACATCAACGGTCGGAATTTCAAACTATGAAAGTCCTCAGGCTTATCATGTTCCTCACTTGTAGGCAATTCGCACTGGCGCAATCCTAACTCCTCAGTCAGATCAATTTCCCCAGAGACCACAAGAACTTCGTTTCTGTGAAGAACTTGACTGAACTGCAAGAGATTTCCAAAGGCTTCACTCGAAGTATTGGATAGGTTGAGGCTTTTGAGTTGAGCATCAGTTGGAAATTTTCCTTAGTATTACCTCGCCCCCCTTTAATAGTATGGTGTTTCCTACGACTCAAAGAAAGGAAATAAAATTACAAAAACTAAAGTCTTCATGCTTCATAGTCCTCGTTCGTATCTTCAAGGTCACACCAACTTCATTTTGAAAGTCTTCAGGGAATACCAAAGTCTTCAACAAAGTCTTCACCAAAGTCTTCAGTTGAAGACATACATTTTTAGGGGTCAATAATCTCCGAATATATCAAACTCCTCATCGACTTATAGAGCCTATGTACACTCACAAACACATTAGTTCCTTAACATATAAGTCTTCAATACACCAAAATCACTAAGGGGCACTAGATGCACTTACAATCTCCCCCTTTTTGGTGATTGATGACAAATAGGTTAAGTTTTCAACGGGGATAGAAATATGGAATGTAAGTACTGAGTTTGAGGAATTTGATAGCAAGATATAGAAGAACTCCCCCTGAAGATGTGTATATTTGAGGAATATTCTTTGGACTGCAAATGCACATGGTAGGTGAAAAACATGCAGAACTCCCCCTATATCTTGTAATTCATACACGCATGTAACATATGATATGAAGAATTTAAAATGCATGATGAAAATGGTGTCTGCCGAAATTCAGCATGCATGCATTAAGGTACATAAGGAGATAAGCATGTGGAAAGTAGTTCAAAAGAGTCAGACAACCATCAGACATACGGTTACAACTCAACCAACAAAAGCTTCAAAAGAGCGAGAGTTGTAACTTAAACAAAAATCAGCCCATATATAGAGACCCGCTTGAAGACTAACTCAAATTTTCTCCCCCTTTCTCATTGAAGACCAAAAGGGACGAAAACTGAGGACTAACGCCCCTTGAAGAATTTCATCTTGAAGGTGATGAAGGAGCGCCAGTGTTGTTGGGGTCGCTTGTCGATGCAAGGCCCGCTGTAGCATCCTCAATATCCTCAACTTCATCCATCTCACGCGATGAATAATATGAGCTTGTAACTAGCTGAGGAACTTGAACTCCTTGAATTTATTTTGACGAGGACAAGCCCAGTCAAGGTGCTGCTCAAGATTCATCTCCTTCAGTTCTTTAGGAGTGTTGAGGTGAGATAGAATGGCCCAAGTGCGGTTGAAGACTTCATGGAGGTAGTATTGGTTCTTCCTCATAGTGTTGTGCGTGACAATCATGTCTCGAAGAAGTGCACCAAACTGTCGCTTGACCCATTTGTGGTTGCGACCAACCTTCTGATGAAGACTTATGAGAAGCTCACAATCTGTCATCACACGAGGATCAGACTCTTGAGGCTTTTGCACTGAGGCTTTTGCAGCAGAGTCTTGTGTAGCAGTGTCATCATTGGTGGAATAAGATGTAGCTTTGCGAAACTGGCCATCCAATGGACGAGTACCTTCATCAATGACATCTTTTCCTTTTCCTTCAACTGAAGCAAATGTATGCCTGAGGACTTCAATAGGAGGTAGAAAACCGAAGTGATTCTGGAAGTCAGCCTTGAAGGGAATTGAAGACCTTGATATGATGATTTTGATGATCCAGGGAGCATAAGGCTTCAATTCAAATGGGGCTGAAACTGCATTTGCGAAAGTCCTCATGAAGAAATCATGGTAGTTGATGGGAATCCCATGAATGATGTTGAATAGCATGTTCTTCATGACTCCCTCCACTTCTTCTTCTTCAGAGTTGTGGCCCTTCTAAGGATTGAGGGTATTGGTAAGTTTGCGATAGACTATCCTACGCACATAGAGAAAATCATTCACAAGGAAGGTAGTTTTTTGAGGTTTTCCAAGAGCCAGAGGCTTCATCAGCACTTGGATCATGTGGTTGGGCATAGCAGGTTCATCAAAGAGGCATCGTGATCCTTCTGAAGGAATTGGAACTAGGACTGATCGAAGCAATTCTGATGCAGTGTAGTGAGTAGATCTAGTCATCCAGTCCAAGACCCATGAGTTGATGTCAGAAGCATCGCCTGTGATGTGCAAGGTGGCATAAAATTGAAGAATCAGCTCTTCATTCCAATCACACATATCCACACAGAACGGAAGAATTCCTGCATCATGAAGAACTACGAGCACCGGTGTGAAGGATGGAATAGTTTCCATATCCGCATGACGAATTTGATGATGCTCAAAGACTTTCTTCTTGTCAAACAACACTGATGCATAGTAATTCATCTGCGTGGTTGTCTAGAATTTGGTGCGACCAGCTCTTGCAAAGTCATATGGATTTGGTCTAGTGAAGAAAATGTGCTCATAGAAGAAATTGGTCTTGATGAATTTGGGGTGCTTTGAGCCTTTGAATGGCATCCTAGGCTTCGGCTGAAGGTTTGGTTTAAAGCGGCCCCCAATTTCCTTATGCATCGGTGGAACTTCTTCAGACTGAGGAATTTGCACTGCAGGTTCCTCAGTGGCAGTTGGAGCACAAATTTCCTCAGCCGATGCATTTGGAATATCTTTGGTGACAGTTGTAGCCAAGTCATCAGATCTTGTTTGAATTTCTTCAATCTGGACTAGAGACTGAGGAATTTGTGATAGAGGAGTGGTCATTGGTTAATTTGGGTGTGCAGCTTCCCAATATTCATCATTGATCAGAGGTGTTGTGTTTCCAATGTCCACCTCCTCTTCCATTTCTTCAACGTCGGCCTCTTAAGTAGTAAACTGAGGCTAGGGCGATGATACCAGTGGAGTTGAAGCATTTGCTTGCACTTCAATTTCTTCATCAATCTGCTCTGAGGTAGCAGGAGACTGATCCTTTTCTTCTTGATATCATTTGGGATGACATAGTCAACACCAAATGGTACTACTTCATAGGCTGGCACGGAGCTGATAGGAGTTGCATCAAACGGCTCAGTTGAAGAACTTGGCAGTGACTTCAATTTCTTCACTGCTGAGGAATTTGTTGTTGATGCCTTTCTTTTCAGTGCCTTTTTCTCCGCAACCTTAGGTTTCTTCACTTCTAATGCAGAAGGAAGGTTGTTGTTCTTCAGCCTTGATGTTTTTGCATTTTCTGCAGAGGGTGAGGAGGAGGATTTTCTTTAGGCACAACTGATGCAGTCGCCCTGGTAATTTCTTCAGGCGCAACAGTGGAGGTTGCCCTGGCAGGTTCTTTAGCAGTCTGAATTTCTACAGCCGCGGGAGCAGTTTCTTCAGCAGGCTGAGCAGATTCGTCACCCTGAGGAATTTGAGGTTGTGATCGAGCTGTAACCCTTTTGTTGTGGTCCTTAATGGCTTTATCAGCCACAATGAGAAAATGAACTTTCGCGCCTTGCCAATCAGCATAGTATCTGTTGAAGTTTTCACTGAGGTCTGAGATCTCAGACTGCATCTTCACAAGTTCCTCAGGAGAAAGCTTCAGAACATTGTTCTTCAAGTAGTGCTCTTTCTTGTATTGAGGTTTCTTGGTTTGTCTGGCCTTTTCATACTTCGACTTTTCTTCAGCGATGAAGGCACTGAGAACATGGTCTGGACCAGGAGGCAGCTTCAATTAATCAATTGGCGTGTTGGGATCCTTGTGCCAGATATCAATGAAGTTCAGCACCATTTTTGGATCTAGCCATAGAGGAATTTGAGTGCCCTTTGCTTGAGCCACTCGTTCTTGCTTGTTTCTGATGATTGCAGCCAGTACATCATCATCATCTTCATCTGAAGAATCTAATGGTATTTTGAACACCACCTTCTTCGGTTGAGGACTTGGTCGAATGCCTAGTTGATGTATACTACACAACCTTCTTCTTGTAAACTCGTGTTGGGCCTCCAAGCACAGAGTTTGGTAGGACATCGGTAATTTCCCCCCAAGTGGATGACCTAAGGTTTATCACTCCATGTGAGGTGTAGGATGAAGATGGTCTCTCTCAAACAACCCTGCAGTCAAATACAATAAATCTCTTGTGTCCCCAACACACCCAATACAATGGAAAATTGTATAGGTGCACTAGTTCAGCGAAGAGATGGTGATACAAGTGCAATATGGATGGTACATATAGGTTTTTGTAATCTGAAAATATAAAAACAGCAAGGTAACAAATAGTAAACAGTGAGCAAAACGTTGTATAAATGCTTCGAAACAAGGCCTAGGATCCATACTTTCACTAGTGCAATTTCTCTCAACAATACTAACATAGTTGAATCATATGTAAATACCTCTCGTGCGACAAAGAGTTCACTCCAAAGTCACAAATAGCAGAGAACTAACGAAGAAATTATTGGAGGGTACGAAACCACCTCAAAGTTATCTTTTCTGATCAATCTTACGAGCTATCCCTATAAGTGTCACAAACAACCCTAGAGTTCATACTAAAATAACACCTTACGATACACGTCAACCAAAACCCTAATGTCACTTAGATACTCCAATGTCACCACAAGTACCCATGGGCTTGATTATACGATGTGCATCACATAATTTCAGATTCGACATGTTCAATCCAACACAAAGAACTTCAAAGAGTTCCCCAAAGTTTCTACCGGAAAGTCAATACAAAAACGTGTGCCAACCCCTATGCATAGATTCCCAAGGTCACGGAACCCGCAAGTTGATCACCAAAACATACATCAAGTGGATCAATAGAACATCCCATTGTCACCATGGATATCCCATCACAAGACATACATCAAGATGTTCTCAAATCCTTAAATACTCAATCCGATAAGAAAATTGCAAAAGGAAAACTCAATTCATCAAAACATGATAGAGAGGGGAAAACTCCATATGATTCATCTATATCAATAAAGCTCATGGTACATCAAGATCACGCCATCTCAAAAACACGAGAGAGAGAGAGAGAGATCAAACGCATAAGTACTGGTACATACCCTCAACCCCGAGGGTAAACTAATTCCTCCTCGTCATGGAGGGCGTCGGGATGATGAAGATGGCCTCCGGTGATGGTTTCCCCCTCCGGCAGGGTGCCGGAACAGGCTCTCGATTGTTTTTTTGGCTCTGGAGGCTTGCGGCGGCAGAACTCCCTATCTAGGTTTATTTTTGGGGGTTTCTGTATTTATAAGAGTTTGTGGCGGCGGGAAAAAAGTCCATGGGGTCAACGAGGAAGTCACAAGCCCAGGGGGTGCCCCTATGGCTTGTGGCTTCCTCGTCCTTCCTCTCCGATGACTCTTCACTCCAGTATTTTTTATATTTTCTAAAAATATTCTCCGTAAATTTTCAACTCATTCCGAGAACTTTTATTTCTGCACAAAAACAACACCACGGTAATTTTGCTGAAAACAGCGTCAGTCCGGGTTAGTTCTAATAAAATCATAACAAAATCATATAGAATTATTGTAAACATGACATGAATACTTCATAAATTATAGATACGTTGGAGACGTATCAACATCCCCAAGCTTAATTCCTGCTCGTCCTCGAGTAGGTAAATGATAAAAATAATAATTTATGAAGTGTGAATGCTAGCATAGTGCATAAGTTTGATCAATGATAATTCCAAACACTTTGTCTATTATCATTATATATCATAAACATTAACTCATCTCATATACCTTCTCATGATTAAATAACAAGCTATCCACATGTTAAAGTATAGACTAACAAACTATGCTTTCAGTCACCAAACAATTGCGATTCATCTTATTTTAAGGAAGGGTCTATGTAAGAGCTTTAATTTAGCAAATTCCACATACTCAACTATCATATAGTCTTCCATGATTGCTAGCACTCAAAGCATATTTTTAGAGAAAATGGCATCCGTCGAACACAGAGAAAGATAGGGGCTTAATGTTTCGCCTCCCAACTTATTTATCATATATATAATTTTCAACAATAATAATTCATGATCAAATGTATTTGAATGGCCATATATGCTTGGATCTTTCCCCAACACATGACGCTTGCCAAGAGAAAAAGACGAAATATAGGAAATGGTGAAGATCACCATGACTCTTGGATAAAGGTAAGTACATGAAATTAAAAGATAGACCCTTCGCAGAGGGAAGCATTGATTTGCAGAGGTGCCAGAGCTCGAGCTTTTTAAAAAGAGACGAATAATAACTTTGGGCGGTATGCTTTCATTGTCACAATAACAACCGAGAGATCTCGGTATCTTCCATGCTAGATACATTATAGGCGGTTTCCAAACAGAATGGTAAAGTTTCTACTCCCCCTCCACCAATCAATCATACTCCACGGCGAGCCGAATCCACGGGTACCGTCCATACCAACACCATTCCTGGGGGAGTTTTGTTTAATTATTTGCATTTTTTATTTCGGGACTAGGAATCCCTATTAGCAGCCACTTTCTCGTGAATGATAGTGAATCAACACATATCGTGAGAATAAACCACCTAGCATGGAAGATACTGATATCCCCTAGTTACTATATGAGCGATTCGGGCATACAAAACAGAATATTATTTGAAGGTTTAGAGTTTGGCACATGCAAATTTACTTGGAATGGCAGGTATATACCGCATATAGGTAGGTATGGTGGAATCATATGGAACAACTTTGGGTTTAAGGGTGTTTGGATACGCAAGTAGTATTTCTACTTGGTGCATGAGTTTTGGCTAGTATGAGGTGGAAGCAAGCACCACATGTTGGAGGATCCATAACAATATAACTTCTATGCAAATATACCCAAGCATAACTCATGACATTGTCTTCCTTGTCAAACTTCAACTAATTGCTCAAGTTTTAAAATAATTAATGGGTATTCACAATCATAGAAGATGTCCAAGATAGTATATTTATATGTGAAATCTCTCTTCCTTCAGTATTCTTTCATGAATGGTTCAAGTGACCAATGCGGTGTTTGCTAACTTTCAATAAATTTTACCACCAATAATTCTTATATGTGAAGTCATTACTACCCATGGGATAAACATATAAAACATATATAATTTCATATTTATGATATTCAATTCATTCAACCATTTACTCATAGGATATAAGTGGATCACGAGAGTAAATGACAAAACTACTCCAAAACATATAAGTGAAGATCAATGAGTAGTCAAACAATTAAGTAGTTGTGTGAGGAATCTCTCTCTCTCTCAATAAATATTTTAAGATATGAGTATTTTATTAAACAGCAAGCAAAGTAAAAATATCACTCCAAAAATAGCACGCATCATGTGAATGAAGTAAAATTTAGGCTCAACATAGGCTAACCGATAGTTGACGAAGAGAGGTGGGATGCGTAGCATCTCCAAGCTTAGATGCTTGAGAATTCTTGAAATATTTACTTGGGTTGCCTTGATCATCCCAAAGCTTGAGCTTTTGTATCTCCTTCAATCCTCTCATATCCCGGTTTCACCTATTCTCAAAAACTTCATCCACACAAAACTCAAAAAGAACTCGTGAGATAGGTTAGTACCCATAATAAATCAACTCTTTATGTACTGCCAAGACAAGTTGCATAATAATTTTCAAACATCAGGTACTGTATACTATCATTTCCACAATTTATATCTACCAATATAGACTATGGAAACTATAGGATAAGTAGATAACAAAACTATGACAGCAATCTGCCCAAACAGAACAGTCTGTAGCAATTTATGAAAACAGTGTACATATGTAACTAATAAAATTATGAAAATTTAGGAAATTCTATGAAATTAATATTAAAACACCATGTAAACATTTCAGGAACTTTCCCCGTTCCAATAAAATATGAAAATTCAAACACTTCAGCCAAAGTTTCTGCTTTTACATAGCACTCATCAAAACATGTAATGCGAGCATCCTAAGGCAATTCTTGGAAAATTTTACTTAAAAACAAGATTATAAATAACACCTAACATATAAAAACAAAATAAAATGACCCAATCTTAGGTTCTTGTCACTTCTTATTCTCCTTATATCGGTGTCTCACCCAAAACTTGAAAACTTCAATCACACAACACTTAACGGAACTTTGTGAGAAAGGTTAGTTTAATAAAGATAGATCATTCACTTAGGTACTGTAAATACAAGATTCATAATTGTTCTAACATAATACCTACTGTATTCCATCATTCCCACAATTTATATTGCTCAATATAAGCTATAGGAACACTTGAAACAAGCAAACTATGCATGCAAAACAGAATCTGTCAAAAACAAAACAGTGTGTAAAGATCTGAACGATCACTATACTTACCTGACTCTAAAAATTCTGAAAAATTAGGAAACCTAAAGTAATTTGAATATAAACTTTGTGTAAAAAATTCAGAATTTTTGACGCTCGAGTAAAATCAGATAATTCATATACTGGATGCAAAACTTTCTGTTTTTGCATAGAATCAAACAAGCAAGTATCAACACTATCCCAAAGGCTTTACTTGGCACTTTGTTGGAATAAAAGACACAAAACATGATTAATACAGCATATTAATCATGTGAACACATCAAAACAGAAGGTCAAAGTGTTGGGTTGTCTCCCAACAAGCGATTTTCTTTAATGCCTTTTAGCTAGGCATGATGATTTCAATGATGCTCACATAGGAATAATAATTGAAACATGCAAAAGAGCATCATGAATATCATGAAAAGAAAATTTAAGTCTAACCCACTTCCTATGCATAGGGATTTTTTGAGCAAACAACTTATGGGAACAAGAATCAACTAGCATAGGAAGGCAAAAGAAGCATAACTCTAAAACTTTGAAGACATAGAGAGGAAACTTGATATTATTGCAATTCCTACAAGCATATGTTCCTCCCTCATAATAAATTTTAGTAGCATCATGAAGGAATTCCACAATATATCCAGCACATAAAGCATCCTTTTCATGATCTACAAGCATAGAAATTTTTCTACTCTCCACACAAGAAAAATTCTTCTCATGACTAATAGTGGGAGTATCATAAAAGACTTGAATACTACAAATTGGTTCCACACTAAAAGAGTAATATTCAGTAAAAGGATATTCATAATTATGACAAGTATCATAATAGTAATCATCACTCTTTTTCATCGCATAAGTATCATCACAATAATCATCATAAGTAGGAGGCATGCAATCATTATAAAAAATTTGATCATTCAAAGTAGGGGGAATAAAAAGATCATATTAATTAAGCATAGCATCCCCAATCTTGGGAAATACATTAATTGCAGGATATAAATTCTCAAACATGTCATTTTGATCAAACATAACATCCCCAAGCTTGTGGCTATGTATATCATAAATATAATCACTCTCATCATTAATAGTATGAATAGCACCAATAGGATAGCAATTATTATCATCATCCTCCATGTTGGTGCATAAATATTTTCAAGATTATAAGAAGTATCATTATCTTCCCAATCATAATTTTCACAACAAGCAATATACATAACAAAATCATCCTCAAGTGTATCATGTTCCACAACTATTTTTGATTCATTCTCATGAGGCCTATCCGCAATGGGAGCAACATTATTTGGGAGAGATACCTCCTTACCTTTACTTTTCCTTCTCTTCTTATTCTTCTTCTTCTTCACCACATCATGTGTGGGTTTATTTAATTCCTCCAAGCTTCTTTTTAAAGAGGTTGGTTGAATAAAAAGCTCCTCCTCGTTACCTGATTCTTTATAAGAAAAAATAGGAGGATATTGGGAAACCTCTTCCCCTTCATTAGTATTCTATTCGTCTTATTTGTTTTCTTGTCTTTAAGTAATTGTAAATATAAGGATACTCAATGCAATTTACCATGCAATACATATAGATTTCATTTAGATCAAAATCAATCATTTTCATGAGAGCCCAAGCTGGAACATCCTTGGTTTTATGTTTCATTTCTTCATACCCCAAAAATAGACTAAGTTCATTATGATGCTCAAGGGTAATGAGGTTGTCACAATTTTTGGACACAATTCTATCATGAAATAATTCACATTGGAAATTAAAATGAATACTTTCATTGCAAAGTTCACAAGGACGGTGAGTAATATTAAGTCTTTGAGCACAAACACATAGCCTCTCTTGCAACCATTTAGTTTGTAAATACTTATGCCTCTTACAAAATATATCTTCCCTGTTTGGCATGTCTTCACAAACTCTATGCACTCCGCAAATATTAACATGCTTATAGGAAATCTCTTTATCATGACTAGTGCAATCATCATTAGTACTATGGATATTCAGAGAATTCATACTAACAACATTGCAATCATGCTCATCACTCAAAGATTTAGTGCCAAATATTTTAATAACTTATTCTTCTAACACTTGAGCACAATTTTCCTTTCCATTATTTTCGCCAAAGACATTAAAAAGATGAAGCATATGAGGCAACCTCAATTCCATTTTTTGTAGTTTTGTTTTATAAAACCAAACTAGTGAAAAACAAGAAACTAAAAGAATCAATTGCAAGATCTAAAGATATACCTTCAAGCACTCACCTCCCTGGCAACGGCACCAGAAAAGGGCTTGATTTCTACTACACAACCTTCTTCTTGTAGACTCGTGTTGGGCCTCCAAGCGCAGAGTTTTGTAGGACAACAAAAATTCTCCCTCAAGTGGATGACCTAAGGTTTATCAATCCGTGGGAGGTGTAGGATGAAGATGGTCTCTCTCAAACAACCCTGCAAACAAATACAAGAAATCTCTTCTGTCCCCAACACACCCAATACAATGGCAAATTGTATAGGTGCACTAGTTCGGAGAAGAGATGGTAATACAAGTGCAATATGGATGGTAGATATAGGTTTTTTTAATCTGAAAATATAAACATAGCAAGGTAACAAATAGTAAACAACGAGCAAAACGTTGTATAAATGCTTGGAAACAAGGCGTAGGGTCCATACTTTCACTAGTGCAATTTCTCTCAACAATACTAACATAGTTGAATCATATGTAAATACCTCTCGTGCGACAAAGAGTTCACTCCAAAGTCACAAATAGCGGAGAACTAACAAAGAAATTATTGTAGGATACGAAACCACCCCAAAGTTAGTTTTTCTGATCAATCTTATGAGCTATCCCTATAAGTGTCACGAACAGCCCTAGAGTTCGTACTAAAATAACACCTTAAGATACACATCAACCAAAACCCTAATGTCACCTAGATACTCCAATATCACCACAAGTACCCATGGGCTTGATTATACGATGTGCATCACATAATTTCAGATTTGTCATGTTCAATCCAACACAAAGAACTTCAAAGAGTGCCTCAAAGTTTCTACCGGAAAGTCAAGACAAAAACGTGTGCCAACCCCTATGCATAGATTCCCAAGGTCACGGAACCCGCAAGTTGATCAGCAAAACATACATCAAGTGGATCAATAGAACATCCCATTGTCACCACGGATATCCCATCGCAAGACATACATCAAGTGTTCTCAAATCCTTAAAGACTCAATCCGATAAGAAAACTTCAATAGGAAAACTCAATTCAGCTCAACAAGATAGAGAGGGGAAAACTACATATAATTCATCTATATCAATAAAGCTCGCGGTACATCAAGATCGCGCCATCTCAAGAACACGAGAGAGAGAGAGAGATCAAACACATAGCTACTGGTACATACCCTCATCCCCGAGGGTAAACTACTCCCTCCTCGTCATGGAGGGCGTCGGGATGATGAAGATGGCCTCCGGTGATGGTTTCCCCCTCCGGCAGGGTGCTGGAATGGGCTCTCGATTGGTTTTTCGTGGCTCTAGAGGCTTGCGGTGGCAGAACTCCCTATCTTGGTTTATTTTCGAGGGTTTATGTATTTATAAGAGTTTGTGGCAGCGGAAACAAGTCCAGGGGGTCTAGGAGGAAGTCACAAGCCCAAGGGCGCGCCCTAGGGGGGTGGGGTCGCCCCTGTGACTTGTGGCTTCCTCGGCCTTCCCCTCCGATGACTCTTCGCTCTAGTATTTTTTACATTTTCCAAAAATATTCTTCGCAATTTTTCAACTCATTCCGAAAACTTTTATTTATGCACAAAACCAACACCACGATAGTTCTGCCAAAAACAACGTCAGTCTAGGTTAATTCTAATAAAATCATACCAAAATCACATAGAATTATTGTAAACATGGCATGAATACTTCATAAATTATAGATACATTGGAGACGTATCACTCTTCCAGCAGTAGCTTTTATCTTCATCAGTGAAGGACTGGTTCAGGACTGTGCTTGGGCAGAGGAACTTGCAGAAACCCCTAAAGCAATTGAGAAGCCCTCTGTCCTCTGACATGTTGCAAGGTGCACTGGTGTTGAGGATTCTGAGGCAGTAGCTGATGATTGTGCAGCTACAGAAGGCATTGCAGAGGCCTATGAAGACTTTTCTTGACGAATTTGTTGTGAGGATTTTGAAGTTGAGGACTTTGACTTCACACCAGACTTGTTCACAATAGTTTTCTTCGAAGCACTGGCAGAGGCTCCGGCAGTGGCAGCAGCAGGAGAGTCTTCATTGAATTTCCTCACAGCCTCTTTTGCCTTCTTTGTCAGCTTAGCTTGCTGTCTTTCCCATTCTTGAGGAAAGTCATCACCAGTTTGGAGGCTAGTGGGATCAACAGTTTGGTTTGGAGCCAAGGGCGGCCTGTTGCACGGGGGTTTAACAACGAATTTCTTCATGTATTTTGGAGTGACATAGCGATATTCCTTCCACTCCCATGCCCATCTCCTCTCAATTTTCTATATACGAATATTTTGCTGCTTTGTAGTTTCCTTGTTACGAGTTTCTTCATCTGGAGTGCAATATTCTTCATACAGTTCATCAGGTATCTCAAACGCAATTTGCACTTCATGATTTTTTTCCACCTTTCTGAGGCTTTTTGTCATCCGTCATTTTCTTCAGCCGAGGATTCTGAACTTTTGGGGATTCTGAGGAAGTGTGCAAATTATCTTCAAGGAATGCTGCAAATGATTTAAGTTGATGAGAACCTAGTGATTCATCAGCACACATTTTGTACCTGTGAACAGAGTATAGGTGTGAGGAATTTGAAGAGGACATATGCGTTCTCAGAAATTTTAAAAATACATCAATTGAGGAATTTTGACCATAGATGTCTTGAGGAATTTCACTAAGTGTTCTTGTCTTAGGTTCTAGAGTTGTGCAAATTATGAGGATCCACACAATTGAGGAATGTTGAAGAAAATCATAACTTAGGAAAACCATCAAGGGTATGAACATGTAAGGTGCTTTGGAATTTGATTCTTGAAGAATAAACACCTTTGAGGAAATTGTGGAAAACTTGAAGATCAAACAAGGGCAATAAAATTAGTTTTTATTTACCCTCATGAAGAACTCGACGAAGACTGAGAAGAAATCAGGGAAGTTTGTCCGTCCAGATCTCCCACGCCCTAGCTTGGCGGAGGTAGACAACTACGACGGCGGTGGAGTGAAGATTTCCGCGGCCGATGCGAGTACGGCGATGGCAAGGTCGAGGCTATGAAGCTCTTCCACACCGGCGGCGATGATTTTAGCGGCAGTGCTAGGTTTGAGCTCGGGAGAGAGTAGGAGTGAGGGGTAACCGAGCACACACTACTAGGGAAAACCCTAGTAGTAGCGCTCGAAATATGCATATTAGTAGCGCTGGGTGTAGTGCTACTGCTATCGCGCTACAGCTAAGTTTTAGCAGTAGTGCTGGCCTGGCAAGCGCTACTACTATGTGTTGTTAACAGTAGCGCTTGCCAGGCCAGCGCTACTCCTAACTATCTGTAGCGCTTGGGCAAATGCAGCGCTGCTGCTAACACAGCGTTGCTATTAGATGGTTTCCAGCGCTACTGCTAGTATTCCTGATTTCATGGGTTTACACCCTCTACGTATTTGTGATGTATTTATACAAGATCTATACAGTAGTTTCATCAGATTATACTAAACATACACTATTATCATCATATCATAGACATATAGTACTCTCGTCATACCATCATCAGCATTCAACACAAATATCATCACATCTCGAAAATAGTGATACACAAGAGTGATCATGTCATGTCTCGAATAAGTGCAAATGCATGGTCATGGCACACACACAAGTTTCATCATCTCTATCTAAACCATGATGTAGAAGAGAAGAGCGATCAACATGAGGAAGAGCGCGACTATGTAGTACTTGAGGCACCGGCGGTCCCTCCATCTCTCATGCTGGAGTGTCCACCTCAAGTAACTCCTTTCCGCTTCAGCTCTGCTGTTGAACCCTCTGTGGCTAGCACCCGGGTACTTGTCCACCTGGGCCTGAGCATCTGGCCAGTGGTCGTAGACTCCTGGAACCTTCCCAACGAACATGGCGTAGCAGCCCTTCGCCATCTCTGATCTATGTACCTGCATCGACAATTGATCAATTGAACGATAATATGCAACATAATGTACTTAAGAAAACAAAGAGGCATAATTAGCAAAATACAGGCAACTTATAGTAAACATAAGTGATGAAGTTCCTCATATATACCCAAACTAATTAACTAGCAAGAGCGACTAGTCCTCCATGTCGGCGGTCCAATCTTCATAGTCAGGGATAAAGCACCCGAGCTTCGTGAAAGGCTTAAGGTCTAGACGCTAAGCGAGTAGCAGTGCTCGGACATCATCCCACGTCATTGTTGGCCCATGGTAGAACATCCATGTTGGTTCGAGGACCTAATTCATCATCACTTGGGCAAGTTCACCTCCCTGGCCGATAAGGCATTAGAAGCTATACCCGGAGGTAAGAAGCCGCCCTCTGCCGGTTGTTAGGGTTAGATACCCGTCGGTAAAAAACTTCCTACAACCGCGGCTAATCATGTTAGCCGGAGATTTGGCTTGAAGCCGGCCGATAGGATGTTAGAAGCGATACCCGTCGGTAAGAAGCCCCCTTCAGCAATATGGCGTAAACGCCGACCGATAAAGCATTAGAAGCGATACCCAAAGGTAAGAAGCCACCCTCCGCCGCGGCTAATCATGTTAGCCGGATATTTTGGCATAGAGCCTGGCCGATAAAGCATTAGAAGCGATACCCAAAGGTAAGAAGCCGCCCTCCGCCGCGGATAATCATGTTAGCCGGAGATTTTGGCATAGAGCCTGGTCGATAAAGCATTAGAAGCGATACCCGAAGGTAAGAAGCCGCCCTCTGCCGCAGTTGATATATCAACTGGAATTTTTATCAACTCTTCTTGTATGAACAAAGATGTGTGTACCAAAAGAGGTCCCGTCTTGCGAGGATTTTATTTTATTTATATATGGTATGTACAATGATAGTGTACAATGGCGAGTCTCAACGCCCTCATGTGTAATACGGCCGTAGATGTGCTATGTTCCATGGCCGGCGGGTTTCCTGACCCGCCGTCTCTGAGTCATTCCTGATATCGACGAGATAGTATGACCCATTGTTGAGATTTCTACTGACCACAAAAGGTCCTTCCCAAGGAGGAGATAACTTATGCATGTCTGTCTAGTCTTGAATCAGCCGGAGCACTAAGTCGCCTTCCTGGAACGTCCGGGTCTTGATCCTGCGGCTGTGGTAGCGGTGCAGGTCTTGCTGATAGATCGCCGATCGGGCAGCCGCCAGCTCCCGTGCTTCTTCCAAAGCATCCAACGCATCTTGACGTGCCGTCTCATTATCCGTCTCAACATAAGCCGCTACACGTGGCAAATCATGCCGGATGTCACTCGACAATACTGCCTCGACACCGTACACCATAAAGAAAGGTGTATAGCATGTAGATCTGTTGGGGGTAGTCTTGACACTCCATAAGACGGAAGGTAATTCTTCTACCCAACACCCGGGCATTCGTTGTAAAGGAACCATAAGCCGTGGCTTGATGCCCCTTAAAATCTCTTGATTAGCACGCTCCGCCTGACCATTAGACTGTGGATGCGCAACTGCTGAAACATCTAGCCGGATGTGCTCCTTGTCACAGAACTCTTTCATAGCCCCCTTAGATAGATTTGTGCCATTGTCAGTGATAATGCTATGAGGGTAACCAAAATGGTAGATCAGCTTCTTAACAAATTGAACCGTCGTAGCCGCGTCACACTTGCTAACCGGCTCTGCCTCCACCCATTTGGTGAATTTATCAACCACCACCAAGAGGCGCATTTTTTTATCTTTGGATCTTTTGAAAGGTCCTACCATGTCTACCCCCCAGACTACAAACGGCCATGTAATTGGTATCATCCTTAACTCTTGAGCCGGAACATGAGCACGCCGGCCGAACTTTTGACAGCCGTCACATTTGCGAACCAAGTCTTCCGCATCCTTGTGAGCCATCAACTAGAAGAACCCGTGCCGGAAGGCCTTGGCTACCAGCGACCTCGAACCGGCGTGATGTCCACAATCTCTGGCATGAATTTCATTTAAGATTTGCTGACCCTCCTCAAGTGAGACACAACGTTGAAAAATGCCAGTCACGCTGCATTTGTGCAGCTCACCATTAACTATCATCATTGATTTAGAGCACCGGGTGATCTGTCTGGCCAGGTCTTCATCATCAAGTAACTCGCCCCGGGTCAGATAGGCCAGGTAAGGGACAGTCCAATCTGGGATAGCGTGCAAAGACGCCACTAACTCCCCCTCCGGGTCAGGAATAGCCAAATCCTCTTCTGAAGGTAACTTAACAGTCGGATGATGTAAGACGTCCAGGAATACATTGGGCGGCACCGGCTTTTGTTGGGAGCCTAGCCGTGACAGCGCATCTACTGCCTCATTCCTGCGATGATCAATGTGATCCACCTGATACCCTTTGAAGTCACTGGCAATAATATCAACCGCTTGTCGATAAGCCGCCATCCGTGGGTCTTTGGAGTCCCAAGTGCCCGAAACCTGCTGAGCCACCAAATCTGAGTCGCCCAAACACTTTACCCGGCTTAAATTCATCTCCTTGGCTAATCTAAGCCCATGAAGCAGAGCCTCATACTCAGCCTCATTGTTAGTGCACGGGAACATCAACCGGAGCACATAACAAAACTTATCACCTTTAGGAGATGTCAAAACAACTCCTGCGCCTGACCCTTCTAGCTGCTTGGATCCATCAAAGTGTATAGTCCAGTATGTGTCATCCGGCTTTTCCTCAGGGCTTGACATTCTGTCCAATCATTTATAAGATCCATAAGAGCTTGGGACTTGATGGCCGTACGAGGCACATATTTTAGATTAAGAGATCCCAACTCCAATGCCCACTTAGCAATCCTTCCAGTGGCTTCTCTTTTCTGGATTATGTCCCCCAACGGAGCAGAACTAACCACGGTTATCCGGTGCCCTAAAAATAGTGCTTTAATTTGCGGCTGGCCATGAAAACCCCATATACCAGCTTCTGCCAATGCGGATACCTTTGCTTGGACTCCGTCAGGACCTCACTGATATAATAAACCGGCCTTTGAACCGGATACTCCTTTCTAGATTCCTTGCGCTCAACCACGATCGCAGCGCTTACTGCCCGATTATTAGCCACCACGTATAGAAGTAACGGTTCTTTCTCAGCCGGAGCAACCAGCACCGGCGGCTCAGTCAGCTGTTTTTTGAGCACCTCAAGTGCTTCAGCCGCCGCCTTGCTCCAGACAAATTTGTCTGTCTTCTTCATCATCTGATATAAAGGAATAGCCTTCTCTCCAAGGCGGCTTATGAAATGGCTCAACGCGGCGATTCGCCCTGCCAAGCGTTGAACATCGTTAATATAGTCCGGCTCTACTAGAGAAGTGATAGCCTTGATTTTATCCGGGTTAGCCTTAATGCCACGTTTAGAAACCAGAAATCCTAGGAGCTTGCTAGCCGGAACACCAAAGACACATTTAGCCAGGTTAAGCATCATCTTATAGACCCGGAGATTATCAAAGGTTTCCTTTAAGTCGCCCAAAAGGGTCTCCTTCTTCCTGGATTTGATCACAATGTCATCTACGTAAGCATGGACATTGCGGCCAATCTGATTGTGAAGGCAGTTCTGCACACATCGCTGATAAGTCGCCTGGGCACTCTTGAGCCCGAAAGGCATAGATACATAACAGAAAGCCCCGAAAGGTGTAATAAAAGTCGTCTTCTCCTGGTATTTAACCGCCATCTTGATCTGATGATAGCCTAAGTAAGCATCCAGGAAACACAAGCTTTCACAACCCGCCGTAGCATCAATGATTTGATCAATACGAGGGAGGGCAGACGGATCAGGCGGGCAAGCCTTGTTAAGGTCCGTGTAGTCCACACACACATACACCACGTGTCGTTCTTCTTAAGCACCAGCACCTGGTTAGCCAACCACTCCGGGTGAAAAACCTCAACAATGAAGCCTGCTACCAAGAGCCGGGCAACTCCTTCCCCAATGGCCTTGCGTCTCTCCTCATTAAACCGCCGTAGAAACTGCTTAATTGGCTTAAACTTCGGATCCACATTAAGGTTGTGCTCAGCGAACTCTCTCGGTACACCCGGCATGTCAGAAGGTTTCCATGCGAAGATGTCCCGATTCTCACGGATGAATTCGATGAGTGTGCTTTCCTATTTGGGATCCATGTGAGCTCTAATGATGAACTGTTTGGATGAGTCGCCCGGAGTGAAATCTACTGCCTTAGTATCATCCGCTAAAAACTTAAGGGGCGGCTCAACCTCCGTGGTAGGCTTTTTTAGCGGGGTCATATCCTCCGGGTCAACATTCTCCTTGTAAAATTTAAGCTCCTCCTGAGTGCAACTGGACTCTGCGTAAGCCGCATCTCCTTCCTCACACTCAATGGCCGTCTTTCGGTCACCATGAACAATAATGGTACCTTTTAAGCCGGGAATCTTGAGCTATAGGTATACATATCAAGGCCTAGCCATGAATTTTGCATAAGCCGGACGTCCAAACAGTGCGTGGTAAGGACTCTTGATTTTTACCACCTCAAACCACAAGGACTCCACCCTGTAGTTATACTCGTCGCCAAAGGCCACTTCCAAAGAAATCCTGCCCACCGGATACGCCGACTTGCCTGGCACCACACCATGAAAAACGGTGGATGAGGGTTTTAAATCCTTGTCTAGCAATTTCATCCGCCGAAAAGTATTGTAGTAGAGGATATTAATACTACTGCCTCCATCCATTAACACTTTATTCACCATATACCCTCCCACTTGGGGGGCCACAACCAAAGCCAGCCGCCCTGGGTCATCGACACGCGGCGGGTGATCCTCCCGGCTCCATGTTATATCATACTCAGACCATCGTAAATACTGTGGTAGGGCTGGTGCAACCGCATTGACCTCCCGCTTGCGCAACTTCTGATCCCTTTTGTTGAGGCTGGTCGTGAAAACATGATACTGACCGGAGCTGAGCTGCTTCGGGTTACTCTGATAACTAGACTGATTACGCTATTGTTGATTGTTGTTACCAGAATGCTGCTGGTGTCCTTCTTGATTACCTTGACCCGGGTGACCAGACCCTGAGCCACCGGACCCAAAACCGGCCCCTGACCCGCCGTGTCCAGAGCCGCCCGGCAGGCCACCGTCCTGATTGTTGGGGTGTGTAGAGTGATTCTTAAGTTTCTGCATGAAACGGCACTCTCCTCATGTGTGGTTCGCCGGCTTATCGGGCTAGCCATGATCCAGACAAGGACCCTTCAGCGCCTCCTCCAAATTAAAGGCATGCCTGTCCTTATTAAAAGGTGGCCTAAACCTCCTGTTGCCCTTGGGGTGATTCTGATTGGTACTTGCATTGGCTACCAGTTCTGACCCGGCCTCAGGATTCTTACGTTTGCTCTGGCTACCATTATTTGCCGTACCCTTGCTCTGATTGCCCTTCTTGCCTTGGCCGGCCTTCTCCTCGTCGGAGCCCGGATCCTTCGTGTTGTCAGAGTCGGCATATTTCGTGAGAGCTGTCATGAGCTCTCCCATATCTTGACATGTGCGCTTGAGCCGGCCAAGCTTCTGCTTTAGCAGGACAAAGTGACAGTTCTTCTCTAGGATCAGTACTGCCTGAGCCGCCGTGATCTGCTTCGAAGAGTGGATGATGGTCGAGACCCGCCGTACCCAATGATGAGCTGACTCATTCTCCTGTTGAACACAGTGATCAAGATCCACGATGGTCATGGGCTGTTTACATGTTCCTTGAAAGTTTTTAATGAATCTGGCTCTCAGCTCTGCTCATGAGTTGATGGTATTGGGTGGCAATCCCTCTAACCATGTGCGGGCCAGGCCTTCAAGCATCATGATGAAGTATTTGGCACAAACCGCCTCACTGATGTCCAGCATCTCCATGGCTAGTTCATAACTTTCCACCCAAGCCTCTGGGGGTAAATCAGCAGTGTAATTTGGAACTTTGCGGGGCCCTTTGAAATCCTTTGGCAGCCGCTCACTCCGCAGAGACGATGATAAACATGGTACCACCCCCACTCTGGTGGTTCCTCCAACTCCTACTAACACGGATGGCGCGGGCTCCTGGCGAGCCGCCTTGGCTAAAGCTGTCACGTCTTGCTGGCAGGCCCGGGCGGGCAGGAGCGCTAATTGTGCATCAGCACAGGGCCCATTTTTTTGAGGGGCCCCAAATTTTAGTATAGGCCTATGTATATTTTGCTTTAAAAAAATTCAAAACTGACTTACCTTAGAACTTTGGAACGTAATGGGCCAAAATGGCCAGACTTCTTGGCTCCTGTGACGGCCTCACGCCTCCCGGGAATCATCAAAAATCAATCTAACAAAGGCTGAAACTGAGCCATGATTCGATAATTTATTTGACCCGACGACCAAGCGACGCTAGACGCCCGACGCGAAGCGACGCGTCAGTTCGTCTGCCGGCTCGCCGCCTCTTTCCGTGTCGCTGTTGCCGATGCCGAGTCTTCCGACGAATCTGATCGATCTCCATTGATCATCCACAGGCTGATCAAGAGATCATCCACAGGTCATAGGTGGAGCGATCCTTTCTCTGGCATGTATCGTCTTGCTTTTTTTTTGCCCGGTTCTTCTCTAGTAGATGCCCTACAGCACTAGACGGTACTCTACCTGTTCTTCAATTTCACTTCCCAAATTTATTAAATTGTTGTGTACCTCTGTTCATCTTTTTTGTAGGAGCTAACATGGGAAAGCATCAATCTGGTTATCAAAAGCGTAAGAGAAAAGAAAAGGAAGAAGTATTAATTCAATCTCAAAAAGGATCAATGGATAGGTTTGTTAAAAAGAAACCTAAAGTGTCCTCCGATAATCAGTCAGCTGATGTTGATTCTTCAACCCTTGCACTTGCTATTGTTCCTTACATTGATCCTAAAGCAGACCAGACTGAGACAGAAAATAATGTTGAGGTAGAGGAAGATTCCGGCCAGAATTCACCTGTTGCGGATTCCTTTCAGCCTGATATATTTGATCCAAGATACTGGGGTTCTCTTGATCAGAAGCAAATTGACATTTTAGCAGAAAAGGGTCCAAGAAGAGACTTATCAATTAAGAAAGGTCCCAAAGACAGATATTCTAGAAGGTTTTCTGTGATATTCTATACTAGATTTATGTCAAATGGAGAGGAATATGATAGGGATTGGCTTGTCTACTCCAAAGAGCTCGATAAAGTTTTTTGCTTTGCTTGCAAATTATTTACAAAAGGGCAGCGAAAAGGTCAGTTGGCAAATGACGGTTGTAATGATTGGACGCATGTTATCAATAGATTAAAAGAGCATGAGACAAGTGCATATCATGTTTTGAATATGAGCAATTGGTATGAGTTGCGTAGTAGATTGGGAAAGCATCAGACTATTGATAAAGCTGCTCAACGACAACTTGAGAAAGAAAAGGACCACTGGAGAAAGGTATTATTTAGAATTGTGTGCATTGTGAAATTTCTTGCCAAGCATAGTCTAGCCTTTCGTGGTAGTAACAGCAAGTTGTATGAAGATAGTAATGGTAATTTCTTGGGTTTGGTAGAGATGTTGGCTGAATTTGACTCTGTTATTCAGGAGCATGTTCATCGTATTACAAATGAAGAAACCCATGCCCATTATCTGGATTATAAGATTCAGAATGAGTTGCTACACTTGCTTGCTTTTTCTATTAGGTCTGAAATCATTAAGAAAATAAAGCGTGCAAAGTATTTCTCGGTCATACTTGATTGTACCCCTGATGCAAGTCACCAAGAGAAAATGTCTTTAATTATAAGATATGTGGATTTATCTTCAAGTCATGTTTGCATAGAAGAATCCTTTCTAGGATTTCTAGATGTAAATGATACAAGCGGGCAAGGACTTTTTGATGTGCTAGAGAATCAACTAAAGCTGCTTGATCTTGACATAAATGATGTGCGAGGACAAGGTTATGATAATGGATCAAATATGAAAGGAAAGCATCAAGGGGTACAAAGAAAACTTTTGGATGTGAATTCTAGAGCTTTCTATTCTGCTTGTGGTTGCCATAGCCTTAATTTAACACTCTGTGACATGGCCAAGACACGTGGTAGAGCTAAAGACTTCTTTGGAATCATCCAACGCATCTATACAACATTTGCTAATTCTACCAAGAAGTGGCATATTCTGAAAGAAAACATATCAGGATGGACACTCAAGTCAGTGTCAGCTACGCGTTGGGAGAGTCGTGTTGAAAGTGTTAAATCTATCAGATTCCAATGTGTTGACATTCGAGAGGCTCTACTTCAGGTACAAATATTTTAATATTGATAATGATGTAGTTTCTTTTGTTCTATTTCTGCATCAAACTATAACATTTATTTACTTTCTTTTATTTCAGGTATCTGAAACTGATAAGGATCCAATGACAAGCAGCCAGGCATTAGGTTTGGCAAAAAATGAACTTGGGGACTATGAATTTATAGTGGTGATAGTTATTTGGTATGAGGTATTGTCTGTTGTTAATTTGGTAAGCAAAACCTTGCAAGCAAAGGATATGTTTATTGATGTTGCTATTGAGAAAGTGCAAGGGCTGATGACTTTTTTCGAGGGGTACAGGGAAACTGGTTTCTTAAAAGCATTGGAGATAGCAAAGGGAATTGCATGTGAGTTGGACATTGCTGCAAAATTTCCGGAAAGGCGAGAAATTAAAAGAAAGAAACAGTTTGATGAGAACCCAGATGACACAATTGTTGCCACACAGTCTGCAGAGGAATCATTTCGAATCAATTATTTTATACCTCTTGTTGATCAAGCGATTTCGTCACTGAAAACCAGGTTTGATCAATATGAGGGTTATCAGAAAATTTTTGGTTTCTTATTTACCTCTGAAAAAATTCAGTCATTGTATAATGATAGCTTGAAATCTTCTTGTGCTAATCTTGAGGCTGCCCTTATGGATAAAAAAGCGGACAACCACACCAATGAAGATAGAAAATCTGACATTCATGCCAATGAACTCTATGTTGAGTTGAAGCTTCTTAAAGATTTCATTCCAAATGGAAATATGGGGACTGTTGAAGTTCTGAATTTTTTAAAGTGGCATGATTGCTTTCCCAATGCAAGTATTGCATATAGAGTTTTGTTGACCATTCCTGTGACGGTTGCATCGGCAGAACGAAGCTTTTCTAAATTGAAGCTATTGAAGTCCTATATGCGTACTACGATGACACAACAAAGGCTCAACGATTTGGCCACAATATCACTTGAGAGTGAAGTGTTGGAGAAGATTGATTATGAGGTTATTATTGAAGATTTTATTTCGACGAATCCTCAAAGAATGATGTTGTTCAAATAAATTTAATGCAACCGGGAGTTTAGTAGGTATGCTTTTTTCATATATCTAGTTTCTATGTAAGATAGTCTAGCATATATGTTATATTTGTTTGAAAATTCAATTTTTTTTAGTCTTATAGGGCCTCATTTTAGAGTTTTGCACTAGGCCCCGAATTTTGCCGGCTCGGCGCTGCTTGCTGGCCTCTTGCACGATTTCCGAATGCTTGTGAATCCACAGCCGGACGATGACCCGTTGGAATCTCTCGGTGCCGGTTGCTGCTGGAACCCGCCGGCAACTCATAGCACCGGCTAAAACTCCGGCTCGGGAGAGGGGTTGAATGAACACGGCTCTGGCTGTAGGTGTACTTTTCCTGTTGGGCCATCGCCGTCTGCAAGTATCCAATGGCGTTTCGCACATCCTCCGCAAAGGGCGCCTCATCCGGAATATGAATTGTTTTGAGTCGGGTGGCTGCTGCCACCATATTCTCGGCCGGGTTAGAATAATGACCCGCCGGCGTTGGAAAAGCCATAGGCGAGGCCTGATTTCGCCGGGTCGGTTGAGTCCCTGGCCGAGCCGCCGGGCGGCTTCCAGGTGCATCCGCTGTTCGCCCTATCCCTGGCGTGTTGAAGAGGTTTCTTGCCTCATAATGTTCCGGCAGACGGGATTGATGCCTCATCCGATGAATTGCGGCTGCCGATTGTCGCTCCAGTCCAAGACGGAAAGCGTCTGTCTTGATGCGTTCTGCCTCTTGCTCCATCTGGGCTTTTAACTCAGCCATCCTCTGCTGCTCTTCCGCCATCCGGTCCTTGATCCTTGCAATCTCCAAGTTCCTAGCCGCTTGATTGTCCGGTGTAACGTCAGTAGCCATTAGGGTCGCGATCTCGTCCATCAGCTCCAAAAGACCTTGAGCCGGCGGCGGCGGGTTATCGCCTGAGGTGGCGGCCCCTGCGGGCGTACTATTCGTGCCTGGGATTGACCCCGCCATGAACACGGCAGCATGAACCGGCGGCCCAAGACCGTCCGCCTCAGAGCGATCCGACTCAGGGCAAAGCTCATCATAGCCCCCGAGCCCGCCGTTGTGAAGCCTGTAGACAGACTCTGTTTCTCCGCTTGAAGATTCGTCCTTTGAGTAAACGAGAGTTTCCTGTGATCCGGAAGCTTCTAGATCCATACCTTGAGTAAAGCCCACGAAGACGTGCTTCCGGCCCAGGCTAACGCGGGCAAATTGCACACTACGAGTAGGTTGCAGACGCCGAGCCGGCTCGACGAGGTTGGTGCAGACGTCCGGCCCGGGTGTTGCTCCATCAACTTTTCCGATGAACACGTGGATCCCACCGAATGGAACCCGGAAGCCATACTCCACAGAGCCGGCATCAAGCCCCCAGCCGGCATCGTCGATGTAGAGCCGGTCGCGGCGACTCTTGCTCATCCTACCAACCACGTATCCCTCGAGCCCCGGGAGAGAGCCCTTTGAGAACTCAACACCACCGAGCGCAAGCCCCACGGTGGGCGCCAACTGTCGTAGTTTTGTCATGGCAGATGTTCGGGTAAACGGACTTCGGTTCGAGGCCATTGCTAATGTGATGGACTCAAAGGGGTTGATGGGGACGAAAGACACAGATTTACCCAGGTTCGGCCCCTCAACTCGAGGTAATAGCCTACATCCTACTTGTGTTTGTATTGCTTGATGTATCGGTTACAAGGGAGTTGAAGCTTGACCTAGTATTCGACAACCTGATCTCTAAGTCGCCCCGGGTCTGCCTTTATCTAGGAGGTCTAGACCATGGGTCATACAATTGGTAACTGACTCTCATTGTCTATCCGAGTCTTCCTCTATCTTCTTGTCCAAGTTGTCCCCGGGCGGCTTACACACCCAGGTCTTCTGGGCCACTGTCCGGCCCACCTTATGAGCCGCCAAGCTTCCTGGGCTTTAGGACCACCGGCTCACCTTGGTCCAGTGTACGAGCCGCCAAGCATAACCCGGATCCCTTAGGGCGGGTCATACCGCGGGGTTATATCCCCAACACACACCGTTGAATATGATGTTACATGCTTGAGTGTTGTATTGCAACATCTTCAAGTCATCTACGATCGCTTCATGATCTGTTTCTTTTCCATCTTCAAAGAATTCACCTTGCAAGACAACACGAACGACAACCCAAACAGTGGGTTTATGATCAAGAATATGCATTTTCATCTTATGCTTCCAACTAGCAAAGTTTGTAGCATCGATTCTAATTTCCCTTGCTAGACACCATACTCTCCTAGGTTGTGAAACTAATGCAATGGAGGCCAAAGATCTGATATCACTTGTAGGATCAAAAGTATGTCTAGGGGGGAGTGATTAGACTACTTGGCCAAATTAAAACCTAACATTTTACCAATTTTATCGGTAGGGAAGTTTTAGCGATTTTACCAAGTCAAGATACACCCTACACATGCAAGTCTATGAGTTGAGCGGCAAAAAGTAAAGATGTTACAAGTGAATGTAAAGGAGGGGTTGGATAAATCAAACACAATGAAGACATGATGTTTTTGGCGTGGTTCTGATATTTAGGTGGTGCTATCGTACGTCCACGTTGATGGAGACTGCAACCCACGGAGGGTAATGAATGCCGAGTCCATGAAGGGATCCACCCACAAAGGGTCCATGAAGAAGCAACCTTGTCTATTCTACCATGGCTTACATTCACGAAGGACTAGCCTCAGCTGGGGTAGATTTCACGAAGTAGGCGATATCTTTGCCCTTAAACTTCTTGGTTCTATTCCACAAGATTTGGAGGCTCCCAAGCGACACCTAACCAATCTAGGAGACACCACTCTCCAAGAGGTAATAGATGTTATGTTGATGATGAAATCCTTGTTCTTGTGGTTCAAGAGATAGTCTCCTCAACACTCAATCACTCTCTCACAGAAATTTTCTTGGTAGAAGAGGATGATTGGTGGAAAGCAACTTGGGGAGGCTAGAAATCAAGAATCTATTGGTTGGAGTGGAATCCCTTGATATCAACACATGAGTAGGTGGTTCTCTCTTGGGAAATGAATGGTGGAAGTGTAGTTCTTGTCTGATGGCTCTCTTAGAGAGTAAGTGTTGGTCGATGGTTATATATAGGCTTCACCAGAAATCCAACTGTTACAACTTTAGTACACAACTTGGTGACACTGAAATGAATTGTTGATGGTACTGACTAGAGCAGAAGGTTCCAACTTTTGCTTTTCGGTGAGGCCAAATGGAACATCTCGGTGAGATAGATTCAGCATGACCTAAGCATACCCAATGCTTTGAAGGTTCCCACTAGTTCATCTCTGAGATTCTGAAGTGAAAACAGTCTACCACGGAAACTTGGTCACTGCATTTCGGTTGCATCGAGATGCTATGGTTTGACTCAGGGTTCTCTCATGAGTAACTCGGTGGCACCGAAATGAGAGAATTGGTGGGACCGATTTGGCTTTTAGGGTTTTAGATGGAAGTGATACGAGCAAGTGTTTGAGGTTTTTTTGTGGCACATCTTTAAACACTTGAGCAACTAGATCATAATCAGTACCTCATCCCCTATTAATAGTATTGGCTTTCCTATGGACTCAATGTGATTATAACACTTAAATAAAAATGTAGAGTTGGGAAGCTTGTGTCAATATGTTTCTTTTGCATCACCGGGGTTCCTTATCACATATCCTAGCCATTCCAATCATTGAACATTTCCTGAAATATAGTTGATTGATCATTAGTTCAGTAAGCTATATGTTGAAATTAATTACCCAAACCATCGAAGGATAAGTTGTGCTTTCAGGGGGTGGGGATGGTGAGCACCCTCCAACTATTTGCTCCCAAGGAATAGATGTGGAACCACCTATTCGTCTTCCGGACCATGGCCCATCTCCGACTATGAGCCGGTTCTTTATTTGTTTTTTGAGAAAAAAGTATTTCACATATTTAAAAGAAAAACGTCAATCCATTTATAACATCCATATTCCATTTTTTTAAATAAAAAAGGTTGGGCAATGAAAATCTTTTGTTGCGGTTTCTAGAGGGAAAAACTTCTCATACATTCATTATCTGTCATGGCAGTATGAGAAACCCTAGCAATAGTAAAATATACATCCAGGTATGTACACCACGTAGCGACGAGTACAAGTACGAAAGTGACCGAAGGTGTGTCACCGGCATCACCCTTCTCTCGCCATAGCCCGACAAAACTTATTATAACATATAGTTGGGAAGTCGTCATGCTATGCTCTCATAAATGCAGCACACGAGAACATTTGTCTTGAATTTAAAAAGTATTCATCGCATATTTGTAAAATAGAACTAACTTACATGCTCTTGACACCTTGATGAACAAAGAGCAAAGAAGTTGACAGTTAAGAAATGCCCTTTGCCTCGTATGCCTGTGTATCCAGCCACGTGGATTTGTCGTGCCTCCTGCCGCTACCGTTGCCGCCACCGATCTACCCAATCTTCTGTGGTCTTAGGGCTATGGAGGCGCGAAAGATCCCGATCCTTGGAGGTGGAAGGCCTTCGTTTTAATGTTTTTATTAAGTTTTGTTAGGGTTTGTGTCCTGCTTAGAGAGGCGGAGCAGCGACGACTCTCTGAAGATGGAATAAAGTTCTCTCTGTCTAGCCTACGGCTTGGTGATGTTTCTAACATCGTCGGAGGGCGTGTGGAGGTTTGTCTCATGTGGATCTCGTGGTTGTCGGCGTTTGTCTTCGGTGGATCCACCTGGATCATGTTTTCGTTCGCCTGTGTTCATTTAAACGTTGGATCCTTTTGATCTACGCTTCTTTTCATTGACAGCGATTGTTGTTCTGGTGCGCTGATCCTATAATGTCCTATCATGACAACTTCCAAATTGTCTATTAAAATAAGTTTTTTCGGTTCCGATTAGAGAGTGACGAAGATGGCGGCATACTTTCGGCTCGCTTCGGTGGTTGTAATCGTCGCTAGATGGTCTATGAACATGGATACATTTTTTACCTTTAGTATTTTTTTACTACGTTGACAGTCTATGCATAGATGGAAAAAAATTCTTGAAAAAAAAAGTTACACTCTTTTTCTAAGAAGAATTTGTACTCTTCAGCTGTTGTCACTTGTTTAACTTCGCGGCGTCTTTTCTGTGTATTCTAGGCAAGCCATGTTTTGTACACCATTGTAAATTAGAGGCGTGAACGACTAGCTCGCTAGCTTTGGCGTCACGCCATTGACGCAATACCACCATTTTTTTATGGCAGGCTCGCATCCGCTCGATCATGGTTAGGTTTAAACATATTTCGGTGTCCCGATCGATCATGGTTAGGTTTAAGCTCCGCTCGCGCTAAGTAATTGGTAGTTAGTACCTGCACAATCTGGACCTTTACGGTGGTGTAGAGTAGTGCAGTGCAACGCAAGTGCCCATGGCGTCAATTTCATTGCATCGCGGGACAGGAGACAAAGCTGGTGCGACTGTTTTCCCTTGTCGCGCGGGAACTTGCGTGGCAGCTAGCCAGGCTCTCAGTTTGCCACTCGATAAAAGATTGAGTTGAGTGCAGGGTGATCGAACAATGCCTGCACCATGGGAGGGATGGGGATGGGGACGGGCTCGGCGGTTACGTTTAGAGAGCAAAACGGAAGTTCTGAAAACGACGCCCGTGCAAATCAGGAACCGCCGGTGACGCGTTCAATTCGGAGCAGTATGGAGTTCAGTTGCGAGAGGAGATCGATCGACGTACGAGACCTCTTCAAGATACTGCGGCTCTAGGAGATTCGGAACGGAGCCGGACGTCGTTTTCCGGCTCGACGTGGAATCTACTCACGGCGGAGGTACTATGCGTCAGCGGTGCGATTAAAATTTACGGTGGTAACCTGGGACACAACGCTTGCTCCCACGGTTTCCACGGAGCTGTGAGTTAGACGTGTTCACCGACAAGGAAGAAAAAAGTCGACCGCAACAAAACGGAAATACTCTAGAAACAAATCAACATCGATAGTGAAACAGAAATATGTTTACTTCTATATAAAACCGAATCGGCGTCAGGCACAATTGTACTTCCGGCTCATCGGGATCAAATCCTATGTATGGCAGGAGTCGGCGGCCGAAGTGTCTGCTTGTTACAGCTAAACAATTTCTCTTTTCTGATTTTTGTTATTCCAGGCTCCTTCTTTCTATCTGAGACCGAGTCGCGTCGATAACAACATATAATTGTGTGCATATTGGATGATTGTTTGCGATGACCTTATAAATCTTACTAAACATCGTGTGGTTGTGTGCATATTGTCGTGGATATTTATTTTTAATGACATGCCGTTTCTTTGATGTCAAAGACTACACAGCATGCTTTTGGTGCTACAAGCCTACAAGGAAGAAGGAAAACAACCAGGAAATGAAAAGAATAGGTCAACATACCATGTGTTATGTAGATATATGCTTCTTTGAGAATTTCGTTATCATTCCCTATTGTATGGCAACCATCGTTGGTACATAGAGTGCTTAAGAATTCCCGCAAAGTTGGAAGCACATTACTATTGTTTGTTTGTCCTCCTTTACAATGACAGTTCTATTTTGCTAAAAAGATTTTTTTATTCTGTCGCATTTGATTACGTTCTCCCCAAGGCTTGCCAAATAACTGCTGCCATCTATACTAGTTAAAGAAAGAGTTAATTGCGCAAAACTACACCATTGGTAACATTGTAATAGTTGAATAACATTTGGTTGAAAATATGTCCTAGAGACAATAATAAAGTTATTATTACTCTATATGCATGTTCATAATTAAATTTATCTTCCGGTGTTAAAATTACAATGGTTCTTGAATGTGAGATTCGGACAACAACCTAATTGCAAGTGCAAAATGACAAATGCCAAACAGATCCCTAGTCAAGCCTTTGGACTAGTTCATGTAATTTTGATGATCTTGTTTCCTGATCATGGGCATTGTTAATATAACGGCGAGATCATGTCGTCAATTTGTTGTTCGTATTATCATATGAAGTGTAAATGTTTACCCGCATCCTTGGACCATGAAATTATCGTAAACCCGGAAAGCAGATGGTTATTTCGGGGTTGCCAAACGTTACTCCATACCTGGGGAATTATAATGGTCACTTTCAAGTACACAGAAAATTATGTCGTGGTGCTAGATGTGTCAAGACTAGAATTTGTGACGATGAAGAGATACACTCTGAGCCCAGTTGATGTTTCTTATTCCTATGATTCATATTCTATGAGCCAAAGGAGGCCAAAGGCTTGGTCTGTTTGGCACCAAATTAGATGGTTGGCCTCACATGCGGCAAAAAAGTGTGAGGATGTGATGGACCTTTCCTAAGCTATGCTCTACTGTTCCGCCGAGGGCAAATACAAAATCTACCTCCACGGGTCCATCATGGCTAACCGCAGGAGCTGCTACAAAATGACAGCTAACACAGCTAGCACATCCATAAGGTCATGTTGTCACATCCTGCACATTAGAAGGTGGCGGCTAAGTCCACTCGCCCCACAGCTCCCCCAATTTTAGGTCTAGAACACAATCACACTAGCTCTATGACATTTGTCCAACGGCTCACCGCCGGTACCCCACCCCTTGTCATGCTTGCAGCAACACGATGCAGTCGTTGCCTACCGCCACTCCAACAATAGGGTTGGTCCAAGTGTGAGAACTCTGAATCATGTACCCTAAAGAATTCAACACCTTGGAGACATAGATGAACATATATGATCAAGGGAAGGATCCATATGATTTATTTGAGTAAAGGGCGATCAAGAATTGCTATTGACCAAGGGCTCCCTTGTTTACTTTCATGTTGTTGCCGCCATTCTCCTGAACGACATAGTGAACTAACAAAGCTTCACTTTACTTTTCATTATCCCTCCCCCCCCCCCCTCTGGATCGAGGTATCTTCTTCTTCTCCAAGTTGTAATAGCTTAGCTCTAGAACCCTAGAACTACAAGGTAGACCGAGTTGATCTCCAAAACTTGTATCAAATTACCAAATCGAGGTGTTTGTGAGTGATGAATTGAGTTAGTCCGCGAACATATGTGTTGATTGTGTTGTGATCCTATCACCAAGCTTGCCTTCATGCTCCTGTTAAATATTCGCCCGCCCTATCTCCCGTCTCCATTGCTAGTCCGCGATACTCCCTTTTCTAAGTGGATTTTTCAAATCCGCACTCTCTAACACTCCGTTCCTCTCGTCGGAGTTCCAACACCCTAGGCGCTCATTTGTCAAGCTTCTCCATATTGCCATCGTTGCCATGAACGAGGATCCTCGGACAGGCTCCATGCCAACGCCTCTTTCATCGGGGCTACGTTTGATGATTCAGGATCCATCTTTTTCTCGTTTGTCTACCATGTTGGCACTTATAGGTGGCCTTGACCAGTTTGATTGCTGTCAAATGGGTGAAATCATTGGATTTGGATATTGTTCTTGAAGACTAGGGGAATAATTATGGTTTTTCCCTTCACATATGGAAAGGTTGTGATTAGTTGTTATAAGTCGCACTAGCACTACGGTTTAAGTAAATCATGAGAAAAAACAAAATGGTAGAACCATGCGGAGAATGATCAACCATTTTGCGGTCAGTGCCTTCTCACGGGCAAGTCTATGTCTTGTTTTATGCAAGACATAAGACAACGTTACCTATAGGCACACTCCTAGTGGGCCGACGCAGTAGGTGATTTGCTCTTTTATTCGATTGGTTTCATTTTTCTTGTTTTTTCTTTTTCTTTTTTAGTTCTGTTTTTTGCGTTAAAACTAGTAGAAATCCATATATTTTATAAACAATTAGTTACATTTTGAATAAAAATGTGCAGGATGTAGGAGGCGACCGGAATTGGTTGACTCAGTTTCGCTTAGTTGTATCTTGCTGGTCAAGCGGGGTTTTGGCAGGTTCACCTGGAAAACCTGTCATCTATGTACATAAACTCTCTTTTCGTCTGAAATGAAAAGGCAGTGCTCGTGCCGGTTTCTCGAAAAAAAAGGTGCTTATACAATGTCAAAAAATGTTCATATAATACAAAACAAACGTTCCGTACCAATCAAAAAAAATTAGGTGATATCTAGAAAATAACTATATGAAAAATGTCCGCATAGTATATGTGAATATTCCGTACTACTCACAAACTGTATGTGGTATTTCAAATAAATATTCACGTGTTTAGAAAAAATATTCATGATTTCTAAAATAATTGTATAAAAAATTTCCACATAGCATAAGTAAAATATTATGCACCATTCAAAAACCAGTATGTTGTATTTCAAATCAATATTGACTTGTTTTAGGGAAAACATGGGTTTTTCAAAATAATTATATAAAAAAATTGTCCGTGCAGTATAAGTCAAATATTTCATACCATTCAAAAATATTGCATCGTGGCATTTGCAAGAAATATACACGTGTTTAAACAAATGTTCAATAAAAAATTTAAATGATTGCATAAGAGATGTCCACGTAGTATAGGTAAAAATATTTCATTAGTACCATTCAAAAAACTGTATATGTCATTCCAAAGAAATATACACGTGTTTAAAAAAATTCAAATATAAATTTTTTTCAAGTATTTAAAAAGTATCTTTATTTTCATAAATATAACTCAACATATATTTGCAAGATGTTCAAAACATGTATTTAAGAAAAGTATATATCTTGTATTTCTAAAATTTTCAACGTGCATGAAAAAAATGTTTAACTTTGCACTTAAAATGGAGTAAATATTTATTAGAAAAGCAAAAAAATTGAAATTACAAAAAATTTATATCATTTTCTTGAAGTATGAACATTTGTACAATAACTCAAATTATATTTGAAAATGCTAGACAAAACTGAAATTCCTATATTGTAATTTTTTGGACATGTTTGGACATCGTTAAAAAATAGAACCCTCTATTTCAATTGTTAAACCGTTTTGAAAATCGATTTAAAAATATTTGAACATTCTGAATTTTTTTATTTAGAAATAGAGAAAAGAAATAGAAAAAATGACAATGTAGGAAAATAAGCAGATATAAAGATTCTGAACCTTCTAGAAAGTTCCCAAAATCTATAAATACAGACAACGAACGTTTCGATAAACCGTGATCGATACTATAAACTAAATGGGTCAGACCATATGTGATTTACCCGTGTGAAATAAGTGAGCGTCCAATAGAAAATTCCCCTTCTTGCGAGAGCAACTAATGAAGGAGCACTCGTTTGCGAGAGTCCCTAAGAGTCCTTTGACATGAGTTGTGAGCGCGCCACTTGATGCGCTTTCATCGTCTGCCACGTGTCTCGTTCTAGTACTTCCTTCGAATTTTTCTTTTCTTTTTCTATACGTATTTTTGTCTTTTAAATGATTTTTTCCGGGTTTTACGTTTCCTCCCGGTTTTTCCTAGGATTTGGAACCCAAAAAATGGCGCAAAAAACATGTTCTTTAATTTCTTTCGCGAGAGGCACGGAGTTGATTCCGCGAGAGGCACGGTTGTGGCTCTCGAAAAAGGAAAAGGATGTGTTTTCTTTTCTTTTCTTCCACGTGACGCACAAAATTGTTTTTCTCATGGATTTGCTTTCGCGAGAGGCACGGTCTGTTGGAAATATGCCCTAGAGGCAATAAATAAAATATTTATTATTATATCTTCTTGTTCATGATAATTGTTTATTATCCATGCTATAATTATATTGATTGGAAACACATTGCATGTGTGGATATATAGACAAGACTTTGTCCCTAGTGTGCCTCTAGTAGAATAGCTCGTTGATCAAAGATGGTCAAGGTTTTCTAGCCACTGACATGAGATGTCATTTGATAACGAGATCACATCATTAGGAGAATGATGAGATGGACAAGACCCAAACTATAAACGTAGCATATGATCATGTCAGTTTATTGCTATAGTTTTCTGCATGTCAAGTATATGTTTCTATGACCATGAGATCATGTAACTCATAGACACCGAAGGAATGCCTTGTGTGTATCAAACGTCGCAACGTAACTGGGTGACTATAAAGGTGATCTACAGGTATCTCCGAGGGTGTTTGCTGGGTTGGCATGGATCAACACTGGGATTTGTTACTCCATGTGACGGAGAGGTATCTCAGGGCCCACTCAGCAATACAACATCACAACAAGCCTTGCAAGCAATGTGACTAAGTGTTAGCCACGGGATACCGTATTACGAAACGAGTCAAGAGACTTACCGGTAACGAGGTTGAACAAGGTATGGAGATACCGACGATCAAATCTCGAGCAAGTAACATACCGAAGAACAAAGAGAACATCATACGGGGTTAACTGAGTCCTTGACATAGAGGTTCGACCGACAAGGATCTTCGTAGAATATGTAGGAATCAATATGGGCATCCAGGTCCCGCTATTGGTTATTGACGGTAGAGGTGTCTCGGTCATGTCTACATAATTCTCAAACCCGCAGGGTCTGCACACTTAAGGTTCGGTGACGTTTCGGTAGTATAGAGTTATGTATGGTGGTGACCGAAGGTTGTTAGGAGTCCCGGATGAGATCCCAAATGCGACGAGGAGCTCCAGAATAGTCCGGAGGTAAATATTGATATATAGGAAAGTGGTGTTTGAACTCCGGAAAAGTTTCGGGCATTTTCGACAGTGTACCGGGAGTGATGAATGGGTTCCGGGGACCACCAAGTGAGGCCCACATACCCCAAGGAGCCACATGGGCCTTAGAGGTGGCACACCAGCCCCTGGTGGGCTGGGCAAGCCAGCCCAATAAGGCCTATGCGCATGGAGAAGGAGGAGGAGTAGGGGCCAAGTGAGGGAAGAGTCCCACTTGGGATCCACCTCCCTTGTGGGAGGTGGACTCTCCCCTATTGCCTTCGGCCGAAGCCCTCCTTGTAGGAGGGGCAAGGCTTCCTCCTCTCCTCTTCCTCCTATATATACTAGAGGATTTTGAGGGAAGCCCTAACCCGAATTCTGCCAAGTGCCACCCTCTTCTTCCTCTAGATCGTTTTCTCATCTAGGTTGATTTTCAGAAGTGCTTAGGCGAAACCCTGCTGGAATTGCTCCACCACCATCGCCGCAACGCTGTCGCGTTGCCGGAGAACTCGTCTACCTCTCCGCTCCCTTTTGCTGGATCAAGAAGGCAGAGATCTTTATCGAGCTGCACGTGTGCTGAACGTGGAGGCACCGTCTGTTCGGTACTTGATCGGTAGTTCGTGGGACGGCTTGCGATTTGGATCGCGGAGACATACCACTACATCAACTGCGTTTTTTAACGCTTCCGCTTAGCAATCTATAAGGGTACGTAGATCCAATCTCTCCTCTCATAGATGTTCATCTCCTAGATTGATCTTGGTGAAGCGTAGGAAATTTTTTGTTTGCCATGCAACATTCCCCAACACGGTCATGCCTCTTAAAAGAAAAGAGACGTGCTTCTGGTTTGGTTTTTTTGTCTGATTTTTTTGTGAAAAGAGGTCGTCGAAATTTATCTACACGATTTCTTATTTTAAAGATCTCGACATGAGAAATCCAACGATGAAAACGGTTTGAAATTTGAATGTATGATTTGTGAGTGAAAAAAAAACTAGCAGATTACGACAAATGGCACACATGCAGTGTGATACTTGTCGCTACCTTGAATGGTAAAATGACCTTTGTAAAAACTACTCCTTATACCGAAATCACTAGTTACCGAGTCACCTTTTAACGATTACTCCCATCCCTCAGGTTGAGACAAGTGACGCACTGCATCCGTGCCACTTGTCGCGACATGAGAGTTTTCTCTTTTTTCGTATATACGTATTTTAAACGTTTTATCTCCTAAACCGTGCGTCCAAATCTCGAACCATTTTCGCCGTTGGCTTTCTCATGTCGAGATCTACAAAACTAGATTCCATGTTGATAGGTTTTGACGAACTTTTTTTTCACAAAAAAACCGTGCCTCACGTGATAGAAAAAAAACAGAAAACACGTTTTTTCCTTTCTGAGAGGCACGGGCCGTGCCTCTCGCAAAGGCAAAACCGTGTATCTCGAGGAAAAAACGAGCAGAAAGCGTGTTTTTCCCTTTCGGGAGAGGCACGACCGTGCCTCTCGCGATAGCAAAACCATGCCTCTCGTGGAAGCAAAATCGTGCCTCTCGCAGAAAAAAGAGAGCAGAAAACGCGATTTTTCCCTTTTGGGAGAGGCACGGCCGTGCCTCTCGCGATAGCAAAACCGTGCATCTCGTGGAAGTAAAACCGTGCCTCTCGTGGAAAAAAAATTAAAGTAAAAAAACGTGTTTTTCCCTTTGCAAGAGGCACGACCGTGCCTCTCACGAAGGCAAAACCGTGCCTTTTGTGAAAGCAAAACCGTGCCTCTCGCACGTTTTTTTGCGTAAAAAAATAGAAAACGCATTTTTTCTTTTTTCTTTTAATTTTTCCGTTCAATGAAAAACCGTAACACCAAAAAAATCCGGAAAAAATGATTTAAAAAAGATGAAAACGCTTGCGGAAAAATAAAAAAAATCTCAAAAAACCCCGCTCGAAACGCAATACGTGGCGGTGTCTGAAAACGCGCTGAATGACGATGCATGAACACAATCGCTGGAAGCTTGTGATGGAGCGCTCGCTAGCTCCCTCATTACGCTCGTCTTCTCGCGGCCGCCACAGTCTGAAGCGGGCCAGCAGCCGAATTGGGTGGGCCGGCCACTTGGTCCATGCAGTTCGTGGATGGGCGTGGGCCTGGAAGGAACGAAAGAGATGCCTCACGCAAATTAAGAAAGGAACAGTGGTGTCCACTCTGCACCGCCATGAGATGTCTCGTTCATCCAGGAAAGATGATGGAAATGAGCCCATGCCGACCCCGTGACGACCGCCAGCCATCGAGATCACGGAGGACAAAGTGCCATGCTGGACGGCGAGTCGCGAGATGCACTGGTTTGGTGTCGACTGTCCAGTGCTCCGTGCGTCCGTGTCCAGCTGCTATAGGTCAGTACTGTACGCCACTTGCCAGGCCGTGCGGGTGCTGCCTCAGCCACGTCCCGACAGCGTCCGCTTAGCACCCACGCCTTCTTCTAGGACAGCACGGCCTTCACAGGGATCTGGACCGGCGGTGCTTTACTTTCTCCTTGCGTGTGCGTGACGTTGCTCGAAACGGAAATTTCTGGTTGATGCAAGTTCCGCGTATAGTTCACCAGCTTCAGTTGCCGTCACCGTCCCTATTGATTACGTGTTGATTAAGTACAAGTGAAGTGAGGATAGGTAAGCCGGCCATTGCTTCAACCACATCTGAGCGGCTTTTTCAGCCTCAGGCGGGTGTCGGGCCAGGTTCAGCTCACTGGGCACGCATGCAGCCGTCCGCAACCTAACCAAAATTTCTGCTTCGAAAATGCCCCGGCCTCTCGGAAATATCTTAGGGCGCGTTTGATTACCTACTAGCAAACATGTTCGTGCATTGTAATGGAAAAAAAATAATCCCTTTATACACAATGTACAATATCAAGAAATTCCAAAAATCTTTACACAACAAACAATATGATAAATGGTGTTGCGTAAAAACGTAATGATTGAATGATTTTTGAAAGTGTATTCAAGGAGTTTTTAAAAATCTTTATGGACACAATTTTAAAAAATTATGGAGATCAACATTAAGCCACTTGTTTGCGTAAAGCTCGTATCAACAGTTTAGTGTACATTATTGTATATTAGTTGATTATTATACACGGTGAAAAATAGGATGATTATGCACATATCGTAACCTTTAACATAGAGTAGCTAGTAGGAATCGACATCCTCATCCTCTATAGTGTAAATACTATCTTTTGTGAGAGCATTAGACTATCATATCTACTCAAGTTAAATGAAACATAAAATATATGTAATAAGCATTTGAAACATACTCAATATAGAGAACGTATAACTAAGGTTTCATCATAGATTTTATTCTATAAATTAGTAACATGCAATATAATAGCATATTTGAAATCTACATATTTTTCTGAGTAATTTATATATATAATATGTTAGATTTGGAGTTGGAATTTGAAAGATATAAATACTTTAAAAAGCATTTGAATTTATACCAAAAAAGCAGTGAAAAAGAAAACGGGCGTGGCTAGGATCGAACTTGGATCTTTCGGGCGATGGACTAAGGCTTTGGCCAATGGGCTAGTGGTGTTTTTGTGTCCAGATACTAGGGTCACTGTATATGAACCAGCGTAGCGGCGGAGGCAGCAAACCGAACCATTTTTACTCTTATAGGTGGCACGGGTGGTAAATTAGGATAACTTTAGGGGCAATTTTATGACGTATGACCAGAAGTTATCCCTGCTTTATTATTAGGTAGAGATATTTGTTTTAGCTTCTGCATGCTAATTCTAGTTGGGTCTATTTGAGCTTATGCAAGAATATATTTTTCAATATCTACATGTTGTTTGGTTGCTTGCACTGCATTAATGCCCAGCTGGATGCATGTTGTTTGGTTGCGTGTGTTTGTGCTTCGGATATGAGCAGATGCAGCTGTTTGGTTGTGTGTAAGTACTTGATCTGCTCACCCCTTTCAAATGTGATGGACTTACCATCCATTTATGAGCACATAACATACACTGATCATCTGCAGCAAGATCAAAGCAAGAATACGGCAAGAACAAGCAGTAAGTAGTATTTGGCATACGTTTTAAAATAGAAGGCATCCCATGCCCCTGCTGGACCCAGGTGCTACTCCCTGGGCAAAATATAGATAAGTTCACACCAAAAGAGTCGATAGGGCTTCAAACCTATAGTACTTAAGTTCAGACTACGAGGAACAAACTATATAGCATGAGCTATGTCACCGACGCAGCTATGCTTGGAGCACCGGACCTTGCAGGATGTTGGAACTGTTGGCGTTGAAGATCTGCACCTTGAGCCCCGAGCCGGAGAGCGTGAAGACTACAAGGTCGCCGGGAAAGATCTAACAATGATTAGTGCTAACAGTGATCAAAGCTACCCTTATAGGAACTACCAATGATCAGATCAAGCCACCACTCACAAATCCTACTCTCATCATGTACTCCCTCGATTCGGTTTACTCTGAACCTGAGTTTTTTCGGGGTTTTTCGTAATGGTCTGCGCGATCCTACTTTCCAGCTGTTGTTTCCAACTATGCCCCTCTTTTTCTACCTCGGCTGCAATGCTCTACATTAATCTCGGATGTTTCCAACAGAAGTGTATGCGGAAGAGTGAACCATGTGCATGCATGTAGTGGCCGAGAGCCATGTATACGAGGCATGCAGGAACTTCAACCAATCATACCGCCTGCATTTATCATGGTTCACGCATGCAAATCACGCAAGTTGTGGGGTAAAACTGTTTAGTCATTTTGCTTCGTTGATTGGTATTGGTGATTAGAGTTATGCGCGAAGTAAATAGAAAACGGAGGGAGTATGTCCAACTTGCACCTACTATATTTGGCATTCATGTATGTCCTACTTGCATGCCACGTACACTCACGTACTCTAGCAACAAGAGCAAGAGGAGCACTGAGAACTAACGACAACAGCAAGAACATGAGCATATACACTAGTAACAACACTAAGGACTAACAATGTGGCGGTAAGAACTAACAATGTGACAGTACAAACTTGTAATGTGGCGGTACAAAGTAACAATGTGCCACTAAAACAATGCAACCTAACTGTTGGGGAACGTTGCATGGGAAACAAAAAAAATCCTACGCTTCACCACGATCAATCTAGGAGATGAGGATCTATGAGAGGGGAGATCAGATCCACATCACCTTGTACATCACTAAGTGGAAGCGTTAAGAAACGCGGTTGATGTAGTCGAACGTCTTCGCGATCCAAATCGCAAGTCGTCTCGCGATCCAATCATGATCTAGAGCCAAACGGACGGCACCTCTGCGTTCAACACATGTACAGCTTGATGACGTCCTCACCTTCTTGATCCAACAAGAGGGGCTAAGTAGTAGATGAGTTACGGTAGCACGATAGCGAGGTGACAGTGGAGGCGAAGAACAATCTCCGCAGGGCTTCGCCAAGCACAACGGAAACTATGACAAAGGATAAACTAGAGGGGCGGGGTTGTCGGCACATGGCTTGGGGAAATCTTGATGTGTTCTGGGTGCTAGCCCTGCCCCTCTATTTATATGTTGAGCCCTAGGGTCGAAACTTGGAGAAAGAGCCTCCTCAAAGCCGGTTTGGCACGCAAGGCAAGAGTCCTCCTCGGACTCCAGGACCAGACGCAAGGGTCCTCGGCGTTTGGCCCCAGACGCCACGGTCCCTAGCGTCCATCCCCTTTCCTCCGCAAAACTCCTTTTTGCACCTTCCTAAAGCCTTGTGGGCTTTACCCCTTGGCCCAAATAAAGTGTTCTTGTACTCGAACATTTCGGGAAACATCCGAAACCCCTTCGAGTGAATTCTGGAACCCTTCTGGAGACCAAACACTATTATCCCATATATCAATCTTTACCTCCGGACTATCCCGAAGATCCTCTTCATGTTCGGGATCTCATCCGGGACTTCAAACAACTTTTGGTCACTAACATAATAACTTAACTATACTTATATCGTCACCAAACGTTAAGTGTGTAGACCCCGCGGGTTCGAGAACTATGCAGACATGACCGAGACACCTCTACGGTCAATAACCAATAGCGGGACCTGGATGCCCATATTGGTTCCTACATATTCTACGAAGATCTTCATCAGTTGAACCTCTATGTCAAGTATTCAGTTAATCCCGTATGCAGTTCCCTTTGTTCATCGATATGTTACTTTCCCAAGCTTTGATTGTCGGTATCTCTATATCTAGTTCAATCTCGTTATCGGCAAGTCTCTTTACTCGTTCTGTAATACAAGATCCCGTGGCTAACTCTTAAGTCACTTTGCTTGCAAGGCTCATTGTGATGTTGTATTACCGAGTGGGCCCTGAGATACCTCTCCATCACATGGAGTAAGAAATCCCAGTCTTGAACCATGCCAACTCAACAGACACCTTCGGAGATACCTGTAGATCACCTTTATAGTCACCCAATAACGTTGCGACGTTTGATACACACAAGGTATTCCTCCAGTGTCAGTGAGTTGCATGATCTCATGATCATAGGAACAGATACTGGACATGCAGAAAACTATAGCAATAAACTGACACGATCATATGCAAGTTTCATAGTTTGGGTCTTTTCAATCACATCATTCTCCTAATGATGTGATCCATTATCAAATGACAACTCATGTCTATGGCTAGGAAACCTTAACGATAAACGAGCTAGTCTAGTAGAGGCTTACTAGGGACACTTTGTTGTCTATGTACCCACATATGTATTTGAGTTTCCAATCAATACAATTACAACATGGATAATAAACAATTATCATGAACAAGGGAATATAATAATAATCATTTTATTATTGACTCTAGGACATATTTCCAACAGTCTTCCACTTGCACTAGAGTCAATAATCTAGCTCACATCACTATATGATTTACATTGTAATGAATCTAACACCCATATAGTTCTGGTTTTGATCATGTTTAACCCGTGGAAGAGGTTTAGTCAACGGGTCTACAACATTCAAATGCGTGTGTACTTTGCAAATCTCTATGTCATACAGTAGATGCTGCTACCACACTCCACTTGGAGCTATTCCAAATGGATACTCCACTATACGTATCCGGATTGCTACTTAGAGTCATCTAGATTGGTGTCAAAGCTTGCATCGACATAACCCTTTACGACGAACGCTTTATCACCTTCATAATCGAGAAAAATTTACTTAGTCCTCTAGTTACTAAGGATAATTTAGACCGTTGTCCAGTGATCCACTCTTGGATCATACTTGTACTCCTTGACAAACTCATGGCAAGGCACACACCAGGTGCAGTACATAGTATGGCATACTATATAGAGCCTATGGCTAAGGCATAGGGTACGACCTTCATCCAATCTCTTTCTTCCGCCATGGTAGAGCTTTGAGTCTCACTCCATCTCACACCTTACAAATCAAGCTAAAAATCCTTCTTGTAATGATCCATTTTGAACTCTTTTAAAATCTTGTCAAGGTATGTGCTCATTGGAAGAACTTATCTTGCGTCTTGATCTATCTCTAAATATTTTGATGCCCAATATTCAAGTAGCTTTATCCAGGTCTTCCTTTGAGAAACTCCTTTCAAACAACCCTTTATGCCTTCTATAAATTCTACATCATTTCCGATCAACAATATTCATCCACATATACTGATCAGAAATTCTATAGTACTCCCATCCACTTTCTTGTAAATACAAGTTTCTCATAAACTTTGTATAAACCCAAAAACTTTGATCACCTCATCAAAGCGTATATTCCAACTCTGAGATGCTTGCTCCAGCCCATAGAAGGATTGCTTGAGCTTGCACACCTTTTAGTATCCTTAGGACTGACGAAACCTTATGGTTGTATCACATACAACCTTTCCTCAAGGAAACCATTAAGGAAACGATGTTTTGACATCCATCTGCCAGATTTCATAAACGAAAAATGCAGGAACTGCTAACATAATTCCAACAGACTTTAGCATCGCTAAAGGTGAGAAAGTCTCATCTTAGTCAACTCCTTGAACTTGTCGGAAACTTCTTTGCAACAAGTCGAGCTTTATAAATGTTGACATTTACCATCAGCGTATGTATTCTTCTTAAAGCTCCATTTGTACTCAACGGCCTACCGTTTAACGGGCAAGTCTACCAAAGTCCATACTTGGTTTTCGTACGTGGATCCTTCCTCTGATTTCATGGCTCCTAGCCATTTGTTGGAATCCGTACATCGCTTGTTCATAACTCGTAGGTTCACTATTGTCTAACAACATGATCTTCAAGACAGGATTGACATACCACTCAGGGGTGGTACGAGTCCTTGTCGACCTACAAGGTTCGGTAGTAACTTGATCTGAAGCTTCATTATCATCATCATTTTCTTCCTCTTCACTTGGTGTAGGCATCGTAGAAACATCTTTCTGCATTTTGCTACTATCCAACTGAAGTGACGGTTCAACAACCTCATCAAGTTCTACTTTCCTCCCACTCAATTCTTTCGAGAGAAACTCTTTCTCGAGAAAGGACCCGTTTTTAGCAACAAACACTTTGTCCTCGGATTTGAGACAGAAGGTATACCCAACTATTTCCTTAGATTATCCTATGAAGATGCACTTTTCCTCTTTGGGTTCGAGCTTATCAGACATAAGTGTCGCATTACCAAACTCTGAGAAATGATAGCTTAGGTTTCTGGCAAACCATAATTCATACGATGTCATCTCAACAGATTTAGATGGTGCCATATTTAAAGTGAATGTAGTTGTATCTAATGCATAACCCCAAAAAAACAGTGGCAAAACGATAATAGACATCATAGTACGCACCATATCCAATAGAGCACGGCTACGACGTTCGGACACACCAATACACTATGGTGTTCCAGGTGGCGTGAGTCGTGAAACAATTTTCACCATTGTCTTAAGTTGCATACCAAACTCGTAACTTAGATGTTCACCTCCATGATCATATCGTAGACATTTAATCTTCTTGTCACAATGATCTCAATCTTCACTCTGAATTTGCTTGAACTTTTCAAACGTTTAAGACTTGTGTTTTATTAAGTAAATATACCCATATCTACTCAAATCATCGGTGAAGGTAAGAAAATAACGATATCCACCACATGCTACAACTCTCATTGGACCGCATACATCAACATGTATCATTTCCAATAAGTCACTTGCCTGCTCCATCTACTGGAAAACGGGTTTTAGTCATCTTGCCCAAGGGGCATGGTCTGCATGTCTCAACCAATTCAAAATCGAGTGAGTCCAAAGATCCATCAGCATGGAGTTTCTTCATGCGCTTTACTCCAATATGACCTTTAGCAACAGTGCCACAAGTATGTGATACTATCATTATTAACTTTGCATCTTTTGGCATGAATACTATGAACATGTATCACTACGATCGAGATTCAATAAACCCATTCACATTGGGTGCATGACCATTGAAGGTTTTATTCATGTAAACAGAATAAGTATTATTCTCTAACTTAAATGAATAATCGTATTCCAATAAACACGATCTAATCATGTTCATGCTCAACGCAAACACCAAATAACATTTATTTAGGTTCAACACTAATCCCGAAGGTAAAGGGAGCGTGCGATGGTGATCACATCAACTTTGGAAACACTCCCAACATTCATTGTCACCTTACCCTTAGATAGCCTCCATTTATTCCATGCTTTTATTTCGAGTTACTAACATTAGCAACTGAATCGGTATCTAATACCCAGGTGCTAGTAGGAGTACTAGTAAGGTACACATTAATAACACATATATCAAATATACTTCTACTGACATTGCCAACCTTCTTATCTACCAAGTATCTAGGTTTGTTCCGATTCAGCGACCGTTCTCATCATAATAGAAGCACTTAGTATCGGGTTTTGGTTCAACCTTGGGTTTCTTTACTAGAGCGGCAACTGGCTTGCCATTCATGAAGTTTCCCTTCTTGCCCTTGCCCTTCTCGAAACTAGTGTTTTTACTAACCATCAACACTTGACGCTCCTTCTTGATTTCTACCTTTGCGGTGTCAAACATCGCGAATAGCTCAGGGATCATCTTTTCCATCCCTGGCATGTTTATAGTTCATCACGAAGCTCTAGTAGCTTAGTGACAGTGACTTGGAGAACTATATCAATAACTATCTTATCTGGAATATCAACTCCCACTCGATTCAAGCGATTGTAGCACCAAGACAATCTGAGCACATGCTCACCAATTGAGCTATTCTCCTTTATCTTGCAGGCAAAGAATATTGTTGGAGGTCTCATACCTCTCAACACGGGCATGAACTTGAAATCCAATTTCAGCTCTTGGAACATCACATATGCTTCGTGACATTCAAAACGTACTTGGAGCCTGAATTCTAAGCCGTAATGCAACACGCACTGAACTATCAAGTAGTCATCTGAACGTGCTTGTGAGATGTTCACAACATCCACAGTCGCCACTTGAGGGGGTGGTGCACCGAGCGGTGCATTAAGGACATAAGCCTTCTGTGCAGCAACTGAGGACAATCCTTTGATCATGGACTTAGTCCGCATAACTTCTACCATCATATTTCATCTCTATTTTCTCTAGGAACGTATCAAAAACACAAGCGAGCTACATCGCAAGCCATCAATCTACAACATAAATTTGCAAAGGTTACTAAGACTATTGTTCAAGATAATGAGTTTAGTTAACCAAATTACTTAAAAACTCTCACTCAAATTGACATCCCTTCGGTCATCCGAGTGATACATGATCCAAATTCACCAACCCAAGTGTGATCATTACGTGAGATGAGATGGTTTCAATGGTGAACATCTCCATGCTGATGATATCTAATATACGACTCATGTTCGACCTTTCAATCTCTTGTGTTTCGAGGCCATGTCTGTACATGCTAGGCTTGTCAAGTTTAACTCGAGTGTTCTGCATGTGCAACACTGGCTTGCACCCGTTGTTTGTTAACGTAGAATCTATCACACCCGGTCATCACGTAGTGCTTCGAAACAATGAACTTTCGCAATGGTGCACACTAGGAGAACACAATTTATCTTGAAATTTTAGTGCTGGATCATCTTATAATGCTCTCATCGTCCTAAACAAAATAAGATGCATAAAAGGATTAACATCACATGCAAATCATAAGTGACATGATATGGCCATGAACTTGTGCTTTTGATCTCCATCTCCAAAGCAACGACATGACCTCCATCGTCACAGGCACAACACCATGATCTCCATCATTGTGTCGCCATCGGGGTTGTCGCACCCACCATGTGTGACAGCCCGGGACCGATGCTCCAAAAGATTCCCCTTTTATTTCCATTCTCGTCCGTGGTTTGTTTGGTTGTTGCATTCATCATTGCATCATTCGCATCATCTGCATAGCATCATCACTTGTTTTCAAAAACTTGCATCCGTTCGTAGTCGCCGGTTCTCTCTGTTCTTGCTGTTGCCCGTTTTGAGTCCAACCACACATGCACGCGCCCACGACATTAAAAAATATATTGTTTTAAAAGTGCCTTCAAAATATTCTCGGATTATGTTGGAAGTTGGCGTGCGGTCTTATTATAGTGTAGATAGGCCGCCTACCAAATTTCGTCGCATTTCGAGGTCGTTTGATACCCCAACGGTTACTCGTAGAAGTGACTTCATCGGTTCATTCGTCGGACGTTTTTCGGTGTTCTAAACTCTTGTCACGGGCTGCCACCTTCCCTCTCATATCAGCTAAGCCCTCTCCACAACCCACTAGTCCACCTAACACCTACCCCTCCGACCGGACTGTTCGATCGTGATCGGAGGGTCGAAAAACCACCCCTAGACCCAAACCCTAGGCAAAACTGCTATATATGGACACCCCCGCGTCCAAAAATAGCCTCCTTCCTCCTCCCGCGTCGTTTTCCATGCCCACCAACCACCAGCGCCGCCGCTTGGTCCCCTCGGCCCGTGTGCTGCCGCCAGCCGCCGCCCTTGGGCACTCGTGCGCCGTCACGTGTCCCCCGCAGCCGCCTCCCACCGCTCCGGCCCGCCCCGGGCCCGATATGGGCCGAGGCCAGCCCGAGCCGCCTCGCCATCACCCTAGCTCCATCGCCGCCGGACCTCACCTCGTCGGAGGTCTCTGCCCCATCAAGCCCCACCGCCAACAGGAGCTGCGTCGCTTGCGCCGGCCGACCACCGGACGCCGCAGCCCCCGTCGCCGCGCAACCCCGCTGCTCAGCCCCAAGCTGTGGCCGCCACCCCTTGTAGGCTCTGCCGCTTGGGACCTCGCCTGCCCTGCCTCCCCTCGCTGTTGCCGCTCGGATCCGGCGACATCCGAGGCCGCCGCCGCCGGATCCGCTTCGTCCCGGCTCCCTCTGAGCCTCCCCGCCGCGCTGCTTGCGCTGGAGCAACGTCGACAACCGCTGCTCTGGTGTGGGCCAGATCAGGATGGCCCCGACCCTAGATGCCCGCGACCGTTCAACCAAACGCGGTCCTCGTCGTCCTGCATCGTCCCGTCAATTTTCCCCGGGGTAAAGAAATTTCTAACTCCTTTGCGTCTGCGTTTTAACCTCGTATATGCATGTTTAAGCATCTATAACTTTTAATCTTTTCGTCCGATGAAAATATTTTGTATATGAAGAACCGTCTACGTTTCGTGCTCTATATGATAGCGCCATTTCCACTCATGATAGGGATCAATTGCATGCTAGAAACCCTGTTGCAAAAGTGCTCCGTGTCGTATTTGTCAATCTGTTAAAAATCTATTATTTTATTCGATGTTGCGTGGATGATTGCATCTCAACCGTAGGACTTTTGCATGTGATGCCTTCATGAGTATTGCTCTAGGTGATGTCTATTTTCATGCCATGACTCTGGTTGCTAGGTAGGACTTCATTATCATGTTTATTTCCTACTCCCAAGTAGCCATCACATTAATACCTGAAATCTGTTAACGAAGAGTTCCATTTTGTGAGCATCATATTAAGCAAACCATGCATCCTATGTGATTTTGCCAATGTTGTGATTTGAAGTGTGTCATGTCTAGTTGCTGTTAGAGTCCTTGCCATGCCTATAATTGATTTCTATGTTAATGTTATTGCCATGTCAACATGCTATAAAATACTGCTGTTGTGAGGGTCCAAAATATTTCTAAGTCTAGAATATGTAATATTTTGTTGCTGCCTTGGCATGTGTTTTGCTAGTGATCTAGAACTCTTTTGTGGTTGGTGTAGTGGAGTTATTTGTGGCTTATAATGTCTACTACCATGTTTTTAATTTTCATGCCATAATATGCCCCGTAGCATATAATTTCACTGCTGTCAATATGCCTTCGTGATAAAAACTGCACTGTTAAAACTGGGTTAATTTCACTAAGTCTGAAAAACTGCTTAGTTCAATATGCCATGTTGTGAGCTACCTACCATGTGATCCATGCCTCTTTTGAGTATGATATGTCAATATGAAATGAAGTGTGTGTTATATGCTACTTCTTCATGTTCAGTTTGTGCCTTTTAGGATCTTGTAACTTGTTGTTTTCATGCGTGCAAAATGCTATGTTGCTGTTCTGGGCAGATTTCATATAAAACTTGTGTTGGCTGTTGTGGTTGAACCGTAGCTCCGTTTTGGACATGCCTTATATGAAACTTGCTTAGAATTTCATGTAGAACCATATTATTTTGTTGCATCCATGTTTTGAAGTGCGTGTGGTTATCATTTTCATGCATTTTGCATTCATGGCATATCCATCTTGTGTTGCTCATATCTTTTAGACCGTAGCTTTGTTTGAGGTGTTCCATATATGTAAATCGACTAGAATGACGTGTAGAATGGCATGGTATACTTTATTCTACCGTGTAAAAAATATAAAATATGGTTAGTACAGATCTGGAACAATTTCAAAATTAACATATGAGGTCGTTTCGGAAATACTATAAGTTGTTTCCGACCTCATTTAAGATGCCTAGATAGTGTAGTTTACTTATGCTTCACCTCTTGCCATGTTTAACAACATTTTAATATTGATGAGTACCTAAACGAGAGTGAACTAAATAATCAATCGTGGAGTTCCATCAATATGCAACTCGTTGCATATTGAACTTCACTTAATATGTAGTAGTTGTTTGTTGTGTTTGCCATGCCTTGCATATTTAAAATGGACATGCATCATATTTGTTCTGTGCATCATGTCATGCATATGTTGTGGTGTATTGTGTGTTGATTATTTGTTTCGGATTGCTTCTTCTCGATAGAGTTCCGAAAGCGTTCGGAGTGTGAGGATTCGTTCGACTATGTTGGCTCGTCTTCTTCATGGATTCGTTCTTCTTCTGAGCGGGATCTCAAGCAAGATGACACATTTCCCTGGATACCACTACTATCATTGCCATGCTAGATGTCTCGTTTTTATTGCTATGTCACGCTACCTACCACTTGTTTGACAAGCCTCCCAACATTGCCATGAAAGCCTCTAACCCTCCACCTTCTCAGCAAACCTTTGTTTGGCTATGTTACCGCTTGCTTAGCCCTTCTTATAGCGTTTCTAGCTGCAGGTGGTGCAATTGCTTCCATGTGTCAACATGGACATTCTTTTGTTATCACAATATTGCTGCTATTTAATTTAATGCACTTATACACTTGGTAAAGGGTGGAAGGCTTGGCCTCTTGCTCGGTGTTTTGTTCCACTCTTGCCGTCCTAGTTACTTGTGAACCGGTGTTATGTTCCATAATTGAGCGCTCCTAACATGCTTGGGGTTGTTATGGGTCCCCCTTGATTTTCGTGTTAGGATAAAGCTTGTCTAGCAAGGCCCAACATTGGTACTACATTTGCCTAATAACTAATAAAATTGCATAGGGACCCGTCGGCACCCGCGAATAATTTAATCAACCCGAGCCAGTGCTCCTCATGAGTGTTGGTCCAAACTAAAGCACTGTGCGGGGCCAACCCGGGGTAACTCGGGAGATTTCTATCAGGCCACTGTATGCGTAGCTCATCTGTCGTGCCGCGAGAACGAGATATGCGGCTCCTATCGGGATTGTCGGCACGCCGGGAAGCCTTGCTGGACTTGTTTTACCTTTCTCGAATGTCTTGCGTGAGGAACTCTGATCTTCTTCGGGCTATCTCGAGGTGTCGGAATTCCTTTGGAATTGCCTAGGATGGTCATGAGATCCGTGGTCGAGGTTATTCCCGTGGCGTGTGGTTAATTTGTGATGGATGAGTTGGACCACCCCTATAGGGTTAAATCTTTCGGAAAGCCGTGCCCGCGGTTAAGTGGCAAACTTGGATATTTTGTTTAACACCCGGTCATAGCAAACTTGAAGTAAACTCAAATAAAATAAACCAACTGTGTGCATAACCATGACTGTCTCTTCTCGTGAGTCCTTATCCGGGAGAGAACACGGTGGGGTTATGTTTGACGTAAGTAGGTGTTCAGGATCAGTTAGTGATCATTACTAGTTCACGTCCATTATGCGTAGACCACCATACTTTACTTTTGTATTGTAAGTTAGACACTCAAATAAATGCTTAGTCGCTTGCTGTAGCCTCACCACTTAACCATACCTCACCCATTAAGCTTTAATAGTCTTGATACCCTTGGAAATGAGATTGCTGAGTCACTATGGCTCACAGATTACTACAACAACAGTTGCAGGTTCAGGTAATGCGATGATTTGACGTGAGCGTGATGCTATTTGATTTGGAGTTCTTCTTCTTCTTCTTCATCAATCTAGGATGGGTTACAGGCGGTAGCCTGGGATAGCAAGGGTGGATGTCATTTTATCGTTTGATTTCGTCTGTAGTCGGACCCTGCTCTTCTGTATGATGTTTGAGTATGTTGTTGTATTGATGTGAACTTGTTGTAGCTTGTGGCGAGTGTAAGCCAATTCCATATACTCATCTCTCGTGTACATGTACTTGTAATGATATCCATTCTTGCAACACGACGAGATGCACTTCTATCCCTGTCGAGGCCCTCGTGCCGAAATAAGGATAGGACCGCATCTTGGGCGTGACACCATGCTTCTACTACTATTGATACCGCTTAGTGATAAAGTAAAGCATTACACAATACTTAATGATTGACACTCAGGTCATACAATAATTAAAGACAACTCTATGGCTACTGCCAGTTGCCATACTGATTGACATGCAAGTCATGATATTCTATACAAAACATGATCATCTCATACATCACATATATCTCATCATGTCATTGGACATATCATATCACAACGTACACTGCAAAAAACAAGTTAGACATCCTCTAATTGTTGTTGCATATTTTACGTGGCTGCTATGGGTATCTAGCAAGAATGATTCTTATCTACGCAAAACCACAACGGTGATACACAAATTGCTATTCAACTTTCTCAAGGAACCTCTTTGTCGAGTCCGTTCCAACTAAGGTGGGCGAGACAGACACCCGCCACCCATCTTTATGCGACAAAGTCACATGTTAGTCGATGGAACCGGTCTCTTGTACGTGGAAGAGTAAGGTTGGTGCAGGCCGCTTCATCCCACAATACCTCTAAATCAAGAAAATACCAAGGGGGAAGCAATCTGAGCATCAATGCCCACAAACTCCTTTGTGTTCTACTCGTGATCTCATCTACACATACACCTAGCTCATGATGCCACTATTGGGGGATGTTGAATGGGAAACAAAAAAATTCCTACGCTTCACCAAGATCAATCTAGGAGATGAGCATCTACGAGAAGAGAGATCAGATCCACATGCCCTTGTAGATCGCTAAGAGGAAGCATTAAGAAACACGGTTCATGTAATCGAATGTCTTCACGATCAAAATCGCAAGTCATCCCGCGATCCAATCATGATCTAGCGCCGAAGGGATGGCACCTCCACGTTCAACCCACGTACATCTTGATGACGTCCTTGCCTTCTTGATCCAGCAAGATGGGCTAAGTAGTAGATGAGTTACGACAACACGACGACATGATGACGGTGGTGGTGAAGAACAATCTCTGCATGGCTTCGCCAAGCACAACGGAAACTATGAAAGAGGATAAACTAGAGGGGCAGGGTTGCCGGTACACGGCTTGGGGAAATCTGGATCTGCTCTGTGTGCTAGCCCTGCCTCTCTATTTATATGTTGAGCCCTCGGGTCGAAACTTGGAGAAAGAGCCTCCTCAAAGTCGGTTTGGCACACAAGGCAAGAGTCCTCCTCGAACTCCAAGACCAGACGCCAGGGTCCTCGGCGTTTGGCCCCAGACGCTAGGGTCCCTGGCGTCTCGCCCCTTGCCTCCGCAAAAATCCTTTTTGCACCTTCCTAAAGCCTCATGGGCTTTACCCCTTGGCCCAAATAAAGTATTCTTGTAACCGAACATTTTGGGAAACATCGGAAACCCCTTCCGATGAATTCCGAAACACTTCCGGAGACCAAACACTATTATCCCATATATAAATATTTACCTCTGGACTATTCCGGTGCCTCTCGTAATGTCCGGGATCTCACCCGGGACTCCGAACAACTTTCAGTCACCAACATAATAGCTCAACTATACTTATATCGTCACCAAACGTTAAGTGTGTTGACCTTGCGGGTTCAAGAACTATGCAGACATGACCGAGACACCTCTATGGTCAATAACCAATAGCGGGACCTGGATGTCCATATTGGTTCCTACATATTCTACGAAGATCTTTATCGGTTGAACCTCTATGTCAAGGATTCAGGTTATCCTGTATGCAGTTCCCTTTGTTCATTGATATATTACTTGCCCGAGATTCGATCGTCGATATCTCTATATATAATTCAATCTCGTTACCGGTAAGTCTCTTTACTCATTCTGTAATACAAGATCCTGTGGCTAACTCTTTAGTCACTTTGCTTGCAAGGCACATTGTGATATTGTATTATCGAGTGGGCCCTGGGATACCTCTCCATCACACGGAATAAAAAATCCCAATTTTGATCCATGCCAACTCAATAGACACCCTCGGAGATAACTATAGATCACCTTTACAGTCACACAGTAACATTGTGACGTTTGATACACGCAAGGTATTCCTCCGATGTCAGTGAGTTGCATGATCTCATGGTCATAGGAACATATACTTGACATGTAGAAAACTATAGCAATAAACTGACACGATCATATGCTACGTCTGGGGCTCGATCGTCTGGAGGCTCCGGTCTTTCGACGTTTTGGAGCGGATGCTTGAGGGCCGATTTCTAGTAAGGCCCGGACGTTCGGGTTGCTGAGATGTGTCGGTCATCCGGGAAGCATCAGTCATCCAAGGGCTGGGTAGTCCGGTTGGCCTTCGAGCTGGGTTGATCTCCAGGCACCGGACGTCCGAGACCGGCCGGTCGTCTGAGAGATGAAGCTTGTTCTTGGGTCCTTCCTTGTCCTTCCTAGCTTGACGTCCTTCTCCTGACTACCTAAGTACACAGAGCACTTCCGTCTGTGGTAGAGACCATGTCTTGAGTGGGTCACACGTAGGTTGAGCAAGGAGAAATGTCACCTCATTTTCGATGGTGCATGTGATGGTGTCCTGGACTAGGGGGCACTCACCATGTCGTCTCCCGACCAGTGGGTCGAGCCGAGGACCCCCACGACAATTCACTAATGGACCAATTCGGAGAGCCCATGATGCATACAAGGGAGGTTCCACAGGACTTGGCGCACAAGACAAGGACTCCTCTAAACCCTAGGCCTGCGGTACATTATATAAACCGAGGTGAGGCTAGTCAATACACAATCTCATATCTTCATTACTACAATCTCGTGGTAGATACGTGTACTATGTACTATCCCCCATCTCAATACAATAAAGAGTAGGACGTAGGGTATTATCTCCTAGAAAGAGCCCGAACATGGGTAAAATCCTGTGTCCATGTTACCATCGCTCTAAGATGCCTCGCTTAGGACCCCTACTACGAGATACGCCGGTTTTGACACCGACAATGGTGCTTTCATTGAGAGCCTGCTGGGTAGTTGTCGTGGTGCGATGGGAATTTGGATCGGCTCCTTCACGATCTACGCGTCGGAACCAAGCTACATCGTCAACGTCGGCATCTTTGTCGCTGGCTTGACTGGTCACCTCGGCTATGCCGAGGACTGCGCTCCACGTAGGATGATATAGATCGGACTGGTGTCTTCATCAACATCAACTCCAATCTCAACCAAGATCATGGAAGAATCCTCCATGGTGCTCGGGGGCTCAACGTCAACATTTCCCTCGTGCGATCATGCAGTTTTTCTGGATAGCGGATTCATGTTCGTCATCCCCGTTTCCTCGAGCGTCGCTTTGACTTCGATGGAATTGTACGGAATTGTATCTACAACAACCCTGCAAAATTTCATCACGTTTCAATGGAGGAATCTCCTGCAATCTCTGATCTACTAAAGCCTTGTTGAATCTGGACGAGAATCTGGACGAGTTTAGGGCGAGGAGTCCAGCGTCTAGCTCGGACTGTTGTTGGAAAATCCCACCGTTCATCGGCTGCGGAATTCCTATACCGATCACCCCTCCAAAGTTTAGCTCGATCCGACCGTCCAAACTCCAGGAAATATCCGATTAGTACAACGAATTTTGGATCTATTTTCTACACGAAAACGAAACCGGCCCGAGTTCATCTTTTGCATGAACGGGTTGCCGAACGTCCTTTTTGAATGAAATTTTCTCATCATCTCGGTCATTCGACCAAGAGTTCAGCATCGCGAGGGCCGAATAATCATCAAGTGAACCTCATCATCCGTAGGTTGTACGGGTCGGGCGCTTCATTGCTTCATAAAGCCAACATCGACCTCGTCACGAATTTCGACCTGCGTCGGCATCGTCGCGCCGTTACTTTTTAAAGATGACGTCCACCATGCTGACCTGCATTGACACGTTGGCTGTCATGAGACTTCGGCGTCACCAGCCGACCTGCATGAGACTTTGGCGTCCGCCGATCATAGCTTTGTCATGTTAGTTGGACCAAGGACTTCATCTCGCCACATCGACCGTGCAGAATTGCCACTTCATCAAGCCAAACTCTTCGTTTAGGCACCTCGGTGTCCAGGCCATATTCCTTTACTTATTTGCTTCACTTAAATTAACTAAGTAGAATTATTATTATTTTTAACTATATTATTATCTTTCTTTGTTATTACTTTGGGCTTGCACTATTTTATGAGAGCATGAAATTGACTTCGACTGCCGTCACGCGGTCACCCCAGTGTCACCTTGCCGACCTACTCCACCACCTCAGCTAGAGTAGGGGCTTCGCCTCGCCATATCGGCCGAGGTCTGACACTACTTCGGAGTGTCGAACTCCTTGTTCGATCACCACGGGAACGGGCTTGGGGGCTGGAACCTCGGTCATGCCGAAGACTACACACCGGATCTGTCAAAGTTCGATGGGCGTCCTCGTCCCGCCACAAGCCCAGATCGCATCATCGATACCGAGCACATGAACCAGCTAAGTCGCTTTGAGGCTCAAAAACTTTCAGTTTTAAATTTTGTTCGGTTCGACCAAGCATTATACTTTTTTGAAAAAAAGTTGTTTGCGAAAAACTTTCTTTGTCACAAACAAATTCAAATACCTCATTTACTTGCGGGCTTCCTTTATGAAGTCATTCCTCTTGCATCTGATTATTAATGTATCACACCCTTCCTTGTTCATGTTTACAACCATATATGCATCATGTTAACTTAAGTGTTCCGCAAATCTGGGTTGCCTCGGTCATGTGCTTACCCCTACGTTCCCAATTGTTCAGCTAGGGAGTAAAGGGAGCACCTCTGCGATTGTTACAATCAGGTCATCCGAACTCGTACCTCAGATGGGTGAAGCCGAAAGCTAGTGCTCTTACTATTTTCAACTATGGTCGGCCACGACGGAAGACAAGCATACATAAATCTATTGCACACCCCTCATGGTAATTATGAGAACCCAAAGAAAGGAACCGTTGGCGGAACTATTTTCTTTGAAGATGCTTCTTACGTTAAATAGTAATATAGCATAAGTTCCCTGGGAGCGCTTTGTCTGTTATAGCCTAATGGTCTGATTGCCTGGTTATTTGAAACACCTCCGATATCCTCGGATGGCATAGTAGATAACACTTTTTGGCCCTTGGCCGAAGAGGGAGAAGCCGACGGTCTGTTAATACGCGTTTAAAATTCCAGCGAACACATATATGATATAAGTACTTCGGTACATACAATCATTATACATAAAATTCTTTTACCCAAGTCAGTTGGGGCTCTTAAATTTATATGAACCATTTTATAATAAATGTTGTTTTCTTCTTGGTCGTTGCAAAGTCTTTTTCTACTACTCCTTTTTCGACACGAGTGTTCGGTCAATAACCGGGTAGCCTAGTTTCTCTCTAAAGCCGCTTGAGTTTAGTTTTCTAAACAGGCCTCGGAGAAACACTGCACCCTCGGGATATGGAGGTTGAAGCCAAAGGCTGACCCGCTTGAAGTCTGAGAGATCGGATGTATCATGTTAAAGCACGACCGAAGCACATATTAATTTTATGACCAATTTTCGGATTGGCACCAAAACACTTGATTTAGTTCGAACGTCAAAGTTTTCACATAAGTTTTTTGGCTTTTCGAGCTTATGCAACTTTTAAGCTATTTGTATGTTTTTTAGGAGGAGGGACATCCTCTTGACCAAGCTTCCCTACGTATTGACCGAACTGTATTGCACTTTGCATGCAGCAAATTCAAAGTGCAATATAGTTTCCGAGGAGATTATGATCCTTGGGTTGGTCGGCCGCACCCAACCTAAGTATCGAGGTCTGTGCACACCGCTTTTGTGTTCCGAAGTATGCTGCCGAGCTAGGACTTTATCCTTAGGCCGATTTTGCGAATCGACCCTAGTCTCAGGGGCTACTGGGATCGACGGTTTTATGTCATCCTTCAGGTGCATCTTGGGTTTTAGACTTACACACACCTTGAGGGATACTAGCTATATATCTCTGTAGAGACTAAATTGCACCAATAAAAAATATCCACAAAAAATTAGCCCTCGGTCGGGGTGGTGCACCACCTCAAAAGCAGTCCAACATAAAGCTCGGGCGCTCCATAGAGAGCATTTCCGACATTAAGCTCAGACGAATTCCTTCAATTTTTTAAGGTCCAAGTTAGTTTATGATACCTTGGACTCTAACTGTTAGAGCTCGGATGCAGTCCGACATTGTAGCTCGGAAGCAGTCCGACATAAAGCTCGGATGCGAATAACTAGCTCCATAAAAGACTAATTCCGACATTTAATCTCGGGTAGACTCCTTCAAAATTTCAAAGACCAAGTTAATCTATGACACCTCAGATGCCGAATAGTGTTGGAACTCGGCTCCAAAAAGACACCTCAGATGCAGTCCAACATTGGAGCTCAGATGCAAGAGGATACCTTAAATGCCGAATAGTGTTGGAGCTCGACTGTGAAAATACGCCTCAAATGTAGTTCGGTGTTGGAGCTCAGACGCAAGAGGACGCCGCCGCACGAGAAACACTTCGAACCCCAGGTGTGGTGTAAAAAATTACAAGTTATTGATAAAGGCCGATAACTTAAAGGGGCTCCTCGGATGCCCGACATGTAAGCTCTTCGGATCCACCTCAGCGATCCTTAAGATCTGGGATGGGAAGATTTGTTGAACCAGTTTTCAAGACCGACGACTGAAGATGAGGAACAGTTCGGAAGAACCGAAGAGCGTCCCCAACTTGAAGACTGGTTCAGGGGGCTACTAATGGTGTCCTAGACTAGGGGGGTACTCATCATGTCGTCTCCCGACCAGTGGGTCGGGCCGAGGACCCCTAGGGCAATTCACTAATGGGCCAGATCGGAGAGCCCATGATGCATACAAGGGAGGTTCCACATGACTTGGCTCACAAGACAAGGACTCCTCTAAACCCTTGGCCTATGGTACATTATATAAACGGAGGCCACACTAGTCAATAGACAATCTCATATATTCATTACTACAATCTCGTGGTAGATACATGTACTATGTACTATCCCCCATATCAATACAATCAAAAGAAGGACGTAGGGTATTATCTCCTTGAGAGAGCCCGAACCTGGGTAAAATCATGTGTCCACGTAAACCATCGCTCCAAGACACCTAGCTTAGGACCCCTACTACGAGATACGCCAGTTTTGACACTGACAGCATGCACAGGCTCTCTTCATAGGTCCTCTTGTGGCTTGCGATGTTGGGGAAGGGTCCATGATGGTGTTCATGGGATGCTCCGCATCATCTCCCCCCCTGGGGAAGATCCATCCTCGGATCAAGATCTTCATCACCATGAAAGGGGGATAAGTCTGTGACGTTGAATGTGTCGTTCACATTGTATTTTTCGCGAGGGAAGTCTATCTTGTAGGCGTTATTCTTGTAACGTGCCAACACTTTGAAGGGTCCATCGGCGCGAGGTAGCAGCTTGGACTTACGCGCGGCGGGGAAACGCTCCTTGTGAAGGTGCACCCATACAAGATCCCCAGGCTTGAACACCATGGGGTATTTGTTGGTGTTGCGTTTGGCGGTGGCGCATTCCACTTGGCGCTCGATGGTGTTCCTTGTGTCTTCGTGCATCCTCTTGATGTAGATTTCCCTTGCACTTGCATCCATGTTAACGCGCTCTTGGAGTGGTAGAGGAAGGATGTCCAATGTGGACAATGGGTTGAAGCCGTAGACCTCCTCAAAAGGAGACTTGTTGGTGGTGAAGTGTCGTGCTCGATTGTAGGCGTACTCGGCGATGGGGAGGCAATCTTCCCACTCCTTGATGTTCTTCTTGATCAACACATGGAGGAGAGTTCCAAGTGTCTGGTTCGTCACCTCTGTTTGGCCATTTGTTTGTGGGTGGTCGCCGAAGAGAATAGTAGCTTGATGCCGAGCTTGGCGCAAAGGGTCTTCCAAAAGTAGCTCAAGAACTTGACATCGCGATCCGATACAATGGTCTTTGGTACACCATGTAGGCGTAAGATGTCCCAACAAAAGAGATTGGCAATATGTGAAGCATCGTCTATCTTGTGTCAAGGAATGAAATGAGCCATTTTGGAAAAACGATCTAGAACAACAAAAATGGAATCGTGGCCATTCTTTGTTCGTGGCAACCCAGGCACAAAATCCATGCTAATATCTTCCCAAGGTCGGAATGGTATAGGAAGAGGCATGTAAAGACCATGGGACTGAGATTTTGACTTAGCTTTGCGGCATGTAGAGCATGGGTTGGTGAGGCATGCAACATCGCAAAGCATCTTTGGCCAATAGAACTTGTCGGAGAGGGTGGCATATATCTTGTCGCGTCCAAAGTGACCCATTAGTCCTCCACCATGTGCCTCTTGCAAAAGCAACAAATGAAGAGAAGACTTGGGAATGCAAAGTTTGTTAGCACGCATAAGATATCCATCTTTCATATAGTAGTTCTCCCAACAAGTTTTCACTTTGCAATTGGCATAATGAATAGCAAAAGAAGCATCATGCTCATACAAGTATTTTATGTGCTCAAAACCAGCAACATTCAATTCAAGTTGAGTAACGAGCATGCATTTGCAGGAAGGAGCATCCGTCACAACATTTTCTTTCCCCTTAATGTATTTGATAACATAAGGGAAAGACTCAATAAATTCACTCTATTTAGCATGATGTTTGTTCAACTTAGTTTGACCCTTTAGGTACTTTAGAGTTTCATGATCGGTATGAATGACAAATTCATGCGGTCACAAATAATGTTCCCAAGCTTTTCAAACTCTCACCAATGCATCCAATTCCTTGTCAGAGATAGGATAACTGAGTTGAGCGCTGGAAAGTTTCTCACTAAAATACGCAATTGGGCACTTTTCTTGCATAAGCACACCTCTTATGCCATTACCACTAGCGTCAAAATGCACTTCAAAAGTTTTGTCAAAATTAGGCAAGGCAAGCAAAGGTGCATGAGTGAGCAAATTCTTAAGTTCATGGAAATCGGTGTCTTGGGATGGTCCCCAAACAAACGGTGCATTTTTCTTGCTGAAAGCATGCAGAGGAGTGGCAGTGGTACTAAAGTCTTTCACAAACCGACGGTAGAAACCGGCTAGTCCTAAGAAACTACGAACTTGTTGCAAATTGATGGGTGTGGGCCAATTTTTAATCGTCTCAATCTTAGTTTCATCAACATGAACACCCTTTGAGGAAACTACAAATCCTAGGAAAACAACTTTTTCCACACCAAAAATGCATTTGTCCATGTTATCATAAAGTTTTTCTTTCCAAAGAGTTTGCAAAACGTTCCTAACATGTGTGGTATGTTGTTCTAGAGATTTGCTAAAAACAAAGATGTCATCAAAGTATACCACAACACAATATCCAATGTAGGAATGCAAAACATGATGCATCATGCGCATGAACGTACCCGGTGCTTCGGATAAGCCCATGGGAATCACTAGCCATTCATAGAGACCAAATTTAGTTTTGAAAGTCGTTTTCCACTCATCACCCTCTTGTATGCGAATTTGGTAGTAATCACTTTTCAAGTCTATTTTGGAAAATCCAGTGGCACCACTACGTTCATCTAGCATGTCATTTGAACGTGGGATCGGGTGACGGTAGCAAATGGTGATAGAATTTATAGGATGGCCATTGGAACATATGTGCATACTACCATCGTGTGTAGGCACTAGGATCATGGGAACCGCACAAGGGCTCAAACTCTCACGTACATGCCCTTTATCTAGGAGTTTTCGGACTTGCCTTTGTATCTCCTTTGTTTCGTTGAGGTTGACACGGTAGGGAGCCTTGATGGGAAGTGGTGCACCGGGGATGAGGTCGATCCGGTGTTCGATCCCTCGCTTTGGTGGTCGTCCCGGAGGTAGCTCATCGGGGAAAACATCTTGAAAATTCCTGCAACAATTGAGATAATAGACGAGGAAGATGTTGTGAAGGGTTAGGCCGGGTAACATCATCCTTGCACACTATCACATAGTGAAACACGGTCGATGGGCTCTCACTCACATCCCTCAAATCTCTTTTGGTGGCAAATAGTACTAGATCACTCATGTCCCTCATCACGGAGTCACTCAATTTTTCTTGTGGCACTCACTCGCTTTAAGGTGTATCACTCTCTCACTTTTGTCTCCATGATGGGACGAAGCTTGCTTGTCAGTGATCACTTGACTTGGAGACATAGGGCGAAGCACATATTCGGTGCCCTTCATCTTGAAGCTATATTGATTTGTGCGCCCGTTGTGTATGGCGCCACAATCGAATTGCCAAGGTCTCCCAAGGAGTAGGTGGCAAACGGACATGGGCACCACATCACACTCCATGGTGTCTTCGTAAGCTCCAATCTTGAACGAAACTTGCACAGTGTGGTCGACTTGTATTGTGCCGGAGTCACTTAGCCATTGGACCTTGTAGGGGTGACGGTGCTTTCTCTTGACCAGGTGCAACTTTGAGAAAAGTTCCTCACTTGCCAAATTGTGGCAACTTCCTTCATCGATGATGACCTTTACGGCTCTCCCTTAGATACTGGCCTTGGTGTGGAAGATGTGGCAACGTTGGTCCTCATCTTGTTGTTGTCGTAGACTCAAAACCTTTGAGAGAACGAGAGCGGGGCTCGAATCGTTGTCACAAAAGATTTGAGAGTCTTCATCTTCATTGACTTGTCGGTGCATGGACACTCGTTCAAGGCTTCCATCTCATATTCACTCATGGAGTCATAGGAACCGTCATCTTGAAGGATCATGGTCCACCTTGTGGGACACTCATACATCTTGTGTCCTCGGCCTTGGCACATGAAACACTTGATGGAGCTTGTTTCCACGTCATCCGGTGTTGGTGTAGAGGATGACACTCTTGTTTTGCTTGTAGGAGCGTTGCAGGATGATGAAGATGATTTGTCCTTGTAGCTTGACTTGTCATCTTTTGTCGTGGATGTTCTTGTAGAATAAGGTGTCGTAGTTGGATAAGCTTGAGTAGATGCATCATAGGTCTTGTAGGAGGTCTTGGAGTACTTGTAGTCCTCTTGAACTTGACATTCCGCCTTGGTGCCTTGATGCACTAGCTCGAGCAAGTTGGAGTAGGGTTGGAAATCCGCAATTTTCTTGAATTGGTAATTGAGACCATTCCAGAAACGTGCCATAGTTTGCTCCTCCTCCTCCTTCACTTTGGCTCTTATCATGGCTATCTCCATCTCTTGGTAGTACTCTTCCACCGACTTGGTGCCTTGCTTGAGTAGTTGTAGCTTCTTTAATAGGTCACTATTGTAGTGTGTTGTAACGAATCGAGCTCTCATAAGATCTTTCATTTGTGCCCAAGTGGTGATTGGTGGGTCACCTCTTTCTCTTCTTTGCTCAATCACCTATTCCCACCAAATAAGCACGTAATCTTGGAACTCAAGGGAGGCCATGGAAATCTTCTTATCCTCTTCATAGTTGTGCAACCGGATTATTTTGTCAAACTTGAGTGCCCAAGAGAGATAGTCTTCAGGATCGTTGCTTCCGGAGAACTAAGGCATATTGAACTTGAGCTTGCCAAAGTAATTTTCTTCATTGTTGTTGTGATTGTGGTATCCTTGTCGTGGAGGAGCATGGTTGCCTTATTGAAGTTGGCTTTGCCGTGGAGCTTAATCATCGACGTGGCAACGGGGTTTGCTTGAGGTCACGCTTCTTGTCGTGAGGGGCGTTGTTGTCATGTTAATATTGCTCTTGCCTTGGAGCGAGCTCATCAATGTGTTGATCCTCTTTCCTTGGGTGTTGTTGACGTTGTGGTGGCATCTGTTGTTGGCGTTCTTGGTGCTCCTCTTGACGTGCGGCTCCCTCTTGGCGTTCTCGACGTAGAGCTTCTTGTTCCTCGCGAGCTAATCAGTTGCGTTCTTGCAATGCATGTGTTGATTCGCGAAGCACGCGTTGTGCCTCATTTGGTTGCTCTTCATGGCTCCGGTTTTCCTCACAGTGTTGACGTAGGCGTTCTTGCTTGTATGCGTCTTGCTATTGTTGGTAATGGTGGTCACGCTCGTGATGTCAACCTTGAGGCTCGTCGTCATGGAAAGGATTGCTGGAATCTTCAGATAGGCAACATGCATCACATTGTTGTGGTCGATCTCGAGGTAGAGGAGTCTCACCAGAGGAGTCCTCGGAGGAGTGACAACTTGCGGTGCGCCGTCGATTTGAGGTAGAAGTGGATGATGCACGGTTCACCAACAAGGCGCGGAGCTCGTTCATTTGGGTTGTCATGAAGTCCCGTGTTCGCTCCTTGGATTCACGTATGTTGGTGGCCAGGTGCTTGATGCGGTCCGTGATGACATCATGTGCCCGATGCATTCCCTTTTGTGCAGCGAAGAATTGTAGTTTGGTTACATAGTTGTTCGCGTCGTCGTCGTGCTCCTCGAATGTCGGATTCGTCATAGTGTTCCTATCCATGGTACTCAAGTAGATATACGTGGAAGAATGATAAAACACAATACCAAATGCCGTTCCGAAGGTTGAAATGAGGATCAATCACTCAATGTGAAACTATGGAAATAGTAGATTGATACCGAGGTTTCCCTTCTCACACCTATACAAGTAATGCTTATGGAGTAGCTTGGTAAGGATGGTGGCTCAAAAATTCAAGCAATTCGAGAATATGATGCAATAAAGTTGAAATAGATTCGCAAATACGCAAATAAGACAATGTGAATTAATAGCAATGAGTGAACTTGAAAACACACACACGAATAGATAAGTGGGGTTGTGCAACCAAGAAATGAGTTCAAAATTTGGAATCGACGGAAAATGCTCCTGTTGCACAACACTAGAGAGACGGTAGCACGATTGCTCAAATGGGCATGATACGAACTTGTGCACAACCTATAAGAACCAAAATGTCTCGTCTTCCTATTCCCGACTTGCTATGTATGTATGGGGCATGAGTCACTCGCTCAAGTGATCCAAGATGATGAAGTATGATATGCAAATTTGCGATGCTATTGCTCTTTTGTCCTTGCTTAAAAGCTTCGCTTCTCTTTCCTTTAGAAATGATATATGGAGTGTCACTATGCGGGACGTGCACATCAAGTTAGCAATTATGTATTCGGGTACTTTGTAACACAGCAGATGATACTAAGATGTATATGCATGCAATTGTAGCTATGCGGAGTATGTATCACTAATGTGCACAAGTAGCGTGGCCAGAAAATACTCAATGGCTAATCTCAATAGGCAAGTAATGTGAAAGGCTCGGGTAAAAATGCAATGGCAATGATATAAGTCAAGAGTGTCGTCGCGGTTACCGTCCTTGCTTATGGTGTAGTGTCAATGAAGAGTTAGTTGGCGACGATCCGGGGTGATGATGAGCGGCGATGTCGATGAAGAACCAGTCCTGAGTACCCGAAACACCTTAGGAAGTGGCGAGACTCGCAACTCAAAATCTCAAGTGCAAATAGGTTGCGGAATAATTGGCGAAAGAAAACAAAAATTTTAGGCAAAAATTCAGTTTCGACACACTTGCTCGGGCGTCCGGGCACGGTCGGTCGTCCGGCGGCTGTTGGTCGTCCAGAGCCTGCGGGTTTCACTGGATGAACTCGAACGAAAAGAAAAATTTCGGGCAAAATTGAGGCGATTTTGCGGATGGAAATGGAGGGGATGATGGGGGGAAAGATTGATCCACTTGTCCTGTATGAAATCAATGGATCCAAATCAACAAAATCTCATCAAATCCAACAAATCCAAGAAATTTTCGGTAGGTCTATTTTTGTGGGGATTTTCGAAATTAGGTCGAATCAAAGCAAAATTGGCTAGCAAAGGGTGGGGGAGACTCCAAGTTCTTGATCAACGTGGCTCATGATACCATATGATACGGGGCAAGACCCGTAGGAGTCGATCTTTCACGAATTGGAGGGGCAAAACACGAAGAACATGGGGAAGAACGAGAGGAAACACTCAAGAGCAAACTCAAGCACACATCAACTAGGTCCATAACATCACAAGAGGTACAAGATCCCAAATCAACCAATGATACAAGTAGCGTTGCGTGATCTCCCACTCCGGAGGAGGGGCCTTGAATCCACGGGGTATCTTCCCTCTAGAGGGGCGTTGGCATCACTTGGATCTACTCCCAAAGGAGGACAAACTCCCTAGAAGAAGCAAGTGATGGATCTAAGGTCAAGAGCAAACATTAGCTAACCCTATAAAGAGGAGAGGTGTGCTTTATATAGTCTCAGACGAGATAGAGGGGTACATCGGCCGAAACCCGTGGGCCTATGCGCAGATAGGGTCCGGACGTCTAGACGGGGTCGGACGTCCGACGGCTCAGGACGGTCCATACGTCCGAAGGAGATCGGAAGTCCGAGGATCCGGGGCTCGGTCGTCTAGAGGCTCCGGTCTTCCGACATTTTGGAGCAGATGCTTGAGGGATGGATTTTTGGGAAGGCCCAGACTTCTGGGTGCTGGAACGTGTCGGTCGTCTGGGCAGCGTCGGTCGACCGAGGGCTAGGTAGTCCGGTTGTCCTTCTATCTGGGCTGATCTCCAAGCGCCGGACATCCGAGACCGAACAATCGTCCAAGAGCTGGGGCTTGTTCTCGGGTCCTTCCTTGTCCTTCCCAGCTTGGCATCCTTCTCCCGAGTACCTGAGTACACAGAACACTTCTGTCTGCGGTAGCGACCAAATCTCGAGTGAGTCACAGATAGGTTGAGCAAGGAGAGATGTCACCTCATTTTCTATGGCACGTGCACGGGCTCTCATGATGGGTCCTCTTATGGCTTGCAATGTTGGGGAAGGGTCCATGGTGGTGTTCATGGGATGCTCCGCATCAAAGACTCATCGTAGTCAACTCCTTGAACTTGTCAGAAACTTCTTTGTGACAAGTCGAGCTTTATAAATGGTGATATTTACCATCAGCGCCTGTCTTCTTCTTAAAGCTCCATTTGTACTCAACGGCCTGCCGTTCAACGGGCAAGTCTACCAAACTCATTACTTGGTTTTCGTACATGGATCCTTCCTGTGATTTCATGGCTCCTAGACATTTGTTGGAATCCGAGCCCACCATCGCTTAATCATAGCTCGTAGGTTCATTGTTGTCTAACAACATGACCTCCAAGACATGATTGACGTACCACTCAGGGGTGGTACGGGTCCTTGTTGACCTACAAGGTTCAGTAGTAACTTGATCCGACGCTTCATGATTGTGACGTCCCCAATTTCGACCGTACGCTAAATATACACGCAATGCATACGACCAAGATCAGGGACTCACTAATCAATATCACAACACAACTCTAGACACAAATTAAAGTCCTACAACTTCATATTACAAGCCAGGGGCCTCGAGGGCTCAAATACAAAGCTCGACAAGGACGAGTTAGCGGAAGCAAGTAATATCCGAGTACAAACATAAGTTAAAGAAGTTTTGCCTTAAGAAGTCTAGCACAAACATAACACAGATCGAAAGAGGCGAGGCCTCCTGCCTAGGAACCTCCTAACTACTCTTGAGCGTCGGCACTCTCCACGTAGTAGTAGGCTCCTGCGGTGGTGTAGTAGTAGTCTCTGGCGTACTCCATCTCCTGGGCTCCATCGTGTGAATGCAGAATCGTATCAAGGGGCAAAGAGAAAGCAAAGCAACGGTGAGTACTCATCCAAAGTACTCACAAGACTAACATCAGAATTATGCTAAGTATGCATCATTATCAAGGAATGGGGTATATCTGGACTGACTGCAGAAAGCAAGAACGGGGGAAGGCCTAGTCCTATTGAAGACTAGCATCTTCAACATCTTGCAGCATTAGAAGAGAGTAGACTAGTAACTCACATATAGCAATATTTTATTGTAGCAATTTTATTAAGTAACCATGCCCAGAGATTCTTCCTCGACTCCCTACGAGGAAGCAATCCCGGAGCCAACATTCATTTCAGTTTAAAGTCACAATTGTAGTTGTATAAGGTCAAGGTACAACTCCAAGTCGTCCTGTTACCGTGGACACGGCTATTCGAATAGATGAATTCATCCCTGCAGGGGTGCACCGCATTTCCAACATGCTTGATCACCTCCGGTCGGACACACTTTCCGAGCTAATGCCCGGCCTCGGGATCCAAAACATCGTCGCCCCACCTACACTCAACGAAGATGCCAGCCCGTCGATCTAAATCCTAAGCGTGCAGGTTCATGGGCACACTTGCCCTTGCACTCATGCATGATGCGTAGGCGGCCGGAAGCAGACCTAGTATATTCAGTCCGGGAGTTGTACCTTCCATCCCAATCCGACGCGTGCCGCTCCATTGCTGACGTTCGAAGAGCTTCGGCTGATACAACAACGCTGAGTACCCATAACTTCTCCCATGTGAAGGCTTGGTGCATAAAAGATCAAATGACCAACTCAGATCAAATACCCAACCCATTAGCATTTTATTAATGCGGGGCAAGCGCGACCCATAAAGTGCGGTCTCGTCACCCTGACTCGAGGATGTGTGGCAAAGGCCTCTCTCGCCAATCCACGCCTCACCATCATCAAACCGTGGGTACCCCTCAGGGCCGACCCATCACCAACATGTTTCTGTAACCAGCTCATAGTAACTGTGTGGATATAACATCAAGACGGGAACTGAGGAATCACCCTCAATGGTCCCCGCTCGATGTAACCGTCAAGGTGGACTTAGAGAAATCACCCTTGAAGGTCCCACACTTGAGGGGTTGCACGACAGAGATATCATCGGGAATGGTGAAGGAGGAATCACCCTTGATAACCACAACCGACTAGCTGCACTACAGGGCTAGCATCATGAGTACTTCACGACGTGTCACCCTCGGTACTCGATGGTAGCACTGTAGAGTCGTACAACTAAGGGGAGTGCAGTGATGTGAGGGGCCTGGCTTGTCGGTCGTTTTACCGAGTCTTCGAGTCGTCGAGTCGTCGGGTCGTCGATGAAGAAGCAGGGGCAACTGGGACTAAGGGGTCACTGGGGATTCACTAAGCACCTATACTAAGCGGTTGGTATGATTACAGGTATAGTAGCAGTTCATCAAAACGGGCTATGCATTAGAATAGGATCTAACTAATAAAGTAGCATAAATCTAATGCAAGCATGAGGGAGAAACGAATAGGTGATATCAGAATGCTCAAGGGGGTTTGTTTGCCTTGCTGCTCTGCGGCAAAAGGCTGATCGTCAAGCGCGTAGTCGTACCTGATAGCACCGTCAGTCTTGGGGTCTACCGGTAAGAAGAGGGGGAGAAACAATAAATATAAAGCACAAATGCGATCACAATGTAGGACATGGGAATATGCAGAGCTAGGTATGCACTAACGCAGTACTACACGTCGCAGACGGAGCAGGAGAATATCTGACGATATTTCCCGGGTCTGTGGATTTATCGGACAAACGATCCGAAGGGGAAAGTTCCATGTTCATCATGTTAGGAGCATGTGACAAATGAATGAATGGCATATTTAGATTCGTGGGATTTTTCTGATCAACTTTCATGTATAAAACTTTTCCATTTGAGCTACAGATTATTTTCTATGATTTTCCAAAGCTTTAGACCATTTCTGGAATTAATTCTATTTATTTAATCCAACATTATCCAAAACAGTGAATGATGACGTTAGCATGACATCATCACTGCACCAGCAGTCAACTCTGGCTAACCAGAGTCAAACCTCACATGTGGGGGCCACATGTCATAGACTCAGGGTTATTCCAGTGTATTAATTAAACTAAACACGGTTAATTATCTAGTGGGGCCCATCTGTCATAGGGTCATTAAGCTAAAATAATTCATTTTAGTTAATCTAATTAACTAATTTAGCTACTGACAAGGGTGTCCACCTATCATACACACAGGGGGTTGGGGCCCCACCTGTCATAGACTCGCGGTGCCCAGTCAGCACGGATGACCTGGTCAACAGGTCAACCAGGACCGCGGGGCCCGCGGGTTAGTGACCCTGGTAGTGGCTCCGGTCCAGCCAGGTCAACGGCGGCCGGCGGCCGTCGCCGGAGCAACTCCGGCGAGCACCTGAATGGCGAGGTAACTCGGGTTTTGCGTGTGGTGGGTCATTTCGCGCGTTCTTGGGCGCGTTCAAAAGCTGGAGACGTCGCCGACCCATTCCAGCCATCAGAACGAGCAACAACGGTCGATGGTGAGCGGCAGGTCGACGACGGCGGAAGCAAGTTTCGGCCGGCGATGACAAACGGCTATCCGATGCACTTTCGAGCTAACTACGGGCACTACACGGGCCTATGTGACGCACTGAGTCAAACGACGACGTCGGTTGGACCAAAATGTCACCGGAGGCTCGCAGGCGACGAGCTCAGGCAGAACCGAGCTTCGGCTCTGGTGGAATCAGGAGCTATGGCGGCGGAATCGCTCAGGGAAGAGAGGGGAGAGGAGTGGCTACTCACAGGGAGCCTGTAAATGTGCTTAGTGGGCTCGGGGGAGGCTCGATGTCGCCGGAATCGACGGCGGCGTGCGGCAGCGATCCGAGGAAGAAGGGGCTCCTGGTCATCGGTGCAGGGGCTCCGGGGCTGATGCGTGTGGTGAAGGAAGACGGGGCGGTCATGGTGGGGCTCATGGGTGTGTTGGCAGGGCGCGGGAGGCACGGTGACCACGCTAGCCAACGGCCATGGCGGCGGCGGCGCTCGGGAAGGAAGGGGGGTACGAGGGAGGAAAAGCACGGGAGGGGAGCAGGCGAGATCTAGGGTTTGGGGGTAGGTGGGGTGGCCACGGTGGTGGTCTTATCCCCTCGCCATCGCCGGCGAGCTGGTCCGGTGGCGACGAGCGTTGTCGGCGCTCTATACCGACCGCGCTGGTTGCTACAGGGAAGGAGACGATGGGGGAGTGGTCTGGGCCACCACTGTAGCCTAAGGTCCAGGGCATAGGGAGGGGGCATTGTTTCCTTTTTCTATTTTCTTTTTTTAAGTTTCTGTTTTATTTCTTTTTAGCATTGATTTCCTTTAGCAAAGTGGGACAAAATCCAATTAATATCTTGTAATATTTTTAATGGCCACAACAAGTTTGGGCATTTTTGAAATCTTTTATTATTATCCAAGGTATTTCAAGGGGTATTTCAAATGCAATTGTTGGCTCTCTTTTGGATGGTGGGGTCCACACCAACATCAAGGTGATGTTGTTTCCCTTAACAACACTAGTTTTGATATTTTTAACAAGTGTGCAACATTTCTCTTATGTTGTTTGCAACTTTATTTTATCACCATAAAGTTCAAAACATTTTGACTTTAATTATGTAATGAGGTATGACTCCATTGTGATCATGCACTATTTAGCAAAAGGGGTTAGCTTAAATATGGCCATTATTGTAGCTTAATTACAATGACTATTGTAGCATAATTCCAGGGTGTCACAATGATCATCATCATTTGCTGCCTCTTCACTTGGTGTAGGCGTCGGAGGAACATCTTTCTGCGTCGTGCTACTATCCAACTGAAGTGACGGTTTAACAACCTCATCAAGTTCTACTTTCCTCCAACTCAATTCTTTCGAGAGAAACTCTTTCTCGAGAAAGGACCCATTTTTAGCAACAAACACTTTGCCCTCGGATCTGAGATAGAAGGTATACCCAAGTGTTTCCTTAGGGTATCCTAGGATGATGCACTTTTCCGCTTTGGGTTCGAGCTTATCACACATAAGCGTCGCATTCCCAAACTTTGAGAAATGACAACTTAGGTTTCTACCAAACCATAATTCATACGGTCTCATCTCAACGGATTTAGATGGTGCCCCCTATCTAAAGTGGAGTGGAGGGAGCTTGCAGTGGGGCCGCTAGATCTAGTCCCGAGGCGGCGCTGGATTGTCCCGGGGCGATGACATGATGCAGAAAGGGGACGGATCTTGCAGTGGGGTTGCTAGATCTTGGCCGACACTAGATTGTCCCGGGGCGGTGGCATGATGCAGAAAGGGGAGGGAGCTTGCAGTGGGGCCGCTAGATCTTGGCTGATGCTGAATTGTCCTCGGGCGGCGGCATGATGCAGAAAGGGGAGGGAGCTTGCAGTGGGGCCGCTAGATCTAGTCCGACAAAGGAGAGGTCGGCGACATTACTGCTGGCATTGACCAGAGGAGGTGAGGCCTTGCGCGATGGTGGCACTGCCATCGGAGAAACCGAATAGGCGATGAGGTGAGAGAGAGGGAGTGGGTGTGAACTGGGGAGAGAGGTGACGGGAGGGGGCGTGGGGAGTTATGAGCCATCGCATCGTCTCTCACGCTTCCCCATGCATGCAGACGCTCGCCACGCGGGGCTCGGGTGAGCCTAGCTCGCAAAAAATGGCTGATTCGGCCATTCCTCCAAAGGCAGGCCCAGCCTGCTTTGAGGTTCGTGCGAGCCAACTTTTGTATGCGACCCATCCAAATAAACACCCAAAAAACATCTCCTGCGGGACTGGCTGGGCCTAATGCAGGAAACCAAACGCGTCCTAAGTTTTGGGAGCTGTCGCGACACCTCTCCACACCTTAAGCCTTTACAGCCGGACTTGTAAATCCAACCCTCTACACGCCTGCGAACAACGCCCATCGGCCCCTCATATGTTACGTTGCACGTCCACATATCTCAAATGCTAATCCTCAAATCCATGCAATTCATGCACGTGGATCATCCGATAGAAATTGCCTGAATTCAACAGTTTGAAACAAAACAAATCAAATCATAGTTCAACAAACCAGACATGCAAAAATAAAATCAATGTCCGAGCATGACGGATGGCTTGCTTGTCGGTTCACTGATCAGTCGTGGCCATCTATTCCGCCTGCTGTAGGACCGAAAGTATGTCTAGAGGGGGGGGGTGATTACACTACTTGACGAACTAATTTTTTGCCTATACCAATTTTTAGGGTTGACAATTTTTAGCATTTCATGGCAAGTCAAGTACACCCTACACATGCAAGTCTAAGAGTATATAGTAGCGGAAAGTAACAACAAGCATGTATAGAAGGGATAGGGTAGGAAGATCAAACGCAGTTGTAGACATGATGATTTTTTTCCGTGGTTCTGATAGGTGTCACTATCGTACATCCGCGTTTATGGAGTCTTCAACCCACGGAGGGTAACGGTCGCGAGAGTCCACGGAGGGCTCCACCCAAAAGGGTCCATGAAGTAGCAACCTTGACTATTCCATAATGGCTTCCGTCCATGAAGGACTAGCCTCACTATGGGTAGATCTTCACGAAGTAGGAAATCTCCTTGCCCTTACAAACTTCTTGGTTCACTCCACAAAATGAAGTAGGAGGCTCCCAAGCGACACCTAACCAATCTAGGAGGCACCACCCTCCAAAAGGTAATAGGCTCGGTAATGATGATAAACTCCTTGCTCTTGTGCTTCAAGATGATAGACTCCTTAGCACCCAATCACTCTCTCACAGATTTGGCATGGTGGAAGAGATGGGATTGGTGGAAAGCTACTTGGGGAGGCTAGAGATCAAGATCCATATGATTGGAGTGGAATATCATGACCTCAACACAAGGGTAGGTGGTTCTCTCTCAGAAAATCTGATAGGATAGGCATGGAATAGTTCTGAGTGCTTCTCTCTCGAGTAGGTGGTGGTGAAGGGGTATATATAGACATCCCCAAATATCCAACCGTTACACACAAAATGACCAACTCGGTGACACCGATGTGTTAATCTTGGTGGTACCAAAGTGACCAAAAGGTGGCAACTTTTGAATCTCGGTGAGACCGATATAGGAAACTCGGTTGCACCGATAAGGTGACCAACGGTCATATTTCCAACCTCGGTGACGCCGATCCAACATTCTCGATGGGACCGAAAATGTGAATTTGCGTAATAGAAAGTTGGCAACCTAAACTCGGTGGCACCGGTATGGAATCGGTTGCACCGAAGTGCCTAGAGTTTGGCTGAGTCTGTCTAGGTTCTGGAATCGGTGGCACCGGTATGGGAAAGTTGGTTGCACCGATTTTGAGTGTTAGGTATAGAACAAAATTTGGTGGGAGAGTTTGTTGATGTTTTTGGCGACTATCACTTGTGCACGTTCTAGCATATTGTTCACCAACAAAACCTTACCCCCTTTTAATAGTATTGGCTTTCCTATGGACTCAAAGTGATTTCTCACAAATATAAAATGTAGAGTCCTTTTGCTTGAAGCTTGGCCAACCTATTTCCTTGCATCCTGGGGTATGTCCACAATCTCCTTTTGCCAATCCTATCATTGAACATTTCCTGAAATATACTTGGTGGAAACATTAGTTCAATGACTTATATGTTGTTATTAATTACCAAAACCACCAAGGGAGAAATGTGCTTTCAATCTCCCCTTTTTTGGTAATTGATGACAACATATAGATCAAAGCTTCGACATATGATGAAATCAATGAATATAATCGTTGCTTTGAGAGGTATGTGATAAGCAAGAGCTCCCTAAATTTGTGCATTATTTTGAATTTGCGTTCGAATGCAAATGCACAATCGATTAGGTATATGGGGCACTTCTTCCATGTCACATACAACTTGGTGGTGTGCGAGAATAATTAGAATGAATAACAAAGCACAACACAATCAAGCAAAGGTGAATGATCATCTCATAAGCATTAAGATGATAGGAAATAGTTGCATCACACATAAGGTGTAAAATAGTAGCATAACACACATGATCATACGCTCAACACAAGTAACCAAAAGACCAAATGTTTTGAAAAGCAACAAACACCAAAAAGCTCTCTTGCTCAAAGCCTAAAGATCTATATACACTTCTCCCCCTTCGGCAACAAGTTACCAAAAAGTTCAAAGGCATACATCTAATCGTTCTTGGGCTGATCTCCTTCGGTTGTTGATGAAGGAGTCGAGAGAACAGCGTCGGCGAAGATCTTTGCAGATGTCGTGGATGGAGTTGGAGTGGCAGCTTGAGGAACTGGAACAGGTGGAGTAGGAGCTGAGGTGATAGCAACAGGAGCTGATGAAGAGGGCCTCAAGTCTGGAGCTGGCACAGTGGCTGATCTGGCCTGGGTATGGAACCGTGTGCCTGTCCTGAGAGGTGATTCATCCTCCTCCTCATCATCATCTGAAGAAGTAGTTTGAGGAAGAGGCACTGAGTCAACTTCCTTTTTGAGCTCATTGACTGTCTTAGTCAGCCCATCCACCTTATCACTAAGGGTCTTGATCCCGTTTTCAAAGATCCTCATAAGACTGTTCTGGTTGTCCAGAATCCCCTTAATGTCCTTCTGCATACCCTGAAGTGATGATATCAACAAATCCATTGCTCATTTCTGGATCTAGGGACTTGAGCACTAGTGGCTCTAACTGCCTCTGCCTCTGCCTGAGCTGTAGCAGATGTGGGATGTTCAGCATCCATCACCACAACATTGTCCTCGAGATCTAGCTGTAGGGGTAAATGTGGACGATCTAGAGCAAAAATGTGCTTCTCCAACTTTGAATTGATAAGCATCTGGATGTAGGGTGCATAACAGCAAGAGCGCTTCTGGTCAGCAGCAACCCTCTTGATTGTCTCAACAATCAAATCCATGACTCTGATCCTGGTGTGTCTGTCAAGGTGGATCAACATATTGATGGAGTGGCCTCGGATCATCTTGTCTTCTCCTGACTTGGGCATCAAAGTGTGCCTCAGGATGGTGTTCATTGTGCGGAGGCCAGCCTGAAGAAAGTAGATAGATCCTAGGCTGTGAGACTTCACATTGGCAGCAGGGATCTCCTTGTACATATTTTCCATAGCATTGTGGCTCTCCTTGGATTTTGAGTATACATCCAAGCACCATCCTGTGCTTCAGGAACTCCTAAGATAGCAGCCCATTCTTCAACTGTCGATTCATACCTTGCACCTTCAATCATCCATACAATTCTACCATCTCCATAGAAATGTGTAGTGGAGTAGAATTGCATGATCATCTCATCGTTCCAAGCAGTGAATTCTATGCCAACAAACTCATCCAAACCTATCCAACGGAAATTTTCTTGGTCACTTGGAAAGTAGTCCTCATTCTCCTTAATGAATTTCCAGTCAACATACCGCATATCACTCACAGCTGGACTCTTGTCAAAAAGCACAGTCTCATAGAAATCCCGTTGCTCCTTGGTAAAAAATCTGTAGTCCACAGCTGTCTTCTTCCTCTGGGCATATGGATCTATAGCTCTCCAAGCTCTCAATCCTGAATCCTTCCTCTTCTTCATATCTTCAGCTAGTGGGTAGCTGGCATTGTCTACCAGAAGGTGTGGTCTGAGCTTCATCAAAGTTGTCAAGTCATCATCATCTTGAACTCTGGAAGGAGTCCCTTTGTTCTTCTCAGAAGCTGGAATCTGCCTGGATGTCCTCTTAGGCTTCTCAGCAGCAGCCTTCTTGGGTGTGCTAGTCCTAGGAATAGCATCAGCCATAAGCTTCTTTTGCTTTTTCTTGGGAGGGGCCTTCTCAACATGCTCTTCCTCCTCTTCAGCATTAGCACTAGCAGCTTCTTCTAAATCCTCAAACATGGAGGTTCTTCTGGCAATAACATGAATAACCCTCTTTCTTGCTTTCTTCTCTCCTGCCTTCTTAGTCATAGCTTTCTTGGGGACCTCAACTGAAATAGTTGCTCTAGTATTCTCATGAGCCTTGAAGGTTGAAGCAGGTGCATAGATCTTGCTGACAACTCTCCTGGAAGAAGTGGCTTCAGTAGCAGACTTCTTAGCAGCTTTCTCTTGCTTCTTAGCAAGAATCTCTTCTGGAACGAAGTCTAAATCTTCTTCATCAGAATTCAGCTTCTTTATGGTCCTTGTAGCAGCTTTGGGAAACCCATGGGAGCTGGGGTGCCTGGGTCTAAAAATGAACTGGACTCTAGGCTTGTGCCTGAACTCATGTCAGCTCCCTGCGCTGGCAAGTTCTGACTGTCCTCTGCATCTGACATACTGACCCTGTGAATGGAATATAGATGAGTAGAAGTAGACGAGTCATCACAAAATTATCAGCTGGTTTTTGAAATTTTGAACAAAAGATTTTCAAAGTTTTGCATTCTGTCAGAAACAAATCAGTAAGGCCGAAGCAAAAAATTTGATGACACCAAGACTAGCTGTCCCTTTTAATAGAAACTTGGCACCCTTTTCGGTGAGACCGAAAAGGAGTGCTCGGTTTCACCAAGACAGTTCTTAGCAACACAGAAACGAAAAATCGGTGGTACCGATTTTCTTGATTCGGTTCTACCGAGTTGCGTCGAGCGGAAGGCAAAACCCGAGAAAATCATTGGTTTGCTAGCCTATGGGATTTTGTGTGGATAGGAATACGTGCAATGGGTGGCTTATAGATAAAATCAAATCCAATGCGCAAGAATCAGAAGGGAGCGCAAAGGAGGTCGAATATGTACCCTAACTTGGTGCGGATCCGCTATGGCGGTGACGATGGAGCAGATTTCGTCGACGATGGCGATTCCCAGCGGCGGAGGAGCGCAGGAAGACAAGGGCGACGACCAGGGGTCTCGAAGCGGCAACTTAGGGTTCTGTGGCGTGACAGTTCTGAGGATGAATTTCAAAACGTCGGGGACCATAGTATATATACCCTCCACTGTTGGTGATACCGATTTTATGTTTTCGGTGTCACCGAGTTCCACAACTATCAGCTGACGGGGAAACTCGATGTAACCGAGAATATGAAATCGGCAGTACCAAGACTGAAAAACAGATCAACCCTAGGCATTCGGTGAGACCGAGATTGTGGGGTTGGTTCCACCGAGATGCACTTGGGAGGTTTTAATGGTCAGTCCTTGTCGATACGGAACTCCGAGTGCTCCACACACAGAGGGATCGAAAAGCACTTGTTCAAATTTTGTGATGCAGCATGAATGGAATATGAGGTGAGAAAGCATAGATAGCTAAAGAGTGGTCCTAGGCATTCTTGTCCATCCAATTGGAAAAAGAGAAAATCAATAACTAAATAGCAACAATTGGATGTCCTTGAATGAGAAAATAAATGCAGACCAACATGCTCACACAATAAGATGTCAAAAGAAATCATGACAAACATGCACAAACACACTAGCATCTAACAAGCACTTGGGCGATGACGAAATCATCTATATATGAGTATTTGTCTTAGGATCCAAGTAAGAGTACTTGATCATAGGTCATACTCATCATTTAAGCACAAGTGGGGTTACCACTTTTACATAAAGCATTTAATGTTGTCACATACTAAGAGATGCTTTGTCTCAAGTCTTAGAGTAAAGCTCCCCCTTAATGTGACATCCCCCCATAGGAGGGATAAACTAACCTTGGGTTTTGTCGATGAAGACTTCATGTTGGTGAGGTAGTTGTGGATGCTCAATGTTGATGAAGATCACCAAGAGTTGGGAGCATCCTTGTTGTTTCCTTACTCCTCTCACCTACATGGGTTAGTCCCAACACACAAGAGACAAATACAAGGATATCTATGGACATGGAGTGCAAAGCATCTGTTATGATGTCCATTGATTAGTTGATTACCTTGACCCTTGCTTACCTTTGACGGAATGTATGACTCCTTGAACTATTGCATTGAGTTCATGTTGAGTGCAAAAAGTCCTTGCCATTAATGAATGTGAGTGAATTTCATTGGTGGAGTCATCCCTCAATAACTTACTAGTTCTTCTTCTTGGGGACCCACATCAAGTTGATGGGGATCCTTGGTGTTGAAGTAGCCTTTGTAGTAGTTGAGCTTGAAATAGCCTTGGGAACCCACTCCACCAAAGCTAGGGGTTCATCTTCATATGAGTCACCTCTTGAAGCTTGTGGTCTTGTGGTGGAAGGTCATCTTGAGTGTTTGTCCCCTTGGGAAGAGTATTTTCATACTTCTCCTTTTGAGGAACAAACTTGGGCTTGGGATATTGACCTTCTTCTCACTCAACTCCATTAGCGTTGAAGTAGCCAACACCACGATTCTTCCGGTATCCTCCGTGCTTGCATACAATTTCCTCAAGTTGCTTACATCCGGCAAGACTCTTGTAGATACCTTTTTCTATAATTCCTTTCAATAAAGCATTTTCTTGGCTAAGAGCATCATCATTAGTGGAATCAATAGAACTACTAGAAACAACATCATTGGGTTTAGCATTTTTATTGTTGCTACTAGATGAAGAACCTTTCTTGCCTTTGTTACTAGATTGCTTAGTTTTAACTCGAGGCATGAAAGTAGACAAGAGTAGTTGTTTGGCTAGATAAGATGAAGTCTTCTTTCAGAGATCGTCATTGATAGCTTTGAGAAACTCATGCTCTTGCTCCAATTTGAGCTTATCGAAGCGTAGCTTCTCATAAGTTCTCATAAGCTCTCTATGATCTTCGAGAGTAGATTCATGAGCTAACTTAAGAGTGTTTAGTTCTCTAGTTAGTTGTTCTATTTTCATCTTATCATCATCAAATGACTCATCTTGACTAGCATGAGAATTATCAAGTTCATTTTGATCAACATCACTAGTTGTATCACAAAGCAAGTTATCATCACAAAGCAAACATCTTCACTAATAAAATCATCTTCATCACTATCAAAATCAACATACTCGGGGTGTGATACCTTGGGGCCTTTAGCCATGAAGCAACTTCCACTCCCTTCGTTTGGTGAATCAAATAGATCATAGCAGTTCGTAGTCACTAGAGAAATTCTGGCAACACCATCATCTTGACTATAGTTGGAGTCGGAGTGATAGCTTCTCTCAGAGTTGTTGTCAGAGTCGGAGACGAAAACCCATTCACCAACATGAGCTTGATGTTTTCTTCTTGTGTAGCTCTTGGTGTACCTTTCCTTCTTCTCCGAATCTCTACTTCTGCGTGAGTGTCTTCGTTCATAACGATCATCTGTACTCCTTCTCTCTCTTTGTGGTGATTCATTCCTTGAGCTTCGTCTTCGAGGTGACTCTTATCTTCTTTTGTAGGGATCTGTGCACTCATTTGAGTAGTGTCCGGGCTTCCCACAATTGTAGCAATTGCGGTCACGACTTGACGAACGCTTCTCTTCATATCTTGAGTTGGAGTTTCTTTCTTTGCCTCTATTCTTGTAGAACTTGTTGAAATTCTTGACCATGAGGCTTATCTCTTAATTGGTGACAAAGTTGTTGCTTGAAGTTGCGGGAGCATCACTTGTGGCTTTGTAAGCACCACTATACTTGTGATGAAGTTCTTCCTTATCTTTGAGTGTCATCTCATGAGCAACAATCCTTCCAATGACTTCCGTAGGCTTGAGATCTTTGTAGTTTGGCAGCATTTGGATCAATGTGCACACGGTGTCGTATCTCTCATCCAAATCTCTAAGTATCTTCTTGATGATGAATTTGTCAGTCATTTCATTGCTTCCTAAGCCGGCAATCTCATTGGTAATGAGAGCTAGCCTAGAGCACATCTCTGCGACTCCTTCACCATCCTTAATCTTGAACTTGTCAAGCTGACCTTGAAGAACATCTAACTTGGATTCTCTCACGGACTCGGTTCCTTCGTGCATATCAACCAAAGTATCCCAAATCTCTTTTGCATTCTCAAGACGGCTGATTTTGTTGAATTCTTCAGGGCATAAGCAGTTGAAGAGAATGTCGCATGCTTGAGCATTGAGTTGCAACATCTTCAACTCATCCGCGGTCGCTTCACGATCCGGTTCCCATCCATCCGCAAAGAACCCACCTTGCAAGCCAACACGAACAACAGCCCGAACGACATGGTTATGACCAAGAATATGCATTTTCATTTTGTGCTTCCAACTAGCAAAATTTTTGCCATCAAAGTATAGACCTCTATGGTGATAACTTCCCTCACTAGACGCCATACTCTCCTAGGTTGTGAGACCTAAGCAATGGAGACCAAAACTCTGATACCACTTGTCGGACCGAAAGTATGTCTAGAGGGGGGGTGATTAGACTACTTGACCAAATAAAAGTTTTGCCTATACCAATTTTTCGGGTTTATAGTTTTTAGCATTTCATGGCAAGTCAAGTACACCCTACACATGCAAGTCTAAGAGTATATAGCAGCGGAAAGTAACAACAAGCATGTATAGAAGGGATAGGGTAGGAAGATCAAACGCAGTTGTAGACGCGATGATTTTTTCCCGTGGTTCCGACAGGTGGCGCTATCGTACATCCACGTTTATGGAGTCTTCAACCCACGAAGGGTAACGGTCAAGAGAGTCCATGGAGGGCTCCACCCAAAAGGGTCCACGAAGTAGCAACCTTGACTATTCCATAATGGCTTCCGTCCATGAAGGACTAGCCTCACTATGGGTAGATCTTCACGAAGTAGGCGATCTCCTTGCCCTTACAAACTTCTTGGTTCACTCCAGAACACGAAGTAGGAGGCTCCCAAGTGACACCTAACCAATCTAGGAGGCACCACCCTCCAAAAGGTAATAGGTCGGTAATGACGATAAACTCCTTGCTCTTGTGCTTCAAGATGATAGACTCCTCAGTACCCAATCACTCTCTCACAGATTTGGTGTGGTGGAAGATATGGGATTGGTGGAAAGCTACTTGGGGAGGCTAAAGATCAAGATCCATATGATTGGAGTGGAATATCTTGACCTCAACACAAGGGTTGTGGTTCTCTCTCAGAAAATCTGATAGGATAGGTATGGAATAGTTCTGAGTGCTTCTCTCTCGAGTAGGTGGTGGTGAAGGGGTATATATAGGCATCCCCAAATATCCAACCGTTACACACAAAATGACCAACTCGGTGACACCGATGCGTTAATCTCGGTGGTACCAAAGTGACCAAAAGGTGGCAACTTTTGAATCTCGGTGAGACCGATATAGGAAACTCGGTTGCACCGAGAAGGTGACCAATGGTCAGATTTCCAATCTCGATGACGCTGATCCAACATTCTGAATTTGCGTAACAGAAAGTTGGCAACCTAAACTTGGTGGCATCGGTATTGAATCGGTTGCACCAAAGTGGCTAGGGTTTGGCTGAGTCTGTCTAGGTTCTGGAATCGGTGGCACCGGTATGGGAAAGTTGGTTGCACCGATTTTGAGTGTTAGGTATAGAACAAACTTTGGTGGGAGAGTTTGCGGATGTATTTGGCGACTGTCACTTACGCACGTTTGAGCATATTGTTCACCAACAAAACCTTACCCCCTTTTAATAGTATTGGCTTTCCTATGGACTCAAAGTGATTTCTCACAAATATAAAATGTTGAGTCCTTTTTCTTGAAGCTTGGCCAACCTATTTCCTTGCATCTTGGGGTATGTCCACAGTCTCCTTTTGCCAATCCTATCATTGAACATTTCCTGAAATATACTTGGTGGAAACATTAGTTCAATGACTTATATGTTGTTATTAATTACCAAACCCACCAAGGGAGAAAATGTGCTTTCACCTACTCGTCCTACAACGTCTGAGCAGCCAATTCCGCCTCCATTCAGACTGCCTGCTCCGCCTGCATCCTGGCCGCATGATCTGCTACCGCCCTCACCGCTTTGGGCTCTTTACGATCAGTGATCTCCTTCTTCTTATCCACAAGCCACTTCTTTGCATGCTCATCCAATAGGGTTTCACCCATCAAAATGATCTTCGCATCCCCCGCGTCCCATGCGAGTTGCAACCTCTCCTTTTCAAGCTCAATCTCTCCAAATGTCTTGGCCCTCTAGATCTCCCACTTGATCGCCGCCTCTTGCTTCTCCAACCCGGTCTTCTTCCTCTCAATTTCCAGCTTCTTCTCCACCCTCACCCGGTCCCAATCCATCCCTTCCTTTTGCGCATCCCACATGAGCTTATACCTCTCCTCCTTGTTCTCCCTCACCGAAACAATGATCATCCATGTGGACGACATTTTTTTAATCACGACGTCACAGGCTATCCTTTCCTTCTCCCACTTCTTTCCCATGACTTACTGGTTATCCTCTGGCACGGTGGCTCTTCCATTTGTGACGAAAACATCGTCCTCTTCATCATCCAACCCAATGGATTGGTGGGAGCTTGATCCATCATTCCTACTCTTTTCACACTTGAGATCGGCCACAAGTTGTGTCCACTTTGGCTTGCCATTCAATATGATCGAACAATTGCAAATAGAAAATGACTTCTTCTCCACCTCATGATACAAAGTGGCTGCCATCATCATCTAGCAATCAACATACATATGAGCACAAGAATGCAAACACAATATCCATATTCAAATGATAACAAGATGAGGAAATTGAGCTTACGTAAATTGCCACTCCCAACCCACTTTGAGGGCGTTTGGTCACTTGTAGCTGACGTACTTGTTCACTTACCCTTGAATGACCCCCCATCGATGTTGGAGAGATGCCACATTGTGGATGGTTACGATAGTATGCGGCTCCACATACTCCTTTTGTTCGTGATACTCCTTCCAAATCTTCTCCCAGTAATTTTTTGCCTTTTGCTCGGTGCCACATGTGGATCCATTGTTGTGGCCAACCAAGCTTTGACCAATTCTCGTTGACTCTCTAAATAGGTATAAGTGAAGCATGAGAGTTCAATTCTTTCGACAAAAGACCTGGACATGCTCTAATAAATATAAGTGAAGCAAAAGACTGTCCACGCCCATGTGGATTATCACAATGTGGCCCCCAGTCAATCCACCTTTCTTTAGGCGAGGGGTGGCCTCTGCCGGGACCTTAACATCCGGGGTCAGCTTGGTAAGTGGAGCCCACGAAAACAGCTTCTGCGGGGGCCCACATCCGGCAGGTCATCACCGAGTCCTTGCACATAGAACCAAGACTTGTGCCACCTCCAAACAAACTTTGGGAGATCGAAAGAGAATATCATCGAATTGGGGCAAAGCTGCGAGATGGCACACCCGAGATCACAGATGGTGCGCTCGTTCGATTGAACACATACCCGGAAGAAACAACGGAACAACTCCAAGTCGGGGATATCCCAAGGTAGCACTCATAGAATATGGTGAAATTGGCAATGTGGAGTACCTCATTGGGCGGGATGTGATGAAGTTGACAGGCAAGAAATTGCAGAAAGCCACACACAAAGGGGTGGATCGGGAAGCCGATCCCCGCCTGAAGTAGCCTGAGCACAAGATTTCCTCATCAAAGTGGGATCCGGTTGGACCTCCCCGACGAGAAGCCGTATGCTTAGATTTGCTAGCATGGCAAGATCATCCCTATATGCCTGGGAGGGTAATTGGTTGGGCTTCCAGCTAGCTTCTGGCTTCCAGCTTTGAAGCCAAAAGCTCCTATTTAGGAGCTTTAGGCTGCAGCTGTGGCTTTCGGCTAGGGCTGTGACAAGGCCGAAAGCCACAACCGTAGCTGGAAGCCCCTAAATAGGAGCTTTTGGCTTCGAAGCCGGAAGCTGGCTAGAAGTGCAACCAAACACCCCCTGGATCTCACCTTCTGTCATGGTTTTGTCACGGCAGATGTCCTAGTGAAAGGACTTAGGTTCGAAGCCATCGCTATGGCGGTGAGCTCGAAGGGGTTGATCGGGACGAGAGACACGGGTTTACCCAGGTTCGGCCCCTCGGAAAGAGGTAAAAGCCTACGTCCTGCTTTGTGTAGTATTGATTGGGTACCGATTACAAGGGAGCGGATTCACTTGACCTAGCTCTGATGGATTGTTTCATACCCTAAGCCGCCCAGGTAACCCGTCTTTACATACACAGGTCGAGGCCCCTGGGCTTACAAGAGTCCGGGACGGGTTATATCTAATAACCGACCTTATCTCTAAACTGCCTTATCTCTATTTGGCAAGATTCGCCGACGCCTTACGCCTCCGGGTCACATGTTGTCTTTTGGCTTTGGGTTTCCGCCCAACCCGTTTGGTAACAACCAACGGGGCCGTCTTAGTCTTCTGGCCCGTCTAAGGCCTTACGGCCTAAGATGCCAACTTCCCAATCCGACCCCTCCTGGGCTGGTCTCACCATGGGGTCATATCCCCAACATTAGGCCCCGGATTGATTTGAACTTGTTCATGTCAATCTTCAAGTCTTTCGGTTGGCGAGTCTTGCGTTTCTTCATGAATACTATGACCTGAATTAATTCCTTGTGACCCGCCAGGTAAAATGGATGACATCATCTTGAATATATCCAGAAAATCTTAATGACATCACAACGGATCTTTGCATTAACTGGTCAACCCAAAAATCAAGGTGTTTATTTTGGTCAATCATTATCGTGCCTCCTCGATTCCCGTGCTGGACTGTTGTTGTTCCATCTTTTCCTCATAAATAGGCGGGGGAGGGGGTCCCATCGCTTTCACATTCCTTCATCGCCACTTCTCTCTTCTTCTTCCTCGCGATGCCCGTGCCCCCGAAGCTTCATCACGCCGTTCAAACCTTGCTATCGTTCCCAACAAAGGCCGCTGCATCAACCTGACTGCGTCTAGAATCTCGCCCGTGCGTGCCCGCATCTCCTACATCCCTTAGGTTCTACTCATTTCTTCCCCTAGATCCACAGTAGCTTGTCGGTGTTCTTCCGAGTTCATCGCTGTTCATCGAAGTTCTTGTCGTAGATGTAGGAAGGAAACCTTTAGGCCTTCAACTGCTAGCAAAACACCGCGGTACTCTGCTTAATGCATTTTCCATATCCATCATAGATCATCCCTTCACGAGAACTTATATATGAACTACATGTTCTTCCATGAACACTTTTAGGATTAGGAAATATTCCCCTTTTATTTCCCTCCGTAGATCTTAAAATGCTAGCCGTAGTTGGTGGAATCTGTTTGTCCACACTTAGTAATATTTTGAACATTTACTGTCTGTTTGATCCGCCATCATACTGCCGGCTCTTCTTGTAGCGATGTAGTCCGCCTCATTCCCATAGTCGGCAGCGGCTCATAACTTAGTACTCGCCCGTCGAGTATCATGGTCGTCTTAAGGTTATAGCTGTTTTGGTCATGCATCATCCTTAAACCGTCGCATTTCCATACCTTTCCACGGCGTTTAACCCTCCGTTATGGCTAAAGCCCCCGCCTCTTGCGACTGGATAGGCTCCGAGGTCACTGAAGATATGCTCAAGGATTTTGTTGCCATGGGAGTTTTGCCGGCTCAGGATGTCATCTAGTGGCGGGTTCCCGGTGATGAAATCAGGCCTAGACCTAAGGAAGAAGAAGTAGTGGTATTCACGGATCATCTTCTTCGCGGCTTCTCACCGCCCGAGTCAAAAAAATTAAGGGATGCCCTGCACTTTTATAAACTCCATCCTCAGAACATTGGCCCCAACTCCGTCACCAATTTGTGCCAGTTCCCAGTTCTTTGTGAGGCATATCTACAGGAAGAACCCACCGTCGACCTCTTTCAGGACTTCTTTTACATCAACCGCCAAACCGAAATAGCAGTTGGGCCGAGTCTTGAGCTCGGAGGCGTCCCAATTCAGCGGCGAAGAGATTTGGCTTTCCCTTGAGCCATTCTGCCAAGTCATCCAAAGGATTGGAACCAAACCTGGTTCTATTTCAAAGATACTTCTCCAGAGGGAGAAAGACCGTTGCCAGGTTATCGTCCCACACGGCTCTCAACCTTCGCTGACCTACCCGACCAGATGTCTACCGCAGAGCATGCTCGGTATGCTCCAGAGTTTTTGAAGATCGAGGCTTTGTTAGCCAACGAACTGACTAGTGTTGATCTGACCCGCTACTAGGTCACATGGAGAATTTTACCGCTGAGCCGACGCGACAGGTTAATGTGTCAATACACCGGTCACGTGGACGACCCTCTACATTTCAATCGGACACCTTTGACGGATAAAGATCTTAACTTGATTCTCAAGTCCCTGCTTGGAGAACCTCACGAAGCTTGCAACAAGATCGGGCTGAACCCCTTCTACACTAAAAACCCAGCGCTAGAAGTAAAACCCCTTTTGAGCCAGATGTTTTCTTTCTCTGAATTTTGTATTTCATATTCTTTTTAATCCTTCTATACTATATGCAAGCCAACTCCTCCTTCTGGAAAAAGAAACCAATGGCTGCCTCTAAGAGGAAAACCAAGGCTGTGAAAGCCCGCGTTCCGGCTCGTACAAAGAAAACATTCGCCCAAGAATTTCTCGAGCTCGATAACTCGGAGGTAGAACTTGACTCTCTTGGCCTTCTCTTTATGCAACTTATTGACACTAATTGCTCTCATGAGGAAGTGGAGACAAGCCATGCTGATGCCACAGAGGTAACTATTGTCTCTCTAATTCAGAACCTTTATCAACAAACAAAATACGACAGGCTATCCAGAAGGTAAAACTTTCACATCCTCTTTCTCACTTGGACCCCGACTTTCCTTTGAAGAAGCAGCAAGATGACAACAGACGCCAGATTTGGAGCAGCGTCTCTAAAGCCTTATCATCCGGCTTACTTGACACTCCGGATCCTTGGAAGTGTTGTACCGAGGTATTTCATGGCCTAAGCTCTCATTTCTTCTGTACATTGAAACTCTTGTTGTAACTTTCTCACATTTGCCAATTTTGAATTTTCAGGAGACACCTCCTTCTTCTAGTGACTCAACCGCCTCAAAGTTACCTCCTCTTGTCATCAACCCGGGGTAAGCTTGTTTACATCCCAAAACTGTTTGTTAATACCCTGATCTTACATATGACTTATAATGCAAACCTTGTTTACATGGCTCAGGCTAAAAGTAGGATGCTAAGTGGGCCATCCACCCATCGAGATGCCTCAAAACCGGAGAATCTAAAGTCTGGCACTTCTAAAGCTCACGTCAAGCCACCCGAAGATGATCAAGGGGTCCATACTTAAACTCCTCAACCTAGCGAGCCGACGGGTGTTGATGTCGTGATCCTCGAAGATAACCTAGAAGCTGACCCTAAGCTGCTAAGCCCACGGACGACCACTCAAGATGTGACTTCTCATGTAGAAGAAGTTACCATCATTGGGACGGCTTATAACCGCCCATCTCCCTCCAATGTGCGTACCAAGCACATTAGCAAGGATGAGGCGCCTTCACCTGATAAAGAGAAGGTGAAACTTGATAATCCTAATCTGGAGAAGCTCACCGCTGACGAGTTACACTTACAGGAGGCCAACCTAGTTGGCATGATGAAGAAGAAATACGAGGTAGTCCACCTGCTTTGCCTTCCATATATCTATACGTAGCCCCAAGAGCCGGCTTACTTTCTCAAGAAATGAGCTGGGTCTTCAGCTTTTTATAACTTCCAATAAATCGTCTTGTATCCCCCAAGGGTCAGGTCATTATGTAAATACTGAGATGACACTTACTGTATAGAATAAGAGCCAAGTGTATCCCCCAAGGGTCGGGTCATTATGGAAATAATGAGCCGGCACTTACTGTATAGAATAAGAGCCAAGTGTAACCCTCAAGGGTCGGGTCATCTTCTTGAAGATGATCCGGGTCTTTATTTATATTTTAAACTTTGAAAGAACTGATACACATTAGCCCCAAGTGTCAAGTATATTGCCTACAATATGCTTGAGACTTGTAATAATCTTTTCATCGCCCCCAAGTGCTATCGGTCGCGTTACGATGGCTTTAAAAATGGAAGTAAAATTGTACTTGTCAATTTGCTATGCAGGAAGCCTTGAATGTGGCCGAGTCTAGCTTGACCGATTTTATGAAAGATATGGCCTTGCAACAAGCTGCACGTGCTCAAACTGAGCAAGAATGGCGGCTCTCATCAATAGATCTGGAAAAAGGCCAAGGCATATTTTGAGGCCTTCAAACAATCTACTGAAAGAGAACAAGCCGCCTTAATCAGACACGCAAAAGATGATGAGGGATAGCTTAAGCCCATTACCGAAGAGCTGATTGGTCTGAAGCGCCATATATGAAGGATGACTGAGGTAACCCAAACTACTAATGTTTGGAGACCGGGGTGTGCCATAGATTTACTAGTACTGATGGCGCTATCAAAACATCTATTGGAATTGATAGGGCACCCACACAACGTTTATGAGTTGGAAGATCTGGAGGAAGCTCACTATTCTTTGGTAAGTATCATTGTTTATCAGCATTTTGTTTGGAGAGTCTTATAAAGATTCGCCTGGCAACTTACAAACTTTTGACTGTGTACAGGCTATTGAACTCGCCAGCTTCCATATGACAGCTTACTCAAGTTGAAGTCTTTATATACCTTTACTGAACAGCTGTACGCGGGGAGCCTTTTCACCATCAGAGCTTTTGTGGGTGAAAAGGGCAAACCAAAACTGATTAACGGCATTCTGGACTCCCTCTCCACCATCCCTAAGCAACTAGAAGAGATGAAGAAATCAGCCGCCCGTAAAGGCGCCATGGCTGCTTTGAGTCGGTCCCTGGCTTAAGCTCCTGAGCTTAACCTAGAAGAAATGAAGGACAGCTTCCCACAACTAAAGGACGATGGCTCGGAGTTCACTCAAGAAGACTACACTTGTTGCATGAGGGCATCACTGGCATTGGCTAGTCGGCTTGCTGGCGAGGCTGGTCTATCAAAGTACCAGGCAACTTACGATGATGACAACATGTGACTTCGGCCACCAACTTTTGAAACAAAGGATTTAACTCCTCAACATCGTGAGCACCTATTTGCCCCTCATGTTGACCCCTCTCCAATCTTGAATCATGAATATGAATTTGAAGCTTTAATCAATTGCAACTGGGATGTGGACAACCATCAGATCCGGGAAGACCCAGCACAGGATGACCCGTCAATGAGCTAAATCACGAGCTGGCCTCAGATAAATTTTAACCTGGAGTACTAGCCTGCCGGGTTGTAACTTGTGTATGAAAGACTTTAGTTTCATCATTTTGGGCATGTATAATAGCCTTGTAATAGATGTAGGAAAAAGTTATTGCCTGAACTGTGCCTTCGTGCTGTTGGAAATATGCCCTAGAGGCAATAATAAAATGGTTATTATTATATTTCCTTGCTCATGATAATTGTCTATTGTTCATGCTATAATTGTGTTAACCAGAAACTATAATGCATGTGTGAATACATAGACTACAACGTGTCCCTAGTGAGCCTCTAGTTGGCTAGCTCGTTGATCAATAGATGGTCACGGTTTCATGGCCATGGACATTGGATGTCGTTGATGATGGGATCACATCATTAGGAGAATGATGTGATGGACAAGACCCAATCCTAAGCATAGCACAAGATCATGTAGTTCGTCTGCTAAAGCTTTTCTAATGTCAAGTATCGTTTCCTTAGACCATGAGATTGTGCAACTCCCGGATACCGTAGGAATGCTTTGGGCGTGCCAAACGTCACAATGTAACTGGGTGGCTATAAAGGTGCACTCCGGGTATATCTGAAAGTGTTTGTTGGGTTGGCACGAATCGAGACTGGGATTTGTCACTCCGTGTGACGGAGAGGTATCTCTGGGCCCACTCGGTAAGACATCATAATAATGATCTCAATGTGACTAAGGAGTTAGCCACGGGATGATGTGTTACGGAACGAGTAAAGAGACTTGCCGGTAACGAGATTGAATAAGGTATAGGGATACTAACGATCGAATCTCGGGCAAGTATCATACCGGTAGACAAAGGGAATTGTATACGGGATTGATTGAATCCCTGACATCGTGGTTCATCCGATGAGATCATCGTGGAGCATGTGGGAGCCAACATGGGTATCCAGATCCTGCTGTTGGTTATTTACCGGAGAGGTGTCTCGGTCATGTCTACGTGTCTCCCGAACCCGTAGGGTCTACACACTTAATGTTCGATGACGCTAGGGTTATAGGGAAATGGTATACGTGATTACCGAAGGTTGTTCGGAGTGCCGGATGAGATCCCGGACGTCATGAGGAGCTCCGGAATGGTCCGGAGGTAAAGATTGATATATAGAAAGTCCAGTTTTGGTCATCGGAAAGTTTTCGGGCTCATCGGTAGTGTGCCGGGAGGGTGCCGGAGGACCCCCGGGAGGGTTGTGACGACCAAAGGACTTTGTGGGCTGTTAGAGGAGGTGTACCAGCCCTTATTGGGCTGGCCAAGTCCTTCTCGGAAGGCCCATGTGGCTAGGGATAAAGAGATAAGGCTAAAGGAGATTCAAAAGGAAGAGATCCACCTCCCTTGTGGGAGGTGGACTCCTCCCTAGCTTCGGCCGAACCTCTCCTCCTTGGAGGAGGGGACAAGGCAGCCCTCCCTCTCCCTCCTCCTATATATACTTGAGGTTTTGGCTGTTTTGAGACAAGATTTGATCTCTCTCTCCCACGGCGCAGCCCTACCTCTCTTCTTCCTCCTTTGTAGTGCATAGACGAAGCCCTGCCGGAATACCTTGCTGCTCCACCACCACCATGCCGTCGTGCTGCTGTTGGAGGTCTTCCCCAACCTCTTCCTCCTCCTTGCTGGATCAAGGTGTAGGAGACGTCACTCGGCTATATGTCTGTTGAACGCGGAGGCGCCATTGTTCGGCGCTTAGATCGGAACCCACCGCGATCTGAATCGCTGCGAGTATGACTTCTCCAAGCACGTTCTTGTAACGCTTCCGCTTAGCGATCTTCAAAGGTATGAAGATGCAATCTCTCCCCACTCGTTGCTGGTTTCTCTATAGATAGATCTTGGTGATCGTAGGAATTTTTTTGATTTACTACTACGTCTCCCAACAGTGGCATCATGAGCTAGGTCTATGCGTGTGGCAACAAGATGATATTGGCCATATTATGTCACTATATTGATTGCATGTGATATTTATCATGTTTACATCTTATTTTCTTAGAACGATGGTAGTGAATAAGATGATCTCTCAATAAAATTTCAAGAAAGGTGTTCACCCTAACTGTGCACCGTTGCTAAGGATCGTTGTTCCGAAACACCACGTGTGATCGGGTGTGATAGGTTCTAATGTTCGCATACAACAGGGTGTAAGCCAGATTTACACACGCGAAACACTTAGGTTGACTTGACGAGCCTAGCATGTACAGACATGGCCTCGGAACACGGAAGACCGAAAGGTCGAACATGAGTCGTATAGAAGATACGATCAACATGGAGATGTTCACCATTGATGACTAGTTCGTCTCACGTGATGATCGGACACGGGCTAGTTGACGTGGATCATGTGTCACTTGGATGACTAGAGAGATGTCTATCTAAGTGGGAGTTCATTAATAATTTGATTAGATGAACTTAATTATCATGAACTTAGTATAAAAGTATCTTTGCAAATTATGTCATAGATAGCTCATGCTGTAGCTCCCCTGTTTTATTGATACGGTCCTAGAGAAAAGTAAGCTGAAATTTGATTGTAGCAATAATGCGGACTGGGTCCGTGATTTGAGGATTGTCCTCATTGCTGCACAGAAGGCTTATGTCCTTGATGCACCACTAAGTGCACCACTCCCTCAAGCGATGTCTGTAGATGTTGTGAACATATTGACATGCACTTTCTGATGACTACTTGATAGTTCAGTGCGTCATGCATTACGACTTACAATTAAGGCTCAAAAACGTTTTGAACGTCACGGAACATATGAGATGTTCTAAGGGCTGAGATTGGGATCTTAGGTTCATGCCTGTGTTGAGAGGTATAAGACCTCCAACAAGATTCTTTGCCGGCAGGATAAAAAAGAATAGCTCAATCGGTGAGCATGTGCTCAGATTGTCTGGGTGCTACAATCACTTGAATCGAGTGGGAGTTAATCTTCCAGATAAGATAGTGATTAATACAGTTCTCCAAGTCACTGCCACCAAGCTACTGGAGCTTCATGATGAACTATAAAATGCCAGGGATGGAGATAATGATCCCTCAGCTATTCGCGTTGTTTGACACCGCGAAGGTAGAAATCAAGAAGGAGCATCAAGTGTTGATGGTTAAGTGAAAACCACTAGTTTCAAGAAGGGCAAGGGCAAGAAGGGAAAAAACTTCATGAATGACAAGCCAGTTGCCGCTCTGGTGAAGAAACCCAAGGTTGAGCCCACACCCGAGACTATGTGCTTCTATTATGAGGAGAACGGTCGCTGAAGCGGAACAACCCTAGATACTTGGTAGATAAGAAGGCTGGCAATGTCGATAGAAGTATATTTGATATACATGTTATTGATGTGTACCTTGCTAGTACTCCTAGTAGCACTTGGGTATAAGATACCGGTTCAGTTGCTAAATGTTAGCAACTCGAAATAAAAGTTACAGATTGAATGGAGGCTGGCTAATTGAAAGGTGACGATGTGTGTTGGAAGTGTTTCCAAGGTTGATGTGATCACCATCGCACGCTTTCTCTACCTTCGGGATTAGTAATGAACCTAAATAAATGTTATTTGGTGTTTGCGTTGAGAATGAACATGATTGGATCGTGTTTAGTGCAATACGATTATTCATTTAAGTTAGAGAATAATGGTTATTCTGTTTACATGAATAATGCCTTCAATGGTCATGCACCCAATGGGAATGGTTTATTGAATCTTGATCATAGTAACACATATGCTCATATCATTGGTACCAAAGATACAAAGTTGATAATGATAGTACCACATTCTTGTGGCACTTCCACAAACGTCATATTGGTGTAAAGCGCATGAAGAAACTCCATGCTGATGGATCTTTGGACTCAGTCGATTTCGAATCGGATGAGACATGCGAACCATGCCTCTTGGGCAAGATGACTAAGACCCCGTCTTCCGGTATGATGGAGCGGGCTAGTGGCTTATTGGAATTGATACATGTTGATGTATGTGGTCCAATGAGTGTTGAAACACGCAGTGGATATCGTTATTTTCTTTACCTTCACTGATGATTTGAGTGAATATGAGGATATTTACTTAATGAAACATGAGTTTGAAATGTTTGAAAGGTTCAAGGAGTTTCAGAGTGAAGTTAAAGATCATCATGGCAAGAAGATAAAATGTCTATGATATGATCGTGGAGATGAATATCTGAGTTACGAGTTTGGTATGCAATTTTAGACAATGTGGAAATTGTTTCACAACTCACGCCTCCTGGAACACCATAGTGTGATGGTGTGTCCGAACATCGTAGTTGTTCTCTATTGGATATAGTGAGTACTATGATGTCTCTTATCGTTTTGCCACTATCGTTATGGGGTTATGCATTAAAGACAAATCCATTCACTTTAATAGGGCACCATCTAAGTCTGTTGAGATGACACCGTGTGAATTATGGTTTGACAGAAGCCTAAGCTGTCACTTCTTAATGTTTGGGGCTGCGACGCTTATGTGAAAAGGGTTTTCACCTAGTGGGCTCGAACCCAAAACAAACGAATGCATCTTCATAGAATACCCTAAGAAGACATTGGGTATACCTTTTATCTCAGATCCAAGTGCAAAAGTGTTTGTGGCTAAAAACGGGTCCTTTCTCGAGAAATAGTTTCTCTCGAAAGAAATGAGTGGGAGGAAGATAGAACTTGATGAGGTTGTTGAACCTTTGTTTCAACCAGAGAGTAGCGCAGCACAGAAAGATGCTTCTGTGGAGCCTACATCAGTTGAAGAGCAAGTTAATGATGATGATCATGAAGCTTCAGATCAAGTTACTATCAAACCTCGTAGGTCGACAAGGACGCGTACTGCTCCTAAGTAGTACGTCAACCCTGTCTTGGAAGTCATGTTGTTGGACAACGATGAACCTACGAACTATGGAGAAGCGATGGTGAGCCCGGATTCCAACAAATGGCTGGGAGCCATGAAATCCGAGAAAGGCCATGTATGAAAACCAAGTATGGACTTTGGTATGCTTGCCCGTTGAACATCAGGTCGTTGAGTACAAATGGACCTTTGAGATGAACACAGACGCTAATGGTGAAATGACACCGTTTATACAGCTCGACTTGTCGCAAAGGAGTTTCCGCCAAGTTCAAGGAGTTGACTGCGATGAGATTCTCTCATCCGTAGTGATGCTAAAAGTCTGTTAAAATTATGTTAGCAGTTGCAGCATTTTTCGATTATGAAATCTGGCAGATGGATGTCAAAACATGGCTTCATTAGCGGTTTCCGTGAGGAACAGTTGTATGTGATACAACCAGAAGTATTTTTCAATCCTTAGGATGCTAAAAGGTATGCAAACTCCAGCGATCCTTCCATGGACTGGAGCAAGCATCTCGGAGTTGGAATATCAGCTTTGATGAAGTGATCAAAGTTTTTGGGTTTATACAAAGTTTATGAGAAACTTGTATTTACAAGAAAGTGAGTGGGAGCACTATAGAATTTCTGATAAGAATATGTAGTTCACATATTATTGATCGGAGATGATGTAGAATTTCTAGAAAGCATAAATGGTTGTTTGAAAAAAGGTTTTTTTCAAAGGAAGACCTGGATAAAGCTACCTAATTGTTGGGCATCAAGGTTTATAGAGATAGATCAAGATGCCTGATAATAATTTCAGTGAGTACATACCTTGACAAGATATTGAAGAACTTCAATATGGATTAGTCCAAGAAAGGGTTCTTACCTGTATTAGATGGTGTGAGATTGAGCACAACTCAATGCCCGCCCACGGCAGAAAATAGAGAAAAGATGATTGTCATCCCCTATGCTTCAGCCATAGGCTCTATATAGTATGCCATGCTATGTACCGCACCTGTGTGTGCCTTGCCATGAGTTTGTCAAGGGGTACAAGAGAGATCCAGGAGTGGATCAATGGACAACGGTCAAAATTATCTTTAGTAACTAGAGGACTAAGGAAATAATTCTCGATTATGGAGGTGATAAAGGGTTCGTCGTAAAGGGTTACGACGATGCAAGCTTTAACACCAATCCGGATGACTCTTGGTAGCAATCCGGATACGTATAGTGGAGTAGCCATTTGGAATAGCTCCAAGTGGAGCATGGGAGCAGTGTCTGCAGTATGACATAGAGATTTGCAAAGTACACACGGATCCGAATGTCACAGATCCGTTGACTAAAACCTCTTTCACGAGCAAAACATGATCAAACCCCAGAACTGATTGGGTGTTAATCACATGATGATATGATCACATGGTGATGTAAGTGTTAATCACATGGCGATGTGAACTAGATTATTGACTCTAGTGCAAGTGGGAGACTGTTGGAAATATGCCCTAGAGGCAATAATAAAATGGTTATTATTATATTTCCTTGTTCATGATAATTGTCTATTGTTCATGCTATAATTATGTTAACCAGAAACCTTAATGCATGTGTGAATACATAGACCACAACGTGTCCCTAGTGAGCCTCTAGTTGGCTAGCTCGTTGATCAATAGATGGTCACGGTTTCATGACCATGGACATTGGATGTCGTTGATGATGGGATCACATCATTAGGAGAATGATGTGATGGACAAGACCCAATCCTAAGCATAGCACAAGATCGTGTAATTCGTCTGCTAAAGCTTTTCAAATGTCAAGTATCGTTTCCTTAGACCATGAGATTGTGCAACTCCCGGATACCGTAGGAATAGTTTGGGTGTGCCAAATTTCACAACATAACTGGGTGGCTATAAAGGTGCACTACGGGTATCTCCGAAAGTGTCTGTTGGGTTGGCACGAATCGAGACTGGGATTTGTCACTCCGTGTGACGGAGAGGTATCTCTGGGCCCACTCGGTAAGACATCATAATAATGATCTCAATGTGACTAAGGATTTAGCCACGGGATGATGTGTTACAGAACGAGTAAAGAGACTTGCCGGTAACGAGATTGAACAAGGTATAGGGATACCGATGATCGAATCTCGGGCAAGTATCATACCGATAGACAAAGGGAATTGTATACGGGATTGATTGAATCCCCGACATTGTGGTTCATCTGATGAGATCATCGTGGAACATGTGGGGGCCAACATGGGTATCCAGATCCTGCTGTTGGTTATTGATCAGAGAGGTGTCTCGATCATGTCTACGTGTCTCTCGAACCTGTAGGGTCTACACACTTAAGGTTCGATGACGCTAGGGTTATAGGGAAATGGTATACGTGATTACCAAAGGATGTTCGGAGTCTCGGATGAGATCCCTGACGTCACGAGGAGCTCCAGAATGGTCCGGAGGTAAAGATTGATATATAGGAAGTCCAGTTTTGGTCACCGGAAAGTTGTTGGGCTCATCGGTAGTGTACCGGGAGTGCCGGGAGGGTGCCGGAGGACCCCCAGGAGGGTTGTGACGACCAAAGGACTTCGTGGGCTGTTAGAGGAGGTGTACCAGCCCTTATTGGGCTTGCCAAGTCCTTCCGGAAAGGCCCATGCAGCTAGGGATAAAGAGATAAGGCTAAAGGAGATTCAAAGGGAAGAGATCCACCTCCCTTGTGGGAGGTGGACTCCTCCCTAGCTTCGGCTGAACCTCTCCTCCTTGGAGGAGGGGACAAGGCAGCCCTCCCTCTCCATCCTCCTATATATACTTGAGGTTTTGGCTGTTTTGAGACAAGATTTGATCTCTCTCTCCCATGGCGCAGCCCTACCTCTCTTCTTCCTCCTCCGCAGTGCTTAGGCGAAGCCCTGCCGGAATACCTTGCTGCTCCACCACCACCACGCTGTCGTGCTGTTGTTGGAGCTCTTCCCCAACCTCTCCCTCCTCCTTGCAGGATCAAGGCGCGGGAGACGTCATCAGGCTGTACATGTGTTGAACGCGGAGGCACCATTGTTCGGCGCTTAGATCGGAATCCACCATGATCTGAATCGCTGCGAGTATGACTCCACCAACCGCGTTCTTGTAACGCTTCCGCTTAGCGATCTTCAAAGGTATGAAGATGCAATCTCTCCCCACTCATTGCTAGTTTCTCCATAGATAGATCTTGGTGATCGTAGGAATTTTTTTGATTTACTACTACATCTCCCAACACGTGCATGCTTGGAGTGTGATCAACTCATATTCCAACAGATTTTGTTGCTATTCATATGTTATATCATGCTGTGACCATACTTCATGATACCTATTGGCGGGTCATAACAGCAAAAATCATTGAAACAATGAACAACACCTTAGTCAGGAGAACATGTTATCCCAAGATCTTTGGAAACTTATTATGGAAGAATTCTTGCAAAATAACAAGGCATAAAACACATATATATTATCTATCATTGTTGAGGTGGATTTGAAGGCACAACCTAAGAGAAGTAAACTCTTATTTATATTTGTGAGAAAAACTCAAGTGTATTGCTTTCGAAAAAACTAGGCATGACTGTACAAAATCTCATAAGTCGGCTCTCACATGACATAATTCTGTCGTTTTTACCTTAACCAGTTCAGGGTCTTGAAAAGATTGATTGTTAAGAGTACGAATGAGCCACATAGCAGAGAGACTATAGTTCGGTATGAGCACCCCGAAACCCATAAGCTGGCTCTCACGTGACATAAATCCATCATTTTAACCTTAACCAGTGTTGGGTCTTTGAAAAGATTGATTGTTAAGATTACGTGGAGAGACTACAACACACGGGCGAGTTTATCCTAGCTCTCTGTGTAGCTGGTTCTCTCATGATATAAGTCGCCATTTTAACCTTAACTAGTTCAGAGTCTTATTGCAAGATTAACTGTCAAGAATCTTGACAAGTTCGGGGTCTCTATTTCAATATTGACTGGTAAGAGTTCGGCGGGTCACATGGTGGAGTAGCACATTGCAAACAGGCAATTTTAACCCGGATATGTCATGGAAGCCGGTAAAGAGGGGATGAAAGCTAAACCCAATAGGTTGGAAGCCCCCAAGTGACCTGTTGAATGATCAACTCTTTTGCACAAAACTTGTTGCACGAAAAAATGGCACAGACCCCGAATTGTGGGGATGCCAACTTTATTATATTGAAAAGGTATATACAATGGCAGATGTATGTGCATTGATGAGAGTCAGTGACTCTGTATAGTAAGGCCGGAGATGAGCAATATTCCACAACATGTTGGTCTCTTCTCCAGAAGTGTGTGACTCGTCGCTCTCCCGTATATCAATGAGGTAATACGACCCATTTTTAAGGTTCTTGCTGACCATGAAAGGTCCTTCCCAGGGGGAGACAAATTATTTATATATGTCTGGTCTTGAATCAAACGTAGCACTAAGTCACCTTCTTGGAACGTCCGGGTCTTGACTCTGTGGCTATGATAGCGACGCGGATCTTGTTGATAAATCGCCGATCGTGCTCCTGGAAGATCTCGTGCCTCATCCAAAACATCTAGTGCGTTCTGACGTGCCGTCTCATTATCAGCTTCAACATAAGCCGCCACCCTGGGCGAGTCATGGCGGATATCACTTGGGAGAATAGCTTCCGCACCATAAACCATGAAGAAAGGCGTATGGCATGTTGATCTATTGGGGGTGGTTCTAATACTCCAAAGAACTGAAGGAAACTCCTCCACCCAACAACCCGGCGTTGGCTCCAAAGGAACCATAAGCCGAGGTTTTCTCCCTCTCAAGATCTCTTGGTTAGCATGTTATGCCTAACCATTGGACTACGGATGAGCGACGGAGGAGATATCAAGGCGGATATGTTCACTTTAACATAATGCTTTCATAGACCCCTTCGATAGATTTGTACCATTGTCAGTAATGATACTGTGAGGGTAACCAAAACGAAAGATCGGCTTCTTGACAAACTGAACTGCCGTGGGTGCATCGCACTTGCTGACCGGCTTTGCCTCAACACACTTGGTAAATTTATCAACCGCCACCAAAAGATGGGTCTTCTTCTCTTTATACCTCTTAAAGGGTCCAACCATATCAAGCCCCCAGACCAAAAACAGCTAGGTGATTGGAATCATTCGCTGCTCTTGAGCCAACACATGGGGTCGTCATCCAAATTTCTGACAGCCGTCGCACTTGGTAACTATGTCCTCTGCGTCTTTATGAGTCGTTAATCAGAAGAAACCATGTCGGGAAGCCTTGGCCACCAAGGATTTTGAGCCGGCGTGATGACCACATTCACCGGCGTGTATCTCATGTAAAAATTCCTGGCCCTCCTCCGGGAAAAGCAACGCTGAAAAACATCGGGCACACTGCATCTGTGCAACTCGCCATTGACGATATTCATAGATTTGGACCACCTCACAATTTTTCGTGCCAAGGTCTCGTCCTCGGGGAACTCGCCGCGAGTCAGATACGTGAGATAAGGCAATGTCCAATCAGGAATAGCACGAAGAGCCGCCACCAATTGTCCTTCCGTGTCAGGCACAACAAGATCCTCCTTGGAGGGTAATTTGACAGACAAGTGATGCAACATGTCCAGATACACATTAGGAGGCACCGACTTGCACTAAGACCCCGGTCTTGATAATGCAGCAGCTGCCTCATTCTTCTGAGGATCAATATGATCCACCTGATAACCCTTGGAATGACCGGCCACGATGTCAACCGCCTGGCGATAAGCCGCCATACGAGGGTCCTTAGAATTACACATGCCTGAAACTTGCTGAGCCACAAGGTCTGAGTCGCCCAGACATCTGACCCGGCTCAGATTCATCTCCTTGGCCACACGGAGCCCATGAAGTAAAGCTTCATACTCGGTTGCATTGTTAGTCCAAGTAAACATTAACCATAACACATAACTGTTGGGGAACGTCGCATGGGAAACAAAAAATTTCCTACGCTCACGCAAGACCTATCCATGGTGATGAGCATCTACGAGAGGGTGAGTGGATCTACATACCCTTGTAGATAGCTAAGCGGGAAGCGTTAGGAAACATGGTTGGTGTAGTCGAACGTCTTCGTGATCCAAATCGCCGAGCGTCCCGCGATCCAATCATGATCCGTCCCGATCAATCACCGAACGGACGGCACCTGCGCGTTCAACACACGTACAGCTCGATGACGATCTCTGCCTTCTTGATCCAATAAGAGGGAGCAGAGATGTAGATGAGTTCTTTGGCAGCGTGACGGCGCCGCGGCGATGGTGGTGGAGCAATTCCGACAGGGCTTCGCCTAAGCACTGCAGAAAACCGATCTAGAGGAGAAACTATGCACTAAAGGAACGGGTAGCACGTGGCTGAAAATCTTGTGCAAAAACCCTAAAACATCTAGTATATATAAGAGGAAGAGAGGAGGAGGCTTGTCCCAAGGGCCAATCCACCTTCGGTCACCACCATGCATAACTTTATACTACCGAAACGTCACCAAACCTTAAGTGTGCAGACCCTGTGGGTTCGAGAACTATGTACACATGACGGAGACACCTCTACGGTCAATAACCAATAGTGGGACCTGGATGCCCATATTGGTTCCTACATATTCTACGAAGATCTTTATCGGTCGAACCTCTATGTCAAGGATTCTGTTAATCCCGTATGATGTTCCCTTTGTTCTTCGGTATGTTACTTGCCCGAGATTCAATCGTTGGTATCTCCATACCTAGTTCAACCTTGTTACCGGCAAGTCTCTTTACTCGTTCTGTAATACAAGATCCCGTGACTAACACATAGTCACATTGCTTGCAAGGCTTATTGTGATGTTGTATTACCGAGTGGGCCCTGAGATACCTCTTCGTCACACGGAGTAACAAATCCTAGTCTTGATCCATGCCAACCCAACAGACACCCTCGGAGATACCTGTAGAGCACCTTTATAGTCACCCAGTTACGTTGCAACGTTTGATAAACACAAGGCACCCTTTCAGTGTCCGTGAGTTGCATGATCTCATGGTCAGAGAAACATATACTTGACATGCAGAAAACAGTAGCAATAAACTGACACGATCATATGCTACGTTTGTAGTTTGGGTCTTGTCCATCAGATCATTCTCCTAATGATGTGATCCCGTTATCAAATGACATCACATGTGAATGGCTAGGAAACCTTGACCATCTTTGACCAACGAGCTAGTTCACTAGAGGCATACTAGGGACAAAGTGTTGTCTATTTACCCACACATGTAATGTGTTTCCAATCAATACAATTATAGCATGGATAATAAATGATTATCATGAACAAGGAAATATAATAATAAACACTTTATTTATTGCCTCTAGGGCATATTTCCAACAGTCTCCCACTTGCACTAGAGTCAATAATCTAGTTCACATCACTATGTGATTTACATTGTAATGAATCGAACACCCATGCAGTTCTGGTGTTGATTATGTTTAGCCCTTGGAAGAGGTTTAGTCAATGGGTCTGCAACATTCAGATCCATGTGCACTTTGCAAATATTTATGTCCTTTTCCTCGATGTAATTGTGGATGGAGTTGAAGCGTCGCTTTATGTGTCTGGTCCTCTTGTGAAACCTTGGTTCATTGGCCAGAGAAATGGCACCGGTGTTGTCACAGAACTGGTTCATTGGATTCAGTGCACTGGGCACTACTCCAAAATCTGTCATGAACTGCTTCATCCAGACACCTTCCTTGAACTGATCCATTTTGAACTTCTTCAAAACTTTATCAAGGTATGTGTTGTGTGAAAGTGCTATTAAGCGTCTCGATCTATCTCTATAGATCTTAATGCCTAATATGAAAGAAGCTTCTCCTTGGTCCTTCATTGAAAAACTCTTGTTCAAATATTCCTTCACGCTTTCTAGCATTTCTATATTGTTTCCAATCAGCAATATGTCATCCACATATAATATTAGAAACGCTATAGAGATCCCACTCACTTTCTTGTAAATACAAGCTTCTCCGTAAACTTGTATAAACTTAAATGCTTTGATCACCTCATCAAAGCGCTTATTCCAACTCCGAGATCGCTGGAGTTTGGAAACTTTGTCAGCATTCTCTGGATCGACAAAACCTTATGGTTGCATCATATACAACTCTTCCTCAAGGAAAATGTTGAGGAACGCTGTTTTGACATCCATCTGCCAAATTTCATGGTCGAAATAAGCAGCTATTGCCAACATGATTGTGACAGACTTAAGCATCACTATGGGTGAGAAGGTCTCATCATAGTCAACTCCTTGAACTTGTGAAAAACTTTTTGCCACAAGTCAAGCTTTATAGATGGTGACATTACTGTCCGCGTCTGTCTTCTTCCTAAAGATCCATTTGTTCTGAATGGCCTTTCGCCCTTCAGGTAATACTTCCAAAGTCCATACTTTGTTTTCATACATCGATCCCATCTCGGATTTCATGGCTTCTAACCATTTCTCGGAATCTGGGCCCATCACCGCTCCTCCATAGCTCGTAGGTTCATTGTTGTCCAACAACATGACCTCCAAGACAGGGTTGCCGTACCACTCAGAAGTAGTACGCGGCCTTGTCGACCTACGAGTTCAATAGCAGCTTGATCCGAAGCTTCATGATCATCATCATTACCTTCCTCTTCAACCGTCGTAGGTTCCACAAAAACATCTTTCTGTGCTGTGCTACTTTCTGGTTGAAGTAAAGGTTCAATAACCTCATCAAGCTCTATTTTCCTCCCACTCAATTCTTTCGAGAGAAACTCTTTCTCAAGAAATGTTCCATTCTTAGCGACAAACACTTTGCCTTCGAATCTGAGATAGAAGGTATACCCGACTGTCTCTTTCGGGTATCCTATGGAGATGCATTTCTGTGCTTTGGGTTCCAGCTTTTCAGGCTGAAGCTTTTTGACATAAGCATCACATCCCCAAACTTTAAGAAATGACAACTTTGGCCTCTTGCCAAACCATAGTTCATATGGCGTCATCTCAACGGATTTCGATGGTGCCCTATTTAAAGTGAATGCAGTTGTCTCCAATGCATAACCCCAAAACTATAGTGGCAAATCAGCAAGAGACATCATAGAACATGCCATATTTAATAAGGTTCCATTACGACATTCGGACACACCATTACGCTGTGGTGTTCCAAGTGGTGTTAACTGTGAAACAATTCCACACTGTCTTAAGTGACTGCCAAACTCATAACTCAGATATTCACCTCCTTGATCAAATCGTGGGAATTTAATCTTCTTGTTACGATGATTCTCAACTTCACTCTGAAATTGCTTGAACTTTTCAGACGTTTGAGACTTGTGTTTCATTAAGTAAATATACCCATATCTACTTAAGTGATCAGTGAAGGTGAGAAAATAACGATATCCACCACGCGTTGTAACATTCATTGGACTGCACACATCACTATGTATGATTTCCAATAAGTCACTTGCCCGTTCCATTGTTCTAGAGAACGGTGTTTTAGTCATCTTGCCCATGAGGCATGGTTCACATGTGTCAAGTGATTCAAAATCAAGTGACTCCAAAAGTCCATCAGCATGGAGCTTCTCATGCGTTTTACACCAATATGACCTAAACGGGAGTGCCACAAGAAAGTGGTCCTATCATTATCAACTTTACATCTTTTCGCATCAATGTTATGAACATGTGTGTCATCACTATCAAGATTCAATATGAATAAAACCCTCACATTGGGTGCATGACCATAAAAGATATTACTCATATAAATAGAAGAACCTTTATTCTCTGATTTAAATGAGTAACCGTCTCACAATAAACAAGATCCAGATATAATGTTCATGCTTAACGCAGGCACTAAATAACAATTATTCAGGTTCATCACTAATCCCGATGGTAATCGAAGAGAGAGCGTGCCGACGGCGATCACATCAACCTTGGAACCATTTCCCACGCGCATCGTCACTTCATCCTTTGCCAGCCTTTGTCTATTCCGTAGTTCCTGTTTTGAGTTGCAAATATGAGCAACCGAACTGGTATCAAATACCCAGGCACTACAACGAGAGCTAGTAAGGTACACATCAATAACATGTATATCATATATACCTTGTTCGTCATTGGCCGCCTTCTTGTCAGCCAGGTACTTGGGGCAGTTCTGCTTCCAGTGACCAGTTCCCTTGCAATAAAAGCACTCAGTTTCTGGCTTGGGTTCATGCTTGGGCTTCTTTACAGGAATAGCAACTGCTTTGCCATCCTTCTTGGTTTTACCCTTCTTGCCCTTGCCCTTGCCATTCTTCTTGAAACTAGTGGTTTTATTGACCATCAACACTTGATGTTCTTTCTGGATTTCAGAATCAGCGACTTATAGCATCGCAAACAGCTCGGCGACTGACTTGCTCATCCCATGCATGTTATAGTTCATCACAAAGCTCTTGTAACTAGGTGGTAGTGATTGAAGAACTCTGTCAGTGATCGCCTCTGGCGGAAGGGCAATTCCCAACTCTGCTAGACGATTCGAATACCTAGACATTCTGAGTATATGCTCACTGATAGACCCGTTCTCCTCCATCTTGCAAGCATAGAACTTATCAGAGGTCTCATACCTCTCGATTCGGGCATTCTTCTGAAAGATAAACTTCAACTCCTGGAACCTCCCATATGCTCCATGACGTTCGAAACGTCTTTGAAATCCCGGTTCTAAGCCATACGATATTGCACACTAAACTATTGAGTAATCTCCAAAATGTGCCTCCCAAGCATTCTTAACGTCTTCGGATGACATGTCTTCTGGTTGGTCACCAAGCGGTGCATCAAGGACATATGATTTTTGGGAAGCCGTGAGGATAATCCTCAGATTACGGGCCCAGTCAACATAGTTACTTCCATCATCTTTCAACTTAGCTTTCTCTAGGAACACATTAAAATTCAGGGGTGTTACTACGCGAGCCATTGATCTACAACATAAATATGCAAAGGTTTCCTAGACTATTGTTCAAGATAATGAGTTTAGTTAATCAAATTACTAAAGCAACCACTCAAATTGACATCCCTCAGGTCATATGAGTGTCACATGATCTAGATTCACCAACTCAAGTCCGATCATCACATGAGTTGAGGTGGTTTCAATGGTGAACATCATCATGTTGATCATATTTACTATATGCTTCATGTTCGACCTTTCGGTCTCTTGTGTTCCGAGGCCATGTCTGTACATGCTAGGCTCGTCAAGTTTAACCTGAGTGTTCTGCATCTGCAACACTAGCTTGCACGCCTTGTATGTGAACGTAGAGTCTATCACACCCGATCATCACGTGGTGTCTCGACACGACGAACTTTTGCAACGGTGCACACTCGGGGAGAACCAAATTCATCTTGAAATTTAAGTGAGGGATCACCTCATAATGCTACCGTAGTCCTGAGAAAAACAAGGTGCATAAAAGGATTAATATCACATGCAAATCATAAGTGACATGATATGGCCATGAACTTGTGCTTTTGATCTCCATCTTGAAAGCACCGGCTTGATCTCCATCGTCACCGGCATGACACCATGATCTCCATCATCTTGATCTCCATCAACGTGTTGCTATCGGGGTTGTCACGCCCATCATCCTTGTACTACTATTGCTACTGTTTAGCGATAAAGTAAAGCATTACATAGCGCTTAAAGATTGACACGCAGGTCATACAATAATTAAAGACAACCCTATGGCTCCTGCCGGTTGCCGTACTCATCGACATACAAGTCGTGATATTCTATACAACACATGATCATCTCATACATCACATATATCACATCATGTAATTGGCCAAATCACATCACAACATACCCTACAAAAACAAGTTAGACGTCCTCTGATTGTTGTTGCATGTTTTATGTGGCTGCTACGGATATCTAGCAAGAACAATTCTCACCTACCCATAAACCACAACGGTGATACATTAGTTGCTTTTCAACCTTCTCAAGGACCGCCTCTGTCGAATCCGATCCAACTAAAGTAGGAGAAACTGGCACCCGCCAGCCATCTATGCAACAAGTTGCAGTTGAGGGAACTGGTCTCTCGTAAGCGTACGAGTAATGTTGGTCCGGGCCGCTTCATCCCACAATACCGTTGAACCAAAACACGACCAAGGGAGGAAGCAATATAAGCATCGACACCCACAAACTCTTTGTGTTCTACTCGAGATCTCATCTACACATAGACCTAGCTCATGATGCCATTTTTGGGGAACGTCGCATGGGAAACAAAAAATTTCCTACGCTCACGCAAGACCTATCCATGGTGATGAGCATCTACGAGAGGGAGAGTGGATCTACATACCCTTGTAGATCGCTAAGGGGGAAGCGTTAAGAAACGCGGTTAGTGTAGTCGAACATCTTCGCAATCCAAATCGCCGAGCGTCCCGGGATCCAAATCGCCGAGCGTCTTGCGATCCAATCATGATCCGTCTCGATCAAGCACCGAAAGGATGGCACCTCCGCGTTCAGCACACGTACAGCTTGATGACGATCTCCGCCTTCTTGATCTAGCAAGAGGGAGCGGAGAGGTAGACGAGTTCTCTGGCAGCGTGACGGCGCCGTGGCGATGGTGGTGGAGCAATTCCGGAAGGGCTTCGCCTAAGCACTGCAGAAAACCGATCTAGAGGAGAAACTATGCACTAGAGGAACGGGTAGCACGTGGCTGAAAATCTTGTGCAAAAACCCTAAAACCTCTAGTATATATAAGAGGAAGAGAGGAGGAGGCTTGGACCAAGGGCCAATCCACCTAGGCTTCAGCCGAACCAAGAGGAGAGGAGGATTCCTCCTCCAATCCTAGTAGGACTAGGACTCCTCCTTATTTTTGCCTTTTTGCCTTTTTCCACCTTTTTCTCTCTGGGCTTTTCTTCCCAGCCGCATGGGCCTTGTGTGGGACTTCCACCAGCCCACTAAGGGATGGTATTCACTCTCCCACGGCCCATGTAGCCTCTTGGGTCGAAATACCCCTCCCGATGGTCTCCCGGTACACTACCGGCACTCCCGGTACACTACCGATGAGCCCGAAACTTTTCTGGCGACCACAATAGGACTTCCTATATATCAATCTTTACCTCTAGACCATTTAGGAGCTACTCGTGACGTCCGGGATCTCATCCGGGACTCCGAACAACCTTCGGTCACCACCATGCATAACTCTATACTACCGAAACGTCACCAAACCTTAAGTGTGCAGACCCTGTGGGTTGGAGAACTATGTAGACATGACCGAGACACCTCTACGGTCAATAACCAATAGAGGGACCTGGATGCCCATATTGGTTCCTACATATTCTACGAATATCTTTATCGGTCGAACCTCTATGTCAAGGATTCGGTTAATCCCGTATGATGTTCCCTTTGTTCTTCGGTATGTTACTTGCCCGAGATTCGATCGTCGGTATCTCTATACCTAGTTCAACCTCGTTACTGACAAGTCTCTTTACTTGTTCTGTAATACAAGATCCCATGACTAACACTTAGTCACATTGCTTGCAAGGCTTATTGTGATGTTGTATTACCGAGTGGGCCCTCAGATACCTCTCCGTCACACGGAGTAACAAATCCCAGTCTTGATCCATGCCAACCCAACAGACACCCTCGGAGATACCTGTAGAGCACCTTTATAGTCACCCAGTTACATTGCGACGTTTGATAAACACAAGGCACTCTTTCGGTGTCCGTGAGTTGCATGATCTCATGGTCATAGAAACATATACTTGACATGCAGAAAACAGTAGCAACAAACTGACACGATCATATGCTACGTTTGTAGTTTGGGTCTTGTCCATCACATCATTCTCCTAATGTGTGATCCCGTTATCAAATGACATCACATGTAAATGGCTAGGAAACCTTGACCATCTTTGACCAACGAGCTAGTTCACTAGAGGCATACTAGGGACAAAGTGTTGTCTATTTACCCACACATGTAATGTGTTTCCAATCAATACAATTATAGCATGGATAATAAACAATTATCATTGAACAAGGAAATATAATAATAAACACTTTATTTATTGCCTCTAGGGCATATTTCCAACAATAACAGAAGTTGTCAGCTGTAGGGGAAGTTAAAACAACTCCAGGCCCCAAGCCTTCCAACTGTCTGGATCCATCAAAGTGAATCATCCAATATTTCTTATCCGGCTTCTCCTCGGGCGCTTGGAACTCCGTCTAGTCATTTATGAAATCCACTAAGGCTTGAGACTTGATAGTTGTTCGAGGCACATACCTCAAATTAAGAGGCCCAAGCTCTACTGCCCACTTAGCAATCCTGCCGGTGGCTTCTCTATTTTGAATGATATCTCCCATAGGAGCAGAGCTAACTACCGTGATCGGATGTCCAAAGAAGTAATGCTTCAGTTTGCGATTTTCCATGAACACTCCATATATCAGCTTTTGCCAATGCGGGGATCTTTGGTTGGATTCTATTAGAACCTCGCTGGCATAATAAACCGGCCTCTGGACTGGATACTCTTCCCTACCTTCTTGCGCTCCACAACAACTACAGTGCTCAAGACCCTGTTATTAGCCGCCACATATAGGAGCAGTTGTTCCTTTTCCATAGGAGCGGCTCAACTAATTGTTTTTTGAGCGCTTCAAACGCATCATTGGTAGCATCACTCCAGACAAAATCATCTGTCTTCTTCATCATCTGATATAAAGGGATAGCCTTCTTGCCCAAGCGACTTATGAACCGGCTTAAGGCGGAGATATGACCCACCAAGTGCTGGACATCATTAACACACGCTAACTTAGACAATGAGGTGATGGCCTTTATTTTATCCGGTTCGCTTTCATCCCCCTTTCTGAGACCAGAAAACCTAGGAGCTTGCCCGCAGGGACACCAAAGACACATTTAGCTGGATTAAGCATCATCTTGTAAAGCGACAGATTATCAAAAGTCTCCTTCAAATCATCAAGCAGAGTCTCATTCTTCTTTGACTTGATCACAATATCGTCCACATAAGCATGAACATTGCGCCCAATTTGATTATGAAGATAGTTCTGTACACAGCGTTGATAAGTCGCCTGCACACTTTTAAGTCCAAAGGGCATGGACACATAGCAGAAAGCTCCAAAAGGCATGATGAAAGATGTCTTCTCTTGGTCTTTAACTGTCATCTTGATATGATGGTAACCCGGATAAGCATCTAGGAAACATAAACTCTCACAACCCGCTATGGCGTCAATGATCTGGTCAATGCGAGGGAGAACAAACGGATAAACCGGACAAGCCTTGTTGAGATCTGTGTAATCTACACACATACGCCATGTGCCGTTTTTTAAGTACAAGCACGGGATTAGATAACCACTCCGGGTGAAAAACCTCCACGATGAACCCTGCTACTAAGAGTCGGGCTATCTCTTCCCCAATAGCCTCATGCCGCTCCTCGTTGAAACAACAGAGAAATTGCATGACTGGCTTAAACATAGGATCCACATTAAGGTGGTGCTCAGCGAATTCCCTCGGTACACCCGGCATGTCAGAAGGTTTCCATGCAAAGATGTCCCAATTCTCATGGATGAATTCGATGAGCGTGCTTTCCTATGCGGGGTCCATATTTACCCCGATAGTGAACTGCTTCGATGAGTCGCCGGTAGCAAAATCCACCAACTTCGTATCTTCAACCACAAACTTTAGGGGCGGCTTAGACTTTGTGTTGGGCTTATTCAACGGAGTCATATCAGCCAGGTCAAGATTATCTGTATAAAACTTGAGCTCTGCCTCGGCACAACTTGTCTATCCATATGCAGCATCACCTTCGTCACACTCAAGAGCAATCTTCCGATCACCGTGCATCGTAATCATCCCTTTCAGAGCTGGCATCTTGAGCTGCAAGTAGACGTAACAGGGTCTGGCCATGAATTTAGCGAAAGCCGGCCGCCCAAACAGGGCATGATATGGGCTCTTAATTTTGACTACTTTGCACTACAAAGTTTCCATCATGTAATTGTTGTCATCACGAAACGCCACCTCGAGACCAATCTTTCCTACTGGATAAGCAGACTTGCCTTGCACGACACCGTGGAATAATGTAGAGGACGGCTTAAGAGCTTTGTCAGACAGCTCCATCCAACGAAAGGTGTCATAGTATAAGATGTTGATGTTGCTGCCACTGTCCATTAGTACCTTGGTGAATTTATAGCCTCCCACCTGAGGGGCCACCACAAATGCCAAGTGTCCTGGGTTATCAATCCGTGGTGGGTGATCCTCCCTACTCCATGATATTGTATGCTTAGACCACTTCAAATACCATGGAAGAGCCGACGTTGCGGTGTGAACCGCCCTCTTGTCTAACTTCTGATCCCGTTTGTCTAGACTTGTGGTGAAAACGTGATACTGGCATCCATTAAGCTGCTTCGGGTTACTCTGGTACCTTGACTGGTTGTTTTTTTGTTGACCACCATTGCCAGGCTGCTGATGGTGACCACCTTGATTACCTTAACCCTGATAGACTGAACTTGAGCCGCCTCCCCCGAAGCCTGACCCATGAGAGTCGGATCCTCACCTGCCAGATGGTTTTCGTCGTTTTCTCACGACAAATGCCATGGGTAGGCTTATTGAAGGTGGTTGGGGCCGAAGGATGCTGACGGGCTCCGGGAGCGGGATTAGGCACAAGCGGTGTTGGACACGCGATGTACCCAGGTTCGGGGCCCTTCGGGGGAGGTAATACCCCTAATCCCTCTTGGTCTAGTTGATAGATGGGTATGGTTACAAGGGTGCTCCTGGAGCTACTGTCTAGAGGTGGAAGAGGGAATAGCCGGCTCCCCTTCCTTCACACGTGGGTGAATATGTGGGAGGTGTCTCGTGGGTGGGTGTGCGTGAATCTCTCCTCCCCTGCAAGGGAGGGCTCGGGGGGGTTATAGGCCACCCCCCGGCTTACAATATCTATAAAGTACTGTTTGGGGGACCCGGATGGCAGCCACTCCGGCTGGCCGGGGGTGTCCCCCCGCTGAGTTGTCTTGTTGCCGGTAGGGCCCGCCGGCCATGTCGTCCCTTCGCCCGCTGGGGCCCACCGGTAGGCCTCGCTACTGGACCGAGCTCACTTTCCCTGGCACGGGTCGCCCCGAGCGGCGTCACCTAGCGCTAGCCAGCCGAGGTCTCCGGTACGGCTGGCATCGACCTACTCGAGGAAGCACGTGAGTTGGCCTTGAGCCGGACGGCCATCTACCAGCAGAAGCTCCAGCACTACCACAGCAAGCGGATCCGGCCACTCTCTTTCCGCGAAGGAGATTTGGTGCTCACGTGGATCCAACGAATAGTCGGCCAGCACAAGCTGTCTTCCCCATAGGAGGGCTCGTTCATCGTTAGCAAGGCGCTGCGTAACAACTCGTACTACTTCATAGATGCCCAGAAGCCGCAGAAGCGCAAGAGAGACGCCTCCGGCGAGGAGACGGAGCGCCCGTGGAATGTGGCGCTCCTCCGACATTTTACTGCTGAAAAACCAGTGTATGTATGTGCCCTTCCCTTTTGGGGGGCTTATGAAGGCAATGGGTGCCCCAAGCCGGCTCTTGGGACACGCCCCTTTCGTTTCCTTCCAAGGTTTTCTCACTCACCAGCTCCCGGACGCGGTTCTCGGTCCCGGGGGCTCGTCGGCTAGTTCTAGGCATCCTACCCCGAAACCGACCAAGTAATGTCAGCTAAACGAGCCCTCCCATCCCTCCCAGCTATAGACCAGCTCCTGACTGTCCGGCTGACGGGTCCTCAGGATGGCAAAACTTAGCGCACGCGAAAAATCGATCGCAAGGGGGTCGCCGGCTAGGTCTAGCCGGAACACTTTCTTGCCTCTGCCCCTCACCTTAGCTAAAAGACTCGTGGTTTCTAAACTCGGAACCGGCTCCCTCGAGGCGGACGCCCCATTCCAGCTACAGACCGGCTCCCGGTTGTCGGGCTGGCGGGGCCAAAACTAAAGGGGAAAGCGTCCGAGAAGACGGAACCAAGGGGGCAAAAAAGGGGTAAGGATGAGCTGGCACGCATCATAGCAACACTTCAACAACCAAAACTACAAGTTAAAATGATAATGGCCGCCGGCTATTGTTCATTACAATACACCCCCAGTGGGTGGAAATGAGTCTTAAAGCAACATTGCAACAAAAGAAGAATCAAGTAAAACGCGTGGCGGCTCATGCTGCCAGCATGCCACCAGCCGACGCTTTGCCAGCCGGCTCAACGTGTCAGCCGGAAGAGGTTGTGGCCTTCGGGTCTGCCTCCATGGTTCCCACAGTCTTGCCGTTGCTGTCAGTGTTGGAGGCGGTACTCTTGTCGGCGACCTCCTCGTCCTCCGGACCTTGGGGTTGCCAAAGAAGTCCTCGGCGACCGGCTCGCCATCCTCGCCGAGAGCCAGCAGAAGCTCGTTCGGGTCGACGTATGAAGCGAGCTCGTTGGCCCGGTGGACAAGGGCGTTCTCACGAGCCGCCCGCTCCTCCTCTAGCATGTCCTGCATGGTGGCCAGCTAGTTCAGGTCGACGCCGCGGTACCACGACATGACGAACCGGAGCGCCATCTGCGCGTCGGCTCGAGCTGCCGATGCCTTCCAGACCCCGAGCCGGGCCACGGCATTCTCTAACCACAGCGCCACGCGTCTCTCTGGGTCCCCACGACCCGGACACACGGCGGCGATCACCTCCTTGGCGGTCGTCTTCAGTTGCTCCACACGGCGCTCAAGATGGATCCGTCGATTCTCCATGGCTAGTCGAAGCTCCGCCATGTCCCAGTCGGCATTCCCCTCAAGCTCGCGCCCGCGCTCCCGAAGATACTCCCGGTGTTCCACCATGGTGTGCTCAGCATGGCGCTGGGTTTTCGGGAAGCGTTCTGGAAAAGGATGCGAGAATCAAAAAAACAACAACTCAAAGGCAAGAAGAATGCAGCCGGATGAAAGAGAAAACCAAGACTTACATTGGAAGGAGTCGTCCAGCTCGAGAGCAAAGTGCAGCGACGAGTCCCGCTCCCTCACCAGCGCCGCCTACGCCTCGACGAGGGAAGACTTGCGCTCCTGAAGCATTTTCTCGAGGTGGGTCACCTTGCCTTGAAGGGCAGCGGTCTGTTAGGCGGTGTCAGCCGCCTCCTTGACGGCCTTTTCCTTGGCCGCCACCTCTCGCGCCACGTCCGCCTTCATGCGGTCTTGAGCCGCCTGCCCGTCCACCAGTAGGGAGCCCAGCCGGTCCCTTTCCGAGGTGATCGCCTAGACGCTCTGCGTTAGTCGGTCCCGCTCGGAGACCACCCCGCCCTTCTCCTCCTGGAGGGCATTCAACTCCCCTGCGAAATAAAACCAACAGCGGTGACCAAAGACACACAAGACCTGGCCCGGCTGCTTGGTAGCCGGCCCGACGCTCGGGGGCTACGCCCTCACTGGATCAAGCATACCTTGGGTCCTCTTTAGCTCCTCCTCCAGCCGGTAGAAGCCATGCTTCCTGCGGTTGTGGATGGTGACCGCTTCGTCAAAAAGCTCCTGTCGTCAGGCGCTCCCCGCCTGCCTTAGGATGCTAGAGTTAAAAAGAATACACAAGGAGATCCGGCCCGGCTGCCCCTCAGCCGGCCAACCGGCCTGCATCTCGGGGTCTACACCCAGTGGGTGCGCTTGCATGCCCCCACTATAAAATGGAAGAAAGTAAAAGCACGCGAAAGGAGATCCGGCCCCACCCCTCAACGCACATGGCGAGTTCACGGGGGCGGCCAGGCCGCCTGTAGGTGCCAATGAAGTTGCGGACGAAGGCTTCTTCGAAGTCTGTCCAGATGTCGATGTTGTCTGCCGCCAGGATGTTGAGCCAGGTGCGGGCCGAGCCGATCAGCATGAGGGGAGCATTGCGAACGGCTACGCGCTTGTTCCCCCTGGCGATGCCGATCGCGGTGGTGTAGTCGATCAGCCAGTCCTCAGGCTTGGCAGCCCTATTGTATTTTGGGGTGTCTCGGGGAAGCGTGAAGCCGGTTGGGAATGGCTTGTTGCGGATCCGAGGGCCGAAACAGGCCAATCCAATCGAGCCCTCCTCCTTGAGGAGGGCAGACTGTGCGAGTTGGTCGATGTGGTTGGGGCATCGTTCTCGCTGCAGGGGACACGCGGCCCGATCCGAGCCGAGAGTTCGGGGCGGATGATGAGCGGAACCGACCGTTCCGGCTCGTGCCATGGGGGAAGAGTGTGCCCATGGTTGCGACGGCTGTCGGCAGCCGGTGCCTCATGACAGCCGCTACGAGGCGGGTTGTTGGTGGGCCGGCTGTTAATAGCCGGCTACTCGCTCCCCGGCAGCTGAGAGGGCCGGGGTTGCTAGCCTTGACCCTGTGGCCAGAGACGCGAGGGGAGCAAGAGTGCTGAGCCAGCTGACTGCTAGCAGTCCCCGTGCCCTCGCGCTCGGGCTAGGGGCCTTCGGAGGCGGCACCGCCAGCCGCGAGCAGATGCTGCTGCGCGTCAGCGGCGTCGATGAGGTCCTTGATGTGACGCTCGCGGGTGGCACATTCTTCGCCCTCCAAGGTAGCCAAATCCTCGTAGGCTACCTTGAGGGCCCGCAGGTTGGCTACAGGGGTGTCGTAGACGGGCATTTTGCCGCCTAGGATCTCGGCGACCACGCGACTGCAGTCACGCACAACCCCATGCCAGTTGGGCTCAGTGCCAGCCGGGGTGAGACCGTAGGCAGAAGCGTATTCCCGTTGGGCGGCCTCCATGCCGCGCCGCGTGGCCGCGAGGGCAGTGGCGTCCTTGAACAGGACGCGGCGAGCCACCTCGAGCTCGGCCGCAACAGCATCGGGGTTTGCAGTCAGGGCAATAGGGGTGCTAAAGCCCCGGAGGTCCGCATCGAGCGGGTCGGAGGTGCCGACGCAAGCCGCGGCGGCGTTAGCCTCGGCCCACGCACGTCCGGAGGAGGTGGAGGAGATGATCGCCATTGCCCCCACGCGATCGTGGGAGCTGCTGGACTCGGTCGCAGCAAGTGCGCCCATAGCCGTGGGCGGACCGGCGTAGACGAGCACCTGGTTGGGGTACTCGTCAGCGGACAGAGCTTCGGCGAGGCTGAGCCTGCCGAAACGCTCGGTGAGCGCATCGATGTCGAGCGCGAGGTCGATGGAGCTGCCCGCAGGGCGTGCTGGAGCAAGCCCCACGAGCCCACGGTTTCGCCTGGATGTGCAGCGGCGGCGGGGAATGGCAATGGGTCCCGCTCGGAGCATGAATCCGTCCGGCGCCGCGTATGGCCCCACGGTGGGCGCCAATTGTCGTCGTTTTCTCATGACAGATGCCATGGGTAGGCTTGTCCTAGGTGGTTGGGGCCGGAGGACGCCAACGGGCTCCGGGAGAGAGATTAGGTACAACTGGTGGTGACACACGATGTACCCAGGTTCAGGGCCCTCCGTGGGAGGTAATACCCCTAGTCCTGCTTCGTCTAGTTTGATGGATGGGTTTGTTTACACGGGTGCTCCTTGAGCTGAGTCTAGAGGAGGAAGAGGGAGCAGCTGGCTCGCCTTCGTCTGCTATCAAGTGTGAGAATGTGGGAAGTGTCCCGTGAGAGTGTGCGTGAGAGTTGTCTGTCCCCGTTCCCGCCCGATCGCGCTCACCAAGGACAGCGGCCCGAACGGCCGGACTGTAGCCATGTGCACCGATGCATCAGCGGCCACTATGGCTACAATGATGTCCGCCGTGGCGGTCACGTCTTGTCGCCGTACTCGTGCACAGATGGACGGGACATTGCATGTCTGCCCCGGGGTCAACAGAAGAGGCGGCCCAGAGGCAACCGGCCACGCCCAGCCGGTCGGGGGTCGAGCCGGCTCCTTGACCAGCCGTCCGTGTCGCCAGCCGGTGATAGCTCGAGCCGGCCGCGCTCTAGCCGGCCGTGGGCAGCCGGTTGCATAGTTTTTCTTCGAAGCGGGGGGAGAAACTCGTTGCTTTGTCCTACCCAGGGGTAATAAACCCGTCATCGGCAGGCCAAAGCCACGTGAGAAGTGGCAAGAGAAGACGACGTGCTCTCCCGCCTGCGGTTCGGGCATCACCTCATCGCCTGGCGCGCGGGCGACCACGCGCTCCTCCGATGGCAGCATGCGGGTGCGGTGTAGGATCAAAAGTAGGTCTAGAGGGGGGTGATTAGACTACTTGACCAATTAAAGGTTTTGCCTATACCAAATTTATGGTGACAGTTTTTAGCATTTCATGGCAAGTCAAGTACACCCTACACATGCAAGTCTAAGAGTATATAGCAGCGGAAAGTAACAACAAGCATGTATAGAAGGGATAGGGTAGGAAGATCAAACGCAATTGTGGACACGATGATTTTTCCCGTGGTTCCGATAGGTGGCACTATCGTACATCCACATTTATGGAGTCTTCAACCCACGGAGGGTAACGGTCGCGAGAGTCCATGGAGGGCTCCACCCAAAAGGGTCCACGAAGTAGCAACCTTGACTATTCCATACGGCTTCCGTCCATGAAGGACTAGCCTCGCTATGGGGTAGATCTTCACGAAGTAGGCGATCTCCTTTTTGCCAATCCTCTCATTGAACATTTCCTGAAATATACTTAGTGGAAACATTAGTTCAATGACTTATATGTTGTTATTAATTACCAAAACCACCAAGGGAGCAAATGTGCTTTCAATATCCCCCTTTTTGGTAATTGATGACAACATATAGATCAAAGCTTCGACATATGATAAAATTAATGAGATTAATCGTTGCTTTGAGAGGTATGTGATAAGCAAGAGCTCCCCCTAAATTTGTGCATTATTTTGAACTTGCATTTGAATGCAAATGCACAATCGATTAGGTATATGGGGTACTTATTCCATCTCACATAAAACTTGGTGGTGTGCGAGAATAATTAGAGTGAATAACATGGCACAACACACATAAGTAAGGGTGAATGATCATCTCATGAGCATTAAGATGATAGGAAATAGTAGCATCACCCATAACATAGTAGCATAACACAAACACAAAAGTATCTCACATCAAATCAAAAGAACCAAATGTTTTTGAAAAGCAAGTAAAAAGACAAATCTCTCTCTCGCTCGAAGCCTATAGATCTATATACACTTCTCCCCCTTTGGCAACAAGTTACCAAAAAGTTCAAAGGCATACATCTAAGCGTTCTTGGGCACATCTCCTATGGTTGTTTATGAAGGAGTCGAGATGATGGCGTCGGCGAAGATCTCTACAGATGTCGTAGATGGAGCTGGAGTGGTCACTGATGGAGCTGATGTTGATGGAGCTGATGGATCTGTTGGAGCTGGCACTGTGGCTGATCTGGCCTGAGTAGTGAACTGAGTGCTTGTTCCTAGAGGTGATTCCTCCTCTTCACCATCATCATCATCTGAAGTAGAAGAGACCCGAGGGATTTTCACGGAGTCAACTTCATGCTGAAGTTTTGTAACTATCTTCGTCAGCCCGTCCACTTTATTAGTAAGGGACTTGATTGTGGTCTCAAAGATCCTGACAAGACTGTTTTGGTTATCTAGAATCCCCTTAATGTCCTTTTGCATGCTCCGAATAGATGATATCAGCAAATCCATTTGCTCACTCCTGGAATGAGGGGTTTGAGCACTAGTGGCTCTCACTGTCTCTGTTACTTCTTGAGCTGCAGCAGAAGTGGGATGATCAGCTTCCATCACCATGATGTTGTCCTCTAGATCTGGCTATAGGGGCAAATGTGGGTGATCCAAGGCAAAGATGTGCTTCTCCAGTCTTGAGTTTATGAGCATCTGGATGTAGGGTGCATAACAGCATGAGCGCTTCTGATCAGTAGCAACCCTCTTGATTGTCTCTACAATCAAGTCCATGACGCTGATCCTGGTGTGAGTGTCAAGATGGATCAACAGGTTGATGGAGTGGCCTCGGATCATCTTGTCATCTTTGGACTTGGGCATCAGGGTATGCCTCAGAATGGTGTTGATAGTGCATAGGCCAGCCTGAAGAAAGTAAATGGACCCTAGCTGGCGAGACTTCACTTTGTCAGTAGGGATCTCCTTATACATGTTGGCCATAGCATTGTGAATAGCCTTGGATTCTGAGTAGACATCCAGGTCACCATCCTATGCTTCAGGAACTCCTAATATCTTTGCCCATTCCTTAATAGTTGATTCATATCGGGCACCTTCAGTCATCCACACAATTCTACCATCTCCGTAGAAGTGTGTAGTGGAGTAGAACTGCATGATCATCTTGTCATTCCATGCTATGAATTCTCTGCCTATGAATTCATCAAGACCAATGCAATGGAAGTTGTCCTGGACACTTCGAAAGCAGTCCTCATTCTCCTTGATGTACTTCCAATCAATGTATCGCATATCGCTGACAGATGGACTCTTGTCAAAGAGCACAGTCTCATAGAAGTCCTGCTGCTCCTTGGTATAGAACCTGTAGTCCACAACTATTTTCTTTCTTTGGGCATAAGGATCAATATCTCTCCATGCCCTCAGTCCTGAGTCCTTCCTCTTCTTCATGTCCTCAGCTACTGGATAGCTGGCATTATGAACAAGGAGGTGTGGTCTAAGCGTCATTAACATTGTCAGATCATCATCAGCTTCAGCTCCGGAGGCATTCCCTTTGTTCTTCTCAGAGTCTGGAATCTGCCTAGTGGTCCTCTTGGGCTTCTCAGCAGCCTTCTTGGATGTGCTGGTTTTGGGCATAGCATCAGACATCAACTTCTTTGCCTTCTTCTTGGGAGGAGCCTTTGCTGGCTCAACCTCCTCTTCCTCAGCAGCAACAACTTCTAGATCCTCAAACATGGAGGTAGGCCTGCCAGTCACATGAATGATCCTCTTCCTGGCCTTTTTCTCTCCTGCCTTCTTAGGCATAGCTTTCTTGGGGATCTCAACAGAAACAGTTGCTCTGGCAGTCTCATAAGCCTTGAAGGTTGAAGCTGGTGCATATATTTTGCTGACAACCCTTCTGGAGGAAGTAGCTTCAGTTGCAGCTTTCTTGGTAGCCTACTCTTGCTTCTTAGCAACAACTTCCTCAGGGACAAAGCCTGAATCTTCTTCTTTTGAGTTCAACCTCTTTCTGGTTCTGGTGGAAGCCTTGGGCAACCCATGTGAGTTGGGGGTGCTTGGATCTAAGAATGAACTGGGCTCTGGGCTTGTGCCTGAACTCATGTCTCCTCTCTGCTCTGACCTGTTCTGACTGTCTCCTGAACCTGACATGCTGACCCTATGAATAGAGTGTAGATGAGAAGAAGTAGATGAGTCATCACAAAACGAGGCTATTTTTGAAATTTGAGCAATTAGTTTTTCAAAAGTTTTGCAATCTGTCACATACATATCGGTACAGTCGAAATGAAATTTTCGGTGGGCCCGAGACAGACCAACTCCTTAACAGGAACTTGGCAGCCTTTTCGGTAGGACCAAAAAGATCCACTTGGTTCCATCGAGTCAGTTCTCAGCAACACAGAAAAGTATATTGGTGAGACCGATATTTTCGTTTCGGTTCCACCGAGATGTATCGGGCAGACAGCAAAACCGTAGAAAATCCATCAAACTCAAGATTTTGCAATTTCTGGTGGATAGATGAATGAGCAATAGGTGGCTTATAGAAAAAACAAGGTCCAGTGCGCAAGAATCAGAATGGGAGTGCACTAGAGATCGAATCCGTACCCTAGCTTGGTGCGGATCCTCTACGGCGGCGACGTTTGTGAAGATTACGTCGACGGCGGCGATTCCCAGCGGCGGAGGAGCTCGGGAAGTCAAGGGCGATGACCAGGGGTCTTTGGAACGTCAGCTTAGTGTTTTGGAGCGCGACGTATGAAGATGAAATTTCAAAACGTTGGGGTCCAGAGTTATATAACCACCACTGTCGGTGACACCGATTCTAAGTTTTCAGTGTCACTGAGTGCCTCAACTGTCAGCTGACAGGGACACTCGGTGTAACCGAGAAAATGGAATCGGTGATACCGATATTGAAAAAACAGATCAACCCTAGGCAATCGATGAGACCGAGGTTTTGGTGTTGGTTCCACCGAGTTGCACCTGGGAGGTTTTAATGGTCAGTCCTTGTCGATACGGAACTCCGAGTGCTCCACACATAGAGGGATCGAAAAGCACTTGTTCAAATTTTGTGATGCAACATGAATGGAATATGAGATGAGAAAGCATAGATAGCTAAAGAGTGGTCCTAGGCATTCTTGTCCATCCAATTGGCAAAAGATAAATCAAAAGCCAAATAGCAACAATTGGATATCCTCGAATGAGAAAATAAATGCAGACCAACATGCTCACACAATAAGATGTCAAAAGAAATCATGACAAACATGCACAAACACACTAGCATCTAACAAGCACTTGGGAAATGACAAAGTCATATATATATATATATGAGTATTTGACTTAGGAGCCAAGTAAGAGTACTTGATCATAGGTCATACTCATCGTTTAAGCACAAGTGGGGTTGCCACTTTTTCATAAAGAATTTAATGTTGTCACATGTTAAGAGATGCTTCGACTCAAGAATTAGAGTAAAGCTCCCCCTTAATGTGACATCCCCCCATAAGAGGGATAAAATAACCTTGGGTTTTGTCGATGAAGACTTCATGTTGGTGAGGTAGTTGTGGATGCTCAATGTTGATGAAGATCACCAAGAGTTGGGAGCATCCTTGTTGTTTCCTTACTCCTCTCACCTACATGGGTTAGTCCCAACATACAAGAGACAAATACAAGGATATCTATGGACATGGAGTGCAAAGCATGTGTTATGATGTCCATTGATTTGTTGATTACCTTGTCCCTTGCTCACCTTTGAGTGAATGTGTGACTCATTGAACTATTGCATTGAGTTGATGTTGAGTGCAAAAAGTTCTTGCCAATAATGAATGTGAGTGAATTTCATTGGCGGAGTCAACCCTCAAGAACTTACTAGTTCTTTTTCTTGGGAACCCACATCAAGTTGATGGGGATCCTTGGTGTTGAAGTGGCCTTTGTAGTAGTTGAGCTTGAAGTAGCCTTGGGAACCCACTCCACCAAAGTTAGGGGTTTATCTTCATATGAGTCAATGTCATATTGAAGCTTGTTCTTGCCCTTGAGCTTGTGGTCTTGTGGTGGAAGGTCATCTTGAGTGTTTGTCCCCTTGGGAAGAGTATTTTTCATACTTCACCTTTTGAGGAACAAACTTGGACTTGGGATATTGACCTTCTTCCCACTCAACTCCATTAGCGTTGAAGTAGCCAACACCATGATTCTTCCGGTATCCTCCGTGCTTGCGTACAATTTCCTCAAATTGCTTACATCCGGCAAGACTCTTGTAGATAACTTTTTCTATAATTCAGTTCAATAAAGCATGTTCTTGATCAAGGGTAACTTGGCTAAGAGAAGCATCATTAGTGGAATCAATAGAACTACTAGAAGCAACATCATTGGATTTATCACTTTTATTGTTGCTACTAGATGAAGAATCTTTCTTGCCTTTGTTACTAGATTGCTTAGTTTTAACTTGAGGAATGAAAGAAGACAAGAGTAGTCGTTTGGCTAGATAAGATGAGGTATTCTTCCGGATATCGTCATTGATGGCTTTGAGAAACTCATGCCCTTGCTCCAAGTTGAGCTTCTCGAAGCGTAGCTTCTCATGAGTTCTCACAAGCTCTCTATGATCTTCGAGAGTAGATTCATGACCTAACTTAAGAGTGTTTAGTTCTTAAGTTAGTTGTTCTATTTTCATCCTATCATCATCAATTGACTTATCTTGACTAGCATGATAATTATCAAGTTCATTTTGATCACTATCACTAGTTTTATCACAAAGTAAGTCATCATCACAAAGTAGATCATCTTCATCACTATCAAAATCAAGATACTCGGGGTGTGATACCTTGGGGCCTTTAGCCATGAAGCAACTTTCACTCCCTTCATTTTGTGAATCAAATAGATCGTGGGAGTTGGTAGTCACTAGAGCAATTCCGGCAACACCATCATCTTAACTATAGTCGGAGTCGGAGTGATAGCTTCTCTTAGAGTTGTTGTCGGAGTCAGAGCCGGAAACCCATTAACCAACATGAGCTTGATGTTTTATTCTTGTGTAGCTCTTGGTGTACTTGTCATTCTTCTCCGAATCTCTACTTCTCCTTGAGTGTCTTCGTTCATAACGATCATCTCTACTCCTTCTCTCTCTTTGTGGTGATTCATTCCTTGAGTGTGACAGCCCAAGTGTTGTCCCTTCCTTTTATGGCATGCAACCCCATGTATGAACCTTGTGTCATGAGCTATGTATGAGTTGCAACTTGTCATCCATGTGTGGTTTGCATTCATGTATCATTTCATCACGCATCATTTCTTTCATCTTGTCATGTTGGATTTTCACGTGTCCTTGAATGAATGTGAGTGTGACTTGTATTGTGATGTGTTTGAGTGTGAAGTGGTTTGTTTGTGGTTGGTGTAAGTGAGCAAACTCCTTCTCTTCCCCTCTCTTATCTTTCTAGTAAACCCCCAACCTAATGCCTTTCTTTCCCATATTATTTAATAACAGAATTAACTTGCATATTAAAATGTTTAAAAATGTTCAAGAGGTGGCTCAATTTATATTAATAATTTAGAGTGTTGTTCTTTTGTTGTTTGGGGTTTGAATGATTTTGTGTTTAAATAAATAGAAGGTTGTTATTTCTTAAAGTATTAAAATTACTTGCCCAATAAATCCACTTAATATTTTTATTGATTAGTGCACATTATTTTCTTTTAAAAAGTATTTTTAGTTGCACCAGAGATCCTTTTAATTGCTCTGGAGATTTTATCATGTGTGGCTGTGTTTAAAATTTTAGAAAAGCCTTCTCTGTTTTCTTGTGTGAGAGAGAGTTCAGGGCAGGCCCAGCCTCCCCACCGCAGCCCAGAAGCTCCCGCAGGCCCAGCCTCCCTCGCAGCCGTGTTCGTTTCTTCCTCCTCCTATACGGCAGATCATCCAGAGGAACCACGTCGGGTTGCCGATGATTTGACAGCCGTAGTGAGTCCTCCTTCCCCTTTTAGTTGTGTCCCTCGTGCCCTAGGGTTCTTCCTCTCTCCATTCCTCCCCCTCTCCTTGTCGTGCCGCCGCCAGGTAAGCTGCCCAAGCCATGTCGTCGCCGTGTCCGCCATGCTCCGGCCGAGCAGCAGCTCGTACCCAGAGATAGAAGCTCGCCGCCTCTTCGATGACATGGTGCACGGGAGAACTCCCACTCGTGCTCCTCTTCTTCCCCGATGACCAACTGGTGCCAAGGGAGCCGTCGACGTCGCCCCTTCTCCTCTGCAGCCCGGACCAGAGGCGGCGCCAAGATCTTCTTCCTCCTCGCGTCGCCTCGTCGAGCCCTGAGCCCCCTCTTCGTGTCCTAGGTAAGGAGGTACGACCCCTCCTTCTGTCCCGCCTTGATAGCTCGTTGATGTCCCAGTGTACGCATAGATCCGATCGTGCATAGGTTGCGCTCTCGGTGCTCTAGGCAAGCTGCGGTTTTGCTTTTAGTTGCAGATGTGTTTAGGTGGCGTGTTCCGTGGGCAGCCTTGTGCATGTGGTGCATGAAGATCCCCCTAGACCCAGCAGCCCCGCCAGCTGTACCCCTCGTCGGAGGTGGCCGGAGCTAGCCCCGAGCTGCCACCGTTGATCTGTCTCTGTGCGTTTTCGTCAGTTCGTTAGTTAGTGTGCTCATATGTGGTATTAGAGCAGCAGAACTCCCCCTCTGTTAATGAGCGCTCTTGTAGCCGAGTGGTAGTCGCTGGGGGAGTAGACCCTGATGGTTGTGGGTTCGAGCCCAGGCTCCCCCTTTTTTCTTTTAATTTTTTCTTTCTTTCTTTTGTTTTCTTTTGTTTTATGACCTACTGCAATGTATGTGTGTGTAGGTAATTCCAGGTAGTGTTTTTCTTTTATTTTCTAACCTATCATATGTTTATGTAAGTTGTAGAGTGTGTGTGCATGTGTTCTTGGGTATATGTATCTGTGGTGTGTGTGTGTGTGCCTATGCACACATGCTGATGTGTGTGTTGGTGCATGCACATGTGTGTGTGTGGTAGATGATCACCCCGTCATGGGTGGTATGATCTTGGTGGCATTTGTGCTCATATGCTTTGGGCATATTTTGAGCATGTGTGTGTGTGTGTGTTAGTAGTGGTGTGAGTAGTGTGTGTGGGGTGTAGGGGACTAGTGGGCATTCCACTTGACTCACCCCTTTTTGTTAGTATGCTTGTTAGTAGGGTTCGTTAATATTGCCATGGTGTTTTGTTTAACATGATAATCACCCATATAAGTGGGAAACAAGCTGCTAAGTTGCATACTTCAAGTTTCTGTTTCAGCATGCTAAAAACTGTTAAGTCTGAGAATGTGCTGTTATTTTTATGCTATGAAGAGTGTGTGACATCTAGTTATGTGTTTGGAATTTGCTCATGCTCAGTGTTAGTTATTTGAAGCAGATGTTGTCTACTACCGTCCTATTAATTTTCATGCCAGTAGATGGTCTATAGCATATTTAACTACAGCTGTCAACTTGCTACTTTATTAACTCAGATTCCAGAAAACTGGAATTTTCACCAAGTCCCAGAAAACTGTTTCATCATGGCAACTTGATAGTTTCATGCTTATTGATGTGTGCCTCCTTTGCTGATTGTATAGTTGGATAAGTTGGAGTGTGTGTTGTGTAGATTCTATCAATATCTTGTTTGTGGCTGTAGGACTCCTGTAGCTCGAGTTGTGGGCTGTGTAAGTTGATATGTTGCTGTTTGTGGCAGATTGTGAGTTTTATTGCTTTGTGACTTGTGGGAGCTATGCTCCATGGAATTGATTGATTTTTGAGCCTATTGTAATTGCTTTTTCATCACCTAACCAGTGGCTACCTTGGAATGCCAAGAATTAGCCCATAGCTTGGTTGTCTTGTGTTTTGCCTCCGTACCTTGTCGTGAGCGTATCTTGAGAACCGTAACTCCGTTTCTTGCGTTCTTTATATGCATTTATATCAATTTTGCATGTTGCATCCATATCTGTCATTTTCATGCATGTCTAAATAAGTTAAGATGAGGTTCTGTCCAGATTCACTAATAAACAAACCTTGCATGTGAAACATGACTAGTTTTGGATTGCCATGTTAAATCTTCATAAATGAGTCATGCATCATCTTGGTTGTGCATTGCACCTTTGTTGGATATTTATTTGATGTTTCTCTTAGGTAGACGTGAGTGTCGATACTGAGTACGGGACCCAGGAGAGTACCACTAGGAGGATCCCACTACTTGTTCCGCGGAAGAACCATAGATGCTTAGTGCTGCTGCAAACTAAACACTTTCCCCATCCCAACCTTTAAGCTTGAATAGTCTCGGTACCCGGGCACTTGATTTTCGAGTCCTTATGGCTCACAGATTACTACAACCCTCCAGGTACAGGTACAGACGAGTACGTGCAGGATGATCTTACCCAGCTCAAGTGGGAATATGATGAGGAAAGAGGCAGGATGTATGTGACTTACCTGGATGAGTAGAGGACCATGGTCGTGATCTTTGGGATAGCGAGATAGTATCATTTGCAGCTTTTTATCGTTTGATTTCGTCCATAGGCGGACCCCGTCTTCATCTTGATGATTTGAACTCTGAGTGAATTGTAATTTAGCATGTGGCGAGTGTAAGCCAATCTTGTATACTAATCTTTTTAGTATTGTATGATGTGATGATACTATACTTGCTAACGGGAAGATGTGCCTCTATCCCTTGCGGGGCCCTCATTCCTTAAAAAGGATAGGCGCGCATCTTGGGCATGACAAGTTGGTATTCAGAGCCATACGACCATAGGAGCCTTTGCTTGTTCGAACTTGGCCGAGTCGTGTCTAGTGAAAACTATTTTGAGTCTAGTTATATCAGAGAGTAGGATTCTTTTTACTCCTCTCTTTGCACTGGTGAGGTTTCCGACTTAGGAATTTTGATTCTACTCCTCTTCTCGCTCAAAAAAAAATTAGGATCACGAGGGTATTTTGGAGTCTATATGATACCAATGTGACAGGGTTCTGTCTTGATGCCTCCTGTCTGACTTGATTTCTTCCGGGGAGTCGAGCTCCAGGGAATGTTGGCACATCGTTATCATTCAGCTTCCTTGATATATTAGGACGGAGAGTGTTCGAAATTACTTCAATACTTATCGTGGTGAGATAAGGTCAGAGTCACCCAGTATTGGGGAGGCGTCCGGGGTACCACCATGCTTTAGTATCGTTGTGAGTTCGAGGATTCGAGATTAGATGAGTTTGTGAAAGCCTCTGGTTATGTGTTTAAGGATGGATACAGTTGGGGTGTAGGATTGCTAGTTGTGTGAGATATTTGCTCCTTGTATCCCCCACACCGGATTGCATAACCAGAAAGTTTTTGGAAGTTCATAAGTGGGAAATCTTGTAGTCATCTAGGATCATCTTCTTCAGATGTATATGGGCATGTACATTTGTTCCGAGCGCTTAGCTCAATACTTTTGTGTTATTACAAGTGGCTTATTATATTTGATGATGTTATCATGAACCGAAGAAGCATTCTTACTAATTTTTCAGTAGGAAGGTTGTGTTGTTATTTGTTCAATTTCTTTCAAGAATTTGATTCAGCTTTGATTTCATCTTATCAATGAGGTGGTGATGCGTTTTGTCCATCTTCGGGATGGCTCCACCAACTCGCAACAATCCGGGTCGTGGTGAGGAGCAGACTGATGTTCCACCACCGCCACCGCCACCACCAACTCTGCCTCCTCCTCCAGAAGCTTGACAAGCTGTGATGGCTGCAACCAATGCGAACACTTAGATGTTGCTCAGACTATTGCAAGAAAGGGAGCAGGGTCAGCAAGGTTTTCAAGGGAATTTTCAGAATCAGCCTCAGTTTGCAGCGCTCAATCAGTTCCTTGCCAACTAGCCCAAGTCTTTTACCTGTTGTGAGCAACCTCTTGATGCTGATGATTGGCTTCGTGATATGAGTAAGCATTTTGAGTGCAGCAATGTCAGGCCAGAGGACTTTGTCAGATTTGCATCGTTCCAGCTCAAGGGTCAAGCAGCTGATTGGTGGCAGCAGTACAAGGATTCCAGGGGCGATCGTGTTGTTACTTGGGATGATTTCCATCATGACTTTAGGGCTCATTACATTCCGACAAGCTTTGTCGAGGAGATGCATGAGAAGTTTAGGCACCTGAAGCAGGGAAGCAAGTCTGTCTACCAGTACAACGTCGAGTTCCAGAATCTAGCCCGTTATGCCAAGCAAGATGTTCCAGATGACAAGGCTATGATCTATCAATTCATAGGTGGTCTCAAGGATGAGCTTCTGCCAGGCCTAGTTCTTCAAGATCCTCGGGAGTTTGATCAGTTCTACAACATGGCTTTGAAGGTTGAAGCAGCTCAGCTCAAGTTGGAGAACTCCAAGAAGCGTTCAAGGGATTCATATTCTTCTTCTTCCAGCTCTCAGATGGTTTCCAAGTAGCAGAAGTATTAGGCGCCAAATCCTCTTTCGTTTCGTCCTCCTTAGCAGCAGAAGCAGTTTGGTGGTCGTGGTTCTTCCCACCCATCCAACCTAGGATTCCAGCAGAGACCCCAGGCGTCCAAGGCTGTTCTTGTTCCTCCTCCACGCATTTTTCATCCACTTTCTGAGGTGACTTGTCACAAGTGTGGCTAGAAGGGTCACTATGCAAACAAGTGCAACCAGCAGCGTCTTCTGCCTCCTCCTCCTGTCAAGCCTCCAGGCAATGCTATGGTGAAGCATAATCCCAAGACCGCAAGAGTGAATATGGTGAATGCAGCTGAAGTAGAGCAATCCAATGATGTGATTATGGGTAATCTCTCAATTAATGATTTCCCTGCAAAAGTATTGTTTGATTCCGGTGCATCGCATTGTGTCATGTCAAAGCCATTTTTCATTAAGCATGATTTCCCGTCAGCATCATTGGGTAGACCATTGGGTATTGTCTCTTCGGGTGTTTCCATGAGGACCAATTCTATTGTTTCGGATGTTTCTATCAAGATGGGCAATTATTCTATTATGGCTTCTCCTTGTGTTCTTGGGAATTCCGATATTGATCTCATTCTGGGCATGGACTTCCTGGCTATGAATAAGGCTTATATTGATTGCAAAGCAAAAGAAGTCAAGCTGACTCATCCTTCAGAAGATGTGATTATATTCGCGGCTCGCGATGACACAATCCGTCTCTTTGCTCTGAATGAGAAGGGTGAAATCTCGGCGATTTCTCAAATTCCGGTGGTTTGTGAGTATGAAGATGTCTTCCCAGAAGAATTGCCAGGAATGCCTCCGCACCGGCCAGTTGAGTTCGTGATTGATCTCGAGCCCGGAGTTGAACCGGTCTTTAAGCGCCCGTATAAACATGGCCCCAAAGATCTGAAAGAGTTGAAGAAGCAGCTAGATGAGCAAGAACGTCTGGGTATGATCAGACCAAGCTCTTCTCTATGGGGTTGTGGAGTTTTGTTTGTCAAGAAGAAGGATGGCACGGATCGTCTTTGTGTTGACTACCGGCCATTGATCAAGAAGACAATTAGAAACAAATACCCACTTCCTAACATCAATGAGTTGTTTGAACAACTGAAAGGTGCCAAGGTTTTCTCCAAGTTGGATCTTCGCATGGGTTATCATCAGATTCGCATTCGCGAAGAAGACATTCCCAACACCGCTTTCAGGACGAGTTTTGGCTCGTATGAGTACACCATCATGTCGTTTGGTCTTGCTAATGCTCCTTCAACCTTCTCAAGAATGACGAATTTCATTTTCTCTCCCCTCAAGAATGAATTCGTCTTGGTCTATCTCGATGATATCCTTGTGTTCTCGGAGACAGAAGAAGAGCATGCAGAGCATCTCCGCCTTGTGCTTGACAAGTTAAGGGAACATCGGTTCTATGCCAAGTTTTCCAAGTGTGAGTTCTGGCTCAATGAAGTGGTGTACCTCGGGCATGTCATCTCTGCCGAGGGAATTAAAGTGCACCCCGAGAAAGTTGAGGCTATATTGAAGTGGGAACCTCCTCGGAATGTGAAGCAACTTCGGAGTTTCCTCGGGATTTCTAGCTATTGCAGAAGATTCATGGAGAAATTCTCTCAAATTGCTAAGCCTCTGTCCAATCTCCTCCAGAAGAGTGTCAAGTATGTTTGGTCTCCTGAGTGTGATGTAGTGTTCAATACGCTCAAGCAGAGACTGACTTTAGCTCCAGTTCTTGTTCCTCCTGAGCAGTTGAAGCCTTTCCAAGTTTTGTGTGATGCTTCTCTCCAAGGTCTTTGTGGTGTTCTCATGCAAGACAAGCAGATTGTTGCTTATACCTCGCGTCAGTTGAAGCCTGCCGAGAAGAACTACCCCACTCATGATCTTGAGTTGGCGGTAGTTGTGCATGCTCTAATGACTTGGAGGCATTTGTTGTTGGGTAGACCAGTTGAGGTGTACACCGATCACAAGAGCTTGAAGTACATTTTTACTCAACCCAATCTCAATCTTTGGCAATCTCGTTGGGTGGAAATGCTTGAAGACTTCAACCCAAGCATTGAGTATACTCCTGGGAAAGCAAATGTCATTACAGACGCGCTCAGCCGTAAGGCGTACTGCAATAGTCTCATCTTGAAGCCTCTTCAACCCGAGCTTTGTGAAGCCTTCCGCAAGCTCAACCTTCAGATGATTCCGCAAGGATTTCTTGCCAATCTTGAAGTCTCTCCTACTCTGGAAGATCAGGTTCGCCAAGCGCAGCTTTTTGACGCTATGGTGAAGAAAGTGAAGAAAGGTGTGCTCAAGAGCATTCCGAAGTATAAGTGCTTTCGAGTTGATGACAAAGATACCTTGTTATTTGAGGACCGTCTTGTGGTTCCAAAAGGTAGTCTCACAAAGGTTATCATGAACGAAGAACACAATTCTCTTCTATCCATTCATCCAGGCAGTTCCAAGATGTATCTGGATCTCAAGCAAACCTTCTGGTGGACTCGCATGAGACGTGAAATTGCTCAGTTCGTGACCGGGTGTGATGTTTGTCGCAGAGTGAAGGTGGAGCATCAACGTCCAGCAGGTCTTCTTCGGCCTTCGCCTATCCCAGAGTGGAAATTCGATCATGTTGAGATGGATTTCGTTACTGGGTTTCCCAAGTACAAGAGAGGCAACGTTGCCATCTTTGTGGTTATCGACAAGCTGTCAAAAGTTGCTCATTTCCTGCCAGTCAAAGAATCTTTCTCGGCAGCTCAGCTTGCAGAGTTGTATACGTCAAGGATAGTGTCTTTGCATGGTATTCCTCAGCTCATCTCTTCTGACCGTGGAAGCCTCTTTACTTCCAAGTTTTGGGAGTCCTTCCAGACTGATATGGGTACCAAGATCCGTTTCAGCACTGCGTTTCATCCGCAGACAAGTGGTCAAGTTGAGAGAGTCAATCAGATCCTTGAAGATATGCTCAGAGCCTGTGTGATTTCGTTCGGCATGAAGTGAGAAGACTGCCTTCCATATGTTGAATTCTCATACAACAATAGCTTCCAAGCTAGTTCAGGCAAGGCCCCTTTCGAGATTCTCTACGGCCGAAAGTGTCGAACCCCGCTTAACTGGTCTGAAACCGGTGAGCGTCACATATTGGGCAATGACATGATCACTGAAGCTGAAGAAATGTGCCATGTCATTCGCGAGAACCTCAAAGCAGCTCAGTCTCGACAGAAGAGCTATTACGATAGCAAACATCAGGATGTTTCCTTCCAAGTGGATGATCTAGTCTATCTCAAAGTCTCTCCCATGAGGGGCACTCAGCGGTTTGGAATTAAAGGGAAGTTGGCTCCTCGTTTTGTTGGTCCTTTTCCCGAATCTCCCTTAACGTAAGAAATAGAAGCTCGAGAAGGAATACCACTAAAAACCTAGTTCGCTCTCAAATAAAAACCTAGTTCACTCGCTAAAGCATCCATGGCTGAATGGTGAAAGCGCCCACCAACCTAGAAAGGCAAAATGGGTCAAAAAGTAGGTTCAATTCCTGCCGGATGCACTGCCTCTTAAAGACAGAAACAAAGGAGGGAAAGAAGGTAGTATAGGGAACTTGATTTTGGATTCTTATCGAAAGTGAATCCCTCTAACACTTTTGTTAGTGTTTTATGAGAAAATCTTTTATAGACACAACAAGTGTGAAAATCCTTAGTCACTAGGCAAGAAAGTTTCATTGGTCCTTTCAAAGTTGTTGGCAAGAGAGGTGGTCTTGCATATCAACTAGAGCTTCCTCCAAATTTTGTGAATGTGCACGATGTCTTCCATGTTTCTCAGCTCTGGAAATGCTTCAAGACTCCTGAGCGGACCATTGACCTCCAAGACATCGATCTCCAAGAAGATCTCTCTTATCGTGAGCATCCAGTTGCTACTCTTGAAGAAACTGAGTGTAAGACTTGCAACAAGTCTATCAAATTCCTCAAGGTGAAGTGGTATCACCATTCCAACAAAGAAGCTACTTGGGAACGCGAGGACCTTCTCCGTTCTGAATTTCCGGACTTATTTCGTTCCTAGATCTCGGGTCGAGATCCTCTTTTAGTGTGGGAGAGTTGTGACAGCCCAAGTGCTGTCCCTTCCTTTTATGGCATGCAACCCCATGTATGAACCTTGTGTCATGAGCTATGTATGAGTTGCAACTTGTCATCCATGTGTGGTTTGCATTCATGTATCATTTCATCATGCACCATTTCTTTCATCTTGTCATGTTGGATTTTCATGTGTCCTTGAATGAATGTGAGTGTGACTTGTGTTGTGATGTGTTTGAGTGTGAAGTGGTTTGTTTGTGGTTGGTGCAAGTGAGCAAACTCCTTCTCTTCGCCTCTCTTGTCTTTCTACTAAACCCCCAACCTAATGCCTTTCTTTCCCATATTATTTAATAACAGAATTAACTTGCATATTAAAATGTTTAAAAATGTTCAAGAGGTTGCCCTATTTATATTAATAATTTAGAGTGTTGTTCTTTTCTTGTTTGGGGTTTGAATGATTTTATGTTTAAATAAATAGAAGGCTGTTATTTCCTAAACTATTAAAATTACTTGCCCAATAAATCCACTTAATATTTTTATTGATTAGTGCACATTATTTTCTTTACAAAAGTATTTTTAGTTGCACCAAAGATCCTTTTAATTGCTCTAGGGATTTTATCATGTGTGGTTGTGTTTAAAAAATTAGAGAAGTCTTTTCTGTTTTCTTGTGTGAGAGAGAGTTCAGGGCAGGCCCAGCCTCCCCAGCGCAGCCCAGAAGCTCCCGCAGGCCCAGCCTCCCTTGCAGCCGCGTTCGTTTCTTCCTCCTCCTGTACGGCAGAGCATCCAGAGGAGCCAAGTCGGCTTGCGGATGATTTGACGGCCGTAGTGAGTCCTCCTACCCCTTTTAGTTGTGTCCCTCATGCCCTAGGGTTCTTCCTCTCTCCATTCCTCCCCCTCTAATTGCTGTGCCGCCGCCAGGTAAGCTGCCCAAGCCATGTCGTCGCCGTGTCCGCCATGCTCCGGCCGAGCAGCAGCTCATGCCCGGAGATAGAAGCTCGCCGCCTCATCGACGACCTGATGCATGGGAGAACTCCCACTCGTGCTCCTCTTCTTCCCCGACGACCAAGTGGTGCCAAGGGGGCCGTCGACGTCGCCCCTTCTATGCAGCCCAGACCAGAGGTGGTGCCAAGATCTTCTTCCTCCTCGCGTCGCCTCATCGAGCCCCGAGCCCCCTCTTCGTGTCCTAGGTAAGGAGGTACGACCCCTCCTTCCATCCCGCCTTGATAGCTCGTCTATGTCCCAGTGTACGCATAGATCCGATCGTGCATAGGTTGCGCTCCCGGTGCTCTAGGCAAGCTACGGTTTTGCTTTTACTTGCAGATGTGTTTAGGTGGCGTGTTCCGTGGGCGGCCTCGTGCATGTGGTGCGTGAAGATCCCCCCTAGACCTCACAGCCCCATCGGCTGTACCCCTCGTCGGAGGTGGCTGGAGCTAGCCCCGAGCTGCCCCCGTTGATCTATCTCTTTGCGTCTTTGTCAGTTCGTCAGTTAGTGTGCTCGAATGTGGTATTAGAGCAGCAGAACTCCCCCTCTATTAATGAGTGCTCGTGCAGCCGAGTGGTAGTCGCTAGGGGAGTAGACCCTGGTGGTTGTGGGTTCGAGCCCAGGCTCCCCCTTTTTTTCTTTTTTTTTCTTTTGTTTTATGACCTGCTGCAATGTATGTGTGTGTAGGTAATTCCAGGTAGTGTTTTTCTTTTATTTTCTAACCTATCATATGTTTATGTAAGTTGTGGAACGTGTGTGCATGTGTTCTAGGGTATATGTATGTGTGTTGTGTGTGTGTGCCTATGCACACATGCTGATGTGTGTGTTGGTGCATGCACATGTGTGTGTGTGTGGTAGATGATCACCCCTTCATGGGTGGTATGATCTTGGTGGCATTTGTGCTCATATACTTTGGGCATATTTTGAGCATGTGTGTGTGTTAGTAGTGGTGTGAGTAGAGTGTGTGTGGGGTGTAGGGGACTAGTGGGCATTCCACTTGACTCACCCCTTTTTGTTAGTATGCTTGTTAGTAGGGTTCGTTAATATTGCCATGGTGTTTTGTTTAACATGATAATCACCCATATAAGTGGGAAACAAGCTGCTAAGTTGCATACCTGAAGTTTCTGTTTCAGCATGCTAAAAACTGCTAAGTTTGAGAATGTGCTGTTATTTTTATGCCATGAAGAGTGTGTGACATCTAGTTATGTGTTTGGAATTTTTTCATGCTCAGTGTTAGCTATTTAAAGCAGATGTTGTCTACTACCATCCTGTTAATTTTCATGCCAATACGTGGTCTATAGCATATTTAACTACCGCTGTCAACTTGCTACTTTATTAACTCAGATTCCAGAAAACTGGAATTTTCACCAAGTCCCAGAAAACTGTTTCATCATGGCAACTTGATAGTTTCATACTTATTGATGTGTGCCTCCTTTGCAGATTGTATAGTTTGATAAGTTGGAGTATGTGTCGTGTAGATTCTTTCAATATCTTGTTTGTGGCTGTAGGACTCCTGTAGCTCAAGTTGTGGACTGTGTAAGTTGTTATGTTGCTGTTTGTGGCAGATTGTGAGTTTTATTGATTTGTCACTTGTGGGAGCTATGATCCATGGAATTGATTGATTTTTCAGCCTATTGTAATTGGTTTTTCATCACCTAACTAGTGGCTACCTTGGAATGCCAAGAATTAGTCCATAGCTTGGTTGTCTTGTGTTTTGCCTCTATACCTTGTCGTGAGCATATCCTGAGAACCGTAACTCCGTTGCTTGCGTTCTTTAGATGCATTTCTATCAATTTTGCATGTTGAATTCATATCTTCCATGTTCATGCATTTCTAAATAAGTTAAGATGAGGTTCTGTCCAGATTCACTAATAAACAAACCTTGCATGTGAAACATGACTAGTTTTGGATTGCCATGTTAAAATCTTCATAAATGAGTCATGCATCGTATTGGTTGTGCATTGAACCTTGGTTGGATATTTATTTTCTGTTTATCTTGGATAGATGTGAGTCTCGATACTGAGTATGAGGACCCCGGAGAGTACCACTACGAGGATCCCGCTACTTGTTCCGCGGAAGAACCAACAGGCAAGATGATCATACCCGGATCCCGATACTATTTTTGCTTGCTAGTTTCTTGCTCTTATCATTACAATTGCGCTACCTACCACTTGATAGCAGCCTCCTATTTGCCATGACATCCTCTAACCTCCACATCCTAGCAAACCTTTGATTGGCTAAGTTATCGCTGCTCACCATATTATAGCATTCTTAGTTGCAGGTGTAGGTTGTTCCATGTGATAACATGGATTTGGATATCACCATATTATCTGTCGTTTAATTTAATGCACATATATATATTGGTATTGGTGGAAGGCTTGGCCTTTTGCTAAGTGATTTGTTCCGTTGTTACCGCCATTAGTTCCTTGTTACCGGTGTTATGTTTTCCATATTTTGCGCTCCTAACATGCTCGGGGTTGTTATGGGGACCCCCTTGTTTATTCGGTTGAGATTAAAACTTGCCTGGCAAGACCCAACTTTGGTACTACATTGCTAATAACTAATAAAACTTGCATAGGGCTTTGCAACCCCGTGGATAATAAATCAACAACCTGGGCCAGTGCTCCTCATGAGTGTTGGTCCAAACTAGAGCACCGTGCGGGGCCAACCCGGGGCAACTCAGGAGATTTCTATCAGGCCACCGTACGCTATGTTTATCTGTCGTGTCCTCAGAACGAGATAGCGGCTCTTATCAGGTTCGTCGACACGTCGGGAGGTCTTGCTGGATTTGTTTTACCTATATCGAATGTCTTGCGTGTGGACTCTGACTTTCTTCGGGTTTACTCAAGGTGTTGGAATTCCTTTGGAATTACCTATGATGGTCGCGAGATCTGTGGTCGAGGCTATTCCCGCGGAGTGTGGTTAATTTGTGATGGATTAGTTGGAGCACCCCTGCAGGGTAAAAATCTTTCTAAAAGCCGTGCCCGCGGTTATGTGGCAACTTGGATATTTGTTTAACACCCGGTTCTAGTAAACATGAAGTAAACTCTAAATAAAATACACCAACTGTGTGAGTAACCGTGATCGTCTCTACTCATGAACACGATCCGAGAGAGACCACGGTGGGGTTATGATTGACGTAAGTAAGTGTTCAGGATCTCATAGAGATCATACTAGATTCGATTGTTCATCGTAGGCCATTCACATTTACATTCTTGTTACGTAAGTTAGCCACCATAGATGCTTAGTGCTGCTGCAAACTAAACACTTTCCCCATCCCAACCTTTAAGCTTGAATAGTCTTGGTACCCGGGCGCTTGATTGCTGAGTCCTTATGGCTCACAGATTACTACAACCCTCCAGGTACAGGTACAGATGAGTACGTGCAGGATGATCTTACCCAGCTCAAGTGGGAATATGATGAGGAAAGAGGCAGGATGTATGTGACTTGCCCGAATGAGTAGAGGACCATGGTCGTGATCTTTGGATAGCGAGATAGTATCATTTGCATCTGTATTATCGTTTGATTTCGTCTGTAGGCGGACCCTGTCTTCATCTTGATGATTTGAACTATGAGTGAATTGTAATTTAGCATGTGGCGAGTGTAAGCCAATCTTGTATACTCATATTTTTAGTATTGTATGATGTGATGATACTATACTTGCTAACGGCAAGATGCGCCTCTATCCCTTGCAGGGCCCTCATGGCTTAAAAAGGATAGGCACGCATCTTGGGCATGACATTGAGCTTCGTCTTCGAGGTGACTCTTCTCTTCTTTTGTAAGGAGCCGTGCACTCATTTGAGTAATGTCCGGGCTTCCCACAATTGTAGCAATTGCGGTCACGACTTGACGAATGCTTCTCTTCATATCTTGAGTTGGAGTTTCGTTCTTTTCTTCTATTCTTGTAGAACTTGTTGAATTTCTTGACCATAAGGCTGATTTATTCATTGGTGACAAGGTTGTTGCTTGAAGTTGTGGGAGCATCACTTGTGCCTTTGTAAGCACCGCTAGACTTGTGATGAAGCTCTTCTTTACCTTTGAGTATCATCTCATTGTTGGAAATATGCCCTAGAGGCAATAATAAATTAGTTATTATCATATTTCCTTGTTCATGATAATCGTTTATTATCCATGCTATAATTGTATTCATCGAAGACTTAGATGCATGTGTGGATACATAGACAAAACCATGTCCCTAGTATGCCTCTAATAGACTAGCTCGTTGATCAAAGATGGTTAAGGTTTCCTAGTCATTGACATGAGATGTCATTTGATAATAGGATCACATCATTAGGAGAATCATGGGATGGACAAGACCCAAACTACGAACGTAGCATATGATCGTGTCAGTTTAATGCTACTGTTTTCTGCATGTCAAGTATCTGTTCCTATGACCATGAGATCATGCAACTCACTGACAGCGGAGGAGTGCCTTGTGTGTATCAAACGTCGCAACGTAACTGGGTGACTATAAAGGTACTCTATAGGTATGTCTGAGGGTGTCTGTTGGGTTGGCATGGATCAAGACTGGGATTTGTTACTCCGTGTGATGGAGAGGTATCTCAGGGCCCACTCGGTAATACAACATCACAACAAGCCTTGCAAGCAATGTGACTAAGTGTTAGTCATGGGATCTTGTATTACGGAATGAGTAAAGAGACTTGCCGGTAACGAGGTTGAACTAGGTATGGAGATACCGACGATCGACTCTCGGGCAAGTAAACATACCGAAGAATAAAAGGGGACATCATACGGGATTAACTGAATCCTTGACATAGAGGTTCGACCGATAAAGATCTTTGTAGAATATGTAGGAACCAATATGGGCATCCAGGTCCCACTATTGGTTATTGACCGTAGAGGTGTATCGGTCATGTCTACATAGTTCTCGAACCCGTAGGGTCTGCACACTTAAGGTTCGGTGACGTTTCGGTAGTATAGAGTTATGTATGGTGGTGACCGAAGGTTGTTTGGAGTCCTGGATGAGATCCCGGACGTCACGAGGAGCTCCAAAATGGTCCGGAGGTAAAGATTGATATATAGGAAGTCCCATTTTGGTCGCCGGAAAAGTTTGGGGTTAATCGGTAATGTACCGGGAGTCCTAGTAGTGTACCGGGAGACCACCAGGAGGGGTATTTCGACCCAAGAGGCTTCATGGGATGTGGGAGAGTAAATACCAGCCTTTTTTGGGCTGGTTTAAGTCCCACACAAGGCCCATGCGGCTGGGAGAAAAAGCCCAAAGGGAAAAAGGTGGAAAAAGCCAAAAAAAGGAGGAATCCTAGTCCTACTAGGATTGGAGGAGGAGTCCTCCTCTCCTCCCCACTTTGGCCGACCCAACGGCTGGCTTTTTGGCAGCCAAGCCTCCTCCTCCTATCCTCCTATAAATACTAGAGGATTTTAGGGTTTTGGCACAGAATTTTCAGCCACGTGCTACCCGTTCCTCTAGTGCATAGTTTCTCCTCTAGATCGGTTTTCTGCAGTGCTTAGGCGAAGCCCTGCCGGAATAGCTCCACCACCATCGCCACAGCGTCGTCACACTGCCGGAGAACTCTTCTACCTCTCCGCTCCCTCTTGCTGGATCAAGAAGGCGGAGATTGTCATCAAGCTGTACGTGTGCTAAACGCGGAGATGCCGTCCGTTCGGCGCTAGATCGGAAGGACCGTGATCAAGATTGCGAGACGGATCATGACGAGATTGCGGGACGGATCGTGGTGAGTTCATGGGACGGATCATGATGAGATCGTGGGATGGATCATGATGAGTTCGCGGGACGGACCGTGATTGGATCGCGGGACGGATTGTGATGAGATCGCGGGACGCTCGGCGATTTGGATCGCGAAGATGTTCGACTACACCAACCGCGTTTCTTAACGCTTCCTGCTTAGCGATCTACAAGGGTATGTAGATCCACTCTCCCTCTCGTAGATGCTCATCACCATGGATAGATCTTGCGTGTGCGTAGGAAATTTTTTGTTTCCCATGCAATGTTCCCTACAGTGGCATCATGAGCTAGGTCTATGTGTAGATGAGATCTTGTGTAGAACACAAAGAGTTTGTGGGCGTTGATGCTTAGATTGCTTCCTCCCTTGGTCGTGTTTTGGTTCAGCGGTATTGTGAGATGAAGCAGCCCGGACCAACATTACTCGTACGCTTACGAGAGACCGGTTCCCTCAAACACAACTTGTTGCATAGATGGCTTGCGGGTGCCAGTTTCTCTCACTTAGTTGGATCGGATTCGACAAAGGCGATCCTTGAGAAGTTTGAAAAGAAACTAGTGTATCACCGTTGTGGTTTTATGTGTAGGTGAGAATTGTTCTTTCTAGATACCCGTAGCAGCCACGTAAAACATGCAACAACAATTAGAGGACGTCTAACTTGTTTTTGCAGGGTATGTTGTGATGTGATATGGCCAATTACATGATGTGATATATGTGATGTATGAGATGATCATGTGTTGTATAGAATATCATGACTTGCATGTCGATGAGTATGGCAACCGGCAGGAGCCATAGGGTTGTCTTTAATTATTGTATGGCCTGCGTGTCAATCATTAAGCGCAATGTAATGCTTTACTTTATCGCTAAACGGTAGCAATAGTAGTAGAAGCATGGTGGGCGTGACAACCCCGATGGCGACACATTGATGGAGATCAAGATAATGGAGATCATGGTGTCATGCCGGTGACGATGGAGATCACGCCGGTGCTTTCATGATGGAGATCAAAAGCACAAGTTCATGGCCATATCATGTCACTTATGATTTGCATGTGATGTTAATCCTTTTATGCACCTTGTTTTGCTTAGGACGACGGTAGCATTATAAGGTGATCCCTCACTTAATTTCAAGATAAATTGTGTTCTCCCCGAGTGTGCATCGTTGCGAAAGTTCTTCGTGTTGAGACACCACGTGATGATCGGGTGTGATAGACTCTACGTTCACATACAATGGGTGCAAGCAAGTGTTGCACATGCAAAACACTCGGGTTAAACTTGACGAGCCTAGCATGTACACACATGGCCTCGGAACACAAGAGACCGAAAGTTCGAACATGAGTCATATAGTAGATATGATCAACGTGATGATGTTCACCATTGAAGCCACCTCAACTCACGTGATGATCGGACTTGAGTTGGTGAATTTGGATCATGTATCACTGGAATGACTGGAGGGATGTCAATTTGAGTGGGAGTTCTTAAGTAGTATGATTAATTGAACTCATTATCATGAACATAGTCAATGGTGTTTGTGCAAATTATGTTGTAGATCACTTGCTCGCGCTGTAGCTCCCTTGAATTTTTATATGTTCCTAGAGAAATAGACTTGAAAGATGTTGGTAGCAATATTGCGGACTGGGTCCGTGATCTGAGGATTGTCCTCATTGCTGCACAGAAGGCTTATGTCCTTAATGCACCGCTCGGTGCGGCAACCCCTCTAGCGTGGTTTGTAGATGTTATGAACATCTGACAGGCACGTTCTGATGACTACTTGATAGATTAGTGCATCATGCATTACGGCTTAGAATTGAGGCTCCGAAACGTTTTGAACGTCACAGAACATATGAGATGTTCTAAGAGCTGAAATTAGGATCTCAGGCTCGTGCCCATGTTGCAAGATATGAGATCTCCAACAAGATTCTTTGCCTGCAAGATGAAGGAGAATAGCTCAATCATTGAGCATGTGCTCAGATTGTCTGGGTGCTACAATCGCTTGAATTGAGTGGGAGTCGATCTTCCAGATAAGATAGTGATTGATATAGTTCTCCAAGTCACTATCACTAAGCTACTAGAACTTGGTGATGAACTATAAAACGCCAGGGATAGAAATAATGATCCCTGAGCTGTTCGCGATGTTTGACACCGCGAAGGTAGAAATCAAGAAGGAGCGTCAAGTGTTGATGGTTAGTCAAACCACTAGTTTCGAGAAGGGCAAGAGCAAGGAGGAAAAGTTCATGGATAGCAAGTCAGTTGCTGCTCCAGTGAAGCAACCCAAAGTTGAACTCAAACCCGAGACTAAGTGCTTCGATTATGAGGAGAGCGGTCGCTGAAGCGGAACAACCCTAGATACTTGGTAGATAAGAAGGCTGGCAACGTCAACAGAAGTATATTTGATATAGGTGTTATTGATGTGTACCTTGCTAGTACTCCTAGTAGCACCTGGGTATTGGATACCAGTTCGGTTGCTAAATGTTAGTAACTCGAAATAAAAGCTACAGAATAAACGGAGAACTAGCTAAGGGTGAGGTGACGATGTGTGTTGGAAATTTTTCCAAGGTTGATGTGATCGACATCGCACGCTCTCTCTACCTTCGGGATTAGTAACAAACCTAAATAAGTGTTATTTGGTGTTTTGCGTTGAGCATGAACGTGATTAGATCGTGTTTATTGCAACACGGTTATTCGTTTAAGTTAGAGAATAATGGTTATTCTATTTACATGAATAATACCTTCAATGGTCATGCACCCAGTGAGAATGGTTTGTTGAATCTTGATCGTAGTAATACACATGTTCATAACATTGATGCCAAAAGATGCAAAGTTAATAATGATAGTACCACATACTTGTGGCACTGCCGCTAAATGTCATATTGGTATAAAATGCATGAAGAAACTCCATGTTGATGGATCTTTGGACTCTTTCGATTTCGAATTGGTTGAGACATGCGAACCATGCCTCTTGGTCAAAGATGACTAAGGACCATGTTTTCTGGTTTGACGGAGTGGGCAAGTGATTTATTGGAAATGATACATGTTGATGTATGCAATCCAATGAGTCTTGTAGTGTGCGGTGGATATCGTTATTTTCTTACGTTCACTTGTGATTTGGGTAGATATAGTGTATGTTTACTTAATGAAACACAAGTCTGAATCGTTTGAAAAGTTCAAGCAAATTCAGAGTGAATTTTAAGATCATTGTGACAACAAGATAAAAATATCTATGATATGATCGTGGAGGTGAATATCTGAGTTACGAGTTTGGCAAACAACTTTAGACAATGTGAAAGTTGTTTCACAACACACGCCACCTGGAACACCATAGTGTGATGGTATGTCCGAATGTCATAGTCGTGCTCTATTGGATATGGTGCATGTTATGATGTTTCTTATCGTTTTGCTACTATAATTTTGGGGTTGTGCATTAGAGACAACTGCATTCACTTTAAATAGGGCACCATCTAAATCCGTTGAGATGACACCGTGTGAATTATGGTTTGATAGAAACCTAAGCTGTCATTTCTTGATGTTTGGGGCTGCGACGCTTGTGTGGAAAATGTTTTCACCTAATGAGCTCGAACCCAAAGCGGACAAATGCATCTTCGAAGAATACCCTAAGAACAGTTGGGTGAACCTTCTATCTCAGATCCAAGCATAAAGTGTTTGTTGCTAAAACGGGTCCTTTCCCGAGAAAAAGTTTCTCTCGAAAGAATTGAGTGGGAGGAAGAAGAACTTGATGAGGTTGTTGAACCTTTGTTTCAACCAGAGAGTAGCGCATCGGAGAAAGATGTTTCTGTGGAACCTACGTCAGTTAAAGAGGAAGTAAATGATGATGATCATGAAGCTTCGGATCAAGTTACTATCGAACCTCGTAGGTCGACAAGGATGTGTACTGCTCCTGAGCGGTACGACAACCCTGTCTTGGAGGTCATGTTGTTGGACAACAATGAACCTACGAGCTGTGGAGAAGCGATGATGGGCCCGGATTCCGACAAATGGTTAGAGGCCATGAAATCCGAGAAAGGATCCATATATGAAAACCAAGTATAGACTTTGGTAGACTTGCTCGTTGGACAGCAAGTCGTTGAGTACAAATGGATCTTTAAAATGAAGACAAACGCTGATGGTGAATGTCACCATTTATAAAGCTCGACTCGTCGCAAAGAACTTTCCGGCAAGTTCAAGGAGTTGACTGCGATGAGACTTTCTCACTCGTAACGATGCTAAAGTCTGTTAGAATTATGTTAGCAGTTGCTGCATTTTTCAGCTATGAAATCTGGCAGATGGATGCCAAAACATCATTTCCTTTCTTGAGGAAAGGTTATATGTGATACAACCAGAAGGTTTTGTCAGTCCTAAGGATGCTAAAAGGTGTGCAAGCTTCAGTGATCCTTCTATGAACTGAAGCAAGCATCTCGGAGTTGGAATATACACTTTGATGAGGTGATTAAAGTTTTTGAGTCGATACAAAGTTTACAAGAAACTTGTATTTACAATAAAGTGAATGGGAGCACTGTAGAGTTTCTGATAAGCATATGTGGTTGACATATTGTTGATCGGAAATGATATAGAAGTTCTAGAAAGCATAAAGGGTTGTTTGAAAAGAGTTTTTCAAAGGAAGACCTGGATAAAGCTACCTAATTGTTGAGCATCAAGATCTATAGAGATAGATCAAGATACTTGATGAGACTTTCAATGAGTACATACCTTGACAAGATTTTGAAAGAGTTCAAAATGGATCAGTCAGAGAAAGAGTTCTCGCCTGATTTGTAAGGTATAAAGTTGAGTAAGACTCAATGCCCAGTGAATGCAGAAGATATAGAAAATATGAGTGTCATCCCCTATGCTTCAGCCATAGGCTCTATCATGTATGCAATGTTGTGCACAAGACCCGATGTCAGCCTTGCCATAAGTATGGCCGGAAGGTTTCAAAGTGATCCTGGAATGGAGCACTGGACAGCAGTCAAGGATTATCCTTAGTAACTAAAAGACTAAGGATATGTTTCTCGATTATGGAGGTGATAAAGAGTTCGTCGTAAAGAGTCACGTTGATGCAAGCTTTAACACCAATCCGGATGACTCGTAGTAGCAATCTGGATACGTATAGTGGAGCAGCCATTTGGAATAGTACCAAGTGGAGTGTGGTAGCAGTGTTTACGGTTTGACATAGAAATTTGCAAAGTACACACGGATCTAAATGTCGCAGACCCGTTGACTATAAGACCTCTCTCACATGCAAAGCATGATTGAGCCCCAGAACTCATTGGGTGTTAGATTCATAACAATGCAAATCACAAGGTGATGTGAACTAGATTATTGACTCTAGTGCAAGTGGGAGACTGTTGGAAATATGCCCTAGAGGAAATAATAAATTAGTTATTATCATATTTCCTTGTTCATGATAATCGTTTATTATCCATGCTATAATTGTATTGATCGGAGACTTAGATGCATGTGTGGATACATAGTCAAAACCATGTCCCTAGTATGCCTCTAATAGACTAGCTCGTTGATCAAAGATGGTTAAGGTTTCCTAGCCATTGACATGAGATGTCATTTGATAACGGGATCACATCATTAGGAGAATGATGGGATGGACAAGACCCAAACTACAAACATAGCATATGATCGTGTCAGTTTAATGCTACTGTTTTCTGCATGTCAAGTATCTGTTCCTATGACCATGAGATCATGCAACTCACTGACACCGGAGGAGTGCCTTGTGTGTATCAAACGTCGCAACGTAATTGGGTGACTATAAAGGTACTCTACAGGTATCTCCGAGGGTGTCTGTTGGGTTGGCATGGATCAAGACTGGGATTTGTTACTCCGTGTGACGGAGAGGTATCTCAGGGCCCACTCGGTAATACAACATCACAACAAGCCTTGCAAGCAATGTGACTAAGTGTTAGTCACGGGATCTTGTATTACGAAACGAGTAAAGAGACTTGCCGGTAACGAGGTTTAACTAGGTATGGAGATACCGACGATCGAATCTTGGGCAAGTAAACATACCGAAGAACAAAGGGAACATCATACGGGATTAACCACTGTTCAAGAAATCGGCCGATTCAGCGATTTATCGGCCGATTTATCGCTTATCGTGTGGTGACCACTAAGATTAGGCCTTATCTTTGGTATTTATCATTCGGGCCGATTTATCGCTCTGACGGGCGATAAATCGTTAGATTCCCGATTAATCGGGCTGGGCCCCTAACGTCAGAAAGCCCCAAAGGCTACATTTTGGCTCCCATAAGCCCACTTCGGTGGCCTTGCCGCACAGCCCAATGCACATTTGGGATTTCCCCCCGCTCATCTAGGGTTTCAGCCTCCTAGCGCGCCGTAATGCAAGATCCCCCATGTTGTCATCACCTTGCTCGCCTCCGGCAGCCCTAGCTAGCAGCACCCGAGCTAGGCGCCCTCTGGATCCGCCCCTCCTCTACAACTCTCCATCTCCGACGACCGCACCTGCTCCCCGTCGCGTGACTCCTCTACAGCTCTCCGTCGCGCGACTCCTGTGCGGCTCTCCTTCGTCGACGACCGCACCTGCTCCCCGTCGTGCGACTCCTTTGCAGCTCTCCGTCGCCGTCAATCGCAGCTGCTCCCCGTCGTGCGACTCCTCTGCAGTTCTCCATCACCGACGACATGCAAACCCATGACATGTGTTGCTGACTTGCTGGTATTTAGTGCTTGAAAATGTAGTTTTCCCAAAAAAATGCCGATTCATAGTCGACCAAAAAAATCGATTAGTCAGCCGATTTTCCGATTAATCTCTTATCCCCAGCCGACCGAGACGATAACGATAAGCGATATCCTCAACAGTGGGATTAACTGAATCCTTGACATAGAGGTTCGACCGATAAAGATCTTCGTAGAATATGTATGAACCAATATGGGCATCCAGGTCCCGCTATTGGTTATTGACCGTAGAGGTGTCTCGGTCATGTCTACATAGTTCTCGAACCCGCAGGGTCTGCACACTTAAGGTTCGGTGACGTTTTGGTAGTATAGAGTTATGTATGGTGGTGACCGAAGGTTGTTTGGAGTCCCGGATGATATCCCGGACATCATGAGGAGCTCTGGAATGGTCCGGAGGTAAAGATTGATATATAGGAAGTCCCATTTTGGTCGCCGGAAAAGTTTCGGGCTAATCGGTAATGTAGCGGGAGTGCCGGTAGTGTACCGGGAGACCACCAGGAGGGATATTTCGACCCAAGAGGCTTCATGGGATGTGGGAGAGTAAATACCAGCCTTTTGTGTGCTGGTGGAAGTCCCACACAAGGCCCATGTGGCTGGGAGAAAAAGCCCAAAGGGAAAAAGGTGGAAAAAGGCCAAAAAAAGGAGGAATCCTAGTCCTACTAGGATTGGAGGAGGAGTCCTCCTCTCCTCCCCACTTTGGCCGACCCAAGGGCTGGATTTTTGGCAGCCAAGACACCTCCTCCTCTCCTCCTATATATACTAGAGGATTTTAGGGTTTTGGCATAGAATTTTCAGCCACGTGTTGCCCGTTCCTCTAGTGCATAGTTTCTCTTCTAGATCGGTTTTCTGTAGTGCTTAGGCGAAGCCCTGCCGGAATAGCTCCACCATCATCGCCGCAGCGCCGTCACACTGCTGGAGAACTCTTCTACCTCTCCGCTCCCTCTTGCTGGATCAACAAGGCGGAGATTGTCATCAAGCTGTACGTGTGCTGAATGCGGAGGTGTCGTCCGTTCGGCGCTAGATCGGAAGGACCGTGATCAAGATTGCGAGACGGATCATGACAAGACCGCGGGATGGATCGTGATGAGTTCGCGGGAAGGATCGTGATGAGATCGTGGGACGGATCATGGTGAGTTCGCGGGACGGATCGTGATGAGATCGCGGGACGCTCGGCGATTTGGATCGCGAAGACGTTCGACTACACCAACGGCGTTTATTAACGCTTCCCGCTTAGCGATCTACGAGGGTATGTAGATCCACTCTCCCTCTTGTAGATGCTCATCACCATGGATAGATCTTGCGTGTGCGTAGGAAATTTTTTGTTTCCCATGCAACGTTCCCTACATTCATGAGCAACAATCCTTCCAATGACTTCTGTAGGCTTGAGATCTTTGTAGTTTGGCATCATTAGGATTAATGTGCACACGGTGTCGTATTTCTCATCCAAATCTCTAAGTATCTTCCTGATGATGAATTTTTTGGTCATTTCTTCGCTTCCTAAGCCGGCAATCTCATTGGTGATGAGAGCTAGCCTAGAGTACATCTCTGCGACTCCTTCACCATCCTTCATCTTGAACTTGTCAAGTTGACCTTGAAGAACATCTAACTTGGATTATCTCACGGACTTGGTTCCTTCGTGCATATCAACCAAAGTATCCCAAATCTCCTTTGCAATCTCAAGACGGCTGATTTTGTTGAATTCTTCGGGGCATAAGTAGTTGAAGAGAATGTCACATGCTTGAGCATTGTATTGCAACATCTTCAATTCATCCACAGTCGCTTCACAATCCGGTTCCCGTCCATCCGCAAAGAACTCACCTTGCAAGCCAACACGAACAACAGCCCAAACGGCGGGGTTATGACCAAGAATATGCATTTTCATTTTATGCTTACAACTAGCAAAATTAGTGCCATCAAAGTACGGACCTCTACGGTGATAACTTCCCTCACTAGACGCCATACTTATCCTAGGTTGTGAGACCTAAGCAATGGAGACCAATGCTCTGATACCACTTGTAGGATTGAAAATAGGTCTAGAGGGGGTGATTAGACTACTTGACCAATTAAAGGTTTTGCCTATACCAAATTTTATGGTTGACAGTTTTTAGCATTTCATGGCAAGTCAAGTACACCCTACACATGAAGTCTAAGAGTATATAGCAGCGGAAAGTAACAACAAGCATGTATAGAAGGGATAGGGTAGGAAGATCAAACGCAATTGTGGACATGATGATTTTTCCCGTGGTTCCGATAGGTGGCGCTATCGTACATCCACGTTTATGGAGTCTTCAACCCACGGAGGGTAACGGTCGCGAGAGTCCATGGAGGGCTCCACCCAAAAGGGTCCACAAAGTAGCAACCTTGACTATTCCATACGACTTCCGTCCACGAAGGACTAGCCTCACTATGGGGTAGCTCTTCACGAAGTAGGCGATCTCCTTGCCCTTACAAACTTCTTGGTTCACTCCACAACACGAAGTAGGAGGCTCCCAAGAGACACCTAACCAATCTAGGAGGTACCACCCTCCAAAAGGTACTAGGCTCGGTAATGATGATGAACTCCTTGCTCTTGTGCTTGAAGATGATAGACTCCTCAACACACAATCTATCTCTCATGGGTTTGGATTGGTAGAAGAGATAGGATTGGTGGAAAGCAACTTGGGGAGGCTAGAAATCAAGATCCATATGATTGGAGTGGAAGATCTTGACCTCAACACAAGGGTATGTGGTTCTCTCTCAGAAAATCTGATAGGATAGGTATGGAATAGTTCTGAGTGCTTATCTTTCGAGTGAGTGGTGGTGAAGGGGTATATATAGGCATCCCCAAAAATCCAACCGTTACACACAAAATGACCAACTCGGTGACACCGATGTGTTAATCTCGGTGGTACCGAAGTGACCAAAAGGTGGCAACTTTTGAATCTTGGAGGGACCGATATACAATTCTCGGTTGCACTGATAAGGTGACCAACGGTCAGATTTCCAATCTCGGTGACGGCGATACAACATTCTCGGTGGAACCAAAAATGTGAATTTGCATAACAGAAAGTTGGTAACCTAAACTCGGTGGCACCGGTAAGGAATCGGTTGCACCAGAGTGGCTAGGGTTTGGCAGAGTCTGTCTAGGTACTGGAATCGGAGGCACCAAAGTGGGATAGTTGGTTGCACCAATTTTGAGTGTTGGGTATAGAACAGACTTTGGTGGGAGAGTTTTGTGGATGTTTTTGGCAACTATCACTTGTGCACGTTTGAGCATATTGTTCACCAACAAAACCTTACCCCCTTTTAATAGTATTGGCTTTCCTATGGACTCAAAGTGATTTCCCACAAATATAAAATGTAGAGTCCTCTTGCTTGAAGCTTGGCCAACCTATTTCCTTGCATCTTGGGGTTTCTCCACAATCTCCTTTTTGCCAATCCTCTCATTGAACATTTCCTGAGATATACTTAGTGGAAACATTAGTTCAATGACTTATATGTTGTTATTAATTACCAAAACCACCAAGGGAGCAAATATGCTTTCATGCGGCGAAGCTCTATAATGCTCTCCTCCATGACGATGGAGCCAGCCCAGCTCCCGGAGGGGCCGTCGGCCATCCCTGCGTTGGGACGGCGCGGGGTGGCGAGCGGGCGAAGGGCAGGCAAGACGAGCAGCGACGTGCGAAGGAGCAGAGAAGGCAAAGAGGAAGAAGACGAAGGGGGCAAATGGGGCGTGGCTGCCTCCGCCCCTCGCCCTTCCCCTTTTAAATGAGGAGGCAACGCTTGGGGGAGCTGGGGATTAACTGCGCCCACTCCCCGGGATTTTCGCTCGTGCGTGGGCATCCCGGGCCGCAACTGCCGCGTCGGGGCGCAGAAGATCTTGGCCTACGTCCCGAGGCCTACCGGGCTACGCCCGTGGCCTGCCGGGCTAGGCCTAGGGCAACGTCTCGTATGCCCACGAGCACGGGTCCCATGACATCATTACACACCACGTGGCGCGCTGTGGGCCGACCCAGGAATTGGGACGACGCGACAGAACCCGAGGCGTCGGGGGCGGCCGCTGACCCGACCAGCCATTCGGCTTCGTGCCGGAGGCGGGCTCCGCGTGATGGAAGCCACCAGCTCCCCCTCGTCTGGTAGACGTAGGCCCTCGCCGGCTTCGGGGACTACTGACGGGGTTATTACCCCTGGGTAGGCCAAAGCTACGGGGTCCTTTCCCCGCTGCAAGAAAAATCTTGCCACCGGCTCACCCTGGGCCGGTTGGGCCGCACACAGCTGGCGCGTTGCCGGCTGCCTCGCGGCCTATTGGCGGGCAGCCGGCTGGCTTGCGTCCGGCTGGTCTGGCTTGCGTTTGTCTGACCCCTAGCCGGGGTACGGTCGGCTGCCTCCAAGCCGGCTCCTCTGCTAACCTTTGGGCGGACAAGCTCCCGTCCAATCCCTCTGCGTGGACATACAACAACAAGACAAGACGCCCACGACAACCCTCGACATGGCCACAGTGACCGCTGACGCTCGAGTGCGCATGGCTACAGTCCAGCCGGTCGTACCGCTGACCTCGGCTGACCACGACCGAGCGGGGCAACAGGGCCGGCACGCCTCGGCCTACTCCATTTACTTGCCCCCACATGGCTACAGTGCCGACGGATGTACAGGACACCTCGGTCGGCTCGCGCTAGGCGACGCCGCTCGGGGCGCCCCGTGCGGGGGCAGGTGAGCTCGGGCCAGTAGCGAGGCCAGCCGGCGAGCCCTAGCGGGCGAAGGGACGGGACGGCCGGTGGGCCCTACCAGCGACGGGACGGCTCAGCAGGGGGACCCCCCGGCCAGATGGAGTGGCTGCGAGCCAGGTCCCCCCAAACAGTACTTTATAGATATTGTTAGCCAGGGGGTTGGCCTATAAAACCCCCCCGAGCCCCCCCCCATGCAGGGGAGGAGAGATTCACGCACACACACCCACGGGACACCTCCCACATATTCACCCATGTAGCGAAGGAAGGGGAGCCGGCTGCTCCCTCTTCCACCTCTAGACAACAGCTCCAGGAGCACCCTTGTAATCATACCCATCTATCAACTAGACCAAGCAGGAGTAGGGGTATTACCTCCCCCGGAGGGCCTCGGACCTGGGTACATCGTGTGTCCAACACCGCTTGTGCCTAATCCCGCTCCCGGAGCCCGTCGGCGTCCTTCGGCCCCAATCACCTTCGATAAGCCAACCCATGGCATTTGTCGTGAAAAAACGACAACAATGGTCCATTGACATTACCATGATCTAATTAGGGCTGTAATTTCGGAATTCCCGTGTGATATAACAATTCCTCCAAGCGTGAGTGGATGGTTTGTCGGGTTAACTATGCTCTGGGCAGGGCTTATTGAGCATTGCCTCTATGTTAAAGGGGTTTTTAGCCTTGACGAAAGGCAATTTACCGTTGCCCTTTGCATGATTATTTCCAGTGTTGGTATTGGCTACCAGTTCTGACCCGCCATCCGGGTTCTTCCTCTTACCTCCATGAGTCTGCATAGTTGGTGAGAGCATACATGAGCTCACCCATGTCCTGACAGGAATGCTTAAGCCATCCAAGCTTCTGCTTAAGGGGTAAGAAGTGACAATTTTTCTCTAGAATCAGAACCGCTCGAGTCGCCAAGATATTATCAGATGAATGAATGACGGTCAAAACCTGTCGGACCCAATGATAGGCCGATTCTTCCTCATGCTGCACACAATGATCGTGGTCAACAATTGTCATAGGCTGCTTGCAAGTCCCTCGGAAATTTTTGATAAATTGTGCCTTCAACTCTACCCAGGACTTAATGGTATTGGGAGGCGGACCGTTTAACCATTTACGGGTTGATCCTTTCAACATCATGATGAAGTATTTTGCACAGACCGCCCCACTAACATCCAACATCTCCATGGCGAGCTCATAGCTCTCGATCCAGGCCTCTAGGGGTAAAATCAATTGTATAGTTAGGCACTTTGCGCGTCCCTTTAAAGTCCTTAGGCAAGCGCTCATTGCGTAGTGCCGCTATTAAGCAAGGCACGCCAACGCCCCTGGATGTGACTCCAACTCCCATCGAGGTTGAAGGGGCTACTAGATACGGCTCAGGAACCTCCGGGTAATCTGTCACCAGCATCGCTCCCCGATGGGCTCTGCCCCTGTCCACAATCTCCTGAGCGTTGGTGAGGGGCAGATCATCATAGGGCAGGTTGCATTGTCTGTCATTGCTGGAGACCGCCGATGAATCCATGTGTCGGCTGTAACTATGGCTTGGGATGGGTGTTGAGGGCACACGACTCCGGCTGTACGTATACTTCTCCTGCTGAGCCACCGCCGTCTGCAATAACTCGATGGCGTTCCATGCCTCCTCAGCGAACGATGTCCCCTCAGTGAGAGGGACTGCGTTGAGCCTGGTGGCCGCCGCTATCATGTTATCCATTGGGTTAGAATAATGGCCAGGTGGCGTCCAAAGGTGTCGCGGCGGAGTCTGATTCCTGAGGGACGGGTCTGGTTGTCGTGGCGCTTCTGTGGCCTGGGTTATGGCTAGCGGCGCATTCGGTCCTGCCTCGAGGGTATTAAAAAGGTTTTGGGGTTCAAGACGTGTCGCGAGGCGGGCCTAAGACCTCCTTCAAAGGACTGCCTCCGAGGCGTGTTGGTCCAGGTTAAAGCAGAAAGCTTCTGCCCTCAAACGCTCCGACTTAGCATTCATTTGAACTTGCAATGTGTTGATGTCCTCTTGGGCCTTCACCATCAACGCTTTTAGCCTGGTAATATCTGCATTGCGCTATGCCTGATTTCCAGCCGTGATCTCGGTTCCCATCAAGGTTGTCAGCTCCTCCATCAGACCCGGCAAAACTTGAGCCGGCGGCCTGGATGACCCGACACCTGGCGGGGCGGCTCCCGCCGCTGCTCTGGTCATCGTGCTCTTGAGAGCCGGTGTCGTCCTGCCATAAAGATGGCGGCCCGTCTTGGCGGATCATAGGGCTCCAGAATGTTGTCTCAATAGGCATAGCCCTCAAGACCACCATCATGAAGCTGGTAGACTGACTCTATCTCCCCGCTCAAGGATCTGTCATCTGAGAGGATAAGGGTTTCCCCTCCCGACACGGAGTCTTGCAAGCCTTGCATGAAGCCGATGAAGATGCTCCTCTGCCCGGGTTGAGCACGGGCGGGTTGCATACGCCGGGCCAGCTCGACGAGGTTGCTGTAGATGTCCAACCCAGGCTCAGATCCACCGATCTTTCCGATGAAAATGTGAATTCCGCCAAAGGGGACCCAGTACCCGTACTCGATTGAGTCGGCCTCGGGGCCCCAGCCAACATCGTCGATGTAGAGCTTGCCGCGGCGACTCTTAGTCATCCTGCCGACGGCGTATCCCTTGATCCCTGGGAGAGAGCCCTTCGAGAACTCCACACCACCGCTCATAGGCCCCATGGTGGGCGCCAACAGTCGTGGTTTTGTCACGGCAGATATCCTACTGAAAGGACCTAGTTCGAAGCCATCACTATGGCGGTGGCTTCGAATGGGTTGATCGGGATGAGCGACACGGATTTACCCAGGTTCGGCCCCTCGGAAAGAGGTAAAAGCCTACGTCTTGCTTTGTTTAGTATTGATTGGGTGTCGATTACAAGGGAGCGGATTCTCTTGACCCAGCTCTCGATGGATTGTTTCGTACCCTAAGCCGCCCAGGTAACCCGCCTTTATATACACGGGTCGAGGCCCCTAGGCTTACAAGAGTCCGGGTTGGGTTATATCTAATAACCGACCTTATCTCTAAACTGCCTTATCTCTATTTGGGAAGAGTCGGCGGCGGCTTATGCCTCCGGGTCATATGCTATCTTCTGGCTCTAGGTTTCCGCCCGACCCGTCTGGTAACAACCAACGGGCCCGTCTTAGTCTTCTAGCCCGTCTAAGGCCTTACGGCCTAAGCCGCCAACTTCCTAACCCAGCCCCTCCTGGGCGAGTCTCACCATGGGGTCATATCCCCAACACCCTCTGTGGCGACAGATGGAAACCACTTCCTAGCGGACTTGAGCACGGTGCACACCGGTCTCGCACCCCCTTTGGGAGCGGTCCATTTTCGCTTTCCATCAGCGGATCTTGACGATGGATCCTGGCGGAAGCCATGCCTCCCCTTCTCGCTCCTCGTCTTGGCCATCGGCGATGAGCTGAGCAGGAGGTGGACCGAGCAGGACGCGGCGCGTCGAAAGGCTCGAGACGAACATGAGGGGTGGAATGAGACGGGACATGATAGGGTTTTGAAACCATCCATTTTCCCTCTTTTTATAAGCAACCGAACCCGAAGCATCGACCGTTCACGATGGAACATGCAGTGGCGGAGACAAAGGGACGAGCAGGGGCCTGCCCCCCTGCCCCCCCCCCACACACACACCAATCATCGAGCGATGCTCTTGTAATAGCAATACAAAGGCCCGTATTCCCAACGTATATACATACTTGCCCCCCCTATCTCACCGCTAATTCTGAAAAAGGTAAAAGGCCCATGCCCTTCAAAAAAAATGGAAAAATGCCCATGTGAAGCCCAGTAACAGTCAGTTAAGCGATAGACTCTAAGCTCTTGGTCCTGGGCGTTGTGAAGATTACCGTGATTAGCTTGTACGTGGAGTCGTGGATTAGTAACCAAAAAATAGTCGCCGCCTTTCCGTGCCCTCACTTGCCCGACCACCCCTGTTCTCCATGCCCTGCTACGATCTCGATCCTATTCATACGGCGACGGCACGACACAGCCTGTTCACTTTGCAAATCTTCAAGCTCCAACCAGAGGGGACTAGCCGAGGACGCAAGGTTCAACACATCAGTACATCACACAATCTACTAATCTTAATTTTCATCAGGTTTCGGTTGTTTACTTTGTTTGGTTGTGTGATTTGCAAAGCTGTGATTCTATGAAGAGTTCTTTCTTAGGCCCTGCTTGTTTGGGTTTTAGCTTCGACTTTTACAGTTTTTCCACTTTGGCCAAAAAGCCACAAAAGCTCCTAAATAGGTGCTTTTGGAGCTTTTATGGCTTTTGGAGCCAAATATTGTTACATTGATTCATCAAAAGACATAAAAGCTCCAAAAGCACCTATTTAGAAGCTTTTGTGGCTTTTTGGCCGAAGTGGAAAAGCTGCAAAAGCCGAAGCTAAAGCTCAAACAAACAGGGTCTTATACGTGTCCTAGAAATTATTGTAGTCATGATGCAAATTATCTTCTAGGACTTCCTATTTGAGATGCAAATTTTTCCTATGTCAAACTTATACAATATAGCTAATTGTGACATTAAATTCAGTAGATATGGAAAGAAAAGTGCCGCCATACACCGTTAAGATTAATTTATTCTGTACGCCGGTTGCTTCAGGTTCTTAACCTAATGGAATTCTTAATGAAGCTGATACGCAGGTAAGTTCTCTTTCAATGGATATTTTAATTTGTCTCATCTTATTGGCAATTGTACATGTAAATTTAAACTCATACAATTGTATCCATATTTTGTAGCGTGTGACGCATTATTATAGTACGACGATAGTTTTTTTTGTTCTAGACTCAGATGAAAAAAACTTGAACTTGATTTGGCCCCTATACCGAAATCCTGGCTCCGCCCCTGGGAACATGCGCCCCTTTTCAATTCCGGAAAGGATTCCTTTTCTACAAGAAGCCATGGCGACAATCACGGTGGATCATCTCATCGAGATCCGTGGAAACCTAAGGGAAGGTCCGCCCATTCAGAGGAGCGCCGGCCCAGGCAGAAACTCAGGCGAGCTGACATCCGACCTCCAGGCCGAACCAAGCTCAGGATTGCCCTAGGTTACAGGAAGGCAAGAAGACATGAGAGCCTGTTGGAAGTCATGTAACCTTCTCTTGTGACCTCCGCCACGCTCGGGGGCTACTAACGGGGTCCTGTACCGGGGGTGGCTAACACCAAGGAGCCCGACCTCATGTACTACCAAGGGCCCACCAGGCCCATGGCGAGGAGCAAACCCTAGGAGGCAAAGACGACCTTCGTGATTTCTAAGACTAGAGGGTGGCGGCGCCTCAGATTGCATCTACCATGTAAACCCTAGACCTCTCCTACCTATATAAAGGGAGGTCTAGTGTCCTCGACAGTCATCTATTAATAGGCATGCAAACCCTCAGTAGCAATCTCATACACCATTGTAACCCCCTCGCACGAGGTATCCATGCATTATGAATCATCGAAACCAACGAGGCGTAGGGTATTACTCTTCAGAGGCCCGAACCTGGATAAACCCCTCGTGTGATCTCTGATCCATGACTTCCAGCTGCGCTTGGACCCCTACCGAGGAATCTGACGAGAATTTGCTCCGTCGGCGGTCGTCTTCATCAGCGTCGCCGACGGCTTTACCAACATCTTCATCACCTTCGTCGTCTCTTTTCAGCGATCCACTCTCCCGCAACCCGCTACAGTTTTCTATTTAAACACGGTCTCTTGATGCTATGAATTATTATCCAACAGATGTTCGTGTCCGCCTACCCGGCTTATAAATAGACAAAAAGACATCCTTTGGATCCGTCTATTGGAGCTGCCCTCATATATAGCTTAGCTAAATACTCCTGGACTCAGGAGCCTGATGTTGTCCATCGAGGATGAACCACCAAATTTATTTTTATTTTTTGACTAGGATGAACCACCAGATTTTGTTAAAGATTGAATAGTCGCATTTGCCTAAAAGAGGAGAAATAGATAAACCGCCGGGAGCATTAAACAGCCGCCTCCCTCTCCCCTCGGGACCTCCGCCACGCGCCGCAGCCGTCGGAGAAAAAAAAACGCCTACAAAAGCACCGCGAATCTCAAGGCGGAAACCCACCAGTCCAGTCGGCCGAAAGAGAAAAAAAGAACCCGAAATTCCCACCACCGACCGCGTCACGCGCGCGCACGCGCACCCGCGCTGAAAACGGCCAGCCGCCCGCGCCCCGCGGCCAGCCGACGCGTCCTCGCGCGCATGCCGCCGCCCAGCCTCACCGCCGCGCACGACCGGGCCTCCTCCGCGAACGGCCTCGCGGGGCCGGACGCGCGCCGCCGCGCGGGCAAGGGCAAGAAGGTCCACCCGCTGCCGGCCGACGGGGCCGCGATGGTGGACGGCGCCGGCGGCGGCGAGCGGCTGGCGGGCGGGAGGAGGCCCGCGGACTGGCTGACGCCGTCCGGGGTGGCCGGCATCCTGCGGCGGCACCCGCTGCCGGCGCTGTTCGCGTGCGGGCTGCTGCTCTTCATGGGCGTGGAGTACACCATCCCCATGATCCCCGCCGCCGCGCCGCCGCTCGACCTCGGCTTCCACGCCACCGCCGCCATGCACGCCGGGATCGCCTCACGCCCCTGGCTCAACTCGCTCCTCGCCGCGCTCAACACGGTGAGCGCACTTCCGGACTTCCCTGCCTACTGCCTAGATCCGATCGATGAACCTAGCTGCTGCCGATCTACCCATCCGCTCCAGTAATCCCCAGCATTTTTTTCCCTTTCGCTTTTCGGCCTCCCGATGTTACCATCTCATTCGCCAAACGTGAGGGCAACCCGCGCTTTCGGTTGAGCAGAACGGGCTACATTGCAGCCACGCACACCAGAAAGTGGAGATTAGTCACTAATCGCTAGCATACAACACCAACAACTCACAAATTTCACATGGTCGTATGTCTTCTCGTGCAAACCTTGATTACTTCTTCATATTTTCCTTGATGGAATTTGTTTCACATTTGTCTTCCTGTGTCTACATTTTTCTCGAGAACTTTCACGCGCGCTGTCCACGCAACAGTTTAATCCCAATTTGAGCACTACTACTAGTAGTAGTGCCCATATTTACGATTGATTAAAAAGTTAATACGCATCGGTGGCAGTTGCACATCAACATCTATCGCTTTAAATATAGGAATGATGATGTCTAGCTCTGGTACTGTGACAACAAGTGAATCTTTGCGAATTGTCGCTCCTGGTGATGAGGGAAGCAAAACCAGCTGGTATCCGTAAATGCAAGAAACCGGCGAACGGCGTGTTCTTGTTTAGATGACCGGCGAACGGTATTGGGTGAGTCGGCTCACCCAAAACACGATAAGATCAAGAATATCGTCGTCATGCATCATTCACATACCCATGGATTTCCTGATAAGATTCTGCATCTGGCTAGATAGCTACCCGGTCCCCGCTGCAATTGCTAGTTGCTTAGTGTTGCCATGACGGAATCCATCCTGAATGTGACGTGCGATCTTGTCATGTGCAGGTGTTCGTCGCGATGCAGGCCGCATACATCCTGTGGGCCGTCCTCGCCGAGCAGCGGCCCCGTGCTGCCATTGCCACGCTCATGATGTTCACCTGCCGCGGCCTGCTCGGCTGCTCCACGCAGCTGCCCCTGCCGGCCGAGTTCCTGGGCTCCGGGATGGACTTCCCCGTGGGGAATGTCTCCTTCTTCCTCTTCTACTCCGGGCACGTCGCTGGTGCGGTGATTGCGTCCATCGACATGCGCCGCGTGGGACGGCGCAGGCTGGCGGCGCTCTATGACGCGCTCAACCTGGCGCAGGGCGTCAGGCTGCTCGCGTGCAGAGGACATTACACCATTGACCTGGCCGTCGGTGTTGGTGCGGGTCTCGTCTTCGACATGCTTGCTGGCTGGTACCTGGACAGCAAGAATGTTGACAGCGGCGACAACCGTTGCTGCAGCAGCTGCCAGAAGGCTCTCGTCTCACAGAAGCTTACATCATAGGCCGTCGAATTGCAGTGGGCTGGACATGATCCAAGTCATTTTTTAAGAATGCTACTTACTGATATGTAATTGTGTAACTGTGTTTGACCTATGTAAGTTGCAACATCTTCTGAAATGCAAGCATCAGAAGTTTAAAGTACTCCACGAGGCAGGAAAGAAGCACAGGAACCAAGCTGGGAAGTGGCAACAGATGGCAAAGATCAAGATGCACCATTTATTTCTGATTGAAGGATGGTACTCTCAAGATTATTTTTGCATCCATGTTGCAGGATGATTTACTCCTAGCTTAGAGGACATACATATGACAGTACATTGCCAAAGTATACAACAGGTGAACAGGTGGTTATTTCTATCTAGTAAACAGTGCTTGCTTCTTCTACCTCAGTCTTGCACCATGGAACTGCAAGGATTTGAGACTATAACTTGTCACCCCACAAACAAGAGCAGGCTGGTCAAGCAAACTTCGCAGACACCGAAATGGATAATTAGTTTCATCACAGCAGCGCACATCTGTTATGACACGCTGCTGACATCTTACGCATACACCGTTATTTACGGTTGCCATTGGCAGACCCATTCTCCTCACCGAGCTTGTGAAACTCGGCCTGGATGACCTCAACAATCATGGCATCCTTGGGGTCTTGGTCGGGGATGTCTACATGCAAAGAACCCTGCTTGATGAGTTCCTGGTTCAAAGCCTGCTGCTCAATGTAATGGTAGAGCTCTTGGTGGAAAGGGTGGTCGAGCGAGAAGCAGTCATCGACGCTGCTCAACGGGACTTTTGATGAACCCTCGCGTCGACAGAAATGGGGGATGGAGGAATGGTCCATAATCTGCACGGTTCAAATAAATGGTTCATGGAAGTCTTATTCTCTTATCTCTCTTGCTTAATTAGAGTGCAGTAATGTCTTGATGAGCAACGAGTGGTGAAAATAGCACTAGCAAGTAATCTTACCTTTAGGAGCTCATCTTTCCCACGACCACTCAAAACATGAACCTTCTTTCTTGTCCTCTCTTGCAGTAGAGGTTTCACAACCTAGTAACAAAATTAAATGACTATTGGGTCTTCGAAATAAAAATTTACCAAAAATTTACAATGAAATATCTTAGGCATCATACCTTCCAACACGCTGAGAATATATATGGAGCATTTACAATATAATAGGTCTCGGCCTTTTCAGGGTAATTCAGTTCATCGACGGCAGATATTGCAGTTAAAATCTGCAATCCAACAACAGGTAGCATCATAAATATGGACTAGTGTACACAGAAGTAAATACTTAGCTATCTACAAAAAGGGTTCTTGTCCCCGTTACCATTGGATATCAAACACCCATGTATTTTCCACTCATGTATGTGGCCACAAAAGTGTGAAAATATGACATGCCCATGTAGGCTGTACCTTCAATAGGCTGAGTGCGGACAACTTCAAACCAGTCATATCAAGAACCTTTATACAGCTGGTTATCGGCCGCCTAAACTTCTTCGTCGCCATAGGCTAGATGGAACAGAAGCAAGGAAAACAGGAGTTATTAAATCTCAAATGAACTGGATGATCTATGGCCATGTAAGATTAGTTGCACACTCACCAGAATAATACGATCACGGTATTCATTGATCTGAATATGAGATTGCACATAGTAATGGACCTGAAAACACAACATGCTCTTTTATTTTAAAGCTCATAAAGAATGGCAAGGTGAATCTTCATGCCTATCAATTCAGTAGAATACATTTTCAATTACATTAATTTTTGCAATTTGGTAATTATCTCTAATTGACATGGATGAAACCTGACAAACTAAACACTCATCAGAAGTGTCTTCGCAGAGGAGAAAGTGAAATATCCAATTTGCACAAGTATATGGTCAATTACCGAAGCTTTGTCATATGTGCTCTGTCCAACACCAAAGGCAAATACTGGGACGCCCTGGAAAAGGCAAAGGAAAGTTCGAGTATTAAATAACTTTAAGGTTATCTATACAGTTAATTATGGTCTGGACGTGATTATTTGTATCTCATAAAGACCCACAACCACAATGGCCAAGGTGTCTTTTCATAGAGATCTGTAGTTTCAAAACACAAGATCATGTCATCAGTAGTTCAGGACACCAATCTCCCAAACATTTCTGATCAAACAAGTTCCCTTTCTCAAATCTGTTGCCTCTGATTGTTCGATATACATATATCCTTTACTAGTGCAACTAGACATGTATCTTACGTTTCTGAAGGTGAACGCATCTTATGTCACACTACTCAGAAACGTATCTACAATGATAATTCAAGCATATAGTAGTATCAAAAGACAGCCGTATACATAAGTACCGATGCACAGCATTGAAAGTATGGAACAAATAGCTGCATCAGGTTTAGCTATGCAGAACGTTGCATGTTGGGAAACACTTAATGATGAAAAAAGTTCTAGAAAAGTGAAAGGATAGGACTCAACAACGGAAGGAAATAAAAGATAACTGGCTTAAGACAGCTATACCTCCTTTGAGTATCCTGATAACCCAACAAGCTGTGATTCTCGTATTGATCTATACAAATCTACTGGGATTATAGGTTTCTGCAATTGTCCAACACATGCAAATGATCAATAATAAGAAAATGTAAACAGAGTATTGGATTTCGCTCCGCCTCGAGCAGAGGCATAATAGGCAAGCGTGTCGTAGAAGAATGCTTGCTCACCTCCAGTATACTGTCGATTTCATTCTGTATCCTCCAATTCAGACAATCTACAAGCTAGCAAAAACAAAATATACTTGATCAGTGAAGTAATCCATGGAACATTTACTTCAGCATTAATCAAGTAGGGGAAAATGTAAGCCAAGACCTTACCATTTTATGAGCATTAGTTACATGCCACTCTCTGGCTTTAAGAAAGCGCACCAGTGTCTCTGTTGGATAGCCCTGGTGCACATTCTGGAAAGGGAAATTCGTGTAATTGAGAAGTCAACTCCCATCAAAAACTACTTTACGACCTCTAATGGTAGCAAATTCTTTGGAAAACTGAAAGAGCTGAAATGCACCAAAGATGATTTATAGTTCTCCCCGATATCGATATGGTTGTATGTAACACTTAGATTATTTTGAAATCTTTAAAGTATGGTATTCTAACACCAACTATAATTCATGATAGTTTTGCCATAAAGCTAAGGGGTGTAGGTGGTATTTTCTTTGAAGGCGACGGCTGTGGGTGTTGCCCTGTTTGGCCTTTTTTTTGCCTTCATGTTGTGGTGCGTGTTGGCTGTGTGCATCCTCAACACTTTCTCATCACAGTGTTGCAGAGGTCAGGTATACTTTATTTGTATCAGCTGGGTGAATTGATAAAATCGCCCTCTTCAGGAAAAAAAAAGTTCATGCTTCCTCTGGTCCTCCCGGTATAGTAGTATGTAACACTGAGCTTAATTTGAAATCCAAAATATTGTATTATTTTCATTTTCTTATAAGCACTTGTAGTTATTATTAGTGTTTACATATGCTAGTATCCCAACAATAGCAGTATCACAGTAAGTGATCCTTAAATTAGAAGGAAAACTTTGCAAACAGAGTAACCAGACAGACCAGACATTATCAGATGCTAGTTCAATCATAGAAGACAGGATTCCAGATGTAAGTCACAGGTATATGCTTATCTTGACTTCCTTCATCTTTTTTCCCATGGCAGAATCTTATGCGTTAAAAGTCAGGTTTTGCTATGACAGAAGGAATATAGAATCTTAGCCCTTAAAAGTCAGGTTTTGTTATCAGTGGAAGAATCAATATTCATTTCCCATACAAGCCCCAGAAATAGAGTATGCATTCATGGTACGATGAGCAATTATAGATCTTCCACAAGCATGAAAATAAACATAACGAATTCGCATGCATTGACTACTTTGAAAAGCCAGATATATTCTTTGAGGCCGGAATTGGTTCGCTTTCCCTTTAACAGAACTTGGATACTATTATTACTTGGTAGTGGTTCCATGTGCTAGTACTATGCCTGCCTAATGGAGAATTTCAGCACAATAATTATGCCACAAGTAGCACTGTCCATCTTGATTCCAGCTCCACTAGATAGGAGATTCTGCTCTGGAATAAGTTGACATCTCCTACTGATCAGCACTCAGGGCGTGCAAAAGCCTTAGTCTCAGGGAGCATTTTAGTAAGCACAAAGCATAAAAAATTAAGCAATTTTCAAATAGGACGTGTATCAACTTGTGGCTTCAATCTGAGACTAGTGCCACCATACGAACAGACTAAAAAACAAGGAAATGAAATTATGCCAAAGAACTTGGAGCATCTTCTGGAGGAATCTGTAGTGACCAGGTGGCAAGAAAATTTTAGCGAGGAATACATTGTTACCAGCTAAGTGGGAGACTGGATGCCCCCACCAACAGATCAGGAGGCTTCAAGGCCCAACACCTCACCGTCCACTAGTTAACTCGGTGGAGGTGAGATCAGAACAATTCCATGAGAGATGAGACACACCCCTCACTTCATTGTCCAACCACTCAAAATTACCAACCAAAAAAATCCCAAACGTGTGGCCTACACCAAAGAACAAAATAATACCTTGCATCCACAGGCAAGCAATAGCGCGGCAACTTTCCCTACCGAAATCTATCATATACAAATTGCGTTGCAGTAGTTCATCGATATTCAGTAAACCACCCTTAATCCAGTATATCAACTAAATGCTCTGTTCCAAATGCCAAACTAAAAGCGCGGCCCAGCAGACTTCGAGATAGTGACTGATATCAACCATTTATCGCCAAACAAGTGGCCCTTGTTTTTTCGCTCGTTTCCCCTAACAAAAAAAGTGGCCCTTATTTTTTTACCTTCCCTACTTTTCGGCAAGATGAAAAACTATTTTTTTCAATAAACAATGTAATAATGTTACGATGCAGAGGCCGGGGATAATAAAAAATCTCTATTATCTGAAAATCCATCTCCCCTGATTCATTTGAACCAAAACTGGTTTTGCAGACCACTGAGCTGAACTAAGCGATTGTCTACAGTCCAATTGAAACAGAAAAACTGATCCAGGCCACGCGCAAGAACCAGTACTCCCAAGGCATACAGACAGAAGCTGGAACAAACAGATGAAGAGGGAGATCCAGCATACCTGGAACGTCTTCTTGAGCGGCTCCTCCACTGCCGAAAACCCGGAACAAGAGGCGCAAGGTAGTCAGCATTCGGCAGTCAGCACCGACCAAAACCCGAAACGTGGAAATGTCAGGAGCAGGAGTGAAGGGCCGCCCTTGCGGAATCCGCGCTCACCTTGGTCGAGGAGGCGGGCGAGCTGCTGGACGGCGTCGTCGCAGGCGGCTCCCATTGCGCGCGCTCGCAGCTCGCTCGGCGTGGATTCGGAGGGGCGGCCAGCGAGGGAAAGACGTTCGGGTTCAGAGGGCGGTGGCCGGTGGGGGAGGGGAGGGGAGGAGACGGGTCTCCTCCGAGTCGTTCGACCAGCTCTTCTCTTGGTCGGTGGGTCAGTCTGTTGCTGCTGGACGGACGACTTTGGTTTGGGAGTCCACTTCAGCCGCTGCTTATTATAGGCGTGCAATTCGGTGGGGTGCAAGCAATTTCCTTTTCGTTTTTTTTTGTTTTTTTTTTGCATGCGGTTGGGTACAGATTTTTGTCACCTCTCGCCAAGCGGATACACAGACTATTCAGAATGCCAGACTTGGTATTTTGCTACGTCCCTTAAAAAAAGTGTTTTGGTACGTATGGCCTGATGTTTTTCTAGAGAATCGTAATACATCCTTCGCTTTTTTAGTCTGCATATAAAATTTATGTTAAAGTCAAATTTTGTAAAATTTGATCAACTATATAAAAAATATCAACATTTATAGCACGAGATAAATGTCATTAGATGGATGTTGAATAATTCTACACGGAAGGAAACCCGCTCGCTCGCTTGTTGTGCGGCACCGGGGCGTCCCCGATCCCCAACCCAGCTTTCCATCCTCCTCTCCTACCCTTCTCGCCGTTCACGGCGGGTAGCACGTCCGCACGGAGCCGGCGTCGACGGGGCTGACCGGCGGCGGGAGGTTGTTTCCCGACGTGGGATCTGGGCTTTTGCCCACGGTGGTCGCGCGGCAGCGCATCCAGTGGCTCGTTGGCGTCTCCGCTCCGCTCCCCTGGTGTGGTGACTCGGCCGGTTAAGGAGCCGCAGCGATCGGCAGTTGTGGGGTCCCCGACGGCGTGCGTCGGCCTCCGGCGATGCGGTTCCAGATACGCTGCTCATTGCCCTCCTGATGGGCTGGCTTCGGCCGGTCGTGAGGCTCCAAGGCGGCCGCCGCACGAGCCTGGCTCCGACGGGCTCCAGATCTGGCGCATGTGGGCTTGTAGGGTCGATGGGCCTGGAGGTGCCTCGTCCGTTCGTTGGCTGTAGGCAGCTGGGGTTGCGGCGAGAGGCTAGACAACAATCCGATTTGTGGCTGGATCTGCCTCGGCATGCTGTCGGCAAGGTACATTGTGGCTCCTGTGAGGCGACAGTGCGGTGGATCCATGAGAGGCGAGGGGGTCAGCGGATTGTGGCGCGTGGGGGTGGTGTTCGAGATGCTCCAGGTGAAATCTTGCCCGGTTGTTGCGGTCGGTAGTGGCGGCGTCCGCGGGCGTTGTTTTCCTCCTTGGAGGCGTTGCTGTGGAGATCTCTGACCTCCTACCCTCAGTTCAAGAACTTCGGTCAAATGCCTAAGGCCCGGCGTCGGGTCGGGCGACGGCGTCGTCCTCGTCGCATCCCCCTTGGGGGGCGTCACCTTGAAGAGCTCTGATCATGTTCGCACATCCCATGGGTTGGACGCTCGCGGCATTGCGTTCGGCAGCTGTCCATCCGGCAATGCGATGTTGCGTGACTTCTTGTGTGGCAACGATGTCGGCTTCGGGCGGAGCTGGGTTGCTGCTGAGCTTTGTAGTCGGTCTCATCCGGCGTGTTCGAGGGGTCGTCATGCCTCACTTGTCTTCCCGAAGTCGGAGCTGCAGAGGAGGTGTCTCCATGGCGACGATGACACGAGATGGGTGGTCGGTTCCGGTGCCGGCTCGATGCAGGCCCAATGCTTTTCCCCCAACATTGTCCCTCCAGAGAGTCGGAGTTGCCTAGCAGTCGACACGTGTGGTGGACTGTTTGGCATCGGCCAACGCAGGCCTCGGCGCTTTCTCCTCAACAGCTGTGACGCCCCCAATTTCGACCGTACGCTAAACATACACGCAATGCGTACGACCAAGATCAGGGACTCACTAATCAATATCACAACACAATTCTAGACACAAATTAGAGTCATACGGCTTCATATTACAAGCCAGGGGGCTCAAGGACTCGAATACAAAGCTCAACAAGCACGAGTCAGTGGAAGCAAAAATATCTGAGTACAGACATAAGTTAAACAAGTTTTGCCTTAAAAAGGCTAGCACAAACATAAGCAGCAGATTGAAAGAGGCGAGGCCTCCTTCCTGGGAACCTCCTAACTACTCCTGAGCGTCGGCACTCTCCACGTAGTAGTAGGCTCCATCGGGGGAGTCGTAGACTTCGACGGGGGACACGGTCTCCTGGGCTCCATCATCTGAACGCAGCAATCGAATCAAGAGGGAAAGAGAAAGCAAAGCAGCGGTGAGTACTCATCCGAAGTACTCGCAAGACTGACATCAGAACTATGCTAAGTATGCATCATTATCAAGGAATGGGGTATATCTGGACTGACCGCAGAAAGCAAGAATAGGAGAAAGGCCTAGTCCTATCGAAGACTAGCATGTTCAGCATCTTGCAACATTAGAAGAGAGTAGACTGGTAACTCAAATATAGCAATATTTTATTGTAGCAATTTTATTAAGTAACCACGCCCAGAGATTCTTCCTCGACTCCCTGCGAGGAAGCAATCTCGGAGCCAACATTCATTCCAATTTAAAGTCACAATTATAGTTGTAGAAGGTCAAGGTACAACTCCAATTTGTCTTGTTGCCGTGGACACGACTATTCAAATAGATGAATTCATCCCTGCAGGGGTGCACTGCATTTCCAACGCGCTTGATCACCTCCGGCCGGACACACTTTCCGGGGTAATGCCCGGCCTCGGGATCCAAAACGTCGTTGCCCCACCTAGACCCAATAAAGAGGCCAGCCCACCGGTCTAAATCCTAAGCGGGCAGGGGTCATGGGCCCACTCACCCTTTGCACTCCTGCACGATGCAAGGGTGGCCGAGGTCAGTCCTAGCACCCCTTATAACAAGCGCGATGCCGTTGCGGACCACTCGGGCGCGCGCCACTCCATTGTCGACGTCCGAAGAGCTTTGGCTGATACAACGACGCTGAGTACCCATAACTTCTCCCGCGTGAAGGTTTGGTGCGTAAAAGGTCAAACGACCAACTCAGATCAAATACCCAACCCATTAGCATTTTATTAATGTGGGGCAAGCGTGACCCATAAAGTGCGGTCCCGCCGCCCTGTCTCGAGGATGTGTGACAAAGGCTCTCTCGCCAGTCCACGCCTCATCATCACCCCTTTGGATGCCTTACTGGCGTATCCCAACACATCTTACACACGGGTAGTGTCGTGGTTTTGTCATGGCAGATGTCCGGGTGAACGGACTTGGATTCGAGGCCATCGCTAAGTTGATGGACTTAAAGGGGTTGGTTGGGACGAAGGACACAGGTTTACCCAGGTTCGGCCCCTCAAGTAGAGGTAACAGCCTACGTCCTGCTTGTGCTTGTATTGCGTTGTGTATCGATTACAAGGGAGTTGGGTGCTTGACCTAGTTCTCGATAGTTGATCTCTTTAAGTCGCCCCGGGTCTCGCCTTTATATAGGAGGTCAAGACCACGGGTCTTACAAGTCGTAACCGACTCTCACTACGTGTTTGAGTCAGTCTCTACCTTATCTTGCCTTCCTAAGCAAGTTGTCTCCGGGAGGTTCACCGTCCGGGTCTTCATACCTTCTCCATTTGGGCCACGTCCCGGCCCATCTTGTCAAGCCGCCCAACGTCTTGGGCTTAAGTCTTCACGACCCATCCTTGGGCTGCTGTACGAGCCGCCAGTGTGACTCGGAGCCTTAAGGGCGGGTCTCACCGTGGGGTTATATCCCCAACATTAGGCCCCAGGTTGATTTGAGCTCGATCACTTCAGCCTCCTTCTCAATCATCGGCAAGTCTCACTTATGTCACCTGAAAGTAAACAAAAAGATGACCCACCGTGACGTCATGTCAAATATGTCAGAAAGATCCTCTGACGTCCGCAACGAATCTTTCCTCTATTAAATGGACGGACCGAGAATCGAGGCGTCTGCCTCGGTCAATCAATATCTGTCGCCTGGATCTTCACGCCCGCTTTTCACCCTTGCCTATTAAATAGGACCGCGAAGGGTGGCATTTGTTTTCCTCCTCGCTCGCTCTTCGTCTTCTTCCTTCTGCCGCCCGCTCCAGCACACCTCGCTCTGGTGACGTCTTCACACCGTCGCCGTCGAGGCCGCTGTATCAACCTGTTTGTTCCAGAGTTCTACCCGCGTCTGCCGTGCCATCTCCGGTAAGTTTTTCCTCCCCTAGATCCGTAGCCATTTCGGTAGGGTTTCCATGGAGTTCCTCCGCCGCTTAGAACACGACCTTGTTCCAATGCCAGCCATGCCTAGCCCGTAAAGCTCGACGCTATCCTTTTCCCCATTGCGGTGTATCGTAAGAAACTGATAATAGCACTGCACAGATCTATACTTGCTTGGCCTGCCATTTTCAAACTTTTGCCGTTTCGACGGTTCATCACTAGGTTTGAAATAAAACCATTTTTCTCTGTTTTGTAGATCTGTAATCTTAGAGATATGTTGTGAAACCTGTTTTCCACACTTAGCCAAATTTTGCCTTGTCTTCCCATAAACTTGACCCACCATGAAGTTTCAGCTCTCACTAATCGTCTCCTGGCGGCTTAATCTTATGAAATCTTAGGCTTTTAGCTGCCCTTAGCTGCCTGGCATCTTCTGACCCGCCACACGTTGTTTACTTTGCGCAATGTTGAGTCACCACCATGTCTCGTGCATCCAATTCATGCAATTGGGTCGGCTCTGCCATCACTGAAGAATTCCTGATGGATTTTGTACACGCGGGCACCATACCCGCCAAGGATGTCATCCATTCCGAGTAATGAGCTAAGGCCCATTCCTCGGCAGGGTGAAGTAGTTGTATTTTCAGATCATGTCGAACGTGGGTTTGTACCCCTCCCCCGGCTCAAAATTCTTTCAGGATGTTCTTCACTTTTACAAGTTGCACCCTCAAGACCTTGCTCCCAATTCAATTTCCAACATATGCAACTTCCAAGTGCTCAGTGAAGTCTACTTGCAAACAGAGCCGTCCGTTGGTCTCTTTCGTGAGTTATTTTATGCAAACCGCCAGACAGAGGTGAAGGTCGTCCCAAGCTTAGAACTTGGCAGGATTTCTATTCAGAGGCGCCGGGACATAACCTTTCCGGCTGTTCAGATGTCGAGTAATCCTAAAGATTGGAAAAAGACTTGGTTTTACTGTAAAGATACCTCCACTGATGGAGAGCATCCCCTGCCGGATTATCGCCCATCCCGGATCAAGACGACCTCTGAGCTTCCTGGCCGGCTGTCAACTACTGAACGGGCGAAGCACGCTCCGGCTCACGCCAAAATTAAAGCCCTTATGGCCAATGGACTGACGGGACTGGATTTGATCCGCTGCTGGATTTCTTGGAGGATCATGCCTTTGAGCCGGCGTAGTCGCCTTATGTGCGAATATCCAGGTCAGTATGATGATTCCCTCTGCTTCAGCCGGACAACGTTATCAGAGGATGATATTACAACTGTCCTCCGGAGTCTTGTTCACAAATCTTCAGGAGCTTGCAGCGCCATTGGGCTGGCACCTTTCTGTGCTGCTAACCCGGCCCCAGATGTAGGGTGACTCTTTATGCTCTCTTCTCTATATTAGCTATGTCTTGGCAATCTCTTCACCTTTTGTCGTCTTATATTTTCAGGCTAATTCCGACTTCTGGAAGAAGAAATATGTCCCTCCTCTGAAGAAATCAAGGAAGAAGACTGTGGTCAGGAAGAAGAAAACCATTCCTCAGGAAGAACCGGAGGAACAGCCAGAATTCGACAGTTCAGAGGTATAACTTGACTATTTTTGCCACCTCTTTATTCACCTTACTGACAACAACTATTCACAGGATGAGACAGAGACTAGCCACGCCAACGCCCCTGAGGTAACTTATGTTTCGTCCGACTCAGACTACTTTGTACCCTAGAAGATACGGCGGGTCGTTCAAAAAGTTCCCCTTTCTCATCCTCTTGCTTACTTAGACCCTCAATTTCTTTTGAAAAAGCAACAGCAAGCCGCCCGACGCCAGACCCGGAGCGCCGACTCTACCGTGCTCATGTATGGGTTACCTAACTCTCCGGCTCAGAAGAAGCGTCCAGCGGAGGTATATATTCCTTCTCTGCTTGATTTCACTAATCTTTCCTTTGTAACTCCAAAATTGCCTTACATTACTTGAGCTGCTTTTCAGGGATCATCTCCTTTGTCTGGCGACTCTACGGCCACTGCTCTGCCGCCTCCGAAGATTAACCCGCCGTATGTGTTTTTCAAGCCTTACATCCGAGTCTTTGGTGGTTGTAAACCTTGGGCTCTAACCTTTATGCTTTTTCAGGGCTCAAGCCAAGCGAAGGAAGACCAACAAGTCCTCCCCTGGCCCTAATGCTCAGGAATCGGAGCCTGCCAAGCCGGATGCTCCCATGCCGGATGTAGATCCCTTGGCGGCTTCTGCAGAGCCGGCTGATGATGATATGACTCCTGAGAGTCCTCCGAAGGACCATTCCAAGCCGCCGAGTCCTGCCAAGGTTGCTGATGACACAACTACTCCAGACGTCTTGATTACTAGCGCCGGCTTACACTCTCCTCCACCTCATGTGCTAATAAAGCATAGAGCCAACCGAAACCTCCAAGAAATTGGAGTTTGAGTCCCCCGCACTAGAGAAGCTGACAACTGATGAACTTCATGCTGGTTATTTGAACCGCCTGTCCACGAGCCGGGACCTAGAGCTCAAGCTTGTCAATTTAATGAAGAATAAATACGAGGTATTCTATACTCTCCTTATATCCTTACGTAGCCCCCAAGAGTCGGGTTAATATTGGTTGATGATAATCTGGGTCTTCAAAACCTGCTAGAAGTAGAAATGCTTAGCCGGTAGGCCTCAACTTACTTAGAAGTAATCGCAAATCATCGTTCGTAACCCCCAAGGGCCGGCTTAAATTTGATAAGATTGAGTCGAAACTTTATTAAAGGTAGTTGTTTGAGCCAATTGCATTATAGCCCCCAAGGGCCGGCTCAATATTGTTAAAGTTGAGTCGGAGCCTTCATTCTAAACAGCTTGAAAAGCCAACATGTAGCCCCCAAGTTCCAGGTTAAGTTGATAAAGATGATCCGGAACTACATTTTAATCTTGAAGATCAAATAGGAATTAGCCCCCAAGTGTCATACATATTGCTTGCAATCTGTTTGAGACTTGCTTAATCTTCCTTATCAGAAATTTTTTCTCCTGATGACTTATCCCATATTTTGATATGTCACAGGAAGCTTTAAACGAAGCCGGGTCAGAAGTGGCTGACTTAAAGAATAATCTAGCCACGCAACAAGCCACCCGAGGTGAGGCTGATGAAAAATGCCGGCTCCTTTCCAAAGAACTGACCAAGATCAAAGCCAACTTTGCTGCTTTCACAGAGTCTGCAAAGACTGAACAAGCCGCCCTTACACAACAGGCGGATGACGCTGACCAGCGGCTGATGATTGTATCAGATGAACTGCAATCTTTGAAGCGTCATATCAAGAAAATGACAGACGCCATATTTGGTAAGTTTTTGACAGCTTAACCCAAATTGTGTATATGTACTTGTACTGGCGACTCATGATGAAGAACCCGTCTTATGTAGGTTCCAGGAGCCGCCAACTTGCTTCGGATAGCTTGCTGCCCCTAAAGGCTATTTACACTCTGACGGAGTAGCTTTACTGTGGAACTGTTTGTACGATCAAGTCTGTACTCTATAGGGATACCACCCCTTCAACTATTAAAGGGGTCATAGAGCTTATTTCCACGCTGCCCAAATAGATTGTAGAGTTGAAGAAATCAGCCGCCCGATAGGGAGCTATTGCAGCCATAAGCCAGGCGTTGGCCTTTGCTCCGGAACTGACTCCAGCAGACATGATGGATAGATTTCCCTCCAAGAAAGATGATGGCTCCGAGTTTACAGAGGCTGACTATGCACGGTGTGTGAAGGCTTCCAAAGTCCTTGCCTCCGTGTTAGAAGAAGAAGTCAACTTGGAGACATATCAGGCGGCTTACATCGCTGATCAGAAGAGAATCCGTGGCCCCCTCTTTGAGTCCAAGGACCTAATGCCTGCTCGCAGTAAGAACCTTTTTGCTTCTGAACTTGACCCGTCCCCCTTCTTTGAAGAAGGAAACTTTGCAGCTTTAACCCACTGCAACTGGGACTTGGAAAATCTTCAGATCAAGGAGGTCGAAGACCCGGAGTAGGGTGACCCGCCGGCCAGCTAATGGAGTTGTGAACGCCGCTGATAAGCTGGCTCTTGTGACCCGCCATGAGCGGTGTAAGATACTTTAAGATATTTTTGTGCTCTAGAGAGAGCATATGTAATAGACTGGTAGTAACTTTGCCTTTGCGTGAACTGTGCCATCGTGCACATATTAAATAGTCCGGCTTAACATATATATGTCACCTCCCTTGCACTTCTCATTGGATGCTTTACCGGATCTTGGTAGCTTAACTGACCTGCAAGAATAGACGTATCTTGATATTGTTAGGAGGGCGGCTTAAAAGCATAACCCAGAGATGTTGTATCTTCCTAACGTGTTGATAGAGTCAACTGTTTGGCTTAAGAGTTGGCTGATAGGGTCTAATAAGCTACACCCGGAGGGTGAGAAGCCCCCTGGACAACCATGTTGACGGAATCAACTTTTTGGCTTAAGAGCCAGCTGATAGGGTCTGATAAGCTACATCCGGAGGGTGGGAAGCGCCCTGGACGGCCATGTTGATGGAGTCAACTTTTTGCTTAAGAGCCGGCCGATAGGGTTTGATAAGCTACACCCGAAGGGTGGGAAGCCCCCTGTACGGCCATGTTGACGGAGTCAACTTTTTGGCTTAAGAGTCGGTCGATAGGGTCTGATAAGCTACACCCCGAGGGTGGGAAGCCCCCTGTACGGCCATGTTGACGGAGTCAACTTTTTGGCTTAAGAGCCGACCGATAGGGTCTGATAAGCTACACCCGGAGGGTGGGAAGCCTCCTGTACGGCCATGTTGACAGAGTCAACTTTTTGGCTTAAGAGCCGATCGATAGGGTCTGATAAGCTACACCCGGAGGGTGGGAAGCCCCTTGTACGACCATGTTGATGGAGTCAACTTTTTGGCTTAAGAGCCGACCGATAGGGTCTGATAAGCTACACCGAGAGGGTGGGAAGCCCCCTGTACGACCATGTTGACGGAGTCAACTTTTTGGCTTAAGAGTCGACCGATAGGGTCTGATAAGCTACACCCGGAGGGTGGGAAGCCCCCTGTACGGCCATGTTGATGGAGTCAACTTTTTGGCTTAAGAGCCGACCGATAGGGTCTAATAAGCTACACCCGGAGGGTGGGAAGCCCCCTGTACGACCATGTTGACGGAGTCAACTTTTTGGCTTAAGAGCCGACCGATAGGGTCTGATAAGCTACACCCGGAGGGTGGGAAGACTCCTGTACGGCCATGTTTGGATCTTTCTTGCATGGACGAAGATATGCGAAACGGTAGGGGCCCCGGCTGGCAGGGATGCCAATTTTATTCATATATAAATATGATATGTACAATTATAGGGTACAATGTCGAGTATCAATGACTTAAGTGTAGTAAGGCCGCAGATGCGCTATGTTCCACGACCGGCGGGTCTCCTGACCCGAGGTATCTGAATCGTCTCGGATGTCAATGAGGTAATACGACCTGTTGTTGAGATTTCTGCTGACCAAGAACGGTCCTTCCCATGGAGGAGACAGCTTATGCATATTTTTTTGGGCCTGAATCAGCCGCAGCACTAAGTCGCCTTCTCGAAACGTCCGGGTCTTGACTCTGCGGCTATGATAGCGGCACAGGTCTTGCTGATAAATCACCCAAGGAGCAGCCGCCGGTTCTTGTTCCTCCTCCAAGGCATCCAACGCGTCTTGATGCGCCGACTCATTATCCGTCTCAACGTAAGCCGCCACTCGTGGTGAGTCATGTCGGATGTCACTTGGTAACACGGCCTCTGCACCGTAAACCATGAAGAAAGGTGTATAACCTGTTGATCTGTTGGGGGTAGTCCTGATGCTCCATAAGACAGACGACAACTCCTCCACCCAACAACCCGGCGTTCGCTGTAAAGAACCATAAGCCGGGGCTTGATACCTCTCAATATTTCTTGGTTAGCACGCTCCGCCTTACTATTGGACTGTGGATGAGCAACCGTTGAAACATCAAGCCGGATGTGTTCCAGGTCGCAGAATGTTTTCATAGCCCCCTTGGACAGGTTCGTGCCATTGTCCGTGATGATGTTGTGAGGGTAACCAAAACGGTAGATCAGCTTTTTGATAAACTGAACCTCCGTAGCCGCATCACACTTGCTGACCGGCTCAGCCTCTATCCACTTGGTAAATTTATCGACCGCCACTAAGAGGTGCGTCTTCTTGTCCTTGGATCTCTTGAAAGGCCCGACCATATCAAGTCCCCAGACTGCAAACGGCCAGGTAATTAGTATCATGCACAATTCTTGAGCCAGAACATGAGCACGCCAGCCAAACTTTTGACTGCCGTCACACTTGCGGACCAGATCCTCTGCATCCTTGTGAGCCGTCAACTAGAAGAAACCATGCCGGAAAGCCTTGGCCACCAGAGATTTTGAGCCGGCGTGATGTCTGCATTCACCAGCATGAATTTCATTCAAGATTTCCTTACCCTCCTCTGGTGAGACACAACGTTGAAACACTCCGGTGACGCTGCACTTGTGTAACTCGCCATTGACTATCGTCATGGATTTAGACCGTCGGGTGATCTGTCTAGCCAGATTTTCATCATCGGGTAACTCGCCTCGAGTCAAATACGCCAAGTAAGGCACAGTCCAATCCGGAATAGCGTGTAGAGCTGCCACCAGTTGTCACTTCGGGTCAGGAACAACCAAATCTTCCTCTGAGGGTAATTTGATAGTCGGGTGATGTAAGACGTCTAGAAAGGTATTGGGCGGCACCGGCTTTCGCTGAGAGCCTAACCTTGATAAGGCATCAGCCACATCGTTCCTGCGACGATCAATATGATCCATGTGATAACCCTTGAAGTGACCAGCAATGACATCCACCGCTTGATGATAAGCCGCCATCCGTGGATCCTTGGAATCCCAAGTGCCTGAAACTTGCTGAGCCACAAGATCTGAGTCGCCGAAGCACCTTACCTGGCTTAAGTTCATCTCCTTAGCCACCCTAAGGCCATGAAGCAGGGCTTCATATTCAGCTGCATTATTAGTGCAAGGGAACATCAACCGGAGCACATAACAGAACTTATCACCTTTGGGAGACGTTAAGACAACCCCCGCCCCTGATCCTTCCAGCTGCTTGGATCCATCAAAGTGTATTGTCCAGTATGTGTTATCCGGCTTTTCTTCGGGTGCCTGACACTCTGTCTAGTCGTTTATAAAATCCACAAGGGCTTGAGACTTGACAGCCATACGAGGTACGTATTTCAGATTGAGAGGTCCCAGCTCCAATGCCCACTTAGCAATCCTACCAGTGGCTTCTCTGTTTTGAATTATGTCCCCCAATGGAGCAGAGCTGACCACGGTGATGTGGTGCCCTAGAAAGTAATGCTTTAATTTGCGGTTGGCCATGAACACCCCATACACTAGGTTCTGCCAATGTGGATATCTCTGCTTGGACTCTGTCAGGACCTCACTGATATAATAAACCGGCCTCTGAACCAGATATTCTTTCCCTGCCTCCTTGCGCTCGACCACAATTGCAGAGCTGACAGCCCTGTTCTTAGCCACCATGTATAAGAGCAAGGGTTCTTTCTCAGCCGGAGCGGCTAAAACCGGCGGCTTAGTGAGCTGCTTCTTGAGTGCCTCAAACGCTTCACCTGCCGCCGTACTCCAGACAAAATTGTCTATATTCCTCATCATTTGATATAAAGGGATGACTTTCTCACCAAGGCGGCTTATAAACCAGCTCAACGCGGTGATCTGCCCTGCCAGGCGTTGGACTTCATTGATACAAGCCGGCTTAGCCAGGGAGGTGATAGCCTTGATCTTATCCAGGTTAGCTTCAATACCACGCTCAGAAACCAGAAACCCCAAGAGCTTGCCAGCCGAAACACCAAAGACACACTTTGCCGGGTTAAGCATCATCTTATAGATCCGCAAATTGTCAAAGGTTTCCTTTAAGTCGTCAAGCAGGGTTTCCTTTCTTGACTTGATCACAATGTCATCCACATAAGCATGAACGTTGCATCCAATCTGATTGTGAAGACAATTCTGCACGAAGCGTTGATAAGTCGCATGGGCACTCTTGAGCCCAAAAGGCATGGACACATAGCAGAAGGCTCCAAAAGGTCTCTTGGTCCTTAACCGCCATCTTGATCTGATGGTATCCCGAATACGCGTCCAGGAAGCATGAACTTTCGCAACCTGCTGTAGCATCAATGATTTGATCAATACGAGGGAGAGCAAAAGGATCAGCCGGACAGGCCTTGTTAAGATCCGTATAGTCCACATACATACGCCACGTGCCGTTCTTCTTGAGCACAAGCACTGGGTTAGCAAGCCACTCCGGGTGAAAGACCTCGATGATGAAACCCACCGCTAAGAGCCGGGCGACCTCTTACCCGATGGCCATGTGTCTCCCCTTGTTGAACCGCTGTAGAAATTGCTTGACAGGTTTAAACTTAGGATCCACATTAAGGTTATGCTCAGCGAACTCTCTCGGTACACCCGGCATGTCATAAGGTTTCCATCCAAAGATGTCCCAATTCTCACGGATGAATTTGATGAGCGCACTTTCCTATTTGGGATCCATGTTGGCCCCAATAATGAACTGTTTGGATGAGTCGCCTAGAGTGAAATCTACCGCCTTGGTATCATTCGCCGAAAACTTGAGGGGCGGCTCAACCTCCATGGTAGGCTTCTTCAGCGGGGTCATATCCTCCGGGTCAACATTCTCCTTATAGAATTTGTGCTCTGCCTCAGCACAACTGGATTCCGCGTAAGCCGCGTCCCGTTCTTCGCACTCAATAGCCGTATTCCAATCACCATGAACAGTAATCGTGCCTTTTAATCCGGGCATCTTGAGCTGTAAATAGACATAACAGGGCCTAGCCATGAACTTGGCATAAGCCGGCCGCCCAAACAATGTGTGATAAGGGCTCTTGATCTTTACTACTTCAAACCACAAGGACTCCACCCTGTAGTTGTACTCGTCACCAAAGGCAACTTCCAAAGAAATCCTGCCCACCGGGTAAGCTGACTTGCTCGGTACTACACCATGAAAAACTGTTGACGAGGGCTTAATGTTGGGTGACGTAGTAGTAAATAAAAAATATCCTACGTGTTCACCAAGATCTATCTATGGAGAAACCAACAACAAGTAAGGGGAGAGTGCATCTTCATAACTTTGAAGATCGCTAAGCGGAAGCGTTACAAGAACGCGGTTGGTGGAGTCGTACTCGTAGCGATTCAGATCGCGGTGGACTCCGATCTTAGCGCCGAACAACGGCGCCTGTGCGTTTAACACACGTGCAGCCCCGTGACATCTCCTACGCCTTGATCCAGCAAGGAGGGAGGAGAGGTTGAGGGAGAGCTCCGGCATCATGACGGCATGGTGGCGGTGGTGCTGTGTGGTCTCCGGCAGGGCTTCGCCAAGCACTACGGAGAACGAGGAGAGGGAGGAGTAGGGCTGCGCCGAGAGGATAGGAACTCGTGTGTTGCAGCCCTCCAAAACCACACATATATATAGGGGGAAGGAGGAGGAGGCACCCCATCTAGGGTTCCCACCCTAGAGGGTGCGGAATCCCTAGATGGGAGGGCCGACGACCAAGGTGGGAGGAGGGGCGGCGCCCTAGGGTGGGCTTGGGCCCATCCACGCCTAGGGTTTGCCCCCTCCACCCCTTGCTGGGCCTTGGGCTGGGGTGGGAGGCGCACCAGCCACCAAGGGGCTGGTTCCCTCCCACTCTTGGCCCATGAAACCTTCCGGGGCCCGTGGCCCCTCCCAGTGGACCCCTGGAACCCTTCCGGTGGTCCCGGCACACTACCGGTGATGCCCGAAACACTTCCGATGACCGAAACCTCACTTCCTATATATGAATATTTACCTTCGGACCTTTTCGGAGCTTCTCGTGATGCCCGGGATCTCATCCGAGACTCTGAACAACCTTCGGTAACCACATTCACTATTTCCCTATAACCCTAGCGTCATCAAACCTTAAGTGTGTAGACCCTACGGGTTCGGGAGACATGTAGACATGACCGATACACCTCTCTGGTCAATAACCAACAGCGAGATTTGGATACCCATGTTGGCTCCCACATGCTCCACGATGATCTCATCGGATGAACCACGATGTCGGGGATTCAATCAATCCCGTATACAATTCCCTTTGTCTACCGGTATGATACTTGCCTGACATTCGATCGTCGGTATCCCTATACCTTGTTCAATCTCGTTACTGACAAGTCTCTTTACTCGTTCCGCAACACATCATCCCGTGGCTAACTCCTTAGTCACATTGAGCTCATTATGATGATGTCTTACCGAGTGGGCCCAGAGATACCTCTTCGTCATACGGAGTGACAAATCCCAGTCTCGATTCGTGCCAACCCAACAGACACTTTTGAAGATACCCGTAGTGCACCTTTATAGCCACCCGATTACGTTGTGATGTTTGGCACACCCAAAGCATTCCTACGGTATCCGGGAGTTGCACAATCTCATGGTCTAAGGAAATGATACTTGACATTGGAAAAGCTTTAGCAGACGAACTACACGATCTTGTGCTATGCTTAGGATTGGGTCTTGTCCATCACATCATTCTCCTAATGATGTGATCCCATTATCAACGACATCCATTGTCCATGGTCATGAAACCATGACCATCTATTGATTAACGAGCTAGCCAACTAGAGGCTCACTAGGGACACATTGTGATCTATGTAGTCACACATGCATTAAGGTTTCCGGTTAACACAATTATAGCATGAACAATAAATAATTATCATGAACAAGGAAATACAATAATAACCATTTTATTATTGCCTCTAGGGCATATTTCCAACACTTAAGGTCTTTATCAAGCAGCTTCATCCGCCGAAAGGTATCATAGTACAGGATATTGATGCTGCTGCCACCATCCATAAGTATCTTATTCACCATATATCCTCCCACTTGGGGGGCAACTACCAGGGCTAACCCCCCCGGGTCATAAACTGTTGGAAATATGCCCTAGAGGCAATAATAAATTAGTTATTATCATATTTCCTTGTTCATGATAATCATTTATTATCCATGCTATAATTGTATTGATCGGAGACTTAGATGCATGTGTGGATACATAGACAAAACCATGTCCCTAGTATGCCTCTAATAGACTAGCTCGTTGATCAAAATATGGTTAAGGTTTCCTAGCCATGGACATGAGATGTCATTTGATAACAGGGTCACATCATTAGGAGAATGATGTGATGGACAAGACCCAAACTGCAAACGTAGCATATGATCGTGTCAGTTTATTGCTACTGCTTTCCGCATGTCAAGTATGTGTTCCTATGACCATGAGATCATGCAACTCACAGATATCGGAGGAGTGCCTTGTGTGTATCAAACGTCACGACGTAACTGGGTGACTATAAAGGTGCTCTACAGGTATCTCCGATGGTGTCTGTTGAGTTGGCATGGATCGAGACTGGGATTTGTTACTCCGTGTGACGGAGAGGTATCTCGGGGCCCACTCGGTAATGCAACATCACAATAAGCCTTGCAAGCAATGTGACTAATTTTTAGTTGAGGGATCTTGTATTATGGAACGAGTAAAGAGACTTGCCGGTAACGAGGTTGAACTAGGTATGGAGATACCGACGATCGAATCTCGGGCAAGTAACATACCGAAGAACAAAGGGAACGTTATACGGGATTAACTGAATCCTTGACATAGAGGTTCGACCGATAAAGATCTTCGTAGAATATGTAGGAACCAATGTGGACGTCCAGATCCCGCCATTGGTTATTGACCGTAGAGGTGTTTCGGTCATGTCTACATAGTTCTCGAACCCGCAGGGTCTGCACACTTAAGGTTCGGTGACGTTTCGGTAGTGTAGAGTTATGTATGGTGGTGACCGAAGTTTGTTCGAGTCCCGGATGAGATCCCGGACGTCACGAGGAGCTCCGTAATGGTCCGGAGGTAAAGATTCATATATAGGAAGTCCCAGTTTGGTTTCCGGAAAAGTTTCGGGCTCATCGGTAGTGTACCGGGAGTGCCGATAGTGTACCGGGAGGCCTCCGGGAGGGGTATTTCGACCCCAAGAGGTCCATGGGCTGTGGGAGAATAATAACCAGCCCTTTGTGGGCTGGGAAAACATCCACAAAGGCCCATGGCGCAGGAGAGAAAGTCCTAAAGCAAAAATTGGAAAATTAGCCAATAGGAGGCAATCCTACTCCAACTAGGATTGGAGGTGAAGTAGGATTGCTTCCCACCTCCTATTTCGGCCGACCCAAAGGCCTTGGATGCCTCTCCTCTCCTCTCCTCCTATATATACTAGTGGATTGGGTGGTTTTTGGACAGAATTTCCGGCCACGTGCTACCCGTTACACCGGTGCATAGTTTCTCCTCTAGATCGGTTTTCTGCAGCGCTTAGGCGAAGCCCTGCCGGAATTGCTCCACCACCATCACCGGAGCGCCGTCACGCTACCGGTGAACTCTCTCTCCTCTCCACCTCCTCTCGCTGGATCGAGACGTTGGAGATCGTCATCAAGCTGCACGTGTGCTGAACGCGGAGGTGCCATCCGTTCGGCGCTAGATCGGAAGGACCGTTATCGAGATCGCGAGACGGTTCATGATGTGATGACGGAACGGATCGTGATGAGTTCGCGGGACAGATCGTGATCAAGATCGTGAGACGGATCGTGATGAGTTCGCGGGACGGTTCGTGATTTGATCGCGGGACGCTCGGCGATTTGGATCGCGAAGAAGTTCGACTACACCAACCGCGTTTCTTAACGCTTCCCGCTTAGCGATCTACAAGGGTACGTAGATCCACTCTCCCTCTCGTAGATGCTCATCACCATGGATAGGTTTGCGTGTGCGTAGGAAATTTGTTGTTTCCCATGCGATGTTACCCAACAGTGGCATCATGAGCTAGGTTGATGGTTCGATGAGATCTCGAGTAGAACACAAAAGGTTTGTGGGCGTTGATGCTTAGATTGCTTCCTCCCTTGGTCGGATTTTGGTTCAGCGGGATTGTGAGATGAAGCGGCCCGGACCAACATTACTCGTACGCTTATGAGAGACCGGTTCCCTCGACGCAACTTGTTGCTTAGATGGCTTGCGGGTGATAGTTTCTCTCACTTTAGTTGGATCGGATCTAACAAAGGCGGTCCTTGAGAAGGTTGAAAAGCAATCTATGTATCACCGTTGTGGTTTATGCGTAGGTGAGAATCGTTCTTGCTAGATACCCGTAGCAGCCACGTAAAACATGCAACAACAATTAGAGGACGTCTAACTTGTTTTTGCAGGGTATGTTGTGATGTGATATGGCTAATTACATGATGAGATATATGTGATGTATGAGATGATCATGTGATGTATAGAATTTCATGACTTGCATGTCGTTGAGTACGGCAACCGGCAGGAGCCATAGGGTTGTCTTTAATTATTGTATGACCTGCGTGTCAATCATTAAGCGCTATGTAATGCTTTACTTTATCGCTAAGCGGTAGCAATAGAAGTAGAAGCAGGGCTGGCGCCACAACCCCAATGGCAACACATTGATGGAGATCAAGATGATGGAGATCATGGTGTTGTGCCGGTGACGATGGAGATCATGCCGGTGTTTCGAAGATGGAGATCTTAAACACAAGTTCATGGCCATATCATGTCACTTATGAATTGCATGAGATGTTAATCCTTTTATATACCTTGTTTTGCTTAGTACGGCGGTAGAATTATAAGGTGATCCCTCACTTGAATTTCAAGATGAACTGTGTTCTCCCCGAGTGTGCACCGTTGCGAAAGCTCGTCGTGTTGAGACACCACGTGATGATTGGGTGTGATAGACTCTACGTTCACATACAACGGGTGCAAGCCAGATTTGCACGCGCAGAACACTCGGGTTAAACTTGATGAGCCTAGCATGTACAGACATGGCCTCGGAACACAAGAGACTGAAAGGTCGAGCATGAGTCATATAGTGGATATGATCAACATAATGATGTTCACCATTGAAGCCACCTTAACTCACGTGATGATCGGACTTGAGTTGGTGAATTTGGATCATGTATCACTCGAATGACCCGAGGGATGTCAATTTGAGTGGGAGTTCTTAAGTAATATGATTAATTGAACTCACTATCATGAACATAGTCAATAGTGTCTTTGCAAATTATGTTGTAGATTACTAGCTCGCGTTGTAGCTCCCTTGTATTTTTATATGTTCCTAGAGAAATAGAATTGAAAGATGTTGGTAGCAAAATTGCGGACTGGGTCCGTGATCTGAGGATTGTCCTCATTGATGCACAGAAGGCTTATGTCCTTAATGCACCGCTCGGTGCGCCACCCCATCTAGCATCGTATGTAGATGTTGTGAACATCTGACAGGCACGTTTCGATGACTACTTGATAGTTTAGTGCATCATGCATTACGGCTTAGAATTGAGGCTCCGAAACATTTTGAACGTCACGGAACATATGAGATGTTATAAGAGCTGAGGTTGTGATCTCAGGCTCGTGCCCGAGTTGCGAGATATAAGATCTCCAATGAGATTCTTTGCCTGCAAGATGAAAGAGAATAGCTCAATCATTGAGCATGTGCTCAGATTGTCTGGGTGCTACAATCGCTTGAATCGAGTGGGAGTTGATCTTCCAGATAAGATAGTGATTGATGTTGTTCTACAAGTCACTATCACTAAGCTACTAGAACTTGGTGATGAACTATAAGTTGCCAGGGATAGAAATAATGATTCCTGAGCTGTTCACGATGTTTGACACCGCAGAGGTAGAAATCAAGAAGGAGCGCCAAGTGTTGATGGTTAATCAAACCACTAGTTTTGAGAAGGGCAAGAGCAAGGAGGGAAACTTCATGGATAGCAAGTCGGTTGCTGCTCCAGTGAAGCAACCCAAAGTTGAACTCAAACCCGAAACTCAGTGCTTCTGTTATGAGGTGAGCAGTCGCTAAAGCGGAACAACCCTAGATACTTGGTAGATAAGAAGGCTGGCAACATTGATAGAAGTATATTTGATATACGAGTTATTAATGTGTACCTTGCTAGTACTCTTAGTAGCACCTGGGTATTGGATACCGGTTCGGTTGCTAAATGTTAGTAACTCGAAATAAAAGCTACGGAATAAACGGAGAACTAGCTAAGGGTGAGGTGACGATATGTGTTGGAAGTGTTTCCAAGGTTGATGTGATCAACATCGCACGCTCTCTCTACCTTCAGGATTAGTGACGAACCTAGATAAATGTTATTTGGTGTTTTGCGTTGAGCATGAACATGATTAGATCATGTTTATTGCAATACGGTTATTCATTTAAGTTAGAGAATAATGGTTATTCTGTTTACATGAATAATACCTTCAATGGTCATGCACCCAGTGAGAATGGTTTGTTGAAATCTTGATCGTAGTAGTACACATGTTCATAACATTGATGTCAAAAGATACAAAGTTAATAATGATAGTACCACATACTTGTGGCACTGCCGCTAAATGTCATATTGGTATAAAGCGCATGAAGAAACTCCATGCTGATGGATATTTGGACTCATTTGATTTTGAATCGGTTGAGACGTGTGAACCATGCCTCTTGGGCAAGATGACTAAAGGACCCCGTTGGATGGAGCGGGCAAGTGATTCATTGGAAATGATACATGTTGATGTATGCAATCTAGTGAGTCTTGTAGCGTGTAGTGGATATCGTTATTTTCTTACCTTCACTGATGATTTGAGTAGATATAGTGTATATTTACTTAATGAAACACAAGTCTGAATCGTTTGAAAGGTTCAAGCAAATTCAGAGTGAAGTTTAAAGATCATCGTGACAAGAAGATAAAAGTGACCACGATATGATCGTGGAGGTGAATATCTGAGTTACGAGTTTGGCATACAACTTAAGACAATGTGAAATTTGTTTCACAACTAACGCCACCTGGAACACCATAGTGTGATGGTGTGTCCGAACATCATAGTCATGCTCTATTGATATAGTGCATACTGTGATGTCTCTTATCGTTTTACTACTATAATTTTTGGGGTTATGCATTAGAGACAACTACATTCACTTTAAATAGGGCATCATCTAAATCCGTTGAGATGACACCGTGTGAATTATGGTTTGATAGAAACCTAAGCTGTCATTTCTTAATATTTGGGGCTGTGACACTTGTGTGGAAAATGTTTTCATCTAATGAGGTCGAACCCAAGGCGGACAAATGCATCTTCATAGAATACCCTAAGATCAGTTGGGTGAACCTTCAATCTCAGATCCTAGTGCAAAGTGTTTGTTGCTTAAACGGATCCTTTCTCGAGGAAATGTTTCTCGCGAAAGAATTGAGTGGGAGGAAGATAGAACTTGATGAGGTTGTTAAACCTTTGTTCAACCAGAGAGTAGCGCAGCGGAGAAAGATGTTTCTGTGAAGCCTACGTTAGTTGAAGAGGAAGTTAATGATGATGATCATGAAGCTTCAGGATCAAGTTACTATCGAACTTCGTAGGTCGACAAGGATGTGTACTGCTCCTAAGTGGTACGACAACTCTGTCTTGGAGATCATGTTGTTCGACAACAATGAACCTACGAGCTATGGAGAAGCGATGATGGGCCCGGATTCTGACAAATGGTTTGAGGCCATGAAATCCGAGATAGGATCCATGTATGAAAACCAAGTGTAGACTTTGGTAGACTTGCTCGTTGGACGGCAGGTCGTTGAGTACAAATGGATCTTTAAAATGAAGACATACACTGATGGTGAATGTCACTATTTGTAAAGCTCGACTTGTTGCAAAAATGTTTGTGACAAGTTCAAGGAGTTGACTACGATGAGACTTTCTCACTCGTAGTGGTGCTAAAGTCTGTTGGAATTATGTTAGCAGTTGCTGTGTTTTCAATTATGAAATTTGGTAGATGGATGTCAAAACATCATTTCCTTAACGGTTTACTTGAGGAAAGGTTGTATGTGATACAACCAGAAGGTTTTGTCAGGCCTAAGGATGCTAAAAGGTGTGCAAGCTTCGGTGATCCTTCCATGGATTGAAGCAAGCATCTCGGAGTTGGAATATACGCTTTGATGAGGTGATCAAAGTTTTGATGTTCATACAAAGTTTACGAGAAACTTGTATTTGCAATAAAGTGAGTGGGAGCACTATAGAATTTCTGATAAGTATATGTGGATGACATATTGTTGATCAGAAATAATGTAGAGTTTCTGGAAAGCATAAAACGGTCATTTGGAAAGTGATTTTCAAAGGAAGACCTGGATGAAGCTACCTAATTGTTGAGCATCAAAATCTATGGAGATAGATCAAGATGCTCGATGAGACTTTCAATGAGTGCATACCTTGACAAGATTTTGAAAGAGTTCAAAATGGATCAGTCAGAGAAAGAGTTCTCGCCTGATTTGTAAGGTGTGAAAGTTGAGTGAGACTCAAAGCTCGACAACGGCAGAAGAAAGAGAAAGGACGAACGTCGTCCCCTATGCCTTAGCCATATGCTCTATATTATGCCATGCTGTGTACCGCACCTGTGTGTGCCTTGCCATGAGTCCGTCAGGGGGTACAAGAGTGAACCAGGAGTGGATCACTGGACAGCGGTCAAGATTATCCTCAGTAACCAAGAGACTGAGGAGATGTTTCTCGATTATGGAGGTGATAAAGAGTTCGTCGTAAGGAGTTACGTCGATACAAGCTTTAACACTAATCCGGATGACTCGTAGTAGCAATCTGGATACGTATAGTGGAGCAGCCATTTGGAATGGTACTGAGCGGAGTGTGGTAGCAGTGTTTACAGTTTGACATAGGTATTTGCAAAGTGCACACGGATCTGAATGTTACAGACCCGTTGACTATAAGACCTCTCTCACATGCAAAGCATGATCGAGCCCCAGAACTCGTTGGGTGTTAGATTCATAACAATGTGAATCACATGGTGATGTGAACTAGATTATTGACTCTAGTGCAAGTGGGATACTGTTGGAAATATGCCCTAGAGGCAATAATAAATTAGTTATTATCATATTTCCTTGTTCATGATAATCGTTTATTATCCATGCTATAATTGTATTGATCGGAGACTTAGATGCATGTGTGGATACATAGACAAAACCATGTGCTTAGTATGCCTCTAATAGACTAGCTCGTTGATCAAAAGATGGTTAAGGTTTCCTAGCCATGGACATGAGATATCATTTGATAACGGGGTCACATCATTAGGAGAATGATGTGATGGACAAGACCCAAACTGCAAACGTAGCATATGATCGTGTTAGTTTATTGCTACTGTTTTCCGCATGTCAAGTATGTGTTCCTATGACCATGAGATCATGCAACTCACAGATATCGGAGGAGTGCCTTGTGTGTATCAAAGGTCACAACGTAACTGGTTGACTATAAAGGTGCTCTACAGGTATCTCCGATGGTGTCTGTTGAGTTGGCATGGATCGAGACTGGGATTTGTTACTCCGTGTGACGGAGAGGTATCTCGGGGCCCACTCGGTAATGCAACATCACAATAAGCCTTGCATGCAATGTGACTAATTGTTAGTTGCGGGATCTTGTATTACGGAACGAGTAAAGAGACTTGCCGGTAACGAGGTTGAACTAGTATTGAGATACCGACGATCGAATCTCGGGCAAGTAACATACCGAAGAACAAAGGGAACGTTATACGGGATTAACTGAATCCTTGACACAGAGGTTCGACCGATAAAGATCTTCGTAGAATATGTAGGAACCAATGTGGACGTCCAGGTCCCGCCATTGGTTATTGACCGTAGAGGTGTCTCGGTCATGTCTACATAGTTCTCGAACCCGCAGGGTCTGCACACTTAAGGTTCGGTGACGTTTCGGTAGTGTAGAGTTATGTATGGTGGTGACCGAAGTTTGTTTGGAGTCCCGGATGAGATCTCGGACGTCACGAGGAGCTCTGGAATGGTCCGGAGGTAAAGATTCATATATAGGAAGTCCCAGTTTGGTTTCCGGAAAAATTTCGGGCTCATCGATAGTGTACCGGGAGTGCCGGTAGTGTACCGGAAGTGCCGGTAGTGTACCGGGAGGCCTCCGGGAGGGGTGTTTCGACCCCAAGAGGTCCATGGGCTGTGGGAGAATAATAACCAGCCCTTTGTGGGCTGGTAAAACAGCCACAAAGGCCCATGGCGCAGGAGAGAAAGTCCTAAAGCAAAAAGTGGAAAATCAGCCAATAGGAGGCAATCCTACTCCAACTAGGATTGGAGGTGAAGTAGGATTGCTTCCCACCTCCTATTTCGGCCGACCCAAAGGCCTTGGCTGCCTCTCCTCTACTCTCCTCCTATATATACTAGTGGATTGGGTGGTTTTTGGACAGAATTTCCGGCCACGTGCTACCCGTTACACCGGTGCATAGTTTCTCCTCTAGATCGGTTTTCTGCAGCGCTTAGGCGAAGCCCTGCCGGAATTGCTCCACCACCATCACCGGAGCACCGTCACGCTACCGGTGAACTCTCTCTCCTCTCCACCTCCTCTCACTGGATCGAGACGTTGGAGATCATCATCAAGCTGCACGTGTGCTGAACGCGGAGGTGCCGTCCGTTCGGCGCTAGATCGGAAGGACCGTGATCGAGATCGCGAGACGGTTCGTGATGTGATCACGGAACAGATCGTGATGAGTTCGCGGGACAGATCGTGATCAAGATCGTGAGACGGATCGTGATGAGTTCGTGGGACGGATCATGATGTGTTCGCGGGACGGTTCGTGATTGGATTGCGGGACGCTCGGCGATTTGGATCGCGAAGAAGTTCGACTACACCAACCGCGTTTCTTAACGCTTCCCGCTTAGCGATCTACAAGGATACGTAGATCCACTCTCCCTCTCGTAGATGCTCATCACCATGGTTAGGTTTGCGTGTGCGTAGGAAATTTTTTGTTTCCCATGCGACGTTACCCAACACAAACACGCGGCGGGTGATCCTCCTGGCTCCACATTATGTCATACTCAGACCACTTCAAGTATTACGGCAGAGCCGGTGTGATTGCGTTAACCGCCCGCTTGCACAACTTTTGATCTCGCTTGTTAAGGCTAGTCGTAAAAACATGATACTGGCCCGAACTAAGCTGCTTTGGATTACTTTGATACCTGGACTGTTTATGCTACCGTGGATTGTTGTTACCAAAGTGCTGAGGATGTCTTCCTTGGCTGCCCTGGCCATGATGACCGGACCCTGAGCCGCCGGATCCAAACCTGGCTCCTGACCCACTTGAGCCTGAGCCGCCGGGCGGGCCACCAACATTGTTGTTGTGCTGCTGCATGTTGTAGTTCTTGAACTTCTGCATGATGTGGCTCTTACCCCATGTGTGCCTCGCAACTCTATCGGGCCGGTTGTGCTCCGGATAGGGTTTATTGAGCATTTCCTCCAAATTGAAGGGAGTCATATTTTTGTTAAAAGGCGGTCTAAACTTCCCATTGCCCTTAGGATGGTTCTGGCCAGTGCTGGCATTGGCCACCAGTTCTGACCCGCCATCTAGGTTCTTCCGCTTGCCATGGTTATCGTTACCTGCCGCACCCTTGCCCTAATTGTTCTTTTTACCTTGGCCGGTCTTCTCCTCATCAGAACCTGGATCCTTCGTGTTATCAGAATCGACATACTTTGTGAGAGCCACCATGAGTTCTCCCATGTCCTGACACGTGCCCTTGAGCTGGCCGAGCTCTGCTTCAGAGGGATGAAGTGACAGTTCTTCTCTAGGATCAACACTACTTAAGCTGCCGTGATCTGCTCAGACGAGTGGATGACGGTCGACACCCGTCGGACCCAATGATGAGCCGACTCCTTCTCCCGCTGGACATAGTGATCCAGATCCACAATCGTCATATGTTGTTTGCAAGTCCCTTGAAAGTTTTTGATGAACCCTGCTCTCAAGTCAGCCCATGAATTGATGGTATTGTGTGGCAGACCCTTTAACCATGTGCAAGCCGGACCTTCAAGCATCATGATGAAATATTTAGCACACACCGCCTCATTGACATCCAACATCTCCATAGCCAGTTCATAGCTTTTGATCCAGGCCTCCGCAGGTAAGTCGGCAGTGTAATTCGGGACCTTGCGTGGCCCTTTGAAATCCTTTGGCAACCGCTCGTTCCGTAGAGCCGGTGCTAAGCATGGTACTCCCACGGCCCTGGTGGTCACTCCCGCTCCTACTGAAATGGACGGCACGGGCTCTTGGTGAGCCACTGTGGCCAAAGTTGCCACCTCTTGCTGGTTTCTTGCCTGGTTTATGAGCGCCTGTGTATCTAGAGCCGCCTGATCATCCCCTGGAGGCCCCCCCTGTGTCGATCGTTGCTAGAAACCGTCGGCGACTCATAGCGTCGGCTAAAGCTGCGGCTGGGGAGGGGGGTTGAATGAACACGGCTCTGGCTGTAAACGTATTTCTCCTGCTGGGCCATTGCCGTCTGAAGGTACCCAATGGCATTTCGTACCTCTTTTGCAAAAGGCGCCTCATCTGGAATAGGGATTGTTTCAAGCCGGGTGGCTGCGGTGACCATGTTCTCTGCCGGGTTGGAATAATGGCCCGCCGGCGTTGGAAAAACCACTAGTGAGGCCTGGTTTCGTCGAGGCGGGTTAAGTTGCTATCAAACCGCCGGCCGACTTCCAGGCGCATCCGCTGCTCATCCCATTCCTGGCGTATTAAAGAGATTCATAGCCTCATAATGTTGTGGTAAGAGGGATCGATGCCTCATCCGCTGGAGCGCAGCCGCTGATTGCTGCTCTAGCTCAAGGCGGAAAGCATCCGTCTTAAGACGTTCTGCCTCTGCCTCCATCTGAACTTTTAATTCAGCTACCCTGTGTTGCTCCTCCGCCATCTGGTCCTTGAGTCTTGCGATCTCCAAGTTCTGTGCGGCCTGATTGTCCGGTGTGACTTCGGTGGCCATCAGAGTTGCGAGCTCGTTCATCAGATCCATAAGGACTTGAGCCGGTGACGGCGGATCAGCTCCCGTATTAGCTGCTCCAGCAGTTGTACTGACCCTGCTATGAACACGGCCGCATGAACCGGAAGCCCAAGATCGTCCGGCTCAGAACGCTCCAACTCAGGGTAAGGCTCGTCGTAGCCGCCGAGCCCGCCGTTGTGAATCTGGTAGATCGACTCTGCTTCTCCGCTCGAAGATCCATCCTCTGAATAGACAAGAGTCTCCTGCGATGCAGAAGTTTCTAGATCCATACCCTGAGGAAAGCCCACGAAGACATGCTTCCGGCCCGGGTTAACACAGGCGGGTCGCACATATTGGGCAGATTGTGCGCGCTGAGCCAGCTCGATGATGCTGGTGCAGATGTCCGGCCCGGGTGTAGCTCCGTCTATCTTGCCGATGAAGACGTGGATCCCGCCAAAGGGAACCCGGAATCCAAATTCGACAGAGTCGGCCTTAGGACCCCAGCCGGCGTCGTCGATGTAGAACGGCCGCAGTGACTCTTGTTCATCCTTCCGACCACATATCCCTTGAGCCTTGGGAGATAGCCCTTTGAGAACTCAACACCAATGAGCGCAAGCCCCACGGTGGCGCCAACTATCGTGGTTTTGTCACGGTAGATGTCCGGGTGAACGGACTTGGATTCGAGGCCATCGCTAAGGTGATGGACTCAAAGGGGTTGGTTGGGACGAAGGACACGGGTGTACCCAGGTTTGGCCCCTCAAGTAGAGGTAACAGCCTATGCCCTGCTTGTGCTTGTCTTGCTTTGTGTATCGATTACAAGGGAGCTGATTGCTTGACCTAGTTCTCGATAGTTGATCTCTCTAAGTCGCCCCGGGTCTCGCCTTTATATAGGAGGTCAAGACCACGGGTCTTACAAGTCGTAACCGACTCTCACTACGTGTATGAGTTAGTCTCTACCTTATCTTGCCTTCCTAAGCAAGTTGTCTCCGGGCGGTTCACCGTTCGGGTCTTCATACCTTCTCCGTTCGGGCCTGTCCCGGCCCATCTTGTCAAGCCGCCCAACGTCTTGGGCTTAAGTCTTCACGGCCCATACTTGGGCTGGTGTACGAGCCGCCATGTTTGACTCAGAGCCTTAAGGACGGGTCTCACCGTGGGGTTATATCCCCAACAGGTACCCTTGGGGCCGACACGTCTCAAGACTGTCGGGAACTCAGGTCCACCTCAACCAGGGTGGTACCGCCTGTCCCTCTAGTCCCGTCTTTCACATGTAAAGAAGGTCAAGTTGAAGTAACTATGTGTTTATACACCAAGTGGATATCCGAGGAATCACCCTCGATGGATCCCACTCGAGGTATGTGTACGACAAGAGTCGTTATCGATAAATGGGAAGGAGGAATCACCGTCGATACCCATGATCAATTAGCTACGTTACAGAATTAACATCGAGAGTGTTAAGTGAGGTATCACCCTCGGCACTCGATAGTAGCTCTATAGTGCCATACTAAAGGGGTGTGCGGTGATGTGAGGGGCCTGGCTCGTCGGTCGGTTGACCGAGTCTTTGGGTCTTCGATTCGTCGAGTCGACGATGAAGGAGCAGGGGCAACTGGGACTAAGGGGTCACTGGGGATTCATTGATCAACCTATACTAAGCAGTTGATATTATTGCAGGTATAGTAACAGTTTATCAAAAATAGGCCATGCATCAGAATAGGAGCTAACTAATACAATAGAAAAATCTAATGCAAAAATAAGAGGGAAAGGAATGGGCGATATCGGAATGCTCAAGGGGGGTTGCTTGCCTTGCTGCTCTGCTGCAAAGGCCTGATCGTCAACGGAGTAGTCGTACCCAGCAACACCGTCAGCCTCGGGGTCTACCGTTAAGAAGAGGGGGGAAGAAACAATAAATATAAAGCATAGATACAACACGATGCATGACATAAAAATATGCAGAGCTAGGCATGCACAAACGCAGTATTACACGTCGCGGACAGATCGGAAGAATATCTGACGATATTTTTTGGGTCTCGGGCTACTACCGGACAAATGAAAATGATGGAAAAGATTCATGTTCGCTATGCTAGAAGCACGTAACAGACTAATGGACAACGTATTCGGATTCGTCGGATTTTTCTGGTCAACTTTCATGTATAAATTATTTTCATCTAACTTACGAATTATTTTATATTAATTTTTAAAGTTTTATTAATATTCTAGAATTAAACAGATTATTTTAATTTGAAAATAGAATTATGACATCAGCATGATGTCATGCTAACATCAGTGGCCAACACTCTTGTTGACTGGTCAAACTGACTGCTGGGTCCCACCTGTCATTGACACGGTTTTAATTAGATTTAAATAATATAAGTCAGGATTAATTAAGGGGGTGGGTCCCATATGTCATTCTCTGGTTAAAACTAATTAATTAACATAGAGTTAATTATTCTAATTAACATTAATTAAGAGAATTAACTAACTGATTAATTAATTAAACTAATTATCTATTTATTTAATTATTTATTTTATTAATTATTTTTATCACTTTTTTAAACGTTCTGGGGGGTGGGGCCTCCCTGTCAGTGGGAGTGAGGGGTCGGCCCCACCTGGCTATGGTCCACCGGCCACACACAACACACACACACACACACGGCTCCTGCCGCAGCCATAGCCAGCTACAGCGGCGGTGGTCGGTAGCGGCTGGGGGGAAGGCGACAGCAATGGCGGCGGCCAACGGCGGTGGCCGGAGGCGGCGCTAGGGGCGGATGGCGGCGAACACGTGGGGCTGGCGAGGCGGGGAGCAGGTGAGCGGTCTGCAGGAACACATGGGCGAGGAGCGAGCGTGGCCGAGCATGCGGGGCCAGCTGCGCGCGCGCGTGCGCGGGCGACACGGGGTGCGGGCAGCCGGGGCGAGGGTGAGTGCGGCGGGGACGCGGGGCGACGAAGGGGGGGCAAGTAGGGTCGCGGCGGTCGATGAGGCTGGGCAAGAGGAGGCGAGCGACGGCCGGGTTCTCACCTACGGTGTAGGGGAGGGGCAACGGGCGCGAGGAGGGAGGCGAGAAGGACCGACGAGGTGGCGTCGTTGGGGAGGGCCGGCAGGCGATGCTAGCGGTGTCGAGGTCTGATGGGAGGAGAGGCGATGCAGCGGCGGTGGTGGCGCCAGTGGGTGGCGTCAGGCGCCGGTGGGGGAGGGCGCCGACGAGGCGCGGGCCATCGGCAGTTGCCCCGATCCAAACCGGATCAGGAGGGGAGAGAGAGGGAGTCAGTGTGTGGGTGAGTGGGGCGATGGGGGCTAGGGTTTGCCTCCAAGGGGAGGTATAGTGGGGCTGGGGTGGGCTAAGGCCTAGGGGAGTGGTGGGCCGGCTAGGGCTGGTCCAGTGGGTGGGGGTTTCTTTTCCTTTTCTTTTCTTTTTCTTTTTTTCTTTTAGTTTTCTGTTTTATTCCATTTTGCATTAATCCTCTATAGCAAAAATGTGTGACAAGGTCCAATTAATATCTTGCAATATTTTGCGTGGCCACACCAAGTTTGGGCATTTTTGGAATCTGTTTTAATCTTCTGTTGAATTTAATAGCACCTTTGAATGCTTTTAGCTTCTGTTTTGGATGGTGGGGTCCACACCAACATCAAGGTGATGTTGTTTTCCTTAACAACATTTGTTTTGTGAATTTTAGCAAATGTGCAACATTTTTCTTGTGTTGTTTGATAATTTATTTTCTCGCAATAAAATCCCATCCTCGTTAATGGAATTTGAAATGAGATATAAATTTTCAACTTGATCGTATCTTGTTTAGCAAAATGATTAGGCACTGATCATGGTCATCACTGTGCCTAATTACAATGATCACTGTAGCCAAAATCCAGGGTGTCACAACTCTCCCCTACTAAAACAAATTCTCGTCCCGAGAATGAAGAAGTAGAAAGAAAGAGCCCGGGGTATTCTGCATGAAGGTGATCTTTGTGTTCCCAAGTGGCTTCATCCTCAAAATGATTTTCCCACTACACTTTGAAGAACTTGGTAACCTTCTCACGACTCCGACGTTCAGTTTCATCGAGAATGCAGACTGGTGTGTAAGAAAGGTCTTGTCGTAGTTCAAACATATCATGATCCACTGCTCGGATAGGATCCTTCAAGCAGCGACGAAGTTGTGACACATGGAACACATCATGAACCTGAGAAAGGTTTGGCGGTAGTTCCAGTTGGTATGCCACCTTACCACACCTTTCGAGAACAGTGAGAGGACCAATATATCGAGGAGCCAGCTTGCCCTTGATCCCAAAATGGTGTGCACCTCTCATTGGTGTGACTCGAAGATAAGCCTTTTATCTAGGTTGATAGACCATATCTTTGTGTTGACGGTCATACTGACTCTTCTGACGAGACTGAGCAGCCTTCAGATTTGCATGAAAAATGCGGACTTGACCTTCGACATGTTGGATAATATCTATACCGATAATCGAACGTTCCCTAGTTTCTGACCAATTCAGAGGAGTCCGACACTTACGTCCATATAGCACTTCAAAGGGAGCCATATTCATACTAGCTTGATAGCTATTGTTGTAGGAGAACTCAGCATACAGGAGAGATTCCTCCCATTTTTTCCAAAAGAAATGACACAAGCTCGAAGCATGTCTTCGAGAATCTGATTGACTCTTTCAACTCGTCCTTGGGATTGAGGGTGAAAAGCGGTGCTGAATGACAAATGAGTTCCCATAGCTTCTTGGAAACTTGCCCAAAATCTTGAAGTGGATAAACTGCCACGGTATGAACTAATCACCCGCGGAATACCGTGGAGTGAAACAACTCTGGATATGTAAAGATCTGCCAGCTAACTAGCAGTGATAGTTTCTTTGACGGCCAGAAAGTGTATAACTTTGGACAGTCGGTCAATGACGACAAGAATAGCGTCATTACCTTGTATGGTGGCTCGGGATTTACATACGAAGCCAAGTGCAACAAAACTTTGGATTTAAGGATGTACAAGAGAGTCAGGTTTCGATCCTGTGGAACTTTGGGTTATGGGCCCGCCATGCGGGTTAAGAGTAGGAAGAGTAGTGACATCTTGCACGGTCATGGTAGTAAGATCTTCCAGAGGAGAACCTGTCAGTTAAATTGGCAACAACGTCGGTACCAAGGGTGGGGGACGAATAGAGCCATTTTCCTGCTCGTTGAAATGAGGTGGACCAATAGGCAAAGTTCTCGCCCACCGGCGGTTACCGGAATGTTATCAACAATCGTAACATGGCTTTACTGAGTTGATCACTGAGGTGTTTACGTAAGCAGGGGATTACCACTGTTTAGATAAGTTAGATTACAAGAACGAGGTAAACAGGCCAATGGAAATGGAAATGTGTTTATACCCAAGTATTTGAGTATACCTTTCCCAAAGACAAACGGAGCACGATATACGTGACAGGACACCAAGTACATAACCATTTAGGTAAGGGGGGATTCATGATATTACCCATACAATGTCGTTTGGATAATTGATCAAGAAAAGCATTGCTCTTCCAATGTTCTTGTTGGTTATTGGAGTATCGCAACCATGCTTCAGGGAAGCATCGACATGCTCATTAGATAAAGGCCGGACTTCAAAAACTCAAAGGATCCATTAGGAACAACTTACAAAATAAGTCTTACAATTTCCTCATGGGAGAAAAGGCGAATCTTGTTGAACAATATACTATAACAATCGGTCTTCCACGCAGGTGTGTTAGCCACATCAGCTACCGAGTAACATAGATACCAATGCTATAAATCTTGGGGAGAGTTCCAACCATCATATCCACTAAGGTTCACATCTGGTTGGTGTTAGGATACTTTAGACATGGAAGGTCTAAGAAGAAAGGGATGCAACATAGATCTACGAGATGATTTTCAAGAATCTCGGAATGAACGACAGAAGCAAGACTTGAATCACTAGCCAGACTACAAGACATCTGAACACAAGTTCAAGACATCCGTGCACACATGGAAGTTTCTAGAATGAAGGGCAATCAAGTTCGGATTGGGGACCATCATAGAGGATATCAAAGTTCCATGTGTAAGTCTGGACTAGGACAAATCAAATCAACCAGTGGCCTAACATGCTAGGAAATACATATGGAGTGAAGGTAGCAAATCTATCAAACCATATAATACTTTGCACATGAATGAATGAATTGGAATGATTTCAGAGGAAGCGAGACAAAATTTTCCACATAAGCACGACGGCAAAAATGCACGTGAGCTTATAGAAAAACACTTTTTGTAACAAACATATTCTTCATGATCTAGGAACAAAGATAATGCTTTCAAGGTTTCCAACACTAATTTAAAAGTCCATCGTGAACCAGGAAGAAGATGAGGATGTGGCTGCTGGGCTCAGCAACAATTCATCGAGATTCACAAAAGGATGGATCTCCACGATTGAGTGAACAAAACAGGTGATATATTGAGGTATGCCCGAGGAAAACATCCACCAATAAACATTAACCAAAAAGGCACACCCAAAACAAGGTGGTAATACCCCAAGATAAGACATAAAAAAATGGCTAGCAAGGAACTTAAGGTTCAACCAATACAAGTCCAAGTCAATGTTTGGAAGGATGACAAGGATGTTGTCGATGACAACACAAACTAGCAAATAGGCAAGGGGCTACTTCCCATTAGGAACTTAATAGATAATATGGAAGAGTTCAGAATGTTGACGAGGATCATGACTCAGTTGCCAAGAAGTCTCTTGAAGATGTAATCGATCAGCGATGACATCAAGCAAAGAAATGATGAAGCGAAGGGTGGTCGGAACCACAGTTTAGAGTGCTAGTTCAGAGTCGAAATTGCCTTCAAGACAACCAACATGACGTTGCAAACTCAATGTAAGATTAGAGCACTTTTAGAATTGTGTTCCGGGGATGAAGGATATAAATAGCATGGTCAAGCCTTAGCATGACGATGATGATGTAGCCAAACAGCTTGGAAAGACATGATCAAGCACAAACTCATAAGCAAAGAAGATTACTAAGAGTTGTTGAACTGTAAAGTAGACTCGATTCAATTATCGATGTCCTTGAGTGTCCAAAAATTTAGATCATGAGGAAACTGGAATCAGTGAAAGGAACATAGCTGATGAGGAGCATTATAAGAAGCTATGTAGTTCCATGATTTTCTTGAGATACCAAGGTAACACTTGGATGTAGATTAGAATTAAAGCTTGGACTGATGTATTGATCTTTGGAAGTCAAACACTTTAACCTATCTAAGAATGATATCAAAGTAGAACAACCTGGTCGGAACCACGATTGCAAAGGACAAGATCAAAGATACAAGATCAAATCTTACAATGAATGATTATATGAAAGGATAAGCTTCTATGATAAGATCAACATTGTTTCCATGGGCATGAACACAAGGTTCAAGGTCGACTCCCACTTCATTAATGCATCACCTTCCATTTACACCCCACCTTTGGTGAAGTTATAGTTTTGAAAGATTATCTCACAAAACACCAGAAAAGTATGACTCGTGAAAACTGTCGGGTTCACATGAATTAAGGAAGGCATAGGTCCAACCCATCGGGGCCTCTTAGGAACATATACCACGAGTTTCAAGAGTATTTAACACATGCTCAACAACAGAGCATGGCTAACAAAAGCATAGGATACAACTTATCAGAGGGAGAAGAGAGAATTTACAAATGGCATCACTTATCAGGGGAATATCACCACAATAATTTTAAATGTGAAGGATTCTATCAGATAATTACCCAACAATGGGTCTGGCGGTCCACAAAGGACCTGATGTGAGTATCAGTACTCACTTCAGAGGGAGAAAGAATGCAAGGAATCAGATTATAGAACATCCAATAATTCGATGCCCAGATAACCAAAGGAATTAATATTTCCAAATTGGTGTATCGATAAATTGATGCTCCGATCAAATAGAAGTAAGATAAAAGGACTTAGATGGGCAATCAATCAAGGTTGATTTGTCAAGAACCAACTCATGTTTGGAAAGACGTCTAAGCTGGATGGATAATTTATGTCAAACAACTGATGATTGCATGCATCCACACACAGGTTGAATCAATAAGATCAAAATGACAATCACAAAGGATTTTAATGAATGTTGCAAGACATATGGAATTAATCATAATGCAAGCAGGTGAGGAAGATCAAGAATAATAGGCTACTGAGAATTTCAGAAGATCGAATATCAATTCGAAGGACTTGCGAAACCCATGACAACTGAGGACGAACGAATCCCCGGTAACATAATTCTATGTACGTTATAATAACAAGAGCAACTGGAAATGAGTACGAATGACCGTTGTATGTAGTTACCCAGAGGGGTTGACGGTGGAAGGAAATCGCAAACACGATGAGCACAAGTTCTCGGGAGAACATCATAGAGTATCTTCGGAGTCTTCTCATGAATCAAGCCGTCATCTGGAATGAGGGGCTCTCCGGGAGGAAGTAGTTACGAGAACCTAGAGTTAGAGTTAGCAAAATCTTTAACCCAAAAGAGGACAATGATCAGAACCCAGAGTATAGACGAGGAATAAAATATCCTAATACCACCTGATTGAGATGTGGGCCAGTAAGCCACACAACAATGTTACTAAAAGTTTTTCAAGTACTAGACTCAACTTCTGCCAAGGAGTTGGAAAGGGGGATACCTACAGGCAGTCGGCTCTGATACCAACTTGTGATGCCCCCAATTTTCGCCGTATGCTAAACATACACACAATGCGTACGACCAAGATCAGGCTAATCAATATCACAACACAACTCTAGACACAAATTAGATTCATACAACTTCATATTACAAGCCAGGGGCATCGAGGGCTCGAATACAAAGCTCAACAAGCACGAGTCAGCAGAAGCAAAAAATATCTGAGTACAGACATAAGTTAAACAAGTTTTGCCTTAAGAAGGCTAGCACAAACATAAGCAGCATATCGAAAGAGTCGAGGCCTCCTGCCTCAGAACCTCCTAACTACTCTTGAGCGTCGGCACTCTCCACATAGTAGTAGGCTCCGCCAAGGGGATTCGTAGATGTCGGCGGGGGACACGGTCTCCTGGGCTCCATCATCTGAACGCAGCAATCGAATTGAGGGGGAAAGAGAAGGCAAAGCAGCGGTGAGTACTCATCCAAAGTACTCGCAAGACTGACATCAGAACTATGCTAAGTATGCATCATTATCAAGGAATAGGGTATATGTGGACAGACTATAGAAAACAAGAATAGGAGGAAGGCCTAGTCATATCGAAGACTAGCATCTTCGGCATCTTGCAGCATTAGAAGAGAGTAGATTGGTAACTCACATATAGCAATATTTTATTGTAGCAATTTTATTAAGTAACCACGCCCAGAGATTCTTCCTCGACTCCCTACGAGGAAGCAATCTCGGAGCCAACATTCATTCCAATTTAAAGTCACAATTATAGTTGTAGAAGGTCAAGGTACAACTCCAAGTCATCATGTTACCGTGGACACGCTATTTGAATAGATGAATTCATCCCTGCAGGGGTGCATCGCATTTCCAACACGCCTCATCACCTCCGGCCAGACACACTTTCTAGGGTAATGCCCAACCTCAAGATCCAAAATGTCGTCGCCCCACCTAGACCCAATGAAGAGGCCAGCCCACCAGTCTAAATCCTAAGCGCGCAGGGGTCATGGGCCCACTCACCCTTTGCACTCCTACACGATGCGAGGGCAGCCGAGGTCAGTCCTAGCACCCCTTATAACAAGCGTGATGTCGTTGCGAACCACTCGGGCGTGCGCCACTCCATTGCTGACGTCCAAAGAGTTTTGGCTGATACAACGACGCTGAGTACCCATAACTTCTCCCACGTGAAGGTTTGGTGCGTAAAAGGGCAAACGACCAACCCAGATCAAATACCCAACCCATTAGCATTTTATTAACGCGGGGCAAGCGCGACCCATAAAGTGTGGTCCCGTCGCCCCGTCTCGAGGATGTGTGGCAAAGGCCTCTCTCGCCAGTCCACGCCACATCATCACCCCTTTGGATGCCTTACCGGCGCATCCCACCACATATTACACACAGATACCCTTGGTGCCGACCCGTCTCAAGACTGTCGGGAACTTAGGTCCACCTCAACTAGGGTGGTACCGCCTGTCCCTCCAGTCACGTCTTTCACATGTAAACAAGGTCAAGTTGAAGTAACTGTGTGTTTATACACCAAGTGGATATCCGAGGAATCACCCTCGATGGATCCCACTCAAGGTATGTGTATGACAAGAGTCGCTATCGATAAATGGGAAGGATGAATCACCCTTGATACCCATGATCGATTAGCTATGCTACAGAATTAACATCGAGAGTGCTAAGTGAGGTATCACCCTCGACACTCGATAGTATCTCTGCAGTGCCATACTAAAGGGGTGTGCTGTGATGTGAGGGTACTGGCTCGTCAATCGGTTGACTGAGTCTTCGGGTCTTCGAGTCGTCGAGTCGTCGATGAAGAAGCAGGTGCAACTGTGACTAAGGGGTCACTGGGATTCATTGATCAACCTATACTAAGCAGTTGATATTATTGCAGGTATAGTAATAGTTTATCAAAAACAGGCTATGCATTAGAATATGAGCTAACTAATACAGTAGCAAAATCTAATGCAAGAATAAGAGGGAAAGGAATGGGCGATATTGGAATGCTCAAGGGGGGGTTGCTTGCCTTGCTGCTTTGCTACAAAGGCCTAATCGTCAACGGAGTAGTCATACCCGGCAACACCGTCAATCTCGAGGTCTACCGGTAAGAAGAGGGGGGAAGAAACAATAAATATAAAGCATAGATACAACACGATGCATGACATGGCAATATGCAGAGCTAGGCATGCACTAACACAGTATTACACATCGCAGACGGATCGGAAGAATATCTGATAATATTTTCCGGGTCTCGGGCTACTACTGGACAGATGAAAACGATGGAAAAGTTTTATGTTTGCTATGTTAGGAGCACATGACAGACTAACGGATAGCGTAATCGGATTCGTAGGATTTTTCTGGTCAACTTTCATATATAAATTATTTTCATCTGACTTACGGATTATTTTGTATTAATTTTAAAATTTTATTAATATTCTGGAATTAAACAGATTATTTTAATTTGAAAATAGAATTATGACATCAGCATGATGTCATGTTGACATCAGCGGCCAACAGTGTTGTTGACTGGTCAAACTGACTGTTGGGTCCCACCTATCATTGACACAGTTTTAATTAGGTTTAAATAATATTAATCAGGATTAATTAAGGGGGATGGGTCCCACCTGTCATTCTCTGGTTAAAACTAATTAATTAACAAAGAGTTAATTATTCTAATTAACCTTAATTAAGTTAATCAACTACCTAATTAATTAACTAACTAACTAATTATCTATTTAATTTATTTATTTATTTTTATCACTTTTTAAACGTTCTCAGGGGTGGGGCCTCCCTGTCAATGGGAATGGGGGGTCGGCCCCACGTGGCAGCGGTCCACCGGCCACACACACACAACACACACACACGCACACACATGGCCCAGGTCGCGGCCATAGCCGGCGGCAGCGGCGGTGGTCGGTAGCGGCCGGGGGAGAAGGCGACAGCAATGGCGGCGGCTAGCGACGGTGGCCGGAGGCGGCGCCAGGGCGGATGGCGGCGAGCGCGGGGGGCTGGCGAGGCGGGGAGCGAGCGAGCGGTCCGCGGGAACACACAAGCGAGGAGCGAGCGTGGCCAAGTGCGTGGAGCCAGCGGCACGCGCGCACGCGTGTGTGGGCAGCGCAGCGGGGGTGAGTGCGGCGGGGACGCGGGTGTGGCGGAGGGGGGCGAGCTGGGCCGCGACGGCCAATGAGGCGACGAGAGGAGGCGAGCGGCGACTTGGGTCTCACCTATGGTGTAGGGGGCAGCGGGCGCGAGGAGGGAGGCAGGGAGGACTGGCGAGGTGGCGCCGTTGGGGAGGGCCGACGGGCGGTGCTGGCAGCTTCGAGGTCCGGTGGGAGGGAAGGCGAGGCGGCGGCGGTGGTGGTGCTAGTGGGTGGCGTCGGGCGCCGGTGGGGGAGGGCGCCAGCGAGGCGAGGGCCGGCGGCGGTTGCCTCGATCCAAACCGGATCGGGAGGGGAGGAAGAGGGAGTCGGGATGGGGTGAGTGGGGCGATGAGGGCTAGGGTTTGCCTTCACGGGGAGGTATAGTGGGGCTGGGGTGGGCCGAGGCCTAGGAGGAGTGGTGGGCCGGCTAGGGTTGGTCCAGTGGGGGGGGTTTCTTTTCCTTTTCTTTTTTGTTTTTGTTTTATTTTTCTGGTTTATTCCATTTTTCATTAATCCTCTATAGAAAAAATGTGTGACAAGGTCCAATTAATATGTTGCAGTATTTTGCATGGCCACACCAAGTTTGGGCATTTTTGGAATCTGTTTTAATCTTCCATTGAATTTAATAGCACCTTTGAATGCTTTTAGCTTCTGTTTTGGATGGTGGGGTCCACACCAACATCAAGGTGATGTTGTTTTCCTTAACAACATTTTTTTGTGAATTTTAGCAAATGTGCAACATTTTTCTTATCTTGTTTGAGAATTTATTTATCGCAATAAAATCCCATCCTCGTTAATGGAATTTGAAATGAGATATGAATTTTCAACTTTATCATATCTTGTTTAGTAAAATGATTAGGCACTGATCATGGTCATTATTGTGCTTAATTGCAATGATCACTGTAGCCAAAATCCAGGGTGTCACAACAGCGTGTGTGCGTTCTTGTGTTGTTTGCGAGGTCGCCATGTGTGCCTTATTTTTACGGGCGTGTTGTGATGGTTTTCGTCTGGTTTTTCATTAATTATCTGGGCAACTCTCTTCGACCTTTTTTTAATGAATCGGGCCCTAAGGGACCACATTTCATGGTTTAAGTGGCATATTCACTTGAATGTAACATGGTCAGCATAAGCATTTGATGTCCCAGGAGAAACAAAGACAACAACAACAACAACAGCAGCAGCAGCAGCAACAACAACAACAACAACAACAACAACAACAACAGCAACAACAACAACAAAGCCTTTAGTCCCAAACGTTGGGTAAGCTAGAGGTGAAACCTATAAGATCATGTGACCAATTCATGGTTGTCGCACATGGTAGTAGGCTTCCACTCATCCTTGTTTATGGCTTGTTCTTTGGTGATACTTCATTCCTTCAGATTTCTTTTTACGGACTCCTCCCATGTAGACTTCCGTCTAACCCGGCCTTTTTTGACATTATCAGCACACTTTAGTCGGTCAATATGTAATGGAGTTTCTGAAGGTCAACGTTGAATATGCCCAAACCATCTCAGATGAATGGCCGACGAGCTGATGCTCTCCGCGGCCATAGCGCGACGGAAAGAATGGCCGACATGGGTTGGCACAACCGTAGCACCATGAGGGTCTGCATCGTGGCCTTTGCGACGAAGGCATCGTTGTCCACGACGAAGGACTTGTGTTGGGCAGCCACAGTCTCTGACGGCAAAATCGGTAGCGGCTTTCTTCCCCGCAGCATTAGACCGCCAGGTTTTCCTCTTGGCCGACTCTCAGGCGAACTTCTCAGCCTTCGCCGGTGTGGGGTCCGACCGATCCTTCTTCTTCCTCTTCGTCGTTGAACGGGCTGTGGCGGCGGCCCGGTCGTTGGTTGTGGGTTTCTTCAGGCCGCCGACCATGGAGGAGGGAGGGAAGGGGGATGACGGGAGGGTTTTTGGGAAGGAGGGGGAAATGGCGGCGTTGTGTCCCCGATGGACGGGCCAGGGAAGGACAAGGACGTTCGTCTCATCCGTCCACGCGTTGTCTATTTCGGCGCATACGTGGCCCAAATTTTGGACTGGAATGAGTTGGTGATGGATAAAAGACAAACTTTGTTTGTTTGCTCCCTCGAGTTGGGCCACGATTTTTGTCTCTTTGCGACGTGGGCGGGTGATTTCGGGTCAGCGTAGGAGTTGGCCTTAATGTTGTGGACATTTCTTTATACAAGAAAAACATGATTAAAATATCATCTACCATCAAATCCTATAGGTTAATGATCGGTATGGCACTCGCTCGTCAGCGTACCGAGTTACCTATTCTAGTGTAGTCTGACTCTTCAACTGCTCTTTCCTGTTTCTCCGGGTCAAATTTGGATCTTTTGGTTTATGGTCATTTAGTTGCTGAGATTAAGTCTTTAATGATCGGTAGAGAGTTTATTTCACAGAAGTTATATAGAACTCAAAATAGAGTTGCAAATTGTCTGACAAGGTATAGTCATGCAGAACGGTGTGGCTTGAAAGTGGTCCGCCATGTATTGAGGAGCTCTTGTCTCTGGATTGTAACTTTATGATTACGGAATAGACTGCGATTGAACCCGCAAAAAAAAATCCTATAGGTCAATAAATCTGTTCTATGAGACACGGTGTTTCGTATAATAGTGTTCAAAAAAAAAGTTTTACAAGGCGATTATTTGGATGGATGACCTGGGTTATATATCTACCTATCCAACTTCCAACACAGCGTTGGTTCGGTGTAGCAAACTCTGCTACTCTAAACTCCATGCAAAAAGTAAAAAATAAAAACTCCGGATTAACCTTTTTTTCTTTCTCTCAATCGGGCTTGTCCCTTTCTGTTAATTTCTTAACGGAGGTATACTATCTTTTGTGTTTCAACCTTAGGCTAGGCTAGTCACATAAACTAGTGTCACATATGCGACACTAGCTAATCTAGGTTACCATTTTATAGTGAGGAATATTATATAAGAGCATTTTCAATAGATGATGTACATCGCTGAAAAATAGATGGTATATATGTCAAAATAACTAATTATTCAAGGCATAAAAAACCACCTCCAGATGCAAAGAAAATTACATTTTCATCTCTAAAAGATGTAAAATACAACACATGTAGATGCAAATTTGCATCTCCACCTTCAGAAGATGTAAAACTGACGGTCGCGTGCAACCGCTCAACCGCCTACATTTCACTTCTGCACGCTCATATGCCTTTGCCGCCAGCAATTTTTGCCTGGAAAAGCCACAACCACCTCCCGTCCGTCCATCCCTGACCCCGCCGTCCATCCCCACCACCGGCCACGCCACCCTAGTTGCCGATGACCCGCCGATTTGAGTCCGCCTCACCGACAACCGCGCGCCACCACTGCCAGCGATTTGTGCCCGAAAATGCCGCTAGCCCCGCGTGTCCGTCCATTCCCGACCCCTTCCCGACCCTGCGGCCTATCTCTCCCGCCAACCATGCCACCCTAGCCGTCGGCGACCCACTGATTTTAGTCCGCCCACCAATGATCATGTGGCCGATTCGGAGGTTCGTCGGAGCTCCAGCGGTCGTAAAGGCCGTAGCAGCTCACAGCAGCCTTCCTTGGTAATCGCTGCCCGTCGCAAAAGGTAGTAGGGTAGATGTACGACCACCACAACCCGTCGTGCCGACGGTTTCTCGATCGTTGTCGCTGTCATTGCGTCGCCACAAGCGGAGTTCTCCGACAGCCGCGCGGCCGTCCAGATGCTCTTAAAGCAGTCGCCTCCCATCCTAGATGGGCTTTGTGCTACCCATCAACGCTCTAACCCGCCGCCGGCCGGTTTCTTCCACCTCACATGCAACGATTGTTTGAGAGTAGGAGGTCTAAATCTCCAAATATACATCATCTATTGGACTTGCATTTTAACATCACCTTTGTATATCATCTGTTGGAGTTGCCTCTTTTTTTGAGATGTAAAATACACTTTTTGTGATGTAAATTAAACATCTCTTAATTTTACATCTCCAAATTTGCATTATCTATTGGAGATGCTCTAAAGTAATCTAACACATGATTACATTTATTAGTTTGTAGACTCATTTTGCTTTATATTGTGTTATGTTACCGTAACATATTAGGCTTGTCAAGCTGGTCACAATTAGAAGTGTCACATACTATTATCATGCATATGATACTAGTGTATGATACTTTCTCCGTAATGCATAGTATCATACCTTGGTGTCATAAAGACCTCATTTATTGGCATGCCACAAACTTAGTGCATCATTTAATATGATACGGTATCATATCATGATACTCAATCTCCTCTTTCCCTCATTTAATTGTGTCACACCTAAGCATTTAATGCCTAGTTGTCATGCATGGTACTCCCTCCGTCCGGTGAAGAGTGTACGTTTGGTTTTAAAATTTGTCCACGAAAGAGCGTACTCTATCTTTCCAATACACTTTAATGTAGAACAATGCTTCTCTCTCATCACACAGTAATCAAGACAATAATATTCTACATATGGACTCCTTAATTTCTTCATGCACTTAGCTCATTGGGGGTTGGATAATTAAAAAGAAAAGATGGTGGTTTACACCTTTCCGATGCATATTTTACTTCACTCCATAATTTGTCCTAAAATTTCTGTATATACACTTTTCGCTAGATGGAGGGAGTACTATCTAGAGAAAATTCCTTATATAACACCATTTTAAATGTTGGTTCCCTATTTAACATTGGAAAAAAATTCTTCCTTAACTAGCACCAAGTGTAAATATTTTGCCTTATCTAACATTTCTGTCCATTCTGTTAGCCCACGCTGTTAAAACGAACGTTCATTGACAAAACTGTCCTGGGAAAAAGAAAAGTGAGAAAATACCCCGTGAGTGAGTCGCCTCCTTCCCCCAATAGAGCCCAACCCGTCCCCTTTCTCTCGTTCACCCAAACCCTAGCAACAACGGCGTGAGATCCTGGTGTAGCGGCGGGGTTGGCGATGGAGAGGATGGACGACGGAGGTGCCGTAGATGGGGATGGCACATCGGAAGACTTCCTTGGCATAGCCACGATGAATGGCAACGACCGAGTGGTAGAGGGGTCCGGCCAGGTCCCAGCCCCGGAGGGATCCGGCCAGGGCGCACGACGCTGGAGGGGTCCGACCGGGGCGCGACATCGGAGGTGTCCGGCCAGGGCGCATCTTCTTGCGAGGCTGGGGGCGGCTCGGCTACAGCGAGTGGGGGCGGCTCGACTACAGCGGGCTCAGGCCAGGGCAGGGCAGTCATCGGGGGTTCGGCCAAGGCACGACTCAATTTGCCCTGGCTACATGTCCAGAGGGGTAAGATTCCTTGGAGATTTCGATGCAATGTCAGTAGCAATACAGTCCATCTAGTAGCAATTATCATGCAATGTTAGTAGCAATACAGTCCATCTGTTTAGGAACTAGTTAATGATCAGATTGTATAACAATCCCATGCATAAGAGTGTCGTCGGGGTAACCATCGTGACAACGATCTACACTAACAACTCCGTCGCCGTCATCATCACCACCATCACCTTCCCTCATCTATCTACAGTGGTCCACTCTCTAGCATCCCGCTGTACCCCCTACTTGAACATGGTGTTTTATGCAAGATATTACTATCTAATGATTTGTTCCTATTGTATGATGTTTGAGTAGATCCCTTTTTATCCTATGGGTTGCATGAGGCATAGCATACTCCACATGTAGAGTATGAAAATTTAAACCCTCCAATGGCAAAAGGGTTTACATATCCCAACATGAAAGAGTTCAAGTTGGCACTTTCTCAGCATGCAATCAAACATGAATTTGAGTATAACACCGAGTATAGAACACATCATCGGTTTAGGGGGCTATTGTTCAAGACAGGATGTTGATAATTGTCCAAGGAGGACACATGCTTCTACAACGGACAATAAGTGTACACTAATGGTAATTGGTTAACTTTATCCGTTTGTGAAAATTTCTTGCATAAATGTTTTTGTTTTTAGCTAATTACCTCTACCTCTCTTTTGAAGGTGAAGAAAAACCCATGTGAACATGATTGCTCTAGTACAAAAAGAAAAAAGACTAACCCAACCAGCCCCGCAATGAGCACAAGAAGCAAAAGAAGGCTTAGCTTGTGAACACATGTCATGTTGTGTGGACTTGGACTCATGTATGTGAAGCTTAAGTCACTTTTGTGCAGTCTATATCATGTATGTATGAACTTGGACTATGTACGTGAACCTGGATATGATGACAATCCTTTTGTGTTGCTCATATGATGTGGACTTCAATGTTAGACCCATATATGTGAACCTCGATATGTTGTAAGTGATATGTGTATTTGGACGTGAGCGTGGATGTTTATGTGCAAATCTAAATACTATTTGTTAAAATATATGTATATGTGAATTGTGTGATCTTGATATGCATCAAATTACAAGGGGGATTCTGCCCAATTTTTGAACTAAGTTGCGAAATAATTTATATCCGAGAATATTGGTCACAAGTTCATTAGGGGTAAAATCGTCTTCTCAGGTATCATTTCACACCGTTAGTGGTCAAAATGGATGGAAGTGTTAGAAAGGGAACAAATTTTAGTGTTCGTGTTACATAAGGAAGAATTCTTTTTACGGTGTCATATAAGGCAAAAAAATTGGCTAGTGTTAAATAAGGAATTCTCTCTACTACCTATCATACTTCCATTGTGACCAACCTCATAGTGGAAGTAACTTAGCTAGTAACATAACACAACACAACCCAAGACAAGTTTGTTTATGTGGCATGTAGTTAATGGGGGAGAGTTGTTTGAAGTAACACAAGAACATGGTTAATACTTAATAGTATAGCCAACTGATGGCTATAAGAAACTATCATGTCATCTGTATCCATTATCTATAGTCACTCATATAGTAGTGTGGGCTACAAAGTTGGCTATAACATTAGTATGTTTTCAACCTTCTATCTTTCTTCACATTTATTGTATTTGCCTAGGAATACGTATATAGTTAGGTTCTTGCATGAAATTTCACTCGTCTTACTTTTTCATCTCTCTCCTTCACATAGACAAAAATGTCATGTGAGCGACCTACAAGCCACTATTGTTCTTGCTCTAATATGTTACCATCACATAACACTTCCTAATACAAAATGAGTCTACAAACTACTAATAAGTATAACCACCTATGGCACTATTTCTATGTTACTCCTCACTATGAAGGTATTATTATATTTACTCTGCATATTAGAGTTAATGAAGTCAAACTTTGTAATGTTTGATCAAGTTTATATTAAACAATATAAAACATTTATTGTACAAATCTATATGGTGTGAAAGTATATTCAATAATGAATCTAATGGTATTGATTTGTTATTATATATGTTAATATTTTTATCTATAAACTTTGTCAAAATTTACTAAGCTTGACTCTGATCAAAGCTAATACGCTGAGTAAATAAAAATGGAGGGAGTAATGTAGACTAGTGTCAGATGCATGACACTAATCTAAGTTACTCCTCACATGACTAGGTTTAGACCTCTTCCACTGCATTGGTGTCTAGATGGTTTTCTAGGTGAAATTAGAACTCAGCAACTAGTTTTTTCAGTGTGTAGGTGTTTAGCTTTTGTAACTAAGCTTTTTTCCATTAATACTAGTAGAAAACGGCCCATTTGTCCCGATTCCAGAGGCCCATTTGTCCCGGTTCTGGAACCGGGACTAAAGGGTCGGGACTAAAGCCCTAAACCTTTAGTCCCGATTTGCTTATGAACCGGTACCAAAAGGGCTCCACGTGGTTGCTACGGGAGCCCAGGCAGGAGGACCTTTAGTCCCAGTTTGTAACACCAACTGGGACCAAAAGGCATCCACGCGTTTTATCTGATAGGAGCTGTTTTTTTAAAGGGGGGTTTAGGGGTTTTTGAAGGGTTAATTTAGGGGTTTCATATTGTCTTAGCTAGCTAATAGAGAGAAGTGATCTCTCTTTTTCTGTGCTTGGTCGATGCTAGCTACTATACATATAGAGAACTTGACGCTAGCTAGTAAGCAAATGACGGAAAACCATTAATTACACAAGATCTAACAGCTCATCATCGTCTTAAGCATACAAAGTTAAAGTCTGATAAAACAAAACAAAAAAAGATAAAATAACATAGTCCTCCCTCATAGGACCTACTCCTCCCTCTTAGGTAAAATGGCATAAAAAAGAATCACATCAATGTCTCCATGATGAAGCAAAGAGATCCAATGGTCTCCAACTTGTGGCTTGCGATCCTTCTTTATTTGTCCGCATGCTTCAATTTGGAGCCTTCTTGGCGGTTTGCGCTCAGTCGAGTATGCAAAATATAACTCGGGATGGAAGGGGCTTTTTATTGTCATATTACCTTCGGGTTGCATCAACGGTGGCACAACTTCATTTGGCAATTTCTGTTGAAGAACATAATATATAGTAGCCTAGTTAGCAATATAATCAATACCATTTACGCAACAGTACTAGTGTACTTAATTAGCAACTCTTACCAAGATATTTCGGCGAATGTCATCCGCCCTCAACCTATGCACTAGTGTCCTGTACAATGTATAATTTGGGCCAGTTCCCAAATTATACGGGAAGATGTCTCTACCAGTTATGACACCAATAACAAAGTAGATAAGATCATCCTTCTCCTCCCAAGTTAGATGTGATCCATAAGTGTAGTGTGTCGTGTCGATTATGTTCTATATTTCACTCAAAGAAACGAAATAAGTTGTAAATTAAAAATTAACAAATTTAGTACACATGAACACCTAATATTTATATATATAATGCAAATTACTTGACAAATATGCATGGTTTACAAACTCACGTGGAGGTAAAATAGGAAACATATCGACATCCACCCAAATGTCGATGTTTCCTTCAATATGATCTTCGGGACGAAGATCGAAGGTTATTTCCATATCTTCCTGAAATCCATATGCCTTGCAAAGAGCTTCCCAATTTGAGCACCCTATTTGTGTGTTATTAGGTGCATTCATTACTTTCACAAGAAATGTGTGACCATGTTTAGTCCTTAGGTTGGCTGTACTCGTCTCAAAACTCTCGTGCTCTTCGAAACCGAGCCTCTCCAAGAAATACCATCTTGCATTAAAGGGGATGAACTAGTCGAATTGTATAAAACAGAAATTACGCGTTGAAGGAAAGAAACAGAAGTCATGCTTAATTACGAAAAAACAGTTGTCATCGTTGCGTACCGTAGAAATATCAAAGTCCTCATAAAGCTTCATGGTGAAGAACCTGCCGTCTCGCAGTCCAGTCTGGTCACAAAGACCTTTATCTTCACTGCAAAATTCACACGCTTGGATCCCATCGTCGTCTGATGACGAAGACATTTTTTGTGTTCATGATTCAAAAATTACGGCACGGGCTCATAATTGAAACATTTAAAATCGATCGAAGGAAACTATGAGAAAACTGATCAACACATAGATCACTATTACTCAATATGCAACGGGTTGACTTTAGGTCTGTCAAGTCTTTCCTTCCTAAACTCTCATCTCACGTATATGGTGGGCACTCCCTTTGATATTGCGACCGTCGGTGATGGTGGCTCCTTCATTCGTCCCCGAGTGCATTACACCAAAATGTCTAGCACACGGGAACGAAGGAGAAGCGACCCCCACGACAACAGTCGGGATTCTTCCTCTCATATATATATATATGGTGGACACTCTCCCTCGCTGAAAGACACACAATGAGCCGAAACAGACCTAAAGTCAACCCGTTTCATATATCGAGCAATGACATAGAAAAAATACTGAAATGACTTGCAAATTACAAATACATTTTTAATGAACTTGAATATAATATCACTAATACATCATCCCGAATAATCCAGTTCAAGAATTACGACATGCTTTGGATCTTAATTAATGCGTGTGTGACTTTTGGTCCGTCGAGGCTTTCCTTAAATAACTCTCATATCTCATGGTGTGTTGGTGCGCACTCTCTCACATTGACACGGTGGTGTATATATGTTGGTGGACACTCTCTCACAGTAATAGTTCGACCGTTCGTGATGGGCGCCTCCCCTCTTCTCTTCTTGCGCAATATATCGACGAGTATATCGTGGGGAAGAGAAGAAAAAGGAAGCGCCCCCCACGACAACAGTCGGGATTCCTTCCTCCATCAAGAACACACATGAAAGTCACATAGGGAGCAACAATAGACCGAAAGTCACACATGCATTATACCGATAAAATATGACTACTACAGTAATATTTATAATGACCTCGAATATAATATCACTAATACAGATCGAATATCCTAGAATCCAAAATGGAGGACAGTGAACTCGGTTCACTAGCGGTCTTTGAGTCGCCGACGGTGGACACCCAAAGATAAGGAACCATCACGGGATCATAACTCAAGTGAGATCCCTGAAGGATCTGCCAGGTATTGTCAAACCGGGCGTCCAACGCCGCCATGTAGCGACGGACGTGCTTGTCCTCCTCCCTGACACGGCGACGTACCACCTCTGCGGGTGTCGGCTCCCTCCGCACCGAAAGTGGCCCGCGTGACCGCCACCACAGAAGGTCCGGGTCGACGACGATACCTGCATTCCTCACCAACTTCCGAGCCCAGGAAGGTAGCACCTCCTAGTGCCAGCCCGACGGAGCCCAGTCCCGGACATGGCGCCTATCAAGCAGGCTCTCGCGGGCTACTTGACGACGAGGATGCGGGCCGAGCGTCGTCGACTAATTTTTCATAAAACCTAAAATCAACATACACATACTAATCTAACATAAACATACTAATCTACTTTAAAAAAGCATAAACATACTAATCTAACATACACATGCTAATCTAGATAACATAAACATACTAATCTACTTTCAAAAAAAAGCATAAACATACTAATCTAACATACACATACTAATCTAGCTAACATAAACATACTAATCTAACATGCATACACATACTAAAAAAGCATAAAAATCAACATATATTTAAAAAGATTGCAACGAGCAGGGGCGGCGGCGGCTCACAGCGGGGGCGGCGAGCGGGCGGCGACGGGGCGGTGACGGGGGCGAGGCGGCAACGGGGCGGGCGGTGACGGGGTGAGGCGGCGACGGGGGCGGCGGGGGAGGCGACGGAGCGGGGCGGCGACGGGGGAGGCGACGGGGACGGCGGGGGAGGCGACGGGGGCGGCAGGGGAGGCGACGGAGGAGGGGCGGCGACGGGGGAGGTGACGGGGACGGCGGGGGAGGCGACGGGGGCGGCAGGGGAGGCGACGGGGGCAGCGGGGGAGGCGGCGGGGTGGCGGGGGAGGCGACGGGGCAGCAACAGGGGCGGCAGGGAAGGCGGCGGGGCGGCGACGGGGGCGACGATGGGGACGGGAACGGCGACAACGACGGCGGGCTCGGGGCGGCGACGAGAGCGAAGTGGAATGAAAACTGCGAATTTTGCTAAGTGCTTGTCATATAGAAGGAGCATTGGTCCCGGTTGGTGGCCTCAACCGGGACCAATGCCCCCTTTAGTCCCGGTTTGTCGCACCAACCGGGACCAAAGCCCTATTTTCTGCCGCCCAAAGGGCGGGAAACAGGGACCTTTGGTCCCGGTTGGTGCCACCAACCGGCACTACTACAAAATAGGCTGTTAGTGGCGCACCCGTTTTTGCTATTAATGGTGCACTATGGGTGCGCCACTAGTAACAAATAGTAATGGCGCACCTCTGGTGCGCCATTAGTATCCCAGATAATAGTGGTGCACCACAGAGTGCGCCATTACTATGTCCAACAGTGCGCCATTACTATGCCTTCTAGGGGGGCATATTTGCCTCCACCTATGCCCCCAGGTGCGTCATTACTATTCCCCATAATGCGCCACTGGTACTTGGCCCTGGTGCGTCACTAATGCTCAATATGGTGCGCCACTACTATGAATATTAGGAATTATTATTTGTTGCTTTTCTGGTATTTGCACAGGTTACAAAATACGTTACCGCACATAATATAAACATTACACGATAGAATTCATCATATTAGTCTCCAAATTCAAAATAGCGAACAAAGTTCAAACATTAGCCAAGTTTAGGTCTCGAGACATTAGCAAAGTTCATTGTATTAGCTGAGTTTATCATCACATTACAAAGTCGATATCGATCATCTAAACTACCATCACATAGAAGAGAGTTGCGGTCACGATGAGCATCATCGCGATGAAACTGGTCTTCATCCGGTTCCTCCTCCGCTCCCTCCTCTCTCTCGCTAGATAGCGCGCGTATCTAGCTTCCGCCTCCGCCCTAGTGGTGTACCCTTTGTAACTATTACCGCTGAAACGGTGAACCTGTCTCCGACACTCCTCCCAGTCGTCGTAGACTCCTGGAACCTTACCCTTGTACACGACATACGACGGCATCTCTATGCACTAGACAAACAAAACGTTAGTAGCAATTCACAGATAATATATAAGCAATATATAAGTATGCAACAAAAGGATCGGAAGAGAAAAGCAACACATTAATAGCACGATTCATGGTCCTACTAATAAATAGCATCGATTACATATAAGTTGAACGACTGTCCAAACTAAAGAGACATACAAGTTCATTAAAGTTTAATTACAACATGAGCTAAACTCTTCTTCTAGAACTACATAGCATCAATACTTTCGACTCAGATCAGGGACCGGAGTGTGGATGAAGCTGCCGTCTTTCGTGATGGTCATGAATGTGCGGTCGTTGTCAGCCAGCATTTGTAGCGTTGTTTCTATTTCACTGTTGGACGGTTGATATTTGAGGTAGAACTGCCCCGAGGTACAAAGGACATCTTGATAGATGATTTCCGCAATATCCGACTGGATGCGAAAGAATTCTTGTCTGATGTCCGCGTCCTGGATTTCCGACAAGCATGCGGCCCAATCTTTGAGATTACTTGGTAGCATAAGGTGATGAAGGTCCCGTACAATCGCCCGCATGTGATGGAGGGCGTGGTAGGCATCCTTATGACTGCCAGGCGGCTGCTTGACGCAGGGGAACGTCGTTACGTGGGTGAACACGTGCTTGTCGTACCTATAAATTGGCCTCCTGAAGGTGCCTCCAGATTTGGCGTAGCCAGGGAGAACATCATCAAGAACTTTCTTGATATTTGTGTAGTCTTTCTTCGACTGACGGTCCGAGTCGAAATACATGGCCATGGAATATTTCGGGCTTAAGAGGATGAGTGTGCAATGTGTGTCACTGCACAAAACACGGAATGTTAGAAAAAAAAAGAACTATCGAAATCTAAGAAATCATATGTTACGGAGCGGTGAGGGGATGACTTACTCGGGAAAGTAAGGCACAAGGAAGTTATCCTTATCTGGGTTCGCCAGAATGACGCCTTCGAGGTATGAACTCGCGACTTGCCGGTCCCCAGCGCTGCCCAAGATCTTGGCACGCATGTAGAAGGGGTCGACTATCACAATGTCCGGGGTCTTGTCTCTAATGATCCGCATCTCCATATTGAGCGAAAATAGCCGAACGAAGGTGTAGTGTAGCGGATAAAGGTTAAACATGGCGAAGATGTCATCAAACCGCAGGACAATCATACGCCCGACGGTGCTCTCGACAAAGCCCTTGCCCTCTGGCACCTTGGCCATGAAAACAGGGTATGCCACATCATTCTCGGTGAGACGCCGCTTCTCCATAGTAAGAACACCGTCATGCAGACTCCGCATAGCACTGGTTGTAGCATTGAGCAGATTAGTCGGTCGCATCGGCCTACCCGCCACATGCACCCTCCTCGAGATATCCTTAGGTATTGGTGGCCCGTCCTGAGCACGGATCGTACTCGGTGCCGGCTGGCTCGCACCCTTGTTATTTTTTCTTTTCCGTGCCTTCTGCTTCTCCTGCTGTAATGGGATCGAGTTCTGCTCAGAGACCACCTTCTTGAGTGTGTTGGGGCTGATAATATTTCGCACCTCGGCTGTTTGAGTCTCGGTGAAGGCGGCAGCTGGAGGCGTCTCCTGAGAACTGAACAGACGACGCCTGTTGCAATTGGGTTTCTCCGCGGTACCAGCTAGATCTCGATCGTCTTTTACAGAGTGGGGTTCTTGAGAAGGAGGCCCCAAGAATTCGTCACCGTACCCATATTCATTGATGTACTTATCGACGTTGGAAAATGTACCGTCGTCGTCGTCCGGATCCTGTGCCATATGCATGTCTAGATCAGCTGACGGCGGTAGCGTTGCGGTGGTCTTGCCATGGCTTGGCGCCGGCACGACTGCGGTGTTGTCTGTGGGGTGGTGTCCCCTGCCCCCAAACGAATCTGGCTCTTCAGCCAAAGCATGGACCAGTTTAAGCAGGTGCTGAGGGGCATCACATCATCTTCGTCGGCCCTAGGGGGTCGATACGGAGGTAACAAGTCGTCGCAACCCCGCAGTACCCGAACCAATTGAACCCAATACACAGTGGGTGGCATCGGATTACCGTGGAACACGCGGTTTCCCGGTTCAACGATTTTGGCCTTGGCAACATCGATCAACTCGCCATCCACGAAGTGCAGGAGAGTGCATGGAACATTGGCGGCGCCCTGCGAAAACATGTAGGGCATCAGGGATGCCCAGTCAAAGGCAAGGAGATGAAGTAGTCATCGGCCGAGGCTTAGTTACCGTGATGGCGTCGAGCTCGGCTAATGTCGAGGCACCGCCAACGGCGGGTGTGCAAGTGACAGAGGGGCCGCTTGCTGCCGAGGTGTCGGCCGGCGTATTCTTCCCACACCTGGGTGCATTAAGGTCCAATACCGGCGCCGACGCCGGAGACAGCAATGCCGCCTCCGCCGGAGACACCATTGCCGGCGTGTTGTGCGAGTTGCTGCCCGTGAAGCTGGGAATCGGGGGCGGCCCCTATTGGCCGCCCGCAATCCACCCCCGCAGCCCCTCAAGCAAGGAAGGCATAATGGCGGTGATCGTCGCTCCCAGTTGGTCTCGCACTTGCTCTTGGACTATCTCCAGAATCCGCGCCACTTGTGCCTTGAGTTCTTTAACCTCGCGCTCCTGGCTTTCCGAGCTGGTCTTTCTCTCCTTTCACCCAGCCTTATAGTATTCCGACCATTTCGTGGACAAGCCTTCGCCGGCCACACGACCAGCTGACGACGGCTTACTGAACTTATCCTTTTGTTTCAGAATGTTCAACGCCCTATTTAAAGAGGTGTCCCAAGGGGCAGTAGGCGGGGAGCTCTGAGACCCCGCTCTACTGCTTTCAGTTTCCTGCGGAAGAAATGTGAACCATTTAGAAATTTGGCTTCATTAATTAGAATGCAACCATATGGAGGTAATTACGCGGGGTGTATTCCTTACCAGAACACGCTCAAGCTCCTTCACCTTCGGATCCGTGGTAAGCTCCCCTGTTACCGGGTCCACCTTGTACCGGGCCCTGACATAGTTCCTGGTCTGCTTTTCATGGTATTTATCGAAGAGGGGCGGTAGGCCTTGCGCGACACGCTCCGTATCCTCCTTGTCCCATTTACATTCCGCCACTCTGTAACCGTCGGGACCGAGTTTGTGGACCCCTAAGTTCAAGTCCCGCATATCTTTCCCACACTGACTTGATTCCGCGGATGCGTTGCTCTCGCACTTGATCTTGAACTCCATGTAGTCCTCTTCGCTGATCGAAGGATTTGTCGCCTTGATCTTCTCATAACTATCACCACTTAGAATCCTTCTCTTCACCGCGGCTCTCCAAGTAGCCAGTGCCGTGCTCATCTTCCTGAGGGCGGCACTGTTCACTTTATTCCCTGAGAGACATGTGTTTGCGAAGTCACCGGGGAACTTGTATCGTTCGTGCAGCTTCGTGAAGAAGAGGTTGCGCAAATTCCCTTCGTAAGGATGCCTTAGGTTCTCGGTGTTGATCGAGACGGTGCTCCGGAGAATGCACCCGAGTTGTCCCGCATACCCACGGACTAATTCTTTGGGCACCATTGGATGCCCACTAGAGGACACTTCAGTAAATTCCTCCTTAACGGTGCCGAGCACGTTCGGGCGCCGGTCCTTCCGTTGCCTCTTCGGTTGGCTACCATCTGTGCGTTCGCTGCCATCATCAATGGTGGCATCATCGGCGCCACCATCAGTGGTGGCATTCCCGACGCCACTAGGAGTTGTGTAGTCGGGATTGGTGTCTTCCGCGGCGTCCTCATAGCGGTGAGGTTCTTCCTCCATCTCTTGGGACAACTCCCAGAATAGCTTGCCCGAACCGCCGGCCTCATCGTTGTCGGCCATGTTCGCTCTAAATAGGAAAAAAGTCTACTAGAGTTATTGGATGAGATCAGGGTAGTATCTATTCTTCTCAGATTTAGAGGAAAACTAAGAATAAAACATGCAAAATTTTGATTAATTTTTGTTTCGGTTGAGAATCGGGCACCTTCTAGGTCAAGAAAATTGGGCATGACCTGTGCTAATTTTCTTGACCTAGGAGTGCCCCATTCTCAACCGAAACGGAAATTAATCAACATTTCAGAAGAAAGGGGTAACTATTTATCCCTGCACAAAAAAGGCCTACATATAGGCACAACCAACATATAGGCCCAAACTGGAGCATCTAGAAATTTTCTTCAAATAGAGGCCCTTGAGGTTTGGTAGCTTCCCAAAAGGTGGGAGGTCATGTAGTGAGATTATTGATATTATGTCTGTTTTCTTCCTATTACAACAGTTTGCAAATAACATTACAAATAACAATTAAATTTGGACAACAATGACCATAATGCTTAAATTTGGACAAAAATGACCACAATGCAATTATATTTTTAGTCTTCTACTACAGACTCACGACCATTTATGTGCTAGATAGACTGTTTTGTCTTCTGTGTTGAAGTAATTTATAAATCACGGGTCGAGACCGATGATATGAAGGGGCATTACTTGAATATGACTTCCAGTATGTGCAGGAGAGTTGAATTTTACTCCAAAGAAGCACCACCTCCCTTTCAAAATGACCAACGACCCATAACCCCACAAGAGGATTGCTATATGATTAATTTCTGGTTTACTCTTGGAAGACAAATTTGCGGCTCAAAAAGTGAAACATAACTCTTGGAAGATAAAAATTCAGAGATGCAATCTACTTACTCCCAGATTGTAGCAACTGCAGGACTGCATCTCTCTCTCTCAATGATCAAAGAAACTAACTGTAATTACCAACCAAGCAGAGCAGCCTCCAAGCTACTGCTGAAGATTTCTGCAATGAACTTGAGGAAGCTCAGCTCAAGTGTTTTTAAACCTATCAGTCTTTCATCTTTTTACTATGCCATCTGGGGTTAAGTTCATTCAACATGGCCAATTTATTTATATACAATGCGGCAAAATCTTTTCTTGTTGTAGTACCGAGACATATAGTACATTTTAGTAGTTGCTGAATAGTCTTTTCTTAATCAAAGATACCCGAAATAGAAGCATGGAAGCAGAAGAAAACTAATGGTAAACGAAACATTGCTACACTGAGGCATTAGATTTGTAAATAAACAATATGAAAGAAAATAAGAACCAATCATGACAAATCAGCGAAGCATTGGATAGATCAAAACACGGAGCAATCTTTGATGTCCCCTTTCTTGCTTCCTTATGTGTGACCCTGGCCCGAGCAAAAATAACATACATGAGAATGTAGTATTAATTAACTTTGTGTTCAAAGCTTACTGTAAAATCAAGGTACACATATTTAATACAGGGACTAAGTGATTTAGCAAACATCTAAATCTGTATTGAAAAAAATTGAATCCTAGCAAGACGGTCGCCAATCCGTATAGAAATAGAAGCAGCCTTGATTCTTAAAATTTGTAGAAACGATGAAGAGCCCCTGACCATGTATGACAATTATATGTGTGCCTGATGGGCGAAAAGTTGTCAAGAAGGGAGAAAAGTTGCCTGATGTGCTTTTCTTTTTGTTCTCTTTAACCACACACATACTATAGATATACTCCTATATATACCTCTGTGGCTCTGTCCATGGTGTTTTTTTTCACTCTCCTATATGTTTCATCTACAGTCAGGTTTACCCCCTTTCAGAGCAGGGGATTGGGTTCTTGCCTTGCTGCTGGAGGTTGCAGCAGCAATATGCTTGGCATCGATCATCTATCTATAGCTTGACCTTTTTATTTTTTGTCGAGAAAAGAAATAAAATACGGGCATGAGTGTGGGTGTTGTGAGCGAGAAGGTTTGAAGGTGATCAAAGCCAAAACACTAAAAAACAAGAGGGGGATGAACAGTCCATGGCCACTCTTTTTGCAACTAAAGGCATATTTTAGAAAGAAGCATATGAACACACATTTTAGAAAGAAGCATGTATATATAGTGTGGAATGGAATGATTTTAATCATTTTATGTGTGTCTTTTTTGCTTTGTTCCAGGAAACCCTCCCTCCACAAGGAGATGACAAATTTGCTAAGACATTTGCTCTTCGAGTGCCATGCCATTCACAGTTTGGTCAAGTATCCCTGGCTTCTTACCACAGCAAGTTGCCTTCTTCGATCATAACAGCAATGACCACTGAATCAATCGAGAATATGAACAGCCAATCCAGCCAGGTAACAACAAGAACAATAAATGGAAAAGGAATCAAGAAGGGAGAAAAGTTGTCCGTACCTGGAGGAGAAGAAGCCCCGGGGAGAAGACGAACCGGACCGGCGACTCGGGCTTCGGGAACCACCCACGAACCGGCCGGCGTTGGGGAACCACCCACGAACCACCCTCGACCTCCTCCTCCTCCTGTCGTCTCTGGTCGCAAGAATAAACAACACGAGAGGGACAGAGTGAGGGAGTGGGGGAGGCAATACCACACCAATGCCATGGAATGGAGGTTGCACGGAATCAGTCACGCGCTTGCGATGAGCGGGGGTTCGGGGGAAGGGGGCGGCAGGGACGGGAGGAGAGGGGAGAAGAAGGGGGTCAGGCTCGCGGCGGGCGGGCGGGCTCAGATAATGCCGTAGTGGGGGGAGGGTTAGCAATGGTGCACCTCGGAGGGGTGCGCCATAAACAAGGATAGCAATGGCGCACCTTTTAGGGGTGCACCATAAACAAGGATAGCAATGGTGCACCTTTTAGGGGTGCGCCATAAACACCGTGATAGCAATGGCGCACCTTCTCCTGGTGCGCCATTACTAACTTTTTTTTTGGATTTTTAGTTGCATGTAATAATTTAAGATTTGAGATAAAGGAAAAGGAAAATGCAAATGGAGTGACATGAAATAACAGTCTTCAAAGATTGAGCTTGCCACTGACACACACACGCGGCTGACACATCGTGATTCGATCTTCGCTATATTTTCACAATCTTCTTGCCTTTCTTTCTCCCGGTTGAATAATTTAGCCCCGGAACCCCTTGAGTTCTTCTCTTGAACGGACGTCCTTTAGGTAGGGTGGTCCTGCTTCTTCTTGTGGTGTATGGTACTTCATCGTCGTCGTCATCTTCCATCTTTGCGTCGCCATACTTGTCGAAGTCTTGCTCATTGGCGACTCCATCCATTCCGATGATGTTCCTTTTGCCTCTCCTCACGACAACACGACTGGGCTTTGACGGGTCGATAATGAAGAAGCATTGGTCCACTTGGCAAGCCAGTACCCATGGCTCATTTTTTGCGGTGACGTTTGCGCCCGCGGTCTTAGATTTGGCTTTGGGTATAACCATGGTGGTGAAATACCGGGCTTCTTTTAGGACGCTCTTGGCCCATCTGACACGGAACATCGGGACCTTCTCTCTAGCGTATCTCAGCTCCCAGATCTCCTCGATCCTTCCATAGTATCTGTCCTTGTTGTTACCGGTGTAGGATTCCATCGTTACCCCGGAGTTCTGATAATCGCTCTTCATGTCCTTTTCCTTGGTGTAGAATGTGTAGCCGTTGATATCGTACGCCTCATAGGTCATCAGGTTATGCTCGGCGCCTGTGACAAGGTGAATATGAGCTTTTCTTCTGCGGAAGAATCCTCATGTAAAGGGTACGGCAGAAGCCTGTCCTTGAACCAACGCGTGAAACATGAGTTGTGCTCTTTGATTATATCTCCATCCGTCCTTTGTTGGCCTCGGTCATTGTACGTCTTCTCAATAAAGGTTTTGTGCTCTACCACCCAAGGATCGACCATGTCTATGTGTTGTAGCGCGACTAGGTTTGCTCTTTCAAAGTCGGCGAGTCGACCCTTGAAGTCGACATGCATTTCGCGGCGACCCTCGCGGTGACCCCATCCAGCGAGCCTGCCGAGGTGCCTATTGACGGGCAGACCAATGGGGTTCTCGATGCCTAGATAATTCGTGCAGAAGGAGATGCACTCTTCGGTCAGAAAGCCCTTGGCTATGCTTCCATCTGGACGTGCCTTGTTACGAACATATCCTTTGATGACACCATTCATCCTTTCGAACGACATCATGCTGTGTAGGAACGTCGGCCCGAGTTGGATGATATCCTCCATGATATGGACCAATAGATGCACCATAACGTCGAAGAATGCGGGCGGGAAGTACATCTCAAGCTCGCATAGTATCACCACGATCTCTTCATGTAGCCTTCTGAGTTGCTTCACGCCAACCGACTTCCGAGAGATGACGTCGAAAAAGTTGCATAGGCCAAATAGCGTTTCACGGACGTGCGCGTCCATGATCCTATGGATTGCAACTGGAAGTATCTGCGTCATCAGCACGTGACAGTCGTGAGACTTCATCCCGCTGAACTTCTGCTTCGCTGAGTCTAGGTATCTGCTTATCTTTCCCACGTAACCGTAAGGAAGTTTTACTCCTACGAGGCAGGTGAAAAACTGCTCGATCTCCTTCTGACTTAGAGTGAAGCACGCGGGAGGGCATTCATATTCGATCTTCTTGGCCTTTTTGCCTTTGTTGCGACGACTTTCCGTGTCCTTCGCCTCATCATCATCATCATCGTCATTAGGGCATTTTGCGTGAAGCTCCTCCCTGATGCCCATTGATTGCAAGTCTGCCCTTGCTTTCGGCCCATCTTTGGTCCTCTCTGGCATGTTGAGCAGGGTACCAAGCAGACTCTCGCACATGTTCTTCGTGATATGCATGCCATCAAGGTTGTGAGGCACACGGAGGATCTTCTAGTACGACAAGTCCCAGAAAACAGACCTCGTTTTCCATACCTTCAGCAGCGGCTCCGGTGCCTTTTGCTTCTTTCCCGGCGGTGGGCACCCTTTCCAATTTTTCAACAGCTCATCTATTTCCTCGCCGCTCCTCGTACGTGGGGGTCTTCGGGGTTCAGTTTCACCATCGAACAGATCCTTGCATTTTCTCCATGCGTCATCATCGCGAAGCCACCTTCGATGTCCCATGAACATGGTTTTTGAAGACCCGGGATCTCTATCTAGCTGGCGATACGTTGTGTCATCCATGCACCTGACGCATGCACTAAATCCATGAACCACCTGCCCCGCGACATATCCGTAACCGAGAAAGTCGTGCACCGTCATGAGCAGTGCGACTCTCATAGGGAAATATTGTTTCGTTGCGGCGTCCCACGTATTGGCTGGCATTTTCCACAGCGTGTCTAGCTCCTCTTTCAGCAGCCCCAGATACAGATTGATGTCGTTCCCTGGTTGTTTCGGCCCTTCAATTAGCATACTCATGTGAATGTACTTCCTCTTCATGCACATCCAGGGGGGAAGGTTGTACATCCACACAAACACAGGCCAGGTGCTATGTGTGCTTCTCTGGCTGCCAAACGGATTGACTCCATCGGTGCTCGCGCCCAACACGATGTTCCTTGGATTGTCCCCAAATTCTAAGTGTTCAAAGTTCAATGCTTGCCACTGGCTCGCATCCTTAGGGTGACTCAGCATCTTGTCTTTTTTATTTATCTCCGGATCATTTCCGTCATCTTCTCGCTTCGTCTCCTCCCTATCCGCGTGCCAACGTAGGAGCTTTGCTAGCTTAGGGTCCACGAAATACCGTTGCAGACGAGGAGTGATCGGAAAGTACCACACCACTTTTCGGGGAGCTTTCTTCCTCTTCTTGTATCGAGTGACGCCGCACACCGAACATATGGTAGACTCCGCGTGCTCGTCCCGATAAATGATGCAATCGTTCATGCACACATGGTATTTCACGTGCGGTAAATCTAGAGGACACACGATTTTCTTCGCCTCCTCCAAACTGGTCGAGCACTTGTTCCCCTTGGGAGACGTTCATGCCAAAATGACATGTTCTCGTCGAAGCATGTGTCGGTCATTTTGTGTTTTACCTTCATCCCTAGAGCCATGACCGTTACTTTCAGGCGGGTATCCTCAGGCCTGCATCCTTCATACAATGGAGTAACCGCGTCTATCTCCAGTTGATCCAGCTTGGCTTTCTCTCGGGCGGCAGCTCTTGCGTTACCCGTCTGCTGGAGAAGCAACTCTTGAATATGAGGGTCCTGCACCCAACCCATCGATGGTCCATCGTCGTCTGCTCCGGCATCTTCATCTTCAAGATCATGCCCTTCGTCTTGATCTTCCTCATCATCATGTTCGGCATCTTCTACATGATGACTGTGTCTTGCATCTACTTCGTGATCATGTCCTGGAGATTCTTCGTCTTCCCGCCCGCCCTCGCCGCTATTGTCTTGCTGCCCTTCCTTATTTCTTGCCCGACCCCCATGGACGACTTCATAACCATCTTCATCACCTTGCCACCGATAGCCATCCATGAAACCACGCACGAGCAGGTGGTCCCGCACCTGTCTGGAATCCGGGTCCATAAGGCTCTTCAGCTTGCATATTTGACACGGACATCTTATCTCCGTCTCGTTCTTTTGAAGCATCTCGGCCTTCGCGGAGCTCAAAAACCTATTCACGATGCCTTTGGTCATCGTGCGGACCATGGTCGCCTGCGGGATAGAGCAAAACGATATTTTAGAACCAAAAATTTTTTTGGCATGACTTTGCCTAAAAATAGGACCAAAAAGAATGCATAGTGCCAAATTCTCGCTGAAACGGAAATGAATCAACATTCCGGAAAAATATTGGCAACATTTAGGGGAGGGTCATCACCACAAACAATGGCGCACCACAAACATACGTAGATCTAGGCCATAAAAAGTGTGTACGTTGGAGGGAGAAAAAAGTAGATCTAGAACATAAAGAAAGCTTTCTCCTTACTTACCTATCAAAAAAGGAAATTTAACCACTTAATTTGGGTGAATCTATGGTGCAAATGAGGTGAGGAGAAGGAGGCAACCGAGACCAAGCTTGGTAGCTAGAGGTGGAGAGAATGAAGTGGGGAAAGTGAGTGTGGTAGGTGGCTGTAAAAAATTAAATATCTAGCTGCTCTCAGGTTACCAATGGCGCACCTCCTAAGAATGCGCCATTGGTAACCAGGGTTACTAATGGCGCACCTGGTGCATGGTGCGCCATTACTAGTTTTGAAAAAAAATTGAAAAAAATTTGTTAGTAGTGGCGCACCGTATGTGTGGTGCGCCATTAATAGTTAAAACTAGTAATGGCGCACTTCCACCTGGTGCGCCACAGCTAAGTTTGGGGAGGGGTGTGGGGCCAGGACACACCAGGTGCGCCATTAGTAATATGGCCATTAATGGCGCACCAGTATGTGATGCGCCACTGCTATATAGCAGTGGCGCACCACATACATAGTGCGCCACTAATGTCTATATTAGCTATAGCCCTTTTCCTGGTAGTGCGGGACCAAAGCCCTGTTTTCAGCAGCCCAAAGGGCGGGAAACAGGCCCTTTGGTCCCAGTTGGTGGCACCAACCGGGACGAAAAGGGGGCATTGGTCCCGGTTGGTGCCACCAACCGAGACCAATGGCCTTGCACAGGGGGTGCTCGGAGTTTAGTCCTACCTCGCCAAGTGAAGGTTGCCCGAACATACTTATAAGCCCCGCCGCGCCTGTTACGTTGAGCTCCTCTGATAGTGATAATAGATGCGTTGATACTGAAATTCGGCCTAAATTCAAAAGGCTAGTTAGGTGCCTAACTAGCACTTTGAATTTAAGCTGAATTTCAGTGTAAGCGCATCTATTTTCACTTTTGCTATTTTTTATGTTATTTCTTTGCATATTAAAAGTTGTTAACAAAAAATAATTTATGAATATTTTTTTGCTATTAAATTTTTTAACAAAAATAACTTTGATAATTTTAGTTGCATGAATTGTATATAATATCAAGTTTCTTTCGAAGTATCGTGTACAACACGGACAGTCTCTTTCGAAGTATCGGGGTTTCGGACGGAAACTCATCGGTTACAAAATGCATTTCATTTTCTTGAACTTATTTGAACTCCAGGCTTTTCGTGTGTTCAAAATGTACCATTCTAAGCCACATCATCAATTTTTTAACCCTTTCTGACTTTATTTGATATTTTTCATGCATTTACTGTTTTTTGAGCTAAATGACCCTGAAATTGAAAAGCACTTCAAATGAACTCTGAAAAGGTTGAAAGTTGGCATGGTATCATCATTTCACCCACATAGCATGTGCTAAAAAGTTGAGAGGGTTACAGCAAAAGCAGGATGCACTTCGCGTACAAAATGGACAGACTCTTTCGAAGTATCGGGGTTTCGGATGGAAACTCATCGGTTAGAAAAAGCATTTCATTTTCTTGAACTTATTTGAACTCTAGGATTTTTGGGTGTTCAAAATGCACCATTCAAAGCTACATCATCAATTTTCAACCCTTCCTCACTTCATTTGATATTTTTCATGCATTTACTGATTTTTGAGCTAAATGATCCTGAAATTGAAAAGCACTTCAAATGAAGTCTGAAAAGGTTGAAATTTGGCATGGTATCAACATTTCACCCACATAGCATGTGCTAAAAAGTTGGGCGGCAAAAGCAGGATGCACTTCGCTTACAAAATGGACAGTCTCTTTCGAAGTATCAGGGTTTCGGACGGAAACTCATCGGTTACAAAAGGCATTTCATTTTCTTGAACTTATTTGAACTCCAGGCTTTTTGTGTGTTCAAAATGCACCATTCAAAGCCACATCATCAATTTTCAACCCTTTCTGACTTCATTTGATATTTTTCATGCATTTACTTTTTTTTGAGCTAAATGACCCTGAAATTGAGAAGCACTTCAAATGAAGTATGAAAAGGTTGAAAGTTGGCATGGTATCAACATTTCACCCACATAGCATGTGCTAAAAAGTTGAGAGGGTTACGGCAAAATCAGGATGCACTTCGCGTACAAAACAGACAGACTCTTTCGAAGTATCGGGGTTTCGGACGAATTCATTGGTTACAAAAGGCATTTCATTTTCTTGAACTTATTTGAACTCTAGGCTTTTTGTGTGTTCAAAATGCACCATTCAAAGCCACATCATCAATTTTCAACCCTTTCTGACTTCATTTGATATTTTTCATGCATTTACTGATTTTTTTTGAGCTAAATGACCCTGAAATTGAAAAGCACTTCAAATGAAGTCTGAAAAGGTTGAAAGTTGGCATGGTATCAACATTTCACACACATAGCATGTGCTAAAAATTTGGGAGGGTTACGGCAAAAGCAGGATGCACTTCGCGTACAAAACGGACAGTCTCTTTCGAAGTATCGGGGTTTCGGACGGAAACTCATCAGTTACAAAAGGCATTTCATTTCCTTGAACTTATTTGAAATCCAAGCTTTTTGTGTGTTCAAAATGCACCATTCAAAGCCACATCATCAATTTTCAACCATTCCTGACTTCATTTGATATTTTTCATGCATTACTGATTTTTTGAGCTAAATGACCCTAAAATTGAAAAGCACTTCAAATGAAGTCTGAAAAGGTTAAAAGTTGGCATGGTATAAACATTTCACCCACATAGCATGTGCTAAAAAGTTGGGAGGGTTACGGCAAAAGCAGGATGCACTTCGCGTCCAAAGCGGATAGTCTCTTTCGAAGTATCGGGGTTTCAGACGGAAACTCACCGGTTACAAAAGGCATTTTATTTTCTTGAACTTATTTGAACTCCAGGATTTTCATGTGTTCAAATTGCACCATTCAAAGCCACATCATCAATTTTCAACCCTTTCTGACTTCATTTGATATTTTTCATGCATTTACTTTTTTTTGAGCTAAATGACCCTGAAATTGAAAAGCACTTCAAATGAAGTATGAAAAGGTTGAAAGTTGGCATGGTATCAACATTTCACCCACATAGCATGTGCTAAAAAGTTGAGAGGGTTACGGCAAAAGCAGGATGCACTTCGTGTACAAAATGGACAGACTCTTTCGAAGTATCGGGATTTCGGACGGAAACTCATCGGTTAGAAAAGGCATTTTATTTTCTTGAACTTATTTGAACTCCAGGATTTTTGTGTGTTCAAAATGCACCATTCAAAGCCACATCATCAATTTTCAACCCTTTCTGACTTCATTTGATATTTTTCATGCATTTACTGATTTTTTTTGAGCTAAATGACCCTGAAATTGTAAAGCACTTCAAATGAAGTCTGAAAAGGTTGAAAGTTGGCATGGTATCAACATTTCACCCACATAGCATGTGCTAAAAAGTTGGGAGGTTTACGCCAAAAGCAGGATGCACTTCGCGTACAAAACAGACAGTCTCTTTCGAAATATCGGGGTTTCGAACGGAAACTCATCGGTTACAAAAGGCATTTCATTTTCTTGAACTTATTTGAACTCTAGGCTTTTCGTGTATTCAAAATGCACCATTGAAAGCCACATCATCAATTTTCAACCCTTTCTGACTTCATTTGATATTTTTCATGCATTTACTTTTTTTTGAGCTAAATGACCCTGAAATTGAAAAACACTTCAAATGAAGTCTGAAAAGGTTGAAAGTTGGCATGGTATCAACATTCACCCACATAGCATGTGCTAAAAAGTTGGGAGGGTTACGGCAAAAGCAGGATGCACTTCGCGTACAAAATAGACAGTCTCTTTCGAAGTATCGGGGTTTCGAACGGAAACTCATCGGTTACAAAAGGCATTTCATTTTCTTGAACTTATTTGAACTCTAGGCTTTTCGTGTATTCAAAATGCACCATTCAAAGACACATCATCAATTTTCAACCCTTTCTGACTTCATTTGATATTTTTCATGCATTTACTTTTTTGAGCTAAATGACCCTGAAATTGAAAAACACTTCAAATGAAGTCTGAAAAGGTTGAAAGTTGGCATGGTGTGTGCGTGCTTCTTGCCAACAATGAAAACCCACTTTTTTGTTGCATATTGTTCTCGGCCACAATCGGAATTTAAGAGAAACCTGAATTGAAAAGCACTACAAATATATAATAGCTAGAGAGATATGTAATATATAATAGTTCAGATATCCATTATAGAAAGTACTCGTCCAAGCGAACACTACTATCTAGTCTGAATCACAAGAATATCCACCCCATGGTGGTGATGATGCGAGGTGACGCTGCCCGTAGTTCACGGTTCGAATCTTGTGGTACAACTCATATGCAACGTATGTATCTTTTGCTGCATACTCAATGTTCACAGGATGAAGTGGGGTCCTCTCCCACTCTTTGTGCTGCGTCGGGGGAAATTTGGTCTTCATATCTCCGTAATAGTCATCGATCAAGGCGACCGCCATAGAAGCCATCGAAGTCCTCTCATACCGAAGCCTGAATATGTCTTGGATATCAATAAGGCAGCCAACTGGTATCTCAATACCGAAGATGCGCCTCATCTTCAGCTTGTCATTCCTTACATCAACGCTAGCAAAATGTATGCCGTTGCGTAGGAAGTCCATGAGTGTTGGGCAGTGCTTGTCACTACTGCAACATCAACAAATTAAAATGGAACAAATGTTAAATACTGCTGCAACAAGTATATTTCGGCAGAATTATAATATGCAACTATATAAAGGAAAATTATTTCGCTGCAAGAAAAGAGGAAGACGCAGAGTTTTTGCTCCCGGGCTCATTTGAGCCCAGTGAACAGTAATTAATATCATAAAAAATCGGAAATTATTTCACTACAACTTAAGAGAAATTGATCTTTGCCATAGGATTCAAAATAGAACATATATATTGATATATCCTATATATATGCAATTTTCATATCCTATGAATTGATGAAGAAACCCTAAATTAACTATATGACATATATGTTCTCCCACGTTTTGCAACAAGGAAAATTGTTATTCACTACAAACTTAAAAAAAATATTGATCTTTCCAATAGGATTCAAAATGCAACATATTTCTATCCTATGCAATTTTCATAATAATCTATAAATTATTAATTGATCAAAGAAAACCCTCAAAACTCATCTTGCCCATTGGAAGATAATCACATGTTTCTTGAAACATAGCTGGATGACGGCAACATCTTCTTGCTTGGCCGTGTACTCGAGATCAAGCCCTATGAACTTGTCTTTCTCATCCATCACTTCAAGCCATTTCTGCAAAAGGGAAAGAAAACGCGGCACCATGGCACTGTCGTTCGTGTAGACGACATCGAGATTGGTTGTGCCATGTGCGAGCACCTCCCCGTAGCGAGTGATTGGATTCATGGTAGAAGATATGAGGAAGAAGAGAGGAGAATGGAGGAGAAGAAGAGAGGAGAATGGAAGAGAAGAAGAGAGGAGAATGGAGGAGAAGAAGAGAAATGGGAGAAGCGGTCGGAACAGTTGCCTCTTCCTCGAACCGCGAAACGTCGTGGGATGCGAACCGTTCGAACCTTTAGTCCCGGTTTGAGCCACCAACCGGGACTAAAGGGGCTCGCACTAGGCGAACGGTCACCCCCTTTGGTCCCGGTTCTAGCCACGAACCGGGACCAATGGTTGTGGCCCAGGAGCGAGGCACATTGGTCCCGGTTTGTGTATGGAACCGGGACCAAAGGTGTCCTACGAACCGGGACCAATGCCCCACGTGGCCCGCCCGGCCCCCTCGCCTCCCGAACCGGGACTGTTGCTCCCATTAGTCCCGGTTCATGACTGAACCGGGACTAATGGGCTGGCCGACCCGAACCGATGCCCTGTTTTCTAGTAGTGCCAACCAGCCCCGAAATGAGCACAAGAAGCAAAAGAAGGCTTAGCTTGTGAACACATGTCATGTTGTGTGGACTTGGACTCATGTATGTGAAGCTTAAGTCACTTTTGGGCAGTCTATATCATGTATGTATGAACTTGGACTATGTACGTGAACCTGGATATGATGACAATCCTTTTGTGTTGCTCATATGATGTGGACTTCAATGTTAGACCCATATATGTGAACCTCGATATGTTGTAAGTGATATATGTGTATTTGGACGTGAGCGCGGATGTTTATGTGCAAATCTGAATACTATTTGTTAAAATATATGTATATGTGAATTGTGTGATGTTGATATGCATCAAATTACAGGGGGGTTCTGCCCAATTTTTGAACTAAGTTGCGAAATAATTTATATCCGAGAATATTGGTCACAAGTTCATTAGGGGTAAAATTGTCTTCTTAGGTACCATTTCACACCGTTAGTGGTCAAAATGGATGGAAGTGTTAGAAAGGGAACAAATTTTAGTGTTCGTGTTACATAAGGAAGAATTTTTTTACGGTGTCATATAAGGCAAAAAAAATAGGCTAGTGTTAAATAAGGAATTCTCTCTACTACCTATCATACTTCCATTGTGACCAACCTCATAGTGGAAGTAACTTAGCTAGTAACATAACACAACACAACCCAAGACAAGTTTGTTTATGTGGCATGTAGTTAATGGGGAGAGAGTTGTTTGAAGTAACACAAGAACATGGTTAATACTTAATAGTATAGCCAACTGATGGCTATAAGAAACTATCATGTCATCTGTATCCATTATCTATAGTCACTCATATAGTAGTGTGGGCTACAAAGTTGGCTATAACATTAGTATGTTTTCAACCTTCTATCTTTCTTCACATTTATTGTATTTTCCTAGGAATACGTATATAGTTAGGCTCTTGCATGAAATCTCCCTCGTCTTACTTTTTCATCTCTCTCCTTCACATAGACAAAAATGTCATGTGAGCGAGCTATAAGCCACTATTGTTCTTGCTCTAATATGTTACCATCACATAACACTTCCTAAGACAAAATGAGTCTACAAACTAATAAATATAACCACCTATGGCACTATTTCTATGTTACTCCTCACTATGAAGGTATTATTATATTTACTCTGCATATTAGAGTTAACTGAAGTCAAACTTTGTAATGTTTGATCAAGTTTATATTAAACAATATAAAACATTTATTGTACAAACCTATATGGTGTGAAAGTACATTCAATAATGAATCTAATGGTATTGATTTGTTATTATATATGTTAATATTTTTATCTATAAACTTTGTCAAAATTTACAAAGCTTGACTCTGATCAAAGCTAATACGTTGAGTAAATAAAAATGGAGGGAGTAATGTAGACTAGTGTCAGATGCATGACACTAATCTAAGTTACTCCTCACATGACTAGGTTTAGACCTCTTCCACTGCATTGGTGTTTAGATGGTTTGCTAGGTGAAATTAGAACTTAGCAACTAGTTTTGTCAATGTGTAGGTGTTTAGCTTTTGTAACTAAGCTTTGTCCATTGATTGTTTAATAACTAACATCCTTCATGTATTGGTTGGTAGTCATTTTGCATAGGTCTACATGATTAGCACCATTTTTTTCTAATTCCTCTTTAATTACTTTGTTACATCACTTTTCTGCATATGTGACACGCTTAGCACCTGTACAACGTGAAACACTGAAAATTTAGGTTACCACAAGCACATTTCTTATCATTAACTATTTGCCACATAAGCAAACATGTCTTGAGATGTGTTATGTTGCTAGCTAAGTTACTCATACTAGTGGTAAGCAAGTTGGGCAGATCAGTAGGCAACTCGATGTAAGTGTACGGAAAGAAAACTCACATTGTCAGAAAACGCGTTGGGTGAATTGTATTTTTATCGAGATAAATGCGTGTGAGCTATCTCTCTCACTGAAGTGACGTGCCTGTTGGCTTTCCGAACAAGGCTTCCAAAACCCTCCTCATGTCTCTTTCTATCACGGAAAGCATGGTTCCAGAACCTCTAATGTAGTTGTTCACCGAAGTACCAATTAATGCAACCTCCTAAAATATAGCCCGAGAGTATTCACATTACAACTTTAGAACTTACTTTGCATAAAAATTTAAAATTTTATTAAAAGATCATACTTCCTTCATAAAGAAATATAAAAACGGTTACATCAAAATACACAGTCTTATATACTCCTATTTCTTTATGAAGGGAGTACAACTAAGAACTAGCGACCCATGGTTATGAGCCCGACGATGCACGCAAATCGCCAAACACGTGAAACCACTTAAACCCGACCAATACTGTGAACTACTACTACTACTCTAACAAATCCTTGCATATAAACATGCCACATGCTAGCTTAAAATCCGATATTATCGGGCGAGTGTATATAAGAACCGAAAAGCTGCGGGTTAGGTGACTAACGTGCAACTCATGCTGGGCAGACTAAGCAAAGCAACGCCATTGTATTGGATTGCGTAAAGCTTGCACGCGAGCAATTAAAGAATCCGGTCGTGTCCACATTTTTTGGGGTGTTGGTTGACAGTGGCGCGTCGGGTGCAAAAGTTGCCGCTCCATGGATCGTAGCTACTACTACTACAGCCTTGGGGTGGTGCGCCACTATGAAAGATACTAGGCTAGTATATATGGATCGTGTGTACGCGAGTTTGCTTTATGAGAGATAGAATAGGGCTGCGTGAATATATGCCAACACATATATTCATCGCTCCATCGCCGTCTCCTTTCTATGTGTTCCATACTGTTGACCCGTTGATCATAGGTCCGCGTGCACACGTTAGAATCGTGACTAGAGTACTACATCAGTTTGAGTACAGGCGGTGCAGGAATCTTAGCATGTGGGGTTAGATAAGATAACCTCCAATTGGCACCATCGTTATGGGGTTTAGCATTTGTAGCATCCGGGCACGTGGAGCTGCCTCAGAGTTGCTGCGGTGTTCGTCGGTGGTGTGGCTTGGTGCTACCGTCGTGGCGTCTGAATTTGAATCATCAAAGTTCCGTCGACACACAAAGGTTATGACAACGCACTGTGAATAGTGCAGTACTAGGCTCTCGAGGTGTAAAATCTTACTTAGGCTTGATCAATGGACCCCTTAAAAAATAGGAGGCTGTCATCCGTAAATAGAAGATGAGAAATTCCCGGAGCTTGTCTATTCAAGTGAAACCTTTTAGCTCACCTTTATCACATGCATCCTTTAGCAACAAAGGGAGTGCCTCTGCCACAAAGAGGAACAAATACGGAGATAGGGGATCCCCTTGCCTAAGACCACGTGATGTATAAAAGGGATCCAACATTTGACCATTAATCCGCACTCAGAATTTCACCGAAGTAACACACGTCATAATCCAGTCAATCCACATTGGCGCGAACCCAAAAGCCACCAACATACTTTTTAAAAATTTCCAATCCACTCGATCATATGCTTTTGCCAGGTCCAACTTATAGGCGCAGAACTCAGCACACTGATCCCTTAACGTACTCATCGAATGAAGACATTCAAAAGCAATAAGTGCATTATCAGAAATTAACCTTCCTGAAATAAAAGCACTCTGAGTTGGGGACATCATACCATCCAAGAGAGGTCTCAGCCCATTCACCAAACACTTAGAGATAATTTTGTAAATGACATTACACAAGCTGATTGGTCTGAAATCCTTAATGGACTGAGGATTCTTCACTTTGGGAATAAGGACAATGGTAGTATCATTTACACCTTCAGGCATGATATTTGAACTAAAAAATTGTTGAACAACTCTTACAATGTCCTTCTTTATTAAACCCCAATTTCTTTGAAAGAATCTTGCAGGAAACCCATCTGGACCTGGTGCTTTTAACGGACCTATCTGAAACAGAGCATCACTGATCTCTTCCTCAGAAAAAGGTTTACACAGCTCCACATTCATATCATCAGAGATAAGAGGTTTCACAATCGAAATAACACGAGAAGGATCAACATTAGTGTTACACGTATAAAGTTGCTTGAAAAACGAATTTGTGATACCTGAGATTTCTTCCATATTCTCAGTGAGAGACCCGTCACTCCTCTTAATAGCAGAAATATTATTTTTTTCGCCCTCCAAGAGGCCTTGCTCTGATAATTTTTTTGTATTACGGTCCCCCAAAATCATTTTCTCAATACACGACCTTTGTTTCCACATAATTTCTTCCTTTATAAGAAGCTCATCCATCGCCAGAAGAATTTCCTTTCTCTCCCTCACAGCCTCGTTATCTCTCCTTTTGAAAAGAACATTTAATCTTTTGTGAGCAGCTTCTAATTTTTTTGGGAGATATCCAATATGAGCCTTGCTCCAAGAATGCAGAGTTTTCATTACTTTACCCAGATTAGCCGCCACATCTTTCAAATCCTTGATTTGAGAACTATTATTCCAGCATGCTCTCACCTGTTCATCCAAAGCCAGACTTTCCCTTTCCCAAAAAGCTTCATATCTCAGAAGCTTGTTAAAGGCGACTTTTGGCTGATTATGCAACAACTGGATATATAACGGGCAATGATCAGACCTGGATGAAATGATATGAGAAACCTTGCAGCGAGGGAAGATAGAGGACCATTGAGGACACGCCACCGCATGGTCAAGTCGCACCTTCACATTCCGATTTCCATCCTGCTTATTATCATATGTCCAAGGCACTCCATAAAAACCAAGATCAAATAAATTGCATTCAGATAGCACCTCCCGGAAATTAGCCATGAGCTTAGGCGATCTTTTATTACGAGAAAAATGCTCATACTGCCACATAGCTTCATTAAAATCGCCGACCATAAACCAAGGGCCAGAACCAAGAGTTTTAACACGTCTCAACAACTCCCACATGACATACCTTTGGCTCGCCTTCGGTTCCCCGTATACAAGTGTGCATCTCCATTTTGGTCCATCATTCTTACAGATATACATCATTCTTAATCATTAAAAATACCTTGTCATCCTATGAGGCGGGAACTGGTCAGCTTCTGAGCCCTGACAAATGTTCAATTAAATTTGGCAAAAAGTGTAGCATGGAAGATCAGGTGGCCAGGATGGTTATTTTAAATATTACAGCTGAAGGTTTTGAGGACAAGTACCTTGGATTACCGATACCTGAGGGTAGAATGAAGGTTGGTAAGTTCCAGTCGACTAAAGATAAGGCTTTAAAAAGATCATCAGATTGGATTGAAAAATATGCGTCAAGTGGTATAAAGGAAACCCACATCAAGGAAGTGCTCCAAGCGCTCCCAGTGTATGCAATGAGTATTTTCAAGTTTCCAGTATCATTATGTGATGAGTTGGCACGGATTATTAGGAATTTCTGGTGGGGTGATGAAGAAGACAGAAGGAAAACTCATTGGTTAGCTTGGGATAAGCTCACTAAGCCAAAAAGAGAAGGAGGGATGGGTTTCCGAGATCTTAGTCTCTTTAATCAAGCTCTTTTGGCCAAACAGGCTTGGCGTTTATTGGTGTACTCAGATTCATTGTGTGCTAAGGTTTGAAGGCAAAATATTATCCCAATGGTCACATCCTTGATACGGCTTTTCCTCAGTCTACATCGGTGAATTGGCAAGGTATTATGCATGGCCTGGACCTGCTTAAGTAGTGGGTCATATGGAGAGTGTTGGATGGTAATAATGTAAATATTTGGACAGATAACTGGATTCTACGAACTTCTGGAGTTATAACAAAGAAGAACCGTACTAGAGTTAAATGGGTGTCAGATTTGTTCATGAGCGAAACGAGAAAATGGGATGAAAGGTTAATTAGGCATCTATTCTATCACCATGATGCTGAGGAGGTACTAAATTTGCGTATCCAATCCGTTGGAGAGGGCGATCATATCGCTTGGCACTATGAGAAAAATGGTATGTTTTCTGTGAAAAGTGCGTACAGACTGACCTTAAATTTAAAGGATTGTAAGGGTGAGACAGGAATGACAAGCAATGTTGGTAATGGGGAAAATAGGATTTGGGACATTATTTGGAAAGCCAAAGTTCCGCAAAAAATAAGAATTTTTGCTTGGCGTGCTGCATCAAATAGTTTGGCGACCCAAGTTAATAGAGTTGCTCATCACCAAACCATGTCAGGTATGTGCGCTATTTGTGGTGTGGAGGAGGAAAGTAGTTTCCATGCCCTTGTGACTTGCCCTAAGGCGCGTGCGCTCCGTTTTGCCATAAGAGACATGTGGAATATTCCTGGAGAGGATTTTTTTAGATGCACTGGGCCGGACTGGATTATTATTCTTTTGGATCAATTGGGGTCACCGGTACGCGAGCAAGTGTTATTCATGTTATGGAGAGCTTGGCATCTTAGGAGTGATATGATCTTTGGTAGAGGAAAAGAATCGTTATCTGCCTCTGTTATATTTGTCGGAAATTACTCGAAGTCTTTCACCTCAGCTAGCTCTGGAGTGCAAGTCGACTTAAGAAACAAAGGTAAGGGGGGAACTGTTAGAAATATGCCCTAGAGGCAATAATAAATTGGTTATTATCATATTTCCTTGTTCATGATAATCGTTTATTATCCATGCTATAATTGTATTGATCGGAAACTCAGATACATGTGTGGATACATAGACAACACCATGTCCCTAGTATGCCTCTAATAGACTAGCTCGTTGATCAAAGATGGTTAAGGTTTCCTAGCCATGGACATGAGATGTCATTTGATAAACGGGATCACGTCATTAGGAGAATTGTGTGATGGACAAGACCCAAACTACAAATGTAGCATATGATCGTGTAAGTTTATTGCTACTGTTTTCTGCATGTCAAGTATATGTTCCTATGACCATGAGATCATGCAACTCACTGACACCGGAGGAGTGCCTTGTGTGTATCAAACGTCGCAACGTAACTAGGTGACTATAAAGGTACTCTACAGGTATCTCCGAGGGTGTCTATTGAGTTGGCATGGATCAAGACTGGGATTTGTTACTCCGTGTGACGGAGAGGTATCTCAGGGCCCACTCGATAATACAACATCACAACAAGCCTTGCAAGCAATGTGACTAAGTGTTAGTCACGGGATCTTGTATTACGGAACGAGTAAAGAGACTTGCCGGTAACGAGGTTGAACTAGGTATGGAGATACCGACGATCGAATCTCGGGCAAGTAACATACCGAAGAACAAAGGGAACATCTTACGGGATTAACTAAATCCTTGACACAGATGTTCGACCGATAAAGATCTTCGTAGAATATGTAGGAACCAATATGGGCATCCAGGTCCCGCTATTGGCTATTGACCGTAGAGGTGTCTCGGTCATGTCTACATAGTTCTCGAACCCGCAGGGTCTGCACACTTAAGGTTTGGTGACGTTTTGATAGTATAGAGTTATGTATGGTGGTGACTAAAGGTTGTTCGGAGTCCCAGATGAGATCCCGGACGTCACGAGGAGCTCCGGAATGGTCCGGAGGTAAAGATTGATATATAGGAAATCCTATTTTGGTCGCCGGAAAAGTTTTGGGCTCATCGGTAATGTATCGGGAGTGCCGGTAGTGTACCGGAAGACCATCGGGAGGGGTATTTCGACCCAAGAGGCTTCATGGGCTGTGGGAGAATAAATACCAGCCTTTTGTGGGCTCGTGGAAGTCCCACACAAGGCCCATGTGGTTAGGGAAGAAAAGCCCAAAGATAAAAGGTGGAACAAAAGGCAAAAAGGCAAAGAAAGAAAGAGTCCTAATCCTACTAGGATTGGAGGAGGAGGAGGACTCTCCTCCCTAGCTTCGGCCGAAGCCTCCTAGTAGGATTTGCCCTTGCGCCAATCCTCCTCTCTTCCTCTTATATATACTAGAGGTTTTAGGGTTTTGTCACAAAATTTTTGCCACGAGCTGCCCGTTCCTCCAGTGCATAGTTTCTTCTCTAGATCGGATTTTTGTAGTGCTTAGGCGAAGCCCTGCCAGAATAGCTCCACCACCATCGCCGGAGTGCCATCATGCTGCCGGAGAACTCTTCTACCTCTCCGCTCCCTCTTGCTGGATCAAGAAGGCGGAGATGGTCATCGAGCTGTACGTGTGCTGAACGCGGAGGTGTCGTCCGTTCGGCGCTAGATCGGAAGGACCGTGATCAAGATCGCGAGATGGATCGTGATAAGTTTTTGGGATGGATCATGATGAGTTCGCGGGACGGATCGTGATGAGTTCATGGGACGGATAGTGATTGGATCGCGGGATGGATCGTGATGAGTTCGCGGGAAGGATCGTGATTGGATCGCGGGACGGATCGTGATGAGATCGCGGGACGCTCGGCGATTTGGATCGCGAAGACGTTCGACTACACCAACCACGTTTCTTAACTCTTCTCACTTAGCGATCTACAAAGGTATGTAGATCCACTCTCCCTCTCGTAGATGCTTATCACCATGGATAGATCTTGCGTGTGCGTAGGAAATTTTTGGTTTCCCATGCGACGTTCCCCAACAGTGGCATCATGAGCTAGGTCTATGTGTAGATGAGATCTCGAGTAGAACACAAAGAGTTTGTGGGCGTTGATGCTTAGATTGCTTCCTCCCTTGGTCATGTTTTGGTTCAGCGGTATTGTGAGATGAAGCAGCCCGGACCAACATTACTCGTACGCTTACGAGAGACCGGTTCCCTCAACCGCAACTTGTTGCATAGATGGCTTGTGGGTGCCAGTTTCTCTCACTTTAGTTGGATCGGATGCGACAAAGGCGGTCCTTGAGAAGGTTGAAAAGCAACTGGTGTATCACCGTTGTGGTTTTTGTGTAGATAAGAATTGTTCTTGCTAGATACCCGTAGCAGCCACGTAAAACATGCAACAACAATTAGAGGACGTCTAACTTGTTTTTGCAGGGTATGTTGTGATGTGATATGGCCAATTACATGATGTGATATATGTGATGTATGAGATGATCATGTGTTGTCTAGAATATCATGACTTGCATGTCAATGAGTACGGCAACTGGCAGGAGCCATAGGGTTGTCTTTAATTATTGTATGACCTGCGTGTCAATCGTTAAGCGCTATGTAAGGCTTTACTTTATCACTAAACGGTAGCAATAGTAGTACAAGCGTGATGGGCGCGACAACCCTGATGGCGACACGTTGATGGAGATCATGGTGTCGTGCCGGTGACGATGGAGATCATGCCGGTGCTTTCAAGACGGAGATCAAAAGCACAAGTTCATGGCCATATCATGTCACTTATGATTTGCATGTGATATTAATCCTTTTATGCACCTTGTTTTCCTTAGGACGACGGTAGCATTATAAGGTGACCCCACACTTAATTTCAAGATAAATTATGTTCTCCCCGAGTGTGCACCGTTGCGAAAGTTCGTCGTATTAAGACACCACGTGATGATCGGGTGTGATAGACTCTACGTTCACATACAACGGGTGCAAGCCAGTGTTGCACGTGCAGAACACTCGGGTTAAACTTGAAGAGCCTAGCATGTACAGACATGGCCTCGGAACACAAGAGACTGAAAGGTCGAACATGAGTCATATAGTAGATATGATCAACATAATGATGTTCACCATTGAAACCACCTCAACTCACATGATGATTGGACTTGAGTTGGTGAATTTGGATCATGTATCACTCGAATGACCGGAGGGATGTCAATTTGAGTGGGAGTTCTTAAGTAATATGATTAATTGAACTCACTATCGTGAACATAGTCAGTAGTGACTTTGCAAAATTGTGTTGTAGATTACTAGCTCACGTTGTTGTTCCATTGAATTTTTATATGTTCCTAGAGAAATGGAGTTGAAAGATGATGGTAGTAATATTGCGGACTGGGTCCATGATCTGAGGATTGTCCTCATTGCTGCACAGAAGGCTTATGTCCTTAATGCACCGCTCGGTGCGCCAACCCCTCTAGCGTCGTCTATAGATGTTGTGAACATCTGACAGGCACGTTCTGATGACTACTTGATAGTTTAGTGCATCATGCATTACGGCTTAGAACTGAGGCTCCAAAACATTTTGAACGTCAAGGAACATATGAGATGTTCTAAGAGCTGAAATTAGGATCTCAGGCTCGTGCCCGTGTTGCGACATATGAGATCTCCAACAAGATTCTTTGCCTGCAAGATGAAAGAGAATAGCTCAATCATTGAGCATGTGCTCAGATTGTCTGGGTGCTACAATCACTTGAATCGAGTGGGAGTTGATCTTCCAGATAAGATAGTGATTGATATAGTTCTCCAAGTCACTGTCACTAAAGCTATTAGAACTTGGTGATGAAATATAAAATGCCAGGGATAGAAATAATGATCCCTGAGCTATTCGCGATGTTTGACACGGCGAAGGTAGAAATCAAGAAGGAGCGTCAAGTGTTGATGGTTAGTCAAACCACTAGTTTCGAGAAGGGCAAGAGCAAGGAGGGAAACTTGATGGATAGCAAGTCAGTTGCTACTCTAGTGAAGCAACCCAAAGTTGAACCCAAACCCGAGACTAAGTGCTTCGATTATGAGGAGAGCGGTCGCTGAAATGGAACAACCCTAGATACTTGGTAGATAAGAAGGCTGGCAAAGTCAACAGAAGTATATTTGATATACGTGTTATTGATGTGTACCTTGCTAGTACTCCTAGTAGCACCTGAGTATTGGATACCGGTTCGGTTGCTAAATGTTAGTAACTCGAAATAAAAGCTACGGAATAAACGAAGAACTAGCTAAGGGTGAGGTGACGATGTGTGTTGGAAATGTTTCCAAGGTTGATGTGATCAACATCGCATGCTCTCTCTACCTTCGGGATTAGTGACAAACCTAAATAAATGTTATTTGGTGTTTTCCGTTGAGCATGAACGTGATTAGATCGTGTTTATTGCAACACAGTTATTCATTTAAGTTAGAGAATAATGGTTATTCTGTTTACATGAATAATACCTTCAATGGTCAAGCACCCGGTAAGAATGGTTTGTTGAATCTTGATCGTAGTAATACACATGTTCATAACATTGATGCCAAAAGATACAAAGTTAATAATAATAGTACCACATACTTGTGGCACTGCCGCTAAATGTCATATTGGTATATAACGCATGAAGAAACTCCATGCTGATGGATCTTTGGACTCATTCGATTTCGAATCGGTTGAGACATGCGAACCATGCCTCTTGGTCAAGATGACTAAGGACCCCGTTTTCTGGTTTGACGGAGCGGGCAAGTGACTTATTGGAAATGATACATGTTGATGTATGCAATCCAATGAGTCTTATAGCGTGCGGTGGATATCTTCATTTTCTTACCTTCACTCATGATTTGAGTAGATATAGTGTACATTTACTTAATGAAACACAAGTCTGAATCGTTTGAAAGGTTCAAGCAAATTCAGAGTGAAGTTTAAGATCATCGTGACAAGAAGATAAAAATGTCTATGATATGATCGTCCAGATGAATATCTGAGTTGCGAGTTTGGCATACAACTTTAGACAATGTGAAAATTGTTTCACAACTCACGCCACCTGGAACACCATAGTGTGACGGTGTGTCCGAACGTCATAGTCGTGCTCTATTGGATATGGTTCGTGCTATGATGTCTCTTATCGTTTTGCTACTATAGTTTTGGGGTTATACATTAGAGACAACTACATTCACTTTAAATAGGGCACCATCTAAATCCGTTGAGATGACACCGTCTGAACTATGGTTTGATAGAAATCTAAGCTGTCATTTCTTATTGTTTGGGGCCGCGACGCTTATGTGGAAAAAGTTTTTCACCTAATGAGCTCGAACCCAAAGCGGGCAAATGCCTTTTCATAAAATACCCTAAGAACAGTTGGGTATACCTTCTATCTCAGATCCAAGTGCAAAGTGTTTGTTGCTAAAACGGGTCCTTTCTCGAGGAAAAGTTTCTCTCAAAAGAATTGAGTGGGAGGAAGATAGAACTTGATGAGGTTGTTGAACCTTTGTTTCAACCAGAGAGTAGCGCGGCACAGAAAGATTTTTCTATGGAACCTACGTCAGTTGAAGAGGAAGTAAATGATGATGATCATGAAGCTTCGGATCAAGTTACTATCAAACCTCATAGGTCGACAAGGATGTGTACTGCTCCTGAGCGGTACGACAACCCTGTCTTGGAGGTCATGTTGTTGGACAATGATGAACCTACGAGCTATGGAGAAGCGATGATGGGCCCGGATTCCGACAAATGGTTAGAGGCCATGAAATCCGAGAAAGGATCCATGTATGAAAACCAAGTATAGACTTTGGTAGACTTGCTCGTTGGACGGCAGGTCATTGAGTACAAATGGATGTTTAAAATGAAGACATACGCTCATGGTAAATGTCACCATTTGTAAAGCTCGACTTGTTGCAAAGAAGTTTACGACAAGTTGAAGGAGTTGACTGCGATGAGACTTTCTCACTCGTAGCGATGCTAAAGTCTGTTGGAATTATGTTAGCAGTTGCTGCATTTTTCAATTATGAAATCTAGCAGATGGATATCAAAATATCGTTTCCTTAACGGTATACTTGAGGAAAGGTTGTATGTGATACAACCAGAAGGTTTTGTCAATCCTAAGGATGCTAAAAGGTGTGCAAGCTTCAATGATTCTTCTATGAACTGAAGCAAGCATCTCGGAGTTGGAATATACACTTTGATGAGGTGATTAAAGTTTTTGAGTCCATACAAAGTTTACGAGAAACTTGTATTTACAATAAAGTGAGTGGGACCACTATAAAATTTCTGATAAGTATATGTGGATGACATATTGTTGATCAGAAATGATGTAGAATTTCTGGAAAGCATAAACGGTTGTTTGAAAAGAGTTTTTCAAAGGAAGACCTGGATAAAGCTACCTAATTGTTGAGCATCAAGATCTATAAAGATAGAACAAGATGCTTGATGGGACTTTCAATGAGTACATACCTTGACAAGATTTTGAAAGAGTTCAAAATGGATCAGTCAGAGAAAGAGTTCTCACCTGATTTGCGAGGTGTGAAGTTGAGTGAGACTCAAAGCTCGACAATGGCAGAAGAAAGAGAAAGGACGAATGTCGTCCCCTATGCCTTAGCCATAGGCTCTGTATAGTATGCCATGTTGTGTACCGCACCTGTGTGTGCCTTGCCACGAGTCCGTCAAGGGGTACAAGAGTGATCCAGGAGTGGATCACTGGACAGTGGTCAAAATTATCCTTAGTGACTAAAGTACTAAGGAAACGTTTCTCGATTATGGAGGTGATAGAGTTCATCGTAAAAGGTTACGTAGATGCAAGCTTTAACACCAATCCGGATGACTCGTAGTACCAATCTGGATACGTATAGTGGAGCAGCCATTTGCAATAGTACCAAGTGGAGTGTGGTAGCAATATTTACGGTTTGACATAGAGATTTGCAAAGTACACACGGATCTGAATGTCGCGGACCCGTTGACTATAAGACCTCTCTCATATGCAAAGCATGATCGAGCCCCAGAACTCATTGGGTGTTAGATTCATAACAATGTGAATCACATGGTGATGTGAACTAGATTATTGACTCTAGTGCAAGTGGGAGACTGTTGGAAATATGCCCTGGAGGCAATAATAAATTAGTTATTATCATATTTCCTTGTTCATGATAATCGTTTATTATCCATGCTATAATTGTGTTGATCGAAAACTCAGATACGTGTGTGGATACATAGACAACACCATGTCCCTAGTATGCCCCTAATAGACTAGCTCGTTGATCAAAGATGGTTAAGGTTTCCAAGCCATGGACATGAGATGTCATTTGATAAATGAGATCACATCATTAGGAGAATGGTGTGATGGACAAGACCCAAACTACAAACATAGCATATGATCGTGTCAGTTTATTGCTACTGTTTTCTGCATGTCAAGTATATGTTCCGGAGGAGTGCCTTGTGTGTATCAAACGTCGCAACGTAACTGGGTGACTATAAAGGTACTCTATAGGTATCTCCGAGGGTGTCTGTTGAGTTGGCATGGATCAAGACTGGGATTTGTTACTCCGTGTGACGGAGAGGTATCTCAGGGCCCACTCGGTAATGTGACTAAGTGTTAGTCACGGGATCTTGTATTACGGAACAAGTAAATATAATTGCCGTTAACGAGGTTGAACTAGATATGGAGATACCGACGATCGAATCTCGGGCAAGTAACATACCGAAGAACAAAGGGAACATCTCACGGGATTAACTGAATCCTTGACATAGAGGTTCGACCGATAAAGATCTTCGTAGAATATGTAGGAACCAATATGGGCATCTAGGTCCCGCTATTGTTTATTGACCATAGAGGTGTCTTGGTCATGTCAACATAGTTCTCGAACCCGCAGGGTCTGCACACTTAAGGTTTGGTGACGTTTCGGTAGTATAGAGTTATGTATGGTGGTGACTGAAGGTTGTTCGGAGTCCTGTATGAGATATCGGACGTCACGAGGAGCTCCGGAATGGTCCGGAGGTAAAGATTGATATATAGGAAGTCCTATTTTGGTCGCCGGAAAAGTTTCGGGCTCATCGGTAATGTATCGGGAGTGCCGGTAGTGTACCGGAAGACCATCGGGAGGGGTATTTCGACCCAAGAGGCTTCATGGGCTGTGGGAGAATAAATACCAGCCTTTTGTGGGCTCGTGGAAGTCCCACACAAGGCCCATGCGGTTAGGGAAGAAAAGCCCAAAGATAAAAGGTGGAACAAAAGGCAAAAAGGCAAAGAAAGAAAGAGTCCTAATCCTACTAGGATTGAAGGAGGAGGAGGACTCTCCTCCCTAGCTTCAGCCGAAGCCTCCTAGTAGGATTTTCCCTTGCGCCAATCCTCCTCTCTTCCTTATATATATACTAGAGGTTTTAGGGTTTTGGCACAAAATTTTTGCCACGAGCTGTCCGTTCCTCCAGTGCATAGTTTCTTCTCTAGATCGGATTTCTGTAGTGCTTAGGCGAAGCCCTGCCAGAATAGCTCCACCACCATCGCCGGAGCGCCATCATGCTGCCGGAGAACTCTTCTACCTCTCCGCTCCCTCTTGCTGGATCAAGAAGGCGGAAATCGTCATCTAGCTATATGTGTGCTGAACGCGGAGGTGCCATCCGTTCAGTGCTAGATCGGAAGGACCATGATCAAGATCGCGAGACGGATCATGATGAGTTCGCGGGATGGATCGTGATGAGTTCGCGGGATGGATAGTGATTGGATCGCGGGATGGATCGTGATGATTTTGCGGGACGGATCGTGATTGGATCGCGGGACGGATCGTGATGAGATCGCGGGACGCTCGGCGATTTGGATCGCGAAGACGTTCGACTACACCAACCGCGTTTCTTAACGCTTCCCGCTTAGCGATCTACAAAGGTATGTATATACACTCTCCCTCTCGTAGATGCTTATCACCATGGATAGATCTTGCGTGTGCGTAGGAAATTTTTTGTTTCCCATGCGACGTTCCCCAACAAAAGGTACTCTACAGGTATCTTTGAGGGTGTCTGTTGAGTTGGCATGGATCATGACTCGGATTTGTTACTCCGTGTGAGGGAGAGGTATCTGAGGGCCCACTCAGTAATACAACCTCACAATAAGCCTTACAAGCAATGTGACTAAGTGTTAGTCATGGGATTTTGTATTACGGAACGAGTAAAGAGACTTGCTGGTAACGAGGTTGAACTAGGTATGGAGATACCGATGATTGAATCTCGGGCAAGTAACATACCGAAGAACAAAGGGAACATCATACGGGATTAACCGAATCCTTGACACAGAGGTTCGACCGATAAAGATCTTTGTAGAATATGTAGGAACCAATATGGTCATCCAGGTCCCGCTATTGGTTGTTGACCGTAGAGGTGTCTCAGTCATGTCTACATAGTTCTCGAACCCCCAGGGTCTGCACACTTAAGGTTTGGTGACGTTTCAGTAGTATAGAATTATGCATGGTGGTGACCGAAGGTTGTTTGGAGTCCCGGATGAGATCCCGGACGACATGAGGAGCTCCGAAATGGACCGGAGGTAAAGATTTATATATAGGAAGTCCTATTTTGGTCGCCGGAAAAGTTTCGGGCTCATCGGTAGTGTACCGGGAGTGCTGGTAGTGTACCGGGAGACCATCGGGAGGGGTATTTCGACCCAAGAGGCTACATGGGCTGTGGGAGGATGAATACCAACCCTTAGTGGTCTAGAGGAAGTCCCACAAAGGGCCCATGCGGCTGGGAAGAAAAAGCCCAAAAGGAAAAAGGTGGAAAAAGGCAAAAGGGCTAAATTAGGAAGGAGTCCCAATCCTACTAGGAGTGGAGGAGGAGGACTCCTCCCTCCTGGTTCGGCCGATCCAAGGGCTGGCTCCTTGGGAGCCAAGCCTCCTCCTCCTCTCCTCCTATATATACTAGAGGGTTTTAGGGTTTTGGCACAAGATTTTCAGCCACGTGCTACCCGTTCCTCTAGTGCATAGTTTCTCCTCTAGATCGGTTTTCTGCAGTGCTTAGGCGAAGCCCTGCCGGAATTATTTCACCACCATTGCCGCGGCGCCGTCATGCTGCCAGAGAACTCTTCTACCTCTCCACTCCCTCTTGCTGGATCAAGAAGGCAGAGATCGTCATCGAGCTATACGTGTGGTGAACGCGGAGGTGCCGTCAGTTCGGTGCTAGATCGGAAGGACCGTGATCAAGATCATGACACGGATCATGATGAGATCACGGGACGGATCGTGATGAGTTCGCGGGACAGATCGTGATTAGTTCATGGGATGGATCGTGATGAGATTGTGGGACGCTCGGTGATTTGGATCGCGAAGACGTTGGACTACACCAACCGCGTTTCTTAACGATTCCTGCTTAGCGATCTACAAGGGTATGTAGATCCACTCTCCCTCTCGTAGATGCTCACCACCATGGATAGATCTTGCGTGCACATAGGAATTTTTTTGTTTCCCATCCAACGTTCCCCAACAATGGTATCAGAGCTAGGTCTATGTGTAGATGAGATCTCGAGTAGAACACAAAGAGTTTGTGGGCGTTGATGCTTAGATTGCTTCCTCCCTTGGTCGTGTTTTGGTTCAGCGGTATTGTGGGATGAAGCGGCCCGGACCAACCTTACTCGTACGCTTACGAGAGACCGGTTCCATCGACTGACGTGTAACCTCGTTGCAGAAAGATGGTTGGCGGGTGCTTGTTTCTCCTACTTTAGTTGGATCGGATTCGACAAAGGCGGTCCTTGAGAAGGTTAAAAAGCAACTTATGTATCAGCGTTGTGGTTTTTGCGTAGGTGAGAATTGTTCTTGCTAGATACCCGTAGCAGCCACGTAAAACATGCAACAACAATTAGAGGACGTCTAACTTGTTTTTGCAGGGTATGTTGTGATGTGATATGGCCAATTGCATGATGAGATATATGTGATGTATGAGATGATCATGTATTGTATAGAATATCACGACTTGCATGTCGATGAATACGGCAACCGGCAGGAGCCATAGGGTTGTCTTTAATTATTGTATGACCCGCGTGTCAATCATTAAGCGCTATGTAATGCTTTACTTTATCGCTAAACGGTAGCAATAGTAGTAGAAGCATGGTGGGCACGACAACCCCGATGGCGACACGTTGATGGAGATCAAGATGATGGAGATCATGGTGTCATGCCAGTGACGATGAAGATCATGCTGGTGCTTTCAAGATGGAGATCAAAAGCACAAGTTCATGGCCATATCATGTCACTTATGATTTGCATGTGACGTTAATCCTTTTTCTACACCTTGTTTTGCTTAGGACGACGGTAGCATTATAAGGTGATCCCTCACTTAATTTCAAGATAAATTGTGTTCTCCCCGAGTGTGCACCGTTGCGAAAGTTCGTCGTGTCGAGACACCACATGATGATCGGGTGTGATAGACTCTACGTTCACATACAACGGGTGCAAGCCAGTGTTGCACATGCAGAACACTCGGGTTAAACTTGACAAGCCTAGCATGTACAAACATGACCTCGAAACACAAGAGACCGAAAGGTCGAACACGAGTCATATAGTAGATATGATCAACATGATGATGTTCACCATTGAAACCACCTCAACTCACGTGATGATTGGACTTGAGTTGGTGAATTTTGATCATGTATCACTCGAATGACCGGAGGGATGTCAATTTGAGTGGGAGTTCTTCAGTAATATGATTAATTGAACTCATTATCATGAACATAGTCAGTAGTGTCTTTGCAAATTATGTTGTAGATTACTTGCTCGCGCTGTAGCTCCCTTGAATTTTTATATGTTCCTAGAGAAATAGAGTTGAAAGATGATGGCAGCAATATTGCGGACTGGGTCCATGATCTGATGATTTTCCTCATTGCTGCATAGAAAGCTTATGTCCTTAATGCACCGCTCGGTGCGCCAACCCCTCTAGCGATGTTTGTAGATGTTGTGAACATCTGACAGGCGTGTTCCGATGACTACTTGATAGTTTAGTGCGTCATGCATTACGGCTTAGAATTCTGGCTCCAAAATGTTTTGAACGTTACGGAACATATGAGATGTTCTAAGAGCTGAAATTAGGATCTCAGGCTCGTGCCCGTGTTGCGAGATATGAGATCTCCAACAAGATTCTTTGCCTGTAAGATGAAGGAGAATAGCTCAATCGTTGGGCATGTGCTCAGATTGTCTGGGTGCTACAATCGCTTGAATCGAGTGGGAGTTGATCTTCCAGATAATATAGTGATTGATATAGTTCTCCAAGTCACTATCACTAAGCTACTAGAACTTGGTGATGAACTATAAAATGCCAGGGATAGAAATAATGATCCCTAGGATGTTCGCGATGTTTGACACCGCGAAGGTAGAAATCAATAAGGAGCGTCAAGTGTTGATGGTTAGTCAAACCACTAGTTTCGAGAAGGGCAGGAGCAAGGAGGGAAACTTCATGGATAGCAAGTAAGTTGCTGCTCCAGTGAAGCAACCCAAAGTTGAACCCAAACCTGAGACTAAGTGCTTCGATTATGAGGATAGCGGTCGCTGAAGCGGAACAACCCTAGATACTTGGTAGATAAGAAGGCTGGCAACGTCGACAAAAGTATATTTGATATACGTGTTAATGATGTGTACCTTGCGAGTACTCCTAGTAGCACCTAGGTATTGGATATCGGTTCGGTTGCTAAATGTTAGTAACTCGAAATAAAAGCTACGGAATAAACGGAGAACTAGCTAAGGATGAGGTGACGATGTGTGTTGGAAATGTTTCCAAGGTTGATGTGATCAACATCGCATGCTATCTCTACCTTCGGGATTAGTGATGAACCTAAATAAATGTTATTTGGTGTTTTGCGTTGAGCATGAACGTGATTAGATCGTGTTTATTGCAACACGGTTATTCATTTAAGTTAGAGAATAATGGTTATTCTGTTTACATGAATAATACCTTCAATGGTCATGCACCTAGTGATAATGGTTTGTTGAATCTTGATCGTAGTAATACACATGTTCGTAACATTGATGCCAAAAGATACAAAGTTAATAATGATAGTACCACATACTTGTGGCACTTCCGCTAAATATCATATTGGTATAATGCGCGTGAAGAAACTCAATGCTGATGGATCTTTGGACTCATTCGATTTTGAAACAGTTGAGACATGCGAACCATGCCTCTTGGGCAAGATGACTAAGGACCCCGTTTTCCGGATTGATGGAGCGGGAAGTGATTTATTGGAAATGATACATGTTGATGTATGCAATCCAATGAGTCTTGTAGCGTGCGGTGGATATCGTTATTTTCTTACCTTCACTGATGACTTGAGTAGATATAGTGTATGTTTACTTAATGGAACACAAGTCTGAATCGTTTGAAAGGTTCAAGCAAATTCAGAGTGAAGTTTAAGATCATCGTGACAAGAAGATAAAAATGTCTGCGATATGATCGTGGAGGTGAATATCTGAGTTACGAGTTTGGCATACAACTTTAGACAATGTGAAAGTTGTTTCACAACACACGCCACCTAGAACACCATAGTGTGATGGTGTGTCTGAATGTCATAGTCGTACTCTATTGGATATGGTGCGTGCTATGATGTCTCTTATCATTTTGCTACTATAATTTTGGGGTTATGCATTAGAGACAACTACATTCACTTTAAATAGGGCACCATCTAAATCCGTTGAGATGACACCGTGTGAATTAGGGTTTGATAGAAACCCAAGCTGTCATTTCTTAATGTTTGGGGATGCCACGCTTGTGTGGAAAAATGTTTTCACCTAATGAGCTCAAACCCAAAGCGGACAAATGCATCTTCATAGAATACCCTAAGAACAGTTGGGTAAACCTTCTATCTCACATCCGAGCATAAAGTGTTTGTTGCTAAAACGGATCCTTTCTCGAGAAAGAGTTTCTCTCGAAAGAATTGAGTGGGAGGAAGATAGAACTTGATGAGGTTGTTGAACCTTTGTTCAACCAAAGAGTAGCTCAGCGCAGGAAGATGTTTCTGTGAAGCCTACGTTAGTTGAAGAGGTTAATGATGATGATCATGAAGCTTCGGATAAAGTTACTATCGAACCTCGTAGGTCGACAAGGATGTGTACTCCTCCTGAGCGGTACGACAACCATGTCTTGGAGGTCATGTTGTTGGGCAACGATGAACCTATGAGCTGTGGAGAAGGGATGATGGTCCCGGATTTCGACAAATGGTTAGAGGCCATGAAATCCGAGAAAGGATCCATGTATGAAAACCAAGTATAGACTTTGGTAGACTTGCTCGTTGGACGGCAGGTCGTCGAGTACAAATGGACCTTTGAGACGATGACAGACGCTGATGGTAAATGTCACCATTTATAGAGCACGACTTGTCGCAAAGAAGTTTCTGACAAGTTCAAGGAGTTGACTGTGAGGAGACTTTCTCACTCGTAGAAATGCTAAAGTCTATTGGAATTATGTTAGCAGTTGCTGCATTTTTTTCAATTATGAAATCTGGCAGATGGATGTCAAAACATCGTTTCCTTCCTTAAGGAAAGGTTGTATGAGATACAACCAGAAGGTTTGGTCAGTCCTAAGGATGCTAAAAGGTGTGCAAGCTTCAGTGATCCTTGTATTAACTGAAGCAAGCATCTCGGAGTTGGAATATACACTTTGATGAGGTGATCAAAGTTTTTGAGTCTATACAAAGTTTATGAGAAACTTGTATTTACAATAAAGTGAGTGGGAGCACTATAGAGTTTCTGGTAAGCATATGTGGTTGACATATTGTTGATCGGAAATGATGTAGAATTTTTGAAAAGCATAAACGGTTGTTTGAAAAGTGATTTTCAAAGGAAGACCTGGATAAAGCTACCTAATTGTTGAGCATCAAGATCTATAGAGATAGATCAAGATGTTTGATGAGACTTTCAATGAGAACATACCTTGACAAGATTTTGAAAGAGTTCAAAATGGATCGGTTAGAGAAAGAGTTCTCGCCTGATTTGTAAGGTATGAAGTCGAGTGAGACTCAAAGCTCGACCACGGCAGAAGAAAGAGAAAGGACGAACGTCGTCCCCTATGCCTTAGCCATAGGCTTTGTATAGTATGCCATGTTGTGTACCGCACCTGTGTGTGCCTTTCCATGAGTCCATCAAGGGGTACAAGAGTGATCCGGGAATGGATCACTGGATAGCGGTCAAGATTATCCTTAGTAACTAAAAGACTAAGGAGATGTTTCTCAATTATTGAGGTGATAAAGAGTTCGTCGTAAAGAGTTACGTCGATGCAAGCTTTAACACCAATCCGGATGACTCGTAGTAGCAATCTGGATACGTATGGTGGAGCAGCCATTTGGAATAATATCAAGTGGAGTGTGGTAGCAGTGTTTACAGTTTGACATGGAGATTTGCAAAGTACACACGGATCTGAATGTCGTAGACCCGTTGACTATAAGACCTCTCTCACGTGCAAAGCATGATCAAGCCCCAGAACTCATTGGGTGTTAGATTCATAACAATGCGAATCACATGGTGATGTGAACTAGATTATTGACTCTAGTGCAAGTGGGAGACTGTTGGAAATATGCCCTAGAGGCAATAATAAATTGGTTATTATCATATTTCCTTGTTCATGATAATCGTTTATTATCCATGCTATAATTGTATTGATCGGAAACTCAGATACATGTGTGGATACATAGACAACACCATGTCCCTAGTATGCCTCTAATAGACTAGCTCGTTGGTCAAAGATGGTTAAGGTTTCCTAGCCATGGACATGAGATGTCATTTGATAACGGGATCACATCATTAGGAGAATTGCGTGATGGACAAGACCCAAACTACAAAGGTAGCATATGATCGTGTCAGTTTATTGCTACTGTTTTCTGCATGTCAAGTATATGTTCCTATGACCATGAGATCATGCAACTCACTGACACCGGAGGAGTGCCTTGTGTGTATCAAACGTCGCAACGTAACTGGGTGACTATAAAGGTACTCTAGAGGTATCTCCGAGGGTGTCTGTTGGGTTGGCATGGATCAAGACCGGGATTTGTTACTCCGTATGACGGAGAGGTATCTCGGGGCCCACTCGGTAATACAACATCACAATAAGCCTTGCAAGCAATGTGACTAAGTGTTAGTCACGGGATCTTGTATTACAGAACGAGTAAAGAGACTTGCCGGTAACGAGGTTGAACTAGGTATGGAGATACTGACGATCGAATCTCGGGCAAGTAACATACCGAAGAACAAAGGGAACATCATACGGGATTAACTGAATCCTTGACATAGAGGTTCGACCGATAAAGATCTTCGTAGAATATGTAGGAGCCAATATGGGCATCCAGGTCCTGCTATTGGTTATTGACCGTAGAGGTGTCTCGGTCATGTGTACATAGTTCTCGAACCCACAGGGTCTGCACACTTAAGGTTTGGTGACGTTTCAGTAGTATAGAGTTATGAATGGTGGTGACCGAAGGTTGTTCATAGTCCCGGATGAGATCCTGGACGTCACGAGGAGCTCCGAAATGGTCCGGAGGTAAAGATTGATATATAGGAAGTCCTATTTTGGTCGTCGGAAAAGTTTCGGGCTCATCGATAGTGCACCGGGAGTGCCGGTAGTGTATCGGGAGACCATCGGGAGGGGTATTTCGACCCAAGAGGCTGCATGGGCTGTGGGAGGATGAATACCATCCCTTATTGGGCTGAAGGAAGCCCCACAAAGGGCCCATGCGGCTGGGAAGAAAAAGCCCAAAAGGAAAAAAGTTGGAAAAAGGCAAAAGGGCTAAATTAGGAAGGAGTCTTAATCCTACTAGGAGTGGAGGAGGAGGACTCCTCCCTCCTGGTTCGGCCGACCCAAGGGCTGGATCCGTGGGAGCCAAGCCTCCTCCTCCTCTCCTCCTATATATACTAGAGGCAAAAAGGCAAAAAAAGGAAGAGTCCTAATCCTACTAGGATTGAAGGAGGAGGAGGACTCTCCTCCCTAGCTTCGGCCGAAGCCTCCTAGTAGGATTTGCCCTTGCGCCAAGCCTCCTCTCTTCCTCTTATATATACTAGAGGTTTTAGGGTTTTGGCACAGAATTTTTGCCACGTGCTACCCGTTCCTCTAGTGCATAGTTTCTCCTCTAGATCGGTTTTCTGCAGTGCTTAGGTGAAGCCCTGCCGGAATTACTCCATCACCATTGCCGCGGCGCCGTCATGCTGCCGGAGAACTCTTCTACCTCTCCGCTCCGTCTTGCTGGATCAATAAGGCGAAGATCGTCATCGAGCTGTACGTGTGCTGAACGCGGAGGTGCCGTCCGTTCGGCCCTAGATCGGAAGGACCGTGATCAAGATCATGAGACGGATCGTGATGAGATCGCGGGACGGATCGTGATGAGTTCGCGGGACGGATCGTGATTAGTTCGCGGGACAGATCGTGATGAGATCGCGGGACGCTCGGCGATTTGGATCGCGAAGACGTTTGACTATACCAACCGCGTTTCTTAACGCTTCCCGCTTAGCGATCTACAAGGGTATGTAGATCCACTCTCCCTCTCATAGATGCTCATCACCGTGGATAGATCTTGCGTGCGTAGAATTTTTTTTGTTTCCCATGCAAGGTTCCCCAACAAGGACTGACATTTTGAGGTACGTTATTCCACCCGTGAGTGCTCGTCGGGTTTGGGAGCCCCCGGATACTGAATATATTAAGATAAATGTTGATGCTAGTTTCGTGGAGAGCATGAGATCTGCTAGTATGGGGGTCGTGGCCAGGAATAGCCTAGGTGAAATTTTGGTTTCGTCTTGGAATTTTATTCAGTCTTGCTCAAGTGTGGATGAAGCGGAACTTCGTGCGACCATTGCCTGGTTATACATTGGTATTACGTTACACAAACCTATTATTTTGGAATCTGATTGCGCTTTTGTTGTATCTTTCTTGGCAAAATATTCCATTGATAGGTCTCCACTTATGGATCTGAAAAGGGAGGCAGTGAGTATCTCAAAGCTTATAAAGGATTTTAAGATCGTCAAAGTTGACAGGCAGGCTAATAGGGTGGCGCATGAGATTGCTAAATTTAGTTTTGATAACAAGTCTGAGGATCTTTTATGTAATAGTATTCCGCCCTGTGTGGCAAATTTTGTAACGAACGATTGTAAGAATCTTGTTTTATCTAATTAATATAAGGTGTGTTTTTCAAAAAAAATTCTCACTTAGGCATCTTCAACAACAACCCGCAAATTTTCTTTCATATTTGTTCGCATGCATTTGTCATTCAACGGTAGTTGCATACATTATGACAATAATTCAAATCAATCGGACGAAATTCGTGCAAACATTGCCGGATTTCATTTAAAAATGACTGATTTCATACAAACCGGCGAAAACGTTTACATTCTGAACATATTTTAACTAAAAAGGATAAAACTATGTGCCCGTACGGACCCGTGGAGCTCCATTCCCATGACATGGATACACTACACTAGTCTAAGGCCGGCTGTGATGGATCCCTTTGTCTTCCCCATGTCCGGTAGCCCGATTATCGGACTGACGGAAGCCTCGGAGGCATATGCTTTAGCACAAAGGACGAATCGCTTCCCCACCGCTCATCGGAGCGGAACCCCCGGCTGATGCTTCAGAGGGAGGGGAAGGGGGCGCCTCCGCTTCCGCGGAGCTCATGCGGGGTCGGTGATTGTCCTCGCAAGAGAAGAACCGGGCAAGACACCAACGTCGCCCCGACGGTGGCCTTCATGGGACCCAAGTGGTGGCAGCCTCCTGTTGTTGTACTTCTCCTTGATGATGGCGGGGGACGCGGAGGTTCTGGCCGCCGGCTCGTCGCTCTCCGCGCACCCGACTTATATCTCTATCTGCATGGCACGGTCGCAGGCACGGGAGGCATGACCACATGCACTGGAGGCACGGTCGCAGACACGAGAGGCGCGGTTGCCGCCATGCTCCCTGCCGTGCGGGCATACTCGTATCCGACAGGCTCGGCGGACCACCCAGCCGGCTTGTATGCCAGAGAAGTGCTCTTCGGAAGCCATGGGAAGAGTGGAGAAAATGATGAAGGAGGAGATGGGGGACTGGCGGAGGGGTGCGATTCTTGCCCGGCGTCTGGCCTCGTTTAAATAGAGGACAGACCGAAGGAGCTCGGCCGGCCTTGCGTTTAATGCTGGCTCGTTCATGAACGAACGTGTGGCGGGAGTAAGTTTCTCGGGTTCCGCGCGGGTTTAATGGAGGTGTTTGAATGCAGCGAGGAGACGTGTTCAGCAAGGCGCGTAGCGGACGCTGCCCTCGGCCTGCGGGGCTCTTCAATGGCGGAGGCAGTGAGAGGTCACGTCTGCCTTGAGCCGCCTTCAATGTGGAGTTGCATGAATGCGGACAGCTGGCGCAGGGTGGGAAGTGCGTGCAGGAGGTGGGAGGCTATTTTGGTGGTCCAGGGCGGTTAGAAGCGAGCTTGGGATCAGTCCGGACTCTCCCACGTGTTTGTCTCTAGTTCGCAGGAGAAATCTCGTCTGAACTGCACCGTTGACCGATACATGACCACGTTGGATGGCTTCCACGGTCTAGACAACACAGTCCGAACGGTTATGGGAGGTTTGAGGTCAGCATTGGAGATGCCCTCACGCGGTGACAACCGCGAGCAATGTGTTCCTAACATCAAGCTTACAGCTCAACGTGGTACAGATTCGCCCGCGGGTGCGGGTCTTGCTGATACATATTGTGCATGATTTTTTGTATGACATTGCGCGCGCCATGACAATGAGCTTCATGCGAAGGATGTGAAGCAACTGTCGATGTGTGTTTGACGCCGAGGAGGCACAAGTGCTACCAAGTTTGGAGGGATCCATTCTCATCTGCTCGTCAAATGGATCAATACGCCCATTCTCACATGCTCGTCAAAATGGATCAATATGTTCGTTATGGTATTGTGTTTTTCTATAAACAAGGATAACTCCGCCCTCTGCATCGAACAATGTCAGAGGGTCACAGAGGCCAAATGCGGTCGGGACACCCCCCTCCCCGCGCGCAAGAATGAAAACAATTTTTAGAGGTATTTGTCGCTCAGACCCAACCCATCACACATAGAGCAATATGTCCATGGAGTTCGTCCACCTCCAGCCTCCAGCCACCGCGTCGACCGTCGGCAACCTGTTAGATTATCCTCACTTCTGAACCATCCTACTTCCTCCCCGAGACCTTAATCTCCTTCTCACCTCCATCTGCGCTCTCTGTCGGTGGTTGGGGTTGATGCACGCGGCTTACCGTGTCCCATACCCCTAGCCCTCACGAGGCTCGCTCATGCTGCAGTGCACGCCGACATGCTGAGGCTGATGTCATCGCACACTTGCCCTAGACCATGGTTATGGTTAGATATATTCGGGACACTATGTTTTGATTGACTGAAAATTTGATGTGCACACCTCGGGTAGTGTACATGCCGTCAATTAGTTAGATCGAATTTTGCATGCATTATGAGTTTCTTATTAAACAACAAACGATGCAGCCAATTTTTCCAAAGAAAGGGGTTGAAAAAATTGTTGAATCTCCATCAGCTGCTGATGATCTAACATTGGTGGTCAATTAGGGATGGTATTTTCTGTCCGAGGACCAAAATTTACTTGACCACAGCGCGTAGGTCTCTATGAACTTGTCATATCTGTATTTTTGTGTCAATGTGCGAACAAGATATATCCCTTATATTGTTTGTTCTCATATGATAACTTTGTAGACTGATGACACGGTCAATTGGTCATCTAATTACCCATTCTATTTTATGACTTGTGCATTTTTTCATGCATATTGTGTGTTCTGGTACGGACTTGGCTACCCTTTTGCTTTGGTCACGCTCACAACCATTACAATATTGTGTGTGGGGCTGTTTTTCATGGCCTGAACATCGACGATCAGGCTGTAGTTGTTAAAGCGAAGATGGAGAGTAAGAGCAACGGGGTATCTTGTGAACTTGCACATTTAGTGATAAAAAAGTGGTCAACACATGATTTGGTGGCTTGACGATCTTCAGTTGACCTAATTCAGAGCTTCTTGTCAAATCAATTGGTCCAACAAGAAAAGATTTGAACCTGATCATTCCTTGGCCTTCTCGGTCCACACATACAAAATATCATCTTTATTGCATCAATATGTTTTTTTGTGGGAATTTTTCTAATATATTCATCAAACATCATGTCAGTATAAAGAATACAAGAACTCAATTTAAATTTACAAGTTTTAAATGTTCATATACCACCTAGCGACGACTATAAGCATCGGTATGTTACATGACACAAAAAGACGATATCTAATTATAAATCGTATTTCCTCTGCCTCAAAATAAGCATCTCAATTTTAATATAATTTTGTATTAACTTTAATATAAAGTTAAAACACTTATTTTAAAACGGAAGGAGTATTGTATACTACTCCCTCCGTTCCTAAATATTTGTCTTTTTAAAGGTTTTACTATGAAATACAAATGGATGTATATATACATAATTTAGAATGTAGATTCATTCATTTCGTTTTATATGTAGTTTATAGTTGAATCTCTACAAAGACAATTATTTAGAAACGGAGGGAGTATAATAAATCACATACAGGAAAATTGTCATTGGTCTCTTTCCCTCGTCACCCCATGTTTGTCTTTTTTTTTTTTTTTTTTTGCCACAGAGAGCGTAGTCGTGGAGCATCAAAGCAGTTCAAGTCGTTTTCCTGCTTATCGTTTTTCCTGAGCAGATTTCTCCGTCTGTCTTTTTTTATCTCATTTCTCCGGCTGTCGTGATAAGGATTTTGGAGTTGCTTACTTTCGGCCCGCCGCGGAATCACTACGACGTGTACGTCCGTATGGATCTGCTAGCCCAACATAATAATTAGGGACCTCTAAAAAAAAACCATAATAATTAGGGTTTTCATTTTCCCTTCATCGGCCCAACCCAACAGAAACCCAGCTAGTTAGCAGCCCATTAAAATGACCCGTGACTGTGCTATATAATCCCTGCATCTCCTGTCCTTCAACCCTATCCTCACCAGACGAGATCTGAAGCCAGCGGCGTCAGGGCTACCCCAAGGTAATCACCGTCTTCTTCTTTCCATTGGCAAATATTTCTCCAGATGAACTTTGCTCGTTGCTGCTGTCGGTGCTGTGTAGTCGTGTATATGTTTTTAGCTAGCTTCTTGACTTAGAAGCTGCTAGTCCTGCTTATTTAGTCTTGTTTACCTTGCTGTTAGCTTCCACCGTCGTAGATCTCAGGTTACTGTGGTTTTTATCCGTTGTTTCAAGTGCGTAGGCAGATCGAGTAGCGGTGGGCAACGTAGTAGGCAGCAAGAGTACCGTGATTTATAGGTTGTGATACCCCATCTGTGTGCGTCTGTTGTTGACAATATTTGTCTGGTTATCCCAGTAAAAAGTGTAAATACCAAATTTGTTTATGTGGAACCTACAGATGTTTTCATGTGAGCATACGAGTTTGTAGCTGCTGTTGTATGTACCTGAGTAACTGGAGTTTGGGGTACTAGCCTCATAACTAACACTTCTTATTTGTTCTTCTTACAGTATCAGTTGAAAATTGGCTGCAGCCCTGTCTCATGGATTAAAGCTTGAAACCAGCTTTCATAGATCCGGATGGTTTTGAAGTGATAGCTGGCTTGACTTTGCTTTTCTTCAAAGCATCTTGACAGACCAAAATCTGTAATTTTTGGCACCATGTTTTCGTCTAGCAATATATTTGCAGGTTTTAGGTCTAGGTGGAGTGTATCAATCTCTCTGAATATATTGAAACCTTCACAAATTTGCTTGAATGCCCAACCTTCATATGCATGACTAAAAAAAGCAAAAAAAAAAAGTGATTAGATGTTGTGCTCACAAAGAATGATGAAAAAGTTTGACAAAAAGTTGTGATGGAAGTTGAATGCTTTGCTTATGCATGAATTCATATCTATAGAGTGCTATCGAATGATCAAGTAATTTGTGAGGTTTTCATTATCTTCGCAAGAGTTGTATTGTTAACTTAGACCTAGACATGCAAGTATATTTCTAGGAGAAAACACCATGCTGAAAGTTGCGGATTTTTGTCTCTCAAGTTGCTTAGAGGAAAAACAAAGCCAGGCTATTGCTTCAAAACAGTTTGGATCTATGTATCAAAGATGGATATTGATGAACTCAGTTGGCTCACTTGTTTGCGTCTTAATATCAGGTATGTGTGTATCATAACGTATGGTTTCAATACTTAGTTAGAGAAAATCATGGGAGGGTACTAGAAACACATAGTGTGCACATTATCATAGCCTGTTCAGGCATCAGTTATGCTGGTTAACTCACTTTTGTTCCATATGACATGCTCCACTAACCTCTTTTTGTTAGAGCCTAGCGTACATCTTTAGGTACTTCGAGCTGGTGGAGGAGGTCAAGTGGCATTAGTTGTCCAAGAGAAGAAGGTCCCAAAGAGCTACAGCGAAGTCCACCTAAGATACAATCGTTGTTTTGGATCAGGCAGAATACATGTATCACATCATTTTTCCTTCAGTATTAAGTCATTGACTGTCTCGGTTGTTATAGCTGATGTTTAGCACGAGGCAGAATACATGTATCAGATCATTTTTCCTTCAGTATTAAGCCATTGGCTGTCTCGATTGTTATATCTGATGGAGTACATATTTGGAGGAATCCTTTGTAGTTTTTTGCACAAAGAGTGATGTCTTGGATCTCATCACCTATGCATGATACATGTATTGTGTCCTGATATAAGAAATGGAAATATTCTGCTAGAGTTATTTTCGATGATGTTTGTTTCTGCATACTGTTTTCTCTGTTTTGCTATATTTATATTATGCCTGCACATTATAAAGTACAGCGTGGGGCAATTTTTAGATCATATTGTTGTTAAAGTGCAGAATTCTATTTAGTTTAGTTCTAAGATGGAGTGGACGCCATGGTAGCCGAAACTGGGATATATGCTGGTTCTGAGATATTTAATCACTAGATTGAAACGATTCCAGTTTGTGCCGACGCTTTCCCTTGCCTACAAATGGAGTTTTACCTTGTAATATATTTTGGAAGTGAATACTTGAGAGCAAATCATTACTAAAGTCAATTCTATTCGTAATGTTCTGAGCTCAGTTGTTTGTAAAATATTGCATGCTTGCATATTGTATAATTTTGTAATGACTAATGACTTGGGAAAGAAAGCCGAATCTCTTTTGATTTCGTTGATTTTGTGTGCGCTGATCATAAATCATCAGCCTAATGATAAACAAGCGGGTGTGTATAGATATTGTACTCTTTTTGTCCTAAAATAACTGTCTCAACTTTATACTAACTATAATATAAATTTATGGGACACTTATTTTAAGATGGATTAATCTTGTACTCCCTCCATTTTAAAATAACCGTCTCAATTTTATATTAGCTCTAGTACAAAATTGTACTAAGCTTGAGACACTTATTTTGGGACGGAGGGAGTACTAACTTTAATATAAAGTTATAAGACACTTATTTTGGAACGGAAGAAATACTTTGCAAGCTCGTTACATTGGAGGTAGTCAAGTTTTTTTTTACAGTTAACGAAAACAAAAGAGATTCGGCTACACGTGCAGAAACATGCCGCCTCCTCTGTTTTTTTACAGAGAAACATGCCGCCTCCTCTGTTTTTTTACAGAGCAGAAACAGAATCAAGAAAACAGAGCAGAAATAGGCCATCTCCTCATAGCATTTTTATCTTCTATCATGACTATACGTGCTTATATAGTTCACCTTGTAATCGAATTTTTATTGGGTTATAGCCATGAGAAATATATTCAAATGGGAAACTCTCCCCCATGATTTTTCAAAAAAATACAGTTAACGGTGACAAGTCTTCCAGGCCTTGAGATTTCCATGTTCCACGGAAGGGAGCAAACATAAAGATTCTGGGGAGACAAACCAGGAAGGATGGATGACCTAGACACAGAAGATTGCCCCCATGAACTGATTGGCTGAGCAAGGATAGGGGTCGATGGCCTATTTTGTTCCTCCATGGTCTTGTTCTCAGTTTTGGTAACAGATTTAGTCTGTTGTATATCACTTAAGAGTGTATTGGAGTGACCTTCCAGTGTCAACGCAGGAAGGTCATTCCAATACACTCGGTTTTGGTAACAGGTTTAGTATGGTGTATTTCACTCTTAACTGTATTGGAGTTTAAGCTTAAAGTGGCTAATACTATTTACAGTGAGAAAATTACATGTGCCCGGCGTTACTCATTATTCGTTTGTATGTGCGCTCTTATGTTCTTTATAAGCGGCGATCTATTTCTTCACCAATTCAGCTTTCTTTCTAGGCACCAGATAATGTTAAATGTTACCACAACTCCACAAGCAGTTATCCTCTAAGAACATCTCTAGCCATTTGGTCCCCAGAGCACCCAACGAAGGCGTTCGCGCATGTAGTTTTTTCGGCTTGGGAGAGATCACGGTTCTAGTCGCATCCCCAGGTTTTGGTCTATTTTCCGCTATCAAAAAACCCGCACCCCTAGGTTTCGGTCTATTTCCCGCTATCAAAAAACGACGTAGGTTTGGCAATCATCATGTCATAGGCCGACGATCATCATGTCACAGGTCGGCGATCGAACATAAAGCCAATAGTCCGGCGATCAACAAGGCAGGAGCTATACACGTATAACTCAAAATGACAAGCTCCTCTCCTGCAGGGGCGGGAGAGCTCGGCGTAGGCGTTGGTGCCGCAGTTGCAGTGCTCAGTGTTGGCGTGGCCGCCGTCGGTGTTGACGTTGGCGACATGGTCACATTCGGCGTCGTCGTGGACGCCGTCAGCGTTGGCGCTGGCGATGTGGTCTCAGTTGGCGTCGTCGAGGTCGTCATCGGTCCCGACATGAGGTTCAAGATGAGCTTGCGCTTCCCCAAGTACCACACCTTCACCTGCAGGTCCATCATCATCGTGTCAGCTCCCATCAGGAACACCAGGTCGGTGTTCCTCTTCTGCGCGGCGATGTTGGTCGTCAGAAGGTCGAGCTTGACGTCCTATTTCATCACCAACGCCGACCACTTCCCCTCGGACTTCTCCCTCATGGCGGAGTGACTCCCGGCGTCTGCTATGCATTGTTCGATTGATGACTGCAGTCATCCGGCAGCCGACGCTGAGTCCCTCGCCGTCTTCGCTTTCTTGTTATCATCAGGCCCCCCTTCTGCCGCTCCGAGACAAGCGCGTTCGGGTTATACACATCGTCCTTGGCCTTGGCGAAAGCGAGCCGGACCTACGTCCATTTCTTGTACGACCCGATCCTTCTGAAGACATGAAGGAACTTGAAGTTAGCATCGCTGCTGCTATCCCGGCGGTACATCTCGAACATTCGGACCGTCTACAGAACAAGTGTCAGCGAAGAACACAACGAAGAGCTGGGCCGACAAGCCATGGACATACCTGGCGCTCGACGTTGGCGCCGCTCCCCGGGCGAGCGATGAGCTCCTCCTAAATCCCATGCCACTTGTTGCATGCTTGTTGGATGCCCGCCCAATGGTTGTCCATTGCCTTGTCGCCGCGGTCCATGTGGATGCCGGAGAACTCGGGGTCAACCATCTTGCGCTCGTCGAACGCCGTCTTGACCCTTCTCCAGTACGTGTTGGTGTTCCGATTCACGCCGATGATCGGGTTGATGCTCACAGTCTTCCATGCTTTGGCAAAGCTCTTGTCTTCCTTCGCCGTCCACTTGACGGCAGACTCGGCCGACTTGCCGTTGGATGCCCGCCTCTTCTTTCTCCCTTTGCTCCTCACCGGTTTCGGCTCTGCCGGTTCTTCCTCCTCCACCCCCTCCTCGACATCGTCGGGCTCGACGTCATCCATGTCGTCGGCGATGTCCAACGTTTCCTCTTGCGTGCGGAACCCGGGGCACGAAGTGGCGGCGGCTGAGCTGTTGGTGATGATCTCTTCCATCCCGAGACATCCCCGGCACGCTGGGTTCAATCTGGGTCCGTCGACGCCAATTTCAAAGAAACCGGCGAAAAACGAGGACCTCGGACCGCGATTGGGTGATTTTTTTGCACCTGCGAGGGGGGGGGGGGGGGGGGGAGGGGGGAGGGGCTGAGATGAAACCTGTAGACTCCCAAACCGGCGATCTATCGCTTCACCAATTCAGTTTCCTTGTTAGGCAGTAGATAATGTCAGCACATGCAGTTATCCTCTAAACTTCTAGACTCCCTCGTCAGGGACGGTGCGCCCTCGGAAAGATTGTGGGTCACCAAACAAGGGTAAAAATAACAGCAACTGTATGCAACAAAGTAGGCACGCTCTTGGTTGCTAGTAGTTGCTCACTCCTGTCATGAGATTTCTACTCTCTTGATAAAAAGAAGAGAGCGGCCGTGTGCTTGGCTTTCTCTCTCTGAACCTAACTCCCATCCATGGAGATCAGCAGCGAGGAGAGGGTGGAGCTGTCCATTGTGGAGCACCTCCCCGACAATGGCGACGCCGCCGGCGTCGAGGAGGACCATCTTTGGCCCACCAAAGACGGCCCTCTTCCTATATTCCTCAAGGTGTATATCATGTCTACTGTTTATGGGGCAGAGTTTTCATCGGATACTTTTTTTCGAAATTATTAAGTAGTTCTGGATGAATTATGTCTAGTAGAAGAAAAATCACCTTGTGCATGGATGGAATGCAGTTTGAGAATGTGGAGTACAAGGTGAAGCTGAGCGCCAAGAACCCCCTGGCGGCGGCAAAGGTGGCCTTCGCGTCCCACATGAGGGTGGACAATGGCGGCAGCAGCTGCAAGCACATCCTCAAGGGCATCGGCGGCAGCGTCGACCCCGGCGAGATCCTGGCGCTGATGGGCCCCTCCGGCAGCGGCAAGACCACCCTGCTCAAGATACTCGGGGGCCGGCTGGGCGGCGCCGTCAAGGGCCAGATCACCTACAACGACACCCCCTACAGCCCCTGCCTCAAGCGGAGGTGATTATAACTTCAGAAAAATTGCATGAGGATTTGTGCAGAGTTCTTGCGATTCCTTGCAGAACAATGGGGAAAAGATGGAGAGGATTGATTGGAACTTGCGGCATGCAGGATGGGATTCGTGACGCAGGACGACGTGCTGTTCCCTCAGCTGACGGTGGAGGAGACGCTGGTGTTCGCGGCGTTCCTGAGGCTGCCGGCGCGCATGTCCAAGCAGCAGAAGCGCGACCGGGTGGACGCCATCATCGCGGAGCTGAACCTGGAGAGGTGCCGGCACACCAAGATCGGCGGCGCGTTCGTGCGCGGGGTGTCCGGCGGCGAGCGGAAGCGGACGAGCATCGGGTACGAGATCCTGGTGGACCCGTCGCTGCTGCTGCTGGACGAGCCCACGTCGGGGCTGGACTCCACGTCGGCCAGCAAGCTCATCGTCATCCTGCAGCGGCTGGCCAAGGCGACGCGGCGGACCATCATCACCACCATCCACCAGCCGTCCAGCCGGATGTTCCACATGTTCGACAAGCTGCTGCTCATCTCCGAGGGCCACGCCATCTACCACGGCAAGGCCAGGGACTGCATGCACCACTTCTCCTCGCTGGGGTTCACGCCGGAGATCCCCATGAACCCGGCCGAGTTCCTGCTGGACCTCGCCACGGGCAACCTCGAGGACATCAGCGTCCCGGGGCTGCTCCGGGACGGCTCGCCGGCGCCGCAGGAGTTCAGGTCCCGCGTCGTCGCGTACCTCCAGTCCAAGTACAGGGACCACGCCGGCGCCGCTGAGGAGGAGCAGGCGAAGCAGCTGGCGAGGAGGCCCGGGGAGCAGCTGAGGCTGGCCATCCGGATGCGCAAGGACCGGAGCATCAACTGGTTCCAGCAGTTCGTGGTGCTGTCGCGGCGCACGTTCCGGGAGCGCGCCGCCGACTACCTGGACAAGATGCGGCTGGCGCAGGCCGTCGGCGTGGCGCTCCTGCTGGGCCTGCTATGGTGGAAGTCGCAGACGGGCAACGAGGCGCAGCTGAGGGACCAGGTCGGGCTCATCTTCTACATCTGCATCTTCTGGACGTCGTCGTCGCTCTTCGGCTCCGTCTACGTCTTCCCCTTCGAGAAGCTGTACCTGGTCAAGGAGCGCAAGGCCGACATGTACCGCCTCAGCGCCTACTATGCCAGCAGCACCCTCTGCGACGCCGTGCCGCACGTCGTCTACCCGGTGCTCTTCATGGCCATCCTCTACTTCATGGCCGACCTCCGCCGCACCGTCCCCTGCTTCTGCCTCACCGTCCTCGCCACCCTCCTCATCGTCTTCACCAGCCAGGTACGTACGTGCCTGTTCTTCTTCTTCTTCTTCTTCTTGTGCATGCCGACGGCCGGTGACATCGACGACGAACGGCGATGAGAGCTCGATCGATCTGTGATCATTAGGGGACGGGGGAGCTGCTGGGGGCGGCGATCCTGAGCGTGAAGAGGGCGGGGGTGATGGCGTCGCTGGTGCTGATGCTGTTCCTGCTCACCGGAGGGTACTACGTGCAGCACATACCCAAGTTCATACGGTGGCTGAGGTACGTCTCCTTCATGCACTACGGCTTCAACCTGCTGCTCAAGGCGCAGTACCACGGCCACCTCACCTACAACTGCGGGAGCCGGACGGGGTGCCAGCGGCTGCAGTCGTCGCCGTCGTTTGACACCGTCGACCTCGACGGCGGCATGCGCGAGGTCTGGATCCTGCTCGCCATGGCCGTCGCGTACCGCCTCCTCGCCTACATCTGCCTCCTCAAGAGGATCACCCTCACGCCCTTGTGAAAAGAGAAACCATGGGAGTTTGGCACGGCGTGCTTTGCTAGATAGGTCTCTTCCGAATTATCCTTTGTCACATGTAATGCGTGTTTATTAGCGGGCACAAGCCTACAAGGCAAGAACAGGGAGCAATGTGCATGGGTTTTCTTCTTGTTGGTTTCCCTATTTTTCTTCGCTTGACAAATGCTTCGGAAATGATAAATCCGGAACATTTGGATTTTAAGCATAACAGTCCGAACGTTTTTATGACAATTTTAGCTCACGCGTGGTTGGCAAACATGATAATTTTCTCACGAAAAACGAATTCGGACAAAGTTGTCATGTTTTAACAATTAAAGTTGTCATCTCGCATCAACTAAAGTTGCCACCTCGCGTCAACTAAAGTTGCCATGAAAAAATGAGGCTGACATGCTAAAATCCAAACCTCCAGAATTTACCGGGGTCCTTTTTCTTTTTTTTGAGGGGCTCTTTCGGGTGGAGTGATGGACAACACAAAGGTTATTGTTGCAGTCCCGTTCGAGTACCTCATCTCCTATAAGAATAAGACAGGTGTGGGTATTTAAAACCCTGCAGATTTTGGATAGGGGGTCCCGAGTTGTGAATCTATGATCAATGGTAACAAGGAGAGCAGGGAGACGATGTTTAACCAGGTTCGGGCCCTCTCGAAGAGGTAAAACTCTACGTCCTGCTTTAATTGTATTGATGATGGGGTATCGAGTACACGTTGATGATCTACCTCAAGATCGTTGTGTGAGCTCTAAACCCTAAGGCGAATAAATTGCCCCCTATGGACTAAACCACTGGGCTTGTATAGATACCCAGGGGGAGCTAGGTTAAATGTTTAGGCCGGTTGGAGACATGCCGAACATAGAGACGTCCTTGGGATACACACCAAGTCTTTGGCTTTATTGTTCTCTATGAGGCAGCTTTAACGGCCCCTAGTTCGGCCCATATGGGCTGAACACCTCGGGCTTGCACCCTCTAATCCAGGACACCTTCAGTAGCCCCTGAACTAGCCTCCAATTGCCGAGGACATTTGCATTCCTTGGACCCTCGGCCTCAAATGTCTTTGGCTTGGCAAGCAAGTTCTCCAAGGTAATAGTGCTCGGATCCGAGGTTCACACACAGGCTTAACCTGAAGGGTTGCCACAAAAATACAAATGGTAAGTTTTACATGTGACACCTTTTACTGAACCGCCAACACTTAAAACTGGTCCGAGTCAGTCATAATGAGCGAAATCGTGCTTCGAGGTAGTTGCCTTATTGGACCGTGCTACTTGTAAACTTCGTTGGGTTTTCCTCTGAAGAGAGGGGAGATGCAGTACACCAGAGATAAGTATTTCCTTCAGTGAGAACCAATGTTATCGAACCAATATGAGAATCACGCAAACCCCCTTCGACAACTCCTGCACACACAGAACCAAACACTTACACCCAACGCGGGTAAGAGGGTTGTCAAGCCCCTTGAACTCGTTACTTGCAAGCATTAAATAATGATAGATATACAATATAAGTATAAAATGTAAAAACAAATAAATAAATTGCACCAAGGTATTTTTAGGGTTTTAGTAAATATGCTTAGGTAGACCCGAGGGGCATACTTTTTGCTAGAGGCTTCTCTCTCGAACATAGAAAACACTAGGTAAACAAATTACTGTTGGGCGATTGACAGAATAGTGCATAGTTATGACATGTTATTCCAGGCAATGATCATGTATATAGGCACCACGTCCATAAACAATTAGACCGACTCCTGCCTGCATCTACTACTATTACTCCACTCATTGACCGCTATCCAGCATGTATCTAGAGTATTAAGTATAAAACAGAGTAATGCTTGGAGCAAGATGGCATGGTGTAGACAAAGTAAGAAAATCTATATGTTCAGACCCCGTCATTTTATCCTTAATGGCAACCATACGAATACGTGTCATGTCCTTTTCTGTCACTGGGATTGAGCACCACAAGATTGAACCCATTACAACGCACCACTCCCACTGAAGATAAAACAATCTAGTTGGCCAAACAAAACCGATAGATCAGAGAGAAATACAAAGCTATAACAACCACGCATAATAAAATCCATAGAATACTTAATTAATATTAATGAATAATCTGATCATAAACCCACAATTCATCGAATCCCAAAACACACACCTGAAAAGAGCATTACATCGGATAGATCACCGTGAAAACCACGATGAACATGGTTTTGAAAATTACTGAGAGAGAAGAAGCCATATAGGTACTAGCTATGGACCCGTAGGTCTGTGGTGGACTACTGACACATCATCATGGAGGTAGCAAAATTGATGTAGATGGCCTCTGTGATTGATCCCCCTTCGATAGGGCACCAAAAAATGTCTCCAGATGGGATCACGGCTAAACAAAGACTTGCAGCGGCGGAAAATTTGTTTAGGGTGGCTCTCTATTGGTTTCTTGATTTTAGATAATTTATGGAGGTGGAATTAGGTTATACCAAGCCACGAGGGGCCCACAAGGCATCAGGGCACTCCTTGTTACCTTCTCGTCTCCTCGTTTTGCGTATGGTCTCCTCTCAAAGGTTCCAGGGTCTCTTTTGTCCAGATTTTTTTTCAAAAAGTTTTGTAACATTTGGACTTCGTTGGGTACTGGTTTCCTGGAAAACAAAAACAAGCAGAAAATAACAACTGACACTAGACACTGGATTAATGGGTTAGTCCCAAAAATTGATATAAAATAGCATATTATTACATATAAAGTATCCAAGATTGATAATGTAATAGCATGGAACAATAAAAAAATATCGATACGTTGGAGACGTATCAGCATCCCCAAGCTTAATTCTTGCTCGTCCTCGAGTAGATAAATGATAAAAAAAGAATTTTTGATGCGACGTGCTACCCAACATGTAGTCTCTTTTAGATATGATCTTTGAGAAATGATGAACTAATATATATCAACATAATAATATCCATAAACATAAACATCACAATCATTACTTTTTCAAAATATACAATCCTTAAATAATGTTATTCTCTACTCATTTTCTCATATTAGCATGGCATGACTCTGTCTTCACCACATAAATATAAATCATGAGCACCATGGTGTCAAATCAGGCAATTGGATCGTACTTCTAATGCGCTTCAACATTTTCATCTCCACTCAATACATGAGCATGAACCATGGATATAGCAAATGGGTGGAATAGAGTATGGTGGTAGAGATCAAAAGGAGTCAAAGTGGAAAGAAAGTCTTGCATCAACTAGGCGGATCAACGTGTTATGGAGATGCCCATCAATCGATATTCAATGCGAGGAGTGGGGATTGCCATGCAACGGATGCACTAGAGCTATAAGTATATGAAAGCTCAATAGAAGTTAAGTGGGTGTGCACCCAACTTTCTTGCTCATGAAGGCATTGGGCATTTGAGGAAGCCCATTATTGGAATATACAAGCCAAGTTCTATAATAAAAAATTCCCACTAGCATATGAAAATAACAACTCACGAGACTCTCTATATAACAAGTGTGGAAAAAGACATAGTAACAGCGGCACTTCTCTCTTTTCTCTCATTTTATAATTTTTTCTTTCTTTTTTTCTTTTTTTCTTTCTCTTTTTTATTTTCTTTTTTCGTATGGAGTCTCATCTCGACTTGTGGGGAATCATAGTCTCCATCATCCTTTCATCACTAGGGCAATGCTTTAATAATGATGATCATCAAACTTTTATTTACTTATAACTCGATATTACAACTCAATAAAGATATACAAAATGACTCTACATGGATGCCTCTGGCGGTGTACTAGGATGTGCAATGATATAACGTAACATGTAGATAATGATGAACAACAACTTTGCCACAATACTAATTAACTAACTGATCATGGAAAGTTATATGATGATGAAGACACAAGTCATGCGACGGAACGGTGGAAGTTGCATGGCAATATATCCCAGAATGGCTATGGAAATGCCATAATAGGTAAGTATGGTGGCTATTTTGAGGAAGATATAAGGAGGCTTATGTGTGATAGAGCGTATCATATCACGGGGTCTGGATGCATCGACGAAGGTTGCACCGATCCTCGAGGTGAGAATGGGCAATGCACGGTACCGAAGAGGCTAGAAAATTATGTAAAGGTGAGAGTGCGTACATCCATGGATTCACATTAGTCATTGCTACTTGTAAACTGTGTTGGGTTTTTCCCCGAAGAGGAGAGGAGATGCAGTACAATAGAGATAAGTATTTTCCTCAGTGAGAACCAATGTTATCGAACCAATAGAAGAATCACACAAGTTCTCGTCGTCAGCACCTACACACACAAAATCAAATACTTGCACCCAACGCGGGCAAGAGGGTTGTCAAGCCCCTTGAACTCATTACTTGCAAGGATTAAATACTGATAGTTGGATAGATATAAAGTAAAAGTAAAATAAACAAATAAAGACAGCGATGTTTTTAGGCTTTTACTAATAATATTTGTGACATGTTATTCACGACAATGATCATGTATATATGCATCACGTCCATAAGGAAATAGACCAAGTCCTGCCTACATCTACTACTATTACTCCACCCATCGACTGCTATCTAGCATGCATCTAGTGTATTAAGTAAAAACAGAGTAATGCTTGGATCAAGATGACATGCTGTAGACAAAGTAAACTCAATTAATATGAATAAACCCCATTGTTTTATCCTTAATCGCATCTATAAAATACGTGTCATGTCCCCTTCTGTCACTGGGATTGAGCACTGCAAGATTGGACCCATCACAACGCACCTCTCCCACTGAAGATAAATCAATCTAGTTGGCCAAACCAAACCGATAGATTGGAGAGAAATAGGAAGATATAAAAATCATGTATAAAAGAATTCATAGATGACTCAATTAATGTTAATGAATAATGTGATCATAAACCCACAATTCATCGGATCCCAACAAACACACCGCATAAAATATTACATCGAATAGATCACCTCGGGAATCACGATGAACTTTGTATTGAAGCTCAAAGAGAGAGAGAGAGAAAGCTATCTAGGTACTAGCTATGGACCCGTAGGTCTATGGTGAACTACTCACACATCACCATGGGAGAATCAAGGTTAATGTAGAGACCCTATCGATCCCCACTCCGACAAGGCACCAGAACATGGCTCCAAATGGGCACATGGCAGGACAGAGACATGCCATGGCGGAAAAAGAATTTTCGCCGGCTCTGTGTTGGTTCCCCAATTTTAGATAATTAATAAAGGTGGAGTTAGGTGAAACGGAGCCACGAGGTGGTAGGGGTGCGCCTACCCCGCGGGCGCCCCCTCTTGCCTTGGCACCGCCTCGTGTAGCCTCTAGAATCCCTCCAAAGCTTCCAGGTCTTATTTATGTTCAAAGAAAATCATCAAAATGTTTTGTGGCATTTGGACTTCGTTTGGTATAGTTTTCGTGAAAGGCCAAAAACAAGCAGAAAACAACAACTGGCATTGGGCACTAGTGTTGGTGTCAAAACTGAAAGATCTTGGGTAGGAGGGCCGAGCTGTGAGATCGGATAGATGGTAACATGAGACGAAGAACACGAGGCTTTTACCCAGGCCCGGGCCCTCTTGAAGGAGGTAAAACCCCACGTCCTGCTCTTGTTGTATTGATATTGTAATATTACAGATTTAATCTACCTCGAGATCGTGGATGTGTGGGCTATGTTGTGTTCTACCGTAGGTGCATCGCATGCAAATTAAAATTTTCCTACGTGCAGAACATCCAAGAACATGCTACGGAGATGGATCACAGATTGTTACCACTAGACGCACAGTGTCGTGCAACGGAAGAGTTGGGGCAGCGCGTTCGTGTAGTCAGTATCCTTCTCGTCTGATCTTCCTCGAACAACCTTTCCGATCTCCCTCGAACAGACGTCGCCAGATCCCACGTATAGGTTAGCCGGAGCGACGCAGGTGCACCGCATCTAATGGTATCCGCACATGCAGGAGGAACACCCGTGCAGCGGACTGCTAGGTCTGATCACACGGTCGGTAGCGGCGAGTGGAGGTGGCTAGTTGCAACACATGCAAAGCCCTAATGATGGCGCCGAAGCGATCAACCAGATGGGTGTGCTACACCTCCACTATATATAGGCATCTGGCGCGGGCTCAACTCTTGGGCCTCGCATGGATCCTAAAGCCCACGTGTTCCTTCCCTTAAGCGTGCAACCCTTTAGGTTCTCATCCACTTGGTCACGAGTCAGATCACATCCGCCTCGACCGGTCGGTAGTGGCCTCCAGTAAGACTTGCCGACTCCAAGTGTCCGATGAAGCTGGTTAGGTGAACCTGTACTTCACACTTCTGTTACCTTTGGCACACGATATATGTTGTCGTGCACAAGGCGACATGGTCATCCTTGTTGCAGCATGACCTCTTTGTCATTCCGGTGAATCCGACCAACATTCGGATTATCTCATAGTCCTCATCGCATGGCCATGCTTATCCAGGTCGGATCACCCGAGGGGCCCAGAGTATATATCTCCTGAGCGGAGGGGCAACCATCTTGCTCGACCATGTCTCGCAGCATGGGTCTAGACAAGCCCGAAACCTACCTTTGTAACTACCCAGTCACGGAGTAGCGTTTGGTCGGAGCAAAGCAAGTCTGTCACCATCCCGAATACATGCGCCAGCTCAGGTCTTAGGACATAAAACGTATGTTGTACTAGAGACTCACAAATGACGTGTCGCTGCGTCTCATTGTTGGGTCTGTCCAACTCAGACCTTATCTTGACTCGGATCCGACTATGTCGAATCCGACCAGACCTTTCTGAGTCCATATTATCCGGCTAGCATCCAATGCTACATGGTCAGTGAGACCGAACCATCCACCGTGTCATATGCTAGTCTTATTAATTGCGTATCCACACAACCATTTCGACTAGGGACCATTTAGGACAGTTATCGTACAATGCATAGTCTCACAAACAAGTCACATACTTGTTAATACACATCAATGATAATGTCCAAGGACTATCTTTATTCATAAACACATAGGAAATATCATCGTACATGATTGTCTCTAGGGCATATCTCCAACAGTCTCCCACTTGCACTAGAGTCAATCAAGTAGACATCGAATTCCCATAGCTCTAACGTGCCCCTCATGCTTGGGTTGTGGAAGTGGCTTAGTCAACAGATCTGCAACATTTGCATCCATATGAATCTTGCATAAATTGGTATCACCTTTCTCTACGAGCTTTCGTATCAAGTGATATTTTCGGTCTATGTGCCTGGTCTTGTGGTGTTGTCTCTGCTCCTTGGCCTGTGCGATGGCACCTGAATTATCACAATAAAGGTCCAACGGTTTTGACCAGTCCGGAAACACACCAACATCTTCCTGGAACTTCCGAATCCAAACACCTTCCTTTGCGGCTTCACAAGCCGCAATGTAGTCGGCCTCTGTTGTGGAGTCGGCCATCGTATCTTGCTTGGAACTCGTCCAGCTCACGGCTCCACCATTCATGACCTACATGGATCCAGTTTGCGATCGACAATCATCCCTGTCGGGTTGGAAACTAGCATCAGCGTAACCCTTTACGCAGAGCTCCTCCTCGCCTCCATAAACTAGGAACATCTCTTTAGTCCTTTTCAGGTACTTCAAGATAGTTTTCACCGCTGCCCAGTGACTCTCACCTGGGTCGGCCTGGTATGTGCTTGTTAAGCTTATTGCATAGGCAACAACAGGCCGTGTACATAGCATGGCATACATGACGGATCTAATTGCCGAGGCATATGGAATCCTACTCATCTGGTTTCGCTCATCACAAGTCGTAGGACTCCGAGTCTCGCTTAGCCTTATACCATGTGAGACGGGCAACAACCCTTTCTTGGCCTCACTCATGTTGAACCTCTTCAACACTTTGTCTTTGTACGTGCTCTGGCTTAAGCTGAGCAGCCTCCTCAATCTATCTCTGTTGATCTTGATGCCTAAAATGTACACTACCTCTCCAAGGTCTTTCATCGAAAACTTGCCATTCAATGATTCCTTGATGAGTTCAGCATCGAAACATCATTTCCGATCAGCAGTATGTCATCCACATACAAGATCAAAAATACTACCGAGCTCCCACTAGACTTCTTGTATAAAAAATAGTCCTCTTCGTTCTTGATGAAACCAAGGTCAACGATGACTTCATCAAAACGAATGTTCCAACTCCGAGCTGCTTGCCTCAATACATAAATGGATCTCTTGAGCTTGCATATTTTACTAGCGTTAGTTGGATCGACAAAACCTTCGGGCTGTATCATGTATACATCCTCTTTTAAATTTCCATGAAGGAAAGCCGTTTTGACATCCATCTGTCATATCTCATAATCGAAATATGCAGCTATAGCTAGTATGATCCTCACCGACTTTAGCATCGCTACCGGCGAGTAGGTCTCGTCGTAGTCAATTACTTGAACTTGTCCATAACCTTTAGCGACAAGCCAAGCTTTGTGGATCTGAACATTTCCATCCACATCGGTTTTCTTCTTAAAGACCCATTTGCAACCAATGGTAACTACGCCACATGGCGGATCAACCAAGTCCTAGACTTGATTCTCATCCATGGACTTTAACTCGGATCTCATGGCCTCGAGCCATGCCTCGGAATCTGGGATCACCATCACTTCCGCATACGTGGCCGACTCGTCGCTTTCCAGCAACAATACATCGCGCACTCTGCGCAATCTTTCCGACCTTCGTGGCTCCGGTGCTGACTCCACTACGGGTTCCCTGATCAACTCCAGTATGATCTCATCACCAGCCGAGTCGTCCCCGAGTGGCTCTTGAATTTCTTTGAGTTGCACCGTTCTCCCACCGTCCTCCCGATTGAGAAACTCTTTCTCTAGGAAAACCCCGTTCCGAGCAACAAACACTTTGTTCTCTTCTCGGTTGTAGAAGTTGCATCCCAAGGTTTCCCTCGGATATCCCACGAATATGCATTTATCCGACTTGGGTGTAAGCTTGTCTGACATGAGTCGCTTGACAAATGCTTCACAACCCCAAATATTTAGAAAAGACAAACTAGGAGTCTTCCCACTCCACATCTCATGTGGTGTCTTGTCTACGGATTTAGATGGTACCCTATTAAGTGTGAAAGCTGCAGTTTCTAGAGCGTATCCCCAGAATGACAAGGGTAATTCCGATTTGCTCATCATCGACCGGACCATGTCCAACAAGGTTCGATTTCTCCGTTCTGACATACCGTTTCTCTGTGGCGTACCCGGAGGTGTGAGCTAAGGTACTATACCTCGGCTTTTCAAATGATTATCAAACTCTTGGCTCATGTACTCACCTCCATGATCTGACCGTAGAAGTTTTATCGTCTTGTCAAGCTGATTTTCAACCTCGTTCTGAAACTCTTTGAACTTTTCAAAAGTTTCCGACTTGTGCCTCATCAAATAGATATATCCATATCTACTCAAGTCGTCGGTAAAAGTCACGAAGTACTGATAGCCACCTCTGGCCGTTGTGCTCATTGGACCACACACATCACTGTTTATAAGCTCCAACAGCTCGGACGCCCTCTCACAACTCTTTGCAAAAGGAGACTTAGCCATCTTGCCTAGCAAGCATGATTCACATGTCTCGAACAACCCGAAGTCGGACGAAGTTAGGAGGCCATCATCATGGAGCTTCTTCATGCATTTTAGACTAATGTGTCCAAGCCGACAATGCCAGAAGTATGTCGGATTTATCTCATTAGGCTTATGACTCTTGACATTCACGTTATAGACTGGTTCCGTTTCTAGATTTAAAATAAATAACCCATCTACTATGGGTGCATAGCCATGGAACATTCCATTCAAATAAAATGAACAACCATTTATCCTTTATATTTAATTCGTAACCTTGACTCATCAAACATGAGGCAGAAATAATGTTCCGACTAAGTGCGGGAATGTAAGAACAATTATTCCATTCCAAAATAAATCTAGAAGGAAGCTTGAGTTGCATCGTGCCGACCTCCAACGCAACAACTCTTGCTTTGTTGCCGACCCTGATGTCAATCTCCCCTTGTGCCACATGCCTAGTTCTTACCAGCCCTTGCATTGAGTTGCAAATATGAACAACCGATCCGATATCAAATACCCAAGAGCTACTAGGTATATCAGCAAGGTAAATGTCTATAACATATGTAACAAGTGTACCTTTGCCTGAAGAAGCATCTCCGGCCTTCTTGCCATGATCAGCAAGCCACTTGCTACAGTTCCTCTTCCAGTGACCAGCTTCCTTGCAGTGAAAGCAAATGGTCTTTGAGTTCGGTTCGGACTTTGGCTCAGCGGCGAAGACAGCCTTCTCTGTGCCCTTTGCCTTACCATTTTTCTTGGACCAACTCTTCTTGAATTTAGCCGAGTTTTGCACCATCAACACTTGATGCGTGCCTTTCTTAATATCTTGCTTTACCACCTTGAGCATCCCATGCAATTCAGTGAGCTTCTTATCCATGCCGTGCATATGATAGTTCGAGACGAACGTCCCATAGCTAGGTGGAAGAGAACCCAAAATTGCATCCATGGACAGCTCGTCCCCAAGTGGGAAGCCTAACCGATCCAAAGCTTGCACGTCCCCAATCATCTTGATCACATGCGGGCTCAGTGGATCACCCTCCTTCAGCTTACAATCCGTCAAGGACTACCACACGTTGAACCTTTCGGTCCTAGCCTGCACCTGAAACATGCTCTTCTAACTCTTGATCATAAGCCTAAATGTTTTCGAAATGCTATTGCAAATCGGGCCCAATAAAAGCTAGCATGAGGCAGCTGATCTCGTTTGATTCATGAACGAGTTTCTGGTGGGCATTCTTGGTTGTGGCGTTAGCATTCTCGGCAGGTTCCTTTGGAAGGGGATCCTCTAGAACATGTTCCTTTTTATCATGCTTGAGAACAATTCTCAGATTTCTATACCAGGTGGTAAAGTTCGTTCCATTCAGTTTATCCTTTTCCAAAATTGATTTCAATGCAAAGTTGGGTTGAGCAGGTGGTGCCATTGATCTAACACAGAAAAATATGCAATCACTAAGCAATGTGTTTATGTAGAGTAATTCAAGCCTTAAACAGAACTACTCCCACTGAAGTCGGCATCCCTCCACAAACTCTCAGTGATTCAGGACCCGTCTAGCGCGAGCAACTAGTGCGCTTTAGCATCACTGCTAGCCAACTTGGCTATTCGGTAAGCAACATCTTGCTAATCGCATCTCTGTATGACTCCTGTCGGTCGGGTAGGTATCTTATACCCCGGCTCCCAACCTTGTTTGCCACAAGGCCCAAAACTGTTTTGATAGACTTGTCAAGTTAACTTGATGCAGTGCATGTCCGTGTCCGACATGAACCCTCTAGTTCAAGGACACCCAGTAGCACCTCAATTTTATGATCCTACTACCAGACGTACTTGATGTGCGAAGGTGCAACATCCGAAATGGCAATATGCTTGATATTAATGAGGGATCTTTCTACCATACTAACATGCATAGAAATAAGAAGCAATATCCGTCACATATAAACATAAATATGTGAGATAGTATGGCTCCTTCATGGACATCCTTCCAGGTCGTCTCCAACTCCGATGACCAAGGCGGAACTCCATCTTGTCCGTCTCGCCAGGACACCAAAGCCTCGAACTTGATCTCTGTCCTCCAACTACTTCAACTAGTAATGAATTTACAGAGAATCACAAGTCGACACGCATGTTGTTATACAACATAATGACAACACTTTGGCTCCTGCCGGCTGACAATCATGACACGCAGGTCATGTTAAATTACACACATGCATCACATACATATGAGCCATACTATTCACATCAAACCTGCAAAACAAACTTATGCATAGAATTGCATTCTACCGGTTTGTGTGATCGTGTACAAAATACATTTTCGGAAATCACAGATCGCATCTGCACACCGATCATGCCGAATTTTCTGATCTGACCGATCTCATCGATCATCGAGAACCCAATTTGGATTTACGTTTCACGGTTAACCCCGATGGCAGATACCAACTGGTAGGGATAGGTTGTGTCACGACCTCATCGATTTCGATTGACAGAAAACATAGCCTCAACGATCCTGATGTGTTGTTGATCTCATCAACCGTGCACATAGCCGATCTCATGAACGACGACAAATCACATCCGCCGCCGCCACATATCACATATGCTACCGGTCTGAATCCAAAACCTATAGCAGAGGCTCTGATACCACTATTGGGGGTTCTACCGTAGGTGCATCGCATGCATATTAAAATTTTCCTACACGTAGAACATCCAAAAACATGCTACGGAGATGGATCACAGATTGTTACCACTAGATGCGCAGTGCCGTGCAACGGAAGAGTTGAGGCAGCGCGTTCGTGTGGTCCGTCTCCTCCTCGTCTGATCTCCGTTGAACAGCCGTTCCAGTCCCCCTCGAATAGACGGTCGCCGGATCCCATGTACAGGTTCGCCGGAGTGGCGCAGGTGCACCACCTCTAATGGTATTCACGCGTGCAGGTGGAACACCCATGCGTCGGACTGCTAGGTCCGATCACACGGTCGGTGGCGACGAGTGGAGGTGGCTAGTTGCAACACATGCAAAGCCTTAATGATGGCGCCGAAGCGATCAACCGGATGGGTGTGCCAAACCTCCACTATATAGAGGCATCCGGCGCGGGCTCAACTCTTGGGCCTCGCACGGATCCTAAAGCCCACGTGTTCCTTCCCTTAATCATGCGACCCTTTAGGTTCTCGTCCACTTGGTCGCGAGTCAAATCACATCCGACTGGACCGGTCGGTAGTGGCCTCCAGTAAGACTTGGCGACTCCAAGTGTCTAATGAAGCTGGTTAGGCGAACCTGTACTTCACACTTCTGTTCCCTTTGCCACACGATATATGTTGTTGTGCACAAGGCGACATGGTCATCCTTGTTGTAGCACGACCTCTTTGTCGTTCCAGTGAATCTGACCAACATTCGGATTATCTCATAATCCTCATCGCATGGCCATGCTTATCCAGGTCGGATCACTCGAGGGGCCCAGAGTATATCTCTCCTGATCGGAGGGGAAAATCCCATCTTGCTCGACCATGTCTCGCAGCATGGGTCTGGACAAGCCCGAAACCTACCTTTGTAACTACCCAGTCACGGAGTAGCGTTTGGTCGGCCTAAAGCAAGTCTGTCACCATCCCGAGTACATGCGCCAACTCAGGTCTTAGGACATAGAACATATGTTATACTAGAGACTCACAGATGACCTATCGCTGCGTCTCATTGTTGGGTCTGTCCAACTCAGACCTTATCTTGACTCGAATCCGACTATGTTGAACCCGACCAGACCTTTCTGAGTCCATATTATCCGGCTAGCATCCAATGCTACATGGTCAGTGAGACCGAATCATCCACCATGTCATATGCTATTCTGATTAGTTGCGCATCCACACAACCCTTTCGACTAGGGACCATTTAGGACAGTTATCATACAATGCATAGTCTCACAAACAAGTCACATACTTGTTAATACACATCAATGATAATGTCCAAGGACTATCTTTATTCATAAACACATAGGAAATATCATCATACATGATTGCCTCTAGGGCATATCCCCAACAGGCTAAACCCTAGGTGTTGTGGAGCTATGTATATCTACCCTCTACGGACTAAATCCCATTGTTTATATAGGCACCGGGGGGTACCTAGGGTTACACCAATGTGGGTTATCTCCTATGCATGCCAAACAGAATCCTTCTTCGTTGGAGCGTAGGTCAAGTCTTCGATAGAATCCTGGATGCTTACGACTTGGTACAAAGTCTCTCAAGGCTTTCTTCCATGGTGGGCCCCTGGCCTGGACCATCGACTAACTCACCTCAACAGGGACCCCCTAGTCCAGGACTCCCTCAGTAGCCCCCAAACTAGTTTTCAATGCCAAACATAAGAACCTTCATTTCAATAGTCCTCGGATAGGTGACTTTGGATAGTGGAGTCTTCGGCTCGATAGACAAGTTCCTGCTACACTTCGAGTGCCCCTTCATACTTGAGTTCAGAATTTCACCTCGGCATTGGTCCCACCGCGCATCACCTCAGTCATCACGCTATGTCAGTAGTTGGACAACCTTTATGACCACCACCGAAAGCGTTGGTTTCACATTTCTTTATTTAACCATTTTTTATTCCCCCAAAACCACATCCCAACGAATCTTGGCCTCATGTCCTGCCTCCGGTGACATCTCTCCAGAGCTCCTGTGTCAAGATCTTCGTATGTCATGGCCACCAATGCTGGTTATTCCAAGCGCCCTCATGGCTCCCTTAAGGGTGACAGGGGAAGCTGCACCATGTCACGCCTTCAATTGGCATGTCTTGTTCCCAGGGGTATCTTCCAGACCCAAATCTGGCCCCAACTCAGGGGATGATGTCCATCAAAGGTACAAACCCACGCGGACAATCATTCCGCTCCCCATGGAAACGAGCAGGTATGTTTCGTTGCCTTCCTTCTTCGTGGCTTGGGTTTTCCCATCCACCCGTTCCTACGGGGATTGCTTGAATTTAATAAGATCCAACTCCACAATTTCACTCCCAATTCTATTCTACACACTGTGGGGTTCATGGCCCTTTGCGAGATGTATCTCGGTTGTGAGGCACACTTCAGATTGTGGAGGAAGTATTTTTGTATAATGCCAAATTCCTGTGATGGGAAATTACTTGAAGTGGGCACCGCCGAGGTATTGCAGAATAGCCGGGATCGTTTACCCCATCGGGACACCTCGAGAAGAGGTCACATGGACATCCGAATGGTTCTACATGGCCGATGTCCCTCTGCATGACCCAATCCGGCCTTTTCCTCAGATATTCCAAAGAAGCGCTTTAGCTGGAGGCCCCGGAGCTCGGATCAGAGAGACGATGCCGATGTGTCCTGCCATGCTAACAAGGTAATGTGTTTGACCAACACTGGCCTCACCATCGTAGATGTGATGGCCACAACCATTACCCAGAGAGTCCAACCACTTCAACAGCGTTAGCACCTCTTGTGTTCATACAATGGTTTCGATGAATCGACTCAGTCAATCAAGATAGAGTTGAAGGATGACGCGGCCTACATGACAGTTTTAGCCAGCCTATACAAGCGGGAGGCCACAAATTTCGTCAAAAGAAGGTACATTGATGGTCTGTCTAGCAGCAATCCAGGAGAGATCATAAGTTTCCTTCTTGATCCTTTTATTATCCAAGCAACTCATTCCTACCTAATCTGACACACCCGTCGCATAAATTTTGAATTGGAGATTCTGGGTCGAGACGCTCTAGTGCTCTGCTTCGGAGCTAGGGGTGTATCATCAGGAACATGACATCCTTTTTCACGAGGACGAGGATGTGTCCACAATATTCGAGGGTTCAGGAGAGCCTAGACGGCTCCAAAGTGGCCATTATCCCAGTTCTGCTAGGCATCCTACCAGCCTATTCAGTAAATCCCCCCTGTCCAAGTCTCAAAAGATACCCTCAGCTCAAGGCGATTTGAGTTTCCTGACTTCTCCTTTATACGTCTCCAACGTATATATAATTTTTGCTTGTTCCATGCTGTTATATTATCATTCTTGGATGTTTTAAAATCATTTTACTACAACTTTATATTATTTTTGGGACTAACGTATTAACCTAGAGCCAGTGCCAGTTCCTGTTTTTTCCTTGTTTTTGAGTTTTACAAAAAAAGAATATCAAACGGAGTCCAAACGGAATAAAAATTTACGGTGATTTTTTATGGACCAGAAAACACCCACGAAGCTTGGAGATGAAGCCATAAGATTCCCAAGGAGTCCACAAGCCTCAGGGGTGCGACCACCCCCCTAGGCGCGCTCACCAGGCTTGTGGGCCCCTCGGGAGTCCACCGACCTCCCTTTCAGCTCTATAAATCCTCAAATATTTCAAAAACCCCAACGCAGAACCTAGATCGGGAGTTCCGCCACCGCAAACCTCCAGAGCCACGAAACACCAATCAGGAGCCCGTTCTGGCACCCTGTCGGAGGGAGAAACCATCACCGGAGGCCATCTTCATCATCCCGGCACTCTCCATGACAAGGAGGGAGTAGTTAACCCTCCGGGCTGAGGGTATGTACCAGTAGCTATGTGTTTGATCTTTCTCTCTCTCGTGTTGTTGAGATGACACGATCATGATGTATCATGAGCTTTGTTGATATAGATTGAATCATATGGAGTTTTCCCCTCTCTATCTTGTTGTGATGAATTGGGTTTTCCCTTTGAAGTTTTCTTATCGGATTGAGTCTTTAAGGATTTGAGAACACTTGATGTATGTCTTGCGATGGGATATCCGTGGTGACAATGGCATGTTCTATTGATCCACTTGATGTATGTTTTGGTGATCAACTTGCAGGTTCCGTGACCTTGGGAATCTATGCATAGGGGTTGGCACACGTTTTTGTCTTGACTTTCCGGTAGAAACTTTGGGGCACTCTTTGAAGTTCTTTGTGTTGGATTGAACATGATGAATTTGAAATTATGTGATGCACATAATATAATCAAGCCCACGGGTACTTGTGGTGACATTGGAGTATCTAGGTGACATTAGGGTTTTGGTTGATGTGTATCTTAAGGTGTTATCTTAGTACGAACTCTAGGGCTATTCGTGACACTTATAGGGATAGCTCATAAGATTGATCAGAAAAGATAACTTTGAGGTGGTTCCATACCCTACAATAATTTCTTCGTTAGTTCTCCGCTATTTGTGACTTTGGAGTGAACTCTTTGTCGCACGAGAGGTATTTACATATGATTCAACTATGCCAATATTGTTGAGAGAACTTGTACTAGTGAAAGTATGAACCCTAGGCCTTGTTTTCAAGCATTTATACAACGTTTTGCTCGCTGTTTGCTATTTTTTACCTTGCTTTTTTTATATTTCCAGACTACAAAAAACTATATCTACCATCCATATTGCACTTGTATCAACATCTCTTCGCCGAACTAGTGCACCTATACAATTTACCATTGTATTGGGTGTGTTGGGGACACAAGAGACTCTTTGCTATTTGATTGCAGGGTTGTTTGAGAGAGACCATCTTAATCCTACACCTCCCACGGATTGATAAACCTTAGGTCATCCACTTGAGGGAAAATTGCCATTGTCCTACAAAACTCCGCGCTTGGAGGCCCAACACGAGTCTACAAGAAGAAGGTTGTGTAGTAGACATCACTCCTCCTAAAGGTCGATGCTCAATGCGCTCACGCAACAATGCGGCTCCAACCCGAGGTCCATCCATCATTGTGGAAGCTACCCAACAAGGGGCATCTCTCAGGGCGAGGCATGAGGTTTGACCCTTTGACAGGCAACCCTCGTCATTCCCACTCCCATGCTTTAAAGATATAGGGCTAGATGTCTAAGCATCTAGTTTTGAACAGACTGGCAGTCGAGGTTGATAACGGTGCACCTTTGAGGGCCAGCACGGGGCCGACACATACTTCGAAGAAAAACACCGGGGAACATCACTGAGTAAACTCTTCAGGGGAGTGTTCAGCCACTACGTCCGAAGTGGAAAGCGCGATGAGACATCGGCACCGCCAGGCTGCCTTGAAGATCATTGTCTTTACTAGTGAAGAGTCTAATGCTCGTAGTTTAGTGGATGCCTACCTCGGAACTGCTCGGTCCACCTTTGTGGTGGTAGTGGATGTCCTCGCGAAGGGTTTGTCATATGTCTCCAACGTATCTATAATTTATGAAGTATTCATGCCATATTTACAATAATTCCATATGATTTTGGTATGCTTTTATTAGAACTAACCCGGACTGACGCTGTTTTCAGCAAAACTACCATGGTATCGTTTTTTGTGCAGAAATAGAAGTTCTCGGAATGGGCTGAAAATTTAGTATGATTTTTTTGGACCAAAAGATACCCCCGAAGCATTGGAGTTGGGCCAGAAGAGCCACTAGGAGGTCACAAGCCTGCCACGCGCGGCCACCCCCTGGCCGCGCCTAGCAGGCTTGTCACCGCCTCGTGGCACCCCTTGACGTGATTCCAACACCAAAATTCCTATAAATATATAAACCTCTGAAAAGAAACCTAGATCAGGAGTTCCGCCGCCGCAAGCCTCCAGAGCCACGAAAAACGAACCGGGAGCCCGTTCCGGCACCCTGCCGGAGGGGGAAATCATCATCGGAGGCCATCTTCATCATCCCGACGGTCTCCATGACGAGGAGGGAGTAGTTCACCCTCGGGGCTGAGGGTATGTACCAGTAGCTATGTGTTTGATCACTCTCTCTCTCTCTCTCTCGTGTTCTTGAGATGACACGATCTTGATGTACCGCGAGCTTTATTGATATAGATTGAATCATATGGAGTTTTCCCCTCTCTATCTTGTTGTGATGAATTGAGTTTTACCTTTGAAGTTTACTTATCGGATTGAGTCTGTAAGGATTTGAGAACACCTGATGTATGTTTTGCGATGGGATATCTGTGGTGACAATGGGATGTTCTATTGATCCACTTGATGTATGTTTTGGTGATCAACTTGCGGGTTTCGTGACCTTGGGAATCTATGCATAGGCGTTGGCACACGTTTTTGTCTTGAATTTCTAGTAGAAACTTTGGGGCACTCTTTGAAGTTCTTTGTGTTGGATTGAACATGATGAATCTGAAATTATGTGATGCATATCGTATAATCAAGCCCATGGGTACTTGTGGTGACATTGGAGTATCTAGGTGACATTAGGGTTTTGGTTGATGTGTATCTTAAGGTGTTATTTTAGTACGAACTCTAGGGCTGTCCGTGACACTTATAGAGATAGCTCATAAGATTGATCATAAAAGATAACTTTGAGGTGGTTTCGTACCCTACAATAATTTCTTCGTTAGTTATCCACTATTTGTGACTTTGGAGTGAACTCTTTGTCGCACGAGAGGTACTTACATATGATTCAACTATGTCAATATTGTTGAGAGGAATTGCACTAGTGAAAGTATGGACCCTAGGCCTTGTTTCCAAGCATTTATACAACGTTTTGCTCGCTGTTTACTATCTGTTACCTTGCTGTTTTTCTATTTTTAGATTACAAAAACCTATATGTGAAAGTGCGTTATATCGGCTAGAGGGGGGGGTGAATAGGCAATTTTTACAAATTCATCACTTGAGGAATTTCAACTTTGTGGAATTTGAAATGTGATGAATAACTAACAGCGGATTAAGTACTCAAGTGCATGAGGGACATAGTAACAACATAGTCTTCATGATGAAATGAAACATGCACAAACAGTGAGCAGCGTGATACAGGATAAGCAGTGATGAACAAGGTAACTTGAAGAATTTGAGGTGAGGAAATTGTGAAAGTCATCAGTCAAATTCTTCAAACAGTAACAATCAATTTCATCAACAGGTTTATGAGGAATAGGGAAGTTGAGGAAATAGAACCAGGTAGCCTGATGAAGACAATGATTTGATGACCCAGTTCCAACTGCTATGACAGTTGTACGTCTGGTTGGAGCAGCCTCGTATTTAAACCAGAGGACACACAGTCCTTACTGTATTCTCCTTGAGCTAAGGTCACACAGTCCTCGCCCAACACTCGTGGTAAGTCTTCAGGGTAGACTTCCAAAACCCTCACAACTGGTCACCCGACGATCCACAATTTACTGCTGGATGCTCTAGACCAAGGTCACTTCGTGATCCCCAATTGACTGCAGGAGCACTAGACCATGACGCCTAACCGTCTGGAGGATGCACAGTCCTCAAAGGTAACAAGCGTCGGTTCCACACAGGAAATTCTTCAGTGATGCTCAATCACTTTGGGTTTTTGTGGTTTGGTTGTGGGTTTTTCCTCACTGATGATTTTCTCTCAAAGTCCTCGGAGGATGGGTTGCTCTCAAATGACAAGTGTCAGTTCTCTCTCGGAGCAGCCAACCAGCTAGTGGTTGTGGGGGTCGGCTATTTATAGCCAGGGTGCAACCTGACATGATATGAAATAAATGCCCCCAATCATATGACCGTTATGTGGATAGTTGTGAGTGGGGACAGCTGGCTCTAAGCACAGCAACGGTCAGATTTTCGAACTATGAAAGTCCTCAGACATACCATGTTCCTCACTTGTAGGCATTTCGCACTGGCGAAATCCTAACTCCTCGTCAGATCAATTTCCTCAGAGACGAGAAGAACATCGTCTCTATCACTGAAGAACTTGTCTAAGCCGCAAGAGATTTCCAAAGGCTTCACTCAAAGGATAGTGTAGGTTGAGGATTTTGGAGTTGAGCATCAATTGGAAATATCCTTAGTATTACCTCGGCCCCCTTTAACAGTACGGTGTTTCCTATGACTCAAGACTAGAAAATGAAACTACAAAAACAAGTCTTCATGCTTCATAATCCTCATTCATGTCTTCAAGGTCACACCAACTTCTTCATCTACAAAGTCTTCACAAAGTCTTCACCAAAGTCTTCAGCAAAGTCTTCACTTGAAGACATACATTTTTAGGGGTTGATAATCTCCGAATATATCAAACTCCTCGTCGACTTATAGAGCCTGTGTACACTCAAAAACACATTAGTACCTTAACCCATAAGTCTTCAATACACCAAAATCACTACGGGGCACTAGATGCACTAACAATATCTACCATCCATATTGCACTTGTATCACCATCTCTTCACCAAACTAGTGCACCTATACAATTTACCATTGTATTGGGTGTGTTGGGGACACAAGAGACTCTTTGTTATTTGGTTGCAGGGTTGTTTGAGAGAGACCATCTTCATCCTACATCTTCTACGGATTGACAAGCCTTAGGTCATCCACTTGAGGGAAAATTGCCGCTGCCCTACAATACTCTGTGTTTGGAGGCCCAACACGAGTCTACAAGAAGAAGGTTGTGTAGTAGACATAAGTTTGCAGGTAATTTGGTATTTCAAATTTTACTTGCAAAAACAAAGTACTAGCAGTGCGGAGGTCAGTAGACCACAAGCTAACGTATGGATATATGTATTTGTAGTGAGGCTTAACAAACACATGTATTGCTATTCTGACAGCCCTCCCAAGAGACGAGTGAAAAGTTGTCTACGGAGTTGGCTGAAACCAAGAAGCTTCTAAATACTTTTCAGGAAGAGATGAAACAAGTGAAAGAATTCACTAGGGAAGCGCATGGTAAGTGTATCTGGTGATTTGTATCCTTTTTAACGAATCTCTTCTTTTACTAGTTTTCCATATTCCTTAGCAGCATCAACCATTGGCCAACTACAAATTGACATGAAATGAGTCCGCGAAGACAATTTATACATTGACTTGCAGAGACAAACCGACCAACAAGTGCTCACCCAATGGAAAGATCTGGTGAATACCTTGAAGTTGAGAAATGATCATCAGGCGAAATAAATTGAGCAACTACGCGCTCAATTATCCATGGTCCAAGGGAAAGAACTGCAGCCTGGCAGGACCGCTGATTGTAAGCAAATTTATAAAGAAGGTATCGCTAGGTACTATAGGTGTACTCTAACATATATACCTCGGTCGAACCGTTGCTCTACAGGTTTCCTCGAGGAGTTTGCACCACTTTTATCTGAGGATAGCCGCTTGCCTCTCACCAAAGAGCAAGGAAGAGCTCGAACATCGATGAAGATAGTTTTCAAAGCATTATGGCTTGAGGAGAATAATGTGACCAAAGGCTTGTCCGAGCTTGCCGAGCGATTAGAAGGTGCCCGACGCCATATAAAGGCATGGAAGATATCCACCTGGTGGGAACATGCTAGAGAAGCTTGGTCCATGGTGAAAACCCATTATACCAAAGTAGAGCCAACGGAGCTGGTCGAAGTCCAACCAGCTGGTCCGAATGGGAAAGAAATCCCATCTTCTTTATTGTACGAAAGTGTAATGCTCGCCACTCGCTTTTCCCACAAGTGTTGTAGCCGAAAGTCATTGATAGACAACCTGGACTAGTACTAGTTTGTAGTGTAATAATTATGTGTATCTATGTACACTTCATTTGTTAACAATGCATCTATAAGGTCAAACTATGTTGGCCAGCTTTCGACTTCTCTCTCCCCACTCAATAACCTAGGGGTGCTCCTTACTGCGGTTTGATCAGGAGGACAAAATATTTCAAAGAGCTAGGCAATCCTGTTATGTGGCTTGAATGAAAAGATGACACAGAGCTTATATTGTATCACGTCGAGGCGCAAGAAACATCTTCCGTGGAAAATAGTTTCGCCATTAGTTCCTTTCCTAGGTGGTCGTTCATGTTTACAATACTTTGCCTGATCAGGGCGGGACATATGAATCTGAGGTAGGCGTGAAGCCCCCACGTATAATGTCAGGGTGGGCGATAAGCCCTCACGTATATTTTTTGTAATTCCTCCCCCATATTCGACCAACTATATTCTTAAGAGTGCTAGCTTTCGGCTTCACCAGAGGTGCCAATTTCGGTTAACCCGATAGCAAGAATCCGAGAGGTTATCCCTTTACCCTCTATCCAAACAATCTTGAACGTAGGGGGTAAGCAGAGGAGCCTGGCAACCCAGTTATACTTGTGATCTGCGTTGGATTTCCCATGAAGAGGAATGGGTGACACAACACAATATGGATAAGCATTTTGCTCGGTAAAGAACCAAGGTTTATCGAACCAATAGGAGTAAGGGTCAACCACCGTCTTCAATGATTGCAAACAAAAGATCAAACACTTGCACCCAACGCGGAAAGAGGGTTGTCAATCCCCTTGGTCTCGTTATTTGCAAGCCACGCAACAATCCCCTTACTCGGTTGTAAGCTTCTGTCACTCTAGCCCCCCATTGTAAGCGAATAATCAACATGCAAAACTCTACAGCAAGAATCCCTCACATGTGCGCGACACAGAGGACATCATAGGATAGCACCAAAATAAAACATACACTCAAACCAATCAAGATCATCAATCAACCCAAAGGACAATATAAATCTACACAAACATCATAGGATGGCAACACATAATTGAATAATAATATGTGACATGAAACACCATGTTCAAGCAGGAGATTATAGCGAGGTGCGGGAGAGTGGACCACCATAGATAGATGAGGGAAGATGATAGATACGGTGATGTTGATGAAGACGATCACCACGGCGATGGTTCCCCCGTCGACACTCCGGCCCCACCGAAAGAGAGGGGAAGAGAGTCCATGCAACATTCCACAACAGTGGCATCATGAGCTAGGTCTATGTGTAGATGAGATCACGAGTAGAACACAAAGGAGTTTGTGGGCGTTGATGCTCAGATTGCTTCCTCCCTTGGTCGGTTTTTGATTCAGCGGTATTGTGGGATGAAGTGTCCCGGAGCAACCTTACTCGTACTCTTACGAGAGACCAGTTCCATCGACTAACATGTGACTTTGTTGCATAAAGATGGCGGGCGGGTGTTTTTCTCTCCTACTGTAGTTGGATTGGATTCGACAAAGGCAGTCCTTGAGAAGGTTGAATAGCAATTTGTGTATCACCGTTGTGGTTTATGCGTAGGTGAGAATTGTTCTTGCTAGATACCTGTAGCAGCCACTTAAAACTTGTAACAACAATTAGAGGACATCTAACTTGTTTTTGCAGGGTATGTTGTGATGTGATATGGCTAATTACATGATGATATATATGTTATGTATGAGATGATCATGTATTGTACAGAATATCACGACTTGCATGTCGATGAGTATGGCAACCGGTAGGAGCCATAGGGTTTTCTTTAATTATTTTTCGTCGTTTTTGCTTTAGTTTATTGCTATGAGTTAGCAATAGTTGTGGAAGCAACAGTCGGTGCGGCAACCCCGATGGAAACACGTTGATGGAGATCAAGATGATGGAGATCATGGTGTCATGCCGGTGACGATGGAGATCATGTCGGTGTTTTGGAGATGGAGATTAAAAGCATAAGTCCATGGCCATATAATGTCACTTATGATTTGCATCTGATGCTAACCCTTTTATGCATCTTATTTTGCTTAGGACGACGGTAGCATTATAAGGTGACCCCTCACTTAAATTTCAAGATAAATTGTGTTCTCCCCGAGTGTGCACTGTTGCGAAAGTTCGTCGTGTCGAGACACCATGTGATGATTGATACGTCCATTTTGCATCATGATTTTATATTGATATTTATTGCATTATGGGCTTTTATTACACATTTTGGTACAATACTTATGCCTTTTCTCTCTTATTTTACATGGCCTACATGAAGAGGGAGAATGCCGACAGCTGGAGTTCTGGACTGGAAAAGGAGCAAATCTTAGATACCTATTCTGCACAACTCCAAGAGTCCTGAAAATATATGGAGAATTATTTTGGAATATAAAAAAAATACTGGGTGAAAGAAATACATCAGGGGGCCCACCAGGGAGCCACAAGCCTGCTGGGCGCGACCACCCCCCTAGCCGTGCCCCTAGGGATTGTGGCCCACCTGGCAGCCCTCCGATGCCCGTCTTCTTCTATATTGAGGGTTTTGTCCTGGAAAAAAAATCATATCAGGGCTTTCAGGATGAAGCACCACCGTCTCGAGGCGGAACTTGGGCAGAACCAATCTAGAGCTCCGGCAGGGCGATCCTGCCGGTGAAACTTCCCTCCGGGAGGGGGAAATCAAAGCCATCATCATCACCAACGATCCTCTCATCAAGAGGGGGTCAATCGCCAGCAACATCTTCATCAGCACCATCTCCTCTCCAAACCCTAGTTCATCTCTTGTATGCAATCTTTGTCTCAAAACCTCATACTGGTACCTGTGGGTTGCTAGTAGTGTTGATTACTCCTTGTAGTTGATGCTAGTTGGTTTACTTGGTGGAAGATTATATGTTCAGATCCTTGATAATCACTTATAATCCTATGATTATGAACATGAATATTCTTTGTGAGTAGTTACGTTTGTTCCTGAGGACATGGGATAAGTCTTGTTATAAGTAATCATGTGAATTTGGTATTTGTTTGATATTTTGATGAGATGTATATTGTCTCTCCTCTAGTGGTGTTATGTGAATGTCGACTACATAACACTTCACCATTGTTTGGGCCTAGAGGAAGGCATTGGGAAGTAATAAGTAGATGATGGGTTGCTAGAGTGGCAGAAGCTTAAGCCCTAGTTTATGCATTCCTTCGTAAGGGGCTGATTTGGATCCACATGTTTCATGCTATGGTTAGATTTGTCTTAATTCTTCTTTCGTAGGTGCAGATGCTTGTGGGAGGGGTTAATCATAAGTGGGAGGCTTGTCCAAGTAAGGACAGCACTCAAGCACCGGTCCACCCACATATCGAATTATCAAAGTAGCGAACGCGAATCAAATGAGCATGATGAAAACTAGCTTGACATAAATTCCCATGTGTCCTCGGGAGCGCTTTGCTTTATATAAGAGTTTGTCCAGGTTTATCCTTTGCTATAAAAAGGATTGGGCCACCTTTCTGCGCCGTTGTTACAATTGTTACTTGCTACCCGTTACAAATTATCTTATCACAAAACTATCTCTTACCGATAATTTCAGTGCTTGTAGAGAATACCTTACTGAGAACCGCTTGTCATTTCCTTCTGCTCCTTGTTGGGTTCGACACTCTTACTTATCGAATGGACTATGATAGATCCCCTGTACTTGTGGGTCATCAAGACTCTTTTTTGGCGCCTTTGCCGAGGAGTGAAGCACCTTTGGTGAGTGGAACTTGGTAAGGAAAATTTTATATAGTGTGCTGAAATTTACTGTCACTTGTCACTATGGAAAGTAATCCTTTGAGGGGCTTGTTCGGGGTATCTTCACCTCGAATGGAAACACAAAGAGTTGTCCCTCAGCCTACTGAACCTACTAAAAATATTTATTATGAAATTCCTTCGGGTATGATAGAGAAACTGCTAGCTAATCCTTATGCAGGAGATGGAACACTACATCCTGATTTGCATCTAATCTATGTAGACGAAGTCTATGGATTATTTAAGCTTACAGGTCTACCCGAGGATCATGTCAAGAAGAAGGTCTTTCCTTTATATTTTAAGGAGAAGGCATTGAAATGGTATAGGCTATGTGATGATATTGGATCATGGAGGTACAACCAATTGAAAATGGAATTTCGTCAGAAGTTCTATCCTATGCATCTAGTTCATCGTGATCAGAATTATATTTATAATTTTTGGCCTCGTGAAGGAGAAAGAATAGCTCAAGCTTGGGGGAGGCTTAAGTCAATGTTATATTCATGCCCCAATCATGAGCTCTCCAGAGAAATTATTATTCAGAATTTTTATGCTCGGCCTTCTCGTAATGATCAATCCATGCTCGATACTTTTTGTCCTGGTTCTTTTATGAAGAAAGATATTGAATTCAAATGGAACTTATTGGAAAGAATTAAAAGCAACTTTGAAGATTGGGAACTCGGCGAAGGTAAGGAGTCAGGTATAAATCTTAAGTTTGATTGTGTTAAATCCTTCGTGGACACCGATGCTTTTCGTGAATTTAGCACTAAATATGGACTTGACTCTGAGATACTAGCTTCTTTCTGTGAATCTTTTGCTACTCATGTTGATGTCCCTAAGGAGAAGTGTTTTAAATGTCATCGCCCTGTTGAAGTGATAGTAATGGAACCTATTAAAGTTGAAGAGAAAATTATTACTTACAATGTTGATCCTGTTATCCCTACTTCTTACATTGAGAAACCACCTTTCCCTGTTAGGATAAAGGAACATGCTAAAGCTTCAACTATGGTTCGTAAGAGTTGTATTAGAACACCTACACCCCCTGAACAAATCAAAGTTGAACCTAGTATTGCTATGGTTAAAGATCTCTTGGTTGATAATATTGATGGGCATGTTATTCATTTCTGTGATGAAGCTGCTAGAATTGCTAGACCTGATACTAAGCATAAACATAGACCAGTTGTTGGCGTGCCTGCTGTTTCTGTTAAAATAGGAGATCATTGTTATCATGGCTTGTGTGATATGGGTGCTAGGGTAAGTGAAATTCCCCATTCCTTATACAAAGAAATCATGCATGATATTGCACCAGTTGAACTAGAGGATATTGATGTTACTATTAAGGTTGCTAATAGAGACACTATTGCACGGATAGGGATTTTATAGATGTTGAAGTCTTCTGCAGGAAAATAAAGTATCCCACTGATTTTCTTGTTCTTGGTTTCCCACAAGATAATTTTTGTCCCATTATATTTGGCAGACCCTTCTTGAATACTGTTAATGCTAAGATTGATTGCGAGAAAGAAATAGTTACTGTGAGCTTTGGGGATGTGTCTCATGAGTTTAATTTCTCTAAATTTCATAGACAACCCAATGAAAAAGAATTGCCTAGTAAATATGAAATTATTGGTCTCGCTTCTATTGCTGTGCCTCCTACTGATCCCTTAGAACAATATTTGCTAGACCCTGAAAATGATATGCATATGAATGAGAGGAATGAAATAGATGAATTTTTTTTGAGTAGCAGCCTATTTTGAAACACAATTTACCTGTTGAAATACTTGGGGATCCTCCTCCACCCAAGGGTGATCCCGTGTTTGAGCTCAAGCAATTACCCGATACGTTGAAATATGCTTATCTTGATGAAAAGGAGATATATCCTGTTATTATTAGTGTTAACCTTTCAGAGCATGAAGAAAAGAGATTATTGAAAACTCTGAGGAAGCACCGTGCTGCCATTGGTTATACTCTTGATGATCTTAAGGGCATTAGTCCCACTCTATGCCAGCATAAAATTAATATGGAGCCTGATTCGGTCAAAAAAAATATGGAGCCTGATGCCAAACCAGTTATTGATCACCAACGATGATTGAACCCTACGATGAAAGAAGTGGTAAGAAAATAAGTACTAAAGCTTTTGGAGGCAGGTATAATTTATCTTGTTGCTGATAGTAGATGGGTTAGCCCCGTCCATTGTGTCCCTAAGAAGGGAGGTATTACCGTTGTTCCTAATGATAAAAATGAATTGATCCCGCAAAGAATTGTTACAGGTTATAGAATGGTAATTGATTTTAGGAAATTAAGTAAATATACTAAGAAAGATCATTACCCTTTACATTTTATTGATCAAATGCTAGAAAGATTATCCAAACATACTCATTTTTGCTTTCTAGATGGTTACTCAGGTTTCTCTCAAATACCTATATCAAGCCAGGATCAAGAAAAACCACTTTTACTTGCCCTTTCGGCACCTTTGCTTATAGATGTATGCCTTTTGGTTTATGCAATGCACCTGCTACTTTTTAAAGATGTATGATGGCTATTTTGTATGACTTTTGTGTAAAGATTTTTGAGGTTTTCATGGATGATTTTTCCATTTACGGAACCTCATTTGATGATTGTTTGAGCAACCTTGATCGAGTTTTGCAAAGATGTGAAGAAACTAATCTTGTCTTGAATTGGGAAAATGCCACTTTATGGTTAATGAAGGTATTGTGTTTGGGCACAAGGTCTCCGAAAGAGGTATTGAAGTTGATAAGGCTAAAGTTGATGCTATTGAAAAAATGTCATGCCCTACGGATATCAAATGTATAAGAAGTTTCCTTGGTCATGCTGGTTTCTATAGGAGGTTTATCAAAGATTTATGTAAGATTTCTAGGCCTCTCACAAACCTTTTGCAAAAAGATGTTCCGTTTGTTTTTGATGATGATTGTGTAGAAGCATTTGAAATTATTAAGAATGCCTTGATTACCACACCTGTTGTTCAACCACCCGACTGAAACCTACCTTTTGAAATTATGTGTGATGCTAGTGATTATGCTGTTGGTGATGTTCTAGGACAAAGAGTCGATAAGAACTTAAATGTTATCCATTATGCTAGTAAAACTCTAGGCAGTGCTCAAAGAAACTATGCTACTACTGAAAAGGAATTTTTAGCAGTCGTGTTTGCTTGTGATAAGTTTAGGCCTTATATTGTTGATTCCAAAGTAACGGTCCACACCGATCATGCTGGTATTAAGTACCTTATGGATAAGAAAGATGCTAAACCTAGACTTATTAGGTGGGTCCTTCTGCCACAAGAATTTGATTTGCATATCATTGATAGAAAGGGTGCTGATAACCGTGTGGCAGATAACTTGTCTAGGATAGAAAATGTTCTTGATGACCCACTACCTATTGATGATAGCTTTCTTGATGAACAATTAGCTGTCGTGAATACTTCACATAATGCTCCATGGTATGCTAATTATGCCAATTACATTGTTGCTAAATTTATACCTCCTAGTTTCACATACCAACAAAAGAAAAAGTTCTTCTATGATTTAAGGCATTACTTTTGGGATGACCCACATCTTTATAAAGCAGGAGTAGATGGTATTATTAGACGTTGTGTACCTGAGCATGAACATGAACAAATCTTAGGCAAGTGTCACTCTGAAGCCTACGGAGGACATCATGCTGGAGATAGAACCGCACACAAGGTACTACAATCTGAGTTTTATTGGCCTACTCTCTTCAAGGATGCTCGTAAGTTTGTCTTATCCTGTGACGAATGTCAAAGAATTGGTAATATTAGTAGACGTCAGGAAGTGCCTATGACTTACTCTCTTGTTATCGAACCATTTGATGTTTGGGGCTTTGATTATATGGGGCCTTTTCCACAATCTAACGAGTATACTCATATTCTAGGTGCTGTTGATTATGTCACTAAGTGGGTAGAAGCTATTCCAACTAGTAGCGCTGATCATAACACTTCTATTAAAATGCTTAAAGAAGTTATTTTCCCTAGATTTGGAGTCCCTAGATATTTTACGACTGATGGTGGTTCACATTTTATTCATGGTGCTTTCCGTAAATTGCTCGCTAAATATGATGTTAATCATAGAGTTGCATCTCCTTACCATCCTCAGTCTAGTGGTCAAGTAGAATTGAGCAATAGAGATATTAAATTGATTTTGCAGAAGACTATTAATATATCTAGGAAGAATTGGTCTAAGAAACTCGACGATGCATTGTGGGTTATAGAACTGCTTACAAAAACCCTATGGGTATGTCTCCCTATAAGATGGTTTATGGTAAAGCATGTCACTTACCTCTAGAGCTAGAACATAAGGCTTATTGGGAAATCAAAGAGTTCAATTATGATTTCAAACTTGCTGGTGAGAAGAGGTTATTTCACATTAGCTCACTTGATGAATGGAGAACCCAAGCCCATGAGAATGATAAGTTGTTTAAAGAAAAGGTTAAGAGATGGCATGATAGAAGGATACAAAAGCATGAATTTAATGTAGGTGATCATGTCTTGCTATACATTTCTCGTTTAAGATTTTTTGCAGGAAAACTTCTCTCTAAATGGGAAGGTCCTTACATCATAGAAGAGGTATACCGTTCCGGTGCCATCAAGATTAACAACGCCGAAGGCACAAACCTGAAGGTGGTGAACGGTCAAGGAATCAAACATTATATCTCAGGTACTCCCATAAATGTTGAAACCAATATCATCAATACCATAACTCTAGAGGAGTACATTAGGGAGACTTACCAGAACGTTTCAGACTCCGAAAAGGAATAGGTATGTGGTACGGTAAGCAAAAATACTCCAAATTTTTTTCAATGGCAAATTTTATCTCGTTTGTAATATTTAAAAAATTAGCAAAATTTAAAGTAGTCCGAATAGTGCACGAGGAGGCGACAAGCCTGCTGGGCGCGGCCACCCCTCTGGCCACGCCCCTGGGGCTTGTGGTCACCTCGTGCACTACCCGGACTCTGTTTTCTTGTGGAATACTCCTTCGGGTCGGTAAAAATTAATTATATAATCTCCCAAAGGTTTTGATTCTCGTATCACGACAATACCTCCCGTTTTATTTTTGAGCTGTTTCTGTAGCATACTTAGATCAACATGGCGTCCTGATACGTCTCCAACGTATCTATAATTTTTGATTGTTCCATTCTATTATGTTATCTACTTTGGATGTTTCATATGCATTTATATGCTATTTTATATTATTTTTGGGACTAACCTATTGACCTAGAGCCCAGTGCCAGTTCCTGCTTTTTCCGTGTTTTTGACCTTTTTCAGATAGGAATATCAGACGGAGTCCAAACGGAATAAAACTTTCGCTGTGATTTTTTATGGAAAATATCAAAAATACCAGAAGAAAAAAATACCGGAGAGGAGTCCCGAGGAAGACACGAGCCTGGGAGGCGTGACCACCCCCTGGCCGCGCCTGGGAGGCTCGTGACCTCCTCGTGGCCCCTCCGGACATGTTCTCGATGCCATACGGTCTTATAAATACAGAAACCATCAGAACTAAATCTAGATCGGGAGTTCCACCGCCACAAGCCTCTGTAGCCACCAAAAACCAATTGGGAGCCCATTCCGCATCCTGCCGGAGCGGGAACCCATCTCCGATGGCCATCTTCATCATCCCGGCGATCTCCATGACGAGGAGGGAGTAGTCCACCCTCGGGGCTGAGGTTATGTACCAGTAGCTATGTGTTTGATCTCTCTCTCTCTCTCGTGTTCTTGAGATGTCTTGATCTCTATGTACCGTGGGCTTTGCTACTATAGTTAGATCTTATGATGTTCTTACCCCTCTCCCTTCTTGTAATGAATTGAGTTTCCCCTTTGGAGTTATCTTATCAGATTGAATCTTTAAGAACACTTGATGTACGTCTTGCCCATGTCTATCTATGTTGACAATGGGATATTCATGTGAGCACTTGATGTATGTTTTGGTGATCAACTTGCGGGTTTCGTGACCTCGAGAACCTATGCATAGGGGTTGGCACACGTTTTGACTCTCCGGTAGAAACTTCGGGGCACTCTTTAAAGTTCTATGTGTTGGTTGAATAGATGCTTTTGAGATTGTGTGATGCATGTCGTATAATAATACCCACGGATACTTGAGGAGACATTGGAGTATCTAGGTGACATTAGGGTCTTGGTTGATATGTGTCTTAAGGTGTTATTCTAGTACGAACTCTAGGATAGATTGAACGGAAAGAATAGCTTCGTGTTATTTTACTACGGACTCTTGAATAGATCGATCAGAAAGAATAACTTTGTGGAGGTTTCGTACCCGACAATAATCTCTTCGTTTGTTCTCCGCTATTAGTGACTTTGGAGTGACTCATTGTTGCATGTTGAGGGCTAGTTATATGATCCAATTATGTTATCATTGTTGAGAGAACTTCACTAGTGAAAGTATGAACCCTAGGCCTTGTTTCCAAGCATTGCAATACCGTTCGTGCTCACTTTTACTATTAGTTACCTTGCTGTTTTTATATTTTCAGATTACAAAAACCTATATCTACTATCCATATTGCAATTGTATCACCATCTCTTCGCCGAACTAGTGCACCTATACAACTTACCATTGTATTTGGTGTGTCGGGGACACAAGAGACTCTTTGTTATTTGGTTGCAGGGTTGCTTGAGAGATACCATCTTCATCCTACACCTCCTGCGGATTGATAAACCTTAGGTCACCCACTTAAGGGAAAATTGCTACTGTTGTCGTGGTTTTGTCATGGCAGATGCCATGGGTAGGCTAATTGAGAGGGCCGAAAGGACGCCGGTGGACTCCGGGAACGGGGTTAGGCACAAGAGGTGACTGACACGCGATGTACCCAGGTTCGGGGCCCTCTGAGGGAGGTACAACCCCTACTCCTGCTTGGTCTCGTTGAGATCAAGGTGAAGGTTACGATCGTGCTCCTAGAGCTGCATGAACCGAGGTGGGAGCTAAGCGCCCCGGCTCCAGAGGTTCCCCGTGGGGGATGCTACGTGGGTGGTGCTATCATCGTTCTTCTTCGCCCGGCATCTGTCTGTCCCCCCCTTTGCATGGGGAGGCCCGGGGGATTTATAGACCACCCCCGGCTTACAATATGAATATAATGGTCGTGGGGGGACCTAGCCGGCAGCCTCTACGGCCAGCTGCGGGGGCCACCAGCTTCGGTCTTGTTGTGGGCGGGCCCCGAGCTCGGTCACGCCGCGGCACGGGGTGCCACGGGTGGCGTTGTCTTGTGGCGGTCGGCCGAAGTCAGCAGCCGGCCGGTTGTCCTGTAGCCATGCTGAAGTAGATGGCGGAGTGGTTGGGGGCAGGCTGCCACTGTTGGAGGCCTGGTCGCCGTCCAACAGCAGCGAGAGGCCACTGCGGCCATGCGGGCGCTGACCACCGATGGGATAGGGGCCACTGTGGCCATGCGGACGCTGACCCCCGGTGGGACGGGGCCCACTGTCACCACACAGGGCCCGTCAGGGGCATCAGATGCACGGCCGGTTGGTGAAGGAGCAGGTTGGCGAGGTCCCAGCCGGCCAGCACACCGCGGCTGGTGAAGGAGCAGCCGGCGCGCCCGTGCCGGGGGGTTGGAGCCGGCGGGGCGTCGCCGGGCCGTCTCCTCGAAGGCGGCCTGCCCATTTGCCCTATGGGTGGGCCTGAAGCATAAGGGGTGTTTGAGGCTACCCGGGGGTCATCCCCCCGTCAGTAGTCCCCGAAGCCGGGGGGGGGGGGCGCCGACGGGATGCGGCGGACCGCGCCGGCTTGAAGAATTTTCGAGCACTGGAAGCGCTTGGGGAGCCGGGCGGTGCCGACACGTGGTGGCCCGGCTCCGCAGTCGTCCGGGGCCACCCGCGCCACCAGTGTCGCCCCACCTAGCAGGAAAACCGCGCCTTGTGGAGGACGGAGCGGGCAGCAGCCTGGTGGGCCGAGCGACGGTTCGGGCCTGGCGACTAGGCGGGGCCCGCCACGACCGTGGCCCTGAACCGCCTGCGAAGATTCCGCGCGCAGTGAGCGGACGTTTGATATTTCGGGGCGCCATGATGTCCGCCTCGTGTGCCTCGGGGATCGTGGGGGACGTGTGCGCGAGGGGCGCCCCCACTACCGCCGCCCGCGCGGGGTATAAGTAGGGAGGGGAGGCGAGGGGGAAGTGCCCGTTTTCCCTCCTCGCCTTCGTTGCTTCGCTCCTCCCCCCGCCCCCCGTCGAGAGAGAGAGAGCGAGAAGGGAAAAGGGTAGTTCGAGAGGGACAGCGAGCTTGCGCCGCCGCCCGCCGCCGCGAAGAGGACAACCCGTCGGTCGATCCCCGCGCCGCCGTCGTCCGTCGTCGCCGCCATGGAGGTAGTAACCAAGGGCGCCTGGGATGACAGCAATGTTGACGCCACCTTCATCGAGTACCTCCGTGCGCGCCGCAAGCTCCCGGCGGCGGAGAACTTGGAGGTCCGCCCGCCGGGGGCGGAGAACTCCCCAGATCATTTACCGGTCGGGCGGGGTCGTGGTCTTCGCCGACCATTTTCACCGCGGATTGGGGCTGCCGGCGAGTGCCTTCTTCCGGCGGTTCCTGACACACTTCGGCCTGCAGCCTCACCACCTCGCCCCAACTCTGTCCTACAGTTGGCGGCGTTCGTCGTCCTCTGCGAGGGGTATCTGGGAGTCGAGCCCAGACTCGACTTCTGGTGCCGGCTCTTCTACTTCAAGCGGCAGATGGTGAAGGACCCGACGACCCAGAGGATGGTGATGACCGCCTGCGGGGGCGCCTCCGTCCAGGTTCGTCAGGGGACCGGCTTCCCCAAACTCCCGCTGCACGAGTCGATGAAGCGATGTCAGCGAGGATTCTTCTATGTGAAGAACGTGAAGCCGGAGGAGGACTACATCAACCTCCCCGACTTCGCCAACCACCCACCGGTTGCCATGCAGAACTGGCGGGCAACGCTGACCTCGGCGCCCGAGATGGCCGACCGGCTCAGCGCCCGCCTCCGCGAGCTGACCGGGACGGAGGGGCTCACGGCTACGGATTTGCTGGCGGCGATGATTGCACGCTAGGTGCTGCCGCTACAACGCCGGCCGCATCTTATTTGCCCGATGGGAGGGCGCCATGACCCCTGCCGGCTCTCCACCAAGGAGCTAAGGCCGATTCACGTGGAGAGGAAGGTCAACGCCGTGTCGACGGCGAAGATGAAGGAGGGCGAGTGGCAGTGGGGGAAGATCCCCTACAGCCGGAGTCATCCGGCACCGCGGGTAAGTGAACAGCCGGCTCCGCCTCCCATCCTGTGGCGGCCGGGTCGTAATCCCCCCTTCGGTCTAACAGCGCCGTCCGCTTTGCCTGCAGAAGTTCGCGCTCCTGCAGGACTACGTGAGGCCGGCGCTGGATTCGGTGGAGTCCAACCCGGAAGAGGTCGAGGACGACGTTGACGTGGAGCCGGCCAACACCGAGCGAGCCAGCGAGGTGGGGGCGGGCGACGATGAGGCGGATGAGGAGGAGGACGACGAGGCCGAGCCACCGGGTGAGTCTTCGTTCCGGGCGCCGTTAAGGGATTGGCCCGACGACGATGCTGAGCGGGAGCCGACCCTTGCTGCAGAAGAACCGACGAAGCTCTCGGAGGGGGAGGTCACGGCACCGCGGGGGCGCCGGCCACGGGGCGCCAGCGACCCGGCCGAGGTGGACAAGGGGAAGGGGCCGGCTGCCCCCAAGCCGGCGCCCAAGCGTGCGGCTGCCGTGCAGCTGGGCGGTAGCCGTGCCAGAGGGAGCAAGAGGCAGAGGGGGAACCCGACCGGGCCCTCCAAGAGGGCGGTGCCGGTCATGGTCGGGTAAGTCTTGATCTTGTTGATTTGAATCCTGGTTTTGCCCCCTTCCTCGTCTAATGCCCTGCCGCCATCAGGGAGGCGCGCCCGCTAGGCGGAGAGCCAGGCGGCGGGACGACGAAAGTGGCGCCGCCGTCGATGGCCGAGGAGATGGAGCGCCAGGCGTGTCTCGACCTCGACAGGGTCGAGCGGAAGCTGCGTGAGAAAGAGCGCCGCCGGTGGGAGGAGGTGGTGGCAAAGGCGAGGGTGGCCAGTGGGGAGGCCGCTGGCCAAACGTGGGAGGCATTCCCCCACGGCCCGGAGGAGACGTCGCCGGGCCGCCAAGGTGCCGACCGGCCAGCGGGAGACGGCAGGGAGGCTGCGGAGGACTTGGCGGAGAAGGGCCGTCAAGCCTCCCAGCCGACTGGGAACGACGCGCCGTTGGCGTCGGCCGACGCGCCACCAAAGGCGAGCGTTGTGCCGCCGGGCGCGGAGGTGGTGGACTTGGAGGTGCCGACGCAGGAGGCGCCGGTCATGGGGTCGCCGGCGTCGGAGGTGCCGGCCACGGGGGCGCCGGCTTCTGGCGTGCCGGCTCCTGACACGCCGGCACTGGACGCGAGCCGGCCAGGGGGCGCCGGTGGTGGAGAATCCGCGACGGGGGCCACGGCCACCGAGGGGGCGGCCGCGGCGAGCACGTCGTCAGCGACCCCCGAAACGACGACGACGACAGGGACCGGCACCATCGTCATCTCCCATGAAGGAAGGCCCGCAGACGGGGGCCGGCCCCAGCGGCAGTGGGCGACGGCCGGGAGCCTAGCCTCCGGGGAGCCGGCGAGCGCCCTTGGGACCACGATGGCTGTCGTTGTGGAGTCCTTCACGGCCTGCCGCGCCCAGGCGATGGAGGACGCCCGGGACGCCAGCGAGCGGTTGGTGAGCTTGGAGCAGGCGGTTGCGGTAAGCGCCCTATCTCTCCTTTCTCTTTCTTCTCTTCCAGTGGGGGCACGCTAGCGCACCCACTGGGTGTAGCCCCCGAGGCTCGAACCGGCTGGGCTGCAGGCGGGTCAAGCCTAAAGCGCTATCTTCCTCTTTGTTTTTTGCAGGCGGCCCACGACTGTCGGGCGGAGGCGTACAACACCCTGCCGGGGTTGTTCAGGGGGGCGGAGAGCCGCCTTGCTGCCGCGACTGCAGACCTGCAAGGTACGCGTCCCTGCGTCCTTGGTGGGGAGAGCCCCCGAGGGCCAAGCCGGCTGCCCTGGAGGCGGGCCGGTTCCCTTGTCATTCCTTTCTTCTAACTTGATCAAATCTTCTCCGTGCAGCCGCCCACAAAGAGGCAGTCGGCCTCCGGGGGCAGGTGGTCCGACTCGGGGAGCCAGACACCATGGCGGCGGAGTGCCGGATGTTCCGCGAGAGGGCGGAGGGGCTGAGGGCGGACCGGAAGAAGCTCGACGAGGCCCATAGCCGAGAACTGGCGGATCGGGAGGCGGTGCTCCGCCGGGAGGTGGAGGAGCGGGAGAAGGTGCTCCATGGCAAGCTGGAGGCCCAGGACGCCGCGCTAACGGCGGCGCTCAAGGAGAAACTCACGGCTCAGGACGAGACTGAGCACTACCGCCAGGAAGCGGCGGACCAGGAGGAAAACCTGGTGGAGCAGGGCCACAAGGTGGACCGGATGCTACGTCGTAAGTTCCCGGCCTTCCTCTTCCTTATTTCTTTGTTCGCCCCCTTCTCCTTTTCCTCACCCTTTCTTAGGGCTCTTCCCCGGTACCCAAGAGAGCGCCAAGGCGGCCGTGGAGTCCGATCGTGAGGACCGGCAGGCCCGGGGAGAGGTCGTCGAGCCGGGCGCCCCCTGGACACTGAAGGATGTGGGGGTTGCCGCCGACGTGCGCCTGGATATGGTCATCCGCACCCTGACGCGGTTTCGGAAAGCCGGTACGGCGCTGGTCTGGGCCCTCTGGCCCTGGGCTGTGGATCCGGGCTCCTATACCCGGCTTGCCCGGTGGCTGGAAGCCGAGACTGCGCGGGTGAACGCCTGGAGGGCCTCCGCGGCGCGCGCCGGCGCGGAGATGGCGCTCCGTGTTGCCAGGTCGTGGTATCCTGGGCTTGACCTGGGGTTGCTCACGGCCCAGCGTGCCGGCACCGAAGCGGAGCTGTCAGCGGTGGCAGACGAGCTGTAGAGGCGAGCAAGCGAGCTCGTGTCCTTCGCCGCGTGGGATGAGTACGTCCCGGAGCGTGGTGCGGATGGCGCGGCCATCCCGGAAGACTCGTACGGCCTTGCCCTCGACGACCCGGAGGGGAGCGAGTGCGAGATGGTCGACGATGGGTCTGACACCGACGGCTACGCTCCGTCTGAGCCGGCTGATGACTGGAGGACCTCCACCTCGGCCGCCCCGGGAGCGCCAGCCTCGAAGGCGCCAGCGCCGTCGGCATGAGCGCAGCCAGCCCTGGAGGTGCCGGCGCCGGAGGCGAGACGGCTCAAGATCGTTCCTCCTTGTACATTTTCATCTGCATTTCATTTTTAGTGCCGGAGTTCCACCCACTGGGGGTGTATTTAAGACGTATTGTAATGAACCTGCGGCTGTGGGCCTTTTATCATGTTTAATCGATGTTTTGTTCTCAGAAGTAGAAAGGAGTGCGTGCCGGCTCTACTTTCGCCTTTTGCCTGTTGACTTGTTCGTGTGCGCTAGGATTCCTTCTGGCTTCTGCCCCGCCTGCCAGCCAGCCGGGAGCCGGTCTGGGATAGGGATGGGGCTTCACCCTTAGGGAAAAGGTAGTGGGCTCTTAGAGTCAACTGGCTAGGACTAGGTCGAGCCGGCAGAGGCCGGCCACGGGGAGTGACATAGCATGGTTGGGCTAGCCCGGCTACCGCGCGTTGGCGGACCTTTGTGTGAGAAGCTCTTTCGTACCCCGCGGTCCCTTCAGCCGGACAACCGGGGGCCGATCTGTGGCTGGTTAGGGCGGGGGAGGCGAAAGGCCGCTTGCTCACACTTATTCGTCCGCCTCGGAGGGGAGCTGGGCGAGCCCCCGGGACCGTGAGCAGGGCTCTGGCCTTAGATGGTAGGAAGAGACTTGGAGAAACCGAAAAGGGGTGTTCCTCAAGCGCCGGCTTGAGGCCCCCATTGCATTCATGGGCCCGAAGGGGCAAAAGTACAGAGTACATACACTGGCTTTTTAGTAGTAAAAGGGTCGGAGGAGCGCCGCGTTCCACGAGCGCTCCGTTTCTTTGCCGGAAGCGTCTCTCTTGTGCTTCGGCGGCTTCTGGGCGTCTATCAGGTAGTAGGCGTTGTTGTGCAAAGCCCGACTGATGATGAATGGGCCCTCTCATGGGGAGGACAGCTTGTGCTGGCCGGCCGTTCGTTGAACCCGCCTGACCACCAGGTCCCCCTCGCGGAAGGAGAGTGGCCGGATCCGCTTGCTGTGGTAGTGCCGGAGCTTTTGCTGATAGATGGCCGTCCGGATCAAAGCTAGCTCACGGGCTTCTTCGAGGAGGTCGACGCCGTTCTCCCTTGCCTCTCTTGCATCCTTCTCAGTGTACAGGGTGACCCGAGGCGAATCGAACTCGATGTCGGTGGGGATGATCGCCTCGGACCCGTAAACGAGAAAGAACGGGGTGAAGCCGGTCGACCGGTTGGGCATGGTCCAGAGGCTCCACAGGACGGCCGATAGCTCCTCGACCCAGCAGCCGGCCGACCGGACCAGCGGTGTGATGAACCGGGGCTTGATGCCGGCCAGGATCAGGCCGTTCGCCCTTTCGACCTGGCCATTGGACTGGGGGTGGGCGATGGACGCCAGGTCGAGCCGGATGCCCTGTCGTGAGCAGAAACGCGCTAGTGCGCCCTTGGCGAAGTTCGTGCCGTTGTCGGTGATGATGCTATGGGGGACGCCATAGCGAACTGTGATGTCTTTGATGAACCGGACGGCAGTGAGGCCGTCCTGCTTCTTGATGGGTCGCGCCTCGATCCACTTGGTGAACTTGTCGACGGCGACCAACAGGTGTGTCATGCCTCCCCGGGTGGTCTTGAAGGGCCCCACCATATCCATCCCCCAGACGGCGAAAGGCCATGAGAGGGGGATGGTTTGGAGGGCTGTAGCCGGCAGGTGGCTTTGCGCGCGGAAGCGTTGGCAGCCCTCGCACTTGTCGACCAAGTCCTTGGCTGCCTCCAGGGCAGTCGGCCAGTAGAAACCGTGGCGGAACGCCTTGGCCACCAAGGACCTGGAGGCGGCATGATGCCCACACTCGCCTTGGTGGATGTCGAGGAGGATCTCCAGCCCCTTCTCCGGCTCGACGCAGCATAGTGGCCACGATGTAGGCGAGCAGGGGCTCCTTCTCAGCCGGCGCGGCCAAAATGGGCGCGCTGGTGAGAGCCCGCTTGAGGTCGCGGAACGCCGCGTCCGCCTCGCTGGGCCAGTCGAACAGGGCCGGCTTCTTCGAGAGGTCTCGGCCCGGCTCGACCAAGGCCGACTTGCGTAGGAGTCCGTAGAGGAGCAGGGCCTTCTTGCCAAGCCGGCTGATGAACCGGCTGAGGGAGGCGAGGCAGCCGGTGAACTTCTGAACATCGCGAAGCCGGACCGGCTTGGGCATGCGTTCGTTTGCCCGGATCTTTTCGGGGTTGGCTTCGATACCGCGAGCGGACACGAAGAAACCCAGAAGCTGGCCGGCACGGACGCTGAAAACCCAGAAATGGCGCAGGGGTTGCTTGACCGGCTTCGCATCCGGCCGGACGTGTAGTTTGTGCTCGGCGAACTTCCTCGGGACACCCGGCATGTCTTTGGGGGACCATGCAAAAATGTCCCGGTTCTCATGGAGGAAGTCGACGAGCTCGCTTTCCTATTTGCTGTCGAGGCACGAACCGATGGTCACGCACTAGGTGGGGTTGGCCGGATCGAGCGGCACCTGCTTGGTGTCCCTGGACGGCTGGAAAGAGCCCTCGCCGATGGACTGGGATGAGGAGCCGGCACGACCGGCTTGGTAGAGGCGAGAGCCACCAGTCGGTCGATCTGCCGCTTCTCCTCCGCTATCTCCAGGGCCTCGGCCAGCCGGCTGCCATCGCGCGCACACGCCATGGCCACCTGGTACTTGCCAACAACGGTGATGATGCCTTTGGGACCCGGCATCTTGAGCTTGAGGTAGGCGTAGTGGGGAACCGCCATTAACTTGACGAGCGCGGGCCGGCCCAGCAAAGCGTGGTAGGGGCTGCTAAGGTCCGCCACCTCGAACCAGATCGGCTCGCGGCGGAAGTGGCCGGCGTCGCCGAAGAGGACATCGAGCCGGATCTTGCCGAGGGGGGTGCAGGACTTGCCCGGGACGATGCCGTGGAACACGGTCCGGCTTGCCTTCAGGTCCTCCACCTTGAGTCCTAGCTTGAGCAGGGTGTCAAGGTAGAGGATGCTGATGTTGTTGCCGCCATCGACCAACACCCACGAAAAACGGCAGGAGCGCCTCTCAGAGGCGATGGTGGGGTCGAGGACGAGGGCGTAGCTGCCCGGGTCTGGCATCACAGTTGGATGGTCTGCCCGGTTCCAGGTGACTGGCTTCTCGGACCAGTGCATGAACTGGGGAGTCGCGGGCGCGGTGGCTTTCACCTCGCGATGGAGCCGGCGTTGGGTGTGCTTGTCCGTCTCTTCACTCGTGAAGACGACATAGCAGCCGTCGGGCTCGGGGTATTGGTCCAGCAGCCGGCCGTCATTTCGTGCCAGGGCTGGGGGCGCACGGGCCGGCTGGGGGGCCGGAGCCGAGCCTGGGCAGGAGCCGGCCCACGGGCTGGCGGCGCGGGAGGGGCCGGGAGGCCGTCGCCCTGGGCCAGGCGCTGTGAGAAGCTGCACTGCCGGAGCGTGTGCGTGGCCGGTGTGGCACCGGAGTGGTTCCTGCAAGGGAGGTCCAACAGCTGCTCGAAAGTTAGCTTGGGCTGCCAGGCAGCCTTGCCGGTGCGCTGGCGCTTGCCGGAGGCCTGGCTAGCCAGCTGCTCCTCCTTGATGGAGGCGACGAGCCGGCTCCCGTATCGGGGATCAGGCTGGTCGTTCTTGTGCTTGGCCGGAGCCGAAGCCGGCTTGGTTGGTGCCTTGGCTTTCATCCTCATGGAGGAGTCGGCCGTGGCGTATTTGTCCGCTTTGGACATCAAGTCCGCCAGGGAGATTGGCTCGGAGCACAAGAGCTTGTGCTTGAGGGGCGTGTCATCGCGACAACCCTCGATGAAGTACTGGATGGCCTGCACCTCGTGCACGCCCTTGCAGGAGTTGCGGAGCTCGGTCCAGCACGTGAGGTAGTCGCGAAGGGGCTTGTCCGGGCCTTGGACACACATGGCGAGCTCACGTGGGCGAGCGGGTCGCTTGTAGGTGCCGGTGAAGTTGCGGACGAAGGCTTCCTCGAAGTCCGTCCAGGTGTTGATGCTGCCGGCGGCCAGGCTGTTCAACCAGGTGTGGGCAGAGCCGATCAGCATCAGGGGAACGTAGCGGACGGCTACGCGCTTGTTTCCCCTGGCGATGTCGACGGCGGTGGTGTAGTCTACCAGCCAGTCCTCCGGCTGGCGGTCCCCGTGTACTTCGGGGTGTCGCGGGGAAGCGTGAAACCGGGCAGAAATGGCTCGTTGCGGATCCGCGGGGAGAAGCAGGCCGGGCCAATCGAGCCCTCCTCCTCGAGGAGAGCCGACTGCGCCAGCCGGTCGAGGTGGAGCCGGGCGTAGTTGTCGCTGTGGGGAACGAGGGCCCGAGCCGGGCCGCAAGCTCAGGTCGGCCGGCCGGCGGGATGGACCGCGCCGGTTCCTGTCATGGAGGCGGGGTGTGTTCGCGGCTGCGCCGGCTTCCGCCAGCCGGGCGATTGCTGCGCCAGCTATTCACAGCCGGCTGTTCGTTCCCACGCGACAGGGGACGCCGAGCGTTGCTCCCCCGGGCGTTCCGGCCGAAGGGACGAGGGGTGCTAGAATGCTGAGCCTGCCGAAGGTCAACAGCACGAGAGCCCTCGCCCTCGGGACGGGGGAACTCGGAGACGGCCCCTTCGGGAGTGAGGGCGACCTGCTGCGCGTTGGCATTGTCGATGAGGTCCTTAATGTGCCGCTCACGTGCGGCCCGCTCCTCGCCCTCCAAGGTTGCCAGGTCCTCGTAGGCAACCTTGGCAGCGCGCAGGTTGGCGGCGGGGTTGTCGTAGACGGGGAGGCGGCCGCCTAGGATCTCGGCGACCATGCGGCCGCGTTCCTGCACGGCGCCGCGCCGGCTGGGCTCGGGGCTAGCCGGGGTGAGGCCGTACGCGGAGTTGTACTCCCGCTGAGCGGCCTCCATCCGGCGTCGTTCGGCAACGAGGGCGCTGGCATCTTCGAACAGCCGGCGGCGGGCCGCCTCCAGGTCGGCTCTGGCGGCGGCCGGGTCCGCCGTCATGGTGACGGGGGTGCCGAGACCCCGAAGGGTGGCGGCGAGAGGGTCGGAGGTGCCGGCGCGCGTGGCAGCCGCGCCGGCCTCGGCCGCACGCACGCGGCCCATAGTGGTGGAGGAAGCAGTGACCATTACTCCGCGCGGGCGTGGGAGCCAATCGCGTCGCCGTTGGCAAGAGCGCCTACGGACGCGAGGGGATTGGTGCAGTCGAGCACCCCGCTAGGGTATTCGTCGGCCGGCGCCTCGCTGGCGAGGCTGAGTTTGCTGAACAGCCCGGCGAGCGCGTCGTCGTCGAGCGTGAGGCCGCGGCCAGGGCATCCGTCGGAGAGGCCGGCCGCGCCGCCTGTAGGACCTACCGGAGCAAGCCCCACGAGCGTGCAGTTCCGCCCGGACGCGGGGCGGCCGGGGGAGGTAGTGAAGGGCCCCGCCTGGAGCATAACTCCGGCCGGCGCCACGGAAGGCCCCACGGTGGGCACCAACTGTCGTGGTTTTGTCACGGCAGATGCCATGGGTAGGCTAATTGAGAGGGCCGAAAGGACGTCGGTGGACTCTGGGAACGGGGTTAGGCACAAGCTTTGACTGACACGCGATGTACCCAGGTTCGGGGCCCTCCGAGGGAGGTAAAACCCCTACTCCTGCTTGGTCTCGTTGAGATCAAGGTGAAGGTTACAATCGTGCTCCTGGAGCTGCATGAACCGAGGTGGGAGCTAAGCGCCCCGGCTCCATAGGTTCCCCGTGGGGGATGCTACGTGGGTCGTGCTATCGTCGTTCTTCTTCACCCGGCGTCTGTCTGTCCCCCCTTTGCATGGGGGAGGCCCAGGGGGTTTTATAGACCACCCCCGGCTTACAATATGAATATAATGGTCATGGGGGGACCTAGCCGGCAGCCTCTACGGCCGGCTGCGGGGGCCACCAGCTTCGGTCTTGTCGTGGGCGGGCCTCGAGCCTGGTCATGCCGCGACACGGGGTGCCACGGGCGACGTCGTCTTGCGGCGGTCGGCCGAAGTCAGCGGCCGGCCGGCTGTCCTGTAGCCATGCTGGAGTAGATGGCAGAGTGGTTGGGGGCAGGCTGCCACTGTTGGAGGCCTGGTCGCCATCCAACAGCGGCGAGAGGCCACTACGGCCATGCGGGCGCTGACCACCGACGGGATAGGGGCCATTGTGGCCATGCGGGCGCCGACCCCCGATGGGATGGGGCCCACTGTCACCACGCAGGGCCTGTCAGGGGCATCCGATGCACGACCGGCTGGTGAAGGAGCCGGGCGGCGAGGCCCCAGCCGGCCAGCACACCGCGGCTGGTGAAGGAGCAGCCGGCGCGCCCGTGCCGGGGGGTTGGAGCTGGCGGGGCGTCGCCGGGCCGGCTCCTCGAAGGCGGCCCACCCATTTGCCCTATGGGCGGGCCCGAAGCATAAGGGGTGTTTGAGGCTACCCGGGGTCATCCCCCCATCAACTGTCTTACAAACCTCTGCACTTGGAGGCCCAACAACGTCTACAAGGAGAAGGTTGTGTAGTAGACATCAAGCTCTTTTCTGGCACCGTTGCCGGGGAGGTGAGTGCTTGAAGGTATATCTTTAGATCTTGCAATCGAATCTTTTAGTTTCTTGTTTTATCACTAGTTTAGTTTATTAAAAGAAAACTACAAAAGAATGGAATTAAGGTTACCTCATATGCTTCATCTTTTTAATGTCTTTTGTGAAAATGATGGAAAAGAAAATTGTGCCCAAGTGCTAAAGGAAGAATTACATAGAATGCTTGGCATAAAATATGTGAATGATGAGCATGATTGCAATGTTGTTAGTATGAATTCTTTGAATACCCATGATGCTAATGATATGGAAAGCCACAAGCATGGGGATGCTATGTTTGATGAGGATGATATTTTTAGCCCCCCAAGTTTTGATGAGCAAAACTATTATGATTATGACATGCCTCCTATCTATGATGATTATTGTGATGACACATATGCTATAAAGAGTAATGGTAACCATGAAACTTTTCATCATGATTCTAATATTGAAAGTGGTTATGTCAAACAAGCATGTCATGATAGTTATTTTGTTGAGTTTGCTCCCACTATTTTGAATGAGAAGAAAACTGCTTATGAGGAGAGTGAAAAAAAATTCTATGCTTGTGCATCATCAAAATAATGATTTATGTGCTGGTTATATTGTGGAATTAATTCATGATGCTTCTGAAAATTATTATGAGAGAGGATCACATGCTTCTACATATTGCAATAATGTCAAGTTTCCTCTCTATGTGTTGAAATTTTTGAAGCTATGCTTGCTTTGCCTTCGTATGCTAGATGATTCTTGCTTCAATAAGTTGTTTTTTCACAAAATACCTATGCATAGGAAGTGGGTTAGACTTAAATGTGCTAGTCATATGCCTCATGATGCTTCCATTATATTTCAATCATTATCTTTTATGTGAGCATCATTGAAATCATCATGCCTAGCTTGAAAGGCATTAAAGAAAAGTGCTTGTTGGGAGACAACCCAATATGTATACTTACTGTTTTTGTGTGTTAACATGATTAGTATACTGTATTAATCATGTTTTATAGTTTTCATTTCAATAAAGTGCCAAGTAAAGCCTTTATGATTAGTTTGGGTGATAGTTGTTTGATCATGCTGAAAAAGACAGAAACTTTGTGCTCACGGAATTATTTTTCATTTTTATACAGAGAGATATTTTGAGTTGATTCTTGTTTCTGATGATTTATATATAAATTTTATTAATTTTCATTATTGTTTAAGAATTTTTAGAGGTGCAAAAGTATGGTTATCATTCAGATCATTACAGACTATTCTGTTCTTGACAGATTCTGTTTTCAATGCATAGTTTGCTTGTTTTAGTGTTTCCATAGATTATATTAAGTGATATAAATTTTGTAAATGATAATATACAGTAGGGATTGTGTAGTAAAATTTATGAATCTCGTCTTGACAGTACCAAAGTGAATGATTTGTCTTTAATATACTAACCCACCTCACGAAGTTCCGTTAAGTTTTGTGTTGTGAAGTTTTCAAGTTTTGGTAGAGTTTCGATGGACTATGGAACAAGGAGTGGAAAGAGCCTAAGCTTGGGGATTCCCAAGGCATCCCAAGCCATATTCAAGGACACCAAATAGCCTAAGCTTGGGGATGCCCCAGGAAAGCATCCCCTCTTTCGTCTTCAATTCATCGGTAACTTTACTTGGGGCTATATTTTTATTCACCACATGATATGTGTTTTCCTTGGAGAGTCATTTTATTTCATTATTATTTTCTTGATGCTATGTATATTAATGTTTTTCATCATTTAGTTGAATAAAAATGTCAAGTATAGCCTTTACCATGCTTAATTTGCAAGTATAGGAGTTGCTGTTCCAAAACAGAAAGTTTGCTTGTAGTGCAAAAATTCCCTAGAATTTTCTGTATGTCAGAATAACTTGAAATTTGGACACAATATGCTCTTATAAATTCCATACATCCTGTAATGTTTTTCATATTTTTTGGAGTTAATTAATTATGGATCTTGCTGCATTCTTCACAGTCTATTCTGTTTAGGCAGATTGCTGTTATGTTTGCATTGTTTGCATATGTTTGCATGTTTAGTGATTCCATTTGATGATGGGAGTTTTAAATATGCAGAGGCATTTAGTATGCAATGTGAAATAATAATTTTAGTATTTTGATACAGTATATTATGATAAAGTTTTGAATTTATTTATACTAATCTATCTCACGAGTTTTTGTTGAGTTTTGTGTGGATGAAGTTTTTAAGATTTCGGAAACCGTCATATGAGAGGGATTAAGGAGACACAAAAGCTCAAGCTTGGGGATGACCAAGGAACCCCAATCCATATTTCAAGAAGTCTCAAGCATCTAAGCTTGGGGATGCCCCGGTTGGCATCCCACCTTTCTTCTTCAACAATTATCGGTTAGTATCGGTTCAACCTAAGATTTTGCTTCTTCACATGATTCGTGCTATCCTTGGAGTGTCATTTTATTTTGTTTGAATAAGGTACTTAGGATCTTAAATTATTAGATGGGAGAGTCCTCACATAGCCAAATAATTATTCAACTACTCATTGATCTTCACTTCTATCTTTTGGAGTAGTTTTTCTTTTGCTCTAGTGGTTCACTTATATCCTTATAGAACATTGCAATGTTTATATTTTAGAGAAATTGATGAACTCTCATGCTTCACTTATATCATTTTGAGAGTCTTAAACAGAATGGTAATTTGCTTAGGTTATGAAACTAGTCCTAATATGATATGCATCCAAAAGGGATATAATAAAAACGTTCATATTCAAGTGCATTGAGTAGTAAGAGAAGTTTGATTCCTTGCATCTACTTTTGAGACATGGAGATGGTGATATTAGAGTCATGTTAGTAGAGTGTTATGAATCTAGAAATACTTTTTTTGAAGTTTGTGATTCCCGTAGCATGCTGTTATGGTGAACCGGTATGTTAGGAAGTCGGAGCATGATGTTTTTATTGATTGTCATCCTTTGTGTGGCGGTCGGGATCGCGCGATGGTTAACTCTTACCAACCCTTCCCCTAGGATTATGCGTCTAGCACTTTGTTTCGATTACTAATAAAACTTTCACAATAAGTATGTGAGTTCTTTATGACTAATGACTAATGTTGAGTCCATGGATTATACGCACTTTCACCCTTCCACCATTGCTAACCTCTCTAGTACCGCGCAACTTTTGTCGGTGCACAAACCCACCATATACCTTCCTCAAAACAGCCACCATACCTACCTATTATGGCATTTTCATAGCCATTCCGAGATATATTGCCATGCAACTTCCACCGTTCCGTCTCATGACATGTCCCATCACTTTCATTCATATAGAGTCATTATTGTTCTAAGTATCGAGTTGTAAGTAAATAAAAGTGTGATGATCATCATTATTAGAGCATTGTCCCATGTGAGGAAAAAATGAAAGAGGCCACAGAGACCAAACAAAAAAATAAAAAAATAAAAAAGAGGCCAAAGAGCCCAAATAAAAAAATAAAAATAAAAATAAAAAAAGAGGCCAAAGAGCCCAAATGAGAGAAAAGGAGAGAAGGGACAATGCTACTATCTTTTTCCACACTTGTGCTTCAAAATAGCACCATGTTCTTCATGATAGAGAGTCTCATATATTGTCACTTTCATATACTAGTGGGAATTTTCATTATATAACTTGGCTTGTATATTCCAATGATGGGCTTTGCCCTAGGTCTTCATGAGCAAGCAAGTTGGGTGCACACCCACTACTTTCTATTTTTGAGCTTTCATACACTTATAGCTCTAGTGCATCCGTTCCATGGCAATCCCTACTCATTCACATTGATATCTATTGATGGGCATCTCCATAGCCCATTGATACGCCGAGTCGAAGTGACCATATCCTCCTCTTTGCCTCACAACCTCCACCACACTCTATTCCACTTATAGTGCTATATCCATGGCTCACGCTCATGTATTGCGTGAGAGTTGAAAAAAGTTTGAGAAAGTAAGAGTGTGAAAACAATTACTTGGCCAATACCGAGGTTGTTCATGATTTAAATTCGTTGCGTGGGGATGATGGAGCATAGCCAGACTCTATGATTTTGTAGGGATAACTTTCTTTGGCCATGTTATTTCGAAAGTTCATGATTACTTTGCTAGTATGCTTGAAGTATTATTGTTTTCATGTCAATATTAAACTTTAGTTTTGAATCTTATGGATCTGAACATTCATGCCACAATAAAGAAGTTACATATAAAAAATATGTTAGGTAGTAGTCCACATCAAAAATTCTGTTTTTATCACTTCCCTACTCGAGGACGAGTAGGAGTTAAGCTGGGGATGCTTGATACGTCTCCAACGTATCTATAATTTTTAATTGTTCCATGCTATTATGTTATCAACTTTGGATGTTTTATATGCATTTATATGCTATTTTATATTATTTTTGGGACTAACCTATTGACCTAGAGCCCAATGCCACTTCCTATTTTTTTCGTGTTTTTGACCTTTTTCAGATAGGAATATCAGACGGATTCCAAACGGAATAACACTTTCGCTGTGATTTTTTATGGAAAATATCAAAAATACCAGAAGAAAAAGATACCGGAGAGGAGTCCCGAGGAAGCCATGAGCCTGGGAGGCGCGACCACCCCCTAGCCGCGCCTGGGAGGCTCGTGACCTCCTCGTGGACCCTCTCGACTTGTTCGCGATGCCATACGGTCTTATAAATACAAAAACCATCAGAACTAAACCTAGATCGGGAGTTCCACCGCTGCAAGCCTCTATAGCCACCAAAAACCAATCGGGAGCACGTTCCGGCATCCTGCCGGAGCGGGAACCCATCTCCAATGGCCATCTTCATCATCCCGGCGATCTCCATGACGAGGAGGGAGTAGTCTACCCTCGGGGCTGAGGGTATGTACCAGTAGCTATGTGTTTGATCTCTCTCTCTCTCTCGTGTTCTTGAGATGTCTTGATCTCTATGTACCGCAGGATTTGCTACTATAGTTGGATCTTATGATGTTCTTCCCCCTCTCCCTTCTTGTAATGAACTGAGTTTCCCCTTTGGAGTTATCTTATTGGATTGAATCTTTAAGAACACTTGATGTATGTCTTGCACGTGTCTATCTGTGGTGATAATGGGATATTCATGTGAGCACTTGATATATGTTTTGGTGATCAACTTACAGGTTTCGTGACCTAGGGAACCTATGCATAGGGGTTGGCACACGTTTTGACTCTCCGGTAGAAACTTCGGGGCACTCTTTAAAGATCTATGTGTTGGTTGAATAGATGCTTTTGAGATTGTGTGATGCATGTCGTATAATCATACCCACGGATACTTGAGGTGACAATGGAGTATCTAGGTGACATTAGGGTCTTGGTTGATATGTGTCTTAAGGTGTTATTCTAGTACGAACTCTAGGATAGATTGAACGTAAAGAATAGCTTCATGTTATTTTACTACGAACTCTTGAATTGATCGATCAGAAAGGATAAATTTGTGGAGGTTTCGTACCCGACAATAATCTCTTCGTTTGTTCTCCGCTATTAGTGACTTTGGAGTGACTCATTGTTGCACGTTGAGGGCTAGTTATATGATCCAATTAGGTTATCATTGTTGAGAGAACTTCACTAGTGAAAGTATGAACCCTAGGCCTTGTTTCCAAGCATTGCAATACCGTTCGTGCTCACTTTTACTATTAGTTACCTTGCTGTTTTTATATTTTCAGACTACAAAAACCTATATCTACTATCCATATTGCACTTGTATCACCATCTCTTCGCCGAACTAGTGCACCTATACAACTTACCATTGTATTGGGTGTGTTGGGGACACAAGAGACTCTTTGTTATTTGGTTGCAGGGTTGCTTGAGAGATACCATCTTCATCCTACGCCTCCCGCGGATTGATAAACCTTAGGTCACCCACTTAAGGGAAAATTGCTAATGTCTTACAAACCTCTGCACTTGGAGGCCCAACAACGTCTACAAGGAGAAGGTTGCATAGTAGACATCACATCCCCAAGTGTTCCGAAGGACAAGTTCTCGGAAAAGGTCATCAGCTCCTACCTTGTGGAGGTGCTGCAACACCCTCAAACCACTGAGGTGCGTGAGGGGGTGCTGCACATCCGTGATGTGGAGAGGCCAAAGAAAACCAGAAGCATGGAGACAAGGCTCGAAGCAATGGAGCAACAAGCCTTCAAGTGCCAAGGGATGGTGGAATGTGGACTCAATGCTAATAAAATGATGATCGTGGAGTTTGCCCATATACATAAGCTGGACGCCAATGACGTTGTGGATCACATCTTCAAGCTTTACAAGAGAATCAAGCACCTCCAAGCCTAGATCTACGGCCTGCAAAACCAAAACTGTGAGTATGAATACAAATTGAAGAGAATGAGTTTGGCTGCAGATTTGAGGATTCCAGAGACTCGTTCATCCTTTTATGATGGTGAGCCTATGCCTTGGAAGATGGAGTACAAGCTTCCAACCTCATCAGCAAAGCCCACATAATCACCTCCGAAGCAAGATAACTAAACACATGGGTATGGGCACTCCCCTTGGCTTCTGCCAAGCTTGGGGGAGGTGCCCCGATATCGTATCACCATCACATCTTTTATTTTTATTTTTATTTTTTATTTTTTATTTTATTTTCATCATCTTTTATTAGTTCAATCCTTTTGGTTATATCTTGATCTAGTAGAATAAAGTTTTCGTGTGGTCTAGTTTTGAGTCTTTGCTTTTTGATTCCTCCTATGTAAGCAAGTCCGTGAGTTATATATAATAAAAAGTGCTTTTGAGTTGAGGGCTTTGCTTGTTTTGATCTTAATCTTGAGAAAGATAAAGAAGAAATAAGTGTAGAATAAAAGCAAAGAGCACGTATGAAAATCTTATGGGGAGTGATGACTTCACATATAAAAAGTATGTCGATTGAAACCTATTGTGGGTTGACAAACATAGTTGTTGGTCATTGGGGAAATTAAAAGGAAGTAATAAAGAAAGAGAGGTTAACATATAAATATATTATCTTGGACATCTTTTATGATTTGTGAGCACTCATTAAAATATTATATGTTAAGAAGTTGGTGTTGGACGAGGAAGACAACATAATGGTTTATGCTTACTTATTCCCGAATAGAAGTTATATTGTTATAGATCCCTCAACATGTGTCGCTTGCTTCCACCTCATATCAGCCAAAACTTCTGCACTAAGTAGAGATACTACTTGTGCATCTAAACACCCTTAACTCAGTTTTGCCATGAGAGTCCACCATACCTACCTAAGGGTAGAATAAGATCCTTCAAGTAAGTTGTCATCGGTGCAAGCAATAAAAATTGGTCTCTAAATATGTGTGATCTATTAGTGTGAGGAAAATAAACTTTATATGAAATTGTGATAGGGAAGAAATAAAAGCGACGGGCTGCATAATAAAGTTCTCTATCACAAGGGGCAATATAAAATAACGTTCTTTTGCATTAAGAGACTGTGCATCCAATTATGAAAGCGCATGACAACCTCTGCTTCCCTTTGTGAAGGGCCTATCTGTTACCTTTATTTTCTAGTACTTACCATTATGCAAGAGTCGTGGTGATCTCCATCACCTTCGCTATTTTTGCCTTTATCTTCTGGAAGTGTCACGTATTGGGGAATGATCTAGGCACATATATCCACTCAGAAGTGGATGAGCATGAGTTATTACTGTTAAGATTACCCTTGAGGTAAATAGTTGGGAGGCAACACTATAAGCCCCTATCTTTCTCTATGTCCGATTGAAACTTTGAACTCATAGGTACCCCGTGAGTGTTAGCAATTGTGAAAGACTAAAAGATGATTGAGTATGTGGGTTTCCTTTACAAGCTCTTATATTGACTCTTTCCTACGTTATGATAAATTAGAATTGCTTCAATGACTGAGATCATAGTTTGTCAGTTCTCAGTAGAGTTCTTGATTCATAATTTCTTATTGTGAATGAATTATTATTGTATCATAAGAAATTATATGTCAATATATGTTGTTGTTCTAAAGATGATCATGATGCCTTCATGTCCGTATTTTATTTTATCGACACCTCTATCTCTAAACATGTGGGCATATTTATTGATTTTGGCTTTCGCTTGAGCACAAGCGAGGTCTAAGCTTGGGTGAGTTGACACGTACATTTTGCATCATGATTTTATATTGATATTTATTGCATTATGGGATGTTATTACACATTTTGGTCCAATACTTATGCCTTTTCTCTCTTATTTTACAAGGTCTACATGAAGAGGGAGAATGCAGGCAGTTGGAGTTCTGGACTGGAAAAGGAGCAAATCTGAGATACCTATTCCGCACAACTCCAAAAGTCTTGAAAATCTATGGAGAATTATTTTGGAATATATAAAAAATATGGGTCAAAAGAAATACATCAGGCCCCCCACCAGGGAGCCACAAGCCTACTGGGCGCAGCCACTCCCCTAGCTGCACCCCTAGGGCTTGTGGCCCACCTAGCAGCCCTCTGGTGCCTGTATTCTTCTATATTGAGGGTTTCTTCCTGGAAAAAATCATATAAGGGCTTTCGGGACGAAGCACCGCCGTCTCGAGGCGGAACTTGGGCAAAACCAATCTAGAGCTCCGACAGGGCGATCCTGTCGGTGAAACTTCCCTCCGGGAGGGGGAAATCGAAGCCATCGTCATCACCAATGATCCTCTCATCGAGAGGGGGTCAATCTCCAACAACATCTTCATTAGAACCATCTCCTCTCCAAACCCTAGTCCATCTCTTGTATCCGATCTTTGTCTCAAAACCTTAGATTGGTACCTGCGGGTTGTTAGTAGTGTTGATTACTCCTTGTAGTTGATGCTAGTTGGTTTACTTGGTGAAGTATTATATGTTCAGATCCTTGATCATCACTTATACTCCTCTGATTATGAACATGAATATGCTTTGTGAGTAGTTATGTTTGTTCCTGAGGACATGGGATAAGTCTTGTTATAAGTAATCATGTGAATTTGGTATTTGTTCGATATTTTGATGAGATGTATGTTATCTCTCCTCTAGTGGTGTTATGTGAACGTCGACTACATAACACTTCACCGTTGTTTGGGCCTAGAGGAAGGCATTGGGAAGTAATAATTAGATGATGGGTTGCTAGAGTGATAGAAGCTTAAGCCCTAGTTTATGCGTTTCTTCGTAAGGGGCTGATTTGGATCCACATGTTTCATGCTATGGTTATATTTATCTTACTTCTTCTTTCGTAGTTGCGGATGCTTGCAGGAGGGGTTAATCATAAGTAGGAGGCTTGTCCCAGTAAGTACAACACCCAAGCACCGGTCCACCCACATATCGAATTATCAAAGTAGCGAACACGAATCCAATGAGCATGATGAAAACTAGCTTGACATAAATTCCCATGTGTCCTTGGGAGCGCTTTGCTTTATATAAGAGTTTGTCCAGGCTTATCCTTTTCTATAAAAAGGATTGAGCCACCTTGCTACACCATTGTTAAAATTGTTACTTGCTACCCGTTACAAATTATCTTATCACAAAACTATCTGTTACCGATAATTTCAGTGCTTGCAGAGAATACCTTACTGAGAACCGCTTGTTATTTCCTTCTGCTCCTTGTTGGGTTCGACACTCTTACTTATCGAAAGGACTATGATAGATCCCCTATACTTTTGGGTCATAAATGATCAGGTGTGATAGACTCTATGTTCACATACAACGGGTGCAAGCCAGTGTTGCACATGCAGAACACTCGGGTTAAATTTGACGAGCCTAGGATGTACAGACATGGCCTCGGAACACATGAGAACAAAAGGTCAAACATGAGGCATATAGTAGAGATGATCAACATGAAGATGTACACCATTGAAACTACCTCGACTCACGTGATGATCGGACTTGAGTTGGTGGATTTTGATCATGTAACACTCGAATGATTGGAGGGATGTCAATTTGAGTGGGACTTTTTAAGTAATGTGATTAACTGAACTAATTATCATGAACATAGTCAAAATGTCTTTGCAAATTATGTTGTAGATTACTAGCATGCGCTATAGCTCCCTTGAATTTTTTATATGTTCCTAGAGAAATAGAGTTGAAAGATGATAGTAGCAATAATGTGGACTGGGTCCATGATCTGAGGATTGTCCTCATTGCTGCACAGAATGCTTATGTCCTTAATGCACCGCTCGGTGTGCCACCCCCTCAAGCATCGTTTGTAGATGTTGTGAACATCCGAGATGCACGTTCTAATGACTACTTGATAGTTCAGTGCGTCATGCATTATGACTTAGAATTGAGGCTCCAAAATGTTTTGAACGTCATGGAACATATGAGATTTTCTAAGAGCTAAAATTGGGATCTCAGGCTCATGCCCGTGTTGATAGGTATGAGACCTCCAACAAGATTCTTTGCCTGCAAGATGACGGAGAATAGCTCAATCGGTGAGCATGTGCTCAGATTGTCTGGGTACTACAATCGCTTGAATCGAGTGGGAGTTGATCTTCCAGATAAGATAGTGATTGATATAGTTCTCCAAGTCACTGTCACTAAGATACTAGAGCTTCATGATGAACTATAAAATGCCAGGGATGGAAATAATGACCCCTGAGCTATTCGCGATGTTTGACACCACGATGGTAGAAATCAAGAAGGAGCATCAAGTGTTGATGGTTAGTGAAACCACTAGTTTCGAGAAGGGAAAGGTCTAGGAGTGAAACTTCATGGATGGCAAGTCAGTTGCTGCTCTAGTGAAGAAACCCAAGGTTAAACCCAAACCCGAGACTAAGTGCTTCTATTATGAGGACATCGGTCGCTGAAACGGATCAACCCTAGATACTTGGTAGATAAGAAGGCTGGGAATGTCGACATAAGTATATTTGATATACGTGTTATTGATGTGTACCTTGCTAGTACTCCTTGTAGCACCTAGGTATTGGATACCGGTTCGGTTGCTAAATGTTAGTAACTCGAAATAAAATCTACTAAATAAACAAAGGCTAGCTAAGGGTGATGTGACAATGTGTGTTGGAAGTGTTTCCAAGGGTGATGTGATCACCATCGCACGCTCTCTCTACCTTCGGGATTAGTGATAAACCTAAATAAATGTTATTTGGTGTTTGGGTTGAGCATGAACGTGATTAGATCGTGTTTATTGCAATACGGTTATTCATTTAAGTTAGAAAATAATGGTTATTCTGTTTACATGAATAATACCTTCAATGGTTATGCACCCAATGGGAATGGTTTATTGAATCTTGATCGTAGTAATACACATGTTCATAACATTGATGCCAAAAGATACAAAGTTAATAATGATAGTACCACATACTTGTGGCATTGGCGCTAAATGTCATATTAGTATAAATTGCATGAAGAAACTCCGTGCTGATGGATCTTTTGACTCATTCAATTTTCAATCGGTTGAGACATGCGGACCATGCCTCATGGGTAAGATGACTAAAGACCCCGTTATCGGTATGATGGAGCGGGCCAGTAACTTATTGGAAATAATACATGTTGATGTATGCGGTCCAATGAGTGTTGTAGCGTCCAGTGGATATCATTATTTTCTTACCTTGTGACGCGGTTTATACCCAGGTAGGCCAAAGCGACGGGGTGCTCCCTCTTCGCTTCAGATAGAAGCCATCCGGCCAGTTGATGAGGCCGGCAAGAGGACGGACGATGCAAGCCGGCTCCGGCTGGAGCCTCGGCGGGCTGATCAAGCAGCCGACTGAGCCCTCTCCTGGCTGCTCAAGTAGCCGGATGCCCACGAGCGGGCCCCCTCCGTTGACTTTGGGACGGAGATGCCCTATCCTGTCCCTTTGTCTGCAGGTACAACAACGGGACGCGACTGGCAGGACGGGTGACCCTGTGGCTACAGTGGTCGCTTCCGCACTGCCCCGCATGGCTACAGTTCAACCGTCCGGGCTCTAACCTCGATGAGCGTGACCGGGCGGGGAAACAGTGCCGACACGCCTTCGCCACTTGATTGCCTATCCCGGCGTGGCTACAGTGCCGCCGGCCGTACCGAAGACCTCGGCCGGCTGGCGCTAAACGACGCCTCCCCGAGCGACTCGTGCCGGGGCAGGTGGGCGAGGGCCAATCGCGGTGCCTACCGGCGGGCCCCAAAAGGGATGGAACCGCTCGGCCGGCAGGCCCCGCCCAGGACGAGACGACGCGAGAAGGGGGACCCTCTGGCCAGGCGGAGAGGCTGCCAGCCGGGTCCCTCCACCTTAGTACTTAAAACATATTATAAGAGCCGAGGGGTTGGCCTATAAACCCCCCGAGCCCCCCATGCAACGGGGACGATTGATCGGACCCACGAGCAGAAGAACACACCCACACACACCCACGAAGCTCTCATATCCCCTCTGGGAGCGGAGGAAGACGAGCCGGCTGCTCCTTCTTCCTCCTCTAGACACAGCTCCAGGAGCATCCTTGTATACTTGATCATCCATCCAACGAAACCAAGAAGGACTAGGGGTGTTACCTCCCTCGGAGGGCCCCGAACCTGGGTACATCGCGTGTCATCACCTCTTGGGCCCAATCTCGCACCCGGAGCCCATCGGCGTCCTTTGGCCCCAACACCTTCGATAAGCCACCCCATGGCATCTGTCGTGAGAAAACGACGACAGTTGGCGCCCACCGTGGCGCCATACGCGGCGCCATTCGGGTTCATGCTCTGGGCGGGACCCCTCGCCATTCCCCGCCGTCGCCGCTCGGCCCGGCAAAACCATGGGGAGCTCGTGGGGCTTGCCTTAGCACGCCCTGCGGGCAGCTCCGACGGCCTGGCGGCCGACGTCGACGCGCTCATCGAGCGCTTCGGAAAGCTCAACCTCGTCGAGGCTCCGGTCGCGGATGAGTACCCCGTGGGGGTGCTTGTCTGTGCCGCCCCGCCATAGTAGTGGGCGTACTCGCTGCGGCTCGGCCCGGCGGGTCCTGCGATCATGTGCTGGTGATGGCCATCACCTCCTCCACCGCATCCGGACAGGCGCGAGTAGCGGCTACCGCTGCTGCCGCCCGCGTCGGCACGTCCGACCTGCTCGGTGCGGCCCTCCGGGGCTTAAGCACCCTGATCGCCCCGACGGCAAACCCCGACACCGCCGCGGCCGATCTCGAGGCGGCTCGCCGCATCCTGTTCGAGGATGCCACCGCCCTCGCGGCCATGCGGCGCCGGATGGAGGCGGCGCAGCGGGAGTACGCCTCCGCTTACGGTCTCACCCCGGCTGGCGCCGAGCCCAGCCGATGTGGGGCCATGCGCGACCACGGTCGCGTGGTCGCCGAAATCCTCAGCGGCAAGATGCCCGTCTATGACACCCCCGCAGCCAACCTACGGGCCCTCAAGGTGTCCTACGAGGTGTTGGACTCCTTGGAGGGCGAAGAGCGTGCTGCTCACGAGCGCGACATAAAGAAGCTCATCGATCCTGCGGATGCGCAGCAGCATAAACTCGCGCCAGGCGGCGCCGCTACTGAAGGCCCTCGGCCCGAGCGCGAGGGAACAGGAACTGCTGGCCGCCCGGTAGCCCAGTACTCCTATTCCCCTCGCGTCTCCGGCCACCGGGTCGAGGCAAACAACCTCCGGCCCTCTGAGACATCGGGGAGTGAGCAGCCGACTGTTAGCAGCCGACGCACAAACGAGCCGCCTCGCAGAGGCCGCCACCACGAAGCGCTGGCATCCGACAGCCGGCGCAACCGGGTGCACACGCCGCCTCCGCGACACAAATCGCGGCAATCAACACCGCCCACCATCCGTCCCGAGCTTTCGGCCCGGCTCAGACCGCGCATCCCCCGCAGCAAGGACGATGCTCGCAACCGCATCGACCAGCTCGCGCAATCCGCTCTCCTTGAGGAGGAGGGATCGATTGGCCCGGCCTGCTTCGGCCCCCGGATCCACACCGAGCCGTTCCCAAAGGGCTTCACGCTCCCTAGGGACACCCCAAAATACAACGGGGCCGCCAAACCCGAGGATTGGCTCATCGACTACACCACCGCGGTGGGCATCGCTAAGGGGAATAAGCGCGTAGCCGTCCACTATGTCCCCCTCATGCTCATCGTCTCGGCCCGCACCTGGCTCAACAGCCTGGCGGCCGGAAGCATCAACACCTGGACAGACTTCGAGGAGGCCTTTGTCCGCAACTTCACTGGCACCTACAAGCGGCCCGGCCGGCCCCGTGAACTCGCCATGTGCATTCAGGGGCCGGACGAATCCCTCCGCGACTACCTCACTCGCTGTACCGAGCTCCGCAACTCCTGCAAAGGAGTGCACGAGGTGCAAGCCATGCAGTACTTCATCGAGGGCTGCCGGGACGACACCCCTCTCAAGCACAAGCTCCTGTGCTCCAAGCCGGCCACATTGGTCGAGCTCATGACCAAGGCGGAATAATACGCCATGGCCGACTCAGCCATCCGGTTCAAGACGACCCCGCCAGCCAAGGCGACGACAACGCCGGCCGTGACCCGGCTGGCTGCCGACAACCGGCAGTCATAGAACAACAAGCGTAAGAATGACCAGCCGGATTCCCGCTACGGGAGCTGGCAGGTCAATACTGTAGAGGATCAAGAGCCGGCTGCCCAGCCTTCCGGCCAGCGCTAGCGAACCGACAAGGCTGCCTGGTAGCCGAAGCTCACCTTCGAGGAAATGTTCGATCTTCCATGCAAGAACCATTCAGGGGCCAAACCCTCCATGCACATGCTCCGGCAATGCAGCTTCTCACAGCGATTGGCGCGGGGGGACGGCCTTCCGGCTCCTCCCGTGCCGCCAGCCCGTGCACCGGTCCCGCCCCCGCTGCCACCCCGGCGCCGGCAACGGCCCCAAACGACGGTCGTCTAATCGACCAGTACCCCAACCAAGACGGTTGCGATGTTGTCTTCACCAGTGAAGATACGGGCAAGCACGCAGAGCGCCGGCTCCGCCATGAGGTGAACGCCACCATGCCGGCGACTCCCCAGTTCATGCAATGGTCAGAGAAGCCAGTCACGTGGAGCCAGGCCGACCATCCCATGGTGATGCCGAATCCCGACAGCTATGCCTTGGTCCTTGACCCCACCATCGCCACCAAGGAGCGAGCCTACCGCTTCATGCGGGTGCTGATAGATGGTGGCAACATCATCAACAATCTCTACCTCGATACGATGCGCAAGCTGGGGCTGAAGACGGAACACCTGCAGGTGAGCCGGACGGTTTTCCACAACATCGTGCCTGGGAAGTCCTGCTCCCCTGTCGGCAAAATTACGCTCGATGTCCTGTTCGGCGGACCCGGCCACTTCCACCGCAAACCGGTGTTGTTCGAGGTCGTGGACCTCGCAAGCCCCTACCACGCACTGCTGGTCCGGCCGGCCCTTGTTAGTTTCATGGCGGTTCTGCATTATGCCTACCTCAAGCTCAAGATGTCGGGCCCTAAGGGAATCATCGCTGTCAAGGGCTATTACAAGATGTGACTTGAGTGCGCTCGAGATGGGAGTCGGCTGGCCGAGGCCTTGAAAATCGCCGAAGAGAAGCAGTAGCTCGACCGGCTCGTAGCCCTTGCGGTCAGCCCGCTGGCCGTGCTTCCCCCTCCCTCGCAATCCACCGGCAAGGCCTCCTTCCAACTGTCCAAGGACACCAAACAAATCCCGCTCGACCTGGCCAACCCGGCTTAGTGCGTCACGATCGTCTCCCGCCTCGACAGCAAATAGAAGGGTGAGCTCATCGACTTCCTCCATGAGAATCGGGACATCTTCGCGTGGTCCCCCAAGGACATGTCGGGTATTCCGAGGAAGTTCGCCGAGCACAAACTACACGGCCGGCCGGACGCCAAGCCGGTCAAGCAACCCCTATGCCGCTTCTCCGAGGAGAAGCGGCGCACTATAGGAGAAGAGATCGCCCAGCTGCTCGTAGCCGGATTCATCATGGAAGTGTTCAACCTGGATTGGCTGGCCAAGCCAGTCTTGGTGCTGAAGAAGAACAAGACCTGACACATGTGTATCGACTACACTAGCCTGAACAATGCATGTCCCAAGGACCCATTCGCCCTGCCGCGGATCGATCAAGTTATCGACTCCATGGCCGGCTGCGACTTGCTGTCCTTCCTGGACGCCTATTCCGGCTACCACCAGATCAAGCTAGACCTGGAAGACCATCTCAAGACCACCTTCATCACGCCCTTCGGGGCCTACTGCTACATCATCATGTCCTTCAACTTGAAGAATGCAGGCGCCACCTTCCAACCGTGCATGCAGAGGTGTCTCCTACCTTAGATTGGCAGGAACGCCCACGTCTACGTCGACGACATCATCGTCAAGACCAAGAAGCACTTCAGCCTCCTCGACGACCTCTGGGAGACCTTCGCGAACTTGCACGAATACAAGATCAAGCTCAACCCGGAGAAGTGCGTTTTTGGCGTTCCCACTGGTCAACTCTTGGGTTTCTTCGTGTCCGCCCGCGGCATCAAAGCTAACCCCGAGAAGATCCACGCGATCGAGTGCATGCCAAAGCTGACCCGGCTCCGCGACGTCCAAAAGTTTACCGATTGCCTTGCCTCGCTCAGCCGGTTCATTAGCCGGCTGGGGGAGAAGGCTCTGCCCCTCTACGGGCTCCTTCGCAAGATGGCTCTAATCGAGCCGGGTCAAACCAAGAGGCCAGGCATCTTTGACTAGCCTGACAAGGCAGACGAGGCCTTCTGCGGCCTTAAGAAGGCTCTCACCCGCACGCTAATCCTGGCCGCCGACTGAGAAGGAACCGCTGCTCGCATACATCGCTGCGACCACCCGCATCATCAGCGTCATCCTGGTGGTCGAGTGGCCAGAGGAGGGCAAGTCCCTGCCGGTCCAACGGCCCGTCTACTACCTTAGTGAGGTCCTCGCCGCGTCCAAGCAGAACTACCCCCACTACCAAAAGATGTGCTACGACATATACTTCGCCACCAAGAAGGTCAAGCAATACTTCCAAGAGCATACCATTACCGTGGTGAGCACGGCCCCGCTCAGCGAGATCATGAGCGGTCGGGACTCCACCGGCCGGATCGCCAAATGGGTGATCGCCCTTGCCGATCACGAGATCCGGTATGAGCCGAGAACCACCCTCAAGTCGCAGGCCTTGGTGGACTTCCTCGTCGACTGGGCGTTTACGGAGTTCGTCCCGCCTACCCCAGACTCCACGCATTGGCGAATGCACTTCGACGGCTCGAAGATGAGGACCAGCCTGGGTGCAGGCGTAGTCCTCTCCTCCCCAAAGGGTGATCAGCTCAAGTATGCCCTCCAGATCCACTTTGCCGCCTCCAACAACGTGGCGGAGCATGAGGCCATCATCCACGGCCTTCGGCTCACCAAGGAGATCGGCATCAGGCGCATCCGCTGCTTCGGCGACTCTGACCTCGTGGTGCAGCAGTTCTTTGGCAAATGGGACGCCAAGGACGCCAACATGGCTAGCTACCGCTTCCTCGTACAACATCTCACCGGCTCCTTCGAGGGCTGCGAGTTTCATCACGTCCCCCAAGCGGACAACGAGGCGGCAGATGCACTGGAGAAAATCGGCTCCACTCGGCAGGCCATCCCAGCCGGCGTCTCCCTCGAACGGTTGCTCAAGCCATTGATCATGCCTTCCCCAAGTTCGGAGTTGATCCTCGTACCGACAGGGGCCGCCGGTCCATCACCAGCCCCGGCCGCCTCTCCAGCAACTTCGCCACCGGCTCTCGAACTGTTGGCCACCCAGCCGGCCCTGGTCAAGCCGGCGGCACCCGAGGCGGCAAGCCCCGGCGGCACGGCCGTCATGGTGATCGAAGATCCACTGGCCTCGGGGGCTCTCGAGCCGGTCCCGGGGTCAGGCGACCCGGCCCCGGGGGCTGAACAACCAGGCCCAGGGGCTCCCGGGCCAGCCGCCGTAGCGACCCTCTCGTGGGCCCAACACATCTTATCGTTTCTTCTGCGAGGCGAGCTGCCTCCGGACAAGGCTCTGGCTTGGCAAATCCAACGCCGGGCCCCGGCCTACAACATCATCAATAATGAGCTCATCCAGTGCAGCACCACCAGCGTTTTCCAACGGTGCGTCGAGCCGGAAAAGGGCCTGTAGATCCTCCTCGACATCCACCAGGGCGAGTGCGGGCATCATGCTGCCTCCCAGACCCTGGTGGCCAAGGCCTTCCGCCACGGCTTCTGCTAGACCACGACTCTCAAGGCAGCCAAGAAGTTGGTCGACGAATGCGAAGGCTGCCAGCGCTTCAGCGTGCGAAGCCACCTGCCGGTAACGACCCTCCAAAACATCCCCCTCTCGTGGCCCTTTGCCGTTTGGGGCCTGGACATGGTGGGTCCGTTCAAAACCGCTCGAGGCGGCATGATGCACTTGCTGGTACCGGTGGACAAATTCACCAAGTGGATCGAGGCGTGACCAATCAAGAAGCTGGACGGCCCCACGGCCGTTCGGTTCATCGACTACATCACGATGCGCTATGGCGTTCCTCATAGCATCATCACCGACAACGGCACCAATTTCGCCAAGGGCGCGCTCGGCGTTTCTGCTCCAAACAAGGGATCCAGCTCGACCTGGCTTCCGTCGCTCATCCACAATCAAACGGCCAGGTCGAGAAGGCGAATGGCCTCATCTTGTCCGGCATCAAGCACTGGCCCATGACACCGCTGGTAAGGTCGTCCGGCTGCTGGATCGACGAGCTGCCGACCGTCTTGTGGAGTCTTAGGACCACCCCGAACCGGTCGACCGACTACACCCCATTCTTCCTTGTGTATGGGTCCGAGGCGATCATCCCCACCGACATCGAGTTCGATTCGCCTCGGGTCACCCTATACAGGGAGAAGGACGCTAAGGAGGCAAGAGAAGACGGCATCGATCTACTCGAGGAGGCTGGGGAACTGGCCTTGAGCCGGATGGTGATCTACCAGCAGAAGCTCCGGCACTACCACAACAAACTGATCCGGCCGCTCTCGTCCCGCGAGGGGGACCTGGTCCTCAGACGGGTCCAACGAACTGCCGGTCAGCACAAGCTGTCCTCCCCATGGGAGGGCCCGTTCATCATCAGCAAGGCGCTACACAACAACACCTACTATCTGATAGACGCCCAGAAGCCGCGAAAGCGCAAGAGAGACCCCTCCGACGAAGAGACAGAGCGCCCATGGAACGCGGCGCTCCTGCGCCCGTTTTACTGCTGAGGAAAATCAATGTATGTATGTATCCCCATCCTTTTGGGCTTATGAATGCAATGGGAATCCCAAGCCGGCTCTTGGGGCACGCCCCGTTTCGTTCCTCTCAAAGTGTTCCACACTCACCGACTCCCCGGTTCGGCTCCCGAGCCCGAGGGCTAGCCGGCTAGACCTGGAAGCATCTCTCCACAAAAGGCTAAGTAATGTGAGCTGGACAAGCTTCCCCACCCTTACCAGCTACAGAACGGCTCTCGGCTGTCTGGCTGACAGGGCCTCGGGGCGGCAGGGTTTGGCTTGCACCAAAGGTCGTAACGGGGGGGCTTCTTCTAGGCTCAACCGGACCCTCGCCGCGTCTCTACCACTCTACTTACCCCGAAAAAACCCTCGCGATTCCTAAAGTTTCGAAACGGCTCCCTTGAGGCGGATGCCCTGACCCAGCTATAGACCGGCTGTCGTTCTGGTGGGGCCAAGGCCAAAGGGGAAAAGGAATCGAAACGCAAAGAATCGAGGCGGGCAAAAAGGGGTAAGAACGAGGCAGCATGATTCACAAGCCAGAACATAAATACTCACGACATAGACATTAAGGATAAAGTGGCCCATGGTCGGCATTCAGTTCATTACATAGACACCCCCAGTGGGTGGATTCAAGTCATTGTGTGCAGGAAAAGGAAAGGATAACTAAGATGCCCGGGGGCTTAGCCCATTGGCGCGTCGCCAGCCGGTGTGCCCTCAGCCAACGTGTCGCGAGGCAGCTCGGTTCCCGCCCCAGAGGTGGTCGTGGCCTTCAGGTCGGCTCCCTTGTCCTTCGAGGTGGGCCCCTCGGTCTCAGCCGTTTTGCCGCTCGATTCCGTGCTCTCGTCGGCGACTTCGGCATCATCCGGGCCTTGATGGATGCCGAAGGAGTCCTCCGGCAGCGGCTCGCCGTCCTTGCCAAGGGGCGGCAAGAACTCGTCCGTGTCGACGTACAACGCGAGTTCGTTCGCCCGCTGGACCAGGGCCAGCTCGCGGGCCTCCCGCTCCGCGGCCGGCACGTCTCACATGGTCGCCAGTCAGGCCAGGTCCACGCCCCGGTACCAGGACGTGACGAACCGAAGCGCCATCTGCGCTCCGGCTCGGGCAGCCAAGGTCTTCCAGGCCTCGAGGCAAGGGACGGTGTGCTCGAGCTAAAGGGCCACACGGTGCGTCGGAGCTCCCCACGGTCCGGCCACATCGCGACGATGACCTCCTTGCCGGCAGTCATGAGCCGCTCCACGCTCCACTCGAGATGGGTCATCCGCATCTCGACGGCGATCCCGATCTCATCCATGTCCCACGGGGCGTGATCTTCGATGGAGCGGCCGTACTCCCGAAGGTGCTCCCGGTGCTCCTCAGCGGCGCGCGAGGCGCGGCGATGGGTCTCTGGGAAGCGCAATGGAAGAAAGAAGGGAAGAAAGAAAGGAAAAACAAGATGTAACACAAGAGGCGGCAAGAAAAAGGGCAATTGATGGAAATAAGCAAGAAGTCGACGCGTACCTTCGATCGTGTCGTCCATGCCGATGACGAAGTGAAGTGCCTGTTCATGCTCTTGCTTCTGGGCCGCCTCCGAGGCGGCAAGGGAGCCTCTGAGCTCCTCGAGAGCCTTCTCGAGGCGGGTCACCTTGCCTTGGAGGGCGGCCGTCCTCTGGGCGGCCTCAGCCGCCTCCTTGATGGCCGCTTCCCGGGCCGCCGTCTCCTTGGCCGCCTCGGCCCCGGGCCGCCTCCCCGTCGGCCAGCAGCGTGGCCAGCCGGTCTGCCTCCTACGCGGCCGCCTGGATGTCCCGCGTCAGCCGGTCCCGTTCGGCGACGAGTCCGATTTTCTCCCCTCGAAGGGTGGACAGCTCGCCTGCATGACACACCCAACGTCAGCCGACTCCTGGGGACTATGCATTCCCCCCCGAAGTGCAACTTACCTTGCACGCGCACCAACTCCTCCTCCAGGCGGTAGAAGCCGTACTTGCTCCGGTCATGGATGGCGACCGCTTATGCAAAGAGCTTTTGTCACAGGGAGGTTCCCTCCTATTGCAAACGAGGCGAAGGTTAAGATATATTTAAAGGAGATCCAGCCCGGCTGCCCGTCAGCCGGTCAGCCGGCCCTCATCTCGGGGGCTACACCCAGTGAGTGCGCTTGCACGCCCCCACTAAAAATTCTAAGGAAGGAAGTCGACCTACCTCAGCGCGCTGAAGGGCGGCGTCCGTCGCCTCCGCGAACCGGGCCAGCTCCTGCCGGCACCGGTCTAGGACGCGCCCTAGATCCACAAGGGAGGGGACCAGGCTACCTGCCGGGGGAGCCGGCAGGACCGGCGCGCTCGCCAGCGCGTCCTAGTCCCGGCAGACCTCCTGCATCGACCGGAGGACCCTTCGGGCCCAGCCGCTGCTGCCGCCTGGACTCGCTGCCTCTCCGGCCGCTGGGGGCGGGTTGATGACGACAAGGGACCAGGAGTCGCCTCCCGCCGGCCCCCCGCCGGGCGCCGTCGCCGCCTCCTCTCCCGGCCGCTCCAACGTGCCAGTCATGCCAGAGGGCGTCACTGCTTCCATGGCTGCCGCCTCCGGCGGCACCACCGGCGTCTGCTCCATGACCACCGACTCCTTCAACACCTCCTCTCGAGCGGGTTCGGAGGCTGGCGGGATCACTTCTGGCACGCGAGGCCAGGCCACCTCGGGGGACTGCTCCGCTGCCGCCTCGGGAGCCCGCTCGTGCACGGGCGGAGGCAGCGGTGGGTCCGTGGCTGCTCCTCGCGACTCGTTCGACGGGGGCCTCGACGTACGAGTGGACTCCGCTGCCGAATCTGAGGCCTGGGGAGGCTCGGTCGACCCCCTTCGCTGCCAGCCGCTCGAGGTCGTGGAGTGCGTGGCCCCTCCCCGTGTGCCGGACTGGGAGGCTCGCAGCTCCGCGAGCCTCCTCTTCTCCTCCCACTGGGTGGCCGCGTGCTCATGGGCCAGCCGGCCGGCGGCCTCCGTCTGCTCCCCGGCCGTCTCCTCCTCTTGGAGCTCGACGGGGTCGCTGCAACGCCCAAGACCTGGTCATCAACTGGCTCACAGGGAAAAAATAGAGAAACTCACACGAAAAGTAAAGACTTACGCAACAACAAGGGGCAGGGCCCGCTTAGCTCGGGGTGGCGGTTTCCGCGCGGCCATCTTGACCCGCTTCGGGCCGGGAGGCAGGGCCGTCGGCCCCCCTAAGTCGGCCTCTTCCCTCGGCCAGCCGGTTCGGTGGCCGAACCTCGAGCCGGTTGCTCCTCGCTCCTGCGGTCCTGGCGTGCTGCTGGAGGAGGTCCGTCTAAGATCATCAGTTCATCATCATCGTTACCATCATCGTCCGTCCAGTCGCGGATGGAGGGGGCCTGAGGGAACTCACCCGCTCCACAGGGTCCTCCGGCTGCTCCGGCCCCTCCGGCTCCGCCTGGGGCGCCGCCTCGCGGCTCCGCCTGCTCGTCGGCCTCGCCCGAGGAGTCCACTCCTTCCTCTGTGGGACCTCCTGTCTGGAAATCTTCGGAGTCGGAGTCCTCGTGCCCCGCTTCGAAGATTTGCAGGTGCGGGCCGTCCGGCGTGTTCTGTCACACCAACAGCTGTGGTCAGCACGCCAACATGAGTTCTCCAGCCGACTGCCGGCTGGGGAATAGCATACAAAGAAAGAAAAACCGCCTCGACAAGAAAACTCATGAGGGGAGGCCGGTTGATGCGGTCATATGGCTCCATGCCGAAGGATAACGAGGCGGGCACAACTTGAACCTCGTGAGGGGGTTCACCCACCTCGCCACCTGAGCCGGTGTTAGCTCCATGGTTGACTGCCGACAGGGGTCATGCCGGCCGGACATATCGTAGATCCGGTGTGGCCTCATCTAGAGAGGCAACACTCGACGCGAGATGAAGGCCGCCACCAGGTCGGTGGCGACCAGCTCTTCGGCGCTCTTTAGCTACGTGAACCAAGCCATCTGGTGTAAGGCCACGCCGCACGTGGCTGACGCCTGCCAGTTCTGATGGGTGGACTACTGGTCCTCGAAGGGCGGCAGCCGGATCTAGTCCGTCCTCGGGTCGACGTTCTTCACATAGAATGTAGCGACCCGACTCAAAACGAGTCAAGCCTCTGTGTGTTCTGTGCCATCCCTGGATCAGTATGCTGGCACACACAGTACATCAATGTATATATCAAAGTGCAATCACATGTAATTAATGTAAAACTAATATATACCTTAAAATCTCAACGGAAACAGTCAACGGGAGTGGAGTCCCAATAACACCAACGATAGGTTGAGTGCGGACCGTAACCCTGAATCCTACTCTTACTTGTCGTAGAATGAATACCGGCAAGATCACCATAGCAGAACAGAAGATAAATACTATTCTATACGCAATAAGGCTTTGTGGCTCTGTGTCTGAGTTTTTGCAGAAAAGCTGGTTTTATTTTCTTTTCTGACAACAAAGGAATATCATGGAGTTTTCACTATAGAGTTACCTAACATGACATGGTTCCACCAACCGATGTCTTAATGCCCACAAGTATCATAAGTTGCCCACAATTAATTATCAGTCCAGTGTTGAGAGTTCAGAGATAGATCCAAGTCTAGAAGCTCAAATTGTATGTAACCGGGGACATGGCTAATCGATTAGGTTTAACTCTGTAGAGTGTTGTGTACTTTACCCACAAGATTCGTTCCCTCCTGGTAAGTCCTCGCACTGCCGGGTGTTTGAGAACAGGACGGACGAAACATGGTCTTTTAGAGTGTTTCAGTGACTACTGTCAGTGCCCATCCATTCCTAACGTCGACAACATCTCGTAGCACTGCCCAGCCAGAGTCACAACAAAGATCGACCAAGCCAGAGACCATAATGACTTGTGGCTACACAGGTAAGCTTCCGGGCATGAAGTATTCATCCTTCTCTTTGAGTCTAGGTGAAGCTTTCCACAAGATGTCATGGCGCTTCTCCATGCATCCCGGCCATCCACTGGTTACTCCAGGGATGCCCAATCAACCATCCTTCACCCAGTAGTGTGTATTGAAAAACTTGTTTCTCGAGTCTCGAAGTCTTGAGGTCTTGAAGATGCCGGACTTGAAGATGCCTTGATGCGGTTGTCATCTTGACGTGGAGTCCTCCTTCTCACACCACTCACGAACACTCATACCAGACCCCGTCTACTTTAGCATAGCATTGAACTAACAAGCATTCCCGGGGCTTTAGTAACAAGTGGTGGGTTCCTACCTCATGTATTCTACTCAACTACAAGAATTTCAATAACACTACTGGAGGGATTTCTTGAATGATGTCACTACATGCAATAAAACATAGGTATGAAATAGATGGTCAAAGTGAACTTGCCTGTACTGTTGATGAAGATAATATCGCTCTCAGAAAATTACTTGATAGACTATTCGTCACTCTCCGATGAAAATCTATATAATCAAACATTGCATCCATATAAGCAATCATACTAGCAATCAATTCTAAAAATCAAGAAGTAACACAAAACCAAAAGCAACAAGGTTGTGATGAAGGAAATACTTAAGAAAAACTCAAAACAACAAAACTACATCAAGGTATCACAAAACCAAAAACAACAAGGTTGTGATGAAGGAAATACTTAAGACAAAAGTTAAAATCAACAAAACTTCATCAACACAACCAAAGTTGGTTTTCTCTACAAGTACATCCTATTTTCAAAAGTAAAAACACAAAACAAAGTAAAATATAATCAAAAGTAGTTTAGTAAATATTTTACTTAGCAAAAAGAATTACTTTTGAAGAATAACTAGGAACTAAGAAAACAATACTCGAGCAACATAAGTTTTTAACTACTAGAACATACCAGCAGGAAAACACTAAGTTAATAAAAGAAAAACAATTTTGAAAGCAAATAATTAACAGAAAGTATTTTCTCATAAATATTTATTTTGCAAAAAGAACTAATTGAAAAGCTTTTATAAAGATTCTTCTTTTGATATAAAACAAGGTCATCCTTGGCTTAAACCACAAACAATCTCAACTATAATACAAATTGTTTCTGGTCTAAACTTAGATTAACAGAATATCAAACTTATAAAACTATTTGTGGAAACTATTTTCAAATAGTGGATCAAACTAGCAATAAAAATCAAATTGCAAGTTATAATTGAATTAGAATTGATTTTCATGCAATCAACTAATAAGATAATATTTGTTTGAAGGGCTACTGTTATCTAATAGAAAACTTTATAAAACCTATCAACTAATATAAAAGAAAATAAATTAAAACTATTTAAAACAAAAGAAATATAACTAAACCTAAAAAAGAACTAAAACGGAATCTGTTTTGTTAAAAAATACTAATTTAAAATATTCTAAAAATTTCCAAACTCTACCTACTGATAACTAAGGTCACTAGTGACAAGTAGCAAAAAGAATCAACTAAAAATATATATTTAAAATCAAGATATTCAGAAAATAAGATTTGAATCAAATGTTTGAATTAAATTTTAAATTATTCAAATTTGGTCAAACTTGATATCTACAGAAACCATATAAAATTTGTAACACAATGCAAAAAGAATCAAATTAAAAAATTAAAAACATAAAAGATATGATTAAAACAAAAACAGAACCAAATCTGTAAAAGAAACTAAAATAGAAAAAAAGAATAATTATCCTAACGGACTCGGGTATACGTGGCGGTTTCTTATTGGCTACGGGTGTGTGCGCGTGGGTGCTAACGAGCGGATGGCCGGTCTGTAGAGGATACCGGTTCGTTTTATAAAACTTCTAATCTAGTGCGTAGATCCTAGATCTGACGATGGCGGGTGGAGGTGGCAGCTTACAGGGGAGGGAGTCGGGGTTCCGGCGAGGTCGACGACGGCCGGAAGTCGGAGACGCTCGGAGACGGTGCTGCGGTGGTCGGGGGTGGCGTCCGAGGGCTTCAAACAGCGGCGGAGACTCTCCGACGTGCTTTGGTGGCGTCGAAGGGGAGTGGGGGTGAGTGGAGCGACGGGCAGATGCTCTGGGAGCTTTGGTGGGGATGCATAACTTCCGCGAGCTCGTGCGGGGTGGTTCTGGCGAGAGCAGAGGGGGTTTCGGGGTGAAATGGAGCGCGGAGGGAGGCCGGGGTATTTATAGGGCCGCGGGTGGTCGAGAGAAGGCAGGTGGAGGTGAATCCGTCGCGGGAGGGATCTTCGGCGAGGTCCTGTGCGCGGGGAAGAAGGAGATGACCACAGTGTTTTCGGGAGTGGTTGGTGGGTCTGTTTGTCAGCGAGAGAGAAAGAAACGTGGGCGGCGTCGGTGGCCGGTTAGAAGGAAAGTAGGAGGGGTTAAGGGCAGGTGGGCCGACTGTTTCTTTAAAAGCATTAAAATCTTTCCTTTTTTTTCTATTTTCCAGTGAATGGAAAAATAATAAATGGCATTAATTATGTTCCCAAAAATAAAGACCTTTATATCTAAATGACCAGGGAAATAAATTCTTTTTAATGAACATTTTTCCACGGCCAAATTAAGTACTTTTAAATTTTTTTTTAGAAAAATGCCTAAATTGATTTTAATTCTTCTTGCAAATCATTTTCAAATAACCCCCTGGGTTTTATGGTTCAAATACTTCACAAAAATAACCCTGGTGAGGAGTGTCATATTACTCCTCTCAAATTTTGTCAAGGGGTTTGAATTCTTTCAAACTTCAAATAGGGAATTCAAATATGAAAGTGAAAACTCCATATGAGAAATTTTCAAATAGTTTTCAAATTCCCTTTCCAAATCTTTTCATGTTGAAGAAGTCATGTCATCTTCTCTCACTGATTTGAAAGGTAAGAATTTGAAATCAAACACAAAGGGTTAAGTCATTTTATTCCCTCTCATTCAAAAGTTTCAAAAAGTTTCAAATTTCACTCAATTCAATCACTCAAGCAAACAAACACTCATTCTAATATTTATTATAACATTCCAAAATTTGGGATGTTACAAACCTACCACACTTAAAATTAATCTCGTCCTCGAGATTCGAAAGGGCTAGAAAGAATAGGTTAGGGTTTGGGGTCTTCTAGCAAATCCGGTGACCAAGAAGGTGTGGGGTCTACCACAATTAAAATGAGAGTTACCGGTCCCTCAAAATCATGATAGTCCTCTGGGAGCATCTGTCTCTTCTCATTATTTACGATAGCTCCTTTAGTGATGCTCTTCCATTATATCAAAATCTTGTGTTCTCATAACAAATGCACTTTCCTCCGATACTGGGTCTTCTTAACTGATAAGTCTCGTGATCATTCTAAGTAGCTTATCGACGATCTCATGGTGGTCTACCATTAGTGGTTATCCTGTAGTGAAATGGGTCTTGGCTTCATTCCTCATCGTAAAAATTCCTACGTGTGGCAACAACTGCCATGTACAAGGGTTTTACATCATACCATTCTAAGGCTTAAACAAAAGCTTCAAAGAATGTCGTCTCTTTACTATGGGTAAGTCACTCAGATTTACCATTCCGAATAGCAAGAGAAATGATAAGAGTAAGTCGTCATGGTGGCCAAGCCATGTCGCACTGAAATCATTACCTTGTATAAGGTTTAGTGAATCTCGTATTCTAACACTTGGGCTTCCTCACAAGCATTGCAGAAATTTCTCTTGTCAACGAACGCAGTTCGGATAAATCCATTAATTCTACAAGCTGAACAAAAACATCTATCGTTTCTTCACATCTCTCAGGTTATCGTATACTCTAAGAAAACGTTTGCTGATCAATCGTAGCTTCTTCCAAGTTTCTTCCTTCACAATCCTGAGGTCAGTGAGTTTTGGGTTCACTTGAATACTTGACCAGATTTAACTCACTCTTGGGGTTACTATCGTTCCATAATTCAGCATTACCTTCAGTTCACTACACCATACCCTTGAGATAACAAATCACAGACTTATTCTTATTTAGATTCCACTCTGCGGAATTCATTTTCCTTTCCATTGGTCTGTTTAACCTTGGGTACCACAATCATTCCCTTTTCCAATATTCCAACTTCAAAAGCACTTCATCACAAAGGTCGTCATGCACATAGTTTGATGTGGTCCCACATTCTCTTCACGTGTATTCAGTTATCCAAACTCCTTAATATGAATGGTATTTTTTCCATTCATTTATCCCTGTGGTTACTACCACACTTAAAATGAAATGCACTCCTGCCTGCATAGACCATATTTTCTCATATCCTCGAAAATTGGTCAGAGATCTTTGTTCTTGGAGTGGTAACTCATAGAAAATCTTGACACAATAAACTTCATTGATTTACGAAGTTATTACAATCTCAGGGACTTCCGTTACAAAATTTTAACTCCATAATCTCATGAGAATGATAGTGTTTCATGTTACACCTATTGCCATCTTCAAAATTAATTACTTCATTCTAGCTTTCTTCTCCCTTGGACATTTACTAGCATAATGTCCCGCTTCCTTGCAATGAAAACAGATGACGTCTGACAATTCTCGAGGCTTCTTGATGTTGGTGTTTGCTCCTTGGGTTCTTGGTTCCTTTCCTGGGCACATATTGGCGTAGTGGCCCATATCCTTGCACTGAAAACATCTGATATGACTCAGGTTCTTCTGTTGATTGGCTTGTTCCTTCCTGATACTCTTTCTCTTCTTCCTAGACCCTTGCGTACATATCATAGCTTCTATTTCCTAAGGGTCATACCCAAACATTTCTGTCGGGAATTCTTCTAGATATTCCTTTGGACAATCCTGTGTGATATGTCCTTCTTATCCACATGAATAACATGACTTGATACTTCTATTTGGGTCTGGTATATCTCCCATCATCACGAGTTCTTCTAACTCATTCCCGAGGGCTTCTTTCATTGCTCCTTCTGCTGCTTCCAGACTTCTTGTACCTTAGAGTATATTTGACATTGTGCCGGATAGTGAGTGGTTCCTTCACACAATAAACATGTCACCTGCCCAGTTGGGCATTCCTCAGCTCGGTGATTTTCTTCACAATGAGGGCATCCTTCCTTGTGTTCTTCCTGGGTGTGTCCTATCTCTCCACATATCCTGCATGCACAAATCTTCTTCACATCTTTGCAACAGGGCTTTTGGGTGTTGGTGACAACATGAGATTTTTGTAGAGTCATCTTGAATTCTTCCCAAGTGATTGATGCTTGCCTATCATGGATATATTCATGCATCTTCCACCAATGTGCAGCACCTTCTGCAAAGTACCGAAGAGCATACTGGACCATCTCGTTCCTTGCAACATGGTTACTCCTTAGATGATCCTCCATGTTCTGAATCCATTCTTTTGTCTCTAACGGAGTTATTGATCCAGAATACATGAGTCCAGCTTCATTTGTCATCTATTGGGTTCAAGGTTTTGGGGATGAGATAGAAAGGAGGGGATACACACAATACACACAATGGTTTTGAAAATAGATTTTAGTTGTGGCTGTCAAAAATTTACACACAAATGACAGCTCACAAATCATTGTATCTAACGTAAGTATACAACAGGGGTTTGGTCTTCTAGGGCATAATATCTTGGAAACTCTTCATGGTCTTCAATTTCTTCGGGTCTTCACAGTCTTCAACTCGTGTAGCTTCAACTCTTCTAATGCATGGTGAAATCTTGTTTACTTTGAAGTGACCATCAGTTGTTTCGATATCTTGTCCTTCTCGAAGTGCTCTCAGTTGATCCTTAGTCTGGTCAAAGGGGAACGGGTATTTTCTAACTCTTTGAGGTAAGAGATATCATTTGATAAAGCTCAAATAAGATGAGAAGTAAAGGGTCTTTTGAAAACAAGGTTTTTTTTTGAGAAATCATTTCCTAAGGGCTTTCCAGTTTCTAGGGTCACGTCCTACAGTCAACATGTGCTCTGATACCATCTCTGTAGCGACCCGACTCAAAACAAGTCAAGCCTCTGTGTGTTCTGTGCCATCCCTGGATCAGTATGCTGGCACACACAGTACATCAATGTACATATCAAAGTGCAATCACATGTAATTAACGTAAAAATGATATATACCTTAAAATCTCAGCGGAAACAGTCAACGGGAGTGGAGTCCCAATAACACCAATGACAGGTTGAGTGCGGACCATAACCCTGAATCGTATTCTTACTTGTCATAGAAGAGTATCTGCAACATAAGACGTTGCAGCCATGTAGGTCAGTACATTGAATGTACTGGCAAGATCACCATAGCAGAACAGAAGATAAATACTATTCTATATGCAATAAGGCTTTGTGGCTCTGTGTCTGAGTTTTTGCAGAAAAGCTGGTTTTCTTTTCTTTTCCGACAACAAAGGAATATCATAAAGTTTTCACTATAGAGTTACCTAACATGACATGGTTCCACCAACCGATGTCTTAATGCCCACAAGTATCATAAGTTGCCCACAATTAATTATCAGTCCAGTGTTGAGAGTTCAGAGATAGATCCAAGTCTAGAAGCTCAAATTGTATGTAACCGGGGACATGGCTAATCGATTAGGTTTAACTCTGTAGAGTGTTGTGTACTTTACCCACAAGATTTGTTCCCTCCTGGTAAGTCCTCGCACTGCCGGGTGTTTGAGAACAGGACGAACGAAACATGGTCTTTCATAGTGTTTCCCTGACTACTATCAGTGCCCATCCATTCCTAACGTCGACTACATCTCGTAGCACTACCCAGCGAGAGTCACAACAAAGATCGACCAAGCGAGAGACCATAATGACTTGTGGCTACACAGGTAAGCTTCCGGGCATGAAGTATTCATCCTTCCCTTTGAGTCTAGGTGAAGCTTTCCGCAAGATGTCATGGCGCTTCTCCATGCATCCCGTCAATCCACTGGTTACTCCAGGGATGCCCAATCAACCATCCTTCACCCAGTAGTGTGTATTGAAAAACTTGTTTCTCGAGTCTCGAAGTCTTGAGGTCTTGAAGATGCAGGACTTGAAGACACCTTCATGAAGTTGTTGTCTTGACATGGAGTCCTCCTTATCACACCACTCACGAACACTCATACCAGACCCCGTCTACTTTAGCATAGCATTGAACTAACTAGCGTTCCCGGGGCTTTAGTAACAAGTGGTGGGTTCCTACCTCATGCATTCTACTAAACTACAAGAATTTCAATAACACTACTGGAGGGAATTCTTGAATGATGTCACTACATGCAATAAAACATAGGTATGAAATAGATGGTCAAAGTGAACTTGCCTGTACTGTTGATGAAAATAATATCGCTCTCAGAAAATTACTTGATAGACTATTCGTCACTCTCCGATGAAAATCTATATAATCAAACATTGCATCCATATAAGCAATCATACTAGCAATCAATTCTAAAAATCAAGAAGTAACACAAAACCAAAAGCAACAAGGTTTTGATGAAGGAAATACTTAAGACAAAACTCAAAAAACCAAAACTTCATCAAGGTATCACAAAACCAAAAACAACAAGGTTGTGATGAAGGAAATACTTAAGACAAAAGTTAAAATCAACAAAACTTCATCAACACAACCAAAGTTGGTTTTCTCTACAAGTACATACTATTTTCAAAAGTAAAAACACAAAACAAAGTAAAATATAATCAAAATTAGTTTAGTAAATATTTTACTTAACCAAAAGAATTACTTTTGAAGAACAACTAGGAACTAAGAAAACAATACTCTAGCAACATAAGTTTTTAACTACTAGAACATATCAGCAGGAAAACACTAAGTTAATAAAAGAAAAACAATTTTTAAAGCAAATAATAAACAGAAAGTATTTTCTCATAAATCTTTATTTTGCAAAAACAAACTAATTAAAAAGCTTTTATAAAGATTCTTCTTTTGATATAAAACAAGGTCATCCTTGGCTTAAACCACAAACAATCTCAACTATAATATAAATTGTTTCTGGACTAAACTTGGATTAAGAAAAAATCAAACTTATAAAACTATTTGTGGAAACTATTTTCAAATAGTGCATCAAACTAGCAATAAAAATCAAATTGCAAGTTATAATTGAACTAGAATTGATTTTCATGCAATCAACTAATAAAATAATATTTGTTTGAAACAGAAAACTTTATAAAACCTATCAACTAATATAAAACAAAATAAATTAAAACTATTTAAAACAAAAGGAATATAAATAAACCTAAAAAATAACTAAAACAGAATCTGTTTTGTTAAAAATACTAATTTCAAATATTCTAAAAATTTCTAAACTCTACCTACCGATAACTAAGGTCACTAGTGACAAGTAGCAAAAAGAATCAACTAAAAATTTACTTTTAAAATCAAGATATTCAGAAAATAAGATTTGAATCAAATCTGTTTGAATTAAATTTTAAATTATTGAAATTTGGTCAAACTTGATATCTATAGAAACTTATATAAAATTTGTAACACAATGCAAAAAGAATCAAATTAAAACAATTAAAAACATAAACGATATGATTAAAACAAAAACAGAACTAAATCTGTAAAAGAAACTAAAATAGAAAAAAAAGGAAAAATTATCCTAACGGACAGGGGTATACGTGGCGGTTTCTTATTGGCTATGGGTGTGTGCGCGTGGGTGCTAACGAGCGGATGGCCGGTCTATAGAGGATACCGGTTCGTTTTATAAAACTTCTAATCTAGTGCGTAGATCCTAGATCTGACGGTGGCGGGTGGAGGTGGCAGCTTACAAGGGAGGGAGTCTGGGTTCCAGCGAGGTCGACGGCGGTCGGAAGTCGGAGACGCTCGGAGACGGCGCTACGGTGGTCGGGGGTGGCGTCCGAGGGCTTCAAACGGCGGCGGAGACTCTTCGGCGTGCTTTGGTGGCGTCAAAGGGTAGTGAGGGTGAGTGGAGCGACGTGCAGATGCTCTGGGAGCTTCGGTGGGGATGCAGAAGTCCGGCGAGCTCGTGCGCGGTGGTTCTGGCAAGAGCAAAGGGGGTTTCGGGGTGAAATGGAGCGCGGAGGGAGGCCAGGGTATTTATAGGGCCGCGGGTGGTCGAGAGAAGGAAGGTGGAGGCGAATCCGTCGCGGGATGGATCTCCAGCGAGGTCCTGTGCGCGGGGAAGAAGGAGATGACCACAGTGTTTTCGGGAGCGGTTGGTGGGTCCGTTTATCACCGAGAGAGAAAGAAACATGGGCGGCGTCGGTGGCCGGTTAGGAGGAAAGTCGGAGGGGTTAAGGGCAGGTGGGCCGACTGTTTCTTTAAAAGCATTAAAATCTTTCCTTTTTTCTATTTTCCAGCGAATGGAAAACTGATAAATGGCATTAATTACTTTCCCAAAAATTAAGATCTTTATATCAAAATGACCAGGGAAATAAACTCTTTTTAATGAACATTTTTCCACGGCCAAAGTAAATACTTTAAAAAAAATTATTTTCAGAAAATGCCTAAATTGATTTTAAATCTTTTTGCAAATAATTTTCAAATAACCCCCTAGGTTTTATGGTTCAAATACTTCACAAAAATAACCCTGTTGTGGAGTGTCATATTACTGCTCTCAAATTTTGTCAAGGGGTTTGAATTCTTTCAAACTTCAAATAGGGAATTCAAATATGAAAGTGAAAACTCCATATGAGAAATTTTCAAATAGTTTTCAAATTCCCTTTCCAAATCTTTTCATGTTGAAGAAGTCATGTCATCTTCTCTCACTGATTTGAAAGGTAAGAATTTGAAATCAAACACAAAGGGGAAAGTCTTTTATTCCCTCTCATTCAAAAGTTTCAAAAAGTTTCAAATTTCACTCAAATGAATCACTCAAGCAAACAAACACTCATTCTAATATTTATTATAACATTCCAAAATTTGGGATGTTACATAGAAGAACATTTGATGCCACCCCTTGACGGAATCGATCAAGGAGAGAGGGGGAACGCGAGCAACACCGCGGTAGCACACCACCGTGCCCCCGCAAGCGTCGCTCTTCAAGGGCTTGAGATAGAAGAGAGCATTGAAGAGGTCAAGAAATGGAAGAATGCCGAGGTACCCCTCGCACATCGCCACAAAGGCGAAGAGGTACAAGATGGAGTTTGTACCAAGATTGTGAGGTTGAAGATCGAAGGTGTCGAGGAGGAGACGGAAGAAGATGCTCGTCGGAAGGACGAAGCCTCGAGAGAAGTGCCAGAGGAACACGACACGTTCCTCTGGCTGCAGCGTCGACACAACCTCGTCGCCGGCGCACGGACGGCCACCCGCTCGGGCAGCGGCAACATCCACGCTTTGCGCAGCTCGGCGATGTCGGCCTTGGTGACGAAGGAGGCGCCCCAGCTTTCACTGCGTCCGTCGGCCGTCATGGCGGCGGCGCGACGTGCGGGCGCGGGCGCGGTTTTGAGCACAGCGGCGCATGAAGCAGCAAGAACGGCAGCAAGGGAGGGCATCGAGGAAGGCAAGAGAGGCGCGGGTACCTCCACCTCCTGCCCGCCCTCCCCTTTTATAGGGGAGGCCACGAAATGGGGATGTGGGATCGTTTGCGCCCACTTCCCCCGGAAACCCTGCGCGAGTGGGGAACCTCGGGCCGTAACGGCCGCCTCGGGGCGTAGAAGATCCGGCGCTGGCCCCGAGGCCTATTGGGCTACGCCTGGGCCCTAGCGGGCTAGGCCCAGGCAACGTTCCGTCTCCCCGTGTGTGCGGGGCCCATCGCATCATTATGCGCCGCGTGGAGAATCGCATGCCGGTGCGTGTTCCGGAGCGGTGCACCGGAACCTGAGGCGTCGGGTCCGACGACTGACCCGGCTGCCCCTCCGCCTTCGAGCCGGAGGTGGGCGGAGCTGAAGGGAAGCCGCCGGCTCCCCACGTCCGCCAGACGTGGGCTCCCGCTGGCTTCGGGGGCTACTGACGGGGTTTATACCCCCATGTAGGCCAAAGCGACGGGGTGCTCCCCTCTTCGCTTCAGAGAGAATCCATGCGGCCGGTTGACGAGGCCGGCAGGAGGACGCACGATGCAAGCCGGTTTAGGAGATATGCCCTTGAGGCAATAATAAATGTTATTGATTATCTCCCTGTTCATAATTAGGTTTATGTTCTATGCTATAACTAATATAGTTCTTGAGTCTACAATAACCACGAGGCTTGAAGGAAAACTCATATGCACGTGTGGAATAATAAATGGTAAATTGTATTCCTAGTCTGGCATCTAAGACTGGCTCAAGTATTGCATGATGATCCTATTTTCCTGATCATGGGCATGGCTATGCCGGCAATTTTGAGGGCACAATGTTAGAAGAACATTTGTGTTGAATCGACCCGAATTGATGTTATGCTATGAGATACATTCATCAGAAGTTAATGATTAATAACACACAGAAGTTAATGTTTGCATAATTCCTTAGACCATGAGAGTATTGAGTTTCTTCATGCTTGCTTCATGAACTTTGGGGTTTGTTAAACGTCATCCGTAAATGGGTGGCTATTACGGCAGCTTACGGGTTCATGGAAAAGTATGTCAAGTAACTTGATAGCTCAAGATTGGGATTTGCTCCTCCAACGATGGAGATCTATCTCTGGCCCCTCTCGGTGTTACGGTATCCATCATCGTCTGGCCAGACATTTTGTGATTTGATCACGGGGATGCCGGAACACGGGAACGAGAAAATAGAACAATACCTGTAACGAGGTAACTGGCATAGTGGACAAGTTGTTAATCCACGGGATGCCAACATGTCTCACCTTGGGTATTTGTAACATATCGTGAAGCAACAGGAATAGCACACGACAACTGGAGGTTCACTCGAATATTTATTCGTGCGGGCATAGGGATCGATATGGGTGTCCACGGCTCCGATGTTGATCATTGATCGGAAGGGGTTCCGGGTCATGTCTATGTCTCACCGAACCTATAGGGTCACACACTTAAGGGTCATATATCGGCTGAATACTAGACAGGGAGTCTGAGAGAAAATCACCGAAAAAGTTTCGGACAATAGAAAAGTTCCGTAGAGAGAACATCGGAACAATTTCGGTAAAACTAAAAAGTTGTTTCAGGGGATACCATTTAGTAAAATTGGTTTCGGCACATGCGTGATAATTCTTGGAGGGTGCCAGAATCATTCTGGAAACTTGTGGGAATTTTCCGGAAGAAAAACCGAAATTGTTCCGAAGCTGCCGGAACCGCTTTGGTTGCTTTTCGCAGATCAAAATCACTAATCCGGAATTGTTCCGGATTGCATTGAAAATTATTTTAGTGGGGTACTGGAAATGTTCTAAGCCCACAAAAATATTTTCAGTTCGACCGGACGCTGAAAAATGTCGTCGTGAATAGTGAAAGTGCTTTTTGGGAGAAAATATCTCGTGAATAGTGGAAACACTATTATGAATAGTGGGAAACACTATTGCCAGAAAATATCTCATGACTAGTGAAAACACTATTACGAAGTAGTGGAAAACACTATTGTGAATAGTGGGGAACACTATTTATGAATAGTGGAATCACTATTATGAATAGTGAAAATATCTGAGGGCATTTTGGTATTTTTACCGTAGTCTCTCACCCTATAAATAGGGGTGAGAAGGCAGCCCAAAAACTCACTCCAATTCTCTCACACATGGCATGCATGATCTGCCTTTCTTCTCTCCCTCCCACGAAATAGTTCGTAGAGCCAAAAGGCTGTCTGTGTTCCGGTGGGAACTAGTTCTGGACGACGAAGCCCTATCGGATAGATGATACCGTATGTGTGCAACTCTGTAGAGAGATCGTAGTTTCGGTCTTAGTTCGAGAGTGCCTCCCGAAGGGCTGGCCGTGTGACCGTTCGAGTTTTGGAGGTCCTCCTGAAGGGCTGTCCGAGTGACAGTCCGAGTTTCGGAGATCCTCCCGAAGGGCTGTCCGCGACACCGTCCGGGGGACTGTCCGACCGCCTCCCAGAGGGCTGTCCACGGGGCAGATGAGGGTATACATCCTCGCGGTTGGGAGGTTGTAAAATCCTAGCCGCAGGGATCTGCACCGTCGATCGTCATCGACTCTACTTCCGCTGCGCTACGAGTCGGTAAGGAAAAAGATCAAACCTTGTATGCAGTCTCCATAGTGGTCCTATGCTGGTGCGTAGGTCGGGAAATTTTTGTTTTCTACTGCGTTACCGTTCAGTGGCATCAAGAGCCGTGCTATACGTAGATGCAGGTTGCGATCTAGAATACATAGAGATGTGTGGGTGTTGCACAATATAATTAGGTTGTAGATGAGATCTATCACTGAAAATTATTTGTGCGGGTAGCAGATGAAATCTGTAACCCGATGTTCTTGTTGCTTCCCTAGAATTTGCATAATCCTGATCTTAATGGCATGGTGGAATCTCACAAAGTTCTGGCAATCCGCGATCCTTTCATGTTGCCCCTAAGTATGCTGATTGATAGATCAACGAGGTGCTAACAGTTCTTTGGGTTCCACCATAGTTGAGAAAGATGGATGTTTCACAGATAAAAGGGCAATGCAGATGTGATCTGCACGGGGTTCACGCGTATGACGAAGTTTAGTATGGGGCTCGAGACTTTATTATCTCGTGTTTCATACACCCTGGAAAGTTAATCTAGCAACTTGAATTATCATACTTGATGATGGACGTTGGTAGCTTCGGTTTGTTTCAAAACCTTAGAAGCCACGTAAAACAAGTTTTTGCATGAACCGATTAGAGGCGTCTACTTGTTTTTGTAGGATGGTTTGCATGTGCATGTGATGTGGTATAGCAGTGCTCATACAAATTTGATTATGTATGAGATGACTATATGATGTAATTTGATTAACATGACGTGCGTGTCATGATTCGGCATGATGGCTGGAGCCATATGATTGCACTTTAATGACCTGCGTGTCAACCTTATGTAATGCACTTATTTTATTTGCTATAGAGATAGAAATATTATCTAGTGCATCGACAAGGTGGTGGAAATCTTCGCGGAGGTGAACACCGACGCGAATGCCGAAGATGAAGAAATACAATACTTCTCCGTCAGAAAGGGCTATACCATATCATGCTATTATGAATTGCCTGAGATGTTATCCCTTATGATGCACCCTTTTGATTGCACGGTAGTCGCTTTTATTAGGGTGATATCTCACAAAATATCAAGTATTTAGTGTTTTCCCAAGTGTAGCACCGTCACGGCATCTTTTCTTTCGGGGTATCACATGGATACATGGGTACGAACAATTGTATGGGTCTGAGGCGGGTGAGTTGAGACCTCGCAACGTGATCACTTGGTTGTCTTGACGTTCAGGCATGAAGTCATGAGCTCGGAACACACGCATCGAAAGATGAAAAAGAGTCACATGGAGATGTGATTAGCAAGTTGGCCTACCGATTACAATTCTCGTCACTTGAGATGGATAAATCCTTGGCGTTGAATTGTAATATGGATCTTGAATCACTCACAATCAGTTATGAGAGATATTGATTTGAGTGCGAGCGCACTGTAGAATTGAATTCTTTTAATTCTCAGTGCAATTAATTTTGAACAATGTCTAAGTGTGATTTTCATAATAGTTGTAGGATTATGGCTCGCGTTTCCACCTTCCCTATTAAAATTGAATAGCTATAAAATATCTGGTTAAAACTTTACGGTTGGTAATGTAATGTGAGGATTGTCCTCAAGAGTGCCGAGAAGGACTTTGTCCTATCGCATGCTTTTGGTACTCTCCCGCTAATGCTATGGATCATGTGACTCTCGTCCTTCGATCCAAAAGCTAGAAATCCTTTTCAGTCAAAGTGCAATATGTTTGCTTCCATGAGACCCGAACTTCGAAAGTTTGGATAGTTATGTGATATTCATGGAATCTGAAAATCATTTTCCGAGACAGACAAAGGCTAAAAGATATGAGATATCCAAAGCAATGTTTGTTTGCAAACTACTAGTAAAGAAGTTTACTATGCATTAGACTGATAAGAGAGGGATCCAGGAGAACGCCTGTCATATGATGAAAGGTGAATAAAACAACAACTTAAAGAGAAAGGAAGTGTCCGAAGGGTGTTAGTGAGACTTTCACGCCTAGGAAGTCCAGGGATAACGCCACTCTTAAGTTGGATGCTTCTTCTGAGAGTAGGAGAAACACTGAAAAGTTAAACTGTTAGAAGTATAATGGCAAAAGGAAAGAAGACTGGAATATCCAGCTCATGTATGAATGTCATACAAGTTTTTGATGTATAGAAGGCTGGTCAAAGATATAGTTCTTGGGAATTATGGTTAAACATGTTAATCACTAATTCTTGGGTATTGTGAGTTGGTCAGAAAGATACCTGCTCGATTGCATTCTGTTGCAACTCGATGTAAGAACTACTATGGCCTGAAAGACCAGGTAGGGATGAGGTTTAGATACACGCAGGGAACATAGTAAATGTTACTATGCCTTCCATCGGTGTATTCCCTATGTATTAAGTTTCATAATTCATTTTAGAGTTTCACACTCTAGCCCTTTGCATAAGGTATCTTGCAAGAAGGTTGTTCATAAGAGAACTTTTCATGTTCGGTGTTATGAATAACATAAGGGCCATACTTTCATTATGAATGAGACGTATGTTATGAATATTGATAATAATACATTACCTCTGGGTTTACTTTTATAATTCATTTTAGAGTTTCATACACTCTAGCCCATTGCACAATGTTTGTTGCAAAAGAGTTGTTCATAAAAACAACAATTGTTGTTCAGTATTATGAATAACATGAAGGGCCATGCTTCCATCCTAGATGGGATGTATGTTATGAATATTGATGGAAATATGATACATCCATAACACTGATGCTAAATGTCATAAGACTAAAAGAATACCAAATATGTGTGGCACTGCATTTGGTCACATTGGAGAAACCCACATGGAAGATTCCATTATGATGGATTTTGAAGTCGTTTGATTTTGAATCAGCTGACACTTGCAACTTTCCTCCAAAAGGTGAACTAACTAAAATACCGTTCACAAGCCATAAGGAACGAGCAAAGAACTTATTGGTGATCATACATTTGATGTATGTAGTCCGATAAATGTTGTTGCAAACAGTGGATTTGTCTACCTTCAAAAATGACTCAAGTAGATATATGGATATTTACTTGAGGAGACGTAAGTCTGGATCTTTTGAAATCATTCGAAAGGTTTTCGAAAATGAAGTGGAAGTTATTGTACCAAGTAAATTATGTTTCTTTAATTTGATTGCGGAAAGGAATATTTGAGTTACACGTTTAGCGAATGTCTGATGAGTTGTGAAAAGAGTTTCATAACTTGCACCTCTCGGAACACCACTTCAAGTGGAAAGTCTATGAAGATGTAATCGAACCATTTATGACATGGTAATATCAAAGATGACATAAATAGATTTGCCATTATCCCTTTTATAGAGTGATGCTTTAGAGACTGCGGCTTTTACACTGAAAAGAGATCCATCAGGTCTGTTGAAATAACGCCATGGTATGGTACGCCCAACCATGTTATATCTTTTATTAACATTTGGAATATGGGGCTTGTGTAAAAGGTTACAAACCTATTTCAAATCAGAAAAGTGCTACTTTGTATGGTTCTCCCAAGTCATTGGGTATTCCACCACCTCAATACCGAGGCAAAGGGTTTTGCCACAAAACGGTATGCTTTTAAACAGAATAGTTCTTAGAAAAGGTGAGTGAGAGGATAGTACAACTCGACGAGATAACCAGTATATTCGTCATCAGTTCAAAGGAAAGAAACCCTAGAAGTGATTACGTTGTTTCCTACTACGACTGATACGTAAGTCTCTACAATAAAATGTATGGACTTCGGTCGAATGTGCAGCTGAACCACGTAGGCAAAGCTCGTGCAAACCTATCAGGTGCACAAACGAGATATTGTTGTTAGACAACAGTATACCTACAATACACAAGGAAGCATTGATGGGCCCTGACTCCAGGATTGGCTAAATGCCAATACAATCCGAGATAGTTTCCATATAAGTGATTCAAGATTAAAACCTTGATACATTTTTCAAAGGACTTAGAGTCCAACGAATATTTATGGAACTAAAAACTGATACAGATAAAAAATGTTTTATCCATAAAGCTCGACTTGTTGAAATAACAAGTTCAAGGAGTTGGCTACGATGAGGTTGTTTCACCGTAGCGATGCTTAAGATCGGTTCGGGTTGAACTAGCAATTAATACATATATCAATCATGAGATATGAAACATGGATGACAAAAGGATTTCCATCTGATGGAAATGAAACCTAGGACTTGTATGTGATACAATCCAAAGTAATTTGTCGATCTAGAGGATGCTAGTAAGGATGCAAACTTCAGAGTTCCAGCAATGGGCAGAAGAGAGCAAAATGGAGTTGGAATCTTCGTGGTTTGATGAAATGGTCAAAAAAGGTTTTTTGATTTCATCAACGGGTAACGAAGATGCTTGTGATTCAAGAAAGTAAGTGGGAGTATAATAATATTTATAAAAATGTTGTGTGCTTGACACATTGTTAATTGGAAATAAATTTCTTGACACGAATTAGGACTTCATTTGAAAATAGTTTTGCGATGAAGTGCTTAGGCTAAATAGCCTCAATATTAGGCATGATGATCTATGGAGATAGATTTACCTAATGGGGCTAAGCAATGAATACATATTGACAAGGTGCTAAAAACTTTCAGCATTTAAAACGCCAAGGAGTGATTCTTGCCGAAGACACATGGTAAGAGTTTTTGCAAGACTTAGTGTCCCAAAACACTGATGAGTAAAATACATGATGGAGATTCCACACACTCTAGTGTTTGGATTAAATCATGTATTCCATGGTATGTAAAAACAACCAGATATGTCCGATACTCCCAAGTTGTTGGGAGTATAGATACCAAAGTGATCAAAGCACTGATAATGGGACAACAGTGAAAGATGTCATTAAGTACTAGAGTAGTGCTGATGACATGTTTTCTTGCAAGCAGAGATTATGAAGTGCTCGTTGTAACTAATTACATCGATACAGTCTCAATCAATGCTCCATGCAATTTTTGATTTAAGTTAAGGGTTTTGTGTAATACACAATATGGTGGCACGGTAGTAGGAAATTGTTCCAAACAAGATACTGTGGCGAATTCTATAACAAAGGCTAAGTATGTTGACGCTTTGGAAGCGACAAACAAGTTGTTGAATCATATAGTTCATTCCTGAACTTAGTATGGTTCCAAGATGGATTTGGTCGATGAGACACTATTGCAGATAGTTGCTCCATAACTCAGTCTGAGGAATCAAGTTTCGACCAATGATTCACACATATGCAAAGCCAAGTTCACACAAAATACGAATTTTGTGATAGCGTGAAAATGCGAGGATATGCATAGTTACACACGGAGCTGAAGTTGTTAGATCCGTTGGACATCAGGCTATACCACAAGCGAAGCATATTTTACACCAGTATGCCATAGGTGTAAAGTGCATTAGCATTGACTAGATTATTGACTCTAGTGCAAGTGGGAGTCTGTAGGAGATATGCCCTAGAGGCAATAATAAATGTTATTGATTATCTCCCTATTCATAATTAGGTTTATGTTCCATGATATAACTGATATGGTTCTTGAGTCTACAATAACCACAAGGCTTGAAGGAAGAGTCATATGCACGTGTGGAATAATAGACGGTAAATTGTATTCCTAGTATGGCCTCTAAGATAGGCTCAAGTATTGCATGATGATCCTGTTTTCCTGATCATGGGCATGGCTATGCCGGCAATTTTGAGGGCACAATGTTAGAAGAACATTTGTGTTGAATCGACCCGAATTGATGTTATGCTATGAGATACATCCATCATAAGTTAATGGTTAATAACCAAGAAAAGTTAATGTTTGCATAATTCCTTAGACCATGAGAGTATCGAGTTTCTTCATGCCTGCTTCATGAACTTTGGGGTTTGTTAAACGTCATCCGTAAATGGGTGACTATTACGGCGGCTTATGGGTTCATGGAAAAGTATGTCAAGTAACTTGATAGCTCAAGATTGGGATTTGCTCCTCCGACGATGGAGAGATATCTCTAGGCCCTCTCGGTGTTACGGTATCCATCATCGCCTGGCCACACAGTTTGTGATTTGATCACGAGGATGCCGGAACACGGGAACGAGGAAAGAGAACAATACTGGTAACGAGGTAACTGGCATAGTGGATAAGTTGTTGATCCACGGGATGCCAACATGTCTCACCTTGGGTATTTGTAACATATCGCGAAGCAACAAGAATAGCACACGGCAACTGGAGGTTCACTCGAATATTTATTCGTGTGGGTATAGGGATCGATATGGGTGTCCACGGCTCCGATGTTGATCATTGATCGAAAGGGGTTCCGGGTCATGTCTATGCTTCACCAAACCTATAGGGTCACATGCTTAAGAGTCATCTATCTGGTGAATACTAGACATGAAGTCTCAGAGAAAATCACCGAAAAAGTTTCGGACACCGGAAAAGTTTCGGACAGCGGAAAAGTTCCGCAGAGAGAACACCGGAACAGTTTTGGTAAAATTGAAAAGTTGTTTCAGGGGATACCATTAAGTCAAATTGGTTTCGACACATGCCTGATAATTCTTGGAGGGTGTCAGAATCATTCTGGAAACTTCTGGGAATTTTCTGGAAGAAAAACAGGAAATATTCCGGAGCTGCCGGAACCGCTTCAGATGCTTTTCGCAGATGAAAATCACTAATCCGGAATTTTTCCGGATCGCATTGAAAATTATTTTAGTGGGGTACTAGAAATGTTCTAAGCCCACATAAATATTTTCAGTTCGACCGGACGCTGAAAAATGTTGTCGTGAATAGTGAAAGTGCTTTTTGGGAGAAAATATCTCGTGAATAGTGGAAACACTATTACGAATAGTGGGAAACACTATTGGGTGAAAATATCTCATGACTAGTGAAAACACTCTTACGAAATAGTGGAAAACATTATTGTGAATAGTGAGAAACACTATTTATGAATAGTTGAATCACTATTATGAATAGTGAAAACATCTGATGGCATTTTGGTATTTTTACCATAGTCTCTCACCCTATAAATAGGGGTGAGGAGGCAGCCCAAAAACTCACTCCAACTCTCTCACACATGGTATGCATGATCTTCCTTTCTTCTCTCCCTCCCACGAAATAGTTTCGTAGAGCCGAAAGGCTGTCTGGGTTCCGGTGGGAACTAGTTCTGGTCGGCGACGCCCTACCGGATAGATGATACCGTATGTGTGCAATGATAACCCGCAAGTATAGGGGATCAATTGTAGCCTTTCTCGATAAGTAAGAGTGTCGAACCCAACGAGGAGCTAAAGGTAGGACAAATATTCCCTCAAGTTCTATCGACCACCGATACAACTCTACGCACACTTTACGTTCGCTTTACCTTGAACAAGTATGAAACTAGAAGTACTTTGTAGGTGTGATAGGATAGGTTTGCAAGATAATAAAGAACACTTAAATAAAAAATAGGGGCTGTTTAGATAAAGAACAATTACGTTAGTTTAACGAGTGTGGAAAATTGGTGGTAGGAGTTGCGGAATTGTCCCTAAGCAATTGACTATGTTACTAGACCGATAGCAAGTTTTATGTGGGAGAGGCCAGTGCTAGCATGTCATCCCTTACTTGGAATTCTATGCACTTATGATTGGAACTATTAGCAATCATCCGCAACTACTAATGTTCATTAAGGTAAAACCCAACCAGAGCAATAAGATATATTGGTCCCCCTTCAGTCCCGTATGCATTAATTTCTATGTTAGGCTGAAGCTTCTGTCACCCTTGCCCTCCAATACATAGTCCTATCAACATACAACTAACCCTATGGTGTGATCCATGTGTGTGCTCATATGATGGGAACCAAAGGACAACAACATAACCACGAGCAATTTAAACCAATCATAGCAATTCATCAATCACCGAGAGGACAACGAAAATCTACTCAGACATCATAGGATGGCAACACATCATTGGATAATAATATGAAGCATAAAGCACCATGTTCTTGTAGAGGGTACAACGGGTTGCGGGAGAGTGGACCGCTGAATATAGATGGGGGAAGGTGATGGAGGTGTTGGTGAAGATGATGGAGGTGTTGGCGTAGATCGCCGTCACATGATGATGTCCCGGGCAGCGTTCCGACGCCGCGGGGAGAGAGGGGGGGAGAGCCCCCCTTCTTCTCCTTCTTCCTTGACCTCCTCCCTAGATAGGAGAAGGGTTTCCCCTCTGGTCCATGGTCTCCATGGCGACGGAGAGGCGAGATCCCCTCCGAGATTGGATCTCTCTCTTTGTGTCCTTCTGTTTCTGCGCTCCCAGATTCTGGCCTTTCACCGTTTCTTAAATTTCTGGAGATCCGTAACTCCGATTAAGGTGTCCTTTTAACACAGTTTTTATCCGGATAGTAGCTTTGTTGACGCGAAAGAGGGCCCCAACCGCCTTAAGGGTTGGTCACGAGCCTGCCAGGCACGCCTGGGGGAAGGGGGTAGGGCGCGCCTCCTGGGCTCGTGACCCCCTCGGGCATCGTTTTGCATTGATTCTTCTTCCCAAAAATCATAAATATTCCAAAAATCCCCGTAGGTTTTTTATTGCGTTTGGACTTCGTTTTGTATGGATATTCTGCAAAACAAAAAACATGCAACAAACAGGAACTAGCACTAGGCACTGGATCAATATGTTAGTCCCAAAAATAATATAAAAAGTTGCCAAAAGTATATGAAAGTTGTAGAATATTGGCATGAAACAATAAAAAATTATAGATACGATGGAGACGTATCATGCAACTCTGTAGAGAGATCATAGTTTCGGTATTAGTTCGAGAGTGCCTCCCAAAGGGCTGTCCATGTGACCGTCCGAGTTTTGGAGGTCCTCCCGAAGGGCTGTCCGAGTGACAGTCCGAGTTTCGGAGGTCCTCCCGAAGGGCTGTCCGTGGCACCATCAAGGGGACTGTCCGACCGTCTCCCGGAGGGCTGTCCGCGGGGCAGATGAGGGTATACATCCTCACGGTTGGGAGGTTGTAAAATCCTAGCTACGGGGATCTGCACCGCCGATCGTCGTCGACTCTACTTCCGCTGCGCTACAAGTCGGTAACGAAAAAGATCAAACCTTGTATGCAGTCTTCATAGTGGTCCTGGGCTGGTGCGTAGGTGGGGGAATTTGTGTTTTTTGCTGCGTTACCCTTTAGCCGGCTCCGGCTGGAGCCTCGGCGGGCTGATCAAGCAGCCGACTGAGCCCTCCGCCGGCTGCTCAAGTAGCCGGCTGCCCACGAGCCAGCCCCCTTTGTTGACTTTGGGATGGACACGCCCTGTCCCGTCCCTCTGTCCATAGGTACAACGACGCGACGCGACTGGCGGGACGAGCGACCCTGTGGCTACAGTGGTAGCTTACGCACCGCCCCGCATGGCTACAGTTCAACCGTCCGGGCGTTGACCCCGGTGAGCGCGACCGGGTAGGGAAACAGTGCATGCACGCCTTCGCCACTCGATTGTCTATCCCGGCGTGGCTACAGTGCCGTCGGCCGTACCGGAGACCTCGGCCGGCTGGCGCTAAACAACGCCACCTCGGGCGACCCGTGCCGGGGCAGGTGGGCATGGGCCAGTCGCGATGCCTGCCGACGGGCCCCAACAGGGATGGAACCGCTCGGCCGACGGGCCCCGCCAAGGACGAGACGACGCGAGAAGGGGGACCCTCTGGCCAGGCAGAGAGGCTGCCAGCCTGGTCCCTCCACCTTAGTACTTAAAACATATTGTAAGAGCCGAGGGGTTGGCCTATAAAACCCCCTGAGCCCCCCATGCAACGGGGACGATTGATCGGATCCACGAGAATAAGAACACACACCCACACCCATGAAGCTCTCATATCCCCTCTGGGAGCGGAGGAAGACGAGTCGGCTGCTCCTTCTTCCTCCTCTAGACACAGCTCCAGGAGCATCCTTGTATACTTGATCATCCATCCAACGAAACCAAGCAGGACTAGGGGTATTACCTCCCTCGGAGGGCCCCGAACCAAGGTACATCACGTGTCATCACCTCTTGTGCCCAATCTCGCACCCGGAGCCCATCGGCATCCTTTGGCCCCAACACCTTTGATAAGCCACCCCATGGCATCTGTCGTGAGAAAACGACAACACCTTCACTGATGATTTGAGTAGATATGAGTATATTTACTTAATAAAACACAAGTCTGAATCATTTGAAAAGTTCAAACAAATTCAGAGTGAAGTTTAAGATCATCGTGACAAGAAGATAAAGATGTCTACGATATGATCATGGAGGTGAATATCTGAGTTATGAGTTTTGTATACAAAGTAAGACAATGTGAAAGTTGTTTCACAATTCACGCCACCTGGAACACCATGGTGTGATGGTGTGTTTGAATGTCATGGTCGTGCTCTATTGGATATGGTTATGATGTCTCTTATCATTTTGCCACTATCGATTTGGGGTTATGCATAGAGACAACTACATTCACGTGAAATAGGACACCATCTAAATCCACTGAGATGACATCGTATGAATTATGGTTTGGCAGAAAGCTAAGCTATCATTTCTTAGAGTTTGGGAATGTGACGCTTATGTCTGATGAGCTCGAAACCAAAGCAAAAAGGTGCATCTTCATAAGATACCCTAAGAATAGTTGGGTATACCTTCTATCTCAGATTCGAGTGCAAAGTGTTTGTTGCTGAAAACAGGTCCTTCCTTGTTGGGGATATAACCCCGTGATATGACCCGGCTGGAAGGTTCCGGTTGATAGCATTGGTTATGAGCCGGCCCATGAAGACATGTATCAGTTGGAGGCCCAAGATGATTGGCGGCTCTTGATGCGGGCCAGACGACAGAGACCTGGATGCGCAAGACCTTCCAAAGGATGGTCTTGTCTAGTAAGATAGAGATGGATTCGGAGATGTAAACATGATCCGACTGTACAATTGTAAGACCCGACGGTTCTGACCTCTTATATAAAGGCAGAGTCGGGGCGGCTTAGAGGCAAGTGATCGAAAACTAGGTCAAGCTTCTAGCCCCTTGTAATCGATACAACAAGCAATAACAACACAAGCAGGACGTAGGCTTTTACCTCGACTTGAGGGGCCGAACCTGGGTAAACTCGTGTCCTTCGTCTCGATCAACCCCTTTGAGTCCACTACCATGGCGATGGCTCCGAACTCAAGTCTAGTAACCCGGACATCTGCCGTGACAAAACCACGACAGTTGGCGCCCACCGTGGGGCACGCATTCGGCGGTGTTGAGTTATCAAAGGGCTCCCTTCCAGAGCTCGAAGGATACGTAGTTGGGAGGATGAGCAAGAGTCGCCGCGGCCGGCTCTACATCGACGACGCTGGCTGGGGGCTTGGTGCTGCTTCCGTGGAGTATGGTTTTAGGGTTCCGTTCGGCGGGATCCGGGTGTTCATCGGGAAGATAGACGGATCTACACCCGGGCCGGACGTCTGCACCAACATCGTCGAGCCGGCTCGGCATCTCCAGCCCGCACGTAAGGTAGGCCTTGCCCGTGTTAACCCGGTTCAGGGGCATGTCTTCGTGGGATTCACCCAAGGGATGCATCTGGAAGCATCCGGATCTCAAGGGACGCTCGTGCACTCCGATGATGAGTCGTCAAGTGGTGAAACTGACTCTGTGTACCAGCTTAGCAATGGTGGCCTTGGGGGCTACGGTGACACCCGCCCCGAGTCAGAGCACGGTGAATCAGATGAGCCGGAGCAGCCGTCTCACGCGGCAGTATTCATGGCAGGGCCAGGGGCGGCCGGGTCGGAAGCTAACCCTCCCCAGCCGCCGGCTCAGGGCCTTGTGGAATTGATGGATGAGCTTGAGGCTTTGTTAGGTACAGAGGTCACACCAGATAATCAGGTGGCTCGTAATGCAGAGATCGCAAGGGTCAAGGGCCGGATGGCCGTGGAGCGTCAGAGGCTAACTGATTTAAACTCCCAGATGGAGGCGGAGGCAGCACGTCTCAAGGCCGACGCTTTCTGTTTGGGACTGGAACAGTTTTTAGCGGCGGCTGTGCACCATAGGAGGCATCAATCTCGTCTGTCGGAGCGCTATGAGGCGAGGAATCTCTTCAACACCCCCGACTCTGGGAGAGTGGCGGCTTCCCCTGGGGAAGGGCGAGCAGCGGCTCACATGGCCCCACCCGGAGGGTTTACGACACCGGCGGGTCATTATTCTAACCCGGCCGAGAACATGATAGCAGCAGCCACCCAGCTTGGAATGATCCCTATCCCAAATGAGGCACCCTTTGCGGAGGAGGTAAGGAACGCTATCGGATATTTACAGACGGCCGTGGCTCAACAAGAGAAATATGCTGATAGCCGGAGCCGGATCCACTCCACCCCTCTCCGTAGTCGAAGTTTCAGCCGATGCTATGAGTCGCCGGCGGCTTCAAGAAGTGGCCCGTATCATGGGCAAAGGGGACGCGTGGCGCTAGACGCGCCGGCCCTGGTGGATCGGGCAAGAAACAAGCGAGAACAAGAGGCAGCAATAGTTCCCCCGGGTCTTGGGCCCTCAGTGTTGACTGAGGCCAGAGCGGTTGGTGGCGCCAGAGCCGCGGGAGTTCCATATTTAACTCCGGCTCTACGGAGCGAGAGGTTGCCTAAGGATTTCAAGGGGCCTCAGAAGGTTCCAAATTACACGACGGATCTCCCTCCCGAGGCTTGGGTCAAAAGCTATGAGCTAGCTATGGAGATGCTAGACGTCAGTGAGGCTGTCTTTGCAAAATATTTTATCATGATGCTCGAGGGTCCGGCTCGCACATGGTTAAAGGGCCTATCACCCAACACTATAAGCTCTTCGGCCGAATTGAGGGCAAAGTTCATCAAAAATTTCCAAGGGACTTGCAAGCAACCTATGACCATTGTGGATTTGGATCATTGCGTTCAGCAGGAGAATGAGTTGGCTCATCATTGGGTTCGGCGGGTGTCGACCATCATTCACTCGTCGGAACAGATCACGGCGGCTCAAGCGGTGCTCATTCTGGAGAAGAATTGTCATTTCATTCCACTAAAGCAGAAGCTTGGCCGGCTTAAATGTACGTGTCAAGACATGGGAGAGCTCATGACGGCTCTAACGAAGTACGCCGACTCAGACAACACCAAAGATCCGGGTTCGGATGAGGAGAAGTCGAATCAGGGAAAGAAGAACAACCAAGGCAAGAGTTTTGGGAACAATGGGAACCAAAGCAGACAGAGGAACGCTGGCGGTGGGTTAGAGCTGGTGGCAAATGCTAACACAGGGCCGAATGTTCCTAAGGGGAACGGGCGTTACAAGCCGTACCAACGGGATAACAGGCCCCCTTTCAATTTGGAAGCGATGCTTAGGAAACCCTGCCTAGAGCACAGCACACCTGATAAACCAGCAACGGATGCGTGGGGCGATTGTTTTATCATGCATAGATTTAAGAATCAACACTTTCAACCACCTTATAATCAGGGCGGTGGGCCGACTGGCGGATCAGGGCCTGGCGGTTCAGGCAACAGCAGGTCAGGTGCCGGCTTTGGTGCTGGCGGCTCAGGAGCAGGTCATCCGGGTCAACACCAACACAATAATCAGCAGCATCAACAACATCCTGGCAACAACAATCATAATAACCAGCAGTAACAGCAGCGCAATCAATCTGGATTCCAGAGTAACCCGAAGCAGCTCAGTTCGGGGCAGTATCATGTGTTTACGACTGGTAATAGCAAGCGAGATGAGAAGCTATGGAGGCGAGCGGTTAATACAATAGCGCCGGCTCTCCCACGACACCTGCCGTGGTCAGAGTATGACATAACGTGGAGCAGGCAAGGTCACCCGCCACAGGTGGATGACCCAGGCCGGCTTGCTCTGGTAGTGGCCCCTCTGATACATGGTTATGGAGTAAACAAAGTGCTCATGGACAGAGGTAGCAGTATCAACATCTTGTATTATGACACCTTCCGACGGATGAAGTTGCTAGACAAAGATCTCAAAACTTCTTCTACTGTGTTTCATGGCGTGGTGCCTGGTAAGTCGGCATACCCAGTGGGAAAAATCTCTTTGGAGGTGGCTTTCGGCGATGAGTATAATTACAGGGTGGAGACCTTAGGGTTCGAGGTGGTCAAGATCAAGAGCCCTTATAATGCGTTGTTCGGGCGGCCGGCTTACGCCAAGTTCATGGCTAGGCCTTGTTATGTTTATTTGCAGCTTAAGATGCTCGGTCTAAATGGCACGATTACGGTTCATGGAAATTGAAAAATGGCTCTTGAGTGCGAGGAAGGTGATGCGGCTTATGCTGAGGGTAGCTGTGCACAAGAGGAGCTGAAGTTCTATAAGAAGAACGTTGACCCGGAGGACATGACCCCGTTGAAGAAACCAAATACAGAGGCAGAGCCGCCACTCAAGTTTTCAGCGGATGATACTAAAACAGTGGACTTTACTCCGGGCGACTCATCCAAGCAGTTCACCATCGGGGCTCACATGGATCCCAAATAGGAAAGCGCGCTCATCGAATTCATCCGTGAGAACCGGGACATCTTTGCATGGAAACCTTCTGACATGCCGGGTGTACCGAGAGAGTTCGCTGAGCACAATCTTAATGTGGATCCGAAGTTTAAGCCGATCAAGCAGTTCCTGTGGCGGTTCAATGAGGAGAGGCGCAAGGCTATCGGGGAGGAAGTCACCCGGCTCTTAGCTGCTGGGTTCATAGTTGAAGTTTTTCACCCGGAATGGTTGGCTAATCTAGTATTAGTGCTTAAAAAGAATAGTACGTGGCGTATGTGCATAGATTACACGGACCTCAACAAGGCTTGTCCGGCTGATCCCTTCGCACTCCCTCGCATTGATCAGATCATGGATGCAACAGCCGGTTGTGAGAATTTGTGTTTCTTGGATGCTTATTCAGGGTATCATCAGATCAAAATGGCAGTCAAGGACCAGGAGAAGACATCGTTTATCACACCTTTTGGGGCGTTCTGCTATGTCTCCATGCCTTTTGGGCTCAAGAGTGCCCAGGCGACTTACCAGCGTTGTGTGCAGAACTGTCTCCACAGCCAGATTGGCCGTAATGTTCATGCTTATGTGGATGACATAGTGGTGAAGTCTAGGAAGAAGGAAACCCTCTTGCAGGACATGAAGGAAACTTTTTACAATCTCTGGGTGTACAAAATGATGCTTAACCCGGCAAAATGTGTCTTTGGTGTCCCTGTAGGAAAGCTTTTGGGGTTCTTGGTGTCTGAGCGTGGCATCGAGGCTAACCCGGATAAGATCAAGGCTATCACCTCTTTGCGAGAGCCGACATGCATCAATGACGTTCAGCGTATTGTAGGCCGGATTGCGGCGCTGAGCCGGTTCATAAGCCGGCTTGGGGAGAAAGCCATCCCCCTATATCCGATGATGAAGAAGACGGACAAGTTTAAGTGGAGCAAGGCAGCCGCAGAGGCGCTGGAAGCTCTTAAGAAGCAATCGACTGAGCCGCCAGTATTAGCCGCTCCGGCTGATAAAGAGCCGCTACTCCTATATGTAGCAGCTAACAGTCGGGCGGTCAGTGTGGCGATTGTTGTTGAACGTAAGGAAGCAGGGAAAGAGCATCCCGTTCAGAGGCCTGTCTACTACATCAGTGAGGTCTTGGCTGAGTCCAAGCAGCGATATCCGCATTGGCAGAAGCTTGTATACGGGGTCTTTATGGCTAATCGTAAGCTGAAGCACTACTTTTTGGGCCATCCAATAACTGTAGTAAGCTCTGCCCCGTTGGGGGATATTATTCAGAACAGGGAGGCTACGGGAAGGATTGCCAAGTGGGCTTTAGAGTTGGGGCCTCTTAACATCAGTTACACCCCTCGTACAGCAATTAAGTCTCAGGCCTTGGTGGATTTCATAAATGATTGGACAGAGTGCCAGGCGCGTGAAGAGAAGCCGGACAACACATACTGGACTATATATTTTGACGGGTCTAAACAGCTTGAGGGGTCTGGTGCCGTTGTGGTTCTCACCTCCCCGAAAGGCGATAAGTTTTGTTATGTGCTCCGATTGATGTTCCCCTGTACTAATAATGCTGCTGAGTATGAAGCTTTGCTCCATGGTTTGAGAGTCGCTAAAGAGATGAATTTAAGCCGGGTTAGATGCCTAGGTGACTCAAACCTTGTGGCTCAGCAAGTTTCAGGTACTTGGGATTCTAAGGACCCACGGATGGCGGCTTATCGACAGGCGGTTGATGTTCTTGCAGGTTATTTCAAAGGGTATCAGGTGGATCATATTGATCGTCGGCGGAACGAGGCGGCTGATGCATTATCACGACTCGGATCTCAGCGTAAGCCGGTGCCGCCTAATGTTTTTCTTGACGTGTTATATCATCCGACTGTCAAGATGCCTTCTGAGGAGGAGCTGGCAATTCCTGACCCGGAGGCGGCTCTAGTGGCGGCTCTGCATGTTATTCCGGATTGGACTACTCCTTATTTAGCGTACTTGACGCACGGCGAGTTTCCTGATGATGAGAGCCGGGCTCGGGAGATCATCCGCCGTTCTAAATCCATGACAATTATCAACGGTGAGTTACACAAATGCAGTGTGACAGGTGTCTTCCAACGCTGTGTGTCACCAAAAGAGGGCCAGCAAATCTTAAATGAAATTCATGCTGGCGACTGTGGACATGATGCCGGGTCAAGATCTTTAGTGGCTAAAGCGTTTCAGCATGGATTTTTCTGGTTGACGGCTCATAAGGATGCAGAGGATCTGGTTCGTAAGTGTGACGCTTGTCAGAAATTTGGCCGACGTGCTCATGTCCCGGCTCAAGAGTTGAGGATGATACCTATCACTTGGCCGTTTGCAGTCTGGGGGCTTGATATGGTAGGACCCTTCAAGAGGTCCAAAGATAAGAAAACGCACCTCTTGGTGGCGGTTAATAAGTTTACCAAGTGGGTTGAGGCTGAGCCAGTAAGTAAGTGTGATGCAGCTACAGCGGTTGAGTTTGTCAGGAAATTGATCTATCGTTTTGGCTATCCACACAGTATTATCACTGATAATGGTATAGATTTGTCCAAGGGGGCTATGAAGGTGTTCTGTGAGAAGGAGCATATCCGGCTTGATGTTTCAGCCGTGGCACATCCACAGTCCAATGGCCAGGCTGAGTGGGCTAATCAGGAAATCCTACGAGGGGTTAAACCCCGGCTCATGGTCCCTTTGAAATGGACAGCCGGGTGTTGGGTTGATGAGTTTCCTTCCGTCTTATGGAGCATCCGGACTACACCTAATAGGTCTACATGTTTTACGCCTTTTTTCATGGTCTACGGGGCTGAGGTGGTTCTGCCCAGTGACATCCAGCATGATTCACCACGGGTGGCGGCTTATGTTGAGACGGACAATGAGCTGGCACATCAAGATGCGTTAGATGCCTTGGACGAAGCACGAGAGTTAGCAGCGACCAGATCAACAATTTACCAGCAAGAACTGTGACGCTATCATAGCCGCAGGGTGAAGACCCGGACGTTCCATGAAGGTGACCTGGTGCTCCGGCTTATTCAAGACCAAACTGGGATGCATAAACTCTCTCCACCGTGGGAAGGGCCCTTTGTGGTTAGCAGAAACCTTAACAACGGGTCATACTATCTCATTGATATTCGTGATGAGTCGGACACGGCGGGTCAGGAGACTTTATGGCCATGGAACGTGGCACACTTGCGGCCATACTATACTTAAGAGATGATGCAGATCCATTATCATTATGCATATCATAGAGTAGTACTACTACCAAAGATTGGAGACCCGGCTATTATGGGTATTTTTATGATCTCACGATGAAATTCCTCACTACCAGCAAATTTGCGGTTCCTGTGGTTCTTTGACCCGCCAAGGTCTTGCCGGTTAATCTCCTTTGGAGACCCTGAACCAATTAAAGTGACCTGTTAAAAGTATTGTAGTCAATCTCGCTTTAGAGACCCTGAGCCGGTTCACAGAGTTGACGGCCAATCTCGCTTTAGAGACCCTGAACTGATGTCAATACAATAAGTTCTTCTCAGTCAATCTCGCTTTAGAGACCCTGAGCCGGTTCACAGAGTTGACGGCCAATCTCGCCTTAGAGACCCTGAACTGATGTTAATCTTACCAGTCAATCTCGCTTTAGAGACCCTGAGCTGGTTCACAAAGTGGACGGCCAATCTCGCTTTAGAGACCCTGAATTGTTGTAAGTTAAAAGTTAAGCTCTTATCAGTCAATCTCGCCTTAGAGACCCTGAGCCGGCTCACAGAGTTGACGGCCAATCTCGCTTTAGAGACCCTGAACTGGTATGATGCGCAATTGGCTTTATGCCTAGTTTGAGTACATTAAGTGTTGTTGTTGATGGAGGCTTCCTACCTTTGGTATAGCTTAAAAAATTCCCCTAAGGCACCAGCGTGTACAAATTCCAGTTGCTTATCAACTGCGGCCATCGAAGGGGGCTTCTTACCGACGGGTATCGCTTATCTCACCCTAATGGTCGGCTTTATGCCACTTCCGGTTACTTATTAACCGCGGTTGTCGAAGGGGGCTTCTTACCGATGGGTTCGCTTATCTCACCCTAACAACCGGCGTTTACGCCAAAAATAGTTGCGGAAGGAGGCTTCTTGCCCTCGGGTATAGCTTACATAAGCCCTTCACGCAGCCGGCTAGTACAATTACTAGTCGCGGCTGTCGAATGGATGCTTCTTACCGTAAGGTATAGCTTACACAATACCATCGACAGCCGGCCCTATTCAACATTGGCTGATTGGAGGAGGCTTCTTGCCTTCGGGTATAGCTTACATCACCCTCCAACAGTAGGCTTTCTTGAGCTGCGGTTGTCAGTAGAGGCTTCTTACCTTTGGTATAGCTTACATAAACCTATTGACAACCGGTGTTGGAATACAATGGATAAAGTATTTGCTGTTAAAAGGAGGTTTTTTTTATCATCATGGTGCAGTTTACATCACCCCTCATGTAGCCGGCTATAGGCCGCTTTACAGTTTTCAACAGTCGTCGTTGTCACATAGAGGCTTCCTATCGTCAGGTATAGCTTACTTTACCTTGTGGCAGCCGGCTCTTCTAGGGCATCTCATTATAAGAAAAGGGAAGTCATGCTGCTCCGGTTGATGGAGTAAATTTCCCGGGTCTAGTAACTTCGGGTGAAGGACAGGCGTCTCGGACAAATTGCGCATTGGTTTTTCAACAGCCGCGTTTGTTCATGGAGGCTATTTTCCAACAGAGGTATTATCCGGCTCTAAAAAGAGTTTTGAAGACTTCCAAGTGCCTCTCATGAATCATTGGTAGATTTATCAAAGATGGAAGCAAAGTTCTGAGAAAGATGATTGACAGTACTATAAAGTAAACCGCCGGCAAGTGCAATCAGATGTTAAAAGGTTGTTACAAAAGATGTTCTCAGAGGGAACAAACGATGTTTCTAACGAAGTTTCAAAACACCATGGGCGGATGATTACAAGAGCCAATAGTTGCTCTGACTATTACAAGGTTCGGTCACTTGGCCGGCTCATCCCGCTCCGGATCTTCCGCGGTTCGGATCTGAAGATTGCCGAGTTCCCAGTTGCAGTTAGAGACGGCAGCAAATGACCCTTCAAAGAAAGCCGCTTCGGGCGGGTGTTAGGTCTTTACACTCGTAAAGCGGCCCGCGGATCCGTTTATCTTCCTGGTCGTATGCTGCTTGGTAGTTCTTCAAGTCATCCTCCGCCTCATCAGCCATTACAGACGCTAGATAGCGGGAGTCCTTGACGACTTTGAAATAGTCTTCATCGGAGAATTCTGAGCCGTCCACCTTCTTTGAAGGATATCCACCCATCATCTCATCTGGTGTGAGATCTGGCGCGAAGGCCATGGCCCGGCTTAAACCCGCAACGGCTCCAAAGCGGAAAGCCGACTTCTTCAGCTCTTGTATTTGCTTGGGCACGGTGGAGAATAGTTCTAACACCCCTTTCAGGGCCTTGGGAATCTTCTCCTTATACTGTATGCTTTTGATGGTGAACATTGCTCCGCAATACAGCTGTTCTGTAAAGGTGTATATGGCCTTCAGCGACAGGATGCTGTCGTCTGCAAGCTGTCGGCTCAAAGGTCCTACATGACCCGGAAGAGACAGGTTCGTCGTTAGTTGTTTCATAAAAGATATTAAGTAAAAGAGTACAGGAATGAGGAACTTACCAAATAAGGCGGCAGACATCTTAGCAACATGCCTTTTGAGCCCTTGGAGCTCCTCAACAACGGCGGTGATCTTGGCTACTTCTTTGGCTAAGAGCCGGCATCTCTCGTCAGCAAGGCTTCGTGCTTCCTGTTGAGCTACCAAGTTGGTTTTGAGATCCGTCAGCTGAGAGCCGGCGATGTTCAGAGCATCCTATGCATATCAAAGGCAAAGTATAAGCTATTGCAGCAACGAGAGTATTCATATGCATAAAGGTTCACAGTTCAAGTTATACAAGTCTCAAACAGATTGCAAGCAATATATTTGACAGTTGGGGGCTAATGTATATTTGATCTGTTCACATCTACAGTTCCGGCTCATCTTCCCAAAAATTGACCCGGACCTTGGGGGCTATCCATTGGCTCTCTTTTAAACTCAAAAGTTCCAGTTCAAATAAATTTGCGCCGGCCCTGGGAGGCTACAGTTGACAAGTGTTGACAGTATCTAAAGCAGAAGTATTTTCTACATAACCTTCAAAGAAGACCCGAATTCAATTCTACATTAGATTAAATCCGGCCCTCGGGGGCTGGGGAAGGTTATGGCTAAGGAAAGGTAACATACCTCGTATTTTCCTTTCATCATGCTAACCAGGAGTTCCAAGTCTCGGTTGGTGTTGACACGGTTCATGTAGCCGGAGTGGAGTTCTTCGGCTGTCATTTTGTTGTACGACGAGTCAAACTCAAGTTTCCGCGAAGCTTTGGACGGCTCCGTATGCCGGGTTAAGACATGCGCTGGTGAAGGAGGTTTTTGAGCAGACCCGATGATGATAACATCCGGAGTCGCCGGGGTCCTGGCGGGTGTAACCGGCCTTGAAGGAGCAGCTGAGGAGTTCTCCTTTGTGACGTCATCTGCCGCCGGCTCAGTAGAAGCCGCTGGTCGGGTTTCTTCTTCCGCTGGAGTTTCCTCCGGCTGTTCAATATCCGATTGAGCCGGGGCCGGCTGTTCAGGCTCTTGATTGTCAACAACAGGGCTGGAGGAAGGTTGATGGGTCTTGCGGCATTTTGCCTGAGCACTGCAAAGTAAAGGGTTAGCATTTAAAGGAGATTGGTATCTCATCAAAGACATCCGGATATTTTGACACTTACAGAGGATTAATCTTTGGTGGAGGTATGACTGAGGCTGAAGAGTCGCCCGATGAGGGTGTTTTCTGAAAATCAAGACACGGAAATAATAAGACATTCAGACATGAAGAGAAACGAAAAAGGGAAATACGGATATTAACCTCTATAGGCCGCTTCTTAGGAGCTGGCGAATTTGGTAGTCCTGGTGCAAGCTCTGTAGAGCCGGCGCTCCAGGTCTGACGTCGTTCAGTTTGCTGTTTTTGAAAGGAAATCAAGAGCCGGATGAGAGAGAGGGTGAGATAGAGGAAACTTTCTAACAACCTGCCGCGGCTTTCGGAAGAAATATTCTGAGTCGGAATACATGCAAGTTACCTCAGGAGCGTTGGCGTGATTGGTTTCTACTTCGTCTTGTGAGACACGGAAAGATATTATTAAAGAGCCGGCAAGACAAAAAGTCAAGTAAGTAAAGTTCAAGGATCTTACCTCCGACTCTGAAGAAGTCGGGTGTTCGAACCAGTTCTCTTGAGGAGCTGCCTTCTTTGGTTTCTTGGTGGCGACTTTCTTCTTGGTTGTCTTCGGAAGAGGAAGGTATTCCTTCTTCCAGAAGTCAGAGTCAGCCTGTACAAATTGAGCCGGAGGAAGAATATCAAGTTTTGAAAAGGAGTATATAAATATACAACAGGCGGAGGCAAGATAAAAATACTTACAAGAGGCGCCGGGTTGGTCGCACAGAAGGGCGCTAGGCCGATGGTGCTGCATGAGCCGGAGGTCTCGTGCACAAGACTTCGGACGGTCATACAGATGTCATCCTCAGGCAAAGTGGTGGCGCTGAAGCACAGTTCGCTATCGTAAAATCCTGGATATTCATACATGAGCCGGTTACGGCGGCTCAGAGGCATGATCCGCCATTGTACCCAGCAGCGGATAAGGTTCGTTCCAATAAGGCCGTTGGCCAGAAGAGCCTTCACTCTGGCGTGGGGCTTCTCATATCTAGCACGATCGGCAGTTGAGAGCCGGTCGGGCAGTGAAGTGTCGGTTGAGACCCGGGAAGGACGATAACCCGGCAGACGATGTTCCAAGTCCGGAGACGTGTCTTTGCAATAGAACCACGTCTTGTTCCAATCCTTCGGGTGGCTGGGCATCTGAATAGCCGGAAAGGTGATACCCCTTCGGCGCTGGATGGTGATTCCCCCGAGTTCTAGACTTGGCCCGCCCTTGTATTCTGTCTGCCGGTTGGCATAGAAGAACTCACGGAAGAATCCGACTGATGGTCTGGATTGAAGATACGCCTCACAGAGGACTTGGAAATGGCAAATGTTGGACACTGAATTTGGTGCCAGGTCTTGGGGATGCAGCTTGTACAGATGGAGAATGTCACGGAAATTTTTTGACCCGGGTGGTATGAATCCCCGCTCAATGTGATCCGTAAAGACTATGACCTCACCTTTCTTTGGTGCGGGGCGGGTCTCATCACCCGGAACCCGCCAGTTGATCACTTCCTTTGGAGGAAGGGTGCCAGCGGCTACGAGGTTAGACAGGTATTCTTCGGTCACGCAAGAGCCGACCCAATTGCAGGAGGTGGCGCGTGTCATATTGGTGGCTTAGAAGTACTGTGCAAAAAGAAAATGGTGACTAGTCAAACAAGAGCATATAGCTACAGCAACTTACAAATTACAGGGTTCTAAAAGATTAAGCCTTGAAAGGCCCGGCTGATAAAGAGCCGGAGGGAGTCTAGCGGCTCACTATGGACAGAAGAGCCGGAAGTCAGTCAAGACCCGGACAAACAGGTTTCACAAACTGTTACTAAAATTTTGGATCTACTGAAGCGGAAAAGGGAGTTCTACGTCAACCTAAGCCAAGAACAGTGAAGATGAAAAACCGACCTACCGCTTTAACCGACCGCACATTACGCACGGGCGGGCCATGTACGGTGGCGGCGATGACACTGCAGCCTAAAAAGATGCGTGGCGGGCCCCGAGGCTTGGTCGTGCGGCCGTGCCGGAGAATGAAGCACGTGGCGGAGGTCTGCCGGCGGAAACCCTATTTGCTACCGATCTAAAGCTACGGGAAGAGGTACTTACCGGAGGCGGAGACGGCGGCGGGAGAGATTCTGGCGCAAACAGGTTGATGCAACGGCCTGAGTTGGAGACGGACGAGCGGCGGCGCCGGAGCGGAGTGGACGAGCTCAAGCGACGAACGGGCGACAGGAAGAAGAAGAAGAGGCGCACGAGCGGGAATGCACTGGTTTGACTCATGTGGGTCCTATTTAAACAGGGGAACGGTGTGGGTTCCCAGGCATCAATGCCGGTTTTGCCGAACGGACGCCTCGATTTTCGGTAAACGGTTAAATACGAGAGATTTGGTGATACGTCAGCGTATCTGTGACGTCATGCCGGGTCATTTCTGGTGACTCTCAGACAATTGCAAGAGACGGTTGAAATGAGCTGGCTCACTTCAGCCTGGGGGCTAATGTTGCGGATATAACCCCGTGATATGACCCGGCTAGAAGGTTCCGGTTGATAGCATTGGTTATGAGCCGGCCCACGAAGACATGTATCAGCTAGAGGCCCAAGATGATTGGCGGCTCTTGATGCGGGCCGGACGACAGAGACCCGGATGCGCAAGACCTTCCAAAGGATGGTCTTGGCTAGTAAGATAGAGATGGATTCGGAGTTGGAATATACGCTTGGATGAGGTGATCAAAGTTTTTGGGTTTATACAAAGTTTACGAGAAACTTGTATTTACAAGAAAGTGAGTGGAAGCACTATTTAATTTATGATAAGTATATGTGGTTGACATATTATTGATCGGAAATGATGTAGAATTTCTGGAAAGCATAAACAGTTGTTAGAAAAAAGTTTTACAAAGGAAGACCAGGATAAAGCTACCTAATTGTTGGGCATCAAGATCTATAGAGATAGATCAAGATGCTTGATGAGACTTTCAATGAGTACATACCTAGACAAGATTTTGAAAGAGTTCAAAATGGATCAGTCAAAGAAGGAGTTCTTTCCTAATTTGTAAGGTGTGGAGTTGAGTGAGACTCAAAGCTCGACCACGACTGAAGAAAGAGAAAGGACGAAGGTCGTCCCCTATGCTTTATCCATAGGCTCTATATAGTATGCCATGTTGTGTACCGCACCAGTGTGTGGCTTGCCATGAGTATGTCAAGGGGTACAAGAGTGATCCTGGAGTGGATCACTGGACAATGATCAAAATTATCCTTAGTAACTAGAGGACTAAGGAAATATTTCTCAATTATGAATGTGATAAAGAGTTCGTCATAAAGGGTTACGTCGATCCAAGCTTTAACACCAATCCGGATGACTCTTAGTAGCAATCCAGATACGTATAGTGGAGCAGCCTTTTGGAATAGCTCCAAGTGGAGTGTGGTAGCAGTGTCTACATTATGAGATAGAGATTTGCAAAGTACACACGGATATGAATGTCGCAGACCCGTTGACTAAAGACCTCTCTCACATGCAAAGCATGATTGAACCCCAGAACTCATTGGGTGTTAGATTCATAACAATGTAAATCACATGGTGATGTGAACTAGATTATTGACTATAGTGAAAGTGGGAGACTGTTGGAAATATGCCCTAGAGGCAATAATAATTTTTTTATTGTTATATTTCCTTGTTCATGATAATCGTTTATTATCCATGTTGTAATTGCATTGATCAAAAACTCAGATAAATGTGTGTATACATAGACAACACCATGTCCCTAGTATGCCTCTAAAAGACTAGCTTGTGATCAAAGATGGTAAAGGATTGCTAGCCATGGACATGAGATGTCATTTGGTAACAGGATCAAATCATTAGGAGAATGATGTGATGGACAAGACCCAAACTAAAAACATAACATATGATTGTGTAAGTTTATTGCTATAGTTGTCTGCATGTCAAGTATCTGTTCCTATGACCATGAGATCATGCAAATCACTGACATTGGAGGAGTGCCTTGTGTGTATCAAACATCACAACATAAGTAGGTGACTCTAAAGGTGCTCTACAGGTATCTACAAGGGTGTCTATTGAGTTGGCATGGATCAAGACCGGGATTTGTTACTCCGTGTGAAGGAGAGGTATCTCAGGGCCCACTTCGTAATACAACATCACAATAAGCCTTGCAAGAAATGTGACTAAGTGTTAGCCACGAGATCTTGTATTATGTAATGAGTAAAGAGACTTGTCGGTAAAGAGATTGAACTAGGTATAGAGATACCGACGATCGAATCTCGGGCAAGTAACATATCGAAGAACAAAATGAATAGCATATGGGATTAACTGAATCCTTGACATAGAAGTTCAATCGATAAAGATCTTCGTAGAGTATGTAGGAACCAATATGGGCATATAGGTCCCGCTATTTGTTATTGAGCATAGAGGTGTATCGGTCATGTCTAGATAGTTCTCGAACCCGCAGGGTCTGCACACTTAAGGTTCGGTGACATTTTAGTAGTATAGAGTTATGTATGGTGGTGAACGAAGGTTGTTCGGAGACCCGGATTAGATCATGGACGTCACGAGGAGATCCATAATGGTCTGGAGGTAAATATTGATATATAGGAAGTCCTGTTTTGGTCACTGGTAAAGTTTCGGGCTCATCGGTAGTGTATCGGGAGTGCCGGGAGGGTACCGGAGGACCATCAGGAGGGGTGTATCGACCCAAAGGGCCTCATGGGCTGTGAGAGGAGGCATACCAGACCCTAGTGGTCTGGACGAAGCCTCCCTTAAAGGCCCATGCGGCTGAGGTCGAGGGAAAAGGCTAAAGCCCAAAAGGGGGAAGAGTTCCAACTGGGGGAGGAGTCCTACTAGGAGTAGGATCAGAGTCCAACTCCCTCTCCACCCCACTTCGGCCGCAACAAGGGTATTCCCTATGGTGCAACCCTCCCTCCCCTCCCTCCTATATATACTAGAGGTTTAGAGGTGAGGGCTAACCCTAATTGCCACGTGCTGCCCTCTTCTTCCTCTAGATCTGTTTCTCCTCTAGATTGATTTCGTGGTGCTTAGGCGAAGCCCTACCAGAATAGTTCCACCACCATTGCCGCCATGCCGCCACGCTACCGGAGAACTCATCTACCTCTTTGCTCCCTCTTGCTAGATCAAGAAGGCAGAGATCGTCATCGAGCTGTACATGTGCTAAATGCGGAGGTGCCGTTCGTTCGGCGTTAGATCGGGACGGATCGTGATTAGATCGCGGGACGCTCGGTGATTTGGATCGCGAAGATGTTCGACTACATCAACCGCGTTTCTTAACGCTTCCCACTTAGTGATCTACAAGGGTATGTAGATCCACTCTCCCCCTCGTGGATGCTCATCACAATGGATAGATCTTGCGTGTGCGTAGGAATTTTTTTGTTTTCCATGCAACGTTCCACAACATGGGAAATATGCCCTAGAGGCAATAATAAATGGTTATTTTTATATTTCCTTGTTCATGATAATCATTTATTATCCGTGCTATAATTGTATTGACTGGAAACACATTGCATGTGTGGATACATAGACGACACTTTGTCCCTAGTATGCCTCTAGTAGATTAGCTCGTTGATCAAAGATGGTCGAGGTTTCCTAGCTATTGACATGAGATGTCATTTGATAACGGGATCACATCATTTGTAGAATGATGTGATGCACGAGACCCAAACTATAAACATAGCATATGATCGTATCAGTTTATTGCTACAATTTTTTGCATGTCAAGTATCTGTTCCTATGACCATGAGATCATGCAACTCACTGACACGGGAGGAGTGCCTTGTGTGTATCAAATGTCGCAACGTAACTGGGTGACTATAAAGGTTCTCTACAGGTATCTCCGAGAGTGTTTGTTGAGTGGCTATGGATCAAGACTGGGATTTGTTACTCCGTGTAACAGAGAGGTATCTCAGGGCCCACTCGGTAATACAACATCACAACAAGCTTGCAAGCAATGTGACTAAAGTGTTAGCCACGTGATCTTGTATTATAGAACGATTAAAGAGACTTGTCGGTAACGAGATTGAACTAGGTATAGAGATACCGACGATCGAATCTCGGGCAAGTAACATACCGAAGAACAAAGGGAACAAGGTACAGGATTAATTGAATCCTTGGCATAGAGGTTCAACTGATAAAGATCTTCATAGAATATGTAGGAACCAATATGGTCATCCAGGTCCCGCTATTGGTTATTGACTATAGAGGTGTCTCGATCATGTCTACATAGTTCTCGAACCCGCAGGGTCTGCACACTTAAGGTTCAATGACGTTTCAGTAGTATAGAGTTATGTATGGTGGTGACAGAAGGTTGTTCGGAGTCCCGTATGAGATCCCATACGTCACGAGGAGCTTTGGAATGGTCCAAAGGTAAAGATTGATATATAGAAATTCCTGTTTTGGTCACCGGAAAGGTTTCGAGGTCATCGGTAGTGTATCGGGAGTGCCGGGAGGGTACTGGGGGACCATCGGGACGGCTGTATCGACCCAAGGGGCCACATGGGCTGTGGGAAGAGGTAAACCAGACCCTAGTGGGCTGTCCAGAGCCCCACTAAAGTCCCATGCGGCTGGGGTGGAAAAAACCCAGGGTGGAAAGGGTTTCCAAGTGGGAAGGAGGAGTCCTAATCCTACTAAGATTGGAGGAGGACTCCTCCTCTCCTCCTTGTAGCCGAGGTAAAGGGGCCATGCCTAGGGTGCAGGCCTCCTCCCTCCCTCCTCATATATATACTAGATGTTTTGAGGATTTTGAGACACAAAAATTATCCACGTGCTCCCTCTTCCTCTAGATCGTAGTTTCTCCTCTAGATTGTTTCAGCAGTGCTTAGGTGAAGCCCTGTTGGAATAGTTCCACCATCATCGCCGCCACGCCATCGTACTGCCGGAGAAATCATCTACCTCTCCGTTCCCTCTTGCTAGATGAACAAGGCGGAGATCATCATCGAGCTGTATGTGTGCTGAACACGGAGGTGCCATCCATTCGGCGCTAGATCGGGACGGATCGTGATTGGATCGCGGGACTCTCGGTGATTCGGACTACGGAGACGTTCGACTACATCAACCGCATTTCTTAATGCTTACCGCTTAGCAATATAAAAGGGTATGTAGATCCACTCCCCCCTCTTAGATGCTCATCACCATGGATAGATTTTGCGTGTGCATATGATTTTTTTTGTTTCCCATGTAACGTTCCCCAACAGTGGTATCAGAGCTAGGTGTATGTGTACATGAGATCACGAGTAGAACACAAAGGAGTTTGTTGGGGTTGATGCTTAGATTTCTTCCTCCCTTAGTCATGTTTTGATTCATAAGTATTGTGGGATGAAGCGGCCCAGACCAACCTTACTCGTATGCTTACGAGAGACCGGTTCCATTGACTGACGTGTAACTTTGTTGCACAAAGATGGCTGGCGGGTGTCTGTCTCTCCTACTCTAGTTGGATCGGATTCGACAAAGGTGGTCCTTGAGAAGGTTTAATAGAAATTTGAGTATCACAATTGTGGTTTATGTGTAGGTGCGAATTGTTCTTGCTAGATACCCGTAGCAGCCACGTAAAACTTGCAACAACAATTAGAGGACGTCTAACTTGTTTTTGCAGGGTATGTTGTGATGTGATATGACCAATTACATGATGACATATATGTGATGTATGAGATGGTCATGTTTTGTATAGAATATCATGACTTGCATGTCGATGAGTACGGAAATCGTCAGGATCCATAGGGTTGTCTTTAATTATTTTCGCCGTTTTTTCTTTACTTTATCGCTATGAGGTAGCAATAGTTGTGGAAGCAACAGTCGGCGCAGACACCCTGATGGCGACACATTGATGGAGATCAAGATGATGGAGATCATGGTTTCATGCCGGTGATGATGGAGATCATGTCGGTGCTTTCAAGATGAAGATCAATAGCACAAGTTCATGGCCATATCATGTCACTTATGATTTGCATGTGATGTTAATCCTTTTATGCACCTTGTTTTGCTTAGGACGACGGTAGAATTACAAGGTGATCCCTCACTTAAATTTCAAGATGAATTGTGTTCTCCCCGAGTGTGCACCATTGCAAAAGTTTGTTGTGTCGATACACGACGTGATGATTGCGTGTGATAGACTCTACGTTCACATACAACGGGTGCAAGCCAGTGTTGCACATGCGGAACAGTCGGGTTAAACTTGATGAACCTAGCATGTACAGACATGACCTCGGAACACAAGATTCCGAAAGGACGAACATGTGTCGTATAGTAGATATGATCAACATGATGATGTTCACCATTGAAACCACCTCAACTCACGTGATGACCAGACTTGAGTTGGTGAATTTGGACCATGGATCACTCAGATGACCCGAGGGATGTCAATTTGAGTGGGAGATTTAGTAATTTGATTAACTAAACTCGTTATATTGAACAATGTAGTAACCTTTGCCTATTTATTCTACAGATCAATGGCTCGCGCAGTAGCACCGCTGAATTTTAATGCGTTCCTAGAGAAAGCTAAGTTGAAAGATGATGGAAGTAACTTTGTGGACTAGGCCCATAATATGAGGATTATCCTCATGGCTTCCCAGAAGGCTTATGTCCTTGATGCACCGCTTGGTGACCCACCCGCTCCTGTGTCATCCGAAGACGTTAAGAATGCTTGGGAGGCATGTTCTAGAGATTACTAAATAGTTCAATGTGCAATGTTTTATGGCTTAGAACCGGGACTTCAAAGACGTTTTGAATGTCATGGAGCATATGAAATGTTCCAGGAGTTGAAGTTTATCTTTGAAAAGAATGTCCGGATCGAGAGGTATGAGACCTCTGATAAACTCTATGCTTGCAAGATGGAGGAGAACGGGTCTGTCAGTGAACATAAACTCAGAATGTCTGGGTATTCGACCCATCTGGCTGAGTTGGGAATTGTTCTCCCGCTAGAGGCGATCACTGACAGAGTTCTTCCATCATTTCCACCTAGCTACAAGAGCTTCGTGATGAACTATAACATGCAAGGCATGAACAAGTCAGTTGCCGAGGTGTTTGCGATGCTGAAAGTCGCCAAGTCTGAAATCCAAAAGGAGCATCAAGTGTTGATGGTCAATAAAACCAGTAGTTTCAAGAAGAATGGCAAGGGCAAGAAGGGCAACTCTAATAAGAGTGGAAAAGTAGTTGCCCCTCCCATGAAGAAACCCAAGCTAGAAACTATTTGCTTTCATTGCAAGGGAACTGGTCACTAGAAGCGGAACTGCCCCAAGTATCTGGCCGACAAGAAGGTGGCCAACACCAAACAAGGTATATATGATATACATGTTATTGATGTGTACCTTACCAACTCTCATTGTAGTGCCTGGGTATTTGATACCGGTTCGGTTGCTCACATTTGCAACTCAAAATAGGAGCTACAGAATAGATGAAGGCTCGCAAAGGACGAAGTGACGATGCGCATGGGAAATGGTTCCAAGGTTGATGTGACCGCCATCGGCACGCTCGCTCTTCAATTACCATTGAGATTAGTGATGAACCTGAATAATTGTTATTTAGTGCCTATGTTAAGCATGAACATTATATCTAGATGTTCTTTATTGCGAGACGGTTACTCATAATATCTTTTATGGTCATGCACCCAATGTGAGGGGTTTATTCATTTTGAATCTCGATAGTGATGATACACATGTTCATAACATTGATGCCAAAAGATGAAGAGTCAACAGATAGTACCACTTTCTTGTGGCACTGCTATTTAGGTCATATTGGTGTAAAACGCATGAAGAAGCTCCATGCTGATGGACTTTTCGAGTCACTTGATTTTGAATCACTTGACACATGTGGACCATGCCTCTTGGGAAAGATGACTAAAACGCCGTTCTCTGGAACAATGGAACGGGCAAGTGAATTGTTGGAAATCATACATACTGATGTGTGCGGTCCAATGAGCATTGAGGCGTGCGGTGGATATCATTATTTTCTCACCTTCATTGATGACTTAAGTATATATGGTTATATTTACTTAATGAAACACAAGTCTGAAATGTTTGAAAAGTTCAAGCAATTTCAGAGTGAAGTTCAGAATCATCATAACAAGAAGATTATATTCCTATGATCTGATCGAGGAGGAGAATATCTGTGTTATGAGTTGGGCAGTCACTTAAGATAGTGTGGAATTGTTTCACAATTGACACCGCCTGGAACACCACAACGTAATGGTGTGTCCGAACATCGTAATCGAACTTATTAGATATGGTGCATTCTATGATGTCTCTTGCCGATTTCCACTATCATTTTGGTGTTATGCATTAGAGACAACTGCATTCACTTTAAATAGGGCACCATCGTAATCCGTTGAGATGACACCATATGAATTGTGGTTTGGCAAGAAGCCAAAGTTGTCGTTTCTCAAAGTTTGGGGATGTGGTGCTTATGTCAAAAAGCTTCAACCTTAAAAGCTGGAACCCAAAGCGGAGAAATGTGTCTTCATAGGATACCCAAAAGAGACAGTGGGGTATACCTTCTATCTCAGATCTAAAGGCAAAGTGTTTGTCGCTAACAATGGAACATTTCTTGAGAAAGAGTTTCTCTCAAAATAATTGAGTGGGAGGAAGATAGAACATGATGAGGTTGTTGAACCTTTGCTTCAACAAGAGTGTAGCGCAGCGCAGAAAGATGTTTCTGTGGAGCCTACGGCAGTTGAAGAGGAAGTTAATAATGATGATCATGAAGCTTCAGATCAAGTTACTATCGAAGGTCGTAGGTCAACAAGGGCACGTATTGCTCCTAAGTGGTACGACAACCCTGTCATGGAGGTCCTATCGTTAGACAACGATGAACCTACTAGCTATGGAGAAGCGATGATGGGCCCGGATTCTGAGAAATGCTTAGAGGCCATGATATACGAGATGGGATCCATGTATGAAAACAAAGTATGGATTTTGGAAGTATTATCTGAAGGGAGAAAGGCCATTCAGAACAAATGGATCTTTAAGAGGAAGACGGACGCGGACGGTAATGTCACCATCTATAAAGCTCGACTTGTGGCAAAGGGTTTTTCACAAGTTCAAGGAGTTGACTACGATGAGACCTTCTCACCCGTAGCGATGCTTAAGACCCTCAGAATCATGTTAGCAATAGCTGCATATTTTGACTATGAAATTTGGCAGATGGATGTCGAAACAATGTTCCTTAATGGTTTCCTTAAGGAAGAGTTGTATATGATACAACCGGAAGGTTTTGTCGATCTAGAGAATGCTAACAAAGTTTGCAAATTTGAGCGATCCATTTATGGACTGGTGCAAGCATCTCGGAGTTGGAATCGGCACTTTGATGAGGTGATCAAAGCGTTCGGGTTTATACAAGTTTACGGAGAAGCTTGTATTTACAAGAAAGTGAGTGGGTGCTCTATAGCATTTCTAATATTATAAGTGGATGACATATTGCTGATTGGAAATTATATAGAAATGCTGGAAAGCGTGAAGGAATATTTGAAGAAGAGTTTTTCAATGAAGGACATAGGAGAAGCTGCTTTCATATTAGGCATTAAGATCTATAGAGATAGATCAAGATGCTTAATAGGATTTTCACACAGCACATACCTTGATAAAGTTTTGAAGAAGTTCAAAATGGATCATTCCAAGAAGGGGTTCTTGCTTGTGTTACAAGATGTGAAGTTGAGTAAGACTCAATGCCCAGTGAATGTACAAGATAGAGAAAAGATGAGTGTCATCTCCTATGCATCAGCTATAGGCTCTATAATGTACGCAATGCTGTGCACAAGACCCAATGTCAGCCTTGCCATAAGTATGGCCGGAAGGTTTCAAAGTGATCCAGGAATGGAGCACTGGACGGCGGTCAAAAATATCCTTAAGTACCTGAAAAGGACTAAGGAAATGTTTCTCATTTATGGAGGTCATCAAGAGCTCGTTGTAAAGGGTTATGTCGATGCAAGCTTTAACACTAATCCAGATGACTCTAAGTCACAAATCGGATACGCATTTATTCTCAATGGGGAAGCGGTAAGATGGTGCAGTTCCAAGAAGAGCGTGGTTGCCGATTCTACATGCGAAGCGGAATACATCGCAACCTCGGAGGCGGCGAAGGAAGGTGTCTGGATGAAGGAGTTCATGACAGATCTTGGAGTAGTGCAAGTGCACTAAATCCAGTGGATCTGTTCTGTGATAACACTGGTGCCATTGCCCTGGCCAAGGAACCAAGGTTTCACAAGAGGACCAGACACATAAAGCGATGCTTTAATTACATCCGCGAGTACATCAAGGAGGAGGACATAAATATTTGCAAAGTTCACATGAGTCTGAATGTTGCAGACCCGTTGACTAAACCTCTTCCAAGGGCTAAACATGATGAACACCACAACTGTATGGGTGTTCGATTCATTACAATGTAAATCACATGATGATGTGAGCTAGATTATTGACTCTAGTGCAAGTGGGAGAATGTTGGAAATATGCCCTAGAGGCAATAATAAATGGTTATTATTATATTTCCTTGTTCATGATACTCGTTTATTATCCATGCTATAATTGTATTAACTGGAAACACATTGCATGTGTGGATACATAGACAACACTTTGTCCCTAGTATGCCTCTAGTAGATTAGCTCGTTGATCAAAGATGGTCAAGGTTTCCTGGCCATTGACATGAGATGTCATTTGATAATGGTATCACATCATTGGGAGAATTATGTGATGGACAAGACCCGAACTATATACATACCATATGATTGTGTTAGTTTGTTGGTATAGTTTTCTGCATGTCAAGTATCCGTTCCTATGACCATGAGATCATGCAACACACTAACACTGGAGGAGTGCCTTGTGTGTATCAAACATCACAACGTAACTGGGTGACTATAAAGGTGCTCTATAGGTATGTCCGAGAGTGTCTGTTGAGTGGGTATGGATCAAGACTAGGATTTGTTACTCCGTGTGATGGAGAGGTATCTCAGGGCCCACTTGGTAATACAACATCACAACAAGCCTTGCAAGCAATGTGACTAAAGTGTTAGCCACGGGATCTTGTATTACGGAACGATTAAAGAGTCTTCCCGATAATGTGATTGAATTGGTATAGAGATACCAACGATCGAATCCCGGGCAATTAACATACTGAATAAAAAAGGGAACAATGTATGGGATTAATTGAATCCTTGACATAGAGGTTCAACCGATAAAGATCTTCGTAGAATATGTAGGAACCGGTATGGGCATCCAGGTCCCTCTATTGGTTATTGACCATACAGGTGTCTCGGTCATGTCTACATAGTTCTCGAACCCGCAGGGTCTGCACACTTAAGGTTCGGTGACGTTCAGGTAGTATAGAGTTATGTATGGTGGTGACCGAAGGTTGTTTGGAGTCCTGGATGATATCCCAAACATCACGAGGAGCTTTGGAATGGTCTGGAGGTAAAGATTGATATAGAGGAAGTCCTGTTTTGGTCACCGGAAAGGTTTCAGGCTCATCGGTAGTGTACCAGGAGTGCTTGGAGGGTGCCGCTAGACTTGTGGTGAAGCTCTTTCGTGTCTTTGAGTGTCATATCATGAGCAACAATTCTACCAATCACTTCCGTTGGTTTGAGATCTTTGTAGTTGGGCATCATTTGGATCAATGAGCAAATGGTGTCATATCAATCATCCAAAGCTCGAAGTATCTTCTTGATCATGAATTTGTCTTCATTTCTTTGCTTCCTAAGCCGACAATATCATTAGTGATGTGAGCTAGCTAAGAGTACATCTCAGCGACTCCTTCACCATCCTTGATCTTGAACTTGTCAAGCTATCCTTGAAGAACATCTAACTTGGATTCTCTCACGGACTCCGTTCCTTTGTGTATATCAACCAAAGTTTCCCAAATCTCTTTTGTGTTATCAAGACGGCTGATTTTGTTGAATTCCTCAGGGCATAGGCAGTTAAAAAGAGAATGTCACATGCTTGAGCATTGAGTTGCAACATCTTCAATTCATCCGCAGTCACTTCACGATCGGGTTCCTTTCCTTCCGCAAAGAATTCACCTTACAAGCCAACACGAACAACAGCCCAAACGGCAGGATTATGACCAAGCAAATGCATTTTGATTTTTCGCTTCCAACTAGCAAAAATTGTGCCATCAAAGCATGGACCTCTACGGTGATAATTTCCCTCACTAGATGCCATACTTCTTCTAGGTTATGAAACCAATGCATTGGAGACCAAAGCTCTGATACCACTTGTAGGATCGAAAGTAGGTCTAGAGGGGGGGTGATTAGACTACTTGACCAAATGAAAATCTATTTTTTCCCAATTTTAATTCTTGGTAGATTTTAGCATTCATAGTATGTCAAGTACACCCTACACATGCATGTCTAATATTATTGCAGCGGAAAGTAAATACAATGCACATGTAAGTAAAGAGAGGGTAAGGAAACCAAACACAATTGGTGACACGCTGATTTTTCCCGTGGTTCCGATAGGTGGTGCTATCATACATCCATGTTTATGGAGTCTTCAATCCACGGAGGGTAACGGTCGTGAGAGTCCATGGAGGGCTCTACCACGGTGGGTTCCACGAAGAAGCAACCTTCACTATACCATGACGGCCTACGTCCACAGAGGACTAGCCTTACTCGGGGTAGATCTCCATGAAGTAGGCGATCTCCTTGCCCTTACAAACTTCTTGGTTCACTCCACAACATGAAGTAGGAGGCTCCCAAGTGACACCTAACCAATCTAGGAGGCACCACCCTCCAAAAGGTAATAGGCTCGGTAATGTCGATGAACTCCTTGCTCTTGTGCTTCAAAATGATAGACTCCTCAACACACAATCACTCTCTCATAGATATGGCTTGGTATAAGTGATGGGATTGCTGGAAAGCAACTTGGGGAGGCTAGAAATCAAGATCCATATGGTTGGAGTGGAAGATCTTGACCTCAACACAAGGGTAGGTGGTTCTCTCTCAGAAAACTGATAGGATAGGTATGGAATGGTTCTCAGTGCTTCTCTTTCGAGTAGGTGGTGGTGAAGGGGTATATATAGGCATCCCCAAAAATCCAACCGTTACACACAAAATGACCAACTCGGTGACACGATGTGTTAATCTCGGTGGTACCGAAGTGACCAAAAGGTGGCAACTTTTGAATCTCGAAGGGACCGATATACGAATCTTGGTTGCACCGATAAGGTGATCAATGGTCAGAATGCCCAATCTCGGTGACGCCGATTCAACCATCTCGGAGGGACCGAAACTGTGAACTTGCATAATAGAAAGTTGGGAGCCCAACTCGGTGGCACCGAAAACAGTATCGGCTGTACCGAAGGGTTAGGGTTTGGCTGAGTCTGTCTAGGGTTTGGAATCGGTGGCACCGAGATGGAAATGTTGGTTGCACCGATTTTTAGTGTTTGGCTTAGGACAAACTTTGGTGGGAGAGTTTGTGGGTGTCTTTGGTCACTATCACTTGTGCACGTATGAGAATTTTGTTCACCAACAAAACTTTACCCCCTTTTAATTGTATTGGCTTTCCTATGGACTCAAAGTGATTTCTCACAAATATAAAATGTAGAGTCCTCTTGCTTGATGCTTTGCCAATCCATTTCCTTGCATCTTGCGGTATTCCAGAATCTCTTTGCCAACCTATCATTTAACTTTTCCTGAAATATACTTGATGGAAACATTAGTTCAATGACATATATGTTGTTATAAGTTACCAAAACCACCAAGGAAGAAAATGTGCTTTCAATCTCCCCCTTCTTGGTAATTCATGACAACATATAGATCAAAGCTTTGACATATGATATAATCAATTAATATTTCGCTTTGAGAAGTATGTGATAAGTAAGAGCTCCCCCTAAATTTGTGCATCATTTTCAATTTGCGTTTGAATGTAAATGCACAATCGATTAGTTACATGGGGCACTTCTTCCATGTCACGTACATCTTGGTGGTGTGCGAGAATAATAAGAGTGAACATCATAGCACAACACAATCAAGCAATGTAGAAAGATCATGTCATAAAGCATTAAGATGATAGGAAGTAGTAGCATCACACACAAAGAGTGTATCACAAGCAACCAAAAGACAATTGTTTTTGAAAAGCAATAAACACCAAAACGCTCTCTCACTCGAAGCCTAAAGATCTATATACACTTCTCCCCCTTTGTCAACAAGTTACCAAAAATTTCAAAGGCATATGTCTAAGCGTTCTTGGGCTGATCTCCTCCAGTTGTTAATGAAGGAGTCGAGAGAACAAAATCGGCAAAGATCTCTGTAGATGTCGTGGATGGAGGTAGAGTGGATACAGGAGGAACTGGAGCTGATGGAGTAGGAGCTGAAGTAACAGCAACAAGAGCTGATGAAGAGGGCCTCAAGTCTGGAGCTGGCACAGTGGCTGATCTAGCCTGAGTAGGAAACTGTGTGCCTGTCCTAAGAGGTGATCCATCGTCATCATCATCATCATCATTATCATCATCATCAGAAGAAGCCCGGGGGATGTGCGCCGAGTCAACTTCCTTCTGAAGCTCTGTGACTGTCTTAGTTACCCTGTCCACCTTATCATTAAGAGTCTTGATCCTTGTTTCAAAGATCCTCACAAGACTGTTCTGGTTGACCAGAATCCCTTTAACGTCCTTCTGCATGTCCTGAACTTATGAAATCAACATATCCATTTGCTCACTTCTGGATCTAGGGACTTGAGCACTAGTGGCTCGAACTGCCTCTGTCTGAGCTGTAGCAAATGTGGGATGATCTGGGTCCATCACCATGATGTTATCCTCAAGCTCTAGCTATAGGGGCAAATGGGGACTATCAAGAGAAAATATGTTCTTCTCAATCCGAGAGTTGATAAGCATCTTGATATAGGGTGCATAGTAGCAAGAGCGCTTTTGATCAGCAGCAACCCTCTTGACTGTCTCAACAATCAAGTCCATGACTTTGATCCTGGTGTGTCTGTCAAGGTGGATCAACATGTTGATGAAATATCCTCGGATCATCTTGTCATCTCCTCACTTGGGCATCAAGGTATGCCTCAGAATGGTGTTCATGGTGCGGATGCCAGCTTGAAGATAGTAGATGGATCCTAGCTTATGAGATTGCACCTTGTCCGTAGGGATTGAAGTATACATATCCTTCATGGCATTGTGGCTTGCCTTGGATTCTGTGTAGACATCCAAATCTCCATCCTAAACCTGTGGGACTCCTAGAAGTGCAGCCCATTCCTCAACAGTGGATTCATATTTTGGTCCTTCTATCATCCATACAATCCTACCATCTCCATAGAAATGTGCAGTGGAGTAGAATTGCATGATCATTTCACCATTCCATGCAGTAAATTCTCTGCCAACAAACTCATCTAGACCAATGCTATGGAAATTGTCTTGGACACTTGGAAAATAGTTCTCATTCTCCTTAATGAATTTCTAGTCTACATATCTCATGGCACTCACAATTGGACTCTTGTAAAATAGCACAGTCTCATAGAAATCCCGTTGCTCTTTGGTATAGAATATGTAGTCCATAGTTGTCTTCTTCGTTTGGGCATATGGATCTATATCTCTCCATGCCCTCAAACCCAAGTCTTTCCTTTTCTTCATATCTTCAGCAATTGGATAGCTGGCATTATGCACTGGAAGGTGTGGTCTAAGTTTCATCAAGGTTGTAAAATCATCATCATGCTCAGCTCTGGAAGAAGTTCCCTTGTTCTTTTCAGGAGCTGGAATCTGTGTGGATGTACTCTTAGGCTTTTTAGTAGCAACCTTCTTGGATGCAGACTTGATGCTCTTGGATGTGTGTGATTTAGGCATAGCATCAGCTAGAAGTTTCTTGGCCTTCTTCTTGGGAGGAGCGTTTGCAACTGGTTCATCCTCCTCTTCAGCAGCAGCTGCTTCCTCTGGATCTTCATACATAGATTTAGGCCTGCCAGTCACATGGATTATCCTTTTTATGGCTTTCTTCTCCCCTGCCTTCTTAGGCATAGACTTCCTTGGCGGATCAATGGTCACTATAGCCCTAGCACTCTCATGTGCTTTGATAGTTTCAGCAGGTGCATAAATTTTGCTGACCACCCTCTTGGAAGAGGTAGCCTCATTTGCTAACTTCCTGGCAACTTTCTCTTGCTTCTTGGCAAGAACCTCCTCTGGTACAAAGTATGAATCCTCCTCATCTGAATTCAGCTTCTTCCTGGCCCTGGTGGCAGCCTTGGGCAACCCATGGGAGCTGGGGGTGCTTGGATCTGAAAATGAACTAGGCTCTGGGCTTGTGCCTGAACTCATGTCAACTCCCTGCTCTGGCAAATTCTGACTATCTGACTCAGACATGCGGACCCTGTGAATATAGTATAGAAGAGTGGAATAGGTTGAGTTATCACACAAAATATCCAGCAGGTTTTTGAAAGTTTGAACAAAAAAATTATAGATGTAGTTCACTGCAAAATTGAATTTCGGTGTCACCGAGTCAAACCTTTCGGTGCTGCCGAGACTCACAAAGCCCTTAACAGAGACTTGGCAAAAGTTTGTTTAGACCGAAAACTGTCACTCGGTCTCACCTAGTTTTGTCCTAAGTAGCAAAAACAGGCAATCGGTGGAACCGATTTTTCTGACTCGGTCGCACCGAGATGCAATTTCATGGGCAACTAAACCTATTTTTTCCGATTCGCTAGTCTATAGAGTTAATCTTGTGGATAGAACAATCTCAAACTGTGGCAAGATAATAGTGAAACCCTAGTGCGCAAGATTTGGAGGTTGGAGCGCAAGAGGGGGGCGAATCCGTACCCTAGCTTGGTGACGGATCCGCTACAGCGGCGACGAGGGTGAAGATTTTGTCGACGGCAGCGATTCCCAGTGGCGGAGGAGTGCGTGGAGACAAGGGCAATGACCAGGGGTCCTTCTGCGGCAGCTTAGGGCTTGGGGCGCGACGGTTTTAAGAATGAAATTTTGAAACGTCGGGACCACCAAATATATACCCTTCACTATCAGTGACACCGATCCTAAATTTTCGGTGTCACCGAGTTTCTCAACTGTCAATTGACGGCGAAACTCGATGTAACCGAGAATATGGAATCGGTCTTACCGAGGCAAGAAATCTAGATCCACCCTAGGCATTCGGTGTGACCAAGATTTTGGTGTTGGTTCCACGGAGATGCACTTGGGAGGTTTTAATGGTCAGTCCTTGTCGATACGGAACTCCGAGTGCTCCACACACAGAGGGATGGAAAAGCACTTGTTCAAATTTTATGATACAGCATGAATAGAGTATGAGGTGAGAAATCATAGATAGCTAAAGGAGTGTTCCTAGGCATTCTTGTATATCCAATTGACAAAAGATAAATCAAAAACCAAATAGCAACAATTGGATATCCTCGAATGAGTAAATAAATGCAGACCAACATGTTGACACAATAATATGTCAAATGAAATCATGGCAAACATGCACAAACACTAGCATCTAACAAGCACTTTGGCAATGATGGAGTCATCTATATATGAGCATATTGACTTAGGAGTGAAGTAAGAATACTTGATCATAGGTCATACTCATCGTTTAAGCACAAGTGGGGTTACCACTTTCACATAAAGCATTTATTGTTGTCACATTCTTTTGAGATGCTTTAACTCAAGTCTTAGAGTAAATCTCCCCCTAGATGTGTCATCCCCCCATAAGAGGGATAAACTAACATTGGGTTTTGTCGAACAAGACTTCATGGTGGTGAGGTAGTGATGGATGCTCAAAGTTGATGAAGATCACGAAGAGTTGGGAGCATCCTTGTTGTTTCATTATTCTTCTCACCTACATGGGTTAGTCCCAACACACAAAAGACAAATACAAGAATATCTATGGACATGGAGTGCAAAGCATATGTGATGATGTCCATCGATTTGTTGATTACCTTGTCCCTTGCTTACCTTTGAGGGAATGTGTGACTCCTTGAACTATTGCATAGAGTTGATGTTGACTGCAAATAGTCCTTGCCAATAATGAATATGAGTTAATTTCATTGGCGGAGTCACGCCTCAAGAACTCTCTAGTTCTTCTTCTTGGGAACCCACATCAAGTTGATGGGGATCCTTGGTGTTGAAGTAGCACTTGTAGAAGTTGAGCTTGTAGTAGCCTTGGGAAACCACTTCACCAAAGCTTGGGATTCATCTTCATATGAGTCAACGTCCTTGTAACAGCCCGGGACCGACGCTCCAGAAGATTTCCGTTTTATTCCCTTTCTCGTCTGTGTCTCGTTTGGTTGTTGCATTCATCATCGCATCATGTGCACCATCTGCATAGCATCGGCAACCACGTTGCCATCATGTCATTAATTTTGCAACTCAAATTAATAAATTGTATGGATCTTCGATCCATTTAAATCGAGGGATATTCACATGGTGATTTCTCTTTATAACATATCATCCCGATATTATAGGGAGCCGCTATTAAACATATCATTAATTGGAATTAACCATAACACACTTGCAATTTAAATCCCACGCCTTTTCTATCTCAATTCTTGACCTCAACTTTGTTTCTAAATCCTTTTGTCCTTTTCCCAAGTTCCACCTAATACCTCATACATTTTTTTCCAACCTTGCACCCACCCACTTCCTTTTAACCATTTGAATTTGATTCAAATGAGTTTGAATGCAAACCTTGGAATCAGTCCCACTTCTATTTTCTTGGACCAATCTCATTTCTGAGTTTAGGGAAATAAACGCCTCTCTTCCTTTATTTCATTCAACATTAAGTTTTTTTTGTTTGTTGTTTTGTGTCTTCCTTTAATTCAGAGAGAGGGAGAAGGAGAGAGAGCCCAACCCAGCCGGCCCAAGGCCCAGCCTGCCCCTTCGTAACCCTAGCGATAGGGGAGAGCCCCGCTCGATCCCCCATCTCTTCCTGTTCCTTCCTCCCAGCGCCGTCGCCATGGGAGCCCGCATGCTCGATCCCCTTGCCAGCTCTCGACCCCGCCTCGACCTCCGGCGAGCCCCACTGCCGGAGTGAACCTTCTCTGCCGCGCCCCTCGCGCCTGACCCTGCCTTCGTTGCGGGCTTCCCCGAGCGGTTCCCCATGGCGCCGTTGTATGCTTGGCCTGTCCAGCACTGGTCCCTCCCCTTTGCTGCTTCGGCCAGACCACCGGTCAGCCATGGCCGCCTTCTTCCTCGTGTGCGCCACCACCATCTGCTGCAGCAGTCGCTGCAGTGCTGCCTCTCGCATGGCCTCCTTCCCCTGCTCCCCGTGGTTGCCTCCCTCTCTGGGAACGCAATGCCTCGTGCGACCACATGCACATGCTTGCCCTAGCGCCACCCGACGGCCACGCCGGTGACCTCCGCCTCCTTGCCCTGGCTGTGCGCCACCCCTTTGTCCACCGGCAACCAACACCCGTCCGCGCCCTTGGCCAACTCCCGTGCCTCCATGTTGATGCTGCCGCAGCTGCTAGTTAATGATGGTGCTTGCTGCGGGTCAGCATCGACCACCACCGTCGCCATCCAGCTGTTGTGAGCAGCACGTCCGCAAACCCCATTGCCTTCGAATGCGACCGGTTCATTTTGTCCGACACCGTTGCCCGAAGCCTCTTGTGTCATTTTGTTTTGGGTGACATTGAGTCCATTGCCAAGACCGGAGTTTGACACAACCGGGGGAAAATCAAGTGTCTCGAATGATCTTCATCACCGTGCATGAGTACCACTACGACAAGTGTACATCTACGTTCACCAAGATCGTCAAGACCATCTCAGATTTTGCCAAGTACCGCAAGTGTCGTCCGAACCCCGTACGACTACGACTCGCCAAGATCGACTACAACGCATGTACCACTACCATTGCCACGGAACCGACAAGACCGTCAAGTGAACAACTACTTCGTCCGCCCCGAAAGCATGCTTCAAAGGTATAAACGATGAGATGATTGCGCATGTACGAATGTTGTGATGTATGAGATGCTCGTTTTTGCATCGTGTGTGATTGGTCATTGCACGTTCCTCCTCGTTTCCACAGTCACCGACACACGGGACACCCGGTAACTAGGATCACCCCATCGTCTTTGCATGACACGTACACAACCAAACTTTCTTTTGCACCAGCATCTCAATGAGTTGTCGGAAACGGAACGTTGCGGTGGCATCATTTTTTCGTTTTTGTTGTCGTGGCACCCCTTTCCTTCCGCCATTTTGACAAGTGCTTCATATCCTATTATATACCAATGTTTTCATAAAATTGCATCTAATTCAATTTGTCATTCGCATCCATGTAAAAAACATTTAACATGATGTCGCATCAAAAACTGCCTAATGACGTGCTACACGGTTTCTCTCATAACTAAATAACTGTAGCTTCGATTTCAATGTTCCACATATGTAACTTGACTAGAAAAACGTGTAGAATCACATGGTGCACTTAATTTTCACTTTTAATAATTATAATACATGCTTAGGACAAATCTGGACCAAAATCATAATATGCATATGGGCTCGTTTCGGAAATGCTACATGTTCCTTCCGACCTCATTTAAAATGCCTAGATGTTGCAGTAGTGTATGCTTCAACAGTTGCCATGTTAATCAACATTTAATATTGATGAGTACCTAAACGAGAGTGATCTAAATATTTGAATGTGAAGTTTCTTCAGTATGCAACTCGTTGCATATTGAGGTTCACTTAATGTGTAGGAGTTATTTGATGTGCTTTGCCATGCGTTGCATATTAAACCAGACATGCATCATATTTGTTTGCGCATCATGTCTTACATATGTTGTGATGTATCTTGCGTTGATTTTTGTTTTCAGATTGTTCCTTATCGATAGAGTCTCGAAAGCATTCGGAGTGTGAGGATTTATTCGACTACGTTGGCCCGTCTTCTTCATGGACTCGTTCTTCTTCCGAGCGGGATCTCAGGCAAGATGACACATTTCCTTGGATACCATTACTATCATTGCCATGCTAGATGTCTCGTTTTCTATCGTTATGTCTCGCTACCAATCACTTGTTTGACAAGCCTCCCAACATTGCCATGAAAGACTCTAACCCCTTCACATCCCAGCAAACCTTTGTTTGGCTATGTTATCGCTTGCTTAGCCTTCTTATAGCGTTTCTAGCTGCAGGTGCAATTGCTTCCATGTGTCAACATGGACATTATTTTGTTATCACAATATTATTGCTAATTAATTTAATGAATTTATACACTTGGTGAAGGGTGGAAGGCTTGGCCTTTTGCTCGGTGTTTTGTTCCACTTTTGCCTCCCTAGTTACTTGTGAACCGGTGTTATGTTCCATAAATGAGCGCCCCTAACATGCTCGGGGTTGATATGGGGACCCCCTTGATTTTTGTGTTAGGATAAAACTTGTCTGACAAGGCCCAACATTGGTACTATTTGCTTATTAACAACTAAAATTTGCATAGGGCATGATCACCCCGTGGATTAATCAACAACCCGGGCCAGTGCTCCTCATGAGTGGTGGTCCAAACTAGAGCACTATGTGGGGCCAACCCGGGGCAACTCGGGAGATCTCTATCGGGCCACCGTACACTAGCTTATCCGCCGTGTCTTGAGAACGAGATACGCAGCTCCTATCGGGATCGTCGACATGTCGGGAGGCCTTGCTGGATTTGTTTTACCTTTCTCGAACGTCTTGAGTGAGGAACTCAGATCTTCTTCGAGCTATCTCGAGGTGTCGGATTTCCTTTGGAATTGCCTAGGATGATCACGAGATCCGTGGTTGAGGTTATTCCTGCTGCGTGTGGTTAATTTGTGATGGATGAGTTGGAGCACCCCTACAGGGTTAAATCTTTTTGAGAAGCCGTGCCCGCGGTTATGTGGAAAACTTGGATACTTTGTTTAACACCCAGTCATAGCAAACTTGATGTAAACTCTAATAAAATACACCTACTGTGTGCGTAACCGCGACTGTCTCTTCTCGTGAGTCCTTATTCGAGAGAGAACACGGTGGGGTTATGATTGACGTAAGTAGGTGTTTAGGATCAGTTAGTGATCACTACTAGTTCTCGTCCATTATGCGTAGACCACCATACTTTACTTTCTGTATTCGTAAGTTAGCCACTTAAATAAATGCTTAGTCACTAGCTGCAGCCTCACCACTTAACCATACCTCACCCATTAAGCTTTAATAGTCTTGATACCCTTGAAAATGAGATTGCTGAGTCCCCGTGGCTCACAGATTACTACAACAACAGTTGTAGGTACAGGTAATGCGATGCTTTGACGTGAGCGTGTTGCTTGTTTGAGTTGGAGTTCTTCTTATTCTTCTTCATCGATCTAGGATGGGTTCCAGGCGGCAGCCTGGGATAGCAAGGATGGATGCCATTTTGTTGTTTTTTTTCGTCCGTAATCGGACCCTGCTCTGCTATATGATGTTTGAGTATGTTGTTGTATTGATGTGACTCTGGTGTAGCTTGTGGCGAGTGTAAGCCAATTCCATATACTCATCTCTTCTGTACATGTACTTGTAATGATATCCATTCTTGCAACACAACGAGATGCCCTTCTATCCCTGTTAAGGCCCTCGTGCCGAAATAAGGATAGGACCGCATCTTGGGCATGACAAGTTGGTATCAGAGCCTGTACCGACCTAGGAGCCCCCTTGATTGATCGAACTTGGCCGAGTCGAGTCTAGTGAAAAAACTGTTTTGGGTCTAGTTATATCGGAGAGTAGGATTCTTTTTACTCCTCTTCTATGCTCTGGTGAGGATTTACGACTTAGGAATTTTGATTCTACTCCTCTTCTCACTCAAATTTTTTTTAGGATGACACGGGTGTTTTGGAAACTATATGATACCGATGTGATGGAGTTCTGTCTTGGTGCCTCCTGTCTGGCTTGATTTCTTTCAGGGAGTTGAGCTCTAGGGAATTCTTGGCAGATCGTTATCATTCAGCTTCCTTAGTATCTCAAGACGGAGGGTGTTCAGAATTGCTTCAATACTTGTCGTGGTGAGATAAGGTCAGAGTCACCCAGTACCGGGGAGGCGTCCGGGGTACCACCATGGTTAGTATCGTTGTGCTTTCGAGGATCTGATTTAAATGGATTTGCGAAAGCCTTTGGTTATTTGTTGAAGGATGGATACAGTTGGGGTGTAGGTTTGTTAGTTATGTGAGATATTTCCTCCTTGTATCCCCCACACCGGATTGCGTAACCAAAAAGTTTTCGGAAGTTCTTAGGTGGGAATTAAAGTAGTTACCTAGGCTATCTTCCAACAGATCATGATGTGAGGTTGGGGTTCGATATCTAGTGGATTCGTTTGTTCACGGTCTTTCTTACAGAGGACAGTCTAGATATATGTCATCAGATATGCTTTGTCAAGCCTTGTAGTTTGCTACGCCTAGGGATCATATTCGAGCATCATTTCAATATGACAATCCAATGTACGATCGAGCCCGTGCGAACCTTACCACAAAAATATCAGACGAAATCTCTGTCATGTATTTGTTTCGGCTTGTTTCATAAGCCTCATCCTTTGTTTTGTTTTGAATATAGTAATTCAAGTTGCTTCGATGTCAAGTGGTGTTCTCATATCTTTCCTAAGAAGTGTTCTCATATTTCTATGGGAATGATAATTCTTTTTCCCAATCAAGTTATCATATCAATTCTTTTCCTACCGGTGTGCTTCTCTTCAAGATAATTCTATCATTCCAATATTTGCAAGATCAATCCTCATATTTCGTTCTGAAGTTGTCTCATCTGTTCCAAGTTTTAATTGTTTTTCCCACCCTCCCACCCTTTTTCTTCAATGATTAAATTCTCTTCCAAGTGCATTTCTCTTCATCAATGCTTCTGCTATTATTTCTTCATTTCTATCCAGTGATTTCTTGTGAAGATTCTCAAGAGTTTCAATTTCAAGGTCGATCCTCATATTCTTTGTTCTTGTTGTTATTCTTCTCCGATGGATTCAATTCAATTTCTCGGTGTTCATCATATCATTTCCATTGTCTAATTTCTCTCCCATGTTGGAATTTCTTTTCCAAGCCTCTCTTGTTTATTCTCCTCTCTTTTTCGACCCGGAGTTTTGAAGATATCTAATAAGATTCATGTTTTCGTTCAAAATCTTTTTGATTATTTCAAGGTTCTCACCTCATCGAGTTTTTCATTTGTACCGATGCATTCTATCTTTCTAAGAAATTGTTTCAACGGAGTTTTCTTTGAGTGGGCCCATAACCCACAGGTGTTTTCCCCAGGATCTTACCTGGCTCTTCTAATCTTTCCGGAGATGTTCTCAAGTTCTCTTCTAATATGACATAAGGATGAATTTCATCAGTCATATGCCTTCTCGAAGATCTCTCTAAATCATTTTCATTGTTGGCTGAACCTTTCCTTATTCATTCTTCCACAATGTATCAGTAATTCATGGTGTTGTTTCTCATCATCATTCTCAGTATTGAAGACCGAAGGAGAGTCTTCCTTAATCTTGGTCCATTCTCTTGAAGATTGTCATCTCATCTTGATGCTTTCCTCTCAAATTGTTCAATCATGAGTAATTTCTCCCATATCTATCCGGTGCATTTCATAATTGTTTTCATTTCTCGATCCTCCGAAGGCCATTGTTTCAGAAGATTTCTTTGTTCTTAGCTAACAACTTTTGTTCTCAAATTCTTCTCAATTGTTGTCTGTTCGTTCATCTCTCAAGTATTCCGATGCTTCGTTCAAGTTTTCTGCCAAGTGGATCTTGATCTCTTCGTTCCCAGGTATCTCCATTCATTCATGGGATCCTCATTCATTTGTGAATTCTTACCGGTGTTCTCATGCAAGACTTGTTCAAGTTTGTGTTCTATCTTTCTCTTCAATCTTTTCAAGAAGAATAAGTGGTGTGCGAAATCCATTGTTTGTCATCAATTTAACTTTATGAAGGATATGCATATCATAATTATTATTCCTGTTTCATCCAAGTGATTTCAATCCTTCTTCCGGAGTTGTTCATGATATCAAATTCCTCATCCCAAGTGGTCATCTTTCTTTTCCGGAGTTCCTAGTTTTTCTCAAGTATCTCATCGCTAAGCTTCATCTAATTCATAGCAAGGCCTCAATCTTGTTCTTTTTGCATCCATCAATTCTTTCTATCATCCTTTCGTTTCAGAGTTCTCCCGAAGGTTCTTCATGGTGGTTCATCTAGATTTCTTTCATTTTCAAGTGTTCTTCAAGATTCTTGTTGGAGGTTCTCAAGTGTTCTTTATCTTGAATTTTTAAGTTCAATTCCTTCTCCATTATCTTTTGAGGTGGTGTTATTAAATTCTTGATTATGAGGAGTCTCGAAGGAAATATTGTCAAGAATAAGATAAGTAAACCCATCATTCCATTCTCGGAGTTCTCTTAGGTTGGCTTTCACCTAAAGCATTTTCTAAGGATTGTTGCTATCATGGTGTTATAAATGATCCAAGTTTTCTCCTCCTCTTCTTGGTGAAAGAAGTTTTCATCCCTTTTGCTCCCAAGCAATCCTTGTTTTGTCAGTGGCCGGTTGTCACCTCATAATTTTGAGATGTTTACCATAAGTCCACAACAAGTTTGTTCTTTTCGTTGATGATTCTTTCAACAACCCCATTCGATCTCTTCTTGTAAGATGCATTTCAAGTTCGATGGTGGTAGAAGTTGTTATTTTATTCTCCATTCTTTCCTTCCAATGATCTAGTTTCCATTCTTTTCTTCCGGAGGCGTTGTCATGTTGCTCTCTTTCAACCATCATCTTGTTTTATCAATATCATGTTCTTTCTTTGCTTATTCATTTTATCGGAGTGTTGTGTTCCATGTTCATGCTCTATTCCTTCATATCAAATTTTGCCCCTCTATCCTATCAAAGTGCTGCCGAAATTTCTTGTGAATTCTTGCTTGTTCCCATGTTATTCTTTATCTCTTCCAACCTTCATGTTTTCATTGGTTCACTCGTTTGTCGAAGAAGCAACTAAGTTTTACCTATTGCTCTTCCTCTTCCCCTTTTCATTCTACATCTCGAGATGAGATCCTCGTGTAGTGGATGAGAGTTGTAATAGCCCGAGACCGATGCTCCAGAAGATTCTCCTTTTTTCCCTTTCTCGTCTGTGTCTCATTTGGTTATTGCATTCATCATCGCATCATGTGCACCATCTGCATAGCATTGGCAACCACGTTGCCATCATGTCATTAATTTTGCAACTCAAATTAATAAATTGTATGGATCTTTGATCCATTTAAATCGAGGGACATTCACATGTCTTTATAACATATCATCCCGATATTATAGGGAGCCGCTATTAAACATTCCATTAATTGGAATTAACCATAACACACTTGCAATTTAAATCCCACGCCTTTTCTATCTCAACTCTTGACCTCAACTTTGTTTCTAAATCCTTTTGTCCTTTTCCCAAGTTCCACCTAATACCTCATACATTTTTTTCTGACCTTCCACCCACCCACTTCCTTTTAACCATTTGAATTTGATTCAAATGAGTTTGAATGCAAACCTTGGAATCAGTCCCACTTCTATTTTCTTGGACCAAGCTCATTTGTGAGTTTAGGGAAATAAACCCCTGTATTCCTTCATTTCATTCAACATTATGTTTTTTGTTTGTTGTTTTGTCTCTTCCTTTAATTCAGAGAGAGGGAGAAGGAGAGAGAGCCCAACCCAGCCGGCCCAAGGCCCAGCTTGCCCCTCCGTAACCCTAGCGACAGGGGAGAGCCCCGCTCGATCCCCCATCTCCTCCCGTTCCTTCCTCTTAGCGCCTTCGCCATGGGCGCCCGCACGCTCGATCCCCTTGCCAGCTCTCGACCCCGCCTCGACCTCCAGCAAGCCCCACTGCCGGAGTGAACCTGCTCTGTCGCGCACCTCGCGCCTGAACCTGCCTTTGCTGCTAGTTAATGATGGTGCTTGCTGCGGGTCAGCATGGACCACCACCGTTGCCATCCAGCTGTAGTGAGCAGCACGTTCGCAAACCCCATTGCCTTCAAACACGACCGGTTCATTTTGTTCGACACCGTTGCCCGAAGCCTCTCGTGTCATTTCGTTTTGGGTCACATCGAGTCCATTGCCAAGACTGGAGTTTGACACAACCGGGGGAAAACCAAGTGTCTCGAATGATCTTCATCGCCGCGCATGAGTACCACTACGACAAGTGTACATCTACGTTCACCAAGATCGTCAAGACCATCTCGGATTTTGCCAAGTACCGCAAGTGCCATTCGAACCCCGTACGACTACGACTCACCAAGATCGACTACAACGCATGTACCACTACCATTGCCGCGGAACTGACAAGTCCGTCAAGTGAACAACTACTTCGTTCGCCCCGAAAGCACGCTTCAAAGGTATAAACGATGAGACGATTGCGCATATACGAATGTTCCTCCTCGTTTCCACAGTCACCGACACGTGGGACACCCGGTAACCGGGATCACCCCACCATCTTTGCATGACACATACACGACCACACTTTCTTTTGCACAAGCATCTTAATGAGTTGCCGAAAACGGAACGTTGCGGTGGCATCATTTTTTCGTTTTCGTTGTCGTGGCACCCCTTTCCTTCCGCCATGATGACAAGTGATTCATATCCTATTATATGACAATGTATGCATAAAATTGCATCCAATTCAATTTGTCATCCGCATCCATGTAAAAAACATTTAACATGATGTCGCATCAAAAACTGCCTAATGACGTGCTACACGGTTTCTCTCATAACTAAATAATCGTAGCTTCGATTTCAATGTTCCACATATGTAACTTGACTAGAAATACGTGTAGAATCACATGGTGCACTTAATTTTCACTTTTAATAATTATAATACATGATTAGGACAAATCTGGACCAAAATCATAATATGCATATGGGGTCGTTTCGGAAATGCTACATGTTGCTTCCGACCTCATTTAAAATGCCTAGATGTTGTAGTTGTGTATGCTTCAACAGTTTCCATGTTAATCAACATTAAATATAAAGGAGTACCTAAACAAGAGTGATCTAAATATTTGAATGTGGAGTTTCTTCAATATGTAACTCGTTGCATATTGAGCTTCACTTAATGTGTAGGAGTTATTTGATGTGCTTTGCCATGCCTTGCATATTAAACTGGACATGCATCATATTTTTTTGCACATCATGTCTTGCATATGTTGTGATGTATCTTGCGTTGATTGTTGTTTTTGGATTGTTCCTTCTCGATAGAGTCCCGAAAGCGTTCGGAGTGTGAGGATTCGTTCGACTACGTTGGCCCGTCTTCTTCATGGACTCGTTCTTCTTCCGAGCGGGATCTCGGGAAAGATGACACATTTCCCTAGATACCATTACTATCAATGCCATGCTAGATGTCTCGTTTTCTATCGTTATGTCTCGCTATCTACCACTTGTTTGACAAGCCTCCCAACATTTCCTTGAAAGCCTCTAACCCCTCCACATCCCAACAAACCTTTGTTTGACAATGTTACTGCTTGCTCAGCCTTCTTATAGCGTTTCTAGCTGCAGGTGCAATTGCTTCCATGTGTCAACATGGACATTCTTTTGTTAGCACAATATTATCGCTAATTAATTTAATGCATTTATACACTTGGTGAAGGGTGGAAGGCTTGGCCTTTTGCTCGGTGTTTTGTTCCACTCTTGCTGCCCTAGTTACTTGTGAACCTGTGTTATGTTCCATAAATGAGCGCTCCTAAGATGCTCGGGGTTGTTATGGGGACCCCCTTGATTTTCGTGTTAGTATAAAACTAGTATAGCAAGGCCCAACATTGGTACTATTTACTTATTAACAACTAAAATTTGCATAGGGCATGATCACCCCGTGGATTAATCAACAACCCGGACCAGTGCTCCTCATGAGTGATGGTCCAAACTAGATCACTATGCGGGGACAACCCGGGGCAACTCGGGAGATCTCTATCAGGCCACCGTACACTAGCTTATTCGCCATATCCTGAGAACGAGATATGCGGCTCCTATTGGGATCGTCGACACGTCGGGAGGCCTTGCTGGATTTGTTTTACCTTTCTCGAACGTCTTGATTGAGGAACTCTGATCTTCTTCGGGCTATCTTGAGGTGTCAGATTTCCTTTGGAATTGCCTAGGATGATCACGAGATCCGTGGTTGAGGTTATTCCCGCTGCGTGTGGTTAATTTGTCATGGATGAGTTGGAGCACCCCTGCAAGGTTAAATCTTTTCGAGAAGCCATGCCCGCGGTTATGTGGCGAACTTGGATACATTGTTTAACACCCGGTCATACCAAACTTGAAGTAAACTCTAATAAAATACACCAACTATGTGCGTAACCGTGACTGTCTCTTCTCGTGAGTCCTTATCCGAGAAAGAACACGGTGGGGTTATGATTGACGTAAGTAGGTGTTCAGGATCAGTTAGTGATCACTACTAGTTCTCGTCTGTTATGCGTAGACCATCATACTATACTTTCTGTATTCGTAAGTTAGCCACCTAAATAAATGCTTAGTCGCTTGCTGCAGCCTCACCACTTAACCATACCTCACCCATTAAGCTTTAATAGTCTTGATACCCTTGGAAATGAGATTGCTGAGTCTCCGTGGCTCACAGATTACTACAACAATAGTTGCATGTATAGGTAATGCGATGCTTTGACGTGAGCGCGTTGCTTGGTTGAATTGGAGTTCTTCTTCTTCTTCTTCTTCATTGATCTAGGATGGGTTCCAGGCGGCACCCTGGGATAGCAAGGATGGATGTCATTTTGTCTTTTGTTTTTGTCTGTAATCGGACCCTGCTCTTCTGTATGATGTTTGAATATGTTGTTGTATTGATGTGACTCTGATGTAGGTTGTGGCGAGTGTAAGCCAATTCCATGTACTCATCTCTTCTGTACATGTACTTGTAATCAAGGTTGTCAGAATCGTGATTTTGAATCGGATCGGAACTCCGATGGTAGGATCGCATATCGTAGAATCTTCATTATCAGAATCTTAGAAACGTAGATTCTATGAACTAAAATTGTAGAATCAGAGGGGTTAGTTTGGATTGTAAAGTCGTAGAATTGTATAACAGAATCGCGATTCTGACAACCTTGCTTGTAATGATATCCATTCTTGCAACACGACGAGATGCGCTTCTATCCCTGTCGAGGCCCTCGTGCCGAACTAAGGATATGACCGCATATTGGGCGTGACAGTCCTCTTGAAGATTGTTCTTGCCCTTGAGCTTGGTTTCTTGTGGTGGAAGGTCATCTTGAGATTTTGTTCCCTTGGGAAGAGTATTTTCATACTTCTCCTTTTGAGGAACAAACTTGGGATTGGGGTATTGACCTTCTTCCCACTCAACTCCATTAGTGTTGAAGTAGCCAACACCACGATTCTTCAGGTATCCTCCATGCTTGCGTACAATCTCCTCAAATTGTTTGGACCCTTCAAGACTCTTGTAGATACCTTTCTCTATAATCCCTTTCAAGAGTTCATTTTCTTGCTCAAGTGTAACTTGGCTAAGAGAATAGTTAGTGGGATCAAGAGAACTACTAGAAGAAATATCATTGGATTTATCATTTTTATTACTACTAGTTGAAGAACCTTTTTTTTCCTTTGTTACTAGGTTGCTTACACTACAGGAATCAGCTACTTTGCCGTCAGCCATCCCGGACGGCAAAGGCATGCATGCCGGACGGCAAAGGCTTTGTCGTCTGCCAGCAGACGGCGAACAGTCCGGCTGAATAAGCCACGGTAAAGGGTGCTTTGCCGTCTGCCGGCGGACGACAAAGATCCTTAGGTCTTTACCGTCCGCCAGCGGACAACAAAGACCGTGGACGGCACACGTGACAGCTTACAGCCGTTAAGTGGTTAACGACGTGCTTTGCCATCCGCTGGTAGAGGGCAAAGACCTAAGGTTCTCTGTCGTCTGCCAACGGACAGCAAAGCGCCTGTTTCTTTGCCGGCTTAGGTGGTTTCTTTGCCGTCCGCTGGCAGACGACAAAGAACCTTAGGTCTTTGCCGTCTGCCAGTGGATGGCAAAGAAACCACCTAAGCTATCCTAGTGCTACCCTAGGTTGCACAGGTAGCTGCCATGTGGCATCTTTGTCGTGTGCCAGCCGACGACAAAGTTGCTATATAGCCCCTGTTTTTTCTATTTTTCTTAAATTCATTCAATTTGACAGAATTTCACGCACACACACACAAACACACACACACACACACACATATATATATATACACACACACACACATTTCAAAATAATTTCAACAAGCATACCAACAATAAGTTTCCAACAACATATCGAACATACAAGTTTCCAACAACATATCCAACATACAATGGTTTCCAACAACATATCCATACATACATATCCAAAACAAGTTTCCAACAAGTTGTCATAAACAAAAAGGAAGCACAAGTAGAAGAGTACACTCCATCAATGCAAGCTTCCTCATCTATAGAAAATATGCAAATTAGGAAAGATGAAAGTTAGAAGAAGAAGAAGACTAGCTAGGAGAAAAAGAAGAAAAAGAAGAAGAAGAAGAAGAAGAAGAAGACGAAGAAGAATTTATCTTCTCTTTCCTTTTCTCCTCTCCTCTTATTTATCTTCTTCTTCTTCTAACTAAGGTAGGTAAAAATGCCATTTTTAGCTAAGGTAGGTAAAAATGCTAAGTGTATTGGTCATTTTAGAGCTAAGATAGGTAAATAAGTCATTTTAGAGCTAAGATAGGTAAATAAGTCATTTTGGAGCTAACCTAAGTAGTTATGCCATTTTTAGCTAACTAACCATATTTATTCATTTTGGAAGAAAAAATGGTAAGTGTTGGTCATTTTAGAGCTATCCTAGTTAAAATCGGTCATTTTGGAGCTAGGTAAGGTTATTTTGTCATTTTGGAGGAAAATAAACTAATTATATGATAGTTTGGAGCTAAACCAAGGTTATTATAACATGTTTCACCTAAGTAAGCTAATTATGTCATAAATGAACTAGGTAAGCTAAGTATATATTATTATTTAGCTATCCATGGTAGTTATGACATTTTTCAGCTAACTAAGCATATTAAGTCATTTAGGAGGAAAAAATGCTAAGTATAGGTCATTTTATAGCTATCCTAGGTAAAGTATGTCAGTTAGGAGCAAAGTAAGGTTATTATGTCATTTTCGAGGAAAATAAGCTAAGTATAGGTCATTTTGGAGCTAAACCAAGGTTATTATGCCAGTTTTTTTTACCTAAGTGAGCTAATTATGTCATAAATGAACTAGCTAAGCTAATTATAGATCATTATTGAGCTCTCCTAGGTAGTTATGCCATTTTGTACCTAAGTGAGCTAATTATGTCATACATGAACTAGCTAAGCTAGCTATAGATCATTATTGAGATATCCTAGGTAGTTATGCCATTTTCTAGCTAACTAAGCATATCAAGTCATTTTGGAGGAAAAAATGCGAAGTATAGGTCATTTTATAGCTATCCTAGGTAGAATATATCATTTTTGAGGTAAGTAAGGTTATTTTGTCATTTTTGAGGAAAATAAGCTAAGTATAGGTCATTTTGGAGCTAAGTAGGCCATTTCTTAAGCTAATTATGCATTTGTTAAGACAAACACTTGGGAAAACTTACCATCATCACGGAGGTGAAGGACCGGTCGGGTTTGCGCCAGGGTGAGATGTAGAAGGACCGGTCGGGGTTGCGGCAGGCGCAGAAGGATCGGTCGATGCTTGCCGGGAGGCACGCTGCACCAAAGATCATTTGCAATGTCTCCTTAGCATGATGCAACTCAAATGTGAATACTAGTAACTAATGACCATTCAAATGAAACTCACTATGGGTGCTATAGCAATATGGGGCATCGACGGAGGGGTCTGACCATTGTTCTGGCACATGGTCTACACATTTTGTTTTCATGAGTCATTCATATTAGTTAGTGATGAAACGAACATTACGTGCATGATTTGGCTAATATGCAGGAGAAACTTACCACGAGGATCTCGTATAGGGCCTGGTGAGATGCGTCGTTCCGGTTCCTCTCCTTCTCCAACAGCCTAGCCATCCTCTCCGCCATGTCCCTCTCCCTCTGTGCCGCTTGCCTATTTGCCTCCGCCAGAAGCTCGTCGTCCCTAGCCTCAATGGCGAGCTCCATTGGCCGTGGATGAGGCCTTATCTCAGGATCAGAGCTCATCTGGCGCTTCTTGATCTCCGGGAGAGTTCTAGGACAACATATTAGTCCATCCTCAATGGCTATCGAGCCATGGGGCCTCCCACCACTAGATATCATCACGAGCTCTGGATCAAAAGGACTCTGGCTCTGGTTGAAGTCCTCCCCTTTCCTCGCCTTCCCCTCATCTCCGTACCTCACGAGCTTGTTGTGGGAGGAGATGTTCCTGAAGCTCTCTGGATGATCGAGGTCATCCTCAGAGAATGCCTTGGCCTTCTTGTACAAGGTAGTATGGGCCATGGCATAGAGGTCGAACAGAGGTGGCACCTCCTTCTTGTTTTCTCACGCCTAAAAGAGAGGAACAAAATATTAGTTAAGGGCTCAAGCTAGCATGAAGAATGACATTGCATGAATCATGAAGCAAACCACATACCCAGTTATCCCCATACTCAAACAGGTTGGAGCTCCCTTGATGGTGTGGCACACCTCTCATTTGGGCACACTTATCCTTGGCCTTGTTGTGTTAGGTTAGCCATTCGGGAGAGCACCATTCATCGACCAATGCCTCCCAACAGTCCATCCTATCCGCACACCATCTTGGGGGCACCTAAGTTAGACAAGAGAAATTTCAGCGCTACGCCTACGAATCAAATCAAGGAAACTAAGTACAAGGCCTTAATAATAGATAATTACCTTCATTAACTTCTCCTTACTCAGATAATTTTTGTGGCACTTCTTCTTGGCCCTCTTAATGTTAGTTGTCATGGTTTCGTCATGGCAGATGCCATGGGTAGGCTTATCGAGAGGGGCCTAAGGACGCCGACGGACTCCGGGAGCAGGGTTAGGCACAAGCGGCGGTAGACACACGATGTACCCAGGTTTGGGGCCCTTCGTGGGAGGTAACACCCCTAGTCCTACTTAGTGTGGTTGAGATGATGGTGAGGTTACAACGATGCTCCTTGAGCTGTATGAATCGAGGAGGAAGAAGGAGCTACTCGCTCTTCTGCCTCTCTATGTGCATGTGTCGAGTGAGCGTGGAGGAATGGTTAGTCGATCGGGTTCCCTTTGCATGGGGGTGGCCCGGGGTATTTTATAGGCCAACCCCCATATTACAATATGAGTAAAAGGTCATGGAGGGCCCCGCCGGCTGAAGGGATCACGCGGTGGGTCCCGACGCTGGTCGCGTCGCGGCACGGGCCGCCCCTTGTGGTGTCATCTTGCGGTCGACCGGTCGAGGTCAGCGGTGCGGCCGACCGCCCTGTAGCCATGCCGGGGCAAGTAGCGAAGTGGTTGGGGCGTGCCGACACTGTTGGAGGGCTGGTCACTGTTCGTTAGGGCCAGGGGCCCTGACGCCTTCACTGTGGCCATACGGGCGCTGACCCCCGATGGGATGGGGTCCATTGTTGCCACGCATGTCCTGACGACGGCATCCAATGCCCGGCTGGTTTGGGGGGCCAGGCGACAACGCCCCCAGCCGGCTAGCATGTCGTAGCCGGCGGAGCGCAGCCGGCGGGCCCTGGCCGGAAGGCCACATCCGACAGAGCGCAGCCGGGCCGCAGGGGGAGGTGGCCCGCCCTTTGATCATGTTTGGAAAGCTAGAGCGAGGGAGCGTTTGAGGCTACCCCGGGGTTATCCCCCTGTCAGTAGTCCCTGAAGCCGGGGAGGGCCGCCGGCGAGTCATGGCGGTCCTCGCCGGCTTGAAGATCGTTTCTGCGCCGCGGGACGCCTCGAGAGTCGGGTGATGCAAGCAGGCGGCAACCGGCTCCTCTGTAGCCGGCCGAGGGCTCGCGCGCCGCCTCGAGTCCCCCACCGGGCAGAGGAGTTGTGACATGCGGAGGGCGCAGCGGGCCGTGGCCTGACAAACCACGCGACGGAAAATACCAGGCTGCGGGGCGGGGCCCTCCATGACCACGGCCTCGAACCGCGCGCGTGGATCTCATACGGCGCGGGCGGGCGGTTGGCGTTCCTGAACGCCATGATATCCGCCCCGCGCGCTTCGGGAATCGTGGGGGTCGTGCGCGACGAGTCTGCTCCACACGACCGCCAGCGTGGGGTATAAAACAGGGGAGGGGGGAGAGCGGAACGGCCCATTTGCTCCCCCCGCCCCTGTCGCGTCGTCTTCACCTCCCTGCTCCCCTCGCCGCGCGCGCGCGAGAGAGACAAAGGGAGACAAAGAGAGAGAAGAGCTCGGGGGAGGCCGCGCTGCCGCCCGCTGCCGTAGGAAGCCCAGGCCGCCGCCGAGCACCCGTGCTCCCGTCGCGACCCCTCCCCCCGCAGCCATGGCGAGCAAGGGCGCGTGGGACGACAGCGTTGTCGATGAGACCTTCATCGAGCACCTCCGCCACCTTCGCAAGCTTCCGGTGGAGACGCACCTGAAAGCGCGCCCGGCCGGGGCGGAGAACTCCCCGGTGCCGCGGGAGGGCGAGGTTGTGGTCTTCGCCGACCACTTCCTCCGCGGGCTAGGACTGCTGGCCAGCGCTTTCTTTCGCCGGTTCTTGATGCGCTTTGGCCTGCAGCCGCATCACCTCGCCCCCAACGCCATCCTGCACCTGGCGACCTACGTCACCCTCTATGAGGGGTACCTGGGGATCGAGCCAAGGATCGACTTCTGGTGCCTGCTATTCTTCCTCAAACGACAAACGGAGAAGGACCCGACGACGCAGCAGATGATGATGACCGCCTGCGGGGGCGCCATGATCCACATCCGTAAGGGGAACGACTTCTTGAAGCTTCCGCTGCACGAGTCGGTCAAGCACTGGCAGCGGGGGTTCTTCTACGTGAAGAACGCGAAGCCAGAGGAGGACTACATCAACGTCCCCGACTTCGTCAACCACCCGCCGACCGCGATGCTAAACTGGCGGGCGACTCCGCCTCAGGCGCCCGAGACAGCAGACCGGCTCTGCGAGCGCCTGCTCGAGATGACCAGGTCGAAGGGGCTGAAAGCCACTGACCTGCTGGCCGCAATGATGGCGTGCTGGGTGCATCCGCTGCAGCGCCGGCCGCACCTCATCTGCTAGATGGGGGGACGCCATGACCCCTGCCGGCTCTCCACCAAGGAGTTGAAGCCGACCCATGTGGCGAGGAAGGTGAACGCCATGACGACCGCGAAGATGAAGGAGGGCGAATGGCAATGGGGGAAGACCCCGTACAGCCAGAGCTGTCCGGCGCCGCGGGTAAGTGTCCAGCCGGCTCTTTCCCCCATTTCATTTTGTTGCTGTAATGTTTCTCCCCCTTTGTCCTGACGGCGCGCCGCCCGGCTCGTCCGCAGATCTTCCCGTAGCTGCAGAACTACAGGGAGCCGGTGCGTGACACGGTGGAGTCGGACCTTGAGGAGGTCGAGGACGCCGACGACATGGAGCCGGCCATCTCCGGGCGAGCCGGCACGTCGGGTACGGGTGATGCCGAGTCAGAGACAGAGGAGGCTGAAGAGTCGTCGAGTGAGTCACCTCCCAGCCGCGTCTACGGGACTGGACCGATGACGATGCTGAGAAGGAGCCGTCTCGTGTTGCAGAGGCCCCGGAGGAGCCCAGGGAGGCGCGCGCCCTGGGAGGACCCTGGGCGGCAGGACGGAGAGGGCGGCGCCGCCAACGACCGCCGAGGCGAGGGAGCGCCAAGCATGGCTCGACCGCGAGGCGGCCGAACGGGAGCGGCGCGCCGAGGAGCTCCGCCGGTGGGAGGAGGCGGCGGAGAAGCAGAGGGAGCCAGCGGGGAGGCCGCTGGCGGAGCGTGGGAGCCGTTCCCCTGCGGCCTGGAGAAGAGGTCGACGGACGACCACGGACCGGGGCGGTGGGCGGAGGCGGGCGCGAAAGCCGCGGAGGATGTGACAGAGAAGGACCGCGACGCCGCCCAGCCAATGGAGGACGATGCGCCGCCAGCGACGGACGACGTGCCGCCAGGGGCGGAGGTGCCGCCCCGGAAGTGCTGGCATCGGGGATGCCGGCCCCTGAAGTGCCGGCGCCGGATGCGAGCCGGCCAGGAACCGCCAAAGGCGGAGCGCTGGCGGCGGTGGCCGGGACGACCGAGGAGACGGCTGTGGCAGGCGCATCGAGGGCGGCCCCCGGCGTGATGGTGACAAGGAGGGCCGGTCCCATCGTGGTCTCCGACAAGGGAGGACCCGCGGACGGGGGCCGGCCGCTGCAGACTTGGGCGGCGGCCGGGAGCTCGGCCTCTGGCAAGCCGCCGAACGCCCTTGGGGCGGCGGTGGCCGCCATCGTGGAAGCATTCGCCGCCTGCCGCACCCAGGCGACGCAGGACGCCCAGGCTGCCAACGACCGGCTGGTGAGCCTGGAGCAGGCGGTCGCGGTGAGTTTTCTTTTCTTTTCTTCTTATATCCTTTTCTTCTCTTCTTTCAAGTGGGGGCGCGCCAGCGCATCCACTGGGTGTAGCCCCCGAGGCTCGAGCCGGCTGGGGTGCAGGCGGGTTGAGGCTGAAGCTGCTATGTTCTTGCTGTTTTGCAGGCGGCGCATGACCGTCGGGTGGTTGCGTACAACACCCTGCTGGGGTTGTACTGAGGAGTCGAGAACTGGCTCGCCGTCGTCTCCGCGGACTTGCGAGGTATGTGCCTTTGTAGTTTCGGTGGGGGGTGTAGCCCCCGGGAATCAGGTCGGCTGCCCCAGAGACGGGCTGAATCCCTTTGTTGATAATTTCTTATAGCGAATGTCTCTTCACATGAAGCCACCCACGCCGAGATGGTCAGCCTCCGGTGCCAGGTGGTGTGCCTCTACGAGGCGCGAGATGCTGTGAAGACGGAGCGCGACCAGCTCCGCGGGGAGGCGGGCCAGGCGAAGGCGGAGCGGGAGGAGCGCCAGGCGGCCCACCGCCAAGCGCTGGCGGACCAAGAGGCGGCCCTCCGCCGGGAGGCGGAGGAGCGGGAGAAGGCGCTCCGTGAGCAGCTGGAGGCTAAGCACGCCGCGCTCGCCAAGCGGCCGAGGAAACGCAAGTGTCCCGGGACGAGAGCGAGCACCAGCGCCAGGAGTGGGCGGCCAGGGAGGTGCAGCTGCAGGAGCAAGGTCACGAAGTGGACCAGATGCTGCACCGTAAGTCTTCTGCCTTGTTCTTTTCTTGTCTTCTGCTCTGGGTTTTCTTGCCTGCCTCCTACTTATCCCTTGCCCTTCTTCTTAGGGCTCTTCCCCGGCATGCAGGAGGCCGCGGATGCGGTCGTGGAGGCCGCCCGCGAGGCCCGGCGGGCACCGGGGGGAGCCGTTGGGCAGCTTGCCCCTGGACCCTAGACGAGGTGGGGATCGCCGCCGACGCGTGCCTGACGGAGATTGTCTGCGCCCTGAAGCGGCTCCAAGCGGCCGGCTTGGTGCTGGTCCGCACCCTCTGGCCCAACGCGGTGGATCCGGGGTCCATGAACCGGCTGTCCAGGTGGCTGGAGTCCGGAACCACGCGGGTGAACGCCTGGAGGGCCTCCACGGCATGTGCCGGCGCGGAGATGGCGTTGCACATCGCCCGGTCATGGTACCCCGAGCTCAACTTGGGTTTGCTCACGGCCCAGCGTGCCGGCACCGACGCGGAGTTAGAGGCGGTGGGCGACGAGCTGCAGGTGAGGGCGAGTGACCTTGCGTCCTTCGCCACGTGGGACGAGTACGTCTCGGAGCGTGGGGCGGATGGCATGGCTATCGCGGAGGACCAGTATGGGCTCGCCTTGGACGACCCGGAGGGGAGCGCCATCGAGACGGACGACGGGGAGTCCGACACCGACGATTACGTCGAGTCCGAGCCGGCTCCGGATGCGGGAGCGGGGGCTTCTACCTCGGCCGCCCCGGAGGCACCGGCCTCAAAGGCGCCAGCACTGCCGGCATCAGAGGTGTGAGCACCGCCGGCACCGGAGGAGGGACGGCTCGAAGCTGCCGCCGTTTAGGCTTTTTCCTTTTTCTGCATTTTGCCTTAGTACCAGAATTCCACCCACTGGGGGTGTATTTGTAATATATGTAATGAACTCGTGGCCGTGGGCATTTTTTATCGTTGTGATTTATGTCATTTACTCTTTGCCAAGTAATGTGCATGCCGTCTCTTCTTTCGCCTTTTGCCTTTTGACTCGTATTCACACGCCGGGATTCCTTCCGGCTTCCATCCCGCCTGTCGGCCAGCCGGGAGCCGGTCTGGGACAGGGACAGGGCTTCGTCCTTGGGGAAAATCAGCGGGCTCTTAGAGTCAACCGGCTAGGGCTAGGTCAGGCCGGCAGAGGCCGGCTACTAGGGGTAGCGTAGCTTCGTTGGGCTGGTCGGGTTGCCACACGTCGACTGACCTCTGTGTGGGTAGTTCCTTCGTACCCCGTGGCTCCTTTAGCCGGACAGCCGGGAGCCGGTCTGTAGCTGGTTAGTGAGGGGAGGCGAAGGATTGCTTGCCCACACTATTAGTCCGCCTTGGGATTGAGCCGGGCGAGCCCCCGGGACCGGGAGCCGGACCCGGTTGAAGAGTTTTAAAACAACAAGAAAAACCTTGGAGAGAATCAAAAAGGGGGGCGTGCCCCAAGCGCTGGCTTGGGGCCCCCATTGCATTCATAAGCCCAAAAGGGGAGGATACATACATTGGTTCTTAGCAATAAAATGGACGGAGGAGGGTCGCGTTCCATGGGCGCTCCGTCTCCTCGCTGGAGGCATCTCTCTTGCGCTTCTGCGGCTTCTGGGCATCTATTAGATAGTACGCGTTGTTGTGCAGCGCCCGGCTAACGATGAACGGGCCCTCCCATGGGGAGGACAACCTATGCTGGCCAGCAGTTTCGCTGGATCCACCTGAGCACCAAGTCCCCTTCGCGGATGGAGCGTGGCCGGATCCGCTTGCTGTGGTAGTGCCAGAACTTCTGCTGGTAGATGGTCGTCTGGCTCAAGGCCATCTCGCGGGCTTCCTCAAGGAGGTCGACGCCATCTTCCCTTGCCTCCCTCGCGTCCTTCTCGGTGTACAGGGTAACCCGAGGCGAATCGAACTCGATGTCGGTAGGGATGATCACGTCGGACCCATAAACAAGAAAGAATGGAGTGTAGCTGGTCGACCGGTTGGGCATGGTCCGGAGGCTCCAAAGGACAGCCGGTAGCTCCTCCACCCAGCAGCCGGCCGACCGGACCAGTGGCGTCACGAGCCGGGGCTTGATGTCGGACAGGAGCAGGCCGTTTGCCCTCTCGACCTGACCGTTCGACCGAGGGTGGGCGACGGATGCCAGGTCGAGCCGGATGCCCTGCCTCAAGCAGAAACGCGCTAACGCGCCCTTGGCGAAGTTCGTGCCGTTGTCGGTGATAATGTTGTGGGGGACACCGTAGCGGACTGTGATGTCTTTGATCAACCGGACGACCGTGGGGCCGTCCAGTTTCTTGATTAGCCAGGCCTCAATCCACTTGGTGAATTTGTCGGCGGCTACCAGCAAGTGCGTCATGCCGCCTCATGCGGTCTTGAAGGGTCCCAACATGTCCAGCCCCCAGACGGCGAAAGGCCACGAGAGGTGGATGGTTTGGAGGGCGGTAGCTGGAAGGTGGCTCTGAGTGCTGAAGCGTTGGCAGCCTTCGCACTTGTCGACCAGTTTCTTGGCCGCGTCTACAACGGTCGGCTAGTAAAAGCCGTGACGGAAAGCTTTGGCCACCAGGGACCTGGAGGCTGCATGATGCCCGCACTCGCCCTAGTGGATGTCGAGGAGGATCTCTTGCCATTTATCCGGCTCGACGCAGCATTGAAGACGCCGATGGTGTTGCGATGAACCAACTCGTGGTTAATGATGTTGTATGCCGAGGCCCGGCGCTGGATTTGTCTCGCAGTGGCCTCATCGGCGGGGAGCTCGCCGTGCTGGAGGAACGCCAGGATGGGCTGGGCCCATGAGGGAGCCGAGACGAGGGCCGGCTCGGCCCCCATGGACGGGACGTCAGCCCCTGGGACCGGCTCGTCAGCCCTCGGGACCGGCTCGGTAGTCCCCAGGGGTGAAGAAGAGGCCGAAGCGTCGACCGTCATCATGATGGAGACGGACCTGGAGCCGGCGCGCGCAGACGTAGCCGGCTCGATTGTCGTGGTGGAAGACGCCGGTTCTACGGCTGGTGGTGATGGAGCTGGCAGAGCTGCCGCAGCCGGTGGGGCTGGTTGGGAAGCCGGCTCCGCCGAGGTGTCGGCCGCTCTCGCTGGGACGAAGATGGACTCCCATAAGGGAGAAGGCTTGATCGAGGGCTTCAGCAGCAGCTCGAGGGAGATGCCGGCTGGGATGGCCTGCCGGGTGGAGCCGATCTTGGCCAGCGTGTTGGCCGCCTCATTGTCCGCACGAGGGACGTGGTGGAACTCACAACCCTCAAAGGAGCCGGTGAGCTGCTGGACGAGGAAGCGGTAGCTGGCCATGTTGGCGTCCCTGGCGTCCCATTCGCCAGAGACATGTTGCACCACGAGGTCGTAGTCGCTGAAGCAAATGATGCACTGGATGCCGATCTCCTTGGCGAGCCGGAGGCCATGGAAGAGGGTCTCGTATTCGGCCACGTTGTTGGAGGCGGCGAAGTGGATATGCAGGGCGTAGCGGAGCTGGTCTCCTCTAGGAGACGACAAGACGATGCCGGCTCCCAGGCCGGTTTGCATCTTCGAGCCGTCGAAGTGCATGCGCCAATGCGTGGAGTCCGGCGGAGGTGGCACGAATTGGGTTTCGGCCCAGTCGACGAGGAAGTCGGCCGTTGCCTAGGATTTGCTGGCGGTGCGCGGCTCGTACTGTATCTCGTAGTCGGCCAGGGCAATGGCCCATTTGGCGATCCGGCCGGTGACGTCCCGACCGGCCATGATTTCGCCCAGCGGCGCTGTGCTCACGACGGTGATGACGTGCTCCTGGAAGTACTGCTTGATCATCTGGGCGACGAAGTATATGCCGTAGCACATCTTCTGGTAGTGGGGGTAGTTTTTCTTGGAGGCGGAGAGGACCTCACTGAGGTAGTAGACGGGGCGCTATGTCGGCACCGCCTTGCCTTCCTCCGACCGCTCCACCACCAGGATGATGCTGACGACGCGTGTGGTCGCTGCGATGTAGGTGAGCAAGGGTTCCTTGTCAGCCGGCATGACCAAGATGGGCACGCTGGTGAGGGTCCACTTGAGGCCGTGGAACACCGTGTCCGCCTCGTCGGACCAGTCGAACATGGCCGGCTTCTTCGAGAGGTCCCGACCTAGCTCGACCAGGACCGACTTGCACAGGAGCCCGTACAGGGGCAAGGCCTTCTCGCCCAGCCGGCTGATGAACCGGCTGAGGGAGGCAAGGCAGCCGGTGAACTTCTGGACGTCGTGGAGCCGGACCGGCTTGGGCATGCGGTCGATCACCCGGATCTTCTCGGGGTTGGCTTCGATGCCGTGGGCGGACACGAAGAAACCCAAGAGTTGGCCGGCTGGGACGCGAAAGACGCACTTCTCCGGGTTGAGCTTGATCTTGTACTCGCGCAGGTTGGCGAACGTCTCCCGGAGGTCGTCGAGGAGGCTGAAGTTCTTCTTGGATTTGACGACGATGTCATCCATGTAGACGTGGACATTCCTGCCTATCTGAGGCAGGAGGCACTTCTGCATGCCGCACTGGAAGGTAGCGCCTGCATTCTTCATGCCGAAGGACATCGTGATGTAGCAGTAGGCCCCAAAGGGGGTGATGAAGGAGGTCTTGAGCCGGTCGGTCGGGTCCAGCTTTATCTGGTGGTAGCCGGAGTAGGCGTCCAGGAAGGACAGCAGATCGTAGCCGGCCGTGGAGTCGATGACTTGATCGATCCGCGGCAGGGCGAATGGGTCCTCGGGAAACGCCTTGTTCAGGCTTGTGTAGTCGATACACATGCGCCAGGTCTTGTTTTTCTTCAGCACCAGGACTGGGTTGGCCAGCCAGTGCGGATGGAACACTTCCATGATGAAGCCGGCTTCGAGCAGCTGGGCGATCTCTTCTCCTATAGTATATCGCTTCTCGTCGGAGAAACGGCACAGGGGTTGCCTGACCGGCTTCGCATCCGGCCATACGTGCAGTTTGTGCTCGACGAACTTCCTCCGAACACCCGACATGTCCTTGGGGGACCATGCAAAGATGTCCCGATTCTCACGGAGGATGTCAACGAGCTCGTTTTCCTATTTGCTGTCGAGGCGGGAGCCGATGGTCACACACTAGGTGGGGTTGGCCGGATCGAGCGACACTTGCTTGGTGTCCTTGGACGGCTAGAGGCTTCGCCGACCGACTGGGATGGAGGAGCCGGCGGCCCGCTGGGTAGAGGCGAAGGCCACCAGCCGGTCGAGCTGTCGCTTCTCCACCGCTATCTCTAGGGCCTCGGCCAGCCGGCTGCCGTCTCGCGCGCACGCGATTGACATCTGGTACTTGCCGACGACGGTGATGATGCCCTTGGGGCCCGACATCTTGAGCTTGAGGTAGGCGTAGTGGGGGATCGCCATGAACTTGACAAGAGCTGTCCAACCCAGCAACGCGTGTTAGGGACTATCGAGGTCGACCACCTCGAACGAGACCGGCTCGCAGCGGAAGTGACTGGCACCGCTGAAGAGGACGTCGAGCTTCATTTTGCCGATGGGGGTGCAGGACTTGCCCGGCATGATGCCGTGGAAGACAGCCCGGCTTGCCTTCAGGTCCTCCACCTTGAGCCCTAGCTTCAGCAGGGTGTCAGGGTAGAGGATGTTGATGCTGCTGCCCCCGTCATTAAGCACCTGCGAGAAACGGCAGGAGCGCCTCTCGGAGGCAATGGTGGGATCAGGACGAGGGCATAGCTACCGGGGTTTGGAATCACAGCCGGGTGGTCCGCCCGGCTCCAAGTGACCGGCTTCTGAGACCAATGCATGAATTGGGGAGTCGCGGGCACAGTGGCATTCACCTTGCGGTGGAGCCGGCGCTGGGAGTGCTTGTTCGTCTCCTTGCTGGTGAAGATGACGTAGCAGCCGTCATGCTCGTGGTACTGGTCGAGCAACCGGCCGTCGTTGCGAGCCAGGGCTGCTTGGGCCGGACCGGGAGCTGGAGCCGGAGCTTGGGCCGGAGCCGGCGCGTGGGCTGGCGGCACGGGGGGAGCCGGGAGGCCATCCCCCTGGGCGAAATGCTGTGAGAAGCTACACTGCCGGAGCGTGTGCGTGGCCGGCTTGGCGCCGGAGTGGTTCTTGCAGGGGAGGTCAAGCATCTGCTCGAAAGTCAGCTTGGGCTACCAGGCGGCCTTGCCGGCACGCTGCCGCTGACCGGAGGCCTGGCTAGCCGGCTGCTCCTCCTCGATGGAGGCGACCTACCGGCTCCCGTAGCGGGAGTCGAGCTGGTCGTTCTTGCACTTGCCGTCCCGCTGCTGCCGGTTGTCGGCCGCCGCCCGCCACGCGACGGGGGGTGCAGCCGGTTTGGCCGGTGCCTTAGACTTCATCCTCATTGAGGAGTCGGCCATGGCGTATTTGTCTGCTTTAGACATCAGGTCTGCCAGGGAGGTTGGCTCGGAGCACAAGAGCTTGTGCTTGAGAGGGGTGCCATCGCAGCAGCCTTCGATGAAATACTGGATGGCTTGTACCTCGTGCACTCCCTCGCAGGAGTTGCGGAGCTCGGTCCAGCGCGTGAGGTAGTCGCGGAGGGGCTCTTCAGGCCCCTGGACGCACATGGCCAGCTCATGGGGCCGGCCAGGCCGTTTGTAGGTGCCGGTGAAGTTGCGGACGAAGGCCTCCTCGAAGTTCATCCAGGTGTTGACGCTGCCGGTGGGCAGGCTGTTCAGCCAGGTGCGAGCCGAGCCGATCAGCATGAGGGGGGACGTAGCGGACGGCTACGCGCTTGTTCCCTTGGCGGTACCGACGGCGGTGGTGTAGTCGATCAGCCAGTCCTCCGGCTTGGCGGCCCCAGTGTACTTCGGGGTGTCGCAAGGAAGGGTGAAGCCGGGCGGAAAGGGCTCGTTGCGGATCCGTGAGCCGAAGCAGGCCGGGCCAATCGAGCCCTCCTCCACGATGAGAGCCGACTGCGCTAGCCGGTCAAGACGGAGCTGGGCGTCGTTGTCGCTGTGGGGGATGCGCGGCCCGAGCCGGGCTGCAAGCTCAGGGTGGACGGCCGGTGGGATGGACCACGCTGGTTCTTGCCGCGGAGGTGGAGTGTGCTCATGGGTGCGCCGGCTGCCTCCTGGCGGCGCCTCGTCGTGGCGGTTGCTGCGGGCCGGGTTGTTGCTGCGCCGGCTGTTCACAGCCGGCTGCTCATTTCCGCGTGATGGGGGGCGCTGAACGTTGCTCCCCCGGGTGTTCCGGCCGGAGGGACGAGGGTCGCTGGAGTGCTGAGCCTGCCAGCGGTCAGCAGCACCAACGTCCTCGACCTCGGGATGGGGCAACTCAGAGACGGCCCCACCGGGGGTGAGGCCGAGCTGTTGTGCGTTGGCGGTGTTGATGAGGTTCTTGATGTGCCGCTCACGCGCGGCCCGCTCCTCGCCCTCCAAGGTTGCCAAATCCTCGTAGGCAACCTTGGCGGCACGCAGGTTGGCCGCCGGGTTGTCGTCGACGGGGAGACGACCGCCGACGATTTCTGCAACCACGCGGCCGCGTTCCCGCACAGCCCCACGCCGGTTGGGCTCGGGGCCAGCCGGGGTGAGACCATACGCAGAGTTGTATTCCCACTGCGCGGCCGCCATCCGGTGCCGCTCGACGACGAGGGCGCTGGCGTCTTCGAACAGCAGGCGGCGGGCCGCCTCCAGCTCGGCTCTGGCGGTAGCTGGATCCACCATCGTAGCGATGGGAGTGCCCAGACCCCGGAGTGTGTCGGCGAGTGGGTCGGAGGTGCTAGCACGAGCTGCGGCCGCGCCGGCCTTGGCCGCCTGCACACGGCCCGAAGTGGTGGAGGAGGCGGTGACCATCACTCCCGCGCGGGTGCAGGAGCTGATGGCTTCGCCCGTGGCGAGCGCGCCCACGGACGAAGGAGGGTCGATGCAGTTGAGCACCCAACTAGGGTACTCGTCGGCCGCCGGTTCTTCGGCGAGCCTCAGCTTGCTGAGCTGCCCGGCGAGCGCGTCAACGTCGGGCACGAGATCGCGGCGGTTGCACTCGTCAAAGATGTCGGCCATGCTGCCCGCGAGACCTGCCGGAGCAAGCCCCACGAGCACGCGGTTCCCCCCGGACGCGAGGCGGCCGGGGGAGGTGGTGAAGGGCCCCGCTCGGAGCGTGACTCCTGTCGGCGCCGCGGACAGCCCCATGGTGGGCGCCATTTGTCGTGGTTTCATCATAGCAGATGCCATGGGTAGGCTTATCGAGAGGGGCCTAAGGATGCCGGTGGACTCCGGGAGCGGGGTTAGGCAGAAGTGGCGGTAGACACACGATGTACCCGGGTTCGGGGCCCTCCGTGGGAGGTAACACCCCTAGTCCTGCTTAGTCTAGTTGAGATGATGGTGAGGTTACAACGATGCTCCTTGAGCTATATGAATCGAGGAGGAAGAAGGAGCTAGTCGCTCTTCTGCCTCTCTACGTGCGTCGGTCGAGTGAGCATGGAGGAACGATTGGTCGATCGGGGTCCCTTTGCATGGGGGTGGCCCGAGGGGTTTTATAGGCCAACCCCCCGGATTACAATATGAGTAGAACGTCATGGAGGGCCCCAGCTGGCAGCCTCTCTGGCGTGGTCAGCGGTGCGGCCGGCCGCCCTGTAGCCATGCCAGGGCAAGTAGCGGAGTGGTTGGGGCGTGCCGCCCTGTAGTCACTGTGCGTCAGGGCTAGGGGCCGTGATGCCTTCACCGTGGCCATACGGGCACTGACCCCCGATGGGATGGGGTGCACTGTTGCCACACATGTCCTGACGACGGCATCCAATGCCCGGTCGGCGGGGGGGGGGGGGGGGGGGGAGGCGGCAACGCCCCCAGCCGACTCGCATGACGTAGCCGGCGGGCCCTGGCCAGAAGGCCACATCCGGCAGGGCGCAGCTGGGCCGCAGGGGGAGGCGGCCCGCCCTTTGATCGTGTTTGGAAAGCTAGAGCGAGGGAGCATTTGAGGCTACCCCGGGGTTATCCCCCCATCATTAGTCGAGGCATAGTAGTCTCGAATTGCCTGCAGCCGAGCCTCGTGCCGTAAGTTCTGAAGTAGGCGCTTGCACTCGGCTTCGAGAACAACAGCCGCTTTCGCCTCGTGTTCCTCAAGACACCTGTAGAAGGTCTGCAATCAAACAAGACAACATTGATTAGTACAATCACTAGGTGTTGTTGATTTTTAATTCTGTAAAGGAGAAATTACTAAAAGCGACGGATCACAATGTCAGCTACCATCTCACACAAGACACCGTCGACCATCTCCTCCGTCGGGGCCGGGGTAGCCATGTACAACTCCCAGGTCAGTGCTACCTATGAAACCTCACCCTCACCGGGCAACTGGACCTTCCCCGGGAAGTGATGCCAGAGAAGCACACCAAGGACCTGGTTGGGCCTGCGGACACTGACTGGGTTTATACCCCCAGGTAGGCCAAAGTAGCGAGGAGCTCCCCTCTCCGCTTCGAAGAAAAACCAAGTGACCGGCTGGCCAAGGCCGGCTGGAGGACGCGTGCTATGAGCCAGCCCCGGCTGGCACCTCGCCCGGCTGGTCGAGCAGCCGGGCGGGCCCTCGGTCGGCTGGTCAAGAGGCCGGCCGCCCATGAGCCGGCCCCCTCCATTGACTTTGGGACGGACACACCCTGTCCCGTCCCTCTGACCGCCGTTACAACGATGCTACGCGACTCGTGGGATGGGCGACACTATGGCTACAGTGGTCGCTTACGCACCGCCCGCATGGCTACAGTCTGACCGTCCGGACCGCTGACCCCGGTGAGCGCGACCGGGCGGGCGAACAGTGCCGGCACGCCTCCACCACTCGATCGCCTGTCCCGGCGTGGCTATAGTGCCGCCAATCGTACCGGAGACCTCGGCCGGCTAGCGCTACGCGACGCCACCATGGGTGACCCGTGCCGGGGCAGGTGGGCGAGGGCCAATCACGGCGCCTGCCGGCGGGCCCAATAGGGATGGAACCGCTCGGCCGGTGGGCCCCGCCCATGACAAGACGGCATGAGTAGGGGGACCCTCTGTCCAGGCGAAGAGGCTTCCAGCCGGGTCCCTCCACCCAAGTACATAAAACATATTGTAAGAGCCGGGGGTTGGCCTATAAAACCCCTCGAGCCCCCCATGCAACGGGGATGGACGGACGGATGCAGGCATGACAGTTGATCGCACACACTCATGAAGCTCTCACACTTCCCCGAAGAGTGGAGGTAGACGAGCCGGCTGATCCTTCTTCCTCCTCTGGACACAACTCTAGGAGCACCCTTGTATACTTGACCACCCATCCAACGAAACCAAGCAGGACTAGGGGTGTTACCTCCCCGGAGGGCCCCGAATCTGGGTACATCGCATGTCACCAACCTCTTGTGCCCAATCTTGCTCCCGGAGCCCATTGCATCCTTTGGCCCAGACACCATCGATAAGCCACCCCAGGGCATCTGTCGTGAGAAAACGACGACAGTTGGCGCCCACCGTGGGGCCATACGCGACGCTTTTCGGGTTTATGCTCCGGGCGGGACCCCTCGCCATTTCCCGCCGTCGCCGCTCGGCTCGGCAAAACCGTGGGGAGCTCGTGAGGCTTGCCTTGGCACGCCCTTCGGGCAGATCCGCCGGCCTGGCGGCCAACATCAACGCGCTCACCGAGCGCTTCGCCAAGCTCAGCCTCGCCGAGGCTTCGACCGCGGATGAGTACCCCGTGTGGGTGCTTGTCTGCGCTACGCCGCACACCACGGTGGGCGTACTCGTCGTGGCTCGGCCCGGCGGGTCCCCCGATCGTGTGGGGGTGATGGCTATCACCTCCTCCACCGCCTCCGGACGGGCGCGGGCAGCGGCTACCTCCGCTGCTGCCCGCATCGGCACGTCCGACCCGCTCGGTGTGGCCCTCCGGGGCTTGAGCACCCCATCACCTCGGCGGCAAACCCCGACACCGCCACGGCCGATCTCGAGGCGGCTCGCCGCATCCTGTTTGAGGATGCCATCGCCCTCGCGGCCACGTGGCGCCGCATGGAGGCGGCACAGCGAGAGTATGCCTCTGCTTATGGTCTTACCCCGGCTGGCGCCGAGCCCAGCCGGCGTGGGGCCATGCGCGACCGCGATCGCGTGGTCGCCGAAATCCTTGGCAGCAAAATGCCCGTCTACGACACCCCCGCAGACAACTTGCAGGCCCTCAAGGTGGCCTATGAGGAGTTGGCCACCTTGGAGGGCGAAGAGCGTGCTGCTCACGAGCCCCACATCAAGGAGCTCATCGATGCTGCTGATGCGCAGCAGCACCAGCTCGCGCCAGGCGGCGCCACCACTGAAGGCCCCTGGCCCGAGCGCAAGGGCACGGGAACTGCCGGCCGCCTGGCGGCCCAGTACTCCTGTTCCCCTCGTGTCTCCGGCCGCCGAGTCGAGGCAAACAACCCCTGGCCCTTTCAGGCACCGGGGAGTGAGCACCCGGCTGTTAGCAGCCGGCGCACCAACGATCCGCCTCGTAGCGGCCGCCACCACAAAGCTCCGGCGGCCGGCAGCTAGCGTAGCCGGGCGCACACGCCTCCTCCATGACGCGAGTCCCGGCAATCAACGCCGCCCACCATCCACCCAAGCTTTCGTCCCGGCTCAGACCATGCGTCCCCCATAGCAAGGACGATGCCCGCAACCACATCGACCAACTCACGCAATCCGCTCTCCTCGAGGAGGAGGGTTCGATTGGCCCGGCCTGCTTCGGTCCCCGGATCCGCACCGAGCCGTTCCCAAAGGGCTTCACGCTCCCTAGGGACATCCCGAAATACAACGGGGCCGTCAAACCCGAGGATTGGCTCATCGACTACACCACCGCGGTGGGCATCGCCAGGGGGAATAAGCGCGTAGTCGTTCGCTACCTCCCCCTCATGCTCATCGGCTCGGTCCGCACCTGGCTCAGCAACCTCGTGGCCGGGAGCATCAACACCTGGACAAACTTCAAGGAGGCATTCGTCCGGAACTTCACCGGCACCTACAAGCGGCCTAGCCGGCCCCGTGAGCTCACCATGTGTGTTCACGGGCCGGACGAATCCCTCCATGACTACCTCACTCGATGGACCGAGCTCCGCAATTCCTGCGAAGGAGTGCACGAGGTGCAAGCCGTGCAGTACTTCATCGAGGGCTACCGGGACGGCACCCCTCTCAAGCACAAGCTCCTGTGCTCCAGGGCGGCAACCTTGGACGAGCTCATGACCAAGGCAGACAAGTACGCCACGGCCGACTCTGCCATCCGGGTCAAGACGACCCCACCGACTAAGGTGACGGCAACGCCGGCCGCGACCCGGCCGGCTGCCGACGGCCGGTAGGCGCAGAACAACAAGCGCAAGAACGACCAGCGGGATCCCCACTACGGGAGCCGACAAGTCAATACTGTCGAGGATCAAGAGCCGGCTGCCCAGCCTTCCAGCCAGCGCCAGCGCACCGACAAGGTTGCCTGGCAGCCGAAGCTCACCTTCGAGCAGATGCTCGATCTTCCATGCAAGAACCATTCGGGGGCCAAACCCTTCATGCACACAGTCCGGCAGTGCAGCTTCTCACAGCCACTAGCCCGGGGGGACGGCCTTCCGGCTCCTCCCGTGCCGCCAACCCGTACGCCGGCCCCGGCCCCTGCTGCCGCCCCGGCGCCGGCAACGGCCCCGAACGACAGTCGCCTAATCGACCAGTACCCAACCAGGACGGTTGCTACGTCGTCTTCACCAGTGAAGAGACGGGCAAGCACGTGGAACGCCGGCTCCGCCGCGAGGTGAACCCCACCATGCCGGCAACTCCCCAGTTCATGCACTGGTCAGAGAAGCCGGTCACGTGGAGCCAGGCCGACCATCCTACGGTGATGCCGAATCCCGACAGCTATGCCCTGGTCCTCGACCCCACCATCGCCACCAAGGAGCGAGCCTGCCGCTTCACGCGGGTGCTGATAGATGGGGACAACAGCATCAACATTCTTTACCTCGACACGATGCATAAGCTGGGGCTGAAGACACAAGACCTGCAGGCGAGCCGGACGGTGTTCCACGGCATCGTGCCTGGGAAGTCCTGCTCCCCTGTCTGCAAAATCACGCTCGATGTCCTCTTCGGCGGACCCGGCCACTTCCGCCGCGAGTCAGTGCTGTTTGAGGTCGTGGACCTCGCGAGCCCCTACCATGCGCTGGTGGGCCGACCAGCCCTCGTCAGTTTCATGGTGGTTCCGCATTACGCCTACCTCAAGCTCAAGATGCCGGGCCCTAAGGGAATTGTCAACGTCAAGGGAGACTACAAGATGTCGCTCAAGTGCGCTCGAGACGGCAGCCGGCTGGCCGAGGCCTTGGAAATCGCTAAGGAGAAGCGGTAGCTCGACCGGCTCGTAGGTCTTGCGGCCAGCCAGCTGGCTGTGCCGGCTCCTCCCTCGCAATCCACCGGCGAGGCGTTCTTCTAGTCGTCCAAGGACATCAAACAAATCCCGCTCGTACCGGCCAACCCGGCTCAGTGCATCACGATCGGCTCCCTCCTCGACAGCAAATAGGAAGGCGAGCTCGTTGACTTCCTGCGTGAGAATCGAGACATCTTCACATGGTTCCCCAAGGACATGTCGGGTGTTCCGAGGAAGTTCGCCGAGCACTAACTACACGTCTGACCGGACGGCAAGCCGGTCAAGCAACCCCTACGCCGCTTCTCCGAGGAGAAGCGACACACTATAGGAGAAGAGATCGCCCGACTGCTTGCAGCCGGATTCATCATGGAGATGTTCCATCCGGACTGGCTGGCCAACCTAGTCTTGGTGCTGAAGAAGAACAAGACCTGGCGCAGTTGTATCGACTACACCAGCCTGAATAAGGCATGTCCCAAGGACCCATTCGCCCTGCCGCAGATCGATCAAGTTATCGACTCCATGGCCGGCTGTGACTTGTTGTCCTTCTTAGACGCCTATTCCATCTACCACCAGATCAAGCTGGACCTGGAAGACCGGCTCAAGACCTCCTTCATCATGCCCTTCGGGGCCTACTGCTACATCACCACGTCCTTCGGCTTGAAGAATGCAGGCGCCACCTTCCAATGGTGCATGCAGAAGTGTCTCCTGCCTCAGATAGGTAGGAACATCCACATCTATGTTGATGACATCGTCGTCAAGACCAAGAAGCACTTCACCCTCCTCGACGACCTCCGGGAGACCTTCGCAAACTTGCGCAAATACAAGATCAAGCTCAACCTGGAGAAGTGCGTTTTCGGCATTCCCGCCGGTCAACTCTTGGGTTTCTTTGTGTCCGCCCGTGGCATCGAAGCTAACCCCGAGAAGATCCGCGCGATCGAGCGCATGCCAAAGCCGACCCGGCTCCGCGACGTCCAGAAGTTCACCGGCTTCCTTGCCTCGCTCATCCGGTTCATCAGCCGGGTGGGGGAGAAGGTTGTGCCCCTCTATGGTCTCCTTTGCAAGACGACTCTAATCGAGCCGGGCCAAACCAAGAAGCCAGGCGTCTTCGACTGGCCCGACGAGGCGGACGAGGCCTTTCGCGGCCTCAAGAAGGCTCTCACCCATGCGCCAATCCTGGCCGCACCGACTAAGAAGGAACCGCTGCTCCCCTACATCGTTGCGACCACCCGCGTCATCAGCGTCGTCCTGGTGGTCGAGCGGCCAGAGGAGGGCAAGTCCCTGCCAGTCCAGCGGCCCGTCTACTATCTCAGCGAGGTCCTCTCCGCGTCCAAGCAGAACTACCCCCACTACCAAAAGATGTGCTATGGTGTATACTTCGCCGCCAAGAAGGTCAAGTAGTACTTCCAAGAGCATACCATTACCGTGGTGAGCACGGTCCTGCTTGGCGAGATCATGAGTGGCCCGGACTCCACCGGCCGGATCGCCAAGTGGGTGATCGCCCTCGCCGATCACGAGATCCGGTACGAGTCGAGAACCGCCGTCAATCCATATGCCTTGGCGGACTTCCTCGTCGACTGGGCGGAGACGGAGTTCGTCCCGCCTCCCCGAGACTCCACGCATTGGCAAATGCACTTTGACGGCTCGAAGATGAGGACCGGCCTGGGTGCCGGCATAGTCCTCTCCTCCCCAAAAGGCGATCAGCTCAAGTATGATCTCCAGATCCACTTCACCGCCTCCAACAACGTGGCGGAATATGAGGCCATCGTCCACGGCCTCCGGCTCGCAAAATAAATCGGCATCATTCGCATCCTCTTCTTCGGTGACTCCGACCTCGTGGTGTAGCATGTCTCTGGCGAATGGGACGCTAGGGACGCCAACATGGCTAGCTACCACTTCCTCGTACAACAGCTCACCGGCTCCTTCAAAGGATGTGAGTTCCATCACATCCCCCAGGCGGACAACGAGGCGGCGGATGCACTGGCGAAAATCGGCTCCACCCGGCAGGCCATCCCAGCCGGCGTCTCCCTCGAATGGCTCCTCCGTCAATCAAACCTTCCCCAGATTCGGAGTCGATCCTCGTGCCGGCAGGGGCCACCGGTCCGTCACCAGCCCCAGCCGCCTCTCCAGCAACTTCGCCTCCGGCTCTCGAACCGTTGGCCGCCCAGCCGGCCCCGGTCGAGCTTGCAGCACCTGAGGTGGCCAGCCCCAGCAGGAAGACCGTCGTGACGATCGACGATCCACCAGCCTCGGGGGCTCTCGAGCCGGTCCCGGGGGCAGGCGACTCAGCCTCGGGGGCTGAACAACCGGGCCCGGGGGCTCCCGGGACGGCCACCGTGGCGGCCCCCTCATGGGCCCAGCCCATCTTGTCTTTTCTTCTGGGAGGCAAGCTGGCTCCAGACGAGGCTTTGGCTCGGCAAATCCAACGCCGGGCCCCGGCCTACAGCATCATCAACAACGAGCTCGTCCACCGCAGCACCACCGGCGTTTTCCAGCGTTGCGTCGAGCCGGAAAAGGGGCTGGAGATCCTCCTCGACATCCACCAGGGCGAGTGCGGGCATCGCGCCGCCTCCTGGACCCTGGTGGCCAAGGCCTTTCGCCACGGTTTCTACTGGCCCACGGCCCTCGAGGCAGCCAAGAAGCTAATGTGAAGGCTGCCAGCACTTCACCACGCAAAGCCACCTGCCGGTGATGGCCCTCCGAACCATCCCCCTCTCATGGCCCTTCACCGTTTGGGGGTTGGACATGGTGGGTCCGTTCAAAACCGCTCGAGGCGGCATGACGCACTTGCTGGTAGCAGTGGAAAAATTCACCAAGTGGATCGAGGCACGACCAATCAAGAAGCTGGACGGCCCCACGGCCGTCCGGTTAGTCGACGACATCGCAGTGCGCTATGGAATTCCTCACAGCATCATCACCGACAACGGCACCAACTTCGCCAAGGGCATGCTCGCACGTTTCTGCTCCAAACAAGGCATCCGGCTCGACCTGACCTCTGTCGCTCACCCCCAATCAAACGGCTAGGTCGAGAGGGCAAACGGCCTCATCTTGTCCGGTATCAAGCCTCGTCTCGTGACACCGTTGGTAAGGTCGGTCGGCTGCTGGATCGACGAGCTGCCGGCCATCCTGTGGAGTCTCAGGACCACCCCGAACCGGTCAACCGGCTACACCCCATTCTTCCTTGTGTATGGGTCCGAGGCGATCATTCCCACCAACATCGAATTCGATTCGCCTCGGGTCGCCCTATACACGGAGAAGGACGCCAAGGAAGCAAGAGAGGATGGCGTCGATCTACTCGAGGAGGCTCGCGAACTGACCTTGAGCCGAACAGCGATCTACCAGCAGAAGCTCCGACACTACCACAACAAATGGATCCGGCCGCTCTCGTTCCGCGAGGGGGACCTAGTCCTCAGGCGGATCCAACGAACCGCCGGTCAGCACAAGCTATCCTCCTCATGGGAGGGCCTATTCATCATCAGCATGGTACTACACAACAACGTGTACTACCTGATAGACGCCCAAAACCCGCAAAAGTGCAAGAGAGACGCCTCCGGTGAACAGACGGAGCACCCATGGAACGCGGCACTCCTGCGCCCGTTTTACTGCTAAGGAAAACCGATGTATGTATGTATCCCCATCCCTTTTTGGGCCTATGAATGCAATGGGCGCCCCAAGCTGGCTCTTGGGGCATGCCCCATTTCGTTTCTCTCAAAATATCCCACACTAACCGGCTCCCTGGTCCGGCTCCCGGGCCCGGGGGCTAGCCGGCTGGACCTGGAAATGTCTCCCCTCAAAAGGCTAAGTAGTGTGAGCCGGCCAAGCTTCCCCACCCTTACCAGTTACAGACCGGCTCCCGGCTATCTAGCTAACGGGGCCTCAGGGCGGCAAGGTTTGGCTCACACCAAGGGGCAAAGCAGGAGAGGACTTCTTTTGGGCTCAGCCGGACCCTCTACCACTCTACTTACCGTGAAAACCCCCTGCGATTCCTAAAGTTTCAAAACGGCTCCCTTGAGGCGGACGCCCCGACCCAGCTACACACCGGCTCCCAGCTGGCAGGCTGGCAGGGCCAAAGCCAAAGGGCAAAAGGAATAGAAACACAAAGAATCAAGGCGGGCGAAAAAGCGTAAGGACGAGGCGGCACGATTCACAAGGCGGAGCATAAAAACTCATGACATAAACATTAAGGATAAATTGGCCCACGGACGGTATTCGGTTCATTACAAAGACACCCCCAGTGGGTGGATTCAAGTCACTATGTGCAGGTAAAGGAAAAGATAGCTAAGAAGATGCCCGGGGGCTCAGGCCACCGGCGCGTCGCTAGCCGGCGTGCCCTCAGCCGGCGTGTCATGAGGTAGCTTAGTCCCCGCCCAGAGGTGGTTGCGGCCTTCGGGTCGGCTCCCTCGTCCTTCGAGGCGGGCTCCTCGGTCTCGGCCATCTTGCCGCTCGAGTCGGTGCTCTCGTCGGTGACTTCAACATTGTCCGGGCCTTGAGGGATGCTGAAGGAGTCTTCCGGCAGCGGCTTGCCATCCTCACCAAGAGGCGGCAGGAACTCGTCCGCGTCGATGTATGACGCGAGTTCGTTCGGTCGCTGGACCAGGGCCGGCTCACGGGCCTCTCGCTCCGTGGATGGCACATCCCGCATGGTCACCAGCCGACCCAGGTCCACGCCCCGGTACTACGACGTGACGAACTGAAGCGCCATCTGCGCTCTAGCTTGGGCAGCCGGGGCCTTCTAGGCCTCGAGGTGGGGGACGACATGCTCAAGCCAAAGGGCCATGCGGTGTGTCGAAGCTCCACCGCGGTCCGGCCACAGCGCAGCGATGACTTCTTTGCTGAGGGTCTTGAGATGATCCACGCTTCGCTCGAGATGGGTCATCCGCATCTTGTCGGTGATACCGATCTCATCCATCTCCCACGGGGCGTCCTCGTCGATGACGCAACCGTACTCCCGAAGGTGCTCCCGGTGCTCCTCAACGGCGCGCGAGGCATGGCGATGTGTATCGGGGAAGCGCCCTAGAAGAAAGAAGAGAAGAAAGAAAGGGAAAGCAAGATGAAACACAAGAGGCGGCAAGAAAAAGAGCAACCAATGGAAAGAATCAAGAAGTCGATGCGTATCTTCGATCGCGTCATCCACGCCGATGGCAAAGTGACGCGTCTGCTCGCGCTCTTGCTTCCGGGCCGCCTCCGAGGCGGCAAGGGAGCCTCTGACCTCCTCGAGCGCCTTCTCGAGGCGGGTCACTTCGCCTTGGAGGGCGGCCGTCCTCTGGGCGGCCTCAACGTCCTCCTTGACGGCCGCTTCCCGGGCCGCCGTCTCCTTGGCCGCCTCGGCCTCGAGCTGGCCCGAGGCCGCCTCCCCGTCGGCCAGCTGCGTGGCCAGCAGGCTCGCCTCCTGCACGACCGCCTGGACGTCCTGCATCAGCCGGTCCCGTTCGGCGACGAGTCCGGTCTTCTCCCTCCGAAGGGTGGCCAGCTCGCCTGCATGACACACCCAACGTCAGCCGACTCCCGGGGGCTATGTATCCCCCCACCGAAGTGCAACTTACCTTGCACCCACGCCAGCTCCTCCTCTAGGAGGTAGAAGCCATACTTGTCATGGTCATGAATGGCGACCGCTTTCACAAAAGCTTCCGTCGCAGGGAGTTCTCCTCCTGTTGCAAAGGAGGTGAAGGTCATAATATGTGCAAAGGAGAACCGGCCCGGCTGCCCGTCAGCCGGCCCGCATCTCGGGGGCTACACCGAGTGGGTGCGCTTGCGCGCCCCCACTAAAGATCCTAAGGAAGGAGCACCGCCTACCTCTACGCGCTGAAGGGCGGCGTCTGCCGCCTCCGTGAACTGGGCCAGCTCCTGCCGGGACCGGTCCAGGACGCCCCCAGATCCGCAAAGTAGGGGACCGGGCCGCCTGTCGGGGGAGCCAGCAGGACCGGCGCGCTCGCTAGCACGTCCCAGTCCCAGCAGACCTCCTGCATCGATCGCAGGACCCTCTGGGCCCGGCCGCTGCTGCCGCCTGGACTCGCCGTGGCTCCGGCCACCGGGGGCGGGTTGATGACAGCAAGGGACCGGGAGTCGCCTCCCACTGGCCCCCTGCCAGGCGCCATCGCCGCCTCCCCTTCCGACCACTCCGACGCGTCAGCCGCGCCTGAGGGCATCACCACCTCCACGGCGGCCGCCTCCGGCGGCACCACCGGCACCTTCTCCATGGCCACCGGCTCCTCCAGCACATCCTCCCGGGTGGGTTCGAAGGTTGGCGGTGTCACCTCCGGCACCATAGGCCGGGCCGCCTCGGGGGCCTGCTCCGCTTCCACCTCGAGAGCCCGCTCCTGCAGGGGCGGAGGCGGCGGCAAGCCATAGCAGCTCCTCGCAGCTCGCTTGACTGGGCCCTTGACATCCGAGCCGACTCCGCTGCCGAATCTCAGGCCCGGGGAGGCTCGGTCGACCCCCTTCACCGCCGACCGCTCGAGGTCGTGGAGTGCGCGGCCCCTCCCCGCGTGCCGGACTGGGAGGCTCGCAGCTCCGCGAGCTTCCTCTTCTCCTCCCGCTGGGTGGCCGCGTGCTCGCGGGCCAGCCGGCTGGCGGCCGCCGTCAACTCCCCTGTCGTCTCCTCCTCGTGGAGCTCGATGGGGTCGCTGCAGCACCCAAGACCCGGTCATCAACCGGCTCGCAAGGCAAAAACAGAAACACTTACACAAAAGGTAAAAACTTACACGATGACAAGGGGCAAGGCCCGCTTGGCTCGGGGCGGCGCCTTCCACGCGGCCATCTTGATCCACTTCGGGCCGGCAGGTGGGACGGCCTGCCCCCTTGCCGGCCTCTTCCCTCGGCCAGCCGTTTCGGTGGCCGGGCCTCGAGCCGGCCGCTCCTTGCTCCTGCGGTCCTGGTGCGCTACGGGAGGAGGTCCGTCCAATATCATCAGTTCGTCATAATCGTCGCCATCATCATCCGTCCAGTCGCGGATGGTGGGGGCCTGAGGGAACTCACCCGCTTCGCCGGGTCCTCCGGTTGATCCGGACCCTCCGGCTCCGCCTGGAGCGCCACCTCGCGGCTCCGCTGGCTAGTCCGCCTCGCCTGAGGAATCCACCCCTTCCTCCGTGGGACCTCCCGTCTGGAAGTCTTCGGAGTCGGAGTCCTCGCGCTCCACTTCGAAGATTTGCGGGTGCCGGCCATCCGGCGTGTTCTGTCGCACCAGCAGCTACTGTTAGCACGCCAACATGAGTCCTCCAGCTGGCTGCCGGTTGGGGCATAACATACAAAAAGAAGAAGACTCACCAGGGGTGGCCGGTTGATGCGGTCATACGGCTCCATGCCGAAGGACCACGAGCCGGGCTTCAGCTTGATCCTTGTAAGGGCGTTCACCCGCTTCGCCACTTGAGCCGACGTCAGCTCAACGGTGGATTGCCGGTAGGGATCGTGCCAGCCGGACATGTCGCAGATCCGGTGTGGCCTCATATGGAGAGGCGACACCCGGCGCGCGATGAAGGCCGCCACCAGGTCGGCGGCGACCAGCCCTTCAGCACTCTTCAGTTGCATGAGCCGGGCCAGCTCGTCCAAGGCCACGCTGCACAGGGCTGACGCCGACCAGTTCTGTTGGGTGGACTGCCGGTCCTCGAAGGCCAGCAGCCGGATGTAGTCCGTCCTCGGGTCGACGTTCTTCACGTAGAAGAATGTTCGGTGCCACCCCTTGACAGAATCGATCTGAGAGAGAGGGGGAAAGCGAGCGACGCCGCGGCAGCACACCACCGTGCCCCTGCAAGCGTCGCTCTTCAAAGGCTTGAGGTAAAAGAGAGCACTGAAAAGGTCGAGAAAGGGAAGAACTCCGAGGTACCCCTCGCACAATGTCATGAAGGCGGAGAGGTAGAAAATGGAGTTCACGACGAGATTGTGTGGTTGAAGATCGAAGGCATCAAGGAGGAGACGGAAGAAGAGACTCACTGGAAGCGCGAAGCCCCGGGAGAAATGCCAGAGGAACACAACGCGTTCCCCTGGCTGCGGCACCGGCATAACCTCGCCGCCCGGTGCACGGGAGGCCACCCGCTCGGGCGGCGGCAACATCCGAGCTTTGCCCAGCTCAGCGATGTTGGCTTCGCTGATGAAGGAGCCGTTCCAGCTCCCGCTGTGAGCGTCGACCATCGCGGCGGCAGATCGACGTGTATGCACGGGCGCGGGTTCAGCCACTACGATGCGCGGAGCAACAAGAGCAGCAGCAAGAATGGCGACGAGGAAAGAACAATAGGGAGGCTAGGAGGGCGCGGGTACCTCCACCTGCTGCCCTCCCTCCCATTTTATAGAGGAGGCCATGACCGGGGGCATGGGATCATTTGCGCCCACGTCCCCCGAAAACCCCGCGCAAGTGGGGTGCCTGGGGCCGTACCGGCCGCCTCGGGGCGCAGAGGATCCAACCCTGGCCCCGAGGCCTATTGGGCTATGCCTGGGCCCTAGCGGACTAGGCCCAGACGACGTCCCATCTCCCCTCGTGCTCGGGGCCCATCGCACCATTACGCGCCGCGTGGCGAGTCGCGTGCCGGTGCGCGTCCCGGTGCGCGTCCCGGAGCGGCGTGCCGGAACCCGAGGCGTCGGGACCGACGACCGACCCGGCTGCCTGGTCGCCTTCGAGCCAGAGGCGGGCGGAGCTGAAGGGAAGCCGCCAGCTCCCCACTGTCCGCCAAACGTGGCCACCGCCGGCTTCGGGGGCTATTGACGGGGTTTATACCCCCAGGTAGGCCAAAGCAGCGGGGAGCTCCCCTCTCCGCTTCGAAGAAAAACCAAGTGACCGGCTGGCCAAGGCCGGCTGAGGACGCGCGCTATGAGCCGGCCCCGGCTGGCGCCTCGCCCGGCTGGTCGAGTAGCCGGGTGGGCCCTCGGCCGGCTGGTCAAGAGGCCGGCCGCCCACGAGCCGGCCCCCTCCATTGACTTTGGGACGGACACGCCCTGTCCTGTACCTCTGACCGCCGGTACAACGACGCGACGCGACTGGCGGGATGGGCGACCCTATGGCTACAGTGGTCGCTTACGCACCGCCCGCATGGCTACAGTCCGACCGTCCGGACTACTGACCCTGGTGAGCGCGACCGTGCGGGGGAACAGTGCCGGCACGCCTCCACCACTCGATCGCCTGTCCTGGCGTGGCTACAGAGCCGCTGGCCGTACCAGAGACCTCGACTGGCTAGGGCTACGCGACGCCACCCCGGGTGACCCGTGCCGGGGCAGGTGGGCGAGGGCCAATCATGGCGCCTGCCGGCAGGCCCCAACAGGGATGAAACCGCTCGGCCGTCGGGCCCCGTCGACGACGAGACGACATGAGCACGGGGATCCTCTGGCCAGGCAGAGAGGCTGCCAGGCGGGTCCCTCCACCCAAGTACTTAAAACATATTGTAAGAGCCGGGGGGTTGGCCTATAAAACCCCCCAAGCCCCCCATGCAATGGGGACGGACGGATGAACGCAGGCATGACAGGTGATCGGACACACTCACGAAGCTCTCACACTTTCCTCTTGTGCCCAATCTCGCTCCCAGAGCCCGTTGGCATCCTTTGGTCCCAACACCATCAATAAGCCACCCCATGGCATCTGTCGTGAGAAAACGACGACAAACACCACGCTCGTGTTTTCAACACCTGCAGTATGACAAGGCCAACACATTAGATATTAATTTGAAGAAACATGAAGGAAAAAGGTTAAAAAAGAGTAAATGCACTTACTTCTCCGCATTAGGGGCAATCAACCACCTCTGATCACGGGTCGTCGACATGGGCGGGAGCTTTGTACAACCACGCTGGTAGACCTTCTTGACCTCCTCAACCAGCTCGCCCTCACTATAGGTGTCCTCAAACAAGTTGTCCTTGCCACCATCAGTATGGCCACTAGTCTCCGGAGTCACGTGGGACGAAGTGTCTGGGAGCCGAGTCTCCTGGGACGAGGACTCTGGGACCGGAGTCTCCTGGGACGATGGCTCGGTGACCCGAGGCTCGTCGACCCGAGGCTCGTGGACCGGAGTCCGAGACGGGTCCACCTAAGACAGAGCACTCCTGTGGTCGGGAGAATCAGCTAGGGGTGGCGGCGAGGAAGGCGTAGTAGCCTTTCTACTTCTAGCACCTCTCTTCGTCTTCCCTCGACCTCTCCGGGTCGAAGAAGAAGTGCCCGCTGGTGTTTGCATATAGTTTACCTGTGCTCTCCGGAGTTGCTAGGGTGGAATAATAGCACCCCTCCCAGCACGCGCCGAGGAAGGAGGCTCAGAGCGCTCTCGACCCGCGCCCACCATCTGTCAACACCTGCAATGACAAAGAGTGAACAAAATTAGTTCAACATAAAAAATTGAATACCTAATAACATGAACTAATTAATAATATATATGTACATAATAATAATTGAATAACTCACATTACTAATATTAATCTGCATTGTCTATATATGCTCCGGGATCAATAAATGCATAATCATCATCACTATCAGTAATGACGTGCTCACCAACATCATTAATAAATGCATGAACATGTGGAAGGCCTCTATGTAATCGGTCAAGCATTGACAGGTCATCCGCAACAATAACCTCTTCTTCTTCTTCCGTCTCTTCTTGTTCCGGCTCAGGGGTGAAGTCGTATTCACTATCGCCGTCGACCTCAATGTTCTGGGGTGAAGTAGAGCGGTTCTTGAAACGTTTTTTGGAAACACATGTTTCTTGGAAGAATTCTCCTTCATATGTGTCAGGGTTAATGTGAGGTTCATAATCATCTTTATTGAGGGGAGGTGGTCTAAAATGTGGCGGCACATCATAAACGACATCCCAACCTTTCAAATTTGGATCTGTTTGGCAGGCCCACGGTACATAGAAAACTTGGGTCGCCCGTTGAGCCATAATATAGGCATCGGGAACATCTAAATGGGTGCTTTGTTTGATTTCGACTAGCCCTATATGTTCATGAGTCCTTCTAGTCTCCTTCGGCTAGAACCAATAACATTTGAAGACTACGACGTTTGGTGGGTTTTCACCAAAGAAGGTAAGTTCATAAATTGCTTCAACTCTTCCATAATACTCAACCCCTCCGTCGTCGACAGCGGAGACACAACAATTTGTATACTTTCGGTCGGCCATAGATAGCTCTTTGCCAAAAGTACGAAAGCGATACCCGTTGATGTCGTATTTGTCAAATGAACGGACCTTATAGTCAAAACCATTAGCGACTTGTCTCAATTCAGAGTACATAGACTCTGCATTAGCCTACAAGTTTAATACGAAAGGATTGTTGCATTAGCCGCAAACTAGGCGAAGAAATGAAATCGTCTAATTAATGGAAATTACCATTTGCTTGAACCAAGAGATGAAACCGGGATAGCCGCCTCCATGCTTTGCCAGAAGCTCATACTCTTCGATGGAATCCTTTTGCATCACCGCTCCATCCGAGAATTTGGCGACGTATCGACTGTATCACATATCCGGGAATAAGAGTATTTCAAAGGAATTAGAAGTTGGGAAACAATGTATGGAGAACTTACTCGATGTACGACCGCACTTCTGTTAGGTTGTTGAAGATATACAACGAAATGGTCCGCAATTCTTCGACATCCAATGCTATTGCTTTCGAAGCACCGGCTAGTGCGAGCTTCTCTTTGAATAGGCTGAGGTTGGATCAACCTTTTTCTCAGTCGCCATCATTGTACCGAGGCTTCGGATTATGCAAATGATGATTCTTAGCTTTGTAGTGTGCTGTCACGAAGTTTGCCACCTCCTCGGTAATGAATGCCTCAGCCATCGATGCTTCAACTCTACGTTTATTTTTACATTTTGCTCGAAGCGTCTTTTGCATCCTCTCATTGTGAAGCACCAACGATTTTGCAGGAGCTCCCCCAATCTTGCCTCGGCCGGGAGATGCAAAATCAAATGCTGCATTCAATTAAAGAAGCCCGGTGGAAAGATCTTTTCTAACTTGCAGATCAACTCCGACACCAACTCTTCCAGTTCGTCTAGCATGTCAGGCGATAGTTCTTTCGCACAAAGAGCACGGAAGAAATAGCTCAACTCTGCCAGTACTAGCCATTCATCCTCAGGGATAAAGCCACGCAACATCACCGACATTACCCGCTCAAGCCATACGTACCAATCATGACTCTTGAGACCAAATATTTTCAATTTGTCAAGACTCGCTCCTCTCTTTGGATTCGCTGCATACCCATCGAGGAACATCAACTGCATTTTCACCCACAAGATCATTTCCCTCATAGCTAGCCTTCCAAGATTGAACCATGCCTTTGGCTTCCTCCAGTTCTTCTTTTCTTTTGGTTGTCGAATGTTTTGTAACGGTCTATCACATAGAGCCTCTTGATCGACTCTAGCCTTAGGAATATCCTTCGACTTCCCCTCTATGCCAAACAATGTACCAAAAAGGGCCTCCACGATATTCTTTTCAGTGTGCATCACATCAATGTTGTGTGGGCAAAGGAGGTCTTGTGAGTCCAGGCGTGTTTCGTATTATACCCTTTGAAATATCCTGGACGATCTGGATCCGGCTCAAGAGCGTTTATCTGATCCAGGATCTGTTGGTCTGTCAAAGCAGGTGGTGCAGTGTTTTTGAGAACTGTACGTTTGATGAAATTCTTCTTGTTTTTTCTGAACTTATGGTCAGGATCTAGGAATTGTCTATGCATGTCGAAGCAAGAAAACTTGCGACCCGCCTGCAGCCAACGAAACTCAAGAGCTGCCTTGCATGTGGGGTAGAGAAACCTTCCATGCACACACCAGCCAATGAATAGCGCATACGCCGGCAAGTCAAGCGCCGAGTACATGTACCACACATGCATTTTGAAGTTCTTTTTGGTAGTGGCCTCGTATGTCTTGATCCCATTATCCCAGGCTTCTTGCAATTCATCCTTAAGCGACTACATGTACACATTCATATTCTTCCCCGGATATTTGGGCCCTAGAATTATCAACATCAGGAAAATGTTCTTTCTTTTCATAATCTCTCTGGGGGGAGATTGAGTGGAATGAAAAATACAGGCCAACAATTGTATTGTGCTGCCGTCATACCATACATGTTGAACCCATCCGTGCTGATGGAAACTCGAGGATGCCTTGGATCTGCCGCTTTATCCTTATGTAATGCATCGAAGTGCTTCCACGCAAAAGCGTCTGAAGTGTGTCCCAACATCGGATTCCCATCTGCATCTAGTTCTGTTCTTTTGCCCAATTTATGCCACGTCATTTGTCTGGCCGTCTCTTCGACCATGAAAAGACGTTGAAGTCTTGGTATGGTTGGCAGATACCGAAAAACATTAATGGGGATTTTGGTCTGAACCTTCTAACCCATACCGTTGTCTACCAGTACATACCTGGAAGCATTGCAAATGGGGCAATAGTTCAAGCCCGCATACTCAAGCCTAAATAAGGCACATCCATTCTCATAGACATCTATCTTCTCATAGGGCATCTTAAGCGCACGTAGGATTTTGTCCGACCGGTACAGGTTTGCTGGCAATACATGGCCTTTGTGTAGAAAGCGTCCAAATATCGTCATCATCGCGTCATAGCATTCTCTGCCAGGTTGAACTGAGCCTTCAGAGCCATTACTTGCGCGATGGCATCCAGCTGACAAAGCTCAGTGTGCTGGTGGAAAGGACGTTTTGAAGACTCCAACATTTCATAAAAGGCCTTTGAAGATTCCTCCATCTCATCGTCTGAATCCCGAGCATCATCAAATTCTTGCACCATGTCTTCGATCCCGGTACCATGCTCGTCGGTGCGATGAAGAACCACCTCAGATCTGGCACGTTGGGCAGACTCACCATGAAATGTCCATACTGTATAATTAGGCGTAAAACCCCACTTCTGCAGGTGTTTGATCATTTCAAACTCTGACTTCTTCTTAAAGTTGTCGCAATCGACACAAGGGCACCAAGTTGTTTTCTGTCCATTTGCAAATGTGACTCTCACAAACTCCTTGGTTTTTGTTATCCATTCACGAGTCATGTCTTTCTGACTAGTGTGACCGATGTACATCCACCCACGATCACTCATCTTGCCTAGCTACTGGAGACACAAAAAATATATACATAATTCAGCAAACCATATTCATCAGTTAATAGAGTTTGTCAGTTTTATTACGTCGATGCAACCTAGATGCTAGTAGGTAAAGATAGGTCCTAATCCCACCCGAGTATGTGTAGATTGGGTTCGTTTTCCCATGCTCCGCTCCGGATCCGACGCATAATTTCGGTAGCACCTCCCCGCTATTCTCCTGATACACGTCTCGGCAACAAGCAGAGAGGATGTGTACCCGGAGAACAACAGGGAGGCACTGACAAAATTCTGCATCGGATCCTGAGCAGAGCATATGGGAAAACAAACCCAATCTACACATACCCGGGCTGTCCATGGATAACGTTGGACAATTCGAAAGAATCACAGTTATAAATATGCTAATGAATGCATATTTATAGATGTAACCCTTTCGAACGGGAGACGCATAGTGGTCATGCATACTGCTGATTGAAGACACCTATAGCTAGCAAGTTTCATCAGCACGAAGACCGGAAGAGAGCAAATTTTTTTAAGGGTGTCGGGGGAGAAGATGTCATTTGTGCTCACCAACGAACGCAGCAGGCGAGCTCGTCAAATGCACGGGGAGGTCGTCGAACAACTACACATTGAAATTCACCCGATCAACACAAAATATGATGTTTTTATGACAAAATAGTAAAATATGTGACCTAGATCACAATTTACAAAACTATGATCTGCTTGGCCTCATGAAGGCCGAAGAGCACCTTTTTGGTCAACAGGGGGCAGAATAGGTGTCGGGGTTTTAGGGCCAATGGCATCGGGAGATAGTGGCATCACGTGTCAGTGGAGTCGGGGGTCGGTGACGTTAGTGGTCGAGGGTCGATGGTGTCAGTGGTCTGGGGTTGGTGGTGTTGGTGGTCGGGGGGCGATGGCGTCGGTGGTTGGGGATCGGGGGTCCGGGGGATCAGGGGTTCCAGGGCATCAGGGGTCGGTGGCGTCGGTGATGAGGGGTCAGTGGAGTCGGGGGTCGGTGGCATTGGTGGTTGGGGGTCAATGGCGTCGGTGGTCAGGGATCGGTGGTGTCGGTGGTCGGGGGGCGATGGCGATGGTGTCGGTGGTTGGGGGTCAGGGGTCGGGGGCCGATGGCGTCCTTCTTCTTCTTCTTCTCCTTCTTCTTCTTATTCTCCTCTTCTCCTCATCCTCTTCTTCTTCTTCTTCTTCTTCTTCCTCTTCTTCCTTCTTCCTCTTCTTCCTTCTTTTCCTTTTTCCTATTCTTCCTTCTTTTCCTTTTTCCTCTTCTTCTTCTCCTCTTCTCCTCTTTTTCTTCTTCTTCTTCTTCTTCTTCTTCTTCTTCTTCTTCCTCTTCTTCCTCTTCTTCTTCTTCTTCTTCTTCTTCTCCTCCTCCTCTTCTTCTTCTTAACCTAAACTAAACCTAAAACTAAACTAAACCTAAACTAAACCTAAACTAAAACTAAAACTAAACTAAACCTAAAACTATACCTAAAACTAAACCTGAACCTAAACCTAATTAAACAAATCTAAATTAAACGTAAACCTTAAGAAAAGAGGAGAGGGGAGAAGAGAAGTACCTTGGGCGGCGGCAGGGGCGACAGGTGGTAGGGGCGGGGGCGGCCGACAGCAAGGGCGGGAACGGATGGCGACAGGGGTGGGGGCAGCCGACTGCAGGGGCGGGGCGGCCGGTGGCACGGGGGGGGGGGGGGGGGGCGGCTCGGGCACGTGGGAGTAGGGGTGCGGGGAGGGGAGAGAGAGAGGGGTGGGGCACACTGATAGGTATACTAAGGCTCTTTGCCGTCAGCTAGCAGACGGCAAAGAGCCTTAGTTAGTGGGGTGGGGCTGGGGGAAACGGACGTTAGACGGCCACTCTCTTTGCCGTCCGCTAGCGGACGGCAAAGCCTCTTTGCCATCTGTTAGCAGACGGCAAAGGAAGTGGCCGTTAGCTGGTTCTCGTTGTGGGCCAGCTTCCCTCTTTGCCGTCAGCTAACAGACGGCAAAGAGACGGCTGACGGGAACGATATCATTGCCGTCAGCTCTTTGTTTGCCATGAGTTTTATTTAGGCTGATGGCAAAGACCTTCTTTGCCGTCAGCTTGCGGACGACAAATAGCTGGCAGACAGCAAAGATCCTGATTCCATTAGTGTTGGACTTAACTTGTGGCATGAATGTAGATAAGGTAAGTCATTTGGCTTGATAAGAGGAAGTCTTCTTTAGAAGATCGTCATCGATAGCTTTAAGGAACTCATGCTCTTGCTCTAAATTGAGCTTCTCGAAGCGTAGCTTCTCATGTGTCCTTACAAGCACTCTATGATCTTCTAGAGTTGACTCATGAGCTAACTTAAGAGTTTTTAGTTCTTGAGTTAGTCGTTCTATTTCCAACTTATCATCATCACACGACTTGTCTACACTAGAGTGAGTACTAGCAAGTTCATTTTGACTATCATTACTAGTTTTGTCAAATAGCAAGTCATCTTCAATTAACAAGTCATCTTCATCACTATTGAAATGAAGATACTCTGGGTGTGATACCTTGGGGCCTTTAGCCATGAAGCAATTTCCACTCCCTTCATTTGGTGAATCAAATAGATCATAGGAGTTGGTTGTTACTAAAGCAATTCCGGCAACACCTTCATCTTGACTATAGTCGGAGTTGGAGTGATAGCTTCTCTCAGAGTGGTTGTCAGAGTCGGAGACGGAAACCCATTCACCAACATGAGCTTGATGTATCCTTCTTGAGTAGCTCTTGCTGTATTTGTCCTTCTTATCCAAGTCCCTACTTCTCCTTGAGGGTCTTCATTCATAACGATCATCTCTACTCCTTCTCTCTCTTCGAGGTGACTCGTCTCTTGAGCTTCGTCTTCTTGGTGACTCTTATCTTCGTTTGTAAGGAGCCGTGCACTCATTGGAGTAGTGTACGGGCTTCCCACAATTGTAGCAGTTGTGGTCACGACTTGAGGAACGCTTATCTTCATGTCTTGAGTTGGAGCTACGATCCTTGCTTCTGTTTGGTAGAACTTGTTGAATTTCTTGACCATAAGGCTTATATCTTCATTTGTGACAAAGTTGTCGCTTGAGGTAGCGGTAGCATCACTTGTGGCTTTGTAAGGACCGCTAGACTTGTGGTGAAGCTCTTCCTCGTCTTTGAGTGTCATCTCATGAGAAACAATTATAATAATCAGTTCCGTTGGTTTGAGATCTTTGTAGTTGGGCATCATTTGGATCAGTGTGCAAACGGTGTCATATCTATCATCCAAAGCTCAAAGTATCTTCTTGATGATGAATTTGTCTGTCATTTCTTTGCTTCCTAAGCTAGCAATCTCATTAGTGATGAGAGCTAGCGTAAAGTACATCTCAGTGACTCCTTCACCATGCTTCATCTTGAACTTGTCAAGCTGTCCTTGAAGAGCAAATAACTTGGATTCTCTCATGGACTCAGTTCCTTCGTGCATATCAACCAAAGTATCCCAAATCTCTTATGCGTGTTCAAGATGGCTGATTTTGTTGAATTCCTCGGGGCATAGGCAGTTGAAGAGAATGTCACATGCTTGAGCATTGAGTTGCAACATCTTCAATTCATCCGCAATCGCTTCACGATCGGGTTCCTTTCCTTCCGCAAAGAATTCACCATGCAAGACAACATGAACAACATCCCAAATTGCAGGATTATGACCACGCAAAAGCATTTTCATTTTGTTCTTCCAACTAGGAAAATTTGTGCCATCAAAGTACAGAACTCTACGGTGATAATTTCCCTCACTAGATGTCATACTTCTCATAGGTTGTGAAACCAATGCAATGGAGACCAAATCTCTGATACCACTTGTAGGATCAAAAGTAGGTCTAGAGGGGGGGGGGGTGATTAGACTACTTGACCAAATGAAAATCTATTTTTTCCGAATTGTAATTCTTGGCAGATTTTAGCATTCATAGTATGTCAAGTACACCCTAGACATGAATGTATAAGAGTATTGCAGTGAAAATTAAAGACAATGCACATGTAAGTAAAGAGAGGGTAAGGAAAACAAACACAATTGGTGACACGATGATTTTTCCTGTGGTTCCGATAGGTAGTGCTATCGTACATCCACGTTCATGGAGTCTTCAACCCACGGAGGGTAATGGTCACAGAGTCCACGGAGGGCTCTACCCACGAAGGGTTCCACGAAGAAGCAACCTTGACTATACCATGACGGCCTACGTCCACGGAGGACTAGCCTTACTCGGGGTAGATCCTCACGAAGGAGGCGATCTCCTTGCCTTACAAACTTCTTGGTTCACTCCACAATGCGAAGTAGGAGGCTCCCAAGCGACACCTAACCAATCTATGAGGCACCACCCTCCAAAAGGTAATAGGCTCGGTAATGTCGATGAACTCCTTGCTCTTGTGCTTCAAGATGATAGACTCCTCAACAAACAATCACTCTCTTACAGATATGGCTTGGTAGAAGAGATGGGATTGGTGGAAAGCAACTTGGGGAGGCTAGAAATCAAGATCCATATGGTTGGAGTGGAAGATCTTGACCTCAATACAAGGTAGGTGGTTCTCTCTCAGAAAACTGATAGGATAGGTATGGAATGGTTCTGAGTGCTTCTCTTTCGAGTAGGTGGTGGTGAAGGGGTATATATAGGCATCCCCAAAAATCTAGCCGTTACACACAAAATGACCAACACGGTGACACCGATATGTTAATCTCGGTGGTACCGAAGTGACCAAAAGGTGGCAACTTTTGAATCTCGGAGGGACCAATATACGAATATCGGTTGCACCGATAAGGTGACCAACGGTCAGAATGCCCAATCTCGGTGACGCCGATTCAACCATCTCGGAGGGACCAAAACTATGAACTTGCATAACAGAAAGTTGGCAGCCCAACTCGATGGCACCGAAAGCAGTATCGGCTATACCGAAGGGTTGGGGTTTGGTTGAGTCTGTCTAGGGTTTGGAATCGGTGGCACCAGGATGGAAATGTTGGTTGCATCGATTTTTAGTGTTTGGCTTAGGACAGACTTTGGTGGGAGAGTCTGTGGGTGTCTTTGGTGACTATCACTTGTGCGTGTATGAGCATTTTGTTCACCAACAAAACTTTACCCCCTTTTAATAGTATTGGCTTTCCTATGGACTCAAAGTGATTTTTCACAAATATAAAATGTAGAGCCCTCTTGCTTGAAGCTTTTCCAATACATTTCCTTGCATCTTGGGGTATTCCACAATCTCTTTGCCAACCCATCATTGAACTTTTCCTAAAATATACTTGATGGAAACATTAGTTCAATAACATATATGTTGTTATAACTTACCAAAACCACCAAGGGAGCAAATATGCTTTCACTCCTCCCTCCCTCCTCCTATATATACTAGAGGTTTTGAGAGTTTTGAGACACAGAAATCAGCCATGTGCTCCCTCTTCCTCTAGATTGTAGTTTCTCCTCTAGATTGTTTCAGCAGTGCTTAGGTGAAGCCATGCTGGAATAGTTTCACCACCATCGCCGCCACGCTATCGCGTTGCCAGAGAACCCATCTACCTCTCCACTCCCTCTTGCTGGATCAAGAAGGCGGAGATCACCATCAGGCTGTACGTGTGCTAAACGTGGAGGTGCCGTCCGTTCGGCGCTAGATCGGGACGGATCGTGATTGGATTGCGGGACGCTCGGCGATTTGGATCGTGAATACGTTCAACTACATCAGCCGCGTTTCTTAACACTTCCCGCTTAGCGATCTACACGGGTATGTAGATCCACTTTCCCCCTCATAGATGCTCATCACCATGGATAGATCTTGCATGTGCGTTGGAAAGTTTTTGTTTCCCATGCAACGTTCCCCAACATCCCCCTTAGGCTTCCTCCTCCATTGCCTCTCCCAAGATGGGGAGAGGTTCTACCCTCTAGTCCTTGGCATCCAAGGTTCTCCCCTCCAAGATTGGATCTCTCTATGTGTGTGTGTGTGTGTGTGTGTGTGTTTCTCTGCTATTTTCGCTACTGTTTTCTCTCTAGATTGGTTTTTCGTCAATACACAGAGTTGCGGTGAAGAGGCGGGAAGTCTAGGTTAATTAATGATAGTTTATCTACTTATAGGATTTTTGCCATTGGAATCACGCAAAACTGATCCATGAGGGGGCCACGAGCTAACAGGATGCGCCCACCCCCTGGGCGCGCCCTATTGGCTTGTGGCCAGTAGGTGGCCCCCTCCGGTGGTAAACATGAGAAACAATCGAGATTTGCGGAACACTTATCTTTATTCAACTACGCACAGGGTCTGAGCCTGGCTTTGTACCAAGGATTACATGCTTGAGCGGCAAGACTTGTAAAAAAGGTGGTTTCCGGGGGGGCCGGCAACCACGCCTCACGCGTAGAACTTGCGAAGTTGTTTGATATTCTAGGAGTTGCTCACTGGATGCCATCTTTGCTCTCTAGGCGGACTATGCCAGGCCTGGTGACTCGTACTACCCGATAAGGGCCTTCCCACATCGGCGTCAACTTGTTGGAATTCTTGGCGGACTGAACTCGCCGAAAAACAAGGTTGCCTTCCTCAAGATTGCTGGCATTACCTTTGCAGCTATGATAGCAGCGCAAAGCTTGATGGTAGCGTGCATCTCTCACAGTAGCCTGAAGACGGTCTTCCTCAAGGAGTGTCGCGTCATCTTGTCGCAACTGCTCTTGCTCGAGCTCATCATAAGCAAGCACTCGAGGCGGCCCATATATGAGTTCCGTGGGGAGAACTGTCTCCGCCCCATATACGAGGGAGAAGGGTGTTTGGTCAGTAGCTTAATTTGGTGTCGATCTGACCAAAGAACCACCGGCAACTCATTAATCCAATGCCTTCCGTACTTGTTCAGCTTGTCGAAAGTTCTTGTCTTGAGGCCTCACAACACTTCAGCATTTGCCCTTTCCGATTGGCCGTTGCTCCTTGGGTGGGCAATGGAAGCAAAACAGATTCTGCTACCAAGGTCTTGAACATACTGCATGAAGGTGCGGCTCGTGAAGTGTGTGCCATTGTTAGTGATGATCCTGTTGGGAACACCAAAGGGGTAGACTAGTCCTTCGAAGAACTTGACGGCTGACTATGTTGTCACCTTTCTCACTGCTTCCACTTCCGTCCACTTTGTGAACTTGTCGATGGTAACATAAAAGTACTCAAAGCCCCCGGCAGCGCGGGGAAAGGGCCCCAAGATGTCGAGCCCCCATACCGAAAATATCGAGGAGAGAGGGGTTGTTTGAAGGGCTTGAGCTGGTTGATGTAATTTCTTTGAATGAAACTGGCATGCTTCACACTTGGTTACTAATGCAGTTGCATCTTAGAGGGAAGTGGGCCAAAATAAACCTTGCCGGAATGCCTTTCCGGTAAGTGGTCTTGATCCTATGTGGAGCCACATATGCCTCCATGTATCTCTGCCAACAGCTCCAGTCCATCCTTTCTCTGCTTCCTCTTGTTCCTTAGGATCTCTCCTATCTGAAGGAAACAGACGATGTGATGTGCCCATGTTGGAGCCTGGGGCTCGACAACAAGGACTAAGGGCATACCCTCTGCCGGGGAAGCGCTCATCTCAACGGCAAAGGCTTGAGGCCCCGCTGGAGCCTCTTGCACCCCGACAAACCTGGCGTAAGCGCGTGCTTCCACGACAAGAGCCGGAGACCCTGCCAGAGCACGACGCTCACCGGCAAGCCCGACATTGTCCCCGGCAACCTCCTCATCGGTGGCTTTTGGGAGCTCTGATGGGAAATACTTGCTGGAACTCAATTTCCTTATTTACTCTTGTCCAGTTGATGATGTCACGGAGGGTCGAGTCAGTCGGAGCACGAAAGTTCCTGGTTCCACAGGCAACTTAAGGGGGCAGCACACTTTGACAGGTCATCAGCAACGTTTTCTCTACGCGTGGACCATGCTCCATTTTCAGGGTGTCAACACATTATCCCAACTCCCTCACTTCATCTACATAAGCTTCATGGACTCTGGTAATATTTGTTCACTTGCCTGACGACAAGCTGAGAATCACCCCTGACAATAAGTTTCTTGATCCCAAGGTCTGCCGCGATCCTGAGACAAGCAGCCCTTCATACTCGGCAGTGTTGTTCGTTGATCTCTCGCAGGGAAAGTGCATCTAAATCACATATTTGAGGTGCTCTCCAGTGGGTGCGACAAGTAGCACTCCGGCACCGGCGCCTTGCAACGAGAAAGCCCCATCAAAATACATGACCCACTCTTGATTGGTTTCCTTGTCGGGGAGAGTTGACTCTGGAACTTCTTCATCGGGTGTTAGGTTCCACTCTACAATGAACTCCGCAAAGGCACTGCTCTGAATGGTCGAAGTGCTTTCAAACTTGAGACCAAGGCTTGACAGGTCCAAAGCCCACTCTATGATCCTGTCGGTAGATTCTGGGTTTCGCAAGATCCGCTGTAGCGGGAAGCGAGTGACAATGGTGATCTCATGTGCTTGGAAGTAATGGGGCATCTTCCTTGAGGCCATAAGGAGGCTGAAGAGAAACTTTTGCATGCGAGAATATCTTCACCTAGCCCCCTGCAAAAGGGAGCTGGCAAAATAGACTGGGCGCTGCACCACCTTCTTCCTATGGATTGTCTCATTCAACTGTGCAGATCCTTCCTTGCCGGCGCCAGACCCTGCCAGGGAATGTCCTGGATCGTCGCTTGGGGGCCCTGCCGTTGTTGCTCCTTCTTCATCAACTTCTCTTTCACCACTAGTGCAACACTCACCACTTGATTTGTTGTCACTAGATATAGCAGCAATGACTCTTGTGGTTTTGGCACAACTAGGACTAGCGGAGAGGAGAGGTACTTCTACAAATCCTGCAGCGCTGCCTTCGCTTTCGGAGTCCATTTCATTGGACCTACCTTCTTCAAGATTTTGAAAAAGGGCAGGGTGCGCTCAACAGATTTTGAGATGAACCTACTCAGAGCAGCAACACAGCTGGCAAGACGATGCACATCTTTGACACGTCTTGGTGCTTCAATTTGCTCAATTGCTTTGATCCTGCTGGGATTTGCTTCAATTCCTCGTTGAGATACAAAGAACCTGAGAAGCTTGCCGGATGGGACGATGAACACACACTTCTCAGGGTTGAGCTTCATGTTGATCTTGCGCAGATTAGCAAATGTTTCTTCTAGGTCTAATATAAGCGTAGCCTAGTCCTTGGTTTTGACCACTATGTCATCCATATAAGCCTCCATATTTCTATGTAGCTGAGGCTCAAAACCAATCTGGACTGCTTTTGCAAATGTAGAACCAGCACTTTTCAACCTGAAAGGCATATGCAAAAAGCAATATGTACCAGTTGGGGTGATATATGTTGTCTTCTCCTCGTCTTCCTTGGCCATGAAAATCTGATGATAGCCAAAATAGGCATCAAGGAAAGACAACAAATCGCAGCCGACAGTGGAGTCCACAATCTGGTCAATGCGCGGCAAGGGAAAAGGATCTTTGGGGCAGGCTTTGTTGATGACTGTGAAGTAAATGCACAACCTCCATTTTCCATTCGCCTTGCGCACTACAACTGGATTAGCCAACCATGTTGGATGAAGTACTCCCCTGATCAAGCTAGCCTCTTCTAATTTCTTGATCTCTTCGGTAATAAATTGTTGCCGCTCCAAAGCTTGCTTCCGGACCTTCTGCTTGACGGGCCACGCGTGTGGGCAGACGGCAAGGTGGTGCTCAATCACGTCCCTGGGAACACCGGGGATATCAGATGGTTTCCATGCAAACACATCGACATTCTCTCGCACGAAGGTGATGAGTGAGCTTTCCTATATGTCGTCAAGGGTGGAACTTATGCTGAAAGTTCCCCCGTGTCGTCCTCCATGGCGGGCACCTTCTTGGTCTCTGGCGGAGCTGCCTTGATCTTCTTGCTCTTGCCGGTGGAGCTCTCTGGCACATTGTCAATGGGAGTGCAGAACCCCAAGGAGGTGCGCTTGTCGGAGTGTGAGCCAGAGGCCTTGCTGGTCTTCTTCCCCTAGGAGCTTCAGCGGCAGGAGCACGTGCCTTGGCGGCAGGTGCTGTAACTGCCCCTCGGTAGAGTTGGTCGGCGCAGATAAGTGCACTTTTCTTGTCAGAGTTGATCGTGATGACGCTCATTGGCCCGGGCATCTTCAGCACATTGTAAGCGAAGTGGGTGGCCACCATGAACTTGGCCAGTGCTGGGTGACCAAGGATACCGTTCTACGACAACGAGATCTTAGCGACGTCAAAGACGATCTTCTCTGTTCTGAAATTGGTATCACTGCCAAATGTCACCGGTAGCATGATCTTGCACTTCGGCTGAGTTTTCCCTGAATTGACCCCTTGGAAAGTGCCTGTCGGCTTGAGATCTTCATTAGGAATTTGCAGCCTCTGGATGACATCAGGCGAGATCAGGTTCAAGCTAGCCCCACTGTCGACTAGCATATTCGTCACCTTGAGGTTGCGAATTATTGGCAAAACCAACAACGGCAGGTACTCGACCTTAGTTATGCGATCAGGGTGATCCTTGGCGTCGAAGATGATAGGAGTGTTGGACCACTTCGGAGGTCTCTGGGCACCGATAGAGGGCTCCGTCGCGTTAACCTCGCGCGCCATTGTTTAAGTTGGCGGTGAGAGGAATGCGACAAGGCACCTCCCTCGATGCACATCATCTTTGTAGCCTTTTGGAACTCATGCTTGCTGGACTCGTCGTCCTCTTCGATGTCATCATCACCACCTTCTTGCTTGTCGAGACTGCACGCGGGCCAGTCTTTTTGTTGTTTGGGCTTGCCACGGTGACTACCTCGGTCAACGCGCTTCTTGCCGGACCTCTCAGCACCATTCTGGCCTTTCTCCTTGTCTCGCCTCTCGTACTTGGTTTTTTGCTCCTCAGCAAGCTATTCAACTTGCCGGCAGTCTTGGAAATCGTGGCCTTTGGTGCGATGGATCTTGCAATACTGCTTGCTGGAGCCTTCTGGCTTGTCGGCAGCCACCATAGCATGGCAGGAGGTGCACCCGGCAACATCGTTGTTGGGGTCATCAACCTTGCCCTTCTTGGCGGCACTGGGGTTGCCGGATCACTCGGCGGCAAGCACGGCTTTGCCCTTGCGTTTATTGTTCCTCCACTGGCCTTTCCTTGCCGGGGTGGCGGTGTCTTCATCTCTAGAGTCGACCCCTGCACCAGCATCTTTGCCAGGGAGTCTCCTCCCTTCTTCATCCCGAGCACATTTGTTTGCCAGAGCATAAAGCTCGGCAACATCTGTAACCCTGTTCATCGCCAGCTCTTCCCGCATCCTGCGATTGCGCACGTTCTGATGGAACGCGCTGATAACAACGACAGGATGAACGTCTAGTATATTGTGGTGCACGCGGCTGAACCTTTGGATGTACTTGCGCAAAGTTTCTCCCTCCTTCTGAGGGATGATGTGCAAATCGCTTTCTTGACCAGGAGCTTGGTGGCCTCTGGTAAAAGCGCCAAGAAACTCATGGCACAAGTCTGCCCCGAAGGCGATGGAATTCTCTGGCAGGTGCATGAACCATGACCTGACGTTGGGCTTGAGCACCAACGGGAAGTAGTTGGCAAGTATCTTGTCGCCGCGACCCTCGGCAGCTTGCACCGCAATGGTGTAGATTCTCACGAACTCCGACGGGTGAGTCTTGCCGTCATACTTCTCTGGAACCTCTGGCTTGAACATGCAGGATTTGAGCCATTGGACTTGCTACGGCTCATGGGTAAACGCTGGACAACCCACCTCATAAGGTAGGCTGATAGGATACCCTGGCACAAACTTGTCTATAGTGGGCCCCGCACGCCCATCAGATTGAAGACGCGCTTCCCGCCGCCGCTTGATTGCAGTTCGAGCGTCTTCCTTGCCCTGTTCCCAAAGAACTTGACCCTGGTCATGGCGTGTTCGTGGGTCAGACGACGCTGTCGAGTAGCCATCATAAGCATCGGTCTGTCGAGTCGGTAACCGGCGTTGTTGCTATGGAGGAGAGTGCACCGTGGTCGCACCGCCTCCGGCCTTCTCACTACTGGCGTGAGCCGGCTCGATGGCCAGTACTTATCTGCTAGCCTGAGGAGGCTCTGAATGGTGGCTCTCCATTCATCAAGATTCTCCGCAGCAGGAGGGAAGTTGAGGAGTAGCTGCGCTCGTGCCATCGCTTCTTCTCACATGGTCGACAGTGAACGACTTGAGGTGCTCTAACTTCTAACCGTGTTAGAAGGAGCTCCACCATGGTCCCGCAATGGCACGCCACTCCCACTAGCATGTTGGTCCTGTGCACCTTGGGAGTGATGCGCAAGAGCTTTCCCATGGGGACATTGAGAACCACGAGCACAATGGCGCTGTTCTTTGCGCACAACTTGGGAAGGTCGCCGCGTAGGCACCGGCATGGTCGTCTTGGAAGATACCCTTCCACCCCAAAGTTTGTCGTACCACCCGTGGGCGGTACCGCTTTGTCCTAAGACCCAGCAGCACGGATGTTCCCATCGCCGCCTTGGGCGTCTACGCGGTGGACGTCGCCGCTTGCTTGGCCTTGATCACCGGACCGTCGTGGAAGTTCTGAACCTTCGCCTCCTCCTCCTCCACCCGTGTCTACACCATCCCTTGTCTACGCAGATAGTGGGACATCGGATGCGTATGGGCCAACTGCCGCTAGGCCCTTCTTCTTAGGGGCCATGCCGATGATTAGTATGAAGGAATTAGCACACTGATCACCAGAATAGGTTCGCATGACCTAATTCCCCTACTTGGCACGCCAAAGATGTCGTGGGGGAACGAGCACCTATGGGGTCGGAGGGACCCCTTTCAGTTCGGAGGGGGAGAAGGCTCGCACAAAGAGCAGGTCTGATGAACAACGCGTGGGGATTTACCCAGGTTCGGGACACAAAGATGTGTAAAACCCTACTCCTGCTTGGTTGTTTTGTGGGTGTTCTTAGGGTTCTAGCTACAGGAGCGTTATGAGCATCTGCCACGCGTGTGATCTAGAAGGTCCCAAGTCAAAAATCCAAAAGTCTAAAAGTCCAAAAGTGCTCTACCGTATCGCCCCGGGCCTCATTTTATACTCTGAAGGGATCCCAATAGTGGCGTACAGTGCGTACACGGGGTGTATAGAGCTACAGTGCTATCATACCTAACACTAACGGAGTAGGACAGGTGCATTTAATGCACCATCAGGCATCTCTGTCTGTCTACGGGATGGGACAGGAGCCTATCCCGTCGGCACCGCTGAGCCCCTCCATCGCCGACGCCGTGACATGTGCCTAGGCGAGGCGACACATGGCATGTGCGCTAGCGGGGCCTTGCCGGCGCTTCACCTTGCCGGGTCTTGATGGGGCCTTGACTCGTCTGGGGGTCTGATAGCCATCCTGGCAAGGTCTTGTCGCGGGTCTTGACCCTTCTATGCTTGTACCTGGCAAGTCCATGCCGAGCCTCGTTGCCAGGGTGGCTACTACTGCCCGTGCACGAGTAAGGGGCACTAAAGAGCCCAAAACTCTAGTGTGCCGACAGCGACAGACTGCATAACAAAGGTTGCTATCACAAGGGGCAATACAACGTGACGTTCTTTTGCGCTAAGGGATTTGGCATGCAAATTAAAAAGCACATGAGAACCTCTGCTTCCCTCTACGAAGGGCCTATCTTTTACCTTTATATATTTACATTTATGCAAGAGTCAAAGTATTATTCCCTATTCCTTTTTATTTTTCTCCTTTTGCAGGCATCATGTGGTGAGGAAAGATCTAGGCACATATATCCAGTTGGATATGAATGAGCATGAGTTATTATTGTTGACATCACCCTTGAGGTGAATACATTGGGAGGCGAACCTATAAGCCCCTATATTTCTATGTGTCCGGTTGAAACTTTTTGCTCATGGGTATGCTGTGATTGTAAGCAATCCAGAAGACTAAATGATGGTTGATTATGTGGACTTGAGAAAAGGATCTTACATGATACCCTTCCTGAAAATATGATGAATTGTAGTTGCAAAGTTGACTCAGTACATAGTTTGTTGGTTTCCAATAAGGTTTATGCTTTATACTTCCACGTTGTGATGAATTGTTACTTGCTCATATGTATTTATATGATGTTGTTATGAAATAAAAGTTTTATGAAATAGAAGTTATATGTTTGTTGTTGTTATAATAATAAGCATGATGCTTCTATATTTGTATTTTGTTTTTACCGACACCTCTCTCTATCTCACTCCCTCCCAAACCATGTGGACTTGTTCTTAGATATTGGCTTTCGCTTGAGCACAAGCGAGGTCTAAGCTTGGGGGAGTTGATACGTCCATTTTGCATCAAGTTTTCCTACTGTTTTTATAATGTTTTTATGCATAATAATGCTTTTGGGAGTAATTCTAATGCCTTTTCTATCATAATTTGCAAGGTTCACACAAAGAGGGAGAATGTCGATAGTCAGAATTCGGGACCTGAAAATAGCATGTCAAAGATACTGTTGGCTTTCTGGAAACGGGGGTACCCAGACCTGCCTGCCTGCGGCCCAGGGCATGGCCCACCCCGTCAACCAAGCATGGCCTGGTGTGACCCCACTCAAGACAAGGCCCTTGTGAGAGCATTGAGCTCGTGAGTGAAGCAGCATCAAGACATGTGAGGAATAGGCTTCCTTAGGCCCCCTCCGGAGCGTCGGAGACCTCTATGTAGCGCTTGGCCGTGGGAGGCCAAGGATGACATAAGGTGGGACAGGCGGGCACTAGAGCACTAGGCGGTACAGTGCTCCCTTTGGTGCAAAGGGAGCAAGTACGTAAGCAACTTCCCAAAGTGCCACCCAAAGCTTTCCATTCTAGTGCAACAAGACCACAATCGCGAGCCCTGCAGGACGGATGTCATCGCCGAGCCCACCTCTGCATCATCAACATCTACTTTGCAGGTGAAGACCACCTTTCGTCAGGGTAAAGATGCCATTGTGGGATCCCTTCCCGCCTAGTGATAAGGGAAGAGGACCCATGCCACTATAAATAGAGGCTAGGCTGCACCTTAGAGGGGTACGAATAACGGACAGACAATAGAAGAGAGGCAAGACCACCAGAACGACCTCGCGAGGAAACTCACACTGTACTAGTTCATCTACAAACCTCTTCGTGAGGCAATCCACCAAAGTAGGATTACAGTTTTACGCTTCGCAGCAACCCGAACCTAGGTAAATCATCATGCAAATATTCTTCCTCATAATCATACGAGTTCATTGTCTAAACCATCGAGTTGTGAACTAGGTGGGGTGAGGCTATTGGGGATCTTCGCACACACCCCTGTGTTCAAACATCCTTGCGTTTTACGGAGCCCGAGATCTGACATTTGGCGCGCCAGGTAGGGGCCATGTCGAAGTCTTCCTCAAGCCTCCCTCTTTGCCTGCTTCACCACTCCAATGGTCGACGCACAACAAGCTTTTTCCGGCCCCAGCAGATCTGCCTTCACCAACCCCGTCGGTGCCGTCCAAGATTACTATCTGGTTTATTTGGTGGGAGATTATATGTTCAGATCCATAATGCTATCCAATACACCTCTGATCTTGAGCATGAGTATTATTTGTGAGTATTTACCTTTGTTCTTGAGGTCACGTGAGAAGTCATGTTGCAAGTAATCATGTGAATTTGATATGTGTTCGATATTTTGTTGATATGTACATTGTGATTCCCTTAGTGGCGCATGTGAAAGTCGACTACGTGACACTTCACAATCCTTGGGCCTAAGGGAATGCATTGTGGAGTGATACGTCTCCAACGTATCCACTTTTCCAAACACTTTGCTCTTCTTTTGGACTCTAATTTGCATGATTTGAATGAAACTAACCCGGACTGGTGTTGTTTTCAGCAGAACTACCATGGTGTTGTTTTATGTAGAAATAAAAGTTCTTGGAATGCAATAAAAAAATTGGAGATTTATTATGGAATATTTGAGGAATTATGGAGCCAGAAGCCACCTGAAAGGCAGCCCAGGGTGCCCACACTTCACCAGGCCGCGCCAGGCCTGGTGCGCCCTGGTGGAGGGTGGACACCTCGTGGGTCCCCCGTCCCTAATTTCAATGCTATAAATTCACATTTTTCAAAAAAATGAGAAAGAAGGTTTTACCTCATTTCACGATACAAAGCCGCCGCCACATCCTATTCTTCATCGGGAGGCCAGATCTGGAGTCCGTTTGGGGCTCTAGAGAGGGGAATCTTCGGTCTTCATCATCATCAACCCTTCCCCATCACCAATTCTGTTGGGGATATAACCCCGTGGTGAGACCCGCCCCTGAGGCTCTGGGTCACACCTGGCGGCTCATACACCAGCCCAAGGATGGGCCGTGAAGACTTAAGCCCAAGACATTGGGCGGCTTGAAAAGATGGGTCGGGACGTGGCCCGGTCGAAGAAGGTATGAAGACCCGAGCGGGTGAGCCGCCCGGAGACAACTTGCTGAGGAAGGCAAGACAATGTAGAGATAGACTCTGACACATTGTGAGAGTGGGTTACGACTCATATGACCCGTGGTCTTGACCTCCTATATAAAGGCGAGACCCGAGGGGACTTAGAGAGAGAGATCAACTATCGAGAACTAGGTCAACCAATCTGCTCCCTTGTAATCGATACACCAAGCAATACAAACACAAGCAGGACGTAGGCTATTACCTCTACTTGAGGGGCCGAACTTGGGTAAACCCGTCTCCTTTGTCCCGATCAACCCCTTTGAGTCCATCACCTTAGCGATGGCCTCGAATCCAAGTCCGTTCACCCGAACATCTGCCGTGACAAAACCACAATAGTTGACGCCCACCGTGGGGCTAGCGCTTAGTGGTGTTGAGTTCTCAAAGGGCTCTCTCCCAGGGTTCGAGGGATACATGGTCAGAAGGATGAGCAAAAGTCGCCGCGGTCGGCTCTATATCGACAATGTCGGTTGGGGCCCTGAGGCCGACTCCATCGAATATGGATTCCGGGTGCCCTTTGGCGGAATCCACATCTTCATTTGCAAGGTTGACGGATCTACACCCGGGCCGGACGTTTGCACCAACATCGTCGAGCCGGCTCGGCACCCGCAACCCACCCAATATGTGCGACCCGCCCGTGTTAACACAAGCCGGAAGCACGTCTTTGTGGGCTTCACTCAAGGGATGGATCTTGAGGCCTCTATGTCGCAGGAGACTCTCATCTATTCAGAGGACGGGTCTTCGAGTAGAAAGGCCGAATCAATCTACCTGCTTCGCAACAGCGGCCTCAGGGGCTTCAACGAGTCTTACCCCGAGTCAGAGCGCTCTGAGCTGGACGATCACGGGCCGCCGGTTCATGCGGCCGTGTTCATGGTGGGGTCAGCACCAGGCATGAGCAGCACAACCGCCAGAGCAGCAGACACGGGGGATGACCCGCCGCCACCGGTTCAAATTCTTCTGGATCTGATGAATGAGCTCGCGACCCTGATGATCACCGAAGTCACACTAGATAATCAAGCCGTCCGGAACTTGGAGATCGTAAGACTTAAGGATCGGATGGAGGAGGTGCAGCAGAGGATTACCGAGTTAAAAGCTCAGATGGATGCGAAGGCAGAGCATCTTAGGACAGATGCTTTCTGCCTTGAGCTAGAGCAACAGTCGGCAGCTGCGGTGCAGCGGATGAGGCAACAATCCCGCTTACCAGAACTGTATGAGGCTAGGAATCTTTTTAACTCACCAGGAATGGGACGGACAGCGGGCGCACCTGGGAGTCGGCCGGCAGCTCGATAACAGCTTAACCCGCCCCGACGAAACCAGGCCTCACCAGCAGCTTTTCCGACACCGGCGGGTCACTACTCAATCCCGACAGAGAACATGGTGGCTGCAACAACCCGGCTTGAAACGATCCCTATTCCGGACGAGGCGCCCTTTGCAGAAAAGGTACGAAACGCCATTGGATACCTTCAGATGGCGATGGCCCAACAGGAGAAATATGCTTACAACCGGAGCCACGTTCACTCAACCCCCCTCCCCAACCGCAGCTTTAGCCGGCGTTATGAGTTGCCGGCAGTTTCTAGTAGCGATTGGCACCGGGGCCCTCAAGGGGATGATCAGGAGGCTCTAGATGCACAAGCGCTCATAGACCGGGCAAGAAACCAGCGAGAGGCTGCGACTTTGGTAGCAGCGGTTCACTAGGAGCCCGCACCCTCCGTCTCAATGGGAGTGGGGGTGATCACCAGGGCGTGGGAGTGCCGTGTTTAGTACCGGCTCTGCGGAACGAGCGGTTGCTAAAGGATTTCAAAGGACCTTGCAAGGTCCCGAATTACAGTGCCGACTTACCTCCAGAGGCCTGGATTGAAAGCTATGAGCTAGCTATGAAGATGTTGGATGTCAATGACGTGGTGTGTGCCAAGTATTTCATCGTGATGCTTGAAGGGCCGGCTCGCACGTGGTTGAAGGGTTTGCCACCCAATACCATCAACTCATGGGCTGAGCTGAAAACAAGGTTCATCAAAAAAATTCAAGGGACTTGCAAACAGCCTATGAAGATTGTGGATCTGGATCACTGTGTTCAACAGGAGAATGAGTCGGCTCATCATTGGGTCCGGCGGGTGTCGACCATCATCCAATCATATGAACAGATCACGGCGGCTCAAGCGGTGCTGATCCTGGAGAAGATTTTTCACTTCATCCCTCTAAAGCAGAAGCTCTGCCGGCTCAAGCGTACGTGTCAGGACATGGGAGAACTCATGGTGGCTCTCACAAAGTATGCCGACTCTGATAACACGAAGGATACGAGATCTGATGAGGAGAAAATTGGTCGGTGTAAAAAGAATAACCATGGCAAGGGTGTGGCAGGCAACGGTAACCAAAGCAAGAGGAAGAACCCGGATGGCAGGTCAGAATTGGTGGCCAACGCCAACACCGGCCACAATCGGCCTAAGGGAAATGGGAAGTTTAGACCACCCTTTAACAAGGGTGAAACTCCTTTCAACTTAGAGGAGATGCTCAACAAGCCTTGCCCGGAGCACAGCCGGCCCGATAGACCTGCAGGTCACACATGGGGCAATTGCCACATCATGCAGAAGTTCAAGAACTACAACATGCAATAGCATAACAATGATGGTGGTGGCCCGCCAGGCGGTTCAGGACCAGGCAGGTCCGGAGCCGGGTTTGGGTCCGGCGGCTCATGCTCCGGTCATCATGGCCAAGGCAATCAAGGAGGACATCATCAACACTCTCGTGGCCATCATCAGCAATAGGGTAATCAGTCTGGATATCAGAGTAATCCAAAGCAGCTAAGTTCAGGCCAGTATCCTGTTTTTACAACTAGTCTTGACAAGCGGGATCAGAAGGTGCGCAAATGGGCAGTTAATGCGGTCGCGCCGGCTCTACCGAGATACTTGAAGTGGTTTGAGTATGACATCACGTGGAGCCGGGAGGATCACCCGCCGCGTGTTGATGACACGGGACGGCTAGCCCTTGTGGTCACCCCCAAGTGGGAGTATATATGTTGAATAAAGTACTTATGGATGGTGGCAGTAGCATAAATATCCTGTACTATGACACCTTTCGGTGGATGAAGCTGCTTGATAAAGACCTTAAGCCCTCCTTGACAGTCTTTCATGGTGTGGTGCGTGGCAAGTCAACTTACGCCGTGGGTAGGATCTCCTTGAAAGGTGCCTCTGGTGATGAATACAACTACAGAGTAGAGTCCTTATGGTTTGAAGTAGTCAAAATCAAGAGCCCCTACATGCCTTGTTTGGGCAACCGGCTTATGCCAAGTTCATGGCTAGGCCCTGCTATGCCTATTTGTAGCTCAAGATGCCCGGGTTAAAGGGGACGATTACTATTCATGGTGATCGGAATACGGTCATTGAATGCGAGGAAGGAGACGCGGCTTACGCAGAATCAAGTTGTGCTGAGGCAGAGCTCAAGTTTTATAAGGAAAATGTTGACCCGGAGGACATGACTCCGCTGAAGAAGCCTACCGCAGAGGTTGAGCCGCCCCTCAAATTTTCTGTGACAGCCCAAGTGCTGCCCCTACCTTATTTGGCATGTAACCCCAATGTATGAACCTTGTGCCATGAGCTATGTATGTGTTGCACCTCGTTCCATGTGTTGTTTTGCATTCATGCATCATATCATCCATCATAGCATTCATTTTGCATGCTTGCTTTCATGTGTCTTTGGATGTGTGATTGGTTGTGGTGTGGTTTTGTGTTGGGTTGGTGTTGAGTGTGGTTGGAGTCATGTGTGCACTCCTATTCTTCTTCCTCTCTCTTTTTTCTATCAACATCACCTTCCATCCCCTCCCCTTCTCTTCATATTAACTTATGAGCAGAATTAACTTGCTGTTTAAATTGTTTGAAAATGTTCAAGAGGTGGCCCTAATATTCTTACTAATTTAGAGCGTGTTCATTGTTATGGTTGGGGATTGGTTGTTTTTGTATTTTAATTAAACAGGAGCTGCCCTTTAATTTAAGCATTAAAATAACTTGCTAAATAATTCAACTTAATATTTTTGTTAAATGGAGCATAGTATTTTCTTCTCAAATATATTTTTGGTTTGCACTAGAGTCTTTTATTTGTCTCTCGGGATTTATTTGAATCTGGCTGCTTTTTAAAATGGAAAACCTCCTCTTATTCCTGAGAGAGAGAGCTGCCAGTGGGCCTCCTGCCCTCCCCAGCGCAGCCCAGTAGCTCCCGTAGGCCTAGTCGCCCACAGCGTTCGTTCTCTCCCAGCTCTGTACGATAGAGCAACCAGAGGAGCCACGTCAGCTTGCCGATGATTTGACGACCATAGCGAGTCCCTCCGCTTCTTTTAGCGCGTCCCCGGTGCCCTAGCTCCTTCCCTCTCTTCATTCCTCCCCCTCTCCTCACCGTGCCGCCGCCAGGTAAGCTGCCCCAGCCATGTCGTCGCCGTGTCCGCCATGCTACGACCGAGCAGCAGCTTGCGTCCGGAGGTAGTTCCTCGCCGCGCCCCCGTCGCTCTAGTGCGTGGGAAGGAGTCCCTCGTGCCCCCTCTTCTTCCTCGACGCCCAGAGACACCGGCCATTTCTCCCCATCGTCGACCTCGCCATCTTCTTCCCCCGCAGCCCTGGATCACGAAGTCGCCGGCTTTCTCCGCTTCGTCTCCATCGTCTCAGCGCGTCCCCGACCATGTCTCCGTGTCCTAGGTAGTGGAGGTATACCCCTCCTTCCATTCCTCTCGCCCGCTTCATTGTTAGACGCTTGCGTGCATAGAGACGTTCATGCCAACTTCACGCCCTCGGTGATCTGCCCTTAGATGCAGTATGCGTACTATTTTGTGGTGCTTTTGTTCTTGCTCCTCGCGCGCCGTAACGTTGTCCCTCGCACTCCTAGAGGAATTCCACACCCCCGTCGGCTGTTCCCCTCGCCGGAGATGGCCCGATCTAGCCCCGTGCTGCCGCCGTTGCTCTGTCCCGGTGTCTCGTTGAAATTCAGTTTCGTCAGACTTTTGCGTGCTATGTGTGTATTAGTGGTGCAGCTTCAATGCTCTGTTAACATGCACGGAGCTAGCAGAGTGCTTGGCTCTGCGGGAGACAACCAGCAGGTTGTGGGTTCGAGCCCAGGCTCCCCCTTTTTTTGTTTAATTTCTTTTCTTTTGATTCTTTTGTTTTATGACCTGCTATAGGTATGTGTTGTGTGTGTAGTTGTTTTTTTGTTGATTTATATGTATGTGTATATGCCATGAATAGTGTAGGAGACATGAATTGGCCTTTGTGCATGTGAGTGTATTTGGTGTGTGGATTTAGACATAAGTGCATGTGTGGCTGTTTTTTCTTTTCGTAGTGTATGTGCATGTGTGTGCATGGCATATGCACATGTAGAGTGTGTAGGTGCACATGTGGGAGGTGTAGTGCATGAGTATGCTCTTGTGCTTGTGTATGTATGTGAAGAGTGAGTGTGTGTGTGGCCACCTACATACGCAATGCATATATGCATTGAGCATATATGTTTGATTATTGGTGTGGAGGCACACCCACACTCATGATCTTGAGGGTGTGTGAGAGTGCCAAGTGTATTTGTGTGCTTGTAGTGTATGTGAGTAGAAGTAGAGATGGTGTAGGTGACTAGTGGTATATTCACTTGACACAACCCTCTTGCTAGTATGCTTGCTAGCATAATTCATTACTATTGCCTTGCTACCTCGTTTACCATGAGCATCACCCATATAAGTGGGAAAAGAGCTGCTTAGTTGCATTCTTCAAGTTTCTGTTTTAGCATGCTAAAAACCGCTAAGTCTGGAAATCTGCTGTTATTTTTTTGCCATGAAGATTGTGTGACATCTAGTGATATGTTTGGAATTTGCTCATGCTCAGTGTTAGTTTATTGTAGTAGACATTGTCATCTGCCATCCTGTTAATTTTCATGCCAATAGGAGCTTGCTAGCATATTTAACCAGTGCTATCAACTTGCTACTTTATTAACTCAGATTCCAAAAAACTGTTTCATCATGCCAACTTGATTGATTCATGCTTATTGATGTGTGGGTCCTTTGCGGTTTGTGTAGTTGGATGAGTTGATGTATATGTTGAGTATATTCTATCAATATCCTGTTTGTGGCTATAGGGTTCCTGTAGCTCAAGTTGTGAGCTTTAGAAGTTGCTATGTTGCTGTTTTGTGGCAGATTGTGGGTTTTATTGTTTTGTGACTTGTGGGAGCTATACTCCATGTAATTGGTTGATTATTGAGTCTATTGTGATTTTTTTTCCTCACCTATCCATTGGCTACCTTGGAATGTCAAGAATTAGCCCAGGTCTTGGTTGACTTGTGTTTTGCCTCCGTACCTTGTCGTGAGCGTATCGTGAGAACCGTAGCTCCGTTTCTTGCGTTCTTTAGATGCATTTGTATAGATTTTGCATGATGCATCCATATTTTCCATGTTAATTCATATATTAATAACTTAACATGAGGTTTTGTCCAGATTCACTAATTTACAAACTTTGCATGTGAAACTTGACTAGTTTTGGACTGCCATGTTAAATTCTTTGTAAAATGAATCATGCATCATCTTGGTTGTGCATTGCACCTTGGTTGGAGATTTATTAGATGTTTCTCTTGGGTAGACACGAGTGTCGATACTGGGTTCGAGGACCCAGGAGAGTACCACTACGAAGATCCTGCTACTTGTTCCGCTGAAAAACCAACATCCAAGATGATCGTACCCGGATCCCGATACTATTTTCGCTTGCTAGTATTTCGCTCTTATCGTTACAATTGCGCTACCTACCACTTGATATCAGCCTCCTTTTTGCGATGAATGCCTCTAACCCTCCACATCCTTGCAAACCTTTGATTGGCTTAGTTACCGCTGCTCAGCCCCTCTTATAGCATTTTTAGTTGCAGGTGCAGGTTGTTCCATGTGCTAACATGGAATTGGATATCACAATAAATTCTGTTATTTAATTTAATGCACATATATATCTTGGTATTGGTGGAAGGCTTGGCCTTTTGCTAAGCGATCTGTTCCGCTGTTGACGCCATAGTTTTCTTGATACCGGTGTTATGTTTCCATACTTTGCGCTCCTAACACGCTCGGGGTTGTTATGTGGACCCCCTTGTTTATTCGATTGAGATTAAAATTTGTCTGGAAAGACCCAACTTTGGTACTACATTTGCTAACAACTTAATAAAACTTGCATAGGGCTTTGCAATCCTATGGAAAATTAATTAACAACCCGGTCCAGTGCTCCTCATGAGTGTTGGTCCAAAATGGGCTGCCTACAGGGCCACCTCGAGACAACTTGAGGATTGGTTTTCCTTGTAGCTAGTCCCATCTGTCGTGTCCTGAGAACGAGATACGTGGCTCTTATCAGGTTCGTCGACACGTCGGGTGGTCTTGCTGGGGTGTTTTACCTTTATCGAATGTCTTGCGTGTGGAATCTGACTTTCTTCAGGTTTTCTCGAGGTGTTGGAAATCCTTTGGAATTACTGATGATGACCACGAGATCCGTGGTCGAGGCTATTCCCGTGGAGTGTGCTTATTTGTGATGGACTAGTTGGAGCACCCCTGCAGGGTTAAATCTCTCGGAAAGTCGTGCCCGCGGTTATGTGGCAACTTGGATATTTGTTTAACACCCGGTTATAGTTAACTTGAAGTAAACTCTAATTAAAATACATCAACTATATGAGTAACCATGATTGTCTCTGCTCGTGAACATGATCCGAGAGAGAACATGGTGGGGTTATGATTGACGTAAGAAGGTGTTCAGGATCTCATAGAGATTATGTTAGAATCGATCGCTTAACGTAGGCCACTCACATTGACATTCTTGTTATGTAAGTTAGCCACCATAAAATGCTTAGTGCTGCTACAGACTAAACACCACTACTTCCCAACCTTAAGCTTAAATAGTCTTGGTACCCGGGCATATTATAGCTGAGTCCTCTATGGCTCACAGTTTACTACAACAACTCCAGGTACAGGTGCAGATGAGCAGATGCAGGATGATCTTACCTAGCTCCAATGGGAGTATGATGAGGAAAGAGGCCGTATGTACGTGACGTACCCGGATGAGTAGAGGACCAGGTTGTCATCTTTGGGATAGCTTGATAGTATCATTTGCAACTGTTTTTAATGTTTGATTTCGTCCGTTGTCGGACCCTATGTTCAACTTGATGATATGAATTTGAGTGACATTGTAAGTTAGCATGTGGGGATTGTAAGCCAACCTTGTATACTCATCTCTTTCAGTATTGTATGTTGTGATGATACTATTCTTGCTAATGGCAAGATGCGCATCTATCCCTTGCGAGGCCCTCATGCCTTAAAATGGATAGGCGTGCATGTTGGGCGTGACAAGTTGGTATTCAGAGCCATACGACCATATGAGCCTTTGCTTGTTCGAACTTGGTTGAGTTGAGTCTAGTAAAAACTATTTGGAGTCTAGTTATATCGGAGAGTAGGATTATTTTTACTCCTCTTCTATGCTCTGGTGAGGTATATGACTTAGGAAATTTTGATTCTACTCCTCTTCTCGCTAAAAAAAAAAATTTTAGGATCACGCGGGTATTTTGGAGTCTATATGATACCGATGTGACAGGGTTCTGTCTTGGTGCCTCCTGTCTGACTTGATTTCTTTCGGGGAGTCGAGCTCCAGGGAATGTTGGCACATTGTTATCATTCAGCTTCCTTGATATCTCAGGATGGAGAATGTTCGAAATTACTTCAATACTTGTCATGGTGAGATAAGGTCAGAGTCACCCAGTACTGGGGAGGCGTCCGGGGTACCACCATGGTTTAGTATCGTTGTGAGTTCGAGGATTCGAGATTAGATGAGTTTGCGAAAGCCTCTGGTTATGTGTTGAAGGATGGATACAGTTGGGGTGCAGGATTGCTAGTTGTGTGAGATATTTCCTCCTTGTATCCCCCACACCGGATTGCATAACCAGAAAGTTTTTGGAAGTTCATAGGTGGGAAATCTTGTAGTCATCTAGGATCATCTTCTTCAGATGTATGTGGGCATGTACATTTGTTCAGAGCGCTTAGCTCAATACTTTTATGTATTGCAAGTAGCTTCTTATATCTGTTGATGTTATCATGAACCCAAGAAGCATTCTTACTAATTTTTCAGTAGGAAGGTTGTGTTGTTATTTGTTCAATTTTCTTTCAAGCATTTGATTCAGCTTTGATTCATCTTATCAATGAGGTGCTAATGCGTTTTGTCCATCTTCAGGATGGCTCCACCAACTCGCAACAATCTGGGTCGTGGTGAGGAGCAGACTGATGCTCCACCGCCACCCCCGCCACCGCCTCCTCCGCCTCCTTCTCTAGAAGCTTGGCAAGCTATGATGGCCGTGACCAATGCAAACACTCAGATGTTGCTCAGGCTGTTGCAAGAAAGGGAGCAGGGTCAGCAAGGTTTTCAAGGGAATTTTCAGAATTAGCCTCAGTTTGCAACGCTCAATCAGTTCCTTGCCAACCAGCCCAAGTCTTTCACCTGTTGTGAGCAGCCGTTTGATGCTGATGATTGGCTTCGTGACATGAGTAAGCATTTTGAGTGCAGCAATGTCAGGCCAGAGGACTTTGTCAGATTTGCATCATTCTAGCTCAAGGGTCAAGCAGCAGATTGGTGGCAGTAGTACAAGGATTCCAGGGGCAAGCATGTTGTTACTTGGGACGATTTCCGTCGTGACTTCAGGGCTCATTACATTCCGACAAGCTTTGTCAAGGAAATGCGTGAGAAGTTCAGGAGCCTGAAGCAGGGAAGCAAGTCAGTCTACCAGTACAACGTCGAGTTCCAGAATCTAGCCCGTTATGCCAAGCAAGATGTTCTAGATGACAAGGCTATGATCTATCAGTTCAGAGGTGGTCTCAAGGATGAGCTTTTGCTAGGCCTAGTTCTTCAAGAGCCTCATGAGTTTGATCAGTTCTACAACATGGCTTTGAAGGTTGAAGCAGCTCATCTCAAGCTGGAGAGCTCCAAGAAGCGTTCAAGGGATTCATATTCTTCTTCTTCTGGCTCTTAGATGGTTTCCAAGAAGCAGAAGTATTGGGCACCAAATCCTCTTCCGTTTCGTCCTCCTCAGCAGCAGAAGAAGTTTGGTGGTCATGGTTCTTCCCACCCACCCAACCCAGGATTCCAGCAGAGACCCCAGGCGTCCAAGGCAGTTCTTGTTCCTCCTCCAGGCAATGTTCATCTGCTTTCTAAGGTGACTTGTCACAAGTGTGGCCAGAAGGGTCACTATGCAAACAAGTGCAACCAGCGGCATCTTCCGCCTCCTCCACCTGTCAAGCCTCCAGGCAATGCAATGGTGAAGCATAATCCCAAGACCGCAAGAGTGAATATGGTGAATGCAGCTGAAGCAGATCAGTCCAATGAAGTGATTATGGGTAATCTCTCAGTTAATTCTGTTCCTGCAAAAAAATTGTCTGATACTGGTGCATCACATTGTTTCATGTCATATCCTTTTGCGGCAAAACATGGTTTTCCACGGAGTTTTTGCCAAATGCATTGCAAGTTGTGTCTCCCGGGAAGCGTCTCAGTTCAAACATGGTGGTTCGGGATGCTTCTATCAAGATGGGCAATTATTCTTTTCTGGCTTCCCCAATTGTTCTCGGTAATTCCGATATTGATCCCATTCTGGGCATTGACTTCCTGGCTATGAATAAGGCTTATGTTGATTGTCAAGAAAAAGAAGTCAAGCTGACTCATCCTTTAGAAGACGTGATTATATTCGTGGCTCGCGATGACACAATCCGTCTCTTTGCTCTTAATGAGAAGGGTGAAATCTCGGCGATTTCTCAAATTCCGATGGTTTGTGAGTATGAAGATGTCTTTCCAAAAGAGTTGCCAGGAATGCCTTCGCACCGGCCAGTCGAGTTCGTGATTGATCTCGAGCCCGGAACTGAACCGGTCTGCAAGCGCCCGTATAAACTTGGCCCCGAAGAGCTGAAAGAGTTGAAGAAGTAGCTAGATGAGCAAGAACATCTGGGTTTGATCAGACCAAGCTATTCTCCGTGGGGTTGTGGAGTTTTGTTTGTCAAGAAGAAGGATGGCACGGATCGTCTTTGTGTTGACTACCGGCCATTGAACAAGAAGACAATCAGAAACAAATACCCACTCCCTAACATCAATGAGTTGTTTGAACAACTGAAAGGTGCCAAGGTTTTCTCCAAGTTGGATCTTCGAATGGGTTATCATCAGATTCGCATTCGCGAAGAAGACATTCCCAAGACCGCTTTCAGGACGAGTTTTGGCTCGTATGAGTACATCGTTATGTCATTTGGTCTTGCTAATGCTCCTCCAACCTTCTCAAGAATGATGAATTTCATTTTCTCTCCCTTCAAGAATGAATTCGTCTTGGTCTATCTTGATGATATCCTTGTGTTCTCAGAGATAGAAGAAGAACATGCAGAGCATCTTCGCCTTGTGCTTGACAAATTAAGGGAACATCGGTTCTATGCCAAGTTTTCCAAATGTGAGTTCTGGCTCGATGAAGTGGTGTACGTCGGGCATCTCATCTCTACCGAGGGAATTAAAGTGCACCCTGAGAAAGTTGAGGCAATATTGAAGTGGGAACCTCCTCAGAACGTGAAGCAGCTTCGGAGTTTCCTCGGCCTTGCTAGTTATTGCAGAAGGTTCGTGGATAACTTCTCTCAGATTGCCAAGCCTCTGTCCAATCTCCTCCAGAAGAGTGTCAAGTATGTTTGGTCTCCTGAGTGTGATGCAGCATTCAGTACGCTCAAGCATAGACTGACTTCAGCTCCAGTTCTTGTTCCTCTAGAGCAGTCCAAGCCTTTCCAAGTTTTCAATGATGCTTCTCTCCAAGGCCTTGGTGGTGTTCTCATGCAAGACAAGAAGATTGTGGCCTATACCTCGCGTCAGTTGAATCCCGCCGAGAAGAACTACCCCACTCATGATCTTGAGGTGGCGGCAGTTGTGCATGCTCTAATGACTTGGAGTCATTTGTTGTTGGGTAGACCAGTTGAGGTGTACACTGATCACAAGATCTTGAAGTACATTTTCACTCAACCAAATCTCAATATTCGGCAATCTCGTTGGGTGGAAATGCTCGAGGACTTTAATCCAAGCATTGAGTATACTCTTGGGAGAGCAAATGTCATTGCAGACGCGCTCAGTCGTAAGGCGTACTGCAATAGTCTCATCTTGAAGCCTCTTCAACCCGAGCTTTGTGAAGCCTTCTGCAAGCTCAACCTTCAGATGATTCCGCAAGGATTTCTTGCCAATCTTCAAGTCTCTCCGACTCTGGAAGATCAGGTTCGCCAACCGCAGCTTCTTGATGCTATGGTGAAGAAAGTGAATAAAGGTGTGGCCAAGAGCATTCCAAATTATAAGTGCTTTCGTGTTGATGGCAAAGATACCTTGTTCTTGAGGACCGTCTTGTGGTTCCAAAAGGCGATCTCAGAAACGTTATCATGGACGAAGCACACAATTCTCTTCTATCCATTCATCCAGGCAGTTCCATGATGTATCAAGATCTCAAGCGAACCTTCTGGTCGACTCGCATGAAACGTGAAATTGCTCAGTTCATGAACGAGTGTGATGTTTGTTGCAGAGTGAAGGTGGAGCATCAACGTCTAGCAGGTCTTCTTCAGCCTTTGCCTATCCCAGAGTGGAAATTCGATCATGTTGAGATGGATTTCGTCACTGGGTTTCTCATGTCCAAGAGAGGCAATGATGCCATCTTTGTGGTTATCAACAAGCTGTCAAAAGTTGCTCATTTCCTGCTAGTCAAAGAATCTATCTGGGCAGCTCAGCTTGCTGAGTTGTATACGTTAAGGATAGTGTCTTTGCATGGTATTCCTTAGCTCATCTCTTCTGACCGTGGAAGCCTCTTTACTTCCAAGTGTTGGGAGTCCTTCCAGACTGCTATGGGTGCCAAGATCTGTTTCAGCACTACGTTCCATCCATAGACAAGTGGTCAAGTTGAGAGAGTCAATCAGATCCTTGAAGATATGCTCAGAGCCTGTGTGATTTCGTTCGGCATGAAGTGGGAAGACTGCCTTCCATATGCTGAATTCTCATACAACAATAGCTTCCAAGCTAGTTCAGGCAAGGCCCCTTTCAAGATTCTCTACGGCAGAAAGTGTCGTACCCCGCTTAACTGGTCTGAAACAGGTAAGCGTCAGATATTGGGCAATGACATGATCACTGAAGCTAAAGAAATGTGCCATGTCATTCGCGAGAACCTCAAATAATCTCAGTCCCGTCAGAAGAGCTATTACGATAGCAAACATCAGGATGTTTCCTTCCAAGTGGATGACCGTGTCTATCTCAAAGTTTCCCCCATGAGAGGCACGCAGTGATTTGGAATTAAAGGGAAGTTGGCTCCTTGTTTCGTTGGTCCTTTCAAAGTTGTTGGCAAGAGAGGTGGTCTTGCGTATCAACTAGAGCTTCCTCAAAATTTCGTGAACGTGCACGATGTCTTCCATGTTTCTGAGCTCCGGAGATGCTTCAAGACTCCTGAGCGGACCATTGACCTCAAGACATCGATCTCCAAGCAGATCTTTCTTATCGTGAGCACCCAGTTGCAATTCTTGAAGAAACTGAGCGTAAAACTCGTAACAAGTCTATCAAATTCCTCAAGGTGAAGTGGTATCATCACTCCGACAAAGAAGCTACTTGGGAACGCGAGGACCTGCTCCGTTCCGAATTTCTAGACTTCTTTCGTTCCTAGATCTCGGGACGAGATCCTCATGTAGTGTGGGAGAGTTGTGACAGCCCAAGTGCTGTCCCTACCTTATTTGGCATGTAACCCCAATGTATGAACCTTGTGTCACGAGCTATATATGTGTTGCACCTTGTTCCATGGGTTGTTTTGCATTCATGCATCATATCATCCATCATAGCATTCATTTTGCATGCTTGCTTTCATGTGTCTTTGGATGTGTGATTGGTTGTGGTGTGGTTTTGTGTTGGGTTGGTGTTGAGTGTGGTTGGATTCATGTGTGCACTCCTCTTCTTCTTCCCCTCTCTTTTCTCTATCAACATCACCTTCCATCCCCTCCCCTTCTCTTCATATTAACTTATGAACAGAATTAACTTGGTGTTTAAATTGTTTAAAAATGTTTAAGAGGTGGCCCTAATATTCTTACTAATTTAGAGCATGTTCATTGTTGTGGTTGGGGATTGGTTGTTTTTGTATTTTAATTAAACAGGAGCTGCCCTTTAATTTAAGCATTAAAATAACTTGCTAAATAATTCAACTTAATATTTTTATTAAATGAAGCATAGTATTTTCTTCTCAAATATATTTTTGTTTTGCACTAGAGTCTTTTATTTGTCTCTGGGGATTTATTTGAATGTGGCTGCTTTTTAAAATGGAAAACCTCCTCTTATTCCTGATAGAGAGAGAGAGCTGCCAGTGGGCCTCCTGCCCTCCCCAGCGCAAGCTAGTAGCTCCCACAGGCCAAGTCGCCCAGAGCGTTCGTTCTCTCCCAGCTCTGTATGGCAGAGCATCCAGAGGAGCCACGTCGGCTTGTCGATGATTTGACGGCCGTAGCGAGTCCCTCCGCTCCTTTTAGCGCGTCCTCGGTGCCCTAGCTCCTTCCCTCTCTCCATTCCTCACCCTCTCCTCACCGTGCCGCCGCCAGGTAAGCTGCCCCAGCCATGCCGTCGCCGTGTCCGCCATGCTCCGGCCGAGCACCAGTTTGCGCCCGGAGGTAATTCCTCGCCGCGCCCCCGTCGCTCTTGTGCGTGGGAAGGAGTCTCTCGTGCCCCCTCTTCTTCCTCCACGCCCAGAGATGCCGGCCCTTCCTCCCCATCATCGACCTCGCCGTCTTCTTCTCCTGTAGCCCTGGATCACGAAGTCATCGGCTTTCTCCGCTTCGTCTCCACCGTCTCAACGCGTCCCCGGCCGTGTCTCCGTGTCCTAGGTAGTGGAGGTATACCCCTCCTTCCATTCCTCTCGCCCGCTTTATTGTTAGACGCTTGTGCGCATAGAGACGTTCATGCCAACTTCATGCTCTCGGTGCTCTGCACTTAGATGCAGTATGCGTACTATTTTGTGGTGCTTTTGTTCTTGCTCCTCGCGTGCCGTAACGTTGTCCCTCGCACTCCTAGAGGAATTCCGCACCCCCGCCGGCTGTTCCCCTTGCCAGAGATGGCCGGATCTAGCCCCGTGCTGCCGCCGTTGTTCTATCCCGGTGGCTCATTGAAATTCAGTTTCGTCAGACCTTTGCATGCTATGTGTGTATTAGTGGTGCAGCTTCCATCCTCTATTAACATGCGTAGAGCTAGCAGAGTGATTGGCTCTGGGGGAGACAACCAGCATGTTGTGGGTTTGAGTCCAGGCTCCCCCCCTTTTTTTGTTTAATTTCTTTTGTGTTATGACCTGCTATAGGTATGTGTTGTGTGTGTGTAGTTGATTTGTTTGTTGATTTATATGTATGTGTGTATGCCATGAATAGTGTAGGAGACATGAATTGGCCTTTGTGCATGTGAGTGTATTTGGTGTGTGAATTTAGACATAGGTGCATGTTGCTGTTTTTTTTCTTTTCCTAGTGTATGTGCATGTGTGTGCATGGCATATGCACATGTAGAGTGTGTAGGTGCATATGTGGGAGGTGTAGTGCATGAGTATGCTCTTGTGCTTGTGTATGTATGTGAAGAGTGAGTGTGTGTGTGGCCACCTACATATCCAATGCATATATGCATTGAGCATATATGTTTGCTTATGTGTGTGGAGGCACACCCACACTCATGATCTTGAGGGTGTGTGAGAGTGCCAAGTGTATTTGTGTGCTTGTAGTGTATGTGAGTAGAAGTAGAGATGGTGTAGGTGACTAGTGGTATATTCACTTGACACACCCCTCTTGCTAGTATGCTTGCTAGCATAATTCATTACTATTGCCTTGCTACCTTGTTTACCATGATCATCACGCATATAAGTGGGAAAAGAGCTGCTTAGTTGCATTCTTTAAGTTTCTGTTTCAGCATGCTAAAAACCGCTAAGTTTGGAAATCTGCTGTTATTTTTTTGCCATGAAGATTGTGTGACATCTAGTGATATGTTTGGAATTTGCTCATGCTTAGTGTTAGTTAATTGTAGTAGACATTGTCATCTGCCATCCTGTTAATTTTCATGCCAATAGGAGCTTGCTAGCATATTTAACCAGTGCTGTCAACTTGCAACTTTATTAACTCAAATTCCAGAAAACTGGAATTTTCACAGTCCCAGAAAACTGTTTCATCACGCCAACTTGATTGATTCATGCTTATTGATGTGTGGCTCCTTTGCTGTTGAGTAGATTCTCTCAAAATCCTGTTTGTGGTGGTAGGGTTCCTGTAGCTCAAGTTGTGAGCTTTAGAAGTTGCTATGTTGCTGTTTTGTGGCAGATTGTGGGTTTTATTGTTTTGTGACTTGTGGGAGCTATACTCCATGGAATTGGTTGATTCTTGAGTCTATTGTGATTTGTTTTTCATCACCTATATAGTGGCTACCTTGGAATACCAAGAATTAGCCCAGGTCTTGGTTGACTTGTGTTTTGCCTCTATACCTTGTCATGAGCGTATCGTGAGAACCGTAGCTCCGTTTCTTGCGTTCTTTATATGAATTTCTATCGATTTTGCAAGATGCATCCATATTTGCCATGTTCATGCATGTCTAAATAACTTAACATGATGGTTTGTCCAGATTTACTAATTTACAAACTTTGCATGTGAAACTTGACTAGTTTTGGATTGCCATGTTAAATTCTTCATAAAATGAATCATGCATCATCTTGGTTGTGCATTGCACCTTGGTTGGAGATTTATTTGCTGTTTCTCTAGGGTAGACACGAGTGTCAATACTGAGTTTGAGGACCCAGGAGAGTACCACTACGAGGATCCCGCTACTTGTTCCGCTGAAGAACCAATAGGCAAGATGATCGTACCCGGATCCCGATACTATTTTCGCTTGCTAGTATTTCGCTCTTATCGTTACAATTGCTACCCTACCACTTGATATCAGCCTCCTTTTCTCCATGACAGCCTCTAACCCTCCACATCCTAGCAAACCTTTGATTGGCTTAGTTACCGTTGCTCAGCCCCTCTTATAGCATTTTTAGTTGTAGGTGCAGGTTGTTCCATGTGCTAACATGGAATTGGATATCACAATAAATTATGTTATTTAATTTAATGCACATATATATATATATCTTGGTATTGGTGGAAGGCTTGGCCTTTTGCTAAGTGATTGGTTCCGCAGTTACCGCCATAGTTTTCTTGTTACCGGTGTTATGTTTCCATACTTTGCGCTCCTAACACGCTCAGGGTTGTTATGGGGACCCCCTTGTTTATTCGATTGAGATTAAAATTTGTCTGGCAAGACCCAACTTTGGTATTATATTTGCTAATAACTTAATAAAACTTGCATAGGGCTTTGCAACCCCGTGGATAATTAATCAACAACCCGGGCCAGTGCTCCTCATGATTGTTGGTCCAAAATGGGCTGCCTACGGGGCTACCTCGAGACAACTTGAGGATTGGTTTTCCCTGTAGCTAGTCCCATCTGTCGTGTCCTGAGAACGAGATACGCGGTTCTTATCGGGTTCGTCGACACGTCGGGTGGTCTTGCTGGGTTTGTTTTACCTTTATCGAATGTCTTGCGTGTGGACTCTGACTTTCTTCGGGTTTCCTCGAGGTGTTGGAAATCCTTTGGAATTACCGATGATGACCACGAGATCCGTGGTCGAGGCTATTCCCGCGGAGTGTGGTTATTTGTGATGGACTAGTTGGAGCACCCCTGCAGGGTTAAATCTTTCGGAAAGCCGTGCCCGCGATTATGTGGCAACTTGGATATTTGTTTAGCACCTAGTTATAGTTAAATTGAAGTAAACTCTAATTAAAATACACCAACTGTGTGAGTAACCGTGATTGTCTCTGCTCGTGAACATGATCTGAGAGAGAACACGGTCGGGTTATGGTTGACGTAAGCAGGTGTTCAGGATCTCATAGAGATTATGTTAGAATCGATTGCTTAACATAGGCCACTCACATTTACTTCTTGTTACGTGAGTTAGCCACCATAAAATGCTTAGTGCTACTGCAGACTAAACACCACCACTTCCCAACCTTAAGCTTAAATAGTCTTGGTACCCGGGCACATGATTGCTGAGTCCTCCGGGGCTCACAGTTTACTACAACAACTCCAGGTACAGGTGCAGATGAGCAGATGCAGGATGATCTTACCCATCCCCAATGGGAGTATGATGAGGAAAGAGGCCGTATGTACGTGATGTACCCGGATGAGTAGAGGACCTGGTCATGATCTTTGGGATAGCTTGATAGTATCATTTGCAACTGTTTTTAACGTTTGATTTCGTCCGTAGTCGGACCCTGTGTTCAACTTGATGATATGAATTTGAGTGACATTGTAAGTTAGCATGTGGCGAGTGTAAGCCAACCTTGTATACTCATCTCTTTCAGTACTGTATGTTGTGATGATATTATTCTTGCTAATGGCAAGATGCGCATCTATCCCTTGCGAGGCCCTCGTGCCTTAAAATGGATAGGCGCGCATCTTGGGCGCAACATTTTAAGCGGATGATACCAAGGCGGTGGATTTCACTCTAGGTGACTCATCTAAACAGTCACTATTGGGGCCAATATGGATCCCAAATAGGAAAGCGCGCTCATCGAATTCATCCGTGAGAATCGGGACATCTTTGCATGGAAGCCCTCTGACATGCCGGGTGTACCGAGAGAGTTCGTTGAGCACAACCTTAATGTGGATCCTAAGTTTAAACTTGTCAAGCACTTACTACGGCGGTTCAACGAGGAGAGACGCAAGGCCATCGGGGAAGAAGTCGGCCAGCTCTTGGCGGCGTATTTCATCGTCAAGGTCTTTCAGTCGGAGTGGCTTGCTAACCCAGTGCTTGTGCTCAAGAAGAACGGCACGTGGCGTATGTGTGTGGACTATACGGATCTTAACAAGGCATGTCCGGCTGATCCTTTTGCTCTCCCTCGTATTGATTAAATCATTGATGCTACGACGGGTTGTGAAAGTTTATGCTTCCTGGATGCTTATTCGAGATATCATCAGATCAAGATGGCGGTTAAGGACCAAGAGAAGACGGCTTTCATCACACCTTTTGGGGCCTTCTGCTATGTGTCTATGCCTTTTGGGGTCAAGAGTGCCCAGGCGACTTATCAGCGTTGTGTGCAGAATTGTCTTCACAACCAAATTGGGCGCAACGTTCATGCTTATGTGGATGACATTGTGATCAAGTCAAGGAAGAAGGAGACTCTGCTTGAGGACTTGAAGGAAACCTTTGATAATCTGTGGGTCTATAAGATGATGGTTAACCCGGTAAAGTATGTCTTTGGTGTTCTGGCTGGCAAACTCTTGGGATTTTGGTCTCTGAGTGGGGCATTGAAGCTAACCCGGATAAGATCAAGGATATCACCTCATTGGCTGAGCCCGCGTGCATCAATGATGTTCAACGCATGGTAGGGCGGGTCGCCACGTTGAGCCGGTTTATAAGCCGCCTTGGTGAAAAATCCATCCCTTTATATCAAATGATGAAAAATACAGACAATTTTGTGTGGAGTACGGCAGCGGGTGAAGCGTTTGAGGCACTCAAGAAGCAGCTCACTGAGCCGCCGGTCCTAGACGCTCCGGCTGAGAAAGAACCCTTGCTCTTGTACGTGGCGGCTAACAACAGGGCTGTCAGCATTGCAATCGTGGTTGAGCGCAAGGAGGCAGGGAAGGAATATCCGGTTCATAGGCCGGTTTATTATATCAGTGAGGTCCTGACAGAGTCCAAGCAGAGGTATCCACATTGGCATAAGCTAGTATATCGGGTGTTCATGGACAACCGCAAGCTAAAACACTACTTCTTAGGGCACGAGATCACCGTTGTCAGCTCTGCCCCGTTGGGGGATATAATTCAAAACAAAGAAGCCACTGGCAGGATTGCTAGATGGGCATTGGAGCTGGGACCTCTCGATCTAAAATACGTACCTCGTACGGCTGTCAAGTCTCAAGACCTTCTGAGTTTCATAAACGACTGGATAGAGTGTCAGACGCCCGAAGAAAAGCTGGATAACACGTACTGGACAATACACTTTGATGGGTCCAGGCAGCTAGAAGGCTTAGGGGCAGGAGTTGTTTTAACCTCCCCCAAAGGTGACAAGTTCTATTATGTACTCCGACTGATGTTCCATTGCACTAATAATGTAGCTGAGTATGAAGCCCTGCTCCATGGACTTAGGGTGGCTAAGGAGATGAACTTATGCCGGGTAAGGTCCTTTGGCGACTCAGATCTTGTGGCTCAGCAAGTTTCAGGCACTTGGGATTCCAAGGATCCGCGGATGGCGGCTTATCGTCACGCGGTGGATGTCATTGCTGGTCACTTCAAGGGTTATCAGGTGGATCATATTGATCGTCACCGGAACGAGACGGCTAACGCCCTGTCAAGGTTAGGCTCTCAACGAAAGCCGGTGCCTCCTAACGTCTTTTTGGATGTCTTACATCACCCGTCAGTTAAGTTTCCTTCAGAGGAAGACTTAGCCATTCCTGACCCGGAGGGACAGCTGGTGGCGGCTCTGCATGCTATTCTGGATTGGATTGTACCTTACTTGGCATACTTGACTCGGGGTGAGTTACCTGATGATGAAAATCTGGCTAGACAGATCACCAGACGGTCTAAGTCCATGACGATAGTCAATGGCGAGTTACATAAGTGCAGCGTCACCGGCGTGTTTCAACGTTGTGTCTCACTAGAGGAGGGTAAGGAAATCTTGAATGAAATTCATGCTGGTGATTGCGAACATCATGCCGGCTTAAAATCTCTGGTGGACAAGGCTTTTAGGCATGGTTTCTTCTTGTTGACGGCTCACAAGGATGTAGAGGATCTGATTCGCAAGTGCGACGGTTGTCAAAAGTTTGGCCGGCATGCTCATGTTCCGGCTCAAGAATTGCGCATGATTCCAATCACTTGGCCCTTTGCCGTCTGGGGGCTCGATATGGTCGGGCCTTTCAAGAGATCCAAGGACAAGAATACACACCTCTTGGTGGCGGCTGACAAGTTTACCAAGTGGGTAGAGGCTGAGCCGGTCAGCAAGTGTGACAAGGCTATGGCGGTTCAGTTTATTAAAAAACTGGTCTACCATTTTGGTTACCCTCATAGTATCATCACGGACAATGGCACAAACCTGTCCAAGGCTATGAAAACGTTTTGCGACATTGAGCACATCCAGCTTGATGTTTCTGCGGTTGCTCATCCACAGTCCAACGGTCAGGCGGAGCATGCTAACCAAGAAATCAAGAGAGGTATCAAGCCCTGGCTTATGGTTACTTTACAGCGAACGCCGGGTTGTTGGGTGGAAGAATTGCCATCCATCTTATGGAGCATCAGGACTACCCCCAACAGATCAATGGGTTAGACACCTTTCTTCATGGTTTACGGTGCGGAGGCCGTGTTACCAAGTGACATCCGTCATGACTCGCCGCGGGTGGCGGCTTACATTGAGACGGAAAATGAGACGGCGCGTCAAGACGCGTTGGATGCCTTGGAGGAGGAACGTGATCTGGTGGCGGCTCGTTCAGCGATTTATCAGCAAGACCTGCGCCGCTATCATAGCCGTAGATTCAAGACTTGGGTGTTTGAAGAAGGCGACTTAGTGTTGCGGCTGATCCAAGACCAGACACATATGCATAAGTTGTCTCCTCATGGGAAGGACCTTTCGTGGTCAGCAGAAATCTCAACAATGGGTCTTATTACCTCATTGACATCCGAGACGATTCAGATACCTCGGGGCAGGAGACCCGCCGGCCGTGGAACATAGCGCATCTGCGGCCTTACTATACCTAAGTTGTTGAGACTCGGCATTGTACATTATCATTGTACATATCATATTTATATATGAATAAAATTTGGCATCCCTGCACGCCAAGGCCTCTGCCGTTTCGCATATCTCAATCTGTGCAATCACATGATCGTCCAGTGGGCTTCCCACCCTCCGGGTGTAGCTTATCAAACCCTATCGGTCGGCTCTCAAGCCAAAAAAGTTGACTCCGTCAACATGATCGTCCAGGGGGCTTCCCACCCTCTGGGTGTAGCTTATCTAACCCTATCGGTCGGCTCTCAAGCCAAAAAAGTTGACTCCGTCAACATGATCATCCAGGGGGCTTCCGACCCTCCGGGTGTAGCTTATCAAACCCTATCGGTCGGCTCTTAAGCCAAACAGCTGATTCCGTCAACAAAGGTCACTTGGGGGCTTCCCACCCATCGGGTGTAGCTTACACACCCTCTTGATCGGCTCTTAAGCCAAACAGGGTTAAACCTGCCTGTAAGCTGATGCTGCTCTGCTAGGTGACCCGATGAACTCTTACCAGTTAATCTCGCCTAGAGACCTTGAGCCGGTTCAAGTCAATTGACGGCCAGTCTCCATAGAGACCATGTACTGGTTAAGGTTAAAATGGCGGCTCTTGTCACTTGAGGGCCGGCTTACGGAAAGCTAGGATAAACTCTCCCACTTATTGCTGACTCCGCGCTATGTGGCCTGCTCGTACTCTTAGACAGTTAATCCTTGAGGACCCTATACTGTTTAAGGTTAAAACGACGGATTTATGTCATGTGAGAGGCAGTTTTTGGGCTATCAGGGTACTCATGCCCTGCCGTGTCTCTTCTGGGATGTGATACTTCCTTTCAGTTAATCTTGCTTAGAGACCCTGAGCCGGTTCAAAAACCTACCGGCAAATCTCCACAGAGACCCTGTGTCGTTAAGGGGTTTTAAGTGGCGAGTCAGCCCAGTAGAACCGACACATGAGCTGTTTTTTGAAAAACATGTTAGGAAGATACAACTTCTTTTGGGTTATGCTATTTTAAACCGCCCTCCTAACAACGTCAAGATACGTCTGTTCTTTCAGGTCAATTAAACTGCCAAGAGTCGGCAAAGCATCCAATGTGAAGTGCAAGGAAGATGTTATGTATTAAGTTGGACTATTTAACATGTGCACGATGGCACAGTTCAGGCAAAGGCAAAGTTACTACAAGCCTCTTACATATGCTCTTTGTAGAGCCCAAAAATATTTCAAAGTGTTTTACACCGCTCATGGCGGGTCACAAGAGCCAGCTTATCAACGGCGTTCACAACTCCATTAGCTGGCTAGCAGGTCACCTTGCTTCGAGTCTTCGACCTCCATGATCTGAAAATTGTCCAAGTCCCAGTTGCAGTGGGTTAAAGCCGCAAAGTTTCCTTCTCCAAACAAGGGGGACGGGTCAAGTTCAGAAGCAAAAAGGTGCTTACTATGGGCAAGCATCAGGTCCTTGGATTCAAAGAGGGGGCCGCGGATTCTCTTCTGATCAGCGCTATAAGCCGCCTGGTATGTTGCCAAGTTTACTTCTCCTGCCAACACGGAGGCAGGGACTTTGGAAGACTTCACACACCGCCTGATCAGCGCTATAGTCAGCTTTTGTAAACTCGGAGTCATCATCCTTCTTGGAGGGAAACCCGTCCATCATGTCTGCGGGGGGTCAATTCCGGAGCAAAGGCCAACGCCCGGCTTATGGCTGCGATAGCTCCCTGTCGAGCGGCTGATCTCTTCAGCTCTACGATCTGTTTTGGCAGTTTGGAAAGCAGTTCTATGACCCCTTTGATAGTTGAAGGGGTGGTATCCTTGTAGAGCACAACCTTGATCGTGCAGACAGCTCCATAGTAAAGATGTTCTGTCAGAGTATAAATAGCCTTCAGGGGCAGCAAGCTGTCAAAAGCAAATTGGCGGCTCCTTGGACCTGCATAAGACGGACTCTTCATTATAAGTCGACAGTACAAGTACACATACACAATTTGGGTTAAGCTTCCAAATACTTACCAAATATGGTGGCTGACATCTTTCTGATATGGCGCTTCAAAGATTGCAGCTCATCACACACAATCACCAACCGCGGGTCAGCATCATCCGCTCGTTGAGTCAGGGCGGCTTGTTCAGTTTTAGCAGACTCTTTGAAAACGGCAAAGTCGGCTTTGATCTTGGTCAGTTCCTAGGCAAGGAGCCGACACTTTTCATCAGCCTTGCTTCAGGCGGCTTGCTGCGTGGATAGATTATTCCTTAAGCCGACCACTTCTGAGCCGGCTTCGTTTAAAGCTTCCTGTGACATATCAAAATACGAAATGAGTCACCGGGAGGGAATTTTTCAGATACTGAAGATTAAGCAAGTCTCAAGCAGATTGCAAGCAATATGTTTGACACTTGGGGGCTAATGTCTATTTGATCTCAAAGATTACAATGCAGTTCCGGATCATCTTTATCAATTTAACCCACAACTTGGGGGCTACAGGCTGTCTTTTCAAATTGTTTACAATGAAAGCTCTGACTCAACTTTAACAACATTGAGCTGACCCTTGGGGGCTACAATTGGCTCTATTAGCTACCTTCAATAAAAGCTCTGACTCAACTTTAACAAGATTGAGCCGACCATTGGGGGCTATAATTGGCTCTACTAGCAACCTTCAATAAAGCTCCGGCTCAATGTTATCAACTTTGAGTCGGCCCTTGGGGGCTAAGATTGATGATTTGTGTTTACTTCTAAATAAGTTGAGGCCTACAGGCTAAGCATTTCTACTTCTATCAAGTTTTGAAGACCCGGATTATCATCAGCTAATATTAACCTGGCTCTTGGGGGCTATGTAAGGGTATAAGGAGAGTGACAATACCTCGTATTTCTTCTTCATCAAGTTGACAAGCTTGAGCTCCAGGTCCCAGCTTGTAGACATGCTGTCGTGGTTTTGTCATGGCAGAAGTCCGGGTTAACGGAGTTGGGTTCGAGGCCATTGCTAATGTGATGTACTCAAAGGGGTTGATTGGGACGAAGGACATGATTTACCCAGGTTCGGCCCCTCAAGTCGAGGTAATAGCCTACGTCCTGCTTGTGCTTGTATTGCTTGTTGTATCGATTACAAGGGAGCTAAGGCTTGACCTAGTTCTCGATAACCTGATCTCTAAGTCGCCCCGGGTCTGCGTTTATATAGGAGGTCAAGACCATGGGTCATACAAGTTGTAACCGACTCTCATTGTCTATCCGAGTCTTCCTCTATCTTCCCTATCCAAGTTGTCCCTGGGTGGCTTACTCACCCGGGTCTTCTCTGTTCGGGCCACCATCCAGCCCATCCTATGAGCCGCCAAGCATCCTGGGCTTTAAGTCTTACGGCTCACTCTTGGGACGGTGCACGAGCCGTCAGGTATAACCCGGAGCCCTTTAGGCAGGTCATACCGCAGGGTTATATCCCCGACATTAGGCCCCAGGTTGATTTGAGCTTGCTCACTTCATCCTTTATTTTTGCTCCTTAGTGGCTCACCCGTAAATGACCCACCGTGACGTCATGTCAACCCTGCAAAAATGATTCGCTGACGTACACACCAAATCTCCTTATTAAATGGCCAGCCCGAGATTCGAGGCGTCTGCCTCGGTCAGACGATTCCCGTTGCCTGGATTTTCGCACTTGTTCTACTTTTTTCCTTTTAAATAGGGGCACCCCAGGCGGCATTTCTTTTTCTTCCTCTCGACGCCTCTGTTTCTTGCTCCTCCTGCTCCGGCACCGTCTCCGCCTTGCCGTCGTCAGGGCCGCTGCATCAACCTGTTGCGATCAGAGTTCCTTCCGTGTTCGTCGCGCCGCCGCCGGTAACTCCTCTTCCCCTTAGATCTATAACTACTTCCGGTAGGGTTTCCAAGGAGCTTCGCCGCCATCTTTCTTAGAACTCGAGATCCATCGTTGCCGGCCATGCTTTTAGTGCATGAACTTTGGATAGTCGCTCATCCCCGCCGCGCCGCTGTATACCGGGCGGTTATTAACAATGTGTAGATCCATCGCAGCTCCGCTTGCCATTTTAGGTTTGCTATGTTTCGCCATTTCATCCTTAGGTCTAGAAATAGAAGTATTTTCCCTGATTTTGTAGATCCGTGATCATAGCGGAACTTTGCAAAATCTGTTTTTCAGGACTTAGCCAAATTTTGCTCCCTCTTCTTATTATGTTGACCCGCCACACCGTTCCGGCTCTCATTATCCGGATCATGGCATCTTATCCATAAAGTCTTAAACTCGTAAGTCTCCGTAGATACTTGCCTTCTCTTGACTCGCCGTGTTTTTAATTTGCATAGTCTTAAGCCGCCAGAATGTCTCGTGCATCCAATTCCTGCAACTGGGTCGGGTCTTGTATCACGGAGGAATTCCTGATGGATTTCGTTCATGCGAGAACTCGTCCTTCCAAAGAGGTCATCCATTGGCGGGTCCCGGGTGATGAATTGAGGCCCATTTCGTAAGAAGGCGAAGTGGTCATTTTCTCTGATCATATGGAACGTGGATTCATGCCCCCCGGCTCAAAGTTCTTCCGTGACGTCTTTCACTTCTACAAACTCCATCCTCAAGACCTCGCCTCCAACTCCGTATCAAATATATGCAATTTTCAAGTGCTTTGTGAGGTTTATCTGCAAACCAAGCCGTCTATGGGCCTGTTCCGAGAATTCTTCTACACGAACCGACAAACTAAGGTGAAAGCCGGTCCAAGTCTAGAGCTGGGTGGAATTTCTATCCAGAGGCGTAGGGATATTACCTTTCTAGCTATGCAGATGCCGAGTCATCCGAAACACTAGAATAAGACCTGGTTCTACTGCAAGGATACTTCTCCGGAGGGCGAACGTCCACTGTCGGGTTATCGTCCCTCCCGGCTCAAGACAACTTCTGAGCTTCTTGCCCAACCGTCAGCTTCCGAATGTACAAGGTATGAGCCGTCTCACGCCAAGATTAGAGCCCTCATGGCCCATGGTTTAACCGGATTGGACTTGATCCTCTGCTGGGTTTCCTCACGGATTATGCCCTTAAGCCATAGAAGTCGCCTCATGTGTGAATACCAAGGCAAGTATGATGGTTCGTTATGGTTCAGCCGGTCTACATTAATAGAAGACGACATCACTACTGTTATTCAGAGTCTTGTCCATGAGACATCCGGGATCTGCAGCGCTATTGGGCTAGCGCCTTTTAGTGCCATTAACCCGGCTCCAGATGTAAGGCGACTATTCATATCTTCTTCTCTTGGTTTACTTATGTTTATTGACTCATCCTTATTAATTGGCTTACTTTTTCAGGCTGACTCCAACTTCTGGAAGAAGGAGTATGTCCCTCCTCTGAAGAAGAATAAGAAGAAAGCCCCAGCTAAGAAGCCCAAGAAGACCACCCCGCAAGAGGAATGGTTTGAATCACCACAGTCGCCCGGCTCAGAGGTAAAATCTTGGATACTTTCTGCGACTTTGTTCTTTCATTTTACTAACACCTACTTGACTCACAGGACAATGTAGAGACAAGCCGCGCCAATGCCCCTCAGGTAATCTATGTTTCCTCTAGATCAGACTATTTTGTCCCCCGGAAGCCACGGCGGGTTATTGGAAAAGTTCCTCTTTCTCATCCTCTTGCTTATCTGGATCCTCTATTTCTTTTGAAAAAGCAACAACAGGCCGAGCATCGTCAGACCCGAAGCGCCGACTCTACCGATCTTATGTCTGGATTACCAAATTCTCTGGCTCTGAAGAAGCTCCCCGCAGAGGAATGCATCTCCGCTTGATTAGCTTTACCTTTGTAATCTCAACGTTGTCTTATTTCTTCTGAATTTTCTCCCAGAGATCACCTTCCTCTGGCGACTCTACGGCGACCGCCATGCCGCCTCCCAAGATTAACCCGCTGTAAGTGTTTCCTCTAATCTTGCATTCAATTCTTTTAGCGGTTGTAACCCTTGTGTTTTGATCTCTGTGCTTTGCAGGGCTCAAGCCAAGCGTAGAAAGACCGACAAGGCCTCCCCTGGCCCTGCTGCCCAAGAACCGGAGCATGCCAAGCCGGATGAGTCTTGGCCAGCTGGGGACCTCCCAGCGACTTCTGCGGCACCGGCCGCTGATGATGTTATTCTAGAGAGCCCGCCAAGGAATCTTTCCAAGCTTCCGAGCCCTGTCCAGGTGGCCAAGGACACTACTGGTCCGGATGTTGTGATTATGGGCACTAGAATGCACTCTCCCCCGACTCATGTGCTGACCAAGCATAAAGAACCGGCTGAAGCTTCAAGGAAATTGGAGTTTGAACCCTCTGCTCTAGAGAAGATGACAGCCGAGGAGCTTCATGCTGGCTATATGAACCGGCTATCCACAAGTCGGGATCTGGAGCTCCAGCTAGGTAACCTCATGAAGAAGAAATATGAGGCATTCCCTTGTTTTCCTTATATCCGTACGTCGCCCCCAAGGGCCGGCTTAATCTTTCCAAAGGTTGAGTCAGGACTTTCATAATCATCCTCCTTAGAAAAACCAGTATATAGCCCCCAAGGGCCGACTCAAAAATTGATAATTTTGAGCCGAAACTTCTTAGAAGATAAATAAGAGAGCCAATGTTAGCTCCCAAGGGCCAGCTCAATCTTGTCCAAAGTTGAGTCGGGACTTTCATGCTGAACTTCTGAAAATAGACATTAGCCCCCAAGTGTCATGCATATTGCTTGCAATCTGTTTGAGACTTGCCCGTTCATTCTATGCTTTGATATGTCACATGAAGCCTTAACTGAAGCCGGGTCACAATTGGCCGACTTAAAAGCCAATTTGGCTGCACAACAAGCTGCCGGGAGGCCACTGATGAGAAATGCTGGCTCCTATCCGAAGAGTTGGTTAAAGTCAAGGCCGACTTCACCGCCTTCAAAGAGTTTGTCGTATCTGAGAAGGCTACTTTGACTAAGCGGGCGGATGATGCTGATCAGCGGCTGATGATCGTATCTGACGAACTTTAATCCTTGAAATGCCACATCATGAAGATGACAGGTGCCCTCTTTGGTGAGCTCTCGACAACTTTCCTTTACTAGACGTAAAAATGCTTGTGTTGGCGACTTATCATGAACCTCCGTCTTACACAAGTCCCAGGAGCCGCCAGCTGGCCTCTGATACCCTGCTACCTTTGAAGGCCATCTATACTCTAGCGGAGCAACTCTACTGCGGCGCCATGTTCACTATCAAAGCCGTGCAATACAAAGACAAGGTCCCTTCAACTCTCAAAGGGGTTTTGGAACTTTTGTCAACGATGCCGAAGCAAATCGCCAAACTGAAGAAATCAGCCTCCCACAAAGGGGCAATTGCAGGCATAAGCCGGGCCTTGGCTTTCGCTCCGGAACTTACTCCGGCTGACATGATGGATGGGTTTCCCTCTAAGAAGGATGACGGCTCTGAGTTCACGACAGCTGATTACACCCGTTGCGTGAAGGACTCCAGGGTTCTAGCCTCCCTCTTAGTAGAAGAGGTTGACTTGGCAACTTATCAGGCGGCTTACAACATCGATCAAAAGAGGATTCGTGGCCCGCTTTATGAGCGTAAAGACTTGACACCCGCCCGCAGTAAGAACCTCTTTGCCTCTTATCTTGACCCATCCCCTTTCTTTGAAGAAGGAACTTTTGCAGCTCTAACCGACTGCAACTGGGACTTGGACACTCTCCAGATCAAGGCAACCGAAGAACCGGAGCAGGATGACCCGCCAGCCAGTTGATTATTTATAGAAAATTTATAATAGCTGGCTCTCCATGACCCGCCATGCGGTGTCGTAAAACTTGGTTGATAATTTTGGCTCTCCAGAGAGCACCTTTAATAGACTAGCTGTAACTTTTGCTGTTGCTGAACTTATGCCATCATGCTTACATGAAAGATCCGGCTTTAAATCTGCCATCTTCCTTGTCCTTCCCTTTTGCATGCTCTTCCGACTCTTCGTAGCTTATGTACTTGTATGCATAAACCCACTTTCACACCGTTGGGAGGCCGACTTAAGAGCGCAACCCGAAGATGCCGTGTCTTCACCGGCTTGTTGACTGGAAACTTTTTGCTTGGATCGAGAATCAGTCGAGAAGGTTTAATAAGCTTCTCCCGTAGGGCAGGAAGCCCCTTGTATAACTTATGCTGACTTGTCAACATTTTTAGCAGAAACGCCAGTTGTTAGGGTTATTTAAGCTACACCCAGATGTGAGAATCCCCCTTTGACAACCATGGCTAATCGTGTTAGCCGGAGATGGCATAAAGCCGGCCGATAAGGTGTTAGAAGCGATACTTGGATGTAAGAAGCCACCCACAGCAATATGGCACGAGCGCCGGTTGTTAGTGTTAGATAAGCTACACCCGGAGGTGGGAAGCCCCCTTAGACAACCATGGCTAATCGTGTTAGACGGAGATGGCATAAAGTCGGCCGATAAGGTGATAGAAGCGATACCCAGAGGTAAGAAGCCACCCTCAGCAATACGGCGCGAGCATCGGTTGTTAGGGTTAGATAAGCTACACCCGGAGGTGGGAAGCCCCCTTAGAAAACCATGGCTAATCGTGTTAGCCAGAGATGGCATAAAGCCAACCGATAAGGTGTTAGAAGCGATACCCGGAGGTAAGAAGCCACCCTTAGCAATATGGCGTGAGCGCCGGTTGATAGGGTGTTCGATACCCGTTGGTAGAAAAACCCCAACAACCGCGGCTAATCATGTTAGTCGGAAGATGGCATAAAGCCGGCCGATAGGGTGTTAGAAGAAATACCCATCGGTAAGAAGCCCCCTTTAGCAATACGGCGTAAACGTCGGTCAATAAGGTGTTAGGAGCGATACCCGGAGGTCAGAAGCCACCCTCAACCGCGGCTAATCCTGTTAACCGGATATGGCATAAAGCCGGCTGTTAGGGTGAGATAAGCGACACCCGAAGGTAAGAAGCCCCCTTCGACAGCTGCAGTTGACATGTCAACTGGAATATTTGTGAACTCTTCTTGTATGAGCGAAGATGTGTAAAACAGCAGAGGCCCCGTCTTGTAGGGATGCTACTTTATATATATATATACATATATATATGATATGTACAGTACAATGATGATTCTCGACACCTTTAAGTGTAAAAAGGCCATAGATGCGCTATGTTCCATGGCCGGCGGGTCTCCTGACCCGCCGTCTCTGAGTTATCCCGGATATCGATGAGATAATATGACCCATTGTTGACATTTCTGCTGACCACGAAAGGTCCTTCGCAAGGAGGAGATAATTTATGCATATCTGTCTGGTCTTGAATCAGCCAGAGCACTAAATCGCCTTCTTGGAACATCCGGGTCTTGACCCTGTGGCTATGATAGCGGCACAGGTCTTGTTGATAAATCGCTGACCGGGTATCCGCTAGCTCTCGTGCCTCTTCCAAACCGTCCAACGCATCTTGACGTGCCGTCTCTCTGTCTGTCTCAACATAAGCCATCACTCGTGGCGAGTCATGCCGGATGTCACTTGGTAACACTACCTCGGCACCGTACACCATAAAGAAAGGTGTATAGCCTTTAGATCTGTTGGGGGTGGTTCTGATGCTTCATAAGACGGAGGGCAACTCTTCTACCCAACACCCGGGCTTTCATTGCAAAGGAACCATAAGCCGTGGCTTGATACCCCTTAAAATTTCTTGATTGGCACGCTCTGCCTGACTATTGGACTGTGGATGCGCGATCAATGAAACATCAAGCCGGATGTGCTCCTCGTCGCAGAATTTTTTCATAGACCCCATGGACAAATTTGTGTCATTATCAGTGATGATGCTGTGGGGGTAGCCAAAACGGTAGATCAACTTTTTAACAAACTGAACCGCCGTAGCTGCGTCACACTTGTTGATCGGCTCCGCCTCTACTGATTTGGTGAACTTATCAACCCACCAAGAGGTGCGTTTTCTTATCCTTGGACCTCTTGAATGGTCCCACCATGTCAAGCCCCCAGACCGCAAACGGCCAAGTAATTGATATCATCCTTAACCCTTGAGCCGGAATATGAGCACGCCGGCCGAACTTTTGACAGCCGTCGCACTTGTGGACCAGGTCCTCTTCATCTCTGTGAGCCGTCAACAAGAAAAAACAGTGCCGGAAGGCTTTGGCCACTAGAGATTTTGTTCCGGCGTGGTGTCCACAGTCTCCAGCATGAATTTGATTCAAGATTTAATGTCCCTCTTCTGGTGAGACGCAACATTGAAAAACTCCAGTCACGCTGCATTTTTGCAACTCACCATTAACTATTGTCATGGATTTAGAACTTCGGGTGATCTGTCTGGCCAGGCCTTCATCATCAGGTAACTCGCCCTGAGTCAAATAGGCCAGGTAGGGCACAGTCCAATCCGGTATAGCATGTAGAGCCGCCACTAATTCCCCCTCCGGGTTAGGAACGGCCAAATCCTCTTCTAAACGTATCTTGACAGTCGGATGGTGTAAGACATCCAGAAAGACATTGGACGACACCGGCTTTCATTGGGAACCTAGCTATGATAGCGCATCCGCTGCCTCATTCATGCGACAATCAATGTGATCCACCTGATATCCTTTGAAGTGACCAACAATAATATAAACCGCCTGATGGTAAGCCGCCATCCGTGGGTCTTTGGAATCCCAAGTGCCCGAAACTTGCTGAGCCACCAGATCTGAGTCGCCCAAACACCTTACCCAGCTTAAATTCATCTCCTTGGCCACTCTAAGACCATGAAGTAGAGCCTCATACTCATCCGCATTGTTAGTGCAAGGGAACATCAGCCGGAGCACATAAAAAAACTTATCACCTTTGGGAGATGTCAAAAGAACTCTAGCCCCTGACCCTTCTAACTTCTTGGATCCGTCAAAGTGTATAGTCCAGTATGTGTCGTCCGGCTTTTACTCGGGAGCTTGACATTCCGTCCAATCATTTATAAAATCCACAAGAGCTTGAGACTTGATAGCTGTACGAGGTACATATTTTAGATTGAGAGGTCCCAATTCCAATGCCCGCTTAGCAATCCTTCCGGTGGCTTCTCTGTTCTGGACTATGTCCCCCAACGGAGCAGAACTGACCACAGTTATCTGGTGCCCTAAAAAATAGTGCTTTAACTTGTGGTTGGCCATGAAGACCCCATATACTAGCTTTTTCCAATGCGGATACCTTTGCTTGGACTCCGTCAGGACCTCACTGATATAATAAACTAGCCTTTGAACCGGATACTCCTTCCCAGATTCCTTGCGCTCGACCGCAATTGCAGTGCTTACTGCCCGGTTATTAGCTACCACGTATAGAAGTAATGGTTCTTTCTCATCCAGAGCGGCCAGCATCGGCGGCTCAGTAAGCTAAAGCGCTCACAAACCAGAAAACCAAGGAGCTTGCCAGCCGGGCCACCAAAGACACATTTAGCCGGGTTAAGCATCATCTTATAGACCTGGAGATTATCAAAGGTTTCCCTTAAGTCATCCAAAAGGGTCTCCTTCTTCCTGGACTTGATCACAATGTCATCTACGTAAGTATGGACATTGCGGCCGATCTGACTGTGAAGGCAATTCTACACACATCGCTGATAAGTCGCCTCGGCACTCTTGAGCCCGAAAGGCATAGATATATAACAGAAAGCCCTAAAAGGTGTAATAAAAGCCATCTTCTCCTGGTCTTTAACCACCATCTTGATCTGATGATAGCTTGAGTAAGCGTCCAGGAAACACAAGCTTTCACAACCTGTCGTAGCATCAATGATTTGATCAATACGAGGGTGGGTAAACAGATCAGCCGGACAAGCCTTGTTAAGGTCCGGGTAAACAGATACGCCACATGCCATTCTTCTTGAGCACCAGCACCGGGTTATCCAATCACTCCGGTAAAAAACCTCAACAATGAAACCCGCTGCCAAGAGCCAGGCAACTTCTTCCCTAATGGCCTTGCATCTCTCTTCATTAAATCGCTGTAGAAACTGCTTAATCGGCTTAAACTTCGGATCCACATTAAGGTTGTGCTCAGCAAACTCTCTCGGTACACCCGGGATGTCAGAGGGTTTCCATGCAAAGATGTCTTGATTCTCATGGATGAATTAGATGAGTGCGCTTTCCTATTTGGGATCCATGTGAGCTCCAATGATGAACTGTTTGGATGAGTCACCCGGAGTGAAATCTACTGCCTTAGTATCATCCGCTGAAAACTTGAGGGGCGGCTCAACCTCCGTTGTGGGCTTTTTCAGCGGGGTCATATCCTCCGGGTCAACATTCTCTTTATAAAATTTAAGCTCCTCCTGTGCACAACTGGATTCTGCGTAAGCCGCATCCCCTTGCTCGCACTCAATAGTCATATTTCTGTCACCATGAACAGTAATGGTACCATTTAAACCAGGCATCTTGAGCTCCAAGTAGACATAATAGGGCCTAGCCATGAACTTAGCATAAGCCGTTCATCCAAACAATGCATGGTAAGGACTCTTGATCTTGACCACTTCAAACCACAAGGACTCCACCCTGTAATTATACTCGTCACCAAAAACTACTTCCAAAGAAATCCTACCCACCAGATACACCGACTTGCCTGGCACCACCCCATGAAAAACGGTGGATGAGGGATTTAAATCCTTATCAAGCAATTTCATCCGCCGAAAGGTATCGTAGTAAAGGATGTTGATACTGCTGCCTCCATCCATCAGCACCTTGTTCACCATATATCCTCCCACTTGGGGGGCCACAACCAAAGCTAGCCGCCCTGGGTCATCGACACATGGCGGGTGATCCTCCCGGCTCCACGTTATGTCATACTCGGACCATTATAAATATTCCGGTAGAGCCGGCGCAACTGCATTGACCGCCCGCTTGTGCAACTTCTGGTCCCGTTTGTTGAGGCTAGTCGTGAAAACATGATATTGGCTAGAACTGAGCTGCTTCGTATTACTCTGATAACCAGACTGATTACGTTGCTGCTGATTGTTGTTACCAGAATGCTGCTGGTGTCCTCCTTGATTACCTTGACCCGGATGACCGGACCCAAATCTGGCCCTTGACCCGTCGTGTCCTGAGCCGCCTGGCGGGCCATCGTCCTGATTGTTGGGTTGTGTAAAGTGATTCTTGAGTTTCTGCATGAAACGACACTCACCCCATGTGTGGTTCGCCGGCTTATCAGGCTGACTGTGATCCGGACAGGGCCCCTTAAGCGCCTCCTCCAAATTAAAGGGAGGCATGTCCTTGCCAAAAGGTGGCCTGAACCTCCTATTACCCTTAGGGTGATTCTAACCAGTGCATTGGCCACCAATTCTTATCTGGCCTCGGGATTCTTGCGCTTACTCTGGTTACCATTATTTGCCACACCCTTACTCTGACTGTTCTTCTTGCCTTGGTTGGCCTTCTACTCATCGAAGCCCGGATCCTTTGTATTGTCAGAGTCGGCATATTTCATGAGAGCCGTCATGAGCTCTCCCATATCCTGACACGTACGCTTGAGTCGGCCAAGTTTCTGCTTTAGAGGGACAAAGTGGCAGTTCTTATCTAAAATCAACATTGCCTGAGCCGCTGTGATCTGCTCCGAAGAGTGGTTGATTGTTGAGACCCGGCGAACCCAATGAAGAGCCGACTCATTCTCCTGCTGATCACAATGATCAAGATCCACGATGGTCATAAGCTGTTTGCACATTCCTTGAAAGTTTTTGATGAACCTGGCTCTCAGCTCCGCCCATGAATTGATAGTATTGGGTGGCAATCCCTTTAACCATGTGCGAGCCGGGCCTTCAAGCATCCTGATGAAGTACTTGGCACAAACCACCTCACTGACATCCAACATCTCCATGGCTAGCTCGTAACTTTCCACCCAAGCCTCCGAGGGTAAATCAGCGGTATAATTTGGGACCTTGCGGGGCCCTTTGAAATCCTTTGGCAACCGCTCACTCTGTAGAGCTGGGGACAAACACGGCACTCCTACCGCCCTGGTGGTCACTCCCACTCCAACTGAAACAGAGGGCACGGGCTCTTGGTGAGCCGCCACGGCTAAAGCTGCCGCCTCTTGCTGGCTTCTTGCCCGGTTTACGAATGCTTGTGTATCCATACCGGGCTGATGACCCGTTGGAATATCTCAATGCCGGTTGCTGCTGGAACCCGCGGGTGATCCGCAGTGCCGGCTAAAGCTTCGGCTGGGGAGAGAGGTTGAATGAACACGGCTCCGGCTATGAGTGTACTTCTCCGGTTGGGCCATCGCCATTTGTAGGTATCCAATGGCGTTCCGCACATCCTCCGCGAAGGGCGCTTCATCCGGAATAGGAATTGTCTCAAGCCGGGTGGCTGTCGCCACCATATTCTCGGCCGGGTTAGAATAATGACCCGCCGATGTTGGAAAAGCCACTGGTGAGGCCTGGCTTCGTCGGGCCGGATGAGTCGTCGGTCAAGCCATCGGGCGGCTTCCAGGCACATTTGTTGCTCGCCCCGTCCCTGGCGTGTTGAAGAGGTTCCTTGCCTCATAACGTTCCAGCAGGCGGGATTGATGCCTCATCCGACACACCGCAGCTGTCGACTATTGCTCCAGCCCGAGACGGAAAGCGTGTGTCTTGATACGTTCTGCCTCTTGCTCCATCTGGACTTTTAGCTCAGCCATCCTCTGCTGCTCCTCCGCCATCTGGTCCTTGATCCTCACAATCTCTAAGTTCCGAGCTGCTTGATTATCCGGTGTAACTTCAGTAGCCATTAGAGCCGCGAGCTCGTCCATCAGCTCAAGAAGAACTTGAGTTGGTGGTGGCGGGTCAGCGCCTGAGGTTGTGGCTCCCGCGGCTGTACTACTCGTGCCTGGGGTTGACCCCGCCATGAACACGGCAGCATGAATCGGCGGCCCAAGATCGTCCGACTCAGAGCAATCCGACTCAGGGCAGAACATGCCGTGGCCCCTGAGGCTGCCATTGTGAAGCTCGTAGACCGACTCTATTTCTTCGCTTGAAGATTCGTCCTCTGAATAGACAAGAGTTTCCTGCGATCCGGAAGCCTCCAGACCCATACCTTGAGTGAAGCCCACGAAGACGTGCTTCCGACCCGGGATAACGTGGGCAGGTTGCTTACGCCGAGGTGTTTCGACTATGTTGGTGCAGATGTCCGGCCCGGGTGTAGATCCGTCAACTTTTCCGATGAAAACGTGGATCCCGCCGAACGGAACCCGGAATCCATACTCCCCAGAATCAACATCAAGCCCCCAGCCGGCATCGTCGATGTAGAGCCGATCGTGGCGACTCTTGCTCATCATTCCAACTACGTATCCCTCGAGCCCCGGGAGAGAGCCCGATGAGAACTGAAGACCACCGAGCACAGGCCCCACTGTGGGCACCAACTATCGTGGTTTTATCACGGCAGATGTCCAGGTTAAAGGACTTGGGTTCGAGGCCATTGCTAACGTGATGGACTCAAAGGGGTTGATTGGGACGAAGGACACGAGTTTACCCAGGTTCGGCCCCTCAAGTCGAGGTAATAGCCTACGTCCTGCATGTGCTTGTATTGCTTGTTGTATCGATTACAATGGAGCTAAGGCTTGACCTGGTTCTCGATAACCTGATCTCTAAGTTGCCCCGGGTCTGCCTTTATATAGGAGGTCAAGACCACGGGTCATACAAGTTGTAATCGACTCTCATTGTCTATCCGAGTCTTCCTCTATCTTCCCTGTCCAAGTTGTCCCCGGGTGGCTTACTCACCCGGGTCTTCTCTGTCCAGGCCACCATCCAGCCCATCCTATGAGCCACCAAGCATCTTGGGCTTTAAGTCTTATGGCTCACTCTTGGGCCGGTGCATGAGCCGTCAGGTATAACCCGGAGCCCTTCGGGCGGGTCATACCACGGGGTTATATCCCCAACACAGGCGGTTCAGATAACTAGCATGAAGCTCATCAGTTGTCAGCTTCTCTAGCGCTGGGAGCTCAAATTCCAGCTTCTTGGAAGTTTAAGTCATCTCACTGTGCTTTGTTAGCACATGAGGTTGAGGAGAGTGGAAGCCGGCGCCAGTAATTAAGACGTCTGGAATAGTTGTTCTATTAGCAACCTTTGTAGGGCTTGGCAGCTTGAAACGGTCCCTCGGAGGACTCTCAGGAATTATATCATCGGCCGCCGACTCTGCAGAAGGACAAGCCTCTTAAGGTGCCTCTTTAGAAGCTGCCGAGGGATCAACATCCGGCATGGGAGCATCCGGCTTGGAAGGCTCCGGTTCTTGAGCATTAGGGCCAGGGGAGGACTTGTTGGTTTTCCTTCGCTTGGCTTGAGCACTGAAGAACACAAAGATTAGAGCCCAAAGATTACAACCACCAAAGACTCGGATGTAATGCCTGAAAAAACACATACAACGGGTTAATCTTTGGAGGCGGCAGAGCAGTTGCCATAGAGTCGCCAGACGAAGGAGGTGATCCCTGAAAATCCGTTCAAGCAATATAAGGCAATTTTGAATTACAAAGGAAAGATTGGTAAAATAAAGTAGAGAGGGAATAGATACCTCAGCTGGACCCTTCTTCTGAGTCAGAGAGTTAGATAACCCGGCCATGAGAACGGTAGAGTCGGTGCTCCGGGTCTGGCGTTGGGAGGTTTGCTGTTGCTTTTTCAAAAGAAATTGGGGGTCTAAGTAAGCAAGAGGATGAGAAAGTGGGACTTTTCGAACGACCCGCCGTATCTTCTGGGGTACAAAATAGTCTGAGTTGGACAAAACATAAGTTACCTCAGGAGCGTTGGCATGGCTTGTCTCTGTCTCGTCTTGTGAATAATTGTTGTCAATAAGGTGAATAAAAACGCAGCAAAGAGAGTTCAATTATACCTCTGAGTCATCTGATTCCAGCTGTTCTTCCGACTCTTCTTGAGTAGTGGTCTTCTTCCTCTGACCCGTGGTTTTGTTCTTTGACTTATTTAGAGGAGGAACGTATTTCTTCTTCCAGAAGTCGGAATTGACCTGAAAATATAAGTCGGCAAAAGGTGAAGATATTGCCAAAATACAGCTAATACAAAGAAGAGAATTATAAGAGCCGCCCTTACGTCTGGAGCCTAGTTCGTGGCAGAGAAAGGTGCTAACCCAATGACACCGCAAGCTTCTGAAGACTCATGAATGAGGCTCTTGATGGCAGCCATGATGTTATCCTATGATAACGTTGACGAGTTAAAGCACATGGGGTTGTCTGGTTGGCCCGTGTATTCATGCATGAGACGGCTCTGGCGGCTTAGAGGCATGACCCTCCAAGAAATCCAGCAATGAGTTAAGTCTAGGCCTGTTAGTCCATTGTCCATAAGCGCTTTGATCTTTGCGTGAGACGGAGCGTACTTTGCATGATTAGAATTTGACAGCCGGCTAGGGAGCTCAGATGTTGTTTTAAGCCGGGATCGACGATAACCCGACTGGGGATGGTCTCCTTTAGGGGAGGTATCTTTGCAGTAAAACCAAGTTTTGTTCCAGTCTTTAGGGTGGCTTGGCAATTGAAGAGCCGGGAAAGTTATGTCCCGCCGCCTCTAAATGGAAATACCACCAAGCTCTAACATTGGGCCAGCCTTCACCTCTGTCTGTCGATTGGCATAAAAGGACTCACAGAATAAATCCACGGACGACTCTTCTTGCAAATAGACCTCACTGAGTATTTGGAAGTTGCATATGTTGGAAACAGAGTTGGGGGCAAGGTCTTGAGGGTGCAGTTTAAAAAAGTGAAGGACATCCCGGAAGAATTTTGAGCCGGGTGGGCTAAACCCGCGCGAGAGGTGATCGGTAAATATGACTACCTCACCCTCCTGAGGACGGGCCTTCAATTCATCGCCCGGAACCTGCCAATGAATAACACTTTTTGCTGGAAGGGTCCCCACGTTTACAAAGTCCATCAAATACACTTCTGTAACAGCAGAGCCGACCCAGTTGCACGAGTTAGATGCACGAGACATGGCGGCGGTTCAAAACTGCACAAGGTAACAATGCATGGCGAGTCAGGGGGTGGCAGATGACTAAGGGCGGCTAAAAGCCTAAAATCTTATAAAGTTAAGCCACCAAGAGCTGGTTGGCGGGAGCTGGAATTCCATGGCGGGTCAAGTTTATGTAAAATTTTCCTAAGTGTGGAAAACAGGTTTCGCAACATATCTACGTGGTTGCGGATCTACAAAACAGAGAAAAGTGGTTTTATTTTTAAACCTAGCGACGAACTGTCGGACCAGGGAAAGTTTGAAGATGGCAAGCAGAGCAATTATAGATCTGCGCGGTGCTACTATCAGTTTCCTACGGTCTACCGCAATGGAGAAAAGGATATCATCAAGTTTTATGGACTATGCATAGCTGACATTATGGAGAAGCTTGTGTTCTAAGCAACGGAGGAACTCTATGAAAACCCTATCGAAATCTACGGATCTAGGGGAGGAGAAAAACTTACCGGAGATGATGCAACAGATGCGGGCAGAGCTCTGGTAGGAACAGGTTGATGCAGCGGCCTGAATGACGACGACATGGAGATGTCACCAGAGCGAGGTGCGCTAGAGTGGCGGTGTCGAAAGGAGGAAGAAGAAGTGTGAAGTGGAGAAGGAAATCAAATCTGCTCCTCGCGGTCCTATTTAAATAGGCACAAGGAGGAAACGGGCGCGAGAATCCAGGCGAAGGATATTGATTGACCGAGGCAGACGCCTCGATTCTCGGGCTGTCCATTCAATAAGGGAAAGATTTGTTGTGGTCGTCAGAGGATCTTTCTGACAGATTTGATATAACGTCATGGTGGGTCATTTTTGTTTTACTTTTAGGTGACACAAGTGAGACTTGCCGCTAGTTAAGAAGGAGGCTAAAGTAAACAAGCTCAAATCAACCTGGGGCCTAATGTTGGGGATATAACCCCGTGGAGAGACCCACCCCTGAGGCTCCGGGTCACACCTGGTGGCTCATACACCAGCCCAAGGATGGTTCGTGAAGACTTAAGCCCAAGACGTTGGGCGGCTTGACAAGATGGGCCGAGATGTGGCCCGGACGGAGAAGGTATGAAGACCCGGGTGGGTGAGCCACCCGGAGACAACTTGCTTAGGAAGGCAAGACAATGTAGAGATAGACTCAGACACGTTGTGAGAGTCGGTTACAACTCGTATGACCCGTGGTCTTGACCTCCTATATAAAGGCGAGACTCGGGGCGACTTAGAGAGAGAGATCAACTATCGAGAACTAGGTCAAGTAATCTGCTCCCTTGTAATCGATACACCAAGCAATACAAACACAAGCAGGACGTAGGTTGTTACATCTAATTGAGGGGCTGAACCTAGGTAAACCCGTCTCCTTCATCCCGATCAACCCCTTTGAGTCCATCACCTTAGCGATGGCCTCGGATCCAAGTCCATTCACCCGGACATCTGCCATGACAAAACCATGACAAATTCCATGATGCTCCCCACCGGGAATCAGAAATTCCTTCGTAGGCTTGCACGTGAAAGCACATTTGCTCCCTTGGTGGTTTTGGTAATTAATAACAACATATAAGTCATTGTACTAATGTTTCCACCAAGTATATTTCAGGAAAAGTTCATTGATGGGAATGGCAAAAGGATTGTGGAATTACCACCAAGATTCAAGGAAATAGGTTGGCCAAACTTCAAGCAAGAGGACTCTACATTTTACATTTGTGAGAAAGCACTTTGAGTATATAGGAAAGCCAATAATATTAAAAGGGGGTAAAGTTTTGATGGTGAACAATATGCTCAAACGTGCACAAGTGACAGTCACAAAAACATCCACATACTCTCCCACCAAAGTCTGTCCTAAGCCAAATATGCCAAATAGGTGCAACCAACATTTCTAGCCTGGTGCCACCGAGTTCCAAACCCTAGACAGACCCAGCCAAACCCTGACACTTTGGTGCAGCTGACATTGCACTCGGTGCCATCGAGTTGGGTTGCCAACTTCCTGTTACGCAAATTCTCATTTTCGGTCTGACCGAGAATGGTGAATCGGCCTCACTGAGTTTGGTAAATCTGACCGTTGGTCACCTTGTCGGTGCAACCAAGAGTTATATATTGGTCCATCCGAGATTCAAAAGTTGCCACTTTTTGTCACTTCGGTACCACCGAGTTTTACACTTTGGTGTCACCGAGTTTGACTTATTGTGTGTAATGGTTGGATTTTTGGGGATGCCTATATATACCCCTTCACCACCACCCACTCGCAAGAGAAGCACTCAGAACTATTCCATACCTATCCTACTTAGTTTTCTGAGAGAGAACCAGCTACCCTTGTGTTGAGGTCAAGATCTTCCACTCCAACCATACAGATCTTGATTTCTAGCCTCCCCAAGTTGCTTTCCTCCAATCCCATCTCTTCTACAAAGCCAAACCCGTGAGAGAGATTGTGTGTTGAGGAGTCTATCATCTTGAAGCACAAGAGCAAGGAGTTCATTGTCATTACCGAGCCTATTACCTTTTGGAGGGTGGTGCCTCCTAGATTGGTTAGGTGTCACTTGGGAGCCTCCTACTTCGTGTTGTGGAGTGAACCAAGAAGTTTGTAAAGTAAAGGAGATCGCCTACTTCATGAAGATCTACCCATAGTGAGACTAGTCCTTCATGGACGTAAGCCGCATGGAATAGTCGAGGTTGCTTCTTCGTGGAACCCTCCATGGGTAGAGCCCTCCATGGACTCTCGCGAACGTTACCCTCCATGGGTTGAAGACTCCATGAACGTGGACGTACGATAGCACCACATATCGGAACCATGGGAAAAATCATCATGTCATCACTTGTCTTTGCATTCCTAACCCTCTCTTTACTTATATGTGCAATGTCTTTATTTTCCATTGCTATACTCTTAGACATGCATGTGTAGGGTGTTACTTGATATGCTATGAAATCTTAAACTTGCCAACAATTAAAATTGGGAAAAGGCAAACTTTTATTTGGTTAAGTAGTCTAATCACCCCCCTCTAGACCTACTTTCGATCCTACAAGTGGTATTAGAGCTTTGGTCTCCATAGCATTGGTTTCACAACTAGGAGAAGTATGGCATCTAGTGAGGGAAATTATAACCGTAGTGGTCCATACTTTGATGGCACTAATTTTGCTAGTTGGAAGCATAAAATGAAAATGCATTTGCTTGGTCATAATCTTGTCGTTTGGGCTGTTGTTCGTGTTGTCTTGCAAGGTGAATTCTTTGCGGATGGAAAGGAACCGGATCATGAAGCATCTACGGATGAATTGAAGATGTTGCAACTCAATGCTCAAGCATGTGACATTATCTTCAACTGTCTATGTCCTGAACAATTCAACAAAATCAGCCGTCTTGAACATGCAAAAGAGATTTGGGATACTTTGGTTGATATGCACGAAGGAACTGAGTTCGTGAGAGAATCCAAGTTAGATGTTCTTCAAGGTCAACTTGACAAGTTCAAGATGAAGTTTGGTGAAGGAGTCGTTGAAATGTACTCTAGGCTAGCTCTCATCACCAATGAGATTGTCGGCTTAGGAAGCGAAGAAATGACTGACAAGTTCATCATCAACAAGATACTTCAAGCTTTGGATGTGAAATATGACACCGTGTGCACATTGATCCGAATGATGCCCAACTACAAAGATCTCAAACCAACGGAAGTGATTGGTAGAACTGTTACTCATGCTATGACACTCAAAGACAAGGAAGACCTTCATCACAAGTCTAGTGTTGCTTACAAAGCCACAAGTGATGCTCCCGCTACCTCAACTGACAACCTTGTCACAAATGAAGAGATAAGCCTCATGGTCAAGAAATTCAACAAATTCTACAAGAATAGAAGCAAAGATCGCAGCTCTAAATCAAGATATGAAGAGAAGCGTTCGTCAAGTTGTGATCAAAACTTCTACAATTGTCGGAATCCCGGACACTACTCAAATGAGTGCTCAGCTCCCTACAAACGAAGAGAAGAGTCACCAACAAGACGAAGCTCAAGAGATGAATCACCTCGAAGAGAGAGAAGGAGTAGATATGATCGTTATGAACAAAGACCCTCAAGGAGAAGTAGAGACTCGGAGAAGAAGGACAAGCACACCAAGAGCTACTCAAGAAGGAAGCATCAAGCTCATGTTGGTGAATGGGTTTTCGGCTCTGACTCCGACAACCACTCCGAGAGAAGCTATCACTCCAACTCCGACTATAGTCAAGATGATGGTGTTGCCGGCATTGCACTAGTGACAACCAGCTCCTATGACCTATTTGATTCACCAAACGAAGGAGGTAGAAGTTGCTTCATGGCTAAAGGCCCCAAGGTATCACACCTCGAATATCTGGATTTCGATAGTGATGAAGATGACTTGCTTTATGATGATGACTTGATATGTGATAAAACTAGTGATGTTAATCATAATGAACTTGATATTTCTCATTCTAGTCAAGATAAGTCAATTGGCAATGATAAGATCAAAATAGAAGAACTAACTAAAGAACTCAACACTCTTAAGTTAGCTCATGAATCTACTCTTGAAGATCATAGAGAGCTTGTAAGAACTCATGAGAAGCTAGGCTTCGAGAAGCTCAATTTGGAGCAAGAACATGAATTTCTTAAAGCTATCAATGACGATCTCCGAAAGAAGACTTCATCTTATATTGCCAAATTACTACTCTTGTCTACATTCATGCCACAAGTCAAATCTAAGCAAACCGGTAACAAAGAAAAGAAAGGTTCTTCATCTAGTAGCAACAATAAAAATGCTAAACCCAATGATGTTGCTCCTAGTAGTTCTATTGATTCCACTAATGATGATTCTCTTAGCCAAGTTACACTTGAGCAAGAAATATCTTTATTGAAAGGAGTTATAGAGAAAGGTATCCACAAGAGTCTTGAAGGGTACAAACAATTTGATGAGATTGTATGCAAGCACGGAGGATACGAAAGAATTGTGGTGTTAGCTACTTCAACGCTAATGGAGTTGAATGGGAAGAAGGTCAATATCCCAATCCCAAATTTGTTCCTCAAAAGGAGAAGTCTGAAAATACTCTTCCCATGGGGAAAAACACTCAAGATGACCTTCCACCACAAAACACCAAGCTCAAGGGTAAGAACAAGCTCCAAGAGGACTTTGACTCTTATGAAGATAAATCCCAAACTTTGGTGAAGTGGGTTCCCAAGGCTACTACAAGCTCAACTTCTACAAGCATTACTTCAACACCACGGATCCCCATCAACTTGATGTGGATTCCCAAGAAGAAGAACTAGAGAGTTCTTGAGGGGTGACTCCGCCAATGAAATTCACTCATATTCATTATTGGCAAGATCTATTTGCAATCAACATCAAACCTACACAATAGATCAAGGAGTCACACATTTCCTCAAAGGTAAGCAAGGGACTAGGTAATCAACAAATCAATGGACATCATCACACATGCTTTGCACTCCATGTCCATAGATATCCTCGTATTTGTCTCTTGTGTGTTGGGACTAACCCATGTAGGTGAGAAGAGTAAGGAAACAACAAGGATGCTGCCAACTATTGGTGATCTTCATCAACCTTGAGCATCCACCACTACCTCACCAACATGAAGTCTTCATCGACAAAACCCAAGGTTAGTTTATCCCTCTCATGGGGGGATGTCACATCAAGGGGGAGCTTTACTCTAAGACTTGAGTCAAAGAATCTCTTAGTATGTGACAAACATTATATGCTTTATGATAAATTGGTAACCCCACTTGTGCTTAAACGATGAGTATGAACTATGATCAAGTATTCTTACTTGGATCCTAAGTCAAATACTCATATATAGATAACTTCGTCATTGCCCAGGTGCTTGTTAGATGCTAGAGTATATGTGCATGTTTGCCATGATTTCATTTGACATCTTATTGTGTGAGCATTTTGGTCTGCATTTATTTTCTTATTTGAGGATATCCAATTGTTGCTATTTGGCTTTTAATTTATCTTTTGCCAATTGGATATAGAAGAATTCCTAGGACCACTTCTTTAGCTATCTATGCTTTCTCACCTCATACTCTATTCATGCTGCATCACAAAATTTGAACAAGTGCTTTTCGATCCCTTTGTGTGTGGAGCACTCGGAGTTCCGTATCGACAAGGACTGACCATTAAAACCTCCCAAGTGCATATTTGTGGAACCAACCCCTCAATCTCGGTCTCCCCGAATGCCTAGGGTTGATCTAGTTTTTCAATCTCGGTACAACCAATTCCATTTTCTTGGTTACACTGAGTGTCCCTGTCAGCTGACAATTGAGGCACTCTGTGACACCGAAAAATTAGAATCGGTGTCACCGACAGTGGTGGGTATATAAGTCTAGACCCCGACGCTTTGAAATTCCACCTTCAAATGTCTCGCTCCAAAACCCTAAGCTACCGCTCCGAAGACCCCTGGTCATCGCCCTTGTCTTCCTAAGCTCCTCCGCCGCTGGGAATCACCGTCGCCGACAAAATCCATTCCCTCGTCACTGCCATAGAGGATCCGCGCCAAGTTAGGGTACGGATTCGATCTCTATTGCGCTCCATGTCCGAGTCTTGCGCATTAGATCCTTGTTATTCATTGATACACCCTTTGCACATGTTTCTATCCTCTCAAATCCCCAAAATATCGCGATAGATGAGTTTTATAGGGTTTTGCCGTCCGCCCTATACATCTCGGTGGAACCGAAACGGAAATATCGGTCTCACCGATATGCTTTTTAGTGAGGTCGAGAACTGACTTGGTGGAACCGAGTTGCTCTTCTCGATGTGAGTGAGAAGGCTGCCAAGTTTCGGTTAAGAGAGTCAGTCAGTCTCGGCCCCATCGAAATTTCTGTTTCGGCTGCATCGATATCCATCTAACAGAATGCAAAAGACTTGAAAATTCATTGCTCAAATTTCAAAAACCAGCCTCATTTTGTGACGACTCATCTTCTTCTGATCTCCTATACTCTATTCACAGGGTCAGTATGTCGGGCTTAGAGGACAGTCAGAATGTGGAAGAGCAGGGAGTTGATATGAGTTCTGGAACAAGCCCAGAAGCCAGTTCTTCTAAGATCCAGGCACCCCCAGCTGTCATGGGTTGCCCAAGGCTGCTACAAGAACCAGGAAGAAGCTCAAATCTTATGAAGAAGACTCAGATTTCATTCCAGAGGCAATACTTGCTAAAAAGCAAGAAAAGGCTGGCAAGAAGTCAGCATCTGAAGCTACTTCCTCTCAAAGAGTTGTCAGTAAAGTCTATGCTCCAGCTGAAACCTTCAAGGCACATGAAAGTGCAAGAGCCACTATGTTAGATGAGGTCCCCAAATCTATGCCTAAGAAGGCAGGGGTGAAGAAGTCCAGGAAGAGGATTGTCCATGTTATTGGCAGGCCTACCTCTATGTTTGAGGATCCAGAGGAGGCTACTGGTGCTGCTGCTGAGGAGAAGGAGGAAGAGCATGCTGAGATAGTACCTCCCAAGAAGAAAGCCAAGAAGCTCATGGCTGATGCTATGCCAAATACTGGCACCTCCAAGAGCACCAAGCCTACATCTAAGAAGGTTGCTGCACAAAAGTCCAAGAGGACTACCAGGGACATTCCTGCTTCAAAGAAGAACAAAGGGACTGCCTCCAGAATGGAAGATGATGAGGACTTGACTACCTTGATGAAGCTCAGACCACATCTTCCAATGCATGATGCCAGCCACTTAGTATCTGAAGACATGAAGAAGTGGAAAGACTCAGGCTTGAGAGCCTGGAGAGCCATAGATCCCTATGATTAGAGGAGGAAGACTGTCGTTGACTACATGTTTTATACCAGAGAGCAACATGATTTCTATGAGACCGTTCTGCTTGACAAGAGCCTTGCTGTTAGCTACATGAGGTATGCTGATTGGAAGTTTATCAAAGATAACGTGAACTACTTCCCAAGTGTCCAAGACAACTTCCATTGCATTGGTCTGGACAAATTCATTGGCTGAGAGCTTACTGCATGGAATGACGAGACGATCATGCAATTCTACTCCACTGCTCATTTCTACGGAGATGGTAGAATTGTATGGATGATAGAAAGTGCTAGATATGAATCCACTGTAGAGGAATGGGCTGCTCTACTAGAAGTTCCAGAAGCTGAAGAAGGAGATTTGGATGTATACTCTGAACCCACGGCAAGTCACAATGACATGAAAGACATGTTAGTCCTATCCCCGCAGACAAGGTGCAATCACACAAGCTTGGATCTATCTATTATCTGCAAGCAGGCCTTCGGGACTATCAACACTATTCTCAGGCATACCATGATGCCCAAGTCTAGATATGACAAGATGATCAGAGGCTAATCCATCAATATGCTGATCCACCTTGATAGGAACACCAAGATCAGAGTAATGGATCTGATTGTAGAGACAATCAAGAGGGTTTTTGCTGACCAGAAGCACTCATGTTGCTATGCACCCTACATACAGTTGCTTGTCAACTCACAGTTGGAGAAGCACATTTTTGCTCTTGGTCGCCCACACCTACCCCTATAGTCAGAGTTCGAGGATAACGTCATGGTGATCCACCCAAATCATCCCACATCTGCTACACCACAAGTAGAGGTAAAAGCTGTTCGAGCCGTTAGTTCTCAAGTCCATAGATCCACGAAAAAGCAAATGGATCTTCTGATCACAGTCGTCCAGGGCATGCAAATGGATATCAAAGGGATTTTGGAGAACCAGAACAACCTTGTGAGGATCTTTGAGTCGAGGATCAAAGTTCTTGGTGACAAAGTGGACAAGGTTACAAAGACAGTGATTGAGCTCCAGAAGGAAGTTGACTTCATGCACATTCCCCGTGTCTCCACTACCTCTTCTGATGATGATGATGATGATGTTGATGAGGAAGGATCACCTCTCAGGCCGGGCACCCAGTTCTTCACTCGGACTAGATCAACTACACTGCCTTCTCCAGAATCCACGCCCTCTTCATCAGCTCTAGCTACTGTCAGCACTGCTCCTGCTCCATCAGCTCCAGTTCCACCAGTGTCTACTCCAGCTCCATCCACGACATCTTTAGAGTTCTTCGCCGACGCCCGCCGTGCTCTCGACTCATTCATTGACAATCGGAGGAGACCAGCCCAAGAACCCTTAGATAGACACCTTTGAACTTTTTGGTAACTTGTTGCCAAAGAGGAAGAAGTGTATATAGATCATTAGGCTTCGAGAGAGAGTGTGTTTGGTGTTCTGCTTTTTCAAAACAATTCCTTTTGGTTGCCATGATACTCTTTTGTTTTGCTTGTGATACACGCTTGATGATGTTTGAGCATACGCTTTGTTGTGTGATGCTACTATTTCCTATCATCTTAAATGCTTATGTGATGATCATTCATCTTTGGTTGATTTTTTTTGCTATGATATTCATTCCAATTATTCTCGCACACCACCAAGTGGTATGTGACATGTGAGATGTGACCCATGTACCTAATCGATTGTGCATTTGCATTCAACCGAAATCAAAAATAATGCACAAATTTAGGGGGAGATCTTGCTTTTCACATTCGTCTCAAAGCGACGACTATAATCATTGATTATATCTTTGTGGAAGCTTTGATCTATATGTTGTCATCAATTACCAAAAAGAGGGAGATTGAAAGCACATTTGCTCCCTTGGTGTTTTTGGTAATTAATAACAACATATAAGTCATTGAACTAATATTTCCACCAAGAATATTTCAGGAAAAGTTCATTGATGGGAATGGCAAAAGGATTGTGGAAGTACCCCAAGATTCAAGGAAATAGGTTGGCCAAACTTCAAGCAAGAGGACTCTACATTTTACATTTGTGAGAAATCAATTTGAGTCCATAGGAAAGCCAATACTATCAAAAGGGGGTAAAGTTTTGATGGTGAACAATATGCTCAAACGTGCACAAGTGATAGTCACCAAAACATTCACATACTCTCCCACCAAAGTCTGTCCTAAGCCAAATATGCCAAGTCGGTGCAACCAACATTTCTATCCGGTGCCACCGAGTTCCAAACCCTAGACCGACCCAGCCAAACCCTAACACTTCGGTGCAGCTAACACTACACTCGATGCCACCGAATTGGGTTGCCAACTTCTTGTTATGCAAATTCTCATTTTCGGTCCAATCAAGAATGGTGAATCGGCGTCACCGAGTTTGGTAAATCTGACTGGTAGTCAGCTTGTCAGTGCAACCAAGAGTTATATATCAGTCCATCCGAGATTCAAAAGTTGCCACTTTTTGTCACTTCGGTACCACCGAGTTTTAAACTTTGGTGTCACCAAGTCTGACTTATTGTGTGTAACAGTTGGATTTTTGGGGATGCCTATATATTCCCCTTCACCACCACCCACTCGAAAGAGAAGCACTCAGAACTATTCCATACCTATACTACTCAGTTTCCTGAGAGAGAACCACCTACCCTTGTGTTGTGGTCAAGATCTTCCACTCCAACCGTATAGATCTTGACTTCTAGCCTTCCGAAGTTGCTTTCCACCAATCCCATATCTTCTACCAATCCAAACCTGTCAGAGAGAGATTGTGTGTCGAGGAGTCTATCATCTTGAAGCACAAGAGCAAGGAGTTCATTGTCATTACCGAGCCTATTACCTTTTGGAGAGTGGTGCCTCCTAGATTGGTTAGGTGTCGCTTGGGAGCTTACTACTTCGTGTTGTGGAGTGAACCAAGAAGTTTGTAAGGGCAAGGAGATCGCCTACTTCGTGAAGATCTACCCATAGTGAGGCTAGTCCTTCGTGGACGGAAGCCGCATGGAATAGTCGAGCTTGCTTCTTCGTGGAACCCTCTATGGGTAGAGCCCTCCGTGGACTCTCGCGACCTTTATCCTCTGTGGGTTGAAGACTCCATGAACATGGACATACGAAAGCACCACCTATCGGAACCACGGGAAAAATCATCGTGTCGTCACTTGTGTTTGCATTTCGAACCCTCTCTTAGACATGCATGTGTAGGGTGTTACTTGATATGTTATGAAAGCTAAAACTTGCTAAGAATTAAAATTGGGAAAAAGGAAAAACTTTTATTTGGTCAAGTAGTCTAATCACCCCCCTCTAAACCTACTTTCAATCCAATAGCTGGTCAGTGAGGAGTTGGGTGAGATTCATCATGTAATCGAGTTAGTTTTGTTAGGGCTTCATCCCTAGTATCTATTATGGTCTAAGATTAACATTGCTACAACTTTTCCATGCTTAATGCTTGTCACTAGGGCCCGAGTGCCATGATTTTAGATCTTAACCATTTATGTTATCATTATTATATCTAGGTTCTTGATCCGATCTTGCCTAGTCATATGCACCTATTACGTGTTATGATCCGTCAACCCCATTGTGATAATATTTGGGATACTTCACGGTGATGACCATAGTTTGAGGAGTTCATGTATTCAATAAGTGTTAATGCTTTTTTCCAGCTCTCTATTAAAGCAGGTATTAATATCCTTTAGTTTCCTTATGGACCATGCTTCCACGGGAGGGTAGGAAAAAAGATGCCATGCAAGTTCTTTTCCATAAGCATGTATGACTATATGAGGAATACATGCCTACATTACATTGATGAATTGGAGCTAGTTCTGTGTCGCCCTAGGTTATGACTATTATATGATGAATATCATCCAACAAATACTCCAATCCAGTGCCTACAACCTTTCCACCAATTGTTTTTGCTAAGTTACTACTGTTGCTGCTACTGTTGCACTCTCTACAAAACTATCACCGCTACTATTACCGCCACTACTAGTGTTACCACTGCTATCAAACTACCATATTATTGTGCTATTGATCACTTTGCTGCAGATATTTATCTCCATGTGTGGTTGAATTGACAATTCAACTATTAATACTCTCAAACATTCTTTGGCTCCCCTTGTGACGAATCTATAAATTTTGGTTGAATACTCTACCCTCGAAAATTGTTGCGATCCCATATACTTGTGGCTTATCGAGACCTTTTTCTGGCGCGCCGTTGCCCGGGAGCAAAGCTATATTTGCCGAGTCACTTGGGATTTATGTCAATTGATGACTATGAAGAATCTGAAGGATACTAAAACCAAGATTTTTCCCTCTAAGACGAGGGGAGGTGAAGAACTGACATCTAGCTCTGCACTTGATTCACCTTCTGTTATGAGTAAACTTGCAACACCACCACATGCTATTAATCCTCATATTGATGATGCTACTTCTGCTATGAATGATGCTTATGATGGTGCTAGTACCATGTTTGATGAAATCGTGTCATTGGGTAAATTTCTTGATGAACAAATTGCTAGAGCTCAAGAGAATGAAATTATTGAAACTGATGAATCTGTTGAAACCGATGATAACTTTGAAACTGATGATTATTAAACACCTAATAGGCCAAGCTCTCCTAGATTTTAAATTTCTTGATTATGAAACCAACGAGTTGGTGTATTTTATTTGAGTTTACTTCAAGTTTGCTATGACCGGGTGTTAAACAAAGTATCCAAGTTTGCCACATAACCGCGGGTACGGCTTCTCGAAAAGATTTAACCCTGCAGGGGTGCTCCAACTCGTCCATCACAAATTAACCACACGAAGTGGGAATAACCTCAACCACAGATCTCGTGATATTCCTAGGCAATTCCAAAGGAAATCCAGTACCTCGAGATAGCCCGAAGAATAATCGGAATTCCTCGCTGAAGACGTTTGAGAAAGGTAAAACAAATCCAGCAAGGCCTCCCGACGTGGCGACGATCCCGATAGGAGCCGCGTATCTCGTTCTCAGGACACGGCGGATAAGCGACGCGTACAGTGGTCTGATAGAAATCTCCCAAGTTGCCCTGGGTTGGCCTCACACGGTGCTCTAGTTTGGACCAACACTCATGAGGAGCACTGGCCCGGGTTGTTGATTAATTATCCACGGGGTCCGTAAAATCCCCTATGCAAGTTCATTAGTTATTATGCAAATGTAGTACCAATGTTGGGCCTTGCCAGACAAGTTTTATCCCAAAACGAAAATCAAGGGGGTCCCCATAACAACCCCGAGCATGTTAGGAGCGCTCATTTATGGAACATAACACCGGTTCACAAGTAACTAGGGCGGCAAGAGCGGAACAAAACACCGAGCAAAAGGCCAAGCCTTCCACCCTTTGCCAAGTATATATGTGCATTAAATTAAATAGCAGCAATATTGTGATATAGCAAAGAATGTCCATGTTGTCACATGGAAGCAATTGCAGCTGCAGCTAGAAACACTATAAGAAGGGCTGAGCAAGTGGTAACATAGCCAAACAAAGGTTTGCTGGGATGTGGAGGGGTTAGAGGCTTATCATGGCAATGTTGGGAGGCTTGTCAAACATGTGGTAGGTAGCGAGACATAACGTTAAAAGATGAGACAACTAGCATGGCAATGAGAGTAATGGTATCCAGGGAAATGTGTCATCTTGCCTAAGACCCCGCTCAGAAGAAGAACGAGTCCATGAAGAAGACGAGCCAACCTAGTCGAACGAATCCTCACACTCTGAATGCTTTCGGAACTCTAGCGAGAAGAAGCAATCCAAAACAAACAATCAACACAAGGTACACCACAACATATGCATGACACGACGCACAAACAAATATGATGCATCAAGTGGAGCTCAATATGCAACGAGTTGTATATTGACGAAACTCCACATTCGAATTATTTAGTTCATTCCCATTAGGTACACGACAATATTAAACGTTGTAAAACATGGTAAGAGGTGAAGCATAAGTAACTATATATGTAGGCATCTTAAGTGAGGTCGGAAACAACTTATAGTATTTCCGAAATGACCCCATATGATAATTTCGAAATTGGTCCAGATCTGAACTGATCATATTTTATATTTGTTAAACAGCGAAATAAATGTCACCATGACATTCTACACGTCATTCTAGTCGATTTACATATATAGAACATCTCAAACAGTGCTACGGTCTACAAGATATGAGCAACACAACATGCACATGTCATGAATGCAAATGCATGGAAAACACCACCACAAACATTTCAAACCATGAATGCAACAAGTTATTATGAAACCACATGAGATTCTAAGAAAGTTACATATGCAACATGTTCAAAACGGAGCTACGGTTCAACCACAAACACCAAAACAAGTTCTAGTTGAAATCTGCCAAAAACAGCAACATAGCATTTTGCACTCATGAAAACAACAAGCTAAAAGATTATAAAATGCACAAACTAGGCATGGGGCAGTAGAATATAACACACACTGCATTTCATCTTCACATGTCATAATCAAAACTTGCATGGACCACATGGTATAAAGCTCACAAGGAGGCTACTTGAAAACAGTTTCAGACTTGGTGAAAATAGCAGTTTTTGACAGTGCAGTTTTTATCATGAAGGCATATTGACAGCAGTGAAACTATATGCTATAGAGCATATTATGGCATGAAACTTAACAGGATACTAAAGGACAATATCAACTACAATAACTCCATTACACCTACCACAAAAGGGTTCTAGATCACTAGCAAATCACATGGCAAGATAGCAACAAAATATTACAGATTCCAGAGTTAGAAATATTTGAGCATCTCAAAACAGCAGAATTTATATAGCAAGTTGACAACAACAAAACAACACCTAAACATGCATTTCTATGACAAGTAAAATGTCCATGGGCTAGGACACATATCAAAGGACACTTCTCAAGTTAAAAATTATTTCATATCATGCATGAACTAATCCCACAAAATTAACAAAAGGGCATCACGGAGAAAATGGCATGCACACAAAATGCTCAAATGACAAAACTAAATGCACAGATAAATCATATGGATTTTTCTACCCCGAAAACATATATAATATGCTTAGGTTCATGTGGAAAATTAATCACAATTAAATATGTGAGTATTAGGCATAATCACCTTATAGCAATTCATTAATGCAAATTAAATGCAAACACTATTCCAACATTTTTATCATGCATAAAAATGCGATGCCGATGATATGAACATTTTTATTATATGGTTGGATTAAATCCCGATGCATGTTAAGTGATTATGATAATGCAATTAAATGGCAATTATGCAAAATGACAAGTTAAATATTTTAGGCATGGATGCAAATGACATATTATTAATCTACATTTTATTCTAAGCATTTTATATATTAAAATTATTTTGAAACAACTTACGATTAAATAGTTACCAATGTTTTAAATCTGCAAAAGGGGTCTACACATAAAAATAAAAAAACGCAAGGGGGGCTGGGCTCACCAAAGTGGGCCAAGGCCCATTCGGCTGGCGCTGGGGAGCAGCTAGCGAAGGAGCTAGTGGGCCGCTGGTCCCTGCAATAGGGTCAACGCGAGCGCTGGGACAAGCACTCGTCGTGCAGCTCCCTGCTCCCGAGCAGGCAACCGGCGGTGGCGGCTAGGCGAACTCCAACGAGGCGGCGAGGGCGGATCCGGCGCGGGGAGACCAGGGGAGGCCGGATCCGGTGGCGGCCGGCCCATCCCCAGCGACAGCGAGGCCAGGCGGCGGCGGGGCGAGGTCGGGCGCGACATCCATGGCAGGGAGGAGCTGCGGGAGAGAGAGAGACCAAGGGATCAAGCGCGAGGAGAGGAGGAAGAAGGAGAGGAAGGAAGAGGAGAGGGCGGAGAGGTCCGGTACGGCGGGGCTCCGGTGAGCCGGCGGTGACGACGGCCAAAGGAAGCTACGGGAGGAGCTCGGGCAGCCATGGGAGGCACGGGAGGAGCTCGGGGACGGGTCCAGATGGGCTTCCCCGGGCTCAGATGGGCTCGGGCGGGCCTGACGGCTGGAGGAGGGAGAAGCTAGGGTTTGGCACGGGATTCTAGGAGGGATTAGGGTTGGCTGCCCAATTAGGAAGGGGAGGGAACTATTTATAAGTTTCGGGGCTAGGGTTAGCGGTCGCTGTCCGTTTTCGGCCGTCGGATGTCGACTCGACGGACCGGAGGCGGAGAGGGGCTACGGTGGCTATGCAGATGGGCTACGTGGGGAAGAGAGAGAGAATGGTGATCCATGGCATGGAGGTTTTAAAATACTGAAAAATGTCCGATAAAATAACGATAACCTCACTGCTACGACTGTCCGACTGGGTATCAAACGAATTCGGAACACGACGAAATTCGACGGGCAGTCTACCTACAATATAACAAGACCGCACGCCAAGTTTCGACCCAATCCAAGAATATTTTGCGTGCACTTAAAAACGGCTTTATTTAAATGATGTCGTAGGCGCGTGCGTGTGAGGCTGGTCTCAAAACGGGCAATGGCAAGAACGGAGAGAACCAACAACTACGAACGGATGCAAGTTTTCAAAAACGAGTGACGATACAATGCAGATGATGCGAATGATGCAATGATGAATGCGACACCTAGACGAACACATGACGAGAACGGAAATAAAAGGGGAATCTTCTGGAATCTTCTGGAGCGTCGGTCCCGGGCTGTCACATCAGCGTTGCCAAGTTCACACCAAGACAGATGAAGAAGGCAACATTGTGTTTACTAAGCATACCACTCAAGAGTGTCGCCTACTCAAGCAAGCTATGGGTAAGGAGTTAGCAGAGGACAAGGACGATGCTGACGATAAGAAGGAGCAAATCCCAGGGTTTCCACTAGTCAACAAAGTCCTGAATATGAGTTTTGCAGACGTCGAAAGCAAGAGAAAATTGACAGTTGTCAATCGGGAAGTCAACATGGCAGTTCTGACTTCCTCCAAGCAACTCAGTTGCGCAAAGACTCCGATTACGTTTGACCACACTGACCATCCACCTCACATAGCCACCCCTAGGAGGCAGGCACTGGTCATTGATCCGGTCGTGAATGGCGTCCGACTATGCAAAGTTCTTATGGACGGAGGCAGCGGGCTCAACATCATTTATGCGGACACACTCAAAGCGATGGACTTCCACGGGATAGTCCCTCGAAAGAAGGCAAAATCACTCGGCCAGATCTCCGTGGATGTAGTGTTCGGCAAAAATGAGAAGAATTTCCGGAAGGAACAGTTGACCTTTGAGGTTCTAGACTTTTGCGTCGCCTACCATGCAATCTTGGGCAGACCTGCTTATGCACGTTTCATGTCCCGACCATGTTACCTGTATCTTAAGCTGAAGATGCCAGGGCCGAATGGCATGATCATCGTGACCGGGGACCGAGTTGTGGCAGACGAATGCCTCCAGCAAGGTTCCAAGATTGCCACTGAACAAGTGTTAGCGGCAGAACTCGAAGGGTATAAGAAGGAAGTGGATGTTGCTGATTTGCTTTGGTCGAAATGGCTTGCGTCCGAGTCGACCTTCCAATCGGACGGCGAGACCAAGCAAGTCCACATTCGCCCGACCGACCCAAATGTTGCGCCGACAAACATATCCACCTCAATCGGGGATAAATAGCAAGCCGAGCTCATCCAGTTCTTCCGTGAGAACTGGGACTTGTTCACATGGAAGCCGTCTGACATGCCCAGTGTTCCCAGGGAGCTGGCTGAGCATCGATTACGAACCGATCCCAAAGTCAAACTTGTCAAAGAATAGTTGCGTCGATCCTCCATGGAGAAGCGCAAGGCGATTGGCGAAGAGATAGCTCGGCTCCTAGACGATGAGTTCATTCGCGAAATATACCACTCTGAGTGTCTTGCGAATGTCGTCTTGGTGCCTAAGAAAGATAAATCACTCCGAATGTTTATTGACTTCAAGCACCTCAATCGGGCATGTCCGGAAGAAAATTTTACTTTACCTTGGATAGATCAATAAGTGGAGACTACTACCAGATGCGAACACCTATCATTCCTGGATGCCTACTCCGGGTACCACCAGATCTGAATGTATGGTCCCAATTAAATAAAGACAGCCTTCATCACCCCATTCGAGTGTTTCCGTTATATCACGATGCCTTTTGGTTTGAAGAATGCCAGATCAACTTTCCAATGAATGATCCAAAAATGCCTCCAGAAACAGATCAGTCAGAATGTGGAGACTTACATGGACGATATTGTGGCAAGTCTAGGAAAGGTTCTGACCTCCTGGTATACCTTGCTGAAACCATTGCCAATTTTAGGCGCTTTGGAATAAAACTGAATTCGGCCAGGTGCACATTCGGGTTACCCGCAGGAAAGTTACTCGGTTTCCTCGTTTCTGAATGGGGGACCGATGCTAACTCAGACAAGATCGGAGCCATAGTCCGAATGAAGCAAACGGAGTGCCTGCATGATGTACAAAGGTTGAAAGGTTGCCTTGTGGATCTAAGCCGACTATGAGGACCCCGACTCATAAGTCGAGATCACCGAATGCACGTGTACAGTGATCCCAGAGATCAATGCTCACTGACCACACAGAAGCTGAATAAAAGAGTCTTACATCCACACTTAATGTATTACACAAATGATGACCACGAAGGTCTCAGTCTTACAAGGATAGGGCCACTCGGTCCAAACACTAAGTCTAGAACAAGCAGCGGAAATCTTCGTCGAAAGCGTGAACCCATGCCATCTGCCCTAACCTACAGGCACTCTGACTGGGAAGCATCCTAGTTCGCATGTTCGTCTCCAATGAAATCTTCGACATATTCCTAGTCTTCCATGCCTAGCCAATTATATAACCAGTGGCAAGCCGATGAGTACTTTGAATGTACTCGCAAGCAACCCAAGAGTGGAACGAGGCAATAATGGTGCATGATATAGCACTATAGGTAATTTGCGGAAAGCTAATTTTGTATGCAAGCGACATGATCAAGTAATAGTAAGTATGCATCAACAACTAACCAAGTATTCATGATAACACATTGTCGATACCATCATGGTATCAGTTGAACACATGATGTTCATGCTAAGTCATCGGACTTAGTTCATTTCTCATGCCAAGTCATCGGACTTGACTCAGGTGACCTCTTGTCACTAACAGACCCATACTCACACCAATATTTCACGAAAACATTCGGACGTAGTTTAAGAAGGACCTCCAACTATCCATGACCACGGACGCGGCTATTCGAATAGTTTTACACTCTGCAGAGGTTGCACACTTTACCCACAAGACTCGGGGAACTTCCGTGTCATCCACGACTCGCGGTATATACATACCCGAGGTAAGCACCCGAACAATGCCTTTCCCCCGGCGATACTAAACAAAGAGTCCACTCGATTGGTACCCAGCCCTCATGACGTACATTACACGAGCCTTGCTCAAGCCGTACCATCCATGAGGGGACCAACGGTGTGCCCGGTGCCTGTAAAGACAACGCATGATCGTACATCCGGTACGACCCCGTATCGAGAGTGACCACGCCACTCCCGCCACTACCAATGCGGGCTCCTTGCCAGTACCCACCAAGGTAATCAACAAGGCCCCGTCCCATAAGGGGTATCGTGGTTGCACATGTAATGTTGGGACGGTCAGCAGACCTTAAATCTAATCTATTTTCAAAAACACACACCCATTTGTTCCGGTACACCACTTCTTTATCAAGTGGTCACCCAACTCATCATCATCTCCCTCACGCATTAGTGACACCCGACGGGGTTTTCGGAAGAGTATTGAAAACACACACCTTTCGGTATCACCATGCATAAGTCCCATCCTAATTGCGTAGCATCTACTAGAAACCTATCTACTCCCACCCGCACAACCCTCATAAGGTGGTAGGGTCATGCTCGATGCAAGTATCAACGGAAAGCACTGGAGGCATCCCACCGAAGGGGAAACAACCACATCATATGATCGAGAATGCCGGAAGTAAAGTGCTATATGACATGCAAGTTAAAATAGTTTCTTGATATGGTCAAAGGGTTGCTTGCCTGGCTCAACAAAGTCTCCGGGGTCTTCGAGGTCTTCGAGTCCAACTTCTTCGTCTACGGCGCAATCTATAATCACGGAATAAACGATAATAATAAGCAGGAGAATGAAAACAGAGCACAAAAGCCTCTACTAAAATGTTCACCTACTCTGTTAAATACCTAAAGTCATATTAAAAATATCTACAATAAATTTCTCTTTAAAACCATTTTAGAAGCAAAATAACAGAGGCTAAAAAGGTGCATTTAATAGGTTTTAAAATAAAACAGTGATAAAAACCTTTGCAAACATTTTTATAAATGATACTATTAAATCCTAAAGATTATTCTAAGATTTATGGTGGAGAAAATATTTGCATGGGGCAAATATTCAGCCCTGTGGAATTTTTACAAATCCCACAAAATTTAGAAAAAGAAAAGGGCTCCAAATCCTGTGCCAGGGGCGGCAAGGAGCTGGGCCGGCCCATCTGGCCAGCCAGCCAGCCGCGCGCGCGGTCAGATTCAAATCTGACGCGCGAGGCCCGGTGCTAGCGGCTCAGACGAGAGGGGAGAGAGCGGGAGGGGAAAGAGAGGCCGACAGGTGGGCCCCACCTGTCGGGTCCTTCTTCCTCCTCGCGACAGGGAGGAGGGGAAGCTCACCGGCGACAGAGGGGAGCACGGCGAGGAGGTCTGGAGGCAGGAATGGGCTCAGGGTCAACTCGCCGGTCCTCTGGAGGTGGAAGGAGGGCCGGAGGTGGACGGAGTTGCCGGCGGCGAGAACCCGCAGCGGAGGGAGGTTTGGGAGGCGGTCGACGGAGGGGTTTCAGGCCTTGAAACGAGCAGGGGAGAGAGGGGAAATGACCTGGGGACGGCTACAGGCCCAAAGGAGGGGAGGGGAGCACCTGAGCGGGCCTGTGTCCCGAGATCGACGGAGCTCCGCCGCGGCGGGGCCTTGGTCGATATCGAGCACTCGTGCTCGGGAGGCTCAAATGGGGGGTTAGGGGAGGATTTTGGGGAGGAGAGAGAGACCAGAGGGGAGAGAGGGGCTCGGGGGCCCTTTATATAGGCGGGGGCGAGTCCACCGGATCCGGGTGCGCCGACAGGGACGTGGCCATCGCCAGGGGCCACGAGAGAGGGAGAGAGGGACCCGGGGGCATTCCTGGGGTTAGTCAAGGCCAGGGGGAAGAGAGGAGGGAGGCAGGGGAAGTCGAGTGCTCAGGCTTGAGGATTGGCCGAGCCGGGCGGTGGCAGGCACACGTGGAGGAGGGAGAAGGAGAGAGAGGGAGGAGGGGGCCGACCGCCTGCAGGGCTGTGGACGTCAAGGCCGACCACACAGACAGGCAGGGGCGGCCCAATGCCGCCTGGCGGCGCCGGGCAGGGGCGGCTACAGTGCGGGAGCGCACTGTAGCGCGCTCCGGAGCGCCCTTATGGCACGCAGGGGCATTCTTTAAGCCCCCCTGCGTGTCTTCTTGTGTCCAAAGGCATTAGGAGATGCCCCAACGTCTAGGAGAAGCTAGGGGGGTCTATGGGGTAGCCCTGGGTAGAAGAAATGGAGAGGAGAGGTCAGAAAGGATGCTGTCAGGTAGAAAATAGGGGGTTTTACCCCATCTCACCATGGCCAGAGGGCTCAGGATTTTTACTGGAGGTGCAAGTCACCTACCAGAGGCTGTGGTAAAAAGGGGAGGCCAAGGGTAAAAAGTGAAAGGGTGGAAATGCGTTCTTTACATTTCTGGCAGAAGGTGTTTGATGTTGATTTGGGTGATCAAATGAACCTGGATTAGCTTGAGATTTTATAGCATCAAGAGGTGATGAAAGGCAAGTGAGATCACCAAGTTTGAGAGGGTTTGAAGAAAGTTCATAATGGGACTTGGGGAAAACCTAGAAATAGACAAAATCTATTTTCTATAGATTCAAAGGGGTTAGGCTTTAACCCTTGATGCACCACTTAGTGTATCATCACTAATTGGTCATTAGAGCATGCTCAAAAAGTTTGAGGCCATGGGAAGACACTTCACAATGTAAAGTTGTCAAAATTTGAATCTGGACAGAAATGGATTTTGGTTGGTTTGATGAAGCAAACCAACTTGGATTGACATGAAACTTTGCAAGATCATCACCTATGATAGTGTTGACTTGCTAGAATTTTCTTGGAATTTATTGAGAATATTTCTTGCAGAAACATTCCAAAAGTTTGATCTGATCAGGAAGGGTTTTGAGGGGTTTTGCCCATGTTATCATCAAGCGCTTGTGTCGAAACTCATATATATGGAATATATATGTCCACTGAGTCTCTCTAAATTTTCTCAAATATTTCCAAAGCATTTTAAATAATTTTCCCTTAGGAAAAGCCATTTCTGTTCTTAAGAAAAAGCCTATAAATAAAATATGAAAATAATCTTTAAAAATAATATTTGGTGGTTTTGAGAAGTCATATATATAGTAGGTTTCAAATAAAGCATTTGGGAAGAAAAGATCCACATAAATTGAGGACTTGTAGTTCAAACCTCAATTCAGGGGTTTTAGTGAACTTAAATTCAATAAATCCTTTTTGTTGAAAATAAATTTGATAAAAATATTTTTGAGCTATATTCACATGGCATGATCATAGGGCATGGAATTTGGATCAAGGAAGATGAAGATGGAGTGGAGTAGAACCTAACAGTGCCAAACTTGAACACTCAAGCAATTCAAACAAGCATCACATCAAACAAGCATGCACTCAAAAAGTTTTAGTTGGCTCCAAATTTTTATAAAACCAAACACAACAATGTGCCAAAATACAGGGTGTGACACCGACTCATCTCAAGACTCGGTGAAAAAGCTTTCCCGATGTACCGACTAATGAAGAAATCTGACATATTTGAGTGGACTCCTGAGGCACAAGCAGCATTTGACCAACTCGAAGCCCTGCTTTCCACCCAGCCGGTGTTAGCTGCTCCGGGCAGTCGGGAACCACTTCTCTTGTATATTGTGGCTACTAACCAAGTGGTGAGCACCGTCCTGGCTGTCGAGCGTGAAGAGCAAGGCAAAACATTCAAAGTTCAAAGACCCATCTAATACATTTCAGAAGTTCTGACTCCTTCCAAGCAGAGGTACCCACATTACCAGAAGTTCTGACTCCTTCCGAACAGGCTTCTGTTGGCCCCGAGTGAATGAAGCTGCCAAGGAGCTGGTGGACAAGTGTGTTAGATGTAACTTATATAAGAACAAGTCTCACCAGCCCACCTCCGCGCTAAAGACAATTCCGCTCACTTGGCCATTCGCCGTGTGGGGCCTTGACATGATTGCACCCTTGCGGACACGGACGAGTGGGTTCACTCACCTGCTCATAGCAGTCGATAAATTTAGCAAGTGGATTGAAGCTAAGCCCATCAAAAGTCTGGATGCAGACACTGCCGTTAGCTTCATTCGGCAGATTATCTACAGGTTTGGCGTGCCACACAACATCATCACGGATAATGGGAAGAGCTTCGACGCGGATGAATTCTGTGAGTTTTGCTACTCTCAAGGCACTCGGGTTAATTACGCTTTTGTGTCTCACCCACAATTAAACGGACAAGCAGAGCGAGCAAACGGATGATACTCCAAGGATTGAAACCTCGACTGTTGAGATATTTGAAGCATGCTACGTTAACCTAGGTTGAAGAACTACCATCGGTCTTATGGGGCATTCCGACAACCCCAAACAGCTCCACACAACGCACTCCTTTCTTCATGGTCTATGGGTCAGAAGTCGTGCTGTCATGTGATCTTCAATTCAATCCCCCCCGAGTGGAACAATATGATGAAATCAAGGCCGAAGCAGCACGTCAAGAGGGTCTCGACCTACTAGGAGAAGAAAGGGATTTAGCCCTCATAAGGTCCACGCTCTATCAACAGGACCTGAGGCGCTACCGTGATAGACAAGTTAGAGGCCAAGCATTTCAGGTAGGGGATCTCGTCCTCCGATTGGATCAGCAGAGACCCCACAAGTTGGCGCCTCTGTGGCAAGGGTTGTACGTCATCTCCAAAGTCCTGCACAATGGAGCATATCGATTGTATAACATCAATGATGACATTGAAGAACCTTGGACTTGGAATGCGGATCTGCTCCACAAGTTCTACACATAGAATGCGACGAATGTAAATTAAGACTTTCATAATAAATCTGAATGGTTTCAATGAATAAAGCTTTGTTTCATTTTACTCTGTTAAAATTTAACTACCACCCCTAGTGGGTGTAAAATGCAAAACACTTAGCTGCAAACCTGATTTTGCCTAAGTACAAATTACTCCAAGTGAGGGCCTCGCCTGCACTCGGGGGCTTAGCCGTGACTCTGCGTCGCCTAAGTTAACAAATCACTTCGAGTGAAGATCTTACCAACACTCGGGGACTTAGCCGAGATTCCGCAAAGCCTAAGTTCAAAAAAACTCATAGAGTGGGACATTCTCCACACTTGATTGTCAAGATGAACAAGACCATCAGTGTTCATCTAGATGACAAACTGCTCCGAGTGAGGGCCTCGCCTGCACTCGGGGGCTTAACTGTGACTCCACGTTGCCTAAGTTAACAAACCACTCCGAGTGAAGGTCTTACCAACACTCGAGGGCTTAGCAACGATTCCGCATCGCCTAAGTTAAAAAACTCTTTGAGTGGGACATTCTCCACACTCGATTGTCAAGATGAACAGGACCATCATTGTCCATCTAGCTGACAAACTACTCCGAGTGGGGGGCTCACCCACACTCGGGGACTTAGCTGTGACTCTGCGTCGCCTAAGTTAACGGACCACTCCGAGTGAAGGTCTTACCAACACTCAGGGGCTTAGCCACGATTCTGCATCGCCTAAGTTAAAAAAACTCTTTGAGTGGGACATTCTCCACACTCGATTGTCAAGATGAACAAGACCATCATTGTTCATCTAGATGACAAACTACTCCGAGTGAGGGCCTCGCCTACACTCGGGGGGCTTAGCTATGACTCCATGCCACCTATGTTAAAGAAGCACTCCGAGTGAAGGTCTTACCAACACTCGGGGGCTTAGGCATGATTCTGCATCGCCTAAGTTAAAAAACTCTTCGAGTGGGACATTCTCCACACTCGATTGTCAAGATGAACAAGACCATCATTGTCCATCTAGATGACAAACTACTCCGAGTGGGGGGCTCACCCGCACTTGAGGACTTAGCTACGACTCCGCGTCGCCAAATTAATGGACCACTCCGAGTGAAGGTCTTACTAACACTCGGGGGCTTAGCCACGATGCTGCATCGCCTAAGTTAAAAAAAATCTTCAAGTAGGACATTCTCCACACTCGATTATCAAGATGAACGAGACCATCATTGTTCATCTAGATGACAAACTACTCCAAGTGAGGGGCTCACCTGCACTCGGTGACTTAACTGCGACTCCGTGTTGCCTAAGTTAACAAACCACTCTAGGTGAAGGTCTTACCAACACTCGGGGGCTTAGCCGTGATTCCCCATCGCCTAAGTTAATAAACTACTCCGAGTGTAGGTCCTACCAACACTCGGAGGCTTAGTCGTGATTCTGCATTGCCAAAGTTATGATTCACTTCAAGTGCAGGCATTCAAAACATCAGGGAAAGATAAAGCAGAGAAGAACTGCATTGTTCGAACTGAAAATACGGACGATAAGAGCCTTACAGATACCACTCAGCATTCTGAGGGAAATGTTTAAAGAAGTTTTCTGTTAGCCCAACGGTCTCTCGGGGTTAGGCACTGCTTCAAGGAACGTGTCCAGGTCGAGGCTTTCTGCTATTCGGGTGGCGGCCTTCATGAACATCTCCATGCAGTCTTCAATTATGGTGTTATTCTGATTAGTGACCTCCAAGGACTTTAGTTTCTTCTCATCCACTCCCTCCCAATGGACTCGAACCAGTGAAAGAGCAATGTCAGCCCCAGCTCGGGGTGCTGATTTCTTCCAATCTTCACTTGATGGGGTACATTTCTCACTCTGTTTAGTGTGGATCCAAGATCCTCGGCGGGTTCTTCGTCAGAGAAGAGCTCCTTTTCAATGTCCATAATTCCAAGGCGGAGCCTCCTAAAATACGAAACTACTTCGTCAGCATGCTCTTCCAGTTTGAGAAAGGCCATGGCCGCACTATCCATTAGAAGTTCTCGGGATGGATCCAACTCCCTCTCAAGCTTCTCGGTCTTCTCGATAACGTCAAAGCAAAATTATGAATTCGAACGAATGGAAAAAGGATCAGATTCAAACAAACTTCATTCGGTCAATCAAAATATAGACAAATCATTCGGGAAAACGTACCTTTGAGCTTTTCACTCATTGTGTAGCCGAACTCTTTGACTAACTGCTCTGGCTTAGCCTTCTTGCCAGTAATGTGCTCGAATTTGGTCTTCCACTCGGCGAGATGCTCCTTGGTCTTCTTCACAGCGGCTTCAAGGGATTTTTTTCTCCTCCTCCAGCTTCTTGACTGATTTCAGCTTCTCCTCAGCCTCCTTGGCCTTTTGGCTGGCCTCCTTCTTAGCCTCTCCCAGCTCTGTGTCCTTCTTCTCGAGGGTCGTCTTCATGGTTACTAAAGAAATAGAATTCTTCAGCCTCTCGACAAGATTATGATTTTCTCCATGAAGATCTAGTGAAGTGGGCTCAGTCGGACAGGGAGAAATATGAACAACCACAACAGTCGGAGCAGAAATGCAATACCTTCAAGCGCTTTCTTCTCCTACTCCAGTCGGACGTTCTTGGCTTTCTCAGCCTCCAGATCAAGGCATAGGTCCAGCACCTCCTCCTTCAGAGCATTGTAGTGGCATCCGAGCTCACAGACAAACAATAGACAACAAGTGGGTAGAAAAATTTCAGTTACACAAGACATACGATTCATCAATCAGATATGAAGTTAGATCACTCGGTCGGGCTTCAAAACTCTAAGACTCCCACTGACTGCTTCAGTCGACGGCAGCCTCGGGGACTACACCCAATGGGTGTGCTCAGCGCGCCCCCAATGAAAAATTCAAGTTCAAGATATTCCTACGCTGTTAAGACTATCGCCGACTGCTTCAGTCGATGGTAGCCTCAGGGACTACACCTAGTGGGTGCGCTAAGCGCACTCCCACTGGAAAATTAACACCCAGTGGATGTGCCCAGAAGCAAACCCACTCGGGATCGAAACTATTGACAAATCAACCAAGATATTGAAGGAGAAAGGTACATATGAGGGTACTTACTTGGTCATTCTTCTGGAACGCTGTGCTGGCGTCATATGCCGTCTTCACCTTGTCGCACATCAACTCCAGCTGGATCAATGCTTCCTGGCTCGCTCCCGTCTGGTCCTTCGGGACAAGGTACAATGAGAAGATGTTGGTCTCACGAGGAACGGACACAAGGGATCGAGGAAGATGAGGATGGCTAGGGCCACCAGGGCGATCACCAGGATGTCTCCGTCCACCTTTTCTTCCTTGGTCACATTCAGCTTGGGAAGTGACCAAATGCGCTCTGATGTCTACAAAGGTAGCCCCGGCTGGTTGTCCCTGATTGTCACGTCTTGGCAGTAGAACCAGTTCTCCTGCCATCCTTTCATCGAATCGGGAAAGGTAATTGCCGGGAAACAAACATTGCCTCTCATCTGGATGCCTAATCCCCCACAGAGTTGTGTCACGTTGGTCTTGTCCCTCGATCGAGTGGGCTTCTTCACTGTCATCACTCGGCAGGTGAATAAATGCTTAAACAGGCCCCAATGAGGATGGAAGCCCAAGAAGTTTTTGCATAATGACACGAATGCGGCTAAGTACACCATGGCGTTGGGCGGAATGTGATGCAGCTGGACGCCAAAGAAATCAAGGAAACGACAGAAAAACGGATGAGGTAGAAGGGAAAAACCTCGTTCGAGGTGGGTCACCAAGAGCACACGCTCGTTCCCCTATGGAGAAGGTTCCTCCTCGCCCGCCTCTGGCAGCCTCCAACTCCCTCTGGCCAGGATTCCCTAATCCTCCATCTCGCGCATTCGGGTCTTGGTGATCCGCGACACCATCCAGTCGCCCTGGTTCCACCCCACCGGCATGCCAGCACTAGAGGAGGAGCCGAGCAAACCCCTCTTCGCCCGCTCAGCTCTCACGGTCGCTGTGCGGTTCATCTCCGGCAAGGTTGGGCTCATGGCAGTGTGCTTTGCGAGGTGGGGTGGATGGCTTCAGAGAGGCTGAGAGGATGAAGAGAAAGGGAGATTTATCCCCCCCCCACACACACAGTGGCCTTGTCATTTATAGCAAGAGTCTGGTGTCATCTCCGGCCGTTGATTCCTGGACGGAGCGAGATCTGTGAATCCCACATACAATCTATCGTGGGCACGTGGAAGAATCTATGGCATAGTTAACGGGGCGTCACACCCACTATCCCGCGAATTCTATGAGAAAACCATTCTGGCGCACGCTTGCGCGTGCCCTCCGCGGGTTCAAACACACCGAAGCCCCGTCATGTTTCACAAAGAAGATAGCTCGATGCACCAAGTTGCCTGACGATTCGTTTACAAATTGGATGACTGAACTGCCGTAACGAAGATGAAAAAAGAGCATTCAGAACAAGCCTTCAGTGAAACATCCGAAATATGAACTCGAACATTCAGCTTATGAATGTTAATCATGAATCCGCCGAGGCATGGACCCAAGTGGGAAATGGTGCAAATCACTTCTTTAGACACCTTTGAAGTGTCATCGGCGCTCCCGAGTGACGATCACTCAGCCTCTCATACCTCATGGATTTGGGGGCTACTTATGAGGTCATCTATTATGGGTAGGGTCACGGGCCTGACCCGTAGGCCCACTTATAGACCCTCATTAACATCAAAGTTCAAGAAGAGAAAGCGCATTCGGACATGTCCCTGGAGACACTCAAACGTATTCCCAGAAGCACTCGGATGTTCCCTCGTGGTCACTCGGACAGTTTGATGATACATTCGGCGGTGGGAGAGCAACAGCCCCGAAGGCGCAATGCCAAAGGAACCCAAAGAGACGTTCGTTCCTACCATCATTATACGTTATCAGTAACGGCACAATTAGGGCGACAGTTTCAGTAATGCATCACTAATTGCCTTTATTGCAGCGCTCAAACGGTGGTGGCGCACTCTATATAAGCCACCCTTGGGTGCCGTAACTGGTTTCAAACACTTGTATTACTCTATTCCACCATAAGCAAAGCAAACAACCACTGGGATCGAGGCGTAGGGTCTTTACCACTTCCGAGTGGGGCCTGAACTCGTAAACATCCGAGTGTCACACCTAAGCCGTAGCTAGACTTCTCCCCTCCTTTAGTACCCCTGGTAGTACTGTCAGACTTATTCCCACGACACCACCAATTGAACACACTCCAAAGAAGAGGGGTCCTGAAGATATGCAAGAGGCAAATAAATGTATGAAGGAAAAAGGAATTAAGGCTGAGGATGTTAAGAATTTACCACCTATTCAAGAAACACATGGGCTCAACACACCACCACCTCCACAGGTGGTAGAGGTAAATTCTTTATTACAATTTGATGAAGGTGATATCCCTCACAATAAACATCCTAGACAATGCTTATTTGAGTTTGATAACTACATTATGAAACAAGAGCACTTCAATGCAAATGTTTTGAAACACTTGAAATATAATTTTGATATGACTGCTCGCTTGAGTGACTTGTTATTTAGAATCAATAATGATGTTAGAGGTGTAAGAAAACATGCCTCTATGGTTCAAAATTAGTTAGAACAATTTGCTAAATCTCAAAGAGAATTGCTTCATGAAATGAGTAATAATATGAAATATCATGTTGTTAGAGTCGTAACTAGAGGAGGTAGAATGACCCAAGAACATATGTACACTGCGGGTCATCCTAAAAGAATTGAACAAGAATCTCAAGGAATTAATGATGATACACCTAGTCCTTCGAAGAAGAAAAAGAAAAAGGGAATTATAGGACTATGCATGCTTCTAGTGAACCTGAGATAGAAAAATCTCTTGATGATACTAATGATGTTTCTATTTCTAAAGCTGAAACTCAATCTGGTAATGAACATCCTCCTAGTGATAATGATAATGATAGTGATTCATGAGGATAATCAACCTAGTAATGATAAAGAACCGGATAATGATGTAGAAATAGAACCTGTTATTGATCTTGATAACTCACAACCTAAAAATAAACGATATGATAAAAAAGACTTTGTGGCAAGAAAACATGGTAAAGAGAGAGAACCATGGGTTCAAAAACCCATGCCTTTCCCACCTAAACCATCTAAGAAAAAGTGTGATGAATAATTTGAACGATTTGCTGAAATGATTAGGCCAGTCTTTTTGCGTACCCGTTTAACGGATATCTTAAAGATGCCTCCTTATGGTAAGTACATGAAAGACATGATCACTAATAAAAGAAATATACCTGAAGTTGAAATCTCCACCATGCTTGCTAATTATTCTTTTAAGGATGGAGTAGCTAAGAAACTTGGAGATCCTAGGATACCAAATATACCTTGCTCCATTAACAGAAATTATGTCAAAACTGCTTTGTCTGATCTAGGAGCTGGTGTTAGTGTTATGCCTTTGTCTTTATATAAAAGACTTGATTTGAATAAACTCACACCTACTGAAATATCATTGCAAATGGCTAACAAATCAACTGCCATACCTATCGGTATTTGTGAGGATGTGCCCGTTGTTGTTTCAGATGTAACTATCTTAACGGACTTTGTTATTCTTGAGATGCCTGAGGATGGCAACATGTCGATTACCATTGGTAGACCCTTTTTGAATACTACACGGGATGTTATTGATTGCCATAAAAGCAAGGTCACTTTTCATATCAATGGTAATGAGCATACAGTGCACTTCCTGAAGAAACTATTCCATGTGAATGGTATGAATGTTATTGAAAATTCTTCGACACTCATTATTGGAAGCTTTCAATTACCTCTACCAACTGTAAAAGAAGATATATGATATTATAATGGTTGGGGATATGCCTATCCCCATTGAGATAACCTAGTGATTTACGAAAGTTCTTTTGTTTCATGCTAATTGAAAGTGGTTGTTAATAATACTTGATCAACCTTATTAATGAATCATTTTCGAGAGGTATGAAGTTGATGAATTTAGTAGACACAACCCTCTGTATCTACTTTAGTTTTCTGTTTTTCTTAGTTAAATAAAATAAAATGCCATGCTTTTCTAGTTTTTTGTTTTCCCTGTGCAATAAAAAATAGCCCAAAATAAAAGTTCTTAGAATGCCCTGAAATTTTAACATGATTCTTTTTCTAATTATTTATGAATTTCCGGGACAAATAAAACCACCAGGTGGCCACGCTCAACTAGGGCGTGCTAGACCCCCCTAACGCGGCCTGGTAGAGGGTGGGCCCCTGGTGGGTCTCCTCACTTATCCCTTTAGCCAATTGCATCTTGAACCTCCTGAAAAGTTTCACCATTGCTCTCTCACTCGTGTTCTTGCTCAAGAACCCATGGATTTCGATATCTTTGCTCAAAGCTCTATTTCCAAAACTATTTTAGGGGATTGCTTCTCGGTATGTAACTCCCCCATTGCTCCAATTAATTTTTGATTTAGTGGTTTATTTTCAGAATAATTAGCTACTCTTGTTGCTACTATAGATGAGCTCGCATGTTGAATTCTTAGAGTTCTAAGTAGTTTCAATGCTTGATATGGCCTCTATGCATCCCTAGGAGTAGTTGCTATCAATCTTATTTCGTTTTGTTAACAAATTTTTGTGTCACAATTTTTTTCTGAAATTATTTGCAAATAAAATGCAATTCTTCAGGAGTTCTTCGAGAAGGAGATCCTCGGGAGCATCATCAAGTGAAAGCTATATATGACAATCTTAGGTTGAGCCAAGTGCAAGCTCGATACGGGACGCTAAAACTAAATTATGCCTTTGGCCGTGTAACCTTTTCATGGAAAGTGTAGGTATTAAGGAAGAATTTGAATAGTATGCTCGCAACGCCTATCTGGTTACCTTCATCAAAGATAAGTGCACTCAACATCTCACTCTCATGGAGACATTTACTAAGAAATTCAAATATTTTCCTCGTGAGTCAAGAGTTTCATTTTGTCTGTATGATAAGGCTTTCACCATGCCTTTAGACGTATTTTCTGAAACGTGTAAAATTCCATACGGGGTTCGCTAGATGAACCAACAAAACGTGAGTTTGAATTATTATTGAGAAACCTTTGTTGTGGTGAAATTAGAGGAGTGACACAAGGTAGGATAAACAGCATCCATTTTCCGTCTATTCAATACCTTGCACTTTTTAATGGTAAATGCATTGTAGGCAAGCAGGATTGTAGCATGCTTTGTGCTCATGATTTGAGTCTTATATGCATTGCTTTAAATGGAATTAAAGACTACAACTTAGGAGCAATAGTTGCATGGATATTGACTCTCAATGCTTCTAATGGTAATTTCTATGGAGGGATTTATGCCTCTCGCGTCGCTATGAGGTTGGGAGTGTACCCTTGGCCTAATGATCCTATCTTACTTAACTAGTACTTACTTTGATGCCATGAAACGCCATAGATTTCTTACAGGCATAGTTAATAACTATACCTACAACTTGAGGTTTGATAATGGTCCCGTTGTGACTATTATATTGCCTGCTCCTGCTGTTTTTGATTTTAACAGCAAGGGAAGATACTTCGTCTATGAGAGCGAGGCCCATGCGTAAAATGCAGAGGTTGAAGCTGCCAGGAGGGCTGAGGTGGTTGCACCAAGAGCCTCGGTAGGCTATCACTCAGGCTATTACTCAGGCCACGGATGGTGACTACCAAGCTAGGCTAAATGCCTAAGCTTGGGGAAGTATGCATTCCCACCGACATTACATTCATGTTCACACATTTCATTTTAGTTGTTGGTGTCCACACTCTTTCATTGTATTATCCATGCTAGATTTATTTTCTCGTTTTCTTCTTTTCTGTTTGAAAAACTTTGAGAAAATCCAAAAATACTTCTTGCTTCTTTTTGGTTTTTCTTTTCATTTTTAGTTAGTTGTAGTGTTAAAATAAAACCCAAAAATATTTCTCATTTCTTGTTTTGCTTGTTGGGAGTTCTCTTGGATAATAGTTTCTCTCGTTTTTGTTTTCCTTCTCTTATTTGCTTTCTTGATGAAAACCTAAAAACTCTAAAAATAGTTTAGTGTGTTTCTCTAAAATTCTTTTTCTTTTATCGAGTCATACCAAGGGGAAGACCACAATGAAAATGTTGAGTGGCTCTCTTATGCATTACTATTGATCTAACATAGAGGACATATTACGTTGTTTTCTCCTCTTGATAAAATGTTTGAAGATTCCAGCTTAGTCCACGGCACTCTTGCACTATTATTATTTTCATATCATTTCGATTGTGCAAGTGACAGGCAATAATGACGATACTGGATGAATTGACTATGGCAGAGAAAAGTGGGTATGAACTCAACTTGTTCTTGTTTTTTGTAAATATATTTAACCTGGTATCCATGATTCAACACATTATAATTGAACATATTTGCAATTACAATTAGAGATTATAGTGTTTCATGCCTTGCTCAAGTAGCTAGGAGCAGATAATGATTTATCTTGGATGTCAACATGCATTAAAATAGTTGTCATGTAGTATGATGATATGGTATCCTCCTCTAAATGTTTCAAGCGGCTTGACTTGGAACATGTTCACGTATGTAGTTGAATCAAAACTAACATAGCCTTCATGATATTTATCTTCATGGTGTCCATATCCTACCCATGATAGCATTCGATGTTTATTATTCATAATGCATGTTTATGACCGTATTCGCTCTCTAGCTGGCTGCTTCTCAACCTATTTGCTAGCCTTCACCTATACTAAGTGGGAATTCTACTTGTGCATCAAAATCCTTAAACCCAAGTTATTCCATATGAGTCCGTCGTACCTCCCTATATGTCGTATTACCTTGCCGTTCCAAATGAACATCTATTTTGTGTGCATGGATCGCTCATGGAGCAACAAAGGGTGGACAGTATCTTCCATGTTAAGTGGGTTACTCTCATGATGAGTGTTTATTCACTTGTCCTTGCACGAGAAGGGTGGTAATAGGAATTCCTAGTCCCGAAACCAAAATAAATGCAAATAATTAAACAAAAGTCCCCCAGGAATGTTGTTGGTTTGGACGGTACCCGTGGATTCGGATCGTTGTGGAGTGTGTTTGTTGGTCGAGGGGGAGTAAACATTTAATTTTACCGCTTGAGAACCGCCACTAATTTGTTTAACATGGAAGATATTGATAGCTTTTGGTCGTAACGTTGACAGGAAGGGTGTACCTCTCAAAATTATACTTATCTCTTATTTAATCCTTCAGCTCTGGCACCTCTGCAGATCCCTGCTTCCCTCTGCGAAGGGACTATCTATTTACTTTAACGTTGAGTCATCACCTTCTAAAATAAGCGCCAAATCTGAGGGCACTATTGTCATCCTCATGCATGGTGTATAGTGAATGTTGGATCCATCATGACTGGATCTTTTCTACCATGAATTACAATCTTTAGTCGCTGCTTGAACTTTGGAGGTGCTTTGCATTTATGTTTTGCAGTCTCAGAAAAGGCTAGCGAGATACCACTATTGTCATATTATATCATGATTGTTTTGATAAATTGTTTGCACTCGAGATATCTTTTTTTTTTTGCTAGTGCTTGGGTCATTGATATGAGTTAATATAGTCTTTAAGAGTTATTGTTGACATGGTTAGTCATGATCTTTGCTGAAAACCTTGGTGCTACCTAAGCATATATTAATTTGGCATGATCGATTAAGATGATGACGATTATGGTGTTTTTCTGTTTTATAACATTTTAACTTGGTATGATTCAATAGTGGTATGATTAAGACGATGATGAGTTATTAGATGATTAGGAGGATGATAAGTTATATTAAATATATTAGATTAAAGTGGATGGATGCAAGTGACCAAGTTCAATTGGAGGAAAATACGATGTTGCGAATCGCAACATCGTATTTTCCTCTAATTCAACTTGGCCTCTTGTATCCATCTAATTTAATCTAAATGTTGTTTCTTCCATAATTTTTTTTGATGTTGTACATCAATATGTATAACCATGTGAAAATACAACATAAATAAAAAAATACTCATGATTAGTAGTGTTGCGGGTGAGAAAAACGCGCTACTGCTAACTCAGCTACGAGCAGTGCTGGTCAACCAGCGCTACTTCTGACATTTAGTTGTAGCGCTTTAAGAGTAGCACATCGACCCGCGCTACTGGTACGCCTTTGGCCCATGCTATCACTAGGGTTTTCCCTAGTAGTGTTATCTGGAGTAGCGGCTCAGTTTGGACTTGTGAATGTGTGCAGTGTCCGTGTGAAGCCTGAGACCAAGAGGTTCATCCGGCCCCTGATCAGCATAGCCCAAAGTGTTCATGATAATCTTCCAGTTGGACTTCAACAACCTTTCACCACTCATCCATGTCATGTTCCTCTTGTCATCAGCATGAAAGTGCATGGTGGTATGGAATTAAGCCACGATCTCATAGTCAAAATCCTTGTTGAATTCGATGATGGGAAATAGACTCCACTACTGGCACAAAGCACGAGCATCACCAAAGTAATCACCATGACCGGGGTTTCTCATGTGCTCCATTTCAATAGACTTGACCTCCACAAAAAGGTTATTCTTGGCATTTAGAATATCAACATAGATAAGCGATTGCTCCTTGGTCCAGAAGGGACGACCAACAAGTGACTCGACCTGAGGACAGTGATATGGGTTGCGATGATGGAAAGCAACAAACTCCTTCGAAGGCATCTCATCATAATTAGTGAAAATCTTCTACTTTCTTGTGGTCTAATTGGTACTTTCCCTCTACGGTTGAGCTCTGGAACTAGCATCACCATCATCTGAACAACGGAACCTCTTTGAACAATCGAAACGGCTTCGATTCTTGCGACGATCTTGATGAGCGGAGATACCATCACATATAACCCACAAATAAGGAGCGAGGGAAAATCAGGTGAAAAGGTATTTCACACACCAAAGGAAACACAAAGTGAGAATAGAGGATGCAAAACAGAAAGCTCGGATTTCTGGGGCACAAGTGGTAGTATCATGGCCGGTAGTGATAACCCACAAGTGTAGGGGGTCGTTTGTAGCCTTTTTCGATAAGAAAGAGTGTCAAACCCAAAGAGGAGCTAAAGGTAGAATTATTACTCTCTCAAGTTCTAGCGACCACCAATACAACTCTATGCATGCAAACGCTTACTTTACCTAGAACAAGTATGAAACTATTTTGCGAGAATTAAACTAGAAGTACTTTGTAGGTGAAAAGATAGTTTTGCAAGATAATAAAGAACATGGAAATAAAAGTTAGGTGTTGTTTTAAATAAAATAACAATAAAGTAAATATAGCGAGTGTGGAAAAGTGGTGGCAGGATTTGTGAGATTGTCCTGGGAAATCGATAACTAGACCGGTATCATTGTTGTAGTTTTATATGAGGGAGAGGCATACGCTAACATACTTTCCGTACTTGGATCATATGCACTTATGTTGGAATTCTAGCAAGCATCTGCAACCACTAGAAATTCATTAAGGCAAACCCAATCATAGCATTAAACATCAAGTCCCCTTTATCCCATACGTAAACAACCCCCTTAACCGGGTGTAAGATTCTGTCACTATAGCCACCCACTATAAGCGAATCATAAAGATATTTCAACACCCTACAACGTGGATCCCACACGCTTGCACGACACTGCGAGCATCATAGGACAGCACCAAAATAGAACATACAACTCAAACCAATCACGATAATCAATCAACATCATAGGATAGACACACATCATTGGATAATAATATATAGCATTAAGCACCATGTTCAAGTAGGGGTACAGCGGGATGCCGGAGAGTTGACCATTGTAGATAGATGAGGGAAGGTGATGGTGGTGGTGATGATGGCGGCGAAGTTGTTGGTGTAGATTGCTATCATGATGGATGACCCGACGGTGCTGTAGCGCCACCGGGAGAGAGGGGGAGAGCCCCTGTCCTTGTTCTTCTTCCTTTGCCTCCTCCCTAGGTGGGAGGAGGGTTTGCCCTCTAGTCCATGGCCGCCATGGCTCCTGGAGGGCAGCAACCCCTCCGAGACTGGATCTCTCTCTTTGTTTCTCTCCTGTTTTTGCGACTGTTTTTGGACCCCTTCGCCATTTTTTAAATATCTGAAGATCCGTAACACCCATCGGGCTGAAATTTTAAGGGGACTTTTATCGAAAATTTACCTTTATTCCGCCTGATAGAGAGCCTCAACCGACGTAACGACTGGCCACAAGCCATCTGGCCTCTCCTCGCCCATGGGGCACAGCCGGTTGGCCAATGGGGCCCTCGGGCACCATAATGTGTTGATTCCAATGCCCAAAATTCACATATATTCCAAAAAAAATCTACGCAAAATTCCATCGTGTTTGGACTTCGTTTGATATGGAATTTCTGCAAAAACAAAAAACACAAAAAAATACAGGAACTGGCACTGGGTAAGTAATTTAGTCCCAAAAATATTATAAAATGTTGCCAAAAGTATATGAAAGTTGTAGAATATTGGCATGAAGCAATTAAAAATTATAGATACGACGGTATCAACATCCCCAATCTTAATTCTTGCTCATCCTCGAGTAGATAAATGATAAAAAAAGTTAATTTTTTTGTGGTCTTCTACCTAACATAATATTGAACAAGTGTCTAATCATGGCATGAATATTAAGATACAAGTGATTCAAGGCAATAGTCTCACAAAAACACATCCATACTCAGGTTTACTAGCAACAATCATGTCCTTTCAAAATAACAATGCCAAAGAATCTTATCCCTACAAAATCATGTAGCCAGTCATGCTTGGTCTTCCTAGCATAAAGTATAAATCATGAGCACCCCGGTGTCAAACCAAGCAATTTGATCATACTTTTTCGATGTGCATCAACTTTTTTCTTCATGCAATACATGAGCGTGAACCATGGACATAGCATAAGTGTGGAATAGAGTATGGTGGTAGATATCAAAAGGGTTGAAAGTGGAGAAGAAAGTGTCACATCAACTCGGCGTATCAATGGGCTATGGAGAAGCCCATGAATAGATATCAATGTGAGGAGTAGGGATTGCCATGAATCGGATGAACTAGAGCTATAAGTGTATGAAAGCTCTTCTGAAGCTAAGTGGGTGTGCATCCAACTTGCTTGATCATGAAGACCTCGGGCATTTGATGACACCCATCATCGAAATATACAAGCCAAGTTCTATAATTAAAAAATCCCACTAGCATATGTAAGTGACAAAACAAGAGACTCCCTATATGAAGAACATGGTCCCACTTTGAGGCACAAGTGTGGTAAAGGATAGTAGCAAAGTCCCTTGTCTCTTTTCTCTCATTTTATTTTTATTTTTTCATGGTGGCCTTTTCTCTTTTTTTTCTTTTTGCCTCCCCCATTCATCATTTTTTATATGGTGGGCTCATTTGGCCTCCCCCATTTTTATTTTATTTTTTGTCCGGTCTCTCATCCGACTTGTGGTGGAATCATAGTCTCCATCATCCTTTCCTCACTAGGACAATGCTCTAATAATGATGATCATCACACTTTTGTTTACTTACAACTCATCATGAAAAACTTATAGGATGATATGACTATATGAATGCCTCTGGCAGTGTACCAGGATGTGCAATGATCTAGAGTAGCAAAAGATATCAAAAAACGGACAAGCCATGTAAATATCATGCTAGTTATCTTACGATCATGCAAAGCAATATGACAATGGAAGTACTAGTCATATGAAGTGATGGTGGAAGTTGCATGGCAATATATCTCGGAATGGCTATAGAAATGCCATGATAGGTAGGTATGGTGGCTGTTTTGAGGAACATATAATGAGGCTTATGTGCAACAGAGAGTATCATGTCACGGGGTTTGGATGCACCGGTGAAAGTTGCACCGATCCTCGAGGTGAGAATGGGCAAGGCTTGGTACCGAAGAGGCTAGCAAAATATGAATAGGTGAGATTACATATGTCCATGGATTCACATTAGACATAAAGAAATCATATACTTATTGCAATTTTTTATTAGTTTTTATCAAAAATCAATGTACTAGCCGCATGCTCCTAGGGAGGAGGTTGGGAGGAGTTAACCATCACGCGCCCCCAATTCAACAGCATAAAGGATTTCAATCAAAGATAAATTATGCTCCAATCTTCATCACATAACTAGAGACTATACGTGCATGCTTTGGGAATCACAAACCTTAACATCAATATTCTTACTAATACACAACCATCAACTAGTGCACCCACATATTACTATCTTAATGTCGCAAAACTATTGTAGGGAATCAAACATATCATATTCAGTGATCTACAAGTTTTATGTAGGATTTTATGACTAACCATTTAAATGACCAATTATCATTGACTCTCTAAATAGGTGTACGTGAGGCATGAGAGTATAATTCTTTATACAAAAGACCTAGACATGCTCTAATAAATATAACTGAAGCAAAAGAGCATTCTACAAATAACGGTTTTCTATATGTAGAGAAACAGGCATCCAACTTCAAATGATATAAGTGAAGCACATGAAGCATTCTATAAATCAACCATGGACTTTCCCATACCATCATGGTGCATTGCTAAAAGGAAAATAAAAGTCACATGACGCTCCAAGAATTTACGCATATTATGTGAACAAAACAAAAACCAAAACATATCGATAGTTGTTGAAGAAGAAAGATGGGATGCCTTTCGGGGCATCCTCAAGCTTAGACGCTTGAGTATCCTTCAATATTTACTTGGGTTTCCTTGGGAATCCCCAAGCTTGAGCTCTTTCCTCACCTTATTCTTCTCATATCAGTACCTCATCGATCTTCGAACACTTCATCCACACAAAACTTGACAACATTTTTATTAGAAACGTTAGTACACATAACACCAAATACCATCATGTATTGCCATAATATTATTGCATAATTACAATATAACATTACCCACTATATTCTATCACAATTCTATGGCTCCCAAGTAATTGTTGCTCAACAAGAATTCAAAAATAAGCACTCAAAGCAACTATAATAGCAATCTCTGAAAAACGGGACAATCTATAAAGATGCAGATGGTACGTATACTTATGTAACTCAAAACATTCTAAAAAACTAGGAGGTAATAAATAATTTGCGTAAAAGTGTTGTGTAAAAGTTTCATAAGCTTTCGGCGTTCCAGTAAAATTTGAAAAATCAAACACTACAGCCAAAGTTTATGTTTCTACACATCACATATCAAACAAGCAATTTAAACATCCTAAAGGTAATTCTTGGAACATTATTTTTATAATACAATGGATTTATACAAGGGTATACTTATTTTTGTTGAAAATTTTATGTAATCAAGATTCACAAAGTTTCCATGGGCATGAAAAAGTTCAAGGCTAGCCCCCACTTCAACGGTGCTAGTCCTTCTCACTTTTAATTCTCTTTTTGAAAAGGTTTTAAGTTCCCCACTTTATTTTTTTGTTTTTAATTATTTTAAAATCACACAAAAGAAATAAATTACTCTCTAAAACTTCATGGTTGTCTCCCTCACAGCGCTTTCTCTAAAGCCATTAAGCTAGGCATATAGTGCTCAAGTAATCAATCCACCCGGATCCCAAGGTATATCAAAGCCAATTTTTATTAACAATGATTTGTAATTAATTAGTGAGAACAAGGTGATATATCATGTGACAACGAAATTTAACTCTCTTCCTATGCATTGGCATGTCATACAAGAACAATTCATGCACACAGAGTAAAGGCCAATACATGGCATATGTAGTTTCTTGCAATTTTATCGTATTGGAAACATAGAGAGGTGAAGATTTGGTTCCTCTATCATAATAGTTGCAAGTAGGACCAGCAAGAACATGCATATTATATCCATCAAAATCATCATGTGTAGTGATAGAACGCAACCCATCAATATAATCCTTAATAAGTGCAAACTTCTCCGATATAGTGTAGTTGGGAGAATTCAAAAAGATAATAGGACTATTGTGTGTGGTTGCAATAGCGAGAATTTCATGCTTAACATACTGAACTATATCGAGTTCATATCCATAAGCATAATGCATATTGGCATCATGGCCACAAGCATAGCAAGCATCAAGTTCATCAAAAATGAATATTTGAAACGAATCCAAGGGATCATAGCAACCATCATAGCATTCATCCTTCGGTATGTGCGATGGGAAATTAAAAAAATTATGAGTTGAAGAGTTACTCTCATTAGAAGGTGGGCACGGGTGATCAATCCGCTCTTCTCCCTTTCGTTCTTTTCTCTCCTCCCCATCTTCTTCATCCAATGAGCTCATAGTTTCAGCAATTTCTTCTTCCGTAGATTCCTGCAAAATTTTAATCTCTTCCAAGGCAGCAGTCATTCTTTTAACAACACTGTATTCATAATTATCATGAAAATATTTAAGTATGGCTAAATTTCAGATTTGTAAGAAACACCATCCTAATTTTCAAGAAAAGAAGCAATTTCATAAGCACCTTTAAAAGCAACAAATTCTTCTATTCGTTCCACATCATAGTAATCGTATATACAATTAGCATAAGAAGCTAAGGCTTAATTATCATTAAATAAACATTGAAAGGGGAGGTTTGGAGCCTCTATCTTAGAGCAACAAGTATAATCACATTTCAAGCATGATTCCCAAGCAAACCAACACAATATTGTAATTTGATCCCATAAGTGTTTGCCTTTTTGAGATAAGCGATAATCCCTGAAGTACTCATGATGATCGAACGTGTATCCCATTATAAAGTTCGTTGGGGATTTCTTGGGATAATGAAAGGAGTCATTAACTTGTTTCACCTAGCGAGCATCGAGGGTTTTAGGATGTTCCCCATCTCCATGAGTAGCAAGTACCACTAATTTTTTTGGTGTTTCGTGTTCCATAGCGATAACTAAATATATAAAACAACTAATAACATAAAATAAACAACTAATAACAGAAAATAAAAATCACTTAGTGATAAAGAAAACAAGCACACACGAGAATATCAACCACTATGCTATTGCTCCCTCGCAACGGTGCCAGAAAAAACTCTTGATAACCCACAAGTGTGGGGGGTCGTTTGTAGCCTTTTTTGATAAGTAAGAGTATCGAACCCAATGAGGAGCTAAAGGTATAATTAATAATCTCTCAAGTTCTATCTACAATCGATACAACTCTACGCACGCTAACGCTTACTTTACCTAGAACAAGTATGAAACTATTTTGCGGGAATGAAACTAGAAGTACTTTGTAGGTGTAAAGATAGTTTTGCAAGATAATAAAGAACATGGAAATAAAAGTTATGTGCTGTTTTAAATAAAAGAACAATAAAGTAAATATAGCGAGTGTGGAAAAGTGGTGATAGTATTTGCGAGCTTGTCCTAGGCAATCGATAACTAGAGCGGTATCATTGTTGTAGTTTTATATGAGGGAGACGCATACGCTAACGTACTTTCCGTACTTGGATCATATGCACTTATGTTAGAATTCTAACAAGCATCCGCAACTACTAGACATTCATCAAGGTAAACCCAATCATAGCATTAAACATCAAGTCCCCTTTATCCCATACGTAAACAACCCCCTTACTCGGGTCTAAGCTTCTGTCACTCTAGCTATCCACTATAAGCGAATCATAAACATATATCAACACCCTACAGCAGGGATCCCACACGCTTCCGCGACATGGCGTGCGCAATAGGATAGCACCAAAACAGAACATACAACTCAAACCAATCACGATAATCAATCAACCCATGGGACAAAAAGGAACTACTCAAACATCGTAGGATAGCCACACATCATTGGATAATAATATATAGCATTAAGCACCATGTTCAAGTATGGGGTACAGTGGGGTGCGGGAGAGTGGACCACTGATGTCTACTACGCAACTTTATTCTTGTAGACACGTGTTGGGCCTCCAAGCATAGAGTTTTGTAGGACAGTAGCAATTTTCCCTCAACTGGATGACCTAAGGTTTATCAATCCATGAGAGGTGTAGGATGAAGATGGTCTCTCTCAAATGACCCTGCAACCAAATACAAGAAATCTCTCGTGTCCCCAACACACCCAATACAATGGCAAATTGTACAGAAGCACTAGTTTGACAAACTGTAATATGGATGGTAGAAATATATTTTTATAATCTGAATAAATAAAAATAGCGAGGTAAAATGATATTGCAATGATTGAAAATGAGGCCTAGGGTCCGTACTTTCGCTAGTGCAATCTCTCAACAATGCTAACATAGTTGGATCATATAACCATCCCTCAACGTGCAACGAAGAATCACTCCAAAGTTCCTATCTAGCGGAGAACATAAGAAGAAATTGTTTGTAGGGTACGAAACGACCTCAAAGCTATTATTTCCGTTCAATCTATCCTAGAGTCTTTACTAAAATAACAGAAGCTATTCTTTCCGATCGATCTAATCAAGAGTTCGTACTAAAACAACACCAAATAATTTCAGATTCATAATACTCAATCCAACACAAAGAACTTCAAGGAGTGCCCCAAGATTTCTACCGGAGAAACAAAGACAAGAACGTGCATCAACCCCTATGCATAGATTACCCCGCAAGTTGAATGCCAAAATACATATCAAGTGAATCAATACGATACCCCATTGTCACCACGAGTATTCAATTGCAAGACATATATCAAGTGTTCTCAAATCCATTAAAGTATTCAATACGATAACAACGAAATCTCAAAGGGAAAATGCAATTCATCACAAGAAGAGTACAGAGGGAAGAAACATCATATGATCCATCTATGTTAACAAAGCCCATGATATATCAAGATCATGACATCTCAAGATCATCAGAGAGATATTAAACACATAGCTACTGGTACAAACCCTCAGCCCCGAGGGTGGACTACTCCCTCCTCATCGTTGTGGCCGCCGGGATGATGAAGATGGCCACCAATGATGATATCCCCCTCTGGCAGGGTGCTAGAACGGTCTCCCAATTGGTTTTCTGTGGCTACAGAGGCTTGCGGCGGTGGAACTTCCGATCTAGGGCTACCCCAAAGGGTTTCGGAATATTTGGGAATTTATAGTGCAAAGAGGGGGTGCGGGAGGCCACCGAGGTGGGCACAACCAAATTGGGTGCGCCAGGGGGCCCTGGCATGCCCTGGTGGGTTGTGCCCCCCTCGGGGCACCCCCCCCCCAGGTGCATCTCTAGCCCATTGGGTTCCTTCTGGTCCAAAAAAATCTCCAAAAAGTTTCGTGGTGTTTGGACTCCGTTTGATATTGATTTCCTGCGATGTAAAAAACAAGCAAAAAATAGCAACTGGCACTGGGCACTGGGTCAATAGGTTAGTCCCAAAAAATGATATAAAGTTGCTATAAATGTTTGTAAAACATCCAAGAATGATAAAATAACAGCATGAATACTTCATAAATTATAGATACGTTGGAGACGTATCAGCATCCCCAAGCTTAATTCCTACTCGTCCTTGAGTAGGTAAATGATAAAAGAAATAATTTATGAAGTGTGAATGCTAGCAAAGTGCATAAGTTTGATCAATAATAATTTCAATCATTTTTCCTAGCATCATAATAGCAATTCTTTCTTATAAAACTTCTCATGTTAAAGTAGCAACCAATTCACATGTTAAGGTTCAAACCACGAATTCTCTTGAAACTCAACAACCTATGTTCTCAGTCACCAAGCAATTGCAATTCAACTTATTCAATAGAGTTTAAGTAAGAGCTTCACATACTCAACCATCATATAGTATTTTATGATTGCTAACACTCATCGTGTACACATGAGCAAAATGTTTCAACCGGACACATAGAAAGATAGGGGCTTATTTTTTTGCCTCCCAACGTATTCACCTCAAGGGTGATGTCAACAATAATAACTCATGCTACCCATATTCAACTGGACATACGTGCCTAGATCTTTCCTCGCCACATGATGCTTTCCAAAGGAGAAAAATAAAAAGGAATAGAGAGAAAACTTTGACTCCTTGCATAAAAGTAAATACTGAAAAGTAAAAGATAGGCCCTACGCAGAGGGAAGCAGAGGTTGCCATGAGCTTATTTGTTTGTATGATCAACCCCTTAGTGCAAAAGAATGTCATGTTATATTTCCCCTTATGATAGCAGCCTTTATTATGCGGTCCGTCGCTTTTATTACTTTGCCATCACAAGTTCGTACAACACTCAACTTTCTCTTAGACTAAATGATCTAACACTTTTACAAGCAATTTTTATTTCCTTATTGCACCGATGACAACTTACTTGAAGGATCTTGCTCAATCCTTAGGTAGGTATGGTGGACTCTTGAAAATAAGATTTGGGTTTAAGGGTTTTTGGATGCACAAGTAGTATCTCTACTTGGTGCGGCATCTTTGGCTAGCAAAGATGGGGAGCAAGCACCACATGTTGAAGGATCTATGACAATATAACTTCTATGTGAATATGAAAAAACATAAATCATTACATTGTCTTCCTTGTCCAACGTCAAAAATTTTGGCATCTAATATTTTGATGGGGGCTCACAATCACAAAATATTTCCAGGATAGTGTATCTGCATGTGAAAGTTCTCTTCCTTATACTAATTATTCATGAATTGCTTGTATGACCAATATTGTGATTGTCAAGCCTCAAAGGATTTCACTTTATAAACCCAATGTGAAGATACCACTAGGCATAATATGGTTTCAACTTCATTACATTCAATTTATTCAACAATTTACTCATACGATATAAGTGAAGCACAAGAGTAAATGACATAGAAAAGAGCTTCGTTGACGGGATGTGAATGCCGCTTACTTAGCCTCCCTGGCAATTACTTGAGGATGCCATTTTATTTAAAAACTTTAAGATATAATTATGTTATTAAAACATCAAGCAAAACAAAACAAAATAAAATTTCAAGAATAGCACACATCATGTGAAGAAGCAAAAAACTTAGGATCAATCGAAACTAACTGATAATTGTTGATGAAGAAAGGTGGGATGCCTACTGGGCATGCCCAAGCTTAGATGCTTGATAATTCTTGAAATATTATCTTTCGATGCCTTGGGAATCCCAAATCTTAAGCTTTTGTGTCTCCTTAATTCCTTTCATATCACGGTTTACCTAATACTGAAAACTTCATCCACACAAAACTCAACAAGAACTCGTGAGATAAGTTAGTAAAAACTAATGCAAAAACCTTGTCATTCTATAATGTAGAAAATCACTAAAATTATTATTCAACATTTCATACTAAATTACTCTGCATATTTAATACTCCTATCCTCAAATATAATCATTAAACAAGCAAACATGTGAAAACAATGCAAACATAACAACAATCTGCCAAAACAGTATAGTCTCTAAAGAATGCAAGAGTATCCATAATTATTAAACTTTAAAAATTCTGAAAATTTAAAACACTGGAGAAAATTTATCAGAGCTTATTTTGCAAAGATTTGCAACAATTTATCAAATTATGACTTTTCTAGGGAATTTTTGCAACAGCGATAAACTTTCTGTTTTCAAACAGCAACATGTAGACTTGCAAAATAAGTATGGTAAAGGCTATCCTTGACATTTTTATTGAAAATAAAGATGCAAAAAATTATTATAAATAACATAAAGAAAATTCTAGTAAAGTAAAAGGACTCTCCAAGCAAAACACATATCGTGTGACGAATGAAAATATAGCTCCAAGTGAGGTTACCGATAATGTTGGAGACGAAAGAGGGGATGCCTTCCGGGGAATCCCCAAGCTTAGTTGCATGGATATTCCTTGAATGTTAACTTGGGGGTGAATTGGGAATCCCAAATATTAGGGACTTATCCCTCCTTATTCTACTCATATCGATATCTCACCCAAAACTTGAAAACTTCAATCACACAAAACTGAACAGAACTTCGTGAGATGAGTTAGTATGATAAAGAGCAAAACATTCACTTTGGTACCGTCAAGACAAGAGACATAATTGTTATCACACAATAACTACTGTAGCATATCATTTCCACAATTTATATTGAGTAATATAAGGCATAGAAACTAGATAACAAGCAAACTATGCATTGAAAACAGAATCTGTGAAAAACAGAACAGACTGTAAAGATCTGAATTGTTCTCATACTTCTGCAACTCTAAAAATTCTGAAAAATTAGGAAAGCGTAGGTAATTTGTGTATAAAGCATCTATAAAAATCTCAGGTCAAAATCACGTGCAGTGAATTGTAGAAATTCCAGGACTAGGTGCAAAAGTTTCTATTTTTTGGACAGAATCAAGTCAACTATCATCCACACTATCACAAAGGCTTTCCTTGGCACTTTATTGAAACAAAAACTATAAAACATGATTACCACAGTAGCATAATCATGTGAATAGAAAAACAGTAGGTAAAAGTGTTGGGTTGTCTCCCAACAAGCGCTTTTCTTTAATGCCTTTTAGCTAGGCATGATGATTTCAATGATGCTCGCATAAAAGAAAAGAATTGAAACATGAAGAGAGCATCATGAAACACATGCCAAGAACATTTAAGTTTAACCCACTTGCTATTCATAGGGATTTTGTGAGAAAGAAACCCATGAAAACAAGAACCAACTAGCATAGGAAGGCAAAATAAGTACAGCTTCAAAACAATCAACACATAGAGAAGAAACTTGATATTATTGAGATATGTAAGAGCGTAAGTTCCTCTCTCATAATAATTTCAGAGGCATCATGAATGGATTCAAAAATATAAATATCACATACATCAATCTTTTCATGATGCACAAGCATAGAAAATTTATTAGTCTTTATGGCATACATGTCATCATAATAATCATCATAGATAGCTATCACAGCCCTAGAATTGGCTTGAATTGTTTGCATCAACATCAGCATATGCATCATGTCATCATGTTTAAATTAAATTATTTTGAAAATGGGGGTGATCAAACCCTAGCACAGATACAATTCTAATAGGTTAAACCATTAAGTTATTTGAAGGAATCCAAAATGCTCTTCAAAAATGTTCCACCTCTTTGATAAATGTTGGCAACAACATATCAAGGGTGAATTATATTTTAACAACTACTTTGTTAAATTAAATAAAATAGGAAAAGTTTATGAAAATCACTAATAAAGCATATCAATTATTTTAGTCATTCAAAAATTCTGAAAGTTGGTAAGTGGTTCCGAATATATTCTGACAGACCACGTAAATATTTGTAGAACGGTTTGTAAAATTATTAGATTTTGAAATCAAATCAAAAGAGAATGAAAATAAATAGAAAAGAGAAAATATATAAAAGAGGGAGAGTTCTTACCTGGGCCACTTAAAGCCCAACACTCCTGGCCTAGCCCACTAGGGTCGCGTTGGTCTTCTTCTGCCCCTCGCCAGTAGGCAGAGGCGTGACAGCATGCTCGAGCGCCGGCCTCCACCTCCTGCTTGCCAGCTTCAAGGCCTCCCCGAGCCTATCTATGTGCCCAGAAGACGTGGGTGAGCTCCCCTTGGCCTTCCTCCCTCTCTGCGCTCTCCTCTCTCCTCTGCCTCCTCTCTCCCTAGACCCGAGAGCCGTCATCGCCGCCGTTCGTTGCCCCGCGGCCACCGTCCTCGCCATGCCCCATGTCGCCCCCTCAACTCAGTACCCTCGAGCAGCTCCTCCCCGCCGAAACAATCAACACCAGAGGCCCCGTGGCATCATCGCCATCGTCGTTCCACCGCCGGCACCGAAGGCCGCCGGTCGTCGATCCTCAGCAACCAGAGCGCCCCGAGCCGTTGATCCCCTCTGTAGCCTCCCGGTGAGCCGCCGCTGCCATGCGCTAGCCTGTGATGAGCTCCGGCGACCCCAGGGCCTCTCGTGGTCCCCTCCGGATGCGCGGGAGCGTGGGATTCGCCCCAGTGCCCTTCGCGGCCGCTCCCGTGGCCCTCCGGTGGCCCTCCGCCGTAGCCAGAGGTCGCCGGCGATCAAATCCCGGTGGCCGACGTGGCCTAATTAGTAGTCTATAATTAACCCCCCCCCTGACGCTGACTAGTGGGCCTCGCATGGTTAATCAACCTGAAATGTTTTAGTTAGTTTAAATAACCTTGTTAACCCAATGAGTCACTAACCAGCGGGTCCTGTTGCTCAGGTTTGACCTGGACCGACCCTGTTGACCTGCTGACGTCACCATGACGCAATGCTGACGCATTAAAGCTTTTTTGGTATTCAAATTCATAACGAAATTCCAGAAAATGTTTAAAACTTCTAAAAATCATAGAAAATAATCCGTATGTCAGATGAAAATAATTTATATATGAAAAATGATCAGAAAAATCCAATGAATCTGTTTATGCCATGATCATGCATGTTTGAACAAGTTAACATCACCAAGTAGGACAATTTATTATTAGGGCACTATATGAAATATCATTTGGAGTTGGAATTCAAATTTGTTTGAGTTCCACTTCAATTAACTTGGCTAATTATCCCTCTAGGTCAATTCAGTACTTTAACTTGTCATATCATGCATCATGGTTCTTGCATTGCATTGAATGTGTTCCTTTCCTGTTTGTCGGTGTTTGTTCCTTCTCGGTAGACGATGCTTCCGACGATGCAGCCATTGACACTAATGAAGAGAAGTATTATCTTCAGGATTGTCAAGCAAGCAAACCCCCTTGAGCATACTGATACGAACCCACTCTCTCGCTCTTGCTCTCTTTTACTGCATTAGGGCAACAACGATTCAACGGTTACATGTTCTCGGTAGTTGAACCCGTTCCTTGGCATGACCCGTCTTTTCCACAGTAAATAGTTAAAACCACTTAGCATGAGTAGCAACTGCTTGAGCCTTGTTTGTGCTCACTCATCCATGTTTGCTTATTGTCCCTGCTATGCTTAGAGTCGTGCCATGTCGGGTTTGATCCATCTGGGTAATGAATCAGAATGGCAATGTTCATGTCCTGCTGTGTGGGAGTTAAGTGTGTGAACACGATTTGGTAAAGGTAGCGATAAGAGTTCATGTAGTAGTACATGGCGGGTTGTCTCATTGGGACCGCCCTTAAGAACTGAGTTCTATGTATGGTATCCAAGACAAGAGACTACCGCACATTGGGATACTTAATTGACCCTCTCGGCCCATTAATCGCCTAGACCTCTGTCCAGGAGTTGCAACTAGTTTCTAGTGTTTGTAGGAAAAGTCTTGGCGGTTGTGCATAGTGCTGCCCGACGGGGTGGACTGTGATGTGGTATAGGCACAGTGGCAAGGTGTACCAAGTGGCACCCGAATGGTGGGCTTGGGAACCCTGTGCACATCGTTTGAGGCCATAGCGGAAACTTCGGCCGGACTTCCGTGCGGGTTCAATCTCAAATAAGCGATAAACCTGGACTAGGGTCTTGTGTGATTGACGGTCGTGGTCGACTCCCTCGCTGGGATTCCGCTTGAAGGTTGCCGAGGTGCCTTTTATGTGCACATAGCGATAAGTGGTGGGAGCATGTGTGAAGAAGTACACCCCTGCAGGGTTATGAATCTATTCGAATAGCCGCATCCTCGAATATGGACTACTTGGAGAACTTATGTGGTTCATAGATAAGAGAAATTGATACTTCTAAAATACGCAAGATAAGCGTGAGTGCTATGGATGGCCTTCTCGTGGGAGACAGAAGTGGATCCATAGTGGTGTATTGATTTGGTGAATATGTGGACTCGTGTGCGCTATTCCACCTCAAAAAATACTACTTTTAGTCGTAGTATAGGTTAGCCAAGAGTCAAAGCTAGCTTGCTGCGATAAACTCCACAACCCCTTCATTGATACTGATGCATATCTAGTTAGTTCTGATGTAAGTCTTGCTGAGTACCTTTGTACTCACGTTTTCTTAATTTATGTTTTTGCAGAGGAGACGTCAGTCTCATTAGTGATATTTACAACGTGAACTTCGATGTTGATCGGATTAGCTTGGTAATCCCAAACAAAGGTCTGGTCCCTATGGTAGGTTCGTTGTAGCTTTTCAGGATCTTTTAGCCACTTTTGTAGATGTCTGTACCCAGACATGTTTAACTTATGTTTGCCTGTTTGAATGCTTTGAATGTTGGGCCTTGTGACCCCTGTTTGTAACATCTTATTGTATTGGCTCTTCCGAGCCTTCTAACTAAATGTTGTAATGTTGTATGGTTATGTTGTGATGCCATAGTTGTATATATGCATATCGGGCATGTCATGCGTACGTGTGACGTGCAACGGTATGTATGGGATCCGACACCTAGTTGTGTGCCTTTAGTAGTACTCTTTACGGGGAAATGCCTCTTTGTGCTTCCACCGAGCCTTGGTAGCTTGCTACTCCTCCGGACACATTGATTGACCGGCATGTATCCTTCTTTGCTGATGTGTTTGTCCCTTCGGGGAAATGTCTCACAGTGTAATGGAGTCCCTGTAGCCCGCTACGACTCGTCTACGTGCAGCGATGCCATTTGTGTCCCATGGCGTAATGGAGTCCTTGTAGCTTGCTATGACTCGTCTACACACGCTAGAGATCGACACCTGCATTGTTGGGTTACGTATGCCTGTCCCCATACGGATGTGCCACTTTGGTTCTCCGACTAGTCATGTCGGCCCGGGTACTTTGACATTTAAATGCTAGCGACACATTCACATACGTGAGTCAAAAGACGCAAATGGTCCCGGCCCAGGTAAGGTGGCAGTCATGGAGATAACCGTGCGTGAGACCGCAAAGTCATGTGATGTGGTACAAGCTGGATTCTTATGGCTTAGGATCGGGGTCCCGACAGCTTTGGTATCAGAGCTTGACTGCATGTAGGATTACTAAGCCAAATTAGTCGATGTTGAGTCTAGAACTGCTTTAGTTATATATAAGGGAATTGATTGTGGAAGGGAACGTAAGGCTCTTTTTACTCCTTTCCTCGTGTCATTCTAATTCTGAGTCACCCTCTTCTTTTCTACGGGGACTAAGAACTAGGCCTTCTCATCTATCTATTAGGAGGACGAGTTACTATGCTGGAGACCTATAGGAAAGTTGTTGTCTTCCTGGATCAGTGTCTCCATGTGAATTCATTGTCATGTTGTCAGTTTTGTTGTGCAGGTTGCCTCATATTTCATGCCCGTACAACCGTTAAGCTGTCCGAGTTATCCAAGGTTTCTAAATTATCTGATGCAATTGCAAAACTCTTTCATCTTGAGTCAATGTCTTTCAGGCCAGACAAAGCACACTAATTATTGTGTTGGGGTACTCCATTACCTCGACGTGTATGATGAAGGTGTTTAGGAAACCATGTTGTTTCTGTGAACCACCTAACACTCTAGCAGTGTCTTTCTTCCCAGTGTGATAACTCTGGCCATCGTTATCGAAAGCATGTTGTGATGCTACTTAGTCAATAGGTATTCTGTATCTGGGTTCTTGAACCCAAGAATCATTCTGCTCCCCCCCGTTGATAGTATTTTGCTCGTTCCTATAGGATATTAGTAACCTTGTTCTAGTCCTCAAGGTTTGTGGTATATCATTCTTCCAATACCATGAATCAATTACGGTAGAAGTTCTTTGTGGACGAAAGATCACAATATGAGTGGTCGTGATGAGTCCTCCATTTCATAGTTGTGAGTCTGCCAATTCTTTCCTTTCTGCATGGGTTATTTGGAAGAAATATGTTGAACTCCGTTTAACTTATTCAATCCATGCATCTACAACTCAGCAAATATCAGGTGCTCTTGAGTTGCCCTTCTTCAATTGCATTCTGACCTTTATCTATCAATGGATAGTCAAGAGTATGTCATGCATTGTCTTATCGATGTCGCCTATTCTTGTGGTATGTCAAACCATTCTACTCTAGAATGACTAGGAGAAACAAACTCCTGTACCTCATTCATTTCTAGGATTGGGTCAAAGCAGTTGTATTTCGCAGATTAAAATGCCAATCCAACTTTTGCTCTCTTATACCTTGAGGTATTACCCTCTTCATGTCAAGAATATCATGAGAACCGCACTCCCTCTTATGAAATCTTGATGTAGTGATACTTCTCGCCATCATCATTCATTCCCCAGTCTCTGTGTTGTTTGCAACCAGAATACTGACAAGTGAATCGTGATGTGTGAAATCGATACTCTTAGCAACTTTGGTGCTTGGTAGTTAATGGACGATAATCTCACTCTTGGTGTGATGGTCATTGAATTGTCATACTAAGATTTATCGTGCTACCTAGTCCATTTTCCATGGTGCACTTTTCGATCAGCAAGTTAGGACTGTATCGATCCTTCGCTCTGTTGATCATATCGTCTTGCCTTGAAAAGCAAGATTGTTCTCGAGCTTGATAACATATCGGTGGATCGTGATTATCCGAATATCTTCTCGGAAGTATTACCAAGGTGTTTCTTGACCGTTATGTTGAGTTCGCGATCAAGATGGTTTTGCTCTAAACCACCTTTCTCCAAGAATCTGTATTGGATACCCCCAAACTAGTCGGTTAAGCTAAACAACAACTTGGAGAGTTGGAAGATAAAAGCTTTGCCTGACTTAGTTATTTCCAAAGGGATATTTTGTGTGGGTGTCGAAGAAAGATGATATCTTCATCAATTAATCCTTGTGATCAATTGTTGCACCTATTGTCTTGTTCAAACTTTGATGGGAGTATGGGCTATCGTCAAATCAAAATCAGAACCAAAGATTTTACTAATGTTGTTTTTACTCGTGGAGGTATCCTCGAGCATACACCGTTATACCTTTTGGTCTGACAAATGCTATCACTTTGTTCTCATAGTTGTGGAATTCCATCCATTTGGATACCTCGATGAATTGTTGTTGAGCCCATCAGCAACATTCTCATCTATCCCATGACTCATGATGGACATGAAGCTAGTGTTGGAAACTTTGTACGCATATCTTCATGTTCCATTCGTGAAGTATATGTTAGGTGTAAGAAGTGACTCCCTCAAAGTTCACGTGCATTTGGTGCAAGTTGCCGCTATGACTTTGGGGAAAGTTATTTTGTCTCCTCTGGAATCATCCCAAGTCAACCATGCATGTGCGAAGTATTCTACGGCGTGATAGGCTCACTACCTCCATTCCGTTTGAATTTCCTAGCACACCAAGCCACTGATTCATTTGTTTAAGGAAAAGAAGTTAAGTGTACTCCTAAAGGGCCCCGAGGGACTTGCACCGGACTTTGCTACCTCCAATGATTGTTCCATCCAGAACTCGGTAGTGTTTTATTGTAAGATTTCTACGTGGTCACAATTGTCTTGGACAGTGCGTTCACATGTGTCTTGCAATCCAGATCATGTTTTGCAGTTGGCTTCCATAGTTCATTTCCCGAGAATCTCGCAACGTCATCTCTTCGATTTGTGTTGCAACCTTTCACTTTCAGACATGCTGAGTCTGGAATATCCTGACACCAACCATATCTGAATCTTAGGTAGATATGATGGTTGGAACATTTCCCAAGAATTATAATATTGGTCTCGCTGTAAACGGCAAAGGGATGTTGTGGCTAACATACCTATCCGGAAGACCTATTATTATAATATCTTGTTTCAGCAACTTGGCCACCTCCCCGTGAGGACCTTGTATGACCTGCTCTAGAAGTTATTCCTCATGGACCCTTTGAGATCCCGAAGTCCGACCTTTACTTGATGTTATAGATATTGAGAATTTCTGGTAAATGGTTATGCTATTTCATCAAGGATAACATTAGAAGTGGAGTTCTAAATGTCTCTCGGTCGATCATCCAGATTTCGCTCCCTTGGCATAGCTAAGGTGAAATCTGAGAAAGTGTTGTCTTCCTTTGCATCTGCATCCTCCATCATTATTCATCATTGTAGTATGATGTGTTGCCAGAATCCTTGGCATGGATGTTGGTAAAACTTTGATGAATATGGAGATGCTCAAGTTCTTGAGAGCACGCTCAGACACTGGGTTATATCTCGGTATCAATTGGAATGTGCCTTCCGTTGCCGAGTTGTTTTATAATTCTAGTTTTCCATTCCGATCTAAGTATGCCATTCTTTCAAATTCCTTCAAATGATCGTTGTGAATTGCCTTAGGGTGGTGTGAAGAGTTTCAATGATCTTTGTATCAAAAGTAATTCTTTTTGCCACTTAAGGTATAATCCTACGAGTCACCTTCCCTTAGGTGCCCAATATGGTATTATGGCAATTAACTCCTCGCTACTTTCAAACCTCTTCAGCATATGCTTTAGCATGGAATTGTTGCCTACCAATTGAACCTCCGTCATCTGCTTCATTCATTGTTATCGACGGGTTTTTTTTGTCCCATCTCGAGAGATGTTATTACGTCTCATTCCATGAGTTGGTCATGAGTCGCTCGATCTTCGTAAAGATTGATTCTTGTAGAGCTTTCTATCCCTGTTGTCTTTTTGTTGGATGAAGATCTTGAAAGGCAAAGATGTCAAAGTCAAGAAGAAGAAGTGAAGCAACATCTTCGAGAAGAGAAATTGGATCGTGAAGATTGTGGTAGTTGTGTCCCCTTTATCCTATTACCCTATGCCTGAATCTCGGGACGAGATTCTTGTTTAGTGGGGGTGACTTGTCACAGCCCTAGAATTGCCTTGAATTGTTTGCATCAACATCAGCATGTGCATCATGTCATCATGTTTAAATTCGAATGAATTTAAAAATGGGGGTGATCAAACCCTAGCACAGATACAATTCAAATAGATTAAACCATTAAGTTATTTGAAGGAATCCAAAATGCTCTTCAAAAATGTTCCACCTCTTTGATAAATGTTGGCAACAACATATCAAGGGTGAATTATATTTTAACAACTATTTTGGTAAATTAAATTAAATAGGAAAAGTTTCTGAAAATCACTAATAAAGCATATCAATTATTTTAGTCATTCAAAAATTCTGAAAGTTGGTAAGTGGTTCCGAATATATTCTAACAGACCATGTAAATATTTGTAGAAGGGTTTGTAAAATTATTAGATTTTGAAATCAAATAAAAACATAATGAAACAAAATAGAAAACCGAAAAATATATAAAAGAGAGAGAGTGCTTACCTGGGCCACCTGAAGCCCAGCACTCCTGGCCCAGCCCACCAGGGTCACGTTGGTCTTCTTCCACCCCTCGCCAGTCGGCAGAGGCGTGGCAACACGCTCGAGCGCCGGCCTCCATCTCCTGCTTGCCAGCTTTGACGCCTCCTCGAGCCTATGTGTGCGCCCAGGAGACGTGGGCGAGCTCCCCTTACCCTTCCTCCCTCTCTGCACTCTCCTCTCTCCTCTGCCTCCTCTCTCCCCCCGGACCCGAGAGCCGCCATCGCCGCAGTTCGTTGCCCCGCGGCCATCGGCCTCGCCGAGCCCCCTGTCACCCCCTCAGCTCAGTACCCTCAAGCACCTCCTCCCCTACGAAAGAATCAAGGCCTGAGGCCCCGCGGCATCGTACCTGTTGTCGTTCCATCACCGGCACCGAAGACTGCCGGCCGTCGATCCTCAGCAACCAGAGCGCCCCCGAGCCGCCGATCCCCTCTGTAGCCTCCCGGTGAGTCGCCGCCCGTTTCCCCCCTGCGCTCCTACTCTCCCATGCCCTCTAGCCGCCGTCCCCGCAAGCTGATGCTCCGGCCGCCGCCATGGGCTCGCCTCCGACGAGCTCCGGCGACCCCAGGGCCTCTCGTGGTCCCCTCCGGATGCGCGGGGCCGTGGGATTCGCCCCAGTGCCCTTCGCGGCCGCTCCCGTGGCCCTCTGATGGCCCTCCATCATGGGCAGAGGTCGCCGGCGACCAAATCTCGGCTGCTGACGTGGCCTAATTAGTAGTCTCTAATTAACCCCCCTGACGCTGACTAGTGGGCCCCACATGATTAATTAGCGTGAAATGTTTTAGTTAGTTTAAATAACCCTGTTAACCCAATGAGTCACTAACCAGTGGGTCCCGCTGCTCAGGTTTGACCTGGACCGACCCTGTTGACCTGCCGACGTCACCATGACGCAATGCTGACACATTAAAGCTTTTTGGTATTTAAATTAATAAGGAAATTCCAGAAAATGTTTAAAATTTCTAAAAATCATAGAAAATAATCTGTAAGTCAGATCAAAATAATTTATATATGAAAAATGATCAGAAAAATCCAATGAATCTGTTTATGCCATGATAATGCATGTTTCAATAAGTTAACATCACCAAGTAGGACATTTTATGATTAGGGCACTATATGAAATATCATTTGGAGTTGGAATTCAAACTTGTTTGAGTTCCACTTCAATTAACTTGGCTAATTATCCCTCTAGGTCAATTCAGTACTTTAACTTGTCATATCATGCATCATGGTTCTTGCATTGCATTGAATGTGTTCCTTTCTTGTTTGCCGGTGTTTGTTCCTTCTCGGTAGACGTTGGTTCCGATGATGCAACCATTGACACTAATGAAGAGAAGTATTATCTTCAAGATTGTCAGGCAAGCAAACCCCCTTGAGCATACTGATATGAACCCACTCTTTTGCTCCTGCTCTCTTTTACTGCATTAGGACAACAACGATTCAATTGTTACAGGTTCTCAGTAGTTGAACCCATTCCTTGGCATGACCCGTCTTTGCCACAGTAAACAGTTAAAACCACTTAGCATGAGTAGCAACTGGTTGAGCCTTATTGTGCTTACTCATCCATGTTTGCTTACTATCCCTGCTATGCTTAGGGTCGCTCATGTCGGGTTTGATCCATCTGGGTGATGAATCATAATGGCAATGTTCATGTCCTGTTGTGTGGGAGTTAAGTGTGTGAACACGATTTGGTAAAGGTAGCGGTGAGAGGTCATGTAGGAGTACATGGCGGGTTGTCTCATTGGGACCGCCCTTAAGAACTGAATTCTATGTGTGGTATCCAAGACATGATACTACCGCATATTAGGATACTTAGTTGACCCTCTCGGTCAATGAATCGCCTAGACCTCTGTCCAGGAGTTGCAACTAGTTTCTGGTGTTTGTAGGAAAAGTGTTGGAGGCCGTGCATAGTGCGGCCCGATGGGGTGGACTGTGATGCGGTATAGGCACAGTGGCACGGTGTACCAAGTGGCACCCGAACGGTGGGCTTGGGAACCCTGCGCACATTGTTTGAGGCCGTAGCGGAAACTTTGGCCAGACTTCCGTGCGGGTTCAGTCTCAAATAAGCAATAAACCTGGACTAGGGTCTTGTGTGATTGACAGTCATGGCCGACTCCCTCGCTGGGCTTCCGCTTGAAGGTTGCTGAGGTGCCTTTTTTGTGCACATAGCGATAAGTGGCGGGAGCATGTGTGAAGAAGTACACCCCTGCAGGGTTATGAATATATTCGAATAGCCGAGTCCTCGGATATGGACTATTTGGAGAACTTATGTGGTTCATAGATAAGAGAAATGGATACTTCTAAAATACACAAGATAAGTGTGAGTGCTATGGATGGCCTTCTCGTGGGAGACGGAAGTGGATCCATAGTGGTGTATTGATTTCATGAATATGTGGACTCGTGTGCACTATTCCACCTCAGAAAATACTACTTGTAGTCGTAGTACAGGTTAGCCAAGAGTCAAAGCTGGCTTGTTGCAATAAACTCCACAACCCCTTCATTGATACTGATGCATATGTAGTTAGTTCTGATGTAAGTCTTGTTGAGTACCTTTGTACTCACGTTTGCTTAATTTATGTTTTGGCAGAGGAGACGTTAGTCTCATTAGTGATATTTACAACGTGAAGTTCGATGTTGACCGGATTAGCTTGGGAATCCCAGACAGAGGTCTGGTCCCTATGGTAGGGTCATTGTAGCTTTTCAGGCTCTTTTAGCCACTTTTGTAGATGTTTGTACCGAGACATGTTTAACTTCCGTTTGCCTGTTTGAATGCTCTGAATGTTGGGTCTTGTCACCCCTGTTTGTAACATTTTATTGTATTGGCTCTTTCGAGCCTTCTAAGTAAATGTTGTAATGTTGTATGGTTATGTTGTGATGCCATAGTTGTATATATGCATATCGAGCACGTCGTGCGTACGTGTGACGTGCAACAGTATGTATGGGATCCGACACCTAGTTGTGTGCCTTTAGTAGTACTCTTTACAGGGAAATGCCTCTTTGTGCTTCCACCAAGCCTTGGTAGCTTGCTACTGCTCCCGACACATTGATTGACCGGCATGTATCCTTCTTTGCTGCTGTGTGTGTCCCTTCGAAGAAATGTCTCGCAGTGTAATGGAGTCCCTGTAGCCTTCTACGACTGGTCTACGTGCAGTGATGACATTTATGTCCCACGACGTAATGGAGTCCTTGTAGCTTGCTATGACTCGTCTACACACGCTAGAGATCGACACCTGCATTGCTGGGTTACGTATGCATGTCCCTGTACTGATGTGCCACTTTGGTTCTACGACTAGTCATGTCGGCCCAGGATCTTTGACATTTGAATGCTAGCGACACATTCACATACATGAGTCAAAAGACGCAAATGGTCCCGGCCCAGGTAAGGTGGCAGCCGTGGAGATAACCGTTCGTGAGACCGCAAAGTGATGTGATGTGTTATAGGCTGGATTCTTATGGCTTAGGATCGGTGTCCCGACAATAGCAACTTTATTGTCATAGTCAATTGAAACATCTTCCAAAATAGTGGATATATCACTAAATAAAGTCATGACCTCTCCAAATCCACTTTCATCAATATTGCAATAAGATTCAACATCCTCCAAAATAGTTGGATCACTACTACCTAGAGTTGACACTCTTCCAAACCCACTTTCATCAATGTAATCATCATAAATAGGAGGCATGCTATCATCATAATAAATTTTCTTATTGAAAGTAGAAGGAATCAAAGGATCATATTCATTAAGCAAATCATCCCCAAGCTTAGGACAAGCATTATTTCCAGCAAATAATTCTTCAAACATGTCATACTCATTAAACATAGCATCCCCAAGCTTGTGGTTTTGCATATCATCACAATCATTCTTATCAATAGCATGAATGGCACCAATAGTATAGAAAACATTATTATCATATTCTTCCAAGCAAGTTCTAAAAAGATTCTCAAGATCATAGGGACATCATTGCCTTCCCAATCATAATCATTACAACAAGTAGTAGGTATCACAAAATCATACTCAATATCATCATCCTCCATCAACATACTTGATTCACTTTCATGAGGCACAATGGTGATAGGAGCAACATTATTTGGGAGAGATAGTTTTCCCTCAAGTGGATGACCTAAGGTTTATCAATCCGTGAGAGATGTAGGATGAAGATGGTCTGTCTCAAATGACCCTGCAACCAAATACAAGAAATCTCTTGTGTCCCCAACACACCCAATACAATGGCAAATTGTATAGGTGCACTAGTTCGGCAAAGTCTAATATGGATGGTAGAAATATATTTTTATAATCTGAATAAATAAAAACAGCAAGGTAGCAAATAAAAAAAGTGAGCACAAACGATATTGCAATGATCGAAAATGAGGCCAAGGGTCCGTACTTTCCCTAGTGCAATCTCTCAACAATGCTATCATAGTTGGATCATATAACCATCCCTCAACGTGCAATGAAGAATCACTCCAAAGTTCCTACCTAGCGGAGAACATAAGAAGAAATTGTTTGTAGGGTACGAAAGCACCTCAAAGCTATTCTTTCCGTTCAATCTATCCTAGAGTTTGTACTAAAATAACCAAAGCTATTCTTTCCGATCGATCTAATCAAGAGTTCGTACTAAAACAACACCAAATAATTTCAGATTCATAATACTCAATCCAACACAAAGAACTTCAAGGAGTGCCCCAAGATTTCTACCGGAGAAACAAAGAAAAGAACGTGTATCAACCCCTATGCATAGATTACCCCAATGTCACCGCGGGAAACCGCAAGTTGAATGCCAAAATACATATCAAGTGAATCAATACGATACCCCATTGTCACCACGAGTATTCAATTGCAAGACATATATCAAGTGTTCTCAAATCCATTAAAGTATTCAATTCGATAACAATAAAATCTCAAAGGGAAAACTCAATTCATCACAAGAAGAGTATAGAGGGGAGAAACATCATATGATCCATCTATGTTAACAAAGCCCATGATATATCAAGATCGTGACATCTCAAGATCACGAGAGAGAGATTAAACACATAGCTACTGGTACAAAACCCTCAGCCCCGAGGGTGGACTACTCCCTCCTTATCGTGGTGGCCGCTGGGATGATGAACATGGCCACCAGTGATGATCTCCCCCTCTGGCAGGATGCCGGAACGGGCTCCCGATTGTTTTTCGGTGGCTACAGAGGCCTGCGGCGGCAGAACTTCCGATCTAGGGCTACCCCGAAGGGTTTCAGAATATTTGGGAATTTATAGTACAAAGAGGGGGTGCGGGAGGCCACCGAGGTGGGCACAACCCACCTGGGCGTGCTAGGGGGTCCTGGCGCGCCCTGATATGTCTCCGTCGTATCTATAATTTTTGATTGTTTCATGCCAATATTCTACAACTTCCATATACTTTTGGCAACTTTTTATACTATTATTGGGACTAACATATTGATCCAGTGCCTAGTGCCAGTTCTTGTTTGTTGCATGTTTTTTGTTTTGCAGAATATCCACACCAAACGAAGTCCAAACGCAATAAAAAAACCTACGGTGCTTTTTTTGGAATATTTATGATTTTTGGGAAGAAGAATCAACGCGAAACGATGCCCGAGAGGGTCACGAGCCCAGGAGGCGCGCCCTACCCCCCAGGCATGCCTGGCAGGATCGTGACCAACCCTTAATGTGGTTGGGGCCCTTCTTTCACCGCAAGAAAGCTAATATCCGGATAAAAATCGTGTTAAAAGGACACCTTAATCGGAGTTATAGATCTCCGGGAATTTAAGAAACGATGAAAGGCTAGAATCTGGGAGCGTAGAAACAGAAGGACATAGAGAGAGAGATCCAATCTCGGAGGGGCTCTCGCCCCTTCGTCGCCATGGAGACCATGTACCATAGGGGAAACCCTTCTCCCATCTAGGGAGGAGGTAAAGGAAGAAGAAGAAGAAGGGGGCTCTCTCCCCCTATCTCCCAGCGGCGCCGGAACGCCGCCCGGGACATCATCGTGCGACGGCGATCTACACCAACACATCCGTCATCTTCACCAACACCTCCATCACCTGCCCCCATCTATATTTAGCGGTCCACTCTCCCGCAACCTGATGTACCCTCTACTTGAACATGGTGCTTTATGCTTCATATTATTATCCAATGATGTGTTGCCATCCTATGATGTCTGAGTAGATTTTCGTTGTCCTATCGGTGATTGATGAATTGCTATGATTGGTTTAAATTGCTTGTGGTTATATTGCTGTACTTTGGTGCCCATCATATGAGCGCGCGGGTGGTTCACACCATAGGGTTAGTTGTATGTTGATAGGACTATGTATTGGAGGGCAAGGGTGACAGAAGCTTCAGCCTAGCATAGAAATTGATGCATACGGGATTGAAGGGGGACCAATATATCTTATTGCTATGGTTGGGTTTTACCTTAATGAACGTTAGTAGTTGCAGATGCTTGCTAATAGTTCCAATCATAAGTGCATAGAATTCCAAGTAAGGGATGACATGCTAGCAGTGGCCTCTCCCACATAAAACTTGCTATCGGTCTAGTAACATAGTCAATTGCTTAGGGACAATTCCACAACTCCTACCACCACTTTTCCACAGTCGTTAAACTAATGTAATTGTTTCTTTATCTAAACATCCCCTAGTTTTTATTTACGTGTTCTTTATTATCTTACCTATCCTATCACACCTACAATGTACTTCTAGTTTCATACTTTTTCTAGGTAAAGCGAACGTAAAGTGTGCGTAGAGTTGTATCGGTGGTCAATAGAACTTGAGGGAATATTTGTCCTACCTTTAGCTCCTCGTTGGGTTCGACACTCTTACTTATCAAGAAAGGCTACAATTGATCCCCTATACTTGTGGGTTATCAAGACCTTTTTTTGGCGCCGTTGCCGGGGAGCAATAGTGTGGGGTGAATATTCTTGTGTGTGCTTGTTTGCTTTATCACTAAGTAGATTTATTTGATGTTCTAAGTTGTTATATATCTTTAGTTTTGGATATGGAACATGAAATACCAAAAAAATTAGGTGTACTTGCTACCCATGGAGACGGGGAACCTCCTAAAACTCTCGATGCTCGTTATGTGGAAAATATTATGCACTTCTTTAATAATCCTGAGAAAACCCCATTTAATTATATAATGGGAGACACATTGGATCAACGTGAATACTTTAGGGATTATCGCTTGACTAAAGAAGGGAAACTATTATGGGATCAAATTCATATGTTGAAATGGTATGCTTGGGACTATGCTTGAGATATGATATTACTTGTTGCTCTAGGATGAAGGCTAAACACCTTCCCTTTTCTTGTAAATTTCATGCTAATGAAACCTTGGCTTCTTATGCTAATGGTATATATGATTACTATGATGTGGAACAAATAGAAGAGTTTGTTGCTTTTATGGGTGTTTATGAAATTGAAGCTCTGTTTAAAAAGTGTGATGATAATGATGATGCTTTTTACCGATGTAAAAATTTGGTTATGCTTCGTTATTTTTATACTAATTATGAATATAATGCCCATATTTATTGGTTTATGGAGAAATTCTCCGCTGCCCAAGAAGAGACTAATATTTTGCAAGAAACTATGGAAGAAGAAAATGCTGAAACTGTGAGCTCATTAGATGAAAAAGATGACGAGGAGAGTGAAGAACAAAAGGAGGAAGAGCGGACTAGCTACCCGTGCCCACCTTCTAATGAGAGTAACTCTTCAACTCATACATTGTTTGATTTCCCTTCGTGCTTACCGAAGGATGAATGCTATGTTGATTGTTATGATCCCTTGGATTCGTTTGAAATATCCCTTTTTTACGAACTTGATGCTTGCTATGCTTGTGGCCATGATGCCAATATGAATGATGCTTATGAAGATGAACTTGATATACTTCCTTATGTTAAACATGAACTTGAAGCTATTGCACCCACATATGATAGTCCTATTATCTTTTTGAATTCTCCCAACTACACCATATCGGAGAAGTTTGCTCTTATTAGGGATTACATTGATGGGTTGCCTTCTAGTATTACACATGATGATTTTGATGAATATAATATGCATGTGCTTGCTGATCCTACTTGAAATTGTTATGAGAGAGGAACTACATCTCCACCTCTCTATGTTTCCAATACGATAAAATTGCAAGAAACTGCTTATGCTATGTATTGGCCTTTACTTGATGTGCATGAATTGTTCTTTTATGACATGCCAATGCATAGGAAGAGAGTTAGACTTAGTCATTGCACGATATATGTTACCTTGTGCTCACTACTAAATTACAAATCATTGTTAATTAAAATTGGCTTTGATATACCTTGGGATCCGGGTGGATCCATTACTTGAGCACTTTATGCCTAGCTTAATGGCTTTAAAGAAAGCGCTCCCTGGGAGACAACCCGGAAGTTTTAGAGAGTCATTTATTTCTGTTGAGTGCTTTTAAATTGTTTAAAAACAAAAAATATAGAGGGGAACTTAAAACTTTTTCAAAAAGAGAAGCGATTCAAAGGTGATGCATTGCGGAAGTGAGGGTCGACCTTGAACACTTGTGTTCATGCTCATGTAAACAATGTAGAATTTTTCATGGAAGTTTCTCGCAAAAATAATTATCCCCTTGTACAATTCCATTGTATTATAAAAATAATGTGCCAAGTAAAGCCTTTATGATTAGTTTGGGTGATAGTTGTTTGATCATGCTGAAAAAGACAGAAACTTTGCACTCACAAAATCATTTCTTATTTCTATACAGAGAGTGTTATTGAGTTGATTCTTTTTGCTGCTGATTGATATACAAATTTCCTTAATTATCATAATTTTTCAGAATTTTTGGAGAATCAGAAGTATGGTATATGTTCAGATTACTACAGATTGTTCTGTTTTTGACAGATTCTGTTTTCTATTCATTGTTCTCTTATTTTGATGAATCTATGGGTAGTATCGGGGGGTATGAACCATTGTGAAGTTGGATTAAAGTAGATATAATGCTAATATGAATTTGGAATGAGTTCACAACAGTACTTAAAGTGGTGATTTACTTTATTATACTAACAGATCTCATGAAGGTTTTGTTGAGTTTTGTGTGATTGAAGTTTTCAAGTTTTGGGTGAGACCACGATGGATGAAGGAATAAGGAGAGGCAAGAGCCAAATCTTGGGGATGCCTGAGGCACCCCAAGGTAATATTCAAGGAAGACTCAAGCGTCTAAGCTTGGGGATGCCCCGGAAGGCATCCCCTCTTTCGTCTACAATCTATCGGTAATGTTACTCGGAGCTATATTTTTATTTGTCACATGATATGTGCAAATGCTTGGAGCGTCTTTTGTGTTTATTTTTCCTTTTTATTTTATGCACCGTGCTGGTATGAGATAGTCCTTGGTTGATTTATAGAATGCTCTTTGCACTTCACTTATATCTTTTGAGTATGGCTTTATAGAATGCTTCATGTGCTTCACTTATATCATTTGAAGTTTGGATTGCCTGTTTCCCTACACATAGAAAACCGCCATTTGTAGAATGCTCTTTTGCTTCACTTATATTTGTTAGAGCGGGGCATATCTTTTGTATATAGAATTAAACTCTCATGCTTCACTTATACCTATTTAGAGAGTTAACAGGAGTTGGTCATTCACATGGTTAGTCATGAAATCCTACATAAAACTTGTAGATCACTGAATATGATATGTTTGATTCCTTGCAATAGTTTTGCGACATGAAGATGTGATATTAGAGTCATGCTAGTGAGTAATTGTGTATTCGTAGAAATACTTGTGTTAAGGTTTGTGATTCCCGTAGCATGCACGTATGGTGAACCGTTATGTGACGAAGTCGGAGCATGATTTATTTATTGATTGTCATCCTTTGTGTGGAGGTCGGGATCATGTGATGGTTAACTCCTACCAACCCTTCCCCTAGGAGCATGTGTGCAGTACCTTGTTTTGATGACTAATAGTATTTTGCAATAACTATGTGAGTTCTTTATGACTAATGTGGAGTCCATGGATTATACGCACTCTCACCCTTCCACCATTGCTAGCCTCTCTAGTACCGCGCAACTTTTGCCGGTGCATTACAACCACCATATACCCTTCCTCAAAATAGCCACCATACCTTCCTATTATGGCATTTCCATAGTCATTCCGAGATATATTGCCATGCAACTTCCATCGTTCCGTTTATTATGACACGCACCATCATTGTCATATTGCTTTGCATGATCGTAACATAGCTAGCATGATGTTTTCATGGCTTGTCCATTTTTTGATGTCATTGCTATGCTAGATCATTGCACATCCCGGTACACTGCCGGAGGCATTCATATAGAGTCATATTTTGTTCTAAATATCGAGTTGTAAGTAAATAAAAGAGTGATGATCATCATTATTAGAGCACTGTCCCATGTGAGGAAGTAATAAAAGAGGCCAATGAAGCCCAAATAAAAAAAGAGGCCAAAGAAGCCCACCAAAAAAAGAGAAATTTTAAAAAAAAATGAGAGAAAAGAGAGAAGGGACAATGCTACTATCCTTTACCACACTTGTGCTTCAAAGTAGCACCATGATCTTCATGATAGAGAGTCTCCTATATTGTCACTTTCATATACTAGTGGGAAATTTTCATTATAGAACTTGACTTGTATATTCCAATGATGGGCTTCCTCAAATTGCCCTAGGTCTTCGTGAGCAAGCAAGTTGGATGCACACCCACTTAGTTTCTTTTTGAGCTTTCATACGCTTATAGCTTTAGTGCATCCGTTGCATGGCAATCCCTACTCACTCACATTGATATCTATTGATGGGCATCTCCATAGACCGTTGATACGCCTAGTTTACGTGAGACTATCTCCTACTTTTTGTCTTCTCCACAACCACCATATTCTCTTCCACCTATAGTGTTATGTCCATGGCTCCCGCTCATGTATTGCGTGAAAGTTGAAAAAGTTTGAGAATACTAAAGTATGAAACAATTGCTTGGCTAAAACCGGGGTTGTGTATGATTTAATACCTTGTGTGATGAAGATGGAGCATAGCCAGACCATATGATTTTGTAGGGATAACTTTCTTCGGCCATGTTATTTTGAGAAGACATGATTGCTTTATTAGTATGCTTGAAATATTATTGTCTTTATGTCAAATGATAGACTGTTGCTTTGAATCACTCATGTCTTAACATTCATGCCATGATTAGATTATATGATCAAGATTATGCTAGGTAGCATTCCACATCAAAAAATATCTTGTTTATCATTTACCTACTCGAGGACGAGCGGGAATTAAGCTTGGGGATTCTGATATGTCTCCGTCGTATCTATAATTTTTGATTGTTTCATGCCAATATTCTACAACTTTCATATACTTTTGGCAACTTTTTATAGTATTTTTGGGACTAACATATTGATCGAGTGCCTAGTGTCAGTTCCTGTTTGTTGCATGTTTTTTGTTTCGCATAATATCCATACCAACCAAAGTCCAAATGCAATAAAAAAACCTACGGGGATTTTTTTTGGAATATTTATGATTTTTGGGAAGAAGAATCAGCACGAAACGATGCCCGAGGAGGTCATGAGCCAAGGAGGCGCGCCCTACCCCCCCCCCCAGGCGCGCCTGGCAGGCTCGTGACCAACCGTTAAGGCGGTTGGGGCCCTTCTTTCGCCGCAACAAAGCTAATATCCGGATAAAAATCATGTTAAAAGTACACCTTAATTGGAGTTACGGATCTTCGGGAATTTAAGAAATGGTGAAAGGCCAGAATCTGGGAGCACAGAAACAGAAGGACATAGAGAGAGACATCCAATCTCGGAGGGGCTCTCGCCCCTCCGTCTCCATGGAGACCATGGACCAAAGGGGAAACCCTTCTCCCATCTAGGGAGGAGGTCAAGGAAGAATAAGAAGAAGGGGGGCTCTCTCCCCCTCTCTCCTGGCGGCACTGGAACGCCGCCAGGGACATCATCGTGCGACGGCGATCTACACCAACACCTCTGTCATCTTCACCAACACCTCCATCACCTTCCCCCATCTATATTCAGTGGTCCACTCTCCCGCAACCCGCTATACCCTCTACTTGAACATGGTGCTTTATGCTTCATATTATTATCCAATGATGTGTTGCCATCCTATGATGTCTGAGTAGATTTTCGTTATCCTATCGGTGATTGATGAATTGCTATGATTGGTTTAAATTGCTTGTGGTTATGTTGTTGTCCTTTGGTGCCCATCATATGAGCATGCACGTGGTTCACACCATAGGGTTAGTTGTATGTTGATAGGACTATGTATTGGAAGGCAAGGGTGACAGAAGCTTCAGCCTAGCATAGAAATTGATGCATACGGGATTGGAGAGGGACCAATATATCTTATTGCTATGGTTGGGTTTTACCTTAATGAACATTAGTAGTTGCGGATGCTTTCTAATAGTTCCAATCATAAGTGCATAGAATTCCAAGTAAGGGATGACATGCTAGCAGTGACTTCTCCCACATAAAACTTGCTATCGGTCTTGTAACATAGTCAATTGCTTAGGGACAATTCCGCAACTCCTACCACCACTTTTCCACACTCGTTAAACTAATGTCATTGTTTCTTTATCTAAACATCCCCTAGTGTTTATTTATGTGTTCTTTATTATCTTGCAAACCTATCCTATCACACCTACAAAGTACTTCTAGTTTCATACTTGTTCTAGGTAAAACGAACGTAAAGTGTGCGTAGAGTTGTATCGGTTGTCGATAGAACTTGAGGGAATATTTGTCCTACCTTTAGCTCCTCATTGGGTTCGACACTCTTACTTATCGATAAAGGCTACAATTGATCCCCTATACTTGTGGGTTATCACGCCCTGGTGGGTTGTGCCCCCCTCGGGGCACCCCCTAGGTGCAACTCTGGCCCATTAGGTTCCTTCTGGTCCAAAAAAATCTCCAAAAAGTTTTTTGGTGGTTGGACTCCATTTGATATTGGTTTCATGCGATGTAAAAATAAAAGCAAAAAACAGCAACTGGCACTAGGCATTGGGTCAATAGTGTCGTGGATTTGTCACGGCAGATGTCCGGGTGAATGGACTTAGGTTCGGGGAGAAACGCAACTATGTGGCGGCTTGAAGGGGTTGATCGGAATCGAGAGACGCGGAGTTTTCCCAGGTTCAGCCCCTCCGATGGAGGTAAAAGCCTACGTCCTGCTTGTCTGGTATTGATGATGAAGGAGATCTCCCGGTTACAAGGGTGTTGTTTTGCTACCTCTCATCACGAGAGTCTCTAATATCTTGTCTATCTAAGACCTGTCGATTGATACGTCTAAAAACTTGACCCCCTTGGGATGACCCGCCCCTCCTTATATAAGTTGAAGGGGCGTCTTACATGTAGAGTCTAAGTCGGATTGAGACTTCCTATTATGACTTCCCATTGTGGGCTTATCTTCATGGGCTTCTGAGTCACCGGGCGGCTCACGTCGGGTGGCTTACAACCGGACACTCATCTTTAGGGACTCATCTTCAGCGACTTACAACTGGAGTGTCATCCGAGGACTCACCAGAGAGTCATCCGGGGACTCACAACCGGAGAGTCATCTAGGGACTCACAACCGGAGAGTCATCTGGGGACTCACTAGAGAGTCATCCAAGGACTCACAACCGGAGAGCCATCCAAGGACTCCCCAGAGAGTCATCCGGGGACTCACAACCGAAGAGTCATCCAGGGACTCACCGGAGAGTCATCCGAGGACTCACAACCGGAGAGTCATCCATGGACTCACAACCGGAGAGTCATCCGGGGACTCACCGGAGAGTCAACCGGGGACTCACAATGGGAGAGTCATCCAGGGACTCACAACCGGAGAGTCATCCAGGGACTCACCAGGGAGTCAACCGGGGACTCACAACCAGAGAGTCATCCAGGGACTCACAACCGGAGAGCCATCCAGGGACTTACCGGAGAGTCATCCGGGGACTCACCGGAGAGTCATCCGGGGACTCACCAGAGAGTCATCTTCAAGCCGGGTCATAGCTATCTCCGGGTTATAACTGTCTCCCAGGTCATACTGTGGGGTATATCCACGACATTAGCCCCCAGGTTAGCTTGAATCTATTCATGGTAACCTCCTGAAATGAGAATAACAAATATGTTAAATGGCCGGCTTGCTCCTTTGGCCGGCTTATGAAGTGGCTCTTATGAACTCCGGATTTTTTTCAATACGCCATTGAGTGAACTTCCAATACTTTTGCTTTAATGAAAATCTTGAAAAATATGAAATCCTCATGACGTAGACCCAGACTTCCATTGTTATGAAAAAAGGCGACTTATATAAACTCCGGTGGGTTATGATCTTTTGATAACGCCCGGTCATGGATGTTGGTGACACCGGGTCTAACAACTGAACTCCATAATTGACCTCTTGAGAATGTTCCTCAAAGTTTTTGATATGTCCATATTACCTGTAGCCCCCAATCTCTGAGATTATCCATGATAACTTGGTGCTTTCAAATAATATATTGGACTGTGTATCCCCGAAGTGTCGGGTTGTCTTGCCTGCAGCAGCTTGGGACATATAAGTATGTTATACCTTATAAAGCTTCAGTGGGTGTAGCCCCCAAGGGCCAGCTCATTAGTATGTGATGGGCCGGGTCTTTAATTTTAACCATATAATCTTTTTGAACAACTGAATACTATAGCCCTAGGTGCCGGGTTGCACGCCTACGGCGACTTGGGACTTTTAGAAAGTTTGATCTGAGCGGTGTAGCCCCCAAGTGACAGGTCAGTAAGAATTACTGGGCTGGGACTTAGAAAAATGTAGAAAGGCCGGCTCATCTCCTTGCGATAATATGGTCTTGCTGACAATGTAATGATTTGAAAATCGGCTTGCATTAGCCCCCAAGTGCCATGGTGCATGCTCGCAGTGACAAGGGACTTGCATACTTGATGTAAACTCTATTTGAATAGTGTAGCCCCCAAGTGACGGGTCGTCTGCCTGCGGCGACTTGGGACTATGTAAAAATAATATAACTCACCACAATTTGTTGAATGAATCCTTGACTGTGGTTGTAATATAACCCAGAATGAATATCCTGGAATAATTCCATTGTCTTTGACATGAAATCCCCGCTCGTGGTTGCGATGCAACCCGGCAAATGTATATTGAAGAAATCAATGAGTGTTGTAGATTACTACAGAGCACAATTGAAGAAATCCGAGAATCGTCCAATTAGATGAGACGGCATTATATCTGACAGCGCGGCTATTGAAAAATAATAAATTCTCCGACCTAGCTTGAAAACCCCATTCATTTAGTACTGGTTATGATAAACCATGAAGATCCAGCCATGTTGGCTATTAAAGATCCATTTGCTCTTGCCGAAGTTTTTCATCATACTTAATCGGCGACTCATCTTAAGAGACAAGACCTGCAAAAATAAACAAGACAAAATATATTCTGCATTGTTGTAAGGGCGGCTTGAAAAAGCACAACCCGGAGATGTTATAACATCGCTCCTTCTTTCATAATCTTGCGCTGACTCGGCTTGATAAGCCGGCATGACATGTGAATATGATGCAATGTATGATGCTATGTATGATGCAATGTTGACTTGTCAATATTTTTGGCTTTAAAGCCGGTTGTTAGGGTCAGATAAGCTACACCCGGAGGTGGGAAGCCCCCTTCGACAACCAAGTTGACTTGTCAACTTTTTTGGCATAAGAGCCGGATGTTAGGGTTAGATAAGCTACACCCGGAGGTGGGAAGCCCCCTTCGACAGCTATCTTGACTTGTCAACATTTTTTGGCTTGAAAGCCGGTTGTTAGGGTTAGATAATCTACACCCGGAGGTGTGATACGTCTCCAACATATCTATAATTTTTTATTGTTCCATGCTATTATATTATCAACTTTGGATGTTTTATATGCATGAATATGCTATTTTATATTATTTTGGGACTAACTTATTAACTCAGTGCCTAGTGCCAATTCCTGTTTTTTCCGTGTTTTTGACATTTTTCAGATAGGAAGATCAAACAGAGTCCGAACGGAATAAAAATTTTGCCGTGATTTTTTATGGAAAATATCAAAAATACCAGAAGGAAAAAATACTGGAGAGGCGGCCCGAGGGAGCCACGAGCCCGGGAGGCGCCCCCCCTAGGGCGCGGCCAGGAGGCTCGTGACCTCCCCGTGGCCCCTCTTTACTTGTTCTCGACGCCAGATGGTCTTATAAATACCAAAACCCTCAGAATTAAACCTAGATTGCAAGTTCTGCCGCCGCAAGCCTCCGTAGCCACATAAAACCAATCAGGAGACCGTTCCGGCATCCTGCCGGAGGGGAATCCATCTCCGGTGGCCATCTTCATCAACACCATTGCCTCTCCGATGATGCGTGAGTAGTTCACATCAGACCTTCGGGTCCATAGCTAGTAGCTAGATGGCTTCTTCACTCTCTTTGATCTTCAATACAAAGTTCTCCATGATCTCCATGGTGATCTATCTGATGTAATTCTCTTTTGCAGTGTGTTTGTTGAGATCCGATGAATTGTGGATTTATGATCAGATTATCTATGAATATTATTTGAGTCAATTATCAATTCTTATATGCATGATTTCATATCCTTGTAAGTCTCTTCGAGTTATGGGTTTTGTTTGGCCAACTTGATCTATAGTTCTTGCAATGGGAGAAGTGCTTGGTTTTGGGTTCATACCGTGCGGTGTCCTCACCTAGTGAGAGAAGGGGTAGCGAGGCACGTATCGTGTTGTTGCCATCAAGGGTAAAAATATGGGGTTTATATCATATTTTATGAATCAATCCCTCTACATCATGTCTCTTTCTTAAGGTATTACTCCGTTTCTTATGAACTTAATACACTAGATGCATGCTGGATAGCGGTTGATCTATGGAGTAATAGTAGTAGATGCAGAAAGTATCGGTCTACTTGTCTCGGAGGTGATGCCTATATGTATGATCATTGCCTTATATAACGTCATGACTTTGCGCGATTCTATCAATTGCTCAATAGTAATTTGTTCACCCACTGTAATACTTGCTATCATGAGAGAAGCCTCTAGTGAACACTATGGCCCCCGGGTCTATTTTACATATTATATGTTCAGATCTAAATACAAAAATACCTTGATGCAATTTTATTTACTTATTTACATTCACTTATTATCACTATCAGATCTCACCTTGCAAGTAATCGTGAAGGGATTGACAACCCCTTTATCGCGTTGGGTGCAAGTTTGTTTGTGTTTGTGCAGGTTTCTTGGTGCCTCATCTTGATACTCCTACTAGATTGATACCTTGGTTCTCAAACTGAGGGAAATACTTATCTCTACTTTGCTGCATCACCCTTTCCTATTCAAGGGAAAAACCAACGCAAGCTCAAGAAGTAGCAAGGTGGGAAGCCCCCTTCGACAACCAAGTTGACTTGTCAACATTTTTGGCATAAGAGCCGGCTGTTAGGGTTAGATAAGCTACACTCGGAGGTGGGAAGCCCCCTTCGACAGGTATGTTGGTTTGCCAACATTTTTTGGCTTTAAAGCCGGTTGTTAGGGTTAGATAAGCTACACCTAGAGGTGGGAAGCCCCCTTCGACAACCAAGTTGACGGAGTCAACTTTGTGCACCATCTTGTAAGTCGCCATCTTGTAAACCGCCATCTTGTATGAAGAAACAGCAGAAGCTCCAAGTGACTTTATGATGATCCAATAAATCCTGGCACCCATGTTTGAATGGTGCATCACGGCGGTTCGTCTTCTTGGGGACCTTTCTTAATCTTCCGCCAATAATGTAATAGCCCCGGGATTGGGTTTTCGTTGAAAACGACCAAATGAGTCTCGCCATGTCTATAGCACCCGAGTCTTAAGTTGACTCGAAGAGGTGGCTTGAGAGTCTCCACTGATGGTCGAGGTTGATCGTGTCGGGTTATAAATGATCCCGTATGAATTGTTTCAATGATCCCGTCGATGGTTTTTTCCGGCTAGTTGTTGAAGTGAACCAAACTGGAATGTTGGTGATTTGTGCGGCTGTCCGTTTGGGCGGCTCTTACAGGCAAGCACTACACTGATATGTTGATGTAGATCAAACACTGGGCGGCGTCTTGCACACGTCCGTTGGGCGGCTCATATCGATGAGCCCAGCACTGTTATGCTAATGTAGATTGACCCACAGGACGGCGATTCAAAGCCGTCAGTTGGGCGGCTTGTACTGTTTGTATGCAGCCACTGTTGGGTTGATGTAGATGTAGAAAACACCCGCGGCATTGTAAGACGGTGCTATTGTCAAAGACGCCACGACATTGTAAGCCGGCGCGGATGGCGAGAGACGGCTACGACATTGTAAGACAACATGCACGGCGAGTCATCGTGGTGTTGCTAAGCCGGCGTCGTCGCGAGAAACGGCCGCGGCGCTGTCTGCCGGTGTCTTGATGTAGACCCGACCGTTTGAACGGCGGGTTGTACGCATCCAGCCGGTAGCTTGTCGTAGCGCTTATGCGGATGCGGCCTCCGATGAAGGCGTGCGAGGACCGTACCGTACTCTAGTCATGAGCTAATCGACTTGCATACATAACAGCATAGATCGGCAGTAAAACCTTTCGATGATATTCCATTACAATAAATAATACTTAGAAAAATATCATCTGATTGTTTTTGTTGGACGAAATAAGAACACCGGTGCTGAGCTTCAGAGAAAAAAAACAGGGAGGTGTCCATGGTGAGCGCAGGGCGGGGGGTTGACGTTGTCATGAGCTCTTGGCCATCTCTGTGGCGGAGCATAGCCGCGGCCACGACAATCGTCATCACACATGTGCACGTCCCACCGCAGACGAGCCTGTAAATGTCATCGTCACGTACGTGCGGGGTCCTATTTTTTAGAGCTAGCCAGCTCCCACTTCTTATTCCCCATGAAGCCAACTGGGTCCCAGGAACAACCGATGGTGGGCGTAGTAGGAGATAGAGGAGCCGATGAGGGGCGGCAAAGCGGCCACGGCACGACGGCCAGGCAAGGCAGGCACAAGCCAGCAGCAGGGTGCAGCTGCGGTCGACGGATGTGGCCAGCAGCTACGGCGGCTTGGCATGGCAACGAGGTGCGACTGTCGCCGGCGGCCGTGGCCAGCAGCTATGGTGGCTCGGACATGGAACTGGCAGCGGTGGTGCAAGCGCAGCAGAGGCGCTCAGGAGCAGGGACGGAGCAACCGGCACCGAGACACGCGGTGATGGCAACGGAGCAATGTGCGAAAGCGACCAGGGGACATTGGTGGCCCGGCTCGGCACCTGCTGTAGGGCGAAGCTGAACCGGTGGTGCAGTAATTCAGCGACCGAAAGCAGGGGCTGGTTTGGCACAATGGTGCACGACCGTTTGAGGCGACTATGTGTGGGAGCGGGGGCAAAGGCGGCGACGAGTTGTGGTGTAGCAGGCCGGCTCGAGTCGAAGCAGAGCAGGGGCTCAGCCGGCCAGCGGCGGATCAGCCGGAGCAAGGGCTCGACGGCTTGGCGCAGGAGGCGTGGCATGCTAAGCGGGCACAGGCCGGTCCGAACTCGCAGCGGAGGAGCGGACGAGGTGGGCGCAACAACAGGGGCCAGGGCGGCGGCTTAGCATGGCTCCAATCACAACGGCTCTAAAGAGCGCAAAAGAGGCGGCTTGCGCGGGGTGCACATGGCCAGGAGCCGTAGCAGGTGCAGCGGGGTGAAGTGGAGACGGGGTCAAGCCGGCGGCTCAAGACGGTCGGGCGGCCCGTACGGCGAGGAGGCGGCGACGTGCAGGCGGCTCGGTGATGACGGTGTGATGCAGAGGCGATGCCGCGGCGGCGGCTCAGAATTGCCGGCTCGCGCAGAGGCGGAGGGAGTGGCGGCTGCTCAGAATCGCCGGCTCGCGCAGAGGCGGAGGGAGTGCCGGCTGCTCAGAATCGTTGGTTCGCGCAGAGGCGAAGGGAGCGGCGGCTCAAACTGGTACAAAGCAGCGGCTCGTATCGAGTCCGGCGAAGGTGACGATGGCTCTCCAGCGAGGTGGAGTTGCAACGGCTGCTCGCAGGCGACTCATAGTGGTGGCGCGATGCGACGGCGGCCGGTAGTTCGAGCGGTGTGGTGACAAAAAGCCTGGACGGGGCGAGGTGAGCAGCTCCGGTGCACACGAGATGGCAGAGGTGATCCGGCGACGTGGGTGACGAAGGCCATGGCAGAGGCGAGGCAAGGTGAGCGACTTGGCGCGGCTTGGCTTGGCTTAGCGCAGACGTGAGCAGCAGGCAGCAGAGGCGCGGCCGCGGCGGCTGGCAAACTGTGTGCACGTCCACTTCTGGGTCGGGCCAGCTCGCCCGTATCCTACTCCAGGTCGTGGTCTTCTTCCCGTACAGTTCGCATTGAATAACAAAGTAGTAACCAGCCAACAGCCGCCTGGTGATTTGTTTTTTTCGAGCTACACATTGCCCTTCCACTTTGGAGACATGAGGTAATTGTAATTTCATGAGCCACGTGACCAGTGGATTGGACTAGTACTCCTTCCGTTTTCTTGTGTAGTCAGACTTTTCAACCATGGTGTATGTCAGGGATATACCCCGCGGTATGACCCGTCCTTGCGACTAACAAGAGACCCGGTCAAGACATGACATTTTATTGGTGACCCGGCAAGCGGGTCGCAGGACCACCAAGCCCAAGACCCAGTGTGTAAGCCGACGCCAGGCGGTTCACAAGAGAACGAGCAAAGAGAGAAAGACTCCCTCCCAAAGGAAACAAGACCCGGAATAGGATTCTAGAGAGACTAGTCCTAATCCTACTCCTAGTAGGACTCTATTTGTAAACCTACCCTCTCCACTTATATAAGGAGGGGTAGAGCGCCCTTGGAGAGACAGATTCACAAGTCCACAAGTTTAGATAACACAAGAGATTAGAGATAGAAAGATTAGAGGCGCTCCTAATTAGAGGTAGCAAACAGCACCCTTGTAACCGAGAGATCTCCTTCATCATCAATACCAGACAAGCAGGACATAGGCTTTTACCTCCATCGGAGGGGCTGAACCTGGGTAAACTCCGCGTCTCTCGATTCCGATCAACCCCTTCAAGCCTCCACATAGTTGTGCTTCTGCCCTGAACCCTAAGTCCGTTCACCCGAACATATGCCGTGATAAATCCTCGACAGTTGGCGCCCACCGTGGGGCTCACACATAGTGGTGTTGGGTTGTTGGAAGGATCTCTTCTAAGGATTGAGAAGCTTTGTGATTCACCGGATAAAGATAAACTGGATCGAAAGATTCTATATGAACTCTGAGTTCATCAGCTGAGATTAGAAAAAAGGTCTTGGAAACAGAATAAAGCAGATCGCAGAAGAGTTTTGCGGTGTTGTCCACGAGCAACACCCTTACGTATCAATATTTGTGATTGGATTACGCTCACCGCACGTTCCAGTGTGATCCGCCAAGTTGAAGTCAGATCAGTTTTGTACGCCGTCGCCAGTCACCGATTCGAGCCAGTCAAGAGTTTCCCTATATCGATTTGAGAGGCGGTAGTGTCCGAATACTACTCTTTCCGCTGAAGAGTACAAGGGTCAAAGTTCCGAGGTGGCTGTGTAAAAAAAGACTGAAGCAAAAACTCAATTCTGACCGAAGGAGAGAACACTCGATCCATCTACTAATCCGTCTCGGAGCAAAGTCCCCACCGGAGCTTGGCTGCGTCTTCACCCTCCCGGGGCTCCACCCATGGTCGATCGACCGCGCGCCATCCTTGGCGGCTTGCGGCCGCCTCGTCAAGCCGTTGAGCCGGCCTCGCTGTCGCCCTCAAGCCTCCGAGCTTCCTACCTCTGGTCCCCCGATTCCACGCTGCTGGCAAAGGTTGGCCTCCGCGCTCGCCGCCCTCATGGCCGCGCCACCTCCCGCATCATCTGAGCCGGTGCGGCCTCCGCCTCTGCAACGGGCCGGCCCCGTCCGCCATCTCCCTGCCAGCACCGGCCAACCCGCCTCCACTACCACGCCTCACCTCTCGCGCTCACCTCTGATGCGGCGTCGCAACGTTGGCCCCGTCCCACCGCAGCAGCCTCCAGCTCGGGCGTCGGCTTCACCCCGCCTCCGCGGCTCCTGCCTCCAACACACCTCTCCTCGCTGCAAGTCGCCTCCGCGCTCGTCACCTCCACCTGAGCCGCCGGCTGTCCCGCCTCTCCTCCCGCGCCGCTTGAGCCGCTGGCCGACTCGCCGCTTCTCCCACACCTCCAAGCCACCACTTCCTGCCTCAAGTCACCGCTACTGAGGCCCCGCTCCGGCTCACACATACCCACCTGCGCAAGCCATGGCTCGCCAGCGCGTCTCCTCACTGGTGCGGCCTCACCCCGGCCCCATGTCAGTTTCCTTTCCCCCCTCCCTCGTGTTGCGTTGGTGGTCACAGGAGGGAGGAGAAGTGGGAGCCGGGTTGTTAAATAAAAACAAGGGACGGCGAAAAAGGGGGGGGAAGCTCAGTCAAAATTAGATATGCATCCATTTCATCTGATTACTTCCGCTATTATTTTATGTCGGTGTTCATATTCATCCGATAAAAAATCCAGGTGATATTAACCATATCTATTTTTCATACATATTGACCCATCCGAGAACAATTACTCCGTCTCTTGCAATATTTTTATGCAGGACAATTATTCGTGTGGCATGATATCACGGAGTTAGAGCACATACCAGCATGTGGCATTGCTCGATGGACGCGCGTGAGTCGCCGTCCCCATAGACGGTCTACATCAACTTGCCGGTACCGCATGCGTTCACCTGCCAGTATGAGCCGCCGAATGAGTTTAGAAAGCCGATGTACCCACCTTATGGTCTTCACCAACAAACGTCGTGGCCATCCCTCGCCATCACGCCAGCTTACAATGCTGTGACCGTCTCTCGCCACCGCGCCGGCTACTAATGTCTTGGCCGTCCCTCGCCATCGCGCTGGCTTACAGCACCATGGCCGTCTCTCGCCATCCGTGCCGGCTTGCAACATCGTGGCATCTTTCACAACAGCACCAGCTTACAATGTCGCGACTGACTTCTACGTATACATCAACACACCATGGGCCGCCTAAACCGGTATGAGCCGCCCAACGGATGCGCGCAAGATGCCTCCCACAGTCTGATTTACATCAACACATTAGTGCGGTGCTCGTTGATACGAGCCGCCCAACGGACAGACGCACAAGTCGCCGCCATTGCAGTTTGGTTCACTTCAACAACCAGCCGGGACAAACCATCGACCGAATTATTGAAACAAATCATAGGGGATAATCTATAACCCGCCACGGTCAACCTTGACCATCAATGGAGACTCTCAAAATTCACCTCTTCAAGTCAACTTAAGACTCCGGGGCTACAGACATGGCGAGACACGTTTGGTCGTTTTCAAAGAGAACCCTGGGTCTTTGCAAGAGAAAACCCAATCCTGGGGGCTATTACATTATTGGAGGAAGATTAAAATTTGCCCAAAAGGACGAACTGCCATGATGCACCATTCAAACATGGGTGCCCGGATTTATTGGATCATCATAAAGTCGCTTGGAGCTTCTACAGTTTCTTCATACAAGATGGCGGCTTACAAGATGGCGACTTACAAGATGGTGGCTTACAAGATGGCGACTTACAAGATGGTGCAAAAAATATTGGCTGTCGAAGGGGGCTTCTTACCTTCGAGTATCACTTAACTCACCCTAACAGTCGGCTTTATGCCATTCCGGTTAACATGTTAACCGCCGTTGTCGAAGGGGGCTTCTTACCATCGAGTATCGCTTATCTCACCCTAACAACCAGCATTCGCGCCACATTCCAGCTGACATGTCAGCTGCGGCTATTGAAGGGGGCTTCTTACCGACGGGTATCGCCTATCTCACCCTAACGGCCGGCTTTATGCCATTTCTGGTTAACATGTTAACCACGGTTGTCGAAGGGGGCTTCTTACGGACGGGTTCGCTTATCTCACCCTAACAACCGGCATTCGTGCCACAATCCAGTTGACATGTCAGCTACGGCTGTTGAAGGGGGCTTCTTGCCTTCGGGTATCGCTTATCTCACCCTAACAGCCGGCTTTATGCCATTTCCGGTTAACATGTTAGCCGCGGTTGTCGAAGGGGGCTTCTTACCTTCGGGTATTGCTTATCTCACCCTAACAACCGGCATTCGCACCAAAAATGTTCACAAGTCAACATTGACAGTTGAAGGGGGCTTCTTATCTTTGTGTATCACTTATCTCACCCTAACAGCCGGCTTTATGCCATTCCGGTTGACATGTCATCCGTGGTTGTCGAAGCGGGCTTCCCACCTCCGGGTGTAGCTTATCTATCCCTAACAACCGGCGTTCACGCCAAAAATGTTGACAAGTCAACATTGCATCATACATTGCATTATATATTGCATCATACATTTTATTGCATCATACATTACATCATATTCACATGTCATGCTGGCTTATCAAGCCGGGTCAGAGCAAGATTATGAAAGAAGGAGCAATGTTATAACATCTCCGGGTTGTGCTTTTTCAAGCCGCCCTTACAACAATGCAGAATATATTCTGTCTTGTTTATTTTTGCAGGTCTTGTCTTTTAAGATAAGTCGCCGCTAAGTATGATGAAAAACTTCAGCAAGAGAAAATGGATCTTTAATAAGACAACATGGCTGGATCTTCATGGTTTATCATAACCAGTACTAAATGATTGGGGTTTTCAAGCCAGCTCGGAGAATTCTTATTTTTCAAGAGCCGCCCTATCAGATATAATGTCGTGTCATCTAATTGACCGGTTCTCGGATTTCTACAATTGTGCTCTTTAGTAATCTAAAACACTCAGGGATTTCTCCAATATATATTTGCCGGGTTACATCGCAACCACGAGCAGGGATTTCATGTCAAAGACAAAGGAATTATTCAAGGATATTCATTCCGGGTTATATTACAACCACGGTCAAGGATTCATTCAAGAAATTGTGGTGAGTCATATTATTCTCACATAGTCCCGAGTCGCCGCAGGCAGACAACCCGACACTTGGGGGCTACATTATTCAAATTCAAGTTTATATCAATTATGCAAGTCCCATGTCGCTGCAAGCATGCACCATGGCACTTGGGGGCTAATGCAAGCCGGTTTTCAAATAATTACATTGTCAGCAAGACCATATTATCTCAAGGAGATGAGCTGCCCTTTCTCTATTTTTCTAAGTCCCAGCCCAGTAAATTCTTACTGACCCGGCACTTGGGGGCTACAGTATTCAGCTGTTCAACAGATTATGAGGTTCAAATTGAAGACCCGGCGCATCATATTCTGATGAGTTGGCGCTTGGGGGCTACACCTGTTGAAGTTTCATAAGGTATAAGACAGTTATAAGTCCCAAGTTGCTGCAGGCAGACAACCCGGCACTTGGGGGCTACACAGTCCAAAATATTATTGCAAAGCACCAAGTTATCATGGATAATCTCGGAGCTTGGGGGATACAGGTAATATAGACGTATCAAAAACTTTGAGGAGAATTTTCAAGCTGTTAATTATGGAGTTCGGTTGTTAGACCCGGCGTCACCAACATTTATGACCCGGCGTTATCAAAAGATCATAACCCGCCGGAATTTATATAAACCGCCCTGCTTCACAACAATGGAATTCTGGATGTACATCATGAGGATTTCTTATTTTCAAGATTTTCATCAAGCCGAAGTACTGGAAGCCGACTTAATCACATATGGGTGTTCTATTCCCCATGATTTTCAAAGGACACTGATAAGCAAGACGACTTTTTCAAGATGACTCATTCATATGCAGAAAAGACCCGGAGTTCTGAGGAGCCACTTTATAAGCCGGCCAAAGCAGCAAGCCGGCCACTTAACATATTTGTTACTCTTATTTCAGGAGCTTAGCATGAATAAATTCAAGCTAACCTGGGGGCTAATGTTGGGGATATACCCCGCGGTATGACCCGGCCTGGCGACTCACAAGAGACCCGATCAAGACATGACATTTTATTGGTGACCCGGCAGGCGGGTCGCAGGACGACCAGGCCCAAGACCCGGTGTGTAAGCCGACGCCAGGCGGTTCACAAGAGAACGACCAAAGAGAGAAAGACTCCCTCCCAAAGGAAACAAGACCCGGAATAGGATTCTAGAGAGACTAGTCCTAATCCTACTCCTAGTAGGACTCTATTTGTAAACCTACCCTCTCCACTTATATAAGGAGGGGTAGAGCGCCCTTAGAGAGACACATTCACAAGTCCACAAGTTTAGACAACACAAGAGATTAGAGATAGAAATATTAGAGGCTCTCGTAATTTGAGGTAGCAAACAGGACCCTTGTAACCGAGAGATCTCCTTCATCATCAATACCAGACAAGTAGGACGTAGGCTTTTACCTCCATCGGAGGGGCCAAACATGGGTAAACTCCGCGTCTCTTGATTCCGATCAACCCCTTCAAGCCGCCACATAGTTGCGCTTCTGCCCCGAACCCTAAGTCTGTTCACTCGGACATCTGCCGTGATAAATCCACGATAGCGTACGTGATCTAATTCCCTTTGAGCTATGTGCAATATAAGTACATTGACTCAGCTAGGATGCCACAAAAGCGATCTCATGCACCTAAACTGCGGACATCTTTTTACTTCCTTTTCTGTCTGACAGAGCAAATTTTGATGGAGTCCGTAATTTTCTCGACTCACGCGAGCGATTGTTTAACAGATTGGATCGACATTGAATTTTAGTGCTTCTGAGTTGGTGTCGATTTATCATGGTTACGTTGGTGCATAACCGAGAGAAACAGATCTCGGCGGAACAGTCTTGAGCTCTGAGTCTTGAGATCGGACGTGGAGTTGACAAACGAAACCGGTCTCCAGTCGGTCTTCACGGATCGCACGGCACAGCAGCATAGATGCAACTCTAATCTCTCTCTCGCTCTCAATATCCTTCTGATATCGTCGATGACTTAGATCCTTTGAACGTCGATCCCTTTTATTATCCCGTGCATCGCGAGATCCTCGATCCTTGAAGAGCTCCCTCCAAGAACACAACATCACCGTGCGCAGGCCCCACGATGGGCGCCAACTGTTGTGGATTTGTCACGGCAGATGTCCAGGTGAACGGACTTAGGTTCGGGGAGAAACGCAACTATGTGGCAGCTTGAAGGGGTTGATCGGAATCGTGAGACGCGGAGTTTACCCAGGTTCGGCCCCTCCGATGGAGGTAAAAGCCTACGTCCTACTTGTCTGGTATTGATGATGAAGGAGATCTCCCGGTTACAAGGGTGTTGATTTGCTACCTCTCATCACGAGAGTCTCTAATCTCTTGTCTATGTAAGACTTGTCTATTGAGACGTCTAAAAACTTGACCCCCTCGGGGTGACCCGCCCCTCCTTATATAAGCTGAAGGGGCGGCTTACATGTAGAGTCTAAGTCGGATTGAGACTTCCTATTGTGACTTCCCATCGTGGGCTTCTCTTCATGGGCTTCTGAGTCACCAGGTGACTGGGTTTATACCCCCAAGTAGGCCAAAGCAGCAGGGAGCTCCCCTCTCCGCTTCGAAGAAAAACAAAGTGACCGGCTGGACAAGGCCGGCTGGAGGACGCGCGCTACGAGCCGGCCCTGGCTGGCACCTCGCCCGGCTGATCGGGCAGCCGGGCGGGCCCTCGGCCGGCTGGTCAAGAAACCGGCTGCCCATGAGCCGGCCCCCTCCGTTGACTTTGGGCGGACACACCCTGACCCATCCCTCTGACAGCTGGAACAGCGATGCGGCGTGACTGGCGGGATGGGCGACCGTATGGCTACAGTGGTCGCTTACGCACCGTCCCGCATGGCTACAGTTCAACCGTCCGGGCCGCTGACCCCGGTGAGTGCGACCGGGCGGGGGATCAGTGCCGGCATGCCTCCGCCACTCGATTGCCTGTCCCGGCATGGCTACAGTGTCGTCGGCCGTACCGGAGACCTCGACCGGCTGGCGCTACATGACGCGTCCCCGGGCGACCCGTGCCGGGGCAGGTGGGCGAGGGCCAATCGCGGTGCTTGCCGGCAGGCCCCGACAGGGATGGGACCGCTCGACCGGCGGGCCCTGCCATGACGAGAAGATGTGAGCTGGGGGACCCCCTAGCCAGGCGGAGAGGCTGCCAGCCGGGTCCCTCCACCCAAGTATTTAACGCATATTGTAAGAGCCGGGGGTTGGCCTATAAAACCCCTCGAGCCCCCCATACAACGGGGAGGACAGCTGATCAAACACACGCGCACACCCACGAAGCTCTCACACTTCCCGTGAGAGCAGAAGTAGACGAGCCGGCTGCTCCTTCTTCCTCCTCTATACATAGCTCCAGGAGCACCCTTGTACACTTGATCACCCATCCAACGAAACCAAGCAGGACTAGGGGCGTTACCTCCCCCGGAGGGCCCCAAACCTGGGTACATCGCGTGTCACCACCTTCTTGTGCCCAATCTCGCTCCCGGAGCCCATCGACGTCCTTTGGCCCCAAAACCATCGAAAATCCACCCCATGGCATCTGTATGAGAAAACGACGATAGTTGGCACCCACTGTGGGGCCATACGTGGCGCCTTTCGGGTTCATGCTCCGGGCGGGACCCCTCGCCATTCCCCGCCATCGCCACTTGGCTCGACAAAACCATGGGGAGCTCATGGGACTTGCCTTGGCACGCCCTGTGGGCAGCTCCGCCGGCCTGGCAGCCGACATCGACGCGCTCACCGAGCGCTTCGCCAAGCTCAGCCTCGCCGAGGCTCTGGTCGCGGATGAGTACCTCGCGGGGTGCTACTTCTCGAGCTTGTGTTGGTTTTTCCCTTGAAGAGGAAAGGGTGATGCAGCAAAGTAGATATAAGTATTTGCCTCAGTTTGAGAACCAAGGTATCAATCCAGTAGGAGTATCAAGATGAGGCACCAAGAAACCTGCACAAACACAAACAAACTTGCACCCAACGAGATAAAGGGGTTGTCAATCCCTTCATGATTACTTGCAAGGTGAGATCTGATAGTGATAATAGGTGAATGTCAATAAGTAAATAAAATTGCAGCAAAGTATTTTTGGTGTTTTTGTATTTAGATCTGAATATATAATATGTAAAATAGACCTGGGGGCCATCGTGTTCACTAGAGGCTTCTCACATGATAGCAAGTATTACGGTGGGTGAACAAATTACTGTTGAGCAATTGATAGAATCGCGCAAAGTCATGACGATATCTAAGTCAATGATCGTACATATAGGCATCACGTCCGAGACAAGTGGACTGATACTTTCTGCATCTACTACTATTACTCCACACATCGACCGCTATCCAGCATGCATCTAGTGTATTAAGTTCATAAGAAACGGAGTAATGCTTTAATCAAGATGACATGATGTAGAAGGATAAATTCATGCAATATAGTATAAACTCCATCTTTTTACCCATGATGGCAACAACACGATGCGTGCCACGCTACCCCTTCTGTCAGTAGGTGAGGACACCGCACGGTATGAACCCAAAACCAAGCACTTCTCCCATAGCAAGAACTATAGATCAAGTTGGCCAAACGAAACCCATAACTCGAAGAGACTTACAAGGATATGAAATCATGCATATAAGAATTCAGAATTAACTCAAATAATATTCATAGATAATCTGATCATAAATCCACAATTCATCGGATCTCAACAAACACACCGCAAAAGAAGATTACATCGGGTAGATCACCATGAAGATCATGGAGAACTTTGTATTGAAGATCGGAGAGAGAGAAGAAGCCATCTAGCTACTAGCTATGGACCCGTATGTCTGATGTGAACTACTCACGCATCATCGGAGAGGCAATGGTGTTGATGAAGATGGCCACCGAAGATGGATTCCCCTCCGGCAGGATGCCGGAACGGTCTCCCGATTGGTTTTTGGTGGCTCTAGAGGCTTTGCGGTGGCGGAACTTGCGATCTAGGTTTAGTTCAAAGTTTGGGTATCTATAAGACCATATGGCGGTGGAAATAAGTTGAGAGGGGCCATGAGGAGGTCACGAGCCCCCTAGCCGCGGCCTAGGGGTGGGGCCACGCCTGGCATGCTCGTGGCTCCCTCGGGCCACCTCTCCGGTATTTTTTCCGTCAGGTATTTTTGATATTTTCCGAAAAAAATCACGGCAAAAGTTTTATTCCATTTGGACTCCGTTTGATATTCCTATCTGAAAAAGGTCAAAAACACAGAAAAAACAGAAACTGGCTCTAGGCATTGAGTTAATAAGTTAGTCCCAAAAATAATATAAAATAGCATATTCATGCATATAAAACATCCAAAGTTGATAATGTATTAGCATGGAACAATCAAAAATTATAGATATGTTGGAGGCGTATCAAGCATGCCCAAGCTTAACTCCTACTCGTCCTCGAGTAGGGAAGTGATAAATAACGAATTTTTGATGTCGAATGCTACCTAACATATTGGTTCTATGTAATCTCTTTATTGTGGCATGAACGTTCAGATCCATAAGATTCAAAACATTAGTTTAATATTGACATGAAAACAATAATACTTAAAGTATAATAGCAAAGTAATCATGAACTTTTGAAATAACGAGGCCAAAGAAAGTTATCCCTACAAAATCATATAGTCTGGCTATGCTCCATCATCCGCACACAACGAATTTAAATCATGCACAACCTCGGTATTGGCCAAGTAATTGTTTTCACACTCTTATTTTTTCAAAAAAATTCAACTCTCATGCAATACATGAGCGTGAGCCATGGATATAGCACTATAGGTGGAATAGAGTGTGGTGGAAGTTGTGAGGCAAAAAGGAGGAGATGGTCACATCGACTCGGCGTATCAATGGGCTATGGATATGCTCACCAATAGATATCAATGTGAATGAGTAGGGATTGCCATGAAACGGATGCACTAGAGATATAAGTGTATGAAAGCTCACAAATGAAAACTAGTGGGTGTGCACCCAACTTGCTTGCTCACGAAGAGGCAATTTGAGGAAGCCCATCATTGGAATATACAAGCCAAGTTACATAATTAAAATTCCCACTAGCATATGAAAGTGACAAAACAAGAGACTCTCTAGCATGAAGAACATGGGGCTACTTTGAAGCACAAGTGTGGAAAAAGATAGTAGCATTGTCCCTTCTCTCTTTTCTCTCATTTTTTGGTTGGGCTCTTTGGCCTCTTTTTTTTGGTGGGCATCTTTGGCCTCTTGTATTTCCTCACATGGGACAATGCTCTAATAATGATGATCATCACACTTTTATTTACTTACAACTCGAAACTTAGAACAATAATGACTCTATATGAATGAAAGTGATGGCACATGTCATGAGAAGGAACGGTGGAAGTTGCATGGCAATATATCTCGGAATGGCTATGAAAATGCCATAATAGGTAGGTATGGTGGCTGTTTTGAGGAAGGTATATGGTGGGTTGTGCACCGGCGAAAGTTTCACGGCACTAGAGAGGGTAGTAATGGTGGAAAGTGAAACTGCATCTATACCATGGACTCACATTAGTCATGAAGAACTCATATACTTATTGCAAAAGTTTTATTAGTAATCGAAACAAAGTGCTAAACGCATACTCCTAGGGTAAGGGTTGGTAGGAGTTAACCATCGCACGATCCTGACCTCCACACAAAGGATGACAATCAATAAATCAATCATGCTCCGACTTCCTAACATAGCGGTTCACCATACGTGCATGCTACGGGAATAACTATCCTCAACACAACTATTTTTAGATTCACAACACCCTACTATAATAACTCTAATATTATCTTATCCATATCTCAAAACTAATCATGAGGAATCAAACTTCTCTTACTAATCAATGCACTTGAATATGAAAGTTTTTACTATATCCTCTTTGGATGCCTATCATATTTAGGGCTAATTTCATAACACACACCAATTACCAAGTTACTTAGGGAGAGAACTCTCAAAATGATATAAGTGAAGATCAAGAGTTTTTATTTCTACAAATATGACACCGCCGTGCTCTACCAAGACTTAAATGAAGCACTAGAGCAAAATTATCTAGCTCAAAAGATATAAGTGAAGAACATGTGAGCAAAACTACCAATCTCAAAAGATATAAGTGAAGCACATGGGAGAAAAATTAACAAGATCAAAAGACATAAGTGAAGCACATGTGCGAAAAATTGTCAAGCTCAAAAGATATAAGTGAAGCACATGTGAACTAAATTTTCAAGCTCAAAAGATATAACTGAAGCACATGTGAGAATAATTGTCAAGCTCAAAAGATATAAGTGAAGGTCATTGAGTATTCTAACAAATTCATGATGAGTGCATGTCTCTATCAAAAGGTGTGCAGCAAGGATGATTGTGGTAAAACAAAAAGAAAAGACTCCTATAATACACGACGCTCCAAGCAAAACACATACCATGTGGTGAATAAAAATATAACTCCAAGTAACGTTACCGATGGATTGAAGACGAAAGAGGGGATGCCTTCCCGAGGCATCCCCAAGCTTAGGATTTATGGTGTCCTTGAATTTGGCTTGGGATTCCTTGGGAATCCCAAAGATTAGGCTTTTTCCACTCTTTATTCCATTGTCCATAAGAACATAACCCAAAACTTGAAAACTTCACAACACAAAACTTAAACAGAAACTCGTGATAGCATTAGCATAAGAAAACAAACCACCAACTTTTTGTGTACTGTAGTAAACTTAATTTCCATTTAGATTGATGTTATATTACTGTATTCTCACTTTTCCATGGATCATACCCCCTATACTAGCCATAGTTTCATCAAAATAAGCAGTCAACACAACAAAAACAGAATCTGTCAAAAACAGAATAGTCTGTAGAAATCTGTATATTTCGTACACCTATGCTAACTCAAAAATTCCGAAACAAATATGAAAATTAGTAAAATTTTCATATAAATCAGAAGCAAAAATAATCAACTCAAAATCTCTTTGTGTATAGGAATGAAAAATAATTTCGTGAGCACAAAGTTTCTGTCTTTTTTCAGCGTGATTACACAACTATCACCAAAACTAATCATAAAGGTTCTACTTGAAACAAACACTAATTAAAACATAAAAAGCACAATAATAACAGAATTATGATGGTGTGGACTCAACAAAACATAAAGTAAAAAGCAAAAATAAATCTATTCATTGGGTTGCCTCCCAACAAGCGCTATCGTTTAACGCCCTTAGCTAGGCATAAGGCAATAGATCAAGTATTGTCATCTCTAGTGCTCAAACCATATGTAGCTCTCATAATGGATTAATAAGGAAATTTAATTATTTTTCTAGGAAAATGTTCCATGCCCTTCTTTAATGGAAATTGAAATTTAATATTCCCTTCCTTCATATCAATGACAACACTAATAGTCCTAAGGAAAGGTCTACCAAGAATAATGGGACATGTAGGATTGCAATCAATATCAAGCACAATAAGAACATCATTAATCCTTCCCATAGGTTTCTTAATAGTAGAATCCGCAAGATGCAAATTAAGAGAGCACTCATCAATCTCATTGAAACCTAGAACATCACATAAAGATTTTGGAATTGTGGAAACACTAGCACCCAAAATCACACAAAGCATGGCATTCATAATTTTTAATCTTGATCTTTATAGTAGGTTCCCACTCATCATGAAGTTTTCTAGGAATAGATATCTCCAACTCAAGTTTCTCTTCAAGAGATTTCATCATAGCATCAACGATATGTTTAGTAAAAGCCTTATTTTGGCTATAAGCATGTGGAGAGTTTAACATGGATTGCATCAAGGAAATACATTCAATCAAAGAGCAATTATCATAATTAAATTCCTTGAGATCCAAAGTAGTAGTTTCATCACTATTCAAAGTTTTGATATCCTCTACTCCACTTTTAGTATTTTTAGCATCAAGATAAATAGACTCTGAATCATTGGGGCGTTTCTTAACCAAAGTGGATTCACATCCAGCCCCATCATCATTAAGATTGACATTAGAAAGCAAGGATTGAATAGGAGTCACATCAAGCACTTCAAGATCTTTGTGATTCTCATTACATATTTCAGCTTTAGCAGCCATTTTATTAACTAAGGTACCTTGTTTATCAAAAATATGGCCTACCAATTTTCCAAGATGAGAAAATTGAGAATTTAACGCAAGGAATTCTTTGGTCATATCATCAACCTCTTTATTCATATATGTCATAAAAGAATTTTGCTCCCTTAGTTCTCCATGACAGTAACTATTATGATCAAACTGAGTAGACATGAAGCTTTTGACATTAGTTTCAATTTCTTCCATATTGTTATAGTAAGCATCATAATCATTTGGTTGGGCCATGAGGATAAATAGAATAGCACCCACGAGCAAACAGAAAGCAAGCGAAAGAAAAGGGCGAACGAAAAAGGCAAATAAAGAAAGGCAAATATTTTTGTAAATTTTTGTTTTAGAAGTGGGGGAGAGGAAAACGAGAGGCAAATGGCAAATAATGTAAATGCAAGAGATGAGTTTGTGATAGGTACTTCGTAAATATGCTTCACTTGAATACTCCCCGGCAACGGCGCCAGAAATTCTTCCTGCTACTTCTCGAGCTTGCGTTGGTTTTTCCCTTGAAGAGGAAAGGGTGATGAAGCAAAGTAGAGATAAGTATTTCCCTCAGTTTGAGAACCAAGGTATCAATCCAGTAGGAGTATCAAGATCAGGCACCAAGAAACCTGCACAAACACAAACAAACTTGCACCCAACGGGATAAACGGGTTGTCAATCCCTTCATGATTACTTGCAAGGTGAGATCTAATAGTGATAATAGGTGAATGTAAATAAGTAAATAAAATTGCATAAAGGTATTTTTGGTGTTTTTGTATTTAGATCTGAATATATAATATGTAAAATAGACTCGGGGGCCATAGTGTTCACTAGAGGCTTCTCTCATGATAGCAAGTATTACGGTGGGTGAACAAATTACTGTTGAGCAATTGATAGAATCGCGCAAAGTCATGATGATATCTAAGGCAATGATCATACATATATGCATCACGTCCGAGACAAGTAGATCGATACTTTTTGCATCTACTACTATTACTCCACACATCGACCGCTATCCAGCATGCATCTAGTGTATTAAGTTCAGAAGAAACGGAGTAATGCTTTAAGCAAGATGACATGATGTAGAAGGATAAATTCATGCAATATGATATAAACCCCATCTTTTTACCCTTGATGGCAACAACATGATGCGTGCTTCGCTACCCCTTTTGTCACTAGGTGAGGACACCGCACAGTATGAACCCAAAACCAAGCACTTCTCCCATTGCAAGACCTATAGATCAAGTTGGACAATAGAAACCCATAACTTGAAGAGACTTACAAGGATATGAAATCATGCATATAAGAATTCATAATTGACTCAAATAATATTCATAGATAATCTGATCATAAATCCACAATTCATCGGATCTCAACAAACACACCGCAAAAGAAGATTACATCGGGTAGATCACCGTGAAGATCATGGAGAACTTTGTATTGAAGATCGGAGAGAGAGAAGAAGCCATCTAGCTACTAGCTATGGACCCGTAGGTCTGATGTGAACTACTCACGCATCATCGGAGAGGCAATGGTGTTGATGAAGATGGCCACCGGAGATGGATTCCCCTCCGGTAGGATGCCGGAACGGTCTCCCGATTGGTTTTTGGTGGCTCTGGAGGCTTGCGGCGGCGGAACTTGCGATCTAGGTTTAGTTCTGGAAGTTTGGGTATTTATAAGACCGTATGGCGGTGGAAATAAGTCGAGAGGGGCCACGAGGAGGTCACGAGCCCCCTAGCCGCGGCCTAGGGGTGGGGCCGCGCCTGGCAGGCTCGTGGCTCCCTCGGGCCGCCTCTCCGGTATTTTTTCCTCCGGGTATTTTTGATATTTTCCGGAAAAAATCACGGCGGAAGTTTTATTCCATTTGGACTCCGTTTGATATTCCTATCTAAAAAAGGTAAAAAACACGAAAAAAACATAAACTGGCACTAGGCATTGAGTTAATAAGTTAGTCCAAAACTAATATAAAATAGCATATTCATGCATATAAAACATCCAAAGTAGATAATATATTAGCATGGAACAATCAAAAATTATAGATATGTTGGAGACGTATCACGGGGGTGCTTGTCTGTGCCGCCCTGCCCACAGCGGTGGGTGTACTCGTCGTGGCTCGGCCCGGCAGGTCCCGCGATCATGTGGGGTGATGGCTATCACCTCCTCCACCGCCTCCGGACGGGCGCGGGCAGCGGCTACCTCCGCTGCCGCCCCGCGTCGGCACGAACGAACCGCTCGGTGCGGCCCTCCGGGGCTTAAGTACCCTGATCGCCCTGACGGCAAACCCCGACACCGCCGCAGCCGATCTTGAGGCGGCTCGCCACATCCTGTTCGAGGATGCCACAGCCCTCGCGGCCATGCGGCGCCGCATGGAGGTAGCGTAGCGAGAGTACGCCTCCGCTTACGGTCTCACCCTGGCTAGCACCGAGCCCAGCCGGCGTGGGGCCGTGCGTGACCGCGGTCGCTTGGTCGTCGAAATCCTCTGCGGCAAAATGCCCGTCTACGACAGCCCCGCAGCCAACCTGCGGGCCCTCAAGGTGGCCTATGAGGAGTTGGCCACCTTGGAGGGCGAAGAGCGTGCTGCTCACGAGTGCCACATCAAGGAGATCATTGATGCTGCTGATGCGCAGCAGCAGCAGCTCGTGCCAGGCGACGCCGCCACTAAAGGCCCCCGACTCGAGCGCGAGGGCACGGGAACTGTCGGTCGCCTGGCGCCCAGTACTCCTGTTCCCCTCGCATCTCCGGCCACCAGGTCGAGGCAAACAACCACCGGCCCTCTCAGGCGCCGGGGAGCGAGCAGCCGGCTGTTAGCAGCCGGCGCACCAACGATCTGCCTCGCAGCGGCCGCCACCATGAAGCGTCGGTGTCTGGCAGCCGGCGCAGCCGGGCGCACACGCCTCCTCCACGATGCAAGTCGCGGAAATCAACGCCGCCTACCATCCGTCCCGAGCTTTCATCCGGACTCGGACCGCGCATCCCCCGCAACAAGGATGATGCCCGCAACCGCATCGACCATCTTGCGCAATCCGCTCTCCTCGAGGAGGAGGGTTAGATTGGCCCGGCCTGCTTTGGCCCCCGGATCCGCACCAAACTGTTCCCAAAGCGCTTCATGCTCCCTAGGGACACCCCGATATACAACAGGGCCGCCAAACCTGAGGATTGGCTCATCGACTACACCACCGTGGTGGGCATCGCCAGGGGGAATAAGCGCGTAGCCGTTCGTAACGCCCCCCTCATGCTTATTGGCTCGGCCCACACCTGCCTCAACAGCCTCGCGGCCGGGAGCATCAACACCTGGACAGACTTCGAGGAGGCCTTCGTCCGCAATTTCACCGGCACCTACAAGCGGCCCGGCCGGCCCCGTGAGTTCTCCATGTGCGTTCAGGGGCCAGACGAATCCCTCCGCAACTACCACACTCGGTGGACCGAGCTCCGCAACTCCTGCGAAGGAGTGCATGAGGTGCAAGCCGTGCAGTACTTCATCGAGGGCTGCCGGGACGGCACCCCTCTCAAGCACAAGCTCCCCTGCTCCGAGCCGGCAACCTTGGACGAGCTCATGACCAAGGCGGACAAGTACGCCATGGCCGACTCGGCCATCCGAGACAAGACGACCCCACCGGCCTCTTCGGCGTCGTCCGGGCCTTGAGGGATGCCGAAGGAGTCCTCCAGCAGCGGCTCGCCGTCCTCGCCAAGAGGCGGCAGGAACTCATCTGCGTCGACGTACGACGCGAGTTCGTTCGCCCGCTGGACCAAGTCCGGCTCGCGGGCCTCTTGCTCCATGGCCGGCACGTCCCGCATGGTCACCAGCGGACCTAGTTCCACGCCCCGGTACCAGGACGTGACGAACCGAAGCTCCATCTACGCTCTAGCTCGGGCTACCGAGGCCTTCCAGGCCTCGAGGCGGGGGGACGGCGTGCCCGAGCCAAAGGGACACACGGTGCATCGGAGCTCCCCTGCGGTCCGGCCACAGCACGGTGATGACCTCCTTGCTGGCGGTCTTGAGCCGCTCCACGCTTCGCTCGAGATGGGTCATCCGCATCTCGACGGCGATCCCGATCTCGTCCATGTCCCATGGGGCATGCTGGTCAATGGCGCGGCCGTATTCCCGAAGGTGCTCCCATTGCTCCTCAACGGCGCGCGAGGCGCGGCGATGGGTCTCCGGGAAGTGCCCTGGAAGAAAGAAGAGAAAACAAGATGAAACACAAGAGGCGGCAAGAAAAAGAGCAACCGATGGAAAGAAGCAAGAAGTCGACGATTACCTTCGATCGCGTCATCCACGCCAATGGCGAAGTGAAGCGCCTGCTCACGCTCTTGCTTCCGGGCCGCCTTCGAGGCGGCAAGGGAGTCACGGACCTCCTCGAGCGCCTTATCGAGGTGGGTCACCTCGCCCTGGAGGGCGTCCGTCCTCTGGGCGGCCTTCGCTGCCTCCTTGATGGCCGTTTCCCGAGCCATCTTCTCCTTGGCCGCCTCGGCCTCGAGCCGGCCCTGGGTCGCCTCCCCGTTGGCCCGCAGCATGGCCAGCCGGTCCGCCTCCTGTGCGGCCGCCTGGACGTCCTGCGACAGCCGGTCTTGTTCGGCGGCAAGTCCAGTCTTCTCCCCTCGAAGAGTGGCCATCTCCCCTACAAGACACACCCAACGTGAGCCGACTCCCGGGGGCTACGTATCCCCCCACCGAAGTGCAACTTACCTTGCACGCGCGCCACCTCCTCCTCCAGGCGGTAGAAGCCATACTTGCCGTGGTCGTGGATGGCGACCGCTTTCGCAAAAAGCTTCCGTCGAAGGGAGGTCTCCTCCTGTTGCAAAGGGGCAAAGGTCAGAATACATGCAAAAGACATCTAGCCCGGCTGGCCGACAGCCGGTCAGCCGGACGCATCTCGGGGGCTACACCCAGTGAGTGCGCTTGCGTGCCCCCACTAAAAATTCTAAGGAAGAAGGACGGCCTACCTCGGCGCGCTGAAGGGCGGCGTCTGCCGCCTACGTGAACCGGGCCAGCTCCTGCCGGCACCGGTCCAGGACGCTCCCCAAATCCGCGAAGGCGGGGACCAGGTCACCTGCCGGGGGAGCCGGCAGGACCGGCGCGCTCGCCAGCGCGTCCCAGTCCTGGCAGACCTCCTGCATCAGCCACAGGACCCTCCGAGCCCGGTCGTTGCTGCCGCCTGGACTCGCTGCGGCTCCGGCCGCCAGGGGCGGGTTGATGACGGCAAGGGACCGGGAGTCGCCTCCCACCGCCCCCCGATAGGCGCCGTCGCTGCCTTCTCTCTCGGCCGCTCTGACGCGTCAGCCGTGCCGGAGCACTTCACCGCCTCCATGGCTGCCACTTCTAGCGGCACCACCGACATCTCCTCCATGGCCGCCGGCTCCTCCGGCACACTCTCCCGGGTGAGCTCAGAGGATGGCGGGGCCACCTCCGGCACCCCAGCCCGGGCCACCTCGGGGGCCTGCTCCGCTGCCGCCTCGGGAGCCCGCTCCCGCATGGGCGGAGGCGGCGGCAAGTCCGTGGCCGCTCCTTGCGGCTCGCTTGACTAGGGCCTCGATGTCCGAGCGGACTTCACCGCCGAATCTGAGGTCCGGGGAGGCTCGGTCGACCCCTTCACCGTCGCCGCTCGAGGTCGTGGAGTGCGCGGCCCCTCCCCGCGTGCCGGACCGGGAGGCTCATAGCTCCGCGAGCCTCCTCTTCTCCTCCCGCTGGGTGGCCGCGTGGTCGCGGGCCAGCCGGCCGGCGGCCTCCGTCTGCTCCCCCGCCAGCTCCTCCTCTTGAAGCTCGATGGGGTCACTGCAGCGCCCAAGACCAAGTCATCGACCGGCTCGCAAGGCAAAAACAGAAAAACTTACACAAAAGGTAAAAACTTACGCGACGACAAGGGGCAGGGCCGCTTGGCTCGGGGCGGCGGCTTCCGCACGGCCATCTTGATCCACTTCGGGCCGGGAGGCAGGGCCGGCCTCTTCCCTCGGCCAGCCGGTTCGGTGGCCGGGCCTTGAGCCAGCCGCTCCTCGCTCATGTGGTCCTGGCACGCTGTGGGAGGAGGTCCGTCCAATATCATCAGTTTGTCATCATTGTCGCCATCATCGTCCGTCCAGTCGCGGATGGAGAGGGCCTGAGGGGACTCACCCGCTTCGCTGGGTCCTCCGGCTGCTCCGGACCCTTCGGTTCCGCCTGGAGCGCCGCCTCATGGCTCCGCCGGCTTGTCGGCCTCGCCTGAGGAATCCACTCCTTCCTCCATGGGACCTCCTGTCTGGAAGTCTTTGGAGTCGGAGTCCTCGTGCTCCGTTTCGAAGATTTGTGGGTGCGGGCCGTCCGGCGTATTCTATCACACTAGCACCTACGGTCAACATGCCAACATGAGTCCTCCAGCCGGCTGTCGACTAGGGAATGACATACGAAAAAAGAAGAACCGCCTCGCCAAGAAGACTCACCAGGGGGGTTGGTTGATGCGGTCATACGGCTCCATGCCGAAGGACCACGAGCCGGGCTTCAGCTTGAACCTTGTAAGGGCGTTCACCCGCTTTGCCACATGAGCCGGCGTTAGCTCAACGGTGGACTGCCGGCAGGGATCATGCCGGCCGAACATGTCGCAGATCCGGTGTGGCCTCATCTGGAGAGGCGACACCCGGCGCGAGATGAAGGCCGCCACCAGGTCGGCGGAGACCAGCCCCTCAGCGTTCTTCAGCTGCGTAAGCCGGGCCAGCTCGTCCAAGGCCATGCCGCGCGGGGCTGACGCTGGCCAGTTCTGTTGGGTGGACTGCCGGTCCTCGAAGGCCGGCAGCCGGATGTAGTCCGTCCTTGGGTCGACGTTCTTCATGTAGAAGAACGTTCGGTGCCACCCCTTGACGGAATCGATCAAAGGGAGAGGGGGAAAGCGAGCGACGCCGCGGCAGCACACCACCGTGCCCCCGCAAGCGTCGCTCTTCAAAGGCTTGAGGTAAAAGAGAGCATTGAAAAGGTCAAGAAAGGGAAGAACTTCGAGGTAGCCCTCGCACAACATCACGAAGGCGGAGAGGTACAAAATAGAGTTCGGGCCGAGATTGTGAGGTTGAAGATCGAAGGTATCAAGGAGGAGACGGAAGAAGAGACTCACCAGAAGCGTGAACCTCGGAAGAAATGCCAAAGGAACACAACGCGTTCCCCTGGATGTGGCACCGGCATAACCTCGCCGCCCGGCGCACGGGCGGCCACCCGCTCGGGCAGCGGCAACATCCGAGCTTTGTGCAGCTCGGCGATGTCGGCTTCGGTGGCGAAGGAGCCGTTCCAGCTCCCACTGTGAGCGTCGGCCATCGCGGCGGCGGATCGACGTGCGGGCGCGGGCATGGGTTCGGGCGTGACGGTGCGTGGAGCAACAAGAGCAGCAGCAAGAACTGCGGTGAGGAAAGACAGTAGGGAGGCAAGGAGGGCGCGGGTACCTGTGCCTCCTACCCTCCCTCCCCTTTTACAGGGGAGGCCACGACCGGGGACGTGGGATCGTTTGCGCCCACGTCCCTGGGAAACCCCACGCGGGTGGGGGGCCTGGGGCCATAACGGTCGCCTCAGGGCGCAGAAGATCCAACCCTGGCCCCGAGGCCTATTGGTCTATGTCTGGGCCCTAGCGATCTAGGCCCAGGCGACGTCCCATCTCCACCCGTGCGCGGGGACCATCACATCATTATGCGCCGCGTGGGGAGTCGCGTGCCGGTGCGCGTCCCGGAGCGGCACGCCGGAACCCGAGGTATCAGGCCCGACGACTGACCCGGCTGCCCCTTCGCCTTCGAGTCGGAGGCGGGAGGAGCTGAAGGGAAGCCGCCGGCTCCCCACTGTCCGCCAGACATGGGCCCCCGTCGGCTTCGGGGGCTATTGACGAGGTTTATACCCCAGGTAGGCAAAAGCAGCGGGGAGCTCCCCTCTCCGCTTCGACGAAAAACCAAGTGACCGGCTGGCCAAGGCCTGCTGGAGGACGCGCACTACGAGTTGGTGCCTCGCCCGGCTGATCGAGTAGCTGGGCAGGCTCTCAGCCGGCTAGTCAAGAAACCGGCTGCCCATGAGCGGCCCCCTCCGTTGACTTTGGCATGGACACGCCCTGTCCTGTCCGTCTGACCGCCGGAACAATGACACGACGCGACTGGCGGGACGGGCGACCCTATGGCTACAGTGGTCGCTTACGCACCGTCCCGCATGGCTACAGTTCAACCGTCCAGGCTGCTGACCCCGGTGAGCGCGACCGGGCGGGGGAACAGTGCCGGCACTCTTGTGCCCCTCGATTGCCTATCCCGGCGTGGCTACAGTGTCACCGTCTGTACTGGAGACCTTGGCCGGCTGGCGCTACAAGACGCGTCCCGGGCGACCTGTGTCGGGGCACGTGGGCGAGGGCCAATCGCGGTGCCTCTCGGCGGACCCCGACAGGGATGGGACCGCTCGGCTGGCGGGCCCTGCCATGATGAGACGATGCGAGCAGGGGGACCCCCTGGCCAGGCGGAGAGGCTGCCAGCCGAGTCCCTCCACCCAAGTACTTAACGCTTATTGTAAGATACGGGGGGTTGGCCTATAAAACCCCCCGAGCCCCCCATACAACGGGGAGGACAGTTGATCAATCACACGCGCAAACCCACAAAAATCTCACACTTCCCCTGAGAGTAGAGGTGGACGAGCCGGCTGCTCCTTCTTCCTCCTCTACACACAGCTCCAGGAGCACCCTTGTACACTTGATCACCCATCCAACAAAACCAAGCAGTACTAGGGGCGTTACCTCCCCCGGAGGGCCCCAAACTTGGGTACATCGCGTGTCACCACCTTCTTGTGCCCAATCTCGCTCCCGAAGCCCATCGTCGTCCTTTGGCCCAACACCATCAATAAGCCACCCCATGGCATTTGTCGTGAGAAAACGACGACACCGGGCAGCTCACATTGGGCGACTTACAACTGGAGACTCATCTTTAGGGACTCATCTTCAGGGACTTACAACCAGAGAGTCATCCGGGGACTCACCGGAGAGTCATCCGGGGACTCACAATGGGAGAGTCATCCAGGGACTCACAACCAGAGAGTCATCCAGGGACTCACCGGAGAGTCATCCGGGGACTCACAACCGGAGAGCCATCCGGGACTCACCGGAGAGTCATCCAGGGACTCACAACCGGAGAGTCATCCAGGGACTCACAACCGGAGAGTCATCCAGGGACTCACCGGAGATTCAACCGGGGACTCACAATCGGAGAGTCATCTAGGGACTCACAACCGGAGAGTCATCCCGGGACTCACCGGAGATTCAACCGGGGACTCACCGGAGATTCAACCGGGGACTCACAACCGGAGAGTCATCCAGGGACTCACAACCGGAGAGTCATCCAGGGACTCACCGAAGAGTCATCCGGGGACTCACCGGAGAGTCATCTTCAAGTCGGGTCATAGCAATCTCCGGGTTATAACTGTCTCCCGGGTCATACCGCGGGGTATATCCCCGACAAATAGGTTAGTCCCAAAAAATGACATAAAGTTGCTATAAAATGATTGTAAAACATCCAAGAATGACAAAATAACAGCATGAATACTTCATAAATTATAGATACGTTGGAGACGTATCACAGCCCCTCCGAGGTTGGATATCTCTCGCTGTTTCTCTCCTGTTTTCGTGACTGTTTTTGGGCCCCTTCATCGTTTCTTAGATATCAGGAGATCCGTAACTCCGATCGGGCGAAAAGTTTGAGCGGATTTTTATCACGAAAATATATTTATTGCGCGAGAAGGAGAGCCTCAACCGACCTAAGGGCTGGCCATAAGCCATCTGGCCACGGCCCCCCTTGGGGCGCGGCCGGTTAGCTTGTGGGGCCCTCGGGCACAGTCTTGCATTGAGCTTGACGCCCAAAATTCAGATATATTCCAAAAAAATCTCTGTGATTTTTTATCACATTTGGACTTCGTTTGATATGGAATTTCTTTGAAACAAAACACACACAAAAAAATAGGAACTGGCACTCGGCACTGGGTAAGTAAGTTAGTCCCAAAAATATTATAAAATGTTGCCAAAAGTATATGAAATTTGTATAATATTGGCATGAAGCAATCAAAAATTATAGATACGATGGAGACGTATCAGGCATCGGTAGTACCACCGAAGGTTAAGTGGTAGTACCACTGAACATGAGCGGTAGTACCGCTACAGGTGGTAGTACCGGTCTTGTTCAAGCGGTACTACCACCCAAGTTGCGGGGATACTTCCGCAGCATGGATCCGGTAGTACCAGTGACGTGGAAATCAAAACTTTTGGTAAGCCTTGTCTATTCTCCTATCTAGTAGTTATTCCATGTCCTACTCATGCCAAAAACTAGCCAAAATTGAGGAAACCACATGTTTCCCTAGATCCAAGATTAAAAGAATATAACCAAACAGGAAGAGAACAAGAGCAATCCGGTGTCCATGGCACGAGGAAGAGGCGGGGACTGATCCCACGGGACAAAACACGAAAGACGAGATGGAATTGAAGTGTCGGGGCCAGCCTCTAGGGCAGTTCGCGGGCACCTGAGAGAGAGAATTCAGGAGAGGGAGAAGTGAATGGGTTGTGCCCACCACTTAACCCATCCAGGAAAGCTCGAAGCGGTAGTACCGGGGTAGGCAGTGGTAGTACCAGCCACTACCTAGCAGTAGTACCGCCACAGTGAAGTGGAAGAGGGCCGACTGCACTGCTCCCAACGTTAGTACCGATGGTAAGCATGGTAGTAGCATTGTCGCAGTAGTACCGACTACCACCAGCAGTAGTACCGCTTGCAACCCAGAAAACTGCCAAGATAAAATTTCACATGAGGGCTTATGCAATTATGATAAAGTGGTTTGAGAGATAGAAGGCTTGGGTTTAGAACAGAAAAATCAGCAAATGGGAAAGGACAATCCAAGTTCAAAATTACAAATAGAAAGAAGAGCGAACTTGGAATGACACAAATCAAAAACAATCTCTAAATAGAAAATACCTCACTAGGAGGGGGCGTAGGGGGCGTTGGCCGAAGCCACTTGTGCTTGAGTCAATCGGTATGGCACCACGAACATTTTAATCTTGGCCCATGACCAAAACTCGTCTTTGAAGCTACCATAAAAATGGCTAATGTGAAAGACTTGATCAATTTATGCGTAATGGGGGGAGGGAGAGTACATTGAGAGAAGGACACCCCCCTATATGCATGCCTACATCTAAACAACACAAAATGAGGACTGTGGTGGGTTGTGCAATACTTCAAGCCACATTGCTCAAATCAATGATATTTAGCTCATGCCTTAACTCGCGAAATCTTGCTTCATCCAATGGCTTCATGAAAATATCCGCAAGTTGTTCATGAGTGTTGACATATATAACATCACTCTCTCCACATCCAATATGCTCCTGGATGAAGTGATGACGAATCTCAATATGCTTGATCTTGCAATGTTAAACCGGGTTGCGGGAGATCTTGATAGTACTTTCGTTGTCATAGAAAAGAGGCACTTTGTCACAATTGACATAGTAATCCTTTAACATTTGCCTCATCCATAGGGCACAAAAACTTGCGGCGACTACATACTCGCCTCGGTGGTAGAGATAGAAACACAATTTTGCTTCTTTGAAGACCAACTTACCTAAGAGCAACTATTAATTGGCACCCTCTGGAAGTTGACTTCCTATCCACATGGTCTCCTGCCAAATCGGACTATGAATATCCCATGATATCAAATGAAGAACCTTTGGGGTACCATAAGCCAAAGTTTAGGGTATGAGGCAAATATCGAAAGGTTCGCTTGACCGCCACAAAGTGGCTTTACTTAGGTGCGGCTTGTAGTCGTGCACAAATTCCCAGAGTCGATGATACGTCTCCAATGTAACTATAATTTTTGCTTGTCCCGTGTTGTTATATTATCAATCTTGGATGTTTTACATTCATTTTATAGCAACTTTATATCATTTTTTGGGACTAACCTATTGACCTAGTGCCAGTTGCTGTTTTTTGCTTGTTTTTTACTTCACAGAAAATCAGTACCAAACGGAGCCCAAACATTGTGGGGATTTTTGTGGAATTTTTATGGACCCGAAGAGCCAAGATGGGCCAAAGATCACCAGAAGAGGGGGCCCAGGGTGGCCACCCTTCACCAGGGCGTGCCAGAGGCCCCTAGCACGGCCTGGTAGAGGGTGGGCACCTCGGTGTTGGGAGACATAGTAGTAAATCAAAAAAATTCCTACGTGTTCACCAAGATCCATCTATGGAGAAACCAGCAACAAGTGGGGGAAGAGTGCATCTTCATACCTTTGAAGATCGCTAAGCAGAAGCGTTACAAGAACGCGGTTGGTGGAGTCGTACTCGCAGTGATTCAAATCGCGGTGGATTCTGATCTTAGCGCCGAACAATGGCACCTCCGCATTCAACACATGTGCAGCCTGATGAGGTCTCCTACGCCTTGATCCAGCAAGGAGAAAGGAGAGGTTGAGGGAGAGCTCCGGCAGCACGATGGCATGGTGACGGTAGAGCTGCGTGGTGCTCCGGCAGAGCTTCGCTAAGCACTATGGAGAACGAGGAGTAGGAGGAGTAGGGCTGCACCGAGGGAGGAAGAAACTTGTGTTCTTGGCAGCCCCAAAAACCCCACTATTTATAGGAGGAGGAGGAGGGAGGGCACAGCCCTAGGGTTCCCACCCTAGGAGCTGGCGGCAGCCCAGATGGCATCTGGTGCGGCGGTCAAGAGAGGGAGTGGGAGGGGCGGTGCCCTAGGTGGGCCTAGGGCCCATCTGCCCCTAGGGTTTGCCCCCCTCCCACCTGTGCTGCGCCTTGGGCCCTTTTGGGGGGGCGCACCAGCCCACCTAGGGGTTGGTTCCCTCCCACTTGTGGCCCATGCAGCCCTCCGGTGCATGTGGCCCCACTTGTGGACCGCCGGAACCCTTGCGAAGTTCCCGGTACGTTACCGATGATGCCTAGAACACTTCCGGTGACCATAACCTCACTTCCTATATATGAATCTTTACCTTAAGTGTGTAGACCCTATGGGTTCGGGAGGCACGTAGACATGACCGACACAAATCTCCGGTCAATAACCAACAGCAGGGTCTGGATACCCATGTTGGCTCCCACATGCTCCACGATGATCTCATCGAATGAACCACGATGTCGGGGATTCAATCAATCCCGTATACAATTCCCTTTGTCTACCGGTATGATATTTGCCCGAGATTCTATCGTCAGTATCCCTATACCTTGTTCAATCTCGTTACCTGCACGTCTCTTTACTCGTTCCTTAACACATCATCCGATGGCTAACTCCTTAGTCACATTGAGCTCAATATGATGATGTCTTACCGAGTGGGCCCAGAGATACCTCTCTGTCACACGGAGTGACAAATCCCAGTCTCGATTCGTGCCAACCCAACAGACACTTTCGGAGATACCCGTAGTGTACCTTTATAGCCACCAAGTTACGTCGTGACGTTTGGCACACCCAAAGTATTCCTACGGTATCCGGGAGTTGCACAATATCATGGTCTAAGGAAACGATACTTGACATTAGAAAAGCTTTAGCAGACGACCTATACGATCTTGTGCTATGCTTAGGATTGGGTCTTGTCCATCACATCATTCTCCTAATGATGTGATCCCTTATCAACGACATCCAATGTCCATGGTCCTGAAACCGTGACCATCTATTGATCAACGAGCTAGCCAACTAGAGGCTCACTAGGGACACGTTGTGGTCTATGTATTCACACATGCATTACAATTTCCGGTTAACACAATTATAGCATGAACAATAGACGATTATCATGAACAAGGAAACACAATAATAACCATTTTATTATTGCCTCTAGGGCATATTTCCAACAGTCTCCCACTTGCACTAGAGTCAATAATCTAGTTCACATCGCCATGTGATTAACACGTATATCACCATGTGATCATATCATCATGTGATTAACACCCAATTAGTTTTGGGGTTTGATCATGTTTTGCTCGTGAAATAGATTTTAGTCAACGGGTCTGCGACATTCAGATCCGTGTGTACCTTGCAAACTTCTATGTCCTACTGTAGATACTACTCCCATGCTCCACTTGGAGCTATTCCAAATGGCTACTCCATTGTATGTATCCGGATTTCCACTAAGAGTCATCCAGATTGGTGTTAAAGCTTGCATTGGCGCAACCCTTTACGACGAACTCTTTATCACCTCCATAATCGAGAAATATTTCCTTAGTCCTCTAGTTGCTAAGGATAATTTCAACCTTTGTCCAGTGATCCACTCCTAGATTTATCTTGTACCCCTTGACAAACTCATGGCAAGGCACACATAGGTGCGGTACATAGCATGGCATACTATATAGAGCCTATGGCTAAAGCATAGGGGATGACACTCATCTTTTCTCTATTTTCTACCGTGGTTGGGCATTGAGCTATGCTCAATCTCTCCCCTTCTAATACACGCAAGAACCCTTTCTTGGATTGATCCATATTGAACTTCTTCAATATCTTGTCAAGGTATGTACTCATTGAAATTATTATCAAGCATCTTGATCTATCTCTATAAATCTTGATGCCCAACAATTAGGTAGCTTTATCCAGGTCTTCCTTTGAAAAACTTTTTCCAAACAACCATGCTTTCCAGAAATTCTACATCATTTCCGATCAATAATATGTCAACTACATATTCTTATCAGAAATTCTATAGTGCTCCCACTCACTTTCTTGTAAATACAAGTTTCTCATAAACTTCGTATAAACTCAAAAACTTTGATCACTTCATCAAAGCTCATATTCCAACTCCGAGATGCTTGCTCCATTCCATAGAAGGATCGCTAGAGTTTGCATACCTTTTAGCATCCTTAGGATTGACAAAACCTTCTGGTTGTATCACATACAACTCTTCCTTGCGGAAACCGTTAAGGAAGCCTTTTTTTGAAATCCATCTGCCAGATTTCATAATCGAAAAGTACAGCAACTGCTAACATAATTTTAACAGACTTTAGCGTTGCTACGGATGAGAAAATCTTGTCGTAGTCAACTCCTTGAACTTGGCAGAAACTTCTTTGCGACAAGTCAAGCTTTATAAACGGTGACATTTCACCATTGGCATCTGTGTTCATATCAAATGTCCATTTGTACTCAACGACCTGTCGTTCAACGGGCAAGTCTACCAAAGTCCATACTTGGTTTTCATACATGGATCCTTTCTCGGATTTCATGGCTCCTAGCCATTTGTTGGAATCCGGGCCCACCATCGCTTCTCCATAGTTCGTAGGTTCATCATTGTCCAACAACATGACTTCCAAGATAGGGTTGCCGTACTAATCTGGAGCAGTACGCGTCCTTGTCGACCTACGAGGTTCGATAGTAACTTGATCTGAAGCTTCATGATCATCATCATTAACTTCCTTTTCAACTGACATAGGCTCCACAGAAACATCTTTTTGTGGTGCGCTACTCTCTGGTTGAAACAAAGGTTCAACCACCTCATCAAGTTCTATCTTCCTCCCACTCAATTCTTTCGAGAGAAACTCTTTCTCGAGAAAGGACCCGTTCTTAGAAACAAACACCTTTTGCGCTTGGATCTGAGATAGAAGGTATACCCAATGTCTCCTTAGGGTATTCTATGAAGATGCATTTACCTGCTTTGGGTTCGAGCTCATTAGGTGAAAACCCATTTTCACATAAGCGTCGCAGCCCTAAACATTAAGAAATGACAGCTTAAGCTTTTGTCAAACCATAATTCTCACGGTGACATCTCAACAGACTTAGATGGTGCCCTATTAAAGCGAATGGATTTGTTTTTAATGCACAACCCCATAACGATAGTGGCAAAACGATAAGAGACATCATAGTACGCACTATATCTTATAGAGCACGACTACGACGTTCAGACACACCATCACACTATGGTGTTCCAGGAGGTCTTAGCTGTGAAACAATTTCCATATTGTATTAAATTGCATACCAAACTTGTAACTCAAATATTCATGTCCACGATCATATCATAGACATTTTATCTTCTTGTCACGATGATCTTTAACTTTACTCTGAAACTCCTTGAACCTTTAAAACATTCCAGACTCGTGTTTCATTAAGCAAAAATCCCCATATTTACTCAAATCATCAGTGAAGGTAAAGAAAATAATGATATCCACTGTGTGTTTCAACACTCATTGGACCACATACATCAACATGTATTAATTCAAATAGGCCACTAGCCCGCTCCATCATACCAGAAGACGGGGTCTTAGTCATCTTGCCGAAGAGGCATGGCTCGCATGTCTCAACCGATTTGAAATCGAGTGAGGCAAAAGATCCATCAGCATGGAGTTTCTACATGCGAGTTATACCAATATGAAATTTAGCAGCAGTGCCACAAGTATGTAGTACTATCATTATTAACTTTGTATCTTTAGGTACCAATGTTATGAACATGTGTACTACTACGATCAAGATATAATAAACCATTCCCAGTGGGTGCATGACCATTGAAGGCATTATTCATGTAAACAGAATAATCATTATACTCTAACTTATATGAATAACCGTATTGCACTAAACATGATCTAATCACGTTCATGCTCAACACAAACACCAAATAACATTTATTTAGGTTTATCACAAATCCCGAAGGTAGAGAGAGCGTGCGATGGTGATCATATCAACCTTGGAAACACTTCAAACACACATCGTCACCTTTCACTTAGCTAGCTGCTACTTCTTGAGCTTGTGTTGGTTTTCCCCTTGAAGGGGAAAGGGTGATGCAGAAAAGTAGAGATAAGTATTTCCCTCAGTTTGAGAACCAAGGTATCAATCCAGTAGGAGTATCAAGATGAGGCACCAAGGCACTTGCGCAAAAACAAACAAACTTGCACCCAACGCGATAAAGGGGTTGTCAATCCCTTTACGGTTACTTGCAAGGTGAGATCTGATAGTGATAATAGGTAAATATAAATAAATAAAATTGCAGCAAGTTATTTTTGGTATTTTTGTATGTAGATCTGAAGATATAATGTGTAAAATAGACCCGGGGGCCATAGTGTTCACTAGAGGCTTCTCTCATGATAGCAAGTATTACGGTGGGTGAACGAATTACTGTCGAGCAATTGAAAGAATCGCGCAAAGTCATGACAATATCTAAGGCAATGATCATACATATAGGCATCACGTCCGAGACAAGTAGACCGATACTTTCTGCATCTACTACTATTACTCCACACATCGACCGCTATCCAGCATGCATCTAGTGTATTAAGTTCATAACAAACAGAGTAATGCCTTAAGCAAGATGACATGATGTAGAGGGATAAATTCATGCAATATGATATAAACCCCATCTTTTTACCCTTGATGGCAACAACACGATGCGTGCCTCGCTACCCCTTCTGTCACTGGGTGAGGACACCGCACAGTATGAACCCAACACCAAGCACTTCTCCCATTGCAAGAATTATAGATCAAGTTGGCCAAACGAAACCCATAACTCGAAGAGACTTACAAGGATACGAAATCATGCATATAAGAAATCAGAGGAGACTCAAATAATATTCATAGATAATCTGATGATAAATCCACAATTCATCAGATCTCGACAAACACACCGAAAAAGAAAGTTACATCAGATAGATCTCCATGAAGATCATGGAGAACTTTGTATTGAAGATCCAAGAGAGAGAAGAAGTCATCTAGTTACTAGCTATGGACCCGAAGGTCTGTGGTGAACTACTCACGCATCATCGGAGAGGCAATGGTGTTGATGAAGAAGCCCTCCGTGTTCGAATCCCCCTCCGGCAGGGCACTAGAACGGTCCCCAGATGGGATCTCGCGGAAACAGAAGCTTGTGGTGGCGGAAAGGTATTTTCGTGGCTCTCTCTGTTGGTTTGGGGATTTTAGGGAATTTATAGGCGAAATAGGTAGGGCAAAGGAGGCACGAGGGGCTCACGAGCCTGCTAGGCGCCCCCTGGGGCGGGCCTAGGGGGCTCGTGGCCTCCTCTGTGGCCCTCTGCCTTGCTTCTCAAGTCTTCTGGATCCCTTCTGTTATGGAAAAAATCATCCCGAAGGTTTTATTCCATTTGGACTCTGTTTAATATTCTTATCTGAAAAAGGTTAAAAACACGGAAAAAAACAGAAACTGGCACTAGACACTGAGTTAATAAGTTAGTCCCAAAAATGATATAAAATAGCATATAAATGCATATAAAACATCCCAAGTTGATAATATAATAGCATGGAACAATCAAAAATTATAGATACGTTGGAGACGTATCAAGCATCCCCAAGCTTAACTCCTGCTCGTCCTCGAGTAGGGAAGTGACAAAGACCAAATTTTTGATGTGGAATGCTACCTAACATATTTGTTCTTTGTAACTTCTTTATTGTGGCATGAATGTTCAGATCCATAAGATTCAAAACAATAGTTTACTATTGACATGAAAACAATAATACTTCAAGCATACTAGCAAAGTAATCATGAACTTTTGAAATAACAAGGCCAAAGAAAGTTATCCCTACAAAATCATATAGTCTGGCTATGCTCCATCATCCCCACATAACGAATTTAAATCATGCACAACCCCGGTATTGGCCAAGTAATTGTTTTCGCACTCTTACTTTCTCAAACGTCTTCAAATCTCACGCAATACATGAGCGTGAGCCATGGATATAGCACTATAGGTGGAATAGAGTGCGGTGGAGGTTGTGAGGCAAAAAGGAGGAGATGGTCACATCGACTCGGTGTATCAATGGGATATGGAGATGCCCATCAATAGATATCAATGTGAATGAGTAGGGATTGCCATGTAACGGATGCACTAGAGCTATAAGTGTATGAAAGCTCAAAAATAAAAACTAGTGGGTGTGCACCCAACTTGCTTGCTCACGAAGACCTAGGGCAATTTTGAGGAAGCCCATCATTGGAATATACAAGCCAAGTTATATAATGAAAATTCCCACTAGCATATGAAAGTGACAAAACAAGAGACTCTCTATCATGAAGAACATGGTGCTACTTTGAAGCACAAGTGTGGAAAAAGATAGTAGCATTGTCCCTTCTCTCTTTTTCTCTCATTTTTTTGTTTGGGCTCTTTGGCCTCTTTTTTTCATTTCTTTTTCTTTTTTTTGGTGGGCATCTTTGGCCTCTTTTTTTTATTTGGGCTTCGCTGGCCTCTTTTATAATTTCCTCACATGGGACAATGCTCTAATAATGATGATCATCACACTTTTATTTACTTACAACTCGATACTTAGAACAATAATGACTCTATATGAAATGCCTCCGGCAGTGTACTGGGATGTGCAACAATCTAGCTTAGCGTATGACGTTGAAACATCTCGCTAGCTATCTTACGATCATGCAATGGCAATATGAAAGTGATGGCACATGTCATGAGACGGAATGGTGGAAGTTGCATGGCAATATATCTCGGAATGGCTATCGAAATGCCATAATAGGTAGGTATGGTGGCTGTTTTGAGGAAGGTATATGGTGGGTTTGTGCACCGACGAAAGTTGCACGGCACTAGAGAGGCTATAAATGGTGGAAGGGTGAGAGTGCATCTATACCATGGACTCACATTAGTCATGAAGAACTCATATACTTATTGTGGAAGTTTTATTAGTAATCGAAACAAAGTGCTAAACGCATACTCATAGGGGAAGGGTTGGTAGGAGTTAACCATCGCGCGATCCCGACCACCACACAAAGGATGACAATCAATAAATCAATTATGCTCCAACTTCCTAACATAGAGGTTCACCATGCGTGCATGCTACGGGAATCACTAACCTCAACACAAGTATTTCTAGATTCACAACACCCTACTATCATAACTCTAATATTATCACCTCCATATCTCAAAACTAATCACGAGGAATCAAACTTCTCTTACTAATCAATTCACTTGAATATGATTTTTTTTATTATATCCCCTTTGGATGCCTATCATATTTAGGACTAATTTCATAACACACGCCAATTACCAAGTTACTTAGAGAGAGCACTCTCAAAATGATATAAGTGAAGCAAGAGTTTTTATTTCTACAAAATATGATACCGCCGTACTCTACAAAGATTTAAGTTAAGCACTAGAGTAAAATTATCTAGCTCAAAAGATATAAGTGAATCTCATGGGAGCAAAATTATCTAGCTCAAAAGATATAAGTGAAGCTCATGGGAGCGAAATTACCAAGCTCAAAAGATATAAGTGAAGCTCATGGGAGCGAAATTACCAAGCTCAAAAGATATAAGTGAAGCTCATGGGAGCGAAATTACCAATCTCAAAATATATAAGTGAAGCTCATGGGAGTGAAATTGCCTAACTCAAAAGATATAAGTGAAGCTCATGACACCGAAATTGCCTACTCCAAAGATATAAGTGAAGCTCATTGAGTATTCTAACAAATTCACGATGAGTGCATGTCCCTCTCAAAATGTGTGCAGCAAGGATGATTGTGATAAAACAAAAATCAAAGACTCCTATAATACATGACGCTCCAAGCAAAACACATATCATGTGGTAAATAAAAATATAGCTCCAAGTAACGTTACCGATGGATTGAAGACAAAAGAGGGGATGCCTTTCCGGGGCATCCCCGAGCTTAGGCTTTTTGGTGTCCTTGAATTTGGCTTGGGATTACTTGGGAATCCCCAAGCTTAGGCTCTTTCCACTCTTTATTCCATTGTCCATAAGAACATCATCCAAAACTTGAAAACTTCACGACACAAAACTTACACAGAAACTCGTGATAGCATTAGCATAAGAAAACAAACCACCAACTTTTTAGGTACTGTAGTAAACTTAATTTCCATTTAGATTGATGTTATATTACCTTATTATCACTTTTCCATGGCTCGTACCCCCCGATACTAACCATAGTTTCATCAAAATAAGCAATCAACACAACAAAACAGAATCTGTCAAAAAATAGAACAGTCTGTGGAAATCTGTATATTTCGTGTACCTCTGTCATCCCAAAAATTCTGAAACAATTATGAAAATTAGGGAAATTTGCATATCAATCCAAAGCAAAAAGAATCAACTCAAAATATCTTTATGGATAGGAATTAAAAATACTTTCGTGAGCACAAAGTTTCTGTCTTTTTTCAGCATGATTAAACAACTATCACCAAAACTAATCATAAAGGTTCTACTTGGCACAAACACTAATTAAAACATAAAAAACAAAATCATAACAGAATCATTATGGTTTGGACTCAATAAAACAGAAAGTAAAAAGCAAAAATAAATTTATTCATTGGGTTGCCTCCCAACAAGCGCTATCGTTTAACGCCCATAGCTAGGCGTAAGGCAATAGAATCAAGTATTGTCATCTTTAGTGCTCAAACCATAAGTAGATCTCATAATGGATTCATAAGGCAATTTTATTTTCTTTGTAGGAAAGTGTTCCATGCCCTTATTTAATGGAAACTGAAATTTAATATTCCCTTCCTTCATATCAATAACAGCACCAATAGTCCTAAGGAAAGGTCTACCAAGAATAATGGGACATGTCGGATTGCAATCAATATCAAGCACAATGAAATCTACGGGCACATAGTTCCTATTTGCAATAATAAGAACATCATTAATCCTTCCCATAGGTTTTTTAATAGTAGAATCCGCAAGATGCAAGTTAAGAGAGCACTCATCAATCTCATTGAAACCTAGAACATCACATAAAGATTTTGGAATTGTGGAAACACTAGCACCCAAATCACACAAATCATGGCATTCATAATTTTTAATCTTGATTTTTATAGTAGGTTCCCAGTTTTCTAGGAATAGATATTTCCAACTCAAGTTTCTCTTCAAGAGATTTCATCATAGCATCAACGATATGTTTGGTAAAAGCCTTATTTTGGCTATAAGCATGTGGAGAGTTTAGCATGGATTGCATCAAGGAAATACATTCAATCAAATAGCAACTATCATAATTAAATTCCTTGAAATCCAAAGTAGTAATTTCATCACTATTCAAAGTTTTGATATCCTCCACTCCACTTTTAGTATTTTTTAGCATCAAGATAAATACACTCCGAATCAATGGAGTGTTTATCAACCAAAGTGGATTCACATACAGCCCCATCATCATTAAGATTGACACTAGAAAACAAGGATTCAATAGGAGTCACACCAAGCACTTTAAGATCTTCGTGATTCTCATCACGAGAACACGCCTTTTTGAGCCATTCATGTCTAGCACGAATTTGGGCGGTTCTTTCTTTACTCTCATTCATAGAAACACGCATAGCTTTCAAAGTTTCATCCATATTGATCTTGGGAGTAACACATCTCAATTTCAAAGCATCAATATCAAAAGACATTCTATCAACGGTCCTAGTCAAGTCATCAATTTTAAGTAGTTTTTCTTCTATGGAAGCATTGAAAATCTTTTGCGAATTAATAAACTCCTTAATATTACTCTCAAGATCAAAGGGTATTTTATTATAATTTCCGTGAGCATTGTTGTAGGAATTGCCAAAATTATTAGAGGGATTACTAGGAAAAGGCCTAGGATTAAAGTTACCTCTATAAGCGTTGTTGTTACCAAAATTATTCCTACCAACAAAATTAGCATCCAAATTTTCATTGCTATTCTCAATCAAGGAAGATAAAGGCATATCATTTGGATCTAGAGGAGCACTTTTACTAGCAAACAACTTCATTAACTCATCCATCTTAGCCCTCAAAGAGTTAATTTCTTCTATAGCAAGCACTTTTTTTACTAGTAGGTGACCTTTTAGTGTGCCATTGGGAATAATTTGTCATGATATTATCTAAGAGTTTTGTAGCTTCTCCTAGTGTGATTTCCATAAAAGTTCCACCGGAGGCGGAATCCAAGATATTTCTAGAAGCAAAATTCAAACCAGCATAGAAAATTTGTATAATCATCCAAAGACTTAGGCCATGAGCGGGACAATTTCTAATCATCAATTTCATTCTCTCCCAAGACTGTGCAACATGTTCATGATCCAGTTGCTTAAAATTCATGTCATTACGGAGAGAGATAATCTTAGCAGGTGGAAAATACTTGGAAATAAAGGCATCTTTACACTTGTTCCATGAATCAATACTATTTTTGGGTAAAGATGAAAACCAAGTTTTTGCTCGATCTCGTAGTGAGAACGGAAATAGCTTCAATTTAATCATATCATTATCCACATCTTTCTTTTTTTGCAGATCGCATAACTCAATAAAGGTATTAAGATGGGATGCGGCATCTTCACTCGGAAGGCCGGAAAATTGCTCTTTCATAACAAGATTCAACAAGGCAGCATTAATTTCATATGAATCCGCACTAGTGGCGGGAGCAATTGTAGTACTAATAAAATCATTGTTATTAGTATTAGAGAAGTCACACAATTTAGTGTTTTCAGACATGGTGACTTAGCAAGCAGACAAGCACACGAGCAAACAGAAAGCAAGCGAAAGAAAAGGGGCGAACGAAAAAGGTAAATAAAGAAAGGCAAATATTTTTGTAAATTTTGTTTTAGAAGTGGAGGAGAGGAAAACGAGAGGCAAATGGAAAATACTATAAATGCAAGAGATGAGTTTGTGATAGGTACTTGGTAGATATGCTTCACTTGAATACTCCCCGGCAACGGCGCCAGAAATTCTTCCTGCTACTTCTTGAGCTTGCGTTGGTTTTTCCCTTGAAGAGGAAAGGTGATGCAGCAAAGTAGGGATAAGTATTTCCCTCAGTTTGAGAATAAAGGTATCAATCCAGTAGGAGTATCAAGATGAGGCACCAAGGCACTTGCGCAAAAACAAACAAACTTGCACCCAACGCGATAAAGGGGTTGTCAATCCCTTTACGATTACTTGCAAGGTGAGATCTGATAGTGATAATATGTAAATATAAATAAATAAATAAAAGTGCAGCAAGGTATTTTTGGTATTTTTGTATGTAGATCTGAATATATAATGTGTAAAATAGACCCGAGGGCCATAGTGTTCACTAGAGGCTTCTCTCATTATAGCAAGTATTACAGTGGGTGAACGAATTACTGTCGAGCAATTGATAGAATCATGCAAAGTCATGACGATATCTAAGGCAATGATCATACATATAGGCATCACGTCCGAGACAAGTAGACCGATACTTCCTGCATCTACTACTATTACTCCACACATCGACCGCTATCCAGCATGCATCTTGTGTATTAAGTTCATAACAAACAGAGTAACGCCTTAAGCAAGATGACATGATGTAGAGGGATAAATTCATGCAATATGATATAAACCCCATCTTTTTACCCTTGATGGCAACAACACGATGCGTGCCTTGCTACCCCTTTTTTCACTGGGTGAGGACACCGCACGGTATGAACCCAAAATAAAGCACTTCTCCCATTGCAAGAATTATAGATCAAGTTGGCCAAACGAAACCCATAACTCGAAGAGACTTACAAGGATACGAAATCATGCATATAAGAAATCAGAGGAGACTCAAATAATATTCATAGATAATCTGATCATAAATCCACAATTCATCGGATCTCGACAAACACACCGCAAAAGAAAGTTACATCGGATAGATCTCCATGAAGATCATGGAGAACTTTGTATTTAATATCCAAGAGAGAGAAGAAGCCATCTAGCTACTAGCTATGGACCCGAAGGTCTGTGGTGAACTACTCACGCATCAACGGAGAGGCAATGGTGTTGATGAAGAAGCCCTCTGTGTCCGAATCCCCCTCCGGCAGGGCACCAGAACGGTCCCCAGATGGGATCTCACGGAAACAGAAGCTTGCGGCGGTGGACAAGTATTTTCGTGGCTCTCTCTGTTGGTTTGGGGATTTTAGGGAATTTATAGGCGAAAGAGGTAGGGCAAAGGAGGCATGAGGGGCCGACGAGCCTGCTAGGCGCCCCCCTAGGGCGCGCCTAGGGGGCTCGTGGCCTCCTCCGTGGCCCTCTGCCTTGGTTCTCAAGTCTTCTATATCCCTTGTGTTATGGAAAAAATCATCCCGAAGGTTTTATTCTGTTTGGACTCCGTTTAATATTCTTATCTGAAAAAGGTCAAAAACACGGAAAAAACAGAAACTGGCACTGGGCACTAAGTTAATAAGTTAGTCCCAAAAATGATATAAAATAGCATATAAATGCATATAAAACATCCCAAGTTGATAATATAATAGCATGGAACAATCAAAAATTATAGATACTTTGGAGACGTATCACTAGCCTCCGTTTATTCCGTACCTTTTATTTCGAGTTGCTAACACTTAGCAACCGAACCGGTATCCAATACCTAGGTGCTACTAGGAGTACCAGCAAGTTACACATCAATAACATGTATATCAAATACACTTCTGTCGACATTGCCAGCCTTCTTATCTACCAAGTATCTAGGGTTGTTCCGCTTCAGCGAACATTATCCTCATAACAGAAGCACTTAGTCTCGGGTTTGGACTTAACCTTGGGTTTCTTACTAGAGCAGCAACTGGCTTGCCATTCCTAAAGTATTTCCCTTCTCGCCCTTGCCCTTCTTGAAACTAGTGGTTTTCACTTAACCATCAACACTTGATGCTCCTTCTTGATTTCCACCTTCGTGGTGTCAAACATCACGAACAACTCAGGGATCATCTTGTCCATCCCTGGCATGTTATAGTTCAGCACGAAGCTCTAGTAGCTTGGAGGCAGTGACTTGGAGAACTGCACTAATCACTATCTTATCTGGAAGATTAACTCCCACTCGATTCAAGTGATTGTAGCACCCAGACAATCTGAGCACATGCTCACCAATTAAGCTATTCTCTTTTATCTTGCAGGCAAAGAATCTTGTTGGAGGTCTCATACCTCTTGACATAGGCACGAGCCTAAAATCCCAATTTCAGCTCTTAGAACATCTCATAGGTTCCGTGACATTTAAAACATTTTGGATCCTCAATTCTAAGCCGTAATGCATGACGCACTGAACTATCAAGTAGTCATCAGAAAGTGCGTGTCAATATCTACAGACATCACTTGAGGGAGTGGTGCACTTAGCGGTGCATCAAGGGCATAAGCCTTCTATGCAGCAATGAGGAAAATCCTCAGATCACGGATCCAGTCCGCATTATTGCTACCATTAGCTTTCAACTTACTTTTCTCTAGGACCGTATCAATAAAACAGGGGAGCTACAGCGCGAGCTATCTACGACATAATTTGCAAAGACGCTTTTAGACTAAGTTCACAATAATTAAGTTCACATAATCAAAGTATTTAATGAACACTGATACGCCTCCAACATATCTATAATTTTTGATTGTTCCATGCTATTATATTATCAACTTTGGATGTTTTGTATGCATGAATATGCTATTTTATATGATTTTTGAGACTAACTTATTAACTCAGTGCCTAGTGCTAGTTCATGTTTTTTCCGTGTTTTGACCTTTTTCAGATAGGAATATCAAACGGAGTCCAAACGGAATAAAACTTTCTCCATGATTTTTATGAAAAATATCAAAAACACCTGAAGGAAGAAATACCAGAGAAGTGGGCCGAGGGAGTCACGAGCCTGGGAGGCGCCCCCCTAGGTCGCGGCTAGGGGGCTCGTGGCCTCCTCGAGGCCCACCTCCACTCGTTTCCACTGCCATACAGTCTTATAAATACCCAAACTCGCAGAAATAGACCTAGATCGCATGTTCCGCTGCCGCAAGCCTCCAGAACCACAAAAAACCAATTGGGAGACCGTTCCGGCATCCTACAGGAGGGGAATTCATCTCCGGTGGCCATCTTCATCAACATCCTTGCCTCTCCGATGATGTGTGAGTAGTTCACATCAGACCTACAGGTCCATATCTAGTAGCTAGATGGCTTCTTCTCTCCCTCCGATCTTCAATACAAAGTTCTCCATGATCTTGATGGTGATTTATCCGATGTAATCTTCTTTTGCGGTGTGTTTGTTGAGATCCAATGAATTGTGGATTTATGATCAGATTATCTATGAATATTATTTGAGTCAATTCTGAATTCTTATATGCATGATTTCATATCCTTGTAAGTCTCTTCGAGTTATGGGTTTTGTTTGGCCAACTTGATCTATAGTTCTTGCAATGGGAGAAGTGCTTGGTTTTGGGTTCATACCGTGCGGTGTCCTCACCTAGTGACAGAAGGGGTAGCGAGGCACGCATCGTGTTGTTGCCATCAACGGTAAAAATATGGGGTTTATATCATATTGCATGAATTTATCCGATCTTCAATACAAAGTTCTCCATGATCTCCATGGTGATCTATCTGATGTAATTCTCTTTTGCAGTGTGTTTGTTGAGATCCGATGAATTGTGGATTTATGATCAGATTATCTATGAATATTATTTGAGTCAATTATGAATTCTTATATGCATGATTTCATATCCTTGTAAGTCTCTTCGAGTTATGGGTTTTGTTTGGCCAACTTGATCTATAGTTCTTGCAATGGGAGAAGTGCTTGGTTTTGGGTTCATACCGTGCGGTGTCCTCACCTAGTGACAGAAGGGGTAGCGAGGCACGTATCGTGTTGTTGCCATCAAGGGTAAAAATATGGGGTTTATATCATATTTTATGAATCAGTCCCTCTACATCATGTCTCTTGCTTAAGGTATTACTCCGTTTCTTATGAACTTAATACACTAGATGCATGCTGGATAGCGGTTGATCTGTGGAGTAATAGTAGTAGATGCAGAAAGTATCAGTCTACTTGTCTCGGAGGTGATGCCTATATGTATGATCATTGCCTTATATAACGTCATGACTTTGCGCGATTCTATCAATTGCTCAATAGTAATTTGTTCACCCACTGTAATACTTGCTATCATGAGAGAAGCCTCTAGTGAACACTATGGCCCCCGGGTCTATTTTACATATTATATATTCAGATCTAAACATAAAAACACCAAAAATACCTTGCTGCAATTTTATTTACTTATTTATATTAACTCATTATCACTATCAGATCTCACCTTGCAAGTAATCGTGAAGGGATTGACAACCCCTTTATCGCGTTGGGTGCAAGTTTGTTTCGGTTTGTGCAGGTTTCTTGGTGCCTCATCTTGATACTCCTACTGGATTGATACCTTGGTTCTCAAACTGAGGGAAATACTTATCTCTACTTTACTGCATCACCCTTTCCTCTTCAAGGGAAAAACCAACGCAAGACAAGATTAACTTGCCATTTTCAGGCGACGTTGCAGAGAAGTAGCAAACTCCCACTTAGATAGACATCTCTCTGGTCATCCAAGTGATACATGATCCAGGTCAACTAGCTCGTGTCCGATCATCACATGAGATGGACTAGTCATCCATGGTGAACATCTCCATGTTGATCGTATCTTCTATACGGCTCATGTTCGACCTTTCGGTCTCCTGTGTTCCGAGGCCATGTATGTACATGCTAGGATCGTCAAGTCAACCTAAGTGTATTGCATGTGTAAATCTGGCTTACACCCATTGTATGCGAATGTTAGAACCTATCACACCCGATCATCACGTGGTGGTTCGGAACAACGATCCTTAGCAACGGTGCACAGTTAGGGTGAACACATTTCTTGAAATTTTAGTGAGAGATCATCTTATTTAGCTACCCTCGTTCTAAGCAAATAAGATGTAAACATGATAAACATCACATGCAATCAATATAGTGACATGATATGGCCAATATCATCTTGCTCCTTTGATCTCCATCTTCGGGGCACCATGATCATCACTATCACCGGCACGACACCATGATCTCCATCATCGTGTCTTCATGAAGTTGTCTTGCCAACTATTACTTCTACTACTATGGCTAACAATTAGCAATAAAGTAAAGTAATTACATGGAGTTTATGATTGACACGCAGGTCATACAATAAATTAAGACAGCTCCTATGGCTCCTGCCGGTTGTCATACTCATCGACATGCAAGTCGTGAATCCTATTACAAGAACATGATCAATCTCATACATCATAATGCATCACATCACATCCTTTGGCCATATCACATCACAAGGCATATGCTGCAAAAACAAGTTAGACGTCCTCTAATTTGTAGTTGCAAGTTTTTACGTGGCTGCTATAGGTTTCTAGCATGAACGTTTCTTACCTACGCCAAAACCACAACGTGATATGCCAATTTCTATTTACCCTTCATAAGGACCCTTTTCATCGAATCCAATCCGACTAAGATGGGAGAGACAGACACCCGCTAGCCACCTTATGCAACAAGTGCATGTCAGGCGACGGAACCGGTCTCACGTAAGCGTACGTGTAAAGTTGGTCTGGGCCGCTTCATCCCACAATACCGCCGAATCAAGACAAGACTAGTAACGGCAAGCAAATTAACAAGATTGATGCCCACAACAACTTGTGTTCTACTCGTGCATAGATTCTACGCATAGACCTAGCTCATGATGCCACTGTTGGGAGACGTAGTAGTGAATCAAAAAAATCGAATGTGTTCACCAAGATCCATCTATGGAGAAGCCAGCAATGAGTGGGGGAAGAGTGCATCTTCATACCTTTGAAGATCGCTAAGCGGAAGCGCTACAAGAACGCGGTTGGTGGAGTCGTACTCGCAGTGATTCAGATCGCGGTGGATTCCGATCTTAGCACCGAACAACGTGCCTCCACATTCAACACACGTGCAGCCCGATGATGTCTCCTACGCCTTGATCCAGCAAGGAGGAAGAAGAGATTGAGGGAGAGCTCCGGCAGCACGATGGCGTGGTGATGGTGGAGCTGCGTGGTACTCCAACAGAGCTTCGCTAAGCACTACGGAGAACGAGGAGTAGGAGGAGTAGGAGTAGGTCTGCGCCAAGGGACGAAGAAACTTGTGTTCTTGGCAGCCCCAAAACACTACTGGAATCAGAAGATTTTCCATCTGCCACATCTTTGCCATCTGCTAGCGGACGTGTCGTGGATTTGTCACAACAGATGTCTGGGTGAATGGACTTAGGTTCTGGGCGAAGACGCAACTACGTGGCAGCTTGAAGGGGTTTATCAGAATCGAGAGACACGGATTTTACCCAGGTTCGGCCTCTCCGATGGAGGTAAAAGTCTATGTCCTGCTTGTCTGGTATTGATGATGATGAAGATATCTCGGTTACAAGGGTGCTGTCTTGCTACCTCTAATCAAGAGAGCCTCTAATCTGTCTATCTCTAATCTCTTGTGTTGTCTAAACTTGTGAACTTGTGAATCTTGTCTTTCTAGGGGTACTCTACCCCTCCTTATATAAGTGGAGAGGGTAGGTTTACAAATAGAGTCCTACTAGGAGTAGGATTAGGACTGGTCTCTCTAGAATCCTATTCCGGGTCTTGTTTCCTTTGGCAGGGAGTCTTTCTCTCTTTGGGCCTTCTCTTGTAAGCCGCCTGGCGCCGGCTTACACATCGGGTCTTGGGCCTGGCCATCCTGCGACCCGCCTATCGGGTCATCAATAAAACGCCATGTCTTGACCAGGTGTCTTGTGAGTTGCCAGGCCGGGTCATACCGCGGGGTATATCCCTGACATTAGCCCCTAGGTTAGCTTGAATTCATTCATGGTAACCTCCTGAAATAGGAATAGTAAATATGTTAAGTGGCCGGCTTGCTTCTTTGGTCAGCTTACGAAGTGGCTCCTCACAAATCCGGGCATTTTCTACATATGAATGAGTCGTCTTGAAAATCATCTTGCTTGTCGATGTCCTTTGAAACATATTGAGAATAGAACACCCATATGCCATTGAGTCGGCTTCCAATACTCTTGGCAGGTCATCTCTGCTGGGTCATAATCATTGATGATGTCGGGTCATTATAGTTGGTGACGCCGGGTCAAATAACTAGAATCCTGTTGACTTGATAAAAATATTGGGATGAAAATCCATCTGATGTAAAACCGGACTTCCATTGTGGTGAAGCAGGGCGGCTTATATAAATTCTAGTGGGTTATGATCTTTTGATAGCGCCGGGTCATGAATGTTGGTGACGCCGGGTCTAACAACTAAACTCCATAATTAATATCTTGAAAATTCTCCTCAAAGTTTTTGTATGTCCATATTACATGTATCCCCCAAGCTCCGAGATTATCCATGGTAACTTGGTGATTTGCAATAATATTTTCGACCGTGTAGCCCCCAAGTGTTGGGTTGTCTTGCCTGCAGTAACCTAGGACTTATAACTGTCTTATACCTTATAACGCTTCAGCTGGTGTGGCCCACAAGGGCCGGCTCATCAGAATGTGATGTGTCGGGTCTTCAATTTGAACCATATAATCTGTTTGAACAGCTGAATACTGTAGTCCCCAAGTGCCGGGTCGCACGCCTGCGGCGACTTGGGACTTTAGAAAATTTGATCTGAGCGGTGTAGCCCCCAAGTGCCGGGTCGGTAAGAATTACTCGGCTGGGACTTAGAAAAATATAGAAAGGCCGGCTCATCTCCTTGAGATAATATGGTCTTGCTGACAATGTAATGATTTGAAAACCGGCTTGCATTAGCCCCCAAGTGCCATGGTGCGTGCTTGCAACGACATGGGACTTGCATAATTGATATAAAATTGGACTTGAATAATGTAGCCCCCAAGTGTCGGGTTGTCTGCCTGCGGCGACTCGGGACTATGTGAGAATAATATGACTCACCACAATTTGTTGAATGAATCCTTGACCGTGATTGTAATATAACCCGGAATGAATATCCTGGAATAATTCTTATGTCTTTGACATGAAATCCCTGCTCGTGGTTGCAGTGCAACCCGGCAAATATATGTTTGAGAAATCCATGAGTGTTGTAGTATACTACGGAGCACAATCGAAGAAATCCAAGAACCGGTCAATTAGATGATACAACATTATATCTGATAGGGCGGCTGTTGAAAAATAATGAATTCTCTGAGCTAGTTTGAAAACCCCAATCATTTAGTACTGGTTATCATAAACCATGAACATCCAGCCAAGTTGGCTATTAAAGATCCATTTGCTCTTTGCAGAAGTTTTTCAGCATACTTAACAGTGGCTCATCTTAAGAGATAAAACCTGCAAAAATGAACAGGGCAGAATATATTTTGCATTGTTGTAAGGGTGGCTTGAAAAAGCACAACCCGGAGACATTTAGATCTTTCATAACATTGCTCCTTCTTTCATAATCTTGCTCTGACCCGGCTTGATAAGCCAGCATGACATGTGAATATGATACAATATGTGATGTAATGCATGATGATCTTTCTTTCATCATTTTTATTTTCACAAAACTCATATGATGGTTCTTCTGGGTGGACTCGATGCTTGAACTCACACTAGTGCAGGGTCTATAACGAGAGTGACCGTCAACTCCTTTGAGAGGTTCAGGGTCTCTAGGCGAGATTAACTGATAAGAGCGCAACGAACCAGAAAGAGACACATCCACCGGTTCTTCTGGGTGGGCTCGTTGCTTGAAACTCAGCGCAACACTCGGTTTCCAGGCGAGAATTGATGAGCGCAACGAACCAGAAAGAGACACGGACAATGGTTCCGCCGAGAGGACTCGCTACTTGAACTCATAACAATGCTCGTTTTCCAGGCGAGGATTGATGAGTGCAGCGTCCCAACTAGAGACACAGCAGGGCATGAGTATCCCTAGAGGCCCATAAATTGCCTCACGTGACAAGAACCGCCAGTTTAAACTTAACCGGGATAGGGTCTCTATCGATATTGGCCGTCAATTTCTTTGAACCGGCTCAGGGTCTCTAGGCGAGATTAACTGGTAAGAGTTCGGCGGGTCACATAGTGGAGCAGCATCAACTTATAGGCAGGTTTAATCCTAGCTTGCGGTGGTTTAAGAACCGATCAAGAGGGTATGTAAGCTAAACCCGGTGGGTTGGAAGCCCTCAAATGACCTTTTTTGACGGAGTCAACTTTTTGCACAATCTTATAAGCCGGTATCTTGTAAAACACCATCTTGTATGAAGAAACGACAGAAGCTCCAAGTGGCTTTATGATGATCCAATAAATTCGGGCACCCATGTTTGAATGGTGCATCACGGCGGTTCGTCCTCTTGGGCAACTTTTAATCATCCGCCAATAATGTAATAGCCCCCAAGATTGGGTTAACTTTGCCATGACCTGGGGTTCTCGTTGAAAACGACCAAATGTGTCTCGCCATGTCTGTAGCCCCCGAGTCTTAAGTTGACTCAAAGAGGCGGCTTCAGAATCTTCACTGAAGGTTGAGGTTGACCGGGGCGGGCTATAGATGATCCCCTACGATTTGATTCAATAATCCGGTCGATGGTTCGTCCCAACTGGTTGTTGAAGTTAACCAAACCGTAGTGGCGGCTACTTGTGCGCCTATCTGTCGGGTGGCTCGTACAGGCGAACACCGCCCGATATGCTGATATAGATCAAACTACGGGTGGCGTCTCAGAACCATTCGTTGGGTGGCTCGTATTGGTGTATGCGGCCACTGGCGTGTTTGATGTAGACGTAGAAGTCAGCCGCGGCATTTGAAGATGGCACAGTCATGAGAGACGGTTGTGGTGTTATAAGCCGGTGCGGTCGGCGAGTCAGTCACGACATTGTGAGCTGGTGCGACCGTAAGAGGCGTCTGTGGCGTTGTAAGCCGGTGTAGTCACGAGAGACGGCCACGTGTTGGAAGCCGATGCCTTGTTGTAAATCGAGCCACAGGAGCGGCGACTTACGCTCATCCATATTCGCGACACAACACCACTTTTGTTTTGAATAATTTGCCCTGCATAAAGAAAAATTGAACATGCCAGAGTAGTTGTTCTCGTATGAATTAATATGTATGGAAAAATAGGTAGGATGAATACCACCTAAATTTTTCACCAAATGAATATAGATACCAGTACTGAATAACATTGGACTCAGCTAGATGACCGCTTATCCAAACGGCCCCCAAATCCCTCTCTTTCCTTATCCTCCACCCGATCCCCCACCCGACCGCACAGAGTTGCGGCGGGGAAGAGCAAGAAGGCTGGTGAAGTGGGCGGCGGCAAGGAGCCGGCGGCCGACAGGTGCACGGCAACAGCGCATAGTAGAAGCACGGCATGGAGCTGGCGGCAGCGAGGAAGAGCCTGAGCGCGGTGCAGCAAGGGTGGCTTCGAGCGACGCGGAATATGGCGCTGCAAGGGGAAACGGCAAGCCGGCTTGGCACTAGAGGCGAGGCTCACCAACGAGGAGCAATCGCCAGCGAGGTGGAGATTGGAAGCATCGGCCCGTAGCAGAGGAGGAGGACGCGGCGACGGCTTTGAGGCAAGGCGGCATGCGCAGCAGCGGCGAGGCCATAGCGGCTCATGGCGTGACGTCAGCGGAGCCGGCATGGGTGTAGTCTCGCGTGATGTGGATCCAGCTTGTCGTAGGTGAGCGGAGGAAGCAGCGGTCCGGCATGAAGGCGCACGGAGGCGGGCCATGCGACGACTCAAGGCGCAATGGAAACTAGGGCCGCAGCATCTCAGGGCGGCTCGTGGAGCGCGACGGCTGCCAGCGCGGACCCTAGTGTGTGTGTTTGAGGCGCGGCGCGGTGCAGTGAGGTGAGGCGGTAGAGGCACGTTGGCCCGGCGGGGCCGCGGCGGCTGGGGAGAGCCGGTGAATCGAGTTCGGGCGGCTCACGGCATGTTCGTGGACTCAGTGGCGGTGAGGTGATGCAGGAGGTAGCGGCTCGGCGGCGTGGGAGAGTCGGCCGGAGTGGTGTGGGCGAGGTGCACGCAGGGTAGAGTTGAAACACACGTGGCGGCGCAATGAGGCAAAGCTATGATGCGGGGCGACTCAAACCTGAGGCAACTTCAAGGCAGCTCAGGCCAGAGGCGAAGGCGACCGGGAAATGGCGACGACTGGAGGTGAGGCGAGGTGTAAGCTCATGGGGGTGCGCCGACAAGGTGAATCCGCGAACGTGACCACAGCCTGCAGAGGTGAGGAAGCAGCCCATGGAGGCTTGGAAACATAGCTCAAGGTGAGCGTGGCGGAGTGAGGTGAGCGCAGGGGGTAAAGCGGAACCGGTGGCTCGAGGTGAGGCCAGGGGGTGCAGCCATGCCGGCAGATGGCTCGCCGGACGGCGTATCGAGTGACGGGTGCAACGGGCGGCTCAAGGCGAGGCCAGGCGGGGTAAGGAGGAGTAGGAGCTAGCGGCACCAGCTCAACGCGCGGAAGCGGCAGCTATAGGTGGCGCCCGAGGTGCGACAGACGGCAGACGGTAGTGGAAACATGGGAGAGGCGAGGCCAGCCGTGGTGGCTGCGGTAGGCAGCTCTGCATAGGCGCAGAGTGAGGAGCGCGGCAGCTGATGCGGCCGGCATTTTGGAGGACGGGTGAGGCCGACTAGTTTGGAGGCAACCACGTGGACGAAAGCCGGCTGGAGCAGCGCATGGAAGCGGGAGCGGAGCCGGCCCGCAGGAGCAGCGGACGGCGCGGCTCGGCCACAGCTGACGGGGCCATAGCGCGGAGACAGGGCCGGCATGCAGCACATGGACGCCAGTACAGCAAGGTGAGCAGCCATGGCGAGTCGACGAGTATGCGCACGCGGCTGTAGGATAGTGTGGCGAGCGGGGCGAGGCCGAGCCAGCACGGTGCTACGGCAGGGGCAGAGTCTGACTCGTGGCGCGGTGCTACGGTAGGGATAGAGTCAGACGCGTGGCGCAGTGCTACGACAGGGGCAGAGTCCGACTCGTGGCGTGGTGCTACGGTAGGGGTAGAGTCCGACTCGTGGTGGCCTTCTTCCCTCGTGTTTGTTTTCTTTTGCATTAGAATCTTCTCTCATCAAGTAGCACATGTCAGGCGTCTCATCCATCAATCCTATGTGCAAACACCACGTGAGGCAGTGCTAGCCTTGGATGATTTCTTGGTGATACTAGTCAATGGAGTATTTTGCTTATGATCTTGGAACTTGATTCGGCAGCTTTAAACTTTGGCAGATCCCGCATGAAGGAATTTTGCAACAGCAAGCAGGACTACATGCACGTATGTGAGGTCACGCGGCCAGCAGATCGAGCACTTCCGTTGGGATTAATCCTCAATAGATTCTAGTCAGTCTTGGCCAGAACCGGATAGCTGGAAACCGATTTCAGGAGGAGGAAATTCTTTTGATCTCGACATTGTCACAGCACAAATTCTGATCTTCATCGATGAACTCAAAGTCGATGTAGATTCTTCTATGCCGGCTCTTCTGGGCCTGGCGGGTCATAAACTTTCTCAAACCCTATAAGAGATCCCTTCAAGAACACAACACCACTGTGTGGCCCCAAGGTGGGCGCCAATTGTCGTGGATTTGTCATGACAGATGTCCGGGTGAATGGACTTAGGTTCAGGGCAAAGACGCAACTACGTGGAGGCTTGAAGGGGTTGAACGGAATCGAGAGACACGGAGTTTACCCAGGTTCGGCCCCTCCGATGGAGGTAAAAGCCTACGTCCTGCTTGTCTGGTATTGATGATGATGAAGATCTCTCGGTTACAAGGGTGTTGTCTTGCTACCTCTAATCACGAGAGCCTCTAATCTGTCTATCTCTAATCTCTTGTGTTGTCTAAACTTGTGGACTTGTGAATCTTGTCTTTCTAGGGGTGCTCTACCCCTCATTATATAAGTGGAGAGGGTAGGTTGACAAATAGAGTTCTACTAGGAGTAGGATTAGGACTAGTCTCTTTAGAATCCTATTCCGGGTCTTGTTTCCTTTGGCAGGGAGTCTTTCTCTCTTTGGGCCTTCTCTTGTAAGCCGCCTGGCGCCGGCTTACACACCGGGTCTTGTGCCTGGCCGTCCTATGACCCGCCTGCCGGGTCATCAATAAAACGCCATCTCTTGACCAGGTCTCTTGTGAGTCGCCAGGCCGGGTCATACCGCGGGGTATATCCCCAACAGGACGGCAAAGAGTGGCTTTGCCATCAGCTAGCCAAAAACGGATGGCAAAGAGCTAGCAGATGGCAAAGGATGGCTTTGCCATCAGCCACTTCTTTGCCGTCTACTAGCGGATGGCAAAGGAGGTTTGCCTTCAGCTAGCGGACGGCAAAGAGGGAGGGGGCCCCACTGATGAGCCTCTTAGAACTTAACCTAACAGCCCCCCTCTTTGATGTCCGCTAGTGGACGGCAAACCTCCTTTGTCGTCCGCTAGCAGACGGCAAAGAGGGGGTAACTAACAGCAGCGCCCCACCCTGGCTCGCCTCTCTCTCTCGATCTCTGTTTCTCTCACTCTCCTCCCCGCCGCCCACCGCACGCCCGCCGCCGCCCCGTCGCCCCACCACCCCACCGCCCCATCACCCCAACGGCCCACCGCCCCCCGGCGCCACCGCCGCCCCATCGCCCCCGCCGCCGCGCGCCCGGGCCCCCCTACGCCCCACCGCCCCGGAACCATCTGTCGCGTCGCCACCGCCGCCTGTCGCCTGCCAGTGCTGCCCGCCGACCGCGCCCGCCACCCCACCGTCCCGGCCGGTGCCCTACGGCCCCCTGTGCCCCCTCCGGCCCTGTGGCCCCCGGTGCTCCCTGGCCCTCCCCGGCGCTCCTCGCCCCTCCCCGGCCCTCCCCAACCCTCCCTAACGCCCCCTGCCCTGCCCCCCTTTGGTAAGCTCTTCCTCCTCCTCTATTTTTTTATTTTAGTTTAGGTTTAGATTATATTATTAGGTTAGTGTTAATTAGGTTAATGTTAATTAGGTTGGTGTTAGTTTAGGTTAATGATAGTTAGGTTAGTCTTAGTTTAGGTTTATTAGGTTAGTGTTACTTAAGTTAGTGTTAGTTTAGGTTTATTAGGTTAGTGAAAAAACGAGAAGAAGAAGAAGAAGAAGAAGAAGAAGAAGATGATGATGAGGAGAAGAGGAGAAGAAGAAGAAGAAGAAGAAGAAGAAGAAGAAGAAGGCGAAGGAGAAGAAGAAGAAGAAGAAGAAGAAGAAGAAGAAGAGAAGAGCCCTTGATCCCCAATGCCACTAACCCCCAACCTCAGACGCCACCGACCCCCGACGCCACCGATCCCCGATGCCCCGGACCCCCGACCACCAACGCCATCGCCCCCCGACCACCGACACCACCGACCCCCGACCACCGACACCATCGACCCCCGACCGCCAACGCCACCAACCCTCGACACCACTGACACCTCGACCCCCGACACGACACCCCGACACCCGGACATGGCCCCCCAGACCCCGACACAGCACCCCTACCCCGACACGACACCCCCGACACCCCGACCCCGACACGACACCCCCAACACCCTGATCCCGAAAAAGGTGCTCTTCGGCCTTCCAGAGGCCGACGGGTCATATATTTGTGAATTAAGAGTTAGGTCATATATTTTTCAATTTGTTTACAGAACATCATATTTATGTTGATCAGGTGGATTTAAATGTGCAGTTGTTTCGTCGCTGCGAGGGTCTGGTGTTTGACGACCTACCCGTGCGTTTGACGAGCTCCGCCCCTGCGTTCGTGGGTGAGCACAAATGACATCTCCTCTTGCCCCCTTCATTTCCTCTATTCCAGTCTTCATCCCGATGAAACTTGCTAGCTATATGTGTCTTCAATCATCAGTATGCATGACCACTATGCGTCTCCCATTCGAAAGGGTTGCATCTATAAATATGCATTCATTAGCATATTTATAACCATGATTCTTTAGAATTGTCCAATGTTATCCACAGACAGCCCGAGTATGTGTAGATTGGGTTCGTTTCCCCATATGCTCTGCTCTGGATCCGATGCAAAATTTCGTTAGTGCCTCCTTGTTGTTCTCCGGGTACACATCCTCTCTGCTTATTGCCGAGACGTGTATCAGGAGAATAGTGGGGAGGTGTTGCCGAAATTGTGCGTCAGATCTGGAGCAGAGCATGGGAAAACGAACCCAATCTACACATACTTGGGTGGGATTAGGACCTATCTTTACCTACTAGTGTCTAGGTTGCATCGACATAATAAAACTGACAAACTCTATTGACTGATGAATATGGTTTGCTGAATTATGTATATATATTTTCTGTGTCCAGTAGCTAGAAAAGATGAGTGATCGTGGGTGGATGTACACCGGTCACACTAGTCAGAAAGACATGACCCATGAATGGATAACAAAAACCAAGGAGTTTGTGAGAGTCGCATTTGCAAATGGACAGAAAACAACCTGGTGCCCTCGTGTCGATTGCGACAACTGTAAGAAGAAGTCAGAGTTTGAAATGGTCAAACACCTGTAGAAGTGGGGTTTTACGCCTAATTATATGGTCTGGACATTTCATGGTTAGTCTGCCTAACGTGCCAGAGCTGAGGTGGTTCGTCGTCGCACCGACGAGCATGGTACCGGGATCGAAGACATGGTGCAAGACTTTGATGATGCTCGGGATTCGGATGATGAGATGGAGGAATCTGCAGAGGCCTTTTATGAAATGTTGGAGTCTTCAAAACGTCCTCTCCACGAGCACACTGAGCTTTGTCAGCTGGATGCCATCGCGAAATGGCTCTGAAGGCTCAGTTCAACCTGGGCAGAGAATGCTACGATGCGATGATGACGATATTTGGACGCTTTCTACCCAAAGGCCATGTATTGCCACCAAATCTGTACCAGTCAGACAAAATCCTACGTGCGCTTAAGATGCCCTATGAGAAGATAGATGCATGTGAGAATGGATGTGCCTTATTTAGGCTTGAGTATGCGGGCTTGAACTATTTCCCCATTTGCAATGCTTCCAGGTATGTTCTAGTAGACAACAGTATGGGTCGTGGATTTGTCACGGCAGATGTTCGAGTGAACGGACTTAGGTTTGGGGAGAAACGCAACTATGTGGAGGCCTGAAGGGGTTGATCAGAATCGAGAGACACGGAGTTTACCCAGGTTCGGCCCCTCCAATGGAGGTAAAAGCCTACGTCATGTTTGTCTGGTATTGATGATGAAGGAGATCTCCCGGTTACAAGGGTGTTGTTTTGCTACCTCTCATCACGAGAGTCTCTAATCTCTTGTCTATCTAAGACCTGTCTATTGAGACGTCTAAAAACTTGACCCCCTCTAGGTGACCCGCCCCTCCTTATATAAGCTGAAGGGGTGGCTTACATGTAGAGTCTAAGTCGGATTGAGACTTCCTATTGTGACTTCCCATCGTGGGCTTCTCTTCATGGGCTTCCGAGTCACCTGGAAGCTCACGTCGGGCGGCTTACAACCGGAGACTCATCTTTAGGGACTCATCTTCAGGGACTTACAACCGGAGAGTCACCCGGAGACTCACCGGAGAGTCATCTGGGGACTCACAACCGGAGAGTCATCCAGGGACTCACAACCGGAGAGTCAATCGGGGACTCACAATCGGAGAGTCATCCAGGGACTCACAACCGGAGAGCCATCCAGGGACTCACAACTGGAGAGTCATCCGGGGCCTCACAACCAGAGAGTCATCCAGGGACTCACCGAAGAGTTATCCGGGGACTCACCGGAGAGTCATCTTCAAGACAGATCATAGCTATCTCCAGGTTATAACTGTCTCCCAGGTCATACCGCGGGGTATATCCCCGACATTAGCCCCTAGGTTAGCTTGAATTTATTCATGGTAACCTCCTGAAATGAGAATAACAAATATGTTAAGTGGTCGGCTTGCTCCTTTGGCCGGCTTATGAAGTGGCTCTTCAGAACTCTGGATTTTTTTCCAATACGCCATTGCGTCGGCTTCCAATACTTTTGCTTTAATGAAAATTTTGAAAAATAAGAAATCCTCATGAAGTTGACCCAGACTTCCATTTATGAAACAAGGCGACTTATATAAACTCCATTGGATTATGATCTTTTGATAACGCCGGGTCATGGATATTGGTGACACCGGGTCTAACAACTGAACTCCATAATTAACCTCTTGAGAATGTTCCTCAAAGTTTTTGATATGTCCATATTACCTGTAGCCCCCAAGCTCCAAGATTATCCATGATAACTTGGTGCTTTGCAATAATATTTTGGACTGTGTAGCCCCCCAAGTGTCGGGTTGTCTTGCCTGCAGCAGCCTGGGACATATAAGTGTGTTCTACCTTATAAAGCTTCGGTGGGTGTAGCCCCCAAGGACTGGCTCATTAGTATGTGATGGGACGGGTCTTTAATTTGAACCATATTACCTGTAGCCCCCAAGTGCCGGGTTGCACGCCTGCGGCGACTTGGGACTTTTAGAAAATTTGATCTGAGCGGTGTAGCCCCCAAGTGCCGGGTCAGTAAGAATTACTGGGTTGGGACTTAAAAAAGTGTAGAAAGGCTAGCTCATCTCCTTGCGATAATATGGTCCTGCTGACAATGTAATGATTTGAAAACCGGCTTGCATTAGCCCCCCAAGTGCCATGGTGCGTGCTCGCAGCGACAAGGGACTTGCATACTTGATATAAACTCTATTTGAATAGTGTAGCCCCCAAGTGTCGGGTTGTCTACCTGCAGCGACTTGGGACTATGTAAAAATAATATAACTCACCACAATTTGTTGAATGAATCCTTGACCATGGTTGTAATATAACCCGGAATGAATATCCTGGAATAATTCCTTTGTCTTTTTCATGGCAGATGTCCGGGTGAACGAACTTGGGTTCGAGGCCATTGCTAATGTGATGGACTCAAAGGGGTTAGTTGGGACGAAGGACACGAGTATACCCAGGTTCGGCCCCTCAAGTCAAGGTAATAGCCTACGTCCTGCTTGTGCTTGTATTGCTTGATGTATCGATTACAAGGGAGCTATTGCTTGATCTAGCTCTCGATAGCCTGATCTCTAAGTCGCCCCGGGTCTCGCCTTTATATAGGAGGCCAATACCATAGGTCATACAAGTCGTGACCGACTCTCAATACATGTACGAGTCTATCTCTACCTCCTCTTGCCTTCTTGGTCAAGTTGTCTTCGGGCGGCTTACATGCCCGGGTATTCTCCGTCCGGGCCAAAGGCCGGCCCATCTTGTCAAGCCGCCAAGCATCTTGGGCTTAAGTCTTCAAGGCCCACTCTTGGGCTGGTGTACGAGCCGCCTGGTGTGACCCGGAACCTTTAGGGCGGGTCTCACCGTGGGGTTATATCCCCAACATTAGGCCCCAAGTTGATTTGAGCTTGCTCACTTCAGCCTTCTTCTTACACCTCGGCGAGTCACCCAGAAAATAATGACCCGCCATGACGTCATATCAATTCTGTAAAAAGATCCTCTGACGCGCGCAACAAATCTTCCCTTATTCAATGGATAGTCCAGGAATCAAGGCGCCAACCTCGGTCAAATGATTTTCGACGCCTGGATTTTCGCGCTTGTTTCCACCTTTTCCTATTAAATAGGACCGCGAGGGGCGGCATTACCTTCTTCCTCGCTCACTCTTCATCTCCTTCCTTTCGACGCCTCCGCTACCGCGCATCTCATTCCGGCGCCATCTCCTCATCGTCGTCGACGAGGCCGCTGCATCAACCTATTCGTTCCAGACCTCTCTCCGCGTTTGCCGCACCGTTTCCGGTAAGTCCTTCTTCCTCTAGATCCATAGCCATTTCCAGTAGGGTTTCATGGAGCTATGCCACCGCCACTCAGAACTCGAGCTTCCGTCAATGCCGGCCATACTTAGCCCATGAACCTTTGATGATATATTGTCCCCACTGTGCCGCTATGTAGGATACCGATAGTAATACTACGCAGATTCACCACAGCTCCGTCTGGCGTTTTTAAGCTTTCTGTACTTTCGCTAGGTCGTCTCTAGGTCTGAAAATAGAAACATTTCCTTTGTTTTTTAGATCCGCAATCTTAGCGATACTTTGCGAAACCTGTTTTCCACACTTAGCCGAATTTGTTTTGTCTTTTCATAATCTTGACCCGCCATGTATTCTGGCTCTCACGAGTCGGATCCTGGCGGCTTAGTCTTTAGATCTTAAGCTTGTAACCGCATGTAGACTTCTGCCATTCCCTGACTCGCCAAACATTATTTATCTTATGCAGTTGTTTAAACCGCCATCATGTCTCGTGCGTCCAACTGATGCAATTGGGTCGGCTCTTGCATCACGGAAGAGTTCCTGATGGACTTTGTACACGCGGGCACCCTTCCCGCCAAAGAGGTCCTCCATTGGCGGGTTTCGGGTAATGAATTGAAGCCCGTTCCTCATGAGGGCGAGGTAGTTGTTTTTTCGAATCATATTGAACGTGGGTTCGTACCCCCCGGCTCCAAATTCTTCCGGGATGTCCTTCATTTTTACAAGCTGCATCCTTAAGACCTTGCCCCCAATTCCGTCTCAAACATATGCAACTTCCAAGTGCTTAGTGAGGTCTATCTACAAACTGAGCCATCTGTGGGTCTCTTCCGGGAATTCTTTTACGCAAATCGGCAGACCGAAGTGAAGGCCAGCCCCAGATTAGAACTCGGTGGGATTTCCATTCAGAGGCATCAGGACATAACTTTTCCGGCTGTTCAGATGCCGAGTCATCCAAAAGATTGGAATAAGACTTGGTTTTATTGTAAAGATACCTCCCCAGAGGGTGAGCATCCGTTGCCGGGTTACTGCCCCTCCCGGCTCAAGACAACCTCCGAGCTTCCTGGCCGGCTGTCAACTTCTGAACGTGCAAGGCACGAGCCGGCTCATGCCAAGATTAGAGGCCTCATGGCCAATGGATTGACGGGATTGGACTTGATCCGCTGCTGGATCTCTTGGAGGATTATGCCTTTGAGCCAAAGAAGCCGCCTCATGTGCGAATACCCGGGCCAGTATGATGATTCCCTCTGCTTCAGCCAGACGACATTAACCGAAGATGATATTACAACTGTCATCCGGAGTCTTGTCCATGAGACGTTAGGAGCTTGCAGCGCCATTGGGCTGGCGCCTTTCTGTGTCATTAACCCGGATCCAAACGTAAGGTGACTCTTCATAGTCTCTTCTCTTTGTTTAGTTATGTCTTGGCAATTCATCACTATTAGTCGGCTTACCTTTTCAGGCTGACTCCGACTTGTGGAATAAGAAGTATGTTCCTCCTCTGAAGAAGACCAAGAAGAAGGCCCCAGCCAAGAGGACGAAGAGGGCCACTCCTCAAGAAGAATGGTTTGAACTGCCAGAATCATCCGGCTTAGAGGTATAATTTGACTACTTTTTGCCACCTCGTTATTCACCTTACTGATAACAACCATTCACAGCACCAGGTAGAGACGAACCGCGCCAATGCCCCTGAGGTAACTTATGTTTCATCTGACTCAGAATGTTTTGTACCCCAGAAGATACGGTGAGTTGTTCGAAAAGTTCCCCTTTCTCATACTCTTGCTTATTTTGATCCCCAATTTCTTTTGAAAAAGCAACAGCAAGCCGACCCACGTTATACCCGGAGCGCCGGCTCCACTGATCTCATGTCCGGGTTACCCAACTCTCGGCTCAGAAGAAGCATCCCGCAAAAGTATGTATTTCTTCTCTGTTTGATTTTACTAGCTTTTCCTTTGTAATTTCAACATTGCCTTATATTATCTGAACTGTCTCTCAGGGATCACCTTCGTCCGGCGACTCTACGGCCACGGCTCTGCCTCCTCCAAAGATTAATCCGATGTACGTGTTTTCCATCCTTACGTCTGGCTCTTTAGCGGTTGTAACCCTTGGACTCTGACTTTCATGCTTTTCTAGGGCTCAAGCCAAGTGAAGGAAAACCAACAAGCCCACCCCTGGCCCTACTTCTCAAGAACCGAAGCTTGCCAAGCCGTACGCGCCTATGCCGGCTGCGGACCCCCCGAGCGACTTCTACAGAGCCGACTGTTGATGACATTATTCCAGAGAGCCTGCAAAGGGACCTTTCCAAGCCACCGAGCCTTGCCAAGGCTGCTGATGATACCGCTGCCCTGGACATCTTGATTACCGGTGCCGGCTTGCACTCTCCTTCACCTCACGTGCTGACCAAGCATAGTGAAACGGCTGAAACTTCCAGGAAGTTGGAGTTTGAGCTCCCCGCCTTAGAGAAAATGATAGCTGATGAACTTCATGCTGGCTACATGAGCCGACTGTCTACAAGCCGGGATCTGGAGCTCAAACTCGTTAACTTAATGAAGAAAAAATATGATTTATTCATTTTTCCTCCTTATACCCTTACACGGCCCCCAAGGGCCAGGTTAATGTTGGCTGATAATAATCCGGCTCTTCCATCTTAGTAGAAGTAGAAACATCCAACATGTAGGCCTCAACTTACTTAGATGTGATCTCAAACCATTGCGTTAGCCTTCAAGGGTCGGCTCAATAATTCATAATCTTGAACCGGAGCTTCCTAGAAGATAGGTAACAGATCCAATTGTAGCCCCCAAGGATCGGCTCAATCTTTTCCAAAGTTGAGTCGGGACTTTATTGAGAATGAGTAACAGAGCCAAATGTAGCCCCCAAGGGCCGGCTCAATCTTGTCAAAGTTGAGTCGAGACTTTATTGAGAATGAGTTACAGAGCCAAATCTAGCCCCCAAGGGCCGGCTCAATTTTTTTCAAAGTTGAGTCGGGACTTTCATGCTGAACCTTCTGAAAAAACCAGTATGTAGCCCCCAAATTCCGGGTTAACTGAATAAAGATGATCTGGAATTGCCTTTGATCTAGGAGACCAAATAAACATTAGCTCCCAAGTGTCATACATATTGCTTGCAATCTGTTTGAGACTTGTTGAGTTTTTCCTTAGATTTCTCCTCCTGCCGGCTCATCCTACGTTTTGATATGCATAGGAAGCTTTAAACGAAACCGGTCAGAAATAGCCGGCTTAAAAAACAATCTACCCACAGAGCAAGTCGCCCGGAGTGAAGATGATGAGAAATGCCAGCTCCTTTCTGAAGAGCTGACCAAAATAAAGGCCGACTTCGCAACCTTCAAGGAATCCACTAAAGTTGAACAAGCCGCCTTGACCAAACGGGCGGATGATGCTGATCAGCGGCTTATGATTGTATCCGATGAACTGCAGTCCTTGAAGGGCCACATCACGAAGATGAAAGCCGCCCTCTTTGGTAAGTATTTGACGACTTAACTCAATTTGTGCATTGTACTTGCATTGGCGACTTATGACGAGACCTCCTTCTTATGCAGGTCCTAGGAGCCGCCAACTTGCCTCCGATAGCCTGCTGCCCCTGAAGACCATATAAACTTTGACAGAACAACTCTACTGCGGCGCTATGTGTACCATCAAAGACGTACAGTACAAAGATGCTATCCCTTCGACTTTCAAAGGGGTCTTGGAACTTATGTCCATGATGCCAAATCAAATCATAGAGTTGAAGAGATCAACCGCCCGTCAGGGGGCGATCGCAGCTATAAGTCGGGCACTGGTTTTTGCCCCCGAGTTAACTTCGGTTCATATGATGGATGGGTTTCCCTCCAAAAAGGATGATGGCTCTGAATTTACGGGTGCTGACTATGCCCGGTGCGTGAAGAACTCCAAAGTCCTGGCCTCCATCTTAGCAGAAGAGGTTAATCTGGCGACTTACCAGGCGGCTTATAGCGCAGATCAGAAAAGGATCTGTGGCCCTCTCTTTCAAAGCAAGGACCTGACACCCACCCGCAGTAAGAATCTTTTCGCCTCTGAACTTGACCCATCCCCCTTCTTTGAAGAAGGAACCTTTGCAGCTTTAACCAACTGCAACTGGGACTTGGAAAATCTCCAGATCAAGGCAGCCGAAGACCCGAAGCAGGGTGACCTGCCAGCTAGTTGATCGTGTTGTAGATACCTGTTGATAGACGTCTCATTATGACCCGCCATGAGCGGTGTAAAAAAGTTGATAATATTTTTGGGCTCCACATAGAGCATCTGTAATAGACTGGTAGCAACTTTTGCCTTTCTTGAATTGTGCCATCATGCACATATGAAAAGTCCGGCTTAACACATATATATGTCATCTTTCCTTGTGCTTCTCATTGTATCCCTTACCGGCTCTTTGCAGCTTAATTCCTTGTATGAAATGGATGTATCTTTACATCGTTAGGAGGGCGGCTTAAAAGCATAACCCGAAGATGTTGTGTCTTCCTGATGTATTGACGGAGTCAATTGCTTGGCTTAAGAGCCGGCCGATAGGGCTTGATAAGCTACACTCGTATGGCAGGAAGCCCCCTGTACGGCTATGTTGACTTGTCAACATTTTTGGCGTGAAAGCCAGTTGTTAGGGATAGATAAGCTACACCCAGAGGTGGGAAGCCCCCTTAGACAACCAAAGTTGACTTGTCAACTTTTTTGGCATAAGAGCCGGCTGTTAGGGTTAGATAAGCTACACCCGAAGGTGGGACGCCTCCTTCGACAGCCAATGTTGACTTGTCAACATTTGGCGTGAAAGCCGGTTGTTAGGGATAGATAAGCTACACCCGGAGGTGGGAAGCCCCCTTCGACAACCAAAGTTGACTTGTCAACTTTTTTGGCATAAGAGCCGGCTGTTAGGGTTAGATAAGCTACACCCGAAGGTGGGAAGCCCCCTTCGACAGCCAATGTTGACTTGTCAACATTTTTTGGCTTGAAAGCCGGTTGTTAAGGATAGATAAGCTACACCCGGAGGTGGGAAGCCCCCTTCGACAACCATTGTTTTGGATTTTCCTTGCATGGATGAAGATATGTGAAACGGCAAAGGCCCCGGCATGCAGGGATGCTACTTTATTCATATATAAATATGATATGTACAACGATAGTGTACAATGGCGAGTCTCATCAACTCAAGTGTAATAAGGCTACAGATGTGCTATGTTCCACGGCTAGCGGGTCTCTTTACCCGAAGTATCTGAGTCACCCCGGATGTCAATGAAATAATATGACCCTTTGTTGAGATTTTTGCTGACCACAAAAGGTCCTTCCCATGGAGGAGATAATTTATGCATATTTGTCTGGTCTTGAATCAGCCGCAGCACTAAGTCGCCCTCTTGAAACATCCGGGTTTTGACCCTACGGCTATGATAGTGGCGTAGGTCTTGCTGATAGATCGCCGAACGGGTAGCTGCCAGCTCTTGTTCCTCCTCCAAAGCATCCAACGCGTCTTGACGCGCCGTCTCATTGTGTGTCTCAACGTAAGCCGCCACTTGTGGCGAGTCATGCCGGATGTCACTTGGTAACACGGCCTCTGCACCGTAAACCATAAAGAAAGGTGTATACCCTGTGGATCTGTTGGAGGTGGTTCTGATGATCCATAAGACGGAGGGCAACTCTTCCACCCAATAGCCCGGCGACCGTTGTAAAGGAACCATAAGCTGTGGCTTGATACCCCTCAAGATTTCTTGATTGGCACGCTCCACCTGACCGTTGGACTGTGGATGGGCAACCGCCAAAACATCAAGCCGGATGTGCTCCAAGTCACAGAACTTTTTCATAGCCCCCTTGGAAAAGTTTGTGCCATTGTCCGTGATGATACTGTGAGGGTAACCAAAACGGTAGATCAGCTTTTTAATAAACTAAACCATCGTAGCCGCGTCACACTTGCCGACTGGCTCAGCCTCTACCCACTTGGTGAACTTATCAACTACCACTAAGAGGTGCGTTTTCTCATCCTTGGATGTCTTGAAAGGCCCGACCATATCAAGCCCCTAGACTGCAAACGGCCAAGTGATTGGTATCATGCGCAATTCTTGAGCCGGAACATGAGCACGCCGGCCGAATTTTTGACAGCCGTCATGTTGGGGATATAACCCCATAGTGTGACCCGCCCTGAGGGCTCCGGGTTATACCTGGCGGCACGTGCACCGACCCAAGGCTAGTTGTGATAACTTAAGGCCCAAGACGCTTGACGGCTTGATGTGTGGGCTGGCAGGTGGCCTGGAAGGAGAAGACCCGGGCGTGTAAGTCGCCCGGGGACAGCTTGGACAGGAAAGGCAAGAGAAGATAGAGGTAGACTCGGATATATGATGAGAGTCCGTTACAACTTGTATGACCCATGGTCTTGACCTACAATATAAAGGCAAGACCCAAGGCGACTGAGAGATCAAGTCATCGAGAACTAGGTCAAGCTTTAGATCCCTTGTAATCGATACATCAAGCAAGACAAGCACAAGCAGGACGTAGGCTATTACCTCGACTTGAGGGGCCGAACCTGGGTAAACTCGTGTCCTTCGCCCCACTCAACCCCTTTGAGTCCATCACGTTAGCAATGGCCTCGAACCCAAGTCTGTTCACCCAGACATCTGCCGTGATAAAACCACGACAGTTGGCGCCCATCGTGGGGCCTGCGCTCGGTGGTGTTGAGTTCTCAAAGGGCTATCTCCTGGGGCTCGAGGGATACGTGGTTGGAAGGATGAGCAAGAGTTATCGCGGCCGGCTCTACATCGATGACGCTGGCTGGGGGCTTGACGCCAATTCTATGGAGTATGGTTTTCGGGTGCCGTTTGGCGGGATCCACGTCTTCATCGGAAGGCTCGACGGATCTACACCCGGGCTGGATGTCTGCACCAACATCGTCGAGCCAGTCCAGTGCGTACAACCAGCTCGTGATGTGCAGCCCTCCCGTGTTAACCCGGGCCGGAGGCACGTCTTTGTGGGTTTCACTCAAGGTATGGATCTGGAAGCTTCTGGGTCACAGGAAACTCCTGTCTATTCAGAGGACGACTCGTTGAGTGGAGAGACGGAATCGGTTTACCAGCTTCACAACGGCGGGCTCGGGGGCTATGGCGAGTGTTGCCCTGAGTCGGATCGCTCTGAGTCGGATGATCTTGGGCCACTGGTTCATGCTGCCGTGTTCATGGCGGGGTCGGCCCCAGGCACGAGTAGTACGGCCGCGGGAGCGGCGACTTCGGGTGCTATCCCGCCGCCGTCGGCTCAAGTTCTTCTGGAATTAATGAACGAGCTCGCGGCCATAATGGCTACTGAAGTCATGCCAGATAATCAAGCTGCTCGGAACTTGGAGATTGCGAGGATCAAGGACCAGATGGTGGAAGAGCAACATAGGATGGTTGAGCTAAAAGTCCAGATGGAGGAAGAGGCAGAACGTATCAAGACAGACGCTTTCTGCCTTGGGCTGGAACAGCAGTCGGTAGTTGCGGTACACCGGATGAGGCATCAATCCCGCTTACCGGAACGCTATGAAGCTAGGAACCTTTTTAACACTCCAGGATCGAGACGAACAGCAGATGCGCCTGGAAGCCGTCCAGCTGCCTGGCCGACATCTCATCCGGCTTGACAAAACCAAGCTTCGCCGGTGGTATTCCCAACGCCGGCGGGTCATTATTCTAACCCGGCCGAGAACATGGTGGCTGTAGCTACCCAGCTTGAAACAATTCCCATTCCGGATGAAGCGCCCTTTGCGGAAGAGGTACGGAATGCCATTTGATACCTGCAAACGACGATGGCCCAGTAGAAGAAGTATACTCACAGCCGGAGCCGCGTTCATTCAACTCCTCTCCCCAGCCGGAGCTTTAGCCGGCGCTACGAGTCGTCAGCAGTCTCCAGCAGTGATCAGCGTAGAGAGGTTCTGGAGGTGATCAGACGGCTCCAGATTTGCAAGCGCTCATGAACCGGGCTAGAAGCCAGCAAGAAGCGGCAGCCTTGGCCACGGCGGCTCATCAAGAGCCCGCGCCCTCTGTGTTAGTAGGAGTGGGAGTGACCACCAGGGCCGTGGGAGTGCCATGTTTGTCGGCGGCTCTGCGGGGTGAGCGGTTGCTGAAAGATTTCAAAGGGCCCCGCAAGGTCCCAAATTACACTGCTGATCTACCTCCGGAGGCTTGGGTTGAAATTTATGAGCTGACCATGGAGATGTTGGACGTCAGTGAGGCGGTTTGTGCTAAGTACTTCATCATGATGCTTGAAGGCCCAGCTCGCACGTGGCTAAAGGGCTCGCCACCCAATACCATCAATTCATGGGCTGAGCTGAGAGCAAGGTTCATCAAAAACTTTCAAGGAACATGCAAACAGCCTATGACCATCGTGGATCTCGATCACTGTGTTCAGCAGGAGAACGAGTCGGCTCACCATTAGGTCCGGTGATTTTCAACAATCATCCACTCCTCTGAACAGATCACGGCGGCTCAGGCGGTGCTGATCTTAGAGAAGAACTGTCACTTCATCCCGCTAAAGCAGAAACTTGGCCGGCTCAAGCGTACATGTCAGGATATGGGAGAGCTCATGACGGCTCTCACGAAATACGCCGACTCTGACAACATGAAGGACCCGGGCTCCGATGAGCAGAAGGCCAGCCAAGGTAAGAAAAACAATCAGGGCAAGAGTGCGGCAAATAATGGTAACCAGAGTAAGCGGAAGAATCCTGATGGCGGGTCAGAATTGGTTGCCAATGCAAGCACTGGCCAGAATCGTAATAAGGGTAATGGGAGGTTCAGGCCGCCCTTTAACAAGAACAGGAGTCCCTTTAATTTGGAGGAAGAGCTCAAGAAGCCCTGTCCGGAGCACAGTCTGCCCGATAAGCCGTCCTTGCACACATGGGGCGATTGCCATATCATGCAGAAGCTCAAGAATTACTATACACAGCCCAACAATCAGGGTGGTGGCCCGCCCAGCGGGTCAGGGGCCGGATTTGGATCCGGCGGCTCAAGGTCCGGCCATCATAGTCAAGGTAATCATGGAGGGCACCTGCAGCACTCTGGTAACAACAATCAGTAGCAGCGTAATCGGTCTGGGTATCAGAGTAATCCAAAGCAGCTCAGTTTCGGACAGTATCATGTTTTCATGACCAGCATTAACAAGCAGGATCAGAAGTTGCGCAAGCGAGCGGTTAATGCGATTGTGCCGGCTCTGCCGCAGTACTTGAAATGGTCCGAGTATGACATAACAAGGAGCCAGGAGGATCACCCGCCGCGTGTCGATGACCCGAGGCGGCTGGCCTTGGTTATTGCCCCCCAAGTGGGAGGATATATGGTGAATAAGGTGCTTATGGACAGAGGCAGCAGTATCAACATCCTCTACTATCACACCTTCAGACGAATGAAGTTGCTTGACAAGGATCTTAAGCCTTCACCCACCGTCTTTCATGGTGTGGTGCCAGGCAAGTCGGCTTATCTGGTCGGCAGGATTTCTTTGGAAGTTGCTTTTGGTGATGAATATAACTACAGGGTGGAGTCCTTGTGGTTTGAAGTGGTCAAGATCAAGAGCCCTTACCATGCGTTTTTTGGGCGGCCGGCTTATGCTAAGTTCATGGCTAGGCCCTGTTATGTTTACTTACATCTCAAGATGCCCAGGTTAAATGGTACCATTACCGTTCATGGTGACCAGAATACGGCTATTGAATGCGAGGAAGGAGACACGGCTTATGCAGAATCTAGTTGTGCTCGGGAGGAGCTTAAGTTTTATAAGGAGAATGTTGACCCGAAGGATATGACCCCGATGAAAAAGCCCACAACAGAGGTTGAGCCACCCCTCAAATTTTCGGCGGATGACACTAAGGCAGTGGATTTCACTCCGGGCGACTCATCCAAACAGTTCATATTGGGGCTCACATGGATCCCAAATAGGAAAGCGTGATCATCGAATTCATCCGTGAGAACCGGGACATCTTTGCATGGAAACCTTCTGACATGCCGGGTGTACCGAGAGAGTTCGCTAAGCACAACATTAATGTGGATCCTAAGTTTAAACCGATTAAACAGTTTCTACGGTGGTTCAATGAGGAGAGACGCAAGGCCATTGGGGAAGAAGTTGCCTGGCTCTTGGCAGCTGGTTTCATTGTGGAGGTTTTTCACCCGGAGTGGTTGGCTAACCCGGTGCTGGTGCTCAAGAAGAATGGCACGTGGCGCATGTTCATGGACTACATAGACCTTAACAAAGCTTGTCCGACTAATCCTTTTGCTCTCCCTCGTATCGATCAGATCATTGATGCTACGGCGGGTTGCGAAAGTTTATGCTTCCTGGATGCTTATTCAGGATATCATCAGATTAAGATGGCAGTTAAAGACCAGGAGAAGACGGCTTTTATTACACCTTTCGGGGCCTTCTGTTATGTGTTTATGCCTTTTGGGCTCAAGAGTGCCCAGGCGACTTATCAACAATGTGTGCAGAATTGTCTTCACAGTCAGATCGGGCGCAACGTCCACGCTTACGTGGATGATATTGTGATCGAGTCAAGGAAGAAGGAGACCCTTTTGGACGACTTAAGGGAACCTTTTAACAATCTCCGGTTCTATAAGATGATGCTTAACCCGGCTAAGTGTGTCTTTGGTGTTCCGGCTGGCAAGCTCTTGGGATTTCTGGTTTCTGAGCATGGCATCGAAGCTAACCCGGATAAGATCAAGGCTATCACCTCCCTGGCAGAGCCGGCCTGTATTAACGATGTCCAACGCCTGGCGGGATGAATCGCCGCGTTGAGCCAGTTCATAAGTCGCCTTGGTGAGAAAGCTATCCCCCTGTCTTAGATGATGAAAAAGACGGATAATTTTGTCTGGAGCAAAGCGATGGGTGAAGCACTTGAGGCGCTCAAAAAGCAGCTTACTGAGCCACCAGTACTGGCTGCTCCGGCTGAAAAAGAACCTTTGCTCCTGTATGTGGTGGCTAATAACCGAGTTGTTAGCGCCACAGTTGTTGTCGAGCACCAGGAAGCCAGAAAGGAGTATTCGGTTTAGAGACCGGTTTATTATATCGGTGAGGTCCTGACGGAGTCCAAACAGAGGTATCCACATCGGCAGAAGCTGGTGTATGGGGTCTTCATGGCTAATCACAAGTTAAAACATTATTTCTTAGGGCACCAGAACAAGGAAGCTACTGGTAGGATTGCTAAGTGGGCATTGGAGCTGGGACCTCTCAATCTGAAATATGTGCCGCGCGCGGCTATTAAGTCCCAGGCTTTTGTGGATTTTATCAACGATTGGACAGAGTGTCAAGTTCCCGAGGAAAAGCCGGATAACACATACTGAACTATACACTTTGATGGGTCCAAGCAGGTGGAAGGATCAGGGGCAGGAGTCGTTTTGACATCTCCCAAAGGTGACAAGTTTTGTTATGTACTCCGGCTAATGTTTCCTTGTACCAACAACACAACTGAGTATGAAGCCCTCCTTCATGGTCTCGGAGTAGCCAAGGAGATGAATTTAAGCCGGGTAAGGTGTTTGGGTGACTCGGACCTTGTGGCTCAGCAAGTTTCAGGCATGTGGGATTCTAGAGACCCGCGGATGGCGGCTTATCGTCAGGCGGTGGATGTCATTGTTGGTCACTTTAAAGGTTATCAGGTAGACCACATTGACCGACGCAGGAATGAGGCGGCTGATGCCTTGTCACGGTTAGGCTCTCAGCGGAAACCGGTGCCACCGAATATATTCTTGGATGTGTTATATCACCCGACTGTCAAATTACCTTCAGAGGAAGATTTGGCTGTTCCTGACCCGGAGGGGCAGTTAGTGGCGGCTCTACATGCCATTCCAGATTGGACTGTGCCTTACATGGACTATTTGACTCGAGGCGAGTTACCTGATGATGAAAACCTGGCTAGATAGATCACCCGGCGCTCTAAATCCATGACAATAGTTAATGGGGAGTTACACAAGTGCAGCGTAATTGGTGTTTTCCAACGTTGTGTCTCACCGAAGGAGGGTTAGGAAATATTGAATGAAATTCACGCTGGAGATTGTGGACATCACGCCGGCTCAAAATCTCTAGTGGCCAAGGCTTTTCGGCATGATTTTTTCTGATTGACGGCTCACAAGGATGTAGAGGATCTGGTCCACAAGTGTGACGGCTGTCAAAAATTTGGCTGGCATGATCATGTTACGGCTCAAGAGTTGCGCATGATACCAATCACTTGGCCCTTTGCGGTCGTGGGGCTTGATATGGTCGGGCCTTTCAAAAGATCTAAAGATAAGAAGACACACCTCTTGGTGGCGGTTGATAAATTTACCAAATGGGTTGAGGCTGAGCCGGTCAGCAATTGTGACGCGGCTATAGCGGTTTAGTTCATCAAAAAGCTAATCTACCGGTTTGGTTACCCTCACAGCATCATCACGGACAATGGAACAAACTTGTCTAAGGGGGCTATGAAAAAAAATTGCGATGAGGAGCACATCCGGCTTGATGTTTTGTCGGTTGCTCATCCGCAGTCCAATGGTCAGGCGGAGCGTGCCAATCAAGAAATCTTGAGGGGTATCAAGTCGCGGCTCATGGTTCCTTTGCAACGGATGCCCGGCTGTTGGGTCGAAGAGTTGCCTTCCGTCTTATGGAGCATCAGAACCACTCCCAACCGGTCCACAGGGTATACCCCTTTCTTCATGGTTTATGGTGCGGAGGCCGTGTTACCTAGTGACATCTGGCATGACTCACCACGAGTGGCGGCTTATGTTGAGACGGACAATGAGATGGCACGTCAAGGCGCGTTAGATGCTCTGGAAGAAGCATGAGACCTGGCGACTGCCCGCTCGGCAATTTATCAACAGGACCTGCGCCGCTATCATAGCTGCAAGGTTAACACCCGGACGTTTCAAGAGGGTGACTTGGTACTACGGCTAATTCAAGACCAAATAGACATGCATAAGTTATCCCCTCCTTGGGAAGGACCTTTTGTGGTCAGCAGAAATCTCAACAACGGGTCATATTACCTCATTGACATCCGGGATGACTCAGATACGGCGGGTCAGGAGACTCGCCGGCCGTGGAATATAGCACATCTGCACTTTTAAGTGTAATAAGGCCGCAGATGTCAAGTTTTTACATTGCCTCATGGAGGGTCATGGAGAGCCGGCCATTACAAATGTCTACAACACAATCAGCTGGCTGACGGGTCACCCTACTCTGGCTCTTCAGCTGTCTTGATCTGAAGGTTTTCCAAATCCCAATTGCAGTCGGTTAGAGCTGCAAAAGTTCCTTCCTCAAAGAAGGGGGACGGATCAAGTTCAGAGGCGAAGAGAGTCTTACTACGGGCGGGTGTTAAATCCTTGCATTCATAAAGCGTGCCACGGATTCTTTTCTGATCGGCATCGTAAGCCGCCTGGTAAGTCTCCAAGTTGATTTCTTCTACCAAGACGTAGGCTAGGACCTTGGAATCCTTGACGCACCAGGCATAGTCAACTTGTGAAAATTCAGAGCCATCGTCCTTCTTGGAAGGAAACCCGTCCATCATATCAGCCGGAGTGAGTTCTGGAGCGAAAGCCAATGCCCGACTCATGGCTGCGATCCCCCCCTGACGGGCGGCTGATCTCTTCAACATTATGGCGGTTTAAGGCTGTGCAAATCAAAGGCGGTGGGTCAAGAAAATGCAAGTATCTACGGGCGACTTACGAATTTAAGACTTTTTAGATAAGACGCCATGATCCGACTATTGAGAGCCGGAATGGCGCGGCGGGTCAACACCGCAAGAAGATGGAGTAAAATTCGGCTAAGTCCTAAAAAGAAGTTTCACAAGGTGCCGCTGAGATTACAGATCTACAAAACCAGGAAAAGACGCTATTTTCAAACCTAAGGATGAACTGGCGAAACGGAGAAGAATCCAAAAAATGATGGGCGGAGCTGCGATGAATCTACACGTTATCAACGGCCGCCCATTACATGGCGGCGCAATGGGACCGAGCTATCATCTAAGGTCCACGAGATAAAGCACAGACGGCATTAACAGAGCAAGAGTTCTAAATACAGCGGCGGCAGAGCTCCATGAAAACCCTATTGTTACGATTACGGATCTAAGGGTAGAAGAACTTACCGGCGACGGCGCGATGAATGCGGAAGATACTCTGGTTCGCCTCAGGTTGATGCAGCGGCCCTGTCGACGGCGAGGCAGAGACAATGCCGGAGCGGGAGGCATTAGAGACAGAAGCGTCAGGAGGAAGAAGATGACGGAGCGCGCAGAGAAGGAAATGCCGCCCAGGGCGGTCCTATTAAATAGGGAAAGGCGGAATGGGCGCGAGAATCCAGGCGACGGATGTCGTTTGACCAAGGCGAACGCCTCGATCTTCGGGTTGCTCATTTAATGAGAAGATTTGTTGCGTGCGTCAGAGGATCTTTTTGCATGTTCGACATGACATCATGGCGGGTCATTTCCGGGCGACTCACCGAAGAGTAAAGAGAAAGGCTGAAGTGAGCAAGCTCAAATCAACCTGGGGCCTAATGTTGGGGATATAACCCCACGGTGTGACCCGCCCTGAGGGCTCTAGGTTATACCTGGCGGCTCGTGCATCGTCCCAAGCCTTGCCGTGATAACTTAAGGCCCAAGACGCTTTGACGGCTTGATGTGTGGGCCGGCAGGTGGCCCGGAAGGAGAAGACCCGGGCGTGTAAGTCTCCCGAGGATAGCTTGGACAGAAAAGGCAAGAGAAGATAGATATAGACTCGGATATACGATGAGAGTCGGTTACAACTTGTATGACCCGTGGTCTTGACCTACAATTTAAAGGCAAGACCCGGGGCGACAAAGAGATCAAGTTATCGAGAACTAGGTCAAGCTTTAGCTCCCTTGTAATCGATACATCAAGCAAGACAAGCACAAGCAGGACGTAGGCTATTACCTCGACTTGAGGGGATGAACCTGGGTTAACTCGTGTCCTTCGCCCCACTCAACCCCTTTGAGTCCATCACATTAGCAATGGCCTCGAACCCAAGTCCGTTCACCCGGACATCTGCCGTGATAAAACCACGACACGTCACACTTGTGGACCAGATTCTCTACATCTTTGTGAGCCGTCAACCAGAAAAAAACCGTGTCGGAAGGCCTTGGCCACCAGAGATTTTGAGCCGACGTGATGTCCACAATCTCCAGTGTGAATTTCATTCAAGATTTCCTGACCCTCCTCTGGCGAGACACAACGTTGAAACACCCCGGTAACGCTGCACTTGTGCAACTCACCATTAACTATTGGCATGGACTTAGACCGTCGGGTGATCTGTCTGGCCAGATTTTCATCATCAGGTAACTCGCCCCGAGTCAAATAGGCCAGGTAAGGCACAGTCAAATCCTAAATAGCATGTAGAGCCGCCACCAATTGCCCCTCCGGGTCAGGAATAGCCAAATCTTCCTCTGAAGGTAACTTGACAGTTGGGTGATGTAAGACGTCCAGAAAGATATTGGGCGGCACCGGCTTTCGCTGAGAGCCTCACCTTGACAAGGCATCGGCCGCCTCATTCCTGCGACGATCAATGTGATCTACCTGATAGCCTTTGAAGTGACCAGCAATGACATCCACCGCCTGACAATAAGCCACCATCCGCGGGTCCTTTGAGTCCCAAGTGCCTGAAACTTGCTGAGCCACAAGATCTGAGTCGCCCAAACACCTTACCCGGCTTAAAATTCATCTCCTTAGCTACCCTGAGGCCATGAAGCAGGGCTTCATATTCAGCCGCATTATTGGTGCAAGGGAACATCAGCCGGAGCACATAACAGAACTTATCACCTTTGGGAGATGTTAAAACAACTCCTACCCCTGACCCTTCCAGCTGCTTGGATCCATCAAAGTGTATAGTCCAGTATGTGTTATCCGACTTTTCTTCGGGTGCTTGACACTCTGTCCAATCATTTATGAAATCCACAAGGGCTTGAGACTTGACAGCCGTACGGGGTACGTATTTCAAATTGAGAGGTCCCAACTCCAATGCCCACTTAGCAAACCTACCAGTGGCTTCTCTATTTTGAATTATGTCCCCTAACGGAGCAGAGTTGACCATGGTGATCTAGTGCCCTAAGAAGTAGTGCTTTAACTTGCGATTGGCCATGAATACCTCGTACACTAGCTTCTGCTAATGTGGATATCTCTGCTTAGACTCTATCAGGACCTCACTGATATAATAAACTGGCCTCTGAACCGGATATTCCTTCCCTACTTCCTTGCGCTCGACCACAATTGCAGCGCTGACAGCCCGATTGTTAGCCACCACGTATAGGAGCAAAGTTTCTTTCTCAGCCGGAGCAGCTAATACCGGCGGCTCAGTGAGGTGCTTCTTGAGCGCCTCAAATTATTCATCCGGGGACTCACAACCGGAGAGTCATCCAGGGACTCACAACCGGAGAGTCATCTGGGGACTCACGGGAGAGTCAACCGGGGACTCACAATCGGAGAGTCAACCGGGGACTCACAACCGGAGAGTCATCCAGGGACTCACAACCGGAGAGTCATCCGGGGACTCACCGAAGAGTCATCTTCAAGCCGGGTCATAGCTATCTCCGGGTTATAACTGTCTCCCGGGTCATACCGCGGGGTATATCCCCGATGGTATGGGTGAGAAGAGTCAGACCAAAATCCCCATTAATGTTCTTAGGTATCTACCAACCATACCAAGACTTCAACGTCTTTTAATGGTCGAAGAGACGGCCAGACAGATGACATGGCATAAATTGGGCAAAAGAACAGAACTAGATGCAGATGGGAATCCGATGTTGGGACACACTTCAGACACTTTTGTGTGGAAGCACTTCGATGCATTACATAAGGATAAAGCGGCAGATCCAAGGCATCCTCGAGTTGCCATCAGCATGGATGGGTTCAATGTGTATGGTATGACGGCAGCACAATACAGTCGTTGGCCTATATTTGTCATTCCAATCAATCTCCCCCCCCCCCCGGAGAGATTATGAAAAGAAAGAACATTTTCCTGATGTTGATAATTCCAGGGCCCAAATATCCGGGGGGAAATATGAATGTCTACATGCAACCGCTTAAGGATGAATTGCAAGAAGCCTGGGATAATGGGATCAAGACATATGACGCCGCTACAAAAAAGATCTTCAAAATGCATGTGTGGTACATGTACTCGATGCATAATTTGCCGGCATATGCACTATTCGTTGGCTGGTGTGTGCACGGAAGGTTTACATGCCCCACATGCAAGGTAGCTCTTCCGTTCCGTTAGCTGGAGGCAGGTCGCAAGTTTTCTTGCTTCGACGTGCATAGACAGTTCCTGGATCTTGGCCATAAGTTCAGAAAAGATAAGAAGAATTTCATCAAAGGTAGAGTTGTCAAAAACACTGCACCACCTGCGTTGACTGGCCAACATATCTTGGATCAGATAAATGATCTCTAGCTGGATCCAGATCGTCCAGGGTATTTCAAAGGGTATAATACGGAACACGCCTGGACTCATAAGATATGTTTGTGGGATCTGCCTTACTTTAAAGACCTCCTTTGCCCACACAACATCGACGTGATGCACACTGAAAACAATATCGCGGAGGCCCTTTTTGGTACATTGTTCGGCATATAGGGGAAGTCGAAGGATAATCCTAAGGCTAGAGTCGACCAGGAGGCTCTATGTGATAGACCATTACAAAACATTCGACAACCAAAAGGAAAGAAGAACTGGAGGAAGCCAAAGACATGGTTCAATCTTGGAAGGCCAGCTATGAAGGAAATGATCTTGTGGGTGAAAATGCAATTAATGTTCCCCGATGGGTATGCAGCGAATCTAAAGAGGGGAGCGAGTCTTGACAAATTGAAAATAGTTGGTCTCAAGAGTCATGATTGGCACATATGGCTTGAGCGGGTAATGCCGGTGATGTTGCATGGCTTTATCCCTGAGGATGAATGGCTAGTACTGGCAGAGCTGAGCTATTTCTTCCGTGCTCTTTGTGCGAAAGAACTATCGCCTGACGTGCTAGACAAACTAAAAGAGTTGGCGCCAGAGTTGATTTGCAAGTTAGAAAAGATCTTTACACCGGGCTTCTTTAATCCAATGTAGCATTTGATTTTGCATCTCCCGACCGAGGCAAGATTGGGGGGCCCGTGTTGGTGCTTCGCAACTGAGAGGATGCAGAAGACGCTTCGAGCAAAATGTAAAAATACATGTAGAGATGAAGCATCGATGGCGAGGCATTCATTACTGAGGAGGCGGCAAACTTCGTGCAGCACACTACAAAGCCAAGAATCGTCATTGGCATAATCCAAAGCCTCGGTACAATGATGGCGACCGTGAAAAAGGTCGATCCAACCTCAGCCTATTCAAAGGGAAGCTCGCACCAGCCGGTGCTTCGAAATCAATAGCGTAGGATGTCGAAGAATGGTGGACCATTTCATTGTATATCTTCAACAACCTAACAGAAGTGCGGCCGTACATTGAGTAAGTTCTCGGTACATTGTTTCGCAACTTCTAATTCCTTTGAAATGCTCTTATTCCTGGATATGTGATACAGTCGATACGTCACCAAATTCTCGGATGGAGAGGTGATCCAAAAGGATTCCATCGAAGAGTATGAGCTTCTGGCAAAGCATGCAGGCGGCTGTCCCGGTTTCATCTCTTGGTTCAAGCAAACAGTAATTTCCATTAATTAGACAATTTCATTTCTTCGCCTAGTTTGCGGCTAATGCAACAATCCTTTCGTATTAAACTTGTAGGCTAATGCAAAGTCTATGGACTCTGAATTGAGACATGTCGCTAATGGTTTTGACTATAAGGTCCGTTCATTTGACAAATATGACATCAACGGGTATTGCTTTCGTACTTTTGGCAAAGAGTTATCTATGGCCGACCGAAAGTCTACAAATTATTGTGTCTCCGCTGTCGGCAAAGGAGGGGTCGAGTATTATGGAAGTGTTGAAGCAATTTATGAACTTACATTATTTGGTGAAAACCCACCAAACATCGTAGTCTTCAAATGTTATTGGTTCCAGCCGAAGGAGACTAGAAGGACTCATGAACATATAGGGCTAGTCAAAATCAAACAAAGCACCCATTTAGATGTTCCCGATGTCTATATTACGGCTCAACAGGCGAACCAAGTTTTCTATCTACCATGGGCCTGCCAAACGGATCCAAATTTGAAAGGTTGGGATGTCATTTATGATGTGCCGCCACATTTTAGACCACCTCCCCTCAATGAAGATGATTATGAACCTCACATTAACCCAGACACATATGAAGGAGAATTCTTCCAAGAAACACGTGTTTCCAAAAAAACATTTCAAGAACCGCTCTACTTCACCCCAGAACATTGAGGTCGACAGCGACAGTGAACCTGACTTCACCCCTGAGCCGGAACAAGAAGAGATGGAAGAAGAAGAGGTTACTATTGCGGATGACCTGGCAATGCTTGACCGATTACATAGAGGCCTTCCACATGTTGATGCATTTATTGATGATGCTGATGAGCACGTCATTACTGATAGTGATGATGATTATGCATTTATTGATCCCGAAGCATATATAGACGATGAAGATTAATATTAGTAATGTGAGGTATTCAATTATTATTATGTACATATATATTATTAATTAGTTCATGTTATTACGTATTCAATTTTTTATGTTGAACTAATTTTGTTCACTCTCTGTCATTGCAGGTGTTGACAGATGGTTGGCTCGGGTCGAGAGCGCTCTGAGCCTCCTTCCTCGGTGCGTGCTGGGAGGGGTGCTATTATTCCACCCCAGCAACTCCGGAGAGTGTTGGTACACTGCATGCAGACACCGGTGGGCGCTTCTTCTTTGATCGGGAGAGGTCGGGGAAGACAAGGAGAGGTGCTAGAGGTAGGAAGGCTGATGCGCCTTCCTCACCGCCACCCCCAGCTGATTCTCCCGACCACAGGAGTGCTCCGTATCAGGTGGACCCATCTAACTTGGACCCGTCTAGGACTCCGGTCCACGAGCCTCAGGTCGACGAGCCTCGGGTCACCGAGCCTTCGTCCCAGGAGACTCCGGTCCCAAAGTCTTTGTCCCAGGAAACTCGGGTCCCAGAGTCTTCGTCCCACGTGACTCTGGAGGCTAGTGGCCATGCTGATGGTGGTGAGGACAACTTGTGTGAGGACACCTATAGCAAGGGCGAGCTTGTTGAGGAGGGCAAGAAGGTCTACCAGCGTGGTTGTACAAAGCTCCTGCCCGTGCCGATGACCCGCGAGCAGAGGTAGTGGATTGCGCCTAATGCGGAGAAGTAAGTGCATTTACTCTTTTTTAACCTTTTGCCTTCATGTTTCTTCAAATTAATATCTAATGTGTTGGCCTTGTCATACTGCAGGGGTTGGAAACACGAGCGTGGTGTCCGCAGGCCCAACCAGGTCCTTGGTGTGCTTCTATGGCACCACTTCCCGAGGAAGGTCCAGTTGCCCGGTGAGGGTGAGGCTCCACTGGTAGAACTGACCTGGGAGCTGTACATGGCTGCCCCGACCGCGCCAGAGGAGATGGTCGATGGTGTCTTGTGCGAGACGGTGGCTGACATTGTGATCCATCGCTTTTGGGTAATTTCTCCTTTACAGAATTAAAAATCAATAGCACCTGGTGATTGTACTAATCAGTGTTGTCTTGTTTGATTGCAGACCTTCTACAGGTGTCTTGAGGAACACGAGGCGAAAGCGGATGTAGTTCTCAAAGCCGAGTTCAAGTGCCTACTTCAGAACTTATGGCACGAGGCTCGGGTGCAGGCTATTCGAGACTACTATGCCTCGACTAACATTAAGAGGGCCAAGAAGAAGTGCCACAAAAATTATCTGAGTAAGGAGAAGTTAATGAAGGTAATAATCTATTGTTAAGGCCTTGTACTTAGTTTCTTTGATTTGATTCGTAGGCGTAGCGCTGGAATTTCTCTTGTCTAACTTAGGTGCCCCGAGATGGTGTGCGGATAGGATGGACTGTTGGGAGGCATTGGTGGATGAGTGGTGCTCTCCCGAATGGCTAGCTGAACACAACAAGGCCAAGGATAAGCGTGCCCAAATGAGAGGTGTGCCACACCATCAAGGGAGCTCCAACCTGTTTGAGTACGAGGATCACTGGGTATGTGGTTTGCTTCATGATTCATGCAATTTCATTCTTCATGCTAGCTTGAGCCCTTAACTAATACTTTGTTTCCTCTCTTTTAGGCGCGAGAAAACAAGGAGGAGGTTCCACCTCTGTTCGACCTCTATGCCATGTCCCATACTGCCTCGTACAAGAAGGCCAATGCATTCTCTGAGGATGACCTTGATCATCCAGAGAGCTTCAACAACATCTCCTCCCACAACAAGCTCGTGAGGTACAGAGATGAGGGGAACGCGAGGAAAGGGGAGGACAACCCGAGCCAGAGTCCTTTTGATCCAGAGCTCGTGATGATATCTGGTGACGGGAGACCCCATGGCTCGCTAGCCATTAGGGATGGACTGATACGTTGTCCTAGAACTCTCCTGGAGATCAAGAAGCACCAGACGAGCTCTGATCCTAATATAAGGCCTCGTCCACGACCAATGGATCTCGCCATTGAGGCTAGGGCCCAGGAGCTTCTGGTGGAGGCAAACAGGCAGGCGGCGCAATGGGAGAGGACATGGAGGAGAGGACGGCTAGGCTCTTGGAGGAGGAGAGGAACCGAAACGACGCGTCTCATCGGGCCCTATACGAGCTCCTCGTCATAAGTTTCTCTTGCATATTAGCCAAATCATGTATGTAATGTTCGTTTCATCACTAACTAATATGAATTACTCGTGAAAACAAAATATGCAGACCGTGTGCCAGAACAATGGTCAGACCCCTCCGTCGATGCCCCATATTGCTATAGCACCCACGGTGAGTTTCATTTGAATGGTCATTAGTTACTAGTATTCATATTTGAGTTGCATCATGCTAAGTAGACATTGCTTGCAAATGATCTTTGGTGCAGCGTGCCTCCCGACAAGCATCGACCGATCCTTCTGCGTCTGCCGCAACCCCGACCGGTCCTTCTACGTCTCACCCTGGCGCAAACCCGACCGATCCTTCACCTCCGTGATGATGGTAAGTTTTCCCAAGTGTTTTGCTTAACAAATGCATACTTAGCTTAAGAAATGACCTAATTAGCTCCAAAATGACCTATACTTAGCTTTTTTTCCTCAAAAATGACATAATAACCTTACTTACCTCCAAAATGATATATTCTACCTAGGATAGCTATAAAATGACCTATACTTAGCATTTTTTCCTTCAAAATGACTTGATATGCTTAGTTAGCTAAAAATGGCATAACTACCTAGGATAGCTCAATAATGATCTATAGCTAGCTTAGCTAGTTCATTTATGACATAATTAGCTCACTTAGGTACAAAATGGCATAACTAACTAGGATAGCTCAATAATGATCTATAATTATCTTAGCTAGTTCATTTATGACATAATTAGCTCATTTAGGTAAAAAATGGCAAAATAACCTTGGTTTAGCTCCAAAATGACCTATACTTAGCTTATTTTCCTCGAAAATGACATAATAACCTTACTTAGCTCCGAACTGACATACTTTACCTAGGATAGCAATAAAATGACCTATACTTACCATTTTTCCTCCGAAATGACTTGATATGCTTAGTTAGCTGAAAAATGTCATAACTACCTTGGATAGCTAAATAATAATCTATACTTAGCTTACCTAGTTCATTTATGACATAATTAGCTTACTTAGGTAAAAAATGGCATAATAACCTTGGTTTAGCTCCAAACTATCATATAATTAGTTTATTTTCCTCCAAAACGACAATATAACCTTACCTAGCTCCAAAATGACCGATTTTAACTAGGATAGCTCTAAAATGACCTACACTTACCATTTTGTCCTCCAAAATGAATAAATATGCTTAGTTAGCTAAAAAGGCATAACTACCTAGGTTAGCTCCAAAATGACCTATTTACCTATCTTAGCTCTAAAATGACCTACACACTTAGCATTTTTACCTACCTTACCTAAAAATGGCATTTTTACCTACCTTAGTTAGAATAAGAAGAAGATAAAGAAGAGGAGAGGAGAAAAAGAAAGAGAAGATAAATTCTTCTTGTTCTTTTTCTTCTAGCTAGTCTTCTTCTTCTTCTAACTTTCATCTTTCCTAATTTGCAGATTTGCTATAGATGAGGAAGCTTGCATTGATGGAGTGTACTCTTCTACTTGTGCTTCCTTTTTGTTTATCGAAACTTGTTGGAAACTTGTTTTGTTTTGGATATGTATGTATGGATATGTTGTTGGAAACCATTGTATGTTGGATATGTTGTTCGAAACTTGTATGTTGGATATGTTGTTGGAAACTTATTGTTGGTATGCTTGTTGAAACTTATTGTTGGTATGCTTGTTGGAAACTTGTATTGTTAATATGTTGGATATATATGTGAAATTCTATCAAATTAAATGATTTTAATAAAAAACAGAAAATAGGGGCTATATAGAAACTTTGTCGTCTGCTGGCGGATGGCAAAGAGCTTTGCCATCAGCCAGCAGACGGCAAAGCTGCCACGTGGCAGCTACCTATGCAACCTGGGGTAGCACTAGGCTGGCCTAGGTGGGTTCTTTGCCATCCACTGGCAGACGGCAAAGACCTTAGTTCTTTGTCCTCTGCCAGTGGACGGCAAAGAACCCACCTAGGTCGGCAAAGAAACAGGTGCTTTGCCGTCCGCTGGCAGACGGCAAAGAACTAAGGTCTTTGTCGTCTGCCAGCAGACGGTAAAGCACACCGTTAAGCCCTTAACGGGCCTATGTTGCCACGTGTGTCGTCCATGCCCTTTGCCGTCCGCTGGCAGACGGCAAAGATGCGAAGTTATTTGTCGTCTGCCAGCAGATGGCAAAGCACCCTTTACCGTGGCTTATTCAGTCGGACGGTTGGTCGTCTGCTCGCGGACGGCAAAGCCTTTCCCGTCCGGCATGCATGCCTTTGCCTTCCGGGATGGCTGACGGCAAAGTGCCTGATTCCTGTAGTGAAACCCCCACTATTTATAGTAGGAGGAGGAGAGAGGGCATAGCCCTAGGGTTCCCACCCTAGGAGCCGGCGGCAGCCCAGATGGCATCTGGTGCAGCGGTCAGGAGAGGCAGTGGGAGGGGCGGCGCCCTGGGTGGGCCTAGGGCCCATCTGTCCCTAGAGTTTGCCCCCCTCCCACCTATGTTGGGCCTTGGGCCCTTGTGGGGGGCGCACCAGCCCACCTAGGGGCTGGTTCCCTCCCACTTGCGGCCCATGCAGCCCTCCGGTGCATGTGGCCCCACTTGGTGGACCCCCGGAACCCTTCCGGAGTTCCCGGTACGTTACCGGTGATGCCCAGAACACTTTCGGTGACCATAACCTAACTTCCTATATATGAATCTTTACCTACGGACCATTCCGGAACTCCTCCTGATGTCCGGGATCTCATCCGGGACTCTGAATAACCTTCGGTAACCACGTACACTATTTTCCTATAACCCTAACGTCATCGAACCTTAAGTGTGTAAACCCTACAAGTTCGGGAGGCACGTAGACATGACCGAGACACCTCTCCGGTCAACAACCAATAGAGGGATCTGGATACCCATGTTGGCTCCCAGATTCTCCACGATGATCTCATCGTATGAACCACGATGTCGGGGATTCAATCAATCCCGTATATAATTCCCTTTGTCTACCGGTATGATACTTGCCCGAGATTCGATCGTCGGTATCCCTATACCTTGTTCAATCTCGTTACCTGCAAGTATCTTTACTCGTTCCGTAAAACATCATCCCGTGGCTAACTCCTTAGTCACATTGATCTCACTATGATGACATCTTACCGAGTGGGCCCAGAGATACCTCTCCGCCACACGGAGTGACAAATCCCAGTCTCAATTCGTGCCAACCCAACAGACACTTTCAGAGATACCCGTAGTGTACCTTTATAGCCTCCCAGTTATGTTGTGACGTTTGGCACACCCAAAGTATTCCTTCGGCATCCGGGAGTTGCACAATCTCATGGTCTAAGGAAACAATACTTGACATTAGAAAAGCTTTAGCAGACGAACTACACGATCTTGTGCTATGCTTAGGATTGAGTCTTGTCCATCACATCATTCTCCTAATGATGTGATCCCGTTATCAACGACATCCAATGTCCATGGTCATGAAACTGTGACCATCTATTGATCAACGAGCTAGCCAACTAGAGGCTCACTAGGGACACGTTGTGGTCTATGTATTCACACATGCATTACAGTTTCCGGTTAACACACTTATAGCATGAACAATAGACAATTATCATGAACAAGGAAATACAATAAGAACCATTTTATTATTGCCTCTAGGGCATATTTCCAATCAGGACTCCCCCCAACCGACTATCGAGCCTACAAATTCCCAGAAAATCAGAAAACCCTAGGGGAGTCGACGAAACACAATTCCAGCCGCTACAAGTTCCAAAACCTCGAGAGCCAATCTAACACCAGCACGGAGGGGTTCATCTTCGTCATAGGTTCCTCTTCGATGATGCGTGAGTAGTCCACCATAGACCTATGGGTCCGTAGGCACTATCTAGATGGATTCCTCTCTCTCTCTCTCTATGATTCTCAATGCAATGGTCGCTTGGAGATCTATTTGATGTAATGACTTTTGCGGTGTGTTTGTTGGGTTCCGATGAATTTTGAGTTCACGATCAGTTTCTATCCATGAATATTATTTGAGTCTTCTTTGATCTCTTATTTGCATGATTACTTATAGCCTCATATTTCTTCTTAAAATATATTGTTTAGTTAGGCCAACTAGATCGATTTTTCTTGCCATGGGAAGAGGTGCTTTGTGATGGGTTCGATCTTGCGGTGTTCTTTCCCAGTGACAGAAGGGGCAACAAGACATGCATGTATTGTTGCCATTAAGGATAACAAGATGGGGTCTATTCCTACATGAATAGAACTTGCCTACATCAGGTCACCATTCTTATTGCATTACTTCATTTTCCCATGAACTTAATACACTAGATTCATGTTGGATAGCGGTCGAAGTGTGGAGTAATAGAAGTAGATGCAGAATCATTTCGGTCTACTTATCTTGGACGTGATGCCTATATAATGATCATTGCGTGGATATCGTCATGGTTATTTTATATTCTATCAATTGCCCAACAGTAATTTGTTCACCCACCGTGCTCTATACTCATGAGAGAAGCCACTAGTGCAACCTACTGGCCCGAGGTCTGGTTTTCCAACATATTGCTTTCTGATCTACTATTTGCATCTTTTGTTTTCATATCTATTAATCCAAAAACATACCTTGCTTCACTTTTTTACTTTTTTTAGTTGGCTTTCTTACGAGATCTATTTGCCAAAACTATCATTACCTAATCTATCTTATTACCATAGAGTGCTTGATAACCTCTCTTTCACGTCGGGTTGCAAGTATTTGTTATTTGTGTGCAGGTGCTGCTTACGTGGGTGCGTGATCTTCCTCTACGGATTGATTCCTTGGTTTCATAACTGAGGGGAATACTTACCGTTGTTGTGCTGCATCATCCCTTCCTCTATGGGGAAATACCAATGCAATCTCAAGCCACGTTAGTCAGCATAATATCGGGTCTAGATGCACAAAGATAAAATCAAGGATCCAATCATGGAGCGATATACCTTTTGATCCACGGCTTTACCATTGGGACCAATGTCAAATTGGCACTTGAGTTGCATAGTTGTCTTGGCCGGCTTGAAATCATCCAACTTGAACCTCTTGATAATGTCTTCAGTGTATTTTGCTTGATTGATGAAGGTTCCTTGTCTTTGTTGTTTGAATTTGAATCCAAGAAAGAACTTCAACTCTCCCATCATAGACATCTCAAACTCTTTGGTCATGAGTGCGACAAACTCGTCACTGAAAGATTTGTTAGGAGAACCAAATATAATATCATCAACATATAATTGGCATATGAACAAATCCCCTTTACCCCTCTTAGTAAAAACAGTGGGATCAATTTTCTCAAATACAAACCCACGATCTTCTAGAAACTCGGTAAGGTGCTCATACCACTCATGTGGGGCTTGTTTACGGCCATAGAGTGCCTTATCAAGTTTATAGACATTATTGGGGGAACTTGGGATCCTCAAGCCCCGGGGGTTGTTTGACATATACCAACTCATTTACAGGACCATTTAAAAAAATCACTCTTCACATCCATTTGTTGCAATGTAAAATTATTATCTGAAGCATATGTAAGAAACATGCGAATAGATTCAAGGTGAGCAATAGGGGCAAAGGTGTCATCGTAGTCGATACCCTCCACTTGGGAGTATCCTTGAGCCACCAATCTTGCCTTGCTTTGAATGACAATACCATTTGCATCTTGCTTGTTCTTGAAGTTCCAGTTGATTCTAGTGACATTATGGTTCTCCTTTGGCCTTGGAACTAGTTTCCACACCTTGTTGTACTCGAAGTTGTTGAGTTCATCATGCATGGCATTCAACCAATCTGTGTCCTTGAGCGCCTCTTGTACCTTAGGGGGTTAAATACAAGAAACAAACGCGTGATGCTCACAAAAGTTTGTTAATTGTTTATGAGTATTTACCCCTTTACTTAATCTCCCGTAGACATTCTCCAAAACATGTTGATGATGTTGTAGTTTGGAGGCTACTTTGGCGGCGCGACACTCCAAGGTCTCCTCCAAGGAAGGTTGGGGAGCCACATGTGCAATATCTTAAGCATTGTCTTGAGCTTGCTCAGAGTCATGAACTTGATCTTGGGCATCACTTGGTGAACCACTATCATCACGAGGTTGATATTACCCTTGATATTGTTCATTTGGTTGAGGGCCTTCACTTTGCACTTCGGGAGCATGTGGGTCAAGTTATGGTGAGGGTTCCACTTGCGTAGAATATTGTCCTTCTCCTTTGGCCACAAGGGGTTCCTCAAAGGATAGGAAGTGTCCCAGACCCATTTTTCTTATGGCTTGGGGAGGAATTTCATCACCTATATCACAAATACCACTTTGCTCCACTTGGGAGCCATTATTTTTGTCAAACTCCATGTTACACATCTCCTCAATGAGTCTGATGGACTTGTTGAGCACACGGTAAGCATGAGAGTTTGTAGCATAACCAACAAATATGCCCTCGTGAGCTCTAGTATCAAATTTAGCTAAATGAGCTCCCTTTTTGAGAATGAAACACTTACACCCAAACACCAGAAGTACTTGACATTGATCTTGTTACTGGTAAGAATCTCATATGGAGATTTGTTCAAGCCTTTGCGAAGGTAGAGTTGATTGGATACATGACATGCGGTGTTGATGGCTTTGGCCCAAAAGTTGTACGGAGATTTGAATTTGACCATCATGGTCCTTGCCGCGTCCCTCAATGCTCGGTTCTTCCTCTAGGCCACACCATTTTTTTGAGGGGTATATGGTGCGGAGTATTGGTGCTTGATCCCTGATACTTGTGATCTATGTTGGGTTTTCCGTGAAGAGGAATGGGTGATGCAACACAATATGGATAAGTATTTCCCTCAGTTAAGAACCAAGGTTTATCAAACCAATAGGAATATCAATCAACCACCATCGACTGCACACAAAAGAGCAAAAATTGCACCCAACGCGACAAGAGGGTTGTCAATCCCCTTGGTCTCGTTATTAGCAAGCAAATGAAATGTGTAGATGATGGTGTAAAATTGTAAATTGAAAAATAAAATAAAAGAAAAATGGCATCAAGGTATTGAAAGCTTTTGTAAATTTATAAGTGAATAGACTCGGGGGGCATAGTTTTTCCTAGTGGCATCTCTCATGTAGTAGGCATACCGTGGGTAAACAAATTACCGTTGGGCAATTGATAGAAAAGCACATAGTTATGCAATCTCTATTAACGACAATGACCATGTGTATATAGGCATCACGTCCATAAGCAAATATTCCAACTCCTGCCTGCACCTATTACTATTACTCCACCCATCGACCGCTATCCAGCATGCATCTAGAGTATTAAGTAAAACATAGTAATGCTTGAAGAACGATGACATGATGTAGACGAAGAGAATTAAATTAATATGGACTAACCCCATCATTATATCCTTAGTGGCAACAATAAAAATATGTGTTTTGTCCCTTTCTGTCACTGGGATATATAGCACCGCCAGATTGAACCCGCTATGACGCATCCCTCTCACCAAAGAAATATCAATCTAGTTGGCCAAATTATTTCAATAGATCAGAGAGATTTACGAAGCTATAATAATCATGCAAATAAGAATCATAATATTCAAAGGTGACTCAAATACTTTTCATGAATAATCTGAACATAAACCCACAATTCATCGGATCCCAACAAATGCACCGTACAAAATAATTACATCAGATAGATCAAAGTGAAGATGCAATGATCATTGTATTAAAGATCGACAGAGAGAGAGAGAGAGATACATCTAGGTACTAACTATAGCCCCGTAGATTTGTGGTGAACTACTCACACATCACCGTGGGAGCAGCAAGGATGGTGTAGAGGCCCTCCATGATCGATCCCCCTCTGGCAGGGCATTGGAACAGGGCTCCAGATGGGCACACAGCGGAACAGAGACTTGCGGCGGCAAAAAAAGTGTTTCGGGAGGCTCCTTAGAGTTTTTGAAATATATGTGAATGTATAGGCCAGAGAGGGGCATCGGAGGACGTCCGAGGGGGCACAAGGCAACAGGGCACAACCCACCCGCAAGGCGTGTCTTGTTGGCTTGTGCCTCCCTCATGGGGTCCCCAGCGTCCTTCCAAAGCTTCCACCTCTTCTTTTGGTCTGGAAAAATCATATTAAAGTTTCGTGGCAATTGGTCTTCGTTTGGTACTGTAAACCTAAAATGCCAAAAATATGTAGAAAACAACAACTAGCACTGGTCACTGGGTTAATAGGTTGGAATAATTGTATTTGTGCCCTTAGTTGTGTCACCATCGATAGGAATACCCCTAGTTTTGGAAAACATGCGGTCATGCCCACATCACTTTGCTCATCTTGTGCTTTTGCCCTTTGACCGTTTGACTGTCATTTTGGAAACTTCATAACTATTTCATACTAACCCGGAAAAATGCAAATAAGATATCAAAAATGTTCAGAAACACATCACCTATATGTGCATGTCATTTGCATTCATGACAAAAGTGTTGGAAAGTCCCCATCACCTATATGAGCTAAAACTGATATGGGGACTTCCCAACAATTTTCTCATGAATGCAAATGTTATACACATATAGGTGATGTGTTTCTGAATATTTTGATATCTTATTTGCATTTTCCAAGTTATAATTAAATAGTTATGAAGTTTTCAAAATGATAGTCAAACAGTCAAAGGGCAAAAGCACAAGACGAGCAAAGTGATGTGGGCATGACCGCGTGTTTTCCAAAACTAGGGGTATTCCTGTCAACGGTGACACAACTAAGGGCTCAAATACAATTATCCCTAATAGGTTAGTGCTCAAAAATAATATTAGTTGGTACATAAACACCCAAAAAGTATCATAGAATGATAATACAATATCATGGAACAATTAAAAATTATAGATACACGTTGGAGACGTATCAACATCCCCAAGCTTATTTCCCGTTCGTCCTCGAGTAGGTAATTCATAAAAAAAGAATTTTTGATGTGACATGCTACCCAACATGTAATCTATTGCATGTTTGATCATTGAGAAATGATGAATTAATAAACATAAGAAACATAATCATCAAGTTTCAAAGTATACAATAAGAAAAAAATGTTCACCCCCCTCATTCATTTTATCATATAAGAATAGCATGGCTCCGTATTCACCACATAAATACAAATGTCAAGCACCACGGTGTCAAGTCAGGCAATTGGATCGTATTTTTTAACGCGCTTCAACATTATATTACTTACGCAATATATGAGCGTGAACCGTGGATATAACATAAAGGTGGAATATAATATGGTGGTAGATTTCAAAGGGGTAAAAGTGGAGAAGAGTGTCTCGCATCAACTAGGTGTATCAATGGGCCATGGAGATGCCCATCAATAGATATCAATGCGAGGTGTAGGGATTGCCATGCAACGGATGCATTAGAGCTATAAGTGTATGAAATCTCAACTGAAGCTAAGTGGGTGTGCATCCAACATGCTTGCTCATGAAGACCTCGAGCATTTGAGGAAGCCCGTCATCGGAATATACAAGCCAAGTTTTATAGTAAAAAAAATCCCACTAGCATATGAAAATGACAAAACAAGAGACTCTCTATATGAAGAATATGGTGCCACTTTGAGGCACAAGTGTGGAAAAAGACGTAGTAGCACTGTCCCTTCTCTGTTGTCGCTCATTCATTTATTTTTATTTTTCTCCTTTTTTCATTCTTTCTTTTATTTTCGTTCGGAGTCTCATTCCGACTTGTGGGGGAATCATTGTCGACATCATTCTTTCCTCAAGGAGACAGTGCCCTAATAATGATGATCGTCACACTTTTATTTACTTACAACTCAACATGAAAACTATATGACTCTGTATGAATGCCTCTGGCAGTGTACCAGGATGTGCAATGATCAAGCGTAACATGTATAAAAAATCTGAATGGTGGCTTTGCCACAAATACAATGCCAACTTATATGATCATGCAAAGCAATATGACAATGAAAGTACAAGTCATATGATGTGACGGTGGAAGTTGCATGGCAATATATCTCAGAATTGCTACTGAAATGCCATGATAGGTAAGTATGGTGGCTGTTTTGAGGAAGATATAATAAGGCTTATGTGCAACAGAGCATATCATGTCACGGGGTTTGGATGCACCGGCAAAGTTTGCATCGATCCTCGAGGTGAGAATGGGCAATGCACAGTACCCAAGAGGCTAGTAAATATGTGGAGGTGTGATACGTCCATTTTGCATCATACTTTTATATTGATATTTATTGCATTATGGGCTGTTATTACACATTTTGGTACAACACTTATGCCTTTTCTCTCTTATTTTACAAGGTTTACATGAAGAGGGAGAATGCCAGCAGCTGGAGTTCTGGACTGGAAAAGGAGCAAATCTGAGATACCTATTCTGCACAACTCCAAAAGTCCTGAAAATCTATGGAGAATTATTTTGGAATATATAAAAATATTGGGCGAAAGAAATACATCAGGGGGCCCACCAGGCAGCCACAAGCCTGCAGGGCGCGCCCCACTCCTTGGGCGCGTCCCACCCCCCTAGGCGCGCCCCAGGGGCTTGTGGCCCACCTGGCAGCCCTCCGATGCCCATATTCTGCTATATTGAGGGTTTCATCCTGGAAAAATCAGAACAGAGCTTTCGGGATGAAGCGTCGCCGTCTCGAGGCGGAACTTGGGCATAACCAATCTAGAGCTCCGGCAGGGCGATCCTGCCGGGGAAACTTCCCTCCGGGAGGGGGAAATCGAAGCCGTCGTCATCACCAACGATCCTCTAATTGAGAGGGAGTCAATCTCCATCAACATATTCATTATCACCATCTCCTCTCCAAACCCTAGTTCATCTCTTGTATCCGATCTTTGTCTCAAAACCTTAGAGTGGTACCTGTGGGTTGCTAGTAGTGTTGATTACTCCTTGTAGTTGATGCTAGTTGGTTTACTTGGTGGAAGATCATATGTTCAGATCCTTGATCATCATTTATACTCCTCTAATTATGAACATGAATATGCTTTGTGAGTAGTTACCTTTGTTCCCGAGGACATGGGATAAGTCTTGTTATAAGTAATCATGTGAATTTGGTATTCGTTCGATATTTTGATGAGATGTATGTTGTCTCTCCTCTAGTGGTGTTATGTGAACGTCGACTACATAACACTTCACCATTGTTTGGGCCTAGAGGAAGGCATTGGTAGGTAATAAGTAGATGATGGGTTGCTAGAGTGACAGAAGCTTAAACCCTAGTTTATGCGTTGCTTTGTAAGGGGCTGATTTGGATCCACATGTTTCATACTATGGTTAGATTTATCTTAATTCTTCTTTCGTAGTTGCGGATGCTTGCGGGAGGGGTTAGTCATAAGTGGGAGGCTTGTCCAAGTAAGGGCAGCACCCAAGCACCGGTCCACCCACATATCAAATTATCAAAGTAGTGAACGTGAATCATATGAGCATGATGAAAACTAGCTTGACATAAATTCCCATGTGTCCTCGGGGGCACTTTGCTTTATATAAGAGTTTTTCCAGGCTTGTCCTTTGCTATAAAAAAGGATTGGTCCACCTTTTTGCACCTTTGTTACAATTTTTACTTTCTACCCTTTACGAATTATCTTATCACAAAACTATATGTTACCGATAATTTCACTGCTTGCAGAGAATACCTTACTGAGAACCGCATGTCATTTCCTTCTGCTCCTCATTGGGTTCGACACTCTTACTTATCGAAAGGACTACGATAGATCCCCTATACTTGTGGGTCATCAAGGTGAGAGTGCGTATATCCATGGATTCACATTAGTCACAAAGAAATCACATGCTTATTGCAACGTTTAATTAGCTCTCTCGAAGCAAATCACAACCCGCATGCCCCTAGGGAGGAGGTTGGGAGGAGTTAACCATCGCGCGCCTCCAACCTAAACAATACTAGGATTTCAACGAGGAATAAGTATGCTCACACAGCATCACCATGCTATAAAAATATTTGGATGGGCAGCAAGTTAAGAACCTCTAATTCATGATACTCTTATTAAACAATGATCATGCACTCATGCTCTTTCACATTACCACATTAATACCATTAACCATGATTTCTCTTTTGTGTGCTACATCTAGTTTTGATTATGCACTCATTGAATATTTTTGGACTAGTATTATAACCCATGCAAATTACCATTGCTATTTATTAACTCTCAAACAAAAATAATTGAAGAACGAGAGTGCAATAATTTCTATAAATCTATTCACCATCATGCTCTAAAAGATATAAGTGAAGTACTACAGCAACTGCTAAACTCAAAAGATAGAAGTGCAGCACAAAGAATATTCTAATAATTATGGTGATAGTGTGTCTCTCTCAAGCAGGTGTGTGCAGGAACCAATGATTGTGGGAAACTAAAAAAAACTAAGGCAAACGACGCTCCAAGCAAAACTCGTATCATGCGGTGAATAAAAATATAGCTCCAAGTGACATACCAATGGATTGAGACGAAAGAGGGGATGCCTTTCGGGGCATCCCCAAGCTTAGACGCTTGAGTATTCCTAGAATATTACCTTGGAGTGCCTTGGGAATCCCCAAACTTAGGCTCTTACTTCTCCTTATTCCTTCATCCATCACGATAACACCCAAAACATGAAACCTTCACCACACAAAACTCAACAAAACCTTCGCGAGATCCTTAGTACAGGAAACATATCAAATATTTTAGGTATTGTTATAAATTGATTCTTATTCTATTATTGCATAAGGTACTGTATTATAACTTCTCCATGACTTATACCCCCCATTATAATCCATAGCATCATCAAATCAAGCAAACAATGCAAGCAAAAAAACAGAATCTATCTAAAACAAAATAGTTTGTAAAGATCTACTGTGTCACACCCGATTCAGCATGTGTCCATGAATGAAATATTAAACGGCGAGAGAAAAGGTCGGACGTCCCACAAAATTAGGAATCTCGGTCCAACAAACCAATCAAGCATAAAAATTGATTTTATGGTGCCCATGACCCATTAAGAAAGGCATAGATCTTGATGCAATCGAATGGCAGTGGGGATGGTGGTAACTACCACTAGGTGGTAGAATCTATTTTCCCTATATATGTATGTATGTATGTATGTATCCACAAAGCATAGCCGCCACCATTTCCATTTCCACCACCATAATGCTCTTGCATATAGTTCATACTTGTAACCGTGCATCGCACAAGTTATCCATTATCAGACATATTGCAATCAATCAATCCCAAGATGTGTTCTCCAATGTTTTGTTCTTGCAATCTGATCTCCATGTGTGAGTAGTTTGGTAAGGTATGGGTTGAGGCATGAGCCTTGCAACCCTAGGTGTTTGTTGAGGGGATCAATGGAAGTCTTTGACATAATGTCTTGTATGTGTGAAATAAAACTGTTTTGTGAAGTGTCTCTTGTCTTGTCCGCGATCTTCATCCTTGCAGGTACCCAGGATCATGGAGGTTGAGCATCAATGAGGCTAGGAGAAAATGTACCATGAAGTATTATACCGAACACCAATGACAATAAGGTTTAGTAGGGTAACATGGATCATATCCTTGGGGATTCATGAGGTGTAGTCATTAAACACCCAATGCTTTTGTCTGATTTGATGAAGGGATCGATAGAAGAGACGTCTAGAGGGGGTGAATAGACTACTTGCAATACTTAAAACCCAACCTTTCCCCAAGTTAACTAGTTGGCAGATTTTATCAGTTATGACAAGTCTAATGCACCCTACACATGCTAATCAACAAATATGGCAGCAGAAAGTAAGACAAGCGTATGTAAGAGGGTAGAGATAGGAAGATCAAACACAATTGTAGACATGAAGATTTTTCCCATGGTTATGATAGGTGGCGCTATCATACATCCACGTTTATGTTGTCTTCAACCCACGAAGGGTAGCGGTCACGAGAGTCCACGGGGGGCTTCACCCATAAGGGTCCACGAAGTAGCAACCTTGACTATTCCATAACGGCTTTCGTCCATGAAGGACTAACCTCACTATGGGTAGATCTTCACGAAGTAGGCGATCTCCTTGCCCGTACAAACTTCTCTTGGTTGATATCTTGGTTAAAGATCTCTTGGTTGATATGGTTAAATATCTCTTGGTTTATAATATTGATGGGCATGCTATTCATTTCTACAATGAAGCGGCTAGAATTGCTAGACCTGATACTAAGCATAAACAAAGACCAGTTGTTGGCGTGCCTGTTGTTTCTGTTAAAATAGGAGATCATTGTTATCATGGCTTGTGTGATATGGGTGCTAGCTTAAGTGCAATCCCCTATTCCTTTTACAAAGAAATCATGCATGATATTGCACCAATTGAACTAGAGGAAATTGCTGTTACTATTAGCTTGCTAATAGAGACACTATTGCACCGATGGGGATTGTTAGAGATGTTGAAGTCTTGTGTGGGAAAATAAAGTATCCTACTGATTTTCTTGTTCTTGGTTCCCCACAAGATAATTTTGTCCCATTATATTTGGCAGACCCTTCTTGAATATTGTTAATGCTAGGATTGATTGTGAGAAAGAAATAGTTACCGTGAGTTTTGGGGATGTGTCTCATGAGCTTAATTTCTCTAAATTTCGTAGAAAACCCCATGACAAAGAATTTCTTAAGAAAGATGAAATTATTGGTCTTGCTTCTATTGTTGTGCCTTCTACTGATCCTTTAGAACTATATTTGCTAGACCATGAAAATGATATGCATATGAATGAGAGGAATGAAATAGATGAAATTTTCTTTGATCAGCAGCCTATTTTGAAACACAACTTACCTGTTGAAATACTTGGGGATCCTCCTCCACCCAAGGGTGATCCCATGTTTGAGATCAAACAGTTACCTGATACGTTGAAATATGCTTATCTTGATGAAAAGGAGATATATCCTGTTATTATTAGTGCTAACCTTTCAAAGCATGAAGAAAAGAGATTATTGAAAACTCTGAGGAAGCACCATGCTGCTATTGGTTATACTCTTGATGATCTTAAGGGCATTAGTCCCACTCTATGTCAGCATAAAATTATTATGGAGCCTGATGCCAAACCAGTTATTGATCACCAACGACGATTGAACCCTAAGATGAAAGAAGTGCTATGAAAAGAAATACTAAAGCTTCTGGAGGCAGGTATAATTTATCATGTTGCCGATAGTAGATGGGTTAGTCTCGTCCATTGTGTCCCAAAGAAGGTAGGTATTACCGTTGTTCCTAATGATAAAAATGAATTGATCCCACAAAGAATTGTTACAGGTTATCGAATGGTAATTGATTTCAGGAAATTAAATAAACTACTAAGAAAGATCATTACCCTTTACCTTTTATTGATCAAATGCTAGAAAGATTATCCAAACATACTCATTTTTGCTTTCTAGATGGTTACTCTAGTTTGTCTCAAATACCTATATCAAGCCAGGATCAAGAAAAAACCACTTTTACTTGCCCTTTCGGTACCTTTGCTTATAGATGTATGCCTTTGGTTTATGCAATGCACCTACTACCTTTCAAAGATGCATGATGGCTATATTCTCTGACTTTTGTGAAAAGATCCTTAAGGTTTTCATGGATTATTTTTCTGTTTATAGATCTTCATTTGATGATTGTTTGAGCAACCTTGATCGAGTTTTGCAGAGATGTGAAGAAACTAATCTTGTCTTGAACTGGGAAAAGTGCCACTTTATGGTTAATGAAGGTATTGTCTTGGGGCATAAGGTCTCTGAAAGAGGTATTGAAGTTGATAAAGCTAAAGTTGATGCCATTGAAAAAATGTCGTGCCCTACGGATATCGAAGGTATAAGAAGTTTCCTTGGTCATGCTGGTTTCTATATGAGTTTTATCAAAGATTTCTCTAAGATTTCTAGGCCTATCACAAATATTTTGCAAAAAGATGTCCCGTTTGTTTTTTATGATGATTGTGTGGAAGCATTTGAAATTCTTAAGAATGCCCTGATTACCGCACCTGTTGTTCAACCACCTAACTGGAACCTACCCTTTGAAATTATGTATGATGCTAGTGACTATGTTGTTGGTGCTGTTCTAGGACAAAGAGTCGATAAGAAATTAAATGTTATCCATTATGATAGTAAAACTCTAGACAGTGCTCAAAGAAACTATGCTACTACTGAAAAAGAATTTTTAGCAGTCGTGTTTGCTTGTGATAAGTTTAGACCTTATATTGTTGATTCCAAAGTAACTGTTCACACAGATCATGCTGCTATTAAGTACCTTATCAAAAAGAAAGATGCTAAACCTAGACTTATTAGGTGGGTCCTTCTGCAACAAGAATTTTATTTGCATATCATTGATAGAAAGGGTGCTGAGAACCCTATGGTAGATAACTTGTCTAGATTAGAAAATGTTCTTGATGAACCACTACCTATTGATGATAGATTTCCTAATGAACAATTAGCTGTCGTAAATGCTTCACATAATGCTCCTTGGTATGCTGATTATGTCAATTACATTGTTGCTAAATTTATACCTCCTAGTTTCACATACCAATAAAAGAAAAAGTTCTTCTATGATTTAAGGCATTACTTTTGGGATGATCCACACCTTTATAAAGAAGGAGTAGATGGTATTATTAGACATTGTGTACCTGAGCATGAACAGGAACAGACCTTACGCAAGTGTCGCTCCGAAGCCTACGGAGAACACCATGCTGGAGATAGAACTGCACATAAGGTACTACAATCTGGGTTTTATTGGCCTACTCTCTTTAAGGATGCTCATAAGTTTGTCTTTTCTTGTGATGAATGTCAAATAATTGGTAATATTAGTAGACGTCAGGAAATGCCTATGAATTACTCTCTTGTTATCGAACCATTTGATGTTTGGGGTTTTGATTATATGGGACCTTTTCCACAATCTAACGAGTATACTCATATTCTAGTTGCGGTTGATTATCTTACTAAGTGGGTAGAAGCTATTCCAACTAGTAGCGTTGATCATAACACTTCTATTAAAATGCTTAAAGAAGTTATTTTCCCTAGATTTGGAGTCCCTAGATATTTGATGACCGATGGTGGTTCACACTTTATTCATGGTGCTTTCCGTAAATTGCTCCCTAAATACAATGTTAATCATAGAATTGCATCTCCTTATCATCCTCAGTCTAGTGGTCAAGTAGAATTGAGCGATAGAGAAATTAAATTGATTTTGCAGAAGACTGTTAACAGATCTAGAAAGAATTGGTCTAAGAAACTTGATGATGCATTGTGGGCTTATAGAACTGCTTGCAAAAACCCTATGGGTATGTCTCCGTATAAGATGGTTTATGGTAAAGCATGTCACTTACCTCTAGAACTAGAACATAAAGCTTACTGGGCAATCAAAGAGCTCAATTATGATTTCAAACTTGCTGGTGAGAAGAGGTTATTTGACATTAGCTCACTTGACGAATGGAGAACCCAAGCCTATGAGAATGCCAAGTTGTTTAAAGAAAAGGTCAAGAGATGGCATGATAGAAGGATACAAAAGCGTGAATTTAATGTAGGTGATCATGTCTTGCTATACAATTCTTTATTAAGATTTTTAGCAGGAAAACTTCTCTCTAAATGGGAAGGTCCTTATGTCATCGAGGAGGTATACCGTTTCGGTGCCATCAAGATTAACAACACCGAAGGCACAAACCCGAAGGTGGTGAATGGTCAAAGAATCAAACATTATATCTCTGTTACTCCCATAAATGTTGAAACCAATATCATCAATACCATAACTCTGGAGGAGTACATTAGGGAGACTTACCGGAACGTTTCAGACTCCGAAAAGGAACAGGTATGTGGTACGGTAAGTAAAAAAGACTCCAAAACTTTTTCAATGGAAATTTTTATCTGTTTTGGAATATTTAAAAAATTAGAAAATTTTATAAAAATTCATTATATAATCTCCCGAAGGTTTTGACTTTCATATCACGCCAATACCTCATGTTTTCTCTTTGAGCTATTTTTGCAGCAGATTTAGAGCAATATGTCGTCCCAAGATTCTAATGGGGAGAGCTATATATTGCATTATCTTGCCAATCCCAAGCGTTACGTGGACTTAGATCCTTATGGATTGTTCTCGGAGGAAGAACAAGAAGGCAAGTACGAGGAAGAAAGCTCGAATGAAGAAGAGGCCCCCCTGCCTCAACCAGGAGTTATGCACGTGGAGTTCAAGAAATCAAGCCTTCCCAACACCCGGCGAAAACCAAGTGTTATATTTATCCCTTCTCGTTTCCTTTAGGAGAGCAAGGAAGAATTATGTAAAAAGATATTGAAGCTCGAGCAAGAGGTGGACGACCTAAGGGAACAGAATTTTATGCTTAGGAGGAAACTAGACAAGCTTTCAACCTCATCAACAACTCCAACATCACCACCTTTGAAGCAAGACAACTAAACACATGGGTATGGGCACTCCCCTTGTCTTGTGCCAAGCTTGAGGGAGGTTCCCTGGTATCGTATCACCATCACATCTTCTATTTTTATTTTTATTTCTATTTCTATTTCTATTTTTATTTTTATCATCTTTCCTTAGTTCGATCCTTTTAGTTATATATTGATCTAGTAGAATAAAGTTTTCGTGTGATCTAGTTTTGAGTCTTTGCTTTATGATTCCTCCTATGTAAGCAAGTCCGTGAGTTATATAATAAAATTTTCTTTTGAGTTGAGGGCTTTTTCTTGTTTGGCATGATCTTGATCTTGAGGAAGATGAAGTATAAAGAAGTATAGAATAAAAGCAAATAGTACATATGACAATCTTATGGGGAGTGATGACTTCACATACAGGAAGTATGTCGATTGAAACCTTTTGTGGGTTGACAAACATAGTTGTTGCTCACTGGGGAAATTAAAAGGAAGTAATAAGGAAAGAGAGGTTCACATATAAATATAGTATCTTGGACATCTTTTATGATTGTGAGCACTCATTAAAATATTATATGTTAAGAAGTTGATGTCAGACAAGGAAGAAAACATAATGGTTTATGTTTGATTATTTCCGAATAGAGTTTATATTGTTATAGATCCCTCAACATGTGTTGCTTGCTTCCACCTCATATCAGCCAAAACTTCCGTACCAACTAGAGATACTACTTGTGCATCCAAACACCCTTAACCCAGTTTTGCCATGAGAGTCCACCATGCCTACCTAAGGATAGAATAAGATCCTTCAAGTAAGTTTTCATTGGTGCAAGCAATAAAAAATGCTCTCTAAATATGTGTTATCTATTAATATGAGGAAAATAAAATTTATACGAACTTGTGATAGGGAAGAAATAAAAGCGACGGACTGCATAATAAAGTTCTCTATCACAAGGGGCAATATAAAGTGATGTTATTTTGCATTAAGAGATTGTGCATCCAACTATAAAATCACATGACAACCTCTGCTTCCCTCTATGAAGGGCCTATCTGTTACTTTTATTTTCTAGTACTTACCTTTATGCAAGAGTCGTGGTGATTTCCATCACTTTCTCTATTTTCGCCTTCATTTTCTGGCAAGTGTCACGTGTTTGGGAATTATCTAGGAACATATATACACTCGGAAGTGGACGAGCATGAGTTATTACTGTTTACATTACCCTTGAGGTAAATAGTTGGGAGGTAACACTATAAGCCCCTATCTTTCTCTGTGTCCGATTAAAACTTTGAACTCATAGGTACCTCGTGAGTGTTAGAAATTGTGAAATACTAAAATATGATTGAGTATGTGGGTTTGCTTTACAAGCTCTTATATTAACTCTTTCCTATGTTATGATAAATTGGAATTGCTTCAATGACTGAGATAATAGTTTGTCGGTTCTCAATAGAGTTCTTGATTCATAATTTGCCATTGTGAATGAATTATTACTTTAGCATAATAAATTATATGTAAATATATGGTTCTAAAGATGATCAAGGTGCCTTCATGTCCGTATTTTATTTTATCGACACCTCTATCTCTAAACATGTGGGCATATTTATCGATTTCAGCTTTCGCTTGACTACAAGCGAGGTCTAAGCTTGGGGGAGTTGATACGTCCATTTTGCATCAAGATTTTATATTGATATTTATTGCATTATGGTCTTTTATTACATATTTTGGTACAACACTTATGCATCTTCTCTCTTATTTTACAAGGTTTACATGAAGAGGGAGAATGCCCGCAACTGGAGTTCTGGACTAGAAAAGGAGCAAATCTGAGATACATATATTGCACAACTTCAAAAGTCCTGAAAATCTATGGAGAATTATTTTGGAATATATAAAAAATATTTGGCGAAAGAAATACATCAGGGGGCCCACCAGGCAGCCACAAGCTTGCAGGGCGCGCCCCACCCCCTGGGCGCGCCCCTAGGGCTTGTGGCCCACCTGGAAGCCCTCCGATGCCCATCTTCTTCTATATTGAGGGTTTCGTCATGGAAAAAATCAGAACATAGCTTTCGGGACGAAGCGCCGCCGTCTCGAGGCGGAACTTGGGCAGAACCAATCTAGAGCTCCGACAGGGCAATCCTACCGGGGAAACTTCCCTCCGGGGGATCGAAGCCGTCGTCATCACCAACGATCCTCTCATCGAGAGGGGATCAATCTCCATCAACATCCTCATTAGCACCATCTCCTCTCCAAACCCTAGTTCATCTCTTGTATCCGATCTTTGTCTCAAAACCTCAGATTGATACCTGTGGGTTGCTAGTAGTGTTGATTACTCCTTGTAGTTGATGCTAGTTGGTTTACTTGGTGGAAGATCATATGTTCAGATCATTGATCATCATTTATACTCCTCTAATTATGAACATGAATATGCTTTGTGAGTAGTTACGTTTGTTCCCGAGGACATGGGATAAGTCTTGTTATAAGTAATCATGTGAATTTGGTATTCGTTCGATATTTTGATGAGATGTATGTTGTCTCTCCTCTAGTGGTGTTATGTGAACATCGACTACATAACACTTCACCATTGTTTGGGCCTAGAGTAAGGCATTGGGAGGTAATAAGTAGATGATGGGTTGCTAGAGTGACAGAAGCTTAAACCCTAGATTATGCGTTGCTTCGTAAGGGGCTGATTTGGATCCACATGTTTCAAGCTATGGTTAGATTTATCTTAATTCTTCTTTCGTAGTTGCAGATGCTTGCAGGAGGGGTTAATAATAAGTGGGAGGATTGTCCAAGTAAGCGCAGCACCCAAGCACCGGTCCACCCACATATCAAATTATCAAAGTAGCGAACGTGAATCATATGAGCATGATGAAAACTAGCTTGACATAAATTCTCATGTGTCCTCGGGAGCGCTTTACTTTATATAAGAGTTTTTCCAGGCTTGTCCTTTGCAATAAGAAGGATTGGGCCACCTTGCTACACCTTTGTTACAATTGTTACTTGCTACCCATTACGAATTATCTTATCACAAAACTATCTGTCACCGATAATTTCACTGCTTGCGGAGAATACCTTACTGAGAACCGCTTGTCATTTCCTTCTGCTCCTCATTGGGTTTGACACTCTTACTTATCGAAAGGACTATGATAGATCCCCTATACATGTGGTTCATCAAGGTGAGTGTGCTTATATCCATGGATTCACATTAGTCACAAAGAAATCACATGCTTATTTCAAGGTTTTATTAGCTCTCTCGAAGCAAGGCACTACTCGCATGCCCCTAGGGAGGAGGTTGGGAGGAGTTAACCATCGCGCGCCTCTGACCTAAATGTTGGAAATATGCCCTGGAGGCAATAATAAATTGGTTATTATCATATTTCCTTGCTCATGATAATCGTTTATTATCCATGCTATAATTGTATTGATCAGAAACTCAGATACATGTGTGGATACATAGACAACACCATGTCCCTAGTATACCTCTAATAGACTAGCTCGTTGATCAAAGATGGCTATGGTTTCCTAGTCATGGACATGAGATGTCATTTGATAATGGGATCACATCATTAGGAGAATGATGTGATGGACAAGACCCAAACTACAAACGTAGCATATGATGGTGTCAGTTTATTGCTACTGTTTTCTGCATGTCAACTATTTGTTCCTATGACCATGAGATCGTGAAACTCACTGACACCAGAGGAGTACCTTGTGTGTATCAAACGTCACAAGGTAACTGGGTGACTATAAAGGTGCTCTACAGGTATCTCCGCGGGTGTCTGTTGGGTTGGCGTGGATCAAGACTGGGATTTGTTACTCCGTGTGACGGAGAGGTATCTCAGGGCCCACTCGGTAATACAACATCACAATAAGCCTTGCAAGCAATGTGACTAAGTGTTAGTCATGGGATCTTGTATTACGGAACGAGTAAAGAGAATTTCTAGTAACGAGGTTGAACTAGGTATGGACATACCGACGATCGAATCTCGCGCAAGTAACATACCGAAGAACAAAGGGAACATCATACGGGATTAACTGAATCCTTGACATAGAGGTTCGACCGATAAAGATCTTCGTAGAATATGTAAGAACCAATATGGGCATCTAGGTCCTGCTATTGGTTACTGACCGTAGAGGTGTCTCGGTCATGTCTACATAGTTCTCGAACCCGTAGGGTCTGCACACTTAAGGTTCAGTGACATTTCGGTAGTACAGAGTTATGTATGGTGGTTACCGAAGGTTGTTCGGAGTCCCGGATGAGATTCCGAATGTCACGAGGAGCTCCGGAATGGTCTGGAGGTAAAGATTTATATATAGGAAGTCCTGTTTTGGTCGCCGGAAAAGTTTCGGGCTCATCGGTAGTGTACCGGGAGTGCCGGTAGTGTACCGGGGGACCATCAGGAGAGGTATTTCGACCCAAGAGGTTAAATGGTATGTGGGAGGAGGTAAACCAGCTCCTGGTGGGCTGGCAGAAGCCTCCTCTAAGGGCCCATGCGGCTGGAGTGGTTTTATAAGGAAAAAAAATCCAAAGGTCGAGAGGTGGAAAGAGTTTCCAAGTGGAAAGGAGGAATCCTACTCCTAATAGGATTGGAGTAGGACTCCTCCACCTCCAATTTCAACCAAACTTTGAGGGTTTGAGGCTGCCTCCTCCCCTCCCTCCCTCCTATATATACTAGAGGATTTAGAGGAAAAAGCTAACCCTAATAGCCACGTGGTACCTCTCCTCTAGATCGTAGCTTTTCCTCTAGATCGGTTTTCAGCGGTGCTTAGGCGAAGCCCTGCTGGAATAGCTCCACCACCATTACCGCAACACCGTCGTGCTGCTGGAGAACTCATCTACCTCTCCGCTCCATCTTGCTGGATCAAGAAGGTAGAGATCATCATCAAGCTGTACGTGTGCTAAATGCGGAGGTGTCGTCCGTTCGGCGCTAGATCGGAAGGACCGTGATCAAGATTGCGAGACGGATCATGATGAGATCGCGGGATGGATCGTGATGAGTTCGCGGAACGGATCGTGATTGGATCGCGGGACGGATCGTGATGAGATCATGGGATGCTCAGCGATTTGGATCGCGAAGACGTTCGACCACACCAACCGCGTTTCTTAACGCTTCCTGCTTAGCGATCTACAAGGGTATGTAGATCCACTCTCCCTCTCATAGATGCTCATCACGATGGATAGACCTTGCGTGTGCGTAGGAAATTTTTTGTTTCCCATGAAACGTTCCCCAACACTAAACAATACTAGGATTTGAACGAGGAATAAGTATGCTCACACAACATCACCATGCTATAAAAATATTTGAATGGGCAACAAGTTAACAACCTCTAATTCATGATACTCTTATTAAACAATGATCATGCACTCATGCTCTTTCACATTACCACATAAATACCATTAACCATGATTTCTCTTTTGTGTGCTACATGTGGTTTTGATTATGCACTCATTGAATATTTTTTGACTAGTATTATAACCCATGCAAATTACCGTTGCTATTTATTAACTCTCAAACAAAAATAAGTGAAGAACGAGAGTGCAATAATTTCTATAAAATCTATACGCCATCGTGCTCTAAAAGATATAAGTGAAACACTAGAGCAACTGCTAAGCTCAAAAGATATAAGTGCGGCACAAAGAATATTCTAATAATTATGGTGATAGTATGTCTCTCTTAAGCAGGTGTGTGCAGGAACCAACAATTATGGGAAACTAAAAAAACTAAGGCAAATGACACTCCAAGCAAAACTCGTATCATGTGGTGAATAAAAATATAGCTCCAAGTGACATACCAATGGATTGAAATGAAAGAGGGGATGCCTTCCAGAGCATCCCCAAGCTTAGACGCTTGAGTATTCCTAGAACATTACCTTGGGGTGCCTTGGGAATCCCCAAATTTGGCTCTTACCGCTCTGTATTCCTTCATCCATCGCGATAACACCCAAAACTTGAAACCTTCACCACACAAAACTCAACAAAACCTTCGCGAGATCCTTAGTATAGGAAACATATCAAATAGTTTAGGTATTGTTATAAATGATTATTATTTTATTATTGCATAAGGTACTGTATTATAACTTCTCCATGACTTATACCCCCGTTATAATCCATAGCATCATCAAATCAAGCAAACTATGCAAGCAAAAAACAGAATCTGTCTAAAACAGAATAGTCTGTAAAGATCTATTGTGTCACTCCCGATTCAGTGTGTGCCCGTGAATGAAATATTAAACAGCAAGAGAAAAGGCCGGACGTCCCACAAAATTAGGAATCTCGGTCCAACAATCCAATCAAGCATAAAAAACTGATTTTATGGTGCCCATGACCCATTAAGAAAGGCACAGATCTTCATGCAATCGAATGGCAGTGGGGATGGTGGTAACTACAACTAGGTGGTAGAATCTATTTTCCCTATATATATATATATATATATATATATATCCACAAAGCATAGCCGCCACCATTTCCATTTCCAGCACCATAGTGCTCTTGCATATAGTCCATACTTGTAACCGTGCATCGCACAAGTTATCCATTGTAAGACATATTGCAATCAATCAATCCCAAGATGTGTTCTCCAATGTTTTGTTCTTGCGATCTGATCTCCATGTGTGAGTAGTTTGGTAAGGTATGGGTGTTGGGGAACATTCTATGTCAAGGATTCAGTTAATCCCGTATGATGTTCCCTTTGTTCTTCGGTATGTTACTTGCCCGAGATTCGATCGTCGGTATCTCTATACCTAGTTCAACCTCGTTACTGGCAAGTCTCTTTACTCGTTCTGTAATACAAGATCCCGTGACTAACACTTAGTCACATTGCTTGCAAGGCTTGTTGTGATATTGTATTACTGAGTGGGCCCTAAGATACCTCTCCGTCACACGGAGTAACAAATCCCAGTCTTGATCCATGCCAACCCAACAGACACCCTCGGAGATACCTGTAGAGTACCTTTATAGTCATCCAGTTACGTTGCGAGGTTTGATACACACAAGGCGTTCCTCCGGTGTCAGTGAGTTGCATGATCTCATGGTCATAGGAACAGATACTTGACATGCAGAAAATAGTAGCAATAAATTGACACGATCATATGCTACGTTTGTAGTTTGGGTCTTGTCCATCACCCCATTCTCCTAATGATTTGATCCCGTTATCAAATGACATCCCATGTCCATGGCTAGGAAACCTTAACCATCTTTGATCAACGAGCTAGTCTATTAGAGGCATACTAGGGACATGGTTTTGTCTATGTATCCACACATGCATCTAAGTCTCCGATCAATACAATTATAGCATGGATAATAAACGATTGTCACGAACAAGGAAATATGATAATAACCAATTTATTATTTCCTCTAGGGCATATTTCCAACAGTCTCCCACTTGCACTAGAGTCAATAATCTAGTTCACATCACCATGTGATTTGCATTGTTATGAATCTAACACCCAATGAGTTTTGGGGCTCGATCATGCTTTGCACGTGAGAGAGGTCTTATAGTCAACGGGTCTACGACATTCAGATCCATGTGTACTTTGCAAATCTCTATGTCAAACCGTAAACACTGCTACCACACTCCACTTGGTACTATTCCAAATGGCTGCTCCACTATACGTATCCAGATTGCTACTACGAGTCATCTGGATTAGTGTTAAAGCTTGCATCAACGTAACTATTTACGATGAACTCTTATCACCTCCATAATCGAGAAACATCTCCTTAGTCCTTTGGTTACTAAAGATAATTTTGACCGTTGTCTAGTGATCCACTCCTGGATCACTCTTGTACCCCTTGATAGACTCATGGCAAGGCATACATCAGGTGCGGTACACAACATGGCATAATATAGAGCCTATGGCTAAGGCATAGGGGACGACATTCGTCCTTTCTCTTTCTTCTGCCGTGGTCGAGCTTTGAGTCTTACTCAACTTCACACCTTACAAATCAGGCAAGAACTCTTTCTCTGACTGATCCATTTTGAGCTCTTTCAAAAAACTTGTCAAGATATGTACTCATTGAAAGTATCATCAAGTATCTTGATCTATCTCTATAGATCTTGATGCTCAACAATTAGGTAGCTTTATCCAGGTCTTCCTTTGAAAAACTCTTTTCAAACAACCGTTTATTCTTTCCAGAAATTCTACATCATTTCCGATCAACAATATGTCAACCACATATGCTTATCAGAAACTCTATAGTGCTCCAACTCACTTTATTGTAAATACAAGTTTCTCGTAAACTTTGTATAAACTGCAAAACTTTGATCACCTCATCAAAGTGTATATTCCAACTCCGAGATGCTTGCTCCAGCCCTTAGATGGATAGCTGGAGCTCGCACACCTTTTAGCATCCTTAGGACTGACAAAACCTTCTGGTTGTATCACATACAACCTTTCCTCAGGTAAACTGTTAAGGAAACGATGTTTTGTCATCCATCTACCAGATTTCATAATTGAAAAATGCAGCAATTGCTAACATAATTCCAACAGACTTTAGCATCACTACGAGTGAGAAAGTCTCATCGTAGTGAACTCCTTGAACTTGGCGGAAACTTCTTTGTGACAAGTCGAGCTTTATAAATGGTGACATTCACCAGCAGCGTCTGTCTTCATTTTAAAGGTCCATTTGTACTCAACGACCTGCCGTCCAACGAGCAAGTCCACCAAAGTCTATACTTAGTTTTCATACATGGATCCTTTCTCGGATTTCATGGCCTCTAACCATTTGTCGGATTCTGGGCCCATCATCACTTCTCCATAGCTCGTAGGTTCATCGTTGTCCAACAATATGACCTCTAAGACAGGGTTGTCGTACCACTCAGGACCAATACACGTTCTTGTTGACCTACGAGGTTCGATAGTAACTTGATCCGAAGCTTCATGATCATCATCATTAACTTCCTCTTCAACTAACGTAGGCTTCACACAAACATCTTCCTGCGCTGCGCTACTCTCTGGTTGAAACAAAGGTTCAACAACCTCATCAAAGTTCTATCTTCCTCCCACTCAATTCTTTTGAGAGAAACTTTTCCTCGAGAAAAGACCCAGTTTTAGCAACAAATATTTTATGCTTGGTCTAAGATAGAAGGTTCACCCAACTGTTCTTAGGGTATTCTATGAAGATGCATTTGTCCGCTTTGGGTTCGAGCTCATTAGATGAAAACATTTTTCCACACAAGCGTCGCAGCCCAAACATTAAGAAATGACAGCTTAGGTTTCTATGAAACCATAATTCACATGGTGTCATCTCAACAGATTTAGATAGTGCCCTATTTAAAGTGAATGTAGTTGTCTCTAATGCATAACCCCAAAATTATAGTAGCAAAATGATAAGAGACATCATAGCACGCACCATATCCAATAGAGCACGGCTATGATGTTCAGACACACCATCACGCTATGGTGTTCTAGGTGCGTGTGTTGTGAAACAACTTTCACATTGTCTAAAGTTGTATGCCAAACTCGTAACTCAGATATTCACCTCCATGATCATATCGCAGACATTTCTTCTTGTCACGATGATCTTAAACTTCACTCTGAATTTGCTTGAACCTTTCAAACGATTCAGACTTGTGTTTCATTAAGTAAATATACACTATATCTACTCAAATCATCAGTGAAGCTAAGAAAATAACGGTATCCACCACATGCTATAAGACTCATTGGATTGCATACATCAACATGTATCATTTCCAATAAATCACTTGCCCGCTCAATCAATCCGGAAAACAAGGTCCTTAGTCATCTTGCCTAAGAGGCATGGTTCACATGTCTCACCCGATTCGAAATCGAATGATTCCAAATATCCATCAGCATGGAGTTTCTTCATGCGTTTTATACCAATATGAGATTTAGCGGCAATGCCACAAGTATGTGGTACTATCATTATTAACTTTGTATCTTTTGGCATCAATGTTATGAACATGTGTATTACTACGATCAAGATTCAACAAACCATTCTCACTGGGTGCATGAGCATTGAAGGCATTATTCATGTAAACAGAATAACCATTATTCTCTAACTTAAATGAATAATTGTGTTGCAATAAACACGATCTAATCATGTTTATGCTCAATGCAAAACACCAAATAACATTTATTTAGGTTCGTCACTAATCCCAAAGGTAGAGAGAGCATGCGATGTTGATCACATCAACCTTGGAAACATTTCCAACACACATCGTCACCTCACCCTTAGCTAGTTCTCCGTTTATTCCGTAGCTTTTATTTCAAGTTACTAACATTTAGCAACTGAACCGGTATCCAATACCCAGGTGCTACTAGGAGTACTAGCAAGGTACACATCAATAACACGTATATCAAATATACTTCTGTCTACGTTGCCAGCCTTCTTATCTACCAAGTATCTAGGGTTGTTCCGCTTCAGGGACCGCTCTCCTCATAATCGAATCACTTAGTCTCGGGTTTGGGTTCAACTTTGGGTTGCTTCACTGGAGCAGCAACTTACTTGCTATCCATGAAGTTTCCCTCCTTGCTCCTGCCCTTCTCATAACTAGTGGTTTGACTAACCATCAACACTTGACGCTCCTTCTTGATTTCTACCTTCGCGGTGTCAAACATCGCGAACAGCTCAGGGATCATTATTTCTATCCCTAGCATTTTATAGTTCATCACCAAGTTCTAGTAGCTTAGTGACAATGACTTGGAGAACTATATCAATCACTATCTTTTCTGGAAGATCAACTCCCATTTGATTCAAGCGATTGTAGCACCCACACAATCTGAGCACATGCTCAACGATTGAGCTATTCTCTTTCATCTTGTAGGCAAAAAATCTTGTTGGAGATCTCATATCTCACAACATGGGCATGAGCCTGAGATCCCAATTTCATCTCTTAGAACATCTCATATGTTCCGTGACGTTCAAAATGTTTCGGAGCCTCAATTCTAAGTCGTAATGCATGACACACTAAACTATCAAGTAGTCATCAGAACGTGCCTGTCAGATGTTCACAACATCTATAAACGACGCTAGAGGGGTTGGCGCACCGAGCGGTGCATTAAGGACATAAGCCTTCTGTGTAGCAATGAGGACAATCCTCAGCTCACGGACCCAGTCCGCAATATTGCTACCATCATATTTCAACTCTATTTCTTTAGGAACATATAAAAATTCAAGGGAGCTACAGTGCGAGCAAGTAATCTACAACATAATTTGCAAAGACACTACTGACTATGTTCATGATAATGAGTTTGATTAATCATATTACTGAAGAACTCCCACTCAAATTGACATCCCTCCGGTCATTCGAGTGACACATGATCCAAATTCACCAACTCAAGTCCGATCATCTCATGAGTTGAGGTGGTTTCAATGGTGAACATCATCATGTTGATCATATCTACTATATGACTCATGTTCGACCTTTCGGTCTCTTGTGTTCCGAGGCCATGTCTGTACATGCTAGGCTCGTCAAACTTAACCCGAGTGTTCTGCATGTGCAACACTGGCTTGCACCCGTTGTATGTGAACGTAGAGTCTATCACACCTGATCATCACGTGGTGTCTCGACACGACGAACTTTTGCAACAGTGCACACTCCGGGAGAACACAATTTATCTTGAAATTAAGTGAGGGATCACCTTATAATGCTACCGTCGTCCTAAGCAAAACAAGGTGCATAAAAGGATTAACATCACATGCAAATCATAAGTGACATGATGTGGCCATGAACTTGTGCTTTTGATCTCCATCTTGAAAGCACCGGCATGATCTCCATCGTCACCGGCATGACACCATGATCTCCATCATCTTGATCTCCATCAACGTGTTGCCATCGGGGTTGTCGCGCCCATCATGCTTGTACTACTATTGCTACCGTTTAGCGATAAAGTAAAGCATTACATAGCGCTTAATGATTGACACGCATGTCATACAATAATTAAAGACAACCCTATGGCTCCTGCCGGTTGCCGTACTCATCGACATGCAAGTCGTGATATTCTATACAACACATGATCATCTCATACATCACATATATCACATCATGTAATTGGCCATATCACATCACAACATACCCTGCAAAAACAAGTTAGACGTCCTCTAATTGTTGTTGCATGTTTTACGTGGATGCTACGGGTATCTAGCAAGAACAATTCTCACCTATGCATAAACCACAATGATGATACATAAGTTGCTTTTCAACCTTCTCAAGGACCGCCTTAGTCGAAACCGATCCAACTAAAGTAGGAGAAACAAACACCCGCCAGCCATCTTTGTGCAATGAGGTTACACATTAGTCAATGGAACTGGTCTCTCGTAAGCATACGAGTAAGGTTGGTCCAGGCCGCTTCATCCCACAATACCACTAAACCAAAAACACGACCAAGGAAGGAAGCAATCTAAGCATCAACGCCCACAAACTCTTTGTGTTCTACTCGAGATCTCATCTACACATAGACCTAGCTCTAATACCACTGTTGGGGAACGTTGTATGGGAAACAAAAAAATTCCTACGCACATGCAAGATCAATCCATGGTGATGACCATCTATGAGAGGGAGAGTGGATCTACATACCCTTGTAGATCTCTAAGCGGGAAGCGTTAAGAAACGCGGTTGGTGTAGTCGAACGTCTTCGCGATCCAAATCGTCGAGCGTCCCGTGATCTCATCACGATCCGTCTTGCGGTCCAATCACGATCCGTCCCGCAAACTCATCACAATCTATCCCGCGATCTCATCACGATCCGTCTCGCAATCTTGATCACGGTCCTTCCGATCTAGCACCAAACGGACGGCACCTCCGCGTTCAGCACACGTATAGCTCGATGACGATCTCCGCCTTCTTGATCTAGCAAGAGGGAGCATAGAGGTAGACGAGTTCTTCGGTAGCATGACGGCACCGCGGCGATGGTGGTGGAGCAATTTTGGCAGGGCTTTGCCTAAGCACTGCAGAAAACCGATCTAGAGGAGAAACTATGCACTAGAGGAACGGGTAGCACGTGGCTGAAAATCAAGTGCCAAAACCCTAAAACCCTCTAGTATATATAGGAGGAGAGGAGGAGGAGGCTTGGCCCTCAAGGAGCCAGCCCTAGGCTTCGGCCGAACAAGGAGGGAGGAGTCCTTGTAACGACCCGACCTGGAAGGTCAAGTCTCCGGTGTTTCCGTACCATCCCAAGATCATGCTGGTACACACACGGTACATCAATGTATATATCAAAGGTAAATCACACAGCATTATATTAATCGAAATCTCATATCGAGTCCTTTATTACAATAAAAATTACAATAAAGTGGCCAAAAGGCCAACTCATGAGAATAACTAAGTCTTGCGGAAGCGTCGAAAGTAGATGAGTCCATCTGACTCCAAGGGCATCTCACTGAGCATAGAACGTGTCCTCACTCCTGGTCGGAAAAGTACTCTGCAACATGATACGTTGCAGCCGTGTAGGTCAGCATATGGAATATGCCGGCAAAGTCACAGTAGAGGTGTGAAAATAATCATCTAGTCTATATGCATATATGGCAGGTGGGGTGATAAGTTTTGCGTAAAGCCAATTTTTCCTACATCAAGAAAGGGGCTAAGCAAAATATTACTAAGTTGGTTGATTAATGAGATGGTTCCACCAACCATTTCTCATACCCAAAATTATTAAATACCCACATCATCATATTATTTGTGTTGAGAGTTCCGGAAGTTTCAATTCCTTTGGCTCAAGTCGTCCATGACCGTGGACACGGCTAATCGATTAGGTTTTGTACTCTGCAGAGTTTTGCACACGTTCCCCACAAGATTTGGTCGCCTCCGTTTGATTTCTCGCACTTCAGGGTGTTTGAGAAACGGATGACCAAAACATGGTCTTCCAAAGGGTTTCCCTGCGACTCTGACGGTGCCCATCCTTTCCTACCGTTCTTCTACCTCTCGTAGCACCGCCTGTCCAGGGTCACCACGATATCCAACCAAGCCAGAGCCCATAATGACTTGTGGCTGTGCAGGTAAGCCTTGGGTCTTGAAGCACCCATCCATCCCTTTGTGCCTGGGTGGACCTTTCCGCGTGAATACTGGCCATCTCCAGCATCACCTAGGCTAACCACTGGTTTCTCCAGGGCGCAGTTCAACCATCATCCACCCAGAGGTATGTTGAAAACTTGGAGTCTTGAAATCTTGCTCATTATGTAGGTCTTGAAATTATTAACTCTCTCAACTCCCATGAATCACACAACCAACCCCGTCTACTATTAGCATAGCAAAAGTAAAACAACGTTTCCCGGGGGCCAATGTTGTCAAAGAGGGTTGAGAGGGGTATCTACCACATGATACTACTACAATGTAACCAAGTTTCCAACTAACCTATCTTGCATGCAACTGGGGAGATGGTAGAACTAATGCATATAAAACATGGGTAAAACATGATCAAAGTGACTTGCCTGATTGATGATCTTCGTACGTGAGTGACTCTAAGTAACAAGCTTCGCACTCCGGATAATCTAACGAAACAAACAATGCACTCAGATAAGCATACAACAAAAATAAGTACTCATAACATTCAGCAAATAAGTACTAAACAAACAAGGCAAACAATGCACAAAAGTCTCTAGCAAGCAAAACACACAAAGTTTTGTTTTCCAAAGGGGATGATGAAAACACTTCTACATAATAAAACTATTTTGAAATAACAAGACAATTGTTGACAGCAAGGCAACAATAGAATATTTTACTATTAAAGTAAACAAAGTCAATTTAAGTTTGTTGGGAAAACTCTAGTAAAGTTTATAAAAGTTTTGATAAACACTATATGAATCAACTATAGTTGTACTAACAAAAGAATGAAAACTAAACTTATAATTTGTTAACAAAACATGTTCTTGACAGAAAATAATTTACTATTAAATCTGTCTTAGAAAACAGAAACAAAATATACAAAACTTTGTTTGAAAGCAAAACTATTACTAGTTAGTTGTTTTAGTTAAAATAAACCTATTTGAAAAATAAGTTGTGATTCCTATGTTAAATAAAATTAAACTAAGCAAATTTATATTTTTATTAACAGTAAGTGAAAACACTAAATGTTTACTAACAGAACCTAATAAACAAATAAAACCAAATTCTAAAACAAACTAATTAAAATTGAGTTTATAAAACTATATTATAATACTAAGCAGATTCTGTTTATAGCTAAAACACTACCCAAATATATCCTAAAAATCTTCAAACTAAGCATGAAGGTAGTCCTAACTAATACCAAACAGTAGCAAAAAGATTCATATCAAAATCTATTTTCAAACTCTAGTTATTCAGATTTGAAGATTTTAAGCAAATTTGATTCAATTCAAATTTTATAGTTCAAATTTGAAATTTGAAAGTACAGGGTGAAACTACATGAAAAATGTGAACTAATGCAAAAAGAATCAACTTAAAACACTAAATAGATTAAAAGATATAGCTAAAACAAAATTAGAATAGGTTCTGTTTTCTAAATAAAAATCAGAAAAAAGTGAAATTCTACCGGTCGGCCAGGGGGTGACGTGGCGCGATCCTACTGGCTGGCTAGCGCGGGCGTTAGATGGTTACGGGCGGACGACCGATGCTAGGAAGATACCGGTTCGGTTTTAAGTGACTTCTAATCGGGGCCGTCGGATTCAAATCGGAGGGAGGGGAGTGACGACGGCGACTTACCGGTGGGGGGAGGGGATCTCCGGCGAGTGGTGAAGCCGGCCGGTGGTCGGAGATGCTCGGAGATGCGTCTCTGGTGGTCGTTGGCGACGTCGAAAAAGTCCGGACGGTGGCGGTGGTCCTCCTCCGCCGGTTGGTGGTGTCAGAAAGGGGAGGGGAGGTCGGAGTCGTCGGCAATGGCGATGGGGAGATCCGGTGGTGGTGTCAACTCCGGCGAGAGATCTGTGACGGTCTGGCGATTGGGAAGAGGTCTCGGGGTGGGGAATGGATGCGGGGTGCCGGGGCTCTTATATAGCCTGGAGAGGGGGCTCGGGATGGAAGGGGTACGGGAGAACCGGCGAGAGGGATTTCGCCGGCGCCGGCGCGCGCGCGTTGAAGATGACCGACGCGGGGATTTCGGGCGGTCGGGTGGGGCCCAGCGTCAGAGAGAGAGGGAGGCGTTACTGCGCTCGGTCGGCCGGCTTCTAATTTTCGAGTAACTGTCGTGGGCCGGCCCGTTTAATACCGGAAACGGTTACCGTTTCTTTTTAATAATTTTCCAGAGACATTCAAATACATTTAAAGCATTCAAATCGTCTCTAAATATAGGGGTATTATATATCAAAATTAACAGAATAATAAATGCTATTAAATGAACATTTCTATTCTGTCATTTGAACACTTTAAAAAAATATTATTTTCAGAAATTGCCTAATTGTTTTTAAACCCTTTTTGCAAATATTTTCAAAATAACTCCTGGTTATTTTTGTTCAAATAATTCACCAATTTGACCCTGGTGTGGAGTGTCATGTTACTCCTCTCTTATTTTGAACATTTAACCAAAATTTCAAATAGGGAAAGCAGCATAGGGAAAAGTAGAAGGGACTTTCAGAAAGTCAGAAAAGACATTTCAACTATTACATACATTCAAGCAATGATGATGATAGATGCATAACTATATTCATAACATTCCAAAATGAAATTTTGGGATGTTACAAACCTACCCACCTTAAGATGAATCTCGCCCTCGAGATTCGGGTTGGCTAGAAAATAGGTGCGGATGGTCTCTACGAAGATCTTCTTCGCGTTCCCAGGTGGCTTCTTCCTCAGTATGGTGACTCCACAAAACTTTGCAGAACTTGATAATCTTGCTGCGGGTAACTCTGTTTGATGTCTCGAGGATTCTGACAGGCTTCTCCTCATAAGTCAGATCACTTTCAAGCTGTATGGCCTCTAGGGGCACTGTATCTCTCAGAGGGATATCAGCCATCTCTGTATGACATTTCTTCAGCTGGGACACATGGAACACATTATGAACTTCGGATAATCCTTCTGGCAATTCTAGTTTGTATGCAACTTCGCCTCTACGTTCAAGAATTTTGTAGGGGCCTATGAATCTGGGTGCTAATTTTCCTTTAACACCAAATCTCTTGATTCCTCGAAGCGGGGATACACGAAGATATGCTCGGTCTCCCACTTCATACGTCACTTCCTTGCGCTTGCTGTCAGCATAACTCTTCTGTCGAGATTGAGCTATCTTGAGTCTGTCACGAATCAACCTGACTTTCTCTTCCGAATCTTGAATAAGGTCGGGACCAAAAAGTTGTCGGTCTCCAACACCATCCCACGTCAGTGGTGTTCTGCATCTCCTTCCGTATAAAGCTTCGAAAGGGGCCATCTTTAGACTGGTCTGATAACTGTTGTTGTATGAGAATTCTACGTAAGGCAAGTTATCGTCCCAACTAGAACCATAGTCTAGTGCACAAGCTCTCAACATGTCTTCCAGAATCTGGTTGACTCTCTCAGTCTGTCCATCTGTCTGCGGATGAAAGGCTGTACTGAACTCTAGCCTTGTACCCAAAGTTTCATGTAACTGATGCCAAAACTTTGAGGTAAACTGTGTTCCTCTATCTGACACGATACTCCTCGGAACTCCATGCAGACATACGATCCTGGTCATATATATCTTGGCTAGCTTTGCACTGGTATAGGTGGTCTTTACCGGGATGAAGTGAGCCACCTTGGTCAAGCAATCAACCACTACCCAGATGGAATCATAACCTGAACGGGTCCTGGGCAATCCTGTGATGAAATCCATACCAAGCTTTTCCCATTTCCACTCGGGTATCTGCAAAGGTTGGAGTAACCCTGCTGGTTTCTGATGTTCTGCCTTTACTCTCTGACAAACATCACATATTGCAACATGTTCCGCAACATCTTTCTTCATACCTGTCCACCAATAACTTTCCTTTAAATCCAGATACATCTTGGTGTTGCCTGGGTGTATCGAGTAAGGTGAATCGTGGGCTTCCTGAAGTATCAACTTCCTAAGCTCTGGTTCATTGGGCACATAGATTCGGTTCTCAAACCACAAAGTTCCGTGTTCATCCTCACGAAAACCTTTAGCTTTACCATCTTCCATTCTCTGTTTAATCTCAGCTATCTCCTTGTCAGATTTCTGGGCTTCTCGAATTCTTTCGGTCAAGGTGGACTGAATTTCCAGTGTACCAACATATCCTCTTGGAACTATCTCTAGCTTGAGCTTACTGAGATCATCGACTAACTCTTGAGGTAATCCTCCAGCTGTGAGTGTGTTCACATAAGTTTTACGACTCAAGGCATCGGCTACAACATTAGCCTTACCTGGATGGTAGTGTAATCTCATGTCATAGTCCTTGATTAACTCTAACCATCTCCTCTATCTGAGGTTCAACTCTTTCTGCGTGAAGATATACTTCAGGCTCTTATGGTCGGTGTAAACATCACAACTATTTCCGATAAGGAAATGTCTCCAGGTCTTGAGTGCATGAACTACGGCTGCTAACTCCAAGTCATGGGTGGCATAATTCAACTCATGAGGTCGTAGCTGTCTGGAAGCATAGGCTACAACTTTTCCATCTTGCATAAGTACTCCTCCGAGTCCTTGACGTGAAGCATCACAGTAAACCTGGAAATCCTTCCGAATATCGGGCAAGATCAATACTGGGGCTGTGACCAAACGTTCCTTTAACTCTTGGAAACTGGTTTCACATTCCTCGGTCCAAACATACTTGGATTCTTTCTTCAACAACTCTGTCATGGGCTTGGCAATCTTTGAGAAATTCTCAATGAATCTCCGGTAATATCCGGCAAGTCCGAGGAAACTGCGGATCTCCTTAACTGAGGTAGGGGACTTCCACTCGGTGACGGCTTCAACCTTAGCAGGGTCCATTGCTATTCCATCTCCGGAAATAACATGTCCAAGGAATCCGACTTCCGTCAGCCAAAATTCACATTTGCTGAACTTGGCATATAGTTGATGCTCTCTCAGCTTCTCCAGAACTAAACGCAAATGTTCCTTATGCTCTTCCTCGTTCTTGGAGAATATCAGAATGTCATCGATGAACACCACAACAAACTTGTCCAAATATTCCATGAACACTTTGTTCATAAAATTCATGAAGTATGCAGGAGCATTGGTCAATCCAAAAGACATGACCGTATACTCATACAAGCCATACCTCGTGGTGAAAGCTGTTTTGGGTATATCCAGTTCACGAATTTTCAACTGGTGATACCCTGATCGAAGATCGATCTTGGAGAATACTTTGGCTCCTATGAGCTGATCAAACAAATCATTAATCATCGGCAGAGGGTACTTGTTCTTGATAGTCACCTCGTTCAAGGCACGATAGTCAACTACCATTCTCAAAGATTTATCCTTCTTCTCCACCAAAAGTACTGGGGCTCCCCAAGGTGAAAAACTTGGGCGAATATAACCTTTGTCCAATAACTCCTTAATTTGCTTCTTGATTTCCAACAGATCATTTGCGGGCATCCGATAGGGTCTCTTGGAAATTGGGGTTGTCCCTGGCTGTAGCTCTATTAGGAACTCAATCTCCCTATCTGGTGGCATGCCTGGTAATTCTTCAGGAAATACATCTGGAAATTCTTTTACCACAGGTACTTCCTCCTGAACAACTCCCGTGAGGGCATTTAACCTAGCACTCATACGCGTGCGTCGGGATACATACTTAATCCTCTTGTTCTCCAGGGTGGTGAGTGAAACAGATTTGCTAGGGCAATCAAGATTTCCTTCATACTTGGTCATCCAATCCATGCCTAGGATTACATCCAATCCTTGTGACTCTAAGACGATGAGGTCGGTGGGAAAAACATGGTTTCCTATATTGAGTTTCAAGGCATGGCATCCTATCCCTGCCATCATCATACCTCCTGGGGAACTGACCTGAATGGGCTGACTAAGGGTTTTGGTGGGCAAACCATATTTATCCACAACTACCCTTGATATGAATGAATGAGTTGCACCAGAATCAAAAAGTACTGTAACAGGACGTGAATGCAATAAAAACTTACCAACCACAGTCTCGGGTTGATCATAGACTTCTTCCACGTCGATGTGATTCACTTGAGCACGGGGAAACGGATTGGGCTTCTTAACTGCTGCATTGCCGTTGTTGTTGCCGTTTCCATTGCCTTGCTTGCTCTGGGGACACTCAGTAGCATAGTGCCCTGTCTTCTGGCACTTGAAACAGGTGATGTGACTCAGATCCTTCTGAGTAGGAACTTGACGGTGCTGGTTGTTGTTCCCATTCCCATTGTCAGTCTTGAAATTGCCATGGTTGAGACGGTTGTCCCCATTTCCTCCATGATGGTGGCCTCCATGGTTGTGCACAGCATGAGTGTGCTTTCCAAACTTACTGTTTCCTGATCCGGTATTCCCTGAGTACGGGGAGTAGCAAAGCTTCTGATGAGCTCCAGAGTTGAACTTCCCCTGAGTGTACTTCCTCTTGCGGTTCTCAATCTGCTGTTGTTTACCTTCCAGAATAAGTGCCTTATCCACCAGCTCTTGGTAGTTGTTGAAATTAGCCACTACCAGCTGCATGCTCAACTCATCGTTGAGTCCTTCCAGAAATTTCTCTTGCTTGGCTGCATCATCGGCCACATCTCCTGGGGCATAACGGGCCAACATGCTGAACTCTTCCACATATTGGGCCACAGAGCGATTACCCTGGCGCAAATTGCGAAACTCGCGCTTCTTCAGACTCATGGCTCCAGCTGATACATGAGCGATGCGGAAAGCAAGCTTGAATTGCTCCCAGGTTACATCAGCAATAGGATAGGTGATGATGTAATTCTCCCACCATGACGCTGCTGGTCCTTCCAGTTGATGTGCTGCAAATCGCACTTTCTCAGCGTCAGTGCATCCAGCGGTGACAAGTTCTCTCTCCATCTTACGAAGCCAGTCATCTGCCACAATGGGCTCAGTGCTGTTGGAGAAAGTTGGAGGGTTCAACCTCAGAAAACGGGTGAGATTGTCAGTCTGGGGTGGATGGTGGTGGTTATTGTTGTTCTGATTGTTGTTGGTCTGATTCTGAATCAATAACTGCATCAGTGCATTCTGCTGCTGAAGGAGTTGAGTGAGTTCTGGTGGGAAAGTGAAGTCGGTCTCACGTCGTGGAGGCATCTTGCTGATTTCAGAGGGATGAGAATTAGAATAGAACAAGGGTCTAGAAGAAATTCACTACCCATATGCAATGCAACAAACATATCACACCAAACACTCATTCATTTATTCAATCAACGTCAAACATCGGAAATACAAATCTCAAACAACTAAACATCGACCTACGCTTTAACGTATAAAAGATACATTGGAGGGCATAACTAATGTTCTCCTCAAAAGTGCATAGTCGTAGGACCTCCGGTGGTGCTTTCCTCATAGTCTTCATCGTCGCTGATGAAGGGTGCCATGTCTCCTTCGGGGTGAAGGTTTTCCCCCATGTCTAGCTGCTCTTCCAGAGTTGCAATGCGTGCATTCTGCTCATCAATCCTCTCTAGGAAGTCCTTCACTTCATGCTCGTGTTCATAGTTGGCCTCTCGCAGATCAGCTTCAAGGTCCAGCTCGCGGTTCATCAGATTCTTGATTGTCTTCGTATCAGCACGAACTCGAAGCTCCAGAGTCCTGATGTGAGTCTCCAAGGTCTGGATATAGGAGATAGTGGTGTCTGCAGTGGGAGGAGTTATGATGTTTCCATTGGCATCTCTACGACATACCACGCTGAGTCCTGGTGAAATGGTTCCACCTCTGTATTCCTGCTGAATACGTCCAAGGGCACGATGAATGGCCATGTCTCTTCCAAGTATCCAACTAGGTGCCACGAACTTGAGGTCGATGGGTTCCTTCCGATTCCCAAAAGTCTTCCCTGGAATATGCACCTCGATCCTGTAGCGTCCATCTTGAGGAAATGCCATGATAGGAATCCCGGTGATGCTCGGCAAAGCAATCCTTACGTCCTTGACGATCCTCATCAGCTCCTTACCAAAGGGCATCGTTGCGTCAGGCTGGCAAAACTCCGTGATCAACACTGGGATGAAGGTGGCCATCTATAAATTTTGAAATAATCGGAGAGGAGTCAGAAACGAATAGATGAGAGTATAAGAATTTTTAAAGACAAAGAGAAACAATCCTAAGGCTTTCCAATCCTAGAGGTTACGTCCTACGGTCAGCGTGTGCTCTGATACCATTTCTGTAACGACCCGACCTGGAAGGTCAAGTCTCCGGTGTTTCCGTACCATCCCAAGATCATGCTGGTACACACACGGTACATCAATGTATATATCAAAGGTAAATCACACAGCATTATATTAATCGAAATCTCATATCGAGTCCTTTATTACAATAAAAATTACAATAAAGTGGCCAAAAGGCCAACTCATGAGAATAACTAAGTCTTGCGGAAGCGTCGAAAGTAGATGAGTCCATCTGACTCCAAGGGCATCTCACTGAGCATAGAACGTGTCCTCACTCCTGGTCGGAAAAGTACTCTGCAACATGATACATTGCAGCCGTGTAGGTCAGCATATGGAATATGCCGGCAAAGTCACAGTAGAGGTGTGAAAATAATCATCTAGTCTATATGCATATATGGCAGGTGGGGTGATAAGTTTTGCGTAAAGCCAATTTTTCCTACATCAAGAAAGGGGCTAAGCAAAATATTACTAAGTTGGTTGATTAATGAGATGGTTCCACCAACCATTTCTCATACCCAAAATTATTAAATACCCACATCATCATATTATTTGTGTTGAGAGTTCCGGAAGTTTCAATTCCTTTGGCTCAAGTCGTCCATGACCGTGGACACGGCTAATCGATTAGGTTTTGTACTCTGCAGAGTTTTGCACACGTTCCCCACAAGATTTGGTCGCCTCCGTTTGATTTCTCGCACTTCAGGGTGTTTGAGAAACGGATGACCAAAACATGGTCTTCCAAAGGGTTTCCCTGCGACTCTAACGGTGCCCATCCTTTCCTACCGTTCTTCTACCTCTCGTAGCACCGCCTGTCCAGGGTCACCACGATATCCAACCAAGCCAGAGCCCATAATGACTTGTGGCTGTGCAGGTAAGCCTTGGGTCTTGAAGCACCCATCCATCCCTTTGTGCCTGGGTGGACCTTTCCGCGTGAATACTGGCCATCTCCAGCATCACCTAGGCTAACCACTGGTTTCTCCAGGGCGTCGTTCAACCATCATCCACCCAGAGGTATGTTGAAAACTTGGAGTCTTGAAATCTTGCTCATTATGTAGGTCTTGAAATTATTAACTCTCTCAACTCCCATGAATCACACAACCAACCCCGTCTACTATTAGCATAGCAAAAGTAAAACAACGTTTCCCGGGGGCCAATGTTGTCAAAGAGGGTTGAGAGGGGTATCTACCACATGATACTACTACAATGTAACCAAGTTTCCAACTAACCTATCTTGCATGCAACTGGGGAGATGGTAGAACTAATGCATATAAAACATGGGTAAAACATGATCAAAGTGACTTGCCTGATTGATGATCTTCGTACGTGAGTGACTCTAAGTAACAAGCTTCGCACTCCGGATAATCTAACGAAACAAACAATGCACTCAGATAAGCATACAACCAAAATAAGTACTCATAACATTCAGCAAAGAAGTACTAAACAAACAAGGCAAACAATGCACAAAAGTCTCTAGCAAGCAAAACACACAAAGTTTTGTTTTCCAAAGGGGATGATGAAAACACTTCTACATAATAAAACTATTTTGAAATAACAAGACAATTGTTGACAGCAAGGCAACAATAGAATATTTTACTATTAAAGTAAACAAAGTCAATTTAAGTTTGTTGGGAAAACTCTAGTAAAGTTTATAAAAGTTTTGATAAACACTATATGAATCAACTATAGTTGTACTAACAAAAGAATGAAAACTAAACTTATAATTTGTTAACAAAACATGTTCTTGACAGAAAATAATTTACTATTAAATCTGTCTTAGAAAACAGAAACAAAATATACAAAACTTTGTTTGAAAGCAAAACTATTACTAGTTAGTTGTTTTAGTTAAAATAAACCTATTTGAAAAATAAGTTGTGATTCCTATGTTAAATAAAATTAAACTAAGCAAATTTATATTTTTATTAACAGTAAGTGAAAACACTAAATGTTTACTAACAGAACCTAATAAACAAATAAAACCAAATTCTAAAACAAACTAATTAAAATTGAGTTTATAAAACTATATTATAATACTAAGCAGATTCTGTTTATAGCTAAAACACTACCCAAATATATCCTAAAAATCTTCAAACTAAGCATGAAGGTAGTCCTAACTAATACCAAACAGTAGCAAAAAGATTCATATCAAAATCTATTTTCAAACTCTAGTTATTCAGATTTGAAGATTTTAAGCAAATTTGATTCAATTCAAATTTTATAGTTCAAATTTGAAATTTGGAAGTACAGGGTGAAACTACATGAAAAATGTGAACTAATGCAAAAAGAATCAACTTAAAACACTAAATAGATTAAAAGATATAGCTAAAACAAAATTAGAATAGGTTCTGTTTTCTAAATAAAAATCAGAAAAAGGTGAAATTCTACCGGTCGGCCAGGGGGTGACGTGGCGCGATCCTACTGGCTGGCTAGCGCGGGCGTTAGATGGTTACGGGCGGACGACCGATGCTAGGAAGATACCGGTTCGGTTTTAAGTGACTTCTAATCGGGGCCGTCGGATTCGAATCGGAGGGAGGGGAGTGACGACGGCGACTTACCGGTGGGGGAGGGGATCTCCGGCGAGTGGTGAAGCCGGCCGGTGGTCGGAGATGCTCGGAGATGCGTCTCTGGTGGTTGTTGGCGACGTTGAAAAAGTCCGGACGGTGGCGGTGGTCCTCCTCCGCCGGTTGGTGGTGTCAGAAAGGGGAGGGGAGGTCGGAGTCGTCGGCAATGGCGATGGGGAGATCCGGTGGTGGTGTCAACTCCGGCGAGAGATCTGTGACGGTCTGGCGACTGGGAAGAGGTCTCGGGGTGGGGAATGGATGCGGGGTGCCGGGGCTCTTATATAGCCTGGAGAGGGGGCTCGGGATGGAAGGGGTACGGGAGAACCGGCGAGAGGGATTTCGCCGGCGCCGGCGCGCGCGCGTTGAAGATGACCGACGCGGGGATTTCGGGCGGTCGGGTGGGGCCCAGCGTCAGAGAGAGAGGGAGGCGTTACTGCGCTCGGTCGGCCGGCTTCTAATTAATACGCGAGTAACTGTCGTGGGCCGGCCCGTTTAATACCGGAAACGGTTACCGTTTCTTTTTAATAATTTTCCAGAGACATTCAAATACATTTAAAGCATTCAAATCGTCTCTAAATATAGGGGTATTATATATCAAAATTAACAGAATAATAAATGCTATTAAATGAACATTTCTATTCTGTCATTTGAACACTTTAAAAAAATATTATTTTCAGAAATTGCCTAATTGTTTTTAAACCCTTTTTGCAAATATTTTCAAAATAACTCCTGGTTATTTTTGTTCAAATAATTCACCAATTTGACCCTGGTGTGGAGTGTCATGTTACTCCTCTCTTATTTTGAACATTTAACCAAAATTTCAAATAGGGAAAGCAGCATAGGGAAAAGTAGAAGGGAATTTCAGAAAGTCAGAAAAGACATTTCAACTATTACATACATTCAAGCAATGATGATGATAGATGCATAACTATATTCATAACATTCCAAAATGAAATTTTGGGATGTTACAGTCCTCCTCCTCCACTCCTAGTAGGATTAGGACTCCTTCCTTATCTAGCCCTTTTTGCCTTTTTCCACCTTTTTCCTTTTGGGCTTTTCTTCCCAGCTGCATGGGCCTTATGTGGGACTTCCACCAGCCCACTAAGGGCTGGTATTCACTCTCCCACAGCCCATGTAGCCTCTTGGGTCGAAATACCCCTCCCGATGGTCTCCCGGCACGCTACAAGCACTCCCGGTACACTACCGATGAGCCCAAAACTTTTCCGGCGACCAAAATAGGACTTCCTATATATCAATATTTACCTCCGGACCATTTCTGAGATCCTCATGACATTCAGGATCTCATCTAGGACTCCAAACAACCTTCAGTCACTACCATACATAACTCCATACTACCGAAACGTCACCGAACCTTAAGTGTGCAGACCCTGCGGGTTCGAGAATTATGTAGACATGACCGAGACACCTCTACAGTCAATAACCAATAGAGGGACCTGGATGCCCATATTGGTTCCTACATATTCTACGAAGATCTTTATCAGTCAAACCTCTATGTCAAGGATTCAGTTAATCCCGTATGATGTTCCCTTTGTTCTTCGATATGTTACTTGCCCGAGATTCGATCGTCGATATCTCCATACCTAGTTCAACCTCGTTACCAGCAAGTCTCTTTACTCGTTCCGTAATACAAGATCCCGTGACTAACACTTAGTCACATTGCTTGCAAGGCTTGTTGTGATGTTGTATTACCGAGTGGGCCCTGAGATACCTCTCCGTCACATGGAGTAACAAATCCCAGTCTTGATCCATGCCAACCCAACAGACACCCTCGGAGATACTTGTAGAGTACCTTTATAGTCATCCAGTTACGTTGCAAGGTTTGATACACACAAGGCATTCCTCCGGTGTCAGTGAGTTGCATGATCTCATGGTCATAGGAACAAATACTTGACATGCAGAAAATAGTAGCAATAAATTGACACGGTCATATGCTACGTTTGTAGTTTGGGTCTTGTCCATCACACCATTGTCCTAATGATGTGATCCCGTTATCAAATGACATCTCATGTCCATGTCTAGGAAACCTTAACCATCTTTGATCAACGAGCTAGTCTATTAGAGGCATACTAGGGACATGGTTTTGTCTATGTATCCACACATGCATCTAAGTCTCCGATCAATACAATTATAGCATGGATAATAAACATTATCATGAACAAGGAAATATGATAATAACCAATTTATTATTTCCTCTAGGGCATATTTCCAACAATGGGTTGAGGCATGAGCCTTGCAACCCTAGGTATTTGTTGAGGGGATCAATGGAAGTCTTTGACATAATGTCATGTATGTGTGAAATAAAACTGTTTTGTGAAGTGTCTCTTGTCTTGTCCGCGATCTTCATCCTTGTAGGTACCCAGGATCATGGAGGTTGAGCATCAATGAGGCTAGGAGAAAGGGTACTGTGAAGTATTATACCGAACACCGATGACAATAAGGTTTAATAGGGTAACATGGATCATATCCTTGGGGATTCATGAGGTGTAGTCATTAAACACCCAATGCTTTTGTCTGATTTGATGAAGGGGTCGATATAAGAGACGTCTAGAGGGGGTGAATAGACTACTTGCAATAATTAAAACCTAACCTTTCCCCAAGTTAATTGGTTGGCAGTTTTAGCAATTATGACAAGTCTAATGCACCCTACACATGCTAATCAACAAATATGACAGCGGAAAGTAAGACAAGCATATGTAAGAGGGTAGAGATAGGAAGATCAAACACAATTGTAGACACGAAGATTTTTCCCGTGGTTCCGATAGGTGGCGCTATCGTACATCCACGTTTATGTTGTCTTCAACCCACAAAGGGTAGCGGTCGCAAGAGTCCACAGGGGGCGCCACCCACAAGGGTCCACGAAGTAGCAACCTTGACTATTCCATATTGGCTTCCGTCCACGAAGGACTAACCTCACTGTGGGTAGATCTTCACGAAGTGGCGATCTCCTTGCCCGTACAAACTTCTTGGTTCAACTCCACAACACGAAGTAGGAGGCTTCCAAGCAACACCTAACCAATCTAGGAGGTACCACCCTCCAAAAGGTAATAGGCTTGATAATGATGATGAACTACTTTCTCTTGTGCTTCAAGATGATATACTCCTCAACACTCAATCACTCTCTCATAGGTTTGGCTTGGTAGAAGAGATTGATTGGGTGGAAAGCAACTTGGGGAGGATATAAATCAAGATCCATATGGTTGGAGTGGATTATCTTGATCTCAACACAAGGGTAGGCGGTTCTTTCTCAGAAATTTGGATATGGGAAGTGGGGAACTGTTTTGAGTGCTTCTCTTGCGAGTGGGATTGAGTTTTAGAGCTTATGATCATCTTCGTGGCAAGATCGAGTTCATCGAAAATGGAGTCTATATGCTTCTTCTATGATGTTTTCCATGTTGGAGTTTTTGCCAGTTCTTCATTCATAGAGGTTTCACATCTCTATATTATTGGCATTTTCATATTGCATTTTCTTAAGATAACCAACTGTTGTTGGATATCTATTGTTGTCCCGAATCCAACAAGCTTGAGTTTGCTCAATTCGGAGCTCATATGAGAAGGTTATGGTAGTTCTAGTTTTCCTGTTTCCATCTGGTTGCTTGGGTTCCTTGTTACTCTCCCGAGGGTGGTAGTGCCGCTGGACATGGCGGTAATACCGCTGGGAGGTTTCGGCTCCTCACGCGGGGCACCAGACACTGCCTTGTCTATGTCTGGTGACCAACGCCACCTGAGCGATAGTAGGGGCGATAGTACTAAGTTGTACTACCGCTGCCCCTTCTACTGCTGAGTTCTGCGTGTGGGCGGTACTACTGCTTGTGCGCGGGTTGTGGGGGTAACGGTTGGATTTCCCCCCACCTATTTAAGAGGGTCTTCTTCCCCAATGGTTCTTATCCTTTGAACTCGTGTTTGCCCCCCCATTGTTGACCTTCTTCGAGTTCTTGAGGGAAAAGAGAAAGGAGATCTAGATCCACATTTCCACCAATCACTTTCTCCTCTATGTGAGGGGAACCCCTTGGATCTAGATCTAGGAGTTCTTCGTGTTCTTCTTCGTTCTTCGTCTCATTTTCCTCCATAGCATTAGTTGTTGTGGTGGGATTGGGAGAGAAGGACTTGGGCACTCCGTTTGCCCTTGCCATTGCATTTGGTGCATAGGTTTGAGTTCTCCACGGTGATACGTGGAGGTGAGAAGTTGAGAAGCTTATTACTCTTGGGTGTTTGAGCACCCTAGAGCTTGTTCCTCTTGGGTGCATTGGCACCCTAGACGGTTGGTGGTGCCTCGGAGCTCAATCATTGTGGTGTAAAGCTCCGGGCAAGCGTCAGGGTCTCCAATTAGGTTGTGGAGATTGCCCCGAGCAATTTGTACGGGTACCGGTGACCGCCCCAAGGGTTGCCATTTGTACAGGTTCGGTGACCGCCCTCAAGGGTCCCTTAGTGGAATCATGGCATCTTGCATTATGTGAGGGCGTGAGGAGATTACGGCGGCCTTAGTTGCATCTTGGGGAGCATTGTGCCTCCATGCCTCCCCGAACGGAGATTAGCATCTGCAAGAGTGTGAACTTCGGGATACATCATCGTCTCCGTGTCCCTCGGTTATCTCTTACCCGAGCCCCTTTACTTATGCACTTTACTTTGTGGTAGCCATATTGTTTCTTGCTTTATATCTTGCTATCACCTAGTTGTTTATCTTGCTTAGCATAAGTTGTTGGTGACATAGGCGAGCCTAGTTGTTTTAGGTTTTGTACTTGACATATTAAACGTTAGTTTTATTCCGCAGTTGTTCAAGCCTAAACCGTAATTATTTTAAAGCGCCTATTCACCCCCCTCTAGGTGACATCCACGTCCTTTCAAGGATCTAAAACAATCTCATATTCATATAATAAAAATAAGTCCAGGTCTGAAATCATGGCACTCAGACCCTAGTGACAAAGCATTAAGCATAGCAAAGTCATAGCAACATCAATCTTAGATCAAAGTGGATACTATGGATCAAGCCGTAACAAATTGACTCGATTACATGAAAAATCTCATCCAACTGCATCATTGTCCAGCAAGCCTACGAAGGAATTACTCATCCCGGTGGTGAGCATCATGGAACTGTTGATGGAGAAGGGTTGATGACAACAATGACGACGAATCCCCCTCTTCAGACCCCTAAACGGACTCCGGATCAGCCCTCCCGATGAAGAACAGGAGGTGGTGGAGGCCCCGTGTCGCAAAACAAGATGAAAGTTTCTCTTTGATTTTTTCTCCACAATATGGTACATATGGAGTTGAAATTAGGTCAGTCGAAGATCCCAGGGGCCCATGAGTTTGCATGGCCCATTAGGGGGAGGGTAGCCGCGTCACAAGAGCTTGTGACTCCATGGTGGCCTCCCTCCTGTAGTTCTCTTCACCAGTATTTTATATATATTCCAAAATACTCTTGTGGGCACGTGTTTAAAACAAAACACAATACCCTTGAAAAAATCCCATTCATGAAATAAAATGAACTTGGGCTCGATTCATTTTCGTGCAAATAACATATCCGAGAATTGATCCACTCCTCACACGGTTGGTGGAGTTTGAACTCTGCTAAATTTTGAGGGGTTGTTGAAATATAAATTCCACAACATATAAATGGTTGGATCTTTGAAAGGATATTCGAGCTGACTGCTGGACTCCTCACCCTAAATTCGAGCAGATTTTTGCCTAGATTTGCCAGGGCCTCGGTATATCAGCGATTGCCAGAGATTCCACCATCGAAACGCGATGAAAATTTATGGTGTGATTGTAGACTCAATTATTCACAGTTCCACCAAAGGGTTTGTCAAAACAACACTCAAGGAGGCAGGGACGGTGAACCGAAATCCGATGTCCAGAAAAATCTACACGGTCGCCCAAGGGAAATTTTGACGTTGAGTCCCGAACTCCGTGGTCCATGATCTTGTTTGAGATTGTAGTTAATTTTGATGAAGGCACCAATCAGTCTCTGATAGATCTGACATGAGGTGTAGTCACCGGCTTGGCTGAGGTGACCAGCGGAAGTGGCTAAGAAGATCCATTGCGACACGTAGATCATGGTGGGGCCGATCTGTATTCCCATCGCATCGCAGTGACTACCAGAGGGACCTGCATGGGCCACCAATGACGATGTCAAATCCGACAGATCTCAGGTAAGGGGTACGAGTTGGTGTCCTTGGCATGATGGTAACATGACAGAGAGGGAAAACAATGTGCACCTAGATCCAGGCCCTCTCAAAGAGGTAAAACCCTTTGTCATGTTTTGCTTGTATTAATTGTGGATGGTGAAAGGACGTGGATGTCGCCTAGGGGGCGGGGCGAATATGCGCTTTAAAATAATTACGGTTTAGGCTTGAACAAATACGGAATAAAACTAGCGTTTAATATGTCAAGCACAAGACCTAAAACAACCAGGCTCAACTATGTGCACCAACAACTTATGATAATCAAGAAAACAACTAAGTGATAGCAAGATATATAACAAGAAACAATATGACTATCACAAAGTAAAGTGCATAATTAAAGGGCTCGGGTAAGAGATAACCGAGGCACGTGGAGACGATGATGAATCCCGAAGTTCACACCCTTGCGGATGCTAATCTCCGTTTGGAGCGGTGTGGAGGAACAATGCTCCCCAAGATGCCACTAAGGCCATGGTAATCTCCTCATGCCCTCGCACAATGCAAGATGTCGTGATTCCACTAAGGGACCCCTGAGGGCTGTCACCGAACCCATACAAATGGCGACCCTTGGGAGCGGTCACCGTACCCGTACACTTCGGTAACCCTTGGGGGTGGTCACCAAACCCCGTACAAATTGCTCGGGGCAATCTCCATAACCTAATTGGAGGCCCCGACGCTTGCCCGGAGCTTTACACCACGGTGATTAAGCTCTGAGACACCACCAACCGTCTAGGGCGCCAAGGCACCCAAGAGGAATAAGCTCTAGGGTGCTCAAACACCCAAGAGTAATAAGCTTCTCAAACTTCATTTCCATGTATCACCGTGGAGAACTCAAACCTATGCACCAAATGCAATGGCAAGGGCACATGGAGTGCCCAAGTTCTTCTCTCCCAAATCCCACCACAACAACTAATGCTATGGAGGAAAATGAGACGAAGAACGAAGAAGAACACGAAGAACTCCAAGATCTAGATCCAAGGGTTCCCCTCACATAGAGGAGAAAGTGTTTGGTAGAAATATGGATCTAGATCTCCTCTCTCTTTTCACTCAAAAGTAGCAAGAATCATTGGAGGGATTGAGAGATAGCAAGCTTGAAGAAGGTCAACAATGTGGGTCAAACACGAGCTCAAAGGATGGGAAACCATTGGGGAAGAAGACCCCCTTAAATAGGTTTCCCCAAATCCAACCATTATGTGCATAGGTCGTGCACAAGCAGTACTACCGCTTAGCACGCTGGTTCCAGGAAAAGCGTGCAAAACGGCTGAATCCTCGAGGCGGTAGTGTCGCCGGAGTGGTACTACCGCTGGGGATGCAGTAAAAATCCAGTACCCAAAAAATAAGCGGTAGTAGCAGCGGTACTAGAGAGCGGTAGTACCGTCCTACTCCCGTGCTACTGTCGTGAGTGAAGAACATACCAACAAAACAATCAAAATAAGCGATAGTAGCAGTGGTAGTACAGAGAGGAAGAACCGCCTAAGCGGTACTACCGTGGTACCGAGCGGTACTACCGCCTGAGCACTAAAAACCGTCATGAGAAATGAAACTGCCATAACTTTCGCGCACGAGCTCCAAATTGAGCAAACTCAAGATTGTTGGATTCAGGACAACAAGAGCTATCCAATAACGGTTGGTTATCTTAAGAAAATGCAATATGAAAATGCCAATGATATAGAGATGTGAAATTTTTATGAATGAAGAACCGGCAAAAACTCCAACATTGAAAACATCATAGAAGAAGCATATAGAGGCCCTGTTTGGTTCGAATGTGGATTTCTAAAAGTTGCTGTGAAAAATATGCTGTGGAAAAATAGTTGTGGAAAATCTGCTGTGAAAAAGATGTAGGTCATTTGGCAAACCATTGTATGAGCTGTGGTTGAAGGTCAGTAACGGTGGTGGCACCGGCAGCAGAGAAGACCGGTGGATGGGGAATGGGGGCCAGAGTGAAGAGGTGTCCGGCGACACGGGGACGAGGCAGGAGGCGTCCGGCGGCGCGGGGACGGGGCTGGAGGGGTCCGACGGCGTGGGGGCGGGGGCGGAGGGGTCCGACGGCGCGGGGGCGAGGCCAGAGGGGTCCGATGGCACGGGGACGGGGGCGGAGGGGACCGACGGTGCGGGGACGGGGCGGAAGGGTCCGGCAGCACGAGAACGGGGCGGAGGGGACCGACGACGTGAGGACGGGGAGGAGGGGACCGACGATGCGATGTGGGGCGGAAGGCATCCGACGGCGTAGGGGCGGGGCCGGAGGGGTCTGGTGGCTCGGGGACGGGGGCGGAGGGGACTGGCGGTGCGGGGGACGGGGCAGGAGGCGTCCGGTGGTGCGGGGACGGGGCGGAGGGGACCGACAGCATGGGGACGGGGCGGAGGGAACCGACGACGCGGGGATGGGGCGGGAGGCGTCTCGCGACGCGGGGACGGGGCGGAGGCGTCCGACAACGCGGGGACGGGGGGAGGGGGGAAGGCATCCGTGGCGACGTGGGGGCGGGGGCGGAGTGGAGAGGCGTCCGACGACGCAGGGGCGGAGGCGTCCGCGGTGGCATCCAGCGTCCAGTGGCGACGAGACCTAATCGCGGGGTAGGTCCGAAGTGGCCCGCAGCGGAATCAGATTTTGGAAAGCACGTTCCGGGCTGCTTCCGCTCGTGCATATATTTTGGCTACGGATTTCTGGAATCGGATTCTGTTGGGTTCGCCCTTTGGTTCAGATTCTGCTGCGTGACAACGGAGTCCGTCGATAAAATCTGAACCAAACAAGGCGAGACTCCGTTTTCGACGAGCTCGATCTTGCCACGAAGATGATCATAAGCTCTAAAACTCACAAAAAGAAACACCAAACAAGAACCAAGAAAGATGATGCAAGGATGCAAATGGTTTGAACTCTCAACGAAAGATATGATTAAGCTATTCACTTGAGACTCCCCTTAATAGTTCAACAATCAATTCTGTAACCCAATCTCAAAACTATCACCATAAGACCGGTAAAATAGAAAACATATCAAGGACAAACCTATACCTTGTACATAGTTTACTTAAACTAGATGATGACGATCTTGATTCAGTTTTGGTTTGTAACTTGTCTGTTATCCGAGTCCAAAATTGAGTTCAGTTTTGTTAGTGTTCAAAAAAACAAAGCCAGAAGTTACACAGCCCGATCACGGTTAGCGACCATAATAAAACCAGGACACCGCGGACGGAGAGCGTCGAGTCCTCCCCCCGCTCCCCTCATCTTGGGAAGGAAGCAAAGTAGAGCCGCGCCGCCGAGGAGGATATGGCCGAGGCCGACGACGCGGCCGCCGCCCGCCGGCGCACTGTGATCACGGAGTACCGCAACAAGCTCCTCAACTGCCGCGAGCTGGAGACGCGGGTCCGCACAGGTAACACGGCGCCTCCCCCCCCCCCCCCCCCCCCCCCCGGTCGTCCTTCCTCCCATCTCATGTGCTGTGGATCCTACTCGTTCGATCTACGGGGTTCAGAACTAGTTGGCCCGTCCCGAGGGATCCGCGGGTGCTGGTCGCTTGTGCAGGACAGGATCTGGTTTTCCGTGGCGATTAGGAGGGTTGTGGGCTAGGGTTTTTGGTTTGGCCAATTTGGGATCAGGAGTCGCGTGCCTTAGCCTGCCTGGAGCACGGCCCTGGGCTGTTGGTTCTCTACGAGGCTGGTGGTTTGGCTGTAGATTTCCCGCTGAACATGTTTTTTCTAGGTTCGTAGGGCGCCCGTCTCTGATTTAGGTGAGATTTGGTTGATTTTGCAAGATGAGCCCAAAAGGAATTTGGGCTGAAGTGTTATTCTCGTTGAGCAGTAGATTAGGGCGAGAAGGGGTTCGGTTCCTATATAGGTTTGCTCTACCATTTGCGTTATGTTTAGGATGTGGATTCGGTAATTGGTTGCGAGTGCTAAACATGAATGTCCTAGTAATATTTAGCTAGTCATTTGGCCTAATTTGTGGTCGTGATGTAATTCATTATCTGGGTCGGCAATTCTTCATTAGTTTTTTCCATCACGGTGAGGCAAAGGCGACTGCATTAGTTATTAGTTCAAGTGATTCAGACACTGTGTAATCAGTTCTGTGCTTTTAAGGTAGCAAGGAGCTCAGATTTGGTGCACATGTTTCGTTTCTTTTGATAATTTCGGACCAGCCCTATTGAGAATGCTGTTGACGCCAGTAGATTTGTTATGTTTAAGTATCATACGCGGAAAAGCCCGAAAACTACATGTATCCAAGTTTATGTGCTTGTTCTTTTTTCCAGTTTATCCTTCACACCTTGAATTGTGTTGCTGGTGATATGGTGATGAACTTGAGCTTCCATGGATTCGTCCTTTCCTTGGTTTATTTATGTTCCATCAATGGACAGCCTTTCACTCTTGTAGTTATGCTTGGTCTTATATGCGTCTGCCTTATATGATTTGGTTTTGATGCAACATTGATTGGGTGAGGCCCAGAGCCTTTACAAATTGAAGGTGTGATAGATTAAATAGCTTTGGTATTGTTATATTTGTACTAATATTTGCAAACATGTAGTTTGAGAAAAATGATGGTTAACAAGTGTGTTGGAGATGATGCCAGTTTCCAACCAACAGTAAGAAAAATGAACCAAGTAATGTTCTATAGCGCAAGCTATGAGTGTGTAATTTACCTCTAGAACCTGGATTTAATCCTTGTCAATTGGACTGACTGGGATTCATAACCTGACCTGATGTTTTGATATGCAAATTATGTACTCGATCTGGCACATTCATAATATTTTGTAACACTTGTCCTGTTGTCCTCAGGTTCAGTGTTTGCTGCAACTTTTTAAAGATTATGTTGAACTATGGACAGCAGTACTCATGGTTTTATTAGATAGCTTTTGTTTGATATATCTACTTATTTGTATGCAGGCAGGGAAAACCTAAAAAAGGCAAAGAAAGATTACGATAAAACTGAAGATGATTTGAAGTCCTTGCAGAGTGTGGGCCAAATCATTGGTGAAGTACTTCGGCCATTGGACAGTGAAAGATGTAAGTGAAAAGTTCTTTTTGTTGGTTTTAGAACAGATTTATCTCTTTACAAACAATGATAATATGCATCCGCCATTAGTTTCATCAGTACATTACTTGATTTTCTCCCGAACTAGTTGTAATTTGTTTGCTCATGGCAGTAAACCTTTTCTTCTAATTCAGCAACAATGTACTTAGTTTTAGCAAAGCAACTGAAACTTGTTTTTGTAGTTATCGTCAAAGCCAGTAGTGGGCCACGTTATGTGGTCGGCTGCAGAAGCAAAGTTGACAAAGAAAAGCTGACAGCTGCAACACGAGTTGTCCTTGACATGACAACTTTAACGATAATGCGCACTCTACCACGTGAGGTATGTGATTGTTGATTTTTCGTTTATGGTTTAGTTCAGTACAGTTTTGAAATTATGTTTCTATAATGTGACGAGTTTATTTCCTAACCTCAAATGAAAAACACAGACTAAGATTGTACTAATTTCCTTTGCTTAGGTTGATCCCGTGGTCTATAACATGCTACACGAAGACCCCGGCAATGTCAGTTACTCAGCTGTAGGTGGACTGTCAGATCAAATAAGGGAGCTGCGGGAGTCCATCGAGTTACCTCTTATGAATCCAGAGTTGTTTCTTCGCGTTGGGATTAAACCGCCAAAGGTAGTTTCAAGAAAATATGTGCTGTGAAATACCATATTATGCAGTTAGCTTAGACAAATAATGATACAATTATAACCATCCTGAGATGTACTAACTGCTACTTTACCCATTCAAGGGCGTTCTGCTCTATGGCCCACCTGGAACGGGAAAGACATTGCTTGCTAGAGCCATCGCTAGCAACATTGATGCTAACTTTTTAAAGGTCTGTTTTTCTTTTCTTTAATGCTGTTACTTATTAGCAACCTTTTATCTGGATATCATTATGTTACTATGTTGAACTAACGTGTTCTGCTAATGCAGATTGTTTCAAGTGCTATCATTGACAAATATATTGGTGAAAGTGCCCGTCTTATAAGAGAAATGTTTAACTATGCACGTGAGCATCAAGTAAGTCTCATTATGTTTTGTTTCGTTGTATATCTAGAAATCCTTAATATTCTGTCTATCATTTGAAAGCTGTTAGAATCATAATAATGTAAGCTATTGCATTTGTTCCCTCATGGCCAAATATATTCTGCTCCAGTTGTTAGAATAGGTTTGTTGTGTGAATTAGCTGTAGAAAGTCCATTCATTATTAGGAGAGCAAAGTTACTAGCAGTCTGCAATATAGAGCACACCAACTCTAGGTTTACTCTGCCAGAAAAATCCATGGAAAAGGTCTTCTCATTTTAAGTTGCTACTATGCACATCTGTGAATGCATTTTAAGTTATATGGTACAATTCACATCTGTGAATGCATTTTAAAGTTACATGTTTGTTTCTCTTGGAAGATATAGTATATTCTATATTGTACTAATATCGCTCATTAACATTTTTTTTCCGATCCTTTTGTTTAGCCATGCATTATTTTCATGGATGAAATTGATGCCATTGGTGGCCGAAGATTCAGTGAGGGCACTAGTGCCGATCGCGAAATACAACGGACATTGATGGAGCTCCTAAATCAGTTGGATGGATTCGATGAGCTTGGAAAGGTACACATTTTTTCTGTTTTGTGGCAGCTATGGCGAAACATATGTTTATTGAATAAGAGTAGGTATTGTACAGTGGTACAATGCTTACTTTCTAATAGCTAAACGATTTACTGATCAATTGAATGCTGAATTCTTAATGTGCACTGCACTGCACTCTAGTTAAACAGCCAATCTATCTTTAGTTGCCTTATGAACTACCCCCTTTACTACATCATAACGTTGTTGTGTCGAGTAGTTGATTAGGTCACTGTTTATCTTGGGGAAGGAAAACTTGTGTAGAAACCCGAGAAAGATATTTATTAGAAAAAAGAACTTGAAAGTTGAATATATGCTGGTTGTCCCTGATTGATTGTCTTTATTATTATGGCGTGTACATGTTGCGAGTTGCTGAATGACTGTGCTGTGTATTTGAATTATATATGCGTGCCACTGCTTTATACAGGTGAAAATGATCATGGCGACGAACCGGCCTGATGTCTTGGATCCTGCGCTCCTTCGTCCTGGACGCCTAGACAGAAAGATAGAGATTCCGCTGCCGAACGAGCAATCCAGGACGGAGGTTCTGAAAATCCATGCAGCTGGTATCGCCAAGCACGGCGAAATTGATTACGAGGCTGTGGTTAAGCTGGCCGAGGTGAGTTGCTCTTATAGTTAACCTATATATCTGCCACCTCGTGATGCTGGTGTTTCTGAAGCCTTAACTCGTGTTTGGTTCCAGGGCTTCAATGGGGCCGATCTTCGCAATGTCTGCACTGAGGCTGGCATGGCCGCCATTCGGGCAGAGCGCGACTACGTCATCCACGAAGACTTCATGAAGGTGGGGTGTCATTTGCTCTACCTTTCTACCTGTTGATTCGAATACAATGGGAGTCTGGTACTCACTATGTCTGACAAAATGGTTGCAGGCGGTGCGGAAGTTGAATGACGCCAAGAAGCTCGAGTCCAGCGCGCACTACAGCGCCGACTTTGGCAAGGACTAAGATGAGAGTAGGAGACGGAAACACTGTCTGTTTTCTTGTACCATGGCGGAGTTTGTCACCCTGACCCCGACGATATCGAACATGATGTGTTTCTACCTTTATATGTTGCGGGATGACTGCTGCCTTTGCCGCGCAAGTTGATGTAAGCGAAAGTTGAAACGGGTCTGAAACTTGCGAGCGATCTCTCCTTAGATTTGCATTGTTTCCTTGTCCCAGTTACTCTGCCTTGATCGGAACCAAAAATTGTTGAAAACCTGTAACACTTGTGATTTCTTCCTGTCTCTCCTGTCACTCCACCTGGGAATCAACCAGTGCGCGACCGGGAAAAATTTGCTGCGTGTGGGAGGGAATCAAGAAATGTGCAGTCGGCTCTGTTAGGGACGCATTCCGTTTCCTGCTGAAAACGACCTGATTCACGTGGATGATTGCCCTCGATTAGGCTGCTTGTCCATTTTCCGATCCTCTATTTTGGGCGAGCCTTGTTTTTGCCCCACGCTAAATTGGTTGGAAAACCGATATTTTTACACGGAGGAATAGGAAATTGAAGCCACGCGTTGGGCCGAACCGCCGCTCCTTCCTTCCCCAGCGCTCTCTCCGATCCGACGGCCAGCACCAATCTTGAAGCGCGCACGTGAGCGCTCAAAACCAAAACCAAAATTAGCGAGCGCCCGGGCGGACGCGGGGAAACCACCCCCCTCCCCCGCCCCCGTTTCGGCGCAAGGAAGGAAGGAACCTAACAGACATGGCGACCCAGAAACTCTGATCCCCTTTCTCCCTCGATTCCCCCGCGAACTGCCACCGCAAAAGATTTGCAAAGATCGATCGATCGATCGCGCATGCCTGCTTGCATTTTGATTTGATTTTGATTTTGATGGTCGCCGCCGCATGACGAAGTTCAAGAGCTTGGCGTCGACGGTGGGGAAGGATCAGGAGCGCGCGAGGAGCGCTCGGCAGATCGCCGCCGCGCCGCCGCCGATGAAGCTGCTGGTGCGCGTCGTCGAGGCGCGCGGCCTGCTGGCGGTGCACCTCAACGGCTCCAGCGACCCCTTCGTCAAGCTGCAGCTCGGCAAGCGCCGCGCCAAGACGACCGTCCTCAAGAAGACCCTGGCCCCCGTCTGGGACGAGGAGTTCAGCTTCCTCGTCGGCGACGCCGCCGAGGACCTCTCCGTCTCCGTGCTCAACGAGGACAAGTACTTCACCAACGACCTCCTCGGCAAGGTCAAGGTGCCGCTCTCCAAGGTCATGGAGGCCGACGACCTCTCCCTCGGCACCGCCTGGTACCAGCTCCAGCCCAAGAGCAAGAAGTCCAAGAAGAAAGAACGCGGTATGCTAGCTACTATTGCCTTGCGCCCTTGCCCCGGGCAGCATTCATCTTCTCTCTTGTGATTTTGTTTTGGATTTGTGTAAGCAACTGTGACATGCATGCACAAGTATGATACTATGACTTCCTTGGATATCATCATATCATACTCTTAAGATACTAGTATGTATTAATCCTGGCACCATTTGGTTTGAATTTGTTCCATGTGCAGGGGAAATTTGCCTGCGCATATCCTTATCTACACGCGTGCACGTGTCCGAAGAATCGCACAATCTACCACATCCCACTTCGGATGGCGCAGCATCCAGTTCAGACAGGTCAATTGGGTACAAAGATGCACCTCTGTCAACCAGCAACAGCTACATTGACATGTCAGCCCTTGCCAGCTTGGACCGGTCATCGCAGGGCAGTATGGAACGATTGGGGGATGGTGTTGTGGACCAACCCCCCCGGACCAGCATTGAACAAGCAGCCACTGAACCTGGAACGGCTGTTGGTAATGATGCGATGGCGAACACGTCGTCGGTCGTAGAGGTCTTGTCTCGCTATTTCTTTGGGAAGCCTGTTGATACTGCTGGGCCTTCAGTTGCCTCTGATGCCGAGTCAGTGGTGGAGCAGTCTGAAGAGCCAAAACTTTGCTCCGTAGACCGTGGAAGTCCTGAGAATGTCACGGCATCCGAGTCAAACCTTGACGAGCTACTGAAAATCATGGAGTCCAAAGATCAAGGCTGTGAAATGCCAGCAAAATTGGCCAACGGCATTCTGGTCGACGAATCTTATGTTGTTGCACCAACTGAACTGAATTCCCTCTTGTTTTCTCCAAATTCAGATTTCTGGCCAGCAGTAGCAGAGCTTCAAGGAACAAGTGGATTTCAGATTGAACCATGGAAGATGGATAGCAACGATGGTTGTTTGCGAAGAACATTAAGTTACATAAAAGCCGCTAGTAAGCTGGTTAAAGCTTGCAAAGCAACAGAAGAGCAGAAATACTTAAAGGCAGCTGGGAATTCTTTTGCTGTTTTGTCTATTGTTAGCACACCTGATGTTCCTTGTGGCACCTGTTTCAAGATAGAGATATTGTACTGCATAACGCCAGGTCCCCACTTATCATCTGAAGAGAAAACAGCACATCTTACTGTAAGTTGGCGGATCAACTTTGTTCAGAGCACAATGATAAAAGGAATGATTGAGAATGGTGCAAAACAAGGCATGTCAGAAGGTTATGCGCAATTTTCTGAAGTACTGTCCCAAAGGTTTAAAGTAGCTGAACTTGATGACGCCAATTCAAACAAAGAAAAGATTTTAGCCTCACTACATGCACATAAAGAACCAAGCTGGAGGTTAATTGTCCGCTTCCTTGGGAACTTCACATTCATATTCTCTGTTATCATAGGGCTGTATGTTGTAGCACACCTTCATTTATCAAGGCCCAAAGCGTTGAATGGGCTTGAATATTTCGGCATTGACCTTCCAGATTCAGTTGGAGAGGTTGTGGTTTGTGCTGTGTTGATCCTTCAGGGACAGACTATCCTGAAAGTAATAAAGCGCTTCTTGAATGCATGGAAACAAAGAGGTACATATCTCAGTCACTATGTTATTATCTACTGCAAAACTGTTGCACATGAATCTGTATACTCTTGATTAGTTGTATGTTCTCTTTCTGTTGTATCTTGTAAGTAGTACGTGCATTGCACGTGAGAGCTTAGATAATCAAAGTACGGAAAAAGATCGACATACTGAATTGTAATAGGTAAATGAAAATTTTGGGGCACATGCATGAAGTATAAGATGCATATTTAATTCTCCTAGTCCATTCCATAAAAGAATAAATAAAATTATTATTGGTACAAAATACTTGAAAACTGCATGGTATATATTACACAAAACTCGGGTAAAATATATCAAGCACATTTTGTCTAGAAAATGTCTCTTTTAAGTACTTCGTATTGAATTTTCAATAGAAAATAACATGAATACCTAATGCTGCATCACAAAGATAAATGTGGTTTATAATGATCGTCCATAGCCTTGAAACACAAAGAAACATAATAACAAAAACAAAAACCAATGACAGTTCTGTTAGAAAAAGAAGAACTTAGGAGATTTGAAGTGTAGAAGAGTCTAGAATAAAGTAGAAGTGTGTTTCATGATTTGTGCATAATATCCATTGGGCTTGAGTACAACCATAGAATTTTCTAGATAGTACACGTGGCAAAATTCGGTGTAGTAAAGGGGAAATCCAACGGCCAGAAGTGCTCAGATTTGCCATCTCTCTACTGTTGGATTGACTTTATCCAACGGAGATATTCAAAGTTATTAACACTATATAATGGTATATAGATAGTATAGATATAGATATGCTCTAAGAGTGAAAGCGTTATTCTAAAAGGAGATGAGGTGAATTGTCTTCTACTGCAACCAATGAACAGTTCGCTCTACACATATGTTCTGATATTGTAGTGCTACTTGATTGAGCAATATTGGCCTTTTCTTCTTCATGTATTTAGGTAGCGATCATGGAGTCAAAGCTCATGGAGATGGCTGGTTACTGACTGTTGCACTTATTGAGGGCACTGGCATAATATCTGCTGGTTCATCTCAGTTATTTGATCTATATGCTGTTTTTACCTGCAACACCAAGAGGAAAACAAGCTCAATTAAATTCCACACATCTGATCCAAAATGGAACGGTTAGTTTCTTTCCCTTCATGTTGCTTTGTCCTCAGCTGGGAAGAGCAGCTGATCCTTTGTGCTACAGCATTGCATGAACTGACCTTCGCATATGTATAGTGTAGCTGACCCATCTGATGCTTGAAAATTTCTAGAGGTATTCGAATTTGATGCAATGGATGATCCACCATCAAGGATGGAGGTAGCTATTCATGATTCTAATCAATTGGATGAAGCTCCCATTGGTCATGCTGAATTGAACTTTCTGAAGAGCAATTTGTCAGATTTAACTGACATATGGGTTCCTCTTGATGGGAAGTGTGATCCAGCAAGCAACCCTAAGTTACACTTGAGAATATTTTTGAACAACTCGAGAGGAACTGAAGTTGTTCTGAATTACCTGGCAAAGATGGGGAATGAAGTCGGCAAGAAGGTAAGGACTTACCTTTTGTCTGATCTTTTTTCATCATATCTTCTATTTGTGAAATTACATATGACATAATGTGTAGATAAATTTGCGGTCAACACAAACAAATTTAGCATTCCGAAAGCTCTTTAACCTCCCTCCTGAAGAGTTCCTCATAGATGATTTCACTTGTCATCTAAAACGGAAGATGCCACTTCAGGTATTTACTTTTCTGATTGTTTAGTTATATGTCAAATATGCTATTGTTTTAATTGTATCAAAGAAGACCTGTACATGTATGTACCATACTACCAAGGAGAATCACTGCTATAGTTTTGCATCTGTTTCTGACACACTTGACATTGGCCAATATGTTCTGTCAAATTTACAGAGAACTGACTCTTTTACAGGGACGCATATTTTTTTCTCCAAGAATAATTGGATTCTACTCTAATATATTTGGTCACAAGACCAAGTTTTTCTTTCTGTGGGAAGACGTTGATGATATTCAGGTTATCCCTCCTACACTGTCAATTGGCAGCCCATCCTTGATGGTCATCCTTAGAAAGGATAGAGGGTCAGAAGCAAAACATGGTGCCAAGGCAACAGATCATCATGGAAGACTGAAGTTCCATTTTCAGTCCTTTGTTTCGTTCAATGATGCTCACAGGTACCTTTCATTTGCTTGTTTTTGAGGTCCAGTGAGACATCTAGGCCAACTATATCTTTTATTCTTGAGAACTTCAGATCAAAATTTGAAAATAAAACAAATTAACTTCAGATCTTATTTTGTGAAGTTCAAGGATACCATGTTCACGGGTAAGCTAGCCTGATGTGGCTTTGGTTTGTAGACTACTAGCCGGAAGCCGGTTTGGCCTGCAATGACGAAACTGTAAATGGATACATTTAAGCGTAATTCCCATTATAACATAGGACACTTTTTAACATTTTAGTCTTTTGAGGCATTTGAACCCAATGATTAAGAATCGAGCGACAAGGCGCATGACTAGTCTACCATTCGTAACTTGGGTGTCCACTGGGCACCTCGGCTCAATTGGTTGGCACAGCCGAGCGACTGGTTAACTAGTCGCTGACTAATCTTGACTAGTCTACCCCCTTGAGTCAAGCAAGTCAAAATTGGCCCACTGTTTCCTTTTAAAAAAGGAATCTGCCCTAGGCTGGCGACTGAACTCTTCTCTCCATATCGTGCAGCCCAAGTTAGAGCTGTTGAGCAGTATGATCCATCCACATATTCTAAGAGGAAGCCAACTAAGCCCAAGGACCCACTTTTTTTTCCGGGAATGAGGACCCAATTTTATGAAGTGGTAGTTTGTGTGGTACAGTATTTGTAGAAGCTAGCGAATGACTTGTAGTCGACTAGTTACGACTAGTCTATCAGTGGGTATCTTGGTGACTCTGACTTGATTCGTCGACATTTAGTCCTTGTTTAAACCAAAGTATGTTGGGCTTGGCTCATACCTAGCACTTAATTAAACTGACTTATACGGGGATTTTGCCTATTATAATATTAAAATAAGAGTTTGTGTTGCGATCTGTATAGGGGCCTCGACCACCAACAGCCAGGCCTGATAACACAAAGATCTAGATGCTAGGACCCGGCAGCTGCCCACAGCTGGTTCCATCTATGATTTGGGCCACGATGTGGCTTTATTGTTGGAGATCATACCATTCGTCTCTTCCGAATTCCCAAACCACCAAGATGAGCGCATGAAACTGGTCTTATTTTTAGGATCCGGATAATACTTTGTATTCAGGTTCTTCTATACATGCACAACCTCATGGCATACAAATAAGAAAATCGAATAACAATAGATTTCTATTTTCTACTGATTATAGTTATGCATCAAATTCTTGCTATCCTATCACTTACTAAGGTATTCTGGTAGTTTGCATATGAATGTGTCACACCATGAAATCTTTATCTGACAGAATAATCATGGGGATTTGGAAAATGCGGTCACCGGGTCAAGAACAGAAGGGAGAGGTAATTGAGGAGTCTGAACCAAAAGAACTCCTGGCGGAAGAATGCGGATCGTTATTTACCCACGAAGATGTCAAAATGTCCGAAATATTCTCGTCAGTTCTTTCTGTGGACGTGAGTGCCACTTTTATTTTCGCTTGAGCTTGTCACAATTCGTTTTCACACTAAAATTTGTTTCGAGATTGCTTACACGTGTCTAAATTTTCAGGTTGAGTCCTTGATGGAGATGTTTTCAGGAGGTCAGTTGGAACACAAAGTGATGCAAAAGACTGGCTGTTTGGACTACTCGTCAACAGAATGGGAACTTGTAAACAGAAATATATACAAGCGGCAAATCAGCTACAAGTTCGACAAAGCATTGTCTCGATATGGAGGAGAAGCAAGCACCACTCAGCAGAAGTATGCCCTAGTGAACCAAGAAGGCTGGACCATTGAAGAGGTGATGACCCTCCACGGTGTTCTACTTGGGGACTACTTTAATGTAAGACCCCCCTTCCAACATTTATTCTTAAACGATCTGGTACCTATTTTAACCATTATCAAGAGTTTGTGACTATTCTGAATAGGTGATAACCTTAGCTCTGAACTAAAACATAAGAATTAAAGTGGTATTACTGTATGCTTGTGCTGTCAATCTTTTTGCTGAACTGCTACATAGAATAATGTTGATCACAATGGTTCTTAACTTGCAGCTCCAGCTAAAGTATCATATGGCGAACATACCGTCAAAACCAAACACCTGCAGCGTGCAGGTTTTGTTGGGGATTGCCTGGTTTAAAAGCACCAAGCAACAAAAGAAGATCACAAAAAATATCATGTCCAACACTTCGAATAGATTGAAGGAGCTCTTTTCTGAAGTCGAAAAAGATCTTACGTCAAGAAACGGTACTCTTTTCAATGCAGCTATTGATCTTTAGTGTTCGTATTATGATTCCAATATCACGTAGACGTATAGCAGAGCTCACATCACACCAATGCCAGGAAAGTGACTTTATACTCCCAACTTATACTCCCTCCGTTCCTAAATATAAGTCTTTGTAGAGATTCTACTAGAGACTACCTACGGAGCAAAATGAGTGAATCCACACTCTAAAGTATATCTATATACATCCATATGTAGTCCGTAGTGTAATCTCTAAAAAGACGTATATTTAGGAATGGAGGGAGTATATATTTCTGTTTACAAGTTCCCATTCTGTTGACGAGTAGTTCAGACAGCCACTCTTTGGCATCAAACCAGCCAGGAAAGTAACTTTATACTCCCAACTTATATATATATATAGCAGAGTATGATGCATTTCATTTCTACCGTGTCAAATGAATTATTACCACCGAGTGGAAACTAAATGCAATGGATCTGGTATAACTTTTAATGGTACTGTCAGAAAACAAACCATTTTTATTACTCTCTATGAATCAGCAATGTTTGTTTCGCCTCAGGCAAGAATGACACTGATTTTTTGGTGTGCGGCAAATTTGCAGGTGGAAGCTAACCTCTGTACAGTGTAACAATAGAGTACTCATTCCATCAAAATGTGTTTGAAGAGCCCAAGCAGAGAGGGGAATCGACGTGATCCGTTGCCGTCTGCTTGTGGTGAGACATGCTTTGGCTGTTGCCAACAGTTTGCGGCAAATTTCAGAAAAGCAAGATTGTATCTACACAGACGGCGAAGCCTGAAAGTGAACTATGTAAATAGATTGTTGCAGAAGCAGTTCGTTAAAAAAAAACATTTCTGATACGGCCTTACCCATTTACCCTCATAGGAAGTCAAGTAGAGTCGTATATGCACAGCTGACCTGTATGTACAACACAAGTGATATAGTGAAAGGGCTAATTTTGACTCATAGAGGTCTTGTCGGAGTCGTGTGATGTACTTTAAAACAATCAAGCAAATGTGTAATATAGCATGCATGCATTATTTTATTGTTCAATTTGCCATAATCCTATGGATTTTTCTTTTTTAGGACCTTCTATGCATTGTTCTAAGAGCTTGCTATATAACAAACATAATGTATATGTTCTGAATGCTTTGTTACCCCCCTCCCGCATGCACTCTGTTATGCCGCAATTCAAGTTTATATGCATTATCATTTATCAATTTTTAAGTTGGAGTTGTCGCTTTATTCAAAGGTTCATGGATATTTCAATTTTTTATGGATTTAAAAAGTGTTTTTATGTTTGATTTTCCATGAATTTAAAACATGCTCACAAAACTGAAAAATATTCATCAATAAAAAATAATAGCGAATTTGAAATAATATTCATGAATTTTAAAAAATATCATGAATTTGCAAAAGATGTCATAAGTTTTATTTTTAACAAGTTTGAAAGTGCTCATGGATTTGAAAAAAATAGATTTTTAAGAACAAACAAGACAAAACTAGTAAACCAAAAAAGAATCACCCAAAAAACGAGCACTTCCCCAAACCTATGAAAGTAGCCTACATGGGGCGGATCACTTGCCACTAGGAGAGGGTGTCATCCGCACACCAAGTATTCAACACCACATGAGCACTAAATAGTAAATTCCACGATACATAGCAATTCTGTCATACACAAGCAAAGAAGCTTGTGGTTGGGGATGTACATATCAAAAGGGAAGAGCCGAAAGGATATGGACATGCACAAGAAAAGCACAGATCAATAACCTCCTTGCCAAAAAGGAAAGGAGGAAACAAGAACGTACTTGTCACTAACTTAGCTAGTAACATGCATGATAAGTCAATAAAATTTGCTTATGTGGAAATAGTTAATGTGGAGAGAGATGTTTGTGTTAACATAACATGTCACCGTAACATAACGTATCCAAGACAAAATGAGTCTTCATAGCAGTACAATTACTAAGCTCCCACGATTTCCTGGTCTGTGGTTAATCGAGGCTTCGACAGTGCTCGTGGCTCCACCTGTAAGGGGTGAGTTTTTGGTCGGTTTGGTCTCTTCCCCGCCTTCGCGAGTCGCAACCATCCTATCGAATCCCCTTCAACCAATCCACTCCTTCCACCGGAGCCCGATCCCCTTCTACTGGTGCCGCCACCGCCGCCCGCAAGCGTCCACTATCAGCGGTGATGAGCGCCCCGATCCCTCTGTTTGTGTCGTAGCCCGATCTTCACGGTGTCGAACCCCACCTCCCCGCCCCGCTCCTCTATGATGTTGTGCCAGTCGCTGTACCCCGTCACTGCGGGACGGCGTCGGGGGATCCATTCCGCTGCGCTACCTAACCCATCTCTCTCTCCCCAAGGCGACGCAATGGCCAACGGTGGCGACGCGAGGGGCCTGCGGAGCAGGCAACACGGGAAGCTTTGAAGGCCCTCGCCGTGCTCCACGCTGCTGACGAGGACGTGATGCGACTGTGCATTGGATGGGGACGTCCGCTGCATCCAGCTCTCTGCCATCTTCGTGACCCTGCCATGGCCGACAAGGTTAGCGTCCGTGAAAGCACAATATGCTCCCTCGATGGTTTTGATAATTCATGACAACATACATTGTCTCTTGGACTAATACTTTCATCTAGTGTATTTTGAGATAAAGTCCATAGAAAGAAATGGGTTGGCAAAAAGGAGTGTGGAGAGTATCCCCATGAAGAAGAAGGAGAAGGAATATCATTGGCAAAGCTTCAAGCAAGAGGACTCTACATCTTACTTTGTGGGAAATCACTTTGAGTCCATAGGAAAGCCAATACTATCAAAAGGGGGTAAGGTACTGTTGCTGAACAAAATGCTCATACGTGCACAAGTGATAGTCACCACATAAAACCAAAAGCTCTTCCACAAAAGTCTGTCCAAAGCCAAACACTCAAAATTGGTGCAACCAACACTTTCCACTCGGTGCCATCGATTCTCAGCCTCAGATAGACTCAGCCAAACCCTAGCCATTTGGTGCAACCGATTCTGATTCGATGCCACCGAGTTTGGGTTGCCAACTTTCTGTTACGCAAATTCAAAAAATTGGTACCACCGAGTGTGTTGAATCGACGTCACCGATTTTGGCAATCTGACCGTTGGTCACCGTATCGGTGCAACCGAGTTTTATGTATCGGTCTCACCGAGATTCAAAAGTTGCTACCTTTGAGGCAACTCGGTACCACCAAGATTAACACATCGGTGTCAATGAGTCTGACTTATTAGGTGTAACGTTTGGATTTTTGGAGATGCCTATATATACCCCTCCACCACCACCTACTCGTAAGAGTCACCGATTTTGGCAATCTGACCGTTGGTCACCGTATCGGTGCAACCGAGTTTTATGTATCGGTCTCACCGAGATTCAAAAGTTGCTACCTTTGAGGCAACTCGGTACCACCAAGATTAACACATCGGTGTCAATGAGTCTGACTTATTAGGTGTAACGTTTGGATTTTTGGAGATGCCTATATATACCCCTCCACCACCACCTACTCGTAAGAGAAGCACTCAGAACAAATCCCCACCTATCCTATCAGATTTTCTGAGAGAGAGCCACCTACTCATGTGTTGAGATCATGCCATTCCATTCCAAGCATATGAATCTTGATCTCTAGCCTCCCCAAGTTGCTTTCCACCCAATCAATCTCTTCCACCAAAGCCAAAATCTGTGAGATAGTGATTGTGTGTTGAGGAGTCTATCATCTTGAAGCACAAGAGCAAGGAGTTCATCGACATTATCAAGCCTATTACCTTTTGGAGGGTGGTGCCTCCTAGATTGGTTAGGTGTCGCTTGGGAGCCTCCTACTTCGTGTTGTAGAGTGAACCAAGAAGTTTGTAAGGGCAAGGAGATCGCCTACTTCGTGAAGATCTACCCCGAGTGAGGCTAGTCCTTTGTGGACGGAATGTTGGGGAACGTTGCATGGGAAACAAAAATTTTCCTACGCACACGCAAGATCTATCCATGGTGGTGAGCATCTACGAGAGGGAGAGTGGATCTACATACCCTTGTAGATTGCTAAGCGGGAAGCGTTAAGAAACACAGTTGATGTAGTCAAACGTCTTCGCGATCCAAAACACCGAGCGTCCCGCGATACCATCATGATTCGTCCCGCGATCCAATCACGATCCGTCCCGCGATCTCATCACGATCCGTCCTGCGATCCAATCACGAATCGTCTCACGATCTTGATCATGGTCCTTCCGATCTAGCGCCGAACGGACGACACCTCCGCGTTCAGCACACGTACAACTCAATGACGATCTCCGCCTTCTTGATCCTGTTGGCAGACGTAGTAGTAAATCAAAAAATTTCCTACGTGTTCACCAAGATCTATCTATGGAGAAACCAACAACGAGTGGGGAGAGTGCATCTTCATACATTTGAAGATCGCAAAGCGGAAGCGTTACTAGAACGCGGTTGTTGGAGTCGTACTCGCAGCGATTCAAATCGCGGTGGAATCCGATCTAAGCGCCGAACAACGGTGCCTCCGCGTTTAACACACGTGCAGCCCGGTGACGTCTCCTACGCCTTGATATAGCAAGGAGGAAGGAGAGGTTGAGGGAGAGCTCCGGCAGCACGACGGCGTGGTGACGGCGGAGCTGCGTGGTACTCCGATAGAGCTTCGCTAAGCACTACGGAGGACGAGGAGAGGGAGGAGTAGGGTTGCGCCGTGGGAGAGAGAGATGCGTGTCCCCGGCAGCCCCAAGGGCTCCTCTATTTATAGGAGGAGGAGGAAGGGCTGCGCCCTAGGGTTCCCACCCTAGGGTGGTGTGGCAGACTCCAGATCCCATCTGGCCGGTGGGCAAGAGGGAGAGGGGTGCGAGTTCCCTAGGGTGGGCCTTAGGGCCCATCTGCCCTAGGGTTTGCCCCTCCTCCCACTTCAGCCGCGCCTTGGGCCCTTGTGGGGGGCGCACCAGAACACCTAGGGGATGGTTCCCTCCCACTTGCGGCCCATGCAGCCCTCTGGGGCTGGTGGCCCCACTTGGTGGACCACCGTAACCCTTCCGGTGGTCCCGGTACGTTACCGGTAATTCCCGAAACATTTCCGATGACCAAAACCTCACTTCCTATATATGAATCTTTACCTCCGGACCATCCCGGAGCTCCTCATGACGTCCGGGATCTCATCCGGGACTCCAAACAACCTTCGGTAACCACTATTTCCCTATAACCCTAGCGTCATTGAACCTTAAGTGTGTATACCCTACGGGTTCGGGAGACACGTAGACATGACCGAGACACCTCTCCGGTCAATAACAAAAAGCGGGATCTAGATACCCATGTTGGCTCCCACATGCTCCACGATGATCTCATCGGATGAACCACGATGTCGGGGATTCAATCGATCCCGTATACAATTCCCTTTGTCTACCGGTATGATACTTGCCCGAGATTCGATCGCCGGTATCCCTATACCTTGTTCAATCTCATTACCGGCAAGTATCCTTACTTGTTCCGTAACACATCATCCCATGGCTAACTCCTTAGTCACATTGAGCTCATTATGATGATGTCTTACCGAGTGGGCCCAAAGATACCTCTCCGTCATAGGGAGTGACAAATCCCAGTCTCGATTCGTGCCAACCCAACAGATACTTTCGGAGATACCCGTAGTGTACCTTTATAGCCACCTAGTTACGTTGTGACGTTTGGCACACCCAAAGTATTCCTACGGTATCCGGGAGTTGCACAATCTCATGGTCTAAGGAAACAATACTTGACATTGGAAAAGATTTAGCAAAGAACTACATGATCTTGTGCTATGCTTAGGATTGGGTCTTGTCCATCACATCATTCTCCCAATGATGTGATCCCGTTATCAACGACATCCAATGTCCATGGTCATGAAACCGTGACCATTTACTGATCAACGAGCTAGCCAACTAGAGGCTCTCTAGGGACATGTTGTGGTCTAGTGTTCACACATGCATTATGGTTTTCGGTTAACACAATTATAGCATGAACAATAGAAAATTATCATGAACAAGGAAATACAATAATAACCATTTTATTATTGCCTCTAGGGCATATTTCCAATAGTCTCCCACTTGCACTAGAGTCAATAATCTAGTTACATTGTGATGAATCTAACAACCATAGCATTCTGGTGTTGATCATGTTTCGCTCGTGAGAGAGGTTTAGTCAATGGATCTTCGACATTCAGATCCGTATGTACTTTACAAATATCTATATCTCCCTCCGGAATGTAATCACGGATGGAGTTGAAGCGGCGTTTGATGTGTCTTGTCTTCTTGTGAAACCTGGGCTCCTTCGCAAGGGCAATAGCTCCAGTGTTGTCACAGAATAGAGTCATCGGGCCCGACGCATTGGGAATCACTCCTAGGTTGGTGATGAACTCCTTCATCCAGACTCCTTCCTTTGCTGCTTCAAAGCAGCTATGTACTCCGCTTCACATGTAGATGCCGCCACGACGCTTTGCTTGCTGCTGCACCAGCTGACCGCCCCTCCGTTCAAAATATACACGTATCCGATTTGTGACTTGGAGTCATCTGGATCTGTGTTGAAGCTCTCATTGACGTAACCCTTTACGACGAGCTCTTCGGCACCTCCATATACGAGAAACATGTCCTTTGTCCTTTTCAGGTACTTCAGGATATTTTTGACTGCTGTCTAGTGTTCCGCTTCGGGATCACTTTGGTACCTCCCTACCAAACTTATGGCAAGGTTCACATCATGTCTGGTACACAACATGGCATACATAATAGAGCCTATGGATGAAGCATAGGGGAAGACACTCATCTCTTCTCTATCCTTTGCCGTGGTCGGGCATTGAGTCATACTCAATCTCACACCCTGTAACACAGGCAAGAACCCCTTCTTGGACTGATCCATATTGAACTTCTTCAATATCTTTTCAAGGTATGTGCTTTGTGAAAGACCTATGAGGCGTTTCGATCTATCTCTATAGATCTTAATACCTAATATGTAAGAAGCTTCTCCAAGGTCCTTCATTGAAAAACACTTATTCAAGTAGGCCTTTACGCTTTCCAAAAGTTCTATATCATTTCCCATCAACAATATGTTATCCACATATAATATGAGAAATGCTATAGAGCTCCCACTCACTTTCTTGTAAATACAAGGTTCTCCATAAACCTGTATAAACCCAAACGCTTTAATCACCTCATTAAAGCGAATGTTCCAACTCCGAGATGCTTGCACCAGCCCATAGATGGAGCGCTGGAACTTGCATACTTTGTTAGCATCTTTAGGATCGACAAAACCTTCCGGCTGCATCATATATAGTTATTCCTTAAGGAAGCCATTAAGGAATGCTGTTTTGACGTCCATTTGCCAGAACTCATAATGCGGCAATTTCTAACATGATTTAGACAAACTTCAGCATCGCTACGAGTGAGAAAGTCTCATCGTAGTCAACTCCTTGAACTTGTCGATAACCCTTAGCAACAAGCCGAGCCTTCTAGACGGTCACATTACCATCCGCGTCAGTCTTCTTCTTAAATATCCATTTATTTTCAATGGCTCGCTTATCATTAGGCAAGTCCACCAAAGTCCACACTTTGTTCTCATACATGGATCCTATCTCGGATTTCATGGCTTCAAGCCATTTGTTGGAATCCGGGCCCACCATTGCTTCTTCATAGTTCGAAGGTTCACCGTTGTCCAACAACATGATCTTCAGGACAGGGTTGCCGTACCACTCTGGTGTGGAACGTTTCCTAGTGGACCTTCGACGTTCAATAGTAACTTGATCTGAAGTTTCATGATCATCATCATTAACTTCCTCTCCAGCCGGTGCAGGCTCCACAAAAACAACTTCCCATGCTACGCTACTCTCCGGTTCGAGTGGAGGTACAATTACCTCATCAAGTTCTATTTTCCTCCCACTTACTTCTTTCGAGAGAAACTCTTTCTCGAGAAAGGATCCATTCTTGGCAACAAAGACTTTGCCTTCGGATCTGAGGTAGAAGGTATACCCAATCGTCTCTTTGGGATATCCTATGAAGACGCACTTTTCCGCTTTGGGTTCGAGCTTCTTAGGTTGAAGTTTCTTCACATAAGCATCGCATCCCCAAACTTTTAGAAACGACAACTTAGGTTTCTTTCCAAACCATAATTCATACGGTGTTGTCTCAACGGACTTTGACGGTGCCCTATTTAAAGTGAATGCGATAGTCTCTAATGCATATCCCCAAAATGATAGCGGTAAGTCAGTAAGAGACATCATAGATCGCACCATATCCAATAGAGTGCGATTATGATGTTTAGACACACCATTTCGCTGAGGTATGCCAGGCGACGTGAGTTGTGAAACAATTCCACATTTCCTTAGGTGCATGCCAAACTCGTGACTTAAATATTCGCCGCCACGATCTGATCATAGGCACTTTATTTTCCTGTCACGTTGATTCTCTACCTCACTCTGAAATTCCTTGAACCTTTCAAAGGTTTCAGACTTGTGTTTCATTAAGTAGACATACCCATATCTGCTCAAGTCATCAATGAGGGTTAGAACATAACGGTAGCCACCGCGAGCTTCGACGCTCATTGGACCGCATAGATCGGTATGTATTATCTCCAACAAGTTAGTTGCTCGCTCCATTGTTCCAAAGAACAGAGTCTTGGTCATCTTGCCCATGAGGCATGGTTCGCACGTGTCAAATGATTCGAAATCAAGAGACTCCAAAAGTCCATCAGCATGGAGCTTCTTCATGCGTTTGACACCAATATGACCAAGGCGACAGTGCCACATGTAAGTGGGACTATCCTTATCAACCTTACACTTTTTGGTACTCACACTATGGACATGTGTAACATCACATTTGAGATTCATCAAAAATAAACCATTGACCAGCGGGGCATGACCATAAAACATTTCTCTCATATAAATAGAACAACCATTATTCTCAGATTTAAATGAGTAGCCATCTCGCATCAAACAAGATCCAGATACAATGTTCATGCTCAAAGCTGGTACTAAATAACAATTATTGAGGTTTAAAACTAATCCCGAAGGTAGATGTAGAGGTAGCGTGCCGACGACGATCACATCGACCTTGGAACCATTCCTGACGCGCATCGTCACCTTGTCCTTTGCTAGTCTCCGCTTATTCCGCAGATCATGCTTGGAGTTACAAATGTGAGCAACTGCACCGGTATCAAATACCCAGGAGCTACTACGAGCGTTGGTTAGGTACACATCAATAACAAGTATATCACATATACCTTTAATGTTGCCAACCTTCTTATCCGCTAAGTACTTGGGGCAGTTCCGCTTCCAGTGACCGGTACCCTTGCAATAAAAGCACTCAGTCTCAAGCTTGGGGTCCATGCTTGTTCTTCTTCCCGGCAACTTTCTTACCGGGCACGGCAACAGCTTTGCCGTCCTTCTTGAAGTTCTTCTTAACCTTGCCTTTCTTGAAACTAGTGGTCTTATTCACCATCAACACTTGATGCTCCTTTTTGATCGAGTACAACTCAGGAATGGACTTCTCCATACCCTGCATGTTGTAGTTCATCACAAAGCTCTTGTAGCTAGGTGGAAGCGACTGGAGGATTCTGTCAATGACCGAGTCATTCGGGAGGTTAACTCCCAGCTGAGTCAAGCGGTTGTGCAACCCAGACATTTTGAGTATGTGCTCACTGACAGAACTATTCTCCTCCATCTTATAGCTGAAGAACTTGTCGAAGACGTCATATCTCTCAACCCGGGCATGAGCTTGGAAAACCAGTTTCAGCTCTTGGAACATCTCATATGCTCCGTGTTGCTCAAAACACTTTGGAGCACCGGTTCTAAACTGTAAAGCATGCCGCACTGAACCAAGGAGTAATCATCACAACATGACTGCCAAGCATTCGTAACGTCTTGGTCCGCTGGGAAAATGGGTGGGTCACCTAGCGGTGCATCAAGGACATACAATATCTTGGAATCTATGAGGATAATCCTCAAGCTACGGACCCAGTCCACATAGTTGCTTCCATCATCTTTCAGCTTGGTTTTCTCTAGGAACGCGTTGAAGTTGAGGGTGACATTAGCGTTGGCCATTGGATCTACAATATAGATAGTAAAGACAATTTTTATATTAAGTTCATGATAATTAAGTTCACATAATCAAATTATTTAATGAACACCCACTTAGATAGACATCTCTCTAGTCATCCAAGTGATACATGATCCATGTCAACTAGCCCGTGTCCGATCATCACGTGAGACGGACTAGTCATCCATGGTGAACATCTCCATGTTGATCGCATCTACTATACGACTCATGTTCGACCTTTCGGTATTCTGTGTTCCGAGGCCATGTCTGTACATGTTAGGCTCGTCAAGTCAACCTAAGTGTTTCATGTGTGTAAATCTGGCTTACACCCATTGTATGCGAACGTTAGAACCTATCACACCCAATCATCATGTGGTGCTTCGGAACAACGATCCTTAGCAACGGTACACATTTAGGGCGAACACCTTTCTTGAAATTTTATTGAGAGATCATCTTATTTACTACCGTCGTTCTAAGCAAATAAGATGTCAACATGATAAACATCACATGCAATCAATATAGTGACATGATATGGCCAATATCATCTTGCTCCTTTGATCTCCATCTTCGGGGCACCATGATCATCACTGTCACCGACACGACACCATGATCTCCATCATCATGATCTCCATCATCGTGTCTTCATGAAGTTGTCTCACCAACTATTACTTCTACTACTATGGCTAACGTTTAGCAATAAAGTAAAGTAATTACATGGCATTTATGATTGACACGCAGGTCATACAATAAAATAAGACAACTCCTATGGCTCCTGCCGGTTGTCATACTCATCGACATGCAAGTCGTGAATCCTATTACAAGAACATGATCAATCTCATACATCACAATGCATCACATCACATCCTTTGGCCATATCACATCACAAGGCATATGCTGCAAAAACAAGTTAGACGTCCTCTAATTTGTAGTTGCAAGTTTTTACGTGGCTGCTATAGGTTTCTAGCAAGAACGTTTCTTACCTACGCCAAGACCACAACGCGATATGCCAATTGCTATTTACCCTTCATAAGGACCCTTTTCATCGAAGCCAATCCGACTAAGGTGGGAGAGACAGACACCCGCTAGCCACCTTATGCAACAAGTGCATGTCAGGTGGTGGAACCGGTCTCACGTAAGCATGCGTGTAAAGTTGGTCCTGGCCGCTTCATCCCACAATACCGCTGAATCAAGATAAGACTAGTAGTGGTAAGCAAATTAACAAGATCGACGCCCACAACAACTTTGTGTTCTACTCGTGCATAGATTCTACGCATAGACCTAGCTCATGATGCCACTGTTGGGAGACATAGTAGTAAATCAAAAAAATTCCTACGTGTTCACCAAGATCTATCTATGGAGAAACCAGCAGCGAGTGGGGAGAGTGCATCTTCATACCGTTGAAGATCGCAAAGTGGAAGCGTTACTAGAACACGGTTGGTGGAGTCGTACTCGCAGCGATTCAGATCGCGATGCAATCTAAGCGCCGAACAACGACGCCTCCGTGTTCAACACACATGTAGACCGGTGACGTCTCCTACGCCTTGATCCAGCAAGGAGGAAGGAGAGGTTGAGGGAGAGCTCCGGCAGCACGACAACATGGTGACGATGGAGCTGTGTGGTACTCCTGTAGAGCTTCGCTAAGCACTAGCAGGACAAGGAGAGGGAGGAGTAGGGCTGCGCCGTGGGAGAGAGAGATGCGTGTCCCCGGCAACCCCAAGGGCACCTCTATTTATAGGAGGAGGAGGAGGGAGGGCTGCGCCCTAGGGTTCCCACCCTAGGGTGGTGCGGCAGCCTCCAGATCCCATCTGGCCGGCGGCCAAGAGGGAGAGGGGTGCGACTGCCCTAGGGTGGGCCTTAGGGCCCATCTGCCCTAGGGTTTGCCCCTCCTCCCACTTCAGTTGTGCCTTGGGCCCTTGTGGGGGGCGCACCAGCCCACCTAGGGGCTGGTTCCCTCCCACTTGCGTCCCATGCAGCCCTATGGGGCTGGTGGGCCCACTTGGTGGACCCCCGGAACCCTTACGGTGGTCCCGGTACGTTACCGGTAATTCCCGAAACATTTCCGGTGACCAAAACCTCCCACATGTTGGCTCCCACATGCTCCATGATGATCTCATCGAATGAACCATGATGTCAGGGATTCAATCAATCCCGTATACAATTCCCTTTGTCTACCGGTATGATACTTGCCCGAGATTCGATCGTCGGTATCCCTATACCTTGTTCAATCTCGTTACCGGCAAGTATCCTTACTTGTTCCGTAACACATCATCCCGTGGCTAACTCCTTAGTCACATTGAGCTCATTATGATGATGTCTTATCGAGTGGGCCCAAAGATACCTCTCCGTCATATGGAGTGACAAATCCAGTCTCGATTCGTGCCAACCCAACAGATACTTTCGGAGATACCCGTAGTGTACCTTTATAGCCACCTAGTTATGTTGTGACATTTGGCACACCCAAAGTATTCCTACGGTATCCGGGAGTTGCACAATCTCATGGTCTATGGAAACGATACTTGACATTGGAAAAGCTTTAGCAGACAAACTACACGGTCTTGTGCCATGCTTAGGATTGGGTCTTGTCGATCACATCATTCTCCCAATGATGTGATCCCGTTATCAACGACATCCAATGTCCATGGTCATGAAACCGTGACCATCTATTGATCAACGAGCTAGCCAACTAGAGGTCACTAGGGACATGTTGTGGTCTATGTGTTCACACATGCATTATGGTTTCTGGTTAACACAATTATAGCATGAACAATAGACAATTATCATGAACAAAGAAATACAATAATAACCATTTTATTATTGCCTCTAGGGCATATTTCCAACATATCTAGCAAGAGGGAGCGGAGAGGTAGACGAGTTCTCCGGCAGCGCGACGACGTTGCGGCGATGGTGGTGGAGAAATTCCAGCAGGGCTTCGCCTAAGCACCGCTGAAACCAATCTAGAGGAGAAAGTACGAACTAGAGGAGTGGCAGCACATGGCTTAGGGTTTCTTGATGTGTCCCAAGTGCTAGCCTTGCCCTCTATTTATATGCCGAGCCTTGGGGTCAAAACTTGGAGAAAAATCCTCCTCAAGGTCGGTTTGCCCACAAGGCAAGAGTCCTTCTCAGACTCCAGGACCAGACGCCAAGGTCCCTGGCATCTGGTCCTAGACGCCAGGGTCCCTGGCGTCTGGCCCCTGACCTCCGCAAAACAGCTTTTGCACCTTCTTAAAGCCTCATGGGCTTTACCCCTTGGTCCAAATAAAGTGTTCATGTACCCCGAACATTTCGGGAAACATCCGAAACTATTTCCGGTGAATTCCGGAACCATTCCAGAGACCAAACACTATTATCCCATATATCAATCTTCACCTCTGGACCACTCCGAAGTTCCTCGTGACGTCCGGGATCTCATCCGAGACTTCGAACAACCTTCGGTCACCACCATACATAACTCTATACAACCGAAGCGTCACCGAACCTTAAGTGTGCAGACCCTGCGGGTTCGAGAACTATGTAGACATGACCGAGACACCTCTACGATCAATAACCAATAGCGGGACCTGGATGCCTATATTGGTTCCTACATATTCTGCGAAGACCTTTATCAGTCGAACCTCTATGTCAAGGATTCAGTCAATCCCGTATAACGTTCCCTTTGTTCTTCGGTATGTTACTTGCCCAAAATTCGATCGTCGGTATCTCCATACCTAGTTCAACCTCGTTACCGGCAAGTCTCTTTACTTGTTCCGTAATACAAGATACCGTGGCCAACAGTTAGTCACATTGCTTGCAAGGCTTGTTGTGATGTTTTATTACCGAGTGGGCCCTGAGATATCTCTCTGTCACACAGAGTAACAAATCCCAGTCTTGATCCATGCCAACCCAATAGACATCCTCGTAGATACCTTTAGAGCACCTTTATAGTCACCCGGTTACATTGTGACATTTGATACACACAAGGCACTCCTCCGGTCCCAGTTACATTGCGACATTTGATACACACAAGGCACTCCTCCGGTATCAGTGAGTTGCATGATCTCATGGTCATAGGAACATATACTTGACATGCAGAAAACTGTAGCAATAAACTGACACGATCAAATGCTACGTTTATAGTTTGGGTCTTGTCCATCAAATCATTCTCCTAATGATGTGATCCCGTTATCAAATGACATCTCATGTCCATGGCTAGGAAACCTTAACCATCTTTGATCAATGAGCTAGTCTATTAGAGGCATACTACGGTGTTGTCTATGTATCCACACATGTATCTGAGTTTCTGATCTATACAATTCTAGCATGGATAATAAATGATTATCATGAGCAAGGAAATATGATAATGACCAATTTATTATTGCCTCTAGGGCATATTTCCAACACGGAAGCCGTTATGGAATAGTCAAGGTTGCTACTTCGTGGACCCTTATGGATGGAGACCTCCGTGGACTCTCGCGACTGTTACCCTCTATGGGTTGAAGACTCCATAAACGTGGACGTATGATAGCACCACCTATCAGAACCACGAGAAAAATCTTCGTGTACTTCATGCGTTTGATCTTCCTATCTCTACTCCTTACTTCCATGTGCAATGTCTTTACTTTCCGCTGCTACACTTGATGACTTGCATGTGTAGGGTGTGCTAGACTTGCTATTATTGTTAAAATCTGCCAACACATAGCTTTGCACCTTGTGTAGATTTTAAATTCTTGCTAGTAGTATATTCACCCCCCTCTAGACATACTCTTCTAGTGATCCCACAATTTTTATCAGAGCATTGGTCTCCATTGCTTCGGTTTCATCATCGTGGAGGAAGATGGATGTGTGTAGTGTGGAGAGTTTGTATTGTAGAGTGCCCATTCTTGATGGAGAGTACTATAGTCGATGGAAGAATGCTATGATTGATCTATTTGGCAAATTCCATTTGAGAAAACACATTGAAAAATCCTATGTGCTCTCCATTGATGAATTGCAGCCAACACACGAAGAGGAAATCAACATGCTTGGTAACATTAGAGCTGTCAATCTTATTATTAGAGGCTTACCAAGATTCATGCTTTCTCAATTGAAGAACTTTGCATGTTCTTATAATTTGTGGAATGACTTGGAGAAACGATATCCAAATCTTTCATTAAGTAATCTTGATGAAATTCTTCATAAAACTGTTACTTTTCATAAAACAAAGCCTAGTGATCCAAACTTTGATAAATGCCTATTCGAGCATCGTGATCTTATGCGTGCTAAAGGAGATGTCACAACTATCAACAACATTATTATTGAAGCCATTCACATTCATAAACTTGAACATTGTCATGGTTACGATTCTAATGAGTCTCTTGGTTTCTATGACGAGGAGATTCCACAAAATGATGACAATGAAGAACATGTCTACTATGATGAAGATGAGTTGTTCCACATAGAGCATGAAAAGATCATTAAGAATCTAAGTATAGTGGCAAACTTCAAGGATTACATGTTCGGTGGAAAAGAGTGGGTTCTCGACAGTGGATGCACGGATCACATGGCCGGTGATAAAGACATGTTCCAAGAGATCACACCTAATCAAGGACCTTGGAGGTATGTGACCTTTGGAGACAACTCTAAGGGTAAGGTACTTGGCCTTGGTAAGGTGGCCATATCTCATGATATCTTTATTCAAAATGTGATGCTTGTTGAATCCCTTGGCTACCATCTTCTTTCCGTATCTAGACTAGCAGACTTCGATTTCAATGTCCTATTTACCAAAGTAGATTGCCAAGTGTTTCAATTTGATAATCATAAAGTTGTCTTTATCGGTATTCATAGAGGTGATCTATACATTGTCGATTTCACTAAAAAGGCCCAACCTCATACTTGTCTCATTGCAAAATCATCTAAAGGTTGGCTATGGCATAGAAGACTAGGACATGTAGGCATGCGCAATCTAGATAAGCTTATCAAGGGCGATCATATTCTTGGTGTTAAAGATGTTATATTTGACAAAGATAGGTTTTGTAGCGCTTGTCAAGTAGGAAAGAAAGTAGGTGGAAGTCATCCGGTCAATAACATCATGACCACTAGGAGACCACTCGAGTTAGTTCGTATGGATATTTTTGGTCCCAATGCTTACAAGAGTCTCGGTGGAAACTCTTATGGTCTAGTTATAGTTGATGATTTTTCCAGATTTACGTGGGTATTCTTTCTTGATGATAAGTTCCAGGTACAAAATATCTTCAAGAACTTCGCACACAAAGCGCAAAATCAATTTGAAGTGAAGATCAAGAAGGTTCAAAGCGATAACAGATCGGAGTTCAAGAACACCCATGTGGACACCTTTCTTGACGAAGAGGGTATCTCACATGAGTTCCCGACTACGTACATGCCTCAAAAAAATGGAGTTGTTGAGATAAAGAACCGAACCCTCATTGAGATGGCAAGAACGATGCTTGACTAATACAAGATGCGAAGACACTTTTGGGCAGAAGCCGTGGAAACAACATGTCATGCCATAAACCGACTCTACCTGCACAAGCTTCTCGGTAAAATGACGTATGATCTTCTCACCGTTAACAAACCCCAAGTTGGATACTTTCGGGTATTTGGATCTAAGTGTTACATTCTTGATAAGCATCGCCGTGCTAAATTCGCTCCCAAATCTCATGAAGGTTTCCTAGTTGGTTATGGATCGAACTCTCGCACCTACCGTGTCTACAACAACTTCACTCAAAAAGTTGAAGAGACGGTAGATGTGAAGTTTGATGAGTCTAATGGTTCGCAAGTCGAACAATTGCCAAATGATGTAGGTGATAAAGATCCTTTGGAAGCTATCCAAGATTTTCCCATCGGCAAGATTCGTCCCATGGAGGTGAAGGAAAGTACTTCATCAATCCAAGTGGAAGCTCCTACTTCGGATCAAGGCTACCAACAAAACAACATGGAAGCATCCATAAGTGGTACACGACAAGATGAAGGGGAGGAGGAAGTACATCATGAAGATCCACTACAACCTCCTTCACCACCACCTCAAGGAGACGACTACTTCGACAACAATGGAGATGAAGGAGATGATGAAGAAGAAGCTCCACGAACTAACAAGCCAAAGCTACCCCGAGTTCGAGCACAAGTGACCAAGAACCATCCCCTAAATCAAATCTTTGGTGACATACAATCAGGGAGGATCGCGTGCCCTAAAACTCGCTTGGCTAACTTTTGTGAGCACTATTATTTCATTTCTAGCATTGAACCCTTGAAGGTTGAACAAGCTCTTGAAGACACGGATTGGGTGAATGCTATGCATGAAGAGCTTCACAACTTCGAGAGGAACGAAGTGTGGACACTAGTGGAGAAGTCCAAGGACGAGCAAAATATCGTCGGCACGAAATGGGTATTTCGGAACAAGCAAGATGAAGGCGGTCAAGTCGTTCGCAACAAGGCTCGCCTCGTAGCGCAAGGATATACGCAAGTCGAAGGTATAGACTACGGTGAGACCTACACCCCCATTGCTAGACTAGAAGCCATTCGAATTCTTCTTGCTTATGCCAATCACCATGATATCACTCTTTACCAAATGGATTAAAAGTGCATTTTTAAATGGTGAGATTGAAGAAGAAGTCTATGTTAAGCAACCACCTGGTTTTGTAAATCCTAAGAAACCTGACCACGTTTACAAACTTGGCAAAGCTTTATATGGTGTTAAGCAAGCTCCTCGCATTTGGTATAAATGCCTAACGAAGTTTCTTATTGAAAACGGATTTGAAATTGGTAAATTTGACACAAACTTATTCACAAAGAGAGATAAGGGTGAATTATTTGTGTGCCAAATTTATGTGGATGATATTATCTTTGGATCTACTAACCCACATTTTAGTGAGAAATTTGGAAGGTTGATGTCAGAGAAGTATGAGATGTCTATGATGTGTGAGCTGAAATTCTTTCTTGGTCTACAAATCAAGAAAATGAGAGAAGGCACTTTCATCTCTCAAACAAAGTACACCAAGGACTTAATCAAGAAGTTCAACATGCAAGAGTGCAAAGGTATGGAAACTACCATGCCCACTAGCGGACACGATGATGTCACTAAGGAGGGTGAACCGGTTGATCAAAAGTTTTATCGATCAATGATTGGTTCATTGCTATATCTATGTGCCTCTTGTCCCGATATTATGCTTAGTGTTTTCATGTGTGCTAGATATCAAGATACACCCAAAGAATGTCATCTTAAGGCTGTGAAACGCATTATGAGATACTTGATACATACACCAAACTTCGGCATTTGGTATCCCAAGGGATCTTATTTTAATCTTGTTGGTTACTCCGACTCGGACTATGCCGGTGACAAGGTTGATAGAAAATCCACCTCAGGTACATGTCAATTTCTTGGTAGATCTCTCGTGTCTTGGTCCTCCAATAAACAAAACCCGGTATCTCTATCTACTGCAGAAGCGGAATACATTGCCGCTGGATCATGTTGTGCGCAATTATTATGGATGCCTCAAATGCTTAAAGATTATGGAATCTATGTAAAAAATGTGCCATTACTTTGTGACAATGAAATTGCTATTAAGATTGGTCATAATCCTGTGCAACATTCTCGAACGAAGCATATTCAAGTTCGACATCATTTCATTCGTGATCATGTTGCCAAAGGAGATATTAATCTTAAGCATGTTTGTACTAACAAGCAATTGGCCGATATCTTTACTAAGCCACTTGATGAAAAAGTGTTTTGTCATTTGAGGAGTGAGTTGAACATCATTGATGCTTCAAACTTTGGCTAATCTCACTCGGATGCATGCAAGGGGATGAGCTTTATTGTCTATTCCATGCTAATATTATCTTGAATATCATATCTTATTATTCTATGCTCCCTTGTCTTGCATCTAACCCTTTTGTAGGTACTTGGAAGAACAACACTCCACAAGATTTCCATTAACTCATATCTTAAGCAATCTTGTCATGACCAAGTATCCACAACCTTGCTTTGATGATGAAAGGAACAAGACATCAAAACATATGCTTGACATATATTACTCAATTGGTGTCAACTCACAATTGGTATCATGTAATTTGTATATATCATGTTCCTTCTTGCGTGACTAACCTATGTAGGTGAAAAGTGAACGAAAACAACAAGGATTTCTCCCAACTCAAGATGATCTTCATCAACTTCGAGCATCCTCATCAAGTTCACCTACAAGCTACGTCAACTACATCACTCAAAGGTATGTACTCATATTTTTGATATAGCTTTACTCCAAGACATGAGATAAAGCGTCTCAAGAGATATGAAGACACTAAAATGCTTATTAAAAAATGGTAACCCCATTTTGAGCTTAACGATGAGTATGACCTATGACCAAGTATTCTTGCTTGGCTCCTAACTCAATATACTCTAATATATATGACCTAGTCACCGCCCATCATCTAGTTAAGAATCTTGGTTGGTTCATTCTCTATTGCAAAATTTCTTGGAACCATTCAAATCTTCTCTAGTTGATACCTCTTTGTAAATTATTTGCATTTCATTTACAATTCGTTTCGACTCTTTGTTACAAATCTTCACAAGTTTGCAAGTTTTCCAAAATCTACCAAGTATCTGTTTTATGCCTCGGAGTCTCGGATACAAAGGACTCGGTCATACCGATTCAGCAGATAAGCTGCATAACATCATATCGGTACCACCGAAAATTTTGTCTTGGAGCCACCGACTTTCTGTCATATTTCAGTCTGTGTTTGTATCTTTAAATCTTTGTGTTACTTCTGTGATTTCTCAATTCTTCGATGATCCCTTTTATTTAAAAAAAGGGGAAGGGGAGAAACACATTCAAGGATCCCTAACTCAAAGGAGGAGAAACTCTATCAATTCTCAGTTTAGCCAACGGGAGAGAAATTATTTTCAATAATTCCCTCATTTTTCTCATGATTTTCATATTCTATGGATCCTACATTCTATGGCCCTTGTTCTCAAGGATCCCTTCTAAATCAATGACCCCTGTATCTGACCCTATTTGACCTTTTTGGCAATTAATGCCAAAGGGGGAGAAATACCAAAGCTTCAAAGCCAAAGAGGGAGATACATACTTATGCAAAGGGGGAGATATAACCTAGGGGGAGATGAGAATATCTAAGTTTATACTTATATATACAAGGGGAGAATAAGTAGGGGGAGAAAAATATGTTTTGGAAGAGGATGTGTTTACTGTGTGTTTCTTGCATTTGTTTTTTCATGTTAAACTTTTCTCACCCTATCTAATCCCAATATCTACATACTAAGATTAAGGGGGAGAGGATGTCCTACCATTTTCATATATAAAGGGGAGAAATGTCTAAATGTTCTTGGAGACATATCAATCCTAAGGAATAGTACCTTCTATATGTTCTCCATATCTCGGTACTTTTGAGTTCTATTGCTTTTGATTGGTAGAATACTCTTGTGTTTCCTAACATTGTTTTCTCAAGTGTATTTCTACTGCTAGAATGCTCAAGAACTCAAGGTAAGTATATGGATCATATCTTTGATCAAGATGATCTCTTGCTTCTTGCACATATTGTTTGCAAGAGTGAAGTCTTGAACAAGGATACACCTCATTCATATACATTTGATGCATATGACCAAGATACACATGACTTATTATATCACTTCTACTATATGTGTGCCCATGCATTCCAAAGCACTATCCTTTAAAGGGATTGCACACATTTAGGGGGAGCAAGTCTAAGTCATGTGTCTCTCAAAGTCTTCATTATATACATGCATATCTTTATTTGGAGCTTTGATTGTATGTTGTCATCAATTACCAAAAAGGGGGAGATTGAAAGCACAATATGCTCCCTTGGTGGTTTTGATAATTCATGACAACATACATTGTCTCTTGGACTAATACTTTCATATAGTGTATTTTAGATAAAGTCCATAGAGAGAAATGGGTTGGCAAAAAGGAGTGTGAGAGAGTATACCCATGAAGAAGAAGGAGAAGGAATAGCATTGGCAAAGCTTCAAGCAAGAGGACTCTACATTTTACTTTGTGAGAAATCACTTTGAGTCCATAGGAAAGCCAATACTATCAAAAGAGGGTAAGGTACTGTTGGTGAACAAAATGGTCATACGTGCACAAGTAATAGTCACCACATACACCCACAAGCTCTTCCACAAAAGTCTGTCTGACGAGGATATGTACCTAGGGTAGGGTCCTAGGCCTGACCTAGACCCCCCTACCTAAGGGCATGGCATTGGAGGACTTGAAGATCACGGACAAGATTCTGACTGGATTCCCGGTGGCGCTCAAGTCACTCGACAGGCAATCCACTCGGAGACTTCTTACTTCATTCGACGGTCGACTATCACTCGGAAGACCTTGTTTCCACTCAACGCCAGAAGACCAGAAGCCACCTCCAGGAGGCCAACAGATAGGCGTTAGGTTTTACGTCATTAGTAGCTTTTATTATGTACGTTACCAATAACGGCAGTCTTTAAACCCATGATCGGACCCTTAGATGCTGGACAATTATGAGGGGCAGCACACTCTATATAAGCCGCCCCTCCCCTCTGGCACAAGGGTTCACAACCACTGTAATCTCAACATTCCACATGACAAAGCTCCCGAGCACTGCGACGTAGGGCTGTTACCTCCATGACAGGGGCCTGAACTCATACATCCGTGTGTACACCCTCGCCATAGCTAGGACTCTGCCCTCTCCTTTTGTACCCCTACCTTCTACTATCAGGCTCGTTCCCATGACATTTGGCACCCACCGTGGGGCATGGCGTCTACCAAACATGACGCAGATGGTTTTTTATTTATTCATCTATGTTTAATTTCTTGTTCTTACAGTTCATATTGTTTGTCTCCGTAACAAATACTGAAGTATCACAAAAAATGAAGGAGAAAATATACATCTCTATTCGCGTCGCGTAGGCATTGGCCTGGCCAGTGACGCAGGGCTCCTCCGCCCAGTCGCTTGCTGGACGACGGTTTCCATGCCATGGCAATGCTGGCCTGGCCAGCAGCGCGAGGCTCCTCCGACTAGTCGCTTGCCGGGTGGCGGCCTCCACGGCACGGGGCTTCCCCAGCAGATCGCCTGCTCGACGATGGTGTCCGTGCCTTGGGGATCTTTGCCCCGGTCATCCGTTCAGAAGTCAGCTCCATGATGGAGGCGCACCTCCCTCATGGTGCTCACCGGCGCTATCGGCTTGATGACAGTCCCTACAATGGAGTGCATCCTTTCGGAGTCACCTGCACAAGCATGTAGTGTGGCTAGAAGTTGCATGCCCAAAACAATCCACGGAAGAAGGAAACTTCCATCAGCGTTTAACTCTGGCTTAATTACCACTAATTAGTACCTCTTGCATGCAGGTCGGGCGTTCTGATTTTGGACTTGATCAACTCCTTCGTCAATGCATTGGGGCGTTATGGAATCCAGCAAAAAATACATCTTGCGTTGACTGGCAGGGTGGCTCACTGGATACCATTGTTGGAAATATGCCCTAGAGGCAATAATAAAATGGTTATTATTGTATTTCCTTGTTCATGATAATTGTCTATTGTTCATGCTATAATTGTGTTAACCGAAAACCATAATACATGTGTGAATACATAGACCACAACATGTCCCTAGTGAGCCTCTAGTTGACTAGCTCGTTGATCAATAGATGGTCACGGTTTCATGACCATGGACATTGGATGTCGTTGATAACGGGATCACATCATTAGGAGAATGATGTGATGGACAAGACCCAATTCTAAGCATAGCACAAAGATCGTGTAGTTCGTTTGCTAAAGCTTTTCAATGTCAAGTGTCATTTCCTTAGACCATGAGATTGTGTAACTCCCGGATACCGTAGGAATACTTTGGGTGTGCCAAACGTCACAACGTAACTGGGTGGCTATAAAGGTACGCTACGGGTATCTCCGAAAGTATCTGTTGGGTTGGCACGAATCGAGACTGGGATTTGTCACTCCGTGTGACGGAGAGGTATCTCTGGGCCCACTCGGTAAGACATCATCATAATGAGCTCAATGTGACTAAGGAGTTAGCCACGGGATGATGTATTACGGAACGAGTAAAGAGACTTTCCAGTAACGAGATTGAACAAGGTATGGGGATACCGACGATCGAATCTCGGGCAAGTATCATACCGATAGACAAAGGGAATTGTATACGGGATTGATTGAATCCTTGACATCGTGGTTCATCCGATGAGATCATCGTGGAGTACGTGGGAGCCAACATGGGTATCCAGATCCCGCTGTTGGTTATTGACCGGAGAGGTGTCTCGGTCATGTCTACGTGTCTCCCGAACCCGTAGGGTCTACACACTTAAGGTTCGATGACGCTAGGGTTATAGGGAAAAGGTATACGTGATTACCGAAGGTTGTTCGGAGTCCCGGATGAGATCCCGGACGTCACGAGGAGCTCCGGAATGGTCCGGAGGTAAAGATTGATATATAGGAAGTCCAGTTTCGGTCACCGGAAAGTTTTCGGGCTCATCGGTATTGTACCGGGAGTGCCGGGAGGGTGCCGGAGGACCCCCGGGAGGGGTGTGACGACCAAAGGACTTCATGGGCTGTTAGATAAAGTGTGTCAGCCCTTATTGGGCTGGGAAATACTTTTGCTAAAGGCCCATGTGGCTGGAGATAAGGAGATAAGGCAAAAAGGATTTAAAAGGAGGAGATCCACCTCCCTTGTGGGAGGTGGACTCTCCCTTTAATTCGGCCGGCCATCTCCTCTTTGGAGTAGAGGCCAAGCCAGCCCTCCACGTCCCTCCTCCTATATATACTTGAGGTTTTGGATGTTTTGAGATAGGATTTGATCTCTCTCTCTCACGGCGAAGCCCTACCTCTCTTCTTCCTCCTCCGCAGCGCTTAGGCGAAGCCCTGTCGGAATACCTTGCTACTCCACCACCACCACGCCGTCGTGCTGCTGTTGGAGCCCTTCCCCAACCTCTCCTTCCTCCTTGCTGGATCAAGGTGTTGGAGACGTCACCGGGCTGCACGTGTGTTGAACGCGGAGGTGCCGTCCGTTCGGCACTTGATCGGATCTACCGCGATCTGAATCGCTGCGAGTACGACTCCATCAACCGCGTTCTTGTAACGCTTCCGCTTAGCGATCTTCAAAGGTATGAAGATGCAATCTCTCCCCTCTCGTTGCTGGTTTCTCCATAGATAGATCTTGGTGAACGTAGGAAATTTTTGATTTACTACTACGTCTCCCAACAGTGGTATCAGAGCTAGGTCTATGCGTAGAATCTATGCACGAGTAGAACACAAAGCAGTTGTGGGCGTCAAGTTTGTTAATTTGCTTGCCGCTACTAGTCTTATCTTGATTCGGCGGTATTGTGGGATGAAGCGGCCCGGACCAACTTTACACGTACGCTTACGTGAGACCGGTTCCACCGCCTGACATGCACTAGATGCATAAGGTGGCTAGCGGGTGTCTGTCTCTCCTACCTTAGTCGGATCGGATTCGATGAAAAGGGTCCTTATGAAGGGTAAATAGCAATTGGCAAATCACGTTGTGGTGTTGACGTAGGTAAGAAACGTTCTTGCTAGTAACCTATAGCAGCCACGTAAAAACTTGCAACTACAAATTAGAGGACGTCTAACTTGTTTTTGCAGCATGTGCCTTGTGATGTGATATGGCCAAAGGATGTGATGTGATGCATTGTGATGTATGAATTGATCATGTTCTTGTAATAGGATTCACGACTTGCATGTCGATGATTATGACAACCGGCAGGAGCCATAGGAGTTGTCTTATTTATTGTATGACCTGCGTGTCAATCATAAACGCCATGTAATTACTTTACTTTATTGCTAAGCGTTAGCCATAGTAGTAGAAGTAATAGTTGGCGAGACAACTTCATGAAGACACAATGATGGAGATCATGATGATGGAGATCATGGTGTCGTGCCGGTGATAGTGATGATCATGGTGCCCCGAAGATGGAGATCATAGGAGCAAAATGATATTGGCCATATCATGTCACTATATTGATTGCATGTGATGTTTATCATGTTTACATCTTATTTGCATAGAACGACGGTAGTAAATAAGATGATCTCTCAATAAAATTTCAAGAAAGGTGTTCACCCTAACTGTGCACCGTTGCTAAGGATCGTCGTTCCGAAGCACCACGTGATGATCGGGTGTGATAGGTTCTAACGTTCGCATACAACGGGTGTAAGCCAGATTTACACATGCGAAACACTTAGGTTGACTTGACGAGCCTAGCATGTACAGACATGGCCTCGGAACACGGAAGACCGAAAGGTCGAACATGAGTCGTATAGAAGATACGATCAACATAGAGATGTTCACCATGGATGACTAGTCCGTCTCACGTGATGATCGGACACGGGCTAGTTGACATGGATCATGTATCACTTGGAAGACTAGAGAGATGTCTATCTAAGTGGGAGTTCATTAATAATTTGATTAAATGAACTTAATTATCATGAACTTAGTCTAAAAATGTCCTTGCAAATTATGTCGTAGATAGCTCGCGCTGTAGCTCCCCAGTTTTATTGATACAATCCTAGAGAAAAGTAAGTTGAAAGTTGATGGTAGCAATAATGCGGACTGGGTCCGTGATCTGAGGATTGTCCTCATTGCTGCAGAGAAAGCTTATGTTTTTGATGTACCGCTAACTGCATCACTCCCTCAAGCGTTGTCTGTAGATGTTGTGAACATATGACAGGCACTTTTTGATGACTACGTGATAGTTCAGTGCGTCATGCATTACGGCTTAGAATTGAGGCTTCAAAATGTTTTGAACGTCACAGAACATATGAGATGTTCTAGGAGCTGAGATTGTGATCTCAAGCTCGTGCCTATGTTGAGAGGTATGAGACCTCCAACAAGATTCTTTGCCTGCAAGATAAAGGAGAATAGCTTAATCGGTGAGCGTGTTCTCAGATTGTCTGGGTGCTACAATCACTTGAATCAAGTGGGAGTTAATCTTCCAGATGAGATAGTGATTAATGCAGTTCTCCAAGTCACTGCCACCAAGCTACTAGAGCTTCGTGATGAACTATAACATGCCAGGGATGGATAAGATGATCCCTGAGTTGTTCGTGATGTTTGACACCACGAAGGTAGAAATCAATAAGGAGCATCAAGTGTTGATGGTTAAGTGAAAACCACTAGTTTCAAAAGGGGCAAGGGCAAGAAGGGAAAAACTTCAGGAATGGCAAGCCAGTTGTTGCTCTAGTGAAAAAACCCAAGGTTGAGCCCGAACCCGAGACTAAGTGCTTCTGTTATGAGGAGAATGTTCGCTGAAGCGGAAAAACCCTAGATGATTGGTAGATAAGAAGGCTGGTAATGTCAATGGAAGTATATTTGATATACGTGTTAGTGATGTGTACCTTGCTGGTACTCCTAGTAGCACCTGGGTATTAGATACCGGTTCGGTTGCTAAGTGTTAGCAACTCGAAATAAAAGCTACGGAGTAAATGGAGACTAGCTAGGTGAAAGGTGACGATGTGTGTTGGAAGTATTTCCAAGATTGATGTGATCACCATCGCACGCTCTCTCTACCTTCAGGATTTGTGATAAACCTAAATAAATGTTATTTGGTGTTTGCGTTGAGCATAAACGTGATTAGATCATGATTAGTGCGATACGGTTATTCATATAAGTTAGAGAATAATGGTTATTCTGTTTACATGGATAATGCCTTCAATGGTCATGCACCCACTCGAAATGGTTTATCGAATCATGATCGTAGTAGTACACATATTCATAACATTGGTACCAAAAGATACAAAGTTAATAATGATAGTACCACATGCTTGTGGCACTGCCACGTAATGTCATATTGGTATAAATCGCATGAAGAAACTCCATGATGATGGATGTTTTTTGACTCACTCGATTTCGAATCGGTTGAGACATGCGAGCCATGCCTCTTGGGCAAGATGACTGAGACCCCGTCATCCAATATGATGGAGCGGGCAAGTGGCTTATTGGAATTAATACATGTTGATGTATGTGGTCCAATGAGTGTTGAAACACACAGTGGATATCGTTGTTTTTCTTTACCTTCACTGATGATTTGAGTAAATATGGGGATATTTACTTAATGAAACACGAATCTGAAATGTTTGAAAGGTTCAAGGAGTTTCAGAGTGAAGTTAAAGATCATCGTGACAAGAAGATAAATGTCTATGATATGATCATGGAGGTGAATATCTAAGTTACGAGTTTGGTATGCAATTTTAGACAATGTGGAAATTGTTTCACAGCTCACGCCTCCTGGAACACCATAGTGTGATGGTGTGTTCGAACGTCGTAGTCGTGCTCTATTGGATATAGTGAGTACTATGATGTCTCTTATCGTTTTACCACTATCGTTATGGGGTTATGCATTAAAGACAAATCCATTCACTTTAACAGGGCACCATCTAAGTCTGTTGAGATGACACCGTGAGAATTATGGTTTGACAGAAGCCTAAGCTGTCATTTCTTAATGTTTGGGGCTGCGACGCTTATGTGAAAATGGGTTTTTCACCTAGCGAGCTCGAACTCAAAGCAGACAAATGCATCTTCATAGAATACCCTAATGAGACATTGGGTATACCTTCTATCTCAGATCCAAGCGCAAAAGGTGTTTGTTGCTAAGAACGGGTCCTTTTTGAGAAAGAGTTTCTCTCGAAAGAATTGAGTGGGAGGAAGATAGAACTTGATAAGGTTGTTGAACCTTTGTTTCAACCAGAGAATAGCGCAACACAGAAAGATGTTTCTGTAGAGCCTACTTAGTTGAAAAGGAAGTTAATGATGATGATCATGAAGCTTCGGATCAAGTCACTATCGAACCTCGTAGGTCGACAAGGACGCGTACTGCTCCTGAGTAGTACGACAACCCTGTCTTGGAAATCATGTTGTTGGACAACGATGAACCTACGAACTATGGAGAAGCGATGGTGGGCCCGGATTCCAACAAATGGCTAGGAGCCATGAAATCCGAGAAAGGATCCATGTATGAAAACCAAGTATGGACTTTGGTAGACTTGCCTGTTGAATGGCGGGTCATTGAGTACAAATGGACCTTTGAGATAAACATAGACGCTAATGGTGAAATGTCACCGTTTATAAAGCTCGACTTGTCGCAAAGAAGTTTCCGCCAAGTTCAAGGAGTTGACTGCAATGAGATTGTCTCATCTGTAGCGGTGCTAAAAGTCTATTAAAATTTTGTTAGCAGTTGCTGCATTTTTCGATTATGAAATCTGGCAGATGGATGACAAAACAAGGTTTCCGTAATGGTTTCTGTGAGGAAGAGTTGTATGTGATACAACCAGAAGGTTTTGTCAATCCTAAGGATGCTAATAATATGCAAACTCCAGCGATCCTTCTATGGACTGGAGCAAGCATCTCGGAGTTGGAATATATGCTTTGATGAGGTGATCAAAGTGTTTAAGTTTATACAAAGTTTATGAGAAACTTGTATTTGCAAGAAAGTGAGTGGGAGCACTATGGAATTTCTTATAAGAATATGTAGTTGACATATTATTGATCGGAAATGATGTAGAATTTCTGGAAGAGCATGAAGGGTTGTTTGAAAAGTTTTGTTTTTCAAAGGAAGACCCAGATAAAGCTACTATTTTATTGAGCATCAAGATCTATAGGGATAGATCTATTCGCTTGATAAGTTTTTTCGACGAAGACATACCTTGACAAGTTTTTGAAGGAGTTCAAAATAGATGGGTCAAAGAAGGAGTTCTTGACTGTATTGTAAGGTGTGAAATTGAGTAAGACTCAATACCCGACCACGGCAGAAGATAAAGAAGAGATGAGTGTCATCTCCTATGCTTTAGCCATAGGCTCTATATAGTATGCCATGCTGTGTACCGCACCTGTGTGTGCCTTGCCATGAGTCTGTCAAGGGGTACAAGAGTAATCCAAGAGTGGATCACTAGACAGCGGTCAAAGTTAGCCTTAGTAACTTGAGAACTAAGGAAATATTTCTCGATTATGGAGGTGATAAAGAGTTCATCGTAAAGTGTTACGATGATGCAAGCTTTAAAACCAATCCGGATGACTCTTAGTAGAAATCCAGCTACGTATAGTGGAGCAGCCATTTGGAATAGCTCCAAGTGGAGCGTGGGAGCAGTATCTACAAATATGACATGGAAAGTTTGTAAGGTACACACGGATCTGAATGTCGCAGACCCGTTGACTAAAACCTCTTTCACGAGCAGGACATGAACAAACCCCAGAACTTATTGGGTGTTAATCACATGATGATATGATCACATGGTGATGTAAGTGTTAATCACATGGTGATGTGAACTAGATTATTGACTCTAGTGCAAGTGGGAGACTGTTGGAAATATGCCCTAGAGGCAATAATAAAATGGTTATTATTGTATTTCCTTGTTCATGATAATTGTCTATTGTTCATGCTATAATTGTGTTAACCGGAAACCATAATACATGTGTGAATACATAGACCACAACATGTCCCTAGTGAGCCTCTAGTTGACTAGCTCGTTGATCAATAGATGGTCACGGTTTCATGACCATGGACATTGGATGTCGTTGATAACGGGATCACATCATTAGGAGAATGATGTGATGGACAAGACCCAATTCTAAGCATAGCACAAAGATCGTGTAGTTCGTTTGCTAAAGCTTTTCAATGTCAAGTGTCATTTCCTTAGACCATGAGATTGTGTAACTCCCGGATACCGTAGGAATACTTTGGGTGTGCCAAACGTCACAACGTAACTGGGTGGCTATAAAGGTACGCTACGGGTATCTCCGAAAGTATCTGTTGGGTTGGCACGAATCGAGACTGGGATTTGTCACTCCGTGTGACGGAGAGGTATCTTTGGGCCCACTCGGTAAGACATCATCATAATGAGCTCAATGTGACTAAGGAGTTAGCCACGGGATGATGTATTACGGAACGAGTAAAGAGACTTGCCAGTAACGAGATTGAACAAGGTATGGGGATACCGACGATCGAATCTCGGGCAAGTATCATACCGATAGACAAAGGGAATTGTATACGGGATTGATTGAATCCTTGACATCGTGGTTCATCCGATGAGATCATCGTGGAGTACGTGGGAGCCAACATGGGTATCCAGATCCCGCTGTTGGTTATTGACCGGAGAGGTGTCTCGGTCATGTCTACGTGTCTCCCGAACCCGTAGGGTCTACACACTTAAGGTTCGATGACGCTAGGGTTATAGGGAAAAGGTATACGTGATTACCGAAGGTTGTTCGGAGTCCCGGATGAGATCCCGGACGTCACGAGGAGCTCCGGAATGGTCCGGAGGTAAAGATTGATATATAGGAAGTCCAGTTTCGGTCACCGGAAAGTTTTCGGGCTCATCGGTATTGTACCGGGAGTGCCGGGAGGGTGCCGGAGGACCCCCGGGAGGGGTGTGACGACCAGAGGACTTCATGGGCTGTTAGATAAAGTGTGTCAGCCCTTATTGGGCTGGGAAATACTTTTGCTAAAGGCCCATGTGGCTGGAGATAAGGAGATAAGGCAAAAAGGATTTAAAAGGAGGAGATCCACCTCCCTTGTGGGAGGTGGACTCTCCCTTTAATTCGGCCGGCCATCTCCTCTTTGGAGTAGAGGCCAAGCCAGCCCTCCACGTCCCTCCTCCTATATATACTTGAGGTTTTGGATGTTTTGAGATAGGATTTGATCTCTCTCTCTCACGGCGAAGCCCTACCTCTCTTCTTCCTCCTCCGCAGCGCTTAGGCGAAGCCCTGTCGGAATACCTTGCTACTCCACCACCACCACGCCGTCGTGCTGCTGTTGGAGCCCTTCCCCAACCTCTCCTTCCTCCTTGCTGGATCAAGGTGTTGGAGACGTCACCGGGCTGCACGTGTGTTGAACACGGAGGTGCCGTCCGTTCGGCACTTGATCGGATCTACCGCGATCTGAATCGCTGCGAGTACGACTCCATCAACCGCGTTCTTGTAACGCTTCCGCTTAGCGATCTTCAAAGGTATGAAGATGCAATCTCTCCCCTCTCGTTGCTGGTTTCTCCATAGATAGATCTTGGTGAACGTAGGAAAATTTTGATTTACTACTACGTCTCCCAACAACCATAGCCGAGTGGCTGGAAGATGATGACTTCCCCGGTGACTCGTACTAGTGACTCTTTGACGCGGCGCTGAAGAAGAGGTCAGCCACGCCCTAGTGTGCAATCATGCACAGACACCAACGCCATCACCCCGTCATCATCTCCAGCGTCCTCTACAGCGATGCCTACTACACCTCCACGCACGGCCGCCGTCGTCGTCCACCCCCTCGATGTCACCGACCTGGGCACAACCGACTACACCTCGTCTGCACTATCATCATCGAGTCCCCATGCACGACTGCCGACGCTGTTTGCCTCGTCATCGACTCTGGCCTCATGATTTCGGCTGCTCGGCAATGGTCTCCGTGCTGGAGGCACGGGCTCGGGGCCAGCACAGGTTCACCCGATGGATCTTTGCAACGGAAGCAAGTAAGACACGACACGGGAGAATCCATTCGGATGCATTGTTCTCTCGGACAGCTTCAGCCACTCGATGGCCCATCCATTCGGCACTGATTGCTCACGCGTCGCGGGCACCAGCGGCTCGATGACGCCCCCTACAGGACAACACCTCCTTCCGCCATCGACTACACAAGCACCTTTCTCCTGGTCGCCCTGTATGTCGTCATTCTCTGCATCATCATCATTCAACAGCTTCGCGCGTCGCCACTCAGTCAGACGCTCCTTCGTCACTCGGCAAGACAAGTCTTCGTCACTCGGCAGCTCCGCGCATCGGCACTTGGTGAGACGTTCCTTCATCACTCGGTAGCTCCGTGTGCCGTCACTTGACGGGACGTTCCTTCGTCACTCGACCGCTCCACGCGTCGTCATTCCGCCGGACACTTCTTCGTCACTCGGCCGCTCCACGCGTCGTCACTTCGTGGACGCTCTTTTGTCACTCGGCAGCACCGCATGCCGTCACTCGGCGGGACGCTCCTTCGTCACGCCGCAACTCCGCGCACCGTCACTTGGCGAGACGTTCCTTCATCACTTTGCAGCTCCGCGCGCCGTCACTCGACGGGGCGTTCCTTCGTCACTCGGCTGCTCCACGCGTCGTCACTACAGACGCTCCTTTGTCACTCGGTAGCTCCACGCATCGCCACTTGGCGAGACGTTCCTTCATCACTCGGCAGCTCCGCGCGCTGTCACTCAACGGGATGTTCCTTCGTCACTCGGCCGCTCCACGCGTCGTCACTCCACCGGACGCTTCTTCGTCACTCGGCCGCTCCACGCGTCATCACTCCGCCGGACGCTCCTTTGTCACTCGGCAGCTCCGGGCGCCGTCACTCGGCGGGACGCTCCTTCGTCACGCCGCAGCTCCATGCACCGTCACTTGGCGAGACGTTCCTTCATCACTCGGCAGCTCCGCGCGCCGTCACTCGACAGGACGTTCCTTCGTCACTCGGCCGCTCCACGCGTCGTCACTCTGCCGGACGCTCCTTCGTCACTCGGCAGCTCCGCACATCACCACTTGACGAGACGTTCCTTCATCACTCGACAACTCCGCGCGCCATCATTCGACGGGACGTTCCTTTGTCACTTGGCCGCTCCACGCGTCGTCACTCCGCCGGATGCTTCTTCGTCACTCGACCTCTTCACGCGTCGTCACTCCGCCATACGCTTCTTCGTCACTCGGCCGTTCCACGCGCCGTCACTTGGTGAGATGTTCCTTCATCACTCGGCAGCTCCATGCACCATCACTCAACGGGACGTTCCTTCGTCACTCGGTCGCTCCACGCGTGGTCACTCTGCCGGATGCTCCTTCGTCACTCGGACGCTCCACGCGTCGTTACTCCGCAGCTCCGTGTGCCATCACTCGGCGGGACGCTCCTTCGTCACTCGGCCGCTCTGCGTGCAGTCACTCAGCCGGACGCTCCTTCGTCACTCAGCTGCTCCACGCGTCGTCACTCGGCCGGACGCTCCTTTGTCACTCGGCCACTCCGTGCGTCGCCACTCGACCGGACGCTCTTTCGTCACTCGGCCACTCCGCGCATCGTCACTCGGTCGGATGCTCCTTCGTCACTTCGTAGCTCCGCGCGCCGTCGCTCGTCCGGACGCTCCTTCGTCACTCGGCCGCTCCGCGCGCTGTCACTCGGTGGGACGCTCCTTTGTCACTCGGCCGCTCTGCGTGCCATCACTCGGCCGGACGCTCCTTCGTCACTCGGCAGCTCCGCGCGCCGTCACTCTACGAGATGCTCCTTCGCACCGTCACTCGGCGAGACGCTCCTTCGCGCCGTCACTCGGCAAGACACGTCGTCATCACTCGGCAGCTCCGCACATCGCCACTCAATGAGACACGTCTTCGTCACTCGATAGCTCCGTGCATCGCCACTCAGCCGAACGTGTCTACTTCACCCAACCGCCCCGCGCATCGTCAGACAGCTAAGTCATTCTTCACAGACCACATTCAATTAAATAATTATTTCCGCATTATCGAGTGGCACGTAAGTTACACATGAAGTTCACTCGGAGGCCATACCACCAAGTATACCTCTACGCTCAGTTGTTTATTTTTATGTGGGAACACTTCACTTCCGCTTCTTTGGGTCCAGTACTCAAACGAGTTCAGTCGGATCCTGCATTCTGTTAGACCCTTGCTGGTCCCGAACCAACAAGCACCTGGAACACCCAGTGGGTGTCTATGGGTGTTATTTACACAAATTATTTCAGTAAAGATCAAATTACTTTGATAAATTTTTATGTTGGCTTATGCTATTTTTCATACAAAGGTTACGAGATCACTCGACGCATCTGTGCGCCATCTTTGTCGCTACTCGGGCTCAGTCGCCGCAACGGTTGTTCGTGTGTTTCCACTTGTTCGGACACCTCCTCGACGACATGCTCGACTTAGTCGCCCCGTGCGTCGTCACGTGTTCAGACGCCCCCTCATGACGTACTAAATGCGGTCGTCCCACGTACCGTCACTGGGTCAGACGCCTCCTTGACATATAGCACTTGGCCGCCCCGCGCATTGCCACTCGGCCGGACACGTCTACATCACTCGATGCCCCACACATCGCAACTCCCTGTGGCACGACTACATCACCTGGCCGCTCCGTGCGTCACCACTCGGTGAGACACGTCGTCATCACTCGGATGCCCCGCGCATCGCCACTCCGTGTGACACGACTACATCACCTGGCCGCTCTGCGCGTCGCCACTCGGTGAGACACGTCATCATCACTCGGATGCCCCACGCATCGCCACTTCATGTGGCACGACTACATCACTTGGCCGCTCCGCGCGTCGCCACTTGATGAGACACGTCGTCATCACTCGGATGCCCCATGCATCGCCACTCCGTGTGGCACGACTACATCACCTGGCCGCTCTGCGCGTCGCCACTCGGTGAGACACGTCGTCATCACTCGGATGCCCCGCGCATCGCCACTCCGTGTGGCACGACTACATCACCTGGCCGCTCTGCGCGTTGCCACTCGGTGAGACACGTCGTCATCAGTCAGATGCCCCGTGCATCGCCACTCCGTGTGGCACGACTACATCACCTGGCCGCTCCATGCATCGCCACTCGGTCAGACACGTCGTCATCACTCGGATGCCCCGCGCATCGCCACTCCGTGTGACACGACTACATCACCTGGCCGCTCCGTGAGTCGCCACTCGGTGAGACACGTCGTCATCACTCGGATGACCCGCGCATCGCCACTTCGTGTGGCACGACTACTTATGAGAAAACAGAGCAAAACAAAAGAGCACATCTCAGAACTCTTCAAAACAAAAGAGTACATACAACCGGAAAAAACAAGACTCGCACGGCAAAGGTGCGCGAATGCCACTAGTAATAAATGAAGTCTTACATGATACTACACATATGTTACTATCCACTATGAATGTACTAATATAGGCTAGTAGTATATGCATATTATTAGTCTATGTTGCTTTTCACCATGACTAGCCCAATCATCTCAACATGAGACTTTTACCTAGGGTTGGAATAAACAAAGGGGATGAGGAACAAAATGTCAACCGATAATGTTGAGCCCATAGAGTACAGGGTACTGTATTGTTTTCATCAATTAAGATTTAACTAATTCCCCATCAAATGAAAAATAGTAAATATGATAATACTATCATTTTATTTGAAAGGGTGTTCACTGTGTTGGCTAGATGACTTAGTCATGTTCGATGCTTCTAGAAGCAACTTTGGAAGGAACAAATTTTTAAAGCCCAAATGAACAACTATTTTGCACTTGTTGTGACCTCACAACTAGAAAGTTGTTTGTAGTATTAAAACAACCTCCAGTCCGAGAAGCACATCCAGATGTGTTCTTTTATAGTCACCCTTGTCCTTTCATTAAATTCACAAAGAAATTACAATCCTCGGGATCCCAAGATGAGACACCATGAAATGATTGAATCCGACATTAGCAATTCAGCCTTTTCGCCGGTTCATAATCGCTACAACAACTACTTTCCCAAACAACTAACCTTCAACACAATATCTTTGCCACCATAGCTATCCTATAACTGCTTTAGCCGAAGATGAATCCGAGACAAATAAGCCTTTCTTGTCTCAAAGCTCGACCCTTCCATTACTATTGCTTCCCTAGCCAAGTCATACTGCTTCATGTTGAGGTGGTGTTGGAAAGTTCATGTAAATTGTTGAGTAGAGCAAGAGTTGTTTTAGCATCCGCTCAAGCTTCTTGGAAAGAATCCTTTGCACTTAGGAATTTTTTGAGGGAAAATGGGAGGTGCTCTGCGTTCACATTATAGATAATGTACAATAGGAAAACACATTGGAGAAAGAGAGGGAAGAATCAAAAGAGAAATAAAGAAGCAGTCAACCCAGACGCTGCATGTACATGGATGTTCAACTAAGGTTCTACTACATTCGGTCTAATATGAAGATCATAGATAAGGCCATGTTTGTGAAGATGCATCTGCTCCTTTCGTTCGAGATGTGCCAAGTGAAGTATGCCCCTGCAACAGATGTGGGCTTTGGCCCTCCAACAAGGTGCCACCACCAATTATCAATGGATTTGAAGGATGTGATATTTACTTGTTGGGTAGCCGGATTTGAAGCGCCAAATTTGAGCCACACTTTAGCGGTGAAAGGGCATTGACACAAGAGGTGAGCCACAAATTTGATGATCTGATCACGTAGGGACAATTTTTCGTCATGTTGGCTCCCCCGATAGTGAAGTATGTATGTAGTTGGTGGACTATTCTAGGCTAGCAGACAAGTAAATAATCATACTTTTCCTTCCATTTTCAGCTTCTAGATGGGGCTTGTGTATGGTTTCAATGTGCTGATAGTCATATGTAGACTCGACGGAATATGAGACATACGCTGTCCATTTCCAAGATATGGAGCCAGGGGGTGTGATTGAGATGAATGTGTTGGAACTTGCTCCAAAAAGCCATGAAGGATCCAATCTCATCAGAAGAGTTGATACACTGAAGGTCCTTCATCCATTTGTCATCCAAGAGGGCAGTTGCAACTCAATCTGGCAATGGTTAACTGTTACCCACGTCCCCGTGGGTAATTATTCTACCAAGGGATGGGGATTTGTTGGCTTTAATGCCCATGGAGAAGCTAGTGGGTCAAATACCTTACCCAATGTGCAAGAGGGGGATGGGGATGAGATCGCATTATCCATGCCTGTTACCCGCCCTACCCATGAAGGCCTTACATGTGGCCTCTAAAATCAGTAGACCCCATGTAGTTTCCGCCCTTACCCACCCAAATTTTCACCCACCCCATCCCTTTGGTCAAAAACCCCTAAAAAAACTAGCCTATCCGCAACATATTATTTATTACGTCGAAATACTATTTTTCTACTAAAATGCTATCGAAGGTTGTGGTTGATTGCGTGTATGGGTTTCCCCATGGGGATACAAAAACCCTACGAGGATGGGGATGAGAATATTTTTATCCCCACAAACGGGTATGGGGATGGGGACAAGCATGGGAAGGCTGTCGCGGGGATGTGAATGGTCGTCCAATACCTGTGTGGGTAATCCCCATTACAATCCCGAGTTGCAACCATCAGGTTCCTCCTCCTTTATAGATTGAAAAGCTATGGAGTAAGGTCTATCATAGTAGATCTAGATAGATAATTGATGGTCCACAAAGCTGCAAGATTTCCTTCTCCGAGGGAAATAGTAGTGGATGGACGAAGCAGACTCAAATCACCCATATAGCAGGCCACTGGGAAGCAAGTCCATGGTTGGGATGGGTTCTTGTAGGTTGTCCAAGGCCATCTTAGGTGAAGAGCAATGTTGTAGGCGCCTAGGTTCTTGATGCCAAGACTACCCATTCACTTTGGAGTGCATGCTTGCTTCCATCTGACAATATATTGCCATGCTTTGGCATCTTGATCTACACTCCACAAAAAAGTATAACTATTCTTGTCGATGCGCTTGATGGTCCATAGAAGGTGCAAACAAAGTGAGGTAGTAAGTGTTATGGAAGTTAGTCCAGAGTTGATGAGCGTCAATCTGCCAACCGTGTTCAAAAGTTTCCCTTTCAGTCCAGCAAGCTTGGCGGCGATCTTGTCAATGAGGAGTTGAAAGTCAATTCTCCTTAGTTTTCTGATGTTGAGTGATAGTCGTAGATATTTGCAAGGCAAGGAGATGACCTCCCCCTCAAACACACATGGGACCTCTTGAATGATGTTATCATGACAACATACGGGGTATGCGGAGGACTTGCTAAAACTGGTCTGCAACCCGAATATGCTATCGCAGGAAGCTAGAATGGATTTTAATGCTTTAGTTTTTGCCTTGATTGGGTTGATCAAGATCGTCAGGTCGTCACATAAAGGCTTATGCGAAGGTTCTTGCATGTTGATGAGGGGCATGGCTCAAGATCCCAACGTCTAATGCTTTTTTCAAAAGTTTTTGCAGAGCGCCAACGGCAAGTGGGAAGAGCAATGGAGATAACTGTTTTCTTTGTCGTAAACCCTTTTTATGGAAGAAAGGTGTGCCAGATGGTCCATTTTGGATTACGTGCGAATATGTTGAGACTAGGGAGATCGCCACCATGTCCTGAGTGTGCTGACTGAACCAAAACCGACCAAAGTACAAAGAGCAGATAGTTCCAGTTGACCGAATCAAAGGCTTTTGCGATGTCTTGTTTGAGGAATATTGATGGCTTCCATAAATGTATAAAAAAGCCATCAAATTATTCTAAGGATTTTAATTCATAAATTTATAAAGAAGCCATCAATATACCTCAAAGAATGAAAGGCTTTTGCAGGCAATTTCTGTACTTCTCGGTGGTTTAATTCATAGCATACAATTCCATAAATTCATGGAATTCTTAGGAACTATTGCTACTGGTGGATCAAATCTTGGATCCTTAGGAATTTATAAGAAGCCATAAATATTCCTCAAATTTATAAGAAGCCATCAATATTCCTTAGGAATTTATATGAGTTAAAAGCCTTTGAGGAATATTGATGTCTAGTTTGAAGAAAGGGGTGCAACTGCTGGATCAAAGATTGAATCCTTAGGAATTTTAGAAAGAATGCTATGTTTTTGTTGCGATGCAATCAAACAAAACACATCCTTGTTGAATTTAAATGACATGACATGGTATTCCTCAGTTTTTCCTATTCATATATTTCTGAAATCCCGTGAATCAAAATAGACTATGTACCTCTCTGATCTGTTAGTCCGTCAGACTTGGGATGGACTTTGAACTCCACGGTGTTGAAGACATTGTTCATCAGTTTCTCATTCGGTGTGAAGAATTTTTGTAGAAAAAGCACAGGAATAAGGATTCCAAAGGAAAAATCTCTATATATGCATTCGGTTTGTATGAAATTCGTACAAAAAATTCTTAAGAGTTTTTACCTAATAATAAAGAGGCTATTGCTTTTCACGGTACATCATGAAAATTGCCTCAAAAGTTACAACATATTACCCACCAATGCGACCGATACATGATAAAAAGCATTTCACACAGGTAATCCCCCGCCTGCGCCGGCCCATGCAGTAGCGAACACCTAATATTGCGCTCTATGCGCTGGGAGAAGAAGCAAAACACCCATTTGGGCCGGCCCATGTCCAGGCGACCTGTTTTTCAAATTTCGTTTTTTTCTTGTTTCTTTTTTATTTTTGTTTTTTAAATTTAATTAATTTGGGACTTCAAATATATTCTGAAAATTTAAAAAATTGTATTCTTAAATAAAATATTTTACAAATCCTAAAATGTTTGTGGATTCAAAAAATGTTCGTGATTTTGCAATAAATTCTTGCTTATTAAAAAATGTTCGAAATTTTTGTAACAAATGTTCAGGAAATAAAAAAATGTTCATGATTTTTTAAAAAGTATATGTATTAAAACATATTACATTGAACCAAATTTCGTCAATTCAGAAAATGTTCAAGAATGAAAAATATCCCAAAAACTCAAAATTGTTCATGACTTAAAAAAAAGTTTAGTTATAACTAAAATATTCTCTGATTCAGAAAATGATCATAAATTAAAAAAATTATTTTCTAAATCAAGAAAATGTTCGTGAATTGCAAAAATTGTTCCACCAATTACGAAAAAAATGTTCATCGATTCTAGAAATGTTCACCAATTCAATCATTGTTTTAAAGAATCTTCACACTTTGAATTTTTTTTTGCGAATAGTATAAAATGTTCATGTATTAATTTTTTTCTTGATTGTAGAAAATGTTGGGAAATTTGTAAAAGTGTTCACGAATTTGGAAAATGTTCACGATTCGAAATATGTGCAAGAGTTTAAAAAATGTCATGATTTAAAAAATTCTTCATGATTTTATGAAATTGAGAGTGATAGTGTATTCCGGTGATGCAGCAAAATGTAAGCATGGTCATAAAGATAATGCTTTTTCCCATTGCAACGCACGGACCCTTTTTCTATGGTAGTACTATTAATTTCCTATGTTTTAAAAGGAAACTACACATTCACTCAAAACTCATTTTATGCGCAGGAACGAGAAGAGTCAATTTCTTAGGATGACAAATGCCAATTATTCCATCCTATTAAATTCCTATAGTACTCCTAATTCCTACTTTTTAATTTTCTCCAAACCGAATGAGCGAGTATCGGAGGAGTCCATACCTCTACGTGCAAAATAAGCACCGTGGACGTAGCTATTGTAGTGCGGAAACTCACCTTCTACTCCCGAGCTCATTTGAGCTCGGGATGAACCGTAAATTTCGAAAAAATGAAAGAACATTCAAAAAATTCTGATCCTTTTTGGGTTCAAACTTTTGCGAAATGTTCTCAGTGCTAGTAAAGTTTCACGTCAAAATAACATTCGTGCAAGTCGTGGAAAAAAACATGACTCCAAAATGCTTTTGAAAATAGCATTTTTGAAGTGTCGTTTTTGCCTTTTTTACCATGACTTCCAGAAATGTTATCTCGAGATTAAAATTTGCAGAAATTGGGAAATTTTGTCAAAGTATGCACCAATTTTTTCTTCAGATTTTTACTATTTTTTCTCAATTTTACTGTTTATTAGGGAGAATATGAGCTCGAGCTGAGAATAGCTGCATCCTTGTAGTGGTTGCTGGTGTGCTCCCAGGTGAAGTAAGACACCTGCAAGCAGAGTTAATCAAGGTAGGACACGTCAGAACCGGACATTAACTCCGTGATGTAGAATGTCTTATGTTACTTATAGTGAGAAGTATCATATAGTAATATCATGTATACGATACTACCCTCATAATATATAGTATCATATGTAATCTCATTTATTGACATGCAAGATACATAATAGTATAAGATTTAACATGATACGATATCTATCAATGTTACTCTAACCTTCTTTCTTCTTTAATTATCTACCATATAAACATATTTGCCAGTCCCGAATGCATGATGATCGATAGTCGGTGCTCCCGTGTACCTCTGTTCGGACGACTAGAGAATAACACCTGCGACGTTGTTACTGGAGATGCTCTCTTCTTGGGAGGCAGCACTAGCATGAAAATTTCCTCCATTTGAGAATGTGTATGGGCGTATGGCGTGTTGGAATGTCCCTATCTTTTCGAATAAATGAGTAGTACGTCCTAATTAGTATCGCTCAGCTTTCCCTTTTGCGAATGTACTTCTGCATGATTAAGTCCGGTGTGCTATATACGTCCATCACTATTGGCACCAAGCAACCTTCCGTACAGTCGTGTACTGTTATTATCACCTGCTGCCACGTTCCACATTGACCTCTTCTTGTTTGCGAGGGGACCATAGTAACATCTCTTGCTGGGGCTTGAACTCTAGATCGCTTTGCAGGACACCCAAAAGCTTGTGGACACCATCACGAAGTACCGTGACGCCTCTTCCCGCTGTTTTGTTGGGTTTAAAATAAGTTGTCTCCTATCAATTTATTTTAGAAGCACAATTAATTTTTTAGAAGCTTATTACCTAAGATTGGATTAATAGGTTCGTAAAAATATATCTTTGATTGGGCTTTTAAAATAAACTTGATAGGTGACAGCTTATTCTGAAAATCCAAAAAAAAAAATCCATCAAAAGAACTTGCCCTAAGATATCTTTGTGCATGCATGAACGCTCCTCCAAATTACTCAAAAAAAAAATCCATCCAAAAAAATCCACCGGTCAATTTTGTGCATGCATGAACGCTCCAAATTACTCAAAAACCCGGTCAAAGCGTGATCACTTACCCAACCGGTGCGTATTAATTTCTATAAGAGCACCTTTGCCCCTATCCATGTTGCACCTGAGATCGCGAAGATTTAGCTGGTATTTTTGGCTGCACTGTTGCTTCCTTCCCCGGTCGTACCTTGGCCTACCTCTCTCTACTCACAAGCTCAACTTGGCAGACTTCTTTTTCCTCATCGATAAGGTCGACCGCCAGCCGGCTGGTTGGCGCGGTGTTCTTTTGTCTCTTGCGGATAGAGCTATCCTAGTTCGGCCAGTTTTTTGAGCCTTGCCCGTGTATGCCCTGACTTCTTTGCTATTGTCGATGGGTGTCCTCCTAGAATTAGACAAAAGTTGTAGAGCCTTCTTCTGGTGGGTTAGGACAAAGTTTCGGACCACCAATGTAAAGTTGGTTGGAATTTGGTATCATAGGGTTAACGAGGATATGTATTTAGGATAGAGTCCTAGGTCTGACCTACATACTCTATCTAAGAACACTATATTAAAGGACTCGAAGATTACAAGAGAGATTTTGACTGTATTCACCATGGCGCTCAAGTCACTCGATAATAAATCCACTCGAAGGCTTCTCCCTTTACTCGACAGTCTCCTGTCACTCGGAAGGTCTCGATACCAGTCGACGCTAGAAGACCAGAAGCCACCCAAGAAAGGCCAATAGGCAGGCGTTCGACCAATCGTCATTAGTAGCATTTATTGTGTACGTTACTAGTAACGCACGTCTTTATTTCCACGATCTAACCCTTGGATGCCTGACACTTATGAGGGGCAGTGTACTCTATATAGGCCGTCTCTCCCCTCTCGCACAAGGGTTCACACCTTCTGTAACACATACTATCCACACGACAAGAGCTCCCGAGCACTAAGACGTAGGGCTGTTACCTCCATGAGAGGGGGCTGAACTCATACATTCGTGTGTACACCCTCGCCGTAGCTAGGACTCTGCCCTCTCCTTTCGTACCCCTATCTTCTACTGTCAGTCTCGTTCCCACGACAGTTGGCGCCCACCATGGGGTAGGCGTCTAAGCGACTTCCGACAAGGTTGCATTTTTCCCCTTCGCCATGTCTTTCAGCGGTGGTTTGTTCCTTGGTCACAAGATCCGTCTTGGAGTGCTCACCTTCATCGTCAACGATTCAACATGGCTTCTGGAGGCACCTCTAGATGTTGAGGCGCTCCCGATCCGTGGGGCGGCGCACTTCCGCGCGAGCTCCTGCGATGTTCTTCTAAGGCAGCCGTCGACTTCATACTCTTCGGCCCTTCCCGCTGTTCGCCGCCGCAAGCGATCCGGTTGCTCACGGCTCCAGCGCTGGGTGAGGCATGTGGTGGCTCGCCAAGTTTCATCCCCGCAGATTGCGGCAATCGAGCCCGCTGAGTCGCTTGACGGTGTGTTTGACTCGGAGTCATATCAGTTTGACGTTCCCTCCGAGTGTGAGAGCTGCGACCCCGCAGCAAAAGTTCTTATGGCTGGTTCACATCAGAGCCCGCTCCCTGATTTTGGCCGTAGCAAGCGCGAGGCTGGTGGGGCGTCGAATGACCCGCCGCACTGGTATGAGGAGGTCCTCCATACGCCCATCGTCGGTGCGACCGCTGAGGCCCAGGCCTTGGGGGCCACACGCATTTGGCTCGAAGAGCTTCAGAAGGAACTCGACGAGCGCGCTCGCTAGCGTCCACCACTTCCCAAGATGTCAGCGACAGCTGTTTCTGAGTGGTTCTTAGAACAATATTGAGGTATACCGCATCCCAGTCTTAAATGTTGCAGCAGCGTCTAGGATCGCTGATTCCATTCAGTCGTCGCGTTCAGAAGCTGGTAGAGGTTTGCTACAGATTCGAGCGTTTCTTGATGTAGCGCAGTGCCAGAACTCAGTCGTTTCTCAGTCGCGCAATAGAATACACATCAATTCACCAAAGGCCGACACTGTTCAGTCGACGCATAGTCTAGGTTCGCCTCTGCGCCGCAGGGGCGGAGGTTTTCGTGAAGATCAGTACTGGGATCAGGGACGAGATCAGTTTCACCGCGATGACCATCGTCGAGTGCTTACTCCTCCACGGAGTGGTTCGCATGTGCCCCGACACAAAGACGGTAGGCGCCCGTTCGGTGAGGAGTGGAACCCAGGGTTTGATGCAAGAGACGTCCTCACTCAGAGATGGATCGACAGAGGCAGAGCCCATAGAGATGGTTACGACATCGATTTTCCGAGTGGTAGCAGTGCCGTTATTTCTGGTCCCGAGTGTTTTAGCAGAGCCATTCGTTCTACAGAGATTCCCCAACTTCAGGTTGGCGGCTGGGATAAGCAAGTTTTCTGGCAAGTCTAAGCCGGAAACATGGTTGGATGATTACCGAGTGGCCATACAGATCGGTGGGGGCAATGACAACATAGCAATGAAGCATTTGTCCTTGATGTTGGATGGTTCGGCCCGAGCGTGGCTGAATCGTTTTGCTCCTTCTAGCATCCACTTCTGGGAGGATCTGGCCCGTGTGTTCATCAGAACTTTCGAGGGCACCTGTAAGCGTCCCGCTGGTTTGATTGATTTATAGCATTGTGTTCAGAAGCCTAATGAATCCTTGAGAGATTACATTCAGCGTTGGTCCACTTTGCATCATACAGTGGAGAATGTTTCTAAGCATCAGGCTGTTTGTGCTTTCAAGGCTGGAGTCAAGTACAGTTTGGGCAAACAGGTGATATTTCACTGAGTAAAATGATGGAAATTGCCACTTGATATGCCAATGGCGAAGAAGAAGACCGCCTCCGCAGCGGCAAAGGAAAAGCAGTCGACAACGACACCGGTGGCAATTCGAGTCGGAAGTAGAAGCGAAAGGTTGATGGCCCTGTTCAGTCAGAGGCAACCACTCTGGCGGCGCAAGGAAAAAATAAGGGGAATTCCAAGGGACAGTTCGCCCCCAAGAAAGGAAAAAATCAGTTGGGAACTGATGTTCTGGATTTACCGTGTGCAATCCACACGAGGAAAGACGAGGATGGTAATTTGATATTGCCCAAACATACCACTCGACAGTGTCGCCTACTGATCCAATAGTTCAAGGAAGGTCAGTCGAGTGAGAAAACTCCTAAAAAAGAGGATGATGAAGACAGAAACTTTTCCCAATGTCAACGCCACTCTGATGATTTTTGCTGATGTTGAAAGCAAGAGTCGATTGAAAGTTATCAATAGAGAAGTCAACATGGCTGTTCCTACAACCCCACATACCTCAAGTGGTCTCAGACTGCTATCACATTTGATCAGTCGGATCATCCTGCCCATGTTGCTACCCCCGGTCGGCAGGCTTTGGTTGTTGATCCCATTGTGGGGGTCACTCGACTTCGCAAGGTCCTCATGGACGGAGGGAGTGGATTGAACATTCTGTATGCTGATACCCTCAAGGGAATGAACATCCCGATGTCCCGACTCACTGAGAGCGACATGCAGTTCCACGAAGTCATCCCAGGGAAGAAGGCTAAATCACTCGGCCAGATTGCATTGGAGGTGGCGTTCGGGATGGATAAAATTTTCCGTAAAGAGAAATTGACGTTTGAAGTCGTGGACTTCCAGAGCGCGTACCACGCCATCCTTGGTCGGCCAGCTTATGCCTGTTTCATGGCCCGTCCATGTTACATGTATCTCATTTTGAAGATGCCTGGCCCCAGGGGTGTGATCACAGTCATTGGCAATCGACAGAGGGCTGAGGAGTGCCTCCAGCAGGGCTCCAAATTGCCGATCATCAGATGGCTATGGTCGAGTTGGAAGAGTACAAGAAGAGCGGTGACCCTGCTGATTTGCTGCGTGCTAAGAATCTGCTTCTGAGTCAGCTTTTCAGTCGGCAGGTGAAGTGAAGAAAGTACACGTTCACCTGGTAGACCCCAATACTGCCCCGACTAACATCTCGACGACACTCGACGACAAATAGGAAGCCGAGCTCATCCGGTTCCTCCGTGAGAACTGGGACATCTTCGCATGGAAGCCAACTGACATGCCAGGGGTTCCCAGGGAACTGGCTGAGCACCGATTGAGAGTCGATCCAAATGCCAAGCCTTTCAAAGAGCACTTGTGTTGGCCGACAGCGAAGAAGCGGAAGGCAATCGGCGAAGAGGTGGCTCGTCTCTTGGCGGCTAAGTTCATTCGAGAGATTTACCACTCCGAGTTGCTCTCGAATGTCGTCATGGTCCCCAAGAAGGACAAGTCACTCCGCATGTGTATTGAATTCAAACATATCAATCGGGTATGCCCGAAAGATCATTTTCTGCTTCCTTGCATCGATCAGATTGTTGACTCGACTGCGGGGTGTGAGCGTTTATCGTTTCTAGATGGATACTCCGGTTATCATCATATCCATCTGTTTGCTCCGGATGAAATAAAACAGCCTTCACCACCCCATTCGGGTGTTTCTGCTATATCACCATGCCTTTTGGTTTGAAGAATGTTGGCGTTACTTTCATGTGCATGATCCAGAAATGTTTACTCGACCAGATCCCTCGGAATGTCGAAGCTTACATGGACGATATTGTCATCAAGTCCTGCAGAGGTTTCGACCTGTTGGCTAACTTGGCTAAGACATTCGAAAATCTGAGGAAGTATGATATCAAGTTGAATCCGTCTAAGTGTACTCTTGGTGTTCCGGGTGGCAAGTTACTCGGTTTTCTCGTTTCCGAATGAGGAATCGACGTCAATCCTGCGAAGGTTAGTGCCATTACCTGAATGAAAAGCCCTGTGCGAGTGCACGATGTTCAGAAGCTCACAGGTTGCCTAGCGGCGTTGAGTCGATTCATTTCTCGTCTCGGGGAGAAGGCATTGCCTCTGTACCGACTGATGAAGAAGTCTGATACGTTTGAGTAGACTCCAGAAGCCGAATCAGCATTTGTCGAGCTCAAAGCCCTGCTTTCCACCCAGCCGGTGCTTGCTGCTCCACACAGCAAAGAGCCCTTGCTCCTATACATTGCGGCCACTAATCAGGTCATCAGTATAGTTCTCACTGTCGAGAGGTAAGAGGAAGGCAAGGCGTACAAGGTCCAACGACCAGTCTATTACATTTCTGAAGTGTTGACCCATTCAAAGCAAAGGTACCCACATTACCGGAAGCTTGTCTATGTTATTTATCTATCAGCAAAGAAGGTGGCACACTACTTTCAAGATCACTTGATTTCAGTCGTCAGCAATGCTCCATTATCTGAGATTCTCAACAATCGAGATGCGACTGGTCGAGTGGCCAAATGGGCTATTGAGATCCTGTACTTTGACATCAAGTTTGAAGCTAAAAAGGCGATCAAGTCTTAGGAACTTGCTGATTTCTTGGCCGAGTGGGTTGAACAACAACAACCAATCCAAATCCACTTGGCGCATTGAACTATGTTCTTTGATGGCTCGAAAATGCTGAATGGGTCTGGTGCTGGCGTAGTTTTGGTATACCCAAAAGGCGACAAGCTCAGTTATGTCCTATAGATTCACTTTCATTCCTCCAACAACGAAGCAGAATATGAAGCACTCTTGTACGGGTTGCGTATGGCCATCTCACTCGGCGTCAAGCACTTGATGGTTTACGACGAATCTAATTTGGTGGTCAATCAAGTGATGAAGGAGTGGTATGTAAGAAACCCCGCTATGACCGGATACAACAATGCTGTGAGAAAGCTTGAGAAGAAGTTTGAAGGTTTGGAACTCCACCATGTTCCCCGAGTGAAGAATGAGGCAGCTGATGAGCTAGCAAATATTGGATCCACTCGGAAACCTATCCCCAACAATGTGTTTCTCAAACATCTACATTCCCCTTTGGTGCAGGAGGATCCCTTCACCGAAGAGCCCTCGCAAGATATAAGCGCCTCTAATCTGACTGAAGTTGATGTCCCGGCGGTCATAGATCTTGTCATGCAGATTATGGTCATCACGCCCGACTGGACTGTGCCTTATATTGCTTATATCCTGAGGCAAGAACTCCCATAGGACGAAGCTGAAGCTCGACAGATTGTTCGCAGATCCAAGGCTTTCCCTTGATGGATGATCAACTCTACAGAGAATGCATAACTGGTGTGATACGACGATGCATCTCCCCTGAAGAAGGTCGAATATCCTGGAAGAGATCCACTTGGGGACTTGCGGTCATCATGCGTCCTCCCAGACAATTGTCGCTAAAGCATACCGAGATGGTTTCTTCTCGCCGCATGCTAATGAGATGGCCAAGGACACTTTTGATCACTACGAAGGATGCCAGTTCTACTCAAACTTGTCACACAAGCCTGCGTCTGCCTTGAAGACTATTCCACTCGTCTAGTCGTTTGCTGTCTGGGTTTGGATATGGTTGGCCCCTTTCGGACATGACATGGAGGATTTACTCATTTGCTTGTTGCGATCGACAAGTTTACGAAGTGGATTGAGGCCAAGCCTATAAAGAAACTGAACTCTCGCACTGCGATCAAATTCATGAGAGAGATAATCTTCCGGTATGGAGTCCCCCATAGTATTATCACAAACAATGGCTCAAACTTCGACTCGGAATAATTCAGACACTTCTGCTGCTCCCAAGGCACTTGGGTGGATTATGCATCTGTTGCACACCCTCAAACTAATGGCCAAGCTGAGCGAGGCAATGGCCTGATCCTTCAAGGGCTGAAGCCTCGACTCATGCGAGATCTGGAACATGCAGCTGGAGCCTGGGTGTCTGAGTTGCCATCTGTTCTATGGGGATTGAGAACAACTCCCAATCGGTCAACTGGACGCACTCCTTTCTTCTTGGTGTATGGAGTGGTAGCCATTTTACCGAGTGATCTTCTTCACAATTCCCCTCATGTAGATCTTTACTCCGAGGCTAAAGCAGAACAAGCATGTCAGGATGGCGTGGATATCTTGGAAGAGGAGTGTGAGATGGCTTTAATTCCATCAACTATATATCATCAAGACCTGTGTCGCTTTCATGCAAAACATGTCAAGAGTCGGTTGTTTCATGAAGGAGACCTGGTGCTCCGAGTGGATCAACAACAACCTCACAAGCTCGCACCAGCATGGGAAGGTCACTTCATCGTCACCAAAGTATTGAAGAACGGAGCTTACCACCTCTACAACCTCAAGAAGAAAATCAACGAGCCACGGGCCTGGAACGTAGATCTACTTTGATGCTTCTATACTTGAAGACTGAGTTGTTTTGATGTAATAAAACTATTCCAGACAATGTCGATTATGCAAATTTTGACTTCCGTAGTCTTTTGTCGATTCCGATCACACAATCCTACATTTGGGAACACTCCGATTGGCGAGCAATCCTCTCACTCGGGGGCTTAGCTGCGAACCCGCTTTCGCCTAAGTTAAAAACCCTTCCGGGTGGATAGCAGTCCATTCACTTGGAAACTTAGCTATGAACCAGCCTTCGTATAAGTTCAAAACTTCTCCGAGTGATGAGCAATCCTTTTACTCGGGGGCTTAGCTGTGAACCAGCTTTCGCCTAAGTTAAAAAAACCTTCCGAGTGGATAACATCCTGTTCACAAGGAAACATAGCTACGAACTAGTCTTCGTCTAAGTTCAAAACTTCTCCGAGTGTCGAGCAGTCCTCACACTCGTGGGCTTAGCTGCAAACCAGCTTTCGCCTAAGTTAAAAATCCTTCCGAGTGGATAACATCATGTTCACTCGGAAACTTAGTTGCGAACCACTTTTCTCCTAAGTTAAAAAACCCTTTCGAGTGGATAACATCATGTTCACTCGGAAACTTAGCTACGAACCAGTCTTCCTCTAAATTCGAAACTTCGCCGAGTGTCGAGCGATCCTCACACTCGGGGGCTTAGTTGCGAACCAGTTTCCGCCTAAGTTAAAAACCCTTCGAGTGGATAACATCATGTTCACTCGAAAACTTAGCTACAAATCAATCTTCGTCTAAGTTCAAAAAATTCTCCGAGTGACGAGCAGTCCCCTCACTCGGGGGCTTAGCTGCGAACCAGCTTTCGCCTAAGTTAAAAACTCTACCCAAGTGATGAATATACTTCTCACACGGGGACTCGGCAAAACAAATTTAGTCAAACAAATGATTGAAAGTAAAGTGCAGATAAATCCAAAGGTTCCAGTGCGAATAAAAGTTGTGCGTGCAAACAAAGGTACTCAGGCTTAAGGCCGGAATGAAGTTTTAAGGCGGTTACATGTCCACTCGGCATTCCAAGGTGAATAAAGTTTTAAATGCAATTAAAAGTTTTTTTCAAGCCCCGGTGGGACTTGCTAGATCGACAAAGGTGTCCAAGTTGATCTCGTCTGCGATCCGAGTGGATGCGTCAATGAAGGTCTCCATGAAGTCCTCAAACTAAAGTTTCTTCGTGTTAATCACCCGGAGGTCCTTCAGCTTGTCCTCTCTCGCCTCCTTGCAATGGACTCTGACAAGCAAAAGCGTGACGTCGGCTCTGCAGCAAGCAGCGGATTTCTCCCAAGCTTGCACTCGACTGGGGATCTCATTGAGGCGAGTCATCATTGATGCAAGGTCAGTCTAGAGGGTGTCTTCGGGCCATAGTTCCTTGTCAATCTTCTCTAGTGCAGCCTTCAGTCGAATGATGTATGCTTGAACACTCTCGAGACGGACGTTGAGGCGGAACATGTTCATGGCCACAACATCTCCAACGGGCGACTTAGTGGGATCCAGATTTGGTTCAATCTCTTCAGTCTCTTTCTCAAAGTCCTGAAAGAATTCTATATGGAGGAAGGAATAGATAGATGGTTACATTAGTAGCCTATGGGAATTAAGGAAGTTCACTCGACAAGGAAAGTTATCGTCAAGCATGATGAACATCTTCTTCGCGAAATCTCCTAAATGCTTCCTCAGACCATTGCTCCTCCTGGTCAGTTGTTCGGTCTTCTTGATAAAATCATCCCATTCCTACTTCAGCTTGGAGTTTTCTTCCTCTATCTTCTTAACCGCAGCAAGCTTCTTCTCGGTGGATTCAATCTTCTCCCTCGCCACCTTTTGAGCATCAGCGAGTGCCTTGTCTTTGTCCTCCAGTGCTTTTTTCATGGTATCTAAAGAAATAGCATTGTTGAGTCGCGCTTGGAGTCGACGATTCTTGTCACGCACGTCTGTTCGAGTGAGAGCACTCGGTTCAAAGGATGGAAGGGGAAAGTAAGAGTGCATTTGGTCGACAAGAATTACCTCCCAGGGTCCTCAACTCAGTCTGCGCATGTTCCAGGTTGTTCTTGGAGACTTCTAGATCCAATCGCAGCTGGTTCTTCTCCTTCTCCAGGTCTTTGTACTGGGTGCCAAGTTCACAAGCTCTCTGAAATCAACAAAAAATAGTTCAGTCGACATGAAAATTTCTCCACTCCTGAGTGGAAAAGATCAAGAACAGTCGACTGGATGGTGACCCGCCGCCCCACCCCACATCGCTGAATAGCGTCATATCATGGTTGATGGAAACGATGTCCATGAAACCCGCATCATATCATGGTTGATGGAAATGATATCCATGAAACCTGTAGAGTAGGTTCGGACTTCTCCATCCCGAAGATAAGCATTCAGGAGTGGAAACACTAAGGCCAAGAATTCACTCGACAAATCGAGTGGCAAGCGTACTTATCATACGATAAAGGACCCCGAGTCCAAGTTCTGAAGACTATTGATCATCGTCAACAATCAACAGTAGTCTCGGGGACTACACCCAGTGGGTGCACTCAGCGTGCCCCCACTGGATTCGAATTCACTCGACCAGGTCCGACCTATCCGAGCAGGAAATGGTCTCTATCAGACCCCTGCCGATGCAAGCACTCAATGGCGGTCTCGGGGACTACACCCAGTGGGTGCACTTAGTGTGCCCCCACTGGACATACTAACACTCGATCCATCGAGTGGCAAGCAAATAATAAAAAAAGTGCGCAAGCACATAAACATCATCTCCATTAAGACCCCCGCCGGTGCAAGCACTTGACGTCGGTCTCAGGGACTACACCCAGTGCATGCACTCAGCGTGCCCCCACTGGAACTTCTATCACTCGATCCGTCAAGTGGTTACCAAAACAATACTAGGACCTCTGCGATGTCATCACCATTCGACAGCGGTCTCAGGGACTACACCCAGTGGGTGCACTCAGCATGCCCCCACTGGAATAAAACCCACTCGACTAAGACCTGATCTACTCGAGAGGATAACATGCAAGTATGCTTTACAAGGAAAACACCCACTGGGTGTGCAATCAAGAAAGACAAAAATTCAATCGGAAATGTACTTACAATCGCACTTACTCAGACATTGGTGTGAAGCGCCGTGCTGGCATCATAAGGCAACTTGCTTTCTTCGTACGCCTCCTTTGTGCGCAGTGATGACCCACAAGTATAGGGGATCTATCGTAGTCCTTTCGATAAGTAAGATGTCAAATCCAACAAGGAGCAGAAGGAAATAGCAAGCAGTTTTCAGTAAGGTATTCTCTGCAAGCACTGAAATTATCGGTAATAGATAGTTTTGTGATAAGATAATTCATAACAGGTAGCAAGTAACAATTGTAACAAAGATGCAGCAAGGTGGACCAATCCTTTTTATGGCAAAGGACAAGCCTGGAAAAACTCTTATATAAAGCAAGGTGCTCCCGAGGACACATGGGAATTTCTGTCAAGCTAGTTTTCATCATGCTCATATGATTCACGTTCGTTACTTTGACAATTCGATATGTGTGTGAACCGGTGCTTGGGTGCTGACTTACTTGGACAAGCCTCCCACTTATGATTAACCCCTCTCGCAATCATCCGCAACTACGAAAGAAAAATTAAGATAAATCTAACCATAGCATGAAACATGTGGATCCAAATCAGCCCCTTACGAAGCAACACATAAACTAGGGTTTAAGCTTCTGTCACTCTAGCAACCCATCATCTACTTATTACTTCCCAATGCCTTCCTCTAGGCCCAAACAATGGTGAACTGTCATGTAGTCGATGTTCACATATCACCACTAGAGGAGAGACAACATACATCTCATCGAAATATCGACCGAATACCAAATCCACATGATTACTTATAACAAGACTTATCCCATGTCCTCATGTCACATCCCTAGCTAGATGTCATAGGATAGCATGTGTGTGCATCATGTTACAATTTTTCATAAGCATGAAATGGGGACTAAAAGAAACCCCAAGCTCACATTTGAATCAAATTAATTGAAAATTGTGAAAACTCAACAAATCCAAAATGCCCTTACAAAATGTTCCCTATGTCTGATAAATATGGATATGATTATAACAGAGGCCATTTTAAATATTTGGATAATTATAGAAATTTAAAAATAAATGATAAAGCCTCTGAAAATGCCAAATAAAGCATTATCGTTATTTTATATTTCAAAATATCCTAAAACTTTTTATTGGAGTTTGAAATATTCAAACTTGATATTATAAAACAATTGGGATATGTTATCAAAGCAATTGTACCTGAAAAGAAAATAAAACAAATGTCAAAAATAGAAAACTAGAAGAAAAAGAAAAAAAGAAAGCAGAGGGCCAGGGGGAACCAGCCCATCTGGCCCATGGCCAGTCATCCCTGTCCTCTCGCCAGGAGGACAGGGGCATGCGTTCGCCGCACGTGGGCACACGCGGGCCACCTCCTCCCTGTCTGGCTGCCGGCCTGGAGGGCTGGGAGAGTGCCAACACGAGGCCTCCTCGTCATGGCCTTCTTCTCCTCTCCTTCTCTCCCTTGCGCGCTCTCTCTCTCTCTCTCGCTCTCTTTCCTCCTTTGCTTCGCCATGGCCGAGCTCGTCTCCGCTGCGTCGCCGCAGTTCTAGCCGCCCCCGCGCCTTTCTGAGCCCGCCAAAAGCCTCACCGCGACCTCCTTGTCCTCCCCGTGAAGCCAGTCAACGTCGGGAGCCCTCCACGACGCGCCGTCGCCGTTTCTTCCCCACCGGCCGCCGAAGCTTCCCTCCGGCGATTCAAGGTCGTCTGCGCATCCCCGAGCTCGCCGTCTCCCCCAGCAACCCCGTCGTGAGCCCCTGCTCCGTTTCCCCCTTTTCTAGCGGCCTGTACCTCGCCGTAGGCGCCGTTTCCCTTACTGCCCGAAGCTCGCCGCCGGTTGGGTCATCACCGGCCGTAGCTTTGGTGGCCCCCGAGCCCCCTCTGCCGTTGTGTTGGATGCGCGCGTGCATGGGCTACCTCCCGATGCCCTCCGCGCACCAAATGGTCGCCGGAGGCGCAACTCCAGCGGGTCGCCGCCGTGCTGTTGGTCGCCGCCGGCCCCGCTCTAATGGGCGCCGACGTGGCCGACCATCAGGGGCTAATCCCTCTAATTAGTTAGGCCCCAGTCACTGACCAGTGGGCCCTGAGGTGGGTCAAACCCCTGGTCAGCGCGGGGATTAGGCCTGTGTCACTAACGTGCGGGCCACGCACGTCAGGTTTGACCTGGCCTGGTCAGCCGACCAGCTGACGTCGTAGTGACGTCAGGCTGACGTCATATTTCATTTTACAGTTTTAAAATAATTCTAGAAATTGTTTAAAACTTTAAAAATTCATATAAATTAATCTGTAAATCATATGAAAATAATTTATATATGAAAATTTATCAGAAAAATCCAATGAATCCATTGGTTCTATTATCATGAATGTTAGAGCAACCTATGTAGATGAACCTAGACATTTATTAATAGGTAAGCATATGGATTTTGAAATGAAGAATGATTTTGAACCTATATTCAAACTCACTTCAAATTAACTTGGACACTAGTCGCATTAGCTCATCCATACATGCTACCATGTCATGATCATGCATCATATTGTTGCACTTGCGTGTATTGAATGCTATTTATCTGCATTGCCGTAGGCCCTGCTTCTGAGGATACCCCCGAGTATTCCAACAAAGGAGAGAACCTTCCCGCTACCCAGAAAGGCAAGCAACCCCCCTTGATCATTCTGATAACATCCCACTCTCTCGCTCCTGCTCTTGTTTATTGCATTAGGACAACCATTCACATGTCTTTCACACACGGTAGATGAACCTATTCTTCTGCATGACCTGTCATTGTCACGTAAGTAGCTAAACCTTGCAAGCTAGCATACCTGGTAGATGCTTGTGCCATGATGTGCTTAGCTTACTTTGCCCGCTATGCTTGCTATGCTTAGAATTGTGTTAGGTCTGATTCATCTAGGTGATGAGATGGAGTGAAACAATGTTGTTCTGATGTGATAAGCTTATGATGAACCCGATTTTCTAAAGGTAGCGATGAGAGGCTATGTAGGAGTACATAGCGGGTTGTCTCATTAGGACCATTCTTAGGAACCGAGTTCCGTGTTTGTGATCCAAGACTAGATACTACCACATGCTGGGCCTTGAAATATGACCCTGCTCGACTTATCAGTCGCTTAGTCCTTAGTCCAGGAGTTGTAAGTAGTTTCTGCTGTTTATAGCATGCTGGAGGCCTGCGTAGCGCTAACCCTAGGGGTGGGTTACGACACGGTAGGCAGTGGCACGGTGTACCAAGGGTCAACCGAATGGTGGGCTTGGGAACCTTGTGCACATCGTTTGGGGCCGTAGCGGAAACTTCGGCCGGACTTCCGTGCGGGTTCAGTCTCAAATAGGCGATAGCCTGGACTAGATGTCTTACGTGATTGACGGTCGTGGCCGACTCCCTTGCTAGGCCTCTGCTTGAAGGTTGCCGAGGTGCATGCTTTTAATAGCACATGGCGATAAGTGGCGAGAGCGTGTGTGAAGAAGTACACCCCTGCACTGTATGAAACTATTCGAATAGCCGCGTCCTCGAATATGGACTACTTGGATAACTTATGCTATTCATAGATAATCGAATGGATACTCATAAAAATATCAAGACAAGTGCGAGTACCGTGGATGGCACTCTCCCAGGAGAGGGAAGTGATTCCATGGTGGTGTATTGTCAGGGAGTTAGTGGACTCGTGTGCGATAACTAAAATCTAAACAAAAAGCTAAAAATGGTGTAGTCTAGGTTAGCCATGAGTCAAAGCTGGCATTGCTGCATAAAACTCCACCACTCCCCTTGTTGATACATGAGCATGGATAGTCTAGGTCTGATGTAAAGACTTGCTGAGTACGTTTGTACTCATGTTTGCTTAATAAATGTTGCAGATGAGACCCAGGACCCATCAGGTGGGTTCTATCTAGATGTCGACGATGCCTAATAGCTGGTGTCCTAGCTACGACCTATGCCCTGTAGCGGGCTTTAGATAGTCAGGCCACGTGTCTTTTTATCCTTTCATCTGTCTGTACTCAGACAGCTTTATGCTTCCGCTTGGTTTGTATGAACTTGTTTGTATGACTTAAGTGTTGGGTCATGTGACCTCTACCTGTAAGAACATATTATCCAAGGCTCGTTTGAGCCTCTTAAATAAAAGTTGTTGTATGGTTATGTTGTGATGCCATGGTTGTATCTATGCATATCAGGCATGTCGTGCATACGTGTGACGTGCAACGGTATGTATGGGATCTGACACCTAGTCGGGTGCCTTTAGTAGTACTCTTTACGGGAAACTGCCTCTTTGTGCTTCCACCGAGCCATGGTAGCTTGCTACTGCTCTAGACACATTGATTGACCGGCATGTATCCTTATTTGCTATTGTGTTTGTCCCTTCGGGGAAATGTCTCGCAGTGTAATGGAGTCCCTGTAGCCTGCTACGACTCGTCTACGTGCAGTGATGGCATTTATGTCTCACGGCGTAATGGAGTCCTTGTAGCTTGCCATGACTCGTCTACACATGCTTGAGGCCGACACCTGGATTGCTGGGTTACGTATGCCTATTTCCGTATGGATGTGCCACTTGGGTTCTATGACTAGTCATGTAGGCCCGGGTTCTCTGTCGTTTGATTGCCAGCGACATGTTCACATACGTGTGCCAAAAGACGCAAACGGTCCCGGCTAAGGTAAGGCTGCAACCATGGGGCTTACCGTGTATGAGGCCGCAAAGTGATGTGATATGTTACAGTCTGGATTCATATGACCTAGGATCGGGGCCCCGACAGCGTTGGTATCAGAACCTGACTGACTGTAGGACTACCAAGCCAAACCGGTCAAAGTTGAGTCTAGAAACACTATAGAAAAGTAGGGGAATTGATTGTGGAACGGAACTTAAGGCTCTTTTTACTCCTCTTCCCAAGTTATTCTATGCTGAGTCTTTCTCATCTTTTCTACGGGGATAAGAACTAGGCTTCTCATCTATTGCTTAAGATGACGAGTTACTAACCATGGACCACTAGCTAGCTTGTTTGCAAGTGAATATCGGTACTGGAGTATTGTTGGTGTGACAAACAGATGGAGAAGAGATTTGAGTCTAGAAGGTCGAGTGGTTATGCTTTTCCAATCTTTTGCAGTTGTCTCAAAATCCTTTTTATCAATTACATCCATTATGCTGTCCAATTTCTGCTAGAATCTCTAATGTCTTTGCATCATTCTCTGTTTCAGATGCCCCCTCGTCCTTCCCGTCAGGTGGTCCATCTGACCAGGTGCATCGATGTACCAGGTCACACAACCATGTTGGTTAGAGTTATGATGGAGGCTGGTTACCGTTGGTACCTAGAGTACACAGTGAAGGAGCAGTATCGAGATTTCAACCAGAGTCAGTATCTGTGTACAGTTAAGATATATCCTTCATATCCTGGAGCTAAAGAGCCGCTTCACTGGACTTACGGATTAGGTGTCACCATAGATATGGCAGTTCAGGAGGCCGCCTACACCATGCTGACTATCATGAGGTTTCACCATGGTTTGCTTCAGAACACAGAGTTCGGTTATGTTCCTGCTTCCATGGGAGGAGAGGATGGTTATCTTAGTGCAGCCTACTGTGATCATTCCCATGAGGATCCCAGGCTGCAAGTGACCGCTCAGATGTTGGAGAATAGAGATCGTGATGCACGTGCCCTTCGCATGGAGCTTTATGCCACCCGTGCACGTCTTTGGACAACCCTGATGCAGTTGGCACCTGTCGTGCAGACAGGCTATGGAGATTTGGAGATGCTGACCCCACCGCGGACTCATCTGCCAACACACGTAGACTGGCCCGATGTTGGAGGCATCATCCCTCTTCGAGGACCGCTGTTGCCGCCAACAAGGGGACCAAGGCCACATCCGTGTCCTTATGGTTTCCAGGGATCATAGGCTAGGGTGTTTCCAGATCCTCAGGTTCAGCTTCCGGGTCACGGGGGTAACCTATATGAGGCATTCTACGGCGATGCTTGAGTACGTGGATGTTAGTACTAGTATGTTAGTAATCGTATCGCCACAGTCCTGCGTGTCTTGTGGGATATGATTGAGGTTGAGAGTTGAGTTCCGGAGGTGTAGATAGATAATGTATAGGAAGCTTGTAATGCCTCCGATGAGTTGTGTCATCTCTCCATAGTTGTATTTCAGCTTGGGCTTGTACTGAATTATGTCATGGTGTGTATGAATCATGGTGTTCATATGGCAGTTGTTATTACCATGTTGTTTGGGTGTCTACCCTGCATGCCATGTTGTCCAGTATATTCCTTATCTCATGTCTTAGAGTTGCTGTCCTCTATGTTTAAGCTGTGGGTTTGTTTTTCCAGGATGGTGGCAACTAGGAATAACCCCGTGCCTGCCCCCGAGCAGGGCGAGGGAAGCCAGCCAAGGCAAGAGGACCGGCCACATGCGCCTTCTTTGGCAGAAGTGATGCTTGAAGCTGAAAGGAACAAGAGAGAGAATAACAGATTGCTGGAACGAATTGGGCAGAACACAGCACGTGCTCCCCGCAATGATCACAATGATGGCGTGTCACTCAGTGATTTCGTCAAGCTGTGCCCACCTAAGTATCATCATTCGGTCGACCCACTCGACGCGGATGACTAGCTGTCGAGCATGTTCTGCAAGATCCGGGCTGCCAATGTATCTGAGGCCAACAAGGTGACCTTGTTGGAAATATGCCCTAGAGGCAATAATAAAATGTTTATTATTGTATTTCCTTGTTCATGATAATTGTCGATTGTTCATGCTACAATTGTGTTAACCAGAAACCATAATGCATGTGTGAATAAATAGACCACAATATGTCCCTAGTGAGCCTCTAGTTGACTAGCTCGTTGATCAATAGATGGTCACGGTTTCATGACCATGGACATTGGATGTCATTGATAACGGGATCACATCATTAGGAGAATGATGTGATGGACAAGACCCAATCTTAAGCATAGCACAAGATCGTGTAGTTCGTCTGCTAAAGCTTTTCCAATGTCAAGTATCATTTCCATAGACCATGAGATTGTGCAACTCCCGGATACCGTAGGAATGCTTTAGGTGTGCCAAACGTCACAACGTAACTGGGTGGCTATAAAGGTACACTACGGGTATCTCCGAAAGTGTCTGTTGGGTTGGCACGAATCGAGACTGGGATTTGTCACTCCGTATGACGGAGAGGTATTTCTGGGCCCACTCGGTAAGACATCATCATAATGAGCTCAGTGTGACTAAGGAGTTAGCCACGGGATGATGTGTTACGGAACGAGTAAAGAGACTTGCCGGTAACGAGATTGAACAAGGTATCGAGATACCGACGATCGAATCTCGGGCAAGTATCATACCGATAGACAAAGGGAATTGAATACGGGATTGATTGAATTCCCGACATTGTGGTTCATCCGATGAGATCATCGTGGAGCATGTGGGAGCCAACATGGGTATCCAGATCCCGCTATTGGTTATTGACCGGAGAGGTGTCTCGGTCATGTCTACGTGTCTCCCGAACCCGTAGGGTCTATACACTTAAGGTTCAATGACGCTAGGGTTATAGGGAAATAGTGTAAGTGGTTACCGAAGGTAGTTCGGAGTCCCGGATGAGATCCCGGACGTCATGAGGAGTTTCGAAATGGTCTGGAGACAAATATTGATATATAGGAAGTGAGGATTTGGCCACCGGAAGTGTTTCGGGAATTACCGGTAACGTACAGGGACCACCGGAAGGGTTCCGGGGGTCCACCAAGTGGGGCCACCAGCCCCAGAAGGTTTCATGGGCCAAAAGTGGGAGGGAACCAGCCCCTAGGTGGGCTGGTGCGCCTCCCACCCCAGCCCAAGGCGCAGGATAGGTGGAGGGAGGGGAAACCCTAGGTCCAGATGGGCCTAAGGCCCACCTAGGGCTGCGCCCTCCTCTCCTCCCTCTCTGGCTGGCGGCCAAGCCCCATCTAGGGCTGCCGCACCCTATAGGGTGGGAACCCTAGATGGGGTGCCTCCTTCTCCCTCTCCCCTATATATATGTCAGGTTTTGGGGCTTCCCAAGACACGGTTTTCTTCCTCTCTCGGCGCAGCCCTACTCCTCCCTCTCCTCGTTCTTTGTAGCGCTTGGCGAAGCCATGCCGGAGTCCACGCAGCTCCACCGTCACCACACCGTCGTGCTGCCGGAGCTCTTCCCCAACCTCTCCTTCCTCCTTGCTGGATCAAGGCGTAGGAGACGTCACCGGGCTTCACGTGTTTTGAATGCGGAGGCGCCGTTGTTCGGCACTGAGATCGGGGTCCACCGCGATTTGAATCGCTACGAGTACGACTCCACCAACCGCGTTCTTGTAACGCTTACACTTAGCAATCTTCAAAGTTATGAAGATGCAATCTCTCCCCACTCGTTGCAGGTTTCTCCATAGATAGATCTTGGTGACACGTAGATTTTTTTTGATTTACTACTACGTCTACCAACAGTACCATCATGAGCTAGGTCTATGCGTAGAATCTATGCACGAGTAGAACACAAAGCAGTTGTGGGCGTCGATCTTGTTAATTTGCTTACCACTACTAGTCTTATATTTATTCGGCGGTATTGTGGGATGAAGCGGCCCGGACCAACTTTACACGTACGCTTACGTGAGACCGGTTCCACCGCCTAACTTGCACTTGTTGCATAAGGTGGCTAGCGGGTGTCTGTCTCTCCCACCTTAGTCGGATTGGATTCGATGAAAAGGGTCCTTGTGAAGGGTAAATAGCAATTGCCATATCACATTGTGGTTTTGGCATAGGTAAGAAACGTTCTTGCTAGAAACCTATAGCAGCCACGTAAAAAACTTGCAACTACAAATTAGAGGACGTCTAACTTGTTTTTGCAGCATATGCCTTGTGATGTGATATGGCCAAAGAATGTGATGTGATGCATTGTGATGTATGAGATTGATCATGTTCTTGTAATAGGATTCACGACTTGCATGTCGATGAGTATGACAACCGGCAGGAGCCATAGGAGTTGTCTTATTTTATTGTATGACCTGCATGTCAATCGTGAACGCCATGTAATTACTTTACTTTATTGCTAAACGTTAGCCATAGTAGTAGAAGTAATAGTTGGCAAGACAACTTCATGAAGACACGATGATGGATATCATGATGATGGAGATCATGGTGTCGTGCTGGTGACAGTGATGATCATGGTGCCCCGAAGATGGAGATCAAAGGAGCAAAATGATATTGGCCATATCGTGTCACTATATTGATTGCATGTGATGTTTATCATGTTTACATCTTATTTGCTTAGAACGACGATAGTGAACAAGAGGATCTCTCAATAAAATTTCAAGAAAAGTGCTCACCCTAACTGTGCACCGTTGCTAAGGATCATTGTTCCGAAGCACCACGTGATGATCGGGTGCGATAGGTTCTAACGTTCGCATACAACGGGTGTAAGCCAGATTTACACACACGAAACACTTAGGTTGACTTGACGAGCCTAGCATGTATAGACATGGCCTCGGAACATGGAAGACCGAAAGGTCAAACATGAGTCGTATAGAAGACACGATCAACATGGAGACGTTCACCATGGATGACTAGTCCGTCTCACGTGATGATCGAACACGGGCTAGTTGACACGGATCATGTATCACTTGGATGACTTGAGAGATGTCTATCTAAGTGGGAGTTCATTAAATAATTTTATTATGTGAACTTAATTATCATGAACTTAGTCTAAAATTGTCTTTACAATCTATATGGTAGATCCAATGGCCAACGCGAATGTCACCCTCAACTTCAACGCATTCCTAGAGAAAACCAAACTGAAAGATGATGGAAGCAACTATGCAGACTGGGTCCGTAGTTTGAAGATCATCCTCATAGCTTCCAAGAGATTGTATGTCCTTGATGCACCGCTAGGTGACCCACCCATTTTCCCAGCGGACGAAGACGTTACGAACGCATGGCAGTCACGCTGCGATGATTACTCCCTTGTTCAGTGTGGCATGCTTTACAGTTTAGAACCGGGGCTCCAAAAGCGTTTTGAGCAACACGAAGCATATGAGATGTTCCAAGAGCTGAAACTGGTTTTCCAAGCTCATGCCCAGGTCGAGAGATATGACGTCTCCGACAAGTTCTTCAGCTGTAAGATGGAGGAGAATAGTTGTGTCAGTGAGCACATTCTGAAAATGTATGGGTTGCACAACCGCTTGACTCAGCTGGGAGTTAATCTCCCGGATGACTCGGTCATTGACAGAATCCTCCAGTTGCTTCCACCTAGCTACAAGAGTTTTGTGATGAACTACAACATGCAGGGGATGGAGAAGTCCATTCCTGAGTTGTACTCGATGCTGAAATGAGTGGAGGTTGAGATCAAAAAGGAGCATCAAGTGTTGGTGGTGAATAAGACCACTAGTTTCAAGAAAGGCATGGGTAATAAGAACTTCAAGAAGGACAGCAAAGCTATTGATGCTCCCGGTAAGCAAGTTGCCGGGAAGAAGAACAAGCATGGACACAAGCCTGAGACTGAGTGCTTTTATTGCAAGGGTACCGGTCACTGGAAGCGGAACTGCCCCAAGTACTTAGCGGATAAGAAGGCTGACAACATTAAAAGTATATGTGATATACTTGTTATTGATGTGTACCTAACCAGCGCTCGTAGTAGGTCCTAGGTATTTGATACCGGTGCAGTTGCTCACATTTGTAACTCCAAGCAGGAGCTGCGGAATAAGTGGAGGCTGGCAAAGGACGAGGTGACGATGCGCGTCGGGAATGGTTCCAAGGTCGATGTGATCGCCGTTGGCATGCTACCTCTACATCTACCTTCGGGATTAGTGTTAAACCTCAATAATTGTTATTTAGTACCAGCTTTGAGCATGAACATTGTATCTGGATCTCGTTTGATGCGTGGTGGCTACTCATTTAAATCTGAGAATAATGGTTGTTCTATTTATATGAGAGAAATGTTTTATGGTCATGCCCCGCTGGTCAATGGTTTATTTTTGATGAATCTCAAACGTGATGTTACACATGTCCATAGTGTGAGTACCAAAAAGTGTAAGGTTGATAACGATAGTCCCACTTACATGTGGCACTGCCGCCTTGTTCATATTGGTGTCAAACGCATGAAGAAGCTCCATGCTGATGGACTTTTGGAGTCTCTTGATTTTGAATCATTTGACACATGCGAACCATGCCTCATGGGCAAGATGACCAAGACTTTGTTCTCCGAAACAATGGAGCGAGCAACTGACTTGTTCGAGATAATACATACCGATGTATGCGGTCCAATGAGCGTCGAGGCTCGTGGTGGCTACCGTTATGTTCTCACCCTCACTGACGACTTGAGCAGATATTGGTATGTCTACTTGATGAAACATAAGTCTGAAACCTTTGAAAGGTTCAAGGAATTTTAGAGGAGGTAGAGAATCAACATGACAGGAAAATAAAGTGCCTACAATCTGATCATGGTGGAGAATATTTAAGTCACGAGTTTGGCACACACCTAAGGAAATATAGAATTGTTTCACAACTCACGCCGCCTGGCACACCTCAGCAAAATGGTGTGTCTGAACATCGTAATCACACTCTATTGGATATGGTGCGATCTATGATGTCTCTTACCGACTTACCACTATCATTTTGGGGATATGCATTAGAGACTGCCGCATTCACTTTAAATAGGGCAGTATCAAAGTCCGTTGAGACGACATGGTATGAACTATGGTTTGGAAAGAAACCTAAGCTATCGATTCTAAAAGTTTGGGGATGCGATGCTTACGTGAAGAAACTTCAACCTGAGAAGCTCGAAGCCAACGCGGAAAAGTGCATCTTCATAGGATATCCCAAAGAGACTATTGGGTATACCTTCTACCTCAGATCCAAAGGCAAAGTCTTTGTTGCCAAGAATGGATCCTTTCTCGATAAAGAGTTTCTCTCGAAAGAAGTAAGTGGGAGGAAAATAGAACTTAATGAGGTAATTGTACCTCCACTTGAATCAGAGAGTAGCGCAGCACAGGAAGTTGTTTCTGTGGAGCCTACACCGGCTCGAGAGGAAGTTAATGATGATGATCATGAAACTTCATATCAAGTTACTGTTGAATGTCGAAGGTCCACTAGGACACGTTCCACACCATAGTGGTACGACAACCCTGTCCTGGAGATCATGTTGTTGGACAAAGGTGAACCTTCGAACTATGAAGAAGCGATGGTGGGCTCGGATTCCAACTAATGGCTTGGGGCCATGAAATCCGAGATAGGATCCATGTATGAGAACAAAGTATGGACTTTGGTGGACTTGCCTGATGATAAGCGAGCCATTGAAAATAAATGGATCTTTAGGAAGAAGACTGACGTGGATGGTAATGTGACCGTCTATAAGGCTCGGCTTGTCGCTAAGGGTTATCAACAAGTTCAAGGAGTTGACTACGATGAGACTTTCTCACCTGTAGCGATGCTAAAGTCTGTCCGAATCATGTTAGCAATTGCTGCATTTTATGATTATGAGATCTGGCAAATGGACGTTAAAACGGCATACCTTAATGGCTTCCTGAAGGAAGAACTGTATATGATGCAGCCAGAAGGTTTTGTCGATCCTAAAGATGCTAAAAAAGTATGCAAGCTCCAGCGCTCTATCTATGGGCTGGTGCAAGCATCTCGGAGTTGGAACATTCACTTTAATGAGGTGATTATAGCGTTTGGGTTTGTACAGGTTTATGGAGAACCCTGTATTTACAAGAAAGTGAGTGGGAGCTCTATAGCATTTCTCATATTATATGTGGATGACATACTGATAATGGGAAATGATATAGAACTCTTGGAAAGTGTAAAGGCCTACTTGAATAAGTGTTTTTGAATGAAGGACCTTGGAGAAGCTGTTGGCATATTAGGCATTAAGATCTATAGAGATAGATCGAGACGCCTCATAGGTGTTTCACAAAGCACATACCTTGAAAAGATATTGAAGAAGTTCAATATGGATCAGTCCAAGAAGGGGTTCTTGCATGTGTTACAAGGTGTAAGATTGAGTACGACTCAATGTACGACCATGGCAAAGGATAGAGAAGAGATGAGTGTCATCCCCTATGCTTCAGCCATAGGCTCTATTATGTATGCCATGCTGTGTACCAGACCTGATGTGAACCTTGCCATAAGTTTGGTAGGGAGGTACCAAAGTGATCCCAGAGCGGAACATTGGACAGCGGTCAAGAATATCCTGAAGTACCTGAAAAGGACAAAGGACATGTTTCTCGTATATGGAGGTGCCGAAGAGCTCGTCGTAAAGGGTTATTTCGATGCTAGCTTTGACACAGATCCGGATGATTCCGAATCGCAAACCGGATACGTGTATGTTTTGAACGGAGGGGCAGTCAGCTGGTGCAGCAGCAAGCAAAGTGTCGTGGCGGCATCTACATGTGAAGAGGAGTACATAGCTGCTTCGAAAGCAGCAAATGAAGGAGTCTAGATGAAGGAGTTCATCATCGACCTAGGAGTAATTCCAAGTGCGTCTGGCCCGATGACTCTATTCTGTGACAACATTGGAGCTATTGCCCTTGCGAAGGAGCCCAGGTTTCACAAGAAGACAAGACACATCAAGCGCCGCTTCAACTCCATCTGTGATTACATTCAGGAGGGAAATATAGATATTTGTAAAGTATATATGGATCTGAATGTTGCAGATCTGTTGACTAAACCTCTCTCACAAGCAAAACATGATCAACACCAGAATGCTATGGGTGTTCGATTCATCTCAATGTAACTACACTATTGACTCTAGTGAAAGTGGGAGACTGTTGGAAATATGCCCTAGAGGCAATAATAAAATGGTTATTATTGTATTTCCTTGTTCATGATAATTGTCTATTGTTCATGCTACAATTGTGTTAACCAGAAACCATAATGCATGTGTGAATAAATAGACCACAATATGTCCCTAGTGAACCTCTAGTTGACTAGCTTGTTGATCAATCGATGGTCACGGTTTCATGACCATGGACATTGGATGTCGTTCATAACGGGATCACATCATTAGGAGAATGATGTGATGGACAAGACCCAACCTTAAGCATAGTACAAGATCGTGTAGTTCGTCTGCTAAAGCTTTTCCAATGTCAAGTATCATTTCCTTAGACCATGAGATTGTGCAACTCCCGGATACCGTAGGAATGCTTTGGGTGTGCCAAACATCACAACGTAACTGGGTGGCTATAAAGGTGCACTACGGGTATCTCCAAAAGTGTTTGTTGGGTTGGCACGAATCGAGACTGGGATTTGTCACTCCGTATGACGGAGAGGTATCTCTGGGCCCACTCAGTAAGACATCATCATAATGAGCTCAGTGTGACTAAGGAGTTAGCCACGAGATGATGTGTTACGGAACGAGTAAATAGACTTACCGGTAACGAGATTGAACAAGGTATAGAGATACCAACGATTGAATCTCGGGTGAGTATCATACCGATAGACAAAGGGAATTGAATATGGGATTGATTGAATCCGTGACATTGTGGTTCATCCAATGAGATCATCATGGAGCATGTGGGAGCCAACATGGGTATCCAGATCCCGCTGTTGGTTATTGACCGGAGAGGTGTCTCGGTCATGTCTACGTGTCTCCCGAACCCGTAGGGTCTACACACTTAAGGTTCGATGATGCTAGGGTTATAGGGAAATAGTTTACGTGGTTACCGAAGGTAGTTCGGAGTCCTGGATGAGATTCCGGATGTCACGAGGAGTTCCAGAATGGTCCGGAGACAAAGATTGATATATAGGAAGTGAGGATTTGGCAACCGGAAGTGTTTTGGGAATTACCGGTAACGTACCGGGAACACCGGAAGGGTTCTGGGGTTCCACCAAGTGGGGCCACCAGCCCCGGAAGGTTTCATGGGCCGAGAGTGGGAGGGAACCAGCCCCTAGGTGGGCTGGTGCGCCTCCCACCCCAGCCCAGGCCACAGGAAAGGTGGAGGGAGGGGAAACCCTAGGTCCAGATGGGCCTAAGGCCCACCTAGGGCTGCGCCCTCCTCTCCTCCCTCCTCTCCTCCCTCTCTGGCCGGCGGCCAAGCCCCATCTATGGCTGCCGCACCCTCTAGGGTGGGAACCCTAGATGAGGTGTGTCCTCCTCCCTCTCCCCTATATATATGTGAGGTTTTGGGGCTGCCCAAGACACGGTTTTCTTCCTCTCTTGGCACAGCCCTACTCCTCCCTCTCCTCGTTCTCCGTAGCGCTTGGCGAAGCCCTGCCGGAGTCCATGCAGCTCCACCGTCACCATGTCGTCGTGCTGCCGGAGCTTTTACCTAACCTCTCCTTCCTCCTTGCTGGATCAAGGCGTAGGAGACGTCATCGGACTGCACGTGTGTTGAACGGGGAGGCGCGGTTGTTCGACGCTGAGATCGGAGTCCACCGCGATCTAAATCGCTACGAGTATGACTCCACCAACCGCGTTCTTGTAATGCTTACGCTTAGCGATTTTCAAAGGTATGAAGATGCAATCTCTCCCCACTCGTTTGTGGTTTCTCCATAGATAGATCTTGGTGACACGTATAATTTTTTTGATTTACTACTACGTCTCCCAACAAACCTTTGCTACCTACTTTCTGGAAGGACCCACCAATCTGTGGTGGGAAAATTATGAAGCCATGCGTCCCGCTAGCCCCACACCCTTTTGGCCAGAATTCAGCACGGCATTCCGTACCCATCACATCCCGGAAGGGCTGATGGATCACAAGAGAGAGGAATTCTATTCTTTCACCCAGGGCAGACTGTCCGTGGATGTTTATAGCCGTGAGTTCGGCAATCTTGCTCGTTACGCTCCGGAGGAAGTTTCAACCGATGCCAAGAAACATGCTAGGTTCCGCAAGGGACTTAACCCTGAGCTCCGTCGAGATCTGTGCCTGCATGAGTGCGTTACCTTCTAGGCTCTCGTCAACAAGGCTATTAATGCCGAGTCTGGACTGACCGACTATGAGGCCACGAGGAAGCACAATCGTGACTTCAGCCCCGCATATGGCTCGGGCTCCAACAAACGCCAGGTGTGGGTGCCCAACGCAGCTCTGCCACCAAGATACACCGCGAGGCCATCCTTCCAGGCGCCTCGCCCAGCTCAGCCCAACCCTCCAGCCAGGCCATTTGGAGGTCCGCCTGTCAATGTTGCTCCCCGTGCCACCATTGTCTGCTACAAGTGTGGGGAACCAGGACACTACTCCCGTGATTGTCCTCAGAGCAATGTTAAGCCCGCTACACGTGGGAAGCCGGGAAAAGCCTTCTGTGTGAAGCTAGCTCCTGCTCGTGGAAGAGTGAACTATGTTTCTGCTGAGGAAGCCTCTGAGGATCCTGATGTTATCCTAGGTATGCTCCTTGTCAATAGTCATCCAGCATATGTTCTATTTGATAATGGGGCATCTCATTCTTTCATCTCAGAAAGTTATGCACAGTTGCATAACATGTGTTTTTGTTATATGCCTACTCCTTTAGTAGTTCAGACTCCTGGTTCAAAGTGGCAAACTTCTAGAGTGAGCCATGATAATGAGATTCTAGTGGATAGGCTAGTCTTCCTAGCATCTTTGATAGCCCTCAAGTCTTCAAACAGCAATATCATCTTAGGCATGGACTGGATGAAAGCCCACTATGCTAAGATTGATACTCATACTAGGAATGTTCAACTTACACATCCAACGGGTGAGATAGTTAATGTCTCCACTCGAACAGCCAAGCGCCAACTCTATTCCCTCAATGCTAGCCCTCTTCTAGAATTAGAAGATATTCCGGTAGTCCGTGACTTTCCGGATGTTTTTCCAGAAGAACTGCCAGGAATTCCACCTGTCAGAGATGTTGAGTTTGTAATACAGCTCATTCCAGGGACTGTCCCAATAGCCAGAAGACCCTATAAGATGGCACCCTTAGAACTAGCCGAACTTAAAATTCAACTCGATGAGGCTTTGAATAAAGGTTTCATCCGTCCTAGTTCTTCTCCTTGGGCTTATCCCGTTCTCTTCGTCAAGAAGAAGGATGGATCGAATCGGATGGTTGTGGATTATTGGCCAGTGAATCTGGTCACCATAAAGAACAAGTATCCGCTCCCCAAGATCAACGTTTTGTATGATCAACTCGTTGGATCCTTTATCTTTTCCAAAATGGATTTGAGGTTGGGATACCATCAAATCAGAATTAGAAACGGGGACATTCCAAAAATGGCTTTTGTTACTCGTTATGGCCAATACGAGTACACCGTTATGTCCTTCGGTTTAACCAATGCTCCAGCCACTTTCTCTTGCTTGATGAATTCGATCTTCATGGAGTATTTAGATAAATTAGTCGTGGTTTACTTCGACAATATACTCATCTACTCGAAGAATGAACAGGAACATGCCGAGCATCTAAGGCTGGTATTGACGAAACTTCGAGAGCATCGTGTGTATGCCAAATTCTCCAAGTGTGAATTTTGGTTGCCAAAAGTGACCTATCTGAGACACGTGATCTCTAGTAAGGGTATTGCTATCAATCCTGAGAGAGTTCAGGCCGTCCTTGATTGGACTCAACCTGAATCGGTTAAGCAAGTTTGGAGTTTCCTTGGCTTAGCGAGCTATTGTCGCCGCTTTGTTGAGAATTTCTCCAAGGTTGCAAAACCTCTGACTGAACTCCTCAAGAAAGATAAAAAGTTTGAGTGGACTCCACAATGCAAGCACAGTTTTCAGGAGTTGAAAAGACGACTGACCTCTGCTCCCGTTCTGGTGCCACCAGACTTCTCTAAGGACTTTATTATCTATTGTGACGCCTCGCGACAAGGATTAGGTTGCATTCTCATGCAAGATGGTCATGTGATTGCATACGCATCCCGACAGTTGCATCCACATGAGGATAATTATCCAACACATGATCTTGAGCTTGCAGTTGTAGTCCATGCATTGAAAACCTGGCGACATTACCTTCTGGGTAATCGTTGTGAAATTTACACTGATCACCATAGTCTAAAATATATTTTCACCCAACCAGATTTGAATCTCAGGCAAAGACGGTGGGTTGAGTTGATTACAGATTACGACTTAGGGATAACTTACACCCCGGGGAAAGCCAATGTTATGGCTGATGCACTAAGTCGTAAGTCTTATTGTAACAACCTAACGTGACAACAAGGTCAACCACTTCTCCATGAGGAATTTCAGAAGTTAAACCTTCACATTGTTCCTCAAGGATTCCTATCCAACTTGGTGGCAAAACCTACTTTTAAGGATCAAATTATAGCTAGCCAGAAGCATGATAATGGTATTTCCCGGATCAAAGAGAACCTCGTTAGCGGTATCGCTAAGGATTTCTCTATTGATGATCAAGGTGTGGAGTTCTTTCAAAACCGTTGGTGGTTCCCAAGAACCAACATCTTTGGCAGCTGATTCTTAAACAGGCTCATGATTCTCCTCTCACAATTCATCCGGGTAGTACCAAGATGTATCAGGACCTACGCCAGAGGTTCTGGTGGACTAGGATGAAGAGAGAAGTTTCCCAGTTCGTTGCTAATTGCGATGTTTGTTGTCGCGTGAAAGCAGAACATCGAAGGCCTGCTGGCACCCTTCAACCTTTAGCTATTCCTGAATGGAAATGGGATAAGGTCGGTATGGATTTCATTACCGGATTTCCCAGGACCAAGAGAGGGAATAATGCTATCTTTGTGGTCATTAACCGCCTTTCCAAAGTGGCTCATTTTCTTCCTGTTCGGGAGAGTATAACTGCTAGCTAGCTAGCAGAGTTATATGTTTCTCGAATAGTCTCTCTTCATGGTGTTCCATTGGATATTAACTCGGACCGTGGAAGTATCTTTACTTCTCGATTTTGGGAAAGTTTTCAAACCGCTATGGGGACTCATCTATCCTTTAGCACTGCTTTCCATCCGCAATCAAGTGGTCAAGTTGAACGAGTCAATCAAATTCTCGAAGACATGCTCCGAGCTTGTGTTATATCCTTCGGTATGAATTGGGAGAAATGTCTTCCATATGCCAAATTTGCATATAACAATAGTTATCAATCAAGCTTGAGCAAAGCCCCTTTTGAAGTTCTCTATGGACGAAGGTGTCGAACACCTCTGGACTGGTCAACAACCAGAGAGAGGCAACTCGTTGGCCCAGATATGAACCAGGATGCAGAGGAGCAAGTTCGCATTATTCGTGAAAAGTTGAAAACAGCCCAATCTCGTCAAAAGAGCCAATATGATCGCCATCATAAGGCTGTGACCTATGAAGTTGACGAGAAGGCTTACCTTCGGGTTACGCCTCTGAAGGGTACCCATCGATTCGGTATCAAGGGCAAGTTGGCTCCTCGTTACATTGAACCTTTTCACATTCTTGCTAAATGAGGGGAGGTTGCCTACCAATTGGAACTTCCGCCGCATCTTTCCAAGGTTCATGATGTCTTCCACGTCTGGCAACTCAGGCGTTGCTTCTCGGACCCTGTCTGTGAAGTAGACCACGAAGCGCTTGATCTCCAAGATAACCTTACATATCGAGAATACCATATTCGTATTCTTGATCAAGCTGAGCATACCACTCGGCGACGGAACATCAAGTTTCTCAAGGTCCAGTGGTCACACATTCTGAAAAGGAGGCCACATGGGAAAGAGAAGATCGTCTTCGACTAGAGTACCCCACGCTCTTCCCGATGACTTCAAAATCTCGGGATGAGATTATTTTGAGTGGGGGTGAGTTGTCACATCCCTAGCTAGATGTCATAGGATAGCATGTGTGTGCATCATGTTACAATTTCCCATCAACATGAAATGGGGACTAAAAGAAACCCCAACCTCATATTTGAGTCAAATTAATTCAAAGTTGTGAAAACTCAACAAATCCAAAATGCCCTTACAAAATATTCCCTATGTCTGATAAATATGGACATGATTATAACAGGGGCCATTTTAAATATTTGGACAACTATAGCAATTTAAAAAAATGATAAAGCCTCTGAAAATGCCAAATAAAGCATTATCATTATTTTATATTTCAAAATATCCTGAAACTTTTTATTGGAGTTTGAAATATTCAAACTTGATATTATAAAATAATTGGGATATGTTATCAAAGCAATTGTACCTGAAAAGAAAATAAAACAAATGTCAGAAATAGAAAACCAGAAGAAAAAGAAAAAAAGAAAGCAGAGGCCCAGGGGGGAACCGGCCCATCTGGCCAATGGCCAGTCATCCCTGTCCTCTCGCCAGGAGGACAGGGGCATGCGTTCGCCGCATGTCGGCACACGCCGGCCACCTCCTCCCTGTCTGGCTGCCGGCCTGGAGGGCTGGGAGAGAGCCAGCGCAAGGCCTCCTCGCTGTGACTTTCTTCTCCTCTCCCTCTCTCTCTTGTGCACTCTCTCTCTCGCTCTCTTTCCTCCTCTGCTTCTTCATGGCCGGCCTCGTCTCCGCTGCATCACCGTAGTTCTAGCCGCCCTCGCGCCTTTCTGAGCCCGTCAAAAGCCTTGCCGCGACCTCCTCGTCCTCCCCGTGAAGCCAGTCGACGCCAGGAGCCCTCCACAACGCGTTGTCGCTGTTTCTTCCCCGTCGGCTGCCGAAGCTTCCCTCCGGCGATTTGAGGTCGTCTACGTGTCCCCGAGCTCGCCGTCTCCCCCAGCAACCCCGTCATGAGCCCCTGCTCCATTTCCCCCTCCTCTAGCGGCATGTTCTTTGCCATAGGCGCCGTTCCCCTTGCTTCCCGAAGCTCGCCGCCGCTCGGGTCGTCGTCGGCCGTACCTCCGCTGGCCCCCAGCCCCCTCTGCTGCTGCGTTGGATGCGCGCGTGCACGGGCTACCTCCCGGTGCCCTCCGCGCGCCAAATGGTTGCTGAAGGCGCAACTCCGGCAGGTCGCCGTCGTGCTGTTGGTCGCCGTCGGCCCCGCTCCGGTGGGCGCCGACGTGGCCGACCATCAGGGGCTAATCCCCCTGATTTGTTAGGCCCCAGTCACTTACCAGTGGGACCTGAGGTGGGTCAAACCCCTCGTCAGCGCGGGGATTAGGCCGTTTGACCTGGCCTGGTCAGCTGACCAGCTGACGTCGTAGTGACGTCAGGCTGACATCATATTTCATTTTCCAGTTTTAAAATAATTCTAGAAATTGTTTAAAACTTTAAAAATTCATATAAATTAATCTGTAAATCGGATGAAAATAATTTATATATGAAAATTTACCAAAAAAATCTAATGAATCCAATGGTGCTATTATCGTGCATGTTAGAGCAACCTATGTAGATGAACCTAGACATTTATTAATAGGTTAGCATATGGAATTTGAAATGAAGAACGATTTTGAACCTATATTCAAACTCACTTCAAATTAACTTGGACACTAGTTGCATTAGCTCATCCATACATGCTACCATGTCATGATCATGCATCATATTGTTGCACTTGCGTGTATTGAATGCTATTTATCTGCATTGCGGTAGGCCCTGCTTCTGAGGATACCCCCGAGTATTCCAACGAAGGAGAGAACCTTCCCGCTACCCAGCAAGGCAAGCAACCCCCCTTGATCATTCTGATAACATCCCACTCTCTCGCTCCTGCTCTTGTTTATTGCATTAGGACAACCGTTCACATGTATGTCATACACGGTCGATGAACCTATTCTTCTGCATGACCTGACATTGTCATAGTAAATAGATAAACCTTGCAACCTAGCATACCTCATAGATGCTTGTGCCATGATGTGCTTAGCTTACTTTGCCTGCTATGCTTGCTATGCTTAGAGTTGTGTCAGGTCTGATTCATCTAGGTGATGAGCTGGAGTGAAACATTGTTGTTCCGATGTCATAAGCTTATGATGAACCCGATTTGGTAAAGGTAGCGATGAGAGGCTATGTAGGAGTACATAGCGGGTTGTCTCATTGGGACCGTTCTTAGGAACTGAGTTCCTGTTTGTGATCCAAAACTAGATACTACCACATGCTGGGCCCTGAAATATGACCTCGCTCGACTTATCAGTCACTTAGTCCTTAGTCCAGGAGTTGCAAGTAGTTTCTGGTGTTTATAGCATGTTGGAGGCCGTGCGTAGCGCTGACCCTAGGTCTGGGTTATGACGCGGTAGGCAGTGGAATGGTGTACCAAGGGTCACCCGAATGGTGGGCTTGGGAACCCTGCACACATCGTTTGGGGCCTTAGCGGAAACTTTGGCCGGACTTCCGTGCAGGTTCAGTTTCAAATAAGCGATAGCCTGGACTAGAGGTCTTACGTGATTGACGGTCATGGCCGACACCCTTGCTGTGCTTCCGCTTGAAGGTTGCCGAGGTGCATGGTTTTAAGAGCACATGACGATAAGTGGCGAGAGCGTGTGTGAAGAACTACACCCCTACAGGGTATGGAACTATTCGAATAGCCGCGTCCTCGGATATGGACTACTTGGATAACTTATGCTGTTCATAGATAATCAAATGGATACTCATAAAAGTATCAAGACAAGTGTGAGTACCGTGGATGGCGCTCTCCCAGGAGAGGGAAATGATTGCATGGTGGTGTATTGTCACAGAGTTAGTGGACTCGTGTGCGGTAACTAAAATCTAAACAAAGAGCTAAAAATGGCGTAGTGTAGGTTAGCCATGAGTCAAAGCTGGCATTGCTGCATAAAACTCCACCACTCCCCTTGTTGATACATGAGCGAGCATGGATAGTCTAGGTCTGCTTTAAAGACTTGCTGGGTACGTTTGTACTCACGTTTGCTTAATAAACGTTGTAGATGAGACCCATGACCCATCAGGTGGGTTCTATCTAGATGTTGACGATGCCAAATAGCCGGTGTCCTAGCTACGACCTATGCCCTGTGGCGGGCTGTAGATATTAAGGCCATGTGTCTTTTTATCCTTTCATCTGTCTTTACTTAGACAACCTTATGCTTCCGCTTGGTTTGTATGAACTTGTTTGTATGACTTGAGTGTCGGGTCATGTGACCCCTACCTATAAGAACATATTATCCAAGGCTCGTCTGAGCCTCTTAAATCAAAGTTGTTGTATGGTTATGTTGTGATGCCATGGTTGTATCTATGCATATCGGGCATGTCGTGCGTACGTGTGACATGTAACGATATGTATGGGATCCGACAACTAGTTGTGTGCCTTTAGTAGTACTCTTTATGGGAAACTACCTCTTTGTGCTTCCACCGAGCCATGGTAGCTTGCTACTGCTCTGGACACATTGATTGACCGGCATGTATCCTTCTTTGCTGTTGTGTCTGTCCCTTCGGGGAAATGTCTCGCAGTGTAATGGAGTCCCTGTAGCTTGCTATGACTCTTCTACGTGCAGTGATGGCATTTATGTCTCACGACGTAATGGAGTCCTTGTAGCTTTCTATGACTCGTCTACACATGCTTGAGGCTGACACCTGCATTGCTGGGTTACGTATGCATGTTTCCGTATGGATGTGCCACTTGGGTTCTATGACTAGTCATGTCGGCCCGGGTTCTCTATCGTTTGATTGCCAGCGACATGTTCACATACGTGAGCCAAAAGACGCAAACGGTCCCGGCTAAGGTAAGGCTGCAACCGTGGAGCTTACCGTGCGTGAGGCCGTAAAGTGATGTGATATGTTACAGTCTCGATTCATATGACCTAGGATCGGGGTCCCGACACCTCAGGAACAAACGTAACTACTCACAAAGCATATTCATGTTCATAATCAGAGGAGTATTAATGATGATCAAGGATCTGAACATATGATCTTCCACCAAGTAAACCAACTAGCATCAACTACAAGGAGTAATCAACACTACTAGCAACCCACAGGTACCAATCTGAGGTTTTGAGACAAAGATCGGATACAAGAGATGAACTAGGGTTTGGAGAGGAGATGGTGCTGATGAAGATGTTGATGGAGATTGATCCCCTCTCAATGAGAGGACCGTTGGTGATGACGATGGCCTCGATTTCCCCCTCCGGGAGGGAAATTTCCCCAGTAGAATAGCTCCGTCGGAGCCCTAGATTGGCTCTGCCCAAGTTCTGCCTCGAGACGGCAGCGCTTCACCCTGAAAGCTCTGTTATGATTTTTCCAGGTCAAAGGCCTCCATCTAGCAGAAGATGGGCATCGGAGGGCTGCTAGGTGGGCCACAAGCCACAGGGGCGCGCCTAGGGGGGTAGGTTGCGCCCCTGGCTTGTGACTACCTGGTGGGCCCCCTGATGTATTTCTTTTGCCCAATAATTTTTATATATTCCAAAATAATTCTCCTTAGATGTTTAGGACTTTTGGAGTTGTGCAGAATAGGTATATCAGATTTGCTTCCTTTCCAGTCTAGAATTCCAGCTGTCGGCATTCTCCCTCTTCATGTAAACCTTGTAAAATAAGAGAGAAAAGGCATAAATATTGTACCAAAATGTGTAGTAACAGCCCATAATGCAATAAATATCAATATAAAAGCATGATGAAAAATGGACGTATCAACTCCCCCAAGCTTAGACCTCGCTTGTCCTAGAGCGAAAGCCGAAATCGATAAATGTGCCCGGATGTTTAGAGATAGAGGTGTTGATAAAATGAAATACAGACATGAAGGCATCATGATCATATTTCGAACAACAACATATATTGATATATAATTTCTTATGCTAAAGTAACAATTCATTCACAATGGTAAAGTATAAATCAAGAACTCTATTAAGAACCGACAAACTATGATCTCAGTCATTGAAGCAATTCCATTTTATCATAACATAGGAAAGAGTCAATATAAGATCTTGTAAAGCAAATCCACATACTCAATCATCTTTTAGTCTTTCACAATTGCTAACACTCACGAGGTACCTATGAGGTCAAAGCTTCAATCAGACACAGAGAAAGATAGGGGCTTATAGTATTGCCTCCCAGCTATTTACCTCAAGGGTAATGTCAACAGTAACAACTCATACTCGTCCACTTTCGAGTGGATATATGTGTCTAGATCATTCCCCAACACATGACACTTGCCAGAAGATAAAGGCGAAATAGAGAAAGTGATGGAGATCACCACGACTCTTGCATAAAGGTAAGTACTAGAAAATAAAAGTAACAGATAGGCCCTTCGCAGAGGGAAACAGAGGTTGTCATGCGCTTTTATAGTTGGATGCACAATCCCTTAATGCAAAAGAACATCACTTTATATTGCCCCTTGTGATAGAGAACTTTATTATGTAGTCCATCACTTTTATTTCTTCCCTATCACAAGTTCGTATAAAGTTTATTTTCCTCACACTGATAGATCACACATATTTAGAGAGCAATTTTTGTTGCTTGCACCGATGACAACTTACTTGAAGGATCTTACTCAATCCATAGGTAGGTATGGTGGACTCTCATGGCAAAACTAGGTTAAGGGTGTTTGGATGCACAATTAGTATCTCTACTTGGTGCGGAAGTTTTGGCTGATATGAGGTGGGAGCAAGCAACACATGTTGAGGGATCTATAACAATATAACTTCTATTTAGAAATAAGCAAACATAAACCATTATGTTGTCTTCCTTGTCCAACATCAACTTCTTAACATATAATATTTTAATGAGTGCTCACAATCATAAAAGATGTCCAAGACAATATATTTATATGTGAACATCTCTTTCTTTATTACTTCCTTTTAATTGCCACAATGACCAACAACTATGTTTGTCAACCCACAACAGGTTTCAGTCGACATACTTCTTATATATGAAGTCATCACTCCCCATAAGATCATCATATATAATCTTTGCTTTTATTCTATACTTCTTTCTATTTCATCATTCTCAAGATCAAGATCATACCAAACAAGCAAATCCCTCAACTCAAAAGTACTTTTTATTTTATAACTCTCTAACTTGCTTACATAGGAGGAATCATAAAGCAAAAACTCAAAACTAGATCACACGAAAACTTTATTCTACTAGATCAAGATATAACGAAAAGGACTGAACTAAGAAAAACGATAAAAGTAAAAAATAAAAGGCGTGATGGTGATACGATACCGGGGCACCTCCCCCAAGCTTGGCACAAGCCAAGGGGAGTGCCCATACCCATGTGTTTAGTTGTCTTGCTTTGGAGACGTTGATGTTGGAGTTGTTGATGAGGTTGGAAGCTTGTGTAGTTTCCTCCTAAGCATAAAATTTTGTTCCCTCAGATCGTCCACTTCCTGCTCAAGCTTCAATATCCTTTGACATAATTCTTCCTTGCTCTCCTGCAGGAAACGAGAAGGGATAAATAGACCCTTGGCTTTTCGCCTGGTGTTTGGGAGGCTTGATTTCTTGAACTCCACGTGCATATCTCCTGGCTGAGGCAGGGGGGCCTCTTCTTCATCCGATCTTTCTTCCTCATACTTTCCTTCTTGTTCCTCCTCTAAGAAGAATCCATAAGGATCTAAGTCCCCGTAGTTCTTGGGATTGGCAAGATAATGTGATATATAGCTCTCCCCATTAGAATCTTGGGATGACATATTGCTCTAAATCTGCTGCAAAAACAGCTCAAAGAGAAAACATGAGGTATGGGCATGATACGAGAGTCAAAACCTTCAGGAGATTATATAATGAATTTTTACCAACCCGAAGGAGTATACCACAAGAAAATGGAGTCCGGATGGTACACGAGGTGACCACAAGCCAGAGGGGTGCGCCCAGGGGGGTAGGGCGCGCCCCTAGCTTGTCGCCTCCTCATGCATTATTCAGACTACTTTAAATTTTCCTAATTTTTAAATATTCCAAAACAGATAAAAAATGCCATGGAAAAAGTTTTGGAGTCTATTTACTTACCATACCACATACCTATTCCTTTTCGGAGTTTGAAACGTTCTGGTAAGTATCCCTAATGTACTCCTCCAGAGTTATGGTATTGATGATATTGGTTTCAACATTTATGCGAGTACCCAAGATATAATGTTTGATTCTTTGAACGTTCACCACCTTCGGGTTTGTGCCTTCGACGTTGGAAAAAGTTTTGGAGTCTATTTACTTACCATACCACATACCTATTCCTTTTCGAAGTTTGAAATGTTCTGGTAAGTATCCCTAATGTACTCCTCCGGAGTTATGGTATTGATGATATTGGTTTCAACATTTATGCGAGTACCCAAGATATAATGTTTGATTCTTTGACCATTCACCACCTTCGGGTTTGCGCCTTCGACGTTATTAATCTTGATGGCACCGGAACGTCATACCTCCTCGATAACGTAAGGACCTTCCCATTTAGAGAGAAGTTTTCCTGCAAAAAATCTTAAACGATAATTGTATAGAAAGACATGATCACCTACAATAAATTCACGCTTTTGTATCCTTCTATCATGCCATATCTTAACCTTTTCTTTAAACAACTTGGCATTCTCATAAGCTTGGGTTCTCCATTCGTCAAGTGAGCTAATGTCAAATAACCTCTTCTCACCAGCAAGTTTGAAATCATAATTGAGCTCTTTGATTGCCCAATAAGCTTTATGTTCTAGCTCTAGAGGTAAGTGACATGCTTTACCATAAACCATCTTATACGGAGACATACCCATAGGGTTTTTGTAAGAAGTTCTATAAGCCCACAATGCATCATCAAGTTTATTAGACCAATTCTTCCTAGATCTATTAACAGTCTTCTGCAAAATCAATTTAATTTCTTTATTTCTCAATTCTACTTGACCACTAGACTGATGATGATAAGGAGATGCAATTCTATGATTAACATCATATTTAGCGAGCAATTTACGGAAAACACCATGAATAAAGTGTGAACCACCATCAGCCATCAAATATCTAGGGACTCCAAATCTAGGGAAAACAACTTCTTTAAGCATTTTAATAGAAGTGTTATGATCAGCGCTACTAGTTGGAATAGCTTCTACCCACTTAGTAACATAATCAACAACAACTAGAATATGAGTATACCTGTTAGATTGTGGAAAAGGCCCCATATAATCAAAACCCCAAACGTCAAATGGTTCAATAACAAGAGAGTAATTCATAGGCATTTCCCGACGTCTACTAATATTAACAATTCTTTGACATTCATCACGAGACAAGACAAACTTACGAGCATCCTTGAAGAGAGTAGGCCAATAAAACTTAGATTGTAGTACCTTATGTGCAGTTCTATCTCCAGTGTGGTGTCCTCCGTAGGCTTCAGAGTGACACTTACGTAAGATCTTTTCATGTTCATGATCAAGTACACAACGTCTAATAATACCATCTAATCCTTCTTTATAAAGGTGTGGATCATCCCAAAAGTAATGCCTTAAATCATAGAAGAACTTTTTCTTTTGTTGGTATGTGAAAGTAGGCGGTATAAATTTAGCAACAATGTAATTGGCATAATCAGCATACCATGGAGCATTGTGTGAAGCATTTAGGACAACTAATTGTTCATCGGGAAAGCTATCATCAATAGGTAGTGGGTCATCAACAACATTTTCTAACCTAGACAAGTTATCTGTCACAGGGTTATCAGCACCCTTTCTATCAATAATATGCAAATCAAATTCTTGTAGCAGAAGGACCCACCTAATAAGTCTAGGTTTAGCATCTTTCTTTTCCATAAGGTACTTAATAGCAGCATGATTGGTGTGAACAGTTACTTTGGAATCAACAATATAAGGTCTAAACTTATCACAAGCAAACATGACTGCTAAAAATTCCTTTTCAGTAGTAGCATAGTTTCTTTGAGCATTGTCTAGAGTTTTACTAGCATAATGGATAACATTTAATTTCTTATCGACTCTTTGTCCTAGAACAACACTAACAACATAATCACTAGAATCACACATAATTTCAAAGGGTAGATTCCAGTCGGGTGGTTGTACAATAGGTGCAGTAATGAAGGCATTCTTAAGAATTTCAAATGCTTCTACACAATCATCATCAAAAACAAATGGCACATCTTTTTTTGCAAAGATTTCTAAGAGGCCTGCAAATCTTTGATAAACCTCCTATAGAAACCAACATGACCAAGGAAACTTCTTATACCTTTGATATCCGTAGGGCACGGCATTTTTTCAATAGCATCAACTTTAGCTTTATCAACTTCAATACCTCTTTCGAAGATCTTGTGCCCGAAGACAATATCTTCATTAACCATAAAGTGGCACTTTTCCAAATTCAAGAGAAGATTAATTTCTTCACATCTCTGCAAAAATCGGTCAAGTTGCTCAAACAATCATCAAAAAAAGTTCCATAAACGGAGAAATCATCCATGAAAACCTCATGAATATTTTCAAAAAAGTCAAAGAATATAGCCATCATACATCTTTGAAAGGTAGCAGGTGCATTGCATAAACCAAAATGCATATGTCTATAAGCAAAGGTACCGAAAGGGAAAGTAAAAGTGGTTTTTTCTTGATCCTCTCTTCATACAGGTATTTGAGAGAAACAAGAGTAACCATCTAGAAAGAAAAAATGAGTATGTTTGGATAATCTTTCTATCATTTGATCAATAAAAGGTAAAGGGTGATGATCTTTCTTAGTAGATTTATTTAATTTCCTAAAATCAATTACCATTCTATAACCTATAACAATTCTTTGCGGGATCAATTCATTTTTATCATTAGGAACAATGGTAATATCTCCCTTCTTAGGGACACAATGAACGGGACTAGCCCATCTACTATCAGCAACAAGATAAATTACACCCGCCTCCAGAAGCTTTACTATTTCTTTTCTTACCACTTCTTTCATCTTAGGGTTCAATCGTCATTGGTGATCAATAACTGGTTTGGCATCAGGCTCCATATTATTTTTATGCTGGCATAGAGTGGGACCAATAGCAGCACGGTGCTTCCTCAGAGTTTTCAATAATCTCTTTTCTTCATGCTCTGAAAGGTTAGCACTAATAATAACAAGATATATCTCCTTTTCATCAAGATAAGCATATTTCAACGTATCGGGTAATTGTTTGAGCTCAAACACGGGATCACCCTTGGGTGGAGGAGGACCCCCAAGTATTTCAACAACTAAGTTGTGTTTCAAAAAGGCTACTGATCAAAGAATTTTTTATCTATTTCATTCCTCTCATTCATATGCATATCATTTTCATGGTCTAGCAAATGTTGTTCTAAAGGATTAGTAGGAGGCACAGCAATAGAAGCAAGACCAATAATTTCATCTTTACTAGGCAATTCTTTGTCATGGGGTTGTCTACGAAATTTAGATAAACTGAACTCATGAGACACATCCCCAAAACTCACAGTAAATGTTTCTTTCTCACAATCAATCCTATCATTAACAGTATTCAAGAAGGGTCTGCCAAATATAATGGGACAAAAATCATCTTGTGGGGAACCAAGAACAAGAAAATCAGTAGGATATTTTATTTTCCCACACAAGACTCCAACATCTCTAACAATCCCCATCAGTGCAATAGTGTCTCTAATAGCAAGCTTAATAGTAACATCAATTTCCTCTAGTTTAACTGGTGCAATATCATGCATGATTTCTTTGTATAAGGAAAAGGGAATTGCACTTACACTAGAACCCATATCACACAAGCCATGATAACAATGATCTCCTATTTTAACAGAAACAACAGGCACGCCAACAACTGGTCTATGTTTACTCTTAGTATCAGGTCTAGCAATTCTAGCAGCTTGATACGTCTCCAACGTATCTATAATTTTTGATTGTTCCATGCTATTATATTATCTATTTTGGATGTTTTATATGCATCAATATGCTATTTTATATTATTTTGGGACTAACCTATTAATCTAAAGCCTAGTGCCAGTTTCTATTTTTTCCTTGTTTTTGAGTTTCATAGATAAGGAATATTAAAAGGATTCCAAATGGAATAAAACCTCCAGAATGAATTTTTATGGAATAAAAGGAAGCCACGAGACTTGAGAACCAAGGCATAGGAGCTGCCACGGGGCCACAAGCCCGCTTGCCGCGGCCAGGGGGCACCCGCGCCGGGCAGGCTTGTGGGCCCCTGGCGAATCCCCTAACCCTAATCTTCGGTCTATAAATACCCAAATAATCCATCATTATCGAAAAGAGCCACGAAAACACTTTCCGGCCGCCAGAAGCCTCTGTTCCCGAGAGATCCAATCTTGGAGCCTTTTCTCGTAATCTGCCGGAGGGGGATTCGATCACGGAGGGCATCTACATCAACTGCATTGCCCCTTTGATGATGCGTGAGTAGTTCACCACAGACCTACGGGTCCATAGCTAGTAGCTAGATGGCTTCTTCTCTCTCTTTGCTTCTCAATACCATGTTCTTCATGATCTTCATGGAGATCTATCCGATGTAATACTCTTTTGCGGTGTGTTTGTCGAGATCCGATGAATTGTGGGTTTATGTTCATATTACCCATGAATATTATTTGAGTCTTTCTTGAAATATTATATGCATGATTTCATATCTTTGCAAGTCTCTTCGAGTTATTGGTGTGGTTTGGCCAACTAGATTGGTAATTATTGCAATAGGAGAAGTGCTTAGTTTTGGGTTCAATCTTGCGGTGTCCTCACCCAGTGAAAAAGTAGGGGTAGGGAGGCATGTATTGTCTTGTTTCCATCAAGGGTAAAAAGATCAGGTTTTCATCATATTGCTTGAGTTTATCCCTCTACATCATGTCAACTTGCTTAATGTGTTACTCTCTTCTTCATGAACTTAATACTCTAGATGCACGCAGGAGTCGGTCGATGTGTGGAGTAATAGTAGTAGATGCAAAATTGTTTTGGTCTACTTGTCACGGACGTGATGTCTATATGCATAATCATTGCCTTGGATATCTTCATAATTATTCTCTTTTCTATCAATTGCTCGACAGTAATTTGTTCACCCACCGTAATACTTGCCATCATGAGAGAAGCCATCTAGTGAAACCTATGGCCCCCGGGTCTATTTTCCATATTATACTTTCAGATCTAAAACGAAAAAAACCAAAAATACTTACTTCCTTATTTTTACTTTTAGTTTTACTTTCCGTTCAGGCATGCTATTATATGCATCTCTAGTAGATCTCATCCTTGCAAATAACCGTGTAGGGATTGATAACCCCTTGATAGCGTTGGGTGCAAGAGTTTGATTCTTTGTGCAGATACATCTATTGGTGGCTTGCTTGTATCTCCTACTCGATCGATACCTTGGTTCTCAAAAACTGAGGGAAATACTTATCTACTTTGCTGCATAAAACCATTCCTCTTCACGGGAAACCAACACATGGTCGAGAAGTAGCAAGAAGGATTTCTAGCGCCATTGTCGGGGAGATACATAGGAAGTCAAGGATACCAAGTACCCATCACAAACTCATCTCTTGCATTTACATTATTTGCCATTTGCCTCTCATTTTTCTCTCCCCCACTTCTAAAACGAGTTTCGGAAAATACCAAAAAGATATGCCTTCTTATTCGCCCTTCTTCGTTCGTCTTACCGTTTGCTTTTTGCTTGCTTGAGTGCTTGATTGCTTGCTTTATCGCAATGACTCAAGAGAATACCAAGTTGTGTGACTTTTCCAATATTAATTATAATGATTTTATTAGTACTCCGATTGCTCCCGCCACTAGTGCGGAATCTTATGAAATTAATGCCGCTTTGCTCAGTCTTTTTATGAAAGAACAATTTTCTGGCCTTGCTAATGAAAATGCCGCATCCCATCTAAATACCGTCATTGGGTTGTGTGATATGCAAAAGAATAAATATGTTGATAATGATATTGTTAAATTAAAGCTATTTCTGTTCTCACTACGAGATCATGCTAAAACTTGGTTTTCATCTTTGCCTAAAAATAGTCTTGATTCATGGAATAAGTGTAAAGATGCTTTTATTTCCAAGTACTTTCCACCCGCTAAGATCATCTCCCTTAGGAATGATATAATGAATTTTAAGCAACTTGATCATGAACATGTTGCACAATCTTGAGAGAGGATGAAACTTATGGTTAGGAATTGTCCCGTGCATGGTTTGTGTTTATGGATGATTATACAATTTTTTTATGCTGGATTGAATTTTGCTTCTAGGAATCTCTTAGATTCTGCCAGGGGCGGCACTTTTATGGAAATCACATTATGAGAAGCTACTGAACTCCTAGATAATATTATGGCAAATTACTCTCGATGGCACACCGAACGATCTCCAACTAGTAAAAAAAGTGCATGCTAGTGAAGAGATTAATACTTTGAGTGGAAAGATGGATGAGTTGATGAAATTGTTTGCTAGTAATAGTGATCCTATTGATCCTAATGATATGTCTTTGTCTTCTTTGATTGGAAATAATAATGAATCTATGGATATGAATTTTGTTGGTAGGATTTTTTTGGTAATAACGCTTACAGAGGTAATTTCAATGCTAGTCCATTTCCTAGTAATCCCTCTAATAATTATGGTAATTACTACAGCAATTATTATGGAAATTGTAATAAAATACCCTCTTATTTTGAGAGTAATATTAAAGAATTCATTAGTACGCAGAAAGGTTTCAATGCTATGATTGAAGAAATATTGCTCAAGATTGATGATTTGACTAGGAACGTTGATAGAATTTCTCTTGAGATTGATTCTTTAAAAAGTAGATCTATTCCATACAAGCATGATATTAATGAGTCTTTAAAAGCTATGAGAATTTCTATTGATGAGTGTAAGTAAAGAACCGCTAGAGTTCGTGCTAAGCGTGAATAGCTTGAAAAAGCATGTTCTCGTGATAATATTGATGAAGATCTTAAAGTGATTGATGTGACTCATATTGAATAATTTTTTTCTAATATTAATCTTGATAAGGATGGGACTGGAGATGAGTCAACTTTAGTTAAAAGACATCCCAATGATTCCGAGTTTTTAGATCTTGATGCTAAGATTGATAAAAGTGGGATTGAAGAGGTCAAAACTTTAAATAGCAATGAACCCACTCTTTTGGATTTCAAAGACTTTAATCATGGTAGCTTCTCTTTGATTTATTGTATTTCCTTGTTGCAATCCATGTTGATTTCTCCTCATGGTTATAATCAAAACAAGGCTTTTACTAAACATATTGTTGATGCTATGATGCAAGCTTTTGAAGAAAAATTTGAGTTTGAAGTTTCTATACCTAGAAAGCTTTATGATTAGTGGGAACCTACTATTAAGACTAATATTAAATATTATGAGTGCCATGCTTTGTGTGATTTGGGTGCTAGCATTTCCACAATTCCAAAAACTTTATGTGATGTGTTAGGTTTCCGTGAATTTGACGATTGTTCCTTAAATTTGCATCTTGCAGATTCCACTATAAAGAAACCTGTGGGAAGAATAAATGATGTTATTATTGTTTAAAATAGGAATTATTTGCCCATAGATTTCATTGTTCTCGATATAGATTGCAATCCTACATGTCCTATTATTCTTGGTAGACCTTTCCTTAGAACGATTGGTGCAATTATTGATATTAAGGAAGGGAATATTAGATTCCAATTTCAATTAAGGAAAGGCATGGAACACTTTCCTGGAAATAAAATAAAACTACCTTATGAATCTATCAAGATAGCTAATTATGGATTGCATACCAAAGATGACAACACCTAGATCTATTGCGTTTTGCCTAGCTAGGGGCGTTAAACAATAGCGCTTGTTGGGAGGCAACCCAATTTTATATTTGCTTTCTGCTTTCTTTCTTATTTTATGGTGTGTTTGGCACATTATTACTTCTGTAGTAATTGTGTTTTTGTGTTTAAATTAGTGTTTGATCCAAGTAAAATCTTTGGGGTCATCTATGGTAGTTGTTGATTCGATCTTGCTGAAAAACAGAAACTTTTGCGCTCAGTACAGGAATTTTCTAGAATTTTCAGAGCGTCGAATTGAGCTGAATTTTTTACAAAATATTGATATACAAATATCCCTAATTTTCCTATTTTTCAGAAGTTTTAGAGTTTCATAAGTATTCGAAGTTTACAGATGGCTACAGAATGTTCTGTTTTTGACAGATTCTGTTTTCTTTGTGTTGTTTGCTTATGTTGATGTATCTATGGGTCATATCGGGGGGTATGAACCATGGATAAGTTATAATACAGTAGTTATTACACAAATAAAAATAAAGAATTAGTTCACAACAGTACCTAAAGTGGTGATATATTTTTCTTATACTAATGGATCTCATGAGTTTTCTGTTGAGTTTTGTATTGTGAAGTTTTCAAGTTTTGGGTGAAGATTTGATGGACTATGGAATAAAGAGTGGAAAGAGCCTAAGATTTTGGATGACCAAGGAACCCTAATCCATATTCAAGGATACCAAAAAGCCTAATCTTGGGGATGCCCCGGAAGGCATCCCCTCTTTCGTCTTCAATCCATCGGTAAATTTACTTGAGACTATATTTTTATTCACCACATGATATGTGTTTTCCTTGGAGCGTCTTGTATGATATGAGTCTTTTATTCTTAGTTTTCCACAATAATACTTGCTGCACACATATTTTTAGAGAGACACGCTGAATCGTGAATTTATTAGAATGCTCTTTGTGCTTCACTTATATCTTTTGAGCTAGACAATGTTGCTCTAGTGCTTCACTTATATCTTTTTAGAGCATGGTGGTGTTATATTTTTTACAAATTATTGAACTCTCATACCTTACTTATATTATTTTGAGATTTTCTTAAAATATCATGGTAATTTTTTTAGGTTATGAATTTAGTCCTAATATAATGGCATCCAAGAGGAATATAATAAAAACTTTCATATAAAGTGCATTAACAACTATGAGAAGTTTGATTCCTTGCATATAGTTTTGAGATAATAGGAATCGTAATATGAGAGTCATGCTAGTGATTAGTTATGAATTGAAGAGATACGTGTGTTGAAGCTTGTGATTCCCATATCATGCACGTATGGTGAACCGTTATGTAACGAAGTCAGAGCATGATTTGTCTAATGATTGTCGACCTTTGTGTGAGGGTCGGGAGCGCGCGATGGTTAACTCCTACCAACCTCCCCCTAGGAGCATGCGTCTAATGCTTTTTTTTGATAACTAATAGACTTTTGCAATAAGTATGTGAGTTCTTTATGACTAATGTGAGTCCATGGATTATACACACTCTCACCCTTCCATCTTTGCTAGCCTCTCTAGTACCGCGCAACTTTTGTTGGTACATCAAACACTCCTTCCTCAAAAAAGCCACCATATATTCCTCAAAACATCCACCATACCTACCTATTATGGCATTTCAATAGCCATTCCGATATATATATTGCCATGCAACTTCCAGCATGTAGTTTTTCTATGACTTGCATCATCACTTCATATTGCATATAGTTATATCTTGTCATAGGAATCGAGTTGTAATTTATTTTTCTTTGAGTTATAAGTAAATAAAAGTGTGATGATTTTTCATTAATAGAACATTGTCCCATGAGAGAAAAGGATGATGGAGGCTATGACTCCCTCACAAGTTGGGACGAGTATCCGGACTTTACAAAAAATAAAAGAGGCTAGTGAAGCCCAAACAAAAAAAATAAAAGAGGCCAAAGAAGCCCACCAAAATAAAAAAAATGAGAGAAAGAGAGAAGGGACAATTGCTACTATCTTTTTCCACACTTGTGCTTCAAAGTAGCACCATGATCTTCATGATAGAGAGTCTCCTATTTTGTCACATATAACTAGTGGATATTCATTATGCACGACCACTTAGATTTCTTTTTGAGATTTCATACACTTATAGATCTAAGTGCATTTGTTGCATGGAAATCCCTACTCACTCACATTGATAGATATTGATGGGCATCTCCATAACCCGTTGATATGCCTAGTTGATGTGAGACTATCTTCTCCTTTTTCCCTTGCACCTCCTCCATATTCTATTCCACCTATAATGCTATATCCATGGCTCACGCTCATGTATTGCGTGAGAGTTGAAAAGGTTTGAGAACACCAAAAGTGTGAAACAATTGCTTTACTTGTTCATCGGGGTTGTGCATGATTTAGATACGTTGTGTGGGGAAGATGGAGCCTAGCCAGACCATATGATTTTGTAGGGATAACTTTCTAAGGCCATGTTATTTCGAAAGGACACGACTACCTTGTTGGTGTGCTCGAAGTATTACTATTTTTATGTCAATATTAGACTATTGTTTTGAATCTTACGGATCTGAATATTCATGCCACAATAAATAATATTACATGGATAAATATGTTGGGTAGCATTCCACATCAAAAATTCCGTTTTAATCATTTACCTACTCGAGGATGAGCCAGAATTAAGCTTGGGGATGCTGATACGCCTCCAACATATCTATAATTCTTGATTGTTCCATGCTATTATATTATCTGTTTTGGATGTTTATATGCATTAATATGCTATTTTATATTATTTTGGGACCAACCTATTAATCTAGAGCCTAGTGCCAGTTTATGTTTTTCCTTGTTTTTCAGTTTTGCAGCTGAGGAATATTAAACAGAGTCCAAACGGAATAAAACCTCCGAAATGATTTTTTCTGAAATAAAAGGAAGCCATGAGACTTGAGAACCAAGGCAGAGGAGCTGCCACGGGGCCTCAAGCCCGCTTGTCGCGGCCAGGGGGGCCACCCGTGCCGGGCAGGCTTGTGGGCCCCTGGCAACTTCCCTAACCCTAATCTTCGGCCTATAAATACCCAAATATTCCATCATTATCTAAAAGAGCCACAAAAACACTTTTCCACTGCCAGAAGCCTCTGTTCTCGAGAAATCCAATCTTGGAGCCTTTTCCGATAATCTGCCGGAGAGGGCTTCGATCACGGAGGGCATCAATATCAACTCCATTGCCCCTCCGATGATGCATGAGTAGTTCACCATAGACCTACGAGTCCATAGCTAGTAGATAGATGGCTTGTTCTCTCTCTTTGCTTCTTAATACCATGTTCTTCATGATCTTCATGGAGATCTATCCGATGTAATACTCTTTTGTGGTGTGTTTGTCAAGATCCGATGAATTGTGGGTTTATGTTCATATTATCCATGAATATTACTTGAGTCTGTCCTGAATTCTTATATGCATGATTTCATATATTTGCAAGTCTCTTCGAGTTATTGGTTTGGTTTGGCCAACTAGATTGGTAATTCTTGCAATAGGAGAAGTGCTTAGTTTTGGGTTCAATCTTGCGTTGTCCTCACCTAGTGACAAAGTAGGGGTAGCGAGGCACGTATTCTATTGTTGCCATCAAGGGTAAAAAGATGGGGTTATCATCGTATTGCTTGAGTTTATCCCTCTACATCATGTCATCTTGCTTAATGTGTTACTCTGTTCTTCATGAACTTAATACTCTAGATGCAGGCAGGAGTCGGTTGATGTGTGGAGTAATAGTAGTAGATGCAAAATTGTTTCGGTCTACTTGTCACGGATGTGATGCCTATATGCATAATCATTGCCTTGGGTATCTTCATAATTATTCGCTTTTCTATCAATTGCTCGACAGTAATTTGTTCACCTACTGTAATACTTGCCATGATGAGAGAAGCCATCTAGTGAAACCTATGGCCCCCAGGTCTATTTTCCATATTATACTTTCAGATCTAAAACCAAAAATACCAAAAAATACTTTCTGCCCTATTTTTACTTTTAGTTTTACTTTCCGTTCAAGCATCCTGTTATATCTATCTCTACTAGATCTCATCCTTGCAAATAACCGTGAAGGGATTGACAACCCCTTTATAGCGTTGGGTGCAAGAGTTTGATTCTTTGTGCAGGTACATCTATTGGTGGCTTGCTTGTATCGCCTACTAGATTGATACCACGGTTCTCAAAAATTGAGGGAAATACTTATCTACTTTACTGCATCAAACCGTTCCTCTTCACGGGAAACCAACGCATGCTCGAGAAATAGCACCGCTTCATCACAGAAATGAATAACATGCCCATCAATATTGTCAACCAAGAGATCTTTAACCGTAAAAATACTAGGTTCAACTTTAATTTGTTCAGGGGATGTAGGTGTTCTAATACAACTCTTACAAACCATAGTTGAAGCTTTAGCATGTTCCTTTATCCTAACAGGGAAGGGTGGTTTCTCAATGTAAGCAATAGGAATAACAAGATCAACATTATAAGTAATAGTTTCCTCTTCAACTTCAATAGGTTCAACTACTTTCTGTTCAATGGGAGGATGATATTTAAACCACTTCTCCTTTGGGAGATCAACATGAGTAGCAAAAGATTCATAGAAAGAAGCTACTATCTCAGAGTCAAGTCCATATGCTAAATTCATGAAAAACATCGGTGTCCATAAAGGATTTAACACAATCCAACTTAAGGGTTATACCTGACTCCTTACCTTCGTCGAGTTCCCAATCTTCAGAGTTGCATTTAATTCTTTCCAGTCAGTCCCATTTGAATTCAATATATTTCTTCATAAAATAACCGAAGCAAGAAGTATCGAGCATGGATTGCTCATTATGAGAAAGCCGAGCATAAAAATTCTGAATAATATTTTCCCTTGAGAGCTCATGGTTGGGGCATGAATATAAAATTGACTTAAGCCTCCCCCAAGCTTGAGCGATTCCTTCTTCTTTACGAGGCAAAAAAATTTAAATATAATTCCGATCACGATGAACCAGATGCATGGGATAAAAATTCTGATGAAATTCCAATTTCAATCGGTTGTAGTTCCATGATCCAATATCATCACATAGCCTGCACCATGCCAATGCCTTCTCCTTCAAAGATAAAGGAAAGACCTTCTTCTTGACAACATCCTCGGGAAAACCTACAAGCTTAAATAATCCACAAACTTCATCCACGTAGATTAGATGCAAATCAGGATGTAGTGTTCCATCTCCTTCATAAGGATTAGCTAGCAGTTTCTCTATCATACCCGAAGAAAGTTCATAATAAATATTTTCAGTAGGCACAGCAGGTTGAGGAGCGACTCTTTGTGCTTCTGGTCGAGGTGAAGATACCCCAAACAAGCCCCTCAAAGGATTATTTTCCATAGTAACAAGTGACAGTAAATTTCAGCACACTATATACATTTTTCCTTACCAAGTTCCACTCACCAAAGGTGCTTCACTCCCCAGCGACGGCGTCAGAAAAGAGTCTTGATGACCCAAAGTATAGGGGATCTATCGTAGTCCTTTTGATAAGTAAGAGTGTCGAGCCCAACGAGGAGCAAAAGGAAATGACAAGCGGTTTTCGGTAGGGTATTCTCTGCAAGCATTGAAATTATCGGTAACAGATAGTTTTGTGATAAGATAATTCGTAACGGGTAGCAAGTAAATTTTTTAACAAAGGCGCATCAAGGTGTCCCAATCCTTTTTATATCAAAGGATAAGCCTAGAAAAACTCTTATATAAAGCAAGGAGCTCCCGAGGACACATGGGAATTTCTGTGAAGCTACTTTTCATCATGCTCATATGATTCGCGTTCGTTACTTTGATAATTGGATATGTGGGTGGACCGGTGCTTGGGTTCTTCCCTTACTTGGACAAGCCTCCCACTTATGATTAACCCCTCTCGCAAGCATCCGCAACTATGAAAGAAGAATTAAGATAAATCTAACCATAGCATGAAACATGTGGATCCAAATCAGCCCCTTACGAAGTAAGGCATAAACTAGGGTTTAAGCTTCTATCACTCTAGCAACGCATCATCTACTTATTACTTCGTAATGCCTTCCTCTAGGCCCAAACAATGGTGAAGTGTCATGTAGTCAACGTTCACATAACACCACTAGAGGAGAGACAACATACATCTCCTCAAAATATCGAACGAATACCAAATTCACATGATTACTTATAACAAGACTTATCCCATGTCCTCAGGAACAAATGTAACTACTCACAAAGCATATTCATGTTCATAATCAGAGGAGTATTAATGATGATCAAGGATCTGAACATATGATCTTCAACCAAGTAAACCAACTAGCATCAACTACAAGGAGTAATCAACACTACTAGCAACCCACAGGTACCAATCTGAGGTGTTGAGAAAAAGATCGGATACAAGAGATGAAGTAGGGTTTCGAGAGGAGATGGTGCTAATGACGATGTTGATGGAGATTGACCCCCTCTCGATGAGAGGATCGTTGGTGATGACATTGGCTTTGATTTCCCCCTCCGGGAGGGAAGTTTCCCTGGCAGAACGGCTCCGTCGGAGCCCTAGATTGGTTCTGCCCAAGTTCCGCCTCGAGATGGTGACACTTCGCCCCAAAAGCTCTGTTATGATTTTTTCCACGTCAAAATCCTCCATATAGCAGAAGATGGGCATCCGAGGGCTGCTAGGAACATGCCACAGGGGCGCGCCCAGGGAGGTAGGGTTCGCCCCTGGCTTGTGACTGCTTGGTGGGCCCCCTGATGTATTTCTTTCACCCAATAATTTTTATATATTCCAAAATAATTCTCCGCAGAATTTCAGGACTTTTGGAGTTGTGCAGAATAGGTATCTTAGATTTGCTCCTTTTCTAGTCCAGAATTCTAGCTGCCATCATTCTCCCTCTTCATGTAAACCTTGTAAATAAGAGAGAAAAGGCATAAATATTGTACCAAAATGTGTAGTAACATACCATAATGCAATAAATATCAATATAAAAGCATGATGCAAAATGGACGTATCACGCAGCATCATCTGCTCTGCTTGAATCATGGCTTCTTTGGCAGCTCCAGTTTGGTCTTCCGGGACGTGATGCAGAGGAAAGATAGTCGCCGGCCTAGTCAATGCTGCGGATGGAGTAGCTAAGGAGGCCCGGGGTTGTCCTATTGTTGTCGAGTCCACAATGGTCGAAGCAGCTGGTGGGGAACTCGACAACGGAGCTGCGATCTTGGTTCTAGCTCGGGACGAGTCGCCTATCCCTTGAGACAACGCAGCGGTTGACCTTTGAGGCGTTTGCACTGATGACATTCTTCGGGCGCGTACGCGCAGGATGCCTGAGGTCACACCTTCACCCCCGTACCCCAAGGTGGATCTTTGTCATCCTCCAGTTGAATGATCTCTGCAAACACCAATCGACAACATTAGCTTATTCAATCGACAATTTTTTTTCAAGAAACCGAGCTGAGTGAAGATTTGCTATACCTCGCTAAGATGTGGCCGCGTCAGCAGTATCCACATCAATTTGCTCCTCTTCGTCCCATGGAGGCGACGTTACTGAGGTAGTGTCTTTGGTAGTCTAAATTCCACTCGGTCAGCAAGAATACAAAGTTCCACGCAACAGCAAAAGAAGAAAATGAACACTTACGTTGAGACAATAGGTACAACGATCTTCATATGGGGAAAAGCCTTCCAAGGTTTCAACACATCAGACTTGGGCTGCTTTGCATCCCATTCACTCGACTCAACCATCGAGGTTTGGTCCCGCTTAGGGTTCTTGCCACTCGACGCCAAAGCCATGCTTAGGGCAGTCACAGGGTCCTCATGTCAGCTTGGAGCGATGCTCAGTGCACGGAGGAGACTCGGCTTCTTCTTCGTCCTTGCCTGAGTCCTCGTATTCACCCTCACCATTGTCAGCATAATCAAAATCCACGCTGCCGCCCTTGCTCTCCACTCCGTCTTCGGGCTGTTTTCCATTCGGCATAGGCGAATACATGTCCGTCCACTCTTGCAAAATTCCAACAATAAAGTCAGTCGACCGATGACTCAGTCACTCAATAGAACAGTACGGTAGTTGGCAAAGATATAATTTACCAGATTCGTTGGTGGATTCTCACTAGAGAAAGGCTTGATCTGCTTGGCTCCCATGGGATTGTCGCAGGCTCCAGTGATGCTCCGAAGCCACTGCTCGACAGTTTTCTCTAGGACTTCCTGTGGGTGCGTTCGAGTCGTGTCCTCGGGACTTGAGTAGTGCCACATGGCATGGTCCCTTGATTGGAGGAGCTGGATCCGTCGACTAAGGAATGTCTCCAGTAGATCCATGCCAGTCACTCCGCCATGAACAAGAGCCACTACAACATCCACTAAGATCCTCACCTGGACTTTCTCCACTTCTAATACTGATAAGGATTTGGGAGTGGTGGGTCGATCTGACATGAAAGGGGAAAGACCAGTCGACATGTTGGGAGATGCAACATCTTTGCAGTAGAACCAAGTCGACTGCAAAGCCCTAACAGATTCTGGAAAGGTCATAGATGGCAAAGCACCCCTAGCCCTCTTTTGGATCCCCAACCCACCACATAATTGGATGACATGGGTCTTATCATCCTTAGGGTTGCCCTTTTTGACCGACTGGGATCTAATAGTGAAGATATGCTTGAACAAGCCCCAATGGGGAGGACAACCCAGGAAACATTCGCACATAGTGATGAAAGGAGCGAGAGAAGAAACGACATTCAGAGGAAAGTGATGGAGTCGAGATACTAAGAAATTCAGAAACACTCAGAAGAACGAATGGGGGGCATGGAAAAACCTCGCTCAACATGGGTGAGGAGAAGGACTTGCTCCCCCTTGCACGGCTCCAGCTCGATCTCCCCCTCCAACAACCTTCACGATCCTTTCGCCACGAGATCTTCGATGACGAGGTTCTCAACATCCCCCGCCATGACCGTCGATGGGAGGAAATCCCCCTGGATCCACCCCGCTCGCGCTGTGAACCGGGCGCTTCATGGCTTCTTGGCCTTGCCCTTGGTGGCTCCCTTCTTGGCGCGCTCGAGCTTCTTAGTCTTTCCCTTTCTCATTGTGGTGGCGGTCGTCTGGACGGAGCCTAGCGGCATGTGTGGAGCGGCGAAGGCAGAGGAAAAGAGTGGATTTGGGGGAAGAGTACTTCGATGTCCGGAGCGCAACGAAGTGTTATATCAGCCGAGTGAGTCACTGACCTATGGGCCTGCTAAATCTCCGGATATCTCCGCCGCAGGACTTGCACTGTACGGCGTAATGGGCAGCACGGTAATCGAGGTGTTACGCCACACTTTCCCCAGTCGTTGCAATATCTGCGCGCAGCATGCGCTTCCCAAAATTTTCAAATCCTGTGAAATCCGGGCTTGGCAGAGCGACCCGTCGCATCAAAAGATCCTGATGGTTCACTTGGAACATATTTGAAGCTTAAAATCATTCGAACATTTATCAAGGCAGAATCAATCAAGGCAGATGACAAAGATTTCAATCGACACAAATTTCCTTGAAGCCCCAAAATACATTCCGAATTTCGGTGCCTTATCAGAGCTGGCATCGATTCCCTTTCTCACTCAAACCCCGATCCATTCGGGGGCTAATGACGAGGATATGTACCTAGGGTAGGGTCCTAGGCCTGACCTACATACCTTACCTAAGGACACTATATTGGAGGACTTGAAGATTACAAGAGAGATTCCGACTAGATTCACCATGGCGCTCAAGTCACTCGATAATAAATCCACTCGAAGGCTTCTCCCTCCACTCGACAGTCTCCTGTCACTCGGAAGGTCTCGATACCAGTCGATGCTAGAAGACCAGAAGCCACCCCAGGAAGGCCAACAGGCAGGCGTTCGGCAAGTCATCATTAGTAGCATTTATTGTGTACGTTACCAGTAACACACGACTTTATTCCCACGATCAAACCCTTGGATGCCTGGCACTTATGAGGGGCAACATACTCTATATAAGCCGCCCCTCCCCTTTGGCACAAGGGCTTTGCACCTTCTGTAACACATACTATCCACACGAGAAGAGCTCCCAAACATTGAGATGTAGGGCTGTTACCTCCACGAGAGGGGCCTGAACTCATACATCCGTGTGTACACCCTCGTTGTAGCTAGAACTCTACCCTCTCCTTTCGTACCCCTATCTTCTAGTGTCAGAGTCGTTCCCACGACAGGGGTCAAGGTTTCTATTCTCTTCTGCAATTGAACACTTGCATGTTGCTTTCTTCCTCCCTTCGGTCCTTTTTACTCCGCGTATTAGATTTTTGTCAAGTCAAACGCTGTAAACTTTGACCAAATACATATTAAAAAGTATAAACATCTACAATAACAAATACATATACTATGAAACTACATCTCATAATGAATCTAACAATATTGATTTGGCATTATGAATGTTGATACTTTTTTCTGTAAGTTTAGTTAAAGTAGAGGTGCTTTGACTTTGGACAAAACTTATAGGCAGACTAAAAAGGACCAGAGATAGTATTTAACAAAGCTTCACTCAAATTACCCATCTCATGGGAGTTCTCTGCTGGCTGCTATATATGGTTGGTCCAAACATCGTGACCTGGACACCACTCACCTGCCCGAATCCCATGTTTGGCATGATATCGCCAAGGCGCTTCCTTTCTTTTGCCGCATCACTAGGGTGGAGGTCGGAAATGGTGCCACAACTACCTTTTGGCTTGACCTTTGGGTCACAAACACTACCGACACGCTGACTACTAGCTATCCTGCTATGTTCTCTCATGTTCTAAGAACAACGGTTGCTGTTATGAGGGTACTTGGCTCTCCTCCTTTTTGCCTTGAGCTAGCTCCACGTCTAACCCATGTGGCTGAACATGAACCGGGCTCCATGCACACTTTGTTGGCCACCGTGTCCTTGAATATATAGGGCTCTAGCAAGCGAACAGGACGATCGAATGGTAAGCCGCTGACTTGTAGATCAGCTTACAAGGCAGTGTGGTCAGAGACCCTAGTTGACCCCTTGATGAGGGCAATCTGGAAAAACTACGCCCCAAACAAATGCAGAATTTTCCTCTGGTGGGCACACAAGAATAGGCTCGCCCGCATGCCCTTTCTGCCCGATGATGGAGTCCATAAACCACCTGCTACTGCATTGTCCAGAGCTCTCTTCTCTATGTGAATAGTTGTCCTCCATCACTCTAGGGCTACACGCGGATCTACGGGATCTTTGGGGCACGGACATAAATAATAAAGTTTGATCCACAATAATCGTTGCCATTTTATGGAATATTTGGAAGAGACGGAATGCCAGAGTGTTCCGTGATTAGACTCAACCAATCCACACAATCCCTCGCTCTGCTGTTGATGATGTCAAGCTATGGTCTAGCAAATGTACCAACGAACCGGTGTGCAGTATATTGTGTGACCGGGGCACCATGTTGTTTCACTTATCTCTGAGATTGTAACCTTAATTTATTTTTTTGTCTTTTCTCCTTTTCTCTCTCTCTCTCGCTCTCTATGATGTAAATGTACTCTAGTGATTTAATGAAATAGTTCAGGCCGGCGCAAGCCCATCGTAGCACCGTCAAGAAAACTTACCCAACCGGTCAAAAAATCCAAACCAATCGGGTATCTCAAACGGGTCTTAAATGCCCGGGCTAACCGACACTCTTTATATCTAGCCCAAATGTAGGATGGATATGGGAATGTCTGGGCGCGCCCGGGCGCATCCTCCATGCTGGACCTGATAGGCCTACCCCAACATAAATTGCATCAAATTCAACCCCTTGACCTACCTCATCTCCTCTCTCCTTCCTCCTTCGTGTTGGAAGTCTCACACCTCTGTCGCCACCCTGCTTCACAATCCTTCCAAGCCTTAGCACCACCAGCACCGGCACACTAGTCCTCTCTCCCGTGCTCGCCACCACGGACAACATCGCCGGCTCGGACGCCAGCATGGTACGTTCGACAACTATCAGGATGCCCCTTGTGCTCTATATTCGACACACTGTCTGACCGTTTTTTTGTGGTTTATTCATAAGGAAAATGATGGATTCCGATGCTTCGTCAGACAAAAAGTATTGGCCAATCGAGCTTGATAAAATGATTGAAGATGAGGTCTCGTATTCGACAAATTCAGGCGAAGAAGTGGACATGACCATGCTTATGAGAATGCAAGAGGAAATGGACTGGAAGGTGGAGCATATTATCAACTTCAAAGTCCCAATCAAAGGGATAATAGTGATCAATCAAGATAGGATCTCCAAAAGCACAACTACTACACAAGGACTGCTTTGCTCCGTACCCAACTTTCCCGTATGATCCAAGGTTTTCTTTCTTGTTTCCGTATGCGCAAACCATTGTTTTTACATGTTTTGAAGGGAGTGGAGGTACACAATGTATACTTCAAGCTCACAAGGGATTGTTCGACCAACTTCCTTTCTCTGTTAAGGAGAAATGCATGAGTTCTTGTAGGATGCTTGTAGTTGGTACTACCACAGATGCCATTGGTGAGATGGTCCGGATGGGGGAGAGCACATGCCTGAAAATAGATGCAGGTGTTTGGAGCAGAGTATCTGAGAGAATCAAACGTGTAGGACACAAAAATGTTGTTGGCTATAGGAGAGGCCAATGAGTTTCCAAGAATGCTCAAATCAATTGATTGCATGCATTGACAATGGAAGAACTGCCCCAAATGTTTGCAGGGAATGTATCAAGTTGACACCAAAGAGTCCACCATCGTAGTGGAAGCAGTGACATCACATGAATTATGGATTTTGGCATGTTGGGTTCTCATAATGACATCATTGTGCTTCAACGATCTCTTGTGTTCAGGAGGCTTTGTAATGAGAAATCGCCGCCGTGCAACTACACTATCAACGATTGTGACTACAACATGAGATGTTATCTTGCCGATAGCATCTATCTGCAATGGATGGAGTTTGTTAAGACTATATCCGAATCAATTCGCAAAAAGCAAATCCACTTTGCAACAATACAGAAAGCAGCTAGGAAGGACATGGAGAGGGCATTCAAAAAGTGATTCAATCTCGTTGGGGAATTGTTCATGGAGCTGCAATAATGTGGGAATCAGAATAGGTTGCCAGAATCGTGATTTTGTTATACAATTTTACGATTTTACGATCCAAACTGACCCATCTGATTCTACGATTTCGGTTCATAAAATCTACATTTTTACGATCCTCATAGTGAAGATTCTATGATTTGTGATTCTATCATTAGAGCTCCGATCCAATTCAAAATCGCGATTCTAACAACGTACTAACAACTGTTGTCATGTTGTGTTATTTTATACAATATGATTTTCAAGGACGAGGGTGATGGTGTAGTCCAAAACAATGATTCTGAAGCGCCCGTTGTCGGGGTCAAAACTGGCGGATCTCTGGTAGGAGGTCCCGAACTGTGAGACTAGAATCGACGGTAACAAGAGACGAAGGGGACACGAGTTACCCAGGTTCGGGCCCTCCTATGGAGGTAATATGCTATGTCCTGCTTGGTTGTATTGATGATGTGAGGGGTTACAAAGTTGATCTACCCCGAGATCGTATATCTAACCCTAGATGAGTTGTTTTGTATCTATACCCTAAAACCCTCCGGCTTATATAGATGCAGAGGATGCCCAAGGTTTACACATGGTCGGTTACATGCTGAAGAGATAAACATGCCTAACTACTACATCAGACGTGGAGTGTATGCCGTGCTTCCCGAAGCTACCATCCTGGAGACTGGGCCTTCAAATCTTTCCGTGTTTGGTAAGTAGCCCTAGTAGTCCGGCCCATAACAATAGGTCGGCTATCCGAGGACCCCCTAATCCAGGACTCCCTTAGTAGCCCCCGAACTTGCCTTCAACGCCAAGGGTCTTCAGCCCCGACTGCTTCCCGAACAGAGTCTTCGGCTTGTGAGGTGAGTTCCTTCCTGTTGAACCATAGTTCAGCCTCCGATGACAAGTAGTCTCCCACATAGTGGGACATCCAAATACTGTAAATTGATTGGTTTTGAAGCCCAAAAGTTAGGGGATAAAAAACATCCCTTTGACGACCTTTCTCACGAAAGGCTACGGCCCACCACGACCGCCAGGCTAGTTGCATAGACTCGATTCGCGGTTCGAGGCCGTTTTAATCATCATGATTTATCAATATACCGATCATGTACCGTTTTATACGGGATATACTTAATCACGCGCATGCAATAGCTTGCGCGTCTCGAGAAGTGGAGGGATTCATGGCGCAGCGAGGCGAGTCCACATCGATAGACCTCATAAAAAGAGAAGGAAAATCCCAAAGGCTTTTTATGCTCTCCATTCGACTTTTCCGCCTCCCATCCCCTTGCACCTCCAGAGCATAGATCTAGGTCTCTGCACCCCCACCTTCGAGCTCAGCAATGGCGGACTCCAAAAATCAGTGGGAAGCTTCCACGGTCACCAACCAGGACATACTCGACCTCAAGAAGGCTGGCTACCTCCTCGCCGACATCCCTCACCACGCAGTGGAGGAGGGCCAAGTGACCCCCACCCCAAGCCAGGCGAGAGGGTGGTGTTCATCCCCCACTTCATCAGGGGGTTGAGCTTCACACTCCACCCCTTCGTCAAGGGGTTAATGTTCTTCTACGACCTCGACTTCCACAACCTCATGCCAAACTCCATCATGCATATCTCAGCATTCATTCTCATATGCGAGGCCTTCCTGTGCGTCGAGCCACACTTCGAGCTCTGGCTGCAGGTCTTCAACATCAAGCCCAAGTGTGTCAGCGGCAAGCACGCGGACTGCGGCGATGCAGTCATCGGCAAGCTCGCTCACGTCGGGTGGCCGTCGGGCACCTTCATCGACACTATCAAGGGATGGCAAAAGGAGTGGTTCTATGTCACCGAACCACAAGAAGAGGGCCAGCTCCCCGTTGCCGCATTCAGATCCGGTCCCCCACCAGATTGACTTCATGGCCCGAAAAGGGCCTGGTCTGGGGATCAGGCAAGGAGGTGACCGATCTGCAGAAGTGCCTCCGCTCCTTGGTCGAGGAGGGCATCAAGCTAGCCGATGTGGTCTAGGTGATGCTCCGAAGACGCATCCTCCCCTTCCAGCATCGGGACACTCCCCCATGGGCTCGAGAACTCGAAGCCGAGCCCTTAGTCTAGAATCTCTTTCGCACTACGTGGGAAAAGGTGTGGAAGGCGCTCTTCAAATCAATGAAGAGCTGGCCATCCGAGGAGGAGGACAAGGGTCTGCACGCTGCCAAGCCCGATTCCGAAGTACGATATTCCCCAACTTGTTCGACTTTATTACATAGAGAATTCCTATAACCTCTTATCTGATTTGTTCTGGCAGAGATGGCTAAAGAAAGCCGTCAACATCAACAGTCCGACGCCTTAGCCCGAAGACGAGAGGACTGGGCTGTTAGCCAAGATGCTCGTGGTGAGGCCTTACGAGGCTCCCATGAAGAAAGAGAAGAAGAAGAAACCAGGCCAGGCTGGCCTTTGCATCAGGGACCAGCCTGATGCCGCATCTGAAGATACTCGTTACTCCTCAAATCAGGAAGAGGCCGAAGAGGAGGAGGGGGCCGAGGCCGAGAGCGTGGGGGGAGGCAATCCCCCCCCCCCCCCACGTGCCAAGAAGAGAGCGGCGTCTTCGGATGCCTCGGGGCAGGTCACTTCTCCTGCCCCGAAGAGGGCACGTCAGACGCGGGTGGTCTAGCAAGAGATGCAAGGCCTTGGAGCAGAAGAATAAAGTGATCTTGGCCGAACAGTCCACCATGAAAGCCGACCTCCAGAAGGAGCGGATGGACAGACCATTCTATGAGGCGCAAGTGCGCCAGGCCAAGGAAATAGCCGATGATAAGCCATACTCATTAAAGTGTGTATTCGGGGATAGCATATTCGAGTTGCTTACCCGGGTCTGGCAATCCTCAGGCACGTCCGCCGATCTCTAGAAGAGCGTGGCGGATGCCAATCAGTTGTTCGCCTCGCGAGGAGAAGAAGATGAAGCTCAGATGTTCTGAGCACAGTTTGGAGCCCTCGAGCGTCCTCCTCTTCTAGTAAAGTAGCTGAAACAGCTGATGGAGTTGCACCAGATGGCGGAGCCGGCCATGAAGGACCTTTGCATTCTCTTATGGCCCGACGAGCCACTACCAGGAAGCTACTTCGGCCTGGTGCAGAGACTGATCGCTGCCACACCCCACCTTGACACTGTCAAGCGCTCCTCCTGCATCGAAGGAGTTTGAATGGCCCTTGCCAATGCCAAAGTGCACTGGCTGGGGCTAAATCCGATGAAGGTCACCACCGACCCGCCGCCACCCGGGAAAGATCACAGACGCCCCGAGCTTGTTGGAGATATGACCTAGAGGCAATCATGAATGATGATATTTCCTATGTGTTTATTAATAAAGATAGTCCTTGGACATTATCAATGATGTGTATTAATAAGTATGTGACTTGTTTGTGAGACTATACATTGTATGATAACTGTCCTAAATGGTCCCTAGTCTAAAGGATTGTGTGGACGCGCAACTAATCATACTAGCATATGACACGATGGATGGTTCGGTCTCATTGAACATGTAGCATTGGATGCTAGCCAGATAATATGGACTCAGAAAGGTCTGGTCGGATTCTACATAGTCGGATCCGAGTCGAGATAAGGTCTGAGTTGGACAGACCCAACTATGAGACGCAGCGATAGGTCATCTGTGAGTCTCTAGTACAACATACGTTCTATGTCTTAAGACCTGAGCTGGCACATGTACTCGGGATGGTGACATACTTTCTTTGGGCCGACCAAATGCTACTCCATGACTGTGTAGTTATAAAGGTAGGTTTCGGGCTTGTCCAGACCCATGCTGTGAGACATGGTCGAGCAAGATTGGATTTGCCCCTCCTACCAGGAGAGATATACTCTGGCCCCCCCTCGGGTGATCTGACCTGGATAACCATGGCCATGCGATGAGGATTATGAGATAATCCGAAGTGTAGGTCGAATTCACCAGAACGAGAAACAGGTCGTGCTACAACAAGGATGACCATGTCACCTTGTGCACGACAACATATATCATGTGGCAAAGGGAACAGAAATGTGAAGTACAGGCTCGCCTAACCAGCTTCATCGGACACTTGGAGTCGGCACGTCTTGCTAGAGGCTGCTACTGACCGGTCGAGTCGGATGTCATCTGACTCGCGACCAAGTGGACGAGAACCTAAAGGGTCATGCACTTAAGGGAAGGAACACATGGGCTTTAGGATCCGTGCAAGGCCCAAGAGTTGGGCCCGCGCCGGATGCCTATATATAGTGGAGGTGCGGCACACCCATCCGGTTGATCGCTTCGGCGCCGTCATTAGGGCTTTGCATGAGTTGCAACTAGCCACCTCCACTCACCACCACCGACCGCGAGATTGGACCTAGCAGTCCGCCGCACGGCTGTTCCTCCTACACGCGCGGATACCGTTAGAGGTAGTGCACTTGCACTGCTCCGACGAACCTGTACATGGGATCTGGTGACCGACAGTTCGAGGGAGATCGGAATGGCTATTCGAGGGAGATCGGACGAGGAGGAGATGACCTACATGAACACGCTGCCCCAACTCTACTTCCGTTGCACGGCACTGTGCTTCTAGTGGTAACAATCTGTGATCCATCTCCGTAGCATGTTCTTGGATGTTCTGCGCGTAGGAAATTTTTAATTTGCATGCGATGCACCTACGGTAGAACCCAAAAGTGGTATCAGAGCCTCTGTTATCGGATTTGGATTCAGATCGGATGGATATTTGATATGCGGAGGCGGCGGATGAGATCCGTCGTCATTCATGAGATCGGCTATGTGCACGGTTGATGAGATCAACTGCATATCGAGATCGTTGAGGCTTTGTTTTCTATCAATAGGAATCGATGAGGTCATGACATAACCTACCCCTACCAGTCGGTATCCACCATCGGGGTTAACCGTGAACGTAAATCCGAATTGGGTTCACGATGATCGGTGAGTAGCGCCTTGTATTTCGTACACGATCACACAAACCGGTAGAATGCGATTCTATGCATAAGTTTGTTTTGCAGGTTTGATGTGAATATTATGGCTCATATGTATGTGATGCATGTATGTAATTTAACATGACCTACGTGTGTCATGATTGTCAGCCGGCAGGAGCCAAAGTGTTGTCATTATATTGTATAACGACCTGCGTGTCGACTTGTGATTCTCTGTAAATTCATTACTAGTTGTAGTAGTTGGAGGACAGAGATCAAGTTCGATGCTTTGGCGTCCTGGCATGACGGACAAGATGGAGTTCCGCCTTGGTCATCGGAGTAGGAGCCGGCCATGGAAGGACACCCATGAAGGAGCCATACTATTTCACATATTTATGTTTATATGTGATTGATATTGCTTCTTGTTTCTATGCATGCTATAATGGTAGAAAGATCCCTCATTAATATCAAGTATATTGCCATTCCGGATGTTGCACCTTTGCACGTCAAGTACGTCTAGTGGTGGCCTCATAAAATTGAGGTGCTACTAGGTGTCCTTGAACTAGAGGGTTCATGTTGGACACGGACATGCACTGCATTGGGTTAACTTGACAAGGCTATCAAAACGGTTTTGGGCCCTATGGCAGAGAAGGTTGGGAGCCAGGGTATGAGATACCTATGCAACCGATAGGAGTCATATAGAGATACGATTAGCAAGGAGTTGCTTACCGAATAGGCAAGTTGGCTAGCAGTGATGCTAAAGCTCACTAGTCGCTCACGCTAGACGGGTCCTGAATCACTGAGAGTTTGCGAAGGGATGCTGACTTCAGTGGGAGTAGTTCTGTTTAAGGCTTGAATTGCTCTACATAAACACATTTCTTAGTGATTGCATATTTTCTGTTGTAGATCAATGGTACCACCTGCTCAACCCAACTTTGCATTGAAATCAATTCTGGAAAAGGATAAACTGAATGGAACAAACTTTACCACCTGGTATAGAAATCTAAGAATTGTTCTCAAGCACGATAAAAAGGAACATGTTCTAGAGGATCCACTTCCGGAGGAACCTACCGAGAATGCTAACGCCACAACCAAGAATGCCCACGAGAAACTCGTTGATGAATCAAATGAGATTAGCTACCTCATGCTGGCTTGTATGGAGCCTGATTTGCAACAACATTTCAAAAACATTCAGGCTTTCGATATGATCGAGAGTTTGAAGAGCATGTTTCAGGTGCAGGCTAGGACCAAAAGGTTCAACGTGTGGCAGTCCTTGACGAATTATAAGCTAAAGGAGGGTGATCCACTGAGCCCGCATGTGATCAAGATGATCGGGTACGTGCAAGCTTTGGATCGGTTAGGCTTCCCACTTGGGGACGAGCTGTCCACGGAAGCAATTTTGGGTTCTCTTCCACCTAGCTATGGGACGTTCGTCTCGAACTATCATACGCACGGCATGGATAAGAAGCTTACTGAATTGCATGGGATGCTCAAGGTGGCAAAGCAAGATATTAAGAAAGGCACACATCAAGTGTTAATGGTGCAGAACTCGGCTAAGTTCAAGAAGAGTTGGTCCAAGAAAAAAGGTAAGGAAAAGGGCATGGAGAAGGCTGTCTCCGCCACTGAGCCAAATTCCGGACCGAACCCAAAAACCATTTGCTTTCACTGCAAGGAAGCTGGTCACTGCAAGAGGAACTGTAGCAAGTGGCTTGCTGAGCACAGCAAGAAGGCCGGAGATGCTTCTTCAGGCAAAGGTACACTTGTTACATATGTTATAGACATTTATCTTGCTGACATACCTAGTAGCTCTTGGGTATTTGATACCGGATCGGTTGTTCATATTTGCAACTCGATGCAGGGGCTAGTAAGAACTAGGCGTGTGGCACAAGGGGAGATTGACATCAGGGTCGGCAAGAAAGCAAGAGTTGCTGCGTTGGAGGTCGGCACGATGCAGCTCAAGCTTCCTTGTGGATTTATTTTGGAATTGAATAATTGTTATTACATTCCCGCACTTAGTCGGAACATTATTTCTGCCTCATGTTTGATGAGTCAAGGTTATGAATTTAATATAAAGGACAATGGTTGTTCATTTATTTGAATGGAATGTTCCATGGCTATGCACCCATAGTATATGGGTTATTTATTTTAAATCTAGAAACAAAACCAGTCTATAACATGAATGTCAAGAGGCATAAGCCTAATGAGATAAATCCGAGATACTTCTGGCATTGTCGGCTTGGACACATTAGTTTGAAATGCATGAAGAAGCTCCATGTTGATGGACTCCTAACCTCGTCCGACTTCGGGTCGTTCGAGACATGCGAATCATGCTTGCTAGGCAAGATGACTAAGTCACCTTTTGCAAAGATTTGCAGAGGGCATCCGAGCTATTGAAGCTTATACATAGTGATGTGTGTGGTCCAATGAGCACAACGGCCAGAGGTGGCTATCGATACTTCGTGACTTTTAGCGACGACTTGAGTAGATATGGATATATCTATTTGATGAGGCACAAGTCGGAAACTTTTGAAAAGTTCAAAGAGTTTCAGAACGAGGTTGAAAATCAGCTCAGCAAGACGATAAAACTTCTACGATAATATCATGGAGGTGAGTACATGAGCCAGGAGTTTGATAATCATCTGAAAAGCCGAGGTATAGTACCTCAGCTCACACCTCCTGGTACGTCACAGAGAAACGATGTGTCAGAACGGAAAAATCAAACCTTGTTGGACATGGTCCAGTCGATGATGAGCAAATCGGATTTACCCTTGTCATTCCTGGGATACGCTCTAGAAACTGCAGCTTTCACACTTAATAGGGTACCATCAAAATCTGTAGACAACACACCACATGAGATGTGGACTGGGAAGAGTCCTAGTTTGTCTTTTCTAAAGATTTGGGGTTGTGATGCATTTGACAAGCGACTTAGTCAGACAAGCTTACACCCAAGTCGGATAAATGCATATTCATGGGATATCCGAGGGAAACCTTGGGATATAACTTCTACAATCGAGAAGAGAACAAAGTGTTTGTTGGTCGGAACGGGGTTTTCCTAGAGAAAGAGTTTCTCAATCGGGAGGCCAGTGGGAGAACGGTGCGACTCAAAGAAATCCGAGAGCCACTCGGGGACGACTCAGCTGGTGATGAGATCATATCAGAGTTGATCAGGGAACCCGTAGTGGAGTCGGCACCGGAGCCACGGAGGTCGGAAAGATTGTGCAGAGTGCGCAACATTTTGGTTCTAGAAAGCAACGAGCCAGCCACGTATGCGGAAGCGATGGAGAGCCCAGATTCCGAAGGATGTCTAGATGCACCTTGGATGCACCTTGATGGGTGTTAGTGTTCAGCAGGCGGATTTTGCTAACAAAATCCTGAGAGGCTACCGAATTGTAGGTGAGCTTTACGCCGTAGGTAGGCTCTTTTAGGAGCGTCTGCATCTTGCCGAAGACGTATTGGTGGTAGTAGGTCGGGCCAGCCAAACACCCACCTTTATGTCCCCACCTCTTCCCATGGAATCTTAAGTGTGAAGTTGTGCCTCCTCGGCACATACTTTGCTAGTCCTGAAATTGTGCGGTGGGGGGCAAGTCCCTATAGAGGGGAAGAGGAATGAACTGAGTTTTTGATCTGAAGCTAAACTCGCTTCTAGCCTTATGTGCCTTTATGGCGGATGTCGGAACTTGCCGATCTTCTTTATAGCTGAATTCAACCGCTAGGGCCAGTGCATGTTCCTCAGTTCTAAGGGAGTGCTCGGTGTTGTTGTTGATAGTAATGACCCCCTTGGGGCCCGACATCTTGAGCTTCAGGTATGCGTACTGTGTGACCGTGTTAAAACGAGCGAACGTTGTCCGACCAAGCAGCGCGTGATAGCCACTGCGGAAGGGCATGATGTCGAAGATCAAGTCTTCGCTGTGAAAGTTATCGGGTGAGCCAAACACGACCTCTAGAGTTAACGAGCCCGTGCATCGGGCCTCAATGCCTAAGATCACTCCTTTGAAGGTAGTGCTGCTGGGTTTGATCCTTGACGGATCAATGCCCATCTTCTTCACGGTATCTGAGTAAATTAGGTTAAGGCTACTCCATCCGTCCATTAGGACCTTCGTGAGGTGATACCCATCTATAATGGGGTCTAGGATGAGGGCCGCCAAACCCCCATGACGGATACTGGTCAAATGATCACATCGATCAAAGGTGATCAGGTATGCCAACCATGGGTTGTACTTCGGGGCTACGGGTTCCACCGCGTAGACTTCCCGGAGGGCGCGCTTCCTCTCCTTCTTCGGTATGTGGGTGACATATATCATGTTCACCGTTTTTACTTCGGGAGGGAATTTTTTCTGTCTGCCACCAATTGGACACCAAGTCTCATCTTCGTCCTCGCTGTGACAACTTTTGCCTTGGTCTTCGGGTGGTATCTTGCCAGCCTGTTTAAACACCCAGCATTTGCGGTGTATGTGCATCTGTGCAGGATCGATAAAAGAGTGTCTAGAGGGGGGAACAGACTACTAGCAGGAATTTAAAACCTAACTTTTCCCAAGTTAATTGGTTGGCAGATTTTAACTAATTTAGCAAGGCTGGGAAATCTAATAGCTCTACACATGCATGTCTACAAATATGGCAGCGGAAAGTAAAGACATTGCACATGTAAGTAAAGTGATGGGGTAGGAAGGTCAAACGCAATTGTAGACATGATGATTTTTCCCATGGTTCTGATAGGTGGTTCTATCGTACATCCACGTTCATGGAGTCTTCAACCCACGGAGGGTAACGATCGCGAGAGTCCACGGAGGGCTCCACCCATAAGGGTCCACGAAGTAGCAACCTTGACTATTCCATACGGCTTCCGTCCACGAAGGAATAGCCTCACTATGGGTAAATATTCATGAAGTAGGCAATCTCCTTGACCTTACAAACTTCTTGGTTCACTCCACAACACGCCGTAGGAAGCTCCCAAGCAACACCTAACCAATCTAGGAGGCACCACCCTCGAAAAGGTAATAGGCTCGGTAATGAAGATGAACTCCTTCCTCTTGTGCTTCAAGATGATAGACTCCTCAACACCCAATCAGTCTCTCACAGATTTGGCTTGGTAGAAGAGATGGGATTGGTGGAAAGCAACTTCGGGAGGCTAGAAATCAAGATCCATATGGTTGGAGTGGAAGATCTTGACCACAACACAAGGGTAGGTGGTTCTCTCTCAGAACTGAGTAGGATAGGTATGGAATAGTTCTAAGTGCTTCTCTTTCGAGTGGGTGGTGGTGAAGGGGTATATACAGGCATCCCCAAAAATCCAACCATTACACACAAAATGACAAACTCGGTGACACCGATGTGTTAATATCGGTGGTACCAAAGTGACCAAAAGGTGGCAACTTTTGAATCTCGGTGAGACCGATATAGGAATCTCGGTTGCACCGACAAGGTGACCAACGGTCAGAAATACCAAACTTGGTGTCGCCGATTCAACATTCTCGAACGGACCAAAAGTGTGAACTTGCATAATAGAAGTTGGCAGCCCAACTCGATGGCACCTAAAGTAGTGTCGGCTGCACCGAAGTGGCTAGGGTCTGGCTGAGTCTGTCTAGGGTTTAGAATCGGTGGCACCAGGATAGGAATGTTGGTTGCACCGATTTTGAATGTTTGGATATATAGAAATAGACTTTGGTGGGAGAGCTTGTGGATGTTTTTGGTGACCATCACTTGTGCACGTATGAGCATTTTGTTCACCAACAAAACCTTACCCCCTTTTAATAGTATTGGCTTTCCTATGGACTCAAAGTGATTTCTCACAAATGTAAAATGTAGAATCATCTTGCTTGAAGCTTGGCCAACCTATTTCCTTGGTGTGATTACACAATCCTTTTTCCATCCCTACTCTCCATGGACTATTATCTGAAATACACTAGATAGAGATGTTAGTCCAAGAGACAATGTATGTTGTCATGAATTATCAAAACCACCAAGGTAGCATGTTGTGCTTTCAATCTCCCCCTTTTTGGTAATTGATGACAACATAAAATCAAAGCTTCAAATGAGGATATATATGGATGCAATGAAGGCTTTGAGAAACACATGACCCAGATTTGCTCCCCCTAAAAGTGTGAGGTCCTTTAAAGGATAGTTGCTTTGGAATGCATGGATACACATATGGATGAAAGGGATATAAGGAGTCATGTGTATCTTGGATATATGCATGAATATATGTGAATGAAATGTATATCCTTGATCAGGACTTCACTCTTGCAAACAATATGTGCAAGAAGCAAGAGATCATGGTTATCAAAGATATTATGCATATACTTACCTTGAGTTCTTGAGCATTCTAGTAGTAGAGACACACTTGAGAAAACAATGTTAGGGAACACAAGAGTATTCTACTAAACAAAAGCAATAGGACTCAACAAATACCAAGATATGGAGAACATATAAGATATGATAATCCTTAAGAATGATATGTCTCCTCCTTTAGCATAAACTTTTTATAGCTTTTCTCCCCTTAGATATGAAAGTGGTGGTTCATCCTCTCCCCCTGAACCTCAGCATGTAGATATTGGGATTGGAAAGGGTGAGAAAAGGTAATCATTTGTTCGTTTTGGACTTTTCTCCAAAAATAGTTTTCTCCCCCTACATTGTTATTCTCCCCTTGTTTATATAAGTGTGAACTTTTGATATTTTCCTATCCCCCTAAATCATATCTCCCCCTTTGCATAAGCATGTAACTCTCCCTTTAGCATGAAGCTTTGATATTCTCCCCCTTTGGCATAAAATACCAAAAAGGTTAAACTTGGGAGTAGTGACAGGGATCATTGACAAGGAAGGGATCATGGAGAACAAGCGTCATTGAAAGTAGAGTTCATGAAAATACTAAGGGAATCATTGAATGTAACTTCTCTCCCTTTTTCAAATTTTAGTTTTCTTCTCCTTGGAGCTAGGGATCCTTGAATAAAGAATTTCTCCCCAAAGTGTTGTTTGTTCTTATCCCCCTAATTTTTTTAATGAAGAGGTCATCGAAGGAACAAGAATATCACAAGAATAAAAACAAATAAACAATATTAAAGAAACACGGATTTAGAAAAGAAAGAAAAATCGGTGACTCCGGGATAAATAAATCGATGGTACCGAGATTGTGTAGTGCAGCTCATCTGCAAATTCGGTAGAACCGAGTTATTTATATCGGTGACTTCGAATGAGAGACCAAGTTTCTGTTTGCACAGAGACAAACGAAATAGTTTCAAGAAGAAAATATGATTTTGTACAAAGGACATCAAATAGATAAGATTTGAGTGGTTACGAGAGATCAAGCAAATACAGAGCAAACCACGCAAGATTCTTAACTAAATGATGGGCGATGGCTAGGTCACCTATATTAGAGTATATTGACTTAGGAGCCAAGCAAGAATATTTGATCATAGGTCATACTCATCGTTTAACAAAATGGGATTACCATTTTTAGATTAAGCATTTTGATGTCTTCATATCACTTGAGTTGATTTAGCCCATGTCTTGGAGTAAAGCCTTTTCAAGGATATGAGTACATACCTTTGAGTGATGTTGATGACGTTGCTCGTAGGTGAACTTGTTGAGGATGCTCGAGGTTGATGAAGTTCATCTTGAATTTGGAGCAATCCTTCTCGTTCTAGTACACTAGTCACCTGCAAAGGTTAGTCATGCAAGGAAGAACAATGGATATATCCAATCAACATGATTCTACTTAAGATTTTGCAACTAAGATCAAGTATATGTCATGGATATGTTTTTGTTATCTTCTTCCTTCCATCATCAAGAGGGGTGGTGGATACTTGATAATGACAAGATTGCTTATGATTGGAGTTGATGGTAATCTTGTGGAATGAAGTTCTTCCAAGTACTTGCAAAAGGTTAGATGTAATACAAGGGAGAATAGAATTCCATGGCATATGATAACGAGTTGCGGGAACATGGAAATAACAAGAAAGCTCATGCCTTTGCTTGCAACCGAATGAGTCTAGCTCAAGTTTGAAGCATCAATGATGTTCAGCTCACTCCTCAAATGACAAAATGTTTCTCATCAAGTGGTTTGGTGAAGATAACAGCCAATTGTTTGTTAGTACGAACATGCTTAAGATTGATATCTCCTTTGGAAACATGATCATGAATGAAATGATGTCGAACTTGAATATGCTTGGTTCGAGAGTGTTGCACATGATTATGTCCAATTTTAATAGCACTTTCATTGTCACAAAGTAATGGAACATTTTAAACATAAATTCCATAATCCTTAAGTGTTTGTGTCATCCATAGTAATTGCGCACAACAAGATCCAACAGCAATATACTCAACTTCGGCAGTAGATAGAGATACCGAGTTTTGTTTCTTGGAGGACCAAGACACAAGAGATCAACCTAAAAATTGACAAGTACCCAAGGCAGACTTTCTATCAACCGTGTCACCAGCACAGTCCAAATCGGTGAGTAGCTCGTATGTCGTTTTACCGAGAAGCTTGTGCAAGTAAAGTCGGTTTGTGGCATGACATGCTGTTTCAACGGCTTCTTCCCAAAAGCGTCTTGGCGTCTTGTATTCGTCAAGCATCGCTCTTGCCATATCAATGAGCGTCCGGTTCTTCCTCTCAAGAACTCCATTTTGTTGAGGTGTGTACGTAGCTGAGAACTCATGTGAGACACCTTCTTCCTCAAGAAAGGTATACACATGGGTGTTCTTGAACTCTGATAAGTTATCGCTCCGAACCTTCTTGATCTTCACTTCAAAGTGATTTTGCGATTTGCGAGCGAAGTTCTTGAAGATCTTTTGAACCTGCGACTTACCACCAAGAAAGAATACCCACGTAAATCTAGAAAAATCATCAACTATAAGTAGACCATAGGAATTTCCATCGAGACTCTTGTAAGAATTGGGACCAAAAAGATCCATGTGAAGTAACTCGAGTGGTATCCTAGTAGTCATAATATTCTTAACGGGATGACTTCCACCTACTTGCTTTCCAGCTTGACAAGCACTACAAAGTCTATCTTTGTCAGAGATAACATCTTTAACACCAAGTATATGATCACCTTTGATTAGCTTATCTAGATTGCGCATGCCTACATATCCAAGTCTTCTTTGCCAAAGCCAACCTTTAGAGGATTTTGCAATTAAGAAAGTGTAGGTTTGGATCTCTCAGTGCAATCGACAATGTATAGATCACCTCTACGGAAACCGGTGAAGACCATTTTATGATTATCTTGACGAAACACTTGGCAATCTAATTTCATGAATAACACACTGAAACCGAAGTCGGCAAGTCTAGATACAGAAAAAGATTATAGCCAAGGGATTCAACAAGCATAACATTTTGAATAGAGCTATCATGGGATATGGCCACCTTACCAAGGCTAAGTACCTTACCCTTAGAGTTGTCTCCAAAGGTCACGTACCGGTGAGGACATTGATTAGGCGTGATCTCTTGGAACATGTCTTTATCACCAGTCATATGATCTGTACATCCACTGTCGACAATCCACTCTTTTGCTCCGGACATGTAATCCTTAAAGTTTGCCATAAGACTCAGATTCTTCATGATCTTCTCATGCTCGATGTCGAACAACTCATCTTCTTCATAGTAGCCATGTTCCACATTGTCATCATCAAGTGGGAAATCCTTGTCATAAAGAACAAGAGATTCATTGGAATAGTGATCATGACAATGTTCAAGTTTATGAATGCGAATGGCTTCAAAGATAATGTTGTTGATAGCGGTGACATCTCCTTTAGCACGCATAAGATCACAAAGCTCAAATAGGCATTTATCAAAGTTTGGATCACTAGGCTTCATTGTGTGAAAAGCTATAGTTTTATGAAGAATTTCGTCAAGATTTCCTAATGAAAGATTTGGATATCGTTTCTCTATATCAGTCCACAAGGTGTAGGCACATGCAAAGTTCTTCAATTGAGAAAGCACGAATCTTGGTAAACCTCTAACAATAATATTGATAGTTCTTAGGTTATGATACGTCTCCAACGTATCTATAATTTTTATGTTCCATGCTATTATGTTATCTGTTTTGGATGTTTTACATGCAATAATACGCTATTTTATATTATTTTTGGGACTAACCTATTAATCTAGAGCCTAGTGCCAGTTTCTGTTTTTTTCCTTGTTTTTGAGTTTTGCATATAAGGAATATTAGACGGATTCCAAACTGAATAAAACCTTCAGAAAGATTTTTTATGGAAAATATGGAAGCCACGAGACTTGAGAATCAAGGCAGAGGAGCTGCCACGGGGCCAGAAGCCCGCTTGCTGCGGCCAGGGGGGTACCCCACGCCAGGCAGGCTTGTGGGTCCCTAACACCTCCTCTAATCCTAATCTTCGGCCTATAAATACCCAAATATTCCATCATTATCAGAACGAGCCACGAAAACACTTTTACGCTGCCAGAAGCCTCTGTTCCCAAGAGATCCAATCTTGGAGCCTTTTTCGGTAATCTTCCAAAGGGGGATTCGATCATGGAGGGCATCTACATCAACTCCATTGCCCCTCCGATGATGCGTGAGTAGTTCACCACACACCTATGGGTCCATAGCTAGTATCTAGATGGCTTCTTATCTCTCTTTGCTTCTCAATACCATGTTCTTCATGATCTTCATGGAGATCTATCCGATGTAATACTCTTTTGTGGTGTGTTTGTCAAGATCCGATGAATTGTGGGTTTATGTTCAGACTATCCATGAATATTTTTTGAGTCTTTCCTGAATTCTTATATGCATGATTTCATATCTGTGCAAGTCTCTTTGAGTTATTGGTTTGGTTTGGCCAACTAGATTGGTAATTCTTGCAATAGGAGAAGTGCTTAGTTTTGGGTTCAATCTTGCGGTGTCCTCACCGAGTGAAATAGTAGGGGTAGCGATGCACGTATTGTATTGTTGCCATCAAGGGTAAAAAAGATGGGGTTTTCATCATATTTCTTGAGTTTATCCCTCTACATCATGTCATCTTACCTAATGCATCACTCTGTTTTTCATGAACTTAATACTCTAGATGCAGGCAGGAGTCGGTTGATGTGTGGAGTAATAGTAGTAGATATAGAATCATTTCGGTCTACTTGTCACGGACATGATGTTAATATGCATTATCATTGCCTTGAATATCTTCATAATTATTCGCTTTTCTATCAATTTCTCGACAGTAATTTGTTCATCCACCGTAATACTTGCCATCATGAGAGAAACCATCTAGTGAAACCTATGGCCCCCGGTCTATTTTCCATATTATATTTTCATATCTAAAACCAAAAACACAAAAAATACTTATTGCATATTTTTTACTTTTAGTTTTACTTTCCGTTCAAGCATACTATTATATCTATCTCTACTAGATCTCATCCTTGCAAATAACCGTGACGGGATTGACAACACCTTTATAGCGTTGGGTGCAAGAGTTTGATTCCTTGTGCAGGTATATCTATTGGTGGCTCGCTTGTATCTCCTATAGGATTGATACCTTGGTTCTCAAAAAATGAGGGAAATACTTATCTACTTTGCTGCATCAAACTGTTCCTCTTCACGGGAAACCAACGCATGCTCGAGAAGCATCAAGAAGGATTTTTGGCGACGTTGCCGGGGAGATACATAGCAAGTCAAGAATACCAAGTACACATCACAAACTCATCTCTTGTGATCAAATTAAATCAACAACTACCATAGATCACCCCAAAGGTTTTACTTGTCTCAAACACTAATTTAAACACAAAAACACAATTACTACAGAAGTAATAATGTGCCAAACACACCAAAAGAGAAGCAAAAAACTGAAAGAAAAATAAAATTGGGATGCCTCCCAACAAGCGCTATTGTTTAACGCCCATAGCTAGGCAAAACACTATAGTTCTAGGTATTGTCGTCTTTGGTATTGGCAATTTTTGTGAGGACCTTCTCAAATATAGGAGTTTCTTTAGTTTTATCAATGATCATACTCCTAGGCAAAAAGTCAAGAAACTCTCTTGTAGCAATCGGTTCCCGAACAATGTTGATAAAATTAGGGTGAACACATATCATCTTAAGATCTTCGTCCCCTTTACTAGAGGATCCACCCTTATTCTTGGGAACGTAAACAAACTTGGCAGTTTTAGAAAGAGGAAATTTAGGAGTGGTTTGAAAAGCGGCAAAAGCGGAACCCAAGTTGGTAATAATGTCATCTACCTTCCCTATTCTAAAGGAATCTTGATCCAAATTTTCATTAACTATGGGTTCTTTTTCCCTTAGCTCTTTTAGAGTAACTCCTACCTTAGATCCATATTGAGTGATATGATTATGAATATTTTAATCCAAGTTTTCAATGAGATCTATAGTAGCAACTTTATTTTCAATGATATCTAACCTTCGCATAACAAGTTCCAAAGTTAAAATCGTCCCATTAACCATGATTGGGGGTGATCCAAACAAATTTATCATAGCACTATAGGAGTCAAAGGTACGAATTCCCAAGAAATTCCTTCCCATGATGGTATCTAGGACATATCTATTTCAAGGAGTGATTCCCACGTAAAAATTGCGAAGGAGAACAATAGTATTGCTTACAAATAGATCTATTTTGAGCACTACAAATTCTATACCAAGCATCTTTTAAGTTTTCTCCCTCCCTTTGCTTAAAGTTAAGAACTTCATACTCGGGAGCGATAGTAGCAAGGCTAGCCATGGGTTTGAGCGATCTACCACACAAAAAGCAAACGAAAAGACAAACGAAAAAGGGCGAAAGGGAAATATTTTTGAAAATCGTTTTAGAAGTGGGGCAGAGGAAAACGAGAGGCAAATAACAAATAATGTAAATTCAAGAGATGAGTTTGTGACGTGTACTTGGTATTCTTGACTTGCTATGTATCTCCTCGGCAATGGCGCAAGAAATCCTTCTTGCTACTTCTCGAGCATGCGTTGGTTTCGCGTGAAGAGGAACAGTTTGATGCAGCAAAGTAGATAAGTATTTCCCTCAGTTTTTGAGAACCAAGGTATCAATCCCATAGGAGATACAAGCAAGCCACCAATAGATATACCTGCATAAGGAATCAAACTCTTGCACCCAACGCTATAAAGGGGTTGTCAATCCCATCACAGTTATTTGCAAGGATGAGATCTAGTAGAGATAGATATAATAGGATGCTTGAACGGAAAGTAAAACTAAAAGTAAAAACAATGCAGCAAGTATTTTTGGTGTTTTTGGTTTTAGATTGAAAATATAATATGGAAAATAGACACGGGGGCATAGGTTTCACTAGATGGCTTCTCTCATGATGGCAAGTATTACGGTGGGCGAACAAATTACTGTCGGGCGGATATTCAAGGCAATGATTATGCATATAGGCATCACGTCTGTGACAAGTAGACCGAAATGATTCTGCATCTACTACTATTACTCCACACGTCGATCAACTCATGCGTGCATCTAGAGTATTAAGTTCATGAAGAACAGAGTAACGCATTAGGTAAGATGACATGATGTAGAGGGATAAACTCAAGCAATATGATGAAAACCCCATCTTTTTACCCTTGATGGCAACAATACAATACGTGCCTCGCTACCCCTACTATGTCAGTGGGTGAGGATACCGCAAGATTGAACCAAAAACTAAGCATTTCTCCTATTGCAAGAATTACCAATCTAGTTGGCCAAACCAAACCAATAACTCGAAGAGACTTGCAAAGATATGAAATCATGCATATAAGAATTCAGGAAAGACTCAAATAACATTCATGGATAATCTGAACATAAACCCAAAATTCATAGGATCTCGACAAACACACAGCAAAAGAGTATTACATCGGATAGATCTCCATGAAGAACATGGTATTGAGAAGCAAAGAGAGAGAAGAAGTCATCTAGCTACTAGATATGGACCCATAGGTGTGTGGTGAACTACTCACGCATCATCGGAGGGGCAATGGAGTTGATGTAGATGCCCTCCGTGATCGAATCCCCCTCCGAAAGATTACCAAAAAGGCTCCAAGATTGGATCTCTCAGGAACGGAGGCTTCTAGCAGCGGAAACGTGTTTTCATGGCTTGTTCTCATAATGATGGAATATTTGAGTATTTATAGGCTGAAGATTAGGGTTCGATGAGGTGCCAGGGGCCCACAAGCCTGCTCGGCATGGGGTACCCCCGTGGCCACGGCAAGCGAGCTTGTGGCCCCATGGCAGCTCCTTTGTCTTGGTTCTCAAGTCTCGTGGCTTCCATATTTCCGAGAGGTTTTATTCCGTTTGGACTCCGTTTAATATTCCTTATCTGCAAAACTCAAAAACAAGGAAAAACAGAAACTAGCACAAGGCTATAGATTAATAGGTTAGTCCCAAAAATAATATAAAATAGCATATTAATGCATATAAAACATCCAAAACAGATAATATAATAGCATGGAACAATCAAAAATTATAGATACGTTGGAGACGTATCATAACCTAAGAACTGTCAATCTTATTGTTAGAGGTTTACCAAGATTTGTGCTTTCTCAATTGAAGAACTTTGCATGTGCCTACACCCTGTGGACTCATTTAGAGAAATGATATGCAAATCTTTCATTAGGAAATCTTGATGAAATTCTTCATCAAACTGTTGCTTTTCACAAAATGAAGCCTAGTGATCCAAACTTTGAGAAATGCCTATTTGAGCTCCGCTATCTTATGCGTGCTAAAGGAGATGTCACCACTATCGACAACATTATCTTTGAAGCAATTCACATTCATAAACTTGAACATCGTCATGATCACTATTCTAACGAATCTCTTGTTCTTTATGACGAGGATTTCCCACTTGATGATGACAATGTGGAAGATGGCTACTATGAAGAAGATGAGTTGTTCGACATCGAGCATGAGAAGATCATGAAGAATCTGAGTCTTATGGCAAACTTTAAGGATTACATGTCCGGAGCAAAAGAGTGGATTCTCGACAGTGGATGTACGGATCATATGACTGGTGATAAAGACATCTTCCAAGAGATCACGCCTAATCATGGTCCTCGACAGTACGTGACCTTTAGAGACAACTCTAAGGGTAAGGTAGTTGGCCTTGGTAAGGTGCACATATCCCATGATAGCTCTATTCAAAATGTTATGCTTATTGAATCCCTTGGCTACAATCTTCTTTCCTTATCTAGACTTATCGACTTTGATTTCAATGGGTTATTCACGAAAGTAGATTGCCAAGTGTTTCGTCAAGATAATCATAAAATGGTCTTCACCGGTTTCTGTAGAGGTGATCTATACATTGTTGATTTCACTAAGAGATACAAACCCCACACTTGCTTAATTGCAAAATCCTTTGAAGGTTGGCTTTGGCATAGAAGACTTGGACATGTAGGCATGCGCAATCTAGATAAGCTAATCAAAGGTGATCATATACTTGGTGTTAAAGATGTTATCTTTGACAAAGATAGACTTTGTAGTGCTTGTCAAGCTGGAAAGCAAGTAGGTGGAAGTCATCCCATTAAGAATATCATGACTTCTAGGAGACCACTTGAGTTACTTCACATGGATCTTTTTGGTACCAATGCTTACAAGAGTCTCCATGGAAATTCCTATGGTCTAGTTATAGTTGATGCTTTTCCAGATTTATGTGGGTATTCTTTCTTGATGATAAGTCACATGTTCAAAAGATCTTCAAGAACTTCGCTAGCAAAGCGCAAAATCCTAAACGTGGAAGTCATCCCGTTTTGATTGTTCCATGCTATTATATTATCTATTTTGGATGTTTTATCTGCATTAATATGCTATTTTGTATTACTTTTGGGACTAACCTATTAATCTAGAGTCTAGTGCCAGTTTCTGTTTTTTCCTTGTTTTTGAGTTTCGCAGAAAAGGAAAATTAAACGGAGTCCAAATGGAATAAAACCTCTAGAAAGAATTTTACTGGAAAATATGGAAGCCACGAGACTTGATAACCAAGGCAGAGGAGCTGCCACGGGGCCACAAGCCCGCTTGCCACGGCCAAGGGGGTACCCCATGCCGGGCAGGCTTGTGGGCCCCTGGCACCTCCTCTAACCCTAATCTTCGGCCTATAAATACCCAAATATTCCATCATTATCAGAACGAGCCACGAAAACACTTTTCCGCCGCCAGAAGCCTCAATTCCCGAGAGATCCAATCTTGGAGCCTTTTCCGGTAATCTGCGAGAGGGGGATTCGATCACGGAGGGCATCTACATCAACTCCATTGCCCCTGTGATGATGCGTGAGTAGTTCACCACAGACCTACGGGTCCATAGCTAGTAGCTAGATGGCCTCAATACCATGTTCTTTATGGAGATCTATCCGATGTAATACTCTTTTGTGGTGTGTTTGTCGAGATCAGATGAATTGTGGGTTTATGTTAAGATTATCCATGAATATTATTTGAGTCTTTCCTAAATTCTTATAGGCATGATTTCATATCTTTGCAAGTCTCTTCGAGTTATTTGTTTGGTTTGTTCAACAAGATTGGTAATTCTTGCAATAGGAGAAGTGCTTAGTTTTGGGTTCAATCTTTCGGTGTCCTCACCCATTGATATAGTAGGGGCAGCGAGGCACGTATTGTATTGTTGCCATCAAGGGTAAAAAGATGGGTTTTTCATCATATTGCTTTAGTTTATCCCTCTACATCATGTCATCTTACCTAATGCGTTACTCTATTTTTCATGAACTTAATACTCTAGATGCAGGCAGGAGTCGATCGATATGTGGAGTAATAGTAGTAGATGCAAAATCATTTTGGTCTACTTATCATGTACGTGATGCCTATATGCATAATCATTGCCTTGAATATCTTCATAATTATTTGCTTTTCTATCAATTGCTCAATAGTAATTTGTTCACCCACCGTAATACTTGCCATCATGAGAGAAGCCATCTAGTGAAACCTATGGCCCCCGGGTCTATTTTCCATATTATATTTTCAGATCTAAAACCAAAAACACCAAAAAAACTTGTTGCATTGTTTTTACTTTTAGTTTTACTTTCTGTTCAAGCATCCTATTATATCTATCTCTACTAGATCTCATCCTTGCAAATAACCATGAAGGGATTGACAACCCCTTTTTAGCGTTGGGGGCAAGACTTTGATTCCTTGTGCAGGTATACCTATTGGTGTCTTGCTTGTATCTCCTACTGGATTGATACCTTGGTTCTCAAAAACTGAGGAAAATACTTATCTACTTTGTTGCATCAAACCATTCCTCTTCACGGGAAACCAACGCATGATCGAGAAGTAGCAGGTTACCAAGCATGTTAATTTCCTCATTCTATGTGGGATGCAATTCATCAATAGGGAGCACATAAGGGTTTTCAATATATTTTGTCAAATGGAATCTATCAAATAGATCAATCATGGCATTCTTCCATTGACTATAGTACTCTCCATCAACAATGGGCACTCTACAACTCAAACTCTCTACTCTAGACACATCCATCTTCCTCCATGGTGATTAAACCGAAGCAATGGAGACCAAAGCTCTGATACCACTTGTAGGATCGATAGAAGAGTGTCTAGAGGGGGGTGAATAGACTACTAGCAGGAATTTAAAATCTAACCTTTTCCCAAGTTAATTGGTTGGCAGATTTTAACTATTTTAGCAAGTCTAGCAAATCTAACAGCTCTACACATGCATGTCTACAAACATGGCAGCGGAAAGTAAAGACATTGCACATGTAAGTAGAGAGATGGGATAGGAAGATCAAACGCAATTATAGACATGATAATTTTTCCCGTGGTTCCGACAGGTGGTGCTATCGTACATCCACGTTCATGGAGTCTTCAACCCACGGAGGGTAACGGTCGCGAGAGTCCATGGAGGGATCCACCCATAAGGGTCCAAGAAGTAGCAACCTTGACTATTCCATACGGTTTCCGTCCACGAAGGACTAGCCTCACTATGGGTAGATCTTCACGAAGTAGGCGATCTCCTTGCCCTTACAAACTTCTTGGTTCACTCCACAACACGAAGTAGGAGGCTCCCAAGCGACACATGACCAATCTAGGAGGCACCACCCTCCAAAAGGTAATAGGCTCGGTAATGACGATGAACTCCTTGATCTTATGCTTCAAGATGATAGACTCCTCAACACACAATCACTCTCTCACAGATTTGGCTTGGTAGAAGAGATGGGATTGGTGGAAAGCAACTTGGGGAAGCTAGAAATCAAGATCCATATGGTTGGAGAGGAAGATCTTGACGTCAACACAAGGGTAGGTGGTTCACTCTCAGAAAAACTGAGTAGGATAGGTATGGAATAGTTCTAAGTGCTTCTCTTTCGAGTGGGTGGCGGTGAAGGGGTGTATATAGGCATCCCCAAAAATCCAACCGTTACACACAAAATGACCAACTCGGTGACACCGATGTGTTAATATCGGTGGTACCGAAGTGACCAAAAGGTGGCAACTTTTGAATCTCGGTGAGACCCATATAGGAATCTTGGTTGCACCGACAAGGTGACCAACTGTCAGAAATGCCAAACTCGGTGACGCCGATTCAACATTCTCAGACGGACTGAAAGTGTGAACTTTCATAACAGAAAGTTGGCACCCCAACTCGGTGGCACCGAAAGTAGTGTCGGCTGCACCGAAGTGGCTAGAGTTTGGTTGAGTCTGTCTAGGGTTTAGAATCGGTGGCACCGGGGTAGGAATGTTGGTTGCATCGATTTTGAATGTTTGGCTAGAGATAGACTTTGGTGGGAGAGCTTGTGGATGCTTTAGGTGACTATCACTTGTGCACGTATGAGCATTTTGTTCACCAACAAAACCTTACCCCCTTTTAATAGTATTGTCTTTCCTATGGACTCAAAGTGATTTCTCAAAATGTAAAATGTAGAGTCCTCTTGCTTGAAGCTTGGCCAACCTATTTCCTTGCATCTTGGGGTGATTCCACAATCTCCACAATACTTTTGACATCCCTACTCTCCATGGACTATTATCTGAAATACACTAGATAGAGGTGTTAGTCCAAGAGACAATGTATGTTGTCATGAATTATCAAAACCACCAAGGGCGCATGTTGTGCTTTCAGTGTGTGGTTGGCGTGCTTTTCCAAAGTCCCATGGATTTGGTAGGGCCTTTCCATGATCTTCTCGAGCTGAGTGAGTCTGTAACGATTGGCTTTAGGGGGCTTCTTCCGCTGCCCAGGTCGGGAGTTGCGAAATCCGGCATTAACAGCCATGTCATTGGCATCACTATCATTGTGCCGACACTTATTCTTATTGTGCTTTGGCTTTGAGTTGCCATCCCGGGCTTCAGGTGGCATAGGATCGCGGGTTGCGTCTTGCCAACTAATTATCTTCGCCCGCGCAAAAGCAGGTCATGAGGGAGGTAAGGGTGGACATAGTTTGAGGCTTGTCCTGGCCTACCTAGCGGGCCAGCTATTCGTCCCGAATATTGTGCCGGAAGGAGGCTATGGCCTCGGCATCCGGACAGTCGACGGTTTGGTTCTTCTTAGTCAAGAACCGATTCCAAAACGACCAAGCGGACTCGCCGGGCTTCTGGACGATGTTGCTGAGATCGGAAGAGTCTAGCGAGCGAACATAGGTCCCCTGGAAGTTAGAGCGGAACGCATCTTCCAGGTCTTCCTAGCATCCAATGGAGTTTTCGGGGAGGCTGTTTAACCAGTGTCGAGCTGGCCCCTTAAGCTTAAGAGGGATGTATTTGATGGCATGTCGAGCTGGTCTCCTCGCTCCATGTGGATATGGAGGAGGAAGTCCTCGATCCATATAGTTGAGTCAGTGGTCCCGTTGTACTGTTCTATATTCACGAGTTTAAACCCTTCAGGGAACTAATGCCTCATTACCTCGTCTGTGAAGCATAGTGGGTGAGCGGCGCCTCTGACCCGAGCTATGTCACACCTATATTCGGCGTCTGTGTGGGGACGGTGGCGTTCCCGAACTCTGTTGGTTTGGTCGAACCATGGTTTGTATCCGCCGCGTCTATCGGGCGAGTACTCTCTGGATCCATAGATGGATCTAGTGCAGCCTGCTCTATGATCCAGGTCATCTCACAGGTCGAACCTATCATTGGGCTCTAATGGCTCCTTACCCCATCTTCGAGGCACTGCCGGTATATAGCCGGCGTCGTCAGTCGTCCTATCCTGACCACGAGGGGGGTGGTCTGGCTTGTCGTACGGAGTACGGTCTGGAGATGGAGTATCAGTAAGTTCATCATCGAATTGCGGCAGTAGCCTTCTCCAAGGGTAGCTTTTGGGCTGGTTTGACACACCAGTGCCGTATACTTCCTCGGCTGAGAGGACTTTCATCCATCGATCATTGAGATCGGCCTATTCGGCTTTGAGTTGCTGTTCTTTAGCCTTTAGGCTGCGAGCCGTTGCTATGGGCCGCTGCCTGATTTCTTCCTAATCTTCAAGGTTATCAGGGATGTGCGAGTCATCGGCTTCCGGTATACCTTCCTCCTCGAAGGGGGAAGGTACTCGTCGCCTTCAGGGTCGTTGACGTTAGCGGTGTTGTTTTGGTACTCAAGCCCCTCTGGACCCTCAAATGGGTGCTCAGGGATATCGGGATTGTCATGATCGGCAGGGGCATTACTGTCCCCGTTGCTGATAATAACTCTTCTTCCCTTTTTTCTTTTGGACCGCTTATGCGATTTCTAGTGCCTTGGTGGCGCGTCGCCCGATTTGTCTCCATCGTTGTGAGGCGTATTGTTGCCGTTGGTGGCAGGAGTATCCACCATGCAGACGTCATATGTAGAAGTGGCGGCCCAACTCCCGGTGTTAACGGGCGTGGGAGCATAGTCCTCTTCATCCATGTATGCTACCTCCTCGGAGGCATAGTCCAGCACGTCGGTTAAATCTTCGACGGTGGCTATCAAGTGGGTGGTGGGTGGGTGGAAAATTTTGTCCCCGCCCGCACCATAATTGAACCGAGCATAGATCGGGGCTGGATCGTCAATAATCTTCATCGATGAAAATCGCTCCAGGGCCTCATAGAACACTGAGGGCCCGATCGGATCCAGCTGTTCGGAATTCGTGGAGTTTACCTCCATGACGTCCAGACATGAGGAGTGCTTGGAAAGAACCTGTGTCCGGTCATCTGGCTTAACGGCCGGACCGGGATAAGAGATTGGTTCGTCGCCATGGGTGACCCCATCGGCATGTCTGAAGATGGGGCTCGAGGTTAAGGCCTGAGAGTCCTCGGAGGCTACAGGCAAAGCTGCGAGCCCGATTAATTTCAAATCACCCCGAGAGTCGAAGGAGAACTCTAGGTTTCGAAATCCGACCTCTCGATAAGGGGCGAAGTTCTCAACGCGTCCTAGATGGCCAGCAGAATCAACGTGCAGCACAACGCTACCGAAGGTGAAGATTTGTTCGGGGACGAAGACGTCCATGTTGCGAACCTCTTCGTTGATGAGAAGGCGAGGTGTCGATTCCATCTCTCTCACAGAGGAACTCTCAATGAAAGCACCAATGTCGGTGTCAAAGCCGGTGGATCTCGGGTAGGGGGTCCCAAACTGTGAGACTAGAATCGACGGTAACAGGAGACGAAGGGGACACGAGTTTACCCAGGTTCAGGCCCTCCTATGGAGGTAATACCCTACGTCATGCTTGGTTGTATTGATGATGTGAGGGTTTACAGAGTTGATCTACCTCGAGATTGTATATCTAACCCTAGACGAGTTGTTCTGTATCTATACCCTAAAGCCCTCCGGCTTATACAGATGTCGAGGATGCCCAGGGTTTACACATGGTCGGTTACATGCCGAAGAGATAAACATGCTTAACTACTACATCAGACGTGGAGCGCAAGCTGTGCTTCCTGAAGCTTCCATCCTAGAGACCGGGCCTTCAAATCTTTCAGTGTTCGGTAAGTAGCCCTCATAGTCCCGGCCATAACAATAGGTCGGCTATCAGTGGACCCCCTAATCCAGGACTCCCTCACCCGTAGAACAAGTTCAAATCCTAGAAGATCAAGATGCAAACCAGCTTATGAATTTTCTATAGATGCATTAGAATCTTCGACATCATCAGGTGCACGTGCAGCTACTCGATGATCTTGTGGAGTATATGTGGACTCACAACGGAAACCAAAGGGCTAACATTTGAGTTGTGCACATAAAATAATTTGTATGTAAAAACTATGTATTTTTGGTACCAACATTTGTTACTTACGTGTGATTTTGACGTGTATGATGGAAGTGCATATATTTGAGAGTCCGGACTTGGGGCATGTGACAATCGAGCACGACATATGAGGAGATTCGTGGCCGAGATCACCCCGCAACTCTATGCTACTATTCCTCAGTGACGTCGCAAAGCGTGCACTATTCGCGATGGCCTCCACCTCAGATCTTGGGTGCAAGACATCCAAGGTGGCCTCGACCGGCTGCCATGATGCAATATGTGGAGCTCTGGCGCACATTGCGCCACATTGAGCTCCGGGACTCGCCGGACATCCTTACCTGGCATTGGACTATGTCATCTGTCTACTCTACGAGCTCTTGCTACCAGGCTTTGTTCCTTGGTGCCTGCGAGGACCCGCACTAGAGGCTGATGTGGAAACCCTGGGCACCATTGCGCATCAATTTCTTCATCTGGCTTGCGCTTCAGGACCGTTGTTGGACAGCCGATCGTCCTTCACGGCACGGTCTTGTTGGGGAACGTTGCATGGGAAACAAAAATTTTCCTATGCACACGCAAGATCTATCCATGGTGATGAGCATCTACGAGAGGGAGAGTGGATCTACGTGCCCTTGTAGATCGCTAAGCGGGAAGCTTTAAGAAACGTGGTTGATGTAGTCGAACGTCTTCGTGATCCAAATCGCCAAGCGTCCACCGATCCAATCACGATACGTCCCGATCAAGTGCCGAACGGACGGCACCTCCGCGTTCAGCACACGTACAGCTTGATGACGATCTCCGCCTTCTTGATCCAGCAAGAGGGAGCGGAGAGGTAGACAAGTTCTCTAGCAGCGTGACGGTGCTGCGGCGATGGTGGTGGAGTAATCTCAGCAGGGCTTTGCCTAAGCACAGCTGAAACCGATCTAGAGGAGAAACTACGAACTAGAGGGTAGGGTTGCACGTGGCTGAAAATCTTGTTCCAAAACCCTAAAACCCTCTAGTATATATAGGAGGAAGAGAGGAGGAGGCTTGTCCCAAGGGCCAAGCCATCTAGGCTTCAGCCAAAGGGAGGGGAGGAGGAATCCTCCTCCAATCCTAGTAGAACTAGGACCCCTTCCTTATTTGGTCTTTTTGCCTTTTTCCACCTTTTTCTCTTTGGGCTTTTCTTCCCAGCCTCAAGGGCCTTGTATGGGACTTCCACCAGCCCACTAAGGGCCAATTCTTTTCCAGCTTATTTCAGCTTATTGTCAAAATAAGCTAGAAGCCCAAAAGAACTCGTTTTATATAAGCTAGCTTAGCTTATTTTCACTGGAGTCCCCTTTGCAATGGAAAAAAGCTGGGGGGTGAGCAGCTTCGCACAGAAGCTCACTTAGAATCGAGCCCAACCCCTCGTCCCACCACCGATCCCAATCCCTCGTCCCACCATCAAGTCCAACCCCTCGTACCACCACCGAGCCCAACTTTTCACTAATCATACCATATATAAGCTGAAAAAAGGCACCGAAAAGAACTGGCTAGCTTATTATCTCGAGCTTATTTTCACAGGAGCTTATTTGGAGCTTATTTTCACAGGAGCTTATTTCCACACGAGGGCTCAAAAGAACTGGCCCTAAGGGCTGGTATTCACCCTCCCACAGCCCATGTAGCCTCTTGGGTCGAAATACCCCTCCCGATGGTCCCTCGGTACACTACCGACACTCCCAATACACTACCGATGAGCCCGAAACTTTTCCGGCGACCAAAATAGGACTTCCTATATGTAAATCTTTACCTACGGACCATTCTGGAGCTCCTCGTGATGTCCGGGATCTCATGCGGGACTCCAAACAACCTTCGGTCACCACCATGCATAACTCTATACTACCGAAACGTCACCAAACCTTAAGTGTGCAGACCCTGCCGGTTCGAGAACTATGCAGACATGACCGACACACCTCTACGGTCAATAACCAATAGAGGGACCTATATGCCCATATTGGTTCCTACATATTCTACGAAGATCTTTATCGGTCGAACCTCTGTGTCAAGGATTCAGTTAATCCCATATGATGTTCCCGTTGTTCTTCGGTATGTTACTTGCCCAAGATTCAATCGTCAGTATCACCATACCTTGTTCAACCTCGTTACTGGCAAGTCTCTTTACTCATTCCATAATACAAGATCCCGTGACTAACACTTAGTAACATTGCTTGCAAGGCTTTTTGTGATGTTGTATTACCGAGTAGGCCCTGAGATACCTCTCCGTCACACGCAGTAACAAATCCCAGTCTTGATCCATGCCAACTCAACAGACACCCTCGAAGATACCTGTAGAGCACCTTTATAGTCACCAGTTCCGTTGTGACGTTTGATACACACACAAGGCATTCCTTCGGTGTCTGTGAGTTGCATGATCTCATGGTCGTAGGAACATATACTTGACCTGTAGAAAACTGTAGCAATAAACTGACATGATCAAATGCTACGTTTATACTTTCGGTCATGTCCATCCCATCATTCTCCTAATGATGTGATCCCTTTATCAAATGACATCACATGTCAATGGCTAGGAAACCATGACCATCTTTGATCAACGAGCTAGTTCACTAGAGGCATACTAGGGACAAATCGTTGTCTATTTATCCACACATGTAATGTGTTCCAATCAATACAATTATAGCATGGATAATAAAAAAATATCATGAACAAGGAAATATCATAAGAAACACTTTATTTATTGCCTCTAGGGCATATTTCCAACAGTCTCCCACTTGCACTAGAGTCAATAATCTAGTTCACATCACTATGTGATGTACATTGTAATGAATCAAACACCCATGCAGTTCTGGTGTTGATCATGTTTAGCCCTTGGAAGAGGTTTAGTCAACGGGTCTGCAACATTCAGATCCGTATGCACTTTGCAAATATTTATGTCCTTCTCCTTGATGTAATCATGGATGGAATTGAAGCATCGCTTTATATGTCTGGTCCTCTTGTGAAACCTTGGTTCCTTGGCCAGAGCAATGGCACCAGTGTTGTCACAAAACAGAGTCATTGGATTCAGTGCACTGGGCACTACTCCAAGATCTGTCATGAACTGCTTCATCCAGACACCTTCCTTTGTCGCCTCCGAGGCTGCGATGTACTCCGCTTCGCATGTAGAATCAGCTACCATGCTTTTCTTGGAACTGCACCAGCTTACAGCTCCCCCGTCGAGAATAAATACATATCCGGTTTGTGACTTAGAGTCATCCGGATCAGTGTCAAAGCTTGCATCGACGTAACCCTTTACGTCGAGCTCTTCATCACCTCCATAAACGAGAAACACTTCCTTAGTCCTTTTTAGGTACTTAAGGATATTCTTAACCGCAGCCCAATGCTCCATTTTAGGATCACTTTGAAACCTTCCGGCCGTACTTATGGCAAGGCTGACATCGGGTCTTGCGCGTAGCATTGCATACATGATAGAGCCTATGGCTGAAGCATAGGGGATGACACTCATCTTTTCTCTATCTTCTGCAGTCACTGGGCATTGAGTCTTACTTAACTTCACACCTTGTAACACAAGTAAGAACCCCTTCTTGGACTGGTCCATATTGAACTTCTTCAAAACTTTATCAAGGTATGTGCTATGTGAAAGTGCTATTAAGTGTCTCGATCTATCTCTATAGATCTTAATGCCTAATATGAAAGCAGCTTCTCCTAGGTCCTTCATTGAAAAACTCTTGTTCAAATATTTCTTCACGCTTTCCAGCATTTCTATATTGTTTCCAATCAGCAATATGTCATCCACATATAATATTAGAAACGCTATAGAGCTCCCACTCACTTTCTTGTAAATACAAGCTTCTCCACAAACTTGTATAAACCCAAACACTTTTATCACCTCATCAAAGCGCTTATTCCAACTCCGAGATGCTTGCACCAGCCCATAAATGGATCGCTGGAGTTTGCAAACTTTGTCAGCATTCTCTGGATCGACAAAACCTTATGGTTGCATCATATACAACTCTTCCTCAAGGAAACCATTGAGGAACGCTGTTTTGACATCCATCTGCCAAATTTCATAGTCGAAATAAGCAGCTATTGCAAACATGATTCTGACAGACTTAAGCATCGCTACGGGTGAGAAGGTCTCATCGTAGTCAACTCCTTGAACTTGTGAAAAACCCTTTGCCACAAGTCGAGCTTTATAGACGGTGACATTACCGTCCGCGTCCGTCTTCTTCTTAAAGATCCATTTGTTCTGAATGGCCTTTCACCCTTCAGGTAATACTTCCAAAGTCCATGCTTTGTTTTCATACATGGATCCCATCTCGGATTTCAGAGCCTCTAACCATTTCTCGGAATCTGGGTCCATCATCACTCCTCCATAGCTCATATGGCGTTGTCTCAACGGATTTCAATGGTGCCCTATTTAAAGTGAATGCAGCTGTCTCTAATGCATAACCCCAAAACGATAGTGGCAAATCAGCAAGAGACATCATAGAAGGCACCATATCTAATAAGGTTCGGTTACGACGTTCAGACACACCATTACGCTATGGTGTTCCAGGCGGTGTCAACTGTGAAACAATTCCACACTGTCTTAAGTGACTGCCAAACTCATAACTCAGATATTCACCTCCTCGATCAGATCGCAGGAATTTAATCTTCTCGTTACGATGATTCTCAACTTCACTCTGAAATTGCTTGAACTTTTCAAACGTTTTAGACTTGTGTTTCATTAAGTAAATATACCCATATCTACTTAAGTCATCAGTGAAGGTGAGAAAATAGCGATATCCACCGCGCGATGTAACATTCATTGGACTGCACACATGAGTATGTATGATTTCCAATAAGTCACTTGCCCATTCCATTGTTCCAGCGAATAGCGTTTTAGTCATCTTACCCATGAGGCATGGTTCACATGTGTCAAGTGATTCAAAATCAAGTGACTCCAAAAGTCCATCAGCATGGAGCATCCTCATGCGTTTTACACCCATATGACCCAAACGGCAGTGCCACAAGAAAGTGGTACTATCATTATCAACTCTACATCTTTTGGCATCAATGTTATGAACATGTGTATCATCACTATCAAGATTCAATATGAATAAACCCCTCACATTGGGTGCGTGACCATAAAAGATATTACTCATATAAATATAACAACCATTATTCTCTGATTTAAATGAGTAACCGTCTCGCAATAAACAAGATCCAGATATAATGTTCATGCTTAATGCAGACACTAAATAACAATTATTCAGGTTCATCACTAATCCCGATGGTAATCGAAGAGAGAGTGTGCCGACGGTGATCACATCAACCTTGGAACCATTTCCCACGGGCATCGTCACTTCGTCCTTTGCCAGCCTTCGTCTATTCTGTAGTTCCTGTTTTGAGTTGCAAATGTGAGCAACCGAACCGGTATCAAATACCCATGCACTACAACGAGAGCTAGTAAGGTACACATCAATAACATGTATATCATATATACCTTGTTTGTCGTTGGCCGCCTTCTTGTCAGCCAGGTACTTGGGGCAGTTTCGCTTCCAATGACCAGTTCCCTTGCAATGAAAGCACTCAGTTTCTGGCTTGGGTCCAGCCTTGGGCTTCTTTACAGGAGTAGCAACTGCTTTGCCATCCTACTTGGTTTTACCCTTCTTGCCCTTGCTCTTTCCATTCTTCTTGAAACTAGTGGTTTTATTGACCATCAACACTTGATGTCCTTTCTGGATTTCAGACTCAGCGACTTTTAGCATCACAAACAATTGGCGACAGACTTGTTCATTCCGTGCATGTTATAGTTCATCACAAAGCTCTTGTAACTAGGTGGCAGTGATTGAAGAACACTGTCAGTGATCGCCTCTGGCGGAAGGGCAATTCCCAACTCCGCCAAACGAGTCAAATACCCAGACATTCTAAGTATATGTTCACTGATAGACCCGTTCTCCTCCATTTTGCAAGCATAGAACTTATCGGAAGTCTCATACCTCTCGATCAGGGCATTCTTTTGAAAGATAAACTTCAACTCCTGAAACATCTCATATGCTCCATGACGTTCAAAACGTCTTTGAAGTCCCGGTTCTAAGCCATACAATATTGCACACTGAACTATTGAGTAATCTCCAGAACGTGCCTCCCAAGCGTTCTTAACGTCTTCGGATGACATGTCTTCTGGTTGGTCACCAAGCGGTGCATCAAGGACATATGATTTCTGGGAAGCCTTGAGGATAATCCCCAGATTACGGGCCCAGTCAACAAAGTTACTTCCATCATCTTTCAACTTAGCTTTCTATAGGAACGCATTAAAATTCAGGGGTGCTACTGCGCGAGCCATTGATATACAACATAAATATGCAAAGGTTACTTAGACTATTGTTCAAGATAATGAGTTTAGTTAATCACATTACTAAGGCTCCCACTCAAATTGACATCCCTCAGGTCATCTGAGTGTCACATGATCCAAATACACCAACTCAAGTCCGATCATCACGTGAGTTGAGGTGGTTTCAATGGTGAACATCATCATGTTGATCATATCTACTATATGACTCATGTTCGACCTTTCAGTCTCTTGTGTTCCGAGGCCATGTCTGTACATGCTAGGCTCGTCAAGTTTAACCCGAGTGTTCTGCATGTGCAACACTAGCTTGCACCCGTTGTATGTGAACATAGAGTTTATCACACCCGATCATCACGTGGTGTCTCGACACGACGAACTTTCGCAACAGTGCACACTCGGGGAGAACACAATTGACCTTGAAATTTAAGTGAGGGATCACCTTATAATGATATTGTCGTCCTAAGCAAAACAAGGTGCATAAAAGGATTAACATCACATGCAAATCATAAGTGGCATGATATGGCCATGAACTTGTGCTTTTGATCTTCATCTTGAAAGCGCCGACATGATCTCCATCGTCATCGGCATAACACCATGATCTCTATCATCATGATCTCCATCATTGTGTCACCATCGGGGTTGTCGCTCCCACCATGCTCATACTACTATGGCTATCGTTTAGCGATAAAGTAAAGCATTACATAGCGCTTAATGATTAACACGCAGGTCATACGATAATTAAAGACAACCCTATGGCTCCTGTCGGTTGTCGTACTCATTGACATGCAAGTTGTGATGTTCTATACAACACATGATCATCTCATACATCACATATATCTCATCATGTAATTGGCCATATCACATCACAACATACCCTGCAAAAACAAGTTAGACGTCCTCTAATTGTTGTTGCAAGTTTTATGTGGCTGCTACGGGTATCTAGCAAGAACAATTCTTACCTACGCAAAACCACAATGGTGATACATAAATTGCTTTTAAACCTTCTCAAGGACCGCCTTTGTCAAATCCGATCCAACTAAAGTAGGAAAATAGACACCCGCCAGCCATCTTTGTGCAACGAAGTTACACGTCAGTCGATGGAACCGGTCTCTCATAAGCGTACGAGTAAGGTTGGTCCAGGCCGCTTCATCCCACAATACGGGCACGAGCCTGAGATCCCAATTTCAGCTCTTAGAACATCAAATATGTTCTGTGACATTCAAAACGTTTTGGAGCCTCAATTCTAAGTCGTAATGCATGACGCACTAAACTATCAAGTAGTCATCGGAACGTATTTGTCAGATGTTCACAACATCTACAGACGATGCTAGAGGGAGTGGCCGACCGAGCGGTGCATTAAGGACATAAGCCTTCTATGTAGCAATGAGGACAATCCTCAGATCACGGACCCAGTCCGCAATATTGCTACCATCATCTTTCAACTCTATTTCTCTAGGAACATGTAAAAATTCAAGGGAACTACATCGTGAGCTAGTAATCTACAACATAATTTGCAAAGACACTAGTGACTATGTTCATGATAATGAGTTCAATTAATCATATTACTTAAGAACTCCCACTCAAATTGACATCCCTCTAGTCATTCGAGTGATACATGATCCAAATTCACCAACTCAAGACCGATCATCACATGAGTTGAGGTGGTTTCAATGGTGAACATCATCATGTTTATCATATCTGCTATATGACTCATGTTCGACCTTTCGGTCTCTTGTGTTCCGAGGCCATGTCTGTACATGCTAGGCTCGTCAAGTTTAAACCGAGTGTTCTGCATGTGCAACACTGGCTTACACCCGTTGTATGTGAACATAGAGTCTATCACACCTGATCATCACGTGGTGTCTCGACACGACGAACTTTCGCAACGGTGCACACTCAGGCAGAACACAATTCATCTTGAAATTTAAGTGAGGGATCACCTTATAATGCTACCGTCGTCCTAAGCAAAACAAGGTGCATAAAAGGATTAACATCGCATGCAAATCATAAGTGACATGATATGGCCATGAACTTATGCTTTTGATCTCCATCTTGAAAGCACCGGCATGATCTCCATTGTCACCGGATCAACACCATGATCTCCATCATCTTGATCTCCATCAACGTGTCGCCATCGGGGTTGTCACGCCCACCATGCTTCTACTACTATTGCTACCATTTAGCGATAAAGTAAAGCATTACATAGCGCTTAACGATTGACACACAGGTCATACAATAATTAAAGACAACCCTATGGCTCCTGTCGGTTGCCGTACTCATCGACATGCAAGTTGTGATATTCTATAAAACACATGATCATCTCATACATCACATATATCTCATCGTGTAATTGGCCATATCACATCACAACATACCCTGCAAAAACAAGTTAGACGTCCTCTAATTGTTGTTGCATGTTTTACATGGCTGCTACGGGTATCTAGCAAGAACAATTCTCACCTACGCATAAACCACAACGGTGATACATAAGTTACTTTCCAACCTTCTCAAAGACCTCCTTAGTCGAATCTGATCCAACTAAAGTAGGAGAAACAGACACCCGCCAACCATCTTTGTGCAACGAGGTTACACGTTAGTCGATGGAACCGGTCTCTCGTAAGCGTACGAGTAAGGTTGGTCCAGGCCGCTTCATCCCACAATATCGCTGAACCAAAACACGGCCAAGGAAGGAAGTAATCTAAGCATCCATGCCCACAAACTCTTTGTGTTCTACTCGAGATCTCATCTACACATAGACCTAGCTCATGATGCCACTGTTGGGGAACGTTGCATGGGAAACAAAAAAATTCCTACGCACACGCAAGATCTATGCATGGTGATGAGCATCTACGAGAGGGAGAGTGGATCTACGTACCCTTGTAGATCGCTAAGCGGGAAGCACTAAGAAACGTGGTTGATGTAGTTGAACGTCTTCGCGATCCAAATTGCCAAGCATCCCGCAATCCAGTCACGATCCGTCCCGATCAAGTGCCGAACGGACGGCACCTCCGCGTTCAGCACACATACAGCTTGATGAAGATCTCCGCCTTCTTGATCCATCAAGAGGGAGCGGAGAGCTAGATGAGTTCTCCGGCAGCATGATGGCACTGCGGCGATGGTGGTGGAGTAATCTCAGCAGGGCTTCGCCTAAGCACAGCTGAAACCGATCTAGAGGAGAAACTACGAACTAGAGGGTAGGGTTGCACGTGGCTGAAAATCTTGTTTCAAAACCCTAAAACCCTCTAGTATATGTAGGAGAAAGATATGAGGAGGCTTGGCCCAAGGGCCAAGCCATCTAGGCTTCGGCCGAAGGGAGGAGAGGAGGAATCCTCCTCCAATCCTAGTAGGACTAGGACTCCTTCCTTATTTGGTTTTTTTGCCTTTTTCCACCTTTTTCTCTTTGGGATTTTCTTCCCAGCCACATGGGCCTTGTGTGGGACTTCCACCAGCACACTAAGGGCTGGTATTCACCCTCCCACAGCCCATGTAGCCTCTTGGGTCAAAATACCCCTCCTGATGGTCCCCCGGTACACTACCGCACTCCCGGTACACTACCGATGAGCCCGAAACTTTTTCGGTGACCAAAACAGGACTTCCTATATACCAATCTTTTCCTCCAAACCATTTCGGAGCTCCTCGTGACGTCCGAGATCTCATCCAGGACTCCGAAAAACCTTCAGTCACCACCATGCATAACTCTATACTACTGAAACGTCACCGAACCTTAAGTGTGCAGACCCTGCGGGTTCGAGAACTATGTAGACATGACCGAGACACCTCTACGGTCAATAACCAATAGCGGGACCTGGATGCCCATATTGGTTCCTACATATTCTACGAAGATCTTTATCGGTCGAACCTCTATGTCAAGGATTCAGTTAATCCCATATGATGTTCCCTTTGTTCTTCGGTATGTTACTTGCCCGAGATTCGATCATCGGTATCTCCATACCTAGTTCAACCTTGTTACTGGCAAGTCTGTTTACTCGTTCCGTAATACAAGATCCCATGACTAACACTTAGTCACATTGCTTGCAAGGCTTGTTGTGATGTTGTATTACCGAGTGGGCTCTAAGAGACCTCTCCGTCACACGGAGTAACAAATCCCAGTCTTGATCCATGCCAACTCAACAGACACCCTCGGAGATACCTGTAGAGTACATTTATAGTCACCCAGTTACGTTGTGACTTTTGATACACACAAGGCATTCCTCCGGTGTCCGTGAGTTGCATGATCTCATGGTCGTAGGAACATATACTTGACATGCAGAATACTGTAGCAATAAACTGACACGATCAAATGCTACGTTTATAGATTGGGTCTTGTCCATCCCATTATTGTCCTAATGATGTGATCCCGTTATCAAATGACATCACATGTCAATGGCTAGGAAACCTTGACCATCTTTGATCAACGAGCTAGTTCACTAGAGGCATACTAGGGATAAAGCGTTGTCTCTTTATCCACACATGTAATGTGTTTCCAATCAATACCATTATAGCATGGATAATAAAAATTATCATGAACAAGGAAATATAATAATAAACACTTTATTTATTGTCTCTTGGGCATATTTCCAACAGTTCTGCCCCATGAGCCCGCATGTGCCCTCTGCGACCAAGAGGAGGAAACAATGCAACACCTTCTGGCAGGATGCTCCTTCTCCACGCAGGTATGGCACGAGGTCCTCTCATGGGTCCGATCTACCGCCGACCTCCCGAGCATGTAGATGGAGTTCCACGACTGGTGGGCCACATCCTGTGCCAACGCGTCCACAGCTACACTTAAAGGACTGGCCTCTCTCATCATCCTCACCGCTTGGTGGCTATGGAATCACCGCAACAGTTGCATGTTCAATGGGGACCAACCTTCCGTCTCCAGCCTGTGCTCCATCATCAAAGAAGAATCGCGCCTCTGGGCCAAGGCCAGCACCACTGCCATTAGAATCATACTCCCGGAGAGTTAGTCTAGGCCATAGTGGGGATGAGCAGCCCCATCTGTCTGCTCCGTGATCACTTCCATGCCTTGTTGCGCACATGGCTTAGTGCATCACGTTTAATCTCATGTTGTAATACTCTCCTTCTATCAATGCAAAGATACACATGCTTAGCGTATTCGTGAAAAAAAGGAACGGTTTGGCCGTGTTCGTGGAGGTGTCTGGACGTGTCCGTAAACGTATGGAAAAATGGTTTTGCCAAGCCTGGCCGTAGATGCTCTAAGGCCTTGTTTGGCGCAAGAGGTTTTCAAAAACCAAAGGGGCTAGGGATTTTGTGCGATTTGGCTAATCCCTCCCCTTCAATCCCCTACATCCCCAGCTCCAGTATTCCCTTACACATAATTTTTTTTGTTTGGTCAGAATCCTTTATATTCTTTTTCAACCTCAGCCCCCACACGCCCTTGCATGTATAACATAATAAAAATGTGAATTTTATCACAACAACATCACTAATTTTGTTTGACTGCACAAGAACAACACCATCATTTTGCACGACTTGAATCAAATAAAAGAAATGAGCAATCAGGTCGCAAGACACCCTGAAATTGATGGCAACCAGTCAAGCAAGCTCTAGCATTAGGTCACATAGATTTTCCACATCAAGTACTAGCACTGAAATATCACAACTGGAAGTTTCCTCGCAGTGGTTAATAATCAAGAAGCTCCTCTCAACAAAATACTAATTTATGGAAATGGATCAATTTTTTCTCATAAAACGTGAATGGCGACACGAACTTACCGCTCCAAGTAAATCAGCGATTAGACTGTTAACAAAGTACTACATACTCTCATTGTGTACAAAATAAACATACGGATATGGACTAAAAGAAGTAGAAGGACTGAGTAATGTAATTTTGATTGACTAATTCAAGTTTATCCCTAGACAAGTAGATCCTCTACAGGGATACACAAACAACTTCAACATTTGGAACAGGACATGGCTCAACGAAATGCCTAAACTAGTACAGAAAATTCTGGTTTAGTTTAGATATCAATTTCCTGCCAGCAGACGCCACCTATAACGAGCAGTGACTGAAAACAGAATAGACAGCGGGGACTCATTTGAGATCTCACAATGCTTTCTTTCACTTGGTTGTATGATACGAGAAGAAATCAGCCACATCTAAGACACAAGCAACTACACAGACAGAGTGGTAAGAACATTGCCGAAACAGGCTTTCGCCCCACTTATAGATAAAGCATACGTCCATACAACCACATCTCAAGTACAGTCATAGAAGAGAAATGATGGAGCCACAGCACAAATACGACCAAATGAAAGAGGAAGGAACAAAAAGGCCTCCAGGGGCAAGCTACGAAACAGGCGAGCGGTCGGAGAGCCGACGCGCGGTAGACATCAGGGCGTCCAGGAATAGCTGAAGTCAATCACGATCCCTCGGCCTAGCAAGCGGATGCCAGTGCTGCAAGAAGGCAAGAAATTTGAAGAACGAGTCAGAAGTACGTCGCGGGAACACCCACTCAATCGCCATCTTGTTGCGAGTAGTCCGGAGAGTCCACATCATAGCCGCGAAGATGAGCCAGAACAGTCAGCGCGTACGGCCAACCTAAGTGGCCCTAACATGCAGAAACTCTGCAAGGTCATGAGCCTCCCACTCTAGCCCTAGAGCCTCACGAACAAAGCACCAAAGTGCCTGTGCTGCTACGCAAGAAAACGAAATGTGCGTTCCCGTTTCCGAGACATGGCACAAAGGGCAAAGGCCATTGCCCGGACCATGGCATTTCAACACCTCGGTCCCCGAAGGCAGACGGTCTCGGAGGAGCTGCCATACAAAAATCTTAATCTTTAAGGGAAACTGTGTCTTCCACAATGGGGATAGCCACTATAGAACCGGCATACGACATAACGCCTGATAGGCCGAACTAATAGAGAATTCACCCGAAGGAGAAAGGCTCCAAGAAACAGTGTCAGGATCCTGGGATGGAGGAAGAGGGACTATTTCCCTCAGGACTGTCCATTCCCGTACCTCATCTGGTCCGAATGACCAGCGGAACGCAATGTTCCATCCCTCCTCCAAAGCAGCCGCAGATACAAGACTGGTCGGGTCATCACAAATCGCAAAGAGCCTCGGGAACCGCAAGCGGAGAGGCTCGCCCTCAAGCCAGGGGTCCAACCAAAATTGGGTCCCTGGCCCATTGCCAACCGAGAAATGCAAACCCATCCTAATCTCTTCCTTGATGGCCTGAATAGATTTTCAGAACTGGGACCCAGCCAAGTGTGAGCAAGCCATGAGAGGTTGGCCCTGCAAGTACTTGGACTCAACCAGCTGCAGCCACAACCCCCCCATCTCCCCGCAAAATCCGCCAAACCCAACGTAGCATAAGCGCAACGTTCATTCGGCGAGATGCAGGGATGCCCAACCCACCTCGGTCCTTCGGCAAGCAAATGTCAGCCCACTTCACCATATGGTACTTGGGCCGACCATCCCCTGCCTGCCAGAAGAACCTAGCCAGCTCCTTGTCAAAGGAGCTATGCACACCTTTGGGTAAGATGTACATCCCCATCATATACATGGGGAGGCTGGCAAGGTTAGAGCAAATGAGGACAGTTTTGCTACCTTTAGAAGTGAACCTACCGCACCAAGGCTCCGCACGGGGCGCTACTCGTCCCACAAGCAGATCATACCCACTCACCAAAATCCTGGATTCAGCCAGGGGCATCCCCAAGTAAGATATGGGGAATGATGCCAACCTATAGTTGAGGTTATCCGCAATCCAAAGCTGCTCAGCCTCCGAATAGCCAAGGACCACCACCTCGCTCTTATCAAAGTTAATCTTAAGTCATTTCCTCAAAACAGAGCAAAAGGAACTTAAGATTAACAATGTCTGAGTCCGAGCCTTCCACCATAATCATGGTGTCATCCACATACTGCAAGTGAGTAACCCCCCATCCAGGATGAAGTGACTAACTACACCCTTAAGGTGGCCGGCCAACTTGGCATTATCTAAGATGCCCACAAGGGCATCAACTGCGAGGTTGAAAAGCAAGGGGGAGACAGGGTCCCCATGCTTTACCCCTCTGAAAGCCTAGAAAAAGGGGCCCACCTCGCCATTGATGTTGATCGCCGTGTTCCCAGATCTAACCAGTTGCATGATCCAGGAACACCACCTCTCGTCAAATCCTCGTCGCTCCATCACCAACCTCAAAAAGGACCAGTCTAAGCGGTCATACGCCTTATGGAAGTCCAATTTGAGGAACACCCCCTTAAGCCCCTTCGACGCCACCTCATGGACGATCTCGTGAAGGGCAAGTATTCCGTCATGGATCCGCCGGCCCTTCAGGAACGCGGACTGAAGGGGTGAGCAATCCTTTCCGCCACTAACACGTTGATCACCGTGATGGGGCGGAAGTGTCGAATATCCGTCGCCCCAACTACTTTGGGGATCAGAGATATGACGCCATAGTTAATCCTAGCCATGTCCAAGGTTCCAATATAGAACTCATGAAACATGGGCATAATGACCGGGCGCAAGATCTCCCAGAATTTTTGGAAAAAGATTACCGGGAGGCCATCCGGCCCCGGGGCTGAGCAAGTGTTCATAGACGCAATTGCTCGACCCACCTCCTGAGGGGAGAATGGGAGAGTAAGTTTCGCATTCTCCGCATCGGAGACCTGGTCATCAAGCGGCCAGAAGTCAGCGTAGAGAGAGACGCCTCCGCGTGGCTCAGCTAAGAACAACTCCTTAAAAAAGGAGTAAATATGGGTGGAGATGTCCTCTGGGCTTTCCAGAAGAACATCTCCATCCTAGAGGAAAGAGATGGCACACTTCCGCCTGCGGCCATTAGCCATCGCCTGAAAGTAGGCAGTGTTCGCATCCCCCTTAAGGAGCCAGTTCTGGCCCCCTCGACGCTGCCAGAACAGCTCCTCGCTCTTGTAAATGTCCAAGAGCAAGGCCTCGAGGGCGTATCTCCTAAGCCAGTCATCAGGAGACAAGCCCTGCCCGTCAGCAAGGTCATCCAACACCTTAATCTGATCCGGTAGGGCCCCTTTACGGGCCCGGAGGTCAGCTCCAAGGTTCGCCCCCAGCCCTTCATGGCCTGGCGAGACAATTTAGAACAGTGATGACAGGCATCCACAACACAAAACACACGAGGTGGGAACGCGGCCGCCTCTAGCCAGCGGTCGCGAACCATCTCAAAGAAACCCGGTTGCTCCAGCCAGAATGTCTCAAAGCGGAAGCGACGAGTCCTAGGGAGGCCTCATCCCCCGACGAGAAATGCAGGGGGTATGATCGGAGCCAATCCGAATGACCGCCTTGAGAGAGCATAATGGGAACATCACTTCCCACTGAGCCGACACAAAGACCCGATCTAAAACACTCCGGATGGGGCCCGCCTGCTTATTCGTCCACATAAACCTAGCCCCTACATGGGCTATCTCACGGAGCGCAAGATCCGCAATGCAGTCGTTAAATAGACGCATGCGGACCCGATCAACATTAGGCGAGCTTTTATCAGAAGCCCACCTAATGAGGTTAAAGTCCCCGACCACCACCACTGGAGTGGTGCACCTCTCCACCTTATTTTTAAGCTCGGCGAGGAAGTCGGCACAGCGAGCATGATCCGCAGGATCATATACGAAAATCACCTCCCAACTGAAGTGGACTCGTTGGTCAGTGACGGACATGCTCAGGAAGAATTCCCCTCGGTCCATATCCTCAACCGAGAAAGCATCCTCCCGGACTCCGAGCAAAATGCCCCCAGATTGCCCCGTAGCAGGCAACCACTGCCAGGCAAACTGATGGCGGGAAAGCCCCTGGAGATCATGCATACTAAAGTCCTGGCGAATCGTCTCCTGCAGTCCAACAATGTCAATCTCCTTCTGACGCAAATTCTCGATGAGCTGACGCCTCCCGCCAGTGAGGCCGAAGCCCGTAATGTTCCAACATAGGAGCTTCATTTAATAAGGATCCTCAAACCTCTTGCATCCGTTCGGATTGAGTGGTTCGGACCCCGCAAGCCATCTAGCAGCGTCCTACATCGTGTCGTAGAGGGGATCTGGGCATCTGCTTTTCCACAAACCGGAAGCAAACAAGGGGTGTTTTGCGGAAGTGGACACCAGCCATGTAGGATTACGGCAGCCTTGGCCCACCCAAAGTAGACAGCGAGCTCGTACATTTGGAGCTAGCCGCATTGTTTTCGTGGCAAAATCCCCTTTTCTCATCCCTCTCCTCTACCCGCAAAATTGGAGTTGTTGTTGGTGGTGATGACTTCACTCTCACACTACATCCCAATTTCGCTCGTCCAAGTAGAACCCATCGGATCCCTCCAATTTGAAACTTTTTTTTGCAATGGTGCATCCATCGTTGCCGTAATTACGCAAATGTGGTGTTGGCTGCTTGATTGAGTTTCTTTTTTTGTGGTGTTGGACATGCATTGGTTGTTATATACTAATAATGCAATACAACTGAATTATTTTGATTTTCGTAGCAATGCACGAACATTTTGCTAGTATACCGTTAAAGAGTGTTGTCAATATAGACCATTCTGCTCAAGGACGAACTTTAGACCTCAAAGGCCAAGTGCTTTTATTCGACTAAATTATACAAATTACATCACTGGAACGCTTCAACAGGAATTACATACTGTCGGAGAATTCAAACACGGGAGGCACGAAAGAAAGCGGGAACGTCACATTATTTCGCCTCGAATCAAATTCTTGGGGAAAAGCTTCCACGGAAATGCGGCATGCGTCCGAGTTTACTCCTCGACGATACGAGCAGACTGGCATGGCATCTCAACTTCTCATTCATTTAACCTGCAGCGACGAGTAAATTAAAGCAGTTGTATTTTTCAGAAATTCAGCAAATCTTATATGCATGTTTGGTGCAGACACCAAGAGATCAAACGTTGCCGAGTACCTCAGCTTTCTGCTGGTCGTCATACTTGGGACGGACTTTAAAGTCCACGTTGTTGAGGACCTTGTTCATGAGAATGTCCGCGGAGTCTATACCTGCAACGCAAAGGAAGCAGCATGCAGCGCCTAGTTAGCACAGGGAAACCACGTCCACGGTCCACCTCGCCTGAGGGTCCGGAAGAAGATAAGATAAGCTCCGTGGACGTAGCCATTGTAGTGCTCGCTGGTGTGCTCCCCGGTGAAGTAGACCCGCCCGCCAACCGGCGCCTGCATGCGATCATAACCAATCACGTCAGAGCCTGGCCCGCGCCATCAACTCCGTGATGCCTAAGTTTCACCATCGGCACACACACATTGTATACGCGCGCGTGGCGTGGCCTACTGGTCGTACCCGGAGCTGGTCGTACTCGTGGCGGTTGACGCCGATGGGCCAGTTGGAGTAGGAGCCCTTGAAGAAGCGGTTGGACCACCAGCGCGGCACGTAGATATCGGTGGCGTCGGGGACGTCCCGGTCGGGGAACATGTTCCGCAGCACGCCCACGGCCTCCGCCATGGTCACGTTGTCGGGCTGCTGCTCGATCCGCCGCGCCTCCACGTCCGTCACCGTCACCAGCAGCACGTTGGCCCCGGGGTACTCCTGCTCGAACGACTGCCACATCCCGTAGTAGCCTCTCCTGGAGCTGGCGTAGACGAAGAACTGCTTCCCGGGGCCCGTCAGCCAGAACTTTTTAGGGAACTTGAGGAAGATCTTGGTGTACACGGCCATGTCGAATCTGTAGATGGCGATGATCTTCCATGCCTGGGTTGTCGTTTAAGGCACACACACCAGCTAGAGTTAGTTATGCTGTTGCGGGGTGATGTTGGGTGTCAACTTGAGAAGAAGAAGAAGAAGAAAAAAAAAAGATTAACGGACGACGTACTGGCAGCTGAGGCTTGAACTGTATGAGATCGCTCTGCAGGACCCCTAAGCTTGTGGACACCATCACGTAATCTGCGCTGTACGCTGAGTTGTCCTCTGTAGTCACCACCACACCTCTGTCGCTGTACGAGATCTCCCGCACCACCTGCAAGTTTGTGCATGCATCAACGCGCCTCCAAATTGTAATATCAAAAAAACGTCTTACATTATGAGATGGAGGAAATACTATGTAACACTTGGGAATGAATTTCGATGCAATTCATCAGGTTTCGCAATTTCTGTATAAATTAAGGACGGAATGAAAGTGGCATGGGAGAATTCAGGATAAAAGAAGCGTGATCAGTAACCACTTTGCGTCCTTTGCCTAGCTCAGATTCCTTTTTGAATCAGACTTCATACATCTGCATGATTCTTTACTAAAGAGAGATACTGCATGTGTCTTGTTCGACATAGAAATGATTATTTCTTAGTTAACTGTTTTTTGCCATCAAATCAAACTTTTCCCTATTCCTTGTGCACTTGCATGATTCCTGGATCTGACAGTTCTCATGACTTGGAAATAAAAAAATTAACTCATAATTCAGAAAAAAAATTGAAATGGGGGCAAAAGGTTTCCCTCACATAATTTAGAACTAGTTATTCCTACAGGCAAGGACAGCCATTAGATGTAGATCAAATAAATGATTGCTTCTAATTACTGATTTACTTTAGTGCCTAAAGTTTGATCTGTAGCTAGCATTTTTCTTTCATGATTATGAAAAAAAATTATAAATATTGTTGATATCAATTTCCATTTTTTACTAGAAGATATCAATTTTCCTTACCACAACTATTAACAGGTTGTGTGGTTAGTGAAAGAGTTGTATTTCCAAGGTGATTATTTTTTTGAGGAGTATTCCAAGGTGATTATGCTTTCAACGGTAAACGATGTACTCGTTGGTACCGAGAGATATGTGGTGACTTCGTTCATCTTTGATGCTCGTCGCACTTGGTTTCATCAAAGGAAAGTCCTTTCACCCAAAACAGCACGTCGCACTTGGTTTCACCAAAGGAAAGTCCTTTCACCCAAAACAGCACGTCTGAATTTAGTTCAATTTTGCAGGGGCATTTCCTTTCATTTTGACACATCCTCTCCTAAATAGAGACTTTTTAGATATTAACATGGTTTTGAGTGTAAAAATATTTAACAAATAAATCTTCAGCCAGGTATTAGTACAACCATTATCTATATATAAATTATTTTGTAGTATTTGTTATAGTACTAGTTGATGTTTGAAAAGTTTGATTATTACTTTTATTTTTTGTAAAACCATGAGTACCTTGTTGAGCTTGACCCTAGGATCTATGATGTTCCCGGACTTGTCGGAACGCAGGTACTGGCCAGCGATGTGATATATGAGGGTCTCAAATCCCCGCTGATCGGCGACAAAGTTGGCGTCGTCTCCGAAGTCGGCGAAGGTGGCCGTCGGCTCGGTGCCCTGCAGGCTGGTGATGCGCGGCGGCTCGGCGAACTCGTAGTCGTACCTGAAGTAGTCCAGCGCCATGTCCACCGGTGTCGTCGGCCCGTTCGGCTGGCTGCAACGCACACATCCATGTATCAGCTCGAAACATGCTAACCCGAATCATGGTTGCCATGCATGCAGTGCCATGGCGGCTAGCAAAGCTTGCAAGTTACTGTTAATGGAGACGAATATATGCGTACTGGTTGAAGAGGCGCTGCATGGCCAAGATGGAGATGTCGTCGCGGCCGCTGGGATCCATCTCCGCGGCGAGCTTGCCGCCCAGCTCCTCCACCTCGTCGCCGCGGTCCATTCTCTTCTGCATGAACTCCTCGTCGTAGAGGCCACCACTGCAGGTTGTTGATGCAAACAAGCATAAAATCATGTTAGTTAGACCGTCGACGAGCTGCATGCATTTGTGCTGCAGCTTATGAGAAATTAACAGTCCGTGTGTAACCAATCGATCATCGTGTGTGCGTCGTCCTCCATTGTATGATTGTTCGTATTTGTGAGTTAATAGTTTGGTCCTTCTTTTCATTAATAAACCGTCCATCATGCTGCGTGCGTGTCGTTTCTACACGGTTTGCACACCTCACGTCGTCACTGTTGTGCAGTTATTAGGTGGTGCCCATCACCGAAAGCTTATGTTCTGGCGTTTTTCCCACGTGCGTTTTATCAGAGCTCCTGCATGGTCATGTTAACGCCTCCGCGCGCGGGCTCGGGAACGTGTCCATGTTTTCGTTCTCACGTGCATGTCCATACTTTATGACTCTTTTTATGCTTATATATGCATGCTGTTGGTTACCAGTCTTTGTATATGTGTTTCTTCATCATCTTATGTATGCACTGCACGTACTCCTACGTACCTCTCCTTGTAGACGTTGCCGACGACGCCGTCGAAGTCGGAGTAGAAGTTCCTGAGCTTGAGGCTGGAGTTGACCATGGGCCAATGGGGTTGGTCTTGTCCCCGTTGAGGCCCTCCACCCAGTTGGCGCCGATCTCCACGTTGAGGCCGCCGAAGTTGTGCTTGTGCATCCGGCCGCCCACCCGGTCCGTCGCCTCCAGGATCAGCAGGTCCCTCACCCCGGCGTCCCACAGCCGCTTCCCCGCCGAGATCCCTGCACGCAAAAATATAAAACGACGACGACGACGTACGTTCCATGCATATTAGCTATGGATATTGCATGCATGCATGCATGCATGGGTGATATATATATATATATGTATGTATATACCTGACATGCCGGCGCCGACTATGATGACCCTGGGGCCTCCGCCGGCGGCGACAAGGGAGGCATGCTGTGCGGCTATCAGCACTAGTGCCGCTATGGCAGTGACGAACCAAGGCTTCATCTCTATCTGTCTCTCTTCCCCCCTCGTTTAGTTTCGTCCAATGATGGACACTACTGTGTTAGCACTGCTAGCTAGTGAGGCTGCTGCCCTGCTGTCCAGCCCAGCTGGGCACTTCATTTATATATACCCACACCAGGTGCCTGCCCTTGTGCCAAAAGAAAAAAAAAATCATAATTAAAGACGCGGGAACCACACACGTTCCCAAGAGTTAATAATTTGTACCATGGCCACCAAATCCAGTGGTCATCGACGCCTGGACGGAGACAGGGTGTGGTGTCGACCTTATCTTATTTGTTTTCCTCGGCGGTGAGCTTTTTTTCTTGTGAAAGTGAATGATTTGGCTAGATTAGACAGCTGCGACGATCTCCAACGCACAATTTTCTCGATTTATTACGTGTTTTTCCTGGGTTCCACAAAATTAAGGGGGAAATCATGCTCATGTGGTTTTATTCGAATGATAGAAAAAAACACGGTAAATATAGTAAGGGATTGTTCAGTTGTTGGTTGAGACTAAAGTTTGCCTAAAGTTGCCACGTCTAAGTTTAGACAAGTTTCGGTTTAGAAAAAAAGCTTAAACAGGCTTGGCCAAATTTAAATTCGTGGCTGGTTTAAGCCATGCCTCATGCAGTATGCATTTTATTTAGGGACATGCAACATGCATTTTGCTACACTACGATCCCACATCATTTTAGTGTGGAGAGGTTCGCTTAGGATTTACCTGTGTGTACAATTTAATAGAAATAATCTTATATATGCACGAGAACTTTGATGTATCTACCTCGTTCATTTGCTTAAGGTCTTGGCTTGATCCTCACTCCGTTTCATGAAGAAGAAGGGCTGAAGCGGCACTACTGCGGGTTCCCATGCATCTTCCGCAAATAGATTATATGCGCGTGAAACTAAGGATGTAGAGGGCCGTGAGGCTCTCTCGGAACACTCAAAACAACTGTCAAGATGATCAAGGTTATAAGGTTCTTACATGAAGATATAGTTATGCTTATATCTTGAACCCTAATTAACTCCCCGGGCCTTGATAGTGCATGTGTTGGGATTCAGATTGCATGTTGCAATCCAGATCTAGCGAGCTCATCATGGCTGGCGCGAGGCCCCAGACCTTACCGCCTAGCTCAAGATACAGGGTCATGGTGGCTTTGGGTGCCATGGTGGTCGGCGTTGTGTTTGGCCTGGCGTGAGCGCGGCTGTTGTGTGTCGGCTAGTTTATGCCGGTGGCCTCGGGAGGAAGGACGTACATAGCTCGGTGAAGTGTCATCACCGGTGGTATCCCGGAGGTCGTCGACGGTGGTCACGTCCTTATCTTACTATTAGTAGCTCAAACGTCCGTTCGGCCTGCAGCGCTTCTAGTAAGCCTCGCTAAAATCGTAGCTTGAACGTCTGCTCGGATTAATTTGTTTAGGGTACGGATTTGAGCAAACTCGGGTGAGTTTTGCCGGCCCTCGTCCTCGTGGTTCGCGTGGTTCCCGCATTTTTTTTTTCCACCACTGCAGACAGAGGAACCAGATTGATTGGGTTGGCCGGCGGGGCCTGCTTTCTGGCAGGCGCTTGGCGCTGAGTGTGGGGCACCGGCGGTAGTTGATGTTGATCGGCGTCTCTGTGCTCGCACAGTGAAGTTTTTCTCTTGTTGTTTTGCTCGCAACGAAGTATTCCTTCTATCAAAGATCATAACAGTGTACATTTTATGATAAATATGATAATTACACCACTGAATATATACTCCCTCCGTTTCTTTTTAGTTTGCATATAATGTTTGGTCAAAGTCAAGCTTTGTAAAGTTTGACCAACTTTATATTAAAAAATATCAACATTCATAACATGAAATCGATATTATTAGATTCATCACGAAATGTACTTTCATACTATATAATTTTAGTATAGTAGATATTCATATTTTTTAATATAAATTTGGTCAAACTTTGTGTTGTTTGACTTTGACCAAATCTTATACGCGGAGTAAAAAGAAACGGAGGGAGTACCATACGAAAATGTATTCTATGATAAATATGATAATTTTGATGTGGTATTCTACATGTTGATAAAAGCTTCCATAAACTTGTTCAAGTTTATAAGATTTTTTAAGAAAATCTAGTCCGCAGTGTATTTTGGGACCAAGGTATAGTAAGAGAAGATGGAGTAATATAAGAGCAACTCTAGTATAAACTTGTTCAATATCTTGGCACGTGCAAGGATTTCGAGGGTGTATTGTTGTTGACAAAGGAACAAACCACAGGAGTTGGGCGTGACATTGATGCCAAGAAAGTGGTGGAGATCACCCAAATCCGTCATGGAGAATTTGGACTTGAGTGACGCGATGAGGAAGGCAAGTGTGGTGGTGGAGTTTGCCGGGAGAATGATGTCATCGACATAAACTAACAAGTAGGCAATGGTGGAACCACGGTGAAGGATGAATAAGGAGGAGTCACTTTTGGACGCACGAAACCCGAGAGAGAGCAAGAAGTGTTGAAACCGCAAAAACCATGTGCGTGGTGCTTGTTTGAGACCGTAGAGGGACTTACGGAGAAGACAAACATGGTCCGGATGGGAGGAGTCCACAAACCCAACCGGTTGTTAGCAATACACTGATTGATGAAGATCACCATGGAGAAAAGCGTTCTTGATGTCGAGTTGGTGAATGGGCCAAGATTGTGTCGTGGCAAGGCTCAAGACAACACGAATCGTGGCCGGTTTGACCACCGGACTGAAAGTTTCACCATAGTCCACACCCTCCTTTTGTGAGAAGCCACGCACCACCCAACGTGCTTTATAGCTAGCCAAGGAACCATCCACATGGATCTTGTGACAAAAAATCCATTTGTCGGTCACCACATTAACACCTGCAGGCTTAGGCACCAATGACCAAGTAGAGTTGTTCATTAAAGCGTTAAATTCATCTAACATAGCTTGGCGCTAGTTGGGATCCTTAAGAGTGGAGCGGAATGTGGGAGGAATGGGAGAGATGGGGGGAGGAAGTGTCAGCGAGAAAAAGTTTTCTAGGCATGCAAAAACCTGACTTGGAACGAGTGGCCATCCGATGGGAATTTTTGGTGGGTGCAACGGGGACTACATGGGCCGGCAGATGTGGCAGAGGTGTAGTGGGAGGACCGGAAGGCAAGGTGGATGCGGTGCGGCCCATGGAAGGTTGGGTGGAGGGGGACCGAACGGACTGCAAGGTGGATCCGATCGACAGGCCAGACGATGTGGGCGGCACGAAAAGAGAGGGGGAGGGCGATGGTGTAGTGCGCGAACCAGGCGGAGGGGATGGCGGGGCCAGGTCAAGGCGGGTGCCGCACGTGGCGGAGCTGGATGGGCAAGCGAGGGGGACGCGGTTTGGTGGGACGAGGCGGGGGATCAGAGGGATTCGTGGGGGGTCCAGCGGGGGGTTGTGGTGGGTTGGAGGCAGTGGAGTCCGAGGTAGGTGGGATCCAGGGTGGGGGATTTTCTGTGGACATGCGAAATTTATGGCAAGGGTGTGGGCGGCACATAGGGAAAAACGGACTCATCAAAAACAACGTGTCGAGACACAATGACGCGCCGGTTGTTGAGATCGTAGCACCGGTACCCCTTGTGTTCCAAGGGATAGCCGAGGAAAACGCAGCGGGTGGACCATGGAGAAAGTTTGTGGGCGGTGGTGGCGTAGAGGTTAGGAAAGCACAAGCACCCGAAGACGCGAAGATGATCATATGTGGGAGGCGTACCGTGGAGGAGATGATAAGGTGTGTAATTGGAAATGGCGCGCGAGGGTCGATGGTTGAGTAAGTAGGTAGCGGTGTGGAGAGCTTCCACCCAAAAGGGAGGAGGGAGGTTGGCTTGGGCAAGGAGCGTGCGAACAATGTCGTTTGTTGTGCGAATGAGACGTTCGGCTTTCCCGTTTTGGGGAGAAGTATGGGGGCAGGAGAAGCGGAAAGCAACGCCATTGGAAGAGAAGAAGGTGCGTAGGGAGGTGTTGATGAGCTCGCCGTCGTTGTCACATTGCATGCTTTTGATTATTACGTGGAATTGGGTGCATACGAAAGAGAAAAAGCGTTGCAATATTGTGAAGGTGTCGGATTTGTTACGAAGCGGAAAGGACCAGGAGTAGTGCGTGTAATCGTCTAAGATAACCAAGTAGTATTGATAACCAGAGAAACTAACAACAGGCGAAGTCCATAAATCGCAATGAACTAAATCAAATGGTGTGGAAGCTTTGGTGAAAGAAGAAGAAAAAGAAATCCTTGGTTGGCGCCCAAGTTGGCAAGCAGTACAGGGAGTATGAGGCATCTTATTACATGAACTAAGAAAATCTTTGGAGACGCTCGAAAAGGAGTGTGCGCCTGGATGACCGTGCCGGCGATGCCATACATCTGACATGGAAGTGGTAGCGGTGAGGGCGGTAGGCCAAGCCATTTTATTTCCGAGTAGCAGGTAGAGACCGTCGAAGCTAGTGGAGATCAGGAGCACCCTCCGTGTGCTTAGATCCTTCACAATGAAACCATATGGGTAAAATTCAATCGAGCAAAGATTATCCTTAGTAAATTGTCTAACAGTGATAAGATTGGTGACAATAGTAGGGGAAACAAGAACGTCATTAAGTTTGAAGGACGTGGGGGAAGGGAGGTAGAGCCACAAGCGGTGATGGGAAGATGATGGCCATTGTCGACAAGCACAGTAGATGGAAAATAATGCTTTAAGGAAGAACTAGATGAGGTGAGGTTACCTTGATTGCCGGTGATGTGGGAGGACACACCGCTGTCAAGATACCACTCCTAAGAGGGAGCGGCAGCACCGTGGCTGTGGGCGGTGTTGAGCATGGCATAATGGTCCCATGACGGCGGTGACGGCGGGTAGTAGAGCGCCGGCGGGTAGTGCGGAGCTGACGATGGTGGGACAGTGTGCTGGACGGGGTAGGCGTGGGTGTGGGACCCCGACGCTGGTCCATGGACCTCAGCGGCATTGGGAGGGACCCAACCCGACTGGGGAGCGGGAAGCGCCATCCTGTAAGGCGCGAAGTAGCCGGTGAAGGGCGCCACGGGAGGGACCGAGGGCTGGCTGCAGGAATTAGGGTCGCCAAGGCCACGACTGCAGCCACGACCACGGTCACCGCGGGAACCGGAGCGGTCGCCACAACCAGATGGATGCGGCGGATAGCCGGAAGGGCGGTCGGGGCCGCGATCGGCAGAGCGGGCATCGCGGTCGCCCTGACCACGACCCGTCGAGGCAGAGCCGGAGCCATCTGTAGAGCCGCCGCCTTGGATGGCGAACACAGAGGCACTCTCCTCGGTCCAAGTATTGCGTATCGGCATTGGGAGGAGGAGGGTGTTTGATGAGATAGGAAATGCCATAGCGGACGAGCACCATAAGGAAGAAGGACTTCCATTTGTGATAGTTGTGATTTGCGGGATTGAGAAGGAACTTGATGTGGTTGGTGATGTGGTCATTGAAGATGGTGTGGCGGGGAGCGGGTGGTGGCGCCGGAGTGGAGGAAGAGAAGAGAGGCGCGAGGCGAGATCCGGTGGAGGCGGAGCTGCCGCCAAGAGAGGGGGAAGTACCGAAGACGAAGGGCGGGGAAGAGACCGCAGAGGTGGCCGAGGAGGAGTCGGCGGCGGGCATGGTGGAGGGGAGAGAGCCCGGCGACGTGGTGACACTGGCGGCGGCGAAGGAGACGGGAGAAGCCATTAGGGATTCCTGGTGTGTGATACCAAGTTGGAGAAAATATCTCTTGCCGTGAGTGAGTTAGTTACAAGAGGCTGCTTATCTATGAGAGAGAGGGAGCATCCACGCTGAGAGATTAGGCACGCAGGCTAGGTCGTGGTGCGGAGAGTACAACACCTATACAACATGACAAGGTACAATACACAAGTAATCTAACATAGTCGTCGTATTGACCCGATCACCACAATAACTGTTATTACGTCAATTTGGCCAAAAAGTCGGTCTAGTAAATTTTCTATCCCGCGCTCCATCCTCATATTTTTTGGAAGGTGCTTCAAAAATCACCATGGGCCTTTATATTTGAAGGTTGGGGAGGCAATGTAGCTCTCCCTCCATCCACCTAATTTTGGTTCCATGGACATGCCCCCTTCCGCTGCTCCCATAGGTCGCGTCGACGTTGTCTGTTGCCAATTTTTCCCTATGAACCGCCATGATCTGGCACGAAATTCACCCCTGTTCAACTTTACCGGACGTATCACATGTTGGTGCGGCCTCATGCCTGCTTCCCACCATCCGATAGACCATCATCATGGTCGTGTCGCGGAAGGTCATTACGGGCATCTTTTTGTCATTGATCCACCCTTCCATGGCTTCTGAGTAGGGTCGTTGTCGGTGTCAAAACCGGCGGATCTCGGGTAGGGGGTCCCGAACTATGAGACTAGGATCGACGATAACAGGAGATGAAGGGGACACAGTTTACCCAGGTTCGGGCCCTCTAATGAAGGTAATACCCTACGTCCTACTTGATTGTATTGATGGTGTATGGGAATACGTAGTTGATCTACCTCGAGATCGTATGTCTAACCCTAGATGAGTTATCCTCCCCCTACGCCCTAAAACCCTCGGGCTGGTATAGATGTCGAGGAGGCCTAGGGTTTACACATGGTCGGTTACATGCCAAAGAGATAAACATGCCTATAACTACATCAATCGTGGAGCACAAGCCGTGTTCCTCGAAGCTTCCATCCTAGAAATTGGGCCTTGAAACCATCCAGTGTTCGGTGAGTAGCCCATATAGTCCGGCTCGTAGACAACAGGTCGGATATCCAAGGACCCCCTAATCCAGGACTCCCTCACTATCCCCCGAACTTGCCTCCAACGCCAAGGGTCTTTAGCTCCAATTACTGCGCGAACAGAGTCTTTGGCTTGCGAGGTGAGTTCCTTTCTGCCGAACTATAGTTCGGCCTCTGGTGATAAGTAGTTTTTCGCATAGTGGCATGTCTGAATCCTGTGAGATAAGTTGGTTTTGAAGGCCAAGCATCAGGGAGAAATGATAATGTTTCCTGACGACCTCTCTGACGAAAGGTCACAACCCACCATGACCGATAGGCCAGTTACAGACACTCAATGCGCGGTTCGAGGCCGTTCCATCCACACGATCTATCAACGTGTTGATTGTGTCCTGTTTTATATGGGATATACTTAATCACGCGCCTGCAATGGCTCGAGTGTCTTGGGAAGTGGAGGGATTCACGGCGCGGCAAGGGGAGCCCAAATCGACAGACTTCATAAAATGGGAAAGAAAACCCCGAAGGCCCCTCACGCTCGCCATTCGACTTCTCCGCCTCCTATTCCCCTACGCCTCTAGAGCATAGATCTAGGTTTCTCCACCCCCGCTTCCGAGCTCAACAATGGCGGGCTCCAACGGCCAGTGGGAAATCTCCAAAGTCAGCAACCAGGACATAATCGACATCAAGAAGGCATGTTATCTTCCCATCGACATCCCTCATCGCACGGCGGATAAGGGACTAGCAATCCCCACCCACAGGCCAGGCGAGCGGGTGGTGTTCATCCCCCAGTTCATCAGGGGGTTGAGCTTTCCGCTCCACCCCTTCGTCAGGGGTTTAATGTTTTTTTATGGCCTCGACTTCCACGACCTCCTGCCAAACTCTATCATGCACCTCTCCGCCTTCATCCTCTTCTGCTAGGCATTCCTGCACATCGAGCCGCAATTCGGGCTCTGGCTACAGGTTTTCAACATCAAACCGAAGTGCTTCGACGACAAGCATGCCGACTGTGGTGGTGCCGTCATCGGCAAACTCACGAGTGTCGAGTGGCCGGAGGGAACCCTCATTGACACCATCAAGGGGTGATAGAAAGAGTGGTTCTACATCATCGAACCAAAGGAACAAGGTCTGCATCCCGCCGCCGCATTCAGATCTGGTCCTCCGACCAGACTACTTCATGGATCGAAAAGGGGCTCGTCTGGGGGTCGAGCAAGGAGGTGGCCGATCTACAAAAGCGGATCCACTCCTTGGTCGAGAACGGCCCCAAGTTGTCCGATGTGGTCCATGTAATATTCCAAAGATGCATCCTCCCCTGCCAGCGCCGAGACACTACCCTGTGGGCTCAAAAACTCGACGCCGAGCCCACAGTTCGAAAACTCTTCCGCACTACGTGGGAGAAGCTATGGAAGGTGTTCTTCAAATAAATGAAGAGTTGGCCAGTCAAGGAGGAGGACAACGGCCTACACGTCGCCAAGCCGGACTTCGAGGTACGACTCGTCCTAGCCTGATTGGCTCTATACATAGAAGGTCCATAACCCTATGTCCGATATGTTCATGCAGAGATGACTGAAGAAAGCCATCAACATAAGCAGTCCGGCTCCTCAGCCCAAAGACGAGAGGACCGGGATGTTAGCCAAGATACTCATGGAGAAGCCATATGAGGCTCCCATGAAGAAGGAGAATAAGAAGAAACCATGTCAGGCAGGCCTTCGCATCAATGATCAGCCTGATGCTGCTTCCGAAAACATGCCCGCTTCCTCGAATCAGGAGGAGGCCGAAGAGGAGGAAGAGGTCAAGAGCTAGGGGGAGACAATATCCCTCGCCCCAAGAAGAGAGTGGCGACTTCGGACGCCCCGGGGCAGGCAGCCTCTCCTGCCCCAAAGAGGACGCGACAAGTGCAAATGATCTTGTCCGACGACAGCTCGGACTCGAGCTCCGCGTCCGGAGATGCTGAGGAGGTTTCCCGAAGGAGCCTCAGGGTCAAGCCCCCTCCATCCAGGTTAGGATCCGAAGACCCTCCTTTCTATAACCAATAAATTCAGAGTTTGCTGATACGTAGGCTATTGGTCCTACAGCCCCCCGCGCATCATTCCTACCGAGATGGTATTGGATGGGGAGACCCCGCCCGCCAAACTAGCGGTGAGCGAGGATGCCTCGCACCCCCCCCCCCACTCTAGGCACTACGAAGGACGTTGTGGAGGTGTCGTCCCAGCCTACTCCAATGGAGGTGGATGTAAGGGGCGCGGGAGATATTCCCGTGGCCGAGGCTAATGCTTTGACCACCGAAGACTAGGGGACAATCCTGTTGGGGAATGCTGCATGGGAAACAAAAAAATTCCTACGCTTCGCCAAGATCAATCTAGGAGATGAGCATCTACGAGAGGGGAGAGTGGGTCTACATACCCTTGTAGATCGCTAAGAGGGAAGTGTTAAGAAACGCGGTTGATGTAGTCAAATGTCTTTGCGATCCAAATCGCCGAGCGTCCCACGATCCGTCCCGATCTAGCACCGAACGGACGACACCTACACATTCAGCACACGTACGGCTTGATGACGATCTTTGCCTTCTTGATCCAGCAAGAGGGAGCGGAGAGGTAGACGAGTTCCCCGACAGCGCGACGGCATTGCAGAGATGGTGGTGGAGTAATTCTAGCAAGCTTTGCCTAGACACTGTTGAAACCGATCTAGAGGAGAAACTACGATCTAGAGGAGAGGTAGCACGTGGCTGTTTTTCTGTGTCAAAAACCCTAAAAACCTCTAGTATATACAGGAGGAGGGGAGGGAGGAGACTTGGCTCCCAAGGAGCCTAATCTGGTTCGGTCGAAGTGGGGGGAGGAGTCCTCCTCCTTCACTCCTAGTAGGATTAGGACTCCTTCCTTATTTTCCACTTTTGCCTTTCTTTCCACCTTGGGTTACTTCCCTAGCCGCATGAGATTCATGTGGGCCTTCGGCCAGCCCACTAAGGGCTGATATTCCTTCTCCCACAGCCCATGTAGCCTCTTGGGTCAAAATACCCCTCCCGATGGTCCCCGGTACCCTCCCAGCACTCCCGGTACACTACCGATAAGCCCGGAACTTTTCCGGTGACCAAAATAGGACTTCCTATATATCAATCTTTACCTCCGGACCATTCCGGAGCTCCTCGTGATGTCTGGGATCTCATCCGGGAATCCGAACAACCTTCGGTAACCACCATGCATAACTCTATACTACTGAAACGTCACCAAACCTTCAGCGTGCAGACCCTACGGGTTCGAGAACTATGTAGACATGACCGAGACACCTCTACGGTCAATAACCAATAGTGGGATCTATATGCCCATATTGATTCCTACATATTCTACGAAGATCTTTATCGGTCGAACCTCTATGTCAAGGATCGAGTTAATCCTGTATGATGTTCCCTTTGTTATTCGGTATGTTACTTGCCCGAGATTCGATCGTCAGTATCTCCATACCTAGTTCAACCTTGTTACCGGCAAGTCTCTTTACTCATTTCTGTAATACAAGATCCCATGACTAACACTTAGTCACATTTCTTGTAAGGCTTTTTGTGATGTTGTATTACCGAGTGGGCCCTGAGATACCTCTCCGTCACACGGAGTAACAAATCTCAGTGTTGATCCATGCCAACCCAACAGACACCCTCGGAGATACCTGTAGAGCACCTTTATAGTCACCCAGTTACGTTGTGGCGTTTGATACACACAAGGCACTCCTCCGGTGTTCGTGAGTTGCATGATCTCATGTTCATAGGAACATATACTTGACATGCAGAAAACTGTAGCAACAAACTGACATGATCATATGCTACGTTTATAGTTTGGGTCTTGTCCATCCCATCATTCTCTTAATGATATGATCCTGTTATCAAATGACATCTCATGTCAATGTCTAGGAAACCTTGACCATCTTTGATCAACGAGCTAGTCTACTAGAGGCACACTAGGGACAAAGTGTTGTCTATATATCCACACATGCAATGTGTTTACAATCAATACAATTATAGCATGGATAATAAATAATTATCATGAACAAGGAAATATAATAATAAACACTTTATTTATTGCCTCTAGGGCATATTTCCAACAAATCCCCCGTCCAGACACCGAGGAGGCCGGACAAATGGGCCATCAATCCCTTGCAAGGACATCTCCGGAGCGCACTATGCCTCCGGAGGCACTGGTCCAATCCCTGGTGGGTGATTGGGAAATCCGATCATCCCCAGTACCGCCGACCACCGGGTGGTCGGCCATGGGGGAGGCTCTATTAAGCGCCTCCATCCCAGAGGAGCACCACACCCTTAAGGGTGCGGTACTACAGAGTGTCTAGTCCGTTGATAATGGGCTGAAGGAGGCCTTCAAACGTCTCCTTGCGGGCTTTCAAGTAAGTCACTCGGAATTTTGCTAAGTATTTTTATTTATCCATAGTATAGACATGGCAGCCCCCGAGCCCTAGGTGTGATGAACAAGCTAACCTAGGGGTCATAACTTTAATTTCGAGAAGTGAGTGCCGATGTGATGTATGAATTGTGTAATGTAGGCTTCATCATCAACAGTGGCCGAAAATGGTGTCGAGCTGGGCGAGCTACATCGGAAGCTCAAGCACTCCGAGGATGAGGTGGAAGCCCTCAACAAGAGGTTCGACGAGGCGCAGGGTAAGCCCGAACTAAATTTTGATGCTTTCTCCCGAATACTGTCAATGCAGATTCCTAATGAAGTCACATTGTGATGCAGCTTCATCAAAAGAGGTTGAAAAACCCAAGGCCGAGCTTCAACGTGCCAAAGATGAAGCGGTCGTGAAGAAGGCGGCGACCAAGGAAGCGGCCACCGCACTCTCCGCCCTACGAGCCACCAGTGATAAACACCAGGCTCATGTGGCGGAGACACGGGATGAGCTCAAGGACGCCAGCAATAAATGCAAGTCCTTGGAGCAAAAGAATATGGCGATCTCGGCCGAACTGTCCACAATGAAGTTTGATTTCCAGAAGGAGCGGGTGGACAGACGGTTCTTCGAGAAACAAGTTCGCCAAGCCAAAGAGATAGCCGATGGTAAGCCGTACCCCCTAAAGTGCGTGTTCGGAGATAGCAAATTCGAATTGTTGATTCGGGTGTGGCGATCCTTAGGCGCGGTCGCCGATATCCAGAAGAGCGTGGCGGATGCCAATCAGCTGCTTGCCTCCCGGAGAGAGGAAGACGAAGCTCAGATGTTCTGGGCACAATTCGGAGCCCCCGAGCGTCCTCCTCTTCTGGTGGAGCAGCTGAAACAACTGATGGAGATGCACCGGATGGTGGATCCAGCCATCAAGGACCTCTGCATCCGCCTATGGCCCGACGAGCCACTCCCAGGAAGCTACTTCGGCCTGGTGCAACGGATGATTGATGCGACGCCATGCCTCGACGTCGTCAAGCGTTCCTCCTGCATCGAAGGAGTCCGGATGGCCCTTGCCAAGGCCAAAGTGCACTGGCCGGAGCTCAATCTGATGAAGGTCGCCACCGTTCCACCACTGCCCGGAAAGGAGCACCGACGCCCCAAGCTTTACTTCGATGGGGTGATGGAGAGTGCGCGGGTGATCGTGTCACAGTGTTCGGGCGAAAAAATATTTGAATGAGCTTATAATATGTCCGAAGACTTGTTTATAATTTTCAATGATATTAGTATCCGAACTTATATTGTTTTTGCTTTCCTTTATAACTCCTGTATGGTTGTTTGATACTGAAAGATGCGAGTCGTCGGCTTCAGACCGCACGTAGATACTACATGGGGTGTCTATGCCAATGCACTGCGTTCCTTAGCCAAATTATAGGAACTCGAAGGCGATTTAGTGCGCCAGACAGACTATTATGCTTTATTTCTTTCACTTAACCGAAGGGGCATGAAAAGGACTGCGGGAAATGTACGATTAGCCACCGAAGTTTTTGCGATGTTCGGACGAGCCGAGGCTGAAGCCAACATCATAGTGTTTGCACAAAGGGAAAATTTCTCGTATAATACGAAATAACCGCTTACGAAGGTTGAAGTGTAATGCTTCTAATTTGGGGTTCACAGATCGGGTCACGCATACTATGACAGTCTGTTTTCGGCTTTCTCCCCTGAGGTGCTTGACCAAAATATCTGGAAGACAATCGCAGGGGTGCTCCCTTTGCCCTTTTAGCCGAACGAGCGGAACATAAAAGGGCAAGCACAGGAGTCGGGCAACCCAACTTAATGACCAAAGACATAGTTCGGAACCGATGCATATAAAGCGAATGCCAAGATGCCGAATACACAATGGTTAAGGCAATTTGTGTTTGAAATCGAGCCCCCGGTCTATTAGCCGGTGACCTTGAGTCATATCGAACAAGTTCACGAGAAGAGGGAGGTAAAAAAGTATATGCCGAAAACGGGACAAATAAGGCGTACGTGCGCCATGCAATTTTGCATTTCCTCAACAACTCTTATAACTCGGATTGCCGAAGAAGTTGTCTACAAGTATGTGCTAAGAAATAAAGTCCTGCAGGAGCTGTTGTACCAAGGGTCTTCAATTGGTGACCAGCCGCCTTCGATATGCCCTGTTGCTAGTTGACTCCTGCTTTGGATGTACCTTGATGGATGTTAGTGCGGGCGGACTTTGCGGACAAAATCTTGAAAGTCCTATGTGTTAAAGGTGAGCTTTACGCCATGGGCAGGCTCTTTTAGGAGGGCATGCAGTTTGTCCGAGGACGTGTTGATGGTAACAGTTCGGAACAACCGAACGCCTATCGTAAGTTCCCCACCGCTACCCATGGAATCTTAAGTGCAAAGTTGTGCATCCTCAGCACATACTTTGTTGGTCCTGAGGTTGTTCAGTGGGGGGGCGAGTCCCTATTGAGGGGAGGAAGGAGGGTCGGAGTGTTCGGCCTAAATTCGAACTCGCTTCCCAGCCTTCCGTGCCTTTACGGCGAATGCCGAAGCTTGTCGTTCATCTTTGTAGCTAAATTCGGCCACCAGTGCTAGTGCATGTTCCTCCGTTCTAAGGTACCGCTCTGTATTGCCGTTGACAATGATGACCCCCTTGGGGCCCGACATCTTGAGCTTGAGGTATGCATAATGTGGGACCACGTTGAACCGAGCAAACGACGTCCGACCGAGCAGCGCATGATAGCCACTACGAAAGGTCACAATGTCAAAGACCATGTCCTCACTGTGGAAATTATCGGGCGAGCCGAAGACAAGCTCCAAGGTTACAGAGCCCATACAACGGGCCTTAACACTTGGGATCACTCCCTTGAAGGTAGTGCTGCTGGGTTTGATCCTTGACGGATCTATAGCCATCTTTTTCACCGTGTCTGAGTAAATAAGATTGAGGCTACTTCCTCCGTCCATTAGGACTTTAGTGAGGTGATACCCATCTATAATGGGATCTAGGACGAGGGCAGCTGAGCCCCCATGTCGGATACTGGTCGGATGGTCGCGACGGTCGAAGGTGATCGGGTATGCTGACCACGGGTTTTACTTCGGAGCTACATGCTCCATGGCATAGACCTCCCAAAGGGCCTGCTTTCTCTCTTCCTTAGGTATGTGGGTGGCGTATATCATATTCACCGTTTTGACTTTGGGAGGGAATTTCTTCCGACCGCCACCTATTGGACCCCGAGGCTCTTATTCATCATCGCTACGCGAGCTCTTGCCCTGGTCTTCGGGTTGTATTTTGCCGGTCTGTTTAAACACCCAAAAGTTGTGGTGTGTGTGATTGACTGGCTATCTACTCGAGCTGAGTGGATCCATCACGATTGCCTTTAGGGGGCTTCTTCGGCTGCCCGGGTTGGGAGTTGTGGAATCCGGCATTAACCGTCGTGTCATCGGCGTCGTTGCTGTTGTGTCGGCGTTTGTTCTTATTGCGCTTCGGCTTTGGGTTGCCATCCTGGGCTTTAGGTGCCATGGGATCTTCAGAATTGTGGTTGCGTCTTGCTAGCCAGTTATCTTCGCCCGCACAAAAGCGGGTCATGAGGGAGGTAAGGGCGGACATAGTCCTAGGCTTGTCCTGGCCTAGCTGGCGGGCCAGCCATTCGTCCCGGATATTCTGCCGGAAGGAGGCAATGGCCTCGGCGTCCGGACAATCGACAAATTGGTTCTTCTTAGTTAAGAACCTATACCAGAACTGTCGGGCAGACTCGCCGGGCTTCTGGATAATGTTACTGAGGTCTTAAGAGTCCGGCGGGCGAACATAAGTCCCCTGGAAGTTAGAGCGAAATGCATCTTCCAAGTCTTCCCAGCATCCTATGGAGTTTTAGGGGAGGTTGTTTAACCAGTGCCGAGTTGGCCCCTTAAGCTTAAGAGGTAAGTATTTGATGGCGTGGAGATCATCTCCTCGTGCCATATGGATATGGAGGAGGAAGTCCTCGATCCATATAGTTGGTTCAGTGGTCCCATCATACTATTCTATATTTATGGGTTTAAACCCTTCGGGGAACTCATGTCTCATTACTTCATCTGTGAAGCACAGTAGGTGAGCAACACCTCTAACCCGAGCTATGTCCCGCCTGTACTCGACGTTTTTATGAGATCGGTTGTGTTCCTGGCCTCTATTATTTTGGTCGAACCATGGTCTATATTCTCCCTGTCTATCCGGTGAGTAATCTCTGGATCCGTAGATGGATCTTGTACGACCAGCTCTGTGATTTAAGTCACCGCGCAGGTCGAACCGGTAATTGGGCTCGAATGGCTCCTTACCCTGTCTTCGATGCATCGCCGGTACATAACCGGTGTCTTTAGCCGCTCTGTCATGCCCACGAGGAGGGCGGTCCGGCTCGTCATAAGTGGTATGATGCGGAGACGGAGTGTCAGTGAGCTCATTGTCGAATTGTGGCAGCAGCGTCCTCCAAGGGTAGCTCTTGGGCTGGTTTGATAGACCAGCGCCATATACTTCCTCGGCTGAGAGGACTTTCGTCCATCGATCAGTGAGGTCAGCCTGTTTGGCTTTGAGTTGCCGCTCTTTGGCCTTCAGGCTGCGAGCCATTGCTATGAGCCGCTGCCTGATTTCTTCTTGATCCTCGAGGTTATCAGGGATGTACAAGTCATCGGCTTTTGGTAGGTCTTCCTTCATGACGGGGGAAGGTAATTGTCGCCTTCAGGGTTCTTGACAATGTCGGGGTCATTTTGGTCCGTAGGTTCGTCTGGACCCTCAAATGGGTGCTCGGGCACATCAGGATGATCGTGATCGGCAGGGGCGTTGCCATCCCTGCTGCTGATAACGGTTCTTCTTCCCTTTTTGATTTTGGACCGCTTATGCAATTTCTGGTGCCTTGATGGCGTGTCGCCCGATTTGTCGGTGTCGCTGTGAGGCGTGTTGTCGCCGTTCGTGGTGGGAGTATCTACCATGTAGACGTCCTATGTAGAAGTGGTGGTCCAATTCCCGATGTTAATGGGAGTGGGAGCACGGTCTTCTTCTTCCGTGTATTCTGCCTCCTCGGAGGCATAGTCTAGCACGTCGGTTAAGTCTTTGATGGTGGCTATCAAGTGGGTGGTGGGTAGGTCAAAAAGTCTATCCGTGCCCGAACTGTAACCGGGCTGGGCATAGATCGGGGCTGGATCATCGGTGATCTTCATCGACAAGAATTGCTCCCAGGCCTCATCGATCGCTAAGGGCCCGATCGAATCTAGCTATTCAGAACTCGGGGAGTTAACCCCCATGAAGCCCACCCATGGGGAGTGTTCGGTAGGAACACATGTCCGGTCATATGGCTTGATGGCCATGCCGGGGTTAAAGATCGGGCTGCCTCCATGGGTGACCCCATTGGCATGCACGACGAAGGGGCTCGAGGTTAAGGCCTCAGAGTCATCGGGGGGCACGAGCAAAGTCGTGAGCCCGATTAGTGACAAGTCGCCTCAAGAGTCGATAGAAAACTCTAGGTTTCCAAATCTAACTTCCTGATCGGGGGCGAAGTTCTCCACATGGCCTAGATGGCCGGTGGAATCAGCATGCAGCACAATGCTACCGAAGGCGAAGATCTGCCCGGGGACGAAAACGTCCATGTTGCGGACCTCTTCCTTGATGACCAAGTGAGGCGTCGATCTCATCTTGCTCATAGAGGAACTCTTAATGAAAGCACCAATGTCGGTGTCAAAACCGGCGGATCTCGGGTAGGGGGTCCCGAACTATGAGACTAGGATCGACGGTAACAGGAGACGAAGGGGACACAGTTTACCCAGGTTCGGGCCCTCTAATAGAGGTAATACCGTACGTCCTGCTTGATTGTATTGATGGTGTATGGGAATACAGAGTTGATCTACCTCGAGATCGTATGTCTAACCCTAGATGAGTTATCCTCACCCTATGCCCTAAAACCCTCCAGCTTATATGGATGCCGAGGAGGCCTAGGGTTTACACATGGTCGGTTACATGCCGAAGAGATAAACATGCCTATAACTACATCAATCGTGGAGCGCAAGCCATGTTCCTCGAAGCTTCCATCCTAGAAACTGGGCCTTCGAACCATCCAGTGTTTGGTGAGTAGCCCATATAGTCCGGCCCATAGACAACAGGTCGGATATCCCAGGACCCCCTAATACAGGACTCCCTCAGTCGTGTCACCCGCCGACCATCTGCCCTCGCTAACTCGGTCTACCGCATTGTCTGTACATCATACTGGCCCTGCAGTGCATCTAGTAAGCCTAACCAAGTTACTATGGATGCAACGCTGAGAAGCCAATAGAAGTTAAATTAACTGCACCATAACCCAATTAAAACTAATTCTCCATTGTTGAAGAAATGGTTAATTGTTAGCTGCTCGGCTGGCTGGCGAGTAGAGGACTAATAGGCTAATCAGCAATTTAATCCATTAATAGGACGATTTATTAGTTTATTGGCTACTCGGTGATCCTAAGAATAGGGATTAATCAGTAAGTCAACTGGTTAGTTGGACGATTTTTTGAATCCAAAATTTCTCTAGTATTGAATATGGAGAAGCGCGAATCGGGAGGTGCTCTGCATCTCTACAAGTTACAGTACTCATGAACAAGTTAGTCCTACTTCCTAAACTTGTTAGAGCATCTCCAGTCGTCCCCCCCCCCCCCAGCGGTTGACATAGCGCATCTTGAACCGACACTAAACTCAGTGGGGGGGTGCTCGGGTTCCCAGCCAACCCCCCAAGGTCGCCCCCCAATTTCGGCGTAAATTCACACACTTTCAGCACAAAATAAACTAAATTTTATAACAAAATGCATCACAGAAATCAATACAAATCAAATAGTTCAACGAAGCAAGCTCATAACTCCAGCACAAAGTAAAACAAATCAACTAGGCGTTGCCCTTGAGCCTCCATAGGTGCTCAACCAGATCGTCATGCAGTTCTTGATGCACTTGTCGGTCTCAGATCTCCTGGCGCATATTGAGAAAGGCAACCCATGTTGTCGGTACCTCGTGATCAACAACTGCAAGAGGACCCTGCCTGAAATATGGTTCGGTGTCCAATACTGGCTCTTCCTGCTCGCTCTCAATGATCATGTTGTGCAAGATGACACGACAATTCATCATCTCCCACATTTGAGATTTCGACAAGGTCAGAGCGGGATACCGGACAACAGCAAATCGAGATTGGAGCACACCAAGTGCTCGCTCGACATCCTTCCTGCAAGCCTCTCTACACTTACCAAAGTGTGACTTCTTGCCTCGTGCCACAGGGTTTGAGATAGTGTTCACAAATGTGGACCATCTCGGATAGATACCATCTGCTAGATAGTATCCCTTGTTGTAGTGACGCACATTGACTTCGAAGTTCACCGTAGGAGCATGACCTTCAACAAGCTTCGCAAAGACATTCGAGCACTGCAGTACGTTGATGTCATTGTGAGTTCCTGGCATACCAAAGAAGGAGTGCCAAATCCATAGGTCATGTGTGGCCACTGCCTCAAGTACCACACTACAAGCTCCTTTGGCGTCTTTGTGCATCCCCTGCCAAGCAAATGAGCAGTTTTTACATGCCCAATGCATGAAGTCGATGCTTCCAAGCATCCCATGAAATCCTCTTGATGCATTATGTGTTGGGATCTGAAGAGTGACTTCAACATTGGGTGTTCGCAAATATTGTGGTCCAAACACTGCCACCACTGCCCTATAGAACTTGTACAAACACTCAATGGTGGTGGACTCGGCCATGCATCTTCCTGTATATCACCGGGAGCTTTGTATGCAAGCATCCTCATAGTTATGGTGCACTTCTGGTGTGAGGAGAATCCAACTGTGTTGGTGCAATCCTTCTTGCAAATGAAATAGCTGTCGAACTCTCGGATGGCATTCACAATCCTAAGGAAGAGCTTCCAGCCCATCCAATAACGGCACCGAAATACTTTCACGCCATGTAGAGGAGCATCGGCGAAGTAGTAGGCGTGGAGCATGCAATAGCCCTCCATTTGATGCCTTTGTTTGCTCTTGCGACGGCTCGGCGCTGAGCCACCTCGCCGCAGCTTGGCATCGTTGGCAAACAGGCCGGCCAACGCGGCGAGGATCATGAGGTGCTCCTTGTTGGTGGTGTCGGCCTCAGCTTCCTCCACCATCAGAGAAGCGAACGCCTCCTCGTTGTCTGAGTCCATGCCGAGCAGGCAAATCGTCGAACACCTGGCGGGCGTGATGGATGGGCAGTCGCCGGTATCCCGCCTATGTGGTTGTCGAAGCCCTGGAAAGCTCGCCGAGGAGAGCAAGATGGAGGCTGCCACGAAACCGACGGGGGAAATGGCCTTTTCTAGAGGCGGGGCAGCGACTGTGGGCAGGTGGGCGGCGTCGGGATCGGCATGGCCGCTGGAGAAGCTCTTATCTCACTAGATCGAACGTCTATTCGGCCGGAGTGTGTTGGTATTTGATTTATATATGGGTCGGTACGATCCAATAGCATTTTTAAAAATTCTAACAAATTCTAGAGGCCCACTCACCCCATTCATGCAAAATTTTAGTCCTATACTGCTCACTTAGTAGAAGTTGGACATTTTTATAAGGAAGATTGTTTCTCCACATGTATGAGCATGAGAAAAAGAGAGACGCATACACGCATGCTCCTCCTTTGCTGTCTGCCTCACCACGCCATGCCATGCCATACCTCGTCACGATGCTCCGAGCCGTTGTATAAATATTTACCACGCATGACTGGTATGTAAAGCACCCTTTGGCTGATGGTTGTTCGGTTCGTCTTCCGTCTTTTCGTTTCGTTTTCTGTTGTAGCCTATTCACCTCCTTTTCTTGTGCCTATAAAAGAGAGGTCGTTTCTCTCCAGAGAGACACCATACCAACACCTTCCTCACGTCATCCAGTTCCAAAGCTCTGGCCTAGTGCTAGGTTCTTCTCCATCCCGGCTTGAGACCTGCACCGCAGTTTGGGACAGTAAGCCTCCGAAACCTCACTTCTTTGAGTCTTGTACGGGAGAACGGTGATAAGGTTTTTAGGGAGCGCTCTGCGCGACTACTGACCTCTTCATCACGGACGTCACAAATGGCGACGACTACTTTCTCGACGACGACTTCTTTCCCGATGTCGACAACCTCTTCGGCAACATGGGTGACAACAACGCCAATGCCAACGCGAACGCTAATGCTACTGCCACTGCTCAGTACGTATTCATGTCTTTTCTGTTCAATATCCTACTAGATTTTCTTGGTCTAGTATCTATTATAGATTTATTCTGTTCTAGCACACATGTTTAGATGATACTTGGCACCCTTTGGTTGTTGGCTGTTTTGTTCGTCTTCCGTCTTTTCGCTTTGTTTTCTGTTGTAGCCTATTCACCTACTTTTTTTGTGCCTATAAAAGAAACGTCGCTTCTCTCCAAAGAGACACTAGATCAACACCTTCCTCATGTCATCCAGTTCTGAAGCTCTGACCTACTACTAGGTTCTTCTTCATCCCGTCTTGCGACCTGCACCGCAGTTCGGGACAGTAAGCCTCCGAAACTCCGCCTCTTTGAGTCTTGTATGAGGAAAGGGTGATAAGGTTTTTGAGGAGCCACGAACGCCGACGACTACTTTCCCCACGACGACTTCTTCTCCGACGTCGACAACCTCTTCAACATGGGTGACAACAACATCAACGTCAATGCTAATGCTACTGCCACTACTCAGTACGTGTTCGTATCTGTTCTGTTCAATATCCTACTAGATTTTCTTGGTCTGGTACCTGTTCTAGATTTATTCTGTTCTAGCACACATGTTCAGATGATTTTTGCCCACTCTCCTATAATTTATCTACCTGGTCTTGCATCTGTTATGGTGGCCTACTCATCTCAAATTTACATGACTAGTCTTGTCTTTGTTACAATAATCATGTATTATCTAGTATTTTCTTTTTAAATTATTCGATAAATTGCACATATTTTTAACACAGTGCGCCTAGCCAGCCTAACAAGCTAGGCCTTAACTTGCTCGGCTTGCTAGACTTGTTGCTCGAACTTCTGTTCGGCTTGCTTGATTCGTTAGGGTATGGATTCGAGCAAACTCGAAGCTGAGCTGTTGGTCTTCGATAGCTTATAGTTCGCGTGGTTTCCTGCTTTACGTTGTTCACCGCTCCAGACATGTGACATTTGTTGGGATATTTCAGTTGTGCAAATAACACTGCCATGGCAGCCATTTTCGCTAGCATGGCATTCTTTACCATGCTTGTCTCCTAGACTATCTGGAACGAACGCAACCCTAGAGTCTTCCGTAACAAGAGCGCGCCACCTCCCATACTTCTATGGCCATCATCGATGACGCCAAGCTTTGGGTCATCGCGGGTGTCAAAAAATTAGGGTCTATTGTAATCAGCGAGTAATTGTCATGCGGACTCGAGGCGATATGTAACACTATAAAACTCTTCTCTTTTATTTAAATGAATGAGGCAAATCTTTTGCCTCCGTTTCGAAAAAAAATCGATATGCATCGTTCTGTCAGTAGACTCAGTTAAGTTCTGTGTTAGTAGCATGAGGGCACATCTCAAACTGTGCTTGCGCGAATAGGTAGTAGGCCTGTTGCATGGCTTCGTCTATTGGATGGCACGGGCATGAAACGGTGGAGCTATGTAGGATCCTGGCGATGTAGCCCCCCTCCCCCCTCCTAACATTGAACCAATTTTTTTTTTAAATGTGTGAGGGCTTAGATGAGATTTTTTTAGCCTTACCCCTCCCCCCCCCCCCCCGCCGCCTCCGGCGAGCTAGGCCGCTGCTTTCCAGGCGACATCAAGTGCATGGCACCGGCGGCAGTCGACGCCTCTACCCTCTATCGCCGTGAAGTAACGTACGAACGGATGAAGAAATCCCGTGATGGAGGCAGGAGAGCAGACGTCCTTCGTGCTACAGTACCAGCGTTGATGATTGCATTGGGATTTATTTTATTCTATTTTATTTTGAAGGGATTGCATTAGGATTTAGGAGCGAGTTTTAGAAGAAGAAAAAAGAAGATAGAGATCGGGAGAACGAGGCGTGTCGTCCCTCTCGTTGTCTGCAAGGTACGTATTGGAGTAACTCGCAGTGGCATGCATGCAGGGGTAAAGGCTTAGGCATCGCAACCATCAACGTGAATGTGTGCTAATATGAATATGATGGACGAGAAGCGCCGAGCTATCCGAGTCCAGGATGGCTATTCGCCACGTTTAGATGAGGCGCCACGTTGAAAGGTTGTGTTTCACCGGACGCCACATTTCCGGGGCCGGGAGAAAGACTGCTTCGTCCGTTGGCTGCTGCTCAGACATCCGTGGATGTGACCGTGAGCTCACGTCGGTGTGAACTCAACGGACTGAAAATTTGTGATATATATCGTGGGCAACTGAAATTGCGGGCTTGGCTCTTGGATATATGATGAAGGGCTGCTCCCCTGTCGCTCTCTTTTTCGTTGCGCTTCTTTTCATTGATAAATAAGAGAGAACAATATTAACATGGAAGAAAGGGGTAGAATGGAAATACATCACAGCAAACACTTTGCCTAGCCCTAAATCCATCCAAGGGAGGCAAGGAGATGAGACCCAGAGCATCAAGATCGCGCCGGGACTACACCTCCGTTGCACGGCCGTCGTTTCAGGACAAACCAAATCAACGTACCTCCCACCATAAGCGTCTAGAGGAGTCGGTAAGTGGGATGGAGGATCTGCTCCCATGTCGCCCTGCATATTTCAAAATAAATAAGGTCATTTCGATCAATCGTTAGTTTTCAATCAAAGGGTCATTCTTTTTCGAGTTAATTGCATAGAAGTACCACAATTGAGGCAGAATGTACGGATTGTAGTACCATTATTGCTATTTTTTTCATGTCAGTACCATCTTTGTGCCAACTTTGTAAATAAGTCTAAATATGCGTTTTATACGTATTGTCGGCCGTTCCGACATGTGGGGGCCATCCGTCAGGTGCCACGGTGGCCAATAGGCGCGTGCCCGCCCGCTGACTAGGACAAGCCCGGCTCGGTCGCTCTCTCCCCACCCGACCAGTCTCCCCTCCTCCCCACCCCGCCACTCTCCTCCTCGATGGTCCCAAGCGCCGCCAGCACGGAGCCGCCATTAGTGCAGAATCGGCCTATAGTCGCGGTTGGTAAGGGCCTTTAGTGCCGGTTCTCGAACCAGTACTAAAGGATGGGGACTAAAGCCTACCCCTTTAGTCCCGGTTCAACACGGCCCGGCACCAAAGGCCCTCCACGTGGCATCCGCCGGCACCATGGGCTGGGGAACTAGGGGTTTATGAATTAATTATGATTTAATTTTCCTTTTATTTTGTGTTTTCCATTTAATTAATTTTTATTTCAAACATATATTATGCTACTACATATTATACACACATTATATATATAAATATAAATAGAATTTCTCGTAGAACCGATCATATATATATATATCATCGAATTGCTAGTACGACGACCATTCACATACACACATATATATACAATTTCTCCTACAATTTGAGGATCATTACATATATATGCAGGCATTACTGCTTCTTGTTCTTGATCTTGTAATGATATTCTCCTTTGGGATCTATGACCTGGTTGACCAGAAATCCAGCTAATTTCTCTTGAATTGCTCGTACCCGAGCCTCTGATATGAGCTGGGCCCGCATCTCCGTCAGCTACAAGATGGGAGATCAAGATGAATATATTAGTTGTGTGTATATATATTAGCTAGATCATGATAAAAAAGATCATGATAAAAAAATGAATAGTGTTCTGGTAAACGTATCCAAAGATTTCTTTCGTTTTTGCTCCTTTCAGACGTGATCATGCGAATGTTCTCGCAAACATAGTATGCGCATAAACTAGTTCCCTGCTCCTGCCTCATGCACTTTACGAGAATAAAATCCAATCAAGTAATAATTAATCAAGCATGATAATGGTATTAAAACTAGAATTAAAAAGATGCACGGACGTAGCTAGCTAGCTAATAGTACTTAATTACCTTGGGTCGCACCCATTTCGAATATAATCTCCAATACATCTCGAATATTATCGAATATAATCTCGAATATATCTCGAATATTATTACTAATACATCTTGAATATTATTGATTATATAATATTACTACTATAGATCCCGTTGACGTTTCGCGCGGCAGGTGGTGGACACCCAAAGAGAAGGAACTATGACAGGATCATAGCTCGGGTGAGATCTCTAATGAACCTGCCAGGTATTGGAGAACCTGACGTCCAACGCATCCATGTACCGACGGACGTGCTCGTCCTCCTCCCTAACACGGCGACGTACCACCTCCGGCGGGGCCGGTTGCCTCCGCACCGAAAGTGGCACACGCAAACACCACCAAAGAAGCTCCGGGTCGACGACGGGACCCGGGTTCCTCACCAAGCTGCATGCCCCTGAAGGTAGCACCTCCCAGTGCCAGCCCGGCGGGTCCCAGTCCCGAACATTGCCCCTCTGAAGCAGGACGTCGTCGCGAACGAGTTGACGATGAGGATGAAAGCCAGGCATCGTTGACTTCGAGAAGAAATTCTATGTAAATTAAACATTTTGAAATGCTTGATTGTGATTTCTTATATACGAGGAACCTTCAGAATCCTAACGGAATCTCTTAACCTTACGACCCACGACTTTTGCAAATACATAACAAATACAACTTGCAAATTAATACATAACAAACTTTTTCAAATACAACATTAAAATATGCAACTTTTGCAAATACTAATTGCTACACGTTCGATCAAATGTCAAAATTCATCAACTTTTTTCTATACATTGTATTCATACATATATACATATACTAATTTCTATATATATATTGGATCAAAATGTAAAAATTCCATACATTAATTTCTATATATATATATACTAATTTCTATATATATACTAATTTCTATATATATATATACTAATGTCGTATATTTCTATACTAATTTCTATATATAGTAATTAGTGTGTGTGTTCATCAAAATTGGGGGGGTTCGGGAGGGGCCGGCGGCCGCCATGGCGGCACAGGGGGCGAGGGAGAGGGAGGAGAGGGGGGAGCTCAGAGCGGGGCGACGGGGCAACGGCGAGGCGAGGCGAGTTGGGGCGGCGACGGTGAGGAGCTCGATCGGGGCGGAGGAGCGGGCGTGGGCGGCCCGCGGCGAGGGCGGCGACGAGCTCTGGCATCGGGGAGGCGAGACGACGATGGCGTGGTGATATCGCGAAGAGGTCGAAGAGCAGAGTAACTGAAAGTTTTTTGAAGTGTTGTATATATAAGGAGACCTTTAGTCGCGGTTGAAGCCACCAACCGCGACTAAAGGTGGTGCTCGCGCAGGCGCGGTGCAGGGAAAGTTTAGTCCCACCTCGCCAAGCGAGGGGCAGCCGCACTGGTTTATAAGCTCCACTGCGGCTGCTCCCCGAGCTCCTCTCTAAGGCCTATGTGGGCCTATTGAACCTGTGCGGTCCTATTGGGCCTACTGGGCCTTGCGGGCCTGCATCCTGGCCCAGGTTGGGTTTCTAGTCATATGTAGGCCGTGGTGGCCCAGTAGGCGGCCTATTATTTATTTCATTCTTTTTTGTTTTTTGCTTTATTTTTTTTGTTTCTGAGTTTTTTGTGCTTTATTGAGAGCTAATGAGTGAATCTTTTTGCGTTAGGTCAAAAAAATTATAAACTTTCTATTAGTAGCAGTAGTTTTCAAATTCGAATAGTTTAAATTTAATTTTTTTGAAATTTGTGTGAATCACTAGTTTGTGAATAACTTTACTTTAAAAATAGTTTTTCTAGTGATTTTTTTCTACTATTTAATATTATTGTGTTTTATCATTATATCCAATTTGGTAATTCTTAGGTTATTTAAAAAATGGAATACCTTTGTAAAAGGCGACTTTTCGTGTGAAATCCTAATACTTCGAAAGAGATTGTCCATTTTGTACACGAAGCGCATCCAGTTTTTGCCGTAACCCTTTTAACTTTTTAGCACATGCTATGTGGGTGAAATGATGATACCATGCCAACTTTTAACCTTTTCAGAGTTCATTTGTAGTGCTTACCAATTTCAGGGTCATTTAGCTCAAAAAATTCAGTAAATGCATCATAAATAGCAAATGAAGTCAGAAAGTGTTGAAAATTTATGGCCTAACTTCGAATGGTGCATACTGAATGCACAAAAAGTCTGGAGTTGAAATAAGTTAAAAAAATTAAATGCCTTTGTAACACGCGAGTTTTTGTCTGAAACCCTGATACTTCGAAAGAGATTATCCATTTTGTACACGAAGTGCATCCAGTTTTTGCCGTAACCCTCTCAACTTTTTAGCACATGCTATGTGGGTGAAATGACGATACCATGCCAACTTTCAACCTTTTTAGAGTTCATTTGTAGTGCTTATCAATTTCAGGGTCATTTAGCTAAAAAAAATCAGTAAATGCATGAAAAATAGCAAATGAAGTCAGAAAGGGTTGAAAATTGATGGCCTCCCTTCGAATGGTGCATACTGAACGCACAAAACACATAAGTACACTACTATTACAAAGATTCCCTTCGATTTGTCCGAAGTGGGACTTTCTAGATATATAAGTCCGGAAACTAACTAGAGAAGCCGGTCACATCCCAGAGTGCGATCTTTGGCTGTAAAACTTTTTCTTCGCGTGTGTCCCTTTGCGTCGTAACCATGGACAATATTCATCGTTTAACTTGATGCTCGGGTCAACATTCACTGTGAAGGGAGCAATTTCATGAAACTTTTCATAATCTTCTTATATGTCTGTCTTGTCCTCCGCTCCCACGATGTTTCTTTTCCCTGAAAGAACTATGTGGCGCTTTGGCTCATCGCATGATGTATTTTCTTCCTTATCTTTTATTTTTCACGGCTTGGTAGACATGTCCTTACCATAGAAAACCTGTGCCACATCATTGGCTAGGACGAATGGTTTGTCTACGTATCCAAGATTGTTGAGATCCACTGTTGCCATGTCGTACTATGGGTCTTCCTTTATCCCGCCTCCTATCAGATTGACCCAGTTGCACCTAAACAAAGGGACCTTCAAATCAAGTCCATAGTCAAGTTCTCATATCTCCTCTATGTAACCATAGTATGTGTCCTTTGGCCCATTGTTGTTTGCTACATCAAAGCAGACACCACTGTTTTTGTTGGCGCTCTTTTTATCTTGGGCGATCGTGTAAAATGTATTCCCATTTATCTCGTACCCTTTGAAAGTCAATATAGTCGAAGATGGTAACTTGCATAGCAAGTACAGGTCATCTTCAACAGTGTCGTCATGCATGAGACGTGTCTGCAACCAACTGGAGAAAGTCACCGTTTGTTCATGTGTAATCGAGTCGTTACACTTCTCCGGGTGTTTGGAGCATAGAATATTCTTGTGTCGCTCGATATATGGAGCCACCAAGGCGGAACTTTGTAGAACTTTGTAGTGTGCTTGCGTCAAAGAATGCCCGTCCCGGCATATTAGTGAATTCTTTCCTAGCGTGCCTTTTCCACCCAATCTGCCCTCGTGCCGCGATTTAGGAACACCTATCGGCTTAATGTCAGGAATAAAGTCAACACAAAACTCAATGACCTCCTCTATTTCATGGCCCTTGGAGATGCTTCCTTCTGGCCTAGCATGATTATGAACATATTTCTTTAAGACTCCCATGAACCTCTCAAAGGGAAACATATTGTGTAGAAATACAGGACCCAGAATGGCAATCTCCTCGACTAGGTGAACTAGGACATGCGTCATGATATTGAAGAAGGATGGTGGGAACACCAACTCGAAACTGACAAGATATTGCACCAAATCATTCTCTAACCTTGGTAGGATTTCTGAATCGATTACCTTCTGAGAGATTGCATTCAGGAATGCACATAGCTTCACAATGGCTAATCGAACGTTTTTCGGTAGAAGCCCCCTCAATGCAACCGAAAGCAGTCGTGTCATAATCACATGGCAGTCATGAGACTTTAGGTTCTGGAACTTTTTCTCTGCCATATTTATTATTCCCTTTATATTCGACGAGAAGCCAAACATGACCTTCATACTGAGCAGGCATTCGAAGAAGATTTCCTTCTCTTCTTTGGTAAGAGCGTAGCTGGCATGACCCTGAAACTGCTTTGGATCCATGCCATCTTTTTCGTGCATACGTTGCTGGTCCTCCCGTGCCTCCGGTGTATCTTTTGTCTTCCCATACACGCCCAAGAAGCCTAGCAGGTTCACGCAAAGATTCTTCGTCATGTGCATCACATCGATTGCGGAGCGGACCTCGAGGTCTTTCCAATACGGTAGGTCCCAAAATATAGATTTCTTCTTCCACATGGGTGTGTGTTTGTCAGCGTCATTCGGAACAGATTGTGCACCAGGACTCTTGCCAAATATTACTTTCAAATCCTTGACCATATCAAGTATGTCATCACCCGTACGGTGGTGAGGCTTCTTCCGGTGATCTGCCTCACCTTTGAAATGCTTGACTTTCTTTCTTATGGGATGCCTGCTCTGAAGAAATCGACGATGCCCCAGATACACATTCTTCTTACATTTATCCAAATATATACTATCGGTATCATCTAAGCAGTGTGTGCATGCATGGTATCCCTTGTTTGCCTGTCCTGAAAGGTTACTGAGAGAAGGCCAATCATTGATGGTTACAAACAGCAACGCATGTAGGTCAAATTCCTCCTGATCTTTCGCATCCCATGCACGTACACCTTTTCCATTCCACAACTGTAAAATTTCTTCAACCAATGGCCTTAGGTACACATCAATGTTGTTGTTCGGTTGCTTGGGGCCTTGTATGAGCACTGGCATCATAATGAACTTCCACTTCATGCACAACCAAGGAGGAAGGTGATAGATACATAGAGTCACATGCCATGTGCTATGATTGCTATTCTGCTCCCCAAAAGGATTAATGCCATCTGCACTTAAACCAAACCATACGTTCCTTGCATCCTTTGCAAAGTACTTCCACTTTCTCTCATTTTTTCTCCACTGCGACCCATCAGGGGGCACTCTCAACTTCCCTTCTTTCTTACGGTCTTTGTTGTGCCATCGCATCAACTTGGCATGCTCTTTGTTTTGGAACAAACGTTTCAATCGTGTTATTATAGGAGCATACCACATCACCTTGGAAGGAATCTTCTTCCTGGGGCGCTTGCCCTCAACATCACCAGGGTCATCGTGGCCGATCTTATAGCACAATGCACAACATACCAGGCATGCAGTCAAATCCTCGTACTCTCCGTGGTAGAGGATGCAGTCATTAGGTCATGCATGTATCTTCTCAACCTCTAATCCTAGAGGGCAGACATCCTTCTTTGCTTCGTACGTACTCTCTGGAAATTCGTTGTCCTTTGGTAGCTTCTTCTTAACATTATTAGCAACTTTTGAAATGCCTTGTTAGATACACCATTATCTGCCTTCCAATGCAGCAATTCCAGTGTGGTACCCAGCTTTTTATTGTCATCTTCGCAATTTGGGTACAACCCTTTTTTGTGATCCTCTAACATGCGTTGCAACTTTAGCTTCTACTTTTCACTTACGCAGTTTCTCTTTGCATCGGCAATGGCCCGACAAAGATCATCAGCAGGCTCATCTGGTGCCTCTTCTTCAGCTCCTTCCCGCATTGTCGGCTTAGCTTCTTCCCCCATTGTTGTACCATTGTATTCATGGAATCCATGGCCAGGATAGCTATCGTCATCCTCTTCTTCTTCATTCTCTTCCATTAGGACCCCTCTTTCTCCGTGCTTGGTCCAACAGTTATAGCCGGACATGAAACCGGACTCAAACAGGTGGACGTGAATGGTTCTTGAGTTAGAGTAATTTCGATCATTCTTACAGCCAGCACATGGACAATACATAAAACCATCCGGCTGCTTGTTTGCCTCTGCCGCAACCAGAAAAGTATGCACGCCATTAATGAACTGGGGAGAGCATCGGTCGTTGTACATCCATTGTCGGCTCATCTTCATTACACAACACCGAAAAGACCAAATTAATACAAGTTTGTACATAAAGTTCATGCACACTTGTTCTCATAAAACAACATACAAACTCTCTAGCTAAAGCATTTAAATGCAATAACAAATGCGATCAATATCGCAACTAAGGTAACAATTGATCCAACATCATAGTGATACCAAGCCTCACTATCAACGGCATATCTTTTAAATTTTCTAATCTTCAAGCGCATTGCACCATCTTGATCTTGTGATCATCAACGACATCGGCAACATACAACTCCAGTTTCATCTTCTCTTCTTCAACTCTTTTCAATTTTTCTTTCAAATACTCGTTTTCTTTTTCAACTAAATTTAACTTCTTGACAAGAATATCTATGTCGGTTGGAATCTCCGGTTCACATACCTCCTAGATAAAAACATCGATGTCAACTTGATTGGCATAATTGTCATGAACACGAAATGCAACAAAGAGTTATAAAAGAGAGTATATACCACATCCGCATCATAAACCGGACGGGGGCCGACGGGGATGGATTTCAAAACCATGCCACTATGTATAACAAACAACCATATAGGTAAGAAAACTATAGAAGTAACTGACTAAATCTTACAAACATGGTTTTTTATTATAAAAAGGATAAGAACAAGAGGCTCACCAAGGTGGTGCCGGTGAAGGGATGGTGCGGGCGATCGATGGTGGTTAGGACAGGGACGGGAAGGCACTAAGTAAACCATGCCTACAAATGCAAAGTAAGAAGTTAATTTGAGCTCAAATTGCATAAATCAAATAAACTACCACATACAAACTAAAACCCACAAATTACTATACTTATAGAGCATTGCAAGAGCTAATCTAGCAATGAAGATGAAAGGACAAAGTTGCTAAACTTTGTGAACACTTGGATGGATGGGATGCCTCCAAATCTTGACAAATTTTGGAAAAAATGGAGGATGAGCTTGAGGAAGAGAGGAAGAATAGAGAGGAGAGGAAAGGGGAAGAATAGAGAGGACTCTTCTCGGGCTGGCGCTGAAGGGTTTCAATATAGGGGAACCTTTAGTCCCTATTGATGGCTCCAACCGCGACTAAAGGTTAGCCTATAGTCGCGGTTGGAGACACCAACCAAGACTAAAGATTCCCGTGGGGCCCCCGGCTGACGCCAGCCTGCCACCACACCTTTAGTGTCGGTTCGTGGCACGAACTGGGACTAAATGTCCAGAACGAACCAGCACTAGTGATGCCCGTAACGAACCGGGACTAATGGGAACATTAGTGCCGGTTCAAAACCCAACCGTGACTAATGATGTAGTGTAAGGTCTTCTTTCTACTAGTGCGATGCCGCTGCCATGGTTTTCGAGGATGAGAGCAGCAACGATGAGGAGAGCTTCCTGTACCTTCACTCCTCCACCACCTCCACCGACTGGCTGTACCAGGTGAGCTGATTCGAGCTTGTGTTTGGGTTAGGTTTAGGAATTTTGGGGATTTCTCTGTCGTATCCATTGCATGTCTACGAGCTTGTGCATGAGGTGGATTGAATGTTTGGCAGTGGATTGAAGCTTTATGAGCTTGTGCAGGTGCCAAAATCATTTGAGGATCCGGATTACCATGGGCTGGAGCTTGATATGATGGTTTTTTGTGAAAAGCACGGCAAACCATCAAAGAGAGGTGTTGCATTTGAAGGCACAGACACAGGGAGAAGGTTCTTATCATGTGTAGAGCATGTAAGTTTCTTTCTTAGTTCAGATTGAAAAGTTAGAGAAAGTGTGCAGGATCTGTTATATGCTATATGCTCATGTGTTCAATTTGTTGCTCTTGGTGGTGTAGGAGTAGCAGCAGCAGCTCTTGCCTGTGTTGGTGGTGGTGTTAGAGAAAGTGTTATACTTATTGTTGTTAGAGAAAGTGCTTTGTTAGAGAAAGTGCTATGTTAGATAATTTCATAGCCGTTTAAGTTTAATTAAGTGCTCTGTTAGATAATTTCTGCTGTTTGAGAATTGTAGAGCTAATTAATTAAGTACATTACCAGAATCCTAGGATATGATCACTGTTTAATTAAGTGCATCATCTAATGTTTAATTGCATTTAATTTAGTATTATAGTTTCTCTTAGGGGTGCACATGTATCCTCTGATATTTGTTGAATGGGACAAGTTTTTTAATTTTGGGATGCACATGTTGTTATCCATGTTATGAACTCAGTAGCTATTTTGCTCTGTTTCCAGGAAGGGTCAAATTGTGGTTTTGTTGAATGGGTTGATCACCAGTGGCCCATAACAATGCAGAATGGATTATTGAAGCTTTGGGCAATGTCTCAAGATGCCAAGGAAGCTAGGGTGACTGATAATCTTGAAAGTTCTCCGACTATTCACCATCTAACAAAAGAGAATAAGAAGTTGGATGCCAACTATGACAAGTTAGTTAAAGATGTGCATGATCTAGCTAGTTGATCACTAGGAGTCCAGGGTGATTGATTTCAGTTATCTGCAGTCACACATAACCTATCAACATCAATGTAGAAGTGAATTGGTTGCTGATATGAAAGGACAAATGGCAAACAAAGATGCAGATCACAAGCATCTTAATGACAAGTATCAACTCCTGGTTAACTTGACAAGAGCTCAGGCAGCTGTCATCCAGAACTTGAAGTTGAAGCATCTGAAAGAGAAGCAAGTGCATAGTGAAGCTATGGAGAAATTGGAGTTGAAGAATGCAGAGCTCACAAAGTCTGAGGAGAAGCTGATCCAAGAGAAGCTGGAGTTGAAGTTTCAGATTGCTGATCTGCTAAAGGGAAAGGAAATGCATAGTGAAGAGAAGGGCCAGTTGGAGCATCAGATTGCTGAGATGATGAAAGGAGAGGAGAAGCTCAAGCTGAAGGTGAAGGACATCATGGCCATCTTACAGAAATGAACTAGATGAAAAGAGTAGTGTTCATTGCTAACCTTTTGGGTAGGATGGAACAACAGTGACCTAGGTAACTTTGGTTGTGTATTGTATGGTTGTACTAATTTTAAGACTCTGGCTGTGTATGTATCTATTAATGGTGCTATCCATCCTTTGTGAGCAAAGGATGTTTGTAAGCATTTGAACTCCACTATGTATTTGTGAACCATGGTTCTAGTATGTTGAACTATGCATTTGAACTCCACTATGTATTTGTGAATTGTGAAGTTTATGGTAATTTTTTGGTTTATGGTAATTGTGAGCTTTGTGATGGTAACATTTGTGATTGGTGATGTTAAGGTGATTTGTGAGTTGTGATTATTATTTGTGAGTTCTTATTATTAATTGTGAGTTGTGAGTATTATTTGGTGGTTTGGTGGTTTCATCGACCCCGAGGAACCCTAAACCCTCAGTGATGGGTTTTGTTGGTTTCATCGAGCCAACGGAACCCTAAACCCTCAGTGGTGGGTTTTGGCGGTTTCATCGACCCCGAGGAACCCTAAACCATTAGTGATGGGTTTTGGTGGTTTCATCGACCCCGAGGAACCCTAAACCCTCAGTGGTGGGTTTTGTGGTTTCATCGACCCAATGGAACCATAAACCCTTAGTGGTGGGTTTTGATGGTTTCATCGACCTCGAGGAACCCTAAACCCTCAGTGATGGGTTTTTATGGTTTCATCGACCTAGAAGAACCCTACACCCTCATTGGTGGATTTTGGTGGTTTCATCGACCCCGAGGAACCCTAAACCATGACCCAAAATATATCAACATAATAACAACATATCCATCAACATAATCATCAATATATAATCATCAACATATCATTGGACAAATAACAACATATCCATCAACATAATCATCAACATAAGATCATCAACATAAGCATCCAGATAACAAAAGTTCAACAAGAGTTTAACATCAGTATAAGCATGAACATATCCATCAACATAATCATCCACATAAGCAAGCATGAACCAAACTAACAACAAACTGGTTTAGCATCAGTTCAACATTACATGGTAGATCTTCCAGCACCACTAGCAATGAAGTAGACCATCCATCCACTGTGTGTACCATCAGTAGGAATAGCACCAGAAGTGGAGAAAGATTGCCTTGGGGCATTGAATGGCCTTGGAACACCTCTGCCAGCACCTCCTCTTCCAGCTCCTCCCCTGCCAGCACCTCCATTTCCAGTTCCTCCCCTGCAAGCTCCTCCTCTGCCAGCTCCTCCTCTACCAGCTCCTCCCCTGCCAGCTCCTCCTCTGCCAACTCCTCCATTTCCAGCTCTTCCTCTGCAAGATGGTGGTGGTGTAGCAGTAGGATCAGCAGCTCTTGCTTGTGTTGGTGTTGGTGTAGGAGCACTAGCAGCAGCTCTTGACTGTGAGTTGTTTGGAGTAGCCTTGCATTCAAAGGGAAAATAGTTAATAATATTGGAAGGAAACAAATGTACAAGAAAGGGTTCCAAAATTATTACCACATGTTTCTTTTTCCTTAAAGCTAGCTCAGGCTTCAACTGTTTAAGACAGCTTGTGTACCTATGCCCTTGGAGATCACAATTGCCACATGTTATAGTCCCCATTCTTGAAGTGTCTTTTGGCTTTGGTACTTCAAATTTTCCCTTGATCCTCTTTTATTTCTTTCTTCCTCTCTTCACTTTAAATGCAGGTGGTTCTATGTCTGGACCAGGGGTCTTTGTCCAATCATGCTCACCAGGAACAGGAAAGATCATTGGTTCATAAGCTGCCACATATAATTCTTTCTTGAAGAATTTGCTGACATAATCCTCTGGATTCCTTTTAGCCTTGTTTATTGTAGAGATGGCATGGTTGCATGGGATGAAACTAAGGTCCCACTTCCTGCATCCACAAGTCTCAGCCTCCAAGTTGACAACAGGTGTTTGCTGCCCACTAGTAACTTGCCATAAGTTAACCCCAGCTTGTATTGGCTTGCAGTATTTGGCCCTCTCCTTCTCAATCTCTAGTTTCTCACTGTAATGAGGTGTTATCATCCATCTTGTTATCTTTCCACTCTCCCTGTTCCTGTGCCACCTCACCATCTGCTTATTTTTTATCCCATCACACATTGTCCTTATAGGTTTTCTCCTAACATCTAGAATGTACTTGTTGAACACCTCAGACAAGTTGTTCACTACCAAGTCAGTCTTGCAGTTTGTGTCAAATGCATGCCTTGCCCAAGTTTTCTTTGGTATTGCAGTGAGCCAATTCCAAGATTCCTCACTTTCATCTTTGAGATCATTCATTGCAATATTAAATTTTTGTTCATTGTAGGCATAGCTAGCATTATCCATGCACTTCTTAAGATCTTGCCCCCTAAACCCAGCATTCTGGAAATTTGCATATAAATGTCTAAGGTAGAATCTTTGGTTGCATTTTGGAAACACATCATTCACTTCATTCAGTAACCCCTGATACACACTATTTAACAAGTCTAAGATACAAGCTAGAAGAAATATTGAAGTGGTGCAACACAATTAAACATCTATGCAAAACAAAGTATGCATACCTTTTGTCTATCTGACATTATAGTATATGGTCCAAAATTTCCCACTTCTCCCCCTAGGAAAATTTTGAGTTGGTGTAGAAACCAACACCAACTAGGTGTGTCCTCTTGTCCAACTATGCCAAATGCCAGTGGATATATATTGTTGTCGCCATCTCTAGCAGTGGCAGCAAGGAGTTGAGCACCAGTTGTGAGCTTAATAAAGCATCCATCAACACCTACATAATCAACATTTAAATTAATTAAATAAATTTAAATGAGATAGATATACAATATGAAAGTGGTGCACAAGGTTCATAAACTAACCAATGAATGGCCTGCACCCCTTGAGAAACCCCTCCCTTGCCCCATTGATGCAAAAGAACATGGCATGAAATCTTGGGCCTGGGTGGGGGATTTTTTCAGTTGGTGTTGGTGTAACAGTAGTGACTAGTACTCTACTTCCAGGGTTTGTGTCCATGACAGTCTGAGCATAGTCTCTAAGCCTAGGATATTGCTTCTTGTGATCTCCTAACACAGCTTCAATAGCTATGTTCTTTGCCCTGTATGCCATTGACTTGGGCACATCTACACCATATTTTTTCATGCAGGCATCAATTATAGTCTGAATGCCAGTAGTTGGATCAGATCTAAAGAGGTGCTCATATTTTTGTGCTAGCCACTTAGCACTCACCCTAGTGGTCTCAGTAGTACTAGGGCAAGTGTGCTCTAGTCTCATATTCTTAATTACAAAGACTGTATCCCCTTTTATAACAGCTGCCACCATAAAGAACTGGCATTGTTTTTCTCTACACTGCACAATTATCCTCTTATCAGAATTCCTATGATACCTGAAATTCCTGCTCTGGGTGATGTGAAAAATCAACAAAGCATCTCTGAATTGATGATGATCCCTAAAACACAACTACAAACATAGTTGTTGATGTGGTTGGTCCATTTTCTCATTGTACCACTTCCTAGCAGGCCTTTTCTTTGCCCTGCTCTCCCTTTTCTTTGGTAGGACAAAAGAGAGTGGCTCAAAACCATCATCATCACTCTCCATAACCAAACCCTTCTCTTCTTCATCTGATGAAGGTTTAAAATCAGGTTAAACATCTCGTAACTTACTAGAATGTGACCTTGTTGAAAGGATCGATATGGTTGACTAGAGGGGGGTGAATAGGCAACTAACACTTTCTAAATTTTCCTTAACAATTTAGGCTTAGCATCAAATAAGTTGGCTAGATGTGCAACTAGGTGAGAAACCTATATGATGCTAAACACAACAAGCACACAAGCAAGCAAGGGATACAACACAATAATGGCTTGCAAGAAGTAAAGGTGAGAGATAACCAAAAGTGGAGCCGGTGGAGATGAGGATGTGTTACCGGAGTTCCTTCCCTTGTGAGGAAGTACCTCTCCGTTGGAGCAGTGTGGAGGCACAATGCTCCCCAAGAAGCCACTAGGGCCACCGTATTCTCCTCAAGCCCTCACACAATGCAAGATGCTGTGATTTCACTATTGGTGCCCTTGAAGCCGGCGACCGAACCTTTACAAACAAGATTGGGGATATCTCCACAACTTAATTGGAGGATCCCAACGACACCACAAAGCTTCATCACAATTGAATGTGGCTCCGAGGTGACCTCAACCATCTAGGGTGCTCCAACACCCAAGAGTAACAAGATCTGCAAGGTATTAGTGGGGGGAATCAAATTTCTCTTGGTGTAAGTGTAGACCGGGGCCTCCTCAACCAATCCCTAGAAAATCAACAAGTTTGATTGGCTAGGGAGAGAGATCGGGCTAAAATGGAGCTTTGAGCAATAATGGAGCTTAGGGAGGAAGAGGTAAACTTCTAGAGGAAGAAGACCTCCTTTTTATAGTGGGGGATAAGATCCAACCGTTATTCCCACTCTCAGCCCCGCATGTCGCGGTACTACCGCATTTGACCACGGTACTACCGCAAGGCCCTGCGGTACTACCGCCACAACATGCGGTACTACCGCTTGCACGGAAGTATCAGACAAAGGCCAATTGCACTAGGCAGCTAGCGGTAGAGCCGCCGGAGTGGTACTACAGTGAGCCCATGCGGTACTACCGCATGGTCGGTAGAGACTGGCACTGGAGATGCATGGAAGTAAAAAAATTACTTCTGTGCCTACCTCCGCTGAGGGCGAAGCTACGAAAAAGTCTGGCACGGTAGTACCGCAACTACATCACGGTACTAACGCAATAGGGTGGATGTAAAAAATTACATACACGCCTACTACCGCAGGCGTACGTACTAGGGCAGGGGACAGTGGTACTACCGCTCCACTAAGCGGTACTACCGTGGGTTCCTGTGGTACTTTGGCTCCCTTTAGCGGTAATACCGCGGGCTCATACATCTTCATCTTGTGAGAAAGCTTCTTGGCCCAAGATGGCTCAGTACATGGTGGCTCATACGTCTCAGAACTGTCATCTTCCTCCTCTTCGATCTCATCCTCATCAACCTCCATATGAGCAGGAGCTAGCTTGGTGGTGGTGTTTGCCCACTTGTCCTTCATACGTAGTCGAATGGGCTTATGAACAAACCAGTGAGCCTGAAAGTCCTCATCCGGAAGGGTCTTCTCCCAAGTTGTACGAATCAAGAGGAACAAGTAGGGCCCATAAATGGGGTCCTTATGGTGAAACACAGCAGTGCGAAGCTCAGTCCACATAATGTGAGAAACATCAAGGGGGTCAAGTTCTTTAGTTCGTCCTTTCTCACAGAGTAGCAACATATCCACCAGATAGGAGTGCACCTTGTCCTTGTCTCCCATGCGAGGAAACAGAGTGTTGCGGAAGATTCGGTGCATGACATCAAGGAATGGGTTGAGCGCAGAAACTTGCTCACTAGAGGGTAAAGTCTTCAGAATATGGTAGGGCATGAGATTCTCCTTACGTGCAGGCTAGGGGTTGCCGTGAGGGCGCAAACCAAAGGGCTCCTCAAGTCCCTCATCACTAACATGCAACAAATCCATGAACTCCTTCTAGGTAGCAGACAACCTCTCTCCATTGGTCATCCAAGTCATGGTCCGCTGCTCATCGGGGTGGAAATGGACAGAAGCAAAGAACTGACCCACAATTTCGGGATTAAAGTCAAGGTGGAACGAGATTATGTCCTCGATAGCAAACTGCTCCACCATACTCAGAGCCTCACCAAAGTATGTCTGGTTCTTCCGCATATGAGCATGTTTATCCATTGGACAGGAACATAGAGATTCTTCTTGCCCTTGATCACCTCGATGTGGATTAGATTCTGTTGCTTGGTCCAAAACAACTCATTGGCCCTAGAATGTTCCCTCGGTTTGACATAGGGGTCGATCAACCGACGAGACAGAAACTCAGCTTGAGGCATGTCTTCCCAATTGTCAACTGGCTCCTTGAACTTGGATGTGGTTCTCTTGAAACGGCATTGCGGGGCATTGGACCCCTCAAGAGCATCTATATTGCAAAGATGCTTTGAACTAGTGTCGCGAGAAGGATTCGAGCCTCTTGGACCTGAATCGGAACCGGAGCCACCACCTACGACACACAACGCAAACACAAGAGACGAATGAAAGAAAAAGAGTCAATGCAAAGACCAAAGCAGACACGAAAACAATATAGAGGCACGAATGAACAGGACAGAACGAGATAGCATTTGATCGAGCGGGAGTACCGGAGGTTCACGCGGAAGTAAATAATTACTACCGCTCAGGACACGGTAGTACTGCTGTGAGCGGTAGTAATGGGGCAGGAGCGGAAGTAAAATTTTACTTTCCCCCGACGAGCGGTAGTACCACACCAAGTGCGGTAGTACCGCACGGGGGGAGAGTTCACATGAACACGGATCTAGAAAACTAGATCGGTACTACCGTGGATCAACAACTATCACTTTGTATCCTATCAATAAGCACTTCTACGACACCTACACTCTCAAAACATCCCCTCATGCACAGATTTGGCCAAAAATCACTAGACCAATCTCATGTTTCCCCTAAACCTAGATTCAAAAATAGAGAAGCAAAAAGAGGAGAGATCGGGGAAATACCAGGGTCCATGGCAAGAGGATGAGGCGGGGAACGATCCCACCAGTGGGAATGAAAGGAGAGTGGCTAGAGACGGAGATCCGGTGTAGCGACCAGACTCACAACGAGTCAAGCCTCTGTGTGTTCTGTGCCATCCCTGGATCAGTATGCTGGCACACATAGTACATCAATGTATATATCAAAGTGCAATCACATGTAATTAACGTAAAACTGATATATACCTTAAAATCTCAGCGGAAACAGTCAACGTGAGTGGAGTCCCAATAACACCAACGGCAGGTTGAGTGTAGTTCGTAACCCTGAATCGTACTCTTACCCGTCGTAGAGCTTATCTGCAACATAAGACGTTGCAGCCGTGTAGGTCAGCATTTTGAATATGTCGGCAAGTCACAAAAGAGGGGGTGAAAATAATCCTCTATACTATATGGCAGGTGGGGCTATAAGTTTAAGTTTTTGCACAAAGCAGATTTTTCCTACAACAAGAGAGGGGTAATGCAGAAATTATTACTACAAAGTTGGCTGATTAATGAGATGGTTCCACCAACCAATTCTCATACCCAAGTTGACATTAATACCCACATCAATGTAATTAATTGTGTTGAGAGTTCCAGATAGTTTCTGTTCCTTTGGCTCAAGTTGTCCATGACCGTGGACACGGCTAATCGATTAGGTTTTAGTACTCTGCAGAGTTTTGCACACGTTCCCCACAAGATTTGATCGCCTTCGTTGGATTTCTCGCATTTCAGGGTGTTTGAGAAACGGATGACCAAAACATGGTCTTCTAAAGGGTTTCCCGAGACTCTGTCGGTGCCCATCCTTTCCTACCGTTCTTCTACATCTTGTAGCACCGCCTGTCTAGGGTCACCATGATATCCAACCAAGCCAGAGCCCATAATGGCTTGTGGCTGTGCAGGTAAGCCTTGGGTCTTGAAGCATCCATCCATCTCTTTTTGCCTGGGTGGACCTTTCCGCGTGAATACTGGCACTTCCCCGGCAACACCTAGGCTAACCACTGGTTTCTCCAGGGCGCCGTTCAACCATCGTCCACCCAAAGGTATGTTGAAAAACTCAGATTCTTGAAGTCTTGATCATAATGCTGGTCTTGAAAATTATTAACTCACAATTCTCATGAATCACACAACCCACCCGGTCTACTAATATCATAGCAAAATTAAATCAACGTTTCCCGGGGCCAATGTGTCAAAGGGTTGAGGGGTGCCTACCACATGATACTACATCAAGTAACCAAGTTTCCAAATTACCTACTTTGCATGCAATTGGGGAGATGGTAGAACTAATGCAATAAAAACATAGGTATACATGGTCAAAGTGACTTGCCTGTACTGTTGATGAAGAAAATAATATCGCTCTCAAAGATAACCAATAGACTATTCGTCACTCTCCGATGAAAATCTATATAATCAAACATTGCATTCTTATAAGCAATCATACTAGCAGTCAAATACTAGCAATCAAAAAGGCAACACAACACCAAAAGCAACATGGTTGTGATGAAGGAAATACTTAAGACAAAACTCAAATGACAAAACTACATCAACACAACTAAGGTGGTGATGAAGGAAATACTTAAGACATAAGTTAAAATCAACAAAACTTCATCAACACAACCAAAGTTGGTTTTCTCTACAAGTACATCCTAATTTTCAAAAGTAACAAACAAAAACAAAGTAAAATATAATCAAAAGTAGTTTAGTAAATATTTTACTTAGCAAAAAGAATTACTTTTGAAGAACAACTAGGAACTAAGAAAACAATACTCTATCAACTTAAGTTTTTAACTACTAGAACATATCAGCAAGAAAAACACTAAGTTAATAAAAGAAAAACAAATTTTAAAGCAAATAATTAACAGAAAGTATTTTCTCATAAGTCTTCATTTTGCAAAAAGAACTAATTGAAAAGCTTTTATAAAGATTCTTCTTTTGATATAAAACAAGGTCATCCTTGGCTTAAACCACAAACAATCTCAACTATAATACAAATTGTTTCTGGTCTAAACTTAGATTGATAGAACATAAAAATTATAAAACAATTTGTGGAAACTATTTTCAAATAGTGGATCGAACTAGCAATGAAAATCCAATTGCAAGTTATAATTGAACTAGAATTGATTTTCATGCAACCAACTAATAAAATATTATTTGTTTTGAAGAGCTACTATTATCTAACAGAAAACTTTATAAAAGTCTATCACTAATATAAAAGAAAATAATTTAAAACAAAAGGGAATATAAATAAACCTAATAGAACTAAACAGAATCTGTTTTTCTTGAAAATGCTACTATAAAATATTCTAAAAATTTCCAAACTCTTCCTACTGATAATTAAGGTCACTAGTGACAAGTAGCAAAAAGAACCAACTAAAAATATATTTTTAAACTCAAGATATTCAGAAAATAAGATTTGAATCAAATCTGTCTGAATAAATTTTAAATTATTTAAATTTGGTCAAAATTTATATCTACAGAAACTAGAACAAATTTTTGACACAATGCAAAAAGAATCAATCAAAAACTCTAAATATCCTAAAAGATATAACAAAAATAAAAACAGAACCTATTCCGTTTTCTAAAACAAAAACAGAAAAAAGAAAAAAACTAAACTAATGGACAGGGGGTGACGTGGCAGGTTCTGATAGGCTACGGAGGGTGCGTGCTAGACTGAAACGAGCGGACGACCAAAATTTAGAGAAAAACGTTTCGGCCAAAAGTAACTAAAAGAAAACCGGCCGGTTCATTTAAATTAAACCGAAGGGGTATACTTCTTCTAATCTATGCCGTTGAAGAAGATCTAACGGAGAGGAGAAGCTCCGGCGACTTACCGCGGTGGAGGAGGTCTCCGGCGAGGTTCCGGCAAGGCGGAGGAGGTGGGGTCGACGGGGACGGTGCTCCGGTGGTCCTCTGGCGATGCCAAGGCCTCCAATCGACGGCGGGGATCCTCCGGGGATGGTTGGTGGCGAAGAAGAGATGAGGGGGTGACGGTGGTGAGCAGCACGAGCTCCGGGAGCTTCGAGTGGTGTCCGGAGCTGCGGTGTGGCGTCGGCACAGCGTTCCGGAGGGTCTCCGGCGAGGGCGAGTGCACCAGGCGATGCGTATGAGCGCGGTGAGGTCGACAGTAGCCTTAGAGGGGCTCGGGGATGGCGGGGTGGAGTGGCACGAGAGCAAAGGTGCGGCGGCGGCGCTCGGGCACCGGCGAGCTATTACGGTGAGGGAAGGGGGTCGAACGAGGGGGCAAATGGGGGAACGGGTCGAGGGGAGGGGCTGGGTTTATATAGGGGCCTCGAGGCGGTCGGGGAATGGTAGGAGGAGGGATCTCCGGCTTGGTGGTCGCCGGCGTGGTTTGGGGAGCGAGAGGAGGGAGGTGACAGTGATGATGATGCTGTTGGGCGGTGGGGTCCGCAATCAGTGAGAGAGAGAGAGAGAGAGGGCGCGGTCAGCAGTGGCCGGTGCGGAAGAATTTCGGGGAGAGATTAGGGCGGTGGGTCGATGGGCTTTAAATACTAGCGCGATTTCATTTTATTAAATACCAGAGCACTAAAATATCATTAAATCATTCAAAACCTGTCCAAAAAAATAAAGTTTTATATACCAAAATGATCAGGGAAATAAATTCCATTTAATGAACATTTTTTCCACGGCCAAAATAAATACTTTTAAAAAAATTATTTTCATAAAATGCCTAAATGGCTTTATTTATTTTTGCAAATATTTTTCAAATAACCCCTTGGGTTTTATGGTTCAAATACTTCACAAAATTACCCCTGGTTTGGAGTGTCATATTACTCCTCTCAAAAACTTGTAAGGGGTTTGAATGCTTACAAATTTCAAATAGGAAAATCAAATATGAAAGTGATCTCCATATCAGAAAATTTTCAAATAGTTTTCAAAAATTACTTTTCAAATCCTTTTATAATGAAGAAGTCATGTCATCTTCTCTCACTAATTTGAAATGTAGGAATTTGAATTCAAACTCAAAGTGGAAAGTGATTTTATTCCCTCTCATTCAAAAGTTTTCAAAAGTTTCAAATTTTCACTCAATTTCAATCACTCAAGCAAACAAGAATTCCTTCTAATATTTATTATAACATTCCAAAATTTGGGATGTTACATCCGGCGAGGTCCTCCGGTGTCGGTTGTCTGGAGGAGAGAGAGAGAGACGTGAGCGGAGAGAGAGACGTGAGGGGAAGAGATAATGGGTATGGGGGAGAGAGAGAGACATGAATAAGACTCGTCTTTTGAAGCACAGAAACCATCCAAGAAATGGAGGATGTGAAAGACTTTGATTAGTTTATGCATAATAAGGGGAGGGATAGTTCATTGAGAGAACTAGACTCCCCCTAAATCCATGCCTACACCTAGACAAGACATAAGGATGAGTGTGTTGAGGTGTGCACTAAGTCAATCCACATTGCTCGAATCAATGATATTTAGCTCATGCCTTAACTCGCGAAATCTTGCTTCATCCAATGGCTTCGTAAATATATCTGCAAGTTGTTCATTAGTGCTCAGATGGATAAGATTGATGTCCCCTCCTTGATGTGTTCCCGGAGGAAGTGATGACGAATATCAATATGCTTCGTCTTGCAATGTTGAACTGGGTTTCTGGAGATCATAATGACACTTTCATTATCACAGTAAAGAGGCACTTTGTCACAATTGACACCATAATCCTTTAAAGTTTGCCTCATCCAAAGAATCTGTGCATAGCAACTAGCCGCAGCTACATTCTCAGCCTCGATGGACAAGAGAGAAACACAATTTGTTTCTTTGAAGACCAACTTACCAAAGACCGACCAAGAAATTGGCAGCCTCCAGAAGTGGACTTTCTATCCACACAGTCTCCCGCCCAATCCAAGTCAGTATATCCAACGAGATCAAATGAAGCCCCCTTGGGATACCATAAGCCAAAGTTTGGGGTATGAACCAAATATCGAAAGATTCGCTTGATAGCCACATGGTGACTCTCCTTAGGTGCGGATTGAAATCGTACACAAATACCCACACTTAACATGATATCTGGTCTAGATGCACAAAGGTAGAGCAAGGATCCAATCATGGGGCGATATACCTTTTGATCCACGGCTTTACCATTGGGATCGCTGTCAAGATGGCATTTGAGTGGCATCGGAGTGTTGGCCTTGCGAGGATTGATCTCATCCATCTTGAACCTCTTGAGCATGTCTTCAGTGTATTTAGCTTCATTGATGAAGGTACCTTGACTTCGTTCCTTGACTTCAAAACCAAGGAAGAACTTCAACTCTCCCATCATAGACATATCAAACTTATTTGTCATCAAAGTGGCAAATTCTTCATTGAAAGCTTTGTTAGGAGAACCAAATATAATATCATCAACATATAGTTGGCATATGAACAAGTTCCCGTTGACCCTCTTTGTAAAAAGAGTGGGATCGATTTTCCCAATTTCAAACCCACGGTCTTGCAACATCTCGGTAATGTGCTCATACCACGCGCGTGGGGCCTGCTTAAGGCCATAGAGAGCCTTATCGAGAACGTATACATGATTGGGGAACTTGGGATCCTCGAACCCCAGGGGTTGTTTGACATGTACCAACTCCTTAAGAGGACCATTAAGAAAAGCACTCTTGACATCCATTTGATATAATTTAAAGTTATTATGAGAAGCATATGCAAGCAACATGCAAATAGATTCAAGACGAGCAACAGGAGCAAAGGTTTCACCATAGTCGATACCCTCGACTAGCCTTGTGCCACCAATCTTGCCTTGTTGCGAATGACGATACCGTTCGCATATTTCTTGTTTTTCAAGATTCATTTAGTTCCAATAACATTGTGGTTCTCCTCAGGTCTTGGCACCAATCGCCATACTTGGTTGCTCTCAAAGTTGTTAAGTTCATCGTGCATAGCTTCAACCCACTCCATATCCTCGAGCGCATCTTGTACCTTAAGGGGCTCAATGCAAGAAACAAACGTGTGATGTTCACAAAAGTTTGTTAATTGTTTACGATTGGTTACCCCTTTTTGCAAGTCACTGTAGACGTTTTCCAACAAATGTTGTCTGAGTTTGAGCTTGGCAGCATTCTTGGTGTCTCGTCTCTCTAAGATTTCCTCCATGGAAGGTTGAGGGACAATATCCTGAGAGTCAGCTTCTTGATGATCTTGAGCGCCTTCGTGAGCTTGCTCTTGATCTTGAAGAAGATCTTGATCTTGAGCTTGCTCGGACATGTGAACTTGATCTTGGGCGTCATTTGGTGAAACACCATCATCGGTAGATTGATCTTACCCTTGATCTTGTCCATGTGGTAGAGGACCTTCATTTTGTTCTTTGGAAGCATGTGGGTCTTGCGTCGGTAATGGTTCCACTTGAGTGGAACATTGTCCTTCTCCTTCTGCCACAAGGGGTTCCTCAACGGGCAGGAAGTATCCCACACCCATTCTTCTTATGGCTTAGGGACGAATTTCATCACCTACATCACAAATACCAGTTTGATCCACTTGGGAGCCATTATTTTCTTCAAACTCTACATTACTCGTCTCCTCAATGAGTTTCGTGGACTTGTTGAGGACACGGTAAGCATGAGAGTTTGCAGCATAACCAACAAATATGCCCTCATGGGATCTAGATTCAAATTTAGACAAACGAGCACCTTTCTTGAGAATAAAACACTTACAACCAAACACCCGGAAGTATTTGAGGTTGGGCTTGTTACCGGTAAGAATCTCATAAGGAGTCTTGTTCAAGCCTTTGCAGAGATAGAGCCGATTTGATGCATGACACGTTGTGTGATATGTCTCCAACGTATCTACTTTTCCTAATGCTTTTTCTCTAGTTTTGGACTCTAATTTGCATGATTTGAATGAAACTAACCCCGGACTGATGTTGTTTTCAGTAGAAATGCTGGTGTTGTTTTTGTGCAGAAATAAAAGTTTTCAGAATGGAACGAAACTTTGCGAGGATTTTTTATATCAATAATAAGAATTTCTGGATCCAAGACCTGCTAGAGAGGGGCACCTGGGTGGGCACAACCCGCTAGGGCGCGCCCCCTCTCCTGGCGTGCCCAGGTGGGTTGTACCCACCTGGTGGCCCTATAGACCCTGATCCCGATGCTATAAAATCACATTATTCCAGAAAAAACCAGGGAGAAAGAATTATCGCAATCCACGAGACGGGGCTGCTGCCACCTCCTGTTCTTCATCGGGAGACCAGATCTGGAGTCCGTTTGGGGCTCCAGAGAGGGGGATCTTCATTCTTCGTCATCACCAACCCTTCTCCATCGCCAATTCCATGATGCTCCCCACCGGGAGAGAGTAATTCCTTTGTAGGATCACTAGTCGATGAGGAGTTGGATGAGATTCATCATGTAATCGAGTTAGTTTTGTTAGGGCTTGATCCCTAGTATCCAATATGTTCTTAGATTGATGTTGTTATGACTTTGCCATGCTTAATGCTTGTCAATTTGGTCCCAGGTGCCATGAACTCAGATCTGAACCGTTTATGTTATCATCATTATATCCATGTTTTCGATCCCATCTTGCAAATTATAGTCACCTACTACGTGTTATGATCCGGTAACCCCGAAGTGACAATAACCGAGACTTCTTCTGGTGATTACCTGATACGTCTCCAACATATCTATAATTTATGAAGTATTCATGCTGTTATTTTATCATTCTTGGATGTTTTACAATCATTTTATAGCAACTTTATATCATTTTTTGGGACTAACCTATTGACCCAGTGCCTAGTGCCAGTTGCTGTTTTTGCTTGTTTTTTTACATCGCAGGAAATCAATATCAAACGGAGTCCAAACACCACGAAACTTTTCGAAGATTTTTTCGGACCATAAGGAACCCAATGGGCCAGAGCTGCACCTAGGGGGGTTCCCTGATGGGGCACAACCCACCAGGGCGCGCTAGGGCCCCCTGGCACTCCCAAGTGGGTTGTGCCCACCTCGGTGGCCTCCCTCACCCCCTCTTTCCACTATAAATTCCCAAATATTCCGAAACCCTTCAGGGTTAACCTAGATCAGAATTTCTGCCATCGCATGGCTTTGTAGCCATCGAAAACCAATCTATATCCCATTCCGGCACCCTGCCAGAGGGGGGAATCATCTCCGGTGGCCATCTTCATCATCCTGGCGCCCACCACAATGAGGAGGGAGTAGTCCACCCTCGGGGCTGAGGGTTTGTACCAGTAGATATGTGTTTAATCTCTCTCTCTCTCTCTATCGTGATCTTGAGATATCACGATTTTGATATATCATGGGCTTTGTTAACATAGATGGATCATATGATGTTTCTCTCCTCTATACTCTTATTGTGATGAATTGAATCTTTACCCTTTGAAGTTTTGTTATGTCGGATTAAATGTTCAGATTTGGGAACACATGATGTATGTCTTGTGGTATGAATACTTGAGGTGACATTGCGGTATCTTATTGGTTCACTTGATATACGTTATGCCACTCAACTTGCGGATTCCCACGGTGATATTGGGGTAATCTATGCATAGGGGTTGATGCGCATTTTTATTATCTTTTCTCCGACAGAAACTTTGGGGACCCCTTGTAGTTCTTTGTGTGGATTGAGTATTATGAATATGAATTTGCTTTGGTGTTATTCTAGTACGAACTCTTGAGTAGATCGGTCGGAAAGAATAGCTTGCGTTATTTTAGTACGAACTCTAGGATAGATCGAACGTAAAGAATAGCTTTGAGGTGGTTTCATACCCTACAAACAATTTCTATCTTTTGTTCTCCGCTAATAGGAACTCGGGGGTGATTCTTTATCGCACTTTGAGGGGTGGTCATATGATCCAACTATGTTAGCACTGTTGAGAAATTGCACTAGCGAAAGTACAGACCCTAGGCCTTGTTTTCAAGCATTGCAATACCCTTTTTGTGCCCATTTACTATTTGCTACCTTGCTATTTGTATTTATTCAGATTATAAAAATATATTTCTACCATCCATATTACACTTTTATCACCATCTCTTCGCCGAACTAGTGCACCTATACAATTTGCCATTGTATTGGGTGTGTTGGGGACACAAGAGATTTCTTGTATTTGGTTGCAGAGTAGTTTGAGAGAGACCATCTTCATCCTACACCTCTCACGGATTGATAAACCTTAGGTCATCCACTTGAGGTAAAATTGCTACTATCCTACAAAACTCTACGCTTGGAGGCCCAACACGTGTCTACAAGAATAAAGTTGCGTAGTAGACATCATTACCATAGTTTAAGGAGTTCATGTATTCACTATGTGTTAATGCTTTGTTCCAGTTCTCTATTAAAAGGAGGTCTTAATATCCCTTAGTTTCCAGTATGGACCCCGTTGCCACAGGAGGGTAGGACAAAAGATGTCATGCAAGTTCTTTTAATAAAGCACATATGACTATTTACGGAATACATGCCTACATTATATCGATGAACTGGAGCTAGTGTCGTATCGCCCTAGGTTATAACTATCTCATGATGAATATCATCCAACAAGTCACCGATCCAATGCCTACGAATTTATCTTAAATTGTTTTTGCTAAGTTACTACTGCTATCATCGCTGTTACACTTGCTACAAAATTACTGCTATCACTGTTACCGTTACTGTTACTGTTATCACTACTATCAATACTATCATATTACTTTGCCACTAATCACTTGCTACAGATAATTAATATCCAGGTGTGGTTGAATTGACAACTCAGCTGCTAATACCTTCAAATATTCTTTGGCTCCCCGTTTGTCGAATCTATAAATTTGGGTTGAATACTCTACCCTCAAAAACTATTGCGATCCCCTATACTTGTGGGTTATCAAGACCTTTTTGTGGCACCGTTGCCGGGGAGCATAGCTATATTTGTTGAGTCACTTGGGATTATTATCATATTATCACTATGAAGAATCTGAAGGATCCTAAGACTAAGATATTTCCCTCAAGGGCGAGGGGAGGTAAGGAACTGCCATCCAGTTCTGCTTTAGATTCACCTTTTGTTATGAGTAAACTTGCAACACCACCACATGCTATTAATTCTGATATGTCGCAAGTTATTGATGATGCTACTTCTGTTATGGATAATGCTTATGACGATGGTAGTACCTTGCTTGATAATGATGATGTGCCGCTTGGTGAATTTCTTGATAAACAAATTGCTAGAGTTATACAACATGATGTTGTTGAATCTGATGATGAGCTTGAAACTGAATCTCCTGAAACACCTACTAGAACTAGCCTTCCTAGATATGAATTGCCTAAGGTACCGGAAGGTTATGTTATGAGTGAAGAAACAAGTAGAGATATTCTTGCTTGCAATGATAGAGATGATCTAGAGAAATTATTACACAAGTATAAAGAAAAATCTCTGAATGCTAGAATGAAGTGTGATCCTAAGTTTGCTACTTCACCTATCTTTATTGATGATAAGGATTATTAATTATCTATCGACCCAGAGTTAATTACTTTGGTTGAATCTGATCCTTTCCATGGTTATGAAACTAAATCTGTTGTGGCACATCTTACTAAGTTGAATGATATAGCCATCCTTTTTACTCATGATGAGAAAACTTGATATTACTTTATTCTCAAATTATTTCCTTTCTCATTAAAGGGTGATGCTAAAGCTTGGTACAATACTCTTGCTCCTGGTTGTGTGCGTAGTCCCCAGGATATGATTTACTACTTCTCTAAAAAATATTTTCCTACTCATAAGAAACAAGCTGCCTTACAGGAAATATTTAACTTTGTACAAATTAAAGAAGAGAGTATCCCACAAGCTTGGGGGAGGCTTTGCCAGTTACTTAATGCTTTGCCTAATCATCCTCTTAAGAAAAATGAAATACTTGATATCTTCTATAATGGACTAACCGATGCTTCTAGGGATTTCCTAGATAGTTGTGCTGGTTGTGTTTTCAAGGAACAAACTGTTGGACAAGATGAAGAATTATTGAATGGCATATTGAAAAATTATGATGATTGGACTCCTCCTGAACCACTGCCTAAACCCACTCCGAAGAAGAGGGGAATATTATATTTCAGTCCCAAAGATATGCAAGAGGCAAAGAAATCTATGATGGAAAAGGTATCAAAGTTGAGGATGTTAAAAAATTACCTCCTGTTGAAGAAATACATGGGCTTAATACACCACCACTGCCTAAGGTGGTAGAGGTAAATTCTCTAATGAAGTTCAATGATAATGATAATCCTCACAATATGCATCCTAGTCAATGCCTTTATGAGTTTGAAAACTATATTAGAAAACAAGATCACTTCAATGCAAATGTAATGAAACAATTGAAATGTAATTTTGATATGATTGCTCGCCTGAGTGACTTGTTATTTAGAATATCAAATGATGTTAGAGGTGTTGGAAAACATGCTTCTATGGTTCAAACTCAGTTTGAACAAGTTGCTAAATCTCAAAGAGAATTGCTTGATGAAATGAATCATAATATGCATGACTTTGTTGTTAGAGTTGCAACTAGAGGAGGTAAAATGACTCAGGAACCACTTTATCCTGAGGGACACCCAAAAATAATTGAACAAGAATCACAAAGAGCTAACACTAGTGCACCAAGTCCTTCTAAAAAGAAAAAGAAAAAGAAAAATGATAGGACTTTGCATACTTCTAGTGAACCTGAAATAGAGAAACCTCCTGATAATGATAATGAAACTTCAATCTCAGATGCTGAAACTCAATCTAGTAATGAACACTCACCTAGTGATAATGAAAAGGATAATGATGAGGTTCATGAAGATACTCAAACAAATGATAAAGAACCAGATAATGATGTTGACATAGAACCACCTGTTGATCTTGATAACCCACAACCTAAGAATAAAAGATATGACAAAAGAGACTTTGTGGCTAGAAAACACGGTAAACAAAGAGAACCGTGGGTTCAAAAATCTATGCCTTTTCCACCCAAGTCAACTAAAAAGAAAGATGATGAAGAATTTGAACGTTTTGCTGAAATGTTGAGGCCAGTCTTTCTGCGTACTCGCTTGACTGACATCTTGAAAATGCCTCCTTATGCAAAGTATATGAAAGACATCATCACAAATAAGAGAAAAATACCGGAAGCTGAAATCTCCACTATGCTTGCTAATTACACTTTCAAAGATGGTCTACCTAAAAAACTTGGAGATCCGGGAATACCAACTATACCTTTCTCTCTCAAAAAGAATTATGTTAAAACTGCTTTGTGTGATTTAGGAGCTGGTGTTAGTGTCATGCCTTTCTCTTTATAAAAAAGACTTGATTTTAATAGACTCAGACCTACTGAAATATCTTTGCAAATGGCTGACAAATCGGCTGACATACCTATCGGTGTCTGTCAGGATGTGCCCATTGTTGTTGCTAATGTTACTATATTGACTGACTTTGTTATACTTGAGATGCCCGAGGACAATAACATGTCGATTATTCTTAGTAGACCCTTATTGAATACTGTAGGGGCTGTTATTGATTGCAATAAAAGCAAGGTCACTTTTCATATCAATGGTAATGAGCATATGGTGCACTTTCCAAAGAAACAATTCCAAGTGAATGGCATTAATGTTATTGAAAAATCTCCGACAAACACTATGGAAGTTTTCAAATACCTCTACCTACTGTCAAAAAGAAATATAAAATGCTTATTGTTGGGGAAATGCATATCCCCATTGAGGTAACTTAGTGATTTACGAAAGTTCTTCGGTTTCATGCTAATCGAAAGTGGTTGTTAATAAGACCTGATCAACCTTATTAATGAATCATTTTCGAGCGGTAGGAAGTTGATGAATTTAGTAAGCACTACCTCCTGTCCCTACCTTCTGTTTTCTGTTTTTATTAGTTGAATAAAATAGAATGACGTGTGTTGTCTGTTTTCTGAATTTCCCGTACAATAAAAAATGACCCAAAAATAAAAGTTCTCAGAATGCCCTGAAAATTTTACAAGGTTTTTTTCTGAATATTTCTGAATTTCTGGTGCAAATAATATTAGAGGGAGGTGCACCATGTGGGCACAACCCACCTGGGCGCTAGGACCCCCAGGCGCGCCCTGGTGGGTTGCGGTCCCCACGTGGGCCCCTCACTTACCTCTTCATCCCACATCATCACTTACCTCCAGAAAAAAAATCTCCATTGCTCTCTCCCATGTTCTTGAGCTCAAACCCGTAGATTTTGATCTCTTTGCTCGAAGCACCGTTTCCGAAACTGTTTCAGGGGATTGTTGCTTGGTATGTGACTCCTCCGTTTGTCCAATTAGTTTTTGTTTTAGTGGTTTATATTTTGAATAATTAGCTACTCTTGGTGCTGCTGTAGATGTGCTTGCATGTTAAATTCTTAGAGTTCTAAGTAGGTCGAATGTTTGTTATGGCCTCTATGCATCCCTAAAATTGTACGCGGACATGATGAACCTATTTGGAAGGAGTTCTTTGAGGAGAAGATCCTCGGGGGCATCTTCTAGTGACAGTTCTGCTCGCCGGTCTTATGTTAAACAAAGTGAAAGTTCCACACGTGATGCCGCTACCAAAACATGCTAATGGCCTTGCGATGAGTATATGATGCGTGTGGGCATTAAGGAGGAATTTGAGCAATATGTTCACAATGCCGGTCTCGGTCCCTACATCTCAGATAAGTGCGAACAACGCCACATTCTCACTGAAACATTTGTCAAAGGATTTAAAATCCATACCCATGAGTCTAGGGTGTCGTTTATGCTTTATGATAATCCATATACCATCTCATTAGAGAATTTTGCTTATCACTGCAAACTCCTGTTCTAGGGTTCGCTTGATGAACCGCCAAGGGCTGAGTACCGATTATTCTTAACTAGTCTTTGCTATGGTGAGACGAGGGGAGTGACACAAGGTAGAATAAAGAGCATTCATTTTCCCGCAATTTAGTACTTTGCATTATTTAACGGGAAATGTATAGTAGGCAAGCAAGACTGTGGTACACTCCGTGCTCCAGACTTGAGCCTCATTCGCACTGCGCTCACCGGTGAAAGGAATTATAACCTTGGAGCGATTGTTGCACGTAGACTTCAGCATAACGCTAACAATAGCTATTTCTATGGTGGAATATATGCTACGCGTTTAGCATGAGGGCTGGGTGTTTCACCTTTGCCCTTTGATCCTATCCTACCCACACAGTATTTAGATTTTAACACCTTAAAAGATCATAAAATTCTCAAGGGAAAGGTTGATAACTTCACTTATAATCTATTGTTTAACAAAAACATTGTTGTGCACACATATTTGCATGCTCCTGCTCTTTTTGACTATCACAACAAAGGAAGATACTTTGTCCTTGAGAGCGAGGCCCGAGCTCACAACGCAGCAGTGGAGGCCCGCACGACAGGCCAAGGCATCCGCATCGAGAGCCTCCATGAGCTACCACTCCAACTACTATCCAGGCTACTAATCGACTAACAAGTTACGCCAAGAGCCTAAGCTTGGGGGAGTATGTGTTTCTCACCAACTTTACATTCTTGTCCACTTATTCTTTTTGTCGGTGTCCATACTTTTTCATTGTATCATCCATGCTTAGATTTATTTTCTTGCTTTCTTCTTGTGTGTTTGAAAAACTTTAGAAAAAACAAAAAAAATTAGTTGTAGTCAATTTACTTTCTATGTATGCTTAGTAGTAATATTAAATAGAAAACCCAAAAATATTTCCTCGTTCTTCTTTTGCTTGTTGGGAGCTTTCCCGTGTAAATAGTTTTTCTCGTTTTTGCTTTTTATTTGCTTGTTCAAGAAAACCAAAAACTTCACAAATATTTCATTGTGTTTCTCTGAATTTATTTTCTTTTTATTCGAGTCTTACCTAGGAGAAGACCATAATGAAACTGTTGAGTGGCTCTCATATGAATAACTGTTGAACTAATAAAGAGCACATTTTACCTTGTCTTCTCCTGTTGAATAAAATGTTTGCAGATTCCAGCTTAGTCCATGGCACTCTTGCACTATTATTATTTTCATATCGTTCGGTTGTGCAAGTGAAAGGCAATAATGACAACATTCGACGAACCGGCCATGGCAAAGAGAAACTGGTGTGAACTCGACTTGTTTTGTTTGTGTAAATATGTTTAACCTAGTATCCGTGATTCAATCCATTATGATTAAACATGTTTGCAATGACAATTAGAGATTATAGTTTCTCATGCCATGCATAAGTAGCTGGGAGTTGATAATGATTTATCTTGTATATCAACATAGCGTTAAAATGATTGTGATGTAGTATGATGATATGGTATCCTCCTCTGAATGTTCGAGTGGCTTGACTTGGTACATGTTCATGCATCTGGTTGAATCAAAACCAACATAGCCTCTATGATATTTAAGTTCATGGTGTTCATATCCTACTCATGCTAGTGTCCAATGTTACTTATGCATAATGCATGGTTATGATAGTTGTTGCTCTCTAGCTGGCCGCTTCTCAATCTAATCACTAGCCTTCGCCTGTACTAAGTGGGAACTCTGCTTGTACATAAAAAAACCTTGAACCCAAAAGTTATTCCAGATGAGTTCACCATACCTACCTATATATGGTATTACCCTGCCGTCCTAAGTAAATTTGCATGTGCCGCCTCTAAAAACTTCTAAAAATTATCCGTTTTGTGTGCCTGGATCGTTCATGGAATGACAGGAGGTGGTCGATATCTTCCATGCTAAGCGGGTTATTCTCAGGTCGAGTGTTTATTCACTCGCTATCGCACGAGAAAAGGGCGGTAATAGGGATGCCCAGTCCCAAACTGCAAAATACAAAAAGAGTTAATCGCTCGAATAATCAAACAAAAACTCCCAATGAAGTCAAAACCCTTTACTTTTATCGCTTGGGAACCGCCACTAGCGTGCTTAGCATGGAAAATGTTGATAACTGATGGTCGTGAAGTAAATGAGAAGAGCGCATGCCTCAAAATATCATTTATCTCTATTTTAAAAACTGAGCTCTGGCACCTCTGCAAATCACTGCTTCCCTCTGCGAAGGGACTATCTGTTTACATGTTGTGTCATCACCTTCTAAAACAAGCGCCAGAAACTAAGAAGAGCACAGTTGTCATGATTTATGCATTGTGTGTAGCTAATGTTGGGTGCATCATGACTGGATCTTTTCTACCATGAATTACAATGTTTAGTCGTTGCTTGAACTTTGGAGGTGCTCTGCATTTATGTTTTGCGGTCTTAGAAAGGGCTAGCGAGATACCACTAGTCATATTATATCATGGTTGTTTTGACAACATGTTGCTGTTTGAGATATCTTATTATTGCTCGCTAGCTGATTATATCATTGATATGAGTCATTATAACCTTTAAGAGTTTTTGTCGACATGGTTAGTTATAATGTTGGCTAAAAACTTGGGTGATGTTTAAGCTTATTTATGCAAACAAGAGCAAAAGAGTTCGTAAAAGTTTTCCTTTTTCACTTTTAGTTTATCAACTGAATTGCTTGAGGACAAACAAAGGTTTAATCTTGGGGGAGTTGATACGTATCCAACGTATCTACTTTTCCTAACGCTTTTCCTCTTGTTTTGGACTCTAATTTGCATGATTTGAATGAAACTAACCCCGGACTGACGATGTTTTTAGCAGAACTACCATGGTGTTGTTTTTGTGTAGAAATAAAAGTTTTTGAAATGGAACGAAACTTTGTGAGGATTTTTTCTATCAATAATAAGATTTTCTGGAGCCAAGACCTGCTAGAGAGGGGCACGTGGGTGGGCACAACCCACCAGGGCACGCCCCCTCTCCTAGCGCGCCCAGGTGGGTTGTACCCACCTGGTGGCCCCGCAGACCCTGATCCCGATGCTATAAAATCACATTATTCCAAAAAAATAGGGAGAAAGAATTGTCGCAATCCACAAGACGAAGCCGTTGCCACCTCTTGTTCTTCATCGGGAGGCCAGATCTGGAGTCCGTTTGGGGCTCCGGAGAGGGGGATCTTCGTTCTTCGTCATCACCAACCCTTCTCCATCACCAATTCCATGATGCTCCCCACCGGGGAGTGGGTAATTCCTTCGTAGGCTCGCTGGTCGGTGAGGAGTTGGATGAGATTCATCATGTAACCGAGTTAGTTTTGTTAGGGCTTGATCCCTAGTATCCACTATGTTCTTAGATTGATGTTGCTATGACTTTGCCATGCTTAATGCTTGTCACTTTGGGTCCGGGTGCCATGAACTCAGATCTAAACCATATATGTTATCATCATTATATCCATATTTTAGATCCGATCTTGCAAGTTATAGTCACCTACTACGTGTTATGATCCGGTAACGCCGGAGTGAGAATAACTAGAACTTCTTCCGGTGATTACCGTAGTTTGAGGAGTTCATGTATTCACTATGTGTTAATCCTTTGTTCCGGTTCTCTATTAAAAGGAGGCCTTAATATCCCTTAGTTTCCAGTATGGACCCTGCTGCCACAGGAGGGTAGGACAAAAGATGTCATGCAAGTTCTTTTAATAAAGCACGTATGACTATTTACGGAATACATGCCTACACTATATCAATGAACTGGATCTAGTGTCGTATCGCCCTAGGTTATAACTGTCTCATGATGAATATCATCCAACAAGTCACCGATCCAATGCCTACAAATTTATCTTATATTGTTTTTGCTAAGTTACTACTGCTATCATCGTTGTTACACTTGCTACAAAATTACTGCTATCACTGTTACCATTACTGTTACTGTTGTCACTACTATCAAAACTATCGTATTACTTTGCCACTAATCACTTGTTGCAGATAATTAATCTCCAGGTGTGGTTGAATTGAAAACTCAGTTGCTAATACCTTCAAATATTCTTTGGCTTCCCTTGTGTCGAATCTATAAATTTGGGTTGAATACTCTACCCTCGAAAACTGTTGCGATCCCCTATACTTGTGGGTTATCACTGTGTTGATGGCTTCAACCCAAAAGTTGTATGGAGATTTAAACTCCACCATCCTAGTTCTTGCCGCATCCATCAATGTCCGGTTCTTACTCTCCGCAACACCGTTTTGTTGAGGGGTGTAAGGTGTGGAATATTGGTGCTTTATCCCTTCATCACTGAGAAACTCATTTAGGGTGTAGTTCTTGAACTTAGTGTCGTTGTCACTTATGATCATCAGAATCTTTGCATCATGTTCACGTTGGACTTCATTTGCAAAGTCGATGACGGTCTGTTGGGTCTCACTCTTCCTCTTGAAGAAGTATACCCAAGTATATCTCGAGTAATCATCCACAATCACCAAGCAAAATCTTCTTCCACCAAGACTGTCAAAAGATGGAGGCCCGAAGAGATCCATGTGAAGGAGATCTAAGTTTCTCTTTGAGTAGATTGTTGTAGTTGGACGATGAGCCTTTTCATGTAGCTTTCCTTCGGTACAAGCACTGCAAGCACGATCTTTGGCAAAACTCGCGTTTGTTAGTCCAAGAATGTGATCCCCTTTGACGAGACTTTGCAAAGATCTCATATTGACATGGGCTAGTTGGCAATGCCAAAGCCATCCCACATCAACTTTAGCCATTAGACATGTCGCGGTCTTAGTGGGTCGCTCAGAGAAGTTAATCACATAGAGACCGTTTTAGACATGTCCAACAAAGGTTACTTTAAGATTCTTGCTCCACAAAAGGGTCACAATATCAATGCCAAAGAAAGTACTAAATCCCATGATTGCAAGTTGGCGAACAGAAAGTAAATTGTATGCAAGGGTCTCAACAAGCATGACTCTCTCAATAGTTAAAGTCGGAGAGATAACCACCTTACCAAGACCCAATACCTTTGAGATTGCATCATCTCCAAATGAGACTTGGGTGGCCACAGATTCATCGTGTTGAACATCCACCACCAAGTCCTTTCTTCTGGCCATATGATTTGTTGCTCCGCTATCGAGCAACCATGAGACTCCCCCGGAAGCAAAGTCCTACAAGAAATCATGTTTGGTTTTAGGTACCATTCTTTAATGGTTCCTTTCATGTTAGCAACAGGGATATTAGGAACCCAAATACACCATTCAATGTACTCATAAGAAGAACCAACATATTTGGCATAAACATGCCCATCACTAGCACGTCACAAAACATAAGAGGGGTTAAAGTCGCCGGTCTTGTTGGGATGGGTGATCTTGCCCTTCTTGGCATTACCAACCACAACTTTGTCTTTCTTCTTCTCGTGAGGACCATCTCCTGCTCTTACAAAGGTTTCCTTGAGCGTAGAATTTCCTTGGTTTTCACCATCTTCTTCTTCTTGCTATTGGGTGCAAACCCAACTCCTTATTTTGCCACAACTTCCTTCTGATTACTCAAGAGATCATTCAGCATCTTCTCACCTTGGATACACGTCACCAAGCCCTTTTCAAGATGCTCTTTTAGCTTAGCATTTTCCTCCACAAGATGTGCATGCTCACAACATGGGTTAGTAGCAGATGCATTATCAATTAGAACAAAAGGAGGACACGTAGAATTTTCCTTAGTGAGTTTTACTTGGAGTTGATCATGCGACTCCTTAAGAGAGACATGAGCACACTTCAATGCCTTGTGAGCATTGTCAAGAGTGTCAAGCTCAACCTTGAGTCGATCATGGCCAACTCCAAGTGCAACCTTTTCAGACTTGAGCACACGGTTAAGAACAATAGCACGATCATAATATTTACGTAATTTAGCAAGGTCATCATTTTGTGACTCCTAAAGAGTCATACGAAGACCTCGCTCTTCCTCAAGAGCAATAGATAGGTCCTCTATCTCATCAGCATAATCACGACTATGGCCTCTCAACTCCTCGAGAAATTCTTCTTGAGACTCAATAGTGTCCTGGGCCTCGCCAACTTGTTCCAAGAGAGCAACGAAGTGCTTCTTGGAATCTCCCTTGAGTTTACACATGAATTTGTCAAACTCATTTTTATCCTCTTTCGCCTCCTCATGTTCATCCACATATTCTAAAGACGGAGTGGAAGAAATAGAAGTCTTAATGTTTGAGGTTTGGCATTGGAGATTACCTTGGTGATACCTTTAGCCATGAGGCACCTCGCGACGATGTTCTTATTGGGTGCGTCGAAGAGTGACACCTTTGTTGGGGTAGAGGAAGCAATTGCCACAGATGCCATTGCCATTCCTTCACTGCTTGTGTCTTCGTCATCAACATCATCATCCGAGGCATACTATTCTTGAGCCACCAATATCTTGTGAGGAGCCTTCTTGGTGAAGTTGGTTTTGTTGGGGAAGGACTTGGCCTTATCTTTGCGAATGAGCTTGCCACCATTGTCTTCCCTCTTTTCATATGGGCAATACACCACAAAGTGAGTCACATTACCACAATTGTAGCATGTTCTCACACGTTGCTTGCCCTTTGACCCATTTGAGTTGTTCTTGGAGAAGTTGGGCCTTGTGTTTCTCTTGTTGCCCCAAAATTGTCTGAATGCAAGAGCCATGTGCTCATGATAAGCATATTTGGTGTCCTCGGGGCAACCCTCTTCTTCTTCTTTTTCCTCTTGATAGATCTTGGCCTTAAAAGCAAGGTTGGGAGAGGATTTCTTTAACCGTTGCACGCGAGTGAGAGCATTGTCAGTTGTCGTGTTCAGGATGTTCATTGCAATAAACACATCCAACACATCACCAGAAGACAAGGTGTGAAATTCCGGCCTTTGACGGATGACAGCGGACATGGCCTTGTTGTAGGGCATGATGGCCTTCAGAAACTTACGCTTGATCCAAGTATCATCCACATACTTGCTGCCATGTTCCTTGAGGGAAACGGCGAGAGCGGTCACCCTTCCATAGAGCTCACGCGGTTCCTCATTCTCTATCATCACAAACTCAGTTGACTGATCAAGGACAAATGCATAGTTTGACCGTTGAATGCTTGAACTGCCCTTGTACATGGAGATAATGTGTTCCCAACACTCTTTAGCAACAGTGAAGGACCGCGGGTGAGGTAGGTCTTCAGTAGGAATATCAACTTGGAGTATGAACAAGGCAGACGAATTTAGTTGTTTATCCGCTTGTTCTCTTGGAGTAAGATTGCGTGGATCATGAGGATAGTATCCTTCTTCAATGACCCTCATGAGATGAATTGAGTTGTGATCTAAATGAGACTTGATACTGAAAACCCAGTTAGCAAAATCATTCTTAACAAGTTTAGGAGGAGGACCATGATTAACTATATGAGGTGGGTGCACCGGTCCTCCATAGACCACGGGAGGGGGAACTGAGGCAAAGCTCCCTGTCCCATTAACTCCTTGAGAACAATTATCCTTGTCAGCACTAGCCCCCTCCTTACCGGAGTTGACATCCGATGATGAGTTAGTGGCTTTAACCACTTGCACCGCATCGGTGGAAACTTTAAGAGTATTGAGGAAATCTTTGAACATGGATTGAACCTCGGTTGCCATGGAGGATTTGAGTAAGGACAAGGCCTCATTCAAATCCTCGTGTGAGACCGTGTTCACTCCCACGGCCTCGGAAAGTTCTCCCACACGCTCCCCTTCGCCAGCCATACTCTTCGGGTGGTGAAACCCTTAATCAAGAGACGTGGCTCTGATACCAATTTAAAGGATCGATATGGTTGACTAGAGGGGGTGAATAGGCAATAACACTTTTTAACTTTTCCTGAACAATTTAGGCTTAGCATCAAATAAGTTGGCTAGATGTGCAACTAGGTGAGAAACATATATGATTCTAAACACAACAAGCACACAAGCAAGCAAGGGATATAACACAATAATAGCTTGCAAGAAGTAAAGGTAAGACATAACCAAAAGTGGAGCCGGTGGAGACGAGGATGTGTTACCGGAGTTCCTTCCCTTATGAGGAAGTACGTCTCTACTGGAGCGGTGTGGAGGCACAATGCTCCCCAAGAAGCCACCAGGGCCATCGTATTCTCCTCACGCCCTCACACAATGCGAGATGCCGTGATTCCACTAGTGGTGCCCTTGAAGGCGGCGACCGAACCTTTACAAACAAGGTTGGGGCTATCTCCACAACTTAATTGGAGGCTCCCAACGACACCACGAAGCTTCACCACAATGGAATGTGGCTCCGAGGTGACCTCAACCGTCTAGGGTGCTCAAACACCCAAGAGTAACAAGATCCATAAGGGATTAGGGGGGGAATCAAATTTCTCTTGGTGGAAGTGTAGATCGGGGCCTCCTCAACCAATCCCTAGAAAATCAACAAGTTTCATTGGCTAGGGAGAGAGATCGGGCTAAAATGGAGTTTTGAGCAACAATGGAGCTTAGGGAGGGAAGAGGTAAACTTCTAGAGGAAGAAGTCCTCCTTTTTATAGTGGGGGATAAGATCCAACCGTTATCCCCATCTGAGCCCCGCACGTCGGGGTACTACCGCATATGACCACAGTACTACTGGAAGGCCATGCGGTACTACCGCTGCAACATGCGGTACTACCGCTTGCACGGAAGTATCAGACGTAGGCCGATTGCACTAGGCAGCTAGCAGTAGAACCGGCGGAGTGGTACTACCGCGAGCCCATGTGGTCCTACCACATGGTCGGTAGAGACTGGCACAGGAGATGCACGGAAGTAAAAAAATTACTTCTGTGCCTACCTTCGCTAAGGGAGAAGCTGCGAAAAAGTCTGGCACTGTAGTATTGCAACTGCATCACGGTACTACCACAATAGGGTGGATGTAAAAAATTACATTAGCGCCTACTACCGCAGGCATACGTACTAGGGTAGGGGACAGCGGTACTACCGCGGGCTCCTACGGTACTACCGCTCCCTTGAGCGGTACTACCGCGAGCTCCTGCGGTACTACCGCTCCCTTGAGCGATACTACCGCTGGCCACTGAACGCAAGTACCCCCGCAGGCTTCACTTTGCACAGACGAGGAAAACTAGCTGGTGCTCCATCGAAGCAAAGGAAAGGTGGTGCAAATAGAATAGATGTGTACGTGTTGATTCTACCCAAACCTTTCCGAAGCAGACCCCCTCTTAGTAGTACGACTTTCCTATGACTCAAATCCACCGAAAGGAAACATAGAGAACAACCATCTTCGATAAGCTCCGAGGGGCACCGAATCGTCTCGTGCCTAGTCATGAGATATCTGAAATGCTCAATACACACGATTAGTCCGCAAAGGCATTGTCATCAATCACCAAAACCACTTAAGGAGAAATATGACCTTACACTTGTTGTTGGTCCTCTTCTAACTGGCAGCTTCTGCTTCTTGATTATAGGTACAACTATAGTTTGTTCTTCTTCTGACCCCAATGTGTTATCTTCCTCTAACTCAAATGGCTCATCAACTTTAGTGTTAGCCTCATAATGCAGCTCTTCTTCCTCTTCTGATTGTTCATCATCTGATTCTTCCTCTAGTACTTCTCTCTCTCTCTCTCTCTGTCTCTTTCCCTCTTCCATCTCTACATCTTCATCATCACACATATAATAAGGACCATCTTCATCAGAGGCAGAAGCATCACTTTTCTCATTAGCCTCATATCCCTCTTCTTCTTCTTCCAAAACAGCTTTCAACTTGGCATTGGCATTCTTGCTCTCTTGTGTGCAAACACCAGGAGGTGCGGTAGAGCTGCTACACTGACTTTCAAACACTACTCCTTGCTGATCAACAGCTAAGATAGGAGTCTCACCCGTATCAAACACAACAGGCTCCTAGTACACAATAGTGGACAAATCTTGCTCATCACATTGTTGCCTCAGAAATTCACTAACAGGTGGTGGACAATCCCTAGCTAACAAATTAAGCACCAAAGTATCCTTCCTCTTTAAAGTCTTGTTTATCATCTGTAATTCAGCATTACTATCTACCAAATCTAGCCCTTTCTCTCCTAAAGATGAATCTGAAATGTGATACAAACAATCATATGCATGAAATCCTTGTGTTTCCATAGTGCAACCAAATTCAGATAAGTAATATCTGAACTGGACAACTTCCTCTCCAATGGTTCTCTTGCATCAAAATGGAACTTGACTTCCCAATTGTCTTCATTCAAACTATAAAACAAATGAAATTTCAAGCCTTCATCACCCTAGCTGTAAAATTGGAGAGGAGAAGTACAATAAAGAGTTAAAAGTAATTTTGTATTAAGTCTACAATTTCAGTTAACATAACATAACACAAAACAAATAAAGAAAAATTAACAAACCTACTAATCAATGTAGTGTAGAGTTTCCTATTTCAGTTCACAGTTAATCCAAACAAATGTAGTGTAGCTGCCTAGTTCAGTTAACAGAAACAATAACACTACTGATCAACTATATGCAAATCTTCCTATCCAACATCAAAATGAATCCTAACATCCCCTATAGCGTCATCTAACATACAAGCCACGACAAAAAAATGAATTTTTCAAGTGCTTCTAGAACACAAACCCTAGGCTCTAATTCGAAAATGAGAGAAACAACAAGAGTATGGAACTTACATCACTCCACCAGTTCCACTAGTCCACTGATGGCTTGTGGTGGGGTTGGCCAGCCAAATCTCAGCAAGACGCACCCGTTGATCCATGGACAGGGGCCTCTTCCTCCTCTTCCTCGTTGCCCGTGTAGTATGACAAACTGGAGTCATCCAGACCGACGTGGTCATCGGGCCCAAGGCCAGGAAGGTCGCTGTAGTCAGCCGCGAAACCGCCGCCACTGCCACCGAGGGTCGCCGCAGCCATCACCGGAGAGGGGGAGAGGATAAGAGAGCTAGGGTTCGTCAGGGAGGAGGGGTCCGGCTCTGGTCGGTTCGACCAAATCGGTAAGAGAGAGCAACCGAGCCGGGCTTGTCCTAGTCAGCGGGCGGGCACGCGACAATTGGCCACCGTGGCACCTGATGGGTGGCCCCCACATGTCATAACGGCCGTCAATACGTATAAAACGCATGTTTAGACTTATTTGCAAAAACCTGGCACAAAGATGGTACTGACATAAAAAAATTAGCAATCATGGTACCAATCTGCATGTCCTGCCCCAGTTGTGGTACTTCTGTGCAATTAACTCTTCTTCTTCACCACCTCTAGCCACTACTCCATGAATTTTCCTTTCTTTTTGTGGCCCTCGTGATACCCCCCGTCTACCCTAACAACTATTGACCCGGTGACCAGAACATGGGATAAAAGTTTGATCAGGAAACTTTTTTTAATTTTTTGGGAAAGGAAGGATGACCCTCGCCTCTGCATCTGGTAGATGCATGCAGCCACTTTATTAATTATTACAAATACCTTACAAAGTAATACATCAATATGTATGAAGCCTTCATCTTGGCAATATTTGTCGCTACTCATATTCATTGATGAAGGGGTGCTGAATGTCCAAACCGAATACCGAACATACATCGCATCAAAGCCTAACATCTAAAAACGGATGCCCCGACCAAGCCACATCCCTGGTCTGGGTCCAAACCAGTCTGACGCACTCTCGTCGTCACCGCCATCTTCCATCAATCCATCTTCAGAGCAGGTACCGATGCACCAACCTTGCTAGGCATGTCGTCGACGCCCCCACGGCGCCAGACATCGCCTCCTCCCTACGTGCATTCATCATCACACATCCGTCGCTGAGACTTTGTTGCGCCTTGCCGTCGAGACTCCACGATGTCAATGCGTCATAGGGAATGCCGCTCCACCGCAGATATCGTCCACTGATCCCTCGAGCCTATGCACACCTCCAAGAATGACGCCCTCAAGAGGGGTATGACACATGAGTGTCGCCGTTATCGGATCAATTGATCTAGACTTTCCCCCGGAGGTAGCGGATAGGGGTCTAGAACTTCTCCACCACGATGCCTTCAAGAAGGGGACGACGCAGAGAAATGCCATCATCACGGACCTTGGCAAACGTGCTAAGAGTAGGATTTTCACCCAGATCCATCCAAAGAACCCTCCATCCAGCGTCGTGTGCACGAGACTGCCATCGATCATCGCCGCCACGCATGGAGGTCGTACCGACCGGGTCGGATCTGATCGGAGGACCAGACCCAATGCCTCCGCCGCCAGGGTCAGATCTGATCTGAGTCACCGCCGCCGCGGGCACGCGGCCAACGTGCAACGAGTGCCCCCACCACGTCGGCCCTATGTAGGCGCCGCCGCTGCGTCGCCGGTCTCCGTGACTGGCGAGACCGCCCGGCACCGGTTCTCCCGAGGCACGAAGAACGGGGCCTCGCCGCCGGCCACCGCGAGGGGCTTTGCCCCAGCAGCTCCGCTTGACGGCGAGGTTGGGGGAAGATGGTGAGGAGGCGAGGACAAGGAGATTGACGACGCCGTCGGAGTCGGCCGCGGGGAGGGGAGGGGGACAACACAGGGGCTGCAGATCCTATATGTTGAGATCACATCTGGTTGATGCGGGAAGAATACCAAGAATTCCCCTGTGTGAACATCTAATGAAGGACTTTGTAGCCTGGAATGCCACTGTCTTATTCTTTCACAATCCTCTCTGCATATTATGTCGAGTGGGAGCATCAGTTCGGGCCTAGGTTTAGGAGGGAAGCACCGGAAGGCTCAATGATCAACCCAGTATGGGAAAGGCTATGGAACCTGAATGCTCCAAGTAAGATCAATTTTTTTGTATGGAGAGCATTGCATGGGATTATCCCAGGAATGTGCATACTGAGAAATAGGCATATTAAAGTTCATCTGCAATGCCATGTTTGTCGTGACGGACCAGAGGATATCAAGCACCTTATTTTCACTTGTCGAAGAGCAAAACAAGTATGGATCTCTCTGGGCCTTGAAGATGTGATCAAGGAAACATTGTGTTTTGATTCTTCAGGTTCAGTTGTTCTGGAGGAAATTCTTCGTAGTCCAGCAAGGAAATCACCAGTGCTTCGTCACATGGGCTTGCAAGAAACTGTTGTAGTTGGAGGTTGGTACATATGGTGGGAACAAAGGGAAGCAGTCAAGGGGGAGAAGATCAAGCCACCGCGCAGTTCTGCGTTCGCAATACAATCTATTACTGCAAACCATGCTCCAATAATTTCAGAAATGGTTAAAGAGTGTTCTTGGCAGAGGCCATCACCAGGATCCTATAAGCTGAACATTGACGGCGGCGGTGCTTAGGAATTCTTGAGGTGAAGCTATGGCTGGCATTTCCAAACCGGTTGATCACGTTATCAATGCTCAATCTGCTGAAACCTTGGCTTTGCTTCAAGGCCTTCAGATGATCTCCAGAATTAGATGTAGGAAAGTGATTGTTGAATCTGATTGCTTAGAACTGGTTGAGGCTTGCAACGGCAAAACAGATGTTCTTGTCCTAATGCTGCTACTTTGGCGGATTGTTTCAACATAGCACATGGGATTACGTCTATTGAGTTTAGACACTGTCCGAGGAAAGCAAATGGGCTGGCGAGTGAGAGCTTTTGGTGACCGGGCTACAGGCAGGCCAGAATCTGGTGCGTCCGTGTGTGCTTTGGGATTCGCAATCAATCATTTCGTTGCATCAGTCTGGCAGGCCTATTGGGTGAAATACGGTCCGTGATACTCCTACCCACCGCATAGGTGTATTGTGTTCGGCCCACCCACCGCAGCTGTTCCCGGGCCTTCGAAGCGTTGCGTCTGCGTGGCCTGCACCGGCAATTCGGGACATGTTGTGGTTTCAAAACAGCACAGGTCAGATGGGGTCCGTGACCTTTGTGGAGCAGATAGTGCCACGGGACAGGGTTGGATCGCCATCCCTTTTCTTCCACAGACCCTCACTGCGGCGGCTGCTCTGTTCTTCCACACACACACACGCGAACAGCGGCGGCGATTCCGGGCCGGCGAGATGTCCACCGACGGCCTCGAGCTTGACGAGTACCTTCTTTTTGCCTTCCTGGTTTCCTTCTTCCATCTATTGCGTGCAGATTTGATGGATTTGGATTATAAACTTCTTTCCTCATGGGCTTAGATTTGATTGTAGCAGGGGGGCTGCCCGCCGGGTGGAATGGTTATGTGTTCCCAATGGAGTCCTAGGATTCCATGAGTGCGCCAGCTCTAGAGGTTGGCAATGGCGTCGAAGCACAGCAAGCTAGAGTTGGTGAGAAATACGTGGTGTGCTCTGAAGCTACGAGTGGATGGACGCGGAGGTTGGTTTGGTTTTTCCTCATGTTAATTTGCGCATGCTCATATAAGTTGTTCCCTGGCGTATGTTTAATGGTTAGATGATTTGGGAAGTAGGTTTGGAGTTTTTGTTGTTGGACACATGATCTGTTATAGGTTAAGCTGGGGATGTGTGCTAGATTCTGGCCTTTTTTGGAGGTGGAGACAGTCGATGTGTTCCGTTGAAGTTTGTTGGTGAAAATGTGAAACACTTTGATTGGGTCCTGTTTTCATCATGTAGGTTGAAAAAAAGTTGATTCGCTGAGTCTTTGTGGTAGGTTGAAGAAGGCACGTAGTTTGCAGTAGTTCTGTTAATCATTCGAGAATTAAATCTGATGGAAATTGGTCTGACTTGTTTCTGAATGTGTTGCTCCTAATTGGGAAAGGTTTGAGTTGTTTCTGACGGGTATGTGTTCTTTCCTCCACCGGTTTCCTTTTTCCACCCCTTTCTTGGCGAATCAGCGGCGTGGATTTGAAAACTCCCCACTCATATGGCTAGATCTGATTACCAGGGGCGTGGCTGTGCTGGCGGGTTCGTTTTGTTCTGTCCTTTCGGTGGAGTCCCAAGCTTCCACGAGTGCAGCAGTTTTGGAGATCGACAAGGATGGCAAGCACGGAACAGATGTAAGATGCGGCCATATTCGAGATGTGTTCAGAAGGTACGAGTGGCTGGACGCGAAGGTTAGTAATATACTGTTGTAGATTTCTCCTTGTTCACCTAGTTAATTTGCATCCCTGAGTGTACGAAATTAGTTGACCCATGGCTAGCTAGCATGGAAGCTGATTATCAAAGAAACAATCTCACCTACTACGCACTGTAGTTTCAGTAACGATGTTGGGGCAAAGAGGATTTTTTTGGATGGCAGTTTTGACTTAATTTTTTACAGTTATGGGTGGTGTGCTCTGAAGCTACGGTAGGATGTGGGCTCTGGAGCTATGGTTCGATACGGAGTTAGTGATGTGTGCAGAACATCACATCTTCTATGTTATTTTCAGTTATGGTGGTTCGAGTTTAGGTTGTTAGCATATATAGTGATCTGAAAGTTTATTGGGTGGCAGTTGGATTTTGGATAGTTATGGGTGGTGGTTCAGTTTCACCACATATGGTGTTAGTTTTCAGAAAAAATTTAGGCGCAAAGTGGGTTGGGTATGGTAGTGCTAATTGGTTTGTCAGAGTATACACTTCTTGGTTTAAGTTTCAATGCTAATTGGATCGTCAGATCATATACATTTTTGAGGCACATGATCCTAGGCTCGATGCTAATTTGGATTTGTTAATGGATGTACGATTTGGCGACGTGATGAAATGGGACTCGGTCAAGCTTTCATTCAGTTTCTTAGCATTCTTGGTACATGACCAAAGTGGGATTCAGTACATGGCCAAAATGGATTACCCCGACGAAAATGTGATCGCCATGAGATTTAGGTTGGTGTCAATCAGTAGGAGAGATCTTGTGTTTGATGAGCTTTGATTCACTGGAAGACGCAGGGGGGCTATTTTTATTGTAGGTGGATCACCCGAGAGCACAACTGATTTTGTTTTGGCAAAAATGAATCTGATTTGGTATTAGCTTTCGTATTTACATAGTTGTAGTAGGAATCTGAACAAATCAGAGTCACTATTACCATTTTGTTGTGTGTGTCTTAGTTTTGTTACTTACCAGACGGTTCGGTCGAAGAATGCTTAGAGCCAAACTGATTGTGCTTAGGTTGTTGTTTTCAGTAAATTGGCATGTTTTTTTAGATGGCCCTGTTATCTACCAGAACAATATTCAAAATGGTTGTTCCATGCAAAGATCCCTTTATTCAATTTCCAGACTGCCCTGACAATGTTTTGTTTCTAATATATTCTGCGTTGATACCATTTCCAGGGTTAGGAACGGGAAAGCGCCGGATTGAGAGGGAGATGAACCCTGACAGGAAACAGCGCTTGAATTGTCTGTTTGTACTTATTAAACTTTTCTAGATTAAAACTGGTTGTGATGTTTGGTGCCATCAAGTCTCCATGTGGTTGTGTGGTATTAGTTTCTCTGTTTAGGATGTCACAATTTAATTTGTGCTATCAACAGTAATTCTCCTGATGTGTGTTAACTTTGTCTGAACTGTTTTGCTGTGAGTGTGGTTGCAGTTCTGTTGCTTGGTCAGCAAAATTTTAAGTTTTACTACTAATGGGGTGAATCTAGTTTTTAACCTGTTCTTATTTTATTTTTCCAAAACGGCGTTGTTTTTGCAGTCGACATCAGTAGAGCGGTTGTAATTCCAGTGCTTAGCTTGTTAGGCAGGAAGCTAAAATTCAAATTTTCAAAATGATGTTGCTGGTGCCTACATGGGCCTCGGTTTTACTTGTCTATTGGGCTTCTCGAGTTTCACCCATCTGTAGATAGGAGAGGACGCAATGTTTGCTCAAAAAAAAGAGGACGCAATGATTTTGGAAAAAAAAAATTGAACCTAATGGTTTGGGAATTAAAAATACCGGCTACTGCATATCTCGTTCGGTAATCTTACTTGTGCTAACCTCCAATCATGCACTTTGACTCTTCTCCACTTCTTTAGTTGTGCCAATGGCAACTAGCTCCATGCCGTGGTTTTGATTGACTGGGTCACTGTTATATGTTCTTCGCCAACGTCACTCTGAGCAACGATCAAAAATATTGGGTGGGTTTATGAGAGCTTGCTCGGAAACATTAACAGTCACCAAAATAAACTATGCAGTAGACTAATTGATGCGCGTTTGGACGATCTAACAGGGCCAGTGTTCTGCTAGTCCATTATTTTGCGTGCGCACCACACCCGCTGGTATCCTCCATGTCGCCTGTAGGTATTGTGTGTCATCGACGAACCCATGCTATGATAAAATGAATTGACGACTGATGGAAGCACAGCTCCCGAAAACCTTTGAAGAGGCCTAGTAAATTCACGGACGTCTCACGGGGAAAGTGAAGCACAGTGCGTGGCGCAAAGCTGCTGCACATGAGCGGGGACTCTTCGTAAATACGAAGTTGCTAACACAAAACGGTCATTATACATGACCATGGGGACGTGGTACGATTAATTAGTAGTAAAACTGCATGATGTATCGTATTCACCATTACCACGGCACATGTATCGTACCCCTAGCGTAATAGGGATAAAACTAAAAAGTTTGAGCTTAGTGACAATGGATTTTAAACACAACGACTGGGCAGACTGGCTGTGCTTACTCGGCAAAACGGACACACGCGTAAACGTGTACCAATTACACTTCCTTACTTAGTGGAAGGCTCACTGCAGTTCAATACTAGTGTTTGTCGGCTTTGAGCACATAGGTGGCCAATTCGTTGCTGAAATCAAACAACACATTTAGCATGTCCAACTGCTTAACATAATGATGAACACTCAGGACTGTTTCGCTGAACGCAGATGCTCCACGTTCGCACTTTTTGCCTGCTGGTGCTCTCCGCTGGCCACAAAACGATCACAATATGCATGCACAGACCGTACATGTACAGGAGTCCTAAAGCGGTGCGTACATGTCAGGTGCGTGTAAGAGGCCTAGGTTCTTTTGCATGTGCATGGGCCATCGTCGGTTCAATACAAGCTGAAAATAAATCTAATAAGGCCGTATACATTGACCGCACGAATCCCAACGGTGGCCTGACGGGTGGGATTCCGGCCTGCCTGTAGCGCGGCTACCGTTGGCATTTTTCGATGAACTGGCACACTTCCTAGCTAGATTTTTTTTATAATGCACATCGCTGTGATGAATGGGTTGAGGACCCTCCCGATTTCTTACTTCCGTATGTAATCCATGATGTAACTCCGTCACCAATTAAATAAATAAAGTGCCACGGGATTTTCCTTCAAAAAGAAAAACCTATAGTTTCGCAAAAAAGACTAAACCTAGAATTCTGCCTTTAGTTTGTTTGAGATATGATAGGTAAAAAAATACAAAGAAGATCCAGAGGACACAAGGATTTTAACGTGGAAAACATTTAAAAGAGACCGTAGAAAAACCATGACGCTAGGCATTGAAATTTTACTATATCAGAAGAGGCTACAAAATACTGCAGATTTACAATGATGATCTTCTCCCGTGCGACGGCTTACAAAGGATATATATAGTAATAGTGACCTAGGTCGATACCGATTGACTTTATAGAAACTTGAATCACAACTTAACTCGATTAGTGACCACAAATCGACCAAGAAAAATACGTGGTTAAAAAACCGGTAGTGACTTGAGAAAATCCCAATAGGACGCATTCTAGCAATTGTGGTCATGTATCGTAAAACCTGAAACTCCTTAGAAATGGAAAGATAGGAAAGAGAGGGTTGCTCCCATTGGTGGGCCTACCTGGAGGGGGGAAATTAGGTAAAGGCACTCAGTTTCATGAAAGTGATCTTTTGATCCCAAGCTCAAATTCTTCCTCGTGAATAGTAAAATGCGTAGTAAACATAATTCAAAAAATCTGATTTTTCTTTTGTGATCAACATGGATGAATATTTTAACCACGTGTAAAATTTTGTGATGAAATTACATTCATGTAGGTCTGGGCATTTTGAAGCATTAATTTTGTCTTTTTTGCCCAGAACTACACGAATGTGATTTCATCGCAAATATTTGCATGTATTTAAAACATTCATCAATGTTTATGACAAAAAAAAACTCCGATTTATTTTTTATCTTTTTACTATTTTTTTTGGATTATACTATTCATGAGAGAGCATGTGAGCTCGGGATCAAATACTCCGTGTCCCTCGGTTTCATGTATGCTTTGCCGCTAGTTTTTATGTGAATGATTATGCTAACAATCATAACAAATTGGATGTATAAAAAAACTTATGGCATCATATTTTGAAGATTGTACAAATGCTCACATATACATATACGCACATACAGTCATTCCTATAAACGTACGCATACAAACTTTATCCCTATAAGCACCTTCAAGATACTAAGCTGGTACAACATCTTGAAATTTACGAAGTCATCATAGACAATTCGTAGTCGACATGAACATCTCCTCCCATTTAACGGAATATTGCCGGAAAGACTAAAATAAATTCAAGAAACTACGAGCGTCAGTACCAAGTGTAGAACATGAATCCTGGTAGGTTGGTCAACCACAAAAAAACATAGTCATCTGAGTTGTGCAACAAGGTGCTTATAGTATATGTTTTTTTGTTTTAGTAATTTAGGTTGCTTCCACGTATGTCACGTGGTATAGTATATATACATAGATGGTAAAAGACAATAGCGGCGATAAAAATAAAGCAAGACCCAGACAGCCTTTGGGACAATGTAGCACTGTAGCTACAGTATTACTACAGTATACAAAGAAAATACATCTCACGCCCCATGCAGCGGTCTGGGCTGCCTGGGGCCTGTCTCTGATGTTGGTAGAAGACGTACAAGAAAAAACTTACGGAGTAATCTACATTTGCTTGACCCACATAAATGTCGCAAAATCACTCTAAAAATAGTGTCCTCCTTGACTCGTCCTTATATTGGACTGTGCTCTGTCCATTTTGAATCTGCATGCATGGATATGGATATATCCGATCCATAAGTGGCGCCAACGAATTCGGGATAGGCGGTAAAAATAGCCGGTGTGGCTGTTACGTGGCCTTAAATAGACCAACGCGTCGATAAAGCACCCCCTTTTTCATCTCCCTCCCCGCTTTGTTACTGCGGCTTACCACTACAACCCGTAGAGTAATTTAACTTAGGCTGATACAAGGATCCACAATTTACTGCACATCAGTCTTCCATTTCGGCAAAGGTATAACTCGCATGATCTTTCTCGACGTCTTTTTTTTTAGATTTTTTTTGCGGGGTTTGTGTAAGAGGTTTCCGGCTAGACGATGGCAGTAATTCTGTTAACATTTCTTAGAGGTCGACCGATCCAGGCAGGCAGGCCAAGATCGCCGTCGTGGTCGCTCGGTCGGCGGGTGGGGGCGGCATGGAGGAGCAGCTGCAGAGGCCGGCGGCGGTGGCGAAGAAGATGACGGCGCCGGAGAAGAAGGCCCACCACCACATCCTCGTGTCCCACACCGGCGTGGACCACATCCACATGGCCCACGCCGGCGCGGGCAAGTGCGGCGGGGAGGCGCCGGCGGTGATGGTGACCACGCCCAAGGAGTCGTCGAAGCACGCGCATCTGCTGGCGAGCTCCCGGGCGTGCCTCTGCTCGCCGACGACGCACGCCGGGTCGTTCCGGTGCAGGCTCCACCGCGGCGGCGGCCTCCACGAGATGGGCAAGAAGCCCAGCCCCGGCGCGTGACGCGCGCGCCCACCCGTCCGCACGCTCTTGCTTCTCTTTCGTTGGATGGGTGGTGTGCAGTGCAGGGGAAGGGGAAAGGGAAGGTATTCCCCCCCCCCCCCCCCCCCTTTCGTCGACGAGGAAATTTCATCTTGTTTTCTTGATCGATTCTGTACCTGACGGAGGCCGGCCATCTGTATATATAAGAAAGTGTACATAACTGCCGGTTCAGAAACGCGCAATTGCACAGCTCTAGATCAAAAGTTTTACTAGAATATTTTCAATGCGCCTGGAATGGAAGAGAAAAAAGATTAATTGTTGACAGTGGGATTTGAACCCACGCCCTTTCGGACCAGAGCCTTAATCTGGCGCCTTAGACCAACTCGGCCATATCAACTTGTTGGCAAAATTCCCCCTGAAGAGATCCCAAACTCGTTCTACCATCATCCTTCTTACTAACTAAAATACCCCTTTTAAAAATATTTTCTGAACCTGACTCTCAATTTCATTCTAATTCGAAATCCCACTGGGTATTAGCTAATTAGTAGTATTGGGACTGAGCATCAAGTGAAACCAACATGGCGCACAGCACCTGATAATTAACTTGGTCACCTAGCTCTGTGTAGTCTGATCATCTGATGATAACGAACAAAACAGACATGCTACAGAGCATAGCAAAGAAAATGGCAACCAACAACATGCTACAGAGCATGTAGCAAAGAAAATGGCAATCAACAACATGCTACAGAGCAGGCGCACTATATTCAGATTTCAGGGCCACATAGTTGTAGACTAGTAGTACGTAATACTGGTCTTTAGGTAACAGGATAAATAACGCTGGTCTTTCCAGTACACTAACATGTATTCAAGGCAGAGGAAAGTTGAAACATACATGTATGCTAAGGGCATGGCCAACGCGTCAGGATGGACGGGTGCTCCAGCATGCCACATCGTTTCGGATAGTTTTGCATCTCAAAAGGTAGTGCTTGGGAAGCTAAACGGGATCTTGCAGAGGAGACTGGTTCTTCCCTGATAAAGGCACTGAGCCAGCCAATGAGAGAGGATAGGACAACAACCAACAGAACCACGCTAGTGTATTTTATGAAAAGAAAGGGCTGTTGAACCTGCGAACAACACTACCGCTTTCATTGTATGAAGGTAAAACTAAACTGTGGCTCTAGTTATTTTAATCTATGTAAAATGCTGGGGCATTGGGTATGATGATGCTTCCATTGCTCATGCCCTAATGATAGTTGAGAACTTGAAATGTGCCCTATCTCAAGAAAATGCATACCTACAAACATGCGCTTCCCAAAAGGCTCAGAGCAATCATGTGAGCATATAGCGAATTAAACCGTGCGTTCAGCAACGAAGAAAAGGGTCGTCGATGGTGAGGTCATGTGCTTTCTGCAAGTTCCAAGCACCGTCCACTTTAGGCGACACCAGCAACACTTTAGAGGCCCATGCTCGAAACTGAGGACACCCGGATCTGTCTATCATCTCATCCACCTCGACTGCTGAAGTAAATTTTTCGTCGAGCGGCACAAGCAGCAAAGACTCAAGCTCCTGCGCATCCCTGGCGATGAACTTGAGGAATTCAAACTCTTTTTGATTCCCTCGGAATTTGTGGAAAACCATCCTCTTGACGCGTGATTTCCAGCATTTAACTGTACTGACCTCCTCCCAGAACGTTGCATGGTGCTCCCAAGTGGGCTGATAGGCAGTTGAGGATGGAGCATGTAGGGCAGACTGCATATTCATACAAGTGGGTGAACGGTTCAGTTACATAAATCCCATTTGGATCATGCTGCTATACGGTATTATAGCATTGCGAAATGACTGACTGACTGACTCAAAGAATTGGGCGATATATACCTCAATGTGCAGCGTTGAGATGTTGGGGAAGCATCTGAGGAAGCTGGCTAGCATCTTGACCTCGCTGAAGATACGGAAATTAACTTTCAAGGCCAATATCCTGATGTCTGGAACCACAGGGCATCTGCTCGTCGATGTGTCAGTCTGAAATGCGGCGCGCCAAGATAGATACCACACTCAGTTAAATGTTCAATAATCATCGAGAAAATCATGATGGATGGATCGACGTGTATTGAATAATTTCATAAGGTGGCGAGAGAGATGGAGAGGTAGCTAATACCTCGATGACATTGTTACCGATCTGCAGCTTGTGAACTCTTGGCTCTAGGTACCCGAGCACTCGCAAGTTGGGTGCACAAGCAATCTTGATCCACACACGAGCATCTCCAGCAATAGGCAGATCCAAAAGGATGAGGCGCTCCAAGAGTGGCGCGTCCATCACGGCGAACTTCTCCATGGTGGACAGCCCAACGAGCACACACCGGAGGCTTCGGCTGCGGAGATGGACGCGCTTGGGCGAATTGCGGGCCAGCGTAAGGGTCTGCAGGACGGGGCTGGCGGCGAGCAAGTAATCCAGGTCATGCTCGGTCATGCTGACACTTATCATGTCTAGTTTCCGGAGGTGGGGAAGAAAGACGTCGGCGCTGCGGGAGAGGGCGACGGGGAACCTCCAGATGGACAGGGAGAGGAACTGGAGCGAGGAGCAGCGGAGGATGTCGGCGGGGAGGCGCGAGTAGACGCACTTGTTAAAGAGGGCGAGCTCCTGGGTGCCCTTGGCGGCCAGGAGGTGCGGCCAGTCGGCGTGCTCACGGTCGAGGGAGGCGGGCCTGCAGTCGGCGAGGAGGACGGAGCGGAAGGGGTCCGGGTGGTCGGCGAGGACTCGGACAACGGAGGCGGCGCGCGTGGGCTCGGGGAGGTGGGCGTCGTCGAGGACGAGAGGGGTGGAGCGCCATAGGTGGCGCCAGCGGGAGGCGAGAGCGGCGGTGCGGGCGGCGTCTGTGACGGGGAGGCGGGAGATGATGTGACGGAGGAGATCGTCGTGGAGGGCGCCGATGCGGTCCTCGCCGTCGTAGCCCGCGGTGGGGAGGAGGGTGGCGGCGCCGTCGCCCATGGTGGCGACTGGGGAGGGCTTCGGTTTGATTTCGGCCGGAGCGGAGGAGCGAGCCGGAAATGGGTTGCTAGCGGCCCACCAAGCGGCCCCTGCCCACTGACATGGAATAAGCTCGTTTTTAGGAATTTCATAGGAATTCAACACATGATCTAAAAAAAAAGGAATTCATGATAGGATTCCTCTAATAAATTTTCTTTAAACCCTTTAGTTTACAGTAAAGTATTTGTATGTTATATACTCTACTTTGAAATTTTCATATGATATTCCTATTTTTACGGACAGTTAACTAAAGGGTAATATTGACATTTCATTGAAATACTTAATTCTTGTGCCTAGCTTCAAAATTATATCTACATTGAAACGAAGGAAGTACACTTTTAACTAGGTTCCATCTCTACTGTAAAAACTAACATGGACTAATTTCTAGTTATGGTATATTTAGAAAATTGGGGGGGGGGGGGGGGGATGAATGTGGTGTCTCTAACAACCTTGCAAGAGCAAGTGCTTTTGTACCCGCATTTTATAGGTTGAACCAACAAAATTTGTGTTGACCCTCCCATTCCGCTCGGCTAGTGGTAATCGTATACCTTGCCTTGATTTCTAAAAGCAACTTAAAAGACCCATCGCTCTGGAATTTTAGGATGGTCCAATATCCCTTGGATACTACCAGTCCATTCTTGACATCGTTTTCTCACGGCAGATGTCATGTGGTGGCTTACCAAAGGTGTTAGGGCCAAAGGACGCTGATGGGCTCCGGGAGCGAGATTGGGCACAAGAGGTGATGACACGCGATATACCCAGGTTCGGGGCCTTCCGAGGGAGGTAACACCCCTAGTACTGCTTGGTTTCGTTGGATGAATAATCAAGTATACAAGGTTGCTCCTGGAGCTGTGTCCAGAGGAGGAAGAAGGAGCAGTCGGCTCGTCTTCCTCCGCTCTCAGAAGGGGGTAAGAGAGCTCCACGGATGTGTGTTCTTCTGCTCGTGGATGCGGTCGATCCTCCATCCCCGTTGCATGGGGGTTGGGGGGTTTTATAGGCCAACCCCCGGCTCTTACAATATGATTCAAGTACTAAGGTGGGGGGACCCGGCTGGCAGCCTCTTCGCCTAGCCAGAGGGTCCCCCTGCTCGCGCCGTCTCGTCGTGGGCGGGGCCCGCCAGCCGAGCGGTTCCATCCTCGTTGGGGCCTGCCGGCAGGCACCGCGATTGGCCCTTGCCAACCTGCCCCGGCACGGGCCGCCCGGGAAGGCGTCGTTTAGCGCCAGCCGGCCGAGGTCTCCGGTACGACTGACGACACTATAGCCATGTCGGGACAAGCCATCGAGTGGCGAAGGCGTGCCGGCACTATTCCCCCGTCCGGTCGCGCTCACCGGGGTCAGCGGTCCGGACGGTTGAACTGTAGCCATGCGGGGCGGTGCGTAAGCGACCACTGTAGCCACAGGGTCGCCTGTACCGCCAGTCGCGTCGCGTCGTCGTACTTGTGGACCGAGGGACGGGACATGGCGTGTCCGTCCCAAAGTCAATGGAAGGGGCCGGCTCGTGGGCAGCCGTCTACTTGACCAGCCGGCCGAGGGCCCACCCGGCTGCTTGACCAGCCGGGCGAGGCGCCAGCCGGGGCCGGCTTGCCTTGCGCGTCCTCCAGCCGGCCTTCACCAGCCGGTCACCTGGTTTTCTCCGAAGCGGAGAGGGGAGCACCCCGTCACTTTGGCCTACCTGGGGGTTTAAACCCCGTCAGTAGCCCCCGAAGCCGGCGGGAGCCCACGTCCCGCGGACAGTAGGGAGCCGGCGGCTTTCCTCCAGCTCCGCCCGCTTCTGGCTCGAAGGCGGAGGGGCAGCCGGATCAGTCGTCGGACCCGACGCCTCGGGTTCTGGCATGCCGCTTTGGGACGCGCACCGGCACGCGACTCGCCACGCGGAGCGTAACGACGCGATGGGCCCCGCGCACGAGGGGAGACGGGACGTCGCCTGAGCCTAGTTCGCTAGGGCCCAGGCGCAGCCCGATAGGCCTCGGGGCAAGGGTCGGATCTTCTGCGCCCCGAGGCGGCCGTTACGGCCCCGGCCCTCCACTCGCATGGGGTTTCCGAGGAACGTGGGCACAAACGATCCGACATCCCCGGTCGTGGCCTCCCCTATAAAAGAAGAGGGAGGGCAGGAGACGGAGGTACCCGCGCCTCTCTTGCTTTCCTCTCTGCCCTTCCTTGCCGCCGTTCTTGCTGCTTCGCGCACCACCGCGCCCGAACCTGCGCCCGCGCCCGCACGTCGCGCCGCCGCCACGATGGCCGACGCACGCTGATGAGGACATGACTACCTTGGATACGACCAAAAATATTGCATGCGTGCATATTTGTGAGGTGATTTCTTATAAGAATCATGCAATAATTTGTTTATGTTATCCGGAACAAAAATACTTCACCTGTTTTTATTTTATGCCTAAATGCAGAATGGTCGAACACTTGTATGAACCACGTGTGATGACAAAGGAAGAGGATATGGTTGGGTGATATTCAAGAGGTCCTCTAATGTCAAAGAAAATAATTAGGTGCTGTTCAAGAAGTTCTCTCACGTCACTTTTAGCTCAAGAGAAGATAGAGTCCAAGTCTCTCACGTTCTGGACTCAGATTCGGACTGCACAGACACACCTGTTTCAAAACGCCAACAACTTTTTCATACGGACTCGGAATTGGGTGATTCTTTTTTTGCTGGAAACTATATTTCATATGCGTTCCAGATAAGTTGGAATAACCTTAAAATTCGTCCGGATCGCGGAGATATCGACGAAACAATCTGATGTTGCAACAGAATCCGAGTCAAACTACAAGTCCAAAGGTGCTGCATCACCTCCACTTGGGCCCATGGGCCTTGTACGACCTAGGGTTGGTTTTAGGGTGTCTTGGGACGTCCTCCCACCTCCTTGACTGCCACCCCTTGCTCCTATATAAGTAGATCAATCTAGTAGCTTTTCCTTTGGGTTTTGTTTAGTTAAAAGTTAGCCATTGCAACTTCGTGTATTTCGTTTGTGTCCAATGACCAGACCAAGACCGCTTTCGGAACCCCACTCTGATCAATACTTCATATATATTCGCAATATTTAGATTGCATTATCATATTTTTTGCTTGTTCTTTGATTGCTTGCAGGAATAGACCTTCGTGGTCAGGTTGATCGTGCTCCGACGTGGTCAATAACCTCTTGGAGATTGGTTTAGCGATTGCTAAGGCGCAACGTCGTGCACGTTCATAGTCAGATCGTCAAAGTCGTCTCCACCAAATCGATAGTTATCATCTCATCGAAAGATCGGGACCCTCGCTTCTATCACATGCAGTGGGAGCTGGGGAGGCTCGTTCATCACCGAAGCCGACATCGCCGAGCTGCGCAAGGCGCGGATGTTGCCGCCGCCCGAGCGGGTGGCCGCCCGTGTGCCGGGCGGCGAGGTTGTGCTGGAGCCGCAGCCAAGGGAACGTGTTGTGTTCCTCTGGCATTTCTCCCGGGGCTTCGCGCTTTCGGTGAGTATTTTCTTTCGCCTTCTTCTCGACACCTTTGATCTTCAGCCTCACAACCTCGGCCCGAACTCCATCCTGTACCTCTCCGCCTTCGTGGCGCTATGCGAGGGGTACCTTGGCGTTCTTCCTTTTCTCGACCTCTTCAACGCTCTCTTCTATCTCAAGCCTTTGAAGAGAGACGCTTGCGGGGGCACGATGGTGTGCTGCCGTGGAGTCGCTTGCTTTCCCCCTCTCTCCTTGATTGATTCCGTCAAGGGGTGGCATCGAACGTTCTTCTACATGAAGAACGTCAACCCGAGGACGGACTACATCCAGCTGCCGCCCTTCGAGAACCGACAGTCATCCCAGCAGAACTGGCTGGCATCGGCCCCACGCGGCATGGCCTTGGACGAGCTGGCCCGCTTACGCAGCTGAAAAGCTCTGAGGGGCTGGTCGCCGCCGACCTGGTGGCGGCCTTCATCTCGCGCCGGGTGTCGCCTCTCCAGATGAGGCCACACTGGATCTGTGACATGTCCGGCCGACACGACCCCTGTCGGCAGTCCATCATGGAGCTAACGTCGGCTCAGGTGGCGAAGCGGGTGAACGCCTTCACAAGGTTCAAGCTGAAGCCCGCCTCGTGGTCCTTCGGCATGGAGTCGTATGACCGTGCCAACCGACCCCCCTGGTGAGTCTTCTTGTCGAGGCGGTTTTTCTTCTTTTGTATGTTATTCCCTAGCCGACAGCCGGCTGCAGAACTCATGTTAACATGCTGACCCCAGCTGTTGGTGTGATAGAACACGCTGGACGGCCCGCACCCGCAAATCTTCAAGGCAGAGCGCGAGGACTCTGACTCCGAAGACTTCCAGACGGGAGGTCCCACGGAGGAAGGGGTGGATTCCTCGGGCGAGGCCGACGAGCCGGCGGAGCAGCGAGGTGGCGCTCCAGGCAGAGCCGGAGGGTCCAGCACAGCCGGAGGACCCAGCGAAGGGGGTGAGTTCCCTCATGCCCCCTCCATCCGTGACTGGACGGATGATGACGACGATGACGATGATGATCTGATGATCCTTGACGGACCTCCTCCCGCAGCGCGCCAAGACCGCACGAGTAAGGAGCCGCCGTCTCGAGGCCCGACCGCCGAACCGGCCGGCTGGGGGAAGAGGCCGGCTCAGGGGGGGCGGCCCCGCCTCCCGGCCCAAAGCTGTTCAAGATGGCCGCGCAGAAGCCGCCGCCCCGAGCCAAGCGGGCCCTGCCCCTTGTTATCGCGTAAGTTTTTGCTTGTTGTGTGAGCTTCTTTGTCTTTGTTTTGCGAGCCGGCTGATGACCAGGTCTTGGGTGTTGCAACGACCCCCTCGAGCTCCAAGAGGAGGAGGCGGACGGGGAGCAGACGGAGGCCGCTGGCCGGTTGGCCCGCGAGCACACGGCCACCCAGCGAGAGGAGAAGAGGAGGCTCGCGGAGCTGCGAGCCTCCCGGTCCGGCACACGGGGAGGGCCCGCGCACTCCGCGTCCTCGAGCGGCCGGCGACAAAAGGGGTCGATCGAGCCTCCCCGGGCCTCCGATTAGGCGGCGGAGTCCGCCCGAGTGTCGAGACCCCCGTCGAGCGAGCCGCGAGGAGAGGCCGTGGACCTGCCGTCACCTTCGCCAGTGCAGGAGCGGGCTCCCGAGGCGGCAGCAGGGCAGGACCCCGAGGCGGCCCGGCCTGGGGTGCCGGATGCGGCCCTGCTAGCCTCCGAACCTGCCCGGGAGGAGGTGCCGGAGGAGCCGGCGGCCACGGAGGCGGCGCTGGTGGTGTCGCCGGACGCAGCAGCCACCGAGATGGAGATGCCCTCCGGCACGACTAACGCGCCGGAGCGGCGAGGAGAGGAGGCGGCGACGGCGCCAGGCGGGGGGCCGGCGGGAGGCGACTCCCGGTCCCTTTCCGTCATCAACCCACCCCTAGCGGCCAGAGCCGCGACGAGTCCAGGCGGCAGCAACGGCCGGGCCCGGAGGGTCCCACGGTCGATGCAGGAGGTCTGTCGGGACTGGGACGTGCTGGCGAGTGAGCCTGCCCTGCCGGCTCCCCCAGCAGACGACCCGGTTCCCACCCTTGCGGATCTGGGGAGCGTCCTGGACCGGTGCCGATAGGACCTGGCCCGGTTCGCGGAGGCGGCGGACGACGCCCTTCAGCGCGCTCAGGTGAGTCGACTCCTTGTCTATGAGTTTTCAGTGGGGGCGCACAAGCGCACCCACTGGGTGTAGCCCCTGAGATGCGGGCCGGCTGAGCCGGGCCGGATCTCCTTTGAGCATATTTTGACCTTCGCCTCCTTTGCAACAGGAGGGAACCTCCCTGCGGTAGAAGCTCTTTGCGGAGGCGGTCGCCATCCACGACCGCGGCAAGTACAACTTCTACCGCCTGGAGGAGGAGCTGGCGCGCGTGCAGGGTAAGTTACACTTTTGTGGGAGGGGGCATGTAGCCCCCGGGAGTCGGTGGTTGTTGTCGTTTGCTGACGTTGGTCGTGTTATGCAGGCGAGCTGGCCACCCTTCGGGAGGAGAAGACCAGACTCGTGGCTGACCGGGACCGGCTGACGCGGGACGTCCAGGTGGCTGGGCAGGAGGCGGACCGGCTGGCCACGCTGCTGGTCGACGGGGAGGCGGCCCAGGGCCGGCTCAAGGCCGAGGCGGCCAAGGAGGCGGTGGCCCGGGAAGCGGCCGTCAAGGAGGCGGCCGAGGCCGCCCAGAGGACGGCCGCCCTCCAAGGCGAGGTGACCCGCCTCGAGAAGGCGCTCGAGGAGGTCAGAGGTTCCCTTGCCACCTCGAAGGTGGCCTGGAAGCAAGAGCACGAGCAGGTGCTTCACTTCGCCATCGGCGTGGACGACGCGATCGAAGGTATGCGGCGACCTCTTGCCTCTTTCCATCAGTTGCCCTTTTTCTTGCCGCCTCTTGTGCTTCATCTTGTTTTCCCTTTCTTTTTCTCTTCTTCCTCCCAGCGCATTTCCTGGAGACTCATCGCCATGCCTCGCGCGCCGTTGAGGAACACCGGGAATACCTCCGGGAGTGCGGCCGCTCCATCGAAAAGCATGCCCCGTGGGACGTGGACGAGATCGGGATCGCCGTCGAGATGCGGATGACCCACCTCGAGCTGACCATGGAGCTACTCAAGACCGCCAGCAAGGAGGTCATCTCCGCACCGTGGCCGGACCGCAACGGAGCTCCGACGGACCGCGTGGCCCTTTGGCTCAAGCACGTCGTCCCCCACCTTGAGGCCTGGAAGGCCTCGGCTGCCCGAGCCGGAACACAGGTGGCGCTCCGGTGCGTCATGTCTTGGTACCGGGGAGTGGACCTCGCTCGGCTGGTGACCATGCGGGACGTGCCAGCCGTGGAGCGGGAGGTCCGCGAGCCGGCCTTGGTGCAGCGGGCAAACGAACTTGCGTCATACGTCGACACAGACGAGTTCCTGCCGCCCCTTGGCGAGGACGGCGAGCCGCTGCCGGAGGACTCCTTCGGCATCCCTCAGGGCCCGGATGACGCCGAAGTCGCCGACGAGAGCACCGACTCGAGCGGCGAGATGACCGAGACCGAGGATCCCGCCTCGAAGGGCAAGGGAGCCAACTCGAAGGCCGCGACCACCTTTGGGGCGGGGACCGAGCTGCCTCGTGACGCGCTGGCTGAGGGCACGCCGGCTGGCGACGCGCCGGCAGCCTGAGCCCTCGGGCCTCTTCTTAGTTATCCTTTCCTTTTCCTGCACATAATGACTTGAATCCACCCACTAGGGGTGTCTGTGTAATGAACTGAATGCTGGCCGTGGGCCACTTTATCCTTAATGTTTATGTCGTGAGTTTTTGTGTTCTGCCTTGTGAATTGTGCCACCTCGTTCTTACCCCTTTTTGCCCGCCTCGATTCTTTGCATTTCTATTCCTTTTCCCCTTTGGCCTTGGCCCCGCCAGCCCGACAGTCGGGAGCCAGTCTGTAGCTGGGTCGGGGCGTCCGCCTCAAGGGAGCCGTTTCGAAACTTTAGGAATCGCGGGTTTTTTTGGGGGTAAGTAGAGCGGTAGAAGGTCCGGCTGAGCCTAGAAGGAGTCCCCTCCCATTTTGACCTTTGGTGTGAGCCAAACCTTGCCGCCCCGAGGCCCCGTCAGCCGGACAGCCGGGAGCCGGTCTGTAGCTGGTAAGGGTGGGGAAGCTTGGCCGGCTCACACTACTTAGCCTTTTGCGGAGGGGTGTTTCCAGATCCAGCCGGCTAGCCCCCGGGCCCGGGAGCCGGACCGGGGACCGGTGAGTGCGGAACACTTTGAGAGAAACGAAACAGGGCGCGCCCCAAGAGCCAGCTTGGGGCGCCCATTGCATTCATAAGCCCAAAAGGACGGGGATACATACATACATTGATTTTTCCTCAGCAGTAAAACGGGCGTAGGAGCGCCGCGTTCCAGGGGCGCTCCGTCTCTTTGTCGGAGGCATCTCTCTTGCGCTTTTGCAGCTTCTAGGCGTCTATCAGATAGTACGCTTTGTTGTGTAGCGCATTGCTGATGATGAACGAGCCCTCCCATGAGGAGGACAACATGTGTTGACCGGCGGTTCGTTGGACCCGCCTGAGGACTAGGTCCCCATCGCGGAACGAGAGCGGCCGGATCCGTTTGCTGTGGTAGTGCCAGAGCTTCTGCTGGTAGATCTCCATCCGGCTCAAGGCCAGTTCGCGAGCCTCCTCAAGTAGATCGACGCCGTCTTCTCTTGCCTCCTTAGCATCCTTCTCCGTGTATAGGGCGACCCAAGGCGAGTCGAACTCGATGTTGGTGGGGATGATCGCCTCGGACCCATACACAAGGAAGAATGGGGTGTAGCCGGTCGACCGGTTCGGGGTGGTCCTAAGACTCCACAGGACGGTCGGCAGCTCGTCGATCCAGCAGCCGGCCGACCTTACCAGCAGTGTCACGAGCTGGGGCTTGATGCCAAACAAGAGGAGGTCGTTCGCTCTCTCGACCTGGCCGTTCGATTGTGGATGAGCGACGGAAGCCAAGTCGAGCTGGATCCCTTGTTTGGAGCAGAAACGCGCAAGCGCGCCTTTGGCGAAATTGGTGCCGTTGTCGGTGATGATGCTGTGAGGAACACCATAGCGCACTGTGATGTCGTCGATGAATCGGACAGCCGTGGGGCCGTCCAGCTTCTTGATTGGTCGCACCTAGATCCACTTGGTGAATTTGTCCACCGCTACCAGCAAGTGCGTCATGCCGCCCCGAGCGGTTTTGAACGGACCCACCATGTCCAGCCCCCAAACGGCAAAGGGCCACGAGAGGGGGATGGTTTGGAGGTGTGACATCCCAAGTGATGTCCCTACCTTATTGTCACACCCTGTGTTTAGGCACATTGCATGTTGAGTTTTACATAATTAGGAGCCAACTAAAACTTTTGTAGTAAATGCTTGTTTGATGTGATGCTTGTTTGAATTGCTTGAGTGTTCAAGTTTGGCACTATTAGGTTCTACTCCTCTCCACCTTCATCATCCTTGATCCAAATTCCTTGCCCTATGATCATGCCATGTGAATAGAGCTCAAAAATATTTTTATCAAAATTTATTTTTACCAAAATGGATTTATTCAATTTAGGTTTGCTAAAACCCCTGAATTGATGTTTGAACTACAAGTCCTCAATTTACGTGGATCTTTTCTTCCCAAATGCTTTATTTGAAACCTAATATATATATGACTTCTCAAAACCACCAAATATTATTTTTAAAGATTATTTTCATATTTTATTTAAAGGCTTTTTCTTAAGGCCAGAAATGGCTTTTCCTAAGGGAAAATTGTTTAAATGCTTTGAAAATATTTGAGAAAATTTAGAGAGACTCAGTGGACATATACGTTCCATATATATGAGTTTCAACACAAGGGCTTGATCATAACATGGGCAAAACCCCTCAAGACGACATACAATGGGAACCAATTGACCAACCTCTACATCAGTAGGATTGGGAGTCTCCATGGAGTTCCAAAGGAGATTGTGTCAGACCGAGGAACCCAGTTCACCTCGAGGTTCTGGAAGAAGTTTCAAGAAGCGATGGGAACCAAGCTCTCCTTCAACACTGCTTTTCACCCCCAGACCGGTGGGCAAACGGAACGAGTAAATCAGATACTCGAAGATATGCTCTGCGCTTGTGTTTTGGCGTATGGAACCAAATGGGAAGATTGTTTGCCCTTCACCGAGTTCTCCTACAACAATAGCTATCAGTCGAGTCTTCAGATGGCACCGTTTGAGGTGTTGTATGGACGCAAGTGTCGTACTCCCCTCAGCTGGTTAGAGACCAGAGAAGGATTAGTGTTTGGGCCAGATATCCTCCGTGAAGCCGAAGAGCAAGTTCACCTCGTCCACGAGTGCCTCAAGACTGCGAAGTCAAGATAGAAGAGTCACGCCGACTCTCACCGCCGAGAACTGAACCTCGACGTTGGAGATTATGTTTACCTTCGCGTCACGCCTCTCAAGGGAACCAAGCATTTTCACATAAAAGGGAAGCTCGCGCCAAGATTTATCGGACCCTTCAAGATCACTGCAAGACGAGGAGAAGTTGCTTATTAGCTAGAGCTACCTTCCGAGCTGTCAAATGTGCACAACGTTTTTCATGTGTCACAACTCCGGAAGTGTTTGCAAGTTCCCAACCGCCCCGACCTCTACAAGGACATCGACCATCAGGCCATCGACCTTCAGCCAGATCTCACTTATCGTGAGAGGCCTGTTCGCATTCTGGATGAAGCTGAGCACTGCACCCGGAGCCGCACCCTCAAGTACTTCAAGGTCCAGTGGAGCAACCACACGGAAGCGGAAGCAACATGGGAGCATGAAGATCATCTCAGATCGGAGTTTCCTTATCTTTTTAGCGCTTAGCCTAGGAATCTCGGGGACGAGATTCTTGTAAGGGGGAAGGTCTGTCACACCCTGTGTTTAGGCACATTGTATGTTGAGTTTTACAAAATTAGGAGCCAACTAAAACTTTTGGAGTGAATGCTTGTTTGATGTGATGCTTGTTTGAATTGCTTGAGTGTTCAAGTTTGGCACTATTAAGTTCTACTCCTCTCCACCTTCATCATCCTTGATCCAATTCCTTGCCCTATGATCATGCCATGTGAATAGAGCTCAAAAATATTTTTATCAAAATTTATTTTCACCAAAATGGATTTACTCAATTTAGGTTTGCTAAAACCCCTGAATTGAGGTTTGAACTACAAGTCCTCAATTTAGGTGGATCTTTTCTTCCCAAATGCTTTATTTGAAACCTACTATATATATGACTTCTCAAAACCACCAAATATTATTTTTAAAGATTATTTTCATATTTTATTTAAAGGCTTTTTCTTAAGGACAGAAATGGCTTTTCCTAAGGGAAAATTATTTAAATGCTTTGAAAATATTTGAGAAAATTTAGAGAGACTCAGTGGACATATATGTTCCATATATATGAGTTTCAACACAAGGGCTTGATCATAACATGGGCAAACCCCCTCAAGACCCTTTTTGTTCAGATTAAACTTTTGGGATGTTTCTATTAGAAATGTTCTCAATAAAATCCAGGAAAATTCTAGAAAGTAAACACCATCATAGGTGATGATCTTGCAAAGTTCCATCCCAATACAAGTTGGTTTGCTTCGTCAAACCAACCCAAATCCATTTCTGTCCAGATTTAAATTTTGACAACTTTACATTGTGAAGTATCCTCCCTTGGCCTCAAACTTTGTGGGCATGCTCTAATGGGAAATTAGTGATTATACACTAAGTGGTGCATCAAGGGTTAAAGCCTAGCACCTTTGAATCTATAGAAATCAGATTCTGCCTATTTCTAGGTTTTCCCTAAGCCCCATTGTGAACTTTCTTCAAACCCTCTCAAACTTGGTGATCACTCTTGTTTTCCATCACCCCTTGACCTTATCAAATGTAAGGCTAATCTAGGTTCATTTGATCACCCAAATCAACATCAAACACCTTCTGCCAGAAATGTAAAAAATGGCATTTCCACCCTTTCACTTTTTACCCTTGGCCCCTCCTTTTTACCACAACTCACTAGTACTGCAGTGCACCTCCAGTAACTTTATTTGGCCAAGGATCAATGCTTAGAGGGGGTAAAATCCCATTTTTACCATTTGGACAGCATGGCCAGCACCCATTTTACCTCCCCCTCCTCTCACCTCTTCTCTCCCTAGCCTCTCCTAGCTCTTAGAGCATCTTCAGATCATCCAAGGGCTAAGGGACATGTAGGAACGCGTCTAGAGCACGCAAGCATGCCAAAGGCATGCTCTAGAGCGTGCTACAGTGCATGTCCGCACTGTAGCAGGAGCATCCCGAGGCCTCCCGACCGCATTGGGATGAGGGAAGCTGTCCCCCCATGTTCCCCTCGACGTCTGCGTCCCTCCAAATGGTCGGCCCCTCCTCCCTCTCTCTCCTTCTCCCTCCTCCGCGCGTGCCCGCCGCCGCCCGAGCCGGCCAATGCAGGAGCTCACACGCGCGTGCTCCTCCTCTCCTCCTCTCCCTTCCTTCGTGCCTAGACCCCTCCCAGGAACACCCCAAACCAGCCCAAGCTTGCCCCCGTGCCCTGTGTCGAGGGCTACGACCTCACCGGCGCACCCCCGTGCGGTGGACCACGGGGAGGCTATAAATAGCCCCTCCCGAACCTCTCTCTCCCTCTCTAGACCCTTCTTCCTCACCCAATAGAGCCCTGTGCCACCCCGGAGAGCTCCCGAGGCCCCTGCGCTCGGGATCGAGCCGAAGCTCGCTGCGGCAGCGCCGCCGTCGATCTCGGGGTACGGCGCCGCTCCGGTCCCCATTCTCCTCCCTCTGGTCCTCCCTTGCTATCCTGACTCATTTCCCCCTCTCCCTCGTTCTTTTTGCAGGCTGGGACGAGCATTCGAGGCCGGTCCCGAAGCTCCTCCAATGCGACCTCCTCACCGCCGGCGACCCCGTCCTCCTTCGGCCTCCGCTCCACCTCCAGAGGACCGGCGGGTCCTCCCCGAGCCCGTTTCGACCCTCTCTTCCCCTCGCCGTGGCCTCCTTCGCCGCTGGTGAGTCCCTCCCCTCTCAATCCTGAGGTAGGAGAAGAACCCGACAGGTGGACCCCACCTATCGGCCTCTCCATCGCCTCTCCCTCTCCCCTCTCTGTCACTGGCCCGTGGGGCCCGCCCGTCAGGTTCAAACCTGGCGCGGCGCGGGCACTAGTTCGCCCACGGGCTCGTTGCTCTGGGCCGGCCCAGTTGCGGGCAGCTCTGGCCCAGAGCACAGTGGCCCTTACCTTTTTCCTTTTTCCTGATATTTCCAAAAATTCCACAGCTCTTAATATTATTCCAATGACAAAAATTCTTCCACCTAAATTCAACAAATATTCCCTAGAATTTAATGGTGTCATTTGATGAAATAGTTGTAATTGTAATAGTTTTATCAGTGATTTATATTAAAACCTATTAAAAGCACCTTTTTGCCTCTGCTATCTTATTTACAAAATAGTTTTCCTCAGCAAAACCTTTTGTAGACATTTTTGATATGACTTTAGGTATTTAACAGAATAGGTGAACATTTTTGTTGAATAGTTTGAGTGCTCTGTTTGCATGCTTGTTTATTTATTATCGTTATTTCCGCGTCGATAGATTGCGCTGTTGACGGAGAAGTTGGACTCGAAGACTTCAAAGACCCCAGAGACTTTGTTGAGCCAGGCAAGCAACCTCTTGACCATGATACAAAACCTTTTTATTGCATGTCATATAGCACCTAACTTTGGCATATCGATCATATGTTGTGGTGGTTTCCCCTTCGGTGGGATGCCTCTGGTACTTTCCGTTGTTACTTGCATCGGGCACGACCCTACCACCTTATGAGTGTTGTGCGGGTGGGAGTAGATAGGTTTCTAGTAGATGCTATGCAATGTGGGATGGGACTTATGCACGGTGATACCGAGAGAGGTGTGTTTTCAATACTCTTTCGAAAACCCCGTCGGGTGCCACTAATGCCCGAGGGAGATGATGATGAGATGGGTGACCACTTGAGAAAGAAGTGGTGTGCCGAAACAAGTGAGGATGTGTGTGTGTTTTCGAAAACGGATTAGATTTAAGATTTTTCGACCGTCCCAACCTTACATGCGAAACCACGATACCCCTTATGGGAAGGGGCTTTGTTGATTACCTTGGTGGGTACTGGCAAGGAGCCCACATTACTAGTGGCGGGAGTGGTGTGGTCACTCTCGATATGGGGTCATACTGATATGTACGATCATGCTTGTCTTCATAGGCACCGGGCACACCGTTGGTCCCCTCATGGATGGTACGATTAGAGCGAGGCTCGTGTGATGTACATCATGAGGGCTGTGTACCAATCGAGCGGACTCTTTGTTTAGTATCGCCAGGGGAAAGGCATTGTTCGGGTGCTTACCTCGGGTATGTTATATACCGTGAGTCATGGATGACACGGAAGTTCCCCGAGTCTTGTGGGTAAAGTGTGCAACCTCTGCAGAGTGTAAAACTATTCGAATAGCTGTGTCCACGGTCATGGACAATTGGGTGGTGCTGCTTAAACTACGTCCTGGTGTTTTCGTGAAACATTGGTGTGAGTATGGGTGTGTTGGTGACAAGAGGTCACGTGAGTCAAGTCCGATGACTTGGCATGAGGAATGAACTAAGTCCAATGACTTAGCGTGAACATGATGTGTTCAACTGATACCCGTGATGGTATCAACAACGTGTTATCATGAATACTTGGTTACTTGTTGATGCATTCTTACTATTACTTGATCATGTCACTTGCATACAAAATCAGCTTTCCGCAGAATACCTATAGTGCTATATCATGCATCCTTATTGCCTCGTTCCACTCTTGGGTTGCTTGCGAGTACATTCAAAGTACTCATTGGCTTGCCACTGGTAATTTAATTGACCAGGCATGGAAGAACAGGAGTTTGTTGAAGAGTTCGTTGGAGACAAACATGCGAACTAGGACGCTTCCCAGTCAGAATGCCTGTAGGTTAAGGCAGATGGCATGGGTTCACGCTTTCGACGATGATTTCCGCTGCTTGTTCTATACTAAGTGTTTGGCCCGTGTGGCCCTATCCTTGTAAGACTAAGACCTTCATGGTCACCATTTGTGTAAGACGCTTAATGTGGATGTAAGACTCTTTTATTTAGCTTCTGTGTGTTCAGTGAGCATTGATCTCTGGGATCACTGTACACGTGCATTCGATGATCTCGACTTATGAGTCGGGGTCCCCACAGAGCTGGTATCAGAGCCATCCTGACTGTAGGAAGCCCTTAGTTAGCATGGACGTTAGTAGGATTAAAGCCGTTTTAAAAACTACACCTAGCTTTGGAACTTAGGAATTCTGCACTATTTATCTCTCCTATGCTTCACACAACACTTTGCTAACTCTCCTCCTTTCAAACCTTTGTAGATGGCCGTCGTACCCGAAGCCTTCCTGACATCCGGCTTTCCCTTAATCCTTCGGGATAGCCTGGAGAAGTGCCAGTTTTGCCAACCACCCATTTTCCTCTACCACGAGCACTGGGTCGATGCCCTCACGAAGGAGTACCACGTGGATGTGGTCGTGAAGGCAAATGACTCCCCGACTAGTTGGTTCTTTGAAGGACCACGGATGGAGACCATGATACTCGCCGTCGAGACAGCTGCACGCAAGGCACTTCTATACCTTCGAGACATCATTCCAGAGATGGCTGACGAGCCAGCTACTCGCTACCTTCCCTTTAGGAAGGATGACTTTGGCGAGAGTTGGATGCTGATTCCGACCAAGGAAGATGGCGCACCGCTTAGGTTCCAGACCTACTTCTGTCTCTCCGCCGATAGTCTGGTCCACAACTTGATGAAGGAGTCTGTGAAGCTCCGTGAGGAACTTCACCACACCCGAGAGCTACTTTAGCAAGCCAAGACGAAGCTAGACAAGATCAAGAAGGATGAAGCCCCCGAGGGACGACCAGCTGTCGCTTATCGAACCCCCAGCCAGTGATGCACCCACGCGTAGTCGTCGCATGAGTGCGAAGGAGTACCGTGAGCTCTTCACCGACCCGCCTGCAAAGCGTCGTCGGGATGGGCCTCCTCGTTCCCCGACCCCGTCAACCGGGAACGATGCTCGTTCTGAGGATGAGCCAGAGGAAGACCCGGAGGAGTGTGACTACGAGACCGAGCACTCCACCACCTGAATCCGAGAACCCCTAGGGTAGGATCAGACATGTATCCCTCATGCGAAGTAGAGTCCGTGTGTTGGTTCTCATGAAACCACGTGTGTTTGTTGTTTGTTTTGTTGTTTGTGTTCCGATGCAAGTCGCGCTTTTGCCTTAGGCAACATGTAAGCGACTACATCGTCTATCTTAATATATGATGTTGGTCTTTTGACCTTTGTTTCTACACACTTGCACTTGAACGACCCCCTTAGGCGCGCTTTGCGGTATTTGCTTACCCTCTTGTCGACCCCAGTTGTTTGACTTAGCTGCTCCAAACAGGATGGTGACTGCTACCCGCAACAGCTCCTTCACCAACCCCGAAGCCAGCAACTCGAGCCAGCAACAGGGTGATGGTGGGGCTGCTCATGCTGGAGGACACCAGGAGCAGCCTCAAGGCAACGTTCCCCCGCCGCCACCTCCGCCGGAGAACATGACCATAGTCCAGTTTCTCCAAGTTCTCCGGGAGGAGCGCCAGGCCAACAATGCTGCTTTCCAGCAGATGTCCCAGGCTCTCCTGAACAACCAGCAGCAAGGCAGGAACGGCAATGGCCGCTCCACGATGTCGGACTTCATGAGGAATTCGCCCCCGACCTTTACTGAGACTGCTGAGCCATTGGATGCTGATGACTGGATCCGCACCATCGAGGACCTCCTTGCTTTGGTCAACTACAATGAGGATCGTGAGAAGGTCCTTTATGCCTCTCACTGCCTCGGAGGTACCGCCAGAGCTTGGTGGGATGGATCCAAGGTCATGCAAGGAGAACGTGCTATCACGTGGAATGACTTTAAGGAAGGATTCTGCACTGCCCATATTCCATCTGGGATTATGGCTATCAAGAAGCGGGAATTCCGAGCGCTGAAGCAAGGAAGTGGCTCTGTCAAGGAGTATCTGCAGAAGTTCAACCTGATGTCAAGGTATGCACCTGAAGACGTCAGCACAGAGGCTGCCAAGAAGGAACGCTTCATGGAAGGACTTCAGCAAGTTCTACAGTATCAGCTCATCATCTGCGACTGCCGCACCTTCTTCGACTTAGTGAACAAGGCCCTCATGCCGGAAGACAAGAGTCGTGCCATCGACGACACCCGCAAGTGCAAGATGATCAGCAAGGGAAGCTCAAGCAACCAGAAGCCTCGCCCATGGCAGCCAGCCCCAACTAAGACAACCTATCAGCCACAGCAGGCTAGGCCTCCTGCGCCTCGTCCGAGCTACCAGCCTTAGTAGTATGCCAATCCCAGGCCAGCTTACTACGCCAACCCCAATAACAACATCGGTGGCAGGAACTTCAACAACAACCCTGGGCAAGTCACTTGCTTTGGATGTGGTCAGCCAGGACACATCTCTAGGATGTGCCCCAACAAGAAGCCAGATGCACCACGCCCCAATGCGCCAGCTCAAGGTCAAGCCCGTGGAGCGCCACCAAGGAACCCGGCTCCCCTCAATCAGCCCAACAATGGCAAGGGTCGTGTGAATCACGTCACCGCAGAGGAAGCCTAGGAAGACCCGAACATCATACTGGGTACGTTCCTCATCAACTCAACCCCAGCAACAGTATTGTTTGATTGTGTAGCTTCGCATTCTTTTGTCACCCAAAAGTTTGCACTAGAGAGTGGCATGGAGCCTACACCCTTGGATAGTCGTATGCTGATACAAACCCCCGGTTCAGTTATGAGGTCTGGGATAGGGTGTAAGGGAGTGAAGATTGACATCAATGGGGTAGACTTCCTAGCCGACCTTATCATCCTAAAGTCGGAAGGCTCGGATGTAATCCTAGGCATGGATTGGTTGAGCAAGAACCAAGGCCTGTTAGACTGTGCCAAGAGGACTGTCACCATGACCAACAACCAAGGTGTGGAAGTCAAGTATGTCCCCAACCATGTTTCCACTCAAGCCCCTCAGGTTAACTGCCTGTCAGGAGCTGAGTTAGACCAAGTGCCAATGGTATGTGAATACCGGGATGTGTTTCCTGATGAGCTGCCCGGAATGCCTCCTGACCGTGACATCGAGTTCATCATTGAGCTTATGCCCGGATCAAGGCCCATCTATAAGAAGGCCTACAAGATGGGATCCGAAGAGTTGGCTGAGTTGAAGAAGCAACTAGCAGAGCAGCTCAAGAAAGGATTTATTCGCCCTAGTGCCTCTCCTTGGGGATCTCCTGTTCTATTTGTGTCAACGAGGGACGGGACTATCAGGCTCTGCGTCGATTACCGTTCTCTCAATGAGGTCACGATAAAGAACAAGTACCCACTCCCCAAGATCGAAGACCTGTTTGATCTGTTGAATGGAGCCAAGGTGTTCTCCAAGATCGACCTCAGGTCTGGGTACTATCAGCTGAAGATCAGACCCCAAGATATCCCGAACACAGCATTTGTGACCCGGTATGGCCTGTATGAGTACACGGTCATGTCGTTCGGATTGACGAATGCCCCGGCCTACTTCATGTACCTCATGAATAAAGTCTTCATGGAGTATTTGGACAAGTTCGTTCTTGTCTTCATTGACGACATCCTTGTCTTCTCCAAGTCTAAAGAGGAGCATGAAGAGCACTTGAGATTGGTCCTAGAGAAGCTACGAGAGCACCAGCTTTATGCCAAGTTCAGCAAGTGTGAATTCTGGTTGCATGAAGTTGGATTCTTGGGTCATGTGTTGACTACAAAAGGATTGTCGGTGGATCCCGCTAAGATTGAAGCCATGACTAAATGGTAGACCCCAACCACCGTGAAGGAAGTCAGAAGCTTCCTCGGACTCGCGAGATATTACAACAAGTTCGTGGAAGGGTTCTCAAGCATTGCTCGTCCTTTGACCCAGCTTTTGAAGAAGGACCATAAGTTCGTATGGACCGCTAAGTGCGAGGAAAGCTTCCAGGATCTCAAGAAGAGATTGACCACAACCCCTGTTTTGGCCACCCCCGATATTCACAAAGAATTTGTGATTTATTGTGATGCATCAAGAACTGGACTTGGAGTTGTTCTGATGCAAGAAGGCAGAGTTGTAGCATATCTTTCCAAACAACTATGCCCTCATGAAGAGAACTACGCAACTCATGATTTAGAGTTGGAGCAGTGGTTCATGCCTTGAAGACATGGTGGCATTACATTATGGGGAAGCGATGTGAGATATTCACAGACCACAAGAGTTTGAAGTATATCTTCACTCAGAGGGAATTGAATATGAGGCAGCGAAGATGGTTGGAGTTGATCAAGGACTATGACCTCAGTGTTCAATACCACCCCAGAAAAGCCAACGTGGTAGCTGACGCCTTAAGCAGAAAGGCTTTTTCCTTGAATGCTATGATTAAGGAAAAGCTACCTGCCTTGTATGAAGAGCTTGAGAGCTTTGGCTTGGAACTGGTCGCACCAGGATTTCTTGCCAACCTTGAAGCGAAGCCTACCTTGATGGATGATATCAAAGAAGCCCAGAAGGGACATGAGAGCATTGAAGGCATCAAGAGTAAGTTCAAGGCAGGCAAGGCCCCAGGATTCTCAGAGGATGAACAAGGAGTTGTATGGTTCGGGAATTGCATTTGCGTGCCCAACAAAGAAGAGCTCAAGAACCTGATCTTGCAAGAAGCTCATGACACTCCCTATTCCATCCATCCTGGTGGAACCAAGATGTATCAAGACCTCAAGACTAGATTTTGGTGGCATGGCATGAAATGGGAGATAGGCACATTCGTGGCTAAGTGCAACATATGTCAGAGGGTCAAGGCTGAGCATCAGCGACCTGCTGGGCTACTACAACCCCTCAAAGTGCCTGAATGGAAGTGGGATAAAGTCGGGATGGATTTCATCACCAGTTTACCAAGGTCAAGCAAGGGACATGACTCCATTTGGGTCATTGTTGATCACCTGACCAAGGTATCCCACTTCATCCCCGTCAAGACAACATACAATGGGAACCAATTGACCAACCTCTACATCAATAGGATTGTGAGTCTCCATGGAGTTCCAAAGGAGATTGTGTCAGATCGAGGAACCCAGTTCACCTTGAGGTTCTGGAAGAAGTTTCAAGAAGCGATGGGAACCAAGCTCTCCTTCAACACTGCTTTTCACCCCCAGACCAGTGGGCAAACGGAACGAGTAAATCAGATACTCGAAGATATGCTTCGTGCTTGTGTTTTGGCGAATGGAACCAAATGGGAAGATTGTTTGCCCTTCGCCGAGTTCTCCTACAACAACAGCTATCAGTCGAGTCTTCAGATGGCACTGTTTGAGGTGTTGTATGGACGCAAGTGCCGTACTCCCGTCAACCGGTCAGAGACCGGAGAAGGATTAGTGTTTGGGCCAGATATCCTCCGCGAAGTCGAAGAGCAAGTTCAACTCGTTCGCGAGCGCCTCAAGACCACGAAGTCAAGACAGAAGAGCCACGCCGACTCTCACCACCGAGAACTGAACCTTGATGTTGGAGATTATGTTTACCTCCATGTCACGCCTCTCAAGGGAACCAAGCGTTTTCACGTCAAAGGGAAGCTTGCGCCAAGATTTATCGGACCCTTCAAGATCACTGCAAGACGAGGAGAAGTTGCTTATCAGCTAGAGCTACCTTCCGAGCTATCAGATGTGCACAACGTTTTTCATGTGTCACAACTCCGGAAGTGTCTGCAAGTTCCCAACCGCCCCGACCTCTACAAGGACATCGACCATCAGGCCATCGACCTTCAGCCAGATCTCACTTATCGTGAGAGGCCTGAACGCATTCTGGATGAAGCTGAGCGCTGCACTCGGAGCCGCACCCTCAAGTACTTCAAGGTCCAGTGGAGCAACCACACAAAAGCGGAAGCAACATGGGAGCGTGAAGATTATCTCAGGTCGGAGTTTCCTTATCTTTTTAGCGCTTAGCCTAGGAATCTCGGGGACGAGATTCTTGTAAGGGGGGAAGGAGATTATCTCAGATCGGAGTTTCCTTATTTGAAACCTACTATATATATGACTTCTCAAAACCACCAAATATTATTTTTAAAGGTTATTTTCATATTTTATTTAAAGGCTTTTTCTTAAGGCCAGAAATGGCTTTTCCTAAGGGAAAATTATTTAAATGCTTTGAAAATATTTGAGAAAATTTAGAGAGACTCAGTGGACATATATGTTCCATATATATGAGTTTCAACACAAGGGATTGATCATAACATGGGCAAAACCCCTCAAGACCCTTTCTATTCAGATTAAACTTTTGGGATGTTCCTATAAGAAATATTCTCAATAAAATCCAGGTAAATTCTAGCAAGTCAACACCATCATAGGTGATGATCGTGCAAAGTTTCATCCCAATCCAAAATGGTTTGCTTCATCAAACCAACCCAAATCCATTTCTGTCCAGATTCAAATTTTGACAACTTTACATTGTGAAGTATCCTCCCTTGGCCTCAAACTTTGTGGGCATGCTCTAATGGCCAATTAGTGATGATCCACTAAGTGGTGCATCAAGGGTTAAAGCCTAGCACCTTTGAATCTATAGAAATCAGATTCTGCCTATTTCTAGGTTTTCCCTAAGCCCCATTGTGAACTTTCTTCAAACCCTCTCAAACTTGGTGATCACTCTTGTTTTCCATCACCCCTTGACCTTATCAAATCTCAAGCTAATCCAGGTTCATTTGATCACCCAAATCAATATCAAACACCTTCTGCCAGAAATGTAAAAATGGCATTTCCACCCTTTCACTTTTTACCCTTGGCCCCTCCTTTTTACCACAATTCGCTAGTACTACAGTGCACCTCCAGTAACTTTATTTGGCCAAGGCTCAATGCTTAGAGGGGGTAAAAACCCATTTTTACCATCTGGACAACATGACCAGCACCCATTTTACCTCCCCCTCCTCTCACCTCTTCTCTCCCTAGCCTCTCCTAGCTCCTAGAGCATCTTCAGATCATCCAAGGGCTAAGGGACATGCAGGAACGCGTCCAGAGCACGCAAGCATGCCATGGCATGCCAAAGGCATGCTCTAGAGCGTGCTACAGTGCATGTCCGCACTGTAGCAGGAGCATCGTCGATCTCCGGGTACGGTGTCGCTCCGGTCCCCATTCTCCTCCCTCTGGTCCTCCCTTGCTCTCCTGACTCATTCCCCCCTCTCCCCCGTTCTTTTTGCAGGTTGGACAAGCATTCGCGGCCGGTCCCGAAGCTCCTCCACCGCGGCCTCCTCACCGCCGGCGACCCCGTCCTCCTCCGGCCTTCGCTTCACCTCCAGAGGACCGACGGGTCCTCCCCAAGCCCGTTCCGACCCTCTCTTCCCTTCGTCGTGGCCTCCTTCGCCGCTGGTGAGTCCCTTCCCTCTCGGTCCCGAGGTAGGAGAAGAACCCGATAGGTGGACCCCACCTGTCGGCCTCTCCATCGCCTCTCCCTCTGCCCTCTCTGTCACTGGCCCGCGGGGCCTGCCCGTCAGGTTCAAACCTGGCACGGCGCGGGCACCGGTTCGCCCACGGGCTGGTTGCTCTGGGCCGGCCCAGTTGCGGCCAGCTCTGGCCCAGAGCATAGTGGCCCTTACCTTTTTTCTTGTTCCTGATATTTCCAAAAATTCCACAACTCTTAATATTATTCCAATGACAAAAATTCTTCCACCTAAATTCAGCAAATATTCCCTAGAATTTAATGGTATCATTTGATGAAATAGTTGCAATAGTTTTATCAGTGATTTATTTTAAAACCTATTAAAAGCACCTTTTTGCCTCTGCAATCTTATTTATAAAATAGTTTTCCTCAGCAAAACCTTTTGTAGACATTTTTAAAATGACTTTAGGTATTTAATAGAATAGGTGAACATTTTTGTTGAATAGGTTGAGTGCTCTGTTTGCATGCTTGTTTATTTATTGTCGTTATTTCTGCGTCGATAGATTGTGCCGTTGACGAAGAAGTTGGACTCGAAGACTTCGAAGACCCCGGAGACTTTGTTGAGCCAGGCAAGCAACCCCTTGACCATGATACAAAACCTTTTTATTGCATGTCATATAGCACCTTACTTCGGCATATCGATCATATGTTGTGGTGGTTTCCCCTTTGGTGGGATGCCTCCGGTACTTTCCATTGATACTTGCATCGGGCACGACCCTACCACCTTATGAGGGTTGTGCGGGTGGGAGTAGATAGGTTGCTAGTAGATGCTACGCAATGTGGGATGGGACTTATGCACGGTGATACCGTGAGAGGTGTGGTTTCAATACTCTTTCGAAAACCCCGTCGGGTGCCACTAATGCCCGAGGGAGATGATGATGAGATGGGTGACCACTTGAGAAAGAAGTGGTGTGCCGGAACAAGTGAGGGTGTGTGTGTGTTTTCGAAAACGGATTAGATTTAAGATTTGTCGACCGTCCCAACCTTACATGCGCGACCATGATACCCCTTATGGGACGGGGCTTTGTTGATTACCTTGGTGGGTACTGGCAAGGAGCCTGCATTACTAGTGGCAGGAGTGGCGTGGTCACTCTCGATACGGGGCCGTACCGGTATGTACGATCATGCGTTGTCTTCATAGGCACCGGGCCACCGTTGGTCCCCTCATGGATGGTACGATTAGAGCGAGGCTCGTGTGATGTACATCATGAGGGATGTGTACCAATCGAGCGGACTCTTTGTTTAGTATCGCCAGGGGAAAGGCATTGTTTGGGTGCTTACCTCGGGTATGTTATATACCGTGAGTCATGGATGACACGGAAGTTCCCCGAGTCTTGTGGGTAAAGTGTGCAACCTCTGCAGAGTGTAAAACTATTCGAATAGCTGTGTCCACGGTCATGGACAATTGGGTGGTGCTGCTTAAACTACGTCCTGGTGTTTTCGTGAAACATTGGTGTGAGTATGGGTGTGTTGGTGACAAGAGGTCACGTGAGTCAAGTCCGATGACTTGGCATGAGGAATGAACTAAGTCCAGTGACTTAGCGTGAACATGATGTGTTCAACTGATACCCGTGATGGTATCGACAATGTGTTATCATGAATACTTGGTTACTTGTTGATGCATTCTTACTATTACTTGATCATGTCACTTGCATACAAAATCAGCTTTCCGCAGAATACCTATAGTGCTATATCATGCATCCTTATTGCCTCGTTCCACTCTTGGGTTGCTTGCGAGTACATTCAAAGTACTCATTGGCTTGCCACTGGTAATTTAATTGACCAGGCATGGAAGAACAGGAGTTTGTTGAAGAGTTCGTTGGAGACAAACATGCGAACTAGGACGCTTCCCAGTCAGAATGCCTGTAGGTTAAGGCAGATGGCATGGGTTCACGCTTTCGACGATGATTTCCGCTGCTTGTTCTATACTAAGTGTTTGGCCCGTGTGGCCCTATCCTTGTAAGACTAAGACCTTCATGGTCACCATTTGTGTAAGACGCTTAATGTGGATGTAAGACTCTTTTATTCAGCTTCTGTGTGTTCAGTGAGCATTGATCTCTGGGATCACTGTACACGTGTGTTCCGTTCCTGGCACTAGAAGGCCTGGGGAGGCCTTTTTCTTCTTCCTCCTCATCGCCGGAGCGGCGCCGGACCTTCTTCCTCTCCACACGCGTCGTCCCCGCCTCTCCTTCCCCTTCTTCGTCGCCGATCGCGTCCCCGTGGCCCCGTGAGATCCTCGGTGAGTAGCCCGTCTTCGCTGATCCCCTCTCCTCGCCGTAATTCGTAGGCACGTCGTCGTAGTGCCATCGCTGCCGCTCGGAAGGCCCGAGCTTGAGCTCGCCTCTGGTCCCCCTCGTTGCGAGATGAGGTGAGGGATGGAGCCCCGTAACATCCTCATTCGATTCCGCCGTTCGCCGTCGCCGGAGACCCCTTGCACCGCCTGGGATTGCCGTCGCCCTGCCGCCGTCTGCCTGTCGCGTGTGCTATGTTTTTCTTCAGATTCTTCAGATATGTGCGTGTGTGTGTGTGTACTATAGGTGCAGGGACCCTCCTCTGTTAAGCTATCGAGCCGTAGCGTAGTGGTAGTACGATGGGGATTCGACTTTGAGGTCCCGGGTTCGATCCCGAGCTCCTCCACCCCCTTTTTTTTGTTTTTTTGTTTCTTCTTATTTTGTGATTTGTTTTATTTTCTCTTTGTGCTGGTTGTTATGTGTGTGTGTGGGTATTGCAGCTTGTATGTGAGTGTGTGTATGCACCTGATGATGCATATGCCCATGTATGTCTTGTAGATGTAGGTGTGTGTCTTAGTGATATGTGTATGTATGTGTGAGTGCACATGTGTGTAGAGTGTGGTGTGTATGTGTGACCTAGTGTGTGTCCTAGTGAGTGTGTGTGTGTGTATGTGTTGCATACACACATGCATATCTTGTATGTGTTAGTGTGTGGTAGTGTGTGAGTGTGCATGTAGGTGTGTGGTGCACCATGCATGACACATGTGTGTGTGTGCTCTTTGCACACTCATACATGTGTGTGTTTTGCTTGTTATATAGATGTGTGTGTAGTGTAGGTGTGTGTGTGTGTGTGTGTGCTTTTGCACATGCACTTGTGCAAGTGCTTGTGTGGGTGTAGGTGTGGGTGCACCCTATGTGTATGTGCATGTGCATGTATGCACTTGTGAATATATGCATACATGTATGTGAATGTGTGCATATACACTTGCTTGAGGGTGTGTGGTATGACATGTGTGGTGCATGCATATGTGTAGGGTGAGTAGAGTGTAGGTTGTTCTTTTTATGTGCATAAGGAGCATAATTACTCTTCTAGTTAGTTTCATCCTTGATATTGATGCTATGCCACGTTATCATGTCCCTAACATGTTAATTAACCACTTCCAACATGTATCTATGGAGGACATATCATTTTGTGGCATTTACATTAAGTTTCATGAGTGGCATAAGTCACCCATGGCCTAGGGAGGTCAAATTTCGACCCCCCTTTGCTCCTTTTGTTCCATCCAAGAATAGGGGTATGAGTAATGAATTTGGGGTAGAATAAACTCATGTATGCACCTGTGAAGTCAGATTTGACTTTGGGTCAACTTGTCAAAACTGCATTTTTATGTTGTGATGCCCTTTTTTCTTTTCCATATGAATTAATCCATGCATGCTTTCAAGATCTTGCCAACATGAGTTTGTTAGTAAAAGTTGTTGGGAATGTCCCAGTATTTCTTTTATTCATGTAAAGTCACTAGATAAGTGGGAACCTTGTTGTTTAGTAAGCTACTTTCTGTTTCTGCCAACCTGCTTAAAAATGGCTTAAGTCTGGAGATTCTGCTGTTATTGTTTTGCCATGTAGAGTGGGGTGTAGCTAGTGATGTGTTGTGAATTTGACCATGCTCAGTGTTAGGTATTTGTAGTATATATTGTCATCTACCACCTTGTTAATTTTCATGTCAATAGGATCTCTCTAGCATATTTAACCGGTGCTGTCAACTTGCTACTTTATTAACCAGATTCCAGAAAAACTGGAGTTTTCTCTAAGTCCCTAAAAACCTGATTCATAATGCCAACTTGCTAGGTCCATGCATATTGATGTGTTCCTCTTTTGCTGATTTCATAGTTGGATAAATTGATGTGGATGTTGAGTAGAACCTGGCCATATCTTGGTTGTGAATGTAGGATTTCTGTAGCTCAAGTTGTGAGCTTCTCAAGTTGCTATGTTGTTGTTTGTGACAGATTTGGTGTGATTTTGTTTTGTGACTTGTGGGAGCTATACTCCATGGAATTGATTGATTATTGAGCCTATTATGATTGATTTTTCATCCCCTATCCATTGGCTGCCTTGGAATGCCAAGAATTAGCCAAGACATTTGGTGGTCTTGTGTTTTGCCTCCGTACCTTGTCGTGAGCGTATCTCGAGAACCGTAGCTCTGTTTCTCGTGATCCTTATATGCATTTCCATCGATTTTGCATGATGCATCCATATTTGCCATGTTCATGCATGTCTAAATACCTTAACATGAGGTTCTTTCCAGATTCATTAATATACCAACTTTGCATGTGAAACTTGACTAGAATTGGATTGCCATGTTAAATTCTTCATTAAATGAATCATGCATCATCTTGGTTGTGCATTGCACCTTGGTTGGTTATTTATTTGCTGTTTCTCTTGGGTAGACGCGAGTGTCGAATCTGAGTTCGAGGAACCTAGAGAGTACCACTACGAGGATCCCGCTACTTGTTCCGTTGAAGACCCAACAGGCAAGATGATCGTACCCGGATCCCAATACTATCTTTGCTTGCTATTTTATCGTTCTTATCGTTACAATTGCGCTACCTACCACATGATATCAGCCCCCATGTTGCCATGACAGCCTCTAACCTCCACTTCCCAGCAAACCTTTGATTGGCTAAGTTACCGCTGCTCAGCCCCTCTTATAGCGTTCTTAGTTGCAGGTGCAGGTTGTTCCATGTGATAATATGGATTGGATAACACATTAAATTCTGTTATTTAATTTAATGAACATATATATCTAGTATTGGTGGAAGTCTTGGCCTTTTGCTAAGTGATTTGTTCCGCTGCTACCGCCATTAGTTCCTTGTTACCGGTGTTATGTTTCCATATTTTGCGCTCCTAACACACTTGGGGTTGTTATGGGGACCCCCTCGTTTATTCGGTTGAGATTAAAACTTGTCTAGCAATACCCAACATTGGTGCTACATTTGCTAATAACTTAATAAAACTTGCATAGGGCTTTGCAACCCCGTGGATAATTAATCAACAACCCGGGCCAGTGCTCCTCATGAGTGTTGGTCCAAAAATGCCTGCGGGGCCGCCTCGAGGCAACTTGAGGATTGGTTTTCCCTGTAGCTAGTCCCATCTGTCGTGTCCTGAGAACGAGATACGCGACTCTTATCGGGTTCGTCGACACGTCGGGTGGTCTTGCTGGATTTGTTTTACCTTTATCAAATGTCTTGCGTGTGGACTCTGACTTTCTTCGGGCTTACTCGAGGTGTTGGAATTCCTTTGGAATTGCCGATGAAGACCACGAGATCTGTGGTTGAGGAATTCCCATGGAGTATGGTTATTTGTGATGGACTAGTTGGAGCACCCCTGCAGGGTTAAATCTTTCGGAAAGCCATGCCCGCGGTTATGTGGCAACTTGGATATTTGTTTAACACCCGGTTCTAGTAAACTTGAATTAAACTCTAATTAAGATACACCAACTATGTGAGTAACCGTGATTGTCTCTACTCGTGAACATGATCCGAGAGGGAACATGGTGGGGTTGTGCTTGACGTAAGCAGGTGTTCAGGATCTCATAGAGATTATGTTTGAATCGACCATTTTGCGTACACCACTCACTTTACATTCTTGATACGTAAGCTAGCCACCTCATAAATGCTTAGCGCTGCTGCTAACTAAACACCACCCCTTCCAACCTAAAGCTTATATAGTCTTGGCACCCGGGGACTTGATAGCTAAGTCCCTTGTGGCTCATAGTTTACTACAACAATCCAGGTACAGGTACAGATGACTTTGTTCAGGATGATCTTACCCAGCTGCAGTGGGAGTACGATGAAGAAAGAGGCCGTATGTACGTGACGTACCCCGATGAGTAGAGAACCTGGTCGAGATCTTGGGCAGCTTGATAGTTTCATTGCAACTGTTTTATCATTTGTTTCCGTCCGTAGTCGGACCCTGTGTTCATCTTGATACTATGAATTGAGTGACATTGTAATTTAGCATGTGGCAAGTGTAAGCCAACTTTGTATACTCTTCCCTTCTATAAATGTATGTTGTGATGATGCTATCTTGCTAATGGCAAGATGCGCTTCTATACTTTGCGAGGCCCTCGTGTCTCAAAACGGATAGGCGCGCATCTTGGGCGTGACAGGAGGGTCGTCGCCGGCAGATGGCTTTGCGCGCTGAAGCGCTGGCAGCCTTCGCATTCGTCGACCAACCTCTTGGCCACCTCAAGGGGCGTGGGCCAGTAGAAGCCTTGGCGGAAAGCCTTGGCCACCAGGGCCCGGGAGGCGGCATGATGCCCGCACTCGCCTAGGTGGATGTCGAGGAGGATCTCCAGCCCCTTTTCCGGCTCGACGCATCGTTGGAAGATGCCGGTGGTGCTGCGGTGGACGAGCTCGTTGTTGATGATGCTATAGGCCGGGGCTCGGCGTTGGACTTGCCGAGCCAGAGCCTCGTCCGAAGGTAGCTCGCCTCGTAGAAGAAACGACAAGATGGGTTGGGCCCATGAGGGGGCCGTTACGGCGGCCGGCTTGGAAGCCCCCGTGCCTGGCGGCCCAACCCCCGGGGCTGGGGTGCCAGCCCCCAGGACCGGCTCGAATGCCCCCGAGGCTGGTGGATCGTCGATCATCATGACGGCCATGCCGTTGGGGCTTGCCGCCTCGGATGTCGCCGGCTCGACCGGGGCCGGCCGGGCGGCCAACGGTTCGAGAGGCGGTGGCGAATCCACCGGAGAGACGGCCGGGGCCGGTGATGGGCCGGCAGCCCCTGCCGGTACGAGGATCGACTCCGAATCCGGGGAAGGTTTGATCAATGGCTTGAGCAGCCGTTCGAGGGAGACGCCGGCTGGGATGGCCTGCCGGGTGGAGCCGATTTTTGCCAGTGCATCCGCCGCCTCGTTGTCCGCTCGGGGGACATGATGAAACTCACAGCCCTCGAAGGAGCCGGTGAGCTGTTGTACGAGGAAGCGGTAGCTGGCCATGTTGGCATCCCTGGCGTCCCATTCGCTAGAGACCTGCTGCACACCGAGGTCGGAGTCGCCAAAGCAGAGGATGCGTCTAATGCCGATCTCCTTGGCAAGCCGGAGGCCGTGGACGATGGCCTCGTACTCCGCCACGTTGTTGGAGGCGGCAAAATGGATCGGAAGGGCATTGATATGTCTCCAACGTATCTACTTTTCCAAAATCCTTTGCCCTTGTTTTGGACTCTAATTTGCATGATTTGAATGAAACTAACTCGGACTCGCGCTGTTTTTGGCAGAACTGCCATGGTGTTGTTTTTGTGCAGAAATAAAAGTTCTCGGAATGACCTGAAAACTTACGAGGAATTTTTGTGGAATACGTAAAAAATTCCGGAGAAAGAATCAACCGGAGGGGAGGTGCCAGTGGGTCACAAGCCCAGGAGCCGCGTGCCCCCCCTAGGCCGCGCCTGGCAGGCTCATGGGGCCCACGTGGCCCCTCCGACCTCATCTCCAGCTCCATATATTCTCTTTCACCCAGAAAAAATCAGGGAGAAGAAATCATCACGTTTTACGATACAAAACCGCCGCCACCACATGTTCTTCCTCGGGAGGGCAGATCTGGAGTCCATTTTGGGCTCCGGAGAGTGGAAATCGAAGCCACCGTCATCATCAACCATCCTTCATTGCCAATTTCATGATGCTCTTCATCGTTCGTGAGTAATCTCATTGTAGGCTTGCTGGATGGTGATGGGTTGGATGAGATCTATCATGTAATCGAGTTAGTTTTGATAGGGTTTGATCCCTAGTATCCACTATGTTCTAAGATTGATGTTGCTACTACTTTGTTATGCTTAATGCTTGTCACTAGGGCCCGAGTGCCATGATTTCAGATCTGGACCTATTATGTTTGATCAATATATGTGTGTTCTTAATCCTATTTTGCAAGTTGTAGTCACCTACTATGTGTTATGACCCGGCAACCCTGGAGTGACAATAGCCGGAACCACTCCCGGAGATGACCATAGTATGAGAATTCCATGTATTCACCATGTGCTAATGCTTTGTTCCGGTACTCTATTAAAAGGAGATCTTAATATCCCTTAGTTTTCATCAGGACCCTACTGCCACGGGAGGGATGGACGAAAGATGTCATGCAAGTTCTTTTCCGTAAGCACGTATGACTATATACGGAATACATGCCTACATTACATTGACGAACTGGAGCTAGTTACATATTACCCTATGTTATTACCGTTACATGATTAATATCATCCGGCATAATCATCCATCACCGGTCCAATGCCTACGAGCTTTTCCTATACTGGTCCTTGTTTAGTTACTTTACTGCTATTGCTGTCACACTTGCTACACAAATCACTACTGCTATTGTTACTGCTATTACTGTTACTATCATACTACTTTGCTACTAAAACTTTGCTGCAGATACTAAATCTTTTAGGTGTGGTTGAATTGACAGCTCAACTGCTAATACTCGAGGATATTCTTTGGCTCCCCTTGTGTCGAATCAATAAATTTGGGTTGAATACTTTACCCTTGAAAACTGTTGCGATCCCCTATACGTGTGGGTTATCAAGACCTTTTTCTGGCGCCGTTGCCAGGGAGCATAGCTCTATTCTCTGAGTAACTTGTGATTTATATCTATTGAGCACTATGAAGAATTTGCGAGATCCAAAAACTAAAGTTCTGCCCTCAACTACGAGGACAGGTAAGGAACTGCCATCTAGCTCTGCACTTGATTCACCTTCTGTTATGAGTAAATTTGCGACACCGCCACCTGCTATTAATTCTGATATGTCGCTTGTGCTTGATGATGCTACTTCTGCTATACATGATAATTACGATGATGCTTTGCTTGGTAATGATATGCCACTTGGTGAATTTCTTGATGCACAAATTGCTAGAGTTACTACTGAATCGAATGATACTTCTGAAACTGATGAAATTATTGAAATGGAACCTGCTGTTACACCTGTTAGACCTAGCCCTCCTAAATATGAATTGCCTAATATACCTAAGGGTTATGTTATGGAAGGAGAGGTAGCTGAAGACTTTCTTGCTTGTAAGGATAGCTATGATCTTGAGAATTTATTACGGAAGTGGAAAGAAAAATCTCTGAATGCTAGAATGAAATATGATCCTAAGTTTGCTACTTCACCTATCTTTGTTACTGATAAGGATTATGAGTTCTCTGTCGATCCTGAGTTAATCACTTTGGTTGAATCTGATCCTTTTCATGGTTATGAATATGAAACTATTGTAGCACATCTTACTAAACTAAATGATATCGCCACTCTATTCACTAATGAGGAGAAATTCGCTATTACTATATCCTTAAGTTGTTTCCTTTCTCACTAAAGGGTGATGCTAAAACTTGGTTTACTTCTCTTGCTCCTGGTTGTGTGCGTAGTCCCCAGGATATGGTATACTACTTCTCTGAGAAATATTTTCCTGCCCATAAGAAACAAGTTGCCTTGCAGGATATATATAACTTTGTGCAAATTTAAGAAGAGAGTCTCCCACAAGCTTGGAAGAGGCTTGTCCAGTTACTAAATGCTTTGCCTGATCACCCTCTTAAGAAAAACAAAATACTTGATATCTTTTATAATGGACTTATCAATGCTTCTAGGGACCACCTAAATAGTTGTGCTGGTTGTGTTTTCAGGAAACGAACCGTGGAACAAGCTGAAATTCTATTGAATAATATCTTGAGCAATGATAATGCTTGGACTATTCCCGAACCACCTCCGAAGCCAACTCCGAAGAAAAGAGGTATTCTATTCATCAGTCCTGAAGATATGCAAGAAGCAAAGAAATCTATGCGAGAGAAAGGTATTAAATCTGAAGATGTTAAGAATCTACCACCTATTGAAGAGATACATGGTCTTGATAACCCAACAAAGGTAGAAGAGATACATGGTCTTGATAACCCGACACAGGTAGTAGAGGTAAATTCTCTTCGTAGATTCAATGAGAGTGATATTCCTTATGATAAACCTGCTAACTTTGTTGCCAAACAACAAAGTTTTAATGATTATGTTAGCAGACAACTTGAACAAAATGCTCGTATGATTAATCATATAAGTTCTTGTGTGGATAAAAATGTTAATGATCTTAAGCTTATTGGTAAACATGCTTCTATGGTCACTACTCAAGTAGAGCAAGTACTTAAGGCTCAAAATGACTTGCTTAATGAATTGAATGATAATTCTGTTAAAGTTGTTACTAGAGGTGGTAGAATGACTCATGAACCTTTGTATCCTGAGGGCAATCCTAAGAGAATTGAGCAAGATTCTCAAGGAATTAATACTGATGCACCTAGTTACCCTGGTAATAGGAAGAAAAAGAAAGATGATAGGAACTTGCATGCTAGTAAACCTGTTGCTGTTACACCTGAAAATCCAAATGATATATCTATTTCTAATGCTGAGACACAATCTGGTGATGAACATGAGCCTAGTGATAATGTTGATAATGATGTTCATGTTGATGCTCAACCTAGTAATGATAGTGATGTGGAGATTGAACCTGCTATTGAACCTGATAACCCACAACCTAGGAACAAAAGATATGATAAGAGTGATTTTATTGCTAGGAAGCACGGTAAAGAAAGACAACCATGGGTTCAGAAACCCATGCCCTTTCCTAAGCCATCCAAGAAAAAGGATGATGAGGATTTTGAGCGCTTTGTTGAAATGATTAGGCCTATTTTTGGGCAAATGCGTTTGACTGATATGCTTAAAATGTCTCCTTATGCTAAATACATGAAAGATATTGTGACTAATAAAAGAAAGATACCTGATATTGAGATTTCCACCATGCTTGCTAATTACACTTTTAAGGGTGGGACTCCTAAGAAACTAGGTGATCCCAGAGTACCCACTATACCTTGCTCCATTAAAGGAAATTATGTTAGATCTGCTTTATGTGATCTTGGAGCCGGTGTTAGTGTTATGCCTCTCTCTTTATATCGTAGACTTGAATTGGATAAGTTGACACCTGCTGAAATTTCTTTGCAAATGGCCGATAAATCAACTGCTTTACCTATCGGCATTGTGAGGATGTGCCTGTTGTGGTTGCGAATGTTACTATCTTAACGGACTTTGTTATTCTTGATATTCCCGAGGATGATGCCATGGCAGTCATCCTTGGAAGACCCTTTTTAAACACTGCAGGGTCTATTATTGATTGCAACAAAATCAATGTCACTTTCCATGTCAATGGTAATGAGCACACAGTGCACTTTCCGAAGAAACAATATCGGGTTCATTGCATAAATTCTATTGAAAAATCTTCATCCATTATTATTGGGAGCTTTGAATTTCCTGTACCTACTGTCAAGATGAGATATGATATACTTATTGTTGGGGATATGCATATCCCCATTGAGGTAACTTAGTGATTTTTCGAAAGTTCTTCGTTTCATGTGATTCGCAAAAAGTTTGTCAAGGAGACTTGATCAACCTCATTGATGGATTTCTTTTGATGACCATGAGATGGATGAATCTAGAAGTCACAATCTTCTGTTCCCAACTTTTACTTTCAGTTACTTAGTAGAAAAAAGAATAATAATAGCATTATTTTCCTGTTTTCTGCATTATCCGTCCAATAAAAAATGGCCTGAAAATAAAAGTTCTTCAAATGCCCTGAAATTCAAGTATGATTTTTTCTAGAATATTTTAGAATTTTTGAGATAAATAACTACCGAGGGGGATGCACCAGTGGGCCACGAGCCCAGGAGGCGCGACCAACCCCCTGGCCATGCCTGGCAGGCTCGTGCGGCCCACGTGGCCCCCTCCACTTATTCCAGCCCCCATATCCTTCTTCTACCTCCAGAAAAAATCATTCCACAGCTCAAACCCGTGTTCTTGCTCATTTTGCTGCGTTTTTCGATCTCCTTGTGCAAAGCCCCATTCACCAAACTATTTTAGGGAATTGTTCCTTGGTATGTGACTCCACCATTGGTCCAATTAGTTTTTGTTCTAGTGTTTTATTCATTGCATATTATTGCTACCTTGGTGACCTTGTTCTTGAGCTTTGCATGTTAATTTTATTTGGTCCCAAGTAGTTTTGGTGCATGATATGGTCTCTAGGCACTTGTAGGAGTAGTTGCTATGAGTTTTGTTAAGTTTTGTTCACTTTTGTTTTGAGTCACTAAAAATTTCAGAATTATTTCAGAAAAAGGAGAATGTTTAGGAAGAACTATCATGGTGGTTCCTCAAGCAGGAGGAGTCCCCGTCTCGCGATTCGGGAGCCCGATTCTTATCAGCCGAGAGACGCATCGGTGCAACCATGTGAATGGCCTTCCGATGAATTCATGATTGATGCAGGCTTCAAGGACGAGTTTGATACATTTATCTGCAACGCCGGGCTCAAGGAATTCATCTCCGATAAATGTGAACAGTATACTTCACTCACTACCTCTTTTGTTCGTAGATTCAAATTTTCAGTTGGCCGTGACAGATCCATACTGTTTGATCTTTATGATAAATCGTATACTATGGATTTAGAGGATTTTAATAGAATATGCAAGATACCTGATTGGGGTAGTCCCAATGACCCTCCTAAGTCCTCGGTTAGAGATTTTATTTCCAGTATAACTGTTGGAGAGACTAGGGATATTACGCAGGCTATCATGGGGAGCATTCATTTTCCCGCTTTACATTATTTTGCCCTCTTCATAGGTAGATGCATTAATGGTAAGCGTGATCATAGCCCCCTCTACACACCTGACCTCAGTATACTTAAGAGTGCAGTAATAGGTGATAGAAGTTTTAACATGGGAGCTATAATTGCTAGGAGACTAAATAACAATGCTAATGACGAAGATTTCTTTGGTGGGATCTATGCCACTCGCCTAGCTAATTATCTTAAAATACCCATCCAGACTGGAGATCCCCCGGTTCACAATGCCTTCCTTGATCGTGCTGCCATGATACGCTTCCAATTCCTTGAGAGGAGCAATGAGTCCCTCCTATACCGGCTAATATTTGATCGACAACTTGTTTTCCATATTACTCTTCCTGCTCCTGCCTTCTTTGATTTTCAGTGAAAACGAAGATATTACATAACTAGAAGAGAGGCAGAGGAGTATGAGAAAGAAGTGAAGGCTGCTCACCTTCGTGAGGCAGCTATTCAGGCGGTAGCTGCCGCGTCCCAGTACAACCCCCATTATGATTTTGGATATTACCCGGACTAGCCTTGGGAGTAGACCAACTTAGGCCAAAAGCCTAAGCTTGGGGGAGTACGTGTTTCTCACCTACTTTATATTCATGTTCACACATTCACTTTGATAGTCGGCGTTCACACTTTTTCATTATATCATCCATGCTAGGTTATTTTCTTTTCTCGCATTCTTCTTGTGTGTTTGGTTAACTTGAGAAAATTCAAAAAAAATGAGAAAAACAAAAAAAATTGTTGTAACTTTACATTCTTGCATGCTTATTAGTAGTCACTAAAAAGAAAAGCCAAAAAGATTTTCCGGTTCTTCTTTTGCTTCTTTGGGTCGAGGTAGAAGACCATGATTAAAATGATTAGTGGCTCTCATATGCATTATTGTTTACCCATCAAAGAGCCATATTACCTTGTCTTCTCCTCTGAGTTTGCTTGCAGATTCCAGCTTAGTCCAATGCACGAACACTCTTATTATTATTCACATCATTCGGTCGTGCAAGTGAAAGGCAATAATGACGATATCTGATGAAGTGACTGAGCCTGGAAAAGCTGGTATGAACTCGACCTATTTTGTTTTGTAAACATGACTAGCTCATCGTTCCTAACTCAGCATTGTTATGAGAGAAACATGTTTGCATTGACAACTTAGAGATCATAGTTTCTTATGCCATGCTTAATTAGCTAGGAGCTTATAATGGTTTGTCTTGGATGCCAACATGAATTTTAAAATGATTGTGATGTAGTATGATAGGATGGTATCCTCCTTTGAATGATTCAAGTGGCTTGACTTGGCACATGTTCACGCATGTAGTTGAAACAAAATCAACATAGCCTCCACAATATTCATGTTCATGGTGATTTATATCCTACTCATGCTTGCACTCAATGTTGGTTAATCTCAATGCATGTTAATGACTGTTGTCGCTCTCTAGTTGGTCGCTTCCCAGTCTTTTGCTAGCTTTCACTTGTACTAAGCGGGAATAATGCTTGTGCATCCACTTCCTAAACCCAAAGTTGTTCCACATGAGTCCACCATACCTACCTATATGCGGTATTTACCTGCCGTTCCAAGTAAATTTGCATGTGCCATTCTCTAAATCTTCAAATACTAATCTGTTTTTGTATGCCCGAACCGCTCATGTTGTGACGAGGGGCGGTCAGTATCTTCCATGCTAGGTGTGTTATCCTCGATATGTGTTTATTCACTGTCACTCACGAGAAAGGGGCCGGTAATCGGAATGCCCAGTTCCATGCTCAAATCAAATAAAAATATAATTGCAAACAAAACTCCCCCTGGATTATTGTTGGTATGGACGGCACCTGAGGATTCGGCTAGTCATGGAGTGTGATTGATCAGTGGTGGGGGAGTCAAAACTTTACTATTCTTTTTGGAAACCGCCTATAATACGTGTAGCATGGAAGATGGTGAAAACTCTTGGTCAACGCGTTGACAATGAAAGCATGCCACCCCAAAAATTATCTATCTCTGTTTAAAAAAAGCTTGAGCTCTGGCACCTCTACGAATCAATGCGTCCCTCTGCGAAGGGCCTATCTATTTACATTTTTGTTGAGTCATCCTCTTCTTACTATAAGCACCAGCTAGAGAGCACCTCCTTCATTTGTATGCTTTGCTATTAATTGATATTGAGTATGACTATGACTGGATCTTTTTTGCCATGAATTACAACTTCTAGTCAGCCCTTGGTCTTTGAAGGTGCTCTGCATTTATATTTTGCGGTCTCCAAAAGGGCTAGCGAGATACCATCTATTCATATTGTATCATGTTTGTTTTGATTGAAGTGTTAACGTTTGAAACTTATTATTATTGCTCGCTAGTTAATTATGCCATTGATATGAGTATACTGTGAGACCTGAATGTCATTGCTTATGTGGATAGCTTATGATCTTGCTGAAAATCTGAATATGAGTTAGACATAATTACAACAACAAGATCAAACAGAGTTTGTAAAAGTTTTTCTTTTGTCTCTTTCAGTTTGTCAACTGAATTGCTTGAGGACAAGCAAGGCTTTAAGCTTGGGGGAGTTGATACGTCTCCAACGTATCTACTTTTCCTAACTCTTTTGCCCTTGTTTTGGACTCTAATTCGCATGATTTGAATGAAACTAACCTGGACAGACGCTGTTTCAGCAGAACTGTCATGGTGTTGTTTTTGTGCAGAAATAAAAGTTCTCGGAATGACCCGAAAACTTACGAGGAATTTTTGTGGAATATATAAAAAATACCGGAGAAAGAATCAACCGGAGGGGAGGTGCCAGTGGGCCACGAGCCCAGGAGCCACCCCCCTAGGCCGCACCTGGCAGGCTCGTGGGGCCCACGTGGCCCCTCCGACCTCATCTCCAGCTCCATATATTCTCTTTCGCCCAGAAAAAATTAGGGAGAAGAAATCATCGCGTTTTACGATACGGAGCCGCCGCCACCACCTGTTCTTCCTCAGGAGGGCAGATCTGGAGTCCGTTTTGGGCTCCGGAGAGTGGAAATCGAAGCCATCGTCATCATCAACCATCTTCCATCGTCAATTTCATGATGCTCTTCATCGTTCGTGAGTAATCTCATCGTAGGCTTGCTGGACGGTGATGGGTTGGATGAGATCTATCATGTAGTCGAGTTAGTTTTGATAGGGTTTGATCCCTAGTATCCACTATGTTCTAAGATTGATGTTGCTACTACTTTGCTATGCTTAATGCTTGTCACTAGGGCCCGAGTGCCATGATTTCAGATCTGAACCTATTATGTTTTCATCAATATATGTGTGTTCTTAATCCTATTTTGCAAGTTGTAGTCACCTACTATGTGTTATGACTCGGCAACCCTGGAGTGACAATAGCCGGAACCACTCCCGGAGATGACCATAGTATGAGGATTCCATGTATTCACCATGTGCTAATGCTTTGTTCCGGTACTCTATTAAAAGGAGACCTTAATATCCCTTAGTTTCCATTAGGACCCCGCTGCCATGGGAGGGATGGACGAAAGATGTCATGCAAGTTCTTTTCCCTAAGCACGTATGACTATATACGGAATACATGCCTACATTACATTGACGAACTGGAGCTAGTTACATATTACCCTATGTTATAACTGTTACATGATGAATATCATACGGCATAATCATCCATCACCGGTCCAATGCCTACGAGCTTTTCCAATACTGGTCCTTGTTTAGTTACTTTACTGCTATTGCTTTCACACTTGCTACACAAATCACTACTGCTACTATTACTATTACTGTTACTATCATACTACTTTGCTACTAAAAATTTGCTGCAGATACTAAATCTTTCAGGTGTGGTTGAATTGACAACTCAACTACTAATACTCGAGGATATTCTCTGGCTCCCCTTATGTCGAATCAATAAATTTGGGTTGAATACTTTACCCTCGAAAACTGTTGTGATCCCCTATACTTGTAGGTTATCAGGCATACTTGAGCTGATCGCCCTTTGGGGAGGAGAGGACTATGCCGGCATCCAGGCCGGTCCCCATCTTCGAGCCATCGAAATGCATTCGCCAATGCGTGGAGTCCGGGGGGAGGCGGGATGAATTCCGTCTCCGCCCAGTCGACGAGGAAGTCCGCCAAGGCCTGCGACCTGATGGCGGCTCTCGGCTCGTACCGGATCTCGTGATCGGCGAGAGCGATCACCCATTTGGCGATCCGGCCGGTGGAGTCCCGGCCTCTCATGATCTCGCCGAGCGGGGCCGTTCTCACCACGGTGATGGTATGCTCTTGGAAGTATTGCTTGACCTTCATGGCAGCGAAGTATACGCCGTAGCACATCTTTTGGTAGTGGGGGTAATTCTGCTTGGACGCGGAGAGGACCTCGCTGGCGTAGTAGATGGGCCGTTGGACCGGTAGGGACTTGCCCTCCTCCGGCCGCTCGACCACCAGGACGATGCTGATGACGCGGGTGGTCGCAGCAATGTAGGCAAGCAGTGGTTCCTTCTTAGCCGGCGCGGCTAGGATTGGTGCGCAGGTGAGAGCCTTCTTGAGTCCACGAAAGGCCTCGTCCACCTCGTCAGGCCAGTCGAAGACGCCTGGCCTCTTGGTTTGACCCGGCTCGATTAGAGCCGTCTTGCGAAGGAGCCCGTAGAGGGGCATAGCCTTCTCCCCCAGCCGGCTAATGAACCGACTGAGTGAGGCAAGGCAGCCGGTGAACTTCTGGACGTCGTGGAGCCGGGTTGGCTTTGGCATGCACTCGATCGTGCGGATCTTCTCGGGGTTAGCTTCGATGCCGCGCGCGGACACGAAGAAACCCAAGAGCTGACCGGCGGGAACGCTGAAAATGCACTTCTCTGGGTTGAGCTTGATCTTGTATTTGCACATGTTCGCGAAGGTCTCCCGGAGGTCGTCGAGGAGGCTGAAGTGTTTCTTGGTCTTGACGACGATGTCGTCGACGTAGACGTGGACATTCCTGCCTATCTGAGGCAGGAGACACTTCTGCATGCACCATTGGAAGGTGGCGCCTGCATTATTCAAGCCGAAGGACATGATGATGTAGCAGTAGGCCCCGAAGGGGGTGATGAAGGAGGTCTTGGGCCGGTCCTCCGGGTCCAGTTTGATCTGATGGTAGCCGGAATAGGCGTCCAAGAAAGACAACAAGTCGCAGCCGGCCATGGAGTCGATAACTTGATCGATCCGCGGCAGGGCGAATGGGTCCTTGGGGCATTCCTTGGTCTGGCTGGTGTAGTCGATACACATGCGCCAGGTCTGGTTCTTCTTCAGCACTAGGAGTGGGTTGGCCAGCCAGTCCGTGTGGAACACTTCCATGATGAATCCGGCTACGAGCAGCCGGGCGATCTCTTCTCCTATTGTGCGTCGCTTCTCCTCGGAGAAGCGGCATAGGGGTTGCTTGACCAGCTTGACGTCCGGTCAGACGTGCAGTTTGTGCTCGGTGAACTTCCTCGGAACACCTGGCATGTCCTTGGGGGACCATGCGAAGATGTCCCGATTCTCACGGAGGAAGTCGACGAGCTTGCCTTCCTATTTCCTGTCGAGGCGGGAGCCGATCGTGACACACTGAGCCGGGTTGGCTGGGTCGAGCGGGATTTGTTTGGTGTCCTTGGACGGCTAGAAGGAGGCCTCGCCAGTGGATTGCGAGGGAGGGGCTGGCACGGCCGGCCGGCTGGCAGCAAGGGCTACGAGCCGGTCGAGCTACCGTTTTTCCTCAGCGATTTCCAAGGCCTCGGCCAGCCGGCTGCCGTCTCGAGCAAACTCGAGTGACATCTTGTAATCACCCTTGACGTCAATGATTCCCTTAGGGCCCGACATCTTGAGCTTGAGGTAGGCGTAATGTGGAACCGCCATGAAACTGACAAGGGCCGGTTGGCCCAGCAGCGCGTGGTAGGGGCTCGCGAGGTCCACGACCTCGAACAGCACCGGCTCGTGGCGGAAGTGGCCGGGTCCACCGAAGAGGACGTCGAGCGTGATCTTGCCGATAGGGGAGCAGGACTTCCCCGGCATGATGCTGTGGAAAACCGTCCGGCTCGTCTGTAGGTCTTCTGTCTTCAGCCCCATCTTGCGCATCGTATCGAGGTAGAGGATGTTGATATTGCTGCCACCATCTATCAGCACCCGCGTGAAGCGGTAGGCCCACTCCTTGGTGGCGATGGTGGGGTCGAGGACCAAGGCGTAGCTGCCGGGATTCGGCATCACCGTAGGATGGTTGGCCTGGCTCCACGTGACCGGCTTCTCCGACCAGTGCATGAACTAGGGAGTTGCCGGCATGGTGGCGTTCACCTCGCGGTGGAGCCGGCGCTCTGCGTGCTTGCCCGTCTCTTCGCTGGTGAAGAAGACATAGCAACCATCCTGGTTGGGGTATTGGTCGATTAGATGACCATCGTTTGGGGCCATTGCCGGCGCCGGGGCGGCAGCGGGGGCCGGGGCCGGCGCACGGGCTGGTGGGGCGGAAGGAGCCGGAAGGCCGTCCCCCCAGGCCAATCGCTGTGAGAAGCTGCACTGCCGGAGCGTGTGCGTGGAGGGCTTGGCCCCCGAGTGGTTCTTGCATGGAAGATCGAGCATTTGCTCGAAGGTGAGCTTCGGCTGCCAGCCAGCCTTGCCGGTGCGCTGGCGCTGACCGAAAGGCTGGGCAGCCGGCTCTTGATCCTCGACAGTATTGACCTGCCGGCTCCTGTAGCGGGGATCCGGCTGGTCATTCTTGCGCTTGTTATTCTGCGACTCCCGGTGGCCGGGTCGCCGCCGGTGTCGTCGTCGCCTTGGCCGGTGGGGCCGTCTTGACCCGGTTGGCCGAGTCAGCCGTGGCGTATTTGTCCGCCTTGGTCATGAGCTCAGCCAACGTGGACGGCTCGGAGCATAGGAGCTTGTGCTTGAGTGGGTGCCGTCCCGGCAGCCCTCGATGAAGTATTGCACGGCTTGCACCTCGTGCACTCCTTCGCAGGAGTTGCGGAGCTCGGTCCACTGAGTGAGGTAGTCGCGGAGGGATTCGTCTGACCCCTGAACGCACATGGCGAGCTCATCAGCCCGGCCCGGCCGCTTGTAGGTGCCGGTGAACTTGCGGACAAAGGCCTCCTCAAAGTCTGTCCAAGTGTTGATGCTCCCGGCCGCCAGGTTGCTGAGCCAGGTGCGGGCCGAGCCGATGAGCATGAGGGGGGCATAGCGGACGGCTACACGCTTGTTCCCCCTGGCGATGCCCATCGCGGTGGTGTAGTCGATCAGCCAATCCTCGGGTTTGGCGGCCCCGTTGTATTTCGGGGTGTCCCTAGGGAGCGTGAAGCCCTTCGGGAACGGCTCGGTGTGGATCCGGGGGTGGAAGCACGCCGGGCCAATCGAGCCCTCCTCCTCGAGGAGAGCAGATTGCGCGAGCTGGTCGATGCGGTTGCGAGCATCGTCCCTGCTGCGGGGGACGCGCGGTCCGAGCTGGGCCGAAACCTCAGAACGGATGGTGGGCGGCGTTGATTGTCGTGATCATCGTTGCGGAGGCGGCGTGTGCGTCCGGCTGCGCCGGCTGCCGAATACCGGCGCTTCGTGGTGGCGGCCGCTGCGAGGCGGCTCGTTGGTGCGCCAGCTGCTAACAGCCGACTGTTCACTCCCCGGCGTCTGAGAGGGCCGGGGGTTGTTTGCCTCGACCTGGCGGCCGGAGATGCGAGGGGAACGGGAGTACAAGGCCGCCGGGCGGCCGGCAGTTCCTGTGCCCTCGCGCTCGGGCCGGGGGCCTTTAGTGGCGACGCCGTCTGGCGCGAGTTGATGCTGTTGCGCATCAGCAGCATCGATGAGCTCCTTGATGTGGCGCTCGTGAGCGGCACGCTCTTCGCCCTCCAAGGTGGCCAACTCCTCGTAGGCCACCTTGAGGGCCCGTAGGTTGGCCGCGCGGGTGTCGTAGACGGGCATCTTGCCACCAAGGATTTTGGCGACCACGCGGCCGCGGTCGCGCACGGCCCCGCGCCGTCTGGGCTCGATGCCAGCCGGGGTGAGACCGTAAGCGGAGGCGTACTCCCGCTGCGCCGCCTCCATGCGGCGCCACGTGGCCGTGAGGGCGGTGGCATCCTCGAACAGAATGCGGCGGGCCGCCTCGAGATCGGCCGCGGCGGTGTCAGGGTTTGCCGCCGGGGCGATCGGGGTGCTTAAGCCCCAAAGGGCCGCGCCGAGCGGGTCGGACGTGCCGACGCGGGTGGCAGCAGCGGTAGCCGCTACATGCGCCCGTCCTGATGCGGTGGAGGAGGTGATGGCCATCACCCCCATACGATCGCGGGACCCGTCGGGCTGAGCTGCAGCGAGTATGCCCACTGTTGTGGGCGGAGTGGCGCAGACAAGCACCCCCGCGGGGGTACTCATCCGCGACCGGTGCCTCGGCGAGGCTGAGCCTGCCGAAGCCCTCGGTGAGCGCGTCGATGTCGGCCGCCAGGCCGGCGGAGCTGCCCGCATGGCGTGCCAAGGCAAGCCCCACGAGCTCCCCACGGTTTCGCCGGGCCAAGCGGCGACGGTGGGGAATGGCGAGGGGTCCCGCCAGGATCATGAATCCGAACGGCGCCGCGTATGGCCCCACGGTGGGCGCCAACTGTCATCGTTTTCTCACGGCAGATGTCATGGGGTGGCTTATCGAAGGTGTTGGGGTCAAAGGACGCCGATGGGCTCCGGGTGCGAGATAGGGCACAAGAGGTGATGACACGCGATGTACCCAGGTTTGGGGCCCTCCGAGGGAGGTAACACCCCTAGTCCTGCTTGGTTTCGTTGGATGAATGATCAAGTATACAAGGTTGCTCCTGGAGCTGTGTCTAGAGGAGGAAGAAGGAGCGGCCGGCTTGTCTTCCTCCGCTCTCAGAAGGGGGTAAGAGAGCTTTGCGGATGTGTGTTCTTCTGCTCGTGGATGCGGTTGATCCTCCGTCCCCGTTGCATGGGGGGCTCGCAGGGTTTTATAGGCCAACTCCCCCGGCTCTTACAATATGATTCAAGTACTAAGGTGGGGGGACACGGCTGGCAGCCTCTCCGCCTGGCCAGAGGGTCCCCCTGCTCGCGCCGTCTCGTCATGGGAGGGGCCCGCCAGCCGAGCGGTTCCATCCTCGTTGGGGCCCGTCGACAGGCACCGCGATTGGCCCTTGCCCACCTGCCGCGGCACGGGCCGCCCGGGAAGGCGTCGTTTAGCGCCAGCCGGCCGAGGTCTCCGGTACGGCCGGCGGCACTGTAGCCATGCCGGGACAGGCCATCGAGTGGCGAAGGCGTGCCGGCACTGTTTCCCCACCCGGTCGCGCTCACCGGGGTCAGCGGTCCGGACGGTTGAAATGTAGCCATGCGGGCGGTGCGTAAGCGACCACAGTAGCCAGAGGGTCGCCCGTCCCGCCAATCGTGTCGCGTCGTCGTACCTGTGGACAGAGGGACGGGACAAGGCGTGTCCGTCCCAAAGTCAATGGAAGGGGGCGGCTCGTGGGCAGCCGGCTACTTGACCAGCCGGTCGAGGGCCCGCCCGACTGCTTGACCAGCCGGCCGAGGCGCCAGCCGGGGCCGGCTTGCCTTGCGCGTCCTCCAGCCGGCCTTGACCAGCCGGTCACCTGGTGTTTCTTCGAAGCGGAGAGGGGAGCACCCCATCGCTTTGGCCTACCTGGGGGTATAAACCCCGTCAATTCTCACTCCAGATACCCTAGACCTATGGTTGAGTTATAGGGGTGCCATGGACTTGCCTTACATCATCCACTAATCCCCCCCCCCCCAGCTGCTTTGAAAATTTGGGTGTGAACGCCTTCACCCTTCTACTTCCAATCAAATCTTGCCAAACTCACCATGTGGCTTTAACTATGTAGAATTTATCAGTAGATGTAGCAAACCTCATCTCATTCTTAGGCATGCGATGGTGAAGGTTGCCAAAACCTTTTTTCATGACGTGCATTGGTGCCACCATAGGTTATGACTGGCGTATAGGTGGATTGCTGCTTTGTTTCCTCATACTCTCTTCTTATTTAGATCTCATAATAAGATTGAATGTATATGATAATTTAGCCATACCTCTACAAAGATAGATCACTAGGACGTATCGGAAGAAATGCTCATTCTTTTTGCTCGGAAAAGAAAGTAGGTTGTCCATATGCAAGTTCCCTAAAGGAATGAAGCCAAAGCTTCACATGGATTTTAGGACTTAGAATCCACCGTATTGACTGCATGAAGACATGAATGCAAGATATCACTTCATATTTCCTACATTTATATTGATATTTATAGGTGCCCCTCCAGATTACTAGACCAGGCCATGTATTTTGGAATGGGAAGACTGGCAAGCGGTGCTCTCCGTGCCACAATAGAATCATGCTATGGGCCTACCCAATTGGATTCCTACGGCAATAGGTTTTAGGCGGAGTTTTTTTTGTGCATTTTCTATGTTGGTTTTCATCGTTTTTCTGTGTTTCCTTAGTGGTTTTCTTGGGTTTTCCTTCTTTTTTTGGTTCTATGTGTTGTTTTGCAATGGTTTTCTTTGGGGTTTTCATTTTTTGTGTATCTTTACCGGATTTTTGTTTTTTTAACACATTATACATTTTCAGTATACACCAGGAGCAGTTTTTATAGATGTTTAAATTTTTTTGTATACATCTGAAACATTATTTTATACACGATTAGCATTTTTTATGACAAGATTAATATTTTTTATGTGTTAAACATTTTTAATACATTTTTCTATTTTCTTGCACTGTGTTAAAAAAATGAGATTCATGATTTTTAAATATTTGAAGCAAATTTAATTTTTGGAATATATGTATTTAAAATATTTTCGAAAATATGAAGAAAATAAAGAAAAAAGTTTGTGACACAGAAGGAAAGTGAAGTAACCTGCAGGAAGCTACTTGGCCAGTCCATTAGTAGTGACGCAGAAGCGAGACGAGCTTCTAGCTCGTAGAAAGCCGCTCCAAATGCCAAATGCTTCAAATAAACATGCGTAGAGCACTCTGCAGTTGAAAAATAAATCAAGGGCAAGTCTACTCATACTCTCCCATGTTTCTGGAGTCTTGTGCAGTCGATCATGCTGTTAAACAATGATGTCAAGTAGTATAGTACTTCCTTCGTACCGATGTATAAATCATTTTATGTTGTGCACTGCGGACAAGGTAAAGGAAAAAAACAAGATAACTTAATATTTGTTAGCTAATTAATATTATTGCATGTAATGAACTGACCATTGTATGTCATGCTAAGCAGTCACAAGTCATTAAAAACATACACGGCCCACGTCTTTTCTTATTGATTTCTTTACTTATGTCAACAAACAAGAAACGAGGTGGGAATTAATGCACCGTGCCTAAGTGTTTTAAAAAAACCTTATTTTTATAAGATGACTTGTCCACCTGAAAAGAGGGAGTAACTATATTTGGTTATGAAGTTGTAGCTGGATCTTGTTTCCTTAAATTATTACTGGAACTGGTCATTCTTTTAGTTGCTGTTTTTGCTCTGTAATAATAAAGCCTATACTATAAGTGGTTAAATGAATGTACTCCTTGTGCTAAAGAAAACGATAAAGCTAGGGATAGATTAAGTATTCATCTGCCGGTAGAAGGGTCGAAGGTTGTACTGCAAAGACTGCCAGTCAGGATTCCCTCAAAAAAATATTTTTGTGCCAATCAGGATAAGGCCCTTTCCAGTGCATCGATGCTAAGGATGCCACGTAGGTAAAAAAAACTGATGTGGCGAAACAATTAAAGAGGAAAGAGATCATTATAATGACCACAGGAAGAACCAGTTCTAAGCGCGTAAACTTATGTAAAATGACTATCAACCAATGCATAAATAAGTTTAATTATTAAACAATTTCATATAGAAAGCTTAGCAACAAATGTTAAGCACCTATGCATTGGGGAAACTAGTTGCTAAGGTTTTTAATACACTTAGCACATTTTCTAAGCACCGGTCCATTGGAATCAGCCTAACAAATCGACTTCTCTTCGTGCCACAGCAGCTTGAATTAAAACTGAAGAAAAAAATGTGAAAACATATCAACATATACATCCAGTTGACTTTTTGTTAACGGTAAGGGGTTGTTCGGCAATCCATCGGCTCCATAAAATTCAAGGATCTACGGAGTACCCATTGGCCAGCTCCACAGTTTTGAACTGCAGCTCCACCCGCTCCTGGAGCGAAGTAGTGGAGTGGAGGGACTCCGACACGCTTTAAATACCATCCAGAATAGCCCCTGTTGAGAAAAAGTCTCCGCATTCAAGTGTCCTAATCCTAGAATCTTGACCCTGGCTGGGCATGTATGTGCAGAACCCTGGGAGCTCCAGTAGCATGAAAATTCAGCCATGACTACCACAGAAAACTTTGCGTGGTGAAAAATAAAGGTGTTCGTCATCTCGGGGCTCTCAGTTCTTAAAGTATTCCCCTATTACGACAAACTGGTATTCTAACAGTGAGTGAAGATCATGAAAAATCTTTATATCTTCCGGTTTCATGCGGCAAACAGTATATTGCCTCTCTGAATGCTCAACACCGGAGAAGTGACTTCTCATCTCAAAAAAAGCCTCCCCAGATGGAAGCATAAATATGTATAATCAGGCATGACAACATGGTTAGCTCTTGATGAAAGTCAATTAACCACATTTGCTCGATTGTAAGTCAGTCAAGTACGCTTCAGCAAAAAGCTCACTGTTTTATGCAGATATGTCTGTCAGACTGCGGTATATGCTTCTAAACTCAATTACCCAAAACAGTGGATTTATCCTCCTCTCCAGAGAATAGCTGAAGTGCCTTGGATATTCCACAGTTGCTTTAAGAGGCTTCTTCATGGTTCGTAACAGGAACTCAAGCTCTGGTTGCGAAACAAGCTCTGGTTGCGAAACAAGCTCAGTGCCGTACCCAGAAGTGGGGAGAATCTAGAGATCATAATTGAGCAGATCATCTTTCTTAGACAAGCCCATCCCCAGGAAGTAATTCATTCTGTAAACATGGCAGTTAACGCCTGTGAGTTCACGCATCATCTTAGTGTACATGTTTGACAAGTGAACAATCACATTTTTAGACTTCAGGAAATTAAGCAACAAACAGTAAAAATTAGAAATTAGAAACAGGAAATTGGCTTCACAAGTGGATAATGCTATTGACTGCAGTGACTTGGGACCATAAACGCAATTGATCCTACCATGTAAGAAAACATGATTCAAATGCTTTACCAATAGTAACATGCTGATGGTGCACTTTCTTCCCTTAGTACTTCCGATAGCAGGTCCTCATTATTACTAGCAAGGGCCCTTGAGAAGTAGCTGGATCCTGGATAGTCAGAAACTTAAACATGCACAGCAGTTCTGGTTGGGTAATTTTTTGCACTTTGTTAGCTATTTATAAAAGAGTATTATGAATTACGGGCTAACATGGAAATTTTCCAATTGGGTAAAAAACAACCATAAAGACCCTAACTGAATATATAGGGTGCAGGGTGCCTGGCCTGCCTAGTGTGGATGTGTTTGGTAGAGTGCATGGAGGGTGAATGAGCTTAAAAATTTCCTCTTCGACCCACTTTTGGGTGTTTGGTAGCATCCACGGGCTCTCCTCAGCATGCACGACCTCAGCCCAAATACCCTCTTAGCATGCATGAAGAGAGAACACCCCAACAGCCGTTCGCTGGTCAGCATGCATGAGCGAAGCGAGCAACAGTATGTTTCAAATAATGTTCAAGATTTCGAAAAAATAATTTAATTTCAAGAATATGTTTAGTATACCAAAAATTGTTCAAATTTTCAAAAATGTCCAGATTTTCAAAATTGGTTAAATTTTTCCAAAAGTGTCCAGATTTTCAAAATATGTTAAAATTTTCAAAAACGTACAAAATTTCAAATTTTGTTTAAATTTTCGAAAAAATGTTTGGAATTTTATAGAATTTTGATTTTAAAAAATGTTCAGATTTGAATTATTACTTTTTAAAATAGCAATCTTCAAATTTTTATTTAAATTTTCAAAAAAACTCGGAATTTCAAAAAATATTTAGATTTTTAAAAAAATGTTATTTTTCCATGTTTCAAAAATTTGTTCACATTTTTGAAATGTTTTATTCATTTATTTGAAAGTATCGGTTGCTACAATACCGTATGACATGTCTAAACGGATGCAAGCTACCACACAGAGTCTCAACTTAGCATGTCTTAGCACATACATCGCTACCAAACAATAGCAAATGCATGCACTCAGCATGTCTACACTTAGCATGCATCAGAGGAGAACAACCATGCTAGGTTGGGAATGCTACCAAACACACCCTATATCTATCCCGTCCAAAAAGATCACTGATCCCAGTTTCCAGCTGATCAACCGAACGTTTACTTCCTGCCAAAAATACAAACACCTCTTTCTTTGGTGAATTCATATGTGACGGCTAACTTTCTGTCAGGATCATGGCACAGCAAACTGCTGATCAGGTAAAAATACGAGAAAATTGCTGTATGTAGATGGTAGACAGTTCAATCCCCAGTGAACAATTTGGTTCCTTACAGGTTATTAGAAGTCAGGATGCTCTCCAGTGGTCCTTCCGGTTTAATGAACTTACTGTTTATGAGCTTTAGTTTCTGCCGATACTGGTGAGACATCACAGACAAGGCAGAGAATCCTGAGTGTTGTCCATGTAATGCCACTGACCTAACTGTCTGTACAGTCAGTTGAGTTGGCTGCCGCAGTGAACCGTGGTATCTGCAGAAAGCCTGAAAACTGATTAGCAGGAAAAATGCAGGTTTACGTCAAAGGAAGCTCGAGTTTCCAGTATTCAAATGTGAATAAATTAAATGCCTGAAATTGTAATGAAAATCCAAATGAAACTAGGCATACTTTCACTATTTCAGGGATGCTTCTTTACACCTACCTTCAGGTTTCCTCAAACAGGCTACTTGATATGCATATATCCCTTTGCAGCCCATGCTCTGCATCAGGCTCAAAATGGCTATTGGAGCACTCCTGAATAGTTTATTTCAGTCTTCCATGATAAGTTCTACGGGCTGCAGAGCCAGGACATGCAGAGAGACTAAATGATACGCCAACCGATCAACTGCCGCATATATCTCACTTGAGCTTTCATGTCTGATGTCTTCCACTCCAAATTCATGTATGCTGTTATTTACTTCAATTGAACTAACACCCATATCCTTTTTTGTTCCCCGCTCTCTCATTAGCTTCCTGAGCCTTTTCATGTCCTCCCACTGGTGAGTTTCATACAACAAATTAGAAATTAGGACAAACAAGCCTCCATTGATTCCCTCCAGCTCAAGCAGTTGTTTGATCGCTAGCTTGCCGATCTCTACATTGCCATGGATCCTGCAGGCTCCAATTAATGCACCCCAAACCACAACGTCAGGCTTCATTGGCATATCTTTTATTAGATCAACAGCTTTTGCAAGATGGCCACGCCGACCAAGCAGATCAACCATGGAAGCATAGTGCTCAACTTCAGGCTTAACATTGTAAACATGTCTCATGGCTTTGAAGTAATACTGTCCATCTTCTAGTAGACCACCATGACTGCATGCAGAAAGAAGACCGACAAATGTGATCTCATCAGGGCAGAAGGCATCAGATACCATAGCTCTGAAGAACATGACTGCCTCTTGTGCACGCCCATGCATGGCTAGCGCTCCAATAATCACATTCCAAGAGATCGTGTTTTTATTGGCCATCTCAATGAACAAGCTTATGGATGTGTCTATCTGACCACATCTTGCATACATATCAATAAGTGAATTAAGTAGAGTGACACCAGGATCACTAAAGCTGTCTTGAATATAGCAGTGGATCATCCTTCCAGAGGCCAAATCGCCATTTTGTCCATGGGCAGAGAGGACACCAGCCAAGGTAACCTCATCTGGAGTGAGACCTAGAGATTTCATACGGTTATAAAGGTCCAAAGTTTCACGGAATCGCCCACCCTGAACATAGCAAGAGATCATGGCATTCCAGGAGACTATGTTCCTCTCCGGCATCTTCTCAAACCAATCTCTCGCAGCATCAACTGAGCCATGTTTTGCCAGGGCACAGAGCATGGAAGTCCACGAAACGACATTCTTTATGGGCATCAAGTCAAAGCATCTACAAGCCATCTGCAAATCCCCGCACTTCCCATACATGTCCACAAGTGCATTGCCAAGAATCAGATCAACCTGGGATCCACTAGCCAACATATGACAATGCACCAGCCGACCAACCTCAAGATTTCCCTCGCTCGAGCAAACGAGAAGCAGGCTGACGAACGTGAACACATCAGCCAACACTCCCTGGCGCCTCATCTCTCCAAACAAGGCGCACACCTCGCTGGTCTCCCCGGCCTGTGCATATCCACCAATCATCGTGTTCCACGACACAACATTCCTGTCCGGTGCCATCTCAGCGAAGAACCGCCGGGAGTCCTGCAGTGACCCGGCCGACGCATACGAGTGCAGGAGCGCGTTGCCGACGAAAACCTGCAGCACATACCCCAGCTTGACAGCCACTCCATGGGTGGCCAGCGCGTGCTCCGCGGCCCGTGCCCTGGCACACGCCTTGAGCACAAATGGCAGCGTGAACTCGTTCGGCAGGATGCCGCGCCGGTGGACGTCGCGGTGTAGGCAGAGCGCCTCCTGGGGGCAACCGCTGTTGGAGTACGCCCTGATAAGGCTGTTGTACGCGAACCTGTCCGGGTCGGGAACTCTGTCGAACAGCCGGCGGGCGTGGCAGAGTGCGCCGTGTCCGGCGCCACCGGAGAGCGCGCAGTAGGAGGCGACGAGCTGGGAGGCGAGGGAGGCCACGGCGGATGGACCGTGGACGAGGACGTGGGCGTGGAGCTGGTCGAGGCGCCGGATGGAGCGGCACTGGCGCAGGAGCTCAAGGACATGGCAGGGGTTCATCAACAGCGCCCGCCGAGACCACGGAGACGGATGGACTCCAGAAATGGGCCACGTGAGGTTGGAAGGTTGATAAAGAGAAACGATTTTATGCAGGTATACCTGACCATGGGATACCCGACCCGACCGACCCGACCCGATTTTGTTCTTGGGCCGGGTCTGGACCCGCCATATTTGTGACTTACCTAAGAGGCCCGGCCCAAGGTCTGGCGAGCTTATACTCTTTCGCATTAGGTTTGGGCCTGATTTTTAGGTCCGACGCCCGGGTCGGGTCGGGCCTGGCCTTGAGTTTTTTTTGCTTTGGGTTTGGTTAGGGCTGATCCGTAGTCGGGCCCGGCCCGACGAATGACCAAATATAGATGCAGGCGTTCTGGGTTTAAATCTGAGCCGTTTGTCTGATTAGAAATTGGTCCTTATAGTTGTCATTGGTTGAAGGTGTTGTTGATGAACCCCGGTCTTGAAGGTCGAAGCACATGTATTTCTCACCTACGTTTCTAATCTATACAATGATGCTTCAATTCAAGATAAACATTGCACACACAAAATGCACATTAACATTCTGATTTTATTCTTGTGATCGATTTCTAGTCTTGTTGATTGTTAATCTTCAATTATGTGTGTATGTTTAGAGTTCTTTTACATGAATTTTGTTAAAATTGCCGCATATGGTCGATCATTTGAAATTTTATTTGAGAAGTAGTTTCATCTCTCCCGTCACACACTTTCGTGTTGTAAGTTTTATGTTTCTGTTGTCATATATGAATAGATCTGCATCTCCTAATGTAGCACGGGTGTCCATGTGTGTGAGCTTATTTTCTTCGACCTCTCTCACATATCCTCTTGATCATCAACTTTGTCAATCCACTGCTTTCACGAGAGGTCTACATGAAAAAGATCTAGATTGACGATGTGATTCCATTCCAGCAATTGATTCCGCGTTTTGTTAATTGTAACTCCTCAATTTCATGTTCAACTTTGGATTTATTAAGATGAATTTCATCAAATTCATCGCACATGATCGCTTGTTTGAAATCTTTTGACCCCTAACTTCAACTAGTTGTTTCACATCACTCATGTCGCAAGTTTTTAACCCTCACGAAGTTGTGTGGTGGTCTAAGATAAATTCATCATGTGGACAAAAGTTGAGAGTTTATCAGTGCGCACCAAACCAAACAGCTAAACGTTACATCTGGAAAAGCGCATAGATGCAACCAAAAGCCGTGCTTATGTTTCTATTCTCATGCAAGGAGAGGCAACACAGGCAACCAACCAACTTGCAAAATACGGCTCGGAACTCAGATCACCTATAGCAGGCTCTACCCGTCCGGATTTCCGGGAAACCCAAAAATGATGCGAGCATCCAAACAAGCCCTATACGTACCAGCCCAGATTCCAGAATGCGGAGGCAACAACACAGAGAAGTCAACTTCTCCAGCGTGACCTGAAAAGTGGTGGTTTCGGACTGCAAAGTGGTGGTTGATGACCTAAAGAAAAATAATTCTTCAGTTTATGGGCCTATCATACATGAAATAATAGGACATTCGTCGGATTTTGATTTATGTATCTTTAAACATGAATTTAGAAGCTCCAATGTGGAAGCTCACAACCTAACGAGGCATGCTTTATCTCTCGGTGGTGGTCGTCATGTTTGGTTAGGCCATCCAGAAAATCTTTCCTTCGTCCCTGTAAACATTGTGACGATCTAATAAAAGCTTCGTGAGGTTGTCTAAAAAAAAAAAACCTTCCCCAGCGTGCGACTAGAGATGGTTTTGCAGGAAGCGCGCTGAAGTAAGAAAAATTCAGACTTGCTATTAACTCTGCTATTCCTAAGGCGACATTGCCTCTAAAAAGAACAGTAGGATACAAAGGTCAGACCAGATTTACTTAACAGGTGCAGGAGCCAGTCAGGTCCTGTGTAGTTGAAATATTCTTCTTGGGGTAGCTCCCAGACCTTCCTCAGTTTTTGCTACACACAAAAAGACCTTCCTCGATTCAGTCATATGGCCTTCGCGCATGTAACACCAACATGCTAGCAGTCTTCCTCAGTTCCGTTCTAGCACAAGTTTATTTTGCTTTCTGTTGCATAGCACCGGAAAACTTGTCAACCTAGCTTTGGCATGGTCTGATCATCTGATGATATGAACAAAAACTGATAGAGGTGGCACTCTACAAAACCAGAGCATAGCAGAGAAAATGGCTACAAAACAGGCCTAGTATATTCATATTTCAGAACCACATAGTAGTTGATTTATCACTAGTAATACATGACGTTAGATAACATGATAAGACAACGCTGGTCTTTTCAGTAGTTCTGCCAGCTTAGATCCTTACATGTACACTTGGTACTCCTAGTTAAAACCTGGTATAACCCTAGAGATAGCATGCCTCCAAAATTTAACATTGTGATCTTGCCCTACAAGGCTTGGGTCGATCTTGTATACATATCTTGAACAAATTAGCCATGCATTGAGCAGCGAAAAGGGTCATCGACGGTAAGATCAGATGCTGTCTTCACACTAAAAGCAATGTCTACTTCAGTCAACACCAGCAACACTTTGGAGGTGCATGCTCGAAACCGCGGACAACCTAATCTGTCTATCATCTCATTCATCTCATCTGGTAAAGTAAAACTTTCTTCATGCGGCACAAGCATCAAAGACTGCAGCTCCAGCGCATCCTTGGAGATGAACTTGAGGAATTCAAATTCGTTTTGATACCCTCGGTATTTGTGCAAAACCATCCTCTTGACATGTGATCTCAAGCATTTGATTGGACTGACCCCCTGCCAGAACTTGGCATGGTACTCCCCAGTGGGTTCATAGCCAGGTATGGATGGATCATGCGGGAGAGACTGCAAATTTATACCAGTGCGTGAACAGTTCAGTTACATATGTGGATCGTGCTGCTAACATTGATTATACAATTGCCAAATGATAGACTGACGGAAAGAATTGGGAGACACCTCGATGTGAAGCGTGTCAACATTGGGAAAGCATCTAAGGAAACAGGCAAGCATGTTGACCTCCCCCAAGACACCAAAATTCACCTTCAAGGCCAATATCTTGACGCTTGGAACCACGGTTCTTGGGCTTGCCATCATGTTTGGCTGCAATGCGGTGCACCCGGACAGATACGCATCATACTCATTAATTGATGGATGGAATAATTTGCACCAATCTCAGTAGATGGAATGATTTTCTAAAATCCCCCAAACAATTTCGTCTTGAGATAGAAATGGAGAGGCAACCGTACCTCGATGACATCGTAGCCGATCTGCAGCTTGTGAGCTCCTAGCTCCAGATAGCCAAGCACTCGCAGGTTGGCTGCACAGGCAATCTTAATCCTCATACGAGCACTTCCAACAGCCCTAGGAGACGGTTCCAATAAGATAAGGCGATCCAAGAGCGGTGTTTCCATCACGGCGACCTCCTTCACCGCGGACCGCCCAATGTCGAAGGGCCATTGGCCGATCTTTATTAGATAGAGAATAAGAACAGTACAACAACAACCAACAGTTCAGGAGGTCTGGAACAGTTCAGGGGGACTGGATGTGCTTGTTGATGAGGGCGAGTATCTGGATGCCCTTGGTGGCGAGGAGGCGCGGCCCCTCGGCAAGGTCATGGTCCAGGGAGGCGAACCTGAATTCGGCGAGGACGACGGAGCGGAAGGGCCCCGGATGGTCGGCAAGGATCCGGGGGACTACGGCGTCACGGACGGACTTGTGGAGGTCGGCATCGTCGAGGACGAGCGGTGTGGAGTGCCAGAGGTGGCGCCAGCGGGGGGCGACGGCGGTGGTGCGGGCGGCGTCCGTGACGGAGAGGCGGCAGATGATGGCACGGAGGAGGTCGTCGTGGAGGGCGCTGATTCGGTCGTCGCCGTCGTAGCCGGTGGTGGAGACGACGGAGGCGGCGCCGTCGGCCATGGTGGGGAGGCGAGGGTTTGGTATGATTTTGGACGGAACGGAGCAGCGAGCCGGGGCCCGGGGCGTGTTTGTCGCGGCCCACCAAGCGTCTTTTCGCTTTTTGCTTTCTCTTTTGACTAGTTAGTGTGCGTCTCAACCAAAGCAGCACATGAAATTCATGTGTACTGAATTCTGTAGTGCCGATAATCCCTGCCTCTCTAAAGGTGAATTTCAATACAGACCGCATACTTATCTTCTGAGGATGTATGTGAAGTTGGAGTAGACCAAAAAGAAATCATAATCCAAGGAGAAATTGCAATTGTATAGTAAGAATTTTAGAATGTCTGATTTATTCTGTGAACCTGAAAGGGGACTTATAATACATATGTGCATTCTCCAAGTAAACATGGTAGAGATGCAAACTTTTAACAAGATATTAAAAAAAGAGCGTAGCCTTGGAACAACTGAATTTGTTCCTTCTTGGATTCCGGCTACATGTACAGCGCCACAGTGGTAGTTACAACAGGCACCACTCGCGAGCTGGAAGAGTTCGTTAGTAACCAGGACCCAGGAACGGAACCAGAAAATTTGCATGGTGGGAGGGGCTAGGCCTAGAAGTATAGAACCATAAAAGGTATAGTCACGTAGCATAGTATCAAGCTTTTAAGAAGACTGGTAATTTTCTTATAGGAAGATAAATATAGTACGGTCCAGATGGTCAAAATATTTCCATTATTCTGCAATATAAACAAAATTTATTAGGACAGTTATTTATTTCCAATATTTATTGGGATCATTATGTTCACTAGCTTCTGCATTAGACGTATTTGCATGAGCATCATGCCATCATGTCCGCATGGACATTGAGAGATCGAATCGATTAGCTTGGGAAATTTTAGAATAGATACGGTTCTCTTCCTGTTCATATTTACATGGACCAATGTGGTTTTTTTCTATTTAGTTTCTATGACTGTAGTGTGTAGTTTCCAATATTCAGTTTCTATGACTGTAGTTTTGTCGTCGTTTTCTCACAATAGATGACATAGGGTGGCTTATCGTAGGTGGTTGGGACCGGAGGACACTGACGGGCTGCGGGTGCGAGATTGGGCACGAGCGGTGGTGACACACGACGTACCCAGGTTCAGGGCCCTCCGTGGGAGGTAACACCCCTAGTCCTGCTTGGTCTAGTTGGATGGATGGGTATGTGTACAAGGGTGCTCCTGGAGCTGTGTCTAGAGGAGGAAGAAGCCGACTCGTATTCCTCCGCTACTAGAGGGTTTTGAGAGTTATGCGGGTATGCGAGGGAGATCATCCGTCCCCGTTGCATGGGGACTCGGGGGGTTTATAGGCCAACCCCCCGGCTCTATAATATATCTAAAGTACAGGGGTGGGGGACCCGACTGGCAGTCTCTCCGGTTGGCTAGGGGGGCCCACCCTTCGCGCCGTCTCGTCGTCTGTAGGGTCCACCGACTGAGCGGTCCCGTCTCCCGTTGGGGCCCGCCAGCCGGCTCCGCGATTGGCTCTCGCTCACCTGCCACAGCATGGGTCGCCCGGGAGGCGTCTTTTAGCGCCAGCCGACCAAGGTCTTCTGTACGACCGGCGGTACTGTAGCCACGCCAAGGCATGTAATCGAGTGGGCGAGGGCGTGCCGGCACTGTTCCCTCGTCCAGTCGCGCTCGCCAAGGTCAGCGGCCTAGACGGTTGGACTGTAGCCATGCGCTCCAATGCGTCAGCGGCCACTTTGGCCACAGGGCCACCCGTCGTGACGGTCGCGTCTTGTCGTCGTACCCGCGCCCAGGGGGATGGGACGTCGCATGTCTGCCCCTGGGTCAACGGAGGAGGCGGCCTGGCAAGCAACCGGCCGCGTTCAGCCGGCCGGTGGTCGAGCCGGTCGCACGACCAGTCGCCCGCGTGGCCGGCCGGCAACACGTCGAGTCGGACGTCCTCCAGCCGGCCATGGAGAGCCGGCCATGTAGTTTTCTTCGAAGCGGAAGGGGGGAGAACCCCGTTGCTTTGGGCTACCTAGGGGTGATAACCCCGTCAGTAGTCCCCGAAGCCGGCGGGGGCCCGCGTCCGGCAGACGGAGGGGAGCCGACGGTTTCCCCCCAGCGGTACCCGCCTTCGGCACGAAGCCGAAGGGGCAGCCGGGTCGGCCGTTGGACCCGACGCCTCGGGCACCGGTGCGTCGCCCTGGGGCCCGTGTTGGTCCACCGCGTGCCACGCAGCGAGTAATGATGCGGCGGGCCCCGCACACGCGGGGGAGACGAGACGTCGGCCCACCCTGAAGCGGCCGTTACGATCTGGGGCCACCCACGCGCGGAGGGACCCCGGTCGTGGCCTCCCATATAAAAGAGGAGGAGGGGCAGGGGCGGAGATACCCGCATCCTGCTCGCCTTCTCGCTGTCCCGCTTTCTTGCTTCTTCACCTTCCTTGCGCGACACCGTGCTCAAATCCGCACCCGCGCACCGCACCGCTGTCACGATGGCCGACGGACGAAATGGGAGCTGGGCTGGCTCCATCGTTGTTGAGGCGGATATTGCGGAGCTTCGTCGCGCGCGTATGCTGCCGTTGGAGGAGCGGGTGGTCGCCCGCGCGCCGGGCGACGAGGTGGCGCCGCAGCCGCAGCCGCGGGAACACGTTGTGTTCCTCTGGCATTTCTCCCGTGGCTTCGGGCTCCCGGTGAGCCTTTTCTTCCGCCAACTCCTCGACACCTTTGACCTCCAGCCACATCATCTTGGCCCCAACGCAATCTTGTCCCTCGCCGCCTTCGTGACGTTGTGCAAGGGTTATCTCGGAATCCTCCCCTTCATCGATTCCTTCAATGCCCTCTTTTATCTCAAACCACTGAAGAGCGACGCCTGCGGGGGCACAGTGGTGTGCTGCCGCGGCGTCGCGCGCTTCCCCCCTCTTTCTCTTATCGACTCCGTCAAGGGGTGGCACCGGACGTTCTTCTACGTGAAGAACGCCGACCTGAAAACGGACTTCATCCGGCTGCCCCCGTTTGTCGACGTGTAGTCCACCTAGGTGAACTGGCTGGGGACTGCATCGCGCGGCGTGGCCCTGGAGGAGCTCGGCTGGCTCACGCAGCTAAATAGCTCTAAGGGGTTGGTTGCTGCCGACCTGGTGGCGACTTTTATCTCGCGTCGGGTGTTGCCCCTCCAGCTAAGGCCGCACCAGATCTACGACATGTCCGACCGGCGCGACCCCTACCGGCTGTCCACGGTCGACCTGACACCGGCTCAGGTGGCGAAGCGGGTGAATGCCCTTACGACGTTCAAGCTGAAGCATGCGTCGTGGTCCTTCGGCATGGAGCCGTATGACCGCATCAACCGCCCCCCTGGTAAGTCTCTCGTCAAGGCGGATTTTTCTTTGCTTGATACTTCCCAGCCGGCAGCCGGCTGGAAAACTTACTCTGTCGTGCTAACCGCAGCTGCTGGTGCGACAGAATACGCCGGACGGCCCGCACCCTCAGGTCTTCGATGTAGAGCGTGAAAACTCCGACTCCGAAGACTACGAGACGGGAGGCCCTCTAGAGGAGGGGGTGGACTCCTCGGGAGACATCGACGAGCCGGCAAGCCCGTGAGCCGGCGCTCCCAGCAGGGCCGGAGGATCCGGCGCAGCCGGGGAGCCCAGCGAAGCGGGTGAGTTCCTTCTTGCCCCCACGATCTGGGACGGGACGGACGACGACGACGACGACGATGATGATGGTGACTTAATGATTCTGAACGAGCCTCCTCCCTCAGCACATCAGGGTCGGAGGAGTGAGGAGTGGCCGGCTCAAGCCCCCACGGCCAGAGTAGCCAGTCGGGCGAAGAGGCCAGCCCAAGAGGGGCTGGCGGCCCCGCCGCCGGTCCCTAAGCGGGTGAAGGTGGCCGCGCGGAAGCCGCCGCCACGCGCCAAGCGGGCTTTGCCCCTCGTCATCGGGTAAGTCTCCTTCTCGTGTATGTTTTTCTTTCGGGTCGCGAGCCGATGAATAACCGGTCCTAGTGTGATGCAGGGACCCCATCGAGCTCCATGAGGGGGAGCCGGCGGGGGAACCGACGGATGTCGCCAGCAGGCTGGCTCATGAGCATGCGGCCACCCAGCAGGAGGAGAAGAGGAGGCTCGCGGAGCTGCGAGTCTCCAAGTCCGGAACGCGAGGGGGGCCCTCGCACTCCGGGACCTCGAGCAGCAGGAGGTGGAGGAGGTCCACGGATCCCACGCGGGCATCAGACTCGGCAGCGGAATCGACCCGTATGTTGAGACCGCAGTCGAGCGAGCCGCGAGGGGCGGCCATGGATCCGCCAGTGCCTCCGTCCGCGGAGGAGGCGACCCAGGAGAGGGAGACGACGACGAAGCCGGCTCCCGAGGTGGCCCGGCCCGAGGTTCCGGACGTGACCTCGCCCGCGTCCGAGCCGGCCCGGGTCGACGTGCCGGAGGCCCCGGTGGTCCCGGAGGCGGCGGCGGAGGTGGCGGTCATGGAGGTGGAGGCGCCCTCCATCGCGATCGTCGTGCCGGAGCGGCAGGAGGCGGAGGCGACGACAGCGTTGGGCGGAGGGCCGACGGGAAGCGACTCCCGGACCCTTACCGTTGTCAACCCGCCCCCGGCGGCAGGCGCCGCGGCGAGCCCGGGAGGCAGCGGCGGCAGGGCCCGGAGGACCCTGCGGTCAATGTAGGAGGTGCTCCGAGATTGGGAGGCGCTGGTGCGCACGCCAGCCCTGCCGGCTCCCCAGGCGGGCGGCCCGGTCCCCTCCTTCAGGGACTTGGGGAGCATCTTGGACCAGTGTCGGCAAGAGTTGGCTCGGTTCGCGGAGGCGGCAGGCGCCGCCCTGCAGCGTGCAAAGGTAAGCACGATTTCTTTGACTTAGAATTTTCAGTGGGGCGCACAAGCGCACCCACTGGGTGTAGCCCCCGAGATGCGGGCCGGCTGACTGGCTGATGGGCAGCCGGGCCGGATCTCCTTTGAGAACGTCTTCATCTTTGTCTCTTTGTGACAGGAGGGAACCTCCCTGCGGCAGAAGCTGTTCAAGGAGGCGATCGCCATCCACGACCGCGGCAAACATGGCTTCTACTGCCTGGAGGAGGAGGTGGAGCGCGTGCAGGGTGAGTTAAGTTTCATGGGAGGGGTGTACATCCCCCAAGAGCCGGCTGACGACTGCCTTGTCTTGCAGGTGATCTGACCGTCCTCCGGGAGGAGAAGACCGGGCTCGTCTCCGAGCGGGACCGGCTAGCGTAGGACGTCCAGGCGGCCGCGCAGGAGAGAGACTGGCTGGCTGCACTGCTGGTGGACGGGGAGGCGGCCCAGGACCGCCTCAAGGCCGCCGTGGCGAAGGAGGAGGCAACCAGGGCGACAGCCGTCAAGGAGGCGGCCGACGCCGTCAGGAGGACAACCGGCCTCCAAGGCGAGGTGACCCGCCTCGAGAGGTCACTTGAGGAGGTCAGGGGCTCCCTTTCCGCATCGGAGGCGATGCGGGCATCGGAGCGGACGGCGGTGCTCAACTTTGCCATCGGGGTGGACGACGCCATTGAAGGTAAGTGTCTGTTTTTTTTTCTCCAGTGGGTCGCTTTTTTCCTTTGGTGACTTTTGTGTTTGATTTGCCTTTCCTTCCTTCTCTTCTCCCTTCCCACAGAGTGCTTCCCGGAGACTCGGCACCGCGCTGAGCGCACCGTCGAGGAGCACCGGGAGTACCTCTAGGAGTGCGGGCGCTCCATCGAGGCGGACACCGCGTGGGACGTGGAGGAGCTCGGGGTCGCCATCGAATACCGTCTAACCCACCTTGAGCGGAGCATGGAGCGGTTGAATACGGCGGCCAAGGAGGTCATCGCCGCTCTATGGCCGGGCCGCGGAGGAGCCCCGACGAACCGCGTGGCCCAGTGGCTGGAGCACGCCATTCCCTGCCTCGAGGCTTGGAAGGCGTCGGCGGCCCGGGCCGAGGCGCAGATGGCGCTCTGGTTCGTCACGTCGTGGTATCGCGGCGTGGACCTGGGCCGGCTGGCCACCATGCGGGACGAGCCGGTCGAGGAGCGGGAGGCCCGTGAGCCGGCCCTTGTCCATCGGGCCAACGAGCTCGCGTTAGATGTCGACACGGACGAGTTCTTCCCGGCCCTTGGCAAGGACGGCGAGCCGGTGCCTAAGGACTCCTTCGGCATCCCTCAAGGCCCGACGGACGATGAGGTCGCCGACGAGAGCACCGACTCGAGCGGCGAGACGGCCAGGACTGCGGAGACCGCCTCAAAGGCCAAGGGGGCCGACCCGAAGGCCGTGACCACCTCTGAGGCGAGAGTCGAGCCGCCTAGCGACGCGCCGGCTGGAGACATGTCGGCTGGCGACACGCCGGTGGCCTGAGCCCCCGGGTGTCTTTACCTTTGTTTTTCTTTTCCTGCAAGTTAGGCTCAAGTCCACCCACTGGGGGTGTTTATGCAATGAACCGTGCTGGCCGTGGGACGCTTTTGTTTTTAACACTTATGTTGTAAATATTTAGCGTGTTTGCCTTATCGCTCGTGCCGGCTCATCCTTATCTTTTTTCACCCTTCTGGATCCTTTTGATTCCTCCCCTTTTCCCCTTTGGTTTCGACCCTGCCAGCCCGACAGCCGGGAGCCGGTCTGTGGCTGGGTCGGGGTGTCCGCCTCGAGGGAGCCGGTTCGGATCTTAGGAACCGCAAGAGCCTTTCGGGATAAGTAGAGTGGCAGAGGCGAGGCGATGGTCCGGCGGGACCTAGCTGGCGTCTCCTTTCGATCGAACTTTCATGTGAACTAAGCTTTTCCGCCTCAAGGCCCTATCAGCCGGACAGCCGGGAGCCAGATCTGTAGTTGGGAGGGGTGGGAGGGTTTGCCCGACTCACACTACTTAGCCGATTTTATAAAGAAGCGACCTAGGACCAGCCGGCGAGCCCCCGGGCCCAGGAGCCGGGTCGGGGGGCCGGTGAGCGAGGAGACCTTTGGGGTAAGCAAAACAAGGCGTGTCCCCAGAGCCGGCCTGGGGCACCCATTGCATTCATAAGCCCAAAAGGGTGGGGATACATACATACATTGGTGTTTTCAGCAGTAAAACGGGCGGAGGAGCGCCCCGTTCCATGGGCGCTCTGTCTCCTCGCCGGAGGCATCTCTTTTGTGCTTCTGTGGCTTCTGGGCGTCTATTAGGTAGTATGCGTTGTTGTGCAGTGCCTTGCTGATGATGAACGGGCCCTCCCATGGGGAGGACAGCTTGTGTTGTCTGGTTGTCCGCTGGATCTACCTGAGGACCAGGTCCCCTTCATGAAAGGAGAGCGGTCGGATCCGCTTGCTGTGGTAGTGCCGGAGCTTCTGCTGGTAGATTGCCGTCCGGCTCAAGGCCAACTCGCAGACTTCTTCGATTAGGTCAACACCGTCTTCTCTTGCCTCCTTTGCATCCTTCTCTATGTATAGGGCAACCTGAGGCGAGTCGAACTCGATGTCGGTGGGGATGATCGCCTCGGACCCGTACACAAGGAAGAAAGGGGTGTAGCTGGCTGATCGGTTGAGGGTGGTCCTGAGACTCCAAAGGACAGCCGACAGCTCGTCAATCCAGCAGTCGGCTGACCTTACCAGCGGCATCATGAGCCGGGGCTTGATGCCGGACAGGATGAGGCCGTTAGCCCTCTCAACCTGGCCATTTGACAATGGATGAGCGACGGAGGCCAAGTCGAGGCGGATCCCTTGCTTGGAGCAGAAACGCGCAAGCGCGCCCTTGGCGAAGTTCGTGCTGTTGTCGGTGATGATGCTGTGGGGGACGTCGTAGCGAACCATGATGTCATCAATGAACCGGACGGCCGTGGGGCCATCCAGCTTCTTGATCGGTCGTGCTTCGATCCACTTGGTGAATTTGTCGACAACCACCAATAAGTGTGTCATTCCGCCTCATGCGGTCTTGAAGGGGCCCACCATGTCCAACCCCTAGATGGCGAAGGGCCATGAGAGGGGGATGGTTTGGAGGGCTGATGCCGGCAGGTGGCTCTGCATGCTAAAGCGTTGGCAGCCCTCGCACTCGTCGATCAATTTCTTGGCCGCCACGAGAGCGGTCGGCCAGAAGAAGCCATGGTGGAAGGCCTTGGCCGCCAGAGTCCTGGAGGCGGCGTGGTGCCCACACTCTCCCTGGTGGATGTCGAGGAGGATCTCCAGACCCTGTTCTAGCTCGACGCACCGCTGGAAGACGCCAGTGGTGCTGCGATGGACGAGCTCGTTGTTGATGATGCTGTATGCCGAGGCCCGATGATGAACTTGTCTTGCCAAGGCCTCGTCCGGGGGGAGCTCGTCGCGTAGGAGGAACGCCAAGATAGGCTGGGCCCATGAGGGAGCCGAGATGGGGGCCTGCCCGGGAGCCCCCGAACCTAGATGAACAACCCCGAGGACCGGCTCGCCAGCCCCCGAGACCGGCTCGCCAGCCCCCGCGGCCGGTTGGTCGACAACCATCATGATGGCCACGCCGTTGGTGTCGGCAGCCGTGGGCGCGACCGGCTTGGCTGGTGCCGGTGGGGCGGCGGAAGTCGTGGGAGCTGACGGTGAAGATGCCGAGGGGACGACCGGAGTCGTTGATGGGACGGCGGCGTCTGTCGGCACGAAGATTGATTCTGAGTCCGGGGAAGGCTTGATCGATAGCTTGAGCAGCCACTTAAGGGAGACGCCGGCTGGGATGGCCTGCCGGGTGGAGCCGATTTTTGCAAATGCGTCGGCCGCCGCGTTGTCCGCCCACGGGACATGATGGAACTCACAGCCCTCGATGGAGTCGGTGAGTTGTTGTACAAGGAAGCGGTAGCTGGCCATGTTGGCATCCCTAGCGTCCCATTCGCCAGAGACCTGCTGCACCATGAGGTCGAAGTCGCCGAAGCAGAGGATGCGCCTGATGCTGATCTCCTTGGTGAGCCGGAGGCCATCGACGATGGCCTCGTACTCGGCCACGTTGTTGGAGGCGGCGAAGTGGATCTGGAGGGCGTATTTGAGCTGGCCACCTTTCGGGGAAGGAGGGGACTATGCCGGCACCTAGGCCGGTCCTCATTTTCGAGCCGTCGAAATGCATGCGCCAATGCGTGAAGTCTGGGGGAGGCGGGACGAACTCCGTCTCCGCCCATTCGACGAGGAAGTCAGCCAGTGCCTGCGACTTGATGGTGGTTCATGACTCATACCGGATCTCATGATCGGCGAGGGTGGTGACCCATTTGGCGATCCAGCCGGTGGAGTCCCGATCGCTCATGATCTCACCGAGCGAGGCCGTGCTTACCATGATGATGGTATGTTCCTGGAAGTACTGCTTGACCTTCTTTGCAGCGAAGTATATGCCGTAGCACATCTTCTGGTAGTGGGGGTAGTTCTGCTTCGACGCGGAGAGGACCTCGCTGAGGTAGTAGACGGGCCACTGGACCGGCAAGGATTTTCCCTCCTCCAGCTGCTCGACCACCAGGACGACGCTGATGACGTGTGTGGTCGCCGCGATGTAGGCGAGCAAGGGCTCCTTCTCAGCCGGCGCGGCCAGGATGGACGCGTGGGTGAGAGCCTTCTTGAGGCCGCGGAAAGCCTCGTCCGCCTCGTCGGGCCAGTCGAACATGCCCGGCTTCTTGGTTTGACCCAGCTCGATTAGAGCCGTCTTGTGAAGGAGCCCGTAGAGGGGCAAGGCCTTCTCCCCCAGCCGGCTGATGAACCGGTTGAGCGAGGCAAGGCAGCCGGTGAACTTCTGGACGTCATGGAGTTGGGTCGGCTTGGGCATGCGCTCGATCGCGCTGATCTTCTCAAGGTTAGCTTCGATGCCGCGAGTGGACACGAAGAAACCCAGGAGTTGGCCGGCTGGGACGCCGAATACAGACTTTTTCGGGTTGAGCTTGATCTTGTATTCGCGCAGGTTTGCGAAGGTCTCTCGGAGATCGTCGAGGAGGCGGAACCGCTGAAGTGCTTCTTGGTTTTGACGATGATGTCATCGACGTAGACGTGGACGTTCCTGCCTATCTGAGGCAGGAGGCACTTCTGCATGCACCGCTGGAAGGTGGCGCCTACGTTCTTCAGGTCGAAGGACATGGTGATGTAGTAGTAGGCACCGAAAGGCGTGATGAAAGAAGTCTTGAGCCGGTCTTCCGGATCCAGCTTGATCTGGTGGTAGCCGGAGTAAGCGTCCAGGAAGGACATCAAGTCGCAGCCGGCAGTGGAGTCGATGACTTGATCGATCCGTGGCAGGGCGAATGGGTCCTTGGGGCACGCCTTGTTCAGGCTAGTGTAGTCGATGCACATGCGCCAGGTCTTGTTCTTCTTCCGTACCAGGACTGGGTTAGCCAGCCAGTCCGGATGGAACACTTCCATGATGAACCTGGCTGTGAGCAGCCGGGCGATCTCTTCGTCTATAGTACGCCGCTTCTCCTTAGAGAAACGGCGTAGAGGTTGCTTGACCGGCTTGACGTTCAGCCAGACGTGTAGTTTGTGCTTGACGAACTCCCTCGGAACACCGGCATGTCCTTGGGGGACCATGCGAAGATGTCCCGATTCTCATGAAGGAAGTCGACGAGCTCGCCTTCCTATTTGTTGTTGAGGCGGGAGTCCATGGTGACGCACTGAGCGGGATTTGCTTGGTGTCCTTGGAAGGCTAGAAGGAGGCCTCGCCGGCGGATTGCGAGGGGGGAATCGGCACAGCCGGCTGACTGGCAGCAAGGGCCACGAGCCGGTCGAGTTGTCGTTTCTCCTCGGCGATTTCCAAGGCCTCGGCCAGCCGACTGCCGTCTCGAGCGCACTCGAGTGACATCTTGTAGTCACCCGTGATGGTGATGATTCCCTTGCGGCCTGACATCTTGAGATTGAGGTAGGCGTCGAGCATGATCTTGCCGACAGGGGAGCAAGACTTCCAAGGCACGATGCCGTGGAAGACCGTCCAGCTTGCCTGCAGGTCTTCAATCTTCAGCCCCAGCTTGTGCATCGTGTCGAGGTAGAGGATGTTAATGCTGCTGCTACCATCTATCAGCTCTTGCGAGAAGCGGCAAGTTCGTTCCTTGGTGGCGATGGTGGGGTCGAGGACCAGAGCGTAGCTGCCAGGGTTCCGCATCACAGCGGGGTGATCGGCCTAGCTCCACGTGACTGGCTTCTCTGACCAGTGCATGAACTGGGGAGTTGCCGACATGATGGCGTTCACCTCACAACGGAGCTGGTGTTGAGCATGTTTGCCCGCCTCTTCACTAGTGAAGACGACGTAACAGCCATCTTGGTTGGGGAACTAGTCGATCAAATGGCCGTCATTCTGGGCCGGAGCCGGAGCCGGCGCTGGGGCGACAGCTTGGGCTGGGGCCGGCGCATGGGCTGGCGGCACGGGAGGAGCCGGAAGGCCATCCCCCGGGCCAACCGCTATGAGAAGCTGCACTGTCGGAGCGTGTGCGTAGAGGGTTTGGCCCATGAGTGGTTCTTGCAGGGGAGGTCGAGCATTTGCTCGAAGGTGAGCTTCGGCTGCCAGACAGCCTTGCCAGTGCGCTGGCGCTGGCTGGAAGGCTAGGCAGCCGGCTCCTACTCCTCGATGGTATTGACCTGCCGGCTCCCGTAGCGGGGATCCGGCTGGTCATTCTTGCGCTTGTTGTTTTGCGGCTGCCGGTTGTCAGCACCCGGCCAAGACGTTGCCGGTGTTGTTGTTGCCTTGGCGGGCAGGGTCGTCTTGACCCGGATGGTTGAATCAGCCATGGTGTACTTGTCCGCCTTGGTCATGAGCTCGGCAAGCGTGGCTGGCTCGGAGCACAGGAGCTTGTGCTTAAGGGGGTGTCGTCTCGGCAGCCTTCAATGAAGTATTGCATGGCTTGTACCTCGTGCACCCCCTCGCAGGAGTTGCGAAGCTCGGTCCATCGAGTGAGGTAGTCGCGGAGGGATTCGTCCGACCCCTGAACGCACATGGCGAGTTCGCGGGGGCGGCCAGGCCACTTGTAGGTGCCGGTGAAGTTGCGGACGAAGGCGTCCTCGAAGTCCGTCCAAGTGTTGATGCTGCCAGCCGCCAGGCTGTTGAGCCAGGTGCGGGTCGAGCCGATCAACATGAGGGAGGCGTAGCGAATGGCTACGTGCTTGTTCCCCTTGGTGATGCCAACCGCGGTGGTGTAGTCGACCAGCCAGTCTTCGGGCTTGGCAGCCCCGTTGTACTTCGGAGTGTCTCGGGGGAGCGTGAAGCCGGTCGGGAACGACTCGTTGCAGATCCGAGGGCCGAAACAGGCCGGACCAATCGAGCCCTCCTCCTCGAGGAGGGAGGACTGCGTGAGGTGGTCGATGCGTTTGCGGGCGTCGTTCTCGCTGCGGGGGACACGCGACCCGATCTGGGCCGAGAGCTCGGGGAGGATGATGGGCGGAACTGTCTGTTCCCGCTCGCGCCATGGGGGTGGAGTCTTCTTGGTGGCGACCGTTGCGAGGCGGGTCGTTGGTGCACCGGCTGCTAAAAGTCGGCTGCTCACTCCCCGGCATCTAAGAGTGCCGGGGGTTGTTTGTTCCGGTCCGACGGCTAGAGACGCGAGGGGAGTTGGAGTGTTGAGCCGGCTGATGGCCAGCCGTCCCCATGCCCTCGAGCTCGAGCCGGAGACCTCCGGTGGCAGTGCTGCCCGACGCGAGCAGACGCTGCTGCGCGTCGGCGGCGTTGATGAGCTCCTTGATGTGGCGCTCGTGAGCGGCACGCTCTTCACCCTCCAAGGTGGCAAAATCCGCGTAAGCCACCTTGAGGGCCCGCAAGTTGGCTGCAGGGGTGTCGTAGACGGGCATCTTGCCGCCAAGGATTTCGGCGACCACGCCGCCGCGGTCACGCATAGGCGGAAGCATATTCCCGCTGGGCGGCCTCCATGCGGCACCACGTGGCCGCGAGGGCGGTGGCGTCCTCGAACAGGATGCGACGAGCTGCCTCGAGGTCCGCCGCGGCGGCGTCAGGGTTTGCCATTGGGGCGATAGGGGTGCTCAGGCCCCGGAGGGCCGTACCAACGGATCGGAGGTGCCGACGCGGGTCGCGGCGGCGTCGGCCCTGGTCCACGCGCGTCCGGAGGAGGTGGAGGAGACGATGGCCAACACCCCCACGCGACCATGGGAGCCACTGGACTGGGTCGCAGCGAGTGCTCCCATGGTCGTGGGAGGATCGGCGTAGACGAGCACCTGCCCGGGGTACTCGTCCGCGGCCGGAACCTCGGCAAGGCTGAGCCTGCCGAAGCGCTCGGTGAGCGCGTCAATGTCGGCGGCGAGGTCGACGGAGTCGCCCATAGGGCGTGTCGAAGCAACCCCATGAGCCCGCGGTTTCGCCTAGACGTGCGGCGGCGGCGGGGAATGGAGAGGGGTCCCGCCCGGAGCATGAATCTGGACGGTGTCGTGTACGGCCCCACGGTGGGCGCCAACTATTGTCGTTTTCTCACGACAGATGCCATAGGGTGGCTTATCGTAGGTGGTTGGGGCCGGAGGACACCAACAGGTTCCGGGTGCGAGATTGGGCACGAGCGGTGGTGACACACGACGTACCCAGGTTCAGGGCCCTCCGTGGGAGGTAACACCCCTAGTCCTGCTTCGTCTAGTTGGATGGATGTGTATGTGTACAGGGGTGCTCTTGGAGCTGTGTCTAGAGGAGGAAGAAGGAGCAGCTGGCTCGTCTTCCTCCGCTACTAGAGGGTTTTGAGAGTTCTGCGGGTATGCGAGGGAGATCATCCGTCCCGTTGCATGGCGGGCTCGGGGGGTTTTATAGGCCAACCCCCCGGCTCTATAATATATCTAAAGTACAGGGGTGAGGGGACCCGGCTGGAAGTCTCTCCGGTTGGTCAGGGGGCCCACCCTTCGCGCCGTCTCGTCGTCTGTAGGGTCCACCGACTGAGCGGTCCCGTCTCCTGCTGGGGCCCGCCAGCCGGCTCCGCGATTGGCTCCCGCTCACCTGCCACAGGACGGGTCGCCCGGGAGGCGTCGTCTAGCGCCAGCCGGCCGACGTCTTCGGTACGGCCGGCGGCACTGTAGCCACGCTGAGGCATGTAATCGAGTGGGCGAGGGCGTGCCGACACTGTTCCCTCGCTCGGTCGCGCTCGCCAAGGTCAGCGGCTTGGACGGCCAGACTGTAGCCATGCGCTTCAATGCGTCAATGGTCACTATGGCCATAGGGCCACCCGTCGTGGCGATCGCGTCTTGTCGTCGTACCCGTGCCTAGGGGGATTGGACGTCGCATGTCCGCCCCTGGGTCAACGGAGGAGGCGGCCTGGCAGGCAGCCGGCCGCGTTCAGCCGGCCGGTGGTCGAGCCGGTCGCACGACCAGCTGCCCGCATGGCCAGTCGGCAGCACGTCGAGCCGGCCGTCCTCTAGCCGGCCACGCAGTTTTCTTCGAAGCGGAAGGGGGGAGAACCCCATTGCTTTGGGCTACCTAGCGGTGATAACCCCGTCAAGTTTGTATTTTCCAAGAACTGACTAACACAATCAGAATAGAGAGGAGAGTTCTCAAAGAAATAAATAAAGAGAATTAGAGGAGAGTAAACTAACCCTCCTTCCTTGCATTGATCGTGGAAAAAACAAATTGTTGGGTCTTGTCCCCCCCCCCCCCCCCCCCGGATTCGTCCCTGCCAGGACCATTATGCATCCATTCTGAGTCTCTCATCTCCAGGAGTGAAAACAGTCGTGAACAAAAAAAGAAGGCAGGAAATTTAATGATTTCTGTATGACATAGATGACATGCAAGCCACACTTTCTCCAGGCTAATCTTAGTTCTGGCAAGATAAACCATGATTTAAACTTGTCCTATTAGCATCTCAACAATGGAGAGAGGTCTGCTATTTCAAAATGGAAAACTGTACGATAAGGAAATATCCATGAGTAGATATTGCGCCAGGATAGTTACCGTTTCACAAAGCTAAAAAGGAAAAAAAATCCACATAAAAATTTAGGAAGATCAAAGCCACACAACAAGGTCTTCCTAATGAGGTGAATATACCATCATGAAAATAAATCATACCAACAAGGCCTCCTATACAAATCACAAACTTCTATATGCTCCTTTTATCTTTCTCTCGCCTTTTCCAATGATTGTTTCCACACTGTTCGCGTTGAAGACTTCATTTTCTCCAATACAAAATATATCAAGCTCAAAAAGACCATAAACTGATGGTCATATCATCTCTTTGGGCAACAACCAGTCCTAGCACTACATCTAGATAACTACTATTTACTCACATATCACAAAAAAGGAAAATAAGCTAACTGCATATTCAGTTGTAAAGTAAGAGAAAGCAAACTAAAAATTTACTAAAGAAACTTTTAGTTCTAGAAAATAATTTGGCTGACTCTAAAAATTAAGGTTGTGCTTTCCACCATTGTGAATAATCGGAAACCGTTGTAATATGCCTTCCTATTGCATCCTAAACTTTCAAAGAGCGTATAAGCCATATAGTAAGCATATACGTGCAACGCACGTCTAGATTAATAAAAGTTAAGTCAAACATTACAATCAATTAAATTGTTGTTTGTCATGAATTAACATAAGTGGTTGTTCATTCAAATTGTAAGTCATGCCAGCAACATGCACATATCAACTAACACTAACTTAATCAAACATAAGAAGCACAAAAGATGGAATTGCTGCATGTCAGAGAAAGACATATTTATTTATTCAAATACTGATTTACTTTATACAAATAAAATATCATTTTCAAAACAAGGTGTATTACCCACTTCCAAGTACATATATGTAAGTGTATGTATTGCAGCTATTCTTACCTTAATATAGAAACCAAAAAGTATCAAGCTGCTCCCTCAAGAAAAAAGTACTGAACTCCTAAACTCATTCACAACAGGCATCCATAACCACTTGAATACATGTATTGCAGAAACAATCACCTCGTCCAGCATCTTAGACTAACCTCCATCAAAATGAACACATACTTACTGTAGTTCCTGATTGCTACTCCATGAAACTTATAATTGTTTTGTTTCTAGTTTACACTTGTATAATATAAATATAGCTAAACATGTTTTAGCAAATTCTCTCATCCATTTTAGCAACTTCTTTGGGTGTTCCTTTCTTGCTCTGCCAGGTACACATTGCCATAAATGAAGCAGGGTCCCGACGCTGCTTAATCATGCACAGTCACAATTTAGAAACTCTACTACCCATTAGTAACACCAATACACCATCCATGATTATGTCACTTTGCGTAGCCTATATTTAAATGATGAGACACGTTCAAGATCGTTAGGTACCAGGATTAAAGATCATCCACATACATGCCAAAAAAACTCAAAACAAATTACAATATCTCTTGGATATCATGATGCACATACTCATAGACATAACAAAGTTAAATGTTTTTCATAAATTTTCCCATTTAGAATGTCGCACACGTGCAGTTGCCCGGTCACAATATATTCATCAATATATCCCTCAATTATTTATGAGATATATGACTACCCCACCAGGAGCAAATAGATAACAATTCAGAGCATGGTGTTCTGTGAGATCTCACACAGTCAATGAATGAAATTTTGATTGTTACAAAATTATTCATATGTAGAAATTTCAATGTAAAAAATGATAGTGGTAGTAAGTTATTTGTGCATATAGAATGTCTTCCATGGATCACAAAGAGGTTCGGTAGCCATCCTAGAGGAGCAATGTAACATACCTTGAATTACATGAGCAAGAGGTGGTTGCAGAGGGGAGTCCAACCCATGTCTTGTCAATTGCACCATTATTCCGCAGTTGGATATTGCAAAAATTCTCATCCCTCATCTAATGGTTACATGGTAAGAATCTGCCGAAAAATGCGGGTCTCATAAGTATTGTTAGACGAAACCATTTTGAAAATCATGCTCCATATTGTGCATGATTAATAAGACAATGTGTGTGCAATGTGTGTCTTCTATTAGTCTGTGTTTCCAAACCTGCCCATTCTATCAAAGAAATAATAAATATAAATTTGATTATTTGTTTATTAGTTTCAAAAATTGCAGTGGTTTTTTTACCCTACTGTCTATAGTAAAAAAAGGATATCAATGAAAAATCTGAAAAGACCGTACTCTTCATACATGTATCGAATGGAACCACCTGCTAAAATGGTATGCAGAGAGAAAGATTAAATATGCATCTATTAGAGAAGGTAATAACCGAAGTTGTAAGTGTAAACTTTGGGAACTATCAATAACAAACAAAACAGAAACCAAATCAGTTCTAGTCAATCAGCTAAAATAATTGAAATGAAATAAAATTCAAGATGTAGACCTTGAATAGAAAATGAGAACACATGTGAATCAAAAGAGGCCCTCTGCTCCATGGCAAATATATCGAGGACCCACAAAGGAGGGACTATCATCCTATATACCTAAATAGTTGATCCACAATATCTCAATTCTTTCAACATGCACACATGCCACCTGACCACATATGCCACCTCATCACCCCATTAATTATTTCTCTTAATAGGCATGAAAAATGATATCTACATTCTCTCTCAACATGCACACATTCTAAATTTTCAATTCAACGCACATGCCACATGATCAATCGCACTGATTATATTTCTCTTGACATGCATGAACAATACCTTGTATACTATATATTTACACCTATATAATAATCAAATATAACATATTATATCTATTTTAATTTCCACTTAAATTTCATGAAAATATATTACAACCAATTCCCACAGCAACGCGCGGGGTATCGTGTAGTTTACATGAAAGATGGGATCAAGTATCAACTCGACAAGTTCATGGCTGCAATAACCGTTATCTGTATTTATTATTTACCTGATATGATGCTAATTGGGAGATGTGGGATGCAAGCTGAGCGAGCAGTGGGAAGCATCAATCGGACACCGCAATAGATCAGAGGACTCCGCTACTCCGCCTTCAGTCCAATCTGATACGTACTGCCGCCCTTGCCTCCTCCTTTCCGCGACAGTCCGAATCAAATCTAATTGCAGACTATGATTTTTAAAATGTTTCACTCTGAACAATGACCTGTAACCACTCATAGCGCTCAGGTTATAGTACGAATTGAATGTGTATATAACTAAGGCATTAAGTTAACCATAATTGGCAAGATGTTGTAACTGAAAAACATGCAAACAAATTAAGATGATAATAATGGAATAATTGATATTCAACTTATGGAACAGATCACTAACTTTGAATCTCTCCCAATATGTAATGCCCAAGCATATATATCTCGGGTTATCATATTAAAGCTGGATGGCAAGGTATAAAACCTTTCTTTTGTACATGGTCATAAATATTTCTAACAAATTTATTTTATAAATTTTGAAAAGAAACAACAAGACTACAGGAGACAGTGATGACGCGTTACTAATTGCTCCATAGTCGAATAAGTGGCGTAGAGTAAGCAATAATTGTTGCGAGACATTACATGGGAAACAAAAAAATTCCTACGCACACGCAAGATCTATCCATGGTGATGAGCATCTACGAGAGGGAGAGTGGATCTACATACCCTTGTAGATCGCTAAGCGGGAAGCGTTAAGAAAGACGGTTGATATAGTCGAACGTCTTCGCGATCCAAATCGCCGAGCGTCCCACGATCCCATCACGATCCATCTCGCGATCCAATCACGATCCGTCCCGCGATCCCATCACGATCCATCACGCGATCAAATCACGAATCGTCTCGCGATCCTGATCACGGTCCTTCCGATCTAGCGCCGAACGGACGACACCTCTGCGTTCAGCACACATATAGCTCGATGACGATCTCCGCCTTCTTGATAAAGCAAGAGGGGAGAGAAAGGTAGATGAGTTCTCCAGCAGCGTGACGGCGTGGTGGTGATGGTGGTGGAACTATTCCGGCAGGGCTTCGTGTAAGCACAATCGAAACTAGACTAAAGGAGAAAACGATCTACATGAAGTAGAGGGAGCACGTGGCAATTCGGGTTAGCTCTCCCCTCTAAATCCTCTAGTATATATATAGGAGGGAGGGAGGGGAGGAGGCAGACTCAAACCTCAAGGTTTGGCCGAAATTGGAGGTGGAGGATTCCTACTCCAATCTTACTAGGAGTAGGATTCCTCCTCTCCACTTGGAAACCCTTTCCACCTTTCCTCCTTTGGATTTTTGCCACCCCTAGCCGCATGGGCCTTAGTGGGGGGTTCGGCCAGCCCACTAGGGGCTAGTTTGACTCCTCCCACAGACCATGAGGTCCTTTGGGTCGAGACACCCCTCCCGATGGCCCCCGGTATCCTTCTGGCACTCCCGGTACACTACCGAAGTATCCGAAACTTTTCCGGTCACCAAAACAGGACTGCCTATATGTCAATCTTTACCTACGGACCATTCCGGAGATCCTCGTGATGTCCACGATCTCATCCGGGACTTCGAACAACCTTCGGTCACTACCATACATAACTATATACTATCGAAATGTCATCGAACCTTAAGTGTGCAGACCCTGTGGGTTCGAGAACTATGTAGACATGACCGAGACACCTCCACGGTCAATAACCAATAGTGGGACCTGTATGGCCATATTGGTTCGTACATATTCTACGAATATCTTTATTGGTTGAACCTCTATGTCAAGGATTCAGTTAACCCCGTACGTCGTTCCCTTTGTTCTTCGGTATGTTACTTGCCCGAGATTCGATCGTCGGTATGTCTATACCTAGTTCAATCTCATTACCAGCAAGTCTCTTTACTCGTTCCATAATACAAGATCCTGTGGCTAACACTTAATCACATTGCTTACAAGGCTTATTGTGATGTTGTATTACCGAGTGGGCCCTGAGATACCTCTCCGTCACACTGAGTAAGAAATCTCAGTCTTGATCCATGCCCACTCAACAGACACCCTCGAAGATACTTGTAGAGCATCTTTATAGTCACCCAGTTACGTTGTGACGTTTGATACACACAATGTATTCCTCCGGTGTGAGTGAATTGCATGATCTAATGGTCATAGGAACAAATACTTGACATGCAGAAAACTATAGCAATAAACTGACACGATCATATGCTATGTTTATAGTTTGGGTCTTGCCCATCACATCATTCTCCTAATGATGTGATCCCGTTATCAAATGACATCTCATGTCTACAGCGAGGAAACCTTGACCATCTTTGATCAACGAACTAGTTAACTAGAGGCATACTAGGGACACCGTGTTGTCTATGTACCCACACATGTATTTGAGTTTTCAATCAATACAATTATAGCATGGATAATAAGCGATTATCACGAACAAGAAAATATAATAATATCCAATTTATTATTGCCTCTAGGGCATATTCCAACAGTCTCCCACTTGCACTAGAGTCAATAATCTAGCTCACATCTCTATGTGATTTGTTATGAATCTCACACCCAATGAGTTCCGGGGTTCGATCTTGTTTTGCATTTGAAAGAGGTTTTAGTCAATGGATCTGCGATATTCAGATCCATGTATACTTTGCAAATCTCTATGTCATACTGTAAACATTGCTACCACGCTCCACCTGGAGCTATTCCAAATGGCTACTCCACTATACATATGCGGATTGCTACTAAGAGTCATCCGGATTGGTGTTAAAGCTTGCATCGACTTAACCCTTTATGATAAACTCTTCATCACCTCCATAATCGAGAAATATTTCCTTAGTCCTCTAGTTACTAAGGATAATTTTGACCGCTGTCCAGTGATCCACTCCTGGATCACTCTTGTACCCCTTGACAGACTCATGGCAAGGCACATACAAGTGCGGTACACAACATGGCATACTATATAGAGCCTATGGATAAATCATAGTGGATGACCTTCGTCCTTTCTCTTTCTTCTGTCATGGTCGAGCTTTCAGTCTCACTCAACTCCACACCTTACAAATAAGGCAAGAACTCCTTATTTAACTGATCCATTTTGAACTCTTTCAAAATCTTGTCTAGGTATGCACTTGTTGGGGAACGTCGCATGGGAAACAAAAAATTTCCTACGCTCACGCAAGACCTATCCATGGTGATGAGCATCTACGAGAGGGAGAGTGGATCTACATACCCTTGTAGATCGCTAAGCGTGAAGCGTTAAGAAACGCGGTTGGTGTAGTCGAACGACTTCGCGATCCAAATCGCCGAACGTCTCGCGATCCAATCACGATCCGTCCCGATCAAGCACCAAATGGACGGCACCTCCGTGTTCAGCACACGTACAGCTTGATGACGATCTACGCCTTCTTGATCCAACAAGAGGAAGCGGAGAGGTAGACGATTTCTCCGACAGCGTGACGTCTGTTGGGGAACGTCGCATGGGAAACAAAAAAATTCCTACGTTCACGCAAGACCTATCCATGGTGATGAGCATCTACGAGAGAGAGAGAGAGTGGATCTACATACCCTTGTAGATCACTAAGCGGGAAGCGTTAAGAAATGCGGTTGGTGTAGTCGAACGTCTTCGCGATCCAAATCGCTAAGCGTCCCGCAATCTCATCACGATCCGTCCTGCGATCCAATCACGATCCGTCCCGCAAACTCATCATGATCCATCCCGCGATCTCGTCACGATCCGTTCCGTGATCTCATCATGATCTGTCTCGCAATCTTGATCACGGTCCTTCTGATCTAGCGCCGAACGGACGACACCTCCGCGTTCAGCACACGTACAGCTCGATGACGATCTCCGCCTTCTTGATCCAGCAAGAGGGAGCAGAGAGGTAGAAGAGATCTCTGGCAGCATGACGGCGCTCCGGCGATGGTGGTGGAGCTATTCCATCAGGGCTTCGCCTAAGCACTGCAGAAATCCGATCTAGAGGAGAAACTATGCACTAGAGGAACGAGTAGCACGTGGCTGAAAATTCTGTGCCAAAACCCTAAAATCCTCTAGTATATATAGGAGGAGAGGAGGAGGAGGCTTGGCTGCCACAGAGCCATCCCTTTGGTTGGCCGAACCAAGGAGGATTGGAGGATTCCTCCTCCAATCCTAGTAGGACTAGGACTCCTCCTTATTTTTGCCTTTTTTGCCTTTTTCCACCTTTTTCTCTTTGGGCTTTTCTTCCCAGCCGCATGGGCCTTGTGTGGGACTTCCACCAGCTCACAAAGGGCTGGTATTTACTCTCCCACAGCCCATGTAGCCTCTTGGGTCGAAATACCACTCCCGATGGTCTTCCGGTACACTACCGACACTCCCGGTACACTACCAATGAGCCCGAAACTTTTCCGGCGACCAAAATAGGACTTCCTATATATCAATCTTTACCTCTGGACCATTCCGGAGCTCCTCGTTATGTCCGGGATATCATTCGAGACTCCGAACAACCTTCGGTCACCACCATACATAACTCTATACTACCAAAACGTCATCAAACGTTAAGTGTGCAGACCCTACGGGTTCGAGAACTATGTAGACATGACCGAGACACCTCTACAATCAATAACCAATAGCAGGACCTGGATGCCCATATTGGTTCCTACATATTCTACGAAGATCTTTATTGGTCAAACCTCTATGTCAAGGATTTAGTTAAACCCGTATGATGTTCCCTTTGTTCTTCGGTATGTTACTTGCCCGAGATTCGATCGTCGGTATCTCCATACCTAGTTCAACCTCGTTACTGGCAAGTCTCTTTACTCATTCCGTAATACAAGATCCCGTGACTAACACTTAGTCACATTGCTTGCAAGGCTTATTGTGATGTTGTATTACCGAGTGGCCCTTGAGATACCTCTCCGTCACACGGAGTAATAAATCCCAGTCTTGATCCATGCCAACCCAACAGACACCCTTGGAGATACTTGTAGAGTACCTTTATAGTCACCCAGTTATGTTGCGGCGTTTGATACACACAAGGCACTTCTCCGGTGTTAGTGAGTTGCACGATCTCATGGTCATAGGAACAGATACTTGACATGCAGAAAATAGTAGCAATAAACTGACACGATCAAATGCTACATTTGTAGTATGGGTCTTGTCCATCACATCATTTTCCTAATGATGTGATCCCGTTAACAAATGACATCTCATTTCATGATTAGGAAACCACAACCATCTTTGATCAATGAGCTAGTCTATTAGAGGCATACTAGGGACATGGTGTTGTCTATGTATCCACACATGTATCTGAGTTTCCGATCAACATAATTATAGCATGGATAATAAACGATTATCATGAACAAGGAAATATGATAATAACCAATTTATTATTGCCTCTAGGGCATATTTCCAACAGTCTCCCACTTGCACTAGAGTCAATAATCTAGTTCACATCACCATGTGATACGCATTGTTATGAATCTAACACCCAATGAGTTCTGGGGCTCGATCATGCTTTGCATGTGAGAGAGGTCTTATAGTCAACGGGTCTGCGACATTCAGATCCGAGTGTACTTTGAAAATCTCTATGTCAAACTATAAACACTGCTACCATACTCCACTTGGTACTATTCCAAATGGCTGCTCCACTATACGTATCCGGAATGTTACTAAGAGTCATCCGGATTAGTGTTAAAGCTTGCATCGACGTAACTCTTTACGACGAACTCTTTATCACCTCCATAATCGAGAAACATCTCCTTAGTCTTTTAGTTACTAAGGATAATCTTGATCGCTGTCTAGTGATCCACTCCTGGATCACTTTTGTACCCCTTGACAGACTCACGGCAAGGCACACACCAGGTGCGGTACACAGCATGGCATAATATAGAGCCTATGGCTAAGGCGTAGGGGACGACGTTCGTCCTTTCTCTTTCTTCTGCCGTTGTCAAGCTTTGAGTCTCACTCAACTTCACACCTTACAAATCAGGCGAGAACTCTTTCTCTGACTGATCCATTTTGAACTCTTTCAAAATCTTGTCAAGGTATGTACTCATTGAAAGTCTCATCAAGCATTTTGATCTATCTCTATAGATCTTGATGCTCAAAAATTAGGTAGCTTTATCTAGGTCTTCCTTTGAAAAACTCTGTTCAAACAACCGTTTATGCTTTCCAGAAATTCTACATAATTTCCGATCAAGAATATGTCAACCACATATGCTTACCAGAAACTCTATAGTGCTCCCACTCACTTTATTGTAAATACAAGTTTCTCATAAACTTTGTATAGACTCAAAAACTTTGATCACCTCACCAAAGTGTATATTCCAACTCCGAGATGCTTTCTTCGGTTCATAGAAGGATCGCTGAAGCTTGCACACCTTTTAGCATCCTTAGGACTGACAAAACCTTTTGGTTGTATCTCATACAACCTTTCCTTAAGGAAGGAAACGATGTTTTGGCATCCATCTACCAGATTTCATAATTGAAAAATGCAGCAACTTCTAACATAATTCCAATAGACTTTAGCATCGCTACGAGTGAGAAAGTCTCATCGCAGTCAACTCCTTGAACTTGGAGGAAATTTCTTTGCAACAAGTCGAGCTTTATAAATGGTGACATTCACCATCAGCGTCTGTCTTCATCTTAAAGGTCCATTTGTACTCAACGACCTGCCATCCAACGAGCAAGTCTACCAAAGTCTATACTTGGTTTTCATACATGGATCCTTTCTCGGATTTCATGGCCTCTAACCATTTGTCAGAATCCGGGCCCATCATCGCTTCTCCATAGCTCATAGGTTCATCGTTGTCCAACAACATGACCTCCAAGACAAGGTTCTCGTACCGCTCAGGAGCAGTACACATCCTTGTCGACCTATGAGGTTCAATAGTAACTTTATCCAAAGCTTCATGATCATCATCATTAACCTCTTCAACTACCGTAGGCTTCACAGAAACATCTTCCTGCGCTGCGCTACTCTCTGGTTGAAACAAAGGTTCAACAACCTCATCAAGTTCTATCTTCCTCCCACTCAATTCTTTCGAGAGAAAATCTTTCTTGAGAAAGGACCCAGTTTTAGCAACAAACATTTTATGCTTGGATCTGAGATAGAAGGTTCACCCAACTGTTCTTAGGGTATTCTATGAAGATGCATTTGTCCGCTTTGAGTTTGAGCTCATTCGGTGAAAACATTTTCCACACAAGCGTCGTAGCCCCAAACATTAAGAAATGACAGCTTAGGTTTCTATCAAACCATAATTCACATGGTGTCATCTCAATGGATTTAGATGGTGCCCTATTTAAAGTGAATGTAGTTGTCTCTAATGCATAACCCCAAAACTATAGTAGCAAAATGATAAGAGACATCATAGCCCGCACCATGTCCAATAGAGCATGACTACGACGTTCGAACACACCATCACTCTATGGTGTTCCAGGTGGCGTGAGTTGTGAAACAACTTTCACATTGTCTAAAGTTGAATGCCAAACTCATAACTCAGATATTCACCTCCATAATCATATCACAGACATTTTTATCTTCTTGTCACGATGATCTTAATCTTCACTCTGAATTTGCTTGAACCTTTCAAACGATTCGGACTTGTGTTTCATTAAGTAAATATACACTATATCTACTCAAATCATCAGTGAAGGTAAGAAAATAACGATATCCACCGCACGCTACAAGACTCATTGGATTGCATACATCAACATGTATCATTTCCAATAAATCACTTGCCTGCTCCATCAGACCAGAAAACGAGGTCCTTAGTCATCTTTGACCAAAAGGCATGGTTCGCATGTCTCAACCGATTCGAAATCGAATGAGTCCAAAGATCCATCAGCATTGAGTTTCTTCATGCGTTTTATACAAATATGACATTTAGCGGCAGTGCCACAAGTATGTGGTACTATCATTATTAACTTTGCATCTTTTGGCATCAATGTTATGAACATGTGTATTACTACGATCAAGATTCAACAAACCATTCTCACTGGATGCATGACCATTGAAGGTATTATTCATGTAAATAGAATAATCATTATTCTCTAACTTCAATGAATAACCGTGTTGCAATAAACACGATCTAATCACGTTCATGCTCAACGCAAAACACCAAATAACACTTATTTAGGTTTGTTACTAATCCCGAAGGTAGAGAGAGCATGCGATGTTGATCACATCAACCTTGGAAACATTTCCAACACACATCGTCACCTCACCCTTAGCTAGTACACCGTTTATTCCATAGCTTTCATTTCGAGTTACTAACATTTAGCAACCAAACCGGTATCCAATACCCAGGTGCTACTAGGAGTACTAGCAAGGTACACATCAATAACACGTATATCAATTATACTTCTGTCGACGTTGCCAGCCTTCTTATCTACCAAGTATCTAGGGTTGTTTCGCTTCAGCGACCGCTCTTCTCATGATCGAAGCACTTAGTCTCGGGTCTGGGTTCAACTTTGGGTTGCTTCACTAGAGCAGCAACTGACTTGCTATCCATGAAGTTTCCCTCCTTGCTCCTGCCCTTCTCAAAACTAGTGGTTTGACTAACCATCAACACTTGACTATCCTTCTTGATTTCTACCTTCGCGGTGTCAAACATCGCGAACATCTCAGGGATCATTATTTCTATCCTTGGCATTTTATAGTTCATCACCAAGTTCTAGTAGCTTAATGACAGTGACTTGGAGAACTATATCAATCACTATCTTATCTGGAAGATCAACTCCCACTCGATTCAAGCGATTGTAGCACCCAGACAATCTGAGCACATGCTCAATGATTGAGCTATTCTATTTCATCTTGCAGGCAAAGAATCTTTTTGGAGATCTTACATCTCGCAACACGGGCACGAGCCTGAGATCCTAATTTCAGCTCTTAGAACATCTCATATGTTCCGTGACGTTCAAAACGTTTCGGAGCCTCAATTGTAAGCCGCAATGCATGACGCACTAAACTATCAAGTAGTCATCAGAACGTGCCTGTCACATGTTCACAACATCTATAGACGACGCTAGAGGGGTTGGCGCACCGAGCGGTGCATTAAGGACATAAGCCTTGTGTGCAGCAATGAGGACAATCCTCAGATCAGGGACCCAGTCCACAATATTGCTACCATCATCTTTCAACTCTATTTCTCTAGGAACATATAAAAAAATCAAGGGAGCTACAGCGTGAGCAAGTAATCTACAACTTAATTTGCAAAGACACTACTGACTATGTTCATGATAATGAGTTCAATTAATCATATTACCGAAGAACTCCCACTCAAATTGACATACCTCCGGTCATTCGAGTGATACATGATCCAAATTCACCAACTCAAGTCCGATCATCACGTGAGTTGAGGTGGTTTCAATGGTGAACATCATCATGTTGATCATATCGACTATATGACTCATGTTCGACCTTTCGGTCTCTTGTGTTCCGAGGCCATGTCCGTACATGCTAGGCTCGTCAAGTTTAACCCGAGTGTTCTGCATGTGCACCACTGGCTTGCACCCGTTGTATGTGAATGTAGAGTCTATCACACCCGATCATCACGTGGTGTCTCGACACGAAGAACTTTCACAACGGTGCACACTCGGGGAGAACACAATTTATCTTGAAATTGAGTGAGGGATCACCTTATAATGCTACCGTCGTCCTAAGGAAAACAAGGTGCATAAAAGGATTAACATCACATGCAAATCATAAGTGACATGATATGGCCATGAACTTGTGCTTTTGATCTCCATCATGAAAGCACCGGCATGATCTCCATCGTCACCGGCATGACACCATGATCTCCATCACCATGTCGCCATCGGGGTTGTCGCGCCCACCATGCTTCTACTACTATTGCTACCGTTTAGCGATAAAGTAAAGCATTACATACCGCTTAATGATTGACACGCAGGTCATACAATAATTAAAGACAACCCTATGGCTCCTGCCGGTTGCCGTACTCATCGACATGCAAGTCATGATAATCTATACATCACATGACAATCTCATACATCACATATATCACATCATGTAATTGGCCATATCACATCACAACATACCCTGCAAAAACAAGTTAGACGTCCTCTAATTGTTGTTGCATGTTTTACGTGGCTGCTACAGGTATCTAGCAAGAACAATTCTCATCTACGCAAAAACCACAACGGTGATACACTAGTTGCTTTTCAACCTTCTCAAGGACCGCCTTTGTCGAATCCGATCCAACTAAAGTGAGAGAAACTGGCACCCGCAAGCCATCTATGCAACAAGTTGTGGGTGAGGGAACCGGTCTCTCGTAAGCGTATGAGTAATGTTGGTCCGTGACTCTTCATCTCACAATACCGCTGAACCAAAACATGACCAAGGGAGGAAGCAATCTAAGCATCAATGCCCACAAACTCTTTGTGTTCTACTCGAGATCTCATCTACACATAGACCTAGCTCATGATGCCACTGTTGGGGAACGTCGCATGGGAAACAAAAAAATTCCTACGTTCACGCAAGACCTATCCATGGTGATGAGCATCTACGAGAGGGAGAGTGGATCTACATACCCTTGTAGATCGCTAAGCGGGAAGCATTAAGAAACACGGTTGGTGTAGTCGAACGTCTTCGCGATCCAAATCGCCGAGCGTCCCACGATCTCATCACGATCCGTCCTACGATCCAATCACGATCTGTCCCGCAAACTCATCACGATCCGTCCCGCGATCTCATCACGATTTGTTCTGCGATCTCATCACGATCCGTCTCGCAATCTTGATCACGGTCCTTCCGATCTAGCGCCGAACGGACGGCACCTCCGCGTTAAGCACATGTATAGCTCGATGACGATCTCCGCCTTCTTCATCCAGCAAGAGGAAGCGGAGAGGTAGAAGAGTTCTCTGGCAGCGTGATGGCGCTCCGGCGATGGTGGTGGAGGTATTCCGGCAGGGCTTCGCCTAAGCACTGCAGAAATCCGATCTAGAGGAGAAACTATGCACTAGTGGAACGGGTAGCACGTGGCTGAAAATTCTGTGCCAAAACCCTAAAATCCTCTAGTATATATAGGAGGAGAGGAGGAGGAGGCTTGTCTGCCAAAGAGCCAGCCCTTAGGTCGGCCGAACCAAGGAGGATTAATCCTAGTAGGACTAGGACTCCTCCTTATTTTTGCCTTTTTTGCCTTTTCCCACCTTTTTCTCTTTGGGCTTTTCTTCCCAGCCGCATGGGCGTTGTGTAGGACTTCCACCAGCCCACAAAGGGCTGGTATTTACTCTCCCACAGCCCATGTAGCCTCTTGGGTCGAAATACCTCTCCCGATGGTCTTCCGGTACACTCCCGGCACTCCCGGTACACTACCGATGAGCCCGAAACTTTTCCGGTGACCAAAATAAGACTTCCTATATATCAATCTTTACCTCCAGACCATTCCGGAGCTCCTCGTGATGTCCGGGATCTCATCCGGGACTCCGAAAAACCTTCGGTAACCACCATACATAACTCTATACTACCGAAACGTCACCAAACCTTAAGTGTGCAGACCCTGCGGGTTCGAGAACTATGTAGACATGACCAAGACACCTCTACGTTCAATAGGAAATAGTGGGACTTGGATGCCCATATTGGTTCCTACATATTCTATGAAGATCTTTATCGGTCGAACCTCTATGTCAAGGATTTAATTAATCCCGTATGATGTTCCCTTTGTTCTTCGGTATGTTACTTGCCCGAGATTCGATCGTCGGTATCTCCATACCTAGTTCAACCTCGTTACCGGCAAGTCTCTTTACTCGTTTCGTAATATAAGATCCCGTGACTAACAATTAGTCACATTGCTTGCAAGGCTTATTGTGATGTTGTATTACCGAGTGGGCCCTGAGATACCTCTCCATCACACGGAGTAACAAATCCCAGTCTTGATCCATGCCAACCCAACAGACACCCTCGGAGATACCTGTAGAGTACCTTTATAGTCACCCAATTACGTTGCGACATTTGATACACACAAGGCACTCCTCCGGTGTCAGTGAGTTGCGTGATCTCATGGTCATAGGAACAAATACTTGACATGCAGAAAAGAGTAGCAATAAACTGACATGATCATATGCTACGTTTGTAGTTTGGGTCTTGTCCATCACATCATTTTCCTAATGATGTGATCCCATTACCAAATGACATCTCATGTCCATGACTAGGAAACCACAGCCATCTTTGATCAACGAGCTAGTCTATTAGAGGCATACTAGGGACATGGTGTTGTCTATGTATCCACACATGTATCTGAGTTTCCGATCAACACAATTATAGCATGGATAATAAACGATTATCATGAACAAGGAAATATGATAATAACCAATTTATTATTGCCTCTAGGGCATATTTCCAACAACATCGCCACGGCGATGGTGGTGGAGCAATTCCGGTAGGGCTTCGCCTAAGCACTGCAGAAAACCGATCTAGAGGAGAAACTATGCACTAGAGGAACGAGTAGCACGTGGCTGAAAATCTAGTGCAAAACCCCTAAAACCTCTTGTATATATAAGAGGAATAGAGGAGGAGGCTTGGCCCAAGGTCCAAGTCATCTAGGCTTCGGCCAAACCAAGAGGAGAGGAGGATTCCTCCTCCAATCCTAGTAGGACTAGGACTCCTCCTTATTTTGGCCTTTTTGCCTTTTTCCACCTTTTTCTCTTTGGGCTTTTCTTCCCAGCCGCATGGGCCTTGTGTGGGACTTCCACCAGCCCACTAAGGGCTGGTATTCACTCTCCCACAGCCCATGTAGCCTCTTGGGTCGAAATACCCCTCCCGATGGTCTCCCGGTACACTATCGACACTCCTGGTACACTACCAATGAGCCCGAAACTTGTACGTTGACCAAAATAGGACTTCCTATATATCAATCTTTACCTCCAGACCATTCTGGAGCTCCTCGTGACCTCTAGGATCTCATCCGGGACTCCGAACAACCTTTGGTCACCACCATGCATAACTCTATCCTACCGAAACGTCACCAAACCTTAAGTGTGCTGACCCTGCGGGTTCCAAAACTATGTAGACATGACCGAGACACCTCTATGGTCAATAACCAATAGAGGGACCTGGATCCCATATTGGTTCCTACATATTCTACGAAGATCTCTATCGGTTGAACCTTTATGTCAAGGATTCAGTTAATCACGTGTGATGTTCCCTTTGTTCTTCGGTATGTTACTTGCCCGAGATTCGATCGTCGGTATCTCCATACCTAGTTCAACCTCGTTACCGGAAAGTCTCTTTACTCGTTCCGTATTACAAGATCCCGTGACTAACACTTAGTCACATTGCTTGCAAGGCTTATTGTGATGTTGTATTACCGAGTGGGCCCTGAGATACCTCTCCATCACACGGAGTAACAAATCCCAGTCTTGATCCATGCCAACCCAACAGACACCCTCGGAGATACCTGTAGAGCACCTTTATAGTCACCGAGTTATGTTGCGACATTTGATACACACAAGTCACTCTTCCGATGTCCGTGAGTTGCATGATCTCATGGTCATAGGAACATATACTTGACATGCAGAAAACAGTAGCAATAAACTGACACGATCATATGCTACGTTTGTAGTTCGGGTCTTGTCCATCACAACATTCTCCTAATGATGTGATCCCATTATCAAATGACATCACATGTCAATGGCTAGGAAACCTTGACCATCTTTGACCAACGAGCTAGTTCAGTAGAGGCATACTAGGGACAAAGTGTTGTCTATTTACCCACACATGTAATGTGTTTCCAATCAATACAATTATAGCATGGATAATAAACGATTATCATGAACAAGGAAATATAATAATAAACACTTTATTTATTACCTCTAGGGCATATTTCTAACAGTCTCCCACTTGCACTAGAGTCAATAATCTAGTTCACATCACTATGTGATTTACATTGTAGTGAATCGAACACCCATGCAGTTCTGGTGTTGATCATGTTTAGCCCTTGGAAGAGGTTTAGTTAATGGGTCTACAACATTCAGATCCCTGTGCACTTTGCAAATATTTATGTCCTTTTCCTCAATTTAATTGCGGATGGAGTTGAAGCGTCGCTTTATGTGTCTGGTCCTCTTGTGAAACCTTGGTTTCTTGGCCAGAGCAATGGCACTAGTGTTGTCACAGAACAGGTTCATTGGATTCAGTGCACTGGGCACTACTCCAAGATCTGTCATGAACTGCTTCATCCAGACACCTTCCTTCGCTGCCTCCGAGGCTGCGATGTACTCCGCTTCGCACGTAGAATCGGCTACCACGCTTTGCTTGGAACTGCACCAGCTTACCGCTCCCCCGTTGAGAATAAATACGTATCCGGTTTGTGACTTAGAGTCATACGGATCAGTGTCAAAGCTTGCATCGACGTAACCCTTTACGACAAGCTCTTCATCACCTCCATAAACAAGAAACATTTCCTTAGTCCTTTTTAGGTACTTAAGGATATTCTTGACCGCCGCCCAGTGCTCCATTCCAGGATCACATTGAAACCTTCCGGCCATACTTATGGCAAGGCTAACATCGGGTCTTGTGCTCTGCATTGCATACATGATAGAGCCTATGGCTGAAGCATAGGGGATGACACTCATCTTTTCTCTATCTTCTGTAGTCACTGGGCATTGAGTCTTACTCAACTTCACACCTTGTAACACAGGCAAGAACCCCTTCTTGGACTGATCCATTTTGAACTTCTTCAAAACTTTATCAAGGTATGTGCTCTGTGAAAGTGCTATTAAGCGTCTCGATCTATCTCTATAGATCTTAATGCCTAATATAAAAGCAGCTTCTCCTAGGTCCTTCATTGAAAAACTCTTATTCAAATATTCCTTCACGCTTTCCAGCATTTCTATATTGTTTCCAATCAGAAATATGTCATCCACATATAATATTAGAAACGCTATAGAGCTCCCACACACTTTCTTGTAAAAACAAGCTTCTCCATAAACTTGTATAAACCGAAACACTTTGATCACCTCATCAAAGCGCTTATTCCAACTCTGAGATGCTTGCACCAGCCCATAAATGGATCGCTAGAGTTTGCAAACTTTGTCAGCATTCTCTGGATCGACAAAACCTTCTGGTTGCATCATATACAACTCTTCCTCAAGGAAACCGTTGAGGAACGCTGTTTTGAGATCCACCTGCCAAATTTCATAGTCAAAATAAGCAGCTATTACCAACATGATTTTGACAGACTTAAGCATCGCTACGGGTGAGAATGTCTCATCGTAGTCAACTCCTTGGACTTGTGAAAAACCCTTTTCCACAAGTCAAGCTTTATAGATGGTGACATTATCGTCCGCGTCCGTCTTCTTCTTAAAGATCCATTTGTTCTGAATGGCCTTTCGCCCTTTAGGTAATACTTCCAAAGTCCATACTTTGTTTTCATACATGGATCCCATCTCAGATTTCATGGTCTCTAACCATTTCTCGGAATCCGGACCCATCACCGCTCCTCCATAGCTCGTAGGTTCATTGTTGTCCAACAACATGACCTCCAAGACAGGGTTGCCGTACCACTCAGGAGCAGTACGCGCCCTAGTCGACCTACGAGGTTCAATAGTAACTTGATGTGAAGCTTCATGATCATCATCATTAATTTCCTCTGTCGTAGGCTCCACAGAAACATCTTTCTGTGCTGCGCTACTCTCTGGTTGAAGTAAAGGTTCAATAACCTCATCAAGCTCTATTTTTCTCCCACTCAATTCTTCGAGAGAAACTCTTTCTCAAAAAATGGTCCGTTCTTAGCGACAAACACTTTGCCTTCGGATCTGAGATAGAAGGTATACCCCACTGTCTCTTTTGGGTATCCTATGAAGACGCATTTCTCTGCTTTGGGTTCCAGCTTTTCAGGCTGAAGCTTTTTGACATAAGCATCACATTCCCAAACTTTAAGAAACGTCAACTTTGGCCTCTTGCCAAACCATAGTTCATATGGTGTCGTCTCAATGGATTTTGATGATGCCCTATTTAAAGTGAATGCAGCTGTCTCTAATGCATAACCCCAAAATGATAGTGGCAAATCAGCAAGAGACATCATAGAACGCACCATATCTAATAAGGTTTGATTACGACGTTCGGACACACCATTACGCTGTGGTGTTCCAAGCGGTGTCAACTGTGAAACAATTCCACACTGTCTTAAGTGACTGCCAATCTCATAACTCAGATATTCACCTCCTCGATTAGATCCCAGGAATTTAATCTTCTTGTTACGATGATTCTCAACTTCACTCTGAAATTGCTTGAACTTTTCAAACATTTCAGACTTGTGTTTCATTAAGTAAATATACCCAATCTACTTAAGTCATCTGTGAAGGTGAGAAGATAACGATATCCACCATGCGCTGTAACATTCATTAGACCGCACACATCAGTATGTATGATTTCCAATAAGTCATTTGCCCGTTCCATTGTTCCAGAGAACGGCGTTTTAGTCATCTTGCCCATGAGGCATGGTTCACATGTGTCAAGTGATTCAAAATCAAGTGACTCCAAAAGTCCATCAGCCTGGAGCTTCCTCATGTGTTTTACACCAATATGACCTAAACGGTAGTGCCACAAGAAAGTGGTACTATCATTATCAACTCTACATCTTTTGGCATCAATGTTATGAACATGTGCATCATCACTATCAAGATTCAATATGAATAAACCCCTCACATTGGGTGCATGACCATAAAAGATATTACTCATATAAATAGAACAACATTTATTCTCTGATTTAAATGAGTAACCGTCTCGCAATAAACAAGATCCAGATATAATGTTCATGCTTAACGCAGGCACTAAATAACAATTATTCAGGTTCATCACTAATCCCGATGGTAATCGAAGAGAGAGCGTGCCGACGGCGATCACATCAACCTTGGAACCATTTCCCACGCGCATCGTCACTTCATCCTTTGCCAGCCTTCGTCTATTCCGTAGTTCCTGTTTTGAGCTGCAAATATGAGCAACCGAACCGGTATCAAATACACAGGCACTACAACGATGGCTAGTAAGGTACACATCAATAACATGTATATCATATATACCTTGTTTGTCGTTGGCCGCCTTCTTGTCAGCCAGGTACTTGGGGCAGTTCCGCTTCCAATGACCAGTTCCCTTGCAATGAAAGCACTCAGTTTCTGGCTTGGGTCCATGCTTGGCTTCTTTACAGGAGTAGCAACTGCTTTGCCATCCTTCTTGGTTTTACCCTTCTTGCCCTTGCCCTTGCCATTCTTCTTGAAACTAGTGGTTTTATTGACCATCAACACTTGATGTTCTTTCTGGATTTCAGACTCAGCGACTTTTAGCATCGCAAACAGCTCGGTGACTGACTTGTTCATCCCGTGCATGTTATAGTTCATCACAAAGCTCTTGTAACTAGGTGGCAGTGATTGAAGAACTCTGTCAGTGATCGCCTCTGGTAGAAGGGCAATTCCCAACTCTGCTAGACGAGTTGAATACCCAGACATTCTGAGTATATGTTCACTAATAGACCCGTTCTCCTCCATCTTGCAAGCATAGAACTTATCGGAGGTCTCATACCTCTCGATTCGGGCATTCTTTTGAAAGATAAACTTCAACTCCTGGAACATCTCATATGCTCCATGATGTTCAAAACGTCTTTGAAGTCCCGGTTCTAAGCCATACAATATTGCACACTGAACTATTGAGTAATCTCCAGAACGTGCCTCCCAAGCGTTCTTAACGTCTTCGGATGACATGTCTTCTGGTTGGTCACCAAGCAGTGCATCAAGGACATATGATTTCTGGGAAGCCGTGAGGATAATCCTCAGATTACGGCCCAGTCAACAAAGTTACTTCCATCATCTTTCAACTTAGCTTTCTCTAGGAACGCATTAAAATTCAGGGGTGCTACTGCGCGAGCCATTGATCTACAACATAAATATGTAAAGGTTATTTAGACTATTGTTCAAGATAATGAGTTTAGTTAATCAAATTACTAAAGCTCCCACTCAAATTGACATCCCTTAGGTCATCTGAGTGTCACATGATCCAAATTCACCAACTCAAGTCCGATCATCACGTGAGTTGAGGTGGTTTCTATGGTGAACATCGTCATGTTGAACATCTCTACTATATGACTCATGTTCGACCTTTCAGTCTCTTGTGTTCCGAGGCCATGTGTGTACATGCTAGGCTCGTCAAGTTTAACCCGAGTGTTCTGCATGTGCAACACTGGCTTGCACCCGTTGTATGTGAACGTAGAGTCTATCACACCCGATCATCACGTGGTGTCTCGACACGACGAACTTTCGCAACGGTGCACATTCGGGGAGAACACAATTCATCTTGAAATTTAAGTGAGGGATCACCTTATAATGCTACCGTCTTCCTAAGCAAAACAAGGTGCATAAAAGGATTAATATCACATGCAAATCATAAGTGACATGATATGGCCATGAACTTGTGCTTTTGATCTCCATCTTGAAAGCACCGGCATGATCTCCATCATCACCGGCACGACACCATGATCTCCATCAACGTGTCGCCATTGGGGTTGTCGCGCCCATCATGCTTGTACTACTATTGCTACCGTTTAGCGATAAAGTAAAGCATTACATACCGCTTAATGATTGACACGCAGGTCATACAATAATTAAAGACAACCCTATGGCTCCTGCCGGTTGCCGTACTCGTCGACATGCAAGTCGTGATATTCTATACAACACATGATCATCTCATACATCACATATATCACATCATGTAATTGGCCATATCACATCACAACATACCCTACAAAAACAAGTTAGACGTCCTCTAATTGTTGTTGCATGTTTTACGTGGCTGATACGGGTATCTAGCAAGAACAATTCTCACCTACGCATAAACCACAACGGTGATACATAAGTTGCTTTTCAACCTTCTCAAGGACCGCCTTTGTCGAATCCGATCTAACTAAAGTAGGAGAAACTGCCACCCGCCAACCATCTTGTGCGACAAGTTGCAGTTGAGGGAACCGGTCTCTCGTAAGCGTACAAGTAATGTTGGTCTGGGCCGCTTCATCCCACAATACCGCTGAACCAAAACACGACCAAGGGAGGAAGCAATCTAAGCATCAACGCCCACAAACTCTTTGTGTTCTACTCGAGATCTCATCTACATATAGATCTAGCTCTGATACCACTGTTGGGGAACGTCGCATGGGAAACAAAAAAATTCCTACGCTCACGCAAGACCTATCCATGGTGATGAGCATCTACGAGAGGGAGAGTGGATCTACATACCCTTGTAGATCGCTAAGAGGGAAACGTTAAGAAACGCGGTTGGTGTAGTCGAACGTCTTCGCGATCCAAATCGCCGAGCATTCCACGATCCAATCATGATCTGTCCCGATCAAGCACCGAACGGACGACACCTCCGCGTTTAGCACACGTACATCTTGATGACGATCTCCGCCTTATTGATCCAGCAAGAGGAAGCGGAGAGGTAGACGAGTTCTCTGGCAGTGTGACGGCGCCGCGGCGATGGTGGTGGAGCAATTCCGATAGGGCTTTGCCTAAGCACTGCAGAAAACCGATCTAGAGGAGAAACTATGCACTAGAGGAACGGGTAGCACGTGGCTGAAAATCTAGTGCAAAAAACCCTAAAACCTCTAGTATATATAAGAGGAAGAGAGGAGGAGACTTGGCCCAAGGGCCAAGCCATCTAGGCTTCGGCCGAACCAAGAGGAGAGGAGGATTCCTCCTCCAATCCTAGTAGGACTAGGACTCCTCCTTATTTTGGCCTTTTTGCCTTTTTTTCCACCTTTTTCTCTTTGGGCTTTTCTTCCCAGCTGCATGGGCCTTGTGTGGGACTTCCACCAGCCCACTAAGGGCTGGTATTCACTCTCCCACAGCCCATGTAGCCTCTTGGGTCGAAATACCCCTCCTGATGGTCTCCCGGTACACTACCGGCACTCCCGGTACACTACCGATGAGCCCAAAACTTTTCTGGCAACCAAAATAGGACTTCCTATATATCAATCTTTACCTCCGGACCATTCCGGAGCTCCTCATGACATCCAGGATCTAATCCGGGACTCCGGACAACCTTCGGTCACCACCATGCATAACTCTATACTACTGAAATGTCACCAAACCTTAAGTGTGCAGACCCTGCGGGTTCGAGAACTATGTAGACATGACCAAGACACCTCTACGTTCAATAGGAAATAGTGGGACCTGGATGCCCATATTGGTTCCTACATATTCTACGAAGATCTTTATCGGTCAAACCTTTATGTCAAGGATTCAGTTAAACCCGTATCATGTTCCCTTTGTTCTTCGGTATGTTACTTGCCCGAGATTCGATCGTCGGTATCTCCATACCTAGTTCAACCTCGTTACCGGCAAGTCTCTTTACTCGTTCCGTAATACAAGATCCCGTGACTAACACTTAGTCACATTGCTTGCTAGGCTTATTGTGATGTTGTATTACCGAGTGGGCCCTGAGATACCTCTCCGTCAGACGGAGTAACAAATCCCAGTCTTGATCCATGCCAACCCAACAAACACCCTCGGAGATACCTGTAGAGCACCTTTATAGTCACCAAGTTACGTTGCGACGTTTGATACACACAAGGCACTCTTCCGGTGTCCGTGAGTTGCATGATCTCATGGTCATAGGAACATATACTTGACATGCAGAAAACAGTAGCAATAAACTGACACGATCATATGCTACATTTGTAGTTTGGGTCTTGTCCATCACATCATTCTCCTAATGATGTGATCCCGTTATCAAATCAAATCACATGTCGATGGCTAGGAAACCTTGACCATCTTTGACCAACGAGCAAGTTCACTAGAGGCATACTAGGGACAAAGTGTTGTCTATTTACCCACACATGTTATATGTTTCCAATAAATACAATTATAGCATGGATAATAAATGATTTTCATGAACAAGGAAATATAATAATAAACACTTTATTTATTGCCTCTAGGGCATATTTCCAACACCACTCATTGAAAGTCTTATCAAGCATCTTGATCTATCTCTATAGATCTTGATGCCCAACAGTTAGGTAGCTTTATCGAGGTATCCCTGTAAAAAACTCTTTTCAAACAACTGTTTATGCTTTCCAAAAATTCTACATCATTTATGATCAATAATATGTCAACAACATATGCTTATCAAAAATTCTATAGTGCTCCCACTCACTTTCTTGTAAATACAAGTTTCTCATAAATTTTGTATAAACCCAAAAACTTTGATCACCTCATCAAAGCGTATATTCCAACTCCAAGATGCTTGATCCAGCCCATAGAAGGATCGCTAGAGCTTGCACACCTTTTAGCATCCTTAGGACTGACAATACCTTCTGGTTGTATCACATACAATCTTTCCTCAAATAAAACGTTAAGGAAACGATGCTTTGACATCCATCTGCCAGATTTCATAATCGAAAAATGCAGCAACTGCTAACATAATTCCAACAGACTTCAACATCGCTACGGGTGAGTAAGTTTTATCGTAGTCAACTCCTTGAACTTGTGAAAAACCCTTTGCCAAAAGTCAAGCTTTATAGACGGTGACATTACCGTCCGTGTTCGTCTTCCTTTTAAAGACCCATTTGTTCTGAATGGCCTTTCACCCTTCAGGTAATACTTCCAAAGCCCACACTCTGTTTTTTTACATGGATCCCATCTCGGAGCATGGCCTCTAACCATTTCTCGGAATTCGGGCCCATCATCGCTTCTCCATAGCTCGTAGGTTCATCATTGTCTAACAACATGACCTCTAAGACAGGGTTGTCGTACCACTCAGGAGCAGTACGCGTCCTTGTCGACGTACGAGGTTCGAAAGTAACTTGATCCGAAGCTTCATGATCATCATCATTAACTTCCTCTTCAAGTAACGTATGCTCCACACAAACAAGTTTCTGCGCTGCGCTACTCTCTGGTTGAAACAAAGGTTCAACAACCTCATCAAGTTCTATCTTCCTCCCACTCAATTCTTTTGAGAGAAACTCTTTCTCGAGAAAGGACCTGTTTTAGCAAAAACACTTTGTGCTTGGATCTAAGATAGAAGATTTACCCAACTCTTACGTCAGGGTATTCTATATAGATGCATTTGTCCGCTTTGGGTTCGAGCTCATTAGGTGAAAACCCTTTTTCACATAAGCGTCGCAGCCCCAAACATTAAGAAATGACAGCTTAAGTTTCCGCCAAACCAAAATTCATACGGTGTCATCTCAACAGATTTAGATGGTGCCCCTTTTAAAGTGAATGTAGTTGTCTCTAATGCATAACCCCAAAACATTAGTGGAAAATCTATAAGAGACATCATAGTTCTCACCGTATCCAATAGAGCACGACTATGACATTCGGACACACCATCACACTATGGTGTTCCAGGTGGCGTGAGTTGTGAAACAACTTCCACTTTGTCTTAAGTTGTATACCAAACTTGTAACTCAGATATTCACCTCCATGATCATATTGTAGACATTTTATGTTCTTGTCACGATGATCTCAAACTTCACTCTGATTTTTCTTTAACTTTTCCAAAGATTCGGACTTGTGTTTCATTAAGCAAATATACACTATATCTACTCAACTCAATAGTGAAGGTAAGAAAATAACGATAGCCACCGCACGTTAAAACACTCATTGGACCGTATACATCAACATGTATCATTTCCAATAAGTCACTTGCCCGTTCCATCAAGCCGAAAAATGGCGTTTTAGTCATCTTGCCCATGAGGCATGGTCCGCATGTCTCAACCGATTTAAAATCGAAAGAGTCCAAAGATCCATCAACATGGAGTTTCTTCATGCGCTTTACGCCAATATGACATTTAGCAGCAGTGCCATAAGCATGTGGTACTATCATTATTAACTTTGTATCTTTTGGCATCAATATTATGAACACGTGTATCACTACGATCAACATTCAATAACCCATTCTCATTGGGTGCATGACCATTGAAGGTATTATTCATGTAAACATAATAACCATTATTCTCTAACTTAAATGAATAACCGTATTACAATAAACATGATCTAATCACGTTCATGCTCAACACAATCACCAAATATTTATTTAGGTTCATCACTAATACCAAAGGTAGGGAGAGCATTCGATGGTCATCACATCAACCTTGGAAACACTTCCAACACTCATCGTCACCTCACCCTTAGCTAGCCTCCGTTTATTTCGTAGCTTTTATTTCGAATTACTAACATTTAGCAACCGAACCGGTATTGGATACGGGCTCGGTTGCTAAATGTTAGTAACTCGAAATAAAAGCTACGGAATAAACGGAGAACTAGCTAAGGGTGAGGTGATGATGTGTGTTGGAAATGTTTCCAAGGTTGATGTGATCAACATCGCATGCTCTCTCTACCTTCGGGATTAGTGACGGACCTAAATAAATGTTATTTGGTGTTTTGCGTTGAGCATAAACGTCATTAGATCGTGTTTATTGCAACACGGTTATTCATTTAAGTTAGAGAATAATGGTTATTATGTTTACATGAATAATACCTTCAATGGTCATGCACCCAGTGAGAATGGTTTGTTGAATCTTGATCGTAGTAATACACATGTTCATAACATTGATGCCAAAAGATACAAAGTTAATAATGATAGTACCACATACTTGTGGCACTGCCGCTAAATGTCATATTGGTAGAAAGCGCATGAAGAAACTCCATGCTGATGGATCTTTGGACTCATTCGATTTCGAATCGGTTGAGACATGCGAACCATGCCTCTTGGGCAAGATGACTAAGGACCCCGTTTTCTGGATTGATGGAGCGGGCAAGTGATTTATTGGAAATGATACATGTTGATGTATCCAATCCAATGATTCTTGTAACGTGCGGTGGATATTGTTATTTTCTTACCTTCACTAATGATTTGAGTAGATATAGTGTATATTTACTTAATGAAACACAAGTCTGAATCGTTTGAAAGGTTCAAACAAATTCAGAGTGAACTTTAAGATCATCGTGACAAGAAGATAAAAATGGCTGCGATATGATCGTGGAGGTGAATATCTGAGTTACGAGTTTGGCATACAACTTTAGACAATGTGAAAGTTATTTCACAACTCACGCCATAGTTGTGCTTTGTTGGATATGGTGCGTGCTATGATGTCTCTTATCATTTTGCTACTACAATTTTGGGGTTATGCATTAGAGACAACTACATTCACTTTAAATAGGGAACCATCTAAATCCATTGAGATGACACCGTGTGTATTATGGTTTGATAGAAACCTAAGCTATCATTTCTTAATGTTTGGGGCTGCGACGCTTGTGTGGAAAAATGTTTTCACCTAATGAGCTCGAACCCAAAGCGGACAAATGCATCTTCATAGAATACCTTAAGAACAGTTGGGTGAACCTTCTATCTCAGATCCAAGCATAAAATGTTTGTTGCTAAAACTGGGTCCTTTCTCAAGGAAAAGTTTCTGTCGAAAGAATTGAGTGGGAGGAAGATAGAACTTGATGAGGTTGTTGAACCTTTGTTTCAACGAGAGAGTAGCGCAGCGCAGGCAGATGTTTCTGCTTAGCCTACGTTAGTTGAAGAGGACGTTAATGATGATGATCATGAAGCTTCAGATCAAGTTACTATCAAACCTCGTAGGTCGACAAGGACGTGTACTGCTCCTGAGTGGTACGGCAACTCTGTCTTAGAGGTCATGTTGTTGGAAAACGATGAACCTACGAGCTATGGAGAAGCAATGACGTGCCTGGATTCCGATAAATGGTTAGAGGCCATGAAATTCGAGAAAGGATCCATGTATTAAAAACAAGTATAGACTTTGGTAGACTTACTCGTTGGACGACACGTCGTCAAGTACAAATGGACCTTTAAGATGAAGATAGACGCTGATGGTAAATGTCACCATTTATAAAGCTCGACTTGTTGCAAAGTAGTTTATGACAAGTTCAAGGAGTTGACTGCGATGAGACTTTCTCACTTGTAGCGATGCTAAAGTCTGTTGGAATTATGTTAGCAGTTGCTGCATTTTTCAATTATGGAATCCGGCAGATGGATGTCAAAACATCGTTTCCTTAACGGTTTACTTGAGGAAAGGTTGGATGTGAACAACCAGAAGGTTTTGTCAGTCCTAAGGATGCTAAAAGATAAGCAAGCTTCAATGATCCTTCTATGGACTGAAGCAAGCATATCGGAGTTGGAATATACACTTTGATGAGGTGATCAAAGTTTTTGAGTCTATACAAAGTTTATGAGAAACTTGTATTTAAAATAAAGTGAGTGGGAGCACTATAGAGTTTCTGATAAGCATATGTAATTGACATATTGTTGATCGGAAATGATGCAGAATTTTTGGAAAGCATAAAGGGTTGTTTGAAAGGAGTTTTTCAAAGGAAGACCTGGATAAATCTACCTAATTGTTGAGCATCAAGATCTATAGAGATAGATCAAGATGCTTGATGAGACTTTAAATGAGTACATACCTTGACAAGATTTTGAAAGAGTTCAAAATGGATCAGTCAGAGAGAAGTGTTCTCGCCTGCTTTGTAAGGTGTGAAGTTGAGTGAGACTCAAAGCTCGACCACGGCAGAAGAAAGAGAAAGGACGAATGTCGTCTCAAGATCATCCTTATTAACTAAAAGACTAAGGAAATGTTTCTCGATTATGGAGGTGATAAAGAGTTCATCATAAAGAGTTATGTTGATGCAAGCTTTAGCACCAATCCGGATGACTCTTAGTATCAATCCGGATACGTATAGTGGAGCAGCAATTTGGAATAGATCCAAGTGGAGTGTGGTAGCAGTATTTACAGTTTGACATAGAGATTTGCAAAGTACACACAGATCTGAATGTCGCAGACCCACTGACTAAACGACCTCTCTCACATGCAAAGCATGATCGAGCCCCAGAACTCATTGGGTGTTAGATTCATAACAATGCGATTCACATGGTGATGTGAACTAGATTATTGACTCTAGTGCAAGTGGGAGACTGTTGGAAATAAGACCTAGAGGCAATAATAAATTGGTTATTATCATATTTCCTTGCTCATGATAATCTTTTATTATCCATGCTATAATTGTATTGATCAGAAACTTAGATACATGTGTGGATACATAGACAACACCGTGTCCCTAGTATGCCTCTAATAGACTAGCTCGTTGATCGAAGATGCTCAAGGTTTCATAGCCATGGACATGAGATGTCATTTGGTAACGGGATCACATCATTAGGAGAATGATGTGATGGACAAGACCCAAACTACAAACGTAGCATATGATTGTGTCAGTTTATTGCTACTCTTTTCTGCATGTCAAGTATTTGTTCCTATGACCATGAGATCATGCAACTCACTGACACCGGAGGAGTGCCTTGTGTGTATCAAATGCCCAATGTAATCGGGTGACTATAAAGGTACTCTACAAGTATCTCTGATGGTGTCTGTTGGGTTGGCATGGATCAAGACAGGGATTTGTTACTCCGTGTGACGGAGAGGAATCTTAGGGCCCACTCAGTAATACAACATCACAATAAGCCTTGCAAGCAATGTGACTAAGTGTTGGCCACGGGATCTTGTATTACGGAAACGAGTAAAGAGACTTGCTGGTAACGAGGTTGAACTAGGTATGGAGATACCGACGATCAAATCTCGGGCAAGTAACATACCGAAGAACAAAGGGAACATCATACGGGATTAACTGAATCCTTGACATAGAGGTTCGACCGATAAAGATCTTCGTAGAATATGTAGGAAGAAATATGGGCAACTAGGTCCCGCTATTGGTTATTGACCATAGATGTGTGTCGGTCATGTCTACATAGTTCTCGAACCCGCAGGGTCTGCACACTTAAGGTTCGGTGACGTTTCCGTAGTATAGAGTTATGCATGGTGGTGACCGAAGGTTGTTCGGAGTCCCGGATGAGATCTCGGATGTCACGAGGAGCTCCGTAATGGTCCGGAGGTAAAGATTGATATATAGGAAGTCCTGTTTTGGTCACCGGAAAAGTATCGGGCTCATCGGTAGTGTACCGGGAGTGCCGGGAGGGTGCCGGGGGACCATCGGAAGGGGTGTCTCGACCCAAAGGACCTCATGGGCTGTGAGAGGAGTCAAACCAGCCCCTGGTGGCTGGTCTAAGTCCCCACTAAGGCCCATGCAGCTAGGAGTGGGAAAAACCCAAAAGGTGGAGAGGTGGAAAGAGTTTCCAAGTGGAAAGAAGGAATCCTACTCCTAATAGGATTGGAGTAGGACTCCTCCACCTCCAATTTCGACCAAACCTTGAGGGTTTGAGGCTGCCTCCTCCTCTCCCTCCCTCCTATATATACTAGAGTATTTAGAGGGGAAAGCTAATCCTAATTGCCACGTGCTGCCCTCTTCTTCCTCTAGATCGTTTTCTCCTCTAGATCGGTTTTCAGCGGTGCTTAGGCTAAGCCTTGCTGAAATTCCGCCACCACCATCGCCGCAACGCCGTCGCGCTGCCAGAGAACTCGTCTACCTCTCCACTCCATCTTGTTGGATCAAGAAGGCGAAGATCATCATCGAGCTGTACGTGTGCTGAACGTGGAGGTGTCATCCGTTCGGCGCTAGATCGGAAGGACCATGATCAAGATCGCGAGACGGATCATGATGAGATCGCGAGACGGATCGTGATGAGTTCGCAGGACGGATCATGATTGGATCGCAGGATGGATCGTGATGAGATCGCGGGACGTTCGGCGATTTGGATCGCGAAGACGTTCGACTACACCAACCGCGTTTCTTAACGCTTCCCGCTTAGCGACCTACAAGGGTATGTAGATCCACTCTCCCTCTCGTAGATGCTCATCACCATGGATAGATCTTGTGTGTGCGTAGGATTTTTTTTGTTTCCCATGCAACTTTCCCCAATAGCTACAGCGCGAGCTAGTAATCTACAACATAATTTGCAAAGACATTTTGACTATGTTCATGATAATGAGTTTAGTTAATCATATCACTTAAAAACTCCCACTCAAATTGACATCCTCTGGTCATTCGAGTGACACATGATCCAAATCCACCAACTCAAGTCTGATCATCATGTGAGTTGAGGTGCTTTCAATGGTGAACATCTTCATGTTGATCATATCTAGTATATGACTCATGTTTGACCTCTCGGTCTCTTGTGTTTCGATGCCATGTCTATACATGCTAGGCTCGTCAAGTTTAACCCATGTGTTCCGCACGTGCAACACTGGCTTGCACCCGTTGTATGTGAACGTAGAGTCTATCACACCCGGTCTCTCACGTGGTGTCTCGACACGACGAACTTTCGCAAGGGTGCACACTCGAGGAGAACACAATTCATCTTGAAATTTAAGTGAGGGATCACCTTATAATGCTATTGTCGTCCTAAGAAAAACAAGGTGCATAAAAGGATTAACATCACATGCAAATCATAAGTGACATGATATGGCCATGAAATTGTGCTTTTGATCTTCATCTTCAAAGCATCGGCATGATCTCCATCGTCACCGGCATGACACCATGATTTCCATCAACGTGTTGCCATCGGTGTTGCCGCGCCGAATGTTGCTTCCACGACTATTGCTAACTCATAGAGATAAAGTAAAGTAAAAATGGTGAAAATAATTAAAGACAACCCTATGGCTCCTGCCGGTTGTCGTACTCATCGACATGCAAGTCGTGATATTATATACAAAGCATGATCATCTCATACATCACATATATGTCATCATGTAATTGGCCATATCACATCACAACATACCCTTCAAAAACAAGTTAGATGTCCTCTAATTGTTGTTGCAAGTTTTACGTGGCTACTACGGGTATCTAGCAAGAACAATTCTCACCTATGCATAAAGCACAACGGTGATACACAAATAGCTATTCAACCTTCTCAAGGACCGCCTTTGTCGAATCTGATCCAACAAGAGTAGGAGAGATAGACACCCGCCAGCCATCTTTATGCAACAAAGTTACACGTCAGTCGATGGAACCGGTCTCTTGTAAGCGTACGAGTAAGGCTGGTCCGGGACGCTTCATACTACAGTACCGCTGAATCAAAACATGACCAAGGGAGGAAGCAATCTAAGCATCAACGCCCACAAACTCCTTTGTGTTCTACTCGTGATCTCATCTACACATAGACCTAGCTCATGATGCCACTATTGGGGAATGTTGCATGGGAAACAAAAAAATTCCTACGCACATGCAAGATCTATCCATGGTGATGAGCATCTATGAGAGGGGGAGTGGATCTACATACCCTTGTAGATCGCTAAGCGGGAAGCGTTAAGAAACGCGGTTGATGTAGTCGAACGTCTTCGCGATTCAAATCACCGAGCGTCCCGCGATCCCATCACGATCCATCTCTCAATCCAATCATGATCCATCACACGATCCCATCATGATCCGTCCCGCGATCAAATCACGAATCGTCTCGCGATCCTGATCACGGTCCTTCCGATCTGGCGCCGAATGGACAACACCTCCGCGTTCAGCACACGTACAACTCGATGATGATCTCTGCCTTCTTGATCTGGCAATAGGGGCCGGAGAGGAAGATGAGTTCTGCGGCAGCGTGACGGCGTGGCAGTGATGGTGGTGGAACTATTCCGGCAGGGCTTTGCCTAAGCACCGCCGAAACTAGACTAAAGGAGAAAACGATCTAGAGGAAGTAGAGGGAGCACGTGGCAATTCGGGTTAGCTCTCCCCTCTAAATCCTCTAGTATATATAGGAGGGAGGGAGGGGAAGAGGCAGCCTCAAACCTCAAGGTTTGGCCAAAATTGTAGGTGGAGGAGTCCTACTCCAATACTACTAGGAATAGGATTCCTCCTCTCCACTTGGAAACCCTTTCCACTTTTCCTCCTTTGGGTTTTCCCACCCCTAGCTGCATGGGCCTTAATGGGGGGTTTGGACAGCCCACTAGGGGCTGGTTTTACTCCTCCCATAGCCCATGAGGTCCATTGGGTTGAGACACCCCTCCCGATGGCCCCCGGTACCCTCCTGACACTCCCGATACACTACCGAAGTACCCAAAACTTTTCTGGTGACCAAAATATGACTTCCTATATATCAATCTTTACCTCCAAACCATTCCGGAGCTCCTCCTAATGTCCATGATCTCATCTAGGACTCTGAACAACCTTCGGTCACTACCATACATAACTCTATACTATCGAAACGTCATCAAACCATAAGTGTGCAGACCCTATGGGTTCGAGAACTATGTAGACATGACCAAGACACCTCCATGGTCAATAACCAATAGCGGGACCTAGATGCCCATATTGGTTCCTACATATTCTACAAAGATCTTTATCGGTTGAACCTCTATGTCAAGGATTCAGCTAATCCCGTACGTTGTTCCCTTTGTTCTTCGGTATGTTACTTGCCCGAGATTCGATCGTCGGTATCTCTATACCTAGTTCAATCTCGTTACCGGCAAGTCTCTTTACTCATTCCGTAATACAAGATCTCGTGGCTAACACTTAGTCACATTACTTGCAAGGCTTATTGTGATGTTGTATTACCAAGTGGGCCCTGAGATACCTCTTTGTCACACGGAGTAACAAATCCCAGTCTTGATCCATGCCCACTCAACAGACACCCTCGGAGATACCTGTAGAGAATCTTTATAGTCACCCAGTTACGTTGTGATGTTTGATACACACAATGTATTCCTCTGGTGTCAGTGAATTGCATGATCTCATGGTCATAGGAACAGATACTTGACATGCAGAAAACTATATCAATAAACTAACATGATCATATCCTATGTTTATAGTTTGGGTCTTGTCCATCATATCATTCTCCTAATGATGTGATCCCGTTATCAAATGACATCTCATGTCTATGGCCAGGAAACCTTGACCATCTTTGATCAACGAACTAGTTAACTAGAGGCATACTAGGGACACATTGATGTCTATGTACCCACACATGTATTTGAGTTTTCAATCAATACAATTATAGCCTGGATAATAAACGATTATCACGAATAAGGAAATATAATAATAACCAATTTATTATTGCCTCTAGGGCATATTTCCAACAGTAATCTCCCACTGTGAATCCGGTTGTGACTCAATCTCAAAGATGGCATTGGAGCATCATAGTCATTTAATTAACTCTAAGAAGCCACATCATTTCCTTGATCCAGTCATCAGTCTCGCCAACAATAGATCCGCTTGTCACCGGCTGTAGCTTCCGTGAAATTTTTTTTAGACACATAGAGGGCCCCATGAATCAACAGAAAGAGCCAAATCATATCCTCGGAAGGTGAAAATCGGTTCTTTGGACAACTCTCTTGAACTGAGAAAGCAAGAACAAACCTAAATTTTGGTTATCATATTGAAGTGGTCAGCCCCGTTGTAAAAATTCAAGTGATGATTTGACGTTCACGCTAGAAATTTACCAGACTTGCATTTGCATGTGATTTCAGTTACTCAAATAACAAGGTATCATAGTTTGATAGTAGGTCCCTCTGCTTGGGCGACTCGGGGGAAGACAACCCGAGCCGCCTGCAGACCCCCCTCCCCCCGTTGCGCTCCCTCCTCTCTGCCATTGCTACTGTGGCCTCACCGGCAATGGCGGTGGCCCCTGCCTCCAAAGGGGGCTTGGGTATTGCTCACGGTGAACGCATGGCGGCTGCTCGTGGCGGTTGTAGGCTCTCGACCGCGGAGGATCTGGCCGGTGCACTCGGATCGTGCGCAGGGTCTGGCACCTGGTGCCGGGGAGGATCTTGTCCATCGCTCACCGATGGCTGCTCGTTGCATCAGCGTGCTTTCGTCCACCACGGATCTGGAAGGTGCGCCTGGTTCCATGCACGCGGTATGCCACCTAGTGCGGAGGCAGACCTGGTTTGCGGTGGCTCGTGTGCCGGACGGCCGACACGTTTGGAGTGCCACGCAGCTAAGGCTGGGGCATGCTCATGGGTGCTCGCGGAGGTTGCCGCATGCTGTGACGCGGCAACGTACGACGGTGGTCAACGGATGCTCGGGCCTGGACTTTACCTCATCGTCGGCGGCCGTCCATGGGCAGATCCATGGGGCTCGAGCCCTGATTTGTGGGCTGCCAGTGGCTATAGGGAGATGGAGCTGGTGCAGTGGGATGGCTGAAGTTTCCAGTTTTGGTCGCTGGCTCTTGTTGCTATGCGGGCGGGCGCTGGATCTGGACGCCGAATGCTTCAACGTGACGAGGATGTGGTTCCTACCTCTGGTGGCTCACTGTTGGTTCGGTCGTGGGCGGCGGGCTGCATCGACTAGGGTGGTGGTACGGACGTTGGCCTGACCTTCTCCCGGTCTGGCTCCGCGCACCATGGTGGACATCGGTGTTGGCCTAACGCTTGTCGGGCAGCGTGGTTGGGGCTCCCAGTCCTGGCGACTTTGGCCCCGATAAGTTTTGAGGCATGGAGGTGACTCTGTACAGTGGCGTGGTGGTGGCTCACTGCTGGCTACATGACGGTGTGTGGCTGGGAGGTGAAGTGTTGGGCATGTGCCGTGTCGGGGTGCCATTGCCCATTGCTTCATGGTGATGCAGGTTTGCATTCTACCTTGAATAATCTATTCATTAGGTGTGTGTATGTTCAACTCGGCGAAATCCATGCTCTTCTCAGATCCAACAACGGTGACGTGATGTCTACTACGCAACGTTATTCTTGTAGAGTTGTGTTGGGCCTCCAAGCGTAGAGTTTTGTAGGACAGTACCAATTTTTCCTCAAGTGGATGACCTAAGATATATCAATCCATGGGAGGTGTAGGATGAAGATGGTCTCTCTCAAACAACCCTACAATCAAATACAAGAAATATCTTGTGTCCCCAACAGACCCAATACAATGGCAAATTCTATAGGTGCACTAGTTCGGTGAAGAGATGGTGATAGAAGTGTAGTAATGATAGTAGATATTGATTCTTGTAATCTGAAAATGAAAAAACAACAATGTAGCAAGTAACAAAAGTGAGCACAAATAGTATTGCAATGCTTGAAAACAAGGCCTATGGTCTGTACTTTTGCTAGTGCAATCTCTCAACAAGGCTAATATAATTGGATCAGATAACTATCCCTCAACGTGCAACGAATAATCACTCCAAAGTTCTTATCTAGCGGAGAGCATAGGAAGAAATTGTTTGTAGGGTACGAAACCACCTTAAAGTTATCCTTTACGATCGATCTATCCAAGAGTTCGTACTAAAATAACCAAGTTATCCTTTCTCATCAATCTATCTAAGAGTTCGTACTAGAATAACACCATATGATACGCATCAACCAACTCTAATGTCACCTAGATACTCTAATGTCACCACAAGCATCCATGAGTTAATTATATGATACACATCAAACAATTTCAGATTCATAATACTCAATCCAACACAAAAAAACCTCAAAGAGTGCCCCAAGATTTCTACCGGAGAATCTAGGACAAGAACGTGTATCAACCCCTATGCATAGATTACCCCAATGTCACCTCGGGAATCCGCAAGTTGAGTACATGACATATATCAAGTGAACCACTTGCATAGCCCAATGCCACTATGAGTATCCGCATGCAAGACATATATCAAGTGCTCTCAAATCCATAAAATTATTCAATTAGATAATAACAAATCTCAAAGGGAAAACTCAATTCATCACAACAAGACAGAGAGGGGAAAACACCATGTGATCCAACTATATTGACAAAGCCCGTGATACATCAAGATCGTATTATCTCAAGAACACGAGAGAGAGAGAGAGAGAGAGAGAGATTGAACACATAGCTACTGGTATAAACCATCATCCCCGAGGAGGATTACTCACACATTATCGTGGTGAGAAAGAGAGATTTGTTGATGGAGAGGTGCAACCCCAAAGAGATGGAGACGACGGCGGCCACGGCACCGCCGACGGGCGGCGGCGGTGGCAACGGGTGGTGGCCCCTTTCCCCTCCTTCTTACTTGGTCTTGGTGCTACAGTGGAGGAGCCTCTCCCCTTCCTAGCGGCTGCCAAGAAGAGGCAAATTCGTGGCTCATGGTGGCTCTCGGAAAGTAGGGTTTTCCTCTCCTTATATGTGCCTCTGTGGTGCTCTTTGGCCCTCTGATGGATGGATCGTTGATCCAATAGCTCTTGGGAACATCTAGAACCTTCCTAGGGGATAGCCACAGCCCTCATGAGTCCCTAAAGTTGTGGCTTGACCGAATATATCAGATATGATAAGAGTTGGACTCAATCACGTCATCAATTCTCGTGATCCCGTAATTAGATATTTTCCTTCAGTAAAACGGGTCCCCAGATCGCATCGGTACTCCGATTTGGACGAATTTATAGTCCAGAATCATTGCCATGAAATTCTCCACACTTTACTAGTTTTAACGTTTTCCATTGGACGCCATATTCAGTGGTCAAACTGACTATCTCTAAAAACTGTTTGTGGACAGATTTCAGGAAAGTCAGAATCCTCCTCCAGCAAGGCTCCCTTTGCGTTTTTTTGATAGTTTCCAATTAATTCCTACACATAAAAGTGTGAAAAAAGAAATTGTGCAATTTTTCGAACATTAATAGGTTAGTCCCAATAAATCATGAAACAAAAATAAAAACATAGGCAAATATGACATGAATACTTCATAAATTATCGATACATTGGAGAATATCATGACGCCCGTGGGCGCCACTAACCTTCTTGTAGGCGTTGTTGAAATGTTGACTTCACCACCCTTTGCTCGACTTCGGAGGAAACTCTGCTTCTAGGTTTACCTAAAACCGATGATGGCGACGCAACCATGCGTCGCACCCCTTCTTGAAGGCATGATCGAGAAGTTGGCTAGATTTTCTTTCTCGGTAGCTGCAACCGGTGGGGTGTCAGTGGTGGTGGTGTGACCAGCTTGGGTCGATGGTGGTAGGTGTTGGGGTCTGGCAACAACACTGTTCCATGCTATGAAGTTGCGATCTCTACCCCGTTGTCTATCTTTGGTGGTGTACTGTGGAGGGGCGGCGGCGGTGCCTTTGTGTCGTCCCTATTGCTATGCAGGCTCAAGACCTTCCCATGGTTGCCGTTGTGTTGTGGTGAGCTTCGTGCTCTTGGTGTCTTCTCGGCTCATCTTTTCTCAATGACAATGCAAGAAGCCTTTCCAAGTTGGTAATCGTTCTGAATTCCATTGGTGGAGCTCCGAGTCAAGGTTCGTGTGTCGCACTCGTTGATTGTGGATGCTCCTGTGTTGCATCGTGGGTTTCGTATGCACACTGGTGCGGTGCGTTAGGTTGCTCGCGAAGTCTCGGTATTGTGATCCTTAGACGACACCCCACATATACTTGTGTCTTCATGGTGATGGTCCTTTTCGTCTGATAGCTAGGTCTTGCCTTATGTTGGGCGCTCCTTTCTTCTCATCGTCTTGTAACCTTGTTAATTGTACGGTTTTCGGCCCGGTTTCCCTCATAAATGGGGTCAACTTGTTTAGGTTTTTGACCCGGTTTCCCTCATAAACTGGACCGACCAAAGCTCTAGGGGTGACTCTTGGCTTTGACAGCTTTTTGAGCAATATATTCAGGTGGGGATCCTCTCCCCCCCAGTGATCGTTCAAAAAAATAGTCTGATGGTAGGATTGCGGATTTGTAGTACTAATGAAGGGGAGGATACGTACTTGGTGGCAAGTAGTAATAATCAGACGGGGTTTTCATACGAAATGACAGGTGAGTCGGAAACTCCCTGCAAGCTCGCCATTGGCATCGAGCCCACGGAGATGCTCCTATGCAGTGTGGTTACGTCCCCAACAGTGAAGCTTCCCAACAGTGGTAGTGTGTGAGGGCACTACAAAGGCTCAGACAGCGGCGCACCTCCTTCATGGCATGTGAGCGGAGTGGATGATGCAAGATTCGACATGTCCATCCCGATGGCAGGAACGACAATGACTATGCAAGCGACATAGGAGAGTAGTGGTGATTGGTTGTGGACGACAGGGCCGGGGTCAAGGGTGTCATGGGGATGACAGTTGGCAGCGGCGGAGAGTGGTTGTGGCCGACGGCCAGTGGGCAGGCGAGCCGGGGTCGGGTGTGTCATAGGGGATGGCAGCGGTAGAGAGTGGTTGTGACTGCCGGCCAACGGCAGGCGCGGTAGGGGGTTGTCGCAGGGGATGGCCGTGCCGGGTGGGTGGGAGGTGAGTAGGGTGAGAGGCCACGATGTGGAGCGGCGGGCAGTGAGAGGCGGCAGTGAGGGCGTCGTGCGTGCGGTTGCTGTTTTGATGGAAGAGATGGGCGTGGTGGATGTGGAGCGGCGAGAGAGATTAGGCTAAACATATGCAGTGACACGATGGGTAATTAGAGTGTAAAACGTGTTTAGTTAACAATTTCGTTAATGAAGTATTTATACCTTTGATGTGCGATTACACGGTCCAGATTTGAAGTCGGATCTGCCCTTTCGTCCTTTTATCTACTACCCCTATAAAAGGAAGAGAGGGCTAATCCAACTTAAAATCTGGGCCATCTAATTGGATAATCAATGGTCCAAACTCGTCATTAACGAAATCCTTCGTTAACACCGTGAAGCCCCACGAGCGGCTACACCTCGCACGTTCTCTTCGCGGACTAAACCGCCCAGCCCTGCCTCCTCTCCCCTCATCTCCCCTCCCCTCCCCTCTCCGCACCCACCTGCTCAGCCCCGCTTGTCGCCTCACCCTCCTCGCCTCGCCCGCCGCCTCCCTCCTGCTCGCCTCGCCCGTCGCCTGCTCGCCCCACCCGCCCACTGCCCTTCCGTTCCCCGCCGCCCTAGCCCCCGGTCCCTTCCCGTCGCCTCACCCCTTGCGTCCCTCACCGCATCTCCTACCTCCCAGTGCTGCCCCTCGCAACCTCCCGCCTCAGCAGCGACGAAGCGGGTGCCGTCGCCACAAGCAAGACATCGCCTCCTCCTTTCTTGGTGGCGCTGCCTTCAGAGATGATGTGCAAGTTTTAGGTTATTGCTAGTGTCTATCTATGCAAGTTTATCCCATCCTTCTATGATGTTGACAGCACAACATGCTCCCTTGGTGGTTTTGATAATTCATGACAACATACATTGTCTCTTGGACTGATATTTTTACCTGCTGCATTTCAAATACAGTCTATAGAAAAGGTTGGCAAAAGGAGATTGTGGAGAAACCCCAAGATTCAAGGAAATAGGTTGGCCAAGCTTCAAGCAAGAGGACTCTACATTTTATATTTGTGAGAAATCACTTTGAGTCCATAGGAAAGCCAATACTATTAAAAGGGGGTAAGGTTTTGTTGGTGAACAATATGCTCAAACGTGCACAAGTGATAGTCACCACAAACATCCACAAACTCTCTCACCAAAGCTTGTTCTATACCTACCACTCAAAATCGGTGCAACCAACTTTCCCATACCGGTGCCATCGATTCCAGAACCTAGACACACTCTGCCAAACCCTAGCCACTTCGGTGCAACCGATTCCATACCGGTGCCACCGAGTTTAGGTTGCCAACTTTCTGTTACGTAAATTCACATTATCGGTACCACCGAGAATGTTGGATCGGCTTCACCGAGATTGGAAATCTGACCGTTGGTCACCTTATCGGTGCAACCGAGTTTCCTATATCGGCTTTACCGAGATTCAAAAGTTGTCACCTTTTGATCACTTCGGTATCACCGAGATTAACACATCGGTGTCACCAAGTTGGTCACTTTGTGTGCAATGGTTGGATTTTTGGGGATGCCTATATATACCCCTTCACCACCACTTACTCGAAATAGAAGCACTCAGAACTATTCCATACCTATCCTATCAGATTTTTTGAGAGAGAACCACCTACCCTTGTGTTGAGGTCAAGATCTTCCACTCCAACCATATGGATCTTGATTTCTAGCCTCCCCAAGTAGCTTTGCACCAATCCCATCTCTTCCACCATGCCAAATATGTGAGAGAGTGATTGGGTGCTGAGGAGTCTATCATCTTGAAGCACAAGAGCAAGGATTTCATCGTCATTACCGAGCCTATTACCTTTTAGAGGGTGGTGCCTCCTAGATTGGTTAGGTGTCGCTTTGGAGCCTCCTAGTTCGTGTTGTGGAGTGAACCAAGAAGTTTGTAAGGGCAAGGAGATCGCCTACTTTGTGAAGATCTACCCATAGTGAGGCTAGTCCTTCATGGACGGAAGCCGTATGGAATAGTCAAGGTTGCTACTTCGTGGACCCTTTTGGGTGGAGCCCTTTGTGGACTCTCGCGACCGTTTCCCTCCGTGGGTTGAAGACTCCATAAACGTGGATGTACGATAGCACCACCTATCGGAACCACGGGAAAAAGCATCGTGTCTCCAACTGCGTTTGATCTACCTATCTCAACTCTTTACTTCATATGCAATGTCTTTACTTTCCGCTGCCATATTTGTTGACATGTATATGTAGGGTTGTTAGACTTGCTAGCTTAAAACTATTAAAATCTGTCAACCAATTAACTTGGGAAAAGGTTAGGTTTTAAATTTCTGCTAGTAGTCTATTCACCCCCCTGTAGACACTCTTCTAGTGATCCCTCAATTGGCATCAGAGCCTTGGTCTCCATTGCTTCGGTTTAATCACCGAGGAGGAAGATGGATGTGTCTAGTATAGGGAGTTTGAGTTGTAGAGTGCCCATTCTTGATGGAGAGTACTATAGTCAATGGAAATCTTTGGTGCTTGAGCTATTTAATGAGTTTAAATTGAGCAAATATGTTATGCGCCCCTATGAGCCTCCTATTGAACCTTTGCATCCCACACACGAAGAGGAAATTGATATGCTATGCAATCTTAGAACTGTTAATCTCATTGTTAGAGCATTGTCTAGAAATATGGTTAACCAAATGAAGAATTTTGCATGTGCTTACACTTTGTGGAATGATTTGGAGAAACGATATCCAAGTTATTCATTAAGTAAACTTGATGAAATTCTTCATAAAACCATTGCCTTTCACAAAATGTCGCCTAGTGATCCTAAGTTTGATGCTTGTCTATTTGAGCTTAGAGACCTCATGCATGCTAAAGGAGATGTCATAATCATCAACAATATCATTATAAAAGCCATTCGCATTCATAAATTTGAACATTGTCATGATCACCATCCTAACGAATCTCTTGTTCTTTATGACGAGGATTTTCCACTTGATGATGACAATGTGGAACATGGCTACTATAATGAAGATGAGTTGTTCGACATCGAGTATGAGAAGATTATGAATAATCTAAGTCTCATGGAAAATCTCAAGGATTACATGTCCAGAGGAAAAGAGTGGATTCTCGGTAGCGGATGTACCGATCATATGACCGGAGATAGGGAAATGTTTGAAGAGATCACACCAAACCGTGGACCGCGAAGGTACGTAACGTTTGGAGACAACTCAAAGGGTAAGGTACTTGGTCTTGGTAAGGTGGCCATATCCCATGATAGTTCTATTCAAAATGTTATGCTTGTTGAATCTCTTCGCTATAATCTTCTTTCCATGTCTAGACTTGCCGACTTCGGTTTTAATGTGTTATTCAGGAAAACAGATTGCCAAGTGTTTCGTCAAGATAATCATAAAATTGTCTTTACCGGTTTCCGTAGAGGTGATCTATACATTGTCGATTTCACTAAGAGATCCAAACCTCACACTTGTTTAATTGCTAAATCTTCTAAAGGTTGGATTTGGCATAGAAGACTAGGACATGTTGGCATGCATAATTTAGACAAACTTATCAAAGGTAATCATATAATTGGTGTTAAAGATGTTATCTTTGACAAAGATAGACTTTGTAGTGCTTGTCAAGCTGGAAAGCAAGTAGGTGGAAGTCATCCTGTTAATAATATCATGACTACTAGGAGACCACTCGAGTTACTTCACATGGATCTTTTTAGTCCCAATGCTTACAAGAGTCTCGGTGGAAATTCCTATGGTCTAGTTATAGTTGATGATTTTTCCAGATTTACGTGGGTATTCTTTCTTGATGATAAGTCATAGGTTCAAAAGATCTTCAAGAACTTTGCTCGAAAAGCGCCAAAATCAGTTTGAAGTGAAGATCAAGAAGGTTCAGAGCGATAACGGATCGGAGTTCAAGAACACCCATGTGGATACCTTTCTTAAAGAAGAAGGTGTCTCACATGAGTTCTCGGCTACGTACACGCCTCAACAAAATGGAGTTGTTGAGAGGAAGAACCGGACACTCATTGAGATGGCAAGAACGATGCTTGAAGAATAGAAGACGCCAAAACACTTTTGGGCAGAAGCCGTGGAAACAGCATGTCATGCCACAAACCGACTTCACTTGCATAAGCTTCTTGGTAAAACGGCATACGAGCTACTCACCGGTAACAAACCCCAAGTTGGATACTTTCGGGTATTCGGCTCCAAGTGCTACATTCTTGATAAGCATTGTCGTATTAAATTTGCTCCTAAATCTCATGAAGGATTCCTACTTGGTTATGGATTGAACTCTCACACTTACCATGTCTATAACAACTTCACTTGAAAAGTTGAAGAGACAGTAGATGTGAAGTTTGATGAATCTAATGGTTCGCAAGTCGAACAATTGCCAAATGATGTAGGTGATAAGAACCCTTCGAAAGCTATCCTAGATTTACCCATCGGCAAGATTCGTCCCATAGAGGTGAAGGAAAGTACTTCATCAACTCAAGTGGAAGCCCCTACTTCACGACAAGGTGAACCACAACATGACATGGAGGCATCCACAAGCAGTACACGGCAAGATGATGATGAGGAGGAAGTGCATCATGAAGATCCACCACAACCTCCTTCACCAACACCTCAAGGGAACGACACCTTCAACAACAACGAAGATGAAAGAGATGATGATGAAGAACAAGCTCCACCAACCAACAATCGGAAGCTAACCCAAGTTCGAGCACAAGTGACCAAGAACCATCCCCTAACCAAATCTTTGGTGATATACAAACAGGGAGAATCACTCGCTCTAAAACTCATCTAGCAAACTTCTGTAAGCATTATTCTTTCATCTCTAGCATTGAGCCCTTGGAGGTAGAACAAGCTCTTGAAGACGCGGATTGGGTGAATGCCATGCATGAAGAGCTTCACAACTTCGAAAGGAACAAAGTGTGGACACTCGTGTAGAAGCCCTAAGATGAACACAACATCATCGGAACCAAATGGGTATTTCAGAACAAGCAAGACGAAGACGGTCAAGTCGTGCACAACAAGGCTCACCTCGTAGCTCAAGGATATACGCAAGTCGAAGGTATGGACTACGGTGAGACCTACGCCCCCGTCGCTAGACTTGAAGCTATTCACATTCTTCTTGCTTATGCCAATCACCACGATATCACGCTTTATCAAATGGATATTAAAAGTGTATTTTTAAATGGTGAGACTGAAGAAGAGATTTATGTTAAACAACCACCTGGCTTTGTGAATCCTAAGAAACCTAATCATGTTTACAAGCTTCGTAAAGCTCTTTATGGACTTAAGCAAGCCCCTCGTGCTTGGTACAAATGTTTAACGAAGTTTCTTATCGAAAAAGGTTTTGAAATTGGTAAAATTGACGCAACCTTATTCACTAAGAGAGTTAATGGTGAATTATTTGTGTGCCAAATTTATGTGGATGATATTATCTTTGGTTCAACTAACCCTCAATTTAGTGAAAGATTTGGAAGATTGATGTCCGAGAAGTATGAGATGTCTATGATGTGTGAGCTGAAATTCTTTCTTGGCTTGCAAATCAAGCAATTAAAAGAAGGAACTTTCATCTCTCAAAATAAGTATACCAAGGACTTGATCAAAAAGTTCAACATGCATAAGTGCAAAGGTATGAAAAGCCCTATGCCTAGTAGCGGACATGTTGATCAAACCAGAGAGGATGAACCGGTTGATCAGAAAGTTTATCGATCTATGATTGGATCACTATTATATCTGTGTGCATATCGTCCCGATATTATGCTTAGTGTTTGCATGTGTGCTAGATATCAAGCTGCACCGAAAGAATGTCATGTTTCAGCTGTAAAATGTATTGTGAGATACTTGATACAAACATCAAATTTTGGCATTTGGTATCCCAAGGGATCTTCTTTTGACCTTGTTGGCTATTCCGATTCGGACTATGCCGGTGACAAGGTTGATAGAAATTCCACCTCGGGTACTTGTCAATTGTTAGGTAGATCTCTTGTGTCTTGGTCCTCCAAGAAACAAAACTCGATATCTCTATCTACTGCCGAAGCTGAGTATATTACTATTGGATCTTGTTGTGTGCAACTTCTTTGGATGACACAAACACTTAAGGATTATGGAATTCATGTTAAAAATGTTCCATTAGTTTGTGACAATGAAAGTGCTATTAAAATTGGTCATAATCCTGTGCAACATTCTCGAACTAAGCATATTCAAGTTCAACATCATTTCATTCGTGATCATGTTGCCAAAGGAGATATTAATCTTAAGCATGTTCACACTAACAAGCAATTGGCCGATATCTTTACTAAACCACTTGATGAGAAGACATTTTGTCACTTAAGGAGTGAGTTTAACATCATTGATGCTTCAAACTTGAGCTAGACTCACTCGGTTGCATGCAAGGGCATGAGATTTCTTGATATTTCCATGTATCTTAACATTTCATATTATGCCACGGAATTCTATGCTCCCTTGTATTGCATCTAATCTCTTGTAGGTACTTGGAAAAACTTCATTCCACAAGATTGACATCAACTCCAATCATAAGCAATCTTGTCATTACCAAGTATCCACAACCCCTCTTGACGATGGAAGGAAGAAGGCCACTCAACCATATCCTTGACATATACTTGATCAAAATTGCACACTTTCAATTGGTATCATGTCAATGGGATATATCTAGTGTTCTTCCTTGCATGACTAATCTTTGTAGGTAACTAGTGTACTAGAACAAGAAGGATTGCTCAAAACTCAAGATGATCTTCATCAACCTCGAGCACCCTCAGCAAGCTCATCTACAAGCTACGTCGTCAACATCATTCAAAGGTATGTACTCATGTCCTTGAAAAGGCTTTACTTCAAGAAATGAGCTAAAGAAACTCAAGCGATATGAAGACATTAAAATGCTTAATCAAAAAAATGGTACCCCCATTTTTGAGCTTAACGTAGAGTATGACCTATGATCAAGTATTCTTGCTTGGCTCCTAAGTCGATATACTCTAATATAGGTGACCTGGTCACCGCCCATCATCTAGTTAAGAATCTGGTGTGGTTTACTCTCTATAGCATGATTTCTCATAACTACTCCAATCTTCTTTAGTTGATGTCGATTGTATATATAAAAAAAATCATATTTCATTGAAAATCTTTCTCTTGACTCTGTGAAAACAGAAACTTGGTTTCTCTTTCAGAGCCGCTGACTCAGATATTTCGGTCCTACCAAAACTGCGGACAAGCTGCACTACAAAATCTCGGCCTCACTGATCGATCTATCTCGGCGTCACCGATTTTCATTCTGTCTCTTTAGAATTCATTTTTTGCAATTCTGTGTTTTCTTAATGATCTTTCTTGTAATACCTCTGTTACTTCAATGATCCCTTAAAAAACTTTATATTACTCAGGGGGAGAAGAACTAAAGTTAATCTTGAGGAGAGAATTTATTTCTTCAAGGATCCCTATCTTCACTGAAGAAAGGAGGAGAAGAACAAATCAGTTTCAATGTCTCTCTCAATTTTCATTTATATGAACCCTACATTTCTATGACCCTTGTTCTCAAGGATCCCTTCTCAGTCAATGATCCATGTATCCATCCCTGTCTTTGACCTTTTTGGAAATTAATGCCAAAGGGAGAGAGGACCAAAGCTTCATGCTAAAGGGGGGAGATACATGCTTATGCAAAGGGGGAGAGCCAATATCAATACTCATACCTTTATAAACAAGGGGAGAATATCAAAGTAAGGAGAGAAGAAATTTTTGACCTTTCTCACCTTATCCTATCGTAATATCTACATGCTAAGATTCAGGGGGAGAGGATAATCTACTTACATATCTACGGTGAGAAAAGTCTAAATGATCTTGGAGACATATCAATTCTAAGGAATAGTATTTTCTATATGTCCTCCATATCTTTGTAATTTTGAGTTTTATTGCCTTGCTGATTGATAGAATAATCTTCTGTTTCCTAACATTGTTTTCTCAAGTGTGTTTCTATTACCAGGATGCTCAAGAACTCAAGGTAAGTATATGCATCATATCCTTGGTAAAGATGATCTCTTGCTTCTTGCACATATTGTTTACAAGAGTGGTATCTTGAACAAAGATACATCTCATTCATATATATTTGATGCATATAGCCAAGATACACATGACCTGTTATATCCCTTCTACCTTATGTGTGTTCATGCATTCAAAAGCAACTATCCTTTAAAGGACTGAACACATTTAGGGGGAGCAAGTCTAAGTCATGTGTCTCTCAAAGTCTTCAGTATAACCATGCATATCTTTATTTGAAGCTTTAATTGTATGTTGTCATCAATTACCAAAAAGGGGGAGATCGAAAGCACAACATGCTCCCTTGGTGGTTTTGATAATTCATGACAACATACATTGTCTCTTGGACTGATATTTTTACCTAGTGTATTTAAGATACAGTCTATAGAAAAGGTTGGCAAAAGGAGATTGTGGAGAAACCCCAAGATTCAAGGAAATAGGTTGGCCAAGCTTCAAGCAAGAGGACTCTACATTTTATATTTGTGAGAAATCACTTTGAGTCCATAGGAAAGCCAATACTATTAAAAGGGGGTAAGGTTTTGTTGGTGAACAATATGCTCAAACGTGCACAAGTGATAGTCGCCAAAAACATCCACAAACTCTCCCACCACAGTCTGTCCTATACCTACCACTCAAAATCGGTGCAACCAACTTTCCCATACCGGTACCACCGATTCCAGAACCTAGACAGACTCTGCCAAACCCTAGCCACTTCGGTGCAACCGATTCCATACCGGTGCCACCGAGTTTAGGTTGCCAACTTTCTGTTACGTAAATTCACATTATCGGTACCACCGAGAATGTTGGATCGGCATCACCGAGATTGGAAATCTGACCGTTGGTCACCTTATCGGTGCAACCGAGTTTCCTATATCGGCTTTACTGAGATTCAAAAGTTGTCACCTTTTGGTCACTTCGGTACCACCGAGATTAACACATCGGTGTCACCGAGTTGGTCATTTTGTGTGTAATGGTTGGATTTTTGGGGATTCCTATATATACCCCTTCACCACCACTTACTCGAAACAGAAGCACTCAGAACTATTCCATACCTATCCTATTAGATTTTCTGAGAGAGAACCGCCTACCCTTGTGTTGAGGTCAAGATCTTCCACTCCAATCATATGGATCTTGATTTCTAGCCTCCCCAAGTAGCTTTCCACCAATCCCATCTCTTCCACCATGCCAAATCTATGAGAGAGTGATTGGGTACTGAGGAGTCTATCATCTTGAAGCACAAGAGCAAGGAGTTCATCGTCATTACCGAGCCTATTACCTTTTGGAGGGTGGTGCCTCCTAGATTGGTTAGGTGTCGCTTGGGAGCCTCCTACTTCATGTTGTGGAGTGAACCAAGAAGTTTGTAAGGGCAAGGAGATTGCCTACTTCGTGAAGATCTACCCATAGTGAGGCTAGTCCTTTATGGGCGGAAGCTGTATGGAATAGTCAAGGTTGCTACTTCGTGGACCCTTTTGGGTGGAGCCCTCCGTGAACTCTCGCAACCGTTACCCTTCGTGGGTTGAAGACTCCATAAACGTGGATGTACGATAGCACCACCTATCGGAACCACGGGAAAATCATCGTGTCTCCAACTGCGTTTGATCTACCTATCTCAACTCTTTACTTCATATGCAATGTCTTTACTTTCCGCTGCCATATTTGTTGACATGCATGTGTAGGTCTGTTAGACTTGCTAGCTTTGCTAAAACTGTTAAAATCTGCCAACCAATTAACTTGGGAAATGGTTAGGTTTTAAATTTCTGCTAGTAGTCGATTCACCCCCCCTCTAGACACTCTAGTGATCCCTCAGATGCTGCTGATGTTTTATCTATGCAAGTCTATGCTGGTGCTTTTTTATTTTCCAATTCATTGATGGCGAACTGGGAGCTTTTTTTAGCTCATTATAGATGCTGAAGTTGCTTCTATTTTTCAAGTTGATTGATGAACTAGACGTAGTCATTGATTTGGAGTTTATAGTCCTGTGAACGACAGACATTTATTTGTGTCAGCATTGCTGCTTCCTGTCAATGGTGTTTGATTTGGTGGTCAGTAAACTGGTTATGTTGTGCTTGTAGATCATCATGTATGAGCCCTGCAATGTCATCTCAGAGACTTGGTGTCCTGCACTGCAATTGCATATATCCAAATTGTGGGACTGATGGTTAGTTTCATGACAGGTCTACATTCAGGCTACTGGGGAGCAGAGCGCAGAGATGGTGACTGACAAGGGAGCCATCTAAATAACATCCAACCTCGGCTAAAACTGGAAGACCGCTATGCAAGAGCCATTCTTAACAGGCAGGGAAGGAGCTTGCCAAACAATGTCTGCTAAACAGAGTTCATAATTTTGTTTTGCTTGTGCTGCTAAGGTTTGTTTGTCAGTGGATTTTTGCTTATAATGTCTTATATTCAGTACTTATTTATGGACATACCACATCACTCTTACGTAAATTTAAGGAAATTATGCTCTGACTGAACATTTTGTTGTATTTAGGGCGGTGCAAAATCCTGTCATGAGTGGCTAGCCTATGACTACAAATTCAGTTTTTCTCATTTTTACGCTCAATAGAAAACGGGATGTTTTATCATGTTAGCACGTGATCATCAATGCATAACATGGTTTCCTCTGTTTCCATTTGAGGTTTCGCTCCTGTAGTGATGCTGATGGTCCTCCAACCTCCAATCCATCCAATTTGACACAATTGTCCTGGTGCGTTGGGAGGCAGGAGCTCGAGGTATGCACAATACCTTTGGGTGTGCATTCGTATTGGTTCCAGATGGCGAGCTTCAAATCCACATGATTAAATTTTGATCAAATCTCTCCATCCATCTCTTATTTAAATAGACAAATCTCTGATCACCGCTATAGGACATAGCAACGCATTCATGAGAAATACTGCATTTTGGATTTCATGTTGCGCAAAGTATTTTCATCGTGCATAACTTACATGAAAACATTCTACAACTTAAGTTACATAGTTATAAATAAATGATGTTGTCATAGTTTGGTTGTTTTGCGACTATAGATATTGCTTTGAATGTTACCTGAATATTTGAATGTGGTTGCATCCTAATGCTTTACAATTTCTAGGTGAACTGTTTTATAGTTTTTTCTTTTATTGTTGGTGCTCCTTTGAAGCAAGAGGATGTTGCCTTTGTCCCTCTCAATATCTCCCTTGTCGGTGGTGACACACACACACACATGCGCGCGAACTGTTTGGTCAGGGGAGAAAATAGAGCAGCGATTCAGGAAGAACAGAGGAACACACACACACACAAGATTTTAGGCAACAAATGCCTTCTTTTTCTTCTGAGTATTGGCTGCACATGCACAACCCTCTTATTACATGGTCAAGACCAACTCAACTATAGCTGTTTTACAAAGTGAACCGACATACAAATTCACTGAATTCTACTTCCAACTACACAGTTAACTAACATACAAATTTACTGAATCTTAGCAAAAGCAATGACGTCTGTAGCAAGTTGCAACATGTTCGCACTTGCTCCATCATGTGCATTTACACCACGATGACACATCACAATAAAATCATGCATCAACGCATGAACATGGTAACTAATTAAAAAAATTACACAATAACAAGATGTTGGAAATATGCCCTAGAGGCAATAATAAATTAGTTATTATCATATTTCCTTGTTCATGATAATCATTTATTATCCATGCTAGAATTGTATTGATCGGAAACTCAGATACATGTGTGGATACATAGACAACACTGTGTCCCTAGTATGCCTCTAGTAGACTAGGTCGTTAATCAAAGATGGTTAAGGTTTCCTAGCCATGGACATGAGATGTCATTTGATAATGGGATCACATCATTAGGAGAATGATGTGATGGACAAGACCCAAACTATAAACATAGCATATGATCGTGTTAGTTTATTGCTATAGTTTTCTGCATGTCAAGTATCTATTCCTATGACCATGAGATCATGCAACTCACTGACACCGGAGGAGTACCTTGTGTGTATCTCCGAGGGTGTCTATTGGGTTGGTATGGATCAAGACTGGGATTTGTTACTCGGTGTGACGGAGAGGTATCTCAGGGGCCACTCGGTAATACAAGATCACTATAAGCCTTGCAAGAAATGTGACTAAAGAGTTAGCCACGAGATCTTGTATTACGGAACGAGTAAAGAGACTTGCTAGTAACGAGATTGAACTAGGTATATAGATACCGACGATAGAATTCGGGCAAGTAACATACCAAAGAACAAAGGGAACAACATACGGGATTATTTGAATCCTTGACATAGAGGTTCGACCGATAAAGATCTTCATAGAATATGTAGGAACGAATATGGGCATCGAGATCCCGCTATTTGTTATTGACTGTAGAGGTGTCTCGGTCATGTCTGCATAGTTCTCGAGCCCGCAGGGTCTGCACACTTAAGGTTCGGTGACGTTTCTGTATAGTTGAGTTATGTATGTTGGTGACCAAAGGTTGTTCGGAGTCTCGTATGAGATCCCGCATGTCATGAGATGCTCAGGAATGGTCCGGAGGTAAAGATTGATATATAGGAAGTCCCGTTTTGGCCATCAGAAAAGTTTCGGGTATTTCTGGTAGTGTACCGAGAGTGCCGGAGGGCCATCGGGAGGGGCCACCCATGCCGGGAGGCCACATGGGCCTGAGGGGTGTTGCACCAGCCCTTAGTGGGCTGGTCAAACAATCCCTACAAGGCCCATGTGGCTAGGAAAGAGTGGGAAAGGAAAAAACCCAAAGGGGGGGGGGAGGGAAATCCAAATTAGGAAGGAGTCCTAATAGGATTCCACCTCCCTTGTTTGGTTCGGCTGAACCTCCTTGGAGTAGGGGCCAAGGCTGCCTCCTCTCCCCTTCCTCCTATATATATTGTGGGATTTTGAGGGCAGCCCCTAACCCTAATTGGCACGTGTTGCCCTCTTCTTCCTCTAAATCTGATTCTCCTCTAGATTGATTCTGTAGTGCTTGGCGAAGCCCTGCCGGATCAGCTCCACCACTACCGCCGCCGCGTGGTCGCACTGCTAGAGAACTCATCTACCTCTCCGCCCCACTTGCTGGATCAAGAAGGTGGATATCGTCATCGAGCTGCACATGTGTTGAACAAGGAGGTGTCGTCCGTTCGGCGCTAGATCGAAAGGACCACGATCGGATCGCGGGACGGCTCATGATTGGATCGCGAAGATGTTCGACTACACCAACCGTGTTTCTTAACGCTTCCCGCTTAGCGATCTACAAGGGTATGTAGATCCACTCTCCCTATCGTAGATGCTCTTCACCATGGATAGACCTTGCGTGTGCGTAGGAATTTTTTTGTTTCCCATGCGACGTTCCCCAACACAAGATTACCTACTAATAGAGGAAATCTCTATTTTCATCATTCCTGCCCTGTATGACACTGGTTGGTATCTTTGTCTTCCTTGGCTCCTCGCCAAAGCCCTGTGTGGTATGGTGCTCACTTGTGTCCAATACTACTCACACCACACACTAATTGTTGGACAGAATGTCGACATGAGTGCCTTTATAGCATCAGGTGCTCATTCGTGTCCAATACTAGAGACTTGTGAAGTCCATTGACCTTTGATATAGCATGTTTGAGTTCTGCAGCTAAGCTTTGTTTCTACTCAGTTCTCCTAATGAGATGTATCTTTGTTTTCTGTGATATTGCTCCATAGTTGCATGTATATAAGTAAAAAAACAAAGTATATGCATCTACTAAGCACATTGATCTACTCCCTTAGTAAAGAAATATAAGGGTGCTCAAATCACTAAATTAGTGATATAAACGCTCTTATATTTCTTTATGGAGGGAGTATTTCATATTCTTCTAGGTTTAAGAGTCACCATTTAAATTTCCCTGAATTAAAGTTATGTGTATTGTTATTTGTCTGTTGCTCAAGCTCTATTATTTTCATTCATTTTTGGCCATCATCTCTTAATGAAGATCAGCAGTATTGCAAGTTCGCTAAAAAAGTTAGTATTGGTGAGTACAATTATACGAGGATAATATCATGGTAGAAGTTTTTTTCCTTTCTCCATGGTGTTAGAGAATGACACACATGGTATACTCTACTAATCGTCCCTTACAAATCAATAGGTTGGTAAAAAATCTAGAAACGGGTTCCTATTAGTCTACCATTATTCCTTTGTTTCAAAAGTGTTTCCTTGATTTCTTGTTTATATATTGGTTGCAGATTTATTGAAATCTTAGTTTGCAAAACACATTATCCAATCCATGCTCTCCCTTTTTACTATTGGCTTTGTCCTTCCAAATAGATGAATGCCTAAAAGGATTGTACATATGTTTACTTGTTCTTGATGCATGGCATTCTGAACTAGAAGTCAAGTACAAGGCCTCGATCCATTTCACATATCTTTGAGGTTCTGTATCTGCTTGTTCTCGCCCATGTATCGTGTGTTTGTGAACGGGGTGGAATGAGCGCATTGATCAATTTTGGTAGAAAAGTCCGAGAAATAACCAAGGTAACTAAAACTTATCTATCATTCTTGAGTGGTTGCACTACTTGTCTTCTTATGATAGTGTTTTCTTGTAATGCAAGGAAGGGCTTTCTTTTGTATAACACATTTTTTCACACATGTTTGTCTAAATTTTGTACATCCCTGTACTTGGTACATTTTGATTTAGAGCATGTTAGTACCTTTGGCTGATGAAGTACACTTGCACTCACCAGTTGTATTATTAAATGCCAAGCCATATAAAACATCTCTAGTGTCTTAATATTATTGTGCAAATTTGTTACATCCAATTTTTCAGGCATAATTAAGAAATTTCCTCTAATTGTAGTATTTGCTTTCTATCGTAGGACCTACTAGATGTCAGTCGTGCCAATTCTTCAGGAGTTCCTGTGTGTTGTGGAACCCTGTAGTTATTTGTGGAAGCCTACATGAGATTTTTCACTTTTATTTGTACATATATTGTTTCCTTACCAAGCCCGCAACTATTTTCTTTATACAGAATCACTAAACACCGTGCAATTGAGAAAATTTAAGAGTTCTTCCATACTAAACTTTAGAAAAGTATCCAAGCCTTACTTTTTTCACTAAGCATGAAGCTTCAAGAAACAAATCATGATGCATTAAGTGAACTTCCTAAGTGAGCACTTTCCTGCTATTTGAGTAATTAGTTTTCCCGCGAGACTCGATTGCTAATGGGTTTATATCATGAGTATTCCAATTTTGCGACCAGCCAGATTATGCAATAAAATTTGACAAGCTTCTTTTAGAGATGTTGTATCTCGTATGTGCTCGTATGTGCTGATATACACATTTAGCTCTTTTTGGAGAGGAGGATAAGCTATCATATGGACCAAATGGAGCATGGAGTGTGCTCACGTATCAAGATTTGGAGCAGCCAGTCTATTAAGGGGCAGCCCTGACGCACGTAGCTTGCAAAGGATCCGACCACTCCAGGTCGTTTGTATACAACATTTTCACACGTCTCTGCAAGAGGTTGTTTCAAGGCTTGAATCGTGACCCCCATGGTCACAAGGCAATAGCTTCACCGCTACTCAAGGCTCTCCTTCCTAGACGATCTATTAGATCCAAGAAAAAACCCAGTCCTACCTCTGTGCTTCCTCCAAATATATTAAAGTTCCCATAATGTATGAATCGTTTTATGCGAATTTAACTAGATGTTTCGTGCCTATCTCCATATATATTTACATCATATTGTAGAAACAGACAGGCACAACAATGTGCTCCAACGTGATTGAGTAGGATTGGAAAATAATTGCATTATATAGTGTACTACCTTCATTCGTATTTACTAGGCCCCTTGTATTTAATGTCAAAGTTTGACCATAAAGTTAACTAACAAAATATAAAATAATATTTCACAAAAAAGTATGTTATCTTCAATATAAATTCAAGGTTTACTTTTTGTTGGGAAACACTTACCTTTAGCCTGCCGATCGCCTGCGGGTGTCCGTCACCTCCACGTCCGTCGGATTTACTCTTGATTAGACGGTTGAGAGAAACCCCCTCCATGTTTACGTTTTATGCAAGTATTGTGAAAGAAGTCTTCAACTGGCTTGACTTTTTGTAGCAGCAGAGACTCATGTGGCTGGGAGGGTGATGGCGGCGAGGAATTTCATCGGATTCGATGAGGATGGCACGTGGGCAGGAGATGGGAAGTCCGGGAGCGGCAGGGGCGAACACTCGTGTGGCTAGAGGGCGACGAGGACGATGATTCCAGCGATGCGGGCAGGAGATGGGGCCGTCCAAGAGCGGCATGGGCTTGTGTCGGCTGGGTTGTCGGGAAGCTTCATAGCTCCAGTGCTCGCCAACGGTGGAGCGCAGGCTGGGACGGGCGGCATCGATCCTCCCTCACAACCATTCAGCGGAGCTCATGACGAACAATGGTGGCAGGCCCGGCCCTGAGCATGTGCAGCAGGTGCAGCCGCATAGGGCCCCTGGCTGGGAGGGGCCCCGACCCAGGTATGTATTGCCCGTTACATTAGAAAAAATAAAGCTAAAAATACCAACTCATTAAAGCCTTAGACGCTCAGGCTGTACGTGGGACCAAGCAAAAAAACAAATGCACGAGCTATGCAATACACATCTAGCGCATGCCATCTCCAGTCTCCAGCCGCCTCGTCTTCTCCTAGATTCTACCTCTTCGTTGCTCGTTCGGCTTCCTCCCGAAATATTGCGTTTTTAGTCGTTTGACGGGAATTAATGGAGAAGAAGATCACTATTTATTATTCTCAACCAATCCGTCCACAATTTGCAAGGGTCTTAGTGAAATCTCTTTCCATGTGTTTCTAGATTTGTTCCTTTATCTCTATTAGATTCGATTTGTTTCCATATTGTTTTTATGTTTCTAAGTAGTAATCCCATTCCCCATAGGCTTGAGAGACAAAAGGGGATCAATCCAATGGAAGGGGATTGATGGATGGTGGCAGCCATATCCAGCAAGCAGCGCAAAAATGACACAAGACAAATCGAATACTCAAGGTACTATACGCATTGAGAATGATATATTCTACTCCCTCCGTCCCAAAGTAAGTGTCGTAAAATGATACTATTAAAGGCAATTTTTGCCTAAAAATTTAGAATAAAGTGTTTTACATAATCAATGTAATTGTTTATCTTCCAAGTGATACAAGTTGGTTCATTTTTTCTGCATTGGTATGTGAGCATATGATGCAATTTTAGTAGTATCTGTCTTCCAAGTGATGTTTTTTGTCCTTAGAAAAATGTAGTTGTTTGCTAAAACGAGCATTGTCAGCACAAATGAGTAATTTCAGTCCAGTTTTAGAGATAATACTATCCTTTCATACATTCAACTAAAGTTGCTATTGGAATATAACCAAATGTTCTAAAAAAACTATGTATAGAGGGCCCACTTAGTTTGCTTGCACCGGGCCCGTGATGTGTCAGGACCTGCCCTGCTTAGGGCAACGAAAAACCTCACAAGCATCTCCAAAGAACACAATAAAATGGAATGAATCTAAGAGAGTATCAACTCAAACAACCTTAGGAGCTATCTCATGTTGGGTTTCATGCGCTTTATGCAAAAACTATAGACAATGTAACACTACATAGAGCTTGATCCCATGAAACCATCATGGCTCTCACTTCAGTGTTGTTGTATAGGCGTACAACAAGGAGTAACATCTTGAGATAAGTGGCTCCGCTTACTTCCCTCTTCCTTTTTTGTAAGTGATTTAAGTTGAAGCTCAAAAACAGCTTTGAGACTGTTACATCACACAATAACTCAACAACGAATAAATTAAGAACAAAATCACATTTAATATATATTCTCGCATACCTTGTTCTTTATTGTTCTATAATCTAATGATTCTTTCCGTCATGTTTTGACCAGAAAGGACATCCAACTGCTCAATTGAGCGAGAAACAATTGTTCATGGGATACTCAAAGTGATAAACCAGAAAGGACATCCAATTGCTCAATTGAGCGAGAAACAATGCAGTGCATGTCCAAGTTTTGACATGCAAACCAAGAAGTGTCTGACAATTTAAGATATGTAAAAAGAAAACACTGCATACTAAGGAAAATGAGAGATCTCGGATAATGATATAAGATACATTATTGGATAAATTTAAGAAGATGGTCAATGGTGCCAAATATGGAAACAATTGTTCAATGCCTACCCATAGTTTAACATGTGAACCCTTGTATTGGATGCTAGAAACAACTGATTATTTTAGGGACAAAGGGAAAAGAAAGTACAAATATTAAAGAATCTGGTTGGTAAAGTACCACTACCTTTTTAACGAATTAACAAATTAGGAGGTACACCAGTACTATAACACTACAAGAAATATGCTAACTTGCGACCATCAATATTGGTCAACGAATGGTCATTGTTTTTCATTTACGACCTTTTTACGATCAAAAACAGTTGGTCAAAAGCTGAGGGTCAAGAATGCAAATTAAGGACCTTTTTTCTGGATTGGTCGTAGACGTTTACGACCAAAAAAAGGTCATAGGTTTTGCGACCAATTGTTTTGGTCACTGACAGCCAGCCCAGGCCACGTCGGATCCGACGTGGTACGCTGACGTGGCAAAATTGCGACCAATTGTGTTGGTCGTTGATAAGATTCAGCCCGGTCCAATTCAGTGTTCTACATGGACCGAGCCCATTAATTCAGCCTTTCTATATTTTTTTCTCTTTATTTTGCCTATCTAAATGGGCCTGGACCAATAATATTGGCTTCATTATTTTCTTTGCATCATCCACTTATTTGGGCCCTGGCCTTATTAGATTTATTTTTGTTTTTGTTCCAAAACTTGGTTTCATTTTATTTGTTGGGCCTTTTCAGCCCAATTATTTGTCCAGTATTAAATGCAACACGATTTCATATTCAAATCAAGAAAACTCCAAATCGAATTAAAATCATCCATCATATAACATCACATAATACATCTCCCAAGTTTACATAAAACAATAAGTCATCTCATGAATACATTTCCTTACACAAGAATATAACAAGAACGAACAGAATTGCACAATAGAACAATGACACATTTGCTACTGTCCCAACAGTACAATGGACTTCATTCCACTCTCCTATGAGACATGCTGAAGATGCGACAACTTGTCATCCTACAAGAACATTACACAACAGATGAATCAATCAAAAGGAAATAAATATAAAAAATATTAGAAATAAAAAGATTTGTGTTCATCCTAAAGATGATGTTAAAAATCCTTCATACCACAAATGATTTATCTTCTATTGCAACAAAATAAATGCAATCATGGATAAGAGAGCATGGATAAGAGAGCATGCATGCATGCCCAGATGCTGCATGCATTGCTTCTTCCAACTTAGCTCGCGATTGAAACATGAATAAAGGCAATCATATGTTTATAAATAAAATCACATCTAACAGCATGTTAACTTGTACTTAAACAGCAAAATAAATGTTACCATGTGATTCTACATGGTAAACATAACGGTTCATTATTTCAGATCCAAATAATATTGTTTGATCCAGATAATATTGCAACAATCTTATTTCTAAGAGTCCGAATCACCAAGAACTCCATTCACAACAAATAAACTAGTCATACCAACATTTTCACTGATGTTGAATAATTTGATGAGTGCATTTTTAGATTATTACTTTATTAGTACCCAATTTTGGGTGACAAAAACAATAGGCAACTGAACTTAATCATAAGTCATAGTTTAAATATCAAATCAGATTTACAAGTGAGCATGGATAGAGTTTACAGAAACAATCCAATTCCTATCAAGGTCTCCACAGATCTATTAAAGACTTACACGGAAAAAGGGGGGGTCCCTACAGATACAATGCAGATTACAGGCATCATGTTCAAACATCCAATGTATGAAAATACAATGGAGTGCATGGATTACTCAGAAATAAAACTCATATCGCCATAGTGCATTGGAAACCTATAGAAGTGAGCAATACTTGCTGATTTAAAAAAGTTAGAAACTTGTTACTCTTTTAGCATTCCAAATCATACGAGGACAATCACTTGGAGTCATCAACTATTTACCTCACATCTGTCCTGCGGTTAAACACATGCAGTTTGACCAACATAAGCTATACCATGATCATGTAAAATGGTGATAAAGATTAGTACGAAGTTTCAACAACTGAAGAAACAGACCTGATTAAGAACTCCAAGACTACCAACTTGGTAAGGTGGCCATCTTGATAGAACATCACATGTGCATCCGGTTGACGACATGTGCAGTTTATCTCTACTTGGTACCCTGCAGTGTACAAGATAAAGAGAAAATTCGGTCTTAAAAGATTCAGAGAGGAGGCACACACACACACACACACACACACACACACACACAACACACCAGTTACTGCACACACGCGCATCTCACTCGTAGTGCCTTCAATTGCTGCTGCCACCACCATGTAAGAACGCACACATAAGACAACTACGAGTTGGAGAAGGCATTACACATGCTTAGGCAATCAACTGAAGAGGAAGGCCACGCACCAGCCTAAGCCTTCCAATCTTGCCCACAAATGACTGGTACAGCTACCAGAACAAGCAAATGAATCGGCGGTCACAGCAGCAATGCGAGGCCATTGTATCAAGGAAGCCAAAAGGAGGGGCGCAGCACCAGAAACACTAACCTGCCTACCAGGATGATTTGGGGGGAAAGAAGTCGTGTTGGGCAGGAATTCCCTGACTGCCGGGAGCCAAAGTATCAAGTTGGTGCTTAACTGAACTTACGTGTAGTATGACCTATGATAATAAACCAGATAAACACAAATCAGCCTGCTGCTGGGTACGGATTAGCGCTCCAAGTGGTACTCGTACTGCTAGTAGTAAGATTTGGCAGCATGTGGGGATGAAGAAGACACACGCACGCACGCACCTGAAGGGGAGGAGGAGGTGTCGGAGCTGATCTTGGCGCCCCAGCAGTTCCCCATGGTCGCATCCCTGAAGGTGGGGATGGGGTGGAGGAACTCCATCTCCATGGCAGAGGCCCGTCCCATGGAGGTTTGCCCCTCATGCCATCGTTGCCGGCCCATCCACACGAGATGGGGCCGTCAGCAAGCGTCCGGTGTGGCGACGAGCGGACACGGATGCAGGGGGTGGGATGGCGCACGTACCATGGCTGAGGGCAGTTGCGCGACCGTGGGAGCGGCAGCGGACTGACTCAAGAAAGAGTGGGCATTAGAGAGTGCTGATTTACATAAGCATGTAGCAGACTGACTCAAGAAAGAACAAGAAGCAGGAACATAATACATGGTGGGAAGACAATTAGTTACCGCTAGTAAAGGCACATGTCATGCCCACAGCGAAGCTGATGGCCACTGTGAACATGCCGAGTAGCAGCAGGTTGACTGGGTGCGTCTGACTGTAGAAGTACAACGGGCAGAGCACTGCATAAGAAAATTAACAGGCATTTTAGTAACAGTTGATACCAGCTGCTGCAATTCACAAAGCAACCACGTCCCATTCTAGTAAAGCAAAATTAGGAGTACACGCTGCATTTCACTGCAAAAATCAGAGGATGCAATTAAGAGTACATCCATAGCTTTGCGGGGACACGACGGCATCAAAGGTAATTCAGAGCAGAGCACGCAAACTGAAAGCTAGCTCGTTCCTCTCAAAATTAACAGCCACGAGAAGCTTCCCATCTTGTAAATGAAACAGTACCAAGAATGGAATATATTCGAGACGGAACGGAAACCTACAATATCGGATAAATATGGTGGTAGTTTGAATCCTCACCGATCAAGGGGAGGATGAGGATGAAGATGTAGAGCCCGAGGCCGGCATAGGAGGAGACAGAAGAAGTGCGGGATGGCGGGGACCTTGACGACGATGGCCGCGATGACGACGGTGAGGATAAGCTGCAGGGAGAGGATGACGTAGATCTTTCGAATGAGCACCCAGCGCAGCTCGGGGCTCTCCGCCATCCCGGGGTACAGCGCCGGCGCCGGCGCCGCAGTGCCTCCAGCGCCACTAGAGTGTTGAATTGTATGTAACATACACTAGTGCCTCCAGCGGCAGCGCGTGCTCCAGAGACGGGAGCCCCGTGGGCGTGGTCGTCGTGCTCCAGCGAAGGGAGCCCCGACGGGAGCCTCACGGTAGCAGCAGCGCCTCGTGCATGGCCACCTCGGCGGTGAAGAGGTGGCGAGGCCGCCCAGGCCCGGTTGAAGCGCGGCGGGAGGTCATAGGCGTAGATCCGGAGGCCGGGGCGGGGCTCCGAGCCGAGGCCACGGCGGAAGGGCGGGAGCGCCGGGACAAGGCGGCGGCGGCGGCGGCGATGTGTGAGACAAGGGGAGGGGTGGATGGGTTTGGGTGAGACGAGGAGTGGATAGGGTTGGCATTTTCTTTTCTTTTTTGCGTTTAGAAAGTGAAGGACGGGCTAGGCCTTCTTGTGCGCGCGCGTGCGCTTCTCAACCCCTAGCCTCCAATGTTGACAAATGAAGATTTCATTTTCTTTGCATAAAAAATCATTTTACTTTTTTCGAGTGTCCAAAATTAGTGTTTTTTTGAAGGACCTACCAAATATTGATTGCAAAATTGGAAAAAATTATTTTTATTAAATATTAGGACATATTTAATGCACAATTGATAAAAAATTTGGGTGACAAAAGCTTTCGATCCACCTCTAGTGAAAAAGACAAAACCTTGCCGATTTAGTAGGAACCGAGACAAATTTGAACTAGATGTTCGTTATAATTTGCTCATGATTTTTTAAAAAATCATTTTTAGGTAAGGAAGTATCTATTTAATCATAGATCCAACAAAATTTTGGCAAGATACAACCACTAGCTATAAACGGTCATGCCCGTCGTTTCGACCGCATTTTGAAACGGTCATAAATAATTCAAAAAAATCAAAAAAATGCAAAACCTTCGCGTTGTGTCATAATATGTGACCAAGTTATCAGGAAAAATAACAAACTTATAACACGGTAATTATTTTTAAAAAGTGTTCTCAGAAATAAGCTATAATGTGTAAAGATTCATGGCTTTCAAACCAAATGATCAATCTTATGGTCACATTCATGGAATAGTTTGTTCAAACGATCTCATATTGTGCACAAGGGTGCATGTTGGAATGACAAACAATGTTGCTAAAGGGAGTTTTCATTTTCTTTGCACAAAAAATCATTTTCCTTTTTTCGAGTGCCCGAAATAAGTTTTTTTGTGAAGGACCTACCAAATATTGCTTAAAAACTTGGACAAAATCATTTTTATAAAATATTATGACATATTTAATGCATAATTGACAAAATATTTGGTCGCCAAAAGCTTTTGATTCACCTCTAGTGAAAAAGACAAAACCATGCCGATTTAGCAGGAACCGAGACAAATTTGAACTAGATGTGCCTCATAGTTTCCTCATGATTTTTAAAAAAAATCATGAATAGGTAAAGAAGTATCTATTTAATCATAGATCCAACAAAATTTTGGCAAGATTCAACCCCTATCTATGAACGGTCATGCCCGCCGTTTCGACCGCATTTTGAAACGACCATAAATAATTCAAAAAAGTCAAAAAAATGTAAAACATTCGCGTTGTGTCATCATATGTGACCAAGTTACCAGGGAAAATAACAAATTTGTAATATAATAATAATTTTAAAAAGTGTTCTCATAAATGAGCTATCATGTATGAAGATTCATGACTTTCAAGCTAAATGATCAATCTTATGGCCACATTCATGAAATAGTTTGTTCAAATGATATCATATTGTGCATAAGGGTGCATGTTGGAATGGAAAACAATGTTGCCAAAGGGATTTTTCATTTTCTTTGCATAAAACAACATTTTCCTTTTTTAGAGTGCGCAAAATGTGTTTTTTTGTGAAGGACCTACCAAGTATTGGTTGCAAAATTGGAAAAAAACATTTTTATAAAATATTATGACATATTTAATGCACAATTGACAAAAAAATTGGGTGCCAAAAGGTTTCGATCCACCTCTAGTGAAAAAGACAAAACCCTGTCGATTCAGTAGGAACCGAGACAAAATTGAACTAGATGTGCCTCATAGTTTGCTCATGATTTTAAAAAAACATTTATAGGTCAAGAATTATTTATTTAATCATAGATCCAACAAAAAATTGGCAAGATTCAACCCCTAGCTATGAACGGTCATGTCCGCCGTTTTGACCGCATTTTGAAACGTGCATAAATAATTCAAAAAATGCAAAAAATGCAAAAAATGCAAAACCTTCGCGTTGTGTCATCATATGTGACCAGGTTACCAGGAAAAATAACAAACTTGTAATACAGTAATTATTTTAAAAAAATGTTCTCAGAAATGAGCTATCATGTGTGAAGATTTATGGCTTTCAAGCCAAATGATCAATCTTATGGCCATATTCATGGAATAGTTTGTTAAAATGATCTCATATTGTGCACAAGGGTGCATGTTGGAATGGCAAACAATGTTGCCAAAGGGAGTATTCATTTTCTTGGCACAAAAAAATCATTTTCATTTTTTCGAGTGCCCAAAATGAGTTTTTTTGTGAAGGACCTACCAAATATTCGTTACAATATTGGACAAAATCATTTTTATAAAATATCAGGCCATATTTAATGCACAATTGACAAAAAAATTGGGTGCCAAAAGCTTTCGATCCACCTCTAGTGAAAAAGACAAAACCGTGCCAATTTAGTAGGAACCGAGACAAATTTGAACTGCATCTGCCTTATAGTTTGCTCATGATTTTTTTTTAAAATAATTTCTAGTTACATAAGTATCTGTTTAATCAAAAATACATGGTTTGATGGCGATACGTCGAGGTTTGGACGGTGGCCGAGTGCCCTAACTCCAGAGCGCGTAAACTCGCATGCCCGCCGCGTGGTCACCGCATGACCGTGGCATTGCCATGCGTTCTAGATGACATAGGCATGTCTAGTGGGCTGGACACTCTCCAGGTAGGTGCTAGGAAGAAAATTTCAGTAGAAGAATCTCATGAGGAGACGGAACTATGCTGAAACATGAATTAGCAGCCAAGTGTTTGATTAGTAGTACGGGAAATGCACATGAACAATGGACGTGAGTTTTGGCTGAAGATGATCATCTACTAAGAAGACTGTCTTCACAAATTTTCAGCTCAAATGGATGAGCTTGGGTGGTACTTCCTTTACAAAGTACCACCCGGGACAGAAATATGAATGTTGAAGCTGCGCTCAAAATAATGAATGGATTGAGCTAAATATTGGCATGTGGAAATTATTTGGATATAGAAGATTGCCCAAAATGTTTGAGGGCCATACGAGGGGTTGATATAGCACTTGCTTTGCAATGTGCTAATTTGGACAAAAAGTAGAAATTGAAGCTGGGCTCACATAGATGATTGGATTAAGTTGCAATTTGTAGGAGGATGAAAATTTGGGCATATGAAGGCACTGTAAAAATTTCATACTATTTGGGTAAATAAAAATGGTACTTGCTTCGCAATGCTCTCCACTGAAGAGAATATTAGGGAAAATGTTGAGGGAAATTGGCTAAATTAAATGAGCTAAAATTTGGTGGAGGGAGGTTCTGTGATCATGGTCATGTAGTGGTAAAGTTTGAGAAATTATAAAGAAATATAAAATGTAGTTGCTTCACAAACTAAAAATATTACTAGAAACAAAGATTGGATGGTGAGCTCACATGGATTGTTAGACGGGGCTAAAATTTTGTGGATAGCTATTATTTGGGCATATAGAAGATCTGGAAAAATTCAACTCGTTATGATATGCATAGCCAGTACTTCCTTCACAAAGCTTCTAGGTGAATGTATATTTTGGAAATTTGCCGAGGACGATTTACTGGGCAAATGGAGCTGAATTTTACCATGAGGCAACGATTTGGATAGGAAAGAGTTCCCAAAATTTGTGAGGGAAATCAAGAATATATAAGTAGCACTTCCTTCACAAAGTGTTGTTCTGAACGGAATAGGAAAATGAATATTTTTGAATTATTTTTGAACAAGGCAAGGAAGGTTTTTGACATATTTGATGAAGATATGATACAAAGAATTTATGAGAATTGTTTGGGAATTTTGGGAATAACATAGATATAGGTTGCTTCACAACCTAGGGCAAAAATTAACACATGGACATGACACATAGACAAAAATTGACACATGGACATGACACATAGGCAAAACTGATGAGGTGGTGCCAAGTCATAGCTTACGACCATTTATATTGGTCATTATCATCTAGAAATAAGGAAGTGGACCGGTGTTGTTCGCTTTATGACCATTTCAATTAAGGAAATTGCGACCTTTTGACCAAAATGGTCATTAGTGTTTAGGGTTAGGACCCCTTCGGGCGACCAATTTACCTCAAAAGGTCATATATTTAAGACCATTTTTTCCAAGGTCACTAACAGAAGGTCACAAGATAGCATATTTCTTGTAGTGTGAGTTCTAAGCTTCCACGTTTATATATAGTACTATAGTTAACAACGAAGAGAGCTAAATATGCTCCTAGAAAGCATTAACAATATTACTAAGAATTACTATATCAGTGTATCATGTTCCCAAGAACCAGACTAAGAAGCATCACATTTTAAAACAAAAATTATCATCAAAACAACCAATCAATGCACAATTATACTAATAACTATCAATATTTTGTCATTGTAGTCAGTATACCATCCAACAATCATTCAAAGATGCATATCTAAGACGCAAAATGCAAGTGTGTGAACAAAAATAAGAATGGACATCACTTGAACATACTATAAAACAACAATAGTCAAAAAGTGCTTACAAAAGAACATCTAGACAATGTGACATTAGTTTCCGTACCTCTAACATTGCAAGGTCAAATATTCAAACTCTTCTGTGCCTTGAGAAGATCTTCCTTTAGTCGATCAAATTTCAGGGGTAACACTATTTTCTCCTTTAATCTCGAAGTATATTTTTACACTTCACAAAGCCATTATGATTCCTGTTTGTTTGCAAGATCATACCAACTCTGTCAATTCACTGATCACTCAATAGGCTTACTGTTATTTGTGGTATCGAGAAGCGGCTTCTAGAGCGCGGGGGGGGGGGGGGGGGTGAATAGACACTTAACAAGATAAATAAGTAGTTTTTAGTTTCCTTTAATTTTAGGAAGATTTTTGCACAAGTTAAGATAGTAAGGTGTGGTAGAGTTAGGAAGATCAAACACAATGAAGACACGACGATTTTTGGCGTGGTTCTGATAGGTGGTGCTATCGTACGTCCACGTTTATGGAGACTTCAACTTATAGAGGGTAACGGCCATGCGAATCCATGAAGGATACACGAAGAAGCAACCTTTTCTATGCCATGATGGCTTACGTACACGAATGACTAGCCTCATTTGGGTAGATCTTCATGAAGTAGGTGATCTCCTTGCCCTTACAAACTTCTTGGTTCAACTCCACAAGATTTGGAGGCTCCCAAGCGACACCTAACCAATCTAGGAGACACTACTCTTCAAAAGGTAATAGCTGTTGTGTTGATGATGAACTCCTTGCTCTTGTGCTTCAAAAGATAGTCTTTTCAACACTCAATCACGCACTCACATGATTTGGTTTGGTAGAAGAGGATGATTGGGTGGAAAGCAATTTGAGCAACCAGATCATCACCAATACCTCATCCCGTTTTGATAGTATTGGCTTTCCTATGTACTCAATGTGATTAAGATCACTTAAAGCAAAATGTAGAGTATTGAAGCTTTTGCCAATATGTTTCCTTTGCATCATAGGGGTTCCACATCACATGTCCTAGCCATGCCAATCATTGAACTTCTTTGAAATGTACTTGAGAGAAATGTTAGTTCAATGACATATATGTTGTTATTAATTACCAAAACCACCAACAAACTTTATTGACAACCAACAAAGTATGTTCTTAGTCATTGGGACAATCACAATTCATCATATTTCCGAGAATGGTCTATTTAAGAGTTTCATTTTAGCAAGTTCACATACTCAATTATCATTTAGTCTTCTACGATTGCTCACACTCAATGCATATTTGTGAAGCAAACGTTTCCGTTAGACACATAGGAAGATAGTGTCTTTACTATTTTTGCCTCCCAACTTATTTACCTCAAGGACAATGTCAACAATAACTACTCATGATTACCTACATCCAATTGGATATATCTGTCTGGATCTTTCCCCAACACATAATGCTTGCCAACTAAAGAATTAATATATTGGAATAGGGATGAACATTAATGACTCTTGCATAAAAGTAAATACATAAAAGTAAAATATAGGCACTTCGCAGAGGAAAGCAGAGGTTGTCATGCACTTATATTTTTAAAATGTGCAATCTCTTAATGCAAAGGAATGCCACTTTATATTTCCCCTTATGATAGCGAACTTTATTATGCACTGTGTCGCTTTTATTCCTTCGTCCTCACAAGATCGCACAAAGCTTATTTTCCCTTTCAATAAAAGATCGTACATGATTATGGTCAATTTTATTGCCTTGTGCACCAATGAAAACTTACTTGAAGGATCTTATTCAATCCATAGGTAGGTATGTGATACATCTCCAACATATTGATAATTTATGAACTATTCATGCCATATTTTCCTATTGACGTGGCTTGAGACTGCGTCGGTATTTCCCCAAAGAGGAAGGGATGATGCAGCACATCGACGGTAAGTATTTCCGTCAGTTATGAAACCAAGGTATTAATCAGTAGAGGAAGATCATGCACCCATGTAAACAACACATGCACACAAATAACAAATACTTGCAACCCACGTGAAAGAGAGGTTGTCAAGCTCTCTACGGTAATAAGATAGATTAGGTAATGATAGTTTTGGCAAATAGATCTCGCAAGAACACAAACTAAAATAAATAAATAAAAAGTGCAGCAAGGTATTTTTGTTTTTTTGGATTAATAGACCTGAAAACAAAAGATGCAAATAATAGATCGGAAAGCAATATGTTGGAAAAGTAGACCCGGGGGGCGTAGGTTTCACTAGTGGCTTCTCTCATGCGTATAGCGCACGGTGGGTGAAAAAAAATTACTGTTGGGCAATTGATAGAAGATCAAATAATCATGATGATATCCAGGCAATTATCATATATAGGCATCACGTCCAAGATTAGTAGACCGAAACGGTTTTGCATCTACTTCAATTACTCCACACATCGACCGCTATCCAGCATGCATTAAGTGTATTAAGTTCATGGGAAAACGGAATCATGCATTAAAGAACGGTGACATGATGTAGACAAGATCTATTCTTATAGGAATAGACCCCATATTGTTATCCTTAATGGCAATGATACATGCGTGTCTTGATGCCCCTTCTGTCATTGGGAAAGAACACCGCAAGATCGAACCCATCACAAAGCACCTCTTCCCATGGCAAGAAAAATCGATCTAGTTGGCCTAACTAAACCAAAGATTCGAAGAACAAAAACGAAGCTATAAGTAATCATGAAAATAAGAGATCAAAGAAGACTCTAATCATATTCATGGATAGAAACTGATCATGAACTCAAAATTCATCGGATCCCAACAAACACACCGCAAAAGTCATTACATCAAATAGAGCTCCATGACACCATTGTATTGAGAATCATAGATAGAGAGGAAACCATCTAGCTACTGCCTACGGACACGTAGGTCTATGGTGGACTACTCAGGCATCATTGGAGAGGCACCTATGATGAAGATGAACCCCTCCGTGATGGTGTTAGATTGGATCTCGAGGTTTTGGAACTTGCGGCGGCTGGAATTGTGTTTCGTCGACTCTCCTAGGGTTTTTTGATTTTCTAGGAATTTATAGGCTTGATAGTCGGTTGAGGGACTCCCGAGGTGCCCACCCTCTACCAGGCCGTGCCAGGGGCCTTTGGCGTGCCTCGGTGGAGGGTGGCAACCCTGGCCCACCTCTTTTGGTGATCTTTGGCCCATCTTGGCCCTTTTGGTCCATAATTTGTTTGTAAAAATCCCCCCAGCGTTTGGGCTCCGTTTGGTACTGATTTTCCGCGAAATAAAAAAACAAACAAAAACAACGACTGACACTTTGGCACTATGTCAATAGGTTAGTCCCAAAAAATGATATAAGTTGCTATAAAATGATTGTAAAACATCCAAGATTGGTAATATAATAACATGGAACAAGCAAAAATAATAGATACGTTGGAGAAGTATCACCTATGTATACAATACTTTTATATGGTTTTTGTTTACTTTGTATGATCTATTTAGAACTAACCCGGACTGACGTTATTTTCAGCAGAATTACCGTGGTGTTGTTTTTGTGTAGAAAATGAAAGTTCTCGGAATCGCCCGAAACTTTTTGATTATTTTTCTAGAGGAAATAAGAAATATTGGAGTGAAGAACCACCTTAAGGGAGCCACCTGTGGCTATGGGGCACAAGCCAACAGGGCACATCCCCCTAGGCCGTGCCCTGATGGCTTGTGGGGCCCACGTGGCTCCGTCGCGCGTGATTCCACCGTTGAAAATCCTATAAATCCCAGAAACCCTAGAAATAATGAGAGAACTTCCGCTCTGCCGTCATAACTCTCTATATCAATGAAAAACCAATCTGGAGGCGTTGCAGTACCCTGCCGAAGAGGGAATACCATCATCGGTGGCCATTTTCATCATCTCGATGGAGGCCATGACGAGGAGAGAGTAGTTCACCCTCAAGGCTGAGGGTATGTACCAGTAGCTATGTGTTCAATCTCTCTCTCGTGTTCTTTAGATGACACAATCTTGATGCATCACAGGCTTTGTTATATTGTTGGATCATATGGTGTTCTTCCCTCTCTATCTTGTTGTGATGAACTGAATCTTTCGCTTTGAGATTTCGTTATGTTGGAGTGAATATTTTGGTTTGAGAACACTTGATGTACGTCTTGCATGGGATAACCGTAGTAACATTGGGGTATTATATTGATCCACTTGATATATGTTGAGGCATCAATTTGCGGATTCCGGTGACCTGGGGGATCTATGGATAGGGGTTGATTGCAAGTTTTTAGACCATGTTCTTGGGGTGATCCTTGAAGTTATTTGTGTTGGATTGAATATGATAGATCTGAAATTGTTTGATGGATGTCGCATGGTTTACCCACGGATACTTGAGGTGACATTGGAGTATCTAGGTGGCATTAGGGTTGATTGATATGTATCATTGGTGTTATTTTAGTACGAACTCTAGGGTTGTTTGTGACACTTATAGGAATAGCTCAAAGCATTGATCAGAAAGAATAACTTCTAGGTGGTCCTACTACCTACACCAGTTTCATCTTATTGTTCCCCGCTAGATAGGAACTTTGAAGTGATTCTTTGTTGCACGTTGAGGGATGATCATATGATTCAACTATGTTAGCATTGTTAGGTGATTGCACTAGTGAAAGTATTAACCCTAGGCCTTGTTTCCAAGAATTAATATAATGTTTTTCTCGCTGTTTACTATTCCCTCCATCCCAAAATAAGTGTCTCAAGCTTAGTACAAATTTGTACTAAAGTTAGTACAAAGTTGAGACGGTTATTTTGGGACAGTGGGAGTACTTGTTACCTTGCTGTTTTTATATTTTCAGATTACAAAAACCTATATATACCATCCATATTGCACCTGTATCACCATCTCTTCGCGGAACTAGTGCACCTGTACAATTTACCATTGTATTGGGTGTGTTGGGGACACAAGAGATTTCTTGTATTTTATTGCAGGGTTGTTTGACAGAGACCATCTTCATCCTAGACCTCCCACGAATTGATAAACCTTAGGTCATCCACTTGACGGAAAATTGCTACTGGCCTACAAAACTTTGCGCTTGGAGGCCCAACACGAGTCTACAAGAATAAAGTTGTGTAGTAGACATCAAGCTCTTTTCTGGCGCCGTTGCCGGGGAGGTGAGTGCTTGAAGGTATATCTTTAGATCTTGCAATTAAATCTTTTAGTTTCTTGTTTTTAACTAGTTTGGTTTATAAAATAAAAATACAAAAAATGGAGTTTAGGCTGCTTCAATTGCTTCATATTTTTAATGTCTTTCTTGAAAATGATGGTTTGGAAAATTGTGCTCAATTGGTAGAGGAAGAATTTATGAAAATACTCAATGAAAATTCCTTGAATGATGAGCATGATAGCAATATTGTTAGTATGAATTATCCAAATATCCATGATGCTAATGATATGCAAAGCCACAAGCTTGGGGATGCTATTTTTGATGAAGATGAAATTTGTAGTCCCCCAAGTTTTGGTGAGCAAATTTATTATGTTGATGGCATGCCTCCTATCTATGATACTTATTTTGATGACATGTATGGTGTAAAGAGTAATGATAACCATGAAACTTGTCATCATGATTTTAATTTTCAATATGGTTATGTCAATCATGTGTCTCATGGTAGTTATTTTGTTGAGTTTGCTCCCACTATTATGAATGAGAAGAAATTTTCTTATGTGGAGAGTTGTAAATTTTCTATGCTTGTAGATCATGAAAAGAATGACTTATATGATAGTTATACTGTAGAATTTCTTCATGATGCTACTTAAAATTATTATGGGGGAGGAACATATTCTTGTAGGAATTGCAATAGTATCAAGTTTCCTTCCTTGTGTTGAAAATCTTGAAGTCATGCTTGTTTTGCCTTCCTATGCTAGTTGATTCTTACTCCCATAAATTGTTTGCTCACAAAATCCCTTTGCATTGGAAGAGGGTTAGACTTAAATATGCTTATCATGTCCTGCATGATGCTCTCATTGTGTTTCAGTTCTTTACTCTTACGTGAGCATCATTAAAATCATCATGCCTAGCTAAAAGGCTTTAGAGATAAGCGCTTGTTGGGAGACAACTCAATACTTTTACTTTCTGTTTTTGAGTGTTTACATGATTAAGCTACTGTATTAATCATGTTTTGTGTCTTTTATTTCAACAAAGTGCCAAGTAAAGCCTTTGGGATAGTGTGGAAACTTGTTAGTTTGATTCTGTGCAAAAATAGAAACTTTTGTGCTGAGTGCAGAATTTTTTCAGTTCTGCTGGGCATTCTAAATTCTTGAAATTTTTACACAGTATTCATATACGAATTTCCTAATTTTTCCTAATTTTTCAGAATTTGTAGAGTCACGGAAGCATGGTATTCATTCAGATACTCACAGAATTTTCTGTTTTTGACAGATTCTGTTTTGCATGTATAGTCTTCTTGTTTTAGTGTTTCCATAGCTTATATTTGGTGATATAAGTTAGGGATTTTAATTTTTGTGCCCCTGGTTCCTTAGCTGTACTCATTCATCCCCGCACTCTTAACTTTTGCTCACTTTTCCCCACTCCCTTGCCCGAAACCCTCGTAACTGGTCACATCGGACGTTGACGTCGGGTCAATGGCTTGACCGTTAACTCGGACGAGTGGGGCCGCGCTGGACTATGTTGCCCGTTGGACCTGTCAAGTGGGGCCGCGTTGGACCATGTCACCCTCCTTTGACCATTCTGACGTGTGGGGCCGCGCTGTATTGTGTGACCCGTTGGACCTGCCAAGTGGGGTCGCGTTGGACCGTGGCGCTGGTTGGACCGTTGGGCCATGGTTTCGTTTGGGCCGTTGCATTAAACGCCAGCATGCACCATGCGCTGATGCACACCGCCACGATAAGCCTGTTATGCATGTGCGACATGAACCAGGCAGCTTGTGTGCATGCGCCGCCAGGGACGCAACCTTCCTGTGAGCCGCCACGGGATGCATCGTCTGTCGCTGCTGCCGATTCGTCCCTTCTCACAAGCGCCTCCTCGATATATTCACAGTTCACACCATCTCAGCCTTTGACCTCCGCAGCATCAATTCAACGCGACAATTAAAGTCTAGGGCATACTGATCGACGTGCACCACCACGATACAGAAGCCTTCTATGCATGCCATGTGATCGAGCTAGCCTGCCTGCATGCATGCCGCGACGAACGCAACGAAGTTCGCTGCCGCTGGTTCCTGTATTCTCGCATGCGTATCAATTTAAAATTTCTTTGACCTCCTCTTCTTGATTGTCGAGGCACCTATCCGGCTCCCTGTCATTATCTATAGACTGCTATTTAAGCCGGACATTGTCCCCCAACCCTAGCTCATCCGCCTGCTCCCTTTCCTCGTCGGGACCCGAGCACTCCCCTCTCCGAGCCCATCAGCCATGCCACCACACCGCTAATACTACACAATCGAAGACCGTCTCTTCCTCCTTCGGCAGGCCTAAATCCAGAGGCAAGCGAGGCTACCTCTGGAACGAAAGGAGGATTTCGAGGAGGGGCCGGAGATGTGGGAGGAGTTGGCAGAGGCGCAGACACAGGAGTCAGAGGAGGAGGCGCCACCGCAGGAGCCGGAGGTGGAGGCATCACTGCAGAAGACGGAAGTGGAGGTGCCGCTGCAGGAGCCGAAAGTGGAGGTGCCCCCGGAGGAGCCGGAAGTGGAGGCACCGCCGGTCTACTATCTGTGGCCCGACCAGGTGGTGATCCTCAACTCCATCCGCTCTGAAGCAGCTGCGCATGCCCGACGTCTTTGTCAGCAGTAGATGGAGGCAGGGCGAGCAGCATGGGAGGAGGCACAGGTGGCGGCCCAGGCGGACCAGGCTCAGGCGCAGGCGGATCAAGGCATCTTCGACTACGAAGACGCGTAGTGCACGAGGCACTACGTAGGAGATATATTGTATGCTTTCGCTATTATGCTATTTGAGCTATGTTTAGCTGACTCTGGTTGCTGGTTATTTTTTCTTGTGTCATGGATGATTGTAGGGCACCCTATGTTTTATGTAAGAACTATCCTATGCTTGCTACTTTCTATGTTATGGATGTATGCTTGCTACGTGAGATATCGGTAGATGGATATGGTGTCATAGCCGAGCCCTAGACATGCTCTCTAGATGGATATGGTGTCGTAGCCAAGCCCTAGACATGCTCTCTAGATGGATATGGTGTCGTAGCCGAGCCCTAGACATGCTCTGTAGATGGATATGGTGGCTAATGGTGCCACCGGACTATATTTTAGATGTGGTTTCTGATGGATATCATGATCTACATAATTAAATTTGGCATGCTCTTAATAATAAATTTGCCATGTTCTACAAAAAATCGTGTATAAAACAAAAAAAGAAAATTGTGTATAAAATATTTTTCTTACAACAAAAACATGTTTATAATACCCGCATGTCAAAAAATCAAAGTGTTGTGTCGTAGGCTATATACAGAAGGGAATTGCCACGATATGTACAAATAAATTTGACATGGGCAAGTTCAATAAAGAACTTGTCATGGTATCTATACTAACAATGACATGAAAAAAGTTATTCTTAAGTTCTCCATGGCAATTATCTGTACAAAAATGCCATGGGACAAAAGGTGTACTGCTAACAATAAATCGATTTACCATCATGCACTATGTTTGTTCGGCATGGCAATAAATGGATTTACCATGGCAATAATCAAGCAAAAAAAACAGAGCCAGCACATGCACTATTTTCTAGGCCTCTTTTATCTTTGTGGGCCTTCGACACTCAACGCAATGCGACGGCCCAACTAAAGCTTAGTTTCAATTTGGGCCCTAGAACTACATTTTTCTTCTTTTGCGGTCGGTGTTGTCTGACGAAACTGAACAAACTGAAAGTGTACAAAACTGACAAAACTGACATGACCCACAAATTAAGCAACACAGAGCATAGAGCACATGATCCACAAATTTAAGCAAATCCTAGAGCACATGATCCACAAATTTAAGAAAATCCTAGAGCACGTGATCTACAAATTTAACCAAATCTAGAGCACACGACACCACACTAATAACATCTTTAACGAGTGATGACCAACAAGTAAGCAAATCCTAGAGCAACTATACAAAAATAAAATCCTAAAGCTATTAGATTCGCCTGCTTGTTCAATTGAATCATCTGCTTCAACTTCTTGTCCATCTTATTTAATTTCCCCTTTAGATCTGCATCCCCAACTGTCAGAGTAGCACTTTCAGAGACCAAATTCATTGGTGCTGACGGCAGATTGAGCTCCCAGGTTGGGCCCATTGCGTTGAATCCGTTGAATGTAGTCATCCAGCCATTCAAAATGTGTGCATTTCTTCACGATCTAAAACGAAAACATGAACCCTAAATCCCAGATCCAAGGAAAAATAATGAAAAACAAATAGAAAAATAAATCAGAGAAAAATCATGAGATCTAACCTGCCCCTCCAGCTTGCTCTAGCATTTCACGAACTCGCGCCCATAGTTGCCATTCTTGACCACCTGCAAAGTCAACCGTACCAGTGGCGTGCTGCGTGGGCAGTCAGGACATCACTCCATGGGAAGTGGACGATAGTGGGTCCGCAAGGGGTAGGAGGCTAAAGTGGAGCTCGACATATTGTCCAAAGTCACCGGAGAAGAAGAAGCATAGGAGTGGCTCCTCTCGTCGCCGGAGAAGAAGAAGCAGAGTAGTGGCTCCTCTCGTCGCCGCAGAATAAGCAACAGAAGAAAGGGGATGCAAGGGTGGGCGAGCACAACCAACAACTCTTGTGGATCACCTCTCGCAGATCGCACCACGATCCAACATTGCGGAGCCGGCCATGTGATCCAACGACGCGAAGGGCTGTCCCTTGGCGCTAGGGTATGATCGGACGGCTGACCCTTCGCCATGGGGTTTAGAGGGGTTTTGAGCTGGTAAACGGGATTTCCAAGGCTTTGACTGAGCATAACTAATTTAGAAAAATCAAAAAATATGAAACCTTTGTCGTTCGTCGTTTTGTAAGACACGCTAATTAATGAGGAAAAATACAAAAAATGGTATACATCATTTACAAAAAAAAACTAGCTGGCACGATTGAGGTCAAATGAGCACCATTAATTTAAAAAAAATCAAAAAAATTATAAAACCGAAGCGCAATGTTGCCTTGTGCGACATGTTACCAACCAAAAATCATAAACTTTGTCTATGGACATTTTCATGAAAAAACCTTCACACATATGAGTGAAGGTTCAAAACAAAATCACGGACAACATTTCATAGAGTCCAAGGAGAGGAGGTAGGGTTCCCTTCGGTTTTTGAAAATTAAAAAAATTAAAAAACATCACCAAAGCTTGATTTCAAAGTGAATAAGAAGGATCTGAACTTAGTTTCCCGATTTCATATTTTAAACGTGTTTTTAATGGTTTTCTATTAAAGGATATTTTTTTCAAAAAAATGTAAAAATATGAAGATTAATTCAATAAATAGTGATACTTCCAATCTACACTATATAAATTGAATAGATGTTCATAAAAGTATTTGGCTCATTTAGAGTAGGTTCAAAACAAACTTGATTACAAATAGGGATGTTTACCCTAGCTTGGGAGCTCATTTGGAGCACATTTCTCATGACTACAAGTTTTACCACGCAAAAGAGATTGGATTGATCACCTAACGTTTATAATAGTTCAACAATCTTTGCAACTCACGCCATAGGGCAATGGACTTCAAGTGTTGGTTCAAATTCAAAGTTTGCCTAAAATTCAAATTTTGCATTAGTTTTGTATTCTACCTCAAATTTCACATCAAATTACAAATATAATTATTACACCTTAGAAGTTTTCACAGTAGTTCAAATTGACGACAGAATCCTTATTACAAATCCTTAAAGTTCAAAGTTTATGACTTGCATTGAAGTTCAAATTCAAATCTTTCTTGCTCCTTGTGTTCCGGGATGGGTTGATCGTCTTGTTCCTAGTTTCCCTAGCTGGGATATTTTGTGCTTTTGAAAGCTTTGGCTTGTTGCTTTTGATCTTCACTTCTGGTGGTGGCGGTTTTGTTGAGCTTTGACTGGCCGAGCAAGTGATGACCAGTTGACAGTCATTTGTGGGTTCACTAATCCTTACAGGAACTTCAGACAAAATAACTTAGTCCTCTCTTATAGCTTCAAACCCTTCATAAGCGATGGTTTCAAATTCCGCATCACATGATGGTTCAACCAAAGTTTCTTCCTCTCTAGGTCTTTTCTGTCATGTGCCTCTAATTATCCTAGAGATGGGTCAAACAAAAATAAGCTTAGCCATCGATAAAAAAGAGAACAAATGCAAAAAAGGGAAAAGTTGCAGACATACCAAGATACTACTTTAGTTGCTTCATTCTCTGCTAAACTTGCTGCATTCTCCTCTAAACTTGATGCATTCTCCTCTACTGCTGCATTCTCCTCTGCATTTGCTGCTGCCCATTGTTCCTCTTCTCCGAATGATGCATCAACTAGATTGGTATATGTCCTAGAAATATGCCTTAGGATACCACATTTTTTGCACTTACACTGTTTTTTACACGACCCTCTTCACCAGCTCTTATCCTGTTTTTCCTTGGTCTTCCTAGTCAGTACAGGAGAATGGAGTTTGAACCCTGGGTCTACTATGTTCCATTGGTCTTTTCCCAAGAGTGCAGGCACATTTCCAGCATAAGCAGCCCTAAATTTGCCAACAGAGAAATATTTAGAGCAATACTGATCAACTTCATCATCTTCACCTCCAATAACAGTCATGAGATGTAGGGCATGTATGCATGACTTCCCACGGAACTGCCATTGCTTACAACTGCATTCCTTAGTTGCAACGTTCACTGGATATCTCCATTCTCTATTTTTACTATCAGTGTATGTCACCTCAGCCTCCTATGTCAACGGTCGAATGCATTTCATCCTTAGTCCTCTTTCCTTGGCATACAATGCCTTAATCCAAGATGGGAGCATAAGATGGCCAACATATTGTGTTTCTTCAACTGTTTTACGAAGAGGCACCTTTATCATAATCATGTGCCTGATCTTATCAAATGCTTGCCACAACAAAATCCCTTTCACTGACTTGAACTTTTCATTGAAACACTCAGCGAGGTTATTGGTCACATAGTCTACTTTAAAGATTTCATTGAATTTGCTTCTTGACCATACCTTTCCATGATGTTCATCCTTGTACTCCTTCACCATAGGATTGTGAGCATACAACACTCTCAAATGGTGATCGTGCTTCCTCAAGCTGCATGTGTATGATGCGGACCATAGGTTCTCATCATAAACTTTTCCTTTGAATTTATTTTTAAAATTCTGCGCTAGGTGTTGCATACATTCCCTATGTTCCACTCCAGGGAATACAATTTCTACTACACTCTCTAAACCCTTGCAAGCATCTGTGTGTATAACTAAACCTGAGGGTGTACCTATAATGTTGTGCAACTGCTGTAGAAACCAGAGCCAACCACCTCGGACTCTACCTCCAACACACGAAATGCAACTAGGAATAGCCAGATGTGTCCGTCAACTACAAAAGCTGCTGCTAGCTGGCCTCTCCATCTTCCATTCAAAGCAGTTGCATCGACTGCCAAATAGGGCCTACAACCATTCAGAAACCCCTGCCAGCAAGCCTTGAAACAAACAAAAGCCCTCCTGAAGCATTCCTTCTCCACCGTCTTCCCTTTTAAGTTGTACCAAACTGTATGCTTGTCAATCTCTACAACACTACCTGGACTAGCCATCTCCACTTCAGCTTTCAAGGTGTAAAGCAACTAAAAACTCTCATTCCATGAACCATTAATCCTATCAAGAGCCCTTTCCTTAGCATAGAAAATCTTCATGTAACGTATATTAATCTCTGTCGGGACCCCGATCCTAAGTCTTATGATTCCATACTGTAACAAGTCACATCACTTTGCGGCCTCACGCATGGTACTCCACGGCTGCAGCCTTACCTTGGCCGGGACCGTTTGCGTCTTTTGGCTCACGTATGTGAACATGTCACCGGTAATCACAAAGGCAAAGAACCCGGGCCGACATAACTAGTCATAGAACCCAAGTGGCACATCCGTACGGAAACATGCATACATAACCCAGCAATGCAGGTGTCGGCCTCAAGCGTGTGTAGACGAGTCATAGCAAGCTACAAGGACTCCATTACGTCGCGAGACACGAATGTCATCACTGCATGTAGACGAGTCGTAGCAGGCTACAGGGACTCCATTACACTGCGAGACATTTCCCCGGAGGGACAGACACAGCAGCAAAGAAGGATACATGTCGGTCAATCAATGTGTCCGGAGCAGTAGCAAGCTACCATGGCTCGGTGGAAGCACAAAGAGGCAGTTTCCCGTAAAGAGAACTACTAAAGGCACACGACTAGGTGTCGGATCCCATACATACCGTTGCATGTCACACATACGCACGACATGCCTGATATGCATAGATACAACTATGGCATCACAACATAACCATACAACAACATGACTTTTATTTAAGAGGATCAGACGAGCCTTGCATAATATGTTCTTACAGATAGGGTCACATGACCCGACACTCAAGTCATACAAACAAAGTCATACAAGCCAGCGGAAACTTAAGTTGTCTGAGTACAGACGACGAAAATAGAAAAGAGGCACACGCCTGACTCTCTATAGCCCACCACACGGGCAAGATCGTAGCTGGGACACCAGCTATTCGGCATCGTCAACGTCTAGATAGAACCCACCTGATGGGTCCTGACTCTCTTCTACAACATTAATTAAGCAAGGATGAGTACAAACGTACTCAGCAAGTCTTTAAAACAGTCCTAGTCTATTTATGCTCATGTATCAACAAGGGGTGGTGGTGGAGTTTATGCAGTAATGCCAGCTTAGACTCATGGCTAACCTACACTACTCACTTTTAACTCTTTGTTACAGTTTTAGTTATCGCACACGAGTCCACTATCTCCATCACAATACACCACCAAGGATCCACCTTCCCCTTCCGGAAGAGTGCCATCCACGGTACTCACACTTGTCTTGATATTTTTAGGAGTATCCATTTGATTATCTATGAACAACATAAGTTCTCCAAGTAGTCCATATCCGAGGACGCGGCTATTCGAATAGTTTCATACCCTGCAGGGGTGTACTTCTTCACACACGCTCTCGCCACTTATCGTTGTGTGCCATAAACCATGCACCTCGGCAACCTTCAAGCGGATGCCCAGCGAGGGAGTCGGCCACGACCGTCAATCACATAAGACCTCTAGTCCAGGCTATCGCCTATTTGAGATTGAACCCGCACGGAAGTCCGGCCGAAGTTTCCGCTACGGCCCCAAACGATGTGCGCAGGGTTCCCAAGCCCACCATTCGGGTGACCCTTGGTACACCGTGCCACTGCCTACCGCGTCGTAACCCACCCCGAGGGTCAGTGCTACGCACGGCCTCCAGCATGCTATAAACACCAGAAACTACTTGCAATACCTGGACCAAGGACTAGGCAACTGATGAGTCGAGCGGGGTCATATTTCATGGCCCAACATGTGGTAGTAACTAGTCTTGGATCACAAACACGGAACCCAGTTCCTAAGAACGGTCCCAATGAGACAACCCACTATGTACTCCTACATAGCCTCTCATCGCTACCTTTATCAAATCATATTCATCATATGCTCATCACATTGGACAACACTGTTCCACTCAGTTCATCACCCAGATGAATCAGACCTGACACAACTCTAAGCATAGCAAGCATAGCAGGCAAGTAAGCTAAGCACATCATGGCACAAGCATCTACCAGGTATGCTAGGTTGCAAGGTTTAGCTATTTACTGTGACAAGATCAAGTCATGCATAGGAATAGGATCATCTATCGTGTATGACTGACATGCGACCGTTTGTCCTAATGCAATAAACAAGAGCAGGAGCGAGAGAGTGGGATGTTATCGGAATGATCAATGGGGTTGCTTGCCTTGCTGAGTTGCGGAGGAGTTCTCCCCTTCGTCGGGATATGGGGTGGTATCTTCCGGATTAGGGCCTACCGCAACGAAGATAAGAAACAATCAATACATGCAAGTGCAACAATATGATGCATGATCATGGCATGATGGCAGATATGGATGAGTTAATGCAACTGGTGATCATGTCAATTTGAAATGGATTTGAATATAGGTTCAAAGTTGTTCTTCATTTCAAATTCCGTATATCAACCTATTAGCATTTGTCAATGTTCATCTAGATAGTTTGCTCTATCATGCATGAGGATATCATTGGATTTTTCTGATAAATTTTCATATATAAATTATTTTCATCTGACTTACAGATTAATTTATATGAATTTTTGAAGTTTTAAATAATTTCTAGAATTATTTTTAAACTAGAAATTGTTTTATTGCATCAGCATGACATCATGATGATGTCAGCTGGTCAGCTGACCCGGCCCAGAGTCAAACCTGATATCTGGGGTCCACATGTCAGTGACTCATTCACTTAACAAATAAAATTAACACTAATTCTAACTAATTATCAGAACTAGGCCCACATGTCAGTGACTAATTAACTTAATTAATTAAATTAATTAACTTATTACTAATCCGTGTTTAATCAGGGGCTGGCCCCACCTGTCTGTGACCCAGGGGGTCAAACCTCGTGGTCAAACAGGCTAGGGTCACCGGCGACGAGCCGCCGGCGACTCCAGGGATGGCGGAGGGCTTCGGGTTTCCTCCTCCGGCGACCAAAAGGACGGCGGAGGACACCAAACTACTCAGCACACATGCGCGCGTCCATCCCGACCCCTCCCAGGAACTGAGATGGTCGGAATCGACGCCGGCGATGAGCTGGGCGGCGGCCGGAGCTCGGGCAAGCATGGGCTCGTCGATCGAGGGCACGACACGACCTCTACTGGGCACCTACGGTCTCTACTCAACCCCACGAGCACGACGGAGGCCTCAGATGGACCAGCTGGTCACCGTAGCACGGCCGGCGTCGAGCTCGAGCGGCGGAGGCATTCGGGCCTCGATGGAATCCGGGGCTAGGGCGCGAGATCGAAGGGGGAAAGAGGGGGAAAAGCTTCAGGGGCTCACAGCGGTCGCAGGGGCGTCGGAAGCGGGCTCGGGGACGGTCTGAAACGGCGGCGAGCTTCGATTCCCTTTCCGGCGACCCGAGGAGGAACACGATGGCGCGACGTCGATAGGGGGCTTCTGGCGATGCGTAGCTTGGCTAGGAGTAAGAAGAGGTCACGGCGGAGCTTCTGGCGGGCTCAGATGGGTTCGGGGGTGGCTAGAACGTCGGCACGACGGAGAAGCGCAGGTCGGCCATGGCGGCAGCAGAGAGGGGAATGCGCGCACGAGAGAGAGAGAGCGCGGGAGAGAAGGGGGAAGAGGAGGCCACGGTGGCAAGGAGCTTCGCGCTGGCACACGCGGAGGCCTCTATGGCAGCCAGGCAAGCAGGAGCTGGCCGGCGTGCCGCGGACACACGCCCTCCTGCCTACTGGCAGGAGGTTGACGACGGTGGAAGCTGGCTGGGCCCGCTCCACCTGGGCCTCAGGTGAGTTTTCCTCCTTTTTTTCTGTTTCTGTTTTTCTGTTTTCTGACTTTTCTTTATTTTATTTGCAGGTCCAAATGACTTTTCAAAATATCCCAACCATTTTCTAAAATAAAGTTTGAATATCTCAAACATGTCCAAAAAGTTTCAGGGTGTTTTAAAAATAATAATAATAATAATGATTTATTTATCATTTCCAGAGGCTTTAACCATTATTTTTAAATTCCTTCTGATGTTCAAATATTTGAAATGGTCCCTGTTATAACTTTGTCCAAATTTATCAGACATAGGGAACATTTTTGATGGGCATTTTGGATTTGTTGAAAATTTCACTAAACTTGAATTTCTTTATTTCATTAAGTGCTTGGGGTTTCTTTTCTTTCTCCCCATTTCACATTGATGCAATGATGATGATGAAGCATGATGCAACACAAATGCTATCCTAGGACAACTTGCTAGGGTTGTGACAACTCACCCCCACTCAAAAGAATCTCGTCCCGAGATTTTGAAGTTGTCGGGAAGAGCGCGGGGTACTCTAGTTGAAGACGATCTTCTCTTTCCCATGTCGCCTCCTTTTCAGAACGATGCGACCACTGAACCTTGAGGAACTTGATGTTCCGACGTCGAGTGGTACACTCAGCTTGATCGAGAATACGAACAGGGTATTCTCGGTATGTAATGTTATCTTGGAGATCAAGCGCTTCGTTGTCCACCTCCCGGACAGGGTCCGAAAAGCAACGCCTGAGTTGCGAGACGTGGAAGACATCATGAACTTTGGAAAGATGCGGTGGAAGTTCCAACTGGTAGGCAACCTCTCCTCGTTTAGCAAGAATGCGAAAAGGTCCAATGTAACGAGGAGCTAACTTGCCTTTGATACCGAATCGATGGGTACCCTTCAGAGGTGTAACCCGAAGGTAAGCCTTCTCGTCAACTTCATAGGTCGTAGACTTATGATGATGGTCATATTGAATCTTTTGACGGGATTGGGCTGTTTTCAACTTTTCACGAATAATGCGAACTTGCTCCTCTGCATCCTGGGTCATGTCCGGACCAAAGAGTTGCCTCTCTCCGGTTTCTGACCAGTTAAGAGGTGTTCGACATTTTCGTCCATAGAGAACTTCAAAAGGGGCTTTGCCCAAGCTTGATTGATAACTGTTGATATATGCAAATTCAGCAAACGGATGGCAGTTCTCCCAATTCATACCGAAAGATATAACACAAGCTCGAAGCATGTCTTCGAGAATTTGATTGACTCGCTCAACTTGACCACTTGATTGAGGGTGGAAAGCAGTGCTAAAGGATAGATGAGTCCCCATAGCGGTTTGAAAAATTTCCCAAAATCAAGAAGTAAAGATACTTCCACGGTCTGAGTTAATCTCCAAAGGAATACCATGAAGAGAAACTATTCGAGAAACATATAACTCCGCTAGCTGACTAGCAGTAATGCTTTCACGAACAGGAAGAAAATGAGCTACTTTGGAGAGGCGATCAATGACTACGAATATAGCATTGTTCCCTCTCTTGGTCCTAGGAAAACCGGTGATGAAATCCATACCGACCTTATCCCATTTCCATTCAGGAATAGCTAAAGGTTGAAGGGTGCCAGCAGGCCTTTGATGTTCTGCTTTCACACGACGACAAACGTCGTAGTTAGCAACATACTGAGCAATTTCTCTCTTCATCCTAGTCCACCAGAACCTCTGGCATAGATCTTGATACATTTTGGTACTACCCGGATGAATTGTGAGAGGAGAATCATGAGCCTCCTTAAGAATCAGCTGCCTGAGATGTTGGCTCTTAGGAACCACCAAACGGCCATGGAAGAGCACTACACCTTGATCATCTATAGAGAATTCCTTAGCGAGACCGCTAACGAGGTTCTCTTTGATCCGGGAGATTCCCTTATCACGCCGTTGGCCAGCTATGATTTGATCCTTAAGAGTAGGTTTCGCCACCAGGTTGGATATGAATCCTTGAGGAACAATGTGAAGGTTTAACTTCCGGAATTCCTCATAGAGAAGCGGTTGACCTTGTTGTAACATCAGATTGTTACAATAAGACTTATGACTTAGTGCATCAGCCATGCCATTGGCTTTCCCCGGGGTGTAAGTTATCCCTAAGTCGTAATCTGTAATCAACTCTACCGACTGTCTTTGCCTGAGATTCAAATCCGGCTGGGTGGAAATATATTTCAGACTTTGGTGATCAGTGTATATCTTGCAACGATTACCCAGAAGGTAATGTCGCCATGTTTTTAGTGCATGGACTACAGCTGCAAGCTCAAGATCATGTGTTGGATAATTATCCTCATGTGGACGCAACTGTCGAGATGCGTATGCAATCACATGACGATCTTGCATGACAATGCAACCTAATCCTTGTCGCGAGGCGTTGCAGTAGATAATAAAGTCCTTAGAAAAATCTGGTGGCACCAGAACGGGAGTAGAGGTCAGTCGTCTTTTGAACTCCTAAAAACTATGCTCGCATTGTGGGGTCCACTCGAACTTTTTATCTTTCTTGAGGAGTTCAGTCAGAGGTTTCACAACCTTGGAGAAGTTCTCAACAAAGCGGTGACAATAGCTCGCTAAGCCAAGGAAACTCCGAACTTGCTTAACCGATTCAGGTTGAGTCCAATCAAGGACGGCCTGAACTCTCTCGGGATTGACAGCAATACCTTTTCCAGAGATCACGTGGCCTAGATAGGTCACTTCCGGCAACCAGAATTCACACTTGGAGAATTTGGCATATAAGCGGTGCTCTCGAAGTTTCATCAATACCAGCCTTAGATGCTCGACATGTTCTTGTTCGTTCTTCAAGTAGATAAGTATGTCGTCGAGGTAAACCACGACGAATTTATCCAAATACTCCATGAAGATCGAATTCATCAAACGAGAGAAGGTGGCTGGGGCATTGCTTAAACCGAAGGACATGACGGTGTACTCATATTGGCCATAACGAGTGACAAAAGCCGTTTTTGGAATGTCCCCATTTCTAATTCTGATTTTATGGTATCCCAACCTCAAATCCATTTTGGAGAAGACAGAGGATCCAGCGAGTTGATCATACAAATCATTGATCCTGGGGAGCGGATACTTGTTCTTGATAGTGACCAGATTCACTGGTCGATAATCCACAACCATCCGATCCGATCCATCCTTCTTCTTAACAAAGAGAATGGGGCAAGCCCAGGGAGAAGATCTAGGACGGATGAAACCTTTCTTCAAAGCTTCATCAAGTTGGGTTTTTAGCTCGGCCAGTTCTAAGGGTGCCATCTTATAGGGTCTTCTGGCTATTGGGACTGTCCCTGGAATAAGTTCTATCACAAACTCAACATCTCTGACAGGTGGAATACCTGGCAGTTCTTCTAGAAAGACATCCGGAAAATCACAGACTACCGAAATATCTTCTAACTCTGGAAGAGGGCTAGCATTTAGGGAATAGAGTTGGGCTTAGTTGTTCGAGTACAGACATTAACTATCTCACCCGATGGATGTGTAAGTTGAACATTCCTAGAATGAGTATCAATCTTGGCATAGTGAGCTTTCATCCAATCCATACCTAGAATGATATTGATGTCCGAAGACTTAAGAGCTATCAAGGATGCTAGGAATACTAGTCTATCCACCAGAATTTCATTGTCATGACTCACTCTAGAAGTTTGCCATTTTGAACCAGGAGTCTGAACTACTAAAGGAGTGGGCATGTCACAGAAGGACATGTTATGCAACTGTGCATAACTTTCAGAGATGAAAGAATGAGATGCCCCAATATCAAATAGAACAGATGTTGGATGGCTATTAACAAGAAGCATACCTAGAATAACATCAGGATCTTCAAGGGCTTCTTCAGCAGACACATAATTCACTCGCCCACGGATAGGGGCTGGCTTCACATAGAAAGCTTCTCCTGGTTTTCCACGTCCAGCGGGCTTAGCATTGTTCTGGGACCCTCACGAGAATAGTGTCCCGGTTCTCCACATTTGTAGCATACCACTGTAGCACGAGGTGCAACATTTGTAGGCGGTCCTCCAAATGGTCTGGGTGGAGGGTTGGACTGAACTGGACGAGGTGCCTGGAAGGATGGCCTCGCGGTGTATCTTGGCGGCAAAGCTGCATTGGGCACCCACACTCGGCGTTTGTTAGGGCCTGAACCCGATGCAGGGTTGAAGTCACGGTTATGCTTCCTCGTAGCCAGTTTGTCCTGACTCGGCATTGATGGCCTTATTGACGAGAGCCTGGAAGGTGGTGCACTCGTGCAAGCGAAGAACTCGGCGAAGCTCAGCATTAAGTCCCTTGCGGAACCTAGCCTGCTTCTTAGCATCAGTTGAGACTTCCTCTGGAGCATAGCGAGCAAGATTACCAAACTCGCGACTGTATGCATCCACTGACAATCTGCCCTGGGTGAAGGCACAAAATTCCTCTCTTTTGCGATCCATCAGCCCTTCCGGGATGTGATGGATACGGAATGCGGCGCTGAACTCTGCCCAGGTTGGTGCAGGTCCCTGGGGATGCATAGCCTCATAGCTTTCCCACCACAGGTTGGCAGGTCCCTCCAGAAAGTAGGTGGCAAAAGACACCCTGTTGGCCTCGGGCACATTAGCAGCCCGTATCTTGCGGAACATACTCATCAGCCAATCATCCGCATCGAGGGGGTCGATCGAATGATGGTACTTGGGCGGACACAGCTTGATAAAGTCACCAAGTGATACTCCATCGTGATGATCATTGCGGGGAGCACGAGCTGTGTTCTGCTCAATTCTTTCCAACAGCATATTGGTCTCCCTCTTATTCCTTTCAGCCTCTAGCATCACCTCTGCCAGGGATGGTGCATGTGGCAGCTCCTCTTGCCTTGGCTGGCTACTTTCGCCCTACTTAGGAGCAGGCACGGGGTTGTTCCTAGTTGCCACCATCCTGGGGAAAACAAGCCACAGCTTAGACATAGAGAACATCAACTCTAAGACATGAAATAAGGAATGTACTGGTCAACATGGCATGTAGGAAAAACACCAATCAACATGGTAAAGCAACTACCATATGAACATTAGGTTTCATACACACCATGACTTAGTTCAGTACAAGCCCAAGCTGAAAGCAACTACGGAGAGATGACACAACTCATCGGAGGCATTACAAGCTTCCTATACATTATCTATCTACACCTCCAGAACTCAACTCTCAACCTTGGTCATATCCCACAAGACACACAGGACTGTGGCGATACGACTACTACCATACTAGGACTAACATCCACGCACTCAAACATCACCGTAGAATGCCTCGTACAGGTTACCCCCGTGACCTGGGAGCTGAACCTGAGGATCTGGAAACACTCTAGCGTGGGATCCCTGGAAACCATCAGGACACGGATGTGGCCTTGGTCCCCTTGTCGGCGGCAACAACGATCCTCGAAGAGGGGTGATGCCTCCAACATCAGGCCAGTCTACGGGTGCTGGCAAATGAGTCCGCGATGGGGTCAGCATCTCCAAATCTCCATAGCCTGTCTGCACGACAGCTGCCAACTGCATCAAGGCTGTCCAAAGACAGGCACGGGTAGCATAGAGCTCCATGCGAAGAGCACGTGCATCATGATCCCTGTTCAACAACATCTGAGCAGTCACCCTCAGCCTAGGGTCCTCATGAGAATGATCAAAGTAGGCTGCACTAAGATATCCATCCTCTCCTCCCATGGAAGCGGGAACATAGCAGAACTCCGTGTTCTGTAGCAGACCATGGTGAAACCTCATGATAGTCAGCATGGTGTATGCGGCTTCCTGAACTGCCATATCTATGGTAACTACCAATCCTTGAGTCCAGTGAAGCGGCTCTGCAGCTCCAGGATATGAAGGATATATCCTAACGGTACAAAGATACTGACTCTGGTTGAAACCTCTATACTACTCCTCCACTGTGTACTCTGGGTACCAGCGGTATCCAGCCTCCATCATAACTCTAACCAACATGGCCGTGTGACCCGGCACATCGATGCACCTGGTCAAACGGACCACCTGACGGAAAGGACGAGAGGGCATCTGAAACAGAGAATGATGCAAAGACATTAGAGATCCTAGCAGAAATTGGATAGCATAACGGCTGTATTTGCTCAATTTTTTTTGAGACAATTGAAAAAGATTGGAAAGGCATAACCACTCGACTATCTAGACTCAAATCTCTTCTCCATCTGTTTGTCACACCAACAATACTTGAATAACTGCACTCACTTACAAACAAGCTAGCTATTGGTCCACGGCTAGTAACTCGTCATCCTAAGCAATAGATGAGAATCCTAGTTCCTATCCCCGTAGAAGAGATGAGAATGACCCAACATAGAATAACTAGGTAAGAGGAGTAAAAAGAGCCTTACGTACCCTTCCACAATCAATTCCCCTACTTATCTATAGTGTTTCTAGACTCAACTTCGACCGGTTTGGCTTGGTAGTCCTACAGTCAGTCAGGCTCTGATACCAACGCTGTCGGGACCCCGATCCTAAGTCTTATGATTCCATACTGTAACAAGTCACATCACTTTGCGGCCTCACGCATGGTACTCCATGGCTGCAGCCTTACCTTGGCCGGGACCGTTTGCGTCTTTTGGCTCACGTATGTGAACATGTCACCGGCAATCACAAAGGCAAAGAACCCAGGCCGACATAACTAGTCATAGAACCCAAGTGGCACATCCGTACGGAAACAGGCATACATAACCCAGCAATGCAGGTGTCGGCCTCAAGCGTGTGTAGACGAGTCATAGCAAGCTACAAGGACTCCATTACATCGCGAGACACGAATGTCATCACTGCATGTAGACGAGTCATAGCAGGCTACAGGGACTCCATTACACTGCGAGACATTTCCCCGAAGGGACAGACACAGCAGCAAAGAAGGATACATGCCGGTCAATCAATGTGTCCGGAGCAGTAGCAAGCTACCATGGCTCGGTGGAAGCACAAAGAGGCAGTTTCCCGTAAAGAGTACTACTAAAGGCACACGACTAGGTGTCGGATCCCATACATACCGTTGCACGTCACACGTACGCACGACATGCCCGATATGCATAGATACAACTATGTCATCACAACATAACCATACAACAACATGACTTTTATTTAAGAGGCAGACGAGCCTTGCATAATTTGTTCTTACATATAGGGTCACATGACCCGACACTTAAGTCATACAAACAAAGTCATACAAGCCAGCGGAAACTTAAGCTGTCTGAGTATAGACGGCGAAAATAGAAAAGAGGCACACGCCTGACTATCTACAGCCCACCACACGGGCAAGATCGTAGCTGGGACACCAGCTATTCGGCATCGTCAACGTCTAGATAGAACCCACCTGATGGGTCCTGACTCTCTTCTACAACATTAATTAAGCAAGGATGAGTACAAAAGTACTCAGCAAGTCTTTAAAACAGTCCTAGTCTATTTATGCTCATGTATCAACAAGGGGGAGTGGTGGAGTTTATGCAGCAATGCCAGCTTAGACTCATGGCTAACCTACACTACCCACTTTTAACTCTTTGTTACAGTTTTAGTTATCGCACACGAGTCCACTATCTCCATCACAATACAACACCAAGGATCCACCTTCCCCTTCCGGAAGAGTGCCATCCACGGTACTCACACTTGTCTTGATATTTTTAGGAGTATCCATTTGATTATCTATGAACAACACAAGTTCTCCAAGTAGTCCATATCCGAGGACGCGACTATTCGAATAGTTTCATACCCTGCAGGGGTGTACTTCTTCACACATGCTCTCGCCACTTATCGCTGTGTGCCATAAACCATGCACCTCGGCAACCTTCAAGCGGATGCCCAGCAAGGGAGTCGGCCATGACCGTTAATCACATAACACCTCTAGTCCAGGCTATCGCCTATTTGAGACTGAACCCGCACGGAAGTCCGGCCGAAGTTTCCGCTACGACCCCAAACGATGTGCGCAGGGTTCCCAACCCCACCATCCGGGTGACCCTTGGTACACCGTGCCACTGCCTACCGCGTCGTAACCCACCCCGAGGGTCAATGCTACGCACGGCCTCCAGCATGCTATAAACACCAGAAGCTACTTGCAATACCTGGACCAAGGACTAGGCGACTGATGAGTCGAGCGGGGTCATATTTCAGGGCCCAGCATGTGGTAGCAACTAGTCTTGGATCACAAACACAGAACCCAGTTCCTAAGAACGGTCCCAATGATACAACCCACTATGTACTCCTACATAGCCTCTCATCGCTACCTTTATCAAATCATATTCATCATATGCTCATCACATTGGACAACACTGTTTCACTCAGTTCATCACCTAGATGAATCAGACCTGACACAACTCTAAGCATAGCAAGCATAGCAGGCAAGTAAGCTAAGCACATCATGGCACAAGCATCTACCAGGTATGCTAGGTTGCAAGGTTTAGCTATTTACTGTGACAAGATCAAGTCATGCATAGGAATAGGATCATCTATCGTGTATGACTGACATGCGACCGTTTGTCCTAATGCAATAAACAAGAGCAGGAGCGAGAGAGTGGGATGTTATCAGAATGATCTATGGGGTTTCTTGCCTTGCTGAGTTGCGGAGGATTTCTCCCCTTCGTCGAGATATGGGGTGGTATCTTTCGGATTAGGGCCTACCGCAATGCAGATAAGAAACAATCAATACACGCAAGTGCAACAATATGATGCATGATCATGGCATGATGGCAGGTATGGATGAGTTAATGCAACTGGTGATCTTGTCAATTTGAAATGGATTTGAATATAGGTTCAAAGTTGTTCTTCATTTCAAATTCCGTATATCAACCTATTAGCATTTGTCAGTGTTCATCTAGATAGGTTGCTCTATCATGCATGAGGATAGCACCATTGGATTCATTGGATTTTTCTGATAAATTTTCATATATAAATTATTTTCATCTGACTTACAGATTAATTTATATGAATTTTTGAAGTTTTAAATAATTTCTGGAATTATTTTTAAACTAGAAATTGTTTTATTGCATCAGCATGACATCATGATGACGTCAGCTGGTCAGCTGACCCGGCCCAGAGTCAAACCTGACATGTGGGGTCCACATGTCAGTGACTCATTCACTTAACTAATAAAATTAACACTAATTCTAACTAATTATCAGAACTGGGCCCACATGTCAGTGACTAATTAACTTAATTAACTAAATTAACTAACTTATTACTAATCCGTGTTTAATTAGGGTGGCCCCACCTGTCTGTGACCCAGGGGATCAAACCCCATGGTCAAACAGGCCAGGGTCACCGGCGACGAGCCGCCAGCGACTCCAGGGACGACGGAGGGCTTCGGGTTTCCTCCTCCGGCGACCAAAAGGATGGCGGAGGGCACCAAACTACTCAGCACACACGTGCGCGTCCATCCCGACCCCTCCTAGGAACTGAGATGGTCGGAATCGACGCCGGCGATGAGCTGGGCGGCGGCCGGAGCTCGGGCGAGCACGGGCTCGTTGAACCAGGGCACGGCACGACCTCTACTGGGCACCTACGGTCTCTACTCAACCCCACGAGCACGACGGAGGCCTCAGATGGACCAGCTGGTCACCGTAGCATGGCCGGCGTCGAGCTCGAGCGGCGGAGGCATTCGGGCCTCGACGGAATCCGGGGCTAGGGCGCGAGATCAAAGGGGGAAAGAGGGGAAAAAGCTTCAGGGGCTCACAGCGGTCGCAGGGGCATCGGAAGCGGGCTCGGGGACGGTCTGAAACGGTGGCGAGCTTCGATTCCCTTTCCGTGACCCGAGGAGGAAGACGATGGCGTGACGTCGACAGGGGGCTTCCGGCGATGCATAGCTTGGCTAGGAGGAAGAAGAGGTCACGACGGAGCTTCTGGCGGGCTCAGATGGGTTCGGGGGTGGCTAGAACGTCGGCACGACGGAGAAGCGCAGGTCGGCCATGGCGGCAGCAGAGAGGGGAATGCGCGCGAGAGAGAGAGAGCGCGGGAGAGAAGGGGGAAGAGGAGGCCACGGCGGCGAGGAGCTTCGCGCTGGCGCACGCGGAGGCCTCTACGGCAGCCAGGCAAGCAGGAGCTGGCCGGCGTGCCGCGGGCACACGCCCTCCTGCCTACTGGCAGGAGGTTGACGACGGTGGAAGCTGGCTGGGCCAGCTCCACCTGGGCCTCAGGTGAGTTTTCCTCCTTTTTTTCTGTTTCTGTTTTTCTGTTTTCTGACTTTTCTTTATTTTATTTGAAGGTCCAAATGACTTTTCAAAATATCCCAACCATTTTCTAAAATAAAGTTTGAATATCTCAAACCTGTCCAAAAAGTTTCAGGGTGTTTTAAAAATAATAATAATGATAATGATTTATTTATCATTTCCAGAGGCTTTAACCATTATTTTTAAATTGCTTCTGATGTTCAAATATTTGAAATGGTCCCTGTTATAACTTTGTCCAAATTTATCAGACGTAGGGAACATTTTTTATGGGCATTTTGGATTTGTTGAAAATTTCACTAAACTTGAATTTCTTTATTTCGTTAAGTGCTTGGGGTTTCTTTTCTTTCTCCCCATTTCACATTGATACAATGATGATGATGAAGCAGGATGCAACACAAATGCTATCCTAGGACAACTTGCTAGGGTTGTGACAATCTCGTACTTGTCAAATAGCTTCCCATGGAGTGCTGTTGGACCAATTGTTCGTGTTTCTCTCACCCAATCCAAGATTGCATCTGCCACCCACCTAGTCTTTGCAAGCTTTGATTTGTCAGTTCACCTCCCCCTCCAGGTGGGCAAGTGTGCTCGTGTGGTTTCTTTTATCTGAAACAAAATGAAAAATGATGTCAAATACAATTAAGAAACAATACACATGATCTGAATATAGAATGGATAAATAATCTGAAAAAATATTTGGTTGTAATACCTGAATCAATTTGCTCTTTAGCATAGTTGATGCATGCAACCTCCACCTACACCTATCATAAGGGCAATGAATAGTGAATCTTGTTGGCTCACTCCTATCAACCTCATAGGAGTTTTCAGTGAGAATGCAATATGCAGTCACTGCATTATGACAGTCCACCATCGATTCGAATACGGTTCCTGGAGTAAGCTGAGAATTCTCCCTGTTCCACTCAATTCTTGGCATGTCCGCACCATCATATTCTTGTAAAACTAAGGACTCGATGTTCTCCTCCCTCTCTTCATTGTTAGTGTTATCAAATCTAGCACGACTGGTAGGCTCCTCTGGATATTCATCTTCCATAGCCTGTTGACTGACTCTATCTACCAGTTCAGGGAATAGAGTCTCATCCTCATCATCATGTCGATGCACTCCCTCATCAGGCTCTACATCTACTTCTACATCAGGTGCAAAAGGGAGAGGAGAAGTGGCAGAATTAGCGGCATCCGACATGTTGTGGCTTTCACAACCACTAGGTTTACTGGTCTCAACCTACAAGGAGTGCGAGGACTCTTGCTATTAGGAGAGACGGATGATGTCTGGACACCCCTACCCTTTGGGATACGTTGTTTGCGTGCCTAAAGCACACCGATATGTATTTTTACAGAAATGGCTGTCAGTGTTCAAACTAAATGGCAATCCCAGATGCTCGGTACTGTCGAAATATCTCAGTTCAATAGCATCGGAAGGGCTCCACGGATACTCACAACAGAGTGCCTCACGGAAATCTATGAACGAAATGCTGGTTTCTACCACTTTCAGATAGAAAAATCTAGAAATTAGATACAGTTTAGTTCCACGCAGCTCGCTAGTTTCCATTCTAATCTCCAGCTAAAAAGCAAGTGCAGGATCAACCCTATTCGATTGAAATAAAGGGCGCGGTTAGGCCAAAAATTGTCAGAAAAATTGCACTGATTCATGCCAATGGTGGTCAAATGCAGCCTAATTTACGGATCTCCTAATCAATTTGAGAGGAAAACAATGCTTACCCAGGTGGAATCCATGAATTATCCGCATCTGATTCGACCCAATCATCTCCACAGTCGATGTGCCGGATGGTGTGCTCCCCCGACATTGCTTCCTAATCCTAGATGGGGAGAGAGGGTAGATGCAGCGGAGGCAGCACGACTGCGACAGAGGCGGCACGACGGTGGTGGAGGGGGCGGCGCGGAAGCGACTCGATCTCATTCAGGTTACAGCGAGTGTCAGTTTTGCGGCCCCACTCGTTAGCACGTAACGGTCAAAATGTGGACTCGGGACCTACGCGTCCCCACTCGTTAGAGATAACGGTTAGAGGCATTGACCCGACGGCAACGTCCGTTGTAACATGTTCTGAGGGATTCGGGCAAGGGAGTGGGGAAAAGTGAGCAAAAGTGAAGAGCGTGGGGATGAGTGAGTACAACTAAGGAACCAGGGGCATAGAAATAAAAATCCCGATAAATTATGAGAATGATATAATACAACATGTATTATGTGAGAACAATTATGGATCTTGTCTTGAGAGTACCCAAGTGAATGATCTATATTTACTATACTAACCCATCTCATGAAGTTACATTAAGTTTTGTGTGATTGAAGTTTTCAAGTTTTGGGTGAGATACTGATAGGAGGAGAATAAGGAGTGGAAAGACCCTAAGCTTGGGTATACCCAAGGCACACCCAATGTAATATCCAAGGAATACTCAAGCATCTAAGCTTTGGGATGCCTCGAAAGGCATCCCCTCTTTCGTCTTCAACACTATCGGTACATCTTACTTAGAGCTATATTTTTTTCGTCACATAATATGAGTTTTGCTTGGAGCATCATTTTATTTTGTTGTTCTTTGTTTGCCGTTAGTTATAATCTTGTTTTTCAATAAACAGTTCCAAGAATTGCCTTTTAGGATGCTTGAATTACATGTTTGATATGTGCTGTGTAAAAAGACAAAAACTTTTCCTGTAGTGTTTGAATTTTCATATTTCACTAGAACGTGAAAAGTTTCTACAAAAATACACATTATTGTCATATAATTTTTTTATCATGTCCCCAAGCTACCGTGGGAAATACCTAACTCTTACGTACTAAGACAGACGCATTGAATACGCCGTGAGGTGGTGCACCACCGACGTCGCCCGACATGGATTGCCTCTCCTTTTGTGCCGTTCGCCCAACTACCTCTTATTCCTTCGCCACGCCATAGGACGGGTGACATTAAAGCTGCCATAACTCCACCGAACTGCCACACGCTCTGACCATGCTCACCTAACCGCATGCCTGCTCGACACCTAGCTGATGTAGACAATCAGCCCGTTGACGTGGAGCGATGGCTTAGCGTGTGGAGATTTTGACGGGAGCGCTCGCAGTTGGGTCTTCCTTACCGGTAAGGAGGCTTGCCGGCTGTCTTGGTCCCCGCTTTCTGTCCCTTGGAGGTTAGTGTCGCTTGACGAGGCCTTGCCTACCCGGAGGCTGCGGTCGTCTGTGCACAAGTCTGGTACTAGGGGCCCCATTTCTGAGTACACCGACAAAATGATGAGTAGAATTGATACGGTGCAAAAACTGAAACTTTAGCGTCCAGTGCAGAATTTTTGTCATTTTACAGGAACATATTTTTGATCTGAATGTTTTACACGGTATATCTATACAAATTCCTCAGGTCGTCCTAATGTTTCAGATTTTTTGGAGTTACAGAAGTAGGGCGTTTCTGCTAATCACTATAGACTATTGTGTTTTAGACATATTCTGTTTTTGCTTGCATACTTTGCTTGTTTTGATGATGCTATGGATTATATTGGTGGGTATAAGTCATGGAGAAGTTAGAATACACTTGAAAGGGATCGTGATGGACCTAGAGGGGGGGGGGTGAATAGGTACAATTACAAATTTAATTATTACTTAGCAATTTTAGGCAATATTGCAGAATATAAAAGTGAGCCTAACAATTGCAAAGCTGATAGTTAAGCTAGGTGTACTAAGCAAGGCAACAAGTAGGGAATAATCAAGGACAAGTAATACTCCCTCCGTTCGAGAATATAAGGTGTATTGTTTTCCGTGCAAGTCAACCATTTGAATGTTTGACCAAGATTATAGAATAAACTAACAACTTCTTCAATATCAAATAGATATAATATGAAACTACTTTTTATGATGTATCAAATGATATAAATTTTGTATTGTGAATATTGATATATTTTTTCTAAAAACTCGGTCAAACACGACCTCGTTTGACTTAAAAAAACAAATACACCTTATATAAAGGAACAGAGGGAGTACAAGTAAGCACTTCAAAGACAAGTAATGACAAGTAGGGAGTTAGGGTTAGGGATAACCGCAACTTCGAGAGACGAGGATGTATGCCGATGTTCACTTCCTTGGAGGGAAGCTACGTCACCGTTTAGAGAGGTGGATGTTACCACGAAGGCACACTAACGCCACGAAGGCTCATCCGATTCTCTCCTTGAGATAACACCACGCAGGGGTTTCTTAACCACTAGTGGTAGGCCTTGAGATGGCCACCAAACCCTCACAAACTTTCCTGGAGTGGGGGGGGGGGGGAATCACAATGGTTTGATTCCTCTCCGAAGAACTCGCACCGCCTAGGAGTCTCCAACCTCCAATAGTAACAAGATCATGAGAACCGCTCAAAACTTGCTCAACTCACGAATAGCTTTGGTTGAGAGGAGGAGGGGAAGACAATCTATCTTTGGATTGGAACAACACTCAAGGGAGCTCACAGATGCACTTGGGATCTAGGATTTGGTGTAGGCAAATGAGAGAGAGAGAGGTGTTCTTGGAATCTTTTTGCAGTGTTGGACAACCCCCACATGAGGTAGGAGAAGACTATATATAGTGGTGATGGAAAAGCTGTCATTGGAGCCACTTATGTTGTGCAATTGCCGGATGTACGACAGTTCTTGGCATCCGGACAGCCACGAAGCATCGGACGTCCGACAAGGGTCGTTCGTTCGAAAAGCAGATAGGATCCGGTCAACACACCATTTGGTGAAAACAGTGTATAGAGGACGGACGACCGGAGGGCATCGACCGTCTGTGGCACGGATGTATGCAAGGGTCGGACGTCCGACATTTTGGATATGGTGGGTTGCTACGGATTTCCGGCCGCACCCGGATGTTTGGAGTCTGGACGACCGGAGGGATCGGGAATCCAAGGATTTGGATCTGATGGATGGTTTCGTATATCCGGAGAACGTCGGTCATCCGGCATCCGGACGTCATAGAATCATCCGTCATCCGAACAAGAGCATAACATTATGAAGGGGAATAGAGAAATGATAGAACATTCCATCTTGTTTTTCCATTCTTTAAGCATCCTGGACATGGTGGTCATGATCCACACACAATCTCTTGGGAACTAAACCTGAGATGCACTTGATGAAAATGATTAGTTCCCTATATGTATGTTATCAACAACATCAAAATATGATTAAGGGCATGATTGCACTTTCAACAGTACCTTATGCAATAATAAAATATAAATCAATTTTTAACAATACCTAATGTTTATGGTTCGCCAATCCTACTAACGGATCTCACGAAGTTTCGGTTGAGTGTTGTGTTGTGAACTTTTCAAGTTTTGTGTACTATCACTTTGGATGAAGGAATAAGGAGCAGCAAGAGCCTAATCTTGGTGATGCCCAAGGAACCCCAAGTCAAGTTCCAGGAAGACTCAAGCATCTAAGCTTAGGGATGCTTCGGAAGGCATCCCCTCTTTCTCCTCAATCCATCGGTATGTCACTTGAAGGTATATTTTTATTCATCACATGATATGAGTTTTGCTTGGAGCGTTATGTATCTTAGGTTGTTTTTATTTTTAGTTTTCCATAATAAAAAATTTCTGGACACACTCACTTGAGAGAGACACAATATCACCATGATTTATTAGAATACTCTTAGTGCGTCACTTATATCTTTTGAGCTTAGCAGTTGCTCTAGTACTTCACTCATATATTTTAGAGCATGATGGCATATATATTTTAAAGAAACAGTTGCACTCTTATTCTTCACTTATATTTGTGTGAGAGTTAATAAATAGTAGCAGTAATTTGCATGGGTTATAAGACTAGTCCAAAAATAATAGGTATTCAAAGAGTGCATAATCAAAACCTTCATGTAGCAAATGAAAGAAAAAATGTGAGTTGATGATATTAATGTGGTAATGTGAATGAGCATGAGTGTATGGCTATTGATTAGTAAGAGTACCATTAATTAGAGATTGCTAACTTGTTGTTGACCTAAATATTTTCATGGCATGGTGATGATGGGTGAGCATTCTTATTCCTTGTTGAAATCCTAGTGCTGTTTAGGTCGGGAGGGGGGGTGGTTAAGTCCAACCAAGTTCCTCCCTAGGTGCATGCGAGTAGTACTTTTCTTCGAGAAAGTTAATAAAATCTTGCAAAAACTATGTGATATCTTTATGAGTAATGTGAATCCATGGATATACGCACTCTCACCTCCACATATTTGCTAGCCTCTTCGGCACCGTGCATTGCCCATTGTCACCTCGAGGATCGGTGCATACTTCATCCGTGCATCCAAACCCCGTGACATGATACGCTCTGTTGCACATAAGCCTCATTATATCTTCCTCAAAACAGACACCATACCTAGCTATCATGGCATTTCCATATCCATTTTGAGATATATTGCCATGCAGCTTCCACCCTTACATCATATGACTAGTACTTTCATTGTCATATTGCTTTGCATGATCATATAAGTTGACATAGTATTTGTGGCAAATCCACCGTTCATCAATTGTTATACATGTTACGCTCGATCATTGCACATCCTGGTACACTACCAGCGACATTGATATAGAGTAATGCTATAGTTTTTCATATCGAGTTGTAAGTAAATAAAAGTGTGATGATCATCATTATTAGGTCATTGTCTCAGTGAGGAAAGTATGATGGAGACGTTGATTCCCCCACAAGTTGGGATGAGACACCATACAAAAAATAAAAGAAATAAAGGAGAAACAATAGAAAGAAAAAAGAAATGAAAATAAGAGAAAAGAGAGAAGGGACAATGCAACTAAATCTTTTTCCACACTTGTGCCTCAAAGTGGTACCATGTTCTTCATATAGAGAGTCTCATGTTTTGTCACTTCAATATGCTAGTGTTTTTTTTTCATTATAGAACTTGGCTTGTATATTTCACTGATGGGCTTCCTCAAATGCCCGAGTTCTTCATGAGCAAGCAAGTTAGATGCACACCCACTTAGCTTCAGTTGAGCTTTCATACACTTGTAGCTCTCGTGCATCCATTGCATGGCAATCCCTACTCCTCGCTTTGATATCTATTGACGTGCATCTCCATAGCCCGTTGATACACCTAGTTGATGCGGGACTTACTTCTCCACTTTTACCCCTTTGAAACCAACCACCATATTCTATTCCACCTTTATGCTATATCCATGGTTCACGCTCATATATTGCATGAGTAATAAAAAGTTAAAGTGTGTTAAAAGGTACGATCCAATTGCCGGACTTAACACCATGGTGCTTGACATTTGTATTTATGTGGTGAAGATGGATCCATGCCATACTTATATCATAAAATGAATAGGGGGTTAACATTATTTAAGGATTGTATATTTTGAAACTTGATGATTATGTTGCTTATGTTTATGAATATTACTATGTTGATGTTATTCAATTCATCATTTCTTAGTGATCATACCTACAATAGATTACATGTTGGGTAGCTTGTCACATCAAAAAAATCTGTTTTTATCATTCACCTACTCGAGAAATAGCAAGAATTAAGCTTACAGATGCTGATATGTCTCCAATGTATCTATAATTTTTTATTGTTCCATGCTATTATATTATCATTCTAGGATACTTTTTGGGTATTTATTTACCGATTTATATTTTTTAGTACTAACCTATTAACCCAGTGCCAAGTGCCAATTGTTGTTTTCTACGTGTTTTTAGCTTTTTTGGTTTACAATACCAAACGAAGTCCAATTTTCATGAAACTTTCTGGCGATTTTTTTCGGATCAAAATAAGACCTGGAAGCTTCGGGAGGCGACCGAAGGATGCATGAGGGAAGGAGCACACAATAGGACACACCTAGGGGGTGACCGCGCCCTGATGTGTAATGCCCCCTGTCGTGGGAACGATTCTGACATCAGAGAGGGGTAGGATAACGGAGCATGACCTATCGAGATGCAAATGGGTGACACGAGTGTTTTAGCGAGTTGGGCCTCTCACGATGGAGATAACAGCCCTACGTCTCGTGCTCCGGAGAGGCTTTGCTTATTTGTCATGAACAATAGTTACATGGTGTATTTGAGAGAGAGAGAGAGAAGTAAGAACATATCTCCATGCCTGAGTTAAGTCCTGAGACTAATGGCGAGAGAGCCAAGGAAGCAAGAGCCAGCCCTGAGCTGTGCGGTGGGGGCTGGCTTATATAGAGTGTGCCATCCCCTCACCTCCTATGTTACAAGATGGGGCATTGATGCCATAATGTCATCCCACTATTAAACCTCCAGTATAAGGATGATGTCTCGACTGCCTTGTGGGTTGCTGGTCATCGCATATCCGAGTGAGTTAGGATGCCGAGTGTTTGACTGTCATCCGAGTGGAGGGAATGTACATTTCTGAGTGGATAGTATGTATGTATTTATCTGAACCCACCTCATGTGTGGACCCCATGTTGTTATGATATTTCGACCCTTCATGGGCCTACCTGTTTTGTGTATCCCCAACAGTAGCCCCTAAGACTCTGACTGATAGCTGGCAGTCGGTTGGTGTCTGTTGAGTTTGTTGAACTTGAATGTTGTTGCTAGACCTGACCGAGCAGAACGTTTTTTATTTCTCTTCTAGTGGGGGCATGCTGGGTGCACCCACTGGGTGTAGTCCCAGAGCCTCTGTCGGACTAGATGAGTCAGGCAGAGGGTTTAAGTCTTCCAGTGCGAAATTGAACTGAACAGGTGAACTCTGATGCGCTTGGCGTAGTACATTGTTGCAATCTGAAGCTGAGTCAGTCAGGCTGATCTTTGTGCGATGGGCACGGTAAATAAATATACCTGGAACTGGGCGAGTCAGGTAAATCTTCGTGTGCTTGGTATGTTGAATGCTTATTGAGTCTGCCTTATATGATTTGTGGATCAAGGCTAAGTCCCAGAGTGTGGATGATGTCCTCACTCGGAGTGGTTTTTAACTTAGGCGATACGAAGTCGTAGCTAAGCCCCCGAATGTGGATGATGTCCTCACTCGGAGCATTTTTTAACTTAGGTGATACGGAGTCGCAGCTAAGCCCCCGAGTGTGGATGATGTCCTCACTCAGAGTGGTTTTTAACTTAGGCGATACAGAGCCGCAGCTAAGCCTCCGAGTGTGGATGATGACCTCACTTGGAGTGGTTTTTAACTTAGGCGATATGGAGCCGTAGCTAAGCCCCCCGAGTGTGGATGATGTCCTCATTCAGAGTAGTTTTTAACTTAGGCGGTACGGAGTCACAACTAAGCCACCGAGTGTGGATGATGTCCTCACTCGGAGCAGTTTTTAACTTAGGAGATACGGAGTCGCAGCTAAGTCCCCGCGTGTGGATGATGTCCTCATTCGGAGTGGTTTTTAACTTAGGCGGTACGGAGTCGCAGCTATGCCCCCGAGTATGGATGATGTCCTCACTCGGAGCGGTTTTTAACTTAGGCGATACAGAGTCGCAACTAAGCCCTCGAGCCCTCGAGTGAGGATGATGTCCTCACTCGGAGCATTTTTTAACTTAGGCAATACGGAGTCGCAGCTAAGCCCGCGAGTGTGGATGACGTCCTCACTCGGAGTGGTTTTTAACTTAGGCGAAATCAGGTTTGCAGCTAAGTCGTTCACCCATTGGGGGTTATGTTGTAGATGTGTCCAGATGAGCAATGGCGCGCGGGGCGACCGGGTGACGAAGACGTGTACAATGAAGTGATGGCATGCGGGACGACCGGGTGATGATGACGGGTACAACGAAGTGACGACACGTGGGGCGGCCAAGTCGAGCTTGTCGTCGAAGAGGAGTCCGACTAAGTGACGGCGCACAGGGTGGACGAGTCGAGCTTGTCTTTGAAGAGGTGTCCGACCAAGTGAGGGCGCACGGGGCGGCTGAGTCAAGCTTGTCGTCGAAGAAGAGTCCGACCAAGTGGCAGCACACGGGGCGGCCGAGTCGAGCTTGTCGTCGAAGAGGAGTCCAACCAAGTGACGACGCACGGGGCGGCCGAGTCGAGCTTGTCGTCGAGGAGGTGTCCAACTAAGTGATAGCACGTGGGACGGCCAAGTCCATCATGTCGTCGAGGAGTCTTCCGAACAAGTGGAAACACACGAATGATCGTCGCGGCGATTGAGCCCGAGTATCGACGAAGATGGCGCACAAATGCGTCGAGTGGTCGCGTAACCTGTGTATGAAAAATAGCACAAGCCACCATAAACATCTCTCAATGTAATTTGATATTTGCTGAAATAATTTGTGTAAATAACACCTATAGACACCCGCTGGGTGTTCCAGGTGCTTGCTGGTCTTGAACCAGCAAGTGTCTAAAAGAGTGAAGGATCCGACTGAACTTGCGAAAGTGAAGGATCCGACTGAACTCATTTTGAGTACTGGACCCAAATGAGGCGGAAGTGAAGTGTTCCAACATGAAAATAAACAAAGAGCGCAGAGGTACACTCGATGGCATGGCCTCTGAGTGAACGTCATGCGCGACTTACTTGACACTCGGTAATGCGGATATAATTGTTTAATTAAATGCAGTGTGTGAAGATTGACTTAGCTGTCTGACGGCAACAGCGGCCGAATGATGAAGACGTGCCTCACGGAGCGGCGACGTGCGGAGCGGCCGAATGTCGAAGGAGCATCCATCTGAGTGACGGCGCGCGGAGCGGCCGAGTGGTGAAGGAGCATCCAGTCGAGTGACGACGCGCGGAGTGGCTGAGTGGCGAAGGAGTGTCGAGCTGGGTGACGGTGTGCGGAGCGGCCGCCAAAGGAGTGTCCAGTTGAGTGACGGCGTGCGGAGTGGCCGAGTGACGAAGGAGCGTCTGACTGAGTGACGAAGGAACGTCCAGCCGAGTGATAGCGCTCGTAGCGGTCGAGTGACGAAGAAGCATCCGAGCGAGTGACGGCGCGCGGACCGGCCGAGTGACGAAGGAGCGTCCAGTCGAGTGACGGCACTCGTAGCGGTTGAGTGACGAAGGAGCATCCAGCTGAGTGACGACGCGCAGAGCGGCCAAGTGACGAAGGAGCGTCCAGCCGATTGAGGGCGCTTGGAGCGGCCGAGTGACGAAGGAGCGTCCAGCCGATTGAGGGTGCTCGGAGCGGCCGAGTGACGAAGGAGCGTCCGACTGAGTGACGAAGGAACATCCAACCGAGTGACGAAGGAGAATCTAGTTGAGTGACGGCGCGCGGAGTGGCCGAGTGACGAAGGAGCGTCCGGCTGAGTGACGAAGGAGCGTCCGGCTGAGTGACGACGTGGTGTCCAGCCGAGTGACGGCGCTCATAGCAGTCGAGTGACGAAGGAGCATCTAGCTGAGTGACGGCGTGCGAAGCGGCCGAGTCATGAAGGAGCGTCCGGCTGAGTGATGAAGGAACGTCCAGCCGAGTGACGAAGGAGCGTCCAGCCAAGTGACGGCGCTTGTAGCGGTCGAGTGACGAAGGAGCATCTAGCTGAGTGACGGAACACGGAGCGGCCGAGTGACGAAGGAGCATCCGGCTGAGTGACGAAGGAACGTCCATCCGAGTGAAGGCGCTCGTAGCGGTCGAGTGACGAAGGAGCATCCAGTTGAGTTACGACGCATGGAGTGGCCGAGTGATGAAGGAGCGTCCAACTGAGTGATGAAGGAGCGTCCGACTGAGTGATGAAGGAGTGTCCGGTCGACTGACGGCGCTCGTAGCGGTCGAGTGACGAAGGAGCATCCAGCTGAGTGACGGCGTGTAGAGCGGCCGAGTGACGAAGGAGCGTCCAGCTGAGTGACGAAGGAGCGTCCAGCCGAGTGACGGCGCTCGGAGCACCCGAGTGACGAAGGAGCATCCGGCTGAGTGACGAAGGAACATCCAGACGAGTGGCGAAGGAGCATCCAGTTGAGTGACGGCGCGTGAAGCGGCCGAGTGACGAAGGAGCGGCCGCTCAGTGACGAAGGAGTGTCCAGCCGAGTGTCGTTGCTCGTAGAGGTCAAGTGACGAAGGAAGATGCAGTTGAGTGACGGCGCATGGAGCGGCCGAGTGACGAAGGAGCATCCAGTCGAGTGACCACGCACTGAGCGGCCAAGTGAAGAAGGAGCGCCCAGCTGAGTGACGGCGCGCGGAGCGGCCGAGTAACGAAGGAGCATCCGGCTAAGTGACGAAGGATCGTCCAGCCGAGTGACGACGCTCGTAGCGGTCGAGTGATGTAGTCATGCCGCACGGAGTGGCGATGAGCGTGTCATCCAAGTGATCTGTATGTTGATCATGTGAACACAAATTTTATCTGCATGTCATTTTGTTAGTAGATTGACTGGAATGTCCGTCTGAGTAAACTGTTGTCCGCGTACGACGACAGACGAGTGACCCTACAAGTTAGTAGCAAGCATAGCTACGAATATTTTTTTGATGAACTAAGTGTCATGCACGGATGCTATTTTGCAAGGAATAGGGACCATGGATGGTTATGCATGCATGCAAGATTAACCATTTGTGGAAACAGTGTGACAAAAGTTTTGGCTTTAGTAATTAGAAAATGAATGGCATCAATCCTCACCTGATGAGCCGATTAATGAGGCCATGGCCAGCCCATCCCACGGAGGATTAGGAAGGCCACATCCTTCGGTTTCCGTTTTTCCTGCATGCTGTTAATTAATCAAAGAAGAGGCCCATGTAACGCTTGCACGTACGAGGCATTCAACGGTCATCGGTTGCAGCCTTGGAGGTCGAGGCTGATTCATAGGTCATAGTTGTTGCGTGCCTCGGCCACGGAGACCTCGCCAACGACCAGCGCCGGTGGAAGGAGCGCCGCTCGCCCGCGCCTCCTACACGGAGGTCGTCCTATGAGCAGCCGAGAACACGAGCTCGACGGTGGCGTTATAGACGAGGGCGGAGAGGGCAGGGCAAACCGTGCGTGGCCGTTTGTTGGAGCTTGACGGTGACGCTGTAGACGAGGCCGGAGACGATGGGGCAGACCGCATCGGTGGCCCATTGTAGGAGCTCGCCGAAGATGAATGAGAAAAGAACCATCTACATCATGGCTCGATAGACGCTATGCCCCACGATGGACGCCAAATGTCGTGGGAACGATTCCGACATTAAAGACGGGTGGGATAACGGAGCATGATCTATCGCGATGCAAATGAATGACACGAGTGTTTTAGCGAGTTCGGGCCTCTCACGATGAAGATAACAGCCCTATGTCTCGTGCTCTGGAGAGGCTTTGCTTATCTGTCATGAACACGGAGTTACATGGTGTATTTGAGAGAGAACAGAGAACAGATCTCCATGCCTGAGCTAAGTCCTGACACTAATGGCAAGAGAGCCAAGGAAGCAAGAGCCAGCCCTGAGCTATGCGTTGGGGGTGGCTTATATAGAGTGTGCCACCCCAAGTGTTTGACTGTCATCCGTGTGGAGGGAATGTACATTTTCGAGTGGATAGTATGTATGTATTTATTTGGACCCACCTGATGTGTGGACCCCATGCTGTTATAATATTTCGACTCTTCATGGGCCTACCTATTTTGTGCATCCCCAACACCCCCCTCGGGTACCCCGCGACGTCCCTCTCCATCCTCTAAATTCTAATAGATCCCGAAAATCCTAAGGAGCCTCCCGAAGCACCTTTTCCGTTGCCGCAAGTCTTTGTTCCATCGTGTGCCCATATTGAGCCTTGTTCTCGTGCCCTGTTAGAGGGGGGATCAATCACGTAGGGCCTCTACATCATCCTTGCTACTCCCATGGTGATGTGTGAGTAGTTCACCACCGACCTATGGGTCCGTAGTTAGTACTTAGAGGGCTCTCTCTCTCTCTCGTTCTTCAATATAATGGTCATCACATCTTCGCTTTGATCTATCCAATGTAATTCTTTTGTGCGGTGCGTTTGTTGGGATCCGATGAATTGCGGGTTTATGTTGAGATTATTCATGATAAAAGATTTGAGTCTTCTCTCAATTCTACATTTGATTCTTATTTGCATGATTACCATAGCTTCATAAATCTCTTCGATCTATTGATTTGGTTTGGCCGACTAGATTAATATTTCTTCAGTGGAAGGTGTGCGTTGTAGTGGGTTCAATCTGTCGGTGCACCATATCCCACTGACATAGTAGGGGACAAGACACTTCTTTGTATTGCTGCCACTAAGGGTAAAACGATGGGGTTGAATCTACTTTGTCTACATCATGTCATTGTTCTCCAAGCATAACTCTCTTTTACTTAATACTCTAGATGCATGCTGGATATCGGTCGATGGGTGAGTAATAGTAATAGGTGCACATAGGAGTCGGCCTATTTTCTTATGGACGTGGTACCTATATACAAATGATATCCTTGCCGTGAATACATATCGCATATGCGCTTTTCTATCAATTGCCCAACAGTAATTTGTTTACCCACCGTATGCCTTATCTTCGAGAGAGATGCCGTTAGGGAAATCTATGGCCCCCGTGTCTATTCACTTATAAGTTTACAAACACTACAATTACCTCGCTTCCTTTATTTTCTTTTTATTTACTTTTCAATTTCCAACTATCAACTATAATATACACACATTACTTGCATGCAAATAATGAGTCCAAGGGTATTGAAAATACTCTTGCTCGCGTTGGGTGCAAGTGATTGTTTCTTTGTATGCAGTTGCTGAAGATGGGGGTTGTGTGTTACTCCTATTGGTTCGATAACCTTGGTTCTCAATGAGGAAAATGCTTACCCATATTGTGCTGCATCACCCATTCCTCTTCACGGAAAACCCAACGCAAATCACAAGTATCAGTGTCACACAATAGTTTCAGTTTCATAACCATGAAAATGATCAAATTTTACTAAAGTAATTTACTTAGGATCAACATATAATTCATAATCCTTATCAGTAACAAAGATAGGAAACCCCCCAAAACAAGAAAATAGATAGTGGTTTAGCATCACTCAAATCTAAGTCTACTATGCTCCACCTATTACCCTTGAGAGTTGCAAACTGTCTAGACGGTTAGGTGTCAATTTCTTCAGAGACCGAGAGTGATTGTGGATCTTGAAGAAGAAGTGTGTAAAGCTTCGAAGATCACCTCAAGTATCTACCACGAGTGATCGACATTGATTCACGAATCAATTGTCGAGTAAAATAGGGTGAAGAGAGTTTATCTTATGTGTTGAATCACAACCCCTCCAACCAGACACAATCCTTTTGTAGAAGGGCGAACTGGTGTACCAAATCCCTTGTCGCCAGTGAGCATCGCTTGTCGCCAACTAGTTTTTATTCTCTCACTTTACTCTTTTCTTATTCACTTCACTGCTGAGTTACGAGAGATTTGAAAATTTTGGATTTTTTAAAATCTCCCATTCACACTCCCTTTCTGGTAGACATTCTTCGTTCCTACAGAAGGATGTCCAAAAGTAGATCATGTTCAATGGAGAATGTCCGGTAGGCCAGAAAGCTCTGTCTGACAGCCCATTGTTTCTGGGCATCCTTGAAATGGCTCAAAAAGATTCATGGTCTTGTATGGCCAATTTAATGCATTATGTCGAGTTGTTTTCGTTTTCAACAAATTCTGCATTTTATGGAGTTTTCTTGATAAAAAAACTGATAAATGACCGGATGTGTCCCAACTTGCATACTGTGTCGAAATTTGTTCAAACCTACCTTGAATGACTGCCATGAGCATGGCCACCTTTCTACAAAAGTTGGGTTCATTTTAAGAATGTGCAAAACTAGACCATGTACCATGGAGGATGTCCTGGTAAGCTCTAAGAGCAGGTTGTTTCTTGACATCTCTGAAATGACCCAATTTTTTTTCATGGTCTCGTATGACCAGTTCAAGCCACCATGTCAATTCAAGGCACAGAGTTTGTATATTTTGGAATTTTCAAATTGTGTATGAAAATTGTATAAACTTGAACACTTTTTCAAGAAAAAAATCCCAACAATTGATGGTGTACACAAATTGCAAACCATGTACTTTTTTAAAAAATATCAATGTTTTTTGAAAAGACAACCTTTTTAAAATTTGTGAACGAAAAATTCAAAACGGGAAAAATCCAAATGGAGGTAAGTGTCAAGCGTGTTGTGTGAACGAGAAACCATGCAATAAGGATTCGTTGGAGTAGGAGTAGTTTTGACTCACCTGGCTAAGCATTTGGGGTTATGGTTTTGGAGAAGGCAAGGAGGTTGTGGGTATGTAAGTGGGGGTGACAACACAGGTGCGGTTCAAAGTTTTACCTTTCATGGTGAAAATCTAAGGTCTGGCGTTAATTGGTTATGCCTGGCAAAGGCATTGTTTTGAGAGTGAGGACTTCTTCAAGGTGAAAACCCAAGATCTACGATCGGATGACGACCACGCTTGTGCACCATTTCTTTCTTTGAGGCGTCGCTTTTAAAGAACCTGGACTTCAGGTGTTGTTTTTGTGGTGATTGTACTGCTGCTGCAAGGACTCTAACTCTGTGGTGGAGCTTTTTTTTTTAGTTTCTTTTTTTGGTTGTATGCATCCATAATGCCATTAGGGTATTGCGTTGTTGCAGAGGCTAGGTGTTGTCCTTAATTGGTTATGCCTGACAAAGGCATTGTTTTGAGAGCGAAGACTTCTTCAAGGTGAAAACCCAAGATCTATGATTGGGTGACGACCACACTTGTGCACCGTTTCCTTCTTTGAGGCATCGCTTTTAAAGAACTTGGATTTCAGGTTTTGTTTTGGTGGTGATTGTACTGCTGCTACAAGGATTGTAACTTTGTGGCGGAGCTTTTCTTTTTTTAGTTTCTTTTTTTGGTTGTGTGTATCTGTAATGCCATTAGGGTATTGCGTTGTTGCGGAGGCCCCTCCTCTTCCCCCTCCCCCGCCGCTGCCAGGGAGCGCGCGCGGGCGAAGCCCGTGCGTCACCGGCGGCGGCGGGCTTCTTTGTCTCCTCGCTTGGGGGGTGCGGCTCGCGCGGCAGCACATCGGCGTTTCGGCGCAGGCCGGCGTTGGAGGTGTATCGGTGGTGCGACTGGCGGCTCAATGGTGGTGCAGGACAGTTGGTGGTGACGGCGGCAGCGGTTCCGTGCGTCCAGATCCGCCTCTGATGCTGCGGGTTGCAGGCGGCCTGGGCCGTGGGCGGCTTCTCTCGTCGTGGCGTGCTGGTGTGGGGGCGGTGCGGCAGCGGTGGATGTGGGCACTCCCGTTTAGTCGGGCCCTTGCGGCTGGACGGCGGCGCTCGGCGTGGGAGGGCCTCCCTGATGCGCTACCTCTGTTGCGACTGCAGGTCGATCTGGTCTCCCTTGTCAGCGGGGGCACGTTTGCGGATGGCCTCGCGGAGAGCTGCGTTGCTACCATGATGGGGCAACACGAGGGTACTCCTCCCCCCTTTTCCCTCATGCTCGGCGGGGAGTTTGGCTGGAGGGATGGGTGGCCTCGATGCGATCGCGCCACGTGTTGCCAACGCGGTGCCGGTCCGGATTTGTCCGCTCCCCTTTCTCCCCCGTTCCTCGGCCACACGCGGCTTGGCGCTGCTCTTCCAGCGGAGCATTTGCGGGTGGCTCTGTCGGTCGAGGGCCGTTGGTTGGTCCAAAGCCGCGGCCTTTGTGTAGGTCTCGCGGATGTCTGGTTGTAGGGCGGCGGCCCTAGCGGTGGGAGGCACGGCGTTTGTGGGTCGAGCGCGCGTCACAGGTGCGGGTGGACAACCATGGCCTCGCGGGTGGCGTGGTTATGGGTGGTTGACGGAGTTAGGGTGCGATGGTGGGTTACGAGTGCCGGGGTACACCACTTGATCGGTCCCTTGACTGGTCGACGGTGGCGGCGACCGTGGTCGCCGTACCCTTCTTGAAGGCTCCGTCGTGACGCTCCCCCTCATGTCGTCTTGCTTCGGGTGAAAACCTGATCTTCGCGGATCGGGCGGTGGCGGCTATCTTTGTCGTACCCTTCCTGACGACACTGCTTTGGAGGCCTGGCTTCGTTATTGTCTGACTCGCCTCTCTATTGTTATCGATAGGGTGGTGTGTTGCTGCGTGACACCTTTGTATCTTGCCTTGGATATGTGTGTTGTTGCGGTGTTTGGTTTCTCGGTTGTATACGATGATGGTTGATTTATAATATAAAACGAGGGAAATCCTTTTTCGATAATTGGTATCTTTACGATATTAATATATTTCTTTTATAAAGAAAGAGGCTGCGGGTGCCGACGGTCGGGGACTGCCACGATAAGCCGCCGGCCGAGCGCTACGCCCCGGAGTTGGAGGCCAGCAGCGACGTGTGGTTCAAGAAGACGAGGAGCGACGTAGCCTGGGAGAAGCAGGGGAGGCGCACGAGGGCGTTGGAAGGCGGCGGCCTGGCGCGCGCCTCCGCCTCCAGGGTGGTGCGGCCGGTAGACGAGGACCTGTACCAGTACCGGCCAAGACGGGTACATACAAACTCGAATTGGTTTGGTTTTAAATTTTGTTCTGCTCTAGTTCGGTTCGTAGTCTCTCTGGTTGGACGATGCCTTTCTGCAGAAGAGGAGCGTGTGGATCGACTATGGAGTGCCTCGGCCTCAACTCGTGCGTCGCCTGAACAATACCTGTGGATGGGATGCTGCATGCTCTCTCAACTAGGAGTAGATTGACCGGCCGCTCGAATATTGTGTGTTTTGTTTTGTGATCTCTTGGGCTGATTATGACTTGTAATGCTCTCTAGCTATTTATATTTGCACCGGAAGTTGTGTTCGAAGATCAGCAGCAGGTTTGGCCTCGTGCCAATGCTGGCTGGGTCAATGACTCAATGTGTTGAGAGTATAGATTAATCAAGACCGACGTTCTTTGAGGTTGTTCATGGAAAGTATCTGGGGCTTTTTGTTAACAGAAGAAATGAAACAATTGATTATAGTGAAAATAATCGGTCCATAAGAACGTGATATCTTTTTTTTAAAGGAGGATAACCCCCGGTCTCTGCATCAAGACAATGCATGCAACCATATATTATTAATAGAGCAAAATCCAACAGTCGAACACTATCGACCCGGAAAAAAAGAGTGAAAATCAAACCCTGAGGCCATATACCTCGTGACGGTAACTCCCCCAGATAACCACTAACCTTATGATACAAGACACAACATAAACGAATAATACACAACTCCTAGGCTACCCCTTCAAGAAGGAAACGCCACACGTGCGTCGATGATGAGGAGTCTATGACAAGGTTGAACTTCAAATTCTCATCCCCAAAGTAAAGCTTCAATCCATCACCTTCAACAAAGACACGACACAAGCGCGCGACGACATAGCCCGATCAGTGATCTTGTGTTTCCATCGGAGTGCATAGGCTCCTCGTTGAAGTTGTCTGTACCATCCGTCTTTATCCGTCTACTGACGCATCGATAGCTGGATACCTCCGGAGGAGTCAACGGAAGCCAAAGACGTCCCATACCGCCTGCCTCCCGCTACTGTCGCACCGCCTTCGATCCAACAATAATAGGCTAAACATGATATCTCTGACAGAGCCGCCGTGCATCGCCTGTCGGTAGCAGTCATGACATGACGTCTCCATATAAGACGTCGTGCGTAGCATCCCCTGATAGCACATCCACCGGTGGCTTCACCTGCCAACGACAGGCACCACCCAACAACTTCGAGGGATGCTCATGTGTCACTTGCCAAGCCGCATCGACCCAATCTGTTGATGGAAGGGACGTCCCATACCGCCACCAGGCTCAGAAGGCCGTCACCATCTCAAGATCTGGACTCCGAGTCGCCCACACGACCCCGCAGTCCACCGCCGTTGATAAAGAGGGGCCGCGGGCCCGATTCCGGACGCTACAGAGAGCACCCACCGTCGCGCCAACCACTGTCGTTGCCCATACAACGGCAACCGCCACTGCGATCCCGCATCAAGCGCCGTCGACGCCGGAGGAAGCTCTGACTGCCACGCGCATCCTACGACGAGCCCGGACACGGGATCCCAAGATCCGCCGCCACCGGAGCCGCCACAAGGACCCACCACCTGGCCCGTAATCCCTGGCGGAGGGGACGCCACCACCACCATGGTCAGATCCGGGTCATTCGTAGCCATCACCATCGCCAAGACTAGATCCGGGCTGGACGCCACCGCCACCACCACCATCGGCCATGCCTAGCCCCACCTCCATTTTCTAGCCCCGTACAACCGACCGGCACGCCACGGCCAACCGATCCACCCGCGCCGCCGTCGGGATCCGCCTTGCCGCCGTGCCATGGATCCGCAAGACGTCGTCGCTGAAGCCGTCATCCTACACCTCCTAGCATCGCGCGAGGAAAAAGGTATCCCCGCCGCCACCTACGCCGACCGGATCGGCGGCGCATGCCGGCGGCGGCGAGGGAGATAGCTGAAGGCGGGGGACTAGGAACGGCGGCTGTGGTTCGCCCCCCTCGGTCGCTCGCGGGAGCAACCCGAGGGGGTTACGAGCTTTTTTCCTGCCGTGATTCAGTTAGAGAGTTTAAGTATAAACGACATCTTACCATCAAAGTACTATACTCATGGCTCTCCATAACAGCCCCAGCACGCTCTACCCATGAATCGATAAAACAAGAAGATTCAACATACTGTTGTCCTGCTCGGACTACTTTGGAACTTGTATGCACGGCTGGTAGCTCTAAAACTACCCGCATGGAAGTTGTCTTCATACCTCACTTTTCACATCGAGAGGGGCTGAGGTACAGTAAAATGCATTGCTATAAGAATGCACTGAAATGTAACAGATCCCTCAAATCACAAATTGGGTGCACTAATTGTTTATGTAAGAACAACATCAGTGAGAACAACTACATGTAAAAAACAAAACTCCATATTATCACGCATCTAGCATCAAAGATTAGTAACTCTGGTATATTTTGTCGGAGGCTAAAGTAAGGGGTATAATATTGAGGAAAGTTTGGCTTACCACACCTTTTGAAAGATAAGGACAATTTGGCTTGCACATCTTTATTCGAAAAAGATGTTGAAACATTCAGAAAACTTACCACACCTGTACAACAGAAATTGTGCAAGCAGCCAGGCGAATCATAACTTAACAGATAAACTTATGCTCAGAAATTGGATACATAGGTTACTTCTATCACCAATTAAACAACAGAATTAAAGGGAAAAAGCGATCAAATGCACATATTAAAGTTGGACAAATATCCATGTTGTTCACATTCAGAAATGGTAGGGACGACATTAAAGTTCACAAAAGATAAATATGACGGTTCATCATAAACATAAATGGCTGCCACACAGACAATCAACTAGGGAAAGGGTCGATTACAAAGGAGACTCGGGATGCGACTTTTTTGCATCTAAACTTGGACATAAGCATATGCTGGCCGAAGGTGACAGTAGGATGCTTTCCAATCTCCCATAGTCTTATTCCTGAAACACACAGCGAAAAGTTCAGAGTGATGAAAAGATTATCAACGTCATATTAAACATCCAAATTGCGAAGGCTTACCACTTGTCTCGATACACAGGGGTTTGAATCCATCAGAAATATTCGCCATAGATGGGCATGTCATCAAAGTTCTAAAGGTCCATGTTGTCGACGACATCTTGAGGCAAATCTAAATTCATAAGGCTATCAATCGGCTCATCCACGATATCATCCATAAGGAACCTCATCCAAGCTTCAAAATCGACAGCATCGTTCTCCATAACTGGAGGCACCACTGAGTTGTAGGTGTTACTCTGGACAAGCGCAGATTCAGCTCCTTCAACAGTCACCACCGGGTTGTAGGTGTTACTCTGGACAAGTGCAGATTTTGCCCCTTCAGCAATGGTGGAAATGGGAGCAATGTATGATATATCTGGAGTCTTGATGGCATACTGCGATCCCAAGTCAGAGCAGCCAAAAGTGTTGCTTCCCTGGTCAGAGTACATATTCATAACAGGAGCTTGAACAGGAGCAACAAAACTCATTGCAGGAACAAATGGCACATTATCAAGCTGAACAAGTGGCTGGGTTGATGAAGAGTCAACAAATGGGTCGACGAAAGCATTTGGGTTGGCAAGGTTGTTGACTGCTGTTATGACGTCAGGTTCCTGTGCTCCACTTGGCCTGGGTGCTTTAGGTTCCTGAACTGTTGGTTCCTCTAGAAAGTTAACTTTGGCCTTCTTGCCATGGATCCTGCGTGCTGCAACATCATAAGCTCTTGCGGCTTCTTCAGCACTCCTGAAAGTACCAAGCCAGACACGGACACCCTTGCTAGGGTCTCTGATTTCAGTGGCCCACTTATCCCTAGGGCGTTGACGAATATCCCTGAATTGGTTCTTTCTCTTCCTTTTTGTTGGCCTTTCTGAAAGACCATCAAAACCAGCAGTACTCATGGTGCTTAAGTCATCTGCAATGGAAGGTCAATGTAAATGCTAAGAGGGACCAACACAGACAAACTTCTCTCACAAGAAGTAAATAATTTCATCATGGACATGAATTTATATATAAAATATATCGATTGTAATGAACACCGAACCACCGAACCTGATGGGTCAAGTTCGGTAAATGCACCATGAGTCATCCAGAAAAGAAAAATCAAAACTTAATAAAAAAATACAAGGTACTAATAAACATAACTCATGTTATGACCTTTGACATCATTCTGCAATTATTAATCTACAGATTACATTATAGGTGATGCACAATCAAGGATATGTTTTTTTAGTTGGATTGAATGATTAGCAGAATAAATTTTAAACCGGTAAATGAACCAAGTCTAGAACAATCCTCACACACACCTACAACCATCTAACAAGGTAACAATTCCAGAGACCAACACAACCAAGCAAAACGGAGAAATTCAGCCCTTCATGTGGATTTTCTAACCCTTTTAACTAAACGGAAAACTTATGAATCGCCATCGAAGGTCACGAGTATAAATCACAAGATCGACAACCTAACAACAAAAGGCGCTTCTCCGAAAGAAAGCAATGGTGTCGGAAATAACTTACCGACCAAACACAACAGAGAAATGCAAAAAGGCCTAACCCTTCACCCAAATCACTCCATGATGGCACATCCCATAAAAAATCTGTAAACAAACAGGAGTAACACCATCACCCAAACATAGCCTCCCAACAACACTCCTTACTTGTACTACCTTCGTCCTAGTAATTAATACCCCTCGTGTTTGTAGTCATATTTTGACAATGATTTTAACTAATAAAATGTAATTTAATCATAGAAAAAATAATATTCAAAATACATTCAAATAAGAATCCAAAAATATAATTGTTTGTGACACGCATTAATATTTTACTAGTTAATTATGGTCAAACTTTGACCCAAAATATGAGGAAACTAATAAACCTAGACGAGGGTAGACAACGGTAATGATGCGCAGAGGCAAAACTAGTACCAGCGACCCGGGGTGGATACCTTTGGAGAGGGGCCACTTGATGATGACAAATGGCTTAATCTCGACAACCTCAACGTCCTCAGCCACCCCACCACGCCCGAGCTCCAGGTCAGAGTCCTCGGAGTCGGCCTCGAACTTCTTGAAGTCGGCCTCGAAGTCCTCCTCGTCGTCGTCTAGATCGAGTCCCCTAAGCCCACCGAGCCCTATGAAGTGTCCGCCCCTACCGCCGGTCTGTCGAGGCTTCTTCTTCTCGAGCCACAGCGTTGCCTCCGTCACCTTCCTCGTCACCACGGGAACATCAACGTCCTTGAGGGGCCCTCCACCGCACATGATGGCTACTGGTACCTCGTCACAGTCGTCGTGGGGGAAGGGGCCTAGCCAAAACTGGTAAATGAACTTTTAATAAGCAGGGTAGGAGGGGTGGGTTTGAAGGGGGCGAGGTCAGTCCCCTATATATGTGGTGTCCGGGTGACGGCGAGGGCATGCGCGGTGGGAACCACGCATCAGCGATGGGTCGTGTAAGCGGAAGGCGCGAGGTAGGTTCCGAAAGTGAACGTTTCTACCTTGGGGGGGGGGGGGATCTTGCACCCCTTGGGAGAAGTGATAATTCTTGTATTTTCTCTCGAGAATGAATGGATGGGTGTACGATTTGACTTTCTTTTTGTACTACACATTACTACTACTATCGTACACTGTTCGTCCCACTTTATTGGATAGGGTCAACCAACAGAACAATTAATCAAAAATCTTCTCATAAATGATTATGTGTAATGCTAAGATCTTTGCAAATCACTCATAGCTACTTACACCATTTATTAGCTCGATATTATACTATCAAATGTTTAACCAATATCTTCTCATAAATTATTGTATGTTATTTTAAGATCCTTGCAAATAACTCAAAGCTAGTTACTTTAGTTTTAGCTCAAGGTTGTTGTACTACACACAGTTTATTGGACGGTTTCATCCAACAAAACATTTACACAATATCTTCTCATAAATGATTGTATGTAATTTTAAGGTCCTTATAACTAACTCAGAGTTAGACACTTCAATTATAGCTCAAGATCACAGTACACACCTGTAGAACGACTGTATTATTAATGTCGTACACTCTCCATCCGTGTTTATTGAACGTGTTCCACCAACTAAATCTTTAACCGAAAATCTTCTCATAAATAATTGTGTGTAATGCGAAGATCTTTGCAAATCACTCATAGCTAGTTATGCCATTTATTAGCTCAAGATCATACTACACACATGTAGTATGACTGTATTACTATTGTCATACTCCCTTGTCCTAGTTTATTGGACGAGTTGATTCAACCAAACGTTTAACCAATATCCTGTCATAAATGAGTATATATAATTTTAAGATCCTTCAAATAACTCATAGCTAATTACTTATTTTATTAGCTCAAGATTGTACTACACACTTGTAGTACAAGTTTATTACTATTGTCATACTCCCTTCGACTTAGTTTTTTGCATTGGTTCATCCAACTAAATATTTAACCAATATATCTCATAAACGATTGTGAGTAACTCCACTATTCTCGTAAGTCACCCATAGCTACTTAATCCATTGTTCTCAAATAAAATGGAAGCTTCTCCATTGAGTTACTAGCATGAACTTTGTGTGAAATCATTAGCATTATTATATGGTAGTTATATGAATTATAAGTTATCATTGCAACTTATTCATCAGTTTCTTGATCTAACCATGTATATGGAAATCTAGTCTTTCTTTTAAGCTAACGTAACATTCAACCTATATATCGTTGTAAATGACTCTGTAAGTCTATGATCCTTATAAATCTCTCATATCTACCTACCCCCGTTGAGTTACTATCATGTATGTGCAATTGCTAACATTATTGTACAATTAGTTTATGAATTCAGGTGACCATTGAAACTTTTTCTAATGTGTTCATGATCTAACCCTGTATATAGAGATTAAAAAATGAAAGGGAATGTTGCCTCACGAACTACGTGTGTCTTACTTGACAATGAGAAGAAATAATTTGAGAGTAGTTTGTTTAGTTTGAGAGGATGTGACTGGGTAATGCATGAACGAATCAAGAACTATCGGCAAAAATAGAGAATTTGCGTACAAAATATACACCCAGCCTTTTTATACTCAAATAGCGTAGAAATGTGTAAACCATACATAGAAATTTTTAATAATATTCAAGAACTTCCAACATATTACATGGTTACAACAATGTATCAGAACTAACAATGGCAAAAGGTAACTTCAGGCGGTCTTTTCTGGTTTGATTGATGCATACATTAGGAAATATTTAACCACTAAAAAAATTAACCATAGGTGGTTTCAAACTTTTGTGTCCTACCTAAAAATGAGAAATGCAATTCTACTACATGGATTAAAACCAGATCCAACGACGTGGGGCCAATACCTTAGGAGAGGGACCTCTTGACGATGGTGAACAGATTGATCTCGCGACCTCTCATTATCATCATCATCAGTCATCGCCATGCCCGAGATCCAAGACGGAGTCCTTGGATTCAAACTCAAACTCCTCAAAGTCCAGGGCATCGTCCTCCACCCCGAGCTCGACCCCAAACTGATTGAGCCCTGTGAACCACAGGCCTCCGTCGATGGCCCGTTGAGCCTTCTTATTCTCGGGTCGGACCGTTGCCTAGGTCACCTTTTGTGTGCCCGGGGCGTCTTGAGGTCCGCAAAGATCGCGCCACCACACATGGAAGCTAGTACTTCATTGTAGTTACTAGGGGAAGGAGCCTCGCCTGAAGTAAATGGGCAAAGTTTTTAATGAAGCAGTGGAGCGGGTGTGTAGGTTGGCAGGTGGAGACGAGGACAGTCCCTTATATACACGGTGGTTGCGCCAACAGAGCCCCCCCTAGGCAAGGGGGTGTGGTAGGGACCATGTGAGTGAGGGGCTGAGCGGTGGGCCCAAGGTATGAGGTAGGTTTCAGAAGCGAGTGTTTTCATTTATGGAAATCTTGCACGTTCACCCCTTGAAAGAAGTGGTATTTCTAGCATTGCCCCTCGAAAATGAATAGATGGACAGTTGACTTTGTTTCTTTAGTACCATGCCATATTTTCGATCAAGATTGATGGCATCCCTCCCCTAAGGAAAAGGTTGCAAGACACTATTGTACTACTATATTATACTTGTATTGTACTCACTAGCATCGTCCAACCAAGACACTCAGTGAAGATCCTAATTCATCCTTGGAAATCAGTCATGGGAACTACTCTATTGAGTTAGTAGCATGTATGCGCAATCATTAGCATTAACATTATACACGGTATTTGTATGAACTAGACCATGATGGCGCGCGTTGTTGCGATCGCCAATGTTTTCAGTCAAAGGGTAGAGATTTTCAATAAACATATGAAACATGAGAGATAACATATTATAGGGTATGAAAAATATTGGTTCCAACTTCATATCTAAGTATTGGAAGAAATCTAATAAACTTCTAGTACATTGATATTGCTATTATTTAGGCTGGCTAGAATGAAAAGTTAAATAATATTTTCCATAAACTTGTATAAAATACGTAGTTGAAGGAAGGGAACTTTAATGGGTAACATAAGATCAAGATCAATATATCATAATCCGTTGATAGCGCATAATAATATGTGCATTGAGCTATACATCCCCGTGATATGGGTGTTCCTACAAGATGATATATTTGTGTTAGTAGCAAAGGACATGTTTAATGAAGTTTTGTGTATAATGACAACACAAACATAAGTTGTTTAATAAAGTAGAAAGTGTGACAGCAAAATATCAAAAGGAGGTGATATGACAACGCTTATTAGTGAATGCACATATTACAGAACTTAGCTGAGCATGTGAAAGACGGGATAATTCTATGTCAGAAACTCAAAATTGCAAGACTCACTTTTGTATCAAGTGCAAAACATACGATGAATCTGACAATCTTATTCCTTTGTCACCAAGTTTTGGATATTCCATTAACAAACTATAAGAAAGGAACAAAAAACAAGGAGAAGGTGTCCAAATCTCGGTCAGTGGATATTTTACAGGTATATAAACAGTATAATTTGATGTAAATCGGAAATATACTTGGAGCCTTTTCTGGTCATCCTCACCTTCATTCAACGAAAATGATTAACTATTCATAAAAAGTTCTTATTACATGGAGCCTCGGTAGATAAATGCAGTAGGAAGAAAATGACTGAAGGAATCCAGAAAGGCCTATCACAACTTTTTTTGGTTGCTTCCGTCCTTTTTTGTGTACTATCCATGCAATTATTTTGCCTTCGCTGCCTCAATCTTTCAAGCAGGCAATACATGCAAGCTTGACGCTACATTTCATAAAACATGATAACGTTATCAAAATTTTTATAGCAACTAAGCCCTTATATTAGATTACTTACCTAGATAAATGACATTTGGCTGAAGGTGTAGATTACCATTATTGACCATTGGTGTCACATATCTGGGCATGGACAACACCAACTTTGATCTCAAGGGTTTTCAGATGGTGATCCTCGTGTAAACTCTAAACATGTCATGTCTCCCAGGGATCAACCACCCTGCAAAACTCTTATGTACCCTTGATGGAATGGTAAGCTCACCTACTAGTACTACCTAAATTCAGTCTCTCAAACCTCAAATAAATATATTTTCAATACACATACATACTTTTTTTGATAGGACAAACTTGATCTATAAAACATGATTTTAAGAAAAAGTTCAGTTATTTGAATGGGCTAAGAGAATCAATACCTATCAAGAGCAGTGTTTAGTAGGTACTGAAATATGTACAATCAGACCATACGACCCAAAACAAGTAGAAAATTGTACCTATCACCTTCTTCAGAACATAAAGGGTGTTACGAAAGTACGCGTATTGCTATAGTGAATGTATCATTGCTATATATTCAGCACAGTAGGAAGTACATAATCGGGATTTGTTTTATAATCAGCTGGCCATGACGTAACTTAAAAAATAAAAAATGGCACTAATAAAGATGACTTGTCAGTCGACTGAAAATTCAAATGATTGTATAGGTATTGTAACTAATACAATCATCTATCTATTGAGTTTTTTCTTACCAGCAAGTTGTGTATATTTGAAGATTTTCTACATTAACTTCGGTCCCTGCTAAAGTACTTCAAACTCCTACAAATAGGGTTGGTGCATGTCAGCAGATTCACAAACACCATGAGGCATGATCAAAACAAAAATCCAGGGGAGGAAAGGGATAGAGGGATAGAGTTACCTCCTTCAAGGGAGGGGAGGGGTGTATAGGTTGAAGTTGCACACAAACTCACCTGCATCGGTGTTGAGCAGCGCTGATGGGAGGAGAAAATATAGCTACTGTCAACCTGGCCTCCTTTTGACTCCTTCAACTCCGATCTGACTCATGATAGATAAATACAAGGATGAGAGTTGAATGGTCTGCAAAAAGGATGGAAATGACACATGAAATTGAAGAAAAGACCGAAGATGGCTAAGTTGTTGTTTGAGGCCGCTGAGCAGCATAAGGACAACTGTCTCATTGGAGATAGGTTGGTTAACGTCGACGAGAGCATTGGCAAGATACTTGAGCTTGGCACAATAGTCGTGAACGGAAATGTCGTCCCTTGAGGTGTGTTGTGCAACTCAGCATAGAGGGCTAGAGCGCAGCTTTTCTTGTTGTCATGGAAGAGGTTGACGATGGAGTCACAGACCTGTCGTGCCATGGAGTCAGGAGCCATGATGATGCCAAAGAGCTCGAAGGAGATCGAGCGTAGATTATGGAGTGCACCATGCACTACTCGGAAAGGGCTTATAGGTGAACACAATTTAGTGGCGGGAGAAGCGTGCCACCCACCACAACTAATTTACAAAAGCTGCAGTAGTGGGTGACAAACTGCACCCCGCCACTGCGACATGAGAAACAACGGTAGACAGTTATTCATGCCCGCCATAGGTAGACTGTTCAAGATTTTGCCGTGTTAGAAAACTAACTGCGGCGTGCCGTCGTAGGCGCCCGCCACTGTTATTAAGACAATATTGGCAAGCGAATCTTTAGCCCGCCATAGCTAAGTCGTGGTCCCCACCGCCAAAAGTGCATAGAATATGCACCCTTAACTGTGGCGGGTAGTTGCCTCCGCTCTCCACCGCAATTTAATTATGGGGGGCGAGTGTCGATGTCAAAACTGGCGGATCTCGGGTAGGGGGTCCCGAGTGTTTATCTTGGATCAATGGGGAACAGGGAACACAGGGGAAGTGTTTACCTTGGTTCGGACCCTCTCGAAGAGTTAAAACCCTACATCATGCCTGATTATATTGAGGTGTGTATGACGATTACTGAGTCGATCTACCACAAGATCAGATGAACTAAATCCTAGATGAGTAGGATGATTGCTCTGCCCCGTACAAACTAAACCCTCTAGTTTATATAGACACCATGGGTACCTAGTGTTACACATGGTCAATCGCCATCTGGAATAAACATGCCGATTCTACCATGTTGAGTTGGAGGACACACCAAGGCACCGGAGGTTTTCTTCGTGAACATGGAGTCGCCTTATAGCTCGGCCTTCCAGTAATAGTCACAGAGCAGCCCACCTATCCAGCACATAAGAGATAGACCGGCGGCCCGAGGACCCCTTAGTCCTAGACTCCCTCGGTAGCCCCCGAACTAGTCTGCAATCCCGAGTTCTAGATCCCTAGTAGCTCCACGCACCCAAAGTCTCCGGCTTGCGGGGCGAGTTCTTCTCCACTTTTCTGTTCGGCCAGTACTAGTTCCGTCACCGATGACTTTCTGATCTCCGAATAGTATGTGTTACTTAGCCTCGCAGTCCAACCGCTCGAGTGTGAACAGTGCCTTTGCCTGACAACTTTTAGTGAAAGGTCATGGCCGGTCACAACCACTGACCTGTTATGAAAACTCAATTCGTGCTTCGAGGCAGTTTTTTCATTGGCATGTCCCATCAACATGGAGATCGTGCCCGGTTGTTTAAGGGATATGATCAATGGTTCGGGCTATCCTAGGCGCACATAATGACATGATTATATCGGGAAGTGGCGAGGTCTATGGTGTGGTAAAGGGGATCTTGGTATTACAACAAGTTATAAAAAGGAAACAGCCAGCAAAACCTCCATACGCTTCTCAAACCCCCCACTGTTGTCGCCTTCCCAATCTCTTGAGCTCTAAGCGCCTAGATCCATTCATCCCTCAATTCTCCTCAGGCCACTCCCTGAGTTTGGCCATGGCTTCTTCCGTTTCCAATGGCAAGTGGGAGGTGTCCAGCGTCACTGTCAACGACATCTAGGAGCTAAAGTGCGTCGGCTACCTTCCAGTCAACATCGCCCACCGCGCTCCAGAGAAGGGTCGTGTCATCCCCACGGCGAGGCAAGGCGAGAGGGTGGTGTTCATCCCCCACTTCATCCAGGGACTTGGCTTCCCGCACGACCCCTTCGTTTTGGCTTGATGTTCTTCTACGGGTTGGATTTTCACGATCTTGCCCCAGACTCCTTGCATATTTCGGCCTTCATTATTGTCTGCAAGGCCTTTCTGCGGGTCCAGCCACACTTCGGCTTGTGGCTAAAAGTCTTCAATGTCAAGCCGAAGATAGTCGATAGCTAGAAGGCGGACTGTGGAGGGGCGGTGATCAGCAAGCTTCCCCGATTGAGTGGTCGGATGGTACCTTTATAGATATCATCAAAGTTTGGCAAAAAGAGTGGTTTTATATCACCGAACCACGCGGTGTGGACTTGGCAGCACCCTCCGAATTCAGATCCGGACCTCCCACAAGGCTAGCATCATGGATCAAGAAGGGTCTCGACTGGGGGTCGACAACGGAGGTGGAGTCACTGCAGAAGCGCATCTACCAGATGATAAAGAAGAAGGTCGAACTGACCATCATGTTTCAGATCATGCTTTGCCACCGCCGCTTACCTTGCCAACATTGGGCCATTCCAATGTGGTCCTACAAGCCCGAAAACCCTGCCACCGTGCACCACTTTTACCGCACCACCCATGACAAGCTATGGAAGGTGCTATTCAAGCCCCAAAAGGATTGGCCGGACAAGAAGGGAGACACCGGCCTTGACACTGCAAACCCTCTTTGGGAGGTACGATAAAGTTTCACTCTTATGTCCGGGTACTACCTTCTAACAAGGAACTTAAACCTTTCTTCCATGCATTCGCGGAACTGGCTAGAGAAGGCTATTTGGATTGATGGTCCGGTCTTGTTATCCGAGGGCCCCAGGACGGCCTTGCTGACGGAAATGCTGGTTGTGGTGATGTACAAGGCACCGGAGAAGAAACAGAAGAAGAAGAAGGGCGAGAAGAGGGAGGCCCGAGAAGGCCTCCTCCCAAGAGAACCCCCTGACACTAAGTCTAGGGATACCCAAGCCCCCTCCGCCCATGAGGGGGAGCAGGGAGAGGACGGGGAGGAGAGCAACTCCTCCTGAACAAGGAAGAGGACGGCGTCTCATGACGCCGAGGAGGATCTGCCTCCTCCTTCCCTGAAAAGGTAATGCTAGGCAAAGGTGGCCCTATCTGATGATAGCCCAGATTCCTCCGAGGTGTCTAAGGCTTCCGAATTGGTTCCTCGAAGGAGGGTCAAGGCCCCGCCCAAAGGTATGAATATGAAGACTCTCTTGTACATCCATACTAAGGTTAGTTACTAACCATATGCATGCCTTTCATTTTGTAGCCCACTACATGACCTCCCCATCGATCAAGCCTTGGAGGGGGACTCTCCGCCAGCCGAGCTATCAGAGAGCCGGACCACATCGCGCACCACACCTGCTCCAGTTGTCGAGGGGACCGAGGAGGTGCTATCCCAGAAGACCCCACCCGGTCCGACACGGGGGGGGGGGTGATGGCACTATGGTCGAGGTTAATACCTCGATCACCAAAGATCAGGAGGGAGAATCCCTTTTAGTGAACAAAGAGGGGGAGCCTGTTCAGTCCGAGCTCTCTTCGAAGACAGTCCTGGAGCCCCCACCCCCAGAGTCGTGCATTCCGGCCTCCACCAAAGAGGGGCCAAGGTGCCGCCACAAGTGCCACCCGTAGCAGAGCAGGCCGAAATGGGATGGCCAGTCATGACGGAGGAGGATTTGAATGGCCCCTCCATCGCTGAAGAACACCACACTCTCCTAGGTGTGGTTTGACAAAGCATTCAGTATGTTGACAACAGACTAAAGGAGGCTTTCGGCGGCCTCTTGGCGGGCCTCAAGGTAAATCATGTAATACCCTTTTACAAAGAGAATTTATTTTATAGGGTTATGCAATCCTCATATATAGTATCCTCCGAGCCCTAGGTGAGTTTGAAAAACTCGAGCAGGGGTCAAATAGCTCAAAAAACAATGATAATAGTAAAAGTGAACCATAGCCCCCTGAGACTCTCGCGGGATTGAAGAAAACCTGGCATAGGATCCAAAAACCTATAACTCGGGCGTCTGACACGCATGGGCTGTTGTGCAGGCCTTGTCTTTGGCAGCAGTTACCAACACCGTGGAGCTGGCAGAGGTAAATCGGAAGCTCAAGAGCTCCGATGAGGACATCGACCTTCTCAACAAGCGGTGTGACAATGCATAAGGTAAGTCTGGACTGGATTGTTTAATATCGTTGTTTTCCTAATTAACTGAGGTATTTGGGTTTTATCCCTAAGCGTGGGGTGCTTTATAACTGCAGCTGTCGCTAGGATATCGAGAACCTCAAGGCCGAGATGAAGAAGGCGAGGCAAGAGGCTGTAGAACAGAGGTCGGCGGCCGAACGAGCGGCCGCCGAACTGACGTTGATAAAGACCTTTAGTGATAAGCACAAGGCCAAGGTAGCCTAGGGGTAGCAGGAGCTCAAGGATGTCTTCATTAAATGTGAGGCCCTTGAGCAAAAGAGTAAGGATCAGGCCTTCGAGCTGACCTCGTTGAAGTCGACGGTCCAAGAAGCGCAGGAGGAGACGCAAGGCTACCAAAAGGAGATCTGCCAAGTCAAGCTTATTGCAGATGGTAAGCTGTACTTACTGCAATGTGTCTTTGGTGGTAACCGGTTCGCATCACACGAGTGTGGCGTTCCTCGGGCACTTTTGCGGATCTTCTAAGGAGTGCAGTGGATGCGGAAATGTACTTTGCATCAAGGGAGGGGATACCAAGCTGAGGCTATTTTGGGTGCAGTTTCAAGCCCCCGAGCACCCTATCCTACTCATTGATCAGATGAAGCAGCTGATGGAGTTGCATCGGATGGCGGAGCTGGCCATGAAGGACCTCTGCGTCAGGCTATGCCCTTCAGAGTCGCTACCGAGTAGCTATGTCATCTTGGTGCAGAAGTTGTGCATGTCGCACCCCGAATTGACATCTTGAAGCGCTCTGTATGCATCGAGGTTGCTCGGATGGTCTTTGCAAAGACGATGGTGCACTGGCCTAAGATCAAGCCGGCCGAGATGGCCACCGGACCCCCGCCTCCTGGGAAGGAGCATAGGCACCCTGAGAAGTACTTCCCCATTGTAATGGATGGTGCTCGGGCGATAGAGGGCCAGTGCCCAAAAGATGTAATTTATGAATGAGTGTACTATCATGATCATATGACAGTTAAACTCTTATTCTTTATAATGTCACTGTTTGTATGGTATATCATGCTTTGTTTTGTTTTATTTTGACTCATGTGTGGACTTTTTAATCTAAAAGTTACCAGTCGTCGGCTTCAGCCCCCTTGTAGATGCTACAAGAGGTGTTTCGACTTCCGCACTGTGGCCCTTAGCCGACGCCTCGGTGCCCGGAGGCGGTAGTGTGTAGAGGAAATGAGGCAATCATACTATGTGTCTTTTGTGCTTTCACTTGGCCATAGGAGCTTGACTGTGGGGGCTAGTGACTAGCCCTAGGTGTTTTGTTATGTTCGGGTATGCCGAGGTTGAAACCATTATCACTTGGTTTGTGTGAATACAAACCCTTTGTAGAACACGGCATAACCTCCATCGAGTTTTAGTTTAACATATGTCATCGGATCACTGACCGGTCCGTGCTTATCATGACAGTTAGTTTTTGTCTATCTCCATGAGGTACTTAACTAGGCGAGCTGGAAGTACAACCGCGGCGGTTCTCCCTTTACCCTCCTAGCCGAAAATGCAGAGCGTAAGAGGGTAAACACAGGAGCCGAGCAACCCAACTATCGACCCAAGACATAATTAGAGATCGATTCACATAATGCAATATCCGAGATGTCAAGAACATAAAAAATAGAGCCGAAATGATGCTTGGGGCGAGTTTTATAGTTGAACCCCGGTCTATTAGCCGGCTGCATCTAAGGAAAATATGTGCCGAACTAGTTTGTTTTAGTGTCAAAGAGCGGAAAAATGTTAGGCAACATAAATGACTGCAATGGGACCATAAAGAATGGTATTTATTTCTGATAAACTCGTGATGTCTAACCATACAATCTGTAATGTTGAAGCAACTGTTACAGATACTTTGTTTAAAAATAAGCTTTATAGAGGAAAGGTTTACATAAGGAGTCTATGAGTGGTTTGATGTGTCTATTGTGGCATGATGCACATTTGCGCCTTTGCTCTCGAGGCGGTGAGATCCTTTAGAGAAGATGGTGATCGACAGATGGACCTTTGAGAGAGAGTCCTGAGAGGTCATCATAGTACGTTAGCTTGATGTTGGGTAGTTCCTAGATGGTACCTACTATTGGCCGGAGACGTGTTTGACCATAGCTTGGTCAAGTCGAACACTTTGGTCCTTGAATAATAGGTCCCCACAGCTGCCCATGGTATTTTGAGTGCGAAATTGTGCCTTTGAGGCACATAATTTGCGGTTAGTGGGGTCATGCTGTGGGAAGCATGTTCCTATTTAGGTTGAGCGTGGGAAGATTCCGAGATCTAAAATAGGGATCGAGCTTGCTTGCTCACCTCTCGTGCGTTGACGGCAGACTAGGACTCTGGATCCTCCTTGCCGATCTGCACTTTGGCTGCTAGAGCCACTGTGTGCTGCTCAGTCCGGAGTGAGCACTCCGTGTTGCCATTGATAGTGTTGACGCCCTTGGGTCCGGGCATCTTAAGCTTCAGATATGCGTAATGGGGGACGGCGTTGAAGCGAGCGAACATGTACGACCGAGAAGTGTGTGATAGCCGCTGCAGAAAGGGACAATCTCGAAGATCAAGTCTTCACTACGGAAGTTGTCGGGCAAGCCGAACACTACTTCCAAAGTCAAGGTGCCCGAGCAGCATGCTTGGACACTTGGGATTACTCCTTTAAAGGTGGTGTTGTTGGGCCTGATCCTTGGCAGATCGTGTCGTGGTTTTGTCACGGCGGATGTCCTCGTGAAAAGACTTAGGTGTGAGTCCATCATCACTGTGTGGCGACTCGAAGGGGTTGATTGGGGATGAGAGACAGATTTACCTAGGTTCGGCCCCTCCGATGGAGGTAAAGCCTACGTCCTGCTTTGGTGTCTATATTGATGGTGATCTCGATTACAAGGGTGCGGAATCACTAACCTAGCTTTTGAGGGTTTGTAACTTAAGTCTATTGGCCTTAGGGACTTTCCTTTATATACAGGTCGAGGTCCTAGGCTTTACAAGAGTCCGGGTATTAATATGACCCGTGACTAATACATATCTATCTCATCTTGGTTCCCAAGTAAGGAAAACTCCTGGCATCTTTGCCTTCTGGGCCTTGAACCGCCATCGTCTCATACTTGGCCGCCATCTGGTTAGCGTCTTGTTTGTCTTCTTGTTAACAGCATGACCCAGCTTAGGCATTGTCGGGGATATTACCCACAGTTTGACCCGGCTAGGAGTATGACCCGATCCATCATGTGGCGGCCTAGAAGATCACTGTGTTTACCACGTCAACCTGGACGACAAGGCTCAAGGCCCAGTGTGCACCCCATGGAAGGTGGCTCATGGAATGGGCTTGGAGGGCCGGCTCACACAAAGGCCCAAGGAAAGGAAATATTCCCTCACAAAGTAAACAAGACACATACTAGGATTCAAGAGAGACTAGTCCTAGTCCTACTCCCGATAGGACTCTACATGTAAGCCTACCCCTTCAACCTATATAAAGAGGGGTAAGGCACCCAGGAGAGAGAAGTTTAACTCATTAGAGATAGACAGATTAGAAACCCTTGAGACTAGAGGTAGCGATTCCACACCCTTGTAATTGAGATCATCCTCATCATCAATACACATAAAGCAGGACATAGACTTTTACCTCCATCGGAGGTGCCGAACCTGGGTATAATCGCGTCTCTCGATTCTGACCAACCCCTCTCAAACCGCCACCTAGTTGCGATGGCCTCACACCTAAGTTCTCTCACGGGGGCACCTGCCATGATAAAAACCACGACAGTTGGCGCCCACCATGGGGAAAGCGCATAGTGATGTTTGTTCTTGGAGGGAGCTCTTTCAGGGATCGAGAAAGCTTGCAATTCGTTGGATGAAGAAGAGCTGGCGCAGAAGGATCTACATCGTCACCATGACGAGCAGTTGGAATGACATATCCGAGATGAATAGATGTTAGGGTTGCGTCTGTGCTACCACATTGTACATCCACTCGAGACCAATCAAAACAAATAAATGCTAATATTGGATGATCATTGCGGCAAGGTTCAAAGAAAAAGAAAAACCATCGCATCCTCTACAAAAAGCATGGGATTGGTTCTGGCCTAGAGCAATGTTTGAAAGAAGAAGGGGATTGATGAAGTTTGACTCGCACATAGAGCCTCGCGTGACGAGCACCAACCGGATCACCACAAACGGATCGGACCGCTACTAGCAGGAATCAATCCATGGCGATGGAAGGTTTGCAAGCATCTCACCACAACGTACGCATACGACACGTCTTCAGCTCAACCTCTAGTATCTCGGCGTCCACGACCAGCCTCTGGGGTGGTTGCAATCGGTTGCAGCAGATCCAGAGGAGAACAACGGGGGCTGGAGGCTAAACCCACCTCACGTGCAGCAGAGAACAAGGTGAGATGGCCCTCGGCCGCACTCTACCTGGCGTAGTAACGTCTCCATTGCTGTGGACGCTGTCCGCCTCACCTTGCCCCCACCCCCGCAGCTCCACCCCGCCTCTCCTTGCCATGCCACGCCTACCACCAACGTTGTGACTGCACCTCCGCCGCACATTGGCCGACTTGGCCTCCACCCCATGGCAAGTTCCGCCTCGCCTTCACTTGTGCTTGCGCCTGGCCACGCCCAACCTCTTCGGTCGTCACCTCTCCTCATTCCAACACTGCTCCGCCCTCCTGCAAGCTGGCTTCGCTTATGTCGTCTTCGCGCCATGGCCGCATTGGCCTCGCTGCGCCCACCGCTCCATGACCGGCTCGGCCTCGCCCACTAGGCCACTTCCTCGCCGCGCTACTCTGCCTCACCCTCGCTTGATGCTGGCTAGGTCCTAAATGCTACCTACTATTTCTCGGAGACGTGTTTGACCATAGCTCGGTCAAGCCAAACACTTTGGTCCTTTAATAATAGGTCCTCACAGCTTCCCATGGAATTTTGAGTGCAAAATTGTGCCTCTGAGCCACGTACTTTGCGGTTAGTGGAGCCATGCTGTGGGGAGCGTGTTCCTATTTAGGTTTAGCGTGGGAAGACTCCGGGAGTTGAAATAGGGCTCAGGGTCGCCTGCTCACCTCTCGTGCCTTAACGAAGGACTGGGACTTTGGCGCCTCATTATCGATCTGGACTTCGGCTGCCAGAGCCGCTGTGTGCTGCTCAGTCCGGAGTGAGCGCTTGCTACGTCTTGAGCTTGCGTTTGTTTTCCCTTGAAGAGGAAAGGGTGATGCAGCAAAGTAGATAAGTATTTCCCTCAGTTGTTGAGAACCAAGGTATCAATCCAGTAGGAGTAACAAGGAAGTCACCAATGGTTGCACCTACACAAACAATCAAACTCTTGCACCCAACGCTATAAAGGGGTTGTCAATCCCTTCAAGGTTATTTGCAAGGATTAGATCTGAAAGAGATAGATGTAAACGAGTGCGGAAAGTAAAACATAAATAAATTGCAGCAAGGTATAGATCTGAAAATATATGATGGAAAATAGACCCCGGGGGCATAGGTTTCGCTAGAGGCTTCTCACTTGAAGGCAAATATCATGGTGGGTAAACAAATTACTATCAAGCAATTGATAGGAAAGTGAATAATCATGTAGTTATCCAAGGCAATGATCATGCATATAAGCATCACGTCTGTGACAAGTAGACCGAAACGATTCTGCATCTACTACTATTACTCCACACATCGACCGACTCCTACCTGCATCTAGAGAATTAAGTTCATGAAGAACAGAGTAACGCATTGAGAAAGATGACATGATGTAGAGGGATAAACTCAAGCAATATGATGAAAACCCCATCTTGTTACCCTTCATGGCAACAATACAATACATGCCTTGCTACCCCTACTATGTCACTGGGTGAGGACACCACAATATTGAACCCAAAACCAAGCACTTCTCCCATTGCAAGAATTACCAATCTAGTTGGCCAAACCAAACCAATAACTCGAAGAGACTTGCAAGGATATGAAATCATGCATATAAGAAATCAGAGGAGATTCAAATAAGATTCATGGATAATCTGAACATAAACTCACAATTCATTGGATCTTGACAAACACACCACAAAAGAGGATTACATCAGATAGATCTCCATGAAGATCATGAAGAACATGGTATTGAAGATCAAAGAGAGAAGAAGCCATCTAGATACTAGCTATGGACCCGTAGGTCTGTGGTGGACTATTCACGCATCATCGTAGGGGCAATGGAGTTGATGTAGATGCCCTCCGTGATCAAAACCCCCTCCGGCTTTACTGGAAAAGGCTCCAAGATTGGATCTCTCGGGAATGGAGGCTTCCAGTGATGGAAAAGTATTTGCGTGGCTCTTTTGATGTTGGGGGAATATTTGGGTATTTATAAGCCAAGAATTAGGGTTAGGAGACCTGCCAAGAGGCGACAAGCCTGCTAGGCGCGGCCAAGGGGGCCGCGCCTAGCAGGCTTGTGGCACCCTAGCTCCTCCCCTGACGTGCACCCTAAGCTTGGATGACTTGTTTCCTTCCAGAAAAATTTGTTCCAAAGGTATTATTCCGTTTGGACTCTGTTTAATATTCCATATCTACAAAACTCAAAGACAATGAAAAAACAGAAACTGCCACTTGCCTCTAGATTAATAGGTTAGTCCCAAAAATAATATAAAATAGCATATTAATCCATATAAAACATCCAAAACAGGTAATATAATAGCATGCGATCATCAAAAATTATAGATACGTTGGAGACGTATCAGCGCTCCATGTTGCCATTGACAGTGATGATGCCCTTGGGTCTGGGCATATTAAGCTTCAGATATGCGTAATGGGGGACGATGTTGAAGTGAGCGCACATGTACAGCCGAGAAGTGTGTGATAGCCGCTGCAGAAGGGATGATGTCAAAGGTCAAGTCTTTGCGACGGAAGTTGTTGGGCAAGCCAAACACTACTTGCAAAGTCACGGTGCCCGAGCAGCGTGCTTCGACACCTTGGATTACTCCTTTAAATATGGTGTTGCCAAGCTTGATCCTCGACGGGTCATGTCGTGGTTTTTTCATGGCAGGTGTCCTCGTGAAAGGACTCAGGTGTGAGGCCATCGTCGCTATGAGGCGACTCAAAGGGGTTGATTGGGGACGAGAGACGGATTTACCTAGGTTCGGCCCCTCCGATGGAGGTAAAGCCTACGTCCTCCTTTGGTGTCTATATTGATGGTGATCTCGATTACAAGGGTGTGGAATCTCTAACCTAGATTTCTAGGGTTTTTAACTTAAGTCTATTGGCCTCAGGGACTTGCCTTTATATACAGGTCGAGGCCCAGGGCTTTACAAGAGTCCGGGTCTTAATATGACCCGTGACCTAATACATCTCTATCTCGTCTTCATTCCCAAGTAAGGAAAACTCCTAGCGTCTTTGCCTTCTAGGCCTTGAACCACCATCTTCTCATACTGGGCCGCCGTCTGGTTAGCGTCTTGTTTGCCTTATTCTTAACAATACGGCCCATCTTGGGCATTGTCGATGATATTACCCGCGGTTTCACCTGGCCAGGAGTATGACCCGGCCCATCATGTGGCGGCTTGGAAGATCACTATGTTTACCATGTCAACCTGGATGACAAGGCTCAAGGCCCAGTGTGCACCCCATGGAAGGCGGCTCACGGAACGGGCTTGGAGTGCCGGCTCACAGATAAGGCCTGAGGAAAGGAAAGATTCCCTCACAAAAGAATCAAAATCCAGATTAGGATTCAAGAGAGACTATTCCTAGTCCTATTCCCGGTAGGACTCTACATGTAAGCCTACCCCTTCAACCTATATAAGGAGAGGTAAGGCACCCCAAGAGAGAGAAGTTCAATTCATTAGAGCTAGACAGATTAGAAACCCTCGATACTAGAGGTAGCGATTCCGCACCCTTGTAACCGATATCATCCTCATCATCAATACACACAAAACAGGACGTAGGCTTTTACCTCCATCGGAGGGGCCGACCTAGGTAAAATCGCATCTCTCGATTCTGACCAGCCCCTCTCAAGCCGCCACCTAGTTGCGATGGCCTCACACCTAAGTTCTCTCACAAGGACATCTGCCGTGATAAAAACCATGACACGCATACTATGATCCGCCATTATATTTGACCCGACCCGATAAGGCAGGTTACATCACGGGGTTATATCCCCGACATTAGGCCCCAGGTTGATTTGAATTTATTCGTATCAATCTTCCTCCATTTCACTAGGTGTCTTGTCTTCCGCTTCGCATGTCTTCTTTTGCACCTCAAAGTGTGAGCATATGATGTTTCCAGACTTGTAATCTCTCTCATGCCATTCATTGGTGACATGACCCATTGGAATTTTAGGGAAGCAATTATGACATTGCAACAAATCACTGCATGTATCCACTTATCCTGAAAATCGAGGCATTACTGATGCCACTTTCTACTGCGCCTCCTTGTTTCCCGTGCTTGCTAGTTGCCCCTTCGGGCTTTACCTTATAAATATTATTGGGGATATCCTCCATCACTTCTTCTTCCTCTTATCCCCCGCGACCTGGAGCTTTCGCTACACCACCATTGCTTCTTGTCCGTCGCCTCTAGCAACCGTCCTGGGACCATAGCAGTGTTGCATCTTCACCAGGATCCATCTGAGCATCTCTGGCATCCTTGGCAAACATCCAGGTAATCGTCATTTTTTCCTCCTTTTAGATCTGTCCTAGTTCATCGGAGTTCGTCGGAGAGACCAAGGCGTTTAGCTGTTCGTCGCCATTACTGGTTCTTTGGATAGCTTTGATGCTCTCTCCCATAGAAATAAAGCGATAGATCCAACGATTCCATTTCTCATATAGTATACTTTAAACTCCTTTTAGAATCTGTAGACTAGACCGTTGCTTCCTTCGTGCTTCATCTTTAGGTTTAGCAAATATTTTTTTCGGAACATTTATAGATCTGCAACTATTGCCAATTTGGTGGAAACTTGTTTGTCCCACACTTAGCAAAAACTGGACATCTCCAACCTAGCGTCGGGTGTCTTTATACACGCCGGTTCATCCTTATTATTATAACTCGGCAGATAAAGATATTGTTTCTTTTTAGGTGTCGACCTTTCATAAGGCGTCTCTCCTGCCGTAGATATTTGATTCATCTTGATTTCATGGATAATAATCCAATTTGGTGATTTATAACATGTTCCGGCTTATTTTCCTTATCATTCTTGTAGTTGCTTCATAACCCGCCATGGCCCCTAAGAACACCAAAGTCTATAAGTGGGTTAGGTCCCAGGAGTCAAAGCTCACTTTGGAAGACATCGTGAGCCAGGATTTTATGTCGGCTCGAAAAGAGATTGGGTGGTGATCTCCTAAAGAAGAAACCCATCCACAGCCTCGGCAAGGAGAAGTTGTTATCTTTGCTGACCACTTACGTAGAGGTTTTTGACCCCTGGTTCAAAGTTCTTCAGGGATCTTCTGCGTTTCTTCAACCTCGGGCCTCGGGATATTGGCCCTAATTCCTTGACCAACATCTGTCAGTTCCAAGTTTTGTTTGAAGTGAATCTCCAGAATGAGTCGTCCGTGACTTTATTTCGAGAATTTTTCTATCTTAATCATCGAACTGAGGTCAAGAACGGTATTGCCTGTGAGCTTGGTGGAATTACCATCCAGAAGAGGAAAGACATCACCTTTCCTGAATCAAAGCTAGAGAGCCATCCAAAAGGATGGAACAAAACTTGGTTCTACTATAAAAATACTGCCCCTATAGGAGAAAACCCTTTGTCGGGTTTCAGATTGGAGCGACTCGGCAACAATGTTGAATTTCCTGGTTGTCCAACAGATGAAGAGAGAAATCTGATGGCGCCTATTCGCACAAAATGAAGGGCTTTGACTACTCACATCTTGAATGGGATTGACCTCATCCGTTGCTGGTTGAAGTGGCGGATCCAGCCCGTTAGTGTAAGGGACGGCTTGATGTGTGATTATTCTGGCGATTCATCTGACGTCCAACGCTTCTTCCACCTGGACTTAACTGATGACGCTCTCAATAAAGAGACAAAAAGGTTTTTCTCTGACTCAAAGGAGAAATGTAGTGTTACCGGCTTGGGACCATTCTATCTGCAAAATCCACCACCGCCGGTACTTGAATCTTTTGACGTGTCATATTGTTTTCCTTTGCCAATCTCATTTTAACTCGCCATCTTCATTGTATACTTTTATTTTGTTGCAGGGGAACTCTAGCTTTTGGATCATTACACCACAGATCCATGTTCCTTCCTCGAGCCAAGGAAAGGGCCGGGCTCATGATGACCCGACTGGCGACTCATTGTCTAGGGAACAATCCGAGGTATAACTTGACTCTCTTGGTCGTTTGTTTATTAAACTCGCTGACTCGCCTTCTTCTCAGGATGACCCGGAATCCAGTCACACCGACAATATTGAGGTAATTCCAATTTCCTCTAGTTCTTCAGAATCGTTTGTTTTTAAAAATAACAAGATGGACCGGCCGGAAGGTTAAATTGACACATCCAGATGCTTATTTGGCTCCTGATTTTCCTTTGAAGAAAACACAGTTTTCTGGACAACATAAACGCAAGACCCGAAGTGGTTTAGGCGACTTAGAACCTAGTTTGACTCATGCACCGCCGACTCGTAGGCCACGTATCGAGGTGCCTCATAGCCCAACCAATTCTCATCCTAGAGCTGGTTTGTTTAAAGAACCTCTTAGTACTTCAAATTTACTTTATCAGGAATCTCCTCCATCTTCAGGTGACTTGTTTGTAACGTAGCTTCCCGCCTTTAACGTTAATCATGGGTAAGTTTTTTATCTTAGTTTGAGCTTGTGTATTTATCCTTTAAGATGCTTATCCTTCGTATAACACTTGATTTGTGACGACTGCAGGGCCAAAGCTGTTTTCTCGAAACGTGTTGTCGGGTCATTACCTAAGGCCGCAAGTAAGTGTGTTTTGAATCAGTCGCTAGAAAAACCAGTCACCGAGGCTAGCTCTTCTGAAGGAGATGTCCCAGATGCGAGGGGTGACCTGGTGGCCGAGTTTGAAAAGCCCAGACCATATGAGTCAGTTTTAATCGACGCACCAATGAAGGCCCAAGGCACGTTGATTAGCCCATCTGTTCATCCGCCAAGTCCGGATCGTTGTTCCAATCTGGTGGCTCAAGTGAATGTCCTTGTTCCACCAGTTAATCAGAACCTTCCGGACATTATTTTGTCAAGAAAAACTTCCAGGCTCCAGTTGTTTGAACTTCTTTGGCGAAGATTGTGGCTAAGGATGAACCGGTGGATTTTGACAGAGGGAAAAACTAAGTTGCAAATCCCATATATGTCTACACTTAGTGTTGAAGATATCCACCAAAGGTTCTTGACCCATTTGTCTAAGAGCTGGGAAGCTGAGTCCAATATGATCAATGCTCTCAAGGAGAAATATGAGATAAAGATCTTTGCTTTACCGCTCTTATCTTTATACACTATCTCCAGCCCCCAAGGGCCGGCTTATCTTCATGAGATAAGGCGGGTCTTGTATATATGAAAACTGCTGAAGGAATCGATGTGTAAGGAGGATCTCATCGAGTTAGCAGGATCTTGAAGAACAGAATCATGTTGTAGCCCCCGAGGGCCGGCTCATCTTTCTGAGATTGTCCAGATCTTTGTAAGGATGGACTTTTACGAAGTTTAGACTTGTATCCCCCAAGGGCCGGCTCATTCTTTCTGAGATGAGTCGGATCTTTTTTTATATCAGATATTTGGAAAGAACTGATATGCATTAGCCCCCAAGTGCCAAGTGTATTGCTTGCAATCTGCTTGGGACTTCAAAAATTTCCTGGTAATGGCCTTCTTTTTGCTCATAATGATCTATCCTTGAGGCTTTATATAATCATAACTTTTGATAATCTTTGTATGTATGTCAGGGGTATGTAGGAGACACTAAAGTTGTGGCTGCAAAACTGCAGAAGTGTTTAAAAAAGTAGATGAAGCTAAGGGCCGAAGCCGAACTGACGGTGGCTCGTTCTGAAGATTCTGCATGTCAAGCGCGGGATCGTCTTGAGGAAGCCATAAAATCTTTGAAGAAGAAAAAACTGCCCTTCTGAAGCATGCAGAAAAAGCTGAGGGCAAATTTGGTCCCTTGAAGGAAAACTATGCCACTCTGATAAAGTAGATCAATGAGATGCTGACAGCCATCTTCGGTATGTACCCATAGTTCGTCCTTTACATTGTCGGGTTAGGATGGCGGTTTAATAGCAACTTGTTCATGCGTGCAGGACGAAAAGAACCCGCCTTCGTGTAGTTACCTATTGTGAAGTTGAAAACAATTTTCACGCATATAGAGCAGCTGTTCACAGGGTTAGTTTTCTCCATAATGGTGGTAAAGAACTTGAAATATCTGCCACGAAGCATCAAGGACATGTTGAAACAGTTATCGATTGTGCCACAATGGGCCACAGAAACCCGGAAATCAGCGGCTCGTGGAGGAGCTAACATGGCTCTTGCCCAAGCCAAGGCATATCTGCCTAAGCTAGATGTTGAAGCTTTAAAGGGCGACTTTCCTCAATTCAATTTATACGGCTCAACATTCACTCATGATGATTACGCCAAGTGTTTCAAAGAGACTCGGCCATTGGCGACTCTCATGACTGAAGGTATTGATCTGTCAATATTTTATCCTGCACACTCCAACAAGAATGAACGTATTGACCCGCCCGAGATGAGTACTCAGAATTTGTGCCGCCTCAATGTAAGATACCCTTTGCTTATGTTGCTGATGCATCATGTCTCATTGAAGGGGCTTCAAATTTTGAGTCCTTACTTTCAATTCGGTGGCAACAAAAAGACCAGCAAGCCGAAGATGAAGATGAACTGGCACAAACTGACCCAGAGGTGGCTGATGCAGCCCAATCTTGAAGGCGAGTATGTGATGAAGAATTTGTTGGGGAACGTCGCATGGGAAACAAAAATTTTCCTACGCACACGCAAACCTATCCATGGTGATGAGCATCTACGAGAGGGAGAGTGGATCTACGTACCCTTGTAGATCGCTAAGCGGGAAGCGTTAAGAAACGCGGTTGGTGTAGTCGAACTTCTTCGCGATCCAAATCGCCGAGCGTCCCGCGATCCAATCACGAACCGTCCCGCGAACACATCATGATCCGTCCCGTGAACTCATCACGATCCGTCTCACGATCTTGATCACGATCTGTCCCGCGAACTCATCACGATCCGTTCCGTGATCACATCACGAACCGTCTCGCGATCTCGATCACGGTCCTTCCGATCTAGCGCCGAACGGACGGCACCTCCGCGTTCAGCACACGTGCAGCTTGATGACGATCTCCACCATCTTGATCCAGCAAGAGGAGGTGGAGAGGAGAGAGAGTTCACCGGCAGCGTGACGGCGCTCCGGTGATGGTGGTGGTGGAGCAATTCCGGCAGGGCTTCGCCTAAGCGCTGCAGAAATCCGATCTAGAGGAGAAACTGTGCACCGGTGAAACGGGTAGCACGTGGCCGGAAATTCTGTCCAAAAACCACCCAATCCACTAGTATATATAGGAGGAGAGGAGAGGAGAGGCAGCCAAGGCCTTTGGGTCGGCCGAAATAGGAGGTGGGAAGAAATCCTACTTCACCTCCAATCCTAGTTGGAGTAGGATTGCCTCCTATTGGCTGATTTTCCACTTTTTGCTTTAGGACTTTCTCTCCTGCGCCATGGGCCTTTGTGGCTGTTTTCCCAGCCCACTAAGGGCTGGTTATTATTCTCCCACAGCCCATGGACCTCTTGGGGTCGAAATACCCCTCCCGGAGGTCCTCCGGTACACTACCGGCACTCCCGGTACAATACCGATACTCCCGGTACACTACCGATGAGCCCGAAACTTTTCCGGAAACCAAACTGGGACTTCCTATATATGAATCTTTACCTCCGGACCATTCCGGAGCTCCTCGTGACGTCCGGGATCTCATCCGGGACTCCGAACAACCTTCGGTCACCACCATACATAACTCTACACTACCGAAACGTCACCGAACCTTAAGTGTGCAGACCCTGCGGGTTCGAGAACTATGTAGACATGACCGAGACACCTCTACGGTCAATAACCAATGGCGGGACCTGGACGTCCACATTGGTTCCTACATATTCTACGAAGATCTTTATCGGTCGAACCTCTATGTCAAGGATTCAGTTAATCCCGTATATCGTTCCCTTTGTTCTTCGGTATGTTACTTGCCCGAGATTCGATCGTCGGTATCTCCATACCTAGTTCAACCTCGTTACCGGCAAGTCTCTTTACTCGTTCCGTAATACAAGATCCCGCAACTAACAATTAGTCACATTGCTTGCAAGTCTTATTGTGATGTTGCATTACCGAGTGGGCCCCGAGATACCTCTCCGTCACACGGAGTAACAAATCCCAGTCTCGATCCATGCCAACTCAACAAACACCATCGGAGATACCTGTAGAGCACCTTTATAGTCACCCAGTTACGTTGCAACGTTTGATACACACAAGGCACTCCTCCGATATCCGTGAGTTGCATGATCTCATGGTCATAGGAACATATACTTGACATGCAGAAAACAGTAGCAATAAACTGACACGATCATATGCTATGTTTGTAGTTTGGGTCTTATCCATCACATCATTCTCCTAATGATGTGATCCCGTTATCAAATGACATCTCATGTCCATGGCTAGGAAACCTTAACCATCCTTTGATCAACGAGCTAGTCCATTAGAGGCATACTAGGGACATGGTTTTGTCTATGTATCCACACATGCATTTAAGTCTCCGATCAATACAGTTATAGCATGGATAATAAACGATTATCATGAACAAGGAAATATGATAATAACTAATTTATTATTGCCTCTAGGGCATATTTCCAACAGTCTCCCACTTGCACTAGAGTCAATAATCTAGTTCACATCACCATGTGATTCGCATTGTTATGAATCTAACACCCAATGAGTTTTGGGGCTCGATCATGCTTTGCATGTGAGAGAGGTCTTATAGTCAACGGGTCTGCGATATTCAGATCCGTGTGTACTTTGCAAATCTCTATGTCAAACCGTAATCACTGCTACCACACTCCACTTGGTACTATTTCCAAATGGCTGCTCCACTATACGTATCCAGATTGCTACTACTAGTCATCCGGATAGGTGTTAAAGCTTGCATCGACGTAACTATTTACGACGAACTCTTTATCACCTCCATAATAAAGAAACATTTCCTTAGTCCTCTGGTTACTAAGGATAATTCCGACCGCTGTCCAGTGATCCACTCCTGGACCACTCTCGTACCCCTTGACAAACTCATGGCAAGGCACACATGGGTGCGGTACACAGCATGGCATAATATAGAGCCTATGGCTAAGGCATAGGGGACGACGTTCGTCCTTTCTCTTTCTTCTGCCGTTGTCGAGCTTTGAGTCTCACTCAACTTCACACCTTACAAATCAGACGAGAACTATTTCTCTGGCTGATCCATTTTGAACTCTTTCAAAATCTTGTGAAGGTATGCACTCATTGAAAGTCTCATCAAGCATCTTGATCTATCTCTATAGATTTTGATGCTCAACAATTAGGTAGCTTTATCCAGGTCTTCCTTAGAAAAACACTTTTCAAACAACCTTTTATGCCTCCCAGAAATTCTACATTATTTCCGATCAACAATATGTCAACCACATATACTTATCAGAAACTCTATAGTGCTCCCACTCACTTTATTGCAAATACAAGTTTCTCGTAAACTTTGTATAAACATCAAAAACTTTGATCACCTCATCAAAGTGTATATTCCAACTCCGAGATGCTTGCTTCAGTCCATGGAAGGATCACCAAAGCTTGCACACCTTTTAGCATCCTTAGGACTGACAAAACCTTCTGGTTGTATCACATACAACCTTTCCTCAAGTAAACCGTTAAGGAAATGATGTTTTGACATCCATCTGTCAGATTTCATAATTGAAAACGCAGCAACTGCTAACATAATTCCAACAGACTTTAGCACCACTACGAGTGAGAAAATCTCATCGTAGTCAACTCCTTGAACTTGTCACAAACAACTTTGCAACAAGTCGAGCTTTACAAATGGTGATATTTACCATCAGCGTCTGTCTTCATTTTTAAAGATCCATTTGTACTCAATGACCTGCCGTCCAACGAGCAAGTCTACCAAAGTATATACTTGGTTTTCATACATGGATCCTATCTCGGATTTTATGGTCTCATCCATTTGTCGGAATCCGGGCCCATCATCGCTTCTCCATAGCTCGTAGGTTCATCGCTGTCCAACAACATGACCTTTAAGATAGGGTTGTTGTACCACTCAAGAGCAGTACACGTCCTTGTCGACCTACGAGGTTCGATAGTAACTTGATCCGAAGCTTCATGATCATCATCATTAACTTCTTTCTTCAACTAACATAGGCTTCACAGAAACAACTTTCTGCGCTGCGCTACTCTGATTGAAACAAGGTTCAATAACCTCATCAAGTTCTATCTTCCTCCCACTCAATTCTTTCGAGGGAAACCTTTTCACAGGAAAGGATCCATTCCAGCAACAAACACTTTGCACTCGGATCTGAGATAGAAGGTATACCCAACTGTTCTTGGCGTATTCTATGAAGATGCATTTGTCCGCTTTGGGTTTGAGCTCATTAGGTGAAAACATTTTCCACACAAGCTTCGCAGCCCCAAACATCAAGAAATGACAGCTTTAGGTTTCTATCAAACCATAATTCACACGGTGTCATCTCAACGGATTTAGATGGTGCCCTATTTTAAAGTGAATGCGGTTGTCTCTAATGCATAACCCTAAAACGATAGTATTAAAACGATAAGAGACATCATAGTATGTGCTATATCAAATAAGGCATGACTACGATGTTCGGACACACCATCACACTATGGTGTTCCAGGTGGCGTGAGTTGTGAAACAACTTTCACATTGTCTAAATTTGTATGCCAAACTCGTAACCCAGATATTCACCTCCACGATCATATCGTAGAAATTTTTATCTTCTTGTCACGATGATCTTTAAACTTCACTCTGAACTTCGCTTTGAACCTTTCAAACAATTCAGACTTGTGTTTCATTAAGTAAATATACACTATATCTACTCAAATCATCAGTGAAGGTAAGAAAACAATGATATTCACTGCAAGCTATAAACACTCATTGGATCGTATACATCAACATGCATTGTTTCCAATAAGTCACTTGCCCGTTTCATCAAGCCAGAAAACGGGGTTTAGTCATCTTACCAAAAGGCATGGTCCGCATGTCTCAACCGATTCAAAATCGAATGAGTCCAAAGATCCATCAACATGGAGTTTCTTCATGCGCTTTATACCAATATGACATTTAGCGGCAGTGCCACAAGTATGTGGTACTATCATTATTAACTTTGCATCTTTTGGCATCATTGTTATGAACATGTGTATTACTATGATCAAGATTCAATGAACCACACTTACTAGGTGCATGACCATTGAAGGTATTTATTCATGTAAGCAGAATAACCATTATTCTCTAACTTGAATGAATAACCGTGTTGCAATAAACATGATCTAATCACGTTCATGCTTCAATGCAAAACACCAAATAAAATTTAGGTTCGTCACTAATCCCGAAGGTAGAGAGAGCGTGCGATGTTTGATCATATCAACCTTGGAAACATTTCCAACACACATCGTCACCTCACACTTAGCTAGTTCTCCATTTATTCCGTAGCTTTTATTTCGAGCAACCGAACCGGTATCCAATACCCAGGTGCTACTAGGAGTACTAGCAAGGTACACATCAATAACGTGCATATCAAATATACTTCTGTCGACTTAGCCAGCCTTCTTATCTACCATGTATCCAGGGTTGTTCCGCTTCAGTGACCGTTCTCCTCATAATGGAAGCACTCAGTCTCGGGTTTAGGTTCAACTTTGGGCTGCTTCACTGGAGCAGCAACTGACTTGCCATCCACGAAGTTTCCCTACTTGCCCTTGCCCTTCTCGAAACTAGTGGTTTTTACTAACCATCAACACTTTGATGCTCCTTTTTGACTTCTACCTTCGCGGTGTCAAAACATCGCGAGAAGCTCAGGAATCATTTCTATCCCTGGCAATTTATAGTTCATCACCAAGTTCTAGTAGCTTAGTGATAGTGACTTGGAGAACTATATCAATCACTATCTTATCTGGAAGATCAACTCCCACTCGATTCAAGCGATTGTGGCACCTAGACAATCTAAGCACATGCTCAACTATTGAGCTATTCTCTTTCGTCTTGCAAGCAAAGAATCTTTGTTTGAGATCTCATATCTCATAACACGGGCACGAGCCTGAGATCACAATCTCAGCTCTTAGAACATCTCATATGTTCCGTGACGTTCAAAACGTCTTGGAGCCTCAATTCTAAGTCGTAATGCATGACGCACTAAACTATCAAGTAGTCATCAGAACGTGCCTGTCAGATGTTCACAACATCTACAGACGACGCTAGAGGGGGTGGCGTACCGAACGGTGCATTAAGGACATAAGCCTTCTGTGTAGCAATGAGGACAATCCTCATATCACGGACCCAGTCCGTAATATTGCTACCATCATCTTTCAACTCTATTTCTCTAGGAACATATAAAAACACACGGGAGCTACAGTGCGAGCTAGTAATCTACAACATAATTTGCAAAGACACTACTGACTATGTTCATGATAATGAGTTCAATTAATCATATTACTTAAGAACTCCCACTCAAATTGACATCCCTCAGGTCATCTGAGTGTCACATGATCCAAATTCACCAACTCGAGTCCGATCATCACGTGAGTTGAGGTGGCTTCAATGGTGAACATCATTATGTTGATCATATCTACTATATGACTCATGCTCGACCTTTCGGTCTCTTGTGTTCCGAGGCCATGTCTGTACATGCTAGGCTCGTCAAGTTTAACCCGAGTGTTCCGCATGTGCAAATCTGTCTTGCACCCGTTGTATGTGAACGTAGAGTCTATCACACCCGATCATCACGTGGTGTCTCAACACGACGAACTTTCGCAACGGTGCACACTTGGGGAGAACACAATTTATCTTGAAATTAAGTGAGGGATCACCTTATAATGCTACCGTCGTCCTAAGCAAAACAAGGTGCATAAAAGGATTAACATCTCATGCAATTCATAAGTGACATGATATGGCCATCAACTTGTGTTTAAGATCTCCATCTTCGAAACACCGGCATGATCTCCATCGTCACCGGCACGACACCATGATCTCCATCAACGTGTCGCCATCGGGGTTGTCACGCCCTGCATGCTTCTACTACTATTGCTACCGTAGCGATAAAGTAAAGCATTACATAGCGCTTTAATGATTGACACGCAGGTCATACAATAATTAAAGACAACCCTATGGCTCCTGCCGGTTGCCGTAAACACCGACATGCAAGTCGTGATAATCTATACATCACATGATCATCTCATACATCACATATATTTCATCATGTAATTGGCCATATCATATCACAACATACCCTGCAAAAACAAGTTAGACGTCCTCTAATTGTTGTTGCATGTTTTACGTGGCTGCTACGGGTATCTAGCAAGAACAATTCTCACCTACGCAAAACCACAACGGTGATACACTAGTTTGCTTTTCAACCTTCTCAAGGACCGCCTTTGTCGGATCCGATCCAACTAGAGTAAGAGAAACTGTCACCCGCAAGCCAGCTAAGCAACAAGTTGCATCGCGGGAACCGGTCTCTCGTAAGCGTACGAGTAATGTTGGTCCGGGCCGCTTCATCTCACAATACCGCTGAACCAAAATCCGACCAAGGGAGGAAGCAATCTAAGCATCAACGCCCACAAACCTTTTGTGTTCTACTCGAGATCTCATCGAACCATCAACCTAGCTCATGATGCCACTGTTGGGGAACGTCGCATGGGAAACAAAAATTTTCCTACGCACACGCAAACCTATCCATGGTGATGAGCATCTACGAGAGGGAGAGTGGATCTACGTACCCTTGTAGATCGCTAAGCGGGAAGCGTTAAGAAACGCGGTTGGTGTAGTCGAACTTCTTCGCGATCCAAATCGCCGAGCGTCCCGCGATCCAATCACGAACCGTCCCGCGAACACATCATGATCCGTCCCGTGAACTCATCACGATCCGTCTCACGATCTTGATCACGATCTGTCCCGCGAACTCATCACGATCCGTTCCGTGATCACATCACGAACCGTCTCGCGATCTCGATCACGGTCCTTCCGATCTAGCGCCGAACGGACGGCACCTCCGCGTTCAGCACACGTGCAGCTTGATGACGATCTCCACCATCTTGATCCAGCAAGAGGAGGTGGAGAGGAGAGAGAGTTCACCGGCAGCGTGACGGCGCTCCGGTGATGGTGGTGGTGGAGCAATTCCGGCAGGGCTTCGCCTAAGCGCTGCAGAAATCCGATCTAGAGGAGAAACTGTGCACCGGTGAAACGGGTAGCACGTGGCCGGAAATTCTGTCCAAAAACCACCCAATCCACTAGTATATATAGGAGGAGAGGAGAGGAGAGGCAGCCAAGGCCTTTGGGTCGGCCGAAATAGGAGGTGGGAAGAAATCCTACTTCACCTCCAATCCTAGTTGGAGTAGGATTGCCTCCTATTGGCTGATTTTCCACTTTTTGCTTTAGGACTTTCTCTCCTGCGCCATGGGCCTTTGTGGCTGTTTTCCCAGCCCACTAAGGGCTGGTTATTATTCTCCCACAGCCCATGGACCTCTTGGGGTCGAAATACCCCTCCCGGAGGTCCTCCGGTACACTACCGGCACTCCCGGTACAATACCGATACTCCCGGTACACTACCGATGAGCCCGAAACTTTTCCGGAAACCAAACTGGGACTTCCTATATATGAATCTTTACCTCCGGACCATTCCGGAGCTCCTCGTGACGTCCGGGATCTCATCCGGGACTCCGAACAACCTTCGGTCACCACCATACATAACTCTACACTACCGAAACGTCACCGAACCTTAAGTGTGCAGACCCTGCGGGTTCGAGAACTATGTAGACATGACCGAGACACCTCTACGGTCAATAACCAATGGCGGGACCTGGACGTCCACATTGGTTCCTACATATTCTACGAAGATCTTTATCGGTCGAACCTCTATGTCAAGGATTCAGTTAATCCCGTATATCGTTCCCTTTGTTCTTCGGTATGTTACTTGCCCGAGATTCGATCGTCGGTATCTCCATACCTAGTTCAACCTCGTTACCGGCAAGTCTCTTTACTCGTTCCGTAATACAAGATCCCGCAACTAACAATTAGTCACATTGCTTGCAAGTCTTATTGTGATGTTGCATTACCGAGTGGGCCCCGAGATACCTCTCCGTCACACGGAGTAACAAATCCCAGTCTCGATCCATGCCAACTCAACAAACACCATCGGAGATACCTGTAGAGCACCTTTATAGTCACCCAGTTACGTTGCAACGTTTGATACACACAAGGCACTCCTCCGATATCCGTGAGTTGCATGATCTCATGGTCATAGGAACATATACTTGACATGCAGAAAACAGTAGCAATAAACTGACACGATCATATGCTATGTTTGTAGTTTGGGTCTTATCCATCACATCATTCTCCTAATGATGTGATCCCGTTATCAAATGACATCTCATGTCCATGGCTAGGAAACCTTAACCATCCTTTGATCAACGAGCTAGTCCATTAGAGGCATACTAGGGACATGGTTTTGTCTATGTATCCACACATGCATTTAAGTCTCCGATCAATACAGTTATAGCATGGATAATAAACGATTATCATGAACAAGGAAATATGATAATAACTAATTTATTATTGCCTCTAGGGCATATTTCCAACAGAATTAGCCCCAAGTGACTCAAGCCCACGAGTATTGGGCCAAAAACATGAATATTTTGTGGCTCGCAATGTGAGTCTTGTAATAGGAGTAGTTTTAAAAACTCTGAAATCCTCTATCGTGCTATCGCGCACGTTGGTTGCATTTGGCTTGCTGTGGTGAAACTCGTCACGACACTTCATCATTTTGATCTTTTTACCAGAATGTTGTTATACTTGTCCTTTACTTGCCTCTGAATACTTGATCAAATCAAAGGGGGCAAAATGAGCCATCAGAGAGACTTGCTTGCAGAGCTTAAGTCTTCATTGAATTCTTCCACAACATTGTTTGTAGAAAACATATGATTTGAACTGGCCATAATAGGATCACAGCTTTGTAGCCCAGACACACATTGATGGGTCGGCAATGATATTATACCCGAAAAGTTATGTGATAATACCATACGATGATAACAATAATAAAAATATTGTAATAAGCCGGCTGTGTGAGAATCAGTTAGGGGTTTATAATAGGTCGGCTCGATGAGACCCAGCAAGAATATTTGCAGTAGGCCGGCTCAGTGAGACTTGGCAAAGAGACCGACTTGCGAGGTTCAAGTCTTGCTTCGAAGAAGCGGGTATGATAACACATGGTTTGTCCTACCTCTCTGTATGCCGCCTCTCACCTGACTCAAACCAATGTTTTAACCTTGCTAAGTTCAGGGCCCAAAGTGGATTGACTAGCAAGAGTACATGGGGTCACCTGATCGGGGTCGCATCAAGCATATAGGCAAGTTTAACCATTTTGTGGCTTTTTTGCCACATCAAGAGGGTGAGAAAGCTAAACTCGATGAGTTGGAAGTCCCCAAGTGACCTATGATCATGGAAAATCTCGGCATAGGATATACAGGAGACTATGCTACTATTGCAAAATAATCTGGGGTCTAGATAAGCCGGCTTTATTCCATTCATGATGATTTGATAATCTGATGATTTATCTGAGCCAAAAGCCCCCAAGTAACATTTTTTGAATAACAAAGACTCATGCTCAGTTTGTAGGTTGAAACGATAGAGACCCCGAGATTTGGGCATAACAACTTTATTATATTTTAAACTATAGAAGTATGTACAGACATTGAGGGTTGGTACAGAGATAATGAACCGGTGGCTCTGGTATGCAAGGCGAAAGGTTGTCCGGGTCAAATCTTTTAATGGTTGATTTTATTGAGGGGACCCATATGAGCCGGATCAACATCGGCCATAAGGAATTTCAGTTTTTTGGCAGCGCAAGCCGACTCAGCATAAGCCGCATCTCCTTCCTCACAGTCCTAGGTTATCTTCTTGATGCCTCCCACAGTTATGGTGCCTTTGGGACCCGTCATCTTGAGTTTGAGGTAGATGTAGCAAGGGCGAGCCGTAAAATGAGCATAAGCCAGCCTCCCGAAGAGAGCGTGATAAGGGCTTTTTATCTTCACCACCTCAAAAATTAAGGGATCGCATATGTAGTTATATTCGTCACCAAAAGTGACGCTGAGCTTAATTCGTCCTACTGGGTATGCTAATTTTCTAGGAACAATGCCATGAAAAATTGTGGCAGAAGTTTGCAAACTGCTATCACAGAGGTTCATCCACCGAAAGGTGTTGTAATATAAGATGTTGATGCTGCTACCTCCATCCACGAGGACTTTTGTGAGGGTATAACCACCCACCTGAGGCGCCACACCAAGGCTAGATCTCCTGGGTTATCAACCCGGGGAAGTTGATCCTCTCTGCTCCAAATGATTGGTTGCTCAAACTAGTTGAGATATCTAGGGACTGCCGGCTCGACCATATTGATGGCTCTCTGCTTACTTTTCTTGTCTTGTTTGCCAGTGTTGGTGATGAAATGTGGTATTGATCATTGTGGAGCTGCTTAGGATTGCTTTGAATCCCAAATTGATTGTTATGCTACTAATTTCCTTGACCAGAATGTTGCCCATTGCCATTCTTTCCTTGGTCATGAAAACCTGACCGCGAGCCGCCTGGTTCATTGAAGCCTGATCCTGAGAACCCGCCAGACCGGCCACCTTGTGAGCCGCCCTGGCCATACTGACCCGAATTTCCTCCACCATTAACCCCCTGGTGACTCTGGAAAGCCTGGTTCCGAAACTCCTGCATGATATAACAATTTTCCCATGAGTGGGTAGATGACTTATCCTGGATACTATGCTTTGGTCAAGGTGCCTTGAGTGCTTCCTCATAGTTTTGCGGCTTATTCCCACTGTGAGGTCCTTCAGGGCGATTATTTCACCCTGGTTTTTGAATCTAGTATTGGTGTTAGCCACAAATTCTGACCCGCCCTCAAGCTGCTTCCGTTTGTTGTTTTTACCTCCAGGGTTTCCACCTTGCTAACTGCCCTTGCCACCTTCGCCCTTCTAGTTCTTGCCATCTTTCTCCTCATCTGAGCCGGGGTCCTTTGTGTTGTCGGACTCGGCATAACTGGTCAGAACATCCATTAAATTGCCCATACCTTGAGTCTTCCATTTTAGGCGACCAAGCTTCAGGACTAACGACTGGAAGTGGCAATTTTTCTCGAAAATTAGGACGGCTTGGGAGGTTGTAATGTTGTGCGACGAGTGGATGATTCCTGCGACCCAGTGACTCCAATGATGAACCGACTCGACCATAAGGTGGATACAATCTTGAAGATCCACAATCGTCATCGGCCGTTTGCGTGTTCCTTGAAACTTCTTGATGAACCATTCTTCAGCTCACCCCAAGTGCGGAAGGTTTTTCAGCCAGGTTCAAGACGGCCCTTCCAACATCATCATCAAATACTTTGCGCATAGCGCATCACTGACATCGAGCATATCCATAGATAGTTCGTAATTTTCAATCCATGCTACTGAGTCGAGATCCACTGTATAGTTTGCTACCTTGCAAGGCCCTTTGAAGTCCCTAGGCATAGGCTCACTATGAAGAGATGGAGATAAGCAAGGGATGCCAATCGTTCTGGTGTTGACTCTAGCCCCCTGTGTTGCTGACTAGGGTTACACTACATGCGGTTGAGTCACCCGCCTTGTCGCTGCTTCTACCTCCGCCTGCCGGGCAGCTGCTGCATCAACAAGGTCTTGAGTGTTTGGTAATTCCGGATGGGTTGGGGAAACATGGTGCTGTTGTCGACGTCCGCTTCTAGAAACAGTCGGAGACTCCGCATGGCTGCTTTTGGTATAAGTAGCGTGCGTCGTGGAATGCACCTAATCACGACAGTAAGAATATTATGCTTGATGTACCACTGCTGTTTTCAACATCTCGATTCTGTTCTTGGCCTCGATCTCAACTGGGGTGTTTCCATGGATGGGCAGTGCTTCCAAGTTACGTGTCGCTGCCAGCATACTGTCCATAGGGTTGGAATAGTGACTCGTCGGTGTCTGAAAGCGTTGACCCGATGATTGGACTAGTGGAGGTTGGACCAGCTCAATCTGGTGGCGAGGCAGATCCTGCTCAGCTCCCGACGTGTGGGGGCTGGTGAACAAACGATTTTGTTCTAGATTCAACAGTAGATGAGTCTGGTCTCTTCTCTGGTGCATCGCGTTGGAAGCGTTTCGCCAAAGCTCCAACTGCCAAGCCTCAGCTTTCAAACGTTCTGCCTCGTTATGGATACGAGCTTGTAACTCTGCCATCCGAGCATTTTTGGCATCAATCTCCAGATGAATCTTGGCCATCTCTGTGTGAAGCCTTACTAACACTATATTACACTCTTCCTAGTTCTTGGCAGTGATTGGACTCTCCACAAGCTTGGTCATCTTGGCTATTAGATCACTCATAGCTTGAGGCGGCGATTTACCTGACTCACCAGCGTTGTTTGTGGCTCCTTCTGTAGATGGACCCGGAGCCGCCATGACTCTTGCCATGTGGATCGTGACCTGATGGGGCGGCTCATCTGTCTCCTTGGTGGCATCTACTTACGGGAGGCCCCCAAGCCTCTTATCACAAAGAGGAAAGATGGACCCGATGTCTCACGTAGATGACTCACCGTCATGGTTGTCGAGGATGTCCTTGCTACCAGCCGGTTCATCTAGGAGGCTAATTCCTTGGGTGAAACCGACGAAGACGTGATGTCGACTGGCTTGATGCCGACCGGTTTAGGCACATCGAACCGGCTCGGTGATGTTGGTGTGGATGTCCGGCCCGGGTACTGATGCATAGATCTTGCCGAAGGGGACTTGCTGCACAGACTCGATTGAATTGTTGCTGTGGCATTCGCCAGGAAGATCTTGATCATCAGAGCAACCGCACAGATCTCGAACCCTGGATGGGTTCCCTTCGAGAACTCAACTCCACCGCACGACAACCCCACGGTGGGCACCAATTGTCGTGGTTTTGTCATGGCAGATGTCCTCGTGAAAGGACTTAGGTGTAAGGCCATCATTACTATGTGGCGATTTGAAGGCGTTGATTGGGGACGAAAGATGGATTTACCTAGGTTCGGCCCCTCCGATGGAGGTAAAGCCTATGTCCTACTTGGTCTCTATATTGATGGCGATCTCGATTACAAGGGTGTGGAATCTCTAACCTAGCTTTTGAGAGTTTGTAACTTAAGTTTATTGGCCTTAGGGACTCGCATTTATATACAGGTCGAGGCCTTGGGCTTTACAAGAGTCTGGGTCTTAATATGACCCGTGACCTAATACATCTCTATCTCTTCTTGGTTCCCAAGTAAGGAAAACTCCTAGCATCTTTGCTTTCTGGGCCTTGAACTGCCATCTTCTCAAACTGGGCCGCCTTTTGGTAAGCGTCTTGTTTTCCTTGTTGTTGACAGCACGGCCCGACTTGGGCATACTATGAGTCACCATTATATTTGACCCAGCCTTGTAAGGCGGGTAACATCGCAGGGCTATATCCCCGACAGATCGATACCCATTTTTCTCACTGTATCTGTCATGTCATTTCTACGACAGATGTCACGGGGTGGCTTAGATCATGGTTTGGGACCGACGGGCAACAACAGCGTCCAGAGACGGGTGGTGGTGCAAGACACATGACGCTGATCTACCCAGGTTTAGGGCTCTCCGATGAGGTAAACCCCCTAGTCCTGCCGGAGTGACTATAGGTGGTCACAATACAAGGTGCTCCTTGAGCTGTTCATGAGGGAGTGGAAGGAGCTCTGGCTACCGACCTTGCTGCCTCTATGTGGCTGTGTGTATGTGTGCTCTACTTGGTCTCCAGCCCCTCTCTTAGGGGGGCTGTGGGTTGGTTTATAGTGTAACCAAATGATTACAATAAGGGGGGGGTAAAATGGGGGCATGGCCCGGACCATCAACCTCTTGGGTTGGGCACAGGGCCCGCCGGCTGGGTACCACTGCGGCTTGCACGCCCCGTAGTTATGGAGTAGGTAGGTGCACGCCTTCTATAGGGTCGCCCGCCTAGTCAAGTCTTGCGGTGACCGCGGTCCTATAGCCGTGCCTAGCTTGTGTCAGGAGGTCCTGTAGCCACGTGTGTCCTATCAACGCGTCCTGTAGCCACGCTTGTCTCTTGTGGGTGTCATGTCTTGCCACCGTACATCTGTATGGGTGGATGGGACTGGCGTTGACCCGCTGGCTGTCGCCTGGGCCAGTAGGATGGGCCGCTGGCCGGCGGGCATTGACGCGGCCGGACGGGCCGCCTGCCACCAGTCGGCCCCCAAATGTCTTGGAGTGGGGTTTCTTCCACTTTGGTATACCCAGGGGTAATATCCCCATCAGTATATGAGTAAATCAGATTGAGGCTACCGGCTCCATTCATGAGGACTCTAGTTAAGTGGTACCCATCGATAATGGGGTCAAGTACAAGGGTGATGTCTACTATGCAAATTTATTCTTGTAGACTATGTTGAGCCTCCAAGAGCAGTGTTTTGTAGGACAGTAGCAATTTTCCCTCAAGTGGATGACCTAAGGTTTATCAATCTGTGGGAGGTGTAGGATGCAGATGGTCTCTCTCAAACAACACTGCAATCAAATACAAGAAATCTCTTGTGTCCCCAACACACCCAATACAATGGCAAATTGTATAGGTGCACAGTTCGGCGAAGAGATGGTGATAAATGCAATATGGATGATGGAAATAGGTTTTTGTAATCTGAAAATATAAAAACAGCAAGGTAACAAGTGGTAAACAGCAAGCAAAATGTTGTATAAATTCTTGGAAATAAGGCCTAGGGTCCGTACTTTCGCTAGTGCAATCTCTCAACAGTGCTAATATAATTGGATCACATAACCATCCCTCGACGTGCAACAAAGAATCACTCCAAAGTTCTTATCTAGTGGAGAACATAAGAAGAAATTGTTTGTAGGGTACGAAGCCACCTTAAAGTTATCCTTTCTGATCAATCTATCCAAGAGTTCGTACTAAAATAACACAAAGTTATCCGTTCTGATCGATCTGTCTAAGAGTTCTTACTAGAATGGCACCATATGATACGCATCAACCAACTCTAATGTCACCTAGATACTCCAATTTCACAACAAGTATCCATGAGTAAATTACACTATACGCATCAAATAATTTCAGATTCATAATACTCAATCCAACACAAAGAACCCCAAATAATGCCCCAAGATTTCTATCGGGTAACATGGTATGAAAACGTGCAATCAACCCCTATGCATAGATCCCCAAGTTCATCGGAATCCGCAAGTTGACGCCATAACAAATATCAAGTGAATCACTTGAATACCCCAATGTCACTACGGGTATGTGCATGCAAGACATATATCAAGTGCTCTCAAATCCATAAAAGTATTCAATCCAGTAATAACAAAATCTCAACGGGAAAACTCAATTCATCACAACAGGATAGAGAGGGGAAAACACCATGTGATCCAACTATATTAAAAAAGCACGTCGTACATCAAGATTGTGCCATCTCAAGAACACGAGAGAGAGATTGAACACATAGCTACTGGTACAAACCGTCAGCCCCGAGGGTGGACTACTCCCTCCTCATCATGGCCTCCACCGGGATGATGAAGATGGCCACCGAAGATGATCTACCCTCTCCGACAGGGTACTGGAACGCTTCTAGATGGGTTTTTTCTCGATACAGAGAGTTGCAGCAACGAAACGAGGAGTCTAGGGTAATTTTTGATGGTTTCTATATTTATAGAATTTTTTAGCATCGATTTCACGCGAAGATGGGCCATGAGGAGAGCACAAGACACCAGGGCATGCTAGAGGGGCCTGTCGTGTCCTGGTGGGTTGTGCCCATCTCGTGGCTCTTCTGGCCCTCCCAAAAAGCTTCTAGTACCTCTTTTGTTCCAAAAAAATCGTCAAAAAGTTTTGTTGCATTTGGAGAACTTTTATTTCTGCACCAAAAAACAACACCACGGCAGTTCAGCTGAAAACAGCATCAGTCCGGGTTAGTTCTGAATAGATCATATAAAGTGCATCAAACCCATATAAAAGTATTGTAAAAATATCTGAATATGTCATGAATACTTCATAAATTATAGATACGTTGGAGACGTATCAGCATCCCCAAGCTTAATTCCTACCCGTCCTCGAGTAGGTAAATGATGAAAGAAATAATTTATGAAGTGTGAATGCTAGCATAGTGCATAAGTTTGATCGATGACAATTTCAACCACTTTTCCTAGCATCATAACAACAACTCTTTCTCATAAAACTCATCATGATAAAGTACCAACCAATTCACATGTTATGGTTCAAACAATGAATTCTCTTGAAACTTAAGAACTTATGTTAATAGTCACCAAACAATTGCAATTCAACTTATTGACAACAAAGTCTAAGTAAGAGCTCCACATACTCAATCATCATATAGTCTTCTATGATTGCTAGTACTCAAAGCATATTTTTAGAACAAATAACATCCATAGAACAAAGATAAAGATATGGGCTTAATGTTTCGCCTCCCAACATACATATCATAAAGATCATTGTCAACAATAATGAATCATGATCAAATATATTTTAGTTGATATATATGTTTGGATCTTTCCTCACCACAAGATGCTTGCCAACTAATAGAAGTAGGTTGGAATAAGAAGTTGACTCAACATGAAAAGTAAGTAATATGAAAGTAAATAGATTGTCCCGTCGCAGTGGGAAGTAGGGATTTGTAGAGGTGTCAAAGCTCAAACCTTAAATCAGAGATAAATATAATTTTGGGAGTTGCACCCTTCCTTTCAACGTTGCGACCAAGAGTTATCAATATCTTCAATGTTAAACACATTAGTGGCGGTTCCCACGCAGTAAAGGTAAAGTTTTACCCCCCCCCCTCCACCAACAAACACACTCCATGGCTAGCCGAATCCACGGGTACCGTCCATACCAACAACATTCCTGGGGAGTTTTGTTTAATTATTTGAAATTTTCTTATTTTGGGACTGGGAATCCCTATTACTGCCCCTCTCATGCAAGGACGAGTGAATAAACACTCATCATGAGAATAACCCTCTTAACATTGAAGATACTGACCGCCCCCTGTTGCTCCATGAGCGGTCCAAGCACACAAAACAGATGCTCATTTGAAATTTTAGAGGTGGCCCGTGCGAATTTGCTTGGAATGGCAGGGTAATACCACATATAGGTAGATATAGTAGACTCTCATGGCCAATAACTAGATTAAGGTTTTTTTATGCACAAGCAGTATCTCTACTTAGTACGAATTTTTGGTTAGCAAAAGATCCTAAGGAAACACCACATGTTGGAGGATCCATAACAATATAACTTCTATGCAAATATACACAACCATATCTCATTAAGTTGTCTTCCCTGTACAATTTCAACTAATTTGTTAAAGTTTGAAAATAATTAAGTGGTATTCACAATCATAGAAGATGTCCAAGATAATATATTTGTATGTGAAAGTTCTCTTCCTTATACTAATCATTCACGAATTGCTTGTACGTATGACCAATATTGTGATTTTGAAACTTCAATAGAATTTACTTTATAAACCAGATGTGAAGCTACTACTAAGCATAAACCACATAGATAATTTCATATTTATGATATTTCATTGATTCACAATTTACTCATAGGGTATAAGTGAAGCACAATAGTAAACATCAAACTACTCTCAAAAGATATACGTGAAGATCAATGAGTAGTCAAGCAGTTAAGTAGCTATGTGAGGACTCTCTCTCTCAATAAAGATTTTAAGATCTGATAATTTTATTCAAACAACAAACTAAACAAAAATAAACTCCAAGAATAGCACATGTCATGCAGACAAAGAAAGATTTCGGCTCAACATAGGCTAAACGATAGTTGTTGATGAAGAGAGGTGGGATGCGTAGCATCCCCAAGCTTATATGTTTGATACTTATTGAAATGGTGACTTGGGGTGCCTTGGGAATCCCCAATCTTGAGCTTTTGTATCTCGTTCAATCCTGTGATATCATTCACCTATTCTCAAAAACTTCATCCACACAGAACTCGAAAAGAACTCATGAGATAGGTTAGTACACATAAAAACAAATCAACACTTCATCTAATGCCAAGACAAGTTGAAAATTAATTTTCAAACATCATCTACTGTTTACTAATGTTTCCACAATTTATATCTACCAATATAGGTAATGGAAACTATGGGATAAGTAGATAACAAAACTATTATAGCAATCTGTCCAAACAGAACAGTCTGTAGCAATTTATGAAACAGTGTACTTATGTAACTCAAAAAATTATGAACTTTAGGAAGTGATTAATAATTTATATGACAACAATGTGTAAAAAATTCAGAAACTTTCAACATTCCAGTAAAATATGAAAATTCAAACACTAAAACAAAAGTTTATGATTTTACACAACAAATATCAAACATGTAACTCAAGCATCCTAAGAGGAAATTCTTGGAACTTTTTATTGAAAAACAAGATTATAAATAACATCTAATAGAGAACAACAAAATAAATTGACGCTTCAAGCAAAACACACATTATGTGACGAATAACAATATAGCTCCAAGTAAGATGTATCGATGATGTTGGAGATGAAAGAGGGGATACCTTCTGGGGCATCCCCAAGCTTAGACACTTGAGTCTTTATTGGATATTACCTTGGGTGACTTGGGTGCCTTGGGCATCCCCAATCTTAGGTCTTTGCTGCTCCTTGTTCAGCTCATATCGTTATCTAACCCAAAACTTGAAAACTTCAATCACACAAAACTTAACGGAACTTCGTGAGATGGGTTAGTGTAGTAAAGATAGATCATTCACTTAGGTACTCTTAGGTACTGTCAAGACAAGATTCATAATTGTTCTCAAATAATACCTATTGTATTCCATCATTACCACAATTTATATCACCAAATATAAGATATGGAAACACTTGAAACAAGCAAACTATGAATGCAAAACAGAATCTGTCAAAAACAGAATAGTCTATGAAGATTGGAATGATCACCATACTTCCCTGACTCTTAAAATTCTGAAAATTTAGGAAACATAGAATTTTTTGATGCTCCAGTAAAATAAAATAATTCATATACTGGACGCAAAACTTTCTGTTTTTGCACAGAATCAAACAAACATGTTTCCACACCATCCCAAAGGCTTTACTTGGCACTTTATTGAAATAAAAGACACAAAACATGATTACTAAAGTAGCTTCATCATGTGAACACACAAAAACAAAAATTAGAAGTGTTGTTTTGTCTCCCTGTAACGACCCGACTCAAAACGAGTCAAGCCTCTGTGTTTTCTGTGCCATCCCTGGATCAGTATGCTGGCACACACAGTACATAAATGTATATATCAAAGTGCAATCACATGTAATTAACGTAAAACTGATGTATACCTTAAAATAGCAGCGGATACAGTCAACGGGAGTGGAGTCCCAATAACACCAACGGCAAGTTGAGTGCGGACCGTAACCCTGAATCGTACTCTTACCCGTCGTAGAAGAGTATCTGCAACATAAGACGTTGCAGCCGTGTAAGTCAGTACATTGAATGTACTGGCAAGATCACCATAGAAGAACAGAAGAATAAAGACTATTCTATATGCAAAGGCTTTGTGGCTCTGTGTCTAAGTTTTTGCATAAAAGCTGATTTTATTTTCCCTACAACAAAGGAATATCAGGAAATTCACTATGGAGTTACCTATCATGACATGGTTCCGCCAACCAATGTCTCAATGCCCATAAGTATCATTAAGTTGCCCACAATTAGTTATCAGTCCAGTGTTGAGAGTTCAGAGATAGATCCAAGTCTAGAAGCTCAAATTGTCCGTAACCGGGGACACGGCTAATCGATTAGGTTTAACTCTGCAGAGTGTTGTGTACTTTACCCACAAGATTCTTTCCCTCCTGGTAAGTCCTCGCACTGCCTGGTGTTTGAGAACAGGATGAAAGAAACATGGTCTTTCAGAGTGTTTCCCTAACTGTCCGACAGTGCCCATCCAATCCTAACGTCGACTACATCTCGTAGCACTGCCCAGCAGAGTCACAACAAAGATCAACCAAGCCAGAGCCCATAATGACTTGTGGCTACACAGGTAAGCTTCCGGGCATGAAGTATTCATCCTTCTCTTTGAGTCTGGGTGAAGCTTTCCGCAAGATGTCATGGCGCTTCTTCATGCATCCCGGCCATCCACTGGTTTCTCCAGGGATGCCCAATCAACCATCCTTCACCCAGTAGTGTGTATTGAAAACTTGTCTTCTCGAGTCTTGAAGTCTTGAGGACTTGAAGATGCAGGACTTGAAGATGTCTTCATGAAGTCGTAGTTTTGACGTAGAGTCCTTCTTCACACCACTCACGAACGCTCATACCAGACCCCGTCTACTTTAGCATAGCATTGCACTAACTAGCGTTCCCGGGGCTTTAGTAACCAGTGGTGGGTTCCTACCTCATGCATTCTACTCAACTACAAGAATTTCAATAACACTATGGGAGGGATGTGCTGAATGATGTCACTACATGCAATAAAAACATAGGTATGAAATAGATGGTCAAGGTGAACTTGCCTGTACTATTGATGAAGAGAAAGATCGCTCTCAGAAATAACTTGATAGACTATTCGTCACTCTCCGATGAGAAATCTATATAACAACCATTGCATTCATAAGCAAACACTTCTAGCAATCAAAACTGACAATCACAATGTAACACAAGAACAAAAGCAACAAGGTTGATGAAGGAAACACTTAAGACAAAACTCAAAGCCAAGAAAGTTTTCATAAAAACAACTAAGGTAGTTTTCCTCTACAACAACTAGTAACAAAACAAAAACAAAGTAAAATATAACAAAAGGATTTTAGTAAATATTTTACTAGCAAAAAGAATTACTATTGAAGAATAAGTAAAACTATGAAAACAACATTCTAACAACATGAGTGTGAACTTAACTACAAGCACAACTATAAACTAAAAGAAAAAACAAATATGAAACAACTAAGTTAACAGAAAATAAACAATGAAAATCTTTATTATAAAACAGAATTAAATCATCTAAAATTTTGTGAAAAGAGTTTCTATGAAAAAGTAAATTGTTTTATAACATGTTACCTAATGAAAAAAAAATCTAGTTTCTTATCATAATAGAGCAAAATTAAATTATTTTTATTAACAAAATATTTCTTAACAGAAAAGAATTAATACAAATTTTATTTGAAAACAGAATCTAATTGCTTAAAACTTTAGTTAAAAGAATTGTTACTAACAAATTTGCTTTTAAAACAACTATACCTATTTGAAAGAGGGTATAGATCCCTACAACAAAATTTATAAACTAAATAAATTAACTTTTGTTAACAGCAAGTAAATTACTAAGGTTTGGAACAACAAAAGTAAATCAAATCTGAAACTTAATATAAATCATATTCAGATTTTCAAAATAAAACAAAGTAAATCAATTTAATTAAACTAATAGGAAACTAAACAGATTTTGTTTTGTTTGAAAACACTATTTAAAATTACTCTAAAATTTCTCAAACTCTACCAAATGATAGCTATGGTCACTAGTGACAAGTAGGAAAAAGAAGCAATCAAAAATCCATTTTAAAACTCAAGTTATTCAGAAAAGAAAATTTAAATCAAATCTGTTTAAATTCAAATTTAATTATTCAAACATAGTCAAATTTGATATCTGCAGAAACTAGATGAAATTTATGACACTATGCAAAAAGAATCAATTAAAAACATTAAATATTTGAAAAGATATAAAGAAAATAAAATCAGAACTTTTTCTGTTTTCTAAAACAAAACAGAAAAAAGAGAAAATTAAACTAACGGTCATGGGGTGACGTGTCGCGCTCTGGATGGCTGGAGGGGTGCGTGTGCGGGGCAAATACGAGCGGGTGACCGACGCCTAGAAGAAAACGCTTCGCGGTTTTATTCCTTCTAATCTAAGCCGTTCATCTGGATTCGACGGTGGGGAGGAAAAAGGAGGCTCACCGCGGCGGTGGTGAAGTCCAGCGAGGGCTCCGGCGACGGCGACGGCTCGGGATCGAAGCGGGCGTCGACTCCAGGGGATCTCCGGTGATGGCGTTGGCTCCGTTCGACGTAGGGGAGCACGGCGAAGGCGATGGTGGCGTCTGAGGGGCCTCGGGACGACGGTGACGAGCGACACGAGCTTGGGGGCCGGTTCGGACTCCGGCGAGGTCGATAGCTAGGCGTTCCAGGGGGTTCGGGACTCGGGCAGGTGGTTGTGGAGGTGCGGGCGAGTGCGGCGAGGTCGTCTGCGGTCTCAGAGGGCTCGGGGATGGTGAGGTGGGGTGGCAGGGGAGCAAGAGCGCGGCGGCTACCGGTTGCTCCGGCGAGCGATTCCGGTGAGGGTGATGCACGGGAGAAGGGGAAAACAGGAGGAATGGAGAGAGGAGGGTGAGGGCTATTTATAGGACCAGGTGCGGGGTAGGGGAGTAAAGGAGGGAGGGGGTCCGCGGCGAGGGGAACCGGCGACGGCGTCGGGCGCGTGGGAGGAGGAAGGCGACCGCGCGGAAGAAGGGAGCGGGCGATGGTTCCACATGTCAGCGAGAGGAGAGGATGGGGTCTGCGTCGGTTGACCGGCTCGTAACGGTATCGGCATTTAAGGCTGGTGGGCTGGCCGTTTTATTATAAAACCGTTACCGTTTTTCTATTTATGATTTTTCCAGAGCCATAAAACCTATTTAAAGCATTCGAATATATTCCAAATATAGTCAAAGTTTGTATCAAAATAAACAGAATAATAAATGCCATTTAATGGACATTTTTATTCTGGCATTTGAATACATTAAAAAATCATTTTTCATAAAATGCCTTAATTGGCTTTATTTAATTTTGCAAAAAAAATTCAAATAACTTTTTGGGTTTGATGATTCAAAAAACTTCACAAATTACCCCCTGGCTTGGAGTGTCATGTTACTCCTTTCAAATTTTTGTCAGGGGTTTGAATACTTTGAAAATTTTGAATAGGGACCAAATATGAAATGATTCCAAAAGAAAATCCAGAGATTTTCACATTCACTATTCAAAGATTTATTTTAAACTTCCAACTCATATTTCATATAATTTGAAGAAGTCATTTTATCTTCTCTCATGAAAATCATTGAGTTGCTTAAAGTTTTTCAAATTGAAATATTTTTCAAATGAAATTCAAATCACTTTCAAATCCCTTTTCATTTCTTTAAATGGAAGAAGTCATGTCATCTTCACTCTAGGGTTTTGTGATGAAATGAATTTGAATTCTTGATGAGAAAAATGCAAAGTGAAAGTTTGGGAAAGTCATTTCATTCCCTCTCATCAACTTTTAAAAAGTTTCAAATTTCACTCACTTTCAATCACTCAAGCAAACAAACAATCATTCTAATAATTATTATAACATTCCAAAGTTTGGGATGTTACAAACCTACCACACTTAAAATGAATCTCGTCCTCGAGATTCGAAAGGGCTAGAAAGAAAAGGTTAGGGTTTGGGGGTCTTCTAACAAATCCACTGTCCTGGAAGGTGTGGGGTCTTCCAACAAAACTCCATTGACCTGGAAATGTGGGTCTACCACACTTGAAATGAGAGTTACTGGTCCTTCAAAATCTTGACAGTCCTATGGTGCATCTGTCTGTTCACATTCTTCACAGCATCTTCCTAGGTGATGATCTTCGGTTATATCAAAATCTTGTGTCCTCACAACAAGGTGTACTTCCTCCAATACTGGGTCTTCTTAGCTGGCAGGTCTCGCGTTCATTCTAAGTAACTTATCGAAGATCTCATGGTGGTCTACCATTAGTGGTTATCCTGTAGTGAAATGGGTCTTGGCTTTATTCCTCACCGTAAAATTTCCTACGTGTGACAGCAACTGTCAATGTACTAGGGGTTTCATCCTACCATTCTAAGGCTTAAACAAAAAGCTTCAAAGAACGTCGTCTCTTTACTATGGGTAAGTCACTCAGATTTACCATTCCGAATAGCAAGAGAATGATAAGAGTAAGTCTTCATGGTGGCCAAACCATGTCGCACTGAAATCATTACCTTGTATAAGGTTTAGTGAATCTCGTATTCTAACACTTGGTCTTCCTCACAAGCGTTGCAGAAATTTCTCTTGTCAACGAACGAAGTTCGGATAAATCCATTGATTCTGCAAGCTAAGCAAAAACATCTATCGTTTCTTCACATCTCTCAGGTTTTCATATGTTCCTAAGAAAAACGTTTGCTAACCAGTCGTAGCTTCTTCCAAGTTTCTTCCTTCACAAAGGTGGGGCTTGATCCTTATCAATCCTGAGGTCAGTGACTTGTGGGTTCACTTGAATATTTGGATCGCTTTAACTCACTCCTGGGTTACTATCGTTCCATATACCAGCATTTCCTTTAGTTCACTCCATTATACCCTTGAGGTACAAATCACAGGCTTATTCTTGTTTAGAATCCACTCAGCTGAATTCATTTTCCTTTCCATTGGTCTGTTTAACCTTGGGTATGGTTTCATCACAATCATTCTTTTTCTCAATATTCCAACTTCAAAAGCACTTTGTCTCAAGGCTTATCATCCACATAGTTTGAGGTGGTTCCACATTCTCTTCACCTGTATTCACTTATCCAAACTCCTTAATCCGAAAAAGGTACCTGTGGTTACTACCACACTTAAAATGAAATGCACACATGTCTGCATAGACCATATTTTCTCATATCCTCGAAAATGGTAGAGTAACAACTCACATATTTCTACATAAGATAAATCATGACACCATAATTTCCATTGACTCATGAATTTATTTACAGACTCTGAGACTTCCATTACATAACTCCAAAATTGTAAGAGTGCTACCTATTACATTTGGTACATCCAGAATCCAAAACTCAGACTACTCATGTTTAGCCATTCTTCTCTGGACAGGTATAGGAGTAGTGTCCTGTCTTCTTGCACTGAAAACAAATGATTTCTGACATATCTCGGGTCTTCTTGATGTTGGTTTTTGCTCTTGGGAGTTCTGGTTCCTTTCTTGGACACTTATCGGCATAGTGGCCTAAATTCTTGCACCTGAAACACATGATCTGACTCAGATCCTTCTTCGTAGAAATTGGGTTGTTCAGAGGACGTCTTTGGTTTCTCTTCTTGGGTTCCTTTGTTCCGATCAAAAGTTCAATTTCCTGTGGATCAAACTCCACTTCTTCTACCGGGAAGTTTCCCAGATAATCTTTTCTTTCCTTCGTACAGTCCCGTGAGAAATGTCCTTCTTCTCCACATGTATAGCAGGCATTTGAGTAAAACCTGGTTAATCCTTCTCCATTAGGGTGTTCATCATCTTCCTTCTTCACAAGTTCTCCAATTTTTTCTCTGAAGGCTTTTCTTCATGGCATTTCTTCTGCCGTCTGATGACTTCTTGTACCTTGGGGTACTCCTGGCATTGAGCAGGGTAATGTGTAGTTCCTTCACACAAGAAACATGTCACCTGCCCAGTTGGGCATTCCTCAGCTTGGTGATTTTCTTCACAATGAGGGCATCCTTTCTTGTGTTCTTCCTGGGTGTGTCCTATTTCTCCACAGATTTTACATGCTCGGGTCTTCTTCATCAGGATAACACAATGCCTCTGAATGAGACGGGATCTTAACAGAGTCTTCTTGAGTTCTTCCCAATTCTTTGCTCCATTAAATCCTTGTATGGCATGATGCATTTTCCACCAAGTTGCGGCACTTTGGGTAAAGTGCTGGAGAGCATATTGAACCTTATACTTCTGTGCTATCGAGTTGCTCCTGAAGTGATTCTCCATGTTTTGAATCCATTCTTCTGTCTCCAACCGAGTCATTGTTCCAGAATACACGAGTCCAGCTTCATTCATCATCTATTGGGGTCAAGGTTTTGGGATGAGAAGCAAGAGAGAAAGGAGCGGATACACACAATACAAACAATGGTTTTGAAAATAGATTTTTTTTTGTTGTGGCTGTCGAAAATTACACACAAATGACAGCTCACAAATCATCGTATCTAACGTAAGTGTACAGCAGGGGTTTGGTCTTCTAGGGCATAATATCTTGGAAATTCTTCATGGTCTTCAATTTCTTCAGGTCTGTATAATCTTCAATCCTTTTTGTAGCTCTTCAATAATGCAATACATCTTTGTCTGAGTTGGTCACCAGTTGTCTGATATCTTGTCCTTCTTGGAGGGCTTCAGTTGATCCTTCGTGTGGTCAAGGGAAAAAGGGTATTTTCTAACTTTTTGATAAAACTCAGAAGAGAGGAGAAGTAAAAGATCCTTTGAAAACAAAGTTTTTCAAGAAATCATTTCCTAAGGGCTTTCCAGTTTCTAGGTTCACGTCCTACAGTCAACATGTGCTCTGATACCATTTCTGTAACGACCCGACTCAAAACGAGTCAAGCCTCTGTGTTTTCTGTGCCATCCCTGGATCAGTATGCTGGCACACACAGTACATCAATGTATATATCAAAGTGCAATCACATGTAATTAACGTAAAACTGATGTATACCTTAAAATAGCAGCGGATACAGTCAACGGGAGTGGAGTCCCAATAACACCAACGGCAAGTTGAGTGCGGACCGTAACCCTGAATCGTACTCTTACCCGTCGTAGAAGAGTATCTGCAACGTAAGACGTTGCAGCCGTGTAGGTCAGTACATTGAATGTACTAGCAAGATCACCATAGAAGAACAGAAGAATAAAGACTATTCTATATGCAAAGGCTTTGTGGCTCTGTGTCTAAGTTTTCGCATAAAAGCTGATTTTATTTTCCCTACAACAAAGGAATATCAGGAAATTCACTATGGAGTTACCTATCATGACATGGTTCCGCCAACCAATGTCTCAATGCCCATAAGTATCATTAAGTTGCCCACAATTAGTTATCAGTCCAGTGTTGAGAGTTCAGAGATAGATCCAAGTCTAGAAGCTCAAATTGTCCGTAACCGGGGACACGGCTAATCGATTAGGTTTAACTCTGCAGAGTGTTGTGTACTTTACCCACAAGATTCTTTCCCTCCTGGTAAGTCCTCGCACTGCCTGGTGTTTGAGAACAGGATGAAAGAAACATGGTCTTTCAGAGTGTTTCCCTAACTGTCCGACAGTGCCCATCCAATCCTAACGTCGACTACATCTCGTAGCACTGCCCAGCAGAGTCACAACAAAGATCAACCAAGCCAGAGCCCATAATGACTTGTGGCTACACAGGTAAGCTTCCGGGCATGAAGTATTCATCCTTCTCTTTGAGTCTGGGTGAAGCTTTCCGCAAGATGTCATGGCGCTTCTTCATGCATCCCGGCCATCCACTGGTTTCTCCAGGGATGCCCAATCAACCATCCTTCACCCAGTAGTGTGTATTGAAAACTTGTCTTCTCGAGTCTTGAAGTCTTGAGGACTTGAAGATGCAGGACTTGAAGATGTCTTCATGAAGTCGTAGTTTTGACGTAGAGTCCTTCTTCACACCACTCACGAATGGTCATACCAGACCCCGTCTACTTTAGCATAGCATTGCACTAACTAGCGTTCCCGGGGCTTTAGTAACCAGTGGTGGGTTCCTACCTCATGCATTCTACTCAACTACAAGAATTTCAATAACACTACGGGAGGGATGTGCTGAATGATGTCACTACATGCAATAAAAACATAGGTATGAAATAGATGGTCAAGGTGAACTTGCCTGTACTGTTGATGAAGAGAAAGATCGCTCTCAGAAATAACTTGATAGACTATTCATCACTCTCCGATGAGAAATCTATATAACAACCATTGCATTCATAAGCAAACACTTCTAGCAATCAAAACTGACAATCACAATGTAACACAAGAACAAAAGCAACAAGGTTGATGAAGGAAACACTTAAGACAAAACTCAAAGCCAAGAAAGTTTTCATAAAAACAACTAAGGTAGTTTTCCTCTACAACAATTAGTAAAAAAACAAAGTAAAATATAACAAAAGGATTTTAGTAAATATTTTACTAGCAAAAAGAATTACTATTGAAGAATAAGTAAAACTATGAAAACAACATTCTAACAACATGAGTGTGAACTTAACTACAAGCACAACTATAAACTAAAAGAAAAAACAAATATGAAACAACTAAGTTAACAGAAAATAAACAATGAAAATCTTTATTATAAAACAGAATTAAATCATCTAAAATTTTGTGAAAAGAGTTTCTATGAAAAAGTAAATTGTTTTATAACATGTTACCTAATGAAAAAAAATCTAGTTTCTTCTAGAGCAAAATTAAATTATTTTTATTAACAAAATATTTCCTAACAGAAAAGAATTAATAAATATTTTATTTTAAAACAGAATCTAATTACTTAAAACTTTAGTTAAAAGAATTGTTACTAACAAATTTGCTTTTAAAACAACTATACCTATTTGAAAGAGGGTATATATCCCTACAACAAAATTTATAAACTAAACAAATTAACTTTTGTTAACAGCAAGTAAATTACTAAGGTTTGGAACAACAAAAGTAAATCAAATCTGAAACTTAATATAAATCATATTCAGATTTTCAAAATAAAACAAAGTAAATCAATTTAATTAAACTAATAGGAAACTAAACAGATTCTGTTTTGTTTGAAAACACTATTTAAAATTACTCTAAAATTTCTCAAACTCTACCAAATGATAGCTATGGTCACTAGTGACAAGTAGGAAAAAGAATCAATCAAAAATCCATTTTAAAACTCAAGTTATTCAGAAAACAAAATTTAAATCAAATCTGTTTAAATTCAAATTTAGTTATTCAAACATAGTCAAATTTGATATCTGCGGAAACTAGATGAAATTTACGACACTATGCAAAAGGAATCAATTAAAAACATTAAATATTTGAAAAGATATAAAGAAAATAAAATCAGAACTTTTTCTGTTTTCTAAAACAAAACAGAAAAAAAGAGAAAACTAAACTAACGGTCATGGGGTGACGTGTCGCGCTCTGGATGGCTGGAGGGGTGCGCGTGCGGGGCAAATACGAGCGGGTGACCAACGCCTAGAAGAAAACGCTTCGCGGTTTTATTCCTTCTAATCTAAGCCGTTCATCTGGATCCGACGGTGGGGAGGGAGAAGGAGGCTCACCGCGGCGGTGGTGAAGTCCGGTGAGGGCTCCGACGACGGCGACGGCTCGGGATCGAAGCGGGCGTCGACTCCAGGGGCTCTCCGGCGATGGCGTTGGCTCCGTTCGACGCAGGGGAGCACGGCGAAGGCGATGGTGGCGTCTGAGGGGCCTCGAGACGACGGTGACGAGCGACACGAGCTTGGGGGCCGGTTCGGACTCCGGCGAGGTCGATAGCTACGGCGTTCCAGGGGGTCCGGGACTTGGGCAGGTGGTTGTGGAGGTGCGGGCGAGTGCGGCGAGGTCGTCTGCGATCTCAGAGGGCTCGGGGATGGTGAGGTGGGGTGGCAGGGGAGCAAGAGCGCGGCGGCTACCGGTTGCTCCGGCGAGCGATTCCGGTGAGGGTGATGCACGGGAGAAGGGGAAAACAGGAGGAATGGATAGAGGAGGGTGAGGGCTATTTATAGGACCAGGTGCGGGGTAGGGGAGTAAAGGAGGGAGGGGGTCCGCGGCGAGGGGAACCGGCGACGGCGTCGGGCGCGTGGGAGGAGGAAGGCGACCGCGCGGAAGAAGGGAGCGGGCGATGGTCCCACACGTCAGCGAGAGGAGAGGATGGGGTCTGCGTCGGTTGACCGGCTCGTAACGGTATCGGCATTTAAGGCTCGTGGGCTGGCCGTTTTATTATAAAACCGTTATCGTTTTTCTATTTATGATTTTTCTAGAGCCATAAAACCTATTTAAAGCATTCGAATAAATTCCAAATATAGTCAAAGTTTGTATCAAAATTAAAAGAATAATAAATGCAATTTAATGGACATTTTTATTCTAGCATTTGAATACATTAAAAAAATCATTTTTCAGAAAATGCCTTAATTGGCTTTATTTAATTTTGCAAATATTTTTCAAATAACTTTTTGGGTTTGATGATTCAAAAAAATTCACAAATTACCCCTGGCTTGGAGTGTCATGTTACTCCTTTCAAATTTTTGTCAGGGGTTTGAATACTTTGAAAATTTTGAATAGGGACCAAATATGAAATGATTCCAAAAGAAAATCCAGAGATTTTCACATTCACTATTCAAAGATTTATTTTAAACTTCCAACTCATATTTCATATAATTTGAAGAAGTCATTTTATCTTCTCTCATGAAAATCATTGAGTTGCTTAAAGTTTCTGAAATTGAAATATTTTTCAAATGAAATTCAAATCACTTTCAAATCCCTTTTCATTTCTTTAAATGGAAGAAGTCATGTCATCTTCACTCTAGGGTTTTGTGATGAAATGAATTTGAATTCTTGATGAGAAAAATGCAAAGTGAAAGTTTGGGAAAGTCATTTCATTCCCTCTCATCAACTTTTAAAAAGTTTCAAATTTCACTCACTTTCAATCACTCAAGAAAACAAACAATTATTCTAATAATTATTATAACATTCCAAAGTTTGGGATGTTACACTCCCAATAAGCGCTTTTCTTTAATGCCTTTTATCTAGGCATGATGATTTCAATGATGTGTGTATAGGAATAATAGTTGAAACATGCAAGAGACCATCATGAATCACATGACAAACACATTTAAGTCTAACCCACTTCCTATGCATATGGATTTGTGATCAAAAAATTGATGGGAGCAAGAATTAACTAGTATAGGAAGGCAAAACAAGTACAACTTCGAAACTTTGAACACATAGGGAGGAAACTTGATATTATTGCAATTCCTACAAGCATATGTTCCTCCCTCATAATAATTGTCAGTAGAATCATGAAGGAATTCCAAAATATAGCTATTGCATAAATCATTATTTTAATTATCTACAAGCATAGAAAATTTATCACTCTCCACATAAGCAAATTTCTTCTCATTCATAATAGTGGGAGCAAACTCAACGAAATAACTATCATGAGGTAGTTGGTCGACATAACCACTTTGAATATTAAAATCATGATGAAAATTTTCATGGTAATCATTATTCTTTATAGCATACATGTCATCACAATAATCATCATAGATAGGAGGCGTGCCATCATCATAATAGTTTTGCTCATCAGAACTTGGGGCACTAAAAATATCATCTTTATGCAACATAGCATCCCCAAGCATGTGACTTTGCATATTATTAGTATTATGGATATTCAGAGAACTCATACTAACAATTTTTGTATCATGCTCATCATTCAAGGAATTCTCATCAAGTATTTTCATAATTTGTACCTCTACCAATTGAGCACAAGTTTTTGAATCCTTGTTTTCACGAAAGACATTATAAAGACGAAACAAATGATGCAGCCCAAACTTCATCTTTTGTAATTTTTTGAAAAACAAGAAACTAAAAGATTTAATTGCAAGGTCTAAAGATATACATTCAAGCACTCACCTCCCCACCAACGGCGCCAGAAATGAGCTTTATGTCTACTACACAAATTTATTCTTGTAGATGTTGGGCCTCCAAGCGCAGAGTTTTGTAGGACGGTAGCAATTTTCCTTCAAGTGGATGACCTAAGGTTTATCAATCCATGGGAGGTGTAGTATGAAGATGGTCTCTCTCAAACAACCATGCAATCAAATACAAGAAATCTCGTGTGTCCCCAACACACCCAATACAATGGCAAATTGTATAGGTGCACTAGTTCGGAGAAAAGATGGTGATACAAGTGCAATATGGATGATAGAAATGTGTTTTTGTAATCTGAAAATATAAAAACAACAAGGTAACAAGTGGTAAACAGTGAGCAAAACGTTGTATAAATGCTTGGAAATAAGGCCTAGGGTCCGTACTTTCGCTAGTGCAATCTCTCAAAAATGCTAATATAATTGGATCGCATAACCATCCCTCGGCGTGCAACGAAGAATCACTCCAAAGTTCTTATCTAGCGAGGAACATAATAAGAAATTTTTTGTAGGGTACGAAACTGACTTAAAGTTATCCTTTCCGATCGATCTATCCAAGAGTTCGTACGAACATAACACAAAGTTTTCCTTTTTGAGCGATCTATCTAAGAGTTTGTAATAGAATAACACCATATGATACGCATCAACCAACTCTAATGTCACCTAGATACTCCAATGTCACCACAAGTATCCATGAGTTGATTATATGATACGCATCAAACAATTTTAGATTCATAATACTCAATCCAACAGAAAGAACCTCAAAGATTGCCCAAAGATTTCTATCGGAGAACAAGGTATGAAAACGTGCAATCAACCCCTATGCATAGATCCCCAAGGTCACCAGAAACCGCAAGTTGACGCCATAACATATATCAAGTGAATCACTTGAATACCCTGATGTCACTATGGGTATCCGCATGCAAGTCATATATCAAGTGCTCTCAAATCCATAAAATTATTCAATCCGGTAATAACAAAATCTCAAAGGGAAAATCAATTCATCACAACAACATAGTGATGGGAAAACACCATGTGATCCAACTATATTAACAAAGCTTGTGATACATCAAGATCGTGCCATCTCAAGAACATGGGAGAGATAGACAGAGATTGAACACATAGCTACCGGCACAAATCATCATCCCCGAGGGTGGTCTACTCCCTCCTCATCATGGCCTCCACCGAGATGATGAAGATGGCCACCAGAGATGATCTACCCTCTCCGGCAGGGTACTGGAACGCCTCCATATGGGTTTTTTGTTGATACACAGAGTTGAGGCGGCGGAACGAGGAATCTAGGGTTATTTCTGATGCTTTTTGTATTTATAGGATTTTCAGCATCGATTTCACGTGAAGATGGGCCACGAGGAGAGCACAAGACACCAGGGCGCACTAGAGGGGCCTAGCGCACCCTGGTGGGTTTTGTCCACCTCGTGGATATTTTGGCCCTCCCACGAAGCTTCTAGTGCCTATATTGTTCCAAGAAATCGTCAAAAAGTTTTGTTGCATTTGGAAAACTTTTATTTCTGCACACAAAAAACAGCATCACGGTAGTTCTGCTGAAAACAACGTCAGTCCGGATTAGTTCTAAATAAATCATATAAAGTGCATCAAAACCATATAAAAGTATTGTTAAAATAGGTGAATATGGCATGAATACTTCACAAATTATAGATACCTTGGAGACGTATCAAAAGGTCGTCGATCCTCCATGACGAATACTACTAGGATGGTCCCTAGGGTCGAAGGTGATCGGTTTACCCCGACCACGGATTGAATTTCAGGGCTACAGGCTCTACGCCATAGACGTTCCAAAGCGCACACTTCCTTTCCTTGTTTGGTATGTGTGTGTTGTAGATCATGTTTACTGTTTTTACCTCGGGAGGGAATTGCTTCTGGCCTCCAATGTTCGTCCCGTGAGGCTCGCCATTGTCCTTGCTGTAGGGGGCCTTGCCTTGCTCCTCGGTTGTGAGCTTGCTGGCCCGTTTGATCTCCCAACAGTTATGACTGGTGTGAGTGCCGGGCTTGTCTAGGTTGTCGTGGATCTAGCAGGTCCTATCTAGGATTTTGTCTAGCGCGGTAGGTCCATCCCTATTCCCTTTGGAGGGCTTGTTCCGCGGTCCTGATTTTGAGTTGTTGCATCTAGTATTTACTGTTGTATCTCCGGCATTGCCATTGTTGTGTCAATGTTTGTTCTTATTGTGTCGTGGTTTATCGTTTCCATCCCAAACTTTAGGGGTGTCAGGGTCTTCGGGATTGTTGTTTTTATGAGCTAAACAATTGTCCTCGCCCGCGCAAAAGCGGGTCATAAGTGAGGTAAGGACCGACATTGTTCTCGACTTGTCTTAGCCGAGCTGGCGAGCTAGACATTCGTCTTGGATGCTATGTCTGAAAGAGGTTATTGCCTCGGGATCCGGAAAGTTGACGATTTGGTTCTTCTTAGTCAAGAATCAATTCCAAAATTACCAGGTTGACTCGTCGGGCTGTTGAATGACGTGGCTCAAGTCATCGGCGTCTGGGAGCGGATATAGGTTCCTTGAAAGTTTGATCGAAAGGCATCCTCGAGCTCCTCCCAGCTCCCAATGGAGTTTTCGGGGAGGCTGTTTAACCAATGTCGTGCTGGTTGATACGTCTCCGTTGTATCTATAATTTTTGAGTGTTTCATGCCAATATTCTACAACTTTCATATACTTTTGGCAACTTTTTATACTATTTTTGGGACAAACATATTGATCCAGTGCCTAGTGCCAGTTCCTGTTTGTTGCTTTTTTTGTTTCGTGGAAAATCTATATCAAACGAAGTCCAAAGGGGATAGAAACTTATGGAGATTTTTTCTGGAATATATGTGAATTTTGGGAAGTGTAATCAACAACAGGCGGTGCCCGAGGGGCCCACAAGCCAGGGGCGCACGCCCTACCCCCTGGTCGCGCCCTGAGGGCTTGTGGCCATCCCTTAGGTCGGTTGGAGCTGTCCTTTGCCCGCAAGAAAGATAATTTTTGGATAAAGATCCCCTCAAAATTTCAGCCCGATCGAAGTTACGGATCTCCGGAAATTTAAGAAATGGTGAAAGGCCATAATATGTGAGCGTAGAAATAGAAGGAAACACACACACACACACACAGAGAAAGAGAGAGAGAGAGAGAGAGAGAGAGAGAGATCCAAGGCTCTCGCCCCTCCGCCACCATGGAGGCCAAGGACCAGAGGGGAAACCCCCCTCCCATCTAGGGAGGAGGTCAAGGAAGAAGAAGAAGAAGAAGAAGGGGGCTCTCTCCCCCTCTCTCCCGGTGGCACTGGAACGCCGCCGGGGCCATCATTGTGACGGTGATCCGCTCCAACAACTCTGTCATATTCACCAACACCTCCATCACCTTCCTCCATCTATCTACAACGGTCCCCTCTCCAGCAACCCGATGTACCCTCTACTGGAACATGGTGCTTTATGCTTCATATTATTATCCAACGATGTGTTGCCATCCTATGATGTCTGAGTAGATTTTTGTTGTCCTATTAGTTGATTGATGATCATGATTGGTTTGAGTTGCATGTTTTATTATTAGTGTTGTCCTATGGTGCTCTCCGTGTTGCGCAAGGGTGAGGGGTCCTCCCTGTAGGGTGTTGCAATGTGTTCATAATTTTCCTATGGTGGGTTGCTTGAGTGACAGAAGCATAAACCCGTGTAGGTGGGTTGTTGCATATGGGAGTAAAGAGGACTTGATACCTTATAATGCTATGGTTGGGTTTTACCTTAATGATCTTTAGTAGTTGTGGATGCTTGCTAGAGTTCCAATTATAGGTGCATATGATCCAGATCGAGAAAGTATGTTAGCTTATGCCTCTCTCCCTCATATAAAATTGCAATAATGATTACCGGTCTAGTTATCAATTGCCTAGGGACAATTCCGCAACTCCGACCTCCTCTTTTCCACACTCGTTAAACAAACTTAGTTTTTTATTTATCTAAGCAACCCCTAGTTTTTATTTAAGTGTTCTTTATTATCTTGCAAACCTATCCTATCACACGTACAAAGTACTTCTAGTTTCATACTTGTTCTAGGTAAAGCGAACGTTAAGCATGCGTAGAGTTGTATTGGTGGTCGATAGAACTTGAGGGAATATTTGTTCTACCTTTAGCTCCTCATTGGATTCGACACTCTTACTTATCGAGAAAGGCTACAATTGATCCCCTATACTTGTGGGTTATCAAGACCTTTTTCTGGCGTCGTTGCCGGGGAGCAATAGCGTGGGGTGAATATTCTCGTGTGTGCTTGTTTCCTTTATCACTAAGTATATTTTTATTTGCTGTTCTAAGTTGTTCTCTCTTTAGTTACGGATATGGAACACGAAATACCAAAAAATTAGGTGTACTTGCTACTCATGGAGATGGGGAACCTCCTAAAACCCTCGATGCTCGTTATGTGAAAGATATTATGCACTACTTTGATAATCCAGAGGAAACCCCATTCAACTTGATAATGGGAGACACGTTGGATCAACGTGAATACTTTAGGGATTATCTCCTGACTCAAAAAGGGAAACTGTCATGGGATCAAATTTATATGTTGAAATGGTATGCTTGGAATCTATGCTAGAGATATGATTATACTTGTTGCTCTAGGATGAAGGCTCCACACATTCCTTTTTCATGTAAATTTAATGATAATGAAACCTTGGCTTCTTATGCTAATGGTATTTATGATTACTATGATGTGGAACGAATAGAAGAATTCGTTGCTTTTAAGGGTGCTTATGAAATTGAATCTTTGTTTGAGAAGTGTGAAAATTATGATGATGTTGTTTATAGACTTGAAAATTTTGCTATACTTAAATATTGCCATGAGAATTATGAATATAATTCCTATATTGATGGATTTATTGAGAAAATGTCCAGTGCCTTGGAGGAGACTAATATTTTGCAGGAATCTATGGAAGAAGAAATTGTTGAAACTGTGAGCTCATTAGATGAAAAAGATGAGGAGGAGAGCGAAGAACAAAAGGAGGAAGAGAGGATTAGCTACCCGTGCCCACCTTCTAATGATAGTAACTCTTCAACCCATACATTGTTTAATTTCCCTTCGTGCTTACCGAAGGATGAATGCTATGTTGATTGCTGTGATCCCTTGGATTCATTTGAAATATCCAATTTTGATGAACTTGATGCTTGCCATGCTTGTGGCCATGATGCCAATATGAAAGATGCTTATGGAGATGAACTTGCTATAGTTCATTATGTTAAGAATGAAATTGTTGCTATTGCACCCTGCTACTTCGCGAGCATGCGTTGGTTTCCCGTGAAGAGGAAGGTTTGATGCAGCAAAGTAGATAAGTATTTCCCTCAGTTTTTGAGAACCAAGGTATCTATCTAGTAGGAGACACAAGCAAGCCACCAATAGATATACATGCACAAGGAATCAAACTCTTGCACAACACTATAAAGGGGTTGTCAATCCCTTCACGGTTATTTGCAAGGATGAGATCTAGTAGAGATGGGTATAATAGGATGCTTGAACGGAAAGTAAAACTAAAAGTAAAAAACAATGCAGCAAGTATTTTTGGTGTTTTTGGTTTTAGATCTGAAAAATAATATGGAAAATAGACCTGGGGGCATAGGTTTCACTAGATGGCTTCTCTCATGATGGCAAGTATTACGATGGGTGAACAAATTACTATCGAGCAATTGATAAAAAAGTGAATAATTATGAAGATATCCAAGGCAATGATTTGCATATAGGCATCACGTCCGTGACAAGTAGACCGAAATGATTATACATCTACTACTATTACTCCACACATCGACCGACTCCTGCCTGCATCTAGAGTATTAAGTTCATGAAGAACAGAGTAATGCATTAGGTAAGATGACATGATGTAGAGGGATAAACTCAAGCAATATGATGAAAACCCCATCCTTTTACCCTTGATGGCAACAATACAATACGTGCCTCACTACCCCTACTATGTCACTGGGTGAGGACACCGCAAGATTGATCCCAAAACTAAGCACTTCTCATATTGCAAGAATTACCAATCTAGTTGGCCAAACCAAACCAATAATTCGAAGAGACTTGCAAATATATGAAATCATGCATATAAGAATTAAGGAAAGACTCAAATAATATTCATGGATAATCTGAACATAAACCCACAATTCATCGGATCTCGACAAACACACCGCAAAAGAGTATTACATCGGGTAGATCTCCATGAAGATCATGAAGAACATGGTATTGAGAAGCAAAGAGAGAGAAGAAGCCATCTAGCTACTAGCTATGGACTCGTATGTCTCTGGTGAACTACTCATGCATCATTGGAAGGGAAATGGAGTTGATGTAGATGCCCTCCGTGATCGAATCCCCCTCTGGCAGATTACCAGAAAAGGCTCCAAGATTGGATCTCTCGGGAACGGAGGCTTCTGGCAGCGGAAAAGTGTTTTCGTGGCTCGTTCTGATAATGATGGGATATTTGGGTATTTATAGGACGAAGATTAGGCTTAGAGGAGGTTCCAGGGGCCTAAAAGGCTACCAGGCGCGGGTGCCCCTGGCCGCGGCAAGCGGGCTTGTGGCCCCGTGGCAGCTCCTCTGCCTTGGTTCTCATATTTTCCAGAAAAAATATTTCCAGATGTTTTATTCCGTTTGGATTCCGTTTAATATTCCTTATCCGCGAAACCCAAAAACAAGGAAAAACAGAAACTGGCTCTAGGCTCTAGATTAATAGGTTAGTCCCAAAAATAATATAAAATAGCATATTAATGAAAAACATCCAAAACAGATAATACAATTGCATGGAACAATCAAAATTATAGATACGCTGGAGACATATCAGCATCCCCAAGCTTAATTCCTCCTCGTCCTCGAGTAGGTAAATGATAAAAACAGGATTTTTGATGTGGAATGCTACCCAACATATTTATCCATGTAATATTCTTTATTGTGGCATGAATATTTTTGGTGTTCTCAAACCTTTTCAACTCTCACGCAATACATGAGCGTGAGCCATGGATATAGCATTATAGGTGGAATAGAATATGGTGGGGGTGCAAGGGAAAAAGGAGAAGATAGTCTCACATCAACTAGACGTATCAATGGGCTATGGAGATGCCCATCAATAGATACCAATGTGAGTGAGTAGGGATTGTCATGCAACAAATGCACTTAGAGCTATAAGTGTATGAAAGCTCAAAAAGAAAACTAAGTGGTCGTGCAAAAATGATCCACTAGTTATATGAAAGTGACAAAATAGGTGACTCTCTATCATGAAGATCATGGTGCTACTCTAAAGCACAAGTGTGGAAAAAGATAGTAGAAATTGTCCCTTCTCTGTTTCTCTGATTTTTTTTATATTTTTTTGGTGGGCTTCTTTGGCCTCTTTTATTTTCTTTTTTGTTTGGGCTTCGCTGGCCTCTTTTATTTTTGTAAAGTCTGGATACTCGTCCCAACTTGTGAGGGAGTCATAGCCTCCATCATCCTTTTGTCTCATGGGACAATGCTCTATTAATGAAAAATCATCACACTTTTATTTACTTATAACTCAAAGAAAAATAAATTACAACTCGATTCCTATGACAAGATAAAACTCTATATGCAATATGAAGTGACGATGCAAGTCATAGAAAAACTACATGGTGGAAGTTGCATGGCAATATATCTCAGAATGGCTATGGAAATGCCATGATAGGTAGGTATGATGGCTGGTTTGAGGAATATATGGTGCATATTTTTAGGAAGGAGGGTTTGATGTACTGGCAAAAGTTGCGCGGTACTAGAGAGACTAGCAAAGATGGAAGGGTGAGAGTGTGTATAATCCATGGACTCACATTAGTCATCAAGAACTCACATACTTATTGCAAAAGTCTATTAGTCATCAAACAAAGCATTAGACGCATGCTCCTAGGGGGGAGGTTGGTAAGAGTTAACCATCGCGCGCTCCCGACCCTCACACAAAGGTCGACAATCATTAGACAAGCCATGCTTCGACTTTGTTACATAGCGGTTCACCATACGTGCATGCTACGGGAATCACAAGCTTTAACACACGTATCTCTTCATTTCACAACTAATCACTAGCATGACTCTCATATTACCATCCCTATTATCTCAACACTATATGCAAGGAATCCAACTTCTCATAGTTGTTAATGCACTTAATATGAAAGTTTTTATTATATCCCTCTTGGATGCCATTATATTAGGACTAAATTCATAACCTAAACAAATTACCATTCTGTTTTAAGAAACTCTCAAAATAATATAAGTGAGGAACGAGAGTTCAATAATTTCTTTAAAATATAACACCACCATGCTCTAAAACGATATAAGTGAAGCACTAGAGCAACATTACCTAGCTCAAAAGATAAAAGTGAAGCATATAGAGTATTCTAACAAATTCATGATTCAGCATGTCTCTCTCTAAAGATGTGTGCAGCAAAGATGATTGTGGCAAACTAACAAGCAAATACTCATATCATACAAGACGCTCCAAGCAAAACACATACCATGTGGTGAATAAAAATATAGCCTCAAGTGAATTTACCGATGGATTGAAGATGAAAGAGGGGATGCCTTCCGGGGCATCACCAAGATTAGGCTTTTTGGTATCCTTGAATATTACTTGGGGTTCCATGTTCATACCCAATCTTAGGCTCTTGCCACTCTTTATTCCATAGTCCATCAAATCTTCACCCAAAACTTGAAAACTTCACAACACAAAACTCAACAGAAAACTCATGAGATCTGTTTGTATAAGAAAAATAAATCACCACTTTAGGTACTGTTCTCAAGTCTCGTGGCTTCCATATTTTCCAAAAAAAATCTTTCCGGAGGTTTTATTCCATTTGGACTCCATTTAATATTCCTTATCTGCAAACCTCAAAAACAAGGAAAAAATATAAACTGGCACTAGGCTCTAGATTAATAGGTTAGTCTCAAACATAATATAAAATAGCATATTAATGCATATTAAACATCCAAAACAAATAATATAATAGCATGGAACAATCAAAAATTATAAATACATTGGAGACGTATCACACCCACGCATGATAGTCCTATTAACTTTTGAATTCTCCCAAGTGCACTATATCGGAGAAGTTTGCACGTATTAAGGATTATATAGATTGGTTGCCTTTTACTATTACACATGATAATTTTGATAGATATAATATGCATGTGCTTGCTGATCCTACTTGCAATTATTATGAGAGAGGAACTACATCTCCACCTCTCTATGTTTCCAATTTGATAAAATTGCAAGAAACTGCTTATGCTATGTATTGGCCTTTACTCTGTGTGCATGAATTGTTCTTTTATGACATGCCGATGCATAGGAATAGAGTTAGACTTTGTTGTTGCATGATATATGTTACATTGTGCTCACTACTAAACTACAAATCATTGTTAATTAAAATTGCCTTTGATATACCTTGGGATCCGGGTGGATCAAATACTTGAGCACATTACGCCTAGCTTAATGGCTTTAAAGAAAGCACTGCTAGGGAGACAACCCAGAAGTTGTAGAGAGTCATTTTATTTTCTTTTGTGCTTTATAAAGTTTAAAACAAAAAAATAAAGAGGGGAACCTAAAACTTAATCAAAAAGAGAAGTGAAAGTAAGAAGGACGAGCACCGTTGAAGTGGGGGAGCTCCTTGAACTTTGTTCATGCCCATGGAAACTTTGCAAATCTTGATTACAAAAACTTTTCAAAAATAATAATTATACCCTTGTATAAATCCATTTTATTATAAAATAATGTGCCAAGACTTGCCTTTAGGATGATTAGATTGCTTGTTTGGTGTGTGCAATGCAAAAATAGAAACTTTGGCTGTAGTGCGTGAATTTACACTTTTGACTAGAATCTCAAAACTTTCTTAAATTTTTACACAGTAATAATATGCAAATGTGTTATTTTGTCATAATTTTTCAGAATTTTATAGTTAAAGAAGTATGGTGAATGTTCAGATTACTACAGACTGTCCTGTTTAAGACAGATTCTGTTTTTCATGCATTGTTTTGCTAGTTTTGATGAAACTATCGATTTTATCGGTGGTATAAACCATAAATAAGTCATATTACAGTAGATAAAATGAAAAAACAAAATATTAATTGATTGGCAACAGTACTTAAAGTGGTGATTTGTTTTATTATACTAACGTATCTCACGAGGGTTTTGTTAAGTTTTGTGTGATTGAAGTTTTCAAGTTTTGGGTGAGATCACGATGGATGAAGGAATAAGGAGTGGAAAGAGACTAAGCTTGGGGATTCCCGAGGCACCCCAAGGTAATATTCAAGGCCTCCCAAGAAACTAAGCTTGGGGATGCCCCGAAAGGCATCCCCTCTTTCTTCTAACAACCATCGGTAATTTTACTTGGAGCTATATTTTTATTCGTCACATGATATGCGTAAATCTTGGAGCGTCGTGTGCTTTTTATTTTTATTTTAAAAATTCACCATGATGGTATGAGATAGTACTTGGTCAATTTATAGAATGCTTCATGTGCTTCACTTATATCATTTGAAGTTTTGATTGCCTGTTTCTCTACACATAGAAAACCGCCATGTGTCGAATGCTCTTTTGCTTCACTTGTATTTTTTAGAGCGCGGGCATATCTTTTGTAGAAATAATTAAACTCTCATGCTTCACTTATATCTATTTAGAGAGTTAACAAGAGTTGGTCATTCACATGGTTAGTCATAAAATCCTACATAAAACTTGTAGATCACTAAATATGATATGTTTGATTCCTTGCAATAGTTTTGCGATATGAAGATGGTAATATGAGAGTCATGCTAGTGAGTAGTTGTGAATTGGAGAAATACATGTGTTGAAGTTTGTGATTCCCGTAGCATGCACGTATGGTGAACCGTTATGTAACAAAGTGGGAGCTTGATTTGTTTAATGATTGTCAACCTTTGTGTGAGGGTCGGGAGCGCGCGATGGTTAACTCCTACCAACCTCTCCCCTAGGAGCATGCGTCTAATGTTTTGATTGATAACTAATAGACTTTTGCAATAAGTATGTGAGTTATTTATGACTAATGTTGAGTCCATGGATTATACACACTCTCACCCTTCCACCTTTGCTAGCCTCTGTAGTACCGCGCAACTTTCGCCGGTGCATCAAACCCACCTTCCTCAAAACAGCCACCATATATTTTCCTCAAAACAGCCACCATACCTACCTATTATGACATTTCCATAGCCATTCCGAGATATATTTCCATGCAACTTCCACCGTTCCGTTTAGAATGACATGCACCATCATTTTCATATTGCTTTGCATGATTGTAAGACAGCTTGCATGATGTTTTCATGGCTTGTTTGTTTTTTGATGTCATTTGCTAGGCTAGATCATTGCACATCACGGTATCCTACCGGAAGCATTCATATAGAGTCATATTTTGTTCTAGGTATCGAGTTTTAAGTAAATAAAAGTCTGATGATTTTCATTATTAGAGCATTTGTCCCGTGTGAGAAAAGGATGATGGAAGCTATGAATCCCTCACAAGTTGGGATGAGTCTCCGGACTTTAAAAAAATAAAAGAGGCTGGCGAATCCCAAATAAATAAAAAAAGAGTCCAAAGATGATTAACAAAATAAAAAAAATAAAAAAATAATGAGAGAAAAAGAGAAGGGGCAATTGCTACTATCTTTTTCCAGACTTGTGCTTCAACGTAGCACCACGATCTTCATGGTAGAGATTAGAGAGTCTCCTATTTTGTCACTTTCATATAACTAGTGGAAATTTTTTCACGACCACTTAGTTTTATTTTTGAGCTTTCATACACTTATAGCTCTAAGTGCATTCGTTGCATGGAAATCCCTACTCACTCACATTGATATCTATTGATGGGCATCTCCATAGCCCGTGGATACGCCTAGTTGATGTGAGACTATCTTCTCCTTTTTCCTCATCGCCTCCACCATATTCTATTCCACCTATAATGCTATATCCATGGCTCACGCTTATGTATTGCGTGAGAGTTGAAAAGGTTTGAGAACATAAAAAGGGTGAAACAATTGCTTGACATGTCATCGGGGTTGTGCATGATTTAGATACTTTGTGTGGGGAAGATGGAGCATAGCCAGACCATATGATTTTGTAGGGATAACTTTCTAAGGCCATGTTATTTTGAGAGGACAGAATTGCCTTGTTGGTGTGCTCGAAGTATTACTATTTTTATGTCAATATAGACGATTGCTTTGAATCACTTGTGTCTTAATATTAATGCCATGATTAGATTATATGATCAAGATTATGCTAGGTAGCATCCACATCAAAAATTATCTTTCCTTTATCATTTACCTGTTCGAGCACGAGCAGGAATTAAGCTTGGGGATGCTGATACGTCTCCATCATATCTATAATTTTTGATTGTTTCATTCCAATATTCTACAACTTTCATATACTTTTGGCAACTTTTTATACTATTTTTGGGACTAACATATTGATCCAGTGCCCAGTGCCAGTTCCTGTTTGTTGCATGTTTTTTGTTTCATAGAAAATCCATATCAAACGAAGTCCAAACGGGATAAAAACTTACGGAGATTTTTTCTAGAATATATGTGAATTTTGGGAAGTGGAATCAACAAAAGGTAGTGCCCGAGGGGCCCACAAGCCAGGGGGCATGCCCTACCCCTGGTAGCGCCCTGAGGTCTTGTGGCCACCCCTTAGGTCAGTTGGAGTTGTCCTTTGGCCGCAAGAAAGCTAATTTTTGGATAAAGATCCCCTCAAAATTTCAGCCCGATTGGTGTTACAGATCTGCACATATTTAGGAAACGGTGAAAGGCCAGAATATGTGAGCGCCGAAACAGAAGGAAACTCAGACAGAGAGAGAGAGAGAGAGATCCAATCTTGGAGAGGCTCTTGCCCCTCCACCACCATGGAGGCCAAGGACGAGAGGGGAAACCCTCCTCCCATCTAGGGAGGAGGTCAAGGAAGAAAAATAAGGAGGGGGGCTCTCTCTCTCCCCCTCTCTCCTGGTGGCACCAGAACGCCGCCGGGGCCATCATCGTGACGGCGATCCACTCCAACAACTCTGTTATCTTCACCAACACCTTCATCACCTTCCCGCATCTATCTGCAGCGGTCCACTCTCCCGCAACCCGTTGTACCATCTACTTGAACATGGTGCTTTATGCTTCATATTATTATCCAATGATGTGTTTCCATCCTATGATGTCTGAGTAGATTTTTGTTGTCCTATTGGTTGATTGATGATCATGATTGGTTTGGGTTGCATGTTTTATTAGTGGTGCTGTCCTATGGTGCTCTCCATGTTGCACAAGTGTGAGCGATCCTCGCTATAGGGTGTTGCAATGTGTTCATAATTTGCCTATGGTGGGTTGCTTGAGTGACAGAAGCATAAACCCGAGTAGGTGGGTTGTTGCATATGGGAGTAAAGAGTACTTGATACCTTATAATTCTATGGTTGGGTTTTACCTTAATGATCTTTAGTAGTTATGGATGCTTGCTAGAGTTCCAATCATAAGTGCATATGATCCAAGTAGATAAAGTAAGTTAGCTTATGCCTCTCTCCCTCATATAAAATTGCAATAATGATTACCGGTCTAGTTATCAATTACCTAGGGACAATTCTGCAACTCCGACCTCCACTTTTCCACACTCGTTAAACTAACTTAGTTGTTTATTTGTTTTTATTTAAGTGTTCTTTATTATCTTGCAAACCTATCCTATCACACCTACAAAGTACTTCTAGTTTCATACTTGTTCTAGGTAAAGCGAACGTTAAGCATGCGTAGAGTTGTATCAGTGGTCGATAGAACTTGAGGGAATATTTGTTCTACCTTTAGCTCCTCGCTGGGTTCGACACTCTTACTTGTTGAGAAAGGCTACAATTGATCCCCTATACTTGTGGGTTATCACTGGTCCTTTAAGCTTTAGTGGTAAGTATTTTATGGCGTTGAGATCATCTCCTCGAGCCATATGAATGTGGAGAAGGAAGTCTTCAATCCACACGACTGGGTCTGTTGTCCTATCATATTGTTCGATGTTTATGGGTTTAAACCCTTCTGGGAACTGATGTTGCATAACCTCATTTGTAAAGCACATTGGGTGAGAGGCACCCCTAACCTGGGCTACACCACACCGGAGATCGATTGTCATCCGAACCCTGTGTCGTTCCCGACCTCTATCATTTTGGTCAAGACAAGATTGGTACCTGTATCGTCTACCGGGGGTGTACCCTCTAGATCCAAAGATGGATCATGTCTGACCTGCTCTAGCGTTCAGGTCATGTCGTAGGTCATATGGGTCCTTAGGCTGTATTGGCTCCTTTCTTCTCTGGCGGGGGAGTGCAGGTCGATCTTCTGCCTCTCCATCCATCATGTCCCGTCCTCGAGGTCGGCGGTCTAGTTGGTTATCCTGAGTGCGTCCGGGAGGTGCAACCTCAAGGGCCTCTTCATCAAATTGCGGCAACAAACGTCAGCGTGGGTAACTTTTATTTTGATCCAGACGCTCATTGACATACCCTTCTTTGGCTACTAGGACTCTTGTCCATCTATCATTGATGGTATCTTGTTCATCTTTTAGCTGCTTCTACTTCTTATTCAGGCTTCGGGTGGTGGCTATAAGTTGCCGCTTAAACCGTTCTTGATCTAGTGGGTCCTCAGGGACGATGAAATCCTCGGCTCTGAGGCTAACCTCCTCTTCAGAGGGGGGAAGGTAGTTGCGGTCCTCGGAGGCATTTATACTAATCCTCGTGCCCCTTCGAGTCATCGAGTTGTTGTTTGGGGACAACGGGGTCACATAGGTCTTCCATATTGTCCAGGTATCGTTTTCTCCAGTGCACCTATTGCTTTCCCTACCCTTGCGCCACTTGGATCGTTTGCGTTGACGTCGGCGCTCGGGCGGCTCTTTGCCGGGCTTGGCGCCATTTTTCTAGGGGTGACATCGCCACTCTTCCCAGTGGTGTTGTCGCCCTTATCGTTGGGGTGTCCACCATATAGACATCATAGGTGGAAGTGGATGTCCACCGTCTAGTGGTAGGAGGGGCAGTGGTGTCGACATCTGCATCCATGTCCTCGGCCTCCTTGGAGCCGTAGTCTAGCATATCGGTTAAATCTTCAATAGTGGCTACCAAGTGGGTGGTAGGTGGGACGTAAAATTCCTCGTGGCCTACCTCAAGACCAACCAAAGCATAGGTCAAGGACGGGTCATTTATAATGTTCATTGTCTGGATCCAGGCCAGCGTCTCGTTCAATAGCGAGAGGTTAGCCAGATTAGTCTTCCAGCGCGTCGGCACAGGGAGTGTGCTTGGCCAAGGCTGACCCTGGTCTTCGGACACTATAATCGTATCCAAGCTCGAAGCCATATCCATAGTAAGAATCGTGCCGGAGACGGGGTCGAGCAAGAGGCCTAAGGTTAAAGCTTCGGGATTTCCAGGCTCATCGGGTGAGCTAAGAACCCAGTAAGGACCAGATCGCCCCAAGCGTCGGTGACGTACTCTAGGTTGCCGAACCTGATCTTCTGCACTGGGGCGAAGCTGGCGATCTGGTCGAGGTGATCGTTCGCATTGGCGTGTAAAATGATACTACCGAACGCGAAGAGCTGGTCGGGGACGAAGACATCCCCAGTGTGGATGCTATCATTGATGACTAAGCAAGCCATGGATCCTTTGGTGATCCCACGGAGGAACTCTCAATGAAATAACAAATTTCAGTGTCAAAACTTGCAGATCTCAAGTAGGGGGTCCCAAGCTGTGGATCTTGGATCAATGGGGAACAGGGAACACAAAGGCAGTATTTACCCAGGTTCGGGCCCTCTCAAAGAGGTAAAACCCTATGTCTTGCTTGATTATATTGAGGTGTGTATGATGATTACGGAGTCGATATACCATGAGATCGGATGAACTAAACCCTAGATGAGTAGGATGATTGTTCTACCACGTACGAACTAACCCTCTAGTTTATATAAACACCAGGGGTACCTAGGGTTACACATGGTCGGTCGCCATCTCGAATAAACATGCCGACTCTACCATCTTGACTTGGAGGACACGCTAAGGCACTAGAGGTTTCCTTCCTGAACACGAAGTCGCCTTATAACTCGGACTTCCACTAACAGTCATAGAGCGGCCCACCTATCCAGCCCATAAGAGATAGATCGGCGGCCCGAGGAACCTTTAGTCTCGGACTCCCTCGGTGGGCCTTACGCAACACCTGTCACTCTTACACGCATGAAGGTTTATGTTCCCCCACTCCCAAAAACCGATTTAATTCCAAAATTCCTCATTTCCCCCGCCCCCCTGTGCTGCCTCCTCCGAAATATCGCCTGGCTCACCGGCGCGCCCCTTGTTGCCTCCTTTCATCGCCATTGCCGCCGCTTCTTCTCGTCGCCACCACGCCACGGCTTTCGTCGATGCCATGTCGCGAATGTCTGAATCGTAATGGGCATGGCCTCCTCCTCCATCATCGTAGGCATCTCGTTGTCGCTGCCACCGTTGAGCTCGTCCTCGATGACAACCCCTCCGGACATGTTGCCCTCCTCTGCCATTATCAGAGACCTCGCGCAGCCTTCGAACGCCAAGCACGCCACTTCTTCATTATGTATCTTTGTGTAGCATAAATAGATATGTAGCATCCATGGATTAAATTAGAGTAGTGTTTCTTAGTATTTTTTGTGGTTAGGATAACTAGGAGTAGACATAAATGCCATTTTGAGTAGCATGTCGCTGCTGTCGCCTTCACCGAGTTTCTCCCAGATGGCTACGAGTAGTGTCTTAGCATGGATTAAATTTGAGTAGTGTCGTTTGCTTATATTTGCACATACTGACTTGATTGCCAATGTTCAGTCGAAATGTCTTTCATTTCCATTTCACGGAATTTCAGGCACTCGTTATGTCCTCTTGTTAGCAAAGGTCATGTAGATTTTTTTTTCCTTTTTTGCCTAGGATCCATTCTAATATCGTTTGCTTATAATTGCACGTATTGACATGAGTGCAATGTTTTGGCAAACCCTCAATTCATTTCTGTGTCACCGAATATCTGGCACTTGTTATCTCCTGTTTGTAGCAAAGTTCATGTCAAAATTTTCTTTCCTTTTTTGCCTAGGATACATTCTAGTATTGTTTACTTATATTTGTAGGTATTGACACGAGTGCCAATGTTTTGGCGAAACATCGATTCATTTCCGTTTCTCAAATTTCTGGCACTCGTTATGTCCTCCTTTTAGCAAAGGTCATGTCAAATTTTCTTTCCTTTTTTTCCTATGATCCATTCTAGTATCGTTTGCTTATATTTGTAGGTATTGGCATGAGTGCCAATGTTTTGGCGAAACGTCGATTCATTTCCGTTTCACCAAATTTCTGGCACTCGTTATGTCCTCCTTTTATCAAAGGTCATATCAAAATTTTCTTTCGTCTTATTTATGCTTCGATACTCATAATTGCCACACTAACTTTTAGCAATCACAACAAATGGATTTCGGAGAACCATCTTCTATGGACCCTGAGGCAGTCCTGGACTAAGGGGTCCTCGGGCCATTGGCCTATCTCCTAATAGACCGGCTTGGTGGGATGTTCTCTGACTATCACAGGAAGGGTCAGATATGCCATGACCCCATGTTCTAGAAGGAAGTCTCGAAGGTGCGTCGTGCACTCCAAGTCAAGATGAGGAAATCGGCATCTCCATCCCCGGCAGGAGACCTATCATATGTAAACCCTAGGTACCCCTGGTGTCTATAAATCGGGAGGGTTTTAGATTGTAGGGCAGAGAAACTCATCTAGGGTTTTAGCTATTCAATCTCGAAGTAGATCAACTCGATAGCCTTCATACACATCAATATAATCGAGAAGGACATAGGGTTTTACCTCCATAGGAGGGTCTGAACCTGGATAAACATCGTCCCCTTCGTCCCCTGTTACCATCGATCATAGACTCACAACTCGGGACCCCCTACTCGAGATCTGCCGGTTTTGACACCGACATTGGTGCTTTCATTGAGAGTTCTGTTGTGATCTCCAAAGGAATCGATGGCTCGCTTAGTCATTAGCAAAGAAGTCTGTAACATGGACTCCTTTGTCCCTAGACAGATCTTTGCTTTCGGCCGCATTGTGCTACACGCTGACCCGACCGGCCGTATTGGCCGGGTCGGGAGTGTCGCCTTGGATCAAGAGGTCAAATTCAAGAACCTAGAGTTCTCCGTATACTCTCGGGGCAATCTTTTGCTCACCGGTCTCGCAATCTCATCTGACATGCACGTGGACTCCAAGGCCTTGACCTCGGATTTCGCTTTTGACCCAGCCCACGGGACCAACTCCGACGATGATCTGGCTTTTAGTCCGGATCCATCCATAGCATCGGATGGTCGAGGGTCAGCTCCTGCCAAACACCCTCCTTGTGCAAACGCATCGGAGGTTAACTCCGAAAGCTCTGAGGAGATTGACCCGATTGAGCTCTCAACACTCAATGAGGCTCTAGATCGGATCCTATCGATGAAAATCACTAACGACCCAACCCCGATCCACGCTCAGATTGGTCTTGAGGTGGGTCAAGAGGAATTTTTCATCCCACCCACCACCCACTTAGTAGCCACTATCGAAGACTTAAACGATATGTTGGACTACGCCTCCGAGGAGGTAGAAGACATGGATGAACAGGATTGCGCTCCCGCCACCACCAACACCAGGCGATGGACTGCCACCTCCACCTACGACGTCTACATGGTAGATACTCCCGTCGATAAGGGCGAGCACACACGCGAAAACAATGGCGATAAATCGGGTGAACAACCATCAACGCACCGGAAACTGTGCAAACGATCAAAGGCAAAAAAGGGAAGGGAAGCCATTGCCAACGCCGGGGAAAATGACACCCTGGAATACCTCGGCGATCCCGATATCCCTGAGCAACCGCTAGAGGACTAGGAAAGGCCGAAAGATCAACGCGACCTCGAGGGCTTAAATGATTCCGAGGATGACAACTACCTTCCCCTATATAGGAGCAGGAAAGCCTGGAAGCCGAAGACGAAGACTTCACCATCCCCGAAAACCTTGAGGATCAGGTACGGTTTAGGTAACAGCTTATAGCCACTGCCCGAAGCCTGAAGGGTATGGTACCGGTCTATTGGACCAACCCAACAGTTATCCACGCCGAAGGCTACTATCGCAGTTCGACGACGGGTTCCCTAATACACCGTCTCCCAAGCATACTCCATTCGACTAGCCAGACTGCCCTCCCCGAGGACGAGATAGGACGGTTGGCAACACCGGTTATAGGTCGGCGGTACCCCACAGAAGGGGAAAAGAGCCAATAGAGCATGAGGACAGGTACGACCTATGACACGACCGGGATTATAGAACAGGCTGCACGAGATCCATCTACGGATCTAGAGGGTACTCCCCCGATAGACGGGACGGGTACTAGCCTTGGATCGACTGCAACAACAAAGGCTGGGAACAAAACCGGGCCAGATTAGGCGTCGACCATTGGCGTGACATAGCCCAGGTCAGGGGCACTGCCCACCCACTGTGCTTCACAGACAAGGTGATGCAGCATCAGTTCCCAGAAGGGTTTAAACCCATGAACATAGAGCAATACAACAGGACAACTGACCCAGCAGTATGGATCGAGGATTTCCTCCTCCACATTCATATGGCACAAGGAGATTATCTCCAGGCCATCAAGTATCTGCCCTTAAAATTTAAGGGGCCAGCTCGGCACTGGTTAAACAGCCTATCCAAAAATTCTATCAGCAGTTGGGAGGATCTCAAGGACGCACTCCGATCTAACTTCCAGGGCACCTATGTATCGCCACCGGACTCCTTCGACCTCAGCAACGTCGTCCAAAAGGCAAGAGAGTCAGCTCGACAACATTGGAATCAGTTCTTGACCAAGAAAAACTAGATCATCGATTGCCCACATGCTGAGGCAATAGCCTCTTTCAGGCACAATATTCTAGATGAATGGCTGGCTCGCCAGCTCGGTCAGGACAAGACTAGGACTATGTCCGCCCATACATCACTCATGACCCGCTTTTGCGCGGGCGAGGATAACTAGCTGGCTAGACTAAGCCACAACCCCGAATACCCGACACCTCCTAAGTCCGGGATGGAAAGGGGAAACCACGACGCAACAAAAGTAAACGCCAGCACAACAATGGTGATGCCGATGACACGGCCGTTAACGCCGATTTACGCAACCCCCGATCCGGGCAGTGGAAGAAGCCTTCTAAAGGCAATCGTGATAGACCTACCCCGTTGGACAAAATCATGGAGAGGCCTTGCCAGATCCATGACACCCAAGACAAGCCCGCCACCCACACCAACTGTAACTGTTGGGTGTTCAAACAAGCTGGCAAACTTGCAGCCGAAGAGCAAGGCAAGGGCCCACGCAGGAAGGATGATGACGAGCCTCGTGGTCCAAATAATGGAGGTCAGAAGCAGTTCCCTCCAGAGGTAAATAATGTGAACATGATATACGCTACTCACATACCCAAAAAGGAGAGGAAGCGCGCCTTTCAAGAGGTCTACGTCGTAGAGCCTGTAGCCCCGAAGTAGAGCATGTAGCCCTGATTGAGGAAGTGAGGGATACGAATGGGAAGCGTGAATAGGCCTCGGGGTTTTCCCCTTTTATGAGGCGTGACACCAATGAGCCTCCCTTTATTATGCCGCAAGTCTCTCCGCTTCCTGAGATGTGCGTGTCGTTATGCACGCATAAAGTAACCTAGGGTGTTAATCATATCCTGTGTGAAACGGAAGACGATCTATATATTGATGAGTCGTGCCAATGTAAAAACGACCCCGAACCGCGAATAAAGTTTTCATAACTAATTCAGTGGTTGTGATAGACCACGACCCTTCGTCAAAAAGGCTGTCAAAAAACACTATTTACACTTTGACGTTTGGCCTTTGGGGCTAAGAGACTCATAGCATCCGGACGAGCATATGATCGGGAAAATTACACATCATCGGAAGCCGGACTAGTCTCATCCGATCATTAATAGGAAGAAGAACTCATCCCGCAAGCCGAAGACTCCGATCACATGAAGATGCCAGTGCTGTGACCCTTGGCGTTGGGGGCTAGTTCGGGGGATACTGAGGGAATCCTAGACTAAGGGGTCCTCGGGCCGCTGGCCTATCTCCCAATAGGCCGGCTTGGTGAGCCGCTCTTTGACTATCTCAGGAAGGGTCAGATATACCACGACTCCGTGTTCTAGAAGGAAGTCTCGAAGGCGCGTCATGCACTCTAAGTCAAGATGAGGAAATCGACATCTCCATCCTCGGTAGGAGACCTATCATATGTAAACCCTAGGTACCTTCGGTGTCTATATAAACCGGGAGGGTTTTAGATTGTAGGGCAGAGAAACTCATCTAGGGTTTTAGCTATTCGATCTCGAGGTACATCAACTATGTAGCCTTCATACACATCAATATAATCTAGCAGGACGTAGGATTTTACCTCCATACGAGGGTGAGGGAGTCCTGGATTAAGGGGTCTTCGTGGGGCCGACCTGTTTCTTATGCACCGGACTGTATGGGCCACTTGCCAAACATTGATCGATTGAAGGCCCTGTCTCCAGGAAGGAACCTTCGGGAATCGTGGCTTGTCCTCCATGTTTTATGTAGCAAATAGGCATGTTTATCTTTTCGGCATGTAATCGACCATGTGTAAACCCGAGGTACCCCCGGCGTCTATACAAGCTGGAGGGTTTTAGGTTGTAGACATAGGACAACTCATCTAGGGTTTAGCTCTTTGATCTCGAGGTAGATCGACTCTGTAACCTATACACCATCAATACAATCAAGCAGGACGTAGGCTATTACCTCCATAGGAGGTCCCGAACATGGGTAAAACCTTGTCCCCTTCGTCTCATGTTACCATCGATTCTAGTCTCACATCTCGGGACCCTCTACCTGAGATCCGCCGGTTTTGATACCGACATTGGTGCTTTCATTGAGAGTTACATTTTGCATGCTCAAGGAATCAATGTCTCGCCTTGTCATCAACGAGGAGGTCCACAACATGGACACTTTCGTCCCCGGACAGATCTTCGCCTTCGACAGCGTTGTGCTGCACGCCGACCAGACCGGCCATCTAGGCCATGTCGAAAGCTTCGCCCCTGGTCAAGAGGTCAGATTCGGGAACCTAGAGTTCTCCGTGGATCCTAGGGGCGACTTGTCACGATCCCACCCCGATTTGTGCTCAGATAGTCCATAAAGCGGGCCAGGATGAATTTTTTGACCCACCCACCACCCACTTCATAGTCGTAGTCGAAGACTTAACCGATATGTTGGACTATGCCTCCGACGAGGCAGAATACATGGATGAAGAGGATTGCGCCCTGACCCCCATCAATACCGGGCGATGGGCTGCCACCTCCACATACGATGTCTACATGGTAGACACCCCTGTCGCTAATGGTGACAAAACACCTAATAACAATGGCGACAAGTTGGGCAATGCACCGTCAAGGCGCCGGAAACCGCATAAGCACTCAAAAGGGAAAAAGGGAAGGAAAGCTATCATCGGCACCGGGGACAGAGATTACCCCGAAGACCGTGGCGATCCTGATATCCCCGAACACCCGTTAGATGGTCAGGAAAGGCCTGAAGACCAGAGCAACCCCAAAGACTTCAATGATTCCGAGGATGACAACAACCTCCCTCCCGTCAAGGAGGAGGACATCCCGGAAGCCAATGACCTAGACATTCCTAATAACTCTAAAGATCAGGAACTATTCAGACAACAGGTCATAGCAACGGCTCGCGGCCTGAAAGCGAAGGAACGACAACTTAAAGCTGAACAAGATGACCTCAATGATCGATGGACAAGAGTCCTCTCAGCTGAGGAGGTATATGGTACCAGTCTGTCGGACCAACCTAAGAGATATCCACGCAGAAGGATGTTGCCGCAATTTGACGACGAACTCACTTATACTCCGTCTCCCAAGCATACCCCATACGACAAGCCGGACTACCCCCCCCCCCCCCCGCGCGGGCATGACAGGACGGCTGACGACACCGGTTATAGACCGGTTATTCCCCAAAGACGGGGACAAGAGCCACTAGAGCCTAGTGACAGGTTTGATCTATGAGACGACCTAGACTAGAGAGCAAGTTGTACAAGATCCATTTATGGATCCTGAGGCTACTCACCCGATAGACGGGAAGGTATAGATCATGGCTCGATCGCAATAACAGAGGCCGGGAACGCAACCGGTCTCGAACAGACGTCGAATACAGGCGCGATATAGCTCGGGTTCAAGGCGCCGCTCATCCTCTATGCTTCGCAGATGAGGTGATGCAGCATCAGTTCCCAGAGGGGTTTAAACCCGTGAACATCGAACAGTACGATGGGACAACTGATCCAACCGTATGGATTGAGCACTTCCTCCTCCACATCCACATGGCACGAGGAGATGATCTCCATGCCATAAAATATCTCCCCCTAAAACTCAAGGGTCCAACTCGGCACTGGTTAAACAGCCTCCCTGAAAACTTATCGGATGTTGGGAAGTCTTAGAGGATGCAATGTCGTACAGAAGCCCGGAGAGTCCGCGCAACAATTCTGGAATCGGTTCTTCACGAAGAAGAACCAGATTGTCGACTGCCCGGATGCTGAGGCAATATCCTCTTTCCGACATAATATTTGGGATGAATGGCTGGCTCGCCAGCTCGGCCAGGATAAACCTCGGACTATGTCCGCCCTTACTTCCCTCATGACCCGTTTTTGCGCGGGCGAAGATAATTGGCTAGCATGACGCAGCCAAAACTCCGAAGACCCCGAAACCTCCGAAGTTCGGGATGGAAACGGGAAACCCAAGCGCAACAAGAACAAGTGCCAGCACAATAACAGTGATGCCAATGATACGGCTGTTAACGCCGGCTTTCGCAATTCCTGACCTAGGCAGCGGAAGAAGCCTCCTAAAGGCAATCGCGATGTACCAACCCCACTGGCGAAGATCATGGAAACTCCTTGCCAAATCCATGGCACCCAAGAGAAGCCTGCCAACCACACACACCGTAACTGTTGGGTGTTTAAATAGGTCGGCAAGCTCCCTCCCGAGGATCAAGGCAAGAGCCCTCGCAACAAGGACGAGGATGAGCCTCGGGGTCCGATCGGTGGCGGTCAAAAGAAATTCCCTCTAGAGGTCAAAACAGTAAACATGATATACACCACCCATATACCCAAGAAGGTGAGGAAGCACGCCCTTCGTGATGTCTACGCTATAGAGCATGTAGCTCCGAAGTATAACCCCTTGTCGGCATACCCGATCACTTTCGATCGACGTGATCACCCGACCAGTATAGGTCATCGGGGTTCGGCTACACTCGTCCTAGACCCCATCATAGATAGGTACCACCTCACAAAAGTCCTAATGGATGGAGGAAGTAGCCTTAACCCGATTTACTCAGATACGGTGAAAAAGATGGGAATAGATCTGTCAAGGATCAAACCGAGCAACACTACCTTCAAAGGAGTGATTCTAGGTGTCGAGGTTCAGTGCACAGGCTCCATCAGCCTGGAAGTAGTATTCAGCTCGCCCGATAACTTTCGAAGCGAAGAATTGATCTTCGACATTGTGCCCTTCCGCAACGGCTATCTGCCCTGCTTGGCCGGACAACATTCACTCGCTTCAACGTCGTTCTGCATTATGCGTACCTCAAGCTCAAGATGCCCGGCCGCAAGGGGGTCATCACTGTTAACGGCGACATAGAGCGCTCTCTCCAAACTCAGGAGCATGCGCTGGCACTGGCAGCCGAATTCAATTACAACAATGATCGGTAAACTCCGCAATCTGCCGTAAAGGCGGGCAAGATGGGGAAGCGAGCACGGTTTCAGACCGAACTCTCAGAACTCTCCCCTCCCCTTAAATAGGGATTCGCCCCCCATCGCATAACCCTAGGACCAGCAAAGTACGTGCCAAGGAGGCACAACTTCGCGCTCAAAATTCCATGGATGGTGGTGGGGACAAAAGGGTAAGTGTTCGGCTGGACCAAACTATTATCATCACGACATCTTCGGACACATTGCAGGGAGTATCAAAGGACTTGCACAAGTCATAAAGCTCATCAACACTTCGGCGACTTCTCAATACCTTGTTTGCAAGATCCGATCGCCAAACATTAACACCCATTGAGGTGCACCAAGACACAGGAGTACACAAGCGGATGGGCACACCGAAGACATAAGGTCAAAAATTGAAGACCCCTGGTATAACCACTCCTGTAAAACTTCTTTTTTTTCACATACCTGTAAGCAGTCGCTTCGGCACTCCGAGTAATAAGAGTTGTTGAGGAAAAATGTAGGATCATTATACATGTTTGCCATGTTGTCCTTTTTGGCGCATATTTTCCTTTTCTCCCTCTTCTCGTGAAATAGTTTGGTATTCTACAATGCAACCAGATAATAGACCGGGGGATCGAGTTTAAAACCAAATCGCCTTATGTACAACTTATTATGTGATTGGCATCTTGGAATTCACTTTATATGCATCGACTCTGAACTATGTCTTGGGTCAATAGTTGGGTTGCCCGGCTCTTGTGCTTGCCCCTTTACGTTCCGCTCATTCGGCTAAAAGGGCAAAGGGAGAACCCCTGCGATTGTGTTTCCGGATAGTCTGGTCAAACACCTCAGGGGAGAAAACAGAAAATTGACTGTCATAGTATGCGAGAGCCGGTCTGCGAATCCGAGCTTAAAGTGTTATACTTAAATCCTCCTCAAAGGATATTCCGTGTTATGCGAGGGGTTTGCTCTCCATGCAAACCATGTGATGTTTGTCCTTAGCCGCGATTCATCTGAATATCACAACACTCCGGGGGCTAGTCATCAGCCCCCCGCGGTACTTTTTACGCCCCTAGGGCTAACTAAAAGAAATAAACCACTATCGTCTGATTGCTTGGTCCGCCGCACTCTACCACCTTCGGGCTCCGATAATTCGGCTAAGGGATACAGTGCATTGGCAGAGACACCCCATGTAGTATATACATGGGGGATGAAGCCGACGACTCGCATCTTTCAGTTTCAAACAGCCACACAAGAGTTATAAAGGAATGCAAAACATTGAAAGCATGATAAACTATAACATTAAAACTTTAAAAATGTCTTCGGACACATTACAACTTATTCATGCATGTTATCGTTCAAACATTGCGACGCTATCACCCGAGCACCTTCCATCACTCCGGCGAAGTACAGTTCGGGGTGCCTATGTTCCTTCCGAGGAGGTGGCGGGGCGGTAGCTATCTTCATTGGATCCAGCCCCGGCCAATGCACCTTGGCCTATGCAAGGGCCATATGATCTCCCTCGATGCAGGAGGATCACTTTATAGTGTCGAGGCAGGGCACAACATCGATCAGCCTTTGCACTAGACTGAAGTAGCTGCCGGGCAGTGGCTCATTGGGCCATAACCGGATGAAGAGGTCCTTCATGGCCGGCTCCGCCATCCGGTGCAGCTCCATTAGCGGCTTCAGCTGCTCGACGAGAAGAGGAGAGTGCTCGGGGGCTTCAAACTGTGCCCAGAATAGGCGCGCTTCATCTCCTTCTTCCCGCGGAGCATAGAGATGCTTCACGTCCGCCACGCTCTTCTGAAGGTCGGAGCAGGGGCCTGAGGAATGCCACACCCGGGTAAGCAGCTTGAACTTGCTATCCCCGTAGACACACTGCAATAAGTACGGCTTACCATCCTTTATGTCCTTCGCTTGGCGGACCTGCTCCTCAAAGAAACGCCTATCCACCCGCTCCTTTTGGAGATCGGCTTTTAGGGTGAATAGTTCGGCCGCGTGCTCCTTGCCTTTTTTCTCAAGGACCTCACACTTGTGGCTGGCGTCCTTGAGCTCCTATTGAATCTCCTACACTCGTGCCTCGTGTTTGTCATTGATGGCTCTCAAAGCCGAAAGCGCGATGGCCGCTTGTCCGGCCGCCGCCCTCTCAACGGCCGCCTCATCCTTGGCTTGCTGCAGCTTGGCCTTGAGCTTTTTCGCCTCCTTCGCCAAGGCTGTTTGATCATTAACACTATGAAAAAACCGCATTGACAGTATTCCGATAAAGGTGTCCGGATGTTGATTCAGACTTACCTTGCGCCTCGTCGAATCTTTTGCTAAGGGAATCAAGCTCATCTTTAGAGCCTTTGAGCTTCCGATTCAGCTCATTCAGCTCGGTGCCATTCACAGCCGCCGCCGATGACGAAGCATGTAATACACAAATCCTTGTCGGGTTACATGGGTTCAATACTTCCGAACTGTCGTCAGTCCGATCACATGTCCGGTCCTCTTAGGGGTTATTCGAACGTTCCGAACACACATTTTTGTATGAAGTTCGGAAACGGATCCATAATTGACTCCTAGGTAAGTTTTTTCAAACTCACCTAGGGCTTGGGGGCTGCCATGTATATAATCGTAAAAATAAATAAACATTTTTGCAGACAAGAGTGTCGCGTGGCTTACTTGAAAACCCGTCAGGAGACCCTTGAAGGCATCCTTCAATCCATTGTCAACGGACTGAATGCTTTGCAATACCGCACGCATAAGAGTGTGGTGCTCCTCGGTAATGGAAGCGCTCGACAAAGCCTCCTCCATGACCGGCCACCCATTGGTTGGTGGCACCGGTGGTGATCGGATAACCCGATCACCAACCGGGGTTTGAACCGTTTCCTCCAGAGGCGTGGTGCGCTCCGGAGATGCCCTTAGAGAGGAATGAGCGGCCGCTCGTCCGACCTCCTCAGTGTCCGGGCGGGGAAGCTCCCCCCGGTCTTCGGCGATCCAGGCATTAGCCTCGGCCATGATGTCATCTCCCCCCCCCCCGCCAGTGCCTAGCTCCATGGGAGTGTGCTGGGCGACACCTCCATGGAGTCCTTCGCGACGCCCGGAGGGGTGGGATGCGACGCATTCCCACTCTCCGCTAGTTTGGCAGGCGAGGTGTCCCCGTCTGACACATGGTCGGGGGGAAGCACGTGTGGGGGGCTCCAAAGTTAATAAATGCCCGCACATTATTAAATTATAAACTCATGCATGACAAAAAAAGGAGTCCTCGGGTTCTCACCTTCAAGCAGGGGGCTTGACCCAAGCTCCTCTGTGGAGCCCTCTCGGAGTCGCCGGACTCAGTATCCGAGTCCGAACTATCGTCGGACAAGATTACATGTGCTCGACGCGCCCTCTTCGGGGCAGGAGAGGGTACCACCTCCACGGCGTCCAATGACGCCGCTCTCTTTCTTGCGCGAGGAGAATCGCCCTCCCCCTCATATCTGTCCTTGTCCTCATGCTCCTCTTGATTCCAGGAGGCATGGGTTTCTTCGGACGTAGCCTCTAGCTGGTCCCTGATGCGTAGGCCTTCTCGGCCTGGTTTCTTCTTCTTCACTTTCTTCGCAGGCGCCTGGTAAGGCGCCTCGATGAGCATCTCCTCTAAGAGCCCGGACTTGGGGTCTTCGGGCTGAGGCGCCAGGCAATCGATGCACGTGGCTTTGCTCAGCCATTTCTGCAAAGAGTGATCGGAAAAAATGATATAGATTTCCTCTATGAGGGACAGAGCCGATCAGGAAAAATTATACCGTACCTTGGAAGCGGGCTTGGCGGCGTGCAGACCCCGATCTTCCTCCTCGGCTGGCCAATCTTCTTGCGGCTTGAAAAGCACCTTCCACGGCTTCTCTCACATAGTGCGGAAGAGGTGCAAAATCATGGGCGCGTCATCGAGGTGACGAGCCCACAAGGGAGTATCCCGGCGCTGGCAGGGGAGGACGTGCCGCCGGAGCATAACCTAGACCACATTGGTCAGCGCGATGTCGTTACGATCATGGAGCCAATGCGCTTCTACAGGTCCCTCACTTCTTTGCTCGGTCCCCAGCTGAGGCCCTTGCGCAGCCATGAAGTTAATCTGGTGGTGGGACCGGATCTGAATCCGGCGGGCACAATCTGACCTTCTTCTTGTGGCTCAGTGATATAGAACCACTCCTTTTTCCACACCTTGATGGTGTTGATGAAGGTGCTCGATGGCCATACGACACGGGTAAGCTTGCCGATGACAGCCCCGCCGCAGTCTGCATGTTTGCCTCCGACGCACTTTGGCTTGACGTTGAACACTTTGAGCCAAAGCCCGAAGTTTGGCTCGACCCACAAAAAGGCCTCGCAGATAGGGATGAAGGCCGATATGTGCATGAGTTCGACGGGAGATCATGGAAGTCGAGACCGTAGAAAAACATATGCCCCCTAACGAAGGGGTGGAGCGGGAAGCTCGGTCCCCGGATGAAGTGGGGGATGAAGACCACACTTTCAACTGGCCTGGGAGTGGGGATCACTTGGTCCACCTCCGATGCACGGTGAGGGATGTTTGTGGGAAGGTAGTCGGCCTTCTTGAGGCCTTGGATGTCTCGATCGGTGACCGTGGAAGCCTCCCACTTGCCATTGCAGCCCGCCATGGATGAGCTCAAAGGGGGAGAGTGGAAAACCTATATCTGCGCTTTGGAGACTCGGAGGAACAAGGAAGCAGAGAAGGCGAATGTGAGGTGTGGTTAGGGCATGGGGTTTTCTTTCCCTTTTATGAGGCTTATCGCTATTTGGCCTCCCTGTGTTGCACCGTGAATCCCTTCGCTTCACGAGATGTGTGTGCCTTTGCGCGCGCATGATTAAACGTATCCCATATAAAATGGAGCATGATCTATGCATTGATAGATCGTGTTGATTGAAACAGCCTCGAACTGCGAATCGAGTTTTTGCAACTGGTCTAGCGGTCATGGTGGGCCGTGACCTTTCGTCAGAAAAGTCGTCAGGGGACGGTGTTTTATCCCTTGACGTTTGGCCTTCATGGCTAACCTATTCACGGTGTCCGAACATGCCACTATTCGGAAAACTACAAGTCGTCGGAGGCCGAAATAAATTCAGCAGGAAGAACTCACCCCGCAAGCCGAAGACTCTAATTACACGAAGCAACTAAATCTAAGACCCTTGGCATTGGAGGCAAGTTCAGGGGCTACTGAGGGAGTCTTGGATTAATGGGTCCTCGGGGGGCCGACCTGTTTCTTATGAGCCGGACTGTATGGGCCGCTTGCCGAACATTGATCGATCGAAGCCCTGTCTCCAGGAAGGAAGCTTTGGGAATCATGGCTTGTCCTCCATGTTTGATGTAGCAAATAGGCATGTTTATCTTTTCAGCATGTAATCGACCATGTGTAAACCCTAGGTACCCCCTGCGTCTATATAAGCCGGAGGGTTTTAGGTTGTAGACATAGGACAACTCATCTATGGTTTAGCTCTTTGATCTCGAGGTAGATCGACTCTGTAACCTATACACCATCAATACAATCAAACAGGACATCGGGTATTACCTCCATAGGAGGGCCCGAACCTAGGTAAAACCTTGTCCCCTTCGTCTCCTGTTACCATCGATTCTAGTCTCACGGCTCGGGACCCCCTACCCGAGATCCGCCGGTTTTGACACCGACAGAGGGCCTGAACCTGGGTAAACATCGTCTCCTTAGTCTCCTGTTACCACCAATCCTAGACTCACAACTCGGGACCCTCTACTCGAGATCTGCCGGTTTTGACATCGACAGACCCCTCATCTCAGCGTCATCAACATGACAAAAGGCAAAAGAAGAAATCAGCCAATGAACCTACCACTAGTAAGGCACTAGGAGAAATGTGTTGAAAGATTGTACCAGTTAGTACATATGGAAAATATTTAAGCTCGGTGAACCGATGCTACCAGAACACCAATTGAGTGCACTAAACGTTGAAATTCAGCTTCTACATAATGATGTAGTAGCTAGGTCAGAAGAGGGTGTGAAGCATGACACCGCCAATGTTATAGATGGCTTTCGATTTGTCGATTAGTGTTGATAAAATATATCTTGGGTTTGAGAGTGTGATCAATGACAATATTTTCTACGTGGACGTAATCAAACCGTCTTTAATGAAGCTTTGGTCACTCTTGCATGCTGCAAATCCATTAGACCAAAATACAGAAGTTGCCTTCCTTGATCTGTATTACCTGCATTATGCCTATGTGGATTCTGATAAAGGCCAGTGTCGTATCGTGAATTACCTCCACAAGACCATTATTGATGTTCCACAGCACAAGCACAACTTTATTGTGCCTTACTTCAAAACATAAGTTCATTTATTTATGTTTCCACATATATACATGAGTATTTCGATGTCAATATCATTCATGTTACATTGTCCAATTGTTTTGTGCAGAAATGAACACAGGATTGTCATCGTACTAATGCCCCAGGACGGCCGAGCTTATTTCTTTGGTTCCAAGAGACACACTAAGAAGTCGTGGACCGATCTGAAGAAGGTTCTCAATGTCGCTCTTTTGATGTGTCATAAGTCTGCCGTAAGAACATTGTCGTATGAGATTTACAAATTTAACACTAGCTTCTATTGCTGGCAACAACCGAAAGGCGCAACAATGCACATGTCTGGCTACTATTCCATGGTCTTGATGGATGACTACGTGCGCGTAGGACCACACTTGAGAAGCGATTCGATGTTGCAGAAATGGTCTGAAGAAAATGAGGAGAAAGTTAAGCTACATGGAGAGAGTGAAGCAGAACGAAAGATGAGAATGAAACATCAAAATGGTGATATATATGCTCCTTTGTAGTCTAGAAACGTCAAAAACATTTTAAGTGTGCAATGTGCTACAATGCTTGTTACCTTGTGATCTCTAGTTTATATGTAAGTGTATCATATATTTATATATTTATCTTGTAATATTTTCTATATGTATATAGTTACCTTGTGATCTTTTTATATTTATACATTTTGAATGTTATTGTGTGCTAAAAATACTAGATGGGACCGCCAAAAGAATTGTTGGAGGGAGTCTCCGCGACGGACAGGGAGAAGTACAATCTATGGACGCGGGAAAAGTATCGCGCAGATCACCTCACAGAGGCAATGTTAGCTTGGGTCAGAAGTGTTCAAATGGCTATCTGTTTTAATGCAGCGATTGAGAAGATGGCAGAGAGGCGATTCAATGACCTCGCGCTGTGCATCCTTAGGAGATGACCCCGGGTGAGAGGCTAAGGATTTCGCCGGGTCTGAGTCCAACCACCATACCCATGTCAGGTCAGGTAGTTCAATGGGCTCTTCGAGAAGCCAAATCTTCTATTCGAGAACAAGCGGCCCGTTGGTCCACCTTCATTCCATCAACTACTAAGTCATGTAATATGTGTGGCTTCTACTAACGCTCTCATCGACCGACACTCATTTCACTCCTAAACAACTCGTCAAACCATTAAGAGCAACACATATATTCCTATCATTATAATGCACTTGTTATATGTGCTTTATAAATACCACTTTTCATTAATTTGACATCATAGTAAAATGGCGCGTTACGTGGATCGATGTTCAAACCAAAGTTTATGTATGAAATGCAATTTGATGAAATGATCCAGGTGCCATATGCTGCAATAACGTAAATTCGGCATGGAATAATAGCGGTGGGTGGCGGTAGAAAAATAATCGCCACTGCAGAGTTCAATTTCTATGGTGGGCAGGGACCAATGCCCGCCACTAGTCACGGGCTACCACTGGTAGGCGGGTGCCCGCCACTAATGGCATGTTACCAGTGGCAAAAGGTCGATGGCGGGCGGGCAACGGCAGAGCTACGTAGACCTAGCCGGTGTCACACGCACTAGGTCCAATTTGTACTTACTTAATATAGTCCAATGATTTAGTGTGTAGGTCACTAAATGGTTTGACATGTAGGCATGTGTTCTTCTATGTGGATACCAGGTAATTTCAAGGCTGGATCCGCCCTGCGGGCAGGCCTGGGAGCCTGGCCCCCCATTGCTAGCCTTTTTGCACCCGCCACCGCTAAGCATTCCTGCAGTAGTGGTGTATCCATCACGTACCCAATCATAGGTAGGAATGAGTCGGAGGGGGTGGCTTCAGTGTCTCCAACGAGGTGGTTGGATAGGTCGCAGTTCCCAAGGGCCACGAGGAACAGCTCAAGCCACATGGCGTAGTTTGAGTCATGAAGATCAAGGTTGATGAGAATAGAGATCTTGATCGCAGAAACATAGGGCCCGAGAAGGGTTGCATGAGGGGGTACGGGGACATTCATGCCCTTTTCCTCGACAGGATGTTGGAGCTCTTCCTCGTGAGTTCGGATGATGAACTCACGGTTCTTGAGCTCTTCTTTGAACATCTTCAGTTTGTCGACATTCATGATGGAGGTGGGGAAAGCGACATTGTCGACGACGATTAGGGTTAAGAGATCGAGTGTATGAGGACAGGAATGATTCGTCCTGATATAATGTATTATGGAAAACACCGGGAGACTTAGTACATGACTCGGCTTAGCCTCCGATGTATAGATAGCATCAGATATTACGAAGTTTCATTAGAACACAACTTCATAAACATACATGGCTCCGAGATGATGTGTCATCGGATGATTAGACCCTAATAGATACGTTCATGGAATTTCAACATAGAGGATCTACAAGAGATGCCTTAAATAGGGGTAGAGGCCAACTTCTGCCCATCGATGATTTTCCCGAAATTTTAGGGTGCATGTTGCGACAATTAGCGAGCCTCCTCCAAGGCCTCAATAGTATTGGTTCTTTACTTTAAAACCGTTTTTTTCTTTGGATTTTCTTTTTACAGTTTCAATCGTACCCGTGTGAATTCCCATCAGTCACTCATTGTGATGAATACTCGAGCAAACACATAGGAAGTTGGTCGGTCCAGCTTGGCTTCTCCAATGCATTAAAACGTACATGCCTTCTCCTACGTTTTTAGAGTTATTTGTCATTTTTTCGGTTTTAGCCCCCTTCAGTTTTTCAGCCAATTTTCATTTATTTTTCATATTTATTTAAATCAGATAAAGGATTTGAAAAAAATGTAGATAAAATAAATTGTTCACTCGTTTTTAAAAGATGGTTTGAGGTACTTTGAAAGAAATGTTCATGGAAATGTACAAGTGTTCCCCATATTTTCAAAAAGTGTTCATGCATTTTTTATGTAATTAATAAGTAATCACATGTTTAGAAAATCTATTGTGTAAATTTAAAAAATGTTCACACAGTTAAAAAAAGTTCATTTAATTTAGAAAGTCCATGTACTCCCCCTGTAAAGAAATATAAGGGTGTTTAGATCACTAGATCTGAATACAGAGGGAGTAATTAATAAGATATTTAGAAAATGTCCATGTGTTTATTTATAAATTTATCATGCATTCAAAAATAATTCATTGTGTATTTTCTAAATATTCATCACATATTGAAGCATGTTCTTGTGTATTAAATAATTATTCACTGTTATTTGAAAATTTTAATTTAGAAAAATGTATTTGAAAATGAATGGAAAAGAGACAGGAAAATGATAAATAAAAAACAAAAGGCATAAGAAAAAAAGGAACAAAACGACAAAAAATGAAAACCAAAATAAGAAGAAAATCCCAACCAAAATTGAAAATAATATACAAAACCATAAGAGAACGGATAAAGAAAAGAAAAAACAATGAAACCAAAAAGAAAAACCATGGAAAAGAGGGTACCACTTGCTCTGCCTAGATTTGAGCCAGCTCCAAGCTCGCCCTGTGTGGTTGAGCGATTATCTGACGAGATGAGCGTCATTTCCCCTAGTGCCCAATGGTAATTATGGGAGGTCCTATTTGACGTTAACTACCTAAAACAATCACCTTTCACATAGGCAGCGATCGACTGGGCAATGAACCATAACAAAAACCATGGAACACAAGGTGCTACCAGATCTGCTTAGAGTTGACCCATCTACAAGATCGCCCTGTGGGGTTGGGTGATTATCGGATTTCTTTTTTTTTAGCAAAAGGTGACTATCAGTTGCAATGAGCGTCACTTCCCGTAATGCAAAACCCCAAGGGTGATAGAGCAGTTCTATTTGGCGCTAAATGGCCTGATGTTTTTAACTTCTTTTACTGGCTTTTTTGTTTATTCTTTATTTTTATATTTTCTTATTTATAAACCTTTGTAGGTTTAAATTTTATAAATTTCAAAATATTATTCACAATAAATAAAGCTTCAAAATATCCATTCTAAAAATGTGTTCCTGTATTTAAAACATGTTTGTGAAGGGTTTTTTCAAAGGTTTCTTTGTGGTGTGTTTAACACATGTCTATTTTTAATACACACTTTACTTTTGGCTTATACACGTGTATCATTTTTGTGATACATACTGAACATTTTTTAAATATATGAATTGCGATTTTCAAAACACGTGTTTTTGTACTAATATTTAGAATAATTATTAAAGTAATCAATTATCCCGTGAAGATCTTTTCAGCGGCACCAAATTTTCATATTGTGTAAGCATTTTTTAATTACGTTACTATTTGTTTACATTTTTTTAAATGTCATGATTATTTTTGAAATGCTAGATCTTTTAGAAAAACATAACATACATTAGTTTTCCATTTCCGAAATATAAGTAATATTCATAAAACAGAAAAGAGATATAAGCATGGGAGGAGAGGAGAGCCACTCCCACTCTTGGCTAGCCATTTTATGGGCGGACATGAGGCGAGAGCACCCTCCGTCTCACGGGGACCTCCTATGTGCCGTTTTGTGCGATGAATTGACTGCATTGTAAAAGCCCCAAAAAATAGCTCCATGGTAGTCATCAAACGAACTCGCAACCCCCAGTTTTGGATGCATGTAAATTGCCAGTGGAGGTGCTAAATGTTTGCGACTAATATGCTCTGGGACATTTAAGAATTAACTCAAGCGGAGGATCCAAAAAGCTTTTCGTTTTTATTTCTCAAACATTTCTTGAATTTACGATATTTATTGATATTACAAACTCGAATTTCGATATGTTTTGAAAAAAAATATTTTTTCTAAATTAGTGGGCAAAATTTATAAAAGGGACCATTTTATAATTGTCTTAAACAAAATTTTGATCTTCTCAAGAGAATTTAAATACAGGAATATTTCTGGCAAAACCAACATTTTTGGAAAACATTAACAATTTCTAAATTTGGGAATAAAATTTGAATGTACGAATTTTTTTAAACAATATTTGTAAAGCGCAAAAAAATTCAAGATCCCTAAACATTTTTGAAGAACATGATCACTTATTTAATTTGCAACCAAAATTTTAAAATGTTATATTATTTGCAGTTTTCAAAAATTTATGAAAAATGCAAAAAAATTGGTAATTCTGAGTATTTTTCAGAAGACATGAAAGTTTCTTGAAAACAATATCATACTTGAAACTTTACAAATAACATGAGAAAGGGAGGAGAATGAAACAGAAAAATAAATAAATAAAAACTAAAAACAAGAAAATAACATATAAAAAGGCGGGAGTGGGACAGCTCGTCTCCTGCCGCTCGTGTTAGTTCTCTGTGCGAAAAACAAGAAAACAAAGTATATCTTGCTTATGGCAACTTGAGAGGAGTTCTTGGTTGATAGATATATTTTCATAGCTCGGCAACTAGGCCGGCCTGGTTGCTCATGTTTTTGTTCGCTCTCTCGCTTGGGAGGTGATGCTAGATCTCTAGTTGGTTTTATTGGTTGGACTGGTCCAATTGTTATGATCAAACTTGGTTTTGCAAGATCCTGGGTTGAAGTAGTTATGGGCATATGATAAAGTGAGTTTCATTTTCAGTGCTTTTTAACGGTCAGAAACTGGACCAGTTTAAACCTACTAGGGGTCGTCAGGGAGATCCAATCTCTCCTTATCTCTTTTTGATTGCAGTGAAGGGTCTTTCGTGCCTTTTGAAATCTGAATCTCAGTCATCGCATTTCGTGGGAGTACAGGTGGCTTCGATAGCTTTGGATGTTAACCATCTTCTCTTTGTTGATGACAGTCTGCTGCTTTTCAAAGCGGGTAATGAGGGGGCGACTGCAGTGTCAAACATGTTGACTACCTATTGTAATGCTTCTCGCCAACGAGTGAATACTGCAAAGTCCTCTATTTTTTCAGTAAAGGATGTCCTCAATCTGTTCGTGATGGAATAAAAAATTCTATTGATGTGCACAATGAACAATTGAGTGAGAGGTATGTGGGCATGCCCACTTATGTGGGCCACTCGAGGAATGGGACTTTTAAGTACTTGAGGGATAGAGTTCGGGAAAAGATAAAAGGATGGATGGAGAAGCTATTATCTTATGTGGGAAAGGAAGTATTGATAAAGGCGGTGGCCCAATCCATCCCTATTTATTCTATGGCTTGTTTCCGGCTGCCACATGGTATTTGTGAAAATGTGACATCAATGATTCGCCAATTCTGGTGGGCAGCAAGAGAGGCAAGAGAAAGCCATGCTCGGTTTCGTGGGATGTATGCACCACACCGAAATCCCTCGGTGGTCTAGGCTTTCGGGACATTGAAGTTTTTAACCTTGCCCTCTTGGCAAGAGAAGCATGGCGCTTGATAGAGGGGCACGAGACTTTAAGTGCATGGATTCTCAAGTCGGTATGCTACCCAACAAGCTCTTTCTTAAATTCTGAATTGGGTAGCCATCCATCACAGATCCGGAGGTCCATCAAAGATGGGCGTGATGTTGTGGCACAAGGCATCCTCAAGAGGATCGGTACCAGTGAAGAAACAAACATATGGACAGAAAACTGGTTACCTAGGTCGGGTATGCTACGGCCGGTTTGATCCCTTGTGACGAACCCTCCGTAGTGAATTTCGGAGCTCATTGGTGTATCTACATGTGAATGGAGAGAGGATGAGCTAAGAAGAGTGCTCCTCCCAATTGATGTGGAAGTTATACTATCCATCCCTCTATGTACAAAGAGAATAGATGATTTTTGGGACTGGGCAGAGGACAACCGAGGAGCGTTCTCGGTTAGCTCGCCATACAAAATGCTTCACAACATCAAAACTCAAAGGGAAATCTGTTTGGTGAGTAATGGGAGTTCATCAGCTGCTGAGATAGAGAAGAAAGCTTGGATATCCTTGTGGAATATCAATGTGCCATCGAAACTAAAAAAACTTTGTCTGGAGATTGTGCAAGGACTCAGTTCCAACTTCAGAGGTTTTACATCATCCGCATATGACGTCCACCCCAGCTTTTCCTTCTGTTCGACAAAGGACAGTTGGAAAGAAGCACTAATCAACTACACTACAGCCATGTCTTGGAAATATGCCCTAGAGGCAATAATAAATGGTTATTATTATATTTCCTTGTTTATGATAATCTTTTATTATCCATGTTATAATTGTATTGATTGGAAACACATTGCATGTGTGGATACATAGACAACACTGTGTCCCTAGTATGCCTCTAGTAGACTAGCTCGTTGATCAAAGATGGTCAAGTTTTCCTAGCCATAGACATAAGATGTCATTTGATAACGGGGTCACATCATTGGAAGAATGATGTGATGGACAAGACCCAAACTATAAACATAGCATATGATCGTCACAGTTTATTGCTATAGTTTTGTACATGTCAAGTATCTGTTCCTATGACCATGAGATCATGCAACTCACTGACACCGGAGGAGTACCTTGTGTGTATCAAACGTCGCAATACAACTGGGTGACTATAAAGATGCTCTACAGGTGTCTCCAAGGGTGTCTGCTGAGTAGGCATGGATCAAGACTGGGATTTGTTACTCCGTGTGACAGAGAGGTATCTCAGGGCCCACTCGGTAATACAACATCACAACAAGCCTTGCAAGCAATGTGACTAAAGTGTTAGTCAGAGGATCTTGTATTACCGTACGAGTAAAGAGACTTGCCAGTAACGAGATTGAACTAGGTATAGAGATACCAACGATCGAATCTCGGGCAAGTAACATACCGAAGAACAAAGGGAATATCATACAGGATTAACTGAATCCTTGACATAGAGGTTCAACCGATAAAGATCTTCGCAGAATATGTAGGAACCAATATGGGCATCCAGGTCCTGCTATTGGTTATTGACCGTAGAGGTGTCTCGGTCATGTCTACATAGTTCTTGAACCCGCAGGGTCTGCACACTTAACGTTCGGTGATGTTTCAGTAGTATAGAGTTATGTATGGTGGTGACCAAAGGTTTTTCAGAGTCCCTGTTGGGTAATGCAGCAGAAAACAAATAAATTCCGACCTACGCACCAGCCCAGGACCACTATGGAGACTGCATACAAGGTTTGATCATTTTCGTTACCGACTCGTAGCGCAGCGGAAGTAGAGTCGATGACGAACGGCGGTGTAGATCCCCGCAGCTAGGATTTTACAACCTCCCAACCGCGAGGATGTATACCCTCATCTGCCCTGCGGACAGCCCTCTGGGAGGCGGTCGGACAGTCCCCCGGATGGTGTCACGGACAACCCTTCGGGAGGACCTCCGAAACTTGGACTGTCACTCGGACAGCCCTTCGGGAGGACCTCCAAAACTCGGACGGTCACACGGACAGCCCTTCGGGAGGCACTCTCGAACTAAGACCAAAACTACGATCTCTCTACAGAGTTGCACACATACGGTATCATCTATCCGGCAGGGCTTCGCCGTCCAGAACTAGTTCCCACCGGAACCCAGACAGCCTTTTGGCTATACGAAACTATTTCGCTGGGAGGGAGAGAGAATGCCAGATCATGCATGGCTTGTGTGAGAGAGTTTGAGTGAGGATGGAGAGCCCCTCTCCACCAACTTATATAGTGGTGGAAGGGGTGAAGGGGGTGTTGGAAATATGCCCTAGAGGCAATATATAAAGTGTTTATTATTATATTTCCTTGTTCATGATAATCGTTTATTATCCATGCTATAATTGCATTGATTGGAAACACATTGCATGTGTGGGTGAATAGACAACACTGTGTCCCTAGAATGCCTCTAGTGAACTAGCTCGTTGATCAAAGATGGTCAGGGTTTCCTAGCCATTGACATGTGATGTCATTTGATAACGGGATCACATCATTTAGGAGAATGATGTGATGGACAAGACCCAAACTACAAACATAGCATATGATCGTGTCAGTTTATTGCTACTGTTTTCTGCATGTCAATGTATATGTTCCTGTGACCATGAGATCATGCAACTCACGGATATCGGAGGAGTGCCTTGTGTGTATCAAACGTCGCAACGTAACTGGGTGACTATAAAGGTGCTCTACAGGTATTTCCGATGATGTTTGTTGAGTTGGCACGGATCGAGACTAGGATTTGTTACTCCGTGTGACGGAGAGGTATCTCGGGGCCCACTCGGTAATGCAACATCACAATAAGCCTTGCAAGCAATGTGACTAATTTTTAGTTGCGGGATCTTGTATTACGGAACGAGTAAAGAGACTTGCCGGTAACGAGATTGAACTAGGTATGGAGATACCGACGATCGAATCTTGGGCAAGTAACATACCAAAGAACAAAGGGAACGTTATACGGGATTAACTGAATCCTTGACAAAGAGGTTCGACCGATAGATCTTCGTAGAATATGTAGGAACCAATGTGGACGTCCAGGTCCCGCCATTGGTTATTGGCCGTAGAGGTGTCTCGGTCATGTCTACATAGTTCTCGAACCCGCAAGGTCTGCACACTTAAGGTTTGGTGACGTTTCGGTAGTATAGAGTTATGTATGGTGGTGACCGAAGGATGTTCGGAGTCTCGGATACGATCCCGGACATGACGAGGATCTATGGAAGAGTCTGGAGATAAAGATTGATATATGTGATAATAGTGTTTTGATCTCTGGAAGAGTTCCGGAATTAACCGGAAGGGGTTCCGGATGTTTACCGAAGTGTTCGGGTACATCAACACTTTATATGGACCAATGGGGTAAAACCCACGAGGTATTGGAAAGGGCAAAAGGAAGTTTTGCTGTTGCCTTAAGCAGTAAGGCAGTACTACCGCTTGTGAAGCGGTACTACCGCTCAAGCGGTACTACCGCTCGTTTAGCGGTACTACCGCTTGGGCGCGGGACTGTAGGGATCCGAGTTGGACTCTTTTCTTGCGGGCCAAACTGACCTTGTGCGGGCAAAATCGACCTTGTAGAGGTTTTTGCTCCAAGTTTAGACCCCAGGGCTCAACATATAAAAAGAGGGGTAGGGCTAGCACACGGGACATAACTTACGGCCACGTGCTACCCGTTCCACCGGTGCTCCTCTAGATCGGTTTTCTGCGGCGCTTAGGCGAAGCCCTGCCGGAATTGCTCCACCACCACCATCACCGGAGTGCCGTCACGCTGCCGGTGAACTCCCTCTCCCCTCCACCTCCTCTTGCTGGATCAAGACGGTGGAGATCGTCATCAATCTGCACGTGTGCTGAACGCGGAGGTGTCGTCCGTTCGGTACTAGATCGGAAGGATCGTGATCAAGGTCACGGGACGTTCATGATCGGATCGCGGGACGGATCGTGACGAGATCGCGGGACGGTTCGTGATTGATTCGCGGGACGGTTCGTGATTAGATCGCGGGACGCTCGGCGATTTGGATCGCGAAGAAGTACGACTACACCAACCGCGTTTCTTAACGCTTCCCGCTTAGCGATCTACAAGGGTACGTAGATCTACTCTCCCTCTCGTAGATGCTCATCACCATGGATAGGTTTGCGTGTGCGTAGGAAAATTTTTGTTTCCCATGCAACGTTCCCCAACAGTGGCATCATGAGCTAGGTTGATGGTTCGATGTGATCTCGAGTAGAACACAAAAGGTTTGTGGGCATTGATGCTTAGATTGCTTCCTCCCTTGGTCGTATTTTGGTTCAGCGGGATTGTGAGATGAAGCGGCCTGGACCAACATTACTCGTACGCTTACGAGAGACCGGTCCCCTCGACGCGACTTGTTGCCTAGATGGCTTGCGGGTGACAGTTTCTCTCACTTTAGTTGGATCGGATCCGACAAAGGCGGTCCTTGAGAAGGTTGAAAAGCAACTAGTGTATCACCGTTGTGGTTTATGCGTAGGTAAGAATCGTTCTTGCTAGATACCCGTAGCAGCCACGTAAAACATGAAACAACAATTAGAGGATGTCTAACTTGTTTTTGCAGGGTATGTTGTGATGTGATATGGCCAATTACATGATGTGATATATGTGATGTATGAGATGATCATGTGATGTATAGATTATCACGACTTGCATGTCGGTGAATACGGCAACCGGCAGGAGCCATAGGGTTGTCTTTAATTATTGTATGACCCGCGTGTCAATCATTAAGCGCTATGTAATGCTTTACTTTATCGCTAAACGGTAGCAATAGTAGTAGAAGCATGTAGGGCGTGACAACCCCGATGGCGACACGTTGATGGAGATCAAGATGATGGAGATCATGGTGTCATGCCGGTGACTATGGAGATCATGCCGGTGCTTTCTAGATGGAGATCAAAAGCACAAGTTCATGGCCATATCATGTCACTTATGATTTGCATGTGATGTTAATCCTTTTTATGCACCTTGTTTTGCTTAGGACGAAGGTAGCATTATAAGGTGATCCCTCACTTAATTTCAAGATAAATTGTGTTCTCCCCGAGTGTGCACCGTTGCGAAAATTCGTCGTGTTGAGACACCACGTGATGATCGGGTGTGATAGACTCTACGTTCACATACAACGGGTGCAAGCCAGATTTGCACGTGTAGAACACTCGGGTTAAACTTGACGAGCCTAGCATGTACAGACATGGCCTCGGAACACAAGAGACCGAAAGGTCGAACATGAGTCATATGGTAGATATGATCAACATAATGATGTTCACCATTGCAGCCACCTCAACTCACGTGATGATCGGACTTGAGTTGGTGAATTTGGATCATGTATCACTCGAATGATCGGAGGGATGTCAATTTGAGTGGGAGTTCTTAAGTAATATGATTAATTGAACTCATTATCATGAACATAGTCAAAGTGTCTTTGCAAATTATATTGTAGATTACTAGCTCACGCTGTAGCTCCCTTGTAAATTTTATATGTTCCTAGAGAAATAGAATTGAAATATGATGGTAGCAATATTGCGGACTGGGTCCGTGATCTGAGGATTGTCCTCATTGCTGCACAGAAGGCTTATGTTCTTATTGCACCGCTCAGTGCGCCACCCCATCTAGTGTCGTCTTTAGATGTTGTGAACATCTGACAGGCACGTTTCGATGACTACTTGATAGTTTAGTGCGTCATGCATTACGGCTTAGAATTGAGGCTCCGAAACATTTTGAACGTCACGGAACATATGAGATGTTCTAAGAGCTGAGATTGTGATCTCAGGCTCGTGCCCGTGTTGCGAGATATGAGATCTCCAACAAGATTCTTTGCCTGTAAGATGAAGGAGAATAGCTCAATCGTTGAGCATGTACTCAGATTGTCTGGGTACTACAATCGCTTAAATCAAGTGGGAGTTGATCTTCCAGATAAGATAGTGATTGATATAGTTCTCCAAGTCACTATCACTAAGCTACTAGAACTTGGTGATGAACTATAAATTGCGAGGGATTGAAATAATGATTCCTGAGCTGTTCGCGATGTTTGACACCGCGAAGGTAGAAATCAAGAAGGAGCGTCAAGTGTTGATGGTTAATCAAAACCACTAGTTTCGAAAAGGGCAAGAGCAAGGAGGGAAACTTCATGGATAGCAAGTCAGTTGCTGCTCCAGTGAAGCAACCCAAAGTTGAACTCAAACCCGAGACTAAGTGCTTCTGTTATGACGTGAGCGGTCGCTGAAGCGGAACAACCCTAGATACTTGGTAGATAAGAAGGCTGGCAACATCGATAGAAGTATATTTGATATACGAGTTATTAATGTGTACCTTGCTAGTACTCTTAGTAGCACCTGGGTATTGGATACCAGTTTGGTTGCTAAATGTTAGTAACTCGAAATAAAAGCTACGGAATAAATGGAGAACTAGCTAAGGGTGAGGTGACGATATGTGTTGGAAATGTTTCCAAGGTTGATGTGATCAACATCGCACGCTCTCTCTACCTTCAGGATTAGTGACGAACCTAAATAAATGTTATTTGGTGTTTTGCGTTAAGCATGGACATGATTAGATCATGTTTATTGCAAATACGGTTATTCATTTAAGTTAGAGAATAATGGTTATTCTGTTTACATGAATAATACCTTCAATGGTCATGCACCCAGTGAGAATGGTTTGTTGAAATCTTGATCCTAGTAATACACATGTTCATAACATTGATGTCAAAAGATATAAAGTTAATAAAGATAGTACCACATACTTGTGGCACTGCCGCTAAATGTCATATTGGTATAAAGCGCATGAAGAAACTCCATGCTGATGGATCTTTGGACTCATTCGATTTCGAATCGGTTGAGACATGCGAACCATGCCTCTTGGGCAAGATGACTAAAAACCCGTTGGATGGAGCGGGCAGGTGATTCATTGGAAATGATACATGTTGATGTATGCAATCCAGTGAGTCCTGTAGCGTGCAGTGGATATCGTTATTTTCTTACCTTCACTGATGATTTGAGTAGATATAGTGTATATTTACTTAATGAAACACAAGTCTGAATCGTTTGAAAGGTTCAAGCAAATTCAGAGTGAAGTTTAAGATCATCGTGACAAGAAGATAAAAATGACTGCGATATGATCGTGGAGGTAAATATCTGAGTTACGAGTTTGGTATACAACTTAAGACAATGTGAAATTTGTTTCACAACTAAAACGCCACCTGGAACAGCATAGTGTGATGGTGTGTCCGAACATCATGGTCATGCTCTATTGGACATGGTGCATGCTATGATGTCTCTTATCGTTTTACTACTATAATTTTGGGGTTATGCATTAGAGACAACTACATTCACTTTAAATAGGGCACCATCTAAATCTGTTGAGATGACACCGTGTGAATTATGGTTTGATAGAAACCTAAGCTGTCATTTCTTAATATTTGGGGCTGCGACACTTGTGTGGAAAATGTTTTCACCTAATGAGGTCGAACCCAAGGCGAACAAATGCATCTCCATAGAATACCCTAAGATCAGTTGGGTGAACCTTCTGTCTCAGATCCAAGTACAAAGTGTTTGTTGCTTAAACGGATCCTTTCTCAAGGAAATGTTTCTCTCGAAAGAATTGAGTGGGAGGAAGATAGAACTTGATGAGGTTGTTAAACCTTTGTTTAACCAGAGAGTAGCGCAGCGCAGAAAGATGTTTCTGTGAAGCCTACGTTAGTTGAAGAGGAAGGTAATGATGATGATCATGAAGCTTCAGGATCAAGTTACTATCGAACTTCGTAGGTCGACAAGGATGTGTACTACTCCTAAGTGGTACGACAACCCTATCTTGGAAGTCATGTTGTTGGACAACGATGAACCTACGAGCTATGGAGAAGCGATGATGGGCCCGGATTCTGACAAATGGTTGGAGGCCATGAAATCCGAGATAGGATCCATGTATGAAAACCAAGTATAGACTTTGGTAGATTTGCTCGTTGGACGGCAGGTCGTTGAGTACAGATGGATCTTTAAAATGAAGACAGACGCTGATGGTATTGTCACCATTTGTAAAAGCTCGACTTGTTGCAAAGATGTTTGTGACAAGTTCAAGGAGTTGACTGCGATGAGACTTTCTCACTCGTAGCGATGCTAAAGTTTGTTGGAATTGTGTTAGCAGTTGCTGCATTTTCAATTACGAAATCTGGCAGATGGATGTCAAAACATCGTTTCCTTAACAGTTTACTTGAGGAAAGGTTGTATGTGATACAACCGGGATGGTTTTGTCAGTCCTAAGGATGCTAAAAGGTGTGCAAGCTTCGGTGATCCTTCCATGGACTGAAGCAAGCATCTCGGAGTTGGAATATACACTTTGATGAGGTGATCAAAGTTTTTGAGGTTTATACAAAGTTTATGAGAAACTTGTATTTACAATAAAGTGATTGGGAGCACTATAGAATTTCTGATAAGTATATGTGGATGACATATTGTTGATCGGAAAAAATGTAGAATTTCTGGAAAGCATAAATGGTTGTTTGAAAAGTGATTTTCAAAGGAAGACCTGGATAAAACTAACTAATTGTTGAGCATCAAGATCTATAGAGATAGATCAAGATGCTTGATGAGACTTTCAATGAGTACATACCTTGACAAGATTTTGAAGGAGTTCAGAATGGATCAGTCAGAGAAAGAGTTCTCGTCTGATTTGTAAGGTGTGAAGTTGAGTGAGACTCAAAACTCGACAACGGCAGAAGAAAGAGAAAGGACGAACGTCGTCCCCTATGCCTTAGCCATAGGCTCTGTACAGTATGTCATGCTGTGTACCGCACATGTGTGTGCCTTGGCATGAGTTCGTCAGGGGGTACAAGAGTGAACCAGGAGTGGATCACTGGACAACGGTCAAGATTATCCTTAGTAACTGAAAGACTGAGGAGATGTTTCTCGATTATGGAGGTGATAAAGAGTTCATCGTAAAGAGTTACATCGATGCAGGCTTTAGCACCAATCCGGATGACTAGTAGTAGCAATCTGGATACATATAGTGGAGCAGCCATTTGGAAGTAGTACCAAGTGGAGTGTGGTAGCAGTGTTTACGGTTTGACATAGAGATTTGCAAAGTGCACACAGATCTGAATGTTGCAGACCCGTTGACTAAACCTCTTCCAAGGGCTAAACATGATCAACACCAGAACTGTATGGGTGTTCGATTCATTACCATGTAAATCACATAGTGATGTGAACTAGATTATTGACTCTAGTGCAAGTGGGAGACTGTTGGAAATATGCCCTAGAGGCAATATATAAAGTGTTTATTATTATATTTCCTTGTTCATGATAATCGTTTATTATCCATGCTATAATTGCATTGATTGGAAACACATTGCATGTGTGGGTGAATAGACAACACTGTGTCCCTAGAATGCCTCTAGTGAACATGGTCAGGGTTTCTTAGCCATTGACATGTGATGTCGTTTGATAATGGGATCACATCATTTAGGGGAATGATGTGATGGACAAGACCCAAACTACAAACGTAGCATATGATCGTGTCAGTTTATTGCTACTGTTTTCTGCATGTCAATGTACATGTTCCTGTGACCATGAGATCATGCAACTCACGGATATCAGAGGAGTGCCTTGTGTGTATCAAACGTTGCAACGTAACTGGGTGACTATAAAGGTGCTCTACAGGTATTTCCGATGATGTTTGTTGAGTTGGTACGGATCGAGACTAGGATTTGTTACTCCGTGTGACGGAGAGGTATCTCGGGGCCCACTCGGTAATGCAACATCACAATAAGCCTTGCAAGCAATGTGACTAATTTTTAGTTGCGGGATCTTGTATTACGGAACGAGTAAAGAGACTTGCTGGTAACGAGATTGAACTAGGTATGGAGATACCGACGATCGAATCTTGGGCAAGTAACATACCAAAGAACAAAGGGAACGTTATACGGGATTAACTGAATCCTTGACAAAGAGGTTCGACCGATAGATCTTCGTAGAATATGTAGGAACCAATGTGGACGTCCAGGTCCCGTCATTGGTTATTGGCCGTAGAGGTGTCTCGGTCATGTCTACATAGTTCTCGAACCCGCAGGGTCTGCACACTTAAGGTTTGGTGACGTTTCGGTAGTATAGAGTTATGTATGGTGGTGACCGAAGGATGTTCGGAGTCTCGGATACGATCCCGGACATGACGAGGATCTCCGGAAGAGTCTGGAGATAAAGATTGATATATGTGATAATAGTGTTTTGATCTCTGGAAGAGTTCCGGAATTAACTGGAAGGGGTTCCGGATGTTTACCGAAGTGTTCGGGTACAGCAACACTTTATATGGACTAATGGGGTAAAACCCACGAGGTATTGGAAAGGGAAAAAGGAAGTTTTGCTGTTGCCTTAAGCAGTAAGGCAGTACTACCGCTTGTGAAGCAGTACTACCGCTCAAGCGGTACTACCGCTTGTGCGCGGGACTGCAGGGATCCGAGTTGGACTCTTTTCTTGCGGGCCAAACCGACCTTGTGCGGGCAAAATCGACCTTGTAGAGGTTTTTGCTCCAAGTTTAGACCCTAGGTCTCAACATATAAATAGAGGGGCAGGGCTAGCACACGGGACATAACTTACGGCCACGTGCTACCCGTTCCACCGGTGCTCCTCTAGATCGGTTTTCTGCAGCGTTTAGGCGAAGCCCTGCCAGAATTGCTCCACCACCACCATCACCGGAGCGCCGTCACGCTGCCGGTGAAATCCCTCTCCTCTCCACCTCCTCTTGCTGGATCAAGACGGTGGAGATCATCATCAAGCTGCACGTGTGCTGAACGCGGAGGTGCCGTCCGTTCGGTACTAGATCCGAAGGATCGTGATCAAGGTAACGGGACGTTCGTGATCGGATCGCGGGAAGGATCGTGACGAGATCGCGGGACGGTTCGTGATTGATTCGTGGGATGGTTCATGATTAGATCGCGGGACGCTCGGCGATTTGGATCGCGAAGAAGTACGACTACACCAACCGCGTTTCTTAACTCTTCCCGCTTAGCGATCTACAAGGGTATGTAGATCTACTCTCCCTCTCGTAGATGCTCATCACCATGGATAGGTTTGCGTGTGCATAGGAAAAAAAATTTTGCCATGCAACGTTCCCCAACAGGGGGGGCTAAAATTCAGCCCACAAAACATGCACCCACCAAACAAGGAAACATGTTCCCACCAAACATGGAGAAAACATGTTCCCTTGTCCATGGTGTTCCCCCATGGGGCCCCACCTTCCTGCCAACACTATCCACCATTTGTGGAGGCTGCCCCCAACCATGGGGGGGGCCAACACCTTTGTCCAGCCACAAGGGGCTGCCCCCTCATGGGGGGCGCCCCCAAAACAGCCCCATGCATCGTGGGATCTTGTCCCCTCACGCTGGGACAAGATGTTTTCCATGACTATTAGTTCTGAAAAATTCCGGAAGGTCCCAGAACATTTCCGGCACCCTCTAAAATTATCTGGATGCGCTCCGAAACATTTCTGGTATGGTGGTTTAATTTAAAACCATCTTCGTTTACCCGGTAAACAATTCCGGTAGCTCTGAAAACCTTTTTCGGTTTATTCTCCGGAAAAAATCCAGAAATTACCAGACTACTCTGGCAACCTCCAAAACATTCCCGGTGCTTGCCGAAACCTTTTTGGATCAATGGTTTTATCCAAAACAACTTTTCGGTTTTACCAAAACTTTTCTGGTGTTCTCTCCAGAACCTTTCCGTTGTCTCCAAAACTTTTCCAATGACTTTCTCTCGGACTCCTTGTCTAGTATTCAGCAGAGAGATGACCCTTAAGCGTGTGACCTATAGGTTCGGTGAAGTATAGACATCACCCGGAACCCCTTCCGATCAATGATCAACATCGGAGCCGTGGACACCCATATTGACCCCTATACCCACACGAATGAATATTCGGGTGAACCTCCAGTTGCCGTGTGCTATTACTGTTGCTTCGCGATATGTTACAAATATCAGAGGTGAGACATGTTGGCATCCCCGTGGATCAACAACTTGTCACTATGCTAGTTACCTCATTACCGGTATTGTTCTCTTTTCTCGTTCCTGTGTTCCGGCATCCCCATGATCAAATCACAAAATGTCTGGCCAGACGATGATGGATACCGTAACACCGAGAGGGCCCAGAGATATCTCTCCATCGTCGGAGGAGCAAATCCCAATCTTGAGTAATCAAGTTACTTGACATACTTTTCCATGAACCCGTAAGCCGCCGTAATAGCCACCCATTTATGGATGACGTTTAACAAACCCCAAAGTTCATGAAGCAAGCATGAAGAAACTCGATACTCTCATGGTCTAAGGAATTATGCAAACATCAACTTCTCCATGTTATTAACCATTAACTTATGACGAATGTATCTCATAGCATAACATCAATTTGGGTCGATTCAACACAAATGTTCTTCTAACATTGTGCCCTCAAAATTGTCAGCATAGCCATGCCCATGATCAGGAAACAGGATCATCATGCAATACTTGAGCCAGTCTTAGAGGCCAGACTAGGAATACAATTTACCGTTTATTATTCCACACGTGCATATGAGTCTTCCTTCAAGCCTCGTGGTTATTGTAGACTCGAGAACCATAGCAGTTATAGCATGGAACATAAACCTAATTATGAATAGGGAGATAATCAATAAAATTTATTATTGCCTCTAGGGCATATCTCCTATAGTCCCGAATAAGATCCTGGACGTCATGAGGAGCTCCGGAATGGTCTGTAGGTAAAGATTGATATATTGTAAGTGTTGGGGAACATTGCATGGGAAACAAAAATTTCCTACGCACACGCAAGATCTATCCATGGTGATGATCATCTACGAGAGGGGGAGTGGATCTACATACCCTTGTAGATCGCTAAGCGGGAAGCGTTAAGAAACGCGGTTGATGTAGTCCAACGTCTTCACGATCCAAATCACCGAGTGTCCCGCGATCCCTTCACGATCCGTCTCGCGATCCAATCACGATCCGTCCCGCGATCCCATCACGAACCGTCCTGTGATCTTGATCATGGTCCTTCCGATCTAGTGTCGAACGGACGGCACCTCCGTGTTCAGCACACGTACAACTCGATGACGATCTCCACCTTCTTGATCCAGCAAGAGGGAGCGGAGAAGTAGAAGAGTTCTCCGGCAGCATGACGTCGTTGCGGCGATGGTGGTGGAGCTATTCCAGCAGGCCTTCGCCTAAGCACCATTGAAACCAATCTAGAGGAGAAACTACGATCTAGAGGAGAGGGCAGCACGTGGCTGTTTTTCTGTGTCCAAAAAACCCTCAAGCCTCTAGTATATATAGGAGGAGGGGAGGAGGAGGCTTGGCCCCCAAGGGGCAAGCCCTTTTCTTCGTCCGAAGTGGGAGGGAGGAGTCCTCCTCCTCCACTCCTAGTAGGATTAGAACTCCTTCCTTTTTCCCACGTTGGCCTTCTTTCCACCTTGGGTTTTCTTCCCTAGCCGCATGGGCCTTCTGTGGGACTTCGGCCAGCCCACTAAGGGTTGGTTCCTTATCCCACAGCCCATTTAGCCTCTTGGGTCGAAATACCCCTCCCGATGGTCCCCCGGTACCCTCCCGGCACTCCCGGTACACTACCGATGAGCCCGAAACTTTTCCGGTGACCAAAACAGGACTTCCTATATATAAATATTTACCTCCGGACCATTCCGAAGCTCCTTGTGATGTCCAAGATCTCATTCGGGACTCCTAACAACCTTCGTTCACCACCATACATAACTCTATACTACCGAAACGTCACCAAACCTCAAGTGTGCAGACCCTACGGGTTCGAGAACTATGTAGACATGACCAAGACACCTCTACGGTCAATAACCAATAGCGGGACCTGGATGCCCATATTGATTCCTACATATTCTTCGAAGATCTTTATCGGTCGAACCTCTATGTCAAGGATTGAGTTAATCCCGTCTGATGTTCCCTTTGTTCTTCGATATGTTACTTGCCCGAGATTCGATTGTCGGTATCTCCATACCTATCTAGTTCAATCCCGTTGCCGGCAAGTCTCTATACTCATTCCGTGACACAAGATACCGTGGCTAGCACTTGGTCACATTGCTTGCAAGTCTTGTTGTGATGTTGTATTACCGAGTGGGCCCTGAGATACCTCTTCGTCACACGGAGTAACAAATCCTAGTCTTGATCCATGCCAACCCAACAGACACCCTCGGAGATACCTGTAGAGAACCTTTATAGTCACCCACTTACGTTGCGACATTTTATACACATAAGGCACCCCTCCGGTGTCAGTGAGTTGCATGATCTCATGGTCATAGGAACATATACTTGACATGCAGAAAACAGTAGCAATAAACAGACACGATCATATGCTACGTTTATAGTTTGGGTCTTGTCCATCACATCATTTTCCTAATGATGTGATCCCATTATCAAATAACATCTCATGTCCATGGCTAGGAAACCTTAACCATCTTTGATCAACGAGCTAGTCTATTAGAGGCATGCTAGGGACATGGTGTTGTCTATGTATCCACACATGTACCTTAGTTTCCGATCAATACAATTCTAGCATGGATAATAAACGATTATCATGAACAAGAAAATATGATAATAACTAATTTAGTATTTCCTCTAGGGCATATTTACAACAGTCTCCCACTTGCACTAGAGTCAATAATCTAGTTCACATCACCATGTGATTCGCATTGTTATCAATCTAATAGCCAATGAGTTCTGGGGCTCGATCATGCTTTGCATGTGAGAGAGGTCTTTTAGTCAATGTGTCTGCACATTCAGATCCGTATGTACTTTGCAAATCTCTATGTCTTACTGTAGACACTGCTACCACACTCCACTTGGAGCTATTCCAAATGGCTGCTCCACTCTATGTATCCGGATTGCTACTAAGAGTCATTCGGATTGGTGTTAAAGATTGCATCGACGTAACTCTTTACAACGAACTCTTTATCACCTCATAATCGAGAAATATTTCCTTAGTCTTTTAGTTACTAAGGATAATCTTGACCACTGTCCAGTGATCCACTCCTGGATCACTTTTGTACCCCTTGACGGACTCATGTCAAGGCACACAGGTGCAGTGCACATCATGGCATACTATACAGAGCCTATGGATAGGGCATAGGGGACGACCTTCTTCCTTTCTTTTTCTTCTGCCATGGTCGAGCTTTGAGTCTCACTCAACTTCACACCTTACAAATCAGGCAAGAACTCTTTCTTTGACTAATCCATTTCGAACTCTTTCAAAATCTTGTCAAGGTATTTACTTATTGAAAGTCTCATCAGACGTCTTGATCTATCTCTATAGATATCGATGCCCAACAATTAAGTAGCTTTATCTAGGTCTTCCTTTGAAAAACTCTTTTCAAACAACCCTTTATGCTTTCCAGAAATTCTACATCATTTTCGATCAACAATATGTCATCCACATATGCTTATCAGAAACTCTATAGTGCTCCCACTTACTTTATTGTAAATACAAGTTTCTCATAAACTTTCTTTAGACTCAAAAACTTTGATCACCTCATCAAAGCGTATATTCTAACTCCGAGATGCTTGCTCCAGCCCATAGAAGGATTGTTGGATCTCGCACACCTTTTAGCATCCTTAGGACTGACAAAACCTTCTGGTTGTATCACATACAACCTTTCCTCAAGTAAACCGTTAAGGAAACGATGTTTTGACATCCATCTGCCAGATTTCATAATTGAAAAATGCAGCAAGTACTAACATAATTCCAACAGACTTTAGCATCGCTATGAGTGAGAAAGTCTCATCATAGTCAACTCCTTGAACTTGTCGGAAACTTCTTTGTGACAAGTCGAGCTTTATAAATGGTGACATTTACCATGACCGTCTATCTTCATCTTAAAGGTCCGTTTGTACTCGATGACCTGCCGTCCAACGAGCAAGTCTACCAAAGTATATACTTGGTTTTCATACATGGATCTTTTCTCAGATTTCATGGCCTCTAACCATTTGTCAGAATTTGGGCCCATCATCGCTTCTCCATAGCTCGTAGGTTCATCATTGTCCAACAACATGACCTCCAAGACAGGGTTGTCGTACCACTCAGGAGCAATATGCGTCCTTGTCAACCTACGAGGTTCGATAGTAACTTGATCCGAAGCTTCATGATCACCATCATTACCTTCCTCTTCAACTTACGTAGGCTCCACAGAAACATCTTTCTGCGATGCGCTACTCTCTAGTTGAACAAAGGTTCAACAACCTCATCAAGTTTTATGTTCCTCCCACTCAATTATTTCGAGAGAAACTCTTTCTCGAGAAAGGACCCAATTTTAGAAACAAACACTTTCCACTCCGATCTGAGATAGAGTGTATACCCAACTATTCTTAGGGTATTCTATGAAGATGCATTTGTCTGCTTTGGGTTCGAGCTCTTCAGGTGAAAAAACCCTTTTTCCCATAAGCGTCGCAGCCCAAACGTTAAGAAATGACAGCTTAGATTTCCTCCAAACTAAAATTCATATGGTGTCAGCTCAAAGGACTTGGATGGTGCCCTTTTAAAGTGAATGTAGTTGTCTCTAATGCATAACCCCAAAACGACAGTGGCAAATCGATAAGAGACATCATAGTACGCACCATATCCAATAGAGCATGACTATGACGTTCGGACACACCATCACACTATGGTGTTCCAGGTGGCATGAGTTGTGAAACAACTTTCACATTGTCTAAAGTTGTATGCCAAACTCGTAACTCAGATATTCACCTCCACGATCATATCGTAGACATTTTTATCTTCTTGTTACGATGATCTTAAACTTCACTCTGATTTTGTTTGAACTTTTCAAACGATTCAAACTTGTGTTTCATTAAGTAAATATACACTATATCTACTCAAATCATCAATGAAGGTAAGAAAATAACAATATCCAATGCATGCTACAACACTCATTGGACCGTATACATCAGCATGTATCATTTCCAATAAGTCACTTACCCGTTCCATCAAGCCAGAAAACGGGTTTTTAGTCATCTTGCCCATGAGGCATGGTCCGCATGTCTCAACCGATTCAAAATCGAAAGAGTCCAAAGATCCATCAACATGGAGTTTCTTCATGCGCTTTACACCAATATGACATTCAGCGGCAGTGCCACAAGTATGTGGTTCTATCATTATTAACTTTGTATCTTTTGGCATCAATGTTATGAATATTTGTATCACTACGATCAAGATTCAATAAACCATCCTCATTGGGTGCATGACCATTGAAGGTATTATTCATGTAAACAGAATAACCATTATTCTCTAACTTAAATGAATAACTATATTGCAATAAACACGATCTAATCACGTTCATTCTCAACACAAACACCAAATCACATTTATTTAGGTTCATCACTAATCCCGAGGGTCAAGAGAGCATGCGATGTTGATCACATCAACCTTGGAAATATTTCCAACACACATCGTCACCTCACACTTAGCTAGTCTCCGTTTATTCTGTAGCTTTTATTTCGAGTTACTAACATTTAGCAACCGAACCAGTATCCAATACCCAGGTGCTACTAGGAGTACTAGCAAGGTACACATCAATAACACGTATATCAAATATACTTTTGTCGGCCATTGCCAGCCTTATTATCTACCAAGTATCTAGGGTTGTTCCGCTTCAGGGACCGCCCTCCTCATAATAGAAGCACTTAGTCTCGGGTTTGGGTACAACTTTGGGTTGCTTTACTAGAGCACAACTGTCTTGCCATCCATGAAGTTTCCCTCCTTGCCCTTGCCCTTCTCGAAACTAGTGGTTTTACTAATCATCAACACTTGATGCTCCTTCTTGATTTCTACCTTCGCGGTGTCAAACATCGCGAACAGCTCACTAATCATCATTTCCATCTCTGGCATTTTATAGTTCATCACGAAGCTCTAGTAGCTTAGTGACAGTGACTTGCAAAACTATATCAATCACTATCTTATCTGGAAGATCAACTCCCACTCGATTTAAGCGATAGTAGTACCCAGACAATCTGAGCACATGCTCAACGATTGAGCTATTCTCCTGCATCTTGCAGGCAAAGAATCTTTGTTGGAGATCTCATATCTCACAACAGGGGCACGAGCCTGAGATCCCAATTTCAGCTCTTAGAACATATCATATGTTCCGTGACGTTCAAAAATGTTTTTGGAGCCTCAATTCTAAGCCATAATGCATGACGCACTGAACTATCAAGTAGCAATCAGAACGTGTCTGTCAGATGTTCACAACATCTACAAACGACGCTAGAGGGGGTGGTGCACCGAGCGGTGCATTAAGGACATCAGCCTTCTATGCAGCAATGAGGACAATCCTCAGATCACGGACCTAGTCCGCAATATTGCTACCATCATCTTTTAACAGCATTTCTCTAGGAACATATAAAAATTCAAGGGAGCTACAGCGTGAGCTAGTAATCTACAACATAATTGGCAAAGACACTACTGACTATGTTCATGATAATAAGTTCAATTGATCATGTTACCTAAGAACTCCCACTCAAATTGACATCCCTCCGGTCATTCGAGTGATACATGATCCAAATTCACCAACTCAAGTCCGATCATCACATGCGTTGAGGTGGTTTCAATGGTGACCATCATCATGTTGATCATATCTACTATATGACTCATGTTCGACCTTTAGGTCTCTTGTGTTCCGAGGGCATGTCTGTACATGCTAGGCTCGTCAAGTTTAACCCGAGTGTTTCGCATGTGCAACACTGGCTTGCACCCGTTTTATGTGAACATAGAGTCTATCACACCCGATCATCACGTGGTGTCACGACACGACGAACTTTCGCAACAGTGCACACTCGGGGAGAACACAATTTATCTTCAAATTTTAGTGAGGGATCACCTTATAATGCTACCGTCGTCCTAAGCAAAACAAGGTGCATAAAAGGATTAACATCACATGCAAATCATAAGTGACACGATATGGCCATGAACTTGTGCTTTTGATCTCCATACTTAAAGCACCGGCATGATCTCCATCGTCACCGGCATGACACCATGATCTCCATCATCTTGATCTCCACCAATGTGTCGCCATCGGGGTTGTCGTGCCCACCATGCTTCTACTACCATTGCTACCTCTTAGTGATAAAGTAAAGCATTACATAGCGCTTAATGATTGACACGCAGGTCATACAACAATTAAAGACAACCCTATGGCTCCTGTCGGTTGTCGTACTCATCGACGTGCAAGTCGTGATATTCTATACAATACATGATCATCTCATACATCACATATATCTCATCATGTAATTGGTCATATCACATCACAACATACCCTGCAAAAACAAGTTAGATTTCCTCACGTACGCAAAACCACAACGGTGATGCATAAGTTGCTTTTCAACCTTCTCAAGGACCGCCTTTGTCGAATCCGATCCAACTAAAGTAGGAGAAACAGACACCTGCCAGTCATCTTTGTGCAACAAAGTTACACGTCAGTCGATGGAACCGGTCTCTCGTAAGCGTACGAGTATGGTTGGTCCGGGCCGGTTCATCCCACAATACCGTTGAACAAAAACATGACCAAGGGAGGAAGCAATCTAAGCATCAACGGCCACAAACTCCTTTGTGTTCTACTCGAGCTCTCATCTACACATAGACCTAGCTCATGATGCCACTGTTGGGGAACTTTGCATAGGAAACAAAAAATTTCCTATGCGCATGCAAGATCTATCCATGGTGATGATCATCTACGAGAGGGAGAGTGGATCTACATACCTTTGTAGATTGCTAAGTGGGAAGCGTTAAGAAACGCAGTTGATGTAGTCGAACATCTTCGTGATCCAAATCGTCGAGCGTCCTATGATCCCATCACGATCTGTCTCGCAATCCAAACACGATCCGTCCTGCGATCCCATCACGAGTCGTCTCGCGATCTTGATCACGATCCTTCCAATCTAGTGCCGAACGGACGACACCTCCATGTTCAGCACACGTACAGCTCGATGACGATCTCTGCCTTCTTGATCTAGCAAGAGGGAGTAGAGAAGTACAAGAGTTCTCTGACAGCGCGACGGCGTTGCAGCGATGGTGGTGGAGCTATTCCAGCAGGGCTTCGCCTAAGCACCGCTGAAACCAATATAGAGGAGAAACTATGATCTAGAGGAGAGGGAAGCACGTGGCTGCTTTTCTATGTCCAAAAAACCCTCAACCCTCTAGTATATATAGGAGGAGGGGAGGAGGAGGCTTCTCCCCCAAGGGGCCAGCCCTTTGCTTCGAACAAAGTGGGAGGGAGGAGTCCTCCTCCTCCACTCCTAGTAGGATTAGGACTCCTTTCTTTTTCCCACTTTGGCCTTCTTTCCACCTTGGGTTTCCTTCCCTAGCCGCATGGGCCTTCTGTGGGACTTCGGCAAGCCCACTAAGGGCTGGTATTACTTCTCCCACAGCCCATGTAGCCTCCTGGGTCGAAATACCCCTCCCGATGATCCCCTGTTACCCTCTCGGCACTCCCGATATACTACTGATGAGCCCGAAACTTTTCCGGTGACCAAAACAGGACTTCCTATATATCAATCTTTACCTCCGGACCATTTTGGAGCTCCTCGTGATGTCCGCGATCTCATCCCAGACTCCGAATAACCTTCCGTCACCACCATACATAACTCTATACTACCGAAACGTCACCGAACCTTAAGTGTGCAGACCCTGCGGGTTCGAGAACTATGTAGACATGACCGAGACACCTCTACGGTCAATAACCAATAGCAGGACCTGGATGCCCATATTGATTCCTACATATTCTTCGAAGATCTTTATCGGTCGAACCTCTATGTCAAGGATTCAGTTAATCCCGTATGATGTTCCCTTTGTTCTTCGGTATGTTACTTGCCCGAGATTCGATCGTCGGTATCTCCATACCTATCTAGTTCAATCTCGTTGCCGGAAAGTCTCTTTACTCGTTCCGTAACACAAGATACCATGGCTAGCACTTAGTCACATTGCTTGCAAGGCTTGTTGTGATGTTGTATTACCGAGTGAGCCCTGAGATACCTCTCCGTCACACGGAGTAACAAATCCCAGTGTTGATCCATGCCAACCCAACAGACACCCTCGGAGATACCTGTAGAGAACCTTTATATTCACCCACTTACGTTGCGACATTTTATACACAGAAGGCACCCCTCCGGTGTCAGTGAGTTGCATGATCTCATGGTCATAGGAACATATACTTGACATGCAGAAAACTGTAGCAATAAATAGACACGATCATATGCTACGTTTATAGTTTGGGTCTTGTCCATCACATCATTCTCCTAATGATCTGATCCCGTTATCAAATAACATCTCATGTCCATGGCTAGGAAACCTTAACCATCTTTGATCAACGAGCTAGTCTATTAGAGGCATACTAGGGACATGGTGTTGTCTATGTATCCACACATGTACCTGAGTTTCCGATCAATAGAATTCTAGAATGGATAATAAACGATTATCATGAACACGGAAATATGATAATAACTAATTTATTATTGCCTCTAGGGCATATTTCCAACAGGAAGTCCCATTTTGGTCACCGGAAAAGTTTTGGGTACTTTGGTAGTGTACCAGGAGTGTCGGGAGGGTTTCGGGGGACCACCGGGAGGCCACATGGGACTTAGGAGTGGATCACAAGCCCTTAGTGGGCTGGGCAAGCCATCCCCTAAGGGCCCATACGACTAGGAGGTGGGAGGAGGAAAAATCCCAAGTGTGGGAAGGTTTCTAAGTGGAATCCTACTAGGAGTAGGATTGGAGGTGGACTCTCTCACCTCCTCCACTCTGGCCGACTCCTAGGGGGAACCCTAGGGGAGCCAGCCTCTCTCCCCTTCCTCCTATATATACTGGAGGGGAGAGAGGGCAGCCGCACTAGAAAACCCTAATTGCCACGTGCTGCCCTCTTCTTCCTCTAGACCATTTCTCCTCTAGATTAGTTCGGCGAATCTCGGCAAAGCCCTGCCGGATTAGTTCACCACCACCGCCACCATGTTGTTGTGCTGTCGGAGAACTCGTCTACCTCTCTGCTCCCTCTTGCTGGATCAAGAAGGCGGAGATCGTCATCAAGTTGTACGTGTGCTGAACGCGGAGGTGCCGTCCGTTCGGCGCTAGATCGGGACGGATCGTGATTGGATTGCAAAGACATTCGACTACATCAACCACGTTTCTAACGCTTCCCTCTTAGCGAGCTATAAGGGTATGTAGATCCACTCTTCCTCTCGTAGATGCTCATCGCCATGGATATAGCTTGCGTGTGCATAGAAATTTTTTGTTTCCCATGCAACGTTCCCCAACACCATGTGCGTTCGGTCTTTGTCGTTTGAGGACGCGGTGGAGTTAATGTGTGAAAATTTAAGCTTCAATGCTAAAGCTTGGGTCTTTCCAATGCACAAGAAGCTGAGCAAGAGGAGTTTGCGCGCATGATGGTAAGTCTTTGGGCAATTTGGAAATCAAGGCATAAAGCCATTCACGAAGGTATATATGACAGCCCCATGCAGATCCATAATTTTGTCAATTCATTCCTGAGGGATATATAGTTACTATCAATGCCGAAACACCAGACGATAGCTATCTGCACAGCCAGGTCATCCCTTTGGCAACCTCCGTCGAGGGGATACGTGAAGTTCAATGCTGATGTTGCGGTCTCAAGTGGCAACTGTGGTTCGGTGGGAGTTATTTGTAGGACCATGGACGACACCTTTTTGGGTGCCTCTTCTCTTACTTTCAAGCACATTTTGGATCCACTGGGTTTGGAAGCTCTAGCAACAAGAGAGGCATTGGCACTTGCGGAGGATCTATATGTTCATAATATACACGTGGCGTTTGATTGCAAGATAGTGGTGGATGAGATCAAGCAAGGTACAGCTGCTAGTCATGCAGCAATAGTTCATGAAATCATAGAGAGAGCTGGTAATTTTACTTCATGTAATTTTGTCCACGAGTTTAGGAGCTCGAATTTCGAGGCTCACAATCTCGCTAAGCATTCACTTTTACTCGGGGTTGGCCGCCGTGTTTGGTTAGGCCTTCCCAGGGATTTGATCTTTATCCCTATAAATGTTACGACAGGTTAAATAAAGCTTGGTGAGGTTGTCTAAAAAAATTGTTACCCTTTCTTTTCTTTTTTATTGTGTTTTTCAACTATTTTCTTTGGTTTCCCATGTTTTTGTCTTTTTTTTGTTTTTTCCTTCTTTCTCGGTCTTTTTTGTTGTTTCACTTTTCTTTAACACATATCTATTTTTAGTGCACAATATACATATTTGGAGTATAAGTGAAACATGTTTGACACAGCTTAAGTTTTTTTAATACACGATGCACATTTTTTGAAATACATGATGTACATTTTTATTTTAATATATAGTTTTTGAACCCTTTTTTAATACATGGCCAGGGATATGCAAATACACATTGATCATTTTGTGTGGCAGTAAATACGTTGTTAAACTATGTGAACAATTTTTTAACATTGTATAAACATTTTTCAACAGAACAGACAATTTTCGGAAAGACAACAGTATTCCTTTAAAATGTTGTGTACATTTTTAAAGGCAATAATCTTTTTGTAACGTACACGAGCATTTTTTACACTGTATAAACATTTTTCATGTGCACGTTAAATATTGTTTCATGTAGTATTTATGTGTGATTTGAACAATTTAATGCTGTAATAATTATTTGAATTTGAACACTTGTTGTAATAAAACTATTTTTGTACTGTGAATTGCTTTCCGGAACATTTATATTGATATGTTGAATTTATACTATGATTCCACTCGGTCATTATTGAAATCTGTAATTTATTTTGTACTATACAAAATGTGTTGTACCGTAAGCTTTACACGCGGAACAGTCTCGTAAACGCGTTCCACAAAACATTTACGAGATGGGTTTACGAGATCTATTTCACCAGAGTGCTCGCGCGAACGGAAAAAAGTTGCGGGCAACCTTATACGGTTTTTACAGATCGGTCGGTTGCGGGACGTGCTAACATGCTTTTTGAGGGTTAATGTCGCTGCTTTATTGAATCGTAAAGGTTCGGAATCTCATCCGAAATAACATCAAGTACGCAATCCGGGGTAATCCCCAACCAGACCTTACATAGTTCATCACCAACACCGACTTTAGTTAACTTATGCGCAACAACATTAGCAGAACGACGCACCCAAGATACTCTTAAATTATAGAAAGAAGCACGCAAAGCTTTGATCTCTTGTATCCATGGTCCTCCACTCGACATGTCCTTCCTTGAGTTTTTAAGCATTTGCACAACACTCTGGGAGTCGAGCTCGACGTGGACCCTTTCCGCATTGATCTCCTGCGCAACTTGAAGTGATCGTTTGCAGGCTAGGATCTCCACGGACTAGGGGTTTACGACCCCACGAAAGAGATGGCAAAGGCCAGCCCTGAAAGCCCCTCCGTGGTCACGGATAACAGCCCCACCTACTCCTTTATCGCCCACCTTGGATACCGCACCATCGGAGTTCACCTTGAGCCAACCCTCGTCCTGAGGGCTCCACTTCTGCCTCGGCGGAGGTACAACTGGACGCCCCTGATTCTCGTGAACTGCCTTCCACTCATCCATGTGATTTGCTATTGTGGCTATGATTTCAAGTGGAGAGGCTATCCGTTTTCCATCCCTGGTATCATTGCGCGCCAACCAAAGGCCATAAGTGACTTGAATCATAGCCGCCCTCTCATCGTCAGTAGCCTCGGCAAACCATCCGAGGAGCCTGCGGGCCGACTTGCTCTGGGTGTCGACTGGACTCAATGGGATCGCCACCGAAGCCCCCCTTTTCTAAACGAAGTAGCTGCAAGCATAAGGCTGAATGTTGGCAAGTCCAGAAGCGATGCAGCACCGTCTCTTCCCGCCCACACGCAACACAAAAAACACCTGGTTTAATCCTGCAACGATGGAGTTCGGCGCCCACAGCAAGGCCGTTACGGATCATACGCCACATGTGGATCTTGGCCTTGGCTGGCGCATTTGTGTCCCACATCTACATGTATCCCCTATGCTTCGCCATCGATCTGGAGGACTCCGGCTGTCTGGTCCTCCCCCTATTCATGGACATCCTCAGGTGATACATCGATTTCACGGAGAAGATGTTGTTCTTTGTAGATTTCCATGAAGCATAGTCCTCTGTTCCTGGGGCCCCAACGACTTTTGCTGAATATCATGGACGTCGTCTTTAGAGAACATCTCCTGCAGTTTGGTCTCATCCCATCTTCTTCCATCGGCCCTTGGCAGATGAGACACCTGTGTCACCCCCACGACAAACACTTGCCCCATCGGCTGCATGCTTCCATCCTGGGGTATCCAATTGGCATCATGTATGCTGACGTTGTTGCCATCTCCTATGCGCCATATAAGCCCCTCCCGCGGCAGGTCCCTCCTGTGTAGGATACTACGGAAAGTGAACGAAGCTGACGGGTGCACCGCGGTTGATAGAATCGAGTCCTCGTTGAAGTATAGCGCCTTGAGAACTCTAACACAAAGGGACATAGGTACTTGCAATATTCGTCAAGCCTGCTTCGCCAGCAGTGCTTGGTTGAAGGCCTCTGGGTCGCGAAAACTCATTCCACCCGCCCTTTTAGCATCACACATCTTCTGCCATGATATCAAATGTACCTTACATTCATCGTTCGTCGTCGCCCACCAGAATTTTGAAGAGATTGAAGTCAGGTTCCGGCACATCTTCTTCATGAGCTGAAAGCAACTCATGGTGTGTGTAGGTACAACTTGTAGCCCTAATTTTATCAGAACCTCTCGCTGCTTTAGATAATCCTTGGCCTTTCCATCCACTAACCTTTCCTTTTAAACTTTCTGTCACATTCTTGAAAGCACCCTCCTTGGACTGCCCAACCAGTGTTGGTAGTCCTAGATAGAGTTCACTAAGAGCCTCTGATTGAACTCCGAGTGCATCCTTCAATGCCACTTTGTCCTCCTCCTGACAGCACTTTCCAAAGATAATACAGGAATTCTGTAAATTGACACGTTGGCCAGATGCCTCCTCATATCTCAAAAGTATATTCTTAAGTGTCACCATATTGTCGTGTGACCCCTCAAAAAACACAATACTATCGCCCCCAAACAAGAGGTGTGCGACGCGAGGGAAGTGCTCCCAAACGACACCCCTTTTAGACTCCCCTCTTGTTGAGCTTTTTTGATAAGAGATAAAAAAACCCTACACAGAAGATAAAGAGGTAGGGTGACAGTGGATCCCCCTGTCGGAGGCCCTGTGATGGTGAGAAACGCCTTGACATAGACCCATTAAGCTTCATAGAGAAGGTTGTCTAATTTACACATCGCATGTCATCGCAATCCATCCCGGTGCAAAACCAAACCATTCCATCATCCGCTGCAGAAACACCCACTCCACTCTATCATAAGCTTTCATCATGTCTAGCTTAACTACGCAAAAGGGCTTCTTCCTCTTCCTCTTGCGGATTGCATGGACACACTCATATGCCAGAAGTACATTGTCAGTAATCAAGCGACCAGGAACGAATGCACTCTGCTCCTCGGAAATAGGAACTGGAAGAATTCCCTTAGAATGGTTGGCAAGTACCTTGGTCGCAATCTTGTATAGAACATTACAAAGACTGATGGGCCGGAACTGAGAAAGCAACTCCGGTGAGTTGCACTTGGGAATCATAATGATGACCGTGGCATTGAAAGCACCTGGTACCGCAACCCCATTCAAAAACTCCTTCACCGCCCTGCACACCTCCTCATGTACCAACGACCACTGTCGTTGATAAAAGAGGGTCGGTAGTCCATCTGGCCCTGGCGATTTTGTTGGTCCCATTTGAAAAAGCGCAGTATCAATCTCGTCATCCGAAAAAGGCTTTAGTAACATTTCATTCAGCTCTGTTGAGACTAGAGTTTCAACGTTGTGTAGCAACACATAGGCACCGTGCAAGCCTTCCGAGGTAAACAAGTTTTCATAAAAAGAAGTTACCATGTTCCTCATCTCCTCGTCGACCGTGCAAATGGATTCGTCGTCCCGTCGTAAAGCTTTCACTGTGTTCTTCCTCTTCCTGTGGGAAGCTCTATTTTGAAAATATTTCGTGTTCTGATCACCCGCCCGCAGCCAGTCCACTCTCGACCACTATCTATACATAATCTCGTCCCTCGAGTATGTTTCTCTTAGCTGCTCCTCCAAGTCCCGGACCTCCAGTGAGGAACCGGTCGTCTGCGCTCTATTTCTTGCATCCAAGTGTTGTGCCTTGATCTTTACAATTTGTCTTCGGATCGAGCCAAAAACCTCCCTGCCCCAGCGTTACATGGACCCTGCCATCTTACCCAGCCGGTCCCACACAACTGCAATTCAATGCTCACCCATCTTGGTTGCTTCGCACGCCTGCGCGATCATTCCCTCATACTGCTCGTGCATCGCCCATGCATCCTCATGCTGGAACAGTCTATCCCACCTCGGCTGCGTTGTGGAGTCGTCTCCACCGCATGCACAAGGAGAGCTTGATGATCCGACTCTTCCGTCAGAATGTGCTCCACCGTTGTCTTCAGAAACATGGTTAGGAAGTAATCATTGCATGTAGCACGATCAAGTCAAACCTGGATGTTTTATGCTCCATCACGTTTGTTATCCCATGTGTAGGGGTAGCCCGAGAATCCTAAGTCTGCCAGACCACAGTCGGTAAGATAGTCTCGGAAGCAAAGTTGTCAGAATCGCGACTCAAGTCTTAGAATCTTATGATCTTACGATCCAAAATGACCCCTCCGATTCTACGATTTTCCTCATAGAATCTAAGTTTCTACGATCCTAATAGTTAAGATTCTATGATTCACTATCCTAGCAATGGAGCTCCAATCCGATTCAGAATCGCGATTCTGCAACTTTGCTCGGAAGTCTTCCATCTGCATGAAGCTTCTCATATTACTGTTGGAAATATGCCCTAGAGGCAATAATAAATTAGTTATTATCATATTTCCTTGTTCATGATAATCGTTTATTATCAATGCTAGAATTGTATTGATCGAAAACTCAGATACATGTGTGGATACATAGACAACACCATGTACCTAGTATGCCTCTGATGGACTAGCTCGTTGATCAAAGATGGTTAAGGTTTCCTAGCCATGGACATGAGATGTCATTTGATAACGGGATCATATCATTAGGAGAATGATGTGATGGACAAGACCCAAACTATAAACGTAGCATATGATCGTGTCAGTTTATTGCTACAGTTTTCTGCATGTAAAGTATCTGTTCCTATGACCATGAGATCATGCAACTCACTGACACCGTAGGAGTACTTTGTGTGTATCAAACGTCGCAACGTAACTAGGTGACTATAAAGGTGCTCTACAGGTATCTCCGAGGGTGTCTGTTGGGTTTGCATGGAACAAGACTGGGATTTGTTACTCCGTGTAACGGAGAGGTATCTGAGGGCCCACTCGGTAATACAACATCAGTATAAGCCTTGAAAGCAATGTGACTAAAGAGTTGGCCACGAGATCTTGTATTACAAAACAAGTAAAAAAACTTGCCAGTAATGAGATTGAACTAGGTATAGAGATACCGATTATCGAATCTCGAGCAAGTAATATACCGAAGAACAAGGGGAACATCATACGGGATTAACTGAATCCTTGACATAGAGTTCGATCGATAAAGATCTTTGTTCGTAGAATACGTAGGAACCAATATGGGCATCCAGGTCCCGCTAATGGTTATTGACCGTAGAGGTGTCTCGGTCATGTCTACATAGTTCTCGAACCCGTAGGGTCTACACACTTAAAGTTCGGTGACGTTTCGGTATAGTTGAGTTATGTATGTTGGTGAATGAAGGTTGTTCGGAGTCCCGAATGAGATCCCGGGCATCACGAGGAGCTCCAGAATGGTTCGGAGGTAAAGATTGATATATAGGAAGTCAGTATTCGGGTTCCAGAAAAGTTCCGGGACTTACCAATTTTGTGACGAGAGTGCCGGAAGTGTTCCAGGGGTCCACCGGGAGGGTCCACCTGCCCCGGAGGGCCCCATGGGCTGTGAGAGGGGGCGCACAAGCCCCTGGTGGGATGTCCGCCCCTCCCACCTAAGTCTCATGCGGCTGGAAGGTCTAGGGCAGGCCCAAGAGGGGGCGCCCCACTTGCCTTGGGGGCCAAGTTGCCCCCCTTGGCCTCCCCCCCCTAGGGGAAACCCTAGGGCGCTCCCTCCTCCTCTCCCTCCTATATATATGTGAGGGGAGGGAGGGATGCAGCACCACAAGCCACGGCGTAGCCTCTCCCTTCCCCTCTAGATCTGTTTCTCCTCTAGATTGTCGCGGTAGTGCTTGGCGAAGCCGTGCCGGGATAGCTCCACCATGTTGTTGTGCTGGCAGAGAACTCATCTACCTCTCCACTCCCTCTTGCTGGATCGAGAAGGCGGAGATCATCATTGAGCTGTACGTGTGCTGAGCGCGGAGGTGTCGTCCGTTTGGCACTAGATCGGAAGGACCACGATGGGATCGTGAGACGGCTCATGATGAGATCGCGGGACGGATCGTGAAGACGTTCGACTACATCAACCGCATTTCTTAATGTTTCCTGCTTAGCGATCTACAAGGGTATGTATATCCACTCTCCCTCTCGTAGATGCTCATCACCATGGATAGATCTTGCGTGTGCGTAGGAAATTTTTTGTTTCCCATGCAACGTTCCTCAACAGTGGCATCATGAGCTAGGTCTATGTGTAGATGAGATCTCGAGTAGAACACAAAGGAGTTTGTGGACGTTGATGATTAGATTGCTTCCTCCCTTGGTCATGTTTTGGTTCAGCGGTATTGTGGGATGAAGCGGCCCGGACCAACCTTACTGTACGCTTACGAGAGACCGGTTCCATCGACTGACGTGTAACTTTGTTGCACAAAGATGGCTGGCGGGTGCCTGTTTCTCCTACTTTAGTTGGATCGGATTCGAGAAAGGTGGTCCTTGAGAAGGTTTAAAAGCAACTTATGTATCACCGTTGTGGTTTTGCGTAGGTGAGAATTGTTCTTGCTAGATACCTATAGCAGCCACGTAAAACTTGCAACAACAATTAGAGGAAATCTAACTTGTTTTTGCAGGGTATGTTGTGATGTGATATGGCCAATTACATGATGAGATATATGTGATGTATGAGATGATCATATATTGTATAGAATATCACGACTTGCATGTCGATGAGTACGGCAACCGACTGGAGCCATAGGGTTGTCTTTTCTTATTATGTGACATGTGTGTCAATCATTAAGCGCTATGTAATGCTTTACTTTATCGCTAAGAGGTAGCAATAGTAGTAGAAGCATGGTGGGCGCGACAACCCGGATGGCGACACGTTGATGGAGATCAAGATGATGGAGATCATGGTGTCATGCCGCTGACGATGGAGATCATGTCGGTGCTTTAAGGATGGAGATCAAAAGCACAAGTTCTTGGCCATATCATGTCACTTATGATTTGCATGTGATGTTAATCCTTTTATGCACCTTGTTTTGCTTAGGACGACGGTAGCATTATAAGGTGATCCCTCACTAAAATTTCAAGACAAATTGTGTTCTCCCCGAGTGTGCACCGTTGCGAAAGTTCGTCGTGTTGAGACACCACGTGATGATCGGGTGTGATAGACTCTACGTTCACATACAACGGGTGCAAGCTAGTGTTGCACGTGCAGAACACTCGGGTTAAACTTGACGGGCCTAGCATGTACAGACATGGCCTTGGAACACAAGAGACCGAAAGGTCGAACATGAGTCATATAGTAGATATGATCAACAAGATGATATTCACCATTGAAACCACCTCAACTCATGTGATTATCGAACTTGAGTTGGTGAATTTGGATCATGTATCACTTGAATGACCGGAGGGATGTCAATTTGAGTGGGTGTTCTTAAGTAATATGATTAATCGAACTCACTATCATGAACATAGTCTGTAGTGTCTTTGCAAATTATGTTGTAGATTACTAGCTCGCGCTGTAGCTCCCTTGAGTTTTTATATGTTCCTAGAGAAATATAGTTGAAAGATGATGGTAGCAAAATTGCGGACTGGGTCTGTGATATGAGGATTGTCCTCATTGCTGCACACAAGGCTGATGTCCTTAATGCACCGCTCGGTGTGACACCCCCTCTAGTGTCGTCTGTAGATGTTGTGAATATCTGGCAGGCACGTTCCGATGACTACTTGATAGTCTAGTGTGTCATGCATTACGGCTTAGAATTGAGGCTCCAAAACATCTTGAATGTCACGGAACATATGAGATGTTCCAAGATCTGAAATTGGGATCTCAGGCTCGTGCCCGTGTTGTGAGATATGACATCTCCAACAAGATTCTTTGCCTACAGGATGAAGGAGAATAGCTCAATTGTTGAGCATGTGCTCAGATTGTCTGGTTGCTACAATCGCTTGAATCGAGTGGCAGTTGATCTTCCAGATAATAATGTGATTGATATAGTTTTCCAAGTGACTGTCACTAAGCTACTAGAGCTTCGTGATGAACTATAAAATGCCAGGGATGGAAATAATGATCCCTGAGCTATTCGCGATGTTTGACACAGCGAAGGTAGAAATCAAGAAGGAGCATCAAGTGTTGATGGTTAGTAAAACCACTAGTTTCGAGAAGGGCAAGGGCAAGGAGGGAAACTTCATGGATGGCAAGACAGTTGCTGCTCCACTGAAGCAACCCAAAGTTGAACCCAAACCCGAGACTAAGTGCTTCTATTATAAGGAGAGCGGTCGCTGAAGCGGAACAACCCTAGATACTTGGTAGGTAAGAAGGGTGGCAACATCGACAGAAGTATATTTTGATATGCGTGTTATTGATGTGTACCTTGCTAGTACTCCTAGTAGCACATGGGTATTGGATACCGGTTCGGTTGCTAAAGGTTAGTAACTCGAAATAAAAGCTATGGAATAAACGGAGGCTAGCTAAGTGTGAGGTGACGATGTGTGTTGGAAATGCTTCCAAGGTTGATATGATCAACATCGCACACTTTCTCTACCTTCGGGATTAGTGACAAAACTAAATAAATGTTATTTGGTGTTTGCGTTGAGCATGAACATGATTAGATCGTGTTTATTGCAATACAGTTATTCATTTAAGTCAGAGAATAATGGTTATTCTTCTTACGTGAATAATACCTTCAATGGCCATGCACCCAATGAATGGTTTGTTGAATCTTGATCGTAGTAGTACACATGTTTATAACATAGATGCCAAAATATACAAAGTTAATAATGTTTGTACCACATACTTGTGGCACTGCCGCTAAATGTCATATTGGTGTAAAGCGCGTGAAGAAACTCCATGCTGATGGATCTTTGGACTCATTCGATTTTGAATCGGTTGAGACATGAGGACCATGCCTCTTGGGCAATATGACTAAAACCCCATTTTCCGGCTTGATGGAACGGGCAAGTGACTTATTGGAAATGATACATGTTGATGTATACGGTCCAATGAGTGTTGTAGCATGCAGTGGATATCGTTATTTTCTTACCTTCGCTAATGATATGAGTATATATATGAGTATATTTACTTAATGAAGCACACGTCTGAAATGTTTGAAAAGTTCAAACAAATTCAGAGTGAAGTTTAAGATCATCGTTACAAGAAGATAAGAATGTCTACGATATGATCGTGGAGGTGAATATCTGAGTTACGAGTTTGGCATCCAACTTTAGACAATGTGAAAGTTGTTTCACAACTCACGCCATCTGGAACACCATATGGTTTGGCACCATCTAAATCTGTTGAGATGACACCATATGGTTGGCAGAAACCTAAGCTGTCATTTCTTAGAGTTTGGGAATGCGACACTTATGTCTGATAAGCTCGAACCCAAAGGGAAAAGTGCATCTTCATAGAATACCCTAAGAACAGTTGGGTATACCTTCTATCTCAGATCCGAGCACAAAGTGTTTGTTGCTAAAACGGGTCCTTTCTCGCGAAAGAGTTTCTCTCGAAAGAATTGAATGGGAGGAAGATAAAACTTGATGAGGTTGTTGAACCTTTGTTTCAACAAAAGAGTAACGCAGTGCAAAAACATGTTTCTGTGGAGCCTACATTAGTTGAAGAGGAAGTTAATTATGATGATCATGAAGCTTCAGATCAAGTTACTATCAAACCTCGTAGGTCGACAAGGATGTGTACTGCTCCTGAGTGGTACAAGAACCCTGTCTTAGAGGTCATGTTGTTGGACAATGATGAACCTACGAGCTATGGAGAAGTGGTGATGGGCCTGGATTCCAACAAATGGTTAGAGGCCATGAATCCGAGAAAGGATCCATGTATGAAAACCAAGTATGGACTTTGGTAGACTTTCCCGTTAAACGGCAGGTCGTTGAGTACAAATGGACCTTTAAGATGAAGACAGACGCTGATGGTGAATGTCACCATTTGTAAAGCTCAACTTGTCGCAAAGCAGTTTCCGCCAAGTTCAAGGAGTTGACTACAATGAGACCTTCTCACCCGTAGTGATACTAAAAGTCTGTTGGAATTATGTTAGCAGTTGATGTATTTTTCAATTATGAAATCTGGCAGATGGATGTCAAAAACATCGTTTCCTTAACGGTTTCCGTGAGGAAAGCTTGTATGTGATACAACCGGAAAGTTTTGTCACTCCTAAGGATGCTAAGAAAGGTGTGCAAGCTCCGGCAATCCTTCTATGGGCTGAAGCAAGCATCTCGGAGTTGGAATATACGCTTTGATGAGGTGATCAAAGTTTTTGTGTTTATACAAAGTTTACTAGAAACTTGTATTTACAAGAAAGTGAGTGGGAGCACTATAGAATCTCTGATAAGTATATGTGGATGACATATTGTTGATCGGAAATGATGTAGAATTTTTGGAAAGCATAAAGGGTTGTTTGAAAGTTATTTTTCAAAGGAAGACCTGGATAAAGCTACTTAATTGTTGGGCATCGAGATCTATAGAGATAGATCAAGACACCTGATGAGACTTTCAATGAGTACATACCTTGACAAGATTTTGAAAGAGTTCAAAATGGATCAGTCAAAGAAAGAGTTCTTGCCTGATTTGTAAGGTGTGAAGTCAAGTGAGACTCAAAGCTTGACCACGGCAGAAGAAAGAGAAAGAACGAAGGTCGTCCCTTATGCCTTAGCCATAGGCTCTATATTATGCCAGGCTGTGTACCGCACCTGGTGTCTGCCTTGCCATGAGTCTGTCAAGGGGTACAAGAGTGATCCAGGAGTGGATCACTGGACAGTGGTCAAAATTATCCTTAGTAACTAGAGGACTAAGGAGAAGTTTCTCGATTATGGAGGTGATAAAGATTTCGTCGTAAAGAGTTACGTCGATGCAAGCTTTAACACCAATCCGGATGGCTCTTAGTAGCAATCTGGATACGTATAGTGGAGCAGCCATTTGGAATAGTTCCAAGTGCAGTGTGGTAGCAGTGTTTATAGTTTGACATAGAAATTTGCAAAGTACACACGATCTGAATATCGCAGACCCGTTGACTAAAAGACCTCTCTCACATGCAAATCATGATCGAGCCCAGAACTCATTGGGTGTTAGATTCATAACAATGCGAATCACATGCTGATGTGGACTAGATTATTGACTCTAGTGCAAGTGGGAGACTATTGGAAATATTCCCTAGAGGCAATAATAAATTAGTTATTATCATATTTCCTTGTTCATGATAATCGTTTATTATCCATGCTAGAATTGTATTGATAGGAAACTCAGATACATGTGGATACATAGACAACACCATGTCCCTAGTATGCCTTTGATGGACTAGCTCGTTGATCAAAGATGGTTAAGGTTTCCTATCCATGGACATGAGATGTCATTTGCTAACGGGATCACATCATTAGGAGAATGATGTGATGGACAAGACCCAAACTATAAACGTAGCATATAATCATGTCAGTTTATTACTACAGTTTTCTGCATGTCAAGTATCTGTTCCTATGACCATGAGATCATGCAACTCACTGACACCGGAGGAGTACCTTGTGTGTATCAAACGTCGAAACATAACTGGGTGACTATAAAGGTGCTCTACAAGTATCTCCGAGGGTGTCTGTTGGGTTGGCATGGATCAAGACTGGGATTTGTTACTCCGTGTGATGGAGAGGTATCTCAGGGCCCACTCGGTAATACAACATCACTATAAGCCTTGCAAGCAATGTGAATAAAGAGTTAGCCATAGGATCTTGTATTACGGAACAAGTAAAGAGACTTGTCGGTAACGAGATTGAACTAGGTATAGAGATACCGACGATCGAATCTCGGGCAAGTAATATACTGAAGAACAAAGGGAACATCATACGGGATTAACTGAATCCTTGACATAGAGGTTCGATCGATAAAGATCTTTGTAGAATATGTAGGAACCAATATGGGCATCCAGGTCCCGCTATTGGTTATTGACCGTAGAGGTGTCTCGGTCATGTCTACATAGTTCTCGAACCCGCAGGGTCTGCACACTTAAGGTTCGGTGACGTTTCGGTATAGTTGAGTTATGTATGTTGGTGACCGAAGGTTGTTCGGAGTCCCGGATGAGATTCCGAATGTCACGAGGAGCTCCGGAATGGTCCGGAGGTAAAGATTAATATATAGAAGTCGGTATTCGGGTTCTGGAAAAGTTTCAGGACTTGCCGTTTTTGTGACGGGAGTGCCGAAAGTGTTCAGGGGGTCCACCGGGAGGGTCCACCTGCCCCGGAGGGCCCCATGAGTTGTGAGAGGGGGCACACCAGACCCTGGTGGGCTTGCCGCCCCTCCCACCTAAGGCCCATGCGGTTGGAAGGGCTAGGGCAGGCCTAAGAGGGGGCGCCCCACTTGCCTTGGGGGCCAAGTTGCCCCCCTTGGCTGCCGCCCCACCCTAGGGGAAACCCTAGGGCACCCCCTCCTCCTCTCCCTCCTATATATATATATATATGAGGGGAGGGAGGGATGTAGTATCACAAGCCACGGCGCAGCCTCTCCCTTCCCCTCTAGATCCGTTTCTCCTCTAGATTGTCACGGTAGTGCTTGGCGAAGCCCTGCCGGGATAGCTCCACCACCACCGCCACCACGTCGTGGTGCTAGCGGAGAACTCATCTACCTCTCCGCTCCCTCTTTCTGGATCGAGAAGGCGAAGATCGTCATCGAGCTGTATGTGTGCTGAATGCGGAGGTGTCATCCATTCGGCACTAGATCGGAAGGACCATGATGGGATCGCGAGATGGCTCGTGATGAGATCGCGGGACGGATCATGATTGGATCGTGAAGACGTTCGACTACATCAACCGTGTTTCTTAACGCTTCCTGCTTAGCGATCTACAAGGGTATGTAGATCCACTCTCCCTCTCATATGCTCATCACCATGGATAGATCTTGCGTGTACGTAGGAAATTTTTTGTTTCTCATGCAACGTTCCCCAACAATTACCACCCTGCTGATCCGTCTGGAACATAGGCTCATTGAAATCACCAAGACAAATCCAAGCCAGATCATCATGTGCTCGTAGGTAACGAATGGCATCCCACGATCTTTTCCGGAGTTCCGTCCGGGGTTCCCCATAGAATCCAGTGACTACAGTTCTTCCCCTCGATCGACACCTCCGCATCGATAAAGTATTTGCTCCACAGCTTCACCGTTACCTGTACATGATCTCTCCACCAGAGAGCTAGGCCGCCACTCCTACCCTTGCAATCCACTACAACACCACTTGTGAACCTTAGACTCCATTTGATCCTATCCAAAGCTCTTGCCATCTTCTTTGTTTCACATAAAAATACCACCGCTGGGTTGTGGGGCCGTATCAGGTCACGTAATTCGCCCAATGTCGAGGCCAACCCTAGTCCCCTGCAGTTCCAGGCTAGGATATTCATTGTGACCGGCAGCCCTGCCTCACAGGGTCCGCTGATGTGTCATGATGCTTTGTGATACGATCAAACACGATAGACGTCTTCTGTCTTGTGTCGCGAACGAAAGTATCACTACCAACCTGCCTGTCTGGATCCCCCTTCGCCACCCATTGCTGCTTTGGTCTCCTCTTCTTCTCACTAGCCATATCTCAGGTTGGGCTCCTTGGCAAGCGGCATTCATTGTTGTATGGCCTAGGTTTCCTCACATAGTATCCTCTCTTCCTCTCCCTTGCTGGAACATTGCTTGTGCTTCCCTCTCCCACATAGTCTCTAGGGCAATTATGCTTGTAGTTCGACCATAGTTCAGCTTGTAGGCTTAGTTGTCTCTGTCGTAGCTCATAGCGCATGTCACTCTCCCTTTTTTGTTCCAGCTCATCCCTAAGATCCTTGCCTCTTGACTCATCCGGCCCGTGTCGCTTCTTGTTTGGGCTAGAGATCTCTTCATGCTCCATACTGCCACCCCCACCAGTGCGGGAGTGAGCAGGAGTGTTAAACTCCCGATCTAGGTTTCGTTTTGTTGGGAGATCCCTAACCGATCTAGTCCTCCTTCCACACTCATTCCATTCACTAGATTTTGTTGTTCCATGGCTGTTAGTGTTGTTGTTGCCTCGATGTGAGGACCCCCCCCCTTCATCGACGTCGAGCGCCTCGGTGAGTCTCGAAGCCATTCGCCCCACTACAGGTCAGAATCTATCGGAGGTATGCACCCTTCTATGCCATGCACAAGACGACCACACTCAAAACAGAAGTGTGGGACTTTTTCATACTTGAAGTCACACCATGTTTTCTCTAGATCATCCTCATGTTTTTTCAGATAAAAACCTCTAACCAAAGACCACATACTCTAAACTGTAGATCCGGACCCCTAGCAAAACCATCTTTTTCAACATCCACACGAACCGCTTCACCCAGCCAATTCCCCAGTGCTTCACCGAACGCCTTCGATCGTTTGTCCAGTGGCAAGTCTTCAACCTTGACCCACATCTCCACTGTTTCAAATGTCATCTCAGATGGCCTGCTCGCTCCATCAGTCCTTTATCACAAGAGTATTAAAATCAAACTGCCATGTGCCGTTGTTTAACACATGTTTCCAATCACCTTCACCGCCCAAGCTCGCCATGAATATGTTTGCCCCAATTATCTTGAATTTCGCCTCCCGCTGTAGGCCACATGCCTTTGGCATCGATCTCTCAAGAGCACGCAGGTTCATTGGTCTTGGCGCGTAAGCTTTCCCGATCACGAACCACTTTGCCACCTTAGATTGGTCATGTCCAAATTCCTTGAAGATAAACCCTGTGGCTTCCTTCTCTGTCAGCACGAGACCCCCGAGGCGTGCAGTCAGCCTTGCTGCCTCTATCGACACTTTGCCCCCCCCCCCCATCGGAGACTGCGAGGAGTTCCTGCTCTGTCCGCCCAACAACGACTTGTCCACCGAAGTCGCCTTCATCGTGTGTGTTGACGATTCGGGCGTTGTCGCCGCCTTAGTCGTTGTCTTCGATTTCTACGGCGTCGTCGCTCCGCTATTCGTCTTCTCCGCCATGGAACCCACGGGAGAGAGAAGATCCATCCCCAATCTACACGCTAGGAGACGCCGCCCCCTGAACGCACCACCGGAAAACCCACCATCATCGTGAAAAAACCCTAACCCTAGCTCTGAAGAACGATTGCCTCAATCGCCTCTCCGTGTTTTTCTCACGTGCTAGACATGCTGGGAAGTAAATATACTCCGTCGCTACGGCCGGAAGAAGTTTTTCTGCCTCTGGCTCTGCCCACCCGCCGCCGCAGCCGTGATCCCCGGCCAGCAGCTGCTCGCGGTGGCCCCTGCTGCTGCTGCTCGCTCCGGGGCCGTTCTTCATTTTATTTTTTGCAGGACATTGAGTTACATATTTTTGCAAAAAAGAAATACAAATGCACGAGTAAACGAAAACAAAAATGCAGAGGGTCGAGCTCACTTCCCCACAATGTCACTCAGCAAAAAGATAAGCAAGCCGAGCTGACCCCATGCCCGCCACCGTCCACGTCGCGCCGCTTCCCCATCGCGCGCAGCCACACGCGAGCAAGCCTCCTCCGCCGCCGACGAAGCCCGTCGCCCCGTCGCTCCCGCAATGGAACGCCCTCCTCGCCGACCACTCCCGAGCCGGCCGCCATGCCGCCGCCCTCGCGCTCCTGCCGCCGCTCCTCGCCGCCTCAGAGGGCCTCGCCCCCGACAGGTTCACGCTTCCTCCTGCCGCCAGGTCCTGCGGCTTCCTCCGTGGCGGCGCCGCTGCCGCGGGGCGCCAGGTCCACGCGCTCGCCGCCAAGCTCGGCCTGCCCGACGACCCCTTCGTCGGCAACTCCCTCGTCTCGATGTACGGCCGGTGCGGCCGCGTCGAGGACGCCAAGAAGGTGTTCGGCGGAATTCCGGATGCGGCCAGGAACCTCGTGTCCTGGAACGCGCTCATGGCGGCCCTCTCCGGCGACCCGCGGCGCGGCCTGGAGCTGTTCCGGGACTGCCTCGTGGCGCTCGGTGGGTTGGTGGATGAAGCGACGCTGGTGACGGTGCTCCCGATGTGCGCCGCGCTTGGATGGTCGGAGACGGGAAGGGCGGTGCATGGCCTCGCGGCCAAGTCCGGCTGGGACGCGGCGGCGCGGGTGGGCAACGCGCTGGTCGACATGTACGCCAAATGCGGCGAGCTCGCGGACGCCGAGCGTGCGTTCCCAGAGGCCCCATCCGTCGTGTCCTGGAACGTGATGCTCGGGGCCTACGCGCGGAACTGCGAGGCCGGTGCGGCGTTCGGGCTGCTGCGAGACATGCAGATCAAAGAACATGGCAGCGTGCCGGCCGACGAGATCACCGTGCTGAGCGTCCTGCCGGCATGCTCCGGGCCGCTGGAGCTGATCAGGCTGAGGGAGCTGCACGCCTTCACGGTTCGGAGAGGCCTGGATGCCACCAGCGACAAGGTGTCAAATGCACTGGTGGCAGCCTACGGGAGATGCGGGCGCCTGCTCCACGCCAATCGCCTCTTCGCCGGCATCCGGAGCAAGACGGTGAGCTCGTGGAACGCACTCATCGGTACTCACGCGCAGCATAACAGCACCTCCGTGATCGAGCTGTTCATTCAGATGACCAATGCCTGCGGGCTGAAGCCTGACGGGTTCAGCATTGGGAGCTTGCTCATGGCATGTGCCGATCCGAAGCACCTGCTCCATGGCAAGGCCACCCATGGATTCATCCTCAGGAATGGCCTGGAGAGGGACACCGTCATCGGGGTCTCGCTCCTCTCCGCATACATCCGATGCAGCAGGACGGAGCCTTTGGCTCGAGCCTTGTTCGATGCAATGGAGGAAAAGGGTGAGGTTTCGTGGAACGCCATGATCGCAGGGTACTCGCAGAACGGGCTACCCGGTGAGTCCCTCCAGCTCTTCAGGGAGATGCAATCCGTGGAAGGCCATTGTTCATCAGTGATTTCAGCAACAAGTGCCTTGATGGCCTGCTCAGAGTTAACAGCTGTTCGATTAGGGAAGGAGATGCACTGCTTTGCCCTGAAAGCTGACCTCTGCGATGACCCGTTTCTATCCAGCTCGGTGATTGACATGTACTCGAAGTGCGGATTTGTGGAAGATGCCAGGGCATTCTTCGACCGGTTGAAGGAAAGAGACGCAAAGGTGTCATGGACGGCGATGATCACCGGGTACGCCGTTAATGGTTTGGGCAAAGAAGCTGTTGAGCTGTATAGCAAAATGAGGAGGGAGGGGATGGAACCTGATGAATTCACCTACCTTGGCCTACTGATGGCATGTAGCCATGCCGGGATGCTGGAGGAGGGGCTGCATTTCTTCGAGGAGATGAGAAACCATCGTGACAAAATAGAAGCGAAGCTAGAGCACTATGGCTGTGTCATCGGCATGCTAAGCCGAGCAGGGCGCTTCGCCGACGCGGTGGCGCTCATGGCGGAGATGCCGCAGGAGCCTGATGCCAAGATACTGAGCTCCGTGCTCTCTGCCTGCCACATACATGGAGAAGCAGAGCTGGGGAGCAAGGTCGCTGACAGGTTGCTTGAGCTCGAACCCGACAAGGCCGAGCCTTACGTCCTCGCCTCCAACATGTACGCCGGGTCCGGGCGATGGGATGAGATGAGGAAGGTGAGGAAGATGCTCAGGGACTCCGGCGTGGTCAAGGAACCAGGCTGCAGCTGGATCGACGTGGCAGGCAATGTGTACAGCTTCGTCGCCGGAGAAAACCCGCTCCCTGAGATGGACGAGGTGAGGGGGATGTGGCGCAGCCTGGAGGAGAGGATCCGCGAGATCGGGTACGTGCCCGACACCACGGTCGTGCTGCACGAGCTCGAGGAGGAAACGAAGGTGGAGGCCCTGCGGTGGCACAGCGAGAAGCAGGCCGTCGCGTTCGGGCTGCTGAGAACGGCCGCGCCGGCGACGGTGAGGGTGTTCAAGAACATCAGGATGTGCAAGGATTGCCACAACGCAGCCAGGCTCATCTCCAAGGTGACGGGGAGGGAGATTGTGGTTCGGGACAAGAAGAGGTTCCATCATTTCAGGGGTGGTATCTGCTCCTGTGGGGATTACTGGTGAATAGTTCTTGAATTCCATTACATTTGTATTTTGCACATAAACCTTTGTGCAAAATAGCCAAAGTTGCAGTTCAGGAACATTTTAAGAAGAAAGCTAAGTAGATTCGAATTAGTAGAACTGTTTTCCACCCCACCACACATGGGCACTTGGCCCCAGTACAAATCTAAGAACTAGAAGAGTTTTCAGTCAGGAACTTCGCTATCCTAAACTGAAAATGCATTCCAGAAGTAATGAAAGGAACTTTTTCTAGATATGAATATCACTATTCCAAGTTGAATATGAGATTTTTTCGAAAAGGGACGCTTTATTACTTAAAAGATTTAAGCATTACACCCGGTATCTGCATAACTAAGATGCACACAGCCAAATGGTATTCTCTCACACACAAAAAATATATAAATAAAAAGGCGAGATACAAAGAAACATGTAGAGTCTGTATAGCGCCTAAAATGGAAGGGGGCCAATTCTAAGATCATGCTGCCACCCATGTTGGGTAAAATTATTCCTCGCCGTAGCCTCCAATCGTGTACACACCTCCGTAAACAGGTCTCGATTCTCTACGCGTGGTAGAGAGGACCATAAACAAAGAGTCCTGATACATCTGTAGATAACCTGCATAAGAGAAGTACTTTTATCATTAAAAATCTTATCATTTCTACGTAGCCAAAGCGACCAAACAACGGCAAGCGCTCCCACCCTAAGAAACTTTCTAAACCTGTGATCGGCGCTTGCAAAGTCCAAGACCATGTGTCCAGCTTAATCATGTAGGTGTGGTTGTTGCTGAACCTGCATTTGTCTACCTCTGACATAGTTCAAACAACCAAATCTAGCAAATTCCAAAATACAGAACCAAAGATGAAAACAACAGCAAGAAAGATTTCCACCGTGGTTCATGAGCCAGGCGACAGATTAAAAAACAACATAGAGTATCAGACGGGTGAATCAAGCTAAGCAGCGAAACAATATTATTATTGCGTCTGCAGCCGCATTATCAGGGTGCGAGAATGGTATCATAACAACAACAAATGATCTGCAAGAATGCTATCATAACAACAAATGATCTGGATGCATAGATGCATCACCAGTCACCCCCTTGTAAATCTTGTCCCGAACTTATAATGGGCCGCATCTTGAGAAGCTGGAACTTAATTTCTTGGTTTAGGCATTCGGAAACTTCTTATTACAAGAAAAAAGGTTGAAACATGAGTGTGACTGCAGCTTGCACTCAGTGTGTCCAGTCGAATAACATATAAACACTGCCAACCACGTTGATGGAACTGATTCAGTGAGAACTGAAGGAGCCATTCCTCCACCCCCAGCCCGGAGGAGATTTTTTTTTCAAAAGTACGACCGATTTTGTACCCAATTCGGAAACCGTATGCCCAAATTCAAAAAAAATCAGAAATGGTACCCCGTCAGCCTTTGGTTGTCTGAAGAGGGACCCGTCGGCCTGCGGGAGGCCGAAGAGGTGCTTGTCGGTTTGCGGGCGGCCGAAAAGGGGCCGTCAGCCCGCCAGGTGGCCGAAAAGAGACCCGTCGGCTTGCGGGCGGCCGAAGAGGGCTCGTCGGCCTCCAGGAGGCCGAAGAGCCCCTGGATAAGGCCGACCGGGACCTTCTTCCTCCTCAGGTCGTTGACTCCTCTCTCTCTCTGTCTCTCTCTCTCTCTCTCGTTTTTCTCTTCCATTTTGCACCCCTTGCCGATCTCCTCCCTCCTCCACCCATTTTCCTATCCAATCCGCAGAAACAATAGATCATAACCTTCTCCAGTGGCCTACAGTATCTTTTTGTGCCATGGGGTAGTTTTTTGTGCGTTTGGATGAGCCATGGTGGGTTGGAGGAGGTGTGGCTGGTGAGGAGGTGGTGTGGTGGAGAGGAAGAAGAAGGTGGAGAGGAAGAAGGGGACACACTCGTCGAAGGTGTACCATTGTCGTCACTAATTTTCTAGTGTACATAGTCATTTTAGTGTACGTTAATTTAGTTTATTTAATGTAGTCATTTTAGTGTACGTTTATGATAATGTTGTTCGTCTCCTTGACATACTAAAGGAAAGGAATTCCGACACTCATGTTAACATACAACACACGAGGTTGGAGATTATACCAGATTATAAGGTGTTGAAACGAGTATTCGTCTCTTCGATATGTGCATCAAAGCTTTCGGGCATTGTCTTCCTGTGATGTTTGTGGATGGTACATTCCTGACTGGTCAGTACAAAGGGCAAATCCTGACTGCTATTGGTGTGAACGGAAACAATCAAATCATCCCACTAGCCATGGCATTTGTGGAGGGTGAGAACTTTCCGAGCTGAGCATGGTTCTTACGGCAAGTTAAAACTGCGATTGTGAAGGACCGACCAAACGTGTGTGTCATTCATGACAGACATGCTGGTATATTGAAGGTCGTGAAGACACTAAGGAATCCAACAACCGTGACAAACATGCTGGTATATTGAGAAATAACATTCAGGAAATCCATCCTATGAACAAAAGGAGTACACAATATGTAGTTGTCATCAAAGAGCTGTCGCGACATGACATACATTTGCTGATAATTCGGACTGACACCACAACTATAAAAATAGTTGTCAACAAGTTCCCTCTGAGTTTCACTCATATCCTCAAGAGATACAAAAAAATAATTTCACAAATTGAGCAGAACAGCAAAACGTATAAGCTGAAACAAAACTGAAATCAGTCAAACAAAAAACTTACCAACACAGGGTAAAGGGAATAACATAACACCATCCCGATGAAAATCAATACCAATCATAGTTCCATAGTGCTCAAGCCTAACAGTCATCATGTCACTATGACGGAGACCATAATCATTCACAAGTTCCTCCCAGTAAGAAACATGGAATTTACTGCTCACCCAACCATGTCTAAGCAGAACATGGTATAAGTTACCCTCACTGTTGTGAAGAGCAAGATCAATATCTTTGTCACCCCTCCGAATAGCTAAAGCTCTGCACTCCTCAATGTACCGAGCAAGATGTGATCTAGCACTTCACGGAACATAATACAACAAGAATGAAAGCAAACATCATAATCATATAAACAAAGGCATTAGAATACATTCTAACCAAAACAACATCAACCATATTGTTGGAAATATGCCCTAGAGGCAATAAATAAAATGTTTATTATTATATTTCCTTGTTCATGATAATCATTTATTATCCATGCTATAATTGTATTGATTGGAAACACATTACATGTGTGGGTAAATAGACAACACTTTGTCCCTAGTATGCCTCTAGTGAACTAGCTCGTTAATCAAAGATGGTCAAGGTTTCCTAGCCATTGACATGTGATTTCATTTGATAACGGGGTCACATCATTAGGAGAATGATGTGATGGACAAGACCCAAACTACAAACGTAGCATATGATTGTGTCAGTTTATTGCTACTGTTTTCTGCATGTCAAGTATATGTTCCTATGACCATGAGATCATGTAACTCACGGACACCGGAGGAGTGCCTTGTGTGTATCAAACGTCGCAACGTAACTGGGTGACTATAAAGGTGCTCTACAGGTATCTCTGAGGGTGTCTGTTGAGTTGGCATGGATGAAGACTGGGATTTGTTACTCCGTGTGATGGAGAGGTATCTCAGGGCCCACTCGGTAATACAACATCACAATAAGCCTTGCAAGCAATGTGACTAAGTGTTAGTCATGGGATCTTGTATTACGGAACGAGTAAACATACTTGCCAGTAACGAAGTTGAACTAGGTATGGAGATACCGACGATCGAATCTCGGGCAAGTAACGTACCGAAGAGCAAAGGGAACATCATACGGGATTAACTGAATCCCTGACATAGAGGTTCAACCGATAAAGATCTTCGTAGAATATGTAGGAACCAATATGGACATCCAGGTCCCGCTATTCGTTATTGACCGTAGAGGTGTCTCGGTCATGTCTACATAGTTCTCGAACCCGCAGGGTCTGCACACTTAAGGTTTGGTGACGTTTCGGTAGTATAGAGTTATGTATGGTGGTGACCGAAAGTTGTTCGGAGTCCCGGATGAGATCCCGGACGTCACGAGGAGCTCCGGAATGGTCCAGAGGTAAAGATTCATATATAGGAAGTCATGTTTTGGTCGCCGGAAAAGTTTCGGGCTAATCGGTAATGTACCCGAAGTGCCGGTAGTGTACCGGGAGACCACCAGGAGGGGTATTTCGACCCAAGAGGCTTCATGGGCTGTGGGAGAGTGAATATCAGCCCTTTGTGGGCTGGTGGAAATCCCACACAAGGCCCATGCGGCTAGGGAAGAAAAGCCCAAAGGGGAAAAGGTGGAAAAAGGCCAAAAAGGGAGGAATCCTAGTCCTACTAGGATTGGAGGAGGAATCACCGTCTCCTCCCACTTCGGCCGAACCAAGGAGGACTTGGCCCTTGCGCCAAGGCCTCTCCTCCCTCCCTCTTATATATACTAGAGGTTTTAGGGTTTTTGCACAGAATTTTCAGCCACGTGCTGCCCGTTCCTCCAGTGCATAGTTTCTCCTCTGATTGGATTTCTGCAGTGCTTAGGCGAAGCCCTGCTGGAATAGCTCCACCACCATCGCCGGAGCGCCGTCATGCTGCCGGAGAACTCATCTACCTCTCCGCTCCCTCTTGCTGGATCAAGAAGGCGGAGATCATCATCAAGCTGTACGTGTGCTGAACGCGGAGGTGCCGTCCGTTCGGTGCTTGATCGGGACGGATCGTGATTGGATCGCGGGACGTTCGGCGATTTGGATCGCGAAGACGTTCGACTACACCAACCGCGTTTCTTAACGCTTCCCGCTTAGCAATCTACAAGGGTTGTAGATCCACTCTCCCTCTCGTAGATGCTCATCACCATGGATAGGTCTTGCATGAACGTAGGAAATTTTTTGTTTCCCATGCGACGTTTCCCAACACATATGCCACAATCAGATAAACAGGATGTAGAATCTTACAACACGCCTTGAACATCGACGATCCAGCACCACAGTGAATACAGGCGCACCAGAATCAAAGAAAGAACAAGGGCCACCTGGAGCTCGACAAAAGGGGCAAGCCATTACCTACAAAGAAAACGGTGACCAATAAGAACTGAATCCACAACCGAGTTGAAAGTTGACATTTGATTGTGTTGAAAGCAAAAAAAATAACGTAGGCCGACGGAGAATGCTATGATCTATTGTTTAAGCGGGTTCGATAGGAAAATGGGTGAACGAGCGAAGAGATCGACGCGGGTGGAAGCACCAGAGAGCAACGGGAGTGAGAGGTGGAGCTGGCGAGCAGAGGAGGAAGAAAGGAGTGGTCGGCCTTATCCAGGGGCCCATCGGCCGCCTGGAGGCCGACCATGGCTCTTCGGCCAACCAGAGGCCGACAGGCCACTCTTCGGTCTGCCACTAGCCGACAGGCTTCTCTTCGGCCTGCCAGTGGCCGACGGGCCCCTCTTCGGCCTGCCAGAGGCCGACGGGGTACCATTTCTGTTTTTTTAATTCGGGCATACAGTTTCCGAATTTGGTACAGATTCGGTCGTAGTTTTGAAAAAAACAATCCCCGGAGGAAACAAAATAACTAATCCATCAGTAACATGAGCCTAGTACTCGTAGTAGATGAAATCTCCCATACCGTAAGAGAGCGCATGCCTACAGTCTTAAGGAGCCATTCCTCATTTCCTCTACAAGTTTTGCAGTAGAACAAACGGAGATTCACCAGAAAAACTCGGACCATGAAAACATATTAGCCTCCTCAGCAAAAAGGGTTATGAACATTTGGGACAAAAACTGATATTTGTTTCTTTAAGCTAAATATGTTCTAAGTTGGATTTTTTATTTTTTTTAAATCCGAAAATCCCGAATTTTTACATTTTTTCGAGAAAAAATCCCTATTTTTTGAGGGGATTTTTTAACTTGCAACGTGCGATTTTATTTATAGGTAGCAAGACATTATTTAATTTTTATTATTATTTGTAGTTACCATGTCACTTTTATTATAGGTCACATGGCAGTTTATTATTAGTATTAAGAAATTGACATTTTAACAAGTATTAACATGGCATTTTGATCATCAAGAGGATGGCAGTTTATTATTAGGAGCATCACATTTTTATTATTAGATAGATGTCATATTCTTAATTAACTTTTTTTGAGAAAAATATTTACTATTAACTTGATGTCAGTTTTTATTATTGGAGGCATGTCATTTACATTATTTGTTGACATGACATTTTTATTATTAGGAGGATGGCAGTTAAGTATTAACAGGATGGTGGTTTTATAGAGCATGCCATTTACATTACTTGTTCACGTGGAATTTTCATTATTAGGATGATGGCAATTTAATTATTAACATGATGGCAGTTTTATTATATAGAGTATGGTATTTTTCATTACTGCCGACACGATATTTTATTATTAGGAGGATGGCAGCTTTTATTTCTTTATTGGCATGTTAAAAAAACATTGACATGCCATTTTTATATGAATTTTTGCACAGTGGAGCAACTCAAGCAAAAAAAATACATCGTGACATTTTGTATTTGGTCCATGGGCAGTTTTTACAAAGCAGCAAGTCATTTTCATGTTTTTCATAAGAAATGCATTGTTCTTCACAGCTTTTTGTTAAGAGGACGGCATTGTTTTTTTTAATGGCATGGCATTTTATAAGAATGCATTTTTTTAATGTTGAAGGGATGGCATTTTCTTATTTTTAATGGCATGTCAGATTTATTTTTGGGCTTATCTAGATAAAAACAGATATAGAGGATAGCAGTTTTATGAAGTAGCACACAATTTTCATATTTTTTCAGAGCATGACATTTTATAAATTTGTGTGGATTTATCTAAAGGATAGCAGTTTCAAACTTTAGCATGGCAAAAAGAATTTCTAGATCAGTCGGCCTTTTTTTTTGTTTTGAAGTTTAACGTGGCAATTTTAAACAAAAGATATGTTAAATGAGCCTTTTGGGTCAATATAGAGTCGCCCAGGCCTACCCCCTGGCGAACGGCTAGAAACGGTCGCTGGGACTGATCCGCTGGCTAACGATTTCGTTCGATCGGCCCTCCTCCCCGGCGATCAAACGCCTGCTATTGGATTCCAAAAATAAATATCAAAACAACTGAGTTGAAGCCAAGAAAAACCAACGGAAATGTTGATTACTCCCTCCGTCCGCAAATAGTTGCCAGGAAATTAGTAGTGTTTTACTTCCTCCGTTCCTAAATATAAAACCTTTTAGATATTACACTATGGACTATGTACGAATATATATAGACATATTTTAGAGTATAAATTTATTCATTTTGCTCCGTATGTAGTTTTATAGTGAAATCTTTAAAAGGTCTTATATTTAAGAACGGGGAGTACAAAATTGCACACTTCTCAGACTGTACAAATTTAGGCTCAGTATTATCTGTTGTATGCAACAGAAGTAGCATGTGCGGTTGCATTATAGGTGCACATAACCCCATCTGGAGGGTCGGTTACTAAATTGTTCCAAAAATCAAAGCGGCAAGCGAAAAACGAGCGACATGCCATGCTAAATCAAAATCAAGATGTAAGCAGCCTGCTGCAATCGGTGGCATGATATTTTAAAGAAACTGATAAAATCACTTCATAAACACTAGAAATAGATTATATGGAAAAACACACGGATAAAATCACCTTATAAACACTAGTTCACATTATTAACCTAGATCGGGATTGTCGCAAAAATTACAATCTGGTGCTGCACTTGACATCTTCGGTTGCAACAATCGGGTGGAACCTGAAATTGGAAACTGAAATCGGCATGACGCACAGCATGAGATCACAAACAGAACTACATATACTCCTCTGTGAAAGCGCATACATTCCGAAAGGAACAAATCCAGATCCTGGCCAACCAAGCTTAGTATGCTCTGATCATCAAATGATTAACGAAACCGACAGAGGTCACATACTACATAAGCAATGCAAAGAAAATGGCAGCAAAGACATACTACAAAAGAGGCGCACTATATTCAGATTTCAGAAGCACATTGCTGTCATATTACAGACACATGAAAATACCAGTGTTCTATCATGTAGTGCTTCTGCAATCTTCAATTCTTACATATCTCATAGCAGCAGAAAAATTCAGCCATATGCATATCTCAAGAGAAGGCATGCCTACAAACTGAACAGCAAGGTCTTACAGGAACATTCAGCGATTCCTCAAAAGGAACGGATCAATCATGTATTACACAGCGAAATAACCATGGATTCAGCAATCAAAAGGGTCATCAACTGTATGATTGCATGCTTTCCGCAAGCGCAAAGCAGTACCTGCTTTAGGTGACACCTGTAGCACTGCAGAGATACCTGTTGAAAACTATAGACAGTAAGCAAATAGCATAGCAATGTATATGTATGGATATTAGGGTATGTAAGCTCCGGTTTTGCTCAACTAATCGGCCAAGTCTTTTTTTGAAAGAAGAAATCTACTATCATAAGTTATTTATTCCATATGCTTTTACCAGTCGATGCAATGTCCATTTTTCTCCCAAATACACAAAACATGATGCACAACATGGGGTCACAAGCAGAACTACATAAGCAATGCATAGTTAACGAAACTGACAGAGGTGACATTCTACATGAGCAACCCAAATAAAATGCCACCTCAGACCTGCTACAGAACAGGTGCACTATATCCAGAAGCGTATTGCTGTCATATTGCAGACACATGAAAGTACCACTAGTCTCCCAAGTACTTCTGCTAGCTTCAATTCTTACACATACCCATGGTAGTTGAAAAACTCAGCCGTATCTCAAGGCAAGGCATGCCTACAAACTAGACAGCAAGATCTTGCAGAGAACAGTTAATGATTCCTCAAAAAGCACGGATCAAGCATCTAAACATACACAAATTAACCATGAATTCAGCACTGAAAAGGGTCATCGATTGTAAGACTGGATGCTTTAGGTTAGCACTGCAGAGATACCTGTTGGAAACTGTAGACATTGCAATTTGTCTTTTATCTCATTCACCTTGTCAGCTGAAGACAAAATTCCTTCGTGCGACACAAGCAGTAAGGACTGCAGCTCATCGGTATTCATGGAAACAAACTTGAGCAATTCAAATTTATTTTGATCCCCTCGGAAATCGTGAATAACCATCTTCTTGATATGTGATCTCAAGCAACAAATCGGACTGATCTCCTGCCAGAACTTGGCATGAAGCTCCCCACTGGGTTCATCGGCAGTTACAGATGGATCATGCAGTGCAGACTGCAAATTGGTACCATTGTGTGAGCAGTTTGGTTACATATATATCAAGCTGCTAATAATTGATGATAATATCGAAATGATCGAGAGACTGAAGGAACTGGAAGCTACCTCAATGTGCAGTGTGTCAATATTGGGAAAGCATCTGAGGAAGCTGGCCAGCATCTTGACATCCCCCAAAACACCAAAATTAACAGTTAACGCCAATAGTGCATTTCGGGCTTCAGGCCGGGCTCAGGCTTGGGATTTTTTTCGGGCTTTGCAAAGCCTGACCTGAACCCGACCCGACCCGTCCAGTGATCAGGTCTAGCCCTAGGCCTTGCCGTCAGAACCGCCGGTGAGTCGAAGAAGGGCGGCAGCGCACCAACCCACGGGAAGGTCGGACGTGGATTTTTGAAGCTCAGGCTTCTGGACACCTCTTATCCTTACCCACCAATGTTGCTTTAAGATCTGTGCTAGACAACTAAGCTACAATATCAGATTTTCTCTTTTTTGTTTCTCTCACATAAAACAACATTTGAACTTCAAACTTTGCAACTCACCTAAACATTCTGACTAGAATGTGGGAAAAAACTTTTAGATTTTTTGGTCGAACATAAATATACGAAATGAGATTTTTTTAGATTAAAAAATGTTATTTTTAGTATTTAGGATGCACGAAAAAAGCTGAAAGTTTTTTCCCACATTCTAGTTAGAATGTTTTGTTGTGCTGCGAAATTTGAAGTTCAAATTTTGTATTATGTGGAAGAAACAAAAAAGAGAAATAATCTAGTACGAATCGCGACGCAGGAATGGATGGCTAGATAAGTGGGTGTCCACGAGCCTAAGCTCTATAATATATTTTCGCGGGAAGGTCTCCTGCCACCCCGCCCGTGCTGCCTCCTCCATAGTCTGCTCCGACGGCGGTTGTGCTGCGCGACGCACGCACTCATTCTCCTCCTCCTACCATGCCCAGCGGGGTACACCATTCATACTCCTCGCACTCGACCTGCATCTGCCGCTCCCCGGCGATCCGCTCCTCCGCCGACGTGCGCTGCCTCCACTGCTCGAGGTACGCGACCTCCTGCTCCGGCATGGTTGTCATCCAGATGGCGGCGCGCTGTCATTCAAATGGTTGTCGCGAACCAAATATCCCAGTTGGGGGAGTCCTCTGCGAAAGTTGCGTCATGGCGCTGCGCCGGCATGAGCTGGGCACGCCGCAAGCGGATCTCCACACGCGCCCTCAGAGACCGCGACACCGCCGACACCGGGATGTGGTGGGGGTCGAGGTGCCTGCCGTGGGGAGGTTCACGTTGTGTCACGGTAGCGGGACGCGGTACTACTAGTGGTACCGCACGCAGTGCATCGGGATGTACAAGTCATCCCATGGCTGGCATGCCCTCCCCTCTACAGGCACGAGTGCCATCTCGATGACCCGTGCGACGAGCTACCCTCCTCCCGGTTGGTCATGGGGGCTAGGGTTTCCTGTGACCGGCGGGGGAGCGGGTGTGGCTAGATGTGGGCGAGAGTGGGAAGTGGATGAGCCCCCCCCACCCCCGCACACTCGCCATTTAAAATTAGTGCGGACTCCGAACGCTTCCAACAGTTGCCATGTGGGCCCAAGGTGGTAGGTAAGCATTGACTAAGCCCCCGATGGTGGTTGAGCGGTCGATAGGTGGAACCAAGGCGGACATCAAGCGAACACGCGGCGTGCCCGTCTCATGTTCATATGGACGCAAATCGGGCGTACGCATGGGCCGAGAATGCTTCCATACGAACAGTGGGCGGATGGTTTTTGGGTTTGCGTCTGTCGTCGTTTTCTCACGACAGATGCCATGGGTAGACTTATCGAAGGTGGTTGGGGCCGGAGGACGCCGACGGGCTCCAGGAGCGGGATTGGGCACAAGCGATGATGGACACACGATGTACCCAGGTTCAGGGCCCTCCGTGGGAGGTAATACCCCTAGTCCTGCTTGGTCTAGGTTGATAGATGGATGTGGTTACAATGGTGCTCATGGAGCTGCTTTCTAGAGGTGGAAGGAGTAGCCGGCTCCTCTCGCTTTGCTACGTAAGTGGATGTGAGGGGAAGTGTCCCGCTATGCATGGGGGGCTCGGGGGGTTTTATAGGCCAACCCCCCGGCTTACAATATCTCTAAAGTATTGGTTGGGGGGTCCCGGCTGGCAGCCTCTCCGGCTGGCCAGGGGGGGCGCCCGATGAGCCATCTCGTCGTCTGTAAGGCTCGCCGGCTGCACGGTCCCATCGCCCACTAGGGCCCGTCAACCGGCTCCGCGATTGGCCCGCGCTCACCTGCCGCGGCACGGGCCGCCCCGAGTGGTGTCGCCAAGCGTTAGCCGGCCGAGGTCTCCGGTACGGCCGGCAACACTATAGCCACGCGGGGGCAGGTAATGGAGTAGGTTGAGACGTGCCGACACTGTTGCCTCGCTCGGTCGCGGTCAGCCAAGGTTAGCGGTATGACCGGCTAGACTGTAGCCATGTGCGCCCGCGTGTCAGCGGTCACTGTGTCCATGCCGGGGTCCGTCGTGGGGGTCTTGTCTTGTCGCCGTACTTGCACGCAGAGGGAAGGGACGGGAGCTTGTCCGTCTGAAGGTCAGCGAAAGAGCCGGCCTGAAGGCAGCCGACCGTAGGCTAGACGGTCGGCTCCTCGACCAGCCGGCAGCGAACCTGCCAGCTATCCGTCAGCCGGCCTTGAGGCAGCCAGCGGTCCGCCAGCCGGCCGCGGACCAGCCGGCGTCATGGACTTTCTTGAAATGGGGGGAGAACCGGTCTACCTAGGTGTAATAACCCCGTTAACGTCAGCGCGTTGAGCCGGAGTCATGGACTTTCTTGAAATGGGGGGAGAACCGGCCTACCTAGGGGTAATAACCTCGTTAGCGTCAGCGCGTTGAGCCGACTTTTCGTCCGTTTCAACTCAAACAGACACATGCGAACTCAAACAGACACATGCGAGCAAATGGTTTTGGGGTTTGCATCGGTGCGTTGGGCACGCGCCGGTATTTGCGTTGGGCCGGTATTTCGTCCATTTCAACTCAAACAGACACGTGTGAGGGGTCGTTTTTTGGGCCTACATCGGCATGTTGGGCGTTTTCATCCGTTTCGACTCAAAAAGCGAGCGGATGGTTTTTTGGGTTTGCGTCACCGCAAACAGACCAATTGCGTGGGCTTATTAGAGTTGTCTGCAAACGTGACTCCAACTGACAATACAGGCACCGTCGTCATTAGCATCTGAAAATTCTGGCAAAGCTTGTCGATTTGCTTAATTGCCCAAGCCGATCTCTAATACAGTATACGGTAGCTCTTTTTGGGAGAGGGTGAGCTACTCTGCTGGGAGATATCTTCTGAACCTAGAAGACCTCGTCTGATTCCGCAGATGCAGCATATATGAAGTCAGCAAGCAGGAGCATTAAGGACCAAATGTCCAGGATTAGAAGGAAGATTTGCCAACTTTCCCTGCCTCCGCACACTTGGCAGCATACTCACGGAGAGTTGGAACCTGCCATATCTTAAGAGAAGTCATGCCTACAAAGTTAATAGCGTGATCTCCAAGTAGGTCACAGATGCACACTTCCCAGACTGTAGTACATATTTCGGCTAAGTATTATTTTTCTTTTGTTTTTTGTATGCACATATGGATATGGAATAGTAAGTAGCCTATTGCAGTTGCATATGGCCACAGTTTAGAGTGTGATTGTTGCATTGTTCCAAACAATGAAGTAGCAAAGCTAAAAGGGCGTCAGACCATCCTAAATTTAAATCAAGCTGTAAGTAGCATGTTGCAATCAGTAGCATGTGGTTTCATATGCAAAGAAACGGATAAAATTATTTCATAAATAATAGGTTTGCCAATACCTTCGCTTGGCAGCGGTGCCGAAAACCTAGTCACCGGGTTGGCTTATGCAGAAACAGATAGACAGTAAGTAAATACAGTATATTTTTTTAAGTCGACAGTAAGCAAATAGCATAGCACCGTACTCCCTAGTGTTAAAAAACGTCTTACATTATGGGACGGAGGGAGTACTAGAAAAAATATGCGAGCTTCGGACGGAGGGAGTACTAGAAAAAATATGCGAGCTTCGATGCGCCGACCCTAATAGTGTGAGTGATCTTTCAGCGTTGTCTTTTTACTGTAATTACATAGCGTTCAACTGGTTCATCATACACTCATGGTAGTACAATGTAAAACAATGCTAATATGCCAGTAACAATGCAAGTTCGTTTATGTGATTATGAAGTATCAAAGATAAGAATAGATGTGCTCCATACATCAGCGGACTATGACATATTAAATCGTAACATATGCATTGCTAGCCAACGTTTGAAAGACCGCAAAAAACTTAACCAGTTGCAAAACTAACCAACAATCATGGGGCAAATAAACAGGGAAGTAGACTTCATGAATTTTGTCACAGACTGCATGAGCAAAATAGCTTGGACATCTAACATTACACCCCCAGTACAAGCTAATTTTAAAATGCTCTCCCCTAAAATGGACAAACAGATCATAAATGATTTTCTGCTTTATCAATGGTAACACCCCTTGGGAATAGAAAAACATGACCAGTTTTTCAGTGTCAAGAATGTTAACGTTATTAGACATTTATGTTCCTCCTTAGAGCTGGCAAGGGGATTATGCCAGCAGAAGTGAACTATGAACGGTGAATGAAATCAAATGCTGGGCTATTGGCAGAATTCATCATCAAGGGCAAGCAACAACCATCATTAGATAAGAAAGAACTGGAAGATAGCACAGAGAAGAAAATCCTCTTTGCAAACAGGAGAAGAGAGCCAAACAAGTAGATTAACGACTACGTAACTGTTATATCTCTAAACATATATGGTGGGCATTCCACTAAGCAAAGAATTAGCATATTTGAACATTCCCACTTGCCGAAAATCTTTCAGTGAAACATGAAACGAGTAAGCAACAACTTTTGTTTTCGGAAACCAAGTTCTCTAAGATTGTTCACAAACCAGGTCTCATATGTAAGCTCTAGCTTTTCTCAACTAATCGACCAAGTCTTTACTCGAAAGAAAAAAATCTACTGTCATAAGCTATTTATTCCATATGCTTTTACCAGGCAATGCAATGTGCCATTTTTATTCCAGATACACAAAACGCGACGCACAAAGCAGAAGTGCAGAAGCACATGTAGCATTTGCCATCCTGATCCTGGCCAACCAAGCTCAGTATACTCTGACCATCAAATGATAGTTAATGAAACTGACAGAGGTGACATTCTACATAAGCAATGCTAACAAAATGAAACCACAGACATGCTAAAAAACAGGCGCACTATATCCAGAAGCACATTGCTGTCATATGGTCATATCAAGACAGATACATGAAAATAGCACTAGTTTTTCAAGTACTTCTGCTCACTTTAATTCCTACATACTCTTGGTAGTTGGATAACTCAGCCATATCTCAAGATAAGGCATGCCTACAAGAAACTAAACAGCAAGATCTTGCAGAGAATAGTCAATGATTCCTCAAAAAGTATGGATCAACCATGTAAACATACAGAGAATTAACCATGGATTCAGCACTCAAAAGGATCATCGATTGTAAGATTGGATGCTTCCTCCAAGCGCAAACCAGTGCCTGCTTTAGGTGACACCTGTAGCACTGCAGAGATACCTGTTGGAAACTGTCGACACTGAAATTCATCTTTTATCTCATTCACCTTGTCAGCTGAAGACAAAATTCCTTCGTGCGACACAAGCAGTAAGGACTGCAGCTCATCGGCATTCATGGAAACAAACTTGAGGAATTCAAATTCATTTTGATCCCCTCGGAAATCGTGAATAACCATCTTCTTGATATGTGATCTCAAGCAACAAATCGGACTGATCTCCTGCCAGAACTTGGCATGATGCTCCCCACTGGGTTCATCTGCAGTTACAGCTGGACCATGCATTGCAGACTGCAAATTGGTACAATTGTGTGATCAGTTTTGTTATATATATATATCAAGCTACTAATAATTGATGATAATAATTGAAATGATGGATCGACTGAAGGAACTGGGAGCTACCTCAATGTGCAGCGTGTCAACATTGGGAAAGCATCTGAGGAAGCTGGCCAGCATCTTGACCTCCCTAAAGACACCAAAATTCACAGTTAACGCCAATATTTTGACGCTTGGAACCACAGTGCTCGCGCTCACCATTGTGTCTGACTGCAAAGAGGTCCACAAAGACAGGTTTATCAAAACTCATCAAGTGTTCTATAGTCACGCAGAACATTATCATGGGATGGATCGATGTGGATGGAATAACTTTGAGAGACTGCAATGAGATGCAGCAAAAGCAATATTATCATAACTCATTGATTACTTTCTGATCATAGAGAACATGATGGATGGAACAATTTGAAGTTGAGAGAGAGGGAGAGGTTGAGACTGCAGAGGCGTACTCCGATGACGCTGTCGCCAATCTGCAGCTTGTGAGCTCTTGTGTGCAGGTAGCCAAGCACCTGCAGGTTGGGAGCACAGGCGATTCTGAGCTCCACCACACCATTAGGCGGCAGGAACAAGTAGAGCCGCTGCAGGAGCGGCGTGTCCACCACGGTGAACTCCTCCACCCTGGATAGCCCAACGAGCGCGCACTGGAGGCTTTGGCTGCGGACACGGACGTGCCTGGAGCTATTGAGGGTGAGCCGAAGGGACTCCAGGACGGGGCTGGCAGCGATCAAGGACTCCAGTTCCTGGTCGCTTATGTCAATTCTTACCATGGCGAGAATCCGAAGGTGGGGAAGAAGGACCTCGGCGCCGCTGGGGAACGTCCAGAAGTCCAGGGTGAGCTCCTGGAGCGAGTCGCAGTGGAGGATGTCGGCGGGAAGGGGGCGCGCGAGGCTGGGCTGGTCCATGAGCCATCTGTAGGCGAGAACGAGTTTCTCCGTGCGCTTGTCGGCGAGGAGGCGCGGCCAGCCGGGGAGCTCACGGTCCAGTGAGGCGAGCCTGCAGTCGAAGAGGACGACGGCGCGGAAGTGGCCCGGGTGGTCGGCGAGGACTCGGGGGATTGCGGCGTCGCGCGCGCGCTCGGGGATGTCGGCATCCTTGAGGACGAGCGGGTAGGAGCGCCAGAGGTGGCGCCAGGCGCGGCCGAGGGTGGCGGCGCGGGCGGCTTCCGTGACGGGGAGGTAGGTGATGATGTGGCGGAGCAGGTCGCTGGGGAGGGCGCTGAGGCGGGACCCGCCGCAGCCTCTGCCGGCGCCGTCGGCCATGGTGGCGAGGCGAGGATTTGGTTTGGTTTGACTTTGGCCGGAATGGGGAAGCGGCCTACTGACCTGGAAGGTTCGGGGGTACCCGGAGCGATTAAGTTGCTCGGCATTTATTTTACTTTATTTATAAAGCTATAAGGCATATATAGCCCGAATTAATGAGGCCATTACACAGTACTCCCTCTGTAAACTAATATAGTTTAATGATCTAAATGCTCTTATATTAGTTTACGGAAAGAGTAGTATACACTTCAATTAATGAAGTCATTAACTGGCTAAGATACACATGTGTCGAGTCAAAAGTTTGAAGAAAAATTGAAGCAGCGGATCACACTTGAGGATAACACATCCACAAACGAAAACATCAGCACATGAAAACCAAGATCAAGGTCGAACAGACTAGAACAACAGAGCATACGCCACCAGGAAAAGCAACCTAAGAGAAAGGGAGGATGAGAACCGGATGTAGAGAATTATTCAGTCCGGACGTTAGAGAAAAGGAGGCCACAATATCCCCTTCTTCGTACCATGCCACGACATGAGGATATTGTACACCGTCCAGCAGTCGAGGAAGTATCAATCCGAACGCCGATGAAGGATTACAGAAGAACCACCTCACCTCCATCGTGGTCGGTGACCCTAAGAGGCACACATCACCGCCACCACCAACCAACGCACATAACAACCACATCCCTCACCCTATCCATGGACGCCGCCTCCAAGGGGGACCACAAAGGAAGAGTGTGTTGCTGTCCAGCCAAGAAAGGCCTAGATTTTCATCGAGAACAAGGGGGGAGGGGGAGCAGCTTAGGAAGCTCGACACACTCTCAAGAGAGAGACAGGCGCAGGGAAGCCGACATCTTTGAGGTTGATGCAAAGTCAACCATGCCCCCCCCTCTTTCCAGGAATCCCACCACCTATCACATCCTTGAATTCTCAATTTTGGAATATGAATAATTTAAATAGTTTCTTCTCTGCTTATGGTACTAGTTATGAGTTATGACTAGGATTTGGATATTTTAAGGTTAAATTATTATTTATTTGAGAGGATAAAAAGACTTTCCCAAATATCCTTTGGATTTTATTTGGAGTTCAAAAATATTTTGGGAATTAGTTTGAACCCTAAATATTTAATAGGGAATATTCATAATGTCCAAAATATAATTTCTAAAATTGATATAATCTTTTTATTCAATCTTTGGGCTCTGAAGAAATTTGATCGGTTTGTTGGATTTTATAGAAATTTACAAATTGAATCGTTTTGGTTTTTGAACCAAGTTCTATTTTAGGAAATGGAAAAAGGGGAAAGAAAATATAATTCTAACCTAACCTAGTCCGGTTGACGTGTGTGGCCCATAGCTAAACACCGCCAACCGAGCGTAGTTTAGTAGCAACCGAGGCCTAACTGCAGCCCACCTTCTCTTCTCCTCGTTCTTTCTACGACAGTCGCCCCCACCGGTCATCCCCTACCTCTAACCGTTGTGCAGTGGTTGCGCAACACATGCGTGCCCATGATCCCCATGTTCGCCCACCTCGCGTACCAAATAGGTCCAACAGCCATGCCCATTTAAAATGCCTAAGCATGCTCATCGTTTCCCCTCTAGATCCCCGACGAGAGCGCCGCCAGGCTACTGGAAATCGCCCCCGCCATTACCGTCGGTACCGAGATCGATATTGAGCAGAGCGTTGCTACTCCCACATGAGTTGTTGGATTTCTCTAAAGAGGAAGAGTGATGTAGCATAATAGCATAAAGTATTTCCCTCAGCTAAAGTTCAAGGTTCATCGAACCAGTAGGAGGCACTGTTAGCAGCACATGCACACAAACATAACAAATGCTTGCACCCAACAAAGGCAAGATGGTCGTCACTCCCCTTGTTCTGGACGGTTACAAGATTAAAAGCAGATAGTGATAATGTCGCCTTCATCGCGCCTCGAGTGCTGCCTCTCCAGTTGAGGCCGCACCGGATCTGTGATATGTCTGGTCGGCGGGACCCCTGCCGCTGTCAACCGTTGAGTTGATGCCAGCTCGAGTGGCGGCGCGGGTGAACGCCATCACGACCTTCAAGCTGAAGCCGGCGACTTGGTCCTTTGGCAAGGAGCCGTATAGCCGGCACAGCCCGACACCCCTGGTACGCCCCGTTGAGTTGATTTTTCCTTTCCCTTATCCTTCCATCCAACCCTTGATCTCACTTGTCGTGCTGACCGCAGCTTTTCGTTTGACAGAACACGCAGGACGGCCCGCACCCCCAGATTTTCGAGGCGGAGCGCGCCGAGTCCGATTCCGAGGACTTCGAGCTAGGAGGCGGAGCCGAAGAGGGGGTCGACTTCTCGGGAGAGGCTGAGGAGGCCGAGGCAGCGGATGACCTAGGAGTGGGCGGGTCCAGAGCGGCTTGTGAGTTCCCCTCCGGCCCCACGATCAAAGATTGGACCGACGATGATGACGATGATGATGATGATGTCTGGGTCCTGAACGTGCCTCCCCCCGCAGCTCAGCGGGGCTCACGCGGGCGGAGCGAGGAGCGGCCAGCGCGCACTTGGGCGGCCGGGACCTCCAGCTGGGGAAAGAGGCCAGCTCAGGTGGAGCCAGTGGCCTAACCGCCGGCTCGCGAGCGAGCGAAGGCGGTCGCGCCGATGCCTCCAGCGCGCGCCAAGCGGGCCCTGTCTGTTGTCCTCGGGTAAGTATTTTATTTCCTGTGTGTTTCTCTGTGTAAGTCGTGTGCCGACAGGCGTTTGAGTATTTTCTTGTTCTAGGGATCCCATCGAGCTCCATGATGTGGAGTCCACAACCATCCCGGTGGAGGCCGCCAACCGACTGGCTCAAGAGCACGCAGCCACGCCGCGTGAGGAGAAGAGGAGGCTCGTGGAACTACGAGCCTCGAAGTCAGGAGCCTAGGGCGGACTCTCACGCTTTGGGGCCTCGAGCGGCGGTAGGTGGAGGAGGTTTGCGGACCCCGCGCGGGCATCGGACTTAGTGGCGGAGTCGACTCGCATGTAGAGACCTCCGTCGAGCGAGCCGCGAGGGCTGACTGCGGAGACGTCGTGTCTCCGTCTGGGGCAGAAGCAACCCGGCAGGGAGGAGCAGCCCTCGAGCCGGCCCTGGAGGGGCCTCGGCAGGTGGAGACGGAGGCGACACTGTTCGTCGTTGAGCCGGCCGCGGTTGTCGGGCCGGAGGCGGCACCGGAGGTGCCAGCCATGAAGGTGGAGGTGTCGGCTGCAGCGACCGTCGTGTCGAGCCGGCGGCGAGAGGAGGCGGCGGCGGCGCCGGACGTGGTACTGCTGGGAGCCGATTCCCGGGACCTTATGGTCGTCAGCCGTCCGCCGACAGCCGGCGCCACAGAGGAGGCCGAGGCAAGCGGAGAGGCGAGCTGGTCACAGAGGACGATGCTGGATGTAATCGAGGATTGGAAGGCGCTAGCTTGCATCCCCGCTGTCCTACCTTCGCCTGCCGGTGGCCCGGCCCGAGTGCCCGAGGAGCTGGGCAGCATCCTGGCGTAGTGTTGCGAAGGACTGGCCAAGTTTGCGGAAGCTGCCGACAGCGCCCTTCGACGCATGGAGGTGAGTTCTTTTAACTTCTGTTGAATTTTTCAGTGGGGGCACACAATGCACCCACTGGGTGTTAGCCCCCGAGATGCCGGCCGGCTGACCGGCTGCGGGGCAGCCAGGCCGGATCTTCTTTTTGCATTCTTTTAATCTTTGGTTTTCTGGAGCAGGCGGGGAGCGTCAGGCGGTAGGAGCTCTTTGATGAGGCGGTCGCTATCCACAACTGAGGCAAGCTTGGCTTCTACTGGCTGGGGGAGGAATTGAAGAGGGTTAGTCATGCAAGGAAGAATAATGGGTATATCCATTTCACATGATACCAATTGAGATAATACCAATTGAGGTTTTGCAATAAAGATCAAGTAAAATGTCAAGGATATGTTTTTGTTGTCTTCCTCCTTCCATCATCAAGAGGGTTTGTGGATACTTGGTCAAGACAAGATTGCTCATAATTGGAGTTGGTTGCAATCTCGTGGAATCAAGTTCTTCCAAGTACCTACAAACGGTTAGATGCAATACAAGGGAGCATAGGATTCCATGGCATAAGATATCATGTTAGCACTATCAAGAAAGCTCATGCCCTTGCAAGCATCCGAGTGAGTCTAGCTTAAGTTTTACGCATCAATGATGTTCAACTCACTCCTCAAGTGACAAAAAGTTTTCTCATCAAGTGGCTTAGTAAAGATATCTGCCAATTGCTTGTTAGTGCGAACATGCTTAAGATTAATATCTCCTTTGGCAACATGATCAGGAATGAAATGATGTCGAACTTGAATATGCTTGGTTCGAGAATGTTGCACGGGATTATGACCAATCTTAATGGCACTTTAATTGTCACAAAGTAATGGAACATTTTTAACATGGATTCCTAATCTTTAAGCGTTTGTGTCATCAATTGCGCACAACAAGATCTAGCAGCAATATACTCGGCTTCGTGTCACACCTTGTGTTTGTATCACTTTGTTATGCTTAGATTTATAAAATTTGGAACCAATTAAAACTTTTTAAGTGCATACTTGTTTGAATGGTGCTTGTTTGATTGTTTGGTTGATTGTGTTTGGCACTCTTAGGTTCTACTCCACTGCATATTCATATTCCTTGATCCAAAATTCTTGCCCAATTATCCTGCCATGTGAATAGTGCCCAAAACTATTTTTATCAAAAAATATTTTGACCAAAAATGATTTATTCAAATTAGGTTTTCAAAAACCCCTGAGTTGAGGTTTGCACTACAAGTCCTCAAATGGGGTGGAACCTTTTTCCCCAAAGACTATTTGAAACTTACTATGATTATGACTTCCCCAAACCAACAAATATTGATTTTAAAGATTATTTTAATATTTTATTTAAAGGCTTTTTCTTAAGACCATAAATGGTTTTTATAGGGAAAAATTAATTAAATGCTTTCAAAATATTTGAGAAAATTTAGGGAAACTCAGTGGGCATGTATTTATAATATATATGAGTTTCAACACATGGTCATGTTCAAAATCATGGACAAAACCCCTCAAAACCCTTTCTATCCAAATCAAGCTTTTGAAAATTTCTATAAGAAATATTCTCAATAAATTCCAAGAAAATTCCAGCAAGTCAACATTGTCACAAGTAATGATCTTGCAAAGTTTCATCTCAATCCCAATTGTTTTGATTCATCAAAATATTCCAAAACCATTCCTATCCAGATTAAATTTGAACAACTTTACATTGTAAAGTTTCTTCCCTTGACCCCAAACTTTGTGGACATGTTCTAATCACCAAATAGTGGTGCTAAACTAAGTGATGCATCAATGGGATTAGCTTAGCATGACTAGATCTACAGAAACCAGATTCTGTTGATTTCTAGGGTTTCACAAATTTTATATTGTGAACTTTCATCAATCAAGCTCAAATTTGGTGACCAGGCCTAATTATAATCACCATTTGATCCTGTCAAATATTATGGCAAGAAAAGCCCATTTGCTTGCCCTAATCTCCATCAAACACCTTTTGCAAGAATGGCAAAAACCCTGTTTGGCCCCCTTCTGCTAATCCCCTTGCCTCCAAAATTTTACCACAACTTTCTAGTATTGTATTTCACCTCCAGTAATTTACTCTGGCCAATACTCAATCGGTAAGTGGGGTAAAACTCACATTTACCTCTCTGGACAGCAAGGGCAACAACTTTTCAACCTCTCCCCTACTCCATTTCTTCACCTTTGCCTATCCCCTAGCTCTTGCTAGCTCATGAGCATCTTTGGAACCTCCAAGACACAAATGGACATGCAAGTGCCCATTTTTTATGCCACTGCTGGCCATATGGGCGCTCTTGAACGCACTACAGTGCACTCCCGCACTGTAGCCGCCCCATCCCGACACTCCCGACCACCTCGGGCCAAGGGAGCACGCCACCGGGCCCCCCTCGACGTCCGCGCCTCCCTGTCGGTCGTCTCCCCTCCTCTCTCTCTCCCATGTTGTCCCCCTTCACATGCGCATGGCACCATCCGAGAGCTCCAATGACGGATCTCACATGCGCGCGCCTCTGGCCCCCGTAGCTGCCCCTCCTCCTATCCGCAGGCACAGACCGAGTCCACGACCACCGCAGACACAGCCCAAGGCATCCCCGTGGCTCGTGGCGTCGCCCTCGTCCTCATCGGCGCACCACCCCTGCCTATATAAAGAGCTCCTGGACCTCCCTCTCCTCCTCTGTCGCCCTCCCTCGCACCCAAGCGAACACCCGCTCCACCCATACGAGCCCTGAGATCCCCTGTGCCTGGATCGGACCCGTGCTCCGCCGTCAAAGGTCGTCGTTGATCTCGTGGTATACAACATCTCCGGTGCTCATTCTTCTTCCTCTATGCCTCCCTCACCACTTTGTAGTGATTTCCCCCCTCCTCCGCTTCAATTGCAGCTCAGGGCGACCAGACCATCCTCCTCCCGAAGCCCTTCGCCGTGGACTCACGTCGCCGTCGAACCACGGTCCCACGGCGACCATCGTCGTGCCCAAGCAAACGGCGGGGCCTCCCTGAGCCTTACCGTACCACCCGCGTGGCGGACGGCCGCCGGAGTCGCCACCGGTGAGTCCCCTGAGCCCCCTGTTCATGAGGTAGGAGATGACAGGCGGGCCCCGCCTATCATACTCACCTACCACCTGTGCCACCGACAGGTAGGGCCCGCCTGTCAGGTTTGAACCCGTCGGCTGCTCGCGCACCGCTTCGCCCTGGGCCGGTTCTTCCCTGGGCCGGCTCAACTGCGGTTGCTTTGGGCCCAGATGAACAGCAGTTCTTTTCATTTTTCTTTTTCTCCTGTAATCCAAAAATCCTATAGTTCCAAATATAAGTCCAATGACAAATATTTTTCCACCTAAAATCTTAGAATAAAATGTAGAATTTAATAGTGCCATTTGTGAAAAATGTTGAAAACTTTTTATGCACTGTTTTATTTTAAAACCTGCTTTAGGCATCTTTTTGCCTCTGTTTAAATAGTTTTAAAAAATATTTTCACAGCAAAACCTTAAACAAATATTATTAGTATAGTTTTTTGTAATTATTAGAGTAGGGTAGCATTTTATTAGTTCATTTGTGTGCTCTGTTTTTGTGTGATGCTTATTATTATCGTTATTTATCGCGATGATAGATTGTGTTGTTGACGAGGGAGTTGGACCCGAAGACTTCGAAGACCCTGAAGACTTTGCTGAGCTAGGCAAGCATCCCTTTGACCATGTTAAGAAACCATTTTTATTGCATGGCATATAGCACTTTATTTCGTTGTATTGATCATGATGATGTGGTATTCCCCTTCGGTGGGATGCCTCCGATACTTTCTTGTTGACACTTACATCGTGCATGACCCAACCTCCTTATGAGGGTTATGCGAGTGGGAGTAGTTAGGATGATTCTAGTTGCTACGCAAGTGGGATGGGAATATGCATGGTGATGGGAACAATATGATTTCAAAGACTTTTCGAAAACCCCGTCGAGTGCCACTAATGCCCGAGGGAGATGTTGATGAGCTAGGTAGACACTTGATAAAGGAGTGTTGTACCAAAGCAAGTGAGTGTGTGCGGTTTTCGAAAATGGATTGGTGTAAGTTGCGACTGTTATTCCAACCTTACATGTACGACCACGATACCCCTTATGGGATGGGGATTTGTTGATTACTATGGTTGGTGCTAGCAGGGAGCCCGCATTACCAGTGGCGAGAGTGAAGTGGTCACTCTCGAGACGGGGTCGTCCCGGAAGTGGAAGGCCATGCGCTGTCTTTACAGGCATCAGACACACCATTGCGTGCCCCCATGGATGATACGTGTGATGTATATCATGAGGGATGCAACCAACGAGTGGACTCTTTGTTTAGTATCACCATGGGAAAGGCATTGTTCGGGTGCTTACCTCGGGTATGTAATATACCGCGAGTCATGGATGACACGGAAGTTACCCGAGTCTTGTGGGTAAAGTGTGCAACCTATGCATAGTGTAAAACTATTCGAATAGCCGTGTCCACGGTCAAGGACAATTGGATGACCACTCTTGTGCTATGTCCATGGTTTCTAAACTTGGTATGTGTGTGGGTGTTGGTGACACAGAGATGACACTTGAGATAAGTCACATGACTTGACGTGATGGCTGAGCATGAGATGTTCAACCCCTTGTTTATGATGATATCTATAACTTGTTCATGGATATCTGCCAACTGTTGATGCATGCTTACCTAGTTACTTGATCATGACATTGCATTCAAAATTAGCTTTCTACAAAATACCTACTTAGTGCTATATCATGCATTGCTATTGCCTTGTTCCATCATGGGTTATTTGCAAGTCATTCAAAGTACTCATTGGCTTGCCACTGGTTATTTAATTGGCCAGACATGGAAGAACAGGAGTACGGTGAAGAGTTCGTTGGTGACGAACATGCGAACTAGGACGCTTCCCAGTCAGAATGCCTGTAGGTTTAAGGCATATGGCATGGGTTCACGCTTTTGATCAATATTTCCGTTGTTTGTTATGTTTAAGTGTCTGGCCCTTGTGGCCCTATCTATGTAAGACTTAACCTACATGGTCTTTATTTGTGTAAGACGGTATGTAAGGATGTAAGACTCTTGTTGTTCAGCTTATGTGTGTTCAGTGAGCATTGATCTCTGGGATCACTGTACACGTGCATTCGGTGATCATGACTTATGAGGCGGGGTCCCCACAGAGCTTGTATCGGAGCCATCCTAACTGTAGGAAGCCCTTAGTTAGCATGGACGTTAGTTAGGATAAAACCGCTTTCAAAACTACACCTAGCACTTGTACTTTGGAATTCTGCACTATTTACCTCTTCTGTTCTTCACACAACACTCTGCTAACTCTCCTCCCTTAAAACCTTTGTAGATGGCCGTCATACCCAAAGCCCTCCTAGCATCTGGCTTTCCCTTACTCCTTGGGGATAGCCTGGAGAAGTGCCAGTTTCGCCGACCACCCGTTTTCCTCTACCACGAGCAGTGGGTCGATGCCGTCACAGAGGAGTACCATGCTGATGTGGTCATGAAGGCAAACGACTCCACAACCAGTTGGTTCTTTGAAGGACCACAGATGGAGACCCTGGCACTTGTAGTCGAGACAGATGCATAGAAGGCGCTCATCCACCTTCGAGGGATCATCCCAGAGATGGCTGACAAACCAGCTACTCGCTATCTACCCTTTAGGAAGTATGATATCGGAGAGAGTTGGACATTGGTTCCATCTAAGGAGGATGGGACATCATTCAGATTCCAGACCTACTTCAGCCTCTCCGCCAACAGTCTGGCTCATCACTTGATTAAGGAGTCTGTGAAGCTCTATGAGGAACTTCACCAAACCCGGGAGCTACTTAGACAAGCCAAGATGAAGCCAGACAGGGTCAAGAAGGATGAAGCCCCCGAGGGACGACCAGCTGTCGCTTATCGAGGAGGATCACCCCTACCTAGAGATGCACCCACACGTCGTCATCGCATGAGTGCGAAGGAGTATCGTGAGCTCCTCACCGACCCACTGACATGTTGGGGAACGTTGCATGGGAAACAAAAAAAATTCTACGCACACGCAAGATCTATCCATGGTGATGAGCATTTATGAGAGGGAGAGTGGATCTACATATCCTTGTAGATCGCTAATCGGGAAGTGTTAAGAAGTGCGGTTGACGTAGTTGAACGTCTTCGCGATCCAAATCGCCGAGCGTCTCGCGATCCCATCACGATTTGTCCTACGACCCAATCACGATCCGTCCCGCGATCTCATCACGATCCGTCCCATGATCCAATCACGAATCGTCTTGCGATCTTGATCACGGTCCTTCCGATCTAGCGCCGAACGGACGACACCTTCGCGTTCAGCACACGTAAAGCTCGATGACGATCTCTGCCTTCTTGATCCAGCAAGAGGGAGCGGAGAGGTAGATGAGTTCTCCGGCAGCGCAACGGCGTTGTGGCGATGGTGATGGAGCTATTCCGGCAGGGCTTCGCCTAAGCACCGCCGAATTAGACTAGAGGAGAAAACCGATCTAGATGAAGTATAGGGAGCACATGGCAATCAGGGTTAGCTCTTCCCTCTAAATCCTCTAGTATATATAGGAGGGAGGGAGGGGAGGAGGCAGCCTCAAACCCTCAAGGTTTGGTCGAAATTGGAGGTGGAGGAGTCCTACTCCAATCCTATTACGAGTAGGATTCCTCCTTTCCACTTGGAAACTCTTTCCACGTCTCCACCTTTTGGTTTTTTCCCACCCCTAGACTCATGGGCCTTAGTGGGGGCTTAGTCCACACCACTAGGGGCTGGTTTGACTCCTCCCGCAGACCATGAGGTCCTTTGGGTCGAGACACCCCTCCAGATGGTCCCCCGGCACCCTCCTGGCACTCCCAGTACACTGCCGATGAGCCCGAAACTTTTCCGATGACCAAAACAGGACTACCTATATACCAATCTTTACCTTCGGACCATTCTGGAGCTCCTCATGACGTCCGAGATCTCATCCGGGACTCCTAACAACCTTCGGTCACCACCATACATAACTCTATACTACCGAAACGTCACGGAACCTTAAGTGTGCACACCCTGCGGGTTCGAGAACTATGTAGACATGACCGAGACACCTCTACGGTCAATAACCAATAGTGGGACCTGGATTCCCATATTGTTTCCTACATATTCTATGAATGTGTTTATCAGTCGAACCTCTACGTCAAGGATTCAGTTAACCCCGTATGTTGTTCCCTTTGTTCTTCGGTATGTTACTTGCCCGAGATTCGATCGTCAGCATCTCCATACCTAGTTCAACCTCATTACCGGCAAGTCTCTTTACTCGTTCCATAATACAAGATCCCGTGGCTAACACTTAGTCACATTGCTTGCAAGGCTTATTGTGATGTTATATTACTGAGTGGGCCCTGAGATATCTCTCCGTCACACGGAGTAACAAATCCCAGTCTTGATCCATGCCAACCCAACAGACACCCTCGGAGATACCTGTAGAGCACCTTTATAGTCACCCAGTTACGTTGCGACGTTTGATACACACAAGGTACTCCTCCGGTGTTAGTGAGTTGCATGATCTCATGGTCATAGGAACAGATACTTGACATGCAAAAAACTGTAGCAATAAATTGACACAATCATATGCTACGTTTGTAGTTTGGGTCTTGTCCATCACATCATTCTCCTAATGATATGATCCCATTATCAAATGACATCTCATGTCCATGACTAGGAAACCATAGCCATCTTTGATCAACGAGCTAGTCTATTAGACGCATACTAGGGACATGGTGTTGTCTATGTATCCGCACATGTATCTGAGTTTCCGATCAATACAATTATAGCATGGATAATAAACGATTATCATGAACAAGGAAATATGATAATAACCAATTTATTATTGCCTCTAGGGCATATTTCCAATAGTCTCCCACTTGCACTAGAGTTAATAATCTATTTCACATCACCATGTGATTCGCATTGTTATGAATCTAACACCCAGTGAGTTCTAGGGCTCGATCATGCTTTGCATGTGAGAGAGGTCTTTTAGTTAATGGGTTTGCGACATTCAGATCCGTGTGTACTTTGCAAATCTCTATGTCATACTATAGACACCGCTACCACACTCCACTTGGAGCTATTCCAAATGGCTGCTCCACTATACATATCCGGATTGCTACTAAGAGTCATCCGGATTGGTGTTAAAGCTTGCATCGACGTAACTCTTTACGATGACCTCTTTATCACCTCCATAATCGAGAAACATTCCTTAGTATTTTAGTTACTAAGGATAATCTTGACCGCTATCTAGTGATCCACTCCTGGATCACTTGTACCCCTTGACGGACTCATGGCAAGGCACACACAGGTGCGGTACATAGCATGGCATACTATATTATAGAGCCTATGGCTAAAACATAGGGGACGACCTTCGTCCTTTCTCTTTCTTATGTCGTGGTCGAGCTTTGAGTCTTACTCAACTTCGCACATTACAAATCAGGCAAGAACTCTTTCTCCGACTGATCCATTTTTAACTCTTTCAAAATCTTGTCAAGGTATGTACTCATTGAAAGTCTCATCAAGCATCTTGATCTATCTCTATAGATCTTGATGCTCAACAATTAGGTAGCTTTATCCAGGTCTTCCTTTGAAAAACTCTTTTCAAACAACCATTTATGTTTTCCAGAAATTCTACGTCATTTTCGATCAATAATATGTCAACCTCATATGCTTATCAAAAATTCTGTAGTGCTCCCACTCACTTTATTGTAAATACAAGTTTCTCATAAACTTTGTATAGACTCAAAAACTTTGATCACCTCATCAAAGCGTATATTCCAACTCCGAGATGCTTGCTCCAGCCCATAGAAGGATTGCTGGAGCTCGCACACCTTTTAGCATCCTTAGGATTGACAAAACCTTCTACCTTTTAGCATCCTTAGGACTGACAAAACCTTCTGGTTATATCACATACAACCTTTCCTCGAGTAAACCGTTAAGGAAACGATGTTTTGTCATCCATCTGCCAGATTTCATAGTTGAAAAATGCAGCAACTGCTAAGATAATTCCAACAGACTTTAGCATCGCTACGAGTGAGAAAGTCTCATCGCAGTCAACTCCTTGAACTTGTCGGAAACTTATTTGCGACAAGTCGAGCTTTATAAATGGTGACATTTACCATCAGCGTCTTTCTTCATCTTAAAGGTCCATTTATACTCGACGACCTGCCATCCAATGAGCAAGTCTACCAAAGTCTATACTTTGTTTTCATACATGGATCCTTTCTCGGATTTCATGACCTCTAACCATTTGTCGGAATCCGGGCCCATCATCGCTTCTCCATAGCTCGTAGGTTCATCGTTGTCCAACAACATGACTTCCAAGACAGGATTGTCGTACCACTCAGGAGCAGTGCACGTCCTTGTCGACCTACGAGGTTTGATAGTAACTTGATTGAAGATTCATGATCATCATCATTTACTTCCTCTTCAACTGACATAGGTTCCACAGAAACATCTTTCTGCGCTACGCTACTCTCTGGTTGAAGCAAAGGTTCAACAACCTCATCAAGTTCTATCTTCCTCCCACTCAATTCTTTCGAGAGAAACTTTTTCTTGAGAAAGGATCCAGTTTTAGAAACTAACACTTTGTACTAGATCTAAGATAGAAGGTATACCCAACTTTTCTTAGGGTATCTTATGAAGATGCATTTTTCCGCTTTGGGTTCGAGCTTATCAGACATAAGTGTCGCATTCCCAAACTCTAAGAAATGACAGCTTAGGTTTTTGCCAAACCATATGGTGTCATCACAACAGATTTCGATGGTGCCCTATTTAAAGTGAAAGTGGTTGTCTCTAATGCATAAACCCGAAATGATAGTGGCAAAACGATAAGAGACATCATAATTCACACCATATCCAATAGAGCACGACTACGACGTATGGACACACCATCACACTATGGTGTTCCAGGTGGCGTGAGTTGTGAAACAACTTTCACATTGTCTTAAGTTGTAGACCAAACTCGTAACTCAGATATTCACCTCCACGATCATATCGTAGACATTTTATCTTCTCATCACGATGATCTCAAACTTCACTTTGATTCTGCTTGAACTTTCAAATGCTTCAGACTTGTGTTTCATTAAGTAAATATACACTATATCTACTCAAATCATCAGTGAAGGTAAGAAAATAACGATATCCACCGCACGCCACAACACTCATTGGACCATATACATCAATATGTATCATTTCCAATAAGTTACTAGCTCGCTCCATCATACTGAAAACGGGGTCTGTAGCCATCTTGCCCAAGAGGCATGGTCTGCATGTCCCAACCGAATGAGTCCAAAGATCCATCAACATGGAGTTTCTTCATGCGATTTATACCAATATGACATTTAGTGGCAGTGCCACAAGTATGTGGTACTATTATTATTAACTTTGTATCTTTTGGCATCAATGTTATGAACATGTGTATTACTACGATCAAGATTCAACAAACCATTCTCACTGGGTGCATGACCATTGAAGGTATTATTCATGTAAACAGAATAACCATTATTCTCTAACTTAAATGAATAACCGTGTTGCAATAAACATGATCCAATCATGTTCATGCTTAACGCAAACACCAAATAACATTGGTTTGTCACTAATCCCGAAGGTAGAGAGAGCGTGCGATGTTGATCACATCAACCTTGGAAACATTTCCAGCATACATCGTCACCTCACACTTAGCTAGTCTCCGTTTATTCCGTAGCTTTTATTTCGAGTTACTAACATTTAGCAACCGAACCGGTATCCTATACCCAGGTGCTACTAGGAGTACTAGCAAGGTACACATCAATAACACATATATCAAAATATACTTATGTCGTCGTTGCCAGCCTTCTTATCTACCAAGTACCTAGGGTTGTTCCACTTCAGCGACCGCTCTCCTCATAATAGAAGCACTTAGTCTTGGTTCTGGGTTCAACTTTGGGTTACTTCACTAGAGCAGCAACTGACTTGCCATCCATGAAGTTTCCCTCCTTGCCCTTGCCCTTCTCGAAACTAGTGGTTTTTATAACCATCAACACTTGATGCTCCTTCTTGATTTCTACCTTCGCGGCGTCAAATATCGCGAACAGCTGAGGGATCATTATTTCAGTCCCTGGCATTTTATAGTTCATCACGAAGCTCTAGTAGCTTAGTGATAGTGACTTGGAAAACTATATCATTCACTTTCTTATCTGGAAGATCAACTCCCACTCGATTCAAGCGATTGTAGAACTCCTCATGCAACGTCGAGAACTATGTAGACATGACCGAGACATCTCTACGGTCAATAACTAATAGCGGGACCTGGGTGCCCATATTGGTTCCTACATATTCTACAAAGATCTTTATCGGTCAAACCTCTACGTCAAAGATTCAGTTAATCCCGTATGTTGTTCCCTTTGTTCTTCGGTATGTTACTTGACCGAGATTCGATCGTCGGCATCTCCATACCCAGTTCAACCTCATTACCGGCAAGTCTCTTTACTTGTTCCGTAATACAAGATCCCGTGGCTAACACTTAGTCACATTGCTTGTAAGGCTTATTGTGATGTTGTATTACCGAGTGGGCCCTGAGATACCTCTCCGTCACACGGAGTAACAAATCTCAGTCTTGATCCATGCCAACCCAATAGACACCCTCGGAGATACTTGTAGAGCACCTTTATAGTCACCCAGTTACGTTGCGATGTTTGATACACACAAGGTACTCCTCCGGTGTTAGTGAGTTGCATGATCTCATGGTCATAGGAACATATACTTGACTTGCAAAAAATAGTAGCAATAAATTGACACGATCATATGCTACGTTTGTAGTTTGGGTCTTGTCCATCACATCATTCTCCTAATGATGTGATCCCGTTATCAAATGACATCTCATTTCCATCACTAGGAAACCATAGCCATCTTTGTTCAACGAGCTAGTCTATTAGAGGCATACTAGGGACATGGTGTTGTCTATGTATCCACACATGTATCTGAGTTTCCGATCAATACAATTATAACATGGATAATAAACGATTATCATGAACAAGGAAATATGATAATAACCCATTTATTATTGCCTCTAGGGCATATTTCCAACAGTCTCCCACTTGCACTAGAGTCAATAATCTATTTCACATCACCATGTGATCCGCATTGTTATGAATCTAATACCCAATGAGTTCTAGGGCTCGATCATGCTTTGCATGTGAGAGAGGTCTTTTAGTCAACGGTCTGCGACATTCAGATCTTTGTGTACTTTGCAAATCTCTATGTCACACTGTAGACACTGCTACCACACTCCACTTGGAGCTATTCCAAATCGTTGATCCACTATACATATCCGGATTGCTACTAAGAGTCATCCGGATTGCTGTTAAAGCTTGCATCGACGTAACTCTTTACGACGAACTCTTTATCACCTCCATAATCGAGAAACATTTCCTTAATCTTTTAGTTACTAAGGATAATCTTGACCGTTGTCCAGTGATCCACTCCTGGACCACTCTTGTACCCCTTGACGGACTCGTGGCAAGGCACACACAGGTGCGGTACACGACATGGCATACTATATAGAGCCTATGTCTAAAGCATAGGGGACAACCTTCATCCTTTCTCTTTCTTCTGTCGTGGTCGAGCTTCTAGTCTTACTCAACTTCACACCTTACAAATCAGGCAAGAACTCTTTCTCTGACTGATCCATTTTGAACTCTTTCAAAATCTTTTCAAGGTATGTACTCATTGAAAGTCTCATCAAGCATATTGATCTATCTCTAGAGATCTTGATGCTCAACAATTAGGTAGCTTTATCCAGGTCTTCCTTTGAAAAACTCTTTTCAAACAACCGTTTATGCTTTCCAGAAATTCTACGTCATTTTCGATCAATAATATGTCAACCACATATGCTTATCAAAAAATTTATAGTGCTCCCACTCACTTTATTGTAAATACAAGTTTCTCATAAACCTTATATAGACTCAAAAAACTTTGATCACCTCATCAAAGCATATATTCCAACTCCGAGATTCTTGGTCCAGCTCATAGAAGGATTGCTGGAGCTCGCACACCTTTTAGCATCCTTAGGACTGACAAAACCTTCTGGTTGTATCACATACAACCTTTCCTCAAGTAAACCGTTATGGAAATGATGTTTTGACATCCATCTGCCAGATTTCATAATTGAAAAATGCAGCAACTGCTAACATAATTCCAACAGACTTTAGCATCACTACGAGTGAGGAAGTCTCGTCACAGTCAACTCCTTGAACTTGTCGGAAACTTATATGCGACAAGTCGAGCTTTATAAATGGTGACATTTACCATCAGCGTTTGTCTTCATCTTAAAGGTCCATTTGTACTCGACGACCTGCCATCCAACGAGAAAGTCTACCAAAGTCTATACTTTGTTTTCATACACGGATCCTTTCTCGGATTTCATGGCCTCTAACCATTTGTCGGAATCCGGGCCCATCATCGCTTCTCCATAGCTCGTAGGTTCATCGTTGTCCAACAACATGACTTCCAAGACAGCGTTGTCGTACCACTCAAGAGCAGTACACGTCCTGGTCGACCTACGAGGTTCGATAGTAACTTGATTGAAGATTCATGATCATCATCATTTACTTCCTCTTCAACTGACATAGGTTCCAAAGAAACATCTTTCTACGCTGCGCTACTCTCTGGTTGAAACAAAGGTTCAACAACCTCATCAAGTTCTATCTTCCTCCCACTCAATTCTTTCGAGAGAAACTTTTTCTCGAGAAAGGATCCAGTTTTAGCAACAAACACTTTGTACCGGATGTGAGATAGAAGGTATACTCAACTGTTCTTAGGGTATCTTATGAAGATGCATTTTTCTGCTTTGGTTTCGAGCTTATCAGACATAAGTGTCGCATTCCCAAACTCTAAGAAATGACATCTTAGGTTTTTGCCAAACCATATGGTGTCATCTCAATGGATTTCGATGGTGCCCTATTTAAAGTGAATGTGGTTGTCTCTAATGCATAACCCCAAAATGATAGTGGCAAAACGATAAGAGATATCATAATTCGCACCATATCCAATAGAGCACGACTGCGACGTATGGACACACCATCACACTATGGTGTTCGAGGTGGCGTGAGTTGTGAAACAACTTTCACATTGTCTTAAGTTGTATACCAAACTCTTCACTCAGATATTCACCTCCACGATCATATCGTAGACATTTTATCTTCTCGTCATGAAGATCTCAAACTTCACTCTGATTCTGCTTGAACTTTTCAAATGCTTTAGACTTGTGTTTCATTAAGTAAATATACACTATATCTACTCAAATCATCAGTGAAGGTAAGAAAATAACGATATCCACCACACGCCACAACACTCATTGGACCATATACATCAATATGTATCATTTCCAATAAGTTACTAGCCCGCTCCATCATACTAACGGGGTTTGTAGCCATCTTGCCCAAGAGGCATGGTCTCCATGTCTGAACCGATTCGAAACCGAATGAGTCCAAAGATCCATCAACATGGAGTTTCTTCATGCGATTTATACCAATATGACATTTAGCGCCAGTGCCACAAGTATGTGGTACTATCATTATTAACTTTGTATCTTTTGGCATCAATGTTATGAACATGTGTATTACTACGATCAAGATTCAACAAACCATTCTCACTGGGTGCATGACCATTGAAGGTATTATTCATGTAAACAGAATAACCATTATTCTCTAACTTAAATGAATAACCGTGTTGCAATAAACACGATCCAATCATGTTCATGCTTAACGCAAACACCAAATAACATTTATTTAGGTTTGTCAATAATCCCAAAGGTAAAGAGAGTGTGCGATGTTGATCACATCAACCTTGGAAACATTCCAGCATACATCGTCACCTCACACTTATCTAGTCTCCGTTTATTCTGTAGCTTTTATTTCGAGTTACTAACATTTAGCAACTGAACCGGTATCCTATACCCAGGTGCTATTAGGAGTACTAGCAAGGTACACATCAATAACACGTATATCAAAATATACTTCTGTCGATGTTGCCATCCTTCTTATCTACCAAGTACCTAGGGTTGTTCCGCTTCAGCGACCGCTCTCCTAATAATAGAATCACTTAGTCTCGGGTCTGGGTTCAACTTTGGGTTGCTTCACTGGAGCAGCAACTAACTTGCCATCCATGAAGTTTCCCTCCTTGCCCTTGCCCTTCTCAAAACTAGTGGTTTTACTAACCATCAACACTTGATGCTCCTTCTTGATTTCTACCTTCGCGGCGTCAAATATCGCGAACAGCTGAGGGATCATTATCTCCATCCCTGGCATTTTATAGTTCATCATGAAGCTCTAGTAGCTTAGTGATAGTGACTTGGAAAACTATATCAATCACTTTCTTATCTGGAAGATCAACTCCCACTCGATTCAAGTAATTGTAGCACCCAGACAATCTGAGCACATGCTCAACGATTGAGCTATTCTCCTTCATCTTGCAGGCAAATAATCTTGTTGGAGATCTCATATCTCACAACACGGGCACAAGCCTGAGATCCCAATTTCAGCTCTTAGAACATCTCATATGTTCCATGACGTTCAAAACATTTTTGGAGCCTCAATTCTAAGCCGTAAAGCATGACGCACTAAACTATCAAGTAGTAATCGGAACGTGCCTGTCATATGTTCACAACATCTACAAACGACGCTAGAGGGGGTGGCGCACCGAGCGATGCATTAAGTACATAAGCCTTCTGTGCAGCAATGAGGACAATCCTCAGATCACGAACCCAGTCCGCAATATTGCCACTATCATCTTTCAACTCTATTTCTCTAGGAATATATAAAAATTCAAGGGAGCTATAACGTGAGCTAATAATCTACAACATAATTTGCAAAGACACTACTGACTATTTTCATAATAACGAGTTCAATTAATCATATTACTTAAGAACTCCCACTCAAATTGACATCCCTCTGGTCATTCGAGTGATACATGATCCAAATTCACCAACTCAAGTTCGATAATCACGTGAGTTGAGGTGGTTTCAATGGTGAACATCATCATGTTGATCATATCTACTATACGACTCATGTTCGACCTTCCGGTCTCTTGTGTTCTAAGGCCATGTTTGTACATGCTAGGCTCATCAAGTTTAACCCGAGTGTTCTGCATGTGAAACACTGGCTTGCACCAATAGAGTCTATCACACCCGATTATCACGTGGTGTCTCGACACGACAAACTTTCGCAACGGTGCACACTCGGAGAGAACAAAATTTTACCTTGAAATTTAAGTGAGGGATCACCATATAATGATACCGTCATCCTAAGCAAAACAAGGTGCATAAAAGGATTAACATCACATGCAAATCATAAGTGACATGATATAGCCATGAACTTCTGCTTTTGATCTCCATCTTGAAAGCACCGACATAATCTCCATCGTCACCGGCAAAACACCATGATCTCCATCATCAGGATGTCCATCATTGTGTCGCCATCGGTGTTGTCGTGCCCACCATGCTCATACTACTATAGCTACCGTTTAGCAATAAAGTAAAGCATTACATAGTGCTTAATGATTGACACACATGTCATACAAGAATTAAAGACAACCCTATGGCTCCTGCCTTTTGCCGTACTCATCGACACGCAAGTCGTGATATTCTATACAATACATGATCTTCTCATACATCACATATATCTCATCATGTAATTGGCCATATCACATCACAACATACCCTGCAAAAACAAGTTAGACATCCTCTAATTGTTGTTGCAAGTTTTACGTGGCTGCTACGGGTATCTAGCAAGAACAATTCTCACCTACGCAAAAACCTCAACGGTGATACATAAATTGCTTTTCAACCTTCTCAAGGACCGCCTTTGTCGAATCTGATCCAACTAAAGTAGGAGAAACAGACACCCGCCAGCCATCTTTGTGCACCAAAGTTACACGTTAGTCGATGGAACCAGTCTCTCATAAGCGTACGAGTAAGGTTGGTCTGGGCCGCTTCATCCCACAATACTACTGAACCAAAACACGACCAAGGGAGGAAGCAATCTAAGCATCAACGCCCACAAACTCTTTGTGTTATACTCGAGATCTCATGTACACATAGACCTAGCTCATGATGCCACTGTCGGGGAATGTTGCATGGGAAACAAAAAATTTCCTATGCACATGCAAGATTTATCCATTGTGATGAGCATCTACAAGAGGGAGAGTGGATCTACATACCCTTGTAGATCGCTAAGCGGTAAGCGTTAAGAAACGCTGTTGATGTAGTCGAACGTCTTCGAGATCCAAACCTCCAAGCGTGCCGCGATCCCATCATGATCCGTCCCGTGATTCAATCACGATCCGTCCCGCGATCTCATCACGATCCATCTCGCGATCTTGATCACGGTCCTTCCGATCTAGCGCCGGACGGACGACACCTCCGCGTTTAGCACACGTACAGCTCGATGACGATCTCCGCCTTCTTGGTCCAGCAAGAGGGAGCAGAGAGTTATATGAGTTCTCCGGCAGTGCGACAGTGTTGCGGCGATGGTGGTTGAGCTATTCCGACAGGGCTTCGCCTAAGCACCGCCGAATTAGACTAGAGGAGAAAACTGATCTAGATGAAGTAGAGGGATCACGTGGCAATTAGGGTTAGCTCTTCCCTCTAAATCCTCTAGTATATATAGGAGGGAGGGAGGGGAGGAGGCAGCCTCAAAACCTCAAGGTTTGGTCGAAATTGGAGGTGGAGGAGTCCTACTCCAATCCTATTAGGAGTAGGATTCGTACTTTCCACTTGGAAACTCTTTCCACCTCTCCACCTTTTGGGTTTTTCCCACCCCTAGCTGCATGGGACTTAGTGGGAGCTTAGTCCAGCCCACCAGGGGCTGGTTTGACTCCTCCCGCATCCCATGAGGTCCTTTGGGTCGAGACACCCCTCCCGATGGTCCCTCGGCACCCTCCCGGCACTCCCAGTACACTACTGATGAGCCCGAAACTTTTCCGACGACCAAAACAGGACTTCCTCTATATCAATCTTTACCTCCGGACCATTCCGGAGATCCTCATGAAGTCCGAGATCTCATCCAAGACTCCGAAAAACCTTCGGTCACCACCATACATAACTCTATACTACCGAAATGTCACGGAACCTTAAGTGTGCAGACCCTGCGGGTTCAAGAACTATGTAGCATGAACGAGACACCTCTACGGTCAATAACCAATAGCGGGACCTGGATGACCATATTGGTTCCTACATATTCTACGAAGATCTGTATCGGTCGAACCTCTATGTGAAGGATTCAGTTAATCCCGTATGATGTTCCCTTTGTTCTTCGGTATGTTACTTGCCCGAGATTCGATCGTCGGCATCTCCATACCTAGTTCAACCTCATTACCGGCAAGTCTCTTTACTCATTCCGTAATACAAGATCCCGTGGCTAACACTTAGTCACATTGCTTGCAAGGCTTATTGTGATGTTGTATTACCAAGTGGGCCCTAAGATACCTCTCCGTCACACGGAGTAACAAATCCCAGTCTTGATCCATGCTAACCCAACAGACACCCTCGGTGATACCTGTAGAGCACCTTTATAGTCACCCAGTTACGTTGCGACGTTTGATACACACAAGGTACTCCTCCGGTGTCTGTGAGTTGCATGATCTCATGGTCATAGGAACATATACTTGACATGCAGAAAACAGTAGCAATAAATTGACACGATCATATGCTACGTTTGTAGTTTGGGTCTTGTCCATCACATCATTATCCTAATGATGTGATCCCTTTATCAAATGACATCTCATGTGCATTACTAGGAAACCATAGCCATCTTTGATCAACGAGCTAGTCTATTAGAGGCATACTAGGGACATGGTGTTGTATATGTATCCACACATGTATCTGAGTTTTCTATCAATACAATTATGGCATGGATAATAAACGATTATCATGAACAAGGAAATATTATAATAACCAATTTATTATTGCCTCTAGGGCATATTTCCAACACGACAAAGCATCGTCGGGATGGTCCTCCTCGTTCCCCGACCCCTTTGACTGGCAATGATGCCCGTTCAAATGATGAACACGAGGAAGACCTAGAGGAGTGTGACTACGAGACCGAGCACTCCCCCAACTGAGTCCGAGAACCCCTAGGGTAGGATCAGTCATGTACCCCTCATGCGAAGTCGAGTCCATGTAATGGTTCATATGAAACCATGCTTGCTTGTTTTGCTGTTTGTGCTCCAATGCAAGTCGCGCTTTTGCCTTAGGCAACATGTAAGCGACTCCATCGTCTATCTTACCTTAATATATGTGTTGGTCTTTTGACCTTTGTTCTATCACACTTGCACTCGACCAATCCCCTTGGGCGATATTCCTCTGTCACCACCTCCATCGAAGAACATGACCATAGCTCAGTTTCTCCAAGTTCTCCGGGAGGAACGCCAAGCCAACAATGCCGCTATTCAGCAGATGGCTCAGGCCCTTGTGAACAACCAGCAGCAAGGCAGGAACGGCAATGGCCGCTCCACTCTGTCTGAGTTCACGAGGAATTCACCCTCAACCTTCACCGAGACTGCTGAGCCCTTGGATGCTGACGACTGGATCCGCACTATCGAGGACCTCCTTGCACTGGTCAATTGTAGTGAGGATCGTGAGAAGGTGCTTTATGCCTCTCACTGCCTCAGAGGTACCGCCGGAGCTTGGTGGGATGGATTCAAGGTCATGCAAGGCGACCGTGTGATCACTTGGGATAACTTCAAGGAAGGATTCCGCACCGCCCACATTCCTTCTGGGATCATGGCTATCAAGAAGAGAGAATTCCGAGCGCTAAAGCAAGGAAGTGGCTCTGTCAAGGAGTACCTGCAGAAGTTCAACCTGCTATCAAGGTATGCATAAGATGTCAACATGGAGACTGCCAAGAAGGAATGCTTCATGGAAGGACTTCAGCAGACCCTATAGTATCAGCTCATCGTGTGCGACTATCGTACCTTCTTCGACCTAGTAAACAAGGCCCTCATGCTGGAAGACAAGCGTCATGCCATAGACGACACTCGCAAGCACAAGATGATCAGGAAGGGTAGCTCCAACAACCAGAAGCCTCACCCCTGGCAGCCAGCCCCAGCCAAGCCAACCTATCAGCCGCAGCAGGCTAGACCTCCTGCACCTCGACCGAGCTACCAGCCTCCGCAGTATGCCAATCCCAGGCCAGCTTAAACAACCCCAATAACAACAACGGCGGTAGGAACTACAACAACAACCCTGGGCAAGTCACTTGTTTGGGATGTAGCCAGCCTGGACACATCTCTAAGCTATGCCCCAACAAGAAGCCAGATGCCCCATGCCCCAATGGGCCAAACCAAGGTCAAGGCCGTGCAGCACCACCAAGGAACCCCACTCCCATAAACCATCCCAACAATGGGCAAGGGTTGTGTGAATCACGTCACCACAGAGGAAGCCGAGGAAGAACCGGACGTCATACTGGGTACGTTCCTCATCAACTCTACCCCAGCAACAATACTATTTGATTGTGGAGCTTCGCATTCTTTTGTCACCCAAAAGTTTGCACTAGAGAGTGGCATGAAGCCTACACCCCTGGGTAGTCATATGTTGGTTCAAACCTCGGGATTAGTTATGAAGTCTGGGATAGGTTGTAAGGGAGTTGAGATTAACATCAACGGGGTAGACTTCCCAGCAGACCTTATAGTTCTGGATTAACTAGGCTTGGACGTCATCCTTAGCATGAATTGGTTGACCAAACATCAAGGCGTGTTAGACTGTGCCAAGAGGATTGTTACCATGACCAACAACCAAGGAGTGGAAGTCAAGTATGTTCCCAACCCTGCCTCCACTCAATCCCCTCAGGCTAACTGTCTATCGGGAATTGAGTTGGATCAAGTGCTGGTGGTATGTGAATACCCAGATGTATTTCCTGATGAGTTGCCCAGAATGCCTCCTGACCACGACATTGAGTTCATCGTTGAGCTAATGCCCGGATCAGGCCCATCTATAAGAAGCCCTATAGGATGGGATCTGAAGAGCTGACTGAATTGAATAAGCAATTGGCAGAGCAGCTCAGAAAAGGATTCATTCTCCATAGTGCCTCTCCTTGGGGATCACCTGTTATATTTGTGTCAAAGAGGGACGGAACTATCAGACTCTATGTCGATTACCGTTCTCTCAATGAAATCACAATAAAGAACAAGTACCCACTCCCCAAGATTGAAGACCTATTCTATCAGTTGAACGGAGCCAAGGTGTTTTCCAAAATCAACCTCAGGTCTGGGTACTACCAACTGAAGATCAGACCCCATGACATTATGAAGACGACGTTTGTAACCCGGTATGGCCTGTATGAGTACACAGTCATGTCATTTGGGTTAACCAATGCTCCTGCCTACTTCATGTACCTCATCAACAAAGTCTTCATGGAGTACTTGGACAAGTTTGTTGTCGTCTTCATCGATGACATACTCGTCTTTTCCAAGTTTGAAGAAGAGCATGAGAAACACTTGAGATTGGTCCTAGACAAGCTTCAAGAGCACCAGCTTTACGCCAAATTTGGCAAGTGTGAATTTTGGCTGCATGAAGTTGGATTCTTGGGTCATGTGTTGACTGTAGCAGGATTGTTAGTGGATCCTACCAAGATTGAAGCCGTGACTGAATGGCAATCCCCAACCACCATGAAGGAAGTCAGGAGCTTCCTTGGACTTGCGGGATATTGCCGCAAGTTCGTGGGAGGGTTCTCGAGCATTGCCCGACCCATGATCTAGCTTTTGAAGAAGGACAAGAAGTTCGAGTGGACGCCGAAGTGTGAAGAAAGCTTCCAGGAGCTCAAGAAGAGATTGACCACAGCCCCAATTTTGGCCACCCCCGACATTCACAAGGAGTTTGTGATATATTGTGATGCATCGAGAACCAGGCTTGGAGGTGTTCTGATGCAAGAAGGCAGAGTTGTAGCGTACCTATCCAGACAGCTACATCCTCATGAAGATAACTACGCTACTCATGATCTTGAGTTGGCAGCCGTGGTTCATGCCTTGAAGACATGGTGACATTACCTTCTGGGGAAGCGATGTGAGATATACATGGACCACAAGAGCTTGAAGTATATTTTCACCCAAAGGGAATTGAACATGAGGCAACGAAGATGGTTGGAGTTTATCAAGGATTACAACCTCAGTGTTCAATACCACCCTGGAAAGGCCAACGTGGTAGCAGACGCCTTAAGCAGAAAGGCTTTTTCCTTGAATGCCATGATTAAGGAAAGGCTACCAACCCTATATGAAGAGCTTGAAAGCTTCAGCTTGGAACTAGTTGCACCTGGATTCCTTGCTAACCTTGAAGCGAGGCCTACCTTGATGGATGATATCAAAGAAGCTTAGAAGGGACACGAGAGCATTGAAGGCATCAACAGGAAGATCAAGGAAGGCAAGGCCCTAGGATTCTCGATAGATGAACAAGGAGTTGTATGGTTTGGGAATCGCATATGCGTACCCAACAAAGAGGAGCTCAAGAACTTGATCTTGCAAGAAGCTCATGACACTCCATACTCCATCCATCCTGGAGGAACCAAGATGTATCAAGACCTCAAGGCAAGGTTCTGGTGGCACGGCATGAAGAGGGAAATAGACACGTTCGTTGCTAAGTGTGACATATGTGAGAGAGTCAAAGCAGAGCATCAGCAACCCGTTGGGCAATTGCAGCCTCTCAAAGTGCCTGAATGGAAGTGGGACAAAGTCAGGATGGATTTCATCACCGGATTACCAAGGTCAAGCAAAGGGCATGATTCTATTTGGGTCATTGTCGACCACCTGACCAAGGTAGCCCACTTCATTCCCCTCAAGACGACCTACAATGGGAACCAATTGGCCAACCTCTACATCAACCGGATTGTAAGCCTCCATGGAGTTCCTAAGGAGATCGTGTCATACCGAGGCACCCAGTTCACCTCAAGGTTCTGGAATAGGCTCCAAGAAGCCTTGGGAACCAAGCTCTCCTTTAACACTGCTTTTCACCCCCAGACCGGTGGACAAACGGAACGAGTAAATCAGATACTCGAATATATGCTCGTGTTGGAAATATTCCCTAGAGGCAATAAATAAAGTGTTTATTATTATATTTCCTTGTTCATGATAATTGTTTATTATCCATGCTATAATTGTATTGATTGGAAACACATTGCATGTGTGGATATATAGACAACACTTTGTCCCTAGTGTGCCTCTAGTAGACTAGCTCGTTGATCAAAGATGGTCAAGGTTTCCTAGCCATTGACATGAGATGGAGAAGACCCAAACTGTAAAGATAGCATATGATCGTGTCAGTTTATTGCTATAGTTTTCTGCATGTCAAGTATATGTTCCTATGACCATGAGATCATGAAACTCACGGACACCGGAGGAGTGACTTGTGTGTATCAAATGTCACAACGTAACTGGGTGACTATAAAGGTGCTCTATAGGTATCTCCGAGGGTGTCTGCTGGGTTGGCATGGATCAACACTGGGATTTGTTACTCCGTGTGACGGAGAGGTATCTCAGGGCCCACTCGGTAATACAACATCACAACAAGCCTTGCAAGCAATGTGACTAAGTGTTAGCCACAAGATCTTGTATTACAGAACGATTAAAGAGACTTGCTAGTAACGAGGTTGAACTAGGTATGGAGATACTGACGATCGAATCTCGGGCAAGTAACATACCGAACAACAAAGGGAACATCATACAGGATTAACTAAATCCTTGACATAGAGGTTCGACCAATAAATATCTTCATAGAATATGTAGGAATCAATATGGGCATCCAGGTCCCGCTATTGGTTATTGACCGTAGAGGTGTCTCGGTCATGTCTACATAGTTCTCGAACTCGCAGGGTCTGCACACTTAATGTTAGGTGACGTTTTGGTAGTATAGAGTTATGTATGGTGGTGACCGAAGGTTGTTCATAGTCCCGGATGAGATCCCAGACATCACGAGGAGCTTCGGAATAGTCCGGAGGTAAAGATTGATATATAGGAAAGTGGTGTTTGAACTCCAGAAAAGTTTCGGGCATTTCCGGCAGTGTACCGGGAGTGACGAATGGGTTTTGGGGACCACCAAGTGGGGCACACATACCCCAAGGGGCCACATGGGCCTTAGAATTGGTGCACCAGCCCCTGGTGGGCTGGGCAAGCTATCGCAAGAGGCCCTATGCGCATGGAGGAAGAGATAGAGTAGGGGCCATGTTTGGAAAAGAGTCCCACTTGGAATCCACCTCCCTTGTGGGAGGTGGACTCACCCCTTATTCTTCGGCCGAAGCCCTCCTTGTAGGAGGGGCAAGGCTGCCTCCTCTCCTCTCCATCCTACATATACTAGAGGATTTAGAGGTCAGCCCTAACCCTAATTCTGCCAAGTGCTGCCCTCTTCTTCCTCTAGATCGTTTTCTCCTCTAGATCGGTTTTGAGAAGCGCTTAGGCGAAGCCCTGCTGGAATTGCTCCACCACCATCGCTGCAACGCCGTCATGCTGCCGGAGAACTCATCCACCTCTCTGCTCCCTCTTCCTGGATCAAGAAGGCGGAGATCTTCACCGAGCTACACGTGTGCTGAACGCGGAGGTGCCGTCCGTTCGGTATTTGATCGGGAGTTCATGGGACAGCTTGCAATTTGGATCGCGGAGACGTACCACTACATCAACCGCGTTTTTAACGCTTCTGCTTAGCGATCTGCAAGGGTACGTAGATCCAATCTCTCCTCTCATAGATGCTCATCTCCTAGATTGATCTTGGTGAATCATAGGAATTTTTTCCCATGCAACGTTCCCCAACAGCTCCGTGCCTATGTTTTGGCATATGGAGCCAAGTGGGAGGATTGCCTACCATTCGTCGAGTTCTCCTACAACAACAACTATCAGTCGAGCCTGCAGATGGCACCATTTGAGGTGTTGTATGGACGCAAGTGTCGTACCCCCCTCAACTGGTCAGAAACCGTAGAATGGCTAGTCTTTGGCCCTGACATCCTCCGCAAGGCAGAAGAGCAAGTTCAACTCGTCCGAGAGCAACTCGAGACCGCCAAGACTAGGTAGAAGAGCTATGCTGACTCTCACTGTCGGGACATGAGTTTCCGTGTTGGAGACCATGTTTACCTCCGTGTCACGCCTCTCAAAGGAACCAAGCATTTCCACGTCAAGGGAAAACTTGCACCAAGGTTTAACGGCCCCTTCAAGATCACCGACAGGCGAGGAGAAGTTGCCTATAAACTAGAGCTACCTTCCAAGCTATCTGATGTGCACAACGTCTTTCATGTGTCACAACTCTGAAAGTGTCTTCAAGTACCTAATCGCCCCGACCTCTACAAGAACATCAACCATCAAGCCATCAATCTTCAACCAGACCTCACTTATCATGAGAGGCCAGTTTGCATTTTGGATGAAGTAGAGTGTTGCACCCAAAGCCGCACCATCAAGTATTTCAAGGTCCAATGGAGCAGCCACACTGAAGCTGAAGCAACATGGGAGCATGAAGACTATCTTAGATCTGAGTTCCCTTATCTTTTTAGCGCTTAGCCTAGGAATCTCGGGGACGAGATTCTTGTAAGGGGGTAGGTCTGTCACACCCTGTGTTTGTATCACTTTGTTATGCTTGGATTTATAAAATTTGGAACCAATTAAAACTTTTTAAGTGCATACTTGTTTGAATGGTGCTTGTTTGATTATTTGGTTGATTGTGTTTGGCACTCTTAGGTTCTACTCCACCGTATATTCATCTTCCTTGATCCAAACTTCCCAATGACCATGCCATGTGAATAGTGCCCAAAACTAAATTTATCAAAAATTATTTTGACCAAAAAGGATTTATTCAAATTAGGTTTTCAAAACCCCCTAAGTTGAGGTTTGCACTACAAGTCCACAAATGGGGTGGAACATTTTTTCCCCAAATACTCTATTTGAAACCTACTATGATTATGACATCCCAAAACCACCAAATATTGATTTTAAAGATTATTTTAATATTTTATTTAAAGGATTTTTCTTAAGACCAGAAATGGTTTTTCACGGGGGAAATTAATTAAACGCTTTCAAAATATTTGAGAAAATTTAGGGAAACTCAATGGACATATATTTTCCATATATATGAGTTCCAACACATGGTCTTGTTCAAAATCATGGGCAAAAACCCTCAAACCCCTTTTTCTCCAAATCAAGCTTTTGAAATATTTCTATAAGAAATATTTTCAATAAATTGCAAGAAAATACTAGAAAGTCAACATTGTCATAAGTAACGATCTTGCAAAGTTTCATCTCAATCCCAATTGTTTTGATTCATTAAAATATTCCAAAACCATTCCTATCCAGATTAAATTTGAACAACTTTACATTGTAAAGTTTCTTCCCTTGACCCCAAACTTTGTGGACATGTTCTAATCACCAAATAGTGGTGCTACACTAAGTGATGCATCAGTGGGATTAGCTTAGCATGACTAGATCTACAGAAACCAGATTCTGTTGATTTCTAGGGTTCCACAAATTTTATATTGTGAACTTTCATCAATCAAGCTCAAATTTGGTGATCAGGCCTAATTATAATCACCATTTGATCCTGTCAAATATTATGGCAAGAAAAGCCCATTTGCTTGCCCTAATCTCCATCAAACACGCTCCCATCTCTGGAGCGCGCTAAAGTGCGCTCTCACATTGTAGCCATCCCCATCCCGACCCTCCCGACCACCTCGGGCCAAGGGAGCACGCCACCGGCCCCCCTCGACGTCTGTGCCTCCCTGTCGGTCGTCTCCCCTCCTCTCTCTCCCCTCCTATCCCACTTCACACGCGCATGGCACCGCCCGAGAGCTCGAATGACGGAGCTCACACGCGTGCACCTCTGCCCCCCTAGATGCCCCTCCTCCTACCCGCGGGCACGGACCGAGTCCACGACCACCGCAGACACGACCTGGGACATCCCCGTGGCTCGTGGCGTCGCCCTCGTCCTCACCGGTGCACCACCCCTCGGTGCACCACCCCCTGCCTATATAAAGAGCCCTGGACCTCCCTCTCCTCCTCTGTCGCCCTCCCTCGCACCCAAGCGAGCACCCGCTCCACCCACACGAGCCCTGAGAGCCCCTGCGTCCGTATCGGACCCGTGCTCTGCCGTCAAACGCCGCCGTCGATCTCGCGGTATGTGGCATCTCCGTTGCTCATTCTTCTTCCTCTATGCCTCCCTCACCACTCTGTACTGATTCCCCCCTCCTCCGCTTCGGTTGTAGCTCAGGGTGACCAGACCATCCTCCTCCCGAAGCCCTTCGCCGCGGACTCACCTCGTCGGCGAACCACTGTCCCACGGCGACCACCGTCATGCCCAAGCAAACGATGGGGCCTCCCTGAGCCTTCTCGTGCCACCCGCATGGCGGACGGCCGCCGGAGTCGCCGTCGGTGAGTCCCCCAAGCCCCCTATTCGTGAGGTAGGAGATGATAGGCAGGCCCCACCTATCATACTCACCTACCACGTGTGCCACTGACAGGTAGGGCCCGCCTGTCGGGTTCGAACCTGTCGGTTGTGCGCGCACCGCTTCGCCCTAGGCCGGTTCTTCCCTGGGCCAGCTCAGCTGCAATTGCTTTCGGCCCAGATGAACGACAATTCTTTTCCTTTTTCTTTTTCTCGTGTAATCCAAAAATCCCACACTTCCAAATATAAGTCCAATGACAAATATTTTTCCACCTAAAATCTTAGAATAAAATGTAGAATTTAATAGTGCCATTTGTGAAAAATGTTGAAATCTTTTTATGCATTGTTTTATTTTAACCTGTTTTAGGCATCTTTTTGCCTCTATTTAAATAGTTTTTTAAAATGTTTTCACAGCAAAACCTTAAACAAATATTCCTAGTATAGTTTTTAGTAATTATCAAAGTAGGGTAGCATTTTATTAGTTCATTTGTGTGCTCTGTTTTTGTGTGATGCTTATTGTTACCATTATTTATCGTGACGATAGATTGTGTTGTTGATGAGGGAGTTGGACCCGAAGACTTCGAAGACCCCGAAGACTTTCTTGAGCCAGGCAAGCATCCCTTTGACCATGTTAAGAAACCATTTTTATTGCATGGCATATAGAACTTTATTTTGTTGTATTGATCATGATGATGTGGTATTCACCTTTGGTGGGATGCCTCTGATACTTTCTTGTTGACACTTGCATTGTGCATGACCCTACCTCCTTATGAGGGTTACGCGGGTGGGAGTAGTTAGGTTGCTTCTAGTTGCTACACAAGTGGGATGGGAATATGCATGGTGATGGAAACAATATGATTTCAAAGACTTTTCGAAAACCCCGTCGGGTGCCACTAATGCCCGAGGGAGATGTTGATGAGCTAGGTAGCCACTTGATAAAGGAGTGGTGTACCGGAGCAAGTGAGAGTGTGCGGTTTTCGAAAACGGATTGGTGTAAGTTGCGACCGTTATTCCAACCTTACATGTACGGCCACGATACCCCTTATTAGATGAGGCTTTGTTGATTACTATGGTTGGTGCTAGCAGGGATCCCGCATTACCATTGGCGAGAGTGAAGTGGTGACTCTCGAGACGGGGCCGTCCCGGAAGTGGAAGGCCATGCGCTGTATTTACAGGCACCGGACACAGTGTTGCGTGCCCTCATGGATGATAAGTGTGATGTATATCACGAGGGATGGAACCAATGAGTGGACTCTTTGTTTAGTACCACCATGGGAAAGGCATTGTTCGGGTGCTTACCTCGGGTATGTAATATACCGCGAGTCATGGATGGCACGGAAGTTACCCGAGTCTTGTGGGTAAAGTGTGCAACCTCTGCAGAGTGTAAAACTATTCAAATAGCTGTGTCCATGGTCAAGGATAGTTGGATGACCGCTCTTGTGTTATGTCCATGGTTTCTAAACTTGGTATGTGTGTGGGTGTTGGTGACACAGAGATGACACTTGAGATAAGTCAGATGACTTGACGTGATGACCGAGCATGAGATGTTCAACCCCCCATTTATGGTGATATCTATAACTTGTTCATATGGATATCTACCAACTGTTGATGCATGCTTACCTAGTTACTTGATCATGACACTGCATTCAAAATTAGCTTTCTACAAAATACCTACTTAGTGCTATATCATGCATTGCTATTGCCTTGTTCCATCATGGGTTGCTTGCGAGTACATTCCAAGTACTAATTGGCTTGCCACTGGTTATTTAATGGGCCACGCATGGAAGAACAGGAGTACGGTGAAGAGTTCGTTGGTGACGAAAATACGAACTAGGACGCTTCCCAGTCAGAGTGCCTGTAGGTTTAAGGCAGATGGCATGGTTTCACACTTTCGCTCAAGATTTCTGATGTTTGTTATGTTTAAGTGTTTGGCCCTTGTGGCCCTATCTATGTAAGACTTGACCTCCATGGTCTTTATTTGTGTAAGATGGTATGTAAGGATGTAAGACTCTTGTTGTTCAGCTTCCGTGTGTTCAGAGAGCACTGATCTCTGGGAGCACTATACACGTGCATTCGGTGATCACGACTTATGAGTCGGGGTACCCACACTTCGGCAGTAGATAGAGATACCGAGTTTTTTTCTTGGAAGACCAAGACACAAGAGATCTACCCAAAAATCGACAAGTACCCGAGGTGGATTTTCTATCAACCTTGTCATCGGCATAGTCCGAATCGGAGTAGCCAACAAGGTTAAAAGAAGATCCCTTGGGATACCAAATGCCAAAGTTTGGTGTTTGTATCAAGTATCTCACTATACATTCCACGGCTAAAAGATGACACTCCTTAGGTGCAGCTTGATATCTAGCACACATGCAAACACTAAGCATAATATCAGGACGAGATGCACATAGATATAGCAATGAACCAGTCATGGATCGATAAACTTTTTGATCAACCGGTTCATCTTCCTTGGTAAGATCAACATGTCCACTAGTTGGCATGGGAGTTTTCATACCTTTGCACTCTTGCATGTTGAATCTCTTGATCAAGTCCTTGGTATACTTAGTTTGAGAGATGAAAGTTCCTTCTCTTGATTGCTTGATTTGCAATCCAAGAAAGAATTTCAGCTCACACATCATGGACATCTCATACTTCTCGGACATCAACCTTCCAAGTCTTTCACTAAATTGAGGGTTAGTGGAACCAAAGATAATATCATCCACATAAATTTGGCACACAAATAATTCATCATTAACTCTCTTAGTGAACAAGGTTGCATCAATTTTACCAATTTCAAAACCCTTTTCAATGAGAAACTTCGTTAAGCATTTGTACCAAGCATGAGGGGCTTGCTTAAGACCATAGAGGGCTTTACAAAGCTTGTAAACATGATTAGGTTTCTTAGGATTCACAAAACCAGGTGGTTGCTTAACATAAACTTCTTCTTCAATTTCACCATTTAAGAATGCACTTTTAATATCCATTTGATAAAGCGTGATATAATGGTGATTAGCATAGGCAAGAAGAATTCAAATAGCTTCTAGTCTAGCAATGGGGGCATAAGTCTCACCGTAATCCATACCTTCGACTTGAGTATATCCTTGTGCCACGAGACGTGCCTTGTTGCGTATGACTTGACCGTCTTCGTCTTGCTTGTTCCGAAACACCCATTTGGTTCCGATGATGTTGTGCTCATCTTTGGGCTTCTCCACGAGTGTCCACACTTTGTTCCTTTCAAAGTTGTGAAGTTCTTCATGCATAGTGTTCACCCAATCCGCGTCTTCAAGAGCTTGTTCTACCTTCAAAGGCTCAATGCTAGATATGAATTAATAATGCTCACAAAAGTTAGCTAGACGAGTTTTAGAGTGAGTGATTCTCCCAGTTTGGATATCTCCAAAGACTTGGTTTAGGGGATGGTTTTTATCACTTCTTCTCGAACTCGGGTTAGCTTCCGATTGTTGGATGGTGGAGCTTCATCATCATCATCATCATTTCCTTCATATTCGTTTTTGTCAACTTTCTCATCTCCTTGAGGTGGTGGTGAAGGAGGTTGTGGTGGATCTTCATGATGGACTTCCTCCTCCTCTTCATCTTGTCGTGTACCGCTTGTGGATGCCTCCATATCATGTTGTGGTTCACGTTGTCATGAGGTAGGGGCTTCCACTTGAGTTGATGAAGTACTTTCCTTCAACTCCATGGGACGAATCTTGCTGATGGGTAAATCTAGAATAGCTTCCGAAGGGTCCTTATCACCTACATCATTTGGCAATTGTTCGACTTGCGAACCATTAGATTCATCAAACTTCACATCTACCGTATCTCCAACTTTTCGAGTGAAGTTGTTGTAGACACAGTAAGTGTGAGAGTTCGATCCATAACCAAGTAGGAATCCTTCATGAGATTTATGAGAAAATTTAGTACGACGATGTCGGTCAAGAATGTAGCACTTGGAGCCGACTACCCGAAAGTATCCAACTTGGGGTTTGTTACTGGTGAGTAGCTCGTATGTCGTTTTACCGAGAAGCTTGTGCAAGTAAAGTCGGTTTGTGGCATGACATGCTGTTTCCATGGCTTCTACACAAAAGTGTCTTGGTGTCTTGTATATGTCAAGCATCATTCTAGCCATCTCAATAAGCGTCCGGTTCTTTCTCTCAACAACTCCATTTTGTTGAGGCGTGTACGTAGCCGAGAACTCATGTGAGACACCTTCTTCGTCAAGAAAGGTATCCACATGGGTGTTCTTGAATTCCGATCCGTTATCGCTTTGAACCTTCTTGATCTTCACTTCAAATTGATTTTGCGCTTTGCGAACGAAGTCCCTGAAGATCTTTTGAACCTGCAACTTATCATCAAGGAAAAATACCCACGTAAATCTAGAAAAATCATCAACTATAACTAGACCATAGGAATTTCCATCGAGACTCTTGTAAGCATTGGGATCGAAAAGATCCATGTGAAGTAACTCGAGTGGTCTCCTAGTACTCATGATGTTCTTAACGGGATGACTTCCACCTACTTGTTTTCCTGCTTGACAAGCACTACAAAGTCTATCTTTTTCAAAGATAACATCTTTAACACCAAGAATGTGATCGCCCTTGATTAGCTTATCTAAATTGTGCATGCCTACGTGTCCAAGTCTTCTACGCCAAAGCCAACATTTAGAAGATTTAGCAATTAAACAAGTACGAGGCTTGGATCTCTTAGTGAAATCAACAATGTATAGATCACCTCTATGGAAACCGGTAAAGACTATTTGATGATTATCTTGACGAAACACTTGGCAATCTAGTTTTGTGATTACACATTGAAACTGAAGTCGACAAGTCTAGACACAGAAAGAAGATTGTAGCCAAGGGATTCAACAAGCATAACATTTCGAATAGAGCTATCATGGGATATGGCCACCTTACCAAGGCCAAGTACCTTACTCTTAGAGTTATCTCCAAAGGTCACGTACCTTCGAGGACCTTGATTAGGCGTAATATCTTGGAACATGTCTTTATCACCAGTCATATGATCCGTACATCCACTATCGAGAATCCACTCTTTTCCTCCAGACATATAATCCTTGAAGTTTGACATGAGACTTACAATCTTCATGATCTTGTCACACTCGATGTCGAACAACTCATCTTCTCCAAGATAGTCATGTTCCACATTGTCATCATCAAATGGGAAATCCTCGTCATAAAGAACAAGAGATTAGTTAGAATTTTGATCATGACAATGTTCAGGTTTACGAATGCGAATGGCTTCAAAGATAATGTTGTTGATAGTGGTGACATCTCCTTTAGGCATTTATCACGGAGCTCAAATAGGCATTTATCAAAGTTTGGATCACTAGGCTTCATTTTGTGAAAAGCAACAGTTTTATGAAGAATTTCATCAATATTTCCTGAAGAAAGATTTGGATATCATTTCTCCAAATCATTCCATAAGGAATAAGCACATGCAAAGTTCTTCAATTGAGAAAGCACAAATCTTGGTAAACCTCTAACAATAAGATTGATAGTTCTTAGGTTACCATGCATGTTAATTTCCTCTTCGTGTGTGGGATGCAATTCATCAATAGGAGGCTCATAGGGGCGCATAACATATTTTCTCAATTGAAATTCATTAAAAAGCTCAAGAATCAAAGATTTCCATTGACCATAACACTCTCCATCAAGAACAGGCACTTTACAACTCAAACTCCCTATACTAGACACATCCATCTTCCTCCTCGGTGATTAAACTGGTGCAATGGAGACCAATGCTCTGATACCAATTGAGGGATCACTAGAAGAATGTCTAGAGGGGTGTGTGTGACTAGACTACTAGCATAAAATTAAAACCTAACCTTTTCCCAAGTTAATTGGTTGACAGATTTTAACAGTTTTAGTAGGGCTAGCTAGTCCATGTACCCTACACATACATGTCAACAAGTATAGCAGCGGAAAGTAAAGACATTGCACATGAAGTAAAGAGATGAGATGAGGAGATCAAACGCAATTGGAGACGCAAGGATTTTTCCCGTGGTTCCGATAGGTGGTGCTATCGTACGTCCACGTTTATGGAGTCTTCAACCCACGAAGGGTAAAAGTTGAGAGAGTCCATGGAGGGATCCACCCATAAGGGCCCACGAAGTAGCAACCTTGACTATTCCATAACGGCTTCCGTCCACGAAGGACTAGCCTCACTATGGGTAGATCTTCACGAAGTAGGCGATCTCCTTGCCCTTACAAACTTCTTGGTTCACTCCACAACACGAAGTAGGATGCTCCCAAGCGACACCAAACCAATCTAGGAGGCACCACCCTCCAAAAGGTAATAGGCTCGGTAATGTCAATGAACTCCTTGCTCTTGTGCTTCAAGATGATAGACTCCTCAGCACACAATCACTCTCTCATATATATGGCTTGGTATAAGAGATGTGATTGGCGGAAAGCAACTTGGGGAGGCTAGAAATCAAGATCCATATGGTTGGAGTGGAAGATCTTGACCTCAACACAAGGGTAGGTGGTTCTCTCTCAGAAAATCTTATAGGATAAGTATGGAATAGTCCTGAATGCTTATCTCTCGAGTAGGTGGTGGTGGAGGGGTATATATAGGCATCCCCAAAAATCCAACAATTACACACAAAATGATCAACTCGGTGACACCGATGTGTTAATCTCGGTGGTACCGAAGTGACCTAAAGGTGACAACTTTTGAATCTCGGTGAGACCGATATAGGAATCTCGGTTGCACCGACAAGGTGACCAACGGTCAGAATTGCCATTCTCGGTGACGCCGATTCAACATTCTTGGACGGACCGAAAATGTGAACTTGCATAACAGAAAGTTGGCAACCTGAACTCGGTGGCACTGGTATGGAATCGGTTGCACCAAAGTGGCTAGGGTTTGGCTGAGTCTGTCTAGCGTTTGGAATCGGTGGCACCGGGATGGGAATGTTGGTTGCACCAATTTGAGTGTTTGGCTTATAAGAGACTTTGGTGGGAGAATTTGTGGGTGTCTTTGGTGAGTATCACTTGTGCATGTATGAGCTTTTTGTTCACCAACAAAACTTTACCCCCTTTTAATAGTATTGGCTTTCCTATGGACTCAAGGTGATTTCTCACAAATATAAAATGTAGAGTCCTCTTGCTTGAAGCTTAGCCAATCCATTTCCTTGTATCTTGGGGTGTTCCACAATCTCTTTTCCAACCCAACTCTACATGGACTATTATCTGAAATACACTAGATAAAAGTATTAGTCCAAGAGACAATGTATGTTGTCATGAATTATCAAAACCACCAAGGGAGCATATTGTGCTTTCAATCTCCCCTTTTTGGTAATTGATGAAAACATACAATAAAAGCTTCAAATACAGGTGTGAATGTAATGAAGACTTTGAGAGACACATGACTTAAATTTGCTCCCGCTAAATGTGTGCAGTCCTTTAAAGGATAGTTGCTTTGGAATGCATGGATACACATATGGATGAAGGGATATAAGAAGTCATGTGTATCTTGTCTATATGAAACAATATATATATGAATGGAAAATATCCTTGTTCAAGACTTCACTCTTGCAAACAATATGTGCAAGAATCAAGAGATCATCTTGATCAAAGTTATGATGCATATACTTACCTTGAGTTCTTTCGCATTCTAGTAGTAGAGACACACTTGAGAAAATAATGTTAGGAAATACAAGAGTATTCTACTAATCAAAAGCAATAGAACTCAAAGGATATCAAGATATGGAGAACATATAAAATATGATAATCCTTAAGATTAATATGTCTCCCCCTTTAGCATTAATCTTTTAGAGCTTTTCTCCCCTTAGATATGAAAGTGGTAGTTCATCCTCTCCCCCTGAATCTCAACATGAAGATATTGGCATTGGATAGGGTGAGAAATGTCTAAAGTGAACAGTCAAATAAAATAAGCATGTAACTCTCCCCTTGTTTATATAAGTATAAAATTCTCGATGTTATCCTCTCCCCCTAAATCATATCTCCCCCCTTTGCGTAAGCATGTAACACTCCCTTGAGCATGAAGCTTCGCTCTTTGTGCATGAAGCATGTAACACTCCATTGAAAGAACAATATGCTCCCTTGGTGGTTTTGATAATTCATGACAACATATATTGTCTCTTGGACTAATACTTTTATCTAGTGTATTTCAGATAATAGTCCATGGAGAGTTGGGTTGGCAAAGAGATTGTGGAACACCCCAAGATACAAGGAAATGGATTGTCTAATCTTCAAGCAAGAGAACTCTACATTTTATATTTGTGAGAAATCACCTTCAGTCCATAGGAAAACCAATACTATTAAAAGGGGGTAAAGTTTTGTTGGTGAACAAAAACTCATACGTGCACAAATGATACTCACCAAAGACACCTACAAACTCTCCCACCAAAGTCTGTTCTAAGCCAAACACTCAAATCGGTGCAACCAACATTCCGTGATGTGCCACCATCACGGTGTCGACATGGATTTGCTGGCCACCATGCGCGGCGTGCTGGAGGGGGAACGAGCGGCCCGTGAAGGTGCCCTTGTCCGTCGGGCCAACGAGCTTGCCTCGTACATTGACCCGGATGAACTTCTACCGGTTCTTGGCGAGGATGGTGAGCCGGTCACCGAGGACTCCTTTGGCAACCCCCAAGGCCCGGAGGATGAGGAGGTCGCCGATGAGAGCACCGCCTCCAACACTGATGGCAGCACCAAGGCTACGGGAACCACGGAGGCGGACCCGAAGGCCGCAGCTTCTTCTAGGCGAAGTGTCGAGCCGGCTGGCAACGCGCCAGTATCCTGAGCCGTCCCGCGCATTTACTTGTTTCTTCCTTTTCCTGCAACATTGTTTTTAAGACACATTTCCACCCAGTGGGGTGTATTGTAATGAACCTATGGCATGTGGCCTTTTATTGCTTTAACTTGTGTGCCTTTAAAAATGTATGTGTGACGACTCTTTCTTTGCCTTTTGCCTTTTGCTTTGCGTTTCACACCGGGATTCCTTTCGGCTTCCGCCCCGCCTGTCAGCCAGTCGGGAGCCGGTCTGGGACAAGGACAGTGCATTTTCCTTGGGAAAACAAGTGACCTTTTCGAGTCGTTTGGCTAGGGCTGGATCGAGCCGGCAGTGGCCTTTGTTAGAAACGACATGGTCAGGTAGGACTTGTCCGGCTGCTACTCGTTAGACGGAGTTCGTGTGAGAAGTTCCTTCCTACCCACACTCCCGCCAGTCGGACAGCTGGGAGCCGGTCTGTGGCTGGTTAGGGGGGGGTAACAAAGGGTTGCTTGCTCACACTACGTGTCCACCTCGAAGGAGAGTCAGCAAGCCCTCAGGCCAGGGAGCCGGACCCGGGCATCGCGCTTGAGTAACGAGAAAACTTTTGAAGGGATTGAAAAGGGGCATGCCCAGGCACCGGCCCGGGGCCCCATTGCATTCATAAGCCCAAAGAGGGGAGGATACATACATGCACTAGTCTTTTTAGCAGTAAAATGGGCTGAGGAGCTCCGTGTTCCTTGGGCTCTCCGTCTCTTCGCCGGATGCGTCCCTCTTGCGCTTCTGTGGCTTCTAGGCATCTATCAAGTAGTACGCGTTGTTGTATAATGCCTTGCTGACGATGAACGGGCCCTCCCATGGGGAGGACAGCTTGTGCTGGCTAGTAGTTTGCTGGATCCACCTGAGCACCAAGTACCCTTCGTAGAAGGAGAGCGGCAGGATCCGCTTGTTATGGTAGTGCCGGAGCTTCTGCTGGTAGCTGGCCATCCAGCTCACAGCCAACTCGCATGCTTCTTCGAGTAGGTCGACGCCATCTTCCCTCGCCTCCTTTGCGTCCTTCTCCGTATACAAGGCGACCCGAGGCAAATCGAATTTGATGTCGGTGGGGATGATTGCCTCGGACCCGTATATGAGAAAGAAAGGGGTGTAGCCGGTCGACCGGTTGGGTGTGGTCCTGAGGCTCCAAAGGACAGCCGGCAACTCTTCAATCTAGCAGTCGGCAGACCTGACTAGCAGCACCACGAGCCGGGGCCTAATGCCGGCCAGGATCAGGCCGTTCGCCCTTTCGACCCGGCCGTTTGACTACGGATGAGCAACAGACGCCAGGTCGAGCCGGATACCTTGCTTGGTTTAGAAATGCGCTAGCGCGCCCTTGGCGAAGTTCGTGCCGTTGTTGGTGATGATACTGTGGGGGACGCCGTAGCGGACCGTGATGTCCTCGATGAACCAGACAGACATGGGGCCGTCCAGCTTCTTGATTGGCTTGTCTTCGATCCACTTGATGAATTTGCCGATGGCTACCAGCAAATGTGTCATGCCACCTTGTGCGGTCTTGAAGGGGCCCACCATGTCCAGCCCCCAGATGGCGAAGGGCCATGAGAGGGGGATGATCTGGAGGGTTGTAGCCGGCAGGTGGCTCTGCATGTTGAATCACTGGCAGCCCTCGCATTTGTCGACCAACTGCTTGGCCTCCTACAAGGCAGTTGGCTAGTAGAAGCCATGGCGGAATGCCTTGGCCACCAGGGTTCTGGAGGCGGCGTGGTGCCCGCACTCACCCTGGTGGAAGTCGTGGAGGATCTCTTGCCCTTTCTCCAGCTCGACGCAGCGTTGGAAGACGCCGGTGGTGCTGCGATGAACCAGCTCGTGGTTGATGATGCTGTAGGCTGGGGCTCGGCGTTGGATCTATCTTTTCATGGCCTCGTCAGGAGGGAGTTCGCCACATAGGAGGAATGCCAGGATGGGCTTGGCCCATGAGGGAGCCGAGACGGGAGCCGGCTCGGGCTCAAGTGGGGCGTTGGAGGCAGCGGGAGCCCTCGGGCCTAAGAGACCAGTCCCCAGGACCGGCTCGCCAGCCCCCGGGACCGAGGCAACAGGAGGGGCGTCAATCACCATCATGACGGCTGCAGGTTCGGAGCCGGCCGCTTCGGACGCGGCCGTCTCGGCGGTTGGAGCTGACGGTGCCGGTAGGGTAGCCGATGTTGATGGTGTCAGCCGGGTCGCCAGGGTTGGTGGAACTGGTGGTGTAGCCGGTGCTGATGGTGCCGATGGACTGGCTGCGCTAGCCGGCACAAAGACGGACTCCAATTCGGGGGAGGGCTTGATCGACGACTTGAGCAGCCGCTCGAGGGAGACGCTGGCTGGGATGGCCTGTCGGGTGGAGCCGATCTTCGCCAGTGTATCGGCCGCCTCGTTGTCCGCCCGGCGGATGTGGTGGAACTCACAGCCCTCAAAGGAGCCGGTGAGCTATTTGACGAGGAAGCGATAGCTTGCCATGTTGGCGTCTCTGGCGTCCCACTCGCCAGAGACCTAAAACACCACGAGGTCGGAGTCGCCAAAGCATAGGATGCGCCTAATGCCAATCTCATTGGTGAGCCGGAGGCTGTGGACGAGCACCTCGTACTTGGCTACATTGTTGGAGGCGGCGAAGTGGATCTGAAGAGCGTACTTGAGTTGGTCTCCCTTAGGGGAGGAGAGGACTATGTCGGCTCCCACGCCGGCCGTCATCTTCGAGCCGTCGAAGTGCATGTGCCAATGTGTGGAGTCTAGGGGAGGCGGTACGAACTCGGTCTCCGCCCAGTCGACGAGGAAGTCAGCCATCGCCTGCGACTTGATAGCGGTGCGCAGTTTGTATCGGATCTCGTGCTCGACGAGGGCGATGACCCATTTGGCAGTCCGACCGGTGGAGTCCCGATCTCTCATGATCTCGCCGAGCGGAGACGTGCTCACCATCGTGATGGTGTGCTCTTGGAAGTACTGCTTGACCTTCTTGGCGGCGAAGTATATGCCGTAGCACATCTTCTAGTAGTGGGGGTAGTTCTGCTTGGAGGCGGAGAGGACCTCGCTGAGGTAGTAGACGGGGCGTTGGACCGGCAGTGTCTTGCCCTCTTCCGGCCGCTCAACCACCAGGACGATGTTGATGACGCGTGTGGTCGCCGCGATGTAGGCTAGCAAGGGTTCCTTCTCATCTGGCGCCGGTAGGATAGGCGCGTTGGTGAGAGCTCGTTTGAGGCCGCGGAAGGCCTCTTCCGCCTCATCGGGCCAGTCGAGTATGACTGGCTTCTTCGTGGGGTCGCGGTCCAGCTCGACCAATGTCGTCTTCCGCAGGAGCCCGTAGAGGGGCAGGGCCTTCTACCCCTAGCCGACTGATGAACCGACTGAGCGAGGCGAGGCAGCCGGTGAATTTCTGAACGTCGCGGAGCCTGGTCGGGTTGGGCATGTGTTCGATCACCCTGATCTTCTCTGGGTTAGCCTTGATGCCGCGAGCGGACACGAAGAAACCCAGGAGCTGGCCGGCTGGAACGCCGAAGATGCACTTCTCCGGGGTGAGCTTGATCTTGTACTCGCTGAAATTCGCGAACATCTGCCAGAGATAGTCGAGGAGGCTGAAGTGCTTCTTGGTTTTGATGACGATGTCGTCGACGTAGATGTGGATGTTCCTGCCTATCTGGGATAGGAGACACTTCAGGCAGTGCTGAAAGGTAGCGTGTGCATTCTTCAGGCCGAAGGACATGGTGATGTAGCAGTAGGCCCCGAAAGGGGTGATGAAGGAGGTATTTATCTCGTCGTCCGGGTCAAGCTTGATCTGGTGGTAGCCGGAGTAGGCGCCCAGGAAGGAAAACAAATCGTAGCCGGCCGTGGAGTTGATGACTTGATCGATCCACGGCAAGGCGAAAGGGTCCTTGGGACATGCCTTGTTCAGGCTGGTGTAATCGATGCACATGCACCAGGTCTTGTTCTTCTTTAGCACCAAGACTAGGTTGGCCAGCCAGTCCGGGTGGAAAACTTCCATGATGAAGCCGGCTACGAGCAGCCGGCGATCTCTTCTCCTATAGTGCGCCACTTCTCCTTAGAGAAACGACGCAGGGGTTGCTTGAACGGTTTTGCATCCGGCTATACGTGAAGCTTGTGCTCGGCAAACTTCCTCGAAACACTTGGCATGTCCTTGGGGGACCATGCAAAGATCTCCCGATTCTCACGAAGGAAGTCGACGAGATCGCTTTCCTATTTGTTGTTGAGGCGGGAGCCGATGGTGACGCACTGCTTGGGGTTGGCCGGGTCGAGCGACACTTGTCTGGTGTCCTTGGACGGCTAGAACAAAGCTTCTCCGACCGACTGGGATAGAGGCACCGACACGGCCGGCTAGCTAGCAGCGAGGGCTACGAGTCGGTCGAGCTGCTGTTTCTCCTCCGCTATCTCCAAGGCTTCGGCCAGCCGGCTGCCGTCTCGCGGGCACTCGATAGATATTTTGGAATCACCGGTGATGGTGATGATGCCCTTGAGGCCTGACATCTTGAGCTTGAGGTAGGCATAGTGGGGAACGGCCATGAACTTAACGAGAGTCGGGCAACCCAGCAACACGTGGTAGGGACTGTCAAGGTCCACCACCCCAAACCATATTGGTTCGCCGCGAAAGTGGCTGTGGTCGCCAAAGAGAACATTGAGCCTGATCTTGCTGATGGGGGGGGGCAGGACTTTCCTGGCACGATGCCGTGGAAAACCGTCCAACTCGCCTGTAGATCTTCTGCCTTGAGCCCTAGCTTTAGGATCGTGTCGAGGTAGAGGATGTTGATGTTGCTTCCGCCATCGATTAACACCCGCGAGAAGCGGCAGGTGCGCCTCTCGGAGGCGATGGTGGGGTCGAGGATGAGGGCACAACCGTTAGGATTCGACATTACGGCCGGGTTGTCAGCCCGGCTCCAGGTAACTGGCTTCTCGGACCAGTGCATGAACTGGGGAGTCGCGGGCATGGTGGCATTCACCTTGCGGCGGATCCTGCGCTGAGTGTGCTTGTCCGTCTCTTCACTCATGAAGACGACGTAGGAACCATCTCGATTGGGGAACTGGTCAAGCAGGAGACCGTCGTTTTTGCGCAGGAGCTGGGGCCGGCGCCGGAGCGGGAGCCGAAGCCGAGACCAAAGCTCGGGCAGGCGGCACGGGAGGAGCGGGGAGGCCGTCCCTCGGGCCAGTCGCTGTGAGAGGCTGCACTGTTGGAGCGTGTGAGTGGGGGGCTTGGCTCCAGAATGATTCTTGCAGGGGAGGTCGAGCATTTGCTCGAACATGAGCTTGGGCTGCCAAGCAGCCTTGCTGGTGCACTGATGCTGGCTGGAAGGCTAGGTAGCCGGCTCCTCTTCCTCAATGGTGGTGACCTGCCGGCTCACATGGCGGGGATCAAACTGGCCAGCTTTGCGCTTGTTGTTTTGTGGCTGCCGGTTGTCGGGAGCCGGTCGTGATGCCGTTGGTGGCAGAGCTGTTTTTGCGGGCGTGATGCCCTTGTCTCGGATCGCGGAGTCGGTCGTGGCGTACTTGTCTGCCTTGGCCATGAGGTCTGCCAGCGTAGCCGACTCGGAGCACGGGATCTTGTGCTTGAGGTAGGTACCGTGTCAGCAACCCTCGATGAAGTACTGGATGGCCTGCACCTCGTGCACTCCTTCACAGGAGTTGCGAAGCTCGGTCCATCGGGTGAGGTAGTCGCGGAGGGGCTCGTTAGGGCCCAAAACGCCCATGGCTAGTTCACGGGGCGGCCAGGCCGCTTGTAGGTGTCGGTGAAGTTGCAAACGAATGCTTCTTCGAAGTCAGTCCAGGTGTTGATGCTGCCGGCTGCCAGGCTGTTAAGCCAGGTGCTTATCAACATGAGGGGAGCGTAGCGGACGGCTACGCGCTTGTTCCTCCTGGCAACACCGACTGCGCTGGTGTAGTCGATGACCAGTCCTCGGGCTTGGCGACCCTGTTGTACTTTGGAGTGTCCTAGGGAAGGGTGAAGCCGGTTGGGAACGGCTCATTACAGATTCGGGGGCCGAAGCATGCCGGACCGATTGAGCCCTCCTCCTCGAGGAGGGCCGACTGCGCGAGCCGGTCAAGACGGAGGCGTGCATCGTTCTCTCTATCGGGGACCCGTGGTCCTAGTCGGGTCGCTAGCTCTGAGAGGATAGCGGGCGGGACAGACCGCGCCGGCTCCTGTCAGGGGGGGGGGTTGTGCCCGTGGCTGTGCCGGCTGCCGCCAGCCGGCACCTCGTCGTGACGGTTGCTACGAGCCGGGTTGTTGTTGTGCCAGCTATTCACAGCTGGCTGCTCGTTCCCGGGCAGCTGGGAGCACCGGGGGTTGCTTGCCTCGACCCATCGGCCGGAGATGCGAGGGGAGCAGGAGTGATGAGCCGGCTGCTGGCCTGCAACCCCAATGCCCTCGCCCTCGGGACGAGGACCCACGGAGGTGGCTCCGTCGGGGGTGATCAGGAGTTGCTACTCGTTGTCGGTGTCGATGAGATCTTCAATCTGTCGCTCACGCGAGGCGCGCTCCTCGCCTACTAAGGTAGGCAGGTCCTCGTAGGCTACCTTGGCGGCCCGTAGGTTCGCTACGGGGGTGTCGTAGATGGGCAGGTTGCCGCTGAGGATTTCCACGACCACGCGGCCACGGTCGCGCATTTCCCCACGCCGGCTGGGCTCGGTGCTAGCCGGGGTGAGACCGTAAGTGAAGATGTACTCCTGCTGAGCGGCCTCCATCCGGCGCCGCTTAGCCACGAGGGTGCTAGCGTCCTCGAACAGCAGACAGCGGGCCACCTCCAGCTCAGCTGCGACGGCATATGGGTTTGCCATCGGAGCAATGGGAGTGCTCAGACCCCTGAGGGTAGCACCAAGCGGGTCCGAGGTGCCGGCGCGGGCAGCGGCTGCATGGGCTTCGACCCGCGCTCAGCCGGAAGAAGTGGATGAGGTGGTGACCATCACTCCCACGCGGATGTGGGAGCCACAGGTCTCGCCCATAGCGCGTGCACCCACGGATGTGGGCGGTTCGGCGCAGTTGAGCACCTAGCTAGGGCACTCCTCGGCCGTTGGCTCGTCGGCGAGACTCAGCTCGGCGAAGCGCTCGGTGAGCGTTGTGACGTTAAGCACGAGGTTGCAGTCGAGGCGCTCGTCGGGGAAGTTGACATCGTTGCCCACAGGGCCTGGCAGAGCAAGGCCCACGTGCCTGCGGTTCCATCCAGACACGGAGCTGCCGAAGGAGGTGATGAAGGGTCCTGCCCGGAGCGTGACTCCGGCCGGCGCCACGTATGGCCCCACAGTGGGCGCCAACTATCATCGTTTTCTCACGACAGATGCCATAGGTAGGCTTATCGAAGGGGGTTGGGGCCGGAGGACGCCGACGGGCTCTGGGAGCGGGATTGAGCACAAGTGATGTTTGACACACGATGTTCCCAGGTTCAGGGCCCTCCGAGGGAGGTAATACCCCTAGTCCTGCTTGGTCTAGGTTGATATATGGATATGGTTACAATGATGCTCCTTAAGCTGTTGTCTAGAGGTGGAAGAAGGAGCAGCCGACTCCTCTTCCTTTGCTACGTGAGTGGATATGTGGGAAGTGTTCCCGGGGATGTGTGTGCATGTGTCCGTCCCCTGCATGGGGGGGGGGGCTCGGGGTTTTTTATAGGCCAACCCCCCGGCTTACAATATCTCTAAAGTACTGATTGGGGGGACCCGGCTGGTAGCCTCTCTAGCTGACCGGGGGGACCCCTGCTGAGCCATCTCATCGCCGGTAGGGCCCACCGGCTGCGCGGTCCCATCGCTCGCTAGGGCCCGCCGGCCGGATCCGCGATTGGCCCGAGCTCACCTCCCGTGGCACGGGCCACCCCAAGTGGCGTCGCCTAGCGCCAGCCGGCCGAGGTCTCCGGTACGGCCGACAACGTTGTAGCCACGCGAGGGCAGGTAATGGAGTAGGTTGAGGCGTACCGGCACTATTTCCCCGCTCGGTCGCGGTCAGCCGAGGTCAGCGATACGACCGGTTGGACTGTAGCCATGTGCACCCACGTGCCAGCGGTCACTGTGGCCATGCCAGGGACCATTGTGGGGGTCTTGTCTTGTCGTCGTACATGCACACAGAGGGATGGGACGGGAGCTTGTCCGTCCGAGGGTCAACGGAAGAGCCGGCCTGGAGGCAGCCGGCCGTACTCCCCCCAAGGTCGGACGGCCGGCTCCTTGACCAGCCAGTTGCGAGCCAGCCAACAACGAGCCTGCCGGCCGTGCACCGGCCGACCGTGTGGCAACCGGCAGCGCACCAACCGTCCGTGGTCCAACCGGCCAAGGGCGAGCCGATGGCGTGATTTTTCTTGAAGCAGGGGGGACCCCTTAGCTTTGGCCTACCTACGGGTAATAACCCCATCATTGACAGAACTGGCATAGTTATAATTGTGATTATTCATGGCAGAATCAAACATAGGCATTATTGAAAGTGCTAGTTACCGACTAGAGGGGGTGAATGCAGTTGAATACTAAGGCATGCATGTATTCGAATAATGTGTAAAACATAAACAAGATCAGGTAGGGATACAATCAAGGATCTAGACAAGGCATGCAATGTAGTGAAGACAATGAAGCAAGTTAAGCATAATCATCATGAATACTAAGATGAGTCGAAGACAAACTTAGATGGTACGAACATAAACAGTTGATATGAATGTCTTCGGAGAAAGTCTTCACGCAATGTTCAAGCAATGGCTTCACAGTTGAGAGTAGGAATCTAAAAGAGTGAAGTATAGAACCAGTTGCTTGACGAATACACATGATTTGTTGGACAAGTTCTAGTTGCTGTGAAAACTGTACGTCTGGTTAGGGAGGCTGAGATTGAACTTAGAAGACCTCATCTTCACCTTATTCTCCTTGAGCCGAAGACACATAGACAACGCCATAACTCAGGTAAGTCTTCAGGGGAGACTTCCGAAACCCGTACAAACTTGGTCACCCGACAGTCCACAATGACTCTTGAACGCTCTAGACGCAGATGCCTAACCATCTGAAAGATCACAGTCTTCAAGTGTAATAAGTATTCAGTTCACTCAGAACAGACAGTCTCCAGTGATGCTCAAACACACTAGCTCTAGGTGTTTGGGTGTACCCTCGCAGGATGTGCATCTCTCAAAGTCTTCGAGGTGGGTTGCTCCAAAATGACAACAGTCATATCTCTCTCTAAGTAGCCACCTTCTCATGGTGGAGGGGGTGGGCTATTTATAGCCAGCGGGCAACTGGACCTGATATGACCAAAATGACCCTAGGTTAATGGCCAAACGATACGTGTCACAACGTTCGGATTTTCAACGCACGTGGCAACTTTACTTGGGCTACAAGTAAAGCTGACTCAACCAGCTCTGGAAGAGTTTTCCTCTCAATGTCTTCGCTTGAAGACATAGTGTAACGCCCGGATAATTAAGCTATAGTAATCCCACGCTAATGATGCCTTGTCATCGCTTTTACTGTTGTTAATCTCATTTTGTTTCAAATCGCGCTGAGATTCAAATTCAAGTTAAAGTTGAAAACTAAAGTTTCAGATTACCAAAACAAAAATGTCAGAGATGAGGTAAATAATGCATAGGTAATTTTGTTGTAGAAATCAACACCTTTAAGAGATGAGGTAAATAATGCATAGGTAAATAATGCACCCTTCCCTCCAATGCGGTGAGCCCCCCGGGGATCCTCCCCTTCCCGTCTCCTCCTCCCGCCGCCGCGTCCACCGCGCCCCCACCTTGTTGTGGCCCCGTGCCTCCACTGCCTGCTCGCCGCGCCCTCAGCATGTCGCGGCCCTGCGCCCGCATTCGCCCGGCCGCACCTCCCCGACCGTCCACGCACACGACCGACGCGTTCACCGCGACCTCACACGCGCGCGCCGCGCCCCGACCCTGCTCGCGCTCGTCGCGCCTCCCCCTGTTGCGCGCCGCCACTCACGCCCCTGCGCGCCACGGCCACCAAGCTCCCCCCGCCGTGCGCTGCACACCGCTACGGCCCTGCTTGCCACTATGCCATTCGTCGCTGGCCATCGCCACCCTTGCGACCCCTCCCGCCAGTGTTGCTAAACCCTGCCTGCCGAAGTTGGTCGCGCCATGCGCTCCCAAACTCTTCCCGGCCCTGCTGATTAGCGTGGGCCCTAACCACCCCACTAATCACCCCCTATCAATGACAACGGGGCCCCACCCGAGAACGTTTTTATAAATAATAATAATAATAAAATAATTTTTGTTAAAAATGCTAATTAGTAAATTAATTAATCAATAAATTAAATAAATAGATAATTAAGGATTAACTAGATTAGTTAATTACTTTGTTAAATTGATTAACTTGAACAGTGAATAACATGTGGGTCACACCCCTTTTAATTAATTTGTATTAATTAAATTAAACTTAATTACTCGCGTGAGTATGACAGGTGTGGCCTACCGTCAGTTTGAACAGGTCAACCCACAGTTCACTGCTGATGTCATAATTCATTATTGAATTAAAATAATCTATTTTAATTTCCGAATATTAATAAAACTTAAAAAATTAATATAAAATCATCCGTAAGTCAGATGAAAATATTTTATACATCAAAGTTGATCAGAAAGATCCTACGAATCCGAATACGCACTCCGTTCGTCTGTCACGTGCTCCTATCATAGCGAACATGGAACTTTTCCATCGAATTCATCCGTCCGGTAAAAGCCAAAGACCCGGGAAATATCGTCAGGTATTCTTCCGATTCGTCCGCGACGTGTAATACTGCATTAGTGCATGCCTCGCCCTGCATATTGCCATGTCATGCATCGTGATTGCAATTGTGCTTTATATTTTTTTTGTCCCCTCTCTTCTTACCGGTAGACCGCGAGACTAAAGCTGCTGCCGTGTATGACTACACTGCTGACGATCAGGCCTTTGAAGTAGAGCAACAAGGCAAGAAACCCCCCTTGAGCATTCCAATATCGCCCATTCTTCCCTCTTATTCTTACATTAGATTTTGCTACTGTATTAGCTAGCTCCTATTTCAGATGCATTGCCTGTTTTTGATAAACTGCTACTATACTTGAGTAGTATCAACTGCTTAGTATATATTGATCAATGAATCCCCTATGACCCCCTTAGTCCCAGTTGCCCATGCTTCTTCATCAATGAATCGATAACTCAAAGACTCTATCAATCGACCGACGAGCTAGGCCCCTCACATCACCGCACACCCCTTGGTTGTACGATTCTGTAGAGCTACTATCGAGTACCGAGGGTGACACCTCGTGAAGTACTCATGATGCTAACTCTGGAGTGCAGCTAGTCGGTCATGGTTATCGATAGTGATTCCTCCTTCACCACTCCCGATGATGACTTTGTCGTACAACCCCTCAGGTGTGGGACCCTCGAGGGTGATTCCTCTAAGTCCACCTTGACGGTTTCATCAAGCGAGGCCCTTTGAGGGTGATTCCTCAGGTTCTGTCTTGATGTTTTATACACACAATTACTATGACCTGGTTACAGAAACATGTTGGTGATGGGTCGGCCTTGAGGGGTACCAATGATTTGATGATGATGAGGCGTGGATGGGCAGGAGAGGCCCTTTCCACAAATCCTCAAGGCGAGGCGACGGGACCGCACTATTGGAAATATGCCCTAGAGGCAATAATAAATTAGTTATTATCATATTTCCTTGTTCATGATAATCGTTTATTATCCATGCTATAATTGTATTGATCGGAGACTTAAATGCATGTGTGGATACATAAACAAAACCATGTCCCTAGTATGCCTCTAATATACTAGCTCGTTGATCAAAGGATGGTTAAGGTTTCCTAGCCATGGACATGAGATGTCATTTGATAACGGGATCACATCATTGGGAGAATGATGTGATGGACAAGACCCAAATTACAAACGTAGCATATGATCGTGTCAGTTTATTGCTGTTGTTTTCCGCATGTCAAGTATATGTTCCTATGACCATGAGATCATGCAACTCACTGACACCGGAGGGATACTTTGTGTATATCAAACGTCACAACGTAACTGGGTGACTATAAAGGTGCACTACAGGTATCTCCGAAGGTGTCTGTTGGGTTGGCATGGATCAAGACTGGGATTTGTTACTCCGTGTGACGGAGAGGTATCTCAGGGCCCACTCGGTAATGCAACATCACAACAAGCCTTGCAAACAATGTGACTAATATGTTAGCCACGGGATCTTGCATTATGGAACGAGTAAAGAGACTTGCCGGTAACGAGGTTGAACTAGGTATGGAGATACCGACGATCGAATCTCGGGCAAGTAACATACCGAAGAACAAAGGGAACGTTATACGGGATTGATTGAATCCTTGACATAGAGGTTCGACCGATGAAGATCTTCGTAGAATATGTAGGAACCAATGTGGACGTCCAGGTCCCGCCATTGGTTATTGGCCGTAGAGGTGTCTCGGTCATGTCTACATAGTTCTCGAACCCGCAGGGTCTGCACACTTTAGGTTCGGTGACGTTTCGGTAGTGTACAGTTATGTATGGTGGTGACCGAAGGTTGTTCGGAGTCCCGGATGAGATCCCGGACGTCACGAGGAGCTCCGGAATGGTCCGGAGGTAAAGATCCATATATAGGAAGTCCCAGTTTGGTCGCCGGAAAAGTTCCGGGCTCATCGGTAGTGTACCGGGAGTGCCGGTAGTGTACCGGGAGACCACCGGGAGGGGTATTTCGACCCAAGAGGCTTTATGGGCTGTAGGAGGATGAATACCAGCCCTTAGTGGGCTGGTGGAATTCCTACACAAAGCCCATGAGGCTGGGAAGAAAATACCAAAAGGAAAAAGGTGGAAAAAGGCAAAAAAGGGCCAAATAAGGAAGGAGTCCTAATCCTACTAGGAGTGGAGGAGGAGGACTCCTCCCTCCTTGGTTTGGCCGACCCAAGGGCTGCCCTTTTGGAAGCCAAGCCTCCTCCTCCTCTCCTCCTATATATACTAGAGGATTTTAGGGTTTTGGCACAAGATTTTCAGCCACGTGCCACCCGTTCCTCTAGTGCATAGCTTCTCCTCTAGATCGGTTTTCTGCAGTGCTTAGGCGAAGCCCTGTCGGAATAGCTCCACCACCATCGCCGGAGCGCCGTCATGCTGTCAGAGAACTCTTCCTCCTCTCCGTCTCCTCTTGCTGGATCAAGACGGTGGAGATCGTCATCAAGCTGCACGTGTGCTGAACGCGGAGGTTCGTCCGTTCGGTACTAGATCGGAAGGATCGTGATCAAGGCCATGGGACGTTCGTGATTGGATCGCGGGACGGATCGTGACAAGATCGCGGGACGGTTCGTGATTGGTTCGCGGGACGGTTCGTGATTAGATCGCGGGACGCTCGGCGATTTGGATCGCGAAGAAATTCGACTAAACCAACCGCGTTTCTTAACGCTTCCCGCTTAGCGATCTACAAGGGTATGTAGATCCACTCTCCCTCTCGTAGATGCTCATCACCATGGATAGGTTTGCGTGTGCGTAGGAAATTTTTTGTTTCCCATGCGACGTTCCCCAACAGTGGCATCATGAGCTAGGTTGATGGTTCGATGAGATCTCGAGTAGAACACAAAAGGTTTGTGGGCGTTGATGCTTTGATTGCTTCCTCCCTTGGTCGTGTTTTGGTTCAGCGGTATTGTGGAATGAAGCGGCCCGGACCAACCTTACTCGTACGCTTACGAGAGACCGGTTCCCTCAACTGCACTTGTTGCAACAGATGGCTAGCGGGTGTCAGTTTCTCCTACTTTAGTTGGATCGGATTCGACAAAGGCGGTCCTTGAGAAGGTTGAAAAGCAAACTAGTGTATCACCGTTGTGGTTTATGCGTAGGTGAGAATCGTTCTTGCTAGATACCCGTAGTAGCCACGTAAAACATGCAACAACAATTAGAGGACGTCTAACTTGTTTTTGCAGGGTATGTTGTGATGTGATATGGCCAATTACATGATGTGATATATGTGATGTATGAGATGATCATGTGATGTATAGAATTTCACGACTTGCACGTCGATGAGTACGGCAACCGGCAGGAGCCATAGGATTGTCTTTAATTATTGTATGACCTGCGTGTCAATCATTAAGCGCTATGTAATGCTTTACTTTATCGCTAAGCGGTAGCAATAGAAGTAGAAGCAGGGCTGGCGCCACAACCCCAATGGCAGCACATTGATGGAGATCAAGATGATGGAGATCATGGTGTTGTGCCGGTGATGATGGAGATCATGCTGGTGTTTTGAAGATGGAGATCTTAAACACAAGTTCAATGCCATATCATGTCACTTATGATTTGCATGTGATGTTAATCCTTTTTATGCACCTTGTTTTGCTTAGGACGACGGTAGCATTATAAGGTGATCCCTCGCTTAATTTCAAGATAAATTGTGTTCTCCCCGAGTGTGCACCGTTGCGAAAGTTCGTCGTGTTGAGACACCACGTGATGATCGGGTGTGATAGACTCTACGTTCACATACAACGGGTGCAAGCCAGATTTGCACGTGCAGAACACTCGGGTTAAACTTGACGAGCCTAGCATGTACAGACATGGCCTCGGAACACAAGAGACCGAAAGGTCGAACATGAGTCATATAGTAGATATGATCAACATAATGATGTTCACCATTGCAGCCACCTCAACTCACGTGATGATCGGACTTGAGTTGGTGTATTTGGATCATGTATCACTCGAATGATCAGAGGGATGTCAATTTGAGAGGGAGTTCTCAAGTAATATGATTAATTGAACTCATTATCATGAACATAGTCAAAGTGTCTTTGCAAATTATGTTGTAGATTACTAGCTCGCGCTGTAGCTCCCTTAAATTTTTATATGTTCCTAGAGAAATAGAGTTGAAAGATGTTGGTAGCAATATTGCAGACTGGGTCCGTGATCTGAGGATTGTCCTCATTGCTGCACAGAAGGCTTATGTCCTTAATGCACCGCTCGGTGTGCCACCCCCTCTAGCGCCGTCTGTAGATGTTGTGAACATCTGACAGGCACGTTCCGATGACTACTTGATAGTTTAGTGCTTCATGCATTACGGCTTAGAATTGAGGCTCCGAAACATTTTGAACGTCACGGAACATATGAGATGTTCTAGGAGCAGAGATTGTGATCTCAGGATTGTGCCTGTGTTGCGAGATATGAGATCTCCAACAAGATTCTTTGCCTGTAAGATGAAGGAAAATAGCTCAATCGTTGATCATGTACTCAGATTGTCTGGGTACTACAATCGCTTGAATCAAGTGGGAGTTGATCTTCCAGATAAGATAGTGATTGATATAGTTCTCCAAGTCACTGTCACTAAAGCTACTAGAACTTAGTGATGAACTATAAAACACCAGGGATAGAAGTATTGATCCCTGAGTTGTTCGCGACGTTTGACACCGCGAAGGTAGAAATCAAGAAGGAGCGTCAAGTGTTGATGGTTAATCAAACCACTAGTTTCGAAAAGGGCAAGAGCAAGGAGGGAAACTTCATGGATAGCAAGTCAGTTGCTGCTCCAGTGAAGCAACCCAAAGTTGAACTCAAACCCGAGACTAAGTGCTTCTATTATGAGGTGAGAGGTCGCTGAAGCGGAACAACCCTAGATACTTGGTAGATAAGAAGGCTGGCAACATCGACAGAAGTATATTTGATATACGAGTTATTGATGTGTACCTTTCTAGTACTCCTAGTAGCACCTGGGTATTGGATACCGGTTCGGTTGCTAAATGTTAGTAACTCGAAATAAAAGCTACGGAATAAATGGAGAACTAGCTAAGGTTGAGGTGACGATGTGTGTTGTAAATGTTTCCAAGGTTGATGTGATCAACATCGCACGCTCTCTCTACCTTCAGGATTAGTGACGAACCTAAATAAATGTTATTTGGTGTTTTGCGTTGAGCATGAACATGATTAGATCATGTTTGTTGCAATACGGTCATTCATTTAAGTCAGAGAATAATGGTTATTCTGTTTACATGAATAATACCTTCAATGATCATGCACCCAGTGAGAATGGTTTGTTGAAATCTTGATCGTAGTAATACACATGTTCATAACATTGATGTCAAAAGATACAAACTTAAATAATGACAGTACCACATACTTGTGGCACTGCCGCAAAATGTCATATTGGTATAAAGCGCATGAAGAAACTCCATGCTGATGGATACTTGGACTCATTCGATTTCGAATCGGTTGAGACATGCGAACCAAGCCTCTTGGGCAAGATGACTAAAGGATCCCGTTGGATGGAGCGGGCAAGTGATTCATTGGAAATGATACATGTTGATGTACGCAATCTAGTGAGTCTTGTAGCGTGCAGTGGATATCGTTATTTTCTTACCTTCACCGATGATTTGAGTAGATATAGTGTATATTTACTTAATGAAACACAAGTCTGAATCGTTTGAAAGGTTCAAGAAAATTCAGAGTGAAGTTTAAGATCATCATGACAAGAAGATAAAAATGACTGTGATATGATCGTGGAGGTGAATATCTGAGTCACGAGTTTGGCATACAACTTAAGACAATGTGAAAGTTGTTTCACAACTAAACGCCACCTGGAACACCATAGTGTGATGGTGTGTCCGAACATCATAGTTATGCTCTATTGGACATGGTGCGTGCTATGATGTCTCTTATCGTTTTACTACTATAATTTTGGGGTTATGCATTAGAGACAACTACATTCACTTTAAATAGGGCACCATCTAAAATCCGTTGAGATGACACCGTGTGAATTATGGTTTGATAGAAACCTAAGCTGTCATTTCTTAATATTTGGGGCTGCGACACTTGTGTGGAAAATGTTTTCACCTAATGAGGTCGAACCCAAGGCGGACAAATGCATCTTCATAGAATACCCTAAGATCAGTTGGGTGAACCTTCTATCTCAGATCCAAGTGCCAAGTGTTTGTTACTAAAATGAATCCTTTCTTGAGGAAAAGTTTCTCTCGAAAGAATTGAGTGGGAGGAAGATAGAACTTGATGAGGTTGTTAAACCTTTGTTCAACCAGAGAGTAGCGTAGCACAGAATGTTGTTTCTGTGAAGCCTACGTTAGTTGAAGAGGAAGTTAATGATGATGATCATGAAGCTTTAGGATCAAGTTACTATCAAACTTCGTAGGTCAACAAGGATGTGTACTGCTCCTAAGCGGTACGACAACCCTGTCTTGGAGGTCATGTTGTTGGACAACGATGAACCTACGAGCTATGGAGAAGCGATGATGGGCCCGGATTCCGATAGATGGTTGGAGGCCATGAAATCCGAGATAGAATCCATGTATGAAAACCAAGTATATACTTTGGTAGACTTGCTCATTGGACGGTAGGTCGTTGAGTACAAATGGATCTTTAAAATGAAGACAGACGCTGATGGTAATTATCACCATTTGTAAAGCTCGACTTGTTGCAAAGTAGTTTGCGACAAGTTCAAAGAGTTGACTGCAATGAGACTTTCTCACTCGTAGCGATGCTAAAGTCTGTTGGAATTATGTTAGCAGTTGCTGCATTTTTCAATTATGAAATCTGGCAGACGGATGCCAAAACATCGTTTCCTTCCTTAAGGAAAGGTTGTATGAGATACAACCAGAAGGTTTTGTCAGTCCTAAGGATGCTAAAAGATGTGCGAGCTTCAGTGATTCTTCTATGAATTGAAGCAAGCATCTCGTAGTTGGAATATACACTTTGATGAGGTGATCAAAGTTTTTTTAGTCTATACAAAGTTTATGAGAAACTTGTATTTGCAATAAAGTGAGTGGGAGCACTATAGAGTTTCTGGTAAGCATATGTGGTTGACATATTGTTGATCGGAAATGATGTAGAATTTCTGGAAAGCATAAATGGTTGTTTAAAAGGAGGTTTTTCAAAGGAAGACCTGGATAAAGCTACCTAATTGTTGAGCATCAAGATCTATAGAGATAAATCAAGATGCTTGATGAGACTTTCAATGAGTACATAACTTGACAAGATTTTGAAAGAGTTCAAAATGGATCAGTCAGAGAAAGAGTTCTCGCCTGATTTGTAAGGTGTGAAGTTGAGACTCAAAGCTTGACCATGGCAGAAGAAAGAGAAAGGACGAACGTCGTCCCCTATGCCTTAGCCATAGGCTCTGTGTAGTATGCCATGCTGTGTACCGCACCTGTGTGTGCCTTGCCATGAGTCTGTCAAGGGGTACTAGAGTGGTCCAGGAGTGGATCACTGGACAGGCGTCGAAATTATTCTTAGTAACCATAGGACTAAGGAGATGTTTCTCGATTATGGAGGTAATAGAGAGTTCGTTGTAAAGAGTTACGTCGATGCAAGCTTTAAACACCAATCCGGATGGCTCTTAGTAGCAATCTGGATACGTATAGTGGAGCAGCTATTTGGTAAAGTACCAAGTGGAGTGTGGTAGCAGTGTTTACGGTTTGACATAGATTTGCAAAGTACACACGGATCTGAATGTTACAGACCCGTTGACTATAAGACCTCTCTCACATGCAAAGCATGATCGAACTCCAGAACTCATTGGGTGTTAGATTCATAACAATGCGAATCACATGGTGATGTGAACTAGATTATTGACTCTAGTGCAAGTGGGAGACTGTTGGAAATATGCCCTAGAGGCAATAATAAATTAGTTATTATCATATTTCCTTGTTCATGATAATCGTTTATTATCCATGCTATAATTGTATTGATCGGAGACTTAAATGCATGTGTGGATACATAAACAAAACCATGTCCCTAGTATGCCTCTAATATACTAGCTCGTTGATCAAAGGATGGTTAAGGTTTCCTAGCCATGGACATGAGATGTCATTTGATAACGGGATCACATCATTGGGAGAATGATGTGATGGACAAGACCCAAATTACAAACATAGCATATGATCGTGTCAGTTTATTGCTGTTGTTTTCCGCATGTCAAGTATGTGTTCCTATGACCATGAGATCATGCAACTCACTCACACCGGAGGGATACTTTGTGTGTATCAAACATCGCAACGTAACTGGGTGACTATAAAGGTGCACTACAGGTATCTCCGAAGGTGTCTGTTGGGTTGGCATGGATCAAGACTGGGATTTATTACTCCGTGTGACGGAGAGGTATCTCAGGGCCCACTCGGTAATGCAACATCACAACAAGCCTTGCAAGCAATGTGACTAATATGTTAGCCACGGGATCTTGCATTATGGAACGAGTAAAGAGACTTGCCGGTAACGAGGTTGAACTAGGTATGGAGATACCGACGATCGAATCTCGGGCAAGTAACATACCGAAGAACAAAGGGAACGTTATACGAGATTGATTGAATCCTTGACATAGAGGTTCAACCGATGAAGATCTTCATAGAATATGTAGGAACCAATGTGGACGTCCAGGTCCCGCCATTGGTTATTGGCCGTAGAGGTGTCTTGGTCATGTCTACATAGTTCTCGAACCCGTAGGGTCTGCACACTTAAGGTTCGGTGACGTTTTGGTAGTGTAGAGTTATGTATGGTGGTGACCGAAGGTTGTTTGGAGTTCCGGATGAGATCCCGTACATGACGAGGAGCTCTGGAATGGTCCGGATGTAAAGATTCATATATAGGAAGTCCCAGTTTGGTCGTCGGAAAAGTTCCGGGCTCATCGGTAGTGTACCAGGAGTGCCGGTAGTGTACCGGGAGACCACCGGGAGGGGTATTTCGACCCAAGAGGCTTTATGGGCTGTAGGAGGATGAATACCATCCCTTAGTGGGCTGGTGGAAGTCCTACACAAAGCCCATGAGGCTGGGAAGAAAATACCAAAAGGAAAAAGGTGGAAAAAGGCAAAAAAGGGCCAAATAAGGAAGGAGTCCTAATCCTACTAGGAGTGGAGGAGGAGGACTCCTCCCTCCTTGGTTTGGCCGACCCAAGGGCTGCCTTTTTGGCAGCCAAGCCTCCTCCTCCTCTCCTCCTATATATACTAGAGGATTTTAGGGTTTTGGCACAAGATTTCCAGCTACGTGCCACCCGTTCCTCTAGTGCATAGCTTCTCCTCTAGATCGGTTTTCTGTAGTGCTTAGGCGAAGCCCTGTCAGAATAGCTCCACCACCATCGCCGAAGCGTCGTCATGCTGCCGGAGAACTCTTCCTCCTCTTTGCCTCCTGTTGCTGGATCAACACGGTGGAGATCGTCATCAAGCTGCACGTGTGCTGAACGCGGAGGTGTCGTCCGTTCGGTACTAGATCAGAAGGATCGTGATCAAGGCCACGGGACGTTCGTGATCGGATCGCGGGACGGATCGTGATGAGATCGCGGGACGGTTCGTGATTGGTTCGCGAGATGGTTCGTGATTAGATTGCGGGACGCTCGGCGATTTGGATCGCGAAGAAGTTCGACTACACCAACCGCGTTTCTTAACGCTTCCCGCTTAGCGATCTACAAGGGTACGTAGATCCACTCTCCCTCTCGTAGATGCTCATCACCATGGATAGGTTTGCATGTGCGTAGGAAATTTTTTGTTTCCCATGCAACGTTCCCCAACACGCACTTTATGGGTCGCGCTCGCCCCACATTAATAAAATGCTAATGGGTTGGTATTTTATCTGAGTTGGTCGTTTGACCTTTTACGCACTAAACCTTCACGTGGGTTAAGTTATGGGTACTCAGTGTCGTTGTATCGGCAGAAGCTCTTGGGACGTCAGCAATGGAGCGGTGCGTGGTCGTGTGGCCTGGACAGTACAACTCTTGGATTAGAGTGTGCTAAGGCTGACCTTGGCCGCGTACGCATTGTGCAGGAGCACAAAGGGCAAGTGGGCCCATGACCCCTGTGTGCTTAGGATTTAGACCGACGGTTGGCCTCTTGTTGAGCCTTGATGGGGCGACGACGTGTTGAAATCCCGAGGCGGGGCATTACCCAGGAAAGTGTGTCCGTCCGAAGGTGATCAAGCGTGTTGTAAATGCGGTGGACCCCTGCAGGGATGAATTCATCTATTCGAATAGCCGTGTCCACAGTAACATGACGACTTGGAGTTGTAGTTTAACCTACAACAACTAAAATTGTGACTTTAAAATTAAATGGATGTTGGCTCCGATATTGCTTCCTCGTAGGGAGTCGAGGAAGAATCTCTAGGCGTGGTTTCTTAATAAAATTGCTACAATAATATGACTATATATGAGATACTAGTCTACTCTCTTCTAATGCTGCAAGATGCTGAAGATGCTAGTCTTCAATAGGACTAGGCCTTCACCCTATTCTTGCTTTCTGCAGTCAGTCCAGATATAACCCCTCCCCTTGATAATGATGCATACTTAGCATAGTTTTGATGTCAGTCTTGCGAGTACTTTGGATGAGTACTCACCGCTGCTTTGCTTTCTCTTTCCCCTTCGATACGATTCTATGTTCAGACGGTGGAGCCCAGGAAATGGAGTACGCCGGAGACGACTACTACACAGCCGTAGACGCCTACTACTACGTGGAGGCCACCCCTGACCAGCAGTAGGATAGGAGGTTCCGATGCAGGAGGCCTCGCCTCTTTCGATCCATGTTATGTTTGTGCTAGCCTTCTTAAGGAAAAACTTGTTTAACTTATGTCTGTACTCAGTTATTAATTGCTTCCGCTGACTCATGCTTGTTGAGCTTTGTATTCGAGCCCTCGAGGCCCATGGCTTGTAATATGAAGCTGCATGACTTCAATTCGTGTCTAGTGTTGTGTTTTGATATCGACCAGTGATTCCCTAATCTTGGTCGTACGCATTGCGTTTATGTTTAATGTATGGTCAAATTGGGGGTGTCACAAGTTGGTATCAGAGCCGACTGCCTGTAGCTGTCCCCCTTTCCAACTCCTTGGTCGGAGTTGAGTCTAGTACTTGAAAAACTTTTACTAACATAGTTGTGTGTCTTTCGGGCCCACACCCCATTCGGGTGCTATTAGGATCTTTTATTCCTCGTCTATACTCTCAGTTCTGATCTCTCTTCTCTTTCGGGTTAAAGATTTTGCTAATTCTAACTCTAGGTTCTCGTAACTAATTCCCCGGAGAGCCCCTCATTCTAGATGATGACTTGATTCGTTAGAAGACTCTGAAGATACTCCTTGATGTTCTCCCGAGAACTTGTGCTCATCGCTTTTGCTACCCCCTCCACCGTCAACCCCTACGAATAATTCCTCTCACTTACCGGAGATTCGTTCGTTCTTAGTTCTCATGAGTTTCACAAAATCATTAGAATTACTACTCAATCTTCCGAAATCCTCAGTAGCCTTTTGCTCTTGACATTCCCTCACCTGCTTGCGTTATGGCTAATTCCATATGTCTATAATTATAAATTAAAATCCTCTGTGATTATCGTTTGACCTTATGATTCAAGTTGTGTGTGAATGCACACAATCCTCACTTGATACTCTTAAATTATTTGTCTGATCCAAACATCTTTCCAATCAGGAGTTGGTTCTCATTAAATCAACCTTGGTTGATTGTCCATCTAAGTTCCTTCAACTTATTTGTATTGATCGAAGCATCTGATTCTGATACACCAAATTTGGAATCTTAATTCCTTTGGTTATTTAAGCATCGAATTATTGTATGTTCTATAATCTGATGCCTTGCATTATTTCACCCTCTGATTGAGTACCGATACTCGCACCAGGTACTTTGTGGACCGCCAGACCCATTGTTGGGTTATTATCTGATAGCATCCTTCACATTCAAAATTATTGTGATGTTCTTCCCCTGATACATGATGCCATTGGTAAACTGTGCCTTCTCCCTCTAATAAGTTGCACCCTATGTTTTTATCAAGCATGTGTTAATTACTCTTGAAGCTTGTGGTATATGTTCCTAAGATGCCCCGGTGGGTTGGACCTATGCCTTCCCTAATTCATGTGAACCTGAAAGTTTTCACGAGTCATACTTTTCTGGTGTTTTGCCATATAATCTTTCGAAACTATAACTTCACCAAAGGCAGGGTGTAAATGGAAGGTGATGCATTGATGAAGTGAGAGTCAACCTTGAACCTTGTGTTCATGCCCATGGAAACAATGTTGATCTTGTCATAGAAGCTTCTCCTTTCAATAATCATTCATTGTATGATTTGATCTTGTATATTTAATCTTGCCCTTTGTAATCGTGGTTTCGACCATGTTGTTCTACTTTGGTTTCATTCTCAGACACGTTAAAGTGTTTCACTTCCACAGATCAATACACTAGTCTAACCTTTATTCTGATCTACATCCGAGTTTTATCGTTGGTATCTCGAGAATATCACGGAGCTATATAAATTTTTATGAGCTCCTCATCAACTATGATACTCCCCCCGATTCTTTTTTCTCTTTGTATAAGTAAAGACCCGGATACCAAGGACAGCTTGGCTCATTTTCTTTTGGACAATTTCACCTCTCTGCTTGCATGCGAGGAGGCACGTTCTTTTAATCCATGCATGTAACCGATTGACTAGTGGTTCGGTTTCCACTTTTCTCTCCCCACGGGACCCACTACATGGCCGACTGGATTGGTTGGCTTCTGCATGCATAGGCCTATTTACTGGTGTAGAGGTGATAATTATGGGACAGAAGCGGGGTAGGAATGGAAACCGGAGCAGAAAGAGGGAAGTGCGCAGACTAATAAGGGAAAAACAGGAAAAAGTTAAGCGCGGAGAAAAAAAAGGAACGGAGGGAGTATTTCACTGATTCTAGTTTCCTCGTGTTCTAAGTTGTGGGACACTCAGGGACACCGATATCTGAATCGAGTATGCTTTGCCATTCAACAACTCTTAGAATCTTCCTTGCTTGTGATTTTGTACTGAATCATGTCTTTCCAAGTTGTTAGGCCCCATCATTATCGTCATGTTAGAGCTTGACCATGCTCATCTTGTTCGAGATGCCGATGCTTGGCTTTATGCCCTGAATGCATTAAACGCGTCACCTCTTGAGGGGATTGAAAACATCCGAGTGGTCCATGAATTTCAAGATGTCTTTACAGAAGAACTTCCAGGGACCCCCCTGTATGGGATGTCGAGTTTGTCATTGACTTAGTGCTAGGCACCAACCATATTGCTAAGCGACCTTATAAGATACCTCCACATGAACTCCTTGAACTGAAACAAGAAATCGATGATTTGCTTCGTCAAGGGTTCATTCGTCCGAGTTCCTCTGCTTGGGGATCACCTTCTCTCTTTGTGAAGTAGAAAGATGGTACAAATCGATTGGTCCCAGATTACCGTCCCATCAACCAAGCAAAGATTCAAAACAAATGTCCGCTTGCTCGGATCAACGATCTATATGATCAACTTGCTGGTTCATCAGTGTTTTCAAAACTCGACTTGAGGTTGGGTTACCATCAGATTCGGGTTCATGAAGATGATATTCCCAAAGACAACCTTTGTTACTCGCTATGGTTCATACGAGTACACCGTCATGTCATTCGGCTTAAACAATGCTCCAGCAACCTTCTCTCGCCTGATGAACTATATATTCGTGGATTACCTTGTTAAATTCGTCGTGGTTTATCTGGATAATATTATGGTATTTTCCAACAATAAAGAAGAGCATGCTGAACATCTTCCTCTTGTACTGGAAAGACTTCGGGAACATCAACTATATGGCAAGTATTCCAAGTGTGAGTTCTGGATGCCCAAAGTGACCTACCTTCGTCATGTGATCTCCAAGGATGGTATTGCGGTCAACCATGAACGAGTTCAGGCTATTCTTGAGTGGACTCCCCCGAAGAATGTCAAGCAAGTTAGAAGTTTTCTCGCACTCGTCAGCTATTCTCGTCGATTCGTCGAGAACTTCTCCAAGATTGCGAAGCCCTTAACCAATATGCTTCATAAAGGTGTTAAACATGAGTGGACAGAAAAATTTGAGGAGAGATTTCAAGCACTTAAGGACAAGCTGACATCTGCTCTAGTGCTTGCTCCTCCGGATACTCGTAGGGACTTTGTCATTTATTGTGACGCTTCGTGTCAGGGAATAGGTTGTGTCCTAATGCAAGAACGCAAAGTGGTTGCTTATGCCTCTCGTCAGTTGCGTCCTCATGAAGAGAACTACCCAGTTCATGACCTTGAACTTCTGCAGTAATACATGCACCGAAGGACTAGCGGCAATACCTTGTTGTTAATCGATGCAAGATCTACATCGATCACCAAAGTCTGAAGTATCTTTTTGCCCAACCGGATTTGAACCTCTGTCAACAGAGGTGGATGGAATGCATAGCAGATTACAACTATGGAACTTCTTATACACCTGGCAAGGCTAATGTAATGGCTGATGCATTGAGCGGCAAGTCATACTGCAACCACCTCCAGGTTCATCCCCTTCTTCAAAAGGAATTCCACAAGCTGAACCCCCATATTGTTCCTCAGGGTTATATCGTTCCCCCTCCCGAAGAATTCCGCAAGATGAACCTTCGTGTTGTTAACCAGGGTTCTTTGAGTAACCTAGTTGATGTGCCACATCTTGTGGACAACATTGAAACTATGCAACTCTATTGCAGTGAAGTCGAGAAGATTAAACGATATCTTGCGGAAGGTAAACCCTCATTCTTCATCGTGGCTGATGATGGTGTCATGTACTTCAAGGGTCGCCTATTCATTCTGACAAAGAATAAAAACCTGAATGTAACTAGGAAAGTGATGAAGGAAGCTCATGATACACCGCTGTCTATTCATTCGGGTAGTACCAAGATGTACCAAGACATTCTTCAAAGTTTCTGGTGGCCAAACATGAAACAAGACATTGCACGCTCTATTTCAGAATGTGACATTTGTCGTTAGATCAAAGCAGAACATCAAAAGCCTGCTGGGACTCTACAACCTATTTCTATTCCTGAATGGAAATGGGATCATGTTTAAATGGACTTTGTCACTGGTTTTCCCAGATCGTAGAAAGGTAATGATGCTATTCTTGTCATCATTGTCGTTTGTCCAAAGTTGCACATTTTCTAGCTGTCAAGGAAACCATTACTGCTAGTCAGCTAGTAGATCTTTACATCTCCAGAGTTGTTTCACTCCACGACATTCCACTGGTGATTAGTTCAGACTGTGGTAGCTAAGGGGAACTCATTTGTCCTTTAGCACCGCTTTTTACCCTCAATCCCAGGGACAAGTTGAAATAGTCAACCAGATTCTCGAAGACATGCTTCGAGCTTGTGTCATTTATTTTAGAAAGAAATGGGAGGAATCTCTCCCATATGCTGAGTTCTCCTACAACAATAGCTATCAAGCTTGTCTGAAGATGGCTCCCTATGGACGTGAGTGTCGAACTGCTCTGAATTTGTCAGAAATGGGGGAACGTACACCTATCGGTCCGGATATTATCCAACATGCCGAGGATCAAGTCCTTATTATTCATGCAAATCTGAAGGCTGCTCGGTCTCGTCGGAAGAGTCAGTATGACCATCACCACAAAGATATGGTCTATCAACATGGTGAAAAAGCTTATCTTCGAGTCACGCTAATGAGAGGTGCACACCGCTTCGGGATCAAGGGGAAACTGGCTCCTTGATATATTGGTCCTTTCACTATCCTCGAAAGGCGTGGTAAAGTGGCATATGAACTGGAACTACCATCAAACCTTTCTTAGGTTCACGATGTGTTCCATGTATCACAACTTCATCGCTGCTTCAAGGATCCTATCCGAGAAGTGGATCATGATATGCTTGAGCTGCAACAAGACCTTTCTTATAAAGAGCAACCGGTCCGCATTCTCGATGAAACTGAACGTCGGACTCGTCAGAAGACTGCCAAATTCTTCAAAGTGTAGTGGGCAAATCATTCTGAAGATGAAGCCACTTGGGAATGCGAAGATCATCTTCGTGCAGAATAACCCGAGCACTTTCCTTCTACTTCTTAATTCTCGGGACGAGAATTCTTTTTAGTAGGTGAGAATTGTAACACCCGGATAATTAAGCTACAGTAATCCCATGCTAATGATGCCTTGTCATCACTTTTATTGTTATTAATCTCATTTTGTTTCAAATCGCGCCGAGATTCAATTCAAGTTAAAGTTGAAAACTAAAGTTTCAAATTACCAAAACAAAAATGGTAGAGATGTGGTAAATAATGCATAGGTAATTGTGTTGTAGAAATCAACATCTTTAAGAGAAATTAAATCCACTACATTAAAATAAAACTAAAACAAAAATAAATAAATAAACAAAAGAAACAACAATAATATAAAGAAACCCCCCTCCCCAACCGGCCCACCTCGGGCCACCATAACCCCCCGAAACCCTAGCCCCACCCCACCGACACCCACTTGCCCCCACTCCCCCGATCCCCTCTCCCTCCCCCTCTGATGGATCTGGATCGGGGGCGTCGCCCGCCGCCCCCTCGACCAATGCCGACGTTGCTGCCGCACGTCGTCGGTGCCTCCCGCCACTACATCCCCGGCGCTGCACCGCCCCCTCCCCACTGAACCCCGATGCCATCGCCTCCTCATAGCTGGCGCCTCCCCGGCCTCCTCCCTGACCGGCTTCATCAAGCTTCGCCTCCCCCCTTCCCTCCAACGCGGTGAGTCCCCTAGGGCTCCTCCCCTTCTCCTCTGCTCCTCCAGCCGTCGCGGCCATCGAGCCCCCCACCTTGTTGTGGCCCCGTGCCTCCACTGTCTGCTCGTCGCGCCCTCAGCACGCCTCGCCCTCCGCCCGCATGCGCCCTTCCCTTCAACGCGCTAAGCCCCCGGGGCTCCTCCTCTTCTCCTCTCCTCCGGCCGCTGTGGCCATCGCGCCCCACACCTTTATGTGGCCTTGTGCTTCCACTGCCTGCTCGCCGCGCCCAAAGCACGCCACGGCCCTGTGCCCACATGCGACCGGCCGGGCCTCCCCGGTCGTCCACGCACACGGCCGACACGCTCACTGCGGCCTCACCCCACGCGCGCCGCGCCGCGCCCCTCCCCGACCCCGCTTGCGCCCCGCTATGGCCTTGCTCGCCGCTATGCCATGTCGTCGCCGGCCATCGCCACCCCTACGACCCCTCCCGACAGTGTCGCCAAACCCTGCCCGCCGAAGTTGGCCGCACCATGCACGCCCAAACTCTTCCCGGCCCTGCTGATTAGTGGGGGCCTAACCACCCCACTAATCACCCCCTTGTCAATGACAATGGGGGCCCACCCGAGAACGTTTTTATAAATAATAATAATAAAATATTTTGATAAAAATGATAATTAGTACATTAATTAATTAATTAAATAGATAAGTAAGGATTAATTATATTAGTTAATTACACTGCTAATTAATTAACTTGAACACTTAATGACATGTGGGTCCCACCCCCTTTTAATTAATTTGTATTAATGAAATTAAACTTAATCACTCCTATGAATATGACAGGTGGGGCCTACCGATCAGTTTAGGTCAACCCATAGTTGAGTGCTGACATCAGCATGTTATCATGCTGATGTCATAGTTCATTATTGAATTAAAATAATCTATTTTAATTTCTGAATATTAATAAAACTTGAAAAATTAATATAAAATAATTTGTAAGTTAGATGAAAATATTTTATACATGAAAGTTGTGTTGACACCTGATTTTGGCACGATGCAAAATGCAGTAAAGATGGACTCAAACGAAAAGGTTTTTTCTACGAGAAAGTTCATATTGCCGAGTCAAACAACCTTGATGTTTAAGCCATCACCATTCAACATTGTTTCAAGGGCCAAATTATGCTTGGATTGTCATGTAGAGGTTCTGATTTATTTTTGGTCGCTTACGCCTCCAAGACAACCTTGAATGAAGGAATGTTCTACATGAGTTGTTTTCATCTCGTCGAGCTTATTGATTTTGATAGATAAATCATCTCAATCCGAGGTCGTATGCAGAAGTTAGAGCAACTAGAGTGCAGCCCTACCACAAGGCAAAATGTGGCGCAGGGGATCAAACACATGTCTGATGGGTCGCGTGAGTCATTCGGCCCACAAGACTTCCTCGGATGGAAAAACTTACAACATGAAAAAGTTTCACGTCGTTGAGCCGATTGATTCTGGTATATAATTCTTCTCAATCAGAGGTCGTATGCGACCTGGAGAGGCAAAACAAAATCAGGCTCAAGTTACACTCGGGACATCCGAGTGGAAGTTTGCCGGCCGAGTGAAACGTTCGCCGTCCGGTCGAGTGAAAAGTTTTCCGTACGGACACGTGAAAAGTTTTTGTCCGGCCGAGTGAAAAGTTTTCTGTCCAGCCGAGTGAAAGGTTTGCCGCCCGGCTGAGTGAAAGTGCCGTCCAAGTGAAAATCGCCGTCCGAGTGAAAATTGCCGGTCGAGTGAAAGTGTCGGTCGAGTGAAAGTTCAAAATGGCCTCGGATGGAAAAGTGTTCAACATGAAAGTTGTTCGTAACATCGAAACTATCAACTTTGCTTTTTGTGGTCATTATCATCTGAGATAGTATGCGGCCTGCAGAGACGCTACAACACTCAAACAATCAAGTCTGCTACGTAACCGAGTCCGATTCAAAGTGAAATATGACCTCGTGGAGTATTCAAGATGGCTTTTTTTGGGAAAGTGATCAACATACTGATTGTTGGCCTCATCGAGGCATACAAAATTGATGTTTGGACCGTCTCCATCAGAGGTCATATGCAGATTCCACGGCCCATGCAAGGAGCAAGACAGAAGATTGCGCCAGATTTGGGCTAAATCCGAGTGGGACTAGAACGAGGACTCTAGGACGTGAATTGATGTAATTTTCTTGTAAGGAAAGATTAGATGAATACTTTGCTTGTACGGAAGTCCAGACGCCTCTTATATATGTTGGGCGTGAGAGTCGATTGAACAACACACAATCGAACAAATCAATCTATACTACTTTTTTCATCTACGTTCTTCGTTTTTTCTCTCGTTCTTCGCTGTTCTTCGTGTTTGAGATCTGTGAATCCCAAGGCTCTAGGGGCGAGTGAATCGACCTAGGGCAGTCCATAGACGCCGCACTCCCTGACAGGGTCCCTCCTGGGCGTGCGGGGTTTCGGGTCTGCAAAAGTGTCCGCCGACTGCCTTGCGTATCGTGCTGCCGGACGGATCTCCTTCGACGTGAGCTGCGATGCATCATCCCCGGCGTCGAAGGTACACGGTGACATGTTCATGTGTCAACACACTTTTTGGCGACTCCGCTGGGGACTAAAGATCAATCATCCTCATCAACCATCATGTCTGATCTTCCCAAGCCATCCGAGATAGATGCCGATAACATCATTAAGCCCAAGCTTGACGAACTATCAGCTGATCATTGCCAAGCTTATGAGGAGTACAAGAAGGCGCGTGAAGAGAAGGAGTTGTAGGAGTTCCTTGGAAACTTCAAGAAAGATCGCCAAGGCAATATCACTTCGATTGGAGAAATCAAGTTCCCTCCTCTTCAAGCCGAGCATGTTAAACCTCCTGTAAGTACTACCTTTTCTCCCAAGCAGTGGGGTGAGATTGAGAGTCGTATTTTTGATGGTAATAATTTGGTCTATCAAACTTTCATAGAAAATACCAATGCGTAGAAAAATATGCCTCAATCGTCTAGTGGTAATATTGGTGTGGCTGCTAGTGTAGAAAATCCTAATCTGTCTTTACCTCTTTCATCGGCACATCCTATGCCGATGAATTACTGTCCTAGCCACACCAATCAAATCGTGTCTGCACTCGCTAATCCCATCATGAGCATGCAAATTTCGGTGCCAATACCGAACCAAGTTGTACCTATAGGTGCAAGCACTCGTCCATAGCTGAACTATGGTTCGGCATATGTGCCATAGTTCCTGCCTACTGCTAGTAACTCTAGTCCTTCCATCCCAGAACAACAAGGTTCACCACCTATTATGGATGATACTTTAGCTAATTTTAGAGAGGAGATGGCTAAGATGCTTCGAGAGAATTTTGGAGTTGAGTTACCTTGGAATCGGATTTACCAAAAACCGTACCCCGAGTACTTTGACGCTATCCAGTGCCCTCCGGGTTATAAAATTCCAGATTATGTTAAGTTCAATGGAGAAGGCACAAAGACCACATGGGAACATGTTAGTCAATACTTAGCACAATTGGGTGAGACAGGCTCGTTGAATGAATTGAAAGTGCGTTTATTTCCTTTATCATTGATCGGTACTACATTTTCATGGTTTTCTTCTTTACCACATTTCTATCCGTGTGTGGTCGTAGCTAGAACAGAAATTTCATGATCACTTTTACAGCGGCGACAATGAACTTAAATTGTTACATCTTACATCGGTTAAGCAGAAAAATGATGAATTGGTCTCCGATTACGTCAAGAGATTTAGAGATACAAAGAACCGGTGCTATAGTTTGGTGATAACCCAGAGGGATTTGGCTGACCTTGTGCTCAGCGGTTTGAAAACTCACATTAGGGAAAAGCTAGAAGGCTATGAGTTATTAAGTATCAACAAAGTATTGCAAAGAGCTTTGGCTCAGGAGAGCCAAAGCAAAGATCTCAAGGAGGTGCATAGATATAAAACTGATCGTCCTAAGATGAATATGGTTGAGTATGGTAGTGATCACTTGGACGATGACGGTGATATGTATGCTGCTTAATTTGTTTGTCCGTCTAAGGCCAAACCGTTTACTTGCAATGATCTGAAACCGATACATAAGAATCGTGATGAAGAGATGTAGTTTACTTTTAACATTGCTAAATGTGACAAAATATTTGGTGCTTTGATGCAAGCTAAGATCATTAGGATATCTCATACTTTACCATCATTTGAAGAGCTGAAACGGCGTGCTTATTGCAAATATCATAATTCTTTTTCTCATACTACTAGTGATTGCAATGTTTGCCGACGATAGATACAATCGGCCATTCATGATGGATGATTGAACTTTTCTGAGATGGAAGTTGATAAGAAGCCCTTCCCAATGAACACTTTGGATTTGGAGGGGAAAAAGTTGCTCATTTGGCCGGAGGTAGCCGAATCTACTAATAAAACTAATGTCATTGTTGGTGAGCCCAGGAAAAGCAAGGAGGACAGCAAGGTCTTGGGGAGGCAGGTTGTGCTTGACAAGCAACCCAATGGCAAGGAAATAATCAAGATCACTGTCAAGAATCTTGCACTCGGGGGGAAACCACAGGTGCAACAAGACACTCGTGTTAAGTTTGTTAAACCCAAGAGTCCAGAAGTTGGCAAGTGGAAGAGGAATGAAGCCAAGGTACAACGTAAGTGAATCAAGCCAACTTTTGATATGTTGCTGTCCAAATATGCAAATCAGTCGGCCCATTCTAGTTCTAATCTGTCATCGTCCCTGAAGCGACCAAGGTTACCATCAGCTGATATGTTCAGTCGGCATGCAAAACCGACTGGATCAAGGGTGCCGTTTCCACAAGAACAACGACAACCTGTTTGGGATCGACTTGGATGCTCGTATGAAAACCGACCGGTCATTGGTGTCCATCACTCGGTTGGTCGAAATATGCCTCTGAGTGAAAACTATTCGAGTGTAAGAATGCACCTAGGTGGAAGTTATCTGAGTGAAAGAATACGTCCGAGTGGATTCTACTCAGTCGAACGTCCGAGTGGATTTCATCCGAGTAAAAAGGTGCGCCCGAATGAAAACTTCGTAGGCCAGAACAGTCGACAAGAGTGGCGGGTCAAGTTGCCAAGTGTTGCAGCAGTGGAATCGGGAAAAGGCAAGGAAAATATTAATGCTGACTCACTCGTCTTGGGCACTGAAATGTTCACCACACCACAGTCGACTGTGCGTAGCAACCGAACTAAGCCGATACTTGTTATCGTGCCAAAGCACTTGACCAATGATCATGAAGCAAGTACCAGCAAAGTGAAGCCAATTGATCCTAAATACACTCGGCCAAGGCGGTGTCCTCCAGGGCTAACAAAGACACACAAGAGGAAATTACAGAGGTTGAGGAATCAAGAGATGACAGAACAAGAGGCTGAGAAGCAAAGGGACGAGTTGTTCAATGTCACTCGGCCCATGGTACCAGCAAAGCAAGTGTGGAAGCCTAAACCAATGCAAAACATAGTGGCTTCTACATCTATCACAGTAGCAATTACACCACCAAAATAGGACGATGTAGCTACGACATCGTCTCAGTCGCCTATTACTTCTCCTTCACTCAGACATAATTCAGATTTGGTGGACGCGCGCGAGGAGGAAGGCGATCTGTTGGACTATGAGTCTACACCGGTTCATGAAGGTATGGATATCAATATGGTGTATTACTTACCTGCTGAATTCCGTGCTATAGATAAAGACGGGTAAGTAGCTCAGCTGGATTTTGGCCCGAGAAATGCAATATTCGAGAAGCCAAAAGAACCAGTGTGCACTTGAAACCATTGTACCTCAGAGGTCATATATCAATGGATCACCACTCACTCGATGCTTGTTGATGGTGGTGCTATGGTGAATCTCATGCCCTATTCGGTCTTCAAGAAATTGGGTTTGCTCGATGATGAATTAATCAAGACCAATATGGTGCTTAATGGGTTTGAAGTCAAAGATAAAACTTAAGCCAAAGGTGTAATGTATGTGGAGCTTACAGTCGGGAGCAAAACTTTGGCTACTGCATTCTTTGTTGCCGAGGTGCAAGGTAACTACAACGTCATACTAGGCCGTGATTGGGTTCATGCAAACCAGTGCGTGCCATCTACCATGCATCCATTTTTGATCCAGTGGGTTGATGATGAGGTGGAAGTCATTCATGCGGATAACTCGGCTTGTGTTGCTTTGGCCGATGCATCAGTGGATTGGCAACATCCCAATGCTTCTTTCTTGACGGGACACGACTTGTCAGATTTTGATTTCCTTAGCACAACGAAGAATGGCTTTGTGTCTGTCTCTTTAAAGCCGATTAGTGGCAATCGGCTCCATGGTACGATATGTTTGAATGGATTCTAATTCCGAGTGGTTGCAGAAATGTCTTGCAAAATATCGGTCTAGCGAGAACGATATGTATGAATCTATAGAGGAGTTGGATGACATGGATAAATTAGGACAGGGTTTTCAATCGGCAGATCCATTAGAAGAAATTGATATAGGGGATGGTTCCGTTCCTAGGCCGACACTTGTAAACGAAAACTTAAGAGTCGATCATAAAGCTAGGTTGATCGAGTTGTTGAAAGAATATGTTTGCTGCTTTGCATGGGAGTATCATGAGATGCCCGGTTTAAGCCGAGAGTTAGTGGAGCATTAGTTACCTATAAATGCTGGTTTTAGACCTTATAAGCAATCGGCCAGGACGTTTAATCCAAAAACATATGACCAGATCAAAGAAGAGATCGATTGTTTGCTTAAAGCTAATTTTATTAGACCTTGCAGGTATGCCGAGTGGATTTCTAACATTGTGCCAATAGAGAAGAAGGGCTCTAGTAAGATAAGGGTGTGCATTGATTTCAGAGATTTGAATAGAGCTACGCCCAAAGATGAGTATCCCATGCCCATAGCTGATATGCTTATTAATGATGCTTCTGGACATAAGGTCGTTAGCTTTCTTGATGGCAATGCGGGGTATAACCCAATTTTGATGGCCGAAGAGGACATGTCCAAAACGGCTTTTCGGCGCCCCGGATTCCTTGGCTTATTTGAGTGGACAATGATGACCTTCGGATTAAAGAATGCTGGCGCCATGTATCAGAGGGCTATGAATTTAATCTTTCATGATTTACTCGGTGTTATACTTGAGGTTTATATTGATGATATTGTTGTCAAATGGGATGCTTTCGAATCTCATCTAGCCGATTTGCGTTGGGCCTTTGAAAGGATGAAAAAATACGGACTGAAGATGAATCCTTTGAAGTGTGCATTCGGCGTGTCACCTGGAAAGTTCTTAGGTTTCATTATTAATGAGAATGGCACAGAGATATTATTTGAGATAGAAATTGATCCCAAAAATATAGAAGCTATACAAAAAGTGGAGGCTCCAACATGCAAGATAGATATGCAAAAATTCCTTGGCAAGATCAATTATTTGAGAAGGTTCATAGCTAATTTGCCAGGGAAGATTGATGCATTCACTCCTATCCTTCGGTTAAAGAATGATGCTGATTTTACTTGGGGGACAAAACAGCAAGAGGCATTCAACATGATCAAGACTTATTTAAGCACTCCTCCGGTGATGAAAGCACCCAAACATAAAGAGCCCTTTAGGCTTTACATTGCGGCGGAGGAAGGTGTTATTGGTGCTATATTAACTCAAGAAACTGAAGGAAGAGAGCATACTATTACATATATGAGCTGACGCTTATTGGATTCTAAGACAAGGTATACATTTATTGAAAAGTTATGCCTTTGTTTATATTATGCTTGCACAAAACTGAGACATTACCTAGTGCCGAGTGCCTGCATAGTAGCTTGTCAAACCGATGTCATTAAGTACGTGTTGCATAGGCCAATTCTTAGTGGTAGAATTGACAAGTGGGCTTATGCTTTAATTGAGTATGATTTGGCTTATGAATCTCTAAAATCCATGAAAGGCCAAATTGTTGCTAATTTTATTGTTGATCATCGGATTAATGACAAGCATGATGTTGATATAAACGTTGTATCATTAGTGCCATGGAGGTTATATTTTGATGGTTCAGTTGGTAGCAATGGCCAAGGTGTTGGTATTGTTTATATATCTCCCCATGGTGCTGTTTTTGAAGCCTCATGCCGACTGGAATATTTTCGCACAAATAATCAAGCTGAATATGAAGCATTGTTATTCGGTTTAGAGATGTTGCTCGCTGTAGGTGCTACACATGTTGAGGCTTTTGGTGATTCGTTATTAGTAGTGCAGCAAGTGTCCAAAGTCTTTCAATGCTTAGACGAATCACTTAATGTTTATCTTGATAAGTGTCTAGATACGATTTCTTATTTGGATTATTTTAGCATTGCTCATATATATAGACATGACAATTGGAAAGTAAATGAGTTAGCACAACAAGCATCCAGCTATCATGTTGATCATGGCATGTTTCATATTTCTCAGAAGACGATGTCTTGTCTTGCTAATATGGGAGAGGACAAGCTAGAGCCCATTGATTCGGCCACTAAAAATAAATCTAGTACATGTGAAAATCATGACTGGAGGAAGCCCATTATTGATTACTTGTGCAACACGAGTGAAAGGGTGGAAAGGGCTGTTCGGCGTATGGCTTTCAAATATACAATGAGGGATGATGGTCTTTATCGCCGAACGGTTGAAGATGTTATTTTGAAGTGTTTGGACGAGGACCAAGCAAGAGTTGCTATGAGAGAGGTACATGAAGGCATTTGTGGTACTCATCAGTCGGCACCCAAAATGATATGGCTCTTACGACGTGCTGGATTTTATTGGCCGACTATGATCAATGATTGCTTCAAGTATTATAAAGGGTGTGAAGCTTGTCAAAAATTTGGTGATATTCAGTTGGCTCCTGCTGGTATGTTACATCCTATTATCAAGCCGTGGCCCTTTAGAGGATGGGGTTTAGACTTCATTGGACAAATTCATCCATCTTTTTCAAAGGGGCATCGGTTCATGTTGGTGGCAACCGATTATTTCACTAAATAGTGTGAAGCAGTACCTCTCAAGAACATGACGCATACGGAGGTAATTCAATTCATATCTGAACACATTATTCATAGATTTGGTATTCCTCAGATGTTGACTATAGATCAAGGTTCATCATTCATGTCACATCAAGTTAGAGAATTTGCCGAATCATACAACATAAAGTTTCTCAATTCATCTCCGTATTATGCCCAAGCTAAAGGACAAGCTGAGTCTAGCAACAAAATATTCATTAAGCTCATCAAGAAGAAGATTGAGGATAATCCAAGAAAATGGCATGAGTTGTCGTCTGAGGCTTTATGGGCACACAGAATCTCAAGGCATGGTGCTACAAAGGTAACTCCGTATGAGCTAGTATACGGTCAAGAGGTTGTTTTACGAGTGGAGGTAAATTTGAGTGCTTTGAGAATAGCCAAACAAAATGATTTATCGGTAGTAGACTTTTATGATTTGATGATGGACAATATTGATGAGGTTGCTGATAAACGTTTGGCTGCGGCCATAGAGAAGGACAAATTTAGGGTAGCAAGAGCTTACAATAAAAAGGTCAAGTTGAAGAATTTTCAAGTTGGTGATCTTGTGTGGAAAGTGATTCTGCCGATTGGTTCTAGAGATAGAAAATTCGGGAAGTGGTCTCCAAACTAGGAAGGTCCTTTCAGGATTGCAAGAATAGTTCCTAGAAATTCATATTTGGTGGAATCCATACAAGGAGTATTATTACCTCGAGCTCTCAATGGCAGATATCTGAAGAAGTACCACCCGAGTGTGTGGCAAGAAGCCTAATTAGGCAATGACCGATATATGATTATTACCCTTAGCATAAACATGGCTGATACTTAATTATCACCCTGAGAAATATAGATGGCCTATGGAGTGTTGACATCGTCCTTAGAATAAACATGGAGCAAATTATATTTCAGCATGCTAGCTTTGCCGAAAAACAGGGGGGCATGTGTTGACACCTGATTTTGGCACGATGCAAAATGCAGTAAAGATGGACTCAAACGAAAAGGTTTTTTCTATGGGAAGTTCATATTGCCGAGTGAAACAACCTTGATGTTTAGGCCATCACCATTCAACATTGTTTCAAGGGCCAAATTATGCTTGGATTGTCATATAGATGTTCTGAGTGCTTTTTGGTCGATTATGCCTCCAAGACAACCTCGAATGAAGGAATGTTCTACACGAGTTGTCTTCATCTTGTCGAGGTGATTGATTTTGATATATAAATCATCTCAATCCGAGGTCGTATGCAAAAGTTAGAGCAACCAGAGTGCAGCCCTACCACAAGGCAATATGTGGCTTAGGGTATCAGACACATGTCTGATGGGTCGCGCGAGTCATTCGGCCGTCAAGACGTCCTCGGATGGAAAAACTTAAAACATGAAAAAGTTTTGCGTCGTAGATCTGATTGATATCGACATATAATTCTTCTCAATCGGAGGTCGTATGTGACCTGGAGAGGCAAAACAAAATCAGGCTGAAGTTTCACTCAGGACATCCGAGTGGGAGTTTGTCGGCTGAGTGAAACGTTCGCCGTCCGGTCGAGTGAAAAGATTTCCGTCCGACCGAGTGAAAAATTTTCCGTCCGGCCGAGTGAAAAATCGCTGACCGAGTGAAAAGTTTGCCATCCGGCCGAGTGAAAGTGTCGTCCGAGTGAAAATCGCCGTCCAAGTGAAAATTGCCGGCCTAGTGAAAGTGTCGGTCGAGTGAAAGTTCAAAATGGCTTCGGATGGAAAAGTGTTCAACATGATAGTTGTTCATAATGTCAAAACGGTCAATTTCTCGTTTAAGGTCATTATCATCTGAGATAGTATGCAGCCTGCAGAGACGCTACAACACTCAGACAGTCCAGTCCGCTACGTAACCGAGTCCGATTCAAAGTTAAAGATGACCTCGTAGAGTATTCAAGATGATTTTATTTGGGAAAGTGATAAACATACAGATTGTTGGCCTCATCGAGTCACACAAAATTGATGTTTGGACCATCTCCATCAGAGGTCATATGCAGATTCCACAGCCCACGCAAGGAGCAAGACAGAAGATTGGGCCAGATTTGGGCTGAACCAGAGTGGGACTAGAACTAGGACTCTAGGGCGTGAATTGATGTAATTTTGTTGTAAGGAAAGCCTAGATGAATCCTTTGCTTGTACGGGAAGTCCATACGCCTCTTATATATGTTGGGGGTGATGGCCGATTGAACAACACACAATCGAACAAATCAATATATACTACTTTTTCATCTACGTTCTTCATTTTTTTCTCATTCTTCGCTGTTCTTCGTGTTTGAGAGCTGCGAATCCTGAGGCTCTAGGGGTGAATGAATCGACCTAGGGCAGCCCATAGCCGCCGCACTCCCCGACGGGGTCCCTCCCGATCGTGCGGGGTTTCGGGTTTGCAAAAGCATCCGCCGATTGTCTTGCGTATCGCGCTGCCGGACAGACCTCCTTCGACATGAGCTGTGGTGCATCACCCCCGGTGTCGAAGGTACACGGTGACATGTTCGTGTGTCAACAAGTTGATCAGAAAAATCATACGAATCTGAATATGCAGTCCATTCGTCTGTCACGTGCTCCTATCGTAGCAAACATGTAACTTTTCCATCGAATTCATGTGTCTGGTAAAAGCCACAGACTCGGGAAATATCGCCAGGTATTCTTCCTATCTGCCCGCGACGTGTAATACTGCGTTAGTGCATGCCTAGCCCTGAATATTACCATGTCATGTATCATGATTGCATGTGTGCTTTATATTTATTGTTTCTCCCCCTCTTCTTACCGGTAGACCCCGAGACTGACGCTCCTGCCAGGTACGACTACACCGCCGACGACCAGGCATTTGCAGCAGAACAACAAGGCAAGCAACCCCCTTGAGCATTCCAATATGGCCCATTCTTCCCTCTTATAATTGCATTAGATTTTGCTACTCTATTAGCTAGCTCCTATTTCTGATGCATAGCCCGTTTTTGATAAACTGGTACTATACCTGTGTAGTATGAACTGCTTAGTATAGGTTGATCAATGAATCCCCTGTGACCCCCTTAGTCCTAGTTGCCCTTGCTTCTTCATCGACGAAACGATGACTCGAAGACTTAGTCAACCGACCGACGAGCCAGGCCCGTGACATCATCAAACACCCCTTAGTTGTATGACTCTATAGAGCTACTATCGAGTACCAAGGGTGACACCTCGTGAAGTACTCATGATGCTAACTCTGTAGTGCAGCTACTCAGTCGTGGTTATCGAGGGTGATTCCTCCTTCACCACTCCCGATGATGACTCTGTCGTTCAACCCCTCATTTGTGGGACCCTCGAGGGTGATTCCTCTAAGTCCACCTTGACGGCTTCATCAAGTGGGGCCCTTTGAGGGTGATTCCTCAGGTTTTGTCTTGATGTTTTATACACATAGTTACTATGACCTGGTTACAGAAACATGTGGGTGATGGGTTGGCCCTGAGGTGTACCCATGATTTGATGATGATGAGGCATGGACGGGCAGGAGAGGCCCTTGCCACACATCCTCGAGGCGGGGCGACGGGACCGCACGTCATGGGTCGCGCTCATCCCGCATTAATATAATTCTAATGGATTGGGTATTTGATCTGAGTTGGTCATTTGACCTTTTACGAAATAAACCTTCACGTGGGATAAGTTATGGGTACTCATCGTCGTTGTATCCGCCGAAGCTTTTCAGACGTCAGCAATGGAGCGGCGCGCGCCCGAGTGGCATGGATGGTACAACTCTTGGATTAGAGTGTGCTAGGGCTGACCTCGGCCGCGTACGCATCGTGCAGGAGCGTAAAGGGCAAGTGGGACCATGACCCCTATGTTCTTAGGATTTAGACCGGCGGGCTGGCCTCTCTATTGAGCCTAGGTGGGGCGACGACATGTTGAAATCCCGAGGCCGGGCATTACCCAGGAAAGTGTGTCCGGTCGGAGGTGATCAAGCGTGTTGGAAATGTGGTGCACCCCTACATGGATGAATTCATCTATTTGAATAGCCGTGTCCACGATAATAGGATGAATTGGAGTTGTACTTTGACCTAGTACAACTAAAATTGTGACTTTAAGTTGAAATGGATGTTGGCTCCGAGATTGCTTCCTCGCAGTGAGTCGAGGAAGAATCTCTGGGCGTGGTTACTTAATAAAATTTCTACAATAATATGACTATATATGAGATACCATTCTACTCTTTTCTAATGCTGCAAGATGCTAGTCTTTGATAGGACTAGGCCTTCTCCCTATTCTTGCTTTCTGTAGTGAGTCCAGATATACCCCCTGATAATGATGCATACTTAGCATAGTTCTGATGTCAGTCTTGCGAGTACTTTGGATCAGTACTCACCACTGCTTTGCTTTCTCTTTCCCCCCTTGAAAATATTCCGTGTTCAGATGATGGATCCCAAGAAATGGAGTACACCAGAGATGACCACTACACCACCGCAGGAGCCTACTACTACGTGGAGGCCGACCCCGACCATCAGTAGGATAGGAGGTTCCCAGGCAGGAGGCCTCGCCCCTTTCGATCTGTGTTATGTTTGTGCTAGCATTCTTAAGGCAAAACTTGTTTAACTTATGTTTCTACTCAGATATTAATTGCTTCCGCTGACTCGTGCTTGTCGAGCTTTGTATTCGAGCCTTTGAGGCCCCTGGCTTGTAATATGAAGCTGCATGACTTTAATTCGTGTCTAGTGTTGTGTTCTGATATCGATCAGTGAGTCCCTAATCTTGGTCGTACGCATTGCGTATATGTTTAGCGTACGGTCCAATTGGGGGCGTCACACATAGGTATGGGTTGAGCATCACATCAGCATCTGGCTTCGATCACATCAACCCCACTTAACAGTACGGTGGTTCCTATGACTCGGGAACGAAGAAACAAAACTACCAAAAGACTTCGTCTTCGCATTTCATTATCTTCGGACGAATGTCTTTGTCCACCACCAATGGCTTCTGTTGGGGAACGTTGCATGGGAAACAAAAATTTTCCTACGCACACACAAGATCTATCCATGGTGATGAGCATCTATGAGAGGGAGAGTGGATCTACGTACCCTTGTAGATCGCTAAGCGGGAAGCATTAAGAAACACGGTTGGTGTAGTCGAACGTCTTCGCCAACCAAATCACCGAGCGTCCGCGATCTCATCCCGATCCATCCCGCGATCCAATCACGATCCGTCCCGCGAACTCATCACGATCGGTCCCACGATCTCATCACGATCCGTCCCGCGATCTTGATCACGGTCCGTCCGATCTAGCGCCGAACGGACGGCACCTCCGCGTTCAGCATACATACAACTTGATGATGATCTCCGCCTTCTTGATCCAGCAAGAGGGAGTGGAGAGGTAGAAGAGTTCTCCGGCAGCGTGACGGCGCTGCGGCGATGGTGGTGGAGCTATTCCGGCAGGGCTTCGCCTAAGCACTGCAGAAAACCGATCTAGAGGAGAAACTATGCACTAGAGGAACGGGTAGCACGTGGCTAAAAATCTTGTGCCAAAACCCTAAAATCCTCTAGTATATATAGGAGGAGAGGAGGAGGAGTCCTGGCCCTCAAGGGGCCAGCTCTATGCTTCGGCCGAACCAAGGAGGGAGGAGTCCTCCTCCTCCACTCCTAGTAGGATTAGGACTCCTTCCTTATTTGGTCCTTTGTGCCTTTTCCACCTTTTTCCTTTTGGGTTTTTCTTCCAAGATGCATGGGCCTTGTGTGGGACTTCCACCAGCCCACTAAGGGCTGGTATTTACCCTCCCACAGCCCATGTAGCCTCTTGGGTCGAAATACCCCTCCCGATGGTACCCCGGTACACTACGGACAAGCCCGAAACTTTTTCGGCGACCAAAACAGAACTTCCTATATATCAATCTTTACCTCCGGACCATTCTGGGGCTCCTCATGACGTCCGGGATGTAATCCGGGACTCCAAACAACCTTCGGTCACCACCATGCATAACTCTATAAAACCGAAACGACACCGAACCATAAGTGTGCATACCCTGTGGGTTCGAGAACTATGTAGACATGACCGAGACACCTCTATGGTCAATAACCAATAGCGGGACCTGGATGCCCATATTGGTTCCTACATATTCTACGAAGATCTTTATCGGTCAAACCTCTATGTCAAGGATTCAGTTAATCTCGTATGATGTTTCCTTTGTTCTTCGGTATGTTACTTCCCCGAGATTCGATCGTTGGTATCTCCATACCTAGTTCAACCTCGTTACCAGCAAGTCTCTTTACTCGTTCCGTAATACAAGATCCCATGGCTAACAGTTAGTCACATTGCTTGCAAGGCTTATTGTGATGTTGTATTACTGAGTGGGCCCTGAGATACCTCTCCGTCACACGGAGTAACAAATCCCAGTCTTGATCCATGCCAACCCAACAGACACCCTCGGAGATACCTGTAATGCACCTTTATAGTCACCCAATTACGTTGCGACGTTTGATACACACAAGGCACTCCTCCGGTGTCAGTGAGTTGCATGATCTCATGGTCATAGGAACAGATACGTGACATGCAGAAAACAATAGCAATAATTGACACGATCATATGCTACATTTGTAGTTTGGGTCTTGTCCATCACACCATTCTCCCAATGATGTGATCCCGTTATCAAATGACATCTCATGTCCATGGCTAGGAAACCTTAACCATCTCTGATCAACGAGCTAGTCTATTAGAGGCATACTAGGGACATGGTTTTGTCTATGTATCCACACATGCATCTAAGTCTCCGATCAATACAATTATAGCATGGATAATAAACGATTATCATGAACAAGGAAATATGATAATAACTAATTTATTATCGCCTCTAGGGCATATTTCCAACAGCTTCAACCGTCACCAATGTCTTCGGACATTTTTGGGAGTCGCCTTCGATGGCTAAACCGAAACTCCAGGGACTTCTCTCTGTGTTAACCTATGAACTCTCACAAACACATTAGTCCCTCAACCACATTGGTCTTCAATACTCCAAAACCAAACAAGGGTGGCACTAGATGCACTTACAGTCTCCCCGTTTTTGGTGATTGATGACAATGTGGTTGAAGTTTTCAATGGGGAACTGAAATATGTGAAGATAAGGCTTTGAAGATTTTGATTGCAAGATATAGAGAGTCCCCCTAAAGATGTGCATATGAAGATTTTGCTTTGAATGCAAATGCACATGGCAGGTTGTAGTTTGTGGAGAACTCCCCCTATATCTTGTAATCTAATCACTATGCATTTAACCGATACAACGAAGATAATGAAATGCACAATGAAAAATGGGCATCCATAGAATGGCTTTGGGCGCATAAAATAACTTGAAGAAGCACCAAAGAGTATGGTAAACATAACGTGCAGACGTCCATCAGGACTTAAGTTTTTCAACCCAAAGCAACAAATGTTTAGAAACGAGATTTATAAACTTAGCAAAAATTAACACCCAACCCTTATAAGTAGACCTGTTTGAAGACTATCACCCAATTCTTCTCCCCCTTTTGTCATCGAATGACCAAAAGGTACGAAGATGTTGAGAACTACGCGTCCCCAGTAGGTGTTGATGAAGATGGTGCAGAGGGGTCTTGAGGTGCTAGTGCAGAGGAGCGTGGTGCAGTGCAACGAGGCTGAGTCGATGGAGGCAGAGAAGTTGCATCATCAGCTTCATCTACAAGCCTGACATTGACGGAAGGAGTTGACAAAGAGTAGTCACTGTCTTCGAGAGATGGGGTCTGGCGCCACTTCTCCGCACTGGGAGGTGGAGCACCAAATCTGTAGGGAGGGTGAAATCCATCTTCACGAAGCTCATGCTCATGTGCTAGCAATGTCAGAGTCCTCCATGAGCGACGACTGGTCTCATAAGGAACGAAGGTATATTTGGTAGCCAAGTTGCGAACATGGTTGAGATCTTGCACAACTGAGTGCATGTGGCGTCGAGTCCACTCATGATGCATATCTTGCTTCTAGATCAGTGAAACTAGAAGTCCATGATCAGTGAGTGCATGCTCTCTCTAGGATGGGCATTGACAAGGCACAGTGCTATCAGTGGCTTCACTGTTGGTAGCAACAGACCTTGGTTGGCGAAGAGCACCAATCAGTCTTGCCCTTCATGGATCATAAGGGATGAGAAGACCTTCAGTATTAGCAGTGCCTTCAACAATTGGGTTCTTGCTCTTGGATGGATACAAGTCCGCTGATACAACTTCAATATCTAGAAGATAAATTCCATGGTTGCAAGCAGAGGGAAGAAACCTGGTGTTGGCTCTGTACTTGATGAAGCACATGATCCAAGGAGCATAAATCTTCGGCTTGAGGACATTGAATCCATTGGAAGAAAGGTTATGAAGGAACAAGTCTTGAAGATTGAACCTGATGCCATATGCAATGTTGTAGAGCAAAGTCTTCAGAGGTCCTTCAATCTTGCGTGAGGAGTTGTTCCCTTTGATTGGCCAAATGGTGCGCCAAAGAATGCGGTAGAGTGTCATGGGCAGGTACTGAATATCATCCACAAAGAATCAAGTGGGGAATTCTGCATCTTGAGCCAAGGGCTGCATTAGTGTCAGCATCTCAGTTGTATTGGGTTCTCGCATATGGAATACGCTTCGAGTTGCAGTCGGATAGGCTTCAGAGCGAGGATCCAAATCTTCACCAGAGGTAGCAAAAGGTGTTGCAGGAAAGAAGTCCAGTGGTGAAGCAGTGATGTGCTCATTCCTTATCATGAATTACATATGCCAAGTGCTCAAGTCACGACCGAAGCCAGAGATGTGAAGGGTTGCATAGAACTGGAGGCTGAGTTCTTCATTCCAGTCTTCATGATATGTGCAGAAGGATAGCAAACTCACATCTCAAAGACAGTCCAGTGCCTGGTCTAAACAGGGAAGACCTTGCATAGCTTCAAAGCTGAGATGCTTGTGGGGGAAAGATCATGTTCTGTCCATAGAGCACACACATGTAGTACTGATGTTGTGGAGCACTCCAGAACCGGTCAGACTGTATCTTTGCTCTCTTGTATGGATTGCGGTCGGAGTCGAAGAAAGTGTTGTTCAGCCCGAATCTTTCCAACTCGAAGACCAACAGTCTTGCTGGGCTGGACTGTCTAAGACTTGGAAGTCGAGGCATAGGGTTCATGATAGAGGGGCGGCGATCCAGGTTGAACTCATACTGAGGGCCCATCCTTGGTGGTGCAACAAGGCGAGCCCATCTTGTGGGGACCATCTCTCCTTCCCTGTTCTGAGCCAACAGAATGTTATCTTCATTATCTTCAGTGGATGGTGTGGCAGGACAGGAGGTCCATCAGGGGATGGGGCATTGGCTTCGCCCATGGTGGCATCGACAACATTGTCTTCGGCTGCCATGACTTCTGTTGTGGGTTGGCTGGGAGGAATATCTTCAATCCGCGGTATATCTTCGACTGATGCAGTCGATGAAGCATTTCTTCTTCTTATGGAATAGGGGACATGATGACACGAGGTCCTCGACGAAGTCATTTGAGTGGGGAGGTGCACTTGGTGGTTTCAATCTCCTCTGGGGCGAACGGAGATTCTAGGGAGGCTGATACTGGTGGAAAGAACGGTGGCGATAGTGTACCAGGTTAAACTTCAGGAACATCTGGACGTAGAGGAGTTCCAATGTCCACAATATCAATGGTTGGTTTGGGAGAGTGGAGCATTGGAGCATCCACTTGCGGAACATGTTCAAGATCGACATTGTCTTCAGGACCAATTTCTTCATGAGCATTGTCTTTAGCTGCGGTAGTGTCTTCTGCAGCTGGAATCTCTTCAGGTTTCTGAGTCTTTGTGGTAGCAGACTCATGCAGTACAACTTGTCTTTCCAAGTTTTCCGATGCTGGGGGTGCCATAGAAATTGGCGTAACGAGTAGAGGATCTTGAGTGGGAGCAGGTGTTGACGATGGGGCAGAGGGTGGTTCTGGTGCTAGGTCTTGCGCTGGTTCTGAAGGCTTGGATTTTCTTGTCTTCAACCTATTGGGAGGTTGGGCTTTAGAGGCAGTCGCCTTGCGCTTCTTGGCTTCAGCTTCAACTTGCTTTGTCTTCTTGCTAGATGAAGCAGTGGTAGAGGGGCGCAGCTGTGGGTTGGCAAACCCAGTGGGGAAGACTATGCCACGGTATTCAAACCGTTCAGGAGCAGGCTATTCCGAAGACATTGAAGCTTTACGTGAGCGAGCAATGACTTTGGGCGCAAGTGCAGGATGACCAAGCGCCTTTCTCTTCAGCATGTCATTGTGAGCTTGCACCATGATGGTGGTCTTCCTCTTGAGGCGTGCAAGGGCACCCTTGAAAGCTTCACATCTCTTATCAAACACAGCTTTGAGATCTGCCATCATCAGTGAATAACCTTTGATCTGCTCGACATCGACTCTATGCGTATTTTTCTTGAAGAGCTCCTTCTCAAGGCTGATCTCGGCCTTAGTATGCTTGGCCTTCTGAGCCACAGTCAGTTCCTCGTTCACAAGTCCTTTTAACGTGACATTCAGGCCAATTGGGAGCTGAAGTGTATCAATGCTGATCGAGGGGTCAGCAAACCATTCATCAATGAAATGTTGAAAGACGACATGGTCAATCAGTGGTAAGTCTTCAAGCCGCTTGGCTTCCTCTTCTTTTTGTTGAAGAAGCCTGGCTAAGGCTTCATCATCAAACTCGTCATCTGACAGCTCAATCATGTTGGCTACATCCATCAAAGACAGGACAGGCTTCGGGCCACGAGAAGCAACGGTTTTTCTTTTCGTACACCTATAAAGGCGACCTTTAGATTCTGGTTCCTCGGGATTTGCAGAAGGGGACCGCGAAGCATGTGGTGAAGACTTTGCTGTAGGTGGAGCCTTGGAAGACTTTGGCTTCGAAAACTCTTCTGGAGCTAGAGCCCTGGAAGAGTTTGGCTTCGAAGGATTTGACTTAGAAGACTTTGACTCTTCCAAAGGCTTCGGTGGCGGTTTAGGAGCATTTTCTTGCTCAACTTTAGCATCTCACTCTGTGGGATCTCGGATGCCAATGATGCTTGATGGATGGGGATCTTATGACATTAGGGGCCTGAACATGCATGGATCGAATCCCATCTTGATTGCATCAGCCTTTGTCTTTGGATGAAGATTTCTGTATATGATGTCCGTCAAAGGTGCATTCTTTGAACGCTTCTCAGCATACACATCATTGACAAAGCGGTAGTAAAACCACTCCACACTCCAATATCTTCGGATCCATTGGAGGCGATTCTTGCATTTGGTGTATGTTTCCTCTTTATCAGATTTGTACAACTCATATAGATCTGGGGGAAGATCCTTAGCAGTGTTCTTGCGTCTCTGCTTCTCTCCCTTCTTGATTGGTTTGTCGCCACAGTTGACTTCGGCAAAGGCTTCTTAGGAGTGCACAAGTATGAACATGCACCAGAAGTGTAACGCCCGGATAATTAAGCTACATTAATCCCACGTTAATGATGCCTTGTCATTGCTTTCACTGTTGCTAATCTCTTTTTGTTTCAAACCGCGATGAGATTTAAATTTAAGTTAAAATTAAAAAATAAAGTTTAAAAATACCAAAACAAAAAAGGAAAAAGGAAAACCCCCTTCCCCCTGGGCCACCCCAACTGACCGGCCCACCTACCCCAGTCGGCCCAGCCCGCGCCCACTATACCCCCCACCAAAACCCTAGCCACCGACAGCCCCCACTCCTCCCACTCTTCCCCGCTCGCTCTCCCCCTCTCCTCCCCATACAATCTGGATAGGGGAAGAGGTCGACGCCCCACACCGGCGCAACCACGTCGGAGTCCTCCTCCCCCACTGGTGCCTCCCCGTCACCATGTCGGCGCCTCCCCGGACTCCTCCCTACCTGGCTTCATCACGCCTCACCGAACCCGCCGCCTACTACCGCCCGTGAGCCCAACCCCAGGCTCCTCCCTCCCTCCCTATTCCCTCTCCGACCAGATCCGACCGCCAACACTGCCCATCGTGGCGCCCACGCGCCGCGCCCTGCCCCGACCCCCGCTCGCGCCCTTGTGCGTACCCGCACGCCCGTGGCCCTGCTGCGCCTCTCTTGTCGTTGCCCTTCCATGCCCGCAAGCTACCGCCGCTTGCCGCACGCGCGCTCCCGCTCTGCCTCCTGGCCACCGCAGCCCCGCGCCGGCCCCGTTCCCCCCTAGTCACCCGTGCCGCCACTCATCATCGCCGGCCATCGCTACCGCCGGCCATGGCCCTGGCCGTGGCTATGTGCGCGCGTGTGTGTGGTGTGGTGTGTGTATGGAGTGGCCCTTGGCCACTGGCAAGTGGGGCCCATCCCCCTGTCCCTATGACAAAGGGAGCCCACCGCCCCCTAATTTTTTTGTAAAAATAAAATGTAAATAAAAATATGTTAATAAAATGTTTATTTAGTGAGTTAATTAATTAGGTAATTAAGATTAATGGTTAATTAATTAAATCTAAATAGTCAATGACAGGTGGGTCCCACCCCCCTTAATTAATTTGATTAATGTTAATTAAACAATAATTAAAACTTTCACTCACATGCTGATGTTAGCATGACGTCATCCTGATGTCATAATTACATTTATTGAATTAAAGTCAATCTATTTAATTTGTGAATATTAATAAAACTTTAAAAATTAATATAAAATAATCCGTAACTCGGATGAAAATATTTTATACATGAAAGTTGTTTAGAAAAATCCCACGGATCCGAATATGAAGTCTGTTCGTCTGTCACGTATTCCTATCATAACGAACATGGAACTTTTCCATCCGTTTTCGTCTGTCCAGTAGTAGCCTAAGACCTGGAATATATCGTCGGGTATTCTTCCGATCCGTTCGCGACGTGTAATACTGTTTTAGTGCATGCCTAGCTCTGCATATTTCCATGTCATGCAGCATGTTGCATCTGTATGCTTTATATTTATTGTATCTCCCCCCTCTTCTTACTGGTAGACCCCGAGACTGACGCTGCTGCCAGGTACGACTACGCGATTGACGATGAGGCCTTTGCAGCAGAGCAGTAAGGCAAGCAACCCCCCTTGAGCATTCCGATATCGCCCATTTCTTTCCCTCTCATTCTTGCATTAGATTTTGCTACTGTATTAGCTAGCTCCTATTCCTAATGCATAGCCTGTTTTTGATAAACTCCTACTGTACCTACTGTCATATCAACTGCTTAGTAGAGGTTGATCAATGAATCCCTTGTGATCCCCTAGTCTCAGCTGCCCCGCTTTAATCTTTAGTTACTCGATCTTCATGATCGACAAGCCAGACCTGACACATCACAGCACACCCCTTATTTGTAGAACTCTGCAGAGCTACTATCGGGTACCGAGGGTGACACCTCGTGAAGTACTCATGATGCTAGCTCTGTAGTGCAGCTAGTCGGTCCTAGTTATCGAGGGTGATTCCTCCTTCACCACTCCCGATGATGACTCTGCCGTGCAACCCCTCAAGTGTGGGACCCTCGAGGGTGATTCCTCTAAGTCCACCTTGACGGTTTCATCGAGCGGGACCCCTTGAGGGTGATTCCTCAGATTCCGTCCTGATGTTTTATACACACAGTTACTATGACCTGGTTACAGAAATATGTTGGTGATGGGTCGGCCCTGAGGGGTACCCACGGTTTGATGATGATGAGGCGTGGACGGGCAGGTGAGGCCCTTGCCACACATCCTCGAGACGGGGCGATGAGACCGCACTTCATGGGTCGTGCTCGTCCCGCATTAATAAAATGCTAATGGGTTGGGTATTTGATCTGAGTTGGGCGTTTGACCTTTTACACAGTAAACCTTCATGTGGTATAAGTTACGGATACTAAGCGTCGTTGTATCAGCCGAAGCTCTTCGGACGTTAACAATGGAGCGGTGCATGCCCGAGTGGTCTGGAAGGCACATATCATAGACTAGAGTGTGCTAGGACTGACCTCGGCTGTGTACGCATTGTGCAGGAGTGCAAATGGGGAGTGGGCCCATGACCCCTATGCGCTTAGGATTTAGACCGATGGGCTAGCCTCTCTGTTAAGCCTAGGTGGGGCGATGACGTGTTGAAATCCCGAGGGCGGGCATTACCCAGGAAAGTAAGTCTGGCCAGAGGTAATCAAGCGTGTTGGAAATGTGGTGCACCCCTGCAGGGATGAATTCATCTATTCGAATAGCCGTGTCCACGGTAACAAGACGACTTGGAGTTGTACCTTGATCTACTATAACTAGAATTGTGACTCTAATTTGAAATGAATGTTGGCTCCAAGATTGCTTCCGCGCAGGGAGCCGAGCAAGAATCTTTGGGCATGGTTACTTAAAAAAATTGGTACAATAATATTGCTATATATGAGATACCAATCTACTCTCTTCTAATGCTGCAAGATGTTGAAGATGCAAGACTTCGATAGGACTAGGCCTTCCCCCTCATTCTTGCTTTCTGCAGTCAGTCCAGATATAACCCCACCCCTGGATAATGATGCATACTTAGCATAGTTATGATGTCAGTCTTGCGCATACTTTGGATGAGTACTCACCGTTGTCGGTGTCAAAACCGGCAGATCTCGGGTAGGGGGTCCCGAGTTGTGAGACTAGAATCGATGGTAAGAGGAGATGAAGGGAACACGATTTTACCTAGGTTCGGGCCCTCCTATGGAGGTAATACCCTATGTCCTGCTTGATTGTATTGATGATATGGGGGTTATAGAGTTTATCTACCTCGACGTCGAATAGCTAAACTTAGATGAGTTGTCCTCCCTCTACAGCCTACAACCCTCCGGCTTATATAGACGCCGAGGGTACCTAGGGTTTACACATGGTCGGTTACATGCCGAGGAGATAAACATGCCTATCTATGGTCGACACCTTGGAGGACACACCACGGCTCCTTAAAGCTTCCATCCTGGCGACGGACCCTTGATCATCCAATATTCACCTTGCAGCCCATATAGTCCATCCCATAAGAAATAGGTCGGCTATCCGAGGACCCCTTAATTCGGGACTCCCTCAGTAGCCCCCAAACTAGCCTTCAATGCAAATGTATGTCCGGCTAATCTTCACGCGTCATAATGTTCGGCTTGAGAGGCGAGTCCCTTACTCCTTCTCATTTGGCAACCGACCAGTCATCGGCAAAATCCCAAGCGTCGCGAGTTCTACGGGTCCATTATAATAACTGCCCACGTTCCTCGATTTTCACGCATCATGGGGAGGCGAGTGGTTCAATAATCTTTTACAATACTACCCCTCCGCAAGGGAGGCACCACCCTTTTAAACAAATAGAACCATGGTTTTAGACCACATCCTCCACTTCTCCATCAGAGAAAAAGCTCCTACCGGAAGGTCACCACGAAAAACATGCCGAGCGCTCCCAAATCTTCCACACGCCCCTATGGCTCCCGTCCCGGGGACTGGACTAGTTGCTCCATGTCGCTCCTGTGACTGCGCAACTTGGAGACCTAGGGGTACCTCCCTTCTTCAAATATGGTGGTGACATGCGTTGGTTTATCCTCCTACGGCCACAAACTTTTCGTGGAGAATTTCCCCAATCCTCAAAGGGGGGAACACATATGCTTCGTACCCTTTCTCTTGCAGGGCCTCGGGTTCCCCATCCATCCATTCTTGAGGGGATTGCTAGAATTTTACGAAATCCAGCTTCACCACCTCACCTAGGGGTCCATCTTGCACATCTCAGGCTTTGTAGCCCTCTGCGAGAAGTTCCTGGGTTGCGAGGCGCATTTCAAACTATGGAGGAACTATTTCTGCCTTGTCCCTCGAACTTGAGACAAGACAATCTTGGAGGTTGGCGGAGCCTAAGTATGTCGCTTAGCGGGGACAGTGTATCCGGTGGGTACACCGAAGGAATCCAAAGAGTGGACTTCAAAATGGTTTTACATTGAAGACGCCCCCCCTGTTCGATCCAGCTCGGAGAGGTGTGCCCGAATACTCTGATGCCCCTTGGAAGAAAAGGTACAACTGGCGGCCGAAGAGTTCGTCCCAAGAGGACAACATTGAAGTGCAATGCTAGGCGGCCCAAGCATGGATACTTACCCACCACAGATGGACCATGATCGATGTCATGGACACCACCATCACCTGGTGTGTGCAGCCTCTCCAACAGAGGATACATCCCTTGTGGTGCTACAACAGGACAAGCGACACCACGCGCTCCCGAATACTGGGACCCGCCAATCAGACAGCGTTGGCCGCCACACTGTCCGACCTGTATAAAGGGGAGCAAGAAGATTTTATTCGGCGGTCAACCAAGGAAGGGTATTCAACCCATAGTCCCATCGAATGGGTAAGCCTTTCTCCTCGGCGAACATAGTTCGGGATTTATGTTTTGTCCTTTATTTGACCGAAGCCTTTTAACCTTACGTGAATAGGAATGGAGGAGCTTCATCGAGACAGTCAACTGTTCGGCTCACCGGCCCGAAGACTATTCGCATGATGATGATTCGGGTTTTCATGAGGACCCGAATCTTCTAATTGAGTTTGAAGACGGAGTCTTCTATCAGGAGATCCTCGACCGATCTCAGGTGGCTATCATAGCCGATTACCCTGGATCATTCTTCGTTCCTGCAACAAACAAGAAGAAGAAGAGCTCATCCCGCAAGAGGCAAGCATCCAACAGTGCCCCGAACGCGCCGGCTCCTGCTCCTAAGCATCGTCGATCCATGCGTCATACACCGGCAACCAAAACAGTGCCCGGATCGGAAGCCAATAGGGACCCAACCAATGAGCCGGTTGCAAGGGCGAATTCACCTACTCGCTTAACCCCAAGGTATTTGGCTATCACAATCAATAGAGCCTTAAGGCAGTAATTACACCGGAATACTCAGGCAAAATGCACAGTCTTCTCCTACCGAAGAGGTTGCCAAGGTGCCCGACGATGGTCAAAATTCCAGAGCTACGACACATGCTGAACCTGCCACGGAGGCCCCCATGGCCAATCAGGCTCCCGTCGATTCCGGTGATGCCGTGTCTGTCACCAAATTGGAAGTGGTCATCGGCGATGATGGGAGGCCTTGTGCCACCCAGTATTCTCCGAACAAGAGTTCGGTGCCCTACGCACGGTGGATGCACACATTGGTGCTGCCCGAGCTAGGTTCGGGGAGGCCATGAAGTTGATATTGGCCAGCTTGTAGGTAAGTAATCAGTTTTAAAGAGGCCGAACACTCATGTAAACCAAGTAGCCCCCGAGCCTTAAATTGGTTCGGGATGACCGAATTAAGGGTCCTTATGATGTTTTACTGCTAATGGAGGCGTCGAAGCAACAGAACGAGCGGCTGGCCAAGGAGTTGGAAGACAGCCGATCAGAGGTTCAATCTGTGAAGGCCGAGCTGGAGCAAGTGAAGAGCTTCACTCGAGAGGCCCATGGTGAGTACATCTGTGCTGCTAATCTTAGTATATTTCCCTGCTGACGCAAGGATTCTTTTTAGTAGCTGAATCAATAGGGCACATGCAAAAGGATTTGGATGAAGCTCGAGAATCTTAGCGATACGCCGAGTCCCAGCACGAGGCGGAGAATAAACAACAGGACGAAGAAATTGAGAATTTAAAAGCTCAATTGGCCCAGGGCCAAGTAGAAAACCAGAAACTACAGAGGGGCATGTTGTATATGTGTGATTCTAACATCAGTAAGTACTTCTTGTAGAGGAAGTAAAATAAGCATGCCTTTGCCTCAAGTATAGGCCTCCCGTCCGGGCATCCCGAAGAAGAGATCAGATCCTACCGGGGGAACCTGTTGAAAGAGATTTCCGCTCTTCATGAGCATGCTCGGAAAGCAATGAAAAGCATCGTAAAGGCGCTATGGCCTGCTGAACAACCTCCGGAAGGAATGACCGAACTATTCGATCGATTCAAGGGAGCCCAAAGTAGGCTCGAACTGTGGAAGACATCGGTTTTCCGGGAGGGAGCACGAGAAGTGTGGGCAATGATCAAGACAGGGTACACCGGACTTTATCCCGAGCATATGACTCGGGTTGGTCGAGTGGAACTGGATGGACAAGAAGTGCCACTCCACTTGATGTATGACTAGGTGATACCTGCCGCCCGTCTTTCATAAGAAGACTGCTCCCTAGACACTATAATTGATAATCTCGACCAGCAGACGAATGTGTAATTATGCATACTTTTGTATGAACAATTGAGTTGTTACTCTATTTGTGTTATAAACTTTCTCTTAACCGTCCATCGGTTTCTCCCTCCCGTGCAAAGAGCTCAGGAGTGTTACTCGTAATTTGTCACCCTAAAAGAGCTAATTGTGTTAGGGGAACCAGGCAATCTAGCCATGTGGTGCGAACAGACAGAAAGTGCACAAATAGATATGTTATATTATTGCTTAGCGTAAGAAACATCTTCCGAGGAAAATAGTACCCCTATCGATACATTTCTTCGAAGCTCTACGAAGATCGTAGGTAGAAGTCTGCATACTACTAGTATGCGGCTAAGGGCGTTTTAGGAAGGAAAAGGCCCAATCAATGGTGATAACAACCATAGCCATTTTAAGTGCTTCCGTCATGGCCGACCAATTGTCTACATAAGATAGCTAGCTTTTGGCTTCACCCGTCTGAGGTATGTATCCGGATGACCCGGTCATAACAAAAGAGGTGCTCCCTTTACCCTCTAGCCGAACAATGGGGTACATAGAGGGTAAATACAGGAGCGAGGCAACTCAGCTTGGCAAAGTGTTAGTTCGAATTGATGCATATGATGGCTTGAACGTGACAAAGGAAACATGTGTACACAATAAGTGTGGGTAAATAAAAACACTAGCTTCGGGAAGAAGCCCCCAGGTGCTGTATTCGGATTTAACACTTAATGGTGTAAGCCGATAACCTTAGTACAAGATCGGTTGAACAAAACATGGGAATAAAAGGAAAGGATTCAAGCCTACCAAACGACAAAGTGGGAGGGGAAGGGAAAAGAGAAGGAAAAAAGGAAAAAAGAAAAATGTTGGAGAATTTGACGACGACGGTTTATCCGTAGAAGCGCCAAAGATGAGCTGCATTCCATGGGTTCGGTTCAAGGCGGTTGTCCGACGGGCACCAAAGACGGTAACCTCCTCCTGCGAGTACTTCATCGATTATGAAGGGGTCCTCCCATTTGGGGTTGAGTTTATGCTTTTGCTTCTCTAGGAGCCGTAAGACGAGTTCGCCTATGTTGTATGCTTTTTCTCTGACCTCCCTACTCTGGTAACGTTGTGCCTGTTGTTGGTAAAAAGTAGAGAGAGCCCGAGCTATGTTGCGATCTCCTTCTAAGGCGTCCAGGTCGTCCTGCCGATCTAACTCAGCTTCCTTTTCGTCGTACATGTGCACCCTTTGTGCGTCGTGAATAATGTCGCAGGGGAGGACTGCCTCTGCCCCATAGACCATGAAGAACGGTGCGTATCCCGTTGATTTGTTTTGGGTGGTGCGCAGGACCCATAAAAGGGAGTCGAGCTCCTCCACCCAATGACAGTCTGACTCATGAAGAGATCGGACTAAACGTGGCTTAATGCCGCTCATAATGAGGTCATTTTCTCGTTCAGCTTGTCCATTGGTCTGCAGATGATAGACTAATGCGTAATCGAGCTTTATAACCATTTTTGTGCACCAGTCTTTGACCTCTTCGGCCGTGAAGTTGGATCCATTGTCCATTATTATACTGTGCGGGACACCATAACGGTGGACCAAGACGGAGATAAATTCGATTACTGGTCCGGACTCGGCCGATTTGACATGCTTCACCTCTATCCATTTGGTGAACTTGTCGACCATGACTAGTAGGTATTTATTCTTCTTGGTCCCCCCTTTAAGGGGTCCAACCATGTCTAGCCCCCAGATCGCGAAAGGCCAGGTGATCGGAATAGTCTGAAGAGCTGTTGGGGGGCATGTGACTTTGATTTGCGAAAAGTTGGCACCCCACACAGTGTTTGACAAGCGACTAGGCGTCAGCCCGAGCTGTGAGCCAAAAATAACCATCTCGGAAGGCCTTGCTAACTAAGGCTCGTGTCGCGGCATGGTGGCCGCCCATGCCTGCGTGGACCTCAGCGAGGAGCTCCCGTCCTTCCTCCTCAAATATGCACCGTTGTAATATTTCGGTGGCGCTTTTCTTGTATAACTCACCCTTGTGTACTTTGTAGGCCTTGGATCGCGGAACTATGCGCCACGCCTCTGTTTGGTCATCGAGAAGTTCCTTGCGAAGAAGGTAGGCGAGGAAGGGATCTGTCCATGGTGCAATTATTGCCATTACCTCATGGGTAGAGGGCGTTTCATCCATTACGGAGCCGCCGATGATTTGATCGTTTGGTTCACTTATAGGAGGAACAACCTCTTCCGCCATATTCGGACCGGCGCCCTTGTGATCGTCCTGCCACACCACGGATGGCTTAAAGAGCCACTCTAGGAAGGTGTTTCTTAGGAAAGGGTCGCGTTTGGCCCCATACGGGCCAGTATGTTGGCGGCTTAGTTGTTGTGCCGAGTGACATGGTGAAATTCCAACCCCTCGAACCATGAAGATATCTTTAAGACGGCGTTTCTATATGCCGCCATCTTCGGGTTTTGGGCATCGAATTTGCCATTGATTTGGGAGATGGCCAAGTTGGAGTCTCCCCGTACCTCCAATCATCGTATGCCCATTGACACTGCCATCCAAAAACCATGTAAGAGAGCTTCGTATTCGGCTGCATTGTTGGAGTCGGCATACATGATCTGCAACACGTATCGCACGTTGTCGTCTGTGGGGGATGTGAGGATAACTCTAGCCCCCAGTCCGGCCAAGGTTTTGGATCCATCAAAGTACATTGTCCAATGGTAGTATGCACTGTATTGCTTGGGGAGTTCAGCCTTTGTCCATTCGGCCAGGAAGTCTGCCAATACCTGAGATTTTATGGCACAACGTGGCTTGTAGGTTATTTCAAAGGGAAGGATCTCAATGGCCCACTTGGCTATGCGGACGGTGGCATCCCTGTTGTTGATTATATCATTCAGAGGTACTTCGGATGCTACCGTTACCGCACACTCTTGGAAGTAGTATTTTAGTTTTCGTGATGCCATAAACACTGTGTAGGCTATCTTTTGGTAGTGCGGGTATCTGGACTTGCACTGCGTTAGTACTTCCGACACGTAATATACCGGCTTGTAAGTTTGGAATTTATGTCCCTCCTCATCTCGTGAGCACTGTGCTAACGACTTGGTTGGTAGCCGATATGTATAATAACATGGGTTCACCGGCGCCTGCTGCTGTGAGTATGGGATTGGCTGCCAGCAGTGTTTTGATTTCCTCTAACGTGGCCACTGCTTCGTTGGTCCAGTCGAAATTGTTGGTCCGTTCTAGCACCTTATAGAGCGATAAAGCTTTCTCTCCGAGGCGAGAGATAAAGCGCCTTAACGCTGCTACACACCCAGCCAGCCTCTAGACATGCTTTAGCTCTGTGGGGATTGCAAGTTCCGAGCGCAGATTTTAGATGGATTCGCTTCTATTCCTTTATGGGAGACGATGAATCCAAGCAGTTTACCAAGAGGAACTCCGAATACACATTTCTCCGGATTGAGTCGTATATCATACTCACGTAGGCTGGCAAAGGTTTGTCGTAGGTCGTCGATCAACTGGCTGACAAGTTTGGTTTTGATTACTATGTCGTCCACGTATGACTCGACTGTCTTACCGACCTGCGTTGCGAGACAAGTCTGGGTCATGCGCTGGTATGTGGCACCAACATTTTTTTAGCCCGAAAGGCATCGTATTGAAGCAAAATGGCCCGTAGGGGGTGATGAATGCGGTTGTCGCTTGGTCAGATTCCTTCATTTTGATTTGATGGTATCCGGAATAAGCATCAAGGAAACACAATGAATCATGTCCGGCTGTGGCATCAACGATCTGGTCTATGTGTGCTAAGGGGAAAGGGTCCTTAGGGCAGGCTTTGTTAAGGTCTTTAAAATCAATGCATAGTCGCCAAGACTTATCTTTCTTTGGTACCATCACCAGGTTTGCCAACCATTCAGGGTTATTAATCTGCCGAATGAATCCGGCCTCTAGCAGTTTAGCTAATTCTTCACCCATAGCTTGTCGTTTGGGTTTGGAGAAGCGGCACAGAGTCTGCTTGATGGGCTTGAAGCCTGCAACAATGTTCAGACCGTGCTCTGCAAGCCGTCGTGGGAGTGGGCATATCGGAAGGATTCCAGGCAAAAATGTCCTAATTTTCTCGTAGAAAGGTCCGCAGTGCCTCATCCACTACGGGATCGAGCTAAGCTCCAATGGACGCTATCTTATTAGGTTCTGTCGGATGCACTTGACATTCAATAATTTCCTGTGTGGGATTGCAGGACGTGGGCTTCGATCTTTTGCTAAGGATCACATCGTCCTTGTCAACTGTTGACCGTAGTGCGATCAGTTCTTCAACAGTAAAGGTCTCAGCTAATGCCTCGAGGGCGAGCAATGCCGTTTTGTTTTTGGCCCTAAGGGCTATGTTCAGATCACTCGCGATTGTGATCACTCCGTTTGGTCCTGGCATTTTAAGTTTCATCTACCCATAATGGGGTATAGCCTGGGACTTTGTGAAGGCGTCACATCCCAATAGGGCGTGGTAGCCGCTTGGGAAAGGCACGATGTGGAAGAGGAGTTCTTCAGATCGGTAGTTTTCGGGCGTGCCCAACACTACATCTAGGACGATACGTCCTGAACAACGTGCCTCCTTCCCTGGAGTAATTCCCCGGAAAGTCATGTTGCTATGCTCGATGCGAGATTGGTCGAATTACATTTTTTCTAGGGTGCCTTCGTAGGTTAGGTTTAAACCACTTCCGTCGTCCATAATAACCGTATGTAACTTGTAGCCATCAATAGTGGGCTTCAGGACTAGTGCGGCCGGTGAATGACCGAAAAGAATAGCTGGTCGGTCAGTGTCTCCGAAGGTGATTGGTATGTCCGCTCATGTACTTGTTGCTGGAAGACCTGTTCGAGTTCTCTAAGAGCTCTTTTCCTCCTCTTCCTAGAGGAGAACGTTTCGTAGACCGTCAGGACTTTGGCATTGTATCGGGCGATGACCCGGAGTGCCTATTCGACGGAAGTGCCTCAAGGATGGCCTCGCCGCTTTTTGCGACCTGCCTAACGACCCACCATGCTCTAAGGCTGTGAGTCGGGCTTGTGTTCAGCAATACAGAATGTATGGGGCAAGGTTTATCAAATAGTCCGTCAAGGACAGTATTGACCCTTGTAACGGGCTTGTTTCTTTTTCGGCGGGTTCAAATCTGGCTGGCCGCTTTGGAGGTATCCTCCTTTCCAATCTGCACTAGGGTGTTCGGGGAAACTTGGCTCCGAAAATAACTGCTCGGATTGCCAAGCGCTTTCCATGGCACAATATTTTTGTACCAAATCGGATAGCTCGGAAAAGTCATGAATGTGTCGGCAAGCCAGGGCGTCAAGAATCCCTTCATCATGGCAATTGCGACTGAAAGTTGCCATTATCTCTTGGTAACTAAGACCTTTTTCTCTACTTCTACCGAGTAGGAGTCTGGCCCAAAAGTGATGGGCTAATTCTCCTGGTAGTTGTTTGATATCCCAAAAGTCCGAAGATGCGGGCTTTGGCGCTATATTGGGATGATCGTCTTCGGTGGTGGATGGGAAAAATCCGTCTCCATGCCACGTTGGGTGTTCAGAATCATAGATTCTGAACTGTGTGATAGATCTTGGACCGACGATGGTTCGGTTTCAGAACGAACTCCGGCATCTGGTCCGTAGATGAAGTCTCGCGATCAGAGACCGGGGTTTAGACTGTTTTCAATTCTAGTTGTTGGGACGAGTCCTGCGCCGGACACTCGATGGTAGCGACAAGGTGCATGACCATGGGAACGTGAATATCCCTATCATCGGGCTTAATACCGAGCCGGTCACAGACCGGAACCTGGTCATTCGACATACACATGGTTTCAATCCGATCGAGCAACCCATTTAAGAATGAGGCGATGGTAGGATGTGTGTCGCTGAGCTGAGTGGAGTCCATATGCGACGTGGCGGTTCCGGACCTGCGTGAAAGCGGCTCCGTGTTCCGTCTAGCCATGGTGGATCCGGTCACATCCACCGGATTGGGCGTTCTAGATCGCCCGGGGGTGACGAATCCGTTGGGGGTGGGGCCCGATGTCTCCGACGTCGAGGCGTCGAGACTTACAGGCTCCTCCTCAAGGATCGAAGGTTCCATCAGGATGAGTACTCCTCGTGAATTAGAGACGAAGTCTAAGGTTCCGAACTTGATTCTCTTATTAGGGGAAAAGTTTCCGATCTGGCCAAGGTGGCTGATCGGGTCGGCGTGTGACAAGATGTCGCCGCCTGTGAGAGTCTGATCGGGGGTAAGAATCCCCTGGATGTAGATCTCGTTGCTCGTGAAGAGGCGAGCCATCGATTCCTTCATTAATCTTAGTGGAACTCTCAATGAAAACATCAATGTCGGTGTCAAACCAGTGGATCTCGGGTAGGGGGTCCCGAACTGTGAGACTAGAATCAATGGTAATAGGAGATGAAGGGAACACAATTTTACCCAGGTTCGGGCCCTCCAATGGAGGTAATACCCTACGTCCTGCTTGATTGTATTGATGATATGGGGGTTACAGAATTGATCTACCTCCAGATCGAATAGCTAACCCTAGATGAGTTATCCTCCCTCTACAACCTACAACCCTCCGGCTTATATAAATGTCGAGGGTACCTAGGGTTTACACATGGTCGGTCACATGCCGAAGAGATAAACATGCCTATCTACAGTCGACACCTTGGAGGACACGCCATGTCTCCTTGAAGATTTCATCTTGGCGACGAGGCCCTTGATCATCCAATATTCACCTTGTAGCCCATATAGTCCGGTCCATAAGAAATAGATCTGCTATCCGAGGACCCCTTATCCGAGACTCCCTCAACTGCTGCTTCGCTTCCTCTTTCCCCCTTGATACGTTTGTTGCATTCAGATGACGGAGCCCCAGAGATCGAGTACGTCAGAGACGACTACTACACCACTGTTGGAGCTTACTACTATGTGGAGGCTGCCCCCGACCAGGAGTAGGATAGGAGGTTCCCATACAGGAGGCCTTGCCTCTTTCGATCTGTGTTATGTTTGTGCTAGCCTTCTTAAGGAAAAACTTGTTTAACTTATGTCTATACTCATATATTATTTGCTTCCGCTGACTCGTGCTTGTCGAGCTTTGTATTCGAGCCCTCGAGGCCCCTGGCTTGTAATACGAAGCTGTATGACTTTAATTTGTGTCTAGAGTTGTGTTGTGATATTGATTAGTGAGTCCCTAATCTCGGCCCTACGCATTTGCGTGTATGTTTAGCGTACGGTCGAAATTGGGGGCATCACAAGTTGGTATCAAAGCCGACTGCCTGTAGGTAGCCCCCTTTCCAACTCCTTGGCCGAAGTTGAGTCTAGTCATTGAAACACTTTTACTAACATAGTTGTGTGGGTTACGGGCCCACATATCAATCGGCTGGTATTAGGATCTTTTATTCCTCGTCTATACTATGGGTTCTGATTTCTCTCCTCTTTCGGGTTAAAGATTTTGCTAACTCTAACATTAGGCTCCCGTGATCACATACAACGGAGATTTGTTTCTCGACAATTGTTTCCTGTTTCTCGACAATTGTTTCCTTTGAAATTATGATGCACACACAGTCATTTGACATCTTTGAATCTTCTTGTTACAGATGTGTCCCGCTAGGGAGATCGTTCGCCTGACTTTAGCTCACGATACGACTGGGTTCCCGGCCATTTTGGTCAATCTCTTGATCAGGCTAGGATATCGCTGATACCCCGAGTACACTATTTACAAGGACTACCGTGAGTTCAATCCGGAACAGTATGAAGCTAAGATGGTTATCTGGGATTGGCGGGACTGCTCCATCACTGACCTGCACACCTTCCATTGGTGGGACTACCTCGACAAATTCGTTCTAGGATATCAATCTAGGATATCTAGGATATCAATCTAGGATATCTAGGATATCAATCTAGGATATCGATCTAGGATATCTAGGATATCGCAGTTCCCTGGGTTCTTTTGTTGTCCCCGACGTTGATGTAGCATATCGCTATGTCCCGTTGTTGTATCTCTCCATCGCGTGTCTGCATGCCACCTAGTTGTCTAGGTTAATTTCATGCTGGACCTATCGTCTATTTTGTAACAGATTATGTGTTGTAATAGAGCATGTATGGATCCATATGTTGAATTTGAACTACTATGTCATATCTATTGCACTTCCTTCTTTGTGCAATTTACTTCATGGATGATTCATTATCTTTGCAATTACTCAATGCTAAACTATTGTTGTCGCTTATAGCAGGATGGTTAGGCCAGCTGGTCGTGGTCGTGGTGTAGCTGACCACCCACTGCCACTTGAATACATGGCTGGTATGATGCAGAAATTTGAACTGAATCGCCAGTTTATGCAAGGGCTTATTGATCTGTTCCCTAGGCCAAACATGAATCAACAGCCAGCCCCAATGACCATGCAATACTTTATGCGCCTCAACCCAAATACCTACCGTAGCTCAACTCAGCCGCTTGACGCCGATGACTGGCTTTGTGACATCACTTATGAGCTGGAATCTTCAGGCGCCCCAGTGGCTAGCTATGTCACCTTTGCCTCATACTTTCTGAAGGGTCCTGCTGCTCAATGGTGGGATAGTCACAGGCGCTCACAGCCTGTTGGAATAATCATCACCTGGACGGAGTTCCAAGCTGCATTCCGTGCTCGCCATATTCCTCAGGGAATGATGGACAAGAAGAAACGTGAGTTCCGCTATCTCGTCCAGGGCAACAAGACTGTGGATGCTTATCAGCGGGAATTTCTGGACTTATCTCGCTATGCTAAAGAAGACATTGCAACTGATGCTCGTAGGCAAGATAAGTTCTGTGAAGGCCTCCACTCGGATATCAAGTTGGCACTCCTTGTTCAAGACTTTCCTGACTTTACCACCTTGGTGAACAAGTCCATTCTAGTGGAAACAGGTCTATAGGACTACAAGGATAGCAGCAAGCGCAACCGTGACATGGGCTCATCTTTGGGTTCGTCTCCTCAGAAGCGCAAGATCTGGATCCCTCACAACATGTATCATGCACCGCCGCCTGCTCCGAGGCCGTCCTATGTTGCACCTCGTCTGCCTCCGCCCCCACCTAGGTAGCCGAGGCTCCCAGCCCCGCCACCACGAGATCCTATCCATGCTTCTCATCCTGAGGATGGGTTGTGCTTCAAGTGTGGTCATCCAGGACACCGTTCTAGAGAATGCAAGAAGAATCGGAATCAACTTGCACAGCCTTCCAACCAGCCCCGCAACAACAATGCCAGGCCTGCTCAGGAGCATGTTCAAGCTAACAATGTTGATCTGAATGAAGTTCAATACCAGCCTGCTACTGTGATGGGTACTCTTCTGGTCAACTCAGTACCAGCTTCTGTATTGTTTGATACAGGAGCATCGCATTCTTTTATGTCTAAAGATTTCGCACACATGCATGACATTAAGTGTGAAGAGATGAACGTCCCAATAGTGGTAAACACCCCCATGGGCCAATGTCAGACTTACATTATTAGCCACAATGTCCCCATTGAAATTGAAGGTTTAGAGTTCCTTGCCTACCTCATAATGCTGATGTCTTCCAATACCAACCTTATTCTCGAAATGGATTGGTTGAAAGCACATACCGCTTCTATTGTTTGTGACACCAAAACCGTCCACCTCCTGCATCCTTCTAATGAGTTAGTAAGCTACCATGCTTACCTTGTTCGGAATGCTGAAGCTCGGCTATATGCCTTGAATGCTTTAAATGAGTCACCTCTTGGGGGGATTGAAAACATTCCAGTTGTCCGGGATTTCCAAGATGTTTTTCCGGAAGAACTTCTAGGGATTCCCCCTGCTAGAGCTTTCGAGTTTGTCATCGACTTGGTACCTGGTTCCACTCCTATAGCCAAGCGTCCGTGTAAGATGCCACCACATGAACTACTTGAACTTAAGCAAGAAATTGACAATTTTCTTCGGCTAGGTTTCATTCGTCCAAGTTCCTCTGCTTGGGGAGCACCTTCTCTCTTTGTTAAGAAGAAGGATGGGACAAACCGTCTGGTCTAGGATTATCAACCCATCAACCAAGCTACAATTGAGAACAAATATCCACTTACTAGGATCAATGATTTGTATGATCAACTTGTTGGTTCCTCAATTTTCTCTAAGCTCGACTTGAGGTTGGGTTACCATCAAATCCATGTTCGTGAAGAGGATATTCCGAAGACTGCATTTGTTACTCGTTGTGGTTCATATGAGTACACCGTCATGTCCTTCGGTTTAACCAATGCTCCAGCAACCTTCTCTCATTTAATGAATTATATCTTCATAGACTACCTCGACAAATTCGTTGTGGTTTATCTGGATGATATTCTGGTATATTCCAAGAATAAAGAAGAGCATCCTGAACATCTTCGTCTTCTACTGGAAAGACTTCAAGAACATCAGCCATATGCCAAGTATTCCAAGTGTGAGTTTTGGATGCCCGAAGTGACCTACCATCGTCATGTGATCTCCAAGGATGGTATTGCGGACAGCCTTGAACGGGTTCAGGCTATTCTTGACTGGACTCCCCCGAAGAATGTCAAGCAAGTCAGAAGTTTTCTTGGACTCGCTAGCTATTGACTTCAATTTGTCGAGAACTTCTCCAAGATTGCCAAGCCCTTAACCAATCTGCTTCGCAAAGGTGTTAAATATGAGTGGATAGAAAAATGTCAGGAGAGCTTTCAAGCACTTAAGGACAAGCTGACATCTACTCTAGTGCTTGCTCCTCCAGATACTCGTAAGGACTTTTCATTTATTGTGACGCTTCGCGTGAGGGAATAGGTGGTGTCCTAATGCAAGAACGTAAAGTGATTGCTTATGCCTCTCATCGGTTGCGTCCTCATGAAGAGAACTACCCAGTTCATGACCTTGAACTTGCTGCAGTAATACATGCATTGAAGGAGTGGCGGCAATACCTTGTTGGTAATTGATGCAAGATTTACACCGATCACCAAAGTCTGAAGTATCTATTTACTCGACCGGATTTGAACCTCCATCAACAGAGGTGGATGGAGTGCATAGCAGATTACAACTATGGAATTTCTTATACACCTGGCATGGCTAATGTAATGGCTGATGCTTTGAGCCATAAGTCATACTGCAACTACCTCTAGGTTCATAAGTTTCATCCCATTCTTCAAAAGGAATTCCGCAAGCTGAACCTCCATATTGTTCCTCAGGGTTATCTCATTCCCCCTCCTGAAGAGGCCCGCAAGATGCACCTCCGTGTTGTTAACATGGGTTCACTTTGTAACTTGGTTGATGTACCAGATCTCGTGGGCAGCATTAAGAGAACACAACACTATTGCAGTGAAGTCGAAAATATTAAACGCTATTTGGTGGAAGGTAAACCCTCATGTTTCACTATTGCTCATGACGGTGCTGAATACTTCAAGGGTCGCTTATTCATTCCAACACAAAGGGAAAACCTGAATATGACTGATAGAATACTGAAAGAAGCTCCTGATACACCGATGTCTATTCATCTGGGTAGTACCAAGATGTACCAAGACATCCGTCAAAGATTTTGGTGGTCAAACATGACACAAGACATTGCACGCTATGTTTCAGAATGTGACATTTGTTGTCAGATCAAAGCAGAACATCAAAAGCCTGCTGGAACTCTCCAACCTATTTGTATTCCTGAATGGAAATGGGATCATGTTGAAATGGATTTCATCACTGGTTTTCCTAGATCGCAGAAAGGTAATGATGCTATTCTTGCCGTCATTGACTGCCTCTCCAAAGTTGCACATTTTCTGGCTGTCAAGGAAACTATTACTGCTAGTCAGCTAATAGATCTTTACATGTCCAGAGTTGTTTCACTCCATGGTATTCCACTCGTGATTAGTTCGGACCATGACAGCTTATTCACTTCAAGATTTTGGGCAAGTTTCTAGGAAGCTATCGGAACTCATTTGTCGTTCAACACCGCTTTTCACCTTCAATCCCAGGGACAAGTTGAAAGAGTCAACCAGATTCTCGAAGACATGCTTCGAGCTTGTGTCATTTCTTTCGGCAAGAAATGGGAGGAATCTCTCCCGTATGCTGAGTTCTCCTACAACAATAGCTATCAAGCTAGTTTGAAGATGGCTCCCTTTTAAGTGTTATATGGACGTAAGTGTCAGACTCCTCTGAATTGGTCAGAAACTAGGGAACGTACACTTATTGGTCCGGACATTATCCAACATGCCGAAGATTAAGTACGCATTATTCATGCAAATCTGAAGGCTGCCCACTCTCGTCAAAAGAGTCAGTATGACCGCCATCACAAGGATATGGTCTATCAACCTGGCGAAAAGGCTTATCTTTGAGTCACGCCAATGAGAGGTACACACCGTTTTGGGATCAAGGGTAAGCTGGTTCCTCGATATATTGGTCCTTTCACTATTCTCGAAAGGCATGGTAAAGTGGCATATCAACTTGAACTACCGCCAAACCTTTCTCAGGTTCACGATGCGTTCCATGTGTCATAGCTTCGTCGCTGCTTCAATGATCCTATCCGAGCAATGGATCATGATATGCTTCAGCTGCAACAAGACCTTTCTTACAAAGAGCATCCGGTTCGCATTCTTGGTGAAACTGAATGTCGGACTCGTCATAAGGTTACCAAGTTCTTCAAAGTGTAGTGGGCAAATCATTCTGAAGATGAAGCCACTTGGGAACGGGAAGATCATCTTCGTGCGGAATACCCCGAGCTGTTTCCTTCTACTTCTTAATTCTCGGGACGAGAATTCTTTTCAGTAGGGGAGCATTGTAACGCCCGGATAATTAAGCAACAGTAATCCCATGTTAATGATGCCTTGTCATCGCTTTCACTGTTGCTAATCTCTTTTTGTTACAAATCGCGATGAGATTTAAATTTAAGTTAAAGTTGAAAACTAAAGTTTCATAATACCAAAACAAAAAAAGGAAAAAATAAAAACCCCTTCCCCCTGGGCTAGCCCAACTAGCCGGCCCACCTACCCCTAGTCGTCCCAGCCGACGCCTACTATACCCCCCCCCCAAACGCTAGCCACTGATAGCCCCCCACTCCTCCCACTCGTCCCCGCTCGCTCTCCCACTCTCCTCCCGATCCAATCTGGATCGGGGCAGAGGCCCACGCCCCACACCGGCGGCACCACGCCGGCGTCCACCTCCCCCACCGGCGCCTCCCCGCCATCACGCCGGCGCCTCCCTGGCCTCCTCCCCACCCGGCTTCATCACGCCTCGCCGAACCCGCCCCCCTACAACTGTCGGTGAGCCTAACCCTGGGCTCATCCCTTCCCTACCTCTTCCCTCTCCGACAGATCCGACCGCTAACACTGCCAACCGTGGCCCCACGCCCGCCGCTCCCTGCCCCGACCCCCGCTCATGCCCCTATGCGCGTCCGCACGCCCGTGGCCCCGTTGTGCCTCTCCTGTCGTTGCGCCTCCGCGCCCGCAAGCCGCCGCAGCTCGCCGCACGTGCGCTCCTGCTCTGCCCTGGGTGCGTGTGCTGTCGGGCTCGCCGTGGCCGTCGCGCCTCCCCCCTTGTTGCACCCCCCGCCCGTGCCCTCACTGCCCCGCTCCGCCTCCGGCCACCGTAGCCACGCGCCAGCTCCGTTCCCCCCTAGTCACCTGCGTCGCTGCTCGTCGTGGCCGACCATCGCTGCCGTCGGGCATGGCCCCGGCCGTGGCTGTGTGTGTGCGTGTACGTGGGGTGTGGTGTGTGTATGGAGTGGCCCTTGGTCACTACCAAGTGGGGCCACTCCCCCTGCCCCTATGACAAAGGGGGCCCACCGCCCCCTAAACATTTTGTAAAAATAAAATGTAAATAAAAATGTTTTAATAAAATATTTAATTAGTGAGTTAATTAATTAGGTGATTAAGATTAACTGTTAATTAATTATGTTAACTAATTAAATCTAAATAGTCAATGACAGGTGGGTCCCACCCCCTAAATTAATTTGATTAATGTTAATTAAACATTAATTAAAATGTGTCACTCACATGTAGGACCCATTGGTCAGTTTGACCAGTCAACATGGTTGTTGACTGCTGATGTTAGCATGACGTCATGCTGATGTCAGCATGACGTCATGCTGATGCCATAATTACATTTATTGAATTAAATTTAATCTATTTAATTTTTGAATATTAATAAAACTTTAAAAATTAATATAGAATAATCTATAACTAAAAATATTTTATACATAAAAGTTGTTCAGAAAAATCCCATGGATCCGAATACGCAGTCTGTTCGTCTGTCACGCACTCCAATCATAACGAACATGAAACTTTCCCATCCGTTTTCGTTTGTCCGGTAGTACCCTGAGACTCGGAAAATATCATTAGGTATTCTTCCGATCTGTCCGTGATGTGTAATACTGTGTTAGTGCATGCCTAGCTCTGCATATTGCCATGTCATGTATCGTGTTGCATCTATATGCTTTATATTTATTGTTTCTCCCCCTGTCTTCTTATCGATAGACCCCGAGATTGATGCTGCTGCCAGGTACGACTACACGACTAACGATCAGGCCTTTGAAGCAAAGCAGCAAGGCAAGCAACCCTCCCTTGAGCATTTCGATATCGCCCATTTCTTTCCCTCTCATTCTTGCATTAGATTTTGCTACTGTATGAGCTAGCTCCTATTCCTACTGAATAGCCTGTTTTTGATAAACTGCTACTGTACTTACTGTCATATCAACTGCTTAGTATAGATTGATCAATGAATCCCATGTGACCCCCTAGTCCCAGCTACCCTGCTTTAATCTTCAGTTACGCGATCTTCATGATAGACGAGCCAAACCTCACACATCACCGCACACCCCTTATATGTATGACTCTGCAGAGCTACTATCGGGTACCGAGGGTGACACCTCGTGAAGTACTCATGATGCTAGCTCTGTAGTGCATCTAGTCTGTCATCGTTATCGAGGGTGATTCCTCCTTCACCAGTCCCAACGATGAATCTGTCGTGCAACCCCTCAAGTGTGGGACCCTCGAGGGTGATTCCTCAAAGTCCACCTTGACGGTTTCATCGAGCGGGACCCCTTGAGGGTGATTCCTCAGGTTTCGTATTGATGTTTTATACACACAGTTACTATGACCTGGTTACAGAAACATGTTGGTGATGGGTCGGCCCTGAGGGGCACCCACGGTTTGATGATGATGAGGCATGGACGGGCAGGTGAGGCCCTTGCCACACATCCTCGAGACGAGGCGACAAGACTGCACTTCATGGGTCGCGCTTGTCCCGCATTAATAAAATGCTAATGGGTTGGGCATTTGATCTAAGTTGGTCGTTTGACATTTTACGCACTAAACCTTCACGTGGTATAAGTTATGGGTGCTGAGCATCGTTGTGTCAGCCGAAGCTCTTCGGACGTCAGCAATGGAGCGACGCGTGCCAGAGTGGTCTGGAAGGCACAGATCTTGGATTAGAGTGTGCAAGGACTGACCTCGGCCACGTACACATCATCTAGGAGTGCAAAGGGGGAGTGGGCCCATGACCCTTGTGTGCTTAGGATTTAGATCGGTGGGCTAGCCTCTCTGTTGAGCCTAGGTGAGGTGACGACGTGTTGAAATCCCGAGGCCGGGCATTACCCAGGAAAGTGTGTCCGGCCGGAGGTGATCAAGCGTGTTGGAAATGTGGTGCACCCCTGCAGGGATGAATTCATCTATTCCAATAGTCGTGTTCATGGTAACAAGACGACTTGGAGTTGTACTTTGACCTACTACAACTAAAATTGTGACTTTAAATTGAAATGGATGTTGGCTCCAAGATTGCTTCCTCGCAGGGTGTCGAGGAAAAATCTCTGGGCATGGTTTCTTAATAAAATTGCTACAATAATATTGCTATATATGAGATACTAGTCTACTCTCTTCTAATGTTGCAAGATGCTGAAGATGCTAGTCTTCGATAGGACTAGGCATTCTTCCTATTCTTGCTTTCTGCAGTCAGTCCAGATATAACCCTACCCCTTGATAATGTTGCATACTTAGCATAGTTCTGATGTCAGTCTTGCGAGTACTTTGGATGAGTACTCACTGATGCTTTGCTTCCTCTTTCCCCTCAATACGCTTGTTGCGTTTAGACGACGGAGCCCCAGAGATGGAGTACGCCGGAGACGACTACTACACCATCGCTGGTGCTTACTACTATGTGGAGGCTGCCCCGACCAACACTAGGATAGGAGGTTCCCAGCCAGGAGGCCTTGCCTCTTTCGATCTGTGTTATGTTTGTGCTAGCCTTCTTAAGGCAAAACTTGTTTAACTTATGTCTGTACTCAGATATTATTTGCTTCCGTTGTCTCGTGGTTGTCGAGCTTTGTATTCGAGCCCTAGAGTCCCCTGGCTTGTAATATGAAGTTGTATGACTTTAATTTGTGTCTAGAGTTGTGTTGTGATATTGACTAGTGAATCCCTAATCTCAGTCATACGCATTTGCATGGATGTTTAGCGTACGGTCGAAATTGGGGGCGTCACAAGAAGATTCCAGATGTATCTACAAGTAGTCTGCAAACTAATTCAGGCTATGAGATCCAATCGATTCTGCCACAGATATGTACCTGTGAAAGAGTTAGAGACACGAGGGAAGAGGAGAGGTCATATGCATTCTCAGAAGATTTTGAAGTTAAAAACTGAGTTTCGAATACATTGACCTTATACCGAAGACATTCACTTCAATAGAGAATATGGTGATTTCAGATTTGTAGAAGTCCAAGGATTCGTACAAGTGACGAATCAAACCAAGTTTTAGACCACAAAGTGAATATATTTTGCAAGGATAGATCTAGAACTAGATTCGGTTGAGTGAAAAGTGAAGAAACTACAACTGACAAAATTTCAGTAAGAATTTTGGATCAAAACGCGGGATAAAAATAGATCTTTAATTAACGCGATGAAGAACGTGACGAACTACTCGACGAGACGGTGAAGCCAAGTGGTTTAATCTGCCTCACCCTAACTTGGTGGAGGCATACAAGTACGGTGGCGGCGAGTGGAGGATGAACGCGGTCGGCGTGAGTACGTCGATGGAGAAGTCATGGCAGCGAAGCACTTCGTCTCCGGTGACGATGGATTCCAGCGACGGTGCTAGGGTTTTGAGTATGTGGGGTGCCGAAGGAATAGGAAAGTAATAATGGAAGGGGGTAACTCATATTTATAATGGTGGAGGAGTTCTAACCGATAATACGAATATACCCCTGACTCTACGGCTAAAGTGGGACACGTGGCATGCATGCAAACCACCTGACAACCCACTACCATAATTGAAGCAGCGGTGTGGGAGTTGTTGCTAAAAACACGGAGACAATTTAGATTTGAGAATCAAATATGTGGTTGATTTGTCTTCGACTGACAAGGAAGCAGTGAAGACAGTCAACACGTGTCAACATAGAATGTATATGACGGGATTAGAACAGATTTAGACTAGCTAAGAATAGAGGAGAATGTCGGGTCCGATCAAATTTGCCTAGGAACAAGTTTAAGGCAAAGCTATAGGACAAAGCTTTAATCCATATGTCAATCTGCAAATAGTTTTCAATTGAAACACACGTGCAAACAATAAAGTTTTTGTTCCGAAGACATCCAACTCTCGAAGACATATAAAAAGATGAGATTAAAGCAATGTCTTCAAGATTGGTTGGTGGTGTTACATACCGTATAAGAATGTTTGACCCAGACACGACGCACAATTATCGTGGCGCTCTGGAGTCATATTCTTCGTTAATGTATTCACATTCAGATTGTAAGTCTTCATGAGTTGAAGACATATGTTACATCATGTGTTGTGCATAAATGTCGTCAACATGCATAAGCGTTAGGATGTATTCCCATTTCAAAGGACATTTGAGGATTCTAAGATATTTAGCTCACACCGCAACTTGCAAAACCTCTTCTCATCCAAAGGCTTCGTGAAGATATCTGGCAGTTGATCTTCAGTGTCTGCATGCTTGATGCTGATGTCGCCCTTCATCACATGATCCCAAAGAAAATGATGTCATATATGAATGTGCTTCATCTTCGAGTGATGTACTGGATTGTAGGAGATCTTGATCGCACTCTCATTGTCGCAATAGAGAGCTACATCCTTCAGGTTGATGTCGTAGTCCTTGAGTGTTTGCTTCATCCAGAGAAGCTGAGTGCAGCAATGTATTCGGCTTCGGCAGTGGAGAGTGAGACACGGTTCTGCTTCTTCAAAGACCAACATACAAGAGCTCGTCCAAGAAAGTGACAAGTGCCTGATGCAGACTTGCGATCAACTCTGTCGCCAGTGAAGTCAAAATCTGAGTAGCCAATTAGCTCGAACTTCAAACCCTTTGGATACCATAATCCTAGCGTTGGGGTGTGAGTGAGATATCTAAGTATTCGCTTCACAACAAGGTGATGCGAATCCTTTGGTGCCGCTTGAAATCAGGCGCACATGCAAACACAAAGCATTATATCTGGCCTAGATGCACATAAGTACAACAAAGATCCAATCATGGAGCGATATACCTTCTGATCAAAATCTTTACCATATTCATCAGTGCAGAGGTGTCCATTGGTAGGCATTGGCATCTTGAACCCTTTGGCTTCATTCATGCCAAAGTTCTTGAGGAAGTCCTTGAGGTACTTCTCCCGAGATATGAAGATGCCATTTGGTTGTTGTCAAATCTGAAGCCCTAGGAAGAACTTCAGTTCTCCCATCCTCGACATTTGATACTTATCTTGCATCATATAATCAAACTCATCACTGTATTTGTTGTTAGTACAGCTGAAGATAATGTCATCCACATATATTTGACATACAAACAATTCACTATTATAGGATTTAGTGAAGAGAGTGGGATCGACTGAACCAGGTTTGAAGCCTTTCTTCATGAGGAATTCCTTGAGTGTGTCATACCAAGCCCTTGGTGCTTGCTTGAGGCCGTAGAGTGCCTTGTTGAGCTTGAAGACATAGTCAGGATGCTTTGGATCTTCAAACCCTGGTGGCTGAGCAACATATACTTCTTCCTCAATCTTACCATTGAGGAATACACTTTTGACATCCATTTGATACAAGAATATATCATGATGGTTAGCATAAGCAAGTAATATATGAATGGCTTCGAGTCTAGCTACAGGTGCAAAGGTTTCATTGAAGTCAATACCCTCAACCTGAGTGTAACCTTGAGCCACCAGTCGTGCCTTGTTTCAGATGACTTGGCCTGACTCATCTTTCTTGTTGCGAAAGATCCACTTGGTACCGTTGATGTTGTGCTTCCTTGGATCAGGACGCTTTACAAGCTCCCACACATTGTTCAGCTTGAACTGGTGAAGCTCTTCCTGCATGGCTTGAATCCATTCTGATTCCTCAAAAGCTTCATCAAATTTGGTGGGTTCAGTAATAGATACAAAAGCAAAGTTCCCACAAAAGTTAGCTAATTGAGTAGCTCTTGAGCGGGTAAGTGGACCTGGTGCATTTATGCTGTCAAGCATTCTCTCAATTTGAAATTAATTTGCCACACGAGGATGGGGAGGCCGAAGACTCTGTTTTGGCTGCTGAGCATTGTCTTCGTCAGAAGCATTGTCTTCAGGTTCAACATTGTCTTCGCACTGAGTGGATGGTGGAATGATGACTTCTTAAACCACAGGTTCTTCAGGCACAATTTCTCCAGTGCCCATTAGTCTAATAGCTTTTCCAGAAGATAATTCATCTAGCACAGGAGGCAGGTGCTCTCTTTGCGAGCCGTTAGTTTCATCGAACCGCACATCTATAGTTTCAACAACTTTATTGTGAAAGATTTTGAAGACTCTGTAGGTGTACGAGTCATTTCCATAACCAAGCATAAAATCCTCATGTGCTTGTGGTGCAAATTTAGAAGTGTGGTGTGGATCTCTTATCCAACATCTTGCATCGAAGACTTTGAAGTAACTTACATTGGGTTTCTTACCAGTGAGAAGCTCATAAGATGTTTTCTTGAAGAACTTGTGAAGATATACTCTGTTGATGATGTGGCATGCAGTGTTAATGGCTTCAGGACATAGCTTCCGTGGTGTCTTGTATTCATCGAGCATGGTGCAAGCCATCTCAATGAGAGTCCTATTCTTGCGTTCCATGACACCATTTTGCTAAGGGGTGTATGGAGCAGAGAACTCATGAGTGATGCCAAGAGTGTCAAGAAAGATGTCCAAGCCCGTGTTCTTGAATTCAATGCCATTGTCACTCCTGATGTGCTTGATCTTGATGTTGTAGTTGTTCATGCATCTATTTGCGAAGCGCCTGCAGACATCCCGCACTTCTATTTTGTAAAGTATGATATGCACCCAAGTGAATCGAGAATAATCATCAACTATCATGAAGCCATATAGATTTGCAGTGGTGGAGAAGGTGGAATAATGAGTAGGGCCAAATAAATCCATGTGTAGCATCTCGAAGGGACGAGAAGTCATCATGATAGTCTTCAAGGGGTGTTTGGCCCTGGTCATCTTCCCGGCTTCACGGGCACCACACAGGTGGTCCTTTTTGAACTTGACACCCTCGACACCAATGATAAACTTCTTGGCGAGAGTGTGGAAGTTCCTCATCCCAGCATGTCCTAGCCTTCTCTGGCATAGCTAGCATTCTGAAGCTTTCACTAGAAGACATGAGGCAACCTATGGTCCTACATAGAAGTCTACCATATACAAATCACCTCTTCGAAAACCTTCGAAGACTTTGGTTTTGTCAGAGGCCATCAGTACCACACATCGAAATTTTCCAAAAATGACAAGCATATCTAAGTCACATAGCATTGAGACAGACATTAAGTTGTAACCAAGGGATTCGGCAAGCATGACATTTTCCATGTGTTGGTCCCTTGAGATAGCAACTCTACCTAGTCCCAATACTTTGTTGTTGCTCTTGTCAGCAAAGACAATGTGGTCTTTTGTTGGAGGTCGAAGAGTTTGCTCCATATCGATAGGCTTCGATCACCAGTCATGTGACTGGTGCAACCACTATCCATGATCCATTCAGTGGCATTGGATTTGTCTTCCTGCATTGAGAATTAGTATGGTTCACCAAGGCATGCAACAGTAACATGCATTGATGAGTGATATAGCAGTGCATATTGATAGAAGACATTGGATGATATGAATGATAACATTCGCATTTATTGTCTTGCGTCCAAACAAGATAGTTTTTGGGTCTCTAGAGATAACCTTCGGGATAGGCTTCTTCCTATCTGGAGACCCGATGCTGCATGAAGATATTAGTTCTTCTTAACCACCCACATGCGAAGGGGTGGCTTAGAAGCAATGAGTCATAAGGCAGAGAATTTGGGCAAAGATGCCCTAATATCACGTTTCACAGGAGGGTTAGTGTACTCAAATGAATAAGCTGAGAAATTCTTGGTTGGATGAACATAACGGTTCATGCCATAGTGCACATATTCATGTGTCATTTGAGCCCTTCCCTGCGAAACAGATTTGTTAGAGTGACCATATGAGGACCTTTGTCTTCTCGAAGACATTGATCTGGGGTTTGTCTTCTTCTTGAGAGATGTCGTCAGGACATTCAAACAAAGCTTCTCAAGAAGACTTTTGGGAACCCAAATCTTTTTCAAAGGAGAACAATTCCTGCAGTTAGTACCAAAAAATATGGCAAACACTTCACTGTTTTGGCATTTGAACAGTTTATAGTTGGAATCAAATGATTCATCAATAACGAGAGGATTCACATAGTTGTAGCCAGATAATGTGGAAGGATCAACTGAATGACCTTTCGCAGCAACCCTTGTGGTTTTGGGGTAATGCTAAGGTGTCCAGTAAGATCCATCAACATTGAGATTTCTTTCGAAACCAACAACCTCTTTCCTAGGGTTTTTGTTCAGAATAGTCTTCTTCGGGACATCACAAAGAATCTGATGTCCTTTCAGACTCTTGTACATGTTGTTCTCAAGCAATGTCTTCAACCTGTCATTGTCATCATTGATAGCAGTGGCTTTCTCAGATGAGGGGTTAGGTGGCACAGATATAGTTGAAGATAGAGCATTTTCAGAAGTCTTGGAATATTCAGCAGTAGAGACATTAGTGTACGAGCAATGCATCTTAAGCATGGAGCGTCAAATTCATCCTGAGCGGTACTAATCTGTTCTGCTAGGAGTGAGTCATTTTCCTTCCGTAGGTCATCAAGTGCTTCCCTCAACTTCTCAAGATCTCTCTTTTTCTGAAGATATTCAAGAGTAAGCTTCTCATGATCAGTTGAGAGGGCATCATGACGACTTTGGAGATCATCAACCTTGAACGAAGACTACGCATGTCTTCAGCCATAGTTTCGTTCAGACTCATATCTTCGCGTAACAGGTCATCGCTTTTCTCTAGAGTAGATTGCATTTTCTCCATAGCATTTTGTTGCTTGGTGGAAATTTTTACATGTTTAGCTTAGCTTGGTTTCATGTCATTATCAGATTCAACTTTAGATTCAGATTCATGATGTGAGGACTTTGAGGATACCTTGGAGGCTTTCGCCATGAAGCAGTAGGCTGGAGTAGTGTCATCATCACTCACTTCGGTGTTGAAGAAGGAGCCATTGTCTTCGGGTTCGAAGACAAACTTAGAAATATAATCCGAAGTCATTGCCAGTCCAGCTACTTTAGCATCACATTCCTCCTCAGATGCTTCCTCGGCCACGGAACCAGATTCAGACTGTGAATCCATTTCCTTTCCGATGAAGGCATGTGCCTTTCTAGATGAACTCTTCCCGTGTGATGAAGACTTCGCATACTTCTTCTTCTTCTTGTCATCGGAGTCGTAGTTCTTGCTCTTCTTCTTGGATTCATTTTCACATTGAGGACAATCAACAATGAAGTGACCAGTTTTCTTGCACCTATGACAGGTTTGCTTCTTGCTATCCTTGAAAGGCATATCTCCAAATCTCTTGGAATCACTTCTTGAAGATTTAGCATAGCTTTTTGACTTGGCAAACTTCCGAAACTTCCTAACAAGCAAGGCAAGTTCCTTTCCAAAGTCTTCAACACCATCAGAACTGCATTCAGAGTTGTCTTCAGATAAAGACACAGCTTTGTCCTTCGGCGCACGGGAGCGACTACAACTTGGTCCGTAGATATCTCTCTTCTCATCTTGTTGGAATTCGTGGGTGTTCAACCTCTCAAGTATATCAACTGGGTCCTAACTCTTGAAGTTAGGGCGCTCTTGGATCATACGTGTGAGAGTGTCAAAGGAACTGTCAAGTGATCTGAGTAGCTTCTTCACGACTTCATGTTTGGTGATATCAGTGGCACCGAGTGCATTCAGCTCATTGGAGATGTCAGTGAGGCGATCAAAGGTGAGCTGAACATTTTCATTGTCGAATCACTTGAAGCGGTTGAACAGGTTGCGAAGCACATCAACACGGGAGTCTCGTTGAGATGAGATGCCTTCGTTCACTTTGGACAGCCATTCCCAGATTTTCTTGGAGGTGATAAGTGCACTCACACGGCCATATTGTCCTTTGGTCAGATGACCACAGATGATGTTCTTGGCGGTGGAGTCGAGTTGCGCGAACCTCTTCACATTAGCAGCATTAATACCTTCACCAACTTCGGGAATGCCTGCCATGACGACATACCATAGGTTGTTGTCAATGGCTTCGAGATGCATTTGCATCTTGTTCTTCCAGTAGGGGTAGTCAGTGCCATCGAAGACAGGGCACGCAACGGAGACCTTGATTATCCCTGCAGTTAACATAGCTAAAACTCCACGGTGGTTAAACCGAAACACAGAAAAAGGGAGTACCTTGCTCTGATACCAATTGAAAGTGCTAGTTATCGACTAGAGGGGGTGAATAGGCAATTTTTATGAAAGTCTTCGAAACAATGAATGTATTCAAATAATGCGGAAAACTTAAATAGGATAAGGTAGGGATACAATCAAGGATCTATACAAGGCATGCAATGCAGTGAAGACATTGAAGCAGGTTAAGCATAATCATCATGAATACTAAGATGAGTCGAAGACAAACTTAGATGGTATGAAGATAAACAGTTGATATGAATGTCTTCGGAGAAAGTCTTCACGCAGTGTTCAAGCAATGACTTCACAGTTCAGAGTAGGAATGTAAAAGAGTGAAGGATAGAACCAATTGCTTGACGAAGAAACATGATTTGTTGGACCAGTTCTAGTTGCTATGACAATTGTACGTCTGGTTAGGGAGGCTAAGATTGAACTCAGAAGACCTTGTCTTCACTTTATTCCCCTTGAGACGAAGTCACTTAGACAACTCCCAATCACTCAGGTAAGTCTTCAGGGGAGACTTCTGAAACCCGTACAAACTTGGTCACCCGGCAGTCTAGAATGACTCTTGGACGCTCTAGACCCAGATGCCTAACCGTCTAGAAGATCACAGTCTTCAAGTGTAATAAGTCTTCAGTTCACTCAGAACAGAAAGTCTTCGGTGATGCTCAAACACACTAGCTCTAGGTGTTGAGGTGTATCCTCGCAGGATGTGTATCTCTCAAAGTCTTCGAGGTGGGTTGCTCCAAAGCGACAATAGTCGTATCTCTCTCTAAGCAGCCAACTTCTCATGATGGAGGGGGTGGGCTATTTATAGCCAGCAGGCAACCCGACCTGATATGACCAAAATGACCCTGGGTCAATGGCCAACCGACACGTGTCACAACGGCCTTTTGAACGCACACGCCAACTTCACTTGGGCTACAAGTAAAGCTGACTCAACCAGCTCTCGAAGAGTTTTCCTCTCAATGTCTTCACTCGAAAACATAGGTATGGGTTGAGCATCACGTCAGCATCTGACTTTGATCACATCGACCCCACTTAACAGTACGGTGGTTCCTATGACTCAGTAAAGAAGAAACAAAACTACCAAAAGACTTCGTCATCGCGTTTTATTGTCTTCGGACGAATGTCTTCGTCCACCACCAATGGCTTCAGTCATAACCAATGTCTTCGGACATTTTGGTCGGTCATCTTCGATGGCTAAACCAAAACTCCAGGGACTTCTCTCTGTGTTAGCATGTGAACTCTCACAAACACATTAGTCCCTCAACAACGTTTGTCTTCAATACTCCAAAACCAAACAAGGGTGGCACTAGATGCACTTACAACTATGTATGCGATAAGCAGGACATTAATCCAAGTGCATATACAACTATTACTCCGCCCAAGACCGCTATCCAACATGCATCTCAAAGTATTAAGTTCATCACAAACAGAGTAACGTAAAAAAGCAAGATGATATAATATAGACATAATATGATCAATCAATATGACCGAGCCCTGTTGTTTTATCCTTAGTAGCAACAATATATTATGTGCCCTTATACATTATGTCACTGGACAAGCTCATCGTAAGATTGAACCTACTACCCAGCACCTCTCCCACTAAGATAAATCAATCAAACTTGTCCAAAGTAGACCGATATGTCAAAGAGAAATAGAAAGTTATAAAATTATGTAGAAAAGAAGGGTCAAGAAACTCATATAAATTCACTGAACAATCTGATCATAAACCCACAATTCATATGATCCCAACAAATATATCATAATAGATTACGTCAGATTAATTTTAGAGAAGATCATTGTATTGAAGATCGATGGAGAGAGAGGGAGAGAGAGGGAGGGAGAGATAGAGAGATCTAGCTACTACTATGGGCCCATAGGTCCTGAAGGAACTACTCGGGCAGCAAGGTTGATGAAGATGGCGTCCCCAATGATTTTCCCCTCCAACTGAGCACCCGAAAAAGGCTCCAAATGGGATTGCGCGGAATAAAGGCTTGCAGTGGCCATAAAATTATTTCGAGTCTCGCTTCAAGGGTTTCTAAATATGTGAGAATTTATAATTAAAAAATTAGTGCGAATGGAGCTACAAGTGGTCCACAAGTCAGGATGGCATGCCCTACCCCTAAGGCGCGGATCCCTGGCTTGTGGGACCCTCGTGGGTCTTCTCGTCCTCCCCCGAAGCTTCTAGGGTCTCTTATTGTCCAAGAAATCATAAAGAAGTTTCATCATGTTTGGACTTATGTAGGTATGGTTTTCCCTGTGAAACCAAAAATATGTGGAAAAAACATGAACTAGCATTGGGCATCAAATTAATAGTTTAGTCCATAAAAATAATATAAAATGACATATAAAACATATAAAAACGATAACATGATAGCATTTAACAATAAAAATTATAGATACATTGGAGACGTTTCAAGTGTCGTCGAAAAGCCACCCGACCCCTTTCCCATGTTTCTCTGGAATCACCAGCCTCATGCGCATCTCCCCAACACCCTCCAAATGACGAGAGCCCCCTCAAAGCATGTCCTCAACGAAGGTCGATCCATTCCACCACCGTGATATCGTTCTCGGACTAGTAAGGAGGCATGTCCGCTAGCGTCAGCATGTTCGCACGAGACCTGATCCGACATGTATCATCAGGAGCCCCTGCATGAATGATATGTCTATTTCCGAATCTCGCTAGCGCACACGCACTCTCACAAGACTCGCACACAATTACTTCTGAAAATAATAGCTTTTGATTTAGGTCATTTCGTAGTAACTCTAATTCTCTCAACATGAATCCCTCCACATTACCGATGTGTCACATCATCATCTACTAACACAAATTTGTAGCACATGCGTACCACAATTTAATTGTGGCAACTTCAACGGTCCAACATACATGTATACTCTTTGTTCACATACAAATACTCCCCAAAATAATAGCTTTTGATTTAGGTCATTTCGTTCATACATAATTCATCCAAAATTAATCTTTATATTCCCGCAACAACGAACGGGGAAATCACCTAGTTATCCCAACTATGTAATTCACAAACTTGAATCCTTAGTGAGCCCTAGTTTGGAAACTTGAATCCGAATTGAGTGATCCATTTCTGCATTATGATCACTGGCATCAATGTAGCCATACTTGCACAAATTAGAATCATTCAAGCTTGAATTCAAATTACGTTTGAACAAAGTTTACAAACCACATGTAGAAATGGGGTGAAACTTGTTGCAAAGTGATCCTTATGAAGCCCTATTTCAATCAGAACAATTTAAATTAAGTTTGCAGCAGGTAATCTTGATCATACCAAGATTCTATCCTCGATACAAAAAGTGTTGCCACGACAGCCATTTTTTGTGCCATAGCAAAAATTTTGATAGACTCTATTCAATTATGTTTTAGCCATATGCTTTGATGTATTAAACCAAACCTAGTGATGCTTTTACCTGAATGTTCATATTCACTTTGAGTATTCAATAGCACCAATAGTTTTAATCAATGAACCCTTCAAATTTGAACAATTCAAATTTCAATTCACAACTTGTTCGATCATATCTTGGGAACCCTTGATCGAAGTGCAATGATTCTTTTTTGGATATTGAAATCTTCCCGAGAGCCATACCCAGTAGACATCATATATGCACCCTGTATGGATATTTCTAATTTAGTTTGAACTCAAAATTTCCCTAGCAGTCAAACCGTGCATCCAATTCAATTGAACACCTTTTGCAATTGAATTTTATACCATACACTTGTCATACAAAACTTGTGATTCAATATTATATTCCTTTTGATCTATTTGAAACTAAAGTAAATTATTTCAAACTCCAATTCAGCATAATTTAGAATTGCAGAGCTTCGATTCAAGTAATTCCTTTTGCAAATGAATTTATACAAGAACACAATAGAGGAAGACAACGAAGAAGCCTGCCAACGTGATGACTAGAAGCAGCACCGGAGCCGGGCCAGAGGCACACACTCACGACGACGGTGATAGCCCGTAATACGAGTTGCTGCAATGGGAGTTGGCATTACCGTCCTCATCGTATATAACATTACAGGGCTATCACCGTCGTCATGAGTGTGTGCGATGGTGATAGCCCGGCTCACTTCTAGTCATCGCATTGCAGCAATGGCCAGAGAGGCGGCGAACCTGGAAGAAAATGCGACCACCTTGCAGCAATGGCCAGAGAGGAGGCGACTATCACAACTTGCGTCTCCTCAGTCTCGACCACCTCCAGCGAGAGTGACGAAGAAAATGCGAACCGGTGTGAGCACCAAAACCAAATGGCGACCACCCGCACCCGCCCCAACCCTCCTCTCTCCTATGCGAAGCACCGACCCAGAGCACTGAATCGACGTGTGCCTAGCGAAAACCCGAAGCCGCCACACCACATCCCAGTGTTCACTTTCCTTGTTTTCTAGGATCACTGGAACCGCTCAGTATAAATTCAAGGCCTTATTGGCATGAAAAATGTCCTCGCAGGGCCCAGGACCACGACCAAACCGACCTTTGCATTTCAGCGAAGAAGAAAAGTCGATTCATTTACATAGGAAGAAGGCCTAGGGTGCCCATGGTTCTAATCAGGCTCCAGTTCAGACTCACGTTCGCCCTGAGATACGCATGAAGCAAAGGAACTGGCGAACTATTCTGTTACTCTTGTTCAGAGGAACAGATAAAACCCACCTATTTCGTTACTCTTTTTCGCGGAGGATATCTGAATCTAGAAGACCTTGTCAAATCAGCAGCAAGAAGTGACCTTACAGATCACTTCCCTGGATTACAGAGAAGATTGTAAACTTTATGTGCCTTCTCTAGCACTTGCCAATCAGTCAAGAGAAACATCATGCCAAGAGAAGTCCCTCGCAATATGCTCATGGTAAGTTGAAACCTGCCATATCTTGCGAGAATGCACGCCCTAAAAACTAAACAGCGTGATCTTGAAGTAGAACATTCAATAATTCCCTTGAAGTAGAACAGTCAATAATTCCACCAAAAAACTTGGGATCATGAAAACATATAGCTAATCATGGGTTCATCAGCGAAAAGAGTCAAGGGGCATCGATAGTGAGATCAGATGCTTTTTCAACGAACGATATATTTGGAACAGAATACACATACAGTCAATTTTTCAGGAAGAGGTGACAGTTTTGAGAGCGGTATTTACAGATGCACAGTTCCCAGATTGTGCATATTAGGCTGAGTACTTTTATTTTCTAATTTGGTAGAGAAATATGGAATAGAAGTAGGCTATTCCAGTTGCATTATGGATGTACATACGCACTGTTTAGAGTCCACTGTTCCAAAGAACTGAAGCAACTACAAAGGCGTGACAGACCTTGCTAAATACTCCCTCCATCCCAAAATAAGTGTCTTAAGCTTAGTACAACTTTATACTAGAGCTAGTATAAAGTTGAGACAGTTATTTTGGGATGGAGGGAGTAAAAATCAAGCTGTAAGTATACTGTTGCACATGCGTTTTTATAAGCAAAGAAATGGATAAAAACTAGTACCATAAACACTCTTATATTTCTTTACGGAAGGAGTACTTCATAAAGATAACTAGCGACATATAGTAAGCAAACAACATAAGCAATGTACATCTATGGATATGTAAGCTGCTGTTTTGCTCCACTAATCTACTATACCTCTTTAATGGAAAGAAAACAATCCACTGTCACAAGCTATTTATTCCATATGCTTTTACCAGTCGATGCAATGTGCCATTTTTCTTCCTAACTAACAAAACATGATGCACGAACATGGGGACATAAGCAGAACTACATACATCCTTCACCATCCTGATCCTGGCCAACCAAGCTCAGTATACGGTCAAATGATAGTTAACGAATCTGACATAGGCGACATTCTACATAAGCCATGCAGAGAAAATGGCACCTCACACGTGCTACAAAACAGCGAACTATATCCAGAAGCACATTGCTGTCATATATTGCAGACACATGAAAATAACACTAGTCCCTCATATACTTCTGCTACCTTCAATTTCTACATATACTAATGGTAGTTAAAAAACTCAGCCATATCTCAAGATAAAGCATGCCTACAAGAAACTAAACAGCAAGATCTTGCAGAGAACAGTCAACGATTCCTCAAAAGGTATGGATCAAGCATGTAAACATTTGGTGAATTAAACATCGATTCAGCACAAAAAAGGGTCATTGATTGTAAGATTGGCTGCTCTCTTCAAGCGGTAAGGAACGGCTGCTTTAGGTAACTCATGTAGCACTGCAGAGATACCTGTTGGGAACTGTACGTACTGCAATTCCTCTTTTATCTCATTCACCTTGTCAGCTGAAGACAAGATTTCTTTGTCCGACACAACGACCAGTAAGGACTGCAGCTCTTGGGCATTCATGGCGATCAACTTGATGAATTCAAATTCATTCTGATCCCCTCGGAAATCGTGAATAACCATCTTCTTGGCATGTGATCTCAAGCAATCAACCTGACTGACCTCCTGATAGAACCTGGCATGATGCTCCCCACTGGGTTCACTGGCAGTTACAGATCGATTATGCGGTGCAGACTGCAAATCGGTACCAATGTGAGACTAATTCGGTTAAATACTGATGATACGATTATAAAATGATCGACTGGCTGAAGGAACTGGGGGCTACCTCAATGTGCAGCGTCTCAACGTTGGGAAAGCATCTGAGGAAGCTGGCGAGCATCTTAACCTCCCCGGAGATGCCCAAATTCACTGCCAACGCCAATATCTCGACGCTTGGAACCACAGTCCTTGCGTTCGCCATTGTGTCCGGCTGCAAAGCGGTCCACCAAGACAAGGTACACAAGATTACTACTCCTCAAGTGTTCCATAATCATACAAAACACATAATCATGGATGGATCGATGTGGATGGAATATATAAGTTTGAGAGACTGCAATAACTATCGTAACTCATTGACTAGCTACTTCCTGATTATAGAGGAGAACATGATGGATGGATCAATCTGGATGGAATAATTACAAGTTGAGAGATAGAGATGGAGACCGAGAGACGTACCCTGATGACGCTGTCACCAATCTGCAGCTTGTGAGCTCTTGTATCCAGATAGCCGAGCACCCGCAGGTTGGGAGCACAAGCGATCCTAAACTCCACCACACCATCAGGCGGCAGGAACAAGTAGAGCCGCTCCAGGAGCGGCGTGTCCACCACGGTGAACTCCTTATCATTGGCCAGCCCAACGAGCGCGCACCTGAGGGTTTTGCTGCGGAGACGGACATGCTTGGGGGGGCTATTGAGGGTGAGCCGAAGGGATTTCAGAACGGGGCAGGCAGCGATCAAGCACTCCAGGTCCTGGTCGCTTATGACAATCCTCGTCAGGGTGAGAATCTGGAGCTGGGCAAGATTTATGTCGGCGCGGCGGCAGAGGTCGGCGGAGAACGTCCAGAAGTCCAGCTTGAGGTCCTGGAGCGAGTCGGAGCGGAGGATGTCGGCGGGAAGAAGGCGCGCGGAGTCGGGCTGATTCACGGTCGAGGGAGGCGGCGCAAGGATGTAGCGGTTGGGGTAGGCGAGAGCGAGTTCCCGCGTGCGCTTGTCGACGAGGAGGCGCGGCCACCCGGGGAGCTCACGGTTCAGGGAGGCGAGCCTGCAGTCGTGGAGGATGACCGAGCGGAAGGGGCCCGGGTGCTCGCCGAGGATTTGGGGTACCAGGGCATCGCGGGCCGGCTCGGGGATGCCGGCATCCTCGAGGACGAGCGGGTTGGAGCGCCAGATGTGGCGCCAGCTGGAGGAGAGGGCGGCGGCGGCGGCAGCTTCCCTGACGGGGAGGTAGGTGATGATGTTATGGAGGAGGTCGTCGGGGAGGGCGCCGAGGCGGTTCCTGCCGGCGGCGAGGCGGCGCCTGCGAACCCGGCTGCGGGTGCCGTCGGACATGGTGGCGAGGCGAGGGTTTGGTGCGGTTTGGTTTTGGCTGGAATGGGGAGGACGGGCGTGGAACGTTCTACCCGGCCGGAGCGACTAAAATGGAGAGATGTCGTGCTAAAAGCTTGTCCTTCGGATCCCATTTATCCCCCAAAAGTAAGAAGGAAAAATCTATTTAGAATAGTGCGCACGTTGGTCGTTCCGTGCGGCGGCACGAAGAGATGTGTGCGTACTAATCAAGCGGCCCACAAGACATCATCGTTTTGTCTATCTCGTGCATAGCCTGTGCATTTCCTTATCCTCCTCTCTCTCTTCTCCCTCCTCAACTTCAGATCCCTCACGTCGGCGGTTGATCCCGCTGCCCCTACTCCCACACCCGCTCTGGTGCCGGCGTGCCCCCAACTTCCGGTGAAGTGCCCGGCTGCTATGCACATGTTTTTTCCCCATCTCGCGGTGGCTTTTTTGGGGGCTTTTCATGGCGGGGCGATTTGTTGAAAATCACCGGCGAGCTTGAGGAGAGGGAGGGGTGGAGAGGGGGATGGATCTCTAGCATGGCGCCGCGGATCCGCTGGTCAGGGCGCTAATTGGTGGTGTTTGCATCATGATGTATTCCAATGCAGTTGTAATTTGTGTAAATCGCCGGCGAGCTTGACGAGGAGGAAGCAGGGAGAGTGGCTTGGTCTTCGACGAGCTTTACAAGGAGGAAGGGTGGAGAGGGACTGGGTCTCCGGCAAGGCGCTGGTTGAGTGCGCTCGTTATACCATATACTCGAGCGTCTGTGGTTCTTGCAGCCATGGTGACAACTTGGTTCATCAAATCTGACAAGTTCATTCAACTAATCTGACAACTGTGGGAAAGACAATTACATCAAATCCGATTAGGGCAAGCCCGGCCATTTTTTCTGGCAGCCTGATAAAACTAATCTGACAATTATGGAGTAGGCAAGTACAGCAAATACCATTACGGCAAGCTCGGCAACTATTTCTGGCAACCTGATACAATCAATCTGGCAGTTTGATTAAACTATCTGACAAACTAGGGGTGGTACATCAAATCTGACCATGATAAGCTCGGCAACTAATCTGACAACATGATACAAGTAATTAGGATAATTGATACAACTAATCTGGCAACTAGGGAGTACAACAAATCTCTTGGAAGCTACTCATGTTTTTGTTCCATCATAGCATTTTTTCCCTCGGTTATTTTTCGTATCAACCGGAATCTAATTCCAACATCACAGGTGAAGTTTTAATTTATGGAGAAGAAAAAAGAGTGAAAGAAACCGGGGAATGTGATGTTTTCTATACAGATACACACGGGCTGAAAGCTGAAAGCGACAGGGAAAGGCTGAAAGTTGGGACTCATGCATGTGCAGGCCCCCTCCCACCAACGAACAACCATTTAGCCAATAATCTTACGTGCGCGGTGTGTGCCAGCGGGCGCCGCACGAGAAGGCGTATATGCGGCGCCGCTGCATAGTGGCGTCCAAGAAAGAAATTCTGGTAATTCCTTGTGCTCCAATTAAATTATTCATATTATCCCTCATCTTTTAATTCCTCGTTTTTGGAAAAATAAACTCTTCTTCATCTAGCTCAACCCCCTACAACTTGATCCCTTAAAAACTACAGTATACTAGTATTTGTCAATTCATCCAAGTGTTTGCATACAAACTCCATTTGGACATATGTTGCACGATCAATTTGAGACCATTCTAGATGGAGAACAATCAATATGCAAAAGTACGATTTGGGAAATTTATCAATCACCTTGTGGATGGTGGTGGTCGGAGCGATAGTGGTTGGCAATAGAGCTTCGGCTAGGACCAAGCAACACGGGAAGACATCGACGACTATGTGTAGTAGGCTACAAAGGTGGTTCTTGGGCCGTGAAGGCGAGTCACGCGGCCAGGATGTATAGTCCATGGCGGGAGCGGTGATGATGATTAACTTGGTCGGTTCCAAAGCCGTAGAGCGATGAGGGCTCACGAGTGCACCTCCTACGCCATCTCTGAGGTCATAAGGTTTGATTCTTGGCAAAATTGGACAACGGAAAGATGGGGAAGAACTCCATGAAGGATGTGGGGGAGGATGAAGAATCTACCGGGGGCATGGACCGATTCTGTCATGGGGGTTAGTGGCGGCAAAGGGAGGTGGTCGGCGCCAAGAGGGAGGTTAGACGCTAGCCCGTGGTGCTGCTAGAGCAAATATGGGCTAGGTAGCTAGGATATGGGGATTGAAAAGTGAAAGTTTTGGGGGAATTAATGATTCCAGGGGTGAGCTACAGTAGCCCCCACCCCAAAATAAATAAATTGGTGAGCACCCAAAAACACCCAAAATTCCCTTAAAGCGGGAGATGCGTCTTTTCCTATAATTGTTGGGGAACGTCGCATGGAAAACAAAAATTTTCTTACGCACACGCAAACCTATCCATGGTGATGAGTGTCTACGAGAGGGAGAGTGGATCTACGTACCCTTGTAGATCGCTAAGCGGGAAGCATTAAGAAACGCGGTTGGTGTAGTCGAACGTCTTCACGATCCAAATCGCCGAGCATCCCGCGATCTAATCACGAACAGTCCCGCGATCTCGTCACGATCCGTCCCGCGATCCAATCACGAACGTCCCGTGGCCTTGATCACGATCCTTCCGATCTAGTACCGAACAGACGGTACCTCCGCGTTCAGCACACGTGCAGCTTGATGACGATCTTAACCGTCTTGATCCAGCAAGAGGAGGTGGAGAGGAGGAAGAGTTCACCGGCAGCGTGACGGTGCTCCGGCGATGGTGGTGGAGTGATTCCGGCAGGGCTTCGCCTAAGCACTGCGGAAAACCGATCTAGAGGAGCACCGGTGGAACGGGTAGCACGAGGCCGTAAATTCTATGCAAAACCCTTCTATTCCACCAGTATATATAGGAGGAGAGGAGGAGGTGGTCTGGCGCAGGGCTGAGCCCCTCTTGGAGTCGGCCGAAGCCAAGGGGGAGGAGTCCTACTCCTCCTCCACTCCTAGTAGGAGTAGGACTCTCCCTTTTTGCCTTTTTTCCACTCTTTTTTCCTTTGGGATTCTTCCCCCAGCCGCATGGGCCTGTTGTGGCTATTCCACCAGCCCACTAAGGGCTGGTTAATACTCTCCCACAGCCCATGAAGCCTCTTGGGTCGAAATACCCCTCCCGGAGGTCTCCCAGTACACTACCGGCACTCCCGGTACACTACCGATGAGCCCGAAACTTTTTCGACGACCAAAATAGGACTTCCTATATATGAATCTTTACCTCCGGACCATTCCGAAGCTCCTCGTGACGTCCAGGATCTCATCCGAGACTCCGAACAAACTTCGGTCACCACCATACATAACTCTATACTACCGAAACGTCACCAAACCTTAAGTGTGCAGACCCTACGGGTTCGAGAACTATGTAGACATGACCGAGACACCTCTACGGTCAATAACCAATGGCGGGACCTGGATGTCCACATTGGTTCCTACATATTCTACGAAGATCTTTATCGGTCGAACCTCTATGTCAAGGATTCAGTTAATCCCGTATGATGTTCCCTTTCTTCTTCAGTATGTTACTTGCCCGAGATTCGATCGTCGGTATCTCCATACCTAGTTCAATCTCACTACCGGCAAGTCTCTTTACTCGTTCCGTAATACAAGATCCCGCAAATAACAATTAGTCACATTGCTTGCAAGGCTCATTGTGATGTTGTATTACCGAGTGGGCCCTGAGATACCTCTCCGTCACACGGAGTAACAAATCCCAGTCTCGATCTATGCCAACTCAACAGACACCCTCGGAGACACCTGTAGAGCACCTTTATAGTCATCCAGTTACGTTGTGACGTTTGATACACACAAGGTACTCCTCCGATACCTGTGAGTTGCATGATCTCATGGTCATAGGAACATATGCTTGACATGCAGAAAACAATAGCAATAAACTGACACGATCATAAGCTACGTTTGTAGTTTGGGTCTTGTCCTTAAGTGTGCAGAAAACAGTAGCAATTAACGGAACCTTAAGTGTGCAGACCCTGCGGGTTCAAGAACTATGTAGACATGGCCAAGACACCTCTACGGTCAATAACCAATAGCGGGACCTCGATGCCCATATTGGTTCCTACATATTCTACGAAGATCTGTATCGGTCGAACCTCTTTGTCAAGGATTCAGTTAATCCCGTATGATGTTCCCTTTGTTCTTCGGTATGTTACTTGCCCGAGATTCGATCGTCGGCATCTCCATACCTAGTTCAACCTCATTACCAGCAAGTCTCTGTACTCATTTCGTAATACAAGGTACTCCTCCGGTGTCTGTGAGTTGCATGATCTCATGGTCATAGGAACAGATACTTGACATGCAGAAAACAGTAGCAATAAATTAACACGATCATATGCTACGTTTGTAGTTTGGGTCTTGTCCATCACATCATTCTCCTAATGATGTGATCCCATTATCAAATGACATCTCATGTCCATGGCTAGGAAACCTTAATCATCTTTCAATCAATGAGCTAGTTCACTAGAGGTATACTAGGGACATTGTGTTTGTCTATGTATCCACACATGTATCCATGTTTCCAATTAATACAATTATAGCATGGATAATAAACGATTATCATGAACAAGGAAATACAATAATAAACACTTTATTTATTGCCTCTCGGGCATATTTCCAACAATAATCTCATCCATATTGGTGGGAGCGAACAAATAGAGAATTCACTCATATATGTCGTCGAACGTCGGGACGCCATGCCTCGCTTGCATCGTTGACCGGCCACACCGCCTACCCCCCCCCCCCCATTTTGCCACAGGCCGATCGCGCTGCTAGGCTAAGTATTGGTGACGGGTTTTTTACGTGATTTGTAAAAGCAACAAACATGAAAATCTCAATAAATTTATTAGGAAAGCCCCTATAGCTGTTGGAGATGCCCTAGGTTTCTCCACATTTATTTTATTTTATGAAGAGAACGTTTAGATGCTAATTCAGCTATGTTTGAAACTAAAAAATCACATGGAAATTTTCTACCTCTAGAAAAAATCAAAACCATCACTAATCATCATATATATAGCTTGTATATACTAAAAATAAAAAAAATAAACATGTACATTTTTGCAACCTGTAAATTTACGCTTTAGTAGTGGGCGATTTTATGTGACCATGATTTGAACAAATTCTAGCAATTGTAATTAATCATCCATAATGTACAGATATGACAAGAAACGTCCCATGAATCTGTAGACACGAGAAGTGACCCAAGAAGAGGACGGGGCGGGTGCCTCAGATTCCGGTGTCACGAGGTTTCCCTCATCTCTGTCGATTTCTAGGTGGTGGTGAGAGGAAAGGGAACCTCGGTGCCTTGTTCTTTGTGTGCTTAGTATCCTTATGATTTGGGGCAGATGCCTTGTATATATTCTTGGTGCTTGACCGAGGTATGGTTATCTTCTTTATTCTCTTTTTAGTGGGGGTGTTGCGACAAACCAAAGGTTGAAGACCAACCATCGGGCCATTTTTTGGCCGCAACACGACCTTGGCCTCTTTCTTCTCTCCTTGTGTAACGCCCCAGACACACCCGCCGGTGGTCGTTACTTCAGGTAGGATCAAGACTGGCCCCACTGATCAATACTAGTCTTTTCTACGCACTTTGTCCTCACTCATGCGCATCCGGGACCAAATTTTTGGTCGGTCACCCATCCTAGAACACTCCAAGCCAAGCACGCTTAACCTGAGAGTTCTGTTTGAATGGGCTCTCGAAAAAGCATCCTAGAACTACTCCAATCCAAGCACGAGTTCTGTTCGAATGGGCTCCTGGAAAAGAAGGAATTCCTTATTGATATGAATAGTCTATCATCCCTAATAAGCCATACTATCACATACACCCCCACTCAAAGAATTGACGTCCTCGTTGGGTCACATGAACGTTTCCTCTTGGCACAAACGTCTATGCATCCAGTCCAGTACATGTGTCATGACGTGTGCCACGACGGGTCACAAAGGTCATGAACAACATGACCATGCACCTATATGCAAACATCCGTGTAACCACGAGGGTCGGCTCTAATACCAACTTGTAACTCCCCGGACACACCCGCCGGTGGTTGTTACTCCTGACAGGATCTAGACTGACCCCACAGATCAATACTAGTCTTTTGTGCACACTTTGTCCTCACTCATGCGCACCCGGGACAAACTTTTCGTTCGGTCACCCATCCTAGAACTAATCCAATCCAAGCATGCTTAACCTGGGTCACATGAACGTTCCCTCTTGGCACGAACGTCTATGCATCCAGTCCAGTACATGTGTCATGCCAAGTGCCACGACGGGTCACAAACGTCATGAACAACATGACACTGCACCTATCCGCAAACATCCGTGTAACTGCGAGGGTCGGCTCTGATACTAACTTGTAACGTTCCATACACACCCACCGGTGGTTGTTACTCCTGATAGGATCTAGACTGGTCCCACAAATCAATACTAGTCTTTTCTACGCACTTTCTCCTCACTCTTGCGCATCCGGGGCCAACTTCCTGATCAGTCACCCATCCTAGTGTTGGAAATATTCCCTAGAGGCAATAATAAATTGGTTATTATCATATTTCCTTGTTCATGATAATCATTTATTATCCATGCTATAATTGTATTGATCGGAAACTCAAATACATGTGTGGATACATAGACAACACCATGTCCCTAGTATGCCTCTAACAGACTAGCTCGTTGATCAAAGATGGATATGGTTTCCTAGTCATGGACATGGGGATGTCATTTGATAACAGGATCACATAATTAGGAGAATGATGTGATGGACAAGACCCAAACTACAAACGTCGCATATGATCGTGTCAGTTTATTGCTACTGTTTTCTGCATGTCAAGTATCTGTTCCTATGATCATGAGATCATGCAACTCGCTGACACCGGAGGAGTACCTTGTGTGTATCAAACGTCGCAACGTAACTAGGTGACTATAAAGGTGCTCTACAGGTATCTCCGAGGGTGTCTGTTGGGTTGGCATGGATCAAGACTGGGATTTGTTACTCCGTGTGACGGAGAGGTATCTTAGGGCCCACTCGGTAACACAACATCACAATAAGCCTTGCAAGCAATGTGACTAAGTGTTAGCCATGGGATCTTGTATTACGGAACGAGTAAAGAGACTTGTCGGTAACAAGGTTGAACTAGGTATGGAGATGCCGACGATCGAATCTCGGGCAAGTAACATACCGAAGAACAAAGGGAACAACATACGGGATTAACTGAATCCTTGAAATAGAGGTTCGACCGATAAAGATCTTCATAGAATATGTAGGAACCAATATGCATCCAGGTCCCGCTATTGGTTATTGACCATAGAGGTGTCTCGGTCATGTCTACATAGTTCTCGAACCTGCAGGGTCTGCACACTTAAGGTTTGATGACGTTTCGGTAGTATAGAGTTATGTATGGTGGTGACCAAAGGTTGTTCGGAGTCCCGGATGAGATCCTGGACATCACAAGGAGCTCCGCAATGGTCCGGAGGTAATGATTGATATATAGGAAGTCCTGTTTTGATCACGGGAAAAGTTTCGGGCTCATCGGTAGTGTACCGGGAGTGCCGGGAGGTTGCCGGGGGACCATCAGGAGGGGTATTTCGACCCAAGAGGCCACATGGGCTGTGGTAAGAGGTATACCAGCCCTTAGTAGGCTGTACTAAGTCCCCACTAAGTCCCATGCGACTAGGGGTGGGAAAAACCCAAAAGGTGGAGAGGTGGAAAGAGTTTCCAAGTGGAAAGAAGGAATCCTACTCCTAATAGGATTGGAGTAGGACTCCTCCACCTCCAATTTCGACCCAACCTTGAGGATTTGAGGCTGCCTCCTCCCCTCCCTCCCTCCTATATATACTAGAAGATTAAGAGGGGAAATCTAACCCTAATTGCCACGTGCTACCCTCTCCTCTAGATCGTAGTTTCTCCTCTAGATCGTTTCAGCGGTGCTTAGGCGAAGCCCTGCTGGAATTGTTCCACCACCATCGCCGCCACACCGTCACGCTTCTGGAGAACTCATCTACCTCTCCGCTCCCTCTTGTTGGATCAAGAAGGCGAAGATCATCATAGAGCTGTAGGTGTGCTGAACGCGAAGGTGCCATCCGTTCGACGCTAGATCGGAAGAACCGTGATCAAGATCATGAGACGATTCGTGATTGGATCGCGGGACGGATCGTGATGGGATTGCGGGACGGATCGTGATTGGATCGCGAGATGGATCGTCATGGGATTGCAAGACGCTTGGCGATTTGGATCGCGAAGACGTTTGACTACATCAACCGCGATCTACAAGGGTATGTAATCCACTTCCCTCTCGTAGATGCTCATCACAATGGATAGATCTTGCATGTGCGTAGGAATTTTTTGTTTACCATGCAATGTTCCCCAACAGTGGCATCATGAGCTAGGTCTGTGTGTAGATGAGATCTCGAGTAGAACACAAAGAGTTTGTGGGCGTTGATGCTTAGATTGCTTCCTCCCTTGGTCGTGTTTTGCTTCAGTGATATTGTGGGATGAAGCGGCCCGGACCAACCTTACTCGTACGCTTACGAGAGACCGGTTACATCGACTGACATGTAACCTTGTTGAACAAAGATGGTTGGCGGGTGTCTATTTCTCCTACTTTAGTTGGATCGGATTCGACAAAGGCGGTCCTTGAGAAGGTTGAAAAGCAATTTATGTATCACCATTGTGGTTTTGCGTAGGTGAGAATTGTTCTTGAAAGATACCGGTAGCAGCCACGTAAAACATGCAACAACAATTAGAGGACGCCTAACTTTTTGTTGCAGGGTATGTTGTGATGTGATATGGCCAATTACATGATCAGATATATGTGATGTATGTGATGATCATGTTTTGTATAGAATATCATGACTTGCATGTCAATGAGTACGGCAACCGGAAGGAGCCATTGGGTTGTCTTTAATTATTGTATAACCTGCATTTCAATCATTAAGCGCTATGTAATGCTTTACTTTATTGCTAAACGGTATCAATAGTAGTAGAAGCATGGTGGGCGTGACAACCCCGATGGCGACACGTTGATGGAGATCAAGATGGTGGAGATCAAGATGATGGATATCATGTTGTCATGCCGGTGACGATAGAGATCATGCCGGTGCTTTCAAGATGGAGATCAAAAGCACAAGTTCATGGCCATATCATGTCACTTATGATTTGCATGTGATGTTAATCCTTTTATGCACCTTGTTTTGCTTAGGACGAAGGTAGCATTATAAGGTGATCCCTCACCTAAATCTCAAGATGAATTGTGTTCTCCCCGACTGTGCACCGTTGCGAAAGTTCGTCATGTCGAGACACCACGTGATGATCGGGTGTGATAGACTCTACGTTCACATACAACAGGTGCAAGCCAGTGTTGCACATGCAGAACACTAGGGTTAAACTTGATGAGCCTAGCATGTACAAACATGACCTCGGAACACAAGAGACCGAAAGGTCGAACATGAGTCATATAGTAGATATGATCAACATGATGATGTTCACCATTCAAACCACCTCAACTCACATGATGATCGGACTTGAGTTGGTGAATTTGGATCATGTATCACTCGAATGACCGGAGGGATGTCAATTTGAGTGGGAGTTCTTAAGTAATATGATTAATTAAACTCATTATCATGAACATAGTCAATAGTGTCTTTGCAAATTATTTTGTAGATTACTAGCTCATGTTGTAGCTCCCTTGAATTTTTATATGTTCCTAGAGAAATACAGTTGAAAGATGATGGTAGAAATATTGCGTACTGGGTTCGTGATCTGAGGATTGTCCTCATTGCCGCACATAAGGCTTATGTCCTTGATGCACCGCTCGGTGTGGCACCCCCTCTAGAGTCGTCTATAGATGTTGTGAACATCTGACAGGCATGTTCCGATGACTACTTGATAGTTCCGTGCATCATGCATTACGACTTAGAATTGGGGCTCCAAAATGTTTTGAACGTCGCGGAACATATGAGATGTTCTAAGAGCTGAAATTAGGATCTTAGGCTCGTGCCCATGTTGTGAGATTTGAGATCTCCAACAAGATTCTTTGCCTGCAAGGTGAAGGAGAATAGCTCAATCGTTGAGCATGTGCTCAGATTTTATGGGTGCTACAATCGCTTGAATCGAGTGGGAGTTGATCATCCAGATAATATAGTGCTTGACATAGTTCTCTGAGTCACTATCACTAAGTTACTAGAACTTCGTGATGAACTATAAATATGCCAGGGATGGAAATGATGATCCCTGATCTGTTCGCGATGTTTGACACCGCGAAAGTAGAAATCAAGAAGGAGCATCAAGTGTTGATGGTTAGTAAAACCACTAGTTTCGATAAGGGCAAGGGCAAGGAGGGAAACTTCATGGATGGCAAGTTAGTTGCTGCTCTAGTGAAGCAACCCAAAGTTGAACCCAAACCTGAGACTAAGTGCTTCTATTATGAGGAGAGCGATCACTGAAGCAGAACAACCCTAGATACTTGGTAGATAAGAAGGCTGGCAACGTTGAGAGAAGTATATTTGATATACATGTTATTAATGTGTACCTTGCTAGTACTCCTAGTAGCACCTGGGTATTGGGTACCGGTTCGATTGCTAAATGTTAGTAACTCGAAATAAAAGCTACGGAATAAACGGAGAACTAGCTCAGGGTGAGGTGATGATGTGTGTTGGAAATGTTTCCAAGGTTGATGTGATCAACATCGCACGCTCTCTCTACCTTCAGGATTAGTGACGAACCTAAATAAATGTTATTTGGTGTTTTGCGTTGAGCATGAACGTGATTAGATCATGTTTATTGCAACACGGTTATTCATTTAAGTTAGAGAATAATGGTTATTCTATTTACATGAATGATACCTCGATGGTCATGCACCCAGTGAGAATGGTTTGTTGAATCTTGATCGTAGTAATACACATGTTCATAACATTGATGCCAAAAGATACAAAGTTAATAATGATAGTACCACATACTTGTGGCACTGCCGCTAAATGTCATATTGGTATAAAGCGCATGAAGAAACTCCATGCTTATGGATCTTTGGACTCATTCGATTTCGAATCGGTTGAGACATGCGAACCATGCCTCTTGGGCAAGATGACTAAGGACCCCGTTTTCTAGATGGATGGAGCGGGCAAGTGATTTATTGGAAATGATACATGTTGATGTATGCAATCCAATAAGTCTTGTAGCGTGCAGTGGATATCGTTATTTTCTTACCTTCACTGATGATTTGAGTAGATATAGTGTATATTTACTTAATGAAACACAAGTCTGTATCGTTTGAAAGGTTCAAGCAAATTCAGAGTGAAGTTTAAGATCATCTTGACAAGAAGATAAAAATGTCTGCGATATGATCGTGGAGGTGAATATCTGAGTTATGAGTTTGGCATACAACTTTAGACAATGTGAAAGTTGTTTCACAACTCACGCCACCTGGAACACCGTAGTGTGATGGTGTGTCCGAATGTCATAGTCGTACTCTATTGGATATGGTGCGTGCTATGATGTCTCTTATCGTTTTGCTACTATAATTTTGGGGTTATGCATTAGAGACAACTACATTCACTTTAAATAGGGCACCATCTAATTCTGTTGAGATGACACCGTGTGAATTATGGTTTGATAGAAACCTAAGCTGTCATTTCTTGATATTAAGGGTTGCGACGCTTGTGTGGAAAATGTTTTCACCTAATGAGCTCAAACCCAAAGCGGACAAATGCATCTTCATACAATACCCTAAGAACAGTTGGGTGAACCTTCTATCTCAGATCCAAGCATAAAGTGTTTGTTGCTAAAACGGGTCCTTTCCCGAGAAAAAGTTTCTCTCGAAATAATTGAGTGGGAGGAAGATAGAACTTGATGAGGTTGTTGAACCTTTGTTTCAACCAGAGAGTAGCGCAGCACAGAAAGATGTTTCTGTGGAACCTACGTCAGTTGAAGAGGAAGTAATGATGATGATCATGAAGCTTCGGATCAAGTTACTATCGAACCTCATAGGTCAGCAAGGATGTGTACTGCTCCTGAGCGGTATGACAACCTTGTCTTGGAGGTCATGTTGTTGAACAACGATGAACCTACGAGCTGTGGAGAAGCGATGATGGGCCTAGATTCCAACAAATGGTTAGAGGCCATGAAATTCGAGAAAGGATCCATGTATGAAAACAAAGTATGGAATTTGGTAGACTTGCTCATTGGACGGCAGGTCGTTGAGTACAAATGGACCTTTAAAATGAAGACAAACGCTGAGGGTAAATGTACAATTCATAAAGCTCAACTTGTCGCAAAGAAGTTTCTGCCAAGTTCAAGGAGTTGACTACGATGAGACTTTCTCACTCGTAGCGATGCTAAAGTCCGTTGGAATTATGTTAGCGGTTGCTGCATTTTTCAATTATGAAATCTGGCAGATGGATGCAAAAACATCGTTTCCTTCCTTAAAGGTTGTATGAAATACAACCAGATGGTTTTGTCAGTCCTAAGGATGCTAAAAGGTGTGCAAGCTTCAGCGATCCTTCTATGAACTGAAGCAAGCATCTCGGAGTTGGAGTATACACTTTGATGAGGTGATCAAAGTTTTTGAGTCTATACAAAGTTTAGGAGAAACTTGTATTTGCAATAAAGTGAGTGGGAGCACTATAGAGTTTCTCATAAGTATATGTGGATGACATATTGCTATTCGGAAATAATGTGGAATTTCTGGAAAGCATAAATGGTGTTTTGAAAAGTGATTTTCAAAGGAAGACCTGGATAAAGCTACCTAATTGTTGAGCATCAAGATCTATAGAGATAGATCAAGATGTTTGATAACACTTTCAATGAGTACATACCTTGACAAGATTTTGAAAGAGTTCAAAATGGACCAGTCAGAGAAAGAGTTCTCGCCTGATTTGTAAGGTGTGAAGTTGAGTGAGACTCAAAGCTTGACAACGGCAAAAGAAAGAGAAAGGACAAACGTCGTCCCCTATGCCTTAGCCATAGGCTCTATATTATGCCATGCTCTGTACCGCACCTGGTGTGTGCCTTGCCATGAGTCTGTCAAGGGGTACAAAAGTGATCCAGGAGTGGATCATTGGACAATGCTCAAGATTATCCTTAGTAACTAAAAGACTAAGGAGATGTTTCTCGATTATGGAGGTGATAAAGAGTTCGTCGTAAGGAGTTACGTCGATGCAGGCTTTAACACCAATCCAGATGACTCGTAGTAGCAATCTAGATATGTATAGTGGAGCAGCCATTTGGAATAGTATCAAGTGGAGTGTGGTTGCAGTGTTTACGGTTTTACATAGAGATTTGCAAAGTACACATGGATCTGAATGTCCCAGACCCGTTGACTATAAGACCTCTCTCATATGCAAAGCATGATCGAGCCCCAGAACTCATTGGGTGTTAGATTCATAACAATGCAAATCACATGGTGATGTGAACTAGATTATTGACTCTAGTGCAAGTGGGAGACTATTGGAAATATGCCCTAGAGGTAATAATAAATTAGTTATTATCATATTTACTTGTTCATGATAATCGTTTATTATCCATGCTATAATTGTATTGATCGGAGACTTAGATGCATGTGTGGATACATAGACAAAACCATGTCCCTAGTATGCCTCTAATAGACTAGCTCGTTGGTCAAAGATGGTTAAGTTTTACTAGCCATGTACATGAGATGTCATTTGATAACGGGATCACATCATTAGGAGAATGGTGTGATGGACAAGACCCAAACTACAAACGTAGCATATGATCATGTCAGTTTACTGCTACTGTTTTGTGCGTGTTAAGTATCTGTTCCTATGACCATGAGATCATGCAACTCATTGACACCGGAGGAGTGGCTTGTGTGTATCAAACGTCGCAACGTAACTGGGTGACTATAAAGGTACTCTACAGGTATCTCCGAGTGTGTCTGTTGGGTTGGCATGGATCAAGACTGGGATTTGTTACTCCGTGTGACGGAGAGGTATCTCAGGGCCCGCTTGGTAATACAACATCACAACAAGCCTTGCAAGCGATGTGACTAAGTGTTAGTCACGGGATCTTGTATTACGGAACGAGTAAAGAGACTTTCCGGTAACGAGGTTGAACTAGGTATGGAGATACCGACGATCGAATCTCGGGTAAGTAACATAGCGAAGAACAAAGGGAACATCATACGGGATTAACTAAATCCTTGACACAAAGGTTCGATCGATAAAGATCATCGTAGAATATGTAGGAACCAATATGGGCATCCAGGTCCCGCTGTTGGTTATTGACCATAGAGGTGTCTCGTTCATGTCTACATAGTTCTCGAACCCACAGGGTCTGCACACTTAAGGTTTGGTGATGTTTTGGTAGTATAGAGTTATGTATGGTGGTGACCGAAGGTTTTTCAAAGTCCCGGATGAGATCCTGGACGTCACGAGGAGCTTCGTAATGGTCCGGAGGTAAAGATTGATATATAGGAAGTCCTATTTTGGTTGGCGGAAAAGTTTTGGGCTAATCGGTAGTGTACCGGGAGACCATCGGGAGGGGTGTTTCGACCCAAGAGGCTACATGGGCTGTGGGAGAGTGAATACCAGCCCTTAGTGGGCTGGTGTAAGTCTCACACAAGGCCCATGTGGCTGGGATAGAAAACCCAAAGAGATAAGGTGGGAAAAAGGCAAAATAGGGAGGAATCCTAGTCCTACTCTGATTGGAGGAGGATTCCTCCTCTCCCACTTGGTTCGGCTGAACCAAGGGCTGGCCCCTTGAGGGCCAAGCCTCCTCCTCTCTTCCTCCTATATATACTAGAGGTTTTAGGGTTTTTGGCACAAGATTTTCAGCCACGTGCTACCTGTTCCTCTAGTGCATAGTTTCTCCTCTAGATCGGTTTTCTGTAGTGCTTAGGTAAAGCCCTGCCGGAATAGCTCCACCACCATTGCTGGAGCGCTGTCATGCTGCCGGAGAACTCTTCTACCTCTCCGCTCCCTCTTGCTGGATCAAGAAGGCGGCGATCGTCATCGAGTTGTACGTGTGCTGAACGCGGTGGTGTCGTCTGTTCGGCGCTAGATCGGAAGGACCGTGATAAAGATTACGAGACGGATCGTGATGAGTTCGTGGGACGGATCGTGATTGGATCGTGGGACGGACCGTGATGACATCGCGGGACGCTCGGCGATTTGGATCGCAAAGACGTTCGACTACACCAACCGCGTTTCTTAACGCTTCCCGCTTAGCGATCTACAGGGGTATGTATATTCACTCTCCCTCTCGTAGATGCTCATCACCATGGATAGGTTTTCCAAGGTTGATATGATCAACATCGCACGCTCTCTCTACCTTCGGGATTAGTGACAAACCTAAATAAATGTTATTTGGTGTTTGCGTTAAGCATGAACATGATTAGATCGTGTTTATTGCAACACGGTTATTCATTTAAGAGAATAATGATTATTCTGTTTACATGAATAATACCTTCAATGGTCATGCACCCAGCGAGAATGGTTTGTTGAATCTTGATCGTAGTAATACACATGTTCATAACATTGATGTCAAAAGATACAAAGTTAATAATGATAGTACCACATACTTGTGGCACTGCCGCTAAATGTCATATTGGTATAAATCGCATGAAGAAACTCCGTGCTGATGGATCTTTGGACTCATTCGGTTTCGAATCGGTTGAGACATGCGAACCATCCTCTTGGGCAAGATGACTAAGGACCCTGTTTTCCGGTTTGATGGAGCGGGCAAGTGATTTATTGGAAATGATACATGTTGATGTATGCAATCCAATGAGTCTTGTAGCGTGCGGTGGATATTGTTATTTTCTTACCTTCACTGATGATTTGAGTAGATATAGTGTATATTTACTTAATGAAAAACAAGTATGAACCATTTGAAAAGTTCAAGCAAATTCAGAGTGAAGTTTCAGATCATCGTGACAAGAAGATAAAATGTCTACGATATGATCGTGGAGGTGAATATCTGAGTTACGAGTTTGGCATACAACTTTAGACAATGTGAAAGTTGTTTCACAACTCACGCCACCTGGAACACCATAGTGTGATGTTGTGTTCGAATGTCATAGTCGTGCTCTACTGGATATGGTGCATACTATGATGTCTCTTATCGTTTTGCCACTTTCGTTTTGGGGTTATGCATTAGAGACAACCACATTCACTTTAAATAGGGCACCATCTAAATCCGTTGAGATGACACCATATGGTTTGACAGAAACCTAAGCTGTCATTTCTTAGAGTTTGGGAATGCGACACTTGTGTCTGATAAGCTCGAACCCAAAGCGGACAAATGCATCTTCATAGAATACCCTAAGAACAGTTGGGTAAACCTTCTATCTCAAATCCAAGCATAAAGTGTTTGTTGCTAAAACTGGGTCCTTTCTCGAGAAAAAGTTTCTATCGAAAGAATTGAGTGGGAGGAAGATAGAATTTGATGAGGTTGTTGAACCTTTGTTTCAACTACAGAGTAACGTAGCGCATAAAGATGTTTCTATGGAACCTATGTCGGTTGAAGAGGAAGTTAATGATGATGATCATGAAGCTTCAGATCAAGTTACTATTGAACCTCGCAGGTCAACAAGGACGCGAAGTACTCCTGAGTGGTACGACAACCCTATCTTGGAGGTCATGTTATTGGACAACGATGAACCTACGAGCTATGGAGAAGCGATGATGGGCCCGGATTCCGACAAATGGTTAGAGGCCATGAAATCCGAGAAAGGATCCATGTATGAAAACCAAGTATAGACTTTGGTAGACTTGCTCGTTGGACGACATGTCGTTGAGTACAAATGGACCTTTAAGATGAAGACAGACACTGATGGTAAATGTCACCATTTATAAAGGTCGACTTGTCGCAAAGAAGTTTCCAACAAGTTCAAGGAGTTGATTGCGATGAGACTTTCTCACTCATAGCGATGCTAAAGTATGTTGGAATTATGTTAGTAGTTGCTACATTGTTCAATTATGAAATCTGGCACAAGGATGTCAAAACATCATTTCCTTAACGGTTTACTTGAGGAAAGGTTGTATGTGATACAACCAGAAGGTTTTGTCAGTCCTAAGGATGATAAAAGGTGTGTGAGCTCCACCAATCCTTCTATGGGCTGGAGCAAGCATCTCAAAGTTGGAATATACGCTTTGATGAGGTGATCAAAGTTTTTGAGTCTATACAAAGTTTATGAGAAACTTGTATTTACAATAAAGTGATTGGGAGCACTATAGAATTTTTATAAGCATATGTGGTTGAGATATTATTGATCGAAAATGATGTAGAATTTCTAGAAAGCATAAACGATTGTTTGAAAAGAGTTTTTCAAAGGAGGACCTCGATAAAGCTACCTAATTGTTGAGCATCAAGATCTATAGAGATAGATCAAGATGCTGTTGGAAATATGCCCCAGAGGCAATAAATAAAGTGTTTATTATCATATTTCCTTGTTCATGATAATCGTTTATTATCCATGCTATAATTGTAGTGATTGGAAACACATTGCATGTGTGGGTAAATAGACAACACAATGTCCCTAGTATGCCTCTAGTGAACTAGCTCGTTGATCAAAGGATGGTTAAGGTTTCCTAGCCATGGACATGAGATGTCATTTGATAACGGGATCACATCATTAGGAAAATGATGTGATGGACAAGACCCAAACTACAAACGTAGCATATGATCGTGTCATTTTATTGCTACTGTTTTCCGCATGTCAAGTATTTGTTCTTATGACCATGAGATCATGCAACTCACGGATATCGGAGGAGTGCCTTATGTGTATCAAACGTCGCAACGTAACTGGGTGACTATAAAGGTGCTCTACAGGTATCTCTGATGGTGTCTGTTGAGTTCGCATGGATCGAGACTGGGATTTGTTACTCCGTGTGACGGAGAGGTATCTCGGGGCCCACTCGGTAATACAACATCACAATGAGCCTTGCAAGCAATGTGACTAATTGTTAGTTGCGGGATCTTGTATTACGGAACGAGTAAAGAGACTTGCCGGTAATGAGGTTGAACTAGGTATGGAGATACCGACGTTCGAATCTCGGGCAAGTAACATACCGAAGAACAAAGGGAACGTTATACGGGATTAACTGAATCCTTGACATAGAGGTTCGACCGATAAAGATCTTTGTAGAATATATAGGAACCAATGTGGACGTCCAGGTCCCGCCATTGGTTAATGGCCGTAGAAGTGTCTCGGTCATGTCTACATAGTTCTCGAACCCGCAGGGTCTGCACACTTAAGGTTTGGTGACGTTTCGATAGTGTAGAGTTGTGTATGGTGGTGACCAAAGGTTGTTCGGATTCCCGGATGAGATCTTGGACCTCACGAGGAGCTCCTGAATGGTCCGGAGGTAAAGATTCATATATAGGAAGTCCCAGTTTGGTCACCGGAAAAGTTTCGGGCTCATCGGTAGTGTACCGGGAGTGCCGGTAGTGTACCGGGGGACCTCCGGGAGGGGTATTTCGACCCCAAGAGGTCCATGGGCTGTGGGAGAATAATAACCAGCCCTTAATGGGCTGGGGAAACAGCCACAAAGGCCCATGGCACAGGGAGAGGAAGTCCTAAAGGGAAAAGGGGAAAATCAGCCAATAGGAAGCAATCCTACTCCAACTAGGATTGGAGTAGGAGTAGGATTGCTCCTCCTTGGCCGGCCGAATCCCCTAGGGGAACTTGGTGCACCAGACCCCCTCCTCCTCCTCTCCTCTTATATATACTGGTGGATTGGGGCTGTTTAGACACAGTTTTACGGCCACGTGCTAGATCGGAAGGTTCGTCCGTTCAGTACTAGATCGGAAGGATCGTGATCAAGACCACGGGACGTTCGTGATCGGATCGCGGGACGGATCGTGACGAGATCGCGGGACGTTTCGTGATTGGTTCACGGGACGGTTCGTGATTAGATCGCGGGACGCTCGGCGATTTGGATCGCGAAGAAGTTCGACTACACCAACCGCGTTTCTTAACGCTTCCCGCTTAGCGATCTACAAGGGTACGTAGATCCACTCTCCCTCTCGTAGATGCTCATCACCATGGATAGGTTTGCGTGTGTGTAGGAAATTTTTTGTTTCCCATGCGACGTTCCCCAACAGTGGCATCATGAGCTAGGTTGATGGTTCGATGACATCTCGAGTACAACACAAAAGGTTTGTGGGCGTTGATGCTTAGATTGCTTCCTCCCTTGGTCGGATTTTGGTTCAGCGGGATTGTGAGATGAAGCGGCCCGGACCAACATTACTCGTATGCTTACGAGAGACCGGTTCCCTCGACGCAACTTGTTGCTTAGATGGCTTGCGGGTGACAGTTTCTCTCACTTTAGTTGGATCGGATCCGACAAAGGCGGTCCTTGAGAAGGTTGAAAAGCAATCTATGTATCACCGTTGTGGTTTATGCGTAGGTGAGAATCGTTCTTGCTAGATACCCGTAGCAGCCACGTAAAACATGCAACAACAATTAGAGGATGTCTAACTTGTTTTTGCAGGGTATGTTGTGATGTGATATGGCCAATTACATGATGAGATATATGTGATGTATGAGATGATCATGTGATGTATAGATTTTCACGACTTGCACGTCGATGAATACGGCAACCGGCAGGAGCCACAGGGTTGTCTTTAATTATTGTATGGCCTGCGTGTCAATCATTAAGCGCTATGTAATGCTTTACTTTATCGCTAAGGGGTAGCAATAGAAGTAGAATCAGGGCTGGTGCCACAACCCCAATGGCAACACATTGATGGAGATCATGATGATGGAGATCATGGTGTTGGCCGGTGACGATGGAGATCATGCCGGTGTTTTGAAGATGGAGATCTTAAACACAAGTTCATGGCCAGATCATGTCACTTATGAATTGCATGAGATGTTAATCCTTTTATGCACCTTGTTTTGCTTAGTACGGCGGTAGCATTATAAGGTGATCCCTCACTTGAATTTCAAGATGAACTGTGTTCTCCCCGAGTGTGCACCATTGCGAAAGTTCGTCGTGTCGAGACACCACATGATGATCGGGTGTGATAGACTCTACGTTCACATACAACGGGTGCAAGCCAGATTTGCACGTGCAGAACAGTGGGGTTAAACTTGACGAGCCTAGCATGTACAGACATGGCCTCGGAACACAAGAGACCGAAAGGTCGAACATGAGTCATATAGTAGATATGATCAACATAATGATGTTCACCATTGAAACCAGCTTAACTCACGTGATGATCGGACTTGAGTTGGTGAATTTGGATCATGTGACACTCAGATGACCTGAGGGATGTCAATTTGAGTGGGAGCTTTAGTAATTTGATTAATTAAATTCATTATCATGAACAATAGTCTAAGTAACCTTTGCATATTTATGTTGTAGATCAATGGCTCGCGTAGTAGCACCCCTGAATTTTAATGCTTTCCTAGAGAAAGCTAAGTTGAAAGATGATGGACGTAACTTTGTTGATTGGGCCCGTAATCTGAGGATTATCCTTACGGCTTCCCAGAAACAATATGTCCTTGATGCACCGCTTGGTGACCAACCAGAAGACATGACCTCCGAAGACGTTCAGAATGCTTGGGAGGCTCATGCTGGAGACTACTCAATAGTTCAATGTGCAATATTGTATGGCTTAGAACCGGGACTTCAGAGACGTTTTGAACGTCATGGAGCATATGAGATGTTCCAGGAGTTGAATTTTATCTTTCAGAAGAATGCCCGGATCGAGAGGTATGAGACCTCCGATAAGTTCTATGCTTGCAAGATGGAGGAGAACGGGTCTATCAGTGAGCATATACTCAGAATGTCTGGGTACTCAAACCGTCTAGCTGAGTTGGGAATTTCCCTTCCGCAAGAGGCGATCATTGATAGAGTTCTTCAATCACTGCCACCTAGTTACAAAAGTTTTGTGATGAACTATAACATGCACGGGATGAACAAGTCATCATCCGAGCTGTTTGCGATGCTGAAAGTCGCTGAGTCTGAAATCCAGAAAGAACATCAAGTGTTGATGGTCAATAAAACCACTAGTTTCAAGAAAAATGGCAAGGGCAAAGGCAAGAAGGGTAAAACCAAGAAGGATGGCAAAGCAGTTGCTACTCCTACAAAGAAGCCTAAGCATGGACCTAAGCCAGAAACTGAGTGCTTTCATTGCAAGGGAACTGGTCACTGGAAGCGGAACTGCCCCAAGTACCTGGTTGACAAGAAGGCGGCCAACGACAAACAAGGTATATATGATATACATGTTATTGATGTGTACCTTACTAGTTCTCGTAGTAGTGTCTGGGTATTTGATACCGGTTCGGTTGCTCACATTTGCAACTCAAAGCAGGAACTACGGAATAAACGAAGACTAGCAAAGGACGAAGTGACGATGCGCGTGGGAAATGGTTCCAAGGTTGATGTGATCGCCGTCGGCATGCTCTCTCTTCGATTACCATCGGGATTAGTGATGAACCTGCATAATTGTTATTTAGTGCCTGCGTTAAGCATGAACATTATATCTGGATCTTGTTTATTGCGAGACGGTTACTCATTTAAATCAGAGAATAAAGGTTGTTCTATTTATATGAGTAATATCTTTTATGGTCATGCACCCAATATTAGGGGTTTATTCATATTGAATCTTGATAGTGATCACACACATGTTCATAACATTGATGCCAAAAGATGTAGAGTAGTTAATGATAGTACCACTTTCTTGTGGCACTGCCGTTTAGGTCATATTGGTGTAAAGAGCATGAGGAAGCTCCATGCTGATGGACTTTTGGAGTCACTTGATTTTGAATCACTTGACACATGTGAACCATGCCTGATGGGCAAGATGACTAAAACACCGTTCTCAGGAACAATGGAACGGGCAAGTGACTTATTGGAAATCATAAATACTTATGTGTGCGGTCCAATGAATGTTGCAGCGCGCGGTGGATATCGTTACTTTCTCACTTTCACTGATGACTTGAGTAGATATGGGTATATTTACTTGATGAAACACAAGTCTGAAACGTTTGAAAAGTTCAAGCAATTTTAGAGTGAAGTTGAGAATCATCGTAACAAGAATATTAAATTTCTGTGATCTGATCGAGGAGGTGAATATCTGAGTTATGAGTTTGGCAGTCACTTAAGACAATGTGGAATTGTTTCACAGTTGACACCGCCCGGAACACCACAGCGTAATGGTGTGTCTGAACGTCGTAATCGAACCTTATTAGATATGGTGCATTCTATGATGTCTCTTGCCGATTTGCCACTATCGTTTTGGGGTTATGCATTAGAGACAGCTGCATTCACTTTAAATAGGGCACCATCAAAATCCGTTGAGATGACGCCATATGAACTGTGGTTTGGCAAAAGGCCGAAGTTGTCGTTTCTTAAAGTTTGGGGATGTGATGCTTATGTCAAAAAGCTTCAGCCTGAAAAGCTGGAACCCAAAGCGGAAAAATGCGTCTTCATAGGATACCCGAAAGAGATAGTCGGGTATACCTTCTATCTAAGATCCGAAGGCAAAGTGTTTGTCGCTAAGAATGGAACATTTCTTGAGAAAGAGTTTCTCTCGAAAGAATTGAGTGGGAGGAAAATAGAGCTTGATGAGGTTATTGATCCTCTACTTCAACCAGAGAGTAGCGCAACATAGAAAGATGTTTCTGTGGAACCTACGACGGTAGAAGAGGAAGTTAATGATGATGATCATGAAGCTTCGGATCAAGCTGCTATTGAACCTCGTAGGTCGACAAGGGCGTGTACTACTACCGAGTGGTACGGCAACCCTGTCTTGGAGGTCATGTTGTTAGACAACAATGAACCTACGAGCTATGGAGGAGCAATGATGGGCCCGGATTCCGAGAAATGGTTAGAGGCCATGAAATCTGAGATGGGATCCATGTATGAAAACAAAGTATGGACTTTGGAAGTACTACCTGAAGGGCGAAAGGCCATTCAGAACAAATGGATCTATAAGAAGAAGACGGACGCGGACGGTAATGTCACCGTCTATAAAGCTCGACTTGTGGCAAAGGGTTTTTCACAAGTTCAAGGAGTTGACTACGATGAGACTTTCTGACCCGTAGCGATGCTTAAGTCTGTCAGAATCATGTTGGCAATAGCTGCTTATTTCGACTATGAAATTTGGCAGATGGATGTCAAAACGGCGTTCCTCAACGGTTTCCTTGAGGAAGAGTTGTATATGATGCAACACGAAGGTTTTGTCGATCCAGAGAATGCTGACAAAGTTTGCAAACTCCAGCGATCCATTTATGGACTGGTGCAAGCATCTCGGAGTTGGAATAAGCGCTTTGATGAAGTGATCAAAGCGTTTGGGTTTATACAAGTTTATGGAGAAGCTTGTATTTACAAGAAAGTGAGTGAGCTCTATAGCGTTTCTAGTGTTATATGTGGATGACATATTGTTGATCGGAAACGATATAGAAATGCTGGAAAGCGTGAAGGAATATTTGAATAAGAGTTTTTCAATGAAGGACCTAGGAGAAGCTGCTTTCATATTAGGCATTAAGATCTATAGAGATAGGTCGAGACGCTTAATAGCACATTCACAGAGCACATACCTTGATAAAGTTTTGAAGAAGTTCAAAATGGAACAGGCCGAGAAGGGGTTCTTGCCTGTGTTACAAGATGTGAAGTTGAGTAAGACTCAATGCCCAGTGACTGCAGAAGATAAAGAAAAGATGAGCGTCATCCCCTATGCTTCAGCCATAGGCTCTATCATGTATGCAATGCTGTGCACAAGACCCGATGTCAGCCTTGCCATAAGTATGGCCGGAAGGTTTCAAAGTGATCCTGGAATGGAGCACTGGCAAGCGGTCAAGAATATCCTTAAGTACCTTAACAGGACTAAGGACATGTTTCTTGTTTATGGAGGTGATGAAGAGCTCGTCGTAAAGGGTTACGTCGATGCAAGCTTTGACACTGATCCGGACGATTCTAAATCGCAAACCGGATACGTATTTATTCTTAACGGAGGAGCGGTAAGCTGGTGCAGTTCCAAGCAAAGCGTGGTAGCTGATTCTACGTGCGAAGCGGAGTACATCGCAGCCTCGGAGGCAGCGAAGGAAGGTGTCTGGATGAAGCAGTTCATGACAGATCTTGGAGTAGTGCCTAGTGCACTGAATCCAATGAACCTGTTCTGTGACAACACTGGTGCCATTGCTCTAGCCAAGGAACCAAGGTTTCACAAGAGGACCAGACACATAAAGCGACGCTTCAACTCCATCCGGTTCTACATCGAGGAGAAGGACATAAATATTTGCAAAGTGCACACGGATCTGAATGTTGCAGACCCGTTGACTAAACCTCTTCCAAGGGCTAAACATGATCAACACCAGAACTGTATGGGTGTTCGATTCATTACCATGTAAATCACATAGTGATGTGAACTAGATTATTGACTCTAGTGCAAGTGGGAGACTATTGGAAATATGCCCTAGAGGCAATAAATAAAGTGTTTATTATTATATTTCCTTGTTCATGATAATCGTTTATTATCCATGCTATAATTGTAGTGATTGGAAACACATTGCATGTGTGGGTAAATAGACAACATAATGTCCCTAGTATGCCTCTAGTGAACTAGCTCGTTGATCAAAGGATGGTTAAGGTTTCCTAGCCATGGACATGAGATGTCATTTGATAACGGGATCACATCATTAGGAGAATGATGTGATGGACAAGACCCAAACTACAAATGTAGCATATGATCGTGTCAGTTTATTGCTACTGTTTTCCGCATGTCAAGTATTTGTTCCTATGACCATGAGATCATGCAACTCATGGATATCGGAGGAGTGCCTTGTGTGTATCAAACGTCGCAACGTAACTGGGTGACTATAAAGGTGCTCTACAGGTATCTCCGATGGTGTCTGTTGAGTTGGCATGGATCGAGACTGGGATTTGTTACTCCGTGTGGCGGAGAGGTATCTCGGGGCCCACTTGGTAATACAACATCACAATGAGCCTTGCAAGCAATGTGACTAATTGTTAGTTGCGGGATCTTGTATTACAGAACGAGTAAAAAGACTTGCCGGTAACGAGGTTGAACTAGGTATGGAGATACCGACGATCGAATCTCGGGCAAGTAACATACCGAAGAACAAAGGGAACGTTATACGGGATTACTGAATCCTTGACATAGAGGTTCGACCGATAAAGATCTTTGTAGAATATGTAGGAACCAATGTGGACGTCCAGGTCCCGCCATTGGTTATTGGCCGTAGAGGTGTCTCGGTCATGTCTACATAGTTCTCGAACCCGCAGGGTCTGCACACTTAAGGTTTGGTGACGTTTCGGTAGTGTAGAGTTGTGTATGGTGGTGACCGAAGGTTGTTCGGATTCCCGGATGAGATCCTGGACGTCACGAGGAGCTCCTGAATGGTCCGGAGGTAAAGATTCATATATAGGAAGTCCCAGTTTGGTCGCCGGAAAAGTTTCGGGCTCATCGATAATGTACCGGGAGTGCTGGTAGTGTACCGGGGACCTCCGGGAGGGGTATTTCGACCCCAAGAGGTCCATGGGCTGTGGGAGAATAATAACCAGCCCTTAATGGGCTGGGGAAACAGCCACAAAGGCCCATGGCGCAGGGAGAGGAAGTCCTAAAGGGAAAAGGGGAAAATCAGCCAATAGGAAGCAATCCTACTCCAACTAGGATTGGAGTAGGAGTAGGATTGCTCCTCCTTGGCCGGCGGAATCCCCTAGGGGGACTTGGTGCTCCATCCCCCCTCCTCCTCCTCTCCTCTTACATATACTGGTGGATTGGGGCTGTTTAGACACAGTTTTACGGCCACGTGCTACCCGTTCCACCGGTGCTCCTCTAGATCGGTTTTCCGCAGCGCTTAGGCGAAGCCCTGCCGAAATCACTCCACCACCATCACCGGAGCACCGTCACGCTGCCGGTGAACTCTCTCTCCTCTCCACCTCCTCTTGCTGGATCAAGACGGTGGAGATTGTCATCAAGCTGCACGTGTGCTGAACGCGGAGGTGCCATCCGTTCGGTACTAGATCGGAAGGATCGTGATCAAGACCACGGGACGTTCGTGATCGGATCGCGGGACGGATCGTGATGAGATCACGGGATGGTTCGTGATTGGCTCGCGGGACGGTTCGTGATTAGATCGCGAGACGCTCGGCGATTTGGATCGCGAAGAAGTTCGACTACACCAACCGCATTTCTTAACGCTTCCCGCTTAGCGATCTACAAGGGTACATAGATCCACTCTCCCTCTCGTAGATGCTCATCACCATGGATAGGTTTGCGTGTGCGTAGGAAATTTTTTGTTTCCCATGCAACGTTCCCCAACAGATGCTTGATGTGAGATGGGTATGGTTTCCTAGTCATGGACATGAGATGAAATTTGATAACGGGATCACATCGTTAGGAGAATGATGTGATGGAAAAGACCCAAACTACAAACGTAGCATATGATCGTGTCAATTTATTGCTACTGTTTTCTACATGTCAAGTATCTGTTTCTATGACCATGAGATCATGCAACTCACTAACACCGGAGGAGTACCTTGTGTGTATCAAACGTCACAACGTAACTGGGTGACTATAAAGGTGCTCTACAGGTATCTCCGAGGGTGTATGTTGGGTTGGCATGGATCAAGACTGGGATTTGTTACTCCGTGCGATGGAGAGGTATCTCAGGTCCCACTCGGTAATACAACATCACAATAAGCCTTGCAAGCAATGTGACTAAGTGTTAGCCACGGGATCTTGTATTATGGAAAGTAGTAAAGATACTTGCCGGTAACGAGCTTGAACTAGGTATGGAGATGCCGACGATCGAATCTCGGGCAAGTAACATACCGAAGAACAAAGGGAACAACATACGGGATTAATTGAATCCTTGACATAAAGGTTCGACCGATAAAGATCTTCCTAGAGTATGTAGGAACCAATATGGGCATCCAGGTCCCGCTATTGGTTATTGACCGTAGAGGTGTCTCGGTCATGTCTACATAGTTCTCGAACCCGCAAGGTCTGCACACTTAAGGTTTGGTGACATTTTGGTAGTATAGAGTTATGTATGGTGGTGACCGAAGGTTTCTTGGAGTTCCGGATGAGATCCCGGACATCACAAGGAGCTCTGGAATGGTCCGGAGGTAAAGATTGATATATAGGAAGTCCTGTTTTGGTCACCGGAAAAGTTTCGGGCTCATCGGTAGTGTACCGGGAGTGCCGGGAGGGTGCCGGGGGACCATCGGGAGGGGTATTTCAACCCAAGAGGCTACATGGGCTGTGGGAAGAGGTATACCAGCCCTTAGTGGGCTGGACTAAGCCCCCACTAAGGCCCATGCGGCTAGGGGTGGGAAAAAATCAAAAGGTGGAGAGGTGGAAAGAGTTTCCAAGTGGAAAGGAGGAATCCTACTCCTAATAGGATTGGAGTAGGACTCCTCCACCTCCAATTTCAATCAAACCATGAGGGTTTGAGGCTGCCTCCTCCCCTCCCTCCCTCCTATATATACTATAAGATTTAGAGGGGAGAGCTAACCCTAATTGCCACGTGCTACCCTCTCCTCTAGATCGTAGTTTCTCCTCTATATCGTTTCAGCGGTGCTTAGGCGAAGCCCTGCTGGAATTGTTCCACCACCATCGCCGCCATGCCGTCACGCTACCGGAGAACTCATCTACCTCTCCGCTCCCTTTTACTGGATCAACAAGGCGGAGATCGTCATCGAGTTGTACGTGTGCTGAACGCGGAGGTGCCGTCCGTTCGGCGCTAGATCAGAAGAACCGTGATCAAGATCACGAGACGATTCGTGATTGGATCGCGGGACGGATCGTGATGGGATCGCGGAACGGATCGTGATTGGATCGCGAGATGGATCGTGATGGGATCGCGAGACGCTCGGCGATTTGGATCGCGAAGACGTTCGACTACATCAACCGCGTTTCTTAACGCTTCCCGCTTAGAGATACAAGGGTATGTAGATCTACAAGTTTTTCAGTGTTAAATAAGGAATTTGTTTTAAGATGGTGTTAAATAAGGAATTGTTTCATCAATGAGTGCATAATTCAGTTGGATACAAACAAAACATGCTGCTAATAAAATGATTGTGGTAAGATTGCTCGATGATGAATTCGTGATGGAGGACCTCGATGTGCAGCGTGCCAACATTGCGGAAGCATCTTAGGAAGCTGGCCAGCATCCTCACCTCTGAGAAGACACCAAAGTCGACCTTGATGGCCAATATCTCGACGCTAGGAACCACGGTGCCTGGGCTCATCATTGTGTCAGGCTGCAGGACAATGCACGTACAACACCAGAAGAAGATGCATATTACAGTACTCCTTAACTAATCATAGAATACATAGTTCCATTTTAATTACCATGGAGAGAAGGAAAGGAAAGGTAGGTCGTACTCTAATGATGCTGTCACCAATCTGCAGCTCGTGAATTCTTGGTTGTAGGTAGCCGATCACCCGCAGCTTGGGTGCGGAAGCAATCTTGAACCTCACGCAATCGGTTCCACCGTAGGGCGGCTTGAATAAGATGACATGCTCCAAGAGCGGGGCGTCCACCACGGTGACCTCCTCCACCTTGCGCAGCCCAAGGAGCAGGCACCACGGATTTTGGCTGCGGACATGGACGCGCTCGGGCTTGCCGTTGAGGACGAGCCCGAGGTACTCCAGAACGGGGCTGGCTACGAGCAAACGATGGATGTACTAGTCGCTCGTGTCGACCCATACCAGGCCGAGGCTCCGAAGATCGGGGAAGGCATCAGCGGCGAGCGAGAGGTCATCGGGGATCTTCTAGTAGGCCAGGGAGAGGGACTGGAGTGAGCCGCAGCGGAAGATGTCGACGGGGAGGGGCGGCAAGGTAGTCCGGGGCTGGGTTTGCTTGTTCTGGAAGGAGAGGTTCTCGGTGCGCTTGGTAGCGAGGAGGCGCGGCCACTTAGGGAGCTCGAGGTCCGGGGAGGTAGCCCTACAGCCGAAGAGGCTGACGGTGCGGAAGGGCCCCGGGTTGTCGTGAGGGCCCCGGCGACGGTGGCGGAGCGCCATAGGTGACGCCGTCGGGAGGCGAAAGCGGCGGTGCGCGCGGCGTCCGTGAAGGGGAGACGGGTGACGTTGTGGCCGAGGAGGTCGTCGTGGAGGGCACTGATGCGGACCATGTCGTTGTAACGCTGGGTGGGATGGGAGTGGGAGGCTGCGGCGTTGCCCATGGTGGCAAGGAGTGTTTCGGACGGTGTGGAGCTGCTAGCTGGGCAAACAAGTGTCGAAAGCGAGTTCCCTCGGCCCTCGGGTCCCAAAGCTTTGTAGTCTAGTGCACGGCGCTCGTAGTCACAACACATTGGCATCAACACGCTCTGTTTGGAATTGATTAACTAACTAACTTCATTTTCCTTTTTTATCTATTAACTAACGAAACTCTTTTTTTAGTAAAACTAACCAAACTTAATTAGTTGTTAGGCGGTAATACTAAAGTCACCGAGGGGACCCTAACTGGTTGATTTTTTTTTCTCAAGTCATATTTTCTGGAAGAAGAAGCAAAACTGTTTACCCGTCATATGTTTCAAACAGTAAATTTTAGTGTATAATTGTGCATTACTGGTCACTCGATAGTGATTGTATCATAAAGTAGTTTTTTGGGCAAACATGCTTGCATTAATTAAATGTGACTTCAAAGCGCATAGAAACTACACAAGGCTTACATAATAAAACACAAAAACACCACCCTCGATGACGAAGTGGAGAAATCTCTCGAGGGATGTGCCACGTAATAAACTTCCTTCCCTGGGATAGATAAGTCGCTACCCGGTCGATAGCATGTAAACAAAAATACAAAGAACTGCCGCCATTGACGAAAACAAGGAAAATATATTTAAGAGATACGTCAAGTGGTGAACTTTTTTCTTTGGGGATGCCAGACTACCCTCTCGGTAGCACACGTGGCCAAGGTGCATCTTCATCATCAAATTTGAAAGGATACGTCGAAGTCAAACACCGGGCATCCGCTTTATATCATGATGACCCACAAGTATAGGGGATCTATCATAGTCCTTTCATAAGTAAGAGTGTTGAACCCAACGAGAAGCAGAAGGAAATGACAAGCGGTTTTCAGTAAGGTATTCTCTGCAAGCACTGAAATTATCTGTAACATATAGTTTTGTGATAAGGTAATTCGTAACGGGTAGCGAGTAATAAATGTAGCAAAGGTGCAGCAAGGTGGCTCAATCCTTTTTGTAGCAAAGGATAAGACTGGACAAACTCTTATATAAAGTGAAGTGCTCCCGAGGACACATGGAAATTTCTGTCAAGCTAGTTTTCATCATGCTCATTTGATTCACGTTCGTTACTTTGATGATTTGATATGTGGGTGGACCGGTGCTTGGGTGCTGCCCTTACTTGGACAAACCTCCCACTTATGATTAACCTCTCTCGCAAGCATCCGCAACTACGAAAAAAGAATTAAGATAAATCTAACCATAGCATGAAACATATGGATCCAAATCAGCCCCTTACGAAGCAACGCATAAAGTAGGGTTTAAGATTCTGTCACTCTAGCAACCCATCATCTACTTACTACTTCTCAATGCCTTCCCCTAGGCCCAAATAATGGTGAAGTGTCATGTAGTCGACATTCACATGACACCACTAGAGGATAGACAACATACATCTCATCAAAATATCGAACGAATATCAAATTCACATGATTACTTATAACAAGACTTATCCCATGTCCTCGGGAACAAACGTAACTACTCACAAAGCATGTTCATGTTCATAATCAGAGGAGTATTAATTATCATAAAGGATCTGAACATATGATCTTCCACCAAGTAAACCAAATAGCATCAACTACAAGGAGTAATCAACACTACTAGCAACCCACAGGTACCAATCTAAGGTTTGAGACAAAGATCAGATACAAGAAATGAACTAGGGTTTGGAGAGGAGATGGTGTTGGTGAAGATGTTGATGGATATTGATCCCCTCTCGATGAGAGGATCGTTGGTGATGATGATGGCTTCGATGTCCCCCTCCGTGAGGGAAGTTTCCCTTGTAGAACAGCTCTGCCGGAGCTCTAGTTTGGTTCTCACCAAGTTCCACCTCGAGACGACGGTGCTTTGTCCCGAAAACTCTCTTATGATTTTTTTCCAGGTCAAAACCCTTCATATAGCAGAATATGGGCATCGGAGGGCTGCAAGGGGGCCCACAAGCCACAAGGGCACGACGAGGGGGGTAGGCCACGCCCAGTAGGCTTGTGACCTCCTGGTGGGCCCCCTCTGGTATTTGTTTTGCCCAATATTTTTTATATATTCCAAAATAATTCTCCATAACTTTTCAAGAGTTTTGGAGTTGTGCAGAATAGGTCTCTCATATTTGCTCCTTTTCTAGTCTAGAATTCTAGCTGTCGGCATTCTCCCTCTTCATGTAAACCTTGTAAAATAAGAGAGAAAAGGCATAAGTGTTGTACCATAACATGTAATAACAACCCATAATGCAATAAGTATCAATATAAAAGAATGATGCAAAATGGACATATCAACTCCCCCAAGCTTAGACCTCGCTTGTCCTCAAACGAAAGCTGAGATCGGTAATTGTGTCCACATGTTTAGAGATAGAGGCGTCAATAAAATAAAATACGGACATGAGGGCATCATGATCATATTTAGAATAGCAATACTTATTGATATATGATTTCTCATACTAGAGTAACAATTCATTCACAAGATAAAGTATGAACCAGGAACTCTATTGAGAACCAACAAAGTATGCTCTCAGTCATTGAAGCGATTTGCAATTTATCATAACATCGGAAAGAGTCAATATAAGAGCTTGTAAAGCAAATCCACATACTCAGTCATATTTTAGTATTTCATAATTGCTAACACTCACACGGTACTCATGAGGTCAAAGCTTCAATTGAACACAGAGAAAGACAGGGGCTTATAGTTTTGCCTCCCAACTATTTACCTCCAGGGTAATGTCAACAGAAATAACTCATGATCACCCACATCCGAGTGGATATATGTGTCTAGATCATTCCCCAACACATAATGCTTGCCAAGAGAGAAAGGCGAAATATAGGAAGTGGTGAAGATCACCATGACTCTTGCATAAAGGTAAGTACTTATAAAGTAAAAGTAATATATATGCCCTTCGCAGAGGGAAGCAGAGGTTGTCATGCGCTTTTTGTTTTTGGATGTGCAAACCCTTAATGCAAAGGAACGCCGCATTATATTTCCCTTTGTGATAGCAACCATTAATGCAGTCCATCGCTTTTATTTCTTTACTATCACAAGTTCTTACAACACATATTTGCCCTTACAATAAAAGATCATACATATTTAGGAGCAATTCTTATTGCTTTTTGCACTGATGACGACTTACTTGAAGGATCTTACTCAATCCACAGGTTGGTATGGTGGACTCTCATGGTAAAACTGGGTTGAGGGTGTTTGGATGCACAAGTAGTTCCTTTCCTTGTGCAGAAGTTTTGGCTAGTATGAGGTGGAAGCAAGCACTGCATGTTGGAGGATCACCATATAACTTCTATTCGGAAATAACAAAACATAACCCATTATGTTGTCTTCCTTGTCCAACATCAACTTCTTAGCATATAATATTTTAATGAGTGCTCACAATCATAAAAGATTTCCAAAATAATATATTTATATGTGAACCTCTCTTTCTTTATTACTTCATTTTAGTTGCACCATTGACCAATCGCTATGTTTGTCAACTCCCAAAAAAATTCAATGGACATACTTCTTATATGTGAAGTCATCACTCCCCATAAGATCACCATATATACTCTTGGCTTTTATTCTATTCTTCTTTTATTTCATTTTTTATTTTTCTCAAGATCATAGCAACAAGCAAAGCCTTCACATCAAAACTACTTTTTATTATATAATTCACGGACTCGCTTACATAAGGGGAACATAAAGCAAAACTTAAAGCTAGATCATACTAAAAATTTATTCTATTAGATCAAGGTAAAACCAAAAGGATCAAACCTGGAAAAACGAGAAAAGTAAAAGATGTGATGGTGATTCGATATCGGGGCACCTCCCCCAAGCTTGGCACAAGCCAAGGGGAGTGCCCATACCCATGTGTTTAGATGTCCTTCTTCGGAGGTGATGGTGGTGGAGAAGGATTTTCAAGCTTGTTCAGTTTCCTCTTAAGCATAAAATTATGTTACCTCAGATCGTCAACTTATTGCTCAAGCTTCAATATCCTTTGACATAATTCTTGCTTGCTCTCCTGCAGAAAACGAGAAGATAAATAGAACCTTGGGTTTTCTCCTTGTGTTTGGTAGGCTTGATTTCTTGAACTCCGCGTGCATATCTCCTAGTTGAGGCAGAGGGATATCTTCTTCATCCAATCTTTCTTCCTCCGTGGCCTTCCCAAAGTGGTTGGCTTCGCTGTATGCTCCGGGCCTCGATGTCGGGTGAGAGACACGGCTCTCCCCGACCCACTCTTGAGAAGACATCTTGCTCTAACTCTGCTGTAGAAACAGCTCAAAACAAAAACAGGAGGTATTGTCATGATACGAAGGTCCAAACCTTCGGGACATTATTTAACGATTTTTACCGACCTAAAGGACTGTACCACAAGAAAACGGAGTCCGGAGGGTGCAGGGGGTGGCCACAAGCCATAGGGGCGCGACCGGGGAGGAGGTCGCGCCCTACAGGCTTGTCGCCTCCTCGTGCACTTTTTGGACTACTTTAAATTTTCCTAATTTATTAAATATTCCAAAACGGAGAAAAAATGCTATTGGAAAAGTTTTGGAGTCGGTTTGCTTACCGTACCACATACCTATTCTTTTTCGGAGTATGAAACATTCTGGTAGGTCTCCCTAATGTACTCCTCCGGAGTTATAGTATTGATAATATTGGTTTCAACATTTATGGGAGTACCTGAGATATAATGTTTGATTCTTTGCCCATTTACCACCTTCGGGTTAGTGCCTTCGGCGTTGTTGATCTTGATGGCACCAGAACGATATACTTCCTCGACAATGTAAGGCCCCTCCCATTTAGAGAGAAGTTTTCTTGCAAAAAATCTTAAACGAGAATTTTATAACAAGACATGATCACCTACATTGAATTCACGCTTTTGTATCCTTTTATCATGCCATCTCTTAACCTTTTGTTTAAACAACTTGGCATTCTCATAGGCCTAGGTTCTCCATTCATCAAGTGAGCTAATGTCAAATAACCTCTTCTAACCAACAAGTTTGAAATCATAGTTGAGCTCTTTAATTGCCCAATAAGCTTTATGTTCTAGTTCAATAGGTAACTGACATGCTTTACCATAAACCATTTTATACGGAGACATACCCATAGGGTTTTTATAAGCAGTTCTACAAGCCCATAATGCATCATCAAGTTTCTTAGACCAATTATTTCTATATCTATTAACAACAAGATCAATTTAATTTCTCTATTGCTTAATTTTACTTGACCACTAGACTGAGGATGATATGGAGATGCAATTCGATGATTAACATCATACTTAGCAAGCAAATTACGGAAAGAACCATGAATAAAGTGTGAACCACCATCCGTCATTAAATATCTAGGGACTCCAAATCTAGGGATAATAACTTCTTTAAGCATTTTAATAGAAGTGTTATGATCATCACTACTAGTTGGAATAGCTTCCACCCATTTAGTGACATAATCAATAGCAACTAGAATATGAGTATACCCATAGGATTTTGGAAAAGGTCCCATATAATCAAAACCTCAAACGTCAAATGGTTCAATACCAAGTGGGTAATTCATAGGCATTTCGTGACATCTACTAATATTACCAATTCTTTGACACTCGTCACAACACAAGACAAACTTACGAGCATCTTTGAAGAGACTAGGCCAATAAAAACCAGACTGTAATACCTTGTGCACAGTTCTATCTCCAGCGTGGTGTCCTCCGTAGGCCTCGGAATGACACTTGTGTAGGATATGTTCATGTTCATGCTCAGGTAAACAATGTGTAATAACACCATCTACCCCTTCTTTATTAAGGTGTGGGTCATCCCAAAAGTAATGTCTCAAATCATAGAAGAACTTTTTCTTTTGTTGGTATGTGAAGCTAGGCGGTATAAATTTAGCAACAATGTAATTAGCATAATCAGCATACCATGGAGCATTGTGCGAAGCATTTATGATAGCTAATTGTTCATTAGGAAAGCTATCATCAATAGGCAGTGGGTCATCAAGAACATTCACTAACATAGAAAAGTTATCTGCTACGGGGTTCTCAACACCCTTTCTATCAATAATATGCAAATCAAATTCTTTTAGGAGAAGAACTCATCTAATAAGTCTTCGTTTAGCATCTTTATTTTCCATGAGATATTTAATAGTTGCATGATCAATGTGAACAGTTACTTTGGAATCAACAATATAAGGTCTAAACTTGTCACAAGCAAACACAACTGCTAAAAAATCCTATTCAGTGGTAGCATAGTTTCTTTGAGCACTGTATAGATTTTTACTAGAATAATGGATAACATTTAATTTCTTATCAACTCTTTGTCCTAGAACGGCACCAACGGCATAATCACTAGCATCACACATAATTTGAAAGGGTAGGTTCCAATCAAGTGGTTGAACAACAGGTGCAGAAATCAAGGCTTTCTTAAGGATTTCAAATGCTTCTACACAATCATCATCAAAAACAAAAGGAACATCTTTTTGCAAGACATTAGTGAGAGGCCGAGAAATTTTAGAGGAGTCTTTAATAAATCTCCTATAGAAACTAGCATGGCCAAGGAAATTTCTTATACCTCTGATATCCGTGGGACATGGCATTTTTTCAATAGCATCTACTGTAGCTTTATCCACCTCAATACCCTTTCAGAGATTTTGTGTCCCAAGACAATGCCCTCATTAACCATAAAGTGGCACTTCTCCCAATTAAAGACAAGATTAGTTTCATCACATATTTACAAAAATGGATCAAGGTTGCTCAAGCAATCATCAAAAGAAGTTCCGTAAACGGAGAAGTCACCCATGAAAACTTCAACAATATTTTCACAAAAGTCAGAGAATATAGTAGTCATACATCTTTGAAAGGTAGCAGGTGCATTGCATAAACCAAAAGGCATACGTCTATAAGCAAAGGTACCGAAAGGGCAAGTAAAAGTTGTCTTTTCTTGATCCTCTTTTGACACAAGTATTTGAGGGAAACCAGAATAACCATCTAGAAACAGAAGTGTGCGTGTTTAGATAATCTTTCCAGCATTTGATCAATAAAAGGCAGAGGGTAATGATCTTTCCTAGTAGCTTTATGTAATTTCCTAAAATTAATTACCATTCTATATCCTGTAACAATTTTTTACGGGGTCAATTCATTTTTCTCATTGGGAACAACAGTAATACCTCCCTTCTTAGGGAGACAATGAACAGGACTAACCCATCTACTATCAGCAATAGGATAAATTATACCTGCCTCCAGAAGCTTTAAAATTTCATTTGTTACCACTGCTTTCATTTTAGGATTTAACCGTCGTTGGTGATCAACAACTCGTTTAGCATCAGGTTCCATATTAATTCTATGCTGACATAGAGTGGGACTAATGCCCTTACGATCATCAAGAGTATATCCAATAGCAGCACAGTGCTTCTTTAGAGTTTTCAATAATCTCTTTTCTTCATGCTCTGAAAGGTTAGCACTAATAATAACATGATATATCTTCTTTTCATCAAGATTAGCATATTTCGGAGTATCCGGTAATTGTTTAAGCTCGAACATAGTATCACCCTTGGGTGGAGGAGGATCCCCAAGTATTTCAATAGGCAAATTGTGTTTCAAAATAGGATGTTGATCAAAGAAAATCCTATCTATTTCATTCGTTTCACTCATATGCATATCGTTTTCATGGTCTAGCAAATATTGTTCTAAAGGATCAGTAGGAGGCACAACAATAAAAGGAAGACCAATAATTTCATCTTTACTAGGCAATTCTTTATCATGGGGTTGTCTATGAAATTTATAGAAATTAAACTCATGGTACACATCCCCAAAACTCATGGTAACAGTTTCTTTCTCACAATCTATCTTGGAATTAACAGTATTCAAGAAAGGTCCACAAAATATAATAGGACAAAAATCATCTTGTGGGGAACCAAGAACAATAAAGTCAATAGGATATTTTGTTTTCCCACACAAGACTTCAACATATCTAATAATCCCAACTGGTGCTATAGTGTCTCTATTAGCAAGCTTAATGGTCACATCAATTTCTTCCAATTCAGTTGGTGCAATATCATTCATAATGTCTTGATATAAGGTAAAGGGAATTGCACTCACGCTAGCACCCACATCACATAGGACATGATAACACTAATCTCCTATTTTAACAGAAACAAGAGGCATGCCAACAATAGGTCTATGTTTATCTTTAGCATCAGGTCTAACAATTCTAGAACCTTCATCACACAAATGAATAACATGCCCATCAATATTATCAACCAAGAGATCTTTAACCATAGCAATACTAGGTTCAACTTTAATTTGTTCAGGTGGTGTAGGTGTTCTAACATAGCTCTTACGAACCACAGTTGAAGCTTTAGCATGTTCCTTTATTCTAACAGGAAAAGGTGGTTTCTCAATATAAGTAGCAGGAATAACAGGATCAACATTATAAGTAATAGTTTCTTCTTCAACTTTAATAGGTTCAACTACTTTCACTTCAATGGGAGGATGATATTTAAACCACTTCTCCTTAGGGAGATCAACATGAGAAGCAAAATATTCACATAAAGAAGCTACTATCTCATAGTCAAGTCCATATTTAGTGCTAAATTCACGAAAATCATGGGTGTCTACAAAGGATTTAACACAATCAAACTTAAGGTTTATACCTGAATCCTTACCTTCATCGAGTTCCCAATCTTCAGAGTTGCGTTTAATTCTTTCCAATAAATCCCATTTGAATTCAATATCTTTCTTCATATAGGAATCAGTACAAGAAGTATCGAGCATGGATTGATCATTACGAGAAAGTCGAGCATAAAAATTCTGAATAATAATTTATCTTGAGAGCTCATGATTGGGGCATGAATATAACATTGACTTAAGCCTCCCCCAAGCTTGAGCGGTTTTTTCTCCTTCACGAGGCCAAAAATTATAGATATAATTCCGATCACGATGAACCAGATGCATAGGATAAAACTTCTGATGAAATTCCAATTTCAACCGATTGTAGTTCCATGATCCAATATCATCACATAGCCTAAACCATGTCAATGCCTTCTCCTTCAAAGAAAAAGGAAATACCTTCTTGTTGACATCATCCTCAGGCAAACCTGGAAGCTTAAATAATCCACAAACTTCATCCACATAGATTAGATGCAAATCAGGATGTAATGTTCCATCTCTTGCATAAGGATTAGCTAGCAGTTTCTCTATCATACCTGAAGGAATTTCATAATAAATATTTTCAGTAGGTTCAGTAGGTTGAGGAGCAAATCTTTGTGCTTCCAGTTGAGGTGAAGATACCCCGAACAAGCCCCTCAAAGGATTATTTTCCTTAGTAACAAGTGACAGTAAATTTCAGCACACTATATAATTTTTTTCCATACCAGATTCCACTTATGAAAGGTGCTTCACTCCCCGTCATCGGCGCCCGAAAAGAGTCTTGATGACCCACAAGTACAGGGGATCTATCATAGTCCTTTAGATAAGTAAGGGTGTCGAACCCAACGAGGAGCAGAAGGAAATGACAAGCGGTTTTCAGTAAGGTATTCTCTTCAAGCACTGAAATAGTTTTGTGATAAGGTAATTCGTAACGGGTAGCAAGTAATAAATGTAGCAAAGGTGCAGCAAGGTGGCCAGCAAAGGGCAAGCCTGGACAAACTCTTATATAAAGTGAAGCACTCCCGAGGACACATGAGAATTTTTTTCAAGCTTGTTCTCATCATGCTCATTTGATTCGCGTTCATTACTTTGATAATTTGATATGTGGGTGGGCCGGTACTTTTGTGCTGCCCTTACTTGGACAAACCTCCCACTTATGATTAACCTCTCTTGCAAGCATCCGCAACTACGAAAGAAGAATTAAGATAAATCTAACCATAGCATGAAACATATGGATCCAAATCAGCCCCTTACGAAGCAACACATAAACTAGGGTTTAATCTTCTATCACCCTAGCAACCCATCATCTACTTATTACTTCCCAATGCCTTCCCCTAGGCCCAAATAATGGTGAGGTGTCATGTAGTCGACATTCACATGACACCACTAGAGGATAGACAACATACATCTCATCAAAATATCAAACGAATACGAAATTCACATGATTACTTATAACAAGACTTATCCCATGTCCTTAGGAACAAACGTAACTACTCACAAAGCATGTTCATGTTCATAATGAGAGGAGTATTAATTATCATAAAGGATCTGAACATATGATCTTCCACCAAGTAAACCAAATAGCATCAACTACAAGGAGTAATCAACACTACTAACAACCCACAGGTGCCAATTTGAGGTTTGAGACAAAGATTGGATACAAGAGATGAACTAGGGTTTGGAGAGGAGATTGTGCTGGTGAAGATGTTGATGGAGATTGACCCCCTCTCGATGAGAGGATCATTGGTGATGATGATGGCTTCGATTTCCCCCTCCGGGAGGGAAGTTTCCCCGACAAAACAGCTCCGTCGGAGCTCTAGATTGGTTCTGCCCAAGTTCCGCCTCGAGACGGTGGCGTTTCGTCCCGAAAGCTCTCTTATGATTTTTTTCCAGGTCAAAACCCTTCATATAGCAGAAGATGGGCATCGAAGGGCTGCCAGGGGCCCACAAGCCACAAGGGCACGACTAGGGGGGGGTAGGTCGTGCCCAACAGGCTGGTGACCTCCTGGTGGGTCCCCCTGGTATTTGTTTCTCACAATATTTTTTATATATCCCAAAATAATTCTACGTAACTTCTCAGGACTTTTGGAGTTATGCAGAAACGGTCTCTCATGTTTGCTCCTTTTCCAGTCCAAAATTCCAGCTGTCGGCATTCTCCCTCTTCATGTAAACCTTGTAAAATAAGAGAGAAAAGGCATAAGTATTGTACCATAACGTCTAATAACAGCCCATAATGCAATAAATATCAAAATAAAAGCATGATGCAAAATGGACGTATCATATCACAATAGGAGATCTTGGTGTTGAAGGTACCGGATAAGTCAAGGATAACGAGTGTGTTTTTGTTTCAACATCATCCAGAGACATCCAGAGATAATCCATTTACTAGGAATATCTCTCCAAAAACAGGACAAGCATTGGCTCCAAGAGAAACGACAAGTTGCTTCATCCTGAGATCACATGGTGGGACTCCAAAGTAGAAACCAAATAAGGAAGAAAACAACTTATCAAAATATGTTTTACAATGAATGACTCCCCTCTATTTCATGAGATGGAAAGGAAATATTGCATCATCTCCATACCATCCCGCTCAAAACCTACTAGGAGAATCATGATGCATTTTGCATAACTTTTTACCTTATATTTTTGCATCCTAGTCATAGGATTTTTGTGTGTTTTAACAAGTTTGCATGCCCCTTTGTCTCATTTTGCCATGATTCCAAAGAAGTTGGAGATTTTGAGCATAGATTGGAAAACACTTATTTCTTGTGCAAAATATGCTAATTGGACATCATAAAAGCCTGCCATATGAAGAGATGATCAAGTGGGGGGGGGGGAACAAGCCACGTTTGGTGTCGGCGTTACAAATACAGGGTAGGCCCAAGAATATAAATGGCTCACCTGAAGGTCATACCCCATCAAAGGTACGGCCCGGAAGACCATGGGCTAGGAGGCAATATTCCAGTCCATCAGAAGATATGAGGGTGGCTCGGGAGTAGGCTAAGCTCCTATAATCAGATACCGAGCCGCTTGATGAACAAGACCTAACATTCGGTTAGGGAGACATTAGGAGGAATCGGCTAGGCCAAGAGTCGGCAGCAACCTAGGACACCTCTCACCCATGATGTCTTAATGAGAACAGTAACCCATCGGTCTAGTAAACTATTTAAATATGGTAGTTACTAGTAGTAATGGCTATGAAATCATCAGTTACGCCCGAGGACATGAATAGCATTAATACTAGCCCATAATACCCCTCTCCTAGCACACTATATAAGCCGGGAGGGAAGCACCAGACTGGATTGAACATTCATGTCTTGTTCCTTATGTCAAGAGTTAAGAGCATCGTAGGAAGAGGGTATTACTGTTGGAAATATTTGATATTTGGGAAGTCATATTTTGGCTACCGGAAAAGTTTCGGGTTTTGCAGGTATTGTACCCAGAAGCTTCCGGAAGCTTCCGAAGGGGTTCAAAAGTCCATGGAGGGTTCCACCATGCCCCTTAGGCCAACATGGGATGTAGGGTATGCCCTAGTCTTATTGGGCGAGCCCCAAGCGCCCATGCGACTAAGGGGGCTAGAAACCCTATGGGGCAAGGCATCTAGGAGGTTCCTTCGGGAGGAAGGACTCCTCCCTCCTAGCCGCCACCCCTCCCTTGGAGGAGGGGTTACGGTTCGCCCCCCATCCTCCCCCTTACCTCCTATAAATAGTCACTTGTAGAAAAAAAAGGGCATTAGTTCTAGCTGGATGAGGGCAATAGTCCCGGTCGTGTTATGAACCGGGAGTAATGTGTGCATCAGTCCCGGTTCGAGCAGCTACGACGCCGGCCGGGGCTCAGCAGGCATCAGTCCCGGTTCGAACGGGACCTTTAGTCTTGGTTGGTGACACCAACCGGGACTAAAGGGGTTGCACCAGGAATGAGGCCATTTCGTCCCGGTTAGTGTCTCCAACCGGGACTAAAGGTATACCTTCAGTCTCGGTTCTAGACACAAACTGGGACTAAAAAACAACCTATATATATCCGCGCCCATGCCCGCCCTCTCCTCTGTTTTTCATTCATAGAAGGTGGGAGGTATGTGCTAGTTTGTTTTCCTGTGCACAAGACGTGTTCGATGAAATTCATGTGAGCATGATGCCACTTGAGTTCACAAAAGGTGCAAATTTTTCGGTTATCTTGTATATGCCAAACCATGTCCACAAAGGATTGTTCAAGTAACTGTTCGGCATGTACAAGATAACCGAAATTTTTGCCCCTTTGATTCTGGGTTGAAAGCCATAGTTATGCTCGCAACTATTCTGATGATGGCTTTGATCAAGAATCACTTCACTTACATGAAGGTGTTGTACTAACTGACAAGATTGGCATCTGTTTTAATTTTTGGCAAATGTATGTTTCTTTCCTTGTATAAATACACATAATGACATGTAATGTTTTAGTAAAAAAGCATTCAACTAAAATATATGACATATAATTCTATTTACAACAACAGTAACAAACATTTGATAACATTTGTTAAGAACTTTAATAGCAAAAAGAATTGAAAAACATTTGTTTTTTAATCTGTTTAAAAGAATACTAAAACTAAAATATCCTAAAAAGGTCTAAAACCAAAAATAGGGAAAATAGCTTTAGTTCCGGTTGGTGCCAACAACCGGGACTAAAGGCCTACCATTAGTCCCGATTGGGGGCACCAACCGGGACTAAAGGTCTAAGAGCATCTCCACTCACCCCCCAACAGCTCCCCCAAGGCCCTTTTTTATCGTCGGTGCGTGAAAATCGGCCCAGTCGCGCCCCTAGGAGCCCAAATTTCGCGTGTTAGGGCTGAAATTGGCGTCGGCGAACCCAAGCCAAACCCGGTGCGCTGGGGGCGCCTAGGAGCGCTGGGGCAAACAATTTTTGGCGCAAAAATGGATGGGGCCTCTGAGTCAGCGACCGCGTGACGCTTCGTCGTCCTCATCGCCTCAGTTTCCTGCGGGGAATTAATGCAAGGCTGCCCACCGGTCAGCCTTCGATTGAAGCCTCACGGGCGGCGCGTCCACAGGGCGGCGCAGTCAGAGCAGGCGACACACATCCACACCTTGCCCTCCACGCGACCGCATGGTGCTTCCCGTTCGCCGCTATAAAAGCCGCGCCTCCACGCCGATGGATGCCACTCCTCGCCACACCTTCTCGCCCTCTCGCAGCCGACGCCCTCTCTCCTTCCCTCCGGCGATCTCCTTTCTGATGGCTGAGCGCTACCCAGGCAATGGCGCAGCGGCAAACGGCTTCGGCCGCTGCCACCTGCACGAGGATGAGGCTTGCCTCCTCTACGAGGTGGAGTACCCGGCGTCGCCCGACATGCGGGCGCCAGGCTCATGGAGGCTCAGCGCCGGCGGGATTCCGGTGCCCCCAGTGCCCAGCGGTGCCGAGCGACGCGCCGAGATCGCAAGGATCCGATCTTTCTTGTCAGAGACGGTGCACCAGCAGCCAAGGTACGCCCCGGACAGGCACAATGTGTGGACGGTGTACTTCGAGCGCCGCCGCGAGGAGCAGCTCGCCTCCACGAACGACGCTTCACCCAACCGCAGTCGCCACAACTCCGAGAGGCGGCGGCAATGGTGGGCCATCCTCGACCGCACCATCAAAGCCTTCCTCGCGCACATCAAGGGCGGCAACACGCCTCGCCTCGACTACCCCGTGTCATCCATCTCGCGCCGGAGCGGCTCGTCATGGCAGCCGAGGTGCATGGCCACGCCGTCGTTGTCATCCGGCTCCCACTCCTCTGACGCACGCACCCCCGCTCGTCGTCATGAAGGACGAGCCCAAAGAGACTCCGCTCCGGCGCAGTGGGCGCAACGGTGGTGGCGGCGTCACCATCAACGAGGGTCGCCGCCGCCAGCCATCCCCTCCTCCCCACGAGCACCTCCGCCTTGTCAGGCCAAAGACACAGCCGGACGCGATGGCGCGGACTCCTATCGCCATTAAGCAAGAGCACCTCGCCATGGCCACCGTCGACGAGATGACCCTCAAATGGGCATGCGACGACTACGTCCGCGAGGAGATGGAACGTCAGTGGTGTGCCCTTGAGGAGATTGCCGCTTGTCGCCGCGACCATGAGGAGGGCGGCATCATCATCCTCGACGACGACAAGGAGGAGGCGTTCGGGCCGTCAAACCTCGAGATGCATCACCACGGCGACCCAGGATAGGGGCGCAGCAAGGACGGCGACGGCGCGCAAGATGGGGACGACGGCGACGACGATAGTGGCGACTACATCACGTTCTACAGGCTGCTCGGCATGTAGAAGACGGCGGCGCGGAGGCGGCATCAGCGGCGTAGTTCTATTTTCTTTTAGTTTTTATCAGGTTTTATCGGTTTTTGTATAGAAAGCGTACGAATTTGGCCGAAACTTGGCATGTTTCTCTCAATGTTTTTTTAAAAATCGCCTGAAAAGTGGGAGGGGGGGCGACTGTGAACCGTTTGACCCCACGCCTTTTTTTCGCCGGTTGACCCCCAGGCGGTGCCGATCAGCTGTAGATGCTCTAAGCTTCGCGCCCTTTTGGCTGCCTAAAATTGCCTTTAGTCCCGGTTGGAGCCACCAACCGGGACTAAAGCCTGGGGTATATAACCGCCCGCGGCCCTCCCCCACCAGTCTTTCTCTCCACTCGTGCGACGTTGAACCCACGCACACACGCACCACGAGGCTGCCGAACATCACCGTCGCCTTCGAGTTGTTGCCCTCCTCCCGAGCATCGCTCGTCACTGATGGCCGTCGTTGCCGGACCTCCTCCTCGAGCCGCGTCACCGAGCCTCGCCGCCCTCGCTCCCCGGTAACGCTAGGTGCGCCGCCGCCATTCCACTCCTCCTCCTATCCTCCCCTCCACCCCGCGGTCAACGCCGCCTGCGTCGATGGCGACACCGATGGTGATGGCCCTAAGCCTGAGCCAACAGCGCGGCGATGCCTACAAATAGGAGCAAAATTGAAAAACGAGAACATTTTTTGAAACAAAAATTTCATTTTCAAAATAGGAACATTTTGTGAACACAGGAACTAACCAAAAACACGGTCATTTTCTGAAACTCCGAACATTTTTTTCAAAACACGAATATTTTAGGAATTCCTCATAATGTTTCCGATTTCTCTAATTGCTCACAATGTCAACACACAAATTTAAAAACAGCAAACAACATTTTGCTCATTCATGTGCTAGCTAGTCGTATATGTTGTGTTCATCGATGTTTTGGTTCTATATAATATAGCTAGAAATATGTTATTTGTTGTGTGCATGTGGATTTGTTATTAAATATGGTATTGTTGTTATTGTTGTTAAATGAAATGTTATTTGCTAGCCACAATTTGTTCTTGTCAACAATGTCCATCCCGATCCTCGTCTTTGACTCGGCACCGAAAACCAGTTTGAGAGGCGCCATGTCCGGGACTAGGCTCCGTCGGGCTGGCACTGGGAGGTGGTACCTTTCAGGACGCGCAGCTTGGTGAGGAATCAGGGTCTCATCGTTGACTCAGAGCTTCTTTGGTGGCGGTCGCGTGGGCCACTATCGCTGTAGAGGCAACGAATAACTGATGAGGTGGTACGTCGCCGTGCCACGGAGGAGGACGAGCACGTCCGTCGCTACATGGTTGCTCTGGACAACAGGCTCTCCAATACTTGGAGGTTCCTTCATGGATCTCATCCAAGCTATGATCCTGTGATGGTTCCTTCTCTTTGGGTGTCCACCAGCTGCACCTCAGGAACCGCAAGTGAACTAGATTATTCAATAATATTTGAGTTATATTAGTGATATTATATGATAATATTCGAGATGTATAAGTGATAATATTCGATGATGCATTAATTGTATTATTGATATGTATTAGTGATATTATATGAAGAGTCCCCGACGATCGTCGGTGATATTATATGTATTAGTGATATTATATGATGATCTTGCTAAAAAATTAATCCTCCTTGCCATCGCTCACCCCTCAGATCAAACCTCCCCGATGGCTGACTACTATGATTCAGTTTTTGCTTATTTAATGCATTCTAATTTAAATTCTAAATTTTTAATCTTAGAATCAATGAGCATTAAGAAAAAATGTTGCCATCAATATTTAATCTTAGAATCATGAACACAGAAAATGTCAATGTTGTTTGACGACGAGGGATGGATCCCTGAGTGCCCTTTGTGCTGCGATCATAGGGGTATATGCGACCGTTATCCTCACCTAGACAACGGTAGATCCTTCACCGTCAAGCTACAAGACGACTTTGAAATTATTACGATATGTAAAGATGGCATGTGCTTCTTGTTAATGAAGTATGACGTATGTTTTTTTCTTTAACTAACCTTTAATTTTTCTTTTGTACAATTCGACTAGCGCCTTCCCTACCATGCAAGATTCGCTGTCTTGGACAAGTTCCATTTCAAAGAGAAGGATAATACAGAGCCTAAGATAGCTCACCTAATAACGGAGCATTATACTTTTGTTGTTAAAGTAAAAAATAATGAAGATCACACATATTTTGGTTGTTCTAATTGAAGAGCATTTTGCAAGGCGTATGGGTTGGACGAGGACACGAACATTACCTTCGATCTTTGTAATGATGATGTTCGTGATAATAATATGGAAATTTGGGTGCATGCGGATGACTTGATTCCAGTTCTACCTCTAGATGAGTTTGTCAACAGATTTATTAGAAAATTTATATTGATTATTGAAAAGTATTTGGTACGTCCTGACTAATTTTCTTTATTTTTAATTATCAGCTTATTTCTCTGCTACAAGAACTACATGATAGATAATAGATCGGACCGACTACAGTTATGACTCCGAGCTTACTTGGTTGGAGAAAAATCATCTCATCTCATTTATTCATGATGTTGAGAAATATAGGAAGAACAATTACAGGATTGGCAACAGTATCATTGATATGTGCCACTAGTGCACAAGTTGAACCATCATAACATCACTTCAAACTACCTTGTAAGAATGTTTTTACTATTGTGTCACTAGTACATCTTTTTCATACATTTTTCTTAAGCAAAATTAGTTTGCTAACTATGTTATTATTACTTATGTTTTTCAACAGGTACTCCCGCCAGAGATCGTGCCCAATGTGATGTTTATCAAAGGTGATTTGCATATGGTTAGCTTACTGCCAATCCCAATCAAATACCGTGGTAAATACACGATATCTGAAAGTGAAGAAACCCTAAAAATCAAAGGATGGAGGAATGCAATAAAAGCATGCATGCTATCACTTGGAAACGAATACTTACGCATCCCACAAGTTGGAGATAGGTTGATCTGTATTCTTCAATGGCTAGATGCAGGAGTTCACCTTTTTAATGCTTTTTTACCTACGAAAGGGCAGTAGTTAGTGCTTTTAACTTGTGATAACTTGGTCATTTGCTAGTATGATAACAACCAGAATGATGAGGAGTTCACCTTTTTATACTATTTTACCTAGAATGATGAAGAGCTATTTAACTAGTATGATGGAAACTAGAAGGACGAGGAGTTGATTCAGATGATGGTGAGTTGTTACATGACATATACTAGTAATAATTAGATGGATGCAAGACGAAGTTGAATTAGAGGAAAATACGATGTTGCGATTCACAACATCATATTTTCCTCTAATTGAACCTGGTCTTGCATCCATCTAATTTTTACTGATGTTGAATGTTGTTCTTCCATAATAGCAAGTAGTGCGTTAATAGTTAGCAGTAGCGCATTGACGGAAACACACTACCGGTTGTTTAGTTACCAGTAGCGTCGATCGGCCCACGCTACGGCTAAACCCCCTCTAAAAAACCCTAAAACCCTCCTTTCAAAAAAAACATAAACCCCAACGCTGGGTTGGTGATGACGCATGGCTTCCTTTTAGTCCCGGTTGGTGTTACCAACCGGGACTAAAGGTCCTCCTGCCTGGGCGCCCGACAGCGGCCACGTGGAGCTTCTTTAGTCCCGGCTCGTAACACAATCGGGACTAAAAGTGAGGGACTTTAGTCCCAATTGATTATTCCCAGTTAAAGAACCGGGACTAAAGGCCCTTCAGAACAGGGACCAATGCCCTGTTTTCTACTAGTGAGTGGAGGGAACGGGAGGGCTGAACACAACAATACTTCTCCACCGAGGCAGCCCTCTCCCTCCCGTCTCCCCCGTTCTTCCTCGTTCGCTGTTTCGGAGGCGCTTGGCGAACCCTGCTCCAGCATCATCTCCACCATGTCGTCATGATGGTCAAGATCCCATCTAGTTCTTCCTCCTCGCTTGCTGGATCAAGGAGGCGGAGACATCACCGAGCCGCATGTGTGCTGAACGTGGAGGTGTCGTCATTTCGGCACTCGATCGTATTGGATCGCGACTGGATCGTATAGAGTACGAATACATCAACCGCGTAATATACGCTTCCGCTTAACGGTCTACGAGGGTACATAGACGCACTCCCCCTCTTGTTGGTATGCATCTCCATAGATAGATCTTGGGTGTTCATAGGATTTTTTATGTTTTCCATGCTTCATTTCCTAACAGTGGCATCATAGGCTAGGTCTATGTATAGATTATACGCACGAGTAGAACACAAAGAAGTTGTGGGCATTGATGTTAAGATTGCTTACCTCTCATGTCTTATTTTGATTCGGCGATGTTGTGGGATGAAGCGACTTGGACCAAGCTTATTTGTCCTTGCACAAGAGAGCGATTCCACCGACAAACATGCCGCATTGGACGCACTGGCCGACCAAAGCCAAGAACGGACAAGCCCGCCCGCTCGGCCAACCCAAACAGACAAAATTCACGTTCGTTTGTGTCGGCGCGTTGGAGTTGCCGTAAAAGCCTCTCTGACTGGCCCGTCCGACGTTGGAGAAGAATAAATCTGTTTTTCCTCTCACCAGTACCTAACCGAAACTCTTAAAACCTTTTGTGGAGAAAATATTTACTATCTGAGAGCGCCTCTAATTCTAAACTTTACTAGCTTTTTTTATTGAAAATTACTGGCGGTTTTGCTATCCCAGGTAATCCTAAAGTCATCGAGGGGACACTAACTGATTGATTTTTTTCTCAAGTCATATTTTCCCGAAGAGGAAGCAAAATTGTTTACAAGATGGCTATCAACACAAAGATGGATTGGCATTATGTGTTCTCTCTCCATTCACCCCTCATATGTTTCAAACAGTAAATTTTAGTGTATAATTGTGCATTACTGGTCACTCGATAGTGATTGTATCATAAAGTAGTTTTTTTGGCAAACATGCTTACATTAATTAAATGTGAGTCCAAGGCGCATAGAAACTGCACAAGGCTTATGTAAAGAAAACAAAAAAAACACCGCCCTCGATGAAGAAGTGGAGAAATCTCTCGAGGGATGCGTCACATGATAAACCTCTTTTCCTGGGATAGATAAGTTGCTTCTTGCTCGATAGCACATAGAAAAAAATGCAAAGAACTATCATCATTGACGAAAACAAGGAAAAAATCTTGAAGAATATGCCAAGTGGTGAACTTTTTTCTTTGGGGATGCCACATGAGCCTCTCGGTAGCACACGTGGCCAATGTGCGTCTTCATCGTCAACTATGAAAGGATATGCCGAAGTCAAACACCGGGCATCCGATTGATACTAGAATAGATCTTGGTGTTGAAGGAACTGGATAAGCCAAGGATAATGGGTGTGTTTTTGTTTCCACATCATCCAGAGACATCCGGAGATAATCCATTTACTAGGCAGATCTCTCCTGAAATAGGTCAAGCATTGGCTCCAAGAGAAACGACCAGTTGCTTCCTCCTGAGATTGCATGGTGGGACTGTTGGGGAACGTTGCATGGGAAATAAAAATTTTCCTACGCACATGCAAGATCTATCCATGGTGATGAGCATCTACGAGAGGGAGAGTGGATCTACATACCCTTGTAGATCGCTAAGCGGGAAGCGTTAAGAAACGCGGTTGGTGTAGTCGAATGTCTTCGCGATCCAAATCGCCGAGTGTCCCACGATCTCATCATGATCCGTCCCATCAACTCATCACGATCCGTCCCGCGAACTCATCATGATCCGTTTCGTGATCTCGATCACGGCCCTTCCGATCTAGCGCCGAACGGACGACACCTCCGCGTTCAGCACACGTGCAGCTTGATGACGATCTCCACCGTCTTGATCCATCAAGAGGAAGTGGAGAGTAAGAAGAGTTCATCGGCAGCGTGACGGTGCTCTGGCGATGGTGGTGGAGCAATTCCGGCAGGGCTTCGCCTAAGCACTGCAGAAAACCGATCTAGAGGAGAAACTATGCACTAGAGGAACGGGTAGCACGTGGCTGAAAATTCTGTGCCAAAACCCTAAAATCCTCTAGTATATATAGGAGGAGAGGAGGAGGAGTCTTGGCTGCCAAAAAGCCAGCCCTTGGGTCTACCAAAGTGGGGAGGAGAGGAGGACTCCTCCTCCAATCCTAGTAGGACTAGGATTCCTCCTTTTTTTTGGCCTTTTTCCACCTTTTTCCCTTTGGGCTTTTTCTCCCAGCTGCATGGGCCTTGTGTGGGACTTCCACCAGCCCACAAAAGTCTGGTATTTACTCTCCCACAGCACATGAAGCCTCTTGGGTCGAAATACCCCTCCCGGTGGTCTCCCGGTACACTACCGGCACTCCCGGTACATTACCGATTAGCCCGAAACTTTTCCGGCGACCAAAATGGGACTTCCTATATATCAATATTTACCTCCGGACCATTCCGGAGCTCCTCGTGACGTCCGGGATCTCATCCGGGACTCCGAACAACCTTCGGTCACCACCATACATAACTCTATACTACCGAAACGTCACCAAACCTTAAGTGTGCAGACCCTGTGGGTTCGAGAACTATGTAGACATGACCGAGACACCTCTATGGTCAATAACCAATGGCGGGACCTGGATGTCCACATTGGTTCCTACATATTCTACGAAGATCTTTATCGGTCGAACCTCTATGTCAAGGATTCAGTTAATCCCGTATGATGTTCCCTTTGCTCTTCGGTATGTTACTTGCCCGAGATTCGATCATTAGTATCTCCATACCTAGTTCAACCTCGTTACCGGCAAGTCTCTTTACTCGTTCCGTAATACAAGATCTCGTGACTAACACTTAGTCACATTGCTTTCAAGTCTTATTGTGATGTTGTATTACCGAGTGGGTCCTGAGATACCTCTCCGTCACACGGAGTAACAAATCCCAGTCTTGATCCATGCCAACTCAACAGACACCCTCAAAGATACCTGTAGAGCACCTTTATAGTCACCCAGTTATGTTGCGACGTTTGATACACACAAGGTACTCCTCCGATGTCAGTGAGCTACATGATCTCATGGTCATAGGAACTCATACTTTGACATGCAGAAAACAGTAGCAACAAACTGACACGATCATATGCTATGTTTGTAGTTTGGGTCTTGTCCATCACATCATTCTCCTAATGATGTGATCCTATTATCAAATGACATCACATGTCAATGGCTAGGAAACCTTGAGCATCTTTGATCAACGAGCTAGTCTATTAGAGGCATACTAGGGACATGGTTTTGTCTATGTATCCACACATGCATCTAAGTCTTCGATCAATACAATTATAGCATGGATAATAAATGATTATCATGAACAAGGAAATATGATAATAAATAATTTATTGTTGCCTCTAGGACATATTTCCAACAGTCTCCCACTTGCACTAGAGTCAATAATCTAGTTCACATCACCATGTGATTCGCATTGTTATGAATCTAACACCCAATGAGTTCTGGGGCTCGATCATGCTTTGCATGTGAGAGAGGTCTTATAGTCAACGGTCTGCGACATTCAGATCCATGTGTACTTTTGCAAATCTCTATGTCAAACCGTAAACACTGCTACCACACTTCACTTGGTACTATTCCAAATGGCTGCTCCACCATATGTATCCAGATTGCTACTATGGGTCATCTGGATTGGTGTTAAAGCTTGCATTGACGTGACTCTTTACGACGAACTCTTTATCACCTCCATAATCGAGAAACATCTCCTTAGTCCTTTTAGTTACTAAGGATAATCTTAACCGCTGTCCAGTGATCCACTCCTGGATCACTCTTGTACCCTTGACGGACTCATGACAAGGCACACACAGGTGCGGTACACAGCATGGCATACTATACAGAGCCTATGGCTAAAGCATAGGGGACGACATTCGTCCTTTCTCTTTCTTCTGCTGTGGTCGAGATTTGAGTCTCCCTCAACTTCACACCTTACAAAGCAGGCGAGAACACTTCTCTCTGACTAATCCATTTTGATCTCTTTCAAAATCTTGTCAAGGTATGTACTCATTGAAAGTCTTATCAAACATCTTGATCTATCTTTATAGATCTTGATGCTCAACAATTAGGTAGCTTTATCCAGGTCTTCCTTTGACTCTTTTCAAACAACTGTTTATGCTCTCCAGAAATTCTACATCATTTCCGAATAGCAATATGTCATCCACATATACTTATCGGAAACTCTATAGTGCTCCCACTCACTTTATTGCAAATATAAGTCTCTCGTAAACTTTGTATAGACTCAAAAACTTTGATCACCTCATCAAAGTGTATATTCCAACTCCGAGATGCTTGCTTTAGTTCATAGAAGAATCACTGAAGCTCGCACACCTTTTAGCATCCTTAGGACTGACAAAACCTTTTGGTTGTATCTCATACAACCTTTCCTTAAGGAAGGAAACGATGTTTTGGCATCCATCTGCCAGATTTCATAATTGAAAAATGCAGCAACTGCTAACATAATTCCAACAGACTTTAGCGTCGCTACGAGTGAGAAAGTCTCATCGCAGTCAACTCTTTTGATCTTGTCATAAACTACTTTGCAACAAGTCGAGCTTTACAAATGGTAACATTTACCATCAGCGTTTGTCTTCATTTTAAAGATCCATTTGTACTTAACGACCTGCCGTCCAACGAGCAAGTCCACCAAAGTCTATACTTGGTTTTCATACATGGATCCTTTCTCGGATTTCATGGCCTCTAACCATTTGTTGGTTTCCAGGCCCATCATCGCTTCTCCATAGTTCGTAGGTTCATCGTTGTCCAACAACATGACCTCCAAGACAGGGTTGTCGTACCGCTCAGTAGCAGTACACATCCTTGTCGACCTACGAAGTTCGATAGTAACTTGACCCGAAGCTTCATGATCATCATCATTAACTTCCTCTTCAACTGACGTAGGCTTCACAGACACATCTTTCTGCGCTGCGCCACTTTCTGGTTGAAGTGAAGGTTCAATAACCTCATCAAGTTCTATTTTCCTTGTACGTCGATAGTAACTTGATCCGAAGCTTCATGATCATCATCATTAACTTCCTCTTCAACTGACGTAGGCTTCACAGAAACATCTTTCTACGCTGCGCTACTTTCTGGTTGAAGCAGAGGTTCAATAACCTCATCAAGTTCTATCCTCCTCCCACTCAATTCTTTCAAGAGAAACCTTTTCTCGAGAAAGGACCCAGTTTTAGCAATAAACATTTTATGCATGGATTTGAGATACAAGGTTCACCCAACTGTTCTTAGGGTATTCTATGAAGATGCATTTGTCCGCTTTGGGTTCGAGCTCATTAGGTGAAAACATTTTCCACACAAGCGTCGTAGCCCCAAGCATTAAGAAATGACAACTTAGGTTTCTATCAAACCAAAATTCACACGGTGTCATCTCAACAGATTTAGATGGTGCCCTATTTAAAGTGAATGTAGTTGTCTCTAATGCATAACCCCAAAATTATAGTAACAAAACGATAAGAGACATCATAGCATGCACCATATCCAATACAGCACGACTATGACGTTCGGACACACCATCACACTATGGTGTTCCAGGTGGCATGAGTTGTGAAACAATTTTCACATTGTCTAAAGTTGTATGCCAAACTCGTAACTCAGATATTCACCTCCACGATCATATCGCAAACATCTTTATCTTCTTGTCACGATGATCTTAAACTTCACTCTGAATTTGCTTGAACCTTTCAAACGATTCAGACTTGTGTTTCATTAAGTAAATATACACTATATCTACTCAAATCATCAGTGAAGGTAAGAAAATAACGATATCCACCGCACGCTACAAGACTCATTGGATTGCATACATCAACATGTATTATTTCCAATAAATCACTTGCCCGCTTCATCAAAACAAAAACGGGGTCCTTAGTCATCTTGACCAAGAGGCATGGTCCGCATGTCTCAACCGATTCGAAATCGAATGAGTCCAAAGATCCATTAGCATGGAGTTTCTTCATGCGCTTTATACCAATATGACATTTAGCGGCAGTGCCACAAGCATGTAGTACTATCATTATTAACTTTGTATCTTTTTGGCATCAATGTTATGAACATGTGTATTACTACGATCAAGTTTCAACAAACCATTCTTACTGGGTGCATGACCATTGAAGGTATTATTCATGTAAATAGAATAACCATTATTCTCTAACTTAAATGAATAACCGTGTTGCAATGAACATGATCTAATCACGTTCATGCTCAACGCAAAAACACCAAATAACATTTATTTAGGTTCGTCACTAATCTCGAAGGTAGAGAGAGCGTGCGATGTTGATTACATCAACCTTGGAAACATTTCCAACACACATCGTCACCTCACACTTAGCTAGTTCTCCGTTTATTTCATAGCTTTTATTTCGAGTCACTAACATTTAGCAACCGAACCGGTATCCAGTACCCAGGTTCTACTAGGAGTACTAGCAAGGTACACATCAATAACACGTATATCAAATATACTTCTGTTGATGTTGCCAGCCTTCTTATCTACCAAGTATCTAGGGTTGTTCCACTTCAGCGACCGCTCTCCTCATAATCGAAGCACTTAGTCTCGGGTTTGAGTTCAACTTTGGGTTGCTTCACTGGAGCAGCAACTGACTTGCTATCCATGAAGTTTCCCTCCTTACTGTTGCCCTTCTTGAAACTTAGTGGTTTTAACTAACCATCAACACTTTGATGCTCCTTCTCGATTTCTACCTTCGTGGTGTCAAACATCGCGAATAGCTCAGGGATCATTATTTCTATCCCTGGCGTTTTATAGTTCATCACCAAGTTCTAGTAGCTTTAGTGACAGTGACTTGGAGAACTATATCAATCACTATCTTATCTGGAAGATCAACTCCCACTCGATTCAAGTGATTGTAGCACCCAGACAATCTGAGCACATGCTCAACGATTGAGCTATTCTCTTTCATCTTACAGGTAAAGAATCTTGTTGGAGATCTCATATCTCGCAACACGGGCACGAGCCTGAGATCCTAATTTCAGCTCTTAGAACATCTCATATGTTCCATGACGTTCAAAATGTTTTGGAGCCTCAATTCTAAGTTGTAATGCATGACGCACTAAACTATCAAGTAGTTATGAAAACGTGCCTGTCAGATGTTCACAACATCTACAAACAACGCTAGAGGGTTTGGTGCACCGAGCGGTGCATTAAGGACATAAGCCTTCTGTGTAGCAACGAGGACAATCCTCAGATCACGGATCCAATCCGCAATATTGCTACCATCATCTTTCAACTCTATTTATCTAGGAACATATAAAAATTCAAGGGAGCTACAGCACGAGCAAGTAATCTACAACATAATTTGCAAAGACACTACTGACTATGTTCATGATAATGAGTTCAATTAATCATATTACTTAAGAATTCCCACTCAAATTGACATCCCTCCTGTCATCCGAGTGATACATGATCCAAATTCACCAACTCAAGTCCGATCATCACGTGAGTTGAGGTGGTTACGATGGTGAACATCATCATGTTGATCATATCTACTATATGACTCATGTTCGACCTTTCGGTCTCTTGTGTTCCGAGGCCATGTCTGTACATGCTAGGCTCGTCAAGTTTAACCCCGAGTGTTCTGCGCGTGCAACACTGGCTTGCACCTGTTGTATGTGAACGTAGAGTCTATCACACCCGATCATCACGTGGTGTCTCAACACGACGAACTTTCGCAATGGTGCACACTCGGGGAGAACACAATTTATCTTGAAATTTAAGTGAGGGATCACCTTATAATGCTACCGTCGTACTAAGCAAAACAAGGTGCATAAAAGGATTAACATCGCATGCAATTCATAAGTGACATGATATGGCCATGAACTTGTGCTCTAGATCTCCATCTTGAAAGCACCGGGATGATCTCCATCGTCACCGGCACGACACCATGATCTCCATCATCTTGATCTCCATCAATGTGTCGCCATTGGGGTTGTCACGCCCTGCATGCTTCTACTACTATTGCTACCGTTTAGCGATAAAGTAAAGCATTACATAGCGCTTAATGATTGACACGCAGGTCATACAATAATTAAAGACAACCCTATGGCTCCTGCCGGTTGCCGTACTCATCGACATGCAAGTCGTGAAATTCTATACATCACATGATCATCTCATACATCACATATATCACATCATGTAATTGGCCATATCACATCACAACATACCCTGCAAAAACAAGTTAGACGACCTCTAATTTTTGTTGCATGTTTTACGTGGTTGCTACGGGTATCTAGCAAGAACAATTCTCATCTACGCAGAAACCACAACGGTGATACACTAGTTGCTTTTCAACCTTCTCAAGGACCGCCTTTGTCGAATCCGATCCAACTAAAGTGAGAGAAACTGCCACCCGCAAGCCATCTAGGCAACAAGTTGCGTCGAGGGAACCGGTCTCTCGTAAGCGTACGAGTAATGTTGGTCCGGGCCGCTTCATCTCACAATACCGCTGAACCAAAATCCGACCAAGGGAGGAAGCAATCTAAGCATCAACGCCCACAAACCTTTTGTGTTCTACTCGAGATCTCATCTACACATAGACCTAGCTCATGATGCCACTGTTGGGGAACGTTGCATGGGAAACAAAAAATTTCCTACGCACACGCAAGATCTATCCATGGTGATGAGCATCTACGAGAGGGAGAGTGGATCTACATACCCTTGTGGATCGCTAAGCGGGAAGCGTTAAGAAACGCGGTTGGTGTAGTCGAACGTCTTCGCGATCCAAATCGCCGAGCGTCCCGCGATCTCATCACGATCCGTCCCGTGAACTCATCACGATCTGTCCCGCGAACTCATCATGATCCGTTTCGTGATCTTGATCACGGTGCTTCCGATCTAGCGCCGAACGGACGGCACCTCCGCGTTCAGCACAGGTGCAGCTTGATGACGATCTCTACCGTGTTGATCCAGCAAGAGGAAGTGGAGAGTAAGAAGAGTTCACCGGCAGCGTGACGGAGCTCTGGCGATGGTGGTGGAGCAATTCCGACAAGGCTTCGCCTAAGCACTCCTGAAAACCGATCTAGAGGAGAAACTATGCACTAGAGGAACGGGTAGCACGGGGCTGAAAATTCTGTGCCAAAACCCTAAAATCCTCTAGTATATATAGGAGGAGAGGAGGAGGAGTCTTGGCTGCAAAAAAGCCAGCCCTTGGGTCGACCAAAGTGGGGAGGAGAGGAGGACTTCTCCTCCAATCCTAGTAGGACTAGGATTCCTCCTTTTTTTTGGCCTTTTTCCACCTTTTTCCCTTTGGGCTTTTTCTTCCAGTCACATGGGCCTTGTGTGGGACTTCCACCAGCCCACAAAAGTCTGGTATTTACTCTCCCATAGCCCATGAAGCCTCTTGGGTCGAAATACCCCTCCCGGTGGTCTCCCGGTACACTACCGGCACTCCCGGTACATTACCGATTAGCCCGAAACTTTTCCGGCGACCAAAATGGGACTTCCTATATATCAATCTTTACCTCCGGACCATTCCGGAGCTCCTCGTGATGTCCGGGATCTCATCCGAGACTCCGAACAACCTTCGATCACCACCATACATAACTCTATACTACCGAAATGTCACCAAACCTTAAGTGTGCAGACCCTGCGGGTTCGAGAACTATGTAGACATGACCGAGACACCTCTACGGTCAATAACCAATGGCGGGACCTGGATGTCCACATTGGTTCCTACATATTCCACGAAGATCTTTATCGGTCGAACCTCTTTGTCAAGGATTCAGTTAATCCCGTATGATGTTCCCTTTGCTCTTCGGTATGTTACTTGCCCGAGATTCGATCGTCGGTATCTCCATACCTAGTTCAACCTCGTTACCGGCAAGTCTCTTTACTCGTTCCGTAATACAAGATCCCGTGACTAACACTTAGTCACATTGCTTGCAAGGCTTATTGTGATGTTGTATTACCGAGTGGGCCCTGATATACCTCTCCGTCACACGGAGTAACAAATCCCAGTCTTGATCCATGCCAACTCAACAGACACCCTCGAAGATACCTGTAGAGCACATTTATAGTCACCCAGTTACGTTGCGACGTTTGATACACACAAGGTACTCCTCCGATGTCAGTGAGCTGCATGATCTCATGGTCATAGGAACACATACTTTGACATGCAGAAAACAGTAGCAACAAACTGACACGATCATATGCTACGTTTGTAGTTTGGGTCTTGTCCATCACATCATTCTCCTAATGATGTGATCCCGTTATGAAATGACATCACATGTCAATGGATAGGAAACCTTGATCATCTTTGATCAATGAGCTAGTCTATTAGAGGCATACTAGGGACATGATTTTGTCTATGTATCCACACATGCATCTAAGTCTCCGATCAATACAATTATAGCATGGATAATAAACGATTATCATGAACAAGAAAATATGATAATAACTAATTTATTATTGCCTTTAGGTCATATTTCCAACAGAGACTCACAGGTAGAAATCAAAGAAGGAAGAAAACAACTTAATAAAATGTGTTTTACAATGAACAACTTCCTTCTATTTCATGAGATGGAAAGGAAATATTGCATCATCTCCATACCATCCCGCTCAAAACCTACTAGGAGAATCACTGGCGGACCTCTCCGGTGGGCAGTGTATGGCGCCTGCCATACCTTAATTTTGAGCAAAAAGTATACCTACTATTACTATGCATCGATGGGCCAATGCACGCAGCCAGTGCCTCATGGCCAACCGCCAAGTTGCCAACGTTGGCACGGGAGCCAGCCAGGAACGAGTTGGCCTGGCCCCAAGTTCAAGCGTCCACGCGAGGCATGGAGGCAAAGACACACCTAACGCACTCGACCGGTCGATCCACTCCACGCGACGCGAAGCGAGGAACCCTAAGCTAGTGCGGCGGCGGCTTGTCAGATCTCCAGCCTCCAGGACCAGGCGGGGGCGCGGGGCAGCCGACGACAGGGCAGCGAACGGCGGCGGGGGGTATTCAGGTTGCCAGGACCAGGCGGGGCAGCCAACGACGGCGGCGGCGGGCAGCCGACAACATGGCAGGCTAGGGGCTAGTGGGTGCAGGCATCGCGGCAGGCCGGCAGCAAGCGGTGGCTGTAGTTGGGGCCTAGGCAGCAGTAGCAGTTCGGGCTTCCGGCCACTCTATGTCCTTTTTTTGCGCGCAGGTCGGCCCAGAATCCAAATTCCAGGAAGATGGATGGAAGGGGAAGGAAATAGAAAATCCAAAGTTAAGGGGAGGAGATCATTCCTCAATTTTTCAATGCATTGGTTATTCTTTTGTAGTGTGCATTATTAGTGTGTATTGACTCTTTTGATTCGCATAACAAAAATAGTGAGATTTTGCCCACCTTAATTTTTTTCGTGGTCCGCCTCTGAGGAGAATGATGAGTGCATTTTGCATAACTTTTTACCTTATATTTTTCATCCTAGTCATAGGTTTTTTCTATGTTTTAACACGTTTGCATGCCCCTTTTGTCTCATTTCGCCGAGATTCCAAAGAAGTTGGAGATTTAGAGCATATATTGAAAACACCTATTTCTTGTGCAAAATATGCTAATTGGACATCATAAAATTCTTCCATACGAAGAGATGATCAAGTGGGGGAAAACAAGACACGTTTGGTGTTGGGGGTTACAAATACAGGTAGGCCCAAGAATACAAATGCCTCACGTGAAAGGTCATACCCCATCAAAGGTATGGCCCAGAAGACCATGGGCTAGGAGGCAATATTCCAGCCCATCAGAAGATATGAGGGTGGCTCGGGAGTAGGCTAAACTCCTACAGTCGGATACTGAGCCGCCTGATGAACAAGACCTAACAGTCGGTTAGGGAGACAATAGGAGGAATCGGCCAGGCCAACAGTCGACAGCTACCTAGGATACCTCTCAGGCATGATGTCTTAATGACAAGAGTTACCCAGCGGTGTAATCTATTTAAATACGATAGTTACTAGTAGTAATGGCTAGGAATAATCAGTTGCACCCGAGGCCATGAATAACATTAATACTAGCCCATAATACCCCTCTCCTAGCACACTATATAATCCAGGAGGGAAGCACCAGACTGGGTTAAACATTCACGTCTTGTACCTTATGTCAAGAGTTAATAGCACTACAGGAAGAGGGTATTACTGTTTGAAATATTTTATATTTGGGAAGTCTTATTTTGGCTATCAAAAAAGTTTCGGGTTTTGTCGGTATTGTACCCGGAAGCTTCCGGAGGCGTTCGGAAGTCCATGGAGGGTTTCACCACACCCCTTAGGCTAGCATGGGATGTAGGGGACGCCCTAGCCTTATTGGACGAGCCCCAAGGGCCCATGCGGCTAAGGGGGATAGAAACCCTAAGGTGCAAGGTATCTAGGAGGTGCCTTGGGGATGGAGGAGATCCTAGCCGCCACCCCCTCCCTTGGAGGAGGGGTTAGGGCTGCGTCCCCTCCCCTTGCCTCCTATAAATAGTGGAAGGGACGGGAGGGCTGAACACAACAAGACTTCTCCACTGAGGCAACCCTTTCCCTCCAGTCTCTCCCGTTCTTCCTCGTTTGCTGTTTCTGAGGCGCTTGGCGAAGCCCTGCTCCACCATCATCTCCACCATGTCGTCATGATGGTCAAGATCTCATCTACTTCTCCCCCTCGCTTGCTGGATCAAGGAGGCGGAGACATCACCGAGCCACACGTGTGCTGAACACGAAGGTGCCGTCATTTCGGCGTTGGATCGTATTGGATCGTGACTGGATCGTAAAGAGTACGAATACATCAAGCGCGTAATATACGCTTCCGCTTAACGGTCTACGAGGGTACGTAGGCACACTCTCCCCTCTCGTTGCTATGCATCTCCATAGATAGATCTTGGGTGTTCGTAGGAATTTTTGTTTTCCATGCTTCGTTCCCGAACACTGGCATCATGAGTTAGGTCTATGCGTAGATGATACGCACGAGTAGAACACAAATAAGTTGTGGGCATTAATGTTCAGATTGCTTACCTCTCATGTCTTATTTTGATTCGACTGGTTCCACCGACAAACATGCCACATTGGACGCATCGGCCAACCAAAGCCAAAAAAGGACAAGCCCGCCAGCTCGGCCAACCCAAGCGGACAAAATTCACGTCCGTTTGTGTCGGCGCGTTGGAATTGTCGTGAGAGCCTCTCTAACTCCCCCATCCGACATTAGAGAAGAATAAATTTGTTTTTCCTCTAACCGGTATCTAACCGAAACTCTTAAAACCTTTTGTGAAGATAAATTTTTACTATCTGGAAGCGCCTCTAATTCTAAACTTTACTAGCGTTTTATTTTGTGGAAACTTACTGACGATTTTGCTAACCAAGGTATACTGACCATATCTCGGGCCGGACTGAGCCTCGGGCTGGGCCAAAAAAACCCGACGTTATAAACCCAGGCCCGACCCGACCACCGGGCCCGATTTTTGGGTCCAAGCCCGAAAAAGCCCAGCCCACCCGACAGGCCCGGCCCGACGTAGGCATAAACTCTAGTTTTTTCGGGCCTGAACCCTGTCACCGGGTTCAAAATTTAGGCCCGAGCCCGTTCCGTGAGCAAGGTTGGGCCGGGCCGACCGGACCGGTCTGCCCATGGCCATGGCCAGGTATAATCCCAGGTAATCCTCTGAATTTCACTGTAGGACCGTGATTTCCCGCTTCCCCACTTCATTTCATTCTCTCCTGTTAGATCCAACTCAAATAAATAAATAAATAAATCTCTCTCCTGTTAGAATGTTCCAGCCAGGCCAGGATCTCTCCATTCCGGCCAAAGCCCAACCAAACCCTCGCCCTGCCACCCCACCCACCATGGCCGACGGCGGCGCTTCCTCTCCACCGCGGGCCACGGCGGGGTGGACCGCTTCAGCGCCCTCCACGACGACCTCCTCCGGCACATCATCACCCGCCTCCCCATCAGGGATGCCGCCCGCACCGCCGTCCTCGCTTCCCGCTGGCGCTACCTCTGGCGCTCCAACTGGCTTGTCCTCAAGGATGCCGACATCCCCGAGCCCGCGCGCGACGCCGTAGTCCCGCTAGTCCTCGCCGACCACCAGGGTTACTTCCGCGCCGTCATGCTCTACGACTGCAGGCTCGCTTCATTGGACCATGCGCTCCCCGGCTGGCCGCGACACCTCGCCGACAAGCGCACGGAGAAACTCGTTCTCGGCAACAGATTCACCCGGAGCGAGCCCAACTCTGTGCGCCTTCTTCCTGCCGACATCCTCCACTGCGACTCGCTACAGGAGCTCAACCTGGACTACTGGACGTTCCCCAGCGGCACCGACATTTTTCTTCCCCACCTCCAGATTCTCGCCATGACAAGGATTGTCATAAGCGACCGGGACCTGGAGTGCTTGATGGCTGCCTGCCCCGTTCTGAAGTCCCTTCGGCTCGTCATCAACAGCTCCAAGCACGTCCGTCTCCGCAGCAAAAGCCTCGGGTGCGCGCTCGTCGGGCTGTCCAGGGTGGAGGAGTTCACCGTGACCATGGTGGACACACCGCTCCTGGAGCGGTTCCACTTGTTTCAGTCACTTAATGGTGTGGACGTCAGGATCGCTCGTGCTCCCAACCTGCGGGTGCTCGGCTACGTGGATACAAGAGTTCACAAGCTGCAGATTGGCGACAGTGGCATCGCTGTACGTCTCTCCAGTTTCCATCTCTCTCTCTCAATTTGAAATTAGTCCATCCACATTGATCCATTCATCAGAAAGTAGTCAATGAGTTATGATAATGTAGCTTTTGCTGCACCTCATTGCAGTCTCTCGATTCTTGAAGTTATTCCGTCCACATCAATCGATCGATCCATGATAATGTTTTGAATGATTATAGAACACTCGATGAGTAATGATGTATCCTCATGATGTATACCTCTCTTGGTGAAACGCTTTGCAGTCAGACACAATGGTGAGCGCAAGCACTGTGGTTCGAAGCGTCAAGATATTGGGGTTGACTGAATTTTGGTGTCTTTGGGGAGGTCAAGATGATGGCCAGCTTCCTCAGATACTTTCCCGACGTTGACACACTGCACATTGAGGTAGCTCCCAGTTCCTTCAGTCTGTCGATCATTTCAATGTTTATCATCAATTATTAGCAGCTTGATCCATATATGTAACCAAACTGCTCACACATTTTTACCAATTTGCAGTCTGCACTGCATGGTCTATCTGTAACTGCCAATGAACCCAGTGGGGAGCGTCATGCCAGGTTCTGGCAGGAGATCAGGCCGGTCTATTGCTTGAGATCACATGTCAAGAAGATGGTTATTCACAATTTCCAAGGGGATCAAAATGAATTTGAATTCCTCAAGTTCGTTGCCATGAATGCCCAGGAGCTGCAGTCCTTACTGGTTGTGTCGCAGGAAGGAATTTTTTCTTCAGCTGACAAGATGACTGAGATAAAAGACGAATTGCAGTGTCTACAGTTTCCAACAGGTATCTCTGCAGTGCTACCTAAAGCGTCCAATCTTACAATCGATGACCCTTTTTAGTGCCGAATCCATGGTTAATTTGCTGTATGATTAGATGCTTGATCCGTGCTTTTTGACGAATCATTAACTGTTCTCTGCAAGATCTGGCTGTCTAGTTTCTAGGCATGCCTTATCTTGAGGTACGGCTGAGTTTTTCAACTACCATGAGTATGTGTAAGAATTGAAGCTAGCAGAAGTACTTGAGAGACTAGTCACTAGTGTTACTTTCATGTGTCTGCAATATGACAGCAATATGCTTCTAGATATAGTGCATCTGTTTTGTAGCAGGTCTGAGGTGGCATTTTATTTGCGTTGCTCATGTAGAATGTCACCTCTGTCAGTTTTGTTAACTATGCATTTCTTATGTAGTTCTGCTTGTGAACCCATTTGTGGATCATGTTTTGTGTATTTGGAAGAAAAATGGACATTGCATCGACTGGTAAAAGCATATGGAATAAATAACTTATGATAGTAGATTTTTTCTTTCAAAAAAGACTTGGTTGATTAGTTGAGCAAAACCGGAGCTTACATATCCTGATATCCATTCATATACATTGCTATGTTATTTACTTACTGTCTACAGTTTCCAACAGGTATCTCTGCTGTGCTACAGGTGTCACCTAAAGCAGGCGCTGGTTTGCGCTTGGAGGAAGCATCCCTTACAGTTGATGACCCTTTTGAGTGCTGAATCCATGGTTAGTTCGCTGTATGTTTACGTGATTGATCCGTGCCTTTTGAGGAATCGCTGACTGTTCATGTAAGACCTTGCTGTTCAGTTTGCAGGCATGCCTTCTCTTGAGATATGCATATGCCTGATTGTTTTTTTGGGTACTATGAGTATAAGTAAGAATTAAAGAATGCAGAAATACTACATGATAGAACACTGGTATTTTCATGTATCTGTAATATGACAGCAACGTGCTTCTGAAATCTGAATATAGTGCACCTCTGTTGTAGTATGTCTCTGGTGCCATTTTCTTTGCATTGCTTATGTAGAATGTGGTCTTTGTTGGTTTCGTTAACTATCATTTGATGATCAGAGTATACTAAGCTTGGTTGGCCAGGATCCTGATTTGTTCCGTTAGGAATGTATGCGCTTTCACAGCGGAGTATATGTAGTTCTGTTTGTGATCCCATGGTGTGCATCATGCCGATTTCAGTTTCCAATTTCAGGTTCCACCCGATCGTTGCAACTGAAGACGTGAAGTGCAGCACCAGATGGTTATTTTTGCAACAATCCCGATCTAGGTCAATAGTGTGAACTGGTGTTTATAAGGTGATTTTATCTGTCTTTTTTCTTCATATAATCTATTTCTAGTGTTTATGAAGTGATTTTATCAGTTTCTTAAAATATCATGCTATTTCCAACAGTATCTCTGCAGTGTTACAGGTGTTACCTAAAGCAGGCATTCCTTACCGCGTGAAGAGAGCAGCCGATCTTACAATCAATGGCCCTTTTCAGTGCTGAATCCATTGTTAATTCACTGTATGTTTACATGCTTGATCCATACCTTTTGAGGAGTCATTGACTGTTCTCTGCAAGATTTTGCTGTTTAGTTTCTTGTAGGCATGCCTTATCTTGAGATATGGCTGAGTTTTCCAACTACCATCAGTATATGCAGAAATTGAAGGTAGCAGAAGTATACGAGAGACTAGTGTTATTTTCATGTGTCTGCAAGATATGACAGGAATGTGCTTCTGGATATGGTGTGCTGTTTTGTAGCACGTGTTAGGTGACATTTTCTTTGCATTGCTTATGTAGAATACTAGAATGTCACCTATGTCAGTTTCTCTATAAAATAGAAAATAAAAATGCTCAGCCTAAATATGCACAATCTGGGAACTGTGCATCTGTAAATACCGCTCTCAAAGCTGCCCCTTTTCCTGACAAATCGACTGTATGTGTGTTCTGTTGCAAATATATTGTTCTCTCAGAAAGCATCTGATCTCACTATCCATGACCCTTTTTGCTGATGAACCGATGATTGGCTATATGTTTTCATGACCCCAACTTTTATTTGGGAATTATTGACTGTTCTACTTCAAAGGAATTATTTACTGTTCTACTTCAAGATCACGCTGTTTAGTTTGTAGGCGTGCCTTCTCTTAAGATATGGCACGTTTCAACTTAGCATGAGTATACTATGAGGACTTCTATTGGCATAATATTTCTTTCTTGACTGATTGATCCTAGCCACAAATATTGGACGCACTAAGGTTGTTATTGAGTCCGACAGTATGGTTGCCTTGGAGGCAATTTCTCTAGGTGGTGGTGAGACGAAAGGGAACCTCGGGGCCCAGGGCCTTGTTCTGTGTCTGCTTAGTATCCTTCTGATTTGGGGCAGACGCCTTGTGTATCTTCGTGTTGATTTGTCGAGATATGGTTCTCTTTATTCTCTTTTCGGTGGGGGTGTTGCGACAAACCAAAGGTTGAAGGCCGACCATCGGGGCGGTTTTCCGGCAGCAACACGACCATGGCTTCTTTCTTCTCTCCTTAGGTGCCTTCCCGACTTGGCAGACTGTGCTCCTTCTCCGTCACAACCGTAGTCTCTCTATCATCTTGCAATGTTTACGAGATGGTTGGGCTGTGTGATTTATGATCTACACAAGGCTTCTAGGATGTCAGCTTGTTCTAGAGATTGAGTTCGTTTGGCTCTCCGAGGATCTAGCTAGTTGTAATCCATGTTTTCTAGTATAGTTGAAAATCTTCTACTCATATAAATCCAAGGCTTTATTCATAATACTCATGGTATGTTGAAATCTGCCATGTCTCAGGAGAACACACGCCTTGTATAAATTAAACATCTTGATCTTGAAGTAGATTACAGTCAATGATTCCCAAAGAAGCTGGGATCATGCATGAAAACACATAACCAAACATGGTTTCACCAGTAAAAAGGGTCATCAACATTGAGAAAGGGCACTTTAGCATAGATGGAAACATTTCACACTCTGGGCGACTCCACCAATCCTCTAGCAGCCCATGGCTGAAGCAGTGGGCGATCCAATTTGGTTGCCATCTCATTCACCTCGTCTGGAGTGCCAAAGCAGATTTTTCGTCGGGCGACACGACTAGCAAAGCTCGCAGCTCCCGTCCTTTCATGGCCACGTACTTGAGGAATTCGAACTCGTTTTGGTCCCTCGGAATTTGTGGATGAACAACCTCTTGACGTGTGTTCTCAAGCTCTCGACTGGACTGGCCTCCTGCCAGAACCTAGCATGGTGCTCTTCGGTGGGTGCATGAGTTATTACCGACGATGGATCATGCGGTACAGACTGCAATTCATACCAATCGATTTAAACTCGTTGTTAAATAGGGAAAAACAAGTTTTTCAGTGTTAAATAAGGAATTTGTTTTAAGATGGTGTTAAATAAGGAATTGTTTCATCAATGAGTGCATAATTCAGTTGGATACAAACAAAACATGCTGCTAATAACTGATTGTGGTAAGAATAAGATTGCTCGATGATGAATTCGCGATGGTGGACCTCGATGTGCAGCGTGCCAACGTTGGGGAAGCATCTTAGGAAGCTCGGCAGCATCTTCACCTCGGAGAAGACACCAAAGTTCACCTTGATGGCCAATATCTCGACGCTAGGAACCGCGGTGCATGGGCTCGCCATTGTGTCAGGCTGCAGTACAGTGCACGACACCACAAGAAGATGCATATTACTTACTCTTTAACTGGTCATAGAATACGTAGCTCCATTTTAATTAACAGGGAGAGAAGGAAAGGAAGGTAGGCCGTACTTTGATGATGGTGTCACCGATCTGCAGCGTGTGGATTCTTGGCTGCACGTAGCCGATCACCCACAACTTGGGTGTCGAAGCGATCCTGAACCTCACGCAGTCGGTTCCACCGTAGGGCGGCTTGAAGAAGATGACACGCTCCAAGAGCGGGGTGTCCACCACGGCGACCTCCTCCACCTTGCACAGCCCAAGGAGCAGGCACCGGACGCTTTGGCTGCCGACATGGACGCGCTCGGGCTTGCCGTTGAGGACGAGCCCGAGGTACTCCAGAACGGGGCTGGCAGCCAGCAAGCGGTGGATGTACTAGTCGCTCGTGTCGACCCATACCAGGCCGAGCCTCCGGAGATCAGGGAAGGCGTTGGCGGCGAGCGGGAGGTCATCGGGGATCTTCCAGAAGGTGAGCGAGAGGGACTGGAGCGAGCCGCAGCGGAGGATGTCGGCGTGGAGGGGCGGCAGGGTGGTCCGGGGCTGGGTTTGCTTGTTCTGGAAGGAGAGGTTCTCGGTGCGTTTGGCGGCGAGGAGGCGCGGCCACTCGGGGAGCTCTAGGTCCAGGGAGGTGGCCCTGCAGCGGAAGAGGCCTTCCTCTAATAATTATGGTAATTACTATGATAATTCTATTTCAATAAAAATGGGTCTTTTACATCTGTGTCCCTAAATGGAACCCACTACTCATATTTGTCCCTAATTTCAAAGTCTGCTCAAATTTGCCCCTCCGCCGTTAGGTGCCCTTATAGAAATGCTCTTTTGCGTCGTTACCGTCCTGTCAAAGCTGGTCAAAGGGCTTTGATCATCCTAAAAAAATAGCAAAAAAAAATCTAGAAAATCTGAAATTTTGTGGGATCAAAGATACTCAAGTTCATAAGATGTGTGCAAATTTCGTGCTATTTTGACATTCCAGGAGATTGTGGCAAAGAAAAAACAGTAAATATGCACGCCTGTGAACAGTAAATTCAAGAAAATTGCAAAAAAATTCAAAAAAATATGGAAATACTTGGCATCAAAGAGGCGGGGGTCTGAAAGTTGTGTGCAAATTTTTGTTGTGTTTGGACAATGTAGGAGCTCGTGGAGAAAAGAACAAAATTTGGCTCGGGAAAAAACTTTGGAAAAGATGAATATTTTTTTGCTAGAGCTCCTCGCATGTCATTTGATCACAAAAACTTGCAAGAACCTTGTGCACCCAAGCCTCTTTGAGGCCAAAACATTTCATATTTTTTTGATTTTTCTTGCTATTTTATTTCAAATTTACTGTTCACAAGAGTACAGATTAGCTGTTTTTCCTCGCCACGAGCTCCTCGAATGTCCAAATTGGACAAAAATTTGCAGGCACCTTGCGCACATGACTATTTTGGATATCACAAAATTTTAGATTTTTTTGCTATTTTTTTCAGGACGGTCAAAGCTCTTTGACCGGACAGTAACAGAGCAGAAGGGCATTTCTGTAAGGGCACCTAACGGTGGAGGGGTAAATTTGAGTAGGCTTTGAAATTAGGGGCATATATAAGTAGGTCGTTCGAGTTAGGGATAGAAATGCAAATGGCCCAATAAAAATAGGAACCCCCCTTATCTTGAGAGTAATATTAATTTATCAATTCTCAAAAAATTTCAATACTATGATAGAAGAAAAGTTGAATAAGATTGATGATATGTCTAGAAGCATTGATAAAATTTCCCATGCTGTAGAAAATCTCAAGTTGAAAGCTTTCTCACCTAACATTGATGAATCAATTAAAGCTTTATATGTTTCTATGGATGAAAGTAAGAAAAGAACCGCTATGCTTAGAGCTTAAAGAGAATTTATAGAAAAAGCATTTTCTAGTGATTCCTTTCATAAAAATGATGAAGATCTTAAAATGATTGGTGTTTCCTCTACTGATTCCTTATTTCCTAATATTAAAATTAATGATAAAGGGACTGAAGAAGAGTCAACGTTACCTAGAAGGCGTCCCAATGATTTAAAGGGTGAAAATCTTGATGAAAAATTTGATGAAAGTGGGTTCGAAGAGGTCAAAACTTTAAGTAGTGATGTGCCCAATTATTGGATTACAAAGATTTTGATTATTATAGCTTCTCTTTGATTGAATGTATTTATTTGTTGCAACCCATGATAAATTCACCCCATGCTTATGAACAAAATAAAGCTTTCACTAAACATATTGTTGATGCCATGATGAAATCTTTTGAAGAAAAGTTGGGGTTAGAGATTTCAATTACTAGAAAATTACATGATTAGTGGGAACCTACCGTTAAAGTCAAGATTAAAAATTATGAGTGTTTTGTTGGAAATATGCCCTAGAGGCAATAATAAATTAGTTATTTTCATATTTCCTTGTTCATGATAATCGTTTATTATCCATGCTATAATTGTATTGATCGGAGACTTAAATGCATGTGTGGATACATAGACAAAACCATGTCCCTAGTATGCCTCTAATAGACTAGCTCGTTGATCAAAAGATGGTTAAGGTTTCCTAGCCATGGACATGATATGTCATTTGATAACGGGATCACATCATTAGGAGAATGATGTGATGGACAAGACCCAAACTACACACGTAGCATATGATCGTGTCAGTTTATTGCTACTGTTTTCTGCATGTCAAGTATATGTTCCTATGACCATGAGATCATGCAACTCACGGACATCGGAGGAGTGCCTTGTGTGTATCAAACGTCGCAACGTAACTGGGTGACTATAAAGGTGCTCTACAGGTATCTCCGATGGTGTCTGTTGAGTTGGCATGGATCGAGACTGGGATTTGTTACTCCGTGTGACGGAGAGGTATCTCGGGGCCCACTCGGTTATACAACATCACAACAAGCCTTGAAAGCAATGTGGCTAAGTGTTAGTCACGGGATCTTGTATTACGGAACGAGTAAAGAGACTTGCCGGTAATGAGGTTGAACTAGGTATGGAGATACCGACGATCGAATCTCGGGCAAGTAACATACCGAAGAACAAAGGGAACGTTATACGGGATTAACTGAATCCTTGACATAGAGGTTCGACCGATAAAGATCTTCGTAGAATATGTAGGAACCAATGTGGACGTCCAGGTCCCGCCATTGGTTATTGACCGTAGAGGTGTCTCGGTCATGTCTACATAGTTCTCGAACCCGCAGGGTCTGCACACTTAAGGTTCGGTGACGTTTCGGTAGTGTAGAGTTATGTATGGTGGTGACCGAAGGTTGTTCGGAGTCCCGGATGAGATCCCGAACGTCACGAGGAGCTCCGGAATGGTCTGGAGGTAAAGATTCATATATAGGAAGTCCCAGTTTGGTTTCCGGAAAGGTTTCGGGCTCATCGGTAGTGTACCGGGAGTGCCGGTAGTGTACCGGGAGGCCTCCAGGAGGGGTTTTTCGACCCTAGAGGGACCATGGGCTGTGGGAAGTATTAACCAGCCCTTAGTGGGCTGGTAAATCAGCCACAAAAGGCCCATGTCGCAGGGAGAGAAAAAGGCTAAGGAAAAGGTGAAAAATCAGCCAATAGGAGGCAATCCTACTCCAACTAGGATTGGAGGTGAAGTAGGATTGCTTCCCACCTCCTATTTCGGCTGAACCAAAGGCCTTGGCTGCCTCTCCTCTCCTCTCCTCCTATATATACTAGTGGAATAGCTAGGGTTTGGCTAACAATTGCAGCCACGTGCTACCCGTTCCACCGGTGCTCCTCTAGATTGGTTTTCCGCAGTGCTTAGGCTAACAATTTACACTAAGAAAGGGTATGGAACACTTCCCTACAACAATAATTAATCCACCATATGAATCAATCATGAGGGCATCCTATGGAAAAAACTAAAGATGACAATACTTGAATCTTTGAGTTATGCCTATCCAGGGGCGTAAAACGATAGCGCTTGTTGGGAGGCAACCCAATGAATAAAATTTATTTTTGTATTTTTATTTATGTCCTTGAGTCTTTAAACAATTATTCTAGTGCTATGATTGTGTTTTTAAGTTTTAATTAGTGTTTGTGCCAAGTAAAGCCTTTGGGATGATGTTGAGTGATAGCTGATTTGATCTTGTTGAAAAACAGAAACTTTTGAGTTCAGTAAAAGAATTCTTGAAAATCACAGAAGGAACGAAAAAAATCTGAATTTTGTACATAAGATTGATATAAAAATTTCTGACGTTTTCCTATTTTTTTAGAACGTTTTGAGTTACAGAAGTGTGGTTAGAGTACTGATTACTAGGGACTGTTCTGTTTTTGACAGATTGTGTTATCATTGCATTGTGTGCTTGTTTTGTTGAATCTATGGCTTGTATTGAACGATACAAGCCATGGTAAAGTTAGAATGCAGTAGATATAATGCAATAATAAAATATGAATGGGTTTGCAACAATACTTAGAGTGATGGTTTGGTTTATTAGACTAACGGATCTCACGAAGATTTTGTTAAGTTTTGTGTGATTGAAGTTTTCGCGTTTTAGGTGAGATCACGATGGATGAAGGAATCAAGAGTGAAAACATACTAAGTTTGGGGATGATACATCACCCCAAGATAATATCCAAGGAGAAACACAAAACTAAGCTTGGGGATGCCCCGAGTGGCATCCCCTCTTTCTTCTAACGGCCATGAGTATTTTACTTGGAACTATATTTTAATTCGTAACATATCATGAGTTTTGCTTGGAGCGTCTTGTATTATATGAGTCTTTGCTTGGTTTGATTTTTATTTTTTCACAAGTATCCTTGCTCGACACACCTATTTGAGAGAGCCAAAATTATGCTATGATTTGTTAGAATTTCTCTATATGCTTCACTTAATTTTTTTGAGCTATGGAATTGCTCTAGTGCTTCATTTATATGTTTTTGAGCACGACGTGCTTTAAATTTTTGAAGAAATACTCCCATTCTTCACTTAGATTAATTTTAGAGTTAGTAATTTTTTTGAAGAAATTCTCTCATGCTTCACTTATACTATTTTGAGAGATGAAATTTCTATGCTCATGTCCCTCACTTAAGTTTGTTTGAGCTTGTCAAAAGAAATGAAAATATGTGAAACTAGTCCCAAAGTGATAGATATCCAAGAAGGATATAATAAAAACTTTCATGAAGATCATTGGACAAATTAAACTTGATTCCTTGTAATAGTTTTGAGACATGATGATAGTAATATGTGAGTCATGTTGGTGAGTAATTATGCTTTAGTAAGAATATTGGTGTTAAGGTTTGTGATTACCTATGAAAGCACGAAAGTCAATAGTTATGCAATGAAATTCCATCCTACTTATGGTGCATTATTCGGTGTTAGTTGTGCTTAATGCCCGTTTATGAGAATTTTCTTTTCTTGGTTGGTTGCGTCTCAATATATTTGCTAGCCTTCACTTGTACTAAGTAGAAATACTACTTGTGCATCCAAAATCCTTAAACCCAATTTTGCCATATGAGTCCACAATACCTACCTATATGCGGTACTTCCATGCCATTCCAAGCAAATTTGTATGTGCCATCTCTACTTTTGAAAATGAATTTCCTTTTTGTGTACTCGTACCGCTCATGAAGCGGAAGTGGGTGACCGGTATTTTTCCATGCTAGATGAGTTATTCTCAAGATGAGTGTTTATTAACTTGTCATTGAATGAGAGTACGGAAGTAATAGGGATGCCTAGTCCCGAAATGAAAAACAAACTTACTTTATGTTGTGAAATAATAAATTCCTTGAAAAGTGTTGGTATGGAAGGCAACCGTGGATTTGGCTAGCCATGAATGTGAAAGTATGGTGGAAAAAAGGAATAAACTTTATTTTCTGTTTGGTAACCGCTTATGATGTATCTAGCATGGAAAGGTATTGAAAGATCTCGGTCGTTTTCGTTGACAGGAAAGGCATGCCACCCAAAATATTTCTCTCTATCGATTTAAACTTTGAGCTCTTACACCTCTACAAATCCCTACTTACCTATGCGAAGGGCCTATATATTTACTTTATGCAATTTTTATTTTTATCTGAGTCTCCATCTTATCTTATAAAGCACTAACTAGGGGGCACTATGATCATACTTGTGCATTAGGTGTAGCTAATATTTGAGTGTGTTTCATGAATGGATCAATGATTGAGCATGATGGGCCAGGGATAACTTTCTTTAGTGTTGATAATTTGAAAGACATGGTTGCTTGTTGGTATGCTTGAGTATTAAAGTCTTCATGTCAAAACTAGACATTTCTTTGAACCATCTAAAGTCCAAATGTCCATGCTACAAAATAGAAGAATATGCGATGAACATGTTAGGCAACATTCCATATCAAAAAAAATGTTTTTATCATTTACCTACTCGAGGACAAGGAGGAATTAAGCTTGGGGATGCTGATACATCTCCAACGTTTCTATAATTTTTTATTGTTCCATGCTGTTATATTATCAATCTTGGATGTTTTACAATCATTTTATAGCAACTTTATATCATTTTTTGGGACTAACCTATTGACATAGTGCCAAGTGCCAGTTGTTGTTTTTTGCTTGTTTTTTACTTCACAGAATATCAGTACCAAACAAAGCCCAATCACCGCAAAACTTTTTGGAGATTTTTATTTGGGCCAAAAGACATCCGGAGGGTCAAAGAAGCACCTCAGAGGAGGGTTGAGGAGGCCCCGAGATACCAGGGCACACCAGGAGGCCCTGGCGCGGCCTAGTGGGTTATGCCTTCCTCGGGACCCCTCTCCACCGCCTCTCAGCTCTATAAATACCCAAATATTCCAGAAACCCTATAGGAGTCAATGAAAAACACTTTTAGCCGCCTCAAGTTCCAGAACCACGAGATCCAATCTAAGACTATCACGGAGGGGTTCATCTTCTTCATAGGCGCCTCTCCGATGATGCGTGAGTAGTCCACCATAGACCTATGGGTCGGTAGGCAGTAGCTAGATGGCTTCCTGTCTGTCTTTTGATTCTCAATACAATGGTCTCTTGGAGATCTATTTGATGTAATGACTTTCGCGGTGTGTTTGTTGGGATCCGATGGATTTTGAGTTCATGATCAGTTTCTATCCATGCATATTATTTGAGTCTTATTTGATCTCTTAAATGCATGATTACTTACAGCCTTGTATTTCTTCTTTGAATCTTTGGTTTAGTTAGGCCAACTAAATTATTTTTCTTGCCATGGGAAGAGGTGCTTTCTAATGGGTTCGATCTTGCGGTGTCCTCTCCTGGTGACAGAAGGTACGGCGAGGCATGCATGTATCGTTGCTATTTAGGATAAAGATGGGGTCTATTCCTACATGAATAGATCTTGTCTATATCATGTCATCGTTCTTATTGCATTACTCCGTTTTTCCATGAACTTAATACACTAGATGCATGTTGGATATCGGTCGATGTGTGGAGTAATAGTAGTAGATGGAGAATCGTTTCGGTCTTCTAATCTTGGACGTGATGCCTATATAATGATCATTGCCTTGGATATCGTCATGATTATTTGATCTTCTATCAAACATTAATTTATTTACTCACCCTATGCTATACTCATGAGAGAAGCCACTAGTGAAACCTACTGCCCCCGGGTCGATCTTTTATCATACTGCTTTCCGATCTATCTTTTTCTACATTTGCTTTCAGGTCTGTTATTCCAAAAAAACCCAAAAAAACGTTGCTTCACTTTTTATTTGCATCTTTTATTTTGTGTTCCTATGCGATCTATTTTTTCAATATCATACGAATCAATCTATCGTCTACCATGGAGAGATTGACAACCTCTCTTATGCATCAGGCTGCAAGTATTTTTTTTCTTTGTGTGTAGGTACCATTTACATAGTGTTGCGTGGCTCTCCTAGTGGTTCGATAACCTTGCTTTCATCACTGAGGGAAATACTTACCGTCACTGTGCTGCATCATCCCTTCCTCTTTGGGGAAATACCTATGCAGTCTCAAGCCATGTCAGGTGGCGATATCACACGTCCACGTTTATGAATACTTCAACACACAGAGGGTAACGATCGGGAGACTCCATGGACGGCTCCACCCACGAAGGGTCCACGAAGTAGCAACCTTGTCTATTCGATGAGGGCCTACGTCCAAGGAGGACTAGCCTTACTCATGGTATATCTTCACAAAGTAGGCGATCTCCTTGCCCTTACAAACTTCTTGGTTCAACTCCACAATCATGAAGAAGGAGGCCCCCAAGCGAGACCTAACCAATCTAGGAGGCACCATCCTCCAAAAGGTAATAGATGTGGTAGTATGATGAACTCCTTGCTATTGTGCTTCAAAAGATAGTCTCCTCAACACTCAATCACTCTCTCACAGATTTGTCATGGGTAGAAGAGATTATTCGGTGGAAAGCAACTTGGGGAGGCTAGAAATCAAGATCCATATGGTAGGAGTGGGTGATATTAACCTCAGCACATGAGTAGGTGGCGCTCTCTCAGAAAATTGGATATGGCAAGTGGGTGTATGTTCTGAGTGCTTCTCTTGCGAGCGAGAGGTGGTGGAGGTGTATATATAGGCATCTCCAAAAATCCAACCGTTACAACATTATTGCCCATCTCGATGAAACCAAAGTGAAAAAATCGGTTGCACCGACTAGTGCAAAATTTGGCAACTTTGGCCTTTTCGGCGAGACGGATATATAAATCTCGGTGATGCCGATATGGGTGTCCTAGGCAGTTACCAAAACTCAGTGTCACCGATTCCTCAAACTCGGTGGGACCGATTTTAAGAAATTGGTTAAAATAAAGTTGGTCACTGGTTTCGGTTGCACCGAACGGAAGACTTGGTAGTACCGAGACTTAGGGTTTGGCTAGGGTTCTGTATAGGGTAAAACTCGATGGGTTCGAACAGGAATTGTTGGTGTCACCGAATTTTGACTTTTGGCTTTGGACATAAGATATTTGTGGGAGAATGGGTGAGTATTTTTGGTAGCTAATCTCTAAGCACTTGAGTAACCAGATCATCATAATTCCTCATCCACTTTTAATAGTATTGGCTTTCCTATGGACTCAAAGGTGATTTCTCAAAAAATATAAAATGTAGAGTCTTGTAGCTTGATGCTTGGAGCTTGGACAATCCTATTCCCTTCTTCTTCTTCTTCATGGGAATTCTCCTCACAATCCTTAGCCAATCCTTTCTATGGACTAAACGTGAAATAAACTAGGTAGAACTATTAGTCCAAGAGACAATGTATGTTGTCATGAATTATAACCACCAAGGGAGCATATCCGCTTTCAAGGAGGCATTTGACCCTACCACTATGTCTGCTAGACTAAGTGTGCTCGCCCGAGACTTGACGAGACATGCATTATTAGGAGCCCCTACTTTAACAATATGTTTGTTTTTGAACCCTGTCGCAGCACACGCAATTCTCGCGACACTCACACAGAATTACTTCTGAAAACAATAGCTTTTGATTTAGGTCATTTCATACTAACTCTAATTCTCTCGACATGAATCCCTCCACATTACCGAATGTGTCACGTCATTATCTACTTACACAATTTTATAGAACATGCATATTACAATTTAATTGTGCCAATTCCAAAGGTCCATCATGCATACTCTTTGTTCACACACAATTACTCCCAAAAATAATACCTTGTGATTTAGGTCATTTCGTTCATACATAATTCATCCAAAATTAATCTTAAATTTACACAAGAACGAGCGAGGAAATCACCTTGTTATTCCAACTTCTCAATTCAAAAATTTGAAAACTCAGTGAGCCCTAGTTTGAAAACCTAAATCCAAATTGAGTGATTCATTTCCGCATTATGATCACTAGCATCATTACAGCCATACTTGAAATGATTTGAACCTAACAAAGTTGAAGTCAAATTACATTTGAGCCCACTTTACAAACCACATGTACAAATGGGGTGAAACTTGTTGCAAAGTGGTCCTTATGAGGCCCTATTTAAAGTACAAAAATTTAAATTAGGTTTCCAATAGGTAATCTTGATCATAGCATGATTCTATCCTCAATACAAAATGTGTTGCCATGGCAGCCATTTTCTCTACCATGACAGATATTTTGATAGACTACATTCAATTCTATTTTAGCCATATGATTTCATGTGTTAAACCAAACCTAGTGATGCTTTTACCTAAATGTTCATATTCACCTTGAGTATTCAATAGAAGCAACATTTTTAATCCATGAGCCCTTCAAATTTCAAAAATTCAAATTTCAATTCACACCGTATTCGATCATATCTTGCAAACGCTTGATCCAAGTGCAATGAGTTTTTTGCATATCGAATCTTGTCGATAGCCATACCCATTAGACATCACATATGCACCCTTTTTGGATACTAATTCAAATTCAAATTTAGTTTAAACTTAAAATGTCCCTACCAGTCAAACCACGTATCCAATTCAATTTAATACTTTTTGCAAATTAATACTTGTAAAATACACTTGTCATAAAAATCTTGTGATTCCTTTTGATCCATTTGAAATTAAAGTTAATTCATTTCAAACTCCAATTCACCATAATTTGAATTGTGGTGCTTTGATTCAAGTAATTCCTTTTGCAAATGAATTTTTAAAAGAACACAATAGAGGAAGACAACGAAGAAGCCCTCCAACGCGATGGGTAGAAACAACACCGGAATCGGGCCAAGGGCACAAACTCATGACAATGATGATAGCCCTCTAATGTCATATACGACGAGGATGGCGATGCCAAACCCCATAGCACCAATGGCCATAGAGGCGGTGAACCTAGAAAATTAGCACAACTTGCACCTCTCGACCACGGATACGTCTCCAACGTATCTATATTTTTTTGCTTGTTCCATGTTGTTATATTATTAATCTTGGATGTTTTACAATTATTTTATAGCAACTACATATTGTTTTTTGGGACTAACCTATTAACATAGTGCCAAATTACGAGTTTTTGTTTTTGCTTGTTTTTTACTTCGTAGAAAATCAGTACCAAACGAAGCCCAAACGCTACGGCCTCTAATCCGGTCCAGCATCATCGCACCAAGCACATTGAGATTGACATCCACTTCGTGCGGGAGAAGGTGTCGCTTGGCGAGGTCTGGGTTCTTCATGTGCCATCCTCACACCAGTACGCTGACATTATGGCAAAAGTATTACCCTCGCAGCTCTTCTCCAAGTTTTGTTCTAACTTATGGTTGCTACCATACGATGCACAAGATGATGGGGGATGTTAAAGCATTTCCTTTTGTTCATATCACATGTAATAGGAATATAATATTGTCATATATTTGTTGTATATTTCGGTCAGGATCTCTATGATTCACCTTGATTAGCAAGGCATGTAATCCTATACATGTGAATACAAGGTGCCCTTCAGGTGGCGTGACCTACAGCAAAACACTTCCGTTTTCTGTATGAATTCTCTGAATATCCATGATGCTAATGATATGCAAAGCCAAAATCTTGGGGATGCTATGTTTGATGAATATGATACTTTTAGTCCCCCAATTTTTTATGAGCAAAACTATTATGATGACGGCATGCCTCCTAACTATGATGAATATGTTGGGGAACGTCGCATGGGAAACAAAAATTTTCCTACGCTCATGCAAGACCTATCCATGGTGATGAGCATATACGAGAGGGAGAGTGGATCTACATACCCTTGTAGATCACTAAGAGGGAAGCATTAAGAAATGCGGTTGGTGTAGTTGAACGTCTTCGCGATCTAAATCGCCGAGCGTCCCGCGATCTAATCACGATCCGTCCCGATCAAGCACCGAACGTACCGCACCTCCGCGTTCAGCACACGTATAGCTTGATGACGATCTCCGCCTTATTGATCCAGCAAGAGGGAGTGGAGAGGTAGATGAGTTCTTCGGCAGCGTGACGGCGCTGTGGCGATGGTGGTGGAGCAATTCCGGCAGGGCTTCGCCTAAGCACTGCAGAAAACCGATCTACAGGAGAAACTATGCACTGGAGGAATGGGTAGCACGTGGCTGAAAATCTGGTGCCAAAAACCCTAAAACCTCCAGTATATATAGGAGGAAGAGAGGAGGAGGCTTGGCCCTCAAGGGGCCAGCCCTTGGTTCGGACAAATCAAGGAGGAGAGGAGGACTCCTCCTCCAATCCTAGTAGGACTAGGATTCCTCCCTATTGTGCCTTTTTTCCACCTTATCTCTTTGGGTTTTCTCTCCCAGCCGCATGGGCCTTGTGTGGGACTTCCACCAGCCCACTAAGGGCTGGTATTAACTCTCCCACAGCCCATGTAGCCTATTGGGTCTAAATACCCCTCCCGATGGTCTCCCGGTACACTACCGGCACTCCCGGTACACTACTGATTAGCCCGAAACTTTTCCGGCGACCAAAATAGGACTTCCTATATATAAATCTTTACTTACGGACCATTCCGGAGATCCTCGTTACACCGGGGATCTCATCCGGGATTCTGAACAACCTTCGGTCACCACCATACATAACTCTATACTACCAAAACGTCACCAAACCTCAAGCGTGCAGACCCTGCGGGTTCGAGAACTATGTAGACATGACCGAGACACCTCTACGGTCAATAACCAATAGTGGGACCTAGATGTCCATATTGGTTCCTACATATTCTATGAAGATCTTTATCGGTCGAACCTCTATATCAAGGATTCAGTTAATCCGGTATGATGTTCCCTTTGTTCTTCGGTATGTTACTTGCCCGAAATTCGATCGTCGGTATCTCCATACCTAGTTCAACCTCGTTATAGACAAGTCTCTTTACTCGTTCCGTAATAAAAGATCCCGTGGCCAACACTTAGTCACATTGCTTGCAAGGCTTATTGTGATATTGTATTATAGAGTGGGCCCTGAGATACCTCTCCGTCACACGGAGTAACAAATCCCAGTCTTGATCCATGCCAACTCAACAGACACCTTCGGAGATACCTGTAGAGCACCTTTATAGTCACCTAGTTATGTTGCGATGCTTGATACACACAATGCACTCTTCTGATGTCCGTGCGTTACATGATCTCATGGTCATAGGAACATATACTTGACATGCAGAAAACAATAGCAATAAACCGACACGATCATATGCTACGTTTGTAGTTTGGGTCTTGTCCATCACATAGTTCTCCTAATGATGTGATCCCGTTATCAAATGACATCACATGTCGATGGCTAGGAAACCTTGACCATCTTTGATCAACGAGCTAGTTCACTAGAGGCATACTAGGGACAAAGTGTTGTCTATTTACCCACACATGTAATGTGTTTCCAATCAATACAATTATAGCATGGATAATAAACGATTATCATGAAGAAGGAAATATAATAATAAACACTTTATTTATTGCCTCTAGGGCAGATTTCCAACAGTCTCCCATTTGCACTAGAGTCAATAATCTAGTTCAAATCACTATGTGATTTACATTCTAATGAATCGAACACCCATGCAGTTCTGGTGTTGATCATGTTTAGCCCTTGGAAGAGGTTTAGTCAACGGGTCTGCAACATTCAGATCTGTGTGCACTTTGCAAATATTTATGTCCTTCTCCTCGATGTAATCGCGGATGGAGTTGAAGCGTCACTTTATGTGTCTGGTCCTCTTGTGAAACCTTTGTTCCTTGGCCAGAGCAATGGCACCAGTGTTGTCACAGAACAGATTCATTGGATTTAGTGCACTGGGCACTACTCCAAGATCTGTCATGAACTACTTCATCCAGACACCTTCCTTCGCTGCCTCCGAGGCTGCGATGTACTCCGCTTCGCATGTAGAATCGGCTACCACGCTTTGCTTGGAACTGCACCAGCTTACTGCTCCCCCATTGAGAATAAATACGTATCCGGTTTGTGACTTAGAGTCATCCGGATCAGTGTCAAAGCTTGCATCGACGTAACCCTTAACCACTCGGAGACTCCTTCCTTCACTCGGCAGTCGCGTGTCACTCGGAAGACCTCACGCTCACTCGACACCAGAAGACCAGGAGACATCATCAAGAGCCCAACGGGCAGACGTTGGTTCAATGGTCATTAGTAGCTTTTATTACGTACATTACCAGTAACGGTAGACTTTAACACCATGATCGGACCCTTTGATGCTAGGGAATTATGAGGGGCAGCGAACTCTATTAAGACGCGCCTCCCCTCCTGCACAAGGGTTCGCAACCATTGTAATTCATATATTCCACACGAAATAAGCTCCCGAGCACTGAGACGTAGGGCTGTTACCTCCACGAGAGGGGCCTGAACTCATACATCCGTGTGTACACCCTCGCCGTAGCTAGGACTCTACCCTCTCCTTCCGTACCCCTACCATCTATAGTCAGGCTCGTTCCCATGACAGTTGGCGCCCACCGTGGGGCAGGCGTCTAAGCGACTTCCGGCGAGGTTGCACTTTCATCCTTCGACATGTCTTCCGGTGGTGTTTTTGCTTTGGGCCACGAGATCTGTTTCGGTGTGCTCACCTTCATCGCCGATGATTCGGCATGGCTCCAGGAAGCGCCTCTCGATGTCGAGGCGCTCCTGGTCCATGGGGCCGGACACTTCCGCACGAGTTCCTGTGGTGTGTTTCTGCGTCAGCCTTCGACTCCCCTCGCTGTTCGCGATCGCAAGCGGTCCGACCGCTCATGACTTCAGTGATGGGTTAAACACGCAGCAGTGCATCAAACTTCTCCACAAATTTCAACACTCGAGCCCGCCGAGTCCCTCCACGGCATGTTCGAGTCGGATTCCGATCCGTCCGACGTGCCTTCCAAGTGCAAAAGCTGCGATCCCGCAGCGGAGGTATTGATGGCAGGCTCTCAACAGAGTTCGCTGCCTGGCTTTGGCCGTGGCGGACGCGAGGCTGGAGGTCCGTCGAAAGAGCATCCGTGCCGCGAAGAGGAGGTTCTTCATACTCCCATAGTCGGCGCGACTACCGAGGCCCAAGCTTTGGAGGCAGCGCGCATTCGTCTGGAGGAACTCCAGGCGGAGATTGACGAGCGCGCTCGCCAGTGCCCGCCATGCCCCAGTCGACGTCATCGACAACTGTTTCCGACTGGATCTCACGACGATGTTGAGGTATATCGAACTCCTGTGCTAAATGTTGTTGTTGCTGCTAGGATAGTTGATTCCATTCAGCCGTCCCGGTCAGAGGTTGGAAGAGGGCTGACGAAGATTAGAGCACTGTTAGATGCAGCACAACGTCAGAATTAAGTAGTTTCTTAGTCCCGCAACAGGATACACAACAATTCACCCAGGGCAGAGACCGTTCAGTCGGCACATAGCCCTGGATTGCCCTTATGCCGTCAGGGCGGCGGTTTCCGTGAATGGAAAGACAGAGATCAGCATCATCGTGAAGACCACCGTCGAGTGCCCACTCCTCCGCGGAGTGGTCCGTATGCACCCTAGCGCCAGGACGACAGGCGCTCCTTCGGTGATGAGCGCGATGCGGGCTTTAACACCCGCGCCTACCCGTTGGAAATATGCCCTAGAGGCAATAATAAATTAGTTATTATCATATTTCCTTGTTCATGATAATCGTTTATTATCCATGCTATAATCGTATTGATCGGAGAGTTAGATGCATGTGTGGATACATAGACAAAACCATGTCCCTAGTATGCCTCTAATAGACTAGCTCGTTGATCAAAGATGGTTAAGGTTTCCTGGCCATGGACATGAGATGTCAATTGATAACGGGATCACATCATTGGGAGAATGGTGTGATGGACAAGACCCAAACTACAAATGTAGCATATGATCGTGTCAATTTAATGCTACTGTTTTCTACATGTCAAGTATCTATTCCTATGACCATGAGATCATGCAACTCACTAACACTGGAGGAGTACCTTGTGTGTATCAAACGTCGCAACGTAACTGGGTGACTATAAAGGTGCTCTACAGGTATCTCCGAGGGTCTCTGTTGGGTTGGCATGGATCAAGACTGGGATTTGTTACTCCGTGTGTCGGAGAGGTATCTCAAGGCCCACTCGGTAATACAACATCACAATAAGCCTTGCAAGCAATGTGACTAAGTGTTAGCCTCGGGATCTTGTATTATGGAACGAGTAAAGAGACTTGCCGGTAACGAGGTTGAACTAGGTATGGAGATACCGACGATCGAATCTCGGGCAAGTAACATACCGAAGAACAAAGGGAACATCATACGGGATTAACTGAATCCTTGACATAGAGGTTCGACCGGTAAAGATCTTCGTAGAATATGTAGGAACCAATATGGGCTTCCGGGTCCCGCTATAGGTTATTGAATGTAGAGGTGTCTTGGTTATGTCACATAGTTCTCGAACCCGCAGGGTCTGCACACTTTAGGTTCGGTGATGTTTCGGTAGTATAGAGTTATGTATGGTGGTGACCTATGGTTGTTTGGAGTCCCGGATGAGATCCTTGACATCACGAGGAGCTCCAAAATGGTCCAGAGGTAAAGATTGATATATAGGAAGTCCTATTTTGGTCGCCGAAAAAGTTTCGGGCTTATCGGTAGTGTACCGGGAGTGCCGGAAACGTTTCTCTCGAAAGAATTGAGTGGGAGGAAGATAGAACTTGATGAGGTTGTTGAACCATTGTTTCAACCATAGAGTAGCACAACACAAGAAGATGTTTCTGTGAAGCCTACGTTAGTTGAAGAGGAAGTAAATGATGATGATCATGAAGCTTCGGATCAAGTTACTATCGAACCTCGAGGTCGACAAGGATGTGGACTGCTACTGAGCAGTACGATAACCTTGTCTTGGAGGTCATGTTGTTGGACAACAATGAACCTACGAGCTGTGGAGAAGCGATGATGGACCCGGATTCTGACAAATGGTTAGAGGCCATGAAATCCGAGATAGGATCCATGTATGAAAACCAAGTATAGACTTTGTTACACTTGCTCGTTTGACGGCAGGTTGTTGAGTACAAATGGATGTTTAAAATGAAGACTGATGCTCATGGTAAATGTCACCATTTGTAAAGCTCAACTTGTTGCAAACAAGTTTACGACAAGTTCAAGGAGTTGACTGTGATGAGACTTTATCACTCGTAGCCATGCTAAAGTCTGTTGGAATTATGTTAGCAGTTGCTACATTTTTTCAATTATGAAATCTGGCAGATGGATGTCAAAACATCGTTTCCTTAACGGTTTACTTGAGGAAAGGTTGTATGTGATACAACCAGAAGGTTTTGTCAGTCCTAAGGATGCTAAAAGGTGTGCAAGCTTCAATGATCCTTCTATGAACTGAAGCAAGCATCTCGGAGTTGGAATATACACTTTGATGAGGTGATCAAAGTTTTTGAGTCTATACAAAGTTTACGAGAAACTTGTATTTACAATAAAGTGAGTGGGAGCACTATAGAATTTTTGATAAGTATATGTGGATGACATATTGTTGATTGGAAATGATGTAGAATTTCTGGAAAGCATAAATGGTTGTTTGAAAAGAGTTTTCCAAAGGAAAACCTGGATAAAGCTACCTAATTGTTGAGCATCAAGATCTATAGAGATAGATCAAGATGCTTGATGAGACTTTCAATGAGTACATACCTTGACAAGGTTTTGAAAGAGTTTCAATGAGTGTCATCCCCTATGCTTCAGCCATAGGCTCTATCATGTATGCAATGCTGTGCACAAGACCCGATGTCAGCCTTGCCATAAGTATGGTCGGAAGGTTTCAAAGTGATCCTGGAATGGAACACTGGACAACGGTCAAGATTATCCTTAGTAACTAAAAGACTAAGGAGATGTTTCTCGATTATGGAGGTGATAAAAAGTTCGTTGTAAAGAGTTACGTCGATGCAAGCTTTAACACCAATCCGGATGACTCGTAGTAGCAATCTGGATACGTATAGTGGAGCAACCATTTGGAATAGTAGCAAGTGGAGTGTGGTAGCAGTGTTTACGGTTTGACATAGAAATTTGCAAAGTACACACGGATCTGAATGTCGCAGACCTGTTGACTATAAGACCTCTCTCACATGCAAAGCATGATTGAGCCCCAGAACTCATTGGGTGTTAGATTCATAACAATGCGAATCACATGGTGATGTGAACTACATTATTGACTCTAGTGCAAGTGGGAGACTGTTGGAAATATGCCTTAGAGGCAATAATAAATTAGTTATTATCATATTTCCTTGTTCATGATAATCGTTTATTATCCATGCTATAATTGCATTGATCGGAGACTTAGATGCATGTGTGGATACATAGAAAAAACCATGTCCCTGGTATGCCTCTAATAGACTAGCTCGTTGATCAAAGATGGTTAAGGTTTCCTATCCATGGACATGAGATGTCATTTGATAACAGGATCACATCATCGGGAGAATGGTGTGATGGACAAGACCGAAACTACAAATGTAGCATATGATCGTGTCAGTTTAATGCCACTATTTTCTGCATGTCAAGTATCTGTTCCTATGACCATGAGATCATGCAACTCACTGACACTGGAGGAGTACCTTGTGTGTATCAAACGTCGCAACGTAACTGGGTGACTATAAAGGTGGTCTACAGGTATCTCCGAGGGTGTCTATTGGGTTGGCATGGATCAAGACTGGGATTTGTTACTCCGTGTGACGGAGAGGTATCTCAGGGCCCACTCGGTAATACAACATCACAATAAGCCTTGCAAGCAATGTGACTAAGTGTTAGCCACGGGATCTTGTATTACGGAACGAGTAAAGAGACTTGCCGATAACGAGGTTGAACTAGGTATGGAGATATCGATGATCGAATCTCGGGCAAGTAACATACCAAAGAACAAAGGGAACATCATACGGGATTAACTGAATCCTTGACATAGAGGTTCGACCGATAAGGATCTTCGTAGTTCTCGAACCCACAGGGTCTGCACACTTAAGGTTTGGTGACGTTTTGGTAGTACAGAGTTATGTATGGTGGTGACCGAAGGTTGTTGAGAATCTTGGATGAGATCCTGGATGTCACGAGGAGCTCCGGAATGGTCCGGAGGTAAATATTGATATATAGGAAGTCCTATTTTGGTCGCCAGAAAAGTTTCGGGCTTATCGGTAGTGTACCGGGAGTGCCGGTAGTGTACCGGTAGACCATCGGGAGGGGTATTTCGACCCAAGAGGCTACATGGGCTGTGGGAGGATAAATACCAGCCCTTAGTGGGCTGGAGGAAGTCCCACAAAGGGCCCATGTGTCTGGGAAGAAAAGCCCAAAAGGAAAAAGGCGGAAAAAGGCAAAAAGGACCAAATAAGGAAGGAGTCCTAATCCTACCTGGAGTGGAGGAGGAGGACTCCTCCCTCCTGGTTCGGCCGACCCAAGGGCTGGGGCCTTGGGATCCAAGCCTCCTCCTCCTCTCCTCCTATATATACTAGATGGTTTTAGGGTTTTGGCACAAGATTTTCAGCCACGTGCTACCCGTTCCTCTAGTGCTAGTTTCTCCTCTAGATCGGTTTTCTGTAGTGCTTAGGCGAAGCCCTGCCGGAATAGCACCACCACCATCGCCGCAACACCGTCACGCTACCGGAGAACTCTTCTACCTCTCTACTCCCTCTTGCTGGATCAAGAAGGCGGAGATCGTCATCGAGCTGTACGTGTGCTGAACGCGGAGGTGCCATCCGTTCGGCACTAGATCGGAAGAACCGTGATCAAGATCGCGAGACGGATCGTGATGAGATTGCGGGATAGATCGTGATGAGTTCGTGGGACGGATCGTGATTGGATCTTGGGACAGATCGTGATGAGATCGCGGGACACTCAGCGATTTGGATCGCGAAGACGTTCGACTTCACCAACCGCGTTTCTTAACGCTTCCCGCTTAGTGATCTATAAGGGTATATAGATCCACTCTCCCTCTCGTAGATTCTCATCACCATGGATAGATCTTACATGTGCGTAGGAATTTTTTTTGTTTCCCATGCGACGTTCCCCAACACTAGCTTGTTCAGAAGCGAATTGACAAGGGCAGAGCCTACAGAGAAGGACATGACAGAGATGTTCCGAGTGGAAGCTCAGCCGTGGTGTCTGGTCCCGAGTGTTTCAGCAGAGCCATACATTCTGCAGAGATCCCCCCCAACTTCAGAATGGCGGAAGGAATCAGAAAATTTTCTAGCGAAACAAAGCCAGATACTTGGTTAGATGATTACCGAGTGGATGTGCAAATTGGTGGCGGAAATGACAATGTTGCAATGAAACACCTGCCCCTGATGTTGGATGGTTCAGCTCGAGCTTGGCTGAATCACCTGGCTCCTTCCAGTATACATTGGTGGGAGGATCTTGCCCGAGTGTTTGTCCGAACCTTTGAGGGCACTTGCAAACGTCCGACAGGTCTGGTCGACTTACAACATTGTGTCCAGAAGCCCAATGAAACGTTAAGGGATTATATTCAGCGATGGTCCACTCTGCATCATACAGTGGAGAATGTGTCGGAACACCAGGCTGTTTGTGCTTTCAAGGCCGGTGTGAGATATAGAGAACTATACCTGAAGTTTGGGCGGACGGGTGATATTTCACTCGGCAAGATGATGGAAATCTCCACTCGGTACGCCAATGGTGAGCAAGAAAACCGCCTCCATAGCGGCAAAGGAAAGGCAGTTGTCAAGGAGGTTGGCAGCAACAACAATCGAAAACAGAAGCGAAAGGCTGAAGATCCGGTTCAGGCAGAAGTGGAAGCACTAGCGACTCAGCCGAAGAACAAGGGCAAAGCTAAAGCACAGTATGCCCCCAAGAAAGGGAAAAGTCAGTCAGGAACTGATATCATGGATCAACCGTGTGTAATACACATGAGGAAAGATGTGGAAGGCAATCTGATTTTGCCCAAGCACACCACTCGACAGTGTCGAACCCTTATCCATCAATTCAAGGGAGACCAGTTGAGTGAGAAATCTCCTGAGAAGGGAGATGAAGATGAGGAAAAGGAAACATTCCTGGATGTCACTGCTACACTGGTAATCTTTGCTGATGTCGAGACCAAGAGCCGCCTGAAAGTCATCAACAAAGAAATCAACATGGTTGTGCCCGACACCCCCACCTACCTCAAGTGGTCCCAATATGCTATCACATTCGACCAGACAGACCATCCTGCTCATGTGGCCACTCCCGGTCGACAAGCTCTGGTGGTTGATCCGGTGAGGGGGGACTCGACTTAGGAAGGTCCTCATGGACGGCGGCAGCGGCCTGAACATTCTCTATGCGGATACCCTGAAAGGGATGGGCATTCCGATGTCCCGTCTGAGTGAGAGCAGCATGCAGTTTCACGGGGTCATCCCAAGAAAGAAGGCCAAGTCACTCGGCCAGATAGCATTGGATGTGACATTCGGGAATGACAAAAATTTCCGAAAAGAAAAGTTGACGTTTGAAGTTGTGGATTTCAAGAGTGCTTACCATGCCATTTTGGGTCGACCCACATATGCACGTTTCATGGCCCGACCATGTTATGTGTATCTCAAGTTGAAAATGCCAGGCCCTAGGGGCATGATCACGGTCACTGGCAATTGACAGTGGGCCGAAGAGTGCCTCCAGGAAGGCTCCAAGATCGCCGATCAACAGATGGCTATGGTAGAGTTGGAGGAGTACAAGAAAACCGCCGACCCTGCTGATTTGCTCAGTGCAAAGAAGCCCGCTTCCGAGTCGGCATTTCAGTCAGCAGGGGAAGTGAAGACATCCACTCGATGGATCCAACCGCTGCCCTGGCGAATATCTCAAGAACACTCGACAGTAAATAGGAAGCCGAGCTCATCCAGTTCCTCCGTGAGAACTGGGATATCTTTGCATGGAAGCCTGCTGACATGCTGAGGATTCCCAGGGAGCTGGCTGAGCACCGTCTGTGAGTGGATCCGAAGGCCAAACCCGTCAGGGAGCATTTGTGTCGCTCAGCGGCAGAGAAGCGCAAGGCAATCGGAGAAGAAGTGGCCCGTCTCTTGCAAGCCAAGTTCATTCGGGAGATTTACCACTCCGAGTGGCTCTCGAATGTTGTGACGGTGCCAAAGAAAGATAAGTCGTTGCGCATGTGCATTGAATTGAAACACCTCAACAAGGTGTGCCCAAAAGATCATTTTCCACTCGCCCGCATAGATCAAATTGTTGACTCGACAGCGGGGTGTGAGCGTTTATCATTTTTGGATGCTTATTCTGGGTACCATCAGATCCGTCTGTATGGCCCAGATGAAATAAAGACAGCCTTCATCACCCCATTCGGTTGTTTTTGTTACATCACCATGCCTTTTGGTCTCAAGAATGCCGGCGCTACTTTTATGCGCATGATTCAGAAATGTTTACTCGACCAGATCCCTCAGAATGTCGAGGCATACATGGATGATATAGTGGTCAAGTCCCGCAAAGGGTCCGACCTGTTGGCTGACTTGGCCGAGACATTCGCCAGTCTGAGGCGATTTGACATAAAGCTGAATCCAGCCAAATGTACTTTCGGTGTCCCTGGCAGCAAGTTGCTCGGTTTTCTCATTTCCGAGCGAGGGTGATGTCAACCCTGAGAAAATCAGTGCCATCACCCGTATGAAGACTCCCGTGCGAGTGCACGACGTTCAGAAGCTCACAGGTTGCTTGACATCATTGAGTTGATTCATTTCTCGTCTTGGTGAGAAGGCGCTGTCCTTATATCAGTTGATGAAGAAGTCCGACATGTTCGACTGGACTCCCGAAGTCAAAGCAGTGTTTGTTGAGCTCAAAGCCCTGCTCTCCACCCAGCCGGTGCTTACCGCTCCTGCCAGCAAAGAGCCCTTGCTCCTGTACATCACGACCACAAATCAGGTAGTCAGTACAGTACTGACTGTCAAGCGAGAAGAGGAGGGTAAAGCTTATAAAGTTCAGCGGCCAGTTTATTATGTCTCTGAAGTATTGTCCCCCTCGAAGCAAAGATATCCACACTATCAGAAGCTGGTTTATGGTATTTACCTATCAGCGAAGAAGGTGGTGCATTATTTCCAAGACCACTCGATTTTAGTCGTTAGTGATGCTCCCTTGTCCGAATTTTCAATAAGCGAGATGCATCAGGTCAAGTGGCTAAATGGGCAATCGAGCTTGGACACTTTGACATCAGATTCGAAGCCAAGAAAGCAATCAAGTCTCAAGCATTGGCAGATTTCATGGCCGAGTGGATTGAGCAGCAACAACCTATCCAAGTTCACTCGGCGCATTGGACAATGTTCTTTGATGGTTCCAAAATGTTGAATGGGTCCGGTGTTGGGGTTGTCTTGATATCTCCCAGGGGAGACACGCTCAGCTATGTCTTGCAAATTCACTTTGATTCCTCTAACAATGAGGCAGAGTATGAAGCACTTTTGTATGGGTTGCGCATGGCTATCTCACTCGGCGTCAAGTGCCTGATGGTTTATGGTGACTCAGATTTGGTGGTAAATCAAGTGATGAAAGAGTGGGATGTTCGAAACCCCGCTATGACTGGATACTACAATGCAGTCCTGAAGTTGGAGAAGAAATTTGAAGTCCTGGAACTTCATCATGTTCCCCGATTGAAAAATCAAGCGGCCGATGAGTTGTCCAAGATTGGTTCCACTCGATGGCATGTCCCCAGTGGTGTGTTTTTGGAGCACTTGCACACTCCTTCGGTTCAATAAGATCCATTCACCGAAGAGCCCCCACAAGCTTTGAGTTCCACCGACTCGACTGAAGTCGATGTCCCTGCAGTGATTGACCTGGTCATGGAAATTCTGGTTATCATTCCTGATTGGACTGTGCCTTATATTGCCTATATCCTCAGACAAGAGCTCCCTGAAGATGAAACAGAGGCTCGACAAATTGTGTGCAGGTCCAAGGCTTTCACTGTAATGGGAGATCAGCTGTTCAGAGAGAGTGCGACTGGTGTCACCCAGCGCTGCATTTCCCCCGAAGAAGGTCAAATGATTCTAGACGAGATTCACTCGGGAACTTGTGGCCACTATGCGTCTTCTAGGACGATTGTCGCTAAAGCATATCGAGCTGGTTTTTACTGGCCACGAGCTAATGAGATGGCTAAAGACATCGTTGATCATTGCAATGGTTGCCAGTTTTATGCGAACCTGTCACACAAGCCGGCGTCTGCTCTGAAGACAATTCCTCTCGCTTGGCCATTTGCGGTTTGGGGACTCGACATGGTTGGCCCCATTCGACTTGAAAAAGGAGGATTCACTCACTTGTTGGTAGCAGTCGACAAATTCACCAAGTGGATAGAAGCCAAGCCAATCAAGAAGCTGAACTCCCGTACGGCGGTCACATTCATGAGAGAGATCATTATTCGATATGGCATTCCACACAGCATCATCACAGACAATGACACTAATTTTGACTCAGAAGAATTTAGGAACTTCTGTAACTCCCAAGGCACTATTATGCATCTGTTGCGCATCTTCAAACCAATGGGCAAGTCGAGCAGGCTAGTGGTCTCATCCTACAAGGTCTGAAGCCTCGTCTCATGCGCGATTTGGATCATGCCGCCGGAGCCTGGGTAACTGAGCTGCCATCTGTTTTATGGGGTCTGAGGACAACGCCTAATTGGTTGACTGGACGAACTCCTTTCTTCCTTGTCTATCGTGATGAAGCCGTATCGCCGAGTGACATGGCCCACAACTCTCCTCGAGTGGAGCTGTATTCTAAGGTCGAAGCTGAACATGCCAGACAGGACGGTGTAGATCTTCTGGAGGAGGAGCGAGAGATGGCTCTGATCTGGACTACTACCTATCAGCAAGACCTGCGGCGCTTTCATGCGAAGAATGTCAAGAGTCGGGCGTTTCATGAGGGAGACTTAGTGCTCCGAGTGAATCAACACCGACCTCACAAGCTTGCTCCTGCATGGGAAGTCCCTTTTGTCGTCACTAAGGTGCTAAACAATGGAGCCTATTACTTGTACAATCTCATGAAGCGGATAGACGAGCCACGAGCTTGGAATGCAGATCAGCTTCGACGTTTTTATACTTGAGACAAGAATCTTCTGATGTAATAAGAATACTTCATCAATGCAATTCACATTTCTGCAATATATATCGTTGGTTCCAATCGTACAATTACATTCTTGGGGATACTCCGAGTGAAGAGCAATCCTCACACTCGGGGGCTTAGCCGCGAACATGTTTCGCCTAAGTTAAAAACCCTGTCGGCTGGATAGCAGTCCATTCACCCGACGACCTATTTGCGAATCCGTCTTCGCTTAGGTTCTAAAATACTCTGAGTGATGAGCAATCCTCACACTCAGGGGCTTAGCCGCCAACACGTTTTGCCTAAGTTAAAAATCCTGTCGGGTGGATAGTAATCCATTCACTCGACAACTTAGCTGCGAATCGAAATTCACCTAAGTTCAAAAATACTCCGAGTGATGAGCAATCCTCACACTCGGGGGCTTAGCTGCAAAACACATTTCGCCTAAGTTAAAAACCTCGTTGGGTGGATAGTAATCCATTCACTCGACAACTTAGCTGCGAATCGACATTCGCCTAAGTTCGAAAATACTCCGAGTGATGAGCAATCCTCACACTCGGGGGCTTAGCTGCGAAACACGTGTCGTCTAAGTAAAAAAGAACCTCGTCGGGTGGATAGTAATCCATTCACTCAACAACTTAGCTGCGAATCAACATTCGCCTAAGTTCGAAAATACTCCGAGTGATGAGCAATCCTCACACTCGGGGGCTTAGCTACGAACACGCTTCGCCTAAGTTAAAAACAAACTAAGTCAAACAGATGATTGAAAGCCAAATACAAATAAAATCCAAAGGGTAAACCGCGGATAAACGTTTCATATGGAAGCAAATGTGCTCAGGCCTAAGGCCTGAATGAAGTTTTAAGGGATACAATTCCACTCGGCATACCGAGGCAAATATAAGTGTTTCTTCCAAAGACCAAGTTTTTTTAAACAGGTGACGGGCTAGCGGGCTTGACAAAAGTGTCCAAGTCGATGCCGTCGGCGATTCTGGTGGCTGCCTCGATGAAGGTTTCCATGAAGTCCTCAAACTAGAGTTTCTTCATGTTTACCACCTGGAGCTCCTTCAGCTTCTCCTCCCCCACGTCCCTGCAATGGACCCTGACAAGTGATAACGCCACGTCAGCCCCGCAGCGAGCAGCAGATTTCTTCCAAGCCTGCACTCGACTGGGAAGTTCATTCAGGCGAACCATTATATAGTTGAGGTCGAGCTGAAGAGTGTCCTCGGGCCATAGCTCCTTGTCGATTCTCTCCATGGCAGATTTCAGTCGGGCGATATAGGCCTGGACGCCTTGGAGTCGGAAGTTGAGTCACAACATGTTCATCGCCACTGCATCAGCAACTAGTGACTTGGTGGGATCCAGATTGGGCTCAAGCTCCTCTGTCTCCTTCTCAAAGTCTTGGCAGAATTCTATTGAAGAATGGAGAATTGGAGGAGAATTGGTGAACTACGACCCTCAAAGATTTTACAAAGCTCAGTCGACAAGAAACACTCATCGTCGAGCAGAATATACATCTTCCTCGAGAATTCGCCCAAATGCTTCTCTAGGCCATTACTCCTCTTAGTCAGTTTCTCGGTCTTCTTGACGAGGTCCGCACGCTCCTGCTTCAACTTGGTGTTTTCATCCTCTAGCTTCTTGGCGGCCGCCAGCTTCCGATCTGCATCTTCAGTCTTGTCCTTGGCCACTCGTTGAGCGTCAGCAAGCGCCTTGTCCTTCTCCTCCAGCGCCTTCTTCATGGAATCTAAAGAAACAACATTGTTGAGTCGCGCTTGGAGTCGACGGTTTTCATTACATGTCTGTTCGAGTGAGAGCACTCGGTTCAAAACATGAAGAGTGAAGAGGGGAATGCAGAAAGTCAGCAGTAATTACCTCCGAAAGACTTCATCTCAGCACACACTCGCTCCAGGGCGTTGTTGGAAACCGCCAGATCCACTTGCAGCCGGTTCCTTTCATCCTCCACGTCCTTGTACTGCGTCCCAAGTTCGTAAGCCGTTTGGAACCAACAAAAGACAGTAATTCAATCGGCAAGTGGTTCCTAGACAGTCGTCTGAGTTATGAACACCGGCGAATGACTATCTCGCAACCTTGGAACAACCTAAGAAGAATTCAAGCAAAAAGTCCACTCGACATGTCGAGTGGCCCTGGCACTCCGCGTGCCGTAAACAAATTTAAAGCTGTCTCTATTAAGACCCCTGCTGATGCAAGCACTCGACAACGGTCTTGGGACTACACCCAGTGGGTGCACTGAGAGTGCCCCCACTGAGACGGTTAACTCTCAATCCGTTGAGTAACTCATCAAAAAAAATGCACTCGACATGTTGAGTGACTCTAGTACCACACATATGACAAGTTTTCAAGCCTACAGCTTATCGTCTGCGATTAACAGTAGCCTCGGGGACTACACCCAGTGGGTGCACTTAGTGTGCCCCCACTGGTTATTAAAACGTTCGACAAGGTCAACCCTGTCAGAACACTTGACCTGTCAAGTGACGCGCCTCCTTGCTCTGTGAAGTTCAATCTATCCTTATGCAACGTCATATCATGGTTTGTCAATAATATCCATGAAACCTACAGAATAACTGCGGAGTGGTGGGTAAGACAAGCTCTAAGACCCCTGCCGATGCAAGCACTCGACAGCGGTTAACTCTTGATCCGCCAAGTAACTCGTCAGAAAAAAACACTCGACATGTCGAGTGACTCTAGTACCACACGTACTATCGATCCCAATCCTACTCGACTATGATCCAATCTATTCGAGTGGAGAAATTTCAAACATTCTACAGGAATCACCCAGTGGGTGTAAAGCAGCCAAGAAAAGACAGGAATTCAATCGGAAATGTACTTACAATCGAACTTACTCGGACATTGGTGCGGAGGGCTGCGCTGACGTCGTAAGCCAGCTTGCTGGCCTCATACGCCTCCTTGGTTCTTAGCATGATCTGCTCCGCCTGCATCATGGCCTCCTTCACAGCTCCGGTCTGATCTTCCGGAATGCAATTCAGAGTGAAGATCGTCACAGGCGAGATCGACGTGGTTGCTGGAGCAGCTGAGGCAGTTTGAGTGGGTCTGGTTGGAGTCGACGTCATAATGGTTGAGACAGCTGGAGGAGCATGCGACAGAGGTGCTGCAGGTTCAACTATGAGTTGTGTCGAGTCACCTATCCCCTGGGGAGACTCCGTAGTCGAGCGCTGAGGCGCCTACGCTGATGAGGCTCTTCGGATGCGAGTGCGTGAAGTGTCCAAGTGCTCCTCGTCGTCTTCCACCTGAATGACCTCTGCAACAACAACCGACAATGATAACGTTTGCATATGTCGAGTCCCGTTCGGACAAATCAACAACTTACTAACCTCTATGAGAAGTGGCCGCGTCAGCAGTGTCGATATCCATCGCCTCCCCTCCATCTCGATGAGGCGAGGTTATGGGCGTAGCAGCTCTGACGGATTGAACAACTTTCGGTCGGATACAACTCAAGACTTCAGTCGACAGAAAGAATTCGAAAATAAATACTTACATGGAGATGACAGGTATGGCCATCCTCATGCGAGGTAAAGCCTTGCAAGGTTTGGTCGTAACTTGCTAGTGCTGTTTGGCCAGCCTCTCACTCGACTCAACAGTTGAAGGGCGACTCCGCTTCGGGTTTTTCTCGCTAGGGCCTGGAGCCCTGTCCTCAACAGCTGCCGGATCCTGGTGGGACTTGGTGCGGCTTTCCACCAGGGAGGTAACTCGACTTCTTCCTCTTCAGAGTCAGAGGGACCATCGCCGTCCACGCTGCCGCCCTCGCTCACCACACCGTCCTCAGCGTGGTTCCCGTTGGGAACAGGCGAGTGCATGTTCATCCACTCCTGCATGATTCAAGCGAAGAAGTCAGTTTATAAGTCAATATATCAATCGACAGTACAACTATATCAGTTGACACAACACAACTCACCAGATTCTTCGACGGGTTTTCGGCCGAGTAAGGCCGGATCCTCTTGGCTCCCAAAGGATTGTCGCAAGCTCCAGTGATGCTACGAATCCACTGCTCGACAGTTTTCTGCAGAACTTCTTTAGGATGCGTCCTGGCTGAGTCCTTAGGACCCACGTAGTGCCACATGGTCTGGTCTGTGGCTTGGAGCGGCTGAATACGTCAACCGAGAAACGTCTCCAACAGGTCCATACCAGTCACTCCATCCCGGATCAGCTACACCAGCGCTTCAACTAAGATACCCACTTGGACGTGCTCCTCTTCGGTTACCCTCAGAGATTTGGGGACAACTAGATGGTCGGGTGTATAGGGGGGAAGGCCAGTCGACTTATTGGGCGATGCTACATCTTTGAAGTAGAACCAGGTCGACTGCCAACATCTGACAGACTCAGGAAAAGTCATGGCAGGGAAGGAGCTACACGCTCTTTTTTGAACTCCTAAACCTCCACATAGCTGAAGCACATGCGTCTTCCCGTCAACGGGGAGAGATTTCTTCACGGTCTGAGATCTGACTGTAAAGAGGTGCTTGAACAACCCCCAATGGGGAGAGCAGCCCAGAAAGCACTCGCACAAAGTGACGAATGTAGACAGATATGCAACGGTATTTGGCGAGAGGTGATGCAGTTGGGCACCGAAGAAATTCAGAAATCCCCTAAAGAACGGGTGGGGTGGCATGGAGAAACCTCTTTAAACGTGGGAGAGAAGGAGGATCCGCTCCCCGTCACGCCGCTCGGGCTCGGGCTCCTCCCCCGGCAGCCTCCAGGCACCGTCCGCCACGAGCCCATCAGCGACAAGGCCCTCCATGTCCTCGCGAGTGAGTATAGAGGGGAGAAAGTCCCCCTGCATCCATCCCGCCGGCGCGGTGAATTGAGTAGTTGAGGGCTTCTTGCCCTTGAGCTTCGTCGCCCCCTTCTTAGCTCACTCCAGCTTTTCCATGGTGCCTTTCGTCATCTCAGCGGTGGCTCTCGTCAGAGAAGAACAAGATGGAGTGCTGGAGGCAGGGGAGGTGGAGGAAGAGAGGAAGAATGGGCGGAAGTACCGTGCAAGCCGCGGTGCGTGAGACTTTATACTCCAACGAGTGTCCCACTGATCAGTGGGCCCAAGAGATCACTGCGCATGCCAACCGCTGACGATGCCCAGTACGTGGCGATATGACCGGCGCGAGAATCAAGGCGTCGTGCCTCCACTTGCCCTGATCGTGGTGTCATCATCGCGCACGCGCTTCCCAAATTTTCATATCCCGCAAAATCTGGGTCTATCAGACCGACCCGTCACCTTCCAAGATACCTTCGGTTCACTCGGAGCAAAATAAGCGTTGAACATCCACTCGGGCACTTTTAAGGCTGAATGGATCCGGGCGAATGGAGAAGAATTCAATCGACGCGAGTTTCGTTGAAGCCTCGAATATCATTTGGAAGACTTTGCGTGCCGATCCTGAATTGACCTTAATACTCACAGTACAGTCGACGCAAGTTTTATTGAAACCCCAAATATCATTCGGAGGATTTGATGCCCTAACTCAAGGTTGACGTCGATACCTCATTTCACCACTCGAACCTCGACCCATTCGGGGGCTAATGATGAGGATATGTACCTAGGGTAGGGTCCTAGACAAGGCCTACATACCCTACCTAAGGACACTGCATGGGAGGACTTGAAGATCAAGCATGAAGTTCCGAGTGTATTCCTGGAGACGTTCAAAGTCACTTGATAGAGATCCGCTCGGAGACTCCTTCCTTCACTCGGCAGTCGCGTGTCACTCAGAAGACCTCACGCTCACTCGACACCAGAAGACTAGGAGACATCATCAAGAGCCCAATGGTCAGACATTGGTTCAATGGTCATTAGTAGCTTTTATTATGTACGTTACCAGTAACAACAGACTTTAACCCCACGATCGGACCCTTTGATGCCGGGCAATTATGAGGGGCAGCGAACTCTATATAAGCCGCCCCTCCCCTCATGCACAAGGGTTCACAACCATTGTAATTCATATATTCCACATGACATAAGCTCCCGAGCACTAAGACGTAGGGTTGTTACCTCCACGAGAGGGGCCTGAACTCATACATCCGTGTGTACACCCTCGCCGTAGCTAGGACTCTGCCCTCTCCTTTCGTACCCGTACCATCTACTGTCAGGCTCGTTCCCACGACAGATGATATGTATGATATCAAGAGTGATAGTAACCATGAAACTTGTTATCATGATTTTAATATTCAAAGTGGTTATGTCTATCAAGTACCTCATGATAATTATTTTGTTGAGTTTGCTCCCACTATGATGAATGAGAAGAAATTTGCTTATGCGGAGAGTGATAAAAATTCTATGCTTGTGCATCATGAAAAAAAATGTTGTATGTGATAGTTATATTGTTGAATTACTTCATGATGCTACTGAAAATTATTATGAGGGAGGGACTTAAGCTTGTAGGAATTGCAATAATATCAAGTTTCCTCTCTATGTGTTCAAATTTTCGAAGATATTCTTGTTTTGCCTTCCTATGCAAGTTGATTCTTGTTCTCATGAATTGTTTTCTCACAAAATCCCTATGAATAGGAAGTGGATTAGACTTAAATGTTCTTGTCATGTGATTCATGATGCTCTTTTGCATGTCTGAAATACTATGTCCTACACGAGCATCATTCAAATCATTATGCCTAGCTAGGGGCGTTAAACAATAGCGCTTGTTGGGAGGCAACCCAATTTTATTTTTATGTTTTCCATTTTGTTTACGTTCTTTAATAAATTAAACATTATTACCTCTATAATAATTGTGTTTTAGTGTTTTAATTAGTGTTTGTGCCAAGTAAGACCTTGGGATGGTCTATGGTGATAGTTGATTTGATCTTGCTGAAAAACAGAAACTTTGATGCCGAGTCCAGGAATTTTATAAATTCACAGAAGCGTCGATTGGATCTGAATGTTTTACACAAGATATATATACAAATATCCCAGATTTTACTATTTTTTAGAATTTTTAGAGTTACAGAAGTATTCAAAGTTTATAGATTGCTACAGACTGTTCTGGTTTAGACAGATTCTGTTTTCTATGTGTTGTTTGCTTATTTTGATGAAACTATGGGTAGTACCGGGGGGGGTATGAACCATGGAGAAGTTGGAACAGAGTAGATATTACACCAATAGAAATAAAGAATGAGTTCACAACAGTACCTAAAGTGGCGATTTTATTTTCTTATACTAACGGATCTCACGAGTTTTCTGTTGAGGTTTGTGTGGTGAAGTTTTCAAGTTTTGGGTAAAGATTTGATGGACTATGGAATAAGAAGTGGAAATAGCCTAAGCTTTGTGATACCCAAGGCACCCCAAGGTAATATTCAAGGAAAACCAAGATCCTAAGCTTGGGGATGCCCCAAAAGGCATCCCCTCTTTCGTCTTCAATCCATCGATAAATTTACTTGAGGCTATATTTTTATTCACCACATGATATGTGTTTTGCTTGGAGCATCTTGTATGATATGAGTCTTTGCTTTTTAGTTTGCCAAAATCATCCTTGCTGTACACACTTTTTGAGAGGGACACACATGAATCGTGAATTTATTAGAATACTCTATGTGCTTCACTTATATCTTTTGAGCTAGGCAATATGCTCTAGTGCTTCACTTATATCTTTTTAGAGCACGACAGTGGCTTTATTTTATAGAAACAATTGAACTCTATTGATTCACTTATATTATTTTGAGAGTCTCTAAACAACATGGTCATTTGTGTAGTTTATGAATTTAGTCCTAATATGATGGGCATCCAAGAGAGATATAATGAGAACTTTCATATAAAAGTGCATTGAGTACTATGAGAAGTTTGATTCGTTATCATTTTTTGAGATATAAAGATTGTAATATTAGAGACATGCTACTGATTAATTGTGGATTGGTAGAAATACTTCTGTTCAAGGTTGTCAGAATCGCGATTCCGTTATGCGATTCTATGACTTTATGATCCAAATTAACCCTTATGATTCTACGATTTTACTTCATAGAATCTACGTTTCTAAGATCCTGATAGTGAAGATTCTACGATTTGCGATCCTACCATCAGAGTTCCGATCCGATTCAGAATCGCGATTCTGACAACCTTACTTGTGTTAAAGGTTGTGATTCCCGTAGCATGCACGTATGATGAACCGTTATGTGACAAAGTTGGAGCCTGATTTATTTATTGATTGCCCTCCTTTGTGTGGAGGTCAGGATCGCGCGATGGTTAACTCCTACCAACCCTTCACCTAGGAGCATGCGTGTAGTACTTTGTTTTGATAACTAATAGAATTTTTCAATAAGTATGTGAGTTATTTATGACTAATGTTGAATCCATGGATTTATACGCACTCTCACCCTTCCACCCTTGCTAGCCTCTCTATTACCGTGCAACTTTCACCAGTGCATTAAACCCACCATATATCTTCCTCAAAACAGCCACCATACCTACCTCTTATGGCATTTCCATAGCCATTCCAAGATATATTTCCATGCAACTTCCACCGTTCCGTCTATTACACGCATCATCATTGTCATATTGCTTTGCATGATCATGTAGTTGACATCATATTTGTGGCAAAGCCACCTTTCATATTTTTTATACATGTCACTCTTGAGTCATTGCACATCCCGGTACACCGCCGGAGGCATTCATATAGAGTCATATTTTGTTCTAAGTATTGAGTTGTAATCCTTGAGTTGTAAGTAAATAAAAGTGTGATGACCATCATTATTAGAGAACTATCCCATGTGAGGAAAGGATGATGGAAGCTATGATTCCCTCACAACTTGGGATGAGTCTCCGGACTTTACAAAAAAAAGAGGCCAAAGAAGCCCACCAAAAAAATGAGAGAAAAGAGAGAAAGGTTACTATTCCTGCTTTCACACTTGTGCTTCAAAGTAGCACCATGATCTTCATGATAGAGAGTCTCCTATTTTGTCACTTTCATATACTAGTGGGAATTTTTCATTATAGAACATGGCTTATATATTCCAATGATGGGCTTCCTCAAATTGCTCTAGGTCTTCGTGAGCAAGCGAGTTGGATGCACACCCACTTAGTTTCTTTTTGAGCTTTCATACAATGACAGCTCTAGTGCATCTGTTCCAAGGCAATCCCTACTCACATTGATATCTATTGATGGGCATATCCATAGCCCGTTGATATGCCTAGTTGATGTGAGACTATCTCCTTTTTTTGTGTTCTCCACAACCACCATATTCTATTCCACCTATAGTGCTATATCTAGGCCTCACACTTATGTATTGCATGAGAGTTGAAAAAGCTTGAGAATAATAAAGTATGAGACAACTGATTGGCTAAAACCGGGGTTGTGCATGATTAAATACTTTGTGTGATGAATATGGAGCATAGCCAGACTATATAATTTTGTAGGGATAACTTTCTTTGGCCAAGTTATTTTGAGAAGACATGATTGCTTTATTAGTATGCTTGAAGTATTATTGTATTTATGTCAATATTAAACTTTTCTTTTGAATCTTATGGATCTGAATATTCTTTCCACAATAAAAAAGGTTATAGTGATAAAAATGTAGCCACCATTCACACTTCATAAATTATTTCTTTTATCATTTACCTACTCGAGGACGAGCAGGAATTAAGCTTGGGGATGCTGATACGTCTCGAACGTATCTATAATTTATGAAGTATTCATGCCATGTGTACAACAATTTTATATGGTTTTTGTATGATTTGATTAGAAGTAACCTGAACCGATGTTGTCTTCAGCAGAACTACCATGGTGTCGTTTTTTTGTGCAGAAATAAAAGTTCTCGGAATGGGCTGAAAATTTACGGTAATTTTTATGGACAAAAAGAGACCCCCGAAGAACAAGATATGGGCCAGGAAGTGGACGAGGAGGCCAAAAGCCCTCTAGGTGTGCCCTACCCCTAGGGAGGGTGCTTCAGCCTTGTGCCCCCCGTGCACCCCCTTGACGTGAGACCGACGCCAAAAATTCTTATAAATACCCAAACCTCCAAAAAGAAACCTAGATGGGGAGTTCCACCGCCGCAAGCCTTCGTATCCATGAAAAACCAATCGGGAGCCCGTTCCGGCACCCTACGGGAGGTGGAAACCATCACCGGAGGCCATCTTCATCATCTCGGCGGTCTCCATGACGAGGAGGGAGTATTTCACCCTCAGGGATGAGGATATATACCAGTAGCTATGTGTTTGATCTCTTTCTCTCTTTCTCTCTCTCTCTCTCGTGTTCTTGAGATGACACAATCTTGATGTACCACGAGCATTATTAATATAGATGAATCTTATGGTGTTTTCCCCTCTCTATCTTCTTGTGGTGAATTGAGTTTTCCCTTTGAAGTTTTCTTATTGGATTGAGCCTTTAAAGGATTTGAGAACACTTGATGTATGTATTTCGATGGGATATCCGTGGTGACAATGGGATGTTCTATTGATCCACTTGATATATGTTTCGGTGATAAACTTGCAGGTTTCGTGACCTTGGGAATCTATGCATTGGGGTTGGCACACGTTTTCGTCTTGACTCGCTGGTAGAAACTTTGGGGCACTCTTTGAAGTTCTTTGTGTTGTATTGAACCTGATGAATCTGAAATTGTGTGATACATATCGTATAATCAAGCCCATGGGTACTCGTGGTGACATTGGAGTATCTAGGTGACATTAGGATTTTGGTTGATGTGTATCTTAAGGTGTTATTTTAGTACGAACTCTAGGGCTGTTCGTGACAGTTATAGGGATAGCTCATACGATTGATTGGAAAAGATAACTTTAAGATGGTTTCATACCCAACAGTAATTTCTTCTTTTGTTCTCCTCTATTTGTGACTTTGTAGTGAACTCTTTGTCGCACGTGAGGGATTTACAAATGATTCAACTATGTCAGTATTGTTGACAGAACTTGCAGTAGTGAAAGTATGAACCCTAGGCCTTGTTATCAAGCATTGCAATACCATTTTTGCTCACTTTTGTTACTTGCTACCTTGCTGTTTTTATATATTCAGATTACAAAAACTTATATCTACCATCCATATTGCACTTGTATCACCATCTCTTCGCCGAACTAGTGCACCTATACAATTTGCCATTGTGTTGGGTGTGTTGGGGACACAAGAGATTTCATATATTTGATTGTAGGGTTATTTGAGAGAGACCATATTCATCCTACACCTCCAATGGATGGATAAACCTTAGGTCATCCACTTGAGGGAAAATTGCTACTGTCCTACAAAACTCTACGCTTTGAGGCCCAACAAAGTCTACGAGAATAAAATTGCTTAGTAGACATCATCCACCATACCTACCTATAAATGGTATTTCCATGTCGTTCCAAGCAAATTTTTATGTGCCATCTCTAGATTCTCAAAATAAATTTTCCTTTTTGTGTGCTCGCACCGCTCATGAAACGATAGGGGTTGAGCGATATTTTTCCATGCTAGATGTGTTATTCTCAAGATGAGTGTTTATTCACTTGTCATTGCACGAGACTACGACGGTGATAGGGATGCCCAGTCCCAAAATGAAAAGATTTTTTTTTACTTTAAGTTGTCAAATAAAAAATTCCTTGGAAAGTGTTGGTATGGAAGGCAACCATGGATTTGGGTAGCCATGGAAAGTGAAAGTATGGTGGAGAAAGGAATAAAATTTATTTTCTTTTTGTGAACCGCTTATGATGTATCTAGCATGGAAAGATATTGAAATCTCTTGGTCGTTTTTGTTGACAGGAAAGGCATGCCACCCAAAATATTTTTCTCTATCAATTTAAACACTTGAGCTCTAGCACCTCTACAAATCCCTACTTCCCTCTGCGAAGGGCCTGTCTATTTATTTATGCAATTTTTAGTTTTTCAATTTGAGTCACCATCTTCTCTTGTAAAGCATCAACTAGGAGGCACTGTGATCGTACTTGACCATTAGGTGTAGCTAATATTTGAGTGTGTATTGTGAATGGATCAAGGATTAATCATGACGGTCTAGGGATAACTTGCTTTAGCGTCAATATTGTGAAAGACATGGTTGCTTGTTGATATGCTTGAGTATTAAAGTTTTCACGTCAAAAGTAGACTATTGCTTTGAACCATCTAAAAGTCCAAATGTCCATGCTACAAAGAAAACAATATATGATGAACATGTTCGGCAGCATTCCCCATCAGAAATTCTGTTTTTATCATTTACCTACTAGAGGACGAGTAGGAATTAAGCTTGGGGATGCTGATACGTTGCTACTTCTCGAGCATGCGTTGGTTTCCATGAAGAGGAACGGTTTGATGGAGAAAACTAGATAAGTATTTCCCTCAGTTTTTGGAAACCAAGGTATCAATCTAGTAGGAGATACAAGCGAGTCCCCAATAGATGTACCTACACAAATAATCAAACTCTTGCACCCAACGCTATAATGGGGTTGTCAATCCCCTCACGGTTACTCGCAAGGATGAGATCTAATAGAGATAGATATAATAGGATGCTTGAATGGAAAGTAAAACAAAGAGTAAAAAAATAATGCAACAAATATTTTTGGTATTTTTGGTTTTAGATCTGAAAGTATAATATGGAAAATAGACTCGGGGGCCATAGGTTTCACTAGATGGCTTCTCTCATGATGGCAAGTATTACGGTGGGTGAACAAATTGCTGTCGAGCAATTGATAGAAAAGCAAATAATTATGAAGATATCCAAGGAAATGATTATGCATATAGGCATCACGTCCGTGTCAAGCAGACTGAAACGATTCTACATGTACTACTATTACTCCACACATCGATCGACTCCTGCCTGCATCTAGAGTATTAAGTTCATGAAGAACAGAGTAACACATTAAGTAAGATGACATGATGTAGAGGGATAAACTCAAGCAATATAATGAAAACCCCGTCTTTTTATCCTTGATGGCAACAATACAATACGTGCATCGCTACCCCTACTTTGTCACTGGGTGAGGACACCGCAAGATTGAACCCAAAACTAAGCACTTTTCCCATTGCAAGAATTACCAATCTAGTTGGCCAAACGAAACCAATAACTCGAATAGACTTGCAAAGATATGAAATCATGCATATAAGAGATCAGAAAGGACTCAAATAATAGTCATGGATAATCTGAACATAAACCCACTATTCATCGGATCTCGACAAACACACCGCAAAAGAGTATTAGATGGGATAGATCTCCATGAAGATCATGAAGAACATGGTATTGAAGAGCAAAGAGAGAGAAGAAGCCATCTAGCTACTAGCTATGGACCCGTAGGTCTGTGGTGAACTACTCACGCATCATCGGAGGGGCAATGGAGTTGATGTAGATGCCCTCCGTAATTGAATCCCCCCCGACAGATTACCGAAAAGGCACCAAGATTGGATCTCTAGGGAACGGAGGCTTCTGGCGGCAGAAAAGTGGTTTCAAGGATCTGTTTGATAAAAATGGAATATTTGGGAATTTATAGGCCGAGAAATAGGGTTAGGAGAGGTGTCATGAGCCCACAAGCCTGCTGGGCACGCCCTACCCCCTAGGCATGCCCCTACGGCTTGTGGCCCCACGGTGGCTCTCCTGCCTTGATCTCCAAGTCTCCTGGTTTCCTTCTGGTCCAAGAAAAATTAATCCAGAGATTTTATTCTGTTTGGACTTCGTCTAATATTCCTTATCTGCAAATCTCAAAAAGAAGGATAAAATAGAAACTGGCAATGTTGGAAATATGCCCTAGAGGCAATAATAAATTAGTTATTATCATATTTCCTTGTTCATGATAATCGTTTATTATCCATGCTAGAATTGTATTGAACAAAAAGTCCGATACATGTGTGGATACATAGACAACACCATGTCCCTAGTATGCCTCTAATAGACTAGCTTGTTGATCAAAGGTGGTTAATGTTTCCTAGCCATGGACATGTGATGTCATTTGAAAACGGGATCACAACATTAGGAGAATGATGGGACGGACAAGACCCAAACTATAAACGTAGCATATGATCGTGTCAGTTTGTTGCTACAATTTTCTGCATGTCAAGTATCTGTTCCTATGACCATGAGATCATGCAACTCACTCACACCAGAGCAGTAGCTTCTGTGCATCAAACATTGCAACATAACTGGGTGACTATAAAGGTGCTCTACAGGTATCTCCGAGGGTGTCTGTTGGGTTGGCATGGATCAAGACTGGGATTTGTTACTCCGTGTGACAGAGAGGTATCTCAGGGCCCACTTGGTAATACAACATCACAATAAGCCTTGCAAGAAATGTGACTAACTGTTAGCCACGAGATCTTGTATTACGGAACGAGTAAAGAGACTTTCCAGTAACAAGATTGAACTAGGTATAGAGATACCAACGATCGAATCTCGGGCAAGTAACATACCGAAGAACAAAGGGAACAACATATGGGCTTAACTGAATCCTTGACATAGAGGTTCAACCGATAAAGATCTTCGTAGAATATGTAGGAAGCAATATGGGCATCCAGGTCCCGCTATTGGTTATTGACCGTAGAGGTGTCTCGGTCATGTCTACATAGTTCATGAACCCGCAGGGTCTGCACACTTAAGGTTCGGTGATGTTTCGGTAGTATAGAGTTATGTATGGTGGTGACCGGAGGTTGTTCGTAGTTCCGGATGAGATCCCGGACGTCACGAGGAGCTCCGGAATGGTCCGGAGGTAAAGACTGATATTTGGGATAATAGTGTTTGGTTTCCGGAAGGGTTCCGAAATTCACCGGAAATAGTTTTGGATGTTTCCCAAAATTTTCGGGGTACAAGGACACTTTATTTGGGCCAATGGGTAAAGTCCATGAGGCTTTAGGAAGGTGCAAAAGGTGTTTTGCGGAGGCCATAGGCCAGACGCCAGGGACCCTGGCGTTTGGGGACAAATGCCGAGGACCTTGGCGTCTGGTCCTGGAGTCCAAGGAGGACTCTTGCCTTGCCGACAAACTGACCTTGAGGAGGATTTTTCACCAAGTTTCGACCCCAGGGTTCAGCATATAAATAAAGGGGCGGGGCTAGCACTTGGAACACATCAAGAAACCCTAAGCCACGTGTTGCCTCTCGTCTAGTTCGTAGTTTCTCCTCTAGATCGGTTTCAGCGGTGCTTAGGCGAAGCCCTGCTGCAATTGCTCCACCACCATCGCCGCAACACCGTCGCGCTGCCGAAGAACTCATCTATCTCTCCGCTCCCTCTTGCTGGATCAAGAAGGCGGAGATCGTCATCGGGCTATACGTGTGCTGAACGCGGAGGTGCCGTCCGTTTGGCGCTAGATCGGAAGGACCGTGATCAAGATCGCAAGACGGATCGTGATGGGATCGCAGGACGGATCATGATTGGATCGCGGACGGATCGTGATGGGATCGCGGGAAGCTCGGCGATTTGGATCGTGAAGACGTTCGACTACATCAACCGCGTTTCTTAATGCTTCCCGCTTAGCAATCTACAAGGGTATATAGATCCACTCTCCCTCTCATAGATGCTCATCACCATGGATAGATCTTGCTTGTGCGTAGGAATTTTTTTGTTTCCCATACAACATTCCCCAACAGTGGCATCATGAGCTAGGTCTATGCGTAGATGAGATCTCGAGTAGAAGACAAAGAGTTTGTGGGCGTTTATGCTTAGATTTCTTCCTCCCTTGGTCGTGTTTTGGTTCAGCGATATTGTGGGATGAAGCGGCCCGGACCAACCTTACTCATACGCTTACGAGAGACCGGTTCCATCGACTTACGTGTAACCTCGTTGCACAAAGATGGCTGGCGGGTGTTTGTTTCTCCTACTTTAGTTGGATTGGATTCAAAAAAGGCGGTCCTTGAGAAGGTTTAAAAACAATTGATGTATCAGCGTTGTGGTTTTGCGTACGTGAGAATTGTTCTTGCTAGATACCCATAGCAGCCACGTAAAACTTGCAACAACAATTAGAGGACGTCTAACTTGTTTCTACAGGGTATGTTGTGATGTGATATGGCCAATTACATGATGAGATATATGTGATGTATGAGATGATCATGTTTTGTATAAAATATCATGACTTTCATGTCGATGAGTATGGCAACCGGAAGGAGCCATAGGGTTTTCTTTAATTATTGTATGACCTGCATGTCAATCATTAAGCGCTATGTAATGCTTTACTTTATCGCTAAACGGTAGCAATAGTAGTATGAGCATGGTGGGCGCATCAACCTTGATGGCGACACAATGATGGAGATCATGGTGTTATGCTGGTGACGATGGAGATCATGCCGGTGCTTTCAAGATGGAGATCGAAAGCACAAGTTCATGGCCATATCATGCCACTTATGATTTGCACGTGATGTTAATCCTTTTATGCACCTTGTTTTGCTTAGGACGACGGTAGCATTATAAGGTGATCCCTCACTTAATTTCAAGATAAATTGTGTTCTCCCCGAGTGTGCACCGTTCCGAAAGTTTGTCGTCTCAAGACACCAAGTGATGATCGGGTGTGATAGACTCTACGTTCACATACAATGGGTGCAAGCCAGTGTTGCACATGTAGAACACTCGGGTTAAACTTGACGAGCCTAGCATGTACAGACATGGTCTCGGAACACAAGAGACCGAAAGGTCGAACATGAGTCATATAGTAGATATGATCAACATGATGATGTTCACCATTGAAACCACCTCAACTCACATGATGATCGGACATGAGTTGGTGAATTTGGATCATGTATCACTCGAATGACCGGAGGGATGTCAACTTGAGTGGGAGTTCTTAAGTAACATGATTAATTGAACTCATTAACATGAACATAGTTAGTAGTGTCTTTGCAAATTATGTTGTAGCTCACGCTGTAGCTCCCTTGATTTTTTACATGTTCCTAGAGAAATAGATTTGAAAGATGATGGTAGCAATATTGTGGACTGGGTCCGTGATTTGAGGATTATCCTCATTGCTTCATAGAAGGCGTATGTCCTTAATGCACCGCTCGGTGCGCCACCCCCTCTAGCGTTGTCTGTAGATGTTGTGAACATCTGATAGGCACGTTTCGATGACTACTTGATAGTTTAGTGCATCATGCATTACGGCTTAGAATTGAGGCTCCAAAACATTTTGAACATCATGGAACATATGATATGTTCTAAGAGCTGAAATTGGGATCTCAGGCTCGTGCCCATGTTGTGAGATATGAGATCTCCAACAAGATTCTTTGCCTGAAAGATGAAGGAGAATAGCTCAATCGTTGAGCATGTGCTCAGATTGTCTGGATGCTACAATCGCTTGAATCGAGTGGGAGTTTATCTTCCAAATAAGATAGTGATTGATATAGTTCTCTGAGTCACTATCAATAAGCTACTAGAACTTCATGATGAACTATAATTATGCCAGGGATGGAAATGATGACCCCTGAGCTGTTTGCGATGTTTGACACTGCAAAGGTAGAAATCAAGAAGGAGCATCAAGTGTTGATGGTTAGTAAAACCACTAGTTTCGAGAAGGGAAAGGGCAAGGAGGGAAACTTCATGGATGGCAAGTCAGTTGCTGCTCCAGTGAAGCAACCCAAAGTTGAACCCAAACCCGAGACTAAGTGCTTCTATTATGAGGAGAGCGGTCGCTGAAGCGGGACAACCCTAGATAATTGGTAGATAAGAAGGCTAGCAACGTCGACAGAAGTATATTTGATATAAGTGTTATTGATGTGTACCTTGATAGTGCTCCTAGTAGCACCTGGGTATTGGATACCGGTTCAGTTGCTAAATGTTAGTAACTCAAAATAAAAGCTATGGAATAAAGGGAGAACTAGCTAAGTGTGAGGTGATGATGTTTGTTGGAAATGTTTCCAAGGTTGATGTGATCAACATCGCACGCTCTGTGTACCTTTAGGATAGTGACAAACCTAAATGTTGTTTGGTGTTTGCGTTAAGCATGAACATGATTAGATCGTGTTTATTGCAACACGGTTTTTCATTTAAGTTAGAGAATAATTGTTATTCTGTTTACATGAATAATACCTTCAATGGTCATGCACCCAGTGAGTAAGTTTTGTTGAATCTTGATCGTAGAAATACACATGTTCATAACATTGATGCCAAAAGATACAAAGTTAAGAATGATAGTGCCACATACTTGTGGAACTGCCGCTAAATGTCATATTGGTATAAATCACATGAAGAAACTACATGTTGATGGATCTTTGGACTCATTCGATTTTGAATCGGTTGAGACATGCGAACCATGCCTCTTGGGCAAGATGACTAAGGACCCCGTTTTCCGGTTTGATGGAGCGGGCAAGTGATTTATTGGAAATTATACATGTTGATGTATGCAATCCAATGAGTCTTGTAGCGTGCGGTGGATATCTATATTTTCTTTCCTTCACAGATGATGTGAGTACATAATAGTGTATATTTACTTAATGAAATACAAGTCTGAATCGTTTGAAAAGATCAAGCAAATCAGAGTGAAGTTTGAGATCATCATGACAAGAAGATAAAATGTCTATGATATGATCGTGGGGGGTGAATATCTGAGTTATGAGTTTGTTATACAACTCAAGACAAAGTGGAAGTTGTTTCACAAATCATGCCACCTGGAACACCATAGTGTGATGGTGTGTCCGAACGTCGTAGTCGTGCTCTATTGTATATGGTGCGAACTATGATGTCTCTTACCGTTTTCCCACTATCGTTTTGGGGTTATGCATTAGAGAAAACTACATTCACTTTAAATAGGGCACCATCTAAATCCGTTGAGATGACACCATGTGAATTATGGTTTGATAGAAACCTAAACTGTCATTTCTTAATGTTTGGGCTGCGACGCTTATGTGAAAAAGGTTTTCACCTAATGAGCTCGAACCCAAAGTGAACAAATGCATCTTCATAGAATACCCTAAGAACAGTTGGGTAAACCTTCTATATCAGATCCAAGCATAAAGTGTTTGTTGCTAAAACGGGTCCTTTCTCGAGAAAGAGTTTCTCTCGAAATAATTGAGTGGGAGGAAGATAGAACTTGATGAGGTTGTTGAACCGTTGTTTCAACCATCGAGTAGCGCAGCGCAGGAAGATGTTTCTGTGAAGCCTACGTTAGTTGAAGAGGAAGTAAATGATGATGATCATGAAGCTTCGGATCAAGTTACTATCGAACCTCGTAGGTCGAGAAGGACACGTACTGCTCCTGAGTGGTACGACAACCCTGTCTTGGAGGTCATGTTGTTGGACAATGATGAACTAACGAGCTATGGAGAAGCAATGATGGCTCGGATTCCGATAAATGGTTAGAGGCCATGAAATCCGAGAAAGGATCCATGTATGAAAACCAAGTATAGACTTTGGTAGACTTGCCCGTTGGACGGCAGGTCTTCAAGTACAAATGGACCTTTAAGATGAAGACAAATGCTGATGGTAAATGTCACCATTTATAAAGCTTGACTTGTCGCAAAGAAGTTTCCAACAAGTTCAAGGAGTTAACTGCGATGAGACTTTCTCACTCGTAGCGATGCTAAAGTCTGTTGGAATTATGTTAGCGGTTCCTGCATTTTTCAATTATGAAATCTGGCAGATGGATGTCATAACATTGTTTCCTTAATGGTTTACTTGAGGAAAGGTTGTATGTGATAAAACCAGAAGGTTTTGTCAATCCTAAGGATGCTAAAAGGTGTGCGAGCTCCAGCAATCCTTCTATGGGCTGGAGCAAGCATCTCGGAGTTGGAATATCCGCTTTGATGAGGTAATCAAAGTTTTTGGGTTTATACAAAGTTTATGAGAAACTTGTATTTACAAGAAAGTGAGTGGGAGCACTATAGAATTTCTGATATGTATATGTGGTTGACCGGAAATGATGTAGAATTTATGGAAATCATAAACGGTTGTTTGAAAAGAGTTTTTCAAAGGAAGACCTGGATAAAGCTACCTAATTGTTGAGCATCAAGATCTATAGAGATAGATCAAGATTCTTGATGAGACTTTCAAAATGGACAAAATGGATTAGTTAGAGAAAGAGTTCTTGCCTGATTTGTAAGGTGTGAAGTTGAGTAAGACTCAAAGCTCGACCATGGCAGAAGAAAGAGAAAGGACGAAGGTCGTCCCCTATGCTTTAGCCATAGGCTCTATATAGTATGACATGTTGTGTACCGCACGTGTGTGTGCCTTGCCTTGAGTCCGTCAAGGGGTACAAGAATGATCCAGGAGTGGATCACTGGATAGCGGTCAACATTATCCTTAGTAACAAAAATACTAAGGAAATGTTTCTCGATTATGGAGGTGATAAAGAGTTCGTCGTAAAGAGTTACGTCGATGCAAGCTTTAACAACAATCTGGATGACTATTAGTAGCAATCCGGATACGTATAGTGTAGCAGCCATTTGGAATAGCTCCAAGTAGAGTGTGCTAGCAGTGTCTACAGTATGACATAGAGATTTGCAAAGTACACACGAATCTGAATGTTGCAGACCCGTTGACTAAAAGACCTCTCTCACATGCAAAGCATGATCGAGCCCCAGAACTCATTGGGTGTTAGATTCATAACAATGCAAATCACATGGTGATGTGCACTAGATTATTGACTCTAGTGCAAGTGGGAGACTGTTGGAAATATGCCCTAGAGGCAATAATAAGTTAGTTATTATCATATTTCCTTATTCATGATAATAATTTATTATCCATGCTAGAATTGTATTGATCGGAAACTCAGATACATGTGTGGATACATAGGCAACACCATGTCCCTAGTATGCCTCTAATAGACTAGCTCGTTGATCAAAGATGGTTAATGTTTCCTAGCCATGGACATGTGATGCCATTTGATAACGGATTCACATCATTAGGAGAATGATGTGATGGACAAGATCCAAACTTTAAACGTAGCATATGATCATGTCAGTTTGTTGCTATAGTTTTTTGCATGTCAAGTATCTATTCCTAGGACCATGAGATCATGCAACTCACTGTCACCAGAGGAGTATCTTGTGTGTATCAAACATCGCAACGTAACTAGGTGACTATAAAGGTGCTCTACAGGTATCTCCGAGGGTGTCTGTTGGGTTGGCATGGATCAAGACTGGTATTTGTTAATCCATATGACGGAGAGGTATCCCAGGGCCCACTCAGTAATACAACATCACAATAAGCCTTGCAAGCAATGTGACTAAGTTTTAGCCACGGTATCTTGTATTACGGAATGAGTAAAGAGACTTGTCGGTAACGAGATTGAACTAGGTATAGAGATACCAACGATCGAATCTCGGGCAAGTAACATACCGAAGAACAAAGGGAACAACATACGAGATTAGCTGAATCCTTGACATAGAGGTTCTACCAATAAAGATCTTTGTAGAATATGTAGGAACCAATATGGGCATCCAAGTCCCGCTATTGGTTATTGACCGTAGAGGTGTCTCGGTCATGTCTACATAGTTCTCGAACCCGCAGGGTCTGCACACTTAAGGTTCAGTGACGTTTTGGTAGTATAGAGTTATGTATGGTGGTGAACGAAGGTTGTTCGGAGTCCCATATGAGATCTCGGACGTCACGAGGAGCTCTGGAATGGTCCGGAGGTAAAGATTGATATATGGGATAATAGTGTTTGGTCTCCGGAAGGGTTCCGGAATTCACCGGAAATAGTTTCAGATGTTTCCCAATATGTTTGGGGTACAAGGACACTTTATTTCGGCCAAGGGGTAAAGCCCATGAGGCTTTAGGAAGGTGCAAAAGGTGTTATGCGGAGGCCAGGGGCCAGACGCTAGGGACCCTGGCATCTGGGGCCAGATGCCGAGGACCTTGGCGTCTGGTCCTCGAGTTCGAGGAGGACTCTTGCCTTGCGAGCAAACTGACCTTGAGGAGGATTTTTCTCCAAGTTTTTACCCCAGGGCTCAGCATATAAATAAAGGGGCATGGCTAGCACTTGGAACACATCAAGACACCCTAAGCCATGTGCTGCCTCTCCTCTAGTTCGTAGTTTCTCCTCTAGATCGGTTTTAGCGGTGCTTAGGCAAAGCCCTGCTGGAATTGCTCCATCACCATCACTGCAACGCCGTCGCACTACCGGAGAACTCATCTACCTCTCCGCTCCCTCTTGCTAGATCAAGAAGGCTGAGGTCATCATCAAGCTATACATGTGCTGAATACGGAGGTGCCATCCGTTCGGCGCTAGATCGGAAAGACCGTGATCAAGATCGCGAGACGGATCGTGATGGGATCGTAGGACGGATCATGATGAGATCGCGGGATGGATCGTGATTAGATCGCGGGACGGATCGTTATGGGATCGCGGGACGCTCGGCGATTTGGATCGCAAAGACGTTGGACTACATCCACCGCATTTCTTAACGCTTCCCGCTTAGCGATCTACAAGGGTATGTAGATCCACTCTCCCTCTCGTAGATGCTCATCACCATGGATAGATCTTGCTTGTGCGTAGGAATTTTTTTGTTTCCCATGCATCATTCCCGAACAGGCACTAGGCTCTAGATTAATAGGTTAGTCCCAAAAATAATATAAAATAGCATATTAATGCATATATAACATCCAAAACAGATAATATAATAGCATGGAACAATCAAAAATTATAGATACGTTGGAGACGTATCAGCATCCCCAAGCTTAATTCCAGCTCGTCCTCGAGTAGGTAAATGATAAAAACAGAATTTTTGATGTGGAATGCTACCTAACATATTTATCCATGTAATCTTCTTTATTGTGGTATGAATATTCAGATCCGTAAGATTCAAAACAATAGTCTAATATCGACTTAAAAACAATAATACTTCGAGCACACCGACAAGGCAGTCATGTCTTTTTGAAATAACATGGCCTTAGAAAGTAATCCCTACAAAATCATATGGTTTGTCTATGCTCCATCTTCCCACACAAAGTATCTAAATCATGCACAACCCCGATGAACAACTCAAGCAATTGTTTCACACTTTTGGTCTTCTCAAACCTTTTCAACTCTCATGCAATACATGAGCGTGAGCCATGGATATAGCACTATAGGTGGAATAGAATATGGAGGAGGTGCAAGGAAAATGGGAGAAGATAGTCTCACATCAACTAGGCGTATCAACAGGCTATGGAGATGCTCATCAATAAATATCAATGTGAGTGAGTAGGCATTGACATGCAACCAATGCACTTAGAGCTATAAGTGTATGAAAGCTCAAAAAGTAAACTAGGTGGTCGTGCAAGATGAATATCCACTAGTTATATGGAAGTGACAAAATAGGAGACTCTCTATCATGAAGATCATGGTGCTACTTTGAAGCAGAAGTGTGGAAAAGATAGTAGCAATTGTCCCTTCTCTCTTTCTCTCATTTTTTTATTTTTGTGGGCATCTTTGGCCTCTTTTATTTTTTGGTTGGGCTTCGCTGGCCTCTTTTATTTTTTGTAAAGTCTGGATATTCGTCCCAACTTGTGAGGGAGTCATGGCTTCCATCATCCTTTTCTCTCACAGGACAATGCTCTATTAATGAAAATCATCACACTTTTATTACTTATAACTCAAAAAGAAAATTACAACTCGATACCTAGAACAAAGCATGACTCTATATGCAAGATGAAAGTGATGGTGCATGTCATGAAAAACTACATGGTGGAAGTTGCGTGGAAATATATCTCGGAATGGCTATGGAAATGCCATAATATGTAGGTATGGTGGCTGTTTTGAGGAATATATATGGTGTCTGTTTTGAGGAAAATATATGGTGGCTGTTTTGAGGAAGGAGGGTTTGATGTACCGGCAAAAGTTGCGTGGTAGTAGAGAGGCTAGCAAAGGTGGAAGGGTGAGAGTGCATATAATCCATGGACTCAACATTAGTCATAAAGAACTCACATACTTATTGCAAAAGTCTTTTAGTTATCAAACAAAGAATTAGACACATGCTCCTAGGGGAGAGGTTGGTAGGAGTTAACCATCGCGTGCTCCCGACCCTCACACAAAGGTTGACAATCATTAAACAAATCATGCTCCGACTTCGTTACATAATGGTTCACCATACGTGCATCCTACGGGAATCTGATAAATCTCCAACGTATCTATAATTTTTGCTTGTTTCATGTTGTTATATTATCATTCTTGGATCTTTTGCAATCATTTTACCACAACTTTATATTATTTCGTGGGACTAATCTATTAACCTACAGCCCAGTGCCAGTTCCTATTTTTCTATGTTTTGGGGTTTTACAGAAAAGGAATATCAAACGGAGTCCAAATGAAATAAAAATTTATGGTGATTTTTTTGGACCAAAAGAGACCAACGGAGCATCGGAGTTAGCCAGAAGACCCACGAGGCAGTCACAAGCCTCAGGGGCACGGCCACCCCCTGGCCGTGCCCTGCAAGCTTGTGACTCCCTCGTGGCCCATCTTGACTTATTTCCATCGCCATAAATTCCTATAAATACCAAAAACCCCAATGCAGAACCTAGATTGGGAGTTCTGCCGCTGCAAACCTCCAGAGCCATGAAAAACCAATCGGGAGCCTGTTCCGGCACCCTACCGGAGGGGGAAACCATCACCGGAGGCCAACTTCATCATCTCGACGCTCTCCATGACGAGGAGGGAGTAGTTCACCCTCGGGGCTGAGGGTATGTACCAATAGTTATGTGTTTGATCTCTCTCTCTCTTGTGTTCTTGACATGACACGATCTTGATGTATCACGAGCTTTATTAATATAGATGAATCATATGGATTGTTTCCCCTCTCTATCTAGTTGTGATGAATAGATTTTCCACTTTGAAGTTTACTTATCGGATAGAGTCTTTAAGGATTTGAGAACACTTGATGCATGTCTTGCGATGGGATATCTGTGGTGACAATGGCATGTTCTATTGATTCACTTGATGTATATTTTGGTGATCAACTTGCGGGTTCCGTGACCTTGGCAGTCTATGTATAGGGGTTGGCACATGTTTTCGTCTTCACTTTCCGATAGAAATTTTGTGGCACTCTTTGAAGTTCTTTGTGTTGGATTAATGAATCTAAAATTAGTGATGCACATCTTATAATCAAGCACATGGGTACTTGTGGTGACATTAGAGTATCTAGGTGACATTAGGGTTTTGGTTGATGTGTATCTTAAGGTGTTATCTTAGTATGAACTCTAGGGCTGTTCGTGACACTTATAGGGATAGCTTGTAAGATCAATCAGAAAAGATAACTTTGAGGTGGTTTCGTACCCTATAATAATCTCTACGTTTGTTCTCCGCTATTTGCAACTTTGGAGTGAACTCTTTGTCGCACGAGATGTATTTACATATGATGCAACCATGTCAATATTGTTGAGAGAACTTGCACTAGTGAAAGTATAAACCCTAGGTCTTGTTTCCAAGCATTTATACAACGTTTTTCTCGCCGTTTACTATTTGTTACCTTGCTGTTTTTATATTTTCAGATTACAAAAACCTATATATACCATCCATATTACACTTGTATCACCATCTCTTCGCCGAACTAGTGCACCTATACAATTTACCATTGTATAGGGTGTGTTGGGGACACAAGAGACTCTTTGTCATTTGGTTGCAGGGTTGCTTGAGAGAGACCATCTTCATCCTACACCTCTCACGGATTGATAAACCTTAGGTCATCCACTTGAGGGAAAATTGCTACTGTCCTACAAAATTCTGCGCTTGGAGGCCCAACACGAGGTCATCAAGCTTTTTTCTGGTGCCGTTTCCGGGGAGGTGAGTGCTTGAAGGTATATATTTAGATATTGCAATTGTATCTTTTAGTTTCTTGTTTTTTCACTAGTTTGGTTTTATAAAAGAAAACTACAAAAAGATGGAATTGAGGTTGCCTCATATGCTTCATCTTTTTAATGTCTTTCGTGAAAATGATGGAAAGGAAAATTGTGCTCAAGTGTTAGAAGAAGAAGTTATTAAAATGTTTGGCACTAAATATTTTAGTGATGAGCATGATAGTGATATTGTTAGTATTAAATCTCTGAATATTCATGATGCTAATGATATGCAAAGCCACAAGCTTGGGGATGCTATGTTTGATGAAGATGATATTTTTAGCCCCCCAAGTTTTGATGAGCAAAACTATTATGATTATGACATACCTCCTATCTATGATGATTATTGTGATGACACATATGCTATAAATAGTAATGGTAACCACAAAACTTTTCATCATGATTTTAATATTCAAAGTGGTTATGTCAATCAAGTATGTCATGATAGTTATTTTATTTTGTTTGCTCCCACTATTTTGAATGAGAAGAAAATTTCTTATGTGGAGAGTGAAAAATTTTCTATGCTTATGCATCATCAAAATAATGATTTATGTTCTGGTTATACTATGTAATTTCTTCATGATGGTACTGAAAATTATTATGAGGATGGAACATATGCTTGTAGAAATTGCAATAATATCAAGTTTGCTCTCTATGTGTTCAAAGTTTTGAAGTTATGCTTGTTTTCCTTCCTATGCTAGATGATTCTTGTTCCCATAAATTGTTTTCTCACAAAATCCCTATGCATAGGAAGTGTGTTAGACTTAAATGTGCTTTTCATGAGATTCATGATGCTCTTTTGCATGTTCCAATTATTATTCCTATACGAGCATCATTGAAATCATCATGCCTAGCTAAAAGACATTAAAGAAAATCGCTTGTTGGGAGACAGCCCAACACTTTTACTTTATGTTTTTGTGTGTTAACCTGATTAATATAATGTATTAATCATGCTTTGTGTGTTTTATTTCAATAAAGTGCCAAGTAAATCCTTCGGGATAGTGTGGATACTTGCTTGTTTGATTCTATGCAACAACAGAAAGTTTTGCGTCCAGTATATGAATTATCTGATATTAATGGAGCGTCAAAAATTCTGAAATTGTTACAAAAAATTTATATGAAAAGTAATTGAATTTTCATAATTTTTCAGAATTTTTAGAGTCAGGGAAGTTTGGTGATCATTCAGATCTTTACAGACTGTTCTGTTTTTGACAGATTCTGTTTTGCATGCATAGTTTGCTTGTTTCAAGTGTTCATATAGCTTATATTGAGTAATATAAATTGTTTTAATGATGTAATACAATAGGTATCATGTGGGAACAATTATTAATCTTGTCTTGACAGTACCTAAGTGAATGATTTATCTTTACTACACTAACCCTTCTCACAAAGTTCCGTTAAGTTTTGTGTGATTGAAGTTTTCAACTTTTGGGTGAGACACCAATATGAGGAGAATAAGGAGTGACAAGAACCTAATATTGGGGATTCCCATGGCACCCCCAAGGTTATATCCAAGGAAGACTCAAGTGCCTATGCTTGGGGATACCCCGGAAGGCATCCCCTCTTTCGTCTTCAACACTATCGGTATATCTTACCTGGAGCTATATTTTTATTCATCACACAATATGTGCTTTGCTTGGATCGTCATTATATATTTTTACTTTCTGTTAGGTGTTATTTATAATATTTTTTTCAATAAAAAGTTCCAAGAATTGCCTCTAGGATGCTTGCATTGCATGTTTGATGAGTGCTGTATAAAAACAGAAACTTTGGCTGTAGTGTTTGAATTTTCATATTTTACTGGAACATGGAAAGTTTCTGAAATTAATACACAGTATGGTCATGTAAATTTTATAGCATGTAATAAATTTTCATAATTTTTTGAGTTACAGAAGTGCACTGTTTTCATAAATTTCTACAGACTGTTCTGTTTAGACAGATTGCTGTCATAGTTTCGTTATCTACTTATCCTATAGTTTCCATAGCCTATATTGGTATATATAAATTGTGGAAATGATAGTATACAGTACCTAATGTTTGAAAATTATTATGAAACTTGTCTTGTTAGTACACAAAGAGTTGATTTATTATTATGTGTACTAACCTATCTCACGAGTTCTTTTTGAGTTTTGTGTGGATGAAGTTTTTGAGAATAGGTGAAACCGTGATATGAGAGGATTGAACGAGATACAAAAGCTCAAGCTTGGGGATGCCCAAGGCACCCCAAGTAAATATTTCAACAAGTCTCAAGCATCTAAGCTTGGGGATGCTATGCATCCCACCTCTCTTCATCAACAATTATCGGTTAGCCTATGTTGAGCCTAAATTTTTATTCGTTCACATGATGCGTGCTATTCTTGGAGTGCTATTTTTATTTTGCTTTCTGTTTGAATAAAGTACTCAGATCTGAAAATATTTATTGAGGGATAGAGAGTCTTCACATAGCTACTTAATTGTTTGACTACTCATTAATCTTCACTTATATCTTTTGAGAGTAGCTTGTCATTTGCTCATGTGCTTCATTTAAATTTGTTTGAGCTTGCCAAAAAGCAATGCAAATCTATGAAACTAGTCACAAATTTATAGATATCCAAGGAGGATATAATAAAAACTTTTATGAAGATCATTGGACAAATTAAACTTGATTCTTTGTAATAGTTTTGAAACATGATGATAGTAGTATGTGAGTCATGTTAGTGAGTAATTATGCTTAATAAGAATATTGGTGTTAAGGTTTGTGATTCCCTATGCATGCACGAAAGTCAATAGTTATGCAATGAAGTTATATCCTACTTGTGGTGCATTATTCGGTGTTAGTTATGACTCAATGCTCACTTATGTGATTTTTTGTTCCTTGTTTGGTTGCTTCCCAATCTATTTGCTAGCCTTCATTTGTACTAAGAAGAAATACTACTTGTGCATCCAAAATCCTTAAACTAAGTTTTGCCTTATGAGTTCACCATACCAACCTATATGCGGTATTTCCATGCCGTTCCAAGCAAATTTGTATGTGCCATCTCTAAATCTTCAAAATAATTTTTCTCTTTTGTGTGCCCGTACCGCTCATGAAACGGTGGGGAGTATCCAATATTTTTGCATGCTGGGTGGGTTATTCTCACGATATGTGTTGATTCACTATCATTCATGAGAAAGTGGCTGGTAATAGGGATTCCCAGTCCCGAAATGAAAGAAAATGAAATGCAAATACTTAAACAAAACTCCCCCAGGAATGTTGTTGGTATGGACGGTACCCGTGGATTCGGCTCGCCGTGGAGTGTGATTGATTGGTGGAGGGGGAGTAAAAACTTTAGTATTCTGTTTGGGAATGCCCTATAATGTATCTAGCATGGAAAGTATTGTGATCTACTTCATCGTTTTCGTTGACAGGAAAAGCAGGCCACTCAAAATATTTTTCTCTTGCAATATAAACCTTGAGCTCTAGCACCTCTACGAATCCTCACTTCCCTATGTGAAGGGCCTATCTATTTACTTTATGTGATTTTTATTTTTGCTTTGTGTCTCCATCTTCTCTTATAAGCACAAACTAGGGGGCACTATGATCATACTTGAGCATTGGGCATAGCTAATATTTGAGTGTATTTCATGAATGGATCAATGATTGAGCATGATGGGCTAGGGATAACTTTATTTAGTGTTGATATTTTGAAAGACATGGTTGCGTGTTGACATGCTTGAGTATTGAAGTCATTATGTTAAAACTAGACTACTGCTTTGAATCATTTACAAGTCCAAATGTCCATGCTATACAAAGAGAAAAGAATATGATGAGCATGTTAGGCAGCATTCCACATCAAAAATCATGTTTTTATCATTTACCTACTCGAGGACGAACAGGAATTAAGCTTGGGGATGCTGATACGTCTCCAACGTATCTATAATTGTTGCTTGTTTCATGCTACTATATTATCATTCTTGGATGTTTTGCAATCATTTTACCGCAACTTTATATTATTTTTTGGGACTAATCTATTAACCTAGAGCCCATTGCAAGTTCCTGTTTGTTTTCCGTGTTTTTGGGTTTTATAGAAAAGGAATATCAAATAGAGTCCAAACGGAATAAAAATTTACGATGATTTTTTGGACCAGAAGAGACCCACGGAGCATCGGAGTTGGGCCAGAAGACCCATGAGACGGTCACAAGCCTCCGGGGCGCGACCACCCCCTGGTCGCGCCCTACAGGCTTGTGACTCCCTCGTGGCCCATCTTGACTTATTTCCACCGCCATAAATTCCTATAAATACCAAAAAACCCAAGGAGAACCTAGATCGGGAGTTCCACCACCGCAAACCTCCAGAGCCATAAAAACCAATCGGGAGAACGTCCCGGCACCCTACCGGAGGGGGAAACCATCACTGGAGGCCATCTTCATCATCTTGACTCTCTCCATGACGAGGAGGGAGTAGTTCACCCTCGGGGCTGAGGGTATGTACCAGTAGCTATGTGTTTGATCTCTCTCTCTCTCTCTCTCTCGTGTTCTTGAGATGACACGATCTTGATTTATCATGAGCTTTATTAATATAGATGAATCATATGGATTGTTTCCTCTCTCTATCTAGTTGTGATGAATAGAGTTTTCCCTTTGAAGTTTACTTATCGAATTGAGTCTTTAAGGATTTGAGGACACTTTATGTATTCCTTGCGATGGGAAATGTGTGGTGACAATGGGATGTTCTATTGATTCAGTTGATGTATGTTTTCGTGATCAACTTGCGGGTTCTATGACCTTGGGAATCTATGCATGGGGGTTGGCACATATTTTCGTCTTGACTTTCCGGTAGAAACTTTGGGGCACTCTTTGAAGTTCTTTGTGTTGGATTAACGAATCTAAAATTATGTGATGCATATCATATAATCAAGCCCATGGGTACTTGTGGTGACATTGGAGTATCTAGGTGACATTAGGGTTTTGGTTGATGTGTATCTTAAGGTGTTATCTTAGTATGAACTCTAGGGCTGTTCGTGACACTTAGAGGGATAGCTCATAAAATTGATCAGAAAAGATAACTTTGATGTGGTTTCGTACCCTACAATAATTTATATGTTTGTTCTCCGCTATTTGCAACTTTGGAGTGAACCCTTTGTCGCACGAGAGGTATTTACATATGATTCAACCATGTCAATATTGTTGAGAGAACTTGCACTAGTGAAAGTATGAACCCTAGGCCTTGTTTCCAAGCATTTATACAATGTTTTTCTCACCGTTTACTATTTTTTACCTTGCTGTTTTTATATTTTCAGATTACGAAAACCTATATCTACCATCCATATTACACTTGTATCACCATCTCTTCGCCGAACTAGTGCACCTATACAATTTACCATTGTATTGGTTGTGTTGGGGACACAAGAGACTCTTTTTTATTTGGTTGCAGGGTTTCTTGAGAGAGACCATCTTCATCCTACACCTCTCACAGATTGATAAACCTTAGGTCATCCACTTGAGGGAAAATTGCTACTGTCCTACAAAACTCTATGCTTGGAGGCCCAACACGAGTCTACAAGAAGAAGGTTGTGTTGTCGACATCAGAATCACAAACTTTAACACAAGTATCTCTTACAATTCACAACTACTCACTAGCATGAATCTCATATTACCATCTCTATTATCTCAAAACTATATGCAAAGAATCAAACTTCTCATAGTATTCAATGCACTTAATTTGAAAGTTTTTACTATATCCCTCTTGGGTGCCCATTATATTAGGACTAAATTCATAGCCTAAACAAATTACCATGATGTTTTAAGGAACTCTCAAAATAATATAACTGAGGTACGAGAGTTCAATAATTTCTATAAAATATAACACCACCATGCTTTAAAAAGATATAAGTGAAGCACTAGAGCAAAATTGCCTAGCTCAAAAGATATAAATGAAGCACATAGAGTATTCTAATAAATTCACAATTCAGCGTGTCTCTCTCAAAAATTGTGTGCAGAAAGGATGATTGTGGCAAACTAAAAAGCAAAGACTCATATCATACAAGACGCTCCAAGGAAAACACATATCATGTGGTGAATAAAAATATAGCCTCAAGTAAATTTACCGATGGATTGAAGACAAAAGAGGGGATGCCTACCGGGGCATCCCCAAGCTTAGGATTTTTGGTATCCTTGAATATGGCTTGGGGTGCCTTGGGCATGCCAAGATTAGGCTCTTGCCACTCTTTATTCCATAGTCCATCAAATCTTCACCCAAAACTTGAAAACGTCACAACACAAAACTCAATAGAAAACTCATGAGATCCATTACTATAAGAAAACTAAATAAATCACCACTTTAGGTACTATTGCGAACTCATTCTTAATTTATATTTGTGTAATACCTACTGTATTCTAACTTGTACATGGCTCATACCCCCCGATACGACCCATAGAGACATCAAAATAAGCAAACTACACAAAGAAAACATAATATGTCAAAAAGAGAACAGCGTGTAGCAATCTATAGACTTCGAATACTTTTGGAACTCTAAAAGTTCTGAACGATTAGGAAAATCAGGGCAATCTGTATATCAATCCTTTGTAAAAAATTTCAGTTCTATGGGACACTCTGAAAAATTCCGAAAATTCCTGGACTGAGCACAAACGTTTCTATTTTCCAACAAGATGAAATCAACAACTACCATAGATTACCCAAAGGTTTTACTTGTCTCAAACACTAATTAAAACACCAAAACACAATTACTACAGAAGTAATAATGTGCAAAATACACCAAAACAGAAACAAAAAAATATAAAGCAAGATAAAAGTTGGGTTGCCTCCCAACAAGCGCTATTGTTTAACGCCCCTAGCTAGGCAAAACGCAATAGATCTAGGTATTGTCATCTTTGGTATGCAATCCATAAGTAGCTCTCATGATATATTCATAAGGTAATTTTATTTTCTTTCTATGAAAGTGTTCCATGCATTTCCTTAATGGAAATTGGAATCTAATATTCCCTTCCTTCATATCAATAATGGCACCAATCGTTCTAAGGAAAGGTCTACCAAGAATAATAGGACGTGTGGGACTGCAATCTATATCAAGAACAATGAAATCTACAGGCACATAATTCGTATTTGCAACAATAAGAACATCAGTAATCCTTCCCATAGGTTTCTTCATAGTGGAATCCACAACATGCAAATTTAAGGAACAATCATCTAATTCACGGGAACGTAACACATAACATAAAGTTTTTGGAATCGGGGAAACGCTAGCACCCAAATCACACAAAGCAAGACACTCATAATCTTTAATCTTAATCTTAATATTAGGTTCCCACTCATCATATAGATTTATAGGTATAGAAACTTAAATCTCAAGTTTTTCTTCAAAAGCTTTCATCATAGCTTCAACAATATTATAGGAAAAGCTTTGTTTTGATTACAAGCATGAGGAGAATTCAACATGGATTGCAACAAGGAAATACAATCAATTAAAGAGCAGCTATGATAATTAAAGTGCTTGAAATCCAAAGGAGTGGGTTCATTGCTATTTAAAGTTTTGACCTCTTCAATCCCACTTTTATCAATCTTAGCATTAAGATCTATAAACTCCGAATCATTGGGACGCCTTTTAACTAAAGTTGACTCATCTCCAGTCCCATATTTATCAAGATTAACATTGGAAAACAAAGATACAATAGGAGTCACATCAATCACTTTAAGATCTTCATCAATATTCAGAGATTCTAGCTTCGCGGCCATTTTATTGACTAAAGTAGCTTGTTTATTGGAAATTTGGCCCACTAAGTTTTCAAGGTGAGTAAATTGAGATTTCAAACCATAGAACTCTTTAGACATATCATCAAGTTCCTTATTCATGTACTCCCACATAGTTTTTTGTTCTTTAAGTTCATTCTTGAAGAAGCTATTATGATCATGTTGAAGTGACATGAAACTTTTAACGTTCTCCTCAATATGTCCAACTTTCTAAGATAAGGCTCAAAGTTGTTGGGTTGAGCCATAAGGACGACCAACCAATTTAACACGCAAGCAAGCAAAAAGCAAACGAAAAGACGAACGAAAAAGGGCGAATAAAAGGGAAAATATTTTTGGTATTTTCTGAAAATTGTTTTAGAAGTGGGGGAGAGGAAAGAAAGAGGAAAATGGAAAATAAAGTAAACAGAGAGATGAGTTTGTGATGGGTACTTGGTTGGCTTGATGTGTATCTCCCCGGCAACGGCGCTAGAAATCCTTCTTGCTACTTCTCGAGCATGCGTTGGTTTCCCGTGAAGAGGAACGGTTTGATGCAGTGAAGTAGATAAGTGTTTCCCGCAGTTTTTGAGAACCAAGGTATCAATCCAGTAGGCGATACAAGCGAGTCCCCAATAGATGTACCTACACAAAGAGTCAAACTCTTGCACCCAACGCTATAAATGGGTTGTCAATCCCTTCACAGTTACTTGCAAGGATGAGATCTAATAGAGATAGATATAATAGTATGCTTGAACGGAAAGTAAAACAAAAAGTAAAAATAATGCGGCAAGTAGTTTTGGTATTTTGGGTTTTAGATCTGAAAATATAATATGGAAAATAGACCCGGGGGCCATAGGTTTCACTAGATGGCTTCTCTCATGATGGCAAGTATTACGGTGGGTGAACAAATTACTATCGAGCAATTGATAGAAAAGCAAATAATTATGAAGATGTCCAAGGCAATGATTATGCATATAGGCATCACGTCCATGTCAAGTAGACCGAAATGATTCTGCATCTACTACTATTACTCCATACATCGACCGACTCCTACCTGCATCTAGAGTATTAAGTTCATGAATAACAGAGTAATGTATTAAGTAAGATGACATGATGTAGAGAGATAAACTCAAGCAATATGCTGAAAACCCCATCTTTTTATCCTTGATGGCAGTAATACAATGCGTGCCTCGCTACCCCTACTTTGTCACTGGGTGAGGACACCGCAAGATTGAACCCAAAACTAAGCACTTTTCCCATTGCAAGAATTACCAATCTAGATGGCCAAACCAAACCAATAACTCGAAGAGACCTGCAAAGATATGAAATCATGCATATAAGAGATCAGAAAAGACTCAAATAATATTGATGGATAATCTGAACATAAACCACAATTCATTGGATCTCGACAAACACACCGCAAAAGAGTATTACATCGGATAGATCTCCATGAAGATCATGAAGAACATGGTATTGAAGAGCAAAAAGAGAGAAGAATCCATCTAGCTACTAGATATGGACCCGTAGGTCTATGGTGAACTACTCACACATCATCGGAGGGGCAATGGAGTTGATGTAGATGCCCTCCGTGATCGAATCCCCCTCCGACAGATTACCGGAAAAGGCTCGAAGATTGCATCTCTCGGGAACGGAGGCTTATGGCGGCGGAAAAGTGGATTCGAGGCTCCATTTGATAATAATGGAATATTTAGGAATTTATAGGCCGAGAAATAGGGTTAGGAGAGGTGCCATGGGCCCACAAGCTTGCTGGGCGTGCCCTACCCCCTGGGCGCACCCCTAGGGCTTGTGGCCCCACGGTGGCTCTCCTGCCTTGATCTCCAAGTCTCCTAGTTTCCTTCTGGTCCAAGAAAAATTAATTTGGATATTTTATTCCGTTTGGACTCCATTTAGACTCCGTTTGATATTCCTTATCTGGTCCAAGGAAAAAACAGAAACTGGCACTAGGCCCTAGATTAATAGGTTAGTCCCAAAAATAATATAAAATAGCATATTAATGCATATATAACATCCAAAATAGATAATATAATAGCACGGAACAATAAAAAATTATAGATACTTTGGAGACGTATCATACGTCTCCAACGTATCTATAATTTTTGCTTGTTCCATGATGTTATATTATCAATCTTGGATGTTTTACAACCATTTTATAGCAAATTTATATTATTTTTTGGAACTAACCTATTGACATAGTACCAAAGTTTCACTTGCTTTTTTTGCTTGTTTTTTACTTCGCAGAACCAAATGGAGCCTAAATGCTACGGGAATGTTTGGAGATTTTTCGTGGACCAGAAGAGCCAGGATGGGCCAAACAACAGCAAGAGAGGTGGCCCAAGGTGGCCACCCTCCACCAGGGCACTCTAGAGGCCCCTAGCACGGCCTGGTGGAGGGTGCCCACCTCGGGACTCCCCTCAACCGACTATTTGCCCTATAAATTCCCAAATATTCAGAAAACCCTAGAGGAGTCGACAAAACACAATTCCAGCCGCCGCAAGTTTTAGAACTTCGAGATCCAATCTAACACCATCATAGAGGGGTTCATCCTCCTCATAGGTGCCTCTCTGATGATGCGTGAGTAGTCCACCAAAGACCTACGGGTCCGTAGGCAGTAGTTAGATGGCTTCCTCTCTCTATGATTCTCAATACTATGGTCTCTTGAAGATCTATTTGATGTAATGACTTTTGTAGTGTGTTTGTTGGGATTCGATGAATCTTGAGTTCATGATTAGTTCTATCCATGAATATAATTTGAATCTTCTTTGATCTCTTATTTGCATGATTACTTATAGCCTCGTATTTCTTCTTCGAAACTTTGGTTTAGTTAGGACAACTAGATCATTTTTTCTTGCCATGGGAACAGGTTCTTTCTGATGGGTTCGATCTTGCGGTGTTCTTTCCTAGTGACAGAAGGGGCAACAAGACATGCAAGTATCGTTGCCATTAAGGATAACAAGATGGGGTCTATTCCTACATGAATAGATCTTGTCTACATCATGTCACCGTTCTTATTGCATTACTCTGTTTCTCCATGAACTTAATACACTAGATGCATGTTGGATAGCAGTCGATGTGTGGAGTAATAGAAGTAGATGCAGAATCGTTTCAGACTACTTGTCTTGGATGTGATGCATGTATAATAATCGTTGCCTAGATATCGTCATGATTATTTGATCTTCTATCAATTGCCCAACAGTAATTTGTTCACCCACCGTGCACTATACTCATGAGAGAAGCCACTAGTGAAACCTACGGCCCCCGTGTCTACTTTTCCAACATATTTCTTTCCAATATACTATTTTGCCTTTTTGTTTTCAGCTCTATTAATCCCAAAACCCCAAAAAACCACTAGATAAGAGAGTTTCAGCCTTTTCCTTCCCCATTCCTCAAATGGAGTAATGTTTTTATGCTGTTTGGGAACTCGGTTTAGGACATGGTATGCTGTCATTAGTGCCTCCCCCAACCATGCCTTGGAGAGACCCGATGTATCTAACATGGTGTTAACCAAATAAGTTAGAGTTTGGTTCTTTCTTTCGGCCACCCCCATTTAACTGAGGTGAGTAGGGAGGTGGCCTCTCATGGATTATACCATGTTCCGCACAAAACAGATCAAATTCAGTGGAAAAATACTCTCCACCACGATCAGACCTAAGCCGTTTAATTTTTTGATCAAGTTGGTTCTCTGCTTTAGCTTTATAGTTTTCTAAGAAGTTTAAAGCCTCATCTTTTGATTTCAAACGATACACATAACAATATCTAGTGGAGTCATCAATTAACGTCATGAAATATTTCTTTCCACCATTTGTCAACACGCCATTCATCTCACAAAGATCAGAATGGATAAGCTCTAGTGGCGCGAAGTCTCTCGCATCCGCAGTCTTACGGGTCTTGCGAGGTTGCTTGGCTTGCACACACACTTGGCACTTGGAGCCCTTGACAATAGTGAATTTCGGAATTAAACTCATATTGGCTAGGCGCATCATGCAGCCAAAGTTAATATGAAAAAGTCGCGAATGCCAAATATTAGACTCATTATCGTGCCAAACATTATTAATAACTTTAGTGCAAATATCTTAAAAAGACAGGCGGAACAAGTCTCCGCACTCATAGCCTTTTCCAACAAATTGTCCATACTTAGAAATAACAACTTTATTGGACTCGAAAACCAATTAAAAACCATCTTGACACAAACGAGAACCAATAATGAGATTTTTATTGATGGAGGGTACATGATGAATATTCTTCAGACGCACGATCTTCCCCGAAGTAAGCTTCAGATCGACAGTACCGACCCCTCGAACAGTGGCATGTGACCCGTTCCCCATCAGCACGGGAGAAGTCCCTGTGACCTGATAAGAAGAAAACATAGAAGCATCAGCACAAACATGTACATTAGCACCGGTGTCAATTAACCAATCTGGAGAATGACAAACTAAAAGGATGGTAGGAAAAATACCATACCCAGAATCCTTCATATCAGTATCACCGATGACCATGTTAGCGGACTTGCCGCTCTTCTCATGTTCGCGCTCCTCATAGCAGTTAGGACATCTCGGAGCCTAGTGAGTGGGATCACCACAAACATGGAACAGTCCCTTCCCTTTATTATGAGAATTCTTCTTGAAGTTGGTAGATTGTGATGGCTTGTTCTTTGCAACAAACTTGCCTTTACCCTGAGTTTTGTTCTTGTTGTTCTGGGCTTGTTGAGATGGAAGTTCTTCTTCCGCACCACGTGGGCACTAGAAGCTCCCTCAACTGCTCGAGCACGTGTGTCTTTTGCTCTCGCCTTCTCTTCAACATCAAGAGTTCCAATGAAATCCGAAACAGAAAACTCCTGTCTCTTGTGTTTCAGAGAAGTAGCAAAATTGTTCCACAAAGGTGGAAGCTTGGCAATGATGCCTCCGGGCACAAACTTGTCCGGTAACACATACTTGAAGTACTCAAGCTCCTTTGCGAGAGACTGTATCTCATGAGCTTGTTGAACAATAGAGGGCTCATCAGTCATCTTGTATTCATAGAATTGATCCATGACGTACAACTCGCTACTAGCAACCGAGGCCCCAAACTTGACCTCGAAGCAGCCCACATGTCCTTGCCGTTGTCAAACGACATGTACGAATCCACAATGGAATCTTCAAGAACACTCAGAAGGGTGCCCTCGAAGAGGGTATCAATCTTCTCAAAAGCTTCCTGTTGTGCAGGATTAAGATCGCCCTCGGGCTTACCCTTGGTGGCATCATAGCAGTACATGGTCTGAAACTAGTAGACTGCTCTCGTGCGCCACCTCTTATATTGCACCCCCTTGAATATTGCCTATAATCAGGTTTTTGGATTTTTGAAGATATGAGCAAATTACTACAAGATTTGATCCGAATAAGTAGCAAATCGATCATGACAACAAAAGTATAGATTAAGCTAATCATACAGACTAGCATAGTTAACGAATAGAATTAATCTACGGCACAAACTAGACATAGGAATTCTAATATGATTTCAAACAGGGAGGACAACATTGCATATGGTGCAGCGGGAGTAGAACCGCCAGTGTTGACGTTGTCGCCCATATGGTTGAGGAAGAGGTTGCTGAGGTCGGGGAAGAAGTCATCGTCCGGGAAACCGTCGCTGCCAGCAGTCACGCGTGTGCGCTCCCCAAAAAACCTAATCGCCCCTCTCCCGTACAGGATCACAAGAGGCGGGGTTCTGGAGGCCTGCTGCCCCTTCTCGCGGTGCACGCCGGTAGGAGGGATGGAGAAGACTTGGATGGCGGAGCAATGATCTGGAACGGTGCGAAACCATATGTTGTGATAGCGACTAGGGTTGGTAGGTACCTCGCGTATATATATATATGTGCGGCAGTGGAGAGACGTGGGATAGACCCACGTCCGAGTCGGTTACAGGCCACGATCCGACATGTCACATCGTGGCGCGTCTATTGAGGACTCTCCGTTGCTGACCGACAAAAATAACCGCGTAGGTATGACCTTGGCTCGGCTCAATCCCGCAACCCGCAGCATGTTGTGATGAGTCGTGGCGTGCCATGCATGGCGTGGCAAGGCGAGCGAGGAGGAGGAGTGCGCAAGGGCCTCTTCTCTTCTCACTCTCTTACAAGTGCTAGAAGAGCTCACCTTGTAAAGAGGTGTTGCTTTCTCTCCACTAGCGGTATGGGACTAAAGTTTAGTCCCAACCACACCACTCAAAACATCCAACACACATGGGCCATGAGAATTTCAGATTTTGGATGGGCTTTGGGCCAAAGGCCTCATAGCAAAATCCAGCAACCCCCACAAAGTCCTATTGGCACATGTCATCATTTCTTAGTTCCAAAACATTGTTTATATACCGGTTCTTGATGGAGACTGTTAAGTTGAACTTCCATCCAGAAATTTATGCTACACTAGATCACAACTTGAATAGTGGACTATGCCTTGAACTACAAGTTTTCCACGAGTCTAGTTCCACACAAATCCTTGACCGATACTGGGCTGCCGCAAGGCTTCCCCGCGGGTGGAGCGTATACGTCATACTCCAAGGCCTTTCATGAATTTATTAGAGAACACCCGATTCTCACAGACTGGGACGTTTACAGTCGAATTCATATAGGTGTATGATACGTCTCCAACGTATCTACTTTTCCAAACTCTTTTGACCTTGTTTTGGACTCTAATTTGCATGATTTGGATGGAACTAACCCGGATTGACACTGTTTTCAGCAGAATTACCTTGGTGTTATTTTTGTGCAGAAATAAAAGTTCTCACATTGACCTGAAAATTTACGGAGAATATTTTTGGAATTAATAAAAAATATTGGCTAAAGAATCAACTGCAGGGGGGCCACCACCTGGCCACAAGCCAGGGGCACGCCCACCCCCTAGGGCGCACCCCTGTGGCTTGTGGGCCCCCTGTCGCTCCTCTGACCTCGTTTCCACTTCTATATATTCCTTTTTGGGGAGAGAAAAATCAAGGAGAAGAGTTCACCCCCTTTCACGATATGGAGCCGCCGCAACCTCCCGTTCTTCAGAGGGAGACCAGATCATGAGTCCGTTTTGGGCTCCGGAGAGGGGAAATTGACGCCATCGTCGTCACCAACCATACTTCATCACCAATTCCATAATGCTCTCCACCGTTCGTGAGTAATCTCATTGTAGGCTTGCTGGACGTTGATGGGTTGGATGAGATTTGCCATATAATCGAGTTAGTTTTGTTAGGGTTTGATCCCTAGTATCCACTATGTTCTGAGATTGATGTTGCTATGACTTTGATATGCTTAATGCTTGTCACTAGGGCCCGAGTGCCATGATTTCAGATCTGAACCTATTATGTTTTCATGAATATATGTGTGTTCTTGATCCTATCTTGCAAGTTGTAGACACCTATTACGAGTTATGATCCGCATCCCCCAGGGTGACAATAACTAGGATTCTTTCTGGTGATTACCGTAGTTTGAGGAGTTCATGTATTCACTAAGTGCTAATGCTTTGGTCCGGTTCTCTATTAAAAGGAGGCCTTAATATCCCTTAGTTTCCATTAGTACCCTGCTGCCACGAGAGGGTAGGACAAAAGATGTCATGCAAGTTCCTTTCCATAAGCACGTATGACTATATATGGAATACATGCCTACATTACATTCATGAATTGGAGCTAGTTCCGTGCCACCCTATTTTATAACCGTTGCATGATGAATGCCATCCGACATAATTATCCATCACTGATCCATTGCCTATGAGCTTTTCATATATTGATCTTTGCTAAGTTACTTTTCCGGTGCTACTGTTACAATCACTACAAAACTACTACTATCACTTTGCCATCGTTACCGTTACTTCCATATTACTTTACTACTGAATACTTTGTTGCAGGTATTATGTCTTTAAGGCGTGGTTGAATTGAAAACTCAGCTGCTAATACTCGAGAATATTCTTTGGCTCCCCTTGTGTCGAATCAATAAATTTGGGTTGAATACTCTACCCTTGAAAACTGTTGTGATCCCCTATACTTGTGTGTTATCAGTGTATTCCTTAGGAGATGTCCTGCAGGACAACATCTCTGCTTACCCAGATAAGCCACTTGGAACACATTAAGATAGGTATCAACCCGCCATGCAGACTATGAGAGTATTGCATCTTCACGGAGTGGGATAAGAAATATAGGGATACAATCCTTCTAGCTGTCCAACAGCTTGTCTCCCACTTCTACTTCACGGGATCTCCGATCACATAGAGTGGGTTACCACTATGGACAACTCATACTGTGGGTCTCAAACCCATCTCCATCGATGCATTTTCTATCACATTACGCGATAAACCCGTTGTGAAGGGATTTGCCAAGTTTTTAGACGTTTGGATATAATCCAACACAATAACTCCGGAGTTCTTCTTTTTTCTAGAAGATTTCAATCTCCTCTTCACATGCCTTGTGAACTTCATATTATCCTTAGAATTGTTTATCATTATGATCACAGTTTGATTATCACAGTTCATCAGGATAGCAGGTATTGGTTTTTCAACCATAGGTAAGTCCATCAAGAGCTGACAAAGCCAATCTGCCTCAACAGTGGTTGTGTGTAATGCCGTGGGTTTTGCTTCCATAGTTGACCTCGTTAAGATGGTCTACTTGCAAGACTTCTAGGAAACAGCGCCACCACCAAGTGTAAAAACATAACCACTTGTGGCTTTAATCTCATCAGCATCAAATATCCAGTTTGAGTCACTATAACCCTCCAGTACCCTTGGGTACCCGGTGTAGTGAATCCAATCGCTCGTGGTGCCTTTCAAATAGCACATAACTCTATCAAGCGCATTCCAATGATCATCTCCTGGTTTTGATACAAACTGGCTTAGTTTGCTCATAGCAAACAAGATATCAGGCCTCGTGGCACTCGCAAATACATAAGCGAGCCAATAATCTGAGAATACCTTAGTTGATCTCTAGCAATCCGTCGATTCTTTTGAAGCAACACACTAGCATCATATGGGAATTTTTTTCAAAACTAGTACGGAATTTCTACCAAATTTGAAAAAAGTTAGTGCAGTTGAAACAATTTCGAAAATAGTACCCCGTCAGCCAGCACCAGGCCGAACAGGGGCCCATCGGCCAGCACCAGGCCGAAGAGGGGCCCGTCGGCCAGCACCCGACCGAAGAGCCCCCTGTCAGCCAATCAGAGGCCGGGGAGAGGCCTGTCGGCCAGAGGGTGGCCTAAGATCCACATGTCGGCCTGTGGGAGCCGATGGGCCCCTGGATAAGGCCCAGGGCTTCTTTCTTCCTCCTCTGACAATTCGGTTCACCCTCCCCCCTAGTAGCCTGCCCCTCTCCACCTCTCACTCCCGTTGCTCTCCGGTGCTTCCACCACCTCGCCGATCTCTTCGCTCGACCACCCATTTTGTTATCCTACTCGCGTAAATAATAGATCAGGGCACTCTCCACCGGCCTACGGTATTTTTTTGGCTTCCAACTCAATCGAATGAGAACTCTCAAGTCGGTAGTGGATTTAGTTCTTATTGGTCACCGTCCGTCTCCAGCTAAATGGCTTGCCCATTTTGCCGAGCTCCAGGTGGCCCTTGTGCTGCCGTTGATTCCGGAGCGTGTGTATTTACTGTGGTGCTGGATCGTCGATGTTCAAGACGTGTTGTAAGATTCTATGTCTTGATTATCTGACTGTGGCATATTCGAATGCCTTTGTTTATATGATTATGATGTTTGCTTCCATTCTTGTTGTAGTATGTTCCATGCAGTGTTAGATCACATCTTGCTCGGTACATTGAGGAGTACAGAGCTTTAGCTATTCGGAGAGGTGACATAGATATTGATCTTGCTCTACACAACAGTGAGGGTAAGTTATACCATGTTATATTTACACATGGTAGGATGAGCAGTAAATTCCATGGTCCTTCATGGGAGGAACTTGTGAATGATTATGGTCTCCGCCATAGTGACATGATGACTGTTATGCTTGAGCACTACGGAACTTATATTGGTGTCGAATTTCATCGGGATGGTGTTATGTTGTTTCCTTTACCTCATGTTGGTAAGATATTTGTTTGACTGATTTTCAGATTTGTTTCATGTTATACGTTTTGCTGTTCATCTCAATTAGTGAAATCATTTTTTTGTAGCTCTTGAGGATCTAAGTGAAACTCAGAGGGAACTTGTTGACAACTGTTTTAATAGTTGTGGTGTCACTCTGAATTATCATCAAATGTATGTCATGTCGCGACAACTCTTTGATGACAACTACATACTGTGTACTCCTTTTGTTCATAGGATGGATCGCATGAATGTTATTTCTCAACATATGGTAAGCTTTGGTTTTTGGTTTTTATTATTTGTTTGTTCTTTGCTGGTTCATAGGATGGATCATATAACTTGCTTGTTTTTGTCAGGTTATTCCTACCATGGTTGTCAGGAGTTTGATGGAATTTGTGGCTATTCCTAGGACTGGTTCTTTAACTCTTGAAATTACTTTGGATTCAGAAGATGATGATATATTTGTGAGCATTCCTTGTTCCTACTTCATTGGCTTGGGTGATTGAATAGTGTTGAAGAAGGAAGGTTTCGGTAATTTTCTGCTGGCATCGTCTATTGAAGTCAACAATTTGGTGCTCGCAACATTCAAACAGCGTGAACATGAGCTAGCTATTGTTTTTCAGCTATCTGCCACAGTGAGAAATAAAGAAAGGGATCGTGCAGCCCAGGCAGCAGAAGAAGCTAGAGATGGAAAAGGAAAGTATCCACATTGGACTCAGTAGATTCATATTCTTGTAACTCAATTTCAGCAAGTTGTATCTTAATTTCAGCAAGCTGTATCAAAATATCCACGTTGGACTCAATAGATTTATATTCTCTTGCCGCCTTTCTCTCCCGCCATTCTCTCCCACCATTTTCTGCCGCCATTCTCTCCCTCCATTTTCTCCTGCCAAGTATTCCCGCCAAATTTTCCTGCCCGATTTCCCGCCATTGCTGTTGTCATCTGCCTATAAAAGGAGGCATTGTACCTTCCTTCCTCCATCGGCCACCAACACTCGGAAAAACCAGCGTGGTAGTCATTATGAGTTTGCCTTGTTCGGAGCAAAGCATTAGGCCTAGCAAATGGAAGAGTGTGAAGTTGCCTCAGGGGGTGGAAGCAGTTCGTTGTTGGTGCGAGGATCTCTGCAAGGTGAAGGAGGTGACGGATTTTTCAGATTGGTTGGGCATGAAGTTTTTCATGTGCGCTAATTATGAGGAAGATCCACCCGTTGGTCCTTCACCGTGCATCTCGCCTCCCGTATGTTTCAGTCACCCAGAATAAACACGTTGTTGATATTTTTGTTGATTTATTTTTATATTTCTGTTTATTTTGTAGTCTCCTCCGCCCCTGTGCCAGTACTATCGTTGGATAGACACGAAAATGTCGTACTGGGCGGTGACTGAGATTCGTGAAAGAAGTCGTCGTGCATGGGCAAGTTTGGACTTGGAGGAGCGCTCCGAGAAGGCGGCAGCAGAGGAGAAAGCAGAGCAGGAGAGAGCTTGGCCAGAGTACTGTGTGGAGCAGAGAGCTTTTCTTGCTGAGATGAAGAAGAAAAACCAAGAAAACCAACTTTGACTGGCGGAGGTCTACCGGCAGCGAGAGGAGGCCCGTGAGGCTGAGAGGCAGAGAAAGAAAGAAAGGGCTCGTGCAGCCCACACAGCAGAAGAAGCTAGAGATGGAAAAGGAAAATATCCATGTTGGACTTAGTAGATTTAGATTCTTGTAACTCAATTTCAGCAAGTTGTATCTTAATTTCATCAAGTTGTATCTTAATTTCAGCGAGAAGCGGGATACTTGCCTCTTGTGCAACTGCATTGGTTCTCTGCCGCCACTTTCTCTCCCGCCACTTCCTCTCCCGCCACTTTGTCTCCCGCCACTTTCTCTCCCGCCATTCGTTCCCTCCTTTCTCTCCCGCCACTTTCTCTCCTGCCTATATAACCACATTCGTAGTAAGGAGGGTGAGCCGGCCTTCCTGTCCCTTTTTCTCCGCCATCCTTCCACTCTCGCCATCCTTTTGTGGAGATGTCTCATCCTCCTCATCCTCACTATCCTTTTGATCGTACTTTTCACAAGGGTATGTCCGACCGTCTTCTTCGTCTAGCTGCCAATTTCAAGATGAATGATAGAGTAGTTCCATGGGAGGAACTCATTAGTAGTGACCTCGTAATGAATGAGCTGGCTCACCAATTAGCTAGGAGTGGGTGGCCCCCCAGGACTTTTGAGGAGATACGGAAAGAACTTGTGAGGTTGCACGCCAGATGGCAAAAGCAACTGCACAAGGGTGATGCTTATCTCAGGATTGTTGTGAACAATTCAGGTTTATGGTCAGCAGAAAGTGAGGACAAGGATGACCTCTTCATGCCGAGCAGCAAGGTGAAGATTTCTGCATCAAAGGGCAAGAGTTATGCATCGACGAAGGGGAATAGTTCTGCATCAAGGAAGGGGAAGAGTTATGCATCAACGGAGGACGAAGACGATATCTTCATGCCGAGTACCAAGGTGAAGACAACCGCATCGTCGAAGGGCAAGAGTTCTGCAGCAACAAAGGGGAAGAGATCTGCATCGACGGAGGATGATGATGATGCATTCATGTAGTACATTTTTCATGTAGTACTATTTTCTGTAGTGGTGTTTTCTGTAGTGCTGTTTAATTAAGTTGTAACGTTTAATTCAGTTGTAACGTTTAATGCAGTCTTAATGTTTAATTCAATTTTATTATCTAATTCATTTGTCCGATACACAGAGAGGCTACATATGTCTCTAAACCAAATAAGTCTCAACCATAAATATGTCGCATACATGAATATGTCCTGCTCCCATGCAGCAGGAATTGGTACCTCCTCCTCATCCTCGGAATTTTCAGAATCAAGTTCTGCTGCAATCCCATCCTGGTCCTCTTCCTCCATCACCCTCTACATTTCATCGCCTTCCTCATCCCCATCAGCAACACCAGAGGCAGCTAATACTATCGACTGAATACTCTGACCAGTAGCATGACCACTAACATTGTGTGGCACATAATACGACTCTTTCTCGGCTTGGCTAGCATTCACATCCGGTGGCTGTGACCCGGATACATAAATCTCGTTAGCCACTTGACTACTCTAGCCTAGTTCATACCCCACGATGGATGGTACGATATTCTCCTCCTTCACCACTGGTTGCACTAGGGCATACGGATGTATTCTTCGGTCTCTGCAACGACTTAACAGAGACAACCAATGCTGGCTCCTATCTATTGGAATCAAATCTCACTTGATATTTTTACAGGATTTGGTCCACAAGGCATGAATACTGATGGAACAAACTTCATGATCAAGGCCAAAACTTGTTGTCAACCAGTGCTTCAACTGCCTAATGTCCAGTCTGTCCGGGCCTCAAAGTGTCATCTCGCCTTTTTTAAACTCGTTAAGATCAACCCCCAACTCATTATATCGAACATTACCAGGGCCATAATACACAGTGAAATTTACAGATTCAGACATTTTAACATTTCAGACATTGCCAACTTCTCATTATTCGCAATGAATAAATCGACACTAAAATAAAACGTACACTAAAATATACCTACGTATTCTAAATAAACCTACACTAAAATGAACTTCACAAAAATAAACCGACACTCGGAAAACATACACTAAAATCACTACACTAATATAAGTAACCTAAAATCACTACACTAACAAAAATAACCTAAACTAATTTTACGTACATTAAAAAACTAACAAAAAACTAACCCAAACTAACAGAAAAAAATTATACCTTTGACGCGTGAGTGCCCTTCTTCTTCCTCTCCACCACTCCACCTTCTCACCATTCACACCTCCACCACCACACCATGTCTCCTCCACACAAACAACACACTACCACGTTGCAAAAAATGAAACCGTAGGGCGGGGGAGACGAAGACGATCTATTGTTTCATCGGATTGAAACGGAAAATGGGTGGAGCAAAAGGGAGATCAAGGGGGGGGGGATTTTCGGCCAAGAAGCAAGAACACAGAGGAAGCTGGAGGAAGAAGAGAGAGCTGGCCGCGTCGGCCTTATCCAGGGGCTCTTCGGCCTCCTGGCGGCCGACGGGCGCTCTTCGGCCTGGCGTGGGCCGACGGCCCGCTCTTCGGCTGGTGTCGGCCGATGGCCTTTTCGGCCTGCACTAAGCCGACGGGTGCCCGGTCGGCCCAACTAAGGCCGATGGGGGGCTAGTTTCATCATTTTTTCAACTGCTATAACTGTTTTCAAATTTGGTACAAATTTCATACTAGTTTTGAAAAATATTCACCCCAAAACGACTCAAGACCTTTTCCACGTAGTGATATTGAAGAAGTGTAATCCCACCATTCTCATCTCTGAGCAGCTTGATGTTTAGTATAACATCAGCTACTCCAAGATACTTCATCTCAAAACAACGAGGTAAGAAATCCTTAACCTCCTTGATTAAATCAAGGTTGGTTCCAAAGATCAGTATGTCGTCGACATACAGACAAAGAATAACTCCTTCGCTCCCACCATGGCGATAGTATACAAACTTATCAGCTTCGTTTACGACAAAGCCTGTAGCAGTTAATATTCTTTTGAAATTCTCATGCCGTTGTTGAGGACCTTGTTTAAGGCCATATAAAGACTTCAATAACATGCACACCTTTCCTTCATGACGAGGTACTACAAAACCATCGGGCTGATCCATGTAAATTTCCTCGTCCAACTCTCCATTGAGGAAAGCCATCTTAATGTCCATTTGATGAACAAGAAGACAGTGTGAGGCAGCCAGTGATAGTAGCACCCGAATAGTGGTCAGTCTAGCCACATGTGAGTAAGTGTCAAAGAAGTCTTCACCTTCTTTCTGGGTATAACCCTTGGCCACAAGTCGTGCCTTGTACTTTTCAATTGTACCATCAAGTCTAAGCTTTTTCTTGAACACACACTTACATCCCACGGGTTTGCACCCATAAGGATGATCAGTGACTTCCCAGGTTCCATTAGGTAAGATGGAATCCATCTCGCTACGGACAGCTTCCTTCCAGTAGTCAGCATCAGAAGATGCATAGGCTTCTCAAAGAGTCTCGGGTGTGTCATCCACGAGGTACACAATGAAATCATCACCAAAGGACTTTGCAGTCCTTCGTCTCTTACTCCTTACGGGAGTTTCATTGTCATCCTCCTCAGGATTCTCAACGTGCTCCATATCAATGCTGGGTTCAGGAATTACACAAAATTCCTGAGTGGACTTGGTAGGTATCTCCTGATTTCATGAGTTAGACATATTTTTCACGGTAAATATGTCCTCAAAGAAAGTCGAATCATTCGACTCCATAATCATACCAACATGCATGTCGGGTACCTCAGATTTTATTACCAAAAATCTATAACCAATGCTATGAAAAGCATAGCCCAGAAGAACACAATCCATGATTTTTGGTCCAAGCTTGCACTTCTTGAGAATTGGTATATTGACTTTCTCCAAACAAACCCAAGTACGTAGATAAGAGAGTTTCAGCCTTTTCCTTTCCCATTCCTCAAATGGAGTAATGGTTTTATGCTTTGTGGGAACTCGGTTTAAGACATGGCATGCTATCATTAGCGCCTCCCCCACCATGCCTTGGAGAGACCCGATGTATCTAACATGGTGTTAACCAAATTAGTTAGAGTTCGGTTCTTTCTTTTGGCCACCCCATTTTACTGAGGTGAGTAGGGAGGCGTCCTCTCATGGATTATACCATGTTCCGCACAAAATAGATCAAATTCAGTGGAAAATACTCTCCACCGCGATCGGACCTAAGCCGTTTAATTTTTCGATCAAGTTGGTCCTCTGCTTCAGCTTTATAGTTTTCGAAGAAGTTTAAAGCCTCATCTTTTGATTTCAGACGATACACATAACAATATCTAGTGGAGTCATCAATTAATGTCATGAAATATTTCTTTCCACCTTTTGTCAACATGTCCTTCATCTCACAAAGATCAGAATGGATAAGCTCTAGTGGTGCCAAGTCTCTCGCCTCCGTAGTCTTATGGGACTTGCAAGATTGCTTGGCTTGCACACACACACTTGGCACTTGGAGCCCTTGATAGTAGTGAATTTCGGAATTAAACTCATATTGGCTAGCCGCGTCATGCAACAAAAGTTAATATCACAAAGTCACAAATGCCAAATATTAGACTCATTATCATGGCAAACATTATTAATAACTTTAGTGCAAATATCTGACAAAGACAGGCGGAACAAGCCTCCGCACAAATAGCCTTTTCTAACAAATTGTCCATACTTAGAAATAACAACTTTATTGGACTTGAAAACCAACTTAAAACCATCTCGACACAAATGAGAACCACTAACGAGTTTTTTATTGATGGAGGGTACATGATGAACGTTCTTCAAACGCACGATCTTCCCCGAAGTAAACTTCAGATCGACCGTACCGACCCCTAGAACAGTGGCATGTGACCCGTTCCCCATCAGCACGGGAGAAGTCCCTATGACCTGATAAGATGAAAACATAGAAGCATCAGCACAAACATGTACATTAGCACCGGTGTCAATTAACCAATCTAGAGAATGACAAACTGAAAGGATGGTAGGAAAACACCATACCCAGAATCCTTCATATCAGTATCACTGATGACCACATTAGTGGACTTGCCGCTCTAATCATGTTTGTGCTCCTCATAGCGGTTAGGACATCTCGGAGCCCAGTGATTGGGATCACCACAGACATGGCACAGTCCCTTCCCTTTCTTATGAGAATTCTTCTTGAAGTTGGTAGATTGTGACGGCTTGTTCTTTGCAACAAACTTGCCTTTGCCCTGAGATTTGTTCTTGTTGTTCTGGGCTTGTTGAGATGGAAGTTCTTCATCTGCACCATGTGGGCGCTAGAAGCTCCCTCAACTGCTCGAGCACGTGTGTCTTTTGCTCTCGCCTTCTCTTCAACATCAAGAGTTCCAATGAGATCCGAAACGGAAAACTCCTGTCTCTTGTGTTTCAGAGAAGTAGAAAAAAAATCCACGAAGGTGGAAGCTTGGCAATGATGCCTGCGACCACAAACTTGTCCGGTAACACACACTTGAAGTACTCAAGCTCCTTTGCGGGAGACTGTATCTCATGAGCTTGTTGAACAATAGAGCGCTCATCAGTCATCTTGTAGTCATAGAATTGCTCCATGACGTACAGCTCGCTACCAGAGTCCGAGGCCCCAAACTTGACCTCGAGCGCAGCCCACATGTCCTTGCTGTTGTCAAACGACATATACGAATCCATAATGGAATCGTCAAGGACACTCAGAAGGGCGCCCTTGAAGAGGGCATCGATCTTCTCAAAAGCTTCCTGCTGTGCAGGATTAAGATCGCCCTCGGTCTTACCCTTGGTGGCATCATAGAAGTACATGGTCTGAAACCAGTAGACTACTCTCGTGATCCACCTCTTATATTGCACCCCCTTGAAGATTGCCTACAACCAGGTTTTTGGATTGTTGAAGATATGAGGAAATTACTATAAGATTTAATCCGAATAAGTAGCAAATCGATCATGACAGCAAAAGTATAGATTAAGTTAATAATGCAGACTAGCATAGTTAACGAATAGAACGAATCTACAGCACAAACATAGGAATTCTAGTATGATCTCAAACAGGGAGGAAAAGAGCCCGACTCGGCTCAATCCCGCAACCCGCGGTGTGACCAGCGAGGAGGAGGAGTGCACAAGGGCCTCTTCTCTTCTCACTCTCTTACAAGTGCTAGAAGAGCTCACCTTGTAAAGAGGTGTTGCTCTCTCTCCACTAGCGGTATGGGGCTAAACTTTAGTCCCAACCACACCACTCAAAACAGCCAACACACATGGGTCGTAAGAATTCTAGATTTTGGATGTGCTTTGGACAAAGGCCTCATAGGAAAATCCAGTAAAAAGTTGGGATCAGGAAAACATATAGCCAATCATGGGTTCATCAGTGAAAAGAGTCAAGGGGCATCCATAGTGAGATCAGATGCTTTTTCAGAGAACGATATATTTGCAACAGAATAAACATACAATCAATTTTTCAGGAAGGGGTGACAGCTTTGAGAGCGGTATTTACAGATGCGCAGTTCCCAGATTGTGCATATTTAGGCTGAGTATTTTTATTTTCTGCCGTATTTTGTAGAGAAATATGGAATGTAGGTTATTCCGGTTGCCAGGGCTGGGCCCACAGTGGTGCCAACTGTGCGGCCCGCACAGGGCCCAAAATTGTGAGGGGCCCAAAAAATATAGATAGGTCTAATATTGAAATAAACTGTGTACTACTAGGCTGCCAGCCGTTTCTCCCGCTGAAGTTGGGCCGCCGAAGCATGGAGTTGAGGAGACCAGGGCGAGCCCCTCTAGGCTCGACCGCTCGAGCGACCAGCGTGTAGTTTCTAGATCGTACTCCTGGAGTCCTCGGGCGATCGCCAGTTCGCCAATCACTACAGAGATCGGGACTCGGGAAAAACGAAACTGCTATAGCGTACGTACAGGGATCGGGATCGTATAGGGACGCATGACTCGATCGTGGCTACAGCCTACAGGAATTCAGGAACGTCCCTTGTCCTTGTTTTGTCATTGGTTCGTGAGATCGTGGCCTTTTTATTAACAAAAGCAAGGTGGGATCATGCCCAAGTTCATAACATGCTGGTCAATTGGTCATCACTCATTAGTCTGGGTTCTCACCGAATTGGAAATTTGGATTCAGGATCACAGGTCGATTGCGCCGCCGCTCAATTTTCAGATTCGTCGACGTCGCCTTGTCGGATTGATTAGTGACCGACCACAACCTCCAACTCCAGATGCTTAGCGAATTCTTCTTTCGATTAACTTCTGATCCTACTCCTAGTTGCTACTATACAAGTTCACATTTATCCTGTACAGTTGCGTCGATAGAAAAAAGTTTTTCTAATGTGAAGCTATTGAAGTTCTATATGCGTACTACTATGACACAACCAAGAATTAATGATTTGGTCACAATAGCACTTGAGAGGGAAGTGTTGGAAAAGATTTATTACGAAGATATCATTGAAGATTTCACTTCAAAGAATACTAAAATAATGAGAATGTTCAAATAAATAGCAACCGGGAGTTGAATAGTTATGACTTTTTTATATGTCCAATTGTTATGTAAGACATTATATTATGTACATTATTACTTTTTTTATAAGATATATACATTATAATTGTTCGTTATTTTTTTTGTAAGATAGGACCCAATTTTTAGTTTTGCACAGGGCCCGGATTTTACCCGCCCGGCCATACCAGTTGCATTATGGATGTACATACGCACTGTTTAGAGTTCACTGTTTCAAAAAGCTGAAGCAACTAAAAAGGCGTGACAGACGTTGCGAAATCAAAATCAAGCTGTTAGGATACCGTTGCACATGCGTTTTTATAAGCAAAGAAATGGATAAAAGTTATAAAACTACTACTCCATAAACGCTATTATATTTTTTTACGGAGAGAGTACTTCATAAAGACAACCACCGACATACAGTAAGCAAACAACATAAGCAATGTATATCTATGGATATGTAAGCTGCTGTTTTGCTCCACTAATCTACTATACCTCTTTATTGGAAAGAAAACAATCCACTGTCACAAGCTATTTATTCCATATGCTTTTACCAGTCGATGCAATGTGACGTTTTTCTTGCAAAAAAGAAAAAATGATGCACAAACATGGGGACACAAGCAGAACTACATGAAGCTCAGTATACCCTGACCATCAAACGATAGTTAACGAAACTGACAGAGGTGACATTCTACATAATCACTGCAAAGAAAAAGGCATACTTATGCTGCCTTCAATTTCTGCATATACTGATGGTAGTTGGAAAACACAGCCATATCTCAAGATAAGGCATGCCTACAAGAAAAAAGGTATAGATCAAGCATGTAAACATAGAGTGAACTAACCATTGATTCAACACAAAAAAGAAAATTAAACTGAGGAATTAAGAGACGAGTGGTAATATGAATAATTGAATTGGAGCACAAGGAATTATCAGAATTTCTTTTTTGTTTGGGTAATGGGATCTGAAGGAGAAGCTTTTAGCACGACATATCTCCATTTTAATCGCTCCGGCCGGGTAGAACGTTCCACGCCAGTCCTCCCCATTCCAGCCAAAACCAAACCGCACCAAACCCTCGCCTCGCCACCATGTCCGACGGCACCCGCAGCCGGGTTCGCAGGCGCCGCCTCGCCGCCGGCAGGAACCGCCTCGGCGCCCTCCCCGACGACCTCCTCCATAACATCATCACCTACCTCCCCGTCAGGGAAGCTGCCGCCGCCGCCGCCCTCTCCTCCAGCTGGCGCCACATCTGGCGCTCCAACCTGCTCGTCCTCAAGGATGCCGGCATCCCCGAGCCGGCCCGCGATGCCTGGTACCCCGAGTCCTCGACGACCACCCGGGCCCCTTCCGCTCGGTCATCCTCTACGACTGCAGGCTCGCCTCCCTGAACCGTGAGCTCCCCGGGTGGCCGCGCCTCCTCGTCGACAAGCACACGCAGGAACTCCTTCTCGCCCATCCCAACCGCCACCTCCTTCCGCCACCTCCCTCGACCGTGAATCAACCCGACTCCGCGCGCCTTCTTCCCGCCGACATCCTCCGCTCCTGCTCGCTCCAGGACCTCACCCTGGACTTCTGGACGTTCTCCGCCGACCTCTGCCGCGGCGCCGACATAAATCTTCCCCAGCTCCAGATTCTCACCCTGACGAGGATTGCCATAAGCGACCGGGAACTGGAGTGCTTGATCGCTGCCTGCCCCGTTCTGAAGTCCCTTCGGCTCGTCATCAACAGCTCCAAGCACGTCCGTCTCCGCAGCAAAAGCCTCAGGTGCGCGCTCGTTGGGCAGTCCAAGGATGAGGAGTTCACCGTGGTGGACACGCCGCTCCTGCAGCGGCTCTGCTTGCTACAGCAGTTCAAGGGTGTGGCGGTCAGGATCGCTTGTGCCCCCAACCTGCGCGTGCTCGGCTACCTGGACACAAGGACTCACAAGCTGTAGATTGGTGACAGCGTCATCGGGGTACGTCTCTCGATCTCCATCTCTCTCTCAACTTGTAATTATTCCATCCAGATTGATCCATCCATCACGTTCTCCTCTATGATCAGGAAGTAGCTAGTCAATGAGTTACGATAGTTATTGCAGTCTCTCAAACTTATTCCATCCACATCGATCCATCCATGATTATGTGTTTTGTATGATTATTACATATAACACTTGATGAGTAGTAATGTTGTGTACCATGTCTTGGTCTTGGTGGACCGCTTTGCAGCCGGACACAATGGCGAGCGCATGGACTCTGATTCCAAGCGTCGAGATATTGGCGTTGGCGGTGAATTTGGGCATCTCCGGGGAGGTTAAGATGCTGGCCAGCTTCCTCAGATGCTTTCCCAACGTTGAGACGCTGCACATTGAGGTAGCCCCCAGTTCCTTCAGCCAGTCGATCATTTTATAATCGTATCATCAGTCTCACATTGGTACGGATTTGCAGTCTGCACCGCATAATCCATCTGTAACTGCCAGTGAACCCAGTGGGGAGCATCATGCCAGGTTCTATCAGGAGGTCAGTCAGGTTGATTGCTTGAGATCACATGCCAAGAAGATGGTTATTCACGATTTCCGAGGGCATCAGAATGAATTTGAATTCGTCAAGTTCATCGCCATGAATGCCCAAGAGCTGCAGTCCTGCCTGGTTGTTGTGTCGGATAAAGAAATCTTGTCTTCATCTGACAAGGTGAATGAGATAAAAGAGGAATTGCAGTACGTACAGTTTGCAACAGGTATCTCTGCAGTGCTACACGAGTTACCTAAAGCAGCCGTTCCTTCCCGCTTGAAGAGAGCACTCGATCTTACAGTCAATGACCCTTTTCTGTGCTGAATCAATGGTTGATTCACTGTATGTTTACATGCTTGATCTATACCTTTTGAGGAATCGTTGACTGTTCTCTGCAAGATCTTGCTGCTTAGTTTCTTGTAGGCATGCCTTATCTTGAGATATGGCTGTGTTTTCCAACTACCATCAGTATATGCAGAAATTGAAGGAAGCATAAGCATACTAGAGACTAGTGTTTTTTACCAGAGACCTGTCGTTTTGGTTGTTCTGTAGTTAGGGTCATTGCAGGTCGTTATAATATATTTCTAGAATTTGTCCATTGCTGTAAACCTTTTGTCTTCTTGGCTTCCTCTTTCTATATATAATACATGCAGTTCTCCTGCATGATTCTTCTTCTTCATGTGTCTGCAAGATATGACAGCAATGTGCTTCTGGATATGGTGTGCTGTTTTGTAGCACGTGTCAGGTGACATTTTCTTCTGAATACTAGAATGTCACCTATGTCAGTTTCGTTAACTATCATTTGACCGTCACAGTATACATGCGCTAACATACTGAACTTGTTTGTCCAGGATCAGGACGGCGAAGGCTATATGTAGTCTTGCTTGTGTCCCCATGTTTGTGCATCATGCTTTGTTTATTTGCAAGAAAAACGGCACATTGCACCGACTGGTAAAACCATATGGAATAAATAGCTTGTGACAGCGGATTGTTTTCTTCCCAATAAAGACGTAGTAGATTAGTTGAGCTAAACAGGAGCTTATATATTGCTTATGTTGTTTGCTTATAAAAACGAATGCTACTGATTGCAACAGTATACTTACACCTTGATTATGATTTAGCAAGGTCTGTCACGCCTTTTTAGTTGCTTCAGTTTTTTGGAACAGTGGACACTGAGTCTAAACAGTACGTATGTACATCCATAATGCAACTGGAATAGCTTACTTCTATTCACTACCAGGATAAAGCTCTATGCCGACGGCTTAGGCCGTCGGCGTAGCCCCGATTCCCGTCGGCACAGGTCTATGCCGACGGCCCCTATCGCCATAGGCCCGTCGTCACCATATATGTCGGCGTACCACAAGTCACCGTCGGCACAAAAAAGCCGTCGGCATATATGCTATGCCGACGGTGTCCGTACAGAGGTACCGACGGCTTAGGCCGTCGGCATAGCTCCATGGCAAACGGCGTCCGGCAGCGCTGCCGTCAAGAGTGCACCACCCGGGGACGGCCACGTGTCCGTCTTATGCTGACGGCCCGGGCCGTCGGCTTAGGCTACAAAGATACGCCGACGGCCTAGCCGTTGGCATAGCTTGCCACGTGGCAGGCGTTGGTATCCCTGGGACGTGGATACGCCGACAGCTCAGGCCGTCTGCTTAGGCTACAACTGTACACCGACGACATAGCCGTCGGCATAGCTTGTCACGTGGCAGCCTCTGGTAATTCGGAGGCCCTCTATGCCGACGGCTATGCCATCGACGTAGTTTTGCGCTATTTTTTTTCTTTTTCCTGGTTCATACAAATTCATTTCAGCTCCAAAATAACAGGGTATATACAATGAAATTTAATGCACAGCCAACAGCACCATCACATCGTCACAACCAACACCACCACCATCACATCCTCACAACGAACAATATAAGCACATCAAGAGCACAACTCATCTAAAGGCACAAGTCATCGGAAGTAGCGTAAAAAGATGGACGTCATCTAAGGAACACTAGTCATCTAAGGAGCGCCAGTACGTCCACCTCCAAGGTCGTCAACGCCAAGTCTGCCAAAGCCCAGGTCTTCACTGCTAGCGGCAGTGCTACCGCCTCGGTGGATTGGAGTGACCGGACACCGTGACTTGGGAGTGATGTGAACACCGACACCACCACCAACGGATGATCTACCAGTTCCTTGGATGTTTGAAAGGACATGTTGAGTGAATGATATTGTGTTGAATAAACAGTATGAGGTAGTTGAATAGTTTGGGGATGTACTAACCACCGTTGTCCCCGGTTGTTGTGCTAGAAATTCCTCAAAGGTAAGCAGCACTGGTTGTGGTCCTGCAGCTGGTGGTGCTGGTTCCATTTCAGGAATCGTGTCGTTCATCATGTTCTCAAACACGAGCTGCATGTTATTGACAAAGCAAACACCAATGTCAGAAGAAATGAGAGTGTTAATATGGAAATGAAATGAAAGGGGCTAAACTAACCGTCATCATGCGAGTGTTGTGGTCCTGGACGGCTGCAACTCTCGCCCTCCACGCCATGGTCTCCTGTCGTGTGTACTCCATGTAGGCCTACAATATGACGTGATGGAACTCATTAAACATCTCAATGCGGAAAATAAAGTGAGCAATGAAGATAAGAGGGAAAAATACTTACAGAGTGCCGCTCGGCTAGGAGGGACTATGACTGCGCAGTGGTCGTGGGCGTGCGCTGTCTCAGGCTTGGGTCGGTAGCTCAGAGCTGTGTGTAGGAGATAGAAGGAGTGGCCACAGCATCCAGAACTGGCTACCGACCATGAACCTTTGGCTCCATGCCAACCACCGCCCTGTCATCCAAAGGCGCCTTGATGGGGTCAGGTGTGTCAGGATGTAGATTCAGATACGCCGCAGAGTAGTTCTTCTTCTTCTCCGCGGTGTTGCAGTATTACTTGCCTTCCCCAGGCTTGGGCCTCCTCCGAGTATGGGCGATCTCCCACGCCTCCATGTGTGAGAGCGGCTGCTTGAGTTTCTCCTCCTGCACCAACAAACAGATGTTAGTCATACATAAAAAAGTGACGGTAAATAGAAGAAGATTGTTTAATGAGGTTAGTCATACCTGAAGTGCCTTGTGGAGAAAGTGGTTCCGGTTTCCTTGAGCATGTACTCCCTCCTTCCCTCGGTTAGCCTTGTTTTTGCTTCTAGTAGCCGCCGAGGCTTCATCCTGACCACACCACAGGTCCACCAATGCCGCCTAGGACTTGTCTTTTCCATAACACCAATTTGGACACACCTACATAATAGGAAGCATAATGGCATGTGTAACACGAAACGATGAAATTTACCACAAACTTCGGAATGAAAAATCGTTAATACTTGCCGACAATTACTCGTCCCTCTCCAAGGTAATGTGTCGCGCCTTCACTCCTTCCTTGGTCATCTTCATACCAAGACAATCGTGATAGTATTGCGTGATGGCCACCAACCGCACCTCGTACTGCATCTGGCGGGCCTTCTTCTTCGCTTGGCGCAACACGATCTCGTCGGCAGTGGCCTTGTGCTCCGGAAGAACTCGATAGTATTTCTACAAATCATTCATGAAACCAGAATGGAAGAAGCCATGAGTTAAATCATTCATGAAACCAGAATGGACGTGTGCTTGTGAAGAGAACTCACCCAAAAATTAGTGATCATGACCTTAGCATGGGTCACATACTCCGCGTGGGTGGCCGCTTCCCAGTGCTCCTAGGTCTTAGCCAACACCCAAAGATCCGGGTGCCTGACTGGATCCGGACAGTACAGCCCCGGCCAGTATTCCTTCAGCAAGACGGTGATGATGCCGTTGGGAACACGGGCCCCTTTAGGATGTACCCAGTTACTGCAAAAGATATAAAGAATGAAAATATTAGCATGTGACAAGAGAAAGATTTAAAGAATGAAAATATTAGGATGTGACAAGCAAAATAATTAAATTATTATTGAAATTATTACTGGAACTTACTCTATCCCCTTTGGCTCAATGAGCCACTTCTGCTCCTCGGTAGGAATATGCTTTGGGACCTTTGCGTTACCACGCAGCCATCCCTTATTGTTGCCATTCCCGCCACCACCAGCGTCCCCACCACCACCATCATCCCCGTCTGCCTCCTCCTCCTCCTCGTCCCCCTCCTCAACCTCCTCCTCCTCCTCCTCACCCCCTCCTCGCGAACCACCACCTCCTCCTCCTCCTCCTCCTCGGCAGAGGGTACCTCACTAGAGGAGGGCCTCGAAGACAACACCCCTAAGTCGGTGAGGGTACGCTCTTTCTGGCCACGACCCCCTCTAGTGTCTCTCCCACCACCCCCTCGCCCTCCATGGGCTCTCCCACCACCCCTCGCCCTCCATGGGCTCTCCCTCTCTCTTCCTGTGAGGAGTCATCCTCAAGTAGTCGGGGGGTAACAGTACGTGCTCGACCACTCCGACTAGCAATGCCGACGACCTTGCGTATGAAACCCGCGCCGTCGGCCTTCCCCTTGCCCATGTTCCACGGACCTGCATTGAAAATAGAATAAAAAATTAGTACATTAATAATGAAGGAAAAATCATAATAATAAGGACTAATAAACACATTACAAATAAGCATAAAAAGGCATATTCCTAAACCATAGGGAAAAAAGACATGAAACGTACATCTGCTAGAGCTCGTATGAATCATCACTGTTGTAACCGATTTCTCGCTCGGTCTCATCATCAGTATCAATCATATCATCTTCGTTGTCTGACGGAGGTGGAGGCTCTTCCTCGTCATCAGCGTCTTCGTTTAACTTTTCTAGCATAAGTATGTCATTTTCATTAACAATGGTCTCACCATCATTCCGTGCATCATCATCGTTTGGATCCACATCATCATCGCTTAGTGGTCTAGCATCTTCGTTTCTGACCACATCATCATCGAGTTGCTCTTGATAGAACACTCCCTCGTATGTCATGGGGTTAATGTTGTAGTAATCATCTTCGTTCGGGTCCGGTAGCTTACCATGTGGTGACACCTTGAACACAACTTCCCAACCCCGTAGGTACTCTTTCTTGCATGGGTAAGGAAAATAATAAACTTGTGTAGCTTGGGTAGCCGCATGCACACTGGGCATGGCATCTTCCCACTTGTACACCATCCGCAGAATAGAGCATAGCCAGGAAAGTCATGCATGCAATACATCAACCAAACTTTCATCAAGAATTTTCTTTGCAGATGTCGGTCGTATGTCAACCTTGGGAAGTACCAAGAATGGTGCAAATCATCCACCAGCGGCTGCATAAACACTGCCAAATTCTTCCCCGAGTATTCAGGCCCTGGAATAATCAGCGACAAGAACATGGTGTTGCGTTTCATTAGGACACCTGGAGGGAGATTGAGTGGAATAACAAACACGGGCCAAACAGCTATATGGATTGGTCGACATACCATATGGATTAACCCCATCACCTGTTATTGCAACTCTCACATTCCCAGCCTCTGCTGCTTCCTCGGGGTATTCTTCATCGAACGACTTCCATGCTTCACCTTCTGATGGATGTACAATTTTATTTGGATGATACCTTTTACCTTCCTTGTGCCACTTCATCATTTTGGCAGACTCCTCCATGATGAAAAGGCGCTGCAGTCTTTGTATGAAATAGAGATACCGAAGAACCTTAGCGGGGATGGTTAGCTGCCTTTTCGCACCATCCTCACCGACCACCTCAAGGTACCGAGACGAACCACACTCCCTACAGTACTTGTCATCCGCATACTCGTGCCTAAACAAAAGGCAATTCTTCGGACAAACATGCATTTTCTTATAATCCATAGAGAGTGCCTTCACGATTTTCTTTGTAGTGTACATGCTTTTAAGCAGTTGATGACCCTCGGGAAGGCTGTTAGCCCATACTCCCAGGAATGCTTCAAAGCATTTCTGGCTACAACCGTACTTAGCCTTGACTGCAATAAGTTGCGAGATGACATCCAGCTGAGATATTTTGGCACCCTCATAAAGAGGTTTCTTCGACGGGGCCAAGACCTCCAAGAAGGCCTTTGTGATTGCCTCCGGCTCCTCCAGTTCATTCTCTGAAGGTGTTGCATTTGTCGTTTCTACAGCAATGACATCATATAGCATGTCCCTGACCCCGTCGTCTTCATAACCATCGATGCGTTGTCGCATCACCTCCTCTCTGCCACGGTCATGCTCAGCTAAGTTTATCGGTGGCATGTCAAAGTTTGCCATATATCCGTGCGTGCAAAGGTGGTCAGTCATGTCCTTCCGATTTTTACGGTGACGTCTGCCACATCTCGCACATGGGCATGGTGGGATAATTCTCATTGGACTACGGAATATATCCTTGAAATACACATCGGTTTTCGCGATCCACTCTGATGTTACTCGATTCCGACGGATAAAACCACTATACATCCACTGATTATCTGGCATCCTCTATTTTATTGGGAGCCACACAACAAAATTAAGGATTCATTTGAATTAATCACATAAAAAATTTATTTTCTTCTGCGTTGAATCCAACAACATCTCTAATAGGTAAAGATGGATCCTAATCCCACTCGAGGATGTCTAGATTGAGTATGTTCTCCATGCTCTACCCCGTTCCGAGACAAAATTTCGGCAGCACCTCCCCGCTGTTCTCCAGATACACGTCTCGGCAAATAGCCAAGAGAATGTGCTCCGAAGAAGAACGGGGAGGCGCCATCAAAATCTTGTCTCGGAATGGGGTAGGGCATGGAGAACATACCCAATCTACACATCCTCGGGTTGTCCATGGAAAACGCTGGACAATCCAAAAGAGTTGCGGTGATAAATATGCAATTGAATGCATATTTATCGATGCAACCCTTTCGGACAGGAGACGCCTAGGTTACGGGACTTGACGTGAAAAGATAATCTAGTGACATAAAAAAGCAGATGAGGAGGTGGTGGATTTGTAGCTCACCCTCGGCTGTAGAGGAAGTAGTCGAACAGTGGAGGGACGATCAGGGATCAACAGCTTCGACGTCGACGATCACTCCACGAAGATACAACACCACAAATTCTGTAAATTCCGCTGAGTGAAAAAACTTAGGTCATCACATCACTGCCAAGAAAATCTAGTGACATGATTAAAAGAGAGTAGGAGGAGGTGTTGGATATGTAGCTCACCCTCGGCTGTAGAGGAAGTAGCCAAACAGCGGCGGGACCAAAGACCAACAACTTCCACGACGATGACTCCAAAGAGATGCAACACGACAAAACCTGCAAATTTTACCGACAAAACAATTTAAATCATCACATCATATATCTATTTTTTAGCAAGACCATCAACATCATCATTATTAATATGTGTTTCCCCCCTCCGTGCGTTTTTTAGCAAGTTAACATTATTAATATTTCTCATTATCTATTTTTATCAAGACCATCTACATCCATCTAGCAACAGAAGCAACAACATCATTCATCATTCATTAACATTTCTAGCATGTTAACATTAACAGAAACAACATCATCATTCATCTACATAACATCATCATGCATCCATCTAACAACATCATCAATCATCATCAATAAATAACCATCATTAATCACCATCTAACATCTAACATCATCAATTATCAGCATTACTCATAAAAACCAAGAGATTTAGTTCAAAAAAAGATGAGGAGGAGCTCACGTAGGGGTGAGGTGGCTGTGAAGGGTCCGATGCGGGGCGGCCTGCATTGGTAGGGGCTGGGTCGGGGCGGGGCAGGGCGGCGACCGAGGAGGAGCTGCGGCGGGGTGGCTGTAGGTGAGGGGTCGGGGCGGGGGGCGGTCGCTGGGGGAGGGGCCCGTGCAGGGTGGCGGTCTGGGAGGAGGCGGAGCGGGGCGGGGCGGCGGCGGCGTGGGGAAGGGACCGATGCAAGGTGGCCACTAGGGGAGGGGCCGGTGTAGGGTGGCGGTCTGGGAGGGGGCGAGGCTGGGCGGGGTGAGGCGGCGGCGGAGCGAGGAGGGGCGGTCGGGTTGGGTTGGGAGGGGAGTGTGTAAAGATGGGATGAGTGGAGGAGAGGGAGGCCCGCCTGCCCGGATAAGGTGAGGGTCTATGCCGACGGCCGAGCCGTCGGCATAGCCTACTAGAGCCACGTGGCATTATACGCCGACGACCTAGCCGTCGGCATAGTATTTTTTCATTTTTTTCATTTTAAGGGATTTCTTTACATTTTTAGGGGAGTTATTTCTGTTCTTTTTATTACACTGGTAGCCTCCCTCGCCTCCACAAGATTCCCTCCGTTAGTGCCCGCCGTGGCTGTTCCCCCCTCCATGCGACGGCGGCGGCGATGTCGGTGAGGGGGGTGACACCACGAAGCCTCGTGCCGGGTGCTTGCACCCGCCGCCGCACTTCCGAACGTGTGGGAGGGCCCAGCGAAAGACGTGGCGGCATAGCTACCCCCCAAACTACACCCGTCCTGTCTAACCCTGCGAGAGTTAACTAGGCGGTCTACGCCTTTGACTTTCGCCGGATGGGGTTTAACCGATGGACATTTTCACCTGGGTGTGATAGCCCAGCCCCTAGGTACACTTTGGATAAAGGTCCGGGCACAACCCACCGCAAGATTCCCTCCGTTAGTGCCCGACGTGGCCGTTCCCCCCTCCGTGCGACGGCGGCGGCGATGTCGGTGAGGGGGGTGACACCACGAAGCCCCGTGTCGAGTGCTTGCACCCGCCACCACACTTCTGTACGTTTAGGAGGGCCCAGCGAAAGACGAGGTATGACCCCTTTGACTTTCACCAGACGGGTCAACCCCTTTGACTTTCATTGGACGAGGTATGACCGATGAACATTTTCACCTGGGTCTGATAGGCAGCCCATAGATAGACTTCGGATCAAGGTCCGGCCCCAACCCACCACAAGATTGCCTTTGTGTCTCCCCGACATGGCCGTTTCAACCCTCTGTGCGACGGCGGCATCGACGTTCGTGAGGGGGGCCAAACCCCGTAGCCGCATGACGGGTGCTTGCACCTACCACCACACTTCCAAAACGTATAATAAAGTGAGTCCGAACATCATAGTCATGCTCTATTTGATATGGTGCGTGCTATGATGTCTCTTATTGTTTTGCTACTATAATTTTGGGGTTATGCATTAGAGACAACTACATTCACTTTAAATAGGGCACCATATAAATCCGTTGAGATGACACCATGTGAATTATGGTTTGATAGAAACCTAAGCTGTCATTTCTTAATGTTTGGGGCTGCAACACTTGTGTGGAAAAATGTTTTCACCTAATGAGCTTGAACCCAAAGCGGACAAATGCATCTTCATAGATTACCCTAAGAACAGTTGGGTGAACCTTCTATCTCAGATCCAAGCATAAAGTGTTTGTTGCTAAAATGGGTCCTTTCCCGAGAAAAAGTTTCTCTCGAAAGAATTGAGTGGGAGGAAGATAGAACTTGATGAGGTTGTTGAACCTTTGTTTCAACCAGAGAGTAGCGCAGCGCAGAAAGATGTTTCTGTGGAACCTACGTCATTTGAAGAGGAAGTAAATGATGATGATCATGAAGCTTCGGGTCAAGTTACTATCGAACCTGTAGGTCAACAAGGATGTCTACTACTCCTGAGCGGTATGACAACCCTGTCTTGGAGGTCATGTTGTTGGACAACGATGAACCTACGAGCTGTGGAGAAGCGATGACGGGCCCGGATTCCGACAAATTATTAGAGGCCATGAAATCCGAGAAAGGATCCATGTATGAAAACCAACTATAGACTTTGGTAGACTTGCATGTTGGACGGCAGGTCATTGAGTACAAATGGACCTTTAAGATGAAGACAGACGCTGATGGTGAATGTCACCATTTATAAAGCTCGACTTGTCGCAAACAAGTTTCCGCCAAGTTCAAGGAGTTGACTAGGATGAGACTTTCTCACTCGTAGCTATGCTAAAGTCTGTTGGAATTATGTTAGCAGTTGCTGCATTTTTCAATTATGAAATCTGGCAGATGGATGCCAAAACATCGTTTCCTTCCTTAAGGAAAGGTTGTATGAGATACAACCAGAAGGTTTTGTCAGTCCTAAGGATGCTAAAAGGTGTGCAAGCTTCAGTGATCCTTCTATGAATCGGTCCTAAGCATCTCGAAGTTGGAATATACACTTTGATGAGGTGATCAAAGTTTTTGAGTCTATACAAAGTTTATGAGAAACTTGTATTTACAATAAAGTGAGTGGGAGCACTATAGAGTTTCTCGTAAGCATATGTGGTTAACATATTGTTGATCAAAAATGATGTAGAATTTCTGGAAAGCATAAATGGTTGTTTGAAAAGAGTTTTTTAAAGTAAGACCTGGATAAAGCTACCTAATTGTTGAGCATCAAGATCTATAGAGATAGATCAAGATGCTTGTTGAGACTTTCAATGAGTACATACCTTGACAAGATTTTCAAAGAGTTCAAAATGGATCAGTCACAGAAAGAGTTCTCACCTAATTTTTAAGGTGTGAAGTTGAGTGAGACTCAAATATCGACAACGCCAGAAGAAAGAGAAAGGACGAACGTCGTCCCCTATGTCTTAGCCATAGGCTCTATATTATGCCATGCCGTGTACCGCACCTGGTGTCTGCTTTGCCATGAGTCTGTCAAGGGGGTACAAAAGTGATCCAGGAGTGGATCACTGGACAGCGGTCAAGATTATCCTTAGTAACTAAAAGACTAAGGGGATGGTTCTCGATTATGGAGGTGATAAAGAGTTCGTCGTAAAGAGTTACGTCGATGCAAGCTTTAACACCAATCCGGATGACTCGTAGTACCAATCTGGATATGTATAGTGGAGCAGCTATTTGGAATAGTACCAAGTGGAGTGTGGCAGCAGTGTTTATGGTTTGAGATAGAGATTTGCAAAGTACACACAGATCTGAATGTCGCAGACCCGTTGACTATAAGACCTCTCTCACATGCAAAGCATGATCGAGCCCCATAACTCATTGGGTGTTAGATTTATAACAATGCGAATCACATGGTGTTGTGAACTAGATTATTAACTCTAGTGCAAGTGGGAGACTATTGGAAATATGCCCAAGATGCAATAATAAATTAGTTATTACCATATTTCCTTGTTCATGATAATCGTTTATTATCCATGCTATAATTGTATTGATCGGAGACTTAGATGCATGTGTGGATACATAGACAAAACCATGTCCCTAGTATGCCTCTAATAGACTAGCTCGTTGATCAAAGATGGTTATGTTTTCCTAGCCATGGACATGAGATGTCATTTGATAACAAGATCGCATCATTAGGAGAATGGTGTGATGGACAAGACCCAAATTACAAACGTAGCATATGACCGTGTCAGTTTAATGCTAGTGTTTTCTGCATGTCAAGTATCTGTTCCTATGACCATGAGATCATGCAACTCACTGACCCCGGAGCAGTGCCTTGTGTGTATCAAATGTCGCAACGTAACTGGGTGACTATAAAGGTACTCTACAGGTATCTCCGAGGGTGTCTGTTGGGTTGGCATAGATCAAGACTGGTATTTGTTACTCCGTGTGACGGAGAGGTATCTTAGGGCCCACTCGGTAATACAACATCACAACAAGCCTTGCAAGCAATGTGACTAAGTGTTAGTCACGGGATCTTGTATTATAGAATGAGTAAAGAGACTTGTCGGTAACGAGGTTGATCTAGGTATGAAGATACCGACGATTGAATCTCGGGCAAGTAACATACCGAAGAACAAAGGGAACATCATACGGGATTAACTGAATTCTTGACATAGAGGTTCGACCGATAAAGATCTTCGTAGAATATGTAGAAACCTATATGGGCATCCAGGTCCCACTATTGGTTATTGACCTTAGAGGTGTCTTGGTCATTTCTACATAGTTCTCGAACCCGCAGGGTCTGCACACTTAAGGTTTGGTGACGTTTCGGTAGTATAGAGTTATGTATGGTGGTGACCGAAGGTTGTTCAGAGTCCCGGATGAGATCTTGGACGTCACGGGGAGCTCCGGAATGGTCCGGAGGTAAAGATTGATATATAGAAAGTCCTATTTTAGTCGCCGGAAAAGTTTCGGGCTCATCCGTAGTGTACCGGTAGTGTCGGTAGTGTACCGGGAGTCCATCGGGAGGGGTATTTCGACCCAAGAGGATACATGAGCTGTGGGAGAGTGAATACCATCCCTTAGCGGGCTGGTGGAATTCACACACAAGGCACATGAGGCTGGGAAGAAAAACCCAAAGAGAAAAGGTGGGAAAAGGGAAAAAGGCCAAAATAAGGAGGAGTCCTAGTCCTACTAGGATTGGAGGAGGATGCCTCCTCTCCTCCCTCTTCGGCCAAAGCCTAGAGGTCTTGTCCCTTGCGCCAAGTCTCTTCCTCTCTTCCTCTTATATATACTAGAGGTTTTAGGGTTTTTGCACAAGATTTTTAGGCACGTGCTACCTGTTCCCCTAGTGCATAGTTTCTCCTCTAGATCGGTTTTCTGCAGTGCTTAGGCGAAGCCCTGCCGAAATTACTCCACCACCATCGCCGCGGCGCCGTCACGCTGCCGGAGAACTCTGCTACCTCCCTGCTCCCTCTTGCTGGATGAACAAGGCGGAGATCGTCATCGAGCTGTACGTGTGTTGAACGCGGAGGTGTCGTCCGTTCGGCGCTAGATCGGAAGGACCATGATCAAGATCGCGAGACGGATCATGATGAGTTCGCGGGCCAGATCGTGATTGGATTGCGGTATGGATCATGATAATCGTGGGACGCTCGGCGATTTGGATCGCGAAGACGTTCGACTACATCAACCACGTTTCTTAATGCTTCCCGCTTAGCGATCTACAAGGTTATGTAAATCCACTCTCCCTCTCGTAGATGCTCATCACCATGGATAGATCTTGCGAGCGCGTAGTAAATTTTTTGTTTCTCATGCAACGTTCTCCAACAATATTTTGTGTGGACTTGCCTTTGCATATGTGTGAATCATTGGTCGAAGCCTGTTTCCTCAGACTAAGCGGTGGAGCAACTATCTGCAATAGTGTCCCATAGACCAAAGCCATCTTGGAACCATACTAAGTTTATGAATGAACTATATGACTCAAAAACTTCTTTGTCGCTTGTAAAGCATCAACATACTTAGACTTTGTTATAGAATTCGCCACAATATCTTGTTTGGAACAATTTCGAACTACCGTGCCACCATATTGTGTATTACACAATACCCTTAACTTAAATCGAAAATCACATGGAGCATTGATGAAGACTGTATCGATGTAATTACTTACAACGAGCACTTCATTATCTCAGCTTGCGAGAAAACATGTCATCAATACTGCTCTAGTACTCAATGACATCTTTCACTATTATCCCATGATCAGTACTTTGATAACATTGGTATCTATACTCGCAACAACTTTGGAGTGTTGGACATATCTATTTTTACATACCATGGAATACATGATTAATCCAAACACAAGAGTGTGTGGAATCACCATCATGTATTTTGCTCATCAGTGTTTTGGGACACTGAGTCTTGCAAAACCCTTTCCATGTGACTTTGGCAAGAACCACTTCTTGAAGTTTTAGTGCTAAATGGTTTTAGTATCTTGTCAATATGTATTTTTGCTTAGCTATTTAGCCCAATAGATCATTATGCCTAATAGCAAGGCTATTTAGCCCAAGCACTTCATTGAAAGACTATTTTCAAATGAAGTCCTAATTCGTGTCAAGAAATTTATTTCCAATTAACAATGTGACAAGTACACAAGGTTTTTAGAAATATTATGATGCTCCCACTTACTTTCTTGAATCACAAGCATCTTCGATACCCAGTTGATCAAGTCAAACCCCTTTGACCATTCCATCAAAAACGAACATTCCAACTCCACTTTGCTCTCTTCTGTCCATCGCTGGAACTCTGAAGTTTGCATACTTACTAGCATCCTCTGGATCGACAAATTACTTTGGACTATGTCACATACAAGTCCTAGGTTTCATTTCCATCAGATGGAAATCCTTTTGTCATCCATGTTACATATCTCATGATTGATATATGTATTAATTGCTAGTTCAACCCGAACCGACTTCAAGCATCGCTATGGTGAGACAATCTCATCGTAGTCAACTCCTTCAACTTGTTATTGCAACAAGTCGAGCTTTATGGGTAAAACATTTTATCCGTATCAGTTTTTAGTTCCATAAATATTCGTTCGACTCTAAGTCTTCCGAAAGGTGTATCAAAGATTTTAATCTCGAATCACTTATATGGAAACTATCTCGGATTGTATTGGCATTTAGCCAATTCCAGAGTCAGGTCCCATCAACGCTTCCTTGTGTATTGTAGGTATACTGTTGTCTAACAACAATATCTCGTTTGCGTACCTGATAGGTTTGCACGAGCTTTGCCTACGTGGTTCAGCTGCAAGTTCGATCGAAGTCCATACATTTTATTGTAGAGACTTTCGTATCAGTCGCAGTAGGAAACTCTGGAATCACTTCCAAGGTTTCTCCCTTTGATCTGATGACGAAGATACTGGTTATCTCGTCGAGTTGCACTGTCCTCCCACTCACCTTTTGTAAGAACTATTCTCTTTAAAAGCATACCGTTTTATGGCAAAATCCTTTGCCTCGGTATAGTGGTGGGGGAATACCCAATGACTTGGGATAACCTACAAAGTAGCACTTGTCTGATTTGGAATAGGTTTGTAACCTTTTACGCAAGCCCCATATTCCAAATGTTAAGAAAAGATATAACATGGTTGGGTGTACCATACGATGGCATCATTTCAACAGACTTGATGGATCTCTTTTTAGTGTAAAAGTCGCAGTCTCTAAGGCATCACTCTTTAAAAGGGGGAATGGAAAATTTATTTATGTCAAGTTTGATCTTACCATGTCATGAATGGCTCGATTACATCTTCACGGACTTTCCACTTGTAGTGGTGTTCCGGGAGGTGCAAGTTATGAAACTCTTTTCACAACTCATCAGACATTCGCTAAACTTGTAACTCAAATATTCCTTTCCACGATCAAATTGCAGAAACATTATTTTCTTGTTACAATAACTTCTACTTCATTTTTGAAAACCTTATGAATGAATTCAAAAGATCCAAACTTACGTCTCAACAAGTAAATATCCATATATCTACTTGAGTCATTTCTGATGATAGATAAATCCACTACTTACAACAACATTTATTGGACTACACACATCATAATGTATGATCACCAATATGTTCTTTGCTCGTTCCTTATGGCCTGTGAAGGGTATTTCAATCACTTCACTTTTTAGAGGGAAGTTGCAAGTGTCAGATGATTCAAAATCAAACGACTTCAAAATCCATCATAATGGAATTTTCCATGCGGGTTTCTCCAATGTGACCAAATGCAGTGCCACACCTGTGTGGTATTCTTTTAGTCTTGCGACATTTAGCGTCAGTGTTATGGATGTATCATATTTCCATCAATATTCATAACATACATCCCATCTAGGATGGAAGCATGTACCTTCATGTTATTCATAATACTAAACAACAATTGTTGTTTTTATGAACCACTCTTTTGCAACAAACATTGTGCAATGGGATAGAGTGTATGAAACTGTAAAAGGAATTATGAAAGTAAAGACAGAGGTAATATATTATTATCATTATTCATAACATACATCTAATTCATAATGAAAGTATGGCCCTTATGTTATTCATAACACTAAACATCAAAAGTTCTCTTATGAACAACCTTCTTGCAAGATACCTTATGCAAAGGGCTAGAGTGTGAAACTCTATAATTAATTATGAAAGTAAATACATAGGGAATACACCGATGGAAGGCATAGTAACATTTACTATGTTCCCTGCGTGTATCTAAACCTCATTCTTGGCTAGTCTTTCAGGCCATAGTAGTTCTTGCATCGAGTTGCAACAGAATGCAATCGAGGGGGTATCTTTGTGATTAAGCCACAATACCCAAGAATTAGTGATTACCATATTTAACCCTAATTCCCAAGAACTATATCTTTGACCAGCCTTCTATACATCAAAAACTTGTATGACATTCATACATGAGCTGGATATTCCAGTCTTCTTACCTTTTGCCGTTATACTTCTACCAGTTTAACTTTTAGTTTTCTCCTACTCTTAGAAGAAGCACCCAACTTAAGAGTGGCGTTAGCCCCGGACTTCCTAGGCGTGAAAATCTTACTAACACCCTTCGGACACTTCCTTTCTCTTTAAGTTGTTGTTTTATTCACCTTTCATCATATGACAGGCGTTCTCCTGGATCCCTCTCTTATCAGTCTAATACATAGTAAACTCCTTTACTAATAGTTTGCAAACAAAAAATTGCTTTGGATATCACATGTCTTTTAGCCTTTGTCTGTCTTTGAAAATGATTTTCAGATTCCATGGATATCACATAACTATCCAAACCTTCAAAGTTCGGGTCTCATGGAAGCAAACATATGGCACTTTGACTGAAAAGGAATTGTAGCTTTTGGATCGAAGGATGAGAGTCACATGATCCATAGCATTAGTGGGAGAATACGGAAAGCATGCGATAGGACAAAGTCCTTCTCGACACTCTTGAGGACAATCCTCACATTACGTTACTAATCGTAAAGTTTTAAACAGATATTAACAACTATTCAATTTTAACAGGGAAGGTGGAAACGCGAGCCATTATTCTATAACTATTATGCAAATCACACTTAGACAGAGTTCATAATTAATCGCATTGAGAATTAAACAAGTTAATTCTACAGTGCGCTCCCACTCAAATCAATGTCTCTCATAATTGATTGTGGGTGATACAAGATCCACATTTCAATTCAATGCCATTGATGTGGACATCACTAATGACGAGAATTTCAATTGGTGGGCAAACATGCCGATCACATCTCTATGTGACTCTTGTTCATCTTTTGATGGGTGTGTTCCGAGCTCAAGACAATCAAGCCATAATGTCAAGACAACCAAGTGATCTCGCTGCGAGGTCTGACCTCACCCACCTCACACTTCTCTAATCATTCATACCCATGTGGACATGGCGCACCCTGAAAATTTAGGTGTCGTGACGATGCTACACTTGGAGAACACTAACTACTTGATATTTTTGCGAGAGATCACCCTAATAAAAAGCTACTACAGCGCAATCAAGAAGGGTGCATCATAAGGGATAAACATCTTAGGCAATTCATAATAGCATGATATGGTATTGCCCTTTCTAACGGAGAAGTATTTCATTTCTTCGTCTTCAGCGTTCGTGTTGGTGTTCACCTTCGCGAAGATTGCCACCACCTTGTCGATGCACCAAACAATATTGCTATCTCCATAGCAGATAAAATAAATGCATTACTTAAGGTTGACTCATAGGTCATTAAAGTGACAATCACATGGCTCCAGCCATGATGCCGAATCATGACACGCACGTCATGTTAATTAATTTACATCATATAGTCATCTCATACATAATCAAATTTATATGAGCACTGCTATACCACATCATATGCACATGCAAACCCTCCTGCAAAACCAAGTTAGAAGCCTCTAATTGGTTCAGCAAAAACTTGTTTTACGTGGCTTCTAAGGTTTCAAAACAAACTGAAGCTACCAACGTCCATCATCAAGCTTGATAATCGAAGTCGCTAGATTAACATTGCGGGGTGTATGAAACACAAGATGATAAAATCTCGAGCCCCATACTAAACTTCGTCATACGCATGACCCCCGAGTTGGGGAACGTTGCATGGGAAACAAAAAAATTCCTACTCACATGCAAGATCTATCCAAGGTGATGAGAATCTACGAGAGGGAGAGTGGATATACATACCTTTGTAGGTCGCTAAGCGGGAGGCGTTAAGAAACGCGGTTGATGTAGTCGAACGTCTTTGCGATCCAAATCACCGATCGCCCCGCGATCCCATCACGACCCGTCTCGCGATCCAATCACGAATCGTCTCGCGATCTCGATCACAGTCCTTCCGATCTAGCGCCGAACGGACAACGTCTCCGCATTCAGCACACGTACAGCTCGATGACGATCTCTACCTTCTTGATCCAGCAATAGGGAGAGGAGAGGTAGACGAGTTCTCTGGTAGCGTGACGGCGTTGCGGTGATGATTGTGGAGCAATTCTAGTAGGTTCGCCTAAGCACCGCTGAAACTGATCTAGAGGAGAAACTACGAACTAGAGGAGAGGCAGCACGTGGTTTAGGGTTTCTTGATGTGTCCCAAGTGCTATCCCCGCCCCTTTATTTATATGCTGAGCCCTGGGTTCGAAACTTGGAGAAAAATCCTCCTAAAGGTTGGTTTGCCCGCAAGGCAAGAGTCCTCCTTGGACTCCAGGATCAGACACCAAGGTCCTCGGCGTCTGGCCCCAGACGTCAGGGTCCCTAGCGTCTGGCCCCTGGCCTCCGCAAACACCTTTTGCACCTTCCTAAAGCCTCATGGGCTTTACCCCTTGGCCGAAATAAAGTGTCCTTGTACCCCAAACATTTCGGGAAACATCCGAAACTTTTTCCGGTGAATTCCGAAACCCTTCCTAAGACCAAACACTATTATCCCATATATCAATCTTCACCTCCGGCAGGTCTCTTTACTCGTTCCCTAATACAAGATCCCGTGGCTAACACTTAGTCACATTGATTGCAAGGCTTATTGTCATGTTGTATTACCGAGTGGGCCCTGAGATACCTCTCCATCACACGGAGTAACAAATCCTAATCTTGATCCATGCCAACCCAACAGACACCCTCGGAGATACCTGTAGAGCACCTTTATAGTCACCCAGTTACGTTGCAACGTTTTATACACACAAGGTACTCCTCCGGTGTGAGTGAGTTGCATGATCTCATGGTCATAGGAACAGATACTTGACATGCAGAAAATAGTAGCAATAAACTAACACGATCATATCTACGTTTGTAGTTTGGGTCTTGTCCATCACATCATTCTCCTAATGATGTGATCCCATTATCAAATGACATCTCATGTCCATGACTAGGAAACCATAGCCATGTTTGATCAACGAGCTAGTCTATTAGAGGCATACTAGATACATGGTGTTGTCTATGTATCCACATGTATCTGAGTTTCCGATCAATACAATTATAGCAAGGATAATAAACGATTATCATGAACAAGGAAATATGATATTAACCAATTTATTATTGCCTCTAGGGCATATTTCCAACACACCGTGCAGATCATATCTGCATTGCCCTTTCGTCTGCGAAATTTCATCTTTCTTTTTAACTACGGTGGAATTCAATGAACTGTTAGTACTTCATTGATCAATCAGGATCGCAAATTGTCAGAACATTGAAACTCCGCCATATTGTTATCAAGATCAGAAATATGCAAATTCTAGGGAAGCAACAAGAACATCGGTTAACAAATTTCATCTGCTACCCACACAAATAATTTTCAACAATAGATCTCACCTACTACCTAATTATATTGTGTAAAACCCATACATCTCCATACATTCTAGATCGTAACATGCATCTACGCATAGCATGGCTCTTGATGCCGCTGTACGAGAACACAGCAGAAAACAAAAAAATTCTGACATACGCACCAGCCCAGGACCACTATGGAGACTGCATACAAGGTTTGATCATTTCGTTACCGACTTGTAGCGTAGTGGAAGTAGAGTCGATGACGATCGGTGCTGCAGATCCCTGCAACTAGGATTTACAACCTCCCAACTGCGAGGATGTATACCGTCATGCGAGCCACGGACAACCCTCATGGAGGCGATCGAACAGTCCCCAGACAGTGTCGCGGACAGCCCTTCGGGAGGACCTTCAAAACTCGGACGGTCACTCGAACAGCCCTTCGGGAGGCACTCTCGAACTAAGACCGAAACTATGATCTCTCTACAGAGTTGCACACATACGGTGTCATCTATCCGGCAGGGCTTCGCCATCCAGAACTAGTTCCCACCGGAACCTAGACAACCTTCGAGCTCTACGAAACTATTTCGTTGGGAGGGAGAGAGAATTCTAGATCATGCATGGCTTGTGTGAGAGAGTTGGAGTGTGTCTTTAGGCAGCCCACTCCACCCCTATTTATAGTCCAAGCCCAAGGGTGGCTTCTCCAAGAAGCCAAGTGGGAAAATACCAAAGGGCCCTCAAGGTGGCTTCTCTAAGAAGCCACCCAAAAAGCACTTTCACTATTCACGACGACATTTTTCAGCGTCCGTTCGAACCGAAAATATTTATGTGGGCTTAGAACATTTCCAATACCCACTAAAATAATTTTTGACGCGTTCTGAAACAATTCCGGATTAGTGATTTTCATCTGCGAAAAGCAAACAAAGCGGTTCCGGCAAGTCCGGAACATTTCCGGTTTTTCTTTCGGAAAATTCCCAGAATTTCCAGAATGATTATGGCACCCTCCAATAATTATTAGGCATGTGCTGATACCAATTTGACTTAATGGTGTACTCCGAAACAACTTTTTGGTTTAGTGATTTTCATCTGTGAAAAGCAACTAAAGCGGTTTCGGCAGTCCGAAACATTTCCGGTTTTTGTCTCTAAAAAATCTCATAAGTTACCGAAACAATTCTAGTACCCTCCAAAAATTTCCAGGCATGTGTAGAAACCAATTTGACTTAATGGTACACTCCGAAACAAGTTTTTGGTTTTACCGAAACTATTCTGATGTTCTCTCTGCGGAGCTTTTCCGGTGATTTTCTCTCAGACTCCCTGTCTAGTATTCAACAGATAGATGACCCTTAAGCGTGTGACCCTATAGGTTCGGTGAAGTATAGACATGAACCTGAAACCCTTCCGATCAATGATCAACATCGGAGCCGTGGACAACCATATTGACCCGTATACCCACACGAATGAATATTCGAGTGAACCTCCAGTTGTCGTGTGCTATTCCTGTTGCTTCGCGATATGTTACAGATACCCGAGGTGAGACATGTTGGCATCCTCGTGGATCAACAACTTGTCCACTATGCAATTTACCTCGTTACCGGTATGGTTCTCTTTTCTTGTTACCGTGTTCCGGCATCCCCGTGATCAAATCACAAAGTGTCTGACCAGAGATGATGGATACCGTAACACCGAGAGGGCTCAGAGATATCTCAACATCATCGGAGGAGTAAATCCCAATCTTGAGTTATCAAGTTACTTGACACACTTTTCCATGAACCCATAAGCCGCCGTAATAGCCACCCATTTACGGATGACGTTTAACAAACCCCAAAGTTCATGAAGCAGGCATGAAGAAACTTGATACTCTCATGGTCTAAGGATTTATGCAAACGTTAACCATCTCTGTGTTATTAACCATTAACTAGTGACGAATGTATCTCATAGCATAACATCAATTCGGGTCGATTCAACACAAATGTTCTCCTAACATTGTGCCCTCAAAGTTGCTGGCATATACATGCCCATGATCAGGAAAACAGAACCATCATGCAACAATTGAGCTAGTCTTAGAGGCTAGACTAGGAATACATTTTATCATTTATTATTCCACACGTGCATATGAGTCTTACTCTGAGCCTCGTGGTTATTGCAGACTCAAGAACCATAGCAGTTATAGCATGGAACATAAACCTAATAATGAACAGGGACATAATCAATAACATTTATTATTGCCTCTAGGGCATATCTCCTACAACCATGAGTTCTACCCATCCACCCGAGTACGAGCTGCTCAAAATGAGAATCACCCCATCCGCCTTGAAATATTGGGCAGTAGTGCACATCCATCCCGTAAACCCAAACCAAGACCCAACGGAAGTCTCCTTCATGGGGAAATCTATGCCGACTCCGCAAATGGCCATACAAGTTGTTGCGTATGAAGCGATTACTCGCCTTCGATCTGCCATACCCTGTGCCAGCGAAAGGGGGTATTATTACTTCCCGAGTCATGCAACACCTGGAGAAGTAGCATCTTTTCCCGATGGACGAATTGAGAGGGACCCGGTACTAGACAACCTTGCCCAGTACGTCATCGCTCAAGAGCGGTTAACCCAGCGAGTAATGGGTTATCTCCAGAGCCTCGCTGATTTGAATCCTCAGAATGCCATTGGCAGACCACTAAGGCCAGACCAGGAAAGGCACGTTCTTCAACTAGTCAATCTGCTTCCTTCGGTGGAAGAAGATTGTGCACCAGTGCCGGAGACATTTTCTCAGGACCCGACATATTTTATGTTTGCGTCGTAGACACCACTACTATGTCTGTTAGCCTAGCATTTATTTATGTGTTGCAGCTTATGCGTTGTATACTAAGTTTGTGCTATGAATAAACTGTTTGCTTTCAGCTAATGTGAGTAATTTTACTGCTGTGATTTTTGATCAACTATTTTTGCTCTCAGTAAATCCCGAGGTGGGATTTTCCTTGAACTATTGCAACAAACATTTTTCCCTGACATAGATTTAAATTCACACAACACCGCAACGACAGGCTCACAACCACCACCACTCGACCACATGCACTAGTTGCAAAACCACGTACACATTTAGCACCTAATAGCTCACTGCACTAACACGCCACCGTTTTTATGAAAGAGAAATTTTTGGGTAATTATTCTGTTGCAAGTTGCCTCCAGCACACTGACAAGAGTCAACAACGGACATCGACACTTAATCCTCATGATCACCACCGCTGCGAAGAGCCAACACTCGAGTAGCAGCATCACGACGATCATCATGAATCATCACGCACAAGAGCATGGAGAACCCCAGCACTGCTGCCAACCCTCTGCACATCAGGATCGTGTACCAGTCCGTCATCACCTCCGCCATTAGATCCTCGTCTCGAGCTCCTGCAAACAGAAATGGAGGAGAAGGAAGAAGAAGAAGAAACGAGGCCAGGTGTGAGGAACAAGAGAGAAGCACCACGGTTATTTTATAGCTCGAGATCGGTGTACGATGAACGAAGTCCACCAGCGCCGCTCGTCGCTCGATCTCCGGTGTTCAGAGGCGAATCCGCGAGCAGTGCCGACTACGCACTGGGCCGCGAGGTGAATGCACACTGCGTCGGCAGCTAGCATGCCACGCACTACCGCGATATGGCCTAGATTCCCTATGTGCTAGACGCCGCTAATGGAGAAAGCGTGGGATAGCGTGCGAGAGAGAGGAAGAAAGGAGAGCCAGAGGTAGAAGAAGAGACTGACAGTGGGCTCTGGGTCCACCTGTCAGCCAGAGGGAGCTCTACGCACTCGGGTATGACCAGCGTAATATGGAAATTTAGAATTTTTCTAAATTTACCGTAGCCATAAGTAGAAATCTATTGATTTCCTCAACCATAGATTTTTCCACGCAGCGCCACTACCCCACTGTAGTTCATCAATTATCTGTCCACTCACTGTAGCCTCGTCTTATTGCGTGAGGAGGATATTTAATTTTTGAGTTATTATTGCATGATAGTAGGAGTAATATTTTTGAAACCGTCCTTAGCAAATCTCGAGGACGAGATTTTTCTTAAGGGGGTAGTGTTGTAACACCCCAAAAATTTATCCATATTTTATTAATTAAAATTTTGCTAGGAAATTAAATTTTTATTTTTTGGATCATCTATTGATTTCAGAATCACCCCTTTCTTCTGAATTGTGGATTTTCCCCCTCCAAATAGAAACCTTTAGAAATATTGTTGGACTTGAATACCTTCTCAAGAACATTTCTTTTTATTTTTTATGATCAGTGTGAATATTTTTATAATTATTCTTCTACGCTTTATTCCCTTTTAAATGGTTTCTCATAATTTTTAGAGCCTCATTTGCACTACAACCATTTGATAAATTCATTTAAAAATTCCACAAAAAATTGGGGATGACATGTAATACTTCTGGATCACTTTTATGCAAGAACTCAGCTTGGTGTTTTGGAATATTTGAGCAAACCATCCTCTTTTGCTCTCTGGTCCAGTTTGGTATTTTCTACTGCAAGCCTATTTTATTTTTCTCTAGTGACCTTGAACACCATAGTCACTTTGAACCCTATTTTATTTTTCTCTAGTGGCCTTTGGCGTGCACCGGTGTCATGTGGGACACCAGGTCCCCCTCTCGGGCATTTCCTTAGCTCTCTGGCTTCCTTCTGGTCCAAAAAAATCTCCAAAAAGTTTCATCACGATTGGACTCCGTTTGGTATTGATATTCCGCGAAGTAAAATGCACACAAAAAAAGCAACTGGCACTTGGTACTATGTCAATAGGTTAGTCCCAAAAAATGATATAAAGTTGCTATAAAATGATTGAAAACATCCAAGAATGATAATATAATAGCATGGAACAATCAAAAATTATAGATACGTTGGAGACGTATCAACATCCCCAAGCTTAATTCCTACTCATCCTCGAGTAGGTAAATGAAAAAAATAGAATTTTTGTTGTGGAATGGACATTTGGACTTTTAGATGGTTTAAAGCAATAGCCTTGTTTTTACATAAAGACTTAATACTCAAGCATACCAACAAGCAACCATGTCTTTCAAAATATCAACACTAAAGAAAGTTATCCCTAGCCCATCATGTTCAATCATTGATCCATTCATAAAATACACTCAAGTATTAACTACACCCAATGCACAAGTATCATCATAGTGCCTCCTAGTTGATGCTTTATAAGAGAAGATGGAGACTCAAATAAAAGTAAAAATTGCATAAACTAAATAGATAGGCCCTTCATAGAGGGAAGTAGGGATTTGTAGAGGTGCCAGAGCTCAAAGCTTAAATTGAGAGAGAAAACTATTTTGGGTGTACGAAAATGAAAAAGTAGTCATCAATACTTTCCATGCTAGAAAAATCATAGGTGGTTCCAAAACATAAAATAAATTTTATTCCTTTTTCCACTATAACGACCCGGATTAGGAATAATCCAAGTCTTTGTGCTTACTGTGCTATCCCGTGATCGAAGCTAGCACACACAGTAACAAGAATGAATATCAACAAGACATACATCATTTTACTACAATGATAGATCCAGAGTTTGGAAAATACATACCATTGGCAGAGCTCAATACTGGCACATAATACAGCGGAATAATACGTAGTCCCTAAGTTAGGGCTCCATCAATGCCACTGGTCTCGTTGAGTGTAGACCATAGCCCTATCGTCTCTTAATCTGTTGAGATCTACACATGAGAGGTGCAGATGAGTACATGGAATGTACTTGCAAGTTGCAAAGGTAATTATAACAAATTATATATGCAGGATAAGTATTGGTGGATATTTGGTTTGCGTAAAGCCAATTTTGTCCTATACTAGATTTTGTAAACTTCTTTTGAAATAAGAATAGCTTTTAGTATAAAAGGTAGGAGTGAAACACTTGGATATACGCACCAGTGCCCATCCTCCAAGTTAGTTGTAAAACACACATAAGGTTGAAGTGAAACACATTTTTTGTGCTCAATCCTCAACTTTAACCCTTAAAACAGACTTTTAGAAAAGAAAGGGGAGATTCTTCTTCAGTCCAAGTCTTCAGTTGCTCAAAATTGCCCGTAACCGGGGGCACGGCTAATCGATTAGGTTTAACCCTTTTTTTCATGAAACCACTTGGGTGTGTGACCGGGAGAAGATTGCGATGAAGCCTTTCCGTAACAGCCCCCTATACCCGACCAAGCCACCCGCAACTTACGCAATGAAAGCCCCACTCCGATGGCAGTCTTGAGGTAAGGGTTTCCTATTAGTACAAAGCTAATCCAGAGCCGTAATAGCATGCGGCTGTACTAGAAGCTACATCAAACTGTACTTGGAAGATCTCGGTCTCCTGGACGGCGGTCCCCACCAAAAACATGTGTGTAAGACCCCGGTCGGGCGCATTCACTGCAAGACCCTGATGGACACAATCACTTGTAGATGCTCCCGTCATACCGTTCCACCCAAGGAGTGGAAGTAAAATAATATATAGTTTTGTTTTTCAAAAAAAATCACAAAATGTTGCCCCAAAAGAGGGCAAGTTTAATTGTTTAAAACTTGTTTGATTCCCAACCCCTTTGTTTGCAAGTAAGGCTAAGCATAGCTACAAGTTCTTAGGGCTTTAGCTAGCAATAATACTTTGAAAACTTTTTAGTAAAACATGCATACTAGTAAATTTTAAAGAGATCATGCACATTTCAAAATCAAGGACAAAGTATGATCAAGTTGCAACTTGCCTGGGTCTTTGAAGATGAAAAATTCTACTCTTAGTCGTCTCTCCTTCGCCTTACGATATATCTAATAATAAAGGAAAAATCATACAACACACAACAAAATCCAAATGAAATCCAGATACTAACACAAGTTAACAAAATCCAAAATAAATCCAAATACTAACACAAGTTACTCGATTACCTCTACGATAATTTCTAGGGCATGGTTAGAATTGATGTAGACTCAAGTTTGGTCTTTGAAGAAAATATGATATAGTATTATTGTAGAGTTGGATCATATTGATACTAGGTGGACATCTTTGTTTTGAAGGGTTGTGGTTCAAGGTTCGACAACAAATTCTATAATGGATTTGATCGGGATATTTGACTTGAGTTAAATGGAATTGGTATGGTATACGTTCCAAGATAAAGAATTAATTTCTTCATCTTGCAACTCCAAATTTGTAACTTGATAATATATGATAGGAGGGGTTCCTAATAATCTCCTCAAGAAGACTGACTCAAGAATAAATATTAAACTAATGCTGGAATTGAATTACGATTAAAGAAAGAATATATGAAGTGTTGAGGTGAAAACAGTAGCTTAAAAAAGATGAAAAATTTGTAAAAATGTACTAACATAAGGGTATGGTCTTAAGGATCAATTCTGGTAGACGAAACATTTTCATGTGATTTCTAGATTAAAATATATGACAAAATTACTCAATTTATTATTTAAATCGGAACTAAATTTTAATTTGCTCAAAAGTGAAATTGTATATTTTTACAAAAAACTAGAAGTTCCAACGAATCCGAGGATATCTTATTGGTTGAAATCAGGCATACGGTTTAGGAGATATGATTTTCTAAATTATGGGTATTTTTCTGAAAATCAATACGGTGTAAATATTAGCCTGCCATGTGTCGCGATCTGATAGGCTAGTACCCCTTCGTTTTTATCTAGTAGAACACAATAGAAGGAGAGCTCACCCGCTTTGGGTGGCTGTGTCACCAGAGTGGGGCGGCGCGGCCTCGGCGTCGGTCGCTCCCGTTGCATCAAGCGTCCAGGGTAACGAAAAGTAAAGTGATGGCGCTATCGATGATGAGTCTGTGTCAATGGTAGCCGTGAGGAGGTCGAAACCATTCTCGGGGAGCCATGGGCCTCGGCTGGAGAAAAGGTAGAATGCCGGCGAAGTTTGGTCGTCCTCTTTGGCACACTTTGGCTAGGAAAACGAGCAAACCACCAATTCAGGGAGGTGCACAAGAGAAAATCACAAAGGAAGGAAGAAACTAGGGCACTAAGACTCACTAACGGCGATGCAATTCGGAAGAGTGGTTTGTGGCCATGTGGGTTTTTTCCTTAAAGAAAATAAACCATTAAAAATGTTGATAAACACCAGAAGAATATTTGTACTATGATAGAAATAGTTTTATCACCAAATATATTTTTGTCGTGCACCTATTTGTATTATAAGCTCTATGGACTTGTTTAAATGACTCAAAAGCCAATTTAGAGTTTTGCAATTTCCCCAAATGATAGTTGTGCCATATTAAGTATTCAAATATATTTTGGGGAAGTTATATTATGTCCTATCATTAAATTATTGAATAATTTGGAAATATTTATAAGGCACTAAAACTCCAAATACAAGAACTCCAAATTTCAAATAACTCCTTTATGAAATATTTACCCACCATGTTTGAGAAAGTCATTTTATTCTCACTCCATAATTTTGAACGTGGTTTAGAAATGACTCAAAATGAATGCCCTTTGAATTCTTGAATAAAATTTTCAAGCAATAGTTTTCTTTATTGGTTGAAAATTTTAGCAAACTTTTTTAACATAGTGTGAAAAAATTTAAACAAGGACTCAAAATAAGTATAAGTTTATCTTGAAAATCAAAGCAATTAAATCAATATTAGCTTATTATTAACATTCCAAAATTGGGGAAATTTTGGGGATGTTACATCCACCATTCTTTCACAATCCATGGCTAGCCGTATCCACGGTTGCCTTCCATACCTACACTTCTCAAGTAAATTTATTTTTCATATCGGGACTGGGCATCCCTATTACCGCCATACTCTCGTGCAATGACAAGTGAATAAACACTCATCTTGAGAATAACACATCTATCATGGAAAAATATTGGACACCCCCGACCGTTTCATGAGCGGTACGAGCACACAAAAAGGAAAATCATTTTAAAAATTAGAGATGAGACATACAAATTTGCTTAGAACGGCATGGAAATACCGCATATAGGTTGGTATGGTGGACTTAGAAGGCAAAACTGAGTTTAGGAATTTGGGATGCACAAGTAGTATTTCTACTTAATACAAGTGGAGGCTAGCAAATAGATTGAGAAGCAACCAACCAAGAAACAAAAATTCACATAAACGTGCATTGAGCATAATTAACACCGAATAATGCACGATAAGTAGGATGTAATTTCATTGCATAACTATTCACTTTCGTGCTTGCATAGGAAATCACAAACCTTAACACCAATATTCTTACTAAACATAATTACTCACCAGCATAACTCACATATTACTATCATCACGTCTCAAAACTATTACAAGGAATCAAGTTTAATTTTCCCAATGATCTTCGTGAAAGTTTTTATTACATCCCTCTTGAATATCTATCACTTTGAGACTAGTTTCATATATTGCCATTGCTTTTGACAAGCTCAAATAAATTTAAGTGAAGAACATGAGCATAAATTATTTTGTCTCTCAAAATAGTATAAGTGAAGCATGAGAGAATTTCTTCAAAATTTACTAAATCTCAAATTAATATAAGTGACGCATGAGAGTATTTCTTCAAAAATATAAAGTACACTATGCTCAAAAAGATATAAGCGAAGCATTAGAGCAATTCCATAGCTCAAAAAATTTAAGCGAGGCATATAGACCAATTCTAACAAATCATAACATAATTTTGGCTCTTTCAAATAGGTGTGTCCAGAAAGGATACTAGGGACAAACTAAAAAGCAAAGCAAGCAGAGAATCAAATAATACAAGACTCTCCAAGCAAAACTCATGATATGTGACGAGTAAAAATATAGCTCCAAATAAACTACCGATGGTCGGTAGAAGAAAGAGGGGATGCCACTCGGGGCATCCCCAAGCTTAGTTGTTTGTTTCTCTTTGGATAATATCCCGCGGTTGTTGTAGCATCCCCAAGATTATGCTCTTTTTACTCCTTATTCCTTCATCCATCATGATCTCACCCAAAACATGAAAACTTCAATCACACAAAACTCAAGAAAACCTTCATGAGATCCATTAGTATAATAAAGCAAATCACCACTCTAAGTACTATTGAAAACTCATTCATATTTTATTATTTCATTATAACTACTATATTGTAACTTTACCATGGCTTATACCCTTCAATACAAACCATAGATGCATCAAAACAAGCACGCAATGGAATGAAAACAAATTTTGTCTAAAACAGAAAAGTCTGTAGTAATCTATACTCTAACCATACTTCTGTAACTCTAAATATTCTAAAATTAGGAAAACATAAATAATTTGTATAGCAACATTGTGTTAAAATTTCAGCTCATTATCGTGCTCCATTAAAAAAAATTTCCTGCACTGGAGTCAAAGTTCTGTTTCAGATTCAGCATTATTTCTACTCATCTTGTGAGCCATCATAAAGGCTTACTTGGCACAATCACTAATTAAAACATAAAAATTAAAATCATAACAGTAGAATCATTGTGTCAACACTTAAAAACAAGAGCTATCGTTTTACGCCCCTAGCTAGGCATAATGCATAGATTCAAGTATTGTCATCTTTGATTTTTGATCCATAGGATTCTCTCATGAATTTATATGGTGGCTTAATGCTTTTTCTAGGGAAGTTTTACATGCCCTTTCTTATTGGAAATTGAAATTTAATATTGCCTTCTTGCATATCAATCATGGGACCTATAGTTCGTAAAAACGGTCTACCAAGTATAATGGGACAAGACGGATTGCAATCTGTATCAAGAATAATAAAATCTATGGGCACATAGCTCCTATTTGCAAGAATAAGGACATCATTAATTCTTCCCAAAGGATTTTTAATAGTAGAATCTGCCAAGTGCAAATTAAGAGAGCATTCTTCAATATTGGTAAGACCAAGCACATCAGATAGAGATTTAGGAATTGTGGAAACACTAGCACCCAAATCACATAAAGCAAAGCACTCATAATTTTTAATCTTGAACTTAATGGTAGGTTCCCACTCATCATGTAATTTTCTAGGAATTGAAATCTCTAACTCCAACTTTTCTTCGAAAGATTTCATCATAGCATCAACAATATGTTTAGTAAAAGCTATATTGTGTTCATAAGCATGGGGTGAATTTAACATGAATTGAAGCAAAGAAATACATTCAATCAGAGAGCAACTATCATAATCAAAATCTTTGCAATCCAAAATAGTGGGCACATCACTAGTTAACGTTTTGACCTCTTCAAACCCACTTTTATCAATTGTTTCATCAAGATTTTCACCTTCCAAATTATTGGGACGCCTTCTAACTAAAGTTGAATCTACTTCAGTCCCTTTATCATCAATTTTTATATTTCTAAAAAAGGAATCAATAGAAGAAACACTAACCACTTTAAGGTCTTCATCATTTTTATGAAAGCAATCACTAGAAAACGTTTTTTCTAAAAATTTCCTTTAGCTCTAAGCATAGCCATTCTTTTCTTAGTTTCGTACATACAAGGATATAAAGTTTTAATTAATTCATCAATCTTAGGTGCAAAAGCTTTCAACTTGAGATTTTTTACATCATGGGAAATCATATCAATGCTTCTAGACATATCATCAATCTTATTCAACTTTTCTTCTATCATAGTATTGAAAACCTTTTGAGCATTGCTAAATTCTTTAATATTACTCTCAAGATCAGAGGGTTCCTATTATTATTATTAAGAAGAATTACCATAGGAATTTCCATAATTATTAGAAGAATTTCCAGGAAAAGGCCTAGGATTAAAATTACCTCTATAAGCATTGTTATTAAAATTGTTTCGCGAGACAAAGTTCACATCTACGGAATCATTATTTTGCTCAATCAAAGTAGACAAAGGAACATCATTAAGTTCAATAGGAGCATTTTTACAAGCAGCCAACTTCATAAGAGCATCAAGTTTTTCACTCAAAGTTCTAATTTCTTCAACTAAATTAACTTTTTTACTAGTAGGTGCTCTTTCAGTATGCCATTGGGAATAATTTGCCATAATATTATCTAGAAATTTAGTAGCTTCACCCAAAGTAATTTCCATAAAAGTACCACCCGCCGCGGAGTCTAAAAGATTTCCAGAGACAAAATTCAATCCTGCATATATTTTTTGTATGATCATCCAAAGATTTAAACCATGAGTAGGACAATTTCTTAGCATCAAGTTCATTCTTCCCCATGATTGTGCAACATGTTCATGATCAAGTTTCTTAAAATTAATGATTTGAGTTCTAAGGGAAATAATTTTCATGGGCGGAAAATACTTAGTAATAAAAGCATCCTAGCATTTATTCCAAGAATCGATACTATTGCGAGGCAAAGAAGAAAATCAAATTTTTGCATGATCCCGCAAGGAGAATGGAAATAATTTCAACTTCACTATATCATTGTCCACATCTTTTTTCTTTTGCATATCACATAATTCTACGAATGTGTTTAGATGGGATGTGACATCCTCATTAGGTGTAACGAAAAATTGATCTTTCATGACAAGATTCAACAAAGCGGCATTAATATCACAAGACTCCTCACTAGTGGCGGGAGGAGCAATCGGAGCACTAATAAAATCATTATTATTGGTATTGGAAAAATCACACAATTTGGTATTTTCTTGAGTCATCATGACTACGCAAACAAGACTGCAAGCAAACAAGAGATCTAACGAGAAAAAGGCAAACGAAAAAGAGGGTGAATAAATAAGCAAATTTGGTGAAGTGGGGGAGAGGAAAACGAGAGGCAAGTGGCAAATAATGTAAATTGCAAGGAGATGAGATTTGTGATTAGGAACCTGATAGGTGTTGATGATGTCTCCTCGGTGCCAGAGATTGGCACGTAGAGAGACTACTTCCTCCCCAGCAATGGCGCTAGAAATTCCTTTGACGTGGCTTGAAACTGCGTCGGTATTTCTCCGAAGAGGAAGGGATGATGTAGCACAACTACGGTAAGTATTTCCCTCAGTTACGTGACGTGGCTTGAGACTGCGTCGGTATTTCCCCAAAGAGGAAGGGATGATGCAGCACAACGACGGTAAGTATTTCCCTCAGTTATGAAACCAAGGTTATCAAACCAGTAGGAGGATCACCACCACCCAATAAGCAGCACCTGCACACAAACAACAAATACTTGCAACCTGACGCGAAAGATAGGTTGTCAATCTCTCTACGGTAAAAAAGATAGATTAGGTAGTGATAGATAGGAGAGATAGATCTCTCAAGAGCACAAAATAGAAAAGGCAAATAAAATATGCAGCAATTTTTTTGGGGTTTTTGGTTTTGTAGATCTGAAAAAAATATTGCAAAAAATGTAGACTGGAAAATAATATGATAGGGAAAATAATATGATAGGGCTCACTACTGGCTTCTCTCATGAGTATAGCGCATGGTGGGTGAACAAATTACTGTTGGGAAATTGATAGAAAATCGAATAGTCATGACGATATCCAAGGCGATGATCATTATATAGGCATCACGTCCAAGATAGATAGACCGACTCCTGCCTGCATCTACCTCTATTACTCCACACATCGACCACTATCTAGCATGCATCTAGTGTATTAAGTTAATGGAAAAATGGAGTAACGGAATAAGAACGATGACACGATGTAGACAAGATCTATTCATGTAGGAATAGACCCCATCTTGTTATCCTTAATAGCAATGATACATGTGTGTCTTGCTGCCCCTTCTGTTATTGGGAAAGAACACCACAAGATTGAACCCATCACAAAGCTCCTCTTCCCATCGCAAGAAAAATCGATCTAGTTGGTATAACTACACCAAAGATTCAAAGAACAAATACGAGGCTATAAGTAATCATGCATATAAGAGATCAAATAAGACTCAAATAATATTCATGGATAGAAACTGACCTTGAACTCAAAATTTATTGGATCCCAACAAACACACCGCAAAAGTTTACATCAAATAGATCTCCGAAAGAACATTGTATTGAGAATCATAAGAGAGAGAGAAGAAGCCATCTAGGTACTACCTATGGACCCGTAGGTCTATGGTGGACTATTCACGCATCATCGGAGAGGCACCTATGAGGAAGATGAACCCCTCGTGATGGTGTTTAGATTGGATATCGCGGTTGTGGAACTTGCGGTGGCTCGAATTGTGTTTCGTCGACCCTTCTAGGGTTTTTGGATTTCCTAGGAATTTATAGGCACGATAGTTGAGGTGGTGCCCGTGGTGCCTAGCCCCCACCAGGCCGCACCAGGGGGCCTCTAGCGCGCCCTGGTGGGTGCTGGCCACCCTGGGCTCCCTCTTCTCGTGTTCTTTGGCCCATCTTCTTTCTTCTGGTCCGTATAAAATTCCACAAAAATCCCTGTAGTGTTTTGTCTCCGTTTGGTATCGATTTTCTGTGAAGTAAAAAACAAGCAAAAACAGCAAATAGCACTTTGGCACTATGTCAATAGGTTAGTCCCAAAAAATGATATAAAGTTGTAATAAAATGATTGTAAAACATCCAAGAATGATAATATAACAACATGGAAAAAGAAAAAATTATAGATACGTTGGATACATATCAGCATCCCTAAGCTTAATTCCTACTCATCCTCGAGTAGGTAAATGATAAAAAAAGAATTTTTGATGTGGAATGCTGCCTAACATGTTCATCGTATTCTTTTCTTCTTTGTATAGTATGGACATTTGGACTTGTAAATGATTGAAAACAATAGTCTAGTTTTAACATAATGAATTCAATATTCAATCATGTCAACAAGCTACCATGTCTTTCAAAATATCAACACTAAAGAAAGTTATCCCTAGCCCATCATGCTCAATCATTCATCCATTCGTGAAACACATTCAAATATTAGCTATGCCCAATGCTCAAGTACGATCATAGTGCCACCTAGTTGGTGCTTATAAGAGAAGATGGACACTCAAAGCAAAAAATAAAAATTGCATAAAGTAAATAGATAGGTCCTTCGCAGAGGGAAGTAGGGATTTGTAAAGGTGCTAGAGCTTAAGGTTTAAATTGAGAGAGAGAAAAATATATTTTGGGTGGCATGCTTTTCCTGTCAACGAAAACAACAAAGTAGCTCACAATACTTTCCATGCTAGATATATCATAGGCAGTTCCCAAACAAAAAATAAAGTTTATTCCTTTTTCCACCATACTTTCACTTTCCATGGAGGGCTATATCCACGGTTTCCTTCCATACCAACACTTTCTAAGGAATTTATTATTTGAAAACATAAAGTAAATATTTTTTCTTTTTCATTTCGGGAATGGGCATCCCTATTACTGCCGCACTCCCGTGCAATGACAAGTGAATAAACACTCATCTTGAGAATAACACATATAGCATGGAAAAATATTGGACACTCCCCACCGTTTCATGAGCAGTACGGGCACACAAAAGAGAAAAATTATTTTGAAAATTTAGAGATGGCACATACAAATTTGCTTTGAACGGCATGGAAATACCGCATATAGGAAGGTATGGTGGACTCATAAGTAAAAACTTGGTTTAAGAATTTTGGATTCACAAGTAGTATTTCTACTTAGTAGAAATGAAGGCTAGCAAATAGATTGGGAAGCAACCAAACCAAGAAACGAAAAAGCACATAAGTGAGCATTGAACATAACTAACACCGAATCATGCACCACAAGTAGGATGTAACTTCATGGCATAACTATTGACTTTCGTGCATGCATAGGGAATCACAAACCTTAACACCAATATTCCTACTAAGCATAATTACTCACTAACATGACTCACATACTAATATCATCATGTTTCAAAACTATTACAAGGAATCAAGTTTAATTTGTCCAATGATCTTCATGAAAGTTTTTATTATATAGTCCTTGGATATCTATCACTTTGGGACTAGTTTCATATATTGCCATTGGTTTTTGGCAAGCTCAAACAAATTTAAGTGAAGCACATGAGCATAAAGATTTCATCTCTAAAAAAGGTATAAGTGAAGCATGAGAGGATTTCTTCAAAAATTTACTAACTCTCAAATTAATCTAAGTGAAGCATGAGAGTATTTCTACAAAAGTTTCCAAGCACACCGTGCTAAAAAAGATACAAGTGAAGCACTAGAGAAATCTATAGCTCAAAAAGTTTAAGTGAAGCACATAGAGCAATTCTAACAAATCATAGCATGCTTTTGGCTTTATCGAATAGGTGTGTACAGCAAGGATACAAAGGAAAAACTAAAAAAGAGAGCAAGCAAATATACAAGACACTACAAGCATAACAAATGATATGTGACGAATAAAAATATAGCTCCAAGTAAAATACCGATGGTCGTTAGAAGAAAGAGGGGATTCCACTCGGGGCATCCCCAAGCTTAGTTGCTTGTTACTCCTTGTATATATCTTGGGGGTGTGGTAGCATCTCCAAGGTTAGGATTTTTCTACTCCTTATTCCTTCATCCATCGTGATCTTACCCAAAACTTGAAAACTTCAATCACACAAAACTCAACAAAATCTTCGTGAGATCCGTTAGTATAAGAAAGAAAATAACTACTTTAGGTACTGTTGTAAAATCATCCAAATTTTATAATTGCATTATACCTTCTTTATTTTTAAATTTATCATGGTTCATACCCTTCAATATAACCCATAGATTCATCCAAACAAGCACACAGTGCAACAAAAACAGAATCTGTCACAAATAGAACAGTCTATAGTAATCTGTACTTTACCCATACTTTTGTAAATCTAAAATTTCTAAAACATTAGGACAACGTAAGGAATTTGTTTAGAAAACCTTTGTAAAAGTTTCATCTCAAGATCACGTTCTTGAAAAAAAAACTAAATTCATATACTAGGCGCAAAGTTTCTGTTTCAGATTCAGCATCACTTCTTCTCATCCTATGAATCATCCTAACGGTTCTACTTGGCACAAACACTAAATAAACCATAAAAACACAATAATAACAGAGGCATAATTATGTAAACACTCGAAAACAGAAAGGAAAAAGCAAAAAATTAAGTTATTCATTAGGTTGCCTCAAAACAAGCGCTATTGTTTAACGCCCCTAGCTAGGCATATTGGATAGATTCAAGTATTGTCATCTTTGGTTTTGGTCACTTTTGTGAGGGCCTTCTCGAATCTGGGGGCCTCTTTATGCTTCCCCAAATTTACAGGAGAAGAAACCATCTTAAGATCCAAATTATCCGAACGCTTATTGCAAAGGGTAATCAAAGTGTTCAAATGATTGAGGTTCCCACTAATATGCTTGAGGGGTTCATGGTATTTTTGTAACTTGACCAAGTGCTTATGCAAGTCACCCAATTTGTCAAGAATTTGAACTCCCTATTTTGAAAAAGCAAGCCCCTTTTTTGGTGGAGGAACCCCCAAAGTTCCTTCCAAAACTTCATAAGCGGCGTTTGCATCAAGTTATATAAAATTGCCCTTTGAGGCGAAATCCAAAAGCTCTCTATGATGCAAAGCCAATCCAATATAAAATTTTCTAAGCAAAACTTTTGCATCTCCTTTTAGATTGGAAATATGATAGGATTCCATTAGCCTATACTAGGTATCTTTCAAATTTTCCCCTTGTTTTTGTTTGAAGTATAGAACTTCAAAAATCTGGTGACAAAGGGGGAGTCGTAACGCTAGTCATAGCAAGTAGCAAGAGATCTGACGAGAAAAAGGGCAAACAAAAAAGAGGACGAATAAAACGGTAAATTGGTGAAGTGGGGGAGAGGAAAACGAGGGCAAATGGCAAATAATGTAATTTCAAGGAGATGAGATTTGTGATTAGGAACCTCGTAGATGATGATGAAGTCCCCTTGCCGCCTACGATAGGCACGTAGAAGAGACTGCTTCCTCCCCGACAATGGTGCTAGAAATTCCTTTGACGTGGCTTGGACTGCGTCGGTATTTACCCAAAGAGGAAGGGATGATGCAACACAGCGATGGTAAGTATTTCCCTCAATTATGAAACCAAGGTTATCGAACCAGTAGGAGGATCGCCACCACCCAATAAGCAAGACCTGCACACAAACAACAAATACTTCCAACCCGACGCAAAATACAAGTTGTCAATATCTCTAAGGTAAATAGATAGATTAGGTGGTGATAGATAGGAGAGATAGATCTCTCAAGAACACAAATAAAAAGAGTAAATATGCAGCAATATATTTTTGGGTTTTTGGTTTGTAGATCTGAAAAGAAAGATTGCAAAAAGTGTAGATCCGAAAGCAATATGAGAGGAAAAGTAGACCCGGGAGCCGTAGGGTTGACTAGTGGCTTCTTTCATGAGTATAGAGCACGGCGGGTAACAAATTACTGTTGGGCAATTGATAGAAAATCGATTAGTCATGACGATATCCAAGGCGATGATCAATATATAGGCATCACGTCCAAGATAGATAGACCGACTCCGGCATCCATCTACCTTTATTACTCCACACATCGACCGCTATCCAGCATGCATCTAGTGTATTAAGTTCATGAAAAAATGGAGTAATGCAATCAGAAGGATGATATGATGTAGACAAGATCTATTCATGTAGGAATAGGCCCCATCTTGTTATCCTTAATAGCAACGATACATGCATGTCTTATTGCCCCTTCTGTCAGTGGGAGAGGACACCGCAAGATCGAACCCACCACAAAGCACCACTTCCCATGGAAAGAAAAATCGATCTAGTTGTCCTAACTAAACTAAAGATTCGAAGAAGAAATATGAGGCTATAAGTAATCAGGCATTTAAGAGATCAAAGAAGACTCAAATAATATTCATGGATAGAAACTGACCATGAACTCAAAATTCATCGGATCCTAACAAACACACCGCAAAATTTTGCATCAAATAGATCTCCAAGAGACCACTGTATTGAGAATCATAATAGAGAGAGAGAAGAAGCCATCTAGATACTGCCTATGGACCCGTACGTCTATGGTGGACTACTCACGCGTCATCAGAGAGGCACCTATGAGCAAGGTGAACCCCTCCGTGATGGTGTTTAGATTGGATCTCGTGGTTCTAGAACTTTGCGGCGGCTGGAATTGTGTTTCGTCGACCCTTCTAGGGTTTTTGGATTTCCTAGGAATTTATAGGCACGATAGTCGGTTAAGGGGGTGCCCTGGTGGGTGCTGGCCACCCTGGGCTCCCTCTTCTCGTGTTCTTCGGCTCATCTTCTTTCTTCTGGTTCGTAAAAAATCCACAAAAATCCTCGCAGTCTTTTGTCTCCGTTTGGTACTGTTTTTCTGCGAAGTAAAAACAAGCAAAAACAACAGCTACCACTTTGGCACTATGTCAATGGGTTTGTCCCAAAAAAATGATATAAATTTGTAATAAAATGATTGTAAAACATCCAAGAATGATAATATAACAGCATGGAACAAGCAAAAATTATAGATACGTTGGAGACGTATCAAAGAACACCGCAAGATCGAACCCATCACAAAGCACATCTTCCCATGGCAAGAAAAATCAATCTAGTTGGCCTAACTAAACCAAAGATTCAAAGAAGAAATACGAGGCTATAAGTAATCATGCATATAAGAGATCAAAGAAGACTCAAATAATATTCATGGATAGAAACTGATCATGAACTCAAAATTCATCGGTTCCCAACAAACACACCACAAAAGTTTACATCAAATAGATCTCCAAGAGACCACTGTATTGAGAATCATAAGAGAGAGAGAAGAAGCCATCTAGATACTACCTATGGACCCGTAGGTCTATGGTGGACTACTCACGCATCATCGGAGAGGCACCTATGAGGAAGATGAACCCCTCCGTGATGGTGTTTAGATTAGATCTTGAGGTTCTAGAACTCGCAGCAGCTGGAATTGTGTTTCGTTGACACTCCTAGGGTTATTGGAATATTTGGGAATTTATAGGCATAAGAGGCAGTGGAGAGGGGCCCCGAGGAGGGAACAACCCATCAGGGCGCGCCGGGCCCCCCTGGCGTGCCCTGGTGTGTTGTGTTCTCCTCGGCCCACTTCTCCGGTACTTCTTGGACCCACTGGGTGTCTTCTAGTCTGGAAAATATCTCCAAAAAGTTTCGTCGCGATTGGAATCCATTTCGTATTGATTTTTTGTGAAGTAAAAAACAAGCAAAAAAACAATTGTCACTTTGGCACTATGTCAATAGGTTAGTCCCAAAAAATGATATAAAGTTGTTATAAAATAATTGTAAAACATCCAAGAATGATAATATAACAGCATGGAAAAAGCAAAAATTATAGATACGTTGGAGACATATCATTACGCAACGCTATGTAAACGGTACCTCCACACAAAGAACAATACATGCAATCCGACGCGTGAGAGAGGTTGTTAATCTCTCAACGGTAAAAAAGATAGATTAGATAGTAGATTGGATAAATAGATCTGGCAAGCACACAAAATAGAAGAAGCAAATAAAAATTGTAGCAAGGAATTTTTGGGTTTTTGAAATAATATATCTGAAAACAAAAGCGGCAAAAAGATAGATCGAAAAGCAATATGTTTGAAAAGTAGACCCGGGGGCCGTAGGTTTCACTAGTGGGTTCTCTCATGAGTATAGCACATTGTGGGTAAACAAATTACTATTGGAAAATTGATAGAAGATGAAATAATCATGATGATATCCAAGGCGATGATCATTATATAGGCATCACGTCCAAGATTAGTAGACCGAAACAATTCTGCATCTACTACTACACATCGACAGCTATCCAGCATGCATCTAGTATATTAAGTTCATGGAAAAACAGAGTAATGCAATAAGAACAGTGACATGATGTAGAATTGATCTATTCATGTAGGAATAGACCCCATCTTGCTATCCTTAATAGCAACAATACATGTGTGCCTCGTTTGCCCTTTTGTCAGTGGGAGAGGACACCGCAAGATCGAAACCATCACAAAGCACCTCTTCCCATGGCAAGAAAAATCGATCTAGTTGACCTAACTAAACTAAAGAATCGAAGAAGAAATACGAGGCTACAAGTAATCATGCATATAAGAGATCAAAGAAGACTCAAATAATATTCATTGATATAAATTTATCATGAACTCAAAATTCATCGGATCCCAACAAACACACCAAAAAAGTCATTACATCAAATAGATCCCCAAGAGACCATTGTATTGAGAATCAAAAGATAGAGAGACAAAGACATCTAGCTACTGCCTACAGACCCGTAGGTCTATGGTGGACTACTCACGCATCATCGAAGAGGCACCAATGAGGATGATGACCCCCTCCGTGATGGTGTTAGATTGGATCTTGTGGTTCTGGAATTTGCGGCGACTGGAAGTATTTTTCGTCAAATCGTCTAGGGTTTCTAGAATATTTGGGTATTTATAGAGCTTAGAGGCAATGGAGGGGACTCCTGAGGCAGCACAACCCACCAGGGCGCGTCGAGATCATCTAGCGTGCCCTGGTGTCTTGTGGACCGCCTGAGCCCCCTCTCGGGCACTTCTTTGGCTCTCTGGCTTCCTTCTGGTCCAAAAAATCTCCAAAAAGTTTCATCACGGTTGGACACTATTTGGTACGATATTATGTGAAGTAAACAACAAGCAAAAAACAGCAATTGGCACTTGGCACTATGTCAATAGGTTAGTCCCAAAAAATGATATAAAGTTGCTATAAAATGATTGTAAAACATACAAGAATGATAATATAGTAGCATGGAACAATAAAAAATTATAGATATGCTGGAGACGTATCAAGAACTCACCTACTGAACTCTATCTACCTAATTCCTTCACTTTGTGACAACAATTGGTTTGATTTCTCACTTGTACAAATTCTCGGACTGGTACAAATCTGAAACCACCATATCCTTTTCAAATTTGAATGTCTTCGGTGAATGAGGTCAATGTCTTCGAACCTTGATTTAACTTTAAAAATCTTCTGAGAATGCATATGACCTCTTCTATTCCCTCGCGTCTCTAATTCATTCACAGCTACATGTCCGCAACAGAATCGCTAGGATCTCATAGTTTGAATTCATTTGCAGACTACTTGCAGATTCATCTGGAATCACCTAGAGCCTATTCTTACTTGCGCTCCACTATGAAGCCTTTGTCAAAGCCGAAGTCAGTGGCCAGTGAAAATGTACCCAAGAAGGCGGCAAGCAAAAAGTCTGAACACTGCCAAAGATCTTCCTCTGGAACTTGATGAGAAGTACAAGTCTGATCCAAACGAGAATTATACACAGCGCAAGAATAGAATCCAATGGATCCGAAGAGATTGGGTAGAAAAATGGTTCAACTATGAGTTTGTAACAAATGAGTACACAAAAAAGAATGATGAAAAAGCTCCATGGACTGACCTCATCTACAAGGATCTTCAGCCGAAGACAGAGGTTGAAGCTAGAAATATTGGCTTCTTTCCTTGCATGGTTATGCCTCCAATGCCATGGCTTACACATCCACCCAACATTCTTGGACGCCCAGAACCCGAAGAGTCTAATGAAGGGGATGGAGAACAACCTCCTATTTCTGCTCCTAAGTCTGTGAAGAAAGCAAAGGCTTCAAGGCCTAAGGCTTGAAAGGCTTCCAAGCCTGTTGCCACAACACCTCAGGCTTCAAGGTCACCGTCTTCTGATCTAGAAGAGACTGAGGATGAATCTCGCCTAGTTAGGTGAATTAAAACAAAAGATGTTGCTGCCCGAGGACTGAAGCCATCTGTCTCTTTGATGGATGCTTCTAATATGATCGAGTTATCAGATGATGAAGCACTGGCGAAGCTTATCCAGCAAAAAGAGGAAGAAGCTAAACATCTTAAAGACTTGCCTCTTTTTGATGCACAAATTCTCGACCACTTCATTGATGAATGATTTGCAGATCCCTCCCTCACCATTGACACCTTACAGGTACCCATCGGGATGAGTGTCACCTTCCAAGGAATGATGAATGCCGAGATTACTATGGCTCAAAAAGCCATTCAGCAATGAGCAAAAATCAGCCATGAGAAGGCACTGTTCAAGGCAAATGTTAACAAGCTTACAGCTAATCAAATCCATGGCTATCAGCTTATGTTGAAAAACCTCAAGGATGAGTTTGCTAAGAGGTGTGAAGTTGACAAAGGCGCCCTAGCGTGTCTCAAGAACAAAGCTGCAACAATGGTTCAAGCTCACAATGATATGCTAAAGAGAAACGCTCTTGGACAACCTGCACCTGACCCAAGGATCAATGAGAGATCGAGACACGCTTCAATGTCTTTGAGTTAACCCGCTCCCTCAAGATCAAAATCTTGAGGCATTGTCTTCCCTGCGTGCTTCTCTGGCTCAAGGTCACCTCCTATTTCCTCTGCTGTATCTAGCAAGAAAACCAAGAAGGCAGAAGCTGAAGCCAGAAAGCACAAGAAAGCTCAGCCCACCGAAGTCCAACACTCGACTCAGCCGAAGCCCAAGAAGTCAAAGTCTTTGCACTCTGCTCGAGTTTTGTTTGTTACACCGCCTGCTGAAGAGGAGCCCCTGCGTGTGACGCCTATCTCTGTGGCTCCTCCCACTGCTGAAAATACCAAGAGGCAAGTTATTCTTCATGAGCCTGCTCCCATAGAGGCTCATACCACTTGAAATATACCAACTGCCGACCCCCATGCAGCTGAAGACATTGCTCCTGAAGGCAATGTTGAGCAAGATCCGGTGCCTCCAATGGATGCACCTATGGTATCATTGCCACCACAAGAAAGTGAGTACATGGATATATGCACCCCAATTAGGCCAGAGATTCCTGAAGCTGATCACGATACTCCTTCACCCCCGTTCTTTCCACCTATACCAAGATCACCTAAATCACCCTTCGTTGCTAGGTAGATTGAAGCCTCTGCTAGTGTGTCACTGAAAGCACATTTCATCCCTTGGTGGTTTTGGTAATTAATAACAACATATATGTCATTAAACTAATGTTTTCAATAGGTATATTTCAGGAAAAGTTCAACGATGTGTTGGCAAAAGGATTGTGGAGAAACCCCAAGATGCAAGGAATTGGATTGACAAAGCTTCAAGCAAGAGGACTCTACATTTTACTTTGTGAGAAATCACTTTGAGTCCATAGGAAAGCACATACTATTAAAAGGGGGTAAGGTACTGTTGGTGAACAAGATGATCCACATGCACAAGTGATAGTCACCAAAAACACCCACAAGATCTTCCACAAATAGTTTGTCTAGAACCTTACCACTAAAATTGGTAAGACCAACAATTCCTATTTGGTATCACCGAGATTCAAACCCTAGACGGATCCTTAGCAAAACCCATCTCGGTACTACCAACTTTCCACTTTGGTGCCACCGAGTTCAATTGGCAAATTTCTGGTTAGCTATTTTTAAGCATCGGTACCACCGAGTTTTGCCAATCGATCTCACCGAGATTTGGACCAACTTCCTGGTTAGCCACTCTCAAGAATTGGTACCACCGAGTTTTGTGAATCGGTCTCATCGAGTTTTTGTACCAACTCTCTGGTTAGCCATTGTAAAGAATTGGTACCACTGAAAATTGAGAATCGGTCTCATCGAGTTGTCCGACCGTTGGTCATCTGATTGGTACCACCGAGAGTTATGTATCGGTCTCATCGAGATTCAAAAGTTATTGCCTTTTGGTCACTTCGGTACCATCGAGTTTTACACTTTGGTGTCACCGAGTTGGTCACTTTAGGTCTAACGATTGATTTTTGGGGAATGCTTATATATACCCCTTCACCACCACCCACTCGAAAGAGAAGCACTCACAACTATTCCATACTCGCCCCGTCCAATTTTCTAAGAGAGAGCCACCTACTCATGTATTGACATCAAGCCATTCCACTCTATCCATATGAATCTTGATCTCTAGCCTCCCCAAGTTGCTTTCCACCAATTCAATCTCTTCCACCATAGCCACATCTATGAGAGAGTGATTGTGTGTTGAGGAGTCTATCATCTTGAAGCACAAGAGCAAGGAGTTCATCGACATTGTCAAGCCTATTACCTTTTGGAGAGTGGTGCCTACTAGATTGGTTAGGTGTCGCTTGGGATCCTCCTACTTCGTGTTGTGGATTTGAACCAAGAAGTTTGTACAGGAAAGAAGATTGCCTACTTAATGAAGATCTACCCATAGTGAGGCTAGTCCTTCATGGATGGAAGCCGTTATGGAATAGTCAAGGTTGCTACTTCGTGGACCCTTATGGGTGGAGCCCTCCATGGACTGTCGCGACCGTTACGCTCCGTGGGTTGAAGACTCCATAAACGTGGATGTATGATACCACCACCTATTGGAACCACGGGAAAAATCTTCGTGTCTTCAAATTGCGTTTGATCTTCCTTCCTACCCTCTACTACATATGCTTGTTGTTACTTTCCGTTGCTATACTCTTAGACATGCAAGTGTAGGGTGTACTTGAATTGCTATCATTGCTAAAATGTGCCAACACTAAAACTTGGGAAAAGGTAGAATTTGTATTTGGTCAAGTAGTCTAATCACCCCCTATTGAGATACTTTTGATCCTACAAGTGGTATCATTGCTTTGGTCTCCATTTCATTGGTCTCACAACCTAGGAGAGTATGGCGTCTAGTGAGGGAAATTATCACCGTAGAGGTCCGTACTTTGATGGCACAAATTTTACTAGTTGGAAGCACAAAATGAAAATGCATATTCTTGGTCATAACCCTGCCGTTTGGGCTGTTGTTCGTATTGGCTTACAAGGTGAATTCTTTGGTGATGGAAAGGAACCGGATCGTGAAGTGACCGCGGATGACTTGAAGATGTTGCAATACAATGCTCAAGCATGTGACATTCTTTTCAACTACCTATGCCCCGAAAAATTCAACAAAATTAGTCGTCTTGAGTATGCAAAAGAGATTTGAGATACTTTGGTTGATATGCATGAAGGTACCGAATCCGTGAGAGAATCCAAGTTGGATGTTCTTCAAAGTGAGCTTGACAAGTTCAAGATGAAGGATGGTGAATGAGTCGCAGAGATGTACTCGAGGCTAGCTCTCATCACAAATGAGATTACCGGCTTAGGAAGCAAAGAAATGAACGACAAATTCATCATCAAGAAGATACTTCAAGCTTTGGATGAGAGATATGACACCGTGTGCACATTGATCTGAATGATGCCAAACTACAAAGATCTCAAGCCTATAGAAGTCATTGGAAGGATTATTGCTCATGAAATGACACTCAAGGACAAAGAAGAGCTTCACAACAAGTCTAGCGGTGCTTACAAAGCTACAAGTGATGCTCCCGCAACTTCAAGAGACAACCTTGTCACCAATGAAGAGATAAGCCTCATGGTCAAGAAATTCAACATGTTCTACAAGAATAGAGGCAAAGAACGAAGCTCCAACTCAAGATATTAAGAGAAGAGTTCGTCAAGTCGTGACCAAAACTACTATAATTGTGGGAAGCCTGGACACTACTACAATGAGTGCACGGCTCCATACAAACAAAGAGAAGAGTCACCTAGAAGACGAAGCTCAAGGAAAGAATCACCTCAAAGAGAGAGAAGGAGTAGAGATGATCGTTATGAATGAAGACCCTCAAGGAGAAGTAGAGACTCAAAAAAGTAGGAGAAGTACACCAAGAGCTACACAAGAAGAAGACATCAAGCTCATGTTGGTGAATGAGTTTTCGGCTCCAAATCCGACAACAACTCCGAGAGAAGCTATCACTCCAACTCCCACTATAGTCAAGATGAAGGTGTTGCCGGACTTGCACTAGTGGCTACCAACCCCTATGATCTATTTGATTCACCAAATGAAGGGAGTGGAAGTTGCTTCATGGCTGAAGGACCCAAGGTATGACACCTCGAGTATCTTGATTTCAATAGTGATGAAGATGATTTACTTGGTGATGATGACTTGCTCTTTGATAAAACTAGTGATGTTAGTCAAAATGAACTTGATAATTTTCATGCTAGTCAAGATAAGTCGGCTGATGATGATAAGATGAAAATAGAACAACTAACTAAAGAATTAAACAATCTTAAGTTAGCCCATGAATCTACTCTAGAAGATCATAGAGAGCTTGTAAGGACTCATGAGAAGCCATGCTTCGAGAAGCTCACCTTGGAGGAAGAAAATGAGTTTCTTAAAGCTATCAATGACGATCTCCGAAAGAAGACTTCATATTATCTAGCCAAACGATTACTCTTATCTACATTCACGCCACAAATTAAACCTAGACAAACTAGTAACAAAGGCAAGAAAGGTTCTTCATCTAGTAGCAACAATAAAAATGCTAAATCTAATGATGTTGCTTCTAGTAGTTATATTGATTCCACTAATGATGATTCTCTTAGCCAAGTTACACTTGAGCAATAAAACGATTTATTGAAATGAATTATATAGAAAGGTATCTACAAGAGTCTTGCCGGGTGTAAGCAATTTGAGGAGATTGTACGCAAGCACGGAGGATACCGGAAGAACCATGGCATTGGCTACTTCAAAGCAAATGGAGTTGAATGGGAAGAAGGTCAATACCCCAAGGCCAAGTTTGTTCCTAAAAGGGGGAAGTATGAACATACTCTTCCCAAGGGAACAAACACTCAAGATGACCTTCCACCACAAGACCACAAGCTCAAGGGAAAGGACAAGCTTCAAGAGGACATTGCCTCATATGAAGATGAATCCCAAGCTTTAGTGGAGTGGGTTCCCAAGGCTACTTCAAGCTCAACTTCTACAAGTGCCACTTCAACACCAAGGATCCCCATCAAGTTGATGTGGATCCCCAAGAATAAGAACTAGAGAAGTTCTTGAGGGATGACTCCGCCAACGAAATTCACTAACATTCATTATTGGCAAGAACTAGTTGCAATCAACGTCAACATCATGCAATAGTTCAAGGAGTCACACATTCCCTCAAAGGTAAGCAAGCGACAAGGTAATCAACAAATCCATGGACATCATCATGTATGGTTCGCACTCCATGTCCATAGATATCCTTGTATTTGTCTCTTGTGTGTTGGGACTAACCCATGTAGGTGAGAAGAGTAAGGAAACAACAAGGATGCTCCCAACTCTTGGTGACTTTCATCAACCTTGAGCATCCACCACTACATCACCCACATGAAGTCTTCTACGACAAACCCAAGGTTAGTTTATCCCTCCTATGGGGGAATGTCACATCAAGGGGGAGCTTTACTCTAAGACTTGAGTTAAAGCATCTCATAGTATGTGATAACATTAAATTCTATATGTAAAAGTGGTAACCCCACTTGTGCTTAAATGATGAGTATGACCTATGATCAAGTATTCTTACTTGGCTCCTAAGTCAATATACTCATATATAGATGACTCCGTCATCACCAAAATGCTTGATAGATGCTAGTATGTATGTGCATGTTTGCCATGATTTCATTTGACATCTTATTATGTGAGCATGTTGGTTTGCATTTCTTTATGCATTTTAGGACATCCAATTGTTGTTATTTGGCTCTTGTTTTTTCTTTTGCCAATTGGATGGACAAGAATGCCTAGGACCACTCTCTATCTATCTCCGCTTTCTTGTCTCATATTCTATTCTTGCTGCATCACAAAATTTGAACAAGGATTTTTTGATCTCTCTGTGTGAGGAGCACTCGGAGTTCCGTATCGACAAAGGACTGACCATTAAAACCTCCCAAGTGCATCTTGGTGGAACCAATACCAAATTCTCGGTATCACCGAATGCCTAGGGTTGATCTGGTTTTCACACTCGATATCACCGATTCCATCTTCTCGGTTACACCAAGTTTCCCTACCAGCTCACGATAGAGGAACTCGGTGACACCGAAAAGTTAGAACCGGTGTCACCGATAGCCATGGGTATATAAAGAGGCGGACCCGACTTTTGAAATTAACTCCTCAAACGTCATCCACTCCAAAACCCTAGCTGTCGAACAAGGACCCCTCGTCATCCCCTTCGTCTTCCCAAGCGCCTCCGCCGTTGGAAATCCACGTCGTCGACATAATGTTCACCCCCATCGCCGCCGTAGCGAGATTGTCACCAACTTAGGGTACGATTTTGACCCCTCGTGTGCTCCCGTTTCCGAATCTTGCGCATTAGGACTTTTCCATCGATAAGCCAAAGTTTGAGATCTATCTATCCATTAGAAACTTCATTAGACTAGAGAACAAACAATTTTTTAGGGTTTGCCGTCCACTACTTGAATCTCGGTAACACTGAAGCAAAAGAATCGGTAGCACCGATTCCCTTTTCTGGTCGACTAAGAACAACCTAGGTGAAACCGAGTGCCCATTTTCGGTCTCACCAAAAGTGGTGCCAAGTTTATTTTAGAGGGTTGTTTGTCTCGGTGGGTCCAAAAAGTTTGCATCGGTAGTACCAAAATTCACTTGGCAGAATGCAAATCTTAAGAAATTTTAGTTCAAATTTGAGAAAATCTTCTGAATTTTTGTGATGAGTCAACCTATCCACTCCTCTATACTCTATTTCACAGGGTTAGAGATGTCAGGCTCAGATGATAGCCAGAATGATTTTAGAGAGAAAAGTGTTGACATGAGCTCAGGCTCTAGTCCTGAAGGGAGCTATGATGATGTTCCTAGCTCACCTGATCTGCCCAAAGCTACAACTAGGGCAAGAAGGAAGCTCAACTCCGATGATGAGGATGAAGATTTTATACTTGAGGAGCTATCCAGGAAAGATGATGCTGCCAAGAGCACTACTGCTGCCTCTTCATCCAAGAATTAGAAAGCTATAAGGAAAGAGTATGCTAGCTCAAGGACAGTGAGAGCACCAGAGAGTGCTAGGGCAACAATGTCTGTTGAGTCCTCAAAGAAGTCTATGCCTAAGAAGGCAGGGAGAAGAAGAAGAGAGAAAGGACAAGATTTGTTAAAGCTAAAGTTCTTCCTTCTACTCCAGAGTATTTAGATGAGGAAGAAGAGGAGGAAGAGCCAGCTGCAAAGGCTCCTCCTAAGAAGAAGAAGAAGTGCATGGCTGATGCTATGCCTAAGGATACATCATCCAGAGGCACCAAGACTGCCCCCAAGAAGGCTGCTATAGATAAACCCAAGAGGTTCTCCAGAGACATCCCAGCTGCTTCCAAGAACAAGACCTCCACTTTTAGGGAAGCTGAGGATGATGCTATGTCGTATTTGATGAAGCTAAGACCACACCTTCCAGAGCACAATGCTAGTCACTTGCTTGTTGAGGACATGAAGAAGAGGAAGGACATAGGTTTGAGAGAGTGGAGAACCGTTGATATGTATTCACAGAGGAGGAAGACTGCTATGGACTACATGTTCCATACAAAAGAACAACAAGACTTCTATGAAACAATTTTTCTTGACAAGAGCCCTGCTGTGAGTGATATGAGGTTTGTGGACTAGAAGTACATCAAGGACAATGAGGATTACTTTCCAAGTGTGCACGACAACTTTCATTGCATTGGTCTGGATGAGTTTGTTGATAAGGAGTTTACTGCTTGGAATGATGAAATGATCATTCAATTCTACTCCACTGCTCATTTCTACGGAGATGGTAGAATTGTGTGGATGACTGAAGGTGCAAGATATGAATCCATTATTGAGGAGTGGGCTGCCATCTTAGGAGTCCCAGAGGTGGAAGATGGTGACATTAATGTATACAATGAGCCCAAGGCAATCCACAATGCCATGAAGAACATGTACAATGAGATTCCTGCTGCACATGTGAAGTCCCACAAGATAGGATCCATTTACCTCCTCCAGGCTGGTCTACGCACTATCAACACTATATTGCGGCATACCTTGATGCCTAAGTCTGGAGATGAGAAGATGATAAGAGGATATTCCATTAACATCCTGCTCCACCTAGATCAACATATGAGATTCAAAGTTATGGATCTGATTGTGGAGACTATGAAGAGGGTTGCTGCTGATCAGAAGTGTTCATGGTGCTATGCACCCTATATCCAGATGCTTATCAACTCCAAGTTGGAGAAGCACATATTTGCACTTGACCGACCACATTTGCCACTATTACCAGAGCTAGAAGACAGCGTTATGGTGATGGACCCATATCATCCCACTTCAGCTACAACATAGGCACATGCAGAGGCAGCCAGAGACTCCAGTTCTCAGGTGCCAAGGTTTAGGAGTGAGCAGATGGATCTCCTACTTAGCTCTGTCCCCAACATGCCGAAGGACATTAGCGACATATTGAAGAACCAGGCGAGCCTTGCGAGGATTGTTGACACCAAATTTCATACTCTCAACAACAAGGTGGATGAGCTCATAGTGACTATGAATGAGCTCAAGAAGGAAGTTGATGGCGTTCCCAGTCCCACACTACTGATGATGATCAGGATAGTCCACCTCTCAGGACAGCCATTCAGTTCAGGACTCAGCCTAGATCTGCTATAGTGCCAGTTCTAGAGTCTAGACCTTCTTCCTCAGCACTTGTCGCAACTTCTTCAACCCCTTCAGCTCCTCCAGCTCCTCCAGTTGCTACACCAACTCCGCCCATGACGTTTGCAGAAGTCTTCACTAATGTTGTTCTCTCGACTCCTTCATCGACCACCGGAGGAGATCAGCCCTAGAAGAGCGCTTAGGTATATACCTTCTGACTTTTTGGTAACTTGTTGCCAAAGGGGGAGAAGATGTATATAGATCTTTAGGCTTCGAGGGAGAGAGAGAGAGCATTGCTTTTTATCGCTTTTCAAAAACATTGAACTTTTGGTTGGTTTGCTTGTGTTAAACTTTGTTGGTGTTTGATCATACACTTGATGTGTATTGCTACTATTTCCTATCCTTGTGATGCTTATGAAATAATCATTCACCTTTGCTTGATTGTGTTGTGCTATGATATTCATTCATATTATTCTCGCACACCACCAATTTGTATGTGACATGAAAGAGTGCCCCATGTACCTAATCGATTGTGCATTTGCATTCAAACGCAAATTTAAAATAATGCACAAATTTATGGGGAGCTCTTGCTTATCACATACTTCTCAAAGCAACGATTATATTCATTGATTATATCAAATGTCGAATCTTTGATCTATATGTTGTCATCAATTACCAAAAAGGGGGAGATTGAAATCACATTTGCTTACTTGGTGGTTTTGGTAATTAATAACAACCTATATGTCATTGAACTAATGTTTCCACTAAGTATATTTCAGGAAAATTTTAATAATGTGTTGGCAAAAGGATTATGGAGAAACCCCAAGATGCAAGGAATTGGATTGGCAAAGCTTCAAGCAAGATGACTCTACATTTTACTTTGTGAGAAATCACTTTGAGTCCATTGGAAAGCCAATACTATTAAAAGGGGGTAATGTACTGTTGGTGAACGAGATGCTCCACATACACAAGTGATAGTCACCAAAAACACCCACAAGCTCTTCCACAAATACTCTGTCTAGAACCCTACCACTAAAATAGATAAGACCAACAATTCCTATTTGGTCTCACCGAGATTCGAACCCTACACGGATCCTTATCCAAACCCATCTCGGTACTACCAATTTTCCACTTTGGTGCCATCAAGTTCAGTTGCCAACTTTCTGGTTAGCTATTTTCAAGCATCAATACCACTGAGGTTTGCCAATCGGTCTCACCGAGATTTGGACCAACTTCCTAGATAGCCATTCTAAAGAATCGGTACCACCGAGTTTTGTGAATTGGTCTCACTGAGTTTTTGGACCAACTCTCTGGCTAGCCGTTGTCAATAATTGGTACCACCGAAAATTGAGAATCGGTCTCACCGAGTTGTGCATTCTGAACGTTGGTCATCTGATCGGTACCACCAAGAGTTATGTATCGGTCTCACCGAGATTCAAAAGTTACTGCCTTTTGGTCACTTTGGTACCACCGAGTTTTGCACTTCGATGTCACCGAGTTGGTCACTTTAGGTGTAACAGCTGGATTTTGGGGGATGCCTATATATACCCCTTCACCACCACCCACTCGAAAGAGAATCACTCAGAACTATTCCATACTTGCCCCATCCAATTTTCTGAGAGAGAGCCACCTACTCATATGTTGTGATCTAGCCATTCCACTCTATCCATATGAATCTTGATCTCAAGCCTCCCCAAGTTTCTTTCCACCAATTTAATCTCTTCCACCATAGCCAAATCTGTGAGAGAGTGATTGTGTGTTGAGGAGTCTATCATCTTGAAGCACAAGAGCAAGGAGTTCATCGACATTGCCGAGCCTATTACCTTTCACTACTAGGAAAAAGCTTATAGATAGACGCCTATAGACGCTTATAGATAAACCCGCGCTACTACTAAGTGGTCTTCACTATGGCCCCGAGATAGGCCATAGTAGTAGCTTGGGGTATAAAACCCGCGCTACTGCTAAGTTGATAGTAGTAGCGCTGAAAATAGAAATAGCGATACTGCTAAGCTGGACCCGACGATCCCACCGACACTATTGGTAGTAGCAGCGCTCGCCGCAAAAAAGCACTACTGCTAAGATTTTGAGCTAAGCCCGCGCGGGCCGGCTCAAAATTTCCTAAGTCCCCCACTACTCCCCCTCCCCCCCTCTTCCGCACTCCTCTGTGTCGCCACCATCGCCATCGACCTCACCGCCGCCGCCCGAGGCCGCCCTCGACCTCACCGCCGCCACCCTCTCCCCTGTCATCGTCGCTCCCCTTCCCGAGACCACCGTCGCCACCACAACCCTCTCCCCTACTGCCGCCACTCCCCTCCCCGAGACCATCGACGTCGTAAGCCTCTCCCTGCCTCCTTTCTCTCTCTCTCTCCCATCACTCTCCCCCTCTCTCAGATTGATTCCTCCCCTCCCCTCTCCTCATGCATTGGCTCCGCCACCCAACACCTTCCCATCTCTTGACCTCTCCGCCGGCGGCAATGCCTCCCCCCTGCTCTCTCCTTCACTGTCATTGCTGCCCCACCCTCTCCTCCTCCCATCCCATCCAATTCCATCATGTACCCTCCCCTCCCCTCGACCCGCGAGAAGGTCAGGCGGCGGCCATGGCGCCCGCTTGCAGATCCGCCATGGGTTTATCTCCTCCCCATCTCCGGCCGACGGTGCACAGGACCTACTCCTCGAAGGGCCCATCTCCGGCCAGTGGTCACGATTTTTTTTGGTTTTTGAAATTGATAGTAGTAGCGTGGGTCAAGGGCACGCGCTACAGATAGTTAGTAGTAGCGTGTGTGCCACCAGCGCTACTATTAACACATGTACTAGTAGCGCGGGATGAACCAGCGCTACTACTACCAATTAGCTGTAGCGCGATAGTAGTAGCGTGGGCACCCGCGCTACTACTAGACGTTTAACCAACACTACAACTAGGCTTTTTCCTAGTAGTGTTTTGGAGGTTTGTGCCTCCTAGATTGGTTAGGTGTCTCTTGGAAGCCTCCTACTTCATGATGTGGAGTTGAACCAAGAAGTTTGTACGGGCAAGGAGATCGCCTACTTCGTGAAGATCTACCCATAGTGAGGCTAGTCCTTCGTGGATGGAAGCCATTATGGAATAGTCAAGGTTGCTACTTCGTGGACCCTTATGGGTGGAGCCCTCCGTGGAATCTCGCGACCGTTACCCTCCATGGGTTGAAGACTCCATAAACATAGACGTACGATAGCACCACCTATCAAAACCACGGGAAAAATCTTCGTGTCTTCAAATTGCGTTTGATCTTCCTTCCTACACTCTGCTACATATGCCAGTTGTTACTTTCCGCTTCTATACTCTTATACATGCATGTGTAGGGTGTACTTGAATTGCTATCATTGCTAAAATCTGCCAACATTTAAACTTGGGAAAAGGTAGAATTTTTATTTGGTCAAGTAGTCTAATCATCCCCCCTCTAGACATACTTTCGATCCTACAGTGACCACTCAAATGGCTTCGTCAAGGACCCAGAGCTATTATGTCTTCCATCCCTGAAGATTAAGTATGTATTACTCCGACTGCATTAGTCGATGAAGTGCTCTGGATTGAAGATGTTCTCGTGATCAACCTGAGGCTAAAGCCAAGGCAGCCGAAGACATTGCTGCAAATAACATTGTGGGTGAAGCCAATGCCCCATCCCGAGATGGACCTCCTATCCCAGCTACGCCATCAACTGATGACAATGCAAATAATATTTTTATGGCTCTCAATAGGGAAGAAGAGATGGTGCCCGTGAGATGGCCCAGGCTAGTTCCACCACCAAGGATGGGCCCGCAATTTAAATTCAACATCCATCGTCGTCCTAGTGTCATGAATCCTATGCCCAGACTCCCATGTCTTCAACAATCTGGCCTTGCAAGACCCTTCCTCTTTGATGTCAAAAGCTTCAGATTGAACAACACCTTCCTTGACTCAGACAAAAATCCATACAATCATCCGTAGATACAATCTGACAGATTCTAGAGTGCACCACAACGTGAGTACTACATGTATGTGCTCTATGGACAAAACATGATCTCCCCCCCCCCACACAAACATCCCAGTTTTGAAGCCATGATGGATCTTCCTTGTTTTCATCAAGCACTGGAATGTCTTTAGGATGTTGGACTCTTGCCATTTGTCATTGACCACGAAGACTGAGTGAGGAACTCATTCTCTAGTTCTATGCAACTCTCCACATCTCTGGATTCGGAAGAGACCTGAATACATGGAAGATGGACTTCATGATTCGTGATGAACATATCACTGCTGCTGCCATGAAATTTCCCCTCGCAACACCACTTGTTGCCTCAGGCAAAGACTTACATCTGAGGTATGCGGCCTATGCTGAAGCCACCCGAAGCATATTCCAAATGCCAGAGCCCATCATGTCTGCTATGCTCACATTGATGAAGCCTTTGGCTCCAGATGCAGAGTTTCCCACATCATTCTTCATTGATGATCTAACCAGAGCAACGTTGATAGGCTCACTTCGCCTTCCTCAGCCCAACATACTGTCACATAAGCCACTACTAGCACCTTGCCTCGCCATCGTCAACCCAGAAGAGAGCGTGTAATGATTGATAGAGAACTCCTTGTCTCGCTTATCCAGAAGAAGGATCGTCATCACGAGTGGGCGTGAAGACAAATGCATTCTATAGTGCAAGACATCAACCGCATTTGCAATCTTACCACCAAGAATGCCTTCGTGGCTCATGAAACAACTCGTCGCTCTAGGAATACATTGACTATGCTGGCCCCAGAACATGAGCTTCGTGAGGATGGATTCATGCAATTCTACAGGTTTGGTGCTCCTCCTCCTCGCATGAAGAAATGGCATGAGACCCCCTCCCTTGAAGACAGTGACTACTCCTCCTCTGCCCCATATGTCCATGTCCGACTTGATGAAGCTGATGATGCCACGTCTTCACCTGCACTAACTCAGCGACGCGACACTGCACCGATCTCATCTGCACCAGCGCATGAAGACCTTGCTGCACCGTCAACCTCAACTAATGCTGGGCACGCGTAGTGCTCAATGTCTTCATCCTTTTTGGTCATTCAATGACAAAGGGGGAGAAACATTGGGCTGATAGTCTTCAAGCGGGTCTATCTATATGGGCTGGGTGTTGCTATTTTGTTAAGTTTACAACTCTCGTTTTGAACATTTGCTATTTGGGTTGTATAACTTAAGTCCTAATGGACGCCTGCACACTTTATGTTTATCGTACTTTTGGCACCACTTAAAGCTTTATCATATGCGCCCGAAGCCATACTGCAGACACCAATTTTTCATTATGCATTTCATTATCTTCGCAATATCATTCAATGCATAGTGATTGGATTACAAGATATAGGGTGGGATCTCCACAAATCCAAACCTGCCATGTGCTTTTGCATTCCAAGCAAAATCTTTGTAAGCACATATTGAGGGGGAGCTCTCTATATATTGCAGTCATAATCTTCAAGTCTTTATCTTCATATATTTTATCCCCGTTGAAGACTTCAACCAGTTTGTCATCAATCAACAAAAAGGGGAGATTGTAAGTGCACCTAGTGCCACCCTTGTTTGGTTTTGAAGTACTGAAGACAAACATAGTTGAGGGACTAATTGTGAGAGTTCACATGTTAACATATATAGAAGTTCCTGGAGATTCGGTTTAACCATCAAAGACGACCCCTAAAAATGTACGAAGACATTGACGACCCACTCTGCTATCTCACACAAAAAATGGAGAGAGATGAAATTTTGTTCGCATCTAGAGAGAATAGGGCTATCTGCCAATGCTCTCTCCATTCCCCATCACCGGAGGTCTCCCTGTCCCTGCAATGTACGTTCGCGAGTAGAGCACCGTTGCTTCCCGTTCCCCACCGCCGGAGTTCCCAGTTCCCTGCTGCCGGAGTTCCCTAGTTCCCCGCCAGTCCACAGTCACGGGATCATGACAACCCCGCTGGGAGAGAGAGAGGGAGGGGGAAGGGAGAAAGGGAGGGATGAATGAAGGGAGGAGATGTACCTCGACCGCACCAGTGCCCTTACTCAGCCGCCGTTGCCCCGATCCAAATCGCCGCCGCTGGTGGCTATGAGCACGTAGTTCTCAGCCTCGAGCATCATCACCTATCGGCGGTGCATCGAGAGCATTGCTGAGTCCCGCACGAGCAGCGCCGCCAGGCCTCCGTTGCTCGTGGCCAGTTTCTCCTCCATCGCAGGTGGTAGTTGCGGTCACCACCCTTCTTGTCGCTCTCCAATCTGTTCGAGAAAAGGCCCTAGAGTTTGGCCGGAGGAGGCAGGTCGCAGTTGAGGAGTAGATTGGCGGGAATGGGCCGTCTCGGCCGGGGCCATCAGCACGCTCTAGGCCGCCGGACGCGGCTCTCTTCCTCAGTCCTGCCACCGCCGCCGCCGCTGCCAGCCACGTGGATGGCTCTGTCCGCTCCGCCTAGAGCGCGCTGCCTATTGTATTCGCGCGGCCGGTGGCGGGACGTCCGCCGAAGAGGAGGGGCGCGGCCGGTGGCGGGACGTCCGCCGAAGAGGAGGGGCGCGGCCGGTGGCGGGGCGTCTGTTGAATAGGAGGGGCGAGGGCCGGGCCGGCGGGGAGGCCGGCTGTGTGGCGAGGCGAGGGGTGCGGGGCGCGGGGGCTGGGGTGGCGAGGGGGCGGCGGTGGCGAGGCGAGGGGGCGAGAGGGAGGTTGCGGTGGGGCGGGGCGAGGAAGAAGGGAACGGGCGGAATCGTGGGTTCGCGTTTTTTCGGTATCGGTACGTGGTTTTTGCTGTGTTTAGCGATGGAGTGATGTGATTAGCGACGTGGTTAGCGCGTGGTTTGTTGTGTTAAACATCCAGAGATTTGTGGCCTTTAGATATTGCCAATGGATGTCCCAGATTGTTTGAATCTGCCACCTCTTTTTTTTTATAGGGGTAGTAGATAGTAGATACATTCTTTCTCTGTTGGTATTTTTTTGCGAGTATTTTTTCATGTCCATATCAGTGTGGTTTTTTACCAGTGCCTGTGCGAGCAGATGAACCCCCAAATTTCTCCATTTTGGCCCCGAAAATGTCCCGCGTGTCGACCTGTTATAGACCAAAATTAGTACAAGTTTACCAGATTTTGTTAACAATTCATTTTCAATTTATATTAATAATTCAATAATCATGTATGTAGATTCCAGAATTTTACACTGAAGAAAAGAATAGCTCGATGCCTTCTTACCCGTCTAGCTACTTGATGATGTATATCAAATGAGATTATCTATAATCGGACCCCTCAAACCTGTCTCAAACGCCCAGACAGACCGACCGGTCACTGTCCGGTCATGAAAATGCGACCTAGACGGGTCTCAAACGCCCGGACTGACCGGAACCCTCCCATTTTCAGCCCAAATATGAGGCGGATATGGGGGAGCCCGGGCGTGCCCAGGACACCCGCCACGTCGGACCTGACAGCCCAAACCCACCTTAAATTGCCCCCAAATTCTCCAAACCCTTCCTCCTCCTCCCACCACCTTCAACACTTCCCGCGCCCGATCCTCGCCGTCCGGCACCCTTGCTCCCCATCCTCACCACCTGTCCCAATCCGTCGCCGCGATATCTTCCAGCCCGACCCCGACCGCTGCGATGAAGACGCAGTCTGCCTCGTCCGTCGGCATCCCTTCGTCTGCTTCGTCTTGCAAGCCGAAGAACGCCGCCCCGTCGCCGGCAGCAAGAAAGGATAACCGGCAAGTCATGGAAAACAAGCGGGAGAAGGCCTTCAACAGTGTAACCTTGTTTGGCCCCTTCAAGTTTTGCTAACTTTCTATTTTTAAAGGTCTAGGTTTCAACCAAAGCATAACCTAGTTTCAACTACTTGCACGGGACCTTTAACTCTCTAAGTTGATGAATCACGTCATTCTCAAGTAATTCCTAGGCCATGTTATCTAACTAGAGAGCAAACAAGGGATTTTCCTAGAATTTTTTAATTCCCAGTGAAATTTTTAACATACCAGATTTGAAAATATCTAGGATGTGACAGCAGCTGAGGCTTCAACCTTCGTTGTTGCTTTGGTGTTGCGACGAGGGGTGAACGACTACGCCTCAGGGTGAAGAGAAGTGGCTTGAACTTCCCTAATGAGAGGAGAGGCGAGCATCTAAATGATGCTGGAGCATAAGACTTGAGTCTTGCATAGGCTGCTGCTACTTGTGGAGTCATGCCCGAGGCCAGGTAGTCTCAACGTGCCTGCTCGCTTTGAGTGCTTCAGCATCCGAGTCAAGGAGGAGGTCGCATGTGATCGTTAGTGGCGTAAGAGTGGATTCATGAGCCGGGGGTGCGGCCATAGAGCTTGGCCTGGTATCGGTTTGATACGTGCATGGAATGAATGGCCCCGTCACATCCGCGTTGAGCCGCTCCTCTCCCTGTGGGGCACTAGAAAATGCCTCCAGATATTCTACTCCTAACCCCACCGTCTCCGGGGTGCATGCAGATGCGAAAGGGACACGGTTGTGAAAATAGACAAATGAGTGGTGCCCGAACATGTCCCCGGGCATTTGCGGGCCTGGATTATTTTGATGTATCCGACTTAGATGCTCTAATAAAGAAGACTCGTTATTTCGCAGGAAAGAAACTCGTTTTTTCTACTAAAAACCGACCCCAGCTAATTTTATCTAACGAAAGGTCGACATGTGTTTTCTCCGGCGCAACGCTGTTTGAGCCATTTAATCTGATGTACAACGGCCTTGTGCGTAACGCTGCAAGAAAAGCTCGGGGTTCGTGAGCCGTTCAAGAACGACTCATATTTTAGATTGACTCGAAATGAAATGAACCGGGAATGAGCGCTTTATGTAGCTCGATCAAGAACGAGCCGATCTCAAGCTAGCATTGGCTCGCTCGATTCTAGCTCGATAGCTCGATACCATATAAGTATATTAAATAATCTTATGTCTATCACGAAGAATTAGGATCATTCATTACCATATATGTTATGTACAATTTAGGCTCAATATGACACATGTCCAATCGTGTGTTCAACATCTTATTATGTTCGTCAATGTTTGAGAGCAAACGCACCTTCATTGTCTTATATGCACGATCTCTTGTCATTAAATACTCCATGCTAGTCTTCAATTCAGAAATAACTAGCGTCGTGACCCGCGCATTTATGTTACTATGTTAGTAGTTCATATGGTAAATTTTTAAAATATAAAGCTTTGTCCTTTTTAAATATCACTTGCACATTTCCAGTAGTGTTTTGGTGTCTAGCTTTCCATAAAAAACTAAATCTAAACAATAATGTCTACATATTAGCCATATGCACTTATGTTATTCATTTGTGCAATGCCATACCTCAGAATATTCCCATGAATGCTAACTTTTTAATTTTCATTATAGTTTGCTCATCTAATCATAATGTAACATACATATAGTCACTAGGAATTTATATAATGTTCTCTCTTACCCACTCTTGAGATAGTTTGATTATTGTTTTTCATATCAAAATTGTTTTCCCATCCAAATAAACTTATTATGCTTGGTATCGACCTTTCATGAACAGTTGGATGAAAATTCACATGGACACGGGGAAAACACATGAATAACTAAGAAGATGCATTATTCTTCCATGGGATTTGAGCTCATTGTTACTTTTGTTTCTTCGAGAAGTTATTTAAAAATGTTACCTATATAATTCCAATGAAGCAAACATATTCCACATTTGTTGCTCCAGCAACTACTACTTCTAATAATTTTTGGAATGGCTAGCTTTGATTCTTCTGAATCAACCTCATTTTTGTCGCTTCCAACCAACATAATAATATATGTGGATCAAAGAATATTTCAACATTGTAATGTGAACTAAAATAATAATTCTCCACAACTTACATCGCAAATACCTATATAATTCTCCACAACCTTCAAGTGGTAAAGATTTAAATAATTTTTCTATGTGGAAGAACATGATAATTTAGTTGCCTCGTATATTGTTGAGGTTGTCATGTCATGAAAACATGTTTAATTGTTGCTTTGATAAATTGGTAATTTAAAAACTAAATTGTTGGTGTAATCAAGGGATCATAAGTCGTAGGTCTAAACTTTGTGTTTCATCGGCATTTTCATGATCATACAATAGAAGGCCTCTCGGTGTTCCACATATGCTTCTAGATGCCCATGACATCAAAAGTTAGTCTATATGCCACATAAATTAGCTTTACAAAGAAATTGATATTTTTGTAAATGCATTGGTTTACATGACACTATTTCAAATTTGACATCTCAGACTTCAATTGGTAGGTTCAGTGAGATGTCTGTATGATTACCTAATCAATGGCGTCATTTTTGCCACCGCAGCCGCTCCTTGGCGCGTGCGTCCACACGGTCCATTGGATGGATGCTTATGTTCCCTCTGTCATACTCATGCCTTTGCTCCGGCCTACTATTTTCTGGCCGTGAGACTTTTTCCAGGATCGTATCATATTCATAGGGACTTAAGGCAACCCTCTATTCAATTCGGAGATTAAAGGGTGCATGTGCTCAAAGCCAATTCCGTTTCTCGTTTGTGTTGATGCGTTCAAGTAATGCATGTCCTCACACTGTAGTCACCGTGGGTGGTGATGCTTCGTGAAAACTTTAGCGACCACACAAAAATTAGCTTTGCAACCAAAATTATCTATTTGTAGGTGCATATGTTTACATGACACTGTATTTATATTTCAACATCACGGCGTCAATTGCTACTCCCTCCTTTCATCTTTATAAGACGTTTTAAGCAGCTTGCTTTGTATTGTTTTGGCCAATGACTGAATGTCTAAAATGTCTTATAAAACTGAACACAGGGAGTAGCTTCAAGGAGACGGCTGTAGGGTTACCTCATGGCCGGTGTTGTCTCGTCCACCACCGCCGTTTCTTCGACGTCTACGTCCATGTCGGTCATGGGATGGCTGCTTCGACTCCCTCTGTCGTATTCATACTTCTGCTCTCATCCGCTGATTTCTTGATGCGAAGACCTCTTACCTGATCGGACCATATTCCTAAGGTTTGAAGGCAAGCCTCTATTCAGTTGGGACATGACTGGTTCCTGTGCTCGAAGCCAAATTTCTTTCACATATGCGTTGATGTTCGAGCTCATGAGCACGTTTTGGTTCCTCCACCAAGTACTTGCCATCTAGTTCATGTCCTTCTCTCTTTTTCGGCTGAGACGTGTGTGCATAGGTCTTCGACAACCGTTAATTAAATGGTAGTTGATTTTGTTAGGACTCCTATCCGGATACGTTGGACCCAACCAATCTCACCCGTTAAAAATTTTAAGTTTATTAATGATGAATCCTAGACATTAGTTTTCTATCATTTTAATTATATAATAGATTCTTATGGAAATTATAATAAGATACCTGTTGGAAATATGCCCTAGAGGCAATAATAAATTGGTTATTATCATATTTCCTTGTTCATGATAATCATTTATTATCCATGCTATAATTGTATTGATCGGAAACTCAGATACATGTGTGGATACATAGACAACACCATGTCCCTAGTATGCCTCTAATAGACTAGCTCGTTGATCAAAGATGGCTATGGTTTCCTAGTCATGGACATGAGATGTCATTTGATAATGATATCACATTATTAGGAGAATGATGTGACGGAGAAGACCCAAACTACAAATGTAGCATATGATCGTGTCAGTTTATTGCTACTGTTTTCTGTATGTCAAGTATTTGTTTCTATGATAATGAGATCATGCAACTCACTGACACCGGTGGAGTACCTTGTGTGTATAAAACGTTGCAACGTAACTGGATGACTATAAAGGTGCTCTACAGGTATCTCCGAGGGTGTCTATTGGGTTGGCATGGAGCAAGACTGGAATTTGTTTCTCCATGTGACGGAAAGGTATCTCAGGGCCCACTCGGTAATACAACATCACAATAAGCCTTGCAAGCAATGTGACTAAGTGTTAGCCACTGGATCTTGTATTACAGAACGAGTAAAGAGACTTGCCGGTAATGAGGTTTAACTAGGTATGGAGATGCTGACAATCGAATCTCGGGCAAGTAACATACCGAAGAACAAAGGGAACATCATACGGGATTAACTGAATCCTTGACATAGAGGTTGAACCAATAAAGATCTTCATAGAATATGTAGGAACCAATATGGGCATCGAGGTCCTGCTATTGGTTATTGACAGTAGAGGTGTCTCGGTCATGTCTACATAGTTCTCGAACCCGCAAGGCCTGCACCCTTAAGGTTCAGGGACGTTTTGGTAGTATAGAGTTATGTAAGGTTGTGACCGAAGGTTGTTCGGAGTCCCGGATGTGATCCCGGACATCATGAGGAGCTCCGGAATGGTCCGGAGGTAAAGATTGATATATAGCAAGTCCTGTTTTGGTCGCCGGAAAAGTTTCGCGCTCATCGGTAGTGTACCGGGAGTGCCGGGGACCATCGGGAGGGGTATTTCGACCCAAGAGGCTACATGGGCTGTGGGAAGAGGTTTACCAGCCCTTAGTGGGCTGGACTAAGTCCCATAAGAGGCCCATGCGGCTAGAGTGGAAGGAGAAGGGAAAAAAAGCCAAGGTGGAAAGAGTTTCCAAGTGGGAAGGAGGAGTCCTTGTCCTACTAGGATTGAAGGAGGACTCCTCCTCTCCTCCTTGCGCAAGGCCAAGGGCTGGAACCTTGTGCACCAAGCCTCCTCCCTCCCTCCTCCTATATATACTAGAGGTTTTGAGGATTTTGAGACACAGAAAAACAGCCACGTGCTGCCCTCTCCTCTAGATCATAGTTTCTCCTCTAGATTGGTTTCAGCGCTGCTTAGGCGAGTCCCTGCTAGAATAGCTCCACCACCATCACCGCAACGCCGTCACGCTGCCAGAGAACTCTTCTACCTCTTTGCTCCCTCTTGCTGGATCAAGAAGGTGGAGATCGTCATTGAGCTATACATGTGCTGAATGCAGAGGTGTCGTCCGTTCGGCGCTAGATCAGAAGGACCATGATCAAGATCGCGATTCATGATTGGATCGCGGGACGGATCGTGATGGGATCGTGGGACGGATCGTGATTGGATTGCGAGATGAATCGTGATGGGATCACGGGATGCTCGACGATTTGGATCGCGAAGACGTTCGACTACATCAACCACGTTTCCTAACGCTTCTCGCTGAGCGATCTACAAGGGTATGTAGATCCACTCCCCCCTCGTAGATGCTCATCACCATGGATAGATCTTGCGTGTGCGTAGGAAATTTTTTGTTTCCCATGCAACGTTCCCCAATAGTGGCATCATGAGCTAGGTCTATGTGTAGATGAGATCTCGAGTAGAACACAAAGAGTTTGTGGGCATTGATGCTTAGATTGCTTCCTCCCTTGGTCGTGTTTTGGTTCAGCGGTATTGTGGGATGAAGCGTCCCGGACCGACCTTACTCGTACGCTTACGAGAGAGCGGTTCCACCGACCGAGGTGTAACTTCGTTGCACAAAGATGGCTGGCGGGTGTCTGTTTCTCCTACTTTAGTTGGATCGGATTCGACAAAGGCGGTCCTTGAGAAGGTTGAAAAGCAATTTATGTATCACCGTTGTGGTTTTGCGTAGGTGAGAATTGTTCTTGCTAGATACCCGTAGCAGACACGAAAAACTTGCAATAACAATTAGAGGACGTCTAACTTGTTTTTTGTAGGGTATGTTGTGATGTGATATGGCCAATTACATGATGAGATATATGTGATGCATGAGATGATCATGTGTTGTATATAATATCACGACTTGCATGTTGATGAGTACGGCAATCGGGAGGAGCCATAGGGTTATCTTTAATTATTGTATGACCTGCATGTTAATCATTAAGCGCTATGTAATGCTTTACTTTATCGCTAAACGGTAGCTATAGTAGTATGAGCATGGTGGGCGCGACAACCCCGATGGCGACACAATGATGGAGATCATGGTGTTATGCCGGTGACGATGGAGATCATGTCGGTGCTTTCAAGATGGAGATCAAAAGCACAAGTTCATGGCCATATCATGTCACTTATGATTTGCATGTGATGTTAATCCTTTTATGCACCTAGTTTTGCTTAGGACGACGGTAGCATTATAAGGTGATCCCTCACTTAAATTTCAAGGTAAAATTGTGTTCTCCCCGAGTGTGCACCGTTGCGAAAGTTCGTCGTGTCGAGAAACCACATGCTGATCGGGTGTGATAGACTCTATGTTCACATACAACGGGTGCAAGCGAGTGTTGCACGTGCAGAACACTCGGGTTAAACTTAACGAGCCTAGCATGGGCAGACATGGCCTCGAAACACAAGAGACCGAAAGGTTGAACATGAGTCATATAGTAGATATGATCAACATGATGATGTTCACCATTGAAACCACCTCAACTCACGTGATGATCGGACTTGAGTTGGTGAATTTGGATCATGTATCACTCGAATGACCAGAGAGATGTCAATTTGAGTGGGAGTTCTTAAGTAATATGATTAGTTAAACTCATTATCATGAACATAGTCAGTAGTGTCTTTGCAAATTATGTTGTAGCTCACATTGTAGCTCCCTTGAATTTTTATATGTTCCTAGAGAAATAGAGTTGAAAGATGATGGTAGCAATATTGCGGACTGGATTCGTGATCTGAGGATTGTCCTCACTGCTGCATAGAAGGCTTATGTCCTTAATGCACCGCTCGGTGCGCCACCCCATCCAGCGCCGTCTGTAGATGTTGTGAACATCTGAAAGGCACGTTCCGATGACTACTTGATAGTTTAGTGCGTCATGCATTACGGCTTAGAATTGAGGCTACAAAGCGTTTTGAACGTCACGAAACATATGAGATGTTCTAAGAGCTGAAATTGGGATCTCAGGCTCATGCCCATGTTGTGAGATATGAGATGTCCAACAAGATTCTTTGCCTGCAAGATGAAGGAGAATAGCTCAATCGTTGAGCATGTGCTCAGATTGTCTGGGTGCTACAATCGCTTGAATCGAGTGGGAGTTGATCTTCCAGATAAGATAGTGATTGATATAGTTCTCTCACTCACTGTCACTAAGCTACTAGAACTTCGTGATGAGCTATAATTCTGCCAGGGATGGAAATGATGATCCCTCAGCTGTTCGCGATGTTTGAAACCGCGAAGGTAGAAATCAAGAAGGAGCATCAAGTGTTGATGGTTACTAAAACCACTAGTTTCGAGAAGGGCAAGGGCAAGGAGGGAAACTTCATGGATGGCAAGTCAGGTGCTGCTCCAGTGAAGCAACCCAAAGTTGAAACCAAACCCGAGACTAAGTGCTTCTATTATGAGGAGAGCGGTCACTGAAGCGGAACAACCCTAGATACTTGGTAGATAAGAAGGCTGGCAACGTCGATAGAAGTATATTTTGATATACATGTTATTGATATGTACCTTGCTAGTACTCCCAGTAGCACCTGGGTATTGGATACCGGTTCGGTTGCTAAATGTTAGTAACTCGAAACAAAAGCTACGGAATAAACGGAGACTATCTAAGTGTGAGGTGACGATGTGTGTTGGAAATGTTTCCAAGGATGATGTGATCAACATCACACGCTCTCCCTACCTTCGGGATTAGTGACAAACCTAAATAAATGGTATTTAGTGTTTGCGTTAAGCGTGAACATGATTAGATCATGTTTATCTCAATACGGTTATTCATTTAAGTGAGAGAATAATGGTTGTTCTGTTTACATGATAATACCTTCAATGGTCATGCACCCAATGAATGGATGTTAAATCTTGATCATAGCAGTACACATGTTCATAACATAGATGCCAAAAGATACAAAGTTAATAATGATAGTACCACATACTTGTGCCACTGCCGCTAAATTTCATATTGGTTTAAAGTGCATGAAGAAACTCCATGTCGATGGATCTTTGGACTTACTCGGTTTCGAAACGGTTGAGACATGCGAACCATGCCTCTTGGGCTAGATGACTAAGGACCCCATTTTCCGGTTTGATGGAGCGTCCAAGTGATTTATTGGAAATGATACATGTTGATGTATGCAGTCCAATGAGTCTTATCGCGTGCGGTGGATATCGTTATTTTCTTGCCTTCACTGATGATTTGAGTAGATATTGTGTATATTTACTTAATGAAATACAAGTCTGAATCGTTTGAAAAGTTCAAGCAAATTCAGAGTGTGAAGTTTAAGATCATCGTGACAAGAAGATAAAAATGTCTGCGATATGATCGTGGAGGTGAATATCTGAGTTACGAGTTTGGCATACAACTTTAGACAATGTGAAAGTTGTTTCACAACTCACGCCACCTGGCACACCATAGTGTGATGGTGTGTTCGAACGTCATAGTTGTGCTCTATTGGATATGGTGCATACTATGATGTCTCTTATCATTTTGCCACTATCGTTTTGGGGTTATGCATTAGAGACAGCCACATTCACTTTAAATAGGGCACCATATAAATCCGTTGAGATGACACCATATGGTTTGAGAAAAACCTAAGCTGTCATTTCTTAGAGTTTGGGAATGCGACACTTATGTCTGATAAGCTCGAACCCAAAGCGGACAAATGCATCTTCATAGAATACACTAAGAACAGTTGGGTAAACCTTCTATCTCAAATCCAAGCATAAAGTGTTTGTTGCTAAAACTGGGTCCTTTCTCGAGAAAAAGTTTCTATCGAAAGAATTGAGTGGGAGGAAGATAGAACTTGATGAGGTTGTTGAACCTTTGTTTCAACTACAGAGTAACGCGGCGCAGAAAGATGTTTCTATGGAACCTACGTTAGTTGAAGAGGAAGTTAATGATGATGATCATGAAGCTTCAGATCAAGTTACTATCGAACCTCGTAGGTCGACAAGGACGCGAAGTACTCCTGAGTGGTACGACAACCCTGTCTTGGAGGTCATGTTATTGGACAACGATGAACCTACGAGCTATGGAGAAGCGATGATGGGCCCGAATTCCGAAAAATGGTTAGAGGCCATGAAATCCAAGAAAGGATCCATGTATGAAAACCAAGTATAGACTTTGGTAGACTTGCTCGTTGGACGACAGGTCGTTGAGTACAAATGGAACTTTAAGATGAAGACAGACGTTGATGGTAAATGTCACCATTTATAAAGCTCGACTTGTCGCAAAGAAGTTTCCAACAAGTTCAAGGAGTTGATTGCGATGAGACTTTCTCACTCGTAGCGATGCTAAAGTATGTTGGAATTATGTTAGCAGTTGCTACATTGTTCAATTATGAAATCTGGCACATGGATGTCAAAACATCATTTCCTTAACGGTTTACTTGAGGAAAGGTTGTATGTGATACAACCAGAAGGTTTTGTCAGTCCTAAGGATGATAAAAGGTGTGTGAGCTCCAGCAATCCTTCTATGGGCTGGAGCAAGCATCTCGGAGTTGGAATATACGCTTTGATGAGGTGATCAAAGTTTTTGAGTCTATACAAAGTTTATGAGAAACTTGTATTTACAATAAAGTGTTTGGGAGCACTATAGAATTTTTTATAAGCATATGTGGTTGAGATATTATTGATCGAAAATGATGTAGAATTTCTGGAAAGCATAAACAATTGTTTGAAAAGAGTTTTTCAAAGGAAGACCTGGATAAAGATACCTAATTGTTGAGCATCAAGATCTATTGAGATAGACAAGATGCTTGATGAGACTTTCAATGAGTACATACCTTGACAAGATTTTGAAAGAGTTCAAAATGGATCAGTCAGAGAAAGAGTTCTTGCCTGATTTGTAAGGTGTGAAGTTGAGTAAGGCTCAAAGCTCGACCACGGTAGAAGAAATAGAAAGGACGAAGGTCATCCCCTATGCTTTAGCCATAGGCTCTATATAGTATGCCATGCTGTGTACCGCACCTGTGTGTGCCTTGCCATGAGTCCGTCAAGGGGTACAAGAGTGATCCAGGAGTGGATCACTGGACAATGATCAAGATTATCCTTAGTAACTAAAAGACTAAGGAAATGTTTCTCGATAATGAGGTGATAAAGAGTCCTTCGTAAAGAGTTACGTCGATGCAAGCTTTAACACCAATCCGGATGACTCTTAGTAGCAATCCGGATACGTATAGTGGAGCAGACATTTGGAATAGCTCCAAGTGGAGTCTGGTAGCAGAGTCTATAGTATGACATAGAGATTTGCAAAGTACACACGGATCTGAATGTCGCAGACCCGTTGACTAAAAGACATCTCTCACATGCAAAGCATGATCGAGCCCAGAACTCATTGGGTGTTAGATTCATAACAATGCGAATCACATGGTGATGTGAACTAGATTATTGACTCTAGTGCAAGTGGGAGACTGTTGGAAATATGCCCTAGAGGAAATAATAAATTGGTGATTATCATATTTCCTTGTTCATGATAATCGTTTATTATCCATGCTATATTTGTATTAATCGGAAACTCAGATACATGTGTGGATACATAGACAACACCATGTACCTAGTATGCCTCTAATAGACTAGCTCGTTGATCAAAGATGGATATGGCTTCCTAGTCATGGACATGAGATGTCATTTGATATTGGGATCACATTATTAGGAGAATGATGTGATGGACAAGACCCAAACTACAAACATAGCATATGATCGTGTCAGTTTATTGCTACTGTTTACTGCATGTCAAGTATCTATTCCTATGACCACAAGATCATGCAACTCTGACACCGGAGGAGTACCTTGTGTGTATCAAATGTCGCAACATAACTAGGTGACTGTAAAGGTGCTCTACAAGTATCTCCGAGGGTGTCTGTTGGGTTGGCATGGATCAAGACTGGGATTTGTTACTCTGTGTGACAGAGAGGTATCTCAGGGCCCACTCGATAATACAACATCACAATAAGCCTTGCAAGCAATGTGACTAAGTGTTAGCCACGGGATCTTGTATTACGGAACGAGTAAAGAGACCTGCCGGTAACGAGGTTGAACTAGGTATGGAGATGCCGACGATCTAATCTCGGGCAAGTAACATACCGAAGAACAAAGGGAGCAACATGCGGGATTAACTGAATCATTGACATAGAGGTTCGACCAATAAAGATCTCCGTAGAATATGTAGGAACCAATATGGGAATCCAGGTCCTGCTATTGGTTATTGACCGTAGAGGTGTCTTGGTCATGTCTACATAGTTTTTGAACCCGCAGGGTCTGCACATTTAAGGTTCAGTGACGTTTCGGTAGTATAGAGTTATGTATGGTGGTGACCAAAGGTTGTTCGGAGTCCCGGATGAGATCTTGGACATTAGAGGAGCTCCGGAATGGTCCGTAGGTAAAGATTGATATATAGGAAGTCCTGCTTTGGTCACCGGAAAAGTTTCGGGCTCATCGATAGTGTGCCGGGAGTGCTGGGAGAGTGACGGGGGACCATCGGGTGGGGTATTTTGACCCAAGAGGCTACATGGATGTGGGAATAGGTATACCAGCCCTTAGTGGGCTGTCCTAAGTCCCAAAAGAGGCTCATGCAGCTGGAGTGGAAGGACAAGGAAAAAAGCCAAGGTGGAAAGAGTTTCCAAGTGGGAAGGAGGAGTCCTAGTCCTACTAGGATTGGAGGAGGACTCCTCTCCTCCTTGCGCAAGGCCAAGAGCTGGCCCCTTGTGCGCCAAGTCTCCTCCCTCCCTCATCCTATATATACTAGAGGTTTTGAGGGTTTTGAGACACAGGAAAACAGCCATGTGCTGCCGTCTCCTCTAGATCACAGTTTCTCCTCATGATTGGTTTCAGCGGTGCTTAGGCGAAGCCCTGCTAGAATAGCTCCACCACCATCACCGCAACGCCGTCGCGCTGCCAGAGAACTCTTCTAACTCTCCGCTCCCTCTTGCTGGATCAAGAAGGCGGAGATCGTCATCAAGCTGTACGTGTGCTGAACGCGGAGGTGTCGTCCGTTCGGCGCTAGATCAGAAGGACCGTGATCAAGATCGCGAGATGATTCGTGATTGGATCACGGGACGGATCGTGATGGGATCGCGGGACGGATTGTGATTGGATCGCAAGATGGATCGTGATGGGATCGCGGGATGCTCGGCGATTTGGATCGTGAAGACGTTCCCGCTTAGCGATCTATAAGGGTATGTAGATCCACTCTCCCCCTCGTAGATGCTCATCACCATGGATAGATCTTGCGTGTCCATAGGAATTTGTTTGTTTCCCATGCAACGTTACCCAACAATACCCTCTGATTTTGAGAGTAATATTGAATAATTCATTAGTACGCAAAAAGCTTTCAATGCTATGATTGAAGAAAAATTGCTCAAGATTGATGATTTGGCTAGGAACGTTGATAAAATTTCTCTTGAGATTAATTCTTTAAAAAATAGATCTATTCCACCCAAACATGATATTAATGGGTCTTTAAAAGCTATGAGAATTTCTCATGATGAGTGCAACGAAAGAACCTCTAGAGTTCGTGTTAAGCATGAATGGCTTGAAAAAGTATGTTCTCGTGATAATATTGATGATGATCTTAAAGTGATTGATGTGACCCTATTGAATCTTTGTTTTCCAATGTTACTCTTGATAAGAATGGGACTGGAGATGAGTCAACTTTAGTTAAAAGGCGTCCCAATGATTCGGAGTTTTTAGATCTTGATGCTAAGATTGATAAAAGTGGGAATGAAGAGGTCAAAACTTTAAATAGCAATGAACCCACTATTTTGGATTTAATAGACTTTAATCATGGTATCTGCTCTTTGATTGATTGTATTTCCTTGTTGCAATCCATGTTGAATTTTCCTCATGCTTATAACAAAAACAAGGCTTTTACTAAACATACTGTTGATGCTATGATGAAGGCTTTTGAAGAAAAACTTGAGTTGGAAATTTCTATACCTAAAAATATTTATGATGAGTGGGAACCTACTATTAAGATTAAGATTAAAGATTATGAGTGTCATGCTTCTTGTGATTTGGGTGCTAGCGTTTCCACTATTCCAAAAACTTTATGTGATGTGTTATGTTTCCGTGAATTTAATGATTGCTCCTTAAATTTGCATCTTGCAGATTCCACTATAAAGAAACCTATGGGAAGAATTAATGATGTTCTTATTGTTGCAATTAGTAATTACGTGCCCATATATTTCATTGTTCTTGATATAGATTGCAATCCTACATGTCCTATTATTCTTGGTTGACCTTTCCTTAGAACAATTGGTGCAATCATTGATATGAAGGAAGGGAATATTAGATTCCAATTCCCATTAAGGAAGGGCATGGAACACTTTCATAGAAAGAAAATAAAATTACCGTATGAATTTGTCATGAAAGCTACTTATGGATTGCATGCCAAAGATGACAATACCTAGATCTATTGTCTTTTGCCTAGCTAGGGGCGTTAAACAATAGCGCTTGTTGGGAGGCAACCCAATTTTATTTCGCGTTCATATTTTTGATTATGTTTTGGTGTGTTTGGAACATTAGTACTTCTATAGTAATTGTGTTTTTGTGTTTAAATTAGTGTTTGAGCCAAGTAAAACCTTTGGGGTGATCTATGGTAGTTGTTGATTTGATCTTGCTGGAAAACATAAACTTTTATGCTCAGTCCAGGATTTTTCTGAAGTTTTCAGAGCGTCAAATTGATCTGAAAGTTTTAAAAAGGATTTATATACAAATTTCCCTGGTTGTCCTAATTTTTAAGAATTTTTACTCTTCCATAAGTATTCGAAGTTTACAAATTTCTACAGATTGTTCTGTTTTTGACACATTTTGTTTTCTTTGTGTTGTTTGCTTATTTTGATGTATCTATGGGTCGTATAGGGGGGTACGAGTCATGTAGAAGTTAGAATACAGTAGGTATTACACAAATATAAATAAATAATAAGTTCAAAACATTACCTAAAGTGGTGATTTATTTTTCTTATACTAACGGATCTCATGAGTTTTCTGTTGAGTTTTGTGTTGTGAAGTTTTCAAGTTTTGGGTGAAGATTCGATGGAGTATGGAATAAAGAGTGACAAGAGCCTAAGCTTGGGATGACCAAGGCGCCCCAAGTTATAATAAAGGATACCAAAAAGCCTAAGTTTGGGGATGCCTCGGAAGGCATCCCCTCTTTCATCTTCAATCCATCGGTAAATTTACTTGAGGCTATATTTTTATTCACCATATGATATGTGTTTTGCTTGGAGCGTCTTGTATGATATGAGTCTTTGCTTGCTATTTTTCCACAATCATCCTTGCTGCACACATCTTTAGAGAGAGACACGCTGAATCATGAATTTGTTAGAATACTCTATATGCTTCACTTATATCTTTTGAGCTAGGCAATGTTGCTCTAGTGCTTCACCTATATCTTTTTAGAGCATGGTGGTGTTATATTTTATAGAAATTATTAAACTATCATTCCTTACTTATATTATTTTGAGAGTTTCTTAAAACAAGATGGTAATTTGTTTAGGTTATGAATTTAGTCCTAATATAATGGCATCCAAGAGGGTTATAATAAAAACATTCATATTAAGTGCATAAACAACTATGAGAAGTTGGATTCCTTGCATATAGTTTTGGGATAATAGGGATGGTAATATGAGAGTCATTCTAGTGAGTAGTTGTGAAATGAAGATATACATGTGTTAAAGCTTGTGATTCACGTAGCATGCACGTATGGTGAACCGCTATGTAACGAAGTTGGAGCATGACTTGTCTAATGATTGTCCACCTTTGTGTGAGGATCGGGAGCGCGCGATGGTTAACTCCTACCAACCTCTCTCCTAGGATCATGCGTCTAATGCTTTGTTTGATGACTAATAGACTTTTGTAATAAGTATGTGAGTTCTTTATGACTAATGTGAGTCCATGGATTATACGCACTCTCACCCTTCCATCTTTGCTAGCCTCTCTAGTACCGCGCAACTTTTGCCGATACATCAAACCCTCCTTCCTCAAAACAGCCACCATATATTCCTCAAAACAGCCACCATACCTACCTATTATGGCATTTCCATAGCCATTCCTAGATATATTGCCATGCAACTTCCACCGTGTAGTTTTTCTATGACTTGCATCATCACTTCATATTGCATCTAGAGTTATATCTTGTCATAGGAATCGAGTTGTAATTTCTTTTTCTTTGAGTTATAAGTAAATAAAAGTGTGATGATTTTTCATTAATAGAGCATTGTCCCATGAGAGAAAAGGATCATGGAGGCTATGACTCCCTCACAAGTTGGGACGAGTATCCGGACTTTACAAAAAATAAAAGAGGGCAGCGATGCCCAAACAAAAATAATAATAATAAGAGGCCAAAGAAGGCACCAAAAAATGAGAGAAAGAGAGAAGGGACAATTGCTACTATCTTTTTCCACACTTGTGCTTCAAGGTAGCACCATGATCTTCATGATAGAGAGTCTCCTATTTTGTCACTTTCATATAACTAGTGGATATTCATTTTGCACGACCACTTAGTTTTCTTTCAGCTTTCATACACTTATAGCTCTAAGTGCATTTGTTGCATGGCAATCCCTACTCACTCACATTGATATCTATTAATGGGATCTCCATAGCCCGTTGATACGCCTAGTTGATGTGATACTGTCTTCTCCTTTTTCTCTTGCACCCCCACCATATTCTATTCCACCTATAATGCTATATCCATGGCTCACACTCATGTATTGCGTGAGAGTTGAAAAGGTTTGAGAACACTAAAAGTGTCAAACAATTGCTTGACTTGTTCATCGGGGTTGTGCATGATTTAGATACTTTGTGTGGGGAAGATGGAGCATAGCCAGACCATATGATTTTGTAGGGATAACTTTCTAAGGCCATGTTATTTCGAAAGGACATGACAATCTTGTTGGTGTGCTCGAAGTATTACTGTTTTTATGTCAATATTAGACTATTTTTTTGAATCTAACGGATCTGAATATTCATGCCACAATAAAGAATATTACATGGATAAATATGTTGGGTAGCATTCCACATCAAAAACTCTGTTTTTATCATTTACCTACTCGAGGACGAGCAGGAATTAAGCTTGGGGATGATGATACGTCTCCAACGTATCTATAATTTTTTATTGTTCCGTGCTATTATATTATCTGTTTTGGATGTTTTATATGCATGAATATGTTATTTTATATTATTTTTGGGAGTAACCTATTAATCTAGAGCCTGGTGCCAATTTCTATTTTTCCTTGTTTTTGAGTTTCGTAGATAAGGAATATTAAAAGGAGTACAAACGGAATAAAACCTGTGGAAAGATTTTTTCTGAAAAATATGGAAACCACAAGACTTGAGAAGCAAGGTAGAGGAGCTGCCACAGGGCACAAGCCCGCTTGCCGCGGCCAGGGGGTTACCCCGCGCTGGGCAGGCTTGTGGGCCCCTGGCACCTCCTGTAACCGAAATATTCCATCATTATCAGAACGAGTCACGAAAACATTTTTCCACCGCCAGAAGCCTCCGTTTCAGAGAGATCCAATCTTGGAGCCTTTTCCGGTAATCTGCCGAAGGGGGATTCTATCACGGAGGGCATCTATATCAACTCCATTGCCCCTTCGATGATGCGCGAGTAGTTCACCACAGACCTACGGGTCCATAGCTAGTAGCTAGATGGCTTCTTCTCTCTCTTTTCTTCTCAATACCATGTTCTTCATGATCTTCATGGAGATCTATCCGATGTAATACTCTTTTGCGGTGTGTTTGTCGAGATCCGATGAATTGTGGGTTTATGTTCAGATTATCCATGAATATTATTTGAGTCTTTCCTGAATTCTTATATGCATGATTTCATATCTTTGCAAGTCTCTTCGAATTATTAGTTTGGTTTGGCCAACTAGATTGGTAATTCTTGCAATAGGAGAAGTGCTTAGTTTTGGGTTCAATCTTGTGGTGTCCTCACCCAGTGACATAGTAGGGGTAGCGTGGCACTTATTGTATTGTTGCCATCAAGGGTAAAAAGATGGGGTTTTCATCATATTGCTTGAGTTTATCCCTCTACATCATGTCATCTTGCTTATTGTGTTACTCTGTTCTTCATGAACTTAATACTCTAGATGCAGGCAGGAGTCGGTCCATGTGTGGAGTAATAGTAGTAGATGCAGAATCGTTTCGGTCTACTTTGTCACGAACGTGATGCTTATATGCATAACCATTGCCTTGGATATCTTCATAATTATTCGCTTTTCTATCAATTGCTCGACAGTAATTTGTTCACCCACCATAACACTTGCCATCCTGAGAGAAGCCATCTAGTGAAACATATGCCCCCTGGGTCTATTTTCCACATTATATTTTCAGATCTAAAACCAAAAACACCAAAAATACTTGTTGCATTGTTTTTACTTTTAGTTTTACTTTCCGTTCAAGCATCCTATTATATCTGTCTCTACCAGATCTCATCCTTGCAAATAACCATGAAAGGATTGACAACCCCTTTATAGTGTTGGGTGCAAGAGTTTGATTCCTTGTGCAGGTATATCTATTGATGGCTCGCTTGTATCTCCTACTGGATTGATACCTTGGTTCTCAAAAACTGAGGGAAATACTTATCTACTTTGTTGCATCAAACCATTCCTCTTCACGGGAAACCAACACATGCTTGAGAAGTAGCACTGCTCCTGGCTCCGGCGTCAATGGAGTCCTGGTGAGCTCGCCATTGCCATGGGGTCGCTGGTCCAAGCTGGTCGCGGGACGAGCGCTGCTGAGCAGGGGATCCGGTGGGAAAGAGGTCGGGATGGTCGGATCTGTACGCGGGGGAGGGGATCCGGCCGACAATGGGGGGCAGTGTGGCGGCACGACCGGCGGCGGCGGTGAGGGTTCGAGGTGGGAGACGGGGTGAACGAGGGGCAGAGGAGCAAGAACGATTCGAGACGGAGGGCTCGTTCGGTTCTGTACGCGAGTCGTGGGAGGAGGGTCTGCGCCAATCGTTTTCCTAGGCAGTGGCAAGATGTTGTAAATACATTGGAACTCCAGATTCTTCTAATTCGCGAAGTTGGGTTTTCCTCGCCCCGCAAAAATACACTATGACCCAGAACAACTTCGTGAATTCAGCTAGGCGGAGCTAATGCGTTCGGCTTTGATTTTTACCAGGAGTTTGGGAAGCTGAGAGTGAGAGAGGTTCAGAACAGGCCCCAAGTCTTAGGCCATAAAAGAGCAAGCATTGATTGATAGGGCCATAAACTGAACGAGCATTGATTGAGAGGCGACAAGGGTTCAAATTTGGACTGCTCTTATATCATGGTGTCAATTTCTGTATTACTCGACAGAGCATTCAACTTTGATGTGCGCATGGACCGGAGTGAATGTAAGCAGAAAAAAGATAAGTTTTCCTACTAGAAAGCTTTGTACACGATAGATGAAATGTCAACAAAAAATATTTTTCTATTGTTGGTGCTCAAATTTTTGAAAAGGTTTGGTCAACACATAACCTAATACGACTCTATATACATGACATACATAAGCAATACTAAAGGGAAAACTAATTTGCGGCAGGGGTGTGATTAGGTCTACTCTGGTTCAATATATATTTTACAGGGAAATTTTCTTTTCTATCACGTAGTCGACATTAGTTGACATCAGTAGTTTTTTTTGGCCTGCCTCAAGATGTAAGTAAATTCGACCTCAAACATATGTAAGTAAATTTGATCTAAAAAAATGTAAGTCCATTTACTAGTTGTTTAGGCACGGCATTGTGTAATCATAGTTTACAAAACCAAAAAAATTAAGCCACTTTTCGCTGTTTTCGAAAAAAATGGTCCGACTCGATTCAAGCGGATGACTAGTTTTCGGTTAAATAAAATTTGAAAACAAATATTATTAGCAAAAATTGCATAAATACTTCTATAAATAATTAAGCCATCTGATAAAAAAAAACTTGCTGAAAAGAAGCATATTTCAACAACGAAAAAAATTAAGGAAGAAAAGATGGAGAATAATAAATAAAAGATGGAAAAATCCATCCTCCCCATTTTCAAGGGTCATGCCACAATTTGTATAAACACTACATAAATAATGAAGCCACCCGCTATAAAAACTTGATGAAAAGAAGTATTTTTGATAGGCCACAAAAAAATGAACAGATGGAAATAATAAATAAAAAGAAAGAAAAACTCATCCTCCCCATTACATAATAAATAAAGAAACAATTAACAAAGGTGATGCCAAGATTTTCAACATTTTTCTCCCCATTTTCCTTTTTTACAATTATTTTTGGTTTCGGACGCACTTGTCTCGGTGAACCAAAAAACCAATTATTAAGACGCAAAAGCGCTCGGCTTACCATTACCTATTTTATTATGTCCTTCATCCCATAATAGCATTTTTACACTAAAACACTTATATTAATGGAACAGAGGGAGTATATTTCATTTTTAAATTTTGGACGGCAAACCGAAGACTGTGACACCGGTGACGGGTGGTTTCAGCGTCTTTGTCAATATTTTGAACCCTGATTGTAATGTGCTGTGGCGTGTGGGTATGTGCATCCGGGTTAGTTACTTCCTCACGAGGCATGACCTATACTTGAATTGCCGGCAAGTTTTTACCTTGGAGGAGCGATCCATCGAGAGAGACAGCTAGCAGGCAAGAACCCACTTACTTATTGATCCTATCCCTGGTCGTAATCGTCTGTACAAGAAGGGCTTGGCACGCTTTGTTGCATCGTTAGGTTAGAAAAACCTAATCATTCTATTTTAAAATACAATGCGTATTTTTTGAGAAGTTAAACCTTTTAAGTTTAATCAATACAATAAAGAAATATATCAAAAGCAATAATATCAAATTGCTATGATTAGATTCATCATGAAACGAGTTTCCATTCTTTTTTTCTTTAATATTGTAGATGTTGATATTTTTGCTCTTAACTTGGTCAAAGTTGAAGAATTTAAATTTTCAAAAAACTAATACCCCTTATATTTGGGAACTACTAGAATATTTAGTTTGACGGGTGGGGGAGATGATACAGGGTGTTTTATTTGTATTTATTATTTGGTTATTTGATTAACCTTTCCTGGTGTGATTTTGTATTATATGCTAACCAACCTTATATATGTGGGAAAATTTCTACGTTGATGGCTCCACGTGTGTGATTGATATGTCTTTATATGCCGATAGCTATTGATTGCTTTGAAAAATTCTTGGTCCGATCAAAATCATAAACTAAACACATTAGGAAACATAGTGTATTGTTTAAAGAATTGAATGGTATAGCTTTGAAAAGTTGTTGACCCGGTCAAAATCGTGTGATCCAATTTTAATTGGAGATCTCAATTGAATGTAGACTTTTTAAAACTAAGGATCATAATGTTATAAAGCAGTATAAAGTAATTAAATGAGAGAGCTTTGAGAAATTATTGGTCCGGTTAAAATCAGGTGATCCAATGTCAATTGAATGTGGCCTCTTTAAAACTAGGGAGCTTAGTATTATAGTACTAGAAGGGTAGTGTGCTCTTTGCCGTGCCGCTTATATTCTTGCGGTTGTGCATGTTTTATGTAATTTTTCTGAAATTGTGAAAAATATTTACGTATTATTTGGTTTGGCATGTGGGGATACAATAAAGTGCATTTTTTTATCAGATATGCTACTCTTATGGACATACTTTACGAAATCATGCTTACATATGGATGTGTCAATTTATGGTCAGAGATTAGGAAAAAGGTGGGCCAACGGTGCAAATCGAGGAAGTGATTGGTGTGACAATGTTTGGTATAACCAATCCATAGCGAATCGTTTGTGAGTTTATCATTTTTTTATTGTGGTCTTTGGGTGAATGTTTTTGACCGTGTGTGAGTTTATCATTTTTTTATTGTGGTCTTTGGGTGAATGTTTTTGACCGTGTGATTGGAGGACGTCTTTTAATTAGTACAAAAATATGAGAAAGTTACTTAAGTTGTTGGACACGTGTGATATGTTATGCTGGTGTTAAACGTGTCATGGGTGACACTTCCGTTTGGTCACCTATTCATTGAGAGATCCCAGCATGAAGCCAGAATGAACGACCCCATCAATGATGTATCCAATCCAAATTGAAGAGTGAATGAGGGGCTTTAAAATGCGATAGCTTAACGAAATTAGAGATTTCATTGCCACAACAAAGGATTGACTGTGTCAAAATCAAGGATTAACAGGAGAAGCTTTAAAATTAGAGAGCATAGTATATTAAAAAATGAACGAGAGAGCTCATTGTGAAATTATTAAGTTGAATGAAGGGCTTTAAAACGGGATAACTTAACAAATTTAGAGATTTCATTGCCACGACAAAGGATTGATGGAGTCAAAATCAAGGATTAACGGGGGAAGCTTTAAAATTAGGTAGCATAGTGAATTAAAAAAATTAATGAGAGAGCTCATTGTGAAATTATTGACTCGGTCAAAATTAGACGACCCAACTGCAAATTGAGACCTCAATTGATTGTAAGGCCTTAAAAAACAAGAAGCTTAGTGTTATAGAGGACAAAATAATTGAGTGAAAAATTGATGACTCGGTCAAAATCAGTGACCTAATTCTAAATTGATGACCTCAATTTAGTGAGAAACCTCCAATTCTAGGGGATTAGTCATATAGTATATATATCCTTTGCTCCAATGCTCCCATCTTTCAGAAATCTACTTCAAACGTTCCGAGGAGTTCTAAAGCAGTTGGGAATGTTCACATTACATGTGTCTACAGTCAAAAAAAGTCAGATCAAAAAATTTAAATACACACAGAGAAAAAAAAAGACAAATTAATAACGCCAAGGAAACTTACACTACTGACATCCGGATTTGTCTTTTTTGTCCGTCCGCGTCTGTTCCAAATTTGCATCTGAAATTTTTGTGTGTTTCTAGGCACATGGCTCTAGAACATTCACAAAAAAGAATCAAAGCTTCTTGAACGTTTTAATTCGATTCTGATAGTTGAAAGCATGGGGAGCACCGGGTAGTTTCCCCCATTCTCTTCTATGGGAGAGTAAGCGACCTATTCCTGACTCCAATTAAGCTGAAGATGCATGTTTTAAACTCCTATATCCAGAATGCCGCAGGGTCTGTATATGGGAAGCCATGAGCTCGTTTGAATACATTGCAGCTGCGAGCTCGTCGCGACTCCAGTTGCAGCTCCTCATCCTCATTGTACTTGACACTAAACGTGATCATGCGGACCACTACACGGGGAGGTGCGACGTACCACCCGTTCGGATCGCCCTTGCACCGCATCTCGTCGTCGTCCTCGTGCCACATGTACTCAACGACGCAGAACCTTGTGCCGCCCATGTGGACGAGCCTAGCGCCCAGGTGCCGCGGAGACTCCTTGTCGAACAGCTTCTCCTCCCCAAACTTCCAACGAGGCAGGGTAGTGGGTCCAGCGCCGACGGGCACGACGTAGGAGGAGCAGATGTGGCCGGCACCGCCCTTGTAGCGGCAGATGCCGACCCACGCGTCCAGCTCGGCCACGTAGTAAGCTCGACCAAGCAAAGGTAGCTGCCAGTTGCCGTGGCGCGTCCACTCGAGGCGTTCGGTGTCGAAGGAGAAGGTGCCCTTCTCGCATACGTCTGCCCAATAGACACGAATAAGGTGCGGCCGTCCGGGTGCACGGCATGGCAGTAGCCGCTGCTGGCGGTGAATGGCAGACGCGCCTCCGGCGTGCCGACGGCAGTCCAGACCCACGGGTCCTGCTTCTGGTGCGGTTGGTAGGTGGGGTCCCAGATCGATGGCAGGGGAGGGGCTGGGGGCGGGTCGCCGAGGTAGTGCGTGTCGTTGATGAACAGGAAGATCTTGCCGGCGATGGAGATGAGGATGGGTCGGCCGAAGTTCATGCGGAACTTGGGCCACGGCAAGGTGGCCAGCGCCAAGGTGGCCGTGTCGAAGGCGGGTATGGCGGGGCTGACATCGGGAGGCTTCATGGCGACGATCTTGGTGCCGTGGGTGAGGAAGGCGTACGAGTGGTCGTGCACGGCGCCGAAGCGAGCGACCGGCGGCTCAGCGAAGGGTTTGGGCTGCTCGTCAGACTCGAAGTCGAGGGCGTCGAGGTCCACCTTGTGGACGCTGTAGCCATCCTCCCAGTCGTCCAGCACTAGGTACAGGTGGTGTTGCACCTCCCGATTCGCCGGCCGTTTCGCGGCGGCGCTGCAGCCGTGAAGCGAGATCCTGCGCTTTGACATGTTGACCCGCAGCGTATCGATCTTGGGTTAACCAAACCTCCTGTATGTATATATAATATGCTAGGGTGTCCGATTATCGCTCGCATCCGGATGTGGGGGATCAAACTCCGAGATCCGATCGACGAGGTGGGTAATGGTGGTTTTGGTGTTTTCTTTTCTTTTCTCAACGAAGTACGGTCGGATCCGGTTCCCCGATATCAAATACATAAACGCCAGCATGTCAAAACTAAAATGAAATAAACGCCAGCATTAATCACATAATTAACACACGTGTGATATCCTGCCTAATATCCATGTGCAATTAATGTAGCCTAATATGTATAAATATCCATGTGGCAATTTTAATGTGTTATAACGAGATATAAATATTTTACTAGTACATTTAGTTTATGATTTATCTATTCATATTTTTATGATTTTGTAAATAAATGTTTACCAAATGGGGGCTGCTACGCGTTGGTCGGCAGATTTTTGTAATAACTCCGCCGCCTCGCGAGCCGTCGGATTTGACGGGATGAACGTCTTTTCTCTACTTTTGCAACCGAGACTCTGTTGCAGAAATATTTATAACAGAGATTGTGTTGTAGAATTTTTGTTCAACAAAGGTTGTGTTGCGAAATTTTTTGCAACAGAGATTGTGTTCTGAAATATTTTTTACAACAAAGGTATTGTTGGGGATTTTTTTTACAACAAAGTTATCGACAAAAAAAAAGTTTTGCAACATTAATGATGTTGAAGAAGCTTTCTTGGAACAAGGAGGATGTTGCAAGAAAAATATAACCATCGGTGAGGGAGTAACGACGCTGTCCATCCCCGCAGTCGGGATACGTGGTGTGTGGCGAAGGTGGTGGACGCGGGAGCTGCAATCCGCCAGGTGATCACAAGATTTTTCTTTATCAAAACCTATCCATGATTAACTTATATTTTGAGAGAAGTTTGATAAGTAAACTAAAATGAAATTAGTTTAAAACGTAAATAAAATAAGGTTAATGATTAGATGCGGGAAAGGTTGGACGAAAGGGTGGGAAAGTAAAATAAACCATGAAACCTTGTATATTTTTAAATAATAGAGACTAGCAAAAGTGTCCATGCGTTGCGGCGACTGAACAATAAGAAAGCATAAAAATTACAGCCCTCAAAATTATCAAACCAAATTGTACCGATCTTCCATCAGTTTTACAAGTGAAGTCAATAATTAATTACGAATTACTCATGCAAGAGCCTAGAACACATATGTGACCCCAAGGGAAAAGAAGTAGATTAGCGAAAGAAACACAAAGCAAGATGTCATCCATCGGAACTGCGATAAACCAGTAACGGTCACTGCATCCTCATAAACTTCACTCCATGGCACTTATGTGCTGCCGACGTTTGCGGTCGAGGTCATCACCAATGCTCTATCTGCAACTTACGCAATAAAAAAACTTACACAACGCATGTGCTTCCCTACAGAGCCGACACTATTTAAAAGAATTCTATGACTTACAATCAAGTAGCACATGTTCCCTGTTATTTCGATGCTTCTTAAGTACATCTCATTATTCAACTTGCATTTGCTCATCCCTGAAAACTAAAAGCACATATGCTTTTTTAGAGGTTTTGATAATTCATGATAACATATATTGTTTCTTGGATTAATAGTTTTACCTAGCTTATTTCAGATGAAGTCCACAGAGAAGATTGGCCATGGAATGTGTAGAGAATTCCCAAGGAGAGAAGAAGAAGGAATGGAATAGGATTGACAAATCATCAAGCTTTAAATTCGGTGCCATCAACATTTTCTATTCGGCCCTATCGAGTTTTGCCTCAGACAGATCCCATGCCAAACCCTACCTTCTCGGTGACACCAACTTTCACTTTCGGTGCAACGAGACGTATGACCAACTTTATGGTTAGCCATTTTCAAGAATAGAAATTTCCAAGTTTTGGAAATCGGTCTCACCGAGATCTGGAAACTGCCTAGGTCACCCGTATCGGTACCATCGGGATTTATATATCGGTCTCACCGAAACGCCAAAAGTTGCCATATTTTGCGCTAGTCAGTGCAACCGAGTTTTAGGATCGGTTTCATCGAGTTGGGCAATAATGTTGTAATGGTTGGATTTTTGGAGATGCCTATATACCCCTCCACCACCTCTCACTCATAGAGGAAACACTCAAAATAGATCTACACTTGCCCCCATCCATTTTTTTGAGAGAGACACCTACTCATGTGTTGAGATCAAGACATTCCATTCCAACCATATGAATCTTGATTTCTAGCCCCCCCTCCCAAGTTGCTTTCCATCCAATCCACCTCTTCTACCAAGCTAAATCTGTGAGAGAGTGATTGAGTGATTGAGGAGACTATCTTTTGAAGCGCGAGAGCAAGGAGTTCATCGTACTACCACATATGTTATCTTTTGAAGAGTGGTGTCTCCTAGATTGGTTAGGTGTCGCTTGGGAGCCTCCTTCATCATGTGTGGAGTTTAACCAAGAAGTTTGTACAGGCAAGGAGATCACCTACTTCGTGAAGATATACCCATAGTGAGGCTAATCCTTCATGGACGGAAGCCGTGATGAAATAGACTAGGTTGCTACCTCATGGATCCTTCTGGGCGGAGCCCTCTGTGGACTCTGACGACCGCTATCGTCCATGAGTTGAAGTCTCCATTAGCGTGGAGGTACGATAGCACCACCTATCAGAACCACGACAAAAATCTTCGTGTCTCCAATTGTGTTTGATCTTCCTACCTCTACTCTTTCTTACATGTTCTTGTCTTTACTTTCTGCTGCCATACTCGTTGACTAGCATGTGTAGGGTGCACTAGACTTATTAGAATTGCTAAAATCTGCCAATCATTAAAATTTGGAAAAGGTTAGGTTTTAATTAACCCCCCTCTAGACGTCCCTTGTAGTGATCCCACAAAAAACAAATCTCTAATGTGAATCATGAAATCATATGACAGTAGCTTTCTATTGAAGAATCCTTGTTGAAATAACTAATTTTAGTCGTCCAATCAGAAGTGTACATACATGATGTTGGAGATATGCCCTAGAGGCAATCATGTATGATGATATTTCCTCTGTGTTTATGAATACAGATAGTCCTTGGACATTATCAGTGATGTGTATTAATAAGTACGTGACTTGTTTGTGAGACTATGAATTGTATGGTAACTGTCCTAAATGGTCCCTAGTCGAAAAGGTTGTATGGACGCGCAACTAATCGGACTAGCATATGACATGGAGGATGGTTCGGTCTCACTGACCATGTAGCATTGGATGCTAGCCGGAAAATATGGACTCAGAAAGGTCTGGTCGGATTCGACATAGTCGGATCCGAGTTGAGATAAGGTCTGAGTTGGACACACCCAACTATGAGACGCAGCGATAGGTCATCTGTGAGTCTCTAGTACAACATACGTTCTATGTCCTAAGACCTGAGCTGGCGCATGTACTTGGGATGGTGACAGACTTGCTTTGGGCCGACCAAATGCTACTCCGTGACTAGGTAGTTACAAAGGTAGGTTTGGGCTTGTCCAGACCCATGCTGCGAGACATGGTCGAGCAAGGTGGGATTTGCCCCTCCTACCAGGAGAGATATACTTTGGGCCCCTCGGGTGATCCGACCTGGATAAGCATGGCCATGCGATGAGGATTATGAGATAATCCGAATGTTGGTCGGATTCACCGGAACGAGAAAGAGGTCGTGCTGCAACAAGGATGACCATATCGCCTTGTGCACGACAACATATATCGTGTGGCAAATGGAAAAGAAGTGTGAAGTACAGGTTCGACTAACCAGCTTCATCGGACACTTGGAGTCGGCACGTCTTGCTAGAGGCCACTACCGACTGGTCGAGTCGGATGTCATCTGACTCGCGACCAAGTGGACGAGAACCTAAAGGGTCGCACGCTTAAGGGAAGAAACACGTGGGCTTTAGGGTCCGTGCGAGGCCCAAGAGTTGAGCCCGCGCCGGATGCCTATATATAGTGGAGGTGCGGCACACCCATCCGGTTGATCGCTTCGGTACCGTCATTAGGGCTTTGCATGAGTTGCAACTAGCCACCTCCACTCGCCGCCGCCAACCGTGTGATCGGACCTAGCAGTCTACCGCATGGGTGTTCCTCCTGCACGCGCAGATACCGTTAGAGGCGATGCACCTGCACCGCTCCGGCGAACCTATACATGGGATCTAGCGACCGACTGTTCGAGGGAGATCGGAACGGGCTGTTCGAGGAAGATCGGACGAGGAGGAGACGGACCACATGAACGCGTTGCCACAACTCTACTTCCGCTGCACGACACTGCGCGTCTAGTGGTAACGATCTGTGATCCATCTCCGTAGCAAGTTCTTGAATGTTGATGCTATGTTTTCTGTCAATCGGAATCCATGAGGTCGTGACACAACCTACCCCTACCGGTCGGTATCCACCATCGGGGTTAACCATGAAACATAAATCCGAATTGGGTTCGCAGTGATCGATGAGATCGGTCAGATCAGAAAATTCGGCATGATCGGAGTGCAGATGCGATCTGTGATTTCCTAAAATGTCGGGTGCTGCCCGCACCCGTGAGGGGCGCTGCCCCTTCGAATTCTATGCATAAGTTTGTTTTGTAGGTTTGATGTGAATAGTATGGCTCATATGTATGTGATGCATGTGTGTAATTTAACATGACCTGCGTGTCATGATTGTCAGCCGGCAGGAGCCAAAGTGTTGTCATTATATTGTATAACGACCTGCGTGTCGACTTGTGATTATCTGTATATTCATTACTAGTTGTAGTAGTTGGAGGACAGAGATCAACTTCGAGGCTTTGGCGTCCTGGCGAGACGGACAAGATGGAGTTCCGCCTTGGTCATCAGAGTTGGAGCCGACCTGGAAGAATGTCCATGAAGGAGCCATACTATTCCACATATTTATGTTTATATCTGATTGATATTGCTTCTTGTTTCTATGCATGTTAGCATGGTAGAAAGATCCCTCATTAATGTCAATCACATTGCCATTCCGGATGTTACACCTTCGCACGTCAAGTACGTCTAGTGGTGGGCTCATAAAATTGAGGTGCTACTAGGTGTCTTTGAACTGGAGGGTTCGTGTCGGACACGGACATGCATTGCATCAGGTTAACTTGACAAGGCTATCAAAACGGTTTTGGGCCTTGTGGCAGAGAAGGTTGGGAGCCGGTGTACGAGATACTTACCCAACCGACAGGAGTCGTATAGAGATACGATTAGCAAGGAGTTGCTTGCTGAATAGGCAAGTTGGCTAGCAGTGATGCTAAAGCTCACTAGTCGCTCGTGCTAGATGGGTCCTGAATCATTGAGAGTTTGCGGAGGGATGCTGACTTAAGTGGGAGTAGTTCTGTGTAAGGCTTGAATTACTCTACATAAACACATTGCTTAGTGATTGCATATTTTCTGTTTTAGATCAATGGCACCACCTGCTAAACCCAACTTTGCATTGAAATCAATTCTGGAAAAGGATAAACTGAATGGAACAAACTTTACCACCTGGTTTAGAAATCTGAGAATTGTTCTCAAGCACGATAAAAAGGAACATGTTCTAGAGGATCCAGTTCCAGAGGAACCTGTCGACAATGCTAATGCCACAACCAAGAATGCCCACCAGAAACTCATTGATGAATCAAACGAGATCAGTTGCCTCATGCTGGCTTGTATGGAGTCCGATTTGCAACAGCATTTCGAAAACATTCAGGCTTTCGATATGATCGTGAGTTTGAAGAGCATGTTTCAAGTGCATGCTAGGACCTAAAGGTTCAACGTCTGGCAGTCCTTGATGGATTGTAAGATGAAGGAAGGTGATCCACTGAGCCAGCATGTGATCAGGATGATCGGGTACGGGCAAGCTTTGGATCGGTTAGGCTTCCCACTTGGGGACGAGCTGTCCACCGATGCAATTTTGGGTTCTCTTCCACCTATCTATGGGATGTTCATCTCGAACTATCATATGCACGGGATGGATAAGAAGCTCACTGAATTACATGTGATGCTCAAGGTGGCAGAGCAAGATATTAAGAAAGGCACGCATCAAGTGTTGATGGTGCAGAACTCGGCTAAGTTCAAGAAAAGTTGGTCCAAGAAAAAGGGTAAGGCAAAGGGAACGGAGAAGGCTGTCTCCGCCGCTGAGCCAAAGTCCGGACTGGACTCAAAGACCATTTGCTTTCACTGCAAGGAAGCTGGTCACTGGAAGAGGAACTGTAGCAAGTGGCTTGCTGAGCACGGCAAGAAGGCCGGAGATGCTTCTTCAGGAAAAGGTACACTTGTTACATATATTATAGACATTTACCTTGCTTCATACCTAGTAGCTCTTGGGTATTTGATATTGGATCAGTTGTTCATATTTGCAACTCGATGTAGGGGATGGTAAGAACTAGGCATGTGGCACAAGGGGAGATTGACATCAGGGTTGGCAACAAAGCAAGAGTTGCTGCATTGGGGGTTGGCATGATGCAGCTCAAGCTTCCTTCTGGATTTATTTTGGAATTTAATAATTGTTAATACATTCCCGCACTTAGTCGGAACATTATATCTGCCTCATGTTTGATGAGTCAAGGTTATGAATTCAATATAAAGGACAATGCTTGTTCATTTTATTTGAATGGAATGTTCCATGGCTATGCACCCATAGTAGATGGGCTATTTATTTTAAATCTAGAAATGGAACCAGTCTATAACGTGAATGTCAAGAGGCATAAGCCTAATGAGATAAATCCGACATACTTTTGGCATTGCCAGCTTGGACACATTAGTCTGAAACGCATGAAGAAGCTCCATGATGGTGGACTCTTAACTTCGTCCGACTTCGGGTCGTTCAAGACATGCGAATCATGCTTGCTAGGCAAGATGACTAAGTCTCCTTTTGCAAAGAGTTGTGAGAGGGCGTCCGAGCTGTTGGAGCTTATACACAGTGATGTGTATGGTCCAATAAGCACAACGACCAGAGGTGGCTATCTGTACTTCGTCACTTTTACCGATGACTTGAGTAGATATGGATATATCTATTTGATGAGGCACAAGTCGGAAACTTTTGAAAAGTTCAAAGAGTTTCAGAACGAGGTTGAAAATCAGCTCGGCAAGACGATAAAACTTCTACGATTAGACCATGGAGGTGAGTACATGAGCCAGGAGTTTGATAATCATCTAAAAAGACGAGGTATAGTACCTCAGATCACACCTCCGGGTATGCCGCAGAGAAACGGTGTGTCAGAACAGAGAAATCGAACCTTGTTGGACATGGTCCGATCGATGATGAGCAAATCGGATTTACCCTTGTCATTCTGGGGATACGCTCTAGAAACTGCATCTTTCACACTTAATAGGGTACCATCTAAATCCGTAGACAAGACACCACATGAGACGTGGACTGGGAAGAGTCCTAGTTTGTCATTTCTAAAGATTTGGGGTTGTGAAGCATTTGTCAAGCGACTCATGTCGGACAAGCTTACACCCAAGTCGGATAAATGCATATTTGTGGGATACCCGAGGGAAACCTTGGGATATAACTTCTACAACCGAGAAGAGAACAAAGTGTTTGTTGCTCAGAACGGGGTTTTCCTAGAGAAAGAGTTTCTCAATCGGGAGGCCAGTGGGAGAACGGTGCGACTAGAAGAAATTCGAGAGCCACTCGGGGACGACTCGGCTAATGATGAGATCATACCGGAGTTGATCAGGGAACCCGTAGTGCAGTCGGCACCGGAACCACAGAGGTTAGAAAGATTGCGCAGTGTGCGCGATGTATTGTTGCTGGAAAGTGATGAGCTAGCCACTTATGCAGAAGCGATGGTGAGCCCAGATTCCGAAGCATGGCTAGAGGCCACGAGATCCGTGTTAAAGTCCATGGATGAGAATCAAGTTTGGGACTTGGTTGATCCGCCACCTGGCGTAGTTACCATTGGTTGCAAATGGGTCTTTAATAATAAAACCAATGTGGATGGAAATGTTCAGATCCACAAAGCTTGGCTTGTCGCTAAAGGTTATGGACGAGTTCAAGGAATTGACTACGACGAGTCCTACTCGCCGATAGCGATGCTAAAGTGGGTGAGGATCATACTAGCTATAGCTGCATATTTCGATTATGAGATATGGCAGATGGATGTCAAAACGGCTTTCCTTCATGGAAATTTAAAAGAGGATGTATACATGATACAACCCGAAGGTTTTGTCGATCCAACTAACGCTAGTAAAATATGCAAGCTCAAGAGATCCATTTATGGATTGAGGCAAGCATCTCGGAGTTGGAACATTCGTTTTGATGAAGTCATCGTTGACCTTGGTTTCATCAAGAATGAAGAGGACTATTGTTTATAGAAGAAGTCTAGTGGGAGCTCGGTAGTATTTTTGATCTTGTATGTGGATGACATACTGCTGATCGGAAATGATGTTTCGATGCTAAACTCAATCAAGGAATCATTGAGTGGAAAGTTTTCAATGAAAGACCTTGGAGAGGCAATGTACATTTTAGGCATCAAGATCTATAGAGATAAATCGAGGAGGCTTCTCGGCTTGAGCCAAAGCACGTACATAGACAAAGTGTTGAAGAGGTTCAACATGAGTGAGGCCAAGAAAGGGTTCTTGCTCGTCTCACATGGTGTAAGGCTAAGCAAGACTCAGAGTCCTATGACTTCTGATGAGCAAAACCAGATGAGTAGGATTCCATATGCCTCGGCAATTGGATCCACCATGTATGCCATGCTATGTACACGGCCTGATGTTGCCTATGCAATAAGCTTAACAAGCAGATACTAGGCCGACCCAGGTAAGAGTCACTGGGCAGCGGTGAAAACTATCTTGTAGTACCTGAAAACGACTAAAGAGATGTTCCTAGTTTATGGAGGTGAGGAGGAGCTATGCGTAAAGGGTTATGCTAATGCTAGTTTCCAAACCGATAGGGATGATTGTCGATCGCAAACTGGATTCATGTATGTCATGAATGGAGGAGCAATGAGCTGGACAAGTACCAAGCAAGATATGGTGGCCGACTCCACAATAGAGGCCGAATACATTGCGGCTTGTGAAGCCGCAAAGGAAGGTGTTTGGATTCGGAAGTTCCTGGAAGATGTTAGTGTGTTCTCAGGCTGGTCAAAATCGTTGGACCTTTATTGCAATAATTCAGGTGCCATCGCACATGCCAAGGAGCCGAGAAAATACCACAAGACCAGGCACATAGACCAAAAATATCACTTGATACGAAAGCTCGTAGAGAAAGGTGATACCAATTTGTGCTAGATTCATACGGATGCAAATGTTGCAGATCCGTTGACTAAGTCGCTTCCACAAACCAAGCATGAGGGGCACGTTAGAGCTATGGGCATTCTATGTCTATTTGATTGACTCTAGTGCAAGTGGGAGACTATTGGAGATATGCCCTAGAGGCAATCATGTATGATGATATTTCCTATGTGTTTATGAATAAAGATAGTCCTTGGACATTATCAGTGATGTGTATTAATAAGGACGTGACTTGTTTGTGAGACTATGCATTATATGATAACTGTCCTAAATGGTCCCTAGTCAAAAGGGTTGTGTGGACGCGCAACTAATCTGACTAGCATATGACATGGAGGATGGTTCGGTCTCACTGACCATGTAGCATTGGATGCTAGCCGGATAATATGGACTCAGAAAGGTCTGGTCAGACTTGACATAGTCGGATCCGAGTCGAGATAAGGTGTGAGTTGGACAGCCCCAACTATGAGACGCAGCGATAGGTCATCTGTGAGTCTCTAGTACAACATACGTTCTATGTCCTAAGACCTGAGCCGGCACATGTACTCGGGATGGTGACAGACTTGCTTTGGGCCGACCAAACGCTACTCCGTGATTGGGTAGTTACAAAGGTAGGTTTCGGGCTTGTCCAGACCCATGCTACGAGACATGGTCGAGCAAGATGGGATTTGCCCCTCCTACCAGGAGAGATATACTCTGGGCCCCTCGGGTGATCCGAACTGGATAAGCATGGACATGCGATGAGGATTATGAGATAATCCGAATGTTGGTCAGATTCACCGGAACGAGAAAGAGGTCGTGCTGCAACAAGGATGACCATGCTGCATTGTGCACGACAACATATATTGCGTGGCAAAGGGAACAGAAGTTAGAAGTACAGGTTCGCCTAACCAGCTTCATCGGACACTTGGAGTCGGCATGTCTTGCTAGAGGTCACTACCGACCGGTCGAGTCGGATGTCATCTGACTCGTGACCAAGTGGACGAGAACCTAAAGGGTCACGCGCTTAAGGGAAGGAACACATGGGCTTTAGGGTCCATGCGAGGCCCAAGAGTTGAGCCTGCGCTGGATGCCTATATATAGTAGAGGTGTGGCACACCCATCCGGTTGATCGCTTTGGCACCATCATTAGGGCTTTGCATGAGTTGCAACTAGCCACCTCCACTCGCCGCCGCCAACCGTGTGATCGGACCTAGCAGTCCGCCGCACGGGTGTTCCTCCTGCACGCGTGGATACCGTTAAAGGCGGTGCACCTGCGCCGCTCCGGCGAACCTGTACGTGGGGTTCGGCGACTGACTGTTCGAGAGAGATCGGAATGGGATGTTCAAGGGAGATCGGATGAGGAGGAGACGGACCACGTGAACACGCTGCCACAACTCTACTTCCACTACACGACACTGCGCGTCTAGTGGTAACGATCTATGATCCATCTCCGTAGCAAGTTCTTGGATGTTCTGCGCGTAGGAAAATTTTAATTGGCATGCGATGCACCTACGGTAGAACCCAACAGTGGTATCAGAGCCTCTGCTATAGGTTTTGGATTCAGATCTACGCGTCTAGTGGTAACGATCTATGATCCATCTCCATAGCAAGTTCTTGGATGTTCTGCGCGTAGGAAAATTTTAATTGGCATGCGATGCACCTACGGTAGAACCCAATAGTGGTATCAGAGCCTCTTCTATAGGTTTTGGATTCAGATCGGTAGCATATGTGATATGTGGCAGCGGCGGATGTGATCTGTCATCATTCATGAGATCGGCTATGTGCACGGTTGATGAGATCAACTGCACATCGAGATCGTTGAGGCTATGTATTCTGTCAATCAGAATCGATGAGGTCGTGACACAATCTACCCCTACCGGTCGGTATCCACCATCGGGGTTAACCATGAAACGTAAATCGGAATTGGGTTCGCAATGATCGATGAGATCAGTTAGATCAGAAAATTCAGCATGATCGGAGTGCAGATGCGATCTGTGATTTCCGAAAATGTCAGTCGTTGCCCGCACCCACGAGGGGCGCTGCCCCTTCGAATTCTATGCATAAGTTTGTTTTGCAGGTTTGATGTGAATAGTATGGCTCATATGTATGTGATGCATGTGTGTAATTTAACATGACCTGCGTGTCATGATTGTCAGTCGTCAGGAGCCAAAGTGTTGTCATTATATTGTATAACGACCTGCGTATCGACTTGTGATTCTGTGTATATTAATTACTAGTTGTAGTAGTTGGAGGACAGAGATCAAGTTCGAGGCTTTGGCGTCCTGGCGAGATGCACAAGATGGAGTTCCGCCTTGGTCATCGGAGTTGGAGCCGACCTGGAAGGATGTCCATGAAGGAGCCATACTATTCCACACATTTATGTTTATATCTGATTGATATTGCTTCTTGTTTCTATGCATGTTTGCATGGTAGAAAGATCCCTCATTAATATCAAGCACATTGCCATTACGGATGTTGCACCTTCGCACGTCAAGTACGTCTAGTGGTGGGCTCATAAAATTGAGGTGCTACTAGGTGTCTTTGAACTGGAGGGGTCGTGTCGGACACGGACATGCACTGCATCGGGTTAAGTTGACAAGGCTATCAAAACGGTTTTGGGCCTTGTGGCAGAGAAGGTTGGGAGCCAGGGTATGAGATACTTACCCAACCGACAGTAGTCGTATAGATATACGATTAACAAGGAGTTGCTTACCGAATAGGCAAGTTGGCTAGCAGTGATGCTAAAGCACACTAATCGTTCGCGCTAGACGGGTCCTGAATCACTCAGAGTTTGCGGAGGGATGGTGACTTCAGTAGGAGTAGTTCTATTTAAGGCTTGAATTACTCTACATAAACGCATTGCTTAGTGATTACATATTTTTTTGTTTTAGATCAATGGCACCACCTGCTCAACCCAACTTTGCATTGAAATCAATTCTGGAAAAGGATAAACTGAATGGAACAAACTTTACCACCTGGTATAGAAATCCGAGAATTGTTCTCAAGCACGATAAAAAGGAACGTGTTCTAGAGGATCCACTTCCACAGGAACCTGCCAAGAATGCTAATGCCACAACCAAGAATGCCCACCAGAAACTCGTTGATGAATCAAACGACATCAGCTGCCTCATGCTGGCTTGTATGGAGCCCGATTTGCAACAACATTTTGAAAACATTCAGGCTTACCTGCATATTTCATGGGTATAAGATGTGATTTATTGTTTTAAAGGCAATGGGAATGTTAAGTCCAATACATGCTTAACTTTCTATTTAGCATGCATATATGCCTTTTTAGTTTGCTAGTGACGGATGTGTAGACTGCTGGAACATACATGCTAATCACTTGCACACAACATGTGTGGGATCACTAGAAGGGGAGTCTTGAGGGGTGGGTGAATAGACTACTTGAGGAATTAAAAACCTAACCTTTTCCCAAGTTAATTGGTTGGCAAATTTTAGCAATTCTACCAAGTCTAGTGCACCCTACACATGCTAGTCAAAAAGTACGGCAGTGGAAAGTAAAGACAAGCATATGTATGAAAGAGTAGAGGTAGGAAGATCAAACAAAATTGGACACACGAAGATTTTTCCTGTGGTTCCGGTAGGTGGTGCTATCGTATGTTCAAGTTTATGGAGACTTCAACCCACGGAGCATAACATTCGTGAGAGTCCACGTAGGGCTCCACCCATTAAGGGTCCACAAAGTATCAACCTTGTCTATTCCATGATGGCCTACGTCCACGGAGGACTAGCCTTACTCGAGGTAGATCTTCACGAAGTAGGCAATCTCCTTACCCTTACAAACTTCTTGGTTCAACTCCACCACACGAAGTAGGAGGCTTCGAAGCAACACCTAACCAATCTAGGAGGCACCACCCTCCAAAAGGTAATACATGTGGTAAGTATGATGAACTCCTTGCTCTTGTGCTTCAAAATATAGTCTCCTCAACACTCAATCACTCTCTCACGGATTTGGCATGGGTATAAGAGATTGATTGGGTGGAAAGAAACTCAGGGAGGATAGAAATCAAGATTCATATGGTTGGAGTGGATGATCTTGATCTCAACACATGAGTAGGTGGCTCTCTCTCAAAAATTTGGATATGGCAAGTGGGTGTATGTTCTGAGTGCTTCTCTTGCGAGTGAGAGGTGGTCAAGGGGGTATATAGAGGCATCTCCAAAAATCCAACCGTTACAACATTATTGCCCAAATTGGTGAAACCGAAGTGAAAACTTGATTCACTACAGGAATCAGGCACTTTGCCGTCAGCCATCCCGGACGGCAAAGGCATGCATCCCGGACGGCAAAGTCTTTGCCGTCCACCAGGAGACGACCAACCGTCCGGCTAAATAAGCCATGGTAAAGGGTGCTTTGCCGTCTGCTGGCGGATGGCAAAGACCTTTGCATCTTTGTCGTCTGCCAACGAACGGCAAAGGGCATGGACGACACATGTGGCAACCTAGCTCCGTTAAGGTCTTAACGGCGTGCTTTGCCGTCCGCTGGCAGACGGCAAAGACCTTAGTTCTTTTCCGCCAGCCAGCTGACGACAAAGAACCCACCTAGGCCAGCCCCAGGTTGCACAGGCAGCTACCACGTGGTATCTTTGTCGTCTGCTGTCTGATGACAAAGCTCTTTGCTGTCCGCCAGCAGACGGCAAAGTGGCTATATAGCCCCTATTTTTTCTTAGAATCATTCAATTTGACAGAATATCACATATATATCCAACATATCAACAATACAAGTTTCCAACAATAAGTTTCAACAAGCATACCAACAATAAGTTCCAACAAGCATATCAATAATAAGTTCCAACAACATATCCAACATATACAAGTTTGGAACAACATATCCAACATACATATCCAAAACAAGTTTCCAACAAGTTTCCATAAACAAAAAGGAAGCATATGTAGAAGAGTACACTCCATCAATGCAAGCTTCCTCATCTATAACAAATCTGCAAAGTAGGAAAGATGAAAGTTAGAAGAAGAAGAAGACTAGCTAGAAGAAAAAGAAGAAAAAGAAGACTAATAATTTATCTTCTCTTTCTTTTTCTCCTCTCCTATCCTCTTCTCCAAGGAGGTAATTCCATTTTCTAGCTAACTAAGCATATCAAGTCATTTTGGAGGAAAACATGCTAAGTATAGGTCATTTTATAGCTATCCTAGGTAGAATATATCATTTTGGAGGTAAGTAAGGTTATTATGTCATTTTTGAGGAAAATAAGCTAAGTATAGGTCATTTTGGAGCTAAACCAAGGTTATTATGCCATTTTTTTACCTAAGTGAGCTAATTATGTCATAAATGAACTAGCTAAGCTAATTATAGATCATTATTGAGCTATCCTAGGTAGTTATGCCATTTTGTACCTAAGTGAGCTAATTATGTCATAAATGAACTAGCTAAGCTAGCTACAGATCATTATTGAGCTATACTAGGTAGTAATGCCATTTTCTAGCTAACTAAGCATATCAAGTCATTTTGGAGGAAAAAATGCTCAGTATAGGTCATTTTATAGCTATCCTAGGTAGAACATACCATTTTCTAGCTAACTAAGCATATCAAGTCATTTTTGAGGAAAATAAGCTAAGCATATGTCATTTTGGAGCTAAGTAGGTCATTTCTTAAGCTAAACGCATTTGTTAATGAAAACACTTGGGAAAACTTACCATCAACACGGAGGTGAAGGACCGGTAGGGTTTGTGCCAGGGTGAGACGTAGAAGGACCGGTCGGGCTTGCGGCACACGTAGAAGGATCGGTCGATGCTTGTTGGGAGGCACGCTGCACCAAAGATCCTTTGCAATGTCTCCTTAGCATGATGCAACTCAAATGTGAATACTAGTAAGTAATGACCATTTAAATGGAACTCACCATGGGTTCTATAGCAATATGGGGCATCGACGGAGGGGTCTGGCCATTGTTTTGGCACACGGTCTGCACATTTTGTTTTCACGAGTCATTCATATTAGTTAGTGATGAAACGAACATTACGTGCATGATTTGGCTAATATGCAGGAGAAACTTACCACGAGGAGCTCGTATAGGGCCCGGTGAGACGCGTCGTTTTGGTTCCTCTCCTCCTCCAACAGCCTAGCCGTCCTCTCCTCCATGTCCCTCTCCCTCTGTGTCGCCTACCTGTTTGCCTCCGCTAGAAGCTCCTGGGACCTGGCCTCAATGGCAAGCTCCATTGGCCGTGGACGAGGCCTTATCTCAGGATCAGAGCTCGTCTAGCGCTTCTTGATCTCCGGGAGAGTTATAGGACAACGTACCAGTCCATCCCCAATGGCTATCGAGCCATGGGGCCTCCCGCCACGAGATATCATCACAAGCTTTGGATCAAAAGGACTCTGGCTCGGGTTGAAGTCCTCCCCTTTCCTTGCCTTCCCCTCATCCCTATACCTCACGAGCTTGTTGTGGGAGGAGATGTTGCTGAAGCTCTATGGATGATTGAGGTCATCCTCAGAGAATGCCTTAGCCTTCTTGTATGAGGTAGTATGGGCTATGGCATAGAGGTCGAACAGAGGTGGCACCTCCTTCTTGTTGTGTCGCGCCTAAAAGAGAGAAACAAAATATTAGTTAAGGGCTCAAGCTAGCATGAAGAATGAAATTGCATGAGTCCTGAAGCAAACCACATACCCAGTTATCCCCGAACTCAAATAGGTTGGAGCTCCCTTGATGGTGTGGCACACCTCTCATTTGGGCACACTTATCCTTGGCCTTGTTGTGTTCGGCTAGCCATTCGGGAGAGCACCACTCATCTACCAATGCCTCCCAACAGTCCATCCTATCCGCACACCATCTCGGGGGCACCAAAGTTAGACAAGAGAAATTTCAGCGCTACGCCTACGAATCAAATCAAAGAAACTAAGTACAAGGCCTTAAGAATAGATAATTACCTTCATTAACTTCTCCTTACTCAGATAATTTTTGCGGCACTTGTTCTTGGCCCTCTTAATGTTAGTCGAGGCATAGTAGTCTCGAATAGCCTACACCCGAGCCTCGTGCCGTAAGTTCTGAAGTAGGCGCTTGCACTCAGCTTCGAGAACAATAGCCGCTTTCGCCTCGTCTTCCTCAAGACACCTGTAGAAGGTCTGCAATCAAACAAGACAACACTAATTAGTACAATAACTAGGTGTTGTTGATTTTTAATTCTGTAAAGGAGAAATTACCCAAAAGCAACGGATCACAATGTTAGCCACCGTCTCGCACAAGACACCATCGACCATCTCCTCCGGCGGGGCTGGGGCAGCCTTGTACAGCTCCCAGGTCAGTGCTACCTATGGAGACTCACCCTCACCGGGCAACCGGACCTTCCCCTAGAAGTGGTGCCGGAGAAGCACACCAAGGACCTGGTTGGGCCTTCGGACACCAGGCTCGTATTTCCAACCCCTGCTGTGGGACAAGGCCAACACATTAGATATTAATTTGAAGAAACATGAAGGCAAAAGGTTAAAAAAGAGTAAATGCACTTACTTCTCCGCACTAGGCACAATCAACCACCTCTGCTCGTGGGTCGTCGGCACGGGCGACAACTTTGTACAACCACGCTGGTAGACCTTCTTGCCCTCCTCAACCAGCTCACCCTCGCTATAGGTGTCCTCAGACAAGTTGTCCTCGCCACCACCAACATGGCCACTAGCCTCCGGAGTCACGTGGGAGGAAGACTCTGGGACCCGAGTCTCGTGGGATGAAGACTCTGGGACCGGAGTCTCCTGGGACGAAGGCTCGGTGACCCGAGGCTCGTCGACCCGAGGCTCGTGGACTGGAGTCCGAGACGGGTCCAAGTCAGACGGGTCCACCTGAGACAGAGCACTCCTATGGTCAGGAGAATCAGCTAAGGGTGGCGGCGAGGAAGGCGCAACAGCCTTCCTACCTCTAGCACCTCTCTTCGGCTTCCCCCGACCTCTCCCAGACGAAGAAATAAGCGCCCGCTGCTATCTGCATGTTGTGTACCAGCGCTCTCCGGAGTTGCTGGGGTGGAATAATAGCACCCCTCCTAGCACACGCCGAGGAAGAGGCTTAGAGTGCTCTCCGGAGTTGCTGGGGTGGAATAATAACACCAGCAATGACAAAGAGTGAACGAAATTAGTTCAACATAAAAAAATGAATACCTAATAACATGAACTAATTAAGAATATATATGTACATAATAATAATTGAATACCTCACATTATTATAATTTGTGATTCTAAGAGTGGAAATCAAAGTCCAACATCAACCCATCTGATGGAGCTCAATAGGTGGAATGGAACAAGTATGTAAGTGAGGAGTGAAGGAGAAGATGCAGACCATGAGCTCCACTCCTCAGCTACACAGAAAAGGGGCTCCAAATGCCGACACACAGAAACAAAAAGTTGTTGGATTGATTCTCCACTGCTTCGTGCAGTAGAAACATGACACTTTACAAGGGGCAGTCAGTAGTCAGTAACATGCTTGATCACTTCATTTATGGCAGTCCACAGTGCCCACCATACAACTAAAGCACAAAATTATGCTCGTTGGATATGTTGTTGGGTATTACAAGAGGTCTTTATATGCAGGAAGGGACACCCCCGACTTGATATCCAGTGACGTGTCGTGTTGTATGTCCATAGTGCCCACCATACAACATATCCAACAGTGCCAACTGGATATGTTGCAATACAAGTCGTGTCGGTGTCGGGGTGTCGGCGGTGTCGTGTCGGGGTCCGGGGTGCCGTGTCGTGGTGTTAGGGTGTCGTGTCGGGGGTCGGGGTGTCGGTAGTGTCGTGTCGGCGATCCTCGACCCGGTTACGTCGGCGTCGACGCACCCCCTCCTCCTCGTCCTCCTCCCCCTCTTCTTCTTATTCTCCTTCTTCTTTTTCTTCTTTTCTTCTCCTCCTCCTCCTCCCTTCTTCTTCTTTTTATTCTTATCCTTCCTCTTCTTCTTCTTCTTCTTCTTCATCTCCTTCTCCTCCTCTTCTTCTTATCTCTTCTTCTAATTAACTACAACTAATTAACCTAACTACATTACTAAATTACTAACTAAAAGAAACTATTAACTACAACTAACTAACTAAATTACTAACTAAACTAATTAACTACAACTAATTAACTAAATTACTAACTAAACTATTAAAAAATTAAAAAATAGAGAAGGGGAGGGGGCTCACCGGAGTGGGGGAGGTGGATGCCGGCCTTGGTGGAGGTGGATGCCGGCCTTGGTGGAGGTGGAGGAGGCCAACGCCGGCGGTAGGGCGTCGGGGGCGGCGGGTGGCGCGGCGGGGGCGGTGGCGGTGGGGTGTCGGGGGCGCCAGGGAGGGAGAGAGGGGCAATGGGCGCGGGCGGCGGCCGGCGGTGGCAACGCGGTGGCGACACGGTGGTGGGGGTGGGGGTGCAGGCGGCGGGGGCGACGAGGCGGTGGGGGTGGGGGCGGTGGGCGTAGGTGGCGGTGGCGACGCGGCGGGGCGCATGGGGCCCGGGCGCGCGGCGGCGGGGTGCGCGGCGGCGGGGGCGACGGGGCGGCGGTGGTGTCAGGGGCGATGGGCACGGCGGCGGGGTCGTGGGGCGACGGGGAAGAGAGAGGAGGGAGAGAGGCGGGCCGGGGGGCGTTAGCCGTTAGTTAACCCCCTCTTTACCGTCCGCTAGCGGACGGCAAAGAGGGGGGCCGTTAGGTCAAGTTGCGGGCTGGGTTGTCAGTGCGCCCCTCCCTCTTTGCCGTCTGCTAGCGGACGACAAACCTCCTTTGCCGCCCGCTAGCAGACGACAAAGAAGTGGCTGATGGCAAAGCCACCCTTTTTCGTCTGCCACCTCTTTGCCGTCTGCTTTCTGCTAGCTGATGGAAAAGCCACTCTTTGTCGTCCGCTAGCAGACGGCAAAGAGGTGGCAGATGGCAAATCTTCTGATTCCAGTAGTGATTGCACCGACTAGTGCAAAATGTGACAACTTTGGCGTTTTCGGTGAGACCGATTTATAAATATATGTGGTATCGATATGGGTGGCCTAGGCAGTTACAAAGACTCAGTGAGACTGATTCCTCAAACTCGATGGGACCGATTTTCAGAAATTGGTTAACAGAATGTTGGTCACTGGTTTTGGTGGCACCAAATGGAAAACTTGGTTGTACTGAGACTTAGGGTTTGGCTATGGTTCTGTCTAGGGTAAAACTTGGTGGAACCGAATGGGAATGTTGGTGTCACCGAAGTTTGACTTTTGGCTTAGGACACAAGATTTGTGTGGGAAAGTGGGTGACTATTTTTGGTGGCTACCTCTAAGCACTTGAGCAACTAGATTATCATAGATACCTCATCTCCTTTTAATAGCGAAAATGCATAGTCGTGTGCGTGCGCTCATTACCCATTTCGAGCGGCTGCCCACAGACCGTTCGATTCGGTCATATCGAACGACGTGTGTCGCCAGGTGCTCCTTGGTTGGATTCCACCGCGCTCCCATATCCCGCACACCTGGTCCGGTCGAGCCGAGGCGCGCGATTCCCATACCCCCCCTGTGGGCCCGGCATGTCGTAGACCATGTAGGTTCATCCGTTTGTGGACGTAGACAAGTAGTGCAGGCGGTGGGTAGTTTCGAATTTCGTGCCACTTCCTCGTCTCCCCTTTCCCCTCCAGCGCCTCATCTTCCATTCCCTCCACCTCCGATCCCCTTCAGATTTGCCGGGCTCGCCGCCGCATCCGCCATTGAAGCTTGCGGACGAGGCTGAGGCATGGCGGGGGGAGGCATCCGTTGGTCCTCGCCGGCGTAGGTATGGTCGTCAGGCACCTTCATTCCTCCTCCCCTCCTAGCATGTACTGTTCTCGCTGCGGCCATAGTGGTGAGGAATCCGCTGCTCCTTGGCGGCTTAGGTATGTCGCCGGTCGCCGTCTCTAGCGCTCATCCGCTTGCTCGCTCCTGCCGCGTTCGTGTTGTTCCCGCCGCGCCAGTTGTGTGGAGGTCATGGCCATAGGTGGAGGCCGTGCCCGTAGCGGGATAGGACCACGGCAGAAGGGGGAGGCCGCACACCATAGTGCTCTCGCCGCGCCCGTAGCGAGAGAGGCCCGTGCCCATACTGGCTCGCCGTGCCCGTAGCGGGAGAGGCTCGCGCCCGTACTGGCTTGCCGTTCTTGTAGAGGGAGAGGCCCGCCCCCATACTGCTCTAGCCGCACCCGTAGTGGGAGAGGGTCGCGCCCGTAGTGGTCTCGCCATGCTGTAGTGGGGGAGGCCGTGGCGGTTGCGAGGGAGGTCGCGCTCGTAGTGCTCTCACCGTGCCCATAGCGGGAGAGGGCCATGACCATAGTGGTTTCACCAGTCCCGTAGCGGGGCAGGCCCCGCCCGTAGTGCTCATGTCACGTCCGTAGCGGGGAAGGTCGCGTCCGTAGCGCTCTCGCCACGCCCGTAGCAGTGGAGGGCGCGCCCGTAGTGTTCTGTTTATTTGATTTTTTCATGACCACTTGCACAACGAGTTGTCTATAGTTGGAAGTTGTACAAACAATAGTTGCAAAGGGAACGTTACGTGTTTGTCTCCCCTATTTTTTGGTAAATTGGCTAGTATGCTTTGTGCTTTATGCAACTGCACACATGTGTGTGTGCAACCTGGACATGTTTTGTATGCAACTTTTTATGCATTTTTTATCAACAGTACAATCCGTAAAGTTGGATAAACAATATAAATTGCCCGGCCCCAATTTTCACAGATCTGAGTGCGTTAGTTGCACAAATTTGGTGATCCGTGTTTTGTGCATTTTATACTTGCCATTAGCCCAATCCCAAGTTGGAAGTTCCACGTGCAATAGTTGCACACAACTGGGATCTGTGTTGTGTGGATTTTACAATTGCCATTACCTAGGTTCTAGTTGGCAGATCTAGGGCCTAGTTGGCAATTTTTCATGATTAACAGATTGCACAGGGAACTGAAATGTCCAAGTTTGGGGTCGTGGTTTCTTATGCATTTGTTTATCCAGTTTTGTCAGTGTTCAACTACAACATTATTTTAGCGTGCAATTAGAATGATTTTCAGAACCTGTTTTTTTGTAGTGACAATATTTGAAGAGGGAAACGCCGGTGGAAGTGGAAAAGAGGTTTGGAGCCCAAAAGGGAGCAAACATGATCCAATATATGTGTTGTTTTTCTCATTTTCCCCAAAAACGTGACTAAAGGAGTGGTGGCAGGCTGATGTCAGCCTGAGGCCCCCACGAGCCCTTTTAGTCCCGGTTTGTGATACAAACCGGGACTATAGATGGACCTTTAGTCCCGGTTTGTATAACCAACCGGGACTAAAGCTCTCCCTATATAAACCCTTCGTCTAGCCCAACTCCATTTCTCTTTTTCTCCATTCGAATTCCCCTCTCTGTTCTTTCCCTAGCTCGAGCTCCTCCCTCCATTTTTGCCAAGATTTGAGGCACCCCGATCCATCCAAGTGTCCACAAAGGTTAGCAACTTTGTCCTTTCATCTCTTATTGCTAGATCAACTCGTTCTATGCTTTATAAGTATAGTGATTTGTGGGTTTTAGTTTGGGTGTAATTATGTGGTAGTTTTTTTTATTTATATGCAATTTGAGCTTAAATTAACTCCTTAGTTTGCATATGTGTAGGTGTGCTTTACTTAGTGTGCCTTCCCATCCCCGTCCTAACCACCGTCGATCGACTGCACCGTCCCATCGCCGGTACCACCTCGGTGAGCCTCTTCTTGTGTTCTTATCATTTTTATAAATAAAATAGTATTTGTATGATTTAGATAGTTACTTGCATAGTTTTCTTACTTGTATGATTGTTGTTATATATAGTGCCATGGTTACGATATCTGTGCCCGTCGGCCCTCGTCCGATTTACGATTTAGATGTGGTATATTCTGTTTTATAACTATTTGTTGCATTTCGTGGTAATGACAATTATGCCCATCAAGTTGACATAGATATTTTTATCTAGGAGGTAGTTGAACCGGAAATGCCAACCGACCCTATTGTCAAGAAGTTAAATTTAGTTGAAAAAGAAAACAAGGATTTGAAAGAAAATTTGAAAAGAGTTGAAGAAGAGAAGATGAAATTGGAGTTGTACATTGCCGATGTCGTCGATGATCACAAAATCAAGATGGATGCAATGCGCTTGAAGATTAGAAAGATTAGAAAATATGCCATTAATAAAGAGGCTTGGTATCATTATGTTGTTGGATCAATTTTTACCTTAGTTGCGATTTTGATCGCATTTGTTGTTGCATTTAAAATGTTTTAGCTAGATAGTTTTTATGTCGTTTTATGAGAATAAGTGTGTATGAACTTGTATTAATTTGGTCTTCTCGGTGTTGTGTAATGAAGGTGAACCGACAATGGATGTACATTGACCGACGCTCTCCCCAGTTTTTTGCGTGCGGCTGAGGCAAACAAGCGGGATGGTTTTATGTGTTGTTCATGTGGTGTGTAAGAACAATAAGACTTACTCTAGCTCAAAACAGATTCATGTCCACCTTTCTACGTCCGGTTTCATGTCCGACTATAATTGTTGGACCAAGCATGGAGAAAGAGGGGTTCTAATGGAAGAGAATGAAGAAGAAGAGGATGACGACAACTATCCTGGGTATCCTGAATATGATGGTAGTACAATGGGGGAAGAGAATGTAGAATAAGAAGTTGAGGCATCAGATGAGCCTGCTAATGATCTTGGTCGGGCCATTGCCGATGCAAAGAGAAACTGCGAGAATGAAAAGGAGAAGTTGAAGTTGCAGCGCATGTTTGAGGATCACAAAAAAACGTTGTACCCAAATTGCGAACATGACAACACAAAGATCGGTACCACACTCGAATTGCTGGAATGGAAGGCAGAGAATGGTGTAGCTGACAAGGCATTTGAAAAGTTGTTGAAAATAATGAAGAATAAGCTTCCAAAGGACAACGAATTGCCCAACAGTACATACGAAGCAAAGAAGGTTGTATGCCCTCTAGGATTGGAGGTGCAGAAGATACATGCTTCCGCTAATGACTACATCCTCTACATTGGTGAGTATGAGAATTTGGATGCATGCCCGGTATGCAATGCATTGCAATATAAGATCGGTCGCGATGACCCTGTTGATGATGTTCAGGGTGAGTGCCCCAGGAAGAGGATTCCTGCCAAGGTGATGTGGTATGCTCCTATAATACCACGGTTGAAACGTTTGTTCCAAAACAAAGACCATGCCAAGTCATTGCGATGGCAGAAAGAAGACCCTAAGAAAGACGGGAAGTTGAGAGTACCCGCTGATGGGTCATAGTGGAGAAAAATCGAGAGAGAGTGGCTGGACTTTGCAAATGACCCAAGGAATGTATGGTTTGGTTTAAGTGCAGATGGCATTAATCCATTCAGGGAGCAGAGCAGCCAGCATAGCACATGGACTGTGACTCTATGCAACTATAACTTTCCTCCTTTGTTGTGCATGAAGCGGAAGTTCATTATGATGCCAGTGCTCATCCCAGGCCCTAAGCAACCCGACAACAACATTGATGTGTACCTAAGGCCATTCGTTGATGAACTTTTACAACTATGGAATAAAAAAGGTGTATGTATGTGGGATAAGCACAAACAGTAGGAATTTGACCTGCGAGCATTGCTCTTTGTAACCATCAATGATTGGCCTGCTCTTAGTAACCTTTCAAGACAGACAAACAAGGGATACCATGCATGCACACACTGTTTAGATGATACCCAAAGTATATATTTGGAAAAATGCAAGAAGAATGTGTACCTGGGACATCGTTAGTTTCTTCCGGCCAAGCATGCCTTACGAAAGAAAGGCAAGCATTTCAAAGCTGAAGCAGATCATCGGAAGAAGCCCGTCCTCCGTACTGGTGATGACATACGTGATATGGTCAAGGATTTACAAGTAATATTAGGAAAGGGTCCTGGCGGACAATCTGTTCCGATTGACTCTAGGGATGCACACCCATGTGGAAGAAGAAATCTATATTTTGGGAGGTAGAATATTGGAACGTCCTAGAGGTCCACTCTACAATCGATGTGATTTACGTGACAAAGAATCTTTGCGTGAACCTGCTAGGATTCCTGGGCATGTATGGGAAGACAAAAGATACACCGGAGGCATGGGAGGACCAACAACATGTGCACGAAATGACGGCATGCATGAGCAGTATGAAGGTCCTGCCAGCTATGCTCTTACCAAAGCAGAGAAGGAAATCTTCTTTGAATTCCTGCTTAGTATGAAGGTCCGATCTGGCTTCTCGTCGAATATAAAGGGAATAATAAATATGGCGGAGAAAAAATTTCAGAACCTAAAGTCTCATGACTGCCACATGATCATGACGCAATTTCTTCCGGTTGCGTTGAGGGGGCTTCTACCAGAAAATGTTCGATTAGCCACTGTGAAGCTATGTTCATTCCTCAATGCAATTTATTAGAAGGTAATCGATTCGGAAATCCTACCAAGCTTATAGAATGATTTGGTCCAATGTCTTGTCAGTTTTGAGTTGATGTTCCCACCATCCTTGTTTAATATTATGACACACGTCCTTGTTCACCTAGTCGAAGAGATTGCCATTCTGGGTCCTTTATTTCTACACAATATGTTCCCTTTTGAGAGGTTCATGCGAGTCTTAAATAAATATGTTCGTAATCGTGTTAGTCCAGAAGGAAGCATTTCCATGGCCATGAAATAGAGGAGGTTATTGAGTTTTGTGTTGACTTTATTCCTGACATTAAGCCGATTGGTGTTCCTGAATCGCGACATGAGGGGAGACTGCATGGAAAAGGCACGTTTGGACCAAAATCAATATGTACGGATGGGCATTCTTGGGCGCAAGCACACTACACGGTTCTATAGAATTCTACCTTGGTCACCCCATATATCGGGGAACACATGGATATTATATGCTTGAAGAACCCCGAGAAGTCTGACCCCTGGATTCAACGTACACACATTGAGGCTTTCGGCGGTTGGTTGCAAACACATCTCATGAATGACGACAATGTTGAAGATGACTTGTACTTGTTGGCCAAGAGACCATCTTCGACTATATTGACTTTCCAAGGGTACGACATAAATGGGAATACATTTTACACGATCCCCCAAGATAAAAAGAGAACCAACCAAAATAGTGGTGCTCGCTTTGACGATGCGTCAAACACCAAGGAAAAGGACACATATTATGGTTACATAGAGGAGATATGGGAACTTGACTATGGAGGTGATTTGCAGGCCCCTTTGTTCTGGTGCAAATGGGACAATCTGACTGGAGGAGGGGTAATGGTAGACCCGTAGTACGGAATGACAACAGTGGATCTCAACAATCTTGGGCACACAGACGAACCATTCGTTCTAGCCAATGATGTGGCGCAAGTTTTCTATGTGAAGGACATGTCTACCAAATAGAAAAAAGAAAGATAAGAAAGTGGATACATCATACGATGAGCCAAAGCGCCACATAGTTCTTTCTAGGAAAAGAAACATCGTGGGAGTTGAGGACAAGACAGACATGTCAAGAGATTATGAAAAGTTTGATGAAATTCCTCCCTTCGTAGTGAAGACTGACCCAAGCATCATGTTAAATGATGAAGATTTTCCATGGTTACAGCGCAATAATCAAGGGACACATGCAAAGAAAAAGTTTTGTACCCCAAGATCCCACTGTGGGATGTGACACGCTGCACCGTCATTACTTTTCTTCTCTGGTGAGTAGCCGAGATGGTTCATTTTCTACACGAAGTGCATCCAAATTTTGTTGTAACCCTCTCAACTTTTCACCAATTGCTATGTGGGTGAAATGATGCTACCATGCCAAGTTTCAACCTTTTTAGAGTTCATTTGTGGTGCTCTTTAATTTCCGGGTCATTTAGCTCAAAACTAATCATTAAATGCATGAAAAATAGCAAATGAAGTTAGATAGGGTTGAAATTTTAGTATGTGGCTTCTAATGGTTCATATTGAATGCACAAAAAGTCTAGAGTTGAAATAAGTTAAAAAAATTGAAATCCTTTTGTAACAGACGAGTTTTCATCTGAAACCCCGATACTTCGAAGGAGATTGTCCATTTTGTACGCGAAGTGCATCCAGTGTTTACAGTAATGCTCTCAACTTTTTAGCGCATGTTATGTGGGTGAAAATATCATACCATGCCAAGTTTCAACCTTTTCAGAGTTCATTTGTGGTGCTTTTAAATTTCTGGGTCATTTAGCTCAAAACAAATCATTAAATGCATGAAAAATAGCAAATGAAGTTAGATCGGGTTGAAATTTTAGTATGTGGCTTCTAATGGTTCATAGTGAATGCACAAAAAGTCTAGAGTTGAAATAAGTTAAAAAAATTGAAATCCTTTTGTAACAAACGAGTTTTCATCTGAAACCCCGATACTTCGAAGGGGATTGTCCATTTTGTACGCGAAGTGCATCCAGTGTTTGCAGTAATGCTCTCAACTTTTTAGCGCATGTTATGTGGGTGAAAATATCATACCATGCCAAGTTTCAACCTTTTCAGAGTTCAATTGTGGTGCTTTTAAATTTCTGGGTCATTTAGCTCAAAACAAATCATTAAATGCATGAAAAATAGCAAATGAAGTTAGATAGGGTTGAAATTTTAGTATGTGGCTTCTAATGGTTCATAGTGAATGCACAAAAAGTCTGGAGTTTAAATAAGTTAAAAAAATTTAAATCCTTTTGTAACAGATGAGTTTTCGTCCAAAACCCGGATACTTCGAAGGAGATTGTCCATTTTGTACACGAAGTGCATCCAGTTTTTGTCGTAAGGCTCTCAACTTTTAGCACATGCTATGTGGGTGAAATGATGATACCATGCCAAGTTTCAACCTTTTCAAAGTTCAGTTGTGGTGCTTTTTAATTTTAGGGTCATTTAGCTCAAAACTAATCATTAAATGCATGAAAAATAGCAAATGAAGTTAACAGGCTTGAAATTTTAGTATGTGGCTTATAATGGTTCATATTTAATGCACAAAAAGTATGGAGTTGAAATACGTTAAAAAATTGAAATCCTTTTGTAACAGACGAGTTTTTGTCCGAAACCGCGATACTTCGAAGGAGATTGTCCATTTTGTACACGAAGTGCATCCAATTTTTGCCGTCACGCTCTCAACTTTTTAGCACATGCTATGTGGGTAAAATGATGATACCATGCCATGTTTCAACCTTTTCAGAGTTCAGTTGGGTGATTTTGATTAAAACAAATGAAGATATAAAACTAAAAAGAGTTAATTAGAATCTGATTTTGATTAAAACACCTATTTAAATTATCCTAAAAATTCCCAACTTTAACATAATGATAAAACATACTAATATTAAACAACAGGAAAAACAATCACTCAAAAATCTAGTTTTAAACTAATGTTATTCACAAATTACTGTTTCACACAAATTTCAAATGAATTCAAATTTAAACTATTTCAATTTGAAAACTACCGGCACTAACAGAAAGTTTGTAATTGGTTTGACCTAAAGCAAAAAGATTCATTAAAAATATAAATATTCTAACAGTTATTCCAAATATAAAAACAGAAATTGGAAAAACAAAACAAAACAAAAAAGAGAAAATACAGCCGTAGTCCCGGTTGGTGCTACCAACCGGGACTAAAGGTCCCTTCCCGCGCGTAATTTGGGCCGTTGGAAAGACCTTCCTGCGGGTAATCCCGGGAGGACCTATTGGGGATATAACCCCACGGTGAGACCCACCCTGGAGGGCTCCGGGTTAAACCGGACGGCTCGTAGCCAGCCCAAGAGTGAGCCATGAAGACTGGAGGGCCCAACAAGCGTAGCGGCTCACAGGATGGGCCGGGAGGGTGGTCCGGATTTCATGTAAGCCGTCCGGGGACAACTTGGTTAGGATAGGCAAGAGAAGATAGAGGCAGACTCGGACATGTAATGAGAGTCGGCCACAACTTGTATGACCCGTGGTCTTGACCTCCTATATAAAGGCAAGACCCGAGGCTTCTTAGAGATCAGGTGATCGAGAGCTAGGTCAAGCTTTAGCTCCCTTGTAATCGATACAACAAGCAATACAAACACAAGCACGACGTAGGCTATTACCTCACCTTGAGGGGCCGAACCTAGGTAAACTCGTCTCCTTCGTCCCTGCCAACCGCTTTGAGTCCATCACGTTAGCGATGGCCTCGAATCCAAGTCCGTTCACCCGGACATCTGCCATGATAAATCCACGATAGTTGGCGCCCACCGTGGGGCTCACGCTTGGTGGTGTTGCGTTCTCGAAGGGCTCTCTCCCAGAGCTCGAAGGATACATGGTCGGAAGGATCAGTAAGAGTCGCCGTGGCCGGCTCTAGATCGACGATGTCAGATGGGGGCTTGATGCTGAGTCCGTGGAGTATGGATTCTGGGTTCCATTCGGCAGGATCCACGTCTTCGTCGGAAGGGTTGATGGATCTACACCCGGGCCGGACGTCTGCACCGACATCATCGAGCCGGCTCGGCGTCTGCGACCTGCGCGTAACATGCATCCTGCCCATGCTAATCCGGGTGAGAAGCATGTCTTCGTGGGCTTCACTCAAGGTACGGACCTGGAAGCTTCCGGATCACAGGAAACTCTCGTCTATTCAGAGGACGAATCTTCAAGTGGAGAAACGGAGTCGGTCTACCAGCTCCGTAACGGTGGCCTTGGGGGCTACGGCGACGAGTGAGATCATTCTGAGTCGGATGATCTTGAGCTTCCGGTTCATGCTGTCGTGTTCATGGCGGGGTCAGCCCCAGGCACGAGTAGTACAGCCATGGGAGCCGCCACCTCGGGTGATAACCCGCCGCCGCCAGCTCAAGTTCTTGTGGAGATGATGGACGAGCTCGCGGCTTTAATGGCCACTGAGGTCACACTAGATAATCAAGTAGCTCGCAATTTAGAGATCGCAAGGATCAAGGGCCGGATGACAGAGGAACGGCAAAGGATGGCTGAGCTAAAGATCCAGATGGAGGAAGAGGCAGAACGTATCAAGGCAGATAGATGCTTTCCTTCTAGGGCTGGAGCAAATATCAGCAGCAGCGGTACATCGGAGGAGGCATCAATCCTGTCTACCAGAGCGCTATGAAGCAAGGAACCTCTTCAATACTCTTGGTGCGGGGCGAGTAACAGACGCGCCCGAAAGCCGCCCGACGGAGCGACCAGTGACTCATCTGGCCCGGTGTAACCAAGCTTCACCTGGTGGCTTTCCAATCCTAGCGGGTCATTATTCTAACCCGGACGAGAATATGGTGGCAGAGGCCACCCGCCTTGAGACAATTCCTATCCCGAATGAAGCACCCTTTGCAGAGGAGGTGCGGAACGCCATCGGGTACCTGCAGACTGCCGTGGCCCAGCAGGAGAGATATACTCACAGCCGGAGCCGTGTTCATTCAACCCCTCTCCCCAGAAGCAGCTTTAGCCGGCGCTACGAGTCACCAGCAGGTTCTAGCAGCAACCGGCATAGAGGGATTCCGACGGGTCACTGGCCGGGTAGAGACACGTCAGCATTTGTAAACCATGCGGGAAGCCCGCAAGAGGCGCCAGCTAGGCCGGCTTACCAGGAGCCCGTGCCTTCCGTTTCGGTAGGGGCATGAGTAAACTCTAGGACGGTAGGGATGCCGTGTTTGTCACCGGCTCTGCGGAGCGAACGGCTGCCGAAAGACTTCAAAGGGCCCCACAAGGTCCCAAATTATACCGCTGATTTACCCCCAGAGGCGTGGGTGGAGAGTTATGAACTGGCCATGGAGATGCTAGATGTCAGTGAGGCGGTTTATGCCAAGTATTTCGTCATGATGCTTGAAGGCCCGGCTCGCATGTGGCTAAAGGGGTTACCACCTAATACCATCAATTCATGGGCGGAGTTCAGGGCCCGGTTCATTAAAAACTTTCAAGGGACGTGCAAGCAGCCTATGACCATTGTGGATCTTGATCACTGTGTCCAACAGGAGAACGAGTCGGCCCATCATTGGGTACAGCGGGTCTCGATAATCATCCACTCATCAGAGCAGATCACGACGGCCCAAGCGGTGCTGATCTTGGAGAAGAACTGCCACTTTGTTCCTCTGAAGCAGAAACTTGGCTGGCTCAAACGTACGTGTCAGGACATGGGAGAGCTCATGACGGCTCTCACGAAATATGCCGACTCTGACAGCACGAAAGATCCAGGTTCTGATGATGAGAAAGCTGGCCAAGGTAAGAAGGGCAATCAAGGCAAGGGTGCGGCAAACAATGGTAGCGAGAGCAAGCATAAGAATCCAGAGGCCGGGTCAGAGATGGTGGCTAATACAAACACCCAGTAGAGTTACCCCAAAGGAAATAGGAGGTTCAGACCGCCCTTTGGCAAGGATAGCTCTTCCTTGAACATGGAGGAGTTACTTAAGCGACCTTGTCCAAATCACAGTGTGCCTGATAAGCCGGCAAGCCACACATGGGAGAATTGCAATTTCATACAGAAGTACAAGCGGTATTTCACACAACCTAACGATCGAGATGCTGGTCCGCCAGGCGGCTCAAGACATGGCGGGTCAGCAGCTGGGTTTGGTTCTGGTGGCTCAGGGTCCAGCCATCCGGGTCAAGATAATCAGGGGGACACCAACCACATTCTGGTAACAATAATCAACAACAACAGCGTAATCAGTCTGGTTTTCAGAGTAATCCGAAGCAGCTCAGCTCCAGGCAGTACCATGTTTTCATGACTAGTCTCACCAAACGGGACCAGAAGTTACGAAAGCGGGCAGTTAATGCGGTTGCACCGGCTCTTCCGTAGTACCTAAAGTGGTCTGAATATGACATAAGCTGGAGCCGAGAAGATCACCCGCCGTGTGTCGATGACCCGGGGTGGCTGGCTTTGGTTGTAGCTGTTGGAAATATGCCCTAGAGGCAATAATAAATTAGTTATTATCATATTTCCTTGTTCATGATAATCGTTTATTATCCATGCTATAATTGTATTGATTGGAGACTTAAATGCATGTGTGGATACATAGACAAAACCATGTCCCTAGTATGCCTCTAATGGACTAGCTCGTTGATCAAAGGATGGTTAAGGTTTCCTAGCCATGGACATGAGATGTCATTTGATAACGGGATCACATCATTAGGAGAATGATGTGATGGATAAGACCCAAACTACAAACATAGCATATGATCGTGTCAGTTTATTGCTACTGTTTTCTGCATGTCAAGTATATGTTCCTATGACCATGAGCTCAAGAAACTCACGGATATCGGAGGAGTGCCTTGTGTGTATCAAACGTCGCAACGTAACTGGGTGACTATAAAGGTGCTCTACAGGTATCTCCGATGGTGTCTGTTGAGTTGGCATGGATCGAGACTGGGATTTGTTACTCCGTGTAACGGAGAGGTATCTCGGGGCCCACTCGGTAATGCAATATCACAATAAGCCTTGCAAGCGATGTGACTAATTTTTAGTTGCGGGTTCTTGTATTACGGAACGAGTAAAAAGACTTGCCGGTGACGAGGTTGAACTAGGTATGGAGATACCGACGATCGAATCTCTGGCAAGTAACATACCGAAGAACAAAGGGAACGTTATACGGGATTAACTGAATCCTTGACATAGAGGTTCGACCGATAAAGATCTTCGTAGAATATGTAGGAACCAATGTGGACGTCCAGGTCCCGCCATTGGTTATTCACTGTAGAGGTGTCTCGGTCATGTCTACATAGTTCTCGAACCCGCAGGGTCTGCACACTTAAGGTTCGGTGACGTTTCGGTAGTGTAGAGTTATGTATGGTGGTGACCGAAGGTTGTTCGAAGTCCCAGATGAGATCCCGGACGTCACGAGGAGCTCCGGAATGGTCCGGAGGTAAAGATTCATATATAGGAAGTCCTAGTTTGGTTTCCGGAAAAGTTTCGGGCTCATCGGTAGTGTACCGGGAGTGCCGGTAGTGTACCGGGAGACCTCCGGGAGGGGTACTTCGACCCCAAGAGGTCCATAGGCTGTGGGAGAGTATTAACCATCCCTTAGTGGGCTGGGAAAACAGCCACAAAGGCCCATGGTGCAGGAGAGAAAGTCCTAAAGCAAAAAGTGGAAAATCAGCCAATAGGAGGCAATCCTACTCCAACTAGGATTGGAGGTGAAGTAGGATTGCTCCCACCTCCTATTTCGGCCGACCCAAAGGCCTTGGATGCCTCTCCTCTCCTCTCCTCCTATATGTACTAGTGGATTGGGTGGTTTTTCGACAGAATTTCCGGCCACGTGCTACCCGTTCCACCGGTGCATAGTTTCTCCTCTAGATCGGTTTTCTGCAGCGCTTAGGCGAAGCCCTGCCGGAATTGCTCCACCACCATCATCGGAGCGCCGTCACGCTGCCGGTGAAATCTCTCTCCTCTCCACCTCCTCTTGCTGGATCAAGACGGTGGAGATCGTCATCAAGCTGCACGTGTGGTGAACGCGGAGGTGCCGTCCGTTCGGCGCTAGATCGGAAGGACCGTGATCGAGATCGCGAGACGGTTCGTGATGAGATCGCGGAACGGATCGTGATGAGTTCGCGGGACAGATCGTGATCAAGATCGTGAGACAGATCGTGATGAGATCGCGGGACGGATTGTGATGGGATCGCGGGACGGATCGTGATGAGATCGCGGGACGCTCGGCGATTTGGATCGCGAAGAAGTTCGACTACACCAACCGCATTTCTTAACGCTTCCCGCTTAGCGATCTACAAGGGTACGTAGATCCACTCTCCCTCTCGTAGATGCTCATCACCATGGATAGGTTTGCGTGTGCGTAGGAAATTTTTTGTTTCCCATGTGACGTTCCCCAACAGTGGCATCATGAGCTAGGTTGATGGTACGCTGAGATCTCGAGTAGAACACAAAAGGTTTGTGGGCGTTGATGCTTAGATTGCTTCCTCCCTTGGTCGGATTTTGGTTCAGCGGGATTGTGAGATGAAGCGGCCCGGACCAACATTACTCGTACGCTTACGAGAGACCGGTTCCCTCGACGCAACTTGTTGCTTAGATGGCTTGTGGGTGACAGTTTCTCTCACTTTAGTTGGATCGGATCCGACAAAGGCGGTCCTTGAGAAGGTTGAAAAGCAATCTATGTATCACCGTTGTGGTTTATGCGTAGGTGAGAATCGTTCTTGCTAGATACCCATAGCAGCCACGTAAAACATGCAACAACAATTAGAGGACGTCTAACTTGTTTTTGCAGGGTATGTTGTGATGTGATATGGCCAATTACATGATGAGATATATGTGATGTATGAGATGATCATGTGATGTATAGAATTTCACGACTTGCATGTCGTTGAATACGGCAACCGGCAGGAGCCATAGGGTTGTCTTTAATTATTGTATGACCTGCGTGTCAATCATTAAGCGCTATGTAATGCTTTACTTTATCGCTACGGTAGCAATAGTAGAAGAAGCATGTAGGGCGTGACAACCCCGATGGCGACACGTTGATGGAGATCAAGATGATGGAGATCATGGTTTCATGCCGGTGACGATGGAGATCATGCCGGTGCTTTCATGATGGAGATCAAAAGCACAAGATCATGGCCATATCATGTCACTTATGATTTGCATGTGACGTTAATCCTTTTATGCACCTTGTTTTGCTTAGGACGACGGTAGCATTATAAGGTGATCCCTCACTTAATTTCAAGATAAATTGTGTTCTCCCCGAGTGTGCACCGTTGCGAAAGTTCGTCGTGTTGAGACACCACGTGATGATCGGGTGTGATAGACTCTACGTTCACATACAATGGGTGCAAGCCAGATTTGCACGCGCAGAACACTCGGGTTAAACTTGACGAGCCTAGCATGTACAGACATGGCCTCGGAACACAAGAGACCGAAAGGTCGAACATGAGTCATATAGTAGATATGATCAACATGATGATGTTCACCATTGCAGCCACCTCAACTCACGTGATGATCGGACTTGAGTTGGTGAATTTGGATCATGTATCACTCAAATGATCGGAGGGATGTCAATTTGAGTGGGAGTTCTTAAGTAATATGATTAATTGAACTCATTATCATGAACATAGTCAAAGTGTCTTTGCAAATTATGTTGTAGATTACTAGCTCGCGCTGTAGCTCCCTTGTATTTTTATATGTTCCTAGAGAAATAGAATTGAAAGATGTTGGTAGCAAAATTGCGGACTGGGTCCGTGATCTGAGGATTGTCCTCATTGCTGCACAGAAGGCTTATGTCCTTAATGCACCGCTCGGTGCGCCACCCCATCTAGCGTCGTCTGTAGATGTTGTGAACATCTGACAGGCACGTTTCGATGACTACTTGATAGTTTAGTGCGTCATGCATTACGGCTTAGAATTGAGGCTCCGAAACGTTTTGAACGTCACGGAACATATGAGATGTTCTAGGAGCTGAGATTGTGATCTCAGGCTCGTGCCCGTGTTGCGAGATATGAGATCTCCAACAAGATTCTTTGCCTGTAAGATGAAGGAGAATAGCTCAACCGTTGAGCATGTACTCAGATTGTCTGGGTACTACAATCGCTTGAATCAAGTGGGAGTTGATCTTCCAGATAAGATAGTGATTAATATAGTTCTCCAAGTCACTGTCACTGAGCTACTAGAACTTGGTGATTAACTATAAAATGCCAGGGAAAGAAATGTTGATCCCTGAGCTGTTCGCGATGTTTGACACCGCGAAGGTAGAAATCAAGAAGGAGCGTCAAGTGTTGATGGTTAATCAAACCACTAGTTTTGAGAAGGGCAAGAGCAAGGAGGGAAACTTCATGGATAGCAAGTCAGTTGCTGCTCCAGTGAAGCAACCCAAAGTTGAACTCAAACCCGAGACTAAGTGCTTCTGTTATGAGGTGAGCGGTCGCTGAAGCAGAACAACCCTAGATACTTGGTAGATAAGAAGGCTGGCAACATTGACAGAAGTATATTTGATATACGAGTTATTGATGTGTACCTTGCTAGTACTCCTAGTAGCACCTGGGTATTGGATACCGGTTCGGTTGCCAAATGTTAGTAACTCAAAATAAAAGCTACGGAATAAACGGAGAACTAGCTGAGGGTGAGGTGACGATGTGTGTTGGAAATGTTTCCAAGGTTGATGTGATCAACATCGCACGCTCTCTCTACCTTCAGGATTAGTGACGAACCTAAAAAATATTATTTGGTGTTTTGCGTTGAGCATGAACATGATTAGATCATGTTTGTTGCAATACGATTATTCATTTAAGTCAGAGAATAATGGTTATTCTGTTTACATGAATAATACCTTCAATGGTCATGCACCCAGTGAGAATGGTTTGTTGAAATCTTGATCGTAGTAATACACATGTTCATAACATTGATGTCAAAAGATACAAAGTTAAATAATGATAGTACCACATACTTGTGGCACTGCCGCAAAATGTCATATTGGTATAAAGCACATGAAGAAACTCCATGGTGATGGATATTTGGACTCATTCGATTTCGAATCGGTTGAGACATGCGAACCATGCCTCTTGGGCAAGATGACTAAAGGACCCCGTTGGATGGAGCGGGCAAGTGATTCATTGGAAATGATACATGTTGATGTATGCAATCTAGTGAGTCTTGTAGCGTGCAGTGGATATCGTTATTTTCTTACCTTCACTGATGATTTGAGTAGATATAATGTATATTTACTTAATGAAACACAAGTCTGAATCGTTTGAAAGGTTCAAGCAAATTCAGAGTGAAGTTTAAAGATCATCGTGACAAGAAGATAAAAATGACTGCGATATGATCGTGGAGGTGAATATCTGAGTCACGAGTTTGGCATACAACTTAAGACAATGTGAAAGTTGTTTCACAACTAAACGCCACCTGGAACACCATAGTGTGATGGTGTGTCCGAACATCATAGTTATGCTCTATTGGACATGGTGCGTGCTATGATGTCTCTTATCGTTTTACTACTATAATTTTGGGGTTATGCATTAGAGACAACTACATTCACTTTAAATAGGGCACCATCTAAATCCGTTGAGATGACACCATGTGAATTATGGTTCGATAGAAACCTAAGCTGTCATTTCTTAATACTTGGGGCTGCGACACTTGTGTGGAAAATGTTTTCACCTAATGAGGTCGAACCCAAGGCGGACAAATGCATCTTCATAGAATACCCTAAGATCAGTTGGGTGAACCTTCAATCTCAGATCCTAGTGCAAAGTGTTTGTTGCTTAAACGGATCCTTTCTTGAGGAAATGTTTCTCTCAAAAGAATTGAGTGGGAGGAAGATAGAACTTGATGAGGTTGTTAAACCTTTGTTCAACCAGAGAGTAGCGCAGCGCAGAAAGATGTTTCTGTGAAGCCTACGTTAGTTGAAGAGGAAGTTAATGATGATGATCATGAAGCTTCAGGATCAAGTTACTATCGAACTTCGTAGGTCGACAAGGATGTGTACTGCTCCTAAGCGGTACGACAACCCTATCTTGGAGGTCATGTTGTTGGACAACGATGAACCTACGAGCTATGGAGAAGCGATGATGGGCCCGGATTCCGACAAATGGTTGGAGGCCATGAAATCCGAGATAGGATCCATGTATGAAAACCAAGTGTAGACTTTGGTAGAATTGCTCGTTGGACGGCAGGTCGTTAAGTACAAATAGATCTTTAAAATGAAGACAGACACTGATGGTGAATGTCACTATTTGTAAAGCTCGACTTGTTGCAAAGATGTTTGTGACAAGTTCAAGGAGTTGACTACGATGAGACTTTCTCACTCATAGTGGTGCTAAAGTCTGTTGGAATTATGTTAGCAGTTGCTGTGTTTTCAATTATGAAATCTGGCAGATGGATGTCAAAACATCGTTTCCTTAACGGTTTACTTGAGGAAAGGTTGTATGTGATACAACCAGAAGGTTTTGTCAGGCCTAAGGATGCTAAAAGGTGTGCAAGCTTCGGTGATCCTTCCATGGACTGAAGCAAGCATCTCGGAGTTGGAATATATGCTTTCATGAGGTGATCAAAGTTTTGATGTTTATACAAAGTTTACGAGAAACTTGTATTTGCAATAAAGTGAGTGGGAGCACTATAGAATTTCTGATAAGTATATGTGGATGACATATTGTTGATCAGAAATAATGTAGAGTTTCTGGAAAGCATAAAACGGTTATTTGGAAAGTGATTTTCAAAGGAAGACCTGGATGAAGCTACCTAATTGTTGAGCATCAAAATCTATGGAGATAGATCAAGATGCTCGATGAGACTTTCAATGACTGCATACCTTGACAAGATTTTGAAAGAGTTCAAAATGGATCAGTCAGAGAAAGAGTTCTCGCCTGATTTGTAAGGTGTGAAAGTTGAGTGAGACTCAAAGCTCGACAACGGCAGAAGAAAGAGAAAGGACGAACGTCGTCCCCTATGCCTTAGCCATAGGCTCTATATTATGACATGATGTGTACCGCACCTATGTGTGCCTTGCCATGAGTCTGTCAAGGGGTACAAGTGTGGTCCAGGAGTGGATCACTGGACAGCGGTCGGAATTATCCTTAGTAACCAGAGGACTAAGGAAATGTTTCTTGATTATGGAGGTGATAAAGAGTTCGTCGTAAAGAGTTACGTCGATGCAAGCTTTAACACCTATCCGAATGACTAGTAGTAGCAATCTGGATACGTATAGTGGAGCAGCCATTTGGAAATAGTACCAAGTGGAGTGTGGTAGAAGTGTTTACGGTTTGACATAGAGATTTGCAAAGTACACACGGATCTGAATATCGCAGACCCGTTGACTATAAGACCTCTCTCACATGCAAAGCATGATCGAGCCCCAGAACTCATTGGGTGTTAGATTCATAACAATGCGAATCACATGGTGATGTGAACTAGATTATTGACTCTAGTGCAAGTGGGAGACTGTTGGAAATATGCCCTAGAGGCAATAATAAATTAGTTATTATCATATTTCCTTGTTCATGATAATCATTTATTATCCATGCTATAATTGTATTGATCGGAGACTTAAATGCATGTGTGGATACATAGACAAAACCATGTCCCTAGTATGCCTCTAATGGTCTAGCTCGTTGATCAAAGGATGGTTAAGGTTTCCTAGCCATGGACATGAGATGTCATTTGATAACGGGATCACATCATTAGGAGAATGATGTGATGGATAAGACCCAAACTACAAACATAGCATATGATCGTGTCAGTTTATTGCTACTGTTTTCTGCATGTCAAGTATATGTTCCTATGACCATGAGATCATGCAACTCACGGATATCGGAGGAGTGCCTTGTGTGTATCAAACGTCGCAACGTAACTGGGTGACTATAAAGGTGCTCTACAGGTATCTCCGATGGTGTCTGTTGAGTTGGCATGGATCGAGACTGGGATTTGTTACTCCGTGTAACGGAGAGGTATCTCGGGGCCCACTCGGTAATGCAATATCACAATAAGCCTTGCAAGCGATGTGACTAATTGTTAGTTGCGGGATCTTGTATTACGGAACGAGTAAAGAGACTTGCCGGTAACGAGGTTGAACTAGGTATGGAGATACCGACGATCGAATCTCGGGCAAGTAACATACCGAAGAACAAAGGGAACGTTATACGGGATTAACTGAATCCTTGACATAGAGGTTCGACCGATAAAGATCTTCGTAGAATATGTAGGAACCAATGTGGATGTACAGGTCCCGCCATTGGTTATTGACAGTAGAGGTGTCTCGTTCATGTCTACATAGTTCTCGAACCCGCAGGGTCTGCACACTTAAGGTTCGGTGACGTTTCGGTAGTGTAGAGTTATGTATGGTGGTGACCGAAGGTTGTTCGGAGTCCCAGATGAGATCCCGGACGTCACGAGGAGCTCCGGAATGGTCCGGAGGTAAAGATTCATATATAGGAAGTCCTAGTTTGGTTTCCGGAAAAGTTTCGGGCTCATCGGTAGTGTACCGGGAGTGCCGGTAGTGTACCGGGAGTGCCGGTAGTGTACCGGGAGACCTCCGGGAGGGGTACTTCGACCCCAAGAGGTCCATGGGCTGTGGGAGAGTATTAACCAGCCCTTAGTGGGCTGGGAAAACAGCCACAAAGGCCCATGGCGCAGGAGAGAAAGTCCTAAAGCAAAAAGTGGAAAATCAGCCAATAGGAGGCAATCCTACTCCAACTAGGATTAGAGGTGATGTAGGATTGCTCCCACCTCCTATTTCGGCCGACCCAAAGGCCTTGGCTGCCTCTCCTCTCCTCTCCTCCTATATATACTAGTGGATTGGGTGGTTTTTGGACAGAATTTCCAGCCACGTGTTACCCGTTCCACCGGTGCATAGTTTCTCCTCAGATACGGCGGGTCAGGAGACCCGTCGGCCGTGGAACATCGCTCATCTCCGGCCTTATTTCACTTAAGGGTGTAGAGACCCTTAATTCTACACTATCATTGTACATGTCATAATTATATAAAGAAGTATCTCTGCAAAAGTGAAGTCCCGGCTCAAGAAAATGAGTCGTGGCGCCAGGCGTTATACCACAAAAGCCCGGCTCAGGAAAATGAGTCGCGGCATCAGGCGTTATGCCACAAAAAAACAGCTCAGGAAAATGAGACGTGGCGAGGGCGGCTTCTTACCTTTGGGTACAACTTCTAACACCTATCCGCTGGCGTCGTACGCCGTAAAAAACCGGCTCAAGAAAATGAGTCATGGCGAGGGCGGCTTCTTACCTTTGGGTACAGCTTCTAGCGCCCATCTGTCGGCGTCGTACGCTGTAAAAAAACGGCTCAGGAAAATGAGTCGTGGCAATGGCGGCTTCTTACCTTTGGGTACAGGTTCTAATGCCTATCCACCGGCGTCATACGCCGTACTGCTGAAGGGGGCTTCTTACGGATGGGTATCGCTTCTAACACCCTATCGGTCGGCTTTATGCCAAATTTCCGGCTAACACGTTTAGCCGCGATTGTGAGGTTTTTTTACCGACGGGTAGCTAACACCTCATAACCGGTGAGGGCGGCTTCTTACCTTAGGGTACAGCTTCTAACGCCTATCCGCCAACGTTTACACTGTATTATTACCTTTGGGTACAAAAATCCAGTTAAGGAAAATTAGCCGCGGTGAGGGCGGCTTCTTACCTTCGGGTACAGCTTCTAACGCCTATCCGCCAATGTTTACGATGTATTATTACCTTTGGGTACAAAAATCCTGCTAAGGAAAATTAGCCGAGGCGAGGGCGGTTTCTTACCTTCGGGTACAGCTTCTAACGCCTATCCGCTAGCGTTTACGCTGTATTATTGCCTTCGGGTACAACTTATAATGCTTGTTAACTGGCTTTATGCTACAAACCTCCGGTTGACATGATTAGCCATGGACGGAAATCATTTAGTCCTTTCGGCCGACTCTCGACCCAAGAAGAGGAGACAGTCGATGGAAATTATTAACTGGAATGCATACAAGGAAGATGGCACTTTGAAAGCTAGATTTTTTCATTCAAAAAATCAGCAGAGCAAATGTTACAGGTGATATATTACAAGCGCTCTATGTAGAGCCCAAAAGTTTTGATCAAGTTTTTCAACTCCCCCACGACGGGTTAAGAGGAGACAGCTATTACAAAATGGATGTAATCAACTGGCCGACGGCTCATCCTGTTCCGGCTCTTCGGGTGCCTAGATCTGGAGGTTGTCCAAGTCCCAGTTGCAGTCAACTAGAGCTGCAAAAGTCCCTTCTTCGAAGAAGGGAGACGGGTCAAGATCAGAAGAGAAGAGGTCCTTACTGTGGGTGGGCATCAGGTCCTTCCATTCATAGAGCGGGCCATGAATTCTCTTCTGGTCAGCATCATAAGCCGCTTGGTAATTGCCCAGGTCAGCCTCTTCTACTAAGATGGAAGCCAGAAACCTGGAGTCCTTGACGCACCGGATGTAGTCAGCTTCTCTGAACTCAGAGCCGTCATCCTTCTTGGAGGGGAAGCCTTCCATCATATCAGCCGGAGTAAGCTCCGGAGCGAAGGCCAGAGCCCAGCTTATACCTACGATTGCTCCGTGGCGGGCGGCTGATTTCTTCAATTCAGCAATCTGCTTTGGCATGGTGGAGAAAAGTTCCAAGACCCCTTTGAGATTTGAAGGGATCTTGTCCTTGTACTACACAGACTTGATGGTAAACATCGCGCCGCAGTAGAGCTGCTCCGCCAGGGTGTAGATAGCCTTCAGATGAAGTAAGCTGTCGGACGCTAGTTGACGGCTTCTAGGACCTGTATGAGCCGGAGGTTTTCATGGTAAGTCGCCAGTTCAGATGTGATAACAGCAATTAAGGAAAAAATTCAAAGAGCTCACTGAAGAGGGCGGCTGTCATCTTTGTGATACGGCGTTTCAAGGATTGCAGCTCATCAGAGATGATCATCAACCGTTGATCAGCGTCGTCCGCCCGTTTGGTCAGCGTGGCCTTCTCAGACACGGCAGACTCTCTGAAAGCGGCAAACTCTGCCTTGACTTTAACCAGCTCTTCGATCAAAAGCCGACATTTCTCATCAGTGGCGCTCCGGGCAGCCTGTTGATCAGCCAGGTTGGTCTTTAAGCCGACCAACTGTGACCCGACTTCAGTCAAGGATTCCTGCAAACATTTCAAAGCAAAGAGTAAAATGTACAAGTCTCAAACAGATTGCAAGCAATATGCATGACACTTGGGGGCTAATGTCTATTTTTCAGAAGTTCACTATGAAGAAGTCCCGACTCAACTTTGAACAAGTTTGAGCCGACCCTTGGGGGCTACTATTAGCTCTTCTAAAATTATCTTATAAGAAGTCCCGACTGAATTTTGAACAAGTTTTGAGCCGGGCCTTGGGGGCTACTATTAGCTCTTTTAAGGTATCTTCTAAGAAGTCCCGACTCAACTTTGAACAAGTTTGAGCCGGGCCTTGGGGGTTACTATCGGCTCTTCTCATTATCTTCTACAGAATAATTTTATCCAAAAGATAGCTATGCAAAGTTCCGGCTCTATATATCGAGAGATTAAGCCGGCACTTGGGGGCTACATAGGGATATAAGGAGGAAAGGAATGCCTCATACTTCCTCTTCATGAGGTTAACCAGTTGGAGCTCCAAGTCCTGGCTGGTGGATAGGCGGGTGATGTAGCCAGCATGAAGCTCCTCAGCTGTCATCTTCTCCAAGGCAGAAAGCTCAAATTCAAGCTTCCTAGATGCTTCAGCTGTTTCACCCCGCTTGGTGAGCACATGAGCCGAGGGAGAATGCAAACCAGCGCTAGTGATTTCAACTTCTGGGCCAGTCATATCCTTAGCCGCCTGGGCAGGGCTCAGCGGCTTAGCAGGACTCTTTGGTGGATTATCTGGGACAATGTCATCAGCGGTCGGCTCTGCAGAAGTGGCTAGGATATCTTCAGTCGGCCGTGAATCATCCGGCTTTGAATGCTCCAGCTCTTGAGCAGCAGGGCCGGGGGAGGACTTGTTGGTTTTCTGACGCTTGGCTTGAGCACTGTAAAATGTGAGGTTCAGAATCCAAAGGATACTACTGCCACATAAAGAGCCGGATGTCATAGTGGGAAATACTTACAGCGGGTTGATCTTGGGAGGCAGCAGAGCGGTCGCCGAAGAGTCGCCAGAAGAGGGTGATTTCTGAGAAACAATTCAAGAAAGATGAGACAGCGTCGAGGTCGCAAAGTGAAATTAATTAAACGGAGATACATACCTCTACGGGGTGTTTCTTCGGAACTGGGGAGTTTGGCAAGCCGAACATAAGTTCAGTAGAACCAACGCTCTGGCTCTAGCGACGCTCAGCCTCTTGTTGCTTCTTTAAAAGAAAATCGGGAGCCAGATAAGCAAGAGGATGAGAAAGAGGAACTTTTCCAATAACCTGCCGTGGCTTCCGGGGGACAAAATATTCTGAGCCGGAAGAAATATAGATTACCTCAGGGGTGTTGGCGCGGCTTGTTTCAACATCATCCTGTGAGTAAAACAAGTGTAAGTAAAATAAGGTAATAAAATGGTAGAAAGCAGCCAAGGTTTACCTCTGAGTCGGAGGATTGCGGCGGGTCAAACCATCCTTCTTATGGGGCGGTCTTCTTGGACTTCTTAGCCAGAACTTTCTTCTTGGGCTTCTTCAAAGGAGGAACATACTCCTTCTTCCGGAAATCAGATTTGGCCTGGAAAGGTAAACCGGTTAAACGGTAATGAGTTAGAAAAGTATAAGTGACAGGGAGAAAAAGGGGTGAAGAGTCGCCTTACATCTGGAGCCAGATTTTTGGCATTAAAAGGCGCCAGGCCAATGGCGCTGCATGATCCGGATGCTTCATGGAAAAGGCTCCAGATGATGGTGGTGATGTCATCCTCTGTCAGTGTTGATTGGCTGAAGCATAATGAGCTATCATACTTGCCTTCGTATTCACACATGAGCCGACTTCTATGACTTAAGGGCATAATCCGCCAAGAAATCCAGCAGCGGATCAAATCCAGTCCAGTTAAACCATTGGCCATGAGGGCCTTGATCTTGGCGTGAGCCGGCTCGTACCTTGCATGTTCCGAAGCTGATAGCCAGCCAGGAAGCTCCGAAGTTGTCTTGAGCCGGGAGGGACGATAACCCGGCAGTGGACGCTCATTCTCAGGAGAGGTATCCTTGCAGTAGAACCAAGTCTTGTTCCAGTCCTTTGGATGAGTCGGCATCTGCATGGCTGGAAAAGTAATATCCCTACGCCGTTGGATGGAGATCCCGCCAAGCTCTAGACTCGGATCGGCTTTCATCTCAGTTTGCCGGTTGGCGTAGAAAAACTCTCGAAATAACCCCACAGATGGCTTGGCTTGCAGATAGACTTCACAGAGCACTTGAAAATTGCATATATTTGAGACGGAGTTGGGGGCCAAGTCTTGGGGTGAAGCTTGTAAAAGTGAAGGACGTCACGAAAGAACTTCGAGCCGGGAGGCACGAATCCTCGCTCGATATGATCAGAGAAGACCACTACTTCACCTTCTTGAGGAGTGGGCCGCATTTCATCACCCGGGACCCACCAATTAAGGTCCTCCTTGGAAGGAAGGGTACCCGCGTGAATAAAATCAAATAAGAATTCCTCCGTGATGCAAGATCCGACCCAGTTGCATGAGTTGGAGACGCGAGACATGCTGGCGGCTTAAAGACTGTGCAAATTAAAAGTACGGCGAGTCAAGAGCAAAACAAATATCTACGAAGGCTTACAATTTTAAGGGTTCTACAAGTGATGTGCCGTGGTCCGGCTGATGAGAGCCGGAGAGGCTTGGAGAGTCAACAAAGAAAGGAGAAGGAGCGAAAATTGGCTAAGTCCCAGGAAACAGATTTCGTAAAGTTCAGCTACAATGACGGATCTACAAAAGCAGGAAAACTGCCTCTATTTTCAGACCTAAGGACGAACGGGCGAGACGGACGAAACCTAAAATGGCGGGCTGAGCAGGAACTGATCTATGTGTTATTGCTCGCCGCTTATTACACAGCGGCGCCGCAAGGTCGAGCGACTGTTCGGAGTTCATGCGCTAAAGCACGGCCGGCAGCAATGGAGTTCAAGTTCTAAATGATGATGGCACCAAAGTTCTATAGAAACCCTATCGGAGACTGTTATGGGTCTAAGGGGAGAAGACTCACCGGCGACGGCGTGAGGAGCGCGAGATGAACTCTGGTTCGTAACAGGTTGATGCAGCAGCCAGTCGACGGCGAGACGAAGACGGCACTGGAGCAGGAGAAGCAGGAGCGGAAGTCTCGGAGAGGAAGGAGATGACAGCGTGAGCAGGAGAAAGGAAATGCCGCCCACAGTAGTCCTCTTTAAAAGGAAAATGGGGCAGGCGCGAAAATTCAGGCGTCACAAATCATCCGACCGAGGTGGACTCCTCGATTTTCGGGATAACCATTTAATAGAAAGGATTTGGCGGTGCGTCAGCAAATCTTTTTTGCAGAGTCCCCGCGATGTCACGGCAGGTCATTACCGGGCGACTCGCCGAGGAACAGAAGAGAAGGATGAAATGAGCAACCTCAAATTAACCTAGGGCCTAATGTTGGGGATATAACCCCACGGTGAGACCTGCCCTGGAGGGCTCCGGGTTAAACTGGACGGCTTGTAGCCAGCCCAAGAGTGAGTCATGAAGACTGGAGGGCCCAACAAGCGTAGCGGCTCACAAGATGGGCCGGCGGGGTGGCCCGGATGAGAAGACCCGGGCGTGTAAGCTGCCCGGGGACAACTTGGTCAGGGTAGACAAGAGAAGATAGAGGTAGACTCGGACATGTAATGAGAGTCGGCCACAACTTGTATGACCCGTGGTCTTGACCTCCTATATAAAGGCAAGACCCGGGGCAAATTAGAGATCAGGTGATCGAGAGCTAGGTCAAGCATTAGCTCCCTTGTAATCGATACAACAAGCAATACAAACACAAGCAGGACGTAGGCTATTACCTCACCTTGAGGGGCCGAACCTGGGTAAACTCGTGTCCTTCGTCCCCGCCAACCCCTTTGAGTCCATCACGTTAGCGATGGCCTCGAATCCAAGTCCGTTCACCCAGACATCTGCCATGATAAATCCATGACAGGACCTTTACTCCCGGTTGTTGATACCAGCCGGGACTAAAGGTTTGTAGTCCCTGTTGGAGCGTCGACCCGGGACTAAAGAGTCCCTCTATATATGTCGTTTCTTCCCCTACCTCTCCCATTCTGCCTGCCGACGCCGCCCTGCCCTGACGGCTCTTCTCCCTTGACCTTGCTATCGCCTAGACCTCGCCGCCGCCTTGACCTCGTCGTTGGTATGGCCCGTCTTCTCCCTCGACCTCACCGTTACCGTGACCTCGCCGTCCAGCCTGCTGTCGCCTCGACCTCGTCGCCGAGACCGCTGTGAGCCACTTCCCTCCCTTTCCTCCCTCTCCTCCTGAAGCCCCCTCCCCGTCCGCCATTGCCGCCATGCATGGCCGCCCCTCCCCGTCTGCCATTGCCGCCATTCATGGCCGCCCCTCCCTGAGCCCCTCCCCCACCTAGATCCACCACCGGAGATGCCCGAGAGCCGCCGCGTGCCCCATCCATCTCTAGCGTAGTAGCCCCGCCACCCCGTCCATCTCCAACGAAGGAGCCCAACCGGTGCCGCAAACACACACACATAGACACACATATTGTTTAAAAACATGCAAATATTTTCTAATTGTTAGAACATCTTTTTAGTGTTATGATTTTCTTTAATGTTGGTATGCAACATTTTTTCATTAAACAGTGTGTTAAGAAAATTGTAGTAGATGGATAAGTAGATTGATATTGTTAGATGATTTTGTTTATGATGCTATTTATGTTTTAGTTGTTTTATGTTTTAGTTAATTAGGAATCCTAGGAAAAAATAGTATGTGTATGTTAGATTAGAGAAAAAATCTTGGGTTTTGGAAAAGTTAGTGATTAAACAATAAGAAAACATTCTCATAGGAATTTGTCTCGACGTCAGCGATGTCTGGACCACATCCTCGTCGTCGTCCAGTCGGTGTCGACATCATTGAGAAGCGCAATCTCCGGGACTGGGCTCCACCAGGCTAGCACTGGGAGGTGCTACCTTCTCAGGCTCGGAGCTTGGTGAGGAATCCTGGTCTCATCGTCGACCCGGAGCTTCTTTGGTGGCGGTCACGTGGGCCACTTTCGGTGCAGAGGGAGCGGGCCCCCGTGGAGGTGGTACGTCGCTGTGTGAGGGAGGAGGACAAGCACGTCCGTTTCTACATGGCGACGTTGGATGCGAGGTTCAACAATACCTGGCAGATTCTTTGGGTGTCCACCCAAGTTATGATCCCGTGATGGTTCCTTATCTTTGGGTGTCCACCACCCGCGACTCAGGAACCGCTAGTGACTTAGATTATTCGATAGTATTCGATCTGTATTAGTGATATTATATGATAATATTCGAGATGTATTAGTTAATATTTGATGATGCATTAACTAGATTATTCGAGATGATGTATTAGTGATATCATATTCGAGTTCATTATAAATGTATTAGTGATATTTTATCGATATAATGCGTGTGTGAATTTCGGTCCGTCGTTGCTCCTTGTGTGACTTTCATGTGTGTTCTTGATGAAGGAATCCCAGCTGTTGTCGTGTGGGCGCCTCCTCTTCTTCTCTTCTTTGTGATATATTCGTCGGTATAATGCGCAAAATGAGAAGAGGGGGGCGTCCATCACCGACGGTCGAACTATTACTGTGAGAGAGAGTCCACCAACATATATACACCACCATATTAGTGTGAGAGGGTGCGCACGAACACACCATGAGATATGAGAGTTATTTAAGGAAAGCCTCGACCGACCGAAAGTCACACACACATTAGGATCCAAGCGTGTCGTAATTCTTGAATCATGAACACAGGAAATGTCGTCATCATCAGACGATGATAGGATCCAAGCGTGTGAACTTTGCGGTGAAGATAAGGGTCTTTGCGACCAGCCTGGGCTGCGAGATGGCAGGTTCTTCACCATGAAGCTTTACAAGGACTTTGATATTTCTACAGTACGCAATGATGACAACTGTTTTTTCGTAATTAAGCATGACTTATGTTTCTTCCCTTCAATACGTAATTTATGTTTTATAAAATTCGACTAGTTCATCCCCTTTCATGCAAGACGATATTTCTTGGAGAGGCTCGGTTTCGAAGAGCATGAGAGTTTCGAGACGAGGACAGCCAACCTGAGGATTAAACATGGTCACACATTTCTGGTGAAAGTAATGAATGCACCTAATAACACAAAATTAGGGTGCTCAAATTGGGAAGCTCTTTGCAAGGCATATGGATTTCAGGAGGGTATGAAAATAACCTTCGATCTTTGTCCTGAAGATCATATTGAAGGAAACATCGACATTTGGGTGGATGTCGATATGCTTCCTGTTTTACCTCCATGTGAGTTTGTCAACCATGTATATTTGTCAAGTAATTTGCATTCTATATTTAAAAATATTTGGTGTTCATCCATACTAAATTTGTTAAATTATAATTTATAGCCTATTTCGTTTCTTCGAGTGAAACATAGAACCTAATCGACATGACACACTACACTTATGGATCACATCTAACTTGGGAGGAGAAGGATGATCTTATCAACTTTGTTATTGGTGTCCTAGTTGGTAGGGAGATCTTCCCGTATAATTTGGGAACTTGCCCAAATTATACATTGTACATGACACTAGTGCATAGGTTGAGGGCGGATGACATTCGCCAAAATATCTTGGTAAGAGTTGCTAATTAAGCACACTAGTACTGTTGCGTAAATGGTATTGATTAAATTGCTAACTAGGCTACTATTATGTTCTTCAACAGAAACTGCTAAATGAAGTTGTGCCTCCATTGATGCAACTTGAAGGTAATATGACAATTAAAAGCCCCTTCTAGCCTGAGTTCTCTTTTGCATACTCGACTGAGCGCAAACCACCAAGACGGCTCCAAATTGAAGCATGGGGACAAATAAAGAAGGATCGCAAGCCACAAGTTGGAGACCGTCGGATCTCTTTGCTTCATCATGGAGACATAGGTGTTACTCTGTTTTATGTCATTTTACCTAGGATGGAGAACTAGGTCGTATGAGAGAGAAGTGTTTCTGGTTTATATTAACTTGCATGATCGATTAGGATGATTAGTATTATGATGTTTTTGTGTTTTATGAGATTTTAACTTGGTATGATTAAGATGATCATGAGTTGTTAGATGAGTAAGATGATGATGAGTTATATGACATATATTTGATTAAAGTGGATGGATGCAAGTGATCATGTTGAATTAGAGGAGAAAATTAAATGGAAAACACAAAATAGAAGGAAAAATAAACAATGAAGCCTTAACCGCCAAACCTTTAGTCCCGGTTGGTGTTACCAACTAGGACCAAAGGACCCCATGCCCTGGCGCGCGCTACCGGCCACATGGCCAGGGATTAGTCCCGGTTCGTAGCCAACTGGGACTAAAGGCTTGGACCTTTAGTCTCTATACTTTAGTCCCGGTTGGGGAACTGGAACTAAAGGCCCTTCCCAACCGGGACTAATGTCATGTTTTCTACTAGTGTATTTTGTCAGATGCGGAAGTTATTTTTTGCTTCAGTTTTTATTTTCCATAATAACCTGATGTTTTTAATGTGCTAAGATAACTAATGTTGTATTTACAGTTGACACCCGTTTAACACACATTTGTGTAGTTTGGGATAATAGTTGCACAACAATCAACATGTGCTTGCCACACAAATGAAAGTTTTTTAGTTGCACATTGTGTACATAAGAGTTGTACATTTTGGGATAATAGTTGCACAACAACCAACATGTGGTTGCCATACAATTTCTTTTTCCTTTTTCTCCCTTTTCCGCGCTAATGTGAAATAATTCAGTTAGTTTAGCGATGTTCAGTTGCAGAGACATGTACACTAGTTGCACATTTTGTCCGTATTCAATTCCACCTCTTTGAATGTCTCAGGGTTGTTAAGTCGGAGTTGAAGGAAATGAAGCAAACGTTCCTGAGCGACGTTCATAAGTTGGAAGGATTAGGGCCTCACCAGGGAGGTTTGTGAAGGTGAACATGGAATTAGCATTTGTTCAAAGGTCTTTCCTATATGAAAAGTTGTTAGGAGGCTTGGTAAACTTAGCCGACACACTTCCTTCGGAATTGACCAAGTTCAGTCTAATCATACGACCTAGACAGATCGGAATGGTATTTCAAGGCAGGGGCACTATTCCAGTAGATGCTCCTAGTGTGCACAGGAATTTTGGTTTACCCAACAGGGACCGCGTCTAAAGTATACTGTTGAAAAGGAAGCTATGAAGACATTCAATGAGATGTTCAACCACATTGGGCCAACCAAACACCCCATGGTCACTAATTTGAGCAAGACGTTGAAAATATATGAAGGGAGCTAATGATAACAAGTTCCTCACTGGCTGGCTTGCACTTGCTTTCAGCACCTTTTTAGCTCCTAAAACAAGTGTGACCCTGAGTCCACGCTGCTACGGTGCTGTCTTGGAACCTAAATTGCTGTTGAAGAGCAATGTGTGCTTATTTGTTAATGAGCACATAAATGGAGCTTTCTGCAACATGGGTGACGAGAAGCAAACAGTCTGTTGCTGTCTATATCATTTAATGGTAAGTTGAAATTAAAATTTGTCTTTGTTACATGTACTTTTATGCAGGTTGTGCTTTATGACCAATGTGTCACATGCTGTTTTTCCTTTTTGGTTTATTGGAATGGGGCACGAACAGATTCTTTACATTGATGCACTTGATGTTGATGAGAGAGTAAGCATATGCCCTGCTTGAGCCAATGCCTATGATAAGAATTTGATCAGCAAGATTATAAAAAGGATTTGATTTTGCCTAACATCTTTGGCAAACTTCAAGTGAGTTGGACATTTTTTCAAAGTCAAATGAAACTTGTTGCATATATTTATGTGTCAGTTGCATAATATGTTTATGTTTTAGGTTTTCTCTATACAACTACTTGCACCAAACGTATGCTTCCGTTGCACAGAATTATTATATCAGTTGCAAACTAGCCCATCTTTACTTGCACCATTTTTTTGTTTTAGTTGCACCAGTCACCCTTTTTTACTAGAATCAAACTTATGCTTTCAGTTGCATAGATTTCTTAACTCAGTTGTAAACTAGCTTTTTTACTTGCACCAAACTTATGCTTCAGTTGCACCAAGCACCTTTTTTCTTAGTTGAACCAAACCTATGGTTCAGTTGCACATAGTTATTATCTCAGTTGTTATACTTGCAGCAAACTTATGTTTGGAGTTGCACCTAGCATCTTTGTTACCTTCACTAAACTTATGCTTCAGTTGCACCAAAGCTATTTTCTCCAATTCCTTTTTTAAATTTAGTTTTATTTTTTTACTATTTTGCAGAAAAAGTTCAAGCTAGCAAGTATGGTCCATGATCTATGCAAAGGAATAAGTGATAATCTTGGCAACTTCATCGAAGGATTTGTGAAGCTTGATGAAGAGGAACTAGAGTTGTCTCCTCCCAAGGAGCCGTCAAGTGGCCGAAAAAATGCTTAAAGCAAGCACACTGGGCGATGGAAACATCAATCTGCTACCAAGCAAATAGAAGAGGTGGAGGAAACTGAAGAAGATGAGTTTCAGGAGAAAACTGAGTCAGAGTAAGAAGATGTTGACCTTGGAGCTGGTAATCATGCTGAAGAAACTAATGAGTCTGAAGAAGACTATAAGGATGAATAGGGAGGGAATGATGAACAAGATGATGACAATGATGATGATGAAAACTATGAAAACAAAGGAGAAACTGGGAATGATGATGAGGAAGAGGAAGAGGAGGGTGATGGAAGATACAACGAGGCAATTCATGAAGGTGACAAGGTTGATGATGCTAATCAAGGAAAGGATGGGGACAGTGAAGATGACAGCAAGGAGACACACGACGATGATAGGGGGCCTTTGATGATGGCAGTCACGGCAGGGAGGATGATGACGTTGATGCTGGCATGGGTGGCGCGGGGGTAATAGTTCAAAGGGGGCGAACAGTTGTCCAGATGGAGGAAACAACTGCCGCAACTCATTTGAGGATAGTGTAACTCTATAGTTTTTCATCAAAAAGGACATTTATAGAAAACATGAAGATCACATATCAGTTGGAAGCAAAGCAGCCGTGCCATAGGAAAGTTTCCCTCTTCTTGACTTGTGTACATCAGAGCCAGTAATACCCAACAGGTTTGAAATGCCATTGCCTTAAACTCATCAAGTCATTGACATCAAAGATAAGGATATTGCCTTTGAAGAAATAATTGAGGGCGGGGTACAAAGCACTACGGAAGAAATGAAAAAGACATGAAAGGGTTTGGACTGGATTGACTCAAAAACAATGGTTGAGAAGATAATGAAGGAAGGTGTTGCATTTGAAGATGGTTCATTGTCCTTTTGTAGCAAGAGGACGGCAGCATCCCCACCGCGCCCACGCCCGGTTCCAAAGAACGAGAATCTCGTCACATTAAGCAAGAACTTGGTGTTGGGTGAACCAAAAGATAAGATTGCTTGTATGGCAGAGAAAAAAAATCGAAGAACGGAAGTAAATCAAAGGGGAAGGAGGTGCCAAATCCAAAGCCCAAGAAGGCAAGTGTTGTTCTACAGGAGCCAACCGCTGGGCATGTAAATGCTAAGCTCCCCTCTACAACATATAAACTCCCTGATAACAAATGCAAGAAAACAATTTCATTTGTCAAGGACACAAAGTTTGCAGTAATGGGAACAAAGGTGCCAAGTCATGCTGTTAAGTTTGCATCAAATAGTCAAAACGAGTCCATCAGTATGCCGTGTAGCAAGTCAGGAACACCGACAACTTCTGTGGCAACTCCAGATTCAAGTGAGCCAAATCCTGATCCAAATATGCCAACTACTACATCCACTGTGTAGGGTACATCAATGATTAAGGAAAGTCCAGCAACCATTGTGCCATTAGCAAGAGGAAGTGAGGCATCTGATTTTTTTCTATCCTACCCCTATCAGTCAACATGGTCGCCCCAACTGTCAGTGTGCCAATCCCGGAAGCTATGTTGCCAACCCAAGAAGTTTATGTGCCAACCCCATCAGTCAGTGTCAACTCCAGCACATCTGTTACCAGATGTCAGTAATGTTGTGCTGGCTCAGCAACCACATTGCCTACATTTCATGCTCTTGGTCAGCAGCACACCCTTAGACAAGAGGAAGTGTACAACCTTGTTTCCAAGTGTATACCTCCAAGACCGCTACCAAGCATAATTGCAAGAACCAAGTCAGCGGGTGAGCGCCCAAGGATATACAAGGAGCCAACAACAATGTGCAACCCATTCGTAGAGCATAGGCAGCAATACCATATCACGACGATGGGTTCTGCGATGCTCCACCATTTGAATTGGGCTTGGATATTAATGATGACTCCCGAGATGCCACAATTGATGAGCTTAAAAAATCACAAGTGACACGACAAGAGGCAGTGTTATCTAAAAGCAGCGAGCAGGATGATTGGGATTCGGCAATTGTGAGAGAGGTTTGTGCTGCTGCAGATATGGTTATCAGTGGGAAGACACCAATTCAGACTTCCCCTTTGACTTCTCTAGATGAGTTTCACACCCCAATTGTCACAACTGCTCTAGGGGGTGCAAGTGGGTCCGACAATACCACATCTGGCCCACCAGTTCAAAAACGCGCCAGGAGGATAATCAAGCCAGCTCCTGTCCAGAGGTCTACCTACATCGTCTACAACAAAACAAGGACGTTCACTTATGGTGGAAAAATCAACAAGCTTTATGCGTGAGTCCCCTACTATGTACGGAATATACCTGGATCAAACAATTTAGAAACAAGGTAAACTACTACATTATGGTAAATATGTACTCCTTTTTTTATTAAGCCATGTGTTGTACAATTATACCAGTTTTTAGTTGCCCAATCAATCTTTATAGTTGTAGTTTCATGTAACAGTAATTGCACAAGAATAGTAATGTAGTTGCACATCTTGTCCTAGACACCTTAATAGTAGTGACTCATTTTTCTTCTCTTTTTTGCCCTATCAAAAGCATTTTTTTGTTTTGTTGTTTGTTTTTCCTCAAATTTTTTTGCAAAGAACATTGAGGTAGTTATTCGTTTTCTTTAGTTGCGATGCTACAAAACTAATTGACAATTTTAGTTGCAACAATTAGTCTTTGTACTTGCAGTTTCATGCATCACCACTTGCACAACAAGAGTAAGAAATTTGCACATCGGGCCTACACACCTTAACAGTAGTTTCTCATTTTCATTAACTTTTTATGCCTTAACCCAACAATTTTTAATCCTGTTGTTCTTTTGTTTGCCCTCATTTTTTGGCAAGCAACCCTGACATCATTGACTATGATGGGTTTTATGTGACTATAAAAGAGCTAGTTGATTCAACAAGGACAACCAGATGGCTATCAAACACTGTTGTCGAAGCTGTACTTATCCAAATCAAACATACCGTACCTTGTGACTCAAAGAAGATCATCATGCCATTGAGGGTTTCTATAAGTTCAATGAGAATATATTTTTCACACACTTACTTTTAAATTTTTATAGTGTGTTTTTGAGACCCATCTTTTCTAATGCAGGCCTGGTTGTAGCAAGGTATATACAATGTTGCCAAGATACATGCTAGATTTGAGAAGACTAAACGCTTAGACCGCCAAGATATGGTCACTTTTTCTGGCCTCACAACCTTTTGTTTTTCATTTTGTTGTTGCATAATTCTTGTTTTTCACTAGAGAGTTTTCCACAAATCATATTTTTTTCCTTTTCCTTTTTTCGTGTTGTCCATATGTGCAGGTGTTGCTCCCTGTGCTCGAGTTCGCCAATCCCAATGATCCAGACGAGGGCAGACACTAGTGGTTGTTTAACATCAACTTAAGGGATTAACATTCGAGGTGCTAGATTCTTGGAGGAAGCTCGACAACCCTCAATTAATGGACTGTGCTTTGACCATAGCGGGGCAGTGTGATATTTATGGAAGCAGCATTACCCGACGCACAATATTAGTCACTATGAGGTCATTGACATTGATGCACCCAAACAAATCGGGAAGTAAGTCGTGCACACACGAATTTTTTTATTTGGCTTTGTAACTTGTTCATCTTCAGTTTTTTAATAGTTGGCTTCTGACCAACAAAAAGTCCACTAGGGTTTTGCCTCAACCATACCACCTAGTTGCACAAAGTCTTCATGCACTTGCACACAGGACCATGGTTGCTGCACATTCGGGGCAAGTTGCATGATGGAGAGCATATAGTGTATAAAGTTTGTTTGTCTACCTTTTTGTTCTTGTATTTTTAAACAACAACAGTCCAGGGGAAGTTGCATGATGGAGAAGATGGTTTGCATCAGCAAGGCTACTAGTTGGATTTTTTTATTTGATAGTATGTGTTTGCGTTGGATGAGCATGGCCCTAACCCACGTTGAATAACAATGTGTTCCTATTTTTTTGCGCATCAATGAATGTGGCATGTTCATGGTGTTCAATACTAGCACCTAGAATGGGAGACAACTGCCGAATTATGACTCGAAAGAGTGACTAAACATGAAAAGGATAATGACCCATAAGATGGTTGACAGTCATCACAATAAAGCCCCGTGGAAGGATATTCTACGGTACAAAGAGTATGTTTTGTTCTTTCTCTTTTTTTCTGCAACTTTGTTGTACACGATAGTTGCACAATGATACCTATTCAGTTGCACACCTAATACTAATTGAGTTGCAGAATTTGACCTATTTTTTTGCCCAGGTTGCACATTTTTTGAGTACTGTAGGTATTAATCCTAAGACTGGCAAAATTTTAGTCTTTTTTCTTTTCTTTTTAGATGGCATAGTACTTGGAGCTGTTACAGTTGCACATATAGGGAAAATACTTGCACACTGGTTCTAATTAACTTGCAAGTTCGTTTGCTTCTGCTAGAACATCCAAAAGTTAATCACCAAGGGGAAACAATCATAGCAATTTTTTAACCAAGCAACACACATAAATGTGCAAATTTGCCAACATCAGCATAAATAGGTAGTCTCAAAAATTTGCCAACCAAGCAACACAACAAAGAATGTTTTTCCAGTTTCGCAAATTTCTCTCTTGCTTGTATCTCACCAAGTTGGCACACCAACTTCGTAGAGGAGGTAGCGGCATTGTGCTTATCTGAGTTGCAGTAGCTGCACTTGTTTTTCCTTTTCGAGTGCAGCTCAAGTGCTGAATGATAGCATCTACTCCTTGCCCTCCCTTTTGTAGTTGACTTTAGCGGATCCCTAGGAATTGCATAATCACTGTCGTTGCTCGTAGGTGACATCTGCTTAGTGTAGTTAGGATGGCTTTGTGTTGTGTTACCCATAGGAAGAGGTGCTGAAGCATTACCCATACTTGCACGTGGCCCAGCATGACCCATGGGAGGAGGCGGTTCAACACCACCCATGAAAGGAGATGCTGGACCATGAGCAGCATGTCCAATGGGAGGACAAGGTGGACCATGACTACCAAAGCCATTGGGAGCAGGTGATCGACCATGACCACGTCCCATGGGAGGAGGTGGTCCACCACGTCCTATGGAAGAGGAGGTGGTCCACCATGGCCCATGGGAGGAGGCGGTGGAGCACGACCGGTAGGGGCAGGTGCTGCAGTAGGCCGTACAGATGTAGGTGGCGCGGGAGGATCTTAGTTGTGATCACCAGTGGACGGACCTGCCTCTCTTGCAGCCCTCTTTTTGCACCTAGACTTGTTCAGTTGCACAATCTCTGTCTGCGCCTCCCGCATGTGTTTATCAACAATGCCTTTTGCTTCAGCAGAACCAGTAGCAAATTTCGCTAGTTTCTGGAAATCTACACTCATGTTTGCATGCCTAATTTCCTTTAGAGATTGAGGAGGCATTACATCAGGTAGCTGGCTAGTGGCACTTGGCACACTTGGGACAGCAATTGGCGTCCAACGCAGCAACATGTACTGCTCTGGGATGACATCAAGCCCAATTTGTGTGAACACATTGAGGATGTCATCCCTCTCCATTTTGCAACACTTGCATGAATAGTGTCCCTCAGTTATTTTTGCCATCACTAAGTAGTTCCTGGAACCATACTTCACAACCTAATCTGTATTTGGTCTTAGCTCAAACATTTCTCCACCAATTTGGAATGCATTGTACTATCCAATCATCTCAAACTCATCACGGAACTTGCAATAAAGGTCTCTACTGTATGTCGTTTATGACTGCTTCTCAATTGGGAACGATGAACACATGTCAACAACCAGATGTTCTTGTTGGAAATATTCCCTAGAGGCAATAATAATTTAGTTATTATCATATTTCCTTGTTCATGATAATCGTTTATTATCCATGGTATAATTGTCTTGATTGGAAACGCAACTGCATGTGTGGATACATAGATAACACCATGTCCCTAGTATGCCTCTAATAGACTAGTTTGTTGATCAAAGATGGTCAAGGTTCCCTAGCCATAGACATGAGATGTTATTTGGTAATGGTATCATATCATTAGGAGAATGATGTGATGCACAAGACCCAAACTATGAACGTAGCATATGATCGTGTCAGTTTATTGCTATTGTTTTCTGCATGTCAAGTATGTGTTCCTATGACCATGAGATCATGCAACACACTCACACCAGAGGAATACCTTGTGTGTATCAAACATCACAACATAACTAGGTGACTACAAAGATTTTGTACAGGTATCTCCAAGGGTGTCTATTGAGTGGGCTTGGATCAAGACTGGGATTTGTTACTCCGTGTGACGGAGAGGTATCTCAGGGCCCACTCAGTAATACAACATCACAACAAGCCTTGCAAGCAATGTGACTAAAGTGTTAGCCATGGGATCTTGTATTACGGAACGAGTAAACAGACTTGCCCGTAACGAGATTTAACTAGGTATAGAGATTCCGACGATCGAATCTCGTCCAAGTAACATATAGAAGAACAAATGGAACATCGTACGGGATTAAATGAATCCTTGACATAGCGGTTCAACCGATAAAGATCTTAGTAGAATATGTAGGAACCGATATGGTCATCCATGTCCCGCTATTGGTTATTGACCTAGAGGTGTCTCGGTCAGGCCAACATAGTTCTCGAACCCGCAGGGTCTGCACAGTTAAGGTTCGGTGACATTTTGGTATAGTTGAGTTATGTATGTTTGTGACTGAAGGTTTTTCGGAGTGCCGTATGAGATCTCGGACATCACAAGGAGCTATGGAATGGTCCGGAGTTGAAGATTGATATATAGGAAGTCCCATTTTGGTCACCAGAAAAGTTTCGGCTATTTCGGTAGTGTACCGGGAGTGCCGGGAGGGTACCGGGGGACCATCGGGAGGGGCCTCTCGCCCCAAAGGGTCTCATGTGATGTGGGAGGAGTCAAACCAGCCCCTAGTGGGCTTCTGAACCCCCCACTAAGGACCATGCGGCTAGGGGTGGGAAAACCCAAAGGTGGAAAGGGTTTCCAAGTGGGGAGGAGGAATCCTACTCCTAGTAGGATTGGAGTTGGACTCCTCCACTTATCCCACTTTGGCCACACCTAGGGGCAGCCCTAGGGGCGATGGCCTCCCTCCCCTTCCTTCTATATATACTAGAGGGAGAGAGGGCAAAAGCACTTCAACCCAAACAGGCCACCGTGCAGCCCTCTCTCCCGATAGATCGATTCCTCTAGTTTTCAGTAGCGCTTAGGCGAAGCCCTACTAGAATAGTTCCACAACCACCACTGTCGCGCTGTCGTGCTGCTGGAGAACTCATCTACCTCTTTGCTCCCTCTTGCTGGATCAGAAGGCAGAGATCGTCATCGAGTTGTACATGTGCTGAACGCAGAGGTGTCTTCTGTTCGGCGCAAGATCGGAAGGACCGTGATTGGATCGCGACATGGTTCATGATTGGATCGCGGGATGGATCGTGGGACGCTCGATGATTTGGATCGTGAAGACGTTCGACTACATCAACCACGTTTCTTAACGCTTCCTGCTTAGCGATCTAGAAGGGTATGTAGATCCACTCTCCCTCTCGTAGATGCTCATCACCATGGATAGATCTTGTGTGTGCGTAGGAATTTTTTGTTTCCCATGCAACAATCCCCAACAGTGGCATCTGAGCTAGGTCTATGTGTAGGTGACATCATGAGTAGAACACAAAGGAGTTTGTGGGCATTGATATTCATATTGCTTCCTCCCTTGGTCTTCTTATTGTGGGATGAAGCGGCCCGGACCAACATTACTTGTACGCTTACGAGAGACCGGTTCCTTCAACTGACATGTAACTTCATTGCATAAAGATGGATGGCGGGTGTCCGGTGCTCCTACTTTAGTTGGATCGGATTCGACAAAGGCGGTCCTTGAGAAGGTTTAAATGCCATTTATGTATCACCGTTGTGGTTTTGCGTAGGTGAGAATTGTTCTTGCTAGATACCCGTAGCAGCCACGAAAAACTTGCAATAACAATTAGAGGACGTCTAACTTGTTTTTTGCAGGGTGTGTTGTGATGTGATATGGCCAATTACATGATGAGACATACGTGATGTATGAGATGATAATGTATTGTACAGAATATCACAACTTGCATGTCGATGAGTACGGCAAGCAGTAGGAGCCATAAGGTTGTCTTTAACTATTTTCACCGTTTTGCTTTACTTTATCGCTATGAGTTAGCAATAGTGATGGAAGCAACAGTCAGCGTGACAACCTCATGGCGACACGTTGATGGAGATCAAGATGATGGAGATCATGGTGTCATGTTGGTGACGATGGAGATCATTCTGGTGCTTTCGAGATGGAGATCAAAAGCACAAGTTCCTTGCCATATCATGTCACTTATGATTTGCATGTGATGTTAATCCTTTGATGCATCTTATTTTGCTTAGAACGACGGTAGCATTATAAGGTGATCCCTCACTTAAATTTCAAGATAAAATTGTGTTCTCCTGGAGTGTGCACCATTGCGAAAGTTCGTCGTTTCGAGACACCATGTGATGATCGGGTGTGATAGACTCTACGTTTGCATACAACGGGTGCAAAGCAGTGTTGCACATGCGGAACACTCGGGTTAAACTTGAGGAGCCTAGCATGTACAGACATGGCCTCGGAACACAAGAGACCGAAAGGTCCAACATGACTCATATAGTAGGTATGATCAACATGAAGATGTTCACCATTGAAACCACATCATCTCATGTGATGATCGGACTTGGATTGGTGAATTTGGATCATGTGACACTCGGATGACTAGAGGGATGTCATTTTGAGTGAGAGTTTTTAAGTAATATGATTAACTAAACTCATTATCATGAACATAGTCTAAATGTTTTTGCAAATTATGTTGTAGATTACTAGCTCGCGTTGTAGCTCCCTTGAATTTTTATATGTTCCTCGAGAAATAGAGTTGAAAGATGATGGTAGCAATAATGCGGACTGGGTTCATGATCTGAGGATTGTCCTCATTGCTGCACATAAGGCTTATGTCCTTGATGCATCGTTCGGTGCACCCCCCCTCAAGCGTCGTCTGTAGATGTTGTGAACATCTGACAGGCACGTTCTGATGACTACTTGATAGTTTAGTACGTCATGTATTACGGCTTAGAATTGAGGCTCCAAAACATTTTGAATGTCACGGAACATATCAGATGTTCTAAGAGATGAAATTAGGATCTTAGGCTCGTGCCTGTGTTGAGAGGTATGAGACCTCCAACAAGATTCTTTGCCTGCAAGATGAAGGAGAATAGCTCAATCGGTGAGCATGTGCTGAGATTGTCTGGTGCTACAATCGCTTGAAGCGAGTGGGAGTTTATCTTCCAAATAAGATAGTGATTGATATAGTTCTCCAAGTCACTGCCACTAAGCTACTAGAGCTTCGTAATGAACTATAAAATGCCAGGGATGGAAATAATGATCCCTCAGCTATTCGTGATGTTTGACACCGCGAAGGTAGAAATCAAGAAGGACCATCAAGTGTTGTTGGTTAGTAAAACCACTAGTTTCGAGAAGGGCAAGGGCAAGGAGCTAAACTTCATGGATGGCAAGCCAATTGCTGCTCCTGTAAAGAAACCCAAGGTTGAACCCAAACCCCAGACTAAGCGCTTCTATTATGAGGAGAACGTTCGCGGAAGCGGAACAACCCTAGATACTTGGTAGATAAGAATGCTGGCAACATCGATAGAAGTATATTTGATATACGTGTGATTGATGTGTACCATACTAGTACTCCTAGTAGCACTTGGGTATTGGATACCGGTTCGGTTGCTAAATTTTAGTAATTCGAAATAAAAGCTATGGAATAAACGGAGGCTAGCGAAGGGTGAGGTGATGATGAGTGTTGGAAGTGTTTCCAAGGTTGATGTGGTCACCATCACACGCTCTCTCTACCTTCGGGATTAGTGATGAACCTAAATAAATGTTATTTGTTGTTTGCGTTGAGCATGAATGTGATTAGATCATGTTTATTGCAATACGATTATTCATTTAAGTTAGAGAATAATGGTTATTCTGTTTACATGAATAATACCTTCAATGGTCATGCACTCAATGAGAATGGTTTATTGAATATTGATCGTGGTGATACACATGTTCATAATATTGATGCCAAAAGATACAAAGTTAAATAATGATAGTACCACATACTTGTGGCACTGCCGCTAAATGTCATATATGTGTAAAACGCATGAAGAAACTCCATGCTGATGAATCTTTGGACTCATTCTATTTCGAATCGGTTGAGACATGCAGACCATGCCTCATGGGCAAGATGACTAAAGACCCCGTTTTCTGGTATGATGGAGTGGGCCAATAACTTATTGGAAATGATACATGTTGATTTATTCAGTCCAATGAGTGTTGTAGCATGTGGTGGATATCGTTATTTTCCTACCTTCACTCATGATTTCAGTCGATATGGGGATATTTACTTGATGAAACACAAGTCTGAAACGTTTGAAAAGTTCAAACAAAATCAGAGTGAAGTTTGAGATCATCGTGACAAGAAGATAAAATGTCTACGATATGATTGTGGAGGTAAATATCTGAGTTACGAGTTTGGTATACAAATTAAGACAATGTGGAAGTTGTTTCACAACTCACGCCACCTAAAACACCATAGTGTGATGGTGTGTCTGAATGTCGTAGTCGTGCTCTATTGGATATGGTGCGAACTATGATGTCTCTTATCGATTTGCCACTATCATTTTGGGGTTACGCATTAGAGACAAACTACATTCACTTTAAAAGGGGCACCATCTAAGTTCGTTGAGATGACAGCGTATGAATTTTGGTTTGGCGGAAATCTAAGATGTCTTCTTAATGTTTGGGGCTACGACGCTTATGTGAGAAAGGGTTTTCACCTAATGAGATCGAACCCAAAGCGGACAAATGCATCTTCATAGAATAGTTCGGTATACCTTCTATCTTAGATCCAAGCACAAAGTGTTTGTTGCTAAAACGGGTCTGTTCTCGAGAAAGAGTTTCTCTCTAAAGAATTGAGTGGGAGGAAGATAGAACTTGATGAGGTTATTAAACCTTTGTTTCAACCAGAGAGTAGCACAATGTAGGAAGTTGTTTATATTGAGCCTATGTTTTTTGAAGAGGAAGTTAATGATGATGATCATGAAGCTTCAGATCAAGTTACTATCGAACCTCATAGGTCGAGAAGGAAGCGTACTATTCCTGAGTGGTACGGCAACCCTTTTTAGAGGTCATGTTGTTGGACAACGATGAACCTACGAACTATGGAGAAGCGATGATGGGCCCATATTCCGAGAAATGGTTAGAGGCCATGAAATCCTAGATGGGATCCATGTATGAAAAGAAAGTATGGGCTTCAGAAGTATTACCTGAAGGGCGAAAGGCCATTCAGAAGAAATGGATCTTTAAAAGGAAGGATACAGACGGTAATGTCATCGTCTACAAAGCTCAACTTCTAGCAAAGGGTTTTTCACAAGTTCAAGGAGTTGACTACGATGAGACTTTCTCACCCGTAGCGATGCTAAAGTCTGTTGGAATTATGTTAGCAGTTGCTGCATTTTTTGATTATAAAATCTGGCTTATGGATGTCAAAACATCGTTTCCTTAACGGTATCCATGAGAGAAGGTTGTATGTGATACAACCGGAAGGTTTTACCAGTCCTAAGGATGCTAAAATATATGCAAGCTCCAGCAATCCTTCTATGGACTAGAGCAAGCATCTCGGAGTTGGAATATACGCTTTGATGAAGTGATTAAAGTTTTTGAGTCTACACAAAGTTTATGAGAAACTTGTATTTACAATAAAGTGAGTGGGAGCACTATAGAATTTCTGATAAGTATATGTGGATGACATATTGTTGATCAGAAATGATGTAGAATTTCTGGAAAGCATAAAGGGTTGTTTCAAAGGAGTTTTTCAAAGGAAAACCTGGAATGAAGCTACTTAAATATTGGGCATCATGATCTATAGAGATAGATCAAGACGTCTGATAAGACTTTCAATGAGTACATACCTTGACAAGATTTTGAAAGAGTTCAAAATGGATCAGTCAAAGAAGGAGTTCTTGCCTGATTTGTAATGTGTGGAGTTGAGTTAGACTCAAAGCTCTACCATGGCAGAAGAAAGAGAAAGGACGAAGGTCGTCCCCTATGCCTTATCCATAGGCTTTGTATAGTATGCCATGCTATGTACCGCACCTGGTGTGTGTGCCTTGCCATGAGTCTGTCAACAGGTACAAGAGTGATCCAGGAGTAGATCACTGGACAACGGTCAAGATTATCCTTAGTAACTAGAGGACTAAGGTAATGTTTCTCGATTATGGAGGTGATAAAGAGTTCATCGTAAAGGGTTACATCGATGCAAGCTTTGACACCTGTCCGAATGACTCAGCAATCCAGATACGTATAGCAGAGCAGCCATTTGGAATAGCTCCAAGTGGAGCGTGGTAGCATCTGTAGTACGCCATATAGATTCGCAAAGAACAAACGGATCTAAATGTTGCAGACCATTGACTAAAGACCTCTCTCACATGCAAAGCATGATCGAACCCCAGAACTCATTGGGTGTTTGATTCATAACAATGTAAATCACATGGTGATGTGAACTAGATTATTGACTCTAGTGCAAGTGGGAGACTGTTGGAAATATGCCCTAGAGGCAATAATAATTTAGTTATTATCATATTACCTTATTCATGATAATCGTTTATTATCCATGATATAATTGTGTTGATTGGAAACTCAAATGCATGTGTGGATACATAGACAACACCATATCCCTAGTATGCCTCTAATAGACTAGGTCGTTGATCAAAGATGGTCAAGGTTTCCTAGCCATAGACATGAGATGTCATTTGATAACGGGATCACATCATTAGGAGAATGATGTGATGGACAAGACCCAAACTATGAACGTAGCATATGATCGTGTCAGTTTATTGCTGTTGTTTTCTACATGTCAAGTATATGTTCCTATGACCATGAGATCATGCAACTCACTGACACCGGAGGAATACCTTGTGTGTATCAAACATCACAACATAACAGGGTGACTATAAAGATGCTCTATAGGTATCTTCGAGGGTGTCTGTTGAGTGGGCATGGATCAAGACAGGGATTTGTTACTCCGTGTGACGGAGAGGTATCTCAGGGCCCACTCGGTAATACAACATCACAGCAAGCCTTGCAAGCAATGTGATTAAAGTGTTAGACACGGGATCTTGTATTACGGAACGAGTAAAGAGACTTGCCATTAACAAGATTAAACTAGTTATAGAGATACCGACGATCGAGTCTCGGGCAAGTAACATATCGAAGAACAAATGGAACATCACACAGGATTAACTAAATCCTTGATATAGAGGTTCAACCGATAAATATCTTCGTACAATATGTTGGAACCAATATGGGCATCCAGGTCCCGCTATTGGTTATTAACCATAGAGGTGTCTCGGTCATGTCTACATAGTTCTCGAACCCGCAGGGTCTGCACACTTAAGGTTCAGTGACATTTCGGTATAGTTGAGTTATGTATGTTGGTGACCGAAGGTTCTTCAAAGTCCCAGATGAGATCCCGGACATCACAAGGAGCCGCGGAATGGTCCAGAGGTAAATATTGATATATAGGAAGTCCCATTTTGGTTACCGGAAAAGTTTCTTGTATTTCGGTAGTGTACCGGGAGTACTGGGAGGGTACCGGGGGACAATCGGGAGGGGCCTCTTGCCCCAAAGGGTCTCATGGGCTATGGTAGGAGTCAAACCAGCCCCAAGTGGGCTGGCCTAACCCCCCACTAAGGCCCATGTGGCTAGGGGTGGGAAAACCCAAAGGTGGAAAGGGTTTCCAAGTGGGGAGGAGAAATCCTACTCCTAGTAGGATTGGAGTAGGACTCCACCTCTCCCACTTCGGCAGCACCCCCTTCCTCCTACATATACTAGATGGAGAGAGGTCAAAAGCACATCAACCAAATAGGCCATGGTGCATCCCTCTCTCCCGATAGATCAATTCCTCTAGTTTTTAGTAGCGCTTAGGTGAAGCCCTGCTGGAATAGTTCCACCACCATGGTCGCCGCACCATCGCGCTACCGGAGAACTCATCTACCTGTCCGCTCCCACTTGCTGGATCAAGAAGGAAGCAGTTGTCATCAAGTTGTACGTGTGCTGAACACAGAGGTGCCGTCCGTTCGGCGTTAGATCGGAAGGATCGTGATTGGATCGCGGGACGGATCGTGCTTGGATTGCGGGACAGATCGTGATTGGATTGCGGAACAGTTTGTGATTGGATCGCGGGACGGATCGTGATTGGATTGTGGGACGCTCGGCGATTTGGATCTCGAAGATGTTCGACTACATCAACCGCGTTTCTTAACGCTTCTCGCTTAGCGATCTACAAGGGTATGTAGATCCACTCTCCCTCTCGTAGATACTCATCACCATCGATAGATCTTGAGTGTGCGTAGGAATTTTTTTGTTTCCCATGCAATGTTCCCCAACATTTCTGTCCGGTAGTCATTGCAGCCTTCCTTGACGAGGATGTGCATCTGTATTTTGTGGTACTGCTTCATAAAGTTCAGAACTGACTTGTGAGGGTTCATATACCGCTTCAAGACTACATTAAACCCCTCACTTCGTTGTGTAGACTGCAAGAATGGGAAAAATCCGTGCTTGAAGTAACATGGCACCCAAGTGTTCCTATATTCATAAAGCTTCTCAAAAATATGTGTGTGTGTAATTGCCTCATATTTCATCATCAACGTAACCCAATTCTGTTCAAACTCATCTGGTGTGAAACTGAAATCAACGCAAAGGTTGAAATCTTCAGACAATCTAGGGTTCTGGCCTAGCAACCATCCAACTTTCTCTTGAGTTTTTTTCATGATGTGACACTGACAACATCGGTGCACACTTGTGGGAAATATGTTCTTTATGGACTCTTCCATTGCCACATCCTGGTCAGTAATGATGTTATGTGCTGCCCTTCCATTCATAGCGTCTAGGAAAGTTCCAAAACCCAATCAAAGATGGTCTCCATTTCTTGCCTCACAAATGCGCACCCCAACATAAAAGATTACCCATGACGGTTGATCCCAATGAACGGGGCAAATGGCATGTTGTACATATTGGTCATGTAGGTTGTGTCAAAGGAGACACAATCATGATATGCCTCCGCATAGCTTTTCGTGCCAAGCCATCTACCCAAAAAATGTTTTCTGCCCTCCCTTCAAGATCATACTTTATTTGATAGAAAAAATCTAGATCATCCTTTTGCAAGTATTTAAAATGTGCAATTGTCTCAATAATGTCCCCCTCTTTTGTTGAGTCCTTGTGGAAGCCAGCGCACATGTTTTTTATTACCTTGGGCCCATACGGTACATTTAGCTCCGAGCCATAAAAATCTGACATGATATGCATCATACGGCATGCAGAACAAAGTTAAGTGATGGAAATTGTTAGAAGGTTGCACAGTTGCAGAATGAAGAACAATAGTAGCACAACAATCAACATGTGGTTTCCATAGATTTTTTTTGCTTTTTACTAGTTTGCAAAGATATGTACACTAGTTTGGACAGACAAACAGTTGATTTTGTATTTGATAGGAGAACAAGTTATTGAACCAACATTTATGGAGTTGTTAGTTAATTGCACTATGTACTCATAACATTTGCAGACTAAGCAACAATAGTTGCACAACTATGAACATCTAAATGCCATAGAAATTCATTTTCCTTTTTTCCTTTTTTTTCATTGATGCAAAACAATTCAGTTATTTTTAACTATCATCAGTTGTAGAGATATGTACACTAGTTGCAGAAAAGAAGGTTGACTTGAATTTATAGGAGCACTACTTTGCAGAACAAACATTATGGAGTTTCCATAAAAATTATGACCATTTTGTAAATATGTCTTATTCAATCGGCAAGCAGTTCCAACATTTTTTTGTTGGGAGTAATTTTGCACAAATACTCAACCCTGGTTGCACAGTATAGAGGATTTACTTGCACAATCCCCTGCTGCTAGTTGCACACAAAATAGAGCAGAAATAAAAAATGGAGTTCACTCCACGGGAGTTGAATGACAACACACCTGAAGTCAGGTTGCAGTTGTGTAGTATTTCTAGGAACCTCTTCTCCTTTGGCAGTATCCCCTGGTGAAATCACAAGTATTTGGATAGCGAAGGTTTGGAGACCAAAGGATGTGTATGATCACGGATAAAGTGGGTTACTTCCCACCGCCCATATTTCAGTTTAACCAACATTTTATCCTTACATTCTATTTGCTTTATCCTTTCTCTTTTCCACTTCTTGTTGTTGTTGTTGTTGTTGTTGTTCTTCTTCTTCTTCTTCTTCTTCTTCTTTTGTTCACTCTCTTCTCCATGGAATATTGGCACTTCTTCCATTTCATCTTCTTTACACGATGGTTTGGGGTCTGGAATAGGATCTACCATAAGTGGTAACTCAGCTCCTACATTATCCTCTTTTTGCTTCCTAAACTTGTTACATGCAAATTACTCCTTTTCCAATATGTTTGTATAAGAAATCCTCCTTGAAGTGTTTATCTTAATAGAGAAACCCATTTTAGGGCATAATCATTCTAATGATCATAAGCACCTTTCAGACTATCAAATCTCATCCCGACAAACGGCTCCATTGGCTGAGAGCCAGCCTCATCTTCCTCCGCAACATTTTGATCACCACCAACTTCCCTTGCCCTTAGTTCTTTTTCAGTAAGTCCAGCCACCGTGGTATTTGTTTCCTCAAGTGTATGACTTTCTGATTGCATGTTAACAGCAACATCATTCATCAAACCATGTTCTGCGTTTGGCTATGTGAAAACCCTGGTTGTACAAACTCAACATCATCACTAGGCAAAGCATTGAGATCGGGAGGCAACTCATTGAGGTCTATCAACCTTGAAAGGTGGTCCAACCTGGATTTTTTTCAACGAAGGAATGTGAACAATGTCATCAACAAACTGTATTGGCATAGAGTTGCGAGTCTAAAGCATGGATTTAACATCATTAGTGTCATTTTTCTGTTTTGGAAACCGCAAGTAGTCATTTTTTTGCATAGAGGTACAAGAAATTTGCACATATCAGTATGTTCTCTAACTATGAAGCTTCCACATACTAGCATTAACTAGTATCTATAGTGAGGTGGTTACATTCATTCAAATTAGAAGGGAAAGTCGACTGCTCATTCAGTTTTTTCTCCAATATAGCTTTTGATAGTAGTTGCAGGAATGTAGCATACTAGTTACTCAAAAGTGTCACACAAATTGAGTAAAAGTTCTGTACATGTCAGACAAAAATGTAGCATATATGTTGCACACAAGTAGCATCCAAGTTGCACAAAATATCATTCCCAGATGCTCAGAAGAATCATACTAGTTGCACAAGTAGAATTTTCAGGCAATAGGTACAATTTTTGTAATCTCTTTTTTGTATGTACCATGTGCAGGTCTGACAAGAAGTGGAGGGCTTGATATTGTTGGGAGACTAACACAAGTGAACATATCAAGTGAGGTCTGCTACAATGATTTCAAAGATAGAAGCAAAATCAGATTTCAACTATATTTGTATAGCTACCAGTTACATTGCAAAGTTAGAGGAATAGTTGGATGGTAGTGTGATGGCAGTGTGTGAACCTATTTTAAGACCTATTGTACATTGGTTTTTTCTTCCAGATTTGCCAAGTTTTTTCTTCATACTTTTGTTCGTGCTTTTTTCCTTTGCACAACATCTGGCTATAGTTGGATGCTGCAACTGGTCTAGTTGCACAAAGCAATTTAAAGTTGCATAATATACTTGGTTGCACACAATTTTCTGCTTTTTGGCACACAATACTCCTTCAGTTGGCTTCTTTATGTGTTTTAGTTGCACGAAAGCAACCTACTAGTTGCACAGTTTCTCTATAAAAATATTGTGCAAGAAAATATGATCCCATTGAAGATTCTTGATGATCAAAGACATGAATCAAAGATGTGTGCAGGAAAATTAGTAGAAAAGAAATTCTACAAGAGAAATCAGGAAGTGGAATACAAATCAGCTGAAGGGAGGATCCTCACCTCCGGATTCTTCTCTTTTCCTACAGGTAAGTTTTTCCTCTCTCCCCTCCTCCTTGATCTTCTTCTTTTCTGGGTCTTCCTACTGATTTCTAAGACCTCTCTCCCCTCTCTTTCTTGTTCTTGGGAGCCACTGTGTTCTTCCTGGCGATGAAGGATTTTGCCCCTAGGGAGATCCTTCTTTCATGGGGAAGAAGTAGATGGCCTGTGGGCAGTTGGGCCTGATCCAACACGCAAAAGGAGGAGTGGGTAGATTGTGTTCGGTTGCGGGTGCACATGATCCCACACCAGCTGTCGCGAGCGGTGCCTGTTCCCTTGGTTTTCCTTTTTGTTCCAGGGGACAAGGTGGTATTCCTTTTTGGGTGGCCGCTCGGTACCGATCCCAAGGCGGCCGGGCACCCACTAGATGCGTCCTTTTAATAGTATTAGCTTTCCTATGGACTAAGAAGTGATTTCTCACAAAATGCAAAATGTAGAGTCTTGTAGCTTGAAGCTTGGCCAATCTTAGGGAGGTTCTCCACGCAATCCTTTCGCCAATCCTCTATGTGGACTAAACCTGAAATGAACTAGGTAGAACTATTAGTCCAAGAGACAATGTATGTTGTCATGAATTATCAAAACCATCATGGGATCATATGTGCTTTCAGTCTGCCCCTTTTTGGTAATTGATGATAACATACAATCAAAGCTTCAAATTAAGATATGCAGAGATATAATGAAGACTTTGAGAGACACATGATGTCACGCCCAAGATGCGGTCCTATCCTTATTTCGGCACGAGGGCCTCGACAGGGATAGAAGCGCATCTCGTCGTGTTGCAAGAATGGATATCATTACAAGTACATGTACAGAAAAGATGAGTATATGGAATTGGCTTACACTCGCCACAAGCTACATCAGAGTCACATCAATACAACAACATGTTCAAACATCATACAGAAGAGCAGGGTCCGACTACGCACGAAAACAAATGACAAAATGACATCTATCCTTGTTATCCCAGGCTGCCGCCTGGAACCCATCCTAGATTGATGAAGAATAAGAAGAACTCCAAATCAAACAAGCATCGCGCTCACGTCAATTCATCGCATTACCTGTACCTGCAACTGTTGTTGTAGTAATCTGTGAGCCACAGGGACTCAACAATCTCATTTCCAAGGGTATCAAGACTATTAAATCTTAATAGGTGAGGCATGGTTAAGTGGTGAGGCTGTAGCAAGCGACTAAGCATTTATTTGAGTGGCTAACTTACGAATACATAAAATAAAGTATGGTGGTCTACGCATAGTGGACGTGAACTAGTAATGATCACTAACTGATCCTGAACACCTACTTACGTCAAACATAACCCCACCGTGTTCTCTCTCGGATAAGGACTCACGAGAAGAGACAGTCACGGTACGCACACAGTTGGTGTATTTTATTAGAGTTTAATTCAAGTTTGCTATGACCGGGTGTTAAACAAAGTATCCAAGTTTGCCACATAACCGCGTGCACGGCTTCTCGAAAAGATATAACACTGCAGGGGTGCTCCAACTCATCCATCATAAATTAACCACACGTCGCGGGAATAACCTCGACCATGGATCTCGTGATTATCGTAGGCAATTCCAAAGGAAATCCGACACCTCGAAATAGCCCGAAGAAGATCAGAGTTCCTCACACAAGACGTTCGAGAAAGGTAAAACAAATCCAGCAAGGCCGTCCGACGTGCCGACAATCCCGATAGGAGCTGCGTATCTCGTTCTCAAGGCACAACCGGATGAGCGATGGTTACCACGCCAAACACCGAGTTGCCCCGGGTAGCGTTAATAAGCTGCTCTGGGTTGGACCAACACACATGAGGACCACTGGCCCGGGTTGTTGATTAATCCACGGGGTGATCATGCCCTATGCAAATTTTAGTTGTTATTAAGCAAATAGTACCAATGTTGGGCCTTGTCAGACAAGCTTTATCCTAAAACGAAAATCCAGGGGGTCCCCATAACAACCCCGAGCAGGTTAGGAGTGCTCAATTATGGAACATAACACCGGTTCACAAGTAACTAAGGGCGGCAAGAGTGGAACAAAATACCGAGCAAAAGGCCAAGCCTTCCACCCTTTATTAAGTGTATAAGTGCATTAAATTAAATAGCAATAATACTTTGATAATAAAAGAATGTCCATGTTGTCACATGGAAGCAATTGCACCTGCAGCTAGAAATGCTATAAGAAGGGCTAAGCAAGCGGTAACATAGCCAAACAAAGGTTTGCTGGGAAGGTGGAAGGTTAGAGGCTTTTCATGACAATGTTGGGAGGCTTGACAAACAAGTGGTAGGTAGTGTGACATAGCAATAAAAAACGAGACATCTAGCATGACAATGATAGTACTGGTATCCAAGGAAATGTGTCATCTTGCCTGAGATCCCGCTCGGAAGAAGATCGAGTCCATGAAGAAGACGAACCAACGTAGTCGAACAAATCCTCACACACCGAACGCTTTCGGAACTCTATCGAGAAGAAGCAATCCGGAAAGAACAATCAACACAAGATACACCACAACATATGCAAGACACGATGCGCAAACAAATATGATGCATGTCCGGTTTAATATGCAGGGCATGGCAAGAACAACAATTAACTACTACAAATTAAGTGAAGTTCAATATGCAACGAGTTGCATATTGACGAAACTCCACGTTGAATTATTTAGTTAACTCTCGTTTAGGTACTCATCAATATTAAATTTTGTTAAACATGGCAAGAGGTGAAGCAATAACAACTATATAATCTAGGCATTTTAAATGGGGACGAAAGCTATATATATCATTTCCAAAACAACCTCATATGCATATTATAAATTTGGTCCAGATCTGTCATAACACAATTTTAGAGTTGTTAAACAGCAAAATAAATATCACCATGAGATTCTACGCATTTTCTAGCCAATTTAGATATGTGGAACATTTTTATCAGAGCTACAGTTTAGTAGTTATGAAATAAATCATTTTAGCAAGGCATCTACGCAAATTACATGAAAACAGCAAGTTAAACACTTTTATCATGCCTGGAAGTGGGGTATTGTGAATCTACACAAAATTCTGAGCATTTTACATATATAAAGTTTTTGAATCCGACCCACGGTTCATGACTTATTGGCATTACAAATGCATGGCAGATTTCTATAATTAAGCAATTAATGGATAAATGGTAAATCACAGGGAAGCAAAAAAAAGTATACGGGCCAACTGCACCACAGCGCAGCGGCCCAGCAGTGGAACCGGCCCAAGTTTCTGAGTGTGTGTGCGTGTACAAGAACAAAAATATGGGCAATATTTTGGTTCCCTAGGACTCGAACCCAGCACCTCCTGGGTAGAACCTTATTGGGCTACTCTAAATAACTCCTGCAAGCGGAACAGATCTAGGAAAATAAGCTTCATACGGAGCTCACAGCGGGGAAACAGAGTCCCGCGGCCATGGCGTTGCTGGAGCGACGGGGCTGGACTTGGCGCATCTCCGGCGAGGCAGGGGATGGATCCGGCCCTGGGCCATCGGGCCCCGATGGCGGCAGGGCTCTCCTGGTCCTGCGGCAAGGAGCTTGGGGTTGGGCAGCTCCTGGGGCGACGGCGTTCTGCAGTGACGCGAGCCAGAGGTCTGGCGACGCTCGAGGTCGAGGTCAACAATATCCATGTTGAGCTCCTGACGACGAGGCACTTGGCGGGGCGGTGATCCTAGGGCTGGTGGCGCTTCCCGGCGACGAGGCTCCCTCCCGTGCCTTCCATGGCACTGCTCCTGCGGGAGGACGAGATAGGGAGAGATGAGAGAGAAGATGAGATAGAGAGAGAGCAGCAGCCAAGGAGGACGGGAAGAGAGCAGGGGAGGTTAGGGGGCTCATCTGCTGGTGTCCTGTTGTCGTCGCAAGGGAGAGGGGTCTGACGGGGCCGGCCTGGAGCAGAGAGCTCGATCTCCTCTGGTTCAACGCGGGCGCGAGGAGGCTGGGAGGATTTGGATCGGGGCTAGCGCATCTGGTTGGTTCGGCACGGAAATGGAGGTAGAGATAGGAGTGACGGCGGCGACGGGGATGCTGGGACAGGGAGGAGGATTCTTAGGTTGTCCAAAATGGACTAGGGGTGGACTGTATATAGCAAGGGGATAGGTATAGGGTCATTTGGACCCTCCGATCACAATCTGACGGTTTCGGTCGGAGGGTGTAGGTTAGGCGGGCTAGTGGGCTGTGAAGAGTGACCATGGGATGAGATGAGAGGGAAATGTGAGCCCGTGACACGAGGTTTTAAAACACCGAAAACGTTCGACGAATAGCCGATGACCACACTGCTACGATTGACCGATAGGGTATCAAACGAACTCGGAACGCGACGAAATTTGGCAGGCAGCCTACCTACACTATAATAAGACCACACGCCAGGTTTTGACCACATCCGAGAATATTTTTCGCACACTTTAAAAACGGTTTTTTAAACGATGCCGCGGGCTCATGCGTGTGGTTAGTTTCGAAACGGGCAATGGCAAGAACGGAGAGAACCGACAACTATGAATGGATGCAAGTTTGAAAACTCATGTTGACAAAATGTCGATGCTATGCAGATGATGCAAATGATGCGACGATGAATGTGACAACCAGACGAAACACAGACGAGAATGGAAATAAAAGGGGAATCTTCTGGAGCGTCGGTCCCGGGCTGTTACACATGACTAAGATTTTGCTCCCCCTAAATGTGTGCAATCATTTTAAAGAGTAGTTGCTTTGCAATGCATGGAAACACACTTAGTAGAAGGAATATGATGAAGTATCTCCATGTTCAAGATCCACTCTTTCAAAATATATGTGCAAGAAGCAAGAGATCATCTTGTACTTGGATATGATGCATATACTCACCTTGAAGTTCTTGAGCATTTTAATAGTAGGAACACACTTGAGAAAACAATGTTATGAAATGCAAGAGTATTCTACATATCCAAATGCAAAAGAGTTCAAAAGTACCAAGATATGGAAGACATATAGAAGATAATGTTTCTTAAGATTGATATGTTTCCAAAGGCATTTAGAACTTTCTCCCCTTAGTATGGATTTGTAAATCTTCCTCTCTTCCCGAATCTTAGCATGTAGATATTGGGAGTAGGTAGGGTGAGACAAGTTTATCAAATGAACAATCAAATTCAAATCCCATTTTCTCTCTCCTTTGGATAAGTATAAACTTAGATATTCTCCCCCTATATTGATATTCCCCCCTTGATATTCTCCCGTGTATACAAGCATAAGCTTTGATATTCTCCCCCTTTGGAATTAATTTCTAGAAAGGGTTAGAGGGTAAGGGATCCTTGAGTATAAGGGTCATTGAAAGCATTATAGACTAAGGGATCCTTGAGTATAATCCCCCCTTCAAATATCTGAAGGCTTTAAGATTTCTTCCCCTTCTGATAAAGGGATCCTTGAGTATAATCCCCCCTTCAAATATCTGAAGGCTTTAAGATTTCTTCCCCTTCTGATAAAGGGATCCTTGAATAATTTAGATTTTTCAAATTTCGCAAAGAACACAAAGAATGGCAGAATCGGTGGCTCTGAGGCAAATAAGTCGGTGGAACCAAAAAATGGTTGTGCAGCCTATCTGCAATATCGATGACACCGAGAATTTTTAATCGGAGGGTCCAAAGTGCTAAACAAAAACTTGGCGACGTTTGTCAAAAGCAGAAAATTTGCGATAAATTTTCAGAGAGATTTTGCAAGGATTTTTCAACAAGATTTGCAAGGACTTTTTCAACTAGATTTGCAAGGAAGTTTTCAACTAGATTTTCAAGGAATTTTTTTAACTAGATTTGCAAGGATTTTTTCAACTAGATGGAGTTTGAGTGGTTCCAAGAATGCAACTATAAGATGAGCCAAACAAGATATTTCATCTAGATGATGGTTAGTGACTAGGTCACCTATATTAGAGTATATTGAGTTAGGAGCCAAGCAAGAATACTTGATCATAGGTCATACTCATTGTTAAGCTCAAAATGGGGTTACCATTTTTCGTATAAGCATTTTAATGTTTTCATATCACTTGAGTTGCTTTATCTCATTTCTTGGAGTAAAGCCATTTCAAGGATATGATCACATACCTCTGAATAATGTAGATGACGTAGCATGTAGGAGAACTTGTTGTGGATGCTCGATGTTGATGAAGATCATCTTGACTTGAGAGATATCCTTGATCGTTTTCGTTCTCTTTTCACCTACGTGGATTAGTCATGGACGAAAGAACAATATATATATACAAGTGACAAGAATGAAATTTGTCTATCAAATGATTGTCAAGGATATGATTTCTGTTGTCTTTTTCCTTTCATCATCAAAGAAGGGTTGTGGATACTTGTCCATGACAAGATTGCTTGTGATATGAGTTGATGGCAATCTTGTGGAGTGTAGTTCTTCCAAGTACCTACACAAGGTTAGATGCAATACAAGGGCACATATATTTGCAAGGTATATGATAATGTCATATCAAGTGTAAGATGGAATAGTCATGTAAGCTCATGCCCTTGCATGCATCCGAGTGAGTCTAGCACATGTTTGAAGCATAAATGATGTTCCACTCACTCCTCAAGTGACAAAACATTTTCTCATCAAGTGCCTTAATAAATATATCGGCCAATTGTTTGTTAGTACGAACATGCTTAAGATTGATATCTCCTTTGGCAACATGATCATGAATGAAATGATGTCGAACTTGAATATGCTTGGTTCGAGAATGTTGCACGGGATTATGAGAAATTTTAATATCACTCTTATTGCCACACAATAAGCACACAATAATGGAACATGTTTCACCTGTATTCCATAATCCTTCATAGTTTGAGTCATCCATAGCAAATGCAGACAACATGATCCGGCGGCAATGTATTCCACTTTGACGGTAGATAGAGACACCGAGTATTATTTCTTGGATGACCAAGACACAAGAGATATACCAATAAATTGGCAAGTACCCGAGGTGGATTTTTGATCAACCTTGTCTCTGGCATAGTCCGAGTCGGAATAGCCAACGAGGTTAAAATAAGATCCCATGGGATACCAAATGCCAAAGTTTGGTATATATATCAAGTATCTCACAATTCTTTTCACGGACTTAAGATGACACTCTTTAGGAGTAGCTTGATATCTAGGACACATTCACACACTAAGCATGATATTGGGATGGGAGGCACATAGATGTAGCAATGAACCAATCATTGATCGATAAACCTTTTGATCAACCGGTTTGTCCTTCTTGGTGAGGTCAACATGACCACTAGTAGGCATAGGAGTTTTCATACCTTTACACTCTTGCATGTTAAACTTCTTGATCAAGTCCTTGGTGTACTTGCTTTGAGAGACGAAAGTTCCTTCTGTCATTTTCTTGATTTGCAAACCAAGGAAAAATTTCAGCTCACACATCATGGACATCTCATACTTCTCGGACATCAACCGTCCAAATTTATCATTAAATTGTGGGTTAGTAGATCCAAAGATAATATCATCTACATAAATTTGGCAGGCAAATCACACCATTAACTCTCTTAGTGAATAAGGTCGCGTCCATGTTGCCAATTTCAAAACCCTTTTCAATAAGAAACTTTGTTAAACATTTGTACCAAGCTCGTGGGGCTTGCTTAAGACCATAAAGAGGTTTACAAAGCTTGTAAACATGATTAGGTTTCTTATCACTAGTGCAGAAAAGCCTAGCTATGGCATGGCAAAAAGGGCCTTCCTGGCATAGACACCCGACGCCAGCAATATGGTGCCAGAGTTTAAAAATAACGGTGGCGTTGGAGCCTACGCTAGTAGTATTTCATATACCTATGGCGTTGGCATTATCACCATGACGGCTATATCATATATATCTACGGCATGTTAACTTTGCCAATTCCATACAATGGAGAGGTCATTACAGGTGTATCAGATATTTCGCACGCCAGTACTAAATGACCAAATGCACACAAAAAACTGATGCCACCGCAGCGAGAAATGTTGCCGCGACAGTGCAATTTTGTATCATTATATACATAATGATGTTTGTGTCCCACATTGATTCCAATAAGAAATGAAAATGCACGTATAACATAATTTATATTATGGTACACATCATTTATATATATGCATATATTAACCATCATCGTAACTACTAGTACGGTACTCATCACGTTTCTTGAAGAAGAGGGAATCCCCATGTATCTCCATGGATGGTGGAGCATAGAGATTCATCGATCTCCAATCTTCCAAGTTGCGACCACTCGGGTTGTTGCCTCCATTCTTTTAACTCGAAATGTCCATATCTGGTGGTCACCCATCACCGGAGGCACAACATATCTTGGGAGCTTCTGTCTTTGAACATAATAGTAACATAGTAAGCAATGTAGTAATCATCTTTCATCTTGAGGCATATAATTGTCATATAAACCACACTGTTAGCAACAAAATTTCGACATGAACATAGGTAAAAAATGGACAAACTGAGTGCAAGAAATTTTGATGAAACGGAAATGAATCCATGTTTTGCCAAAACATTGGCCACTCTTTCGACCTTTCCTTGTAAAAAGAAACATAGCTAGCGCAAGACAATTCGCAAGAACACACGATGATGCAACATATAACATATTTCATCAATTTGCACTCCATCAAATGGGTAGATATGGATTTTTACCGTCCGGACCGAGTGGGGGTCGGCTGTCAGGAGGGCACGGTGGGGGCACACATGAAGATTGCATGATGGGGTGGTGGTGCATGGCGGACGGGGCACCCTAAAAGGACGACGGAGGGAGAGAGTGGCCGGACAGGACGTCAGAGGGAGAGAGTGGCTGGGCATGACCACCAGGGAGGGAGAGAGTGGCCGGACAAGATGATGGACGAAAAGGCTCTTGGATGAGCGACTGGGCTTGGGCAAGGGCTGGGCAGCGTGGCGGCACGTCTGGCGCAGGGTGCGGGTGCTGCTGGGCGGGGAAACGGCGGAGAACAATGTCAAGCGGGGGGGGGGGGAGAAGGGAATCTGAGTTGTTCTCATAACAATACTGTAGATAAAAGTGTCGGTTAGTCATTAGTGGTGGCGCCAATGATGTGGCCCATGCCAACAGTAATTGGGGTTTGTGTTAGCTTGGGTTGTTCTAATAATACCTGACAAATGTCGTGTGAAAATGCATACATGAATGTGGATCAAAGTATATAATAATGCAAATTAGGAGGTACACACAAATGAAGTACAATATTGTGTGAAGTATTACGCAATGATCAAAAGTACACAAAAGTGTAGTACACGAATAATGAAGGACACAAATTAATCAACTATCATGACATCGTTTGACAATCCTCTCAACAACGGTTTGGGTCTTTTCAATATTGCTTGAATACTTCCGTCCTGCGTTAGGACTCTTTCGTAAGAAGGGACGTCCTGTCTCAGGCAAGGTAGTTCTACTCCTTCTGGTGGTGTAATTTTCATCGTCAAAATAGTTCTCCTCTTCTTTTGGGTCGACACCGAATTGATCATAGTCATCCTCGTTGGCCACTCCGTCCATCTCGATAATGGATGTCTTGGATCTCCTGCCGACAACATGACTTGGCTTTGTCGTGTTAGTTATATAGAAGCATTGTGACACGTCCTTAGCGAATACCCAAGGCTCATATTTGGCGGTAATTCCTTTGACACCCTTTGCACCAGTAGCTTGTTCTTCGGGCAGCCACATGGTAACGACACCACATTCTTCCTTCTCTACATTCTTTGTCCATCTGACCCGAAACAGTGGCATTGTGTGATCTTCGACGTACTCAAGTTCCCATATCTCTTTGATCCTTCTATAGTATCTGATAGTTTCATTCTTGGTGGAGGCAATTAACGTGACACCTAAGTTCTGCCAATCAGAGTTTTTGTCTTTTGCCTCAGTATAGAATGTGTATCCATTGATATCATATGATTGGTAGGTGGTGATGGTGCATGCGGAGCCTACTGCTAATGCATAGATGAGATTTGCATTGGCAATAACCGTTGGCAGTGGTTTCTCCCGAATTCACTCTTTTAACCAGGCTACAAATTTGGAGTTGTGCTCTCCAATGGTCTGGGCTTCGGTCCTTTGTCACCCTGCCATTGCATGCTCTCTATTTAAGGTGTCCTTGTGAGTCTGCTGCCAAGGAGTGATTATATCTGTTTGTTGTAACACCACTGTGTGCGCTCTGTCGAAGATGTCTTGGTGGTTTCATTATATCCACATTTAAATCACGCTTCAACTGTGATGACCTACTCCATCAAACCTATCGGCATGCTTCGTCATGGAAAACAAAGAGATTGATCACCATCTATATAATTATTGCAGAATGATATGCACTCTTCGGCAGATAGTCCTGGACAATGCTTCCATCTGGACGGGCCCTTCTACGAACATAACCCTTCATAGTTGCATTCATCCTTTAAAATGGGAACATGGTATGCAAGAATGTAGGTCCAAGGTCTTTAACCTTAGAAACAACCTGAACTAGGAGATTCACCATCACATCAAAGAATGACGGGGGGAAATATATCTCAAGCTCACAAAGTATTGTGATGATCTCCTCTTGTAGTCGAGTGAGATGTCACACATTGATCGACTTTCGAGAGAGAACATAAAAAATGTTGCTGAAGTCAAGAAGTGTGTTGCGAACATGATCATCCATTATCCCTCTAAGGGCTATCGAAAATAATTGCATCATCATCACATGACAATCATGGGACTTCATGTTGCTAAACCTTTGTTCTTGTGTCAAGATATCTGCGTATGAGGCCCGTGTTGGAAATATGCCCTAGAGGCAATAATAAATTAGTTATTATCATATTTCCTTGTTCATGATAATCGTTTATTATCTATGCTATAATTGTATTGATCGGAGACTTAGATGCATGTGTGGATGCATAGACAAAACCATGTCCCTAGTATGCCTCTAATAGACTAGCTCGTTGATCAAAGATGGTTAAGGTTTCCTAGACATGGACATGATATGTCATTTGATAATGGGATCACATCATTAGGAGAATGGTGTGATGGACAAGACCCAAACTACAAACATAGCATATGATCGTGTCAGTTTAATGCTACTATTTTCTGCATGTCAAGTATCTGTTCCTATGACCATGAGGTCATGCAACTCACTAACACGGGAGGAGTGCCTTGTGTGTATCAAATGTCACAACATAACTGGGTGACTATAAAGGTACTCTACAGGTATCTCTGAGGGTGTCTGTTGGGTTGGCATGGATCAAGACCGGGATTTGTTGCTCTGTGTGACAGAGAGGTATCTTAGGGCCCACTCGGTAATACAACATCACAACAAGCCTTGCAAGCAATGTGACTAAGTGTTAGTCACGGGATCTTGTATTACAGAATGAGTAAAGAGACTTGCCAGTAATGAGGTTGAACTAGGTATGAAGATACCGACGATCGAATCTTGGGCAAGTAACATACCGAAGAACAAAGGGAACATCATACGGGATTAACTGAATCCTTGACATAGAGGTTCGACCGATAAAGATCTTCGTAGAATATGTAGGAACCAATATGGGCATCTAGGTCCCTCTATTGGTTATTGACCGTAGAGGTGTCTCGGTCATGTCTACATAGTTCTCGAACCCGCAGGGTCTGCACACTTAAGGTTTGGTGACGTTTCGCTAGTATAGAGTTATGTATGGTGGTGATCAAAGGTTGTTCGGAGTCCCGGATGAGATCCCGGACTTCACGAGGAGCTCCGGAATGGTCCGGAGGTAAATATTGATATATAGGAAGTCCTATTTTGGTCGCCGGAAAAGTTTTGGGCTAATCGGTAGTGTACCGGGAGTGCCGGTAGTGTACCGGGAGACCATCGGGAGGGGTATTTCGATCCAAGAGGCTACATGGGCTGTGGGAGGATGAATACCAGCCCTTAGTGGGCTGGAGAAAGTCCCACAAAGGGCCCATGTGGCTAGGAAGAAAATGCCAAAAGGAAAGAGGTGGAAAAATGCAAAAGGACTAAATTAGGAAGGAGTCCGAATCCTACTAGGAGTGGAGGAGCAGGACTCCTCCCTCCTGGTTAGGCCGACCCAAGGTCTGGCTCCTTGGGAGCCAAGCCTCCTCCTCCTCTACTCCTATATATACTAGAGGGTTTTAGGGTTTTGGCACAAGATTTTCAGCCACGTGCTACCCGTTCCTCTAGTGCATAGTTTCTCTTGTAGATCGGTTTTCTGCATTGCTTAGGCAAAGCCCTGTCAGAATAGCTCCACCACCATTGCCACAGCACTGTCACGCTGTCGGACAACTCTTCTACCTCTCTGCTCCCTCTTGCTAGATCAAGAAAGCGGAGATCGTCATCGAGTTGTACGTGTGCTGAACGCGGAGGTGCCATCCGTTCGGCGCTAGATCGGAAGGACCGTGATCAAGATCGCGAGACGGATCGTGATGAGATCACAGGATGGATCATGATGATTTCGCGGGATGGATCATGATTGGATCGCGGGACAGATCGTGATGAGATCGCGGGATGCTTGGCGATTTGGATCGTGAAGACGTTCGACTACACCAACCACATTTCTTAACGCTTCCCGCTTAGCGATCTACAAGGGTATGTAGATCCACTCTCCCTATCGTAGATGCTAATCACCATGGATAGATCTTGCGTGTGCGTAGGATTTTTTTCCATGCAACGTTCCCCAATAGTGGTATTAGAGCTAGGTCTATGTGTAGATGAGATCTCGAGTAGAACACAAAGAGTTTGTGGGCGTTGATGCTTCGATTGCTTCCTCCCTTGGTCGTGTTTTGGTTTAGCGGTATGGTGGGAGGAAGCGGCCTGGACCAACCTTACTCGCACACTTACGAGAGACCAGTTCCATCGAATGACGTGTAACTTCGTTGCACAAAGATGGCTAGCGGGTGTCTATTTCTCCTACTTTAGTTGGATCAGATTCGACTAAGGCGGTCCTTGAGAAAGATGAAAAGCAACTTATGTATCACCGTTGTGGTTCATGCGTAGGTGAGAATTGTTCTTGCTAGATACCCGTAGCAGCCACATAAAACATGCAACAACAATTAGAGGACGTCTAACTTGTTTTTGCAGGGTATGTTGTGATGTGATATGGCCAATTACATGATGAGATATATGTGATGTATGAGATGATCATGTGTTGTATAGAATATCACGACTTGCATGTCGATGAGTATGGCAACCAGCAGGAGCCATAGGGTTGTTTTTAATTATTGTATGACCTGTGTGTCAATCATTAAGCGCTATGTAATGCTTTACTTTATCGCTAAATGGTAGCAATAGTAGTAGAAGCATGGTGGGCATGACAACCCTGAGGGCGACACGTTGATGGAGATCAAGATGATGGAAATCATGGTGTCATGCCGGTGACGATGGAGATCATGCCGGGCTTTCAAGATGGAGATCAAAAGCACAAGTTCATGGCCATATCATGTCACTTATGATTTGCATGTGATGTTAATCCTTTTATGCACCTTGTTTTGCTTAGGACGCCGGTAGCATTATAAGATGATCCCTCACTTTATTTCAAGATAAATTGTGTTCTCCCCGAGTGTGCACCGTTGCGAAAGTTCGTCGTGTCGAGACACCACGTGATGATCAGATGTGATAGACTATACATTCACATACAACGGGTGCAAGACAGTGTTGCACATGCAGAACATTCGGGTTAAACTTGACGAGCCTAGCATGTACAGACATGGCCTTGGAACACAAGAGACCGAAAGGTCGAACATGAGTCATATAGTAGATATGATCAACATGATGATGTTCACCATTGAAACCACCTCAACTCACGTGATGATCGGACTTGAGTTGGTGAATTTGGATCATGTATCACTCGAATGACTGGAGGGATGTCAATTTGAGTGGGAGTTCTTAAGTAATATGATTAATTGAACTCATTATCATGAACATAGTGTCTTTGCAAAATTATGTTGTAGTTTACTAGCTCACGTTGTAGCTCCCTTGAATTTCTATATGTTCCTAGAGAAATAGAGTTGAAAGATGATGGTAGCAATATTGCGGACTGGGTCCGTGATCTGAGGATTGTCCTCATTGCTGCATAGAAGGCTTATGTCCTTAATGCATCGCTCGGTGCGCCACCCCCTCTAGCGTCGTCTGTAGATGTTGTGAACATGTGACAGGCATGTTCCAATGACTACTTGATAGCTTAGTGCGTCATGCATTACGGCTTAGAATTGAGGCTCCAAAATGTTTTGAACGTCATGGAACATATGAGATGTTCTAAGAGCTGAAATTGGGATCTCAGGCTCGTGCCCATGTTGTGAGATATGAGATCTCCAACAAGATTCTTTGCCTGCAGGATGAAGGAGAATAGTCAATCTTTAAGCATGTGCTCAGATTGTCTAGGTGCTACAATCGCTTGAATCGAGTGGGAGTTAATCTTCCAGATAAGATAGTGATTGATATAGTTCTCCAAGTCACTATCACTAAGCTACTAGAACTTGGTGATGAACTATAAAATGCCAGGGATAGAAATAATGATCCCTGAGCTATTCGCGATGTTTGACACCGCGAAGGTAGAAATCAAGAAGGAGCATCAAGTGTTGATGGTTAGTAAAACCACTAGTTTCAAGAAGGGCAAGGGCAAGGAGGGAAACTTCATGGATGGCAAGTCAGTTGCTGCTCCAGTGAAGCAACCCAAAGTTCAACCCAAACCCGAGACTAAGTGCTTCTATTATGAGTTGAGCAGGTGCTGAAGCGGAACAACCCTAGATACTTGGTAGATAAGAAGGCTGGCAACGTCGACACAAGTGTATTTGATATACGTGTTATTGATGTGTGCCTTGCTAGTACTCCTAATAGCACCTGGGTATTGGATACCGGTTCGGTTGCTAAATGTTAGTAACTCGAAGTAAGAGCTACAGAATAAACGGAGACTAGCTAAGGGTGAGGTGACGATGTGTGCTGGAAATGTTTCCAAGGTTGATGTGATCGACATCGCACGCTCTCTCTACCTTCGGGATTAGTGACGAACCTAAACAAATATTATTTGGTGTTTTGCGTTGAGCATGAACATGATTAGATTGTGTTTATTGCAACACGGTTATTCATTTAAGTTAAAGAAAAATTGTTATTCTGTTTACATGAATAATACCTTCAATGGTCATGCACCCAGTGAGAATGGTTTGTTGAATCTTGATCATAGTAATACACATGTTCATAACATTGATGCCAAAAGATACAAAGTTAATAATGATAGTAGCACATACTTGTGGCACTGCCGCTAAACGTCATATTGGTATAAAGCGCATGAAGAAACTCCATGTAGATGGATCTTTGGACTCATTCGATTTCGAATCGGTTGATACTTGCGAACCATGCCTCTTGGGCAAGATGACTAAGGACCCCGTTTTTCGGATTGATGGAGCGGGCAAGTGATTTATTGGAAATGATACATGTTGATGTATGCAATCCAATGAGTCTTGTAGAGTGCGGTGGATATCATTATTTTCTTACCTTCACTGATGATTTGAGTAGATATAGTGTATGTTTACATAATGAAACACAAGTCTGAATTGTTTGAAAAGTTCAAGCAAATTCAGAGTGAAGTTTAAGATCATCGTGACAAGAAGATAGAAATGTCTGCGATATGATCGTGGAGGTGAATATCTGAGTTACGAGTTTGGCATACAACTTTAGACAATGTGAAAGTCGTTTCACAACTCACACCACCTGGAATACCATAGTGTAATGGTGTGTCCGAACGTCATAGTCATGCTCTATTGGATATGGTGCGGGCTATGATGTCTCTTATCGTTTTGCTACTATAGTTTTGGGGTTATGCATTAGAGACAACTACATTCACTTTAAATAGGGCACCATCTAAATCCGTTGAGATGAAACCGTGTGAATTATGGTTTGATAGAAACCTAAGCTGTCATTTCTTAATGTTTGGGGCTGCGATGCTTGTGTGGAAAAATGTTTTCACCTAATGAGCTCGAACCCAACGCGGACAAATGCATCTTCATAGATTACCCTAAGAATAGTTGGGTGAACCTTCTATCTCAGATCCAAGCATAAAGTGTTTGTTGCTAAAATGGGTCCTTTCCCGAGAAAAAGTTTCTCTCGAAAGAATTGAGTGGGAGGAAGATAGAACTTGATGAGGTTGTTGAACCTTTGTTTCAACCAGAGAGTAGCGCAGCACAGAAAGATGTTTCTATGGAACCTACGTCAGTTGAAGAGGAAGTAAATGATGATGATCATGAAGCTTTGGATCAAGTTACTATCGAACCTTGTAGGTCGACAAGGATGTGTATTGCTCCTGAGCGGTACGACAACCCTGTCTTGGAGGTCATGTTGTTGGACAACGATGAACCTACGAGCTGTGGAGAAGCGATGATGGGCCCGGATTCCGACAAATGGTTAGAGGCCATGAAATCCAAGAAAGGATCCATGTATGAAAACCAAGTATAGACTTTGGTAGACTTGCTCGTTGGATGGCATGTCGTTGAGTACAAATGGACCTTTAAGATGAAGACAGATGTTGATGGTGAATGTCACCATTTATAAAGCTCGACTTGTTGCAAAGAAGTCTCCGCCAAGTTCATGGAGTTGACTGCGATGAGACTTTCTCTCTCGTAGAGATGCTAAAGTCTGTTGGAATTAAGTTAGCAGTTGCTGCATTTTTCAATTATGAAATCTGGCAGATGGATACCAAAACATCGTTTCCTTCCTTAAGGAAAGGTTGTATGAGATACAACCAGAAGGTTTTGTCAGTCCTAAGGATGCTAAGAAGTGTGTAAGCTTCAGTGATCCTTCTGTGAACTGAAGCAAGCATCTCGGAGTTGGAATATACAGTTTGATGAGGTGATCAAAGTTTTTGAGTATATACAAAGTTTATGAGAAACTTGTATTTACAATATAGTGAGTGGGAGCACTATATAGTTTCTGGTAAGCATACGTGGTTGACATATTGTTGATCGGAAATGATGTAGAATTTCTGGAAAGAACAAACGGTTGTTTGAAAAGAGTTTTGCAAAGTAAGACCTGGATAAAGCTACCTAATTGTTGAGCGACAAGATCTATAGAGATAGATCAAGATTCTTGATGAGACTTTTAATGAGTACATACCTTGACAAGATTTTGAAAGAGTTCAAAATGGATTAGTCAGAGAAAGAGTTCTCGCCTGATTTGTAAGGTGTGAAGTTGAGTGAGACTCAAAGCTCGACAACGGCAGAAGAAAGAGAAAGGATGAACGTCATCCCCTATGCCTTAGCCATAGGCTCTATATTATGCCATGTTGTGTACCGCACCTGGTGTGTGCCTTACCATGAGTCTGTCAAGGGGTACAAAAGTGATCCAGGAGTAGATCACTAGACAGCGGTCAATATTACCCTTAGTAACTAAAATACTAAGGAGATGTTTCTCGATTATGGATGTGATAAAGAGTTCGTCGTAAAGAGTTACGTCGATGCAAGCTTTAACACCAATCTGGATGACTCGTAGTAGCAATCTGGATACGTATAGTGGAGCGGCCTTTTGGAATAGTACCAAGTTGAGTGTGGTAGCAGTGTTTACAGTTTGACATAGAAATTTGCAAAGTACACACGGATCTGAATGTCGCAGACCCGTTGACTATAAGACCTCTCTCACATGCAAAGCATGATCGAGCCCCAGAACTCATTGGGTGTTAGATTCATAACAATGCGAATCACATGGTGATGTGAACTAGATTATTGACTCTAGTGCAAGTGGGAGACTGTTGGAAGTATGCCCTAGAGGCAATAATAAATTATTTATTATCATATTTCCTTGTTCAGGATAATCATTTATTATCCATGCTATAATTGTATTGATCGGAGACTTAGATGCATCTGTGGATACATAGACAAAACCATGTCCCTACTATGCCTCTAATAGACTAGCTCGTTGATCAAAGATGGTTAAGGTTTCCTAGCCATGGACATGAGATGTCATTAGATAACGGGATCACATAATTAGGAGAATGGTGTGATGGACAAGACCCAAACTACAAATGTAGCATATGATCGTGTCAGTTTAATGCAACTGTTTTCTGCATGTCAAGTATCTGTTCCTATGACCATGAGATCATGCAATTCACTGATACCGGAGGAGTGCCTTGTGTGTATAAAACATCGCAACGTAACTGGGTGACTATAAAGGTACTCTATAGGTATCTCTGAGGGTGTCTGTTGGGTTGGCATGGATCAAGACTGGGATTTGTTACTCCGTGTGACGGAGAGGTATCTCAGGGCCCACTCGGTAATACAACATCACAACAAGCCTTGCAAGCATTGTGACTAAGTGTTAGTCACGGGATCTTGTATTACACAACGAGTAAAGAGACTTGTCGGTATGGAGGTTCAACTAGGTATGAAGATACCGACGATCGAATCTCGGGCAAGTAACATACCGAAGAACAAAGGGAACATCATACGGGATTAACTGAATCCTTGACATAGAGGTTCGACCGATAAAGATCTTCGTAGAATATGTAGGAACCAATATGGCCATCCAAGTCCCGCTATTGGTTATTGACCGCAGAGGTGTCTCGGTCATGTCTACATAGTTCTCGAACCCGCAGGGTCTGCACACTTAAGGTTTGGTGACGTTTTGGTAGTATAGAGTTATGTATGGTGGTGACCGAAGGTTGTTCGGAGTCCCGGATGAGATCCGAACGTCACGAGGATCACTGGAATGGTTCGGAGGTAAAGATTTATATATAGGAAGTCCTATTATGGTCGCTGGAAAAGTTTTGGGCTAATCGGTAGTGTACTGGGAGACCATCGGGAGGGGTATTTCGACCCAATAGGCTATATGGGCTGTGGGAAGATGAATACCGGCCCTTAGTGTGCTGGAGGAAGTCCCACAAAGGGCCCATGCGGCTGGGAAGAAAAAGCCCAAAAGGAAAAAGGTGGAAAAAGGCAAAAGGACTAAATTAGGAAGGAGTCCTAATCCTACTAGGAGTGGAGGAGGAGGACTCCTCCCTCCTGGTTCGGCCGACCCAAGTGCTGGCTCCTTGGGAGCCCAGCCTCCTCCTCCTCTCCTCCTATATATACTAGAGGGTTTTAGGGTTTTGGCACAAGATTTGCAGCCACGTGCTACCCGTTCCTCTAGTGCATAGTTTCTCCTCTAGATCGGTTTTCTGCAGTGCTTAGGCGAAGCCCTGCCAGAATAGCTCCACCACCATCGCCGTAGCGCCGTCACGCTGCCGGAGAACTCTTCTACCTCTACGCTCCCTCTTGCTGGATCAAGAAAGCGGAGATCGTCATCGAGCTGTACGTGTGCTGAACGCGGAGGTGTCGTCCGTTCGGCGCTAGATCGGAAGGACCGTGATCAAGATCGCGAGACGGATCGTGATGAGATCACGGGAAGAATCGTGATGAGTTCGCGGGACAGATCATGATTGGATCGCGGGACGGATCGTGATGAGATCGCGGGACGAACCGTGTTTCTTAACACTTCACGCTTAGTGATCTACAAGGGTATGTAGATCCACTCTCCCTCTCATAGATGCTCATCACCATGGATTGATCTTGCTTGTGCGTAGAAATTTTTTGTTTCCCTTGCAACGTTCCCCAACATCCCGAGTAACCAGTAGGAACTTTGATGCCGTCAAGGCAATTGAAAAGTTGATGAAGCTCATCCTCATCAAGCGTGAAGCAAGCTGGGGGGCAATAATCTTATTTGTTTTTTGTCACGTTTTTGCCCTTCGTTGTCTCATTGGCTATGGCGATGTTTTTCCCTTGGCCATCTCCTTGGTTCTTCTAAGAGATGTGGGTTGGAACTCTTCCCTAATACCTATATCTTTCAAGTCTTATCTTTCCCTCATATCATCTTTACTTTTTTCTAGCATGTCAAATAGTGTGCCAAGCAAAATCTCACATATATTTTTTGTGATATGCATCATATCAAGAGAATGTGGCTAACTGAGTAGTTCCCAATACTTCAAGCCCTAGAAAACAGACTTTGTTTTCCATACTTTTAGCAACATTTTCTCAGCCTTCTTTTTCTTCTTTCCTGGCTTTGGTCAATCTGTCCAATTCTTTAACATCTCATTGATTTCTTCTGCACTCCTCTTATGTGTTGTCAAACAGGTCGCCATGACTTCTCCACTCATCATCTTGTCAAGCCACCTTCGATGGCCAATGAACATTGTTTTGCAACTGCCCTTTTTTGATAGCTGGAGAAAAAGATGTGTCATCCATACATTTAACACATCCGCAATTTCCATGACACGCTTGTTCGGAAATATATCCGTAACCTAGATAGTCATGAACGGTCGTGAGCAATGCTGCTCTCATTGGAAAATAGTTTCCAGTGCTGGCGTCCCGCATTTTGACCCCTTCATCCTTCCATAATATGTCTAACTCCTCCTTCAATAGCTCAAGATATGTGTTGATATCGTTGCCTGGTTGGAGTGGTCCTTGAATGATCATTACCATGTTTATGTACTTTTGCTTCATGCAGAGCCAAGGCGGGAGGTTATACATCCAAACAAACATGGGCCATGTACTATGTGTGATACTCTGCTTGCCAGATGGATTTAGTCCATTGCTACTGACACCCAACCTGGCGTTTCTTGGTTCTGCCCCGAATTCTGGTTCAATGCAGTCGAGTGCTTTCCATTGACAACCATCCGCAATATGTCTGAGAATGCCAACATTTTTGGATTTCCTGGTCTTGTGCCAAGTCATGTTCTTTGCTTCCTTCGCGTCTGCGTAATAACATTGCAGGCATGGAATCAATGGAAGGTACCATACAACCTTTCGAGGATCCTTATTTCTAGGCTTGTATTGGGGTTCCTTGCAAGTTGAACACTTTGTTTTGTGCTCATGCTTGTTACGATATAAGATGCAATCATTTATGCATGCACGATATCTTACATGCGGCAAATCAAGAGGGCATACCATCTTTTTCGCCTCATCAACACTCTTAGGCAACAAATTCCCTTTGGGAAAAACTATATGTAAATATTCCAATGTAGCATCTAGACTTGCATCTGTGCTCTTGAATCTTGCCTTGATGTCCAGAAGTTTGAGGGTGATGTGCAAGCGGGTGTGCTCAGGATCACAACCTTCATACAGTGGAGCATTCATGTCTAACTCCAATTGCACCAACTTGAGAGCCTCCTTAATAGCACCACTCTCATTTGTCGTCTTCTTATGAAGCAGTTCTTTACCATGGGGATCCTACAGCATTTCAGCTAATGACATATCTTGGGTGACATGGTCCTCTTCATGTTCGGGTGGCGTTTCATCATTTCCTCCTCCAGGCGCATGTTCATTATTGTTTGCTCCTTCTGGCGGCCCTACTAATTCATCATTGAAAGGGTTCTCTGCTTTCATATCCGTCGCTCCATCGTCATCGTCACGTACATCATCATTCTCCTTACCATGTTTTGTCCATCGTGTATAACCTTCAACGAAACCACGACGAAGCAAGTGTGTGAGGACGCTACCATCAAACAGGTTATGGTAAATTCCATTTTTGCAGGCCTTACATGGACATAATATCTGCGTTTCATGCTTTTGTATCATATTCGTCACCGCGAAATTGAGAAAGGCCTTCACACTTCGATCCATATTGAATCTTTAGATATATCAAAGTAGCCTATAAAGGGAAATACAAGAAGAATTACACACACACACACACACATATATATACATATCAAGCGGGGGCATACAAAATTTCAGCAAAGTGGTACATATTGAGTACCAGAAATTTGACAAAATGGAAATGAATCAACGTTTCGCCAAAACATTGGCAACTCCTTCTACAAATTCGCCATCCATGCACGTTTTGCAATTTAGCAATCACACACGTACGTAACATGCATAATTAAATAACGAGGAAGTGTTTTGTTTTTAATTACCTCAAGCAGAAGATACACAAGTCGAGCTAGTCCTCGATCAATCCCGCAAGAAGCCGGTCGACCGTACGTAGGTTGGTGGGCTCCATTAGTGGAGGTTGAAGGAAAATTTAATGCAAGTGGGTGGAGGAGAGAGCTAGATATAGTTAGCTTAGAGAGTGGGTGTGTGGAGGAGGCTAGCAAACGTAACTAACACATCACCTAGCTAGATCTACTACCTAATTAAGAATCATGATAAAATAATTGAGTTTGTCAAGATGAGGAGAGGGAAGATAGAGGAGGAAGAGGAAGAGCAAGAGGAAGAAGAAGGGGAATCTAGTGTATACGCAAGGGTTATCATGTGGTAGTAGTGATGCGACTTTATTACTTGCGTTTCAAGAAAACAGTATGCCAACTAACATGTATATTCCTGGCATACCGTCGTATGGTATGTTGGTGTTACATGGGACCCAATGTTGACCAAAAACATGGACCCACAAAATAAACTGCTGGCATTCGTACTAATTCAACGCCATAGATATGTGAAATACTATCGGCGTACTACCGACCTAGTACACCAATAGTAAGTTATGCCTGCACACAACCTTTGAGGTCACATACAAGGGGCATTCCACGTACGTTCAGTGCCAGCACTAAGTCACTAGTGATGTCGTACCAAAATGGCCGACACTAGCGATATTTGAAAAATGTAGTGTTGGCGTTGGACGAAAACGGCACGCCACCAACAAGAGTTGTGGCTAGCCATTTCTCTACTAGTGTATGATTGACAAAACTAGGAGGTTGTTTAACATAGACCTCTTCCTTAATTTCTCCATTTAAAAATACAATTTTACTATCCATTTGGTAAAGCGTGATATCATTGTCATTGCATAAGCAAGGAGTATACGAATAGCTTCAAGTCTAGCAATGGGGGCATAGGTCTCACCGTAGTCCATACCTTCAACTTGCGTGTAGCCTTGATCCACGAGACGCGCCTTGTTGCATATGACTTGACCGTCTTTGTTTTGCTTGTTCTGAAACATCCATTCTGTACCGATGATGTTTTGCTCGTCTTTGGGATACTTCACTAGTGTCCACACTTCGTTCCTCTCGAAGTTGTGTACCTCCTCGTGCATAGCATTCACCCAATCTAGGTCTTCAAGTGCTTCTTCCACCTTCATATGCTCAATACTAGAGATAAATGAGTAATGCTCACAAAAGTTAGCTAAGCGGGTTTTAGAGTGAGTGATTCTCCCAGTTTGAATGTCACGAAATATTTGCTCTAAGGGATCATTCTTGTTCACTCTTCCTCGAACTTGAGGTAGCTTTTGCTTGTTGGATGGTGGAGCTTCCTCCTCATCATCTTCTTCTTAAAAATTTTTGTTGAAGGTGTCATCTCCTTGAGGTGGTGGCGAAGGAGGTTGATCTAGATCATCATGATGTACTTCTTCCTCCTCTTCATCTTATCGTGTAGCTCTTGTGGATGCTTCCATGTCGTGTTGACGTGAAGTAGGAGCTTCCACTTGGTTCGATGAAGTACTTTCCATTACCTCCATGGAACGAATCTTGCCAATTTAAACATCTTGAATGGCTTCCGAAGGTTCCTTATCTCCTACATCATTTGTCAATTGTTCGACTTGCGAACCATTAGATTCATCAAACTTCACATCTATTGTCTCTTCAACTTTTCGAGTGAAGTTGTCGTAGACACGGTACGTGTGAGAGTTTGATCCGTAACCGAGTAGGAAACCTTCATGAGATTTAGGAGCAAATTTAGAATGACGATGCTTATCAAGAATATAACACTTGGAGCCGAATACCTGAAAGCCATGTTCAAGAATTCATCCGATTAACCAGTTAACTTGCCGATTAATCCCTACTCATAGGGTCACTAAGTAGCCGATTAAGTGATAAATCGCTCGATTAACTAATTAAATGGATGATTAGCCTATTAATCCCCTACTTCCCAACCAACCGAGCAGCTAACAGTTAATGATTTTCTCAACAATGCCCGAAAGTAGCCAACTTGGGGCTTGTCACCAGTGAGTAGCTCGTATACCATTTTATCGAGAAGCTTGTGTAGATAGAGTCGGTTCATAGCATGACAAGAAATTTACATGGCTTCCGCCCAAAAGTGTCTTGGCGTCTTGTATTCGTCAAGCATCGTTCTGGCCATCTGTATGAGAGTCTAGTTCTTCCTCTCAACAACTCCATTTTTTTGACGCGTGTACGTAGCCGAGAGCTCATGTGAAATCCATTCTTCGTCAAGAAAGGAATCCACATTCGTGTTCTTGAACTCTGATCCGTTGTCACTCCAAACTTTCTTGATCTTCACTTCAAATTGATTTTGCGCTTTGCGAGCGAAGTTCTTGAAGATATTTTGTACCAACGACTTGTCATCAAGAAAGAATACCCACGTAAATCTGGAAAAAGATCAACTATAACTAGACCAAAGGATTTCCACCGAGGCTCTTGTAAGCATTGGGACCAAAAAGATCCATATGAAGCAACTCGAGTGGTCTCCTAGTAGTCATGATATTCTTCACGGGATGACTTCCACCTGCTTGTTTTCCAGCTTGACAAGCACTACAAAGTCTATCTTTGTCGAAGATAACATCTTGAACACCAAGTATATGATCACCTTTGATGACCTTGTCTAGATTACGCATACCAACATGTCCTAGCCTTCTATGCCAAAGCGAACCTTTAGAAGATGTTGCAATGAGACAAGTGTGAGGTTTGGATCTCTTAGTGAAATCAACAATGTATAGATCACCTCTACGGAAACTGATAAAGACCATGCTATGATTGTCTTGCCACTAGGAGAAAGCCTAGTAGTAGCGCTTGTTTTCCCCTTAGTAGTAGCGCTGGTGGCAGCGCTACTGCTAAGGCACTAAAACTAAGTGTTTAGCAGTAGTGTTGAATAACCAACGCTACTGGTAAGTACTGTTAGGAGTAGCAGTGGTTTACAACAAGCGCTGCTGCTAAACCAGCGCTACTGCTACAACTTACCAGCTCTACTGCTAAACCAACACTGCTAAGATTTAATCCCTCCACGTATTTGTGCATGCTCTATACAGTAGTTTCATCATATCATAATAAACATACATTATTCTCATCATATCATACACATACAGGAGACTCGTCATACCACCACCATAATCATCCAACACAAATATCATCACATCTCAAAAATAGTGATACACAAGTCATGTCATGTCTCGAATAAATGCAACTGCATAGTCATGGAACACACACAAGTTTCATCATCTCTATCTAAACCATGATGGAAGAGAAGAGCGATCAGTATGAGCAAGAACACGACTAAGTAGTACTTCTCGAGGCACTGGTTTCGCTCCCTCTCTTGCCGGAGCGTCCACCTCAAGTAACTATTTTCCACTTCGGCTCTACTCCCGAACCCTCTATGGCTAGCGCCCGGGTACCTGTCCGCCTAGGCCTGAGCGTTTGGCCAGTGGTTGTACAATCTTGGAACCCTCCCAATGAATACGGCATAGCAGTCCTTTGCCATCTCCGATCTATGTACCTGCATCGTAAGTTGATGAATTCAATGATAATATGCAACATAATGTACTTGAGAAACACAAAGAGGCATAGTTAGCAAAATACAAGCAACCCATAGTAAACATAAATAAGGAAGTTCCTCATACCCAAACTAATTAACTAGAGTGATCTACGCTAGTTCACAGAAACATAGTAGTACTAATTAAACATACACATTTTCATCGTCAATCACTCCTCCATGTCGGCACTCCAATCTTCATAGTCAGGGAGGAAGCACCCGAGCTTCGTGAAAGGCTTCAAGTCCACACATTGAGCGTTGAGTAGTGTTCGGACATCCTCCCGACTCATTGGCCCATGGTAGAACATCCTTGGTTTTTCGAGGACCTCCTTCATGGTCACTTGGGCAAGTTCACAATGTACATGATAAAACTCAGCTCAGATTCGATGATCTGGTGTCCTTCCTATGCTTGTGACCTAGTTGACAATCTTGGCATCACTAGAATTACCTGACATGCGAAGGCGTTGATTATCCCTTCTGTACTCGATCATGTGATGCATGAGGTAGAATCCACTAGCCTTACTATCATTCGGTTGCTGGATGCAGCAGTTAGTCTTATGGCCAAAAGCCGGCCCTCTAATCCTATAGTTTTTCACCTGGATTTATCCACCACTAAGGCTGAAGGTTAAAATGGCACTATTGAGAACACTCTTTATGTTCGTGTAATCCCTCTTCTTGATGTTCTTCGCTGAGTCCAAGTACAGAGCATGGGAGTATTGTGGGTACAGAGAGATGAGGACGGCGCCACCCCCACTATGCGAAATAAGTACACCTCAAATTAGCCACCATGCTTGCAAAGGAATAATTAAAACTTACGAAAGGATATCCGTGGATGACTTACGTGGGATGATAAGGCAGCAGAATCGTTTCCTTGTCCTTATTAGCGACCACGAACTCGCCGATGTACTTGCTCGCATAGTCACAGTGCTCTTTGCAGACTGCCAAGAAGCTCTCGTGCATATAGTACGGGTCCGCGACGCAGATATATTTTATGTTCTCACGCCTGATGAAGTAGTTAAGATACAGTGCATACATGCGGATGAACTGAAAATCCAGCTTGGTCATGTGGAACATGTCGTAGATGTAGTCAAATTGCAGGATGAACTTATCTGCGGGACATCTATCGACGTATAAACTCCCACCAGGGAACCTGAGCCGCGTAAAGTGCGTATCCTGGTTTTTCCAAGATGAGAAGGTTATTCTCTCTGGCCAGCACATCATCATGAAGTCTTCTTAGATCATTGTTTAGTATGTCCTCCAGTGCTTGCTGCGATAGGATCGGGTGGCTGGCGACATGGAAACGCTCCACACCTACGACAAGTATTCTTTCTACCTCCCGGGGATTCAGAGGCGGCTGGCTGCTTGAAGCAGCTCTAGTGCCTTTAGAGCCTTTCCTCTCCGGTCTCGTCCTTTGCTTCTTGACGGGTGGTGTCGGTGTCAAAACCGGCGGATCTCGGGTAGGGGGTCCCGAACTGTGAGACCTGGATCGATGGTAACAGGAGACAAAGGGGGCAAGGTTTTACACAGGTTCGGGCCCTCCTATGGAGGTAATACCCTACGTCCTGCTTGATTATATTGATTGTATGGGGATTACAGAGTTGATCTACCTCGAGATCAAGTAACTAAACCCTAGATGAGTTCCCTCGCCCTACAGCCTAAAACCCTTCGGCTTATGTAGACGCCGAGGGTGCCTAGGGTTTACACATGGTCGGTTATGCGTCGAAGGGATAAACATGCCTATTTACTACTTTAAACATGGAGAACAAGCCATGATTCTCGAAGCTTCCTTCTTGGAGGCGAGATCTTCAATCCTTCCAGTATTCGGCAAGTGGCCCATATAGTCTGTCCCATAAGACATTGGCCGGCCTCCCGAGGACCCCCTAATCCAGGACTCCCTCAGTATCCCTCGAACTAGCCTCCAACGCCAAGGATCCAAGATCCATCTGCTTCGAGTGATCAGAGTCTTCGGCTTGCAAGGTGAGTACCTTTCTCCAAACAGCAATCAGCCGGGCTATAGTTCGGCCTCCATCGACGTGTAATTTTTCTGATCATAGATCATCCGTATACCATGAGTAGCTCGGCCCTTGAAGGCCAAGCGTTAGAGAGCCAACAATGTTTTCTGACAACTTTTCAGACGAGAAGTTACTACCCACCATGACCATTGAACTAGTCGAAAAGACCTGCCTTGTGGTTCGAGGCTGTTTCCACAATCCATCAATGCATAGATCATGCCCCATTTACACGGGATATGTTTAATCACGTGCATGTAATGGCACACATGCCTTGGGAAGCAGAGAGATTCATGGTGTCGTGAAGGGAGGCTAACCGGCAGGAATCTTTAATAAAAGGGGAAGAAAACCCCAGGGCTTATCCACATCTCCCATTCGCATCCCTGCCTCCCTAATCTTCCGAGCTTCCCGAGCCCAAATCTAGGTCTTCCATTCTTCCCCCTCCGAGCTTAGTCATGGCCAGCTCCGGCTCCAACGGCAAGTGGGAGGCGTCCACGATCACAGACTAGGACATCGGGGACCTCAAGGAAGCCAGATACCTCCCCACCAATGTCTTCCACCGCGCTACAGAGAAGGGTCAAGTGATCTCCAACCCCAAATCAGGTGAGAGGGTGATCTTCGTCCTTCACTTCATCAGAGGATTAGGCTTCCCGCTTCACCCCTTCGTGAGGGGCCTCATGTTGTTCTATGGCCTCGACTTCCATGACCTCCCGCCAAACTCTTTTATGCATATATCTGCTTTCATTATTGTCCGCAAGGCTTTCTTGCGAGTCGAGCCACACTTCGGACTGTGGCACAAGATCTTCAACATCAAGCCGAAGTGTGTCGCCAGGGCACATGCGGATTGCGGCGGGGCAGTCATCGGCAAGCTTCCGTGTGCTGTGTGGCCACCCGACACCTTCATCGACACTATCAAGACTTGGCAAAAAGAGTGGTTTTACATCACCGAGCCAAGGGAGGAGGACGGAACTGCTGAATCCGGAGCTATTCCTGCCGAATTCAGATTTGGCCCCCCGACAAGATTGACCTCATGGGTCCGAAAGGGCCTCGATTGGGGGTCAGATATCGAGGTAGACGACCTGCAGAGGGGCATCACCTCCCTGATCAGGGAGGGACTTGGTTTGACCACCGTGGTGTAGGTTATGCTTTGGCGGCACATCCTCCCCTGCCAGCGCTGGAGTTCTCCTATGTGGAATTACTAAACTTACGATGACCCTACAGTTCGTCAACTCTTCCGTACCACGTGGGAGAAGCTATGGAAGGCGTCGTTCAAGGCGCAGGAGAACTGGCCGGCCGATCAAGAGGACAAGGGCCTGAGCACCGTCAGGCTCCCATCCAAGGTATAGTACAACTTTATTCGATCGGATTTTGTCTTCCTATAGAGAGTCTAAGCATTCTCTGATCACAATTGTAGGAATGGCCGAGCAAGGCCAAGGGCATCAAGTGTCCGGCTCCACTGCCCGAAGACGATAAATCTCCGCTATTGTTGGAGATGCTCGTCGTGGCGCCTTACAAGGCGCCAGAGAAGAAGGAGAAGAAGAAACCAGGTCGAACAGGCCTGCGCAACAGGGACCAGCCAGTGGCTGCATCCAAAGAGACCCATGCCTCCTCGAATCAAGATGAAGAGCATGAGGGCGAGGAGGGAAGCGATTCCCCCCTTGACAGAAAGAAGGCGACGCCATCAGACATTCTGGAGGATGCAGATCCTCCTCCCTTGAAGAAGACATGCCGGACACAGGTAGCCCCATTTGGTGATAGCACGGACTCGGATACTGGGTCCGAGGATTTTGAGAGGGTTCCGCCAAGGAACCTCAAGGTTAAGCCCCCTCCTTGATGGTAAGGATTCGAAGACCTCCCGAGCTATTAGCGCTAAGTTTTGTAATGTTACTGACGTGTGAGTGCCTTCTGTCTTGCAGCCCACCACGCGTTCTCCCCACCGATCAAGTTGCATACGGGGAGACCCCGCCCATCGAGCTAGAGGAGAGCGGAACCGCATTTCACCCCACTCCTCTAGGCGCCATGAAGGACACCACGGAGGTGTCATCTTAGCTGACCGCTTTGGAGTCGGGTACTGGGGGCGGGGGCAACGACATCACGGTCGAGGCTCACACCTCAGCCACCGAAGACTAGGGGGATAAGCTCCTCCCGGATACCGAGGAGATCGGACAAGGAGTTGTCCAGTCGCCTCCAAGGCTATCTCCGGAGCGCACTATGCCTCCGGAGGCACAGGTTCAATCCCCGGCTGGGCATCAAGTTAACCGATCCCCACCGGCGCCTTTGGCCAATGGGTGGCCGGCCATGGGGGAGGCTCTATCCAGCGCCTCCCTCCCCGAGGAGCACCGCACCCTTATGGGTATGGTGTTGCGGAGCATTCAGTCCTTGGATACCGGACTGAAGGAGGCCTTCAATGGTCTCTTGACAGGCTTTCAGGTAAGCAATGTAATGCTCTGTTTTGTGAAATATTGATTTATTTAAGTAATTGTTATATACATAGCAGCCCCCGCCCTAGGTAAGTTTTAGAAAAACTTGCCTGGGGTTCAAATAATAGATCCTTATCCAAACTATGTATATGTTCGGATCATTCTGTCAACCCTTAAGAGGACCGTACACAACATCATTTTGGTGATAGTTCGGAGGTTGTAAACTCCTGTAATGTCATATGATGTTGTGTGTTATAGGATTCGTCAACAGAAGCGCCCAATAACACTGCCGATCTAGAAGAGCTAAATTGGAAGCTCAAGAGCTCCGAAGACGAGCTTGACACTCTAAACAAGAGATTCGACGAGACGCGGGGTAAGTTGAATTGGAGTAAAAATTCTTCATTACCGTTTTGTCAATGCAGTGTTGTTTGATATGCTTAATGCTTGCGCAGCCTCGGCGAAGGAGGTTGAGAAGCTCAAGGATGAGCTTGAGAACGCCAAGCAGAAGGCTGAAGTGGAGAAGGCGTCTGCCAAAGAAGCAGCTACCGTGCTATCTGCCCTAAGAGGCAGGAGCGACAAACACGAGGCTCGGGTGGAGGAAATCCAGCAGGAGCTCAAAGATGCTGGGCGGAAGTGTGAGGACCTTGAGCGGAAAAGCCAGGAGCGGGCCGCCGAACTATCCACCCTCAAAACCGATCTGCAAAAGGAGCGGGTGGATAGGCGGTCCTATGAAGAGGAGTTCGGCCAAGCCAAGGCTACCCTAGATGGTAAGCCATATTTATTGTAGTGTATCTTGGGGATGGCAAGTTCAAAGTGCTCACCCAAGTATGGCGTTCCACAGGCACCTGCTTGGACTTCCTGAAGTGCGCAGCTGACACAAAGCAGTTCTATGCTTCGCAGGGAGAAGAAGATGAAGCTCGGCTATTCTGGGCACAATTCGAAGCCCCCGAGCGCCCTCCCCTCCTTATTGAGCAGCTAAAGCAGTTGTTGGAGCTACACCGGATGGCAGAACCGGCCATGAAGGATCTTTGTATCCGGCTATGGCCCAACAAGCCATTGTCGGGCAGTTACTTCGGCCTGGTACAAAAGCTTAGTGATGCTACTCCCCGTATCGACACACTAAGGTGGTCTTACTGCATCGAAGGAGCCAGGATGACCTTTGCGAAGGCCAAGGTGCACTGGCCGGGGCTAGATCCGATGAAGGTAGCCAATGCCCCACCGCCTCCTGGAAAAGAGCATATGTGCCCCGAGTTGTACCTGTCCGGAGTTATGGAGGGTGCTCGGGCCATAGAATCACAATGTTCGAGAGAGAACGAGTATGAATAGATTGTCGGACTGTGTCCGAAGATATGTCAGGGTGTATATATTTAATATGCATGTTGTTATCATGTCTTGTATGTTTTGCATCCTTTATAACCCCTTTGTGGCCGTTAACCCTAAAAGTTGCGACTCGTCGGCTTCAGCCACCGTGTAGATACTACGCGAGGTGTCTCTTCCAACCGCACTGTAACCCTTAGCCGAACTATCAGCACCCGGAGGCGGTAGTGTGGAGAGGACAAGGAAATCGGACCATAATGCTTTATTGCTTTCACTTAGCAGTAGGGGCACGAGAAAGGAGTGCGGGGGCTGATGACTATTCTCCACACGTTTGTGATGTTCGGATAAACCGCGACCAAAGCCTATATCACCTGGCTTGTGCTAACACAAAACCCATCGTATGACACGAAATAACCTCTGACGAGATTTTAGTTAAGCTCGGATTCGCAGACCAGTTCTCACATACCATGACAGTCAGTTTTCAGCTTTCTCCGCTGAGGCGCTTAACCAGACTAGGCGGAAGTGCAATCGCAGCGGTGCTCCCTTTTCCCTTTTATCCGAACTAGCAGAACATAAAGGGGCAAGCACAGGAGCCAGGCAACCCAACTATCGACACAAGACATAGTTCAGAACCAATGCATATAAAGCGGAATTCCAAGACGCCGAACACTAAAGCAGTTGTGATTACGGCGATTTCTAAGGTCGAGCCCCCGGTCTATTAGCCAGTTGCATCGTAAAGTATACCAAACGGGCTCGCGAGAAGAGGGAGGAAACATAGGGTGTTTCGAAAAGGGACAGCAAAGAGGTAATAATATATCTGTATTTTTACTCAACAACTCTTATTATTTAAATTGTCGATGCCACTATTTACAGGCATTTGATAAATGAAATAAAAAAATTACAGGAGGGGTTGTACCGAGATCCTTCTATGGGTGACCTGGCATCCTTGATGTTCCCTATTGCTTATCCACTCCTGCATCTCCTTAGGAGGTGCATACCTTTATGGGCTTTGTTTGTTCGGCGAGCGGACCTTGAAGAAAGAGTCTTGAGAAGTCGCCGAAGTATGTATGAGCTTGACGCCTTTAGCAGGCACTTTTATGGTACCTGTGGTATGCCCTAAGACATGTTGATGGTAATAGTTCGGTCCAGCCAGACACTTACCCTTTAATGGGTTTTCCCTACTGATGCCCATGGAATTTTATGCGCGAAGTTGTGCCTCCTTGGCACGTATTTTTTAGGTACTAGGGTCGTGCGATGGGGGACGAATCCCTATGTATGGGGAGTGGAAGTTTCTGGTACTACGGATTGAGAACGAGCTCACTTCCCAGCCTTGGGTGCCTTTACGGCAGATGTCGGCGCTTGACAATCATCGGTGTAACAGAATTTGGCCGCGAGGGCCGACGCATGCTCCTCAGTTCAGAGGGAGCACTCTATGTTGCCATTGACAGCAATGACCCCCCTAGGGCCGGGCATCTTCAGCTTGAGGTATGCGTAGTGTGGGACGTCATTAAAGCAAGCGAACGTTGTACGACCGAGCAGGGCGTGATAGCCGCTATGGAAAGGTACTATATCGAAGATCAAGTCCTCACTTCGGAAGTTATCGGGCGAGCCAAACACAACCTCCAGGCTTACGGAGCCTGTGCACCGGGCTTCAATGTCTAGGATCACTCCTTTAAAGGTAGTGTTGCTAGGCTTGATCCTTGATGGATCTATGCCCATTTTTTTCACCGTATCTGAGTAAATCAGACTGAGGCTACTTCCACTACCCATGAAGACTTTAGTGAGGTGGTACCCATCTATGATCGGGTCTAGGACGAGGGCGGCCGAACCCCCATGAAGGATACTGGTCGGATGATCTCGGCGATCGAAAGTGATCGGATATGCCGACCATGGGTTATACTTTGGGGCTACATTCTCTATGGCATAGACATCTCGAAGGGCGTGCTTCCTCTCCTTTTTGGGTATATGATTGGCATAGATCATATTTACTGTCTTTACCTCTCGACGGTATTTCTTTTGACTGCCACCGATCGGACCACGAGGCTCATCCTCGTCCTTGCTGCGTGGGCTCTTGCCTTGGTACTCAGTTGCGAGCTTGTCGGCCTGTTTGAAGACCCAACAGTTGCGGTTGGTGTGATTGGCAGGCTTCTCCTGAGTGCCATGGATCTGGCAAGGCCTCTCCAGAATCTTGTCCAGCGGGGCGGGTCCGTCGTGTATGCCTTAGGAGGCTTCTTCCGCTGCCCAGAGCGGGAATTATGGAAGGCGGCGTTGTCAGCCGTGTCATCGGCATCACTATTATTGTGTCGGCGCTTGTTCTTGTTGTGCCTCGGTTTCAGGTTGCCACCCCGAACTCAGAGGTTCCGGGGTCTTCGGGGTTATGGCTACGTCTAGCTAACCAGTTATCCTCGCCCATGCAAAATCGGGTCATGAGAGACGTGAAGGCGGACATTGTCTTTGGTTTGTCCTGGCCGAGCTGTCGAGCTAGCCATTCATTCCAAATATTATGCCTGAAGGAGGCTATAGCTTTGGCATCCGGCAGGCTACGATCTGGTTCTTCTTCGTCAAGAAACGGTTCCAGAATAGCCGCGTAGACTCTCCTGGCTTCTAAACGACGTTACTTAAATCGGAGGAGTCTAGCGGCCGAACATAAGTGCCCTAGAAGTTAGATCGGAATGCCTCTTCTAGATCCTCCCAACACCCGATAGAGTTTTCGGGGAGGCTATTTAACTAGTGTTGAGCTGGCCCTTGAGCTTCAAGGGTAAGTACTTGATGGCATGGAGGTCATCTCCTCATGCCATGTGGATGTGGAGGAGGAAATCTTCTATCCATACAGTTGGGTCAGTTATCCCACTGTACTGCTCTATGTTTATGGGCTTAAACCCTTCCGGGAACTGATGTCGCATTACCTCATCTGTGAAGCACAATGGGTGTGCAGCTCCTCTAACTCGAGCTATGTTGTGCTGGTGATCGGCGTCTCCCCAAGCTCAGTGATGTTCCCGATCTTCATTGTCGTAGTCGAACCGAGGCCGGTACCCGTCTCGTCTATTGGGTGAGTATCCTCTGGGTCCGTAAATGGATCGCATATAGCCTGCTCTATAGTACAGGTCGTGTCGCAGATCGAACCTGTCATCGGGCTCTAGTGGCTCCATTCCCTGTCTTCGGGGTATCGTCGGCCTATAGCCGGTATCGTCAGTCGTCCTGTCTTGTCCTCTAGGAGGGTGGTCTGGCTTGTCGTATGGGGTATGCTTGGGAGACGGCGTATCAGTGAGCTCGTCGTCGAATTGCGGCAACAGCCTTCTGCGTGGGTAGCTCTTGGGTTGGTCCAATAGACCGGTGCAGTATCCTTCCTCAGCTGAGAGGACTCTTGTCCATAGGTCGTTGAGGTCGTCTTGTTCGGCTTTGAGCTGCCGCTCTTTTGTTTTCAGGCTACGAGTCGTGGATAAGAGTTGTTGCCTGAACAGTTCCCGATCAGCAGGATTATCGGGGATGGCAAAGTCATCGGCATCTGCATTGTCCTCCCCCTCGATAGAATGGAGGTAGTCGTCGTCCTCAGGATCATCTGGATCATTAGGGTTGCGTTGGTCTTCGAGCCTCTCCTGACCCTCCAATGGGTCTTCAGGGATTTTGGCACCCCCGATGTCTTCTGAGGTATCTCCATCCCCGACGCGAGCGCTAGACTTTTGCCCCCTTTTTCCTTTTGACCGTTTATGCGGATTTTGGCATCTTTACGGTGCTTCATCCGATTTATTGCCATTGTTCTTCGGAGTGTCCACTATGTAGACGTCATATGTAGAGGTGGCAGTCCACTGCCCGGTCTTAGCGTGGGTGCGGGAGTGATCTTCCTCACCCATGTACTCTGCTTCTTCGGAAGCGTTGTCTAGCATGTCGGTTAAATCCTCGACAGTGGCTATCAAGTGGGTGGTGGGTGGGACGAAAAATCCGTCCTGTCTCATCTGAGGCCCAATCTGAGAACAGATCAGGGTTGGGTCATCGTTGATCTTCATCGATGAGATCCGATCTAGAGCCTCGTCGAGTATCGAGAGCTTGATCGGACCGGTCTGCCCAGAGCCCCTGGAGTGAACCTCCGATGCGTCCGTGCAGGGAGAGTGTTCGGCAAGAACTAGTGTCTGGACGTTGGGCACTATGACTTGATCCGGACTGAACGCCGGCCCCTCGCTGGGGTTGATCCTATGGGCAGAGCCAAATAGTGGGCCTGGGGTTAATGCCTCAGAGCCAGGCGAGACTGCGAGCCCGGACAGTGATAGATTGTCTCGAGAGTCTACGGAGAACTCTAGGTTCCCGAATTTGACCTCTTGATCAGGGGCAAAACTTCCGACGCGGCCTTGATGGCTGGTCGGGTCGGCGTGCAGCACTATGCTGCCGAAAGCGAAGATCTGTCCAAGGACAAAAGTGCCCGTATTGCAGACCTCTTCATTGACGACTAGGCAAGCCATCTATTCCTTCTGGCGATCACAGCAGAACTCTCAATGAAAGCACCAATGTCGGTGTCAAAACCGACGGATCTCGGGTAGGGGGTCCCGAACTGTGAGACCTGGATTGATGGTAACAAGAGACAAAGGGGGAAGGTTTTACCCAGGTTCGGGCCCTCCTATGGAGGTAATACCCTACGTCCTGCTTGATTATATTGATTCTATGGGGATTACAGAGTTGATCTACCTCGAGATCAAGTAACTAAACCCTAGATGAGTTCTCCCGCCCTACACCCTACAACCCTTCGGCTTATATAGATGTCGAGGGTGCCTAAGGTTTACACATGGTCGGTTACACGTCGAAGGGATAAATCTGCCTATTTACTACTTTAAACGCGGAGAACAAGCCATGATTCTTGAAGCTTCCTTCTTGGAGGTGAGATCGGCAATCCTTCGAGTATTCGGCAAGTGGCCCATACAGTCCGGCCCATAAGACATAGGCCGACCTCCCAAGGACTCCCTAATCCAGGACTCCCTCAGGTGACGGCAGTGAGTCCACCATACCTTCCCTAACCACCACCCCCAGTGTCGTCGGGCTCAACAGTGGATGACCCTCGCGTTGTTCTTACTAGGTAGAGGCGGCATCTGGAGGCGTCTCCTGCGAGGGTCGCTTGAAGAGAGACTTTTTACAATCAGCCTTAGGACGTTCCAGCTCCGGCAAATCAGACAGCATCAAGTCATCACCATGCTCATAGCCCGAGTCATAGTCCCAAGCATCATAATAGGCGGTATTGATATACTAGTTAGGGTCATCCTCCTCCTCCATGACATCATTAGCATTTTCTTCTTCGACAGGGGCGATGTCTTCTGGCACTAATGGAGGATCTCTCTCGCGTCGTCTGCTATCACCGACCACGACAAGTGTAGCTAATTCGGTAGGTGGGGTGGTGTTCATACCTTGTTGAGGAGTTGTCGTTGGTGCACTATCGGGCGCCTTGACATGAAGAAGAGTCTTCAGCCAAGGCAAGAACAAGCTCTTGCATGAGCCATTCCATTTAGGGGTCTCGTCGTCATCCCATATTTGAAATACAAAATAAGATCAGATAGCGCTCAAGAGATTTTTATCCATATGAGAAATCCTTCACTCTACTGGTACCGGAGGAGGCAAATCCTTGAAGCACGCTTTGACACTGGCCACACAAACTTTGAAGACACTATGGGGCATCTGTCGATTGTGTAACATGCGGTCCTTCGGCTTCACGGTCGGTTCCTTTCCCACGTCCACCTTCTGGCCATTGATGTCGTACAGTAGGGTGCACGGGGTTTCGTCAGCCTACGAAGACATGTCTGTGACATCAAACATCCGAAAGGCAACTGAAACGGAAGACTATAGATATGCTGGTCAAGAGGGTATGACACGTAATTACCATGAGGGCGTCGAGCTCAGCCAAAGACGAAGCCCCGTCGAGCACGCCAGAGACGGAGGACGGGGTGCTATGTACAGGAGCGGGATGAGGTACGGGAGCATGCGCTGTGGCGTGAGCATGTGCTGGTGGTGCGATGTTCACCGAATTACTCCCAACGTAGTTGGGAAGGGGAAAGTCTGCTGGCCCTTTATCTGGATTTTTCTTCCTCCATTCGAAAAATGCTGGAATCAAGCTGGTAATGGAAGATGTGAAGTTAGCCGTGACGCCAGCTACCGTTGCACTGACCTTTGCGTCGACTATTTTTCCATCTCTGCTTTGGTCTCAGCTTTGGACTTATTGACAGCAAGTGCGGCCTTCTCATTGATGGTCTATTGAGTAAGCAACCGTCTCTGCATTCTTTCCTCCGGCTTCTCGGGGTAGCACGTCTCCCATGAGGCGCCATCTCTGATGCCATGCACACGTCCATACGATGGCGGTTTGTCCTCTGACACATTTTTCAGTATGTTATGGGCCCGGTTGAAAGGGGTGTCCCACTTGGGCCTCGCTGACGACTAAGAAGACTCGTCGCTTTCGGCTGGCTTTTGGTGCTGCTCTTTCTGTAGAAGGAACATGGATGGTTTACAAATGTGACAAAACTTGTTGTCAAATTGATTGGAAGCTAATATAAGGTGGTAATATAACAATTACCAGAAGTCTCATGAACTCCCTCATGTTTGGGTCCGTGTAAAAGATTTTATTGATGGGGTCCCACTTGTACCGGGCCCTGATCCAGTCAAGCTCGTGCGGGTTGGTGAACTCCACCAAGGGGTCTAGGATTCCATGGCTTTCACGTTCGGCGTCCTCCTTGGCTCATACATGCCTCTTCCCCTCGTAACCATGGCTTTCGAGGCAGTGGGGAGGCTTGTTCCTGGCCTGGAGCACCTTCATTTTCTCTGACTTTATCTTGACTTCTTCTTTAGCACAAGTCTCCTTCAATTTTTCAAAGTCTTGTTCCGTTAGTGTCGGTTGTCAGCATGAATCTTGGACCATAGTTCATTCTTCACAATCGCTTTTTTCTCTCGTACTTTCCAGGCAGACAAGTCGTTGGTGAACATTGTCAACGCCTTGCTACTTATCTTTGTCATGGGTTCATCCTTCCACGGAATATCGCTTTCAGTCCGCCTGAGGAACAAGAACCTATTGTGCAGCTTCGTTAGGAGCATGTGCTCCATATGTGGTATCTTCTTCAACTTCTCATCATTGATGTTGGAGGTTTCCTTGAAGACGCATCTTATTTGATTTTCGTAGCACACGCGCGCTTCCTTCGACGCCATTGGCTCTAATTTCTTGGGGTGCATCATCGTGACCACAATTTTTTCGATGCCGAGCTCATTTGGTTTTTGTTCCCTCTTCGGCTTTGGTCCTTCACCAGTCTCGGGGGCGGTGTTAGTGCCGGCGGTGCCAGTATTGGTGTCGGTGTCGGGGTTATTGTTGCCTCTATCACCCTGCACCCGCAACTGGTGTTCGTCCAGGTAACGGAAATAATTGTTTGTTGCCTTGACGGGGTCTTCTTCGAGGCGACCAGAACCCCCGACTTCCGCATGGTCAGACATGTTTCCTATGATTATTTAAGTATGCTTGTTCAATTATTTGGTCGGAATGAAATGAATAATGAAAAGAAAAAGGGGCTTATATTTGGTCAGAATGTTGATTCATTCCCCTTCGGCAAATACCGGACACTCCATATGTCCTAGCTAGTATCTAGCACAAGTCATGGCAAAAATCACGGATATTTTTGGCATGACCTTTGCTAAAAAGTGGACATATGGAGAACCTGAAATTTGCCAAAATGGAAATGAATCAACATTCTGGCAAAACATAAGCCACTCGGAGCATATGACATCAATCACATAGGGTTCATCTTGCAAAATGACCTCACTAAACATTTGCAAAATATAAAACAAGTACACATAGGGTTCATATTGCAAAATGACCGCACTAAACATTTGCAAAATATAAAGCAAGTACACATAGTGTTCATATTGCCCTAGCTAATTTCCTAAAAATATTGCCCTAGCTAATTTCCTAAAAAAATGCCCTAGCTAATTTCCTTTTTCCTCTTCTCCTTCTCCTCCTCTCCTCTTTATTTCTTCTTCTTGTTCTCTTCTTCTTCTTCTTTTCCTTTTTCCTCTTCTCCTTCTCCTCCCATCTTTTCCTTCCTCTCCTCTTTCTTCTTATTCTCCTTATTCTTCTCTTCTTCTTCTCTTCTTCTTATTCTTCTTCTACTTCTTCTTTTCCTTTTTCCTCTTCTCCTTCTCCCCCTCTCCTCTTTCTTCTTCTTCTTCTTCTTCTTCTCCTCCTCCTCCTCCTCCTCTTCTTCTTCTTCTTTTCCTTTTTCCTCTTCTCCTTCTCCTCCCCTATTTTCCTTCCTCTCCTCTTTCTTCTTCTTCTTCTTCTTCTTCTTCTTCTTCTTCTTCTTCTCTTCTTTTTCTTCTTCTTTTCCTTTTTCCTCTTCTCCTTCTCCTCCTCTCCTCTTTTCTTCTTCTTCTTCTTCTCCTCTTCTTATCTTCTTCTTCTTCTTCTTCTTCTTCTTCTTCTTCTTTTCCTTTTTACTCTTCTCCTACAAAAATTGCCCTAGCTACTTTCCTAAAAAAAATCCTAAATGCTAAAAAAATCCTACATTCCTAACACACCTAGCTAGGGTTCATATGAAGGGGAGAAGAGAAGGAGAGGGAGAGGAGAGGGGGCAGGGGCGAAGAGAGGGAGAGGGAGACGAGGCGACAACGGGGGAGAGGAGGGCAGGGAGAGGGAGAGGAGAGGTAGGCATATGATGCGGCAGCGGGTAGGGAGACGACGGTGGCGGTGACTCGGGCGGTGGTGGGCAGGGGAGACGGCGGTGGCAGCGACGGAGGTCAGGGCGTCGGCGACAGAGAGGATCTAGAGGGGTGTGGGGGGAGTTGGGAAAATTTGAGCCCGCACGGGGGTTATCTCAAACTAGCAGTAGCGCTTGTAACAGACCAGTGCTATAGCTAACTTAGCTATAGGGCTGGTTTCTGACCAGCGCTAGTGCTAATTTAGCACTTAGGAGTAGCGCTGGACTAGAAACCAGCGCTATAGCTAAGTTAGCCATATCATTGGTCCTTAATCCAGCGCTACTGCTAACTTTTTATTATTTATTATTAGTATTTTCCTTTTCTAGTTTTTAGTTTTCTTTTCCTTTCTTTTTTTCTTTTGTATTGCTTTCTCCCTTTTGTATTTTCCTTTTTTGTATACATTATTTTACCGATAACGGTTACTTAAGTGTGTATACAAAATAGATACATATATATAGATGATGGTTTCTCTGCTGCGTCGACGACGTTTCACATTGGGCTTCTTCCCTTTCTTGATGTATAGTTGAGCCCCTCTTTATGAATTTTCTGGCACCATGGAGTACGATCTTTCTTACATAATGTAGTCTTGATTCTTATTTTCACGTATGGTTCATCTATCGGAAATATGCCCTAGAGGCAATAATAAATTGGTTATTATCATATTTCCTTGTTCATAATAATCTTTTATTATCCATGCTATAATTGTGTTGATCGAAAACTCAGATACATGTGTGGATACATAGACAACACCATGTCCCTAGTATGCCTCTAATAGACTAGCTCATTGATCAAAGATGGCTATGGTTTCCTAGTCATGGACATGAGATGTCATTTGATAACGGGATCACGTCATTAGGAGAATGATGTGATGGACAAGACCCAAACTACAAACATAGTATATGATCATGTCAGTTTATTGCTACTGTTTTCTGCATGTCAAGTATTTGTTCCTATGACCATGAGATCATGCAACTCACTGACACCGGAGGAGTACCTTGTGTGTATCAAATGTCGCAACGTAACTGGGTGACTATAAAGGTGCTCTACAGGTATCTCCGAGGGTGTCTGTTGGGTTGGCATGGATCAAGACTGGGATTTGTTACTCCGTGTGACGGAGAGGTATCTCAGGGCCCACTCGGTAATACAACATCACAATAAGCCTTGCAAGCAATGTGACTAAGTGTTAGTCACGGGATCTTGTATTACGGAACGAGTAAAGAGACTTGCCGGTAACGAGGTTGAACTAGGTATGGAGATACCAACGATCGAATCTCGGGCAAGTAACATACCGAAGAACAAAGGGAACATCATACGGGATTAACTGAATACTTGACATAGAGGTTCGACCGATAAAGATCTTCATAGAATATGTAGGAACGAATATGGGCATACAGGTCCCGCTATTGGTTATTGACCGTAGAGGTGTCTCGGTCATGTCTACATAGTTCTCGAACCCGCAGGGTCTGCACACTTCAGGTTTGGTGACGTTTTGATAGTATAGAGTTATGTATGGTGGTGACCGAAGGTTGTTCGGAGACCTAGATGATATGCCGAATGTCACGAGGAGCTCCGGAATGGTCCTGGGGTAAAGATTGATATATAGGAAGTCCTGTTTTGGTCGCCAGAAAAGTTTCGGGCTCATTGATAGTGTACCGAGAGTGTCGGTAGTGTACCGGGGGACCATCGGGAGAGGTATTTCGACCCAAGAGGCTACATGGGCTGTGGGAGGAGGTAAACCATCCCCTGGTGGGCTGGCCGAAGCCTCCTATAAGGTCCCATGCGGCTGGAGTTGTTTGAGAAGGAAAAAAATCCAAAGGTGGAGAGGTGGAAAGAGTTTCCAAGTGGAAAGGAGGAATCCTACTCCTAATAGGATTGGAGTAGGACTCCTTCACCTCCAATTTCGACCAAACCTTGAGGGTTTGAGGCTTCCTCCTTGCCCCCCTCCCTCCTATATATACTAGAGGATTTAGAGGAAAAAGCTAACCCTAATAGGGACGTGCTACCTCTCCTCTAGATCGCAATTTCTCCTCTAGATCGGTCTTCAACGGTGCTTAGGCGAAGCCCTGCTGGAATAGCTCCACCACCATTGCCGCAATGCCATCGCGCTTCCATAGAACTCATCTACCTCTTCGCTCTCTCTTGCTAGATCAAGAAGGTGGAGATCGTCATCAAGTTGTACGTGTGCTGAACATGGAGGTGTCGTCCGTTCGGTGCTAGATCGGAAGGACCATGATCAAGATCGCGAGACGATTTGTGATCGGATCGCAGGACGGATCACGATGAGATCGTGAGGTGGATCATGATGAGATCGTGGGATGGATCGTTATGGGATCGCGGGACGCTTGACAATTTGGATCGCGAAGACGTTCGACTACACCAACCGCGTTTCTTAACGCTTCCCGCTTAGCAATCTACAAGGGTATGTAGATTCACTCTCCTTCTCGTAGATGCTCGTCACCATGGATAGATCTTGCGTGTGCGTAGGAAATTTTTTGTTTCCCATGTAACGTTCCCCGACATCATCGTCATCGTCATGTTCCCTCATAGGGTTGCCGTGTTGGTCATAGTCTTCCTGGTTGGCGACTCCATCCATTCCGACGATGCTCCTTTTTCCTCTCCTCGCGACAACATGGTCGGTATTGGTCTGGTCGGTTATGAAAATCATTGTGTCACATGCTTAGCGTATACCCATGGCTCAATTTTGGCGATGACGTTAACGTTCAAGGTAGCGCTATTCACGTAGGGTATACACATGGTAGTGAAATACTTGTTTTCTCTTACGACAGCCTTAGCCCATCTGACACAGAACATCGTCGCATCGTGCAATTCAGCATAGTCAAGCTCCTAGATCTATTCGACCCTTCCGTAGAATCTCTTAGTTGTACCGTTGGCATTGGTCACACATTCAATCGTCACCCCTGAGTTCTGGTACTCACTGTCCATGTCTTTGGCCTTCGTGTAGAACGTGTACCCATTGATATCGTATGCCTGATAGGACACGAGTTTGGGCGCGGGGCCATGTGTTAAGGCGTTTATGATCAATCCATCCGAACTACCCTCTTCAGGGGGATTAGCAAGAATTTGCTCTTTGAACCAACACAAGAAAGTGGCATTGTGCTCTATAGTAACTTTGTCGTCCGTCTTGCGCATCCCCTGATCACGGTACTTCTTTGCGATGGTTTCTTTGTGCAGTGTCACATAATCATCTACCACATATAGGTGTTGTAGCACTACTAAGTTAGCCCTGTCAAAGTTGCCCCGTCGAAACGAGTAGTCCACTTGCAATTCCCTCTAGTCGTTGTTGTGACCTTCTCCTCCGAGCCTCCCATGGTGGTTATTGATGGGCAAACCAACAACAGGGTCTCCACAGCCTATATAATTCTCGCAAAAGGAGATGCACTCTTGGGTCAGATAACCCTGGACGATGCTCCCATCGAGACGGGACATGTTACGAACGAATCCTTTGATGACCCAATTCATCCTCTCGAACAACATCATGCTATGATGGAATGTTGGCCTGAGGTCGATGATGTCGTCCACGATGTGGACACATAGATGCACCATGATGTCAAAGAATGCAGGCGGGAAGTACATCTCAAGCTCACATAGTCTAGCAATGATCTCTTCCTGTAGCCTTCGGAGCTGCTTCACACTGATGGACTTTCGAGAGATAATGTCAAAGAAGTTGTAGATACCAGTAAGCGTGTCACGGATGTGCTTCTCCATTATCCCTCTAATGGCAACCGGGAGTATTTGCGTCATCATCACGTGACAGTCATGAGACTTCATCCCGCTGAACATTTTCTTCTTGGTGTCTAGAAATCTGCTTATCTTCCCACAATAAATGGAACTGACTTTGATTCCCATAAGGCACTTGATGAATTGATCGATCTCCTTCAGACTTAAGGTGAAGCAAGAAGAGGGTCAATAATTCTCCTCCTTCTTCTTGACTTTTCTGCCCCTTGTCCACGCCTACGCCTCAATCTCTATCTCCTCCGTCGACTTTTTATGGGGCATGTGGAGATCTCTCTTGATCTCCAAATCTTCCAAGTCTTTCCTTGCCTTTGGCCCATCCTTGGTCTTGTTCAGCATGTTCATCTGTGTGCCAAGCAAGCTCTCGAGGATATTCTTCGTGATATGCATTTGATCAAGGCAATGAGGCGCGTCGTGATTGTGCCACTACTCCAAGTCCTAGAAAACAAACCTCGTTTTCGATACCTTGAGCAGCGGCTTCAGTGCCTTTTCCATCTTTCCCGGTGCCGGGCACTATGCCCAGTTATTCAACAGCTCATTGATTTTGGTGCCGCTCCTCTTACGTGGAGGTCCTCGATGCTCAGCCAAACCATTGAATAGATCTCCATGTTTTCTCCACGGGTCATCCTTCTCGAGCCATCTACGATGCCCCATGCACACAATTTTCCTAGACCCGCCATCTTTCGTTGACGTAAGCTGCTGAGATGTTGTATCATCCATGCACCTCGTGAATGCACAGTATCCGTGGAACACCTGGCCTAAAGTGTACCCGTAACCGAGATAGTCATGCACCGTCGTCATCAGCACAACTCTCATATAGAAATAATCTCTTGTGCTGGCGTCCCATGTCTTGACCGGCGATTTCCGTAACATGTCTAACTCCTCTTTTAGAAGCCCGATATACAGGTTAATATTATTTCCCAGTTGTTTCGGCCCTTGAATCAGCATGCTCATGTGTATGTACTTTGTCTTCATGCACAACCATGAGGGGAGGTTATACATCCATACAAAGATGGGCCATGTGTTGTGGTTGGTGCTCTGGTTTCCAAACATATTCATGCCATCGGTACTCACACCAAGCACGATGTTCCTTGCATCTTCTCCGAAAAATCGATATTCAGCGTTGAATGCTCTCCACTGGCTAGCAGTTGCGAGGTGTCTTAGCTTCGGATCATCTCCATTGTCGGGTTTCTTCCTCTCCGCGTGCCACCACATGAGCTTTGCTTCCTTAGGATCTACGAAATACCGTTGTAGCGGGAAGTGATCGGAAAGTACCATACAACTTTCTGAGGAGCTCCCTTTCCTGCCTTCTTGTATCGAGATGCATTGCACACTGAACAGCTGGGTTTTTTCGCGTGCTCCCCCCGATAAATGATGCAATCATTCATGCATGCGTGGTATCTAATGTGCGGCAGATCAAGAGGGCAAACGATTTTCTTGTCCTCCTCGACACTAGTAGGACACAGGTTTCCCGTGGGAAGACCTTTATTATGTAGATACTTCAAATGCTCATCGAGGCTTTTGTCTGTCCATTTTTTTTGTCCTTCATCTTTAGAAGTTCGAGCGTGAAACTCAAGTGGGTCACCTCGGGATCGCAACCGTCATACAATGGAGTCTTCGAGTCTAGTTCAAGTTGCGCTAGCTTGGCCTCCTCTCTAGAAGCAGCTTTGTCGCTAGTTGTACTCTTGCGAAGGAGGTCTCAAACATGAGGGTCCTGCATGACTGAACTTAGTAGCTTCGTAGACTGCGGCGTGTTTGTCGCCTCTTCTCCACCATGTTTGGACTCTTCTTCGCCGTGTCCAGCATCTTCTCCTCCGCCATGTTCGGACTCTTCTTCGCCGTGTCTGGAATCTTCCCCGTCGCCATGTCCGGACTCTTCCCTATCGCCATCGTCTTCGTGTCGATTGGTCATCTCTTCGTCTAGCCCCATGTCATTATTCCATGCCATGTGGACCTCCTCATCATCATCTTCACTTATCCACCGAGTATAGCCATCCACGAAACCATACATCAGCAGGTGTGCCTTCAAGATGCCACGCTCCAAAGGGTCCAAAATGAGTCCTTTGCATCTTGTACATGGACATCTAATCCCAATCTGATTATTTGCATACATGTCCATCACCACGCATTGCAAGTATCGCTCCACCTTCCTTCCACTCACCCTCATGACTGCATGGTATAACAAGCAAAAGTCATACAAAAATTTGGCATGACCTTGCCTAAAAATAGGACATATATATCGAGTTTGCTCGAAATTCGCCGAAACAGAAATAAATCGACATTTCGGCAAAACATAAGCAACTCACGGGGCATGTCACTCACACAATATCCCTTCATATCGCAAACACCCACATTCCCATTCTTGAAATGCACAACTTTTTACTCACATATATCCCGAGAGAGATTATGCATGGTTAGATCAGTAGGCCTTCACGACCTATAGGGATCAAGAGTGGATGGCTAAATAGCTAGCTAGATCGAGTTGTTGGGAGGAGAGATGACTCTAGCTAACCAATGGAGAGGGAGAGAGATGATCTATCTAGATCTATATGTATGGAAGGAGGGAGATCCAAATAAATGTGGAAGATAGATCTAGAAGAGGCCATTTATATGGAGGAGAATTATGGTGGAGGGGGGAATTAATGGGGAGAGAAGAGAGGTAGAAGGAGGAGAGAAGAAGGGCAATAATGGTGGAGAAGAAACTTAGAGAGGGGAGAGGGGAAAGAAGGGGAGAGGGCAAAGGGGGGAGAAGGGGAAGAGAGGGGGTGGGTGAAAAGGTGGCTCTGCCATGATTAGTAGTAGCGCTGCTTTCCACGACGTGCTACTGCTATGAGGCTTAGTAGTAGCGTTTTCTAGGAGCAGCACTACTACTAAGTGGGGCCCCATAGCAGTGCTGGTTTCCTCACAGCAACCGCTACTGCTATGAGGCTTGGCAGAAGTCCTTTATTGTGGGCAGCGCTGCTACTACCAATAGTGTCAGTGGGCTCACCAGGTCCCGCTTAGCACAAGCACTCTTTATGTTTCCAGCGCTACTGCTAAGTCTTTACTTGTAGCGCTGCCGAAATCCAGCACTACTGGTAATTAATTACCAGCAGTGCCTGTTACTTTCCAGCGCTACTAATACTGTCCTACCTATAAGGTTTCTCCTAGTAGGTTCTTGACGAAACAATTAGCAATCTACTTTGGTAAATAGCACATTAAAATCGATGTTGGCGAGTCTAGATACGGAAAGAAGATTGTATCCAAGAGATTCAACAAGCATGACATTTTGAATAGACCTATCATGAGATATGGCCACCTTACTGTCGGTGTCAAATCCGACATATATCGTAGTAGGTTCCTAAGCTAGGCGTCTTGGAGAGATGGTAACATGGACACAAGATTTTACCTATGTTCGGGCTCTCTCAAGAGATAATACCCTATGTCCTACCACGAGATTGTAACAATTATAGAGTCGATCTACCACGAGAATGTTGTAATGAATATGATCTCTTCTATTGACTAGCCTAGACTTGGTTTATATAATGCATCGGAGGCCTAGGGTTGGGAAGAGTCCTTGTCTTGTGCACCGAGTCTTGTGGAATCTCCGTTGCATGCATCATGGGCTATCCGAACTAGCCCATTAGTGAATTGTCCTGGGGGTCCTCGGTCTGACCCACTGGCCGTGAGACGATGTGGTGAGTACCCCCTAGTCCAGGACACCATCACTTACCAAGACCGAGTACCTTACCCTTGGAGTTGTCTCCAAAAGTCACATACCTTCGCGGTCCATGGTTTGGTGTGATCTCTTGAAACATGTCTCTATCTTCGGTCATGTGATCATTGCATCCACTATAGAGAATCCACTCATTTCCTCTGGACATGTAGTCTTTGAAATTTTCCATGAGACTTAGACTATTCATTGTCTTCTCACATTCGATGTCATACAACTAATCTTCATCATAGTATCCATGTTCCACATTGTCATCATCCAATGGGATTTCCTCGTCATAAGAAACAAGAAATTCATTAGTACTTCGATCATGACAATGTTCAAGTTTATGAATGTGAACGGCTTCAACAATGATGTTATTAAGGGTAATGATATATCCTTTAGCATGCATGAGGTCACGAAGCTCAAACAAGCATTTATCAAAGTTGGGATTAGTAGGCTTCATCTTATGAAAGGCAATAGCTTTGTGAAGAATTTCATCAATATTACTCAATTAATAATTTGGATATTGTTTCTCCAAATCATTCCACAAAGTAAAAGCACATTCAAAGTTCTTCATTTGATCAAACACAATTCTTGGCAATCCTCTAATGATAAGATTAACAGTTCTAAGATTACGAAGCATATCAATTTCTTCTTCGTGTGTGGGATCTAAGGTATCAATGGGAGGTACATAGGGGCTCTTCATACTTGCTCAAATGGAATTCATTGAATAACTCAAGCATCTCATATTTCCATTGATTATATTACTCCCCATCGAGAACGAGCACTCTACAACTAAGACTCCCCAAACTAAACACATCCATCTTCCTCCAACGGTGATGAAACCGAAGCTATGGAGAGCAATGCTCTGATACCAATTGTGGGATCACTAGAAGAGGAGTCTTGAGGGGGAGGATGAATAGATTAATTGACAAATTAAAAACCTAATCTTTTCCCAAGTTCATTGGTTGGCAGATTTTAGCAATTCTAACAAGTCTACACATCCTACTCAACAAGTATGGCAGCGGAAAGTAAATATAGGCATATTTAAGAAAGAGTAGAGGTAGGATGATCAAATGATTTTGGAGACATGAAGATTTTCCCGTGGTTTCGATAGGTGGTGCTATCGTATGTCCACGTTTATGGAGACTTCAACCCACAGAGGGTAACGGTCGCGAGAGTCCAGGTAGGGCTCCACCCACAAAGGGTCCACAAAGTAGCAACCTTGTCTATTCCATGATGGACTACGTCCACGAAGGGCTAGCATTACTCACGGTAGATCTTCACGAAGTAGGCGATCTCCTTGCCCTTAGAAACTTCTTGGTTCAACTCCACAACACGAAGTAGGAGGCTCCCAAGTGACACCTAACCAATCTAGGAGGCACCACCCTCCAAAAGGTAATAGATGTGGTAAGTATGATGAACTCCTTGCTCTTGTGCTTCAAAAGATAGTCTCCTCAACACTCAATCACTCTCTCATAGATTTGGCATGGGTAGAAGAGATTGATTGGGTGGAAAACAACTTGTCGAGGTTAGAAATCAAGATCCATATGGTTGGAGTGGAGGATCTTGATCTCAACACATGAGTAGGTGGCTCTCTCTTAGAAAATTGGATATGTCTAGTGGGTGTATGTTCCGAGTGCTTCTCTTGCGAGTGAGCGGTGGTGGAGGGGTATATATAGGTATCTCCAAAAATCCAACCGTTACAACATTATTGCCCAACTCGGTGAAACCAAAGTGAAAACTCAGTTGCACTGACTAGTGCAAAATGTTGCAACTTTGGCGTTTTCGATGAGACCGATATATAAATCTCGATGGTACCGATATGGGTGACCTAGGAATTTACCAAGATTTAGTGAGACCGATTCCTCAAACTCGGTGGGACCGATTTTAAGAAATTGGTTAACAGAATGTTGGTCACTAGTTTCGGTGGCACTGAATGGAAAACTTGGTTGTACCGAGACTTAGGGTTTTGCTAGGGTTCTATCTAGGGTAAAACTTGGTGGAACCGAATGGGAATGTTGGTGTCACCGAAGTTTGACTTTTGGCTTAGGACAGAAGATTTGTGTGGGGAAGTGGATGAATATTTTTGGTGCCTACCTCTAAGCACTTGAGCAATGAGATCATCATAGACACCTCATCCTGTTTTAATAGTATTGGCTTTCCTATGGACTCAAAAGTGATTTCTCACAAAATGCAAAATGTAGAGTCTTGTATCATGAAGCTTGGAGCTTGGCCAATCTTATTCCTTCCTTTCCTTGGGGTGGTTATCCACACAATCCTTTCGCCAATCCTCTCTGTGGACTAAACCTGTAATGAACTAGGTAGAACTATTAGTCCAAGATACAATGTATGCTGTCATGAATTATCAAAACCACCAAGGGAGCATATGTTCTTTCAACATGCGCAAATGTGTCCTCTATGCAATCCAACCACTAAATTTGAGTTGTGTCGACATGCATGTACACTTGCATGTGTAAGTCCCTAGAAAAGTGAACTGTGAACCGAGCAAGGAAGCATACGTAATGGTGATGATGGGCGCAGGGTAAGAGGTGCCTCGACACGGTAGTGAGGCCCTCAGCTTTCGCAGAAGCAACAAAAGTACAAAACCTTGGCGATGAAGCAGTGCTTTGGCGATGTTGGCAAGTAGGTCGCTGATTTTCTTTGAGCGGCGGCTAAAGATCGCATGAGGGAGATCAACCAAGGTTTCATAGGGGAGCACGCCACTGGGATAGGCTGCATCCCCACCCTTCAACTCCACCACCTTCTTCAACTCTTTTGCCATGCCCCGTGCATGGTTACGCGTGGCCCACAGCAACGGCCGTGTCGCCCCGATCTCTGGGTCTGGGTCAGCAAGCGCCTGCACGGCTACCTCTAGGATGAGCATACATGCTCAGGTCAAGTTTCCGAGTTCTTCACCTCCTGTTGGTCCATCAGGAAAACGTCGACAACTACGTTCATGATGGGCTTAGCCCGATCCATGCAACAACTGATTGTGCATGACCTCGGCCTCTAGGGCCATGCGGCAATGAACCGATGAACGCCGCAGAGTCCATACTGGCATAGAGCATCCTCAGGCTCTCAGTGATGCTTGCGGTGTCATAGACCTGTCATCGGAACCCATGGCAGCAAGGAAGTCAAACTACTCGAGATCAATCCGAAAACCTTGCGGCGGTGGAGCGAGTCAGCCCAGTTCAGTGTCGCGATGCTTGCACCGGACGGGAGCCAGCACAGTACCTCAACCAAACCGGCTGCCCGCCTCCATCGTCAGAAGACAACCGCCGGTGAGGCCATGGGCCAGTGCCAAACCACTTACAATCCCCAGAGCGTGTGTGAACCATCAGATGTAGGAGAAAGCAATGGAGATCTTGTTGTCGTCCTTCGTGGGATCTTTGGTGGTGGCGACACCCGGATCCTAAAGGTAGATTTGGACTGTCTCCTTGTCTAGTAGCTTCGTCTGTAGCTCCTTTGCCTTCGCAGGATCCAGCGGATATTTATGAGGGGAATAAGAGGGAGAGGTGAGGCGATGTATAGAGTTGGAATCCAACAAAAAGTCTATTTCTCGAGGGAGACGGACGTACGGAAAAGACTAATAAAGCCCCGGAGACAAATAGAAGAAAGGTAGATTTAAGGCCCATGTGGAGGAACACAGGCCCAGTCGAGCTGCGAACGACCAATTGAAATCCAGACCCAATCGATACATACCTCTTTTTAATGAAACTTGGTTATACTAATTAGTACACCCTCATGTATTTCACGTAACACATGATTAGATGCGGGACAAAACCAATAATATCACCATGCTTTATTAGTAGGTAATTTATTAGCCATGCAGTTCGTTAAGCATGTTAATTAGCTAGATATTAATTTCTAAAAGGTATCATTAAGTGTTGGACGGTAACATCATGTTAATTATGGAGAACTAGTAAAATGCCCATGCATTGTCACAGGCTATTAAAAATAATGTTTCCAATGAAATTTCCAACAAAACTGTGTTTCCAATATACCTCCTTCACCGCCCTCTTCATATTATTATATAACAAAACTCACTACTTTATAACTTTTTATTAGCCTAGCCATCATTTCTACGCCATATTCTAGGGGTGGCTTAAATTGTCGTTTGGGGCCGACAGGAGTCGGCGGCACTCAAAGACGGGTGAAGGTGTGAGACACATGACGCAAGCGTACCCAGGTTCAGGGCCCTCCGATGGAGGTAAAACCCAACCTTTGCTGTAGATAGATATCCCAGGTGCGCTTGAATTGACAATTCAACTGTCAAGGCCAATAAATATTCTTTGGCTGCCCTTGTGTCGAATCAATAAGTTAGGGTGAAATACTACTCGTGAAGATTGTGGATTCCCTATACTTGTGGGTTATCAAGACCTTTTTCCTATGCAGTTGCCAGGGATCATAGATATATATATTGTGTTAACTTGAGGATATCCAATTGCTACTATGAAGAATCTAGAAGATATTTGGGCTAAGATCGTCCCCTCTCACACGAGAGGAGGTAAGGAACTACCATCTAGCTCTGCTTTTGATTCACCTACTACTTTGAATCATCTTATTACACCACCACCTGTTGCTCATTTCTAAAATTTTGCTCGAACTTGATGATGCTACTTCTAAAATTAACGATGATACTACTGCTACACTTTACGAAATTGAAACTGTGCCACTGAATGAATTACTTGATGCTCATATTGCTAAAGCTAGAGAACTTGAAAATGTTGAAAGTGATGAAGATTTTGAATCACCTAGTACACCTCGTTCTCCTAATAAATATGAATTGCCATATGTACCTGAAGGTTATGTTATGGCTGGAGAAGTAGCTAGGGACTTTCTTGCTTGTGAAAATAGAGATGACTTGAAGAAACTACTATGCAAATAGAAAGAAAACTCTATGATGGAAAAATGGAAACATGATACAAATTTTCTACTTCTCCTATATTTGGTACTGATAAGGATTATGAATTCTCTGTACACCCCAAGTTGATTCCTATAGTGGAATCTGATCCTTTGCATGTTTATGAAACTGAAACTGTTGTCGGACATGTCAATAAATTGAATGATACTCCTTCTTTGTTTACTAATGAGGAAAATATACGTTACTATTATATCCTTAAGCTTTTACCTTTCTTGCTAAAAGGCGAGGCTAAATAATGGTTCCTTTCTCTTACACCTGGTTGTGTGCGTAGTCCCCAGGATATGCTTTATTAGCTCACTAAAACATATTTTTTCCTGATCATAAGAAACAAGTTGCCTTATAGGAGATATTTAACTTTGTGCAAATTGAAGAAGAGAATCTCCCTCAAACTTGGGGGAGGCTTCTCCAGTTACTTAGAGCCTTGTGCGATCATCCTATTAAGAAAAATGAAATACTTGATATCTTTTATAATGGACTAACCGATGCTTCTAGGGATTTCCTAGATAGTTGTGTTGGTTGTGTTTTCTAGGAAAGAACTATTGGACAAGCTAAAGAACTATGAAATAACATACTGCAAAATGTCGATGATTGGACACTTCCCAAACCACCGCCAAAAACTATTCAAAGGAAGAGAGGTATTCTATTCCTTAGTCCTGAAGATATGCAAGAAGCCAAAACATCTATTAAATAAAAAGAAATTAAAGCTAAAGATGTCAAGAAATTATCACCTATTGGAGAACAACATGGACCTGACACAGGTAGTAGTAGTAAATTCTCTCCGTACCTTTAATGTGTAACACCCCAAAAATCCGGTTATCTATTTCTGTGTTGTTATTCCTTCTTAGCTTTTCTGTCCCATTTTTTTCTTCTGGAATTTGGCAAGTGACCATATGAATCCAGTCCATCCTCAACCTCTCAGTGCCTTTCCCATGCTCTCGTGCCAGTCAACCCTCCGTTAGTCCCGAGCCTCATTCCAATCCTAGTTCCGAATTATTGGAATTGGAAATCTTGCCTTTGTGTCTACAAAGGAGCTATCATTTCCCTTTCTCTGTTAATCTTCCCAAAATTTCCAGAGACCCTTATTCTCTCATAGACCCTAAATGTGCAAAAATATTGCTAAGTCCTATGCAATATTTCCTATCAAGAATTAATTCCTCTTTCTGCCATTCTGAGGAATTAAATCCAAGGAAAATATTTATCCATCTCCAGAGGTCATGAAAACTTGCGGAGATATTTTTTGTGATCATATCCATATCCCTTGCTCTGATATATCACTACTATAAACCAAAAATCAGCTCAACTCTCCAATCCAATATTTTTCTATAATTTTCTCAAGTTTCTAACCAGATTGCATCTTTGTGAAGGAAGCACCATCATAGATGATCAATTTGATCTAAAACTTGTTCAGCTATCTCTTATGAACAAATCATCAATCTATACCAAAAATCATCCATATCCATCTAGCCATTTGACCCCAACACCATCTTCTTCTTTTCTAGTCAGACTGCCAAGTTACAAAGGAAGTACCATCTAGAGTTGATTGTTTGAGCTGAGATTTTGCGAGGTTAGTGACCTTAGTAGATCCCATGCCAAGTATCAAATCAAGAGGTGCACTGTAATGACTGTTGGAAATATGCCCTAGAGGAAATAAATAAAGTGTTTATTATTATATTTCCTTGTTCATGATAATCGTTTATTATCCATGCTATAATTGTATTGAATGGAAACACATTGCATGTGTGGGTAAATAGACAAACAATGTGTCCCTAGTATGCCTCTAGTGAACTAGCTCGTTGATCAAAGATGGTCAAGGTTTCCTAGCCATTGACATGTGATGTCATTTGTTAATGGGATCACATCATTAGGAGAATGATGTGATGGACAAGACCCAAACTACAAACGTAGCATATGATCATGTCAGTTTATTGCTACTGTTTTCTGCATGTCAAGTATATGTTCCTATGACCATGAGATCATGCAAACTCACGGATATCGGAGGAGTGCCTTGTGTGTATCAAACGTCGCAACGTAAATGGGTGACTATAAAGGTACTCTACAGGTATCTCCGATGGCGTCTGTTGATTTGGCATGGATCGAGACTGGGATTTGTTACTCCGTGTGACGGAGAGGTATCTCAGGGCCCACTCGATAATACAACATCACAATGAGCCTTGCAAGCAATGTGACTAATTGTTAGTTGCGGGATCATGTATTACGGAACGAGTAAAGAGACTTGCCGGTAAGGAGGTTGAACTAGGTATGGAGATACCGACGATCGAATCTCGGGCAAGTAACATACCGAAGAACAAAGGGAACGTTATACGGGATTAACTGAATCCTTGACATAGAGGTTCAACCGATGAAGATCTTCGTATAATATGTAGGAACCAATGTGGACGTCCAGGTCCTGCCATTGGTTATTGACCGTAGAGGTGTCTCGGTCATGTCTACATAGTTCTCGAACCCGCAGGGTCTGCACACTTAAGGTTCGGTGACGTTTCGGTAGTGTAGAGTTATGTATGGTGGTGACCAAAGGTTGTTCGGAGTCCCGGATGAGATCCCGGACGTCACGAGGAGCTCCGGAATGGTTCGGAGGTAAATATTCATATATAGGAAGTCCCAGTTTGGTTTCCTGAAAAGTTTCGGGCTCATCGGTAGTGTACCGGGAGTGCCGGTAGTGTACCGGGAGGCCTCCGGGAAGGGTATTTCGACCCTAGAGGGACCATGGGCTGTGGGAGAGTATTAACCAGCCCTTAGTGGGCTGGTAAATCAGCCAAAAAAGGCCCATGGCGCAGGGAGAGAAAAAGGCTAAGGAAAAGGTGAAAAATCAGCTAATAGGAGGCAGTCCTACTCCAACTAGGATTGGAGGTGAAGTAGGATTGCTTCCCACCTCCTATTCGGCCGAACCAAAGGCCTTGGTTGCCTCTCCTCTCCTCTCCTCCTATAATACTGGTGGAATATCTAGGGTTTGGATAACAATTGCAGCCACGTGCTACTCGTTCCACCGGTGCTCCTCTAGATTAGTTTTCCGCAATGCTTAGGCGAAGCCCTACCGGAATTACTCCACCACCACCTTCACCGGAGCACCGTCAAGCTGCCGGTGAAATCTCTCTCCTCTCCACCTTCTCTTGCTGGATCAAGACGGTGGAGATCGTCATCAAGCTGCACGTGTGCTGAACGCGGAGGTGTCGTCCGTTCGGTACTAGATTGGAAGGATCGTGATCAAGGCCACGGGACGTTCGTGATCGGATCGCGGAACGGATCGTGACAAGATCGCGGGACGGTTCGTGATTGGATCGCGGGACGGTTCGTGATTAGATCGCGGGACGCTCGGCGATTTGGATCGCGAAGAAGTACGACTACACCAACCGCGTTTCTTAACGCTTCCCGCTTAGCGATCTACAAGGGTACGTAAATCCACTCTCCCTCTCGTAGATGCTCATCACCATGGATAGGTTTGCGTGTGCGTAGGAAATTTTTTGTTTCCCATGCAACGTTCCCCAACAGTGGCATCATGAGCTAGGTTGATGGTTCAATGAGATCTCGAGTAGAACACAAAAAGTTTGTGGGCGTTGATGCTTAGATTGCTTCCTCCCTTGGTCGGATTTTGGTTCGGCGGGATTGTGAGATGAAGTGGCCCGGACCAACATTACTCGTACGCTTACGAGAGACCGGTTCCCTCGACGCAACTTGTTGCTTAGATGGCTTGCGGGTGACAGTTTGTCTCACTTTAGTTGGATTGGATCTGACAAAGGCGGTCCTTGAGAAGGTTGAAAAGCAATCTATGTATCACCGTTGTGGTTTATGCGTAGGTGAGAATTGTTCTTGCTAGATACCCGTAGCAGCCACGTAAAACACGCAACAACAATTAGAGGACATCTAACTTGTTTTTGCAGGGTATGTTGTGATGTGATATGGCCAATTACATGATGAGATATATGTGATGTATGAGATGATCATGTGATGTATAGAATTTCACGACTTGCATGTCGATGAGTACGGCAACCGGCAGGAGCCATAGGGTTGTCTTTAATTATTGTATGACCTGCGTGTCAATCATTAAGCACTATGTAATGCTTTACTTTATCGCTACGGTAGCAATAGTAGTAGAAGCATGCAGGGCGTGACAACCCCTATGGCGACACATTGATGGAGATCAAGATGATGGAGATCATGGTGTCGTGCCGGTGACGATGGAGATCATGCCGATGTTTTGAAGATGGAGATCTTAAACACAAGTGCATGGCCATATCATGTCACTTATGAATTGCATGAGATGTTAATCCTTTTATGCACCTTGTTTTGCTTAGTACGACGGTAGCATTATAAGGTGATCCCTCACTTAAATTTCAAGATAAATTGTGTTCTCCCCGAGTGTGCACCGTTACGAAAGTTCGTCGTGTCGAGACACCACGTGATGATCGGGTGTGATAGACTCTACGTTCACATACAACGGGTGCAAGCCAGATTTGCACGTGCAGAACACTCGGGTTAAACTTGACGAGCCTAGCATGTACAGACATGGCCTCGGAACACAAGAGACCGAAAGGTCGAACATGAGTCATATAGTAGATGTGATCAACATAATGATGTTCAGCATTGAAGCCACCTTAACTCACATGATGATCGGACTTGAGTTGGTGAATTTGGATCATGTGACACTCAGATGACCTGAGGGATGTCAATTTGAGTGGGAGCTTTAGTAATTTGATTAACTAAACTCATTATCTTGAACAATAGTCTAAGTAACCTTTGCATATTTATGTTGTAGATCAATGGCTCACGCAGTAGCACCCCTGAATTTTAATGCGTTCCTAGAGAAAGCTAAATTGAAAGATGACGGAAGTAACTTTGTTGATTGGGCCCGTAATCTGAGGATTATCCTTATGGCTTCCCAGAAACAATATGTCCTTGATGCACCGCTTGGTGACCAACCAGAAGACATGACCTCCGAAGACGTTAAGAACGCTTGGGAGGCTCGTGTTGGAGACTACTCAATAGTTCAGTGTGCGATATTGTATGGCTTAGAACTGGGACTTCAAAGACGTTTTGAACGTCATGGAGCATATGAGATGTTCCAGGAGTTGAAGTTCATCTTTCAGAAGAATGCCCGGATCGAGAGGTATGAGACCTCCGATAAGTTCTATGCTTGCAAGATGGAGGAGAACGGGTCTATCAGTGAGCATATACTCAGAATGTCTGGATATTCAAACCGTCTAGCTGAGGTGGGAATTGCCCTTCCGCAAGAGGCGATCATTGATAGAGTTCTTCAATCGCTGCCACCTAGTTACAAGAGTTTTGTGATGAACTATAACATGCACGGGATGAACAAGTCATCATCCGAGCTGTTTGCGATGCTGAAAGTCGCTGAGTCTGAAATCCAGAAAGAACATCAAGTGTTGATGGTCAATAAAACCACTAGTTTCAAGAAAAATGGCAAGGGCAAAGGCAAGAAGGGTAAAACCAAGAAGGATGGCAAAACAGTTGCTACTCCTACAAAGAAGCCTAAGCATGGACCTAAGCTAGAAACCGAGTGCTTTCATTGCAAGGGAACTGGTCACTGGAAGCAGAACTGCCCCAAGTACCTGGCTGACAAGAAGGCGGCCAACGACAAACAAGGTATATATGATATACATGTTATTGATGTGTACCTTACTAGTTCTCGTAGTAGTGCCTGGGTATTTGATACCGGTTCTGTTGCTCACATTTGCAACTCAAAGCAGGAACTACGGAATAAACGAAGACTGGCAAAGGACGAAGTGACGATGCGCGTGGGAAATGGTTCCAAGGTTGATGTGATCGCCGTCGGCACGCTCTCTCTTCGATTACCATCGGGATTAGTGATGAACCTGAATAATTGTTATTTAGTGCCTGCGTTAAGCATGAACATTATATCTGGATCTTGTTTATTGCGAGACGGATACTCATTTGAGTCAGAGAATAAAGGTTGTTCTATTTATATGAGTAATATCTTTTATGGTCATGCAGCCAATGTTAGGGGTTTATTCATTTTGAATCTTGATAGTGATGACACACATGTTCATAACATTGATGCCAAATGATGTAGAGTTGTAAATGATAGTACCACTTTCTTATGGCACTGCCGTTTAGGTCATATTGGTGTAAAACGCATGAGGAAGCTCCATGATGATGGACTTTTGGAGTCACTTGATTTTGAATCACTTGACACATGTGAACCATGCCTGATGGGCAAGATGACTAAAACGCCGTTCTCTGGAACAATGGAACGGGCGAGTGACTTGTTGGAAATCATACATACTGATGTGTGCGGTCCAATGAATGTTGCAGCGCGCGGTGGATATCGTTACTTTCTCACATTCACTGATGACTTGAGTAGATATGGGTATATTTACTTGATGAAACACAAGTCTGAATGTTTGAAAAGTTCAAGCAATTTCAGAGTGAAGTTGAGAATCATCGTAACAAGAAGATTAAATTTCTGCGATCTGATCGAGGAGGTGAATATCTGAGTTATGAGTTTGGCAGTCACTTAAGACAATGTGGAATTGTCTCACAGTTGACACCTCCCGGAACACCACAGCGTAATGGTGTGTCTGAACATCGTAGTCGAACCTTATTAGATATGGTGCGTTATATGATGTCTCTTGCCAATTTGCCACTATCGTTTTGGGGTTATGCATTAGAGACGGCTGCATTCACTTTAAATAGGGCACCATCAAAGTCCGTTGAGACGACGCCATATGAACTGTGGTTTGGCAAAAGGCCAAAGTTGTCGTTTCTTAAAGTTTGGGGATGTGATGCTTATGTCAAAAAGCTTCAGCCTGAAAAGCCGGAACCCAAAGCGGAGAAATGCGTCTTCATAGGATACCCGAAAAAGACAGTCGGGTATACCTTCTATCTCAGATCCGAAGGCAAAGTGTTTGTCGCTAAGAACGGAACATTTCTTGAGAAAGAGTTTCTCTCGAAAGAATTGAGTGGGAGGAAAATAGAGCTTGATGAGGTTATTGAACCTTTACTTCAACCGGAAAGTAGCGCATCGCAGAAAGATGTTTCTGTGGAACCTACGATGGTAGAAGAGGAAGTTAATGATGATGATCATGAAGCTTCGGATCAAGATGCTATTGAACCTCGTAGGTCGACAAGGGCGCATACTACTCCCGAGTGGTACGGCAACCCTGTCTTGGAGGTCATGTTGTTAGACAACAATGAACCTACGAGCTATCGAGGAGCAGTGATGGGCCCGGATTCCGAGAAATGGTTAGAGGCCATGAAATCCGAGATGGGATCCATGTATGAAAACAAAGTATGGACTTTGGAAGTATTACCTGAAGGGCGAAAGGCCATTCAGAACAAATGGATCTTTAAGAAGAAGACGGACGCAGACGGTAATGTCACCGTCTATAAAGCTCGACTTGTGGCAAAGGGTTTTTCACAAGTTCAAGGAGTTGACTACGATGAGACTTTCTCACCCGTAGCGATGCTTAAGTCCATCAGAATCATGTTGGCAATAGCTGCTTATTTTGACTATGAAATTTGGCAGATGGATGTCAAAACGACGTTCCTCAATGGTTTCCTTGAGGAAGAGTTGTATATGATGCAACCCGAAGGTTTTGTCGATCCAGAGAATGCTGACAAAGTTTGCAAACTCCAGCGATCCATTTATGGACTGGTGCAAGCATCTCGGAGTTGGAATAAGCGCTTTGATGAAGTGATCAAAGCGTTTGGGTTTATACAAGTTTATGGAGAAGCTTGTATTTACAAGAAAGTGAGTGGGAGCTCTATAGCGTTTCTAGTGTTATATGTGGATGACATATTGCTGATTGGAAACGATATAGAAATGCTGGAAAGCGTGAAGGAATATTTGAATAAGAGTTTTTCAATGAAGGACCTAGGAGAAGCTGCTTTCATATTAGGCATTAAGATCTATAGAGATAGGTCGAGATGCTTAATAGCACTTTCACAGAGCACATACCTTGATAAAGTTTTGAAGAAGTTCAAAATGGAGCAGTCCAAGAAAGGGTTATTGCCTGTGTTACAAGGTGTGAAGTTGAGTAAGACTCAATGCCCAGTGACTGCAGAAGATAAAGAAAAGATGAGTGTCATCCCCTATGCTTCAGCCATAGGCTCTATCATGTATGCAATGCTGTGCACAAGACCCGATGTCAGCCTTGCCATAAGTATGGCCGGAAGGTTTCAAAGTGATCCCGGAGCGGAGCACTGGAAAGCGGTCAAGAATATCCTTAAGTACCTTAACAGGACTAAGGACATGTTTCTCGTTTATGGAGGTGATGAAGAGCTCGTCGTAAAGGGTTACGTTGATGCAAGCTTTGACACTGATCCGGACGACTCTAAGTCGCAAACCGGATACGTATTTATTCTTAATGGGGGAGCGGTAAGCTGGTGCAGTTCCAAGCAAAGCGTGGTAGCTGATTCTACGTGCGAAGCGGAGTACATCGCAGCCTCGGAGGCAGCGAAGGAAGGTGTCTGGATGAAGCAGTTCATGACAGATCTTGGAGTAGTGCCCAGTGCACTGGATCGAATGAACCTGTTCTGTGATAACACTGGTGCCATTGCTCTAGCCAAGGAACCAAGGTTTCACAAGAGGACCAGACACATAAAGCGACGCTTCAACTCCATGCGGTTCTACATCGAGGAGAAGGACATAAATATTTGCAAAGTGCACATGGATCTGAATGTTGCAGACCCGTTGACTAAACCTCTTCCAAGGGCTAAACATGATCAACACCAGAACTGCATGGGTGTTCGATTCATTACCATGTAAATCACATAGTGATGTGAACTAGATTATTGACTCTAGTGCAAGTGGGAGACTGTTGGAAATATGCCCTAGAGGCAATAAATAAAGTGTTTATTATTATATTTCCTTGTTCATGATAATCGTTTATTATCCATGCTATAATTGTATTGAATGGAAACACATTGCATGTGTGGGTAAATAGACAAACAATGTGTCCCTAGTATGCCTCTAGTGAACTAGCTCGTTGATCAAAGATGGTCAAGGTTTCCTAGCCATTGACATGTGATGTCATTTGTTAATGGGATCACATCATTAGGAGAATGATGTGATGGACAAGACCCAAACTACAAACATAGCATATGATCGTGTCAGTTTATTGCTATTGTTTTCTGCATGTCAAGTATATGTTCCTATGACCATGAGATCATGTAAACTCACGGATATCGGAGGAGTGCCTTGTGTGTATCAAATGTCGCAACGTAACTGGGTGACTATAAAGGAACTCTATAGGTATCTCCGATGGTGTCTGTTGATTTGGCATGGATCGAGACTGGGATTTGTTACTCCGTGTGACGGAGAGGTATCTCAGGGCCCACTCGATAATACAACATCACAATGAGCCTTGCAAGCAATGTGACTAATTGTTAGTTGCGGGATCATGTATTACGGAACGAGTAAAGAGACTTGCCGGTAAGGAGGTTGAACTAGGTATGGAGATACCGACGATCGAATCTCGGGCAAGTAACATACCGAAGAACAAAGGGAACGTTATACGGGATTAACTGAATCCTTGACATAGAGGTTCAACCGATGAAGATCTTCGTATAATATGTAGGAACCAATGTGGACGTCCAGGTCCTGCCATTGGTTATTGACCGTAGAGGTGTCTCGGTCATGTCTACATAGTTCTCGAACCCGCAGGGTCTGCACACTTAAGGTTCGGTGACGTTTCGGTAGTGTAGAGTTATGTATGGTGGTGACCAAAGGTTGTTCGGAGTCCCGGATGAGATCCCGGACGTCACGAGGAGCTCCGGAATGGTTCGGAGGTAAATATTCATATATAGGAAGTCCCAGTTTGGTTTCCTGAAAAGTTTCGGGCTCATCGGTAGTGTACCGGGAGTGCCGGTAGTGTACCGGGAGGCCTCCGGGAAGGGTATTTCGACCCTAGAGGGACCATGGGCTGTGGGAGAGTATTAACCAGCCCTTAGTGGGCTGGTAAATCAGCCAAAAAAGGCCCATGGCGCAGGGAGAGAAAAAGGCTAAGGAAAAGGTGAAAAATCAGCTAATAGGAGGCAGTCCTACTCCAACTAGGATTGGAGGTGAAGTAGGATTGCTTCCCACCTCCTATTCGGCCGAACCAAAGGCCTTGGTTGCCTCTCCTCTCCTCTCCTCCTATAATACTGGTGGAATATCTAGGGTTTGGATAACAATTGCAGCCACGTGCTACTCGTTCCACCGGTGCTCCTCTAGATTAGTTTTCCGCAATGCTTAGGCGAAGCCCTACCGGAATTACTCCACCACCACCTTCACCGGAGCACCGTCAAGCTGCCGGTGAAATCTCTCTCCTCTCCACCTTCTCTTGCTGGATCAAGACGGTGGAGATCGTCATCAAGCTGCACGTGTGCTGAACGCGGAGGTGTCGTCCGTTCGGTACTAGATTGGAAGGATCGTGATCAAGGCCACGGGACGTTCGTGATCGGATCGCGGAACGGATCGTGACAAGATCGCGGGACGGTTCGTGATTGGATCACGGGACGGTTCGTGATTAGATCGCGGGACGCTCGGCGATTTGGATCGCGAAGAAGCACGACTACACCAACCACGTTTCTTAACGCTTCCCGCTTAGCGATCTACAAGGGTATGTAGATCCACTCTCCCTCTCGTAGATGCTCATCACCATGGATAGGTTTGCGTGTGCATAGGAAATTTTTTGTTTCCCATGCAACATTCCCCAACAATGACCACTTCACAACACAAACACCTGGCTGCTAGCTGGTAATTGACCTTGGTGTGGTCACCCAGAGCTCCAGCGCCATGCTTGAGGGGTCAAGTCAACTCAGGATAAGATGGAGAAGGCCCTAGACATGATTTAGCATCGCATGGACCATGGCATCGCCGTGGACACGCGGTGACCATGGACCGAAAGTGCCAAACCGGAGGTCTATGTGATTTGATCCTTTGTGAGCTCGTTCTAGCAAGATCCAGCTTGTCGGGAAGCGTCGTGGAGCTCCCTAGCGTGTGCGTGAACCCTCTGGAGCTCTCTCCCCCTGTCCTCCAGCCGTGGAAGCATAGGTCACCGTCCCGAAGCTCTAGCCGCCGTCCCGAAGCTCCAGTCGTCACCTCCATCCTTCCCGAGCTTTCCCCCGCAGCTATGCAAGGCGTGTTCCAAGCCCCCGAGCAGCGGCAAGCCCTTCCCCCTCCTCCCCTTGAGCTCTAGGAGCTCCAGCCCCTGCAATGGCCGAGCCACCTCCGCCGGACCCATCTTGAATTCGAGCCAGGCAGAGCCCCTCCCCTCCTTTCTACACCAGAAGATCCTCCATTCTCTAGTGTGCCTTCCCGCCCCCTCCATTATGCACCAGAGCCCTAGTGGACGTGGTTCCCTAGATCGACCGCCACCGCCAAGCTCTCTGGCTCCCTAGCCGTTGTGGCTCGAGACCTCCCCGAGCCTAGTTGTGGCCACCCCCGACCGCGGCGAGGAGCGGCGGAGCCCCTACGCCCGCTGACCGGCCCTCCCTCGCGGTGGGGCAACGACAACCACGCCGGTCGACGCCTCGCCTACCCTAGTTGGGCGCGAGGAAGACGAGCCAGGGAGGGAAGAGAGAGAAAGATGGGGCGCCCCCCTATAAGCCATGCATTGACCAGGCCGGACCCAGGCGTCAGATTTAGTGGAGGCGTATTCTCCGGAATACATTTTCCCCTTTCTAAAGTGCACTCCGGTTGTTCTTCAGACCAGAATATGTTCTCTCTTTTAGAAAGTGTATTCCCGAGGGAGGCACGATCGGTTTAATCAGCCAGGGACCTGTTTGGGAATATTTTGTCACAAATTGGTCCCTGAGCTTTAAGCGATCGTAACTTTTTGACCGTAGCTCTGATCGAGGTAAAACCAGCACCCACACTTTCGTCTCATTGAGCCAGTTCTGATGGTACCATTTTCACTATGTGTTCACATAGTGAAAATAACCATTTTTCCCTTGCCCTATATCTGTCCCCTCTGTAAGGGAACCCCTTTGCGGCGAACTCTTCCGCGAGGTGATTTCTCTTCCTCTCGACATATTCGTCGACCCTCAGGCAAGCCAACCTCTTACCATGAGCTCCAGACTTGCGTGATAACTTTGCTTGCACCTGTGTGTTTATCTATATTGCCTGTCAGTCTGCATTTGCATGCACCGGTGGTGACATCGGCACTAGACACTAGCATTTTCCACCCATTTAGTGCCATGTCTTATTTCCATATTGGTATGATAATAATAATGATATTTTTAATAGCATTGCCATGTTAGTACTATGGTTGATCTCATGCCATGAATATCAGTACTATGGTCTTGCTATGTTAGCACTTATTATTATCAGTAGAATATTGCGATGATGGATATGTTGAGTGAGATGAATAAAAGACATTTAGTCGATTGATCTTGAGTCACCTGTCCGGGCATAATCATGCAACCACATTTGCCAGTATGGGACGGTCCTGACCGGGTCTGACTGCGTGATCTCTCACCGGTACCTCCAAAGAGGGAGGGTTATGCATGCACGCTACCCTGATCAGGTAGGCGTTGATAACCCTGTGAGCACAATTGATAGTTGAGTTTGCGTGCGGTCCCCGTTTGGGACAGTAGACCCCGTTTGGGTCTACATGGTTTGTCCACGATGGTGGCAGGTGTCATGAGGACACAGGGGCCACCCAAGGCTGACCTTTGGGGGAGGAGAGTGCCAGTTGTACGATGAAAGAGTCACGAGTCAGACAGGTTTCGTTGAAGCAACACGGGTCCACCCGAGTGGGATCACGAGGCTAGGTGCTTCATGGTGTGGGTAAAGTGCGCAACCTCTGCATAGTGTTAAAATCTATTCGAATAGCTGCGTCCACGGTATTGGACAGCCCGTCCAAACCTCAGTAGATGGTCAACCGTAATAATGATGATAATAATGGAAGAACTCATCTTGGGTAGACGTCAGATGATGTCAGGAATGTGATATGTTAGCCAAGGGATGGCTATATGAGGAGTGGTCAAATGACCACATGATTTGGATTGGATATGAGTTAGTTCAGTTTGGATCATGAATATTTCCAGGGTTATGGGACAACCCGGAAGAGAGTAAGTTGGTATCCGGTACAGTAAGTACTCTAAGCATTTAGTGTGATCTCGCCATAGGTTATATGCCTGATCCATGATATGGCATGCTTGATCCATGCTTGTCTTGTTAGAATTCATGCCATGCTTAGGATTAATTCATGCATAGCATAGGGCTTCCTTTGTCATCTGTCTATTTGGATGCTATGTATTTGGTTGTCTTGCGAGTACATTCAAAGTACTCACCTGGCCCTGCACGTGGCCAATTGCAGGAGAAGATCCGTCATGCTAGAGCATAACCAAGCTAGTCATGTGCGTTATGGAGCCCAGCCAGAGACGTCGTTGCCCCTGAATCAAGACCTCTGCTACTCCTTAGTTAGCCTTGGAGCTATGTAATATTGTTGTAAGCAACAATATTGTAATACTCCATTATAATCAATAAAGCCATTTTTGTGCCTGGATTTGTTGTATCATATCTTTGGCGTGCACCAAGTCTTATCCTGGGGCTGGCGTGCGTTGGCCCTCTATCAGGGTCCCACAAGACTTGGTATCAGAGCCAGGCTGGCTATAGGTTACCCTAGCCCCAAACCACCCTAGGTTCAACCGATAGTGAGCCCAATAGATTTGACCTGTCTCTCGAATCCGACATGGCCACTGTGGATCAACAGGCGGCGCAGTCGGAATGGACGCAATCTTACCCAGCTATTCGCCCACCCAGCCACCCTAAATTGGACCATGACCCCACTTGGTTGTCGGCCATACCGGTGTATCTTCTACCCGGCACGAGAAGGATCCACGCCATGCTGGTGTGTTCCAGCCGACTACCTATTTAAGCCCCTTCCACCTACGAGTCGTAGCCCTCTCCATTCAGTAAGCTAGAACCCCGCGAGAGACCCAGGCTAGTATCCCCAGACCAGCAGCCATGGCCAGTTTGTCCAAGACCCCCAACACACCCACTTTCCATAGCTGAATCCGGGCTGATGGCTACCCCAGCTTTCCGAGCATCCTTTCGAGTATGCTCACTTGAGCCCTTGGCTGTAGTAATCCTTTGATGTATCTGGTGTTCCAGTCGGACCCCGTTCCCCACCTTTGCCAATTTTATGCAAAGGTGCACGTCAGCCCAAGTCCAATAGCGGACGGGAAGCCCATGAGTTTTCAGGGCAAACCCATGCCCACCCCCGTGTTGGCTGTCCAGATGGCTGCCGCAAGAGCCGTCACTCGTCTCCGTATCCAGCTTCCGCAAGTAGCGCAGATGCAAGAGTTCCACTATTTTCCCTCTCCGTCCGACATAGCTGGCAAGTTCTCCAGCATTGTTGGGGATGCTGACCCAACCATAGCTTGCCTAGTCCAGTATATTGATGCCCATGGACTTTTGCTTTCCAGTATTATTAGAGAGTTCCAAGCCATTGACCAAGACACCACCCGGGTTGTTACGGGAGCATACCGTGTGGCCTGTGAAATTGCATCCCAGACCACCCGTTCCCTATTGCCAAACCCAGTGCCACCTTCCCAGCTAGTCCCACCCTTGCAATCTGTAAACCTATTTCGCCCCGTCAACCTCCACCCAAATTCCAGTCAAGGAGCTATCCGGCGACTCTATCGACGGGATATGTTCCATCAAGTCTCCACAGCAGCTCCAGCAGTTGGGCCCCAACCCATAGAGGTGTCCGACAATGAAGATGGAAGTTGGCTCAGCCTTTGTCCCCTGGGAGAGCCCTGGCAGAAGTAGGCCCGTTTGTGCCTTCGGCAGTGATCGAAGCCAGGAAATGGCGCGAGTATGTGGGTGGCAAAGACTTTTTCTTTGTCTGCAACTAGTATTAGGACTATGTAGTCTGGAGTGAGTTGTTGTTAGCTCCCTAGTAAGACTGCATGTTTATATTGCCTGTGTGCTATGGTAATGTTATGTATGCATGTTTGTTCTGTGTGCTAGGTTCATCTGTCACTTTGTTAAGCAGAAATGTTTAACCAAGCTGGCAGTGGACTCTTAATAAGATTTTTAGTCAGTAGAGCACTTACACCTAACAACATCAAACTCGTCCGGAGTCCCTAAGTAAAATGCGAGCTGGTGTAGGTGTAGGTATACCAGGAGTATATACACCCACTAGCATTAAAACACATTAGTGTAGTCTACTTGCTATGCTTCTTTCTTCTGCCTGCATTTTGCTACCAGGTGCATTTTGCATTTGCCTGCATATTAGTTTGAATAGATTGCATGTGTATTGTGTGAGCAAGGTCTGCACGTCGGTTGTGATCTCAGAGAGATTCCGAGACATTTTATTGCAGCATAGACCAGTGCAACCCTTCTAGCCCAAGACCTAAACCCCGATGTGACCCTAGCCCCCATCGATTGTGGATGCCATTCAGCAAAGGGGCAACCAGCAGTGTGGCCTTCACACTAGTAGAGCTCGGCTGACCACACCACACTATCCCTAGACCTAGCGGCATCTTTGTCATCGTATTGTTTGATGTTGACAGGCCGCCCCTTGCTGCTGTAGCCCACTTTTATTCCGTCGACCTCAGATGTTGTAGCTGACTCCTAGCCTCCTCTCTAGCAGCAGCATCCCGGCGATCATCAAGGATCATCGCGCACAGCAGCAGCGAGTCTCCAACCAATGCTGCCAGCATGCTAGCCAACAGGATCGTGAGTAGCTCCGAGCCTACGCCCGCCATTAGCGTGTTGCCTCGCGCCCCTGCAACCAAAAGGAAAGGAAGAGAGGATAAGGAAGTGAGGTAGGATGTGCAAGGTGGAATAGAGGAACCGCGATGATTTTTATAGCCCGAGTCTGATGTACGGTGAGCGAGGTCCAGGAGAACGTTGCGCGCCGCTCGACCACTAGCGTTCAGGAGGCGAACCCGCGAGCAGTGCCGACCGGCGCTGGCCCGCGATGGGAGTGCTCTCCGCGTTGCCCTCGTGCGCGCTGCGCACCAGTGTCATAGGGTGCTTTATGCCCCGGAGCTAGGCATGCACAGTGCTTAGCCGCACTCGAGACAGGGCGCGCGCAAGAGAGAAAGAGAGCGGTTGGCCGAAGATAGAAGAGCCTGCCAGTGGGACATGGTCCCACCTGTCAGCGAGAGAGGCCACTGTTCATTGTGGTACCCCGAGCATTTTTGGAAAAATGAGATTCTTCTTTTTCTAAAAATGCTAGGGCTACCAAGCGGCCCCTACCTGTGGAGCAGATCCCTCGATATCCGTATCTCGATCTGGGTGTACTGGTTTTTGGTACTTTTAACCCGGTTATTTTCAACCACAGGGTTAAAACCAAGCTTAGAAGTTGTTTCCAGGAGGTATAGTAGTTTTGTTATAAGCTAACCCTAGAATCTCAAGGATGAGATTCTTCTAAGGGGGGAGGGTTTGTAACACCGGAAAAATAGGGTTATCGATTTTTGTGTTGTTATTCCTTCTTAGGTTTTCTCTCCCGAATTTTTTCCTCTGGAATTTGGCAAGTGACCAGATGAATCCACTCTATCCTCAACCTCTCAGTGCCTTTCCCGTGCTCTTGCGCTAGTCAACCCTCCGTCAGTAAACCCCGAGCCTCATTCCAATCCTAGTTCCGAATTATTGCAACTTGAAATCTTGCCTTTGTGTCTACAAAGGAGCTATCATTTTCCTTGCTCTATTAATCTTACCAAAATTAACAGAGACCCTTATTCTCTCATAGACCCCAAATGTGCAAAAATATTGCTAAATCCTATGCAATATTTCCCATCTAGAATTAATTCCTCTTTCTGCCATTCTGAGGAATTAAATGCAAGGAAAATATTTATCCATCTCCAGAGGTCATGAAAACTTGTGGAGATATTCTTTGTGATCATATGGATCTCTCATAAAATTATTGGCCACAATTAAATTAGGAAAATTGCCTTTTCCTATTTAAAGCTAATATCTTAATTTGGGACCTTTCCAAAGGAACTGCCATTTTGGTAGCTGGGAAAAATCCCAAATAATTTCTGGAGCTTCTCATATTCATATATTCTCCAATTCGATCAAAATATCAAGTTCCCTAATTCAAATTTTGAGCACCATTTCTAGTTGCAAATTCTGTTCAGATTTCCCATTTGAAAGGAAGTGCATGATTCCTTGATCTCCTTGGGCTAAAATTTTGCAGGGTGATTCATTGTGATAAATTACCCTTTTCCTCCAAAAATTAGTCCATATCATCTATCCAATCATCCTCGGAAAAATATTGAAGTTCCTGCCCAAATTGGAGCATTGTGAAGGAAGTACCATTTCTACGAAAATTTTACAGTGACTCCATATGATTAAATAATTGGCCTCCTACAAGTTTGAGTCATTTTCATCTATCCAATTCCTCATAACCATCTGGTTTCTATTTCTGTCCAGTCTGGCACTTTGTGACGGAAGTGCTTGATTGCTTGATTCAATTGAGCCGAAACTTGGCAGGGTAGTGCATATTGATATATCACTATTATAAACCAAAATTAACTCAACTCTCCAGCCCAATATTTTTATATTATTTTCTCAAGTTTCTGACCAAATTGCATCTCTGTGAAGGAAGCACCATCATAGATGATCAATTTGATCTGAAACTTGTTCAGCTATCTCTTATGACCAAATCATCAATCTATACCAAAAATCATCCATATCCATCTAGCCATTTGACCCCAGGACCATCTTCTTCATTTCTGGTCAGACTGCCAAGTTACAATGGAAGTACCATCTAGGGTTCATTTTTTGAGCTGAGATTTTGCCACTTTAGTGACCTTAGTAATCCCAAGCATCAGGCCAAGAGGTGCACTGTAATGACCACTGCACAACACAAACACCTGGCTGCCAGTTAGTAATTGACCTTGGCGTGGTCACCCCGGAGCTCAAGTGCCGTGCTTGAGGGGTCAAGTCAACTCAGGATAAGATGTAGAAGGCCCTAGACATGATTTGGCATCGCATGGGCCGTGGCATCGTCGTGGACACGCGGTGACCATGGACGGAAAGTGCCAAACCGGAGCTCTGTGTGATTTGATCCTTCGTGAGCTCGTTCTAGCGAGCTCCAGCTTGTCGGGAAGCGCCGTGGAGCTCCCTAGCATGCGCGTGAACCCTCTGGAGCTCTCTCCCCCTTGTCCTCTAGCCGTGGAAGCCTCTGTCGCCGCCCCGAATCTCCGATCGCCGTCCCGAAGCTCTGGTCGTCGCCACCATCCTTCCCGAGCTTTCCCCCGTAACTAATTTAGGCGTGTTCCGAGCCCCGAGCTGGGGCAAGCCCTTCCCCCTCCCCCCTTGAGATCTAGGAGCTCCAGCCCCTCCAATGGCCGAGCCACCGCCGTCGGACCCAACTTGAATTCGAGGCAGGCAGAGCCCCTCCCCTCCTTCTTTCTACACCAGAAGATCCCCCATTCTCCGGTGTGACATCCCGCCCCCTCCATTCCTCGTCGGAGCCCTGGTGGCTGTGGTTCCCTAGATCGACTGCCGCTGCCGAGCTCTCTGGATCCCTAGCCGCCGCGGCTCGAGACCTTCCCGAGCCTAGCTGTGGCCACCCCCGGGCGTGGCGAGGATCGGAGGAGACCCTGCGCCCGCTGGCCGGCCATCCCTCACGGCGGGGCAACGGCAGCCACGCCGACCGGCACCTCCCCTGCCTCCGTTGGGCGCGAGGAAGACGAGCCAGGGAGGGAAGAGAGAGAAAGATGAGGCCGGCCCCCCATGTAAGCCTCTAGGCGTTGACCAGGCCGGACCCGCGCGTCAGATTTAGTGGAGGCGTATTCTCTGGAATAAGTTTTCCCCTTTCTAAAGCACACTCCGGTTGTTCTTCGGACCAGAATACGTTTAATCAGCCAGGGACCTATTTGTGAATATTTTATCACAGATTGGTCCCTGAGCTTTAATCGACCGTAACTTTTCGACCGTAGCTCCAATCGAGGTAAGACCAGCGCCCACGCTTTCGCCTCGTCGAGCCCGTTTCGATGGTACCATTTTCACTATGTGTCACATAGTGAAAGTAACCATTTTGCCCTTGCCCTATATCTGTCCCCTTTGTAAGGGAACCCCTTTCTGGCGAACTCTTATGCGAGGTGATTGCTCTTCCTCTCGGCGTATTCGTCGACCCTCAGGCAAGCCAACCTCTTACCATGAGCTCCAGACTTGCGTGATTATTTTGCGTGCACCTGTGTGTTTATCTGTATTGCCTGTGAGTCTGCATTTGCATGCACCGGTGGTGACACTGGCATTAGACACTAGCATATTCACTCATTTAGTGCCATGTATTATTTCCGTATTGCTATGATAATAATAATGATATTGTTAATAGCATTGCCATGTTAGTACTATGGTTGATCTCATGCCATGACTATCAATACTATGGTCTTGCTATGTGAGCACTTATTATTGTCACTAGAATAGTGCGATGATGGATATGTTGAGTGAGATGAATAAAGGATATTTAGTCGGTTGATCTTGAGTCACCTGCCCGGGCATACTCATGCAACCACATTTGCCGGCATGGGACGGCCCTGACCGGGTCTAACTGCGTGATCTTTCACTAGTACCTCCAAAGAGGGAGGGTTATGCACGCACGCTACACCTATTCAGGTAGGCGGTCATAACCCTGTGAGCCCAGTTAATAGTTGAGACTGCACGCGGTCCCCATTTGGGACAGTAGACCATGTTTGGGTCTACATGGTTTGGCCACGACGGTGGCAGGTGTCATGAGGACACAGGGGCCACCCAAGGCTGACCTCCGGGGGTACGATGAAAGGGTCATGGGTCAGGCAGGTTTCGTTGAAGCAACGCTGGTCCACCCGAGTGGGATCACGAGGCCAGGTGCTTCATGGTGTGGGTAAAGTGTGAAACATCTACAGAGTGTAAAAATCTATTCGAATAGCCGCGTCCAAGGTATTGGACAGCCCGTCCAGACCTCAGTAGATGGTCAACCGTAATAATGATGATAATAATGGAAGAACTCATCTTGGGTAGACATCAGATGATGTCAGGAATGTGATATGTTAGCCAATGGATGGCTATATGAGGAGTGGTCGGATGACCACATGATTTGGATTGAATATGAGTCAGTTCAGGTTGGATCATGAATATTTCCAATGTTATGGGACAACCCAGAAGAGAGTAAGTTGGTATCCGGTAAAATAAGTTCTCTAAGCATTTAGTGTGATCTTGCCATATGTTATATGCCTGATCAATGATATGCCATGCTTGATCCATGCTTGTCTTGTTAGAATTAATGCCATGCTTAGGATTAATTCATGCATATCATAGGGCTTGCTTTGTTATCTGTCTGTTTGGATGATATGTATTTGGTAGTCTTGCGAGTACATTCAAAGTACTCACCTGGCCTTGCACGTTGCCAGTTGCAGGAGAAGATCCGTCGTGCTAGAGCGTAACCAAGCCAGTCCTGTGCGTTATGGAGCCCAGCCAGAGACGTCGTTGCCCCTGAATCAAGACCTCTGCTACCCCTTAGTTAGGCTTGGAGCTATGTAATATTGTTGTAAGCAACAGTATTGTAATACTCAATTATAATCAATAAAGCCATTTTTGTGCCTGGATTTGTTGTATCATATCTTTGGTGTGCACCAGGTCTTATCCTGGGGCTGGCGTGCGTCGGCCCTCTATCGGGGTGTGTCGTGGTTTTGTCACGGCAGATGTCCGAAGACTTGGGTTCGAGGCCATTGCTAAGGTGGTGGACTCAAAGGGGTTGGTCGAGACGAGGGACATGAGTTTACCCAGGTTCGGCCCCTCAAGAAGAGGTAAAAGACTACGTCTTGCGTGTGTTGTATTGATTGGAGTATCAATTACAAGGGAGCGGATTCGCTTGACCTAGATCTCGATTGATTGGTTTCTATCTAAGCCACCCCGGGGTCTCGCCTTTATATAGGAGGTCAAGGCCCTGGGTTACACGAGTCCTACACCGACTCTTACAATGTAGTCAATCATGTCCCTAAGCCGCCTTGCCATCTTGGGCAAGCCGTCTCCGAGCGGCTTAACCATCCAGGTCTTCATACCATCTTCTATCTGGGCCTTCATCTTGGCCCATCTTGGTAAGCCGTTGTACGGCCAGGCCTACATCTTTCGGCCCACCTTACAAGTCTTGCTTATGAGACGCTAGGTATGACCCGGCCCCTCCTGGGCGGGTCTTACCACAGGGTTATATCCCCAACATTAGGCCCCAGGTTGATTTGAGCCCGCTCATGTCAATCTTCAAACTCACTTGGCGGCGAATCTCTCGTTCTATTGCCTGAAAAAGAAAATATGTAACCTGTCGTGACGTCATATCGAATATGCTAAAAAGATTTCATGACGTCTGCAACGGATCATCTCATTAAACGATTGGCCTGAATATCGAGGCATCCATCTCGGTCTGTCATTATATATCACCTTCATTCCCGCGCCCATTTGGTTTTCCTTCCTCTTAAATAGGACCACGTGGGGTCCTTTCATTTCTCTTCGCCTCCCCCACTTCTTCTTCTTCCTCTCGACGCCCACACTCCCGAGCTCTATTGCACCGATGGAGCCCCGTCACCATCGTCGAACTTGGCCACTGCATCAACCTGATCGTACCAGACTTTCACCTGTGTCTGCCGCATCCCTTAAGGTATGCTCACCGTCTTCCTTTAGATCCGTAACTTAGCACTTCAAGTCCATCGAGTTCATCAAACTCCATTAGCGTGCAAGTTCTTCTCTATAATGCCGACCGATAATAAACCTCTTAGATATTTTGCAAGGTTTGCCTATCTACTGTAGCCAGTCGTGCGAAGTCAACAATAGCCTGACCTAGATTTGTTCTTGTTTCCTCCTCTTGCTCTAGACTATTCGTTCTTCCTCTGCTTCCTGCTAGGGTTGAATAAAATCTGATTTTCTCTTGCTTGTAGATCTTGCAGCTTCAATTTATTTTGCTAAACATGTTTGTACGTCCTTAGTAATTTTTGCATCATGGCCTTGTTCACTTAAACCGCCGTCAAACTTCCGGTTCTCCCGAAACTGCACCAGCGGCTTAATACCATAGTATTTAATTTCATCAGTCGTCTTGGTTGTCTAGTCACTTTATGACCCGCCACATACTACTACTTTTCACAACCTTAACCCGCCATCATGTCTCGGGAGACTTCCACTTGTAACTGGGTCGGCTCTGGGGTCACTGAAGAATTCCTGCAGGATTTTGTAGATGGGGAACCTTGCCAGCTCAGAATGTTATTCATTGGCGGGTTCCGGGTTTGGAGAAGAAACCCATCCCACAAGAGGGCGAAATTGTTATCTTTGCTGACCACCTTGCGCGTGGTTTTAGCCCGCCTGGATCTAAATTCTTTCGAGACGTTCTCCATTTCTTTAAACTGCATCCTCAGGACATTGCGCCCAACTCTGTCTCCAACTTGTGCAACTTCCAAGTCCTTTGCGAAGTTTACTTACAAGAAGATCCATCATTTGATCTCTTCTGCGACTTTTTCTATGTCAACTGCCAAAGGGAAGTGGTGGCTGGCCCAAGCTTGGAGCTCGGCGGAGTCTCCATCCAGAGAAGAAGAGATATGGTTTTTCCAGTTGTTTGAATGCCAAGTCATCCTAAGGATTGTAACAAAACTTGGTTTTATTGTAGAGACACCCCTCCAGAGGTAGAACATCCACTGCCAGGTTATCGTCCTACCCGGCTCCGCACCACAACTGAAACTTCCAGACCGAACGTATGCCACAACACAAGCGAAGTATGCTCTGGCCATGGCCAAGATCAAAGCCCTCTTGGCGAACGGTTTGACTGGACTTGACTTAACCCGTTGTTGGATCTCTTGGAAGGTCTTGGCACTAAGCCAACGTGACCGGCTTATGTGTGATTATACGGGTGACGCAAAGGATCCCCTCTGCTTTAATCACACCACTCTGACAGAAGAGAATATTGTTTCTGCTATCAAGGGACTTACCCGTGAGTCCCAAGAGGCTTGCCGTACAATCGGGTTAGAGCCTTTCTGCGTCGCAAACCTAGCCCCAAATTTAAGGACGGCTTTCAAAATCTCTTTTATCTTCGTTTTAACTATCTATATGTAGTAGTCTTAACCTCTTTTTGGCGGCTCTTGCTATCAGGCTAACTCCGGCTTCTGGAAGAAAAAATATACTCCTCCTGTGAAGAAGAAGTCTACGGCGGGTAACACATGTGGCCGTAAACCAAAGACATTGGCTCAAATCTTGCCTGAGCTTGACGACTAAGAGGTAAAACCTGAACCCTTAGCCATCTTTTTATACAACTTATTGACAAAGATTCTAACTCAAGACGAGACAGAAATGAGCCACGCCAACACCCCTAAGGTAACTTATCTTTCTTCCGACCCAGAGAACATCCCCCAACCGAAGATACGGCGGTCACCCGAAAAGTTCCTTTTTCGCACCCTCTTGCTTACTTAGATCCCAAATTTTCCTTGAAAAAACAACAATACGACTCTCGACGTCAAACCCAGAGTACCGGCTTTGGGGACCTTATGACCGGCTTACCGAACGCCCCAGCACCGCGGAAACGTCCTGCTGAAGTACTTAGCATGAACCCAATATCCGTCTTATATTTCTGCAATATTGTCTTATTAACTCAACTTTGTAGGAGTCCCCTCCTTCCTCTGGGATTCAACTGCCTCCAAGCTTCCCCCCATGAAGGTCAACCCCAAGTAAGTCTTCGCCTCTGTCGTGCATACACTACTTGCATCACCTTTATACTATGTGTTGACTCCTTGTTCTTTCAGGGCGCAAGCTAAGCGCGGAAAGGCCGGTGGGTCTACCGCTGCTCTGACTAATCAACAGCCAGACATTGCTGACCCATCCAACTCTCTGGCTAAACCTTCTAATGCTGGCAGAAAAATGCCTGAGCAATCTCCCCCGCCTTCATAGTCGGCGCGCCATCACCGGGTGGCTTTTGATAGCCCCATGGCTGACCCTAAGCCGTCCCAACCTTCTACTGAAGACTCTCCTCTTCCTGACATCATTATCACTGGGATGGGTTATCAATCTCCAGCACACCACACTCTGACGAAGCATTCCAACAAAGCTGTTACTGACTCTCCCGAAAAGCTTGAGTTTGAATTCCCTTCCTTGGATAAGATGACTGTAGAAGATTTACATGCCGGCTATCTGAACCGCCTGTCAGCCAGCCGCAACATGGAGAGCAAGCTTGTGGGCTTGATGAAGAAAAAATATGAGGTATTCTCCATCTCCTATATTTTCCTTATACCCTTATGTAGCCCCCAAGAGCTGGTTTAGTATTGCAAATGGTAAACCGGGTCTTCCAATCCTTGTCATAACTAGAATAGCTTAGCCTGTAGTCCCCAAGTATCGGTTTAATATGTATATATGAAGTCGGTACTCAGTTTGACGAGATGATCAATGGTAGCCCCCAAGTCCGGATCAGTATAGAAATAATGAGCTGAAACTTCACTGTAACTTGGAAAGCGTCGATGTAGCCCCCAAGTGCCGGTTTATGTTTATGAAGATGAGCCGGAAATGCATTATAAAACTTGGAAAGTGTCGTGTGTAGCTCCCAAGTGACGGCTTAACCTGATGAAGATGAGCCAGAACTTCATTGTAAAATTGGAGAACAAACACACATTAGCCCCCAAGTGCCAAGTATATTACTTGTAATGTGCTTGGGACTTTATAAGAGTGACTTCATCCTGGCGACTTTGATATTGACAACCTTTCTCTTGTGAAATACATGAGGCGTTGAATACTGCCGAGTGTGAGCGGGCCGGCTTGAGGGAGGACTTGTCAGCCCAACAGACCGCCCGGGCCATAACAGAAGAGAAGCTGCGAGCAACTATTGAAGAGATTGGGAAACTCCAAGGTGAATTCCTTGCATATAAGAAGACTGTTGAAACTGAACAAGCCGCCCCGGAGAAGCACACGAGCGATGCAGAGGACCGGCTCAACCTTGCCTCGGCAGAGCTGAAGACCCTCAAGGATCACATCTCCAAGATGACCGCTGCTATCTTTGGTAAGTGCATATGACTCAAAAAGACTTTCATTAAACAAACACCCGCCGGGCGGCTTATACCTTGGACCTTTCCTTGCAGGCGAAGGGAGCCACCAGCTATCTTCGGATAGTCTGATGAAATTGAAGGCTGTGTACACTTTGATGAAACAACTGTATAGCGGGGCCCTTTGCACCATCAAGGCTATGGTGACGACCAAGTATGTCCCCAAATTTATGAAGGGCGTCTTGGAGGTTTTATCAACTCTACCGAAGTAGGTGGAAGAAATAAGGCGATCAGCCGCCAGAAGAGGAGCTATCGTTGCGCTGAGTCGGTCCCTAGCCTTCGCTTTGGAATTAACTACCGAAGAGATGATGAACGGCTTCCCTTCCAAGAAGGATGACAACTCATATTTCACGGAAGCTGACTATGCCAAGTGCGTTAAGGCCTCCCGTCGGCTTGCCTCCATCTTGGTTGAAGAAACAGACTTGGTTCCATATCAGGCGGCTTACGACGCAAACAACCAACGGCTGTGGTGTCCTACCTTTGAAGATAGAAACCTTGTCCCTGCATGTCATAAGTCGCTCTTTGCTCCTGGCATTGATCCATCTCCACTTTTCGATGATGCTCAATTCGAAGCCTTACTAAACTGCTGGGATGTGGATCGTCTTCAGATCGAAGAGCCCGAAGGCCCAGCGCAGGATGACCCGTGAGCCAATTAGATTCTTTTTATCCTCCACTAATTATAACCCTGCCAACTGAGCCGGAACAAGTGAAACTTTTAGACCTGTCCTCTTTTGAGCTCCTGGAGAGCTGTGTAATAGACTTAGAAAAACCTTGATTGTCTGAATCATGCTATCGTGCACGTAGGAAACTGCACAACTTGATATATCTGTAGCTGCTTAGTGTTTCACTCATCTCTTGTCATCAGACTTCATGGTGGCTTATCTTAAGAGATAAAGCCAGCCAAAACAAACAACAAAATATGTTCTGCATTCTATGAGGGCGGCTTGAGAAAGCACAACCCAGAAATGTTAAATCTTTCCTGACCTTGCTTTTTACTCATATGCCGGTTCTGCTGGGTGGACTCGCTACTAGAACTCGTTAACAGTACAGGGTCTCTATCGAGAGTGACCATCAATTTCTTTTAACGGCTCTGGGTCTTTAAGCGAGATTAACTGATAAGAGTGCAGTGAACTAGAAAGAGATGCAACAGGGCATGACTACCCTTAGGGCCCATAAGCTACCTCTCACGTGACACAAATCCGCCGTTTGGATCTTAAACAGTGCAAGGTCTTTGAAAGAGTAATTGTTTAAGAGTACAACGCGCCACATAGCGGAGAGTCGGCAGCAGATGGGTGAGTTTGTCCTTGCTTTCCGTAAGCCGGACCTCATGTGACAAGAGTCGCCGGTTTAACCTTGACCTGTATAGGGTCTCTAGTGAGAGTGACTTCCAAATATGTTTGAACAACTCAGGTCTCTATTCGAGATTAACTAGCAAGAGTTCAGCGGGTCACATAGCGGAGCAGCAGCAGCATACATGTAGGTTTAACTCAAACTTGCATTGGCTGAAGAGCCGACCAAGAGGGTGTGTAAGATAAACCCGGTGGGTTGGAAGCCCCCAAATGACCTTGTTTATGGAGTCAACTTTTGGGTATACAACCCGCCTTACAGTGGCTGAAGAGCCGATCAAAAGGGTGTGTAAGCTGAACCCTGGCGGGTTAGAAGCCCCCAAGTGACCTTGTTGACGGAGTCAACTTTTGGGTATACAACCCGCCTTACGGTGGCTGAAGAGACGATCAAAAGGGTGTGTAAGTCGAACCCTGACGGGTTAGAAGCCCCCATATGACCATGTTGATGGAGACAACTTTTGCACAAGCTGAGATACGTAAAAACAGCAGAGGCTCCGGCTTGCAGGGATGCTAACTTTATTATATATATATATGTGTGTGTGTGTGTGTGTGTGTGTGTGTGTGTGTGTGTGTGATATGTACAATGATGATGTACAATGGTGGGAGTTGATGACTCAAGTATAGTAAGGCCGCAGATCAGCTATAGTCCATGGCCGGCGGGTCTCCTGCCCAGAACTGCTTGACTCGTCTCGTATATCAATGAGATAATACGACCCATTGTTGAGATTTCTGCTGACCACAAAAGGTCCTTCCCATGGGGGGGATAGCTTGTGCGCATCTGTCTAATCTTGAATCAAACGCAACACCAAGTCGCCTTCTTGAAACATCCAGGTCTTAACTCTGCGACTATGATAGCGACGCAGGTCTTGTTGATAAATCGATGATCGAGCCGCCGCCAGATCACGCTCTTCATCCAAAGCATCCAACGCGTCTTGACGCGCTGCCTCATTATCTGCCTGAACATAAGCCGCCACCCGTGATGAGTCATGATGTATATCGCTTGGTAACACAGCCTCTGCACCATAAACCATGAAGAAAGGCATATAGCCTGTTGATCTGTTGGGAGTAGTTCTAATGCTCCATAATACTGACAACAACTCCTCTACCCAACAACCCGGCGTTCGTTGTAGAGGAACCATAAGCCGATGCTTGATGCCTCTCAAGATCTCCTAGTTAGCATGCTCTGCCTGACCATTCGATTGTGGATGAGCAACCACAGAAACGTCAAGCCGGATGTGTTTACTTTCATAGAATGCTTGCATAGCCCCCTTGGATAGGTTTGTACCATTATCTATGATGATACTATGAGGGTAACCAAAGCGGTACATCAATTTTCTAACAAACTGAACCGTCGTAGCCGCGTCACACTTGCTGACCGCTCAGCCTCTACCCACTTGGTAAACTTGTCCACCGCCACCAAGAGGTGGGTCTTCTTGTCCTTGGATCTCTTGAAGGGCCCGACCATATCAAGCCCCCAAACCGCAAACGGCTAGGTAACTAGAATCATTCGCAATTCCTGAGCCAGCACATGAGCACGCCGCCCGAACTTCTGACATCCATCGCACTTGAGAACCAAGTCTTCCGCATCCTTACGAGCCGTCAACCAGAAGAAACCATGTCGAAAAGCCTTGGCCACCAGAGATTTTGAGTCGGCGTGATGACCACAATCGCTAGCATGAATTTCATTGAAGATTTATTTACCTTCTCCAGGTGAAACACAACGTTGAAAAACACCGGTAACACTGCACTTATGTAGCTCACCATTGATGACCGTCATAGACTTAGATCGTCTGATGATTTGTCTTGCCAAGGTCTCACCCTCAGGTAACTCGCCGCAAGTCAGGTACGCTAAGTAAAGCAACGTCGAGTCAGGGATAGCATGTAGAGCCGCCACCAGCTGTCCCTCCGGGTCAGGTATAGCCAGGTCTTCCTCTGAAGGTAGCTTAACTAACGGCTGATGTAGCATGTCCAAGAAAAAGTTAGGCGGCACCGGCTTACGCTGGGAGCCCAGCCTTGACAACACGTCAGCCGCCTCATTTCTGCGACGATCAATATAATCCACCTGATACCCCTTAAAGTAACCAGCAATGAAATCTACCGCCTGATGATAAGCCGCCATCCGCGGGTCCTTGGAATCCCACGTGCCCGAAGCTTGCTGGGCCACGAGATCTTAGTCGCCGAGACATCGAACCCGGCTCAGGTTCATCTCCTTAGCCACCCGGAGGCCATGAAGTAAAGCTTCATACTCAGCTGCATTGTCAGTAGAAGGAAACATAAACCTTAGCACATAACAGAACTTGTCACCTTTAGGGGAAGTTAAGACAACCCCAGCCCCTGATCCTTCCAATTGCCTGGATCCGTCAAAGTGAATCATCCGGTACGTATTGTCCTACTTCTCCTCGGGAGCCTGACACTCTGTCCATTCATTTATAAAATCCACCAAGGCTTGAGACTTGACCGCCGTGTGAGGCACGTATTTCAGATTTAGAGGTCCAAGCTCCAATGCCCACTTAGCGATCCTACCGGTGGCTTCTCTGTTTTTAATTATTTCTCCCAATGGGGAAGAACTAACCACTGTGACTTGGTGTCCCAGGAAATAATGCTTCATCTTCCGATTTGCCATGAACATCCCATATATCAACTTTTGCCAATGTGGGTATCTCTGCTTGGACTTTATCGGGACTTCACTAACGTAGTAAACCGGCCTCTGAACCGGATATTCCTTCCCTGCCTCCTTACGCTCAACAACAATTGCGGCGCTGACTGCCCTATTATTAGCTGCCACATATAGGAGCAAAGGTTCCTTCTCAGCCGGAGCGGCCAAAACCGGCGTCTCAGTGAGTTGCTTCTTGAGTGCTCAAACGCCTCACCCGCCGCTTACTCCAGACAAAGTTGTCTGTTTTCTTCATCATCTGGTATAAAGGAATAGCCTTCTCACCCAGGCGGCTTATGAACCGGCTTAACGCAGCGATTCGACCTGCCAGGCATTGAACATCATTAATGCATGCCGGCTCAGATAGGGAAGTAATAGCCTTTATTTTTGCCGGATTAGCCTCAATGCCACGCTCAGAGACTAGAAAACCCAAGAGCTTGCCTGCAGGAACTCCAAAAACACACTTAGCCAGGTTAAGCATCATCTTGTAGACCCATAAATTATCGAAAGTTTCCTTCAGGACGTCAAGTAGCGTCTCCTTCTTCCTTGACTTGACCACAATATCATCCACATATGCATGAACGTTGCGTCCAATTTGACTGTGAAGACAGTTCTGCACGCAACGCTGGTAAGTCGCCTAGGAACTCTTAAGACCGAAAGGCATAGACACATAGCAGAAAGCACCAAAAGGCGTGATGAAAGCCATCTTCTCTTGATCCTTGACTACCATCTTGATCTGGTGATAACCGGAATAAGCGTCCAGGAAGCATAAGCTCTCACAACTCGCCGTTGCATCAATAATCTGGTCGATATGGGGGAGAGCAAATGGGTCAACTGGACATGCCTTGTTAAGATTTGTGTAATCCACACACATACGCCACATGTCATTCTTCTTAAGCACTAGCACTAGGTTAGCAAGCCACTCCTGGTGAAACACTTCAACGATGAACCTTGCTGCCAGAAGCCGGTCCACCTCTTCCCCAATAGCCTTGCGCCTTTCTTCATTGAATCGCCGGAGGAACTGTTTAATCGGCTTAATCTTAGGATCCACATTAAGGTGGTGCTCAGCGAACTCCCTCGGTACACCCGGCATGTTAGAAGGTTTCCATGCGAAGATGTCCCGATTCTCACGGATGAATTTGATGACCGCGCTTTCCTATTTGGGATCCATATTGGCCCCAATAGTGAAGTGTTGTGATGATTCACCTGGAGTAAAATCCACCAGCTTGGTATCATCCACCACAAACTTGAGGGGCAGCTCAGATTCCGTGTTAGGCTTTTTGAGTGGAGTCATGTCCTCCGGGTTAACATTTTCCTTATAGAACTTGAGCTCTGCTTCAGCGCAACTTGATTCTGCGTAAGCCGCGTCTCCTTCCTCACACTCAATGGCCATATTCCGATCACCATGCACGGTAATCGTCCCGTTAACCCGGGCATCTTGAGCTGTAAGTAGACATAGCAAGGCCTAGCCATGAACTTGGCGTAAGCCGGCCGTCCAAACAGAGCATGATATGGACTTTTGATTTTGACCACCTCAAACCACAAGGATTCCACCCTGTAGTTGTATTCATCACCAAAAGAATCCTCCAAAGAGATCTTACCCACTGGATAAGCTGACTTTCTGGGTACCATGCCATGAAAGACTGTCGAAGAAGGCCTAAGATCCTTATCAAGCAACTTCATCCAGCGGAAAGTGTCCTAGTATAGGATATTAATGCTGCTGCCACCATCCATAAGTACCTTAGTAAACACGTATCCTCCCACTTGGGGCAACTACCAAAGCCAGCTGCCCCGGGTTATCAACACGCGGCGGGTGATCCTGTCTACTCCAAGTTATGTCGTACTCAGACCACTTCAAATATTGCGGGAGAGCCGGCGTGACTGCATTAATCACCCGCTTATGCACCTTCTAGTCTCGCATGTCAAGGCAGGTTGTGAAAACATGGTACTGACCCGCACTGAGCTGCTTCGGGTTACTCTGATACCTAGACTGGTTATTCTGTTGTTGATTACCGCCGCTAGATTGCTGATGATGACCTCCTTGATTGCCCTGACCCTGATAGCCGGATCCTGAGCCGCCGACACCAAAACCGGCCCTTGACCCGCTTGGACCTGAGCCGCCTGACGGGCTACCATCGTTATTATGATGTTGCTACAAGCTGTAATCCCAAAACTGCTGCATAATGCTGCAATTCCTCCATGTATAGCCCGCCGGCTTATCGCGCCGACTGCACTCTGGACAAGGTTTATTGAGCATATCTTCTAGGTTGAAAGGAGTTTTACCCTTATTAAGGGGCTGCCTGAAATTCCCATTGCCCTTAGCAGGATTGTTCCCAGCGCTGGTGTTTGCCACCAATTCTGACCCGTCGTCCGAATACTTCTGCTTGCCATGGTTGTCGTTTCTAGCCGCACCCTTGCCATTGATACTTTTCTTAACCTGACCCGATTTCTCCTCATCAGAGCCTAGGTCTTTTGTGTTGTCAGAGTCGGCATACTTGGTGAGAGCCACCATGAGTTTCCCCATGTCTTGAAACGAGCGCTTGAGCCGGCCAAGCTTCTGCTTCAGAGGCGTAAAGTGGCAATTCTTTTCCAGAATCAAAACCGCTTGCGTCGCCGTAATCTGCTCAGACGAGTGGATGATAGCTGAGACCCGCCGGACCCAATGATGAGCCGATTCATCTTCTTGTTGCACACAATGATCCAAATCCACAATCATCATCGACTTCTTGCACGTTCCTCGATTTTTTTTATGAACTTCGCCTTTAGATCGGCCCAAGAATTAATGGTGTTGGGTGGCAAGCCCTTGAACCACGTGCGAGCTGGTCCTTCCAACATCATGATGAAATATTTGGTACATACTGCATCATTGACGTCTAACATCTCCATGGCCAGCTCATAGCTTTCAATCCAAGCCTCCGGAGGTAGATCAGCAGTATAATTTGGGACCTTGCGAGGGCCCTTGAAATCCTTCGGTAGACGCTCATTCCGCAAAGCCGACGCTAAGCATGGTACTCCCACAGCCCTGGAGGTTACTCCTGCTCCTACCGAGATGGAAGGATCGTTTGCGGGTTCTTGATGAGCCGCTGCCGCTGCCAGAGCTGCCGCCTCTCGCTGTGTTCTTGCCCGATCCACCAGTGCCTGAGCATCCAGAGCCTCCCGGTCAAAACGCGGCGGGTTCCGGTGTTGATCACTTCTAGAAACCGCTGACGACTCATAACGCCGACTGTAGCTACGGTTGGGGATGGGGGTTGAATGCACGCGACTCCCGCTTTAAGTGTACTTATCCTGCTGGGCCACCGCCGTCTGCAGGTATCCAATAGCGTTCCGCACCTCCTCTATGAAAGGCGCCTCATCTGGGATAGGGACTATACCAAGCTGGGCTGCTACCGCCACCTTGTTCTCCGCTGGGTTGGAATAGTGACTCACCGGCGTTGGGCAAGACACTGGTGGGGTCTGGTTTCATCGGGGCGGGTTAAGCTGCTGATGCTGAACCGCCGGCCGGCTTCTAGGTACTTCCGCTGTCCGAGTTAAGGTTAAAGGTACGTTCCGCCCCGTTCCTGGCATGTTGAAAAGGTTTCTGGCCTCATACTGATCCGACAAGCGGGACTGATGCGTCATCTGCTGAACCGCCGCTGCAGACTGCTGCTCTAGCTCAAGGCGGAAAGCATCTGCCCTAAGGCACACCGCCTCCGCATCCATCTGAGCCTTCAGCGCACTGATCTCTTGTTGGACCTCGGTCATCTGGTCCTTCAGCCTCGCGATCTTCGTGTTTCAGGCCGCTTGATTTTCAGCTGTGACCTTAGTTGCCATCAGGGTTGTAAGCTCATTCATCAGATCCAGAAGAACTTGAACCGGCATCCTATCAGCTCCCGATCCAGCTTCGCCGGCGGTTGTGCTACTCGGGGCCGGCACCGAACCCGCCATGAAGACGGCAGCACGGTTCGATGGCTCATAATCCTCCGACTCATGATATTTTAACTCCGGGTAAGGCTCGACGTAGCCCCCGATCCCGCCATTGTGAAGCTAGTAAATTGATTCCGCCTGTCCGCTTGAAGATCCATCCTCCGAGAATACGAGAGTTCCCCGTGACATAGAATCTTCAAGATCCATGCCCTGAGTAAAGCCGACGAAGACATGCTTCCTGCCCGGGTTAGCGCGGGCGGATTGCACTTGTTGGGCGGGTTGCGCGTGCTGGGCCGGCTTGACGAAGTCAGTGCAGATGTTCGGCCCGGGTTTAGATCTGCCGATCTTGCCGATGAAGACGTGGATTCCGCTGAAGGGAACCCGGAAACCATACCCTATTGAGTCAGCCTCGGGGCCCTAGCCAGAGTCGTTGATGTAGAGCTGGCCCCAGCGACTCTTGTTCATCATGCCAACAGCGTACCCCTTCATCCCTGGGAGAGAGCCCTTTGAGAACTCAACACCACCGAGCACTAGCCCCATGGTGGGCGCCAACTATCGTGGTTTTGTCACGGTAGATGTCCGAAGACTTAGGTTCGAGGCCATCGCTAAGGTGGTGGACTCAAAGGGGTTGGTCAAGACGAGGGACACGAGTTTACCCAAGTTCGGCCCCTCAAGAAGAGGTAAAAGCCTAAGTCCTACTTGTGTTGTATTGATTGGAGTATCGATTACAAGGGAGCAAATTCGCTTGACCTAGCTCTCGATTGATTGGTTTCTGTCTAAGCCGCCCCGGGGTCTCGCCTTTATATAGGAGGTCGAGGCCCTGGGTTACACGAGTCCTACACCGACTCTTACAACGTAGTCAATCTTGTCTCTAAGACGCCTTGCCGTCTTGGGCAAGCCGTCTCCGGGCGGCTTAACCACCCGTGTCTTCATACCATCTTCTGTCTGGGCCTTCGTCTTGGCCCATCTTGGTAAGCCGCCGTACGGCAAGGCCTACATCTTTCGGCCCACCTTACAAGTCTTACTTATGAGCCGCCAGGTATGACCCGGCCCCTCCTAGGCGGGTCTTACCACAAGGTTATATCCCCAACAGGGTGCCACATAATCAAAGTGATATACCTTACACTAAGACTCCTAGTCAATGCATGGATGAATTTGATAATGATAATGTTACGCAAGAGCATTTCAATAATTATGTTAAAGATCATTAAGGCATAATGCTATGATGATAGATCGCTTGAGTGACTTGATGTTCAGAATTGCTAATGATGTTAAGGGTCTAGGTAAGCATGCTTCTATCATTCACACCCAACTAGACCAAGTTGCTAAGTCACAAAATGATTTGCTTGCTGAGATAAATGATAGTATGAATGACAATGCTGTTAGAGTAATGACTAGAGGAGGTCGAATGACTCAGGAACCTCTTTATCCTGAAGGTCATCCTAAAAGAATAGAATAGGATTCTCAAAGAATTAATGATGATGCACCTAGTCCATCTAATAAGAAAAAGAAAAGGAAGAAGGATAGGGCTTTGCATGCTTCTAGTGAACCTGTTACAGAAAAAAAACTATTGAGAATCATAATGATGTTTCTATTTCCGGTGCTGAGACACAATCTAGTAATGAACATTCACCTAGTGATAATGAAAGTAATGATGAGAATCACGATGTTCATGTAGATGCTCCACCAGCTAGTAATAAAGAACCTGATAATGATGTGGAAATAGAACCTGCTAAAGATCTTGATAATCCACCTCCTAAAATAAATGCTATGATAAAAAAGATTATGTTGCTAGAAAGCATGGAAAATAAAGAGAGCCATGGACTCAAAAACCCATGCCTTTCCCTGAGCCTTCTAAGAGTAAGGACGAGGAAGATTTTGAGCGCTTTGCTGAAATGATTAGGTTTGTCTTTTTGCACACTCGATTGACTGATATTTTAAAAATGCCTCCGTATGCTAAGTATATGAAGGATATTATTACCAACAAAATAAAAATACCTGAAAGTGAAATTGATAGTATGCTTGCTAATTATTCTTTTGATGGTGGGGTGCCTAAGAAGTTGGGAGATCCTGGTATACCCACAATGTTGGGGAACGTCGCATGGGAAAAAAAATTCCTATGCGCATGCAAACCTATCCATGGTGATAAGCATCTATGAGAGGGAGAGTGGATCTACGTACCCTTATAGATCGCTAAGCGGGAAGCGTTAAGAAACACGGTTGGTGTAGTCGTACTTCTTCGCGATCCAAATCGCTGAGCGTCCCGCAATCTAATCATGGACCGTCATGTCGTCACGATCCGTCCCGCGATCCGATCACGAACATCCCATGGCCTTGATCACGATCCTTCTGATCTAGTACCGAACAGACGACACCTCCGCGTTCAGCACACGTGCAGCTTGATGACGATCTCCACCGTCTTGATCCAGCAAGAGGAGGCGGAGAGGATGAAGAGTTCACCGGCAGCGTGAGGGCGCTCTGGTGATGGTGGTGGAGTTATTCCTACAGGGCTTCACCTAAGCACTACAGAAAACTGATCTAGAGGAGAAACTTTGCACTGGAGGTTAGGGTTGCACGTGGAAGAAAGAACTTGTGCCAAAACCCTCAAACCCCTCTAGTATATATAGGAGGACAGGAGGAGGAGGAGGGGCTGGCGCAAGGGCCAAAGCCCACCTGGTTCGGCCGGCTAGGGAGGAGTCCTCCTCTTCCCACTCCTAGTGGGATTAGGACTCCTTCCATATATAGCCCTTTTTGCCTTTTTCCACCTTTTTCCTTTTGGTATTTTCTTCCCAGCCTCATGGGCCTTGTGTAGGACTTCCACCAGCCCACCAAGGGCTGGTATTCATCTTCCCATAGACCATAAAACCTCTTGGGTCGAAATACCCCTCCGGTGGTTTCCAGTACACTACCGGCACTCCCGGTACACTACCGGCACTCCCGATACACTACCGATGAGCCCGAAACTTTTCCGGCGACCAAACTGGGACTTCCTATATATGAATCTTTACCTCTGGACCATTCCAGAGCTCCTCGTGACGTCCGGGATCTCATCCGAGACTCCGAACAATCTTCGGTCACCACCATACATAATTCTACACTACCGAAACGTCACCGAACCTTAAGTGTGCAGACCCTGCGGGTTCGAGAACTATGTAGACATGACCGAGACACCTCTCCGGCCAATAACCAATGGCAGGACCTAGATGTCCACATTGGTTCCTACATATTCTACGAAGGTCTTTATCGGTCGAACCTCTGTGTCAAGGATTCAGTTTATCCCGTATAACGTTCCCTTTGTTCTTCGGTATGTTACTTGCCCGAGATTCGATCGTCGGTATCTCCATACCTAGTTCAACGTCGTTACCAGCAAGTCTCTTTACTCGTTCCGTAATACAAGATCCCGCAACTAACAATTTGTCACATTGCTTGCAAGGCTTATTGTGATGTTGCATTACCGAGTGGGCCCCGAGATACCTCTCCGTCACACGGAGTAACAAATCCCATTCTCGATCCATGCCAACTCAACAGACACCATCGGAGATACCTGTAGAGCACCTTTATAGTCACCCAGTTACGTTGCAACGTTTGATACACACAAGGCACTCCTCCGATATCCGTGAGTTGCATGATCTCATGGTCATAGGAACATATACATTGACATGCAGAAAACAGTAGCAATAAACTGACACGATCATACGCTACGTTTGTAGTTTGGGTCTTGTCCATCACATCATTCTCCCAATGATGTGATCCCGTTATCAAATGACATCACATGCCAATGGCTAGGAAACCTTGACCATCTTTGATCAACGAGCTAGTTCACTAGAGGCATACTAGGGACACAGTGTTGTCTATTTACCCACACATGCAATGTGTTTCCAATCAATACAATTATAGCATGGATAATAAACGATTATCATGAACAAGGAAATATAATAATAAACACTTTATTTATTGCCTCTAGGGCATATTTCCAACAGTCTCCCACTTGCACTAGAGTCAATAATCTAGTTCACATCACTATGTGATTTACATGGTAATGAATCGAACACCCATCCAGTTCTGGTGTTGATCATGTTTAGCCTTTGGAAGAGGTTTAGTCAATGGGTCTACAACATTCAGATCCATGTGCACTTTGCAAATATTTATGTCCTTCTCCTCGATGTAGAACCGAATGAAGTTGAAGCGTTGCTTTATGTGTCTGGTCCTCTTGTGAAACCTTGGTTCCTTGGCTAGAGCAATGGCACCAGTGTTGTCACAGAACTGGTTTATTGGATTCAGTGCACTAGGCACTACTCCAAGATCTGTCTTGAACTGCTTCATCCAGACACCTTCCTTCGCTGCCTCCGAGGCTGCGATGTACTCCGCTTCGCACGTAGAATCAGCTACCACGCTCTGCTTGGAACTGCACCAACTTACTGCTCCCCCGTTAAGAATAAATACGTACCCTTTACGACGAGCTCTTCATCACCTCCATAAACGAGAAACATCTCCTTAGTCCTTTTAAGGTACTTAAGGATATTCTTGACCGCTTGCCAGTGCTCCATTCCAGGATCACTTTGAAACCTTCCAGCCATACTTATGGCAAGGCTGACATTGGGTCTTGTGCATAGCATTGCATACATGATAGAGCCTATGGCTGAAGCATAGGGGATGACGCTCATCTTTTCTTTATCATCTGAGTCACTTGGCATTAAGTCTTACTCAACTTCACACCTTGTAACACAGGCAAGAACCCCTTCTTGGACTGTTCTATTTTGAATTTCTTCAAAACTTTATCAAGGTATGTGCTCTGTGAAAGTGCTATTAAGCGTCTCGATCTATCTCTATAGATCCTAATGCCTAATATGAAAGCAGCTTCTCCTAGGTCCTTCATTGAAAAACTCTTATTCAAATATTCCTTCACGCTTTCCAGCATTTCTATATTGTTTCCAATCAGCAATATGTCATCCACATATAACACTAGAAATGCTATAGAGCTCCCACTCACTTTCTTGTAAATACAAGCTTCTCCATAAACTTGTATAAACCCAAACGCTTTGACCACTTCATCAAAGCGCTTATTCCAACTCCGAGATGCTTGCACCAGTCCATAAATGGATCGCTGGAGTTTGCAAACTTTGTCAGCATTCTCTAGATCGACAAAACCTTCAGGTTGCATAATATACAACTCTTCCTCAAGGAAACCGTTGAGGAACGCCGTTTTGACATCCATATGCCAAATTTCATAGTCGAAATAGGCAGCTATTGCCAACATGATTCTAACAGACTTAAGCATCGCTACGGGTGAGAAAGTCTCATCGTAGTCAACTCCTTGAACTTGTGAAAAACCCTTTGCCACAAGTCGACCTTTATAGACGGTTACATTACCGTCCACGTCCGTCTTCTTCTTAAAGATCCATTTGTTCTGAATGGCCTTTCGCCCTTCAGGTAGTACTTCCAAAGTCCATACTTTGTTTTCATACATGGATCCCATCTCGGATTTCATGGCCTCTAACCATTTCTCGGAATCCGGGCCCATCACTGCTCCTCCATAGCTCGTAGGTTCATTGTTGTCTAACAACATGACCTCCAAGACAGGGTTGCCTTACCACTCGGGAGTAGTACGCGTCCTTGTCGACCTACGAGGTTCAATAGCAGCTTGATCCGAAGCTTTATGATCATCATCATCAACTTCCTTTTCTACCGTCGTAGGTTCCACAGAAAACATCTTTCTGCGCTGCGCTACTTTCTGGTTGAAGTAAAGGTTCAATAAACTCATCAAGCTCTATTTTCCTCCCACTCAATTCTTTCGAGAGAAACTCTTTCTCAAGAAATGTTCCGTTCTTTGCGACAAACACTTTGCCTTCGGATCTGAGATAGAAGGTATACCCGACTATCTCTTTCGGGTATCCTATGAAGACGCATTTCTCCGCTATGGGTTCCAGCTTTTCAGGATGAAGCTTTTTGACATAAGCATCACATCCCCAAACTTTAAGAAACGACAACTTTGGCTTTTGCCAAACCACAGTTCATATGGCGCCGTCTCAACGGATTTTGATGGTGCCCTATTTAAAGTGAATGCAACTGTCTCTAATGCATAACCCCAAAACGATAGTGGCAAATCAGCAAGAGACATCATAGAACGTACCATATCTAATAAGGTTTGATTACGACGTTCAGACACACCATTACGCTGTGGTGTTCCGGGCGGTGTCAACTGTGAAACAATTCCACATTGTCTTAAGTGACTGCCAAACTCATAACTCAGATATTCACCTCCTCGATCAGATCTCAGAAATTTAATCTTCTTGTTACGATGATTCTCAACTTCACTCTAAAATTGCTTGAACTTTTCAAACGTTCAGACTTGTGTTTCATCAAGTAAATATACCCATATCTAGTCAAGTCATCAGTGAAGGTGAGGAAGTAACGATATCCACCGCGCGCTGCAACATTCATTGGACCGCACACATCAGTATGTATAATTTCCAATAAGTCACTTGCCCGTTCCATTGTTCCAGAGAACGGCGTTTTAGTCATCTTGCCCATGAGGCATGGTTCACATGTGTCAAGTGATTCAAAATCAAGTGACTCAAAAAGTCCATCAGCATGGAGCTTCCTCATGCGTTTTACACCAATATGACCTAAATGGCAGTGCCACAAGAAAGTGGTACTATCATTATCAACTCTACATCTTTTGGCATCAATGTTATGAACATGTGTGTCATCACTATCAAGATTCAATATGAATAAACCCCTAACATTGGGTGCATGACCATAAAAGATATCACTCATATAAATAGAACAACCTTTATTCTCTGATTTAAATGAGTAACCGTCTCGCAATAAACAAGATCTAGATATAATGTTCATGCTCAACGCAGGCACTAAATAACAATTATTCAGGTTCATCACTAATCCTGATGGTAATCGAAGAGAGAGCGTGCCGACGGCGATCACATCAACCTTGGAACCATTTCCCACGCGCATCGTCACTTCGTCCTTTGCCAGTCTTCGTTTATTCCGTAGTTCCTGCTTTGAGTTGCAAATGTGAGCAACCGAACCGGTATCGAATACCCAGGCACTACTACGAGAACTAGTAAGGTACACATCAATAACATGTATATCATATATACCTTGTTTGTCTTTGGCCGCCTTCTTGTCAGCCAGGTACTTGGGGCAGTTCCGCTTCCAGTGACCAGTCCCTTTGCAATGAAAGCACTCAGTTTCTGGCTTAGGTCCATGCTTAGACTTCTTTGTGGGAGTAGCAACTGCTTTGCCATCCTTCTTGGTTTTACCCTTCTTGCCTTTGCCCTTGCCATTTTTCTTGAAACTAGTGGTTTTATTGACCATCAACACTTGATGTTCTTTCTGGATTTCAGACTCAGCGACTTTTAGCATCGCAAACAGCTTGGATGATGACTTGTTCATCCCGTGCATGTTATAGTTCATCACAAAGCTCTTGTAACTAGGTGGCAGTGATTGAAGAACTCTGTCAATGATCGCCTCTTGCGGAAGGGTAATTCCCAACTCAGCTAGACGGTTTGAATACCCAGACATTCTGAGTATATGCTCACTGATAGACCCGTTCTCCTTCATCTTGCAAGCATAGAACTTATCGGAGGTCTCATACCTCTCGATCCGGGCATTTTTCTAAAAAATAAACTTCAACTCCTGGAACATCTCATATGCTCCATGACGTTCAAAACGTCTTTGAAGTCCCGGTTCTAAGCCATACAATATTGCGCACTGAACTATTGAGTAGTCTCCAGCACGAGCCTCCCAAGCGTTCTTAGCGTCTTCGAAGGTCATGTCTTCTGGTTGGTCACCAAGCGATGCATCAAGGACATATTGTTTCTGGGAAGCCGTGAGGATAATCCTCAGATTACGGGCCCAATCAACAAAGTTACTTCCATCATCTTTCAACTTAACTTTCTCTAGGAACGCATTAAAATTCAGGGGTGCTACAGCGCGAGCCATTGATCTACAACATAAATATGCAAAGGTTACTTAGACTATTGTTCAAGATAATGAGTTTAGTTAATCAAATTTACTAAAGCTCCCACTCAAATTGACATCCCTCAGGTCATCTGAGTGTCACATGATCCAAATACACCAACTCAAGTCCGATCATCACGTGAGTTAAGGTGGCTTCAATGGTGAACATCATTATGTTGATCATATCTACTATATGACTCATGTTCGACCTTTTGGTCTCTTGTGTTCCGAGGCCATGTCTGTACATGCTAGGCTCGTCAAGTTTAATCCGAGTGTTCTGCATGTGCAACACTGGCTTGCACCCGTTGTATGTGAACGTAGAGTCTATCACACCCGATCATCACGTGGTGTCTCAACACGACGAACTTTTGCAACGGTGCACACTCGGGGAGAACACAATTTATCTTGAAATTAAGTGAGGGATCACCTTATAATGCTACCGTCGTCCTAAGCAAAACAAGGTGCATAAAGGGATTAACATCACATGCAATTCATAAGTGACATGATATGGCCATGAACTTGTGCTTTAGATCTCCATCTTGAAAGCACCGGCATGATCTCCATCGTCACCGGCACAACACCATGATCTCCATCATCTTGATCTCCATCAATGTGCTGCCATTGGGGTTGTGCCGCCAGCCCTGCTTCTACTTCTATTGCTACCGCTTAGCAATAAAGTAAAGCATTACATAGCACTTAATGATTGGCACGCAGGTCATACAATAATTAAAGACAACCCTATGGCTCCTGCCGGTTGCCGTACTCATCGACGTGCAAGTCGTGAAATTCTATACATCACATGATCATCTTATACATCACATATATCACATCATGTAATTGGCCATATCACATCACAACATACCCTGCAAAAACAAGTTAGACATCCTCTAATTGTTATTGCATGTTTTACGTGGCTGCTATGGGTATCTAGCAAGAATGATTCTCACCTACGCATAAACCACAACGGTGATACACTAGTTTGCTTTTCAACCTTCTCAAGGACCGCCTTTGTCAAATCCGATCCAACTAAAGTAGGAGAAACTGACACCCGCTAGCCGTATGTTGCAACAAGTGTACTTGAGGGAACCGGTCTCTCGTAAGCGGACGAGTAAGTTTGGTCCGGGCCGCTTCATCCCACAATACCGCTGAACCAAAACACGGCCAAGGGAGGAAGCAATCTAAGCATCAACGCCCACAAATCTTTTGTGTTCTACTCGAGATCTCATCGAACCATAGACCTAGCTCATGATGCCACTGTTGGGGAACGTCGCATGGGAAACAAAAATTTTCCTACGCGCACGCAAACCTATCCATGGTGATGAGCATCTACGAGAGGGAGAGTGGATCTACGTACCCTTGTAGATCGCTAAGCGGGAAGCGTTAAGAAACGCGGTTGGTGTAGTCGTACTTCTTCGCGATCCAAATCGCCGAGCGTCCCGCAATCTAATCACAGACCGTCCCGCGATCTCGTCACGATCCGTCCCGCGATCCGATCAAGAACGTCCCGTGGCCTTGATCATGATCCTTCCGATCTAGTACCGAACAGACGGCACCTCCGCGTTCAGCACACATGCAGCTTGATGACGATCTCCACTGTCTTGATCCAGCAAGAGGAGGCGGAGAGGAGGAAGAGTTCACCGGCAGCATGATGGTGCTCCGGTGATGGTGGTGGAGTTATTCCTGCAGGGCTTCGCCTAAGCACCACAGAAAACTGATCTAGAGGAGAAACTATGCACTGGAGGTTAGGGTTGCACGTGGAAGAAAGAACTTGTGCCAAAACCCTCAAACCCCTCTAGTATATATAGGAGGAGAGGAGGAGGAGGAGGGGCTGGCGCAAGGGCCAAATCCCACCTGGTTCGGCCGGCTAGGGAGGAGTCCTCCTCTTCCCACTCCTAGTGGGATTAGGACTCCTTCCATATATAGCCCTTTTTGCCTTTTTCCACCTTTTTCCTTTTGGTATTTTATTCCCAGCCTCATGGGCCTTGTGTAGGACTTCCACCAGCCCACCAAGGGCTGGTATTCATCTTCCCACAGCCCATAAAACCTCTTGGGTCGAAATACCCCTCCCGGTGGTCTCCCGGTACACTACCGGCACTCCCGGTACACTACCGATGAGCCCGAAACTTTTCTGGCGACCAAATTGGGACTTCCTATATATGAATCTTTACCTCCGGACCATTCCGGAGCTCCTCGTGACATCCGGGATCTCATACGGGACTCCAAAAAATCTTCGGTCACCACCATACATAACTCTACACTACCGAAACGTCACCGAACCTTAAGTGTGCAGACCCTGCGGGTTCGAGAACTATGTAGACATGACCGAGACACCTCTCTAGCCAATAACCAATGGTGGGACCTGGATGTCCACATTGGTTCCTACATATTCTACGAAAATCTTTATCGGTCGAACCTCTATGTCAAGGATTCAGTTTATCCCGTATAACATTCCCTTTGTTCTTCGGTATGTTACTTGCCCGAGATTCGATCGTCGGTATCTCCATACCTAGTTCAACCTCGTTACCGGAAAGTCTCTTTACTCGTTCCATAATACAAGATCCCGCAACTAAAAATTAGTCACATTGCTTGCAAGGCTTATTGTGATGTTGCATTACCGAGTGGGCCCCGAGATACCTCTCCGTCACACGGAGTAACAAATCCCAGTATCAATCCATGCCAACTCAACAGACACCATCGGAGATACCTGTAGAGCACCTTTATAGTCACCCAGTTACGTTGCGACGTTTGATACACACAAGGCACTCCTCCGATATCCGTGAGTTGCATGATCTCATGGTCATAGGAACATATACATTGACATGCAGAAAACAGTAGCAATAAACTGACATGATCATACGCTACGTTTGTAGTTTGGGTCTTGTCCATCACATCATTCTCCCAATGATGTGATCCCGCTATCAAATGACATCACATGCCAATGGCTAGGAAACCTTGACCATCTTTGATCAACGAGCTAGTTCACTAGAGGCATACTAGGGACACTGTGTTGTCTATTTACCCACACATGCAATGTGTTTCCAATCAATACAATTATAGCATGGATAATAAACGATTATCATGAACAAGGAAATATAATAATAAACACTTTATTTATTGCCTCTAGGGCATATTTCCAACACACAATACCTTGCTCCATTAAACAAAACTATGTTAAAACTGCTTTATGTGATTTAGGAGCTAGTGTTAGTGTCATGTCTTTCTCTCTTTATAAGAGGCTTGAATTAATAAGCCTACACCTACTGGGATATCTTTGCAAATGGCTGACAAATCCACCACTTTACCTATTGGAATTTGCAAGGATGTTCCTGTTGTGGTTGCAAATGTTACTATCTTTACAGACGTTATTATTCTTGCTATGCCCGAGGACGACAACATGTTGATCATCCTCGGTAGACCCTTTTTAAATACAGCAGGGGTTGTTATTGATTACAACAAAAGCAAGATCACTTTTCATGGAAATGGCAAACAACATACCATTCATTTTCCGAAGAGGCAAATCTTGGTTAATAATATTAATAGCATTGAGCCTAGTGCCATGGTCATTATTGGAGAATTCAAAATTCCTCTACCTATTGCCGAGAAGGAATATTATAATCTTGTTGTGGGGGAAATGCAAATCCCCATAGAGGTAAATTAGTGTCTTACGAAAATTCTCCGGCTTCATGTCAATTGGAAACGGTTATTAATAAGACTTGATCAACCTTATTAATGGATCCTTTTTGAAAGACATGTGGTCGATGAATTTAGTAGGCACAATTCTCTATATTATTAGTTTGCCCTTTGTTATTTTTAGTTGAGGAAAATAAAATGCCATGATTATCCTGTTTTCTGAGTTTTCCATGCAATAAAAAAATGACCCAAAATAAAAAAGTCTCAGAATGCCACAAAAATTTAACATGATTTTTTCTGGAATATTTAAGAATTTTTGGTGCTGGAAACACATTAGTAAGGGGCACCTATGGGCCACTAGGGAACAAGGCGATGCCACCCCCTAGGACACGCCCTGTTGTTGGGTGGGGCCCACAGTGGCCCCTTGCCTTATCTCTTCAGCCCATGTCATCCCTTACCTCCAGCAAAAATTCCCTAGCTCTCAAATTTTCGATCTCTTTGCTCGGAACTCCGTTTCTGAAACTATTTTGAGCAATTGGTCCTTGTTATGTGACTCTCCCATTCCTCCAATTAGTTTTTGCTTTCGTGGTTTATATTTTGCATATTTTACTGCACTTGGTGCTACTGAAAATAAGCTTACATGTCTAATTCTTTGAGGTCCAAGTAGTGGGAATGCTTGATATGTCTTCTATGCATCCATATGAGCAGTAGCTATCAATCTTGCAAAGTTTCATTGACATAATTTTGTGGTCCATAAATTTCAGAAATTTCTTCATAGGAAGATGAGTTTCTTTAGAAGGATCTCTTCAAGAAGGCGTTCTTCGGGAGAATCATCGAGCGAGGGCTTGATGTGTCAAGCTTATGCCGAATGTTGGACAAGCTTGATAGTCATGGCTGACAATAAGTCATGTCATACATGCGAAGAGTTCATGAGTGGTGCATGCATTAAGGAGGAGTTCAATCAGTACATCTACTATACCGGCCTCACTGACTTCCTGTCAGATAAGTGTATCCAACGACATAACCTTATATGTTCATTCACATGTGGATTCCGATATCATCCTCTTACTTCTAGAGTGTTGTTTAATCTCTATGATAAGTCTTATAGTTTATCTCTAGAAGAATTTTGTGACGCATGCAAACTCCCATTTTGAGGTTCACTTGAAAAACCTTCAAAAACTAATTATAATATGTTCCTCGAGAGTCTTTGCGTAGGAGAAGATAGGGGGTGACAAATGCTTAAATAAAAAATATCCATTTTCCCTCTATTTGTTACTTTGCACTCTTTAATGGAAAATATGTAGTAGGTAAACAAGATTGCGGTGCATTGTGCGTTCGGGATTTGAGTCTTATTTACATTGCGGTGACTGGTAAAAGACATTATAACCTCGATGCAATTGTTGCCCGAAAGCTGAACTCTAACTAAAGAAGTGGTGATTTGTATGGGGGAATTTATGCCTCCCGGGTAGCTGCAAAATTAGGAGTCTCGCATCAACCTAATGATCCCATGTTGCCTGACAGATATTTAGCTTTTGAAGCCATGCGTCGTCATGACTTCCTTTTGACTAATGCCAGGGGTTATGAGTACATACTAATATTTGACAAATATTGACATATCCCTGGTACATTATCTGGGCCTGCTCTCTTTGATTTTTAGAACAAGCAGAGATACTATATTTTCGAGAACGAGGTGCAAGAGTACAATGACGCAATGGAGGCTATTTGCTTGGCTGAGGAGGCGGCGCAAAACATCTCCACAAACTATCACGTCAACTATTATCCAAACCAGTCATGGTGATCACCAAGCTAGGCTAAAAGCCTAAGCTTGGGGGAGTACGTATTTCTTACCAACATTACTTTCATGTTCACACACATCATATAAACTGCCGGTGTTCATCCTATTTCATTGTCAATCCATGATTAGTTTTATTTTTCCGCTTTTTTCTTGTGTGTTTGAAAAACTTTGTAAAACCCAAAAATATTTATTGCTTCTTTTTGGTTTTTCTTTCCCGTTTAATTAGTTGTAGTATTAAAAGAAAACCCAAAAATATTTCGTTTACTTGTTGGGAGTTTTCCAGTGTAAATAATTTTTCTAGTTTTTGTTTTTCCTTTGCTTGTTTGCTTTCTTCGTGAAAAAACAAAAACTTCAAAAATATTTTAGTATGTTTCTCTGAATTTCTTTTCTTTTCTTCGAGTCACTGAAAGGAGAAGAGCATGATGAAAATGTTGAGTGGCTCTCATATGCATTAATGTTGATCTAACCAAGAGCCCATATTACCTTGTCTTCTCCTTCGCACAAATGTTTGCAGATTCCAGCTTATTCCATGACACTCTTGCACTATTATTATCAGTTCGGTCGTGCAAGTGAAAGGCAATAATAACAATATTTGATGAAGTGATCGTGGCAAAGGAAGGTGAAATGAACTCTTCTTGTTTTATGCTTTTGTAAATATGTTTAGCTCATTCGATCTTGATTCAGTATATGATGGGTGAACATGTTTATGATGACAATTAAAGATTATAGTCAACATGCATTAAAATGGTTATGATGTGGCATGGTAGTATGTTATTTCCCTCTAAGTAATTTGAGCGGCTTGACATAGCCCATGTGCAAACATGTAGTTGATTCAAAACCAATGCATCCTTCATGATGTTAAAATTCAGAGTGTTTATATCCTACTCATGCTAATGTCCAATATTAATTATTCACGATGCATGCTTTTGACCGTTTTCACCCTCTAGCTGGTCGCTTCCCAATCTATTTCTAGCCTTCTTCATACTAAGCGAGAATGCTGCTTGTGCATCCAATATCCTTAAACTCAAAGTTGTTCCACAAGAGTCAACCATACCTACCTATATGCAGTATTATTCTACCGTTTCAAGTAAATTTGCATGTGCCATCTCTAATATTCAAACAAACATCTGTTTTGTGCACTCGTACCGCTCATGTAGCGATGGGGTGGTCGGTATCTTCCATGCTAAGTGAGTTATTCTCAAGACGGTCGTTTATTTGCCATCATTGGACGAGAGAGGCTGGTAAAAAGTAGGCCCAGGCCTGCAAAATAAAAATTAATTAAACAAAAATCCTCGGTATAGTTGAAATGTTGGCAGGCACTCGTGGATTCGGTTAGCAATGGTTTGTGTATGGATGGTGGATAGGAGTAAACTTTACAATTTTGTTTGGGAACCCCCAATAATGACATGGAAGATACTAAAAACCTTTTTTGTAATGTTGATAGGAAAAGTGCACCACCCAAAATTACAATTTCAATTCAGTTTTAAAACTTGAGCTCTGGCACCTATGCAAATTAGTGCTCCCCTCTGCGAAGGGCCTTCTTATTTACTTTTATGCTTTTTCTGAGTCACCATCTTCTTACTAAAAGCACCTAACTCGAGAGTACTATTGTCATTTTTATGCATTGAGTCTAGTTAATGATGGATGTGAGCATGAATGGATCTCTCCTACCCTGAATTATAATGTTTAGTCGTTGCTTGAACCTTAAAGGTGCTCTACGTTTATGTTTTGCGGGCTCAGACAGGGCTAGCGAAATACCATGTCATCTTATTATATCATGATTGTTTGGACAAATTGTTGGCATGTGAGATATCTTATTGTTGCTTACTAGCTGGTTATGTATTGCCATGAGTGAATATGATGTTTAATTGTTATCATGGATATGATTATTTATGATTCATGTTGAAAACCTGAACACTGCCTAAGCATATATATATATATATATATATATATATATATATATATATATATATATAGCAACAAGAACAAAAGAGTTTGTAAAAGTTTTCTTTATCACTTTCAGTTTATCAGCTAATTTGCTTGAGGACAAGCAATGAGTTAAATGTTGGGGAGTTGATATGTCTCCAATGTATCTACTTTTCCAAACACTTCTCCTCTTGCTTTGGAATCAAATTCACATGATTTGAATGAAACTAACCCGGACTCACGCTGTTTTCAGCACAACTACCTTGGTGTTATTTTTGTGCAGAAATAAAAGTTCTCGCAATTGGAAGAAACTTTTTGTGATTTTTTTGGGATTTATAATGAATTATGAAGCGAAGACCCACCAAAGGGGGTTTGCTTGTGGCCCGAGAGGCAAGAGGGTGCGACCACCCCCCTAGGACGCGCCCTGTTGTGTGGTGGGGCCCACGAGGCTCCCCTGACCCTATCTCCAGTCCTATAATTCATATATTCAGAGAGAAAAATTAGAGAGAAGTTTTCAACACGATCTACGAGACGGAGCCTCCGCCACCTCCCGTTCTTCCTCGGGAGGGCTGATCTGGAGTACGTTTGGGGCTCCAGGGAGGGGGATTCGTCGTCGTCATCATCACCAACCCTTCTCCATCAACTATTCCATGATGCTCGCCATCGGGAGTGAGTAATTCCTTTGTAGGCTTGCTGGTCGGTGATGGGTGTGGATGGAATTGATCATGTAATCGAGTTAATTTGATAGGGCTTGATCCCTAGTATCCACTATGTTTTGAGATTGATGTTGCTATGACTTTGCTATGCTTAATGTTTGTCACTAGGGCCTGAGTGCCATGATTTCAGATCTAAACATATTATGTTTTCATGAATATAAGAGTGATTTGGATCATATCTTGCAAGTTGTATGCACCTATTACGTCTCTTGATCCGCATACCCCAAGGTGACAATAATTGGGATTGTTTCCGGTGATTGTCATAGTTTGCAGAGTTCATGTATTCACCATACGTTAATGTTTTGTTACGGTTCTCTATTAAAAGGAGGCCTTAATATCCCTTTGTTTCCAATAGGACCCTGCTGCCACGGGAGGGCAGGACAAAAGATGTCATGCAAGGTCTTATCGCAAGCACGTATGAGTATATATAGAATACATGCCTACATTATATTGATGAATTGGAGCTAGTTCTGTGTCGCTCTAGTGTGTAACTGTAACATGATTGATGTCATCCATATTTTTCCAACGCTGCGCCATGGCCTACGATTTACATATACTGAATCTTGCTAAGTTACTATTGCTGCTATCACTGTCACTACTGTTACAAAATTGCTGCTATCATTGCTACTGCTACTACTATTATTTTCTGTGCTCCTAAACATTTGTTGCAGAGAGATATCCCAAGTGTGGTTGAATTGACAACTCAACTTTCAAGGCCGATAAATATTCTTTGGCTCCCCTTGTGTCCAATCAATAAATTAGGATGAAATACTACCCGTGAAGACTGTTGCGATCCCCTATACTTGTGGGTTATCATCGACGCAAGTCACCCTTTGATGGTCCTACCTCCGTGCACCCATCCCCGCTCTTTACAGTGTTAACCTTCCCCAGCATTGTTCACAGTGACTCTGTGCTATCCCCACTGCCATGAATGGACGGTGTGGAGAAGTAACTCGCAGTTCGTGGAGCGCTGCTTGTGCATCATCGGTGGCCAAAGAAAATCTGATGGACATGGGGATCTTGCACACAAAGCAGATGTTCGAAATACCATCAAGCAGGACACACTTACCAATCCTCCATCTACTGTAAGTATTTCAAAATCTATTCACGCACTATTCACAAATCCTTCTGTCAAGCGCAAAATGTTCACATCTCATAACTTGTTCGTTTGAATGACTACATAAGAAATAGTCCGTGCAGCTTTGGAGGCCATAAATCTACAACACGAACTTTACTTGTTCAAGGCGGGTACGGATGACCCGAAGGGCCTGCCAGTGAAAACAATTGATGAACCAAACTGAGAGGAAGCATCAACACCTCATTATTACGATTGGGTCGACACTCTTTTGAAGTTGGACAATGTTGAAGTTGGGCATGCCCTCGTAAGTAACATGTCTCTCTCGCTATCTCTGTGTGTGAGAGTGTATGTGTGCATCTCTAGCCATACTAGTTCGTCGTCGTGAAATCTTAGTTAAGAACACTGACTAACATTGACTAACATGTCCGCATGGTGTACGGACAGAGGTAGCTGCAAATTCGTCGCGCCAGTTCTCTGTCAAGGAGAAGAAGCGAGGGAGGCGCTTGAGAGACACCTTTTTGAATTGGCTCCACAGTGTGAAAGAGCACAACAAGGCGAAAGATATTTTAGTTCATGGTGGCCTGTCGAAGGCGCATCTAAAGGAGTATCTCAGGAAAACCCGTCAGAAACTAAATCGGCTCCAGATGTGCATATGGTTGGAAGCGAACGCGGAGGAGATAAATTGGATGGGTCATCGGGCTAGAGAGTTACCATATCCTATGAGAGCAATCAGGTGGGCTATCCTCGAAGGTGCGTCTCCGAATCTTGGACAGGTGGCGAGATGGTCGTTCCTATGTGAGCGGACACCATTGTTGGATTCTTTTGAAGAGTATGTAGCATTTCCTGCCCTTTCCCCATTCTATGACGAAAGTTCCTTTGATAATGGAGTCAGGCATGAATGAAACTTTCGCTGTTGCAACTAACTCAAGCTTATCCTATGAAAGGTAAGAGAGTACAATAATGGTAGACCATAGTAAAAAATGGGACAACTCTTCACTCACTAATTGTACACAACGCCTCAAACGGTTTTTCTAATCTTATACCTCGACACCTCCCTTTCATTTAAGACTTGTTGAATCCTTGATTGGAGCATGGTCTTCTCCTCCCGGGCTTTGTCAAGATATGCACTCAGTCTCTCAACCTGAGCATGCAGCTTCATCTTCTCCCCCTCAAGCTTGTAATATTCTTCCGTATTGCACATGTTGTCCCCAATTCTTCTTCATCTCTCCTCATCGTACAACCTCCAAAGCATTGTCAAAGCTTTCTTCAGACATTCCGGCCATTACTGGTCAAACAATTCCAAGAAGCCACGGCCGGACCCTCCCTGCATTGTGTTAGCACCTATTTATGGATGGGTTAATCTGTCTTCCAGATCAACTACGACATTGATACTTGTCATCTACGTTGGGTTTTTCCACGAAAAGGAGGGGATGATGCAGCACAATATAGATAAGTATTTTTCTCAGTGAGAACGAAGGTTATCGAACCAATAAGAGAATTACACAACTCCCATTCTCAGCGCCTACACACAAAAAAGCAAACACTTGCACCCAACGCGGGCAAAAGGGTTGTTAATCCCCTTGAAATCGTTACTTGCAAGCAAATGAGTAGTGTGAATGATAACAGATAATTTTAAATTGTAAAATAAAAAGAAAATAAATAAATGGCAGCAAGGTAATGAAGGATTTTGAATATATATATGTGAATAGACTCGGCGGCCATAGTTTTCGCTAGAGGTTTCTCTCATAAATAAAACATACGATAGGTAAAAAAATATTGTTGGGCAATCTATTATATATAAAAATTATTTGACGGGCAACCAAAAAAATTTGAAATTAGCGAGAAAATCTCGCAAAAATCAGAAACATCTAGCCATTAATTAAATACTAGCAAACATGCCCGTGCGTTGCAATGGGTGAAAACGGCCCCACATGCCCTTACCACTCCGTGTAGGCTAAATACATCACAGATATCGAATCCTCATGTCCACATCTTAACATAATAAACACCCGCTTGTCCTCTTTGTCGTCCTTATCTTCGGCGGTCGCAATACAGTTGTCACTAACCAAAATTGGTCATGTCCAATAGCCGGATCACTGAGTCTCCTTTGTGCCCAATGAGATCAAGAGCATTGAGAAAATATATTTTTATTATCCGGCTAATATAATAGGTAAAAGCATAATATATGTCTATGTTATTATTTAATATGAATTGTTTGTGTCGCATAGACCAAGAAACCTTAGTTGGACTCCTCATGCATTGAAACGGGTGTCACTGGGTTGAATGAGGCTGCTCGCACGTGAAGACACGACGAAGAAATATATTCTTTTCATATCCCTAATTCAATAAATGAAACTAAAACAATGCATCTTGGGCATATTTCAAAAATCCATCCAGTTTTATTAATAGGTATAAATTTTAAAAGTGTTAGCTACAGTACCTCACAGTTTTCAAAAATTGTTAATGTTTTGAAAAATTGTTTGTCTTTTCTAATTCAAAGTTTAAAAAAAATTATCTTCTTAAAAAATGTTCGCAAATTCCTAAAAAAAACTTTCACCGTAGTACCTCCTAGTTGTATAAAAATTTCCGTGTTTAAATAAATATAATCAGGTTTCAAAAAATAAAAAATAATTTTTTCTTCATTTTTTCAAAAAGTGTTTGAGTTTAAGTGTTTTGTTCACAATTTAGCAAAATATTCGCGTTCTAAAATATATTCACTTTTTTAAAAAAAACTTTTGCTCTTAGGATGTAGCGCGGCTATTGACTTAATTTAAGACGCCGTGCTGCTATTTGAACAAAAGGGCTTGTTTTGTGCAGTGGCTAGCAGTCGTTGGTGTCCTGCTTGAGCGCCTGAGTTCGATTCCATCCGTTGCTGTATTTTTTTCTTTTTCTTGGACCGTTTCCGCTAATGGGCCGACCCATGTCAGCTCTGTGCGCCATACGATATTTCTGACAAAAAAACTGAAGACGTATGAAAATTGTGACTTGACCAAAAAAATAAGAAATAATCCTCCCTTTAATATTAGGTAGTGATAGATATTAGGTAGACAAAAAAACTGAAGACGTACGAAAATTGTGACTTGACCAAAAAAATAAGAAATAATCCTCCCTTTAATATTAGGTAGTGATAGTGTTCGATCTCATCCGTTGGATCTAAAAAAAGGTTTGTATTAAAAAATCAAAGTAATTACCCACCTATGCCATGGGATAGTTTTTCTCATAACCCATTGGCTCCAACGTGAAAGAAAATAAGGATCAACGAAAACCTAATGCTGACCAAATAAAAGGTTGTTCACTCAATGGTGAAAAATAAGGACAAAAAAACAGGGTTATAGACTCCCCTTGCGTTCCCTGTTCCTCATGCAAACGCCGCCGCCGCCGTCATCATCCCGTAAAAAAACGCCGCCCTCACGTTGGCCTCATGCCGCCGCCGTCGTCCTCAAGTTCACCTCGCTGCTGCCGGCCATGTGAAGTCGCCGACCTCAGGTTCACCTCACCGCCGACCTAGTCCTCACGCAAAAAACGCCGCCTTCACGTTTGCCTCGCTGCCATGATCTCCAATCTTGGCTTCTTCCTTCAGCTTGAACAAATGATGTTCCGATACAGCAGGCGATCTGTGCTGCCCGTCTATGGAAACTGCTCAGGATGGACAACCTGCCATGTTCTGCAGCTTTCCCTTGCATATGTGATGTGTTTCCAAGAAACTGCTCGATTGAGCGCTGATCATGAAGCATTACCAGGATGAATGGGACGCCATGTTTTAAAGCTTGCCCGTGTGCTCACACACTGCTGCACCCCGTGATGTTTGTCTTAATCAAAGCAAGTTCGACTAAACTTGCATGTTTTGAAACTGTTAATTTAATTAATCTTTACATCATGACATAACCCTTGCACTAGCAGTTGTCATTGTAGAGCTGTGCTGAATTCGACTAAGCTAGCCCTACGATGCTACTGGTGGGGGGTGACGTGACGACATGCAGTATCCAGGAGGCTGAGAAGGGATGATTGGGAGTATGGCCGAAGTAAGCAACGTTGTACTGTTGGGTTGAAGATTAGAAGCTATGTGCTCTCCACGAGCCAATCCTTGGCACCAAGTCATGTGTTCATGATTTGGAAATCAGGTGGTGTTTTTTTTAAGTTTGTTGCTAGATATTGTTGAGGTGTCAAGCCTGATTATTTAGAAAAATAAAATCCCATATATATGATGTATACAATTCGAAGATACCGACAAGGTGCATCTAAGCATACAAATTGATATGTTATGAATGGCAGAAAAGGTAACGATCTTACCATGGAAAGGGGAGGTCTGACGAAACATTGTTTGTTGGATTACAGTACACACGATTAGATAAAGGTGCATATGAGAACTACTAACCTGTTTGTACACTCTCAGCTTTTAATGTTTCAAGATTTAGTTTGTTCTCCATTGTTATTTTACCATGTCGTTCTGGATTACGTGTTCATAGAAATAGATTATCTATACAAACTTTGCTTTAAGAGAGACCGATGCTAATATGCCGTATGCGCAGCAGCAAGATTGAAGTGGGAGGAAAATAAATCCAGTTCGATTTTAGTCTGGAATACAAGAACATAATTAAATTTGGCGATCATGCTATGGTCTTTGCTAAGCTTGAATAACGCCAAGGAAACCAAATAGAGGTTCTTTTACAGTTGTGTAGTGGGATTTACGCTCGCCTTAGTTTTACTTGTGGTTTCAGTTGCTATAGTACCTTGGAGAAAGGGAATGATTTTTCTTCGTAGATATATTGTCATTTTAACCATTCTCTCTGTACATAGCCCATGGAACTTATAAATTTCTGTATTACAAGTTCTCGCTACATTTTATTTCTCTCACTTTGAGAGGCTGAGTGGAGAAGCGAATTACTAATTAGCTAAACATCACACATGCATTGATACTTGATGAACACACATGTTGATCGATCCTTGGTGAACACACGCGCATAAGGTAACTTTCTTTTGCCTCTCTTCAATATGTACTATACGTACTCTTTTGCCTCTCTTCAATATGTACTATACGTACTTCTACAACCATGAGTAAATTAATATTCTACATGTAAAGTGAAGTTGGTTCTGCATATTACTTTTACTATTGTATTCATTCATAAACATGCGTGATCCTGAAAACATTCCAATCAAACGTGCTGAGTATGACTTATAATACTTTAGAAGCTATTTAGTAAAGCTAAAAGTAAGATTATTAGATGTCTATAACTTTCACGTAAGGAGTTAAGGACAAGGATTTATAATTTCTCTAAGAACGAGTACAATACTTCTTTTATTGTAGACCACCTTGGTTTACTCTAAGCAGAACCAAGCCATATGTTCTCTTATTAGATAGCGGAACGTATGGGACGCCCTCATAAAATATGACTCAACTTTGTGATTTAGGAATCCCGCCACGCATACATGATGAAACAAAGACAATTCGCAATTTTTTTACTTAAGTTCAATATTTAGGCTCATCTGAATATGTTCTGCTCTTTGAAAATGACAACAGAGATAAGTGTTGCTCGATACATGTACATGCATTTTAGAAACTAAAACTCTGTAGTGACATCATCACTCTGATTCTAGCATCTACTATTAATAGCATACATCTATTTCCATTTAGCATTAAAAGTACAGCAAATCATGGAAAATCTCACCCAAAAGAAAACATCTGACCCTTGATTTAGCAGATCAGCGAGCCATGGCCCAATGGTTTAAGAAATTACCTACCAACACCCTAAGCTTATTTTTTTAGAACGAAGACGCCAGGAGCGTCCGGTTTTAAATTAATAAAGCCGTCAACATAGGCAGTGTACAGAAACCAAAGTTTAGGAACCCAACACAACACAGAAGGGTCAGCCCAAAAGGTAAAATACGATACAGGGCAGCACCAACCAGCATACGAGCACGCAGGCTCAGGAGAAACACATCCAAAAGGAGCTACACATCCATAGGTGGCAGGCGACAGGGCTCTAGCCGCAGAGTAGACGAGGCGGAGACGGGCCAGCGCCAGATGATGAAGTTCAGCGTCTTGTCGCCTTCCCAACGGTGCCCACTATTGTAAGAAGATGACACATTTGTAAATAACGTCAGCCGAGTGAGATGGGAACACACCCTCAATAGTAAGCTTGTTACAGATACGCCATAGGGCCCACAACATTGCACCAGCACACGTCCACATCGTGCGACGGGAGGAACCCTGGACCGAAGACAAACACGACACAAGCTCAGACCAGGAATGTGGATCCCAATCCATGCCCGCAGCCTCGCGTATCGCGCTCCAGGCGAAGCGCGCCAAGTGGCACTTAAAGAACATGTGATCCGCGTCTTCCGGGACACCGCAAACCGCGCATGGTCCACTAGCTGGGCCGTTACGTTTAGCCACGTTGATGGAGGTACGGCACAGTTGCCAGATAAACACCTTGATTTTAAGAGGGATATGGGCCTTCCAGAGACCCGAGGCAGCTTGAAGGACAGGTCCGCGAGCCAACTCTCGATATAGAGAGTTGACAGAAAACTCGCCAGAGCTCGTGAGCCTCCATGACACCGTGTCCGCGGCAGTGGACAGGTGCACGTCGGCGATCAGGGTTCGCAAGCGCTCCCAACTTTCGGCCTCCGGGACCAAGAGCTCACGTCTAAGTGAATTGCCGGCGGGGAGGAACTAAGAGCAGAGGCTACCGATAGTTGGGATCCAGCGCAATAGAGTACAGATCGCGGAATTCCGACCACAAAGGCTGGGGGGCGATCCACAGATCAAGCCAGAAACGCGTTGAGCGTCTGTTATTAACCGTGAATTTTGCCCCTCTGGCAAAGTACGGTTTTAAGGCTTGGATGGAGTTCCAGAACGGCGAGCCTTGTCTAGCCGCCTCAAAGAAGTTCCCATTGGGGTAGTATTTGGCACGAAGCAGATCCACCCATAGGCCAGTCTCGCCCTGAGACAACTTCCAAATCCACTTGCACATGAGTGCAATGTTCATCAACTTGGAGTTAATGACCCCAAGACCCCCCTAAGCCTTGGGCCGACATACGGCCTGCCATTTGACCATATGGTATTTTTTCTTAGGCCCCACCCCTTCCCAAAAGAAACGGGACCTAGGGGTGTCAAGTCTGGAGTGCACACCATCAGCCAACAAGAATAGACCCATGACGAACATAGGGAGAGACGAGAGGTTGGAGTTGGTTAAGATTAGTCTTGCCCTTGAAGACATGAATCTGCCCCTCCACGGGCATACTCTACCCGCCACCTTATTGCATAAAGGTTCCCAATCCGAAATCGAACATTTCTTAGCAGAGATCGGAAGGCCAACGTATGTGAACGGAAGTTTCCCAAGCTTACAATTAAGCAAATTGGCTACACGAAGGCCCTCGGCCGTGTCCATTCCCATTGGCACCACTTCACACTTGTGGAAGTTAATTTTTAGCCCGGACATAAGCTCAAAACTAAGGAGAATGGCTTTGACAGAGGTAATATTGTGCATGTCCGGTTTAAAGAGGAGAAGTATGTCATCCGTGTATTGAAGATGCGACAATCCCCCCAGGATCAGGTTACTGACCACACCCCTGATATGGCCAGCCGCTCGCGCTTTATCTAACATGACGCCCAGGGCATCCGGCACAAAGTTAAACAACATCAGGGAGGCAGGGTCCCCCTGGCGAAGACCCCGCTTGTTACGGAAGAAGTTCCCTACTTCTCCATTCACCGCAATCGCAGTTTGGCCCCGCGAGACCAGTTGCATCATGCGGTGGACCCAATCCGACGCGAAACCCCTGTTCAGGAGAACTTGTCGAAGAAAATCCCAATTCACACGGTCATACGCCTTCTTGAAGTCCAGCTTCAGCAAAATAGCTGGCTGTCGAGAGCGTTTGAGCTCGTGAACGATTTCCTGAAGGGCGAGCGGCCCCTCCAAAATATTGCGGCCACGGATCAAAGCAGACTGACTCCTACTGATGATACGATGGGAAACCAGAGTAAGACGCGTGGAGCACGCTTTAGAGCAAATTTTAAACGGAACGTTAATGAGCTCTATGGGCCTAAACTGCCTAATGTAGTCCGCACCCTGAACTTTAGGGATCAGAGAAAGAACCCCAAAGTTCACGCGGGAGATGTCAACGAAACCCCTGATGAAACCATTACATACGTCAAAGATAGGCCCCTTAAGCACTGGCCAGAAGCGCTTGAACATAGCCACCGGCCACCCATCAGGTCCCGGGGCCGTGTCCGATTTCATACCAAGAGCCGCCACATCAATCTCCTGGGGGAGGAAGGCCAGCCCCAGGCCCTCGTTCTCTAGGTCCGAGACCCTAAGCTTAGGGTCCCAAACGTCTACACGCAGCCTAGCCCGAGGCGCCTCCCTAGAACCCATCAACTGGATGTAGAAATCGTAGATGTGGCGGACAATATCCTCTTGCCGCAAAAGGAGTCCCTGCTCCGATTGCAGTCTAAGGATGGCGCATTTGCGCCTACGACCATTAGCGAAGGTGTGGAAATACTTAGTGTTCGCGTCTCCCTTTAGCGTCCACTTGATTCCACCACGCCTTTGCCAATATTCCTCCTCTGCCCTAAGGAGAGCCTCAACCTGGGCCTCTAATGCGTAACGTTGAGCCCACTCCTGCTCCGAGAACCCCTGCGTATCGGCTAGAGCGTCCATCCGGGCCAGCTCCACGGTCATGCGAGCCCGAAGCAGCTTATCCTCGCGACCCTGGTTGGCCCCCCAACCTTTGAGAGACGCGCGCAGACCCGCACCCGTAGCAATCCAGAACTCTATGGGCCCACGTTGCGTCCCTAACCCAGCAACACATGTTTCCCATTTTATCTGAAAGATCTGCTCAAAACCCGGAGAATCAAGCCAGGCAGTTTCAAAGTAAAACTGGGAGCTTCTTCTCAACCTGTCCTCCCCTGAGGATAGGATTAAGGGGACGTGATCAGATCCAATCCGAATTTCGTCTTGAAGAGAGCAAAGGGGGAAAAGAACCTCCCACTCTACGGACATGAAAACGCGGTCAAGCACCGACCGGACCGTGGTTAGCTGCTTATTGGTCCACGTATAGCAAGCCCCCACTCGAGCCACTTCGCTAAGGTCCATTGCCGCAATCACATTGGTGAACATGGACACCCTTGTCCAGTTGATAATGCCATTATTCTTGTCTGCACCCGAGCGAATCAAGTTAAAATCTCCACCAATCAGTAGTGGCATATTTCGAGCAGCCGAGGCCGCAACCATCACCTGGAGTTCCCTCAAGAACTCCTGTGAGCAAGAGTGATTGGTCGGGCCATAGACCACTATGACCTCCCACTCGCACAAAGTCGCACGGTGGCGCACGTGGGTAGAGATGAAGAACATGCCCGCATCCCACGACAACACCTTGTAATAGGCTTGGTTGAGACCTAGCAGCAAACCACCAGAATGGCCTGTGGCGGGAACCCATTTCCACGCAAAACGCTCCAAAGGGTCGATGGCCAGAAGGTAATGGTGTTGGAAATCCACCTTAATGGTTTCTTGCGCACCCACGGCATCTATCGCTTCTTCATAGATGTATTCCTCCAACTTGGTCCGCCTTCCAGCGTGGTCGAAGCCGCGTATGTTCCAGAATATGAAACACATTATATTATGTGGTTGCGGAGACAGATACCCCTAGCGGTAACCGCTTTGGCCACACGCCGTGTCTTGGCTGGACGACGGGTTGAGGGGGACGATGCAGCCACAGCTACAAGGTCCCCCTGGTCGGGCCGAGAAGCAATCTCCAGAGAAGCCCCTGCTTCTACTGGAGTTGGCGCCACGCAGGCAGCAGCAGCCTGGGCCAGCGCTGCCTGCGCAATTTCCTTCGAACAAAGGAGAGAGAGAAGCTCACGGGCTTTGTCCTCATTCGAAATGTCTACCCCAAAGTTATCTAAGATCACTCCCAAGCGCTCATCCGTATAATCATCGAAAATTGTGAATCAGGGGGGAGGGAGAATTACCTTCAAGCTCCATGTTCTTCTGCGCCTGAAGGAGCTGGGCATGCTGGAGGGAGGGGAGGTTGCCCTTGGCGCCTTTGGGGCGAGCGCTTGACCACTCCGGAGCCGAAGCCGGCACCATCGCCTTGGAGCTCTTGGTAGTAGAGATGGGCGCCGTCTTGGCCACCGCAGCCCGAAGTGCGTCCGCAGGGGAGGAAGGAGCGCTCGCCGAAGCACCCCAGCTGGGCCCCCAGGTGAAGCCAGAGCCATCATCACTTGCCTAGGCGAGGCAGGAGTACCCACGTCAGCAGCCAGCGGAGAGAGGAGCACCGCCCGCCCCCCCCCCCCCCCCCCCCCCCGAGTTGCAGGAGGCCGAGACGCCCTTGTCCGTGTCGAAGCCGAGCGACATGTTGGAGCCGTACTGGTCAAAGGTAGTCTCATTGCTGCCCACTCCAGCACGACGCTCCACCACATCAGCAACACCTCCGCGCGCCCCTGCCCCCTTGGGAACGACATCTGTCGTGTCCTGGTCCTTGAAGCCCAACTTGTCCCATGACGTCGTATCGATCGATTCATCGCCCAAGCTCATATCATGGTCCTTGGCCTTGCCATCCGGGCCCTTGTCCAAGCTTGCGGGAGGAGGGGGAGGGGGTCTGCCTCTTCACTCCCTATATCACCAGAATGGCACCTATATCATCAAACATTGGTACTATATCTTCACTCCCCATATCATCATGGTTAACTATTGCTATATCTTCACTCTCTATACCACCCTCAAGGCAGCAATATAACACACATGAAGTTCAAGTTTCCACTATTTTGAGTTACCACGTACCATAAATATTTAAACGGGATACATGAAAAATAATATGATGATTTTTCTCGAAGAACACATTAGCTATTTATTTGTTTGGAAATATAAGACCTATTACGTGCTCCAAATTCAAGATTTTACCGAGATTTAAACAGACAATACGTGAGTAATGTCATCCTCAATATCTATACTATTGGATTACTATTCAGATAAACTTTGTCATATATGGTAGTTATTTGTAAATATTAACAAAATATTGAACACAAAAATATGAGACTGATAAAAAATAGTTCTTATGTTTGTAAATGGTGGGGATAATATTTTAGTATTTTTAGAGTATTTAAATATATTACAATATAGAATAGTCTTTAAAGTTATATTCAATAGAGTTATTACTCAAACAAATTTGACTCGCTAAGCCTGCAATCCTAATGAACTATCCTATAACGCTGTACTTTTTTTAATCCATCGAAATCATATAGATAATCCATTTTGGTCAAAAATATATGAAATATCTTGGTTGGATTGCTGATTAGATTTGTTGGTCTTTTACTAGATTCTTTGGCTAGGGAGTCAAGGTGAACATAAACACTGAAGGCATGAAATAGTTGCAATTGTACACCAATGTTTAAGTAGTTTCAGCACATACAAATATGTGAAAGTGGTTTGTTTCATCATGACTGGTCACACCTCCACATACAACAGTGAGGTCAAGTAAGTACATGATACATATCACAGTTGCAGAATCATTTGATTCTGTTTTTTAATTTGCATATCCTAGATTATTTTCTAGATTATGTTCTGGAAAAACATAATATAACGTCTCTCACTACAAATTTTGACAACAATGCTTTAGAAGAAAAACACCTAAAGGAAATTACCAAATTGTGTAATGGTGATATTAAAACAAAGGCATTCTCTACCCTTGATGATCAGGTATATTGTATGTTCTTTGTCAAATTTCCTGCCATATGTTTGCTCTTGACCTTAATTTCAAAATGCGTGCACAAAACAAAGAATGTTGGAATTTTATCAAATAAAGTTGGTGTACATAGATGCATTTGATTTTCAACAAGAAAGAAATGACAATTTTATTTGAAATTCCCATGATTGAATAGCTGAAAATGTAGATATATGGTAAGTATGTTGGGTCTGCATTAAATATTATTTTGGTGTTTCTATTTTGTAGTACATGTTGAACGCAGTCGGGCCGCGGAGCGTGTGCAATTGAGGGCCTCCAAGAAGGAAAACTAAGGGACCTTCAGAGTGATCCTATGTAGCTATTGATGCAAGCTGGATCGGCTATATCCATGGCTGGAGCGGAGCGTGTGCAATTGAGGGCCTCCTAGAAGGAAAACTAAGGGAAGTGTGTGCAATTGAGGGCCTCCAAGAAGGAAAACTAAGGGACCTTCAGAGTGATTCTATGTAGCTGTTGATCCAAGCTGGATCGGCTATATCCATGGCTAGGAGCTACTGAGAAGACAAGAACACTCCAAAAAGGTGAAACTGAAGGAAGCATGGTGGGACCGATGAAAGCATTGTCATTCTATACACACAGTGGTGACAAAATTGAAATAAACATGAGACAAGTAAATTTTTGCACAATGTGCGCACGATCATAGAAAATAGTGTTAGGAGAACATGCATAATTAGTAGGTAAATGATAAAAGGATAACTTATGTATTTATATATCCATAAAAACAAGCTTACATAAAGACACATCTATGTTTGCACGAGTCTTATATTTGCAAAAGTCAACTCATTGGTTTTGTTTTTTCTTTAGACAAAGCAAATAATATGTTATCATTATTAAACAACATAATATTCTAGCCCGCGCATCGAGCGGGCCGTTTTGCTAGTTGATACAAAAGCGCATAGTTATGCAATATTTATTCACGGCAATGATCATGTGTATATAGACATCACATCCATACACAAGAAGATCGACTACTGCCTGCATCTATTACTATTACTCCACTTCGAGAGCATTCCTATCCTTGCCTCTTTAGGTATCAAGTTCATGCAAACAGAGTAGTGCTTGGAGAACGATGATAGAACAGTCTGTAGTGATTAGCAAAGACACCATACTTCTGTAACTCCAAAACTTAAAATTAGGACAACCTGAGGAATTTGTAGATCAATACTTTGTAAAACATTCAGATAAAAAAGAATTTCCAGTAAAATTAGAGAAATTTTGCACTGGACGCAAAAGTTTCTGTTTTTGCACTGTATCAATTCTACTTTTCATTCAAGTCATTTCAAAGGCTTTACTTGGCACAAACACCAATTTAAACATAAAAAACACAATCATTATAGTAGAAATAATCATGTTATCTAAAGCAAACAGAAAGTACAACAAGAAAAATAAGATAACTATTGAGTTGCCTCCCAACAAACGCTATTGTTTTACGCCCCTAGATAAGCACAATACATAGTTTCAAGTGGTGTCACCCTTAATGATAAGGGGCCCATTACCCTTCACAATTTTGCTCTCTCCTATGCAAAGAGCATCAAGATTTTGTTCTAAAGCATCAAGCCTCCTATTTTCTAGTAGAACATTGCCATTGATTTTAGTAACAAGATTGAACAACCCTCTAAAGTTGGACTCTCTAAAGCTGGACTCCCTGCTAGATCTATTTACATTATTAACTTAGTTTGACGATAGCTCACTAGAATGGTTGGTTTAATGACCTCTATCTTCGGTTTTCCAAATATATTTTCATCTTTTCATAGGTATCAAAAGCATTATTCCCAAGGAAATCTTTTTCAAACATAGAATCCAAGACACGTCTATGGGACAGAAATAGACCAACAAAAATACTTCTAAGGTGCAATTTAATATGACTCTTGGGATTGGCTCTCATTTGTATATCTAATAATCTATCCCAAGATTATTTAAGGGAATCATCACCCAATTGCTTAAAATCCAGAATTGCAGAACCCTCTCCCAAATAAGGAGGAGAAGGCCTATCCAGAGCAGAGCTAGCCATAGTAACAAGCAAACAAGTAAACTAGCAAACAAGCAAAAATAATTATTTTTGTATTTTTGATTTTTTATAAAGCAAGAAAAACATATCAGCAAATAAAAAGTTGATCAAGTGAATGATAATTTGTATGAAGGTACTTCATAGTAAGTTGGTGATACAACCCGACAACGACGCTAGAAATACTTCCTGATACTTGTGATGTGCGTTGGGTTTCCCCCCGAAGAGGAGGGGATGATGCGGCACAGTATAGATGCGTATTTTTCCCAGTGAGTACTAAGGTTATCGAACCAATAGGATGATCACAGAACTCCTGTCTTTAGCGTCTACACACAAAAGAGCAAACACTTGCACCCAACACGGGTAAGAGGGTTGTCAATCCCCTTGAACTCGTTACTTACAAGCAAATGAGTAGTGTAGATGATAATAGATAATTGTAAATTGTCAAATAAAAAGAAAACAAATAAATGGCAGCAAGGTAATGAAGGCTTTTGTAAATATATATGTGAATATACCCGGGGGTCATAGTTTTCGCTAGATGCTTCTCTCTTAAATAAAGTATATGGTGGGTAAACAAATTACTATTGGGCAATTGATAGAAAAGATCATAGTTATGCAATATTTATTCCCGGTAATGATCATGTGTATATAGGCATCACGTTCATAAACAAGTAGACCAACTCCTTCCTGCATCTACTACTATTACTCCACTTCGAGATCACTTTTATGGTTGCCTCTCTAGGTATTAAGTTCATGCAAATAGAGTAATGGTTGGAGAACGATGACATGACATAGAAAAAGAAAAATCAATTAATATGAATGAACTCCCATTGTTTTATCCTTAGTGGAAGGAATACAAATACATGTCATGTCCCCTTCTGTCACTGGGATTGAGCACCGCAAGATTGAACCCACTACAACGCACCCCTCTCACTAAAGATAAACCAATCTAGTTGGCCAAACTAAACCGATATATCGTAGAGATTTACAAATCTATGATGATCATGCAAATAAGAATCAAATAAGTATTCAGAGATTACTCAAATATTTTATCATAAATAATTTGTACGTAAACCCATAATTCATCGGATCCCAACAAAAACATCATAAAAGAAGATTACATCGAATAGATCATCGCGAAGATGCGATGAACTTTGGATCGACGATCAAAGAGAGAGAAGAAGCCATCTAGGTACTAGCTATGGACCCATAGGTCTATGGTGGACTACTCACACATAACTATGGGAGAAGAAAGGTTGATGTTCAGGCCCTCCGTCATCAATCCCCCTGCCGCGGGGCACCAGAATAGGGCTCCAGATGGGCACACAACGGAACAGAGACTTGCGGCGGCAGAAAAAGTATTTTGGGAGGCTCTCTAGGGTTTTTGGAATATATTGGAATTTATAAGCCAGAGAGGGGTGTCGGGAGACGAGGGGGCGGCCACAAGCTAACAGGGTGCGGCCACCCCGCTGGGCGCACCCTATTGGCTTGTGGGGACCTTGTGCGGCCCGGGACCTCCTTCCGAAGCTTCTAGGTCTTCTTTTGATCTAGCAAAAAACATCAAAATGTTTCATGGCAATTGGATTTCGTTTGGTACTGTAAACCTTAAAAGCCAAAAACATGCAGAAAACAACAACTGGCAGTTGACAGTGGTTAATAGGTTAGTGCTCAAAAATAATATGAATCAACAAATAAATGCCCAAAAAGCATTCTAGAATGATAATATTATAACATGTAATAATCAAAAATTATAGATACGTTCGAAACGTATCCGACATCAAAATTCATAAGCTCCGACTATCTTAATCACCATATCTACGCATCCTAGAAATCTCTAGCCGGTGTTAGTTCCATCGAACGCAACCAGCCTCCGGCAGTACGCTCGGTGATGGCATCGTTGTGACGCCCTGGATTTATGCTACAGTAATCTCTATAATTAAGCTACAGTAACCCCCACGCTAATGATGCCACGTCACGATGATTATTGTTGTTAATCTCGCAACGATTCAATCGCGTGCAAATTCGAAATTCAAAACCAAGTCGGACGATAAAAGTTTTCAAACGTCAAAACAAAAATGTTCAGAGTGTGTCAAATAATGCATAGGTAATTGTCCTTTAGAAGTCAACATTATTGCGGGTATTTAAATTCACTAAATTAAATTAAAACTGAAACATAAAATAAGAAAAGATAAAAAAACTAAAAAAAGAAACAAAAGCCCCCCTCGGCCCACCTGGCCTCCGGGCCAACCAGGCCGGCCAACCCCCTTGTGGGGAACCCTAGCCCCCACCCATCGCCCCCACTTCCCCCCGATCCCCTCCCCCTTCCAATCCAGATTGGGATCGGGCCGCCGCCTCCCGCGCCGTCGGCGCCTCCCCGGCCTCCTCACCACTGCCGCGTCCCCGTCCTCACCATCGCCGGCCTCCATCGCGCCTCACCGCCCCAACCACCCTGCAACCACCGGTGAGGCCATGACCTCTCCCTTCCCTCTCCTTCCTTCCCTCCGACCGCCCCTCGCCACTCCAGTCGTGCTCTGGCGTGGCCAGCCACGCCGCGGCCATCGTGCCTCCGGTCCGCACAGGCCCCGGCTCGCCTTCCCCTCGCTCCCGTGTGCGCACGCACCTCCACCCGCATCACCGTGGCCGCCGTGCCTCCCCGGCTGCCCCCTGGCGCCGGCGCCGTTGCGGTCTCTGGCCGCCGGTGTTGCTCACCGAGTCTCCACCGCCCGCTCGTCGCGCCGCGCGCCGCACGCCCACGTTGTGGCACCCCGGCTCAGAGAATCGGATTACAAGTGTTTCCATCCCACAGATCATTTCTTCTCGAAACACACAACAACGTGGAACAGAACAAAACTGACTTTATTGATAGATATCGAGTCCAAGCTCATATTTTAGAATGCTAGCGAGGCCAAAGGCACACTCGGTGCTATGACAATATCTACATTATTTATGGCACATAGCGGGGCCTCAGAACTACTAAGTACTTCTATGGCGTAGCAGATCATAGTGGCAACTCCATCCACAGGGACACTGCTGTGGACACATCCTAGTTAGCGTAGCATGAATCATGAGGACCTCCGTCCTCAGCTCCTCCTGCATATGGAATGATACGCTAGGTGAGTACTTTGAATCTACTTGCAAGCTCACGACAACCAAACAATGCAGCAAACAATAGCATGGCAATTATTAAATGCTTAAGTAGTTCACTTACTGTACCAGTTATTAACTTACTCTCATTCGGGTTGCCCCAAAACCCTCGGAATACTCATTGAGTACTTCCGATCATACGAAGAGTTCTTCCATCATTACTAATATGGTTGCGGTTGACCACCTACTGAGGCCTGGATGGGCTATCCAATACCGTGCACTCGGCTATTCGAATAGATTTGACACTCTGTAGAGGTTGTACACTTTACCCACACCATGGAGAACCTGACCTCATGTTCCCATTCGGGTGGACCAGTGTTGCTCCAATGAAACCTGCCTGACCTATGACTCTTCCATCGTACCACTGGCATTCATCCTCCCCCGGAGTCTTGCCCTGGGTGGCCCTATGTCCTCATGACACATGCCACCGTCGTGGCCAAACTAAACTGTCCCAAACGGGGACATCGGCACAATACTCAACTGCCTCACAGGGTTATCACCGCCTACCTAATCAGGGTAGCGTGTGTGCATAACCCTCCCTCTTTGGAGGTACCGGTGAAAGAGCACGCAATCAGACCAAGTCAAGGCTATCCCATACAGGCAAATGTGGTTTCACGGTTAAGCCCGGACAGGTGACTCAAGATCAACCACTAAGTTTATTTCAAAAGTAGTGGTTCATCATGATGAGTAACTAAGCTTTTAAATTAATTATTATAAATTAACCTATAGCAAATAAGGAAGCATGATGCATGAAAATATGCAATGCTATGTAAATGCTACATCAAATGGGCATCATGGCTTGCCTTGCTCTGTTGGGTGGTTCAAACACTCCTGTTCTTTAAAGTCACCAAAGTTAAAAAAATAATATTTTCCAAATGCAACAGAAAATGTCACATAAAGGTGTTCAATACCAACACAATGCAAAAAAGAATCATTTGAATTAGAGCTATAGATACAAAGTTATTAATTGTCAAAGTTCTGGTCAAAATCTATTAAATGAATAAAACTCAGAAAAAAAATTCAAAAAATCTCCAGCGGGCCACGTCGAAGGCGTAAAGTGGAGGGGCGCCTCCACTTACCACTTTGGACGTGGGCCTGAGCCGTTGGCAGGTGGGGCCTGCTCTGTTTAAACGGAGAGGTGAGAGGAGGGACCGAGACGAGGCGGAGCTCCGGTGACGGTCGCCAGCGATAGAGACGGCGGCGACGCTCGGAGTTGAGGGGAATGGATCAGGCGCTCGGAGACGAACACACACGTACCCGTAGTGTGACTGGAGATGGCCGAATGGCGTCGTCCCCTTCCTCTCCGACGGTGGCCACGTTCTGGTTGTCGTTGGAGAAGCCTATTCCGGTGATGGCTGGCTTGGTAGGAGGTCTAGGAGCACCAGGGGAATGCCCTCAGCTCGAGGGTGAGGTCAATCAGGGCTCGGGAAGGAGGGAAGATGCTGGAGGCGAGGTGGCTACAGGCGGCATAGCTCCAGTGAGATTTCGAGGCCAGAGGGCCTCTCGGTCGTGGATCGCTTCTCAGGAGGCCAATTGGAGGTGGAGGGGAAGAGGTGAGGTGCTCAGAGAGGCCGGGCGCACCCTTAAATAGGCGGGAGGCAAAGGCGGCCGATCTCTCTAGAGCGGCCAGAGATGTGGCCACGTCGCCGGGGCGAGGATGACTAGTTAGCTGTCCGGGAGCGGCGACGAGATGGAAGAGGGTGGAAGCATTGAATGGCAAAGCGACGACTCGCGAGGAAGACGACGACCCGCTCACCCACTATGGCCACATGGGCGTCATAGTTCCCGAGCATCGTGGTGGCCACCGAGGGTTATTCTGGCAAGGGAGAAGGGTCTGGAGGGTCCAGGTGGAGGGCAATGACTATGTCGGCACGCTTGGACAAGGTACGACCCCGCGGTCATCAACCTCCGACGAGACCCGAGCCTGCCGGAGCCGAGAGCGCGATATTGGCAGGCTGGCTAGGCGGTCACCATGTGCACGGGCACACACAACGCGAGCTGTCCTGCCGGGCCATGTCTGGAGTGTTGTCCTTGCACTCTGGAACATCCTCGTGGCACTGGCTTGCCAAGTAAGACACTAAGATGAGAGGTAGCTTCACCAACAGTACCTGACTGCCAACTTGGGGAGGTTCTAGAGGGAAAAGGAGATAGATATTGAGCTAGTGGATATGTCTAGTGTTATCTACCATGGAAGAACTATAAACTGGCAAAGTTTGAGAGAGTTTGAAGAAGAAATGGATATGGTTCCTTTGAAAACCACCATTCTAGTCCAGAATCTAAATGAGCTTGTGGCACTCACATGGATTCTCTGCTAATGATGAAACTTGGTCGAGGGAAGTTATTTAGTAGTGCACACATTCCATAAAAGTTGTAGATCAATTGTGCACCCCTAGCTTGTACTTCCTTCACAAAGGTTCAAAATAAGCAGACACTTGGCAGGGTCCTGTTGCTCAGAAATTGTACTGGACCAGATGATGTTTTTGGACACTGGGCTAGATAGGATCCCTAGGAGCTTGGGAAATTTATTTAGAATTTTCTAAGATAGGGGAATAGGGGTTGCTTCACAATGCAAAAATTCTGGTCAGAAAACAAATAATATTTCTGGCCAAGATTTTGCATTGGGCAATGGAATATTTCTGGAGATTATGAAATCATATGCTGATGAGAAGATGTGGGAAAATTTTTGGGAATTTATTGATCATCCAAACTATAGGTTGCTTCACAACCCATAGTGGTGACATAATTTCCCAAATAAAGAAAAGGGAATATTGGAAAAGATTTAATATTGCAAATTGATCCAAGAGAGGTTTAGAAAGGTTTTGGCAGGGTGAGGAGGTTTTGGGTTACTTGGGAAAAGATGCAAAGATTCACAGATCCAAATCAATTGAAAAAGTTTCAAACTCAACCAAGTTTGTAAATAAAACCCAAAAGATCTTGAAAAGAAAAAGTTGTCAAAAATCAGGATGTCACATAATACCTTTTCGTTAACCAGAAATTTTGTGAGTATTGGAAAAATCCCAAAAAATTTCAGCAACTAAAGGGGTTCGATACCAACTCAATGCAAAAAGAATCATTTGAAGTGGAGTTATAGATAAAAAGTTATTAATGGTCAAAGTTCTAGTCAAAATCTGTTAAATAAATAAAACTCAGAAAAAATGAGAAAACCTCCAACGCGCCACGTCGAAGGCGTAAGGTGAAGGGGCGCCTCCACTTACCGCTTCGGGCACGGGCCTCAGCCGCTGGCAAGTGGGGCTTGCTATGTTTAAATGAAGGAGGAGAGGAGGGACCGAGATGGGGCGAACCTCCGGCGATAGAGACGGCGGCGTCGCTCGGAGTTGAAAGGAATGGATCGAGCGCTCGAAGACGAACACACACGTACCCGCAGCATGACTGGAGATGGCCGGACGGCGTCGCCCCCTTCCTCTCCGGCGGCGGCGGCGTTCGGGTGGTCGTCGGAGAAGGCTATTCTGGCAATGGATGGCTTGGCAGGAGGTCTAGGAGCACCAGGGGAATGCCCTCAGCTCGAGGGTGAGGTCAATCGGGGCTCAAGGAGGAGGGAAGATGCTGGAGGCGAGGTGGATACAAGCGGCGGAGCTCCGATGAGGTTTCGAGGCCAGAGGGCCTCTCGACCGTGGATTGCTTCTCAGGAGGCTAATTGGAGGTGGAGGGGAAGTTGTGAGGTGCTCAGAGAGGCTGGGCGCAGCCTTAAATAGGCGGGAGGCAAAGGCGGTCGAGCTCTCTAGAGTGGCCAGAGTTGTGGCCATGTCGCCGGGGCAAGGACGACTAATTGGCTGTCCGGGAGCGGCGACGAGACGGAAGAGGGCAGATGCATTGAATGGTGAAGTGACGGCTCGCGAGGAAGACGAGGACCCGTTCACCCACTATGGCCACACGGGCGGCACAGTTCCTGAGCATCGTGGCGGCCGTCGAGGGCGATTCTAACGAGGGAGAAGGGTCTGGAGGGTCTAGGTAGAGGGAAACGATGATGTCAGCACGCTTGGACAAGGTACGACCCTGCGGTCATCAACCTCCGACGAGACCCAAGCCTGCCGGAGCCGAGAGCACGGTTTGGGCAGGCTGGCTACGCGGTCACCATGTGCACGGGCACACGCGACGCGAGCTGGCCTGTTGGGCCATGTCTGGAGTGCTGTCCTTCCACTCTGGAACCTCCACGTGGCACTGGCTTGCCCAATAAGCCACTGAGATGAGAGGTAGCTTCACCAACAGTTCCTGACTGCCAACTTGGGGAGGTTCTAGAGGGAAAAAGAGATAGAGATGGAGCTAGTGGATATGTTTGGTGTTATCTACCTTGGAAGGACTATAAACTGGCAAAGTTTGAGAGAGTTTGAAGAAGAAATGGATATGGTTCCTTTGAAAACCACCATTCTGGTCTAGAATCTAAATGAGCTTGTGGCACTAACATGGATTCTCTGCTAATGATGAAACTTGGTCGAGGGAAGTTATTTAGTAGTGCACACATTCCATAAAAGTTGTAGATCAATTGTGCACCCCTAGCTTGTACTTCCTTCACAAAGGTTCAAAATAAGCAAATACTTGGCAGGGTCCTGCTGCTCAGAAATTGTACTAGACCAGATGATGTTTTTGGATACTAGGGCTAGATAGGATCCCTAGGAGCTTGGGGAATTTATTTAGAATTTTCTGAGATAGGAGAATAGGGGTTGCTTCACAATGCACAAATTCTGGTCAGAAAAATAATAATATTTCTGGCCAAGATTTTGCATTGGGCAATGGAATATTTCTGGAGATTATGAAATCATATGCTGATGAGAAGATGTGGGAAATTTTTTGGGAATTTATTGATCATCCAAACTATAGGTTGCTTCACAACCCATAGTGGTGACATAATTTCCCAAATAAAGAAAAGGGTTTATTGGAAAAGATTTAATATTGGAAATTGATCCAAGAGAGGTTTAGAAAGGTTTTGGCAGGGTGAGGAGGTTTTGGGTTACTTGGGAAAAGATGCAAAGACTCACATATCCAAATCAATTGAAAAAGTTTGAAACTCAACCAAGTTTGTAAATAAAACCCAAAAGATTTTGAAAAGAAAAAGTTGTCAAAAATCAGGGTGTCACAAACCTACACCCTTAGAATGAATCTCTTCCTCGAGATTCGGTTGCCCAGGGAAGATGTACGGGTATGCAGATCTGAGAAAGTCTTCTCTTGCCCATGTAGCCTCTTCCTCAGTATGGTGCTCCCATAACACCTTATAAAACCTGATCACTTTACTCTTGGTAGTTCTTTCCATTTCACCTAGGATTGTGACAGGCTTCTCTTCATAGGTCAGATCCTTAGCAACTTCTAGCTCACTCATATCCGCTTGTTTGATTGGTGGTGCAATGCACTTCCTTAGCTGTGATATGTGGAAGACATCGTGCACATATGATAACGCTGGTGATAATTCCAACTGATATGCCACTCTACCTCTTCTAGCAACCACTAGAAAGGGACCGATATATCTAGGTGCAAGCTTTCCCTGGTTAGGAAATCTCTTTACTCCCTTCATGGGGGTTACTCGGAGGTACGCATATTCTCCGGGCTCAAAGGTCACTTCCCGGTGCTTTGGGTGGTATTAACTCTTTTGTCAGGACTTGGATGCTCGAAGATGCTCCTAAATGTCCTTGACCTGCTTCTCCGCCTCGAGCATCAAGTCCGTGCGAAAGATACGACTTTGCTCTGTCTGGGACCAATTTAAGGGGGTGCAGCACTTCCGCCTATATAATGCCTCAAATGGTGACATCTTCAAACTTGACTGGTAGCTGTTGTTATAGGAGAATTCCGCATAGGATAGGCTGTCTACCCATTTGGGTCCATGGGTGAGGGCACATGACCGAAGCATATCTTCTAGTATCTGGTTCATTCTTTCGGTCTGTCCATCTGTCTATGGATGGTATGCCGTGCTTGTTTCAGCATGGTTCCCAAAGCTTGATGCAATCATAGCCAGAATCTTGAGGTGAATAGGGAGCCTCTATCTGAGGTGATAGACTTGGGTACTCCATGAAGACTGGCTATCCGGGACATGTAGAGTTGTGCAAGTTTGTTTGCGTTGAAAGTGGTCTTTACCGGAATAAAGTGAGCCATTTTTGTGAGTATATCTACGATGACCCAGATAGCATCATTGCCTCTTGTTGACTTGGGAAGTCTGACAATGAAGTCCATACATATGTCGTCCCACTTCCACTGGGGAACCAGTAGATGTTGTAGTAGCCTAGTGGGTTTCTAGTGTTCTGCCTTGACCTTATTGCAGATGTCACAACAGGCGACATAGTATGCTATATCTCTTCGCATTCCTGGCCACCAAAATGTCTCTCTCAGATCCTGATACATCTTTGTGCCTCCCGGGTGGATAAAGTATGTAAACTCATGAGCTTCCCTGAGTATTTGCTGCCTCAGGTTGTTCTGATCGGGCATGCATATCCGTTTCTCAAACCATAGTGTGCCCTGGTCATCCAGGTGGAAGGTCTTGAACTTCCCTTTTGGAATCAGCTCCTTGATTTACTTTATTCCTGCATCGGGCTCTTGGGCCTTCTTAATTTCTTCCATAAGTGTGGGAGTAATTCCAGCGTATCCGGGGTGATTGGGCCGCATAGCACCATATTGAGCTCAGCGAACTCTTCTTGTAACCTTGGATGGAGACTTCCCATTAGAGCATTCACGGTGTTGTGTTTCCTACTGAGGGCATTAGTGACCACATTAGCCTTTCCCGGATGATAGTTTATTCCAATGTCATAGTCCTTGACTAGTTCAAGCCATCTTTGTTGCCTGAGATTCATCTCAGGTTGGGTGAAAATATACTTGAGACTCTTATGGTCCGTGTATATTTCACAACATTGTCCAATGAGGTAATGCCTCCCAATCTTTAAGGCACGAACTATGGCTAGTAATTCTAAGTCATGCGTGAGATAGTTCTCCTCATGAGGTCGTAGATGTCTGGATGCATACACCACAACATTTCTTTCTTGCATTAATATGCAGCCGATTCCACGTCTAGAGGCATCGCAATAGATGTCAAAGCTCTTGTGTATGTCTGGAAGAACTAAGACGAGTGCTATAGTCAGCCTTGTCTTTAGCTCCAGGAAGATGTTGTCACATTCCGCTGTCTAGAAAAACCTTTGGTTTTTCTTGAGAAATTCCATCAGTGGCTTGGCTATCTTGGAGAAGCCTTCTATGAAGTGACGGTACTAGCCTGCCAATCCTAGGAAGCTACGGACTTCGGTCACCGAGGTTGGTGTCTTCCAATTCAGTACCGCAGTTACTTTGCTGGGGTCGACGGCTACTCCTTGTTCTGACAGAATGTGCCCTAGGAATCCCACCTCTTTTAGCTAGAATTCGCATTTACTGAACTTGGCATACAGACGATGGGCTCTCAACCTTTCCAAGACAGCACGGAGGTGTTGTATATCAGGATATCATCGATTAACACCACCACAAATTTGTCCAGGAAATCCATGACGACCTTGTTCATCATGCTCATGAAATAGGATGGAGCATTCGTCAGTCGAAATGACATGACTGTAAACTCATACAGTCCATATTGGGTGGTAAAGGCTGTCTTGGGTATATCTTCTTTTCTGATTTTGAGCTGATGATACCCAGTTCGGAGGCCAATCTTGGAGAATACTCGTGCTCCATTCAGCTGGTTGAACAAATCATCAATGCGAGGGAGCGGGTACTTATTCTTTATGGTGACCTCATTCAGCTGGCGATAGTCTATGCACATTCATAGACTTCCATCCTTCTTCTTGACAAAGAGTACCTGTGATCCCCATGGTGAAATGCTTGGGCGAATGTACCCTTTCTGGAGTAATTCATCCAACTGCTTCTTTAGTTCTGCCAACTCTGGTCCTGGCATACGGTAGTATTTCTTCTAAATTGGAGCAGTACCGGGAACCAATTCAATTGCAAACTCCAATTCCCGGCCGGGCGACATCCCTGGTAGTTCCTCGGGCAATACATTCAAAAATTCACAAACTACAGGAATCAAGTTCATATCCATACCGGTAGCCTGGTATGCCATTCCTTTTCTTGACATCATTTTGCTACCGAGGAATTTGACTGTTTGTCCTGTCAGATTGACTATTGTTACTGTCCTGATGGCACATTTGATGCACACCTGATGGGGTGTCAACCAGTCCATTCCCGAGATTACGTCCAATCCCGAGGATTCAATGGCAATGAGTGCAGCTGGAAATTTTACTCCATCTATCAAAATTTCCAGATCTCTATATATCAGGTTTGTTCTGAGCAGGGAGCCAGGGGATTGCACCACCATGATTTTGTCCAAAATCATAGGAGAAATTTTGTGCAGGGTGGCAAAACTCCACGAAATAAACGAATGGGAAGCCCCAGAATCAAATAAAATTACTGCGGGTATGTTGTTAACAGAAAACATACCGAGGACTACTTCTGGAGTTTCGTAGGCTTCCTCACCGGAGATATGGTGGACGCGTCCATGGTTGACGTTATGGGCGGGGCGGCGTCCAATAGTGTTGACCTGCGGCTTGACATCGGAGGATGGCTTGCCGTTGTTGGCGGGGCACTATTTGGAGTAGTTTCCGCTTTGGCCGCATGTAAAGCAAGTGTTGTTGCAGCGGCAGTCCTCCATCATGGGTTGTTTGCCGAAGGTCTTGGTCTGGCTCACGGTCTTGTTGTCGTTGTTGCCACTGCTCCAGGTGGGCTTATAGTCAGATGTACCTGGCTGCCAGGTACGTGGGTTTTGTGCAAATGGTTCACGGTTGTCCTTCGTGGGTTCAAACTTCCGCTTGCGGTCGTCATACCCAGACCTGTGCTCCCTTTCGGCTATGAAAGCCTTGTTCACCAAGGTCTGGATGTCTGGAAAATCCAACATGCAGAGCCGACAACGAAGAGTATGGTTTAGTCCTCCTAGGAACCGATCTATCTTTCTTACTTCGGTAGCCACATCAAAGGTAGAGTACCGTGCCAGATTGTTGAACTTATTTAGGTACTCTTCTACCGACATATTTCCTTGTGTCAGAGCAAGGAACTCCCTTTGCTTCACCTTCATTATGCCAGTGGGTATATGATATTTGCGGAATGACTCCTTGAACTTTTCCCAGGTGATATCCTCTCCAGAAGGCCATGTTGCCTTTGTATTGTCCCACCAGATAGCTGTTGGCCGTTCTAGATAATGAGTGGCAAAAGGAACCTTGTCTGATTCTTCGCATCAGACTATGTCCAACTTCTTTTCTATAGTCCTTAGCCAATCATCCTCTTCTATCGGGTCCACAGCTTGACCAAAATTGGGTGGCTTGGTGCGCTGGAAGTCAGACAACCTAGAATGTGTTCCATTGTGGTTGTGATTCTGACCCACCATAGTCTGCATACTATTCAGAAATTCCATGAGGTCCTGGTTTCTTTTTTCCTCAAACATTCTCATAATCTGATCAGCGGTCGGTGCTTGAGGCGGTGGGGGTGGTAAATCTTCTGGGGTTGTCCTGCTTGTGTGGCAAATCGACGAATGGGGGTTCCATCGCCGCCTTGGCTACAACTTCTCTTCATCCTAATTTTTTTCCATTGCAAAATGCCGAATCGATGAGCAACATTTAGAAGGGAAACACGGGAGTATGACACCAGAGGGCAAATATGCAAAAAGGCGAATAAAGCAAACAACATAATTATACAAAATAACCCAACATCATACATGGCAAGCTAGTAGGGGAATATCATGCTAGACTTCTCATACGTCAGTTTACCTATGCAAAGATACATGCATAATAACTCAAGCCTCTACTCTAGTGGTGCGGATGGCACGAACACTGGCACACTGAAGACTCCTTGTCATCTGAGCCTGAATCGGAGTCAGAACTGATGATGTGGATCTCATCCTCCAGATCAAAGGAAACACGTCGACGTTGCTGGGACGATTCTCCTTTCGGGGAAGAAGGAGCATGACGCTGCAGCATCGGAGCAGCTAGAGTGTCTAGGAGTGAGGCCCACTCTGCTGGGGTCTCACGGTGGCTACCAAATGGAAAGCTTGGCGGCACCGTAGAGCTAAAAGGAGCCTCAAACCTGGGTGGAGGTGGAACTGGTGGTGGATATATAGGTGGAAAGATAGGATGAGGTGGAGGTGGAACTGGGGTCATGGCTGCAAGTGCCCCCTGGACACGAGACAACTCCTCAACCAAGGATATGATCGTGCGATAACTGGCATTCAGAGAACGAGCCAGAACAAATGTCGAACGATCACACGCCGGGTCAACTGGCACAAAAAGGACTCACCCTGTCGTAGGTGACATGGTGGGATAGTGGAAGAAACCTGGATGGGTCGGCATCTCCACCTCGTGGAAGCCCAAGTCAGTGAGAGCCTCCATCGCAGCAAATTGGATCACCAACTCCGGGGTGGAAGCCGTTCCGCCCTTGGTAGAGAGAGAGTAGCTACCAAGGTCTGAGCTCGCGATCAGGAAAGCCTCTGCATGGTACTCATAGACTGACTCAACAAGCTGCTCCCGAAACACCTGGTACACTGGATCCTTGCCATGGGGGTACAATCGAAGCCAGACGCTCTGGAGCAGGACTGCAAAGGTGGATGGTGCAGGCACAAAATGGTAGTGGTATGAAACTTGTGCCATCTACACTCACAATGCCACAGTTAGTGAAACAATGAATCATGTTGCATGCCATGCAACAATCAAATGCAACAAGCAAGATGCGCACTCAAAGCTCTATACTAATCACGGTTCTAGCGCTGGTTAACTAGGGTCTCCTATAGTCAGCACGGTTCTGATACCAAGCGTTATGGCACCTCGGCTCAGAGAACCGGATTACCAGTGTTTCCAACCCAAAGATCATGCCTTCTGGAAACACACAACAACTTGGAACAAAATTGAGCTGACTTTATTGATAGATACCGAGTACAAGCTCATATTTTACATTGCTAGCGAGGCCAAAGGCACACTCGGTGCTACGACAGTATCTACATTATATATGGCACATAGCGGGGCCTCGAAACTACTAAGTACTTCTATGGCGTAGCGGATCATAGCGGCAACTCCATCCACAGGGACACTGCTGGTGACACATCCTAGTTAGCGTAGCACGAACCATCAGGACCTCCGTCTTCGGCTTCTCCTACATCTGGTATGATATGTGAGGAGAGTACTTTGAATGTACTCGCAAGCTCACGACAACCAAACAAGGCAGCAAACAATAGCATGGCAATTATTAAATGCGTAAGTAGTTCACTTACTGTACCAGTTATTAACTTACTCTCATCCGGGTTGTCCCACAACCTTCGGAATACTCATCGAGTACTTTTGATCATACAAAGAGTTCTTCCATCATTACTAACATGGTTGCGGTTGACCACCTACTGAGGTCTGGACGGTCTATCCAATACTTTGGACTCGGCTATTCGAATAGATTTGACACTCTGTAGAGGTTGTACACTTTACCCACACCATGGAGCACCTGACCTCGTGATCCCATTCGGGTGGACCAGCATTGCTCCAATGAAACCTGCCTGACCCATGACTCTTCCATCGTACCACTGGCTTCATCCTCCCCCGGAGTCCTGCCCTGGGTGGCCCTGTGTCCTCATGACACCTGTCACCATCGTGGCTAAACTAAACTGTCCCAAACGGGGACGCCGGCACAATACTCAACTGGCTCATAGGGTTATCACCGCCTACCTGATCAGAGTAGCGTGCGTGCATAACGCTGCCTCTTTGGAGGTACTGGTGAAAGAGCACACAATCAGACAGAAACAACCCGGGACCGACGCTCCAGAAGATTCCCCTTTAATTTACATTCTCGTTCATGTTTTGTTTGGTTGCTACATTCATCATTGCATCATTCGCATCATCTGCATAGCATCATCACTCGTTTTCGAAAAGTTGCATCTGTTCATAGCTGCAGGTTCTCTCCGTTCGTGTCGTCCATCATTTCGAGACCAACCACACATGCATGCGCCCGCGTCATCGATAAAATATTGTTTTTAAAGTGCGTATAAAATATTTTCGGATTGGATCGAAAAGTCGGCGTGCGGTCTTGTTTTATTGTAGGTGGACCACATGCTAAATTTCGTCGCAATCAGAGTTCATTTGATTTCCCAACGGTCGTCCGTAGCGGCACCGTCATCGGGTTATTCGTCGGATGTTTTCGATGTTTCAAAACTCTTCTCACGGGCCGCAACCTCTCTCTCATCCCCACATGGCCCAACTTCACAGCCCACTAGCCCAACTTACCCCCCTCCGTTCGTAGTCTTTGGATCGTGATCGGACGGACGAGAACCAACCCCTAGTGTCATTCCCTATATAACCCCCCATGAAGAGAGCCCCCTCACTCTCTAGGGTTTCCCCCATGTAAAATTGCAGCCACCCCCTAGAAAACTTCACCTGCTAGCTCATCTCCCTCTCGCCCAAAATCCCTCCTCCCTAGCAATTTTCAGCCCTTAGATCTTGATCCCGAGGTTGCAAATCGTCCAAAAAACCCTACCCCGGACAATGTCCGGCAACCACAGAGCCTCCTAGATCCACCCCGAGCTCCCTTGCGCGCCTCCCATGGCCGCCTTGGCCGATGCAGCCGCGCCGTGCCCCGCCGCTGCTTTTCCTCGCCTCCTCGCGCCGCAGGTGGCCGCCCCTCTGCCGAAGCCGCGCCTCCTCCGCCCCCATCTCCGGCGCCCTGCTGCTCCCCGCCGCCGCACCCACTTGCGGCCCCGTCACCCCGCGCCGCTCCATCGCCGAGACCCCATCGCCCCCAGCTGGCCGCCCCTGCCAACCCCTCCACCGGGCCTCTTCTGCGGCCAGATCCGGCGCCCCGCGGTCGGATCCGCCGGCGACCCCGCCACCTCCAACATCCTGCCGCCGCGCCTTGGCCTCCAGCTCGAGGGAGAGGAGCTCCTCCCGAGCACCAGCGAGCCCTGGCTGGGCCGGCTCGTCGTGCGTGGTCCTGCGCGCCCAAGGCCCAGCCAACCACGCCTTGCCTGGCCCAAAGGCCCCTCTGTTGAGCTATCCAACGCCCCGTGCACCGTTCAGTTATCTTGCGCCTAAGCACTGTTTCGGCCCGTAGCCGGATTCGGCCCATGGTAGTTTTTTTCCACGTTCTGCGATTTATCCAATTATCCAATGCATTCAGATTTACAGAAAACCCCTAAACTCATGCATTTAATAACTCGAAAACTGGGCATTATATGTAAAAACTTTATATATGTAAAATGACTAGAATTTTGTGTAGATTCACAATATCCAATTCTCACATGTGTTTAAAATGTCTAAGTTGCCGTTTTCATGTAATTTTCATAAATGCCATGTCAAAATGATTTATTTAATAACTAATTAACCGTAGCTCCGATAAAAATGTTCCACATATGTAACTTGTAGAAAAGCGCATAGGATCACATGGAGACCTTTATTTTGCTAAACGGGAGTGAACTAAATAATTTGGACGTGGAGATTCGTCAATATGCAACTCGTTGCATATTGAACTTCACTTAATATGTAGTAGTTGTTTGTTGTGCTTGTCATGCCATGCCATGCGTTGCATATTAAACCGGACATGCATCATATTTGTTTGCGCATCATCTCATGCATATGTTGTGGTGTTCCCGTGTGTTGATTGTTGTTTCCGGATTGTTCCTTATCGACAGAGATCCGAAAGCGTTTAGAGTGTGTGGATTCGTTCGGCTACGTTGGCTTGACTTCTTCATGGACTCATTCTTCTTCCAAGCTGGATCTCAGGCAAGATAACACATTTCCCTGGATACCACTACTATCATTGCCATGCTAGATGTCTCGTTTTTTATAGTTATGTCTCGCTACCTACCACTTGTTTGTCAAGCCTCCCAGCATTGCCATGAAAAGCCTCTAACCCTCCACCTCCCTAGCAAACCTTTGTTTGGCTATGTTACCGCTTGCTCAGCCCTTCTATAGCGTTTCTAGCTGCAGGTGCAATTGCTTCCATGTGACAACATGGACATTCTTTTGTTATCACAATATTATTGCTATTTAATTTAACGCACTTATACATTTGGTGAAGGGTGGAAGGCTTGGCCTTTTGCTCGGTGTTTTGTTCCACTCTTGCCGCCCCTAGTTACTTGTAAACCGGTGTTATGTTCCATAATTGAGTGCTCCTAACATGCTCGGGCTTGTTATGGGGACCTCCTTGATTTTCGTTTTAGGATAAAGCTTGTCTGGAAAGGCCCAACGTTGGTACTACATTTGCCTAATAACTAATAAAATTGCATAGGGACCCGCCGGCACTCGCGGATAATTAATCAACAACCCGAGCCAGTGCTCCTCATGAGTGTTGGTCCAACCCAGAGTAGCTTATTAATGCTACCCGGGGCACCTCGGTGATTGACTTGGTAACCATCGCTCATCCGTCGTGTCCTGAGAACGAGATACGCGGCTCCTATCGGGATCGTCGACACGCTGGGAGCCTTGCTGGATTTGTTTTACCTTTCTCGAACGTCTTGAGTGTGGAATTTCGAAAATACTTCGGGCTATCTCGAGGTGGCGGATTTCCTATGGAATTGCCTAGGAAGATCACGAGAACCGTGGTCGAGGTTATTCCCGCTGCGTGTGGTTAATTTGTGATGGACGAGTTGGAGCACCCCTAAAGGGTTAAATATTTCGGAAAGCCGTACCCGCGGTTATGTGGCAAACTTGGATACTTTGTTTAACACCTGATCATAGCAAACTTGAAATAAACTCAAATAAAATACACCAACTATGTGCGTAACCATGACTGTCTCTTCTTGTGAGTCCTTATCCGAGAGAGAACATGGTGGGGTTATGATTGACGTAAGTAGGTGTTCAGGATCACTTATTGATCATTACTAGTTCACGCCCGTTATACGTAGGCCACCATACTTTACTTTCTGTATTCATAAGTTAGCCACTCATATAAATGCTTAGTCGCTTGCTGCATCCTCACCACTTAACCATACCTCATCCTTTAAGCTTTAATAGTCTTGATACCCTTGGAAATGAGATTGCTGAGTCCCTATGGCTCACAGATTACTACAACAATAAATGCAGGTACATGTAATACGATGATTTGACGTGAGAGCGATGCTTGTTTGATTTGGAGTTATTCTTCTTCTTCTTCATCAATCTAGGATGGGTTCTAGGCGGTAGCCTGGGATAGCAATGATGGATGTCATTTTATCATTTTGTATAATGCTTGAATATGTTGTTGTATTGACGTGATCTTGTTGTAGCTTGTAGCGAGTGTAAGCCAATTCCATATACTCATCTCTTATGTAAATGTACTTGTAATGATATCCATTCTTGCAACACGGCGAGATGCGCTTCTATCCCTATCGAGGCCCTCGTGCCAAAATAAGGATAGGATCGCATCTTGGGCATTACATATACCAAGTCAAGGCCGTCCCATACCGGCAAATGTGGTTGCACGGTTAAGCCCGGACAGGTGACTCAAGATCAACCACTAAGTTTATTCAAAAGTAGTGGTTCATCATGATGAGCAACTAAGCTTTTAAATTAATTATTATAAATTAACCTATAGCAAATAAGCAAGAATAATGCATGAAAATATGCAATGCTATGGAAATGCAACATAAAATGGGTATCATGGCTTGCCTTGCTCTGTTGGGTGGTTCAAACACTCCTGGTCTTCAAAGTCACCAAAGTTTCCTTCTGAAATTATTTTTGAAATGCAACGGAAAATGTCACATAATACCTTTTTGTTAACCAGAAATTTTGTGAGTATTGGAAAAATTCCGAAATTTGCCAGCAACTAAAGGGGTTCAATACCAACTCAATACAAAAAGAATCATTTGAAGTGGAGCTATAGATAAAAAGTTATTAATGGTCAAAGTTCTGGTCAAAATCTGTTAAATAAATAAAACTCAGAAAAATCAGAAAACCTCCAGCGGGCCACGTCGAAGGCGTAAGGTGAAGGGGCGCCTCCGCTTACCGCTTTGGGCACGGGCCTCAGCCGCTGGCAGGTGGGGCTTGCTCTGTTTAAATGAAGGAGGAGAGGAGGGACCGAGATGGGGTGGAGCTTCGGCGATAGAGACGGTGGCGTCGCTCGGAGTTGAAGGGAATGGAACGGGCGCTTGAAGACGAACACACACGTACCCACAGCGTGACTGGAGATGGCCGGACGGCGTCGCCCCCTTCCTCTCCGGCGGCGGCGACGTTTGGGTGGTCATCGGAGAAGGCTATTCCGGCAATGGCTGGCTTGGAAGGAGGTTTAGGAGCACCAGGGGAATGCCCTGAGCTCGAGGGTGAGGTCAATCGGGGCCCAAGGAGGAGGGAAGATGCTGGAGGTGAGGTGGCTACAAGCGGCGGAGCTCCGGTGAGGTTTCGAGGCCAGAGGGCCTCTCGGCTGTGGATCGCTTCTCACGAGGCTAATTGGAGGTGGCGGGGAAGTGGTGAGGTGCTCAGAGAGGCTGGGCGTAGCCTTAAATAGGCGGGAGGCGAAGGAGGACAAGCTCTCTAGAGCGGCCGGAGCTGTGGCCACGTCGCTGGGGCAAGGACGGCTAATTGGTTGTCCGGGAGCGGCGACGAGATGGAAGAGGGCAGAGGCATTGAATGGTGAAGCGATGGCTCGCGAGGAAGACGACGACCCGCTCAACCACTGTGGCCACACGGGCGGCACAGTTCCTGAGCGTCGTGGCGGCCGTCGAGGGCGATTCTGACGTGGGAGAAGTGTCTGGAGGGTCCAGGTGGAGGGCAACGACGATGTCAGCACGCTTGGACAAGGTATGGCCCCGCGGTCGTCAACCTCCGACGAGACCCAAGCATGCCGGCGCCCAGAGCACGGTTTTGGCAGGCTGGCTACGCGGTCACCATGTGAACGGGCACACATGGCGCAAGCCGGCCTGTTGGGCCGTGTCTGGAGTGCTGTCCTTGCACTCTGGAACCTCCTCGTGGCACTGGCTTGCCCAATAAGCCACTCAGATGAGAGGTAGCTTCACCAACAGTTCTTGACTGCCAACTTGGGGAGGTTCTGGAGGGAAAACGAGATAGAGATGGAGCTAGTGTATATGTTTGGTGTTATCTACCTTGGAAGGACTATAAACTGGCAAAGTTTGAGAGAGTTTGAAGAAGAAATGGATATGGTTCCTTTGAAAACCACCATTCTGGTCCAGAATCTCAATGAGCTTGTGTCACTCACGTGGATGCTCTGCTATATATGAAACTTGGTGGAGGGAAGTTATTTAGTAGTGCACACATGGTATAAAAGTTGTAGATCTATTGTGCACCCCTAGCTTGTACTTCCTTCACAAAGGTTCAAAATAAGCACACACTCGACAGGATCCTGCTGCTCAATAATTGTACTGGACCAGATGATGTTTTTGGATATTGGGGCTAGATAGGATCCCTAGGAGCTTGGGTAATTTATTTGGAATTTTCCGAGATAGGAGAATAGGAGTTGCTTCACAATGCACAAATTCTGGTCAGGAAAGAAATAATATTTCTGGCCAAGATTTTGCATTGGGCAATGGGATATTTCTGGAGATTATGAAATCATATGCTGATGAGAAGATGTGGGAAAATTTTGGGAATTTATTGATCATCCAAACTATAGGTTGCTTGACAACCCATAGTGGTGACATAATTCCCCAAATAAAGAAAAGGGTTTATTGGAAAAGATTTAATATTGGAAATTGATCCAAGAGAGGTTTAGAAAGGTTTTGGCAGGGTGAGGAGGTTTTGGGTTACTTGGGAGAAGATGCAAAGACTCACAGATCGAAACATATTGAAAAAGTTTAAAACTCAACCAAGTTTGTGAATAAAACCCGAAAGGCTTTGAAAATAAAAAGTTGTCAAAAATTAGGATGTCACACGTGCGCCCAGCCCGCGTGCTCCCGCACCCGCATGCACGCGCGCTTCCTCTGCTTTTGCTGTTGCCCGCCGCCTCGCTGCGCCCTGATTTTGGCTCATGATACGAGTGGGTTCCTGGCTATTCTGATCAACCTCTTGATCAGGCTGGGATATTGCTGGTACCCCGAGTACACTATTTATGAGGACTATCGCGAGTTCAACCAGGAACAGTATGAAGCTGAGATGGTTATCTGGGATCGACGGGACCTCTCCATCACTGAGCTGTACACCTTTCGTGGCATTGGAGTGACCGTTGAGATGGCAGTACAGGATGCTGCTTGTGCTGCTATTGTTCGTCTCCATGAAGTGAACCCCTGTTTGGAGGAGACGACATTTAGATACATCCCGTATGTTCCTGCTAGAGTTGATACTGTAGCCGACGCTGAGGTATTGACCCTTTTTGCATGACAGCGCAACGACCGATCCTACTCTACTCTCTGCACCCCATACGTGAGTCGTTGTTACGACCCACAGGTTCTGGTTCAGTACATTGAGACACTAGATCGCACTGTAAGGGCTCTTAACGTCAAGCTATACGCCACTCGTTCTCGTCTTCACCTGGCTATGGAGTAGTTGTTGCCATCCGTCACCGCAGGGATGCAATCGGAGTACATTCTTCACCCGCGCCGGACTGAGTTTCCTCCAGGTCTTCAGTGGCCTGCGGTTGGTGGTCGTACTCTGGTACATGGACTTGCGCTCCCGGTTGATCACCAGATTCTACATCAGGGTGTGCACGGGATGCAGAACCCTGCCCCCCAGGTTTCACTTTCAGGGCCACGTGTAGTTCCGTGGGTCTTTTGTTGTCCCCGACGTTGATGTAGCATATCGTATGCCTCATTGTTGTATCCCTCCACCACATGCCTGCATGCCGCCTAGTTGTCTAGGTTATTTTCATGCCGTACCTATCGTCTATTTTGTAACAGACTTATTGTTTGTTATAGACCTATGTATGGATCTATATGTTGAAACTTGAACTACTATGTCGTATCTATTGCACTTCCTTCTTTGTGCAATTTACTTCATGAATGATTCTTTGTCTTTGCAATTACCCAATGCTAAACTACCACTATTAAAATTTGATAGAATAGTTAGGCCAGCTGGTCGTGGTTGTGGTGCGCCTGAACCACCACCACCACTGGAATACATGTCTGTTATGATGCAACAGTTTGAACTAAATCGCCAGTTTATGCAAGGGCTTATGGACCAGTTTGCGAGGCCGAACATGAATCAGCAGCTAGCCCTAATGACTCTGCCAGAGTTCATGCATCTCAACCCTGCGATCTACCGCAGCTCAACCCAGCCGCTTGACGCAGATGACTGGCTCCGTGACATCACTTATGAGCTGGAGTCTTTAGGCGCCCCAGTGGCTAACTATCTCACCTTTGCCTCGCACTTTCTGAAGGGTCCCACTGCTCAATGGTGGGACAGTCACAGGTGCTCACAGCCTGTTGGGACAATCATCACCTGGCCAGAGTTCCAAGCTGTTTCCGTGCTCATCACATTCCTCAGGGACTGATGGACAAGAAGAACCGTGAGTTCCACAATCTCGTCCAGAGCAACAAGACTATGGATGCTTATTAGCGGGAATTTCTGGACTTATCTCGCTATGCTGAAGACGACGTTGCAACTAATTCTCATAGGCAGGAGAAGTTCCGTGAAGGACTCCACCCTGATATCAAATTGGCACTCCTTGTTCAGGACTTTGATAACTTCACCATCTTGGTGAACAAGTCCATTCAAGTGGAAACAGGTCTGCATGACTACAAGGACAGCAGCAAGCGCAATCGTGATATGGGCTCATCTTCAGGCTCATCTGCTCAGAAGCGCAAGATCTGGATCCCCCACAACATGTAGCATGCACCGCCTTCTGCTCCGAGGCGGTTCTATGCTGCACCTCGTGTGCCTCCACCCTCACCTAGGCAGCCGAGGCTCCCAGCCCCGCCACCACGAGCTCCTGTTCCCCCTTCTCGTCCCGAGGATGGGATGTGCTTTAAGTGTGGTCATCCAAGACACCGTGCTAGAGAATGCAGGCCAAATCAAAAACAACTTGCACTGCCTTCCAACAAGCCCCGCAATAACAATGTCGGGCCTACTCAGGGTCGTGTTCAAGCTAACAATGTTGATCTGAATGATGTTCAAGACCAGCCTGCTACTGTGATGGGTACTCTTCTTGTCAACTCAGTACCAACTTCTTTTTTGTTTGATACAGGAGCATCACATTCTTTCATGTCTGAAGATTTTGCATACATGCATGTCATTAAGTACAAGGAGATGAACATTCCAATAGTGGTAAACACCCCCGCTGGCCAATGTTAAACCTCCATGGTTTGTCCAGATGTCCCCATTGAAATAGAAGGACTGGAATTCCATGCTTACCCCATTATATTGATGTCTTCCAAGATCAACCTTATTCTCGGAATGGATTGGTTGAAGGCACATACTGCTTCCGTCGTTTGTGCCACCAAAACTGTCGACCTTCTCCATGTTGGGGAACATCGCATGGGAAACAAAAATTTTCCTACACACACGCAAACCTATCCATGATGATGAGAATCTACGAGAGGGAGAGTGTATCTACGTAACCTTGTAGATCGCTAAGCGGGAAGCGTTAAGAAACGCGGTTGGTGTAGTCGAACTTCTTCGCGATCCAAATCGCCGAGCGTCCCGCGATCCAATCACGAATCGTCCCGCGAACACATCATGATCCGTCCCGCGAACTCATCACGATCCATCTCACGATCTTGATCACGATCTGTCCCACGAACTCATCACGATCCGTTCCGTGATCACATCACGAACCGTCTCGCGATCTCGATCACGGTCCTTCCGATCTAGCGCCGAACGGACGGCACCTCCGCGTTCAGCACACGTGCAGCTTGATGACGATCTCCACCGTCTTGATCCAGCGAGAGGAGGTGGATAGGAGAGAGAGTTCACCGGCAGCATGACGGCGCTCCGGTGATGGTGGTAGAGCAATTCCGGCAGGGCTTCGCCTAAGCGCTGCAGAAAACCGATCTAGAAGAGAAACTATGCACCGGTGGAACGGGTAGCACGTGGCCGGAAATTCTATCCAAAAACCACCCAATCCACTAGTATATATAGGAGGAGAGGAGAGGAGAGGCAGACAAGGCCTTTGGGTCGGCCGAAATAGGAGGGGGAAGCAATCCTACTTCACCTCCAATCCTAGTTGGAGTAGGATTGCCTCCTATTGGCTGATTTTCCACTTTTTGCTTTAGGACTTTCTCTCCTGCGCCATGGGCCTTTGTGGCTGTTTTACCAGCCCACCAAGGGCTGGTTATTATTCTCCCACAGCCCATGTACCTCTTGGGGTCGAAATACCCCTCCCGGAGGCCTCCCGGTACACTACCGGCACTCCCGGTACACTACCGGCACTCCCGGTACACTACCGATGAGCCCGAAACTTTTCCGGAAACCAAACTGGGACTTCCTATATATGAATCTTTACCTCCGGACCATTCCGGAGCTTCTCGTGACGTACGGGATCTCATCCGGGACTCCGAACAAACTTCGGTCACCACCATACATAACTCTACACTACCGAAACGTCACCGAACCTTAAGTGTGCAGACCTTGCGGGTTCGAGAACTATGTAGACATGACCGAGACACCTCTACGGTCAATAACCAATGGCGGGACCTGGACGTCCACATTGGTTCCTACATATTCTACGAAGATCTTTATCGGTTGAACCTCTATGTCAAGGATTCAGTTAATCCCGTATAACGTTCCCTTTGTTCTTCGGTATGTTACTTGCCCGAGATTCGATCCTCGGTATCTCCATACCTAGTTCAACCTCGTTACCGGCAAGTCTCTTTACTCGTTCCGTAATACAAGATCCCGCAACTAACAATTAGTCACATTGCTTGCAAGGCTTATTGTGATGTTGCATTACCAAGTGGGCCCCGAGATACCTCTCCGTCACACGGAGTAACAAATCCCAGTCTCGATCCATGCCAACTCAACAGACACCATCGGAGATACCTGTAGAGCACCTTTATAGTCACCCAGTTACGTTGCGACGTTTGATACACACAAGGCACTCCTCCGATATCTGTGAGTTGCATGATCTCATGGTCATAGGAACACATACTTGACATGCAGAAAACAATAGCAATAAACTGACACGATCATATGCTACATTTGCAGTTTGGGTCTTGTCCATCACATCATTCTCCTAATGATATGACCCCGTTATCAAATGACATCTCATGTCCATGGCTAGGAAACCTTAACCATCTTTTGATCAACGAGCTAGTCTATTAGAGGCATACTAGGGACATGGTTTTGTCTATGTATCCACACATGCATTTAAGTTTCCGATCAATACAATTATAGCATGGATAATAAACGATTATCATGAACAAGGAAATATGATAATAACTAATTTATTATTGCCTCTAGGGCATATTTCCAACAGTCTCCCACTTGCACTAGAGCCAATAATCTAGTTCAAATCACCATGTGATTCGCATTGTTATGAATCTAACACCCAACGAGTTCTGGGGCTCGATCATGCTTTGCATGTGAGAGAGGTCTTATAGTCAACGGGTCTGTAACATTCAGATCCATGTGCACTTTGCAAATACCTATGTCAAATTGTAAACACTGCTACCACACTCCGCTCGGTACTATTCCAAATGGCTGCTCCACTATACGCATCCAGATTGCTACTACGAGTCATCCGGATTAGTGTTAAAGCTTGTATCGACGTAACTCCTTACGACGAACTCTTTATCACCTCCATAATCGAGAAACATCTCCTCAGTCTCTTAGTTACTGACGATAATCTTGACCGCTGTCCAGTGATCCACTCCTGGTTCACTCTTGTACCCCCTGACGGACTCATGGCAAGGCACACACAGGTGCGGTACACAGCATGGCATAATATAGAGCCTATGGCTAAGGCATAGGGGACGACGTTCGTCCTTTCTCTTTCTTCTGCCGTTGTCGAGCTTTGAGTCTCACTCAACTTTCACACCTTACAAATCAGGCGAGAACTCTTTCTCTGACTGATCCGTTTTGAACTCTTTCAAAATCTTGTCAAGGTATGCACTCATTGAAAGTCTCATCGAGCATCTTGATCTATCTCCATAGATTTTGATGCTCAACAATTAGGTAGCTTCATCCAGGTCTTCCTTTGAAAATCACTTTCCAAATAACCGTTTTATGCTTTCCAGAAACTCTACATTATTTTTGATCAACAATATGTCATCCACATATACTTATCAGAAATTCTATAGTGCTCCCACTCACTTTATTGCAAATACAAGTTTCTCGTAAACTTTGTATAAACATCAAAACTTTGATCACCTCATCAAAGCGTATATTCCAACTCCGAGATGCTTGCTTCAGTCCATGGAAGGATCACCGAAGCTTGCACACCTTTTAGCATCCTTAGGCCTGAAAAAACCTTCTGGTTGTATCACATACAACCTTTCCTCAAGTAAACCGTTAAGGAAACGATGTTTTGACATCCATCTGCCAGATTTCATAATTGAAAACACAACAACTGCTAACATAATTCCAACAGACTTTAGCACCACTACGAGTGAGAAAGTCTCATCGTAGTCAACTCCTTGAACTTGTCACAAACATCTTTGCAACAAGTCGAGCTTTACAAATAGTGACATTCACCATCAGTGTCTGTCTTCATTTTAAAGATCCATTTGTACTCAACGACCTGCCGTCCAACGAGCAAGTCTACCAAAGTCTACACTTGGTTTTCATACATGGATCCTATCTCGGATTTCATGGCCTCCAACCATTTGTCGGAATTCGGGCCCATCATCGCTTCTCCATAGCTCGTAGGTTCATCGTTGTCCAACAACATGACCTCCAAGACAGGGTTGTCGTACCGCTTAGGAGCAGTACACATCCTTGTCGACCTACGAAGTTCGATAGTAACTTGATCCTGAAGCTTCATGATCATCATCATTAACTTCCTCTTCAACTAACGTAGGCTTCACAGAAACAACATCCTGCGCTGCGCTACTCTCTGGTTGAACAAAGGTTTAACAACCTCATCAAGTTCTATCTTCCTCCCACTCAATTCTTTCGAGAGAAACTTTTCCTCGATAAAGGATCCGTTTTAGTAACAAACACTTTGCACTTGGATCTGAGATAGAAGGTTCACCCAACTGATCTTAGGGTATTCTATGAAGATGCATTTGTCCGCCTTGGGTTCGACCTCATTAGGTGAAAACATTTTCCACACAAGTGTCGCAGCCCCACGTATTAAGAAATGACAGCTTAGGTTTCTATCAAACCGTAATTCACATGGTGTCATCTCAACGGATTTAGATGGTGCCCTATTTAAAGTGAATGTAGTTGTCTCTAATGCATAACCCCAAAATTATAGTAGTAAAACGATAAGAGACATCATAGCACGCACCATGTCCAATAGAGCATAACTATGATGTTCGGACACACCATCACACTATGGTGTTCCAGGTGGCGTTTAGTTGTGAAACAACTTTCACATTGTCTTAAGTTGTATGCCAAACTCGTGACTCAGATATTCACCTCCACGATCATATCACAGTCATTTTTATCTTCTTGTCACGATGATCTTTAAACTTCACTCTGAATTTGCTTGAACCTTTCAAACGATTCAGACTTGTGTTTCATTAAGTAAATATACACTATATCTACTCAAATCATTAGTGAAGGTAAGAAAATAACGATATCCACTGCACGCTACAAGACTCACTAGATTGCATACATCAACATGTATCATTTCCAATGAATCACTTGCCCGCTCCATCCAACGGGGTCCTTTAGTCATCTTGCCCAAGAGGCATGGTTCGCATGTCTCAACCGATTCGAAATCGAATGAGTCCAAATATCCATCACCATGGAGTTTCTTCATGCGCTTTATACCAATATGACATTTTGCGGCAGTGCCACAAGTATGTGGTACTATCATTATTTAACTTTGTATCTTTTGACATCAATGTTATGAACATGTGTATTACTATGATCAAGATTTCAACAAACCATTCTCACTGGGTGCATGACCATTGAAGGTATTATTCATGTAAACAGAATAACCATTATTCTCTGACTTAAATGAATAACCGTATTGCAACAAACATGATCTAATCATGTTCATGCTCAACGCAAAACACCAAATAACATTTATTTAGGTTCGTCACTAATCCTGAAGGTAGAGAGAGCGTGCGATGTTGATCACATCAACCTTGGAAACATTTCCAACACACATTGTCACCTCACCCTTAGCTAGTTCTCCGTTTATTCCGTAGCTTTTATTTCGAGTTACTAACATTTAGCAACCGAACCGGTATCCAATACCCAGGTGCTACTAGGAATACTAGCAAGGTACACATCAATAACTCGTATATCAAATATACTTGTGTCGATGTTGCCAGCCTTCTTATCTACCAAGTATCTAGGGTTGTTCCGCTTCAGCGACCTCTCACCTCATAATAGAAGCACTTAGTCTCGGGTTTGAGTTCAACTTTGGGTTGCTTCACTGGAGCAGCAACTGACTTGCTATCCATGAAGTTTCCCTCCTTGCTCTTGCCCTTGTCGAAACTAGTGGTTTGATTAAGCATCAACACTTGACGCTCCTTCTTGATTTCTACCTTCGTGGTGTCAAACATAGCGAACAGCTCAGGGATCAATACTTCTATCCCTGGTGTATTATAGTTCATCACTAAGTTCTAGTAGCTTTGGTGACAGTGACTTGGAGAACTATATCAATCACTATCTTATCTGGAAGATCAACTCCCACTTGATTCAAGCGATTGTAGTACCCAGACAATCTGAGTACATGCTCAACGATTGAGCTATTCTCCTTCATCTTACAGGCAAAGAATCTTGTTGGAGATCTCATATCTCGCAACACAGGCACGAGCCTGAGATCACAATCTCTGCTCCTAGAACATCTCATATGTTCCGTGACGTTCAAAACGTTTCGGAGCCTCAATTCTAAGCCGTAATGCATGACGCACTAAACTATTAAGTAGTCATCGAAACATGCCTGTCAGATGTTCACAACATCTATAGATGACGCTAGAGGGGGTGGCGCACCGAGCGGTGCATTAAGGACATAAGCCTTCTATGCAGCAATGAGGACAATCCTCAGATCACGGACCCAGTCCGCAATATTGCTACCAACATCTTTCAACTCTATTTCTCTAGGAACATATAAAAATTTAAGGGAGCTACAGCGCGAGCTAGTATTCTACAACATAATTTGCAAAGACACTATTGACTATGTTCATGATAATGAGTTCAATTAATCATATTACTTAAGAACTCCCACTCAAATTGACATCCCTCGGGTCATTCGAGTGATACATGATCCAAATTCACCAACTCAAGTTCGATCATCACGTGAGTTAAGGTGGCTTCAATGGTGAACATCATTATGTTGATCATATCCACTATATGACTCATGCTCGACCTTTCGGTCTCTTGTGTTCCGAGGCCATGTCTGTACATGCTAGGCTCGTCAAGTTTAACCCGAGTGTTCTGCGCGTGCAAATCTGGCTTGCACCCGTTGTATGTGAACGTAGAGTCTATCACACCCGATCATCACGTGGTGTCTCAACACGACGAACTTTCGCAACGGTGCACACTCGGGGAGAACACAGTTCATCTTGAAATTCAAGTGAGGGATCACCTTATAATTCTACCGCCGTACTAAGCAAAACAAGGTGCATAAAAGGATTAACATCTCATGCAATTCATAAGTGACATGATATGGCCATGAACTTGTGTTTAAGATCTCCATCTTTGAAACACCGGCATGATCTCCATCGTCACCGGCACAACACCATGATCTCCATCATCTTGATCTCCATCAATGTGTTGCCATTGGGGTTGTGGCGCCAGCCCTGCTTCTACTTCTATTGCTACCGCTTAACGATAAAGTAAAGCATTACATAGCGCTTAATGATTGACACGCAGGTCATACAATAATTAAAGACAACCCTATGGCTCCTGCCGGTTGCCGTACTCAACGACATGCAAGTCGTGAAATTCTATACATCACATGATCATCTCATACATCACATATATCTCATCATGTAATTGGCATATCACGTCACAACATACCCTGCAAAAACAAGTTAGACGTCCTCTAATTGTTGTTGCATGTTTTACGTGGCTGCTACGGGTATCTAGCAAGAACAATTCTCACCTACGCATAAACCACAACGGTGATACATAGATTGCTTTTCAACCTTCTCAAGGACCGCCTTTGTCGGATCCGATCCAACTAAAATGAGAGAAACTGTCACCCGCAAGCCATCTAAGCAACAAGTTGCGTCGAGGGAACCGGTCTCTCATAAGCGTACGAGTAATGTTGGTCCGGGCCGCTTCATCTCACAATCCCGCTGAACCAAAATCCGACCAAGGGAGGAAGCAATCTAAGCATCAATGCCCACAAACCTTTTGTGTTCTACTTGAGATCTCATCGAACCATCAACCTAGCTCATGATGCCACTGTTGGGGAACGTCGCATGGGAAACAAAAAATTTCCTACGCACACGCAAACCTATCCATGGTGATGAGCATCTATGAGAGGGAGAGTGGATCTACGTACCCTTGTAGATCGCTAAGCGGGAAGCGTTAAGAAACGCGGTTGGTGTAGTCGAACTTCTTCGCGATCCAAATCGCCGAGCGTCCCGCGATCCAATCACGAACCGTCCCATGAACACATCATGATCCGTCCCGCGAACTCATCACGATCCGTCTCACGATCTTGATCATGATCTGTCCCGCGAACTCATCACGATCCATTCCGTGATCACATCACGAACCGTCTCGCGGTCTCGATCACGGTCCTTCCGATCTAGCGCCGAACGGACGGCACCTCCGCGTTCAGCACACGTGCAGCTTGATGACGATCTCCACCATCTCGATCCAGCGAGAGGAGGTGGAGAGGAGAGAGAGTTCACTGGCAACGTGACAGCGCTCCGGTGATGGTGGTGGAGCAATTCCGGCAGGGCTTCGCCTAAGCGCTGCAGAAAACCGATCTAGAGGAGAAACTATGCACCGGTGGAACGGGTAGCACGTGGCCGAAAATTCTGTCAAAAAACCACCCAATCCACTAGTATATATAGGAGGAGAGGAGAGGAGAGGCAGCCAAGGCCTTTGGGTCGGCCGAAATAGGAGGTGGGAAGCAATCCTACTTCACCTCCAATCCTAGTTGGAGTAGGATTGCCTCCTATTGGCTGATTTTCCACGTTTTGCTTTAGGACTTTCTCTCCTGCGCCATGGGCCTTTGTGGCTGTTTTCCCAGCCCACTAAGGGCTGGTTATTATTCTCCCACAGCCCATGGACCTCTTGGGGTCGAAATACCCCTCCCGGAGGCCTCCCGATACACGACCGGCACTCCCGGTACACTCCCGGCACTCCCGGTACACTACCGATGAGCCCGAAACTTTTCCGGAAACCAAACTGGGACTTCCTATATATGAATCTTTATCTCCGGACCATTCCGGAGCTTCTCGTGACGTCCGGGATCTCATCCGGGACTCCGAACAAACTTCGGTCACCACCATACATAACTCTACACTACCGAAACGTCACCGAACCTTAAGTGTGCAGACCTTGCGGGTTCAAGAACTATGTAGACATGACCGAGACACCTCTACGGTCAATAACCAATGGCGGGACCTGGACTTCCACATTGGTTCCTACATATTCTACGAAGATCTTTATCGGTTGAACCTCTATGTCAAGGATTCAGTTAATCCCGTATAACGTTCCCTTTGTTCTTCGGTATGTTACTTGCCCGAGATTCGATCGTCGGTATCTCCATACCAAGTTCAACCTCGTTACCGGCAAGTCTCTTTACTCATTCCGTAATACAAGATCCCGCAACTAACAATTAGTCACATTGCTTGCAAGGCTTATTGTGATGTTGCATTACCAAGTGGGCCCCGAGATACCTCTCCGTCACACGGAGTAACAAATCCCAGTCTCGATCCATGCCAACTCAACAGACACCATCGGAGATACCTGTAGAGCACCTTTATAGTCACCCAGTTACGTTGCGACGTTTGATACACACAAGGCACTCCTCCGATATCTGTGAGTTGCATGATCTCATGGTCATAGGAACACATACTTGACATGCGGAAAACAATAGCAATAAACTGACACGATCATATGCTACGTTTGCAGTTTGGGTCTTGTCCATCACATCATTCTCCTAATGATATGACCCCGTTATCAAATGACATCTCATGTCCATGGCTAGGAAACCTTAACCATCTTTTGATCAACGAGCTAGTCAATTAGAGGCATACTAGGGACATGGTTTTGTCTATGTATCCACACATGCATTTAAGTTTCCTATCAATACAATTATAGCATGGATAATAAACGATTATCATGAACAAGGAAATATGATAATAATAATTTATTATTGCCTCTAGGGCATATTTCCAACACTCCATCCTTCGAATGAGATAGTTAGCTACCATGCTCATCTTATTCGAGATGCTGAAGCTCGACTATATGCCTTGAATGCATTAAATGAGTCACCTCTTGAATGGATTGAAAACATTCCAGTTGTCTGGGATTTCCAAGATGTTTTTCCGGAAGAACTTCCAGGGATCCCCCTACTAGAGATGTCGAGTTTGTCATCGACTTGGTACCTGGTACCACTCCTATAGCCAAGCGTCTGTATAAGATACCCCACATGAACTGCTTGAACTTAAGCAAGAAATTGACAATTCGCTTCGTTTGGGTTCTCTGCTTGGGGAGCACCTTCTCTCTTTGCCAGGAACAAAAATGGTACAATTCGATTGGTCCAAGATTACCGTCCCATCAATGAAACGACTATTCAAAACAAATATACGCTTTGTCAGATCAACGATCTGTATCATCAACTTGCTGGTTCATCAGTGTTTTCAAAACTCAACTTGAGGTTGGGTTACCATTAGATCCGGGTTCGTGAAGAGGATATTCGCCAGAATGCATTTGTTACTCGCTATGGTTCATACGGGTACACCGTCATGTCTTTCGGCTTAACCAATGCTCTAACAACCTTCTCTCGCCTGATGAACTATATATTCATGGATTACCTCGATAATTCGTCATGGTTTATCTGGATGATATCCTGGTTTGCTCGAAGAATAAAGAAGAGCATGCTGAACATCTTCGTCTTATACTAGAGAGGCTTCGAGAGCATCAACTTTATGCAAAGTATACAAAGTGTGAGTTCTGGATGGACGAAGTAACCTACCTTGGTCATGTGATCTCCAAGGATGGTATTGCGGTCAACCTGAACGAGTTTAGTCTATTCTTGACTTGACTCCCCCGAAGAATGTCAAGCAAGTCAGAAGTTTTCTAGAACTCGCCTGCTATTACCGTCGATTCGTCGAGAACTTCTCCAAGATTGCAAAGCCCTTAAAAAATTGCTTCACAAAGGAGTTAAATATGAGTGGACAGAAACATGTCAGGAGAGCTTCCAGGCACTTAAGGACAAGCTGACGCCTGTTCCCTTGCTTGCTCCTCCGGATACTTGCAAGGACTTCATCATTTATTGTGACGCTTCACGTAAGGGAATAGGTTGTGTCCTAATGCTAGAGCGGAGAGTGGTTGCTTATGCATCTCGTCAATTGCATCCTCATGAAGAGAACTACCCAGTTCATGACCTTGAACTTGCTGCAGTAATTCATGCACTGAAAGAGTGGTGGCAATATGTTGTTGGTAATCGTTGCGAGATCTACACCGATCACCAAAGTCTGAGGTACTTGTTTACTCAACCAGATCTGAACCTCCGTCAACAGAGATGGATGGAGCGCATAGCAGACTACAATGTGGGCATTTCTTATACCTAGGCAAGGCTAATGTAATGGCTGATGCCTTGAGCCGCAAGTCTTATTGCAATCACCTCCAGGTTCATAAGGTTCACCCCTTCTTCAAGAAGAATTTTGCAACTTGAATCTCCATATTGTTCCGCCTAGTGCACTCGCTCCCCCTCCTCAAGGGTCCTACAAAATGAACCTCCACGTTGTTTCCCAGGGTTCTCTTAATACCCTAGTTGCTAAACCAGATCTAGTGGATGTCATCAAGTGGATCCAGAAGTGTCACAATGAAGTCAAGAGGATTAAACACGATCTCACAAAAGGAAAGCCGTCATCCTTCACTATTGCTAAGGATGGTACTTTGTACTTCAAAGGACGCCTAGTGGTAGAGAGTCACGAGGAAAACAATGATATGACTCAAGAGGTCATGAAGGAAGCACATGACACTCCACTGTCTATTCATCCTGGTAGTACCAAGATGTACCAATACATTCGTCAAAGAGTCTGGTGGTCTAACATGAAGCAAGACATTGCTCGCTATGTTGCTGAATGTGATGTTTGCCGTCGTATCAAAGAGGAACATCAAAGGCCTGCCGGAACTCTGTAACCTATTATGGTTCCTGAATGGAAATGGGACCATGTTGAAATGGAATTCGTCACTAGTTTTCCCAGATCGCAGAAAGGTAATGATGCTATTCTTGTCATCATTGACCGACTGACCAAAGTGGCACATTTTCTAGCCGTCAAGGAAACTATTACTGCTAGTCAGCTAGCAGATCTTTACATGTCCAGAGTTGTTTCACTCCACGGTATTCCAGTGTTGTTTAGTTCGGACCGTGCCAGTTTATTCACTTCAAGATTCTGGGCAAGTTTCCAGGATGCTATGGGAACTCATTTGTCATTCAGCACCGCTTTTCACCCTCCATCTCAGGGTCAAGTTGAAAGAGTCAATCAGATTCTCGAAGACATGCTTCGAGCTTCTGTCATTTATTTTGACAAGAAATGGGAGGAACCTCTCCCGTACGCTTAGTTCTCCTACAACAATAGCTATCAAGCTAGTTTGAAGATGGCCCCCTTTGAAGTGTTATATGGACGTAAGTGTCGGACTCCTCTGAATTGGTCAGAAACTGGGGAACATACACTTATCGGTCCGGATATTATCCAACATGCGGAAGACCAAGTCCGCATTATACATGCAACTCTGAAGGCTACTCAGTCTCGTCAGAAGAGTCAATATGACCGTCATCACAATGATATGGTCTATCAACCTGGCGAAAAGGCTTATGTTCGAGTCACACCAATGAGAGGTACACACCATTTCGGGATCAAGGGCCAGCTGGCTCCTCGACATATTGGTCATTTCACTGTTCTCAAAAGGCGTGGTAAAGTGGCATGTCAACTAGAACTACCGCCAAACCTTTTTCAGGTTCAGGATGTGTTACATGTGTCACAACTTCATCGCTGCTTCAAGGATCCTATCCGAGCAGTGGATCATGATATGCTTGAGCTGTAACAAGACCTCTATTACAAAGAGCAGCCAGTCCACATTCTTGGTGAAACTGGACGTCAGACTCATCAGAAGGTTACCAAGTTATTCAAGGTGCAGTGGGCAAATCAATTTGAAGATGAGGCCACTTGGGAATGCGAAGATCATCTTCGTGCAGAATACTCCAGGCTCTTTCCTTCTACTTCTTAATTCTCGGGACAAGAATTCTTTTTAGTAGGGGATAATTGTGATGCCCTGGATTTGTCCTACAATAATCTCTGTAATTATGCTACAGTAACCCCCACACTAATGATGCCACGTTACCACGATTACTGTTGTTAATCTCGCGATGATTCAATCTTGTGCGAATTCGAAATTCAAAACCAAGTCGGACGATTAAAGTTTTCAGGCATGTTGGAAATGTGGTGCACCCCTGTAGGGATGAATTCATCTATTCGAATAGCCGTGTGCACGGTAACAAGACGACTTGGAGTTGTACCTTGATCTACTACAACTAGAATTGTGACTTTAAATTTGAAATGAATGTTGGCTCTAGGATTGCTTCCTCGTAGGGAGTTGAGGAAGAATATATCGGCGTGGTTACTTAATAAAATTGCTACAATAATATGACTATATATGAGATACCAGTATACTCTCTTGTAATGCTGCAAGATGCTGAAGATGCTAGTCTTCGATAGGACTAGGATTTCCCCCTATTCTTGCTTTCTCCAGTCAGCCCAGATATAACCCCATTCCTTGATACTGATGCATACTTAGCATAGTTCTGATGTTAGTCTTGAGAGTACTTTGGATGAGTACTCACCGCTGCTTTGCTTTCTCCTTCCCCTAGCGATACGATTACGCGTTTAGACGATGGAGCCCAGGAGATAGAGTACGCCGGAGACGACTACTAAACCACCGTAGGAGCCTACTGCTATGTGGAGGCGGCCCCCGACCAGCAGTAGGACAGGAGGTTCCCAGGAAGGAGGCCTCGCCTCATTCGATATGATGCTATGTTTGTGCTAGCCTTCTTAAGGCAAAACTTGTTTAACTTATGTCTGTACTCAGATATTATTTGCTTCCGCTGACTCGTGTTTGTCGAGCTTTGTATTCGAGCCCTCGAGGCCCCTGGATTGTAATATGAAGTTGTATGCCTTTAATTTGTGTCTAGTGTTGTGTTGTGATATTGATTAGTGAGTCCCTAATGTTGGTCGTATGCATTGCGTGTATGATTAGCATACGGTCAAATTGGGGGCGTCACAATCGTGCACTGACATCAATCATGCGACCATAGTATTCGTCGTACTCGATGGCATCTACCACCTGCTTGAGCATATTTGTATCTTGCTGGTCAGTTTGTTTAGCGAACGACAAATCAAGAAGTGTCGGGCGACCCTAACACAGAACTAGATGACACCCACGATGTTGAACAGGGAATAAACATCGAAGCTATCTACTCTGCTATTTTCTGTGTCGCCACCAGCTGAGACCATGGGCCGGTCGGTCGGGTTCCATGACCTTGCGGGGAAGGTACGTTTTGGCTCATCCAAGCTTTACTAATGGAGGCACGGGGAGGCGTCGTGTATCGTACTCCAGATCCGCCGTGCTCGTAGGCAGCACATGTATCGAATTTTTGGTTCAAACAAGGTATGTTCTGAACATCAGCGAGTTTGGCGCGTGAACCACATTGGTGCGGTAGACTGGTAAGATCCCACTCCCTTCATTGTTCCATTACGCAGGTTAAGGCCTTAAAGCTGACATCTCTTGAAAACGCCAAGACCTTTGCTTTAACTTCCTTTTCATGTGCCAACCGCCCCCTCCATGATCTATTCCTTCTCTTCTCTATGCCCTCTCCCCTTTGCCCGATTGCTTCAAATTCCTTTTCTCACAGGCTTTCGCCATGATCTATTATTTTTCTTATCCACCATGTATTCCTTCTCCTCTCATCCAAGCGGTTTCATTGGACAATCGCCGAGTCGATGGATGAACCAGGCGGCAACGATCCGAAAAGGCAAACCAGTAGCATCTTCGATGATGCACTGGTCCTGACCGCATCTACCACCGATGTCTTGACCGCCACAAGGCTCGCCGCTGGCTGCTTCAGACTCTTCAAGGTTGTCGTTATGCATTCACACCATTTCCTTATGTTCCTTGGTCTTCCATGCATCTTCTAGGACAATCATGTCCATGCGCCAGATCCTATTAGGATTGGGTGCCATTGCAGGATCACGCAACTGGACAACGTGACTTTTAGGGCCACATGTATTGCAATAGATGAGGAGGTTCGTAGTTCATTATTACACCATGTCACTAAACTTTCTTGACGTCGACGCTCAATTGTGTCCTCTTCCCTCTGTTTGCAGGTTTGCATAGGAGCTCATCAAGATTGTATTGTTGAAGATATTCCCTAGAGGCAATTATGTATGATGGTATTTCCTATGTGTTTATGAATAAAGATAGTCCTTGGGCATTATCGATGATGTGTATGAACAAGTACGCGACTTGTTTGTGAGACTATGCATTGTATGATGCCTATCCTAAATAGTCCCTAGTTGAAAGGGTAGTGTGGACACGCAGCCATTTAGATTAGCATATGACATGGTGGATGGTATGGTCTCACCGGCCATATAGCATTGGATGCTAGTCGAATAATACAGACTAAGAAAGATCTACGTCGGATCCGAGTCAAGATAAGGTATGAGTTGGACAAACCCGACTATGAGACACAACGATAGGTCATTTGTGAGTCTCTAGTACAACATACATTCTATGTCCTAAGACCTAAGCTTGACGCATGTACTCGGGATGGTGATAGACCTGCTTTGGACTGACCAAACACTACTCCGTAACTAGGTTGTTCTAAAGGTGTGTTTCGGGTTTGTCCTGACCCATGCTGTGAGACATGGTTGAGCAAGATGGGATTTGCCCCTCCGACTAGGAGAGATATAATCTGGGCCCCTCGGGTGATCCGACCTGGATAAGTATGGACATGCGATGAGGATTATGAGATAATCCAAAGTGTTGGTAGGATTCACCGGAACGAGAAAGAGCTCGTGCTGCAACAAGGATAACCAAGTCGCCTTGAGCATGACAACACATATCGTGTGGCAAAGGGAACATAAGTGTGGAGTACAGGTTCACCTAACCAGCTTCATCAGACACTTGGAGTCAACACGCTTTGCTAGAGACCGCTACCGACTAGCCGAGCCGAATGTGATCTGACTCGCGACCAAGTGAACGAGAACCTAAGGGGCCGCATGCTTAAGGGAAGGAACATGTGGGCTTTAGGATCCGTGAGAGGCCCAATAGTTGAGCCCGCTACATATGCCTATATATAGTGAAGGTCTGGCACACCCATTCGGTCGATCACTTCGGCACTGTCATTAGGTTTTGCATGTGTTGCAAGTATCCATCTCCACTCACTGTCGTCTGTGTGATCGGACCTAGTAGTCCTCCGCACAGTGTTCCTCCTGCATGTGCGGATACCTTTAGAGGCGGTGCACTTGCGCCACTTTGGCGAACCTATAAGTGGGATCCAGCGACCGACGATTCGAGGGAGATCGGACAAGGACGAGAGGGACCAGGTGGACGCGCTGCCCCAACTCTACTTCTGCTGCGCGACACTGTGTGTCTAGCGGTAATGATCCGTGATCCATCTCCGTAGCATGTTCTTGGTTGTGCTGCGCGTAGGAATTTTTAATTTGACCGCAATGCACCTACGGTAGAAACCAACAGTGGTATCAGAGCGTCTACTATAGGTTTTGGTTATAGATCGGTAGCATATGTGATATGTGGAGGCAGCATATGAGATCTATTGTCATTCATGAGACCGGCTATGTGCACGGTTGATGAGATCAACTACACATGGGGATCATTGAGGCTATGTTTTCTATCAATCAGAATCGACGAGGTCATGACACAACCTACCCCTACCAGTCATGGGGATTGTTGTGCGCCTTGTATTTCGTATGCGATAACTCAAACTGACAGAATGCAATTCTATGCACAACTTTGTTTTGCAGGTTTGATTTGAATAGTATGGCTCATATGTATGTGATGCATGTGTGTAATTTAACATGCCATGTGTGTTATGATTGTCAGCCGGTAGGAGCCACAATGTTGTCATTATATTTGTATAATGACCCGTGTGTCGACTTGTGATTCTCTGTAAATTCATTACTAATTGTAGTAGTTGGAGGACAGAGATGAAGTTCAAGGCTTTGGCGTCCCGATGTGATGAACAAGATGGAGTTCCACCCTAGTCATAGGAGTTGGAGCCGGCCTGCAAGGACATCCATGAAGGAGCCATACCATTTCACATATTTATGTTTATATGTGATTGATATTGCTTCTTATTTCTATGCATGTTAAAATGGTAGAAAGATCCCTCGTTAATATCAAGCACGCTGCCATTCCGGATGTTGCACCTTCGCACATCAAGTACGTCTGGTAGTGGGCTCATAAAATTGAGGTGCTACTAGGTGTCCTTAAACTGGAGGGTTCATGTCGGACACGGACATGCACTGCATCAGGTTAACTTGACAAGGGTATTGATACGTCCATTTTGCATCATGCTTGTATTGTTATTTATTGCATTATGGGCTATTATTACACATTACGGTACAATACTTATGCCTTTTCTCTCTTATTTTACAAGATTTACATGAAGAGGGAGAATGCCGACAGCTGGAATTCTGGATTGGAAAAAGAGCAAATATGAGAGACCTATTCCGCACAACTCCAAAAGTCATGAAAAGTTACGAAGAATTATTTTGGAATATATAAAAATTATTGGGCGAAAGAAATACCCGAGGGGACCCACCCGGAGGTCACAAGCCACGGGGCGCGTCCTACCCCCTAGGCGCGCCCCTATGGCTTGTGGGCCCCCTGACAGGCCTCCGGTGCCCATCTTCTGCTATATGGAGGGTTTGGACCTGGAAAAAAATCATAAGGGAGCTTTCAGGATGAAGCGCCACCGTCTCGAGGCGGAACTTGGGCAGAACCAATCTAGGGCTCCGGCAGAGCTGTTCTGCCGGGGAAACTTCCCTCCCGGAGGGGGAAATCAAAGCCATCGTCATCACCAATGATCCTATCATTGAGTGGGGGTCAATCTCCACCAACATCTTCAGCAGCACCATCTCCTCTCTAAACCCTAGTTCATATCTTGTATCCGATCTTTGTCTCAAAACCTTAGATTGGTACCTGTGGGTTGCTAGTAATGTTGATTACTCCTTGTAGTTGTTGCTAGTTGGTTTACTTGGTGGAAGATCATATGTTCAGATCCATAATGATAATTAATACTCCTTTGATTATGAACATTAATATGCTTTCTGAGTAGTTACGTTTGTTCGTGAGGACATGGGATAAGTCTTGTTATAAGTAATCATGTGAATTTGGTATTCATTCGATATTTTGATGAGATGTATGTTGTCTCTCCTCTAGTTGTGTTATGTGAACGTCTACTACATGACACTTCCCCATTATTTGGTGCTAGGGGAAGGCATTGGGAAGTAATAAGTAGATGATGGGTTGCTAGAGTGACCGAAGCTTAAACCCTAGTTTATGCTTTGCTTCGCAAGGGGCTGCTTTGGATCCATATGTTTCATTCTATGGTTAGATTTATCTTAATTCTTCTTTCGTAGTTGAGTATGCTTGGAAGAGAGGCTAATCATAAGTGGGAGGCTTGTCCAAGTAAGGACAACACCCAAGCACCAGTCCACCCACATATCAAATTATCAAAGTAACGAACGCGGATCATATGAGCATGATGAAAACTAGCTTGATAGAAATTCCCATGTGTCCTCGGGAGTGCTTTGCTTTATATAAGAGTTTGTCCAAGCTTGTCCTTTGATACATAAAGGATTGGGCCACCTTGCTGCACCTTTGTTACATTTGTTACTTGCTATCCGTTATGAATTATCCTATCACAAAACTATCTTTTACCGATAATTTTTGTGCTTGCAGAGAATACCTTACTGAAAACCGCTTGTTGGTTCCTTCTGCTCCTCGTTGGGTTCGACACTCTTACTTACCTAAAGGACTATGATAGATCCCCTATACTTGTGGGTATCAAGACTCTTTTCTGGCGTCGTTGCCAGGGATTGAAGCGCCTTTGGTGAGTGGAACTTGGTAAAGAAAATTTTATATAGTGTGCTAAAATTTACTATCACTTGTTACAATGGAAAATAATCCTTTGCGGGGCTTGTTCGGGGTATCTTCACCCCGACCGGAAGGACAAATAGATGCTCCTCAACCTCCTAAACCTACTGAAAAGTTGGAGATGGAACACTACATCCTGGTTTACATCTAATCTATGTGGATGAAGTTTGTGGATTATTTAAGCTTGCAGGTTTGCCCAAGGATGATGTCAAGAAGAAGGTCTTTCCTTTATATTTGAAGGAGAAGGCATTGACATGGTATAGGCTATGTGGTGATATTGGATCATGGAACTACAACCGATTGAAATTGGAATTTCATCAGAAGTTTTATCCTATGCATCTGGTTCATCGTGATCGGAATTATATTTATAATTTTTGGCCTCGTGAAGGAGACAAAACCGCTCAAGATTGTGGAAGGCTTAAGTCAATGTTATATTCATGCCCCAATCATGAGCTCCCAAGAGAAATAATTATTGAAAATTTTTATGCTCGGCTTTCTCATAATGGTCAATCCATGCTCGATATTTCTTGTGTCGGTTCCTTTATGAAGAAAGATATTGAATTCAAATGGGACTTATTGGAAAGAATTAAACACAACTCTGAAGATTGGGAACTCGACGAAGGTAAGGAGTCAGGTATAAACCTTAAGTTTGATTGTGTTAAATCCTTTATAGATACCGATGCTTTTCGTGAATTTAGCACTAAGTATGAACTTGACTCTGAGATAGTAGCTTCTTTCTGTGAATCTTTTGCTGCTCATGTTGATCTCCCTAAGGAGAATTGGTTTAAATATCATCCACCCATTGAACTGAAAGTAGTTGAACATATTAAAGTTTAAGAAGAAACTATTATTTATAATGATGATCCTATTATTCCTACTGCTTATATTGAGAAACCACCCTTCCCTGTTAGAATAAAGGAACATGCTAAACCTTCAACTGTGGTTCGTAAGAGTTATACTAGAACACCTACACCCCCTGAACAAATTAAAGTTGAACCTAGTATTGCTATGGTTAAAGATCTCTTTGTTGATAATATTGATGGGCATGTTATTCATTTCTGTGATGAAGCTGCTAGAATTGCTAGACCTGGTACTAAAGATAAACATAGACCTATTGTTAGCATGCATGTTGTTTCTGTTAAAATAGGAGATCATTGTTATCATGGCTTATGTGATGTGGGTGCTAGTGTGAGTGCAATTCCCTTCACCTTATATCAAGAAATTATGAATGATATTGCACCGGCTGAATTAGAGGAAATTGATGTTACCATTAAGCTTTGCTAATAGAGATACTATAGCACCAGTTGGGATTGTTAGAGATGTTGAAGTCTTGTGTGAGAAAATAAAGTATCCTACTGATTTTCTTGTTCTTGGTTCCCCACAAGATAATTTTTGTCCAATTATATTTGGTAGACCTTTCTTGAATACTGTTAATTCTAAGATAGATTGTGAGAAAGAAACTATTACTATAAGTTTTGGTGATGTGTCTCATGAGTTCAATTTCTCTAAATTTCATAGACAACCCCATGACAAAGAATTGCCTAGTAAAGATGAAATTATTGGTCTTTCTTCGATTGTTGTGCCTCCTACTGATCCCTTAGAACAATATTTGCTAGACCATCAAAATGATATGCATATGAATGAAAGGAATGAAATAGATAAGATTTTCTGTGATCAACAACCTATTTTGAAACATAACCTGCATGTTGAAATACTTGGGGATCCTCCTCCACCCAAGGGTGATCCCGTGTTTGAGCTTATACAATTACCCGATACTCTAAAATATGCTTATCTTGATGAAAAGGAGATATATCATGTTATTATTAGTGCTAACCTTTTAGAGCATGAAGAAAAGATATTATTGAAAACTCTAAGGAAGTACCATGCTGCTATTGGATATACTCTTGATGATCTTAAGGGCATTAGTCCCACTCTATGTCAGCATAAAATTAATATGGAGCATGATGCTAAACCAGTTGTTGATCACCAACAACGGTTAAATCCTAAATGAAAGAAGTGCTAAGAAATGAAATACTAAAGCTGATGGAGGCAGGTATAATTTATCCTATTGTTGATAGTAGATGAGTTAGTCCCGTTCATTATGTTCCTAACAAAGGAGGTATTACCGTTGTTCCTATGATAAAAATGAATTGACCCTGCAAAGAATTGTTACATGATATAAAATGGTAATTGATTTTAGGAAATTAAATAAAGCTATTGGGAAAGATCATTACCCTCTACCATTTATTGATCAAATGCTAGAAAGACTATCCAAACACACACATTTTTGCTTTCTAGATGGTTATTCTGGTTTCTCTCAAATACCCGTGTCAAAAGAGGACCAAGAGAAGACCACTTTTACTTGTCCTTTTGGTAACTTTGCTTATATACATATGCCTTTTGGTTTATGCAATGCACCTGGTACCTTTCAAGGATGTATGACTGCTATATTCTCTGACTTTTGTGAAAAGATTTGAGGTTTTCATGGATAACTTCTCCGTTTACGGAACTTCTTTTGATGATTGCTTGAGCAACCTTGATCGAGTTTCACAGAGATGTAAAGAAACCAATCTTGTTTCGAATTGGGAGAAGTGCCAGTTTATGGTTAATGAGGGTATTGTCTTGGGACACAAAGTCTCCGAATAGGTATTGAAGTTGATAAAGCTAAAGTTGGTGCTATTGAAAAAATGCCATGTCCTACGGATATTAGAGGTATAAGAAGTTTCCTTGGTCATGATGGTTTCTATATGAGGTTTATTAAAGACTTCTCTAAGATTTCTAGGCCTCTCACTAATCTTTTGCCAAAATAAGTTCCATTCGTTTCTGATGACGATTGTGTAGAAGAATTTGAAATTCTTAAGGAAGCCTTGATTTCTGCACCTGTTGTTCAACCACCTGATTGGAACCTACCCTTCGAAATTATGTGTGATGCTAGTGATTATGCTATTGGCACTGTTCTAGGACAAAGAGTTGATAAGAAATTAAATGTTATCCATTATGCTAGTAAAACTCTAGACAGTGCTCACTGAAACCATGCTACCACTGAAAAGGAATTTTTAGCAGTTGTGTTTGCTTGTGATAAGTTTAGATCTTATATTGTTGATTCCAAAGTAACTGTTCACACTGATCCTGCTACTATTAAATATCTTATGGAAAATAAAGATGCTAAACCTAGACTTATTAGATGGGTTCTTCTGCTACAAGAATTTGATTTTCATATTATTGATAGAAAGGGTGCTGAGAACCCTGTAGCAGACAACTTGTCTAGGTTAGAAAATGTTCTTGATGACCCACTACCTATTGATGATAGCTTTCCTAATGAACAATTAGCTATCATAAATGCTTCGCGTAATGCTACATGGTATGCTCATTATGCTAATTACATTGTTGCTAAATTTATACCACCTAGTTTCACATACCAACAAAAGAAAAAGTTCTTCTATGATTTAAGACATTACTTTTGGGATGATCCACGCCTTTATAAATAAGGAGTAGATGGTGTTATTAGACGTTGTGTATCTGAGCATGAACAGGAACAGATCCTTCACAAGTGTCATTCCGAGGCCTACGGAGGACACCACGCTGGAGATAGAACTACACATAAGGTACTACAATCTGGTTTTTATTGGCCTACTCTCTTCAAGGATGCTCGTAAGTTTGTCTTGTCTTTTGATGAATGCCAAAGAATTGGTAATATTAGTAGATGTCAGGAAATGCCTATGAATTACTCACTTGTTATTGAACCATTCGATGTTTGGGGTTTTGATTATATGGGACCTTTTCCAAAGTCTAACGGGTATACTCATATTCTAGTTGCCGTTGATTATGTTACTAAGTGGGTAGAAGCTATTCCAACTAGTAGTGCTGATCATAACACTTCTATTAAAATGTTTAAATAAGTTATTTCCCCTAGATTTGGAGTCCCTAGATATTTAATGACTGATGGTGGTTCACACTTTATTCATGGTGCTTTCCGTAAATTGCTTGCTAACTAAGATGTTAATCATAGAATTGCATCTCCTTATCATCCTCAGTCTAGTAGTCAAGTATAATTGATAAATAGATAAATTAAATTGATCTTGCTGAAGACTGTTAATAGATCCAAAAAGAATTGGTCTAAGAAACTTGATGATGCATTATGGGCTTATAGAACTGCTTACACAAATCCTATGGGTATGTCTTCGTATAAAATGGTTTATGGTAAAGCATGCCACTTACCTCTAGAACTATAACATAAAGCTTATTGGGCAATTAAAGAGCTCAACTATGATTTCAAACTTGCTGGTGAGAAGAGGTTATTTGACATTAGATCACTTGATGAATGGAGAACCTAGGCCTATGAGAATGCCAAGTTTTTTTAAAGAAAAGGTTAATATATGGCACGATAAAAGGATACAAAAGTGTGAATTCAATGTAGGTGACCATGTCTTGCTATACAATTCTTGTTTAAGATTTTTTGCTAGAAAACTTCTCTCTAAATGGGAAGGGCCTTACATTATCAAGGAAGTATATCATTCCGGTGCCATCAAGATCAACAATGCCGAATACACAAATCCTAAGGTGGTAAATGGGCAAAGAATCAAACATTATATCTCAGGTACTCCCATAGATGTTGAAACCAATATTATCAAAGAACATTTGAGACTCCGAAAAGGAATAGGTATGTGTTATGGTAAGAAAACCGACTCCAAAACTTTCCAATAGCAATTTTATCTGTTTTTGAATATTTAATAAATTAGGAAAATTTAAAGTAGTCCAAAGAGTGTACGAGGAGGCGACAAGCCAGGGGGCACGCCCTACCCCCTGGGCGCACCCCTATGGCTTGTGGCCACCCTGTGTACCCTCCGGACTCCATTTTCTTGTGGTATACTCCTTCAGGTCGGTAAAAATTCATTAGATAATCTCCTGAAGGTTTTCACCTTCGTATCACGACAATGCCTCATGTTTTCGTTTTCAGCTATTTCTATAGCAGATTAAGAGCAATATGTCGTCCCAGGATTCTTATGGGGAGAGCTATGTATCACATTATCTTGCCAATCCCAAGCTCTATGGGGACTTAGATCCTTATGGATTGTTCTTGGAGGAGGAATAAGAAGGCAAGTGTGTGGAAGAAAGCTCGGATGAAGAGGAGACCCCCCTTCCTCGACTAGGAGATATGCAAGCAAGAATTATGTCAAAGGATATTGAAGCTCGAGCAGGAAGTAGATCATCTAAGGGAACATAATTTTATGATCAAGAGGAAACTAGACAAGCTTCCAACCTCATCAACAATTCCAACATCACCACCTCCGAAGAAAGACAACTAAACACATGGGTATGGGCACTCCCCTTGGCTTGTGCCAAGCTTGGGGGAGGTGCCCCGGTATCGTATCACCATTACATCTTTTACTTTTATCATTTTTCTTAGTTCGATACTTTTGGTTACATCTTGATCTAGTAGAATAAAGTCTTTCATGTGATCTAGTTTTGAGTTTTGCTTTTTGTTTCCCTTATGTAAGCGAGTCCGAGAGTTATATAATAAAAACTAGTTTTGAGTTGAGGGCTTTGCTTGCTTGCTATGATCTTGAGAAAAAGAAATAGAAAGAAGTATAAATTAAAGCAAAGAGTATATATGATGATCTTTTGGTGAGTGATGACTTCACATATAAGAAGTATGTCGAGTGAAATTTGTTGTGAGTTGGCAAACATAGCTATTAGTCATTGTTGCAATTAAAAGGAAGTAATAAAGAAAGAGAGGTTCACATATAAATATATTACCTTGGACATCTTTTATGATTGTGAGCACTCATTAAAATATTATATGCTAAGAAGTTGATGTTGGACAAGGAAGACAACATAATGGGTTATGTTTGCTTATTTCCGAATAGATGTTATATGGTTATAGATTCTTTAACATGTGACGCTTGCTTCCACCTCATATCAGCCAAAACTTCCACACCAAGTAGAGATACTACTTGTGTATCCAAACATCCTTAACCCAGTTCTGCCATGAGAGTCCACCATACCTACCTATGGATTGACTAAGATCCTTCAAGTAAGTTGTCATCGGTGCAAGCAATAAAAATTGCTCTCTAAATATGTATGATCTATTAGTGTGAGGAAAATAAACTTTATACGAACTTGTGATATGGAACAAATAAAAGTGACATACTACATAACAAAGTTCTTTATCACAAGGGGAAATATAAAGTGACGTTCTTTTGCATTAAGGGATTGCGCATCATAACCTTTGCTTCCCTCTATGATGGTCCTACCTATTACTTTTACTTTCGAGTGCTTACCTTTATGAAAGAGTCATGGTGGTCTTCACCACTTCCTTTATTTTGCCTTTATCTCTTGGCAAGCGTCATGTGTTGGGGAATGATCTAGACACATATATCCACTCGGAGGTGGGTGAGCATGAGTTATTTCTGTTGACATTACCCTTGAGGTAAATAGTGGGGAGGCGAAATTATAAGCCCCTATCTTTCTCTATGTCTGATTGAAGCTTTGACCTCATAGGTACCGCGTGAGTGTTAGCAATTATGAAAGACTAAAGGATGATTGAGTATGTGGATTTGCTTTACAAGCTCTTATATTGACTCTTTCCGACGTTATGATAAATTGGAATTGCTTCAATGCCTAAGATCATAGTTTGTTAGTTCTCAACAGAGTTCTTGATTCATACTTTACCTTGTGAATGAATTATTACTTTAGCATGAGAAATTATATGTCAATATATGTTGCTGTTCTAAACATGACCATGATGCCTTAATATCCGTATTTTATTTTATCGACACCTCTATCTCTAAACATGTGGACATATTTATCGATTTCGGCTTTCACTTGAGGACAAGTGAGGTCTAAGCTTGGGGGAGTTGATACGTCCATTTTGCATCATACTTTTATATTGTTATTTACTGCATTATGGTCTGTTATTACACATTATGGTACAATACGTATGCCTTTTGTCTCTTAGTTTACAAGGTTTACATGAAGAGGGAGAATGCCGGCAGTTGGAATTCTGGATTGGACAAGGAGAAAATATGAGAGACCTATTATGTACAACTCCAAAAGTCCTGAAAATTTACGGAGAATTATTTTGCAATATATAAAACTTATTGGGCGAAACAAATACCAAAGGGGACCCACCAGGAGGTCACAAGCCAGGGGCGCGCCCTACCCTCTAGGCATGCCCCTATGGCTTGTGGGCGCCCTGGAAGGTCTCCGGTGCCCATATTCTGCTATATGGAGGGTTTTGACCTGGAAAAAAAATCATAAGGGAGCTTTCGGGACGAAGCGCCGCCGTCTCGAGGCGGAACTTGGGTAGAACGCATCTAGGACTCCGACGGAGCTGTTTTGTAGGGGAAACTTCCCTCCCGGAGGGGGAAATCGAAGCCATCGTAATCACCAACGATCGTCTCATTGTGAGGGGGTGAATCTCCATCAACATATTCACCAGCACCATCTCCTCTCTAAAACCTTGTGCATCTCTTGTATCCGATCTTTGTCTCAAAACCTCAGATCGGTACCTATGGGTTGCTAGTAGTGTTGATTACTCGTTGTAGTTGATGCTAGTTGGTTTACTTGGTGGAGGTTCATTTGTTCAGATCCTTAATGATAATTAATACTCCTCTGATTATGAACATGAATATGCTTTGTGAGTAGTTACGTTTGTTCCTGAGAACATGTGATAAGTCTTGTTATAAGTAATCATGTGAATTTTGTATTCATTCGATATTTTGATGAGATGTATGTTGTCTCTCCTCTAGTGGTGTTATGTGAATTTAGACTACATGAAACTTCACCATTATTTGGGCCTAGGGGAAGGCATTAGGAAGTAATAAGTAGATGATGGGTTGCTAGAGTGACAGAAGCTTAAACCCTAGTTTATGCATTGCTTCATAAGGGGCTGCTTTGGATCCATATGTTTCATGCCATGGTTAGATTTATCTTAATTATTCTTTCATAGTTGCAGATGCTTGCGAGAGACGTTAATCATAAGTGGGAGGCTTGTCCAAGTAAGGACAGCACCCAAGCACTGGTCCACCCACATATCAAATTATCAAAGTAATGAACGCGAATCATATGAGCACGATGAAAACTAGCTTGACAAAAATTCCCATGTGTCCTCGGGAGCGCTTTGCTTTATATAACAGTTTGTCCAGGCTTGTCCTTTGATCCAAAAAGGATTGGGCCACCTTTCTGCACCTTTGTTACATTTGTTACTTGTTGTCCGTTATGAATTATCCTATCACAAAACTATCTGTTACTGATAATTTCAATGCTTGCAGAGAATACCTACTAGAAATCGCTTGTCATTTCCTTCTGCTCCTTGTTGGGTTCGACACTCTTACTTATCGAAAGTACTACGATAGATCCCCTATACTTGTGGGTCATCAGGTATCAAAATGGTTTTGGGCCTTGTGACAAAGAAGATTGGGAAGCATGGTATAAGATCCCTACCCGACCGACAGGAGTCGTATAGAGATATGATTAGCAAGGAGTTGCTTACCTAATAGGCAAGTTGTCTAGTAGTGATGCTGAAGCTCAGTAGTCTCTTGCGCTAGTCAGATCCTGAATCACTGAGAATTTGCTGAGGGATGCCGACTTCAGTGGGAGTAGTTCTGTTTACTGCTTGAATTACTCTACATAAACACATTGCTTAGTGATTGCATATTTTCTATTGTAGATCAATGGCACCACCTGCTAAAGCCAACTATGCATTAAATTCAATTCTAGAGAAGGATAAATTGAATGGAACAAACTTTACCGCCTGGTATAGAAATTCGAGAATTGTTCTCAAGCACGATAAAAAGGAACATGTTCTAGAGGATCCACTTCCAAAGGTACCTGCCGATAATGCTAATGCCACAACCAAAAATGCCTACCAGAAACTCGTTGATGAATCAAACAAGATTAGCTGCCTCATACTTTCTTGTATGGAGCCCAATTTGCAACAACATTTCGAAAACATTCAGGCTTTCGATATGATCGAGAGCAAGAGCATGTTTCAGGTGCAGGCTAGGACCGGAAGGTTGAAGATCTGGGTGTCCTTGACGGATTGTAAGCTGAAAGAGGGTGATCCACTGAGCCCGCATGTGATCAAGATGATCGGGTACGTGCAAGCTTGGATCGGTTAGGTTTCCCACTTGGGGACGAGCTATCCACGGATGCAATTCTAGGTTATCTTCCACCTAGCTATGAGATGTTCATCTCGAACTACCATATGCACGACATGGATAAGAAGCTCACCGAATTTCATGGGATTCTCAAGGTGGCAGAACAAGATATTAATAAAGGCATGCATCAAGTGTTAATGGGTGCAAAACTCGGATAAGTTCAATAAGAGTTGGTCCAAGAAGAAGGGTAAGGCAAAGGGCACGGAGAAGGTTGTCTCCGCCGCTACGTCGAAGCCGGGACCGGACTCAAAGACCATTTGCTTTCATTGCAAGGAAACTGGTCACTAGAAGAGGAACTTTGGCAAGTGGCTTGCCGAGCATGGCAAGAAGGCTGGAAGTATGACTTCGAGCAAAGGTACACTTGTTACATATGTTATAGACATTTACCTCACTGACATACCTAGTAGCTCTTAGGTATTTGATACCAGATCGGTTATTCATTTTTGCAACTCGATGCAGGGCTGGTAAGAACTAGGCATGTGGCACAAGGGGAGATTGACATCAGGGTCAGCAAAAAAGCAAGAGTTGTTGCATTGGAGGTCGGCAAGATGCAACTTCAACTTCCTTTTGGATTCATTTTGGAATTGAATAATTGTTATTACATTCCCGCACTTAGTTGGGACATTATTTCTGCATTATGTTTGATGAGTGAAGGTTATGAATTCAATTTAAAGTACAATGGTTGTTCATTTTATTTGAATGGGATGTTCCATGGCTATGCGCCCATTGTAGATGGGCTATCTATTTTGAATATGGAAATAGAACCAGTCTATAACTTGAATGTCAAGAGGCATAAGCCTAATGGGATATATCCGACATACTTATGGCATTGCTGGCTTGGACACATTAGTCTGAAATGCATGAAGAAGCTCCATGATGATGTACTCCTAACTTCGTATGACTTTGGGTCGTTCGAGACATGTGAATCATGCTTGCTAGGCGAGATGACTAAGTCTCCTTTCGCAAAGAGTTGCGGATGGGCGTCTGAGCTGTTAGAGCTTATACATAGTAATGTGTGTGGTCCAATGAGCACAACGGCCAGAGGTGGCTATCAGTACATCATAACTTTTACCGATGATTGAGTATATGTGGATATATCTATTTGATGAGGCCCAAGTCAGAAACTTCCAATTTTTTAAAGAGTTTTAGAATGAGGTTGAAAATCATCTTGGCAAGACAAAAATTTCTACGATCAAATTGTGGAGGTGAGGACATGAGACAGGAGTTTGATGATCATCTGAAAAGCCGAGGTATAGTACCTCAACTCACACCTCTGGGTACGCTATAGAGAAACCATGTCTCAGAACGGAGAAATCGAACCTTGTTGGACATGGTCCGATCAATGATAAGCAAATCGGATTTACCCTTGTTATTCTGGGGATATGATCTCAAAACTGCAGCTTTCACAATTAATAGGGTAGCATCAAAATCCATAGACAATACACCATATGAGATGTGGACTGGGAAGAGTCCTAGTTTGTCTTTTTCTAAAGATTTGGGGTTGTGAAGCATTTGTCAAGCGACTCAAGTCAGACAAGCTTACACTCAAGTCAGATAAATGCATATTCGTGGGATATCTGAGGGAATCCTTGGGATAAATCTTATAAAATCGAGAAGAGAACAAAGTGTTTGTTGCAAGAAACGGTGTTTTCCTAGAGAAAGAGTTTCTTAGTCGGGAAGCTAGTGGGAGAGTGGTGCAACTCAAAGAAATTCGAGAGCCACTCAGGGATGACTCGGCTAGTGACGAGATCATACCAGAGTTGGTCATGGAACCCGTAGTGGAATCAGCACCGGAGCCACAGAGGTCGGAAAGATTGCGCATAGTGCGTGATGTGTTGTTTCTAGAAAGCGACGAGTCGACCACGTATGCGGAAGCGTTGGTGAGCCTAGATTCTGAGGCATGGCTAGAGGCCATCAGATCGGAGTTAAAGTCCATGGATGACAATCAAATCTCGGACTTGGTTGATCCGTCGCTTGGCGTAGTTGCCATTGGTTACAAATGGGTCTTTAAGAACAAAACTGATGTGGATGGAAATGTTCAGATCCACAAAGCTGGGCTTGTCGCTAAAGGTTATGGACAAGTTCAAGGAATTGACTACAACGAGACCTCGCCGGTAGCGATGCTAAAGACGACGAGGATCATACTAGCTATAGCTGCATATTTCGATTGCGAGATATGACAGATGGATGTTAAAACGGCTTTCCTTTATGGAAATTTAAAAGAGGATGTATACATGATACAACCTGAAGGTTTTGTCGATCCAAATAACACTGGTAAAATATGCAAGCTCAAGAGATCCATTCATGGATTGAAGCAAGCTGCTCGGAGTCAGAACATTAGTTTTGATGAAGTCATCATTGACCTTGGTTTCATCAAGAATGAAGAGGACTGTTGTTTATACAAGAAGTAGAGTGGGAGCTCGGTAGTATTTTGGATCTTGTATGTGGACGACATACTGTTGATCGGAAATGATGTTTCGATGCTAAACTCAGTCAAGGAATCATTGAATGGCAAGTTTTCAATGAAAGACCTTGGAGAAGCGGTGGACATTTTAGGCATCAAGATGTATACAACAAGATTGAGGAAGTGTTGAAGCGACTCAACATGAGTGAGGCCAAGAAAGGGTTCTCGCCCATCTCACATGGTGTAAGGCTAAGCAAGACTTAGAGTCCTACGACTTCTGATGAGCGAAACCGGATGAGTAGGATTTCGTATGCCTCGGCAATACGATCCATCCTGTATGCCATGCTATGTACTTGGCCTGATGTTGCCTATGCAATAAGCTTAACAAGCAGATACCAGGCCGACCCAGCCGAGATTCACTAGGAAGCGGTGAAAACTATCTTGAAGTACCTTAAAAGGACTATAGAGATGTTCCTAGTTTATGGTGGTGAGGAGGAGCTCTGCGTAAAGGGTTGCGCTGATGCTAGTTTCCAAACCTATAGGGATGATTGTCAATTGCAAACTGGATTCGTGTATGTCATGAATGGAGGAGCAGTGAGCTGGGCGAGTTCCAAGCAAGATACGGTGGTCGACTCTACAACAGAAGTCAAATACATTGCGGCAAGCCGCAAAGTAAGGTGTTTGGATTTGGAAGTTCCTCGAAGATCTTGGTGTGTTCCCAGGCTGGACAAAACCGTTGGACCTATATTGCGATAATTCGGGTGCCATCGCATAGGCTAAGGAGCCGAGACAACACCACAAGACCAGGCACATAGATAGAAAATATCACCTGATACGAAAGCTCGTAAAGGTGATGCTAATTTATGCAAGATACTTACGGATGCAAATGTTGCAGATCCATTGACTAAGCCACTCCCACAACCCAAACATGAGGGGCACGTTAGAGCTATGGGCATTCGTTGTCTATTTGACTGACTCTAGTGCAAATGGGAGACTGTTGGAGATATGCCCTAGATCCAATCATGTATGATGATATTTCCTATGTGTTTATGAATAAAGATAGTCCTTGGACATTATCAATGATATGTATTAACAAGTACATGACTTGTTTGTGAGACAATGCATTGTATGATGACTGTCCTAAATAGTCCCTAGTCGAAAGGGCAGTGTGGACACGCAGCTAGTAAGACTAGCATATGAGACGATGGATGGTCTGGTCTCACTGGCCATGTAGCATTGGATGCTATTCGGATAGTACGGACTCAGAAAGATCTGGTCGGATTCGACGCAGTCGGATCCGAGTTTATATAAGGTGTGAGTTGGACAGACCTGACTATGAGACGTAGCGGTAGGTCATCTGTGAGTCTTTGGTGCAACATACATTCTGTGTCCTAAGACCTAAGGTGACGCATGTACTCAGGATGGTGATATACCTACTTTGGGCCGACCAAACGCTACTCCATAACTGGGTAGTTATAAAGGTGGGTTTCGGGCTTGTCCTCACCCATGCTGCGAGACATGGTTGAACAAGATGGTATTTGTCCCATCGATTAGGAGAGATATACTCTGGGCCCCTTGGGTGATCCGACCTAGAGAAGAATGGGCATGTGATGAGGATTATGAGATAATTCGAAGTGTTGGTTGGATTCACCGGAAAAAGAAAGCGGTCGTGCTGCAACGAGGATGACCAAGTTGCCTTGAGCATGACAACATATATCATGTGGCACATGGAACAAAAGTGTGGAGTACAGGTTCGCCTAACCAGCTTCATTGGACACTTGGAGTCGGCACGCTTTGCTAGAGGCCGCTACCCACTAGCCGAGCCGAATGTGATCTGACTCGTGACCAAGTGAACGAGAACCTACGGGGTCACACGCTTAAGGGAAGGAACACGTGGGCTTTAGAATCCATGTGAGGCCCAAGAGTTGAGCCCATGACGGATGCCTATATATAGTGGAGGTGCAGCACACCCATCCGGTTGATCACTTTGGCACCATCATTAGGTTTTGCATGTGTTGCAACTAGCCATCTCCACTCGTCGTCGATTGTGTGATCAGACCTAGCAGTCCGGCGCACAGTGTTCCTCCTGCACGCGCGGATACCTTTAGAGGCTGTGCACTTGCGCCACTTCGGCGAACCTGTACGTGGGATCCGGCGATTGGCTGTTCGAGGGAGATCGGACGAGGAGGAGAGGGACCATGCAAACGCGTTGCCCCAACTCTACTTCCGGTCCACAACACTGCATGTCTAGTGGTAATGATTCGTGATCCATCTCCGTAGCATGTTCTTGGTTGTTCTATGCGTAGGAATTTTTAATTTGCATGCCATGAACCGATGGCAGAACCCAAAATGTATGCCGTACATCAGAGAGAACACCAAAGTCAAGTTACACAATGTGTACACACCTGTGACCGTGGATGTGGAATGACTGTCCTCAATTGGTTTCACCACTACAGATTCAGAGGACCGACGTATAATGAAATACGATTATGCTACAATGACATGTTTCTCATCGTTGTACTCGACATAGTGGTGGCTACCGAGCGCGGGGAATCATGGTGCATGTTGGCTCCTGCCCAGTTGTGCCCCTACGCATTGTGACTCAGCGACCGGCTCTACATGCTGACAAACGAGGGGAGTTGCTTCGTCTGGCATACTAGCCCCTACAGTAAGACGTCACATCTTAAATCTGTTGTCTTAGCATTCCACTAGCCTGTAAATGCACATATTATCTACTTCTAAGGGACGACACACACCCCTGTGAAAATCAGTTCACCATGGTAGGAATTTCCACCTCCCATAAAGCTGATGTGGAACCTTGCGAGGGACGAATCATCATGGCTAGGCAATGATACTTGTGATCCGCGTTGGGTTTTTCGTGAAGTGGAACGGGTTATCACAGCATGATGTGGGTAAGTATTTCCCTCAGTTATGGAACCAAGGTTTATCGAACCAATAGGAATACCAATCCTCAACCATCTTCAGTGGCTCCACACAAAAGAGCAAACAACTTGCACCCAACGCTAGCAAGAGGGTTGTCAATCCCCTTGGTTTCGTTATTTTCAAGAAAGCACTACTGGAATCAGAAGATTTGCCGCCTGCCGCATGTTTGCCATCTGCTAGCCGACGGCAAAGAGTACCTTTGCCATTAGCTAGCAGAAAACAGACGACAAAGAGCTAGCAGACAACAAAGGGTGGCTTTGCCATCAGCCAGCTCTTTGCCGTCTGCTAGCTGACGGCATAGATTCTTTGCCGTCAGCTAGCGGACGACAAAGGGGTGGGTGGGGTCTAGTCGATAGCACTACTATAACGGCCCACCACCCCACCTCTTTGCCCTCTGCTAGCTGACGGCACTAATGGCGCACCCCCACGCCTCTCTCTCTTCTCTCTTTCTCATCTGATCCCATGACCCAACCGCACGCCCGCCGCCGCCGACCACCGCCCAGCCCCCAACCCCCACCGCGCCCCCGCCGCCCCACCCCGACCCCCACCATGCCCCTGCCACCCCACCCCCGACCCGCACCGCGCCCCCGCCGCCCCGCACCCGGCCCCTGTCGTGTCCTCCGCCGCCCCACCCCCGACCCCCACCGTGCCTCCGCCGCCCCGCACCCGGCCCCCGTCGCGCCCTCGCCGCCCCTGCCCCCCGCCACCCCGACCCCCCACCCCGCCGCCCTGCTCCCGACCCCCACCGTGCCCCGGCCACGACGCCCCTCCCCTGCGGCAACCGCCCGAGCATGGCCGTGATGACGGCCGTGGCGCCGCCCCCTCCCCTGCGGCAGGCCTCCCCCTCCTCCACCGGCAGCCTCCCTAACCTGCGGTGAGCTCCTCCTCCTCATCTTATTTTTTTCATTTTTTTTCATTTTAGGTTTATGCTTAGTTTATATTTAGTTTTAGTTTTAGTTTTAGGTTTACGTTTAGTTTAGTTTAGTTTTAGTTTTAGGTTTAGTTCTGAAAAAAGAAGAAGAAAATAAGAATAATTAGAAAATGAGGAAGAAGAAGAAGAAGAAGAAGAGGAAGAAGAGGAGGAGGAGTTTAGGTTTAGTTGTGAAAAAAGAAGAACAAAATAAGAATAATTAGAAAAAGAGGAAGAGTAAGAAGAAGAAGGAGGAGGAGGAGTTTTAGGTTTACCCCAGACGCCTCGGACCCCCGACCCCCGACGCCATCGCCCCCCGACCACCGACACCATCGACCCTCGACCCCCGACGCCATCGAACCCCAACCACTAAAGCCACCGACCCCTGACTCCCGACACCACCGACCCCCGACTGCCGACACCACTGACCTTGATGCCACTGTCTCCCGATGCCACTGACCCCCGACCCCTGACACCTATTCTGCCTCCTATTGACCAAAAAGGTGCTCTTCGGCCTTCGTGAGGCCGAAGAGGTCATAGTTTTGTAAATTATGAGCTAGGTCACATATTTTCCTATTTTGTTATAAAAACATCATATTTTGTGTTGATCAGGTGAATTTCAATGTGCAGTTGTTCGACGACCTCCCCGTGCGTTCGACGAGCTCCCTTGCAGCATTCGTTGGTGAGCACAAATGACATCTTCTCCCCCGGCACCTTTAATTTTTTTTGCTCTGTTCCAGTATTCATGCTGATGAAACTTGCTAGCTATAGGTGTCTTCAATCATCAGTATGCGTGACCACTATGCATCTCCCGTTCGAAAGGGTTACATCTATAATATGCATTCATTAGCATATTTATAACCATGATTCTTTCGAATTGTCCAACGTTATCCATGGACAGCCCGGGTATGTGTAGATTGGGTTCGTTTTCCCATATGCTCTACTCCAGATCCGATGCAGAATTTCGTTAGTGCCTCCCTGTTGTTCTCTGGGTACACATCCTCTCTGCTTATTGCTGAGATGTGTATAAGGAGAACATCGGGGAGGTGCTGTCGAAATTGTGCATCGGATCTGGAGTGGAGCATGGGAAAACGAACCCAATCTACACATACTCGGGTGGGATTAGGACCTATCTTTACCTACAAGCGTCTAGGTTGCATCGACGTAATGAAACTGACAAACTCTATTAAGTGATGAATATGGTTTGCTGAATTATGTATATATTTTGTGTGTGTCCAGTAGCTAGGCAAGATGAGTGATCGTGGGTGGATGTACACCAGTCACACTAGTCAGAAAGACATGACCCGTGAATGGATAACAAAAACCAAGGAGTTTGTGAGAGTCGCATTTGCAAATGGACAAAAAACAACCTGGTGCCCTTGTGTTGATTGCGACAACTATAAGAAGAAGTCAGGGTTTGAATTGATCAAACACCTGCAGAAGTGGGGTTTTACGCCTAATTATACGGTTTGGACATTTCATGGTGAGTGTGCCCAACGTGCCAGAGCTGAGGTGGTTTGTCGTCGCACCGACGAGCATGGTACCCGGATCGAAGACATGGTGCAAGACTTTGATGATGCTCGGGATTCGGACGATGAGATGGAGGAATCTGCAAAGGCCTTTTATGAAATGTTGGAGTCTTCAAAAAGTCCTCTCCACGAGCACACTGAGCTTTGTCAGCTGGATGCCATCACAAGTAATTGCTCTGAAGGCTCAGTTCAACCTAGGCAGAGAATGCTATGACGCGATGATGACGATATTTGGATGCCTTCTACCCAAAGGCCATGTATTGCCACCAAACCTGTACCAGTCGGACAAAATCCTACGTGTGCTTAAGATGCCCTGTGAGAAGATAGACACCTGCGAGAATGGATGTGCCTTATTTAGGCTTGAGTATGCGGGCTTGAACTATTGCCCCATTTGCAATGCTTCCAGGTATGTTCTGGAAGACAACAGTATGGGTGAGAAGAGTCAGACCAAAATCCCCATTAATGTTCTTCGGTATCTGCCAATCATGCCAAGACTTCAATGTCTTTTCAGGGTCGAAGAGATGGCCAGATAGATGACGTGGCATAAATTGGGAAAAAGAATAGAACTAGATGCAGATGGGAATTCGATGTTGGGATACACTTCAGACGCTTTTGCATGGAAGCACTTCGATGCATTACATAAGGATAAAGTGGCAGATCCAAGGCATCCTCGAGTTGCTATCAACATGGATGGGTTCAATGTGTATGGTATGATAGCAACACAGTACAATTGTTGGTTTGTATTTTTCATTCCACTCAATCTCCCCCGGAGAGATTATGAAAAGAAAGAACATTTTGCCGACGTTGATAATTCCAGGGCCCAAATATCTAGGGAAGAATATCAATGTGTACATGCAATTGCTTAAGGATGAACTACAAGAAGCCTGGGATAATGGGATCAAGACATACGACGCCGCTACAAAAAAGAACTTCAAAATGCATGTGTGGTACATGTACTCGATGCATGACTTGCTGGCGTATGTGCTATTCGTTGGCTGGTGTGTGCATGGAAGGTTTCCGTGCCCCACATGCAAGGCAGCTCTTTAGTTCCGTTGGCTGGAGGCAGGTCGCAAGTTTTCTTGCTTCGACATGCATAGACAGTTCCTGGATCCTGACCATAAGTTCAGAAAAGACAAGAAGAATTTCATCAAAGGTAGAGTTGTCAAAAACACTGCACCACCTGCGTTGACAGGACAACAGATCCCGGATCAGATAAATGCTCTCGAGCCGGATCCAGATAGTCCAGGGTATTTCAAAGGGTATAATATGGAACACGCTTGGACTCACAAGATATGTTTGTGGGATCTGCCTTACTTTAAAGACCTCCTTTTCCCACACAACATCGATGTGATGCACACTGAAAAGAATATCACGGAGGCCCTTTTTGGTACATTGTTCGGCATAGAGGGGAATTGAAAGGATAATCCTAAGGCTAGAGTTGACCAGGAGCCTCTATGTGATAGACCATTACAAAACATATGATAACCGAAAGGAAAGAAAAACTGGAGGAAGCCAAAGGCATGGCTCAATCTTGGAAGGCCAGCTATGAGGGAAATGATCTTGTGGGTGAAAATGCAGTTGATGTTCCCCGATGGGTATGCAGCGAATCTAAAGAGGGGAGCGAGTCTTGACAAATTGAAAATATTTGGTCTCAAGAGTCATGATTGGCACATATGGCTTGAGTGGGTAATGCCGGTGATGTTGCGTGGCTTTATCCCTGAGGATGAATGGCTAGTACTGGCAGAGCTGAGCTATTTCTTCCATGCTCTTTGAGCGAAAGAACATTGCGTGACGTGCTAGACGAACTGGAAGAGTTGGCGCCGGAATTGATCTGCAAGTTAGAAAAGATCTTTCCACCAGGCTTCTTTAATCCAATGCAGCATTTGATTTTGCATCTCCCGACCGAGGAATAATTGGGGGGGGGGCATGCAAAATTGTTGGTGCTTCGCAACTGAGAGGATGCAGAAGACACTTCGAGCAAAATGTAAAAATAAACGTAGATTTGAAGCATCAATGGGCGAGGCATTCATTACTGAGGAGGCGGCAAACTTGGTGACAACACACTACAAAGCGAAGAATCGTCATTTGCATAATCTGAAGCCTCGGTACAATCATGGCGACTGTGAAAAAGGTCGATCCAACCTCAGCCTATTCAAAGGGAAGCTCGCACCATCCGGTGCTTTGAAATCAATAGCGTTGGATGTCGAAGCATGGCGGACCATTTCGTTGTATATCTTCAGCAACCTAACAGAAGTGCGGCCGTACATCGGGTAAGTTCTTGGTACATTGTTTCGCAACTTCTAATTCCTTTGAAATGCTCTTATTTCCGGATATGTGATACAATTGATACGTCGTCAAATTCTCGGATGGAGCGGTGATCCAAAAGGATTCCATCGAAGAGTATGAGCTTCTGGCAAAGCATGGAGGCGGCTATCCGGGTTTCATCTCTTGGTTCAAGAAAACGGTAATTTCCATTAATTAGATGATTTCATCTCTTTGCCTAGTTTGCGGCTAATGCAACAATCCTTTCATAGAATGATTGTTTGTTTGGTTGAGTGATTGAAAGTGAGTGAAATTTGAATTTTTTTGAAAGTTTATTGAGAGGGAATGAAATGACTTTCTCAAAACTTTCAATATGCATTTTGATCACCAGGAATTCAAATTCATTTCATCACAAAACCCTAGATTGAAGATGACATGACTTCTTCCATTTAAATAAATGAAAAGGGATTTGAAAATGATTTGAATTCCCATTTGAAAATATTTCAAAATTCAGAAACTTTATGCAACTCAATGATTTTCATGAGAGAGGATAATATGACTTCTTCAAATGTGTGAAATATGAGTTGGAAGTTTAATTATTTGAAGTTGAAAAAACTATTTGATAAAAGTCTCATATGGAGTTTCAAATTCATTTGAATTTCCTATTTGAAATTTCATGCATCCAAACCCCTTGCCAAGATTTTGAGAGGAGTAAAAGGACACTCCAAACCAGGGATCATTTGAACCATCTTTGAAATTATAAAACTCATAAAAACTATTTCTGAAATATTTTCTATTAAGTTTCAAAGCCATTTTGAAAGTGGTTTTAATTTTTTTTCTTCAAAATTAAAATATATGGAAAATAGGGTAAAATGATTTCTTTCAAAATAAAAATGAAGAAATCTAAATTTGAAGTCATTTTGATATTTTCAAAATGTTTTAATTGCATTTTTTAAAACAGTAGCACTGTTTGATTTTTTTTATGATTCTGTAAGTATTTTATTTTACTCTGAAATTATGTTCATGATTTAGGAAATCTTTTTCCGGTCATTTTGATATATATTCACTAATGTTTGTAAATGTTTTGAATGCTTTAAGTGTGTTTGAAAATGCTGTGGAAATTATTAAAAAGAGAATTAACGCGTGTATTAAAACGGGCCAGCCCACTGCTTTTAAAACCCGAATTTATTTCATAACGGTCACCGCTAATAACGCCCCCTCTCGCTCTCTCACGGATAAGCCGGTCCCACCGCCCGATTCCCTCTCCCGCGCGGTCGTCCCCATCCTCGCGAGCGTGCCGCCGACGCCGGAGATTCCTCTCCCGTGATCTCCTCCTCCTGTCGCTCCCCTCGAATCCCGACCACCCCTATAAGTAGCGGCCACCATCCGCTCCGCATTCCACCCTGAGCCCCCTCTTTCTCCTTGCCGGAACGCTACCCGAGCCCTCGCCGGAGTTCCACCACCCAACCAGATCCCCGAGCTCGAGCCCCTCGCCACACTCCACCCCACACCCCTTCACTACTCTCCAACATCACCGGAGCGTCCCCGCTATCACCTGGTACCCTCAACCTCGCCGGAAACCCATCAGAACGTCGTAACCACCACCCTCGCCGGAATTTCCCTCGGCCACCACCATCCCGAAACAACCTGAGCTCGTGCACGTCGACTCCGTCATCCCCGAGTCCCTCCGACGCCACCTACCTCGACGACGTCCTCGCCCGCGTCGTACGGAGCCATCCCCGACGCCGGAGGACCACCGGAGACACCTCCTCGTCGCCCCCACCTCCTCGGCCTCACCGGAAGAACCATCGCCGGCGACCCCATCCCCACTGTGAGCTCCTCCTCTCCCTGGACCGTCCGATCGTAGATCTACGCGTAGGATTAGATCCAACTTAAAACAGAACCGGTACGCGTTATAGTTCGGTCGACCGCCCATAACACTCCGCACGCACACACCTGGACCAACCAGAGCATGCCACGTAGCCCGCCTGTCCGTTAGTATTAGTTTTCTTTTTCTGTTTTGTTTTAAAAAACAGAAATAGTTCTGATTTTATTTTCTCTATATCTTTTAAACTACTTAATGTTTTTAATTGATTTCTTTTGCATTAGATCAAAAATTTCATCTAGTTTCTGTGAATACAAAATTTGACTATGTTTGAACATTTAAATTTGAATTTGAACAGATTTGATTTAAATTTTGTTTTCTGAATATCTTGAGTTCTAAAATGAATTTTTGAATGATTCTTTTTCCTACTTGTCACTAGTGACCATAGCTATCGTTTGGTAGAGTTTGAGAATTTTTATAATAGTTTTAAATAGTATTTTCAAACAAACAGAATCTGTTTAGTTGCATATTAGTTTATTTATATTGATTTACTTTGTTTTATTTTGAAAATCTGAATATGATTTATATTAAGTTTCAGATTTCATTTAGTTTTGTTGTTCCAAACCTTAGTAATTTACTTGCTTTTAACAAAAGTTAATTTGTTTAGTTTATAAATTTTGTTGTAGGGATCTATACCTCTTTCAAATAGGTATAGTTGTTTTAAAAAGCAAATTTGTTAGTAACAATTCTTTTACTAAAGTTTTAAGTATTTAGATTCTGTTTTCAAATAAAGTTTTTACTAATTATTTTCTGTAAACAAATGTTTTAAACAAAAATAGTTTAGTTTTACCCTATTATTGTAGGAAACTATATTTTTTCATTAGGTAATGTGTTATAAAAACAATTTAGTTTCATAGAAACTCTTTTCACAAAGTAATAGATGACTTAATTATGTTTTATAATAAATGCTTTTACTATTTATTTTCTGTTAACTTAGTGGTTTTATAAAAGTGTTTTCTCTTATGTTAAGTGTTTCACTCATTGTTAAGTTTATTAGGCAAACATTTATGTTGTTTAGGATGTTGTTTTCATAGTTTTAGTTGTTCTTCAAAAGTAATTATTTTTGCTAGTAAAATATTACTAAAACCCTTTTATTATATTTTACTTTGTTTTGGGTTTTGTGTTACTTTTGAATTTGTTGGAGTTTTGTGTTTCAACTTTTGTCTTAAGTGTTTCCTTCATCAACCTTGTTGCTTTGTTCTTGTGTTACATTGTGATTGTCAGTTTTGATTGCTAGAAGTGTTTGCTTATGAATGCAATGTTTGGTATATAGATTTTCATCGGAGAGTGACGTATAGTCTATCAAGTTATTTCTGAGAGCGATCTTTCTCTTCATCAACAGTACAGGCAAGTTCACTTTGACCATCTATTTCATACCTATGTTTTTATTGCATGTAGTGACATCATTCAGCACATCCCTGCCGTAGTGTTATTGAAATTCTTGTAGTTGAGTAGAATGCATGAGGTAGGAACCCACCACTTGTTACTAAAGCCCCGGGAACGCTAGTTAGTGCAATGCTATGCTAAAGTAGACGGGGTCTGGTATGAGTGTTCGTGAATGCTGTGAAGAAGGACTCCACGTCAAAACGACGACTTCATGAAGACATCTTCAAGTCCTGCATCTTCAAGACCTCAAGACTTCAAGACTCGAGAAGACAAGTTTTCAATACACACTACTGGGTGAAGGATGGTTGATTGGGCATCCCTGGAGAAACCAGTGGATGGCCGGGATGCATGGAGAAGCGCCATGACATCTTGCGGAAAGCTTCACCCAGACTCAAAGAGAAGGATGAATACTTCATGCCCAGAAGCTTACCTGTGTAGCCACAAGTCATTATGGGCTCTGGCTTGGTTGATCTTTGTTGTGACTCTGCTGGGCAGTGCTACGAGATGTAGTCGACGTTAGGATTGGATGGGCACTATCGGACAATCAGGGAAACACTCTGAAAGACCATGTTTCTTTCATCCTGTTCTCAAACACCAGGTAGTGCGAGGACTTACCAGGAGGGAAAGAATCTTGTGGGTAAAGTACACAACACTCTGCAGAGTTAAACCTAATCGATTAGCCGTGTCCCCGGTTATGGACAATTTGAGCTTCTAGACTTGGATCGATCTCTGAACTCTCAACACTGGACTGATAACTAATTGTGGGCAACTTAATGATACTTATGGGCATTGAGACATTGGTTGGCGGAACCATGTCATGATAGCTAACTCCATAGTGAAATTCCTGATATTCCTTTGTTGTAGGAAAATAAAATCAGCTTTTACGCAAAAACTCAGACACATAGCCACAAATCCTTTGCATATAGAATAGTCTTTATTTTTCTGTTCTACTATGGTGATCTTGCCAGTACATTCAATGTACTGACCTACACGGCTGCAACGTCTTATGTTGCAGATACTCTTCTATGACGGGTAAGAGTACGATTCAGGGTTACGGTCCGCACTCAACTTGCCGTTGGTGTTATTGGGACTCCACTCCCATTGTCTGTATCCGCTGCTATTTTAAGGTATATATCAGTTTTACGTTATTTACATGTGATTGCACTTTGATATATACATTGATGTACTGTGTGTGCCAGCATACTGATCCAGGGATGGCACAGAACACATAGAGGCTTGACTCGTTTTGAGTCGGGTCGCTACACTAATGCAGAGTCTATGGACTCCGAATTGAGACAAGTCGCTAATGTTTTTGACTATAAGGTCCGTTCATTCGACAAATATGACATTAACGGGTATCGCTTTCGTACTTTTGGCAAAGAGCAATCTATGGCCGACCGAAAGTCTACAAATTGTTGTGTCTCCGCTGTCGGCGAAGGAGGGGTCGAGTATTATGGAAGAGTTGAAGCAATTTATGAACTTACATTCTTTGGTGAAAACCCACCAAACATCGTAGTCTTTAAATGTTATAGGTTCCAGCCGAAGGAGACTAGAAGGACTCATGAACATATAGGGCTAGTCGAAATAAAACAAAGCACCCATTTAGATGTTCCCGATGTCTATATTACGGCTCAACAGGCGACCCAAGTTTTCTATCTACCGTCGGCCTGCCAAATGGATCCAAATTTGAAAGGTTGGGATGTCGTTTATGATGTGCCGCCACGTTTTAGACCACCTCTCCTCAATGAAGATGATTATGAACCTCACATTAACCTAGACACATATGAAGGAGAATTCTTCCAAGAAACACGTGTTTCCAAAAAATGTTTCAAGAACCGATCTACTTCACCCCAGAACATTGAGGTCGACAGCGATAGTGAACCCGACTTCACCCCTGAGCCAGAACAAGAAGAGAAGGAAGAAGAACATGTTACTGCTATGGATGACCTGACAATGCTTGACCAATTACATAGAGGCCTTCCACATGTTGATGCATTTATTGATGATGCTGATGAGCAAGTCATTACTGATAGTGATGATGATTATGCATTTATTGATCCCGGAGCATATATAGACGATGAAGATTAATATTAGTAATGTGAGGTATTCAATTATTATTATGTACATATATATTATTAATTAGTTCATGTTATTAGGTATTTAATTTTTATGTTGAACTAATTTCGTTCACTCTTTGTCATTGCAGGTGTTAACAGATGGTGGGCTCGGGTCGAGAGCTATGAGCCTCCTTCCTCGGCGCGTGCTCGGAGGGGTGGTATTATTCCACCCTAGCAACTTCGGAGAGCACTGGTACACTGCATGTAAACACCGAAGGGCGCTTCTTCTTCGACCGGGAGAGGTCGGGGGAAGACGAAGAGAGGTGCTAAAGGTAGGAAGGCTGCTGCGCCTTCCTCGCCGCCACCCCCAGCTGATTCTCCCGACCACAGGAGTGCTCCGTATCAGGTGGACCCGTCTCACTTGGACCCATCTCGGACTCCGGTCCATGAGCCTCGGGTCACCGAGCCTTCGTCCCAGGAGTCTCCGGTCCCAGAGTCTTCGTCCTAGGAGACTCGGGTCCCAGAGTCTTCATCCCACGTGACTACGAAGGCTAGTGGCCATGCTGATGGTGGCAAGGACAACTTGTCTGAGGACACCTATAGTGAGGGCGAGCTGGTTGAGGAGGGAAAGAAGGTCGACCAGCGTGGTTGTACAAAGCTCCCGCCCGTGCCGACGACCCGCGAGCAGAGGTGGTTAATTGCGCCTAATGCGGAGAAGTAAGTGCATTTACTCTTTTTTAACCTTTTGCCTGCATGTTTCTTCAAATTAATATCTAATGTGTTGGCCTTGTCATACTGCAGGGGTTGGAAACACGAGCGTGGTGTCCGTAGGCCCAACCAGGTCCTTGGTGTGCTTCTCCGGCACCACTTCCCGAGGAAGGTCCAGTTGCCCGGTGAGGGTGAGGCTCCATAGGTAGCACTGACCTAGGAGTTGTACATGGATGCCTCGGCCCCGCTAGAGGAGATGGTTGACGGTGTCTTGTGCGAGACGGTGGCTGACATTGTGATCCATCACTTTTGGGTAATTTCTCATTTATAGAATTAAAAATCAACAACATCTAGTGATTGTACTAATCAGTGTTGTATTGTTTGATTGCAGACCTTCTACAGGTGTCTTGAGGAACACGAGGCGAAAGCGGCTATTGTTCTCAGAGCCGAGTGCAAGCGCCTACTTCAGAACTTACGGCATGAGGCTCGGGTGCAGGCTATTCAAGACTACTACACCTCGACTAACATTAAGAGGGCCAAGAAGAAGTGCCGCAAAAATTATCTGAGTAAGGAGAAGTTAATGAAGGTAATTATCTATTGTTAAGGCCTTGTACTTAGTTTCTTTGATTTGATTTGTAGGCGTAGCGCTGAAATTTCTCTTGTCTAACTTAGGTGCCCCCGAGATGGTGTGCGGATAGGATGGACCGTTGGGAGGAATTGGTGGATGAGTGGTGCTCTCCCGAATGGCTAGCCGAACACAACAAGGCCAAGGATAAGCATGCCCAAATGAGAGGTGTGCCACACCATCAAGGGAGCTCCAACCTGTTTGAGTACGGGGATAACTGGGTATGTGGTTTGCTTCATGATTCATGCAATTTCATTCTTCATGGTAGCTTGAGCCCTTAACTAATATTTTTTCCCTCTCTTTTAGGCATGAGAAAACAAGAAGGAGGTGCCACCTCTGTTTGACCTCTATGCCATGGCCCATACTGCCTCATACAAGAAGGCCAAGGCATTCTTTGAGGATGACCTCGATCATCCAGAGAGCTTCAGCAACATCTCCTCCCACAACAAGCTCGTGAGGTATAGAGATGAGGGGAAGGCGAGGAAAAGGGAGGCCCCATGGATCGATAGCCATTGGGGATGGACTGATACGTTGTTCTAGAACTCATTCGCAAGAAGGGCCAGACGAGCTCTGATCCTGAGATAAGGCCTTGTCCATGGCCAATGGAGCTCGCCATTGAGGCTAGGGCCCATGAGCTTCTGGCGGAGGCAAATAGGTAGGCGGCACAGAGGGAGAGGGACATGGAGGAGAGGACGACTAGGATGTTGGAGGAGGAGAGGAACCGGAACGACGTGTCTCACCGGGCCCTATACGAGCTCCTTGTGGTAAGTTTCTCCTGCATATTAGCCAAATCATGCACGTAATTTTCGTTTCATCACTAACTAATATGAATGACTCGTGAAAACAAAATGTGCAGACCGTGTGCCAGAACAATGGTCAGACCCCTCTATCGATGCCCCATATTGCTATAACACCCACGATGAGTTTCATTTGAATGGTCATTAGTTACTAGTATTAAAATTTGAGTTGCATCATGCTAAGGAGACATTGCAAATGATCTTTGGTGCAGCGTGCCTCCCGACAAGCATCGACCGATCCTTGTGCGTCTACCGCAACCCCGACCGGTCCTTCTACGTCTCACCCTGGCGCAAACCCTACCGGTCCTTCACCTCCATGATGCTTGTAAGTTTTCCCAAGTTTTTTCATTAACAAATGCATACTTAGCTTAAGAAATGACCTACTTAGCTCCAAAATGACCTATACTTAGCTTATTTTCCTCAAAAATGACATATTAACCTTACTTACCTCCAAAATGATATATTCTACCTAGGATAGCTATAAAATGACCTGTACTTAGCATTTTTCCCCTCCAAAATGACTTGATATGCTTAGTTAGCTAGAAAATGGCATAACTACCTAGGATAGCTCAATAATGATCTATAGCTAGCTTAGCTAGTTCATTTATGACATAATTAGCTCACTTAGGTACAAAATGGCATAACTACCTAGGATAGCTATATAATGATCTATAATTAGCTTAGCTAGTTCATTTATGACATAATTAACTCACTTAGGTAAAAAATGGCATAATAACCTTGGTTTAGATCCAAAATGACCTATACTTAGCTCATTTTCCTCAAAAATGACATAATAACCTTACTTACCTCCAAAATGATATATTCTACCTAGGATAGCTATAAAATGACCTACACTTAGAATTTTTTTCCTCCAAAATGACTTGATATGCTTAGTTAGCTAGAAAATGGCATAACTAACTAGGATAGCTCAATAATGATCTATAGCTAGCTTAGCTAGTTCATTTATGACATAATTAGCTCACTTAGGTACAAAATGGGATAACTACCTAGGATAGCTCAATAATGATCTATAATTAGCATAGTTAGTTCATTCATGCCATAATTAGCTCACTTAGGTAAAAAATGGCGTAATAACCTTGGTTTAGCTCCAAAATGACCTATACTTAGCTTATTTTCCTCAAAAATGACATAATAACCTTACTTACCTCCAAAATGATATATTCTACCTAGGATAGCTATAAAATGACCTATAGTTAGCATTTTTCCTCCAAAATAACTTGATATGCTTAGTTAGCTAGAAAATGGCATAACTACCTAGGATAGCTCAATAATGATCTATAGCTAGCTTAGCTAGTCATTTATGACATAATTAGCTCACTTAGGTACAAAATGGCATAAATACCTAGGATAGCTCAATAATGATCTATAATTAGCTTAGCTAGTTCATTTATGACATAATTAGCTCACTTAGGTAAAAAAATTGCATAATAACCTTGGTTTAGCTCCAAAATGACATATACTTAGCTTATTTTCCTCAAAAATGACATAATAAGCTAACTTACCTCCAAAATGATATATTCTACCTAGGATAGCTATAAAATGACCTATACTTAGCATTTTTTCCTCCAAAATGACTTCATATGCTTAGTTAGCTAGAAAATGGCATTACTACCTTGGAGAAGAGGAGAGGAGAGGAGAGAAAGAAAGAGAAGATAAATTCTTCTTCTTCTTCTTGTTTTTCTTCTTTTTCTTCTAGCTAGTCTTCTTCTTCTAACTTTCATCTTTCCTAATTTGCAGATTTTCTATAGATGAGGAAGCTTGCATTGATGGAGTGTACTCTTCTACTTGTGCTTCCTTTTTGTTTATGGAAACTTGTTGGAATTTTTTTTTGGATATGTATGTATGGATATGTTGTTGGAAACCATTGTATGTTGGATATGTTGTTGCAAAATTGTATGTTGGATATGTTGTTGGAACTTATTGTGGGTATGCTTGTTGAAACTTATTGCTGGTATGCTTGTTGGAAACTTGTATTGTTGATATGTTGGATATATATGTGAAGTTCTGTCAAATTGAATGATTTTAAGAAAAGACAAAAAAAATAGGGGCTATATAGCCACTTTTCCATCAGCTAGCGGATGGCAAAGCTGCCACGTGGTAGCTACCTGTGCAACTTGGGGTAGCACTCGGCTGGCCTAGGTGGGTTCTTTGCCATCCGCTGGCAGACGACAAAGACCTAAGGTTATTTGCCGTCTGCCAGTGGACGGCAAAGAACCCACCTAAGCTGGCAAAGAAACAGGTGCTTTGCCGTCCGCTGGCAGATGACAAAGAACTAAGGTCTTTGCCATATGCTAGCGGACGGCAAAGCACGCCGTTAAGCCCTTAACGGACCTAAGTTGCCACGTGTGCCATCCATGCCCTTTGCCGTCTGCTGGCAGACGACAAAGATGCAAAGGTCTTTGCCATCTGCCAGCAGACGGCAAAGCGCCCTTTACCGTGGTCATTCAGCCGGACGGTTGGCCATCTGCTGGCGGACGACAAAGCCTTTGCCGTCCGGCATGCATGCCTTTGCCATCCGGGATGGTTGACGGCAAAGTGCCTGATTCCTGTAGTGAAGTGAGTTATGTAGATAATTGTAAATTGAAAAATAAAATAAAAGCAAGTAAATGGTAGCAAGGTAGTAATAGTGTTTTTAAATATATAAGTGAATAGACCCGGGGGGCGTAGTGTTCCCTAGTGGCATCTCTCAAAGAAAAAGCATACGGTGGATAAAGAAATTACTGTTGGGCAATTGATAGGAAAGTGGATAGTTATGCGTTTTCACGGCAATGATCATGTGTATATAGGCATCATGTCCATAGGCAAATAGGCTGACTCCTGCCTGCACCTATTACTATTACTCCACTCATCGACCGCTATCCAACATGTATCTAGAGTATTAAATAAAACAAAGTAATGCTTGGAGAATGATGACATGATGTAGACAAAGTAAACTCAAGCTATATGAATAAACCCCATCATTTTATCCTTAGTAGCAGCAACACAAATATGTATCTTGTCCACTACTTTGTCACTGGGATACAGAAACTCACCAGGTTGAACCTACCACAACGCATCGCTCCCATCGGAGATATATCAATCTAGTTGGCCAAACTATCTCAATAGATTGGAGAGCATTACAAAGCTATAATGATCGTGCATATAAGAATCATATTAAATTTCAGATAAGACTCAAATATTTATCATGAATAATCTGAACATAAACCCACAATTCATCAGATCCCAAAAAACACACCTTACAAAGGGATTATAGTGGATAGATCAAGGCAAAGATGCGATGAACATTGTATTGAAGATCAAGAGAGAGAGAGATTGTCGTCTAGGTACTACCTACAGACCTATAGGTCTATATTGAACTACTCACACATCATCATGAGGTCAGCAAGGTTGATGAAGAGGCACTCCATGATCGATCCCCCCTCCGGTAGGGTGCCAGAGCGGAGCTCTAGATGGGCTCCCGTCGGAACATAGACTTGCGGCGGAGCAAAAAGTGTTTTGGGACCTCCTCTAGGGTTTTTGGGATATTAGAAATTTTATAGGCCAGAGAGGGACATCGGGAGAGCCACGAGGGGGCCAGAACACATCAGGGCGCCCCTCCTGGTGCGCACCCTATTGTGTGATGGTGCCCTCATGCGGCTCCCGACCTCCTTCCCGGAGCTTCCAAGTCTTCTTTTGGTGCAAAAAAATCATAATAAAGTTTCATGGAAATTGGACTTCGTTTGGTACTTTAAACCTGAAAAGTAAAAAACATGCAAAAAACTAGAACTGGTATTGGGCACAGGGTCAATAGGTTAGTGCTAAAAATATGATAAATTGGTAAATAAATGCCCATAAAGTATCCTAGAATGATAATGTATCATCATGGAAAAATAAAAATTATAGATACATTGGAGACGTATGAAGCATCCCCAAGCTGAATTTCTGCTCATCCTCGAGTAGGTAAATGTTAAAAACAGAATTTTTGATTTGACATGCTACCCATTATGTAATATTTTGTATGTACTCTCATTGATAAATGAGAAATTAGCAAAAATTAACATAGCAATACTTATAAGTATAAGCAACAAAATCATTGAGTTTTTAAAGTATACGATCCTATAAAAATGTTTACCCCCATTCATCTTATTCTATTAGCAAATCATGGCTCGTATTCACCACATTAATACAAATGTTAAGCACCACGGTGTCCAAGTTAGGCAATTGGATCTCACTTTTTCAATATGGATCAACTTTTTATTCTTCATGCAATACATGAGCGAGGGCCATTGGACATAGGATGTAGCTGGAATAGAATATGATGGTGGATATCAAAGGGGTATAAAGTGGAGAAGATAGTCTCACATCAACTCGGCGTACCAATGGGCTATGGAGATGCCCATCGATAGATGTCAATGCAAGGAGTAGGGATTGCCATGCAAATGATGTACTAGAACTATAAGAGTATGAAAGCTTAACATAAGCTAACTGGGTGTGCATCCAACTTGCTTGCTCATGAAGACCTTGGGCATTTGAGGAAGCCCATCATCTAAATATACAAGCCAAGTTTTTAACGAAAAGGTAATTCCCATTAGCATATGGAAGCGACAAAACAAGAGACTCTTTATATGAAGAACATGGTGCCACCTTGAGGCACAAGTGTGGTAAAGGATAGTAGGAAAGCCCCTTATCTCTTTTTCTCCCATTTATTTTCTTTATGTCATGGTGGTATTTTTCTCTCATTTTTTTTTCATGGTGGGCTTTTTCTCTTTTTTTCCTCCCCCATTTATTATTATTATTATGGTGGGCTCATTTGGCCTCCCCACCCTTTTCCATTTTTCTTTTGGAGTCTCATCCTGATTTCTAGGGAAACCATAGTCTCCATCATCCTTTTCTCACTGGGACAATGCTCTTGTAAGGATGATCATCACACTTTAATTTACTTACAACTCAATATGAAGAACTGATCGAAAGTATGTCTAGAGGGGGGTGATTATATTACTTGACCAAATAAAAATTCTACCTTTTCCCAATTTTAAGTGTTGGAAGATATTAGCAATGGTAGCAAGTCATGTACACCCTATTCATGCATGTCTAAGAGTATAGCAGCGGAAAGTAACAACAAGCATATGTGGTAGAGGGTAGGAAGGAAGATCAAATGCAATTTGTAGACACGAAGATTTTTCCCGTGGTTCCGATAGGTGGTGCTATTATACGTCCATGTTTATGGAGTCTTCAACCCACGGAGGGTAACAGTCGTGAGAGTCCACGGAGGGCTCCACCCATAGGGGTCCACGAAGTAGCAACCTTGATTATTCCATAACGGCTTCTGTCCACGAAGTACTAGCCTCACTATGGGTATATCTTCACGAAGTAGGCGATCTCCTTGCCCGTGCAAACTTCTTGGTTCAACTCCACAACACGAAGTAGGAGGCTCCCAAGCGACACCTACCAATCTAGGATGCACCACCCTCCAAAAGGTAATAGGCTCGGCAATGTTGATGAACTCCCATCTCTTGTGCTTCAAGATGATAGACTCCTCAACACACAATCACTCTCTCACATATTTGGCTATGGTAGAAGAGATTGATTTGGTTGAAAGCAACTTGGGATGCTAGAGATCAAGATTCATATGCATGGAGTGGAATAGCTTGATCTCAACACATGAGTAGGTGTCTCTCTCTCAGAAAATAGGATGGGGCAAGTATGGAATAGTTCTGAGTGCTTCTTCTTTGAGTGGTTAGTGGTCAAGGGGTATATATAGGCATCCCCAAAAATCCAACCGTTACACCTAAAGTGACCAACTCGATGACACTGAAGTGTAAAGCTCGGCGGTACCGAAGTGACCAAAAGGCAGTAACTTTTGAATCTCGGTGAGACCGATATATAATTCTTGGTGGTACCGATTAGGTGACCAACAGTTAGATTGCACAACTTGGTGACGCCGATCCACAAAACTCAGTAAGGCCGACTTTATGAAACGAGGTAACAGAAAGTTGGCAACTAAACTCGATGGCACGGATGCAGAATCAGTTGCACTAAATGGCTAGGGTTTGGCATGGGTTTGTCTGAGTTTGGGAATCGGTGGCACCGAGTGGGAATTGTTGGTTGCACCTACTTTCATGAATGGCTTGGACATACTTTTTTGGAAGAGGTTGTGGGTGTTTTTGGTGACAATCACTTGTGCACATGGAGCATCTTGTTCACCTATAGTACCTTACCCTCTTTTAACAGTATTGGCTTTCCTATGGACTCAAAGGGATTTCTCACGAAGTAAAATGTAGAGTCCTCTTGCTTGAAGCTTTGCCAATCCTTTTCCTTGCATCTTGGGGTTTCACCACAATCCTTTTGCCATCCCTATCATTAAACTTTTCCTGAAATATTCTTAGTGGAAACATTAGTTCAATGACATATATGTTGTTATTAATTACCAAAACCACCAAGGGAGAAAATGTGCTTTCAATCTCCCCCTTTTTGGTAATTGATAACAACATATAGATCAAAGCTTCAACATATGATATAATCAATGAATATAATTGTCGCTTTGAGAAGTATGTGATAAGCAAGAGCTCCCCCTAAATTTGTGCATTATTTTAAATTTGCGTTTGAATGCAAATGCACAATCGATTAGGCACATGGGGCACTCTTTCATGTCACATACAACTTGGTGGTGTGCGAGAATAACAAGAATGAATATCAAAGCACAACACAATCAAGTAATGGTGAATGACCATCTCATAAGCATCACAATGATAGGATGTAGTAGCAATACACATCAAGTGTATGATCAAACACCAACAAAGTTTAACACATCCAAACCAAAAGATATCAAATGTGTTGAAAAGCGATAAAAACCAACGCTCTCTCTCTCTCTCGAAGCCTAAAGATCTATATACATATTCTCCCCCTTTGTCAACAAGTTACCAAAAAGTTCAAAGGTATATAGCTAATCATTCTTCTAGGGCTGATCTCCTCTGGTGGTCGATGAAGGAGTCGAGAGAACGACATGAGCGAAGATGACGATAGATGTCATGGATGGGGTTGGTGTTGAAACTGGAGGAACTGGAGGAGCTGATGGAGCTGAAGAAGCTGTAGAAGGTTTGATGAAGAAGGTCGCATCTCTGAAGCTGGCACTATAGTTGATCTGGCCTGAGTAGTGAACTGAGTGCTAGGCCTGAGAGGTGCACGATCCTCCTCCTCCTCCTCATCATCATCTGTAGAATGAGGGCTAGTCACTTCAGCAACTTCCTTCTTGAGCCCAACAACAGTCACTATGAGCTCATCCACCTTGTTATTGAGAGTGTGAAACTTGTTGTCAACAATCCTCGACAGGCTTGCCTGGTTCTTCAATATCTCGCTGATGTCCTTCTGAATGCTCATCACGGAGCTAAAAGGGAGACCCATCTGCTCACTCCTAGACCTAGGCACCTGAGAACTGGAGTCTCTGGCTGCCTCTGTATGTGCATGTGTTGTAGCTGAAGTGGGATGATCTGGGTCCATCACCACAACATTATCTTCTAGATCTGATAGTAGTGGCAATTGTGGTCTGTCAAGAGCAAATATGTGCTTCTCTAGCTTTGAGTTGATAAGCATCTACATGTAGGGTGCATATCAGCAAGAACGCTTCTGATCTGCAACAACCCTCTTCACAGTCTCTACTATCAAATACATCACTCTGAATCTTGTATGTTGATCTAGATGGAGCAACATGTTGATGGAATAGCCTCTGATCATCTTCTCATCTCTAGACTTAGGCATCAAGGTATGCCTCAAGATGTTGTTGATAGTGCGTAGGCTAGCCTGGAGGAAGTAAATGGATCCTAGCCTGTGAGAGTTCACATGTTCTTCATAGCATTGTGGCTTGCCTTGGGCTCATTGTAAACATTGATGTCTCCATCTTCCACATGTGGGACTCCTAAGATGGTAGCCCACTCCTCAATAGTTGATTCATATCTTGCTCCTTCAGTCATCCATACAATTCTACCATCTCCATAGAAGTGAGCAGTAGAGTAGAATTGCATGATCATTTCACCATTCCAGGCAGTGAATTCCTTGCCAACAAACTCATCTAGACCTATGGAGTGAAAGTTGTCTTGCACACTTGGGAAGTAATCTTCATTCTCCTTGATATACTTCCAATCCACATACCTCATGTCACTCATAGTAGGGCTCTTATCAAGCAAGATTGTTTCATAGAAATCTTGTTGCTCCTTGGTATAGAATCTGTAGTCCACAGCTATTTTCCTTCTCTATGAGTATGGACCAATAGCTCTCCATTCTCTCAAACCAGAGTCCTTCCTCTTCTTCATGTCCTCAGGAAGCAAGTGGCTGGCATTGTGCTGTGGAAGGTGTGGTCCCAGCTTCATCAAAGTTGACATAGCATCATCCTCAGATTCCATAAAGGTGGAGGTCTTGTTCTTGCCGGAAGCTGGTATCTCTCTGGAGAACCTCTTGGGTTTGTCTGCAGCAGCTTTCTTGGGGGCAGTCTTGGTTCCCTTGGATGAGGTAGCCTTAGGCATTGCATCAGCCATGAGCTTCTTCTTCTTCTTAGGAGGGCCTTGGCAGCTGGCTCTTCCTCCTCCTCCTCAGCAGCACCAGCCTCTCCTGGGTCCTCATACATTGAGGTAGGCCTGCCCATGACTTGAATGGTCCTCTTCTTGGGCCTCTTCTTCTCTCTTTCCTTCTTAGGCATGGACTTCTTGGAGGGCTCAACAGTCATTGTTTCCCTAGAGCTCTCTGGTGCTCTTGTTGACCCTGAGCTAGCATACTCTTTCCTGATAGCCTTCTTCTTCTTGGATGAAGAGGCGTCATTAGTGCTCTTGGCATCATCATACTTCTTGGACAACTCCTGAGGAATAAAGTCCTCATCTTCCTCATCTGAGTTGAGCTTCCTTCTTGCCCTGGTTACCACTTTGGGCAGATCAGGAGAGCTAGGAACATCATCATAGCTCCCCTCAGGACTAGTGCCTGAGCTCAAGTCAACACTTTGCTCTCTGAGATCATTCTAGTTATCTTCAGCATTTGACATCTCTGACCCTGTGAAGTAGAGTATATAAGAGTGGAAGGGATAAGTCATCACAAAACGCAGATATTTTTTAAAGGTTTGAACAAATAAATCCTTAGATATAGTTTCCAGCAAAAAGGGATTTCGATGTCACCGAGCCAAACATTTCGGTACCACCGAGACATGGAACTCTTTATAGAAACTTGGCAACAATTTCGGTCATACCAAGAATTGCCACTCGGTTTCACCAAGATTGTCCCCAGTAGCCCAAAACAAAATCGATAGAACTGATTTTTCAGATTCGATATCACTGAGATTCGATTTTGCGGATGACTAGACCTAAAAAAATGCATTCGCTAAGCTATTGAAATTTCTAGAGGATTGGGAGGATTGCAATCGGTGAATTATTGATAAAAGTAACTCCAATGCGCATGAATCAGACGGGGAGAGCAAAGAGGGCCGGATCCATACCCTAATTCGGCGAAGGATCCGCGAAGCCGACGATGGCAGTGAAGATTCTGTCAGCAGCGACGATTCCCAACGCAGAGGCGCACGGGGATGCAAAGGCAATGACCAGGGGGTCCGTAGCGGCAGCTTAGGGTTGGACGAAAACAGACTTTTGCGGTTGAATTTCAAAAGTCTGGTCTGCCATGTTATATACCCTTGGTTGTCGGTGTCACCGCTTCGAAATTATCGGTGCCATCGAGTTTCTCAACTATCAGCTGACAAGGAAACTAGGTGTAACCGAGAATAAGGAATCAGGGTACCGAGATTGAAAATCCATATCAACCCTAGGCATTCGATGAGACAGATTTTGGTGTTGATTCCACCGAGATGCACTTAGGAGGTTTTAATGGCCAGTCCTTTGTCGATATGGAGCTCCGAGTGCTCCTCACACAGAGGGATCGAAAAGTCCTTGTTCAATTTTTTTGATGCAGCAAGAATACAATATGAGAGAAGAAAGCATAGATAGCTAGAGAGTGGTCCTAGGCATTCTTGTCCATCCAATTGGCAAAAAAATCAAAATCCAAATAGAAACAATTGGATGTCCTCGAATGGATAAATAAATGCATACCAACATGCTCACACAATAAGATGTCAAATGAAATCATGACAAACATGCACATACATACTAGCATCTATCAAGCATTTTGGCAATGACGGAGTCATCTATATATGAGTATATTGACTTAGGAGCCAAGTAAGAATACTTGATCATAGGTCATAATCATCGTTTAAGCATAAGTGGGGTTACCACTTTTACATAAAGCATTTAATGTTTTCACATACTATGAGATGCTTTAACTCAAGTCTTAGAGTAAATCTCCCCCTTGATGTGACATCCCCCATATGATGGATAAACTAACCTTGGGTTTTGTCGATGAAGACTTAATGTGGGTGATGTAGTGGTGAATGCTCAAGGTTGATGAAGATCATCAAGAGTTGGGAGCATCCTTGTTGTTTCCTTACTCTTTTCACCTACATGGGTTAGTCCCAACACACAATAGACAAATACAAGGATATCTATGGACATGGAGTGCAAAGCATACATGATGATGTCCATGGATTTGTTGATTACCTTGTACCTTGCTTACCTTTGAGGGAATGTGTGACTCCTTGAACTATTGCATGATGTTGATGTTGATTGCAACTAGTTCTTCCCAATAATGAATTTGAGTGAATTTCATTGGCGGAGTCACCCCTCAAGAATTTCTCTAGTTCTTCTTCTTGGGGACCCACATCAACTTGATGGGGATCTTTGGTGTTGAAGTGGAACTTGTAGAGGTTGAGCTTGAAGTAGCCTTGGGAACCCACTCCACCAAATCTTGGGATTCACCTTCATATGAGTCAATGTCCTCTTGAAACTTGTTCTTGCCCTTGAGCTTGTGGTCTTGTGGTGGAAGGTCATCTTGGGTGTTTACACTTTAACCGCAAGAATCGATCCCTCCCGCTATGTCCTCGCACTACCTGGTGTCTGAGAACAGGATGATCAAAACATGGTCTTCCATAGTGATCCTCCGATAGAAAGTCAGTGCCCATCCAAATCCTACTGTTCTTCTACATCTGTAGCAACTGATCTACCAGAGTCACCACTAAGGTCAACCAAGCCAGAGCCCACATTGACTTGCGATTGCACACGTAAGCTTTTCCGGCCTTGAAGTATACATCTATCTCTTTGAGCCTGGGTGGCATTCCATTGGGATGATCACAGGTAGATACCAGGATTCCCGGGCATAACCATGATAGATATCCGGCTGCCAAAATGCATGTCCAAATCCACCCAGAGGTATATTGAGTCCTTGAAGTCTTGAAGTCTTGATCATCATGCAGGTCTTGAATTAATTAATTAACCTCACAACACTCCTGAATCTCACAACCAACCTCGTCTACTAAAGCATAGCAATTGCGGAGTAACGTCCCTTCCCGGGCAAGTGGTAACAAGATGTTGGGTTTCTCCTACCTCATGATACTACTACAAGTTAAATCTCAATACCCTACTGGATGTATGATGGAAAGATTGATTCTAATGCAAATAAAACATAGGTAATGTAAGATGATCAAAGTGAACTTGCCCGTAATGTTAATGAAGATAAATATCGCTCTCAGAAAATACTTGATAGAACTATTCAGCACTCTCCGATGAAATCTATATAGTCAAACATTGCATTGATAAGCAAACACTTATAGCAATCAATACGATCAAACAATAAGGAACACACAACTAAAAGCAACAAGGTTGTGATGAAGGAAATACTTAAGACAAAAGTTAAAACAACAAAACTTCATCAAAACAACCAAAGTAGTTTTCATTACAAATAATCCTATTTTCTAGAAACAAGACAAAAGACAAACCAAAGTAAAATCTAACAAAAGTATTCTAGTAAATATTTTACTAGCAAAAAGAATTACTTTTGAAGAACAACTAAGAACTAATAAAAGTTTTTATCAAACTCATCTGATGACATCAAAAATGTTAACCTTGAATGAAACCACAAACAATTTCAACTTTAATACAAATTGTTTATGATCTAACAAAAAGTTAACAGAAAGTGAAACTAATAAAATAATTTATAAAAATATTTTCAAATAGGAAATCAAGCTAGCAATAAAATCAATTTGCAAGTTATTATGAAACTAGAATTGATTTCATGCTATAAAAATAATAAATGACATAAAAATAAACATAGTTGAAATACTACTAAAAACTAACAGAAAACAAAGTAAAACTTATCAACTAAAATAAAAAAAATAAAAAACTATTAAGACTAAACAAATAGAAATAAACCTAAAACGAACTAAACCAGAATATGTTTTGCTAAAAATTCAAATTTAGAATATTCTAAAAATTCTCAAATTCTACCTACTATTGAAATATGTCACTATTGACAAGTAGCAAAAAGAATCAACTCAAAACCTATTTTTAAACTCAAGATATTCAAATTCTAGTGTTTTGATCAAATTCAACAGAATTCAAATTTAAAACTTTCAAATATGGTAAAAGATTATATCTACAGAAACTAGAATAAATTTTTGACATAATTCAAAAAGAATCACTCAAAAACATTGAAAATCCTAAAAGTTATTCAATCTCTAAAACAGAAACTATTTCTGTCTAAAAATAGAAACTAAAAGAAAACAAAAATCCTATCTATCTGAAGGGGCTATGTGGCAGGCTATGATTGACTGGGGCCTTTGCGTGTGCGAAATAAACGGCTTCTAAAAGAAAACATTTCGGTGTTTATAATGAAAACTACGTTCTAATCGTGGCCATTCACCCTAGATCTAACGATGAGAAAGAGCTTCGACGACTTACCGCAGTGGAGGAGGTCACTGGCGAGGTTCCTGCAAGGCAGAGGCGGCAAGGTTGACGGGGAGGTGTCTCCGGTGGTCCTATGGCGACGGCGAGGACACCAGGAGATATGGTAGACGACAGCGAGTTCAAGAATGGCCTCGAGGTGGCTTGGGGGCGACGGGGTTGAGCGGGGCAAGCTCGTGAGCGGCGGTGGTGCTCGGGAATCAACGACGAGGGGGCTCCAAGGGGTTTGAGCTCGGGTGACTGGATGGGGTGTGCGGGTGAGCGCAACGAGGCGGATGGTGGTGAGTGTGATGGCTCTGGGGGTCGGGGTCGAGCAGCAGTTTAGCAATTGCACGACGGTCGTGGCTTTCTCTGGCGAGCGATCAAGGCGGAAGGAGGGCATGAGCGTGAGGGGTCCAGCGTGGAACGAGTGTGGGAGGGTCTAGGATTTATAGGGGCAGCTCGGGTGGCTAAAGCCGGCAAGGAATTGCGACGGTGGCTCGGATCCGAGGCAATCTCTAGCGAAGGAAGGAGATCGGTGCGGGGAAGGAAGGAGATGGGTGCCCAAAGATTTAGTTGGGTTGGGTCCACGCGATACACACACACACACACACACACAGAGAGAGAGGGGGAGTAAATGGATTGGATAATCAGGTACCGATTCGGTAGCGACAGGGGCGATGGGCCAAATCCACTAGTGGGCCTCCAGGCGATTTTTCTCCTAATAAAGGAAATTCTTTCGTTTTTTATAAAACCATAAAGTAAAACAAGGAAAATAAAATAAATATAACTCCTAATATAGGAGTATTATATATCAACATTTTTAGAAAAAAGAAATCTACATCATGAACATATTTTTACTGCCAAACAAAATTCCTACAAAATCATTAAATTCAAACAGTGCTACTGTTGCATATAAAATGCAAAGAAAACATTTTGAAAATACTAAAATGCCTCCAAATTCATTTATGTGCATTTTTATGTTGAAGGGAATCATTTTACACTATTTTCCATATATTTAATTTATGGAGAAAAATAAATTTAAAAAAATCACTTCAAGAATGGCTTTGAATTTGAAATTCAAATAATTTCCAAATAATTTTCTGAGTTTTATGAATTCAAATATAATTCCAATTGCCCCTGGTTTGGAGTGTCATGTTGCTCCTCTCAAGATTTTGAATTTGGGTAAGGAAATTTGAATTCACTCAAATTTTGAAATATAACCAGATATGAAATGGATTTCCAAATAGAATATTTTGGAGATTTTCGAAATCCACTTTTTAAATCCTTTTATTTGAAGAAGTCATGTCATCTTCTCTGATTGATTTGAATTGGGTGAATTTGAAATCAGACACAAAGGGGAAAGTCATTTTATTCCCTCTCATTCAAAAGTTTCAGAAAGTTTCAAATTTCACTCAATTTTAGTCACTCAATCATAGAAACAATCATTGATCTATTTATCATAACATTCCAAAATTTGGGATGTTACAAACCTACCACACTTAAAAAGAATCTCGTCCTCGAGATTCAAAGAGGCTAGCAAGAAAAGGTTAGGGTTTGGGGGTCTTCTAGCAAATCCATTGTCCTGCAAAGTGTGGGTGCTACCACACTTAAAATGAGAGTTACTAGTCCCTCAAAATCATGGCAATCCTGTGGGGTCCTGTGCAATATTATCCTCCTCACATTCTTCACAGTAACTCCTTTGGTGATGCTCTTCCGTTATACTTATAGCGTTTCCTTCAGAATCCAATGTTCTCATATCAAAACAGATTTCTTCCGTTACTGGGTCTTCTTAACTGATAGTCCTCGTACCCATTCGAAATAACTTATCGAAGATCTCATGGTGGTCTACCATTAGTGGTTATCCTGTGGTGAAATGGGTCTTGGCTTCATTCCTCACCAGAAAAAAATTCCTACGTGTGACAGCAACTGCCATGTACAAGGGGTTTTCATCCTACATTTGTATGGCTTAAACAAAAGCTTCAAAGGACATCGTCTCTTTACTATGGGTAAATCACTCAGATTTACCATTCCGAATAGCAAGAGAAATGATAAGAGTAAGTCGTCATGGTGGCCAAGCCATGTCGCATTGAAACAATTACCTTGTATAAGGTTTAGTGAATCTCGTATTCTAACACTTGGGCTTCCTCACAAGCGTTGCAAAAATTTCTCTTGTCAATGAACAAAGTTCGGATAAATCCATTGATTCTGCAAGCTGAATGAAACATCTATCATTCCTTTACATCTCTCGGGGTTTCGTATCCTCCTAAGAAAAACGTTTGCTGATCAGTCTAGCTTCTTCCAAGGTTCTTCCTTCATAAAGGTAGTACTTGATCCTTAACAATCTTGTGGTCTGTGAGTTGTGGGCTCACTTGAATAATTGAACAACTTTAACTCACCCTTGGGGTTACTAGCATTTCATATTCCAGCATTACCTTCAGTTCACTCCATCATACCCCTGAGGTAATAAATCACAGACTTATTCTTGTTTGGATTCCATTATGCGGAATTCATTTTTCCTTTCCATTGGTCTGTTTAACCTTGGGTATTGTTTCATCACAATCATTCATTTTCCCAATATTCCAACATCAAAAGTACTTTGTCACAAATGTTGTCATCCACATAGTTTGATATGGTACAACATCACCTTTAATTATTTTCATTCGATCCAGACTCCTTGGCAATATGGCACTTTCTTATTCCATGGATCCTATGGTTTTACCGGTTACTACCACACTTAAAATGAAATGTACATATGCCTGCATAGACCATATTTTCTCATATCCTTGAAAATGGCCAGAGATCTTTGTTCATAGAGTAACAACTCATATATACCAACATGAAAAAATTGGGACACAAGAAAGTTCATTGACTTATGAAGTTATTACAATCTTAGAGTCTTCCGTTACAAAATAACCTCATGAAAACAAGAGTGTTTCATGTTACACTTATTACCATCTTCAAAACTTAACTACTCCATTCTAGCTTTCTTCTCGTTTGGACATTCACTAGCATAATGTCCTGTGCCCTTGCAGCGAAAACAGATGACTTTTGACAAGTCTCGGGGCTTCTTGGTGTTGGTATTTGCTCATTGAGTTCTTGGTTCTTTTCCTGGGCACATCTTGGCGTAGTGACCCATATCCTTACACTTGAAACATCTGATATGACTTAGGTCCCTCTGTTCAGGGGTTTATCTCTTCCTGATATGCTTTCTCTTCTTCCTAGACCCTTGCGTACAGATTATAGCTTCTATTTCTTGAGGATCATACCCAAACATTTCTGACGGGAATTCTTCCAGACATTCCTTTGGACAATCCTGTGAGATATGTCCTTCTTCTCCACATGAATAATAGGACTTGGTGCAGTTCTCTATTGAGGTATCTCCAATTGGTACATCTTTTGTCGTCATTGGCATGGGCATACTCATCACAGGTTCCTCAAAGTTTTCCCTGAGGGCCTCTTTTTGTTGCTTGACAACTTGCCGTACCTTAGGATAAATGTAGCACTCAGCTGGGTAGTGGGTGGTTCCTTCACAAAAGAAACAAGTCGCCTGACTAGTTGGGCACTCCTCAGCTGGGTGATTTTCTTCACAATGACGACATCCATCCTTGTGTTCTTCCTTGGTGTGTCCTATTTCTCCATAGATCTTGCATGCCCAAGTCTTCTTCATAGGGCTATCATAGTGCTCCCAGATGAGACAGGATCTTACCAAAGTTTTCTTGAATTCCTCCCATGTTTTTGCTCCATTACATCCTTGTATGGCTTGATGCATTTTCCACCAAGTTGCGGCACTCTGGGTAAAGTACTGAAGAGCTTATCGAACCTCATAGTTCTTTGCAACCGAGTTGCTCCTGAAGCTATTCTCCATGTTTTGAATCCATACTTCTACCTCCAGTTGGCTCTTTGGTCCAGAGAAAACAAGTCCAACTTCATTCACCATTTATTGGGTCCAAGTTTTTGGGATGAGATACGAGAGAGAGAAAGGAGGGGATACACACAATACAAACAATGATTTTGAAAATAGATTTTATTTGTGTCTGTCAAGAAATGCACACGAATGACAGCTCACACATCACCATATCTAATGTGAGTATGCAACAGGGGGTTGGTCTTCTAGGGGGCATAAAATATTTGAAAATTTCTTCAGGGTCTTCAATTTCTTTGGGTCTTTATAGTCTTCAATCTTTTTGTAGCTCTTTCCATAGTGGTCAAAGGGACAAGGGTATTATCTAACTATTTGATAAAACTCACAAAGGATAAGAAGTCAATGATTTTTTTTGAGAATAAGGTTTGAGAGATATCCTGTCCTATGGGCTTTACAATTTCTAGGGTGACGTCCTACAGTCAGCACGTGCTCTAATACCATCTCTGTAGCGACCCAACTCAAAACAAGTCAAGCCTCTATGTGTTAGTGCCATCCCTGGATCAGTATGTTGGCATAAACAGTACATCAATGTATATATCAAAGTGCAATCACATGTAAATAATGTAAAACTAATATATACCTCTTAAATCACAATGGAAAGATTCAACGGGAGTGGAGTCCCAATAAACACCAACGACAGGTTGAGTGTAGACCGTAACCCTGAATCGTACTCTTACTCGTCGTAGAAAATTATCTGCAACATAAGACGTTGCAGCCGTGTAGGTCAGTACATTGAATGTACCGGCAAGATCACCATATAAAGAATGATAAATGCTATTCTATATGCAAAAGGCTTTGTGGCTATGTGTCCAAGTTTTTGCAGAAAAGCTATTTTTATTTTCCCTACAACAAAGAATTCAAGCGGAAAATCACTACAAAAGTTGGTTGTTAATGAGATGGTTCCACCAACCAATTCTCATGTCCCAAAATTATTAATAGACCCACTCATCATAAAATTTATTAATTGTGTTGAGAATGGCTAATAGTATCATCTCTGGTGCTCATGTTGTCCGTAAGTGGGGACACGGCTAATCGATTAGTTTAACACTTTCCAGAGTCTTGTACACTTTACCCGCAAGAATCGATCCCTCCCGTTATGTCCTCGCACTACCTAGTGTTTGAGAATGGGAAGATGGAAACATGGTCTTCCATAGTGATCCTCTGATAGAAAGTGAGTGCCCATGCATATCCCATCGTTCTTCTACATCTCGTAGCAACTAACCTACCGGAGTCACAACTAAGGTCAACCAAGCGAGAGCCCATATTGACTTGCGGGTGCATACGTAAGCTTTCCGTCCTTGAAGTATCCATCTATCTCTTTGAGCCTAGGTGGCATTCCATTGGGATAATCATAGGTAGATACAAGGATTCCCGGGCACAACCATGATAGATATGAGGCTGCCAAAATGCATGTCCAAATCCACCCAGAGGTATATTGAGTCCTTGAAGTCTTGAATTCTTGATCATCTTGCAGGTCTTCAAATAAATAATTAACCTCACAACACTCCTGAATCTCACTACCAACCTCGTCTACTAAAGCATAACAATTGTGAAGTAACATCCCTTCCTGGGCAAGTGGTAACAAGATGTTGGGTTTCTCCTACCTCATGATACTACTACAAGTTCAAGCTCAATATCCTACGGGATGTATGATGGAAAGATTGATTCTAATGCAAATAAAACATAGGTAATGTAAGATGATCAAAGTGAACTTGCCTGTACTGTTGATGAAGATAACTATTGCTCTCAGAAAATACTTGATAGAACTATTTGTCACCCTCCGATGAAATCTATAGAGTCAAACATTGCATTGATAATCAAACACTTCTAGCAATCAATACGATAAAACAATAATGAACACACAACTAAAAGCAACAAGGTTGTGATGAAGGAAATACTTAAGAAAAAAGTTAAAACAACAAAAATTCATCAAAACAATCAAAGTAGTCTTCCTTACAAATAATCCTATTTTCAATAGAAACAAGACAAAATACAAACCAAGTAAAATCTAACAAAAGTATTCTAGTAAATATTTTACTAGCAAAAAGAATTATTTTTCAAGAACAACTAAGAACTAATAAATGTTTTTATCAAACTCATCTTATCACATAAAAATGTTAACCTTGAATGAAACCACAAACAATTTCCACTTTAATACAAATTGTTTATGATCTAACATAAAGTTAACCTAAAGGGAAACTAATAAAACAATTTATAAAAATATTTTCAAATAGGAAATCAAACTCGCAATGAAATCAATTTGCAAGTTATTATGAAACTAGAATTGATTTCATACTATAAAAATAATAAATGACATAAAAATAAACATGGTTTTAATACTACTAATTACTAACAGAAAACAAAGTAAAACTTATCAACTAAAATAAAACAAAATAAATTAAAAACAATTAAGACTAAAGAAATAGAAATAAACCTAAAAGGAACAAAAACAGAAACTGTTTTGCTAAAAATTCTAATTTAGATTATTCTAAAAATTCTCAAATTCTACCTACTATTGAAATATGTCACTAGTGACAAGTAGCAAAAAGAATCAACTCAAAACCTATTTTTAAACTCAAGATATTCAAATTCTAGTCTTTTCATCAAATTGAACAGAATTCAAATTTAAAACTTGCAAATATGGTAAAAGATTATATCTACATAAACTACAATAAATTTTTGACACAATGCAAAAAGAATCACTCAAAAACTTGAAAAGACTAAAAGTTATTCAATTTCTAAAATAGAAACTATTTCTGTCTAAAAACAGAAACTAAAAGAAAACAAAAATCCTATCTATCGGAAGGGTCTATGTGGCAAGCTGTGATTGGACGGGGCCTATGCGTGTGCGAAATAAACAAGCAGACGGACCGCTTATTAAAGAAAACATTTCATCGTTTATAATCAAAACTACGTTCTAATCGTGGCCGTTCACCCTAGATCTAACGGTGAGAAAGAGCTTCGGCGACTTACCGCGATGGAGAAGGTCTCCGGCGAGGTTCCTGCGCGGCAGAGGCGGCAAGGTTGATGGTGCTCGGGAATCAACGACGAGGGGGCTCCGGGGGGTTTTGAGCTCAGGTGACTCTATGGGGTGTGCGGGTGAGCGCAACAAGGCGGATGGTGGTGAGTGTGATAGCTCTGGGGTCGGGGTCGAGGAGCAGTTCAGCAATGGCGTGGCGGGCGTGGGTATCTCTGGCGAGCGATCACGGCGGAAGGAGGCATGAGAGTGAGGGGTTCCGTGTGGAACAAGTGCGGGAGGGTCTGGGATTTATAGGGGCAACTTGAGTGGCTAAAGCCGGCAAGGAATTGCGGCGGTGGCTCGGATCTGAGGCAATCTCCGACGAAGGAAGGAGATCAGCGCGGGGAAGGAAGGAGATGGGCGCCCAGAGATCAGCGCGGGGTGGGTCCACGCGACAGAGAGAGAGGGGGAGGAAAGGGATAGGATACCCAATCAGGTACCGATTCGGTAGTGACAGGGGCGATGGGCCAAATCCACTAGTGGGCCTCCGGGCAATTTTTCTCCTAATAAAGGAAATTCTGACCTTTTTTTATAAAACCGTAAAGTAAAACAAAGAAAATAAATTAAATAATAACTCCTAATATAGGAGTATTATATATCAAAATTTTCATAAAAAAGAAATCTACATCATGAACATATTTTTACTGTCAAAAAAAATTCCTACAAAATCAGTAAATTCAAACAATGCTATTGTTGCATATAAAATGCAAAGAAAACATTTTGAAAATACTAAAATGCCTCCACATTCATTTATCTCCATTTTTATGTTGAAGGGAATCATTTTACACTATTTTCCATATATTTTATTTATGGAAAAAAATAAATTTAAAAAATCACTTCAAGAATGGTTTTGAATTTGAAATTCAAATAATTTCTAAATAATTTTCTGTGTTTTATGAATTCAGATATAATTCCAATTGACCCTGGTTTCGACTGTCATGTTGCTCCTCTCAAGATTTTGAATTTGGGTAAGGAAATTTGAATTCATTGAAATTTTCACATATAACCAGATATGAAATGGATTTCCAAATAGAATATTTTAGAGATTTCCAAAATCCACTTTTTAAATCCTTTTATTTGAAGAAGTCCTGTCATCTTCTCTCATTGATTTGAATTGGATGAATTTGAAATCGAACACAAAGGGAAAGTCATTTTATTCCCTCTCATTCAAAAGTTTCAAAAAGTTTCAAATTTCACTCAATTTCAGTTACTCAATCATACAAACAATCATTGATCTATTTATTATAACATTCCAAAATTTGGGATGTTATAGTTCCCTTCGGAAGAGTATGTTTACGCTTCTCCCTTTGAGGAACAAACTTGGGATTGGGGTATTGACCTTCTTCCCATTCAAATCCATTGGCGTTGAAGTAGCCAATGCCATGGTTCTTCCGGTATCGTCCGTGCTTGCGTACAATTTCCTCAAATTGCTTACACCCGGCAAGACTCTTGTAGATACCTTTTTGTATAATCCATTTCAATAAATTGTTTTCTTGCTCAAGTGTAACTTGGCTAAGAGAACCATCATTAGTGGAATCAATAGAACTACTATAAGCAACATCATTAGATTTAACATTTTTATTGTTTCTACTAGATGAAGAACCTTTCTTGCCTTTGTTACTAGTTTGTCTAGGTTTAACTTGTGGCATGAATGTAAACAATAGTAATCGTTTGGCTAGATAAGATGAAATCTTCTTTCGGAGTTCTTCATTGATAGCTTTAAGAAACTCATTTTCTTGCTCCAAGGTGAGCTTCTCGAAGCGTAGCTTCTCATGAGTCCTTACAAGATCTCTATAATCTTCGAGAGTAGATTCATGGGCTAACATAAGAGTGTTTAACTCTTTAGTTAGTTGTTCTATTTTCATCTTATCATCATCAACCGACTTATCTTGACTAGCATGAAAATTATCAAGTTCATTTTCACTAACATCACTACTTTTTATCAAAGAGCATGCCATCATCACAAAGTAAGTCATCTTCATCACTATTGAAATCAAGATACTTGGGGTGTGATACCTTGGGGCCTATAGCCATGAAGAAACTTCCACTCCCTTCATTTGGTGAATCAAATAGATCATAGGAGTTGGTAGTCACTAGTGCAGGTCCGATAACACCTTCATCTTGACTATAGTCAGAGTTGGAGTGATAGCTTCTTTCAGAGTTGTTATCGGATTCGGAGCTGGAAGCCCATTCACCAAAATGAGCTTGATGTCTTGTTCTTGTGTAGCTCTTGGTGTACTTGTCCTTCTTCTCCGAGTCCCTACTTCTCCTTGAGGGTCTTCGTTCATAACGATCATGTCTACTCCTTCTCTCTCTTTGAGGTGATTCATTCCTTGAGCTTCGTCTTATAGGTGACTCTTCTATTCGTTTGTAGGGAGTCGTGCACTCATTGGAGTAGTGTCCGGGCTTCCCACAATTGTAGCTGTTTCGGTCACGACTTGATGAACGCTTCTCTTCATATCTTGAGTTGGAGCTTAGTTCTTTGCCTCTATTCTTGTAGAACTTGTTGAATTTCTTGACCATGAGGCTTATCTCTTCATTGGTGAAAAGGTTGTCTCTTGAAGTTGCGGGAGCATCACTCATGGCTTTGTAAGCACCGCTAGACTTGTTGTGAAGCTCTTCTTTGTCCTCGTGTGTCATCTCATGAGCAACAATCCTTCCAATGAGTTCTGTAGGCTTGAGATCTTTGTAGTTGGGCATCATTTGGATCAATGTGCACACGGTGTCATAGCTGTCATCCAAAGCTCTAAGTATCTTATTGATGATGAATTTGTCGGTCATTTCTTTGCTTCCTAAGTAGACAATCTCATTTGTGATGAGATCTAGCCTAGAGTACATCTCTGTGACTCTTTCACCATCCTTCATATTGAACTTGTCAAGCTGACTTTGAAGAATATCCAACTTGGATTCTCTCACAGATTCGGTACCTTCGTGCATATCAACCAAAGTATCACAAATCTCTTTTGCATTCTCAAGACGGCTGATTTTGTTGAATTCTTTGGGACATAGGCAGTTGAAGAGAATGTCACATGCTTGAGAATTGTATTGCAACATCTTCAATTCATCTGTGATTGCTTGACTATCCGGTTCCTTTCCATCACCAAAGAATTCACTTTGCAAGCCAACATGAACAACAGCCTAAACGGTGGGGTTATGATCAAGAATATGCATTTTCATTTTGTGCTTCCAACTAGCAAAAATTGTGCCATCAAAGTACGGACATCTATGATGATAATTTCCCTCACTAGACGCCATTCTCTCTTAGGTTGTGAGACCAATGCAATGGAGACCAAAGCTTTGATACCACCTATAGGATCGAAAGTATGTCTAGAGGTGTAGCAACTCGACCTGAAAGGTCGAATCTCCGGTGTTTCCATACCATCCCAAGATCATGCTGGTACACACACGGTACATCAATGTATATATGAAAGGGAAATCACACAGCTTTATTAATCGAAAATCTCATATCGAGTTCTTTATTACAATTAAAGATTTCAATAAAGTGGCTGAAGGCCAACTCATGAGATAAACTAAACCAAAGTCTTACGGAAGCTTCAAAGGTAGTTGAGTCCATCTGACTCCAAGGGCATCTCACCGAGCGTACAGCGTATCCTCACTCCTGGTCAGAAAAAATACTCTGCACCATGATACATTGCAGCCGTGTAGGTCAGCATATTGAATATGCCGGCAATGTCACAAAAGGGGGTAAAAGTAATTATCTATTCTATATGCATATATGGCAGGTGGGGTTGTAAGTTTTTGCATAAAGCCAATTTTTCCTACAACAAGAGAGGGCAAAAACAAAAGTTATTACTACATTTTTGGTTGATTAATGAGATGGTTCCACCAACCAATTCTCATACCCAAGTTGTCATTTAAATACCCACATCAATATAATACTTTGTGTTGAGAATTCCAGATAGTTTCAGTTCCTTTGGCTCAAGTTGTCCATGACCGTGGACACGGCTAATCGATTAGGATTAGGTACTCTGCAGAGTTTTGCACACGTTCCCCACAAGATTTTATCACCTTCGTTGGATTTTCTCGCCCTTCAGGGTGTTTGAGAAACGGATGACCAAAACATGGTCTTCTAAAGGGTTTCCCTGAGACTCTGTCGGTGCCCATCCTTTCCTACCTTTCTTCTACCTCTTGTAGCACCGCTTGTCCAGGGTCACCATGATACCCAACCAAGCCAGAGCCCATAATGGCTTGTGGCTGTGCAGGTAAGCCTTGGGTCTTGAAGCATCCATCCATCTCTTTGTGCCTGGGTGGACCTTTTCGCGTGAATACTAGCACTTCTCCAGCAACACCTAGGCTAACCACTGGTTTCTCCAGGGTGCCGTTCAACCACCATCCACCCAGAGGTATGTTGAAAACTCAGAGTCTTGAAGTCTTGATCATCAAGTAGGTCTTGTAATTACTATCTCACAACTCTCATGAGACACTCAGCCAACCCTGTCTACTAATAGCATAGCAAAATTTAAATCAACGTTTCCCGGGGCCAAAGTGTCAAAGGGTGAGGGGGAAAGCCTACCACATGATACTACATCAAGTAACCAAGTTTCCGATTACCTACTTTGCATGCAATTGGGGAGATGGTAGAACTAATGCAATAAAAACATGGGTAAATATGATCAAAGTGACTTGCCTTGCTGACGATCCTCGTACTCAAGTGACTCTAGATAACAAGCTTCGCACTACGGATGATCTAACGAATCAAACAAAGCACACAATAAGCATAACAACAATACAATTCACACAAGAGCAAGGTAAACAAAAAGATACTACCACAATCACTAGCACAATCAAAAGAAAGAAATCAACTCAAAGTAGAAGACTCTAAAAGTTTTGGTGGCAAAATTTCTACTAAGACATAATAAGACAAATTGGTTTTCAGCAATTTACCAATAGATAACAGAAAAGTAAATACAAATTTTTTATTAGAAAACAAGAAGTATTTTATTATAAAAAAATTGTGCAAAAAGGATTACTACAAAACATTTTTCTAAACAATACTAATGGTGAAAACAAGGTTTACGTATTTAAACTAGAGCACAAAACAAATTAAAATATTTTTATTATTAGAAAATAATTCACCTAATGTTGAACAACAAAACTAAAAAACTACAATAAAAAGTTAAACTAAAACAAAATCAAAGTAAATTAAAATAAAACAATTCAAATAAACACTACGAAGAAACTAAACAGAAACTATTTTTACTAAAAACCCTAATCTAAAATATCCTAAAAATTCTCAAACATTTCTTGATGATAGGCCTAACTATCTAAATTATGATAGGCCTCAAGTTATTCAAGTTTTAGTGATTTGCTCAATTTTAACAAAATTCAGATTTACATGTTCAATTTGAAAACTAAGACTAAAGACAGAAACTACATGAAATTTGTGACATGTTGCAAAAAGAATCAGTCAAAAACTCTAAGTATTCTAAAAGATATAACATCAACAAAAACAGAAACTATTTTGTTTTCTAAAACAAAAACATAAAAAAACTAACTAACGGACAGTGGATACGTGGCATGCGGTGATTAACCGAGGCCGTGTGCGTGCGGGAGCTAGCGAGTGGATGATCGAACTTTAGAAGAAAACGGTTTGGTGTTTTAAAAGATCTAATTTGGATCATTGGTTCCTGATCCGAAAGCTGAGGAGGGGTGGGGTGCTCACAACGGTGGTCGGGGTGGCCTTCGGTGATGTCGACGGCGGCGGTGGCTCGGTGGTGGTCGGGGGCGACACTCCGGTGCTTCGGGCGACGTCCGAAGGGTGCAGTCGACGGCGTCGGGCCTCCGGCGACGATTGGTGGCGACAGTGGGGTGTGGGGGTGACGGGGGCGACGGCCACGAGCTCAGAGAGCTTCGGTGTGGAGCCGAGCTCCGCTGAGGTGCGGGGGCAGCGCTCTGGCGAGGGGAGTGGGGTTTTGGGGGGGGGGAATGGAGCACGGCGAGGTAGGGCATTTATATAGGCGCTGCGAGGGCTCGGGAAATCGAAGGAGGAGGGAGATCCGGCGCGGTGGGATCTCCGGTGAGGTGCGGGGCGAAATGGAGGGGATGACCGCGGGGATGGTGCGGTCGGTCGGTGGGTCCCATGCGACAAAGAGAGGGGAGCGGCGTTAGCGGCGTCGGTGGCCGATGCGGAGAGGATTCGAATTCGATCTGGATCCATATCGGGCCCGTTTAAGGTAAGTGGGCTGCGGGAGTTTCCTAATATATATGATTTATTTCCTTTTATTAATTTACAGAGAAAGGAAAACTCCTTTATGGCCATCAATACATTTCCAAAAAATATCTATATATTAAATTGACCAGGGGAATAAAGGCAATTTAATGAACATTTTTTCCACGGCCAAAATAAATACTGTTAAAAAATTATTTTCAGAAAATGCCTAAATCGATTTTAATTCTTTTTGCAATAAATTTTCAAATAACCCCCTGGGTTTTATGGTTCAAATACTTCACAAAAATACCCCTGATATGGAGTGTCATGTTCGTCCTCTCATATTTGAAATATTTTCAGGGTTTTGAAAAAAATAGAAAGAGCAACTGAGGGAAAATAGAGATGGCCTTTCAGATATCGAAAAGGGAAAGTTCAACAATTCATTTCACTCAAACAACATGATGATGATGTGTAGCTATATTTGATAACATTCCAAAATGAAATTTTGGGATGTTACAAGAGGGGGGGGGGTAATTATACTACTTGACCAAATAAAAATTCTACCTTTTCCCAATTTTAAGTGTTGACAAATTTTAGTAATGATGGCAAGTCAAGTACACCCTACTCACGCATGTCTAAGAGTATACCAGCGGAAAGTAACAACAAGCATATGTAGTAGAGGGTAGGAAGGAAGATCGAATGCAATTTGTATACACGAAGATTTTTCCCGTGGTTCCGATAGGTGGTGCTATTGTACGTCCACGTTTATGGAGTCTTCAACCCACGGAAGGTAACGGTCGCGAGAGTCCACGGAGGGCTCCACCCATAAGGGTCCACGAAGTAGTAACCTTGACTACTCCATAACGGCTTCCGTCCACGAAGGACTAGACTCACTATGGGTAGATCTTCATAAAGTAGGCGATCTCGTTGCTAGTACAAACTTCTTGGTTCAACTCCACAACACAAAGTAGGAGGCTCCCAAGCGACACCTAACCAATCTAGGAGGCACCACCCTCCAAAAGGTAATAGACTTGGGAATTTTGATGAAATCCTTGCTCTTGTGCTTCAAGATGATAGACTCCTAAATACACAATCACTCTCTCACAGATTTGGTAATGGTGGAAGAGATTGATTTGGTGGAAAGCAACTTGGGGAGGCTAGAGATCAAGATTCATATGGATGGAGTGGAACAACTTGATCTCAACACATGAGTAGGTGGCTCTCTCTCAGAAAATAGCATAGGGCAAGTATGGAATAGTTCTGAGTGCTTCTTCTTCGAGTGGTTGGTGGTGAAGGGGTATATATAGGCATCCCCAAAAATCCAACCATTACACCTAAAGTGACCAACTCGGTGGTACCGAAGTGACCAAAAGGCAGTAACTTTTGAATCTAGGTGAGAATGATATATAATTCTCGATGGTATCGATTAGGTGACCAACGGTCAGATTGCACAACTCGGTGATGCTGATCCAAAAAACTCGATAAGACCGACTTTAGGAAATGAGCTAACAGAAACTTGGCAATTGAACTCGGTGGCACCGATGTAGAATCGGTTGCACCAAATGGCTAGGGTTTGGCATGGGTCTGTCTGAGTTTGGGAATCGGTGGCACCGAGTGGGAATTGTTGGTTGCACCGATTTTCATGAATGGCTTGGACAGAATTTTGTGGAAGAGTTTGTGGGTGTTCTTGATGACTATCACTTGTGCACTTGGAGAATCTTGTTCACCAACAGTACCTTACCCCCTTTTAATAGTATTGGCTTTCCTATGGACTCAAAGTGATTTCTCATAGAGTAAAATGTAGAGTCCTCTATTGAAGCTTTGCCAATCCATTTCCTTGCATCTTGGGGTTTCTCCACAATCCTTTTGCCATCCCTATCATTGAACTTTTCCTAAAATATGCTTAGTGGAAACATTAGTTCAATGACATATATGTTGTTATTAATTACCAAAACCACCAAGGGAGGAAATGTGCTTTCAATAAAAAATACGATGAAAACAGTGGCTTTTCCACAAATACTATGTCACGTCTATATGATCATGCAAAGCAATATGATGATGAACAACTAGTCATGTGAAGTGATGATGGAATTTGCATGGAGATATATCTCGGAATGGATATGGAAATGCCATGATAGGTAGGTATGGTGGCTGTTTTGAGGAAGATATAATGAGGCTTATGTGCAACAGAGCATATCATGTCACGGGATTTCGATGCAACGGCGAAAGTTGCACCGATCCTCGAGGTGAGGATGGGCTATGCTCGGTACCGAAGAGGCTAACAAATATGAGAAGGTGAAAATGCTTATGTCCATGGTTTCATAGTAGTCATAAAGAACTCATTTACTTATTGAAAAGATTTATTAGTTTTATCATTAATCAAAGCACTACTCTCATGCCCCGAGGGAGGAGGTTGGTAGGAGTTAACCATCACACACACCCCGACTTGAAACAACACTTGGATTTCAATGAGGAATAGAAATGCTCACACATCATCACCATGCCTCTTTAATTTTTAGACGAGCAAGATTTTAAAACCTCTTAATATCAACACTTCTATGAATCAATAATTATGAACTCACACCTTTTTCATATTACTACATCAATGTCATTAACCCACAATTTCTCTATATGTGTTGCATGATGGTTTTGATTATCACTCATTGAATACCTACTATTTTCTGAACTAGTCTTATGACCCATGCAAATTACCATCACTATTCGTTAACTCTCAAACAAATATAATTGAAAAACTAGAGTAAAATGATTTCTATAAAATCTGCATGCCACCATGCTCAAAAAGATATAAGAGAAGCACTAGAGCAACTGCTACGCTCGAAAGATATAAGTGAGTATTCTAACAAATTATGATGAAGGTGTGTCTCTCTCAAGTAGGTGTGTCAAGAAAATGATGCTTGTGGTGTACTGAAAGTAAAAGCAAACAAAAAACAAACGACGCTCCAAGCAAAACTCATATCATGTGAGCAATAAAAATGTAGCTCCAAGTGACATACCGATGGATTGAGACGAAAGAGGGGATGCCTTTCGGGGCATCCCCAAGCTTAGACGCTTGTGTATTCCTTAGTATATTAACTTGGGGTGCCTTGGGCATCCCCAATCTTAGGCCATGCTACTCCTTATTCCGTGGTCCATCGCGATAACACCCAAAACGTTAAAACTTCAATCACACAAAACTCAACAAAACATCATGAGATCTGTTAGTATAAGAAACATATTGAATACTTTAGGTACTATTATAAATTGGTTCTTAATTCATTTTTCATAATAGGCACTGTATTCTAACTTCTCCACGGATTATACCCCCCCTGATATAATACATAGCATAATCGAAATAAGCAAACTATGCAAGCAAAATAGAATCTGTCTAAAACAGAACCGTCTGTAGCAATCTGTAGATAACCTATACTTCCGCAACTCTAAAATTTCTGAAATGTTAGGACAACGTGGAGCAATACTGTGCAAAAATTTCAGATCAATATAACTCCAGTAAAAAATGAAAATTCCTGTATTGGAGTCAAAAGTTTCTATTTTGTTTCAGCATCAATTATACTCATCTTGTGAATCATCCCAAAGGCTTTACTTGGCACAAACAATAATTAAAACATAAAAAATAATCATTACATAGGCAATAATCATGTTATCACAAACAAACACAAAGTAAAAAAGAAAAAATAAAGGTAACTAGTGGGTTGCCTCCCAACAAGCGCTATTTTTATGCCCCTAGCTAGGCATAATGCATAGTTTCAAGTGTTGCCATAATTGACACCAAGCTCCTCAATAACACAACCATGGGTGATAGGAACAACAGGAGGCTTGAAAATAGGATCTCTCATTAAGTTTACAAAGTTAGGATGCACATTAATCATTTTGAGATCTTTGTTTCTTTTAGTAGGAGGTGTACTATTGCTTGTAGGGATAAATATGAACTTGGGTCTTTTGTTTCTAGAGGTACTAGCATTATTTTTTAACGAGGTGAAAGCGGAACCTACTTTATCAATGACCTCCTCCATTTTATCAATTCTATTCAAACCTTGTTCTACCCTCTCATCAATAATAGTGTCCTTTTATTTTAGAGTTTTCAAAGTCATTCCTACACGTGACCCAAATTGAGTGAAATGATTATGAAGTTTTTCATCTAACTCCTCACTTGGTTCACGCATAATCTTTTTCTTTTCAACAGCGTCAAGCCTTTAGATAACATGCTCCAAGGTCAAATTGGTTTCATTAATGATAATGGGTGGTGTTCCAACAAGGATTTCAATGGCATTATAAGCATCCAAAGCGTGACACATTAAGAACTTCCCATCGGTGATTGTGTCAAGGACAAACCTATACCAAGTTGTCACACCAACATAAAAATTATGAAGCAAAGTGGTGGTGGATAACTTATTAGTTGCTATATTTTGAGCGTGGCAAGTCCTATGCCATGCTGATACGTCTCCAACCTATCTATAATTTTTGATTGTTCCATGCTGTTATTACCATTCTTGGATGTTTTATAATCATTTATAGCAACTTTATATCATTTTTTGGGACTAACCTATTGACATAGTTCCTAGTGCCAGTTGCTAGTTTTTGCCAGTTTTTTTACTTTTCGCATAATATCAGTACCAAATGGAGTCCAATTGCCACAAAGCTTTTTGGAGATTTTTTGGACTAGATGACAACTTGGGAGCCAAGGAAGCACCTAGGGGAGGCCCGTGGAGCCCACGATACAGCAGGGTGCGCCTGAGGCCCCTAGCGCGCCCTGATGTATCATGGGGCCCATGGAGGTCTTTTCCACCGCCACTCAGCTCTATAAATCCTTAGAAATTCCAGAAACTCTAGAGGAGTCAATGAAACACAATTCCAACCGCTGAAAGTTCTAGAACCACGAGATCCAATCTAAGATCATCACAGAGGGCCTCATCATCCTCATGGGCGCCTCTTTGATGATGCGTGAGTAATCCACCATAGACCTACGGGTTCGTAGGCAGTAGCTAGATGGCTTTCTCTCACTCTTTTGATTCTCAATACAATGGTCTCTTGGAGATCTATTTGATGTCATGACTTTTTGCGGTGTGTCTGTTGGGATCTGATGAAGTTTGAGTTCATGATCAGTTTCTATCCATGAATATTATTTGAGTCTTCTTTGATCTATTATATGCATGATTATTTATATCCTCGTATTTCTTCTTAGAATCTTTGGTTTAGTTAGGCCAACTAGAATGATTTTCCTTGCCATGGGAAGGGGTGCTTTGTGATGGGTTCGATCTTGCGATGTCCTCTCCCAGTGACAGAAGGGGCAGCGAGGCACGCATGTATTGTTGCTATCAAGGACAACAAGATGGGATATATTACTACATGAATAGATCTTGTCTACATCATGTCATCATTCTTATTGCATTACTCTGTTTCTCCAGGAACTTAGTACACTAGATGCATGAGTGATAGCGGCCCATGTGTGGAGTAATAGTAGTAGATGCAGAATTGTTTCGGTCTACTAATCTTGGACATGATGCCTATATATTGATCATTGCCTTGGATATCGTCATGATTATTTGATCTTCTATCAATTCGCCAACAGTAATTTCTTTACCCATCGTGTGCTATTTTCTTGAGAGAACCCATTAGTGAAATCTACTGCCCCCGTGTCTATTCTTTTAATAATTTTCTTTTTGATCTATCTTTTTCCGCATTGGATTCTAGATCTATTATTCCAAAAACCAAAAAATACCTTCCTGCCCTTTTTATTTGCATCTTTTATTTTGTGTTCTTGTGCGATCTATTTATCCAATCTCATACAAACCAATCTATCTTTTTACCATGGAGAAATTGACAACCTCTCTTACGCGTCGGGTTGCCAGTATTTGTTCTTTGTGTGTAGGTATTGTTTACATATTTTTTCTTGGTTCTCCTACTGGTTCAATAACCTTGGTTTCATAACTGAGGTAAATACTTAACATAGTGGTGCTGCATCATCCCATCCTCCTTGTGGAAATACCAACGCAGTATCAAGCCACGTCAAAGTAATTTCTAGCGCCATTGCCGGGGAGACATCATCAACATCTATCAGGTTCCTAGTCACAAATCTCATCTCCTTGCAATTTAAATTATTTTCCATTTGCCTCTTGTTTTCATCTCCCCCACTTCACACAAATTTGCAGTTTTATTCGCCTCCTTTTTCATTTGCCTTTTTCTCGTCAGATCTCTTGTTTGCTTGCAATCTTGTTTGCATAGTCACTATGACTAAAGAAAATACAAAATTCTGTGATTTTTCCAATACCAATAACAATGATTTTATGAGTACTCCTATTGCTCCTCCTGCCACTAGTGCGGAGTCTTATGATATTAATGCTACTTTGTTGAATCTTGTCATGAAATATCAATTTTCCGGTACTCCTAATGAGGATATCGCGTCCCATCTAAACACATTCATAGAATTGTGTGATATGCAAAATAAAAGGATGTGGACAATGATATAGTGAATTTGAAATTATTTCCTTTCTCCTTGCGTGATCGTGCAAAAAATTTGGTTTTGTTCTTTGCCTCGCAACAGTGTCAATTATTAGGATAAGTGCAAGGATGCATTTATTACTAAGTATTTTCCGCCTGCAAAAATTATTTCCCTTAGGACTCAATTCATGAATTTTAAGAAACTTGAGCATGAATATGTTGCACAATCTTGGGAAATAATAAAATTGATGCTAAGAAATTGTCCTACTCATGCTTTAAATCTTTGGATGATCATATAAAAAATTTATGCGGGATTGGATTTTGTCTCTAGAAATATTTTAGATTCCGCCGCGGGTGGTACTTTTATGTAAATTACTTTGGGTGAAGCTACTAAATTGCTGGATAATATTATGGCAAATTATTCGCAATGGCATACTGAAAGAGCACCTACTAGTTAAAAAGTAAATTCGGTTGAAGACATTAGTACTTTTTGTGAAAAAGTTGATGCTCTTATGAAGTTAGTTGCCAGTAAAAAAGCTCGTATTGATCTAAATTATATGCATTGGTCTACTTTGATTGAGCAAAATAGTGATTCCGTAGATGTGAATTTCATCTCGCGAAACAATTTTAATAACAATGCTTACATAGCTAATTTTAATCCTGGGCCTTTTCCTGGAAATTCCTCTAATAATTATGGTAATTCCTATGGTAATTCTTCTTACAATAATAATAGTAACCCCTCTGGTCTTGAGAGTAATACTAAAGAATTTATCAATGCTCAAAAAGTTTCCAATACTATGATACAAGAAAAGTTGAATAAGATTAATGATATGTCTAGAAGCATTGATAGCATTTCCTACGATGTAGAAAATCTCAAGTTGAAATCTTTTACACCTTATATTGATGAATCAATTAAAGCTTTATATGTTTCTATGGATGAAAGTAAGAAAAGGACCACTATGCTTAGAGCTAAAAGAGAATTTTTAGAAAAAGTGTTTTCTAGTGATTGCTTTCATAAAAATGATTAAGATCTTAAAGTGATTGGTGTTTCTTATATTTATTCCTTGTTTAGTAATATTAAAATTTATGATAAAGGGACTAAAGATGAGTCAACTTTAGCTAGAAGGCGTCCAATGATTTGGAGGGTGAAAATCTTGATGAAAAATTTGATGAAAGTGGGTTTGGAGTGGTCAAAAATTTCACTAGTGATGCACCCACTAGTTTGGATTAAAAAGAGTTTCATTACGATAGTTGATCTTTGATTGAATTTATTTCTTTGTTACAATCCATGATTAAATTCACCCCATGTTCATGAACAAAATAAAGCTTTTACTAAACATATTGTCGATGTCATGATGAAATCTTTTGAAGAAAAGTTGGAGTTAGATATTTCAGTTCCTAGAGAATTACATGATGAGTGGTAACCCACCATTAATGTCAAGATTAAAAATTATGAGTGTTTTTCTTTATTTGATTTTGGTGCTAGTGCGTCCACAATTTCAAAATCTCTATGTAATGTACTTGGTCTTACCAATATTGAAGAATGTTCTCTTAATTTGCATTTGGCGGATTATACTATTAAAAAGGCTCTGGGAAGAATTAATGATGTTCTTATTCTTGCAAACAGGAACTATGTGCCCATAGATTTCATTGTTATTGATATTGATTGCAATTCGTCTTGTCCCATTATTCTTGGTAGACCGTTTTTACACACTATATGTGTCGTGATTGATATGAAAGAAGGCGATATTAAATTTCAATTTCTGCTAAGAAAGGGTATGGAACACTTACCTAGAACAATAATTAAGCCACCATGTGAATCAATCATGAGATCATCCTATGGAGCAAAAACTAAAGATGACAACACTTGAATCTATGCATTATGCCTATCTAGGGGCATAAAACGGTAGCGCTTGTTGGGAGGCAACCCAATGAATAAAATTTCTTTTTACCTCTTTCTTTCTATTCTTGAGTGTTTTCACAATTATGATACCTTTATGATTCTTTTTATGTTTTAATTAGTATTTATGCCAAGTAAAGCCTTTGGGATCATCATTGGTGATGGTTGATTTGATCTTGTTTATAAACATAAACTTTTGTGTCCAGTAACAGAATTTTCAAAAATCATATAAGCGACGAAAAAATCTGATTTTTTACACAAGATTTATATAAAAATATCTTAAGTTTTAATAATTTTTAATAATTTTTGTAGTTACAGAAAGAAGATTACAGTACAGTTTACTACAAACTTTTTTGTTTTTGATAGATTCTATTTTCGTTGCATTGTGTGCTTATTTTGATGAATCTATGGTTTGTATTTGACAGTATAAGCCATGGTAAAGTTGGAATACAATATATATAATGAAATAATAAAATATGAATGGGTTTGCAACATTACTTAGAGTGGTGGTTTGCTTTATTATACTAATGGGCCTCACGAAGGTTTTGTTGAGTTCTGTGTGATTGAAGTTTTCAAGTTTTGGGTGAGATCATGATGGATGAAGGAATAAGGAGTGAAAAGATCATAAGCTTGACGATGCTATGGCACCCCAATATAATATCCAAGCATAAACAAGCAATTAAGCTTGGGGATGCCCGACGTGGCATCCCCTCTTTCTTCTAACAACCATCAGTATTTTACTTGGAGCTATATTTTTATTCATCATATATCATGAGTTTTGCTTGGAGTGTCTTGTATTATATGAGTCTTTGCTTGATTTAATTTTTAGTTTTTCACAAGTATCCTTTCTAGACACACCTATTGGAGAGAGCCAAAATTATGCTATGATTTGTTAGAATTGCTCTATATGCTTAACTTAAAAACAAATTAGCAATGGAATTTCTCTAGTGCTTCACTTATACCTTTTTAAGCATGGTGTGATTTAATTTTTGAAGAAATACTCTGATGCTTCATTTAGATTAATTTGTGAGTTAGTAAATTTTGAATAAATTCTCTCATGCTTCACTTATATTATTTTGAGAGATGAAATTTTTATGCTCATGTTCTTCACTTAAATTTATTTGTGCATGTCAGAAGCAATGGCAATATACGAAACTAGTCCCAAAGTGATAGATATTCAGGAGGGATATAATAAAAACTGTCATGAAGATCACTATACAAATTAAACTTGATTCCTTGTAATAGTTTTGAGACAAGATGATAGTAATATGTGAGTCATGCCGGTGAGTAATTATGCTTTGGTAACAATATTGGTGTTAAGGTTTGTGATTCCCTATGCAAGTACGAAAGTCAATAGTTTTCCAATTAATTTACATCATACTTGTGGTGCATTATTCGGTGTTAGTTATGCTTAATGCCCGTTTATGTGAATTTTCATTTCTTGGTTGGTTGCTTCTCAATCTATTTGCTATCCTCCACTTCTACTAAGTAGAAATACTACTTGTGCATCCAGAATCCTTAAACCCAGTTTTGCCACACAAGTCCACCATACACACCTATGTGTAGTATTTCCGTGCTATTCTAAGCAAATTTGTATGTGCCATCTCTAAGTTTCAAAATAAAATTCCATTTTGTGCGCACGTACCGTTGATGAAGCGGTAGGGGGTGGCCGATATTTTTCCATGCTAGATGTGTCATTGTCAAGATGAGTGTTTATTCACTTGTCATTGCACGAGAGTATGGTGCTAATAGGGATGCCTAGTACTGAAATGAAAAAGAATTTTACTTTATGTTGTGAAATAATAAATTTCTTGGAAAGTGTTGGTATGGAAGCCGTGGATACGACTAGCCATGGATTGCGAAAGAATGGTGAAAAAAGGAATAAACTTTATTTTCAATTTGGGAACCGCCTATGGTATATCTAGCATGGAAAGTATTGAGAACTACTTGGTCTATTTTCATTGACATTAAAGGCATGCAACCCAAAATATATTTCTCTCTCAATTTAAGCTTCGAGCTCTGGCACCTCTACAAATATCTACTTCCCTCTGTGAAGGGCCTATCTATTTACTTTATGCAATTTTTATTTGTAATTTGAGTCTCCATCTTCTCTTATAAATCACCAACCAAAGGGCACTATGATCATACTTGTACATTGGGTGTATCTAATATTCGAGTGTGTTTCATGAATGGATCAATGATTGAGCATGATGGGCTAGGGATAACTCTCTTTAGTGTTGATATTTTGAAAGACATGGTTGCTTGTTGGTATGCTTGAGTATTAAAGTCTTCATGTCAAAACTAGACTATTGCTTTGAACGAAAAGTCGAAATGCCCATGCCACAAAAGAAAAGAATATGTGATGAACATGTTAGGCAACATTCCACATCAAAAAAAATTGTTTTTATCAGTTACCTACTCGAGGACGAGCCAGAATTAAGCTTGGGGATACTGATACATATCCAACGTATCTAGAGTTTTTGATTGTTCCATTCTATTATATTATCATTATTGGATGTTTTATAATCATTTTATAGCAACTTTACGTCCTTTTTGGGACTAACCTATTGACATAGTGCCCAATGCCAGTTGCCATTTTTTGCTTGTATTTTACTTCATAGAATATCAGTACCAAACGGAGTCCAATTGCCACGAAACTTTTTGGAGATTTTTTTGGACCAGAAGACAACTTGGGAGCTAAGGAAGCAGCTAGGGGGAGGCCCGTGGAGCCCACGATACACCAGGGCACGTCGGAGGCCCCTAGCGCCCTGATGTACCGTGGGGCCCACGAAAGTCTTCTCCACCACCACTAAGCTCTATAAATCCTCAGAAATCCCAGAAACCCTGGAGGAGTTGACGAAACACAATTCCAGCCGCTGCAAGTTCCAGAACCATGAGATCCAATCTAACACCATCATGGAGGGGCTCATCATCCTCATGGGTGCCTCTCCGATGATGCGTGAGTAGTCCACCATAGACCTACGGGTCCATAGGAAGTAGCTAGATGGATTTCACTCTCTCTCTCTTTTGATTCTCAATACAATGGTATCTTGGAGATCTATTTGATGTAAATTTTTGCCATGTGCTTGTTGGGATCCGATGAATTTTGAGTTCATGGTAAGTTTAAATCCATGAATATTATTTGAGTCTTCTTTGATCTCTTATATGCATGATTACTCATAGCCTCATATTTCTTGTGCGATCTCTTATGTGCCACTTTTTATTTGCATCTTTCATTTTCTGTTCTTGTGAGATATATTTATTCAATCTCATACAAACCAATCTATCTTTTTACCGTGGAGATATTTACAACCTCTCTTACGCATCGGGTTGCAAGTATTTGTTCTTTATGTGGAGGTACCGTTTACATAGTGTTGCTTGGTTCTCGTACCGGTTCGATAACCTTGGTTTCATAACTTAGGGAAATACTTACTGTAGCTGTGCTGCATCATCCCTTCCTCTTTAGGGAAATACCAATGCAGTCTCAAGCCACGTCACATGCATCTTTCAAACTTTATCCTCCACTTTGTTTAAAATTGACAACATCATTATTCAGAGTAACGCGAACAAAGGAAGAACTAGCCATGACTTCAAACAAGGAAACTAGTAACAATCAAAGATAAATATTTTTCTATTTTTGATTTTTATGAGACCAACTAAATATAAAAGGAAATAAAAAGAAGAACAAGTGACTGAAAATTTGTGTGAAGTTACTTGATAGTTGATGATGGTATTCCCCGTCAATGGTGGTAGAAATCCTTCTTGATACTTGTGATCTGCGTTGGCTTTTCCGTGAAGAGGAACGGGCTATCGCACCTGATGTGGCTTGATACTGCATCGGTATTTCCCCAAAGAGGAAGGGATGATGCAGCATAGCGACAATAAGTATTTCACTCAGTTATGAAACCAAGTTATCGAACCAGTAGGAGGATCACGCAACACGATGTAAACAACACGTGCAGAAAAGAAAAAAAATACTTGCAACCCGACACGAAAGAGAGGTTGTCAATCTCTCTACGGTAAAAAGATAGGTTAGGTAATGATAGATTGGATAGATAGATCTCGCAAGAACATAAAATAAAGGAGGACAATAAAAAGTGCAGCAATGTATTTTTGGTTTTTTTGGAATAATAGATCTAAAAACAAAAGTGGCAAAAAGATAGATCGAAAAGCAATATGTTGGAAAAGTAGACCCGGGGGTCGTAGGTTTCACTAGTGGCTTCTCTCATGAGCATAGCACGTGGTGGGTGAACAAATTACTATTGGGGGATTGATATAAGATCAAATCACGATGATGTCCAAGGCAATGATCATTATATAGGAATCACGTCCAATATTAGTAGACTGAAACGATTCTGCATCTAATACTATTACTCCACACATCGACCGCTATCCAGTGTGCATCTAATGTATTAAGTTCATAGAAAAATTGAGTAATGCAATAAGAACGGTTACATGATGTAGACAAGATCAATTCATGTAGGAATAGACCATATCTTGTTACCCTTAATAGCAATGATACATGCGTGCCTCACCGCCCTTCTGACTAGGAGTGGAAACCGCAAGATCGAACCCATCACAAAGCACATTTTCCCATGGCAAGAAAAATCGATCCGATGGGCCTCAATAAACCAAAGATTCGAAGAAGAAATATGAGGCTATGAGTAATCGTGCATATAAGAGATCAAAGAAGACTCAAATAATATTCATGGATTTAAACTAACCATGAACTCAAAATTCATCGGATCCCAACAAACACACCTCAAAAATTTACATCAAATAGATCTCCAAGAGACCATCGTATTGAGAATCAAAAGAGAGAGAGGAGGCCATCTAGCTACTGCCTACGTACCCATAGGTCTATGGTGGACTAGTCACGCATCATCGGAGAGGAACCAATGAGGATGATGAACCCCTCCGTGATGGTGTTAGATTGGATCTCGCATTTCTGGGACTTGTGGCGACTGGATGTATTTTTCGTTGACTTCTCTAGGGTTTCTAGAATATTTGGGTATTTATATATCTCAGAGGCAGTGAAGGGGGTTCCCGAGGCGGCCACAACCCATCAGGGCGCGCCCGGGGCTCCTGACGTGTCTTGGTGGGTTGTGGGCGGCCTGGGCTCCCTCTTGGTTACTTATTTGGCCCACTAGCCTTATTCTGGTCCAAAAATATTCTCCAAAAAGTTTCATCACGATTGGACTCCGTTTGGTACTGATATTCTGTGAAGTAAAAACAAGCAAAAATAGCAACTGGCTATTTGTCACTAAGTCAATAGGTTAGTCCCAAAAAATGATATAAAGTTTCTATAAAATGATTGTAAAACATCCAAGAATGATAATATAATAGCATGCTACAAGAAAAAAATTATAAATATGCTGGAGACGTATCAGCAGCACACTGTGGGTAAGTATTTCCCTCATTTATGAAACCAAGGTTTATCGAACGAATTGGAATATCAATCCTCAACCGTCTTCAGCGCCTACACACAAAAGAGAAAACAATTTGCACCCAAAGCAAGCAAGAGGGTTGTAAATCCCCGTGGTGTCATTATTTACAAGCAAGTGGGTTGTGTAGATAATTGTAAATAATTGCAAATTGCAAATAAAAATAAAAGAAAGTAAATGGAAGCAAGGTAGTAGTAGCGTTTGTAAATATATAAGTGAATAGATCCTCGGGGCATAGTGTTACATAATGGAATCTCTCATGGAAATAACATACGATGGGTAAACAAATTACTATTGGGCAATTGATAGAAAATCGGATAGTTATGCGAGTTTCACGGCAATGATCATGTGTATATAGGCATCAAGTCCATAAGAAAATAGGACGACTCCTACCTGCACCTATTACTATTACTCCACTCATCGACCGCTAGCTAGCATGCATCTAGAGTATTAAGTAAAATAGAGTAATGCTTGGAAAATGATGACATGATGTAGACAAAGTAAACGCAAACAATATGAATAAACCCCATCGTTTTATCCTTAGTAGCAGCAACACAAAGACGTATCTTGTCCCCTACTTTGTCATGGGAATATAGAAACTCACCAGGTTGAACCTACCACAACGCACCACTCCCACTAAAGAAATATCATTCTAGTTGGCCAAACTATCGCAATAGATCGGAGAGCATTACGAAGCTATAATGATCATGCACATAAGAATCATATTAGATTTAAGAGAAGACTCAAATATTTATCATAAATAATCAGAACATAAACCCACAAATCATAGGATTCAAACTAATGCACCATACAAAGGGATTACATCGGATAGATCAAGGCAAATATGCGATGAACATTGTATTGAAGATCAAGAGAGATATTACCATCTAGGTACTACCTATGGACTCGTAGTTCTATGGTAAACTACTCACACATCTTCATGAGGGCAGCAAGGTTGGTGAAGAGGTCGTCCGTGATTGATCCCCCTTCGATAGGTTGCCAAAATGGAGCTCTAGATGGGCTCCCGTCGAAACAGAGACTTGCGGCGGCGTAAAAAGTGTTTCGGGGCCTCCTCTAGGATTTTTGGGATATTAGAGAATTTTTAGGCCAGAGAGGGTCATTGGGAGAGCCACAAGAGGGCTAGCAAACATCAGTGCACCCCCCTGGGGCCCGCCCTGATGTGTGTTGGTGCCCTCATGCAGCTCCTGGCCTCCTTCCGAAGCTTCCAGTTCTTCTTTTGGTCCAGAAAAAATCATAAAAAAGTTTTGTGGCAATTGGACTTCGTTTGGTACTGTAAACCTAAAAAGTAATAAACATGCAAAAAACTACAACTGGCACTGGGCACTCGGTATAGGTAAGTACTCAAAAATATTATAAGTTGGTAAATAAATGCCAGAAAGTATCCTAAAATGATAATATATCAGCATGGAACAATAAAAAATAATAGATATGTTGGAAATGTATCATGCAAGGTCTACCTCGCCGTCACTTTTGGTGAGGTCACTCGGCAAGAAGTTGAAAGCCTTACCTTGATTGGATACTGACTGTTTACATAGGTTCCTTCCTCAGAACAAATATTACGGCATGCTATCTAACTTTATCATCATCCTTTGGTTCGACATTGACAACTTGTGCGAACAAACAGGGTTGCATTGCTTGGTATTAAGCTTTCATGGCGGGCAGGAGGACGTACGTCATGGTGCGTGGGCACCCAGGAACACTCTCGGCGAGTGCTCGCTCTTCATAGGGGACATCCAACCACTACTAGTAAAGGTGCCACCATCCATGCAGGATGCCAATGGCCTACCGTTCCTGAAGGTGGGTTGTTTTTAGAGTGCCCATAGGTGGCTTGGAGGAGCGGCGACCCGGATCTGTGACATTTGTCGCTTCAGCTTGGATGGGGCTCCTGCATTAGGTATCACTCTTAGAGGCAGCAGCCGACCTGTGTGGATGGTCCCGTCCATGGCACGGATGTGGGACTGGAATGTACCGATGGACGAAGATGAGGCCATGGAGTATTCTGCGGCCTCGTAATCAGTCCAGTGGTGATTAGTTTAGTTAAGCGCGGTGCTTGCTATAACAACTAATGTTGTGATAACTTCAGCATGTGTAGTATTAATGTTTCTATTGAATAATTTAGTTGTGTACCTTTGTGCTTCCTGTATGAACTTATAGTTATTGCCTCTTAAGTCAAGTTTAAATTGCACTTTTGTGAATTAAGGGATAGTCGACACAACTGTAGGTCTCAGAGCACAACACGTTAACAAAAGATCATAAAGGTACTCTTTCCGAGACTACTGAAGACTAAATTTGTCGGAACATCTTGTAGAAATCGGCTAGCCAATCGTAGTTCTCCTTCATATGTCGCTTCTTGCTTTCTTTCCTTGTAATTTCTTGAAGCTCTTTTGCCACTTTCGCCTCATGTTCCATCTCGAGGCGCTCTGCTTCACGGGCCTCCATTTTGTGATGCCATGCTCCTTCAAATTGTCTGTCTCAGTTTTCCGGTTCCTTATGAAGTTCTTCATTGAACACCTTCCAAGCTTTGTCCAATGTGTCTGGGTCGTACAACAAGCACCACCTAGTTATATATTGGCAATGCTTGCACCACACCTGATATGGCGCCCGTGGTATTGTCTGACCTAGACGCCATATAGCTAGCAGCAAAGGGGGAGGATGGACGGTCCGCGTCCAGGTGTGTGCAGGCTTCTTACAGAGAGCAAAACGGGATCTACTCATAAGCAGATAGTCGTCATACACATCTAGGCCATGGATCCATTGGAAAAAGTAGCAACACAGGTGACTCTACAGTGAAAATACAAACCCTGTTAACAGGAAACTTTGTTGTTGTTCTTCTTATTTTAGGAAATAAGAAAAAACAGACCTCCTAGTGTCCACAACAGTAGTACACACGCCCGACTATATCTAGATGCATCAATTGGAATATGTATGTTGGCTCACCGCAACATAATAGAGGAACTGGGAACCTAAGTGGAACTATATCATATTTTGATACAACGGTAGGGTACTTACCTTTCCTCTTCTTCGCGAGGGCATGGAGCCTATTGAACTCATCCCATACGACACGACGCTCTGTAAATAAGTTGCTACGCTATATCTAAAAAGTGATGAAAGCATGGAAAGCAATAACTATGATCTGAAAGCAGAGAAAGCATGGACAAACATCTCCAAGAACCATGGCCATGTTGATGGTACGAGGATATGTCTGCTCTTGTGGTGGCTTTGGTAGATGGGATGTATATTTGAAATACGGGGGGAGGGAAGGGGTTGTATTATAGTGTTGTGAGCGCGCCAAGGCCAAAACTAATTCTAGGGTCTTGGGTACATACGATGGACAGACTTGCACAAGGTCCTAACGGGCTGGGATGAAAGCCGCCGGCCCGAAACAATTCAAGGATTGGCCTGGCATATAGGCTAAGCGGCGGCTGGCAGAGGGCGGTGGCACAACATCCGCACATAAGCTCCCATCTATCATAACAAACATCCCCTAGATCTCTCCCTCGCCCTTGCGAGCCGCCTATCCATCGTCGGCGGTCAAGGCGACCGGTTGAAGTTATCAATGGGGACCGACAATCGACGTCGGTGGTCGACGTGGACGCCGCCTGTGAACTGGGACCACTCATCCCAAACATTTGGTTGGCTCTCTTTGATGGCTTAGGGTTTCTTCATGTTAGACCAGGTTAGTCGTCCCTCAAATTTCATCTGTCCACTGTATCGGACACACGACATTCGTCATTTCTCATCATTTTCTGAACTTTAGTGTTTTTCTTTGCAGTGCATGAACTACTCGACCAACAAAGGATTGCGCGGTGATGCAAATATAGAGCACATCTTTGATCTAACACTAATGGAGGAATTCAAGCCCTGCACGGTACGTTAGGGGCAAACTTTGCTTGAAGTGCAACACACACTGATTGATTGCTATGTAAGTGCAGTCCAAACTGTTAACCCTTTTTATTGCATGCAGTTCACCCCTTGCTTTGGTAGGATATCTAACCTTAGAAAGCTTTGGGTTCGTAAAGAAGCATGTACTAGAGTTAGGGTGTTGCTGAAAACACAACAAGGTTTATGTGGGAATGTTGGTTGCAGAACTCGAAAGGACAATGCTATATTGATGGGGACAAATGTCACAACCCTAGTAAGTGTCCTAGGCTAGCAATGTGTTTGCATCATCATCATCATCATTGCATCAATTTGAAATGGGGAGAAAGAAAAGAATCCCCAAGCACTTAATGAATTAAAGAAATTCAAGATAAATGAAATTTCAACAAATCCAAAATGCCCATCAAAAAGGTTCCCTATGTCTGATAATTGAGGACATGGATATACCAGGGATCATTCTAATTATTTGAACAATTTAAATAATCAAAATTAATGACCTAAGCCTCTGAAATTGATAAATAAATCATTATCATTATTATTGTTTTGATAATAATCTGAAACTTTTATTACAAGTCTGAAATATTCAGACTTATTTTTAGAAAATACTTGGATCTTTTTGAAAAGCTATTTGGACCTGCAAAGAAAATCAAACAAATGTCAGAAAGTATAAAACAGAAAGAAAAAAAGAGAGAGAGAAAGACTTACCTGTGGCCCAGCACTGTAGCAGGCCCGGCCCAGGATGAACCGTTGCCAATCGTCGTCCTCCTCGCGCCAGAAGGACGCTGGGCGCGTGGTCGCCGCTTCTAAGCACTCGGTCGTGCTTAGGAGGCTCCCAGGTAGCCTCTCGAGGCCTCAGCTGCCCCGTTCGAGCTCTGGCTCGACGAGCCCGTGCTTGCCCGAGCTCCGGCCGCCGCTGCCCTCAACGCCGGTGCCGTTTCCGGCCACCCCAGCCTCGGGGGTGTGCCCAGATGGATGGGCGTGCGCGTGGGCGTCATTTTGAGCCCATCCGCCGGCCGTTTGGTCATCGAAGAGGGGATTCCGATCCCCTCCGTCGTGTCTGGTGCCGCCGGCGGCTAAACGCCGGTGGGCACACCCGTTTGACCACGGGGTTTGACCTCCTGGGTCACAGACAGGTGGGCCCAGCCTCTGGCTAATCACAGATTAGTAATAAGTTAATTAATTGAATTAATTAAGTTAATTAGTCAGTGACATGTGGGCCAAATCTGTTAATTAATCAGAATTAGTTTTAATTAGTTAATTAAGTTAACCAGACACTGACATGTGGACCCCACATGTCAGATTTGACTCTGGCCCGGTGAGCTGACCAGCTGATGTCATCATGACATCACGCTAATGCAATAAAACAATTCCTAGCTTAAAAATAATTCCAGAAATTGTTTAAAACTTTGAGAAATCATATAAATTAATCTGTAAGCCAGATGAAAATAATTTATATATGAAAATTTATCAGAAAAATCCAATGAATTCAATGGTGCTATTTTCAAGCATGTTAGAGCAACATAACTAGGTGAACATGGACAATTATCATTAGGTTAATATATGGAATTTGAAAGAATAACAACTTTAAACCTATATTCAAATCCATTTTAAATTGACATGATCACTAGTTACATTAGCTCACCCATGCATATTACTATGCCATGATCATGCATCATATTGTTGCATTTGCTTGTATTGAATGCTTTTATCTGCGTTGTGGTAGGCCCTAACCCGAAAGATACCACCCCGTATCCCGGCGAAGGAGAGAACCCCTCCGCTTCTCAGCAAGGCAAGCAACCCCATTGATCATTCCGATAACATCCCACTCTCTCGCCCCTGCTCTTGTTTATTGCATTAGGACCAACGGTCGCATGCCAGTCATACACGATAGATGATCCTATTCCTATGCATGACCTGATCTTGTCATAGTAAATAGCTAAACCTTGCAACCTATCATACCTGGTAGATGCTTGTGCCATGATGTGCTTAGCTTACTTTGCCTGCTATGCTTAGGGCTGAGTCAGGTCTGATTCATCTGGGTGATGAACTGAGTGAAACAGTGTTGTCCGATGTGATGAGCTCATACTGAATACGACTTGGTAAAGGTAGCGATGGGAGGCTATGTAGGAGTACATAGTGGGTTGTCTCATTGGGACCGTTCTTAGGAACTGGGTTCCGTGTTTGTGATCCAAGACTAGTTACTACCACATCCTGGGCCCTGAAATATGACCCCGCTCGACTTATCAGTCGCTTAGTCCTTGGTCCAGGTATTGCAAGTAGTTTCTGGTGTTTATAGCATGTTGGAGGCTGTGCGTAGCGCTGACCCTCAGGGTGGGTTACGACATGGTAGGCAGTGGCATGGTGTACCAAGGGTCACCTGAATGGTGGGCTTGGGAACCTTGCGCACATCGTTTGGGACCGTAGCGGAAACTTCGGCGGGACTTCCGTGCGGGTTCAGTCTCAAATAGGCGATAGCCTGGACTAGAGGTCTTAATTGATTGACGGTCGTGGCCGACTCCCTCGTTGGGCATCCGCTTGAAGGTTGCTGAGGTGCATGGTTTATGGCACACAACGATAAGTGGCGAGACCGTGTGTGAAGAAGTACACCCCTGCAGGGTATGAAACTATTCGAATTGCCGCGTCCTCGGATATGGACTACTTGGAGAACTTATGTTGTTCATAGATAATCAAATGGATACTCCTAAAAATATCAAGACAAGTGTGAGTACCGTGGATGGCACTCTTCCTGAAGGGGAAGGTGAATCCATGGTGGTGTATTGTGATGGAGATAGTGGACTTGTGTGCGATAACTAAAATTGTAACAAGGAGTTTAAAATTGAGTAGTGTAGGTTAGCCATGAGTCAAAGCTGGCATTCCTGCATGAACTCCACCACCCGCTTTATTGATACGTGAGCATAAATAGACTAGGTCTGTTTTAAAGACTTGCTGAGTACGATTGTACTCATCCTTGCTTAATTAATGTTGCAGAAGAGAACCATGACCCATCAGGTGGGTTCTATCTAGACGTTGACGATGCCGAATAGCTGGTGTCCTAGCTACGATCTTGCCCGTGTGGTGGGCTATAGATAGTCAGGCCATGTGCCTCTTTTCTATTTTCCCCGTCTGTACTCAGACAGCTTAAGTTTCCGCTGGCTTGTATGGCTTTGTTTGTATGACTTGAGTGTCGGGTCATGTGACCCCTATCTGTAAGAACATATTATGCAAGGCTCGTCTGAGCCTCTTAAATAAAAGTCATGTTGTTGTATGGTTATGTTGTGATGCCATAGTTGTATCTATGCATATCGGGCATGTCGTGCGTACGTGTGATGTGCAACGGTATGTATGGGATCCGACACCTAGTCGTGTGCCTTTAGTAGTACGCTTTACGGGAAACTGCCTCTTTGTGCTTCCACCGAGCCATGGTAGCTTGCTACTGCTCCGGACACATGGATAGACCAGCATGTATCCTTCCTTGCTGCTGTGTCTGTCCCTTCAGGGAAATGTCTCGCAGTGTAATGGAGTTCCTGTAGCCTACTATGACTCGTTTACGTGAAGTGATGACATTTGTGTCTCGGGACGTAATGGAGTACTTGTAGCTTGCTATGACTCGTCGACACACGCTTGAGGCCGACACCTGCATTGCTGGGTTATGTATGCCTGTTTCCGTACGGATGTGCCGCTTGGGTTCTATGACTAGTCATGCCGGCCCGGGTTCTCTATTGTGTGATTGTCAGCGACATGTTCACATACGTGAGCCAAAAGACGCAAACGGTTCCGGCCAAGGTAAGGCTGCAGCCGTGGAGTTACCGTGCGTGAGGCCGCAAAGCGATGTGATGTGTTATAGCCTGGATTCATATGACTTAGGATCGGGGTCCCGACAACAAACGTGTGTGGGTTGAGTTATGTAACAATTATGCGCATGTAATAGGTGATCAGATGATCCTAGATCTACGGAACTCCATCATGGGAGACCATGGTATTACCATCCCTCTCACATTGCATGCCGATTGCATTCCTTACATGCAGCCATGTTAGTACTCGTCGACTAAGACTTTGTTAGCATGGTATTAACCGCATGTTTCGGTGTTGTACTCCATAATTGGAAACCACTCTTACGCAGGTTATTACCAAGTAAGAATATGAATGCAAGCTTTAACCAGAACCCTAAGTTTTAGTAAGGGCACAACTAGAGTTTCATGGCAAACGTCGGGCCATGTAGTATGTTTTGTTGACCGTCTTGGGTCTCTCGTCGGTCGTCACTGAGCTGGTCTAGCTCAAGGCAAATGGGTGCCTCTGGTGCACTCGTTAGTAATGTAAAAATTTGTGAAGAAGCGAATGGTAAGCTATAATACATATTATGAATGACTTGATCGTTTGTTAATATTGCCTCGTGTAAAATGTTTTTTTGTGCTGCAACAGAGTCTATCTCGTGTAATCGTTCTATCCCAATTGCCCTACAGCGGTGAGATGGTCCTAGCTCTAGGAAAGAACATTAAGGTATTATTGACATAATCGACCTCTTATATAGATAGAAGGCTTATGATTAATGGGTAGTGCCATATCTTGTCGTTCCGTCCAATTTGCACAGTCGCGGACAAGGTTGATTTCATGCTCTACCATGGCGATCGACGGACTATCATGTTCTTTTACTCAATTCCTCCAGCCGATCTTCCTGCTACGAGTGTCCTATTATGTTGATGCTATATGCAAATGTGCTCAAGGAAAATGTGCTCCATGTTGCTACCTTCATGTTCTATTAGCAATCTATGCTTGTAATTTCTCGTGTTGAGGCTAAGTAAATACTGTCGCGTGATACGTCTCAAACACATCTACTTATCCAAACACTTTTGCTCTTGTTTTGGACTCTAATTTGCATGATTTGAATTAAACTAAACCAGACTGACGTTGTTTTCACTATAAATTCTATGTTGTTATTTTTGTGCAGAAATAAAAGTTCTCGGAATCAGACGAATTTTTTTGTGGATTATTTCTAGAAAATAAAAAATGGAGCGAAGACCCACCAGAGGGGGCCACCTATTAGTGAAAAGCCAACAGCCCCCCCCCCCCGAGGCACGCCCTGATGGCTTGGGGTCATCTCATGGCTCCTCCGACCCTAATTCGAGTCCTATAAATTCTTATTTTCAGAGAAGAAGATAAGAGAGAAGTTTTCATCATGTTTCACGAGACGGAGCCGCCGCCACCTCTCGTTCTTACTCGGGAGCGATGATTTGGAGTCTGTTTGTGACTCCGAAGAGGGGGATTCATCGCCGTAGTCATCACCAACCCTTCTTCATCAACAATCCCATGATGCTCACCACCAGGAGTGGCTAATTTACTTGAAGGCTTGCTGGACGGTGATGGGAGTGGATCAGATTGATCATGTAATCGAGTTATTTTGATAGGGCTTGGTCCCTAGTATCAACTATGTTCTTAGATTGATGTTGTTATGCTTAATGATTGTCACTAGGGCCTAGTGCCATGATTTCAGATCTGCACCTATTATGTTTTCATGAATATGAGAGTGTTTTAGATCCTATCTTGCAAGTTTTATGCACCTATTATGTTTTATAATCCACATACCCCAAGGTGACAATAATTGGGATTCTTTCTGGTTATTGTCGTAATTTGAGGAGTTCATGTATTCACCATGTGTTAATGCTTCATTTTGGTTCTCTATTAAAAGGAGACCTTAATATCCCTTATATTTACTTATGGAGCCCGCTGCCACGGGAGGGCAGGACAGAAGATGCCATGCAAGTTATTATTATAAGCATGTATGACTATATACGGAATACATGCCTACATTACATTGATAAATTGGAGCTAGTTCTATGTCGCTCTAGTATGTAACTGTCACATGATTGATGTCATCTAAATCATTATCCATCATTGATCCATGGCCTACGCTTTTCATATATTGAATCTTGCTAAGTTAATATTGCTGCTTCTACTGTTACAATCACTACAAAACAATTGTTTTACCGTAACCGTTACTACTACTCTTCTTTTTATGCTACTAAAACTTCTGCTATGAAAAGATAACCTAGGTGTGTTTGAATTGACAACTCAATCGTCAAGACCAAAAAATATTCTTTGGCTGCCCTTGTGTCGAATCAACAAATTTGGGTAAGATACTTCCCTCGAAGACTGTTATGATCCCCTACACTTGTCGATTATTAAGACTGTTTTCTGCCGCCGTTGCTGGGGAACATAGCTCTATTTATTGTTTTCACCAAGTTTATCCCATTGTCACTATGAAGAATCTGAAAGATACTAGAACCAAGACCGTACCCGCTAAGACGAGGGGCAATAAGGAACTGCCATCTAGCTCTACTTTTGATTCACCTACTATTTTGAATCAGTTTATGACATCGCCAATTGCTACTCCTTCTGATATGTCTCCAGTACTTGATGATGCTACTTCTAGAATTAATGATGATACTACTATTATGCATGATTAACCTTAAATTGTGCCACCAAATGAATTACTTGATGCTCATATTGCAAAAGCTAGAGAACTTGAGACTGTTGCAACTGATTGATGAACACTTTGATTCACCGATTACCCTTTGATCTTCTAATAGATATGAAATGCATGATGTACCTGAGGGTTATGTTATGGATGGGGAGATGGATAGACAATTCCTTTCTTGCAATGATAGAGATGATTTGAAGAAACTCCTATGCAAACTCAAAGAAGAATCTATGATGGAGAAAATGAAACGTGATCCTAAATTTGCTAATTCTCCTATATGTGTTACTCATAAGGATTATGAATTCTCTGTTGATCCTGAGTTAGTCACTATAGTAGAATATGATCCTTTCCATGGTTATGAAACTGAAACCGTTGTGGTAGACCTCACTAAATTGAATGATATTTCCACTTTGTTTTCTCATGAGGAAGAGATGTGTTATTATATAAACTTGAGCCTTTTTCTTTTTTCATTAAAAGGTGATGCTAAGAAATGGTTCCTCATTCTTGCTCCTGGTTATGTGCGTAGCTGTCACAACCCTAGAATTTGATTGTAATTAGTTGTGTTAGCTGCATCAACATCATCATGTCATCATATTCATTTTCTGAAAATTGAATTGAGGATTTGTGACAACCTCAAAATTTAAATAAAAGGGCAAAGATCCTTGGAAATCTTATTCAATGGTTACAAAAATGTTATTATTAATTGTTTGATAATTTTGGCATGGCTTATGAACCAAACCAAAAATATTGAGCATTTAATGGAATTTTTTTGGACTTTGAATTTAAATCAATTTGGTATTTGCATTTGGAAATATATTCCTACTATATATAGAATATTTGTTCAAATTCTCTAAAATATTTGATGTGCAGTTGGGAATGTCCAGAAAAGAATCATAAAAATATTCAGAAGTGTTTGGCATTGTCTTGGAATTATTTTGAATTTAAAATGGTGGCAAATATTAAAAAGAAGAAACAAAATAAAAATACAAAAGGAGCAGCAAACTTACCTAGCGGCTCATTTGGCCGCCCCAGCCCCCTGGGGGAAGGAGGGTCTTCTTCCTCCTGGTGCCAGTCAGACAGGGCGCGTGCCCGGCCCGTGTGTACGGAAGTGTCGCCACGCCACATGCGTGCCTGCCTCCTTGGGCCACGTCGATGACCGGATAGACACTCCGATGCCATCCCGATCGAATGCACCTCGCCATTCGCCCCCTTGCCTTCTCCCTCAGCCTGTCTTCACCATGGCCAAAGCGTCCATGAGCGTGCTACCCGCCATAGCCATGACCACCGACCACCCCTAGCCTTCCCGTGATGTCCACGAGCCCCGCCTCGACGTCTGACCTCCTCGACGAGGCTTGCAAGATATGATGCTCTGAAGCCTCGCAATCGAGATCCTTCTCTCCGCCATGGCCGCCGGATGCCGCCACTGGATTCGTGACAACCAGAGCCTCCCTGAGCCCGTCGTTGCCTCTGTTGGAACCGCGGTGAGCCACTGATCCGTCTCCCCTAACCTCGTTGCTTCGAGCGCCCCGTAGCTAGCTGCCCCGCTAGAGCCGAGAGCTCCTCAACGCCAGCAATGTCACCGCCATCATTGTGGTCCTCCAACCGCGTGACCAAGCTCGAAATCAAGCTCTTGGAGCTTCGTAAAGGTCGTAAGGCCATCGAGCCAACTCGCCCATGACACGCTCAGCGCAGGAAATGGTTGTCGGAAGCGCAAGTCCAGTGTGCCACCGCCGTCCTTTGTGGTCGTCGTCGGCTAATCTTCGACGACTGCCGACGTCGTGACGCCATTAGGCACTTAATGGCCAAATTAGCCAGCCCCTGTGTGCATGATAGTAGGCCCTGCAGTAGGTCAAACCCCCAGTCAACATGACAAGTAACCCCGCTTAGCCCGAGGTCACTGACTAGTGGGTCCCACTAGTCAGGTTTGACCCTGGTCAGCTCTGCTGACCCACTGACGCCAGCGTGACGCCATGCTGACATGATTATTCATTTAACTGGATTTTCTTATTTAGAGATAAATCAAGAAATTATAGAAATTAATTAAACTTCTAAAAATCATAGAAAATAATCTAGAACTCAGATGAAAATAATTTATATATGAAAAATGATCAGAAAAATCCAATGAATATGTTTATGGCATGATAATGCAAGTTACAAAAATTTAACATCACCAACTAAGACATTGTATGATTAGGGCAATGTATGAAATATCATTTGGAGTTGGAATTCAAACTTGTTTGAGTTCCACTTCAATTAACTTGGTTAACTATTTCTCTAGGTCAATTCGGTACCTTAAATTTGTCATGGCATACATCATGATTGTGCATTGCATGAATTGAATGTGCTCCTTCTTCTTGTTTGTCGGTGTTATTCCTTCTCGGTAGATGATGGTTCCCACGTTATGATCGTTGACACTGATGAAGAGAAGTAATATCTTCAAAACTATCAGGCAAGCAACCTCCCCTTGAGCATACTAATATGAACACACTCTCTCGCTCCTGCTCTCTTTTACTGTATTAGGACAATAATGATTCAACTGTTACAATTTCTCGGTAGTTGAACCCATTCCTTTGCATGACCTATCTTTGTCACAGTAAATAGTTGAAGCCACTTAGCATGAGTAGCAACTGCTTGAGCCTTGTTGTGCTTACTCATCCATGATTGCTATGCCTAGAGTCAGGTCGGGTCTAATCCATCTGGGAGATGAATCAGAATGGATGTGTTGATGTCCTACTGTGTGAGATCTAAGTGTGTCCACACGGTTTAGTAAAGGTAGCGATGAGAGGCCATGTAGGAGTACATGGCGGGTTGTCTCATTAGGACCATCCGTAAGAACTGAGTCATGTTAATCTTATCCAAGACAAGATACTACCACACATTGGGTTCCGGTAACTTGACCCCTCTCGGCTTATTAATCGTCTTGATCTCTATCCAGGAGTTGCAACTAGTTTCTGGTGTTTGTAGGAAAAGTGTTGGTGGTCGTGCTTAGCGATGCCCGATGGGGTGGGCTTCGATGCAGTAGATGCATAGTGGCATGGTGTACCAAGTGGCACCCAAATGATGGTCTTGTGGAACCATGCGCACATCGTTTGAGGTCGTAGAGGAAAATTCGGCCACACTTCCTTGCGGGTTCAGCCTCAAATAGGTGATAAACCTGGACTAGGGTCTTGTGTGGTTAACACCCGTGGCCAACTCCCTCGCTGGGCTTCCGCTTGAAGGTTGCCGAGGTGCCTTTTTACGTGCACATGGCAATAAGTGGCGGGAGCATGTGTGAAGAAGTATACCCTTGCAGGCTTTGTTAATCTGTTCGAATAGTTGCGTTCTTGGATATGGACTACTTGGAAAACTTATGTGGTTCATAGACAAGTGAAATGGATACTCTAAAATGCACAAGATAAGTGTGAGTGCTATGGATGGCCTTCTCATAGGAAGATGGGAGTGGATCCATAGTGGTGTATTGATTTGGTGAATATGTGGACTCGTGTGCGCTGTCGCACCTCAAAGATACTACTAGTAGTCATAGTAAAGATTAGCCAAGAGACAATATTGGCTTGCTTCAATAAAATCCACAACCCCCTTTGTTGATAATGATGCACATATAGATAGTTTTGATGTAAGTCTTATTGAGTATATTTGTACTCACGGTTTTTTAATTTATGTTTTTGCAGAGGAGACATCAGTATCATTAGTGGTTCTTACGACGTGAAGTCTGATGTTGACCGGATTAGCTTGGGAATCCCAAATAGAGGTCTGGTTCCTTTGGTAGGGTCGTTGTAGCTTTTCAGGCTCCTCCAGCCACTTTCAGTAGGTGTCTGTACCTAGACATGTTTTTCTTCACCTTTTTGCTTGAATGACTTGAGTGTTGGGTCATGTGACCCTTGTTTGTAATATCACACTATGTTGGCTCTTATGAGTCATTAATTTATACTTGAGTGATAGAGTCATCTTGTGATGCCATGTTGTAACTATGCATATCATGCATATTGTGCGTATGTTTGAAATGCATTGGTATGTGTGCGGTTCGACACCTAGTTGTGTGCCTTTAGTAGCCCTCTTTACGAGAACATGCCTCTTTGTGCTTCCATCGAGATATGGTAGCTTGCTACTGCTCCATACACATTGATTGACCGGCGTGTATCCTTCTTTGTTGTTGTGTCTGTCCCTACTGGGAAAGGCCTCGCAGTGTATTGGAGTCCACGTAGCCTGTTATGACTCGTCTACATGTAGTTGATGACAGAAATGTCTCGTGGTGTAATGGAGTCCATGTAGCTTGCTATGACTCGTGTACACACGCTGATGACCGACACCTGCAGTGTTGGGTTACATATGCCTGTTCCTATATGGATGTGCCACTTGGGTTCTATGACTAGTCATGTTGACCCAGGTTCTTTGGCGTATGATTGCTAGCGACATAATCATATACATGAGCCAAAAGATACAAACGGTCCCGACCAAGGTAAGGTGGCAGCCGTGGGGATTACCGTGCGTGAGGCCGCAAAGTGATGTGATATTTTACAAGCTGGATACATATGATGTAGGATTGGGGTCCCGACAGCTTTGGTATCAGAGCTTGACTGCATGTAGGATTACCAAGCCAAACTGGTCGATGTTGATTCTAGAACTGCTTTCGTTATATATGGGAATTTATTGTGGAAGGGAACGTAAGATTCTTTTTCCTCCTTTACTTGTGTCATTCATATTCTGAGTAACCCTCTTCTTTTGTTCTAAGGTGATTAAGAATTTGGCTTCTCATCTATCTATCAGGATGACGAGTTACTATGTTGGAGGCTTATAATTAAGTTGTTGTCTTCTTGAATCGGTGTCTCCATAAGAAATTCAGTTGTTATGTTGTCAGTTTTCATGTAGGTTGCCTTATAGTCCATGCCCAGTCAACCGTTATGCTGTCCAAGTTATCCAAGGTTCACAAAAATCTGATGCAATTGCAAATTCCTTCCTCCTGTTTTTGATGTCTTACGGGCCAGACAAAGGACACTAATTTTTGTGTTGAGGTACTCTATTACCTCAACGTGTTTTCTAAAGTGATAGGAAATCAGGTTATTCTAGTGAACCACCCAATAGTTTAGTTGTGTTTTGTGTTCCCAGTGTGATAATTTTGGCCATCGTTATCCAAAGCATCATGTGATGCTACTTAATCAGTAGGTATTATGTTTCTAGGTTCTTTGATCCGAGAATCATTCTGCTCATTCCTGTTGATAGTGTTTGCTCGTTCCTTTAGGATAATTAGTAACCTTGTTATAGTCTTCAAGGTACGTGGTTTATCATTCTTTCAATAACATGAACCAGTTATGGCAGAAGTTCCTCGTGAACTGAAGATCACAACAAGAGTGCTCTTTATGAGTTCTCCATTCCATAATTGTGACTCTGCCAATCATACCTTTATGCATGGGTTAACCTATGCATCCACAACTCAGAAAAATCATGTGCTTCTTGAGTTGTCCCTCTTTAATTGTATTCTGCCCTTCGGCTATTCGTGGATAGTCCAGAGTATTTGTGCTTTTGTATTCATTGATGCATTTTATTCTTGTGCCCTGTCAAGCCATTCTATTCCAGGATGCCTAGGAGAAACAAACTCCAGTACCTCATCCATTTATGTTTCTAGGTTCTTTGATCCGAGAATCATTCTGCTCATTCCTGTTGATAGTGTTTTCTCGTTCCTTTAGGATAATTAGTAACCTTGTTATAGTCTTCAAGGTACGTGGTTTATCATTCTTTCAATAACATGAACCAGTTATGGCAGAAGTTCCTCGTGAACTGAAGATCACAACAAGAGTGCTCTTTATGAGTTCTCCATTCCATAATTGTGACTCTGCCAATCATACCTTTATGCATGGGTTAACCTATGCATCCACAACTCAGAAAAATCATGTGCTTCTTGAGTTGTCCCTCTTTAATTGTATTCTGCCCTTCGGCTATTCGTGGATAGTCCAGAGTATTTGTGCTTTTGTATTCATTGATGCATTTTATTCTTGTGCCCTGTCAAGCCATTCTATTCCAGGATGCCTAGGAGAAACAAACTCCAGTACCTCATCCATTTATGTTTCTAGGTTCTTTGATCCGAGAATCATTCTGCTCATTCCTGTTGATAGTGTTTTCTCGTTCCTTTAGGATAATTAGTAACCTTGTTATAGTCTTCAAGGTACGTGGTTTATCATTCTTTCAATAACATGAACCAGTTATGGCAGAAGTTCCTCGTGAACTGAAGATCACAACAAGAGTGCTCTTTATGAGTTCTCCATTCCATAATTGTGACTCTGCCAATCATACCTTTATGCATGGGTTAACCTATGCATCCACAACTCAGAAAAATCATGTGCTTCTTGAGTTGTCCCTCTTTAATTGTATTCTGCCCTTCGGCTATTCGTGGATAGTCCAGAGTATTTGTGCTTTTGTATTCATTGATGCATTTTATTCTTGTGCCCTGTCAAGCCATTCTATTCCAGGATGCCTAGGAGAAACAAACTCCAGTACCTCATCCATTTATGTTTCTAGGTTCTTTGATCCGAGAATCATTCTGCTCATTCCTGTTGATAGTGTTTTCTCGTTCCTTTAGGATAATTAGTAACCTTGTTATAGTCTTCAAGGTACGTGGTTTATCATTCTTTCAATAACATGAACCAATTATGGCAGAAGTTCCTCGTGAACTGAAGATCACAACAAGAGTGCTCTTTATGAGTTCTCCATTCCATAATTGTGACTCTGCCAATCATACCTTTATGCATGGGTTAACCTATGCATCCACAACTCAGAAAAATCATGTGCTTCTTGAGTTGTCCCTCTTTAATTGTATTCTGCCCTTCGGCTATTCGTGGATAGTCCAGAGTATTTGTGCTTTTGTATTCATTGATGCATTTTATTCTTGTGGCCTGTTAAGCCATTCTATTCCAGTATGCCTAGGAGAAACAAACTCCAGTACCTCATCCATTTATGTTTCTAGGTTCTTTGATCCGAGAATCATTCTGCTCATTCCTGTTGATAGTGTTTGCTCGTTCCTTTAGGATAATTAGTAACCTTGTTATAGTCTTCAAGGTACGTGGTTTATCATTCTTTCAATAACATGAACCAGTTATGGCAGAAGTTCCTCGTGAACTGAAGATCACAACAAGAGTGCTCTTTATGAGTTCTCCATTCCATAATTGTGACTCTGCCAATCATACCTTTATGCATGGGTTAACCTATGCATCCACAACTCAGAAAAATCATGTGCTTCTTGAGTTGTCCCTCTTTAATTGTATTCTGCCCTTCGGCTATTCGTGGATAGTCCAGAGTATTTGTGCTTTTGTACTCATTGATGCATTTTATTCTTGTGGCCTGTCAAGCCATTCTATTCCAGGATGCCTAGGAGAAACAAACTCCAGTACCTCATCCATTTATGTTTCTAGGTTCTTTGATCCGAGAATCATTCTGCTCATTCCTGTTGATAGTGTTTGCTCGTTCCTTTAGGATAATTAGTAACCTTGTTATAGTCTTCAAGGTACGTGGTTTATCATTCTTTCAATAACATGAACCAGTTATGGCAGAAGTTCCTCGTGAACTGAAGATCACAACAAGAGTGCTCTTTATGAGTTCTCCATTCCATAATTGTGACTCTGCCAATCATACCTTTATGCATGGGTTAACCTATGCATCCACAACTCAGAAAAATCATGTGCTTCTTGAGTTGTCCCTCTTTAATTGTATTCTGCCCTTCGGCTATTCGTGGATAGTCCAGAGTATTTGTGCTTTTGTATTCATTGATGCATTTTATTCTTGTGCCCTGTCAAGCCATTCTATTCCAGGATGCCTAGGAGAAACAAACTCCAGTACCTCATCCACTTCTAGGATTGGGTCAAAGTCGTTGTATTCCGTAGATCAAAATGCCAATCCAGCTTTTGCTCTGTTCCATCTTGAAATATTACCCTCTTCATGTCAAGATTGTCGTGAGAATTGCACTCCCTCTTATGAATTCTTGATACAATGATACTTCTCGCCATCATTGGTCATTCCTCCACCTCCATGTTGGTTGTAACCGGAACATCGACAAGTGAACCGTGATGTGTGAAATCAATACTCCTAGCAATTCCATTGCTTGGAATTTAATGGACAATAATTTCACTCTTAGGGATATGGTTATCGAATTGTCATCCTAGTATTGATCGTTCTACCTAGTCCATCTTTCTTGGTGCACCCTTCGATATATGAGTTTGGATTATGGCAATCCTTCCCTCCTTTGATTGTATCGTGTTGCCCTAAAAAGCAAAATTGTTCTTGAGCTTAATAATATATCGGTGGTTCATGATTTTCTGATTATCTTCTAGGAAGTATAACCAGGTGGTTTCCTGAGTGTTATGTTGAGTTCGTGATCAAGTTAGTTTCTTATAACCCACTCTTATCCAAGAATTTGTGTTGGATACCCTTGAACTAGTTGGTTAAGCTAAACAATAACTTGGAGATTTGGAAGATAAATGTTTCTCCTGACTTAGTTCATTCCAAAGGGATATATTTGTATGTGCTTGTGTGTATAGAAGAAAGATGATATCCTGATCAGTTGATCCTTGTGATCAATTCTTGCATATATTTTCATGTTCAATCTTTGATTTGATTGTGGGCTATCGTCAAATCAAAATCTGAACCAAAGATTTTGCTAATGTTGTCATACACGTGGATGCCTCCTCGAGCATGCACCATTATATCTCTTGGTCTGACCGATGCTATCACCTTGTTCTCATAATTGTGGAATTCCATCCGGATGGATATCTCGATGGATTGTTGTTTAGCCCATCAGCAACACATGTATCCTGTCCATAACTTATGATGAACACTAGTATTGGAAACTTTGTAGGCAATATCTTCGTGTTCCGTACATGAAGTATATGTTTGGTGTAAGAAGTGACTTACTCAAAGTTCACGTACATTCGGTGTAAGTTCCCGCCGTGAATTCGAGAAATGTTTGTTTTGCTTACTCTGGAATCATCCCAAGTGAATCATGCATGTGCGAAGTATGCTATGGTTTGATAGGTTGGCCGCCTCCATTCCATACGTATATCCTAGCACACTAAGCCACTGAATGACTTGATCAAGGAAAAGAAGTTCCTTCTTAAGAGCTAATATGGACTTATGCAAGGACTTCTCTATCTTCTAATGATGGTTCCCAACCAGAACTCGGTAGTATTTTGTTGTAAGACTTCTATGTGGGCATGCTTGTCTTGGACAGTGTGCTCACAAGTATCTTGCAAACCAGCTCATTTTTTTTGAGTTGGCCCCCATAGTTCATTTTCTGAGAAATCCGCAACATCATCTCATCAAAATGTGTTGCAACCTTTCTTCTCAGACATGCTGAGTCTAAAACATCTTGTCTCCAATCAAATCTGAATCTCATGCAGATATGATGGTTGGAACATTTTCCAAGAATTATAATGTTGGTCCCGGTGTAACCCGGTAAAGTGATGTCATTGCTAACACACTTAGCCGAAAGACCTATTATTATAGTTTCTTCATTCAGCAACTTGGCCACTTCCCCGTGAGGACTTCCTATGACTTATTTCAGAAGTTGTTCCTCGTGGACCCTTTCATGCTCCCGAAGTCCGACCTTTACTTGCTGTTCTAGATACCAAATGATATCTATAATTGGTTATGCTATTTCATAAAGGGGGATATTAGAAGTGGAGTGCTAATTGTCTCTCCATCGATCATCCAGATTTCGTTCCCTTGGCATAGCTAAGGTGAAATCTGAGAAAGTGTTGTCTTCCTTTGCATCTCCATCCTCCAACATTATTCATCATGGTAGTATGATGTGTTGCCAGGATCCTTGGCATGGATGTTGGTAAAACCCTAATGAATATGGAAATGCTCAATTTCTCGAGAGCTAGGTTATATTCTCGGTATCAATTGGAATGTGCCTTCCGTTTGCCGAGCTATTCTATAACTCTAGTTTACTTTCCAAACTGAGTATGCTATATGGTCGAATTCCTTCAAACGATCATTTGCGAAATGCCTTAGCCTGGTATGAAGAGTTCCAATGATCTTTGTATCAAAATTAATTCTTTTTGCACTTAAGGGAATAACTCTACGAGTCACCTTCCTAAGGTGCCCCGTTATGGCACTAAGGGCAACCAACTCCACGCTACTCTCTTTTGACTGGAAACTATGAGGCAATAGCCCCACAGTATTTTATTCAAAAACCACAAAACTGTAATACAAAGTGTACGAGGAAAAGGGGAAATAGCTAATTAAACTACTTACCTACCTACCTATGCACATCCATACATAATTACATGGCTACAAAGAATAGTCCTTCTAAGGCAGAGAATTAATCCAGTTCAACAGTAGTGGCTTCATGCTAGCCTTGAACCTCTGTGAGAGCAATGTGATATCATGGATAAAATTCCTCTTCCAAGCAGCAAAAGAGGGTCTCTCATTCCTGAAAATTCTCCCATTTCTAACCAACCAAATATTCCAAGCAGACAGATAGACCACCTCTCTAACGAAAGGATGGACAAAGCTTTTCCTTGCAGCAATCACACACTCTCTGGGAGAGATACCAGCCAACCATTGGATTTGTAGGTAGTTCCGGACCCTCGTGCTGAATTGACACGTGAAGAAGAGACTGTCTAGGAAGGGCATAGAGGGCAAGAATTATCCTCATGTGTAGTTCTCCAGTGCCATCTAACCAACAAATATATGGTGTTTAGCCTATCATTGAGCATCAGCCAGGCAAACACATTTATTTTCATTGTGGATCTACTTTCCCAAATCCATTTAGTTGGCTCAAAAGTGGGAACGTGTGCACGCATCACTGTATAATAACTTTTAGCGAACACTTTTCCTTTGCCTGGTGTCCAGGACCAGACATCACTCATACCCTCATCTGCATTAAGGTCCAGAAGACTTGCCTAGATAGACAACATCTCTTCCATTGCTTCTGGTGATAAGGGTAGATGAAATAATTCAGACATGTCAACCGTGTTAATAACATCTCTAACAGATATCTTATCATCAATAACAAAAGAAAATAATCTAATAATCTAGGAAACCTGTCTCTAAGAGGTATTGTTGATCCCAAGAAAATCCATGAGTCATGCCAGAAAAGATCAGAATCTCCCTTGTTTATAGTTACCACAGAGTGTGATCTAAAGGCCTCATTGATTTTAATAATATCTTTCCACCAATAAGATCTACATAGCACAGTTCCATGTCATCGTAATATGTGTTCCAAATAAGAGAGACCCAAGGGATATCAGATTTGTTGTAAAATTTATAAAGGTGCTTGGTGAGAAGGGCTCTATTCTGAATATAGAGATTAACAATTCCCATGCCACCTTTATCTTTAGGTTTTCATACTAAATGCCAGGCTGTCAAGGACTATCTGGGTGTATCTGAGTTACCTCTCCATAGATATTGCCTCATGATTCTTTCAAGTTGTTTTATGATACCAGCTGGGAGGCACAGGCTGCATAAGAAATATATGGGCAAAGATGATAGGACTGACTGGAGAAGTTGCAGTCTAACCCCTTGGTTCAGAAGGCAGGAGGTAGCAGATAATCTTCTCTCAACTCTATCCACAACTAGAATAACATCCTATATTCTTAGCTTTGTAGTACCTACAGGTAACCCAAGCTATGTAAAAGGAAGAGTTCCAACCTGACATCCAAAAACTAGAGCCACTCTTCTTGTTTTTGTTTCATCCACATTAATAGGTGCTACTTCTTGTGCTTGTGTTGGTTTTCCCTTGAGGAGGAAAGGGTGATGTAGCAAAGTAGATAAGTATTTCCCTCAGTTGTTGAGAACCAAGGTATCAATCCAGTAGGAGGTACAAGCAAGGCACCAATCTAAGCAGCTACACAAATAATCAAACTCTTGCACCCAACGCTATAAAGGGGTTGTCAATCCCTTCACGGTTACTTGCAAGGATGAGATATGATAGAGATAGATATAAAATATTACTAAATGTAAAACTAAAATAAAACTAAATAAATTTGCATCAAAGTATTTTTGGTTTATAGATCTCAAAATATAATATGGAAAATAGACCCGGGGGCCATAGGTTTCACTAGAGGCTTCTCTCTTGACGGAAAATAATACGTTGGGCGAACAAATTACTGTTGAGCAATTGATAGAAAAGCGCATAGTTATGACGATATCTAAGGCAATGATTATGCACATAGGAATCACGTCCATATCAAGTAGACCGAAATGATTCTGCATCTGCTACTATTATTCCACACGTCGACCGATGTAACGACCCGACCTGGAAGGTCAAGTCTCCGGTGTTTCCGTACCATCCCAAGATCATGCTGGTACACACACGGTACATCAATGTATATATCAAAGGTAAATCACACAGCATTATATTAATCGAAATCTCATATCGAGTTCTTTATTACGATAAAAATTACAATAAAGTGGCCAAAGGCCAACTCATGAGAATATCTAAATCTTGCGGAAGCGTCGAAGGTAGATGAGTCCATCCGACTCCAAGGGCATCTCACTGAGCATAGAACGTGTCCTCACTCCTGGTCGGAAAAATACTCTGCAACATGATACGTTGCAGCCGTGTAGGTCAGCATATGGAGTATGCCGGCAAAGTCACAAGAGAGGGGTGAAAATAATCAGCTAGTCTATATGCTTATATGGCAGGTGGGGTGGTAAGTTTTGCGTAAAGCCAATTTTTCCTACATCTAGAAAAAGGGCTAAGCAAAGCATTACTAAGTTGGTTGATTAATGAGATGGTTCCATCAACCAATTCTCATACCCAAAATTATTAAATTCCCACATCATCATATTATTTGTGTTGAGAGTTCCGGAAGTTCCAATCCCTTTGGCTCAAGTCGTCCATAACCGTGGACACGGCTAATCGATTAGGTTTAAGTACTCTGCAGAGTTTTTGCACACGTTCCCCACAAGATTTGGTCGCCTCCGTTTGATTTCTCGCACTTCAGGGTGTTTGAGAAACGGATGACCAAAACATGGTCTTCCAAAGGGTTTCCCTGCGACTCTGACGATGCCCATCCTTTCCTACCGTTCTTCTACCTCTCGTAGCACCGCCTGTCCAGGGTCACCACGATATCCAACCAAGCCAGAGCCCATAATGACTTGTGGCTGTGCAGGTAAGCCTTGGGTCTTGAAGCACCCATCCATCCCTTTGTGCCTGGGTGGACCTTTCCGCGTGAATACTGGCCACCTCCAGCATCACCTAGGCTAACCACTGGTTTCTCCAGGGCGCCGTTCAACCATCATCCACCCAGAGGTATGTTGAAAACTTGGAGTATTGAAATCTTGATCATTATGTAGGTCTTGAAATTATTAACTCTCTCAACTCTCATGAATCACACAACCAACCCCGTCTACTAATAGCATAGCAAAAGGTAAAACAACGTTTCCCGGGGCCAATGTTGTCAAAGGGGTTGAGAGGGGTATCTACCACATGATACTACTACTATGTAACCAAGTTTCCAACTAACCTATCTTGCATGCAACTGGGGAGATGGTAGAACTAATGCATATAAAACATGGGTAAAACATGATCAAAGTGACTTGCCTGATTGATGATCTTCGTACTTGAGTAACTCTAGGTAACAAGTTTCGCACTCCGGATAATCTAACGAAACAAACAATGCACTTAAATAAGCATACAACCAAAATAAGTACTCATAACATTCAGCAAAGAAGTACTAAACAAACAAGGCAAACAATGCACAAAAGTCTCTAGCAAGTAAAACACACAAAGTTTTGTTTTTTCCAAAGGGGATGATGAAAACACTACTACATAATAAAACTATTTTGAAATAGCAAAACAATTGTTGACAACAAGGAAAACAATAGAATATTTTATTAATAAACAGAATAATCAATTTAAGCTTGTTGGGAAAAGTTTAGTGAAGTTTATACAAGTTTTGATAAACACTATATGAATCAACTATAGTTATATTAACAAAAGAATGTAAAACTAAACTTATAATTTGTTAACAAAACATGTTCTTGACAGAAAAAAAATAATTTACTATTAAATCTGTCTTAGAAAACAGAAACAAAATATAGAAAACTTTGTTTGAAAACAAACTATTACTAGTTAGTTGTTTTAGTCAAATTAAGCCTAATTGAAAAGAAATTTTGATTCCTATGTTAAATAAAATTAAACTAGGCAAATTTATATTTTTATTAACAGTAAGTGAAAACACTAAATGTTTACTAACAGAACCTAATAAACAAATAAAACCAAATTCTAAATCAAACTAATCAAAATTAAGTTTATAAAACTATATTATAATAATAAGCAGATTCTGTTTTTTGGGTAAAACAGTAATCAAATATATCATGAAAATCCTCAAACTATACCTGAAGATAGTCCTAACTAATACCAAACAGTAGCAAAAAGATTCATATCAAAATCTATTTTCAAACTCTAGTTATTCAGATTTGAAGATTTTAAGCAAATTTGATTCAATTCAAATTTCATAGTTCAAATTTGAAATTTAAAAGTACAGGGTGAAACTACATGAAAATTGTGAGCTATTGCAAAAAGAATCAACTCAAAACTCTAAACAGATTAAAAGATATAAGCAAAACAAAATTGGAAAACATTCTGTTAATTAAAACAAAACAGAAAATGAAAAAAAAGTTTGCGTCGGTCAGGGGGCTACGTGGCGCGATCCGATTGGCTAAGGGGGGCGTTCGGTAGGTGAATTAGAGCGGGCGACCGTTCGGTAGAAGAAAACGGTTCGGACTTAAGTTCGTTCTAATCTGGACCGTGGGATTTGGATCGGACGGTCGAGGGGGCTTACGGAGGGAGGTTGCCGGCGTCGGGGTACTCCGGCGAGTCCGGTAGCGGCGATTGCGACGGCGAGGTGTTCCGGTGGTCGGGGAGGACGGGGAAGTGGTCCTGGCGACGGGGACGGTCCTCCGGAGGCGATTGGTGGCGACGGCGTGGCGAATGATGGTCGGAGGTGGTGGCTACGATCGACGGCGACTTCCGGTGGTGGTGGAACTCCGACGAGCAATCGACGGCGTCTCGGCGAGAGAGAGAAGGGGGCTCGGGGGGGGAATGGATGCGGGGCCGTGGGGCTCTTATATAGGCGCTCGGGGGGGTGCGGGGAGGAGAGAGGGGAGAGATCCGGTGAGGGGGAGTAACGGCCGGCGTCGGATCCGGCGAGCGCGGGGAGTGAAGACGATGACCGTTCCGGGGCAACGGTCGGACGGGGTGGGACCCGGTGTCAGTGAGAGAGCGGGAGCATTACTGCGCTCGGTCGGCCGACCGGTAACGGTTTCGGCTTTTAAAGCCGGTGGGCCGGCCCGTTTAATACCGGAAACGGTTACCGTTTCTTTTTAATAATTTCCGGAGACATTCAAAAGCTTTTAAAGCATTCAAATCGTTTGTAAATATAGGGGTATTATATATCAAAATTAACAGAATAATAAATGCTATTTAATGAACATTTCTATTCTGTCATTTGAACACTTTGAAAAAAATATTATTTCAGAAATGTCCTAATTGTTTTTAAACCCTTTTTGCAAATATTTTCAAAATAACTCCTGGTTATTTTTGTTCAAATAATTCACCAATTAGACCCTGGTGTGGAGTGTCATGTTCCTCCTCTCTTATTTGAACTTTTAACCAAAAATTTTAAATAGAGGAAGCAACATAGGGAAAAGTAGAAGGGGACTTTCTGAAAACCAGAAGAGGCATTTCAACTAGTTCATACAATCAAGCAATGATGATAATAGATGCATAGCTATATTCATAACATTCCAAAATGGAATTTTGGGATGTTACAAACCTACCCACCTTAAGATGAATCTCGCCCTCGAGATTCGGGTTGGCTAGAAAATAGGTGCGGATGGTCTCTACGAAGATCTTCTTCGCGTTCCCAGGTGGCTTCTTCCTCAGTATGGTGACTCCACAAAACTTTGCAGAACTTGATAATCTTGCTGCGGGTAACTCTGTTGGATGTCTCGAGGATCTTGACAGGCTTCTCCTCATAAGTCAGATCACTTTCAAGCTGTATGGCCTCTAGGGGCACGGTGTCTCGCAAAGGGATGTCAACCATCTCAGCATGACATTTCTTCAGCTGGGAAACATGGAACACATCATGAACTTCGGATAATCCTTCCGGCAATTCCAGTTTGTATGCAACTTCACCTCTACGTTCAAGAATTTTGTAGGGGCCTATGAATCTGGGTGCTAATTTTCCTTTAACACCAAATCTCTTGGTTCCTCGAAGCGGGGACACACGAAGATATGCTCGGTCTCCCACTTCATACGTCACTTCCTTGCGCTTGTTGTCAGCATAGCTCTTCTGTCGAGATTGAGCTATTTTGAGTCTGTCACGTATCAACTTGACTTTCTCTTCAGAATCTCGGATAAGGTCGGGACCAAAAAGTTGTCGGTCTCCAACACCATCCCACGTCAGTGGTGTTCTACATCTTCTTCCGTATAAAGCTTCGAAAGGGGCCATCTTTAGACTGGTCTGATAACTGTTGTTGTATGAGAATTCTGCGTAAGGCAAGTTTTCGTCCCAACTAGATCCATAATCTAGCGCACAAGCTCTCAACATGTCTTCCAGAATCTGATTGACTCTCTCAGTCTGGCCATCTGTCTGCGGATGAAAAGCTGTACTAAACTCCAGTCTCGTACCCAAAGTCTCATGTAACTGATGCCAAAACTTTGAAGTGAATTGTGTTCCTCTATCTGACACTATACTCCTCGGAACTCCATGCAGACATACGATCCTGGTCATGTATATCTTGGCTAGCTTAGCACTGGTATAGGTGGTCTTTACTGGAATGAAGTGTGCTACCTTGGTCAAGCGATCTACCACTACCCAGATGGAATCATAACCTGAACGGGTCCTGGGCAATCCTGTGATGAAATCCATACCAAGTTTTTCCCATTTCCACTCGGGTATCGGCAAAGGTTGGAGTAACCCTGCTGGTTTCTGATGTTCTGCCTTTACTCGCTGACAAACATCACATATCGCAACATGCTCTGCAATATCTTTCTTCATACCTGTCCACCAATAACTTTCCTTTAAATCCAGATACATCTTGGTATTGCCTGGGTGTATCGAGTAAGGTGAATCGTGGGCTTCCTGAAGTATCAACTTCCTGAGCTCTGGTTCATTGGGCACATAGATTCGGTTCTCAAACCACAAAGTTCCGTGTTCATCCTCACGAAAACCTTTAGCTTTACCATCTTTCATTCTCTGTTTAATCTCAGCTATCTCCTTGTCCGATTTCTGGGCTTCTCGAATTCTTTCGGTCAAGGTGGACTGAATTTCCAGTGTAGCAACATATCCTCTTGGAACTATCTCTAGCTTGAGCTCTCTGAGATCATCGACTAACTCTTGAGGTAATCCTCCAGCTGTGAGTGTGTTCACATAAGTTTTCCGACTCAAGGCATCGGCTACAACATTAGCCTTACCTGGATGGTAGTGTAATCTCATGTCATAGTCCTTGATTAACTCTAACCATCTCCTCTGTCTGAGGTTCAACTCTTTCTGCGTGAAGATATACTTCAGGCTCTTATGGTCGGTGTAAACATCACAACTATTTCCGATAAGGAAATGTCTCCAAGTCTTGAGTGCGTGCACTACGGCTGCTAGCTCCAAGTCATGCGTGGCATAATTCAACTCATGAGGTCGTAGCTGTCTGGAAGCATAGGCTACAACTTTTCCATCCTGCATAAGTACTCCTCCAAGTCCTTGACGTGAAGCATCACAATAAACCTGGAAATCCTTCCGAATATCGGGCAAGATCAACACTGGGGCTGTGACCAAACGTTCCTTCAACTCCCGGAAACTGGCTTCACATTCCACAGTCCAAACATACTTGGATTCTTTCTTCAACAACTCTGTCATGGGCTTGGCAACCTTGGAGAAATTTTCAATGAACCTCCGGTAATATCCAGCAAGTCCAAGGAAACTGCGGATCTCCTTAACTGAGGTGGGTGACTTCCACTCGGTGACGGCTTCAACCTTAGCGGGGTCTACGGCTATTCCTTCTCCGGAAATAACATGTCCAAGGAATCCGACTTCCGTCAACCAAAATTCACATTTGCTGAACTTGGCATATAACTGATGCTCTCTTAGCTTTTCCAGAACTAAACGCAAATGTTGCTTATGCTCTTCCTCGTTCTTGGAGAATATCAGAATGTCATCGATGAACACCACAACAAACTTGTCTAGGTATTCCATGAATACTTTGTTCATCAAATTCATGAAGTAGGCAGGAGCATTAGTCAATCCAAAAGACATGACCGTATACTCATACAAGCCATACCTCGTGGTGAAAGCTGTTTTGGGTATATCCTGTTCACGAATTTTCAACTGGTGATACCCTGATCGAAGATCGATCTTGGAGAATACTTTGGCTCCTACGAGCTGATCAAACAAATCATTAATCATCGGTAGAGGGTACTTGTTCTTGATAGTCACCTCGTTCAAGGCACGATAGTCCACTACCATTCTCAAAGATTTATCCTTCTTCTCCACCAAAAGAACTGGGGCTCCCCAAGGTGAAGAACTTGGGCGAATATAACCTTTGTCCAATAACTCCTTAATTTGCTTCTTGATTTCCAACAGATCATTTGCGGGCATCCGATAGGGTCTCTTGGAAATTGGGGCTGTCCCTGGCTGTAGCTCTATTAAGAACTCAATCTCCCTATCTGGTGGCATTCCTGGTAATTCTTCCGGAAATACATCTGGAAATTCTTTTACCACAGGTACTTCCTCCTGAACAACTCCTGTGAGAGAATTTAACCGAGCACTCATACGTGTGCGTCGGGATACATACTTAATCCTCTTGTTCTCCGGGGTGGTGAGTGAAACAGACTTGCTAGGGCAATCAAGATTTCCTTCATACTTGGTCATCCAATCCATGCCTAGGATTACATCCAATCCGTGTGACTCTAAGACGATGAGGTCGGTGGAAAAAACATGGTTCCCTATATTGAGTTTCAAGGCATGGCATCCTATCCCTGCCATCATCATACCTCCTGGAGAACTAACCTGAATTGGCTGACTAAGGGTTTTGGTGGGCAAACCATACTTATCCACAACTACCCTTGATATGAATGAATGAGTTGCACCCGAATCAAAAAGTACTGTAACAGGACGTGAATGCAATAAAAACTTACCAACCACAGTCTCGGGCTGATCATAGACTTCTTCCACGTTGATGTGATTCACGTGAGCACGGGGAAACGGATTGGGCTTCTTGGCTGTGGAGTTGCCGTTGTTAGTGCCGTTTCCAGTGCCTTGCTTACTCTGGGGACACTCAGTAGCATAGTGCCCTGTCTTCTGGCACTTGAAACAGGTAATGTGACTCAGATCCTTCTGAGCAGGAACTTGACGGTGCTGGTTGTTGTTCCCATTCCCATTGTCACTCTTGAAGTTACCATGGTTGAGACGGTTATTCCCATTTCCTCCATGATGGTGACCTCCATGGTTGTGCACAGTATGAGTGTGCTTTCCAAACTTACCATTTCCTGATCCGGTATTCCCGGAGTACGGGGAGTAACGAGGCTTCTGATGAGCTCCAGAGTTGAACTTCCCCTGAGTGTACTTCCGCTTGCGGTTCTCAATCTGCTGCTGTTTACCTTCCAGAATAAGTGCCTTATCCACCAGCTCTTGGTAGTTGTTGAAATTAGCCACTACCAGCTGTATGCTCAACTCATCATTGAGTCCTTCCAGAAACTTTTCTTGCTTGGCCGCATCATCGGCCACATCTCCTGGGGCATAACGTGACAATGTGTTGAAGTCGTCCACATATTGGGCCACGGAACGATTACCCTGGCGCAAGTTGCGAAACTCGCGCTTCTTTAAACTCATGGCTCCAGCTGAAACATGAGCGGTGCGGAAAGCAAGCTTGAACTGCTCCCAAGTCACATCTGCAATAGGATAAGTGGTGGTATAATTCTCCCACCATGATGCTGCTGGTCCTTCCAGTTGATGTGCGGCAAATCGCACTTTCTCAGCGTCAGTGCATCCAGCGGTGACAAGTTCTCTCTCCATCTTGCGGAGCCAGTCATCTGCCACAATGGGCTCAGTGCTGCTGGAGAAAGTTGGAGGGTTCAACCTCAGAAAACGGGTGAGATTGTCAGTCTGGGGTGGATGGTGGTTGTTGTTGTTGTTCTGGTTGTTGGTCTGATTCTGAATCAATAGTTGCATCAGTGCATTCTGTTGCTGAAGGAGTTGGGTGAGTTCCGGTGGAAAAGTGAAATCGGTCTCACGTCGTGGAGGCATCTTGCTGTTTTCAGAGGGATGAGAATTAGAATAGAACAAGGGTCTGGAAGAAATTCACTACCCATATGCAATGCAACAAACATATCACACGAAACACTCATTCATTTATTCAATCAATGTCAAACATCGGAAAATACAAATCTCAGACAACTAAACATCGACCTACGCTTTAACGACTAAAATAAAGATACATTGGAGGGCATAACTAATGTTCTCCTCAAAAGTGCATAGTCGTAGGTCCTCCGGTGGTGCTTTCCTCATAGTCTTCATCGTCGCTGATGAAGGGTGCCATGTCTCCTTCGGGGTGAAGGTTTTCTCCCATGTCTAGATGCTCCTCCAGAGTGGCGATGCGTGCATTCTGCTCATCAATCCTCTCTAAGAAGTCCTTCACTTCATGCTCGTGTTCATAGTTGGCCTCTCGCAGATCAGCTTCAAGGTCCAGCTCACGATTCATCAGATTCTTGATAGTCTTCGTGTCAGCACGAACTCGAAGCTCCAGAGTCCTGATGTGAGTCTCCAAGGTCTGGATATAGGAGATATTGGTGTCTGCAGTGGGATTGGTGATGATGTTGCCATGGGCATCTCTGCGGCAAACCATGCTGAGTCCTGGTGAAATGGTTCCACCTCTGTATTCCTCCTGGATACGTCCAAGGGCACGATGAATGGCCATGTCTCTTCCAAGTATCCAACTGGGTGCCACGAACTTGAGATCTATGGGTTCCTTCCGATTCCCAAAGGTCTTCCCTGGAATATGCACCTCGATCCTGTAGCGTCCATCTTGGGGAAATGACATGATAGGAATCCCGGTGATGCTCGGCAAAGCAATCCTTATGTCCTTGACGATCCTCATCAGCTCCTTACCAAAGGGCATCGTTGCGTCAGGCTGGCAAAACTCTGTGATCAACACTGGGATGAAGGTGGCCATCTATAAATTTTGAAATAATCGGAGAGGAGTCAGAAACGAATAGATGAGAGTATAAGATATTTAAAGACAAAGAGAAACAATCCTAAGGCTTTCCAATCCTAGAGGTTACGTCCTACGGTCAACCTGGCTCTGATACCATTTCTGTAACGACCCGACCTGGAAGGTCAAGTCTCCGGTGTTTCCGTACCATCCCAAGATCATGCTGGTACACACACGGTACATCAATGTATATATCAAAGGTAAATCACACAGCATTATATTAATCGAAATCTCATATCGAGTTCTTTATTACGATAAAAATTACAATAAAGTGGCCAAAGGCCAACTCATGAGAATATCTAAATCTTGCGGAAGCGTCGAAGGTAGATGAGTCCATCCGACTCCAAGGGCATCTCACTGAGCATAGAACGTGTCCTCACTCCTGGTCGGAAAAATACTCTGCAACATGATACGTTGCAGCCGTGTAGGTCAGCATATGGAGTATGCCGGCAAAGTCACAAGAGAGGGGTGAAAATAATCAGCTAGTCTATATGCTTATATGGCAGGTGGGGTGGTAAGTTTTGCGTAAAGCCAATTTTTCCTACATCTAGAAAAAGGGCTAAGCAAAGCATTACTAAGTTGGTTGATTAATGAGATGGTTCCATCAACCAATTCTCATACCCAAAATTATTAAATTCCCACATCATCATATTATTTGTGTTGAGAGTTCCGGAAGTTCCAATCCCTTTGGCTCAAGTCGTCCATAACCGTGGACACGGCTAATCGATTAGGTTTAAGTACTCTGCAGAGTTTTTGCACACGTTCCCCACAAGATTTGGTCGCCTCCGTTTGATTTCTCGCACTTCAGGGTGTTTGAGAAACGGATGACCAAAACATGGTCTTCCAAAGGGTTTCCCTGCGACTCTGACGATGCCCATCCTTTCCTACCGTTCTTCTACCTCTCGTAGCACCGCCTGTCCAGGGTCACCACGATATCCAACCAAGCCAGAGCCCATAATGACTTGTGGCTGTGCAGGTAAGCCTTGGGTCTTGAAGCACCCATCCATCCCTTTGTGCCTGGGTGGACCTTTCCGCGTGAATACTGGCCACCTCCAGCATCACCTAGGCTAACCACTGGTTTCTCCAGGGCGCCGTTCAACCATCATCCACCCAGAGGTATGTTGAAAACTTGGAGTATTGAAATCTTGATCATTATGTAGGTCTTGAAATTATTAACTCTCTCAACTCTCATGAATCACACAACCAACCCCGTCTACTAATAGCATAGCAAAAGGTAAAACAACGTTTCCCGGGGCCAATGTTGTCAAAGGGGTTGAGAGGGGTATCTACCACATGATACTACTACTATGTAACCAAGTTTCCAACTAACCTATCTTGCATGCAACTGGGGAGATGGTAGAACTAATGCATATAAAACATGGGTAAAACATGATCAAAGTGACTTGCCTGATTGATGATCTTCGTACTTGAGTAACTCTAGGTAACAAGTTTCGCACTCCGGATAATCTAACGAAACAAACAATGCACTTAAATAAGCATACAACCAAAATAAGTACTCATAACATTCAGCAAAGAAGTACTAAACAAACAAGGCAAACAATGCACAAAAGTCTCTAGCAAGTAAAACACACAAAGTTTTGTTTTTTCCAAAGGGGATGATGAAAACACTACTACATAATAAAACTATTTTGAAATAGCAAAACAATTGTTGACAACAAGGAAAACAATAGAATATTTTATTAATAAACAGAATAATCAATTTAAGCTTGTTGGGAAAAGTTTAGTGAAGTTTATACAAGTTTTGATAAACACTATATGAATCAACTATAGTTATATTAACAAAAGAATGTAAAACTAAACTTATAATTTGTTAACAAAACATGTTCTTGACAGAAAAAAAATAATTTACTATTAAATCTGTCTTAGAAAACAGAAACAAAATATAGAAAACTTTGTTTGAAAACAAACTATTACTAGTTAGTTGTTTTAGTCAAATTAAGCCTAATTGAAAAGAAATTTTGATTCCTATGTTAAATAAAATTAAACTAGGCAAATTTATATTTTTATTAACAGTAAGTGAAAACACTAAATGTTTACTAACAGAACCTAATAAACAAATAAAACCAAATTCTAAATCAAACTAATCAAAATTAAGTTTATAAAACTATATTATAATAATAAGCAGATTCTGTTTTTTGGGTAAAACAGTAATCAAATATATCATGAAAATCCTCAAACTATACCTGAAGATAGTCCTAACTAATACCAAACAGTAGCAAAAAGATTCATATCAAAATCTATTTTCAAACTCTAGTTATTCAGATTTGAAGATTTTAAGCAAATTTGATTCAATTCAAATTTCATAGTTCAAATTTGAAATTTAAAAGTACAGGGTGAAACTACATGAAAATTGTGAGCTATTGCAAAAAGAATCAACTCAAAACTCTAAACAGATTAAAAGATATAAGCAAAACAAAATTGGAAAACATTCTGTTAATTAAAACAAAACAGAAAATGAAAAAAAAGTTTGCGTCGGTCAGGGGGCTACGTGGCGCGATCCGATTGGCTAAGGGGGGCGTTCGGTAGGTGAATTAGAGCGGGCGACCGTTCGGTAGAAGAAAACGGTTCGGACTTAAGTTCGTTCTAATCTGGACCGTGGGATTTGGATCGGACGGTCGAGGGGGCTTACGGAGGGAGGTTGCCGGCGTCGGGGTACTCCGGCGAGTCCGGTAGCGGCGATTGCGACGGCGAGGTGTTCCGGTGGTCGGGGAGGACGGGGAAGTGGTCCTGGCGACGGGGACGGTCCTCCGGAGGCGATTGGTGGCGACGGCGTGGCGAATGATGGTCGGAGGTGGTGGCTACGATCGACGGCGACTTCCGGTGGTGGTGGAACTCCGACGAGCAATCGACGGCGTCTCGGCGAGAGAGAGAAGGGGGCTCGGGGGGGGAATGGATGCGGGGCCGTGGGGCTCTTATATAGGCGCTCGGGGGGGTGCGGGGAGGAGAGAGGGGAGAGATCCGGTGAGGGGGAGTAACGGCCGGCGTCGGATCCGGCGAGCGCGGGGAGTGAAGACGATGACCGTTCCGGGGCAACGGTCGGACGGGGTGGGACCCGGTGTCAGTGAGAGAGCGGGAGCATTACTGCGCTCGGTCGGCCGACCGGTAACGGTTTCGGCTTTTAAAGCCGGTGGGCCGGCCCGTTTAATACCGGAAACGGTTACCGTTTCTTTTTAATAATTTCCGGAGACATTCAAAAGCTTTTAAAGCATTCAAATCGTTTGTAAATATAGGGGTATTATATATCAAAATTAACAGAATAATAAATGCTATTTAATGAACATTTCTATTCTGTCATTTGAACACTTTGAAAAAAATATTATTTCAGAAATGTCCTAATTGTTTTTAAACCCTTTTTGCAAATATTTTCAAAATAACTCCTGGTTATTTTTGTTCAAATAATTCACCAATTAGACCCTGGTGTGGAGTGTCATGTTCCTCCTCTCTTATTTGAACTTTTAACCAAAAATTTTAAATAGAGGAAGCAACATAGGGAAAAGTAGAAGGGGACTTTCTGAAAACCAGAAGAGGCATTTCAACTAGTTCATACAATCAAGCAATGATGATAATAGATGCATAGCTATATTCATAACATTCCAAAATGGAATTTTGGGATGTTACAACCGACTCCTGCCTGCATCTAGAGTATTAAGTTCATGAGGAACAGAGTAACGCAATAAGTAAGATGACATGATGTAGAGGGATAAACTCAAGCGTTATGATGAAAACCCCATCTTTTTACCCTTGATGGCACCAATACAAATACATGCCTCGCTACCCCTACTTTGTCACTTGGTGACGACACCACAAGATTGAACCCAAAACTAAACACTTCTCCCATTGCAAGAATTACCAATCTAGTTAGACAAACCAAACCAATAACTCAAAGAGACTTGCAAAGATATGAAATCATTCATATAAGAATTCAGAGAAGATTCAAATAATATTCATAGATAATCTGATCATAAATCCACAATTCATCGGATCTCGACAAATACACAGCAATAAAGTATTACATCGGATAGTTCTCCATGAAGATCATGGAGAACATGTTATTGAAGATCATAGAGAGAGAAGAAGCCATCTAGCTACTAGCTATGGACCTGAAGGTCTAAGGTGAACTACTCACGCATCATCGGAAGGGCAATGTTGTTGATGTAAATGCCCTCCGTGATTGAATCCCCCTCCGGTAGATTACCGGAAAAGGCCCCAAGATGGGATCTCACAGGAATAGAGGCTTGGAGCGGTGGAAAAGTATTATCATGGCTCTTTCTGGTATTGGGGGAATAATTCTGAATTTATAGATGAATAATTAGGGTTGAAGGAGCTACGGAGGGGACACAAGCTAGGGGCGCCCCCTAGGGCACGCCCTGGTGGCTTGTGGCTCACCCATATGTCCTTTGGCCTCTTCTCCAAGCCTCCTGGGTTCCTTCTGGTCCAAGATAAATCAGTGTAGAATTTTATTCCATTTGGACTCTTTTTGATATTCCTTTTCTTCAATACTCAAAAACAAGGGAAAAACAGAAACTGGCACTGGCCACTAGGTTAATAGGTTACAAAAATAATATAAAATAACATATTAATGCATATTAAACATCCAAAATAAATGATATAATAGCATGGAACAATCAAAAATTATAGATACGTTGGAGACGTATCAAGCATCCCCAAGCTTAATTCCTTCTCGTGCTTGAGTAGGTAAATGATAAAAACGGAATTTTTGATGGGGAATGCTACCTAACATATTTATCCATGTAATATTCTTTATTGTGGAATGAATGTTCTTATCCATAAGATTCAAAACAAAAGTTTAATATGGACATAAAAACAATAATACTTCAAGCATAATAACAATGCAATCGTGTCTTTTCGAAATAACATGGCCAAAGAAAGTTATCCCTCCAAAATCATATGGTCTGGCTATGCTCCATATTCCCCACACAAAGTATTTAAATCATGCACAACTTCGATGACAAGTCAAGCAATTGTTTCACACTTTTTATGTTCTCAAACCTTTTGAACTTTCATGCAAGGCATGAGCGTGAGCCATGAATATAACACTATAGGTGGAATAGAATATGGTGGATTTTGTGAGGAAAAGGAGAAGTTAGTCTCACATCAACTAGGCATATCAATGGTCTATGTATATTCCCATCAATATATATCAATGTGAGTGAGTAGGGATTTCCATGCAACGGATGCACTAGAGCTATAAGTGTATGAAAAGAAACTAAGTGGGTGTGCATCCAACTCGCTTGATCACGAAGACCTAGGGCAATTTGAGGAAGCCCATCATTGGAATATACAAGACAAGTTATGTAATGAAAAATTCCCACTAGTATATGAAAGTGACAAAATAGGAGACTCTCTATCATGAAGATCATGGTGCTACTTTGAAGCACAAATGTGGAAAAAAGATAGTAGCATTGTCCCTTCTCTCTTTTCTCTCATTTTTTTGGTGAGCATCTTTGGCCTCTATTTTTTATTTGGGATTCATTGGACTCTTTTATTATTTGTAAAGTCCGGAGAGTCATCCCAACTTTTGAGGGAATCATAGCTTCCATCATCCTTTCCTCTCATGGGACAATGCTCTAATAATGATGATCATCACACTTTTATTTGCTTACAACTCAAGAATTACAACTCTATACTTAGAAAAAAAATATGACTCTATATGAATGCCTCCGATGGTGTATTGGGATGTGCAATGATCTAGCCTAGCAAATGACATCAAAAAACGGACAAGGCATGAAAACATCATGCTAGATATCTTACGATCATGCAAAGCAATATGAAAATGATGGTGCGTGTCATAATAAACGGAACGGTGGAAGTTGCATGGCAATATATCTCACAATGGCTATGGAAATGCCATAATAGGTATGTATGGTGGCTGTTTTGAGGAAGGTTATACGGTGGGTTTAATGCACCGACGAAAGTTGCGCGGTACTAGAGAGGCCAGCAATGGTGGAAGGGTGAGACTGCGTATAGTCCATGGACTCACAATAGTCATAAAGAACTCACATACTTATTGCAAAAGTCTATTAGTTATCAAAGCAAAGTACTAGAGGCATGCTCCTAGGGGATAGGTTGGTAGGAGTTAACCATCGCATGCTCTCGACCCTCACACAAAGGATGACAATCAATAAACAAATCATGCTCCGACTTCATTACATAACAATTCACCATATGTGCATGCTACGGGAATCACAAACTTTTAACACAAGTATTTATACCAATCCGCAATTACTCACTAGCATGACTCTAATATCACCATCTTTATATCTCAAAACTATATGCAAGGAATCAAACTTCTCCTAGTATTCAATGCAATTTATATGAAAGTTTTTATTATATCCCTCTTGGATGCCCATTATATTAGGACTAAATTCATATCCTAAACCAATTACCATTCTGTTTAAAGACTCTGAAAATAATATAAGTGAGGTACAAGAGTTCAATTATTTCTATAAAATAAAACACCACCGTGCTCTAAAAAGATATAAGTGAAGCACTCTAGCAAAATTGCCTAGCTGAAAAGATATAAGTGAAGCACATAGAGTATTCTAATAAATTCACGACTCGTGCGTGTCCCTCTCAAAAGATGTGTGTAGCAAGGCTGATTCTATCAAACTAAAAATGAAAGACTCATATCATACAAGACGCTCCAAGCAAAACACATATCATGTGGTGAATAAAAATATAGCCTCAAGTAAATTTACGGATGGATTGAAGACGAAAGAGGGGATGCCTTCCGGGGCATCCCCAAGATTAGTCTCTTTGGTATCCTTTCATATTCCTTCGGTTTCCATGGGCATGACCAAGCTTAGGCTCTTGCCACTCCCTATTCCATAGTCCATCAAATCTTTACCCAAAACTTGAAAACTTCACAACACAAAACTCAACAGAAAACTCGTGAGATCCGTTAGTATGAGAAAAATAAATCACCACTTTAGGTATTGTTGTTAACTCATTGTTTATTTATATTGGTGTAATATCTACTGTATTCCAACTTATCCATGGTTCATACCCCCCGATACAACCCATAGATACATCAAAATAAGCAAACAACACAATGAAAACAAAATCTGTCAAAAACAGAATTGTGTGTAGCAATCTGTAAGCTTCGAATACTTCTGTAACTCCAAAAATTCTGAAAAATTAGGAAAATTTGGGAAATTTTTATATAAATCTTGTGTAAACATTTCAGACTCATTCGATGCTCTGGTGAATTTATAAAATTCCTGGACTGAGCGCAAATGTTTTTGTTTTTCAGCAAGATCAAATCAAGAATCACCGTAGACCATCCCAAAGGTCTTACTTGGCTCAAACACTAATTAAAACACTAACAAAAATTACTACAGATCTAAGAATGTGTAAATCACTTGATAACAAAAACTAAAAAATATAAAATAAAATTGGGTTGCCTCCCAACAAGCGCTATTGTTTAACGCCCCTAGCTAGGCATAACACAATAGATCTAGGTATTGTCATCTTTGGTATGCAATCCAAAAGTAGCTCTCATAATAAATTCATAAGGTAATTTAATTTTATTTCTAGGAAAGTGTTCCATGCCTTTCCTTAACAAAAATTGGAATCTAATGTTTCCTTCTTTCATATCAATAATTTCTCCGATCGTTCTAAGGAAAGGTCTACCAAGAATAATTGGACATGTAGGATTGCAATCTATATCAAGAACAATGAAATCTACGGGCACATAATTCCTATTTTCAAAAATAAGAACATCATTAATCCTTCCCATAGGTTTATTAATATTGGAATCCGCTAGATGCAAATTTAAAAAGCAATCATCAAGTTCATGGAAACCTAGCACATCACATAAAGTTTTCGAAATCGTGGAAACGCTAGCACCCAAATCACACAAAGCATGGAACTCATAATCTTTAATTTTAACCTTAATATTAAGTTCCCACTCATCATAAATAATTCTAGGTATATAAACTTCCAACTCAAGTTTTTCTTCAAAAGATTTCATCATAGCATCAACGATATGTTTAGTAAAAGCCTTATTTTGATTATAAGCATGCGGAGAATTCGACATGGATTGCAACAAGGAAATAAAAATCAATCAAAGAACAAATATCATACTTTAAGTCCTTGAAATCCAAAAGAGTGTGTTCATTGCTATTTAAAGTTTTGACCTATTCAATCCCACCTTTATCAATTTTAGCATTAAGATCTATAAACTACGAATCATTGGGACGACTTTTAACTAAAGTTGACTTATCTCCAGTACCATATTTATCAATATTTATATTAGAAAACAAAGTTTCAATAGGAGTCACAAGAACACACTTTTTCATGCATTCTAGTTGTTTTTTCCTTACACTCATCAATAGAAGTTCTCATAGTTTTAAAAACTCATTAATATAATGATTGGGTAGAGTAGATATAATTTTCAAAGAATCAATCTCAAGTGAAATTATATCAACTTTCCTAGCCAAATCATCAATCTTGAGCAATTTTTCTTCAATCGTGGCATTGAAAACCTTTTGCAAACTAAGAAATTCTTTAATATTATTCTCAAGATCAGAGGGCATCTTATTATAATTTCCATAAGGATTGTTGTAGTAATTACCATAATTATTAGAGGAATTACTAGGAAATGGCCTAGGGTTGAAATTACCTCTATACGCGTTATTACCAAAATTGTTCCTACCAACAAAATTCACATCGAGAGATTCATTATTATTTCCAATCAAAGAAGACAGAAATCATCCATCTTTTCATTAATTCATCCACTCTTACAAGCAAAAAAAAATCATTAATTCATCCATGTTTTCACTCAAAGTATTTATTTCTTCAATAGCATGCACTTTTTTACTAGTAGGAGATCTTTCGGTATGCCATTGAGAGTAATTTGCCATAATATTATCTAGGAGTTTAGTAGCTTATCCTAATGTGATTTCCATAAAAGTACCACCTGCGGCAGAATCTAAAAGATTTCTAGATGAAAAATTCAATCCCGCATAAAATTTGTCTATAATCATCCATAAACTCAAACCATGTGCGAGGCAATTTCTAGTCATTAATTTCATCCTCTGCCAAGACTGTGCAACATGCTCATGACCAAGTTACTTAAAATTCATTATATCATTCCTAAGGGAGATGATCTTAGCGGGCAGAAAGTACTTGGAAATAAAAGCATCTTTACACTTATTCCATGAATCAATACTATTTTTAGTCAAAGAGGAAAACCAAGTTTTAGCAAGATCTCGTAGTGAGAATGGAAATAGCTTCAATTTAACAATATCATTATCCACATATTTCTTCTTGTGCATGTCACATAACTCAACGAAAGTATTTATATGGGATGCGCTATCTTCACTAGGAAGGCCGAAAATTGTTCTTTCATAACAAGGTTAAGCAAAGCGGCATAAATTTCATAAGATTCCACACTGGTGGCGGGAGAAATCTAGCACACAAGCAAACAAAAAGCAAAAGACAAGGCGAACGAAAGAAGGGCGAATAATAAGGCAGGTCTTTTTGGTTTTTTCTAAAAATTGTTTTAGAAGTGGGGGAGAAAAAAAGAGGCAAATGGAAAATAATGTAAATGCAAGAGATGAGTTTGTGATGGGTACTTGGTAGGATAGATGTAGATCCTTCTGACAACCATGCCAAAAATTGGCAAGTTGACGGGAGAGTTCTTGTCTAAACCTGCTATGTATCCTCCCCGGAAACACCGACAGAAATCCTTCTTGCTACTTCTTGAGCTTGGGTTGGTTTTCCCTTGAAGAGGAAAGGGTGATGCAGCAAAGTAGATAAGTATTTCCCTTAGTTGTTGAGAACCAAGGTATCAATCCAGTAGGAGGTACAAGCAAGGCCCCAATCTATGCACCTACACAAACAATCAAACACTTGCACCCAACGCTATAAAGGGGTTATCAATCCCTTCACGGTTACTTGCAAGGATGAGATCTGATAGAGATAGACATAAAATATTACCAAAAGTAAAACTAAAATAAAAGTAAATAAAATTGCAGCAAAGTATTTTTGGTATTTTTGGTTTATAGATCTGAAAATATAATATGGAAAATAGACCCGGGGGCCATAGGTTTCACTAGAGGCTTCTCTCTTGAAGGAAAATAATACGGTGGGTGAACAAACTACTATCGAGCAATTGTTAGAAAAGTGCATAGTTATGACAATATCCAAGGCAATGATTATTCATATAGGCATCACATTCGTATCAAGTAGACCGAACCGATTTTGCATCTACTACTATTACTCCACACATCGACCGACTCCTGCCTGCATCTAGAGTATTAAGTTCATGAAGAACAGAGTAACACATTAAGTAAGATGACAGGATGTAGAGGGATAAACTCAAGCAATATGATCAAAACCCCATCTTTTTACCCTTGATGGCACCAACACAAATACGTGCCTCGCTACCCCTACTTTGTCACTGGGTGAGGACACCGCAAGATTGAACCCAAAACTAAGCACTTCTCCCATTGCAAGAATTACCAATCTAGTTGGACAAACCAAAGCAATAACTCGAAGAGACTTGCAAAGATGTGAAATCATGCATATAAGAATTCAGAGAAGATTCAAATAATATTCATAGATAATCTGATCATAAATCCACAATTCATCGGATCTCGACAAACACACCGCAAAAGAGTATTACATCGGATAGATCTCCATGAAGATCATGGAGAAAATGGTATTAAAGATCATAGAGAGAGAAGAAGCCATCTAGCTAGTAGCTATGGACCCGAAGGTCTGAGGTGAACTATTCATGCATCATCGGAAGGGCAATGGTCTTGATGTAAATGCCCTCCATGATCGAATCCCCCTCCGGCAGATTACCGAAGAGACCCCAAGATGGGATCTTACGAGAACAGAGGCTTGCGGCGGCAGAAAAGTATTATCGTGGCTCTTTCTGGTATTGGGGCAATATTCTGAATTTATTGGTGAATAATTAGGGTTGGAGGAGCTATGAGGGGCCCACAAGCCAGGGGCGCCCCCCAAGGGCGCGCCCTGTTGGATTGTGGCCCACCCGTAGGTCTTGTGGCCTCTTCTCCAAGCATCATGGGTTCCTTCTCGTCCAAGAAAAATCAGCATAGAATTTTATTCCATTTGGACTCCATTTGATATTCCTTTTCTGCAATACTCAAAAAGAAGGAAAAAACAGAAACTTGCAATGGGCACTCGGTTAATAGGTTAGTCCCAAAAATAATATAAAATAGCATATTAATGCATGTAAAACATCCAAAATAGATAATATAATAGCATGGAACAATAAAAAATTATAGATACGTTGGAGACGTATCAATAGGCAAGATACATGATTTATTGAAATTGACTCTGAGTCTAGTGGAAGCATGGAAGTCATGAAGCATATCTTTTAGAGCAAGTAATTGGGATTCAAAAGCAGGTACAACCAGCAGGGTATAATCAGCATACTGAATGATTGGGAAATCCTTATCATGTGTTTCCAAAGGGAGTGAGAAGGTCCCATTTCTCAACATGTTGTTAACCAGAGTCTGTAATAAATCAACTGCCAGTACAAAAAGCAAAAGAGAAAGGGGATCACCCTGCCTTACTCCCCTTTTATAGTTGAATTGTTTTCCAGGTACCCCATTTAAGATGATATAGGAAGTACCAGAAGCTAAAAACTCCTTTATCCATCCAATCCATTTGTTGTCAAATCCCTTGTGGTGCAGAAGCTTAAGGATGAGATCATGTTCAACCGTATTAAAAGCCTTGGCAAAATCCAACTTAACAATTAGAATTGGCTTCTTTGACTTATGGAACTGATGAATATACTCCAGGGCCCAAGCTATGCAATCCTGGATAGATCTGGACTTAAAGAACCCATACTGATTTTTATGAACACACTTCAGGATTACCTTCTGCAACATGTTAGCTAGCAGTTTTGTAAGAAACTTCAAACAGGTATTTGTTAGAGATATGGGTCTAAAATCATTGGGATTCTCTAGTGACATTTTCTTAGGAGTTAGAGTGATTAATGATCCATTGATGCTGCTAAGAGTTATTTTTCCATCATAAAAATCCTTGAAGAGCTGGAGAAAATCATGTTTGATGATGTGTCAGCATCTTTTAAAAATAGTCCAGTCAAACCATTAGGCCCTGGGGCCCTATCCGTGGGCAAATGCTTAAGAACTTCATTTATTTCCTCCTCGGAGAAAGGTGCAGATAGGTTTTCAAGACTATCCACTTTATCAATCATTGATGGTAAGTCAAATTTCATATCAATTCCTTCAGAAACACCCATTCTATCCTTAAAAGTTCCCCACAACTTGACAGACATTTGCTGGTGGTCAGAGATTATGTCTCTGACTTCATTTTGCACAGAGGCAATAGTGTTTTTTCTATATCTTTCAGTGGCCATGGCCTAGAAGAATTTATAATTTTCCTCACCAACTTTAATCCATCTTATAGTACATCTCTTCTTCCAATAAGTAAACTGAAGCTAAAGCAAGTCCTCAAGATGCATTTTTATAATATTTCTGAAATTGAATTCAGGTCTGGTTAGAGGCCTTAATTCTTCTAGATTATCAAAAGCTAGGATAACCTGATTGCAAGACTGAATTAACTTATTCAGTTTAGAATAACTAGTGTGACATTTCTTCAACTCATATCTTGGCCTCTTGAATTGTTCAGTTATCCTGGCAGCAGAGTTTCTCTTGGATGTGGGAGCATTCCAAGATTGTTCAACACAATCAAGAAAACCAGGTATATCAACCCAATAGTTCTCATATTGGATTTTTCTTACATAGACATAAATCAGGAAATTCCAAAAAATGCTTCAAACTTCTAAATCATAGAAACGAGTCTATAACTTGGATGAAAATAATTTATATATGAAAATGATCAGAAGAACCCAATGAATCTGTTTATGCCATGATCATGCATGTTTGAACAAGTTAACGTCACCAACTACGACATTTTATGATTAGGGCAATGTATGAAATATCATTTGGAGTTGGAATTCAAACTTGTTTGAGTTCCACTTCAATTAACTTGGTTAACTATTTCTCTAGGTCAATTTGATACCTTAAATTTGTCATGTCATACATCATGATTGTGCATTGCATTAATTGAATGTGTTCCTTCTTCTTGTTTGTCGGTGTTATTCCTTCTCGGTAGACGATTGTTCGAACGTTATGATCATTGACACTGATGAAGAGAAGTACTATTTGCAAAACTGTCAGGCTAGCAATCTCCCCTTGAGCATACTAATATGAACCCACTCTCTCACTCCTGCTCTCTTTTAATGCATTAGGACAATAACGATTCAACTGTTACAGGTTCTCGGTAGTGGAACCCATTCCTTTGCATGACTTGTCTTTGTCACAGTAAATAGTTGAAGCCACTTAGCATGAGTAGCAACTGACTGAGCCTTCTTGTGCTTACTCATCCATGCTTGCTTACTGTGCTTGCTATGCCTAGAGTCATGTCGGGTCTGATCCACGTAGGCAATGAATCAGAATGGATGTGTTCATGTCCTACTGTGTGAGAGCTAAGTGTGTGTACACGATTTGGTAAAGGTAGCGATGAGATGCCATGTAGGAGTACATGGTGGGTTGTATCACTAGGACCGTCCTTAAGAACTAATTTCTATGTATGTTATCCAAGAAAACATACTACCACACATGGGGTTCTGGTATTTCGACCCCTCTCGGCTTATTAATCGCATTGATCTCTCTCCAGGAGTTGCAACTAGTTTCTAGTATTTGTAGGAAAAGTGATGGTGGCCATGCTTAGCGCTGCCCGACAGGGTGGGCGTTCATGCGGTATATGCACAGTAGCACGGTGTACCAAGTGGAACCCGAACAGTGGGTTTGTGGAACCGTGCGCAAATCGTTTGAGGCCATAGAGGAAACTTCGGCCAGACATCCTTGCGGGTTTAGCCTCAAATATGCGATAAACATGGACTAGGGTCTTGTGTGGTTAACGGTCGTGGTCGACTCCTTCGCTGGGCTTCCACTCGAAGGTTGCCGAGGTGCTTTTTTACATGCACATGGCGATAAGTGGCGGGAGCGTGTGTGAAGAAGTATACCCTTGTAGGGTTTGTTAATCTGTTCGAATAGCCACGTCCTCATATATGGACTACTTGGAAAACTGATATGGTTCATAGAAAAGTGAAATGGATACTCTAAAATGCACAAGATAAGTGTATGTGCTACGGATGGCCTTCTCATAGGTAGACGGGAGTGGATCCATAGTGGTGTATTAATTTGGTGAATATGTGGACTTGTGTGCGCTGTCCCACCTCAAAGACACTACTTGTAGTCATAGTACAGGTTACCAAAGAGTCCAAGCTGGCTTGCTACAATAAAATCCACAACCCCCTTTGTTGACAATGATGCATATGTAGATAGGTTTGATATAAGTCTTGCTGAGTACCTTTGTACTCAAGGTTGCTTAATTTATGTTTTTGCAGAGGAGACATCAGTCTCATTAGTGGTTCTTACAACATGAAGTCCGATGTTGACCGGATTAGCTTGGGAATCCGAAACAGAGGTCCGGTTGTTTTGGTAGGGTCATTGTAGCTTTTTAGGATCCTCTAGCTACTATTAATAGATGTCTGTACCCAGACATGTTTTGCTTCCGCTTGTTGCTTGTATGACTTGTGTGTTGGGTCATCTGACCCCTGTTTGTAATATCACACTATGTTGGCTCTTATGAGTCATTATTGAATACTTGAGTCATAGAGTTATGTTGTTATGCCATGTTGTATCTACGCATATCATGCATATTGCATGCATGTTTCAAATGCATTGGTATGCGTGGGTTTCGACACCTAATTATGTGCCTTTAGTAGCACTCTTTACAGGAAAAATACCTCGTTGTGCTTCCACTGAGCTAGGGTAGCTTACTACTGCTAAAGACACGTTGATTCATCGGCGTGTATCCTTCTTTGCTAATGTGTCTATCCCTACGGGGAAATGTCGCGCAGTGTAATGGAGTCCATGTAGCCTCCTATGACTCGTCTACACGCAGTTGATGATAGAAATGTCTCGCAGTTTAGTGGAGTCCATGTATCTTGCTATGACTCGTCTACACACGCTGACAACCGATACCTGCCACTTGGGTTCTATGACTAGTCATGTTGACCCGGGTTCTCTGACGTATGATTTCTACCGACATAATCATATATGTGAGCGAAAAGATGCAAATGGTCCCAGCCAAGTTAAGGTGGCAGCCGTGGGGATTACCATGCTTGAGGCCACAAAGTGATGGGATATGTTACATGCTGGATTCATATGACATAGGATCGGGATCCCGACACCGAGTTCCATGATTTCAAATATGAAGCTATTATGTTTTCATGAATATGAGAGTGTTTTAGATACTATCTTGCAATTTGTATGCACCTATTACGTGTCAAGATCCGCATACCCCAAGATGGCAATAATTGGGATTCTTTCCCGTGATTGTCGTAATTTGAGGAGTTCATGTATTCACCATGTGTTAATGCTTTGTTTCGGTTCTCTATTAAAAGGAAGCCTTAATATCCCTTAGATTTCCGTATGGAGCCCACTGCCATGGGAGGATAGGATAAAAATGTCATGCAAGTTCTTATTATAACCATGTATGACTATATACAGAATACATGCCTACATTACATTCATGAACTGGAGCAAGTTCTTTGTTGCTCTAGTATGTAACTAGTACATGATTGATGTCATATAAATCATTATCCATCACCAATCCATGGCATACGTTTTTCATATACTGAATCTTGCTAAGTTACTATTTCTACTACTACTGTTAGAATCACTACAAAACTGTTGTTGTTACAGTTACCGTTACTACTACTATTTTGATGTGCTCCTAAAATTTTTTCTACAGAAAGATAACCAAGGTGTGGTTGAATTGACAACTAAAATGCCAAGACCAATAAATATTTTTGGCTCTCCTTGTATTGAATCAACAAATTTGGGTAAAATACTTCCCTCGAAGATTTTTACCATGTGGGTTATTACCGCGTGTTCTGAAAATATATGGTAAGACTATTAATCCCTTTGGTTTCTATAAATTGTCGTGATTGATTGATTAAGTAGTTAAAAAATTGGAACAAGATAATATAATGATGGAAGATAACAAGGGAAGGTGCAGTATAGTTCAACATGTCCTTACTTCAGTAAAGTACGATATTGAACGGGCAACAGAACAACATGCCACAAAGTTTAGGTGACTTACTTCAGCAAAGTATGATATTAAATGGGACGACACTCCTAAACATAATAGAAGGCCACAAATGCCAGAAAGTTTAGACAACCCAAAAGTTACCCAATTGAGGACTACGCGTCATGATCTACGTGATCACATATCATAGGAGCCTCAACGAGAGCTGGGTTTAACATTGTGACCACCCAGTAATCAGGCCACACAACATCAAAATGTAGAATGTAGCCAGGCAACAACCTCGTGTCCTTGATAAAAGTAAGCAATCCCTCACTCAGGAAGTTCTTATGACCTGAAGATCTCAGCTTCACTGACTATGAGCAGTTTCTGCCTACACGAAAGTTGATGATACGATGGCCGAGCTCACCACATCTTAGGCGTTCTGCAAATTTGGCAGGTATAGGAAGGGTTGATTGCAGGTGAGAGGGCATAAGGATGCAAATAAACTTCATTCCCAAACTGTGCTAGAGTACATGCCCAACCCTAATGGGTCGCCCTATCTTCTTTATGGAAAAACACCAGGATGTTTCGCTCCTCATGTGCAAGACCCTTCATGTTCCTCTGCTACTAAAGGTCCAGCATTTCCTTCTTCCCCATCTTCTTGTGGTCCTGCGACTCATCCCTCATCTTCATCCTCTCATGTTCCTCTTGTGCAACACCCTTAATCTTGTTCTGTTACTATTGGGAAACATCAATCATCTATTCCTACTGTTACACGCCCTTTGTCTTCATCATCTTGTTCTGTTCCTGGGGAACATCCCTCATATTCATCTTGTTTGGCTCCTGGTGTGCAACTATCGTCTAAGCATTGGAACCAGGGCATCCTTCATTGCCACAAGAATGCTTCCTCTTTCTTGATACCGACAAATGATAGGGTACAATGGAAATGTGTCATTTTTCCCGCAGTGGCACAATGGCTTCCCCCTTTTATATGGGTAGTTATCCTGGGAAATTAGCCGGCCAGTAGGCTTCCTACAAATATGGTGCTTATCCTTAGATTCCTATTTAGGAGCTACTCGCAGTTCTTGGTCTGTATCCTCATGGTGCTTCTTATCGACGTTCTACTTACCAGCTAGTTGCAGCTGCTGACGTGGCTTGAGACTGCATCGGTATTTCCCCAAAGAGGCAGGGATGATGCAGCATAGTGACGGTAAGTATTTCACTAAGTTATGAAACCAAGGTATCAAACCAGTAGGAGGAACACCACACCCGAAAAAGCCACACCTGCACACAAATAACAAATACATGCAACCCGACGTGTAAGAGAGGTTGTCAATCTCTCTACCGTAAAAATATAGATTAGGTAGTGATAGATAGGAGAGATAGATCTATCAAGAACACAAAATAAAAAGGGCAAATAAAAAGTGCACAAATATATTTTTGGGTTTTTGGTATAGTATATCTAAAAACAACGAGGCAAAAAGATAGATTGGAAAGCAATATGTTGGAAAAGTAGACCCGGGGGGCATAGGTTTCACTAGTGGTTTCTCTCATGAGTATAGCACACGGTGGGTGAACAAATTACTCTTGGGAAATTGATATAAGATCAAATAATCATGACGATATCCAAGGCAATGATCATTATATAGGCATCACGTCTAAGATAAGTAGACCGACTCCTGCCTGCATCTACCACTATTACTCGACACATCGACCGCTATCCAGCATGCATCTAGTGTATTAAGTTCATGGAAAAGCGGAGTAATGCAATAAGAACGATGACATGATGTAGACAAGATCTATTCATGTAGGAATAGACCCCATATTGTTATCCTTAATGGCAACGATACATGCGTGCCTTGCTGCCCCTTCTGTCACTAGGAAAGGACACCGCAAGATTGAACCCATCACAAAGCACCTCTTCCCATGGCAAGAAAAATCGATCTAGTCGGGCTAACGAAACCAAATATTTGAAGAAAAAATAAGAGGATATAAGTAATCATTCATATAAGATATCAAAGAAGTCTCAAAAAATATTCATGGATAGAAACTAATCATGAACTCAAAATTCATCGGATCCCAACAAACACATCGCAAAAGTTTACATCAAATAGATATCCAATAGACCATCGTATTGAGAATCAAAAGAGAGAGAGGAAGGCATCTAGCTACTACCTACGGACCCGTAGGTCTATGGTGGACTACTCATGCATCATCGGATAGGCACCTATGAAGAAGATGAACCCCTACGTGATGGTGTTAGATTAGATCTTGAGGCTCTAGAACTTGCGGCCGCTGGATGTGTTTTTCGTCGACTCTCCTAGGGTTTTCTGAATATTTGGGTATTTATAGGCGTCAGAGGCGGTGGAGGGGGGCCCGTGGATAGCACAACACATCAGGGCGCACTGGGGGCCCCTGCCACGCCCTGGTGGGTTGTGGCCTGCAAAGCCCACCTCTCTGGCACTTATTAGGCCCACTGGGTGTCTTCTGGTCAAAAAAATCTCCAGAAAGTTTCGTCGCGATTGGACTCTGTTTGGTACTGATATTCTGTGAAGTAAAAACAAGCAAAAACAACAACTGGCACTTTGGCACTATGTCAATAGTTTAGTCCGAAAAAATGATATAAAACTGCTATAAAGTGATTATAAAACATCCAAGAATGATAATATAACATCATGGAACAAGCAAAATTATAGATACGTTGGAGGCGTATCAGCTGCTTGGGACCACAACCATGGAGCTTCTCCTTAGCATCTGGTTACCACTGAATTGAAGTTTCGTGGGCTTTAGGACAATGTGCATGCTTCTGTCATGCTCATTGTCTAAATTTGTGATCATTATAGGCGTATCCCCAGAAGCCATGCGTGGAAACATGAATGGTTAGGACACTAACAGAAGCTTAGCACGTAAATGGACCATATCGCCAGTCAGAACAAAAAAATTAGGTCGTGGAAACAATCACCAGATTCAGAATAAAGAAACAAACATTGTACCCTAACAGGAATAATGGCCAGAACTAGAATGTTTTCTACTTCACAGACATCACCATATGCAACAATCATGTTATATAGACGGTGGAACCAACAAGTTCACTCGTGTTCAGGCGTAACCTACCAACACAAACACCAGACCTTAGTACAGTGTCGGAGAAACATGTTCAAGGTTGCGTATGACAGATCTAGAAAGTTGGATGTTCAAAATCGTGAATCTAAAGAAAAAATACGGTGGGGTGCGGGCATGGAGGGTGCTCGAAATACACTAAATCGGACAGATAAGAGGAAGCTCACTTTCAAGCCGAGGGACGAGACGACGACGGCGAGGAGGCAACGGGTCATTTGGGCTGATAGCTTCCACAACCAGCGCGAGGGGGCAGGTTGCTCTAATACGAGACCTTCCAGTTCCAATGGTAAAGAATACGAGAGGATGATGGTTTTCTTCAGTCAGGGGGATGGCAAGAGTGGAGTGGTCGCTTGTTGATTGAGGAGCCATATAGGCGGTATCAACGGAAGAGTGGCAGGAGTGAAACATCGAATGGCCAGTTGGATGTTCCAATAGGTGTCTGTCGCCTTGTTATTAGGCACGTATAGTACCCCGAGCAACCGGCTAATTGAAGATGTCCCAAATAGGTATGTGCCATCCAGTTATTGGGCGATTGTACATCCAAGATAACATACAGTTTAGTTTTAATAGTACATAAAGTAATGAACCAAAAAAGATAAATTACAAATTCTAATGAACTACTAGAACTGCTGACCCAGCTTTGCCAGGGGATCGAGGGCGTAATCACAGGATCCAGCCCAGTACATGAGAATGTGCTATGAAATAACAGCGAGCTGATCTACCAAGTTTGTATGATATTCGTTGCCTCATTCCACAGCCTATGATCTATCTAGGACTGTCAATATCCAGCTCATCTAATTCTTCATGATTGGAAGAGGCGGAAATCTGCATAGCCAACCTATGTTTGAGTTTGACTTCTTTTGACTGCAGCGGATGAAGAATCTCTTCTTTTATGCCAACGACAAGGTCAATCTCTTGTTCTATAAATTCGATGGAAGTGGAGGTGTCAGGATAGAAAGAAAAATCCCTTTCAGCTGTGAAAATATCTTTGCAACACTCTATCCAGCCGTCTATCTCGTCATCGATGAGGCGTCGTCAACGCTCTTTTGGGCGCTCCCAAGTCTTGTGGCACCAAAATTCCAAGAGCACCATCGATCATAGAACTACATGATCCATCCCGGTCACAGTACGACAGGGGTCGACTATACTGGAATGGAGGTTTGGGTTGGTCTCAGAGGATCATTCAACATACGTGTTGAAGGGAAAGTGAGACTGAATGTAGCAAGGAAGGTCAAATGGCATTTCACCTGTCTTGTTGAAAGCTAGAATGTAACATGCCTAGCGACCTCGCGTGTACTATAATGTGCCCACTACCCACCGCAGAACTGCCCACTCCCCGCAGTTAGTTTAAAACTCTCAAGCTAGCATAAAATCAATCTTCTAGCCGCCTCCAAAACATCAAGTTCCCTAGGGTCATCCCCTTTGATTATGGTCCACTCTTCGCCTTCCCTTCCCTTCATTACCCACAAAGACCACAGTTTCCATTGATGCGTCGCCCCTCCATCGTCCTCGCGGTGGCTGGGAGACCATTGATGATGATTCTCTTCGACAGATCATAAATCATATGGAACTCCTCACCGCCGCAAGACTCGACGGTTCCTACACCAACTACTTTAGGGTGCTTGTGTGTAAACATGCGAGCGACAAGGTGATGCTCGTTGGTCTTCCATGCGTCCTTGAGGAACACGTTTTTTGGTGGTCCAATGAAGGGCGGCATGGATGAAGATGCAAGATCTCGCCTCTAGAGTGCACTGCCTTGGATGGCATGGGCCATGAATTGGAAGGCGCAAGGATTTTTTCCGACAATCAGGTAAATGATATGGATTCAAATCATCTACTTCCTGAATATACTTACATATTCAATCATTTATACGTTTAAATGGCTTTACTTTCATGTGTTATGGGGGAGACAACAAATACTTCACTTTACCAGCAAATTCTTCAAAGTAGTACATAAAAAGTGTCGTACATAAAAAGTGTGTGATGTATACATTCCTACCTTAGAACTCGCATACTTTCTGAAAGTACTTGTTCAATCATGAATAGGTTTGGGTTGGGGTTTAGATAATAGATGCTACGGAGGTGACGATTCACAACATCTACATTGGTATCTGATGTCTACTATGCAACTTTATTCTTGTAGACTCTGTTGGGCCTCCAAGCGTGGAGTTTTGTAGGACGATGGCAATTTTCCCTCAAGTGGATGACCAAAGTTTTATCAATCCATGGGAGGTGTAGGATGAAGATTGTATCTCTTGAACAACCCTGCAATCAAATAAAAGAAATCTCTTGTGTCCCCAACACACCCAATACAATGGAAAATTGTATAGGTGCACTAGTTCGGTGAAGAGATAGTGATACAAGTGTAGTATGGATAATAGAAATAGGTTTTTATAATATGAATAAATAAAAACGGGCAAGGTAACAAGTAATAAATAGAGAGAAAAATGGTATATTAACACTTGGAAATAAGGCCTAGGGTTCATACTTTCACTAGTGTGATCTCTCAACAATGCTAACACAATAGAATCATATGATTATCCCTCAATGTGCGACAAAGAATCACTCCAAAGTTCATATCTAGCAAAGAAAATAAGATGAAATTGTTGTAGGTAGTAGAACCACCTATAATTTATCCCTTTCGATCAATCTACTGCGCCCTCCCTATAAGTGTCACAAACATCCCTAGAGTTCGTACTAAAATAACACCATATGATACGCATCAAACAACTCTGATGTCAATTAGATACTCGAATGTCACCACAAGTATCCATGGGTCAATTATACAATATGCATCAAAAAAAATCAGATTCATCATATTCAATCCACGCAAAAGAACTTCAAGGAGTACCCCAATACTTTTATCGGAGAAAGTAGGACAAGAACGTGTATCAACCCATATGCATAGGTTATCCCATTGTCACCACGGGAATCCGCAGGTTGAGTACAAAACTTATATCAAGTGAATAAACAAAGAACTCCATTATCGCCACAGGTATCACATGCAAGACATAGATCAAGTGATATCAACACCAATATTCAATCCGACATAACAAAATCTGAAAGGGAAAGATTCAATTCATCACATTAAGATAGCAAGGGAAGAACACCATATGATCCAACTATATTAACAAACCTCATGATACATCAAGATCGTGGCATCTCAAGAATACGATAGAGAGAGAGAGAGATCAAACACATAGCTACTAGTACATACCCTCAGCCCCAAGGGTCAACTAGTCCCTCCCTGTCGTGAAGACCGTCAGGATGATGAAGATGGTCCCCGATGATGATTTTCCCCTCCGACAGGGTGCCGGAAGAGGGTCCCGGATGAGATTTCTTCAATATAGATAATTGCAGTGGCGGAGCGGAAGTTCTAAGTTTATTTCTCAGGCTTTTTCTATTTATAAGATTTTCCAATGTTGGAATCACGCTAAACAGAGCCACAGGGTGGTCCCAAGCTATCAGGGTGCCTCTAAGGGGGTGGTCGTGCCCTGATGGCTTAGGGTCACCTGGTGGGGCCCCTTCGGTGGTTCTTTGCCCTGGTATTTCTTATTTGTTCCAGAAAAATGCAAAAAGGTTTTGGGGGATTCAGAGAACTTTTATTGTGTGCACAAAAATAACACCACTGTAAGTGTGCTGAAAATAGCGTTAGTCCGGGTTACTTCCAATTAAATCATATAAAATGCATTAAAACCATATAAAAATATTGTAAACATAGGTAAATATGGCATGAATACTTCATAAATTATTGATGCATTGGAGACGTATCAGCATCCCCAAGCTTAATTCATGCTCGTCCTGGAGTAGGTAGATGATAAAAGAAATAATTTATGAAGTGTGAATGCTAGCATAGCGCAAAAGTTTTATAAATGATAATTTCAATCACCTTTCCAAGCATTGTTATATATATCATAAACAGTAGCTCATTTCTGATACAACTTCTCATGATGAAGTAGCAAGCTATTCACATGTTAAAGTATAGAACGTAAACTTTCTTGAAAACAAACAAACTACATTTTCAGGCATGAAACAATTACAATTCATCTTATTTTCAGGAAGGGTCTATGTAAGAGCTTTGATTTAGCAAATTCCACATACTCAACTAGCATTTAGTCTTCCATGATTGCTGACACTCAAAGCATATTTTTAGAACAAATAGTTTCAGTCAAACACATAGGAAGACATGTGCTTAATGTTTCGCCTCCCAACATATTTATCTCAGAGATAATGTCAACAATAATGCATCATGATCACCTATATTCAACTGGATATATGTGCCTGGATCTTTCCCCAGAACATGATGCTTGGCAACTAAACAATTAATAGATTGGAATAGGGATGAACATTATTGACTCTTGCATAAAGGTAAATAGAAAATTAAATACATAAAAGTAAAAGATAGGCCCTTTGAACAGGCAAGCAGAGGTTGTCATGCGCTTTTTATTTTTGTACGTGCAAGATCTTAATGGAAAGGAACATCACTTTGTATTGCCCTTTGTGATAGCAACCTTTATTATGCAGTCCATTGCTTTTATTTCCTCACCATCACAAGTTCGTACAAAGCTTATTTTCCCTTTCAATAAAAGATCATACATAGTTGGGAGAAATTTTTATTGCTTTTTGCACCAATGACAACTTATATGAAGGATCTTATTCAATCCATAGGTAGATATGGTGGACTCTCATGGCAAGAAACTGCATTTAAGGGTTTTTGCATGCACAAGTAGTATCTCTACTTATTAGAAATTTTTGTCTAGCAAAAGATTCTAAGCAAGCACCACATGTTAGAGATCCATGACAATATAACTTCTATGTGAATATAAATAAACATAACCATTATGTTGTCTCCTTATCCAACATCATCTACTTGATCAAGTTTGAAAATAATTAATGGGGACTCACAGTCATAGAAGATTTCCAAGATAGTATATTTATATGTGAAATCTCTCTTCCTTCAATATTCTTTCATGAATTGTTCAAGTGGCGAATCCTATGTTTGTTAACTTCCAATAAATTTTACCGCTTATACTTCTTGTATATGAAGTCATTACTCCCCATGGGACAAGCATATGAAGCATACATAATTTCATATTTATTTCATTCAATTCTTTCAACATTTTCTATTAGGATACAAGTGAAGAACAAGAGCGAACATCAAACTACTCTCAAAAGATATATGTGAAGATCAAAGAGTAGTCAAACAATTAAGTAGCTATGTGAGGACTCTCTTTCAATAAAGACTTTCATATTTGAGATTTATTTCAAACATCAAAGAAAAGAAAACTAAACTCCAAGAGTGACCAAATAAAAACTTAGGCTCAACATAGGCTAACCGATAATTGTTGACGAAGAGAGGTGGAATATGTAGCATCCCCAAGCTTAGATGCTTGAGACTTCTTGTAATATTAACTTGGGAGACATGGGCATCCCCAAACTTGAGATCTCATGTCTTGTTAATTCCTCTCATATCATGGTTTCACCTAGGTCTCAAAACCTCATCCACACAAAAATTGACAACAACTCATGAGATACGTTAGCGCACATAAGAATAAATAAACACTTTATGTACTGCCAAGACAAGTTGCATAATAATTTTCAAACATTATCCACTATATACTATCATTTCCAAAATTTATATCTACCAATATAAGACATGAAAACTATAGGAGAAGCAGATAACAAAACTATGACATCAATTTGTCTAAACAGGATAGTCTATAGCAATTAATTCGAAAGGTGTACTTTTGTATCTCCAAAAATTAGGAAAATTAGGACATGATAAATAATTTGTATGAACATGTTGTGTAAAATTTCAGAAACTTTCCAGGTTTTAGTAAAATATCAAAATTCAAACCCAACATCAAAAGTTTCTATTTTTATACATCATACATCAAACATGCAATTGAACCATCCTAAAGGCAATTCTTGAAACCTTTTATTGGAAAACAATATTATAAGTTATAGAAAGAAAATAGTAATGAAATAAAATGACGCTCCAAGAAAAACAATATTATTTACCAAATAAAAATATAGCTCCAAGTAAGTGTGACAGCCCAGGACCCACGTTCCAGAAGATTCCAGAAGATTCCACTTTTATTTCCGTTCTCGTCTGTGTTTCGTTTTATTGTTGCTTTCATCATCGCATCATTCGCATCATCTGCATTGCATCGTCACTTGTTTTCGAAAACTTGCATCCATTTGTAGTCGCCGGTTCTCATCGTTCTTGTTGCCCGCTTCGAGACCAACCACACATGCACGCGCCCGCAACATCATTTAAATAAAAAAAACCGTTTTTAAGTGCGCGCAAATTTTTTCTTGGATTGGGTCGAAACTTGGCGTGCGGTCTTGTTATAGTCTAGGTAGACCGTCCGCCGAATTTCGACGTGATCCGAGTTCATGAGATATCCCATCGGTCATTCATAGTAGTGAGGTTATCGGTATTTTATTGGACGTGTCGGTGTCTTGAAACCTTCGTGTCACGGGCCGCACTTCCCTCTCTTCCCCTCCTAGCCCCTCTACATGGCCACGTAGCCCCTCTCCACTTCCGGTCCGTCGAGTCGACACCCGACGGTCCGAAAACAGACAGCGCCGCTAACCCTAGCCCCTAAACCTATAAATATCCCCTCTCCCTTCCTAGTTGGGCAGCCAACCCTAGCTCCACCTCGTTCCCCGTGCCAACCAGCAGCCACTTCTCCCTCCTCCAACCGCCAGCCCGCTCGAGCCCATCTAGGCCCGTTCGAGCCCATCCGGGCCCGAATCAACTCCGTCCTCGAGCTCCTCCCATGGCTGCCCGAGCTCACGAGCTCCTCCTGCAGCCTCCCCGTCGCCGGTCGCTGCCGCCCTCGTCGAAGGAGCCCCGCGGATACGGTCGCCACCTCGCCGGGCCGCCGCCTCTCCTTCCACCCTCCCCTTCCTCTCCTTCTCTTTCTCTCACCCCATGGCCTCTCTCTCTCTCCCCGCAGGTTCGCCGCCGCCATGGCCCCTCTGCCCCGAGCTCCGGCGTGTTGCCCTGCTCCCACGCCCCCCGCAGCGCTGCCGCCTCCCACTGGATACGGTCGCCGCCTCGCCCCCTCCGGCCACCGCCTGGCTTGCCCCGCCGCCGGCGCCCCTGCACTTCTGCTCGCTCGGGATCGAGCCAGGACGAAGCGCTCGAGCCCCGCGTTGACCCCGCAGCACCCCCGCGTGGGCCTGCCGACCCAGTTCGCCCAACCTCCCCTCTGCTCCTCCAGTCGACCGGCCGATGTTGGCCCATGGTGAGCAGCAGCCCCCTTTGCGTTTTTTTATTTAGGCCATTGCGATTTAAAACGTCTCTAATTATAAAACCGTGCGCCGGATTAAAATGTTTTAAACATGAAAAATGCTTAGAATAAAATGTAGATTATCAATATACCATTTGCATCCATGCTAAAATATCTAACATGCCATTTTGTGTGTTTCGCATATTCGCCATATATTGCATTGTCATATTAATAAACGTGCATCGGGATTTAATCCAAAGCAAGTATTACTCACATCATCAGCATCGCATTTTCATGCATGATAAAAATTGTTGGCATGACGTTTGCATTTTATTCGCATTAATGAATTGCTATAAGGTGATTAGGCCATACTTGCATAATTAATTGTGATTAATTTTCCACTTGAACCTATGCATATTATATATGTTTTCGGGGTAGAAAAATCCCTAGTATTTATCTGTGCATTTAGTTTTGTCATTTGAGATTTTTTGTGCACGTCATTTATGCCGTGATGCCTTTTGTCATTTTCGTGGGATTTAATCTGTGCATGATATGAAATTATTTTCAACATGAGAATTGCCCTTTGATGTGTGTCCTAGCCCCTGGACATTTTGCTTGTCATAGAAATACATGTTTAGGTGTTATTTCGTTGTTGTCAACTTGCTATAAAATTCTGCTGTTTTGAGAGGCTAAAATATTTGAGTCCGAAATCTGTAATATTTTGTTGCTGTCTTACCATGTGATTTGCTAGTGATCTAGAAACCTTTTGTGGTTGGTGTAATGGAGTTATTTGTAGTTGATATTGTCCTTTAGTATGCTGTTAAGTTTCATGCCATAATATGCCCTGTAGCATATAGTTTTACTGCTGTCAATATGCCTTCGTGATAAAAAACTACACTATCAAAAACTGCTATTTTCACTAAGTCTGAAACTGTTTTCAAGTAGCCACCTTGTGAGCTTCCTACCATGTGATCCATGCATGTTTTGATTACGATATGTGAAGATGAAATGAAGTGTGTGTTATATGCTACTGCCCCATGCTGAGTTTGTGCATTTTAGAGTCTTGTAGCGTGTTGTTTTCACGTGTGCAAAATGCTAAGTTGCTGTTTTGGGCAGATTTCAACAAAAACTTGTTTTGGTGTTTGTGGTTGAACCGTAGCTCCGTTGTGGACATGTTGCATAAGAAACTTGCTTAGAATCTCATGTAATTTCATAATAAATTGCTGCATTCATGATTTGAGATGTTTATGATGGTATTTTCCATGCATTTGCATTCATGCCATGTGCATCTTGTGTCGCTCATATCTTTTAGACCGTAGCTCCGTTTGAGATGATCTTTATATGTAAAACGACTAGAATGAAGTGTACAATTCATGGTATTCTTATTTCTGTTTTTTAACAAATATAAAATATGATTAGTTCAGATCTGGACCAATTTCGAAATTAACATATGAGGTCGTTTCGGAAATGCTATAAGTTGTTTCCGACCTCGTTTAAGATGCCTAGATAGATAGTTTACTTATGCTTCACCTCTTGCCATGTTTAAAAACATTTAATATAGTTGTGTACCTAATGATGAACTAAATAAGTTGAACGTGGAGTTTCGTCAATATACAACTCGTTTCATATTGAGCTTCACTTCAATGTGTAGAAGTTGTTTGTTGTGATTTGTCATGCCTTGCATAATTAAACCGGACATGCATCATATTTGTTTGTGCATTGTGTCATGCATATGTTGTGGTGTATCTTGTGTTGATTGTTTGTTTTGGATTGCTTCCTCTCGATAGAGTTCTGAAAGCGTTCGGAGTGTGAGGATTCGATCGACTACGTTGGCTCGTCTTCTTCATGGATTCGTTCTTCTTCCGAGCGGGATCTCAGGCAAGATGACTCATTTCCTTGGATACCTGTACTATCATTGCCATGCTAGTTGTCTCGTCTTTATATCACTATGTCGCACTACCTACCACTTGTTTGATAAGCCTCCCAACATTGCCATAATAAGCCTTTGACCCCTTCACATCCTAGCAAACCTTTGTTTGGCTATGTTACCGCATGCTCAACCCTTCTTATAGCGTTTCTAGTTGCAGGTGCAATTGCTTCCATGTGTCAACATGAACCTTCTTTTGTTATAACACAATATTGCTGCTATTTAATTTAATGCACATATATAATTGGTAAAGGTGGAAGTCTTAGCCTTATGCTCGGTGTTTTGTTCCACTCTTTCCGCCCCTAGTTACTTGTGCACCGGTGTTATGTTCCATAATTGAGCGCTCCTAACATGCTCGGGGTTGTTATGGGGACCCCCTTGATTTTCGGGTTAGAATAAAGCTTGTCTGGCAAGGCCCAACATTGGTACTACATTTGTCTAATAACTAATAAAATTGCATAGGGACCCGTCGGCACCCGCGGATAATTTAATCAACCCCCGAGCCAGTGCTCCTCATGAGTGTTGGTACAAACTAGAGTCGTGTGCGGGGCCAACCCGGGGCAACTCGGGAGATTTCTATCAGGCCAATGTACGTTGTGCTCATCTGATTGTATCCTGAGAACGACATATGCGGCTCCTATCGGGTTCGTTGACACGCCGGGCGGCCTTGCTGGATTTGTTTTACCTTTCTCGAACGTCTTGAGTGAGGAACTCTGGTTTTCTTCGGGCTATCTCGAGATGTCGGATTTCCTTTGGAATTGCCTAGGATGATCACGAGATACGTGGTTGAGGTTATTCCCACTGCGTGTGGTTACTTTATGATGGATGAGTTGGAGCACCCCTGCAGGGTTAAATCTTTTCGAGAAGCCATGCCCGCGGTTATGTGGCAAACTTGGATACTTTGTTTAACACACGGTCATAGCAAACATGAAGTAAACTCTAATAAAATACACCAACTGTGTGCGTAACCGTGACTGTCTCTATTCATGAGTTCTTATCCGAAAGAGAACATGGTGGGGTTATGATTGACGTAAGTAGGTGTTTAGGATCAGTAAGTGATCATTTCTAGTTCACATCCGTTATGCGTACACCACCATACTTTACATTCTATACTCGTAAGTTAGCCACTCAAATAAATGCTTAGTCACTGCTGCAGCCTCACCACTTCACCATACCTCACCTATTAAGCTTGAATAGTCTTGATACCCTTGGTAATGAGATTGCCGAGTCCCTGTGGCTCACAGATTACTACAACAACAGTTGCAGGTACAGGTAATGCGATGATTTGACGTGAGCGCATTGCTTGATTTGATTTGGAGTTCTTATTCTTCTTCTTCATCAATCTTGGATGGGTTCCAGGCAGCAGCCTAGGATAGCGAGGATGGATGTCAGATGCGCTTCTATCCCTGTCGAGGCCCTCATGCCAAAATAAGGATAGGACCGCATCTTGGGCATGATATTAAGATATACCGAAAGTGTTGAAGACGAAAGAGGGGATGCCTTCCGGGGCATCCCCAAGCTTAGACGCTTGAGTATTACTTGGATATTACCTCGGGGTGCCTTAGGCATCCCCAAGCTTAGGTTCTTGCTGCTCCTTATTCACCTCATATTGCTATCTCACCCAAAACTTCACTACAAGAAATATGTCAACTTGTGATCTTCTGTCAGTAACCCTAGAAGAAATGGTCATAAATCTACGACCATTTGAAACCAATTGGTCGTAAGCTATTTGGAGGGCTCCAAACGGTAAACCATAATGACCATTTTGGTCAGAAAGGTCGTAATTTCCTTACACGAAATGGTCGTAAAGCAAACAACACTGGTCCGCTGCCTTATTTCTAGCTGATCACGACCAATATAGATGGTCATAGCCTTGTAAATTGTGGTGGATTGCTATGACTAGGTGTCACCTCATCAGTTTTGCCTATGTGTCATGTCCATGTGTCAATTTTTGCCCTAGGTTGTGAAACAACCTATATTTCTGTCATTCCCAAAATTCCAAAAATATTCTCATAAATTCTTTGGATCATATCTTCCTCAAATAAGTCAAAAACTTACCTTGCCTAGTTCACAAATAATTCAACAATATTAATTTTCCTATTCTGCTCAGAACAGCACTTTGTGAAGGAAGTGTTATTTATATTTTCTTTATTGACCCCAAAGTTTTTGGGCACTCTTTCCTATCCAAATCATTGCCTCATTACAAAATTCGGCTCCATTTGACTAGTAAATCTTCATCGGCAAATTTCCAAAGTTTTTGTTCAGCTAGAAGCTTTGTGAAGGAAGTAATAGCTAGGAACATAATAATGAGTTGAATTTCTGCCACTTCTTAAAATTCCCAAATCATAGTTGTCCACAAAATTTCAGCCCATCTAGCAATCCATATAAGCTCAACATCCAATCTTTGTTTGTGGTAATATTTTCAGTTTGTGAAGCAACTATCTTTTATATTGCCTTATAATTGATGAATATTTACCAGGACATGACCCTGCCCGTAGAACCTCCCCCCACCAAATTGTAGCTCATTTAAATTAGCCAATTTTCCTCAATATTTTTCCCAAGATTCTGTTTAGTGGAGAGCATTGTGAAGGAAGTACCATTTTATTTATCCAAATGGTATGAAATTTTTACAGTGACTTTATACGCCCAAATTATTATCCTCCTCCAAATTTCAGCTCAACCCAATCAACTATGTGAGCCCGGCTTCAATTTCTATTTTCTGGCTTGATTGGTACATTGCAAAGGATGTGCTATATGGAGCCCTCCTATCGCCCTCAAACATTTTGAGAACTCTTCCATATCTAAATCATTACCACTTGAAAATATTCAGCTCCATTTGCCTAGTAAATCTTCCTCAGCAAATTTCCAAAGTTTCTATTCAGAGAGAAGCTTTGTGAAGCAACTATATTATATATTGCTTCATTATTACTGAACATTTACTGAGGCATGACCATACCTATTTAACTTACATACACCAAATTTGAGCTCATTTCATTTATCCAGTTTCTCTCACTAATTTTTCCCAAATTTCTATCCACGTAGGAGCATTGTGAAGGAAGTACCACTTTGGCATGTCCAAATGGTATCAATTTTCTATAGTGTTTTTCTATGCCCAAATAACCATCCTCCACCCTATTTCATCTCAATCCATTCGTTATTTGGAGCCCAGCTTCAACATCCATATTTCTATCCAGTGTGGTACTTTGCAAAGCAAGTACCATCTAGGCTCCTCCATTTGAGCTGAAAATTTGTGAGGACAGTCTTCTTAGTAGATAATCATCCTCAGACAAAACTCACGCCCATTCTCCATGTGCATTTCACGTACCGCTAATCAAACACTTGGCTGCTAATTCATGTTTGAGCATAGTTCGGTCTCCTCGTGAGAATCTTCTGTTGTGATTTTCTTCCTAGCACCTAGCTGGGGAGATCCCAACCCGCCAGACATGCATAGGCCTCCCAAAATGCAGGGCAACACCATGGTCACACAGTGACAACGCGGCGGGCATGCGAGTTTACGCGCTATGGAGTTGCGGTACTTGGCCACCGTCCAAACCTCGACGTATCACCACCAAGCCATGTATTTTTGACTAAACAGATACTTCTTTATCTATAACTTACTTTTGGAAAAAATAAAGAGCAAACTATGAGGCACCTCTAGTTCAAATTTGACCCGCTTCCAACTGAATCGGCGGAGTTTTGTCTTTTTCACTAGAGGTGGATCGAAAGCTTTTGGCACCCAAATATTTTTTCAATTGTGCATTAAATATGTCCTACTATTTAATAAAAATGATTTTGTCCAATTTTGCAACAAATATTTGGTAGGTCCTTCACAAAAAAACTCATTTTGGGCACTCGAAAAAAGGAAAATGATTTTTTTGTGCAAAGAAAATGAAAACTCCCTTTGGAAACATTGTTTGCCATTTAAACATGCACCCTTGTGCACAATATGAGATAATTTTAACAAACTATGCCATGAATGTGGCCATAAGATTGATCATTTGGCTTGAAAGCCATGAATCTTTAAACATGATAGCTTATTTCTCAGAACACTTTTTTAAAATAATTAGCATATTACAAGTTTATTATTTTTCATGGTAACTTGGTCACATATAATGACACAACGCGAAGGTTTTACAATGTTTTGATTTTTTTTTGAATTATTTATGCCCGTTTCAAAATGCGGTCGAAACGACGGGTATGACCGTTCATAGCTAGGGGTTGAATCTTGCCACAATTTTGTTGGATCTCTGATTAAATAGATACTTATTTACCTATAAATTATTTTGGAAAAAATAAAGAGCAAACTATGAGGCACCTCTAGTTCAAATTTGACCCGCTTCCAACTAAATCGGCAGAGTTTTGTCTTTTTCACTAGAGGTGGATCGAAAGCTTTTGGCACCCAATTTTTTTGTGAATTGTGCATTAAATATTGCCTAATATTTTATAAAAATGATTTTTTTCCAATTTAGCAACAAATATTTGGTAGGTTCTTCACAAAAAACTCATTTTGGGTACTCGAAAAATGGAAAATGAAATTTCCGTGCACAGAAAATGAAAACTTCCTCAAGATGCATTGTTTGTCATTTCAAGATGCAAACTTATGCAAAATATAATGTCATTTGAACAAAATATGCCATGAATGTTGCCATAATATTGACCATTTTCCTTGAAATAGCTAGTCGGCGCCGGATGTTTGTATTCCTGATAAGCGTGAATGAAAACATCTTGACACTCAAAATATGGTATAATATTTTTTAAAAATGCTATAGTCCAGTTTTACAACAAATATTGATATTTTCTGTAATTTTTTCCAGAGATATAGGTAAATAACTGAGTTTCGAACCAGCCAATGAGAGACGAGAAACTGCCTTCACGCGGATCAACCAGTTGGACACGATCTGAGCCATCCATCAGCATCCATCCGGTGGTGGAGCCTCTCCTAAACAACCAAAACCCTAACCACCCACCCACACTTTCTCGCTCTCCAGATCCGATCGAGCCACCTCTCCAGATCAGATCGAGCCCTTCGCTCCTTCCTCCCCTCCCTTCCACAACCATCACCTTCGGTCGCTCCCTTCCACCACCTCCGCCCGCTCCCTTCCACCACCGCGCCATCTCCACATTCCCCTGCATGCCGCTGTGCCGTCCCGTCAGTGCGCCATCTCCACACTCCCCTGCCTGCCGCTAAATTGAGGGAAGATCTGGGGGATGTCAAAGCGGGGCGCCTTCATCGGCTCCATCCAGATCTAATACGACCTAGGCGACCGATTGGAGTGGTCGGCCCAGCACGACACCAACAGCCACATCACCCACCAAGTTCTCACCTGCGTGCACGACTACTACAACGCCTACCAGGCGGAAGGCCCCCAGGCGTTGCGGTCCATCACCTTCGTCAGCAACCGGGGTAGGTATAGGCAATTCGGGGACGAGGTCAGGATGTACTTCTCGTCGCCGGCAAAGGTCGAGGGGAAGGTGGTCGGGTTCCATGGCGCTCCACCGACACATCGAGGCTGGCAAGTTCCCTTAGGCAGTCAATATCGCCAACCAAGGTCAAGCACCAACCCCACTCCCTCTCTCCCCTACGCACCCCCGGTGCCTTGCCTTACCCAGCACTGACACACGTGCGTGATTCTACAGTCCTCGCGGCGTCCCCGGGCGACAAGGACGTGGTGCGATGCAAGGGGGTCGCGCACATCAAGTCCGACGCACGGTCAAGGCACTCACGGCCATCCGTGTCGCCGAGCGCCTCCCCATTGAAATCAGCTACCGGAAGGTGATGCGGGGTGATCTTCTCTCTCCTGTGTTAGTTTTGCTAGATCTATATGTGTGTACTTGTATTCGTGACTGTGTGGATCAAAACTAGGCTGCGGTTTTAGGATCTAGTAGTAGCCAGATCTGTTTGTGCTTATGCCTGAAGGTAAAATCTGGCGATTTGGCCGACTAAAAGGAAAGTTTGCGAAACAATTAACCTTTGAAGTTTGTGAAACAATTAACCTTTGAAGCTTGCAAATATAATCTGGCAATCTGGTCAAATGTAATTCAACCTTATGTTGTCAACTCTGCATATGAAGTATTTTCTTCGAGAACAACATTGCATAGGCGATTGTGCCATCGAAGAGGCACTAAGCAGTGAACACTTTACTTGTTATATGCTGACTTGACAAATGACTGAGTAGTGCTTATTATTGACACGTTATGTCAGCATATTATTCACACATTACTTACAAGACATCTTCTAATAGTAAAGATATGGGTCTATTTAACATGATTGATCGACACTTCATTTTCTTTTGCTATCATTCAAACTTCACATTAACAGGTCCGTGTGAGCGATAATTATTTCCGGATAGGTGGCGGCGGCGGCAGCTTGAGGCGAGCTCGCCTCATCAGGTTCTACTCCAACAGCCTGCATGCATCCGGTTCGTTAACTACTGATCAAATCCACATGCACTTCTTTACTTCCAATGCATACTATTCCATGGGAGGGAAGGGGAAGTTTTGTGAACATTGATCGTGTATGACAGGAACCTATGGCTGAAGCATTTTTTCATGAAAATTGGTTTGGAATCTGAGGTTTCGATGAGTACAAAATTTCCATCATTGCATGAGACTTTATAAATGTCTATTTTCTTTGTCTGTTCTGATACCGAGTAGCTATAACTATTTCTTAGATCAAACTTTTACTGTAAACATGGTCTTTGACACCTTAATTGATAATTTCATCCCATTTTAAAATGTTGATGTGGTCACCTCTTTTGATTGTTGTACGTCTTTATGATCTACCATACATTGTGTGAAGCATTAGGTGATGATGTTTTTATTCACCAATGAAGGCAGCCTAATTGACACCTAGTACATCAAAGTGTTCTATTCACCATACTTCTGTAAGCTAGACACACATAAGTATCAGGCCATATGTTTTCTTATAAGCAAACTATATTGATGGTTGTAAGATAAGTTAAAATATACTAGTGCTATCGTGGTTGTCATACTACATGCCATTCATTTCTTAGTTTGATGTTTTATATGCTTCTGATGAGTGATCCTTTCAATGCTAGGTGATTTGATTTTTGGAAGTTGCAAGAGGAAGATGATGAAGCGTTGTGGTTACCTATCCCCTTGTTCTGGTTGTACTCTGTAGCTAGTTATATTGTAATAGGTAGTAGTCGGCAGATTGTTTCTATGAATACTATGTAAAGACTAACATGTTAATTTTGGATATCATTTCAAGAATTTGGTGTTATTCCATTTGAAATGTTTGTCTTTTATGTACTGTGAAAATGTGAGAAATAGAAAAATGCCAAGTTGGACCGACTTAATGAAAAAGGCTTACAAAACATAAATGGCCTGTAAAAAGGTTGAGGCCCAAGCAAGATTTGGACTGTAAAAAAGGTTGAGTCCACAAACAAATGGATTGTAAAAGGCCACATCCTACAAAATAAAAGGCCAAATTGTTGGGCCAGGCCCATGTAGCGAAAAAAGTTACCAAGAAAAAATACATTAAATGGGTTGAATTATTGGGCTTGGCCCATAGAGACGGCTAGATTGGACCGGGATGATTTTGATCTTCGACCATTTTGTTTGGTCATAATTTTGCCACGTCAGCATGCCACGTTGTATCCGTTGTCTCCTGGGCAGGATGCTAGTGACCAAAACAATTGATCGTAAAATCCACAACCTTTTATTTTGGTCATAACCTTCTATGACCATTCCACAAACAAGGTCGTTAAGTTTCATTAACGACAGTCAGCTTTTGACCAACTGTTTTTGGTCACAAAAAGGTCAAAAATGGAACACAACAACCTTTTAGGACCAATATGGAGGGTCGCAAATTAACATATTTCTTGTAGTGCTTGAAAACTTCAATCACACAAAACTTAACGAAACTTTGTGAGATGGGTTAGTATAATAAAAATAGATCATTCACTTGGTTACTGTCAAGATAAGATTCATAATTGTTCTCACATAATACCTACTGTATTCTAGCATTCACATAATTTATATCACTCAATGTAATCCATGGGAACACTAAACAAAGTAAACTATGCATGCAAAATAGAATTTATCAAGAAGAGAACAATCTTTAAAGATCTGAATAAAAACCATACTTACCTAACTATAAAAATTATTAAAAATATAGCAAAACCCATACAATTTTCATATCAATAATGTGTAAAAAAAATCATAATATTTTGGTGCTCTAGTAAAATCACATAATTTATGTACTGGACGCAAAAGTTTTTGTTTTTGCATAGAATCAAAACAACAAGTATACACCGTATCACAAAGGCTATACTTGGCACATTATGAAATCAAAGGCACAAAACATGATTACTACGGTAGATTAATCTTGTGAACACACAAAAATAGAAAGTATAAGTTTTGGGTTGTCTCCCAATGAGCGTTTTTCTTTAATGTCTTTTAGCTCGGTATGATGATTTCAATGATGCTCACACAGAATAGTAATTGAAACATGCAAGGGAGCATCAAGAATCACATGGCAAGCACATTTAAGTCTAACCCACTTCCTGTGCATAGGTACTTTGGAATCAAAAAATTCATTGGAATATAAATCAACTAGAATAGGAAGGCGAAACAAGCATAACCTCAAAATTTTCAACACGTGGGGAGGAAACTTGATATTATTGCAATACCTAAAATCATATGTTCCTCCCTCATAATAATTTTCAGTAGCATCATGAAGTAATTCAACGATATAAGTATCACATAAAGCATTATCTTCATGATCCATAAGTATAGAAAAAATATTACTCTTCCCATAAGAAAACTTCTCATACATAGTAGTGGGAGGATCATATGGAACTCTAATACTATAAATTGCTTCAACATTGAAAGGGTAACGTTAAAAAAGGGTATTATTAATTATGACAATTTTATAGTAATAATCATCACTACTTTTCATAACATAAGTATCATCACAATAATCATCATACGTAGCAACTTTGTTATCATCATAATCAATTTGATCATTGAAAGTAAGGGGACTAAAAAGATCAGCTTCATTAAGCTTGGCATCCCCAAGATTGGGACAAACATTAATTGCAGCAAATATATTCTCAAACATGTCATTATCATCAAGTATAGCATCCCCAAGCTTGTGGGTTTGCATATCATTAGCATAATCCCTCTTATTATCAATAGTAAGAATGGCGCCAATAGTATACCAATTATTATCATTATAATTTTTCAAGTTGGTGCCAAAAAGATTTTCAAGATTATAAAAAGTATCATTATCTTCCGAATAATAACTATCATGACAAGTAATAGGCATAACAACATCATCAAGTGTATCATCATCCTCAATACTATAGGATAAATTCTCAACCAAGATAGAAGCAACATTATTTGGGAGAGATACATTTTTGCCACTACCTTTTCTTATTTTCTTTTTCGCCACCACATTATGTGTGGGTTTAATCATTTTTTCCATGCTTCTTATTAATGAGATTGGTTGGATAGGAAGCTCCTCGTCACTTGTTTCATTACGAGAGACAATAGGAGGGAAAGTGGGAATATTTACGCTTTCATTAGTATTCCTTTTATATTCTATTAGTTTTCTTGTCTTTCTATAGTTGGAAATATAAGCATTATCATTGCAATTTACTTCACAAAACATATAGAGTTCCTGTATTCTCGTTTCGAAATAGTTTGTGAATAAGAATGCTTCAAACCAACTATTTTTTCTGTCAATTCTTCACACACCAAAAATAAATAAAGTTCGTTATAAAGTTCAAGGGTTATCAAGTATTACAATATTTGGTCATGATTTGATCCTGAAAAAGTATGCATTGGAAATTAAGATGACCAACCCTATTGCAAAGGTCACACATAATGGGATAAAGAGAGCATAATTTCCTAGAAAATCCATTTATCCCTTTAATACACCAATTGGTTTTATCATGTTTATGATTCTTACAAAATCTATCATCCCTATAAGGCATGTGTTCACAAACTTATTCACTCCACAAAAAATGACATGCTTATAAGAAACAATTTTGTCATGACTAGTGCAATTATCGTTAGTATTACCAGTATTAATAGAAGACACACTAAAAACATTGCAACCATGCTCATCATTCAAGTATTTAATGCCAAAATAATTATTAAATTTCTTCTTCTAACACTTTCGCACAATTTTGTGATCCATCATTTCAAGAAAAACATCATACATGTAAAGAACTTGATGCAACATCAATTCCATTTTTTGTAGTTTTATTTTATAAACAAAACTAGTGATAAAAAAGAAACTAAAAGATTTAATTGCAAGATCTAAAGATATATATTCAAGCAGTCACCTCCCTGGCAATGGCGCCAAAAAAGAGCTTGATGTCTAATACGTAACTTCATTCTTGTAGACTGTGTTGGGCCTCCATGAGAAGAGTTTTGTAGGACTGTAGCAATTTTCCGTCAAGTGGATGACCTAAGGTTTGTCAATCGATGGGAGGTATAGGATGAAGATGGTCTCTCTCAAACAACCTCAGAATCAAATACAAGAAATCTCTTGTGCCCCCAACACACCCAATACAATGGCAAATGGTATAGGTGCACTAGTTTGGAAAAGAGATGGTGATACAAGTGTAGTATAGATAGTAGAAATATATTTGTATAATCTGGATAAATAAAAATAGCAAAGTAACAAGTAGTAAACAGCGAGCAAACGGTATATTAATGCTTGGAAATAAGGTCTACGGTTTATACTTTCACTAGTGCAATCTCTCAACAATGCTAACATAATAGAATAAAGATTCACTCCAAAGTGCATATATAGCAATTAACATAAGATGAAATTGTTGTAGGTAGTATAACCGCCTCAAAGTTATCCCTTCCAATCAATCTATTGAGCCGACCCTATAAGTGTCACAAATAGCCCCAAGGTTTGCACTAAAATAACACCATATGATATGCATCAATCAACTCTAATGTCACTTAGATACTTCAATTTCACCACAAGTATCAGCGAGCCAATTATACGATATGCATCAAAAAAATTAGATTCATCATATTCAATCCACGCAAAAGAACTTCAAAGAGTACCCCCAATATTTCTATCGAAAAAAGTAGGACTTGAACGTGTATCAGCCCATATGCATAAATTACCCCATTGTCACCACGGAATAAACAAGTCGAGTACCAAAACATATCTCAAGTGAATCAATAGAACACCCCATTGTCACCACGGGTATCCACATGCAAGACATACATCAAGTGATCTCAAATCCATTATTCGATCCGACATAACAAAACCTCAAAGGAAAAGATTCAATTCATCACATCAAGATAGCAAGGGAAGAACACCATATGATCCAACTATACTAACAAAGCTCATGAAACATCGAGATCAATACATCTCAAGAACACGAGAGAGAGAGAGAGAGAGAGATCAAACACATATCTACTGGTACATACCCTCAGCCCCAAGGGTGAAGTACTTCCTCCTTGTCATGAAGACGATTGGGATGGTGAATATGGCCTTCAATGATGATTTCCTCCAACAGCAGGGTGCCGTAATAGGGTCCTGGATGAGATTTATTTGATATAGAGAGTTGCAGCAGCGGAGCAGAAGTTTTAGGTTTATTTCTTAGGGTTTCTATGTTTATAGGATTTTTCAGTGTTAGGATCATGCTAAACAGATCCACATGGTGGTCCCAAGCTATCATGGCGTGCCCTAGGGGGCTGGTCATGCCCTGGTGGCTTGGTGGCACCTGGTGGCCCCCCTTCAGTGCTTCTTCACTCGAGTATTTCTTATTTGTTCCGGAAAAAATCATCAAAAAGTTTTGGGTGATATCGAGAATTTTTATTTTCTGCACAAATACAACACCACGGTAATTCTGTTAAAAATAGCGTTAGTCCGAGTTAGTTCCAATTAAATCATATAAAGTGCATCAAAATCCTATGAAAAAATTGCAAACATAGGTAAATATGGCATTAATACTTCATAAATTATCTATACGTTGGATACATATCAGTGTTGACTTTGCCGTAGCCCCAATGTCCAACGTGGGGTTTGGCCATGCCAGTTTGGAGACCATGCACATGCACTACGATGGCGACAAATCTACTCTGAAGAAGATAGCACTTTGAATCCCCCCGCAATGTTATGCTAGTACGCTTATTTCCGCCTTCTTGCGGTGTTCGACATCACGATAGCCATGACCCGACGTCAATTAGCCGGGAATGGCTGGTACATGTGATACATCTCCAATGTATCTATAATTTTTTTTCTTCTTCCATGTGGTTATATTATAATTCTTGGTTGTTTTACGATCACTTTATAACAACTTTATATCATTTTTTGGGACTAACCTATTGACATAGTGCCAAAGTGCTAGTTGTTGTTTTTGCTTGTTTTTTACTTCATAGAATATCAATACCAAATGGAGGCGAATCGCAACAAAACTTTTTGGAGATTATTTTGGACTAGAAGACAACTAGTGGGCCAAAGAAGTGCTAGTGAAGTGGGCAATGGAGACCACAACCGACCAGGGCACGCAAGACGCCCCTAGAGCGCCCTCATGGGTTGTGCCCTCCTCGAGGCCCCACTCCACCGCCTCTGATGCCTAAAAATTCCCAAATATTCTGGAAACCCTAAGGGAGTTGACAAAAACACATCTAGCCACCGCAAGTTCCAGAGCCTCGAGATCCAATCTAACACCATCACGAAGGGGTTCATCGTCCTCATTGGTGCCTCTCCGATGATGCGTGAGTAGTCCACCGTAGACCTACGGGTCCGTAGGCAGTATCTAGATGGCTTCATCTCTCTCTTTTGATTCTCAGTACAATGGTCTCTTGGAGATCTATTTGATGTAAACTTTTGCGGTGTGTTTGTTGGGATCTGATGAATTTCGAGTTCATGATCAGTTTGAACATGAATATTATTTGAGTCTTGTTTGATCTCTTATATGCATGATTACTTATAGGCTCGTATTTCTTCTTTGAATGTTTGGTTTAGTTAGGCCGACTAGATTGATTTTTCTTGCCATGGGAAGAGGTGCTTTATGATGGGTTCGATCTTGCGGTGTCCTCTCCCAGTGACAGAAGGGGCAGTGTGGCACGCATGTATCATTGCCATTAAGGATAACAAGAAGGGTTCTATTGCTACATGAATAGATCTTGTCTACATCATGTCATCGTTCTTATTGCATTACTCTGTTTTTCCATGAACTTAATACACTAGATGCATGTTGGATAGCAGTCGAAGTGTGTAGTAATATTAGTAGATGTAGGCAAGAGTCGGTCTACTTATATTGGACGTGATGCCTATATAATGATCATCGCCTTGGATATCGTCATGATTATTTGATATTCTATCAATTGCCCAATAGTAATTTGTTCACCCACCGTGTGCTATACTCATGAGAGAAGCCACTAGTGAAACCTATGGCCCCCGGATCTATTATTCGAAAAACCCAAAAATTTATTGCTGCACTTTTTATTTGCTCTTTTTATTTGTTTTCTTGAGAGATCTATCTCTCCAATCTATCATATCCTAATCTATCTTTTTATCGTAGAGAGATTGACAACCTCTCTTACACATCGGGTTGCAAGTATTTGTTCTTTGTGTCCAGGTGCTGCTTATTAGGTGGTGGTGATCCTCCTACTAGTTTGATACCTTGATTTCATAACTTAGGGAAATACTTGCCGTCGTTGTGCTGCATCATTCCTTTCTCTTTGGCAAAATACCGACGTAGTCTCATGCCACGTCAAAGGAATTTTTGGTGCGGTTGCCAGGGAGGAAGCTGTCTCTTCTACGTGCCAATCTCTCGTGCCGAGGAGACACCATGATCTTCTACCAGGTTCCTAATCACAAATCTCATCTCCTTGCAATTACATCATTTGCCATTTGCCTCTCATTTTCCTCTCCCCCAATTCACCAGTTTGCCGTTTTATTTGCCCTCTCTTTTGTTTTCCTTTTTCTCGTCACATCTCTTGCTTGCTTGCAATCTTGTCTGCGTAGTTACAATGACTCAAGAAAACACCAAGTTGTGTGATTTTTCCAATACTAATAATAATGATTTTTTTAGTACTCCGATTGCTCCTCCAGCCACTAGTGTGGAGTCTTGTGATATTAATTCCGCTTTATTGAATCTTGCCATGAAACATCAATTTGCCGGTACTCCTAATGAGGATGCCGCTTCCCATCTAAACATGTTCGTAGAATTGTGTGATATGCAAAAGAAAAAATATGTGGACAATGATATAGTGAAGTTGAAATTATTTCCTTTTCCTCGTGGGATCGTGCAAAAATTTAGTTTTCCTCTTTGCCTCGCAATAGTATCGATTCCTGGAATAAGTGCAAGGATGCTTTTATCACTAAGTATTTTCCGCCTGCGAAAATTATTTCCCTTAGGACAGAAATCATGAATTTTAAACAACTTGAGCATGAACATGTTGAAAAATATTGGGAAAGAATGAAATTTATGCTAAGAAATTGTCCTACTCATGGTTTAAATCTTTGGATGATCATACAAAAAAATTATGCGGGATTGAATTTTGTCTCTAGAAATCTTTTAGATTCTGCTACGGGTGGTACTTTTATGGAAACTACATAAAACCCCGCGCGTTGCTGCGGGACGTGTGGTTAATAATTTTTAACAGGTTACATGAAGTGCGAATGAGATTATTTTGACCACATTCAATAGGTTGCTATCTTGTGCAATCAAAACTAAAGTATAGCTCATCCCCGATCAACAAATTTAGTTGTTTACGAAGCTCAAAATAATAGTTGCGTCTATAATGATCAAGCAGTAGGAGTTCTTGTTGTGCAATTTTTCCCTTGAAATATATGTGAACCAAATCCATACAAAAATCACTGGCCTTAAACTTTTTCTTTCTTATCTAGTTTAGGCTAAATAGTACAATTTCTTAATCAAGCATGAACTTGGCCAGTCAGTTTTGTTTCTGCTTGGACTCAAATAAGCCAAAATATCTTGATAACATGAACATCAAAAGAGAAACTACAACCCTTTAGTGGAATTAGCATGGAAACATAACTTGAGAAGGACAAACATTATCTCTAGGTTGCAATACAAATACAACATGAAGTGACTACTACCTACAAATATTTGCATGTGGTGGCTTAAGACACCATCAGAGTAAAAACAATATCATCTCAGTAGCTCAATGATACCTACTTACAAATCCTACTATCGGCACCGGAGATTGCAAATAATTTGCAACCATCATTATCAGAAGACAATGAACTGAGTTACTAATACTCTATGGACATGCAGGTACAATTAACGTTGTCAAGACATAAATCTAAACCTCTCTCCCTCTTGAATGAACACATATATCAAGTCAAATTAAGAAGTATTTTATGAAAGGCTAGAGAATTGGAAACATGCTTAACAAAAGTATATAGCGTGATTCTTCCAATAAGAAAATTCATTAAGAGGGCTTTAGAGTTCAAAATAGCATACCTCTCAAAGCTATTTAAACATTCTTAGAATTTAGAAAACCAACCATGTATATAGAAGAATCCTTACACTATTATATCTCACAATATAAACATCCGAATGTTGAACCGTTCATAGGTAGCGAATATAGATGCATCTTAAGGATATACATGATAATCTAACTTTTTAAGCATAGGGATGTTGATATGTGACATGAATCGCCCTTCATGGATTTGTACAAAAAAAGCTGGAAGAAATGATGGTAAAATATCTATGAGCAAGGTACATATGCTAATTTCGTCTAGTTAGAAGAAGAAAACCAAACCCATGCCCTCGAAAATCACCTTGGTCCCCTTCTTTCACCCGGGCTTCATCTGAATGGTCTGCGTTACCTCCTTCCTAGTGATCAGCCTGTCAGTTAGGAACCAAATCATGTAGGTGATGGTCACTCATCAGTACCGTAAAAAAATGTAAGATTGATATAATGTGACTAGGTGGTATGAATAGTGTCACTGTCTCTGGTACCAGCTAGCCAGCAGGCCCAGTACCCTCACATGCAGGCAGCATACATAAATTACAAACCACCTAATGCCCTGAAGGACCACACCACACATTTTGATAGGTGATAGTATCCAAAATAGAGTTATTCAACCAAATGCATGAATTACTCCATTGAAAAGTATGCTACTCACGTCTAAAAAAGAAAAGCGTGGTACGTACATCTTATTAGCTGCCCAAGAATCTTCTTCTGATTATGTTCATGTCGTCCAAAATCCCATGACGATATTTTTGAACAAAACACCTTCAACAATGTGATCTCTCTCACCTTATTGAACTATAGATGCTCACAATTCAAGAACAAATTTGGATCAAATCTTCCAATGATGCAGCAGGAAAAAAATCATTTTGCCTCACCTTTTTGGTAGAGCTTGGTTGCAAAAAGAGGCCATCCATCATTGCAGCGGTGGCAGGGGTCAGTTGTTGTCACGCTGGGTCATGCGATGCCGCTGCCGTTGGCCGCCATGCCACGGGACGGGCCTTGTCATGAGCATCCATGCCACGGGACGGACCTCGCGTCATGAGTGCCCATGGACGTTGGCCACCTGAGCCACAGACACAGGCAGATGCATACCGGCCGATTGTCGTAGACCATACTACGTAGACATCGCTGCTAGGCTGAGATCTTGCTATTCGCCACTACTTCTATTGCCATTTGTGTTGCAGGTAAATACACTAGAGGGAATTGCATCAAGGCGTGTCGGGGAGTGCGACTTTGGTTCTATCGGGTTGCGCTTCATTTCGAGGTGGGCGTCATTGATAGTGGTAATGCGGGAGGGCTCAGGCCGTGTACCTCATGTCGAACTGGGGCGCCGACATTGTTGTTAGTCTTGTGTGATGGAGAATCGCTGTGGGAGGGGCGGAGACGTTGATGTATTGAAGCTTTGAGTGGGGGGAGGTGTGGAACAAATGATGAGATAATGGATGCCTATGGGGAGGTTGAAACGGAAAGATTGTGAAGACGTCATAATTGCTTTGTAAGAAATGTGAAGAGATGGAATGATTGCAATTTGTTGGTATCCTTCTTCTCATTGTAGACCGTGTCGTCTAGGTCTCTTCACTTCCCACAGAGTTGAATCACACGATTTTCTTAAAGGCTGGCGTGGTGAGTTGCATGAGCAAAATAATTAAGGGTAATTAATGATGTGGCAAGGCCGATGAGGTGGATAGCCTGCATGTTAAGAGAAATATGTTAGTGGGGATGAACTATTTAGGCATTATAGATTACTTTGGGTGAACGTACTAAATTGGTAGATAATATTATAGCAAATTATTCACAATGGCATACCGAAAGACCACCTACTAGTAAAAAAAGTTAATTTGGTTGAAGAAATTAGTACGTTGAGTGATAAGATTGATCCTTTGATGAAGTTGGTTGCTAGTAAAAATACTCCTATTGATCTTAATGTTGTGCCTTTGTCTACCTTGATTGAGCAAAATAGTGATTTCATAGACTTGAACTTTGTCTCGCGAAACTGTCAATAACAATGCGTATAGAGGTAATGTTAATCCTAGGCCTTTTCCTGGAAATTCCTCTAACAATTATGGTAATTCCTATGGTAACTCCTCTTAGAATAATAATATGAACGCCTCTGATCTTGAGAGTAATATTAAAGAATTTATCAGTGTGCAAAAGGCTTTCAATACTACGATAGAAGAAAAGTTGAATAACACTGATGATATGTCTAGAAGCATTGATAGAATTTCTCATGATGTAGAAAATCTCAAGTTAAAAGCTTTGTGCCTAAGATTGATGAATCAATTAAAGTTGTATATGTCTCTATGAATGAAAGTAAGAAAAGAACCGCTATGCTTAGAGCTAAAAGAGAATTCTTAGAAAAATCATTATCTAGTGATTGCCTTCATAAGAATGATGAAGATCTTAAAGTGATTGGTTTTTCTACTATTTATTAATTTTTTAGTAATATTATTATTGATGATAAAGGGACTTAAGTAGAGTCAACTTTAGCTAGAAAGCATCACAATAATTTGAGGTTGGAAATCTTGATGAAAAATTTGATGAAAGTGGGTTTACAGAGGTCAAAACATTAACTCGTGATGTGCCCACTATTTTGGATTGCAAAGATTTTATTATCATAGTTTCTCTTTGATTGAATGTATTTCTTTGCTTCAATCCATATTGAATTCACCCCATGCTTATGAACAAAATAAAGCTTTTACTAAACATATCGTTGATGCCATGATGAAATCTTTTGAAGAGAAGTTGGAGTTGGAGATTATATTCCTAGAAAATTACATGATGAGTGGGAACCTACCATTAAGGTAAAGATTAAAAATTATGAGTGCTTTGCTTTATGTGATTTGGGTGCTAGTGTTTCCATGATTACGAAATCTTTATGTGATGTGCTTGGTCTCGCCAGTATTGAAGAATGCTCTCTTAATTTGCACTTAGAGGATTCTACTATTAAAAAGCCTTTGCGAAGAATTAATGATGTTCTTATTCCTGCAAATAGGAACTATGTGCCCATATTTATTGTTCTTGATATTGATTGCAATCCGTCTTGTCCCATTATACTTAGTAGACCGTTCTTACGAACTATAGGTGTCGTGATTGATATGGAAGAAGGCAATATTAGATTTCAGTATCCACTAAGAAAGGGTATGGAACACGTCCCTAGAACAAGAATTAAGCCACCATATGAATCAATCATGAGATCATCCTATGGATCCAAAACCAAAGATGATAATAATTGAATCTATGTGTTATGCCTAGCTAGGGGCGTAAAACGATAGCGCTTGTTGGGAGGCAACCCAATGATAAATTTATTTTTGTTTTTCCCTTTATGTTTTTGAGTGTTTCCACAATTATGCCTATGCTATGATAGGGTTTTTATGTTTTTTAGTGTTTGTGCCAAGTAGTGCCTTTAGGATGATTCATAAGATGAGTAGAAGCGATGTTCAATCTGAAACAGAAACTTTGCCTCCAGTGTTCAAAATTTTGTTTTTTACTAGAACAGGATATTGAGCTGAAATTTTAACACGTGTTGATATATAGAAGTATGGTTAAGTTACACACTACTACAGACTATTCTATTTAACACAAATTATATTTTCGTTGCATTGTGTGCTTGTTTTGATGAATCTATGGGTTGTATTGAAGGGTATGAGCCCTGGTGAAGTTAAAATACAGTAGGTATAATGCAGTAATAATATATGAATGGGTTTGCAATATCACCTAAAGTAGTGATTTGCTTTATTATACTAATATATCTCATGAATATTTTGTTGAGTTTTGTGTGATTCAAGTTTTCAAGTTTTGGGTGAGATCATGATGGATGACGGAATAAGGAGTGAAAAACGCCTAAGCTTGGGGATGCTACATCACCCCAAGATATATCCAAATAGAAACAGGAAACTAAGCTTGGGGATGCCCCCGAGTGGCATCCCCTCTTTCTTCTAACTACCATCGGTATTTTACTTCGAGCTATATTTTTATTTGTCACATATCACAAGTTTTGCTTGGAGCGTCTTGTATCATTTGAATCTTTGCTTGCTTTGCTTATTAGTTTGTCACTTGTATCCTTGCTGGACACACCTATTTGAGAGAGCCAAAATTATGCTATGATTTTTAGAATTTCTCTTTATGCTTCACTTAAACTTTTTGAGCTATGGAATTGCTCTAGTGATTCACTTATATCTTTTTGAGAACGGTGTGCTTGGAAACTTTTTAAGAAATACCCTCATGCTTCACTTATAATATTTTGAGAGATGAAACTTTTATGCTCATGTGCTTCACTTTAATTTTTTTGAGCTTGCCAAAAGCAATGGTAATATATGAAATTAGTCCCAAAGTGATAGATATCAAAGGAGGATATAATAAAATCTTTCATGAAGATCATTGGACAAATTAAACTTGATTCTTTGTAATAGTTTTGAGACATGATGATAGTAATATGTGAGTCATGTTAGTGAGTAATTATGTTTTCGTAGGAATATTGGTGTTAAAGTTTGTGGTTCCCTATGCATGCATCAAAGTCAATAGTTATGCAATGAAGTTACACCCTACTTATGGTGCATTATTCGGTGTTAGTTATGCCCAATGCTCGGTTATGTGAATTTTTTTTTCTTGGTTGGTTGCTTCTCAATCTATTTGGTAACCTCCATTTTTACTAAGTATAAATACTACTTGTGCATCCAAAATCCTTAAACCCAGTTTTGTCTTACGAGTCCACCATACGTACCTATATGCGGTATTACCATGCCGTCCTAAGCAATTTTGTATGTGCCATCTCTAATTTTAAAAATAAATTTCTTTTTGTGTTCTCGTACCGCTCATGAAATGGTAGGGGGTGTCCAATATTTTTCCATGCTAGAAGTGTTATTCTCAAGATGAGTGTTTATTAACTTGTCATTGCACGAGAGTGCGGTGGTAATAGGGATGCTCAGTCCCAAAATGAAAAAGAAAAAAAATACTTTATGTTGTCAAATAATAAATTCATTGGAAAGTGTTGGTATGGAAGGCATCCGTGGATATGGCCAGCCATAGAATGTGAAAGAATGGTGGAAAAAGGAATAAACATTATTTTTGGTTTGGGAACCGCCTATGATGTATCTAGCATGGAAAGTATTGTGAACTACTTTGTCGTTTTCATTGACAGGAAAGGCATGCCACCCAAAATATTTTTCTCTCTCAATTAAAATTTTGAGCTCTGGCACCTCTACAAATCTCTACTTCCCTCTGTGAAGGGCCTATCTATTTACTTTATGCAAATTTTTATTTTTACTTTGAGTCTCCATCTTCTCTTATAAAGCACCAACTAGGGGGCACTATGATCGTACTTGAGCATTGGGTATAGCTAATATTTGAGTGTGTTTCATTAATGGATCAATGATTGAGCATGATGGTCTAGGGATAACTTTCTTTAGTGTTAATATTTTGGAAGACATGGTTGCTTGTTGGCATGCTTAAGTATAGAAGTCATTATGTTAACACTAGATTATTGTTCTAAATCATCTAAAAGTCCAAATGCCCATGCTACCAAAGAAAAGAATATGAGATGAACATGTTAGGCAGCATTCCATATCAAAAATTCTGTTTTTATCATTTACCTACTCGAGGACTAGTAGGAATTAAGCTTGGGGATGTTGATACGTCTCCAACGTATCTATAATTTTTGCTAGTTCCATGATGTTATATTATCATTCTTGGATGTTTTACAATCACTTTATAGCAACTTTATATCATTTTTTGGGACTAACCTATTGACATAGTGCAAATGTGCTAGTTGTTGCTTTTGTTTATTTTTTACTTCGCAGAATATTAGTACCAAACGGAGTCCAATTCCGGTGAAACTTTTTGGACATTTCTTTTAGACCAGAAGACAACCAGTGGGACAAAGAAGTGCCAGAGAGGTGGGCCGTGGAGACCACAACCCACCAGGGTGTGCCAGAGGCCCCGGTGTGCCTTGATGGGTTGTTCCCTCCTCAAGGCCCCTCTCCACCACCTATGATGCCTATAAATTCCCAAATATACGAGAAACCCTAAGGGAGTCGACGAAAAACACATCCAGCCGCCGGAAGCTCCAGAGCCTCAAGATCCAATCTAACACCATCATGGAGGGGTTCACCATCCTCATTGGTGCCTCTCCGATAATGCGTGAGTAGTCCACTATAGACCTACGTCTTTGTAGGCAGTAGCTAGATGGCTTCCTCTCTCTCTTTTGATTCTCAATACAATGGTCTCTTCGAGATCTATTTGATGTAAAAATTTGCGGTGTGTTTGTTGGGATCTGATGAGTTTCGAGTCCATGATTAGTTTCAATCCATGAATACTATTTGAGTCTTCTTTGATCCCTTATATGCATGATTACTTATATCCTCATATTTCTTCTTCGAATCTTTGGTTTAGTTAGGCCGACTAGATTGTTTTTTCTTGCCATGGGAAGAGGTGCTTTCTGATGGGTTCAATCTTGCACTGTCCTCTCCTAATGACAGAAGGGGCAGTGAGGAACGGATGTATCGTTGCTATTAAGGATAACAAGATGGGGATTATTCCACATGAATAGATCTTGTCTACATCATGTCATCGTTCTTATTGCATTACTACATTTTTCCATGAACTTAGTACACTAGATGCATGCTGGATAGAGGTCTATGTGTGGAGAAATAGTAGTAGATGCAGGCAATAGTCAGTCTACTTATCTTGGGCGTGATGCCTATATACTGATCATCGCCTTGGATATCGTCATGATTATTTTATCTTCTATCAATTGCCCAACAATAAAAAAATTCACCCACCGTGTGCTATACTCATGAAAGAAGCCACTAGTGAAATCTACAGCCCCCAGGTCTATCTTTTTGCCTCTTTTGTTTTCAGATCTATTATTCCAAAAACCCAAAAATATATTGCTGCACTTTTTATTTGCTCTTTTTATTTATTGTTCTAGAGAGATCTATATCTCCAATCTATCGTATCATAATCTATCTTTTTACCGTAGAGAGATTGACAACCTCTCTTTCGCATCATGATGCAAGTATTTGTTCTTTGTGTGTAGGTGCTGCTTATTAGGTGCTGGTGATCCTCCTACTAGTTCGATACCTTGGTTTCATAACTAGGGGAAATACTTACCATCGATGTGCTGCATCATCCCTTCCTCTTTGGGGAAATACCGACGCACTCTCATGCCATGTCAACATGTTGCCTGCATCATCCCTTCCGCTTCATCCCACAATACCTCTGAATCAATAAAAGACCAAGGGAGGAAGAAATATGAATATCAACACCCACAAACTCCTTTGTGGTCTACTCATGATCTCAGCTACACATAGACCTAACTCATGATGCCACTATTGGGGAACGTTGCATGGGAAACAAAAAAAATTCCTACGCACACGCAAGATCTATCCATGGTGACAAGCATCTACGAGAGGGAGAGTGGATCTAAATACCCTTGTAGATCGCTAAGCAAGAAGCGTTAAGAAACGTGGTTGATGTAGTCGAACGTCTTCGCGATCCAAACCGCCGAGCGTCCCGCGATACAATCACGATCTAGTACCGAACGGACGACACCCTCGCGTTCAGCACACGTATAGCTCGATGGTGATCTCCGCCTTCTTGATCCAGCAAGAGGGAGCAGAGAGGTAGATGAGTTCTTTCGCAGCGCGACGGCATAGCGGTGGTGGTGGTGGTGGTGAAACTATTCCACTAGGGCTTCGCCTAAGCACTTCTGAAAACTAGAGGACTTGATCTATTGGGGAGAGAGGGCTGCACCGTGGCTTGGGGATTTCTTGTGCCGCTGCCCTCTCTCCCCTCCAGTATATATAGGAGGAAGGGGAGGGAGGTTGGTGCCCCTAGGGCTTCCCCTTGGTGCGGCCGAAGTGGGGAGGTGGAGGAGTCCAACTCCAATCCTACTAGGAGTGGGATTCCTCCTCCCCACTTGGAAACCCTTTCCACCTTTGGGTTTTCCCACCCCTAGCCACATGGGCCTTAGTGGGGGCTTTAGCCAGCCCACTAGGGGCTGGTTTTAATACTACCACAGCCCATGAGACCCTTTGAGGTGATATGCCCCTCCCGATGGTCCCCCGGTACCCTCCCGATATTCCCGGTACACTACCGAAATACCCGAAGCTTTTTCGCTGACCAAAATGGGACTTCCTATATATCAATCTTTACCTCTAGACCATTCCGTAGATCCTCATGATGTGCTAGATCTCATCCGAGACTCTGAACAACCTTTGATCACTACCATACATAACTCAACTATACCTAAACGTCAAATAACCTTAAGTGTGCAGACCCTGTGGGTTCGAGAACTATGTAGACATGACCGAGACACCTCTATGGTCAATAACCAATAGCGGACCTAGATGCCCATTTTGGTTCCTACATATTCTGTGAAGATCTTTATCAGTTGAACCTCTATGTCAAGGATTCGGTTAATCCCATATGTTGTTCCCTTTGTTCTTCGGTAAGATTTGATCCTCGGTATCTCTATACCTAGTTCAATCTCGTTACCGGAAAGTCTCTTTACTTGTTCCGTAATACAAGATCCCATGGCTAACATTTTAGTCACATTGCTTGCAAGGCTTGTTGGGATGTTGTATTACCGAGTGGGCCCTGGGGTACCTCTCCATCACACAGAGTAACAAATCCCAGTCTTGATCCATGCCCACTCAACAGACACCCTCGGAAATACCTATAGACCATCTTTATAGTCACCCAGTTATGTTGTGACATTTAATACACACAAGGTATTCCTCCGGTGTCAATGAGTTGCATGATCTCATGGTCATAGGAACAGATACTTGATATGCAGAAAACAATAGCAATAAACTGACACGATCATATGCTACTTTCATAGTTTGGGTCTTGTCCATCACATCATTCTCCTAATGATGTGATCCCATTATCAAATGACATCCCATGTCCATGTCTAGGAAACCTTGACCATCTTTGATCAACGAGCTAGTCTACTAGAGGCATACTAGGGACACAGTGTTGTCTATGTATCCACACTTGTATCGGTGTTTCCAATCAATACATTTATAGCATGGATAATAAATGATTATCATGAACAAGGAAATATAATAATAACTACTTTTATTATTGCCTCTAGGGCATATTTACAACACTTTCTTCGTATGGGTTATGTCTTACGTATGCAAGACAGGAAACTAAATTCAGTCTTCATGTAGTTATATGTTACTTCAAATTTGCATTTGTTATTACATGTTCTGCAGGAACGAGCCACCCCCCAATCAGAATCGAACTGCTAGAACTTGTTGTCCAAAGAGTTATTATATAGAGACCTATAAATGACATTAAGAACTTGGGACATAATATCCTATTAGTCCTTGTACATCGTCCAATTGTCGGTGCCGGTGTTGGAGCTAGGGTCTTCTATACCGATTGAATCATATATATGGAACTAGATATTGCTTAATAATTGAAACATGAAAATGGGTAGTGAATTCAACCTCACCTTGACCACATGGATGTGTTCAAGTCTGCAATGTGAGCTATACCTGATAGACGGCAACGCGATAGACATTTGCGATACTATTTGGGAGCATGCAAACACTATTGGAGAGAACTCTATTTTTTTAGGGACAACTACCCAATTGTTAGATGGATGCCACCTTCCGTCCATGATGCCCTTGGCTTGCCATTCATGAAACATGGGTGCGTATTCACAATGAACGGCTGGATAACTAACTGGGACGGACCTCACTTTGTGCGTTTGGTTTATTTGGTTTACTTGGTTCGATTTATATGGTTTTTTGGTCTGTACAGTATTGATACTCCAGTAAATATGGTATGTAATTTAGATATGGTTCGGTTTCGGTATATACCAAATTATTCGGTATGGTTTTGGTATGTACCGTAAAAACCAAAGTTTTTTTACTGGACACTATAGCGAGACCCCCCCCCCCAAGCCTTTAAAGCTTTTTTCGACTTACTCAAAGTACATGGATAGCTACAAGGTTACCTCAGTAACCCAAAGAAGAAAAATGTAATCTATCTAACCTAAGGGTGAGAGGAAAAAAGAAATCAGGGGGCAAGAAAGAACCCACCTTACAAGGTCTTTCTTAAACATGACCTTTATTCTACAAGCCAACATGGACATATCAGTTACAAAGCCTATCTTCCACACTGCAAATCTATGTCTAATGTTCCTGAAAACTTTAGCATTTCTGATCAACCATATATGCCAGTAGGCAATGAAAACAACCTCTGAGAAAAAGGGTTTATGAAACTCTCTTTTAGCATGTAAGGCAGCAACTGACATATCATTACCAATTCCCCAATCAATTTGCAGGTAATTCCAGACCCTTTGGTTAAACAAGCAAGAGAAGAACAGGTGATCTCTGTCTTCCCTGACGTGTGCGTGAAATTTTTTGAAGTTGACACCATCCTCCAAATGCAGTGTCTCCTCTCAACCATATCCTTGGGATTTAATCTGTCCATGATTAGCATCGAAGCTATAACTTTAAGCTTTAAAGTACAACAGCTAGCCCAAATCCAGTTGAGTAGAGGATTGAAGGATTGGGATCTATGGGCATAGCTGTAGAACATCTTTGCTGTGTAAGACTTAGTTGTACCTTGCCAATCCCAAACATCTAACTGGTTATCCTTCAACTCAACATCAATTATAAAGGATTTAATCATTGTGAGTTATGCAAAAGCTTGATCAGACAGAGGTAGATTGAACCAGTTTATCAGGTCACTACACTTAAATCCCTCCTTGACGATAGACCATGCATCCTTCACATAGGAGAAAAGCCTAGGGAACCTCTCTTTTAGTGGGACAACTGAGTTGCCAATATTCCATCTGTCCTACCAAAACAATATTGTATCACCTTGATAGACCTGAACCCAAGTAACCTCTCTAAAATAGTCCAACAATTTCAAAATATTCTTCCACCAATAAGAACTACAAGGTTCGGTTGTCTGGGGTACCCTCTCATGATAATAGGTATTCCAAATCAACTGTACCCAGGGCAAGTTAGCTTTGTTGAGGAACTTGCTAGCATGCTTCATCAGCAAAGTAGCATTATAAAAACCAAGATTAAAGTAAAAACCAAAGTTGACGCGAATTTTATAATGCCATATAATAATTTACAAATTTATGACTCAAAACATATATCTTGTTATACAAAGAGTATATAATTATATGCAGGTGTGTATGCATACATGGATTCATGGTTATGAATGTGCTTAGCATTCTTTTAAAGAGAAATATGACTCTGTTACAAGAAAATGGATGCACTTAATAGGAAATCTAGCTTCTACACACAAAAACGATTGCATGTATAGTAATTCATCCCAAGATGTATAAATATTTTTTTTGACTTCAGTTTATTCGGTTCTTTGGTATATACCATATAAAAAAACAAAACTCAAAATGGTATGAAAAGTTCATACCATGGTGAAACCATAAAATCATAAAATTGGTTCGGATCGGTTTATTTTGGTATGGTTTTCCGGTTTGTTTTTAAATGCATAGGTTGAGACAGGCCACTGCCTAATTTATGCCGCTTCAGTTTCAATGGTATTTCTTCATGGGGTATGGTACTAAGGAGTTGCCAGAGATATTCCCGCTTCTCACCACTCTGGATCATGCCATATATGAGAAACGCCTGGGACTGAAACAGTGATTGAAGTGTTCATGCATGATCCTTCACGGTCGCTCATATGGCGTTATTCCTGCATATAGGAGACAACTTTATGTAACCCGTAGACACCTTTTTAAGTGTCATTGTATGAAAATATTATTAGCATTGATTAACGACCTTATCCTAGCAACCACTGTCGGAGCTTAGGCAAGGCCCAATAGGAAATGGCCCGCCCATCTCAGGAGCTTTTCACCACATTACAGCCAACCCACGGGTCGTGGAATGACCAACCTCGCCCATCCAGCTTTTTTGTGCAAGCTCCACCACTGCTACCAACATGATTGTACTTTAATTGCCCAAAACTCACCTCATCCTCCCCAACTCAATTTTCAGCCTCTTGTTGGCATACATGTCGAGTGAAAATATGCAGCTCAAGCATGCAACCATCACCCACGAGTAGAAATGACTGGTCAAGCATGAAAATGAAAAGGTGCGTCATAATCATGATGTGTCCTCTTGTTTCCATACGCACCAATCATGTAGGATTCTATAAAGGCAAGTAAAAAAAGTCTCCACAATTACTGCACATTTGTCCTCATCTTCTCCATACCTATCAACACAAGAAGAATACTCTTTCTTGTTCTACCTTTGTTGCTTGTGCCATGGATCGTGGAGCTCGTACGAGGAGCTCAAGTTCATAAATAACCAGGCAGCATTGATCAAGACAGCGGAACCAACAGAGAAGGCCCGTCGCATTGCGGTGGCCTCACGCTCAAGCGAAGACTCTCAGCACCGCATTCGCCGTGTACCCCAACATGTAGGCGAGGGCTCTAGGAAGCGCATTCGTACCGGAGGAGAATAGTCTTTCGCCCATGACAACATGTCAGCTAAAGTCAACAAGCTAAAGGAGGAGACCGCAAGCTGGGCGAAGCTGCACGAGGAGAGAAATGCCTCGCTCGAGGAGAGCAATGCCTCACTAAAAAGGCGATCACTCTCATGGTGGAACTCGTGGACGACAAGTAGAACCTCTGCACTGAGCTCGACATGCTTAAGGAGCAGACAACCGGCCGGGTGAAGCTACACGACGAGAGAAACACCTCGGTGGAGAGGTTGTCCACCGTCATTGTCGAACTTATGGATGACAAGGTGAAGCTGACAATCGAGCGCGATTGCTAATGGAGGAATCTCCCGCTCTTTTGAAGCAACATCATGAGGGCAAGAAAGAGCTCATCGCTGCTTGCCTCGAGAAAGCCAAGCTCTGCGAACGTCATGAGGAGGTGAAAGAGCTCATCGCTGCTCACCTTCAGAAAGCAAATCCTGCCAAGATATCTAGAGATTAAGTAGATAGATAGTAAGTAAGGACCCACCGATCATTGTCTATGTCATTCCTACTTTTGCCGCATGTGGCCTTTTGAACATGTTGTTCTATCATTAGCCTGTCAAAGTTCAGATTTTATGATCAGGTATCTTTCCTACTATTTGGTGTTTACTTGACAATTGTAGTAAGAATAATATCTCAAAAGGAGTGCAAAACTAGAAAATAACAAATCAACCGATGGCCAACACTCTATATTGATTACAAAAGTAGCCACAACAACTTCATAACACAAAAGGAAGGCATAACATCATAAAACAACAGATTCAGCACCTAAAAAGCAGAGAACACAACTAGAATGACGCATAAACAAGACCGAAGTCCCTATCCTTCTCCAGTAGAATGGCTTGGGTGATGCGGGGTGCCACCGCCAGCAGCTCCCGCTCCCGGTCGTGGGATCCAGGACGTTGAAGACGGCGTCCAATGGCAGAAGTGGACTCTGATGATGAAGCTCAGAGACGATTCACCCGGCAACGACAATGGCCACCGGCACACCCTCCTTGTCTAGCAAAACGTGAACGTTAGCGTGGAGACTATTCAGCTTGTTGGAGACATGGGTGAAGAAGACGACTAGGTCCAGAATCCACAACTCGTGGAAGTCGATGGGATAGTCTAACAGATTTAACCCAGCAGCCGCCATGGTCTCAGTGGCACGACGGTAGGCATCATGCAATGATAACCCACAAGTATAGGGGATTGCAACAATTTTCAAGGTAGAGTATTCAACCCAAATTTATAGATTCGACACAAGGGGAGCCAAAGAATATTTGCAAGTATTAGCAGTTGAGCTGTCAATTCAACCACACCTAGAGATTAAATATCTACAGCAGGGTGATCAGTAGCACAGTAGTATGATAGTTTTGACACGAGTAGCAACAGTAATAGTAACGGTAGAAGTGATAGCAATAGTTTTGTAGCAAGTGTGACAGTAGCAGTAGCAATAGTAACTCAGCAAGAACAATATGTGGAAAACACTTAGGCACTAGATCGGTAAACTCGTTGGATAATATTCATCATGTAACAGTCATAACCTAGGGTGACACAGAACTAGCTCCAGTTCATAATGTAATGTAGGCATGTATTCCGTAAATAGCCATACGTGCTTATGGAAAAGAACTTGCATGACATCTTTTGTCTCACCCTCCCATGGCAACGGGATCCATAAGGAAACTAAGGGAAAGGACCCCTTTTAGCAGAGAACCGGAACAAAGCATTAACACATAGTGAATACATGAACTCCTCAAACTACGATCATCACCGGAAAGTATCCTGACTATTGTCACTCCGGGGTTTATGGATCATAATACATAATAGGTGCATATGACTAGCAAGATCGGATCGAGAACATAGATATAATGTTGATAACATAAATGGTTCAAATCAAAAATCATGGCACTCGGGCCATAGCGACAAGCATTAAGTATGGCAAAGTCATAGCAACATCAATCTCAGAACATAGTGGATACTAGGGATCAAGCCCTAACAAAACTAACTCGATTACATGATAAATCCCATCCAACTCCTCACCGACTAGCAAGCCTATGAAGTAATTACCCACTCCTAGTGGGGAGCATCATGGAATTTGCAATGGAGAAGGGTTGATGATGACGAAGACCCAAGATTCCCCTCTTCAGAGCCCCAAACAAGCTCCAGATCTGGCCTCCTGATGAAGAACAGGAGGTGGCAGCGGCTCCGTATCGTAAACACGATGACACTTTTTCTCGGACTTTTTTCTCCGAAAATAGGATTTTATAGCGCTAGAATTAGGGTCAATGGGGCCCCGAGGTGGGCAACCCACCAGGGCGCGCCTAGAGGGGGTGGTGCGCCCTGGTGTATCGTGCCTAATCAGGGCACCCCTCCGGTGGGTCTTGGCTCCAGTAATTTTTATTTATTGTAAAATAAATTCCAAAAATTTCGTCCTATTCCGAGAACTTTTCTTTCTGCACGAAAACAACACCATGGTAGTTCTGTTGAAAACAGCATCAGTCCGGGTTAGTTTCATTCAAATCATGCAAATTACAGTCCAAAATGAGAGGAAAAGCATGAGGAAAAGTAGATACGACCGAGATGTATCAACTCCCCCAAGCTTAACCCATTGCTTATCCTCAAGCAATTCCGTTGACAAACGGAAAGTGATAGAGAAAAACTTCTACGAACTCTTTTGTTCTTGTTTAGATATATATGCTTAAGTAGCACCCATGTTTTCAACAAAGATTATGAGTAACCATATCAGCAATAACTCTTAAAAATTATATTAACTCATATTAATGACATAAGCAGCTAGCGAGCAATAATAAAATATCTTAAGCGCCAACACTTTGTCAAAACAATCATGATATAATATGATGATATTGGTATCTCGCTAGCCCTTTTTGAGATTGCAAAACATAAATGCAGAGCACCTCCAAAGTTCAAGAAATGACTAAACATTGTAATTGAGGGAAGAAAAGACCCAGTCATGCTGCACCCAACATTCACTATACACAATGCATGATCATTTTAGCAAAGCGTTCAAATTCTTCTTCATCCTTTTTCTTAGATGGTTTAGGCGGAAAGGGCATGGGTTTATGAACCCATGGCCTCTTTATTTACCATGTTTTCTAGACACAAAGTCTCTTTTATCATATCGTTTATTTTTAGGTTGTGGGTTATCAAGATCAGCATCAGGATCTATTTCAACATCATTATCTGGTTCTTTATCATTGTTTGGTTGAATATCTTCACGAACATCATCATTATCATTTTCATTATCATTTTCATTATCATTAGGTGAGTGTTCATTACCAGATTGAGTTTCACCATCGGAAATAGAGACATTGTCATCTTTAGGAGGTTTTTCTATCTCAGGTTCACTAGAGGTATGCAAGGTCCTATCATTTTTCTTTATCTTTTTATTTTTAGAAGAACTAGGTGCATCAGTATTAATCCTCTGAGAGTACTGTTCAATTCTTTTAGGATGACCTTTGGGATAAAGAGGTTCTTGGGTCATTCTACCTCCTCTAGTTACTACTCTAGCAACAAAATCATTCATATTATTATTCATTTCATCAAGCAATTCTTTTTGTGATTTAGCAACTTGTTCTAACTGGGTTTGAACCATAGAGGCATGTTTTCCTACACCTCTAACATCATTACTGATTCTAAATAACAAGTCACTCAAGCGAGCAATCATATCAGAATTATATTTCAATTGTTTCAGAACATTTGCATTGAAGTGATCTTGCTACATAATGTAGTTATGAAACTCATATAAGCATTGACTAGGATGTTTATTATAAGGGATATCACCTTCATCAAACTTTAATAAAGAATTTACCTCTAGCACATGTGGAGGTGGTCGTGCGTCAAGGCCATGTATTTCTTCAATAGGTGGTAAATTCTTAACATCCTCAGCTTTAATACCTTTTTCCTTCATACATTAATTTGGCTCTTGCGTATCTTCATGACTGAGAAATAAGATACCCCTGTTCCTCAGAGTGGGTTTAAGTGGTGGTTTAGGGAGAGTCCAATCATCATAATTCTTCAATATATTATTCAATAGTTCCTCAGCTTGTTCAACAGTCTGTTCCCTGAAAACACAACCAGCACAACTATCTTGGAAGTCCCGAGAAGCATCAGTTAGTCCATTATAGAAGACATCATGTATTTCATTTTTCTTAAGAGGGTGATTCGGCAAAGCATTATGAAGTTGGAGAAGCCTCCTCCAAGCTTGTGGGAGAATCTGTTCTTCATTTTTCATAAAGTTAAATATTTCCTATAAGGCAGCTTGTTTCTTATGAGCAGGAAAATATTTTTCAGAGAAGTAGTAAATCATATCCTAGAGACTATGCACACAACTAGGAGCAAGAGTACTGTACCATATCTTAGCATCACCCTTTAATGAGAACGGAAATAATTTGAGAATATAGTAGTAGCAAATCTTCTCATCATGAGCAAAGAGGGTGGCTATATCATTCAGCTTAGTAAGATGTGCCATTACAGTTTTAGTTTCATAGCCATGGAAAGGATCAGATTCAACCAAAGTAATTAACTATGGGTCGACAGAGAATTCATAATCCTGATCGGTAACAAAGATAGGTGAAGTAGCAAACTTGGGATCACATTTCATTCTAGCATTCAAAGTTTTTTTTCTTATACTTGCATAGTAATTTCTTAAGATCGTCTCAATCCTTACAAGAAAGGATTTCTCTAGCTTTTTCTTTATCCATAACATAACCCTCAGGTATCTTAGGCATTTGAAATCTAGGTGAGCTAGGTCTAATAGGCGTTTCATAGTTCTCAGTTTCAAAGACTTCATCAGTTTCAGTAATTTCATTCTCTTTAGCTCTAGCAATTTGTTCATCAAGAAATTCACCTAGTGGCACATTATCATCAAGCATGCTACTAGCATCATCATAAGCATGATTCATAGCAGAAGTTGCATCATAAGTAACTTGCGACACATTAGGATTAATAGAATGTGGTGGTGTTGCAAGTTTACTCATAACCGAAGGTGAATCAAGTGCAGAGCTAGACAACAATTCCTTACCGCCTTTGGGGACCCCAACTCATAAGTCGTGATCACCAAATGCACATGTACAGCGATCCTAGAGATCAATGCTCACTAAACACACAGAAGCTGACTAACAAGAGTCTTACATCCACATTTAGCGTCTTACACAAATAAAGACCATGGAGGTCTAGTCTTACATAGGTAGGGCCACGAGGGCCAAACACTTAAATAGAACAAGCAACGGAAATCTTGATCGAAAGCGTGAACCCATGCCATGTGCCTTAACCAACAGGCATGCTGACTAGGAGGCGTCCTAGTTCGCATGTTCATACCAACGAACTCTTCAACATACTCCTGTTCTTCCATGCGTGGCCAATTAAATAACCAGTGGCAAGCTAATGAGTACTTTGAATGTACTCGCAAGCAACCCAAGTTGTGGAAAAAGGTAACAATGATGCATGGTATATCACTAAGTAGGTAATTTGCGGAAAGCTAATTTTCAATGCAATGACATGATCAAGTAACTAGTAAGCATGCATCAACATTTGGCAGATCTCCATATGAACAAGTTAAAGATATCTTCATAAGTAGGGGTTGAACACCTCATGTTCATTCATCATGCTAAGTCATCGGACTTAGTTCAATTCCCATGCTAAGTCATCAGACTTAGCACATGTGACCCCTTTTGTCACCATCACACCCATACTCACACCAAGTTTTTCAAAAACATCCGGACGTGGCATAAGCAGCACCACCCAACTGTCCTTGACCGTGGACATGGCTATTCGAATAGTTTTACACTCTACAGATGTGGCACACTGTACCCACAAGACTCGAGGAACTTCCATGTCATCCACGACTCGTAGTATATAACATACCTGAGGTAAGCATCTGAACAATGTCTTTCCCATGGTGATACTAAACAAATAGTCCACTCGTTGGTGCCATCCATCATGATGTACTTCACACGTATCATCCATGAGGGCACGCAACGGTGTGCCCAGTGCCTGTAAAGACATCGCATGGCCTTCCACTTCCAGGACGACCCCGTCTCAAGAGTGACCACTTCACTCTTGCCACTAGTAATGCGGGCTTCTTGCGAGTACCAACCATAGTAATCAACAAAACCCCGTCCCATAAGGGTTATCGTGGTTGCGCATGTAAGGTTGGGACGGTGAACAAATCTTAAACCCTCCGTTTTTGAAAACACACCCTCATCTCATTCCGATGCACCACTTCTTTCTCAAGTGGTCACCCAACTCATCATCATCTCCCTTGGGCACTAGTGGCACCCGACGGGGTTTTCGAAAAAGGTATTTGAAATGATTTGTGTTCCCATCACCATGCATAAACCCGAACCATTTCCGTAGCATCTACTAGCATCCTATCTACACCCACCTGCATAACCCTCATAAGATGGTAGGGTCATGCCCGATGGAAGTGTCAATGGTAAAAGTCTCGGAGGCAACCCACCGAAGGGGGGGGGGACACCACATCATGATCAATCATCAAAACAACAAGTGCTATATGTCGTGCATGAAAAAGTTCTTAACATGGTCAAAGGGCTGCTTGCCTGGCTCAACAAAGTCTCCGGGGTCTTTCAAGTCTTCTGGTCCAACTTCCTCGTCAACATCACAATCTATTGTCACGATAAATAGCGATAAAAATAAGCATTACACAAAAACAGAGTACACAAGCCACTATTAAAAATGCTACCCTACTCTGATAAATACTAAAGACTATAGTAAAAATATTTTTCTAGGGTTTTGAACTTAAAAATATTTTCAAAACTATGTAAAACAGGGGCTAATAAGGCTAAATAGGGATTTTAAATTAAAACAGTATAAAAATGTTTTCAAATATTTTTACAAGTGGCACTAATAAACTCTAGGGAATATTCGAAGATTTGTGGATTTGGAATTATTTCAATAGGATAAATAATGTGTCCTAGGTGGTTTTTGGGCTTTTCAGGAAAAAGAAAAAGGAAAAAAGGCTCGGGAATGGGCCAAAAGCGGCTGGTCAGATCGGCCCAGCCGGCGGAGCCGACCCACGCGAGCCTGGAGCACGCGCGCCGATTCAAACCTAACTAGCGGGCCAGGCTGGTCAGCAAGAGAGGGGGAGGCAGGGGACCTAGGGAGGATGAAAAGTGGGGCCCGCTTGTCATCACCTTCCTCGGGGCATGGATGCGAGAGAGGGCTCACCGGCGGCTACAGGGCACGAGGAGGCGAACGGAGGGCACCTCGTGCTCAAGGGCTCACAGCCGGTTGAGTGGTGGAGGAGGGGACGTCGGGAGGCTCCTGTTCGCCGGCGACAAGGAAATCCGGCAGCGGCTCCTCGGGAAGGGGATGGTCCGGTCTTCCTATGCATCAAACGGAGGCGGAGACGAACGGAAACTGGTCAGGAGGAAACAGGGGCTCTAGATCGCGGAAATTGAGGGCGAAGGAGGCAGGTTACCTCGTGGAAGCCGGCGGCCCGAAGCGGCGGCGCTCGGTTTGATCCCCGAGTACATAAGGAGGGGGAGGAGCTAGGGCTTGGCCGGGCGTCGAGTGGGTAGGGAAGGGGTCAGGGAAGAGGAGAGAGCTCGGGGAAGGCCCTTTTTATAGGGGGGAACTGGTCCATCGCACTATTGTGCGCCAGCGAGGGTGGGGTCGTCGCCACAGGCCACGGGGGGCTCCGGTTCGAGTTCTGGGAGTTCCTGGACGCGGTCCAATTCCAAGGAAAGGGAGAGAGAGAGCGGGGGAGGGGTCTGGCACCCGCACGTGTGAGCTCACGCATTAGCCGGCTCAGGCGTCGGGCACACGCGAGAGGGGGTCGGAGGAGGGAGAGGGATGAGGGGGCCGACCGGCGGCGTGTCTCGGACGCTGAGGCCAGCCAAGTGGCGAGACGGGGGAGCCCGAGGTTGTCAGGGGCATGAGGACACCTACGTCTAGGGGATAGAGGAGGGTATAGAATAGTGGAAAATGGCCTTGGATGCCCTAGGGTTCCTTAGGAAAAGAAGGAAGGTTGAGAGAGAGGGAGGGAAAACTTCTGTCCAGGGGGTAAAATGAGGGTTTTACTCCACTTACCTATTGATTCTTGGCCAGATAAAGCTACTAGAGGTAGCTAGTAACCCTAAGAAGTTATGGCAAAAGTTTCATGGCAACGGGAAAAGTGGAAGGAGGTGAAAATAGGGACTTACCATTTCACCAGAAGGTGTTTGATGGTGATTTGGCCCAGAATATGAATTCTATATGCCTTGATAATTAAAAGGATCAAGGGGTGGTCAAAAGTAGGACTTGCCACCAATTTTGAGAAGGTTTAATGAAAGTTCACAATGGGACTTAGTGGAAACCTAGAAATCATCAGATTCTGGTTCCTGTAGATCTAGACATGCTAATATTTTACCCTTGATGCACCACTTAGTGTAGCATCATCATTTGGTGATTAGAACATGTCCACAAAGTTTGAGGTCAAGGGGAGAAACTTCACAATGTAAAGTTGCTCAAATTTGAATCTAGACAGGAAGGGTTTTGGGATGGTTTTATGAACTAAATCAACTTGGATTGAGTTGAAACTTTACAAGATCATTACCTATGACAGTGTTGACTTGCTTGAATTTTCCTGGAATTTATTGAGAATATTTCTTATAGAAATATTTCAGAAGCTTGATTTGAACAAAAAGGGTTTTGAGGGGTTTTGCCCATGATTTGAATATGCCCATGTGTTGAAACTCATATATATGGAAAACATATGTCCATTGAGTTTCCCTAAATTTTTCTCAAATATGTTGAAAGCGTTTAAATAATTTTTCCCTATGAAAAACCATTTCTGGACTTAAGAAAAAGCTTTTAAATAAAATATAAAAACAATCTTTAAAATTAATATTTTGTGGTTTTGAAAATTCTTATATATAGTAGGTTTGAAATAAAGTCTTTGGGGAAGAAGAATCCACCCAATTTGAGGACTTACAGTGAAATCCTCATTTCAGGGTTTTTTGAAAACCTAATTAGAATAAATCCCATTTGGTCAAAACAAAATTTGATAAAAATAGTTTTGGGCACTATTCACATGGCATGATCATTGGGCAAGAAGTTTGGGTCAAGTAATATGATTATGAAGAGGGATAGAATCTAAGAGTGCCATATACCACAATCATCAAGCAAGCGAACATCATTTCAAACAAGCACAAGCACTTGAAAAAGTTTTAATTGGTACCAAATTTTATAAATCCAAGCATGGCAAGGTGATACAAAAATAGAGTGTGACACCGCCCCTCGTCTTAGCGGGTAATATCTTGGTTCTTGTACCCTTTTTATTCTTCATAGTGATCAATTGATATAAATCCCAAGTGACTCAACAAATACAGCTATGCTCCCCGGCAACGGCGCCACAAAAAGGTATTGATAACCCACATGTATAGGGGATCGCAATAGTTTTCGAGGGTAGAGTATTCAACCCAAATTTATAGATTCGACACATGGGGATCCAAAGAATATTTGCAAGTATTAGAGATTGAGTTGTCAATTCAAACACACCTAGAGATTAAATATTTGCAGCAAGGTGATCAGTAGCACAGTAGTATGATAGTTTTGATAGCTGTAGCAACAGTAATAGTAATGGTAGCAGTGATAGCAATAGTTTTGTAGAAATTGTGACAATAGCAGTACCAATAGTAACTCAACAAGAACAATATGTGGAAAACTCATAGGCACTGGATGGGTGAACTCGTTGGATAATATTCATCATGTAAGAGCCATAACCTAGGGCAACACAGAACTAGTTCTAGTTCATAAATGTAATGTAGGCATGTTTTCAATAAAGAGTCATACATGCTTATGGAAAAGAACTTGCATGACATCTTTTTTCCTACCCTCCCATGGCAGCGGGATCCATAAGGAAACTAAGGGATATTAAGGCCTCCTTTTAATAGAGAACCGGAACAAAGTATTAACACATAGTGAATACATGAACTCCTCAAACTACAGTAATCACCGGAAAGTATCCCGACTATTGTCACTCCGGGGTTTACGGATCATAACACGTAATAGGTGCATATGACTAGCAAGATTGGATCAAGAACATAGATATAATGGTGATAACATAAATGGTTCAGATCTGAAATCATGGCACTCGGGCCCTAGTGACAAGCATTGACCATGGCAAAGTCATAAAAACATCAATCTCAAAACATAGTGGATACTAGGGCTCAAGCACTAAAAAAACTAACTTGATTACATGATGAATCCCATCCAACTCCTCACCGACCAGCGAGCCTACGAAGTAATTACACACTCCCGTTGGGGAGCATCATGGAATTGGCGATGGAGACGGGTTGATAATGATGAAGACCGAAGATTCCCCTCCACGGAGCCCCAAATGGGCTCCAGATCTGGCCTCCCGATGAAGAACGGGAGGTGGTGGCGGCTCCCTATCATAAAACATGGTGAAACTTTTTATCTGCTTTTTCTCCGAAAATAGAATTTTATAGCACTGGAATTAGGGTCAATGGGGCCCCGAGGTGGGCACAACCCACCAGGGCGCGCGTGGAGGGGGTGGCGCTCCCTGGTGTATCGTTCGCAATGAGGGCACCCCCTCTGGTGGTTCTTGGTCCAATAATTCTTATTTATTGTAAAATAAATCTCCAAAAAGTTTCGTCCAGTTCTGAGAACTTTTATTTCTGCACAAAAACAACACCATGGTAGTTGTACTGAAAACAGCGTTAGTCTGGGTTAGTTTCATTCAAATCATGCAAATTAGAGTCCAAAACAAGAGAAAAAGTGTAAGGAAAAGTAGATACGACTGAGGGAGTCCAGGACTAAGGGGTCCTCGAGCCGTCGGCTCAGCTCTCATGGGCCGACCTGTTGGGCTGTTCTAACGAAGGTCAATCTATGAATGATCTCATGTCTAGGAAGGGAAGCTCCGGAGAATGGCGTGGCCTCCAAGTTATGAAGATATAATATGTGTACCCATTTCTTGTACGGGGTCAGTTGTGTGTAACTCTAGGGACCCCGGTGTCTATATAAACCGTAGGGTCCTCATTTGTAGAGGACAGGTGAACTCATCTAGGGTTTAGCTTAGTCGATCTTGGGGTGGATCAACTCTGTAATCTCCATACACATCAATACAGTCAAGCAGGACATAGGGTTTTACCTCCTCGTGAGGGCTCGAACCTGGGTAAATAATGTCTCCTTTGTCCCTTGTTACCCATCGATCGAACACTACTAGGGAAAACCTTATAGACAGGAGCCTACTAGTAGCGCTGGAAAAATAAAACCGCTGCTGATTATTACATGTAGCGTTGTGTTCCTGCAGCACTACAACTAAGGGCTTAGCAGTAGCGCTAGTCGCTAAGCAAGTGCTACTGATAAGGTGGCCCCGCCGACCCCGCCGACACTATTTATAGTAAGAACGCTGGGTGGAAGGAAGTGCTACTGCTAAGGCTACTGCCAATAGCGCTTTATGACATGCAAGCTCTACTGCTAATGTGCCACACATAGTAGCAGCGCTTTTTTGTAATCAGCGCTACTGCTAGTTGCGGCTACTGCCACCTTTTCACCCCCTCCCTCTCGCCCCCGCTTTGCACTCTCTCCCCCACTTTGCCCTCTCTCCCCTCCTTTCCCCTCTCCACTCTCCACCATTGTTTCTCCTCTTCTCTCTTACTCCTACCTCTCTAATTCTCTCCTCATTAATGTCCCCCTCCACCATAACTCTCCTCCATAAATGGCCTCTCTCACATTATCTCTCTTTCTCCTACCTCTCTTCCTCTCCCCCCAATAATGTCCACCTCCAACATAACTCCCTCTCCATTAGTTATCTAGCTAGATTCACCTCTCCTCCCCAAGAACTAGATCTAGCTAGCTATTTAGGCATCCACACGTCTCGATCGGTCTCTCTCATCATCTAATTAACAGCATGCTCTCTCGATCGATATCTCTCTTGGGAGATATATAGGTGAGTAAAATTTTGTTCATTTCAAGAATGGGAATATGTGTGTGAATGCCAATATGTGTGTTTGGGATATATGGAGAGATTTGTGTGAGTGACATGCCCTCGAGTTGCTTATGTTTCGCCAAGATGTCGATTTATTTCCATTTTGGTGAATTTCGAGCAAACTCAATATGTCCTATTTTTAGGCAAGGTCATGCCAAAATTTTATATGACTTTGAAGCATGCATGCATTATTTATTTTATAACCCTTTTGCTTGTTATACCGTGCAGTCGGTCATGAAGGTGAGTGGATGGAAGGTGGAGCGGTACATGCAATCCGCGGTGATGGACATGTACGCAAATAATCGGACTAGGATTAGATGTTCGTGTGCAAGATGCAAGGAAGGAGTCCTTTTGGACCCTTTTGATCGTGGAACTTTGAAGGCGCACCTGTGGAAGAATGGTTTCATGGATGGCTGTACTCAGTGGATAAGTGAAGAGGCTGATGATGATGAGGACGTCCACATGGCAGGGATTAACGACATGGGGCTCGACGAAGAGATGACCGATCGACGCGACGATGGCGCCGGCGAAGAATCTGGAAATTACAGCATCAGAGAAGATGCCAGACACGATGAAGAAGAGTCCGGACATGATGGAGAAGAGGGCATGCCGCAGTCTTCGACGCTACTAAGTGCAGTCGTGCAGGACCCTCATGCTCGAGACCTCCTTCGCAAGAGTACGACTAGCGAGAGAGCTGCTTCTAGAGAGGAGGCCAAGGTGGCACAACTTGAAGTAGACTCGAAGACTCCATTGTATGACGGTTGCGATCCTGAGGTGACACGCTTGAGTTTCACGCTCGAACTTCTAAAGACGAAGGCCAAAAACAAATAGACAGACAAAAGCCTCGATGAGCATTTGAAGTATCTACATAATAAAGTTCTTCCAGCAGGGAACCTGAGTCCTACTAGTGTCGAGGAGGCCAAGAAAATCGTTTGCCCTTTTGATTTGCCGCACATTAGGTACCATGCATGCATTAACGATTGCATTATTTATCGGGGGGAGCACGCGGAAAAAACCAGATGTCCAGTGTGCAATGCTTCTCGATACAAGAAGGCGGGAAAGAAAGCTCCTCAGAAAGTTGTATGGTACTTTCCGATCACTCCCCGTCTATAGCGGTATTTCATAGATCCTAAGGAAACAAAGCTCATGCGCTGGCACGCGGAGAGGAAGAAGCTCGACGATGGAGATGATCCGAAGCTGAGACACCTCGTAGATGGTAGCGAGTGGAGAGCATTCAACACCGTATATGGATTTTATGCAGAAGATCCAAGGAACATCGTGCTTGGTGCGAGTACCGATGGCATGCATCCGTTTGGAAACCAGAACACCAACCACAGCACATAGCCCGTGTTTGTATGGATGTACAACCTCCCCCCATGGATGTGCATGAAGACAAAGTATGTACACATGAGCATGCTGATTCAAGGGCCAAAACAAACGGGAAATAGTATTAACCTATATATGGGGCTTCTGCAAAGGAGAGTATTTCCATATGAGAGCCGCGCTGATGACAACGGTGCACGACTATCTCGGTTACAGGTAAACCTCAGGCCAGGTGTGCCACGGATACTGCGGATGGACGAGGTGCATAGATGATACAACGTCTCAGTAGCTTACATCAACAAAAGATGGCAGGTCCGGGAAAATCATGTACATGGGCCATCGTAGATGGCTCGAGAAGGATGGCCCACGGAGAAAGCATGGAGATCTATTCAATGGGTTGGATGAGCTTCGAGTACCTCCACATAAGAGGAGCGATGTAGAAATCGACAAGCTGTTGACAAACTGGGAACAATGCCCCGCACCGGGAAAGATCAAAAAGGCGCCGGAGCCGCTGCTGAAGGTATGGAAAACGAGGTCTATTTTCTGGGACTTGGAGTACTGGCCCAATCACGACACGCCTCATTGCCTTGATCAAATGCATATCACGAAGAATGTCCTCGAGAGCTTGCTTGGCAATCTAATGAACATGCCGGAGAAGACCAAGGATGGGCCGAAGGCAAGGAAAGACTTGGAAGATTTGAAGATTAGGAAAGATCTCCACCGTAAAAAGTCAACGGAGGAGAAGGAGACAGAGACCGAGGAGGGGGAAAGGGGCAGAAAAGTCAACAAGAAGGAGGAGAATTATTGCCCCCTTCTTGCTTCACCTTAAGTGCGAAGGAGATCAATCAATTCATCAAGTGCCTATGGGAATCAAAGTCAGTTCCGGTTACTATGGCAAGATAAGTAGATTTTTAGACCCCAAGAAGAAAAGGTTCAGTGGGATGAAGTCTCATGACTGTCACGTGATGATGACGCAGATACTCTCGGTTGCCATTAGAGGGATAATGGAGAAGCACGTCCATGACACGCTTACTGGTCTCTGCAAGTTCTTCGATGTTATCTCCCGAAAGTCCATAAGTGTGAAGCAGCTCCTAAGGCTATAGGAAGAGATCGTTGTCATACTATGTGAGCTTGAGCTGTACTTCCCGTCCGCATTCTTTGACGTCATGGTGCATCTGTATGTCCACATTGTGGACGACATCATCGACCTCGGGCCGACATTCCTTCACAGCATGATGCCGTTCGAGAGGATTAATGGGGTCATCAAAGGATTCGTTCGTAACATGTCCCGTCCCGAAGGGAGCATCGTCCAGGGGTATATGACGCATGAGTGTGTCTCCTTTTGCGAGAATTATATGGGCGTCGAAGACCCTATTGTTTGTTTGCCCGTCAAGAAGCACGATGGGAAGCTCGAAGGAGATGGTCATAACAACGGCCAGAGGGAAGTTCACGTGGACTACTAGGATCGACGGAACGACTTTGAGATGGCTAACTTAGTAGTGCTACAACACCTAGATGTTGTAGATGATTAGGTGGCACGACACAAAGAAAACATCACAAAGAAGTACCATGATAAGGGGATGCTCAAGACAGACGACGAAGTTACTGTAGAGCACAACGCCACTTTTTGCGTTGGTTCAAAGAGAAAGTTCTTGAAAATCCCCCGAAAGAGGGCAGTTCGAACGGAGTGCTAATACACGCCTTAGCACATGGCCCCATGCCCAAGCTCGCGATCTATCAGTCCTACGATATCAATGGGTACACGTTCTACACGAAGGCCAAAGACATGGACAGTGATTACAAGAACTCCGGGGTCACAATTCAATGCGTGACCAACGCCAACGGCAGAACTGAAAGATTCTATGGAAGGGTCAAAGAGATTTGGGAGCTTGACTATGTTGTAATGCACGATGCGACGATGTTCCGTGTCAGATGGGCAAAGGACGTCGTAAGAGAAAACAAGTATTTCACCACCATGTCTATACCCAAGGCGAAGAGCACACCCGTGAACGTTACTGTCATTGCCAAAAATGAGCCATGGGTACACGCTAAGCACGTGACACAATGCTTCTTCATAACCGACCGGGCCAATCCCAGCCGTGTTGTCATGAGGAGATCCAAAAGGAGCATCATCGGAATGGATGGAGTCGTCAACAACGAAGATTACGACCAATACGGCAACCCAATGAGGGAATATGATGATGACGATGAAGCATACATGAAAAGAAGAATAAATACTACATTACCTAAGAAAGATCATACTCCATGGCTCCTGAAAAGTCACAAGGAGGGGCTCAATTACTCGGCAACGAACAACAAAGGGAAGAAGCTCAATGTGAAATGTCATCGACGCAGCTGATCAGAAACCATCATGTATATATATGTATATACTTTGTGTGCGCACTTAAGTAACCGTTATCGGTCAACTGATATGTTACCACCACATGCATGGTTCCGGTGATAATATTCGCGTAGTGTGCGAGAGGGTGACGCCGTCGTCGGGAGAAAAACAAAAAAACAAAAAACAAAAACAAAAGGGAGAAAGCAATACAAAAGAAAAGAAAAGTAAACAGAAAAGAAAAGGAAAATAATAAAAGAAAATAAAACTAAAAACTAGAAAAGGAAAAAAATTGAAATATTTAGCACTAGCGCTTGTTTAGGAACAATCGCTATAGCTACCTTAGCTATAGCGCTGGTTCCTAAACAAGCGCTACTGCTATTTGGGGTTAACCCCCACGCAGGCTCCCCCGTAGCAGTAGCGCTGGTTTAGGAACAAGCGCTATAGCTAACTTAGCTATAGCACTGGTTCCTAAACCAGCGCTACTGCTAGTTGGGGTTAACCTCCCGCCGCTTCGGCTCAAAATTTCGCCAACTCCTTCCCCACGCCCCTCTCCACTCTCTCCTCCCTCTCCTCTATCGCCACCGCCCTCTCCCCTGCCTGCCCTCGACCTCGCCGCCGGCCACCATCGCCACCCTCTCCCCTGTCCGCCCTCGACCTCGTCGCCGCCTGCCCTCGAACTCACGCCATCCCTGCCCTCTCCACTCTCTCCCCCCTCTCCTCTGTCACCGCCGCCCAAGGCCTCCCTCTACCTCGCAGCCGGTCGCCCTCGGACTCATGCCGTCGCTGCCCTCTCCACTCTCTCCCCCCTCTCTTCTGTCGCCGCCGTCGTAAACCTCTTGCTCACCTCTGCCCTACCCTCCTCTATCTTTAGCTAAGGAAAAAAATAGGAAATTAGCTAGGGATTTTTTAGGAAATTTGCTTGGGCAAAAAACAGCAACATTTAGTTTTCATTGATGTTCATTGTTGCTTGGTTAGCTAGGACAAAAAATTAGCTAGGACAAAAAACTAGCTAGGGAATTTTTTTATGAAATTAGCTAGGCAAAAAAATTAGCTAGGACAAAAAATTAGTTAGGACAAAAAACAGAATTGATGTTTATTGTTATATGATATATGTCATTGATGTTCATTGTTGCTATATGTACATTTTCATATTCCACATTTTAGGAATGTAGTATGATATATGTTCATTATTTTTCATTGTTGCTATATGATCTATGAGATATGTCATTGGAAATTTTCCGGAATGTTTGAGTGGCCTATGTTTTGCCGCAATGTTGATTCATTTCCGTTCCAGCAAATTTCAGGCGCTCCATATGTCCACCTTTTAGCAAAGGTCATGCCGAAATTTTCCGTGATTTTCGGCATGACTTGTGCTAGAAACTAGGACATATGGAGTGTCCGGGATTTTCCGGAAGGGGAATTAATCAACATTCTGACCAAATATATATAGGCCCCTTTTTCTCTTCATTATATCTTTTATTTACAATTGTTGAATAGGAAACATGTCTAACGACGTCGAAGCCGGGGGTTCTGCTCGCCTCGTAGTAGACCCCCACGAGGCAGAAAATGCATATTTCAATTATCTAGACGAACACCAGATGGGGTTGCATGGTGGCAGCAGTGGCACCAACCCTGACACCGATACCAGCACTAGCACCGGCACCGACACTACCCCCGAGACTGGCAACGATGTTGTCATAGCCGGTAAAGCATCGAAGAAGAAGAGGTCACGAAAACCCAACGAGCTCAGCATCGGACAAATTGTGGTCATGGAGATGCACCCTAATAAGTTAGAGCCAACGACGCCGAAGGAAGCGCGCTCGTGCTGGGGCAATCAACTAGGATGCATCCTTAGGGAAATGGCGAACATCAATGACGTTCTGTTGAAGAAGATACCACATATGGAGCACATGCTCCTAAAGAAGTTGCACAATAGGTTCATGTTCCCCGTCCGAGATGAAAAGACATTTAAAGACTTGTGGGACGACGTCGCCATGACAAAGATAAACGCCAAGGCGATGGTGACGTTCACCAACGACTTGTCCTCCTGGAAAGTTTGGGTGAAAAAAGCGACTGTAAAGAATGAACTGTGGTCCAAGATTCATGCTGATAATCCGTCAATAACGGAAGAGGACTTTGAAAACTTCAAGGAGAATTGCGGTAAAGAAGAAGTCAAGGCAAGATTGGAGAAAATGAAGGCACTCCAGGCCAGGAACACGCCTCCCCACCGCCTCGGAAACCGTGGTCACTTGGGGAAGAGGCACGTATGAGCCAAGGAGGACGCCGAACGTGAAAGTCACAGAATCCCAGACCCCTTGGCAGAGTTCACCGACCCGCTGGAGCATGACTGGATCAGGGCCTAGTACAAGTGGGACAAAGTCAACAAGAAATTTTACACGGACCCGAACACGAGGGAGTTCATGGGACTTCTGGTAATTGTTATATGAACACATTATCATATTAGCTTCCAATCAGTTCGACTACAAGTTTTGTCACATTAGTAAACCATCCATGTCCCTTTGGCAGAAAGAGCAGCACCAAAAGGCAGCCGAAAGCGACGAGTCGTCACAGTCGTCGGCGGGGCCCAAGTGATAATGTGTCCTGAACATACTGAAAAAGGTCCCGATGGACAAGCCGCCGTCCTATGGACATGTGCACGGTGTCGGAGATGGTGCCTCGTGGAAGACATGCTACAACGAGGAACCAGAGGAAAGAAGTAAGAGACGGTCATCGTCACTCGGCAGACCATCGACGAGAAGATCGCGATTGCGGTCAATAAAACCAAAGCTGAGACCAAAGAAGAGTTGTGCAGGGCTGCCAATGCAGCGGTCACTAACATGGTGCCCAACTTGATTCCGGCAATTTTTGATTTCACGAAGAACTATCCAAATGCACAACCATAGGACTTTCCCCTTCCTAGCTTTGTCGAGAGCAATTCAGCGAACACCACAACACCGACACATGCTCAAGCAACTACAAAAGGTCCCGCTCCTGTTCATAGCAGCCCGACCTCCGTTTCTTGCATGCTCGGCGGGCCTTCATCCTTGGCTGAGCTCGACGCCCTCACGGTAATTACGCGTCATACCCTTTTCACCAGCATGATAGTGTTCCGTTTCAGTTGCCTTTCGGATGTTTGACGTCACAGACATGACTTCTTTGTAGGCCGACGATACCCCGTGCACCCTACTGTACGACATCAAGGGCCAGAAGGTGGCCATGGGAAAGGCAACGATCGTGAAGCCGAAGGACCGCATGTTCGACAACCGAGAGATGCCCGATGGTGTCTTCAAGGTTAACGTGGCCAGTGTCTTAGCGGGCTTCAAGGATTTTGCCTCCTCCAGTACCAGCCGATGACGACGAGACCCCGCAGAGGATTGGCGCATGCAAGAGCTGGTTCTTGCCTTGGCCGAAGTCTCTTCTTCGTCTCGAGGCGCCCAGTATCACACCCACGCCACCTTATCAAGAAGGTATGAACACTACCCCACCTACCACATTACTAGCACCTGTCGTGGCGGGTGGTAGCGAACGACGCGAGGGAGAGCCTCCATTAGTGCCAGATCATGTCGCCCCCGCTGTTGAAGAAGCAAATGTTGATGACATGGAGGAGGAGGAGGAGGAACCAGACAAGTATTTCAGTACCGCCTACGATGATGGAAGGTTTGATGGCTCAGGACGATGATGACTCAGGCTATGAGCGTGGAGATGATGACTTGATGCTGCCTGATTTGCCGGAGCTAGAACATCCTAAGGCGGAATGCAAAAGTCTCTCTTCAAGCAATCCTCGCAGGAGACGCCTCCATATGCCGCCTCTACCCAGTAACCCCCCGAGGCCCGTCCAATGTTTAGCCCAACGACACTTGCGGGTAGTTAGGGAAGGTATGTTGGGCTCACTACTGTTGTGACCCAACAAGAAGGCAAGGAGGAGACCGAAAAAGAAAGGCCCTAAAGGCGCCAGTGCTGCTTCAAGCAGCCAGCCGCCTCTGAAGCCCCGGGTGGTAGACAGAATACCTGTCGAAGGTAAGAATCGTTTCCATGTGGCCGGCAAGCCGATCCTACCCCCTAAAGCACTAGATAACATACTGAACAATGATCTAAGGAGACTCCATGAAGATGTGCTGGCCAGAGAAAAAAGCCTTCTGATCGCGGAAAAACCAGGATACCTGCTTTACGCGGCTCAGTTGCTGAGTGGGAAGTTGTACGTCAACACCTGGCCCGCGAATCAGTTCATCCTGCGATTCGACTACATCTACAACATGTTCCACATGACCAAGCTGGATTTCCAGTTCATCCGCATGTATGCGATGTATCTCAACTACTTCATCAGGATCGAGAACATACAATATATCTGCATCGCGGACCCGTTCTATATGCACGAGAGCTACTTGGCAGTTTGCAAAGAGTACCGTGACTATGCGAGCAAGTACCTCGGCATGTTCATGATCGCTACTAAGGACAAGGAAGCGATTATCCTACCTTATCATCCCACGTAAGTCATCTGCCCATATCCTTTCGTCAGTGTCGTTAATCATTCATTTGCAAGCATGGAGGCTAATTAGAGGTGTGTACTTCATTTGCGCAGCGGGGGCGGCGTCGTGCTCATCGTTCTGTACCCAGAATACTCCCATGCTATATATACTTGGACTCATCGAAGAACATCAAGAAAAAGGATTACGTGCACGTAAAGAGAGTTCTAAATAGTGCCATGTTTACCTTCAGCATCTCTGGTGGATATATAAAGGTGAAAAGGAACAGGAAGGATGGGCTGGTTTTCCTCCATAAGACCGACCTCTGCTGCATACAACAACCGCACACCAGTCAAGCTGATGGATTCTACCTCATGCATCACCTCCTCGAGTACAGAAGGGATAATCAACGCCTTCGCATGTCACCTAGTACCGAAGATGCCGAGATTGTCAGCTGGGCCACAAGCATACGACAGACACCGGATCATCGACTCCGAGCTGAGTTTTATCACGTACAGTGTGAACTTGCCCAAGTGATGATGAAGAAGGTCCTCGAACCAACAGGGATGTTCTACCATGGGCCAACAATGACGCTGGATGATGTCCGAGCACTGCTACTCTCTCAGCGTCTGGACCTTAAGCCTTTCACGAAGCTCGGTTGCTTCATCCCTGACTATGATGATTGGACTGCTAACATGGAGGACTGATCGCTCTTGCTAGTTGATTAGTTTGGGTATATATGAGGAACTTCGTCACTTATGTTTACTATAAGTTGCCTGTATTTTGCTAATTATGCCTCTTTGTTTTCTTAAGTACATTATGTTGCATATTATCATTCAATTGATCAACTGTCTATGTAGGTACATAGATCAGAGATGGCAAAGGACTGGCACGTCATGTTCGTTGGGAGGGTTCCAGGAGTCTACGACAACTGGCCACACGCTCAGGCCCAGGTGTACAGGTACCCGGCTACTAGCCACAGAGGGTTTGACAGCAGAGCCGAAGCGGAAAGTGGTTACTTGACGTGGACACTCCAGCATGAGCGAGGGCGGGACCGCCGGTGCCTCAAGTACTACATAGTCGCGCTCTTGCTCATGCTGATCGCTCTTCTCCTCTACATAATGGTTTAGATAGAGATGATGAAAACTTGTGTTTGTTCAATGACCATGCATTTGCACTTATTCGAGACATGACATGATCACTCATGTGTATCGCTATTTTCGAGATGTGATGTATTTATGTTGAATGATGATGATGGTATGACGAGAGTACTGTATGTGTATGATATGATGATAATAGTGTATGTTTAGTATGATCTGATGAAACTACTGTATAGATCCTATATAAATACATCACAAATATGTAGAGGGCGTAAATATATGAAAGCAAGAATACTAGCAGTAGCGCTGGAAATTACCTAATAGCAGCGCTGGTTTATCAGCAGTGCCTTTTCGCCCAAGCGCTACAGATAGTTAGCAGTAGTGCTGGCCAGGCCAGCGCTACTGTTAACAACACATAGTAGTAGCGCTTGCCAGGCCAGCGCTACTGCTAAAAGTTAGCTATAGCGCGATAGCAGTAGCACTGGACCCAGCGCTACTAATATGCATATTTCGAGCACTACTACTAGGGTTTCCCCTAGTAGTCGAAGGTCCACAGTTCTGGACCTCCTACCCGAGATTTGCTGCTTTTGACACCGACATTGGTGCTTTCATTGAGAGTTCCGCTGTGTGATCTCTAGAAAGGTCGATGGGGCATCTAGTCGTTGACAAAGAAGTCTGCAGCGGGGGCATCCAACTCCCCGCGCACATTATCGCACTCAATGGCATCGACAACCACACCAATCCGACTGGTCTCCTCGGTCGGGTCGAAGGCTTCACCACTAGCGAGGAGTTTAGGTTCGGGAGCCTTAACTTCACGGCCGACCCTAGGGGAACCTAGCGCCCGCGAAACCCCTGGCTCTTTTTGTAGAGTCTACAGGTCCTAATGTCCCTGATGTGGGGCTTACAAGCCCCGATACCAGGATGGGCATCATCCCCTGTCTGGCCCTCAAGCCTAGCCCATCCAGCATACCCCGATCTGCCCCTACCGAACTTAACTCGGAGGTGCCCTCAAGGAACCCCATGGGAGTTGTATCTTGGAATAACTCCAAGTATTGGAACAATGAAGATCGCACCGGGATCCCGCTCTTACGTGGGCTGCTCGGCCAGATCCAAGCCATGAGCATGGCCAATGACCAGGCTACGATCTACGATCGGGTTGGACTTAGATCCGATGAATGGGAAATCCATACCCCACCCATCATGCATCTAGTCCACCACCGTCGAGTGCTCGGCTGGGGGCTATCCGCCCCAACCGTCGCAGCTAAGAACGGTTTACACCCCAGTTGCCGATCACTCGTGCCCTCCTGAGAGCCCGGAAGCTGAAGCTGGCCCCAATATTCAATCGGCGCACACATCGGAACCATCGCTACCAAGTCCTATACACTCGACGTGCTACTGGACAGACCATCTCGATACACTCGGTCCTATTAAACACAAACCCAACCCACCGCCTTCGGGAATATTGGGTTGTCAAACAAGTCGTGAAGAGTGGAGAAAGCATACTAAGGGCTCCAATCACGAACACTAGGTCAGCAGAATTTCCCGAGCATAACATGAAGGCCCTAACTATCTACAAGACATTATCTTCAAAGAATCAACAGAAAAGGGCTTTTCGAGAACTCCACCATATTCAGCATGTGGCGACTACAAACTCATGGGCTGATACTCCGATTACCTTCGGTGAAGCAGACCAACCGATATCCAACATAGACCGGAGACCTGCTGCCCTGGTTTTAAACCCCATAGTAGACGAGTTTAAGTTGAACAAAGTAGTAATGGAAGGCGGCAGCAGCCTAAACCTCATCTACGAGGACACGTTGGACAAAATGCAGTTCGATAGATCATGCATCGAACGCAGCAACACCACCTTTCGAGGGATTGTCCTGGGAAGAGAAGCATGTTGTACCGGACGAGTATCACTCGATGTAGTGTTCGGCTCACCCGAAAACAACAGATCTGAGGAACTTCTTTTCCATATCGTGCCTTTTCACAGTGGCTACCACGCCCTCCTAGGACGTGACGCCTTCACAAGATTTTAGGCAGTACCACATTATGGGTATATGAAACTTAAAATGACATGACCCAACGACGTGCTCATAGTCTCCAGCGACCCCAATAGAGCTCTCTAGGCTGACAATAAAACAGCATCCCTCGCCCTTGAGGTACTAGCCAAAACTCTCGCCAAGGAAGAGCTAACCATGCTCTGCTCCATTGTGGACAAGGATGACGTGGTCCTCGGAAGCGGCCGAAGTCTACCTCCTTCAAGCCAGCCGACGAAACAACGTCCATTGGAGCTCAGCTAGACCCCATAATTGACGAAGCTCTACGCACATTCCTTTGCGAAAACTAGGACATATTCTCCTGGCCTCCCTCGGATATGCAAGGGATCCCACGGGGGCTGGCAGAACACAGCTTAAATATAATGGAAGGTTTCAAGCCTGTCAAACAGACCTTGCGTCGATTATCCAAACCAAAGCGTCAAGCTATGGGCGAAGAACTTGCTAAATTACTCGAAGACGGATTTATCAGGGAAATCAAACATCCCGAGTGGTTAGCAAACCTGGTCATGGTGCCCAAGAAGGACAAATCTTGGCGGCTATGCATAGATTTCGAAGACCTCTATAAAGCATGCCCTAAAGATCCCTTTTCGTTACCCCACATAGACCAGATCATTGATGCAACGGCAGGACATGACCCACCGTGTTTCCTCAATGCCTACTCCAGATACCATCTAATAAAAATGAAGGAATCCGATCAAGCTGCAACTGCGTTCATCACCCCCTATGGGCCATTCGGTTTCACCACAATGCGTTTTGGGTTAAAGAATGCAGGCGCAACATACCACCGCATGATTCAAACATGTCTAGCAAAGAAAATTGGAAAAATAGTGGAGGCCTACGTGGATGACGTGGTCATCAAGACCAAACACGTCGGTCAATTGGTCAATGACCTCAGACAAACATTTACCAGTCTATGGGAATACGACATACAACTTTATCTGGATAATTGTGTTTTTGGAGTCCCGTCCAGGAAACTACTCAGATTTATCGTCTCACATAGGGGAATAGAGGCCAACCCCGCTAAAATCTGAGCCCTATCCCAACTCGTTGTTCCAACAGAGCTAAAGCATGTCCAAACACTAGCAGGATGCATCACGGCCTTGAGTCGCTTCATCTCCCGACTTGGAGAAAAGGCCCTGTCCCTTTATAGGCTTCTCAAACGGACCAAGAAGTTCGAATGGACCGATGAAGCAGCAAATGCCCTGGAGGAAATCAAAACACTACTCGCTAGCAACCCCACCCTACCAGCACCTGGCATTGGGGAATCGATGTTATTATACATCTCGGCCACCAACTAGGTGGTTAGCTCAGTCCTCGTCATAGAACGGGAAGCCGAGGGTCACAACCTACGAGTAGAAAAGCCAGTCTACTACGTATCCCAGGTGCTCACTCCATGCAAATGCCCGCACTATCAGAAGATATCATACATGGTATTTATGGCATCATGCAAGCTCCGCCACTATTTTCAAGAGTGTGCGGTCACTGTGACATCCGAGGTACCCCTCAATCACATAGTCAACAACAGAGATGCCACAGGCCGCATAGCAAAATGGGCCATCGAACTCCTTCCATTCGAGATCACCTACAAGCCACTCTGTCGGGGATATACCCCGCGGTATGACCCGGCCTGGCGACTCACAGGAGACCTGGTCAAGACATGGCGTTTTATTGGTGACCCGGCAAGCAGGTCGTAAGACGACCAGGCCCAAGACCCGACGTGCAAGCCGGCACCAGACGGCTCACAAGAGAAGGCTAAAAGAGAGAAAGACTCCCTCATGAAGGAAACATGACCCGGGTTAGGATTCTAGAGAGACTAGACATGATCCTACTCACAGTAGGACTCTACATGTAAACTTACCCCTTCCACCTATATAAGGAGGGGTAAGGCGCCCCTGGAGGGACAAGTTGAAGTCATTAGAGATAGACAAATTAGAGGCTCTCGAGGTTAGAGGTAGCAAGACAACACCTTTGTAACCGAGAGATCTTCCTTATGATCAATACCAAACAAGCAGGACGTAGAATTTTACCTCCATCGGAGGGGCCGAACCTGGTTAAACTCGCGTCTCTCGATTCCAACCAACCCCTTCAAGCCGCCACATAGTTGCGATGGCCTCACACCTAAAGTCTGTTAACCCGGACATCTTGCCGTGATAAATCCACGATAGTTGGCGCCTACCGTGGGGATACGCATGTTCTTGAAGGTATCTTTCTTAAAGATCGAGAAGCTCGTGACGAATCAAATAAACAAGAGCCGGCATGAGGCAATCTAATGTCAGGGATATACCCCGCAGCATGACCCGGCCTGGGGACTCACATGAGACCTGGTCAAGACATGGCGTTTTATTGGTGACCCGGCACGCGGGTCGTAGGATGACCAGGCCCAAGACACGGTATGCAAGCCGGCACCAGGGGGCTCACAAGAGAAGGCTCAAAGAGAGAAAGACTCCCTCATGAAGGAAACAAGACCCGGATTAGGATTCTAGAGAGACTAGTCCTAATCCTACTCCCAGTATGACTCTACATGTAAACTTACCCCTTCCACCTATATAAGGAGGGGTAAGGCGCCCCTGGAGGGACAAGTTGAAGTCATTAGAGATAGACAGATTAGAGGCTCTCAAGATTAGAGGTAGCAAGACAACACCCTTGTAACCGAGAGATATTCCTTATGATCAATACCAGACAATCAGGACGTAGGCTTTTACCTCCATCGGAGGGGCCGAACCTGGGTAAACTCGCGTCTCTCGATTCCGACCAACCCCTTCAAGCCGCTGCATAATTGTGATGGCCTCACACCTAAAGTCTGTTAATCTGGACATCTTGACGTGACAAATCCACGACACACGCTGAGCTATTAAATCCCAGGTGTTGGCCGACTTCCTCCCGAGTGGACAGAAGCCGAACTCCCTCGAGAGTACAACACTTACGCCCACTAGACAATGTACTTCGACGGATCTAAAACCCTTGCCAGACTAGGGGATGGAATTATCCTCACATCCCCCACTGGAGATAACATGTGATACGTGCTTCAAATAATGTACACAGACTCAAACAACGCAGCATAATACGAAGCACTACTGCATGGATTACGTATGGTGGCATCAATGGGGATACATCGTCTTGAAGTACGAGGAGACTCGAACCTCGCTATATCGCAAATAAATGGCGAATTTGACGGAAAAAATCCCAAAATTGTGGCATATAGAGATGTTGTACTAAAAAATGCTACACGATTCGAGGGACTAGAGTTCCACCACGTCTCGAGAGATAGCAATCAAGTCACCGACGTCCTCACCCATCTGGGTGCAAAGCACGACCCTGTCCCCAAGAACACATTCCTAGAGCAGCTCTTTAAGCCATTCGTGGTATGGCAAGACGGGAATGTCAACCCAGGGACAAACAATGCGGAACAGGTGGCCCCTCCCACTCTCGAACTAGACGAGTAGATAATCGGTGGGTCTATCATCGAAGAAACACCTTTGGCTCATGAGGTCATGGGAATAAACGCAACATGGACTGAGCCCTTCCTGGCCTACCTTCTGCGTAAGGAACTCCTCGACGACCAAACTGAGGCACGACACATAATTCAATGATTGAAAGCCTACAAGGCGCACGAGGGTGAGCTATACAAGAAAAGCACCATGGGGGTACTCCAACGGTGAATCTATGAAGAAGAAGGGAAGGAGCTTCTGGCCGAGGTGCATGCTGGCATGGGAAGCCATCATGCGGTAGAGAGGGCTGATACGTCTCCAATGTATCTATAATTTTTGATTATTCCATGCTATTATATTATATATTTTGGATGTTTTATATGCATTAATATGCTATTTTATATTATTTTTGGGACTAACCTATTAATCTAGAGCCTAGTGCCAATTTCTATTTTTTCCTTGTTTTTGAGTATTGCAGATAAGGAATATTAAAAGGAGTCCAAACGGAATAAAATCTTTGGAATATTTTTTCTTGGACCAAAAGCAACACAAAAGACTTGGAGATGAAGTCCGGAGAGCCGTCATGTGGCGACAAGCCACAGGGGCGCGCCCATTGGCTTGTGGCCCCATGGCAGCCTACCTAACCCTATTCTTCGGCCTATAAATTCACAAATATTCCTTGGATACCAAAAAGAGCCAAAAAAATACTTTTCTGCTGCCGGAATCCTCTATTCCCGTGAGATCCAATCTTGGAGCCTTTTTCGGTAATCTACCAGAGGGGGATTCGATCATGGAGGGCATCTAAATCAACTCCATTACCCCTCCGATGATGCGTGAGTAGTTTACCACAGACCTTTGGGTCCATAGCTAGTAGCTAGATGGATTCTTCTCTCTCTTCGCTCTTCAATACCATGTTCTTCATGATCTTCATGGAGATCTATCTGATGTAATACTCTTTTGTGGTGTGTTTGTCGAGATCCCATGAATATTATGTTCAGATTATCCATGAATATCCATGAATATTTTTGGTGTCTTTTCTGAATTCTTATATGCATGATTTCATATCTTTGCAAGTTTGTTCGAGTTATTGGTTTGGTTTGGCCAACTAGATTTGTAATTCTTGCAATGGGAGAAGTGCTTAGTTTTGGGTTCAATCTTGCAGTGTCCTCACCCATTGACAAACTAGGGGTGGCGAGGCAGGTATTGTATTGTTGCCATCAAGGATAAAAAGATGGGGTTTTCATCATATTTCTTGAGTTTATCCCTCTACATCATGTCATCTTACCTAATGTGTTACTCTATTCTTCATGAACTTAATACTCTAGATGCAGGCAGGAGTCGGTCGATGTGTAGAGTAACAGTAGTAGATGCAGAATCGTTTCGGTCTACTTGACAAGGATGTGATGCCTATATGCATAATAATTGCCTTGGATATCTTCATAATTATTCACTTTTCTATCAGTTTCTCAACAGTAATTTGTTCACCCACCATATTATTTTCCTTCATGAGAAAAGCCTCTAGTGAAACCTATGGCCCCCTGGTCTATTTTCCACATTATACTTTCAGATCTAAAACCAAAAATACCAAAAATACTTTGCTGCCCTCTTTTTACTTTCATTTTACTTTCCTTTCAAGCAATCATATATATGTATCTCTATCAGATCTCATCCTGGCAAGTAACAGTGAAGGGATTGACAACCCATTTATAGCGTTCAAGTGTTTGATTATTTTTGTAGGTACACCTATTGGGGACTTGCTTGTATCTCCTACTGGATTGATACCTTTGTTCTCAAAATTGAGGGAAATACTTATCTACTTTGTTGTATCACCCTTTCCTCTTCAAGGGAAAACCAACGCATTCTCAAGAAGTAGCAAGGGCCCTGGTAAACAAGGCCTTTCGGGATGGGTTCTTTTGGCCCACTACCCGAGAAGACCCCCGAACACTCATCCAGCGTTGCGTGTGATGCCAGCTATTTGCAAACCAAAGTCACTTGCCCCCAACAGCTCTTCGGGCAGTTCCGATCACCTGGCCTTTTGTGGTCTGGGGGATAGACATGGTCGGACCACTTAAAGGCGGGACAAAGAAAGAGAAATACCTCCTGGTTATGGTTGACAAGTTCACCAAATGGATTGAAGCAAAACCCGTAAGCTCGGCCAAATTGGTACCAGTCATCAAATTTATATTCGGAGTGGTATACCGATATGGTGTACCCCATAGCATAATAAAAGACAATGGGTAAAACTTCACAGCCCAGGAGGTAAAGGACTGGTGTGCTAACCTGGGCATCAAGCTTGACTATGCCTCAGTGTATCATCCGCGGGCCAATGGGCAAGTTGAACGAACCAACAGCCTCATCATGAGTGGTATCAAACCCCGCCTAGTCTGATCTCTTGAAGAATCCGACGGCCATTGGGTGGATGAGCTCGACTCCGTACTATGGGGATTACGCACAACCCTGAACAGATAAACTAGGTACACGTCGTTCTTCATGGTATACGGGTACAGAAGTAGTCCTACTGTGTGACATCATTCACGATGCTCCTAGGGTGCGCATGTACGAAGAAAAGGAGGCCCAGTTGGATCGGCAGGACGACTTAGACGCAGTTGGATCGGCAGGACGACTTAGACGCCCTGGAGGGGGAGCGCGACATAGCTCGAGCTCGGTCCGCCTTCTACCAGCAGCAAGCTCGGCGGTATCAAAGCAAGGAGGTACAGGTGAAGACATATAGCATGGGCAAATTGGTGCTACGAATTTCCGAGAAGCAGAATCATAAACTCAACCCCAAATGGGAGGGACCCTTCATAATCGATGAAGTGTTGATAGGAGGGGTTTACCGCCTCCACAACCCACAGGATAGTCGCCTCGAGCCAAACCCATGGAACGTAGCCCGTCATCGACGCTTCTATGGATGGACAGACGTCGACCCCCCCCCCCTTCACAAAAACCCTTGTACCCACACTTTCATAAGTTTTTATGTTTTCTTCTCATAGGGTTGTTTAGATTCTCCTAAGTCATGTTCGGCTTAACCGAACTATAACCAACTTTCTGTTGACACATGACTATCACACGCGGCAATGCCTTGGGGCTTCTTTAAAAAGCCAACTAGTTATATTTTTATGCCATATGCATTCTTCCATGATCATCTCTATGCAACTTTATGCATCAATTGTACTTAAGTTTCTTGCCAAACCGGGTTGCCTCACTCCTGTGATTACCCTCTACGTTCCTGAATGTTCGGCTAGGGGGTAAAGGGAGCACCTCTGCGATTGTTACAACCGGGTCATCTGGGCACGTACCTCAGACAGGTGAATCCAAAGGTTAGAACTCTTAAGAAGCAAATTGATCGGCTACAACGAGGAAAGCTACGATAAGCGGTCTCCACCGCCAATCTCGATTTCTCTCATGATATAGCTCCTACTTGCCCACTTTCGGGCACATAGCTAGGACATATGCGATCAACGCGGAAACTCGAAGAAAGGAACCCATTAAGGAACTATTTTCTACGGAATATGTTTCTTACGTTAAACAATAATATAACATACCCCTCCAGTGTGTGTTTTGTTTGTTCAAACCACATGGACGGATTGCCTAGTTCCCTACAAAAAATATCCTGCTACTCTAGGACATACAAAGAAGGAACACTCCCCAGTCATTGACAGGGGAGGCAGAAGCCGATGGTTAGGTCAAGACAACGTTTACAACACGGATGGAACTAATAAGGTGTTAAGTACATAGTTACGTAGAATCAACATATTAAGCAGCTCGGTCGAGACCGTCTATAAGGACGTCCAAGGAACAGTCCTCTTGAGAGAGACGAGCGGCTGGCATAACTTGATCATAGACTAGGTGAAGGGGAATTTCCTGTCCGTCAGGCCCCGCTGGCCCAACCCAGGCTAGGTGTTCTGGGTTGAGCTTGGTGAAGTGGGTCTTCACCCTGGCCCATGCCTCCAGAGCTCCCTCTCGACAGGTGGACGTCTTCCACAGCTCAAAACGGCTTCAGTATCCCCTAAACAGGTCCACAAGTTCAAGCATCCCTTGTGGAGGTGTCTCTGCCAGCCAGAGCACTCTTATCATGCACCTCACGGCCTTCCTAGCTCGCTCTTGCACTATGGCCAGCTCCTTCAACAGATCACCGCCAAATGAACCAATCTCTTCTTCTGGACGACCAATTAAGAGGCCTACACATGACAACGGGCACGTTACTTACACGCCACAACAAAGGATCATTTTTGGCATTCCAGGTTAGAATTTCACTTACAGAACATGCTGCCTTTCAGTCTCTGGTTTTCCTCTCGAGTCTGCGCCAATTGATTCTTCAAACTCTGAATTTCATGGTCTTGGCATTAGTTTTCCCCTTTGAGCTGGCGCATTTCTCCACGACATCGATCCAACACGGGGATATTAGCCTCAAGCTGAGACTCAGCATACCGCTGAGCCTCACGTGATGCATCAAGATCCTTTAGCATCTGGCCTAGGGATTCACTTGCTACACCACAAAACACCGTTAGAGATGACATTCCTATTTATTTTTATCGGCACCTAATAAAGCACCCATTTTACTTACAATGTTCTTCTCTGGTGAACTTCTTCACCTCTTCCAGTTCGGCTTTCACAGCCCTCACCTCCGTCCAACTGGCTTCAAGATCCTGGGACAACTTCTGGTTTTTCTATTTTAAAACCTACACAAACCAGCATCACATTCAGACCCTTAATTTGGTCGTGCCGACCAAATCTAGCTCCGGGGGTATGTGGTTGGGACCTATGTTCGGTTGTCAAAACCAACCACGTAATTGCATATTGGAAGACATTATTCGAGCAACTGCTTTGAGCCCTGCTCGGGCGGCTGCAAGCTGAGCATCCACAGAACTGAGAGCGTTGAACTCTTGATCAGAAAATGCCGTGTGGCGTAAGGACTCTTTCTGATGCCAATGATTGATTGCACTCTCGACCTCAGAATTGGTAACTGAGACTCCCCCGGAGTCCTCGGGAAGTTGATCTGCTATAGGAACTTCCGCTTCAGCTCTTGCGGGGACCGAGGGTTCGGGGGGATTATGGTTGTCCGCCGCCCCGACGACATCTTTGGACTGCTCCGCTTGCCTCCTAGGTATCCTGGTGAAAGAACTTGTAAATAATCTTGGGAACAATAGCGAAAAGGTGGAGTTGGATCAAATACCTTTTGGTGGGGGCCGCGGGCGAGGTATTCTCCAAGATCGCCCCTCGTTTAGGCCTCTCGCCCACGTCTGGCATAGGCCCTATAGGGGAGGTCCGGGAAGATGTCCGACGCGTATTCTGACGACCCTTGGGGATAGTGGTCGGCATGTTTGGAGTGGCGGGAGACTTATGCCCCTTCTGGGATGAGGATTTCTTCTTGCTTGTGGTCAAAGGGGAGAGGCTCCGGGCATAATCGGCCATAAGGGCCACTCTGTGTTCTTCAACGCTCTCGTGATAATAGACCATGTCCTTAAAGATCATTGAAGTCTTTGGGTCATCATGGAATCTAGGATCATCATCCCGATCATAATTCTCCGGTTGGGGAGCAGGACAATGGACTGTCTCGACCCAACGCCTCCAACTCTGTTAAAGAAAAACGGAAGGTTTCCAATGTTAGAATAAAGAATAAACATATGTAATTCAGAGGTTTTAGTGTAACCTACTCATTCGATGGGGTTGTGGCTGGAATATCCTTCTTTGGCTATCAGGCGGGCGAATTCTTCTTTCTCCCCTTTAAAGAGATCAACCAGGATGACGGCCACGGCTTCCTAATTGTACGATCCTTGCCGACGGGAACGAGTGGTGTCGTTAGTCCCGTGATAACACCATAGAGGGTGTGTTCCCTGTTGGAGCGGCTGGACACATAGGGAAATAGTCGTGGCCATCACGTCAATGATGGTCAGCTTGTTGTGTGCTAGCAGCTTCACCTTGGTTGATAGGCGTTTTACCTCGGTGATTTCCTCTTGATAGGAACTCCTAGGTCGCCAGTTGAATCTCTTCTTTGAAGGAGCGTTGGAGTACTCGGGTAAACCCCTCTGAGCTGGATCAAATAAAGGCACGTCCTCGATATAAAACAAATCCGAAGACCACTCGTTGGACTCTTTCTTCGGGGTCCCAATGGGGTACCCCGTTCTGGCAGTGCACCATACCTTGGCTCCACCCACTTCCCAGATAGTTCCTCCCCTAGTTCGGGGAACGAGGCAAAAATATTTCCACCACAAATGAAAGTGAGGCTCGCAGGCCAGAAACATCTCATAGAGGGCCACGAATCCTGGGATATGGAGGATTGAGACAGGAGTGAGATGGTGAGCTGAAGACCGTAGAACTCTAGCACGCCCCTCAAGAAGGTGTGGATGGGGAATCTTAGGCCTCACAAAAGGAAGGAGACGAAACAAACCCTCTCATCCCCTTGAGGGGTAAGGAAGTTCTCTACGAAAGCCTCGCCGTTTGCACAAGTTAACCCTGCACGGGTGGGTGTCAGATCTGAGTGGGGAAGGTACCCTTGCACCTCGAGGTCATGCAGTTGAAGACGGGAGATAGAGCAGCTTTCCCAGTCTCCTGGGAGGGGACCAAAAGGACATGAAGATGAGCCTAGAGCGCTCGCCACATTTCTGAGCTTGTGAGCTTTAAGGTTTCGTGATGGAGATGCGAGGGAGGATGTCGCCTCCGAAGGTTACGGTCCGTTTAAATAAAGGTTTTTCTGGTTTACTCAAGGCGGTTTCGTAAAGGAGTGCTGGGTCACCTTTCTTTATTCTGTGTGGGAATCGAGGGCTGTCGTTGGACTTCGTGAAGAAAAACTAATGCCGTGGGCCTCGTGATGGTTCGACAGTTAGGGGGTTGTCGGCGGCCATGCTAATTGTCCTACAATACGGAAAAAGCCAAAGTTGAAATTTGCCAAGCATAGAAGGACCTCACCTTTAAAGCCAAATACCATGGACGCGTGAAGCTGTCGAAGACTATATTCCTCGATGTTGAAGGCCAGTTCGGGGGCTACTAAGGGAGTTTGGGACTAAGGGGTCCTCGGGTCGTTGGCTCATCTCTCATGGGCCGACCTGTTGGGCTGTTCTAACGAAGGTCAAACTATGAACAATCTTGTGTCCAGGAAGGAAAGCTCTGGAGAATGGCGTGGCCTCCAAGTTATGAAGATAGAATCTGTGTATCTATTCCTAGTACGGGGTTGGTTGTGTAACCCTAGGGACCCTCGGTGTTTATATAAACCAGAGGGTCCTCATTCGTAGAGGACAGGTGAACTCATCTAGGGTTTAGCTTAGACGATCTCGAGGTGGATCAACTCTTTAATCTCCATACACATCAATACAATCAAGCATAACGTAGGGTTGTACCTCCTCGTGAGGGCCCAAACCTGCGTAAATACTGTCTCCTTTGTCCCTCGTTACCCATTGATCTAAGGTCCACAGTTCGGGACCTCCTACCCGAGATCTGCCGGTTTTGACACCGACAATGACAGAGATGTATCATGCAACCGCCACACTTTCATGGAAACAACATCCAACAAGCTATTCAGGAGATCCTGGGCTTCTAGGCGATCGTCCTGCTCATGTTGTACCTGGCTCACTAGCACGTAAATTGTCTTGCCTAGCGCAGCCCGCTGCCTTCTCACAGGATGACTTCGTGGCCGCAAGCAACTTGCTCTGCACCTCTAGCCACTCCTGAAGCCCTGCCGAGTCCCTCTAGTGATGGAGGAGCTCAACATCCTTTGCTTGGAGCTCCGCATCCTTAGCCCGAATCTCCTTTGTAAGGGGCCTCACCTCAAGCATAGTGATCTCGTGCTCCCTCACGGAAACATGTAGAAGGAATGGGGAAAGCAAGCATTGGGGTCGGGGTAGGGTTATAGACGGGGGAGGGGAGTGGGGAGAGGTCCGGGGACAATGGGGGCAGCGTGATACGTCTCCAACGTATTGATAATTTACAAAGTATTCATGTCATATTTTCATATGCTTATAATACTTTTATATTCTTTTGATGCACTTTATATGATTTATTTAGAACTAACTCGGACAGACGCTACATTCAGCAGAATTACAATGGTGTTGTTTCTGTGCCAAAAATAAAAGTTCTCAGAAATGCTCGAAACTTTTTGTGATTTTTTTGGGAAAATAAGAAATACCAGAGCGAAGAACCATCGAAGGGGAGCCACATGTGCACCACGAGGTAACAGGGCGCAGTCACCCCTTGGTCGTGCCCCGTTAGCTCGTGGGGCCCACATGAATCTGGCTAGCGTGATTCCAACCCTATATATATACCAAAACCCTCAGCAATAAACAAAGAACTTCCGCTCCACTGTTGCAACTCTCTGTATCGGCAAAAACCCATCTAGAGCCTTTCCAATACCCTATCGGGGGGAATCATCTCCGGTGGCCATCTTCATCGTCCTGGCGGAGGACATGACGAGGAGGGAGTAGTTCTCCCTCGAGGTTGAGGGTATGTACTAGTAGCTATGTGTTCAATCTGCCTCTCATGTTCTTGAGATGGCACGATCTTGATGAGTTGCGGGCTTTGTTAATATAGTTGGATCATATGGTGTTCTTCCCTTGCTATGTTGTTGTGATGAATTGAATCTTACCCTTTGAGATCATGTGATGTTGGATTGAATATTTTGGGTCTGAGAACGCTTGATGTATGTATTGCATGTGGATACCCTGGTGATGTATTCTATTGATTCACTTGATATATGTTATGTCATCAACTTGTGGATTCCGATGACCATGGGGATCTATGCATACGGGTTGATTGCACGTTTTCATCCTACTTTCTCCAATAGAAATCTTGGGGTTCTCCATGAAGTTCTTTGTGTTGGATTGAATATGATAGATTCTAAATTGTTTGATGCATGTCGCATAATTTACCCACGGATACTTGAGCTGACATTGGAGTATCTACGTGACATTAGGGTTGATTCATATGTATCATTGGTGTTATTTTACTATGAACTCTAGGGTTTTTTGTGACACTTATACGAATAGCTCAAAAGATTGATCGGAAAGAATAACTTTGAGGTGCTTCTACTACCTACGCTGATTTCATCTTATGTTTTCCGCTACTTATGAACTTTGGAGTGATTCTTTGTCGCACGTTGAGGGATGATTATATGATTCTATTTTGTTAGCATTGTTGAGGATTGCACTAGTGAAAGTATGAACCCTAGGCCTTATTTTCAAGCATTTATACAATGTTTTGCTCGTTGTTTTCCACTTGCTACCTTTCTGTTTTTATATTTTCAGATTACAAAAACCTATTTCTACTATCCATATTGCACTTGTATCACCATCTCTTTGCCAAACTTGTGCACCTATACAATTTGCCATTGTATTGGGTATGTTGGGGACACAAGAGATTTCTTGTTTTTGATTGGAGGTTTGTTTGAGAGAGACCATGTTCATCCTACACCTCCCACGGATTCATAAACCTTAGGTCAACCATTTGAGGGGAAATTGCTACTGTCCTACAAAACTCTGCGTTTGGAGGCCCAACAGAGTCTACAAGAATAAAGTTGTGTAGTAGACATCAAGCTCTTTTCTAGTGCTGTTGCCAGGGAGGTGAGTGCTTGAAGGTATATCTTTAGATCTTGCAATTAAATCTTTTAGTTTCTTGTTTTTCACTAGTTTGGTTTTATGAAATAAAATTACAAAAAATGGAATTTAGGTTGCCTCAATTGCTTCGCCTTTTATATGTCTTTCATGAAAATGATGGTTCGAAAAATTGTGCTCAATTGTTAGAGGAAGAATTTATAAAAATGATTAATGTGAAATCCTTCAATGATGAGCATTATAGCAATATTGTTAATATGAATTGCCTGAATATCCATGATGTTAATGATGATTGCACTAGTCATGATAAATATATTTCCTATCAGCATGTCAATTTTTGTGGAGTGAATAAAATTTGTAAACACATGCCCTATAAAATTTGCCACGGTAACATGCTCTCTTCGTCCCATTACTTGTGAACTTTGTAATAAGGTTGGTCATCTTAATTTCCAATGCATGCATTTTCATGATCAAACTGTTTCCAAATATTGTGATAATTTGATCTCCGATGAACTTTATATTGAACTTTATTTAATTTTGGGGTGTCAAGAATTGTCACATAAAATGATTGGTTTGGTATATTCATTAGCACTAATTATAATGAAACTAATCCAAAAGAAATATATATGTTTTGTGTAGTAAATTGCAATGAGAATGCTTATATTTTCCACTATAAAAAGTCGAGAAAACCAATAGAATATAAAAGGGATACTAATGAAAGGGTAAATGTCTCCCAATACCCTCCTATTATTCCTCGTAATGAATTAGGTTGCAAGGAGGAGCTTCCCATCAAAGCAATCTCTTTAATAAGAAGCTCGAAAAAATTACTTAAACCCACACAAAATGTGTTAAAGAATAGGAAGAGAAGAAATGGTAAAGATAAAAAAGGTATCCCTCTCAAATAGTGTCACTCCTATCATTATTGAGAATGAACCCGAAAGTAGTGTGGATGATGATACACTTTATGATTATTTTGTTATGCCTATTACTTGTTGTGATGATTATGTTGGGAAGATAATGATAATCCTTATAATATTGAAAATCTTTTTGTCATTAACTTGGAAAATTATGATGAAAATAATTATTACACTATTGGTGCTATTCATGCTATTGATAATTATGCTAACAATATGCAAACCTACAAGCTTGGGGATGATATGCTTGATGAGAATGACAGATTTGAGAATATATTTGCTACAATTAATGTGTGTCCCAAGCTTGGGGATATTATGCATAATGAAGATGATTTTCTAGTCCCCCTACTTTGAATGATCAAATTTGTTATGACGATTGCATGCCTCCTATTTATGATGATTGCAATTTTTATGAAAGTGGGTTTGGAAGAGTTTCAACTTTAGATGATTATGATCCAACTATTTTGGTAGGTGTTGAATCTTATTATAATGATAAAAGTGTATTTGTAGAAGTCATGACTTTATTTAGTAATGATTCCACCATCTTGGAATAGGTTTCAATTGATTATGATAAGAACCAAGTTACTACTTATGATGATTATTGTGATGATACTTATGTTATAAAAAGTAGTGATGATTATTATTATAAAACTTGACACAATTATGAGTACCCTTTTTCCGAACATTATTCTTTTAATGTGGAAGCAATTTATAGTATTCGGGTCTCCTATGATACTCCCACTATTATGTATGAGAAGTTTGCTTGCGGGGAGAGTAATAAATTTTCTATGCTTGTGGATCATGAAAAGAATGATTTATGTGATAGTTATATTATGGAATTCCTTCATGATGCTACTGAAAATTATTCTGAGGTAGGAACATATGCTTGTAGGAATTTCAATAATATAACTTTCCTCCCTATGTGTTAAAAATCTTGAAGATATGCTTGTTTTGCCTTCCTATGCTAGTTGATTCTTGCTCCCATAAATTGTTTGCTCTCAAAATCCCTATGCATAGGAAGAGGGTTATACTTAATTGTGCTTTCCATATTCTTCATGATGCTCCCATTGTGTTTCAGTTCTTTACTTTTTATGAGAGCATCATTGAAATCATCATGCCTAGCTAAAAGGCTTCAAAGAAATGCGCTTGTTGGGAGATAACCCAACAATTTTCCTTCCTTTTTTTGTGTCTTAAGATGATTAAGCAAATGTATTAATCATTTTTATGTGTTTTATTTCAATAAAGTGCTAAGTAAAGCCTTTGGGATAGTGTGGATACTTGTTAGTTTGATTCTGTGCAAAAACAGAAACTTTTACATGGAGTGCAGAATTTTTCTGACTTTACTATAGAGTCAAGAAAATTGAAATTTTTACACAGTATTTATATTCATATTTTCTGCATTTTCCTAATTTTTCCGAATTTTTAAAGACATGAATATATGGTTTAAGTTCAGATCTTCCAGACTGTTCTGTTTTTGATAGATTCTATATCGCATGCATAGTTTGCTGGTTTTAGTGTTTCCGTAGCTTATATTGAGTGATATAAATTGTGGGAATGATATAATATAGTAGGTATTATGTGAGGACAGTATCCAAGTGAATGATCTATCTTTATCACTAACCCATCTCATGAAGTTCTGTTAAGTTTTGTGTGATTGAATTTTTCAAGTTTGGGGTAATACCCTAAGCTTGGGGATTCCTGAGGCACCCCAAGATAATATTCAAGGAAGACTCAACCGTCTAAACTTGGGGATGCCCCGGAAGGCATACCCTCTTTGTGTTTAACACTATCAGTATATCTTACTTGGAGCTATATTTTTATTCATCACATAATATGTGCTTGGATAGTCATTTTTTTATTATATGTTAGAATTTATTTATAATCTTGTTTTTCAAAAAAAAATCCAAGAATTTCTTTAAGATGCCACCATTGCATGTTTTGATGTGTGATGTATAAACACAGAAACTTTTGCTATAGTGTTTGAATTTTCATATTTTAAGGTAACATGGAAAGTTTCGGAAATTTTTATTACTGTTTTCGTACAATTTTTTATCATTTCCTAAATTTTGAGAATTTTTGGAGATACCAAAGTACACTTTTTAAATTAATTGCTACACACTCTTCTGTTTGGGTAGATTGTTGTCATAGTTTTGTTATCTACTTATCCTAGAGTTTTCATGCTTTATATTGGTAGATATAAATTGTGGAAATGATAGTATACTATACCATTTTTTCAAAATTATGTTGCAACTTGTCTTGGCGGTACAAGAAGTGTTGACTTATTTTTATGTGTACTAACCTATCTCACGAGTTCTTTTCGAGTTTTGTGTGGATAAAGTTTTTGAGACTTAGGTGAAACCAAGGTATGAGAGGATTGAATGAGCTACAAAAGCTCAAGCTTGGGGATGCTCAAGGCACCCTGAGTAAATATTATAAGAAATTCCAAGCATCTAAGCTTGGGGATGCTACGCATCCCACCTCTCTTCATCAAACAAATATCGGTTAGCCTATGTTGAACCTAAATTTTTATTTTGTCCACATGATATGTGCTATTCTTTGAATATGTTTTTGTTTTCTTTGTTATTTTGAAAAAAATCTCAGATCTGGAAATGTTAATTGAGAGAGAGTCCTCACATAGCTACTTATTTGTTTAACTACTCATTGATTGTCACTTATATCTTTTTTTAGAGTGGTTTGATGTTTACTCTTGTCCTTCAATTATATCCTAAGAGTAAATTGTGAATTAATGAAATATAATAAATATGAAATTATTAATGTTCTATATTCTTAGTAGCAGGTTCGACTTTGGTTTATAAAGTAAAATCTATTGAAGTTTGGCAATCAAAATATTGGTCATACTAGCAATTCATGAATGATTAGTATAAGAAAGAGAACTTTCACATACCAATATATTATCTTGGACATCTTTTATGATTGTTATTGCCCATTAATTATTTTCAACCTTGATAAAATAGTTGAAGTTGGACAAGGAAGACAATGTAATGGTTATGTTTGGGTATATTTGTATAGAACTTATATTGTTCTGGATCCTCCAACATATGATGCTTGTTTAGAACCTTTTGCTATCCAAAACTTCATACTAAGTATAAATACTTCCTTGAGAGCCCACTATACCTACCTATATATGGTACTTCACTACCATTCCAAGTAAACTTGCATGTGCCACCTCTAAAATTTTCAAATAAACATCCGTTTTGTGTGCCTGCGCCGCTCATGGGGCAATCAGGGTGATCAATATCTTCCATGGTAAGTGGAATATTCTCATGATGGGTGTTTACTCACTTGTCATTACACGAGAGAGGCTGGTAAAAAGGATGCCAGTTATGCATAATAAGAAAAACTAAACAAGAACTCCACCTAGAAAGTTGATTGTTTGGAGGGCACAAGTGGATACGGCTACCCATGGAATGTTCTTAAATGGTTGAGGGGGAGTAAAATTTTCATTTTTTTAGGAACCGCCAATAATATGATTAGCATGGAAGTTGATTGTTGTAACGTTGATAGGTAAGGCACACCACTCAAAATTACATATTCACCTTTGTTTTAAACAATAAGATCTTGCACCTCTGCAAATCCCTACTTCCCTCTGCGAAAGGACGATCTATTTACTTTCATGTTATTTACTTTTCATGTTGAGTCAACTTCTTATTCCAACCTCAGTGTTGTTGTTGGCAAGCATCATGTGGTGGGTAAAGATCCAAACACATATCTCAAATCAAATATATTTGATCATGATTCATTATTGTTGACATTTATCTTCATGATAAGTATGTTGGAAGGTGAAACATTAAGCCCCTATCTTTTTCTGTGTTCGATGGATGTTGTTTGTTCTAAAAATATGCTTTGAGTATTAGCAATCATAGAAGACTATATGATAATTGAGTATGTGGGGCTCTTACTTAGACTTGATGATGCATTCAAATTGTTTGATGACTAAGAACATAGGTTGTTAAGTTTCAAGAGAATGCGTTGTTTGAACCATCACATGTGAATTGATTGCTACTCTATCATGATGATTTTTCTGAGAAAAAGTTTCTGGTCATGATGCTAGAAAAGTGACTGAAATTATCAATGATCAAAACTATAAAATATGCTAGCATTCATACATTATAAATTATTTCTTTTATCGTTTACCTACTTGAGGACGAGTAGGAGTTAAGCTTGGGGATGCTGATACGTCTCCATTGCATTAATAATTTACGAAGTATTCATACCATATTTGCCTATGTTTACAATACTTTTATATGTTTTGATGCACTTCATATGATTTATTTAGAACTAACCCAGACTGACGCTGTTTTCAACAGAATTACGTGGTGTTGTTTTTGTGAAGAAAATAAAAGTTCTCGAAATCGCCCGAAACTTGTTTATGATTTTTTCTTGGGAAAATAAGCAATACCGGAGCTAAGAACCACCAAAGGGGAGCCACCTATAACATCCCAATCTTTGGAATGTTATATTAATAAATTGTTTGATTGATTAATTGAATTTGAGTGAAATTTGAAACTTTTGAAAACCTTTCTAAACTTTGGAATGATAAAATGACTTTCCCCTATGTGCTTTCGAATTCAAATTCATCCAAATAAAATCATAGAGAGAAGATGACATGACTTCTTGAAAATGAAGGATTTGAAAACTACTATATTTTTCTACTTGGAATTTATTTTCAATTTCAAAGTTTGGATGGATTCAAATGCCCTCACCATATTTTGAAAATATGAAATAGGAACATGACCCACCATGTTAGGGGTATTTTTGAAAGATGTTTGAACTTTCGAACCAGGGGGGTTATTTGAAAGATATTTCAAATAGAAATGAAAATCATTTTAAGCATTTTTTGAAAAATCTTTTTTCAAATTTTATTATTTTGGCTGTGGAAAAATGTTAAACAAATTGCATTTCTTTTGCTGATAATTTTGATATATAATACTTCCATATTTGGATTTATATTTAGTTTCCTATTTTAGTTTTACTATCTTGTTTTTGAATAAAAGGAAAAGGATTTCTTTTAATAGGAAACACTTTACGCGGATAGGAAACCAACAGTGGCCCATTTGGCAAGAATCAACCCAAATCCCTTCAACTGAATCAGAAATCGATTCTGATCGACCACCGATCCACCGCGCCCTCTCCCCCTCTCGCTGACACCTGAGGCCCACCGCTTCCTCGTATCCTCCTGTGCTCCCTTCCTCCTCATGCCGATTTCTTTCCTTCCCTCGCCGAAGCCACGCCGGAGCTCCATCCACGCCCCGATTCTTGCCATTTAAAGGACCCTCGCCCCTCCCTATAAGTACCCAGACCCCAGGGCCCACTCCCCTCGTGAAAAACCCCTCCGGCCATAGCCGCCCTCGCCGCCAAATCACTCGCCGGAGCAAGCCGGATGTCGTCGCTGCCACTATCGCTGATGTCGATGCCCTGGTCACCCCCGCACCTCACCGAGGTAATCATCGCTTTTGCCTCGCTCGAGCGCACCTCCTAGTTCCCTTTCCCGAGCTCCAGAGCCACCAGAGCACCGCCGGCGACAACCACCCGAGCACCACTGCACCCAAAGTCGAAGCCCCGCTCACTCCCGACGCCGAAAACCCTATCTACCACCACTAATTGTCTCTGGAGGTCATCCACCGTCAATTGGAGCAACCAGAAGCCATCGAGGACCACTCCATCGATGCCTGCATCCACACCCAAAGATCGCCGGAGATGGGAGTGCCCAAACCTCCGCTTGCACCGTCTGCTCGCTCCTGATGCCCCCGAGCTCACCCCTAACCACCCATGGACGCAGAGTGGAGAGCTGCGTCGACTTGACACCGCCACCATCGTCGGAGATCACCCGAGCCTCATCATCGATGATTTCGCCCGCCTCAGCCTCACCTTCCCCGCGGTGAGCTTTGACGTGACCCCTCCCCCATTGGATCTAAACCTATGGCATAGATTAGATCGGGTGTGCCCCTTCATTACATCTGATTTATTTTTAGAGAACTGGTCGGTTTTATTCATTTTATTTTAGGCCGAACTATTTTCTTTTATTTGTTGGTCGTTCGCTTGTTTAGCTCCACAACGAACACCCGCAGCCAACCACAGTGCACCATGTAGCCCCCCTTGTGCACTAGATTAGTTTTTCTTTTTTGTATTTATTTTGTAAAACAGAATAGAAGCAGATTTTAGATTGTGAATATCTCCTAGAATTTTTTGAGTTTTTAGTTCATTCTTTTTACATAGGATCCCAAATGTTATGAATTTTCTGTGAGTGCAATTAGTTTTCAATTTGAAATGTTTAAATTTGAATTCATTGAATTTTAATCAAATCTATAGATTTTGAATAACTTTAGTTTAAAGACATATTTTTGAGTGATTCTTTTTGCTACTCGTTAATATTAATTAATTTTATCAGTGGGTTCAATTTGGGAATTCCTAGGATTATTTAAATTATGGTTCAAAACAGAATATGTTTTAGTCCTTTTTAGGTTTATTTCTAATGTTTTGTTTTAATTGCTTTTAAATTGTTTTTCTTTTGGCTTTGTTGACATGTTCTATTTAGTTTCTGTTGGATAGCAATAAGTTTTTTATTTGTTGTTAATAAAAATAATTTTATTAGTTAGTTCTTTATTTTAGTAGGAAACATTGTTTTCCTCATATTTGGAGTTTCGTAATAGCTTTTAAATTGTTTTATTTTGTGTAGAAAACCTTAGTTAAAATACTTTATGTTATTTTATTAAAACTTTTATTTTATTTCTGTTAAGAATTTATTAGTTGTAGAAAAATATTTATAATTTGTTTTACTTTAGTAAAAGCTTGGCAATGGAGTTTTGGGTAGATTCTTTGTTTGCCTTTTTTTCTTTGTGTTGTTGCTATTGACAATAGGTTATTTATAGGGGGAATTGTGCTTAGCTGCTTTGATGAAGTTTTGTTGATTTTAAGTTTTGTCTTAAGTATTTCCTTCATCACAACACTATTGTGTTTAGTATTTGTGTTGCTTTTTGATTGATAGTATTGATTGCTAGGATTGTTTGTTTATAAGTGCAATATTTGGTTTATATAGAATTTTTTCAGAGAGTGACGAATAGTTCTACCAAGTTATTTTCTGAGATCAATATTTATCTTCATCAACTTACCATGCAAGTTCACTTTGACCATTTATTTCCTATCTATGTTTTGTTGCATCTAGTGACACTATAAGAAATCTATCAATCCATGATGGATTTCTAATGACGTTCCTTTAGATCGTCACGAAAACCGTCATGGATCAACAAGACACGAACGATCGCCGAAACGTTGGACCCTTTATGAAGGACATCAAGAATCGTCACAAAAACTGTCATGGACCGAATAGGCGGGCCTCGCTTTTTTCTTTAGTTTATACAACGTCACGGGTGGTTCTTGTTGATGTGTCGTACGTGTTCTGTATTTTACCCACATGTCAGTTAGATAATTATTTATATATATAAACTACAAGGAAAGGAAGGGCGCGCTTGAATTTTGGGTGCAGGATGAGGGCGTGTGCGACGAAAGGAGGGAGGGCACGCCTTTTTTTTGAAGGATAGGGAGGGCGCGCCTAGAATTTCATTAGCGCGCGGTGTAAAAATTTCGAGCCCACTAAAGCCCATCTGAACAATTCACCGTATCTGACCTAAATGTAAGTCTCTGTCTCTCTTCCCCAATCTCTTCCTCCCTCCGTCGTCGCCCCCATCGTCTTCATCCCCATCCCCGATTCCCCTCCTCTGCACCCTCTCCATGGCCCCTCCTTTCACCACCCCTTCCTCCACCTCCCGGCTGCTCCATCTCTCTTCCCCGGTCTCTCCCGTACCTCCTCCACTCCCACTCACAGTGGCACCTCTTCGTCCTCCACACTATGCTCTACCTTTCCCGCTGGCCCCACACTCCTTCACCCCACCTTCGTAATGATGGCTGATCTGCAGCGATGGCAGCAACAACCCTAGGAGCGATGGCAGCTGCATCTTTGGGGGCGCTAGATCCAACATGTTGCTCAACCCCGACAGTCTTCTTGTCGGAGCAGAGCGGCTCTGCGGTGCCCGCCCTACTACGACGACTCATTGGAGGTGGCAGCGAACCCTAGTCTCCACTTGTTGTCGGCTTGACGCGTTGGACTGGAGGCCGGTGAACACAGCCATCAAAGTAAGGACCAGGGCAGCTATGATGAGTGCGTACAACAGCATATATGCAGCGTGAGTTTGATCCCTTTCCATACCCACTTTTGTTCTAGTATGGCCAATGTGTATAGAAATTGCTAATTTTGTATTCCTCGAGTTTTTGCATGCATGATTACATCTAGCATAACATGAAATGTTGTGACGTTTCTCTGGTAATATACATTGTTAATTGATGTACTGGTGTTTGGTTGAGTGTGCAATGAAAGATACGTGACAGTTGTGTGTTTGAATAACAAATGGTATCAGATGTTCTGCAACAAAAGATCCACACCATAAACTTAAGTTGTTGGATATATCTGTGTATACAGAAGCTTCTCAAGTATACATGCTGATGTCATCTAGTTGTGGTATTTATTGGCGATGTACTTGATTGTGCAAAAAATTACATCGTAAAGGTGTGTTTGATTTATTGTGACTGGTGGTAGTTGGCCATCATGCAAGCCATCCATTCTCAGTATTTTTTTAGTTTTTACAGACTCCTATTGTGACTTTTGTTCTTTCTTTCTATCATACACGGGCTTTGTTAATTATATATATATATATATATATATATATATATATATATATATATATATATGTTCATTCACATCATTAGTGCACAATCATTTTGCTCTAGAAACATCTGGCATGTTTGAGTACTGTATGTTCAATTTTGTATCAGTGTTTTTTTGTGCTGTCTTTGGCTAAAATTCAATACATACTCAAAATGATAGGGACAAAGAAAATTGTTGTATCAATTGATGGGTTGTGAATTTAAAGTGCATGTGAATGTAGTGCATGTTTGATATTTTTTCATTGTAGTTGAGTATGAGGTTTCTGAAATTTGCTCAAGGGTCATTCTGTCAAGTCCATCATGAATAAAGGGAAGGTAATGCACGACCACCCATTATACCTTGTTCCTTAGTTCTGTTTGTGCACATTTGAATCATTTTTTAAGAACTTAGTTAGTGAATTAAGACATTTCAGATGACATAGTTCTTTAAGAATTCGTTACAATGTGGACTGTTGTGTGGTTCCAGGCATTTTGTCTTGTATCTTAATAAGCATCAAGTAATTGCTTAACCCAGGTAATAAATTAATTTTGAATTTTACTTGGCAAGCTTTGAGAATACGCCTGGGCATGGGTAGCCCGGCCTGGTCGGCCCAGCCCGAAAATCCCGGGCCGGGCTGGGCTCGAGCCTGAAAAGTGAACCCGGCGAGCAGTCCGGGTCGGGCTTGGGCTTACAAAATACAAATTTTTAGCCTAGTTCGGGCCAGGCCGGCTGGGCTTTTCCTGGTTCGGGTCGGGTTCGGACGCGATTGTTAGGCCCAACGGCCAGGCCGGGCCGGCTTCGGGCGCGATTGTTAGGCCTGACGGCCGGGTCGGGCCGGGCTCAGGCCTGAGTTTTTCCGTTCGGACTTTTTCAAGACCGGCCCAAAACCCGGCCTGGCCCATGTTATGCCCAAATTTATTTGAGATGCACTTGCGGTACTAACACTCAATTTCTTGTGTCCATGCGGTGGATATTGTTTGGTAGTCATGCCTTTTTTACTGATTTATGTCCTCAACGGCTCCTGTTGTTGTACTTGGAGTTTTATGGTTTGTATTTTGTTTCTTCGTCAATCATAGGCCACCTTGATTACACTTTTGGTTCACACACTTTTATTCGTATTAATTTTAAGCAACCTCCTGTTTTATTCTCGTTTTATACTAGTAGATACTTCGTTATTTTCATTTGTAGGCATTGTAACATCTAAGAATTTTGGGCAGCATGTAATTCATTTTTTATGTGTTCTAATTCTTATTTCTACTACTATCTATTAATTATCTACAAATATCTAATGTTGTAAATATGCTGATATGATTAGGTCGTGGGCTACTAGTTGCCACTAGTTGTTTCTTTTCACATGTTGGGTCAAATTTGTTTCACATGGTGAGTGAATAATATATATAACTTGATGTCGTACTTTAAGCTACTTCTAGTTTACCGACTGGCTATACTATTTTAAAAGTGAGAAGATTTTCATTGTGTGGTAGATATTGATTTACGGGAGCATTTTCAACAGTAGACATGTGTTCTGACGACTTCGACATAGACGGGCGGATCTGCAACCAGATGGCTATAGATTAGCATAGTGTTCTCCGAGACATGCTTGTAAAACTTACCTTTTTGGCATCTTTTTTTGCCCCTGTACAGGTGTAATTTTGGTTGTGTGCATGTAATTTTCATTTTATAATGACCTGGGCATATATTTTCTGTCAAATTGTTTTCTGTCAAATTGACAATGGCATAAAATGTCCATGGATGACAAATGAGAGATGGGCTAACTTTCTAGATCGAAAGTAGTGGACCTTTGTTGTTATTAATGGACGTAAATTCTAATCGGGTTGATTATTACTATATGGGCTGCCACTAATGGACCTGGCCAAAATTTAATGGGCCAAAAAAATTAGATGGCTGATTACTACATGGGCCGCCATGTCACATGCTGAGGTGGCAGAAAAGTTAATGACGTTTGAGCATGTCCGTTAAGTGCCATCCATGACAGTCAAGATACGTCATGGAGTGTATAATGGTCAAATTATGACGCGATATACATGACGGATTTTCAATCTGTCACATATGCCCTTCCATGACGGTTTTGCATAGGTCCATGACGGACTGAATCCTTCATGGATTAACTAGATTCTTGTAGTGTGACATTAACCAACAAATCCCTCCAGTAGTGTTATTGAATTCTTGTTGTTGCGTAGAATGCATGAGATAGAAACCCACTATTCTGTTACCAAGCCCCAGGACATTATGTATTTTTATGCTACGCTATAGTAGACGGGGTTGGTCGGAGTGTTCAGGAGTAGTGTGAGAAGAAGGTTTCCACGTCAATGACGACAACTCCATGATGGCATCATCAAGACCTCAAGACTTTGAGACTCGAGACAAGATTTCAATACACACTACTGGGTGAAGGATGGTTTAGATGGGGACCCTGGAGAAACCAGTGGATGGTCGGGATGCATGGAGAAGCGCCATGGCATCTTGCGGAGAGCTTCACCCAGACTCAAAGAGACGGATGAATACTACACGCCCGGAAGCTTACCTGTGTAGCCACAAGTCATTATGGGTTCTGACTTGGTTGACCTTAGTTGCGACTCTGGCTGGGACGGTGCTAGCAGATGTAGAACTACAGTAGGGATGGATGGACCCGGACAGTGGTCAGAGTAACTCTTTGGAAGACCATGTTTCGTTCATCCTGTTCTCAAACAACTGGCAGTGTGAGGACTTAGAAGGAGGGGAAAATCTTGTGGGTAAAGTACACAACACTCTGCAGAGTTAAACCTAATCAATTAACTATGTTCCCGGTAGCTGACAATTTGAGCATCTGGACATCGATCTATCTCTGAACTCTCAACACCGGATTGATAAATAATTGTGGGCAACTTATGATGATTTTGAGCTATGAGACATCGGTTGGCGGAACCATGTCGTAAGAGATAACTCTGTAGTGACAACTCCTGCCTTTGTTGTAGGAAAAATAAATAAACCTACTTTTATGCAAAAACTTAGACACAGAGCCACCAAAGTTTTTTTTTGCATATAGAATAGTCTCATCATTTTTTTGTGTTATTGTGATCTTGCCGGTACATTCAGTGTACCGACCTACACGGCTGCAACGTATCGTGTTGTAGGATTTTCTTTGACGAGTCAGAGTTACGATATAGGGTTACGGTCTACACTCAACCTGTCGTTGATGTTTATTTGGGACTCCACTCCTGTTGACTGTTTCCTCTGATATTTAAGAGGTATATATCATTTTTACGTTATTTACATGTGATTGCTCTTTGATATATACATTGATGTATTGTGTGTGCCAACATACTGATCCAAGGATGGCATAGGCACATAGAGGCTTGAGTCTTTTTGAGTCGGGACGCTACAGAAATGGTATCATAGCACATGTTGATTGTAGGATGTGACCCTAGGAAATGTCTTAGAAATAAGAAGATCTTGATAGGAACAACTTTTGTTTTCACTACTCTTGTCACTTCTTGAATTCTTTTACTGAACCTTCCTTATTTCAAACTATAGATGGAGAGCTGCATTCTAAATAAAAGAGAGCACTACGAGGATGTTCTCGAAGGCCCATTCCTCATGGAGCTGGTACAGATGATGAAGTTGCCAATACCTGAGATCAAGGCGACTAAGAGGAAGTCTGGATTATGTGGCGTCAGGACTCAAGTTTTTGGTCGTAAAGAAGACCCCAAGACTGAAGACATCAACTATGGCACCTTGAACCATGACTGTGATATGGGCATGAACATTGCCGTCCATGATGCTATCGTACGTTTGAGATATTGTCATCATGTTCTGTTATGCACCCACTACTTTGCAAGGCTTGGATCGCAGAAGGCTGATGGAGCATACATCATCCTAATAGACAAACAGAAGATGAAGTTTTCCCCTCTACTAGTGTGTAGTCAAGAGCTGGAGCATTACATCAAGAACCTTCAGATGGACCTTCGAGCAGCTTTATTTAAGAAAGAAGCACTTCGTGAGGACCTCAAGACCAAGAATCTAAAGGTACACAATCTGAAGAAACATGATCCCGAAATTCAGAAACTTCGTCAAGAATTGACAAACAGTCAGGCCATGGCACATGATGACGATGTTGAAATCCAGAAGCTCAGAACCAACTTCTGGAACTACAGGGACGACGACATACAAAACTCCAAGGCAGCAGCGATAATCTAGCGGAAAAACTTGCGAAGATCAAGCGTGACCATAAGAAGCCCACTGAAGATGAAGACATGGAATAAGCTAGCTTAGTAATAGCCCCACCATGAGAGAAATAAATATGAACGCTTTTGCGATTTAAGTGATCGACCATACCAACCTTATCTCGGTGGCGATACTATAGGATTGTTTCAACTTTATGGATGTCTGGACTTGAGTTTTTGATGTTTTTGCTTTTGTGCCATTGAGATGTTTGTATCCATCTTCTCTCTCTCTCTCTTACTCATCTCATCCCAAAACCTTGGACTTAATGGATGATGAATGAAGCTGGACTTGTATTCTATGGACCAATGACCTAGCTGGAGGCAAAAATATGGATTCACAACATGGAGAACCACTTCGGGAGCAACTTGATTGCAAGGAAGTATGAGGTTCAATGCGCTCGTCAGTACTTTACACAAAGTGCTGCTACTTGGTGGAAAATGCATCAAGCCATACAAGGATGTAATGTAGCGGAAACTTGGGAAGAATTCAAGAAGACTGTGTTAAGATCTCGTCTCATCCGGAAGCACTATGAAGAACCAATGAAGAAGCACTGTGCGTGCAAGATCTGTGGAGAAATGGGACACACCCAAGACGAACACAAGGATGGATGCCCTCGGTGTGAAGGAAATCACCCACCTAAGGAATGCCCGACTGGGCAGGTGACATGTTTCTCGTGTGAAGGAACCACCCACTACCCAACTCAGTGCCACATTTACCCTAAGGTGCAACAAGTTGTCAAGTAGCAGAAAGAAGGAATGAGAGAAACAATCAAGGGGATTTCTAAAGAACATGTACTGAAGAAAGATTTGGAAGACCCTGATGGACAAGGCCTAACCAGATTTTTCTCCAATGCTTGCTACTCGTGTGGAGAACAAGGACACCTTTCACAATATTGGATGATGGAAAGCCAAGAGTATCTGGGAGACTTCCCGACTGAAAAAGTGGAGCTTGATCCACATGAAATAGAAGAATTGATCGAAACAGGGAAGTCCGGGATGAGAAACCGAAGACATCCCCAGAACAACTCAATTCCTGCACAGATGGAACTGAGTCATATCATATGTTTTTCACGTGCAAGGGACTAGGTCATTACACTGACCAATGCCCAGAAAAGAAGCAGAGACCCCAAGGATCAAACACCATCATTAAGAAGCCCCGATACTTGTCGGAAGTCATCTGTTTTCACTCCAGGGAAGCGGGACATTATGCTAATAAATGTCCAAACAAGAAGAAAGTTGGAACTGAGTAGTTGAGATTTTGATATTGGCAATAAGTGTAATAGAATGCACTCTCGATTTCAAAAGGTTTTGGAGTTGAATTATGTAACGTAAGTCTGAGAGATTGCAATAACTTCATGAGTCAATAGAATTTATTGTGTCATGATTTCCTATGTTGAATTGTATGAGTTGTTACTCTATAAACAAAGATCTCTGACCATTTTCGAGGATATGAGAAAATATGGTCCTCGCACGCGTGGGTACACTTATTTTTAAGTGTGGTAGTAACAGGTAAAACCACGGGAACCAAGGAAAAAGAATGTACCATTCCTGCCAAGGAGTCTGAATAATGGAATATAGGTAAAGGTAATTCTAGACCATATAAAACTATGCGGATGACAGCATTTGAAATAATGTACCTTGGAATTGGAGTTTTGAGGAGAGAATGAATACGATGAAACCACACCTTTATTGGTAAACAGACCAATGGAAAGGAAAATGAATTCCACATAGTGGAGTCTGTACCAAGAATTGATCATAGTACAAAATGAAGGTTACCCCAAGAGCATGAAGCAAGAGGTTGTGATTTGATCAACATATGTTTTCTTAGGAGTATGCGAGAACTTGAGAGTTGTGAAGGAACGATAGATGTTTTGTCCAGCTTGTAGATTCAATGGATTTATCGTAACTTCGTTCGTGGACAAGAGAAATTCTGCAACGCTTGTGAGGAAGCCCAAGTGTTAGAATACGAGATTCGCTGAGCCTTATACAAGGTAAAGATTTGAGTGTGACATGGCTTGGCCACAATCATGACTTACTCTTATCATTTTTGTTGCTATTCGGAATGGTAAATCTGAGTGACTTACCCACAGTAAAGAGACGACGGTCTTTGAAGCTTTTGTTTAAGCCTTAAAATGGTATGATGAAAACCTCTTGTACTTGGCAGTCGTTGCCAAACATAGGAAGTTTACGATGAAGCTGAAGCCAAGACCCAATTCACTGCAGGATTACGACAAATGGTAGACCACCATGAGATCATCGATAAGTTATTTAAAATGATCATGATACTTGTCAGCTAAGAAGACCCAGTAACGAAAGAACTTTATATTAACGAAAGAACACTGGATTTTGAAGGAAACGTTATGACTATAACGGAGGAGTGTCAACGCAGGAGTTATTGTGAGAAATGCGAAGAGGAGTTATTGCCAAGACCCCATAGAAAAAATTGACTATGAAGGACCAGTATCTCTCATTTTAAGTGTGGTAGCACCCACACTTTTCAGTTCAATGGAATTGCTAGAAGACCCCAAACCCAAACATGTTCTTTCTAGCCTCTTTGAATCTTGAGGACGAGATTCATTTTAAGTGTGGTAGGTGTAACATCCCAAGCTTTGGAATGTTATATTAATAAATTGTTTGAGTGGTTGTTTCATTGATTGATTTATTGAATTTGAGTAAAATTTGAAACTTTTGAAAACCTTTCTAAACTTTGAAATGAGAGGGAATAAAATGACTTCCCCTTTGTGCTTCTGAATTCAAATTCATCCAAATCAAATCATAGAGAGAATATTACATGACTTATTCAAAATGAAGGATTTCAAATTTTGGATTTGAAAACTAGTGTAATTTTCTACTTGGAATTTATTTTCAATTTCAAAGTTTGGATGTATTCAAATGCCCTAACCAAATTATGAAAATATGAGAGGAGGAAGATGACCCTCCATGTCAGGGGTATTTTTGGAAGATGTTTGACCTTTTGAACCAGGGGATTATTTGAAAAATATTTGAAATAGAAATGAAAATTATTTTGAGAATTTTCCGAAAAAACTTTTTTCAAAAATTATTATTTTGGACATGGAAAAATGTTGAACAGATTGCGTTTATTTTGTAAATAATTTATATATATAATACTTCCATATTTGTATTTATATTTAGTTTCATATTTTAGTTTTACTATCCTACTTTTGAATAAAAGGAAAAGGATTTCTTTTAATGGAAACATTGTGCGCGGATAGGAAACCCACCGTGGCCTATTTGGCAAGAATCGGCCCAAATCCCTTCAGCCGGATCTGAAATCGATTCAGATCGGCCACCGATCCTCCGCGCCCTCTCCCCCTCTCGCTGACACCCCAGGCCCACCGCCCACTCATATCCTCCCACACTCTCCTTCCTCCTTATGCCGATTTCTTTCCTTCCCTCGTCGGAGCCTCATCGAAGCTCGATCCCCGCCTCGATTCTTGCGACCCTCGCCCCTCCCCATAAGTACCAAGACCGGAGGGCCCTCTCCCCTTGCAAAAAAAACTCCGGCCATAGCCTCCCTCGCCGCCAAATCACTCGCCGTAGCAAGACGAACCTCGCCGCAGCCATTATCGTGTTGTCGACGCCCTGGTCACCCCCGCACTTCACCAACGCCATCACTGCTTTCGCCTCGCTCGCTTGCACCTCCCTATTCCCTTCCTCGAGCTCCAGAGCCGCTGGAGCACCACCGTCGACAACCACCCGAGTGCCACCTCACCCAAAGCCGAAGCCCCACTCACTCCCGATGCTGAAAACCCTCTCTGTCAGCACCAATCGCCACCAGAGGTCGTTTGCCATCGATTGGAGCAACCAAATGCCACCGAGGACCACTTCATCAACGCCTGCATCCACACCCGAAGATCGCTACATATAGGAGTACCCGAACCTCCGCTTGCACCATCTTCCCGCTCTCGATACCCCCGAGCTCACCCTCGACCACCCACTAATGCAAAGTGAAGAGTTGCATCGACTGGACCCCACCACAGTCGTCGGAGTTCACCGAAGCCTCGTCGTTGACGACCTTACCCGACTCAGCCTTGCCGTGCGCTCTCACCCGTTGGATCTAAACCTACGGCATATATTAGATCGACCGTACCCCTTCATTAGATCTAGTTTATTTTTAGGGAACCGGTCGGTTTTATTAGTTTTATTTTAGACCGAAGCATTTTCTTTTATTTGGTGGCCATTCGCTTGTTTAGCTCCGCAACGAACACCCGCAGCCAACCACACTACGCCACGTAGCCCACCTGTGCATTAGATTAGTTTTCTTTTCTGTTTTATTTTTTGAAATAGAATAGAAGCAGATTTTAGATTTTGAATATCTCCTAGAATATTTTGAGTTTTCAGTTAATTCTTTTTGCATAAGGTCCCAAATATTATGAATTTTCTGCCAGTGCAATTAGTTTTCAGTTTGAACTGTTTGATTTTGAATTCATTGATTTTTTTTCTCAAATCACTAGATTTTGAATAACTTTGGTTTAAAAACATATTTTTGAGTGATGCTTTTTCCTAATGGTTAATATTAGTTAATTTAATCAGTGGGCTCAATTTTGGAATTTTTAGGATTATTTAAATCATGGTTTTCATCAAAACAGAATATGTTTTAGTTCTTTTTAGGTTTATTTCTAATTGCTTTGTTTTAATTGTTTTTAAAATTGTTTTTCTTTTAGATTTGTTGACATGTTCTATTTAGTTTCTGTTGGATAGCAATAAGTTTTTTATTTGTTGTTAATAAAAATAATTTTATTAGTTAGTTCTTTATTTTAGTAGGAAACATTGTTTTCTTCATATTTGGAGTTTCATAATAGCTTTTAAATATATATTTTTGTGTTGAAAACCTTAGTTAAAATACTTTTTTTTATTTATTAAAACTTTTATTTTATTTTTGTTAAGAATTTATTAGTTGTAGAAAACTATTTATAATTTGTTTTACTTTAGTAAAAGCTTGGCAATGGAGTTTTGGTGAGATTCTTTATTTGCCTTTATTTTCTTTTCTTTGTCTTGTTGCTATTGACAAGAGGTTATTTGTAGGAAAAAAATATTGTTGGTTGCTTTGATGAAGTTTTGTTGATTTTAACTTTTGTCTTAAGTATTTCCTTCATTACAACACTATTGTGTTCAGTATTTGTGTTGCTTTTTGATTGATAGTATTGATTGCTAGGATTGTTTGCTTATGAGTGCACGGTTTGGTTTATATAGATTTTCATGAGAGAGTGACGAATAGTTCTATCAACTTATTTTCTGAGAGTGATATTTATCTTCGTCAACTTACCAGGCAAGTTCACTTTGACCATTTATTTTGTACCTATGTTTTATTGCATGTAGTGACATCAACCAACAAATACCTCAAGTAGTGTTATTGAGTTCTTGTTGTTGGGTAGAATGCATGAGGTAGGAACCCACTATCCTATTACCAAGCCTGGGGACGTTATGTATTTTCATGCTACGCTATCGTAGAAGTGGTTGGTATGAGTGTTCGGGAGTGGTGTGAGAAGAAGGATTCCATGTCAATGATGACAACTCCATGATGGCATCATCAAGACCTCAAGACTTTGAGACTCGAGACAAGATTTCAATACACACAACTGGGTGAAGGATGGTTTAGATGATCACCCTAGAGAAACCAGTGGATGGCCGGGATGCAGGGAGAAGCGCCATGACATCTTGCGGAAAGCTTCACACAGACTCAAAGAGACTGATGAATACTTCATGCCCGGAAGCTTACCTGTGTAGTCACAAGTCATTATGGGCTCTAGCTTGGTTGTACTTAGTTGTGACTCGGGCTAGGATAGTGCTAGCAGATGTAGAACTATGGTAGGGATGGATGGGCCCGGACTCTGGTTAGAGGAACTCTTGGAAGACCATGTTTCGTTCGTCTTGTTCTCAAACAACTGGCAGTGTGAGGACTTACAAGGAGGGAACAAATCTTGTGGGTAAAGTACACAACACTCTATAGAGTAAACCTAAATTATTAGCCGTGTCCTCGGTTATGGACAATTTAAGCATCTGGACTTGGATCTATCTCCGAACTCGCAACACCGGATTGATAAATAATTATGGGAAACTTATGATGATTTTGGGCTATGAGACATCGGTTGACGGAACCATGTCATAATAGATAACTCTGTAGTGAAAGCTCCTGATATTCCTTTGTTGTAGGAAAAAGAAATAAACCAACTTTTATGCAAAAACTCAGACACAGAGCCACAAAGCTTTAGTGCATATAGAATAGTCTCATCATTTGTTTTTTGTTATTGTGATCTTGTCGGTACATTGAATGTACCGACCTACACGGCTACAAGTATCATGTTGCAGGCTTTTCTTTGACAAGTAAGAGTTATGATATAGGGTTACGGTCTACACTCAACCTGTTGTTGGTGTTTATTTGGGACTCTACTCCCATTGATTGTTTATGTTGAGATTTAAGAGGTATAAATCAGTTATATGTTATTTACATGTGATTGCACTTTGATATATATTGATGTACTATTGTGGCCAGCATATTGATCCAGGGATGGCATAGACACACAGAGGCTTGACTCGTTTTGAGTCGGGACGCTACACCACCTGTGGGTCACAAGGCAACAGGGCGCGGCCACCCCCTGGCTGCACCATGTTAACTCATGGGGCCCATGTGGCTCCGGCTGGCGTGATTCCAATGCTGAAAAATTCTGTACATACCAAAACCCTCCGAAATAAACAGAGAACTTGTGCTCCACGTCCGTAACTCTCTGTATCAACAAAAAACCTGTCTAGAGCCTTTCCAGTACCCTCTCGGAGGGGCGAAATCATCTCCAGTGGCCATCTTCATCATCCTGGCAAAGGCCATGATGAGGACACTACTGCAATATGCTCCAAAGACGACACATCAATCAGAGACCCTTCGATGAAACTGTGTGTGATCCATCAATCGCAAACGGTATAGTTCAAGCTCCACCGCCAATGACGAAAACCATGTGTGATGGAGGAACCATCAAATATGATTCAAAAAATAGTTGCATGTGTGATGCGTCACATACAGTTTGTTCTTATGAACTATTTGTGATTATGGAATATAATAGAATTGGTTAACAAACTACATATGTGTATGTAGTGCGGTATACAGTTCACTCGGATATTTTTTTTGCGTTGATCCAGCAGAACACAATCGAGTTAGCCTAAGAAAGCATGTGTGATACTCGGCAAACAGTTCATTCATTAGAATTGTTTGGCAAGACCAATAATAACCCAAACGATTCATCCTCACAACCATGTGTGTTTTGGGTACCCAGCAAATAGTTCATTCATGATAATTGTGTGGGAAGACCAAAAATAACCCAAACGGTTCATCCTGACAACCTGTGTGTGTTGTGGGCAGACTTTTGCTACTAATAATGAGATGTGATTTTCTCTGTTTGCATAACATCTATATGCTCTATGTACAGAACACCAAATTATTCTTGCATAACCAACTTGAACATCCAGTTACATAAGTGACTACACAACACATGTACATTCCTCAATATAAACTTACAAGAAGTAGACGATCACCAAATCATATTGTTCTTCTGACGACGGTTGTCGACACTTCTCTGCTTGTGGCTATCCCTCGCTGTCTGCAGGAAGGAGGTACTTCCTCATGTCAATGATCCTCTTGTACATCTCGTAGCTTGTGTACGCGTCCTTGGCCGCGTACTTGATGTGTTCTTCATCCAGTTCGTTCACCCAGGTCTTGTGCCAGGAAGACTTGTCCTTGAGGCACTCAACCTTCATATCTTTGTAGTAGGGGTCGATGATGGCCATGACGAGGTCAACCAGGGAGTCCTTCTGCTTCTTCTTATCGCCGCCTAGACACTGTACTGACCTTGGATGTTGACAAGCTTCTGGCAGGACAAGCCCGAAGTCTTGAGCACCTTTAGATCGTTGGTGGTGTCCACCATTGCGAACCTGTAGTCAGGGTTGTTGACAAACCTGGCAAAATGCTCGCAAGGACTTGTGGCCAGCTAGTAGTGGTAGACGAGCAAATGATGACGCACACACAACTGGGCGACAACAACCTTCTGATCATGCCCGACACGACCGTCGGTGTACTCGAGGTCGAAGCCGACCACTTTGTACTTGTCATCCTTAGCAAGCAGCTGCTCCAGCGTGTTGATGGAGTTCACCACCATGACCGGGTCGTTGGTGTACACCCACTGAGAGGTCCGTCTTGCTGATCTGGGTGTCCACTTTGACTATTTTGGCGAACTGCCGCTCGGCACCGGCAGCCGCCACTTGATCTGCATGGGGAGGTTGAAGCAATGAAGAGATCATGGGTGTGCTTCTTGTATTATGTGGCGTGATCGGAACATGGAAGTGATGAAGGTAAATGGCCACGGGAATAAATTGCGTCGGACGGCCTGGAATTTTGGCACGTCCATATGGCAGTTTTTGCAGTGCTTAACTGCATGATGGCGCTGGGAGCGGCACAACCGCATGCATATGGCGCCCCGAACAAACGTGGTTGTTCACACATGGATGCCGACAGAGCGAGCACGCACGAACACGAGGACAGCGTGTCGTGGCCACATCAACCCCCTCATGTGTAGATTAATTCATGACGGTGTGTGCAGGATGACCGTTTGCTTTGTAGAAAATACAAACGTTTTTTTCATTATTAACCATTTGTGTACTTGCAATTTCTCCCACCATCGTCCCATCTTGTCACCGCGTTGCCACCCCAGGATTCCAGTGCATGCTTCGGGAGCGCACAGGTTCCCATGCAAGCTTCCCGCCCGGCTCGCCTTGGCCGCCTGTTTTATAAACCCTCACAGCCGGTGCCTCCACATCGCATTCATCCCCTCCCTGCCCATAGCTTCCCAATTTTGCTTATCCCCCAATTGCCAATGTCGCATGTCCATCGTCATCGCTCCGCCACTCCGCTAGAGGGCAACTCCAGCTGAGAGGCTGCACCATGTCAGTGGTCCAGTACCCGGAAGCGTGTAGTGCGTGTGGTGTCCTTGTTGGCTTTGCGCACGACACCCACCACATGCTCCTCCACGTTAGCCCAAAGGCAGCTACTGCCGGCGACGGTCGTGGCCCCCACCCCATCGTCGGCTGCCGTTTTAGCCACCCCACCAGCTACCTCCTTGGCCACCACCGCACCAGCGTCTGCCTTGGCAGCCACCCCATGGTCAGCCGTCGGGCCATCACCCACTCCGCCACCACGGCCCAAAGGCGGGAGGAGGCCACCACCGAAGCACAACTGCTCGGCTTTTGCATTAGTGGCCTAGCGCTCTACATCAACTTCCTACATGAGGAGGAGGAGCACCAGGTCGAGCACACAAAGAGGCTCACCACCGCCATGGCCGCAGCAGACGCTGCAGCTATGGTGTGAAATGAGGAGATCTACGCCGAGTCCCGCCGCTTCTAGGAGGCACGTCAGGAGAGGCGGAGGGAAGCGACATCGGCCGACGAATTTGACTCCTCCAGCTCGTCGATAGGCTTCTCCTCCTCTACCTCTTACTAATCGCGATCGGCAGAGGAGAAGGCTGCTGGCTATAGGATGAAGCCCCTTTGGAGTAGTATTTAGAAGCTATTTTGTTCAATTCATCTAACTATAGATATGGTTGAACTGTCCCACCTACTTTAAATTAGCTAGTATATATAGTTGAACTAGCTATTTCAGTATGTGGTTGGCAACAAATGGGGAAAAGTTTGTTCCATTCAGCCATCGAGTTGAAATATTTTGTACAAAGACCAATGCTTGATTTATGAATGTAATCTATGTTTACTGAATTTCAGTTGCAAAATTGCACCGCAATAGTGGTTTTGCTCCTGCAAAATTGGACAAATCTCAGTGTTTCCAATTTAACAAATGAAAATTTACCTAATATGACAGATTCGAATCTTACCCGACTCCTGCTGCCAATGCAACGATCGGTGCTTACTTGGGGTGCTTAGTGTATTAAATGCCTTAGCAACTCAAGTCCACAATGCATTGTTGCTGAGGTCCCTTCATTTATTGATTTAGCAACTAAACTCTTGCATGCATTGGTGAGTTTCCTTCATTTAAGTGTTTTGCCAAGGTTCACGCGCTTGGCATTGTTTCTTCATGTGGTCACCAAACTCATATCTCTCCTTAATTACCTTCCCATGTCACAGTTTTTGGATACATGACAACATCAACAGTTAGCACCAGTAGAAGGTGTAGCAACAGGAAGGGCACACAGGTCATCATTCACAACCGTTTACGTCGACGCAATGAAAAAATTCCTTCGCACCAGCTTTTTGCTTGGCTTAGTAGGGAAGGAACAATTCCCTCGGTTTGCATATGGTTATTCAATCTAAAACGTCTTTGACGACTGGAAAAGGACACGCCACCCCGATGAGCGTGCGCAGGACACTGCTCGCACACCACTCGTCTACTCAAATACCTATCCGCATGCTACCTCCTTGCCAATACAGATAGCGACACGTGGCACACACATAAATGGTTTGTAGAACATCCACGAATTATAAATAATACGCCCATTTGTGATGGTAACATGACAGACTTTTGTTCCAAAATGCCTTTGTTGGCTATTAATAATGCTTGCTTTTTCTCTCAAAGTGGACACTAGAAATACGACAACATATTTTGTTTTATATGATGAGGCCCTGCCCAACATAGACCTTGTAACTGTAGTTCATATTTGAATTATGTACATTAAATGCACATAAAAATCAATTAATGTATAAAAAAGCCATACGAAACCTTAATAATTTCATATTTTTGCAATACACACCTATTTCTTTATGTTGTTTCTAGAAAAAAATCATGGAGAGAAGAGGCATCTGATGTTGTTTCACATGCATATGTGGCATGCATATGTTCCCTAACGGAACCACTGGACGTAGCTACATGTGAGAACTTCCGGTTTCTAAGAGGCTTGTGACAAAACATATCCAAGTTGGTATTTTTTACCACGACATATGTGTGCCTTATCATGACACGATTCCAAGTTTCATGAATTTTTGATGGAGTTTTGGATTTACGAGAATTTGGAAACCAAGTTTCTCGATGTTTGTGGTCGGGACAACATGCTTAGATGTTTGAAATTCGTTCTCATTTCTTGCATGTGACCTAACACATGCAGCCAAGGACACATATATGATTTTCAACCCATTTTGCTTCCCCAGACCTTGTGATTGTAGATCAAATTTGAATTATGCACAATAAATAATGCACCAAAAACTCAATTAATGTATTTAAAAGCCAGATGATCCCTCAATTTATTCATATTTTTGCACTTCGCACCAACATGTCTATGTTTTTTCTATAAAGAAAATCAGGGAGAGAAGAGGCATCAGATGTCTTTTTGCCCGCATATGTGACATGCATATATAATGTTCCCTATCGAAACCACAAAGCTTCTTGTGAGGAGCTCTGATTTCTAAGGGGATTATGCAAGAACATGTACAATTTGGACAATTTTTTACCACGGCATATGTGTGCCCTTGTCTCGACACCATGCCAAGTTTCATGAATTTCGAACGAGTTTTGGATTTACGGTAATTTGAATACCAAGTATCTCAATGTTTGCGGCCGAGCGAACAGTTAATGAGATGTTAGAAATCCATTTCCATTTCTTGCGTGAGACTTAAACATGCATCCAGGGAAAGGCATATATTTTTCAACCTATTTTTCATGTGTTGAAACTTGTGATTGTAGTTCAATTTTAATTATGCACATTAAACGGCTAGAAAACGCAATTAATGTGTCAAATAGGTCTCACGAACCCTGGAAAAAATCCATAGTTTAGCATGACTGTCATATGTTGCTCTATGGTGACTCTAGAAATAAATTCAAGGCGAGAAAAGACAACGGATGTTGTTTCGCACATAAAATGTGAACTTTTCCTATCGGAACACATGACTTTCTTGTGAGAACCTTCGGTTTGTAAGAGGCTTTGTGCCCAAACTTGTCCAAAATTGGGCAATTTTTTACCACAACACACAAAATAGGGCAATTGATGGCACCATGCCCAAATTTCATGAATTTCTCTCGAGGTTTGCATTTACATGAATTTAAAAATTAAGTTTCCCGATGTTTGCGGTTGATCCAAGGCGATGATATGGTCGAAATTCACTCCCATTTCTTGTGTGGGACCTAAACATGCAGCCAGGGAAACGTATAGGGTTTTTCGACATATTTTCAAGAGGTGGACCGTGTGATTTTAGTTCAAATTTGAATTATGCACATTGAATGCCTAGAAAACTAATGTTCTTAAAAGTCCAAACAAACTCTGTAAGATTCCATTATTTTGCAAGACACATTCATGTTACAGTATGGAGACTCTAGAAATAAATTCAAGGCGAGAAGAGACATTGGATATTGTTTCGCACAAAAAATGTGAACTTCCCCAACCGGAACCACATGACTTCTTGTGAGAATCTTCGGTTTGTAAGAGGTTTGTGCCAAAACTTGCCCGAACTAGGCATTGTTTTACCACACACACATGCACCATCACATGACACCATCCCAAGTTTTATGAATTTCTCACAATATTTGGATTTATTGGAATTTGAAAAAATGGCTTCTCAAAGTCTACGGCCGAGCCAACATACCAAGAGGTTTGGAATTCGTTTAATTTCCATTTCTTGCATGGGACCAAAACATGTATCCAGTGACAAATAGATGATTTTCAACCCATTCAGGTGCACTCTAGTATGTGCTTAACTGCAGTTCAAATTTTAACTAAGCACATGAAATGTCTAAAAACTCTTTAAATGTTTAAAAGGGCCTAAACAAACATGAAAAAATTCCATATTGAACACGTAGTCCTATAGTTGCAAGTTCACTGCAGATAAATGTTATTGCCATCCAAACACCTTCAATTGCCAATGTAACTTAATTTTTCATTTCAAAGCAATATGAAAATCAAATACATCGCAAACAGTTCTTGATAATAAAATGTGCGTGATGTGGTATAAAAATATCTTGGGACAATCCTCATGTATGGCTTAGGCCGGAAGCTTCAGTCCATGACCGGCACGTCAACAACACAGTCACACTTGTTCCCCAAGACCACTTTACTGTTCAAGCGTCGCTTGTGAAGGATGGGGACGTGGATCCGTGTCATGAGGGAATATTCGGTGATCTCCCGAGTGCAGTTGCATCAGCCATGAACACGCTCACAACATCCTTGAGCGCGGCCGCACTCTCCGATAGGGCGGCTGCGGCCGCCGAAAGGGCAGTTATTGCATCTAAGATGGCGGCAGCAACATCCGTGATCGGGATAGCAAATGGTGCGAATGGAACAGCAGTTGTCGGTTCCTCGGCGGTCGTCGTAGCCCTAATGGTGGCTGCCCACGCCTATGCCGATGCCGCCCATGCCCAGCTCGTGTCGATCACCGTACAAATAGCAGTGGCATTCTTCGATAACGGTCGGCAACCTACATCCGAAGATTTGGCAATCTCTCAGAGCGCTCAGGTAGCCATCCATTCGTCGGTAGCCTCCCTTGTCGGATGGAGGTCGTCAATGCCTGGACCATGGCTGCCCACACCAGACTCGTGGCGGCCTTTTCCAAAGAGATGGCGAATGTGGACTACGAGATGCTTGCAAAGTATGTGGCAATGGATGCCATGGATCCCCTTCCCCTGGAGGTCGTCAAGCACAAGCTGGTCATGGAGGAAGCGACGGAGATCGATGGGTGTCAGGCAGAACATTAGTCTTTGTTTAGAGCATTGGTATTTTGTTAGAGTAATGTTTAGGTCAATCAGCTTTGTTTAGGCTCTTTTGTGTAGTACCCAAATTAGCAATTGATGTTAAATTATGCGACGACCTGGATGACCACTGTAACCAGGGAAATTCGGACCAAAAATTTGCCGCCATAACCCCATTCCATCTTCCAATTGAAAATGAAATTGAAGTTCATCACAAACAATTTTTTGGAACGAACCATGTGCAATGTAGTACCCAATCTTACGTTGGAAGCATGGAGACAAACATTTGCACGTACAAGTTCATAACACATGGGGTATAGAACAGGCTTCATTTGTGACGTGTTGATATCGAGAACTATTCTGCACCAAATCAAAATTTGGACTGCCGCGGAAATATCTATCTCCCTCGCCCCCCGGTACCAATCAAAAGCCACATTTCCCCCTTTTCCTCTAATATTCCTAGTTCAAACCTTCCCTCCTTGCTTGCAGCACGCCTCCTCGCTGGCAACGCTCCTTCCTGTTGCTTGGCCGCCTCCATCTAGTCAGGTAATCGACACCTTCCCAATACCCCCTCACGCCTCCTCCTCTATCCCACATGGCCTAACCGGCGCGACACCTTCCACCCAAATCACCGCCCCATCCTCCAAATACTTGCCGCTGAAAGCCATGGTGCATGTCGTATAGCCAGGATCTCAAAGAGGATTTGGTTGCGGATAATCAAATCGCGGTTGCACATGCATATGAGGCAACTATGGCTTCCATGTGTGACGGCCCCTAGATCTTGGAGGAGCACCTTGCCGACGAGGCCATCGTCGATGCCTCATGCGCTGATGTCGCCACTCGGTTGGCTACTATAAACGACAGCTCATGGTCTTTTCTCGAGGGCACCGCTGGTGTGTTCGGCGAAGACTTCGATGTGTTTTATCAGTGTGCCCGTGCTTACCTCAACTCTAGAGCTGGCATGTTGGTGCCGGGGCAAGATCAAGCCACTCACCACTACGAGGTGTGCACCCACGATGTGGAGACCTCATCCTCTTCCAAGTTGAAGGAGCCCGTCATCATCAATATCTCCGATGATGAGGAATAGCTTGTTTTTCTTAGATTTATCACTAAGGACCTATGTCCACCTAGTCAGGCCGGTTAAGCATGTTTCGTTTACATATTGCGTGTGCCGCTACTGCCTTTCATTTAGAAATTCTAGTGAAATGTCCAATGTAATGCTACAGCAACCTGACCTTCTAGTATGTTCTATTGTGCAATGTGGTGCTTAGTTAACTGTTTCGTTCATTTGATGTGGTGATCATTTAAAAATTTAATTCAATTCTAGAATGCGATGTACGATTGTTGTTGGTACATTTTTGTATTGTTATGCATGTGACGAATAAATCGAATTTAGATGTACTAAATACATGTGAAAGATATAGAATTGCTATATTTCCTAGTTCTTAGCACGCTTGGTTTAGATAACTAGCTTTTCCATGTGGCTCGAACTAATCTGTTGGATCTGCAATGTGTTTATTTTCCATTAACAAATTTCACTGATAGTATGCCAAATATCACTTGTGACCTGATCAATATTTGTCTTAAATATGTTGTAGGGGGAAACAATGGGGGACACTAAAGTTTACCATTGAGGTTTGCACATCCATGGTCGTTTGGCTAATAGCACATTATTATGCAATTTCGAAAACCATTGTAATATTAATGTCTTTAATAATTAGTTCTTGCACATGTAGGTCCTGCTATAAGAGGTTTAGACCCACTGTTCGACCCTTTTTGCATGTGGGGAAATGAGGTGTCCTTGAATATTAGTCAAATCAAGAAACTTAGAAAGATTGTTAACATAAAGAAACTAGCTATGAAAAACAAAAGGATGGTTGTCTGCACAACGAAGAATACATCAGTCAACTATAGGGTGGTACCATCTCGTTCACCTTGTCATTTTCCCTTTGCGCCATTTCAAATTTTAGAAAAGATATTTATGCGTATGTTTGTTTTCAGTCCTTCTCAAGGCAATTCATCAATGATTATGTCTCAAACAACCTGGATGATCAAAGGTGATGAAGGTATTCATACAACATCCACTATATAATCTTGAAGTCTTCCTTAAGAGGACAAAGGATGGGCAGGCAATCATCCACAGGCACTGGCCTAAAGTTGCGAGGACCTTCAACATCATTGAAGGCTCAATATTCGCTCTCTGCTTTAATAGTTTTCTAGATGAGATTCATCTGTCTATTTACCGTCTATCATGATAGTTAATTTTCAAAGGTTTTAGATGTTGCATTTGAAACTTTGTCTTGTCGTGCAATTGGGTAGCTAGGCAGTATATGCATATATGATGTTGTACCCTGATGTAATTCAATTATGAAATCCTCGTTGCCGTACTACGAATAAGAAATGTATTTTGTTCTTGATATAAAATGTTAATTTTATTACTAAATGGATTATAAATAATAGAGCAATTAGGCTGATTATTGGGGTTCCTATTGCAGACGGTTTCTAAGACTACACCATGGACAATGACCTCAACAAACCCACACGGTTTCTAGAAAGTTGGCGTGTAGCATCGGTGAGCAATCACACACGAATTTTGGTCGACAATTGTGTGTGTTAAGACACCCAACCACAAACGTTTTCACATGGCTAGTGTGTATGATGGGCAGCCCAATGCCAAACAGTTTCTTCTAGACACACTAAGTGATGTTTTGAGTAACGCAAACGACAAAATTATAACTATCGTGTGTGATAACCACCCCTATCACAAATGATGTTATGTAGAAAATTGTGTGTGATGTGCAATACGAATGGAAACGCACCCTTGGGATTTCCTGTGTGGGATGCTAAGCTCATCTCACACGTTTTCCCCAATATGTTTGTTTGTGATGGCCCTACCAATCGCAAATGATATATTTTTGCCCATCGTGTGTGACCAGGTGCAGGCATCGCCGACAGGTTTTCCCTGTCGTCTAGGATAGACCCCTCCCTATTTCCCACACATGCAAGGCGGTGGTTTAAGACTACGTCAGGGAAAGGGGTTAAAAATAGTTTGTATACCACGCGGCTGCACTAGTGGGAGGGAGTAGTTCACCCTCGGGGATGAGGGTATGTACTAGTAGCTATGTGTTCAATCTCTCTCTCATGTTCTTGAGGTGACATGATCTTGATGTATCATGCACTTTGTTAGTATAGTTGGATCATATGGTGTTCTTCCCTTGCTATCTTGTTGTCATGAATTGAATCTTTCCCTTTGAGATCTCGTTATGTTGGACAGAATATTTTGGGTTTGAGAACACTTGGTGTATGTCTTGCATGTGGATACCCGTGGTGACAATGGGGTATTCTATTGATTCACTTGATATATGTTATGGCATCAACTTGCAGATTCCGGTGACCTTGGGGATCTATGCATAAGGGTTGATTGCATGTTTTCATCCTACTTTCTTCAATATAAATCTTGGGGTGCTCCCTTGAGTTTTTTGTGTTGGATTGAATATGGTAGATCTGAAATTGTTTGATGCATGTCACATAATTTACCCACGGATACTTGAGGTGACATTGGAGTATCTACGTGACATTAGGATTGATTGATATGTATCATTGGTGTTATTTTACTATGAACTCTAGGGCTGTTTGTGACACTTATAGATAAAGCTCAAAAGTTTGATCGGAAATAATAACTTTGAGGTGTTTCTACTACCTACGCCAATTTCATCTTATGTTCTCTGCTACTTATGAACTTTGGAGTGATTCTTTGTCACACATTGAGGGATGATCATATGATTCTATTATGTTAGCATTGTTGAGAGATTGCAGTAGTGAAAGTATGAACCCTAGGCCTTATTTCCAAGCATTTATACAATGTTTTGCTCGATGTTTTCCACTTGCTAACTTTTTGTTTTTATATTTGTAGATTACAAAAACCTATTTCTATTATCCATATTGCACTTGTATCACCATCTCTTCGCTGAACTAGTGCACCTACACAATTTGCCATTGTATTGGGTGTGTTGGGGCACAAGGGATTTCTTGTATTTCATTGAGGGTTGTTTGAGAGAGACCATCTTCATCCTACACCTCCCACGGATTGATAAACCTTAGGTCCTCCACTTGAGGGAAAATCGCTACTGTCCTACAAAACTCTGCGCTTGGAGGCCTAACAAAGTCTACAAGAATAAAGCTGTGTAGTAGACATCACAGCGGCGTGGGGAGCTACCAAAGGAGGAGGATGGGTTTTAATTGCGGAGTCCATCATGACTATCCTACCGTGCGATAAGATCGAAGCAATGTTTTCTTTGTCTCTTCGGTGCAGTCAAAGATTCGTCTATTGAACCAGTCACCCAACTAAATAGCCGCCTTCAAGCTCCTCTATCTATATTAATATTAGCCTAAACTTAGCCATTTATCTCGACAAACAACAAGGCGCCACGTAACTGGTACACGCCTTTCAATCTAGCATCTTGTAATATCCCAAAATCCTAAATTTTTGAATTTTATATTAAATTAAATTTGATTGACTCATTGATTGATTGTTGAGTGAAGTTGAGGAGGATTTAAAAAAATTGAAAATAAAAGAGATGGAATAAAATGACCTTCCCAAAAGTTTCTTCTTTGCTTTTGAATTCAAATCCAATTCAAATTAAAATCATAGAGAGAAGATGGCATGACTTCTTAAAATAAAGTTTGAAATGGGATTTGAAATTATTTAAATTTTTCCATTTGGAGTATTTACATTTGCAACATTGACCCATTTCAATTTTAAATTTGAATGAATTATAATGCCATGATCAATTTCACAAATAATGAGTGGAACAACATGACCCTCCAAACCAGAGGCAAGTTTGAATTTCATCTGAATTTACAAACTGAGAAAAAAAAATTGGAAACTATTTGATCTTTGGATCAAAATCGTTTTTGAATTTTGGAAATAATTGTTCTTAAAATATTTCAAACATCTATGAAAATATGTTCATGTGTGAGGATTTATTTTTCTGGTCATTTTGATATATAAAGTGTCTATATAAAAAGTTTGTTTATTTTCTTTTATTCCATTCTCTGTTTTAAATAAAAGAAAAATAAATTCCTCTTTAAAAAGAAAAACGGCCGAAGCCCTGTTACTAGGGTGGCCCAGCTAGCCAGCCGAAGCCTAGTCAGCCGACGCCCTTTCGCTCGCGCCCAAAACGGCAACAGATCAGCCACTAATCCCCGCATGGGACCCGCACCCATTCCTTTCCTTCTCGTACCACCTACCAAATCTCGCCAGAGCGCACCGTCGTCCAAGATCCGCCTCCTAATTCTTTTTGTTTGGTGTCACCCCCTCCTCCATGCACCCCCTCTATATAAACCCGTGACCCCCAAACACGTCGGACATCACCGGAGCGCCCTTCCTCGCCGATGTAAGCCTCCCCTCGCATCTCCACTGTTAGACCTTAGACGTACGCGTATGATTAGATATTTTATTAAAACGAACCGATATGCTCTACGGCTCAGTCTCCCATGCGTATTCTTTTCCTTCGGTCACTAGCCGGCCCAACCGTAGTTTGCCATGTGTCCCCTTAGCCGGTCTGCAACGTTTTTCTTTTTTTTAGTTTGTGTTTTATTTTCAGAATAGTTCCAGTTTTTAGATTGTTAATATCTTTTTTATTTTTAATTCTTTTTGAGTGGTTCTTTTTGCATTAGCTCACAATTTTTATCTAGTTTGTGTACATCCAATTTGAGCCAAGTTTGAAAATGTTAAATTCGAATTCAATGAAATTTGTTTGAACCACTATTTTGTGAATATGTTTAGTTTAAAAATAGGTTTGTGAGTGATTCTTTTTGCTGTTGATTTGTATTAGATTGTTTTATCAATAGGTTTAATTTGGGTATTTTTAGGATAAGATAAATTAATGTTTTTTAAAACGGTACTATTTTAGTTCTTTTTAGGTTTAACCCTATTTCTTTTTGTTATAATTATTTTAAATTATCTTATTTTGTATTTGTTGACAAGTTTTACTTACTTTATGCTATCAATAGTAGCCATTTTTATTTGTAGTTAACATAAATTTTATTATTTTTGTTTCTCTAGTTTTGTAGCAGAACTCGTTTAGGTCATAAGTAGAGTTTTATAAAAGCTTTTCAATTAATAATTTTTGCTACAAAAATCTAAATAAAATACTTTCTGATAACATAGTTTTTTTATATTTTGTTTTATGTTAGTTTATCATTTTATTGTTTTCTTTGGTGTTAAGTTTATCTGGACAAAAACTTATGTTGTTTAGGGTGTTACTCTTTATAGTCTCTTTAGTTGTTCTTCAAACTAATTCTTTTGCTAGTAAAATATTTACTATAATACTTTATGTTAAGTCCTTGCTTTTGTTGTTTTGTTGCTGGTAATAATAGGTTATTTATAGGAAAACTATTCTTGGTTCCTGTGATGAAGTTTTGTTGTTTTAACTTTTGTCTTAAATATTTCCTTCATCTCAACACTAGTGTGTTTAGTACTTGCTTTTGCGTCTTGAATTGTTAGAGTGATTGCTACTATGATTGCTTATATGAGTGTATTGTTTTACTATATAGATTTTAATCGGAGAGTGATGAATAGTTCTATCAAGTTACTATTTTTGAGAGCGATATTATCTTCATCAACTTACCAGGCAAGTTCACTTTGACCATTTTTTACCTATGTTTTACTTACATGTACTGTCACCCTTTCGACAACCCCTCCAGTAGTGATATTGAATCTTGTAGTTGAGTAGAATGCATGAGGTAGGAACCCACCACCCTATTATCAAGCCCCGAGACGTTGTTTATTTTGCTCCTACGCTTTAGTAGATGATGTTGGTATGATTGTTCGAGAGTGGTGTGAGAAGAAGGACTCTACGTCAAAGACGACTGCTCCATGATGGCATCTTCAAGTCCTCAAGACTTCGAGACTCGAGACAAGATTTTCAATACACACTACTGGGTGAAGGATGGTTTGATGGGCACCCTAGAGAAACCAGTGGATGACCCAGGATGCATGGAGAATCGCCATGACGTATTGCGGAAAGCTTCACCCAGACTCAAAGAGACGGGAGAATACTTATTGTCCGGAAGCTTACCTGTGCAGCCACAAGTCACTATGGGCTCTGGCTTGGTTGATCTTAGTTGTGACTCTAGCTGGGACGATGCTAGCAGATGTAGTTGATGGTAGAATTGGATGGGCATCGGATAGTGGTCAGAGGAACTCTTTGAAAGATCATGTTTTGTTCGTCCTGTTCTCAAACACCTGGTAGTTCGAGGACTTGCAAGGAGGGAACGTTCTTGTAGGTAATGTGCACGACACTCTGCAGAGTTAAAACCTAATCGATTAGCCGTGTCCCCGATTATGGACAATTTGAGCCTATGGACTTGGATCTATCTCTATACTCACAACACCAGATAGATAACTAACTATGGGCAACTTATGATACTTGTGGGCTATGAGACATCGGTTGGTAACTCCGTAGTGAAGAATCTTGATATTCCTTTGCTGTAGGAAAAAGAAAATAAAACCAAATTTTATGAAAGAACTCAGACACAAAGCCATGAAGCCTTGTAGCGTATAGAATAGTCTTTATCATCTGTTTCTATTGTGTTCTTGCCGATACATTCATTGTACTGACCTACAAGGCTACAATGTCTTATGTTGTAGATACTTCTACGATGAGTAAGAGTACGATTTAGGGTTACGTTCTACACTCAACTTGTCGTTGGCGTTGATGGGACTTCACTCCCGATTGACTGTTTTCGCTGAGACTCATGAGTTATATATCGGTTTTACATTATTTACATGTGATTGCGCTTTGATATATACATTGATGTACTATGTGTGCTAGCATGCCGATCTTGGGATAGCACAGATACACAGAGGCTTGACTCATTTTGAGTTGGGTCGCTACAGAGATGGTATCAGAGCCAAGTTGATTGTAGGACGTGACCCTAGAAAATGGCTTAGAAATAAGAAGACCTTGATAGGAACAACTTTTATTTTACACTACTCTCATAGCTTCCATTATTGAACCTTCCTTATTTCAAACTATAGATGGAGAGATATCTTCTAAACGAAAGAGAGCACTACGAGGATGTTCTTGGTGACCCATTCCTCATGGAACTTGTCATAATGCTGAAGCTGCCAATACTCGAGATCAGGGTGACTAGGAGAGAGTTTAGATCATGGGGAGTCAAGCAAGTTTTTGGTTGTAAATAATACCCCAAGACTAAAGACATCAACTATGGGACTTTAAACCATGACTGTGATATGGGCATAAACACCGTCGTCCAGGATGGTATCGCACACTTAAGCTATCGTCATCGTACTGAGTTAGGCAACCATTACTTTGGAAGGCTTGGATGGCTGAAGGCTAGTGGAGCACACATCATCCTGTCGGACGAACAGAAGATGAAGTTTTCACCTCTACTGGTGTATAATCAAGAACTAGAGCATTACATCAAGAACCTTGAAATGGACCTTCTGGGAGCTTTATTTGTGAAGGAAGCACTTCGTGAGGACTTCAAGGCCCAAAAGCTGAAGGTAGCCAATCAGGAGAAGCAAGATCTCGAGACCCGGAAGATTCATGGGGAACTGAAGGATAGTCGGGCCATGTCACATGCCAAGGCTATTGAGATACATACGCTCAAGACCCAACTCCTAGACATACACGGATGGTACCGGAAGCTTCACGTCAGTAGGGATGATCCGGTAGAAGAACTTGAGAAGATTAAGCATGACCAGAAGAAGCCCACTGAAGATGAAGACATGGATAAGCTAGCTTAGTAGTATCCCCACCATGAGAGAATAAAGATGAACGTTTTTTGCGGTTAAAGTAATCGACCATACCAAACTTATGTGGGTGGCGATACTATAGAATTGATTGAACTTTATGAATGTGTGGACTTGAGATTTTATGTTTTAACTTTTATGGCAATGATTTGTTTATTAATTTTAGTACGTACCCATCCCTCTATCCCTCTCTCTTACCCATCTCATCCCGAAACCATTGGACCCAATAGATGATGAATGAAGATGGACTTGTATTTTCTAGACCGATGACCCAGCTGGAGGTAGAAGTATGGATTCTGAACATGGAGAATCACTTCGGGAACAACTTGATTTCAAGGAAGTATGAGGTTCAATACCCTCTTCAGTAATTTACACAAAGTGCTGCAACCTGGTGGAAAATGCATCAAGACATACAAGGATGTAATGAAGCAAAAACTTGGGAAGAGTTCAATAAGACTCTGTTAAGATCAAGTCTCATACGGAAGCACTGTGATAACCCGATGAAGAATCCTTGTGCATGCAGGATCTATGGAGAAATAGGACACGCCCATGAAGAACACAAGGCTGGATGCCCTCATTGTGAAGAAAATCACCCAGCTGAGGAATGCCCAACTAGTCAGGTGACTTATTTCTTGTGTGAAGGAACCAACCACAACCTAGATCAGTGCCACATTTACCCCAAGGTGCAACAAGTTGTCAAGCAGCAGAAAGAAGCAATGAAGGAAACTGTCAAGGGGATTTCTGAAGAACATGTGATGAAGGAAGATGTTTAAGACCATGATGGACAAGGACAACCCATATTTTTCTCCAATGCCTGCTACTCATGTGGAGAAGGACATTTTTAACAGAATTGCACGGAGGAAAGCCAAGAGTATCTCGAAGACTTCCTGGCAGAAAAGTGGAGCTTGATCCACATGCAATAGAACAATTGATCGGAACAAGGAAGTCCAGGAAAAGAAATCGAAGACATCCCCAAAACAACCCAATTTCTACAGAGAAGGACTAGAGTCATATCATGTGTTTCAGGTGTAAGGAATTAGGTCACTACGCTAAACAATGCCCAGAAAAGAAGCAGAGAACCCAAGGAGCAAACACCATCATAAAGAAGACCTGAAACTTGTCGGAAGTCATTTGTTTTCATTGCAAGGAAGCAGGACATTATGCTAATAAATGTCCAGACAAGAAGAAAGTTGGAACTCAGTAGTTGAGATTTTGATAATAGCAGTAACTGTAATAGGAAGCACCCTTGTTTTCATGATTTTATGGAGTTGAATTATATAATGGAAGTCTCAGAGATTGTAATGAGTTCATGAATCAATAAAATTTAATGTGACATGATTTCCTATGAGTTGTTACTCTATAAACAAACATCTCTGGCCATTTTCGAGTATATGAGAAAATATGGTCTATGCATGCATTTGTACATTTCATTTTAAGTGTGGTAGTAACCGGTAAAATCACATGAACCAAGGAAAAAGAACGTATAGTTCATGCCAAAGAGTTTGAACAAATGAATACAGATGAAGGTAATGTTAGATCATATCACACTAGTAGAATGTCGATCTGTAGTCCCGGTCCGGATGGGCCTTTAGTACCGGCTCCCCAACCGGTACTAAAGGGTCGCGACTAAAGGTCCAAACCTTTAGTACCGGTTGGCCCACAGACAGGTACTAAAGGCCCACCACGTGGCTGCCTGCGTGGACTAGTGGTGCAGGACCTTTAGTACCGGTTGGTGATACCAACCGGTACTAAGTGTTCTGTTTTTTTGTTTTATCTTATAATTAGGTTTTAGTTTTCCTCTCTATTTATTATGTTTTCCATTCATTTCAAATTTATTTTACGGTGCTACATACTATAAACATTACACAAGTTGATGCATATATATATATATGCAATATAATATACAATATCTCATACACAGTATATATACAAATGGAATTACACATCCATATATATTCTAGACTTATAAGTTAAGGCCCAAAACCCGGCCGGGAGTAGCTAGCTAGTGCTCCAGATGAAATCTCAGTTTTCTACTACTGATTTGCTGGCATTATTGAGGCGGCGGTAAGTAATAGTGCTCTCTCTTTACATCAATGACATGTCGAAGAAGAAATGCCGCAAATTCCTCTTGAAGTGCTACAAAGCGTTTCTCGGGTGAGATCTTCGACATCATCTGCCAAACCTGGAGTTGTCTTTCACGTGCTCCTCTCCGACGTATATGGCCTTTGGTCTGGATGCGAATGTACTCGCAGAGGAAGTATCCACATAAATTTGTTCCCTGTGGCTCCTTCGCGCACTTTGCAAAATAATAGAATTAAATAAGATAATTAATAATCAAGCATGATAATGGTATTGAAACTAGAATTAAAGAGATGCGCGGACCTAGTAGTACTACTTAATTACCTCCATCTTTTTCCACTTCAGCTTCGGTTTCCATTGACGACCGTGATGGTTTTTTTCTATCATCTTTTTCAAAACACTACGCGGCAAAGAAAAAGAACGAAAGAGTTATTATAATTACTTTTGAGATCAGGAAATAATGAAAGAAAGTGAGGTCGATAAAGATTGAAATTACCGTTCTATCATAAAATACAAGTCCATGTATGATTGTTCTAGTGTATCTAGTGAGTCGTACACTTGAACAAGTCCATCCGCGAGGATAATATTTAGGAGGATATAGTGGTCTCTGCATAGAAGTTTATATAATTAAGCAGACATGCATATAACTCATCAACTACACTTGACAACGAGCTAGTAAGCAAAAATAGAATCTGTAGTATACAAGAGAGTAAACACTTACCCCATGTTGTAAGGAAATATTATAGTAGATTTGGTATTCATTAGTACCTCTAGAAAAATTTCCAAGATATCTTCTGTGTCCTTGGCCTAATGTTTTACCACATGACCATGAACGGTACTTGGGTCGATGAATCCAATGTCATTGATTCCCTCTTGTTTCAAGTCCCACATCTTCAATCTACATAATAGCGTAGAAAAGAACATATATAGTGAGGATAAGCCAATGAACGATATCTTAGCAAGAGACTTAAATTATTAAAGATATAAATCACTTACAGACGATAGCAACTGATGAGAGTTTTGTCGATAGAGTCCATGTGGTATAACTGGAAAAGTTCTGAGAATTCAAGACATATGTCACATCCATTGACGTAATGCTCTTTCCTTACTTTGACCATGACCGCCGTCTCCCCTCGCTTTGCTTCACGCAAGTACCAATCATGCAACCGTCGCATGGCAGTTGGTAGTTCCTTGTACTTCTCGGGTGTGACAAGTGGTTTTCTGACACCATATTGCATTGCGTACTCATCTGCACCGTACCCGCGGATTTCCTCGGTGCCAAGGATTTGGCCAAGAGTGAGACCTGTAGTCTCTACTTCTTCGAGGTTGATTGGGTTGCCTTGCACGTCGACTGCTTGGACCGATTGCTTTCTTGGATTGGTACTCACCTTGAGCGGAGAGATCGATTGCTTGGATTGTTCTCCGAGCTGGGGAACTGTTTTCCCGCTAGTACTACCACCTGTCATTGATGTCGTACTTCCCAACTTTTTCCTTGGGCTGGGCCGACTTCTCTACTCACTTGCCTTATGAATCTGTCGCTCATAGTCTGTCGGCATACGCTCCACATATGTCGGGGATCGATCAATAAAGTGTTCCATAAAATGCTCTTGGACTTCCTTGGGTATTACCTCCTTTGGCGGAAGGGTCTTCTTTGCAAAAAAGGCTTTCACTTGGCATTCGCTTTCAATTTTTGGTTTCCTCTGCTGTCATGTCGAAGGCATCTTCCTTTTGGCCGGAGGCTCTGGTTTCTTCTTTGCTTTCTTTCGAAGAGGACTGTTGATGGCCTTCCTCTTTTGGGAGCCCTGCTGGCAGGACCGCTGCCGGGGTGGAGTCGGCTCACGCGGCGGAGATCGATATCGATGATATGGACTCGTGTCGTGCTCCGTAACGAGGTTGGGTGGACTCATGCTGGGATCCATATCAAGGTGGGACGCCTCTCGAGGTAGGGAGGACTGCTGGCGAGGTGGGGAGGACTGCTGGCGAGGTGGGGAGGACTGCTGGCGCTACGATGCCTCTGGCTGGGATCCCTCGCGCTAGACATCGATACTCGGAGGAGCCAGTGGCCTTAGCACCGAGTGTGGAAAGATGATGCAGTCCTTACTCCATAGAATGAGACCACGGCCAGCTTCTGCCAGTGTGGACTCCCCCTCACCTTCAGGGATGTCAAGCAATAGTTCATCATATCTTGGCTCTATTGCGTCCACCACGACACGAGCATACCCAGTTGGAACCGGATTGCAATGCCAGAGAACATCAGGTGTATTTGGTAAAGCATAGCCCGTCGCGACCCGCATGGGTATGTTCTTCATTTTCTGGATTAGCTCACAAGATGTCTTCTCGGTGATATCATCCACGGGGGTGTGACCCAGCGGTGCCCCCGTGGAACCCACGCTGCTTTTCGGCAGTGTAGACGGGACGGGTTCCGATGCCTCCTGCCGCGGAGTTTCCCTTTGCTGGGTCAGTACCTGTATCTGCAGCTGCTGTTGCTCGTTCTTCTGTTCCAACTTTGAAAGTCGGTCTGCTTCCACCTTATTTTTTCTCAAACGGCTTTTATAACTATCATTCCATCCCGCAAACCCCTCATACCAAGGAGCAACGCCCATGCCTCGTGTTCGTCCTCCTGTTCGGGATTCCCGAGGGCGCGTGTAAGCTCGTCGTTCTCTCTATCGGGGTGAAACTGTCCTTCTTGGGAAGCTTCTATTGCTTCAATCAACTCATCTGATGCATGCTTCAGACTGGCCAGTGCAATAATCTTCCCTATTGATGGGTCCATAGCAGCTTCCGATGTCTTGTACTGGATAAATGCGTCTCAGTGATTCCTTACCTTCTCGTATATTCCTATGAATTCGGGCGCCTTCTAGCCTCTAGCATTGTACTCGGTCCATAATCTTTTCTTCCAAGTCTGGAAAACGCCGTCCATCTTATGGAGAGCAAACTCCTTGACTTTGTCCCTTTGGCGCTCCGAGAGAGAATCTGGTAGGATGAAATGCTCCATGAGATCTTGCCAAAGGGCATCTTTAATTCTTGTATCGGCATAATTCACTCCTGGTTTTGGGTTGTTTGGTTGAATCCTTTCTTGCATTGTGATCGAGACTCCATCCCAAACAACCACTCCGCATTGACGCACAAATGTCTTGGCATTGGCTTCAGGGCGAGTCGGTGCGCCATCATGTTTGAAAGCATCAAGATTGAGCTTTATGTTGTCGTCCAGTATTTTGGCACCGCCTCGTACCTTTCTACTAGATTGGCTCGATCCGGAGGGCTGATAATTAAAAGAAAAAAGATTTGTTAATATATATATATATATACAAATCAATTAATACACATGTAATGATCACCAGAGGCTAATATGTGTATATACCTCGTCGGACATTGTTAGTTGTTCCAGATTTTGGAACATAAGTTGTTCTTCCTCGGCCTCACATCCATCACCGTAATTGTTCAGATATTGTGAGCCGTCATCATCATGTGATTCACCCAGAAGGTCCGCTGGGTTTTCGGAAGAGTGTATCATGTCGAAGATGTCCTCTTCATGAGCTCTACCGGTATTGTACATAGCTTAATAACTAATCCATAATAATATAGATAAAACAAATTAGTATTCAAATTAGCATGCATTCAAGAAGCAAAATAACTGATAGTTAATTAATAATGCATCATCGAATACATATATAGTAGTTCTTAGAAAAGATCTAATCTCATAATCTCGGATAATTGTTAATACATCGGCTAATCCATCGATCTAGCTAATACATCATAATAATACATATATGGTAGCTAATATATCGATCTAGCTAGAACCATAGCGCCCGACGGATATCGGGGCGGGCGACACCCAAAGAGAAGGAACCATCACAGGAACATAGCTCCAATAAGATCCCTAAAGAATCTCCCAGGTATTGTCGGGCCTGGCCTCCAAAGCTGCCATGTAGCAACAGACGTGCTTGTTCTCCTTGCTGACATGGTACTGTACCACATCCGCAGCCATGGCTCAAGCCTCCGAATTGTCCGTGGACCATGAGGCCACCACCACAGAACCTCCGGGTGGTCGACAGGATGGTTTCTCACCAAGTTGCGCCGCCCGGAAGGCAGCACCTCCCAGTACCAGCCCGGCGGAGCGTAGTCCCGGGCAGGGGCCCCTCGGCTCAAGCAAGTGACCTCCTCCGCCGACTCGATGACGAGGATGCGGGATCGGCATCGTTGACGTCGAGAAGAAACACTTAATTATGAAAAAAAACTTAACAAAATTAACACTTAGCATCTAACAAATTAAATAACACTTAACAAATTAAATAACACTTAGCATCTAACAAAATTAACACATACCCTAATAACCTAAGATCCTAACTCACTAACTAACTAACTAAACTAACCTAACTAACTAAAATAACCTAAGAACCTAACTAACTAACTAAACTAAACTAACTAATTAACCTAAACTACCCTAAACTAACCTAAGAACCTAATAAACTAACCTAAACTAACCTGAGAACCTAACTAATTAACCTAAACTAACCTAAGAACCTAACTAATTAACCTAAACTAACCTAATTAAGAACCTAATAAACTAACCTAATAAACTAGCCTAAACTAACCTAATAAACTAACCTAAACTAACCTAAGAACCTAACTAATTAACCTAAACTAACCTAAGAACCTAACTAATTAACCTAAACTAACCTAAACTAACCTAAACTAACCTAAACTAACCTAAGAACCTAACGAACTAACCTAAACTAACCTAAGAACCTAACTAATTAACTAACAAAAAACAAGAAAAAAAGTGGGGGCGGACGGGCACTCACCGGAGCCGAAGTTGGGTGGGGGCTGCCGGGGCGGCATCGGGGCGGCCGGCGGGGCTGCCGGCGTCGGGCCGGTGCGCGGCGTCGGGGTGGCAAGGTCGGGGCAGCGAGCTCGGGGCGGCATGCGGCGTCAGTGTGGCGCGCGGCGGCGACGGCGGATTCCGGCAGCCTGGCGGCGCAAATAAGATTCTCTCGGTGCATGGCTCGCACCGGGACGAGGCCTCCACTATTTATACGTGGAGGACCTTTAGTACCGGTGCGTGACTCGCACCGGTACTAAAGACCCTTTAGTACCGGTGTGAGCCACGCACCGGTACTAAAGACCCTTTAGTACAGTTGCGAGCCACGCACCGGTACTAAAGGTCCACACCAAAAAATGCGCGAGGCGGTGGACCTCTAGTACCGGTGCATGGCTCGCACCGGTACTAAAGGTTTTTTAATTCATTATTAATTATTATTTTAAAAAAACCATAAACTTTAGAAAATCATAGAAAAAAATCTATGACTCCAATGTAAATAAATAATATATGAAAAAATATCATAAAAATATAAAGAATCTGTTTATGGCATTTCCATGCATGTTTGAACAACTTAAACTGTTGTATAACACAATTTCATTAAATGGCATTTGAAATGTCATATCTCGAGTTTGAAAAGCAGTACAAATAAACTCTGAAAATGTTGTAACTTGGCATGACATCATAATTTCACCCACATAGCAACTTCTAAAGAGTTGAGAGGGTTACGACAAAAACTGGATGCACTTCATGTACAAATTGGAAAATCTCTTTTGAAGTATGAGGGTTTCGGACGAAAACTCATCTATTACAAAAGGATTTCATTTCCAATAACTTATTTTAACTCCATACTTTTTGTTTGTTCAATATGCATCACTCAAAGGCACATCATCAATTTTCAAACCCTTTATAACTTCATTTGATATTTTTCATGCTTTTAATGATTTATTTTGAGCTAAATGACCCTAAATTTGAAAAGCAGTACAAATGAATTCTGAAAAGGTTGTAACTTGGCATGACATCATAATTTCACCCACATAGCAACTTCTAAAGAGTTGAGAGGGTTACGGAAAAAACTAGATGCACTTCGTGTACAAATTGGACAATCTCTTTCGAAGTATTAGGGTTTCAGACGAAAACTCATCTATTACAAAGGGATTTCATTTTTAATAACTTATTTTAACTCCATACTTTTTGTGTGTTCAATATGCACCATTCAAAGGCACATCATCAATTTTCAACCCTTTCTGACTTCATTTGATATGTTTCATGCATTTAATGATTTATTTTGAGCTAAATGACCCTAAATTTGAAAAGTAGTACAAATGTACTCTCAAAGGGTTGTAACTTGGCATGACATCATAATTTCACCCACATAGCAACTTCTAAAGAGTTGAGAGGGTTACGACAAAAACTGGATGCACTTCGTGTACAAATTGGACAATCTCTTTCGAAGTATGAGGGTTTCGGACGAAAACTCATCTATTACAAAGGGATTTCATTTTTAATAACTTATTTTCACTCCATACTTTTTGTGTGTTCAATATGCACCATTCAAAGGCACATCATCAATTTTCAACCCTTTCTGACTTCATTTGATATTTTTCATGCATTTAATGATTTATTTTGACCTAAATGACCCTAAATTTGAAAAGCAGTACAAATGAACTCTCAAAAGGTTGTAACTTGGGAAGACATCATAACTTCACCCACATAGCAACTTCTAAAGGGTTGAGAGGGTTATGGCAAAAACTGGATGCACTTCGTGTACAAATTGGACAATCTCTTTCGATGTATGAGGGTTTGGGACGAAAACTCATCTATTACAAAGGGATTTCATTTTTAATAACATATTTTGACTCCATACTTTTTGTGTGTTCAATATGCACCATTCAAAGGAAAATCATCAATTTTCAACCCTTTCTGACTTCATTTGATATTTTTCATGCATTTAATGATTCATTTTGAGCTAAATGACCCTAAATTTGAAAAGCAGTACAAATGAACTCTGAAAAGGTTGTAACTTGGCATGGCATCATAATTTCACCCACATAGCAACTTCTAAAGAGTTGAGAGGGTTACGGCAAAAACTAGATGCACTTTGTGTACAAACTGTTACAAAGATACCATGCTAGAAAATGCATGCATGTCCTTCACATAGAAAGTGATGACGGTGAAGCCGGTCACATCCCAGAGCGGTATCTCGCGGTGTACGACTTTTTCTGCGTGTTTGTCCCTTGCTTATGATTGCGCCGTAACCATGGAGAATCTTCATCATTTAACAGGATGCTTGGGTCAGTCTTCACTCTCAAGGAAGGGATTTCATGAAACTTTTCATAATTTTCTGACATGTCTGTCTTGTCCTCCACTCCCACAATGTTTCTTTTCCCTAAAAGAACTATGTGGTGCTTTGGCTCATCGTATGATGTATTCGCTTCCTTATCTTTTTTTCTCCTCGGTTTGCTAGACATGTCCTTCACATAGAAAACCTAAGCCACATCATTGGCTAGGACGAATGAGTCGTCTGTGTACCCAAGATTGTTGAGATCCACTGTTGTCATTCCGTACTGCGGTTCTACCTGTACCCCGCCTCTAGTATATTTGACCCATTTGCACCGAAACAAAGTTACCTTAAGATTAGGTCCATAGTCAAGTTCCCATATCTCCTCTATGTAACCATTATATGTGTCTTGAAAGTTGGTTGCATCATAGTGGACACCACTATTTTTGTTGGTGCTCTTTTTATCTTGGGCGATCGTGTAAAATGTATTCCCACTTATCTCGTACCCTTTGAAAGTCGTTATAGTCGAACTTGGTGTCTTGTCCAACCAGTACAGTTCATCTGGAACATCGTTGTCATTGATGAGCCTTGTTTGCAACCAACCGGAGAAAGTCTCCATGTGTTTACATTCAATCTAGGGGTCAGACTGCTCCGGGTTCTTGGACCGTACAATGTCCTTGTGTTCCTCGATATATGGAGTCACCAAGGTGGAATTTTGTAGAACCGTGTAGTGTACTTGAGTGAAAGAATGCTTGTCCATAGTTATTGCTTCTTTCTTTCCTCGTGTGCCTTTTCCACCCAGTCTCCCCTCATGCCGCAATTCAGGAAGACCAATCGGCTTAATGTCAGGAACAAAGTCAACACAAAACTCAATAACCTCCTCTGTTCCATATCCCTTGGCGATGCTTCCTTCTGGCCTAGAACGGTTATGAACATATTTCTTTAAGACTCCCATGAACCTCTCGAAGGGGAACATATTGTGTAGAAATACAGGACCCAGAATGTTAATCTCTTCGACTAGGTGAACTAGAACATGCGTCATAATATTGAAGAAGGATGGAGGGAACACCAACTCGAAACTGAAAAGACATTGGACCAGGTCATTCTGTAACCTTGGTAGGATTTATGGATCGATTACCTTCTAAGAAATTGCATTGAGGAATGCGCATAGCTTCACAATGGCTAATCAAACATTTTCCGGTAGAAGCCCCCTAAGTGCAACCGGAAGTAATTGCGTCATAATCACGTGGCAGTCATGAGACTTTAGATTTTGAAATTTTTTCTCTACCATATTTATTATTCCCTTTATATTAGACGAGAAGCTAGACGGGACCTTGATACTAAGTAGGCATTAAAAAATGATTTCCTACTCTTCTTTCGTAAGAGCGTAGCTGGCAGGACCTTGATACTGCTTTGGAGGCATGTCGTCTTTTTCGTTAATTCTTTGCTTGTCCTCCCATGCCTTGAGTGTATCTTTTGTCTTTCCATACATGCCCAAGAAGACTAGCAAGTTCACAAAAAGATTCTTCGTAATGTGCATCATGTCGATTGCATTGTGGACCTCTAGGGCTTTCCAGTATTCAAGTTCCCAAATATAGATTTCTTCTTCCACATGGGTGCATGTCCGTTGGCGTCATTCGGAATAGATTGTCCGCCAGGACCCTTTCCAAAGATTACCTGTAAATCCTTGACCAAATCAAATATATATTCACCAGTACGGAGGCTAGGCTTCTTCCGATTATCTGGCTCACCTTTGAAATGGTTGCCTGCCTTTCTTAAGATATGCTTGATCGATAGAAATCGACGATGTCCCAGGTACACATTCTTCTTATATTTATCCAAATATATACTTTCAGTATCATCTAAATAGTGCGTGCATGCATTGTATCCCTTGTTTGTATGTCCTGAAAGGTTACTAAGAGAAGGCCAATCATTGGTGATTACAAACAGCAACGCTCGTAGGTCAATTTCCTTCTATGTGTGCGCATCCCACACATGTACACCTATTTTTTCCACAACTATAGAAGTTCATCAACTAGTGGCCTTAGGTATACATCAATGTCGTTGCCGGGTTGCTTAGGACCTTGGATGATCACTGGCATCATAATGAACTTCCGCTTCATGCACAACCAAGGAGGAAGGTTGTAGATACATAGAGTCACGGGCCAGGTGCTGTGACTGGAGCTCTGCTCCCCAAAAGGTTTCATGTCGTCTGTACTAAGACCAAAGCATAAGTGCGTTGCCTCAGCTGCAAAGTCCTCGAACTCTCTCTCATTTTTTCTCCACTGCGACCCATCAGCGGGTGCTCTCAACATCCCGTCTTTCTTACGTTCTTCTTTGTGCAATCGCAACAACTTGGCATGCTCTTTGTTTTGGAAGAAATGTTTCAACCGTGGTATTATAGGAGCATACCACATCACCTTGGAGGGAACCCTCTTCCTGTGGCGTTCGCCCTCCACATCACCAGGGTCATCGTGGTGGATCTTATAGCGCAGTGCACTGCGTACCGAGCATGCATCCAAATTCTCGTACTCCTCACCGTGGTAGAGGATGCAGTCATTAGGGCATGCATGTATCTTCTGCACCTCTAATCCTAGAGGGCAGACAACCTTCTTTGCTTCGTACATACTTTCAGGCAATTCGTTATCCTTTGGAAGCATCTTGTTTATTATTATCAGCAATTCTTGAAATCCCTTGTCAGTTACACCATTCTTCGCCTTCCATTGCAACAATTCCAGCGTGGTACCTAGCTTTTTCTGGTCATCTTAACAATTTGGATACAATAATTTCTTGTGATCCTCTAACATGCGTTTCAACATCAACCTCTCCTTGTCACTTTCGCAGTTTCTCTTTGCATCAGCAATGACCTGACCAAATCATCAGCGGGCTCATCTAATGCCTCTTCTTCAGCTTCCCCCATTGATGCCTCTTCTTCAGCTTCCCCCATTGTTGTATCGGCGAAAGGATAGTTGGCATCATCCTCTTCTTCTTCATTTTCTTCCATTATAACCCCTCTTTCTCCGTGCTTGGTCCAACAGCTATAGCCGGACATGAAACCGGGCTTTAGCAGGTGGTAGTGAAGGGTTTTTGAGGTAGAGTAATTCATATAATCTTACAGTCACGACATGGACAACGTATGAAACCATTCTGCTTGTTTGCCTCAGCCACACGAATAAAATCATGCAGGCCATTAAGAAACCTTGGACTTAGTCGGTCATCGTACATCCATTGCCGGCTCATGTTCACTACACAACATCAAAGTGACCAAATTAATACAACTTCATCATCACACTACAACCAAAGTAGAGCTATTAGTGACCAAATGTTATTACTGCAAATAATAGATACTTATAGTTCATACATACATCTCATAAAACAACATACAACTATCTAAAACATGTAAATGCAACAACAAATGCGATCATAATCGCAACTAAGGTAACAATTGACTCAACGACATAATGATACCAAGCCTATTTATCAATGGCATATTTTCTAATCTTTTTAAGCTTCAAGCACATTCCAGCCATCTTGTTCTTGTGATCATTGACGATATCGACAACATGCAACTCCAATCCCATCTTCTCATCTTCAGTTCTTTTCAATTTTTCTTTCAAATGATCAATTTCTTTTTCAGTCTGTGTTAATTTCTCGAGCAGAATTGCATAGTCGGTTGGAATTTCTGGTTCAACTACTTCCTGTAGATAAAAACATCTACGTCAATTTGGTGGCATAATTAATTTTCATAGACATTAGATGATGTGTGAAATAGTTATAAAAGATAACGACATACCACATCTGAATCATAGACTGGACGAGGGCTGACGTGGGCGGATACCATAACCATGACACTATAGAATAACTAACAATAATACATGTAAGTAAATCATACATGCAGCTATCTAAATCATACAAGTAATTTTTTTTAACAAAAAGGTTTTAAGAAGAACAAGAGGCTCACCAAAGTGGTCGGTGCTGCGACGAGATGGTGCGGACGATCGACGGTGGTTAGGACGGGGATGGGAAGGCACCAAATAAACCACACCTACACGTATGCAACCTAACAAGTTAATTTGAGCTTAGATTGCATATAAATCAAATAAACTCCCACATAATGATCACTCCTCCAAAACCTAGCTAAAACCCACAAATCACATATCTTTGAGCATACCACAAGCTAATCTAGCAATGAGAGATGAAGGAGCAACGTTGCTAACCTTTGTGAACACTTGGATAGATGGGGTGCCTTTAAATCTTGACAAATCCTTGGCAAAATGGAGGATAAGCTTTGAGCAAGAAGAAGAACAGGGGAGAAAACAGAGAAATAAGGGCCCCTTCGGTCGGCTGCGGACGAAGCGTATATGTAGGAAGTCTTTAGTACCAGTTGGTGTCACCAACCGGTACTAAATATGCACACGGGGCCCAAGTCTGACCAAAAGCCTGTTGGGAGACGTAGTAGTAAATCAAAATTTTCCTACGTTCACCAAGATCTATATATGGAGAAACCAGCAACGAGAGGGGAGAGATTGCATCTTCATACCTTTGAAGATCGCTAAGCGGAAGCGTTACAAGAACGCGGTTGATGGAGTCGTACTCGCAGCGATTCAGATCGCGGTAGATCCGATCAAGTGCCGAACGGACGGCACCTCCGCGTTCAACACACGTGCAGCCCGGTGACGTCTCCAACACCTTGATCCAGCAAGGAGGAAGGAGAGGTTGGGGAAGGGCTCCAACAGCAGCACGACGGCGTGGTGGTGGTGGAGTAGCAAGGTATTCCGACAGGGCTTCGCCTAAGCGCTGCGGAGGAGGAAGAAGAGAGGTAGGGCTTCGCCGTGAGAGAGAGAGATCAAATCCTGTCTCAAAACATCCAAAACCTCAAGTATATATAGGAGGAGGGACGTGGAGGGCTGACTTGGCCTCTACTCCAAAGAGGAGATGGCCGGCTGAATTAAAGGGAGAGTCCACCTCCCACAAGGGAGGTGGATCTCCTCCTTTTAAATCCTTTTTGCCTTATCTCCTTATCTCCAGCCGCATGGGCCTTTAGCAAAAGTCTTGCCCAGCCCAATAAGGGCTGGCACACTTTATCTAACAGCCCATGTGGTCCTTTGGTCGTCACACCCCTCCCGGGGGTCCTCCGGCACCCTCCCGGCACTCCCGGTACATTACCGATGAGCCCGAAAACTTTCCGGTGACCAAAACTGGACTTCCTATATATCAATCTTTACCTCCGGACCATTCCGGAGCTCCTCGTGACGTCCGGGATCTCATCCGGGACTCCGAACAACCTTCGGTAATCACGTATACCTTTTCCTTATAACCCTAGCGTCATCGAACCTTAAGTGTGTAGACCCTACGGGTTCGGGAGACACGTAGACATGACCGAGACACCTCTCCGGCCAATAACCAACAGCGGGATCTGGATACCCATGTTGGCTCCCACGTACTCCACGATGATCTCATCGGATGAACCACGATGTCAGGGATTCAATCAATCCCGTATACAATTCCCTTTGTCTATCGGTATGGTACTTGCCCGAGATTCGATCGTTGGTATCGCCATACCTTGTTCAATCTCGTTACCGGCAAGTCTCTTTACTCGTTCCGTAACACATCATCCCGTGGCTAACTCCTTAGTCACATTGAGCTCATTATGATGATGTCTTACCGAGTGGGCCCAGAGATACCTCTCCGTCACACGGAGTGACAAATCCCAGTCTTGATTCGTGTCAACCCAACAGACACTTTCGGAGATACCCGTAGCGTACTTTTATAGCCACCCAGTTACGTTGTGACGTTTGGCACACCCAAAGCATTCCTACGGTATCCGGGAGTTACACAATCTCATGGTCTAAGGAAATGATACTTGACATTGAAAAGCTTTAGCATACGAACTACACGATCTTGTGCTATGCTTAGGATTGGGTCTTGTCCATCACATCATTCTCCTAATGATGTGATCCCGTTATCAACGACATCCAATGTCCATGGTCATGAAACCGTGACCATCTATTGATCAACGAGCTAGCCAACTAGAGGCTCACTAGGGACATGCGATGGTCTATGTATTCACACATGTATTACGGTTTCTGTTTAACACAATTGTAGCATGAATAATAGACAATTATCATGAACTAGGAAATACAATAATAACCATTTTATTATTGCCTCTAGGGCATATTTCCAACAGTCTCCCACTTGCACTAGAGTCAATAATCTAGTTACATTGTGATGAATCGAACACCCATAGCGTTCTGGTGTTGATCATGTTTTGCTCGTGAGAGAGGTTTAGTCAACGGATCTGCGACATTCAGATCCGTATGCACTTTACAAATATCTATGTCTCCCTCCTGAATGTAATCACGGATGGAGTTGAAGCGGCGCTTGATGTGTCTTGTCTTCTTGTGAAACCTGGGCTCCTTCGCAAGGGCAATAGCTCCAGTGTTGTCACAGAGTAGAGTCATCGGGCCCGACGCATTTGGAATCACTCCTAGGTCGGTGATGAACTCCTTCATCCAGACTCCCTCCTTTGCTGCTTCCGAAGCAGCTATGTACTCCGCTTCACATGTAGATGCCGCCACGACGCTTTGCTTGCTGCTACTCCAGCTGACTGCCCCTCCATTCAAAATATACACGTATCCGGTTTGCGACTTAGAGTCGTCCGGATCTGTGTCGAAGCTAGCGTCGACGTAACCCTTTACGACGAGCTCTTCGGCACCTCCATATATGAGAAACATGTCCTTTGTCCTTTTCAGGTACTTCAGGATATTCTTGACCGCTGTCCAGTGTTCCGCTCCGGGATCACTTTGGTACCTCCCTACCAAACTTATGGCAAGGTTCACATCAGGTCTGGTACACAGCATGGCATACATGATAGAGCCTATGGCTGAAGCATAGGGGATGACACTCATCTCTTCTCTATCCTTTGCCGTGGTCGGGCATTGAGTCGTACTCAATCTCACACCTTGCAACACAGGCAAGAACCCCTTCTTGGACTGATGCATATTGAACTTCTTCAATATCTTTTCAAGGTATGTGCTTTGTGAAAGACCAATGAGGCGTTTCGATCTATCTCTATAGATCTTAATACCTAATATGTAAGCAGCTTCTCCAAGGTCCTTCATTGAAAAACACTTATTCAAGTAGGCCTTGATACTTTCCAAGAGTTCTATATTATTTCCCATTATCAGCATGTCATCCACATACAGTATAAGAAATGCTATAGAGCTCCCACTCACTTTCTTGTAAATACAAGGTTCTCCATAAACCTGTACAAACCCAAACGCTTTAATCACCTCATTAAAGCGAATGTTCCACCTCCGAGATGCTTGCACCAGCCCATAGATGGAGCGCTGGAGCTTGCATACCTTGTTAGCATCTTTAGGATCGACAAAACCTTCCGGCTGCATCATATATAGTTCTTCCTTGAGGAAGCCATTAAGGAATGCCGTTTTGACGTCCATTTGCCAGATCTCATAATCATAAAATGCGGCAACTGCTAACATGATTCGGACTGACTTTAGCATCGCTACGGGTGAGAAAGTCTCATCGTAGTCAACTCCTTGAACTTGTCGATAACCCTTAGCGACAAGCCGAGCTTTATAGGCGGTGACATTACCGTCCGCGTCAGTCTTCTTCTTAAAGATCCATTTGTTTTCAATGGCTCGCTTATCATTAGGCAAGTCCACCAAAGTCCATACTTTGTTCTCATACATGGATCCTATCTCGGATTTCATGGCCTCAAGCCATTTGTTGGAATCCGGGCCCGCCATCGCTTCTTCATAGTTCGAAGGTTCACCGTTGTCCAACAACATGATCTCTAGGACAGGATTGCCGTACCACTCTGGTGCGGAACGTGTCCTGGTGGACCTTCGAATAGCAACTTGATCTGAAGTTTCATGATCATCATCATTAACTTCCTCTCTAGCCGGTGTAGGCTCCACAGAAACAACTTCCTGTGCTGCGCTACTCTCCGGTTCGAGTGGAGGTACAATTTCCTCATCAAGTTCTATTTTCCTCCCACTTACTTCTTTCGAGAGAAACTCTTTCTCGAGAAAGGATCCATTCTTGGCAACAAAGACTTTGCCTTCGGATCGTAGGTAGAAGGTATACCCAATAGTCTCCTTGGGATATCCTATGAAGACGCACTTTTCCGCTTTGGGTTCGAGCTTCTCAGGTTGAAGTTTCTTCACATAAGCATCGCATCCCCAAACTTTTAGAAACGACAGCTTAGGTTTCTTTCCAAACCACAATTCATACGGTGTCGTCTCAACGGATTTAGACGGTTCCCTATTTAAAGTGAATGCGGCAGTCTCTAATGCATATCCCCAAAATGATAGCGGTAAGTCGGTAAGAGACATCATAGATCGCACCATATCCAATAGAGTGCGATTACGACGTTCAGACACACCATTTCGCTGGGGTGTGCCGGGCGGCGTGAGTTGTGAAACAATTCCACATTTCCTAAGGTGTGTGCCAAACTCGTGACTTAAATATTCTCCGCCACGATCAGATCGTAGGCATTTTATTTTCCTGTCATGTTGATTCTCGACCTCACTCTGAAATTCCTTGAACCTTTCAAAAGTTTCAGACTTGTGTTTCATTAAGTAGACATAACCATATCTACTCAAGTCATCAGTGAGGGTGAGAACATAACGGTAGCCACCGCGAGCCTCGACGCTCATTGGACCGCATACATCGGTATGTATTATTTCCAACAAGTCAGTTGCTCGCTCCATTGTTCCGGAGAACGGAGTCTTGGTCATCTTGCCCATGAGGCATGGTTCGCATGTGTCAAATGATTCGAAATCAAGTGACTCCAAAATTCCATCAGCATGGAGCTTCTTCATGCGTTTGACACCAATATGGCCAAGACGGCAGTGCCACATGTAAGTGGGACTATCGTTATCAACTTTACACTTTTTGGTACTCACACTATGGACATGTGTAACATCACGTTCGAGATTCATCAAAAATAAACCATTGACCAGCGGGGCATGAGCATAAAACATTTCTCTCATATAAATAGAACAACCATTATTCTCGGATTTAAATGAGTAGCCATCTCGCATCAAGCGAGATCCAGATACAATGTTCATGCTCAAAGCTGGTACTAAATAACAATTATTAAGGTTTAAAACTAATCCCGAAGGTAGATGTAGAGGTAACGTGCCGACGGCGATCACATCGACCTTGGAACCATTCCCGACACGCATCGTCACCTCATCCTTGGCCAGCCTCCGCTTATTCCGCAGCTCCTGCTTGGAGTTACAAATGTGAGCAACTGCACCGGTATCAAATACCCAGGAGCTACTACGAGCGCTGGTCAAGTACACATCAATAACAAGTATATCACATATACCTTTAATGTTGCCGTCCTTCTTATCCGCTAAATACTTGGGGCAGTTCCGCTTCCAGTGACCGGTACCCTTGCAATAAAAGCACTCAGTCTCAGGCTTGGGTCCATTTTTCTTCTTCTTCCCGGCAACTTGCTTACCGGGCGCGGCAACAGCTTTGCCGTCCTTCTTGAAGTTCTTCTTACCCTTGCCTTTCTTGAAACTAGTGGTCTTATTCACCATCAACACTTGATGCTCCTTTTTGATCTCGACCTCCGCTGATTTCAGCATCGAGTACAACTCAGGAATGGACTTCTCCATACCTTGCATGTTGTAGTTCATCACAAAGCTCTTGAAGCTAGGTGGAAGCGACTGGAGGATTCTGTCAATGACCGAGTCATCCGGGATATTAACCCCCAGCTGAGTCAAGCGGCTGTGTAGCCCAGACATCTTGAGGATGTGCTCACTGACAGAACTATGCTCCTCCATCTTACAGCTGAAGAACTTGTCGGAGACATCATATCTCTCGACCCGGGCATGAGCTTGAAAAACCAGTTTCAGCTCCTGGAACATCTCATATGCTCCGTGTTGCTCAAAACGCTTTTGGAGCCCCGGTTCTAGACTGTAAAGCATGCCGCATTGAACAAGGGAGTAATCATCGCAGCGTGATTGCCAAGTGTTCATAACATCTTGTTCCGCTGGGAGAACGGGTGCGTCACCTAGCGGTGCATCTAGGACATACAATCTCTTGGAAACTATGAGGATGATCCTCAAGCTACGGACCCAGTCCGCATAGTTGCTTCCATCATCTTTCAGCTTGGTTTTCTCTAGGAACGCGTTGAAATTGAGGGTGACATTCGCGTTGGCCATTGGATCTACATCATAGATTGTAAAGACAATTTTAGACTAAGTTCATGATAATTAAGTTCATTTAATCAAATTAATGAACTCCCACTTAGACAGACATCTCTCTAGTCTTCCAAGTGATACATGATCCATGTCAACTAGCCCGTGTCCGATCATCACGTGAGACGGACTAGTCATCCATGGTGAACATCTTCATGTTGATCGTATCTTCTATACGACTCATGTTCGACCTTTCGGTCTTCCGTGTTCCGAGGCCATGTCTGTACATGCTAGGCTCGTCAAGTCAACCTAAGTGTTTCGCGTGTGTAAATCTGGCTTACACCCGTTGTATGCGAACGTTAGAACCTATCACACCCGATCATCACGTGGTGCTTCGGAACAACGATCCTTAGCAACGGTGCACAGTTAGGGTGAACACTTCTCTTGAAATTTTATTGAGAGATCATCTTATTTACTACCGTCGTTCTAAGCAAATAAGATGTAAACATGATAAACATCACATGCAATCAATATAGTGACATGATATGGCCAATATCATTTTGCTCCTATGATCTCCATCTTCGGGGCACCATGATCATCACTGTCACCGGCACGACACCATGATCTCCATCATCATGATCTCCATCATTGTGTCTTCATGAAGTTGTCTCGCCAACTATTACTTCTACTACTATGGCTAACGCTTAGCAATAAAGTAAAGTAATTACATGGCGTTTATGATTGACACGCAGGTCATACAATAAATAAGACAACTCCTATGGCTCCTGCCGGTTGTCATAATCATCGACATGCAAGTCGTGAATCCTATTACAAGAACATGATCAATTCATACATCACAATGCATCACATCACATCCTTTGGCCATATCACATCACAAGGCACATGCTGCAAAAACAAGTTAGACGTCCTCTAATTTGTAGTTGCAAGTTTTTATGTGGCTGCTATAGGTTACTAGCAAGAACGTTTCTTACCTACGTCAACACCACAACGTGATTTGACAATTGCTATTTACCCTTCATAAGGACCCTTTTCATCGAATCCGATCCGACTAAGGTAGGAGAGACAGACACCCGCTAGCCACCTTATGCATCTAGTGCATGTCAGGCGGTGGAACCGGTCTCACGTAAGCGTACGTGTAAAGTTGGTCCGGGCCGCTTCATCCCACAATACCGCCGAATCAAGATAAGACTAGTAGCGGCAAGCAAATTAACAAACTCGACGCCCACAACTGCTTTGTGTTCTACTCGTGCATAGATTCTACGCATAGACCTAGCTCATGATGCCACTGTTGGGAGACGTAGTAGTAAATCAAAATTTTCCTACGTTCACCAAGATCTATCTATGGAGAAACCAGCAACGAGAGGGGAGAGATTGCATCTTCATACCTTTGAAGATCGCTAAGCGGAAGCGTTACAAGAACGCGGTTGATGGAGTCGTACTCGCAGCGATTCAGATCGCGGTAGATCCGATCAAGTGCCGAACGGACGGCACCTCCGCGTTCAACACACGTGCAGCCCGGTGACGTCTCCAACACCTTGATCCAGCAAGGAGGAAGGAGAGGTTGGGGAAGGGCTCCAACAGCAGCACGACGGCGTGGTGGTGGTGGAGTAGCAAGGTATTCCGACAGGGCTTCGCCTAAGCGCTGCGGAGGAGGAAGAAGAGAGGTAGGGCTTCGCCGTGAGAGAGAGAGATCAAATCCTGTCTCAAAACATCCAAAACCTCAAGTATATATAGGAGGAGGGACGTGGAGGGCTGACTTGGCCTCTACTCCAAAGAGGAGATGGCCGGCTGAATTAAAGGGAGAGTCCACCTCCCACAAGGGAGGTGGATCTCCTCCTTTTAAATCCTTTTTGCCTTATCTCCTTATCTCCAGCCGCATGGGCCTTTAGCAAAAGTCTTGCCCAGCCCAATAAGGGCTGGCACACTTTATCTAACAGCCCATGTGGTCCTTTGGTCGTCACACCCCTCCCGGGGGTCCTCCGGCACCCTCCCGGCACTCCCGGTACATTACCGATGAGCCCGAAAACTTTCCGGTGACCAAAACTGGACTTCCTATATATCAATCTTTACCTCCGGACCATTCCGGAGCTCCTCGTGACGTCCGGGATCTCATCCGGGACTCCGAACAACCTTCGGTAATCACGTATACCTTTTCCTTATAACCCTAGCGTCATCGAACCTTAAGTGTGTAGACCCTACGGGTTCGGGAGACACGTAGACATGACCGAGACACCTCTCCGGCCAATAACCAACAGCGGGATCTGGATACCCATGTTGGCTCCCACGTACTCCACGATGATCTCATCGGATGAACCACGATGTCAGGGATTCAATCAATCCCGTATACAATTCCCTTTGTCTATCGGTATGGTACTTGCCCGAGATTCGATCGTCGGTATCGCCATACCTTGTTCAATCTCGTTACCGGCAAGTCTCTTTACTCGTTCCGTAACACATCATCCCGTGGCTAACTCCTTAGTCACATTGAGCTCATTATGATGATGTCTTACCGAGTGGGCCCAGAGATACCTCTCCGTCACACGGAGTGACAAATCCCAGTCTTGATTCGTGTCAACCCAACAGACACTTTCGGAGATACCCGTAGCGTACTTTTATAGCCACCCAGTTACGTTGTGACGTTTGGCACACCCAAAGCATTCCTACGGTATCCGGGAGTTACACAATCTCATGGTCTAAGGAAATGATACTTGACATTGAAAAGCTTTAGCATACGAACTACACGATCTTGTGCTATGCTTAGGATTGGGTCTTGTCCATCACATCATTCTCCTAATGATGTGATCCCGTTATCAACGACATCCAATGTCCATGGTCATGAAACCGTGACCATCTATTGATCAACGAGCTAGCCAACTAGAGGCTCACTAGGGACATGCGATGGTCTATGTATTCACACATGTATTACGGTTTCTGTTTAACACAATTGTAGCATGAATAATAGACAATTATCATGAACTAGGAAATACAATAATAACCATTTTATTATTGCCTCTAGGGCATATTTCCAACAAAGCCTACCATGCCCCCTTTAGTATCGGCTTGTGACACGAACCGGTACTAAAGATCCCTCATGAGCCGGTACTAAAGGTTGCCCTGCTCCTAGCCGTTGGAGCTGGCATGAACCGGGACTAATACCATCTTTAGTACCGGCTCATAACCAAACCGGGACTAATGCTTGGGACGAAAGGTCTGTTTTCTACTAGTGTCAAACTATGTGTATGGCAGCATTTGTAATAAAGTACTTCTAAAATTGGAGTTTTCAGAAGAGGTTAAGGATGTATTAAAGTATTGAATAAGAAATGAATATGATTATGGATGAACCAATACCTTTTAATGGTAAAAAGACAAATGGAAAGGAAAATGTATCCCACAGAGTGGAGTTTGTACCAAAAATACTCAGACATAGTTTATATGAAGTATAGCCCAAGAGCATGAAGGAATGAAACACTATTGGATTTAAAAGAGGAATATGGAACCATAGTAACTCAAAAGGATGAGCTAAAGTTGTACACGCATTGAAGTGGGCCTACAACCCACAGATCCCACGGTTTAATAATGATCTAGCACTACCTCGACGAAGGAATAAATTTGGAAGAAGTTGTGATTGGATCAGCAAGCGGTTCTTAGGAGGATACGACAACCTGAGAGTTGTGAACAAATGGTAGCTGTTTTGTTCAGCTTGCAGAATCAATGGATTTATCCAAATTTCATTCATGGACAAGAGAAATTTTGCAATGCTTGTGAGGATGCCCAAGTGTTAGAATACGAGATTCGCTAAACCTATGCAGAGTAATGATTTGGGTGATGAATGGATTGATCACATGACGACTTACTCTTATCATTCGCTCTTGTTATATGGAATGGTAAACCTAAGTGACTTACCTGTAGTAAAGTGACGATGATCATTGAAACCCTTGTTTCAAGCCTTAGAGTGGTACGATGATGAACCCTTGTACATGGCAGTTGTTGCCAAATATAAGAATTTTACGGTGAGGATGAAGCCGAGACCCATTTCACTTCAACATAACCTTTAACTGATGATCACCAAGAGATCACCGGTAAGTTGTTTAGAATTGTCGTAAGGCCTGTCAGTTGAGAAGACCTGGTATCGAAAGAACTTTATATTGATGAAAGAACACAAGATTTCAAAAGGAAACATTATGACTATAACGGAAGAGCATCAACGAAGGAGTTATTGTGAGAAATGTGAAGAGATAGATATTGCCAAGACCCAAGGGAATGGCATGACTATTGGGAGACCAGTAACTCTCATTTTAAGTGTGATAGCACCTCAGACCTTTTGTGAAGACCAATGGATCTGCATGTAGACCCCAAACCCTAACATTTTATTTCTAGCCTCTTCGAATCTCAAGGCCGAGATTCATTTTAAGTGTGGTAGGTTTGTAACACCCCAAAATTCTAAATTTTGCAATGTTATATTAAATTAACTTTGATTGATTGTTGAGTGAATTTGAGGAGGATTTAAAAAAATTAAAAATAAAAGAGAGGGAATAAATTACTTTCCCAAAACTTTCTTCTTTACTTTTGAATTCAAATCCAATTCAAATTAAAATCTTAGAGAGAAGATGGAATGAATTCTTAAAATGTACAATTTGAAATGGGATTTGAAAGTATTTAAATTTTTCCATTTGGAGTATTTCCATTTGCAAAATTGATCTGTTTAAATTTTAAGTTTGAATGAATTCTAATGCCCTCATCAATTTCAAAAATAATGAGTGGAGCAACGTGACCCTCCAAACCAGAGGAAAATTTCAATTTCATTTGAATTTATAAACTCAAAAAAATTGGAAAGTATTTGATCTTTGCATAAAAATCATTTTTAATTTTGGAAATAATTGTTTTTAAAAATATTTCAAATGACTATGAAAGTATGTTCATGTGTGAGGATTTATTTTTCTAGTCATTTTGGTATATAATATGTCTGTATAAAACATTTATTTATTTTATTTTATTACATTTTATTTCTTTGTTTTAAATAAAAGAACAAGAAAATTATCTTTAAAAATAAAATGGTCGAAGCCCTCTTATCAGGCCGGCCTAGCTAGCCACTCGAGGCCTAGTCAACGGACGACCTTTCGCCCGTGCCCGAAATGGGAACAGATCCGCCACTGATCCCCTCGCGAATTCTCTCACTCTCCCCGACACGTGAGACCCGCGCCCGTTCCTTTCCTTCCCATGGCCACTTACGAAATCTCGCGAGAACTCGCCGCCTTCCGAGATCCGCTTCCCGATTCATTTCGTTTGGCGTTGCCCCCTCCACCACGCCACCCCCTCTATATAAACCCTTGACCCCTGAACTCGTTCCACTAGAAACCCCTAGCCTCTTTCGCCCTCGCAATGGATCACCGAAGCCGAGCACTATCGCCGCACGCCATTGCTCGTTGTCGACGTCCTAGACCACCCTATCGCCATCTAAGCACACCAGGAGACGTGGTGTCCTTGTCTTCATCGCCCCGACTGTCGTGGTTTTCTCATGGGAGATGTCCTAGTCAAAGGACAGAGGGGTGAATCCATCGCTACGGCGGTTAACTCGAAGGGGTAGGTCAGGATGAAAGACACTATTTTACCCAGGTTCGCAGCCCCTCTCGAAGGAGGTAAAAGCTTACGTCCTGCTTTGAGTTGTATTGATTGGGTATCGATTACAAGGGAGCATATTCGCTTGACCTAGTTGTTGATCAAAGTTTTCATACCTAAAGCCGCCCAGGGAACCCGCCTTTATATACACAGGTCGAGGCCCTGGGTTTACAAGAGTCTGGGTCGGGTTACATCTAGTAACCGACCTTATTCCTAAATCACCTTGCTTTCTCTGGCAAGCCATCTCCCGGCGGCGTCCGCCTTCTGGCTCTAGGCCTCTGCCCAGCCCTTCTGGTAAGTTACCTCCAGGCATATCTAGCCTTTAGACCTGTTTAAGGCCTTATTGCTAAGCCACCAAATGATAACCCACAAGTGTAGGGGATCGTTTGTAGCCTTTTTCAATAAGTAAAAGTGTCGAACCCAGCGAGGGCCTAATGGTAGAACAAATATTCCCTCAAGTTCTATTGACCACCGATACAACTCTACGCACACTTTAACGTTTGCTTTACCTAGAACAAGTATGAAACTACTTTGTAGGTGATAGGATAGTTTGCACGAATAAAACTAGAAGTACTTAGCGCGAATAAAACTATGAGTAAAAAGCAAGAAGATAAGATTTAGTTGTTTAGTAGAAAGTTTTTTTTGTCAAACAAGAAGGTTATTTGTCCCTAGGCAATTGATAACTAGACCGGTTATCATTTCTTGCAATTTTACATGAGGGAGAGGCATGGGCTAACATACTTTCTCTACTTGGATCATATGCACTTATGATTGGAACTCTAGCAAGAATCCGCAACTACAAAAGATCATTAAGGTAAAACCCAACCATAGCATTAAGTATCAAGTCCTCTTTACTCCCATATGCAACAACCCACCTACTCGAGTCTGTGTATTCTGTCACTCACACCACCCACCATAGGCAAATCATGAACACATTGCAACACCCTACAGCAAGGATCCCTCATGTTTGAGCGACATGGAGGGCATCGTAAGACATCACCATAATAAAATATACAATCGTACCAACCACGATCATCAATTAGCCCATAGGACAAAGCGGATATACTCAAACATCATAGGATAGACATATATCATTGGGAAATAGTATATGGAATTGATCACCATGTTTAAGTAGAGATTACATCAGGGAAAAGGGGAGTCACACCACTGCATAGAGGGGGAGAAAGTTGGCATTGGCGATAGCAAGATTGTTGATGCAGATCGCCGTCGCGATCCTTGCCCTGGCGGTGTTCCGGCACCACCGGGAGAGAGGGGAGGATAGTTCCCCCTCTGGTCCTTGGCCTCCCCCTATATGGAAGGATAGTTCTCCTTATGGTCCATGGCCGCAATGGCGGTGGAGGGGCAGGAGCCCCTCCTAGATTGGATCTCCCTCTGCTCTCTTCTGTTTCGCGTTCCTGATTTCTGGCCAAAAACCGTTTCTTATATTCCAGGAGATCCGTAACTCCGATCGGCTGAAATTTTGAGGAGAATCTTATCCAACATTTAGTTTCCTTAAGCCCGAAGGAGCGCTCTAGGCGACTTACGAGATGGGCACAACCCACCAAGGCGCGCCTGGGCCCTAGGGGCGCGCCCTGGTGTCTCGTGGGGGTTGTGGGCCTCTATTTGCGTTGATTCCACTTCTCAAAATTCACAAATATTCCAAAAAAATCTCTGTAAATTTTTATTGCGTTTGGACTTCGTTTGATATGAATATTCTATGAAACAAAAAACATACAACAAACAAGAATTGACACTGGGCACTGGATCAATAGGTTAGTCCAATAAATCATAAATGTTGCCAAAAATATGTGAAAGTTGTATAATAATGGCATGAAACAATCAAAAATTATAGATACGATGGAGGCGTATTAGCATCCCCAAGCTTAATTCCTACTTGTCCTTGAGTAGGTAAATGATAAAAAAGATAATTTTTGATGTGGAATGCTACCTAGCATAATCTTGATCATATATCTAATCATGGTACGAATATTAAGACATGAGTGATCCAAAGCAATAGTCTAGTTTTCACATAAAGACATTAATACTTAGGCATCCCAACAAACAATCATGTATTTCAAAATATCAAGGTTAAAGAACATTATCCCTACAAAATCATATTGTCGTGTCATGCTTTGTCTTCTTAACACAAAGTATAAATCATGACTACCCTAGTGTCAGCCAAGCAATTGGTTCATACTTTTTAACGCGCTTCAGCATTTTCAACTCTCACGCAATTCATGAGTGCAAGCCATAGATATAGCACTATGGGTGGAATAGATTATGGTGGTAGGTTTCAAAGGGGTAAAAGTGGAGAAGAAAGTCTCGCATCAACTCAGCGTATCAACGGGCTATGGAGATGCCCATCAATAGATATCGATGCGAGGAATAGGGATTGCCATGCAACGGATGCACTAAGAGCTATAAGTGTATGAAAGCTCAATATGAAACTAAGTGGGTATGCATCTAACTCTATATGAAAAATTGCCACTAGTATATGAAAGTGACAACACAGGAGACTCTCTATATGAAAAACATGGTGCTACTTTAAAGCACAAGTGTGGAATTAGCATGCCCCTTCTACTTCTTTCATTTTGTTTTCTCTTTTTTTCCTTTTTTCTATTTTTTCCTCCCATTTTTTCCCTATCTTTCTTTCTTTGTCCGGAGCATCATCCTAACTTGAGGGGGAATCATAGTTTCCATCATCCTTTCATCACTGGGGCATGCTCTAATAATGAATAATGATGATCATCACACTTCTATTTACTTACAACTCAATATCACAACGATAATAAAACAAAGTATGACTCTATATGAATGAAATGATCTAGCATAGCAAAGATATCAAAAACGGACAAGCCATGGAAACATCATGCTAGCTATCTTACGATCATATAATGCAATATGACAATGAATGCTCAAGTCATCAAAACGGAGGCAGTGGAAGTTGCATGGCAATATATCTCGGAATGGCTATGTAAATGCCATAATAGGTAGGTATGGTGGTCGTTTTGACGAAGATATGATAAGGCTTATGTGTCATAGAGCGTATTATATCACGGGGTTTGGATGCACTGGCGAAGTTTGCACCGACCATAGAGGCTAGCAAATTGTGGAAAGGTAAGAGTGTGTATAATCCATGTACTCACATTAGTCATAAAGAACTCACATACTTATTGCAAAAGTTTTATTACCTCTCTCAAAGAAAATTATTACTATGCATGCTCCTAGGGGGGAGGTTGGTAGGAGTTAACCATCGCGCGCCCCCGACCTTCACACAAAGATACACAATCAAGAATAAATTGTGCTCCAACTTCCTAGCATAACGGGAGACTATACGTGCATGCTTCGGGAGTCACAAACCTTAACACCTATATCTTACTAAACACGATCGTCCACTAGTACCTCCCAAATATTATCATCTCTATATTGCAAAACTATTGTAAGGAATCAAACATGTCATATTCAGTGATCCCTAAGTTTTATGTAGGATTTTATGACTAACCATGCAAATGACCAATTCATGTTGACTCTCTAAATAGATATAAGTGAACCAAGAGAGTTTAATTATTTCTACAAAATACCATGCTCTAATAAATATAAGTGAAGCAAAAGAGTATTCTACAAATAATGGTTTTCTATGTGAAGAGAAATAGGTAATCCAAACTTCAAATGATATAAGTGAAGCACATGAAGCATTATATAAGGCCACACTCAAAAGATATAAGTGAAGTGCAATGAGCATTCTATAAATCAACCATGGACTATCTCATAACAGCATGGTGCATAAACAAAAGTGAAAACTAAACGCAAAAGACGCTCCAAGATTTGCACATATCACATGAATGAAACGAATCCGGAAACATACATATACTTGTTGAAGAAACATGGGATGCCTTCCAAGGCATCCCCAAGCTTAGACGCTTGAGTCTCCTTAGATATTTACATGGGGTGTCTTAGGCTTCCCCAAGCTTGAACTCTTGCCTCTCCTTCTTGTCTTCATATCAAGACCTCCTCGATCTTCAAACACTTCATCCACAAAAAACTTAACAAAAGACTGGTAAAATCTGTTAGTATAATAAAGCAAAATACTACTTTAAGTACTGTTGCAAACCAATTCATATTTTATATTTGAATTATCCCTGTTGTATTATAACTTTTCTATGGCTTTAAACCACCGATAAAATCGATAGTTTCATCAAAACAAGCAAAACAATGCATCAAAAACAAAATATGTCTTAAACATGACAGTCTATAGTAATCTAAACTTTGACCATACTTCTGTAACTCCACAAATTCTCAAAAATTAGGAAAACTTAAACATTTTTATAGAAATACTGTGTAAGAAAATCAGAACCTTTTGACGTTCCAGTAAGAAATGAAAATTCACGCACTACAGCCAAAGTTTATGTTTTTACACCGCACATACCAACAAGCAATCCAATCATCCTAAAGGCAAATCTTGGCACATTATTTTTATAATACAATGGATTTGTACAAGGGGATAATTAGCTTTGTTGGAAAAGTTTCCATGATTCAAGATTCACAAAGTTTCCATGGGCATGAACAAAGTTCAAGGATATCCCCCACTTCAACGATGATCATCGTCTCTCTCACTTTCACCTTTCCTTTTGTGAAGTTTTAGGTTCCCCTATATATATTTTTTAACTTTATAAAAGCACACAGCATAAATAAATTACTCTCTAAAACTTCTGGGTTGTCTCCCTAGCAGCGCTTTCTTTAAAGCCATTAAGCTAGGCATAAAGTGCTCAAGTAATGGACCCACCCGGATCCCAAGGTATAACAAAGCCAATTTTAATTAACAATGATTTTTAATTTAGTAGTGATCACAAAGTGATATATATCATGTGAAAACAAAGTCTAACTCTCTTCCTATGCGTTGGCATGTCATAAAAGAACAATTCATGCACATTAAGTAAAGGCCAATGCATAGTATAAACAGTTTCTTGCAATTTCATAGTATTGGAAACATAGAGGGGTGAACATTTGGTTCCTCTCTCATAATAATTGCAATTAGGAGCAGCAAGAATATGCATATTATATTCATCAGAATCATCATGTGTAGTAGCTGAACGCAACCCATCTATATAATCCTTAATAAGTGCAAACTTCTTCGATATAGTGTAGTTGGGAGAATTCAAAAAGATAATAGGACTATCATGTGTGGGTGAAATAGAAACAATTTCATGCTTAACATAAGTAAATATAGAAAGTACATCTTCAAATGCATAATTCATATTGGCATCATGGCCACAAGCATAGCAAGCATCAAGTTCATCAAAAAGGGTTCAAAAGAATCCAAGGGATCATAACAATCATCATAGCATTCATCCTTCGGTATGTGCAAAGGGAAATTAAACAATGTATGAGTTGAAGAGTTACTCTCATTAGAAGGTGGGCATGGGTAGCTAATCCGCTCTTCCTCCTTTTGTTCTTCGCTCTCCTCCTTATCTTTTTCATCTAATGAGCTCACAATTTCAGCAACTTCTTCTTCCATAGGTCCCTGCAAAATATTAGTCTCTTCCAAGGCAGCAGTCATTCTTTCAATAAATTCAATAATATCAGCATTGCAAACATAACTCTCATAGCAATATTTAAGTATGGATATAATTTCAGATTCGTAATGAACATCATCATCATACTTTTCAAGCAAAGAAGCAATTTCATAAGCACCTTTAAAAGCAAAAAATTCTTCTATTCGTTCCACATCATAGTAATCATAAATACCTTTAGCATAAGAATACAAGGTTTCATTATCTTTAAATTTTCATTGAAAGGGAAGGTGTCGAGCTTCTACATTAGAGCAACAAGTAAAGTCACATCTCGAGCATGCATCCCAAGCAAACCATTCCAGTATTCTAATTTGATCCCATAAGTGTTTCCCTTTTTGAGATAAGCGATAATCCCTAAAGTACTCACATTGATCCAATGTGTATCCCATTATAAAGTTCCTTGAGGATTTCTCAGGATTATCGGAGGAGTACTTAACGTGTTTCACATAACTAGCATCGAGGGTTTTAGGAGGTTCCACATCTCCATGAGTAGCAAGTACCACTAATATTTTTGGTGTTTCGTGTTCCATATCCATAAATAAATATATAAAACAACTAATAAAAGAAAATGAAAATTACTTAGTGATAAAGCAAATAAGCACACACGAGAATATTCACCCCATGCTATTGCTCCCCGGCAACGGCGCCAAAAAAAGGTCTTGATAACCCACAAGTGTAGGGGATCGTTTGTAGCCTTTTTCGATAAGTAAGAGTGTCAAACCCAACAAGGAGCTAAAGGTATAACAAATATTCCCTCAAGTTCTATCGACCACAGATACAACTCTATGCACACTTTAACGTTTGCTTTACCTAGAACAAGTATGAAACTACTTTGTAGGTGACAAGATAGTTTGCACGAATAAAACTAGAAGTAATTAGCGCGAATAAAACTATGAGTAAAAAGCAAGCTAATAAGAGTTAGTTGTTTAGTAGAAATTTTTTTGTCAAACAAGAAGGTTATTTGTCCCTAGGCAATTGATAACTAGACCGGTAATCATTCTTGCAATTTTACATGAGGGAGAGGCATGAGCTAACTTACTTTCTCTACTTGGATCATATGCACTTATGATTTGAACTCTAGCAAGCATCCGCAAATACTAAAGATCATTAAGGTAAAACCCAACCATGGCATTAAGTATCAAGTCCTCTTTACTCCCATATGCAACGATCCACCTACTCGGGTCTATGTATTCTGTCACTCATGCCACCCACCATGGTCAAATCATGAACACATTGCAACACCCTGCAGCGAGGATCCCTCACGTTTGTGTCACACCAAGGCACCACAGGATAGCACCATAATAAAATATACAATCATACCAACCACGATCATCAATTAGCCCATAGGACAAAACGGATCTCATCAAACATCATAGGACCATATATCATTGGGAAATAGTATATGTAGTTGAGCACCAGGTTTAAGTAGAGATTACAGCAGGGAATAGAGGAGTTACACCGCTGCATAGAGGGGAAGAAAGCTGGTGTTGACGGTAGCAAGATTGTTGATGCAGATCGCCGTCATGATCCTTGCCCCGGTGGCGTTCTGGCACCACTGGAGAGAGGGGAGAGCCCCCCTCCTTCTTCTTCTTCACTGGCCTCCCCCTAGATGGGAGGACAGTTCCCCCTCTGGTCCATGGCCGCCATGGTGGCGGAGGGGTAGGAGCCCCTCCTAGATTGGATCTCCATCTGTTCTTCTCTGTTTCGCATTCCTGTTTTCTGGCTGAAAACTATTTCTTATATTCTAGGAGATCTGTAACTCCGATCGGGCTGAAATTTTGAGGGGATTATTTCCTAAAATTAGCTTCCTTGGGCCTGAAGGAGAGCTCCAACCGACTTACGAGCTGGGCACAACCCACCAGGGCACGCCTGGACCCTGGGGGCGCACCCTGGTGTCTCGTGGGGGCTATGGGCCTCCGTTTGCGTTGATTCCACTTCTCAAAATTCACAAATATTCCAAAATAAATCTCCATAATTTTTTATTGCTTTTGGACTTGGTTTGGTATGGATATTCTGCAAAGCAAAAAACATGCAACAAACAGGAAGTGGCACTGGGCACTGGATCAATAGGTTAGTCCCATAAATCATATAAAATGTTGCCAAAATATGTGAAAGTTGTATAATAATGGCATGAAACAATCAAGAATTATAGATATGACGGAGATGTATCACCAACTTCCTAACCTAGCCCCTCCTGGACGGGTCATAGCATGGGGTTATATCCCCAACATTAGGCCCCAGATTGATTTGAACATGTTCATGTCAATCTTCAAGTCTTATGGTTGGTGAGTCTTGTGTTCTTCATAATCACCTAACCTGTGTTAAATCTTCATGATCTGCCATGTAAAATGGACGATGTCATCTCTGGTAAATCCAGAAAATCTTAATGACATCACAACGGATCTTTGCATTAACTGGTCAACCCGAAAATCGAGGCGTTTTCCTAGTCCATCGTCATCATGTCCCCTCGATTCCCGCGTTGGACTGTTGTTGTTCCATCTCTCCCTTATAAATAGGCATGGGGGGCATCCTTTTCACTTTCCCCTGTTGTCGTTATCTCTTCTTTCCTTCCTCCAAACGCCCCATGGGACCGAAACTCCGCCGCACCGACCCGATTGTGCCATCATCCTCAAAAAGGCCGCTGCATCAACATGTTGGTGTTCAGAGCTTGTCAGCGCATGCTCACATTCCCTCAATCTTCCAGGTTCTGCTCTTCTTCTCTCAGATCCTCATAAGTTCATCAGAGTTCCTCCGAGTCCACCGTCGTTCATCGGAGCGCTTGCCATTGATTGGAAAGGAAACGTTTTTAGGCTCCGAAGTGCTAACCAAATCACGTGGTGCTATGCTTAGTATGTATCTCATATTCGGAGTAAAACACTTCTTCACCGGAATCTGTGCATTGACTACCCATTCTTCTATCACTGTTTTTAGGGTTAATAAATATTTCCCCTTTTATCTTCATCTGTAGATCCGTAATTGTAGCTGTAGTTGGTGAAACTTGTTTGTCTACACTTAGCAGCATTTTTGCTCACCCTGCAAAATACAATTCTCTTCATGCCTGTAGCTAACGGCGGCTCATAATTTAACAATGACCCGCCAAATAGCGTTGTCATCTTAGAGTCATTGTTTTTTTTTGTCATGTAGTATTCTTAACCCATCGTATCTCTATGCCTTTCCACAGCGGTTAACCCGTTCCATCATGGCTAAAGCCCCCGCTTCTTGCGATTGGGTAGGCTCCAGGGTTACTGAGGATATACTCAATGATTTTGCAGTCATGGGGGTTTTGTCGGCTCAAGAAGTCATCCATTGTCGGGTTCCTAGTTCTGAGGTCACTCCCGAACCCAAGGAAGGGGAGGTGGTTATCTTTACGGATCATCTTCTCTGTGGCTTCTCATTGCCCGAGTCAAAGCTTTTCCAGGACGCCTTGCACTTTTATAAACTCCACCCTCAACACATTGGCCCCAATTCTGTCACCAACTTGTGCCAATTTCAAGTGTTCTGCGAGGCGTATCTGCAAGAAGAACCCACTTTTAATCTCTTTAGAGACATCTTTTATATCAACCGCCAGACCGAGATAGCAGACAGGCCAAGTCTTGAGCTCAGAGGCGTTTCAATCCAAAGGCGGAGAGATGTGTCTTTTCCCTTAGCCACTCTGCCAAGCCATCCCAAGGATTGGAATCGCACATGGTTCTACTGCAGAGATACTGCCTCGGCTGAAGAAAATCCATTGTCGGGTTATCGTCCCTACCGACTCTACACCACCACCGAGCTTCCAGACGGTTGTCCGCCATAGAGCACGCCCAATATGCTCAAACATTTTCAAAGATTAGGGCTTTATTAGCCAACGGGTTAACTGGCGTTGATTTAACCCGCTGCTGGGTTTCCTAGAGAACCTTACCGTTGAGACGGCGCGGTGACTTAATGTGTGAATATACTAGTGAAATGAATGACCCTTAGCGCTTCAACCAGACGCCTCTGACACACAAAGATCACAACTTAATTGTCAAATCATTTCTGGCAGAACCTCAGGAGGTTTGCAATAAGACAGGGTTAAACCCCTTCTATGCTCTTAACCCGGCTCCCACAGTCAAACTTTTACTTTAACCTTCACTCTTTCCCTTTTAGATTCTGCACTCCACACACCTCATTTAACCTTTCTGTAAATGCATTTATGTATATAGGCCGACTCTCCTTACTGGAAGAGGAGAATAATCATACCCTCTACTTCAAAGAATAAGACCAAGGCAACTAAGACCCGGGCTCCGGCTTGTAAGAAGAAACTAATAGCTCAAGAGTTGCTCGAACTGGATGACTCAGAGGTAGAACTTGACTCCCTTGGCTTTCTTTTCATGCAACTTATTGATGCCGACTTCTTTCAGGGTGAAGCAGAGACGAGTCAAGCCGGCGCAGTAGAGGTAACTACCATCTCCTCCAACTCAGAATATTTGCCAAGAGAGAAAATACAGCGGGTCATCCGGAAAGCAAAGTTTTCACACCCCCTTGCTCACTTGGATCCCAACTTTCTTTTGAAGAATCAGCAACATGAATCTAGGCATCAGACCCGGAGCGGCGGCTCTGAAGATCTAGTAGCTAGCTTACCCGACATTCCGGCTCCTCGGAAACGTCGTAATGAGGTAATTCATAACTTTGTTTCATTTATTATGCATGTTAGCCTTATGCAGTAAACTAGTCATATTGCTCAATTTTAATTTTTTAGGAAACACCTCCTTCCTCTGGCGACTCAACTGCTTCGAAGTTGCCACCTCTTCTCATCAACCCAAGGTAGCTTCCTTCTTTGCATCCAATGTTGCTTACTAAACTTTTATCCTTGCATACAACTTATCATGAAATCTTTTGTTCACAGGGCCCAAGCCAAGAAGAGGAAAATAAGCAGGTCATCCGCCAATCCTGATGCCCCCGATCCGGAGAATCCGAAGCTTGACACTCCCGACACCCATATTGAGCCCTCTGAAGCTCATCAAGGCGCCCATGATGAAATACCCCAGTCTGCTGAGCCAGCGGATGTTGATGTTGTGATTACTGAAGCTAACCCGGAGGCTGGTCCTAAACCGCCCAGTCCTTTGCAAACAGCTCAAAACATTACTTGTCATGAAGAACGGGTTATCATTACAGGGATGTGTTATATAACTCCAGCCCCTTCCAGCATGTTGGCCAAGCATATTAGCAAGAATGAGGCACCTTCGCCTGAGAAGGAGAAGGTTAAGATTGATCTTCCCAATCTCAAGATGCTTACTGTTGATGAGGTGCATTCTAGATATTTGAGCCGCCTCTCCGCAAGTCGGGACATGGAAGACAACTTGGTTGCTATGATGAGAAAAAGATATGAGGTATACTCAACATATCTCACATCCATATATCCTTACGTAGCCCCCGAGAGCCGGCTTATTTTCTTGAAGATAAATCGGGTCTTCAGCAACATGCAAATTTTGATACATCAACATGTAGCTCCCAAGGGTCGGGTCATTATGTAAATAATGAGTCGGCACTTATTTTGCTGACATGTAAAAATTCTAGCCGTAGCCCCCAAGGGCCGTCTTATCTCTCGAGATAGCCGGGTCTTTACTTTTGTAAATAACAACTTGTCATCTGTTTTGCAAATTGTAGAGCCTGTAGGCCCTAAGGGCTGGTTTATCTTCTTGAAGATGATCCGGGTCTGCTTTTATTATATGCTTGAAAGAACTAATATACATTAGCCCCCAAGTGTCATGTATATTGCTTTCAATGTGCTTGAGACTTGTAACAAATTTCCTCCCTGCCCCCAAACGTCATTATGCACCGTGCTATCGGCTTAGGATTGGCAAACTTCCACTTAACAATTGTTATTGTGCAGGAAACTTTAAATGTGGCCTAGTCAAGTTTGACTGACCCGAGGAAAAACCTGGCGCTTCAACAAGATGCCCAAGCTGAAGCTAACGCAAAATGGTGGCTCTCCTCAAAAGAGCTGGAAAAGACCAAGGCGGATTTTGAAGCCTACAAACAATATGTTGAAACTGAACAAGCTGTCTTGATCAAACATGCAGAAGACACCGAGGGCCAACTTAAACCCGTTACTGAAGAATTGAACAGTCTTAAACTGCATGTAGCTCGGATGACCGAAGTTGTCTTTGGTAAGTATTGTTAACTATCTTATGAGCATTTTGTTCAAACAGTCTTATAAAAGACTCACCCGACAACTTATGCACTTGAATTGTTTGTAGGCTGTCGGACTCGCAATCTTCCAGACAACAGCATATTGAAGCTGAAAGCTCTATATTCATTCACTGAGCAGCTATATGCTAGAAGTCATTTCACCATCAGGACTGCTATGGGTGAAAAGGGCACACCAAAGCTCATCAAAGATGTGCTGAGATGACTCTCAACAATTCCCAAGCAGTTTGAAGAGTTGAAAAAATCATCTGCCTGTAAAGGCGCAATAGCTGCTTTGAGCCATGCTTTGGCTTATGCATTAGAGCTTAACCCGGAAGAAATGGTTGGAGGGTTTCTATAGCTGAAAGATGACGGGTCAGAATTCACGCAAGAGGACTATGCTCGTTACTTCAAGGCGTCTCGAACATTGGCCGGCAGTCTAGCCATAGAGGCTGATCTGAAGGTATATCAGGTGGCTTAGGACAACAACAATGCGCGAGTTCAGTCGCCCACCTTTGAGATGGTGGATCTAACTCCTCAACGTCGTAAGCATATCTTTGCCCCTGATGTTGACCCATCTCGCATCTTGCATGACGATGCTGAATTTCAAGCCTTACTCAATTCAATTGGGATGTGGACAACCTTTAGATCCAGGAGACAGAAGACCCGGCGCGGGATGACCCGATAGCACTTTAGGTGAGGAGTTCGCCAGGATGGATTTAACCCGGATAAACTAACGGCCGGGTTATGACTGTATGAAAAACTTTGGTCCAAATTTTTGGGCTCCACGCAGCCTTGTAATAGCCTTAGCAAAACACTAATTGCATGTGTCGTGCCTTCGTGCACGTTTTGAACTTTACCAACTTATATCCTGGCTGCTTTTCTGCTGCAATCTTTATCCATCATATGCATGATTGATGGATAATTTTTTATTGATGCTTCATAAGTGTGGAATTAGTATGAACTCACCAACTCCTATGCCGGTGACTTACGGCCACACTCTTGGGCGAGTTACCAACTCAGTACTCCATAATCTTGAAAATATGGAAATAAGACATGATGGCGGGTCATGATAGCAATAAGCTTTAACTAATGAGTAGTCATCTATATATTAATAATCTCCTCATGAAAAATCCCTACAAAAACAACAAACAGAAAATATAGACATGTATACTTCCAGTTGCTGTAAGGCGGCTTTGAAGGCACAGCCCAAAAGAGATCAACCATTATATGTATTTTTGAGAAAACTCAAGATTGTTGCTTCAAAGAAGCTAGGCATTAACACCTATAATCTCGAAGGCCGGCTGTCACATGACATAAATCCGTCATTTTAACCTTAACAAGTTCAGGGTCTTAAAAAAGATTGATTGTTAAGAGTATGAACAGGCCACATAGCGGAGAGACTATAGCGAATAGGTGAGTTTGTCCTAGCTCTTTGTAAGCCGACTCTCACTTGACATAAGCCGTCGTTTTAACATTGACTAGTTCAGGGTCTTAAAAAAGATTGACTATCAAACATTCGGCGAGTCACCTGGTGGAGTAGCGAGTTGCAAATAGGCAGGTTTAACTCAAATATGGCTTTTAAGCCGGTCAAGAGAGTACGAAAACTAAACCAAGTGGGTTGAAAGCCCCCAAGTCACCTAATAAACAATCATCTCTTTGCACACAAAATTGCTGCATGAAAACGGCAAAGGCCCCGAATTATGGGGATGCCATCTTTATTATATTGAAAAAGGTATATACAATGATAGAGATATGTACATTGATGAGAGTCAATGACTCGAGTATAGTAAGCCCGAAGATGAGCAATATCCATGGCATGTTGGTGTCTTCTCCGAAAGTGCATGACTTGTCACTCTCTCGTATATCAATGAGGTAATATGACCCATTGTTGACATTCTTGCTGACCACAAAAGGTCCCTCCCAAGTGGGTGACAACTTATGCATATTTGTCTAATCTTCAATAAAACGGAGCACTAAGTCGCCTTCTTGGAACGTCTCGGTTTTAACTCTGTAGCTATGATAGCGATGCAGATCTTGCTAATAAATTGCTGACCGTGCGGCTGCAAGATCCCGCTCTTCATCCAAGGCATCCAATGCGTCCTGACGTGTCGTTTGATTATCAGTTTCAACATAAGCCGCCACCCTAGGCGAGTCATGACGGATATCACTCGAGAGAACCGCTTGTGTGCCAATAAACCATGAAGAAAGGTGTGTAGCATGTTGATCTCTTGGGGGTGGTTCTGATGCTCCAAAGAACTGAAGGTAATTCCTCGACCCAACAACCCGGCATTTGTTCCAAAGGAACCATAAGCCGGGGTTTTATCCCTCTCAAAATTTCCTGGTTAGCACGTTCTGCTTAACCATTAGACTGTGGATGAGCCACGGAGGAGACATCGAGGCGGATGTGTTCACTTACGCAAAACTCTTTCATAGCCCCTTGGACAGATTTGTACCATTGTCAGTAATGATACTGTGAGGGTAACCAAAACGAAAGATCAGCTTCTTGACAAACTGAACTGTCGTTGATGCGTCGCACTTGCTGACCGGCTCTGCCTCAATCCACTTGGTAAACTTGTCAACCGCCACTAAAAGGTGAGTCTTCTTATCTTTAGACCTCTTAAATGGTCCAACCATATCAAGCCCCTAGACCGCAAACAGCCAGGTGATCAGAATCATCTACAACTCTTGAGCCGACACATGGGCTCGCCGTCCAAATTTTTGACACCCATCACATTTGCTAACCAATTCCTCTGCATCTGCATGAGTTGTTAGCCAGTAAAAAGCATGAAGAAAAGCTTTGGCCACCGGGGATTTTGACCTGGCATGATGACCACAATTGCCTCATGTATCTCTTGCAAGATTTCACGGCCCTCCTTAGGAGAAACACATCGTTGAAAAATGCAGTCACGCTACACCTGTGCAACTCGCCATTCACAATAGTCATGGACTTATACTGCCTCATGATTTTCCACGCCAAGGTCTTGTCCTCGAGTAACTCACCACAAGTCAGATATGCTAAATAAGGCAGCGTCCAATCAGGAATAGCACGGAGAGCCGCCACCAACTATCCTTTCGGGTCAGGTATAGCAAGATCCTCCTCAGAAGGTAATTTGCCCGATGGGTGATGCAGTACATCCAAAAACATATTAGGCGACACCGGCTTACGCTGAGACCCCAGTTGTGACAATGCATCAGTCGCCTCATTCTTTCGACGATCAATGTGGTCCACTTCATAACCCTTAAAGTGACCAGCAATGATATCAACCGCCTGGCGATAAGCCGCCATATGAGGGTCTTCAGAATCCTATGTGCCCAAGACTTGTTGGGCCACAAGGTCCGAGTCGCCTAGACATCTGACCTGGCTTAAGCTCATCTCCTTGGACACATGGAGCCCGTGGAGCAAGGCTTCATACTCAGTTGTATTGTTAGTACAAGGAAACATTAACCTTAATACATAACAATATTTGTCACCTATAGGGGAAGTCAAAACAACTCCAACCCTTGAGCCTTCCAACTGTCTGGATCCATCAAAGTTGATTGTCCAATATGTATTGTCTAGCTTCTCCTTAGGTGCTTGACACTCCGTCCAGTCATTGATAAAATCCACCAGGTCCTGAGACTTGACAGCTGTTTGAGGCACATACCTTAAATTAAGAGGCCCAAGCTCAATTGCCCACTTAGCAATCCTGCCGGTGGCCTCTCTATTTTGAATAATATCTCCCAAAGGAGCAGACCTAACCATCATGATTGGATGTACAAGGAAATAATGCTTCAGCTTGCGATTCGCCATGAACACTCCAAACACCAGCTTTTTCCAATGCGGGTATCTTTGCTTTGACTCTATCAAAACCTCGCTGATGTAATAAACCGGTCGCTGGACTGGGTACTCTTTGCCTGCCTCCTTGCGCTCCACAACAACTACAACACTAACGGCCTTGTTATTAGCCGCCACATACAGGAGCAATGGCTCTTTTTCCACGAGAGCGGCAAAGACAAGCGGCTCGACTAACTGTTTTTAGTGCCTCAAACGCATCATTGGCAGCATAACTCCGGACAAAATCATCTGTCTTATTCATCATTTGATACAAAGGGATGGCCTTCTCGCCCAGGCGGCTTATGAATCGGCTTAAAGCAGCAATATGATTTGCCAAGCGCTGAACATCATTAGTGCATGTCGGCTTAGATAATGAGGTGATGGCCTTTATTTTATCCAGGTTAGCTTCAATGCCCCGCTCTGAAACCAAAAAACCCAGGAGCTTGCCTCCAGGTACACCAAAAACACACTTAGTCAGATTAAGCATCATCTTGTAAACTCGTAGGTTATCAAAAGTTTCCTTCAAATCGTCAAGTAGTGTCTCTTTCTTCCTTGACTTGACCACAATATCGTCCACATAAGCATGAACGTTCCATCCGATCTGACCATCAAGACAATTATGTGCACAGCGTTGGTAAGTCGCCTGCGCACTTTTGAGTCCAAAAGGCATGGACACGTAGCAGAAAGATCCAAAAGGTGTGATGAAAGATGTCTTCTCTTGGTCTTTAACTGCCATCTTGATTTGATGATAACCTGAATAAGCATCCAGGAAACATAAGCTCTCGCAACCCGCTGTTGCATCAATAATCTGGTTGATACGGGGGAGAGCAAATGGATCAACCGTACATGCCATGTTGAGACCTGCGTAATCTACACACATGCGCCACATGCCGTTCTTTTTAAGTACGAGCACGGGGTTAGCCAGCCATTCTAGGGGGAAAACTTCCACAATAAATCTAGCTGCTAAGAGTCGGGCTACCTCTTCTCCAATAGCTTTATGCCGCTCTTCATTGAAACGATGGAGGAATTGCTTGACTGGCTTAAAGTTAGGATCCACATTAAGGTGGTTCTCGGCGAATTCTCTCGGTACACCTGGCATGTCAGAAGGCTTCCATGCAAAGATGTACCAATTCTCACAGATGAATTCGATGAGCGTGCTTTCCTATTTAGGGTCCATGTTAGCCCCTATAGCGAACTACTGTGATGAGTCGCCAGGAACGAAGTCCACCAACTTGGTATCCTTTGCCACAAACTTCAGGGGCGGGTCATACTCTGTGTTGGGCTTCTTCAATGGGGTCATATTCGCTGGGTCAACATTGTCTTTATAAAATTTCAGCTCCGCCTCAGCACAACTTGACTCTACATACGCAGCATCGCCTTCCTCACACTCAAGAGCAATCTTTCGATCAACATGCACCATAATCGTCCCCTTCAGACCTGTCATCTTGAGATGCAAGTAAACATAACAGGGTCGAGCCATGAACTTGGCATAAGCCAGCCGTCCAAACATAGCATGATATGGACTCTTGATTTTAACCACTTCATACCACAAGGTCTCTACCTTGTAGTTGAACTCGTCACCAAAAGGCACCTCAAGGGCAATTTTTCCAACTGGATAAGCCGACTTGCCGGGCACTACACCGTGAAATACTATGGATGGCGGCTTGAGATCTTTGTCAGTTAGGTTCATCTGGCGAAAAGTATCGTAATACAGGATGGTGATGCTGCTGCCACCGTCCATGGGCACCTTGGTGAACTTGTAGCCTCCTACCTAAGGGACTATCACAAGGTCCAACTGCCCCGGGTTATCAACTCATGGTGGGTGATCCTCCCTGCTCCATGATATCGTGTGCTCGGACCACTTTAAACATTGTGGAAGAGTCGGCATTGTTGCATGAACTTCCCTCTTGCACACCTTCTGGTCACGCTTATCAAGACTCGTAGTGAACACATGATACTGGCATCCATTAAGTTGCTTTGAGTTACTCTGATACCCTGACTGGTTGTTTTGCTGCTAACCACTATTGTCGGGCAGCTGATTGTGGCCTTCATGGTTACCTTAACTCTCATAACCCATATTTGAGCCACCTGCACCAAAAACTGACCCATGAGAGTAAGATCCTGACCCGTCGGGCGGTTCGTTGTCGTTACCATGATGCTGGTTAAGGCTATAATTATGGAACTCCCGCATGATATAACAATCCTTCCAAGCATGGGTGGACGACTTGTTGGGAAGGCTGTGCTTCGGGTAGGGGTCACTGAGCATTGCTTCCATGTTGAAAGGCTTGCCCTTGCTAGAAGGCGGTTTACCATTACCCTTGGTGCGGTTGTTTCTAGTATTGGTGTTGGCCACCAGATCTGACCCGCCGTCTGGATGCTTCCGTTTACCGGCATTACCTGGGTTGTTATTTCCTGCCCCATTCTTACCAGACTTCTCATCATCTGAACCAGGATCTTTCGTGTTGTCAGAATCTGCATATTTAGTGAGAGCCGCCATGAGTTCACCCATGTCCTAGCAAGAACGCTTGAGCCATCCAAGCTTCTGCTTAAGGGGCAAAAAGTGACAATTCGTCTCCAGAATCAGAACCTCCTAAGCCGCCGTGATATTATCAGATGAGTGGATAATGGTTGAGACCCGCCGGACCCAATGATGGGCCGACTCATCCTCACGCTGCACGTAATGATCCAAATCAACGATCGCCATAGGCTGCTTGCACGTCCCTTGAGAATTCTTGATAAATCATGCTTTCAACTTGGCCCAGGAGTTAATGGTATTGGGGGTAGACCCTTTAACCATGTACGAGCCGGTCCTTCCAACATCATGATGAAGTACTTAGCACAGACTGCATCACTAACGTCCAACATCTCCATGGCTAGCTCATAACTCTTGATCCAGGCTTCTGGAGGTAGATCAGCTGTGTAGTTAGGCACTTTGCGCAGACCCTTAAAATCTTTCGGCAGGCGCTCGTTCCGTAGAGCCGATACTAGACACGGCACCCAAACAGCACTGGAGGTGACTCCGGCTCCCACCAAAGTTGAAGGGGTCACCGGGGGCGGCTCTTGGTAAGCCATCGCGGCCGCCGCCTCACGCTGAGCTCTGGCATTATCCACGATCGCGTGGGCATTGACAATGGGTGGGCCATCATGGGGCGGGTTCCGACATCGCTTGCTGCTAGAGACCGGCGGTGACTCCAAGCGCCGGCTATAACTGTGGCTTGAGATGGGGGCTGAGTGCACATGACTTCGGCTGTACGTATACTTCTCCTGTTGGGCCACTGCTATTTGCAATAACTCAATGGCAGTCCATGCTTCTGCGATGAAGGGTGTCCCGTCGGCGAGAGGGAGTGCATTGAGCCCGGTAGCTGCCGCTATAATGTTCTCCGCTGGGTTAGAATAATGGCCAGGTGGTGTTAGAAAACGCTATGGCGGGGTCTGATTCCTACGAGGTGGGTCTGGCTGTCGATGTTGAGTCACCGCCCTATTCCCAGGCACTTCCTCCATTCGGGCCACGGTCAGAGGTGCGTTCAGTCCGGCCCCCGATGTGTTGAAAAGGTTTCTGGGCTCATACTGCTCAAGCAGGCGTATCTGATGCCTCATCCAAAAAACTGCTTCTGAAGCTTGTTGATCCAGATTGAGGCGAAAAGCTTCAGCCTTGAGACACTCCAACTCAACATCCATCTGAGCCTACCTTGCATTGATATCCTCCTGGGCCCTGTTCATCTGGTCCTTAGCCACATGATCTCCGCATTACGGTTGCTTTATTTTCCGTTGTGACCTCGATTCCCATCAGATTTGTCAGCTCATTCATCATATCCAACAAAACTTGAGCTGGCGGCCTGGCTAACCCGGACCCTACTGCGCTGGCATCCGCTGCCCCAGCCGTCGTGCTGCTAGAACCCGGCACCGTGCCTGCCATGAAGATGGCGTCTTGGCTCGGCGGCTCATAGGGCTCTGGAATACTGTCACCATCGAAGTAGCCCCCAAACCCACCATCGTGAAGCTGGTAAATTGACTCTGTCTCTCCGCTCGAGGATCCATCCTCCGAGCAGACGAGGGTTTCTCCTCCTGACACAGAATTTTCCGCGAGTTCAGCCCCTTTGTGTGAAGCCGGCAAAAACGTGCTTCCAGCCGAGTTGTATCCGGGCGGGGTGCGCGCGCCAGGCCGACTTGATGAGGTTGGTGCAAATGTCTAGCCCGGCCTTAGATCCGTTGACCTTCCCGATGAAAACCTAAATTTCGTCGAAGGGGACCCGATACCCGTACTCGATTGAGTCAGCCTCGGGGTCCCAGCCAGTATCGTCGACGTAGAACTTGCTGCAGCGACTCTTAGGCATCCTGCCAATGGCGTATCCCTCGATCCCTGGGAGAGAGCCCTTCGAGTACTCCAAACCACCATGCATCTGCCCCATGGTGGGCGCCAACTATCGTGGTTTTATCACGGCAGATGTCCTAGTGAAAGGACTTAGGGGTGAAGCCACCGCTACGGCGGTTAACTTGAAAGGGTTGGTCGGGATGAAAGACACAGGTTTACCCAGGTTCAGCCCCTCTTGAATGAGGTAAAAGCCTACGTCCTGCTTTGAGTTGTATTGATTTGGTAACGATTACAAGGGAGCGGATTCGCTTGACCTAGCTATCGATCAAAGGACTCGTACCTTAAGCCACGCAGGGAACCCGCCTTTGTAAACACAGGTCGAGGCCCTGGGTTTACAAGAGTCCGAGCCGGGTTACATCTAGTAACCGACCTTATTCCTAAATCGCCTTGCTTTCTCTGTCAAGCCATCTCCTGGCGGCTTACGCCTCTGGGTCTCACACCGCCTTCCGGCTCTGGGCCTCTACCCGACCTTTCTGGTAAGTTACCTCCAGGCCTGTCTAGCCATCGGGCCTGTTTAAGGCCTTATTGCTAAGCCGCCAACTTCCTAACCCGACCCCTCTTGGGCGGGTCATAGCACGGGGTTATCCCCAACACCAACCATCTCCACTTAGCAGGTTCGTAGCGTTTTTCTTTTCTTCAGTTTTGTCGGCCGCTCCTGGGCGGGTCATAGCACGGGGTTTTATCCCCAACACCGACTATCTCCCCTTAGCAGGTTCGTAGCATTTTTATTTTTCTTTTTTTAGAATAGTTCCTGTTTACATTGTTAATATCTTTTTATTTTTAGTTGTTGTTGAGTAATTCTTTTTTTGCATTAGATCACTATTTTTATCTAGTTTCTGTAGATCCAATTTGAGCCAAGTTTGGAAATTTTAAATTTGAATTAGATGAAATTTGTTTGAATCACTATTTTGTGAATATCTTTAGTTTAAAAATAGATTTTTAAGTGATTCTTTTTGTTGTTGTTTTGTACTCCCTCTGTCCCAAAATAAGTGACTCAAAAGTGACCCATCTTTGTACTAAAGTTAGTGTATAGTTGAGTCATTTTTGAGTCACTTATTTTGGGACGGAGGGAGTATTAGATTTTTTTATCAGTAGGTTTAATTTGGGTATTTTTAGGATAAGATAAATTTATGTTTCTTTCAAAATAGTATTGTTTTAGTTCTTTTTAGGTTTAGCCATATTTCTTTCTATTTTAATTGTTTTAAATTATCTTCTTTTGTATTTATTGACAAGTTTTACTTAGTTTATGTTAGTCAACATTAGCCATTTTTATTTGTAGTAAAAATAAATTTTATTATTTTTGTTTCTCTAATTTTGTAGCAAAACTTGTTTAGGTTATAAGTAGAGTTTAATAAAATGTTTCCAATTAATTCATTTTGCTACAAAAACTCTAAATGAAATACTTTATGTTACCATATATTTCCTTTTCTGTTAATTTATTATTTTAGTGTTTTCTTTATTGTTAAGTTTATTAGGACAAAAACTTATGTTGTTTAGTGTGTTACTATTTATAGTCTGTTTAGTTGTTCTTCAAAAGTAATTTGCTAGTAAAAGATTTACTAAAATACTTTATGTTAAGTCCTTATTTTGTTGTTTTTTTGCTCATGATAATAGGTTACTTATAGGAAAACTATTCTTGGTTGCTTTGATGAAGTTTGTTGTTTTATCTTTTGTATTAACTATTTCCTTCATCCCAACACTAGTGTGTTTAGTACTTGCTTTTGCCTCCTGAATTGTTAGAGTTATTGCTAGTATGATTGGTTATATGAGTGCAATGTTTGACTATATAGATTTTCATCGGAGAGTGACAAATAGTTATATCAAGTTACTATATCAGAGAGCGATATTATCGTCGTCAACTTACGAGGCAAGTTCACTTTGACCATTTGTTTACCTATGTTTTACTTGCATGTGGTGTCACCCTTTCGACAACCCCTCCAGTAGTGATATTCAATGTTGTAGTTGAGTAGAATGCATGAGATAGGAACCCACCACCCTGTTATCAAGCCCCAGGACATTGTTTATTTTTCTCCTATGCTTTAGTAGACAGGGTTGGTATGAGTGTTCGAGAGTGGTGTGAGAAGAAGGACTCTACGTCAAAGACAACTGCTCCATGATGGCATCTTCAAGGCCTCCATCTTCAAGTCCTCAAGACTTCGAGACTCGAGACAAGATTTTCAATACACACTACAGGGTGAAGGATGGTTTTGATGGGTGTAGGATCAAAAGTATGTCTAGAGGGGGGTGATTAGACTACTTGAGCAAATTAAAATTCTACCTTTTCCCAATTTTAAGTGTTGGTAGATTTTAGCGATTATAGCAACTCAAGTACACCCTACACATGCATGTCTAAGAGTATAGCAGCGGAAAGTAACAACAAGCATATTTAGAAGAGGGTAGGGAGGAAGATCAAATGCAATTTGGAGACACGAAGATTTTTCTCGTGGTTCCGATAGGTCATGATATCGTACATCCACATTTATGGAGTCTTCAACCCACGGAGGTTAACGATCGCGAGAGTCCACGGAGGGCTCCACCCATAAGGGTCCACGAAGTAGCAACCTTGACTATTCCATAACGGCTTGCGTCCACGAAGGACTAGCCTCACTATGGGTAGATCTTCACGAAGTAGGTGATCTCCTTGCATGTACAAACTTCTTGGTTCAACTCCACAACACGAAGTAGGAGGCTCCCAAGAGACACATAACCAATCTAGGAGGCACCACCCTCCAAAAGGTAATAGGCTTGGTAATGAAGATGAACTCCTTGCTCTTGTGCTTTGATATGATAGAATCCTCAATGCACAGTCACTCTCTCATAGATTTGGCTTTGGTGGAAGAGATTTATTTGGTGAAAAGCAACTTGGGGAGGCTAGAGATCAAGATTCATATGTATGGAGTGCAATAGCTTGATCTCAACACATGAGTAGGTGGATCTCTCTCAGAAAATTGGATGGGGCAAGTATGGAATAGTTCTGAGTGCTTCTCTTTTGAGTGGGTGGTGGTGAAGTGGTATATATAGGCATCCCCAAAAATCCAATCGTTACACCTAAAGTGACCAACTCGGTGACACCGAAGTGTAAAACTCGATGGTACCGAGTTGCTCTAAAGGTAGTAACTTTTGAATCTTGGTGAGACCAACACAGAAATCTCGCGGGGACCGATTAGGTGACCAACGGTCAGTTTCCAAAACTCAGTGAAACCGATCCAAAATCTCGGCATTTATTATTTTAAGAATCGAGGTAATAGAAAGTTGGCAAGCTGAACTCAGTGCCACCAAATCAGAATCGGTTGCACCGATGTGCTAGGGTTTGGCATTGGTCTCTCTAAGGTGGGAATCGGTGGGACCGAGTGGAAATTGTTGGTAGCACTGATTTTCATGATAGGCTTGGACAGACTTTGGTGGAAGAGTTTGTGGGTATTTTTGGTGACAATCACTTGTGCACGTGGAGCATCTTGTTCACCAACAGTACCTTACCCCATTTTAATAGTATTGGCTTTCCTATGGACTCAAAGTGATTTCTCACAAAGTAAAACGTAGAGTCCTCTTGCTTGAAGCTTTTGCCAATCCAATTCCTTGCTTCTAGGGGTTTCTCCACAATCCTTTTGCCAACCCATCATTGGACATTTCGTGAAATATGCTTAGTGGAAATATTAGTTCAATGATATATGTATGTTGTTATTAATTACCAAAACCACCAAGGGAGAAAATGTGCTTACTATGGGCACGCTAGAGAAACCAGTGGATGACCCGGGATGCATGGAGAAGCGCCATGACATCTTACAGAAAGCTTCACCCAGACTCAACGAGATAGAAGAATACTTCATGCCTGAAAGCTTACCTATGCAGCCACAAGTCACTATGGTCTCTGACTTGGTTGATCTTAGTTATGACTCTAGTTGGGACGGTGCTAGCAGATGTAGTTGACAGTAGGATTGGATGGGCACCGGACAGTGGTAAGAGGAACTCTTTGAAAGACCATGCTTCGTTCGTCCTATTCTCAAACACCCGGTAGTGCGAGGACTTACAAGGAGGGAACGATTCTTGTGGGTAAAGTGCAGGACACTCTGTAGAGTTAAAACCTAATAGATTAGTCATGTCCCTGGTTATGGACAATTTGAGCCTCTCGAGTTGGATCTATCACTGAACTCTCAACACCAGATAGATAACTAATTGTGGGAAACTTATGGTACTTGTGGGCTATGAGACATCGGTTAGTGGAACCATGCCATGGTAGATAACTCCATAGTGAAGAATCTTGATATTCCTTTGTTGTAGGAAAAATAAAATAAAACAAGCTTTTATGAAAGAACTCAAACATAGAGCCACAAAGCCTTATTGCATATAGAATAATCTTTATCATTTGTTTCTATTGTGATCTTGATGGTACATTCAATGTACTAACCTACACGGCTGCAATGCCTTATGTTCCAGATACTTCTACGATGAGTAAGAGTGCGATTTAGGGTTACGCTCTACACTCAACTTGTCGTTGGCATTGGTGGGACTCCATTCCCAATTGATTGTTTTCGCTAAGACTCATGAGGTATATACCATTTTTACGTTATTTACATGTGACTGCACTTTGATATATACATTGATGTATTGTGTGTGCTAGCATACCAATCCAGGGATAGCACAGATACACAGAGGCTTTGTCACATCCCTAGATTTTGTTTGTAGATATTTATATTGGTTGCATCAGAGAGCATCCATGCATCATGTTAAATTCAAATGAATTTGAAATGGGGATTGTTAAACCCTAGCACCAAATGAAATTCAATTAGGTTCAAATTAAAACTATTTTCAATGAACCCAAAATACCCTTGAGAAAAGTTCATCATTTATGGAAAAGGGTGAAACCTCATACTAAAATGATGCACTTCATTTTAGGACATTTCTGGATTTTTGGATTAACACACATTGTATTTGAATTGGAGTTATCAAAATACTATAAATATTTACTAGCTCCAATAATTCTGAAAACTTGTGAGTGGCTTTGGATATATTATAACAGACCACATATAAATTTTTAGAATTTTATAAAATGATTTGGTTTGTAAATCAAATCAAAACGGAATAAAAGAAATATAAAAGGGAAACAAATAAAAGAAAATAGAGAAAGAGAGCAAACCTGCCCAGGCCACATGCCGGCCCAGCCCACCTGAGCCTCCCTGTCATCTTCCTCCTCAGGCCTGTAGGCAAAGAGCATGCTCGCCGCGCGTGTACATGTGCCCAAGCCACCTCCTACTTTCGCCGACCCGTGGACGCAGGGATGAGCTCCCCATAGACGTCCAAATCGAGCCCGCTCATTTGCTTGTCCTCTCCCTCGCTCGCCCCTCCTCTGCTCTCTTCCCCGAGACAACCGAGCGGAGCTTGCCGTTGCCCTCTTTGTCCTCGCGGCCATCATGCACGCCTCACCTCTCTGTCGCGTCAAGAAGAAGCGTTGCAAAGCTCTGTTCCTCTTCATGGAAGATTGGAAGCCAAGATGACGTGCAATGTCGCCAGCATCATCGTCTTCACCGTCGGTCGCTAGTGATCGCCACTGTCAATTCGCCACACGCAGGCATTCCCTGAGCTTGCCATTGCCACAGAAAGAACCGTTGTGAGCTCCTATTGCTTTTCCCCTTCTTCTTGTCATCGATTTTGAGTGCTAGGGCCTAGCCTTGCCGTAGCCGAGAGCTTCTCGCCGTCGTCTATGGTGCTGTCGCAGCCAGAGCCATCAACGCTCGTGCTCGAGCCTTCCTTCGTGCTCATCATGTCTCCAGGATCCGAGCGCACCCAGTACTTGGTCCTCCCATGCGCCATAGCCTAGCTGCCGTCATTGCCCAAACTCCGGCCGCCGCTGGCCTCATTGTCGGGCTCGACTCTGGCGAATCCAATGCCTCCTGCGACTTCCCCTGGATGCTCACACGCACGGGCTACCTGCTCGTAGCCTTAGTTGCTTCTGTCGTGGCCTCCCAAGAGGACTCCTCCCTATCCAAAGGTCACCGGCGACGACCTCGCCGGCCTGAGCCACTGCTCAATGGGCCCCACTTGTCAGGTAATTATGTTAGCACTAATTACTAATTAGTTAATGCCTTGACTCACGATTAGGTAGGTCCCCTATATGTTAAATAGTTAATTAGATATAACTACCATGATTAACCCCTCATGTCACTGATTGACGGGCCCCACAGGTCTGCTTTGACCTCGCCACGATAGCTTTGACATGGCCCCACGTGTCAGCCTCTGAATCTGCCCCTGAGACACTAACCAGTGGGCTTCACTGGCCAGGTTTGACCCAGTCCGGGTCAGTTGACCTGCTGACGTCATGCTAATGCAATGCCGATGCATTTAATATTTTTTGTGATTTAAATAAATTTTAAATGATTTATTAATTTCAAAATATGTTCAAAACTTCTAAAATTCATAGAAAATAATCTATAACTCGGATGAAAATAATTTATATATGAAAAATGATCAGAAAAATAAAATGAATCTGTTTATACCATGACCATACATGTTGAACAAGTTAACATCACCAACTAGGACATTTTATGATCAGGGCGATGTATGAAATACCATTTGGAGTTGGAATTCAAACTTGTTTGAATTCCACTTCAACTAACTTGTTTAATTGTTCCTCTAGGTCAATTTAATACCTTGACATGTCATATAATACATCATGTTTGTTGCATCACATTGAATGTGCTCCTTCTTGTTTGTCTGTGTTGTTCCTTTTCGGTAGACGATGGTTCTGGCGTTATGATCGTTGACACTGATGAAGAGAAGTTCTATCTTCAGATCTGTCAGGCAAGCAACCCCTCCTTGAGCATATTGATATGAACCCACTCGCTCGCTCCTGTTCTCTTTTACTACATTAGGACAATAATGATTCAACTGTTACATATTCTCATTAGTTGAACCCATTCCTTTGCATGACCTGTCTTTGTCATAGTAAATAGTTTAAACCACTTAGCATGAGTAGCAACTGCTTGAGCCTTGCTGTGCTTACTCATCCATGCTTGCTTACTGTGTCTGCTATGCTTAGAGTCATGTCGGGTCTGGTACATCTGGGCGATGAATCAGAATGGATGTGTTCATGTCCTACTATGTGAGAGCTAAGTATATGTGTTAGAGTATTATATACAGTCATTTAACCTTTTTGTATTTACCCCATTGTATAAGGGGTTTCTTGCATATATTCCACACATGTACATGTATATATACTGGCCTTTGGCCTCCTAGAAATACAAGTTGCATATTTCCTAACATGGTATTAGAGCCCTAGGGTATTTTTGCACGTGCAACTCATGCTCCCGATCCTATTTTTCTCTGTTGCCGCTGGCGTTGTGGCAGTTTTCCACTGCCAATCATCCTCTCGCTCCTGCGCCTCCGGCTCTTCCGCTCGAGCACCCCGCCCCGCCTTCCGCTCGAGGGCCCCGTCTTCCGCTCGAAGCCCTCGATCAGATCGGCTCTCTCCGCCCCATCTTGTTCTCCGCTGAAGCTCAGGTCGGCCCGTCACGTCTCGTCTCCCAACCGGATTGGATCGGCCGGCCTCGCCTCGTCTCCTGCCGGATCGGATCACCCCAGCCTCCTCTGCCTCTGGATCACACCGCTGATGGCGCCCTCGCTGGAGCTTGCTGCCACCTGCAAGTCCCTGTTCTCCTCTAGATCCCACCCTCTGCCATGCTGCCGGTCGCCTCGTCGTCGGATCTCACCCGCCCCCGCGCCAGCTGATCCTCCACATCAGGGAGTCCCGTAAAAAAAATGTCTTCGTCGTCAGGCTATGTTGTTGTTCCTCGCTGTCCGCTGATCTTTGATGGTACCAACTACACTGAGTTTGTTGGCTTCATGCACATTCATATGCATGGTCTTCGTCTTTGGGGTGTTCTTTCTAGTGAGGTCCCAGTCCACCATGTCCGATTCTTCCTGTGGCTCCTACTCCGCCGATGCCACCGGTTCTTCCGGCGGATGCTACTCAGGTTGCGAAGGATGCAACTAAGCTTGTTGATGAGGATGCTGTTAGTGCTTATGATGAGAGGGTTTGGACTTATGAGGAGGCTCTTTCTACGTATCATTAGGCTCTGTCTGCTTACACCCAGTGGCTTGATGATGATGCTCAAGCTGCAGCTGTTCCCACTACTAGTGTTCTCCCTTAGTTTGCCTCTGAGTTTTTGGGCCTTCCTACTGTCTTTGAGATGTGGACCCGTCTTCATCAGTGCTATCAGCCCTCTAGTGATGCCTTATACTTGTCTGTGGTTCACCAAGAACATGCTCTTCAGCAAGGTGACTCTACTGTTGATGATTTCTGTGCACAGATTTCTGCTATCTGGTGTTAGCTTGATCCTCTTCACACTGTTGGTTGTCGTAATTGCCAGTGTTGCCAGGTTGTGAGGGCTGATTTGGAGTTTCGCCATGTCTACGAGTTCTTGTCTCGGCTCCATAAGGAGTTTAACCCTGGCATGCTCAGTTATTTGCTCGTGGTCGCATCTCCTTCATGGAGGCTCTATCTGAGATTCGTGCTGGGGAGGCTCACTTACGTGGTGCTGGTTTACTTGAGGTTCTTTCTGTGCTCGCTGCTCGAATACCTGCTTAGTGGCCTGCTTCACCGACTCCTTCCCGCCCCAGTGCTCCTCCGCTCTTGCCTACTCTTGCGGGCGGTCAGGGTCGGCCTCGTCCTCACTACAGCTACTGCAATATGGCTGGTCATGTTGAGTCTCAGTGCTTCCAGAAGAAGAAGCACCTGCGTAAGGCGCGATCATCAGCTTCAGGGACTTCTTCACCATCTTCAGCCACCGCTTTCACTGAGAAGGATATTCTACGACTTAAGTGTATGCTCACCGCTTCAGGTTCTTCTTCGATGGGTACTGCAAGTTCTGTGACTGGTGCTTCCCGCACTGAGAAACCACCCCCTATACAGTCAAGTACCTCCGCATGGGTTCTGGACTCTGGAGCTTCTTTTCATATGTCTTCTCATTCTTCCAATTTGTCTTCTCTTAAATCTCTTCATTTTCTTGTTCATGTACTCATTGCCGATGGTACTCCTCTTTCTGTTGCTAGTCGAGGCAATCTTACCATACCTTCTTATTCTGTTCCTGATGTTGCTCATGTTCCTCGACTTACAATGAATCTATTTTCTGCTGGTCAACTTACTGATTCTGGTTGTTGCGTCATCCTTGATGTTGACTCTTGTTCTATCCAGGATCGTCGAATGCACACTTTGGTTGGGGCTGGCCCTCGCTGCCGTGACTCTCAAGGTCTTTGGGAGCTTGACTGGCTGCATGTTCCTTCCACTGCCAACACTATCGCCAGTCCATCCGCTTTTGTCGCTTTAGCTACCAGCTCCTTCCAGCAATGGCATCATCGACTTGGTCATCTTTGTGGTTCTTTTTTGTCGTCATTAGTTTGTCGAGGCCTTCTGGGGTACGTCTCAGGAGATGTCTCTTTAGAGTGTCAGTGTTGTCGGCTTGGCAAACAGATTCAGTTACCGTATCCTACTAGTGAGTTAGTGTCCCAACGTCCTTTTGTTTTAGTCCACTCTGATGTATGGGGTCCGGCTCCCTTCGCTTCGAAAGGGGGTCATCGATACTATATTATTTTTATAGATGATTTATCTCAATACACGTGGCTATATTTTATGACTTCTCATAGTGAAGTTCTATCCATATATAAGCGTTTTGCTGCCATGGTTCACACTTAATTCTCTTCGCCTATTCATGTGTTTATGCTGACTCTACTGGCGAGTATATTTCCAAGATGTTGTGTGGTGTTCTTGTTGAGCAAGGGACTCTTTCTCAGTTCTCTTGCCCTGCTGCTCATGCTCAGAATGGCGTGGCTGAACGTAAGCATCGTCACCTTCTTGAGACGGCTTGTGCATTGATGATCGCCGCCTCTCTCCTACCTCACTTTTGGGCTGAGGCTGTCTCTACCTCCACCTATCTCATCAATCTCCAGCCGTCCGCTGCTATACAAGGTGGTGTTCCTTTCGAGCATCTTTTTGATTGTTCTCTTGATTATTCGACGCTTCGTTTGTCTGGTTGTGTTTGCTATGTTCTTCTTGCCCCTCGCGAACGCACCAAACTATCCTCTCAGACAGTTGAGTGTGTCTTCTTAGGTTATAGCGATGAGCATAGGGGCTATCATTGTTGGGATCCTATTGCTCGTTGGATGCGCATTTCTCGGGATGTGACTTTCGATGAGTCTCGTCCTTTCTATCCGGGTCCATCTTCCTCGAATTTTTTAGTGGAGGCTATCTCTTTCGTCATTTTTCCTGACACACCTATCACCCCCGCCGAGCCTTTGTCTATTAGTCATGCTAACTCTGCTTCCCCAACTATTGCCGATGATTTGCCACCACCGTCTCCCACGGTTTCCTCATCTCGCATGTCACCGGATTCTGCACCTTCATCCCCGGTGCCTCCTTCTTCTCCACCCCCTGCTTCTACCTCGACGATTCCTCCTCGTATTCTTCCATCTTTTTCTCAGTATTATACTCATCGATCACATCCTATGGATGCATCTACTGATGTGCCCTCCTCCTTGTCTCGGCCTATCTATGGCTTGCGTTCTTGTCCACTTCCGCCTGTTGATCGCTATGGTTTTTCAACCGCCGGTGCTGCTGTTCTTGAGCAAACTACTTATCACCAGGCTGTTGTTCGTCCTGAATGGAAATTTGTGATGGCAGAGGAGATTGCTGCTCTTGAACACACCGGTACATGGGATCTTGTTTCTCTTCCTCCAGGTGCTCGTCCCATCACTTGTAAGTGGGTCCACAAGGTTAAGACTCGCTCTGATGGTTCTCTTGAGCGTTACAAAGCTTGTCTTGTGGCGCGTGGCTTTCAGCAGGAGCATGGTTGTGATTACGACGAGACTTTTGCTCATGTGGCCCATATGACCACTATTTGTACACTACTTGTAGTGGCCTCTGCACGCCACTAGTCTGTATCTCAGCTTGATGTTAAGAATGCTTTTCTTAATGGTGAGCTGCGTGAGGAGGTCTAGATGCAACCACCACCTGGGTATTTTGTTCCTGATGGCATGGTACGTCGTCTTAGTCGCTCTCTCTATGGCCTTAAGCAAGCCCCATGTGCCTGGTTTGAGCATTTTGCCTCTGTTGTGACTGCCGTTGTTTTTCAGCGAGTGCTCATGATCCAGCATTGTTTGTCCACCTTTCACCTCGTGGACAGACTCTTCTTCTTTCTGTCGATGACATGATCATCAGTGGCGACAACCCTGAGTACATTGCCTTTGTAAAGGCCCGTCTTAGTAAGCAGTTTCTTATGTATGATCTTGGACCTCTTCGCTACTTTCTTGGGATTGAAGTCTCTTCTACCTCTGATGGCTTTTTTATCTCCCAGGAAAAGTATATACAGGATCTTCTTGCTCGTGCTGCTCTTACTGATGAGCGCACCATTGAGACTCCCATGAAGCTCAATGTTCACCTTCGTGATACTGATGGTGATCCCTTGCCTGATCCGACGCGTTATCGTCATCTTGTTGGGAGTCTTGTCTATCTAGCTATTACTCGTCCGGATATTTCTTATCCGGTTCATATTCTGAGTCAGTTTGTCTCTGCTCCCACTTCAGTTCACTATAGTCACCTCCACCGTGTTCTCCGATATCTTCGGGGCATGATCTCCCACTGTCTATTCTTTCCTTGCTCTAGTTCCTTACAGTTTTAGGCCTATTCGGATGCTATGTGGGCTAGTGATCCCTCTGATATCCGTTCACTTTCTGCTTACTGTGTTTTTCTTGGTGGTTCTCTCATTGCCTGGAAGACGAAGAAGCATACTGCGGTTTTCCGTTCGAGTGCAGAGGCTGAGTTACGAGCTATGGCTCTTTTGACGGCAGAGGTGACTTGGTTACGGTGGTCACTTCAGGATTTTGGTGTTCCTGTCACTACTCCTACTCTGCTATTATCAGACAGTATAGGTGCTATTAGCATTGCGCACGATCCTGTGAAGCATGAGCTCACCAAGCATATTGGTGTTGATGCTTTCTATGTGCGCACTGGTGTGCAGGATCAGGTTATTGCTCTTCAGTATGTGCCTTCCGAGTTACAGTTGGCGGATTTTTTGACGAAGGCCCAAACTAGAGTGCAGCATGGCTTCTATCTCTCCAAACTCAGTGTTGTTAATCCACCATGAGTTTGAGGGGGTGTTAGAGTATTATATACAGTCATTTAACCTTTTTGTATTTACCCCATTGTATAAGGGGTTTCCTACATATATTCCACACATGTACATGTATATATACTGGCCTTTGGCCTCCTGGAAATACAAGTTGCATATTTCCTAACAATATGGAGGGTTGTCTCATTGGGACCGTCCTTAAGAACTTAGTGTATGTGATCCAAGACAGCTACTACCACACGTTGGTCCCTGAAATATGACCCCGCTCGACTTATTAATCGCCTTGATCTCTGTCCAGGAGTTGCAACTAGTTTATGGTGTTTGTAGGAAAAGCGATGGCGGTCGTGCTTAGCGCTGCCCGACGGGGTGGGCTTCGACATGGTAGATGCATAGTGGCACGGTGTACCAAGTGGCACCCGAACAGTGGGCTTGTGGAACCCTGCGCACATCATTTGAGGCCATAGAGGATACTTCGGCCGGACTTCCTTGCGGGTTTAGTCTCAAATAGGCGATAAACCTCGACTAGGGTCTTGTGTGGTTAACTATCGTGGCTGACTCCCTCGCTGGGCCTCCACTTGAAGGTTGCCGAGGTGCCCTTTTACATGCACATGACGATAAGTGGCGGGAGAATGTGTGAAGAAGTACACCCCTCCAAGGTTATTAATCTATTCGAATAGCCGCGTCCTTGGATATGGACTACTTGGAAAACTTATGTGGTTCATAGACAAGTGAAATGGATACTCTAAAATGCGCAAGATAAGCGTGAGTGCTATGGATGTCCTTCCCGTAGGGATACGGGAGTGGATCCATAGTGGTGTATTGATTGGGTGAATATGTGGACTCGTTTGCGCTATCTTACCTCAAAGAAAGTACTCGTAGTCATAGTATAGGTTAGCCAAGACCCAAGAGTCAAAGTTGGCTTGCTGCAATAAACTCCACAATCCCGTTTGTTCATAATGATGCATATGTAGTTAGTTCTGATGTAAGTCTTGCTGATTACCTTTGTACTCACAGTTGCTTCATTTATGTTTTTGCAGAGGAGACATCAGGCTCATTAGTGATTCTTACAACGTGAAGTTCGATGTTGACTGGATTAGCTTGGGAATCCCAAACACAGGTATGTCTCCTTTGGTAGGGTCGTTGTAGCTTTTCAGGCTCCTCCAGATACTTTGGTAGATGTCTGTACCCGGACATGTTTTTCTTCCGCTTGATGCTTGTATGACTTGAGTGTTGGGTCATGTGACTCCTGTTTGTAATAACACACTATGTTGGCTCTTATGAGTCATTAATGAATATTTGAGTCATAGGGTTATGTTGTGATGCCATGTTGTATCTACGCATATCGTGCATATTGCGTGTATCTTTGAAATGCATTGGTATGCTAGCAACATAATCATATACATGAGCCAAAATATGCAAACGGTCCAGGCCAAGGTAAGGTGGTAGCCGTGGGGATTACCGTGCGTGAGGATGCAAAGTGATGTGATATGTTACAAGCTGGATTCATATGACTTAGGATCGGGGTCCCGACAGGCATGACTCATTTTGAGTCAGGTCGCTACGCATCTTCACATGGACGGGACACACGCCTATTCATTACACGCGGTTGTAGCTCAACACAACACAGGTAGTAATCGGCGTTTCTTCTTGCATGCAAAAACGCTAAACAATATGGCGCGTTAAGCTTTGCGACACCAACATGGCTGTTTTTTGTGGTTGCCATGCTGGCGGACGGTCGTTGGGGACGGTCAATGGTTCCTACGTCGAAGACATGCAAACATGTAGGTTACACGCCTAACGATAAGGCACGAATGGAGGGGGACGGACGACGAAATAAGTTTTTTTGGGGGGGGGTCATGCGTGACATAAGATCCTTTTAGGGCTATTTAGTAAAAGTAATACTAGGAAGAGAGTCGGGCGGCGGCCATCGTAATCCTTAGTGTCCACGTTCAGCTCCCGCACCGGTTTCCATAACCTGGAGGCACGTCTTGAACAATTGACCGTGTCCAGCGACATGGTCACAAACACGGCTGCGCACCAGGGGATGGCAATGCTCATGCCTCCCACAACCATGAGTGCTGGATAGCATCACCTCGTTCGCCTCCCTGCACAATGCTACCATCAATCGACCCGATCTCAATCGCAATCTATCTCTCGTAGTAGTAGGTGTAGGCGAGGACGCTGGCGTGGGCACACACAAAGGGCTTGCGGCCGATGGGATCCAGCACGACCTCGTGTAGCCGCGGCCATGCCAGCACCAGTGCTCCTGACAGTGTTGTAGGAGATTGTACACGCTGCTTACCGGTACCAACTTCAGAGGTATCAGAGTGGATTAGGGTTTGGTCGCGAAGAAAGCAGAGACTACATGTGTGTGTGTGTCTTTTTTTAGGCAAGACTACGTGTGTGCATTAGATGAGAGATTCAGCACGTGAGGTGTGGGCTGAATATAGGATAAAAAACCAGAGGAGACCTATAACATAGTAAAAATCGGCGGGGTGAGGTCCTACGACGGGAGGCAATCAAACAAAATTAACAAGTAGAAAAGTGCTTGTTCCTTTTCATAAATATTGCCTTGTTGTATCAAATATTTATTTTGATTTGATCCTAGAGATTGATTGAAAATTGACCGTGATTGATTATTTTCCATAAAAACATTACGAAATAATTTGCGGCTGCATGGAAAGCGTTCAACGAAATCCATCTATCAAGGTAACGAAAGTTATGATCTATTCAGATTTGATCCTTAGAGGTTGATTGAAGGTCGATCGTGATTGCATTTATGGCTTGATTTCCAAATTGATTTGATGCTTCGTTTACAAATTGTTTCGCATTACTATATTGATTTTTAAATTGATTCGCTGCCAGATTTACAAATTATTGATGTGTACCAACAAACAACGTACGGACTCCCCTTTTAGGAGTAGAGATAAGTATCATTCACGTTAATTATGAAGAGTGACATCTAGAATACATATGCCCTGTCGTAATGCATGCACAATTAGCTAGTTACTCTTTGTTGACGAAGGATGGATTTTATTGTCTCAAAATGAAACATTAAGGTGATACAAACACAATAAAAACTAGTAGAATGCTCGTACATTGCTATGGACTAAAATAAAAATAAATGAAGAGAAAGGTGTGACAGCTCTCGGATGCCCCTACACCCTCATGAACAGTAAATTCAAAATAAAATGAAAAAAATAAAAGAATCGGAAATTTAGGGGATCAAAGATGAGCAAACTCTTGATATTCTTGAAAATTTTCAGCTAGAAATAACACTCGAGGAGCCCTCACAAAAAAAGTTACTACCTAAAAGTGCATATAAACTTTGACCACTAATATTTTTAGGTTAGGTCTCCTCGGATGTTATTAGGCTGAAAACTTGCAAGAACGTCGAATGTTTAATCATGTTTGTTTGATGTTCTAAACTTTGAGATTTTATTTATTTATTTATTTAATTTACTGTCCATAGAGGGTGCAGGGGCACCAGAGTGTCGAAAGTCCTATCTCATAAATGAATCAAACAAATAATTTTCGAAACTCATTTCTTCCTCGAACGCTCGGGCATGCTTGGATATAAAATGGGCGCCCAGCAAGCTCGCCACCCCATGATGCAACCTTACCTTTTTTCTACGGACCCTCCCCTTCCCGCCCAGTTTCTGCCGTAGAGGGACATTTCTCGCTCGAGCCCTCTGTTTTAAAACTGGATAACGCTCACCTCACATTTTCCATGGCACCATATCTTCATTACACTATACTTACCCATGAATCACCAGTGAGGAATCCCCTTCCAATCGCACTCTATGTCCTGATCCCCTCTCCTCGTGAGACACTCATGATGCCCCTCGAGCAAAGATTGCATATCCAATATCTCCTAAGCCATTGACATGTTGTAACATACATTTAAATGTCGCTCATTACCATGAAAAAATGTGATGGTTGTTGTTGGGCATGCAACTAAGACGCCAACATCACCATTATTAACTCTTGAAACAACCAACAATGAATATGCCCTTCTATCCTAATCATTAAATGTACGAGAATGTCGTCATTACCAGGAAACAAAAAATATGATATCTATTGTTGGGCATGCAACTGATAAGGTTTGTTATTAACTCTTGAAGCAACCAACCAATGCAACTACCCTTCTATCCAAAAGAAAACTTGTATGACTTGATGAAAAAAATATGAAGCGCTAGCTCTCGCAATTTTTTGCAAAGCCATCTCTAATTAAATGCAATTTTCCACATGCATTATCTAAAGTAAGGAAAGTATTCCGCTCAGACAGCTGTAACTAAAGAGACGAATCCCAACCCTGTCAGGACCGGTTTTCCAATAAAAAAGTTTATTGAAAAATCGCCACTTTAGTCAGACCAGCACAGAAAATCCTTCTTACTGGTAGACAAATCCTTGATACAGAAATACAGTAGTACTAAATATTATACAAGGTCGAGCTAAGGTTACTCAACAATTTATTACAAGCACGCCCATATTATACATAAAGGCGGATATGAAACAATGGATATGGTGGCATAACTACTGACTTGCAATAAAAAAGGGGTGGTGGATATGTCACAGTGGAGTGGGTGACAAGACTCTTATATCTTACAACACATCAAGCGTCAGAGTGAGGCTCGGTGATTTATTTGGGTAGCGGAAGTGATTATAGTAGTAGCGACCAACTCCAGGATAGCAAGGGGACTGACTGGGACTCCTCTAGGCATCAGACTCACTATCGTACTCTTCATCCATAAGATCGCCTTCATCAACATCTGGCCAAATCAACAAGCCAGGTTAGTACTTTGAATGTACTCGCAAGACAGTTTGGACATAAGATATAACAAATGCAATCATGATGCACAAGAGTAGAAATTTGTAATGCCCACTCAAGTAATAAATTTGCATAGCAAGGTTAAAAAAAGAAAGGAAGTCGGGCGGTAACCCTCTCGAAATCCCAATAAAATATGGAAAGGCCGATCGGGTGTCCGAAGCGACGCCTCGAAAGGTAAAAATAAATTGACATGCCGCAGTCGGGCGTCGGGGCGACACCACATAAAGGGTTTATACTAAATAATAAATAACAGTACGTGCCACAGTCAAACGTCTGATGCGACATCTCATAAAGAGCTTATAATGAAAGGAAACAACAAGAATGCCACAGTCGGACGTCTGAGCGACATCACATAAAGGGCTTATGTCAAAAGTAAATAACAAAATGCCATAGTCGGACGTCTGAGCGACATCACATAAAGGGCTTATATCTCAACGTTAAAATACGAGTAATCCGGGAGGTAGCACCATCCCAAGGAATACTCGGTACATAATAGTAAATATGTTAGTCCATCCACAGGAATAATATTCAACCAAGTTTCTTCTGTTATTTAACATATTAGTTCTCCAGAGACTGACACTAAGACCGACACTTGACCTGTCAACCAATGTCCTTGACCGTGGACACGGCTATTCGAATAGTTTTGACTCTGCAGAGATTGTACTCTTTACCCACAGCTAACGGATTTTAGTAGTCACACAGGACTAGTTCCGTATACGGTATTTTAGAAGAAAACACACCTATCCAGTACACACCCATTCCACTTCCCGATGCCAGGTATCACCCTAGGCAACGTTCAAGAAAAACTTTAAGACAGGGAGGCCAATACCTCGAATAGCATGGGATCAAATTTATATCGTGTGCTCTAAGGGGTGCCCCCCTCTCGGTCTCAATCGGAAACACCCATGCCCCCTGACCGAATGACGGGCTTTAATCAAGGGCCATGGAACCCTCATCTTGGCCCCTCTATTTGGTGTGTACATGGAAAGAGGTTTGCAACTTACTAAACCGTATTCTTAGTAGAAAACATGTGGCAGGACGAAAAGAAGGAGAACAGGGACAAGACTCGATCTATGTCAACATTGGAGTTTAAACGATTTGTTATAGAACCGGCATGCTCCAACAATACCAGCCTACAACCTATCATGCTCCCACATTACTAGGTTGTTTCATCATTTCATGATCACATCAAGTTTGTAGCACACTTGCAACTTACCATGCATGAAATATAACATTCGACCAATGCTTATATAAACATGTCATGAGAACAACCACTCAAGCAAACATGAAAACACTCATCATATCAAAGGTTCAAACATGCTTGCCTAGTTCAGAGTAGTTGGAGTCTAGCTCGGCAAAATTGATAGCACCGTCACCTCCTTCGGTATCTACGTCACATAAAATATTGAATTCTAACATAAATACCATGCGTGCATAAAAATTGTTCTAAATATTTTTCAAATAAATATGAATAAAAACTAGGTAGAAAAATAAGAATGACAAAAGAAGAGTCAACTCAAAACTATTTTTAGTTTAAAAGTTATAAAGGAATTAAACCCAGGGAATAGTCTGTAATCAAATAGAAACTATCCAGGGTTAGTTTGATAAAAGCAGAAAACGCTTCGGATAGAAATACGCCAACCAGAAGAGAAGACGGATTTTGCCCGAAGGTGCCTCCAGAAAACGGTTCGAAAAAGAAAGGAGAGGCTGACGAGGGGGTCCCTCACGTCAGCTTTAAAAAGAGGCTCGCCGGCGCCAGAAGCTTGCGGTGAACATCGGCGACGATTAACGGTGATCTAGAGGGGGAAAGGGGATGGATGCACTCATGGGACAATTCCGCGTCGATGAGAGGTGGAAGGAGGCATCAGAGAGCACCTCGGCGATGGCCACTTCCTCTTCGGCGGACGGCAACTTCGGGCGATGATGGATCTCGCCGGACAGAGCTACAAATGCCAAATTGACGCTCGGGTTAGAAGAGGTGGAGGACAAGGAGGTTGCTGACCGAAGGTTGTCTGAGGAGACGCGCTCACCAGGACTAATTTTGCTGGAGCCCGAAGCGGATCGGGGCGGTCGGAGGCGAGGAAGAAGACCCTCCCGAAGCCTTCTGATGAGCGTGGAGAGGTTCTTAGGAGAGGTGGAGGGGCTCTAGGTCGATGGAGAACTCGGGGTCTCTATTTATAGCCGGCCCGAGGCGGTTGCCAAGAACGGGATAACTCCGTTGAGAGATTACGGCGAGGAGGTGATCGGACGGAAGGGAAAAGCGACAGGGCAGCTTCAGATTGGTCTGTAGGCTCCATTTTTGGCTCAAGCTAGGCTTAACATGGGCGGTACTCCACGGCTCAACGGAACGGAGCTCACAGGCACGTCCGCAGCACAGAGCGCGCTCTACGCTTCCCAGGCCACGGCAACGGTTCTGCGCTGCACTCAGCGAAGAGGACAGACACGCGGAGGCTCTGGGTGGTGTGGGCGGTGCTGGACGGCGCCATTCCTTGCTGAGCTCCTCTGGTGCCCCTTCCAACCCACTGGCGATGAGGAGAAGGTGCCAACCAACCGTGCGGCGCACTGGATAAGAAGGAGGAGCAGTGAGCAACGAGCCAAAGCAAGCACTGGCGAGATTGACGCTGTCGACTGACAGAAACAACATTGTCACTGAATATGAACACTGAACTCTAAATTTTGACAGGAACAGTGCATGCCAGTTGTTCGATGAAATGATTTAGGCACGAGGGAAATTTTTCTGGAGTTGAGACTTGGAGGGGTGGCCTCTTGATGCATCCAGAGGCTCCCTAAATTTTCTTAGAATTTATGGAAAGAGAAAAGATTGAATTTCATCAAAAATGGCAAATCTGATCCAAATTTGCAGTAAACAAATTTTGAAAATTTTCAACTGGGGACCAGGAGATCTTTGGAGATATAGGTTGAGGGTACCAAGGAGTAGTTAGGGTAATTTATTTGGAACCAAAGCTCAAAGTAATCTGGTACTTCCTTTGTAAACTAGAGGGGTCAAAAATAAATTACAGAAAAAGGGTTTGAGGCTAGAATAAATAGAAAAGAAATGAGGATAGGTTGAACCTTGCTAGGATAGCATGCTTGGCATGACCCAAAGCAAGGAGAAGCTTTTAGGGAAGAAAAATCGAAATGGGGGGCATGGCATGAGGGAAGCATGGGAATGCTTTTGGAATAGGGAAGGATAAATCCAATTTTCATAGGAATCGTGTTAATAAAAGAAATAACAAAATATTCCAAAAGTATTTGTGTTGAAACAACACATGTTGAAAAATCCTCAAGACCAGAATCCCAAGATTGAAAAGGTTTCATAGAATATTTGTCATCAAAAGTTTTTAGAAAGAGAGTCTTTTTGGAAAAAATTCAAATAGCCTCCTTCAAATCAAATAGAGAATTTTGATAAAACCAAATCAAAAAATTTGGAGTGTTACAACACCTACCCCCTTAGGAAAAATCTCGTCCCCGAGATTTCAGCCAATCCTCAAATAGGTGTGGGTGCTCTGCCCAAACAAAATCCTCTCTTTCCCTTGTTGCTTCATCCTTGGTGTGATTCCTACACTGAACCCTGAAAAATTTTATTGTCTTGTGAGGTTTGCTTCATCCTTGGTCCTCCTTTCAGACTCCTCTAATATTTTTGATTGGACATTCTCTGTATGTGAGGTTTGGTTGAACGTCAATGCTCTCATGAGACACATGCTTCTCTGGGTTGCTTACGCATTTTCTCAGCTATGAGATGTGGAACACGTCATGGACATCTGATAGTTCTTCTGGCAAGTCTAGCTGGTAGGCCACTGTGCCTCTTCGTGCAATTATGCTGAAAGGCCCAATAAATCTAGGTGCCAATTTTCCCTTGACCTTAAATCTTTGTAGACCTCTCATTGGAGATACTCGTAAGTACACATATTCACCTAGTTCAAACTGACTTCACGGTGTTTTTGATCATAGTAACTCTTTTGTCGGCTCTGAGCTGTTTTGAGTCGGTCTCTAATTTGTTTAATTTTTTCCTCAGCTTCCTTGATCATGTCGGGGCCGAATATATGGCTATCTACTGTCTCGGACCAATTAAGCGGGGTACGACATCTTCGTCCATACAAGGCTTCAAAAGGCGCCATTTGTAGACTGGCTTGGTGACTACTGTTGTACGCAAATTCGGTGTATGGCAAGCTTTCTTCCCAACTGACTCCATAGGTGAGAACACATGCTCTTAGCATGTCCTCTAGAATTTGGTTCACATGTTCCGTTTGTCCTCCAGTCTGGGGGTGGTATGTTGTACTGAATACTATTTGAGTTCCCAGAGCTTGTTGTAGATGATCCCAAAATCTGGAGATGAATTGAGTACCTCTATCAGATATTATAGTCTTGGGAACCCCATGTAAGTAGACAATACGGTTGAGATAAAGCTTGGCAAGCTTTTGTGTGGTGTGGGTCGTCTTTACTGGAATAAAATGAGCCACTTTGGTTAACCTATCGGTGACGACCCAAATGGCATCATTTCCATGTCATGACCGAGGTAGTCCGACAATGAAATACATTCCAATTTCGTCCCACTTCAATTCAGGTACCCTGTTTGGCTGTAATAGTCCTGTTGGTTTTTGGTGCTCAGCTTTAATACGCTGACACGAGTCACAACACGCAATAAATGTGGCTATATCTCTTTTCATACCGTGCCACCAAAAAAATTCCTGAATGTCCTTGTACATTTTGGTTCCTCCGGGATGGATTGAATATGGAGCGGTGTGGGCTTCGGTCAAAATTTGTTGTTTGAGGTCTTCAATTTTGGTACACATAGCCTGCCTCTATACCATAATATTCACTTGTCGTCTACAGAAAATTCCGAGGCCTTGCCCACACTTACTTTTCTTTTTATGCCTTCGATGTTGGGGTGTGCGTGCTGAGCTTCTTTGATTTGCTCCATCAAGATGGGCTGAATTTCTAAATTTTTGACAGTACCCTTGGTGACTAAAACCATATTGAGTTTGGCAAACTCCCGCTGAAATTCAGGTCTTAAACTTTGTAGACTGTCATTCCTTGAGTTTGGGTTTCGGCTGAGAGCATCTGCTACGACATTTGCCTTGCCAGGATGGTAGTGAATACCAACATCATAGTCCTTTCGTAATTCCAACCAGCGTCGTTGTCGTAAATTGAGTTTTGGCTACGTGAAAATATATTTGAGACTTTTATGGTCCGTATATATTTCACAATGATTCCCAAGCAAAAAGTGCCTCCATTCCTTGAGTGCATGAACAACTGCTGCTAATTCCAAGTCATGAGTAGGATAATATTCTTCATGATGACGTAGTTGCCTGGAAGTATAGGCGACTACTTTGCCTTCTTGCATTAGCACACATCTAAGACCTTTCCTAGACGCGTCGCAATATACTTCAAAATTCTTGTGTATGTCTGGTATGATTAATACGGGGGTTGATGTTAATCTTTTCTTCAAATCTTGAAAACTTTTATCACAGGCATCGGTTCACTCAAATTTCTTATCCTTCTTGAGTAGCTGTGTCATAGGTTTTGCTATGGTGGAAAATCCCTCAATAAATCTTCTATAATATCCAGCCATTCCCAAAAAGCTTCGTATATCGGTTACGTTGGCTGGTTTTTCCACTCAAGTACACCCTTGACCTTTTCAGGGTCCACGGCAACACCCTCTTGGGTCAATACGTGGCCTAGAAAACCAACTTGTTTTAACCAAAATTCGCATTTGCTGAATTTGGCGTACAATTGATGTTTCCTTAATTCTCCCAATACAATTTTGAGATGTTCAGCATGTTCCTCTGGTCTCTTGGAATATACCAAAATATCATCAATGAATACCACGATAAATTTGTCCATATACTTCATACACACTTTGTTCATGAGGTGGACAAAATATGCGGGGGCATTTGTCAGTCCGAACGGCATTACTGTGTATTCATATAACCCGTATCTGGAGGTAAATGATGTCTTAGGAATATCTTCTGCTTGTATCTTTAATTGATGATATCCTGACCTCAAATCAATTTTTAAGAAAACCTTGGCCTATGCAAGCTAGTCAAATAAATCATTTATCCGTGGCATCGGATATTTGTTTTTTATGGTGACCATGTTCAGGGCTCGATAGTCCACACATAACCTCAGAGTTCCATCTCTTTTCTTGGCAAATAATACTGGTGAACCCCAAGGTGAGGAGTTGGGCCTGATATAGCCTTTGTCCAGTAATTCTTTTATCTGCTTCTTTAATTCTATCAACTCGGATGGTGCCATTCTATATGGTTTCTTGTAGATAGGTTTGGTGCCAGGTGCTAGTTCAATGATGAACTCTATCTCTCTGTCTGGTGGCATACCTGGTAGCTCTTCTGGAAATACATCAGGAAATTCACATACCACTGGAACATTGCTTAATTCAGAAACATCCACCTTGTTTAATCTTGGTTGAAGTGATATTGGTCTTTCTAGAGCTGAAATTCTTACTGTCTTTCCGTCATGGTGAGTGAGAGTCACTATCCGATTGAAACAGTCGATAAATCCCTTGTTGGTGGTTAACTAGTCCATTCCTAGGATAGCATCCAATCCCTTATTTTCCAATACAATGAGGTTTGCCCAAAACTTTAGTTCTTCCATCTCAATAACCACACCTTGGCAGTAGCTCTGAGTGATTTGCTTAATCCCGGGGGACTTGATTGTCATGGAATTTTCCAAGGGGAGAATCGGAAAATCATGATGCAAAGCAAATTTCTTGGAAATGAACGATTGAGAAGCTCCAGAATCAAACAGAACCGTGGCGGGTATTGAGTTGACAGGGAACGTACCGAGTACGATGTCTGGAGCATTTTGTGCTCCATCCTTGGTCACATGGTTCACGTGACCCTTCATGTGGTTATTATTGGGGTTGAAGTTGTTGCACTTGGGGGCTGCATTATTTCCATTTTTGTCCGGCTTGGGAGCCGAGTTTCTTGGCTTTGGGCATTGCTTGGCATTGTGTCCTTCCTCTCCACAGGCGTAGCAGGTAACGCCTGGGTGATACGTAAAGTCCTTGTCCCTTGCATGGAAATTTTTATTTGAACGAGGAGTGTTGGTTTATTTATTTGTCCCATTTCTCTGGAAATCATTTTTGATCTTGTTGTTGTGGGAATGACCAGTCTTGTCCCTTTTTCGCTTTCGAATATCATCCAAGCCGCGGCGCTCATTTTCTAGTGTAATGGCCTTGTTCACAAGTGTCTTGAAATCTGGGAAGGTGTGAACGACTAGTTGGCATTTTAATGTTGGTGCTAGACAGTCCAGAAATTTTTCCATCTTTTTATCTTCAGTCATACGTTCTTCATTTGCATAGCGAGATAGTTGAGTAAACTGACTATTGTACTCCGTCACTGTCATGCTTCTCTGCTTGAGGTCATCAAACTCTCTTTTCTTGATCTTCATAAAACTTTTGGGAATGTGCGCCCCACAAAAGTTTTCCTTAACTTCCTCCCAGGTGATGTTGTCTTCATTGGGGTGCATGTGTAGGAAATTTTCCCACCATGATGCAGCTGCTCCTATGAGGTAGTGGGGTGCATAAAGTACTTTTTCACGGTTTGAACATTGTGCAATAATTAATTTTCTCTCAATGTCTCGAAGACTGTCGTCGGCCTCAAGAGGTTTATCAGTGTGAGAAAAGGTTGGGGGACGTGTCTTTTGTAACTCAGATAACTTGGAATGCTGCTGGTATGGTTCTCGGTGATTTCCCATATTGATAATACGATTCATCATTTCTTGATGCTGTTGTTGGCTTTGCTCATAAAGGCAGCATACTTGAGAAAATGTTGCTTCACTGTCTTGCTGACTAGACTGTCCCTATGTGAAATTGTTACCTGACTGCGTATCGTAATTTTCTTCTGGTGTACTTGGCATAGAACGAGTCCAGGGACGATGCATTTTCCACTTTGGAGTATTTTTTTACAGAACACATGAGAAAATCTGAGTGGCAAAAATAAATAATTTTGCAAAGGCAGGAAATTTAAATACTCCAAGATTTTTCAAGAAAATATTTGATTGCGCATGGAGAAGGATCGCTCAGTACATATCTTACAAGCAAGCAATAATTATACAGTACGACACTCAGGATGCGCGTACACACTCCTGACATGTTATTTAGGCTAGTGCACTTCTCCAAGTTCCTACATGATGCACATACAAACTACTTCTTACCAAGCCTATATACATATAAACATATCATACAAGCTGATGCATCACACTGCTGCACGGCGCACTCAGTCGGAGATGGTAAAAACTTCCCTTGGCCAACCGAGGGTAAGTCCCACAAGTGCAGGAGACTCAACCTCCTCCTCCTTAATAGTCTCTAGGCATGGAGGACTGGGCTGTGGAGCTGGTGCGGGTGCGCTAGGCGGTGCAGCACTAACTGGGGTAGGGGCAATGACTTGGTCAAATTACTCCGTGGTAGGCAGACGACATGCGGTGGCTAAGATGGAAGGCGAATACAATGCTGCAAACGAGATGTACGACAGTGGTGGTGCTGTATGGAGAAGCTCCCTCCTGCTGGCAACGCAGCCCTGAACTGAGTCCATACGAGCAGCCACAAAGTCGTCTACGAGGTTATCAAAAGCTGCATCAAGAGCTTTGAGATACTCAACAAGCATCTCGATAGCCTCATCTCTCTCTCTCCCTAGTGCAAGCAAATGCATAGTGACAAGTGTATGGCACGTGGCATGGGAGATAGCGGTAGCGACGAGCCTTCATAGAAGGAAGAGCATCCTAGATATGAGCAATTGCCTCACGGGCAGCCACCTACATAGCATGCCTCTTCGTAGGCATGGCCCTCCCAACAAATCGGAAGTGGCGTGTTTCAGCATGCCTTCCTTTAAACTGCACCACAGCCTGGTGCATAGACACGTTGTTGTTGAGCTTGTGCTGGTAAAGTGTGAACTCTGGACGAGTCGATTGCCCAATCGCGATCTTGGCGATGAAGGTGAGGAGCTTGATAAACCCCTCAGGCACATTGGCGAACACTTGTGACTCACAGTCGCGGACAGCCATCTACAAAAGTAGACAAAAATTCGAGATAGTCAAATCATAAATTTATGATGACTAACAGAAAAATTGGTACAATTTGCAAAATGCTAAGATAGCACTATTACGCTAATAACCGATTAGCGACAGCACCTAGTGGCTTCCTACAGTCAGCCTGGCTCCGATATCAAGATTGTCAGGACCGGTTTTCCAATAAAAATGTTTATTGAAAAATCGCCCCTTTAGTCAGACCAGCACAGAAAATCCTTCTTACTGGTAGACAAATCCTTGATACAGAAATCCAGTAGTACTAAATATTATACAAGGTCGAGCTGAGGTTGCTCAACAATTTATTACAAGCACGCCCATATTATACATAAAGGCGGATATGACACAATGGATATGGTGGCATAACTACTGACTCGCAATAAAAAGGGGTGGTGGATATATCACAGTGAAGTGGGTGACAAGACTCTTATATCTTACAACACATCAAGCGTCACAGTGAGGCTCAATGATTTATTTGGGTAGCGGAAGCGATTATAATACTAGCGACCAACTCCGGGATCGCAAAGGGACTGACTGGGACTCCTCTAGGCATCGGACTCGCTATCGTACTCTTCATCCATAAGATCGCCTTCATCAACATCTCGCCAAATCAACAAGCCAGGTGAGTACTTTGAATGTACTCGCAAGACAGTTTGGACATAAGATATAACAAATGCAATCATGATGCACAAGAGTAGAAATTTGTAATGCCCACTCAAGTAATAAATTTGCATAGCAAGCTAAAAAAAGAAAGGAAGTCGGGTGGTAATCCTCCCGAAATCCCAATAAAATATGGAAAGGCCGGTCGGGTGTCTGAAGCGCCGCCTCGAAAGGTAAAAACAAATTGACATGCCGCAGTCGGGCGTCGGGGCGACACCACATAAAGGGCTTATACTGAAAAATAAATAACAGTACGTGCCATAGTCGGACGTCAGATGCGACATCTCATAAAGGGCTTATAATGAAAGGAAACAATAAGAATGCCACAGTCGGACGCCTGAGCGACATCACATAAAGGGCTTATGTCAAAAGCAAATAACAAAACGCCATAGTCAGACGTCTGAGCGACATCACATAAAGGGCTTATATCTCAATGTTAAAATACGAGTAATCCGGGAGGTAGCACCATCCCAAGGAATACTCGGTACATAATAGTAAATATGTTAGTCCATCCACAGGAATAATATTCAACCAAGTTTCTTCTGTTATTTAACATATTAGTTCTCCAGAGACTGACACTGAGACCTACACTTGACCTGTCAACCAATGTCCTTGACCGTGGACACGGCTATTCGAATAGTTTTGACTCTGCAGAGATTGTACTCTTTACCCATAGCCAACGGATTTCAGTAGTCACAAAGAACTAGTTCCGTCTACGGTATTTTAGAAGAAAACACACCTAACCAGTACACAACCATTCCACTTCCTGATGCCAGGTATCACCCTAGGCAACGTTCAAGAAAAACTTTAAGACGGGGAGGCCAATACCTCGAATAGCATGGGATCAAATTTATACCGCGCGCTCTAAGGGGTGCCCCCCTCTCGGTCCCAACCGGAAACACCCATGCCCCCTGACCGGATGACGGGCTTTAATCCAGGGCCATGGAACCCTCATCCCGGCCCCTCTATTTGATGTGTACATGGAAAAAGGTTTGGAACTTACTAAAGCGTATTCTTAGCAGAAAACATGTGGCAGTATGAAAATAAGGAGAACGGGGACAATATTTGATCTATGTCAACACTGGAGTTTAAACGATTTGTTATAGAATCGGCATGCTCCAACAATACCAGCCTACAACCTATCATGCTCCCACATGACTAGGTTGTTTCATCATTTCATGATGACATCAAGTTTGTAGCACACTTGCAACTTACCATGCATGAAATATAACATTCAACCAATGCTTATATAAACATGTCATGAGAACAACCACTCAAGCAAACATGAAAACACTCATCATATCAAAGGTTCGAACATGCTTGCCTGGTTCAGAGTAGTCGGAGTCTAGCTCGGCGAAATTGACGGCACCGTCACCTCCTTCGGTATCTACGTCACATAAAATATCGAATTCTAATGTAAATACCGTGCGTGCATAAAAATTGTTCTAAATATTTTTCAAATAAATATGAATAAAAACTAGGTAGAAAAATAAGAATGACAGAAGAAGAATCAACTCAAAACTATTTTGAGTTTAAAAGTTATAAAGGAATTAAACCCAGCGACTAGTCTATGATGAAACATAAACTATCCAAGGTTAGTTTGATAAAAGCAGAAAAGGCTTCGGATAAAAATATGCCAACCAGAAGAGAAGACGGATTTTGCCCGAAGGCGCCTCCAGAAAACGGTTCGAAAAAGAAAGAAGAGGCTGACGAGGGGGTCCCTCACGTCAGGTTTAAAAAGAGGCTCGCGGGCGCCAGAAGCTTGTGGTGAATGTTGACGACGATCGACGGCAATCCAGAGGGGGAAAGGGGATGGATGCACTCATGGGACAATTCCACGTTGATGAGAGGTGGAAGGAGGCGTCGGAGAGCACCATGGCGACGGCCACTTCCTCTGCGGCGGACGGCAGCTTCAAGCGATCATGGATCTCGCCGGACAGAGCTGCAGACGCCAAATTGACGCTCGGGTTAGAATAGGTGGAGGACAAGGAGGTTGCCGACCGAAGTTGGTCTGAGGAGACGCGCTCACCAGGACTAATTTTGCCGGAGCCCGAAGCGGATCGGGGCGGTCGGAGGCGAGGAAGAAGACCCTCCTGAGGCCTTCTGATGAGCGTGGAGAGGTTCTTAGGAGAGTTGGAGGGGCTCTGGGTCCATGGAGAGCTCGAGGCCTCTATTTATAGCCGGCCCGAGGCGGTTTCCGAGAACGGGATAACTCTGGCGAGAGATTACGGCAAGGAGGTGATCGGACGGAAGGGAAAAGCGACAGGGCAGCTTCAGATTGGTCTGCATGCTCCATTTTTGGCTCAAGTTGGGCTTAACTTGGGCGGTAATCCATGGCTCGACGGAAAAGAGCTCACGGGGATGTCGGCGGCAGAGAGCGCGCTCTGCGCTTCCCAGGCCACGGCAACGGTTCTGCGGTGCGCTCAGCGAAGGGACAGCCACGCGGAGGCTCTGGGTGGTGCGGGCGGTGCTGGACGGCACCGTTCCTCGCGGAGCTCCTCTAGCAGCCGCAGTGGGCATCGTTGCCACTGCTCATGGGGATGTTGTGCCCCTGCCAGCTCACCGGCGACCAGGAGAAGGTGCCAACCGACCGTGCAGCGCACTGGATAAGAAGGAGGAGCAGTGAGCAAGGAGCCAAAGCAAGCACTGGCGAGATTGACGCTGCTGACTGACAGAAACGACACTGTCACTGAAGATGAACACTAAACTCTGAATTTTGACAGGAACAGTGCATGCCAGTTGTTCGATGAAATGATTTAGGTACGAGGGAAATTTTTCTAGAGCTGAGACTTGGATGGGTGGCCTCTTGATGCATCCAGAGGCTCCCTAAATTTTCTCAGAATTTATGGAAAGAGAAAAGAGTGAATTTCATCAAAAATGGTAAATCTGGTCCAAACTTGAAGTAAACAAATTTTGAAATTTTTGAACTGGGGACCAGGAGATCTTTGGAGATATAGGTTGAGGGTACCAAGGAGTAGCTAGGGTAATTTATTTGGAACCAAAGCTCAAAGTAGTCTGGTACTTCCAGTGTAAACTTGAGGGGTCAAAAATAAATTACAGAAAAAGGGTTTGGGGCTAGAATAAATAGAAAAGAAATGAGGATAGGTTGAACCTTGCTAGGATAGCATGCTTGGCATTACCCAAAGCAAGGACAAGCTTTTGGGGAAGAAAAATTGAAATGGGGGGCATGGCATGAGGGAAGCATGGGAATGCTTTTGGAATAGGGAAGGATAAATCCAATTTTCATAGGAATCTTGTTAATAAAAGAAATAACAAAATATGCCAAGAGTATTTGTGTTGAAACAACACATGTTGAAAAATCCTCAAGACTAGAATCCCAAGATTGAAAAGGTTTCATAGAATATTTCTCATCAAAAGTTTTTAGAAAGAGAGTCTTTTTGGAAAAAATTCAAATAGCCTCCTTCAAATCAAATAGAGAATTTTGATAAAAACCAAATCAAAAATTTTGGAGTGTTACAAACCCCCATCCACTTCCACATCCACCGGATAATTGAAGTGGTAGGCCCCCATTGGCCACATAATTTTTGACGAGATAAGTGTACATCACACACCCCACATAATTTCATGCCAATGATAGACTCAACTAAACTGTAGTGTTGAAACAAAATATTTCGTCTGGACCCGTCATGGAACCTACTACTTATTATTCTAGTTCTTACTGACAAATTGGATATAACTTTAAAACATTAATCTCAGTTTTACAACATATTGATGCGTTTAAAAATTAGTTCATCTCAATGCACACATGAAGTACAGTCCAATATTCGCTCCTAGTTCTTTCATGTTTATGCCCAATCACACTTCCATACATAGATCCATCGTGAACTGCAAGAAGGCGATTCGCAAGTTATAAAATGGACCAAAAAGTGAATTTATTCACATGTTCAAACAATTGAAAATCAGGAAATGTGCTTTGATTGATGATATTGATACAATCAGACAAGCAAATCAATTATGATACCATCTCTTCACAGCAAGAAAAAACAAGACTTCATCTTGTTATTTTAGGGACATCTGTGTTAACAATTTTAAGCTTGTTTTTTCACATGAGAGGACAAGCTAATAATAAAGAGAGTACAATACATGTTGTATACACAACCCTACACCTGGACTCATTTGGTCATTTTCATCAACATTGGAAGCTAAATTTGTCCCTCCTTCTAGCATGTACCACATTAGAGATACACAATGTCATAGTAAGTCGGGAATGATTTGCCATGTCCATCAAACTTGATAGCTAAACACATACAATGTACGTCAATATTAGAGATATCTACAAATGTGTAACGAAGTGTGGACATCTCCTATTTTATGTTCTTTGGAAAACATAACATATATTCATATTCAATTGTCCCAGCTTCTCCATCACTGCAAACATATTCATTCATTTTTTCAATACCTTGGTCATATCTCCGATGTTAGACTCGGTCTTCTTTAGCTTTGACATGCAAGGTTCCAGCAACAACAGGTTGCGCTTCACATGGAACTTCTGCAGTATCCATAGAGGTGTTAGCCTTGGTAAACTACCAAGGATGTGTAAATTCTCACTTGGACCAACTCCTTATACATGCCTTGACAATTGATGTTCAAATATATCATGATTGGAAGTACCAAACATAGCTATAGTCAAATCTACTAGCGAATGCGGCTCGTTCTTACAATGGTCTTCTAGTGGTCCATGGACCTCGATGTGATTTTTATTATATTTGAGGGGCTTTGTACTTCTGGTGAATAGGAGATGTATGAATACAAGGCTTATATGATAAGAACAAACCATAGTATGAGAAAGTAATGTATGAATACAAGGCTTCTATGATAAGAACAAACCATTACAAAAAACCATTACAAAAATGAATGTTAACGTCCAATTGAAAATCGATCACTTCGCACAAAATTGATCTTTGGTGACTTACTTTGCACAACAATTACTCTTAGTATGAGAAACTCATCCGAAAGTAAGGTATCTTGAAATTATAAGCTTGTATGACAAAATAAATCATCAGTATGAACGTCCATTTGTTCTAGCTAAATGTTTTTTTACATCAATACACGTGTATCCTGAATTATCCGACTGCAACAACCGAACAAAGCAACTAATTGTGCACTAATCGAATACCTTGTGACAATTTGAAAAGGGTCACTTTTATGTGTCTAGCATAACAAATTAGTGAGAAATTTAAAGTGAAATATTCATATAAGCAAGCGGTAGTGGAGTAGAAACTGCGAGGCAATACGAAGTCTATAATTTGAGAAGCTCTAACACTTGGAGAACATGCAAAAGCTAGCCTTAAGATGGCCCGCTTCGTCCCAGCTAGGAATTCTTCCGGTTAAATAAGGAGTAGAAAAACTACGTCCATATCCATATGTCCTGAATCAACACAGACGCGCGCGCGCGCGCACACACACGCGCACACACACAGACACTAATTAACTCACCCATTCCAATGTCCTGCCAATTCATTGATAAATATACAAGCATACATAAATAGCTACGGTTCTTATGGAAATTGCTTTACCACACACAACACAATGCATGCATGCATGGAATGTAAAACGGGGGGAACATGTAACTTGAGAAAAATATAATGGATCAAACTACGGAACAATGTGAAGTTGGTGTTGGAGAGCTTCTTCTTGTCTTCCTTCCTTCACTGGTGACACATGGCGTACTTGTCCACTCCTCCTTCCACTACTAGGGAAAACCCTAGCAGTAGTGCGGGTATTATGTATAGCAGTAGTGCGGGCACCCGCGTTTCTGATACGGCGCTACGGCTAACCTTTAGCAGTAGCGCTTGTTGGCCCGCGATGCTGCTATACATGAGTAGCAGTAGCGACCTCCAAATAAGAGAGATACTGATAATATCTGTAGCGCCTTGTATTAGACCGCGCTACTGGTAATGGCACGTTGCTGCTAACTTTACTTCACGTGCTACTGCTAACTTTATTAGTTTCTGATTTTTTTCTGCATATTTGTTTTGTATTTGAACAGGCTTTATACAAAAATCTTTAGCACATACAAATGCCATCATCATACACATACAAATGGCTGCGAGACCACAAATGTAATCATAGCATATACATAAAAATAGTCTCATCAAATCATGTCATCATCATAATCATCGTCCAACACAAAGTGGTCTCTCGTCATCATCTCGAAAATAGCGATACAATTCTCGAATACTTGCAACTACATCGGCATCCATCTAAACAGTGATATACGCGAGAAGAGATATCACTATGAGTGAGAGCGAAACTATGTAGTACATGAGGCGGTGGTTATGAGCCCTCTCTCGCGCTAGCGTGAGCCTCCTCACGTAACTAGCTTCTGCTTCTTGTCTGCTTTTGAAGCCTTTATGGTTGGCGCCCGAGACTCCCTCCACTTGTGCCTGACACTCGGACCACTCGTCGTATACTCCTAAAACCTTTTCTTTGTACATGACATAGCACCGGTACTTCGCCATCAAGAATCTAGGTACTTATTAGAGATGCATCTTCATCAAGAGAATGTACAATCATATGCAACAAAATATACTTGAGCAACACAAAAAACAAAGGGTTAGCAACTAGATGCAACATATAGTAAACATAAATAATCAACGCAGTTTCATCGTACACAAACTAATTAACTAGAGGTACGCAAGTCATCGTACCCAAACTAACAAAGTAGCGTTACGCAAGTTCGGTAGGGTCGTGGACATCACAAAGTTTCATCGCTACAGAAAGTATATACATGTTCAACCGACACATATCATCATAAACGGCATCGTAAATCACTAGAACTTCCATCCTTCCAGATCATCGAGGATGGACCCTAGTTTCTTGAACGACGTGAGGTCTTGACGTTGCATGCCTATGCAAGTTCGGACGTTAGCTCGCGATATAGGGCCGTGGTGGAACATCCCCTTCACTTCGACGACTTCTTTCATGATGATCGTCGCAGTGTCCCTTTGGATGCGAAAGAAGTCATCTTTAAGTTTGTAATCCGCTTCTTCTTGAGATTCTACACACTTGCGGATATGATCATCATTTCTGGTTGTCATGCGAAGCTTTTGGTGATCCCTTCTGAACTCCATCATGAGATGGAGGAGGTAGAATCCGCCGTTCGTACTTGATTTCGGGAAATGCAGTAGAAGTTGGTTTTATGCGAGAAACCCGTCTTGCGGTTCCTTTGTTTCCTAATCTACATGTGGACACCCCTGAAGCTGAAGCCTTGGAGAGCATCATCTAGAATATTCATTACGTGGGTGTAGTCCTTCTTCTCGTTGTTTTTGGTAGGGTCGAAATACATAGCGTGGGTGACTCGTGGGTAAAGAACAACAAGGACGGTGCGACCGTTGCTGTGGGGGAAAACACCTCAAATTATTCTCCATATGAGCAAGAAGGAATGATTGAAATGTACGAAAGGGTTATACGGCACTGACTTACTTTGGATGATAAGGCAGGAGGACAATTTCCTGGTCCTTATTCTGTACCATGAAGTTTTCGAGGTACTCCCTAGCAGTTTTACGCTCAAAGTCACCGAGACTCAAGAAGGACTCGTGCATGTAGTATGGATCCGCCACACAGGTTTGCGAGACTTCTTATATCTTCATGACGGAGCTCATATGTAGTGCAAAAAGGCGAACAATTGTACAATCGAGCCGCCTTGTCAAAAACATCTCGAAGATATGATCAAACCGCATGAAGAACACCTCCGCGGGCCATGTGTCAACGTAGCACTTTCCCTCAGGCACACGAGCCACGTATGTCAGATATCTTGGATCCTTCCAGGCTACGTTACATGGTCATGCAGTCTCCTGAGATCCCCGTATATTGCCTCCAGCAGTTTCGGCGGTAGCATCGGCTCGCCCATGACATGGAACATGGCCACCATCTGGCTGCTATGTGCTCTGGCTTGTTTGTAGGCAGCTGAGCCTATCTTCCCTAATCTCTTCCTCTCCTTTTTCTTCAGCTGGCCTTCCAGACCCTTCCTTAACCCCTGCCCCAGTGTTGTCGGGCTAAGCACTACTGTACGACCCCCTGCATCTTCAGGTGTGTCCTGTGAGGATTGCATGAAGAGAGACTTCTTGCAATCACTTCTAGGACGTTCCTGCTCGGGCAGATCATCCATATCCTCATTAGCATGTTGATAGCCCGAGTCATCATATGGCTGACTCATCATATCTAAGTCACCGTCACAGGCGCCTGTATTGAGGAAACGAAGAGGGTCCTCCTCCATCTCATCATCCATTCTTTGTTCTACGGGGGCGATTACATCAGCCACTATTGGACCCCCTTCATCACGTCATTCGCCGCTCTCACCCAGCACTACAGGCGCTGATAATTGCGTAGGCGGTGTCGTGGTTTTATCACGGCAGATGTCTGGGTGAACGGACTTAGGTTCGAGGCCATTGCTAACGTGATGGACTCAAAGGGGTTGATTGGGACGAAGGACACGGGTTTACCCAGGTTCGGCCCCTCAAGTTGAGGTAATAGCTTACGTCCTGCTTTGTGCTTGTATTGCTTGATGTATTGATTACAAGGGAGCTATTGCTTGACCTAGTTCTCAATAACCTGATCCTTATGTTGCCTCGGGTCTTGCCTTTATATAGGAGGTCAAGACCATGGATCACACAAGTTGTAACCGACTCTCATTACATGTCCGAGTCTACCTCTATCTTCTCTTGCCTTTCCTGACCAAATCGTCCCCGGGCGGCTTACACGCCCGGGTCTTCTTCATCCGGGCCACCTACCGGCCCATCCTGTCAAGCCGCCAAGCGCCTTGGGACTTAAGTCTCCTCGGCTCATTCTTGGGCTGGTGTACGAGCCGCCAGGTATGACCCGGAGCCCTCAGGGTAGGTCTCACCATGGGGTTATATCCCCAACAGGCGGGGTGGTGGTGTCCATACCTGCTTGTTGATGTGTGGTTATTGGTGTGCTCTCAGCCGGATCCAGACGAAGAAGATTCTTCGGCCATACCAGCACCCAACCCTTGCAGCTTCCAATCCGCAAGGTTCTTCTGGCTCTAATGGCTCCAACTCACCTGGGGGAATCTTTGTGATCACCATTCATTCGATGCCGAGTTTGTTAGGTTTTCGTATCCTCTTCTTCTTTTGCTTCTTCTTTTCGGTAGCGGCATCGGCGTAGGTACCTTCCCTGCCGGTATCTTCCCCACCGATACCTTCCCCGCCGGTATCTTCCCTGTTGGTGCCGTCGGTGTCGCTGTTAGCGTCAGTACCATCATCGAGGCCGACCTACAAACCTTGATTGTGCTTAGCAGACAAAAAGTCGAGGTACTATTGTTCACCCTCATAATCCATCTCGTCTGCATCTTGGTCAGAAGGACTGGTTTCTTCGTTGTTCGACATGTTTCCTATGATTAAGTCTCCTCGTTTAATTCTAAAACTATAAAAAATGAGAAATGACATAAAAAAGATCTGTGTTTGCCGGAATGCCATTTCCCAGCAAATCCCGGCACTCGATATGCCTACTTTCTAGCACAAATAATGCCAAAATTCACGGAAAATTTCAGCATGACCTTTACTAAAAACTGGACATATCGAGCGCCTGAAATTCACCGGAATGGAAATGAATCAACATTTTGTCGAAACATAGGCCATTCAGATCATTTACCCTGCACATAATCATCATTTTCCAAATATGACATGTCCAAAACATCACATGTCCAAATATGACATGTCCAAATTCCAAATATAACATGTCCAAATCACATGTCCACATATCACATGTCCACTTCAAATTTGCATATAAAAGGAAGAAAATATAGAACTTGAAGAAAAATGCAAGAAGTCATTTTTCTTCCCAATATTTGAAACTAAATTCAGTCTACCTAAATTTGAAAGTAAAAAATAGCAGCAGTTGCTTTAACTAATTTGTCCACTTCAAATTCTGTTTTTTTAAATAGCAACAGTTGCTTTAACTAATCTGTCCTAGGTATCATACTAATTATAATTAACTAACTAGCACTACAAAATTTAAATAGCAACAATTTCTTAAACTTAAAAATGCAAGAAACCTATATAATCAATTCTGTTTTTTCTTTTAACTACACCTAAAACACCTAACCCTAAATTTCTGTCCTAATTTGACGAAGAACCTAATTAACCTACTGCCCTAACTAACTAGGGTTCATACTAACTAGGGTTCATAATATAGCCAAATTAACCTACTAGTTTGATAACTAGGGTTCATAACTAAATAGATAACCTAATTAACCTACTGCCCTAACTAAAACCTAAGTAAATTAATAGAAGAACCCTAGCTAGCAGAGAGAGGAGGAGCGGTGGGGGGATTACAGAGGGTGCAGGGGTGAGGAGGCAGGCCCGACGACGGCCGAGGTTGGGAGGGGAGGAAGCAGAGGAGGGAGGCGTGGCGCGCTAGGGACGGGGTCGGGGGGCGAGGGCGAGGTCGCCAGGGTCGGGGGGTCAGGGGCGAGTGCCGGGGTCGGGGCGAGCGTCGGGGTTGGGGCGAGGGCAGGACTCCGGCGAGGTCGAGGGCGAGCGCAGGGCTCCGGCGCTTGAGGCAAGGGCGCGGCAAGGTGAGGGTGAGGGCACAGGCTCCGGTGGCGACGAGAGTGGAGAAGAGAGAGTGGGGATTTGGCGGAAGAAGCAGAGGCGGGAAGCAGATTTGGGGGTTAAGTCAACATAGCAGTAGCGCTTTTCCTTAAAACGCGCTATATCTAATTTATCTATAGCGCATTTCTCCAAGAAGCGCTACTACTATAACAGGTAGCTATAGCACATTTCTCCAAACGGCGCTACTGTTATTTCGACTAGCTATAGCTCTTTTTCGGAAAAGTGCTACTGCTATAACCAGTACCTATAGTAGCTTTCCTATTTGTTTCTTCTATGGTCTTTTCCTTTATTTTCTCTTCCTTTTCTTTTCTTATTTTTCTTTTCATTTCTTTTCCTTTTTCCCAAGAGCAGGAACGAAGGGAGGGTGATACAATGTATATAACTAAGGCGATATATATTGCATCATTTGACGGTTAAGTATGTATACAAAATAGGAACATATAGATTACATCATTTGACCCATGCATAACGGATAAGTGTGTACACAAAATAGGAACATATATATTTACATCATTTGACCGATAACGGTTCCTCAGTGTCGACGTTTTTGTTTTTGAGTGAGCTTCTTTCCCTTCTTGTTCGTTGAAGAATAATTGAGCCCCTCATTGTGACTTTTCCTTTTCCATGGAGTACGATCTTTCTTAGGTAATTTAGGATTGATTATTCTTTTGACGTATACTTCATCGTCATCGTCATCTTCCCTCATTGGGTTGACGTATTGGTCGTGGTCTTCCTCGTTGGCGACTCCATCCATTCCAATGATGTTCCTTTTGCCTCTCCTCACAACAACACGGCTGGGATTGCACGGGTCGATTATGAAGAAGCATTGTGTCACATGCTTAGCATGCTCATGTGTATGTACTTCAACTTTATGCACAACCAGGGGGTTGTACATCCATACAAACACGGGCCATGTGCTATGGTTGGTGTTCTGGTTGCCAAACGGATTCATGCCATCGGTACATGCGCCGAGCACGATGTTCCTTGCATCACATGCGATATAACGATATTCGCCGTTGAACGCTCTCCACTGGCTTCCATCCACGACATGTCTCGGCTTCGCATCATCTCCATCATCGGGCTTCTTCCTCTCCGCGTGCTAGCGCATGAGCTTTGCTTCCTTGGGATCTATGAAATACCGCTGGAGATGGGGAGTGATCGGTAAGTACCATACAACTTTCTGGGGAGATTTCTTCCCATCCTTCTTGTATCGAGAAGCATTGCACACCGGACATCTTGTTTTTTCCTCGTGCTCCTTCCGATAAATTATGCAATCGTTGATGCATGAATGGTATCTAACATGCGGCAGATCAAGAGGGCACACGATCTTCTTGGCCTCATCCACACTAGTAGGACATAGATTCCCCGCGGGAAGAACATCCTTTAGGTACTTGAGAAGCTCATCGAGACTAGTGTCGATCCACCTCGAGATTGAAACTCAAGCGTGAAACTCAAGCGGGTCACCTCGAGATTGCAACCATGATACAATGGAGTGTTCGAGTCTACCACCAATTGTTGCAGCTTGGTCTCCTCTCTAGAAGCAGCTCTCTTAATACTCGTCTCCTTACGAAGCAGTGCTTGAACATGAGGGTCTCGCATGATTGAACTTAGTACCGACGAATTCTGCGGCGTGGAGTCCACATTTTCTCCGCCACCATGTCTGGCCCCTTCTCCGCCGCCATGTCCGGCCTCTTCCCCACCGCTGTGTCCGACCCCTTCTTTGCTGCCATGTTCGGTCCCTTCTCCGCCGCCATGTACGGCCTCTTCCCCGCCGCCATGTCCTGCCTCTTCTCCGCCGCCATTGTCGACCATCTCTTCATCTTGCCCCGTGTCGTCATTGCCTGCCTTGTCGGCGTCCTCAACATCATCATCCTCATCTTCAATTATCCACTGAGTATAGCCATCCATGAAACAGTCATGAGCGGGTGCGCCATCACACGACCATCATCATGGGGGTCGAGCCAAGCTTGTCCTTTGCATCTTCGACATGGACATAAAACCTCTATCAGGCTATTTTCTTTCATGTCCTGCACCGCCGACCGCAACCACCCGTCCACCACCGTTCCACTGACCATCATGAATGCCTGAACGGTAATAATAAACAAATTGATTATAAAAATGCATGAATGCATCAAAGTCATACAAAAATTCGGCATGACCTTCCCTAAAAATAGGACATATAGAGTTTGCCCGAAATTTGCCGAAACGGAAATAAATCGACATTTCGGCAAAACATAGGCAACTCACAAGCACAATTCGGCGGCAACTCATGCCACACACACAATTTTCATCATATCGCCTGATTATGTCATACCGCACACATACACATATTTCCATTGCAAAACCATAAATTTTTAATCACCTATCTCGAGATCGAGCACGGTGATGATGATGTCAATAGGTGTTGCCACACACACCTATGGAATGATCAAAAGTGGCCAAAGCTCTTCTTGACAAGGCTATAGATCTAGTTAGGGAGGTACATAGATCACTTCACTAAATTCTAGCTAGATCTACCTAGCTTGCTAGTTTCGGAGGAGACAAGTTTAACTAGTGGAGGGGGGAGGAAAAAGAGAAAGGAGATGCATTAATGGAGGTTGGTGTAGTTAGCTAGGAGTAATAAAGAGAGAGAAAGATAGGTAGCAGAGGAGAGTAATGGGGGGAGAAGTAGTGAGGAAGAAGCAAAGTCAGGGAGAGAGGGTCACGCCCAAGATGCGTGCCTATCCATTTTAAGACACGAGGGCCTCGCAAGGGATAGAGGCGCATCTTGCCGTTCGCAAGTATGGAATCATTGCATCATACATTACAGAAGGGATGAGTATACAAGTTGGCTTACACACGCCACATACTAAATTACAATTCCACACAGAGTTCAATTCATCAAGATGAAGGCAGGGTCCGACTACGGACGAAATCAAACGATAAAAAAAAAGATGCAAATGAAACTATCTCGCTATCCCAAAGATCACGACCATGGTCCTCTACTCGTCCGGGTAAGTCACGTACATCCTGCCTCTTTCCGCATCGTATTCCCACTGGAGCTGGGTAAGATCATCCTACACGTACTCATCTCTACCTGTACCTGGAGGGTTGTAGTAATCTCTGAGCCACAGGGACTCAGCAATCAAGCGCCCGGGTACCGAGACTATTCAAGCTTAAAGGTTGGGATGGGGTAAGTGTTTAGTTTGCAGCAGCACTAAGCAGATATGGTTGCTAACTTACGCAACATGAAAATAAATATGAGTGGTCTACAATGAACGGACGAATCTAGTATGATCTCTATGAGATCCTGAACACCTACTTACGTCAAACATAACCCCACTATGTTCTCTCTTGGATCATGTCCACGAGCAGAGACGATCACGATTACTCACACAGTTGGTGTATTTTATTTAGAGTTTACTTCAAGTTTACTATAACCGGGTGTTAAACAAATATCCAAGTTGCCACATAACCGCGGGCACGGCTTCTTGAAAAGTTTTAACCCTGTAGGGGTGCTCCAACTAGTCCATCACAAATTTCCACACTCCGCGGGAATAGCCTCGACCACGGCTCTCGCGGTCATCATAGGTAATTCCAAAGGAATTTCAGCACCTCGAGAAAACCCGAAGAAAGTCAGACTCCACACGCAAGACACTCGATAAAGGTAAAACAAATCCAGCAAGACCACCCGACGTGTCGACGAACCCAATAAGAGCCGCGTATCTCATTCTCAGGACACGACGGATAAGCTAGTGTATGGTGGCCTGATAGAAATCTCCCAAGTTTCCCTGGGTTAGCCCCGCATAGTGCTCTAGTTTGCACCAACACTCATGAGGAGCACTGGCCCGGGGGTTGATTAATTATCCATGGGTTTGCAAGATCCTATGAAATTTGTTAAGTTGTTAAGCAAATGTAGTACCAATGTTGGGTCTTGCCAGACAAGTTTTAATCTCAACCGAATAAACAAGGGGGTCCCCATAACAACCCCGAGCGTGTTAGGAGCGCAAAATATGGAAACCATAACACCGGTAACAAGAACCTATGGTGGTAACAGCGGAACAAAACACTTAGCAAAAGTCCAAGCCTCCCACCAATATCAAGATATATCTGTGCATTAAATTAAATGACAGATAATATTGTGATATCCAAATCCATGTTATCACATGGAACAACCTGCACCTGCAACTAAGACGCTATAAGAGGGGCTGAGCAGCGGTAACTTAACGAATCAAAGGTTTGCTAGGATGTGAAGGGTTAGAGGCTGTCATGGCAATTTGGAGGCTGATATGCAAGTGGTAGGTAGCGCAATTGTAACGATAACAGCGAGAAACTAGCAAGCGAAAATAGTATCGGGATCCGGGTATGATCATCTTGCCTGTTGGTTCTTCAGTGGAACAAGTAGCGGGATCTTCGTAGTAATACTCTCCTGGGTCCTCGTACGCAGTATCAACACTCGCGTTTACCCAAGAAAAACAGCAACAATAAACATCCAACCAAGGTGCAATGCACAACCAAAATGATGCATGATTCATTTATGAAGAATTTAACATGGCAACCCAAAACTAGTCATGTTTCACATGCACAGTTTGTTTATTAATGAATCTAGACAGAACCTCATGTTAAGTTATTTAAACATGCATTAACATGGCAAATATGGATGCAGCATGCAAAATCGATAGAAATGCATATAAAGAACGCAAGAAACGTAGTTACGGTTCTCACGGTACGCTCACGACAAGGTATGAAGGCAAAAACACAAGACAACTGAGACATGGGCCAATTCTTGGCATTCCAAGGTAGCCACTGGTTAGGCAATGAAAAAACCAACCAAAATAGACTCAAAAATCAATCCATTCCATGGAGTATAGCTCCCACACATCAAAAAACAATAAAACTCATAATCTGCCACAAAACAGCAACATAGCAACTTGCACAGCCCACAACTTGAGCTACAGGAATCCTACAACCACAAACAAGATATTGACAGAAACTACACAACACACTCTTCAACTTATCCAACTACACAAACACCAAAGGAGGCACACATCAATAAGCATGAAGCTATCAAGTTGACAAGATGAAACAGTTTCTGGGACTAAGTGGAAATTACAGTTTTCTGGAATCTGACTTAATAAAGTAGCAAGTTGACAGTAGTAGTTAAATATGTTAGAGGCCTCCTCTTGGCATGAAAATTATCAGGATGGTAGTAGACAACATCTACTCCAAAACACTAGCACTGAGTATGCTCAAATTCACAACACATCACAAGATACCATCCACTCTATATGGCAAATAACAACACATCACAGTTGAGCTCCTCCCACAGCGTCGACGCGAGCGCCTCTCTCTGCACTCTGCTCTCTCTCACGCGCGCGCTCTGACGGAGGAAGATGGCGGCAGGTAGCCGTCTCACCACGAGCGGGCTGGGTCGGGAGAGAAGGAGGAAGCCCACTGGCGCACACATATGCAAAACAAATAAAAACAGAGGAACTTGTCTTTTCTTTTTAAAACACCACCATACGAGGGGAAAACCCCAAAGAACAAATAAAAGGATTTTTGCAGAACCAAATTATTTTGAAAAGGAAATAAGATGCACCTTCTAATAAAAACCCACACACACACAAGCTCATGTGTGTGGGTGGTCATCCACACACATATGCATACATATATGCACATTGCATATATGCACATGTATATGTGTATGGTAACACACACACACACTCCCACAAACAACATGCATATAAACTCACTACTACTCACATGCCTACACATACACACACATGCAAATACATCTATGGGCATACTCATATGCACCTACACACACTCACAAACACACTTACACACATGCATGTGTATGCACCATACCATGTGACACATACACACACACTACAGCAACAGAAAAAAAGATCAAACCCCACACATACATACATACACACATGTATACAAAAGAGAAGAAAAAAATAAAACAAACAAAAGAAAAACAGCAACAAAAATGGGGGAGGCTCGGGCTCGAGCCCAGGACCTCCTGGTCATCTCCCCCTGGAACCTACCAATCTGCTACTCGCGCAATACTTAACAGGGAGGGGGGACGCAGCTCTAAATACACGCGCGCACACACTACTGTCGAAACTGAACCGCACCCCCCAATCTGACAGAGAAGGAGGCGGCGAACTCCGGCGACGGCGGGGCTACCAGGCACCTCTGGCGAGGGGAAACGGTGCAGGAGGGCAGCTGCACCTACGGGGTTTCCATTCCCGCCCTTGGAAGGGATTTATGAGGGGAAGGGGAGGCTCAAGATACAGGCTTGCCCGGCCATAGCGACGGGACGAGCAGAGCGATGGAATGGCGGCGACCATGAGCTCGACGGCAACTACGCGAGGCAAAGAAGAAAGAGGGGGCACAGATGCTCACAAAGGGGCAATGATGTTGCGCTCAGAGCAGGGAAGAAGAGGCGCAGCGCTGCGGCGAAGGGGAGGAAGACTGGCGACGAAGAGGAGGAAGCCGACCCACTGGATCCTCCCGCGGCGCACTACCGCCGGGAACGGAGCGCGGGGGCGACCCGTGAGCGCCACGGCATCTCTGATGCGGAGGAGAACCATCGGAGACAGCGGATGACGCGAAGACGACCGGCGACAGCACTGGCTTCTCTCTGAACCTCTCACTCTGAACTTACCTGAGGGGAGGAGGAAGAAGCAGGGAGAATTGGAGGGAGAGGGGAGGAGCGGCGACGGCAGGAAGGAGGAGCGGAAACCTAGGGATCCGCGCTTTAAATAGGGACGGCCTCGACGTCCGTGAGCTCCTCTCACGTCGTCGACGCGTGTGCCTCTCTCTGCACTCTGCTCTCTCTCACGCGCGCGCTCTAAAGGAGGAAGACGGCGGCAGGTAGCCATCTCGCCACGAGTGGGCTGGGGCGCGAGAGAAGGAGGAAGCCCACTGGCACACACATATGCAAAACAAATAAAAACAGAGGAACTTGTCTTTTCTTTTTAAAACACCACCATACAAGGGGAAAACCCCAAAGAACAAATAAAAGGATTTTTGCAGAACCAAATTATTTTGAAAAGGAAATAAGATGCACCTTTTAATAAAAATATTAGGTTGACTTTTTTAGGGCAAGTAATTTTAATACTTTTAAAAATGACAGCTCCTGTTATTTAAATGCCACAAAAGCAAAAGGCTCAGATTAACAAAAGAACCACACTCACATACTCAAAACATATTAGGCTAGCACTTGAACATTTTAAAACTTTTTAATTTGCAAGAAAAATCTGCTATGAAAACCACATGGGAATATAAGACATTATGATGGGGTTTTGAATGAATAGAAGAGAGGGAAGGGAAGGGGGGATGCACACATGATCCAACCACAACCAAACCACATCACAACTCAAGTCACACACACAACAACCACATCATTCAAAAACACATGAAAACAACTCATGGATGATATGGCAAGATAATGCTATGATGGATGATATGATGCATGAATGCAAAACAACACATGGGACAAGGTGCAATACATATCATAGCTCATGACACAAGGCTCATACAATGGGTTACATGCCCTAAAAGGTAGGGACAGCACTTGGGATGTCACAGAGAGGAGGTGGGAGCTAGGGGAAAGTGAGGAGGGGAGTGGAGGGGAGGGGAGGGGGAGGGGGAGAAAAAAGGTGGTATGGATGCGGCTTAGCAGTAGCGCTGGGAGAAAATGCGCTGATGCTTATATATAGTAGTAGCATGCCTCCATCACGCGCGCTACTACTAAGAGGGGCCCACCATGTGGCCAATTTCAAAATTAGGAGTAGCGACATAAAAAAGCGCACTACTACTATTACATTAGTAGTAGCGCGGTTATCGACGAGTAGTGCATGTCTGTAGACCGCGCTACTGCTAAGTAGCAGTAGTGTCCCGTCCTGTCCCGCGATGCTGCTAATATTCTACGTATAAGGTTTTCCCTAGTAGTGTTCGTGGCTTCACCACTGAAAACAATGGTGTAGCAGGATAAAAAAGATCAAGAAAATCAAGTAACAAAGCATGTATCTTTTGCTCAAGGAAAGTAATAGTGAAATTATATGTGCAGTAGGAAGGTTGACATGAGCACCGTGAGGCGGGGATGATGCACAAGCACAACACGGCCTTGTTGAAGCCAATGAGAGACCAGAGGTTGGCTGCACTGCCGAGTCAGATGCCATCGCGTCAGCAACCAGGTCTAACGCATTGCAACGGCACCTCCTGCATCAGTGTGTCGCACGTAGTCTACATCCGCCCGCGTCCGCGAGCGTGTGCAGGCACACCTCGGACCTGATCCCGACGGTAACATGTATCACCGTGCGCCCCTGCGCGTCCTCTGCGTCAGCCTTCTTGCATCCTACCGGATCTGAATATCTGACAAGGTTGAAGATGTAGGGGAAGGGGACATCAGATTGGAGAAGCTAGGGATCCATGGATGACACGGATGGTGGCATGCACGATGACGACCATAGCACCACATCATGCGCTGACACGGGAGACGCGAGGTGGAAAGAGGTGTGGTGTTATCTAGCAGGAGACGACTCTCTACACATTTCTTCTATCTAGGCACGTCCATATGAAGTTAATCAATCATATCATAGGGGATTGCCACCCGATTTATTTCCTTGGTCAAGACGTGCTTCGCTTGGAAGGATGGATTTCCTATTGATTTCCTTCCTTGAGAAGGACTCGGAGGAGGAGGGAGCGATGCACGAAAAAATCAGAGGGGTTGTATATCGATCGGTGGAGCCTGGTAATGAACGAATGAAACAAAACGACCTATGTACTATCCCTTTAGAAGTAGAGACTATGATGTACTCTTCTTTAAGATAAGAGTAGAGATGTGATTGGACAACGCATAGTAATTTTAACTAATGTAATTTTGGTGATGTATGAAAATAGTAATTAATGTGATTGAGTAAGCTATGGTAAGATTAATTAATTCAGATTTGGTCTTTAGAGATTAGACATGATTCATTCTTTCACATAAAGACATTACTAAATAACTTGTTGTAACAACCCAAGTGCACCCCTTGCCATTTATGGTCATGTACCTCTCATGAACCTCCATGTTTCCCATGTGGTTTGAATGATTTAATATTTACTTCATCACATTCTTGCATCATGCATCATGATCATCATATATTGCATAATATATATTGCCATGTTGCCTTGTGATGTGGTGTGGTTAGTGTGGTGGGTGTGTTTGGAGCTACCATGGAAGTAGGGTGTGTGCTTGTGGGGTTAAACCCCTCTTCCATTTCAACATCTTAGAAAACCCCTTTTGCTCTCAATTATTTCATGACATCAGTTTTAACTTGCCCTAGAAATCTTTTAAAAATGTTCTCTTGCTCAAGTTAATTGTGCTGAGTGGAGTAGGTGAGCTCTTTCACTTGTTGTTGTTGTTGTTGATTTTGTTTTTAAATAAAACAGCAGGTAACATTAATAAAAAGAATTAATTTACTTAGGTTAAAATTGACTAGTGCATTTTTTATTAAATAGGTGTATTTAATTTAGGTCTAAATATATTTGATTTGCAAAAAAAAATATTCATTTTTCTCTCTAGGGCTTTGTTGGTTTGTTTTTTTCATAAAACAGGAGGTTTGTCTGTGGGAGAGAGAGAGCTGAGGAAGGCCCAGCACCGAGGCCCACCTGGGCCTTGAACCCCTCCTGGCGCAGCGACTAGCGGTCACCTGCCCCGTCGGCGGCTTCGTCGGTTCAGTGAGAGATGCGAGCTCCCGGCGCCGTGAAGTCCTTCGCGGATGCCGAGGACGTCCCGTCAGTCTTCCCCCTTTAAAGCCTCCTCGACGTCCGCCCCTTCCTAGGGTTTCCCCCTTTCCCTCCTCACCGCCGCCACCTCTTCCCCCTTCCTCAATTTTCCTGGTATGGTGTGAGAGCAGAGGGAGAAGCAGAGAAATTTAGGAGGTTCAGAAAGCACCTCTTCTTCATCGTCGACGTCCTCGTCTCTGGTGGCCTACTCCGCTCCTTCAAGGATTCCTTGGAGATCCCTAACATCGCCCTCGTTCCGTTCCCAGGGCTAGGAGAGGAATAGTACGTCCTCATTGTCGGCCTCTTCTTTGTCTCCTTCGCGCTCGGGGTGCTCTACGATTCGCGCCGTGCCAGAGCCCTCGCCTCATCGCCATCATCTAGCCGCATCCCCAACCTCTTCATCGCGGCAAGGTAGTGGAGGTACCCTCCTCTCCACCTCCATGTCGTCTTGTCGTCGATGGGTGCCTGTAGTGCTCGCTGCGCCGTGTCACGTCGTGCTCCCCACGCTCTGCTCGTCCTCTGAATCTAGGCTCAGAGAGGTTCAGTTGGTCGCCTTCCGCTATGTGCTGCCGCTCCCTTGCCATGGGGATGAGTCCACTAGCGATCCTGCATCCCCCGCCGGGTTTCCTCCTCGCTGGAGTCGCCGTCGTCGTTCCTATCTGTACGTGCGTGTGCGTCCTGTTTTCAGTTTCGTCAGTTCAGGATCGGTGGAGCAGTATTAGTGGGTTGAGGGCCCTCTGTAGGCAGACCCCCCCCCCCTCCTAGCCTACTGGTTCGCCGTGCGCGCCTCCCACTGGGCAGACCTGGGTTTGAAACCCCACGGGCAAATTTGCCCCCCCCCCCTTTTTTTAATTGGTGTGTTTTGGTGTGGTGTGCCAGGATCCGGTGTGGCTACACCGGATCTGGTGTGAGTGTGCAGCGTGTGTGTGAGTGCCAAATTGTGTGGGTGGGTGGGTACGATTCCCTGTGGCAGGGAGATCCAGTGAGTGAGTGGGTGTGCTTGTGTGTGTATGTGTATGTGCTTGTGTGTGTATGAGAGTGAGCCCATGGCCCACTTGTCATTCACATAGAGGGCCCCTGGTGTCATGCCACGTGGGTCCCCTCCTATATTTATTTTTGTTATTTGTTTATTGTTTTATTGTGTTTATTTAGTCTAATTCCATTTCTGGATATGTCTAAATCTGGACTAGGCAATTTTTGTCTATGAGTATTTATAGAAAGATTTAACTTATGGGTATGGCATGTTATTTTTCGAGCATGGTTTTGTGAGTTTTGCAAAGGCTTATATATGAGTATGATATATGAAATTCGGGTAGAATTTCTCAATGAATCCATTGGTGCAATTGGTTTGGTCATTTGAGAAATTTTTACAAAATGTCATTTTTGTCCCAGTATGCCATTTTGTCATTTTAGTTAGAATTAATCCGTGTATGCTTAGATATTGGTGTCAACATGGAAGTGGTAGTTTTTCATGAATATTATGCCATGGTATTTTCTTTTAACATGTTAGGCTTGCATATAAGTAGGAATCTTGCTCCAAAGTGGCTATTAAAATGTTGTTGATTTCAACATGCTAAATATTTCTAAGTCTGAGAATATGTTATTGTTTTTATTCCATGATGAGTGGATGCTACCAAGTGATATGTTGTGTTTTAGCTCAAGCTCGGTGCTAGTGTTTTTAAGTAGATGTTGCCCTCTACCATCCTGTTAATTTTTATGCCTTGAGGTGGTCTCTAGCACCATTATTTTCTGCTATCAACTTGCTATCAGCCATCTTGTGAGCTTAATGCTTATTGATATGTGCTTCATTTATAGTTTGTGAAGTTGGATGAATTGATCAGCATGTTATGCAGTTTCTGTGCATGCCTTGTTTGAGGTTGGAAACATCCTGTAACTCTAGATAATTGTTATGGAAGTTGCTAAGTTGCTGTTTTGGAACAGATTGTGTGTGTTAGTGTTTTGTGACTTGTGGGAGCTATGATCCATTGTTTTGTTTGATATTTGGCTCTATTGTGGTTGGTTTTTCATTTCCTAACCAGTGGCTACCTTGGAATACCAAGGAATAGCCCATGGCCTTCCATGTCTTGTATTTTTCCTTCGTACCTTGCCATGAGCGTAGCGTGAGATCCGTTACTCCGTTTCCTACGTTCTACATATGCATTTGCATCGTTTTTGCATGAAGCATTCATATTTTCCATGATCATGCATGTTCAAAACACTTAACATGAGGTTCTGTCCAGAATTGTAAATAACTTAACTATTGCATGAGAAACATGACTAGCTTAGGATTGCCATGCTAAATACTTCAAATGAACCATGCATCATCTTGTTTGTGCATTGCACTTTGGTTGGTTGTTTATTGTTATTGTTTCTATTGGGTAGACGCGAGTGTTGAACCTGAGTACGAAGATCTAGGAGAGTACCACTACGAGGACCCTCCTCTTTGTCCCTTTGAAGAACCAACAGGCAAGATGATCGTACCCGGATCCCGACACTATTTTTGCTTTGCTAGATGTCTCACCCTTATCGTTACATATGTGCTACCTATCACTCGAATGTCAAGCCTCCTACATTGCCATGATAGCCTCTAACCCCTCCACTACCCAGCAAACCTTGTTTAGCTAAGTTACCGCTGCTCAGCCCCTCTTATAATGTTCTTAGTTGCAGGTGCAGGTTGTTTCCATGTGATAACATGGATATTTGGAGATATCATAATATTTAATGCTATTTAATTTAATTCACATATATATCTTGGTATGGTGGAAGGCTTGGCCTTTTGTTCGGTGTTTTGTTCCACTTTTACCGCCATAGTACTTGTTACCGGTGTTATGTTTCCATATTTTGCAGTCCTAAATTGCTCGGGGTTGTTATGGGAACCCCCTTGATTGTTCGGTTGAGATTTAAACTTGTCTGGAAAGACCCAACATTGGTACTATTTGCTTAAACAACTTAACAAAATTGCATAGGGCTTTGCAACCCCATGGATAATTAATCAACAACCCGGGCCAGTGCTCATCATGAGTGTTGGTCAAACCGAGAGCAGCTTATTAACGCTGCCTGGGGCAACTCGGTGATTGGCGTGGTAACCATCGCTCATCCGTCGTGTCCTGAGAACGAGATACGCGGCTCTTATCGGGTTCGTCGACACGTCGGGCGGTCTTGCTGGATTTGTTTTACCTTTCTCGAATGGCTTGCGTGAGGGAATCTGATCTTCTTCGGGCTATCCCGAGGTGTCAGTTTTCCTTTGGAATTGCCTAGGATGATCACGAGATTCGTGGTCGAGGTTATTCCTGCGGAGTGTGGTTAATTTATGATGGATTAATTGGAGCACCCCTACAGGGTTAAATCTTTCGAAAAGTCGTGCCCGCGGTTATGTGGCAACTTGGATATTTTGTTTAACACCCGGTTATAGTTGACTTGAAGTAAACTCCAATAAAATACACCAACTGTGTGAGTAACCATGATCGTCTCTGCTCGTGAATATGAACCAAGAAAGAACACGGTGGGGTTATGTTTGACGTAAGTAGGAGTTCAGAATCACTTAGTGATCATGGTAGAACTCGATCGTTTAACGTAGTCCACCATATTTACATTCATGTTCTCATAAGTTAGCCACTATATAATGCTTAGTGCTGCTGCAAACTCAACATTTACCCCCATCCAACCCAATAAGCTTGAATAGTCTCGCTACCGGGTTGCAAGATTGTTGAGTCCTCGTGGCTCACAGATTACTACAACAAATACAGGTGCAGGTGCAGATGAGACCGTGCTAGATGATGTGACGTAGCTCCAGTGAGAGTATGACGAGGAACGTGGGAGAATGTACGTCACATATCCAGACGAGTAGAGAGGCCTTGGTCGTGATCTTTGGGGCTAGCGAGACAGTTTCATTGCATCTTCTCTCGTTTGTTTTTGTCCGTAGACTATTGATGGAGGGAGCGACTATCAAGCGTCGCTGTCACCGGAAAAGTTTAGGAGATAACGGAAATCATTTCTAGAGAGAACCGAAAGTGTTTCAGGAAAACCAGAAGCGTTTCGGGGAAAATCAGATAAACCGTATAGGTGGGAAAGTCTCGAAGAACTTAATAATAATTTAGTAGAGCTCTGGTATTTACCTGGAGACCCAAGAAAAGTTACAAGGCGCCATTAGTTGTCCCAAATAGGCTAGGCCTATTAAGGGGGCATGCATATGGTCCTAAGAGCCCATGTAAGGGGCCTCCCCTCTAGCTTTGCCCCTTCCCCCCAAGCCTTGGGCATGCGGCTCGGGTTGGATAGGAGGGCGCCACCCCTAGCAGGAGCCCCTTCTCCAAGTCGGCCTTCCCCTCCACCTATAAATACCCAAGGGGGCCCTCATTAGACACACAATTACTACAAAAGGTTCGGGCGCCCCCCCTCTTTCAAGTTCTCCACCAAAGTTGTCCCGAAAGGGCTGCTCCTCCCTCTACTATTTCTCCGGTACGGTTGATCTCTGGATGAAGCCCTACTTGATCAAAGGCATCCTATGTGTGCAATCCATAGAGGAACCGTATGTTTGGTTCTAGTTCAAGGGCTTGGGACTTCAAGAACACGATCTTCACCAACTCTTCTTTACTGCAACGCCTTTGTTGGTAAGATCATTTCTAACCTTGTATGCACATGCTTCATAGTGATCCTAGGTTCTGAATCGTAGGACGTTTTTTTTGGTTTTGTACTACATCTCCCAAAAAGGCGAGCTCCTCCCATATTCTTGCACGCATGAGCTCAGTGTTGTGTTACCTTTCCCTGCACACTACGAGCCTAATTGAGAAGAAACAACCGATTTGACCGTTCCTAGCAGGCCTGGTTAGGAGATGCTTTGAGGTTCGTGTGTGCCAAGAATTCAATGCAACACAGGCTATCAAACATACCATAACTACATTGCACATATTTGGCTACGTAATATGCATGCTACCAAACATGCCCTAATATTAGGAGCTCAAAGAAAAATAGGAGACGCACATTTGCATTGACAGGTTAAAATTAGATCCCTAATTATGTTTCCTTCTTCAATCCCTAGCGCACCTCACCAAGCACAACGACAGACCACTACACGAGTGTCCAACAACCAACGCCGCCATGGCCCCAAAAGACCGAGCGACTCTATCAGCAGCTCCACCACCTTCGCCTCCTTCATGTTGCATTGTTCGCCGCCACCAAGCAGGCTCACGCGTGGCGCCCGGATGACGCTCCCTCGTGGTGCCTGGAGGCGGGCAAACTCCTCCCCGGTCATGCGTTGTGACCTCACCTTGGAGGTTATGCACGCCCCGTCTTTGTGACCCACGCGATCAGCGCCCCAGCGACATCCTACTTCGGCGCGACCACGACGGAGATGTCCATGGCGGACCGGGTCCTTGCCGACATGACCCGGCATGTTGTGGGTCGTTCTTCGGCACTCCGGCAAGGTGCCGGTGTCGGCACAGCGTCGGGCTGAGGCTCATGCTGACCCGTCCCAAGTCGACGGGACAGTGACACTGTTCACACCCAGGTCGCGCTAACAAAACACCAATCCTATTTGAAGAGGTGTGCGCGGAAAATAGGTGTGGCTTCGCTCAAGGCGCTCCTCCCCGACGCCCCAGCTTGGGCTGGCCCACGGTCGGGTTTCACTGTTTCGTCTCTTTTTGTGTTTTTCTTTTTCTTTTTTCTGTTTGTGTTTCTATTTCATTTCTTTTTCGTTTCCATTTTCCTAATTTCTTTGTTTTCTTTTTCTCTTTGTTTTTTCTCTCTCTTTTTTGGGTATTATACAAAAACTTCAGTGTGTACTACAAAAATGTCCATCGCTTATTAAGAAAACATTCATGGTACATTACAAAAGGTTCACCATGGATTATATAAATGGCCATCATACATTAAGAATTTGTTGAACTAACACAACAAATGTTCATTGTGTATTTGAATTTTCTTCAACGTATATTACACAAAATATTCAATGTGTATTCGAAAAATTTCAACATACATTACCTAGAAATGTTCAATGCGTGTTCAGAAATTGTTCGATGTATATATTCATATTTTTTAAATGTTCAAAATAAAAACCGAGCAAAAAAGTGGGGTGCCACAGTGCACTGGGTGCTATAGTATGCTACAGCGCGTGTTCTATCCTCCGAAGAAGTAAAAAAGACGATTTGGGCCCATGAAAGACCGGCCCAAGCACCAAGTGAAGTGGCGTCTTTTTGACGCACACGCGCGGCCTATAAAGACTTTCCTCCTCACGAGTACGTCTGACCACGGGCCGGGCCCGGCCGGGTTTGGGCTGGGCCTAAAAAATCCCATTGCAAAAAAATAAGCCCCAGGTCCGGCCCAACCTTGCCATCAAGCCTATTTTGAAGTCCAAGCCCGTCGGGCGTGGGGTCGTGGGCCTGGCCTCTTCCTTAAAATCCTAATATGCCAAATCCAAACCCGGTCCAGTCCTGTTGTTGGGCTCAAAACTCAGGCTCAAACCCGGCCTACTGACAAGCCCGTCGGGGCACTGGCCCTAGATTTTGGGGCCGGGCCTGAGATGTCCGGTATACTCACGAGAGCCGTCACATGCCCTGTGGGCCCGAGTGGGCGCTGACGTCATCGCTCACCACGGCCGATCGACTCAGCGACGGCCCACTTGGCAGATCAAGAAGTGCAGGCCTTCCATAAAAGGCGCCCCGCCTCTTGCCGTCCTTTGCCAGCGGACCTCTGTCTTATCGCACCACTCAAATCAAAGGGGGGGGGGGGGGGGGCCCCAATCTCAGAATTTCCGGGAAGTTGCTCTAGGTTCCCGGCCGACCCTCGCGTGAGGATGGCACCCACGGCGGCGGAGCAGAGCCAGCCGCACACGAAGAAGGCGGTGGGCCTGGCGGCGCGCGACGCCTCCGGCCACCTCGCCCCGCTCACCATTACCCGAAGGTACGCAGTCCGCGCGCCAATCTACTCCAGCTAGGGTCATGCCCGTCGCCATGTCCGCGCGAGACGATGACCCCGCGCCGCCGCCGTGGCCCGGGCACGGCGGTTGCGGCGGCGCCTTGCGCCGTTCGATCCGCTTGGCGTTCCGCTTGTTTCCCCCAATGGCTCAATGCCATGCCCCCTTTGGACAGGACGTACTACGTGGCATGCATGGTTCCGTGGAATAATTTATTCCCGTTAAATCTGTCGTGTAGCCGACGATGATTCACGGCTCATTGGCTCTGGATTTCGCAGAATTAACTACTAGCGAGATTTCGTTTTAGAGCATAGCAAACCCTCCTTTATTCTCAAGGTGGCCTCCCTATGATTTGAGCGAATTTGTGCACCCGGCAGCGGTCCTTCTTGCACGACTGCGCGCTTTATCTCGCAATTCTCGTTTGTTCCGGTGCAGATTGTCAAAATAGTCTCTGTCGCATGTCAATTTGTTTACTACCTAGATTTGTAATGGTGGCTGTTGGGTTGCTTTCTGTGAATTTTGGCCTTTGCAGAGAGGGCCTGAATTAAGGGGTATCGTGAAAAACGAGTGGCATACCGTGGCACAATATGGGGCAGCAAATTGCGGTTGGAACTGAAAGGCTCGTGTACTTAGTCGATGGCGCTATCAGTTTTATGTCGTTATCATAGCCGCGCCAGTGTGCTGCCAGCTGTATGAAGGTGGTTGATGGATGGTTTCGGGATTTGCGGTCCTGGAATTTGCTTTAAAAAATATTTTCTGAAATCTCTATTTTCCAGAGGAGTTGTTGACTGAGTCATGTCATTTGTTGTAACGAAATGGAACGAAAGTAATCCCTCCAAGTTCAATAAAAAGGGTATTGCAAATCAACTAATTTTTTGAAATTGTCTCCATTATTATTATTTTAAGAATATTGATTTTATAGGCAACCTTGAACATTTGGTATGAAGGTTCTTACAGATCGATTGTTTTCTGTGGAAATTGATTGCTAATGATAGGCTAGAATAATTGCTTGAGTGACCACTGAATTCAGTTGATATACGAACCCATGATTTACTACTCAGATTGTTATCGGATTCGCACACTCGCATGTAATGGTGTTTCTTTTCAAGATGTTCATGTTTCTCGTGATTCTTCCTTCAGGAGCACCGGAGATGACGATGTCCAGATAAAGATTCTCTACTGCGGGATCTGCCACTCTGACCTGCACAGCATCAAGAACGACTGGAAGGACGCCACGTACCCCGTGATCCCCGGGCACGAGATCGCCGGCGAGGTCACCGAGGTCGGCAAGAACGTGACCAGGTTCAAGGCCGGCGACCGTGTCGGCATGGGGTGCATGGTGAACTCGTGCCAGTCCTGCGAGAGCTGCGACAAGGGCTTCGAGAACCACTGCCCGGGCATGATCTTCACCTACAACCGGGTCGACCGTGACGGCACCTTCACCTACGGCGGCTACTCCAGCATGGTGGTGGTGCACGAGCGCTTCGTGGTCCGGTTCCCAGACGCCATGCCGCTGGACAAGGGCGCGCCCCTGCTGTGCGCCGGCATCACCGTGTACAGCCCCATGAAGTACCACGGGCTCAACGTTCCCGGGATGCACCTCGGCGTGCTGGGACTGGGCGGGCTGGGCCACGTCGCCGTCAAGTTCGGCAAGGCCTTCGGGATGAAGGTGACGGTGATCAGCTCGTCGCCAGGGAAGAAGCAGGAGGCCGTCGAGAGGCTAGGCGCTGACGCGTTCGTTGTCAGCAAGAACGCCGACGAGATGAAGGTATGCATGCCAATGTGTCCGATTGACAACAGAACAGGACCCCATATCTGCTTGCTTATTAAAATACTGCTTAATTCGTGTTTGTGTTTGCAGGCTGCGATGAGCACCATGGATGGCATCATAAACACGGTGTCTGCAAACATCCCCATGGCTCCTCTCTTCGGGCTACTCAAGCCCAACGGCAAGATGGTCATGGTCGGCCTCCCAGAGAAGCCCGTCGAGGTCCCTCCATTTGCTCTGGTTGCCAGTAAGTCCTCTCCTATCTCACAAGCAACCTAGATATCCCCTCCGATTGCAATTCAAAGAAATCATGCATTTTGTGTGTAACTGATACACATATTGTAATGTGTGATTGGATGGACAGAGAACAAGACCCTGGCCGGGAGCTTCATCGGCGGCATGAGGGACACCCAGGAGATGCTGGACCTCGCGGCGAAGCATGGTGTGACGGCAGACATCGAGGTAATCAGCGCGGAGTACGTGAACACGGCCATGGAGCGCCTTGCCAAGGCCGACGTCAGGTATCGATTCGTCATCGACATCGGCAACACCCTCGACAAGGCCTCCGCCACCGCCACCGCCGAGTGACCGACCGACTGGCAACACAACTCAGCACTGCTCGCGGTCTACTTTGGTCTCTGGTTCTCTGCTATTGTTAGTACTAGTGACAATGCGGAATGTAAAGTTCCTGTCTGGGAGGTATGGTGCAATGTTGTTCGTGAGAAAACTGCGTTGGAGGATTGATTGGACAAGTTCGCGTCTTGCCGGGATAATTAAAGTAGGTTCGCTGAGGCTCATGTGACCTGGTGAAATTAACGTGTCAACCTGGCGAAACATTGCCTTAGGTTCTTTAGTGTCTCAAAATATAGTGATGCAAACATTTAGTGGGTATGAAAATGACATGGACTTAAAGTAGACATAAAATTTTCCAACTTTCATAATTAGATCATACTCATACGATGTCGGTATTAATTACTATGGATCTTACAAAATGCAACTTTCTGCAACATAAGTTTATTTATATCATGTTAATCACTTAGATGCAAGAAATGAACATGTTAAAGATGATTAACATGGCAAGCATAGGCATGGAGTGAAAGTACACATTATGTAGTGCAAAACTTATGTAGGAAGCAAATGCATAAGAGTTATAGGTCAATGGCTACTATCATGCCAACTTTGTAAGTTTTAACAGATTCTGTCAGTTATATTATGACGCACTTTTGCAACAGAGTTTTCATAAAGCAAATTGATTCTAACATAGATGAAAATGTCACCATTGCGTAGAACACGAAAAAATGCACAACCTTCATATAAGGCACGTTTTCTTAAGATGCACGGATTAAAAGTTACAACAGTTTTAATATAAGGTAGTGCAGCTCCTTTCGCATAGGCGCTGCACAGTGTAGTGCAGCTCCTTTCGAATAGGCGCTGCACAATCAGGAGTGGGGCCCGGGGTGCCACGCTGGACGGTGGTGCGACGCCTAAGGCTCAGGCGCTGCATAGTGGCGTGCAACGTCCGGTTGTCGGGCGCCACAAAAAACGGTCAGTTTGTGGGGGAAAAAAAGTGAATTCAGACCGTGAATTAGTTTCGCTCTTAGGTCAAATATGTGTTTTTTGCCTTCCCATTGACTTTTGTTCATATTTTCATATCCAGTGCATATTATGCATTCTTTAGTGATTCTTTAATTTAATGCAAAATAAATATATCTTAATCGATGCTTTTAGTGGATAGATGGTCGATGGCATCAAGTGAGACATCGCCTGTCGTGTGCAATAAGAAGGTATACTACTCCTTTGCAGTACTAATGCTTAAACAGTTGTGTGCTAATCGGGATGAGAAGTCGCAGCTTACGTACACGCTTCATTGTTCACAAATAGAGTTCATTCCTTTTCGGTACTAATGCTGAAACAGTTCTATGATAATATTATAAGGCTATGGTTTGTTATCCTAACTTCAGTTATATTCCTGAAGAACTTCTCTTTTTTTGGAGAACGGGTGCAGAACTTGATTCCTCCAAAGTAGAAACTCATCCATAATAAGTAAATACAATCTTAATCATACATTTGCAAATGGTATTCTGTAGACTTTTGTGCTTGCTTCCATCAAAATAAAAACCCTTCTTATATTTTCAAGCTTCTAGCGGTACCACTATACATTTATTATTTGGGCTGCGTTGATATAACCACTGTTCTTATATTTACTTATGCTGTGTCAATAACATTTCTGGTGACTTTTAACTGCAGAGAATGGAAGAAGAGAATCTGAAGAAGCTCACTAAAGGTATGCATACAGACAATCTCTTGAGCCACTGAATTGGGAAATGGTAAGTAGGTGCTGGTGTTTCATTCTGAAACTCTTCTCTTTTCATAATGTGCGTTGACGATGATTCTTTATATAAGAGTCACTGTGACGACTAGCGATTATGCATATTTGTTAATAAAATAGAAACCATTATTTGCTTTGGGTTGGTTCTGAAACTTGCAAAAATGGTGTTGATGATTCTAGGGCCCTACCCAGAAGAGCAAACTTTCTCTACCCCTACCTGTTTAGAAATGATGTGAAGGCTGGAGGTGGCACAACGGAGTCAACGTCTGCTGATGTGTAGACCAGCAAAATGACAGGAACTATAGTTGTCGAAGCTTAAGAAGTTGGAAGAGAGTGCGGACTGATGGTTGTCAACAGGATCTGCTGACAGTCCATCTACCAGATTTGCCCTGCTTTACTTCAGATGAATCCACCTTCAGATTTGCGGCTGGCATGGATGCATTGGAATAGAGAAGTGGGAGATTTTTAGTGCAACATATAGATATGCTCTCTATCTGCTTCTTTCCATGTGTGCAGTAACATATTTGTTGTTCAATCCACACACAGTTTTGTTTTGTAACGCATTTTCTGTACTATGCAGCCCAATGAAATCTATCACCTTGAGCTCCAGTATTTTGGCGTTGGTTGCAAGAGCTGCATTTGTTTACCCAATACGTTGCAAAGACTCAATGCCAAAGTCGTCATGATTGAGATTTTCCTTGTTAGATAAGGCTCTATGGGTGATTTTAATGAATTTGGACCATGGAGTCTGACCGGAGGTCATCACATCAACACGTATGCCTACGCCACCATTGTTTGTACAATGTCAGTTGTTCACACACAAATTAAGCTATTCTGTTTGGGTAGAAGAAACATCACCTTCTGCATCTGCTGTGTATCATAGCTGGGTGACAGCAGATTCCGCATTGGGCTTATCCGCAGTATGATAATCTGTCAGAAAGAATCGATCATAGATATGATTATACTTGTGATTGTTGCATTATAAAGAATAGAAAAAATGGAGAAACCAGGTGATATGGCCACGGGTGTCTTACATGGAGTGCGTTTTCCATTTAGAATAGCAGTTGTAGCTTTTTTACGATCCCTTGCCTCGCGTCTCCTTTTTAATATCTCATCTTGTTTAGCGCGTACTTCTACCTTTCCCTTTGTCTCTTCAATTCTTTTGGATCTTCTTTTTGACCTGCGAGAACAAAATCTTCAGGGACTACAAGGTCCAGGTAGGTAAGAGTTGGTGATATAGTATTTATTTACTTGAATTGCCGCTGTTCGTTAGGCCCTGAAAGGGAGTCTGTGCGCCAGTATGCTGAGAGGATGCCATATGCAACACACAACACTTCTTCAATTCTGATTGTCAGCAACTCAATTTGTCATGTAGACAAAAAATAAATATCAATATTATTATGTCAAGATTACTGTTTTCAGTGAATCTATTTGCATGAAAGTTCTGCAAGGATCATTTTCTACTCCTTGAGGTCTGTAGTAGGAAAAGTGCGTCACTTTGTTTGTCCAATCCTAATTGGCTACGGGAAGGGCCTGATAAAATATATTTTTCTGTGCAACTCCATGGTCGACTGGCAGTTTGAACAAGATCAGTATCGGCTGAAATATATATGTATGAGATCCGTGATTCAAATGTGACACGACATTTTGAGTGGTAGAAAGTTCAGTACAGGCTGAAATACATGCATCTTCTATTTCTATATGGTGTCATATAGTCATAGTGTCTTCTGAAACAAGGATTCCTATTAAACATGTTATTTCTGTCTTGTTCACACTAATGTTGCAGTGCATAAACCACTTGGCGAGAAACAACTAACCAGGAATATTAATGTGCGGTGTCTACTTAATTTCTTTAATAAAACATGTGTGTTGTGACATGGTGTCCTGTAGGTAACAAATTATATTGTAGATCATGATTTATCAGATTGCACAAATCGGCAATGTCATGGTGAAAATTTCCTTTTTTTTCTGATCATAAGGTGTGCAAATTGCAATGATGTAACCTGTGTAGGAGCAGGGCTGAAAGTATGCCTATGATCCTCGAGACGGTGCGGCCACCAGGGCCAGGGCTGTGTGGACAGCGGAGCTAGGGCAGCACGGTGATGGGTTGATGTGTCCTCGAGACGGCGGCCACCAGGGCGAGGATAAAGTGGACACCAGAGCTATGGCAGCTCGCCGGGGCGGGCCGGGGTGTCCTCGAGACGGTTCGGCCACCGGGGCGAGGCCGTCGCGGAAACCAGGGGCGAGGACGGTGGGGCGAGGCAGTTCGTGGCTGGTGGCGGCGTTGACCGGCTTACCGAGATCAGATCGCGGTTATAGTTTTTATTCCTCGAGGTAGCATCGTTGGGTTGTTTAGCACGGCGTGCAGGGGCAGTCTGCCGGCAGAACATTAGATCTGAATCGTTGATTTGATTGGCAGATGTTTGATGTAATCCGGACAGTTGGATGCTATTATGTTTCTTTGATCGGACGGGGCTGGTTATCCTGTGTGTACTATGTGGGTGTGGCTGTAGGGTAATTCAAGTTTTCTCTTTTAATAGTAGTAAAGATAGAGATAAGACCTTTGTTGCGAAAACTTCTCTTCTTTAATTTTCTGCAACCAGTCCCTGTTGCAAAACCTTTTCTTCTATAACTTTTTGTAACTAGACCTTTGTTACAAAAATTACAAACACACCTCTCGTTGTGTCTAAATTTTGATAGCAAGATCCCTGCTGCAAAAATAACATCTCCGGCCACGTCGTAGTTGGTTATCGCCATTCCGTCGTTGTTGCAGAAACTTGTTTCAAAGGTGGTGTGCGTGCGTCGACCGCGGAAAGCGGTCAATGGACCCGCTGGAACATGTGTCAGGCATAAGAGCGGGCGGATGGAGCAATCCAAATCAGCCGGCGGGCTCTAAACGTTTCCCTTTTTCTTTACAATTCATCTGTACTAGAAGGAATTCGCACAATTCATCTATACTAGAAGGAATTCGCATGCTTTGCTGCGCCGTTGTTTTTAGGCACTATTGCTTCTTAGCATTACCATGGTGGTTCATATAATGATATAACAAAAAATTCATTGTGTCAGCAAAATTTTCTATCTAGTCACTTGCTTGAAGAATGTAAGGCGAACAAAACGAGGAATGTGTTACAAAGTTCAGTTGTAATAAGAAGACATGGACTAAATAAAAGGAAACATTAGCAAGTACGCACTTTTTCGTAGCTGTTACTGCAACTTTTGGAAGCATTTTTGTCCACTGATAATATAAGTTTGGCTTGCTCTTGGTCATTCAAGAGTTGCTTCAATCGATGCAATGTCAGAAACTATTGTTTGTTCTTTGTTGCTCCAGTCAAGGTAATGTTAAGACACAGGTACAATTCAGTGATATCCATGCGTTCCAAACGGATGCAACTTATCAGTTTCCAATGCTTCTTTTGCGACTGAAACATGTTCCAAGTTTGGTATTAAAAACATTTGATGTATTGTTGGCCTCTGCAAATCTTTTTAACCCAAAAACTACAAATCCTGTACGGTGACTTCTTTGGATCACCACAGATCTTTATTTTTCAGAGGTCTGCAACGAAAGAATGTGAATTCATGGCTCTCACCATCGAATCTCTTACCTTGTTAGCAAATGAAAAATCATGAAATTGTGGACCTGCGACTGCGTGATTAGAAATACATAAGGTATACATAAAGGATAAACTTGATGAATGTGAAGATTCAAACACCTGGAAACATATAAATCTCTGTTGGCAATTATCCATAAACTTCATATGATGTAACATTTTTCTTTTTTAGAAAAAGAGGATGCACCCCCGGCCTCTGCATCTCGACGATGCATGCGGACACTTTATTGATTATTCACAAAAGACCTTACAAGAAAGTACATCAGTAAGCCTGAAGCCATCCTCTAGACAACTCCTGTTGCTACTCCTATCCCTTTGATATAGTGGTACCGAATGTCCGAGCCTAATACCAAACAGACATCGCACCAAATCCTAACATCCAGTGCCGGATGCCCCATCCAGACCACATACCTGGACTGGATCACACACCGGTCTGGCGCACTCACCAAGGCTGCCTCCGTCGTCTTACATCGATCCATCTTCAAAGCTGGACTAACGCATCGACCCTGCCCGGTCTAATTGTCGTCAACGCCACCACGACGCCAGACAGCACCACCATCCTGCGCTCGTCCATCATCACACGCCCAAGGCGAGAACCCGCTGCTCTAGGCCGCTGAGACCTGTCGTTGTCGACGTGCCAGATGTCATGCCGCTCCTCCTTCGCGAACACCACCTGCTGCCACTGGTCCCATCCCCTCCGACTGCAGGTCCTCTAACCGAGCACCCAAACGCCCTAGGCGGCACCTCCAAGAAGGGTACGACACACGCAGTGTCGCCGCCGCCCAATCTAAGGAGATTTTGGGTCTTCACCCGGGCATGGGGTCGGGGTGGAGGGCAGAGACCTCGATGGCGCCTGCAAGGAGGAGAACGGCGACCCTGGTCGTCGCCACCGTCGGGATGAACTAGTCATTCAGAGTTTCCTTCGGTCCGATGTCACCTCTACCACCCCCGCGAACGCACCGAGGCCGACGACCGCGATCGTAAGGACATCCACCGGCAACTCACCGCCCACGCGGTCAAGACACCATCCATCCACCCCCCCCCCCCCCCCGCGAGCGTCGCCAGCCGAGGGAGCCGTCGCCATGCCTAACGGGGCCGCCGTCCCAGGTCCAGGTGCCTCCACGATGGCTGGAGTGTCGAGATCTGCCACAAGGGACGAGATCCGACATCGCGCGGCCGACGCCAACGCCCAAGCCCGTCGTGGACCGATCCCGCCGCCGCCGGGAGCCCGCACGCTATCGGGAATCCCACACCCATGGATCTGGGCGCCCGAGCACCGCCGCGAGCCCGCCGCCTCCGGGATCCGCCACACCGTCAGGAGGGCCGCACCCCGCGGATCAGGACACCCGCACCGCCGTGGATCCAGGAGAGGGAGGAGAGACCCTCCGCCGCCACCGTCGCACGCACGGGCTTTGCCCGGCGCCGACCATCGGCAGCGGCGGAGGGGAGAAGGGCGTTGAAGGGTTGCTAGGTGACAGCGGCGGCTGAGCCCTCCCGAGCCGCCCGCAGGTGAGGCGACGCGAGAGGGTTACCTCTTAGTGTACCATGGAGAGTATGTGTCATATAGATCATTAGAAGTGTTGCTTTATTCAGTACTTTGTGTCTTGCTATTACAGTAGAGGTAACATGGAGAGTATGCCGCCACACATACATGTTAGATTATTCAGTCCTGCTATTTCAAAACAAAGTTCAACTGACCTATGGTATGAATCAGCACAACAAGCCAGGGGTTCCAGTTGGAATTTAGAAAACAATAAAAAGTTGGAGACCACTCAAGGAAGAAGCACTAATGTAAGAAGCTAAACTGGATCTTGCATGAACAAAGCTGGGGGATGCATTTTAGTTATCTTGAAGTCAGAACTCTGAAACAAACATATCTTATTAGCATTCTCTAAAAAAAGGAACTCAACGCAATGAACCAATTTCAGATATAATTCATACTGCAATACATACTCTATTGTGCACGTTAAGTCTCAGATCATAACACATGATGAACGAAGATCAGTATGCACATATTTTTTTCAGAACCATATGACGATACCAAGGAATATGAGAAGTTTATTTTGCTGGAAATTTGTTTCTTATCCACTCTAGAAATTTATACCAGATAACTGTACAACATGAATAACATTCGACCTTATGCTCTTGAGCATTCCTTCATGAGTGATATCTCAACAATATATCTTAACCTATTTAGACCTTCATCAATAAATCTCCAAGGAACAAATGCAACCTCCCTTGAGGTCAAGTGGTGGGTATGATGGTAGAGGAGGCATTATTGTAACATGCTATTGTGAATTGCTGCATGGAAATCAAACCTAGGTGAAAATATAATTGTATTGAACTACACAAACAAAATATTCACAGATATGGCTGTTGTTGCAGCTCACCTGGATAAATGCTCAATAAATAATGTGAAATAATAAAGCAGCTTCTCACTAAATGGTGAGCCATTGTAGAGCCAATGTTATAAATAAAAGTGTGGTATTATGGCTATTTACAAAAGCATTATAAACAAGTAATGTAATATATGGTCTACGATGGCAAACAATTGCTTATATAATCTTGAGATGATTTAATATGTTTGAAGTTAGTTGTTAACCGAAGTTTCTTCCGCAAAAAGTAGCTTCCCAGCATAACACTCTCTTCCCTATTGTTTTTTCGATAAAGGACATTTCATTGAATTGATTTATCAAGGTGAACTCTCTTCCCTATTGTAAACAGAGACATTACAAATCTCTAGCACATCTAAGAGGCACAAATCTGATCATTTACTTACTTCAATGATGTCGCTGAAGCTTACAACCTTTTTATGGAATTTAGAAATTTGCAGCTACTGAAGGGAAACATGTTCATCTTCAGCATGGGCCGTTAGTGACATTAATTGTATTATCCAGAACCAACACCTACACCACCATAAAATTACTACAAATGAGATCAAATAGCCCATTAATCTGTTTTCTATACACAAATCTCAAATGAAAAATCCAGCTCATGGCTCATTTCTTCCTTCCACTGCAGTACTTTGTAAGTATTGCATAAAAATAAGCTAGCTAGTGAGCAATATGTAACATAACTCCAAGAGCAACAGTACGAAAAGTGTGAGGAAGGGAGAGTCCATGGATGGGCTGGTGGTCAGGGTCTCAAGGTGTCACAACCTGGACTTGGCGTTGTGGCCGCTGGACCTATTACGGGCAGGGCTTGCACAGCGCCCAGCACAACCCAGTACAACGGGCAAGCGCCCAGCTGCAGCTCGCACGGGAGGGTGGAGATCCAGACCAGCGCCACGTACAGCAGGGCCGCCACGACGATGAGGTCGAAGGGCGCTGCTGCCCTACCTGGTGCTACCGCGCCGCGCCGGACGGTCGCCATGATCTACAGACGTGCGAGGGACTGCAGGGCCCTGGGTCAGGCATGCCTGCGCCGTCGGCCGCCATGGCTGTGTCCGGTACCGCGGGCCGCCATGGCTGCATCCCTTCCGTCTGCGAGGCGAGGGTGCCAGCTCAAGGGCGGCGGCAGCCGATGGCATGGTCGAGGTTGAGGGTTGGGCGGGGTGGTTTGATTTTGCGGCGAGAGAAATCAGTCACAAGCACAACTAATGCATCCCCGGCTGGAAAACCAAAAAAATCTACTGGTATCAAATTGAAACATAAACGTACCCTCCAGAATCCCCGACCAAACACCAGGTCGACATTGAATCGTACAACCCTCTTTCTACCCATCACTATTCACTACCCAAGCCGAACTGGGAAACAAGAAGAAAAAAACACCAAACCTTACCACTAGCGAGACGAAGGAGGAGCGGCGCACAACCAACCCACCGGCGAACGAAGTGCATCCAGCACGCCTGCAACAGCAATGAAGCGCATCCTGTACCTCATGCCCGCCGCCGGCAGCTAACCCATTTTCCCCTCGCCTCAGCCGAGCAACTCCGCAAAGGCAACACGCAAAGCTGTGTGCGGGAGGTCGATGCCGCACCGGCTATCGTAGCAACCAGAAACCGAACCAGCGTAGCGAGTGGACGCGTGGCCAGCCAAGAGCCCGCAGCCGCCACGCGGCCACCCCGAACATGTCCCTCCACTGACTCCCACGACCCACAGCGTTGCCAGCGATATAAAGCGAGCCCACCGATCAGTGCTGACCGAGTCAAAATCGATCGACACAATCAAATCATCAGCCTCAATCGATTCCTAGGGCTTCTACCCCCATGGAGATTAGTGATACAGTAGACTAGACTTCATAGGAAAATTTTCTTCCGCTCCAACATCTTGTGTAAGATCTTATGGTTTTCCTGTGTATAATTAAGCATCCTAACATTCATGTACCCTCTGTGTAAATTAAACTGCAAAATCGTCAAAATGGCAGGATGTTAATATTCCTGTTTTTTTATTCTACCATAGTTTGTTAAGAAATGACTAACAACGTTTTGCTCTTGCCTAATGTGCTTGACCAAGAATTCCCTATTCTCCTGAAGGGGCATTTTAATTTGATAGGAACCGAGTCCCTACCAGGACGAGCTCTCAGGTTATAGGGGTGGAAGGAGGGCTGGCGAGGCGGAGGGCATGGCCGACGGCGTTGGGGCGTTGTGATCGCGCGTGCGAGAGAGAGACTCGGGTTATAGGGGTGGAAGGAGGGCTGGCGAGGCGGAGGGCATGGCCGACGGCGCTAGGGCGCTGTGATCGCACGTGCGAGAGAGAGAGACGGTGGCTAAGATTTGGGGTCTCGGCTCCTGAAGAAAGCCGAGCAATTATGATTGCTTCTGATTATCTTAAAACGAGTCCTTACATGAGTTTATATAATCTTCCTATGCACTAACAAAAACGACAAACTGGTCTAAGCCCCTAATAACGACAAGATAAGTTGGGCCAAGCCCCTAACTGCCTGCGCCATTGGGCCCCCTCCGGCTATAGGATATGTCGGTCATAACATTTCTCCCTGCCTACGCAAACAGCTCGACCTTGAGCTGGAAGTCGGGGAAGTGCTTGCAGAACTCCTCGAGGTGCTCCCAAGTGGCGTCCTCCTCCGGAAGGCCTTGCCACTGGACCAATAAGTGCCACACACCTCGGCTCTGTTGGGCCTTCAACACCTTCTTTGGACCGGGAAGGAGACGACCCTCGGAGGTCGGGGGAAGATCCGGCGCGGCCGCCGGGGGATCGTCGTGCAAGGGCTTTAACAAGCCCACATGGAAGACATCGTGGATGCGGGCGCCAGGCGGTAGCTGAAGTCGGTAGGCGACGTTGCCAATGCGCTCCAATACCGGAAACGGCCCAGCATAGCGAGGACCCAGCTTGCGCTTGGCGCGAGGGTCCAGTGACTGCGTAGTGCGGTGGAGGAGCCGCAGCCACACCCATTCTCCCACCGCAAACTCCGCCTCGCGGTGGTGAGCGTCATAGTATTTCTTGGACAGCTGTTGGGCCTGGAGAAGACGATGGCGCACCTCGGCAAGGATCTCATCACTACTGCAAAGAAGGTCGCTCGCCGCCTCAGTCCGGGTCGTCCCAGGTTGGAACGGTGGGATGGGTGGTGGAGGATGGCTGTAGACCACCTTGAAGGGTGTGGCATGCAGGGCGGAGTGGTAGGAGGTGTTGTAGCAGTACTCCACCCAAGAGAGCCAGTCCACCCACGCACGTGGGCGATCACTTTTCACACAGCGTAAGTACATAGCAATCACCTTGTTGACTACCTCGGATTGGCCGTCGGTCTGTGGGTGGAACGCCTTCCATCCGAAAAAGATCACGCCAGACATGGCCGGTGAACACCGGGTCACGGTCGTTGATGATCGAGGAAGGAAACCCGTGGAGGCGGACGATGTCGTCGAAGAAAGCACGCGCGACGGAGGTAGCGGTGTAGGGGTGGCCGAGCGCGATGAAGTGTGTGTACTTGGAGAAGCGGTCGACCACCGTGAGGATGACGGACTTACCGCCCACCTTGGGAAGGCCCTCGATAAAATCCATGAGACGTCGGCCCAGACCTGGGAGGGCACCTCAAGGGGTTGTAGCAGGTTGCAGTGTCTCCGTCTTGTTGCGTTGGCACGTCACACAAGACCGCACCTAGTCGCGCACCAGCACACGGTCGCCAGAGATGTAAAAATCTGTACGGAGGCGGTGGAGGGTCTTCTGCACACCCTCGTGGTCGGCCGAGTGTGCTAGCAGAATGGTCTGGTGACGGAGATTGCCGTGATCCGTCACGAAGAGGCGTCGCCCGTGCAGGAGTAAGCCGTCGTCCAGACGCCACGACTCTGGCAACTCGCCCCTCTCGAGGCGCTACCGAAGGAGCTGCACATCCGTGGATGTCGCCGTGGCTCGGCAGATGTCGTCAATGAAGGCGAAAGATGGCCCCGAGCTAATGCAAAGGGCAACCCCCTCGATGTCGAAGGCGCACGTGTCGAGGTCGGTGTCGCGGCGAGATAAAGCATCCGCCACGATGTTGAGGCGGCCTGGCCGGCACTCGACCGTGAAGTTGAACCCGCAGAGCTTGCTGATCCACTCGTGCTGCGGAACGGTGGATAAGCGTTGGTCCAGCAGAAACTTGAGTTTGTAGTGATCCGTGCGAATATGGAACGACTGCCCCAATAGATACGGCCACCAGTGGCGCACGGCCTGTACCAAGCCAATGAGCTCCCTCTTGTAGGCCGCGAGCTTGTGATGACGTGCGGCGAACGGCCTGCTGAAGAACGCGAGTGGCCTGACGCCCTGATGAAGGACGATGCTAAACCCCACTCCCGAGGCATCACAGTCTACCATGAACTACTGGTCGAAGTCCCGAGAGCCTGCTTAAGGGCCTGGAAAGCCTCAGCCGCCTTAGTATCCCAGGAGAAGGCGTCGCGGCGCAACAAGAGAGTGAGCGGTGCTGCGATAAGGCCGAACTCCCAGATGAACTTCCGATAGTATCCCGCAAGGCCCAGAAAACCACGGAAGGCCCGCGACAAGTGCGACATGGGCCAGGCCGCGACAGCCGCGACCTTGTCGGCATCCATAGCGACTCCCTCCGCCGAGATGACATGGCCGAGATAGGCGACGAAAGACGTGTCGAACGAGCACTTCGAGTGCTTGAGGTCCAGCTGATGCGCCCGAAGCTCGTTGAGGACTATGACGACGTGTTACAAGCGCTCCGCCCATGAAGAGCTGTAGATGAGGATGTCATCGAAGAAAACGAGCACAAACCGCCGCAAGTAGGGGCGGAGGACGCCGTTCATCAAGGCGTGAATTGTCTATGTGCCATTGGAGAGGCCGAAAGGCATCACCAAGAACTCGAAGTGACTGTGATGTGTGCGAAAGGCGGCCTTAGCGACGTTGTCCAGGTGCATCCGAACCTGGTGGTAGCCTAAACGAAGGTCGAGCTTAGTGAAGAAGTGTGCCCCGTGTAGCTCGTCCAGGAGTTCATCCACGACTGGTATGGGAAATTTTTCCTTCGGTGTTTGGGCGTTAAGAGTAGGATATTCGATGCGGAAACGCCACGAGCCGCCGACCTTGCGAATGAGGAGCACAGACGCCAAAAATGGCAAGGTAGAGATCTGGATGATGCCCAGGGCAAGCATGACCGCGCATTGGCGCTCCAGCTCGTCCTTCTGCAGCTGAGGGTAGCGGTATGGTCGGACGGAGACGGGGGTTGTGCCCGGTAACAGATGAATGCGGTGGTCATAGGAGCGGGCTGGCGGAAGGCCTTGTGGCTCGTCGAAGAGGTCGATGTGCTGCTGCAAAATACGAGCCAACAAGAGTTGCTCAGGTTCGGTGGCGGCCACCGTCAGCTGTGGCTGGGGCGCCACTGGTGCAGCGCCACCCATGCCCTCCCACCGAACGCGGCAACCCAGGCACGAGAAGGTCATCGTCATGGTGTCGAAGTCCCAAAGGATGGGACCCAGGGTCCGCAAAAAGTCGACGCCGAGGATGAAGTTGAAGCAGCCCAAGTCTATGTCGACGCACGTGATGGTGAAGTGCTCGTCGCCAATGATAATGGGGACATGCCGCGCAATCCCCTGACAGTGGAGGCGGTCACCGTTAGCCATAGTAAACCTGATTTGCTCCCTGCCTGTCGGATGGAGCGACAGGAGACGCATAGTAGACTCGGGCAGGAAGTTATGGGTGGAGCCTGTATCCAGCAAGGCTAGGATGCGCTCCCTTTTGATCGTCACCAGCAGCAGCATAGTCTTCTCCACCCGTATACCCGTGAGGGCATGGAGGGAGACCACGAGGGCGGTCGCAGGAGCGGGTGCCGACGCGACCTCTGCGTCAACTGGGGCGGGCAGGTCGCCGAGCATGGCGACGGGGGTGTCCTCCTCGATGTAGTCCACAGCCTCCAAGTAGAAGAGTTGTGGGCAGACGTGGTCCGACCACGTAGGGCTCGTCGCAGTTGTAGCATAGCCCTTGGCGACGACGCTCGAGTGGCTTGGATGGGGTGAGCCGACGAGACGGGCGTGTCGCGGCCGCGGCGGGGGGCGCCGCGGAAGCCTGGGCAGGCCGCCCTGCACGAGCACTGTCGAACGGGGTGGCAGGCGATGGTGCGACTGATCCAGGACGGTGACGTCTGCTGCATGGCCACCGCATGGCGCTCGAACGCACGGGCGTAGTACATGGCCGTCTGGAGGTCCTGTGGACCGCGCATCTTCACACGCGGATGTGGTCCGGTAGGCCACAACAAAGAGCTCGGCCCGCTGACAAGCCGAGACGCCGGGGGCGTGGCACGCCAGCGCCTACAAGCGCTCGGCGAAGTCTTGCATCGTGGTGAGGAATGGGAGGCACCCAAGCTTGGCCAGCCGACTCCCGTGGATGGGCGGTCCAAAGCGCAAGAGTCACAGATCACGGAATTGCTCCCATGGTGGCATGCCGCCCTCATCCTGTTCGAGGGCGTAGTACCACGTCTGTGCGGCTCCTCGAAGGTGATACGAGGCGATCCAGGTGCGATCGGATGCGAGCGTGCGCTGCCCCCATGAAAAATTGGTCTCACTGGTTGAGCCAATTTAGGGGGTCCATGGTGTCGTCATAGGTGGCAAACTCCAGCTTGGAGAATCTGGGAGGTGGCTGGGCATGGGCGACGGGCGGGTGTGTCTCCGCTGCGTGGAACAGCAAGGACGACGGAGCCGAGTAGGCAGGTTGCGGGGTACCACCGTGGAACAGGGGGCCATCCACGCCGTCGTAGGGATCCGCGGAACCCGAGGGCCCGTCGTACTGCATGGCCGGGTGTGACGTCGGTGGTAGCGACAGGTATGGTTGGTCCGGGGCCGTCGTGTAGACCGGTCTGAGGGACCAGCGAGCCAGGCGGGCAGCGGGGATGGCTATGGGGGGAACCGGAGCTGCTGGATGGGCACCCCCAGGGTCGGCGTCGGGATGCCCTGAGTCGAGGTCGCCCCCAAGCCGCCGAACGGCAGGCCTTGGGAGGATGGGGCGACCAAGAGGGGCATACGGGGCGGCGGCAGCAGTTGCGGCTACGGCGGCGCCATGGTGGGGGCGAAGGCGACGGGCGGCTGCGGGGCATAGGGCCCCGAGAGGAAGGTGTGGATGCCCGCAATCGCCTGCCCTAGCTCCCGTAGCGCAGCTGACATCTCCGCTAGGGTGAAGACGAGGGGACCGGAGCCCGGCGACGTCGAGGTGGGATAGGAGATCGGTCCGGACAGGGCATGTGATGTCGTCGTGGTGGCCATCGGCGTGTAGGTGACCGGCGGCGGGAGGGTGGTGTGGGCTGAGGAGTGGACATGATCGGATCTGAGATAGCTGATACCAGATTGATAGGAACCGAGTCCCTTCCAAGGCGAGCTCTCGGGTTATAGGGGTGGAAGGAGGGCTGGCGAGGCGGAGGGCGCGGCCGACGGCACTGGGGCGCGGTGATCGTGCGAGAGAGAGACGACGGCGGGAGGGTGGGGGTGGGCTGAGGAGTGGACATGATCGGACCTGAGACAGTTGATACCAGATTGATAGGAATCGAGTCCCTTCCAGGGCGAGCTCTCAGGTTATAGGGGTGGAAGGAGGGCTGGCGAGGCGGAGGGCATGGCCGACGGCACTGGGGCGTGGTGATCACGCGAGAGAGAGACGGCGGCGGGAGGGTGGGGTGGGCTGAGGAGTGGACATGATCGGACCTGAGACAGCTGATACCAGATTGATAGGAATCGAGTCCCTCCCAGGGCAAGCTCTCAGGTTGTGGGGGTGGAAGGAGGACTGGCGAGGCGGAGGGCGCGGCCGACGGCACTAGGGACGGTGATCGCGCGAGAGAGAGACGGCGGCGGGAGGGTGGGGTGGCCTGAGGAGTGGACATGATCGGACCTGAGACAACTGATACCAGATTGATAGGAATCGAGTCCCTTCCAGGGCGAGCTCTCAGGTTGTGGGGGTGGAAGGAGGACTGACGAGGGGGAGGGCGCGGCCGACGGCACTGGGGCGCGGTGATCGCGCGAGAGAGAGATGACGGCGGGAGGGTGGGGTGGGCTGAGGAGTGGACATGATCGGACCTGGGACAGCTGATACTAGATTGATAGGAATCAAGTCCCTTTCAGGGCGAGCTCTCAGGTTATAGGGGTGAAAGGAGGGCTGGCAAGGCGGAGGGCGCGGTCGACGGCACTAGGGCGCAATGAGAGAGAGAGAGAGGGCGGCGGGAAGGTGGGGGTGGGCTGAGGAGTGAACATGATCGGACCTGAGACAGCTGATACCAGAATGATAGGAATCGAGTCCCTTCTAGGGCGAGCTCTCAGGTTATAGGGGTGAAAGGAGGGCTGGCAAGGCGGAGGGCGCGGTCGACGGCACTAGGGCGCAATGAGAGAGAGAGAGAGAGAGGGCGGCGGGAGGGTGGGGGTGGGCTGAGGAGTGAACATGATCGGACCTGAGACAGCTGATACCAGAATGATAGGAATCGAGTCCCTTCTAGGGCGAGCTCTCAGGTTATAGGGGTGAAAGGAGGGCTGCCAAGGCGGAGGGCGCGGTCGACGGCACTAGGGGCGCAATGAGAGAGAGAGAGAGGGCGGCGGGAGGGTGGGGGTGGGCTGAGGAGTGAACATGATCGGACCTGAGACAGCTGATACCAGAATGATAGGAATCGAGTCCCTTCTAGGGCGAGCTCTCAGGTTATAGGGGTGAAAGGAGGGCTGGCAAGGCGGAGGGCGCGGTCGACGGCACTAGGGCGCAATGAGAGAGAGAGAGAGAGAGAGAGAGAGAGAGGGCGGCGAGAGGGTGGGGGTGGGCTGAGGAGTGAACATGATCGGACCTGAGACAGCTGATACCAGAATGATAGGAATCGAGTCCCTTCTAGGGCGAGCTCTCAGGTTATAGGGGTGAAAGGAGGGCTGGCAAGGCGGAGGGCGCGGTCGACGGCACTAGGGCGCAATGAGAGAGAGAGAGGGCGGCGGGAGGGTGGGGGTGGGCTGAGGAGTGAACATGATCGGACCTGAGACAGCTGATACCAGAATGATAGGAATCGAGTCCCTTCTAGGGCGAGCTCTCAGGTTATAGGGGTGAAAGGAGGGCTGGCAAGGCGGAGGGCGCGGTCGACGGCACTAGGGCGCAATGAGAGAGAGAGAGAGAGAGGGCGGCGAGAGGGTGGGGGTGGGCTGAGGAGTGAACATGATCGGACCTGAGACAGCTGATACCAGAATGATAGGAATCGAGTCCCTTCTAGGGCGAGCTCTCAGGTTATAGGGGTGAAAGGAGGGCTGGCAAGGCGGAGGGCGCGGTCGACGGCACTAGGGCGCAATGAGAGAGAGAGAGAGGGCGGCGGGAGGGTGGGGGTGGGCTGAGGAGTGAACATGATCGGACCTGAGACAGCTGATACCAGAATGATAGGAATCGAGTCCCTTCTAGGGCGAGCTCTCAGGTTATAGGGGTGAAAGGAGGGCTGGCAAGGCGGAGGGCGCGGTCGACGGCACTAGGGGCGCAATGAGAGAGAGAGAGAGGGCGGCGGGAGGGTGGGGGTGGGCTGAGGAGTGAACATGATCGGACCTGAGACAGCTGATACCAGAATGATAGGAATCGAGTCCCTTCTAGGGCGAGCTCTCAGGTTATAGGGGTGAAAGGAGGGCTGGCAAGGCGGAGGGCGCGGTCGACGGCACTAGGGCGCAATGAGAGAGAGAGAGAGAGAGAGAGAGAGGGCGGCGAGAGGGTGGGGGTGGGCTGAGGAGTGAACATGATCGGACCTGAGACAGCTGATACCAGAATGATAGGAATCGAGTCCCTTCTAGGGCGAGCTCTCAGGTTATAGGGGTGAAAGGAGGGCTGGCAAGGCGGAGGGCGCGGTCGACGGCACTAGGGCGCAATGAGAGAGAGAGAGAGAGGGCGGCGGGAGGGTGGGGGTGGGCTGAGGAGTGAACATGATCGGACCTGAGACAGCTGATACCAGAATGATAGGAATCGAGTCCCTTCTAGGGCGAGCTCTCAGGTTATAGGGGTGAAAGGAGGGCTGGCAAGGCGGAGGGCGCGGTCGACGGCACTAGGGCGCAATGAGAGAGAGAGAGAGAGGGCGGCGGGAGGGTGGGGGTGGGCTGAGGAGTGGACATGATCGGACCTGAGACAGCTGATACCAGAATGATAGGAATCGAGTCCCTTCTAGGGCGAGCTCTCAGGTTATAGGGGTGAAAGGAGGGCTGGCAAGGCGGAGGGCGCGGTCGACGGCACTAGGGCGCAATGAGAGAGAGAGAGAGAGAGAGGGCGGCGGGAGGGTGGGGGTGGGCTGAGGAGTGAACATGATCGGACCTGAGACAGCTGATACCAGAATGATAGGAATCGAGTCCCTTCTAGGGCGAGCTCTCAGGTTATAGGGGTGAAAGGAGGGCTGGCAAGGCGGAGGGCGCGGTCGACGGCACTAGGGCGCAATGAGAGAGAGAGAGAGGGCGGCGGGAGGGTGGGGGTGGGCTGAGGAGTGAACATGATCGGACCTGAGACAGCTGATACCAGAATGATAGGAATCGAGTCCCTTCTAGGGCGAGCTCTCAGGTTATAGGGGTGAAAGGAGGGCTGGCAAGGCGGAGGGCGCGGTCGACGGCACTAGGGCGCAATGAGAGAGAGAGAGAGAGAGGGCGGCGAGAGGGTGGGGGTGGGCTGAGGAGTGAACATGATCGGACCTGAGACAGCTGATACCAGAATGATAGGAATCGAGTCCCTTCTAGGGCGAGCTCTCAGGTTATAGGGGTGAAAGGAGGGCTGGCAAGGCGGAGGGCGCGGTCGACGGCACTAGGGCGCAATGAGAGAGAGAGAGAGAGGGCGGCGGGAGGGTGGGGGTGGGCTGAGGAGTGAACATGATCGGACCTGAGACAGCTGATACCAGAATGATAGGAATCGAGTCCCTTCTAGGGCGAGCTCTCAGGTTATAGGGGTGAAAGGAGGGCTGGCAAGGCGGAGGGCGCGGTCGACGGCACTAGGGCGCAATGAGAGAGAGAGAGAGGGCGGCGGGAGGGTGGGGGTGGGCTGAGGAGTGAACATGATCGGACCTGAGACAGCTGATACCAGAATGATAGGAATCGAGTCCCTTCTAGGGCGAGCTCTCAGGTTATAGGGGTGAAAGGAGGGCTGGCAAGGCGGAGGGCGCGGTCGACGGCACTAGGGCGCAATGAGAGAGAGAGAGAGGGCGGCGGGAGGGTGGGGGTGGGCTGAGGAGTGAACATGATCGGACCTGAGACAGCTGATACCAGAATGATAGGAATCGAGTCCCTTCTAGGGCGAGCTCTCAGGTTATAGGGGTGAAAGGAGGGCTGGCAAGGCGGAGGGCGCGGTCGACGGCACTAGGGCGCAATGAGAGAGAGAGAGAGAGGGCGGCGGGAGGGTGGGGGTGGGCTGAGGAGTGAACATGATCGGACCTGAGACAGCTGATACCAGAATGATAGGAATCGAGTCCCTTCTAGGGCGAGCTCTCAGGTTATAGGGGTGAAAGGAGGGCTGGCAAGGCGGAGGGCGCGGTCGACGGCACTAGGGCGCAATGAGAGAGAGAGAGAGAGGGCGGCGGGAGGGTGGGGGTGGGCTGAGGAGTGGACATGATCGGACCTGAGACAGCTGATACCAGAATGATAGGAATCGAGTCCCTTCTAGGGCGAGCTCTCAGGTTATAGGGGTGAAAGGAGGGCTGGCAAGGCGGAGGGCGCGGTCGACGGCACTAGGGCGCAATGAGAGAGAGAGAGAGGGCGGCGGGAGGGTGGGGGTGGGCTGAGGAGTGAACATGATCGGACCTGAGACAGCTGATACCAGAATGATAGGAATCGAGTCCCTTCTAGGGCGAGCTCTCAGGTTATAGGGGTGAAAGGAGGGCTGGCAAGGCGGAGGGCGCGGTCGACGGCACTAGGGCGCAATGAGAGAGAGAGAGAGGGCGGCGGGAGGGTGGGGGTGGGCTGAGGAGTGAACATGATCGGACCTGAGACAGCTGATACCAGAATGATAGGAATCGAGTCCCTTCTAGGGCGAGCTCTCAGGTTATAGGGGTGAAAGGAGGGCTGGCAAGGCGGAGGGCGCGGTCGACGGCACTAGGGCGCAATGAGAGAGAGAGAGAGGGCGGCGGGAGGGTGGGGGTGGGCTGAGGAGTGAACATGATCGGACCTGAGACAGCTGATACCAGAATGATAGGAATCGAGTCCCTTCTAGGGCGAGCTCTCAGGTTATAGGGGTGAAAGGAGGGCTGGCAAGGCGGAGGGCGCGGTCGACGGCACTAGGGCGCAATGAGAGAGAGAGAGAGAGGGCGGCGGGAGGGTGGGGGTGGGCTGAGGAGTGAACATGATCGGACCTGAGACAGCTGATACCAGAATGATAGGAATCGAGTCCCTTCTAGGGCGAGCTCTCAGGTTATAGGGGTGAAAGGAGGGCTGGCAAGGCGGAGGGCGCGGTCGACGGCACTAGGGCGCAATGAGAGAGAGAGAGAGAGGGCGGCGGGAGGGTGGGGGTGGGCTGAGGAGTGGACATGATCGGACCTGAGACAGCTGATACCAGAATGATAGGAATCGAGTCCCTTCTAGGGCGAGCTCTCAGGTTATAGGGGTGAAAGGAGGGCTGGCAAGGCGGAGGGCGCGGTCGACGGCACTAGGGCGCAATGAGAGAGAGAGAGAGGGCGGCGGGAGGGTGGGGGTGGGCTGAGGAGTGAACATGATCGGACCTGAGACAGCTGATACCAGAATGATAGGAATCGAGTCCCTTCTAGGGCGAGCTCTCAGGTTATAGGGGTGAAAGGAGGGCTGGCAAGGCGGAGGGCGCGGTCGACGGCACTAGGGCGCAATGAGAGAGAGAGAGAGGGCGGCGGGAGGGTGGGGGGTGGGCTGAGGAGTGAACATGATCGGACCTGAGACAGCTGATACCAGAATGATAGGAATCGAGTCCCTTCTAGGGCGAGCTCTCAGGTTATAGGGGTGAAAGGAGGGCTGGCAAGGCGGAGGGCGCGGTCGACGGCACTAGGGCGCAATGAGAGAGAGAGAGAGGGCGGCGGGAGGGTGGGGGTGGGCTGAGGAGTGAACATGATCGGACCTGAGACAGCTGATACCAGAATGATAGGAATCGAGTCCCTTCTAGGGCGAGCTCTCAGGTTATAGGGGTGAAAGGAGGGCTGGCAAGGCGGAGGGCGCGGTCGACGGCACTAGGGCGCAATGAGAGAGAGAGAGAGAGAGAGAGAGAGAGAGAGGGCGGCGGGAGGGTGGGGGTGGGCTGAGGAGTGAACATGATCGGACCTGAGACAGCTGATACCAGAATGATAGGAATCGAGTCCCTTCTAGGACGAGCTCTCAGGTTATAGGGATGGAAGGAGGGCTAGCGAGGCGGAGGGCGCGACCGACGGCACTGGGGCGCGATGATCGCGCGCAAGAGAGAGAGAGAGAGAGAGAGACGGCTGCTAGGGTTGGGGGTCTCGGCTCTTGAAGGAAGCCGAGCAATTATGATTGCTTCTATTTATCTCAAAACAAGTCCTTACGTGATTTTATATAATCTTCCTATGCGCTAAAAAAGATAAACTAGGCTAAAAACCCCTAATAACGATAAGATAAGTTGGACCAAGCCCCTAATTACCTGTGCCATTGGGCCTCCTCGGGCTATAGGATATGTCGGCCATAACACTTGCACCATCATCACGTGTGCCGACCTGTCATCTCCCGACTCAGTGATTAACTTGACGACTTCAGAGCAATCAGTTTGAATAACAATGGGCAGCGTTGACCACTGAATGGCAAGGGATATACCAAACCAACATGCAGCTAATTCAACCTGAGATAATGCACTTCTCTTGTACTGTGGTACAGCCACCATCTTGCCTTGGACGTGATCACCATTGGGGTTGGCCTTTAAAGCAAGTAAGGAGCATATGTAGCTGGAGAGAAGCCGAGTCGATACCTCCACTGGCGGAGGACGCTTGTGGTGAACGATCACGTTTCTCACGTGCCAATAGCACCATATTGTCATAAGCGTAAACAGGCGCTCCTCCTCCGGCAGCTCCGCGAGCACATGGAGCAGCCACTCCGGCCGTTGTTCACTGGTCGCCGAACGTTCGGGATGTCCCATTCTTGCACCATCGCCTGTCACAACGTGACCGCTTGAGGGCATCTGCAGAAAGCATGAAAGGTGTCCTTCAATTCGGTGGCACACACATGACAAAGATTAGAAACTTCAAGTACACGACGATGCTTGTTAACGCAATCAATGGTCACCCGTCACGCAAACACATGCACCTTTGAAGGAGCAGGGCATCTCCATAAAAAAGCACAGACACACGACGATCCTGCTCGCTGCTATTGAAGATGGACGAATATTCCTGTGTTTTGGATTTCTTGCGAACCAAAGAGGTTTTAAACTGTTATCGTCCGCTATCGAGTCATTGTGTGCACTGAGGACGCTATTGTGCCTCTAATCACTATATCTACTCCATCCATCCCACTTCAAAATATAGGACATTTCGTTTAGTTAACACAAGAGTCTTACCAGAATTCACAAAATATTTGAAGTGGAGAAAAAAATATGTTTAACACCCCCAAATTAATGAAGAAACGACACAAGTAATGGTACAACTTATTTGAAACAGAATCCCGATAACCTAGTACAACTTATTTGAAACTGAATATTAATGATGTGTTCAGTTCAGATGCAGAATCTGGTGCTACATGAGCTGTGATCAAAGATGACAAAGGTATGTTCATTGCAGCGAGCTCCTGCGGGATTGCACATGTGGCGGATGCTCCACCAGCAGAGTACGGGTGGCTGCCATACAGGCACAGCTCCACAGCTAATTTTCTTTCCACCCCAAAATTCCCGTTTATCAGTCGAATACGAACTTTTATAGTATTTATAATTTGAATTGGGCCTGTTAATCAATCCTAGTTATTCATGTGCGAAATCCAAAGGCTGAAAGTAGTGGGATTCGCAGTGAACAATATATTGTTGCTACATCCACCATGTCCCAGACGGACACAGCTTCAGTGACATAACTGCACCTGCCTTTGGATGTATGACATGTGGGCCAGCCACCTGTTGGGCCCACCTGTCATACATCCAAAGGTAGGTGCAGTAAGTCACTGAAGCTCGGTCCGTTCCAGACAGATCACCTCATCTTTCTCAAAAGAAGTGGTCTACACTATTTCTTTTGGGTCATGTTGCAGCTTGAGATGGAAGATGTGTAGAGTCCCAAAAAGATGGTTTTGGAGGAGATAGTTAGAGTAAAAATTGTAGTCTAAATTTCTGAATTATTTTCTTTGTTACAAATTTGTGGGGGTTGCATATATTAATATTGCTTTCTATATAATATAATTTATTTTAGCATGCATACATCAACAGTACTTCCTTTTTGCCGTTGAATCTATTAGCAAGTCTATGGTATTTCTGTTTCTACCAAAAATCACTTCATAATGTTAAATGTGCATTGCACGTGCATACATACTAGTTTCCTATAGGTTATTGGCTAATGACTAATGCTTACGGAAACCGGTAGCATGACGATGATTTGAGGCTTTTGGTTCTTTTCTTAGGCTGGCACGCCGAGCTTTTTCTTTGAAGTTTCGCTGTCATTGGGCACATGTGCTTGCATCCTAGGTGGAAGGAGACCTGTCCATGATTTGGCAGGGCGATTCGACAGATTTTAATTATCACTGATGTACTTGTAAATGATGTAAGCTTATTTAAGTCTTAATAAAGTGCCATGAAGGCTTTTCCTAAAAAAACTCCTTTCTCTAACAAACTTGGAGCATCAACTAACGCGTCTCTCCTCCCCTTCGTCTCTCCTCCCAAGAGAGAAGACGACTAGGCATTCTGCCTCTCATCAACGGCGCCATCGATCCGTCATGTCTTCAATGGCCTTAGGGTCAAGGTGGATCCCAGCCTTTGCTGGTAGGAGGATTTCAGTTTTAGGTGTTTTTCGAGTTTTTCGAGTTTTGCTAAGGTTTATGTGTTGCTCTGGTCTCATATTCCTTTTCTGAGTCTTTCACTCGAGTCATATATTCTTCTTCTAGGGTCCTATATAAATTTAACAAATCCTGCTGAAGATGGAATAAGATTCTCTCCGTCCAGGCCTGTCCTGGTGATGCGTCCAGCATTGTTGGAGGGCGTGCCTCTTACAGATCTCGCGGTATTCAGTTGATGGTTGTTTTTTATGGATCTGCTCAAATGCGGTCTTCATTCGTCCATGTTCATGTGTCTCCGACGGGCATCGTCCACAACTGGAAGACCCAATGCAGAACTCATAGAGGTGAGTCTGCCTCCGAGCTCGCCGGAGGAGAGCCCAAAGGATGAAGACCTGCCGATGGAGGAGGCGACCAACAATGCACCCGAGCAGGCGATCACAGATAGAAAGGCTGCCAACGTCGACAAAGGCCAAACCATCCACTTCAATCGTTCGTTGACCTCACCTCACCTCGATCCAAGTCAAGCGAAATGCAATATCCGTTTCTATTTGATGCACCGAGTTGGATGGCTGGACAGGTCCACGAACGTTTAGTGTGTCATTTGCTACGGCTTCCTGGTTTATACCACATGTTCGGGATGTTGATTCGGCCGAGCTCATGGCAATAAGGAATAGTATTTATCTTCTGTCAAGTATTGGATGCACTAAAGCAAAGGTAGAATCAAACTGCTTGTTTGCGATGGAGACACTTGAGAGCATGGATGATTATATGGAGCCTGACAGTGCTGTCGTAGCAGAGTGCAAGCAATTGTCCATCGACTTTAACAAACTTTCTTTCAAACATTGCTTCAAAGAAGCAAACCAAGTAGCAGATGAGTTAGCAAAACATTGCTTTAGTATAAGAGGGTTCTTGGGATGATGTAATCCCGAACTTTATTTCTCATCTCCTTGTAAACGATATGAGCATTATTCGAGGAATAAAGTCTAATTTTGATCCAAAAAAAAAAATCACAGTTGTTCATCAAGCCTTTCAAAGAAAAAGCATCTCTAGCCATTTTCTTTCAAAGAAAAAGCATATCTAACCATTTCCATAACCAATCTGCTCCTCACTATAAAACTTGTAGACATAAAATACACTAATATTGTGCTCAACTTACACTTTTCAGACCGCAATTTCTGGCTAGTACGTAGCTTGTATTTCTATGACCGAGAATCACGGGAATAATATCTATCACGGCAGCTTTCACTTGGCAGCGCGTCAGGTGCCATCCTTTCAGCACGCAAAGAAACCCTTACACACAAGATGCTCAAACAACCAGGAGAATCAGGCGCACACTGGGCTCATGCCTACTCAAGATCGTTCAGGAAGAGGGTCAGCTCTGAGAGCGGTATGAACAGAAGGTGGAGCTATCCCATCAGATTTCATGCACGGCTGCACTCGGCAGTCTGGCAGGCAAAGGTCAGCCTGACAACGTTGTGTTAACTAGCCGGGATACCATCCGGCACAGCCTGAGGATCATCACGCGCCCAGGCTGAAGGTCATCCCTTATGGAGGTCGTCAGCTTGTCGAGGCTTGGCTGTGACAGCGTTGTCTGAGCTTGGCACACTTTGATCGGCAGCTCCAATGGCTCAGAAGGATACACCGCGCTGTTCCAGATTAAGCAGAGGTGCCATTGTAAGTAAATGGCGTAGGGATGCACACATAAATAGATATAAGCTCTGGTTTCGCTGGACTAACCGGCTCAGGTCTGTCATGTCAATGGTGAAAGCAACCCTCTTGGCACTCTTGTAACTCATGAAGCGAAGACTGAAGATGAGCTGCCCTGCTTGACACGGTACAGATTTGTAATGACTACACAATTTTTAGGTTAACAGTGTAACTGAGATAGGAAAGAACTGAACTTATGATGGAGTTGATACTTATAAATCTTAGATAATTAAATTAGTAAGGCCATCATGTGGCGCCCTCAGAGTAAACTGAGTTATTAGCATGCGACGATCTTTTGTTCATATGCCCTTTTAGTTTTATCACATACAAAATACTTACATCTATAGAAACCTTTGCTCTCTAATAAATCCTAACTTCTGTCTAGATCAAATAAAGAAAGTAGTCTCCCTCATTTCCAGATGTACCTTCAGCAAGCAACGCATGGCAACGTCTCCATATTTTTACGTTAGTTAACACTTGACAGAAGTTATGTTTACACCCTAGCCTATGCACTATCTGCTTACCTGCTTTCCATAAAGCAAAATAACAGTAACAGACTGTACAGTGAGGATTTGTTTGAAAATAGTTGTGCATGTACCCGTTCTGTTATGATTATTAGACATGAAACTTCAAATTTCAGGAGTGCTGTAATATGTCAATAAGATATGTTTATGAGTTATTGCTTTATGATACAAGCACGTCACTGCATGAAAGTACAAAAGAGAATGGATAGAGAGGAGACCTGTCTGGGAGTCCACACTAAAATCTGCAGAGATCAAATTCAATAATTCCCCTCTGGCATCCTCAATTTCTTCCAGGACATCAATAAGATTACCGAGAAGCAAACTTGTTTCCTGCACAAATATGTGGGACTCATTAGACTGAATTTGGCTATGTAACTTCTGAGACATGACAGCTGTTGTGGTTGGCACACACTCTGTGAAGTCAAGCACCTAGGTTTGGCTCTCACTTCTACATTAATTTATAGTGTAGGGGAACAAGTCTTACCCCTCAAATCTCCATTCCTTTACCAAAACTAAAAGGGCAAGCGTCTTAATATTATAAGTATAAACACAGGACTAGAACTATACTTACTTGTAATAACATTTCTGAAACTAAAAATCAGTATACAATTGTGGTCTAGAATGTGTGTATGTTGTATGTGTGCAAAAGATAATGCTTCAATGTCTGCTTAAGGCGCACAAATATATTTCATATGCAACTAAATATTATAGGAATTAATTTAACTTTACAACAACAACAACAAAGCCTTGAATTAATTTAACTTTACTCAAAAGAACTAGTCCAAATTGTTTCATATGTAAGAACTTTCAAAGTAAAGGCAAACTCACCATTGTCTTCTTCTGCAACGATCTTAAGTCGCTAAATCTTTGATTCTCCTCAGCTTTGAAAACAAAACCGAATGCAACAGTTGCTTTCAAATTTGGAAATGCCTGACCAAGAGAACAGTACCATGAGTTCATATGTACAGACACAGAAGAAGAAAATATCAGTTTCCTCGTCTCACCTGTTCTATTTTGGTTCCCATCAGTGAGTTACTCACAAATATGGTTGACATATCGCTGAGGTTTAAGATGATCCTGTAAAAGGCACAGTAACACAAGAAGTAAGACATAGACACATGATAACAAGGTTGTCTTCCATTGCTGGCTTATTGTTACCAATAGTTTTGCAAAACTGGCGGTCACAAGCAGGTACAAGATTGGCAAGATTATGCACCCCAGATTCAGGGTTAGACACCAACAAACCTCCGATGTCGGGTTCATTTTACTAGCAAAAAGTATTGCCTCGTTGAAGAAAGGTTTTACATTGAACATAGATATCCTTTCAAAATACAGTAAATAACTTGCCAAGTCCATGCAGGTTTGTCAGGACTAGAAAAAAACAGTTTAAGGTTTAAAGTACATTGAGCCAGTTAAGACCAGTAATTGGTTTCAACAAGTACCAAAGACCTGGTAGTTTCTTGTTCCAAGGGAAATCATGGTTGCTACACTATGCAAAAGGGAAGGTGAATACAAGGAATCAGTACCTTTGTAAGAGCAAATTGCGATAGTTGAGAATGACATCACGCTTATTTTCCCTTTTAACAATGTCATTCAACTCCCAGAGCTAAAAAAACAAAAAAGTAAATGTAAATGTAAATCACTGAAGAAAGAAAAGTATATACGTAAACCTAAGGCATACACCAATACCGATGCTTGCTGGTTGATGATACGACACTGATTTCTCATCTTCAATTGCTCTTCAGCAACCCTGAGGACTTCACTAATATTACCTTTAATGTTGCAAAAATGTTCAAGCAAAAGCTTGAGGTTCTCCACCTTCTGTTGAATCGTGTTGAGTACAAGCTTCTTTTCAGTTATCCTAGCATTTCCTTCCTGGTAAAAATGAGTGAGTGAATACACAAATATTTGCACAAGTGCTATATTTGGGCAAATGCAAGTATGCAACGGGATTATGGTAGAAGCAACTGGATTTATGGAAAAAGAAAGGATAAACTAGAATAAGAACAAATGAGATAACTGGAAGTAAGAGCTGCAGAAATGGCAGTAGCACTATTGCAGCAAGAATCGTTGCTACTGATAGTTGATAGCCCAGAAGTAATACATCAGCTTCACGAAACATAACAGCAACAAAAGAAAAGAAAATATATTGCCGAATGTCAGATCTTTTGCGGTTATTCAGTTAACTGACTCTTAGAGCATCTCCAGCCGCCCGCCCAAGAGGCCCCCCCAAGGGCATTTTTTATTGCCGGCGGGCGAAAATCGGCCCAGTCGCGCCCCTAGGAGCCCATTTTTCGCTGGTTCGGGCCGAATTTTGCGCCGGCGTACCCAGCCCGGACCCAGCGCGCTGGGGGGTGCCTAGCCGCGCCGGGCAAAACTTTTTTGGCGTGAAAAGGGGTGGGTCCGCCGAGTCAGCGACCGCGCGGCATCGTCGTCCTCATCGCCTCGATTCACGCAAGGAATCAATGCCGCGCTGCCGCCGGTCAGCCTTCCATTGATGCGGCTGGTTCACAGGCGGCGCCGTCAGTACGGGGCAACGCGCGTCCACAACGCGCCTCTCCACGCGCCCCATCGCCCCTATAAAAGCCGACCCCTCGCCGGTGCCCCGACACAACTTCGCCTGCCCCAAACCCCCGCCGCCGACACCTTTTCTCTCTCCCCACGATGATCTCCTCTCCCCTTCCTTTCCCCCGATGGCGGAACGCTACCCAGGCGACGGCGCGGCCCGCAACGGTTTCGGCCGCCAGCACCTCCACAAGGACGAAGCCCGCCTCTTGTACGAGGTGGAGTACCCGACGCCGCCCGACATGCGGGCGCCGGGCGCCTGGAGGCTCAACACCGGCGGCGGCCCCGTGCCACCGGTGCCCACCGGAGCCGAGCGGCGCGCCGAGATCACCCGGATCCGGTCCTCCCTCTCTGAGGAAGTGCGCCGGCAGTCAAGGTACGCCCCGGACAGCACGAACCTCTAGACGGCGTACTTCCGAGCGCCGCCGCGAGGAGCAGCTCACGTCCACCAACAGCGGCCCTGCGCGCGGCCGCAACAACAACGAGGGCCGCCGCCTTTGGTGGGGCATCCCCGGGCGCACGCTCGAGGTCGTGCTCGAGCACATCGAGGGCGGCAACGTGCCGCGCCTCGAGTACCCGACCGAGCCGACCTCCATCTCCTGCCGGCGCGGCTCATCGTGGATGCCACGGCGCATGGAGACGCCGTCCTTGTCGTCGTCCCACTCCTCCCACTCCTCCGGCGCAGCGCGCACACCGCCCGTCGCCGTGAAGGTCGAGCCCGGCTCGACCCCACTCCGGCGCAGTGGTCGCAGCGGCGGGGGCATCACCATTAACAAGGGCCGCCGCCGCAAGCCCTCACCTCCTCATGGCCACCTCCGCCTTGTCAAGCCGAGAACGGAGCCTGGCACGGCAGTGGTGAAGTAAGAACGCCTCGACATGGCCGCCACCGACGAGACGGCCATGAAGTGGGCGCACGACGACTACGTCCGTGAGGAGATGGAGCGGCAGCGCCGGGACCTCGAGGAGATCGAGGCTCGCCACCGTGCCCGCCACGACGAGGAGCTCACCGGCCTGATCATCCTCGACGATGACAGCGACGGCAAGGCGCCAAGGCCCTCCAACCCCAACCTGCACCGTTTCGGCGACGCAGGGCAGGGCTGCAGCCCGGAACGGCGGCCGCGGCGCGCAGGACGGCGACGGCAACGGCGAATACACCAATTTCTACAAGCTCCTTGGCATGTAGAATGCGGCGGCGGACGACGGGACGGCGGCGGCGGACGTAGTCGACCTAGCTTTTTTTTCTTAGTTTTGTAATATATTTTTAAATGAAAATCGAACTTTGGGCCGGTTTTATGACCTTAAATGGGCTGAAAGCGGCGGTTGGGGGGCGCCAGTGGGGCAGCGACTGGGAAGCTGAGCCCCCCCCCCCCCCCAGGCCAATTTTAGCGCCGGCTGGCCCCCAGGCGGCGCTAAAATCGGCCCCTGGGGGGGCCAACGGCTGGAGATGCTCTTACAACTTTGGCAAATAAAACAAACATGGTCATTTGAAAGGAATGCCTGACAGTATGATATTTTGATATGCAACAAAGAAAGGGCAGGAAAAAAGATTTAAAACTATGAATGACCATAATTATGCGAAGAACAGTAGTACACAGTGATATACCAGTCTGTCACGGGTATTAATCGAAGTTTCTGCATAAAGAGGACCTCCCTTCATCTGTGCAGCACCCATTGTAGGACGACGAAGCTGTGAAATCTTGGATTTCAGATAGCGGCATTCTTGAATTCCAACTTGACATAGTTGTGCTTTGTTCTGCACCAAAACAGAACAGGGGCAAGCTAATAGCTTACTGCACTTGTACCTTATAAGCTATCAAACAAGCTGAAAGTAAGACAAAGAAATTCTTACTCGTAGTTTATCAAGTTTAACACGATTTATTTGCAGTTTTGCCTTTTCATATGCCAGCTTGCCATGGAGAGACATTGCCTCAGCTAGTCTGGAATCTTGAATCCTCTGATTCAGAAAACGAGCACAACAGATAAGTGGAAGTAATTTCCTAACAGCGACAGACAATATGACAACTAATTAATGATAGCATACCACAGCAGCAGGAAGCCTCTTATATGTTCTAGCCACATGAATCTTCCCCAGCATATCTCCTAGCATATCAAGCTTCATTAAAAAAAACAAGAAAAATATATAAGATACAACAAACTCACGCTCCATAGGACATTTCCACAAGATATTTTGCATGCTAGATCATTAGGTTGAGCTACAGAATTGAACACATATAAGAATAAATCAAGTTGCAGCAAAAGGAAGTTCGCAAAAGAGATATAGAGAACTATAGATTCTGAAGATCAATTAGTAACTGTATACAAGCTCCAAATAGGCAAGTGTGCCATATCAGATTGTCTCTAAAAAGTCTGCCAAAACTTGTTGCGAGAGAAATTCACTCAGGACCGCGGCTTCCGGATTTGCGAATGGAAACAGATATGTTTGGAACAATCAAACGATGTTTAAAGGAATGGTGGTCAGAAGTAATCCTAGATTACGTTTTCCAGCCACCTTGTGTGTTTATTATGGAAGATAACGCTACCTTAAAACTCTTGAGAGTTTCGAAAGGCTAAAACTCTTGAGAGTTAAAAGATGATTGCATTCCAAACACAGTTACAAGGTCCTAAGAAGTATGTGGAGCCAAGGTTTGATCCTAAAGACCACAATAATATATTTGCTCAGCTAAAATTGAAGGAATAATCAAGAACAAGGCAAACAACTTGAGTATGAGATCGTGATGCAAGAATCTATAGGACTAAAGAATTGTTTTCACAGTGCGCTAGATATTTCATCTAAACAGTGTAACGGTTTTGTTCACTTGAAGAGTTAGCATAGTTTAAAAAAAGGTGTGCCTAGGCAGGCGCTTAAGCACGCCTAGGCTCACCTGCGCTTTGGCCATCAAAGCACAAGGCGGTAAAAAATGCACAATTAACTCCTACCGCTTTTTTTTAACTTTGAGAGTTGGTGAGTTATACCTAAGTTTGTAACTAGTTTTGAACAGAACCAGCAAAAAGAATAATTCGAGTCGAGTAATGTACTACTCCCTTCAGTAGGAGCAATTACTGAAGCACATCAAAATAGAATAAGACTACTGCAGTACTGCAAGGGTCTCTGAAGTATTCAAAGTGAATGAACAAGAAGACAGTAACTTAGTACAGTAACAGGGCAAAATGCATACCTGTTGTAGGTTAAGCTTACTAATAGATTCTGGGCATATATGCATCTGCTTCATGGAATCAGATACGCTGAATGCTACCTGCACGAGGCAAACACTCTAGATTTTATACTGGCTATTCACTCCAAAGTTCAAACATTTTGAAGACCAACAAACATGAATGACTTTGAAAGCTTGGATACAGTTTAAACTGGCAATTCTCTGTCTTACCTTGTTCCAATCATCACCTAATGATTGTGCACTATCATGAGCCTCACTCTGATTTTCTTCTGCCATACGAGAAGACAATGATACACAAGGAAGTTGTTTTCGTGATGTGATTGGGCTTCTAGGTCCCTTTGCTCTTTTTTCAGGCAATGAACGTTCAGCACAGACATTTTCTTCAGAGCTCCTTTTTCTTCCACTGCCATCTACGCATTCATGATTTGCTAGACTACCCAAAGCAGGGACATCGCACAGAGTATCCTGAACCAAAGCTGATACAGTGCAGCCATGATCTTCAGCTTTGCTGAATGTGTTATGTGGTTCCTGAACAAGCTCATTCCTCTCAACTAACGGTGATTGACGATTATGAGTTGCAGGTGATTCATGAAGCTTCAACTTTAATGCATGATCGAGATCTGAAATTCTCTTACCATGTTTCATTAACTCACTCCCCAAAGAAGATGCCTCGTGGCTTACCGCATTACCAGTGGAATGAACAATAGGACTGAAGATTTGCTGCCTTTTGGAGCGTAGGGAAGATACAGAACCTTGTATAATTTGCAATGGCTGAACTAGTGTTTTCGGAGTATGTAAAACAGTTTCCGAATTCAAGATTTCACTTTGCTGGTGCAACTGCTCAGCATCCATCATTGAAAAGGTAGGAACTGCACTTGCAATTTGATTTGCTCCATGTGGTTCATCTTTTGACAATGATTGATCCAATACAGGAGGTTGCAGGTCAATATTACTCATGAAGGACCCATAAGGTGGAGGTGGAGAGAGCAATGAAGCAGTTCTATTGACATTAGGGTGAACGGCTATATGGTCATCACTGCAGTTCTCCTGCAAACTAAGCAATTCCAAAAACCATGCAAGTGCCAAAAAAATGGATTGCCAGTAAGTCAACTAACTATTAGTTTCGGACCAAATCACAGTAAAGAAATTAAGAGAAATATGAGAAATAAAAGAACTTGTAAATGATTTTAGCTTATATTCAACAGTCCTATGATAGTATAAGTGCATAACTGTCTCCAACTATTGCTATGAAGAATGTTTACAGAAACAATGTCAAGCTAGATAGCACATTAAGCTGAACGGTCAGTAAGGTCAAGTTCAGCCTTCAGGCTTCAGGTGCTTGACCCAAGAGGTCACTAAGGAATCTCTGAAGTACAAAACATCATGAAAACATCCATAAACAGTTAGGGGGTGTTTGGTTTGTGACTATGGTTCCCTTAGGTTGCCACGGCCTAAGGTTAGGCGAGTTTGACCAACTTATGATTTTCATGTTTTGCTATCAAGAACATTTGAAGTTTTTTATTAAATAAAAAACAAAATGCCATCAGAAAACACTGATTGAAATGATAGTTCTTAGGACATATCAATACTACGGAGTACGGACAGAAAACTGCCAAAAAAACTTCTCAGTGATATATTGACCATAGTATTGACAGAGTGAGACTATTTGTGATTGAGGTGTTATGTGGCACAATGGGCTAACCGGCTATAGAAGATATTTCTCGCTTTAAGCCATATATTATTGTTATATTTCTAGAAATTCAGTTAAATAGGGCTAAACCAAGTTCTCCAAAAAGACCAAATCCCAACCAAAACCTAAGTACACCAAAGGTTCTAAAGGTTGTACTGTTATTCACTCTAGGCAAGCAATTTACACATTAATTTAGCAGGTAACCACAGATGCTTACTGTACTCACGTCAGTTAATAGAACAGCCATAGGTAACAATAGCATGCCTTGTGCACAAACACTTCTTAACTGACACCAAGTAACCAAGCTGCAAGCAACATTCCCAATCACATGCTATGAAATGCAATCGTGAAACCTTGTGTGCATTCACTCGTTTGCTACTTCTAACCAACAGATAGCTATATTGGCACAATAAAATCTTTGAAACCGAATTAAACCAAAATTGGGAAGTAGGACAACCAACAAATGTTTAGAGACTTTAGTAACACAATTTAATGTCATAGGCTCATGAATTTGCAGTGATATCATGCATGGGTTACTTTCTCAAAGAAAAAAAAGGCAATAAAAGAGAACTGTCAAATACCTGATCTGAGATTTATGATGAACACCAACTACCATTTCATTGTCTTCTTCGGTCGGATCAGAGCTACTAGTAATGTGCTCCTCAAGAGAACTAACTGAGCCCAGCTCATCAGAAGACACACCATTGCCAATGTATGATTTTTCTTGCCTGTGCTCTTTCTCAGATGCAGGCAGTGCCAAAGCCTGCTTGGCAGTTATGAAGTTCGTTTCATCTTTAGGAGACGTTGGTTCCTCAACCTCTTGCAGTAAATTGTTCAATGTGGGTGACAAGTTAGTATAATCATAACGTTTAGGGTTTTCTGCACACAAACTCATGTCGGTCAATGCATCTCGGCCACCACTCGATTTTACAGACTCTGATCCCTTCAGTGCCTTTAGCGGTGTTGCAGATTCCGAACCGAGTGTCCTTAGACTTCCAGCTGAGTGGAGTGAACAATCATCTGGAGGAATAACATTGTTGAAATGCAACGAAAACGTGTGGGAATCTAAAGTTAAATCATGGCAGTTGTCCTCCGATATTCCAGAATCTGACGGTCTCCCCGATTGAATAAAACTTGCTGACACGACCCCAAAGAAGTTGTCATCTGTCAAGACAAACAAGCATGCAAGTAAGAAGATATAGCACCTGTACACAGAATAATCCAGCACACTAGCTAAGGAATAACTAAGGAATAATCCAGCACACTAGCTAAGGAATAACTAAGAAAACAAATGATTTTGGAACCCAATTTGATAAAGTTCTCACAATAAAGCATTAAGGCCAGCCTTAAGTGCTCACTGAGACACACTTCCCACAACACTCAGACGAAAAAATAACTATGACGTCATAAATGAATAATTTCCATCTTCAACCGTCTGTGGCCTCAGCTTTCTAAGGTAAATGCATAGACAGGGACAAAAAAGGGCATGACCCAAATCTTTGGTTCCAGCAAGAAAATGAGCAAAAACAGAAACCCGAAGCAACTAAAATTAATGTTATGTTTGCATATGGAGGATTTGGATTCAAATCCTATAGAATTTGAACCAAAAAACGAAAGCCTCTCCAAAATATATCTAACTCATTCCAACACTCCCTGAAACATAAGCGAATGAGCATGGCTCGGCAACAAGTGAAACCTTTTGTCCATTGAAGACTGAAGGGTGAAGGCCAGACTTAACATAAACCATTGACTCGAGCACTTAAAGTGAGGTGAGGAACCCCTGATAAACAAACATAAATAATCTAAAAATTGGCTTGATAGATGCAACATTCTGAGCCTCGAAATTAATTATCGCCCAAATTAACCAGTGTACATCACTTGTAATGAGCTAAATGTGGGCTGGTAATAACATGTAACAAGCTGATTCACAAGAAGAAAAATCTTAGACAAACGAAGGGAGGAGGCTACCTCCTTCGAAGGAGGAGATGGACCCGGCGGCGCTGCTGGGGGAGGCGGAACTGACACCCACATCCCCGACCCAACCGAACGGTGACTCGTCCTCTCCCTCCGTCTCGTCGCCCTCCGCCGCGTCGCCCGCGAGGGGCCTCCCGGGAGATGGGGAGGGGGAGGAGGGCCGCTCGTCCGGGGGCGTCTCGAAGTCCTCGTCGCGATCGAAGACGTGCACGGCGGTGGTGTCCGCGAAGCTCACGCGGCGGGAGCGCTTCCGCGCCACCGTCGCCGGCGACTGGGAGACGGCCCCGCCGCTGGCGTCCATGGGAGCGGGGGGGGGGGGGGTCTTTGGGTGACCACGGGGTGGTGGAGCTAGGGTTCCGGCGTTGGAAACGGTGGGGGAGACGACGGGGGGTGCGGGCTTTTGGAGGGAAATTTCTTTTGGGTTGGCGAATTTCCGTGAAAGTGAGGAAAAATGTAGGGAAAGGTTGTTGGGCGATGGGGCTTCCGCTACCACGTTTGAAAAAGGTAAAAGTGTGCGTATATTTTGGTCGAAATATACATATTTTTATTAGAGCTAATACTACTATTTGCATTGTGCTGTCAACAACAAAAGAGAACTTTACTTGCAATGAATTTTATTACCTTTTGCACAGTGCGTGCAAAAAATAGGGGCAATCGTCACGCAGGCGGGTTACATGCGAAGGCTTAGATTTGTCCACTTTTGTATTGTTCGATTGGATCAATCTTAGCCGCTAGATTTGGATCCACCGTAAAAAAATGCTCCTACTAAATATTGAACAAACCATCCCAAAGACATTGCAAAATATGACATTTGAAAAACAAGAAATGCAATAAAAATCATGAAAAAATTGTCCAACAAAAAGTTTAAAGATTGTTGAGCATTTGTTTGGTAGAACTTCTCAGAAAAGGTTGCTCTAAACCTCAAAAGGTTAGAAGAACGCATGTTGATTACACTAAAGCTCCCCGCAAAAAAGATTACACTAAACCTAAGAAATTGAATTTAGTTGCTCACATGGGTTTGCTAGCATTTCAGGGGTCTTATATACATTCAATGAAAATCAAAAGGAACACATGTGCTACCATACATAGGTGGTTGCCAAAGTGGCATTGGAGTCCAAAGCCATGCAGCTTTGGCGGTGAGTTTTTACCGACAAACCAATGGCAAACCATTAAGTTTGTCTCATTGTTGGTTGAAAATGAATGAGAAACCAAAGTGGCAAACCCCATTTGAGGAGTTCAAAGCGCCCCCAAGTAAAAAAATGATGGCTCTAGCTCTCATTAATCTATTGGATTGGATGACAAAGAGGAGCAAAGTGGAGGGGTAGGCGTACAAGCCACCATGCCAAAGAGAATCCATCAGGAGATGGGAAACAAGTGGAAGAAGAAGAGGGTCGCGCGTGATGGCGTGAAAAGCAAAATGTCTGCCACATGGACATGTATTTTTTTCGCTAAGGAGTTGAAGAATGAGGGGGGTGGGGGTACAAGCTCTTCATAAACGTGCGCAGGGGGGTATGGAGTTCGACTGAGAGAAAGAGAAGTTGAACACTGAGAGGAAGAAAAATAAATTTTTAAAGGCAAAAGAATATGCAAAATGGGAGACATTGTAAAGGAATTGAGAGAGAGGGGTGGGAGACAAAGAGAGAGACAGAAAGAGAGGGGAGGGAGATGGAGAGAGGAACGGAGGAGTGGGGGATCATGATGCAGGACACTAGCTTCTTGGATGAGGAATGTAAGAAGTGGTTGGTCAACATGAAGAATAGGATCAACGAACGCAACCACGGAGGCGTTTGATTCGCTTGTGTATCACATATGAATTGTTGAATTTTATTTACATGTGTTGAATTATTGAATTATATTTTAGTGAGGCGTTTGATTCATTCTGGTATCACCTATGAATTGTTGAATATATATTTTTGACATGTGTTGAATTATTGAATTATGGTTTAGTTTGTTTTGTCAAATTGCTGAATTGAGGATGAATTTGTGTATATGATGGGACTTGCATGTATATGAAGGTTTTCCATGTGGGGTGTGTGGTTCCCCTGGTGGACAAATAAGCACGTGACATAGCTAGCAAATTTGGTGTTCGATACATGATGAAAATCAATCCAGAAAGAAAACATGCTCACGAAATAGATGAAAGTTCATTTCCCTTTCCACTCTAAACTCCCAATCTCTAACCAATCAGTGGACTTCTAATCTCGTCGCCCCTAAACTCCCATCCCCACTCCTTCAAACCAAATGGACCCTTATCCATCCTGTGCCTTGCGTGCCAGAAATAAAAAGACCAAGCAATGTGGAATGGAGGGGATAGTGACAGAATACAAACTTTGAAATCAAGCAAAAAGATTTAAGTCTGACACAGCATGGACATAAAGATACACATACAGCACCTCACAAGAGTTTACCACAAAGGCACATTAACTCCAGTAATCCATCCTGATAAAAACACAGATCAAATAGGCACGTCAAGAAACAGAACTATCCTCCAGAAACTCAAAAAGGTGCTCAGTGCTACAATGGTTGTTGTAAAGAAAGGAAGTAAAGGCCTCATTGTCCCTGGAGATGCCGTCGCCTATAAGAATTCAAAACCAGTCTCAGCTCTCGGTCGATGGTTACACTAATTGGTTAGATGTTGTAGACGTTAGAGCAAAAGTACATACATGACTACAGACAGTACTCGGTCTACAGTGATCCGTTACAAATAATACCCAATCATCAAAACGCGGCAATTTGTGTCTCCTTGAAGATCGCCTCTGTCATGATAGCCCCTCATTAAAGTACATGATATGTTCCCAGTGCAAAAGGACAATGGACGACTGCAAGGGCTTCCACCATCAAACTACATCATCAAGTTGATATCTGCAGTCTGTTGCGCCAGCTCGTTCATCATGGCCTCGTCAAAGAATTTGTTGATGCTAACATCCTCGCTCATGCCCTGGAAAATGGGTGTGCATACGATTAATTCTATGATCAGTTCAAAAGAGGCTATCATTGTATGTAAGTTCAGTATCTAGATGTATGCCTCACCTTCCTTCGCCTGGTCTTTACCATGAACTCACGGGCAAGGTGTTGTATAGGTGCCGGTTCCAAAGGCCGGAGGACAATGCCCTTGTCAAGAGGATCGCCAGGAACAATAGCCCAGTGGTCAAACACTGACACACAAAATGCTTGTCCCTGTGTATGGTATCTGAGATCTGTCTCAAACCCAAAAGACTCTATGACAGGTAAAAATGCCTGCCAAATGTAGAAATAATACCATCAGCAAGAGTCAATACAGCTCTTATGCACAGTAAAAAATAAGGCTGGATCAGAAGAAATGGACCATTTCTTACCTTAACAACGTATACTGGAGTGCCTGGCTTGGGTACATCGGCTGTCACATGGCCACGTCGCCGCGACAGGACCGTGTATATAGCAGACACACAGTCAATTGGAGTTTGGATCTGCCAATGCCAAATGCACGCATTTGTCATATCAGGTCAACAAATACACGTGTTCTGTTCTAGATGGTGATGATTAGTCTATGTACAAGAACCATGATCGCCATGACTAACCTCAATATAATAAACAGGCTCCATTAGTCGAGGATTAGCCATCAGAAATGCTGAGTAGACAACCCGACGAGCTGTGGGGATTATTTGGCCACCTCCACGGTGCAATGGTTCTGGAGCAATATTTGCATTTAAGATCTTGAACTTCACATTCCTGATTGGTTCATCACACAAGGGGCCTTCTCTAGCCCCCCACTGAAACCTGAGGTTAGGGCAGTAATAAAATGGTTAAGAAAGGCACCGAAAAAGATTCCAAAGGAAATTTGACTTAGTAGAACAGAGTGCCCTACCCTTGAACAATTGAATCTTTGACTGCATTCAGCAAGTTCTTATCCACCTCAACCGAAAGAGAGTCATCCAGTAGAATGTTAGGACCCTGTGTGTCAAAGTATATATGATATGTTCAGTCCACAAAATGGAAAATATAACATGGATGAAACGAACTGATGGTCTGGTGGAAAGTTTGTGGCACGTGACCAACTCAACATCAACTGGAAACATTTAATCAGTAGGCTGGAGGGGCTCATACAACTCTAATAACAGATGAGAGAACCCAACCAATAATAACAAATTTGCTACATGCCTAGACAATGACAGGTCAGTAAGCAGTTTGTCGTCTTACTTGTTTGTCAGGTCCAAAAGCCCATATTGACCTTGCTGCAAGCACATCCCACTGGTAGCGTTGGCGAAAGAAGTCGGTGACTTCTTTCTGCCTTGATTCAAGGCTAACGAGGCCATTTTCTATATCTTCTGCCAAGCCCTTCTCTAGTGGTTCAGCTAACTGCATGTTTTTACAGACAAAGAAAACCCCAATTAGTTGACCATATGTGTTTGTTTACCATGATGAAGAAAGATGGGCACAAGAAAAGCCAAAAACAAAATCTAACCATGGTAATTTTGTTCCTCTTGTTGGGTGTTTCAGCAAAACATTTCATAGAGGAAGTATCAACAACTGTTTCACAAAATGTCACAACTGGATCTGCAACCTGTGTAGAAACAAGGCAGCAAAGTAAATATCTTTTCAGAAAAGAAGGGAAAACAGACCAAGTGCATTGCTTTATACCTTCACTTCCACCTCAGAGTAAAGCTCTCTGAGGTCCTTCATTATAGAATCTAGATATAGCTCACCAGTTCCAAGGATAGTGTGTTCTCCTGACTCTTCTACCTTAGTAATAGCAAGAGGGTAGCTCTTACTAATTTTACGTAGACCTTCCACCATTTTAGGTAGCTCACTCGGGTTAAGAGGCTCAGCTGCTATCTTTACAACGGGTAAGGTATTGAAGCGTAGAGGTCTAAATATGTACACATCTTCATCCATGTTCATAGGACATATGGTTGCAGTTTTCATGATTGATGCATCCACGCCTTCAATAAGAACCCAAGAACCAGCAGGGGCCTTACTTATTGGAACACGGTACCGTGCCTGATAGACCCACAGCTTGGTTACCTCTTTGACAGTCATGTCCTCTTCATCATCGGGGGAATAGCCTTCTCCAAGCACCCGAACTGTCTGACCAGTCTGTATTGTGCCACTATAAACTCGTCCAAAGGCATCAAAGACACTACAGTCAGGCTTAGGATACAGTTTTGTAACATTGACCATAAGAGGACCATGGGAATCACATTTCTTCATTGCATCCACAATGGAGGAATCTTGCTGACCGGTGTATATGTGTTCTATTTTCCTTGCAGCACCATCCTTCACATTGGGGATGTTTTTCACTAACATGTCAGTAAAACCAGTAGCGGTGCCAAAAATTGAGCGGCAAGCAAGTCTCAGCAAAGGCCGAACATTAAGCTTATAAGCTGCATTGCTCAGTGTCACACCCAAGTCAGCGAGAGTTACTTCAAGAATTCTCTGTTGCTCTCCAACAACCTGACTATAGATTTTATACAGAGGCTCAAGGATGAACTCAATGAATGACCTATTAGCTCCTGCTGCAGGCGGTTTCTTTTTGAAGGTTCTAGAGTTATGGTCATAATACAAATCTCCCCATAGACGAGATGCAAATTTCTCATGGTCAAACTGAATCCCATGAATCTTCAAATAAAGATGCGCAAAAGATTGCAAGGTAAAAGACCAGCCAGCAGAACCACTCGCAAAGCAAACATTTCCAGCAGCAGGGTCTACCAGTTGAGTGCCACCTACTGTGGTAGAACAAGATGAGATTAGATCATTGATTGTGTCCAGTGTATGTCGTAGCTTAAAATACGCATCATTTGGGGGCAGCTTTAGCTCTGTTATCAGTCTGTCAACCTGTAAAACCACAACGTGAGAGCATTCGTCAGCTTCAGCTTGGAACTGAATTGTATTAGAAAAAAGTGGAACCAAGCAAAATGTACCTTGTTAATCACAACAACAATGGGAAGTCTTTCTTGGATTGCATGACGAATCGCCCTCTCAGTGTTTACCTACTCATCAATGGAGATAAATAAATAGAAATATATATAGATGTTCCAATAAAAAGGAAAATTAACTTCAGCAATTTAATTCTGGGAATGCTAGCATGTATGCATGCAGCCAGGCTACTCCTGTTATTGGCAAAAGGGAAAAACTCAACAACAACGACTTATATTCTGCTTCCAGTGCATGTTGCAGATTTGCAATTTTTCATTTGAGTGAAAAAAGTAGTGAAGGTCATTAACATGCAGCTTAAGGATATAAGGTCTTTTTATATAAGCCCATTGTCCACCTAGTTTTAGCTAATACAAGACGAACAAGCTGACAAACAGATGTTTTGCTCGTCAGGCCTGTTACTATGTTCTAATTTATGATAATCTGTGCTCCATTTCTAAAACAACACAACAGACCCAATAACAAAACAGTGCTAATAATTTCAAGAAACAACACATTTTCAACATGCTACCTAGTGTCAACTCGATTGATTTCTCAATGCCTTTGTCATCAGCAGGTGCAGCTGTTAGTGTCCCAAATGCAGCACCAACAAACCATTTATAAGTTCCAACTGAAGAAAAGGTTAAGCTCACATAAACCAAGTTAAACTAAAGCATTATCCATTTTCCTTCAGAACTGTTAGACATGGGATAAATATCGCCTGTTTAAAACATGCAGATCTCCTGTTCTTATATAGTGCTAGCTATATTTGTAGCTTCAGTCTCCTGTTCTTAGGCGCCAGGTGACGGCCAAACCAGTAACTGGTAGTTCACTCATTGTCATGCCCTAAATTAATGTCTATACGCCAAATACACCCATGAGAGTCAAAATTGCACAACTGCCTAGGCAGAGCCTAGAACGCTTAAGCGTCACTTAGGCACTATGCGAAGGCCAACCGCCTTGCATACGCCTAGCACTATTCTGAACCAGTCAAGTCATTCATTGTATCCTTCAGGTGCTTGGGTAAGATGTGGTTGTTGTAATACTGATACACATACTCCCTCCGTCTGGAAATACTTGTCCTAGAAATGAATAAAATGGATGTATCTATAACTAAAATAAGTCTAGATACATCCACTTCTAAGACAAGTATTTCCGGACGGAGGGAGTATGTTTTATCCACTTCCAACAGAAATAGGGAAATAACTCATTCTTGAAAAGAAATTCAATGAACTTGTTAAGCTGTAAAGATGTATCCCTAGAAAGTTCTCTTGTCAAAATGAATTATGATGAACAACCCGTATCTCACATTCAGACAGATGCAATTGCCATAACCTTATCTAACATTTAAAAAAAAGTAACAGCACCAATTCCAGTTTAATACTCCCTACTTCAGTATAGCAAACAGAGTTCAATCCCAGTTGAGCAAAGATGTATAAAGCAGATAGATCAGTGAATTACCATGACGCCCTCCGCAGCATCAACAACAAGCACAGCCCCATCCGCTAGCCTGAGCGCAGCAGTCATCTCGTCAGAAAAATTGACATGCCCAGGCGTGTCCATGATATTGCAGAGATAGGACTTGCCATTCCCCGACTCGAGCACGAGTGACATGGGCACAGCCTTGATGGAGACCCTGCGCTCCTGCTCGTCCACCCGGGTGTCTGTGAACCGGATGTGGCGCTCTCCCTCTGAGTCGAACGTGTCCACCTCGTGGGTCTGCTCCACGAGCATGTCCATGAACACCGTCTTCCCGTGCTGCAGGTGGCCCACGAGCGCCACATTGCGAACCAGCAGCGGGTTGGAGGCGAGGCCGAGGATGAAATCGGTGGAGGCGTAGGTGGAGGTCGCGCCGGCGCGGGTGCCGACCTCGAACTTGACGACGCGGGGCGGCGCGACGATGGGCTTCTCGAGCGCCTGCTCGTCCTCGTCCATGACGAGCGCCTCGACGCCCGGGCCGTAGACCTCCTCGGCGGTGGGGTAGTACTTCTTGTCCTCGGCGAGGACGACGGCGTTCTGGGCGGCGTCGGCGTAGTCGTCGTCGTCGACGTCCATGAGGGCGGCGGGGCGGCGGGAGCCGGGGGAGCCGGACGGGGAGCGCGCCGGGGAGGGGGAGCGGGACTGCGAGGGGGACGGGGAGGCGGCGGCGTCCGAGTCATCGGCGTCGGAGTCGGCGAGCTCCGGGCCGATGTAGTTGCCGAACTCGTCGTAGAGGCTGTCGTCCATGGCGGCGGGATCGGCGGGGGCGGGGGCGGCGGGCTAGGGTTTTGGTGGCCGCCGGAAGGGGGGCGCGGAGGTTTGGGATTTGGTACGGGAGGGAAGAGGAGGGAGGCGGTACAGCACAACGGGGTAAAGTGAGGTCCAAACCGGCATACGCGAGGCCGAGGGCGAGGGTCCGGTCGTCTTTTGGATCGGGATCCTGCCGCTATGAGACTGGAGCAACGGGCGGTGAAAACTGCGGTAATTGAAAAAACTGGATCATTTGTCTTGTGGATTGTTTTTTTTGGCCTTACTAAAAATCAGTCGCGAAGTCTCAGTCAGTCGAAGTTATAATCCGTTGACCTTGCATTGAGATTCATGTAAACAGTTTTTTTTTAATTTATTTTTGCATATTATACTACTTGACTCAGTCGACTGAGACCTAGACGCTTTCTTATTTTTTATTCACAAAAACTTTCAATCTATTCAAAGTAGTAAAAAAACACAAGAAGCAAAAAAAAAATTCAAGTACATAGACCACCTAGGGATGGCAAGCACCGGAGCAAGCTGGAGGTGCGTCGCAGTCATCGGCTATGACTCGACGAAGCCGCGCAAAACTAGTCAGTCGGAAAGTCGTCATGTTAAGTCCTAATAGAACCAACACACCAAAACAACAACTGCCGTTGATGAAAAAAAAAAGATGGATTGGAAGGATCCAACCTGCACACACACACAAATGCAATATTTGATCCATCGAAAATAAACACAGACCGGATCTCATGAGATCCATCGAAGACATATCTCACACTCCCTCTGGCATGCTAGAAGCATCACCGGCAAGAGCCAGATGGGGAGAACCTTATTCCAACTTTAGGAAGCCGTCGTCGTCTCGTCTTTCTGAGCATGACACATACCCTAACAAAACTAAAAACAGAGTCGTCTCGTTAGCATGGAGCAGGATCCACCGCGCCTACATGGTCCTAGGGCCATAGGAGACAATGCGGATCGGCGGCGCCGCCGGCGCGTGGTTGAGAAAAAACTTAGTTGAGGGCTCTCATGTCACACGGACGAATGAAGGTGTATGCACCGCGGCTCTATGTGGATTGTTATCTTTTCGATGATGGTAGACTTTTATTAACTTAAGATGAAGCATCAAAGTGATATAAAAATAATGAGCACACTATGTGTAACAAGGATGTAAACAATTAACACTAACATATACACACAAATAAACACTTCGGAAAATAGTAATGTTATACAATACCAAAGTTATGCCTAAGCGAGAAAAAAAAACGAAGCCCTGAAAACAGCTCGACAACTACAACAATAGCCATATCTACACCAACCATATACTGACAACACGAAGACAAAGAGAAAGGGTCTTAAATAATATCTTCGGGAAGGAAACGATGCTCATGGGTCGCTGCCATCGGATTCAACCACCAATGCCTACATTGTAGGTTTTCATCCAAAAGAACAAGTCTGAGCATATCTAATCAATGTCGTTAACAAGGTGATGACGCTAAAACATCGTCATTGTCAGGTATAATCAACTCGGGTCATACTTATGTTTTTCACTCCGGAGCTCGAGACCATGTACTTGAGAAGCGCACCAAGTCGTCAATCATGTGTTGTCACCACCACTTTCCGCAATCCCGGCATCTGCATTCATTGGGCTAGAAATCTCATCGCCACCACTGCACAATCATACCCTCTGTGTCAAGTCGTCGTCCATAGATTACATCTCATCGTCAAAGGCAAGCTGGTCAAAGCGGGAGCTACCAAACAAGCAAATGAGCCATTTGGTTGCATCCTGCAAGCTCGCCAACACGAGCTACCGAAAACAGCCGCATGATCTTGAGAGAGAAACCCTCACGAAGGCCCTTCGGTGGCCACCACAAAACGCGACTCAAGTGGTCGACCAAAGCCACCATGGCTGTCGACAGCAGAGCACACGTCAGAGCCCCACCGGCGTTGGTTGCACAGATGTAGACGAGACATGCATGCCCAAGATAACTCCTTTGGCCATCTTCGACGCCAGCATAGGTCTCCAGCCAAGATCCGATGGTAGCTCCAAATGCCATTGACTCATGCCAGACCAAAGGCGTCGGACCATCGTTTTTCACTGAGAGCTGCACCTTGCAACTGTCATGCGCCACCAAGGACAACCACTGATGACCCACAAGTATGGGGGTTCAATCGTAGTCCTTTCGATAAGTAAGAGTGTCGAACCCAACGAGGAGCAGAAGGAAATGACAAGCGGTTTTCAGCAAGGTAATTTTTGTAATCACTGAAATTGTAGGTAATATATAGTTTGGTAGCAAGATAATTGTAACAAGCAAGTAACGGTAACAGTAAATAAAGTGCTCCAGGGTAGCTCAATCCTTTTGTGGCAAAGGACAAGCCAAAACGGTCTCTTATAATAAGCAAAGCGTTCTTGAGGGTACACGGGGATTTCATCTAGTCACTTTCATCATGTTGGTTTGGTTCGCGTTCGCTACTTTGATAATTTGATATGTGGATGGACCCGTGCTTGGATGTTGTTATTAATTGAACAACCTCCCACTTATGATTAACCCCCTCGCAAGCATCCGCAATTACGAGAAAAGTATTAAGATAAAATCTAACCATAGCATTAAACATGTGGATCCAAATCAGCCCCTTAGAAAGTAGCGCATAAACTAGGGTTAAAGCTTCTCTCACTCTAGCAACGCATCATCTAATAACTACTCCACAATGCATTCCCTAAGGCCCAAGAATGGTGAAGTGTCATGTAGTCGACGTTCACATGACACCACTAAGGGAATCACAATATACATACCATCAAAATATCGAACACATATCAAATTCACATGATTGCTTGCAACATGACTTCTCCCATGACCTCAAGAACAAAGCACAACGATATTCATGCTCAAGTCAGAGGGGTATTAAATAACATAATGGATCTGAACATATAATATTCCATCAAATAAACCATAAAGTAATCAACTAGGTAATGTAATCAACACTACTAGTCACCCACAGGTACCAATTTGAGGTTTCGGTACAAAGATTGAACACAAGAGATGACCTAGGTTTTGAGAGGAGATGGTGATGTTGAAGATGTTGATGAAGATTGGCCTCCCAAAGATGAGAGGGTTTTTGGTGATGACAATGGCTTCGATTTCCCCCTCCGGGAGGGAAGTTCCCCCGACGGAATCGCTCCGCCAGAGGGCAAAAGTGCTCCTGCCCAAGTTCCGCTTCGAGACGGCGGTGTTCCGTCCCGAAAGTCCCCTCCTGATTTTTTCTAGGTCAAGAGACCTTAAATACCAGAAGATGGGTACTGGAGGTGGGTTGGGCTGAGCATAACCCACCAGGGCGCGGCTGGGGGGGGGCTGGTGTGTCCTGGTGTCTTGTGCTCACCAGGTGGGCCCCCTCCGGTAGTTATTTGCTCCAGTATTTTATATATATTCCAAAATAATTCTACGTGAATTTTCAGCACATTTGAAGATGTGCAAAATAGGTATCTCTGATGTGCTTTTTCAGGTCCAGAATTCCAGTTGCCGGCATTCTCCCTCTTTGTGTAAACCTTGCATATTATGAGAGAAAAGGCATTAGAATTACTCCGTAAATCATTATTATGCATAAAAACATTATAAATGACAGTAGGAAATCATGATGCGAAATGGACGTATCAACTCCTCCAAGCATAGACCTCACTTGTCCTCAAGCGAAAGTCGATATCGAAAAACATGTCCACATGGTTTGAGAGAGAGGTGTCAATAAAAAACAAAATACAGACATAGTAGCATCATGCTTATTATCATAGTAGCAACAAACTTTATCATAGGACTCTTTCATATGATTTTTATTCTATAACATCATCATATAACTTCTCATGAACAAGTAACAATTCATCACAACATAGAAGTATAAAGCATAAACCTTATTGAAGACCAACAAACTATGTTATCAGTCAACTTTGTAACTATAATTCATCATATTTTCAGGAAGGGTCTCGTGTCGGAGCCTTTTGGCAAGTCCACATACTCAACCATCATTTATTCTTCTATGATTGCTAACACTCACGACATACCCATGAGTAAAAAGTTTCGACCGGACACATAGAAAGCTAGGGGCTTATAATTTCGCTTCCTAACGTATTCACCTCAAGGGTGATGTCAACAGTAATAACTCATGCTCACTCATATCCAACTGGATATATGTGCCTAGATCTTTCCTCACCACATGATGTTTCCAAAAAGAGAAAAATAAAAAGGAATAGGGCAAAATACTTTGACTATTACATAAAAGTAAATACATAAAAGTAAAAGATAGACCCTTCGCAGAGGTAAGCAGAGGTTGTCATGCGCTTTCTAGTTTCTATGCCAAATCCCTTAGTGCAAAAGAACGTCACGTTGTATTGTCCCCTATCATAACAACCTTTATTATGCAGTTTGTCGCTTTTATTACTTTGCCATCACAAGTTCGTATAACGCTCAATTTTCTCTTAGACTAATTGATCAAACACATTTAGAAGCATTTTTTATTGCCTTAGTGCACCGATAACAACTTACTTGAAGGATCTTACTCAATCCATAGGTGGGTATGGTGGACTCTCAAAACATGAGTTTGGGTTTAGGGTTTTTGGATGCACAAGTAGTATCTCTACTTAGTGCGGAATTTTTTGCTAGCAGAGATATTAAGCAAGCACCACGTTTTGAAGGATCTATGACAATATAACTTCTATGTGAGTATGAACAAACATGAATCATTATGTTGTCTTCCTTGTCCAACATCAACAATTTTGGCATATAATATTTAATGGGGGCTCACAATCATAAATGATGTCCAAGATAGTGTATTTGCATGTGAATCTTCTCTTCCTTAATTAATTCTTTTATTAGTTGCATCATTGACCAATGCTATGTTTGTCAATATCCAATAATTTTTACCATTAGACTTTTCCTTATGTGATGTCATTACTCACCATAAGATTAGCATATGATCCTTTTCATTTATTTTCTTTTTATTATGATTGCAACAAGAAAGTAAAGAAGCAAGAGCTTATTATATAACTCCCACTCGATTACATAGATAGGTAGATCATGAAACTAGCACTCAAAAGTAGATCGTACTAAACTTTTATTCAACTAAATCATGAAATAGCTAAGGATCAAAATAAAATAAGTAAGGGTAAAAGTGATGGTGATACGATGCCGGGGCATCTCCCCCAAGCTTGGCTCAAGCCAAGGGGAGTGCCCATACCCGTGTACTCAAGTCTCCTTTGGTGGTGAAGATGATGAAGGTGGTGGTGATGAAGTAGCCTTCTTCTTCAGCCTTGCTCCAATTTACGGATGATGCTCCGAAGGGTGATGATGTGCTCCTCTAGCAAAATATTTCACGAGTGAGAAATTTATTCTGAACACGAACCGCTTCGAAGGCCCTAAAAGCTTCAATTTCATTGGGGGTGAGATGATCATAATAAGGTCAAAGGATATCTTCTTCCTCCTCCTCTTCCGTTGGCATGGATTGCCCTCCTTCTTGAGCTTGATCCCTCGTAGATTCCTTGCTCGTGTCTTCATTGTTGACTTATTTTGGCTCCTCTCTCTTCAGCTCCATCTTCATCAAACAAGCACCTTCTTCTATGTTATTGGAGGAGGAAGAAGACATGATGCCTGGTTTGATATATCTGACAGGAAAACAACACGAAACAAGAACAGGAGATTTTTTTGCGATGCGGTGGTCAAAACAATCGGGGTATATATAGAGATCTTTTATCTTGGCAAACAAAAATATGGAAGAAAAACGGAGTCGGGAAGGTGCATGAGGAGGGCACAACCCACCAAGGCGTGCCAGGGAGGGCAGGCGCGCCCTGGTGTATCATGCTCACCTCGGTTACTTTCTTGTTTATTTTTTATTTTCCTATTTTTTTGTAATATTCCAAAACTAACAGAAAATATTTTTGTGGATTTTTTGGAGTCCATTTACTTACCGTATCACGTACCTCCTCTTTTTCAAGATTCCGGAGTGTTCTAGAAGGTTTCTTTTATGTGTTCCTCTGGTGTCATGGTTTGGATAATATTGCTATCAACATTAATAGGCATACATGAGAAATAATGTTTAATTCTTTGTCCATTGACCACCTTCAGGTTAGTACCTTCGGCATTATTAATCTTGATAGCTCCATAGCGATAAACCTCTTCGATAACATATGGTCCTTCCCATTTGGAAAGAAGTTTTCCTGCAAAAAATCTAAAACGATAGTTGTACAAAAAAACATATTCTCCGACTTTGAATTCTCGCTTTTGGATTTTTTTGTCATGCCATCTTTTAACTTTTTCTTTGAATAGTTTGGCATTTTCATAAGGTTGGGTTCTCCATTTATCTAGTGAGCTAATATCAAATAACCTCTTTTCACCGACAAGTTTGAAGTCATAGTTGAGTTCTTTAATTGCCCAAAATGCTTTATGTTCTAACTCTAGACGCAAATGACAAGCTTTCCCATATACCACTTTGATTGGAGACATATCCATAGGATTTTAATAAGTTGTTCTATAGGCCCAAAGTGCATCATCTAGTTTCTTAGACAAATTCTTTCGGGTCTTATTGACAGTTTTTGTAATATTAATTTTATTTCTCTATTGCTAAGTTCAACTTGACCACTAGATTGAGGATGGTAGGGTGATGCAATTCTATGGTTAACATCATATTTGGAAAGTATTTTACGGAAAGCGCCATGAATAAAGTGTGAACCACCATCAGTCATTAAATATCTAGGGACTCCAAACCTCGGGAAAATAACTTCTTTAAGCATTTTAATGGAGGTGTTATGATTAGCACTACTAGTTGGAATAGCTTCTACCCAATTAGTAACATAATCGACAGCAACCAAAATATGAGTACCATTGGAGGAAGGAAAATGTCACATATACTCAAAACCCCAAACATCAAATGGTTCAACAACAAGTGAATAATTCATAGATATTTCCTGACGCTTACCGATATTATCAATTATTTGATATTCATCACAAGACAAGACAAACTTACGGGCATCCTTGAAGAGAGCAGGCCAATAAAAACCAGATTGGAATACCTCGTGAGTTGTTCTATCGCTAGCATGATGTCCTCCATAGGCTTCGGAGTGACATTTTCATAGGATTTGTTCCTGTTCATGCCCAGATACACAACGTATAATAATACCATCTACTCCTTTATAAAGATGTGGGTCATCCCAAAAGTAATGTATTAAATCATAGAAGAATTTTTCTTTTGTCGGTACGTAAAACTAGGTGGTATATATTTAGCAACAATGTAGTTAGCATAATCAGCATACCAAGGAGTGTTTTGAGAAACATTTATTGCAGCTAACTGTTCATCGGGAAAACTATCATCAATAGGTAGTGTGTCATCAAGAATATTTCCTAACCTATACAAGTTCTCAGCTACGGGGTTCTCAGCTCCTTTCCTATCAGTGATATATAAATCAAATCCTATATACTTAAGAAGTTTACCCCACTACTTGATTTATCTCAACATGCAGCATAGACACCTCAGCATCCAATCACATCAAGCCACATCACACCTCATGTAGTCCTACCTCCTGATCATTCCCGTGAAAGAAAAACAAAATGGAGTCAGACCCGGAGAAGCACGACGCCATGCCTTCTACTTCCACTCGTAAAATAACTTGGCCCACTACGTTCATGCTCCATGTCTTTTAAGATCATTGTTTTAATCAGCGCACTCCTTCTCCATTAATATTCCACTGATGTTTCATGTCCCCAGGTCAGCGGCGCCATTACACCCTTCCCTTTCAACTCCCTCATGCCGCTCAGCTCCCTCCAAATTGCACTATATATAACACTTCCTTCAAAAGGCCCCGATTGGAGGTTGCATTGTAGTGACCACAACCTCAGCCCCACAAAGATCATCTTCATATGCTTGCCGCTCTCACGTGAATGGGCGGCTCATCGACAAGTACCAGCGATGGGAGAGGGGGTGGAGGGTTCCAGCCATGTACATACACACCAGCCCTTCTCTTCCTCAAAAGGCAAAAAATATCAACGACCAAATCCTCTCTCCCTAATAAAAAAGGTATATTTTATGCGCGGCTGTTCGACAGCGATCTTCATGTGATGGCCCTCATATAGTTCTGCCCGCTGGCTGCTCGTCGCTGCCGACTCTTTGGGTCCGACATGAGTCACAGGACCGTCGGTCCGCTTTGCCTCTGACGGCTCATCCGATTCCGCCATGACATTCTGCCATGACCGCCTCGCCTCCGACTGCTCTCGACTCCTCCACAATGCCTTGGCCAAGATTCTCTCCTATTGCTATCTCCATTTTTGTCATTCGGTGCTCCTTTCTATTTGTCATGCGAGTTGCCCACCTTCAGACTGCCATAAAAAGTAGATCGTGTACTACGTTCTTCAGTTTTTCCTGTGAGGGTTTCTTATAAGGACAAGATTGCAACAAACGTACACATCCCAGATAATAAAGCACAGGCCACACCGCCACAGGTAGTAGCAGGAAAGTAAGTTTGGTTTTGAGTGTGATCCCCTTTCCCCCAAACACTTGGTGATGGCCTTTTATTTCTCAGTCTGACATGACATCCATCTGTTATTTTTTATATTTCAGGCGGCGGTTAAACTGAATTGGAGAGTGAGAATTCATATATGTCATTCAAGTTTGGAAGCTGCTAACAGTACACGGGGAGTAACATTTTGTGACAGCTAGAATCTACTAATACATGTTTATCAACAATTGTAACACACTCATTTTATTATTATGTGATGCAAGAAATTGTAAATATGTTCTATCTAAATGTGTTCGAGAGTATACAAACTTTAGCGTACATTTAAACTTTTGCGACGATATTATGAAATTTAAATTTTTTAGCCTAACCTGAAGTATGAGCATGGTTCACCATTATTAGCCATAGTTCGTTTAGATGAGTTAGAATTTTATTCTTGAAACACCGTCTGATGCACTGATAATTCATAGATGATGCTTCCACTTTAGTACATTTTTATTTGCTATCACAAGTATATAATATAGTTGTTATTTTTTCCTTGCAATTTTCTTCTCACATTTCCCGCCGCAACACGCGGGATATCTTCTAGTTCTTAAAGCAAGAGAACCCACCTAACGAGTCTAGGCTTAGCATATTTCTTGTCCATAAGATATTTTTGTAGGGTAACACAACAGAAAACAAAAAAAATCGGTACAACGAGCACGTCGAGGACCACTATGGAGACTGCATACAAGGTTTGATCTGATCCGTACCGACTCGAAGCGTAACGGAAGAAGAGTCGGTGGAGATCGTTGGTGCAGATCCCCACAACCAGGATCTACAACCTCCCAAGCACGAGGATGTACTCCCTCGTCGGACAGCCCTTCGGGCGGCGGGCGGACAGTCCCTTGAAAGATGGCACGGACAACCCTTTGGGAGGACCCTAGAAACTCGAACGGAAACTCGAACAGCCCTTCGGGAGGACAGTCAAACATCCCCTAGGGCAAAAGATCGAAACTACGACCTCTCTACGGGGTTGCACACACACAGTGTCAGCTATCCGGCAAGGCTTCGCCGTCTAGAACTAGTTCATGTCGGAACCCAAACAACCTTTCGGCTCTACGAAACTATTTTGCCGGGAGGGAGAGAGAAGCCAGACAAGTCTATGGCATGTGTATGAGAGAAAGGACGAGAGTGGAGAGTGCCTATCCACCTCTATCTATAGGAAAACCCAAGGGGTAAGGGGGCACATGAAAACCCCAAATGCCCACACTTTATGTCACACATAAAGGTCATAAAGGGCATAAAGGGATGACAAGTGGAGCTCCATGGAGGAGCTGCACCCTTGAACGTCCCACTTTTATGCCCCCCAAAGGGGGTCCTTGATCCCCAAGTCCTTCTAGAATCCTTTTGGGGAAAGCCCTAAAAGGTGGCTTTCCATAAAGTAACCCAAAAAGCACTTTCACTATTCACGAAGACATTTTTCTGCGTTCGATAAATCACAAATTATTTCTGTGTGCCTAGAACAATTCCAGTACCCACTAAAACAATTTCGAACGCATTCCAAAACAATTCCTGAACAATGTTTTTCTTCTACGAAAAGCTACTATAGCGGTTTCGGCTGCTCTGGAACATTTCCGGTTTTTATCCCGGAAAATTCCCAGAAGTTGTAGAATAAAACTGGTACCCTCCAAGAATTATCAGGAATGTACTGAAAACATTTTGACTTAATGGTATACCCCGAAACAACTTTTCGGTTTTACCAAAACTATTCCGGTCTTCTCTCTCCAGAATCTTTTCGATGACTCCAAAACTTTTTCGGTGAATTTCTCTTAGACTCCCTGTCTAGTATTCAACAGATAGATGACCCTTAAGCATGTGACCCTATAGGTTCGGTGAAATATAGACATGACTGGAACACTTTCCGATCAATGATCAACATCGGAGCCGTGGACACCCATATTGACCCCTATACCCATACGAATGAATATTCGAGTGAACCTCCAGTTGTCGTGTGCTATTCCTGTTTCCTCGCGATATATTACAAACACCCGAGGTGAGATTTACTTGCATACTCATGGATCAACAACTTGTCCACTATGCTAGTTACCTCGTTACTGGTTTTGTTCTCTTTTCTCGTTTCCGTGTTCCGGCATCCTTGTGATCAAATCACACTATGTCTGGCCAGACGAGATGGATATCGTAACACTGAGAGGTCCCAAGAATATCTCTCCATCGTCAGAGGAGCAAATCCTAATCTTGAGCTATCTCGTTACTTGCCATACTTTTCCGTGAACCCGTAAGCCGCCGTAATAGCCACACAGTTATGGATGACGTTTAAAAAACCCCAAAGTTCACGAAGCAAACACAAAGGATCTCAATACTTGTTGGGGAACGTTGCATGGGAAACAAAAAATTTCCTACGCACACGCAAACCTATCCATGGTGATGAGCATCTACGAGAGGGAGAGTGGATCTACATACCCTTGTAGATCGCTAAGCGGGAAACGTTAAGAAACGCGGTTGGTGTAGTCGAACATCTTCGCGATCCAAATCGCCGAGCGTCCCGCGATCTCATCACGATCCGTCCCGTGATCCAATCACGATCCGTCCCGTGAACTCATCACGATCCGTCCCGCGATCTCATCACGATCCATCTCACGATCTTGATCACGATCTATCCCGCGAACTCATCACGATCCATTCCGTGATCACATCACGAACCGTCTCGCGATCTCGATCACGGTCCTTCCGATCTAGCGCCGAATGGACGGCACCTCCGCGTTCAGCACACGTGCAGCTTGATGACGATCTCCACCGTCTTGATCCAGAAAGAGGAGGTGTAGAGGAGAGAGAGTTCACCGGCAGCGTGACGGCGCTCCGGTGATGGTGGTGGAGCAATTCCGGCAGGGCTTCGCCTAAGCGCTGCAGAAAACCGATCTAGAGGAGAAACTATGCACCGGTGGAATGGGTAGCACGTGGCCGGAAATTCTCTCCAAAAACCACCCAATCCACTAGTATATATAGGAGGAGAGGAGAGGAGAGGCAGCCAAGGCCTTTGGGTCGGCCGAAATAGGAGGTGGGAGCAATCCTACTTCACCTCCAATCCTAGTTGGAGTAGGATTGCCTCCTATTGGCTGATTTTCCACTTTTTGCTTTAGGACTTTCTCTCCTGCGCCATGGGCCTTTGTGGCTGTTTTCCCAGCCCACTAAGGGCTGGTTATTATTCTCCCACAGCCCATGGACCTCTTGGGGTCGAAATACCCCTCCCGGAGGTCCCCCGGTACACTACCGGCACTCCCGGTACACTACCGATACTCCCGGTACACTACCGATGAGCCCGAAACTTTTCCGGAAACCAAACTGGGACTTCCTATATATGAATCTTTACCTCCGGACCATTCCGGAGCTCCTCGTGACGTCCGGGATCTCATCCGAGACTCCGAACAACCTTCGGTCACCACCATACATAACTCTACACTACCGAAACGTCACCGAACCTTAAGTGTGCAGACCCTGCGGGTTCGAGAACTATGTAGACATGACCGAGACACCTCTACAGTCAATAACCAATGGCGGGACCTGGACGTCCACATTGGTTCCTACATATTCTACGAAGATCTTTATCGGTCGAACCTCTATGTCAAGGATTCAGTTAATCCCGTATAACGTTCCCTTTGTTCTTCGGTATGTTACTTGCCCGAGATTCGATCGTCGGTATCTCCATACCTAGTTCAACCTCGTTACCGGCAAGTCTCTTTACTCGTTCCATAATACAAGATCTCACAACTAACAATTAGTCACATTGCTTGCAAGGCTCATTGTGATGTTGTATTACCGAGTGGGCCCTGAGATACCTCTCCGTCACACGGAGTAACAAATCCCAGTCTCGATCCATGCCAACTCAACAGACACCATCGGAGATACCTGTAGAGCACCTTTATAGTCACCCAGTTACGTTGCGACGTTTGATACACACAAGGCACTCCTCCGATATCCGTGAGTTGCATGATCTCATGGTCATAGGAACATATACTTGACATGCAGAAAACAGTAGCAATAAACTGACACGATCATATGCTATGTTTGTAGTTTGGGTCTTATCCATCACATCATTCTCCTAATGATGTGATCCCATTATCAAATGACATCTCATGTCCATGGCTAGGAAACCTTAACCATCCTTTGATCAACGAGCTAGTCCATTAGAGGCATACTAGGGACATGGTTTTGTCTATGTATCCACACATGCATTTAAGTCTCCGATCAATACAATTATAGCATGGATAATAAACGATTATCATGAACAAGGAAATATGATAATAACTAATTTATTATTGCCTCTAGGGCATATTTCCAACAGTCTCCCACTTGCACTAGAGTCAATAATCTAGTTCACATCACCATGTGATTCGCATTGTTATGAATCTAACACCCAATGAGTTTTGGGGCTCGATCATGCTTTGCATGTGAGAGAGGTCTTATAGTCAACGGGTCTGCGATATTCAGATCCGTGTGTACTTTGCAAATCTCTATGTCAAACCGTAAACACTGCTACCACACTCCACTTGGTACTATTTCCAAATGGCTGCTCCACTATACGTATCCAGATTGCTACTACTAGTCATCCGGATAGGTGTTAAAGCTTGCATCGACGTAACTCTTTACGACGAACTCTTTATCACCTCCACAATCAAGAAACATTTCCTTAGTCCTCTGGTTACTAAGGATAATTCCGACCGCTGTCCAGTGATCCACTCCTGGACCACTCTTGTACCCCTTGACAGACTCATGGCAAGGCACACATAGGTGCGGTACACAGCATGGCATAATATAGAGCCTATGGCTAAGGCATAGGGGACGACGTTCGTCCTTTCTCTTTCTTCTGCCGTTGTCGAGCTTTGAGTCTCACTCAACTTCACACCTTACAAATCAGACAAGAACTATTTCTCTGGCTGATCCATTTTGAACTCTTTCAAAATCTTGTCAAGGTATACACTCATTGAAAGTCTCATCAAGCATCTTGATCTATCTCTATAGATTTTGATGCTCAACAATTAGGTAGCTTTATCCAGGTCTTCCTTTGAAAATCACTTTCCAAATGACCGTTTTATGCTTTCCAGAAACTCTACATTATTTCTGATCAACAATATGTCATCCACATATACTTATCAGAAATTCTATAGTGCTCCCACTCACTTTATTGCAAATACAAGTTTCTCGTAAACTTTGTATAAACATCAAAACTTTGATCACCTCATCAAAGCGTATATTCCAACTCCGAGATGCTTGCTTCAGTCCATGGAAGGATCACCGAAGCTTGCACACCTTTTAGCATCCTTAGGCCTGACAAAACCTTCTGGTTGTATCACATACAACCTTTCCTCAAGTAAACCGTTAAGGAAACGATGTTTTGACATCCATCTGCCAGATTTCATAATTGAAAACACAGCAACTGCTAACATAATTCCAACAGACTTTAGCACCACTACGAGTGAGAAAGTCTCATCGTAGTCAACTCCTTGAACTTGTCACAATCATCTTTGCAACAAGTCGAGCTTTACAAATAGTGACATTCACCATCAGTGTCTGTCTTCATTTTAAAGATCCATTTGTACTCAACGACCTGCCGTCCAACGAGCAAGTCTACCAAAGTCTACACTTGGTTTTCATACATGGATCCTATCTCGGATTTCATGGCCTCTAACCATTTGTCGGAATCCGGGCCCATCATCGCTTCTCCATAGCTCGTAGGTTCATCGTTGGCCAACAACATGATCTCCAAGACAGAGTTGTCGTACCACTTAGGAGTAGTACACATCCTTGTCGACCTACAAAGTTCGATAGTAACTTGATCCTGAAGCTTCATGATCATCATCATTAACTTCCTCTTCAACTAACGTAGGCTTCACAGAAACATCTTTCTGCGCTGCGCTACTCTCTGGTTGAACAAAGGTTCAACAACCTCATCAAGTTCTATCTTCCTCCCACTCAATTCTTTCGAGAGAAACGTTTCCTCGAGAAAGGATCCATTTAAGCAACAAACATTTTGCACTAGGATCTGAGATTGAAGGTTCACCCAACTGATCTTAGGGTATTCTATGAAGATGCAACTATGCTAGTTACCTCGTTACTGGTTTTGTTCTCTTTTCTCGTTTCCGTGTTCCGGCATCCTTGTGATCAAATCACACTATGTCTGGCTAGACGATGATGGATATCGTAACACTGAGAGGTCCCAAGAATATCTCTCCATCGTCAGAGGAGCAAATCCTAATCTTGAGCTATCTCATTACTTGCCATACTTTTCCGTGAACCCGTAAGCCGCCATAATAGCCACACAGTTATGGATGACGTTTAACAAACCCCAAAGTTCACGAAGCAAACACAAAGGATCTCAATACTTGTTGGGGAACGTCGCATGGGAAACAAAAATTTTCCTACGCACACGCAAACCTATCCATGGTGATGAGCATCTACGAGAGGGAGAGTGGATCTACATACCCTTGTAGATCGCTAAGCGGGAAGCGTTAAGAAACGCGGTTGGTGTAGTCGAACATCTTCGCGATCCAAATCGCCGAGCGTCCCGCGATCTCATCACGATCCGTCCCGCGATCCAATCACGATCCGTCCCGTGAACTCATCACGATCCGTCCCGCGATCTCATCACGATCCGTCTCACGATCTTGATCACGATCTGTCCTACGAACTCATCACGATCCGTTCCGCGATCTCATCACGAACCGTCTCGCGATCTCGATCACGGTCCTTCCGATCTAGCGCCGAACGGACGGCACCTCCGCGTTCAGCACACGTGCAGCTTGATGACGATCTCCACCATCTTGATCCAGCAAGAGGAGGTGGAGAGGAGAGAGAGTTCACCGGCAGCGTGACGGCGCTCCGGTGATGGTGGTGGAGTGATTCCGGCAGGGCTTCGCCTAAGCGCTGCGGAAAACCGATCTAGAGGAGAAACTGTGCACCGGTGAAACGGGTAGCACGTGGCCGGAAATTCTGTCCAAAAACCACCCAATCCACTAGTATATATAGGAGGAGAGGAGAGGAGAGGCAGCCAAGGCCTTTGGGTCGGCCGAAATAGGAGGTGGGAAGAAATCCTACTTCACCTCCAATCCTAGTTGGAGTAGGATTGCCTCCTATTGGCTGATTTTCCACTTTTTGCTTTAGGACTTTCTCTCCTGCGCCATGGGCCTTTGTGGCTGTTTTCCCAGCCCACTAAGGGCTGGTTATTATTCTCCCACAGCCCATGGACCTCTTGGGGTCGAAATACCCCTCCCGGAGGTCCTCCGGTACACTACCGGCACTCCCGGTACAATACCGATACTCCCGGTACACTACCGATGAGCCCGAAACTTTTTCGGAAACCAAACTGGGACTTCCTATATATGAATCTTTACCTCCGGACCATTCCGGAGCTCCTCGTGACATCCGGGATCTCATCCGGGACTCCGAACAACCTTCGGTCACCACCATACATAACTCTACACTACCGAAACGTCACCGAACCTTAAGTGTGCAGACCCTGCGGGTTCGAGAACTATGTAGACATGACCGAGACACCTCTACGGTCAATAACCAATGGCGGGACCTGGACGTCCACATTGGTTCCTACATATTCTACGAAGATCTTTATCGGTCGAACCTCTATGTCAAGGATTCAGTTAATCCCGTATATCGTCCCCTTTGTTCTTCGGTATGTTACTTGCCCGAGATTCGATCGTCGGTATCTCCATACCTAGTTCAACCTCGTTACTGGCAAGTCTCTTTACTCGTTCCGTAATACAAGATCCCGTGACTAACACTTAGCCACATTGCTTGCAAGGCTTGTTGTGATGTTGTATTACCGAGTGGGCCCTGAGATACCTCTCCGTCACACGGAGTAACAAATCCCAGTCTCGATCCATGCCAACTCAACAAACACCATCGGAGATACCTGTAGAGCACCTTTATAGTCACCCAGTTACGTTGCGACGTTTGATACACACAAGGCACTCCTCCGATATCCGTGAGTTGCATGATCTCATGGTCATAGGAACATATACTTGACATGCAGAAAACAGTAGCAATAAACTGACACGATCATATGCTATGTTTGTAGTTTGGGTCTTATCCATCACATCATTCTCCTAATGATGTGATCCCGTTATCAAATGACATCTCATGTCCATGGCTAGGAAACCTTAACCATCCTTTGATCAACGAGCTAGTCCATTAGAGGCATACTAGGGACATGGTTTTGTCTATGTATCCACACATGCATTTAAGTCTCCGATCAATACAGTTATAGCATGGATAATAAACGATTATCATGAACAAGGAAATATGATAATAACTAATTTATTATTGCCTCTAGGGCATATTTCCAACAGTCTCCCACTTGCACTAGAGTCAATAATCTAGTTCACATCACCATGTGATTCGCATTGTTATGAATCTAACACCCAATGAGTTTTGGGGCTCGATCATGCTTTGCATGTGAGAGAGGTCTTATAGTCAACGGGTCTGCGATATTCAGATCCGTGTGTACTTTGCAAATCTCTATGTCAAACCGTAATCACTGCTACCACACTCCACTTGGTACTATTTCCAAATGGCTGCTCCACTATACGTATCCAGATTGCTACTACTAGTCATCCGGATAGGTGTTAAAGTTTGCATCGACGTAACTCTTTACGACGAACTCTTTATCACCTCCATAATCAAGAAACATTTCCTTAGTCCTCTGGTTACTAAGGATAATTCCGACCGCTGTCCAGTGATCCACTCCTGGACCACTCTTGTACCCCTTGACAGACTCGTGGCAAGGCACACATAGGTGCGGTACACAGCATGGCATAATATAGAGCCTATGGCTAAGGCATAGGGGACGACATTCATCCTTTCTCTTTCATCTGCCGTTGTCGAGCTTTGAGTCTCACTCAACTTCACACCTTACAAATCAGACGAGAACTATTTCTCTGGCTGATCCATTTTGAACTCTTTCAAAATCTTGTCAAGGTATGCACTCATTGAAAGTCTCATCAAGCATCTTGATCTATCTCTATAGATTTTGATGCTCAACAATTAGGTAGCTTTATCCAGGTCTTCCTTAGAAAAACACTTTTCAAACAACCTTTTATGCCTTCCAGAAATTCTACATTATTTCCGATCAACAATATGTCAACCACATATACTTATCAGAAACTCTATAGTGCTCCCACTCACTTTATTGCAAATACAAGTTTCTCGTAAACTTTGTATAAACATCAAAAACTTTGATCACCTCATCAAAGTGTATATTCCAACTCCGAGATGCTTGCTTCAGTCCATGGAAGGATCACCAAAGCTTGCACACCTTTTAGCATCCTTAGGGCTGACAAAACCTTCTGGTTGTATCACATACAACCTTTCCTCAAGTAAACCGTTAAGGAAATGATGTTTTGACATCCATCTGTCAGATTTCATAATTGAAAACGCAGCAACTGCTAACATAATTCCAACAGACTTTAGCACCACTACGAGTGAGAAAATCTCATCGTAGTCAACTCCTTGAACTTGTCACAAACAACTTTGCAACAAGTCGAGCTTTACAAATGGTGATATTTACCATCAGCGTCTGTCTTCATTTTTAAAGATCCATTTGTACTCAACGACCTGCCGTCCAACGAGCAAGTCTACCAAAGTCTATACTTGGTTTTCATACATGGATCCTATCTCGGATTTCATGGTCTCATCCATTTGTCGGAATCCGGGCCCATCATCGCTTCTCCATAGCTCGTAGGTTCATCGCTGTCCAACAACATGACCTTTAAGACAGGGTTGTTGTACCACTCAAGAGCAGTACACGTCCTTGTCGACCTACGAGGTTCGATAGTAACTTGATCCGAAGCTTCATGATCATCATCATTAACTTCTTTCTTCAACTAACATAGGCTTCACAGAAACAACTTTCTGCGCTGCGCTACTCTGATTGAAACAAGGTTCAATAACCTCATCAAGTTCTATCTTCCTCCCACTCAATTCTTTCGAGGGAAACCTTTTCTCAGGAAAGGATCCATTCCAGCAACAAACACTTTGCACTCGGATCTGAGATAGAAGGTATACCCAACTGTTCTTGGCGTATTCTATGAAGATGCATTTGTCCGCTTTGGGTTTGAGCTCATTAGGTGAAAACATTTTCCACACAAGCTTCGCAGCCCCAAACATCAAGAAATGACAGCTTTAGGTTTCTATCAAACCATAATTCACACGGTGTCATCTCAACGGATTTAGATGGTGCCCTATTTTAAAGTGAATGCGGTTGTCTCTAATGCATAACCCTAAAACGATAGTATTAAAACGATAAGAGACATCATAGTATGTGCTATATCAAATAAGGCATGACTACGACGTTCGGACACACCATCACACTATGGTGTTCCAGGTGGCGTGAGTTGTGAAACAACTTTCACATTGTCTAAATTTGTATGCCAAACTCGTAACCCAGATATTCACCTCCACGATCATATCGCAGAAATTTTTATCTTCTTGTCACGATGATCTTTAAACTTCACTCTGAACTTTGCTTTGAACCTTTCAAACAATTCAGACTTGTGTTTCATTAAGTAAATATACACTATATCTACTCAAATCATCAGTGAAGGTAAGAAAACAATGATATTCACTGCAAGCTATAAACACTCATTGGATCGTATACATCAACATGCATTGTTTCCAATAAGTCACTTGCCCGTTTCATCAAGCCAGAAAACGGGGTTTAGTCATCTTACCAAAAGGCATGGTCCGCATGTCTCAACCGATTCAAAATCGAATGAGTCCAAAGATCCATCAACATGGAGTTTCTTCATGCGCTTTATACCAATATGACATTTAGCGGCAGTGCCACAAGTATGTGGTACTATCATTATTAACTTTGCATCTTTTGGCATCATTGTTATGAACATGTGTATTACTATGATCAAGATTCAATGAACCACACTTACTAGGTGCATGACCATTGAAGGTATTTATTCATGTAAGCAGAATAACCATTATTCTCTAACTTGAATGAATAACCGTGTTGCAATAAACATGATCTAATCACGTTCATGCTTCAATGCAAAACACCAAATAAAATTTAGGTTCGTCACTAATCCCGAAGGTAGAGAGAGCATGCGATGTTTGATCATATCAACCTTGGAAACATTTCCAACACACATCGTCACCTCACACTTAGCTAGTTCTCCATTTATTCCGTAGCTTTTATTTCGAGCAACCGAACCGGTATCCAATACCCAGGTGCTACTAGGAGTACTAGCAAGGTACACATCAATAACATGCATATCAAATATACTTCTGTCGACTTAGCCAACCTTCTTATCTACCATGTATCCAGGGTTGTTCCGCTTCAGTGACCGTTCTCCTCATAATGGAAGCACTCAGTCTCGGGTTTAGGTTCAACTTTGGGCTGCTTCACTAGAGCAGCAACTGACTTGCCATCCATGAAGTTTCCCTACTTGCCCTTGCCCTTCTCGAAACTAGTGGTTTTTACTAACCATCAACACTTTGATGCTCCTTTTTGACTTCTACCTTCGCGGTGTCAAAACATCGCGAGAAGCTCAGGAATCATTTCTATCCCTGGCAATTTATAGTTCATCACCAAGTTCTAGTAGCTTAGTGATAGTGACTTGGAGAACTATATCAATCACTATCTTATCTGGAAGATCAACTCCCACTCGATTCAAGCGATTGTGGCACCTAGACAATCTAAGCACATGCTCAACTATTGAGCTATTCTCTTTCGTCTTGCAAGCAAAGAATCTTTGTTTGAGATCTCATATCTCATAACACGGGCACGAGCCTGAGATCACAATCTCAGCTCTTAGAACATCTCGTATGTTCCGTGACGTTCAAAACGTCTTGGAGCCTCAATTCTAAGTCGTAATGCATGACGCACTAAACTATCAAGTAGTCATCAGAACGTGCCTGTCAGATGTTCACAACATCTACAGACGACGCTAGAGGGGGTGGCGTACCGAACGGTGCATTAAGGACATAAGCCTTCTATGCAGCAATGAGGACAATCCTCATATCACGGACCCAGTCCGCAATATTGCTACCATCATCTTTCAACTCTATTTCTCTAGGAACATATAAAAAACACACGGGAGCTACAGTGCGAGCTAGTAATCTACAACATAATTTGCAAAGACACTACTGACTATGTTCATGATAATGAGTTCAATTAATCATATTACTTAAGAACTCCCACTCAAATTGACATCCCTCAGGTCATCTGAGTGTCACATGATCCAAATTCACCAACTCGAGTCCGATCATCACGTGAGTTGAGGTGGCTTCAATGGTGAACATCATTATGTTGATCATATCTACTATATGACTCATGCTCGACCTTTCGGTCTCTTGTGTTCCGAGGCCATGTCTGTACATGCTAGGCTCGTCAAGTTTAACCCGAGTGTTCCGCATGTGCAAATCTGTCTTGCACCCGTTGTATGTGAACGTAGAGTCTATCACACCCGATCATCACGTGGTGTCTCAACACGACGAACTTTCGCAACGGTGCACACTTGGGGAGAACACAGTTCATCTTGAAATTTAAGTGAGGGATCACCTTATAATGCTACCGCCGTACTAAGCAAAACAAGGTGCATAAAAGGATTAACATCTCATGCAATTCATAAGTGACATGATATGGCCATGAACTTGTGTTTAAGATCTCCATCTTCGAAACACCGGCATGATCTCCATCGTCACCGGCACAACACCATGATCTCCATCATCTTGATCTCCATCAATGTGTTGCCATTGGGGTTGTCACGCCCTGCATGCTTCTACTACTATTGCTACCGTAGCGATAAAGTAAAGCATTACATAGCGCTTAATGATTGACACGCAGGTCATACAATAATTAAAGACAACCCTATGGCTCCTGCCGGTTGCCATACTCATCGACATGCAAGTCGTGATAATCTATACATCACATGATCATCTCATACATCACATATATCTCATCATGTAATTGGCCATATCACATCACAACATACCCTGCAAAAACAAGTTAGACGTCCTCTAATTGTTGTTTCATATTTTACGTGGCTGCTATGGGTATCTAGCAAGAACGATTCTCACCTACGCATAAACCACAACGGTGATACACTAGTTTGCTTTTCAACCTTCTCAAGGACCACCTTTGTCGAATCCGATCCAACTAAAGTGAGAGAAACTGTCACCCGCAAGCCATCTAGGCAACAAGTTGCGTCGAGGGAACCGGTCTCTCGTAAGCGTACGAGTAATGTTGGTCTGGGCCGCTTCATCTCACAATCCCGCTGAACCAAAATACGACCAAGGGAGGAAGCAATCTAAGCATCAACGCCCACAAACCTTTTGTGTTCTACTCGAGATCTCATCGAACCATCAACCTAGCTCATGATGCCACTGTTGGGGAACGTCGCATGGGAAACAAAAATTTTCCTACGCACACGCAAACCTATCCATGGTGATGAGCATCTACGAGAGGGAGAGTGGATCTACATACCCTTGTAGATCGCTAAGCGGGAAGCGTTAAGAAACGCGGTTGGTGTAGTCGAACATCTTCGCGATCCAAATCGCCGAGCGTCCCGCGATCTCATCACGATCCGTCCCGCGATCCAATCACGATCCGTCCCGTGAACTCATCACGATCCGTCCCGCGATCTCATCACGATCCGTCTCACGATCTTGATCACGATCTGTCCTACGAACTCATCACGATCCGTTCCGCGATCTCATCACGAACCGTCTCGCGATCTCGATCACGGTCCTTCCGATCTAGCGCCGAACGGACGGCACCTCCGCGTTCAGCACACGTGCAGCTTGATGACGATCTCCACCATCTTGATCCAGCAAGAGGAGGTGGAGAGGAGAGAGAGTTCACCGGCAGCGTGACGGCGCTCCGGTGATGGTGGTGGAGTGATTCCGGCAGGGCTTCGCCTAAGCGCTGCGGAAAACCGATCTAGAGGAGAAACTGTGCACCGGTGAAACGGGTAGCACGTGGCCGGAAATTCTGTCCAAAAACCACCCAATCCACTAGTATATATAGGAGGAGAGGAGAGGAGAGGCAGCCAAGGCCTTTGGGTCGGCCGAAATAGGAGGTGGGAAGAAATCCTACTTCACCTCCAATCCTAGTTGGAGTAGGATTGCCTCCTATTGGCTGATTTTCCACTTTTTGCTTTAGGACTTTCTCTCCTGCGCCATGGGCCTTTGTGGCTGTTTTCCCAGCCCACTAAGGGCTGGTTATTATTCTCCCACAGCCCATGGACCTCTTGGGGTCGAAATACCCCTCCCGGAGGTCCTCCGGTACACTACCGGCACTCCCGGTACAATACCGATACTCCCGGTACACTACCGATGAGCCCGAAACTTTTTCGGAAACCAAACTGGGACTTCCTATATATGAATCTTTACCTCCGGACCATTCCGGAGCTCCTCGTGACATCCGGGATCTCATCCGGGACTCCGAACAACCTTCGGTCACCACCATACATAACTCTACACTACCGAAACGTCACCGAACCTTAAGTGTGCAGACCCTGCGGGTTCGAGAACTATGTAGACATGACCGAGACACCTCTACGGTCAATAACCAATGGCGGGACCTGGACGTCCACATTGGTTCCTACATATTCTACGAAGATCTTTATCGGTCGAACCTCTATGTCAAGGATTCAGTTAATCCCGTATATCGTCCCCTTTGTTCTTCGGTATGTTACTTGCCCGAGATTCGATCGTCGGTATCTCCATACCTAGTTCAACCTCGTTACTGGCAAGTCTCTTTACTCGTTCCGTAATACAAGATCCCGTGACTAACACTTAGCCACATTGCTTGCAAGGCTTGTTGTGATGTTGTATTACCGAGTGGGCCCTGAGATACCTCTCCGTCACACGGAGTAACAAATCCCAGTCTCGATCCATGCCAACTCAACAAACACCATCGGAGATACCTGTAGAGCACCTTTATAGTCACCCAGTTACGTTGCGACGTTTGATACACACAAGGCACTCCTCCGATATCCGTGAGTTGCATGATCTCATGGTCATAGGAACATATACTTGACATGCAGAAAACAGTAGCAATAAACTGACACGATCATATGCTATGTTTGTAGTTTGGGTCTTATCCATCACATCATTCTCCTAATGATGTGATCCCGTTATCAAATGACATCTCATGTCCATGGCTAGGAAACCTTAACCATCCTTTGATCAACGAGCTAGTCCATTAGAGGCATACTAGGGACATGGTTTTGTCTATGTATCCACACATGCATTTAAGTCTCCGATCAATACAGTTATAGCATGGATAATAAACGATTATCATGAACAAGGAAATATGATAATAACTAATTTATTATTGCCTCTAGGGCATATTTCCAACAATACTCTCATGGTATAAGGAATTATGCAAACAATAATTATGTATGTGATATTAACCTTTAACTTGTGACGAATGTGTCTCATAGCATAACACCAATTTGGGTCGATTCAACACAATTGTTCTACCAACATTGTGCACTCGAAATTGCCGGCATAGCCATGCCCATGATTAGGAAAATAGGATCATCATGCAATATTTGAGCCAGTCTTAGAGGCAAGACTAGGAATACAATTTACCGTTTATTATATCACACATGCACATGAGTTTCCCTCCAAGCCTCGTGGTTATTGTAGACTCAAAAATCATTGCAGTTATAGCATGGAACATAAACATTCATTACTAACCTGGAGATACAAAAAATAACTGTTATTACAACCTCTAGGCATATCTCCTACAATTTTATAGCAACATGATCAGTGTGAACAATAACTTTGGAATCAATGATGTAAGATCTAAATTTATCACAAGCAAACACAACTGCTAAGAATTCCTTTTGAGTAGTACCATAATTTCTTTGGGCATTGTCAAGAGTTTTGCTAGCATAATGGATAACATTTAATTTCTTATCAACTATTTGTCCTAGAACAACACCAACAGCATAATCACTAGCATCACACATAATTTCAAAAGGAAAGTTCAAATCAGGTGGTTGAACAATAGGTGCAGAAGTTAAGGCTTTCTTAAGTGTTTCAAAGGCTTCTACGCAATCACCATAAAAACAAAGGGAATAGTGATACGTCTCCAATGTATCTATAACTTTTGATGATGTCATGCTATTATATTATCTGTTTTGGATGTTTTATATGCATTAATATGCTATTTTATATTATTTTTGGGACTAACCTATTAATCTAGAGGCTAGTACCAGTTTCTGTTTTCTCCTTGTTTTCGCGTTTTGCAGATATGGAATATTAAACGGAGTCCAAATGGAATAAAATCTTTGGAATGAATTTTTCTGGAAGGAAACAAATCCAACAGGCTTGGAGTGCACGCCAGGGCACCTGCCAGGAGGTCACAAGCCTGGTAGGCGCGACCACCCCCTGGCTGCGCCTGGCAGGCTTGCCGTCTCCTGGCAGGTCTCCTAACCCTATTCTTCATCCTATAAATACCCAAATATTTCCCCAACACCAAAAAGAGACACACAAATACTTTTTCTCCATCAGAAGACTCCGTTCCCGAGAGATCCAATCTTGGAGCCTTTTTTCGGTAATCCACCGGAGGGGGTTTCGATCACGGAGGGCATCTACATCAACTCCATTGCCCCTCCGATGATGCGTGAGTAGTCCGCCACAGACCTACGGGTCCATAGCTAGTAGCTAGATGGCTTATTATCTCTCTTTGATCTTCAATACCATGCTTCATGATCTTCATGGGGATCTATCCGATGTAATACTCTTTTGTCGTGTGTTTGTCAAGATCCGATGAATTGTGGGTTTATGTTCAGATTATCCGTGAATCTTATTTGAATCTTCTCTGAATTCTTATATGCATGATTTCATATCCTTTTAAGTCTCTTCGAGTTATTGGTTTGGTTTGGCCAACTAGATTGGTAATTCTTGCAATGGGAGAAGTGCTTGGTTTTGGGTTCAATCTTGCGGTGTCCTCACCCAGTGACATAGTAGGGGTAGCGAGGCACATATAGTATTGTTGCCATAAATGGTAACAAGATGGGGTTTTCATCATATTGCTCGAGTTTATCCCTCTACATCATGTCATCTTTCTTAATGCGTTACTCTGTTCCTCATGAACTTAATACTCTAGATGCAGGCAGGAGTCGGTCGATGTGTGGAGTAATAGTAGTAGATGCACAATCGTTTCGATCTACTTGACATGGACGTGATGCCTATATGCATGATCATTGCCTTGGATAACTACATGATTATTCCCTTTTCTATCAATTGCTTAACAGTAATTTGTTTACCCACCATGATATTTGCCTTCGAGAGAGAAGCCTCTAGTGAAACCTATGGCCCCCGGGTCTACTTTCCACAATATATTTTTAGATCTATAAACAAAAAATACCAAAAATACTTTGCTGCAATTTCCTTATCTTTTACTTTATGTTTTCTTTTACATCTATCTCTATCGGATCTAATCCTTGCAAATAATCGTGAAGGGATTGACGACACCTTTATAGCGTTGGGTGCAAGAGTTTGATTGTTTGTGTAGGTGCATCCATTGGTAACTTGCTTGTTCCTCCTACTGGATTGATACCTTGGTTCTCATCAACTGAGGGAAATACTTATCTACTTCACTGCATCACCCTTTCCTCTTCAAGGGAAAACCAACGCAAGCTCAAGAGGTAGCAAGAAGGATTTCTGGCGCCGCTGCCGGGGAGGATACAAATCAAGCCTACCAAGTACCCATCACAAACTCATCTCTTGCATTTACATTATTTTCCATTTGGCTCTCGTTTTCCTCTCCCTCACTTCTAATTTTTTTCCAGAAAATACCAAAAAGATTTGCCTTTTTATTCGCCCTTCTTTCATTCGCCTTTCGTTTGCTTGTGTTCTTGATTGCTTGCTTTGTCACGATGTCTGCGAATACCAAGTTGTGTGAATTTTCCAATACTAATAATTATTATTTTATTAGTACTCTGATTTCTCCCACCACTAGTGCGGTATCTTATGAAATCAATGTTGCCTTGCTTAATCTTGTTATGAAAGAACAATTTTCTAGCCTTCCTAGTGAAGATGCCGCATCCAATCTAAATACTTTCATTGAGTTGTGTGATATGCAAAAGAAGAAAGATGTGGATAATGATATTGTTAAATTGAAGCTATTTCCGTTCTCACTACGAGATCGTGCTAAAACTTGGTTTTCATCTTTGCCTAAAAATAGTATTGATGCATGGAATAAGTGTAAAGATGCTTTTATCTTCAAGTACTTTCCGCCTGCTAAGATCATCTCCCTTAGGAATTATATAATGCATTTTAAGCAACTTGATCATGAGCATGTTGCGCAATCTTGGGAGAGGATGAAATTAATGATTAGGAATTGTCCCGCACATGGTTTGAGTTTATTGATGATTATACAAATTTTCTATGCGGGATTAAATTTTGCATCTAGGAATCTTTTAGATTCCGGCGCGGGTGTACTTTTATGGAAATCACGTTAGGAGAAGCTACTAAAGTCCTAGATGATATTATGAAGAACTACTCTCAATGTCATACCGAAAGATCTCCTACTAGTAAAAAAGTGCATGCTATTGAAGAAATAAACAATTTGAGTGAAAAAATGGATGAATTGGTGAAATTGTTTGCTAGTAAGAATGCTCCTATTGATCCTAGTGATATTCCTTTGTCTTATTTGATAGGAAATAATAATGAATCTATGGATGTGAATTTTGTTGGTAGGAACAATTTTGGTAATAACGCATATAGAGGTAATTTCAACCCTAGGCCGTTTCCTAGTAATTCCTCTAATAATTATGGTAATTCCTAGAACAATTATTACAGAAATTATAATAAGATGCCCTCTGATCTTGATAATATCGTTAAAGAATTTATTGGTTCACAAAAAGTTTTTAATGCTACGATTGAAGAAAAAGTGCTCAAAATTGATGATTTGGCTAGGAGTGTTGACTGAATTTCACTTGAGATTGATTATTTGAAAGTTAGATCTACTCCACCCAAGCATGATATTAATGAGTCTTTAAAAGCTATGAGAATTTCTATTGATGAAAGTAAGAAAAGAACCGCTAGAATTCGTGCTAAGCGTGAATGGCTTGAAAAAGTGTGTTCTCCTGATAATAATGATGAATATCTCAAAGTGATTGATGTGACTCCTATTGAATCTCTGTTTTCCAATATAAATCTTGATAAATATGGGGATAATTTAACCTTAGTTAAAGAGCATCCCAATGATTCAGAGTCTATAGATCTCTATGCTAAAATTGGTAAAAGTGGGATAGAAGAGGTCAAAACTTTGAATAGCAATGAACCCACTCTTTTGGATTTCAAGGACTTTAATTATGATAGCTGCTCTTTGATTGATTGTATTTCCTTGTTACAATCCATGATGAATTCTCCACATGCTTATAGTCAAAATAAGGCTTTTACTAAACATATCGTTGATGCTATGATGAAATCTTTTGAAGAAAAACTTGAGTTAGAAGTTTCTATTCCTAGAAAGCTTCATGATGAGTGGGAACCTACTATTAAGATTAAAATCAAATATTATGAGTGCCATGCTTTGTGTTATTTGGATGCTAGTGTTTCCACGATTCCGAAAACTTTATGTGATGTGCTAGGTTACCATGATCTTGATGATTGCTCTCTAAATTTGCATCTTGCAGATTCCATTATTAAGAAACCTATGAGAAGGATTAATGATGTTATTATTGTTGCAAATAGGAATTATGTGCCCGTATATTTCATTGTTCTTGATATAGATTGCAGTCCTATATGTCCTATTATTCTTGGTAGACCTTTCCTTAGAACGATTGGTGCAATTATTGACATGAAAGAAGGAAACATTAGATTTTAATTTCCATTAAGGAAAGGCATGGAACACTTTCCTAGAAACAAAATAAGATTGCCTTATTAATCTATTATGAGAGCTACTTTTGGATTGCATACCAAAGATGACAATACCTAGATCTATTGTGTTTTGCCTAGCTAGGGGCGTTAAACAATAGCGCTTGTTGGGAGGCAACCCAATTTTATTTTTGTGTTCTATTTTTGCTTATATTTTTGAGTGTTTCCCATACTATTACTTATTTAGTAATTGTGTTTTGGTGTTTTAATTAGTGTTTGATCCAAGTAAAAACTTTGGGGTGATCTATGGTAGTTGTTGATTTGATCTTGCTGAAAAACAGAAACTTTTGCGCTCAGTCCAGGAATTTTCTAAAATTTTCAGAGCGTCGAATGAGTATGAAATTTTTACACAAGATTGATATATAAATTTACCAGGTTTTCCTAATTGTTAGGAATATTTTGAGTTACATAAGTATACAAAGTTTTCATATTGCTACAGACTGTTCTGTATTTAACAGTTTCTATTTTCTTTGAGTTGTTTGCCTATTTCGATGAATCTATGGGTCGTATCATGGGGTATGAGCCATGGAGAAGTTATAATACAATAGGTATAACACCAATATTGGATATAATCTTGATGATCTTGAGGGCATTAGTCCCACTCTATGTCAGGATAAAATCAATATGGAGCCCGATGCTAAACCAGTTGTTGATCACCAATGACGGTTGATACGTCCATTTTGCATCATGCTTTTATATTGATATTTATTGAATTATGTGCTGTTACTAAACATTTTGGTACAATATTTATGCCTTTTTCTCTTATTTTACAAGGTTTACATGAAGAGGGAGAATGCCGGCAGCTGGAATTCTAGACTGGAAAAGGAGCAAATCTGAGATACCTATTCTGCACAACTCCAAAAGTCTTGAAAATCTATGGAGAATTATTTTGGAATATATAAAAATTATTGGGCAAAACAAATACACGAGGGCCCCACCAGGAAGTCACAAGCCAGGGGGGCGTGCCCTACCCCCCTGGGCGCGCCCCTGTGGCTTGTGGCCCACCTGGCAGCCCTCCGATGCCCATCTTCTGCTATATGGAGGCTTTTGACATGGAAAAATCATAACAGAGCTTTCGGGGCAAAGCGCCGCCCTCTCGAGGCGGAACTTGGGCAGAACCAATCTAGGGCTCCGACGGAGCTGTTCTGCCGGGGAAACTTCCCTCCCGGAGGGGGAAATCGAAGCCATCGTCATCACCAATGACCCTCTCATTGAGAGGGGGTCAATCTCCATCAACATCTTCATTAGCACCATCTTCTCTCCAAACCCTAGTTCATCTCTTGTATCCGATCTTTGTCTCAAAACCTCAGATTGGTACCTATGGGTTGCTAGTAGTGTTGATTACTCCTTGTAGTTGATGCTAGTTGGTTTACTTGGTGGAAGATCATATGTTCAGATCCTTGATCATCATTAATACTCCTCTGATTATGAACATGAATATTCTTTGTGAGTAGTTACGTTTGTTCCTGAGGACATGGGATAAGTCTTGTTATAAGTAATCATGTGAATTTGGTATTCGTTCGATATTTTGATGAGATGTATGTTGTCTCTCCTCTAGTGGTGTTATGTGAACATCGACTACATGACACTTCACCAATGTTTGGGTCTAGAGGAAGGCATTAGTAAGTAATAAGTAGATGATGGGTTGCTAGAGTGATAGAAGCTTAAACCCTACTTTATACGTTGCTTCGTAAGGGGCTGATTTGGATCCACATGTTTCATGCTATGGTTAGATTTATCTTAATCCTGGTTTCGTAGTTGCGGTTCTTGCGAGAGGGGTTAATCATAAGTTGGAGGCTTGTCCAAGTAAGGGCAGCACCCAAGCACCGGTCCACCCACATATCAACTTATCAAAGTAACGAACGCGAATCATATGAGCATGATGAAAACTAGCTTGACAGAAATTCCCATGTGTCCTCGGGAGCGCCTTGCTTTATATAAGGGTTTGTTCAGGCTTGTACTTTGATATAAAAAGGATTGGGCCACCTTGCTGCACCTTTGTCACAATTGTTACTTGCTAGCCGTTATGAATTATCTTATCACAAAACTATTTGTTACCGATAATTTCAGTACTTGCAGAGAATACCTTACTGAAAACCGCTTGTCATTTCCTTGTGCTCCTCGTCGGGTTTGACACTCTTACTTGTCGAAAGGACTACGATAGATCCCCTATACTTGTGGGTCATCAAGACTCTTTTCTGGTGCCATTGCCGGGGAGTGAAGCGCCTTTGGTGAGTGGAACTTGGTAAGGAAAAATTTATATAGTGTGCTGAAATTTACTGCCACTTGTTACTATGGAAAATAATCCTTTGAGGGGCATGTTCGGGGTATCTTCACCTCGACCGGAAGCACAAAGAGTCGCTCCTAAACCTGTTGTACCTACTGAAAATATTTATTATGAAATTCGTTCGGGTATGATAGAGAAACTGCTAGCTAATCCTTATGCAGGAGATGGAACACTACATCCTGATTTGCACCTAATCTATGTGGATGAAGTTTGTGGATTATTTAGGCTTGCAGGTTTGCCCGAGGATGTTGTCAAGAAGAAGGTCTTTCCTTTATCTTTGAAGGAGAAGGCATTGGCATGGTACAGGCTATGTGATGATATTGGATCATGGAACTACAACCGATTGAAATTGGAATTTCATCAGAAGTTTTATCCCATGCATCTAGTTCATCATGATCGGAATTATATTTACAATTTTTGGCCTCATGAAGGAGAGAGAATATCTCAAGCTTGGGGGAGGCTTAAGTTAATGTTATATTCATGCCCCAACCATGAGCTCTCAAGAGAAATTATTATTCAGAATTTTTATGCTCGGCTTTCTCACAATGATCGATCCATGCTCGATACTTCTTGCTCCGGTTCTTTTATGAAGAAAGATATTGAATTCAAATGGGACTTATTGGAAAGAATTAAATGCAACTCTGAATATTGGGAACTCGAGAAGGTAAGGAGTCAGGTATAAACCTTAAGTTTGATTGTGTTAAATCCTTTATAGACACCGATGCTTTTCGGAATTTAGCACTAAATATGGACTTGACTCTGAGATAATAGCTTCTTTCTGTGAATATTTTTCTACTCATGTTGATCTCCCTAAGGAGAAGTGGTTTAAATATCATCCTCCCATTGAAGTGAAAGTAGTTGAACCTATTAAAGTTGAAGAGGAAACTATTACTTATAATGTTGATCATGTTATTCCTACTGCTTACATTGAGAAACCACCCTTCCCTGTTAGGATAACGAAACATGATAAAGCTTCAACTATGGTTCGGAAGAGTTGTATTAGAACACCTACACCCCCTGAACAAATTAAATTTGAACCTATTGCTATGGTTAAAGATATATTGGTTGATAATATTGATGGGCATGTTATTCATTTCTATGATGAAGCGACTATAATTGCTAGACCTGATACTAAGAGTAAACATAGACCAGTTGTTGGCGTGCCTGTTGTTTCTGTTAAAATAGGAGATCATTGTTATCATGGCTTATGTGATATGGGTGCTAGCATAAGTGCAATTCCCTTTTTCTTATACAAAGAAATCATGCATAATATTGCACCTGTTGAACTAGAGGAAATTGATGTTACTATTAAGCTTGCTAATAGAGACACTATTGCACCGATGGGGATTGTTAGAGATGTTGAAGTCTTGTGTGGGAAAATAAAATATCCTACTGATTTTCTTGTTCTTGGTTCCCCACAAGATGATTTTTGTCCCATTATATTTGGCAGACCCTTCTTGAATACTGTTAATGCTAGGATTGATTGTGAGAAAGAAACAATTACTATGAGTTTTGGGGATGTGTATCATGAGTTCAGTTTCACTAAATTTTGTAGACAACCCCATGACAAAGAATTGCCTAGTAAAGATGAGATTATTGGTCTTGCTTCTATTGCTGTGCCTCCTACCGATCCTTTAGAACAATATTTGCTAGACCATGAAAATGATATGCATATGAATGAGAGGAATAAAATAGATAAATTTTTGTTGAAATACTTGGGGATCCTCCTCCACCCAAGGGTGATCCCGTGTTTGAGCTCAAACAATTACCCGATACATTGAAATATGCTTATCTTGATGAAAAGGAGATATATCATGTTATTATTAGTGCTAACCTTTCAGAGCATGAAGAAAATAGGTTATTGAAAACTCTTAGGCAGCACTGTGCTGCTATTGGCTATACTCTTGATGATCTTAAGGGCATTAGTCCCACTCTATGCCAGCATAAAATTAATATGGAGCCTGATGCCAAACCAGTTATTGATCACCAACGACGATTGAACCCTAAGATGAAAGAAGTGGTAAGAAAATAAATACTAAGGCTTCTGGAGGCAGGTATAATTTATCATGTTGCATATAGTAGATGGGTTAGTCCCGTTCATTGTGTCCCTAAGAAGGGAGGTATTACCGTTTTTCCTAATGATAAAAATGAAGATCCCGCAAAGAATTGTTATAGGTTATAGAATGGTAATTGATTTTAGGAAACTAAATAAAGCTACTAAGAAATATCATTACCCTTTACCTTTTATTGATCAAATTCTAGAAAGACTATCCAAACATACTCTTTTTTGCTTTCTAGATGGTTACTCTGGTTCCTCTCAAATACCTGTATCAAGAGAGGATCAAGAAAAAACCACTTTTACTTGCCCTTTCGGTACCTTTGCTTATAGACGTATGCCTTTTGGTTTATGCAATGCACCTGCTACCTTTCAAAGACGTATGATGGCTATATTCTCTGACTTTTGTGAAAAGATTCTTGAGGTTTTCATGGATGATTTTTCCATTTACGAAAGTTCATTTGATGATTTTTTGAGCAACCTTGACCGACTTTTGTAGAGATGTGAAGAAACTAATCTTGTCTTGAATTGGGAAAAGTGCCACTTTATGGTTAATGAAGGTATTGTCTTGGGGCACAAGATCTCTGAAAGAGGTATTGAACTTGATAAAGCTAAAGTTGATGCTATTGAGAAAATGTCGTGCCCTACGAATATCAAAGGTATAAGAAGTTTCCTTGGTCATGCTGGTTTCTATAGGAGGTTTATCAAAGATTTCTTTAAGATTTCTAGGCCTCTCACAAATCTTTTGCAAAAATATGTTCCATTTGTTTTTTATGATGATTGTGTAGAAGCATTTGAAATTCTTAAGAATTCCTTGATTACCGCACCTGTTGTTCAACCACCCGACTGGAACCTACCCTTTGAAATTATGTGTGATGCTAGTGATTATGCTGTTGGTGCTGTTCTAGGACAAAGAGTCGATAAGAAATTTAATATTATCCATTATGCTAGTAAAACTATATACAGTGCTCAAAGAAACCATGCTACTACTGAAAAGGAATTTTTAGCAGTCGTGTTTGCTTGTGATAAGTTTAGACCTTATATTGTTGATTCCAAAGTAACTGTTCACACCGATCATGCTACTATTAAGTACCTTATGGAAAAGAAAGATGCTAAACCTAGACTTATTAGGTGAGTCCTTCTCCTACAAGAATTTGATTTGCATATTATTGATAGAAAGGGTGCTGATAACCCCGTGGCAGATAACTTGTCTAGGTTAGAAAATGTTCTTGATGACCCACTACCTATTGATGATAGCTTTCCTGATGAACAATTAGCTGTCGTAAATGCTTCACACAATGCTCCATGGTATGATGATTATGCCAATTACATTGTTGCTAAATTTATACCGCCTACTTTCACATACCAACAAAAGAAAAAGTTCTTCTATGATTTAAGGCATTACTTTTGGGATGATCCACACCTTTATAAATAAGGAGTAGATGGTATTATTAGACGTTGTGTACCTGAGCATGAACAGGAACAAATCTTACGCAAGTGTCACTCCGAAGCCTACGAAGGACGCAACGTTGGAGATAGAACTGCACATAAGGTACTGCAATCTGGGTTTTATTGGCCTACTCTCTTCAAGGATGCTCATAAGTTTGTCTTGTCTTGTGATGAATGTCGAAGAATTGGTAATATTAGTAGACGTCAGGAAATGCCTATGAATTACTCTCTTGTTATTGAACCATTTGATTTGGGGTTTTGATTATATGGGGCCTTTTCCATGATCTAACGAGTATACTCATATTCTAGTTGTTGTTGATTATGTTACTAAGTGGGTAGAAGCTATTCCAACTAGTAGCACTGATCATAACACTTCTATTAAAATGCTTAAAGAAGTTATTTTCCCTAGATTTGGAGTCCCTAGATATTTGATGACTGGTGGTGGTTCACACTTTATTAATGGTGCTTTCCGTAAATTGCTCGCTAAATACGATGTTAATCATAGAATTGCATATCCTTATCATCCTTAGTCTAGTGGTCAAGTAGAATTGAGCGATAGAGAAATTAAATTGATTTTGCAGAAGACTGTTAATAGATCTAGGAAGAATTGGTCTAAGAAACTTGATTATGCATTGTGGGCTTATAGAACTGCTTACAAAAACCCTATGGGTATGTCTCCGTATAAGATGGTTTATGGTAAGGCATGTCACTTACTTCTAGAGCTAGAACATAAAGCTTTTTGGGCAATTAAAGAGCTCAATTATGATTTCAAGCTTGCTGGTGAGAAGAGGTTATTTGACATTAGCTCACTTGACGAATGGAGAACCCAGGCCTATGAGAATGCCAAGTTGTTTAAAGAAAAAGTTAATAGATGGCATGATAAAAGGATACAAAAGCGTGAATTCAATGTAGGTGACCATGTCTTGCTATACAAATTCTCGTTTAAGATTTTTTGCAGGAAAACTTCTCTCTAAATGGGAAGGGCCTTACATTGTCGAGGAAGTATATCGTTCTGGTGCCATCAAGATCAACAACGCCGAAGGCACAAATCCGAAGGTGGTAAACGGGAAAATAATTGGGTACCCTCATAAATGTTGAAAGCAATATTAGCAATACCATAACTCCAGAGGAGTACATTAGGGAGACCTACTAGAACGTTTTAGACTCCAAAAAGGAATATGTATGTGGTACGGTAAGCAAACCGACTCCAAAACTTTCCTAATAGCATTTTTTCTCAGTTTTGGATTATTAATAAATTAGGAAAATTTAAAGTAGTCCAAAAAGTTCACGAGGAGGCGACAAGCCTACAGGGTGCAGCCTACCCCTGGTCGCACCCTTGTGGCTTGTGGCCACCTCGTGCACCCCCCGGACTCCATTTTATTGTAGGACACTCCTTTAGGTCGGTGAAAATTCATTATATAATCTCCCGAAGGTTTTGACCATCGTACCACGGAAAAATCCTCTGTTCTCGTTTGTTGTTGTTTTACGGACAGCTTTAGATCGCCATGATGTCCCCAAGTGCTTCGAAGGACAAGTTCTTCAAGAAGTTCATCAACCCCTATCTCGCGGAGGTGCTGCGACACCCTCAAACCATTGAGATACGTGAGGGGGTGCTGCACATCCGTGATGCTGAGGGGCCAAAGAAGACCGGAAGCATGGAAACAAGGGTCGAAGCAATGGAGCAGCAAGTCTTCAAGTGCCAAGGGATGGTGGAACGTGGACTCAATGCCAAGCATATGATGATCGGGGAGTTTACCCATAAACACAAGCTGGACGCCAAGGACATCAGGGAGCACATCTTCAAGATTTACGAGAAAATCAAGCATCTCCAAGCCCAGATCTATGACCTGCAAAACCAAAACCGTGAATATGAATACAGATTTAAGAGAATGAGTTTGGCTGTAGATTTGAGGATTCCGGAGACTCGTTCATATTTTTATGATGGTGAGCCTATGCCTTGGAAGACGAAGGAGAAGCTTTTAACCTCATCAGCAACTCCACCACCATCACCTTCGAAGAAGGCCATCTAAACACATGGGTATGGGTACTCCCCTTGGCTTGTGCCAAGCTTGGGATGTGCCCCGATATCGTATTACCTTCACATCTTTTACCTTTTCTCGTTTTTCCTAGTTTGATTTGATCCTTTTGGTTTTACCTTGATCTAGTAGAATTAAGTTTTAGTATGATCTAGCTTTGAGTTTTGCCTTATGTTCCTCTTATTTAAGCGAGTCTGAGAGTTATATAACAAAAAGTAGTTTTGATGTGAGGGCTTTGCTTGTTGCTATGATCTTGAGAAAAGGAAAAAAGAAAAGGGGGTAATAAAAGAAGAATAGAATAAAAGCAATGAGTATATATGATGATCTTATGGGGAGTGATGACTTCACATATAAGAGGTATGTCGATTGAAATTTGTTGGGAGTTGACAAACATAGCGATTGGTCATTGGTGCAATTAAAAGGAAGTAATAAAGAAAGAGAGGTTCACATATAAATATATTATCTTGGACATCTTTTATGATTGTGAGCACTCATTAAAATATTATATGCTAAGAAGTTGATGTTGGACAACGAAGACAACATAATGGGTTGTGTTTGCTTATTTCCGAATAGAAGTTATATGGTTATAGATCCTCCAACATGTAGTGCTTTCTTCCACCTCATACTAGCCAAAACTTCCGCACCAAGTAGAGATACTACTTGTGCATCCAAACACCCTCAACCCAGTTTTGCCATGAGAGTCCACCATACCTACCTATGGATTGAGTAAGATCCTTCAAGTAAGTTGTCATCGGTGCAAAAAGCAATAAGAATTGCTCCTAAATATGTATGATCTTTTATTGTAAGGGAAAATAAGCATTGTACGAACTTCTGATGGTAAAGAAATAACAGCGACAGACTACATAATAAAGGTTGCTATCACAAAGGGCAATACAACGTGTCGTTCCTTTGCATTAAGGGTTTGTGCATCCAAAAACAAAAAGCGCATACAACCTCTGCTTCCCTCTGTGAAGGGCCTATCTGTTACTTTTACTTCTTAAGTACTTATAGTTATGCAAGAGTCATGGTGATCTTCACCACTTCCTATATTTTGCCTTTTTCGCTTGGCAAGCATTATGTGTTGGGGATTGATCTAGACACACATATCCACTCGAATGTGGGTGATCATGAGTTATTTCTGTTGACATTACCCTGGAGGTAAATAGTTGGGAGGCAAGACTAAAAGCCCCTATCTTTCTATGTGTCACTTTGAAGCTTTGACCTCATGAGTACCGCGTGAGTGTTAGCAATTATGAAAGACTAAAAGATGATTGAGTATGTGGATTTTCTTTACAAGCTCTTATATTGACTCTTTCCGATGTTATGATAAATTGCAAATTGCTTCAATGACTGAGAGCATAGTTTGTTGGTTCTCAATAGAGTTCTTGGTTCATACTTTTTCCTGTGAATGAATTGTTACTATAGTACAAGAAATTATATATCATTAAGTATTGTTGTTCTAAAGATGATCATGATGCCCTCATGTCCGTATTTCATTTTATCGACACCTCTATCTCTAAACTTGTGGACATATTTATCGATCTCGACTTTCTCTTGAGGACAAGCGAGGTCTAAGCTTGGGGGAGTTGATATGTCTATTTTGCATCATGCTTTTATATCGATATTTATTGCATTATGGGCTGTTATTACACGCTATGGTACAAAACTTATGCTTTTTCTCTCCTATTTTACAAGGTTTACATGAAGAAGGAGAATGCGGGCAACTGGAATTCTGGACTGGAAAAGGAGCAAATATGAGAGACCTATTCTGCACAACTCCAATAGTCCTGAAAAGTTACGGAGAAATATTTTGGAATATATAAAATATATTAGGTGAAACAACTACCAGAGGGGACCCACTAGGAGGTCACAAGCCTGCCAGGCGCGGCCTACCCCCTAGCCGCGCCTAGGTGGCTTGTGGGCCCCCTGGCAGGCCTCTGGTGCCCATCTTCTGCTATATGAAGGGTTTTGACCTAGAAAAAATAAATCAAAAGAGAGCTTTCGGGACAAAGCACCACCGTCTCGAGGCGGAACTTGGGCAGAACCAATCTAGAGCTCCGGTGGAGCTGTTCTACCGGGGAAACTTCCCTCCCGGAGGGGGAAATCGAAGCCATCATCATCACCAACGATCCTCTCATCGTGAGGGGGTCAATCTGCATCAAAATTTTCACCAGCTCCATCTCCTCTCCAAACCCTAGTTCATCTCTTGTATCTGATCTTTGTGTCAAACCTCAGATTGGTACCTGTGGGTTGCTAGTAGTGTTGATTACTCCTTGTAGTTGATGCTAGTTGGTTTACTTGGTGGAAGATCATATGTTCAGATCCTTTATGATAATTAATACTCCTCTGATTATGAACATGAACATGTTTTGTGAGTAGTTACGGTTGTTCCTGAGGACATGGCATAAGTCTTGTTATAAGTAATCATGTGAATTTGGTATTCGTTCGATATTTTGATGAGATGTATGTTGTCTCTCCTCTAGTGGTGTTATATGAATGTCGACTACATAACACTCCACCATTATTAGGGCCTAGGGGAAGGCATTGGGAAGTAATAAGGAGATGATGTGTTGCTAGAGTGACAGAAGCTTAAACCTAGTTTATGCGTTGCTTCGTAAGGGGCTGATTTGGATCCATATGTTTCATGCTATGGTTAGATTTATCTTAATTCTTCTTTCATAGTTGCGGATGCTTGCCATAGAGGTTAATCATAAGTGGGAGGTTTGTCCAAGTAAGGGCAGCACCCAAGCACTGGTCCACCAACATATCAAATTATCAAACTAACGAATGCGAATCAAGTGAGCATGATGGAAACTAGCTTGACAGAAATTCCCATGTGTCCTCGGGAGCGCTCCACTTTACATAAGAGTTTGTCCAGGCCTGTCCTTTGCTACAAAAAGGATTGGGCTACCTTGATGCACTTATTAGGTGCAACGGTTGGATTTTTGGAGATGCCTATATATACCCTCCACCACCACTCACTCACAAGAGAAGCACTCAGAACAGTTCCCCACTCATACCTATTGATTTTCTGAGAGAGAGCCACCTACTCATGTGTTAAGATCATGCCATTCCATTGCAACCATATGAATCTTGATCTCTAGCCTCCCCAAGTTGCTTTCCACCCGATCAATCTTTTCCACCATAGACAAATCTGTGAGAGAGTGATTGTGTGTTGAGGAGTCTATTATCTTGAAGCACAAGAGCAAGGATTTCATCGACATTATCGAGCATATTACCTTTTGGAGGGTGGTTCCTCCTAGATTGGTTAGGTGTTGCTTGGGAGCCTCCTAGTTCATGTTGTGGAGTGAACCAAGAAGTTTGTAAGGGCAAGGAGATCGCCTACTTCGTGAAGATCTACCCATAGCGAGGCTAGTCCTTCATGGACGGAAGCCGTTATGGAATAGTCAAGGTTGCTACTTCTTGGACCCTTATGGGTGGAGCCCTCTGTGGACTCTTGTGACCGTTACCCTCCGTGGGTTGAAGGCTCCATAAACGTGGGCGTACGATAGCACCACCTATCGGAACCACAGGAAAAATCTTTGTGTCCTTCATGCGTTTTATCTCCCTATCTCTACTCCTTACTTCCATGTGCAATGTCTTTACTTTACGCTGCTATACTTGATGACTTGCATGTGTAGGGTGTGCTAAACTTGCTATATATGTTAAAATTTGCCAACACTTATACTTTGCCCTTGTGTAGATTTTAAATTCCTCCTAGTAGTCTATTCACAACTCCGCCTATGTTGTCTCAACATAGCCGGTCCCAAGCCCGGGTAAAGGAGGAGGGTTGTGATAGGCTTGGCGAGCCAACGTGAAAACCCAGCCACTCTTATGGAGATGAAACCCAAAAGATTTTTGTTGGGGCGTAACCCTCTCAGCGACGCGCCACATCGGAACCCGAGTGTGGTGGAAAATGGGCAAGGGTCGGGCTGTCACCCCCCAGGCGGCGTGCCGTATCGTGATCTGGATACGGTCGCAAGTGAGCGAGGATCAGGTCGTCACATCCTTAGTGGCGCGCTACATCGGTGCCCGGGTGTAGTGGAAAATGAGCGAGGGTCTTTGCATTTGACTCGACGAGTGCGAAGGGTAAGGAAGCTAGTCGAGCCTAGGAGGATTCATTAGGTAGCTGGAATGTAGGGTCTCTGACAGGTAAGCTTCGGGAGGTAGTTGATACAGCCGTGAGGAGAGGCATTGGTATCCTTTGCGTCCAAGAGACCAAATGGAGGGGACAAAAGGCGAAGGAGGTGGAGGGTACCGGCTTCAAGCTGTGGTACACGAGGACGGTTGCAAATAGAAATGGAGTAGGCATCTTGATCAGCAAGAGCCTCAAGGATGGAGTGGTAGACGTCAAGAGACGTGGGGACCAGATTATCTTGGTCAAGCTGGTAGTTGGGGACTTAGTCCTCAACGTTATCAGCGCATATGGCCCACAAGTAGGCCACAATGAGAACACCAAGAGGGAGTTCTGGGAAAGCCTGGAGGACTTGGTTAGGAGTGTACCGATTGGTGAGAGGCTCTTCATAGGAGGAGACCTCAATGGCCACGTGGGCACATCTAACACATGTTTTGAAGGGGTGCATGGGGGATTTGGCTATGGCATCAGGAATCAAGAAGGAGAAGATGTCTTAAGCTTTGCGTTAGCCTACGACATGATCATGGCTAACACCCTCTTTAAGAAGAGAGAATGACATCTAGTGACTTACAGTAGTGGGCAGCACTCTAGCCAGATTGATTTCATCCTCTTGAGAAGAGAAGACAGGCGTGCATGCCTAGACTGTAAGGTGATAACCGAAGAGAGTGTTGTCCCCCAGCATAAGCTTGTGGTTGCTGACCTCCGCTTTCGGATTCGTGTCCAGCGGGGCAAGCATGCCAAAGTCACTAGAACGAAGTGGTGGAAGCTCAAGGGGGAGGTAGCTCAGGTGTTTAAGGAGAGGGTCATTAAGGAGGGCCCTTGGGAGGAAGGAGGTGATGCAGACAACATGTGGATGAAGATGGCGACTTGCATTCGTAAGGCGGCCTTAGAGGAGTTTGGAGTGTCCAGGGGAAGTAGAAGAGAAGCTAAAGATACCTGGTGGTGGAATGATGTTGTCCAGAAGGCAATCAAGGAGAAGAAAGATTGTTTCAGACGCCTATATCTGGATAGGAGTGTAGACAACATAGAGAAGTACCAGATGGAAAAGAAGGCCGCAAAGCGAGCTATGAGTGAAGCAAGGGGGCGGGCGTATGAGGACCTCTACCAAAGGTTAGACACAAAGGAAGGCGAAAGGGACATCTATAAGATGGCCAAGAGCCGAGAGAGGAAGACGAGGGATGTTGACCAAATCAAGTGCATCAAGGATGAAGTAGATCAACTCCTAGTGAAGAACGAGGAGATTAAGCATAGATGGCGGGAGTACTTTGACAAGTTGTTCAATGGGGAGAGTGAGAGCTCTACCATTGATCTGGATGACTCCTTTGATGATACTAGCAGGCGTTTTGTGAGGCGAATCCAAGAGTCGGAGGTCAAGGAGGCTTTAAAGAGGATGAAAGGAGGCAAGGCGATGGGCCCCGATTGTATCCCCATTGAGGTGTGGAGAGGCCTCGGGGACATAGCGATAGTATGGCTAACCAAACTTTTCAACCTGATTTTTCGGGCAAACAAGATGCCAGAAGAATGGAGACGGAGTATATTAGTACCAATCTTCAAGAACAAGGGAATGTTCAGAGTTGTACTAATTACCGTGGAATTAAGCTGATGAGCTATACAATGAAGCTATGGGAGAGAGTCATTAAGCACCATGTAAGAAGAATGACAAGCGTGACCAAAAATCAGTTTGGTTTCATGCCTAGGAGATTGACCATGGAAGCCATTTTCTTGGTACGACAACTTATGGAGAGATACAGGGAGCAAAAGAAGGACCTGCATATGGTGTTCATTGACTTGGAGAAGGCCTATGATAAGATTCCGCGGAATGTTATGTGGTGGGCCTTGGAGAAACACAAAGTCCCAACAAAGTACGTTACCCTCATCAAGGACATGTATGATAATGTTGTGACAAGTGTTCGAACAAGTGATGGCGACACTGACGACTTCCCAATTAAGATAGGACTACATCAAGGGTCAGCTTTGATCCCTTATCTTTTTGCCTTGGTGATGGATGAGGTCACAAGGGATATACAAGGAGATATCCCATGGTGTATGCTCTTTGCGGACGATGTGGTGCTAGTCGATGAGAGCCGGACGGGGGTCAACAGGAAGTTGGAGTTATGGAGGCAAACCTTGGAATCGAAAGGTTTTAGACTTAGTAGGACTAAAACCGAGTACATGAGGTGCGCTTTCAGTACTACTAGGAATGAGGAGGAGGAGGATGTTAGCCTTGATGGGCAAGTGGTGCCTCAGAAGGACACCTTTCGATATTTGGGGTCAATGTTGCAGAAGGATGGGGATATCGATGAAGATGTGAACCATCGAATTAAAGCCGAATGGATGAAGTGGCACCAAGCTTCTGGCATTCTTTGTGACAAGAGGATGCCACAAAAGCTAAAAGGCAAGTTCTATAGGACGGCAGTTCGACCTGCAATGTTGTATGGTGCTGAGTGTTGGCCGACTAAAAGGCGAGATGTGCAACAGTTAGGTGTGGCAGAGATGCGCATGTTGAGATGGATGTGTGGCCACACAAGGAAGGACCGCATCCGGAATGATGATATACGAGATAGAGTTAGGGTAGCGCCAATTGAAGAGAAGCTTGTCCAACATCGTCTGAGATGGTTTGGGCATATTCAGCGCAGGCCTCCAGAAGCCCCAGTGCACAGTGGACGGCTTAAGCATGCTGATAATGTCAAAAGAGGCCAGGGTAGACCGAACTTCACATGGGAAGAGTCCATAAAGAGAGATCTGAAGGACTGGAGCATCACCAAAGAACTAGCCATGGACAGGGGTGCGTGGAAGCTTGCTATCCATGTGCCAGAACCATGAGTTGGTCGCGAGATCTTATGGGTTTCACCTCTAGCCTACCCCAACTTCTTTGGGACTAAAGGCTTTGTTTTTGTTGTTGTTGTTGTTGCTAGTAGTCTATTCACCCCCTCTATACATACTCTTCTAGTGATCCCGCAATTGGTATCAGAGCGTTGGTCTCCATTTCTTCGGTTTCAACACCGTGGAGGAAGATGGATGTGTCTAGTGTGGAGAGTTTGTATTGTAGAGTTCCCATTCTTGATGGAGAGTACTATAGTAAATGGAAGAATGACATGATTGATCTATTTGACAAATTCCATTTGAGAAAACATATTGAAAATCCCTATGTGCTCCCCATTGATGAATTGCATCCCACACACGAGGAGGAAATTAACATGCTTGGTAACCTTAGAACTGTCAATCTTATTGTTAGAGGTTTACCAAGATTCGTTCTTTCTCAATTGAAGAACTTTGCATGTGCTTATACTTTGTCGAATGATTTGGAGAAACGATATCCAAATCTTTCATTAAGTAATCTTGATGAAATTCTTCATAAAACTGTTGCTTTTCACAAAATGAAGCCTAGTGATCCGAACTTTGATAAATGCCTATTTGAGCTTCGTGATCTCATGCGTGCTAAAGGAGATGTCACAACTGTCGACAACATTGTTATTGAAGCCATTCGCATTCATAAACTTGAACATTGTCATGGTTACGATTCTAACGAGTCTCTTGGTTTATATGACGAGGAGATTCCACAAAATCATGACAATGAAGAACATGGCTACTATGATGAAGATGAGTTGTTCGACATCGAGCATGAAAAGATCACGAGGAATCTAAGTCTAATGGCAAACTTCAAGGATTACATGTTCGGTGGAAAAGAGTGGATTCTCGACAATGGATGCACGGATCACATGACTGGTGATAAAGACATGTTCCAAGAGATAACGCCTAATCAAGGTCCTCGGAGGTACGTGACCTTTGGAAAAAACTCTAAGGGTAAGGTACTTGGCCTTGGTATGGTGGCCATATCTCATGATAGCTCCATTCAAAATGTGATGCTTGTTGAATCCCTTGGCTACAATCTTCTTTCCGTATCTAGACTAGCAGACTTCGGTTTCAATGCGCTATTTACTAAAGTAGATTGCCAAGTGTTTTGATTTGATAATCATAAAATTGTCTTTACCGGTATTCGTAGAGGTGATCTATGCATTGTCGATTTCAGTAAAAAGGCCCAACCTCGTACTTGTCTCATTGCAAAATCATCTAAAGGTTAACTATGGCTTAGAAGGATTGGACATGTAGGCATGCGCAATCTAGATAAGCTTATCAAGGGCGATCACATTCTTGGTGTTAAAGATGTTGTCTTTGACAAAGATAGGCTTTGTAGAGCTTGTCAAGCAGGAAAGCAAGTAGGTGGAAGTCATCTAGTCAAGAAGATCATGACTACTAAGAGACCACTCGAGTTACTTCATATGGATCATTTTGGTACTAATGCTTACAAGAGTCTCGGTGGAAACTCTTATGGTCTAGTTATAGTTGATGATTTTTCCAGATTTACGTGGGTATTTTTATTGATGATAAGTCACAGGTACAAAAGATCTTCAAGAACTTTGCTCGCAAAGCGCAAAATTAATTTGAAGTGAATATCAAGAAGGTTCGAAGCGATAACGGATCAGAGTTCAAGAACACCCATGTGGATACCTTTCTTGACGAAGAGGGTATTTCACATGAGTTCTCAGCTACGTACACGCCTCAACAAAATGGAGTTGTTGAGAGAAAGAACCGAACCCTCATTGATATGGCAAGAACGATGCTTGACGAATACAAGACTCCAAGACACTTTTGGGCAGAAGCCATGGAAACAACATGTCATGCCACAAACTGACTCTACTTGCACAAGCTTCTCGATAAAACGACATACGAGCTTCTCACTGGTAACAAAACCCAAGTTGGATATTGATACGTCTCCATCGTATTTATATTTTTCATTATGTAATGCTATTATATTATCTGTTTTGGATGTCTTATGTGCATTAATATGCTATTTTATATTATTTTTGGGACTAACCTATTAATCTAGAGCCTAGTGCTAGTTTCTTTTTTTCCTTGTTTCTGAGTATTGCAGATATGGAATATTAAACGGAGCCCAAACGGAATAAAATCTTCGCGATGATTTTTTCTAGAACAAAACACATCTACCAGGCTTGGAGTGCAAGGCAAGGACCTTGCTAGGAAGTCACAAGCCATGGGGGCGCGACCACCCCCTGGCCGCGCCTGGTAGGCTTGTGACTCACTGGTAGGAGTCCTAGCCCTAATCTTCGTCCTATAAATACCCAAATATTACCCCAATATCAAAAAGAGCCACACAAATACTTTTCCGCCGCCAAAAGCCTCCATTCCCGAGAGATCCAATCTTGGAGCCTTTTCCGGTAATCTGCCGGAGGGGGATTCGATCACGAAGGGCATCTACATCAAGTCCATTGCCCCTCCGATGATGCGTGAGTAGTCCACCATAGACATATGGGTCCATAGCTAGTAGCTAGATGGCCTTTTCTCTCTCTTTGTGCTTCAATACCATGTTCTTCATGATCTTCATGGAGATCTATCCGATGTAATACTCTTTTGTGGTGTGTTTGTCGAGATCCAATAAATTGATGGTTTATGTTCAAATTATCCATGAATATTATTTGAGTATTTATTAAATTCTTATATGCATGATTTCATATCTTTGCAAGTATCTTTGAGTTATTGGTTTGGTTTGGCCAACTAGATTGGTAATTCTTGCAATGGGAGAAGTGCTTAATTTTGGGTTCAATCTTGTGGTGTCCTCACCCAGTGACAAAGTAGGGGTAGCGAGGCACGTATTGTATTGTTGCCATCAAGGGTAACAAGATGGGGTTTTCATCATATTGCTTGAGTTTATCCCTCTACATCATGTCATCTTACCTAATGCGTTACTCTATTCTTCATGAACTTAATACTCTAGATGCAGGCAGGAGTCCGTCGATGTGTGGAGTAATAGTATTTGATGCAGAATCGTTTCGGTCTACTTGACATGGACGTGATGCCTATATGCATAATCATTGCCTTGGATATCTTCATAATTATTCGCTTTTCTATCAATTGCTCGACGTGAAGCCTCTAGTGAAACCTATGGCCCCCGGGTCTACTTTCCATATTGTATTTTCAGATCTATAAACCAAAAATACCTTGCTGCAATTTATTTACTTTTTACTTTCCGCAATCTTTTACATCTATCTCTATCAGATCTAATCCTTGCAAATAACCATGAAGGGATTGACAACCCCTTTATAGCGTTGAGTGCAAGAGTTTGATTGTTTGTGTAGGTGCATCCATTGATGACTTTATTATTCCTCCTACTAGATTTATACCTTGGTTCTCATCAACTGAGGGAAATACTTATCTACTTCACCGCATCACCCTTTCCTCTTCAAGGGAAAACCAACGCAAGCTCTAGAGGTAGAAAGAAGGATTTTTGGCACCGTTGCCGGGGAGGACACATAGCAAGTCAAGATAAGAACTCTCCCATCAACTTTCCAATTTCTAGCGCCATTGCCAGGGAGGATACACATCAAGCCTACCAAGTACCCATCACAAACTCATCTCTTGGATTTACATTATTTGCCCTTTGCCTCTCGTTTTCCTCTCCCCCACTTCTAAAACAATTTTCTGAAAATACCAAAAAGATTTTCCTTTTTATTCACCCTTCTTCCATTCACCTTTTCGTTTGCCTTTTGCTTGCTTGCGTGCTCAATCGATTTGTTGCTTCCATGTCTGAATCCGAGAAGGTTATCATTGAAAATTTTGAGGATATTGCTAGTACAAGTCTTGAGAAAATTTTTGGATCTTGCCCTTTAGATCATGAATCTAAAACTCCTCCTAATTATAAAGTTAAATATTTTCAAGTGGGAGAAGGCAATATTATTGGAAAAAGTGTTATTCAAGAGTTCTTTGATTGTATGGGAGTAATGCCTATGAATAATAGATCTATTCTTTTTAGCACAAACTGTTATGAAGATGTTGTTGCCATGCTCGTTGAAAACTTGGAAAGAAAATCTGTGCACATTCATCCCGCTTTGCAAGAGGTGTTTTATGAACTCCCTAGAATTAATCATCCTAAGGCTAAAATTATTGCTACTATCATCCTTATTCATGAATTTGATTTTATCATACAAGATGCTAGGGAAATTTTTACTTTCTATAAAAAGGATATTGAACACCCTTCGATTAAAGACATCTTACATGACAAAGAGACCTTGTGTAGCTTTGAGTCTAGGGATTACCAATCTTACCATGATAATCTTAGAAGAAGAGTTCCCTACTCCGAAATTTCCCAAACCATTTACCTTGAAAACTATGAGGAGTTTGGTTGGATCGCTAGGGGTATTTATGTAGGATTCAATGATGATTGGTTAGAACAAGAGATCAAGGAACCCATTAAAAATAATATAAGCATTTTATATAATGATATTCATGGTGATGACCCAGATTATGGAAACGAATTGCATACCAAAGATGACAATACCTAGATATATTGCGTTATGCGTAGCTAGGGGCGTTAAACAATAGCGCTGGTTGGGAGGCAACCCAATTTTATTTGTATGTTTTGTTTTTTGCTTCTGTTTTTGAGTGTTTCACACATTATTACTTCTATAGTAATTGTGTTTTGTGTTTTAATTAGTGTTTGAGCTAAGTAAGACCTTTGGGATGGTCTATGGTGGTTGTCGATTTGATCTTGTTGAAAAACGGAAACTTTTTCGCCTAGTCCAGGAATTTTATAAAATTTTCAAAGCATCTAATGAGTCTGAAATTTTTACACAGGATTTATATACAATTTTTCCAGGCTTTGCTAATTTTTCAGAATTTTTGGAGTTACAGAAGTATACAAAGTTTTCATATTTCTACAGACTGTTCTATTTTTGACAAATTCTATTTTCTTTGTGTTGTTTACGTATTTTGATGTATCCATGGGTTGCATCAGGGGGTATGAACCATGGATAAGTTAGAATACAGTAGGTATTACACCAATATAAATAAATAATGAGTTCACAACAGTACCTAAAGTGGTGATTTATTTTCTTATACCAACGGATCTCACGAGTTTTCTGTTAAGTTTTGTGTTGTGAAGTTTTCAAGTTTTGGGTAAAGATTTGATGGACTATGGAATAAGGAGTGGAAAGAGCCTAAGCTTGGGGTTGCCCAAGGCATCCCAAGTCATATTCGAGGATTCCAAAGAGCCTAAGCTTGGGGATGACCCGGAAGGCATCCCCTCTTTCGTCTTCAATCCATCAGTAAATTTACTTGAGGCTATATTTTTATTCACCACATGATATGTGTTTTGCTTGGAGCGTCTTGTATGATATGAGTCGTTACTTTTTAGTTTGCCACAATCATACTTGCTGCACACATATTTTGAGAAATACACACATTAATCGTGAATTTATTAGAATACTCTATGTGCTTCACTTATATCTTTTGAGATAGGCAATTTTGCTCTAGTACTTCACTTATATCTTTTTAGAGCACGGTGGTGTTTGGTTTTATAGAAATAATTGAACTCTCATACCTCACTTATATTATTTTAAGAGTCTTTAAACAGCATGGTAATTGGTTTAGGTTATGAATTTAGTCTTAGTATAATAGGCATCCAAGAGGGATATAATAAAAACTTCCATATTAAGTGCATTGAGTATTATGAGAAGTTTGATTCCTTGCATAAAGTTTTTGAGATATAAAGATGGTAATGTTAAGAGTCATGTTAGGAAGTAATTGTGAATTAGTAAAAATACTTGTGTAAAGGTTTTTGATTCACGTAGCATGCACGTATGGTGAACCGTTATGTAAGGAAGTTGGAGCATGATTTGTTTATAGATTGTCGACCTTTGTGTGAGGGTTGGGAGCGCGCGATGGTTTACTCCTACCAACTTCTCCCCTAGGGGCATGCGTCTAATGCTTTGCTTCGATGACTAATAGACTTTTGCAATAAGTATGTGAGTTCTTTATGACTAATGTGAGTCCATGGATTATACGCACTCTCACCCTTCCACCTTTGGTAGACTCTCTAGTACTGCGCAACTTTCGCAAGGGCGGTAAACCCACCTTCCTCAAAATAGCCACCATATATCTTTCCTCAAAAAAGCCACCATACCTACCTATTATGGCATTTCTATAGTCATTCCGAGATATATTTCCATGCAACTTCCACCGTTCCGTTTATTATGACACACACCATCATTTTCATATTAGTTTGTATGATCGTAAAATAGCTAGCATGATGTTTTCATGGCTTGTCCGTTTTTTGATGTCATTTGCTATGCTAGATCATTGCACATCCCGGTACACCGTCGGAGGCATTCATATAGAGTCATAATTTGTTCTAGTTATCGAGTTGTAATTCTTGAGTTGTAAGTAAATAAAAGTGTGATGACCATCATTATTAGAGCATTGTCCCATGTGAGGAAAGGATGATGGAAGCTATGATTCCCTCACAAGTGGGGATGAGACTCCGGACTTCATGAAAAATAAAAGAGGCCAGCCAAGCCCAAATAAAAAAGTGAGGCCTTACATGCCCACCAAAATAAATAAAAAAGTGAGAGAAAATGGAGAAGGGACAATGCTACTATCTTTTTCCACACTTGTGCTCCAAAGTAGCACCATGATCTTCATGATAGAGAGTCTCCTATTTTATCACTTTCATATACTAGTGATAATTTTTCATTATATAACTTGGCTTGTATATTCCAATGATGGGCTTCCTCAAATTGCCCTAGGTCTTCATGAGCAAGCAAGTTGGATGCACACCCACTTAGTTTCCTTTTGAGCTTTCATACACTTATAGATCTAGTGCATCCATTGCATGACAACCCCTACTCAGTCACATTGATATCTATTAATGGGGATCTCCATAGCCCGTTGATACGCCTAGTTGATATGAGACTATCTTCTCCTTTTCCTTCACAACCTCCACCATATTCTATTCCACCTGTAGTGCTATATCCATGGCTCACACTCATGTATTGCGTGAGAGTTGAAAAAGTTTGTGAAAATAATAGTGTGAAACAATTGCTTGACTTTTCATCGGGGTTGTGCATGATATAAATACTTTGTGTGGGGAAGATGGAGCATAGCCAGACTATATGATACTGTAGGGATAAATTTCTTTTGCCATTATATTTTGAAGAGATACAATTGTTTTGCTAGTATGCTTGAAATATTATTGTTTTATGTCAACATTAAGCTTTTGTTTTGAGTCTTACGGATCTGAATATTCATGCCACAATAAAGAATATTACATGGATAAATATGTTAGGTAGCATTTCACATCAAAAATTCCGTTTTTATCATTTACCTACTCGAGGACAAGCAGGAATTAAGCTTGGAGATGCTGATACGTCTCCAACGTATCTATAATTTTTGATTGTGTCATGCTATTATAATACTCTTTTGCGGTGTGTTTGTCGAGATCCGATGGATTGTGGGTTTATGATCAGCTTATCTATGAATATCATTTGGTTCTTCTTTGAATTCTTATATGCATGATTTCATATCTTTGCAATTCTCTTTGAGTTATTGGTTTGGTTTGGCCAACTAGATTGGTAATTCTTGCAATGGGAGAAGTGCTTAGTTTTGGTCTCAATCTTGCGGTGTCCTCACCCATTGACAAAGTAGAGGTAGCAAGGCACGTATTGTACTGTTTCCAGCAAGGATAAAAAGATGGGGTTTTCATCATATTACTTGAGTTTATCCCTCGACATCATGTCATCTCACTTAAAGCGTTACTCTGTTCTTCATCAACTTAATACTCTAGATGAAGGCAGGAGTCTGTCGATGTGTGGAGTAATAGTAGTAGATGCAGAATCGTTTCGGTCTACTTGACACGGACATGATGCCTATATGCATAATCATTGCCTTGGATTGTTTGTGTAGGTGCATCCAATGGTGACTTGCTTGTTCCTCCTACTAGATTGATACCTTGGTTCTCATCAATGGAGGGGAATACTTATCTACTTCGCTGCATCACCCTTTCCTCTTCAAGGGAAAACCAACGCAAGCTCAAGAGGTAGCAGATACTTTCGGGTATTCGGCTCTAAGAGTTACATTCTTGATAAGCATTGCCGTGCTAAATTTGCTCCCAAATCTCATGAAGGTTTCCTACTTGGTTATGGATCGAACTCTGACACCTACCGTGTCTACAACAATTTCACTCGAAAAGTTAAAGATATGGTAGATGTGAAGTTTGATGAGTCTAATGGTTCGCAAGTCGAACAATTGCCAAATGACGTAGGTGATAAAGATCCTTTGGAAGCTATCCAAGATTTTCCCATCGGCAAGATTCGACCCATGGAGGTGAAGGAAAGTACTTCATCAACCCAAGTGGAAGCTCCTACTTCGGATCAAGGCTACCAAAATAACAACATGGAAGCATCCACAAGTGGTACACGAAAAGATGAAGGGGAGGTGGAAGTACATCATGAAGATCCACCCCAACCTCCTTCACCACCACCTCAAGGAGACGACCACTTCGACAACAACGGAGATGAAGGAGATGCTGAAGAAGAAGAAGATCCACCAACTAACAAGCTAAAGGTACCCCAAGTTCAAGCACAAGTGACCAAGAATCATCCCCTAAACCAAATCTTTGGTGACATAGAAATATGGAGGATAGCTCGCTCTAAAACTCGCTTGGCTAACTTTTGTGAGCATTATTATTTAATCTCTAGCATTGAACCCTTGAAGGTTGAACAAACTCTTGAAGACGCGGATTGGGTGAACGCTATGCATGAAGAGCTTCAGAACTTCGAGAGGAATGAAGTGTGGACACTCGTGGAAAAGCCCAAGGACGAACAAAACATTATCGACATGAAATGGGTATTTCAGAACAAGCAAGATGAAGACGGTCAAGTCATTCGCAATAAGGCTCGCCTCGTAGCCCAAGGATATATGCAAGTCGAAGATATGGACTATGGTGAGACCTACGCCCCCATTTCTAGACTAGAAGCCATTCAAATTCTTCTTGCTTATGCCAATCACCATGATATCACGCTTTATCAAATGGATATTAAAAGTGCATTTTTAAATGGTGAGATTGAAGAAGAGGTCTATGTTAAGCGACCACCTGGTTTTGTAAATCCTAAGAAACCTGGCACGTTTACAAACTTCGCAAAGCTTTATATGGTCTTAAGCAAGCTCCTCGTGCTTGGTATAAATGCCTAACGAAGTTTCTTATTGAAGAAGGATTTGAAATTGGTAAAATTGATGCAACCTTATTCACAAAGAGAGTTAATGGTGAATTATTTGTGTGCCAAATTTATGTGGATGATATTATCTTTGGATCTACTAACCCACAATTTAGTGAGAAATTTGGAAGGATGATGTCAAAGAAGTATGAGTTGTCTATGATGTGTGAGTTGAAATTATTCCTTGGTCTACAAATCAAGCAAATGAGAGAAGGTACATCCATCTCTGAAGCAAAGTACACCAAGGACTTGATAAAGAAGTTCAACATGCAGGGGTGCAAAGGTATGAAAACTCCCATGACCACTAGCGGACACGATGATCTTACTAAGGAGGGTGAATCGGTTGATCAAAAGGTTTATCTATCAATGATTTGTTCATTGCTATGTGTATGTGCTTCCCGTACCGATATTATGCTTAGTGTTTGCATGTGTGCTAGATATCAAGCCGCACCCAAAGAATCTCATCTTAAGGCTGTGAAACGCATTGTGAGATACTTGACACACACACACACACACACCAAATTTGGCATTTGGTATCCCAAGGGATCTTCTTTTAATCTTGGTGGCTACTCCGACAGACTATGCCAGTGACAAGGTTGATAGAAAATCCACCTTGGGTTCTTGTCAATTTCTTGGTAGATCTCTTGTGTCCTGGTCCTCCAAGAAACAAAACTCGGTATCTCTATCTACTGCCAAAGCGGAATATATTACTGATGGATCATGTTGTGCGCAGTTATTATGGATGACTCAAATGCTTAAATATTATGGAATCTATGTTAAAAATGTGCCATTACTTTGTGAAAATGAAAGTGTATTAAGATTGGTCATAATCCTATGCAACATTCTTGAACCAAGCATATTCAAGTTTGACATCATTTCATTCATGATCATGTTGCCAAAGGAGATATTAATCTTAAGCATGTTCGTACTAACAAGCAATTGACTGATATCTTTACTAAGACACTTGATGAAAAAGTGTTTTGTCATTTGAGGAGTGAGTTGAACATCATTGATGCTTCAAACTTGAGCTAAGCTCACTCGGATGCATGCACGGGGATGAGCTTAGTTGTCTATTCCATGCTATTGTCTTGAATATCGTATATCTTGGAATTCTATGTTCCCTTGTCTTGCATCTAACTCTTTTGTAGGTACTTGGAAGAACAACACTCCACAAGATTGTTAACAACTCATATCTTAAGCGATCTTGTCATAACCAAGTATCCACAACCTCGCTTGATGATGAAAGGAAGAAGACAACAGAACATATCCTTGACATATATTTCACAATTGGTATCAACTCAATTGAAATCTAGTCATTTGGATATATCATGTTCTTCCTTGCGTGACTAACCCATGTAGGTGAAAAGTGAACGAAATCAACAAGGATTGCTGCCAACTCAAGATGATATTCATCAACTTTGAGCATCCTCATCAAGTTCACCTACAAGCTACATCATTAACATCACTCAAATGTATGTATTCATATCCTTGAAAAAGGGCTTTACTCCAAGTCATGAGATAAAGCAACTCAAGTGATATGAAGACATTAAAACGCTTAATCAAAAAATGGTAACCTCATTTTGATCTTAACGATGAGTATGACCTATGATCAAGTATTCTTGCTTGGCTCATAAGTCAATATACTCTTATATAGGTGACCTAGTCATCTAGTTAAGAATCTTGTTTGGTTCATTCTCTATTGCAAGCTTTCGTGGAACCATTCAAATCTTCTCTAGTTGATATTCTTTGTACAAACAATTTTTTACAAATTTGCAAGTTTCTCAAACTTTTCAAAATCTCTGTTATATACCTCGGAGCCTCCGACACAAATGACTCGGTTCTACCGATTCAGCAGATGAGCTGCATAACATCACATCGGTATCACCGAAAAATATGTCTTGGAGCCACCGACTTTCTATCATATTTCAGTCCTTCTGTGATATTTTCATTTCTTTGATGATCCATTTTATTTTAAAAAAATTGGAAAAGGGGGAGAAGTACATTCAAGGATCCCTAACTCAAAGGAGTAGAAGTTCTGCAAATTCTCAATTAATGCCAAAGGGAGAGAAATTATTTTCAATGATTCCTTCATTTTTCTCATGATTTTCATATTCTATGAATCATACATTCTATGCCCCTTGTTCTCAAGGATCCCTTCTTAATCAATGATCCCTGTATCTGAGCCTATGTTTGACCTTTTTGGCAATTAATGCCAAAGGGGGAGAAATAAACAAAGCTTTCAAAGCTAAAGAGGGAGATACATGCTTATACAAGGGGGACATATGATTTAGGGGGAGAGGAGGATATCAAAAGTTCATACTTATATAAACAAGGGGAGAATACCAAAGTAAGGGGGAGAAAAATATGTTTTGGAGAAAAGTGTGTTTATTTCATTTGATTTCGCATGTTAGAATCTTATCACCCTATCCAATCCTAATATCTACATGCTAAGATTCAGGGGGAGAGGATGTCCTACCAATTTCATATCAAAAGGGGAGAAAGTACCAAGATATGGTATTTACTTTTGAGTTCTATTGCTTTTGCTTGGTAGAATACTCTTGTGTTTCCTAACATTGTTTTCTCAAGTGTATCCCTACTGCTAGAATTCTCAAGAACTTAAGGTAAGTATATGCATCATATCTTTGATCAAGATGATCTCTTGCTTCCTGCACATATTGTTTGAAAGAGTGAAGTCTTGAACAAGGATACACCTCATTCATTTACATTTGATGCATATAGCCAAGATACACATGACTTATTATATCCCTTCTGCTATGTGTGTCCATGCATTCCGAAGCAACTATCCTTTAGAGGGATTGCACACATTTATGGGGAGCAAGTCTAAGTCATATGTCTCTCAAAGTCTTCATTATATACATGCATATCTTTATTTTAAGCTTTGATTGTATGTTGTCATCAATTACCAAAAAGGGGGAGATTGAAAGCACAATGTGCTCCCTTGGTGGTTTTGATAATTCATGACAACATACATTGTCTCTTGGACTAATACTTTCATCTAGTGTATTTTAGATAAAGTCCATAGAGAGATGGGTTGGCAAAAAGGAGTGTGGAGAGTGTCCCCATGAAGAAGAAGGAGAAGGAATATCATTGGCAAAGCTTCAAGCAAGAGGACTCTACATTTTACTTTGTGAGAAATCACTTTGAGTCCATAGGAAAGCCAATACTATCAAAATGGGGTAAGGTAATGTTGGTGAACAAAATGCTCATACGTGCACAAGAGATATTCACCACATACACCCATAAGCTCTTCCACAAAAGTTTGTCCAAAAGCCAAATATCCAAAACCGGTGCAACCAACACTTTCCACTTGGTTCCACCGATTCTCAGCCTCAGATAGACTCAGCCAAACCCTAGCCCTTCGGTGCAATCGATTCCATTTCGGTGCATCGAGTTTGGGTTGCCAACTTCCTGTTACGCAAATTCACAAAATCGGTCCCACCAAGTTTGTTGAATCGGCGTCACCGAGTTTGGCAATCTGATCGTTGTTCACCTTATCGGTGCAACTGAGTTTATGCATCAGTCTCCCCGAGATTCAAAATTTGCTAGCTTTGAGGCAACTCGGTACCACCGAGATTAACACATCGGTGTCACCGAGTCTGACTTATTAGGTGTAACAATTGTATTTTTGGAGATGCCTATATATACCCCTCCACCACCACTCACTCGCAAGAGAAGCACTCAGAACAGTTCCCCACTCATACCTATTGATTTTATGAGAGAGAGCCACCTACTCATGTGTTGATGTCATGCCATTCCATTCCAACCATATGAATCTTGATCTCTAGCCTCCCCAAGTTGCTTTCCACCCAATCAATCTCTTCCACCATAGCCAAATCTATGAGAGAGTGATTGTGTGTTGAGAGTCTATCATCTTGAAGCACAAGAGCAAGGAGTTCATCCACATTATCGAGCCTATTACCTTTTGGAGGGTAGTGCCTCCTAGATTGGTTAGGTTTCGCTTGGGAGCCTCCTACTTCGTGTTGCGGAGTGAACCAAGAAGTTTGTAAGGGCAAGGAGATCGCCTACTTCATGAAGATCTACCCTGAGTTAGGCTAGTCCTCCGTGGACGTAAGCCATCATGGTATAGTCAAGGTTTCTTCTTCGTGGAACCCTCAGTGGGTAGAGCCCTCCGTGGATTCTCGCGACCATTACCCTCCGTGGGTTGAAGACTCCATAAACATGGACGTACGATAGCACAACCTATCGGAACCACGAGAAAAGTCATTGTGTCTTCAAATTGCATTTGATCTTCCTACCCTTCCTTTACTACTCATGCTTGTCATTATTTTCCGCTGCTATACTTGTAGACATGCATGTGTAGGGTGTACTTGACTTTCTATGAATGCTAAAATCTGCCAACACTTATACTTTGCCCTTGTGTAGATTTTAAATTCCTGCTAGTAGTCTATTCACCCCCTTAGACATACTCTTCTAGTGATCCCGCACCAGTGTTCTTGCTAGCCTTCTTCGATCTCTTCGACTCCTTGGCAGGAGCTGGGACGTCTGTGGCCTTAGCTGCTACCGCGTCGCGGTACATCTTGTCCACACAGATAACTGGATTCTTCTTGTGAGAGGGGATGGAAATGATCCCAATGGGCCTGGCATGTTCAAAGTATTGTAAGCATAGTGGGATGCCGCCATGAATTTCGCCAAGGCTGGGCGACCGAGGATTCTGTTGTAAGGCAGAGGGATCTCAGCCATGTGAAACACTATCCTCTCTGTCCGTAAATTCAGTTCCTCGCCGAATGTTACCGGCAGGGTGATCTTTCCTTTGGGCCGACTCCTGCCAGGGTTGATTCCCTAAAAGGTGCCCGTAGCTTTGAGATCTTCATCATGGATTTGCAGTTTCTCAGCCACCTTAGGGGAGATCAAGTTCAATCCGGACATGTCGTCAACTAACATCTTAGACACCTTGAGATTGTGGATTGTCGGGGAAACCAACAATGCCAAACATCCGACCGTAGTGATACGGCCAGGATGATCCTCTTCGTCAAAGACCATAGGCGTGCGAGACCATTTGAGCGGCTTCTTGGATTCTGCAGTCGTCTCTATGACATTGACGTCGCGCGCCCACTGTTTGAGTTGGCGGTGAGAGGAGTGCAAGGAAGCACCCCCTTTCAATGCACATGACTTCGGTCACTTTATGGAACTCCCTGTCACTGGAATCCTCATCATCATCCTCGTCCTCACTCATCTTGTTTGTTTCCTTCTTCTCACGGCCTCTGGCAGGTTTTCCTTTTGCTGCGGGGTTTTGCCGGGACGGCCTCCTCTGCGTCCATGGCCCTTCCCGGCAGCACCGTCTTGACCTTTCTCTTTGTCGCGCTTCTCATATTCGGCACTTTGCTTCTCAACAAGTTGCTCGACCTGTCGGCATTCTTGGAGATCATGGCCCTTGGTATGTTGAATTTTGCAGTATGGCCCATCGGACTTCTCGGTCTTCTCAGCGACAACAGCATCCCGGCAATCAGCACATGCGACAACTCCCTTGCTTGGGGTTTCAACTTTCGCCTTCTTGCCGGCACTGAGGTCTCCGGAGCTCTCAATGGCCAGTACCGCCTTTCCTTTGCACTTCCTATTTCTCCCCTTCGGGTCAGGGGCATCGTCGTCATCACCAGAGTCGACTTCGATGCTTGCCTCCTCTCTGGGGAGTCGCCTTCCTTCTTCATCTCGATCACACTTGTCTGCCAAGGTATAAAGCTCATTGACAGTCTTGGGGAGCTTGATATTCATCTTGGCTCGCATCCTCCTATTGCACACGTTCGAATGGAACGCGACGATGAAAGCTACGGGGTGCATTTCTGGGATGTTACAATGTACTTGGCTGAATCTCTAGATGTACTTTCTCAAAGTTTCTCCCTCCTTTCGCGGGAGGACTTGAAGATCGCTGGGTCGGCCCGGCTCGTGGTGACCACTTGTGAAGGCACCAATGAACTCGTTACACAAATCAGCCCATGATGAAATGGAATTTTCTGGCAGGTGCATCACCCTCAATCTCACATTTGGCTTAAGTGCCAAAGGGAAATAGTTGGCGAGCACCTTTTCATCTCTTCCTCCTGCGGCCTCGACAACTATCGTGTATATGCCCAGGAACTCTATTGGGTTCAGCTTCCTGTCATATTTCTCTCGTAGCTCAGGCTTGAAAGCTCGGGTCGATAGACAACGGACCTATCACAGCTCGCTAGTGAAGGCGGGCAGCCGACCTCGTAAGGAAGGTACCCGCCAACACTAGGCCCGGGGTTGCCGACGTCAGGACCATTGCGTTTGTCGGATTAACGATGAGCTTCCCAGCGTCGCTCGATGGTGATACGCGTGTCTTCTTTCCGCCGGTCTTCAAGGACGCGCCGTTGATCCCGGTGGTCGCGTGGGCCAGACAAGACTGTGGACGCCTCGTCATGCTCGTCGGCATGTGAAACTTGTTGCGGTTACCTCTGGGCCTATTGTCGTGGAGGAGATTGCACCATTGGTGTAGCCCCTTCGATGTGTTTGTCGGCCCGGGCTGCTGCTGCCGTTCGCGTACGCTGCGATGGCTCTGCATGCTGGGTCTTGTTAGCTTCGACGAAGGAGATCAAGCTCTAAATGGTAGCTCTCCATTCGTCCATCTTATCGGGCGTTGGCATAAAGTTGAGCAACATCTCCACTCGCACCATGGCTTCCTCGGTTGTGTCTGGCATGGCGAAAGAGGTGGATCATGACGCCGCTTGGTTCTTGGTGGGACCAAGAGAAGCATCGCCGCGTTCTTGGCGGCATGCGCTGCTCGCCGGGGCCATCTAATGCGCAGGTGGCCGAGCCTGTGGATTTGTGGCCTCGCTCGATGCTCCATCTTGTTCCGTGCGGGGTGCGTGTCCAGCAGCTCTGCCAGCGGTGGGGGAAGCTGTAGGGTCATGTCTTGCACCAGACCAGGCATCCCCATGATGGTCGTGGCCATCAAAGCGGTGGGGAGGTGAAGGACGACCAATCCCCTCGCCCGCAGCGTCAGGGTCCAGCTCGCCAAGTTGTTGCTGCAGTTGCTCCTCTCCGGCGCCTTCTACTCCACCTCCGGCCGTGGGGGACTGGACGGGGGCACCACCTACGCCGGCCGCGTCGTCCATGATGCCCGCCTCACATGAGACCGCTGCGGTGTCGATGGCTCCCGTGGCCGCGTGAGAGGGAGCCTTCGAAGTGGAGGTGTCGGGGATATTATCCCGCGGTATAACCTGACCGGAAGTATGAGCCGGGCAGGACTTGGAGGCTCACTGGTTACCCGATCGAGACTTGGCGGTTCATTGTTGACCTGGCAGGCGGGTCAGACGAGCGACAAGGCCCATGGCCCAACGAGCAAGCCGGCGCAAGGCGGCTCATGGACGGGCATGGAGGTGCGACTCACAAGAGAAGGCCCAAAGGAGAGAAAGGACTCCCTCACAAAGGAAACAAGACCTGAATTAGGATTCAAGAGAGAATAGTCCTAGTCCTACTCCCATTAGGATTCTACATGTAAACCTACCCCTTCCACCTATATAAGGAGGGGTAAGGCGCCCCTAGAAGAACACGTTCAAGTGATTAGAGATAGACAAATTAGAGGCTCTTGAGATTAGAGGTAGCGATTAACACCCTTGTAATCGAGATCACCCTCATCATCAATATAGACGCAAAGCAGGACGTAGGCTTTTACCTCCACCAGAGGGTCCGAACCTGGGTAAACTCGCGTCTCTTGATTTCGACCAACCTCTCTCAAGCTACCACCTAGTTGCGATGACCTCATACCTAAGTTCTCTCACGAGGACATCTTGCCGTGACAAAACCATGACAGTTGGTGCCCACCGTGGGGCCAGCGCACGGTGGTGTTGAGTTCTTTGAGGGCACTCTCTCAGGGATCAAGGAATACACAATCAACCAGATGAGGAAGAGCCGCCACGGCAGTATCTTCATCGATGAATATTTTGATCCAATCTAGGATCTAAACCAGAAAAGGAGTTAGTCCTGCCGCGGGCGTAGGCCATCAAGCAATCTATCCAATCTGAAGAAAAATCAGTCTCCGTGGAATTTATAGTCATCGTGTGGAACAATGGATCGATAAGTCATGACGAAGACCGATACAATTTGTCTCACCGCACAATACTCAGTGAACAACAGGAGTATTTTGTTCATACGGATTGATATAGCAAACACGGGAGATCAAAAGGAGAAGAAAACATTAAAAGACAGATATGAAGTTCGTCCGAGATCAAGAGGATTAGGGCTCTGTTGGGTACATCACCGCAAGCTGCCGAGACCGACGTATTTCTGCTGCTGATTCAGGGCATGGCCAAGGGTGGCCTCAACCTGACGCTCCACAGGTCCATGTAGGATTGGAGCTAGGTTCCGACTAAAAGTTGTAGCCTCGCAGTAGCTAGTGTAGCCTGCAGAGGAGTCGGCCTCTCCGGAGTGAAAAGCAAGAGAAAGGGAAGAAAAGGTAGTCTGTGTTGATGCATGCGAGAAGGGAGATCGAAAGATCTATAGAAAAGCACTATGCATGTGAAGAACAGTGGGTCCGGTAAAGAGTGTGGCCTCGGTTGACCAGATTTTTTTCAAAACGGTGGTTTCATTACTTTTTGGTTAGTTTAAAAGCCGAAGCTGTAGCAGGGTGATGCCCCATTGTACATGCCCTTAGCCTATACGTAATGGTGGAGATCGACTCCAACCCAGACAGTACACCGAGGCAGGCACGTACTTTAGCTGCATCGTCGTTGTCAAATCGCAAGTCACTTTTGTGGAGGCGGATTAGAAATAAATTGATCAAATCTCTGCTGCAGCCATATGCGGCAAAATTTCGTGTTTTGACCCTTTTGGGTTTCTTTAGCTGGATCTGACCCCGCTTCAAAAAAATCGACATCTGACCCTTTTGCTACCGCCAGGGGGTTTGGCGGTAGGTTTAGTAATCATCCCGCCAGGCTAACTGACGGTAGAATTAACGCCAGCAGCCGTCATCAGACGGGCACAGGCTGATGTGGCGTACACGCCTACCGCCAGATCCTTTGGCGGTAGATGATGATACTCTACCGCCATGTACCTTGGTGGTAGGGGGGCTGGTGCTTCCCTAAACGTTTATGTAACCTGGAATGGGCATCGTCGGGCGGTAGGGTGGATAGTGCTCCCCTGATGATTCTGTAACCTGGAATGGGCATCGGCGGGCGGTAGGGTTTCACACCCTACCGCTGGGGACCTTGGCGGTAGGGTGGCTGGACTTTGCAATTTTTAAACATGACATGTTTGCTTTTTCCAAAAAAAATTTGCACATGTAGCGACCCGACCTGAAAGGTCGAATCTCCGGTGTTTCCGTACCATCCCAAGATCATGCTGGTATACACATGGTACATCAATGTATATATCAAAGGGAAATCACACAAGTTTATTAATCGAAAATCTCATATCGAGTTCTTTATTACAATAAACATTACAATAATGTGGCTGGAGGCCAACTCATGAGATAAACTAAACCAAAGTCTTGCAAAAGCTTCAAAGGTAGTTGAGTCCATCTGACTCCAAGGGCATCTCACCGAGCGTAGACGGTATCCTCACTCCTGGTCAGAAAAATACTCTGCAACATGATATGTTGCAGCCGTGTAGGTCAGCATATTGAATATGCTGGCAATGTCACAAAAGGGGGTAAAAGTAATCATCTATTCTATATGCATATGTGACAGATGGGGTAGTAAGTTTTGCATAAAGCCAATTTTTCCTACAACAAGAGAGAGCAAAGCAAAAGTTATTACTACATTGTTGGTTGATTAATGAGATGGTTCCACCAACCAATTCTCATACCCAAGTTGTCATTAATACCCACATCAATATAATACTTTGTGTTGAGAATTCTAGATAGTTTCAGTTCCTTTGGCTCAAGTTGTCCATGACCGTGGACACGGCTAATCGATTAGGTTTGGGTACTCTGCAGAGTTTTGCATGCATTCCCCACAAGATTTGATCGCCTCCGTTGAATTTCTCGCACTTCAGGGTGTTTGAGAAATGGATGACCAAAACATGGTCTTCTAAAGGGTTTCCCTGAGACTCTGTCGGTATCCATCCTTTCCTACCGTTCTTCTACATCTCGTAGCACCGCCTGTCCAGGGTCACCACGATATCCAACCAAGCCAGAGCCCATAATGGCTTGTGGCTGTGCAGGTAAGCCTTGGGTCTTGAAGCATCCATCCGTCTCTTTGTGCCCGGGTGGACCTTTCCGCGTGAATACTGGCACTTCTCCAGCAACACCTAGGCTAACCACTGGCTTCTCCAGGGCGCCGTTCAACCATCATCGACCCAGAGGTATGTTGGAAACTCGGAGTCTTGAAGTCTTGATCAACAAGTAGGTCTTGTAATTGTTATCTCACAACTCTCATGAGACACTCAACCAACCCCGTGTACTAATAGCATAGCAAAATTTAAATCAATGTTTCCCGGGGCGGAAGTGTCAAAGGGTGAGGGGGAAGCCTACCACATGATACTACATCAAGTAACCAAGTTTCCAATTACCTACTTTGCATGCAATTGGGGAGATGGTAGAACTAATGCAATAAAAACATGGGTAAATATGATCAAAGTGACTTGCCTTCCTGATGATCCTCGTACTCAAGTGACTCTAGATAACAAACCTCGCACTCCGGATGATCTAACGAATCAAACAAAGCACACAATAAGCATAAACACCATACAATTCACACAACAACAAGGTAAACAAAAAGATACTACCACAATCACTAGCACAATCAAAATAAACAAAATCAACTCAAAGTAGAAGACTCTAAAAGTTTTGGTGGCAAAATTTCTACTAAGACATAATAAGACAAATTGGTTTTCAGCAATTTACCAATAGATAACAGAAAAGTAAATACAAAACTTTTATTAGAAAACAGGAAGTATTTCATTATAAAATTTTTGTGCAAAAAGGATAACTACAAAACATTTTTCTAAACAATGCTAATGGTGAAAACAAGGTTTACCTATTTAAACTAGAGCACAAATCAAATTAAAATATTTTTATTATCATAAGATAATTGAACTAATGTTGAACAACAGAACTAAAGAAACTACAATAAATAGTTAAACTAAAGCAAAAATCAAAATAAACTAAAATAAAAACAAGACAAATAAACACTAAGAAGAAACTAAACAAAATCTGTTTTTACTAAAAACCCTAATCTAAAATATCCTAAAAATTCTCAAACAGTGCTGGATGATAAACCTAACTAATACAAAATAGTGGCAAAAAGAATCACTAAAAAATAAATTTCTGAACTTAAGTTATTCAAGTTTTAGTGATTTGATCAAATTTAAAAATAAATAAATTTACAAGTTCAAATTTGAAAACTAAGACTACAGACAGAAACTATATGAAATTTGTGACATGTTGCAAAAATAATCAATGAAAAACTCTAAGTATTTTAAAAGATATAACAAAAATAAAAACAAGAATCATTTTGTTTTCTAAAACAGAAAAAGAAAAAGAAAAAAACTTAGCTAACGGACAGGGATGACGTGTCGACTTCCTATTGGTTGAAAGCGCGTGCGTGCGGGTGTTTGCGTGCGGACGACCGAAGCGTAAAGGATAACGGTTCGCCATTTTAAAACTTCTAATCTGATCCGTTAACCCTAGATCTGACGGCTATGGGAGTTGGGATGGCTTTCAGAGGAGGGAGTCGGGGCTCCGGCGATGTCGACGGCGGCCGAACGTCGGAGGTGATTGGAGACGGTGGTGCGGTGGTCGAGGGCGGTGTCCGAAAGGTCCAGGCGACGACAGCGAAGCTCTGATGAGGATTGGTGGCATTGGTTGGGGCTGGGGACGACGAGGCGACGACCATGTGCTCGGAGGGCTTCGGCTGTTAGCCGAACTCCGGCGAGGTGGTGCGGTGGGGTTTTCGGGCAAGGGCAGGGGCGTTCGGGGGTGGAACGGAGTGCGGTGAGGCTGGGGCTTCTTATAGGCGCGGCGCGGGGTCTGGAGATGGAAAGGGGAGCGAGATCCGGGACGGGAGGGATCTCCGGCGAGGTCGGGAGCGCGGGGAGGGAGACAAGCGCGGGGATGGCGCGGTCGGGCGGTGGGGTCCGCTTGTCAGTGTGGGAGGGGCGGTGTCAGCGGCGTCGGTGACCGATCCGGAGGGATCTCGGGGAGTTAAGGCCGGTGGGCCGGCCGGTTTATTACTTAAAACTTTAAATTCGTTTCCTTTTCTAATTTCCAAAGAATTAAAAACTCATTAAGGCATTTAAAACATTTCCAACAATTGAAGATATATACATCAAATTGATTAGGGGAATAAATGCTATTTAATGAACATTTTTCCACGTCCAAAATGAATACTTTTAAAAAAATTATTTTCAGAAAATGCCTAAATTGATTTTAAATTCTTTTGCAATAAATTTTCAAATAACCCCCTTGTTTTATTGTTCAAATATTTCACAAAGATGCCCTTGGTGTGGAGTGTCATGTTACTTCTCTCTTTTATGAATATTTCCAGGGGTTTTCAAATAGGAGAAACAATTATATGGAGAAAATGAAAGTGGCCTTTCAGAATTTTAAAAGAAGAACTTCAACAATTCATTTCATTCAAACAATGTGATGATGATGCATAGCTATATTTCATAACATTCCAAAATGAAATTTTGGGATGTTACAAACCTACGCACCTTAAGATGAATCTCGCCCTCGAGATTCGGGTTGGCTAGAAAATAGGTGCGGGTGGTCTCGATGAAGATCTTCTTCACGTTCCCAGGTGGCTTCTTCCTCGGTGTGGTGACTCCACAGAACCTTACAAAACTTGATGATCTTGCTACGGGTAACTCTATTGGTAGTCTCGAGGATTCTGACGGGCTTCTCTTTGTAAGTCAGATCACTGTCCAGTTGTATGGCCTCTAGGGGCACTGTGTCTATCAAAGGAATATCAGCCATCTCAGCGTGGCATTTCTTCAGCTGAGAAACATGGAAAACATCATGAACACTGGACAATCCTTCCGGCAATTCCAGCTTGTATGCAACTTCGCCTCTACGTTCAAGAATTTTGTAGGGGCCTATGAATGTGGGTGCTAACTTTCCTTTAACACTAAACCTCTTGATTCCTCGAAGTGGGGACACATGAAGGTATGCTCGGTCTCCCACTTCATACGTCACTTCCTTGCGTTTGCTGTCAGCATAGCTCTTCTGTCAGGATTGAGCTATCTTGAGTCTGTCATGAATCAGCTTGACCTTCTCTTCAGAATCTCGGATAAGATCGGGACCGAAAAGTTTTTGGTCCCCAACACCATCCCACATCAATGGTGTTTTGCATCTCCTTCCGTATAAAGCTTCGAAAGGGGCCATCTTCAGACTCGTCTGATAACTGTTGTTGTACGAGAACTCTGCGTAAGGGAAGTTGTCATCCCAACTAGACCCATAGTCTAGCGCACAAGCTCTCAACATGTCCTCCAGAATCTGGTTGACTCTCTCAGTCTGTCCATCGGTCTGCGGATGACAAGCTATACTGAATTCCAGCCTTGTACCCAAAGTTTCGTGTAACTGATGCCAAAACTTTGAGGTAAATTGTGTTCCTCTATCTGACACAATACTCCTCAGAACTCCATGCAGACATACGATCTTGGTCATATATATCTTGGCTAACTTAGCACTGGTATAGGTGGTCTTCACTGGAATGAAATGAGCCACCTTGGTCAAGCGATCGACCACTACCCAGATGGAATCATAACCTGAACAGGACCTGGGTAATCTTGTGATGAAGTCCATACCAAGCTTATCCCATTTCCACTCGGGTATCGGCAAAGGCTGGAGTAACCCTGCTGATTTCTGATGTTCCGCCTTTACTCGCTGACAAACATCACATACCGCAACATGTTCGGCAATATCCTTCTTCATACTTGTCCACCAGTAACTTTCCTTCAAATCCAGATACATCTTGGTGTTTCCTGGGTGTATCGAGTAAGGTGAGTCGTGGGCTTCTTGGAGTATCAACTTCCTGAGCTCTGGGTCATCGGGCACATAGATTCGGTTCTCAAACCACAGAGTTCCTTGTTCATCCTCACGAAAGCCTTTAGCTTTTCCACCCTTCATTCTCTGCTTTATCTCAGCTATCTCCTTGTCCGATTTCTGGGCTTCACGAATTTTTTCAGTCAAGGTGGACTGGATCTCTAGTGTGGCAACATATCCTCTAGGAACTATCTCTAGCCGGAGCTCTCTAAGATCATCGGCTAACTCCTGGGGTAATCCTCCCGCTATGAGTGTGTTCACATAACTCTTCTGGCTCAAGGCATCTACTACAACATTTGCCTTCCCTGGATGATAATGCAATCTCATGTCATAGTCCTTGATTAACTCTAGCCATCTCCTCTGTCTGAGGTTCAACTCCTTCTGCGTGAAGATATACTTCAGGCTTTTATGATTAGTGTAAACATCACAACTATTTCCGACAAGGAAGTGTCTCCAGGTCTTGAGTGTGTGCACTACGACTGCTAGCTCCAAATCATGGGTGGCATAGTTCAACTCATGAGGTCGTAGCTGTCTGGATGCATAGGCTACAACTTTTCCCTCCTGCATGAGTACTCCTCCAAGTCCTTGACGTGAAGCATCACAATAAACCTAGAAGTCCTTCTGAATATTTGACAAGATCAACACTGGGGCTGTGACCAAACGTTTCTTCAACTCCTGGAAATTGGCTTCACATTCCTCAGTCCAAATATACTTAGACTCTTTCTTCAACAATTCCGTCATGGGCTTGGCAATCTTTGAGAAATTCTCAATGAACCTCCGGTAATATCCGGCAAGTCCGAGAAAACTGCGGATCTCCTTAACTGAGGTGGGTGACTTCCACTCGATGACTGCTTCAACCTTAGCGGGGTCCACTGCTATTCCATCTCCAGAAATAACATGTCCAAGGAATCCGACTTCCGTCAGCCAGAATTCACATTTACTGAACTTGGCATATAACGGATGCTCTCTAAGCTTCTCCAGAACTAAACGCAAGTGTTCCTTGTGTTCTTCCTCGCTCTTGGAGAATATCAATATGTCATCGATGAACACCATGACAAACTTGTCCAGATATTCCATAAACACCTTGTTCATCATACTCATGAAATAGGTAGGAGCATTAGTCAAACCAAAAGACATGATTGTATACTCATATAAGCCATACCTTGTGGTGAAGGCTGTTTTGGGTATATCCTGTTCATGAATTTTCAATTGGCGATACCCTGATTGAAGATCGATCTTGGAGAACACCTTGGCTCCCACTAGCTGATCGAATAAGTCATTAATCATCGGCAGAGGGTACTTGTTCTTGATAGTCACCTCGTTTAATGCACGATAATCGACTACCATCCTCAAGGTTTTATCCTTCTTCTCCACCAAAAGAACTAGGGCTCCCCAAGGTGAAGAACTTGGGCAAATATACCCTTTGTCCAATAACTCCTTAATCTGCTTCTTGATTTCTTCAAAATCATTTGCAGGCATCCGATAGGGTCTCTTGGAAATTGGGGCTGTTCCTGGCAGTAACTCTATCAGGAACTCAATCTCTCTATCTGGTGGCATGCCTGGTAATTCCTCCGGGAATACATCTAGAAAGTCTTGTACCACCAGCACTTCCTCCTAAACAACTCTTGTAAGGGAATTTACCCGAGTACCCTTTTGTGTGCGTCGGGATACATACTTAATTCCCTTGTTTCCTGGGGTGGTGAGCAAAATAGACTTGCTACGACAATCAATGTTTCCTTCATACTTGGTCATCCAATCCATGCCTAGGATCACATCTAATCCCTGGGACTCTAAGACGATGAGGTCGGTGGGAAAAACATGGTTTCCTATATTGAGTTTCAAGGCGTGGCATCCTATCCCTGCCATCATCATGCCTCCTGGGGAACTGACATTAACGGGCTGACTAAGGGTTCTGGTGGGCAAACCATACTTTTCCACAACTACCCTTGATATGAATGAATGAGTTGCACCGGAATCAAAAAGTACCATAACTGGACGTGAATGCAATAAAAACTTACCAACCACAGTCTCGGGCTGATCATAGACTTCCTCCACATCAATGTGGTTCACTTGAGCACAGGGAAAAGGATTTGGCTTCTTAGCTGATGAGTTGCCGTTGTTGTTGCCGTTTCCATTTCCCTACTTGTTCTGGGGACATTCAGTGGCATAGTGCCCTGTCTTCTAGCACTTGAAGCAGGTGATATGGTTTAGATCCTTCTGAGATGAAGCGGGACGGTGCTGGTTGCCATTTCCACTTCCATTGCCATTCTTGAAGTTGCCATTGTTGGGACGATTATTCCCACTTCCCCCATGGTTGTGGCCTCCATGGTTGTGCACGGCATGGGTGTGTCCTCCATACTTACCGGTCCCTGATCCGGTATTCCCTGAGTACGGGGAGTAGCGGGGCTTTTGTTGAGCTCCAGAGTTACATTTCCCCTGTCCATACTTCCTCTTGCGGTTTTCAATTTGTTGTTGCTTCCCCTCCAAGATGAGGGCCTTGTCTACTAGCTCCTGGTAGTTGTTGAAAGTAGCCACCATCAGCTGCACGCTTAACTCATCGTTGAGTCCTTCCAGGAACTTCTCCTGCTTGGCTGCATCATGGCCACATCTCCTGGTGCATAACGGGCCAACATGTTGAATTCATCCACATACTGGGCCACTGAGCGATTTCCCTGACGCAAGTTGCGAAACTCACGCTTGTTCAGACTCATGGCTCCAGCTGAAACATGAGCGGTGTGGAAAGCTAGCTTGAACTGCTCCCAAGTCACACCAGCAATGGGGTACGTGGTGGTGTAGTTCTCCCACCATGAAGCTGCTGTCCCCTCAAGTTGATGGGCGGCAAAGTGCACCTTTTCAGCCTCAGTGCATCCAACGGTGATGAGTTCCCTCTCCATCTTGTGGAGACAATCATTTGCCATAATGGGCTTAGTGCTGCTAGCGAAAGTTGGTGGATTCAGCCTCAGAAAACGGGTGAGGTTGTCGCCCTAAGGTGGAGGGTGGTTGTTGTGGTTGTTGGTCTGGTTTTGGATCAACAGCTGCATCAGGGCATTCTGCTGCTGGAGGAGTTGCGTGAGTTCTGGCGGGAAGGTGAAGTCGGGCTCACGTCGCAGAGGCATCTTGCTGTTTTCAGAGGGGTGAGAATTAGAATAGAACAAGGGCCTAAAGGAAAAAAAATTCACTACCCATATGCAATGCAACAAACATATCACACCAAAACACTCATTCATTTATTCAACTCAAGGTTCAAACATCGAGATACAAGTCTCCAAATAGAACTAGACATCGTCCTACGTTTTAACGATGAAATAAAAGATACATGGAGGGCATTGCTAAAGTTCTCCTCAAAAGTCCATGGTGATGTTGCCTCCTCCGGTGGTGCTCTCCTCATAGTCATCATCGTTGCTGATCAAGGGAGCCACGTCTCCTTCTGGGTGAAGATTTTCTCCCATGTCCAGCTGTTCCTCCAGAGTTGCAATGCGAGTGTTCAGCTTCTCGATCCTCTCCAAGAAGTCCTTCACTTCATGCTCATGCTCGTACTTGGCTTCCCATAGGTCAGCCTCGAGGTCAAGCTCGCGGTTCATCAACCTCTTGATCGTCTTCATGTCTACGCGTACCCGAAGCTCCAGAGTCCTGATGTGAGTCTCCAAAGTCTAGATATAGGAAATGGTGGAGTCTTCAGTGGGGGTGATTATGATATTTCCATTGGCATCTCTGCGACAAACCATGCTGAGGCTTGGCAAAATGGGACCACCCCTGTATTCCTCCTGAATACGTCCAAGGGCACGGTGAATCGCCATGTCCCTCCCAAGAATCCAGTTGGGTGCCACAAACTTGAAGTCGATGGGTTCTTTACGATTTCCAAAGGTCTTTCCGGGGATGTGCACCTCGATCCTGTAGCAATTGTCTTGTGGAAAAGACATGATAGGAGTCCCGGTGATGCTTGGCAAAGTGATCCTTACGTCCCTGATGATCTTCACCAGCTCTTTGCCAAAGGGCATCGTCGCGTCAGGCTGGCAAAACTCCATGAACAAAACCGGGGTGAAGGTGGCCATCTAGAAAAGTTGGAAAATTGGAGAGAAGTCAGAAATGAGCAGATGAAAATATAAGAATTTGAAAGACAATAGAAAAATGATTTTTTTCCTAGGGTTTTTTCCAATCCTAGAGGTTATGTCCTACGGTCAGTGTGTGCTCTGATACCATTTCTGTAGTGACCCTACCTGAAAGGTCGAATCTCCGGTGTTTCCGTACCATCCCAAGATCATGCTGGTACACACACGGTACATCAATGTATATATCAAAGGGAAATCACACAGCTTTATTAATCGAAAATCTCATATCGAGTTCTTTATTACAATAAAGATTACAATAAAGTGGCTGAAGGCCAACTCATGAGATAAACTAAACTCAAGTCTTGCGGAAGCTTCAAAGGTAGTTGAGTCCATCTGACTCTAAGGGCATCTCACCGAGCGTAGAGCATATCCTCAATCCTGGTCGGTAAAATACTCTGCAACATGATACGTTGCAGCCGTGTATGTCAGCATATTGAATATGTCGGCAATGTCACAAAAGGGGGTAAAAGTAATCATCTATTCTATATGCATATATGGTAGATGGGGTAGTAAGTTTTGCATAAAGCTAATTTTTCCAACAACAAGAGAGGGCAAAGCAAAAGTTATTACTACATTGTTGGTTGATTAATGAGATGGCTCCACCAACCAATTCTCATACCCAAGTTGTCATTAATACCCACATCAATATAATAGTTTGTGTTGAGAATTCCAGATAGTTTTAGTTCCTTTGGCTCAAGTTGTCCATGACCGTGGACACGGCTAATCGATTAGGTTTGGATACTCTGCAGAGTTTTGCACACGTTCCCCACAAGATTTGAGCGCCTTAGTTGAATTTCTCGCACTTCAGGGTGTTTGAGAAATGGATGAACAAAACATGGTCTTCTAAAGGGTTTCCCTAAGACTCTGTCGGTGCCCATCCTTTCCTACCGTTCTTCTACATCTCGTAGCACCGCCTGTCCAGGGTCACCACAATATCCAACCAAGCTAGAGCCCATAATGGCTTGTGGCCGTGCAGGTAAGCCTTGGGTCTTGAAGCATCCATCCATCTCTTTGTGCCTAGGTGGACCTTTCCGCGTGAATACTGGCACTTCTCCAGCAACACCTAGGCTAACCACTGGCTTCTCCAGGGCGCCGTTCAATCATCATCCACCCAGAGGTATGTTGGAAACTCGGAGTCTTGAAGTCTTGATCATCAAGTAGGTCTTGTAATTATTATCTCACAACTCTCATGAGACACTCAACCAACCCCGTCTACTAATAGCATATCAAAATTTAAATCAATGTTTCCCGGGGCCAAAGTGTCAAATAGTGAGGGGGAAGCCTACCACATGATACTACATCAAGTAACCAAGTTTCCAATTACCTACTTTGCATGCAATTGGGGAGATGGTAGAACTAATGCAATAAAAACATGGGTAAATATGATCAAAGTGACTTGCCTTGTTGACGATTCTCATACTCAAGTGACTCTAGATAACAAGCCTTGCACTCCGGATAATCCAACGAATCAAATAAAGCACACAATAAGCATAAACACCATACAATTCACACAACAGCAAGGTAAACAAAAAGATACTACCACAATCACTAGCACAATCAAAAGAAAGAAAATCAACTCAAAGTAGAAGACTCTAAAAGTTTTGGTGGCAAAATTTCTACTAAGACATAATAGGACAAATTGGTTTTCATCAATTTACCAATAGATAACAGAAAAGTAAATACAAACCTTTTATTAGAAAACAGGAAGTATTTCATTATAAAAAAATTGTGCAAAAAGGATTACTACAAAACATTTTTCTAAACAATGCTAATGGTGAAAACAAGGTTTACCTATTTAAACTAGAGCACAAAACAAATTAAAATATTTTTATTATCATAAGATAATTGAACTAATGTTGAACAACAGAACTAAAGAAACTACAATAAATAGTTAAACTAAAACAAAAATCAAAATAAACTAAAATAAAAACAATACAAATAAACACTAAGAAGAAACTAAACAGAATCTGTTTTTACTAAAAAACCTAATCTAAAATATCCTAAAAATTCTCAAACAGTGCTGGATGATAAACCTAACTAATACAAAATAGTGGCAAAAAGAATCACTAAAAAATAAATTTCTGAACTTAAGTTATTCAAGTTTTAGTGATTTGATCAAATTTTAGATTTTTTTACAAGTTCAAATTTGAAAACTAAGACTACAGACAGAAACTATATGAAATTTGTGACATGTTCCAAAAAGAATCAATCAAAAACTCTAAATATTTTAAAAGATATAACAAAAATAAAAACAGGAATCATTCTGTTTTCTAAAGCAGAAAAAGAAAAAGAAAAAAAACTTAGCTAACGGACAGGAATGACGTGGCGGCTTCCTATTGGTTGAAAGCGCGTTCATGCGGGTGTTTGCGGGCGGACGACCGAAGCATAAAGGATAATGGTTCGCCATTTTAAAACTTCTAATCTGATCCGTTAACCCTAGATCCGACGTCTACGGGAGGGGGGGGATGGCTTACAGAGGAGGGGGTCGGGGCTCTCGCAATGTCGACGGCGACCAAACGTCGGAGGTGATCGGAGACGATGGTGCGGTGGTCGAGGGCGGTATCCGAAAGGTCCAGGCGACGGCGGCGAAGCTCTGGCGACGATTGGTGGCGTCGGTTGGGGCTGGGGACGACGGATGCGACGACCACGTGCTCAGAGGGCTTCGGCTGTTAGTCAAACTCCGGCGAGGTGGTGTGGTGTGGTTTTCGGGCGAGGGCAGGGGCGTTCGGGGGTGGAATGGAGTGCGGTGAGGCTAGGGCTTCTTATAGGCGTGGCGCGGGGTCGGGAGATGGAAAGGGGAGCGAGATCCGGGGCGGGAGGGATCTCCGGCGAGGTCAGGAGCGCGGGGATGGCGCGGTCGAGCGGTGGGGTCCGCTTGTCAGTGAGGGAGGGGGTGGCGTCAGCGGCGTCAGTGACCGATCCGGAGGGATCTCGGGGAGTTAAGGCCGGTGGGCCGGCCGGTTTATTACTTAAAACTTTAAATTCGTTTCCTTTTCTAATTTCCAGAGAATTAAAAACTCATTAATGCATTCAAAACATTTTCAACAATTGAAGATATATATATCACATTGATCAGGGGAATAAATGCTATTTAATGAACAATTTTCCACGGCCAAAATGAATACTTGAAAAAAATTATTTTCAGAAAATGCCTAAATTGATTTTAAATTCTTTTGCAATAAATTTTCAAATAACCCCTGGTTTTATTGTTCAAATATTTCACAAAGATGCCCCTGGTGTGGAGTGTCATGTTACTCCTCTCTTTTATGAATGTTTCGAGGGGTTTTCAAATAGGAGAAACAAGTATATGGAGAAAATGAAAGTGGCCTTTCAGAATTTTAAAAGAAGAACTTCAACAATTCATTTCATTCAAACAATGTGATGATGATGCATAGCTATATTTCATAACATTCCAAAATGAAATTTTGGGATGTTACAACACAACAACATTATAAACTTAAAACATAAATTTGTAGATCTCACGAGATATATAACATAACATGTATCACACTCATAACAAATAGTTTAACTAAGCCAGCACAAATAGCAAATAGTTTTACAACCCATAGTAGCAAATGGTTCCACATAGTTCGACAAATAGCAAATAGTTTGACAAGCCATTACAATTAGTTTAACTAAACAATTCAGGTGCGCTTACCCCTCTTGGCGGTACGGTCCTTGTTTTTCTTTGAACGAGTCTGATCAGTCTTCTTCTTGCGTCCTCCTCAAGCACGCATTTTCTGGAACGGGGAAGGACTATTCCAATCCTTCTTCGGCTTATTCCTCTTCTCAAGCTGAGTTGCCTGGGTTGGTGGAGGTCCGTCAAAGGCATCGTACTCCTAATCCTAAACGCTCTCTTCCTATTCTTCCTCTTCATCTTCTTCATCCTCCTCCTCCTCCTCAACCATCCTAGAGGACGAGGCAGCATGGCTCGATGAAGCGATGGCACCCTATGGGCCTGCAGGATCATGAGCTGAAGTCGAGCCAGTGCACCCAAGCAGGCCCACCAACTTGCAACAACGCCTCACGATCTTCTGCAATAAGAATGACACAAGGACATAATACAGATTAAATATACACTTACAAAAAAAGAACATAAGATAATTCTAGGAGGCTCCAATGTTACCTTCATCTTGTCCCTCAACTTGTTCTCAGCACCTTCGGTCCTAGGGGCACCACCTAGCGCATCCGAGCCCTCAAAAATGCATCTGTTCATCTCCGAGGACTGTAAAGGAATAAGTGAGTCGCAATGACGAATAAAATAGATTACAACAAACCTCCGGTTCAAAACAGTTGAACACAACTTACCACTTTGTTCATCAGGGGTGCATACTCCCTAAATCCACTCATGTCTTTGAGGTTGTCATGGTAGGCCGCATCCTCGGGGGCATTCGCCTCCAGCTCCACAATATCTGCCGTTGTCCACCAGGGCCTGAGGCGAATATGATGCTTCACGCCATCGTCGTACCACTTCAAGTGGTAATTGCCATACACATCCCAATCAATCAGTTTCCTCTCCTGGTCTTTACGGAACCTCTGGCGGTTCCACTCCATCACAAATTCTTTATGCTCCGATCCCTTGTATGTGATCGACTGGCATTTCTTCCTGCTCTTCCTGCAAGTCATAAGCAACACAAAACATCATAAAAATATCAAACACAACAAAAACACGGTAACAAAGAACAATGCACTCACAAGTGGAGGTCGTGTCCTCTGGTTTCGTTCGGCATGCCCGGTGGGGTATTTTGGTAAATCCCAAACTACGTCGACACGCGGTGTGGCAAGTGCCACTCGACGGCATACATGCATATCATGGGCACCATGCACGCCAGCTAGTGTTGTCCGCATCGCACATCATGTTCAGCTCGAACCCCCACTCTCGATCATGATACGGCCACCAGATAAACTATTACATAATCATTGGTAAATTCTCGATGCAAGTGGCGTCAAAAAGATAGATGGGCGAGTTTATATACCTGAAAAGCCATCAAAGAGTCCAGCTCGTTGGTGAAGAGCTTGTACAAAGCATCGGATGTGACCGAGTAGACCTCCGCCACATCCCAAGAGTACGCGACGGTCGGGTATCGAGCAGAGTCGCCATCTTCGCCGTACTCAGTCCATGACTTCTGTGGCATTTTCTCCCGACGCCCCACCAGCAAGCGCTCCCACATCCAAATGGAGAGGGCCCACACATACCAGACGTTTTTTGTGTCCTCTGGGTTGCGTCGTCAAGCTACAAAACATTAATTGATGATCAGATAACACAATGTTAAGGAGCATACGTCCATAAAAAGAAATAAGATATTCTCTTACCGAACGGTATAGGTAGGCTAGTCCGGCGGATCCCCAACTATACCCTGCATCCCAGTCGGCGAGGAAGTAGAGATACATCCATAGGGCAGTGTCCCCTGAGCAGTCTGACAACACGAGCTCCATGAGAATATACCATAGGTAGTCCCTTGCATACTTCTCCACCGTCCGTTCCTCGACACCTATCGGGCATTTCATCCGGGTCTTCAGGAGCCAAGGCAGCGGTACACCGGATGTCCGGTTACCCTTAGCGGCGGGGGGGGGGGGGGGGCGTCGCCGATGAGGGTGGTAACCCTATCCTGCCAGTTCGTCTGCTCCACTCGCCCAGTGAGGGCCTGGCCCTTGATCGGTAGGGCCATAATCATCCCCCAATCCTCAAGGGTCACCGTCATCTCCTCACATGGGAGATGGAAACTGTGCGTCTCGGGCTGCCACCGGTCGATCAAAGATGTGAGAGCTGAGTGGACGAGCGTCGGCGGCTTACGCTTGAACTGTAGGACGAAACCCAACAGTCGGGCTCTCCTGAAGTACGGCGCGTAGCGCCCGTCGTACTGTATCTTCACAACCGAGTGACCCCTCCTGCACAGTGGCGGGAGCATCGATCAAAACGTGGATGCCAAAAATTAGTAATTTATTCTCATCAATTCGAAAGCTTTGGTTCAATGTTTTTATTATAGTAATTACCACTCCGTTCTCTATGAAACAGGCACGATGACCCTTGTCGAACGCAGGGTCGAGCATGGAGTACCTAACGCCTATGTCGTCCAAAAGAGGTGGCCGCCTGAATAAAATTACATAAACATAAGCATAAGCATAAAAATAATATGACATGATTAATTCGTTCATATAAATTTCTCCAATAACATCCACTATACATCATACATCACATCATATCAACATGCATCATATCAAAACAAGCATACGAATTAATCCTCCAAAATGCATCATACCATCTTTTTTTTTCAAAAACAAAAAACATGAACTAGGGTTCATCTTAAGCATATTTACTCCAACAACATCCACTATACATCATGCATCAACATCATATCAACATGCATCATATGAAAACAAGCATATGAGTTAATTCCTCCAACATGCATTATATCAACATTTTTTCAATAAAAAAATTCATGAACTAGGGTTCATCTTCACACTATCATTCCAACTAGTGATTAGAGTTCATATCCAACCACATAAAACATCTAAAATCAACCAAAAACAATTATAGGGAAAAAAATTAAATCTAGTTCAAAAAGAAGGAGTGGTTTGAATCAAATAATGCGACGAATCGGAAGCGATTTGACTAAAACTAATTGGAGGGATCGGAGGAGCTTACTTTTCTCGTTTCGGGGCCATCTCGATCCGCAAAAACGGTGAAGAAACGAAGAAGATTAGAGGGGTGGAGTGGAGGAGATGAGAGAGGGGCAAGAGGGAGCAACTCCCTCTGTTCTTGGCGGCTGGAAGGGGGGATGGGGGTGAAGCGGGCGCGTCGGCCGAAATAAGTGCCGACACCCTACCGCCAGGTATCCTTGCACATCCTACCGCCATGGGGCTCGACGGTAGGATGGGACGGAGGGAGACGACAACCGTCTAGGGCTGCCGGCGTGGATAAGTTTCCTAGTATGTAACACTATCGCCGAGACCCTTGACGGTAGGAAAAAGGGTCAGATCTTAATTTTTTTTCCAACCGGGATCAGATCCGTCTAAAAAATTCAAAAAGTCAAAACACCAATTTTTGTCCCATATGCTAGTATCTCTCAGGCGTCAAGTCCCAAGGCAAAAATTGTCTGCTACGCTACTGCTGCTTCGTATCAAGCCATAATCAAACAAACAAAAAGGAATACTACTACTTTTCACGTGCAAGTTAGAGGACACCCAGGCTGAGCCCTACAACCTGTCAACCTGGGCGTAGTGCAGCATGAGCCGTCGGGAGGTGCTGCCAAAAAAAAAGCGCACCGGCGGAGCTATGTAGAAGTCTTCCCCCCCCCCCCCCCCCCCCAGCCCAAACTAGATTTAATTTTTATTAGGTACTCCACGCATGCACAGCTCGACTGCTCCATCTCACCTGCAAGACTGCCGCTACACAGGCTCGACGATGACTCTCGAAGAGCTCCACTTCTAGACCACGCGTGTAGCCGGCGACAGCGACGTGCAGGGAGGAACGAGAACGTGGCCGACCTCCGTGTCTTCGCCACTAATCCATTACCGCCGATGTTGTTGCCTGCATCTGCATGAACGGCCGGCCGGCTGGCCACTGCTAGTCTAGTTCTTTTGGTTCCCTATATGTATGAGTTTGATCAATACTCGTACTCACTCGGTCTCATTAAGGATTTTTCTTGTTGTCGGCAGCACATAATCGTTCAGCTAGTTACTTGAATTAGGACTAAAATGGAAAACGAAAAGCTGATAAATAGTAGCACCTCCATGGTTTGATAATGACTCGTTGAGGTTTGAAGGCTCAGCGGAATAAGTAATCAAAAATTTCTTTCTGAAACAAGGCAAAATATTTATCATTTTCATTAATTACGGGAGAAGGTTTAGAAATATGCCGGCAACGCGGGGAAGAAAACAACTACTCTCGTTGCAAGATGTATGTTTTGGTCTAGTTCATTTTTGTAGTATTTATGTACTTTGCAATCAATATAGGTAATATGAATATAATTTTCTATTAAGGCCACAAGTTCTTGTTTATTGTGGTTAATTTTTTTTTTTGGCCCCATGCATTCCTGCAAGGGAGCACACGTGATACATCACATGAAATACTATTATGTGTTGTTCTCGGATCAATTTTACACAGATCCTGGTCAGCGTCCGAACAACGTCGGATGATTCGACGGGCCCATAGTCCCATTCCCCTCCGTCGTGGCCTCATCTACGTCCGCGCTCCCGCGAACAGCCCCCGCTTCTGCAGGTTGCTGTCGTCACGCTGCTCGTCAAGAGCTCCACATATTAACATAAAAATACAGGAGAAGAGCCAATTTATGGGACCAAAATAATAACACTACAATATTACTGCTATTTGCCAAACTTGATCCATACGGATCGTCCGAATGAATCAGGTGATATTCATTCAGTCTGTTTTATTAATATGTATTAATTTATTTTAGATCAATTACTCTGTCAGCGATATTTTTTACGCAAGACGATTATTATTGCTGAAGTGGCATTATGCCGCGGAGATGGAGGCGCGCCGACATCATTTTACACCGGTGTTCGACGAAGTGTCGCGCCACACCGGTTTCCAACGCCGCGGCCGTCTCTCACGACCGCACCAGTTTATAACGCCGCGACGGTCTCTCGTGACCACACCGGCTTACAACGCCGTGGCCGTCTCTCGTGACCGCACCAGCTTACTACGCCACGACGGTCTCTCACGACTGCACCGGCTTACAATGCCACAATCGTCTCTCGCGACCGCACCGGCTTACAACGCCACGACCGTCTCTCGCGAGCCTACCGGCTTACAACGCCGCGTCGGTCCCTCGTGACCGCACCGGCTTAAAACGCCACGGCCGTCTCTCGCGACCGTACTCGCTTACAACGCCAGGACCGTCTCTCGCTACCGCACCGGCTTACAACGCCACGTCCGTCTCTCGCGACCGCACCATCTTACAACACCGTCTCTCGTGACCGCCCCGGCTTACAACGCCGCGACCGTCTCTCGTGACCGCACCGGCTTACAACACCGCGACCGTCTCTCTCGACCGCGCCATCTTCAAATGCCGCGACTGACTTCTATGTCTACATCAACATGCCATGGGCTGCATACACCAGTACGAGACGCCCAACTAACGCTCATGAGTCGCCGCCCTACGGTCTAATCTACATTAACATGCTGGAGCCGTGCTTGCTCGTTCAAGCCGCCCAACGGATGCTCATGAGTCGCCGTCCTGCGATCCGGTCTTCATCGACGTGTTGGTGCCGTGCTTGCTTGTTCAAGCTGCCCAACGAACACTCATGAGTCGCCACCCTGCGATCTGGTCTATTCCAACAATTCTGAAGCAAGTTATGATATATTATCAGCCTCTGCCTCCACCAGATGGCTCAATGGATAGGCGTGCAAGTCGCCGACACTATGGTTTGGTTAATCTTCAACAACCTGCAAGGATGAACCACTAGACGGATTACTGACACAAGTCATGCATTGTGACGCCCCCAATTTCGTCCGTACGCTAAACATACACGCAATTTGTACGGCCAAGATTAGGGACTCACCGATCAATATCACAATACAACTCTAGACACAAATTAAAGTCGTACAGCTTCATATTACAAGCCAGGGGCCTCGAGGGCTCGAATACAAAGCTCGACAAGCACGAGTCAGGGGAAGCAAAAAAATATCTGAGTACACACATAAGTTAAAAATTTTTTGCCTTAAGAAGGCTAGCACAAACATAAATAACGGATCGAAAGAGGCGAGGCCTCCTGCCTGGGAACCTCCTATCCTACTACTGGTTGGGGGCCGCCTCCACGTAGTAGTAGGCTCCTGCGATGGTGTAGTAGTTGTCTCCGACGTACTCCATCTCCTGGGCTCCGTCGTCTGAACACAGAAACGTATTGAGGGGGAAAGAAAAGGCAAAGCAGCGGTGAGTACTCATCCAAAGTACTCGCAAGACTGACATCAGAACTAAGATATGTATGCATCAATATCAAGGAATGGGGTTACAACTGGGCTGACTGCAGAAAGTAAGAATAGAGGGGGGAAGGCCTAGTCCTATCGAAGACTAGCACCTTCAGCATCTTGCAGCATTAGAAGAGAGTAGATTGGTATCTCACATATAGTCATATCATTATAGCAATTTTATTAAGTAACCAAGCCCAGAGATTCTTCCTCGACTCCCTGCGAGGAAGCAATCCCGAAGCCACATTTCATTTCAATTCAAACCACATTTATAGTTGTATAAGGCCAAGGTACAACTCCAAGTCGTCCTGTTACTGTGGACACGACTATTCGACTAGATGAATTCATCCCTGCAGGGGTGCACCGCATTTCCAACACGCTTGATCATCTCCGATCGGACACACTTTCTGAGTTAATGCCCGGCCTCGGGATCCAAAACGTCGTCGCCCCACCTAGACTCAACGAAGCGGCCAGCCCGTCGGTCTAAATCCTAAGCGCGCAGGTTCGTGGGCCCACTTTCCTTGCACTCCTGCACGATGCGCACGTGGCCAGAAGCAGTCCTAATACCCCTTAGTAACAAGCGCGATGCGTTCAAGACCAATCCGACGTGCGCCACTCCATTGCTAACGTCCGAAGAGCTTAGGCTGATACGACGACGCTTAGTACCCATAACTTCTCCCACGTGAAGGTTTGGTGCGTAAAAGGTCAAATGACCAACTCAGATCAAATACCCAACACATTAGCATTTTATTAACGCGGGGCAGGCGCGAACCATAATGCATTCCGTCGCCCCGCCAATAACCCTCGGGTGCCTTATCGGCGCACCCCACCAAGTCTTTGGATGCCTTACGGCGCATCCCACCAAATCTTTCTCACACGGGTACCCTTGGAGCCGACCTGTCTCAGAACTGTCGGGAACTCAGGTCCACCTCAACAGAGTGGTACCGTGTGTCCCTTCAGTCCCATCATGTTAGTACAGTGCCAAGCCAATAGTAACGGTGTGGTTATACGCCAAGTGGAAATCCGAGGAATCACCCTCTATTGATCCCACTTGAGGTATGTGTATGACAAGAGTCGCTATTGATAAATGGGGAGGTTAATCACCCTCGTTACCCATGATCGATTAGCTACGCTACATAATTAACACCGCGAGTGCTAAGTGAGGTATCACCCTCGGCACTCGGTAGTAGCTCTGCAGTGCCATACTAAAGGGGGTGTGAGGTGATGAGTTAGTAATGGTTTGTCAGTCGGTCATGATGACTGAGTCTTCTATCTTCAAGCCTCGGTGTCGTCGATGAAAGCAGGGGCAACTGGGATGAAGGGGTCACCGGGGATTCACTGGTCAACCTACACTAAGCATTTGATATGATTGCAGGTGTAGTAGCAGTTCATCAAAAATAGGCTATGCATCAGAATAGGAGCGAACTAATACAGTAGCAAAATCTAATGCAAGAATGAGAGGGAAAGAAATGGGCGATATTAGAATTCTCAAGGGGGGGGGGTTTCTTGCCTCGCCGCTTTGCTGCAAAAGGCTGGTCGTCAGGGGCGTAGTCGTACTCGGCAACAGCGTCAGTCTCAAGGTCTACCGATAAGAAGAGGGGGGAAGGAACAACAAATATAAAGCAAACAGGTGCACCACGATGCATGACATGGAAATATGCAAAGCTAGGTATGCACTAACGCAATACTACACATAGCAGATGGGTCGGAAGAATATCTGACGATATTTCCAGGTCTCTGACTTTTACCGAACAGATGAAAATGGTGGAAATGTTCCATGTTTGCTATGCTAGGAGCACGTGACAGACTAACGGACTGTTATTCGGATTCGTGGGATTTTGCTGATCAACCTTCATGTATAAATTATTTTCATCCGAGTTACGGTTTAAAAGATATGATTTTCTAAAGTTTTTATTAATTTGTGGAATTAACAGATTATTATTTATTCGAAAAATCCTTTATGACATCATGCTAACATCAACACTACATCAGCAGTCAACAATCTCAACAGACTGGTCAAACCGACAGGCGGGGCCCTCTTGTCATAGACTAAGTGGCTAACCAGGGTTATTTTACTCTACACAGAGTTTAATTAGCAGGTGGGGTCCATTTGTTAGTGAATTATTAGTGTTAAATTATTTATTTTCTTAATCTAATTACTAATTAGTTACGTGACAGGGTTGGCCCACATGTCATACACAAGGTTTTTTTGGGCCCCACATGTCATTGACTGGTCGGGCCCAGTCAGCAAGTTGACCAGGTCAATTGGTCAACCAGGACCGCGGGGCCCGTGGGTCAGGGACCCTGGCAGTGGCCCCGACCGGCCACATCGGCGGTGGTCGGCGGCTCAACGCGGGCGACCCCAAAACACACCGGAGGTCCACGGGTGTGGTCAGAAAACATGCACGGTGCACCATTTAGTGCATTCTTGGGCGCATTCGAAAGCTACGGCTGCGCCGCGTCGAATGGTGGCGGTGCGAGGAGCTGCGGTGGCTGGAATCGAGCGGTGTGGCGACACCGGTGGCGAGGTCTTTTGGGTGAGATACGGGGACGACAAAGCGTTGCGCGCGCCGGCGATCTGAGCAGCCAAAGATGGCCTACGCGTCGCATGGAGTCGAATGACGACGGCGGCAGGACCAAATGGTCACCGGAGAGACGCCGGCAAAGAGTTCAGGCGGCGGCGCGTTCGGAAGCTCATCGGAGTCGACGCTAGGGGGCATTATCGAGCGCACGTGTGTGTGTTGTGACGCTGGGAGCACCATGAGCACGGTACTGCGCTCAGGCGAGCGTGACGGCGACGGTAGCGACAACCACGAGCTTGCCGGCGGCAACCGGAGCTCGAGTGTGGTGGAAGCTAGCTAGAGGGGCGACGGGGACGCTCAGAGGGAGAGGAGCGGTGAGAGGACCTCACCAGCGTTGATGGGAAGGCCCAAGGGAGAAGCTGGTGCAGTAGAGAGGGCGAATCGACGGCGGCAACTTCCTGGCCCCGAGGAAGAAGACGACGGCGACGGGGCGATGCAGGGGCTCCGAAGCTCGGTTCGTGGTCGAGGAGGACAGGGCGATCACGGCGGAGCTAGTGGGTGCGTTGGCAGGGCGCGGGAGGCACGGTGGCCGCGACTAGGTGACGACCATGGCGACGGCGGCACTCGGGCTCGAGAGGGTGTAGGCAGGGAGCTCGAGAGGGGATCTGAAGTAGCTAGGGTTTCGGGGGGGGGGGGAGGGGAGCAAGAGGGAGCCACGGTGGCGGTCTTATCCCCTCGGCGATGGGGTTGGTCGGCAATGGCCGGTCGACGCTCTATAGCGACCGCACTGGTCGCTACAGAGGAAGGGGCGGCGGGGGAGTGGGCCGATTGGGGCCGACCCAATGGGGAAGGGGGTTTCCCTTTTCTTTCTTTCTTCTTTTTTTGTTGTTTTTCTTTTTATTTAATTCTGCCTTTTAATTATTTATAGCCCACAATGACTTTTGTAAAATATGGGACAAGGCCCAATATTTGTAAGGCAATATTTGTTACTACCATAACAAGTTTGGGCCCCTTTTGAAAAGTTTGAAAATATTTGCAATTCAAAAGGCAAATAAATAATTGTTTTGGCCACTATTTTATTTATTTTGAGGCACCAATTCATCTTGTAAAACATTGCTGAAAGTTTTATAATTACCAAGGGATTATTTTCAACCCCAACATGATTTTTGTTTTTAGGTTTGCAAAAATTATTTAACCCACTTTTGAATGAAATTTGAAAGTCATTAGGGAATTCACATGAGATATGATTCCATGTGATCATGCACTATTTAGCAAAATGGATTAGCTTAAAATTGGCCACTACTGTAGCTTAATTACATCATCATTATAGCACTGACACCAGGGTGTTACAACTCTCCCCTACTAATAAGAATTCTCGTCCCGAGAATTAAGAAGTAGAAGGAAAGATCCCAGGGTATTCTGCACGAAGATGATCTTTGCGTTCCCAAGTGGCCTCATCTTCGGAATGATTTGCCCACTGCACTTTGAAGAACTTGGTAACCTTCTGACGAGTCCGACATTCAGTTTCATCAAGAATGCAGACTGGTTGCTCCTTGTAAGAAATGTCTTGTTGCAGTTCAAGCATATCATGATCCACTGCTCGGATAGGATCCTTGAAGCAGCGACGAAGCTATGACACATGGAATACATCATGAACCTGAGAAAGGTTTGGCGGTAGTTCCAATTTATATGCCACTTTACCACGCCTTTCGAGAACCATGAAAGGACCGATGTATCGAGGAGCCAGCTTGCCCTTGATCCTGAAATGGTGTGTACCTCTCATTGGCGTGACTTGAAGATAATCCTTTTCTCCAGGTTGATAGACCATATCCTTGTGATGATGGTCATACTGACTCTTTTGACGAGATTGAGCAGCCTTCAGATTTGCATGAATAATGCGGACTTGATCCTCGGCATGTTGGATAATATTCGGACCGATAAGTGTACGTTCCCCAGTTTCTGACCAATTCACAGGAGTCCGACACCTACGTCCATATAATACTTCAAAAGGAGCCATCTTCAGACTAGCTAGATAGCTATTGTTGTAGGAGAACTCAACATACGGGAGAGATTCCTCCCAATTCTTGCCAAAAGAAATGACACAAGCTCGAAGCATGTCTTCGAGAATCTGATTGACTCTTTCAACTTGTCCCTGGGATTGAGGGTGAAAAGCGGTGCTGAAGGACAAATGAGTTCCCATAGCTTCCTGGAAACTTGCCCAGAACCTCGAAATGAATAAACGACCATGGTCTGAACTAATCACCTATGTGATACCGTGGAGGGAAACAACTCTAGACATGTAACGATCTGCTAGCTGACTAGGAGTAATAGTTTCCTTGACAGCCAGAAAATGTGCAACTTTGGACAGTCGGTCAATGAGAACAAGAATAATATCATTACCTTGGACGGTGGCTCGCTATTTACATACGAAGCCAAACGCAACAAAAAATTTGGATTTAAAGATGTACAGGAGATTCAGGTTTCGATCCTATGGAACTTTGGGTTATGGGCCCGCCATGCGGGTTAAGAGTAGGAAGAGTGATGACATCTTGCACGGTCATGGTAGCAAGAGCTGCCAGAGGAGAGCCCGTCAGTTAAGTTGGCAACAACGTCAGTACCAAGGGCGGGGGACGAAGAGAACCATTTTCCTGCTCGTTGAAACGAGGCGGACTAATAGGCAAAGTTCTTGTCCATCGGCGGTTACCGGAATGCCATCAACAATAGTAACATGGTCTTACTGACAGAGTTGTTCACCGAGATGTTTACCTAAGCAGGGAATTATTACTGCTTAGATCATATAATCTCAAGAAAGGTTAAACAAACCAATGGAAAAGAAAACATGATTATTAGTTTAATCAGATCAATGGAGAGGAAAATGTGTTTAAACACAAGTATTATGAGTATATCCTTCCCATGGGTAAGCGTAGCTCGAAAAACATCACAAGGCAGCAAATGCATAACCCCTTGGATAAAAGGGGCAAGGAAAAAACATGGCGTTTACCCATTCAATGAGGTTTGGAAAATGATCAAGAAACATTTAGCATTGAGTTTCTAATGTTCTTCTTGATGATTGGAGTATCGCAACCATGCTTTGGGGAAGCATCGACATGGTCATCAGATAAAGGACAGGCTTCAAGAACTCAAAGTATCCATCAGGAACAACTTATAAAATAAGTCTTACAATTTCCTCATGGGAGAAAAGGCGAATCTTGCACAAAAAGGAAACTATAATAATAGGTCCTCCAGCCAGCTGTGTTAGGCATGGCATCACCTTACTGGGTCATCAAAGGACCAATATTATAACTCCAGGAATTATGTTCCAACCATCATGTCTGACCGAGATTCAGATCTGATTGGTGTCAGGATACCTCAGACTCAGGATGCCCGAGAAGAGAAGGTGCAACTCAAATTGTCGAGAGGACATAGTAAGATTCTCATAAAATGAACTATGGAAGCGGGTCCCCGAAACAATAGGTCGTCGTTAAGCCAAGGAGAGGATGAGGAGGTGGCTGGTGGACTCAACGACAATTCATCGAGAATTCCAAACGGATGGATTTCCACAATTTTGTGAACAAGGAGATGACATTTGTCAGTTCAATGATATAATGTTGTATGATCAAGGAAAACATACATCATTAATCATTGGTTGATAAGTGCATCCGAAATATGACCATAGGAAGCAAGATCAATGTTAGAGTGTCGATTTAATAACCAACAGCCTAAGAACGAACTATCGATCGCTAACTTCAAAGCAATAGGGTTGCTAGGAGTTAGAATCAAAGCAACATCGTTTGATGGTGAGAAGTATCATTATGTCAAGAATTTCTAAGAGGTGGAGCAATCCTCACAACATTCTCGACACAAAGGGCAGTAACACTTCAGGGTAGAACATAACGCAAGCTGGATAGCAAGTTTCATCCATATCATGGACAATTTTGCGATGAAAGGAAGTCCATGAGGTTTTCGATGATAACAAAAATTATCAACGGCAAGGAAGGTATTTCTCATTAAGAGCTTAATTGATGCCTCAGAAAAAGTCAAATTGTGGACGATGATCACGACACCTTTTGTCGAGAGTTTTCAAGAGAATGCAACCGAACAACACTGGCGTCAAGTAGGGAGAATGACAACATGGAAGGTTATAGGAACAACAGATAAGGTGCAAGCTCAGTATCAGGGTTGCTTTTCAAGACAAACAACATGATGTTGAAAGCTTGACGTAAGCAATGCTCACTCTCTGAAGAATTTGCGCACCATAGAAGGACGAGGTAGCATAGTCGAAGATAGCAAGACAAGGATGTAGCCGATAGTCTAGGAATGACCAGACTGACTTTGATATTCCCAGTAACAATTACAAGGGGTGTTGAATTGTAGTGTGGAATAAATTTTCCAATCGGTGTTCTTGGTTGACAACAATCCCAGAACCCATGGAGTGATTAAGACAAGGAAAATTATTACCTCATCAAAGTTAATAAGATGTAGTGCAAAGGCGTGATATCCTCGAGATATCAGAGTGTAAAAATCGAAGGTAGAGAATGATAGAAGTAGAGTTGGGTCATTGACCTGCGACAACAGATACTTTGACCTTGTCAAAAATTAACGAGGTACCGGAATGAATTACTTTCAGATAAATTAACAAGGGTAGCATGGTTGGAACCATAACTACAATCCATCAAATTAAGGTTACCGAAAGAATCATACAGATGAACAATTATTTTCCAAGGAGATTCCGAGATGGCCTACATCATTTCCTTGGGCATGATCACAAGTTCAATGTCGACTCACACTTCATCAATGTAAACCAATTTCAGTCATTTCTTGCTTTGGACGATGTTGTAGCATCAAAAATTTATCTGGGAGGACTCCATAAGAGTATGACCCGTGAAAACTTCCAGGTTCACACAGATTAGGGAGGGCATAGGTTCAATCCATTGGGGTATCTTAGGAACATATAACACGAACTTCAAGATAATTAACACAAGCTCAAAGGTAAAGCATGGTTGTCAAAACAGAGGATACAATTTACCAAAGGCAATATGTATCAGGGGAAGAACTCACAAGGTGATTGAATATGAACGACATTGTAGGATAATAATCCAACAATGGATTGGGTGATCCACAACAAAGTTGATGTGAGTAACAGTACTCAACCAGAGGAGGAAAGAATGCAGAGGTATCGGATTCAAGAAACACCTGAATAGTCTGATGCTTGAAATACAAAGGAATTATGATTTCCAAAACTAAGGATCAGAAGCAAACGCTCTGATCAAGGATGGACAAGTTGAAAAGACTTAGTCGGACAATCAATAAAGGTTTGAATTGTCGAGAACCAACTCATGTCGGGAAGGACGTCTGAGCCGGAAAGATAATTTAAACAGATCACCTGATAACTGCGTGCATACGCACATATTGCATTGATAGGCTCAAAATGGCAAAGACAAGGGGTGTCAACGAAGACTACTAGTCTTATGGAATTAACCATAATGCGAGCAGACATGAATTTCAAGAGAAACAAGCTGCAGGGGATTTTTAGAAGATCGAAAAGTATTTCTAAGAATTTTGTGAAACACATGAACAACTGGGTTGAACGGACCCTCAACAATTGTCAGGAATTATCCGTAAGGCTTCCATGCGAAAAAGAACTACAAGGCAGTAAACTCAAAGGGTTATCATGGAAATGGAGAGTATTTCGGGGCATCTTGCAACAAAAAGAGGAACGAGAAAACATTGTATGAATGACAAGTGCAATTAGTCATCCATAGGGACTTATTGGTGGTAGGGAATTGCAAAGCTGATGAGCACAAAGTCTCGAAAAACACCAAAAGGGTATCTTCAGAATCTTCTAACGGAGCAGGTGATCTTCTGGTATGAGGGATCTTTGGGAGAGGTAGTGACGATAACCTAAAGTTAGAGTTAGTAAAATCTTTAACCCAAAAGAGAAGAGAGATCAGAACCCAGAGTATAGATTAGGAATAAAAGATCCTAATACCACCCGATTGAGATGTGGGCCCGTAAGCCACACAACAATGTTAGTAAAAGTTTTTCAATGACTAGACTCAACTTCGGCCAAGGAGTTGGAAAGGGGGCTACCTACGTGCAGTCAACTCTGATACCAACTTGTGACGCCCCCAATTTCTTCCGTACGCTAAACATACACGCAATGCGTACGACCAAGATTAGGGACTCACTGATCAATATCACAACACAACTCTAGACACAAATTAAAGTCATACAACTTCATATTACAAGCCAGGGGCCTGGAGGGCTCGAATACAAAGCTCGAGAAGCACGAGTCAGGGGAAGCAAAAAAATAGCTGAGTACATACATAAGTTAAACAAGTTTTGCCTTAAGAAGGCTAGCACAAACATAAACAACAGATCGAAAGAGGCGAGGCCTCCTGCCTCGGAACCTCCTATCCTACTACTGGTCGGGGGCTGCCTCCACGTAGTAGTAGGCTCCTGCGGTGGTGTAGTAGTCGTCTCCGGCGTACTCCATCTCCTGGGCTCCGTCGTCTGAACGCAGAAACATATTGAGGGGGAAAGAGAAGGCAAAGCAGCGGTGAGTACTCATCCAAAGTACTCGCAAGACTGACATCAGAACTAAGCTAAGTATGCATCAGTATCAAGGAATGGGTTTATAACTAGGCTGACTGCAGAAAGCAAGAATAGAGGGGGGAAGGCCTAGTCATATCAAAGACTAGCACCTTGAGCATCTTACAACATTAGAAGAGAGTAGATTGGTATCTCACATATAGTCATATTATTGTAGCAATTTTATTAAGTAACCAAGCCCAGAGATTCTTCTTGGACTCCCTGCGAGGAAGCAATCCCGGAGCCATATTTCATTTCAATTCAAACCACATTTATAGTTGTATAAGGTCAAGGTACAACTCCAAGTCGTCCTGTTACCGTGGACACGACTATTTGAATAGATGAATTCATCCCTGCAGGAGTGCGCCGCATTTCCAACACGCTTGATCACCTCCGGCCAGACACACTTTCCGGGTTAATGCCCGGCCTCGGGATCCAAAACGTCATCACCCCACCTAGACTCAACGAAGAGGCCAGCCCGCCGATCTAAATCCTAAGCGTGCAAGTTCGTGGGCCCACTTGCCCTTGCACTCCTGCACGATGCGCACGCGGCCGGAAGCAGTCCTAGCACCCCTTAGTAACAAGCGCGATGCGTTCCAGACCAATCCAGCGTGTGCCACTCCATTGCTGATGTCCGAAGAGCTTCGGCTGATACAACGATGCTGAGTACCCATAACTTCTCCCGCGTAAAAGGTCAAACTACCAACTCAGATCAAATACCTAACCCATTAGCATTTTATTAATGTGGGGCAAGCACGAACCATAATGCAGTCCGTCACCCCGCCAATAACCCTCGGGTGCCTTATCGGTGCACCCCACCAAGTCTTTGGATGCCTTACGACGCATCAAACGAAATCTTTCTCACACGGGTACCCTTGGGGCTGACCCGTCTCAGAACTGTCGGGAACTCAGGTCCACCTCAACAGAGTGGTACCGCGTGTCCCTTCAGTCCCATCATGTTAGTATAGTGCCATGTCAATAGTAACTGTGTGGTTATACGCCAAGTGGAAATCTGAGGAATCACCCTCGATTGATCCCACTTGAGGTATGTGTATGACAAGAGTAGCTATCGATGAATGGGGAGGAGGAATCACCCTCGTTATCCATGATCGATTAGCTATGCTATAGAATTAACACCGGGAGTGCTAAGTGAGGTATCACCCTCGGCACTCGGTAGTAGCTCTGTAGTGCCATACTAAAGGGGGTGTCAGGTGATGAGTTAGTAATGGTTTGTCAGTTGGTCATGATGACCGAGTCTTCTATCTTCAATCCTCGGTGTTGTCGATGAAAGCAGGGGCAACTGGGACTAAGGGGTCACCAGGGATTCGCTGGTCAACCTATACTAAGCATTTGATATGATTGCATGTGTAGTAGCAGTTCATCAAAAACAGGCTATGCATCAGAATAGGAGCTAACTAATACAGTAGAAAAACCTAATGCAAGAATGAGAGGGAAAGAAATGGGCGATATCGGAATGCTCAAGGGGGGGTTGCTTGCCTTGCTGCTCTGCTACAAAAGGCTGGTCGTCAGGGGCGTAGTCATACTTGGCAGCAGCGTCAGTCTCGATGTCTACCGGTAAGAAGCGGGGGGAAGGAACAATAAATATAAAGCAAACAGGTGCACCATGATGCAGGGCATGACAATATGCAAAGCTAGGTATGCACTAACGCAATACTACGCATAGCAGATGGGTCGGGAGAATATCTGACGATATTTCTCGTGTCTTTGGCTTTTACCGAACAAATGAAAATGGTGGAAATGTTCCATGTTTGCTATGCTAGGAGCACGTGACAGACTAACGGACTGCATATTTGGATTCGTGGGATTTTTCTGATCAACCTTCATGTATAAATTATTGTCATCCGAGTTACGGTTTAAAAGATATGTTTTTCTAAAGTTTTTATTAATTTCTGGAATTAACAGATTATTATTTATTCGAAAAATCCTTTATGACATCATGCTGACATCAACACTGCATCAGTAGTTAACAATCTCAATAGACTGGTCAAACCGACAGGTGGGGCCCTCTTGTCATAGACTAAGTGGCTAACCAGGGTTATTTTACTCTAAACGGAGTTTAATTAGCGGGTGGGGTCCATTTGTTAGTGAATCATTAGTGTTAAATTATTTATTTTCTTAATCTAATACTAATTAGTTACGTGATAGGGTTGGCCCACATGTCATACACACGGGGGTTTCGGGCCCCACATGTCATTGACTGGTCGGGCCCAGTCAGCAGGTTGACCAGGTCACAGGACCGCGGGGCCCGTGGGTTAGGGACCCTGGAAGTGGCCCTGACCGGCCACGTCGGCGGTGGTCGGTGGCTCAGCGCCGGCGACCCCAAAACGCGGCGGAGGTCCACGGGTGTTGTCGAAAAACATGCACGGCGCACCGTTCGGCTCGTTCTTGGGCACGTTCGAAAGCTACGTCTGCACCGCGTCGAATGGTGGCGGTGCGAGGAGCTACGGTGGCCAGAATCGAGCGGTATGGCGACACCGACGGCGAGGTCTTTCGGGCGAGATACGGGGACGACAAAGCGTTGCGTGCGCGGGCGATCTGAGCAGCTAAAGATGGCCTACTAGTCGCGTGGAGTCGAATGATGGCGATGGCAGGACCAAATGGTCACTGGATAGACGCCGCCGACGAGTTCAGGCGGTGGCGTGTTCGGAAGCTCATCGGAGTCGACGCTAGGGGGCATTATCGAGTGCGTGCGTGTGTACATTATGACACTGGTAGCACCAGGAGCACGGCGCTGCGCTCAGGCGAGCGTGACAGCGATGGTAGCGACAACCACGAGCTTGACGGCGGCAACCGGAGCTCGGGTTCGGTGGAAGCTAGCTCAGAGGGGGAGGAGCGGTTAGAGGACCTCACCGGCATTGATGGGAAGGCCCGAGGGAGCAGCTGGTGTAGTGGAGAGGGCGAATCGACGACGGCAACTTCCCGGACCCGAGGAAGAAGACGACGGCGACGGGGCGATGCAGGGGCTCCGGAGCTCGGGTTCGTGGTCAAGGAGGACGGGGCGGTTACGACGGAGCTCCTGGGTGCGTTGGCAGGGCACGGGAGGCACAGTGGCCACGGCTAGGTGACAGCCATGGCGACGGCAATGCTCGGGCTGGAGAGGGTGTAGGTAGGGAGTTCGAGAGGGGGGATCTGAAGTACCTAGGGTTTCGACAGGGGGGGGGGGGCAAGAGGGAGCCGCGGTGATGGTCTTATCCCCTCGGCGATGGGGTTGGTCGGCGATGGCCGGTCGGCGCTCTGTAGCGACCGCGCTGGTCGCTACACAGGAAGGGGCGGCGGGGGAGTGGGCCAGTTGGGGCCGGCCGAGTGGGGAAGGGGGTTTCCCTTTTTTCTTTCTTATTTTTTGTTGTTTTTATTTTTATTTAATTCTGCATTTTAATTATTTATAGGCCACAATGAATTTTGTAAAATATAGGACAAGGCCCAATATTTGTAAGGCAATGTTTGTTAGTGCCATAACAAGTTTGGGCCCCTTTTGAAAAGTTTGGAAATATTTACAATTCAAAAGGCAAATAAATAATTGTTTTGGCCACTGTTTTATTTATTTTAAGGCACCAATTCATCTTGTAAAACATTGCTGAAAATTTTATAATTACCAAGGGATTATTTTCAACCCCAACATGATTTTCGTTTTTAGGTTTGCAAAAATTATTTAACCCACTTTTGAATGAATTTTGAAAATCATTAGGGAATTCACATGAGATATGATTCCATTGTGATCATGCACCGTTTAGCAAAATGGATTAGGTTAAACTTGGCCATTACTATAGCTTAATTACATCATCACTGTAGCACTGACACTAGGGTGTTACATGCATTCTCATTTATTACCTGTTGCGGGCAACCTCAACTTTCCATGGATTCACATTGCGTTATCAACACCGAGGGTGTACAATGAGTGTTGCAAAGAACACTCTCGCCACTTTGCCTCCAGCTTCAACACATTCCAACGTTTCCGCTGTCAACTATATGCCAGCTTATGCCACGGCCAAGTATGGAGAATCTCAAGCCAACTCCTCAAGTCATCTTAAGACTCGGGGGCTATGATTCAACAAATGTTGCTAGTTTGAGCAAATTCAAGAACCCCGAATCACTCGATCTCGGTGGGTAATGCCACATTGGTAAAAGTTTAAAGGCTGTCAGAAAATTTCTAGCTGAAAAAGTGCCAAACGATCTGAGAGTCCCGGGTCAAGAGAAATCTACCTCTCACAAAGTTTTGGGATCTCAATATCCGGCTCAACATCCAGTTCAAAAGGAATTCATCTCTCGCAAGTTTGAGTTCCGGGAAAATTAAAAGTTGCCCAAGAGGACAAGCCGCCATGATGCACCGTTCAAACATGGGTGCCCTAATTTATTGGATCATCATAAAGTCACTTGGAGTTTCTGTCGTTTCTTCAAAAAAGATGGTGCAACAAAGTTGATGCTTCAACAAGGTCATTTGGGGGCTTCCAACCCACCAGGTTTAGCTGTCACACCCTCTTGATCGGCTCTTCAGTCACCGCAAGGCCGGGTTATATACCCAAAAGTTGATTCCATCAACAAGGTCAACTGGGGGCTTCCAACCCACCTGGTTTAGCTTTCATGCCCTCTTGCTCGGCTTTTTAGCCACCGCAAGGCCGAGTTAAACCTGCCTGTATGCTGCTTCTACTCCGCTAGGTCACCCGCTGAACTCTTACCGGTTAATCCCGACTAGAGACCCTGAGTTGAGCCGATCACTCTCCACAGACACCCTATATTGGTTAAGGTTAAACCGACGGCTTCTCTCACGTGAGGGCCGGCTTACAGAAAGCGAGGATAAACTCACCCATCTTTTGCAGACTCTCCGCCTTGTGGCCCGTTCGTACTCTTAAACAGTTACTCTTTTAAAGACCCTGCACTGTTTAAGGTTCAAACGACGGATTTACGTCATGTGAGAAGTAGCTTAGGGTCTGGGGGTACTCATGCCCTGTTGCGCCTCTCCATTATATGGCTCATTGTTCTCTTAACAGTTACTCTTTTTAAAGACCCTGCATTGTTAGGTTCAAATGACGAATATGTGCCATGGGAGAGCTGACATATGATTTTTGGGCTCCATGCCTAAGTTTTTGAAAAACAACAAAGCTTGAGTCATACATTGCATCTTGCATTACATCATCTTGCATTGCATCGTCATATCATGCATCATCATACATGCATATCAATATGTGTTTATGCTGCACCAAACTAGGTTACATCATAACCTCTACAGGAATAAATAGATCTTTAACAGCCAACATGGCTGGATCCTCATCATGGTTTATCATAACCAGTATTAAATGATTGTTTTTTTAAGCTAGCTTGGAAAATTGATTATTCTTGAAGAGCTGCCCTGTCATATATAATTCCGTGTCATTTAATTTACCGGCTATTGGATTTCTTCAGCCCGCGCTCTGCAGTATACTACAAGACTCCTGGATTTCTCAAACATATATTTGTCGGGTTGCACCGCAACCACGAGCGGGGATTTCATTTCAAAGAAAAAGGAATTATTCCAGGATATTCATTTTGGGTTATATTACAATGATGGTCAAGGATTCATTCAAATGAGATCAATATCAGTTCAAGAGAACTTTGGAAGTGAATTATGATGTGTTATTCTCATACAGTCCCAAGTCGCTGCAAGCATATGACCCGACACTTGGGGGCTACATCATATGATGTTTTTATTTTTCAAAGGAAAAAGTGGATATAAGTCCCGAGTCGCCATAGGCGTGCAACCCAGCACTTGGGGGCTACACTACTCAGAACAAAATTGCTAAGGAGTCCCAAGTCATCGTAGTCGTGCGACCCGACAATTGGGGGCTACAATATACAGCTGATCAAGCAGATTATAAGGTCCAAATTGAAAGATCCGGCCCATCACATGCTGATGAGCTGGCCCTTGGGGTCTACATTCAACACTCAACATACAAGACACTTAGTGTATATCTGGCGACATAGATGACAAACCAGATTTTTCAACATTCAACACCAAGTTCAAAAGCCCGAGGTTGTTGCAAGCAAAACAAACCAGTCCTTGGGGGCTATACCAACCGAAGCTTTATAAAATATAAGATAGCTACAAGTCCCAGGCTGCTGCAGGCAAGACAACCTGGTACTTGGGGGCTACACAATCACATATGTTATTGCAAAGCGCCAAGTCATCATGGATAAACTTGGATCTTGGGGGCTACAGGTAATATGGAGATAAAAAATAGGAGAACATGTTCAAGCTATCAAATTTTGAGTGAGATAGGTCTCATTTCTTCATGGATCTAAAGCGTTGGAAGGCCGGCTCTACATCAGATGGATTTTCATCCCAATATTTTTATCAAGTCAGGTGGAGTCTAGTTGTTTGACCCGACATCACCAACAATCATGACCCGACATTATCAAAAGATCATAACCCGGTAGAGTTTATATAAGCAACCCAGCTTCACAAGTTGAAGAGTATTGGAGCCCGACTCAATGACATATGGGTGTTGTATTCCCAATATTTTACTTCAAAGGAACATATGCTTGTAGGAGTTGCAATAATATCAAGTTTCCTCTCTATGTGTTCAAAGTTTTCACGTTATGCTTATTTTGCCTTCCTATGCTAGTTGATTCTTGTTCCCATAAATTTTGCTCACAAAATCCCTATGCATAAGAAGTGGGTTAGACTTAAATGTGCTTGTCATGAGATTCATGATGCTTTCTTGCATATTTCAATTACTACTTTTTGTGTGAGTATCATTGAAATCATTATGCCTAGCTAGGGGCGTTAAACAATAGTGCTTGTTGGGAGGCAACCCAATTTAATTTTTATGTTATATTTTTTGCTTCTGTTTTTGAGTGTTTACCACATTATTACTTCTGTATTAATTGTGTTTTGGTGTTTTAATTAGTGTGTGAGCCAAGTAAAACATTTGGGGTGATCTACGGTAGTTGTTGATTTGATCTTGCTGAAAAACAGAAACTTTTGCGCCCAGTCCAAGAATTTTCTAGATTGCTACAGACTGTTCTGTTTTTTGATAGCAGCTGTTTTCTTTGAGTTGCTTGCCTATTTTGATGAATCTATGGGTTGTATCATGGGGTATGAACCATGGAGAAGTTAGAATAAAGTAGGTATAATACCAATATAAATAAAGAATGAGTTCACAACAGTACCTAAAGTGGTGATTTATTTTCTTATACTAACGGATCTCACGAGTTTTCTGTTAAGTTTTGTGTTGTGAAGTTTTCAAGTTTTGGGTAAAGATTTGATGGACTACGAAAAAAGGAGTGGCAAAATCCTAAGCCACCCCAAGTCATATATCAAAGATGCCAAATAGCCTAAGCTTGGGTTTTCCCCTTAAGGAATCCCCTCTTTCGTCTTCAATCCATCGGTAAATTTACTTGAGGCTATATTTTTATTCACCACATGATATATGTTTTGCTTGGAGCATCTTGTATGATATGAGTCTTTGCTTGTTAGTTTGCCGCAATCATCCTTGCTGAACACATTTTTTGAGAAGGACACACTGAATCATGAATTTGTTAGAATGCTCTGTGTGCTTCACTTATATCTTTTGAGTTAGGCAATTTTGCTCTATGTGCTTCACTTATATCTTTTAGAGCACGGTGGTGTTTGCATTTTATAGAAATAATTGAACTCTCGTAACTCACTTATATTATTTTGAGAGTCTCTAAACAACATGGTAATTGGTCTAGGTTATGAATTTAGTCCTAATATGATAGGCATCCAAGAGGGATATAATAAAAACTTCCATATTAAGTGCATTGAGTATTTATGAGAAGTTTGATTCCTTGCATAAAGTTTTGAGATGTAAAGATGGTAATGTTAAGAGTCATGTTAGGAAGTAATTGTGATTTGGTAAAAATACTTGTGTACAAGTTTGTGATTCCCGTAGCATGCACATATGGTGAACCATTATGTAAGGAAGTCTGAGCATGACTTGTTTATAGATTGTCGACCTTTGTGTGAGGGTCGGGAGCACGCGATGGTTAACTCCTACCAACCTCTCCCCTAGGAGCATGCGTTTAATACTTTGCTTCAATGACTAATCGACTTTTTCAATAAGTATGTGAGTTCTTTATGACTAATGTTGAGTCCATGGATTATACGCACTCTCAACCTTCCACCTTTGCTAGCCTCTCTATTACCGCGCAACATTCACCTGTACAACAAACACCTTCCTCAAAAAAACATCATATACCTTCCTCGAAACAGCCATCATATACCTTTCTCAAAACAGCCACCATATATCATTCCTCAAAACAGCCACCATACCTACCTATTATGGCATTTCCATAGCCATTCCGAGATATATTGCCATGCAACTTCCATCGTTTCCTTTTATGACATGCGCCATCACTTCCATATTGCATATAGAGTCATATTTTGTCATAGGTATTGAGTTGTAATTTTATTTTGAGTTGTAAGTAAATAAAAGTGTGATGATTATCATTACTAGAGCATGTCACATGTGAGGAAAGGATGATGGAAGCTATGATTCCCTCAAAAGTGGGGATCAGATTCTGGACTTTATGAAAAAAAAGAGGCGAGCAACGCCCAAATAAAAATATATAAATAAAAGAGGCCTTAGATTCCCACCAATAAAAAAATGAGAGAAAAGAGAGAAGGGACATTGCTACTACCTTTTTCCACACTTGTTCTTCAAAGTAGCACCATGATCTTCATGATAGAGAGTCTCCTCTTTTGTCACTTTCACATAACTAGTGGAATTTTTCTTCATGATGCACGTCCACTTAGTTCCTCTTTGAGCTTTCATACACTTATAGCTCTAGTGCATCCGTAGCATGGCAATCCCTACTCACTCACATTGATATCTATTAATGGGCATCTCCATAGCCCGTTGATACGCCTAGTTGATGTGGGACTATGTTGTCCCTTTCCTTGAAAACCTCCACCATATTCTATTCCACCTATAGTGCTATATCCATGGCTCACGCTCATGTATTGCATGAGAGTTGAAAAAGTTTGAGAAAATAAAGGTGTGAAAACAATTGCTTGCCTTTTCATCGGGGTTGTGCATGATATAAATACTTTGTGCGGGGAAGAAGGAGCATAGCCAGACCATATGATATTGTAGGGATAACTTTCTTTTGCCATTATATTTTGAAGAGATACAATTGCTTTGCTAGTATGCTTGAAACGTTATTGTTTTTATATCAATATTAATCTTTTGTTTTGAGTCTTACGGATCTGAATATTCATGCCACAATAAAGAATATTACATGGATAAATATCTTAGGTAGCGCTCCACATCAAAAATTCTATTTTTATCATTTACCTACTCGAGGACGAGCAGGAATTAAGCTTGGGGATGCTGACATGCTATTATATTATCTGTTTTTGATGATGGCATGCTATTATATTATCTGTTTTGGATGTTTTATATGCATTAATATGCTATTTTATATTATTTTTGGGACTAACCTATTAATCCAGAGCCTAGTGCCCGTTTTTCTTTTTTTTCCATGTTTTGGAGTTTTGCACATATGGAATATTAAACAGAGTCCAAACAGAATAAAACCTTAGAAAATAATTTTTCTAGAAGGAAACAAATCAACCAAGCTTGGAGTGCATGGGAGCGCCCCTGCCAGGGGCCACAAGCCTGCTAGGCACAAGCCCCCTGGCTGCGCATAACAGGCTTGTCGTCTCCTGGCAGGTCTCCTAACCCTAATCTTTGGCCTATAAATTTCCAAATATTCCCCCAACATCAGAATGAGCCACGCAAATACTTTCCGTCGCCAGAAGCCTCCGTTCCTAAGAGATCCAATCTTGGAGCCTTTTTTGGTAATCTGTCGGACGGGGTTTCGATCATGGAGGGCATCTACATCAACTACATTGCCCCTCCGATGATGTGTGAGTAGTCCACCATAGACCTACGGGTCCATAGCTAGTAGCTAGATGGCTTCTTCTCTCTCTTTAATCTTCAATACCATGTTCTTCATGATCTTCATGGAGATCTATCCGATGTAACCCTCTTTTGTGGTGTGTTTATGAAGATCCGATGACTTGTGAGTTTATGTTCATATTATCCATGAATCTTATTTGAATCTCCTCTGAATTATTATTTGCATGATTTCATATCCTTGTAAGTCTCTTCGAGTTATTGGTTTGGTTTGGCCAACTAGATTGGTAATTCTTGCATTGGGAGAAGTGCTTGGTTTTGGGTTCAATCTTGCGGTGTCCTCACCCACTAACATAGTAGGGGTACCGAGGCACGTATTGTATTGTTGCCATCAAGGGTAACAAGATGGGGTTTTCATCATATTGCTCGAGTTTATCCCTCTACATCATGTAACCTTTCTTAATGCGTTACTTTGTTCTTCATGAACTTAATACTCTAGATGCAGGCAGGAGTCGGTCGATATGTGGAGTAATAGTAGTAGATGCAAAATTGTTTCGGTCTACTTGATATAGACAGGATGACTATATGCATGATCATTGCCTTGGATAACTACATGATTATTCTCTTTTCTATCAATTGGTTGTTAGTAATTTGTTTATCCACCATGATATTTTCCTTCGAGAGAGAAGCCTCTAATGAAACCTATGGCCCACGGTTCTACTTTTCATAATATACTTTCATACCTATAAACAAAAAATATCAAAAATACTTTGCTGCAATTTATTTAATTTTTACTTTCCATTCTCGTTTACATCTATCTCTATTGGATCTAATCCTTGCAAATAATTGTGAAGGGATTGACAACCCCTTTATATCGTTGGGTGCAAGAGTTTGATTGCTTGTGTAGGTGCATCCATTGGTGACTTGTTTGTTCTTCCTACTGGATTGATACCCCTGTTCTCAACAACTGAGGGAAATACTTTTCTACTTTGCTGCATCACCCTTTCCTCTTCAAGGGAAAACCAACACAAGCTCAAGAGGTAGCAATCCCGTTATCAAATGACAACTCATGTCTATGGCTAGGAAACCTTAACTATCTTTCATCAATGAGCTAGTCTAGTAGAGGCTTACTAGGGACACTTTATTGTATATTTATCCACACATGTATTTGAGTTTGCAATCAATACAATTATATCATGGATAATAAATGATTATCATGAACAAGGAAATATGATAATAACTAATTTATTATTGCCTCTAGGGAATATTTCCAACATGTTTCCCATGCAACATTCCCCAATAGTGGCATCATGAGCTAGGTCTATGCATAGATAACATGCACGAGTAGAACACAAAAGAGTTTGTGAGCGTTGATGTTCAGATTGCTTATCTCCTTAGTCTTATCTTGATTTGGCGGTATTGTGGGATGAAGCGGCTCGTACCAACTTTACTCGTCCATGTACGAGAGACCGGTTCCATCAACTGACACGCAACTTGTTGCATAAAGATGGCTAGCGGGTGTCTGTCTCTCCCACTTTAGTTGAATCAGATTCGACCGTGGCCTTGTAGAAGGTGAAAAGGCAACTTGAATATCACCATTGTGGCTTTGCGTAGGTAAGAACGGTTCTTACTAGTTGCCCATAGAAGCCACGTAAAACTTGCGAGAACAAAGTAGAGGACGTCTAACTTGTTTTTGCAGGGCACGTTGTGATGTGATATGGACAAGACATTATTTGATATATGTTGATGTATGAGATGATCATATTTTGTAATAGTTATCACTGCTTGCATGTCAATGAGTATGACAATCGGCAGGAGCCATAGGGCTGTCTTTGATTTATTGTATGACCCACGTGTCGATCACTAAACACCATGTAATTGTTGGAAATATGCCCTAGAGGCAATAATAAATTCTTTATTATCATATTTCCTTGTTCATGATAATTGTTTGTTATCCGCGCTATAATTGTATTGATCGGAAACTCAGATACATGTGTGGATACATAGACAACACCATGTCCCTAGTATGCCTCTAATAGACTAGCTCGTTGATCAAAGATGGTTAAGGTTTCCTAGCCATGGACATGAGATGTCATTTGATAACAAGATCACGTCATTAGGAGAATGATGTGATGGACAATACCCAAACTATAAACGTAGCATATGATCGTGTCAGTTTATTGCTATAGTTTTCTACATGTCAAGTATTTGTTCCTATGACCATGAGATCATGCAACTCACTGATATCGGAGGAGTACCTTGTGTGTATCAAACATTGCAACATAACTGGGTGATTATAAAGGTGCTCTACAGGTATCTCCGAGGGTGTGTGTTGGGTTGGCATGGATCAAGACTGAGATTTGTTACTCCGTGTAACGGAGAGGTATCTCAGGGCCCACTCGGTAATACAACATCACAACAAGCCTTGCAAGAAATGTGAATAAAGTGTTAGCCACAGGATCTTGTATTACATAACAAGTAAAGAGACTTGCCGGTAACAAGATTGAACTAGGTATGGAGATACCGACAATCGAATCTCGGGCAACTAACATACCGAAGAACAAAGGGAACATCATACGGGATTACCTGAATCCTTGACATAAAGGTTCAACCGATAAAGATCTTCGTAGAATATGTAGGAACCAATATGGGCATCCAGGTTCCGCTATTGGTTATTGACTGTAGAGGTGTCTCGGTCATGTCTACATAGTTCTCGAACCCGCATGGTCTGCACACTTAAGGTTTGGTGACATTTTGGTAGAATAGAGTTGTGTATGGTGGTCATCGAAGGTTGTTCGGAGACCCGTATGAGATCCCGGACACCACAAGGAGCTCCGGAATGGTCCAGAGGTAAAGATTGATATAGAGGAAGTCCTGTTTTGGTCAGCGAAAAAGTTTTGGGCTCATCGGTAGTGTATCGGGAGTGCCGGGAGGGTGCCGTGGGACCATCGGGAGGGGTGTCTCGACCCAAAGGACCTCATGGGCTGTGGGAGGAGTCAAACCAGCCCCTGGTGGGATGTACTAAGCCCCCACTAAGGCCCATGCGGCTAGGGGTGGGAAAAACCCAAAAGCTGGAGAGGTGGAAAGACTTTCCAAGTGGAAAGGAGGAATCCTACTCCTAATAGGATTGGAGTAGGACTCCTCCACCTCCAATTTCGACCAAACCTTGAGGGTTTGAGGCTGACTCCTCCCCTCCCTCCCTCCTATATATACTAGAGGATTTAGAGGGGAAAGCTAACCCTAATTGCCACGTGCTGCCCTCTTCTTCCTCTAGATCTGTTTCTCCTCTAGATTAGTTCTGTGGTGCTTAGGCAAAGCCGTGCAGGATTAGTTCACCACCACCGCCGCCATGCCGTTGTGCTGCAGGAGAACTCATCAATCTCTCCACTCCCTCTTGCTGGATCAACAAGGCAGAGATCGTCATCGAGCTGTACGTGTGCTGAACGCGGAGGTGTCGTCCGTTCGGCGCTATATCGGAAGGACCATGATCAAGATCGCGAGATGATTCGTGATTGGATCGCGAGACAGATCATGATGAGATCGCGGGACGGATCGTGATTGGATCACGGGACGAATCGTGATGGGATCGCGGGACGTTCGGCGATTTGGATCACAAAGACCTTCGACTACATCAACCGCGTTTCTTAACGCTTCCCGCTTAGCGATCTACAAGGGTATGTAGATCCACTCTCCCACTCATAGATGCTCGTCACCATGGATAGATCTTGCGTGTGCATAGGAATTTTTTTTGTTTCCCATGCAACGTTCCCCAACAGTGGCATCATGAGCTAGGTCTATGTGTAGATGAGATCTTGAGTAGAACACAAAGGAGTTTGTGGGCGTTGATGGTTAGATTGCTTCCTCCCTTGGTCGTGTTTTGGTTTAGCGGTATTCTGGGATGAAGCGGCCTGGACCAACCTTACTCATACGCTTACGAGAGACCGGTTCCATCGACTGACGTGTAACTTTGTTGCACAAAGATGGCTGGCGGGTGTTCGTTTCTCCTACTTTAGTTGGATCGGATTCGACAAAGGCGGTCCTTGAGAAGGTTGTAAAGCAACTTATGTATCACCATTGTGGTCATTGCGTACGTGAGAATTGTTCTTACTAGATAGCCGTAGTAGCCACGTAAAACATGCAAGAATAATTAGAGGACGTCTAACTTGTTTTTGCAGGGTATGTTGTGATGTGATATGGCCAGATATATGTGATGTATGAGATCACCATGTTTTGTATAGAATATCACGACTTGCATGTCGATGAGTACGACGACCGGCAGGAGCCATAGGGTTGTCTTTAATTATTGTATGACCCGCGAGTCAATCATTAAGCGCTATGTAATGCTTTACTTTATCGCTAAACAGTAGCAATAGTAGTAGAAGCATGGTGGGCGTGACAACCCCGATGGCGACACGTTGATGGAGATCAAGATGATGGAGATCATGATGTCATGCTAGTGACGATGGAGATCATGCCCATGCTTTATAGATGGAGATCAAAAGCAAAAGTTCATGGCCATATCATGTCACTTATGATTTGCATGTGATGTTAATCCTTTTATGCACCTTGTTTTGCCTAGGACGAAGGTAGCATTATAAGGTGATCCCTCACATAAATTTCAAGATAAATTGTGTTCTCCCCGAGTGTGCACCGTTGCAAAAGTTCGTCATGTTGAGACACCACGTGATGATCGGGTGTGATAGACTCTACGTTCGCATACAACGGGTGCAAGCCAGTGTTGCACATGCGGAACACTCGGGTTAAGCTTGACGTGCCTAGCATGTAAAGACATGGCCTCAGAACACAAGAGACCAAAAGGTCAAACATGAGTCATATAGTAGATATGATCAACATGATGATGTTCACCATTGAAACCACCTCAACTCACATGATGATCGGACTTGATTTGGTGAATTTGTATCATGTATTACTCGAATGACCGGAGGGATGTCAATTTGAGTGGGAGTTCTTAAATAACATGATTAGTTATCATGAACATAGTCAGTAGTGTCTTTGCAAATTATGTTGTAGATTACTAGCTCACGCTGTAGCTCCCTTGAATTTTTATATGTTCCTAGGGAAATAGAATTGAAAGATAATGGTAACAATATTGCAGACTGGGTCCGTGATCTGTGGATTGTCCTCATTGTTGCATAGAAAGCTTATGTCCTAAATGCACCGCTCGGTGCGCCACCCCCTCTAGCGTCGTCTGTAGATGTTGTGAACATTTGACAGGCACGTTCCGATGACTACTTGATAGTTCAATGCGTCATGCATTACGACTTAGAATTGAGGCTCCAGAACATTTTGAACGTCACGGAATATATGAGATGTTATAAGAGCTAAAATTGGGATCTCAGGCTCGTGCCCGTGTTGTGAGATATGAGATCTCCAACAAGATTCTTTGCCTGCAAGGTGAAGGAGAATAGCTCAAGCGTTGAGCATGTGCTCAGATTGTCTAGGTACTACAATCCCTTGAACCGAGTGGGAGTTGATCTTCCAGATAAGATAGTGATTGATATAGTTCTCCAAGTCACTATCACTAAGATACTAGAGCTTCGTGATGAACTATAAAATGCTAGGGATGGAAATAATGATCCCTGAGCAATTTGCAATGTTTAACACAACAAATGTAGAAATCAAGAAGGAGCATCAAGTGTTGATGGTTAGTGAAACCACTAGTTTCGAGAAGGGCAAGGGCTAGGAGGGAAACTTCATGGATGGCAAGTCAGTTGCTGCTCCAGTGAAGGAACCCAAAGTTGAACCCAAACCCGAGACTAGGTGCTTCTATTATGAGGAGAGCGGTCGTTGAAGCGGAACAACCCTAGATACTTGGTAGATAAGAAGGCTGGCAACATCGACAAAAGTATATTCGATATACGTGTTAGTGATGTGTACCTTGCTAGTATTCCTGGTAGCACCTAGGCATTGGATACCGGTTCGGTTGCTAAATGTTAGTAACTCGAAATAAAAGTTATGGAAAAAACGGAGACTGACTAAGTGTGAGGTGACGATGTGTATTGGAAATGTTTCCAAGGTTGATGTGATCAACATCGCACGCTCTCTCTACCTTCGAGATTAGTGACGAACGTAAATAAATGTTATTTGGTGTTTGCGTTGAGCATGAACGTGATTAGATTGTGTTTATTGCAACACGGTTATTCATTTAAGTTAGAGAATAATGGTTATTATGTTTACATGAATAATACCTTCAATGGTCATGCACCCAATGAGAATGGTTTGTTGAATCTTGATGGTAGTAATACACATGTTCATAACATTGATGCCAAAAGATATAAAGTTAATAATGATAATACCACATACTTGTGGCATTGCCGCTAAATGTCATATTTGTCATCGTTTTCTCACGACAGATGCCATAGGGTGGCTTATCGTAGGTGGTTGGGGCCGGAGGACACCGACGGGCTCCGGGTGCGAGATTGAGCACGAGCGGTGGTGACACACGATGTACCCAAGTTCAGGGCCCTCTGTGGGAGGTAACACCCCTAGTCCTGCTTGGTCTAGTTGGATGGATGGGTATGTGTACAAGGGTGCTCCTGGAGCTGTGTCTAGAGGAGGAAGAAGGAGCAGCCGGCTCGTCTTCCTCTGCTACTAGAGGGTTTTGAGAATTCTGTGGGTATGCGAGAGAGATCATCCGTCCCCGTCGCATGGGGGGCTCGGGGGTTTTGATAGGCCAACCCTTGGCTCTATAATATATCTAAAGTACAGGGGTGGGGGGACCCGGCTGGCAGTCTCTCCATTTGGCCAGGTGGGCACCCTTCGCGCCGTCCCGTCGTCTGTAGGGTCCACCGGGTGAGCAGTCCCGTCTCCCGCTGGGGCCCGCCAGCTGGCTCCGCGATTGGCTCTCGCTCACCTGCCACAGCACGGGTCGCCCCGAAGGCGTCATCTAGCGCCAGCCGGCCAAGGTCTTCGATACGGCCAGCGGCACTGTAGCCACGCCGAGGCATGTAATTGAGTGGGCGAGGGCGTGCCGACACTGTTCCCTCGCCCGATCATGCTCGTCAAGGTCAGCGGCCTGGATGGCCGGACTGTAGCCATGCGCTCCAATACGTCAGCGGCCACTGTGGCCACAAGGCCACCCTTCGTGGCGGTCGCGTCTCGTCGTCGTACCCGCGCCCAGGGGGATGGGACGTCGCATGTCCGCCCCTGGGTCAACGGAGGAGGCGGCCTGACAGGCAGCCAACCGTGTTCAGAGCTGGTGGTCGAGCCAGTCGCACGACCGGCGCTCGTGTGGCCAGCCGGCCATCCTCTAGCCAGCCATGGAGAGCCGGCCATCCTCTAGCCAGCCATGGAGAGCCGGCCACGCAGTTTTCTTCGAAGTGGAAGGGGGGAGAACCCCGGTACTTTGGGCTAACTGGGGGTGATAACCCCGTCAATATTGGTATAAATCGCATGAAGAAACTCCATGCTGAGGGATCTTTGGACTCATTCGATTTCGAATCGGTTGAGACATGCGAACCATGCCTCTTGGGCAAGATGACTAAGGACCCTGTTTTCCGGTTTGATGGAGCGGGCAATTGACTTATTGGAAATGATACATGTTGATGTATGCAATCCAATGAGTTTTGTAGCGTGCGGTGGATATCGTTATTTTCTTACCTTCACTGATGATTTGAGTAGATATAGTGTATATTTACTTAATGAAACACAAGTCTGAATCGTTTGAAAAGTTCAAGCAAAATCACAGTGAAGTTTGAGATCATCGTGACAAGAAGATAAAAGTTCTACTATATGATCGTGGGGGTGAATATCTAATTTATGAGTTTGGTATACAACTTAAGACAAAGTGGAAGCTATTTCACAACTCACGCCACCTGGAACATCATAGTGTGATGGTGTGTCCGAACGTCGTAGTCGTGCTCTATTGGATATGGTGCGAACTATGATGTCTCTTATTATTTTGCCACTATCGTTTTGGGGTTATGCATTAGAGACAACTACATTCACTTTAAATAGGGCACCATCTAAATCCGTTGAGATGACACTTTGTGAATTATGGTTTGATAGATACCTAAGCTGTCATTTCTTAATGTTTGGGGCTGTGGCGCTTATGTCAAAAAGGTTTTCACCTAATGAGCTTGAACCCAAAGCGGACAAATGCATCTTCATAGGATACCCTAAGAATAGTTGGGTAAACCTTCTATCTCAGATCCAAGCATATAGTATTTGTTGCTAAAATGGGTCCTTTCTCGAGAAAGAGTTTCTCTCGAAAGAATTGAGTGCGAGGAAGATAGAACTTGATGAGGTTCTGGAACCTTTGTTTCAACCAGAGAGTAGCACAGCGCAGGAAGATGTTTCTGTGAAGCCTACGTTAGTCGAAGAGGAAGTTAATGATGATGATCATGAAGCTTCAGATGAAGTTACTATAGAACCTCGTAGGTAGACAAGGACGTGTACTGATCCTGAGTGGTACGACAACCCTATCTTAGAGGTCATGTTGTTGGACAACGATGAACCTACAAGCTATGGAGAAGCGGTGATGGGCCTGGATTCGAACAAATGGTTAGAGACCGTGAAATTCGAGAAAGGATCGATGTATGAAAACCAAGTATGGACTTTGGTAGACTTGCTCGTTGAACGGGAGGTCGTTGAGTACAAATGGACCTTTAAGATGAATACATACGCTGATGGTGAATGCCACCATTTATAAAGCTCGACTTGTCACAAAAGAGTTTTTGCCAAGTTCAAGGAGTTGACTGCGGTGAGACTTTCTCACTCGTAGTGATGCTAAAGTCTATTGGAATTATGTTAGCAGTTGCTGTGTTTTTCAATTGTGAAATATGGCAGATGGATGTCAAAACATCGTTTCCTTCCTTGAGGAAAGGTTGTATGAGATACAACCAGAAGGTTTTGTTAGTCCTAAGGATGCTAAAAGGTGTGCAAGCTCCAGTGATCCATCTATGGACTGGAGCAAGCATCTCGGAGTTGGAATATACACTTTGATGAGGTGATCAAAGTTTTTGAGTCTATACAAAGTTTAGGAGAAACTTGTATTTACAATAAAGTGAGTGGGAGCACTATAGAGTTTCTGATAAGCATATGTGGATGACATATTGTTGATCGGAAATGATGTATAATTTCTGGAAAGCATAAAGGGTTGTTTGAAAAGCATTTTTCAAAGGAAGACCTGGATAAAGCTACTTAATTGTTGGGCATCGAGATATATAGAGATAGATCAAGACGCCTGATGAGACTTTCAATGAGTACATACCTTGACAAGATTTGAAAGAGTTCAAAATGGATCAGTCAAAGAAAGAGTTCTTGTCTGATTTGTAAGGTGTGAAGTTGAGTGAGACTCAAAGCTTGACCACGGTAGAAGAAAGAGAAAGGACAAACATCGTCCCCTATGCCTTAGCCATAGGCTCTGTATAGTATGTCATGCTGTGTACCGCACATGTGTGTGCCTTGCCATGAGTCCGTCAAGGGGTACAAAAGTGATCCAGGAGTTGATCACTGGTCAGCGGTCAGGATTATCCTTTGTAACTAGAGGACTAAGGAAATATTTCTCGATTATGGAGGTGATAAAGAGTTCGTCGTAAAGGGTTACGTTGATGCAAGCTTTAACACCAATCCGGATGACTCTGAGTAGCAATCTGGATACGTATAGTGGTGCACCCATTTGGAATAGCTCCAAGTGGAGTGTGGTGGCAGTGTCTACAATATGAAATAGAGATTTGCAAAGTACACACAGATCTGAATGTCGCAGACCCGTTGACTAAAACCTCTTTCACATGCAAAACATGATCGAACCCCAGAACTCATTTGGTGTGAGATTCATAAAAACTCACATAGCGATGTGAGCTACATTATTGACTCTAGTGCAAGTGGGAGTCTGTTGGAAATATGCCCTAGAGGCAATAATAAATTAGTTATTATCATATTTCCTTTTTCATGATAATCGCTTATTATCCTTGTTATAATTGTATTGATCCAAAACACAGATACATGTGTGGATACATAGACAACACCATGTCCCTAGTATGCCTCTAATAGACTAGATCGTTGATCAAAGATGGTTAGGGTTTCCTAGCCATGGACATGAGATGCCATTTGATAACGGGATCACGTCATTAGGAGAATGATGTGATGGAAAAGACCCAAACTATAAACGTAGCATATGATCGTGTTAGTTTATTGCTACAGTTTTCTGCATGTCAAGTATCTGTTCCTATGACCATGAGATCATGCAACTCACTGACACCGGAGGAGTACCTTGTGTGTATCGTTGCAACATAACTGGGTGACTATAAAGGTGCTCTACAGGTATCTCCGAGGGTGTCTGTTGGGTTGGCATGGACCAAGACTAGGATTTGTTACTCCGTGTGACGGAAAGGTATCTCAGGGCCCACTCGGTAATACAACATCACAACAAGCCTTGTAAGAAATGTGACTAAAGTGTTAGCGATGTGATCTTGTATTACATAATGAGTAAAGAGACTTGCCGGTAACGAGATTGAACTAGGTATGGAGATACCAACGATCGAATCTCAGGCAAGTAACATACCGAAGAACAAATGGAACGGCATACGGGATTAACTGAATCCTTGACATAGAGGTTCAATCGATAAAGATTTTCGTAGAATATGTAGGAACCAATATGGGCATCCAGGTCCTGCTATTGGTTATTGACTATAGAGGTGTCTCGGTCATGTCTACATAGTTCTCGAACCCGTAGGGTCTGCACACTTAAGGTTCGGTGACGTTTCGGTAGTATAGAGTTCTGTATGGTGGTGACCGAAGGTTATTCGGAGTCCCGGATGAGAACCCAGATGCCACGAGGAGCTCCGGAATAGTCCGGAGGTAAAGATTGATATATAGGAAGTCCTGTTTTGGTCACCGAAAAAGTTTTGGGCTCATCGATAGTGTACCGGGAGTGCCGGGAGGGTGCCGGGGACCATCTGGAGGGGTGCCTCGACCCAAAGGACCTCATGGGCTGTGGGAGGAGTCAAACCAGCCCCTTATGGGCTGTACTAAGCCCCCACTAAGGCCCATGTGGCTATGGGTGGGAAAAGCCCAAAAGGTGGAGAGGTGGAAAGAGTTTCCAAGTGGAAAGGAGGAATCCAACTCCTAATAGGATTGGAGTAGGACTCCTCCACCTTCAATTTCGACCAAACCTTGAGGGTTTGAGGATGCCTCCTCCCCTCCCTCCCTCCTATATATACTAGAGGATTTGGAGGGGAAAGCTAACCCTAATTGCCATGTGTTGCCTTCTTCTTCCTCTAGATCTGTTTCTCCTCTAGATTAGTTCTACGGTGCTTAGCCAAAGCCCTGCAGGATTAGTTCACCACCACAGCCACCACGCCGTTGTGTTGCCGGAGAACTCATCTACCTCTCCACTCCCTCTTGCTGGATCAACAGGGCGGAGATCGTCATCGAGCTGTACGTGTGCTGAACGCGGAGGTGTCGTCCGTTCGGTGCTAGATTGGAAGGACCCTGATCAAGATCGCGAGACGATTCGTGATTGGATCGCGGGTAGGATCGTGATGAGATCGCGGTACGGGTCGTGATTGGATCGCAGGACGGATCGTGATGGGATCACGGGGCGCTTGGCGGTTTGGATCGCAAAGACGTTTGACTACATCAACCGCGTTTTTAATGCTTCCCGCTTAGCGATCTACAAGGATATGTAGATCCACTCTCCCTCTCATAGATGCCTATCACCATGGATAGATTTCGCGTGTGCGTAGGAATTTTTTTGTTTCCCATGCAATGTTCCCCAACAGTAATTGCTTTTCCTTTATCACTATGCATTTGCAATAGTTGTAGAAGCAATAGTTGGCGCGACAACCTCGTGATGACACAATCATGGAGATCATGCCAGTGCTTTGGAGATGGAGATCAAAAGCACAAGATGATGATGTCCATATCATGTCACTTATATGATTTGCATGTGATGTTAATCCTTGTATGCGTCTTATTTTGCTTAGGACGACGGTAGCATTATAAGATGACCCCTCACTAAAATTTCAAGATTAAAACTGTGTTCTCCCCAAGTGTGCACCATTGCGAAGGGTCATCATTTTGAAGCACCACATGATGATCGGGTGTGATAGACTCTACGTTCGCATACAACGGGTGTAAGCCAGTTTTGCACATGCAGAACACTTGGGTTAAACTTGACGAGCCTAGCATGTACAGACATGGACTTAGGACACAGGAGACCGAAAGGTCGAATAGGAGTCATATAGTAGATATGATCAACATGGAGATGTTCACCATTGAAACCATCTCATCTCACGTGATGACCGTACTTGGGTTGGTGGATTTGGATCATGTCACACTTAGACAACCTGAGTGATGTTCATTTGAGTGGGAGTTATTAAGTAATATGATTAATTGAACTCATTATCATGAACATAGTCCAAGTTGTCTTTGCAAAATTATGTTGTAGATCAATGGCTCGTGCAATAGCTCCCCTATATTTTGATACGTTCCTAGGGAAAAACTAATTTGAAAGATGGTAGCAGCAATTATGCACACTGGGTTGGTTAACTGGGATTTTCCTAATTGCTGCACAGAAGGCTTATGTTCTTGATGCACCGCTTGTCGGTGTCAAAACTGACGGATCTCGGGTAGGGGGTCCTGAGTTGTGGATCTAGAATCGATGGGTAACAGGGGACGAAGGAGACGATGTTTACCCAGGTTCAGGCCCTCCTATGGAGGTAAAAGCCTATGTCCTGCTTGTTTGTATTAATGCGTATGAAGATTAGAGAGTCAATCTACCTCGAGGTCAAGTAGCTAAAACCCTAGATGAGTTCTCCTGCCTCTACGAACTAAACCCTCTGGCTTATATAGATACCAGGGATGCCTAGGTTAAACATAGTCGGTTGCTTACCGAAGTAATAAACATGCTTATTATATCATCTAAAGGTTGAATGGCATGTCACGGCTCCTAAGGTTTCCCCTGGTCACGAGGTATCCGGTCAATCCAATCCTCCAACGAGTGGCCCACGAGTCCATGCCTTAAGGAATAGGCCGGTAGTCCGAGGAACCCTTAATCCCGGACTCCCTAAGTAGCCCCCGAACTAGCCTCCAATGCCGAGGTATATAGTCCGGACAGTCCTGTGCTCCCAAAGTCTTCGGCTTGTGAGGCGAGTTCTTCTCCTCCTCTTTTTTTGGTAAACAATAATCCAGTCATTAGTGATCTCTCGATCGCCGAGATGTCACGGGGCCCACAACATTAACTTCACTGTCCAAAATTAACGACGCCCCTTGATCCCTGTGCGCCAATGGGAGATGGGCGGTCCAGCAGCCTTTTACAGGAATGTCGTTCCTGCAAGCGAAGGGGAGGGACATCCTATTTAAGCAGGCCGAATCGTGGCTTAGGCAACCCCTTCCTCTTCGTTACCATCGAAAAGACTCAAGCGAGAGAACTTGAAAATATGACTAGCATCCCTGGCTCCTCCTCGCGTCCTCACGGACCCTTCTCGGATATTGGGCAAGTTGTTTAGTGTCTCTCCTCCGGCTGCACAACCTCGAGACCCAGGGTTATCTTCCCGCCTCAGATCTTGCATCTACCCATGCCCGATTGACTTCTTCGAACGGCGAGGCCTTTGCAGAGAATTTCCCTGTCCCTCGCAAGGGAGAGCGGGTATGTTTCGTGTTGTTACTCTTACGGGGCCTAGGATTCCCCATTCATCCCTTCTTGAGGGGCTACTGGAATTTTACGGGATCCAACTCCATCATCGCACCCCTGTATCCATCCTGCACATTTTGGGGTTTGTTGCCCTCTGCGAGATGTCCTTGGGCTGCGAGGCCCATTTTGCTTTATGGAGGAAGTACTTGTGCCTTATCCCCCGTACTCGAGGTGGGACAACTCGGGAAGTGGGTGGAGCTGAAGTATGGCGCATAGCCAGGATGGGGTATCCTATGGGGACTCCGAAGAGAGAGTCCAAAGAATGGACCTCAGAATGGTTCTATATCGAGGATGTTCCCCTGTTCGACCCAGCTCGAAGGTGTTTGCCCGAATACTCTGACGCTCCCTTGAAGAAAAGGTTCAACTCGTGACCAAAGAGTCCATCCCAAGAGGAAAGTGTTGAAGTAAAACACCTAGCCACCCAAGTGAGGCTACTAGTTCATAATAAGTTAACCATCATCGACGTGATGGCAACCGTCATTCCTAGATGCTTTAACCCCTTCAGCAAAGGATACACCCTATGGCGTTACAATTGAACAAATGGCACCACCCGTTCCCAACGACAGGGGCCTGCCAATCAGGTGGCAATGGCGGCCATATTGGTCGATCTTTTCAAAGAAGAAAAAGAAGATTTTGCTTACTATCAGCCAAGGAGGGCTATTCGAGTCATAACCCCATCGAATGGGTAAGCCTTTGGCATTGTTTTCTGAGTTCGGATATTTGTGTATAATCCTTCTGATCGAGACTTTCAATCTGTCTGAACAGAGTTGGAGGTGCTGGATCGAGACAGACAGCTGTCTGGAGAGAGTTATTCTCATGACGACGATCCCGAATTCCATGATGATCCAGAGCTATCAATTGAATACGAGGACGAAGTCTTTTACCAGGAGAGCCTTGATGGCTCCAAGGTGGATCTTCTAGCTGATCACCCCAGACCAATTCCTTCTTCCAATACTGGGAAAAAGAAAGTCTTTCCCATAAAGGGCAAGCGATCCCTGCCATCCCGAGTGTGCTGACCTCTACTCCCAAGGGGCATCGGTCCATGCGTCGAACGTCGTCTACGGTAGCAGGGCCCGTACCGAGCAACAGCGGAAATCCTCCTCATGAGCCAACCACGGGGACCGCCTCGATCGTGCACTTAACCCAGAGGTACTTTATTTAACCGTTTAGTTCGGCCATTGTCATGATTGCGATAAGTAATCACAAAATCTCGTATCAAAATACTAAGGAGACGAGTACATCCATCTTCTTCCGGGAACATCGGCGAGGCGCTAGGCAACCATCATTAATCAAGGTCCATTGCTCAAGCTCAACTTGACTTGGAGGCCCGTGTGACAGATCAATCCCCTGAAGATTCCGGGGGCGTCTCGGTCACCAACTCCAAGGTAGAGAGTGCGATGAATCACCAACAACAAAAGGAAGCCGTGTGCCACCAAGTGTTTTCTGAACAAGAGTTTAATGCCCTAAGTTTGGTGGACGCAGACATCAGAGCTACTCGAGCTTGGCTTGGGGGAGCCGCCAAACTTATATCGTCCATCCTGGCGGTGAGTAATCATTTTTAACAACTAAACGCAAACATTAATCTAGTAGCCCTCGAGCCTTGTTTTGGTCGGACCGTCCGAGTAAAGGAGCTGAATATTGTTGTATTTATAATGTAGGCCTCAAGGCAGCAAAATGAGAAGTTGTCCAAGGAACTCGAGGTCGGCCGAACACAGGTACAAACCGTGAAGGCCGAGCTTGAGCAAGTGAAGAATTTCACCCGAGAGGCGCACGGTGAGTATGTCAATTTGCCGAATTATTCAACATTCCCGTACTTATGAGAGAGTATTTTATAATAACTGAGTCTATAGGGCAGTTGCCGAAAGATTTCGATACAACCCGAGAATCTCAGAGGTATCCCAAATCCCAGCATGAGGTTGGCTGCTCTATGTTGAACCGAAGTCTTGAGGAAAAGAATCAGCTTAAGGCGGAAAGCCCGCAGCAAGCCGAAGAACTTGAGAGTTTGAAAACTCAATTGGCTCAAGCCCAAGAAGAGAACTAGAGATCACAGAGGGGCATGTTCTCTAAGTGCACTTATATCTTCGTAAGTCCGAAAAGTACCTTTATTATATCGAGTTTAAGGGACATGCTTCATCTCGTGACTAGGTCTCTTGACCGGGCGGCCCGAGGAAGAAATCGGATCATTCCAAGGGAACCCACCGAAGGAACTGTCCATCGTACATGAGCGGGCTCGGAGAACCATGAGGAGCATGACCAAAGAGCTCTGGCCTGCCAAGATGCCTCTAGAAGGGATGCCCGAACTGGCTGATCGGTTTAAAGGACCTCGATGTCATTTTGAGTTATGGAAGACATTAGCTTGTCAAGAGGGAGCACGAGAGGTGTGGGCAATGGTCAAGACCCGCTTTACCAAATTAACCCAGAGCATATGGCTCTAGTTGGGCCAGTAGGGCCGGATGGGCAAGAAGTACCACTCCGTTTGGTTTACGACCAAGCGATGCCCGTCGCTCGTCTTCTGCAAGAAGATTGCTCCCTGGATACCTTAATTGATAATCTTGATCAGAAGCCAGATGTTTGATTCTATGTAACTATGTACTTTAAATCAAAAACTGCTTCGTCTATGCTATAAATGATGTCTTAACCGGCCATCGGCTTCGACCTCCCTCGCTAAGATCTTGGGAGTGTTCCGTATCGAATGTCCTCCGATAAAAGGAACTTAATTCGGGGAACAAGGCAATCGACCATTTGGTGCGAACAGACAGAACGTGCACAGGGAGATATGTTATATTACTGCGTAACGTAAGAAACATCTTCCGAAGAAAATAGTTCCTCTATCGGCACCTTCCTTCAGGTTGCTACGTAGATCGTAGATATCATGGCCGTATACTACTAGTATGATGATAATGGCCTTTTTTGGGAAAATAATCCCTGGTAATGGTGATAACCACCACAAATTTTTTTACTTCCGTCGTAGCCAACCAATTTTCTTCTTAAGATAGCTAGCTTTCGGCTTCACCCATCTGAGGTACGTATCCGCATGATCCGGTCGTAACAATCATAGAGGTGCTCCCTTTACCCTGTAGCCGAACAATCGGGAACATAGAGGGTAAGCACAGGAGTGAGTCAACCCGGCTTTGCCAAAAACTTAGGTCCAATTGATGCATATACTGGCTTAAAAATGATAAGGGAAGTGTGCATGCACAATAGATGTGAATCAGCACACATAATATATAATAATTGTCTTCGATAAGAAGCCCCTAGGTTCTTTTTTATCGGATAAGATATTTGAAGATGTATGCCGAAAAACTTAACACAAGCTCGGTTTAGCCGAACACATGCTAGGAAATGATCCCCAATCTTGTAAAGCTAAAATGGAAGTGAAAGAATATGAAAGAAGAAAAAGAAAAAGAAAGGTAAGAAATATGACGACACCGGTCTAGCCGTAAAAACACCGAAGATGAGACGCGTTCCATGGGTTTGGTTCGAGGCGATTGTCCGGTGGGTTGCGGAGGAGATAAGCCCCTCCTATAAGTACTTCGTCAATGATGAAAGGGCCCTCCCACTTGGGATTGAGTTTATGCTTCTGCTTCTCTGGGAGTCGTAAGATAAGTTGACCCACATTATATGCCTTCACTCTAACCTCCCTGCTTTGGTAGCACCGAGCCTGCTGTTGATAGAAAGTAGAGCGGGCCCGAGCTATATCGCGTTCTCCTTCCAAGGCGTCTAAGTCATCCTGCCGATCTAACTCGGCCTCCATTTCTTCGTACACGCGCACCCTAGGTGCGTCCTGAATGATATCTCAGGGAAGGACTGCTTCTGCCCTGTAGACCATAAAAATGGTGTGTATCCATTGATCTATCGGGGTGCTACGCAGACCTTACAGAACGGAGTCAAGCTCCTCTATCCACCTACAGTCAGATTCATGAAGAGATCGGACCAGCGTGGTTTGATGCCACTCAGGATTAGGTCGTTGGCCCATTCGACTTGTCCATTGCCCTGTGGGTGATACACTGAGGCATACTCGAGCTTGATGTCCATGTTTGGACACCAATCCTTTACCTCCTGGGCGGTGAAATTGGATCCATTGTATGTTATTATGTTGTGCGGGACACCATAATGGTGTACCACGCCAGATATAAAGTTGATTACCGGTCTGGACTTAGCTGATTTTACTGGTTTTGCTTCGATCCATTTGGTGAACTTTTCGACCATGATCAGTAGATTTTTTTCTTGGTCCCCCCTTTAAGTGGTCCGACCATATCCAGCCCCCAGACCGCGAAAGGCCAGGTGATCGGGATAGTCTGAAGAGCTGTTGGGGGCATGTGGCTTTGATTTGCAAATAGTTGACATCCAACACAATGTTGGAGAAGTGCTTGGGCGTCCACTTGAGCGGTGGGCCAAAAGAATCTAGCTCGAAAGGCTTTGCTTACTAAGGCCCATGATGCGGCATGGTGGCCGCCCATGCCTGCGTGGACTTTGGCCAAAAGTTGCCTTCCTTCTTCCTCAGATATGCATCGTTGGAGATATCCCGGTAGTGCTTTTCTTATATAACTCACCCTCGTGGACCTTATAGGCCTTGGATCATCGAATTATGCGTCTCGCCTCCGTGTGATCATCGGGAAGTTCTTGGCGGAGAAGGTAGGCAAGGAAGGGCTCGATCCATGGTGCGATTACTGCTATGACCTCATGAGCCGAAGGTGTTTCTTCAATTATGGAATCATTGATGATTTGCTCATATGGTTCATTTCTAGGAGGGACAATCTCTTTCGTACTGATGGCTCCAACGCCCTTATTCTCGTCCTGCCATACCACCGATGGCTTCAAAAGCCGTTCAAGGAAGGTGTTTTTTGGGATGGGGTCGCGCTTGGCCCCCATACGGGTGAGTATGTCAGCAGCCTGATTGCTGTCTCTAGCGACATGGTGGAATTCTAGCCCATCAAACCATGCGAATATTTTAAGAACGATGTTTCTATATGCTTCCATCTTTGGGTTTTTAGCATCGAATTCGCTATTTACTTGAGAGATGGCGAGATTAGAATCGCCCCATACTTCAAGTCGTTGTATGCCCGTCGATGCTGCCATCTGAAGCCCATGCAATATTGCTTCGTATTCGCCCGCATCTTTGGAACCGGCGTACATGATCTGCAACGCGTATCGGACATTATCTCCCGTGGGAGATGTGAGGATAACTCCAGCCCCTAGTCCGCCAAGTGTTTTGGATCCATCGAAGTACATCGTCCAATTGGAGTATGTGCTATATTCTCTAGGGAGCTCGATCTCTATCCATTCGGCAAGGAAATCGGCCAATACCTCAGATTTAATAGCTTGTCGTGGCTTATAGGTGATTTTGAAAGGAAGGAGTTCGATGGCCCATTTGGCTATGCGGCTGATGGCGTCCCTATTATTGATTATATCGTTCAGGGGTACTTCTGATGCCACCTTGACCGAACATTCTTGAAAGTAGTGTCTGAGCTTTCGTGATGACATAAACAATGTATAGGCTATCTTCTGGTAGTACGGATATCTGGACTTGCATGGCGTTAGCACTTCTGACACATAGTAGACTGGCTTTTGCACCCGGAATTTGTGACCCTCGTCCTCACGTTCGACGATGAGCACTGCACTAACCACTTGATTGGTGGCCGAGATGTATAGTAACATTGGTTCACTGGCGCTTGGCGCCGTGAGTATGGGGTTGCTGGCGAGCAGTGTTTTAATTTCCTCTAGCGCAGTCGCTGCTTCATCGGTCCACTCGAAGTTTTTGGTCCGTTTCAACAGCCTATAGAGCGGTAAAGCCTTTTCACCAATGAGGGAGATAGAGCAGCTCAAAGCTGCCACGCAACCCGCCAGCCTTTGGACATGCTTTAGCTCTGTAGGAATCACAAGTTGAGATAGGGCGCGGATCTTAGCAGGATTCACTTCTATTCCTCTATGGGAGACAATAAATCCGAGTAGTTTACCAGCGGGAACTCCGAAGACACATTTGTCCGGATTAAGCCATATTTCATATTCCTGTAGACTAGCAAAACTTTGCTCAGGTCGTCTATAAGCTAGCTGACGTGTTTGGTCTTAATGACCACATCGTCCACATATGCCTCGATTGTTTTACTGACTCGTTTTTCGAGACATGTCTGAATCATACGCTAGTATGTAGCGCATGCATTTTTAGCCCGAAAGGCATTGTGTTAAAGCAGAATGGCCTGTAGGGGGTGATGAATGCAGTTGTAGCTTGATCGGATTCCTTCATTTTGATCTGATGGTATCCGGAATAAGCGTCGGGGAAGCACAATGGGTCGTGTCCAGCTGTGGAATCAATAATCTGGTCTATGCGTGGTAAGGGGAAAGGGTCCTTGGGGCAAGCTTTATTATGGTCTTTGAAATCGACACATAGTCGCAAGGATTTATCTTTATTTGGTGCCATCACCAGGTTTGCCAACCACTCGGGGGTGTTTGATTTCTCTTATGATTCCATCCTCCAGCAATTTTGCTAGTTCTTCGCCCATAGCTTGTTGCTTGGGTTCAAAAAATCGGCATAGAGCCCGTTTGACGGGCTTGAAGCCTGCTATTATGTTCAGACTTGTTCTGCTAGCCGTCGTGGGATTCCTGGCATATCTGAAGGATGCCAGGAAAAGATGTCCCAATTTTCTCATAGAAATGTTCGGAGTGCTTTGTCCATCGTGGGGTCTAGCTGAGCTCTAATGGACGCTATTTTATTGGGGTCCGTTAGATGTACTTGAAATTTGACGATTTCATCTACATGTTTAAAGGACGTGGGTTTGGACCTTTTGCTAAGGACCACGTCATCCTTGTCCACTGTTGACCGGAGTGCGATCAATTCCTCTGCTGCAAAGGTCTCAGCTAGTGCCTCGAGGGCAAGCGTTGCTATTCTGTTTTCAGCTCGAAGGTCTCTATTCGGGTCACTTGTGATTGTGATAACCCCGTTTGGGCCTGGCATTTTGAGCTTCATATACCCGTAATGTGGTATAGCCTGAAATTTTGCGAAAGCATCACACCCCAATAGAGTGTGGTAACCACTGTGAAAGGGCACGATATGAAAGAGGAGTTCTTCTGATCTGTAGTTCTCAGGTATGCCGAATACCACATCGAGGGTAACGCGTCCGGAACAACATACCTCTTTCCCAGGGATGATCCCACGAAAGGTTGTGTTGCTGTGTTCGATGGGGGATCGGTCGAACTGCATTTTTCCAAGGTATCCTCATAAATGAGGTTTAAAACACTATCGCCGTCCGTTAGCACCTTTTGTAACCTGAAACCATCGACGATGGGGTTGAGGACCAGTGCAGCAGGTGTTCGACCGGGGCAGGTGATTGGTTGATCAGCTTCTCCGAAGGTGATTGGTGTGTCTGTCCATGAATCCGTTATTGCCACCTGATAGATTTGTTCGAGTTCTCAAAGAGCGCTCTTCCTATTATTCCTAGAGAAAAACGTTTTGTAGATCGTTAGGATCTCGGCATTGCATTATGGTGGAACTATTGAAAGTCTTCCTGGGGGTAGGGCCTTGAGGATGGCCTCTTTGCTTTTTGCGACCTTCCTAACGACCCAGCAAGCTCTAAGGCCGTGAGTTGGGCTTGTGTTCAGTAATACAGAGTGTATAGGGCATGTCTTGTCTAATAGTCCGTCAAGGACAGTTCTAGCTCCCGTAGGGGGTCTATTGTTTTTCTCGGTGGGTTCGGGTCGGCTGGCCATTTTGGACGTATTCGCTTTTTCTGAGCTCCTCTAAGGTGTTCGGCAGGGATCGGCTCCGAAAACAAACATTTGGCTTGCTAGGTGCTTTCCATGGCACAATATTTTTGTACTAGGTCCGATAGCTTACTGAAGTCATGAATGTGACAATGGGCTAGGGCATTGAGGATTTCTTCATTGTGGCAATTGTGCCTGAAGGTTGCTATTATCTCCTGGCCACTAGAGTTGGGTACTCTGTCTTTTATAAGGAGGAGTCTAGCCCAAAAATGATGGACCGATTCCCCTGGTTGTTGTTTAATTTCCCATAAGCTCGGTAATTTGGTCACTCCTGCACTACTTGAGGAGTGCCTGAATTGGGAGGTGGGCGGGGAAAATTTTAGTTTCTCGCCGGGATGTGAGTCCGGGATCATGGTGGTTGCCTCCCGTGGCATTGCAGGATCCGATGTGGCTAATTCGGAGTCCATATTATCAACATGACCCCTCTTCGTGGGTTCTAGGATGCGCGCTAGATTGGTGGCCGATCCTAAACTATTTCCGGTGTGGATTCCGAAATCCGGATGGTAGGAGAGATCCTGACGGTCGGAAACTAGGATGTAAACTGTTTTTAATTCCGGTTGTTGAGAGGACGAACCTCCAGCCGGACACTCGGTGGTGACTAAGTCAGTGATCGGTGGGGTATATATCTCCCTCTCATAGGGTTTAAACCCCGATCCGGTCGTAGATTGAGGTTTGGCTGTTGGTCATGTCCATGGTTTGAACCTGACCAAGTAACTCGTTTAATGGCAAGATGTCGGCGGGGTCCATGTCGCTGGAGTGCATGGGGTCAATCCACGGCGCCGTTGTACCAAGGTCGCTAGACGGCGCGCCCGGGTTGTATTCGACCGCGGCAGATCCGGGCATATCAGCTGGGTCGGGCATTATGGCCGACCCAGGTATAGAGGCCACCTCAGCGGCTGGTTCTGCTGCCTCCGACGTTAAGGCATCGGGGCCTGCGGGCTCCTCCATGAGAGCTGAGAGCTTCATTAAAACAAGATCTCCCTAGGAGGCGACGATGAACTCAAGGTTCCTGAATCTGACTTCCTCATCAGGGATGAAACTTACGACCTGGCCAAGATGGCTGGCCAGATTGGCATGCAACACGATGCTGCCGAACGCGAAAATCTGACCAGGAACGAAAACGTCCTTGCTGCAGACTTCATCACTGATGATAAGGCGAGCCATCGATTCCTCTGGCGATCGCGCAAGGGAAGTCTTAATAAAGCACCAATGTCGGTGTCAAAACCGACGGATCTCGGGTAGGGGGTCCTGATCTGTGTATTTAGAATCGATGGGTAAAAGGGGACGAAGGAGACGATGTTTACCCAGGTTCAGGCCCTCCTATGGAGGTAAAACCCTACGTCCTGCTTGGTTGTATTAATGTGCATGAAGATTACAAAGTCGATATACCTCGAGATCAAGTAGCTAAAACCCTAGATGATTTCTCCTGCCTCTACGAACTAAACCCTCTGGCTTATATAGATACCTGGGGTCCCTGGGGTTACACATAGTCAGTTGCTTACCAAGTAATAAACATGCCTATTCTATCATCTAAAGCATGAAGGGCACGCCACGGCTCCTGAGGTTTCCCCCTGGTCACGAGGTATCCGGTCAATCCAGTCCTCCAACGAGTGGCCCACGAGTCCGACCCATAAGGAATAGGCTGGTAGTCTGAGGACCCCTTAATGCCGGACTCCCTCACCGCTCGGTCGCCAACCCCTCAAGCGTTGTCTATGGGTGTTGAGAACATGAGACATGCACATTTTTCATGACTACTTGATAGTTGAGTGTGTCATGCTTTACGACTTAGAATTAAGGCTTCAAAGACGTTTTGAACATCACGAAGCAAATGAGATGTTCCAAGAGATGAAATTGGGATTTCAGGCTTGTGCCCGTATTGAGAGGTATGAGACCTCCAACAAGATTCTTTCCCTGCAAGATGATGGAGAATATCTCAATCGGTGAGCATGTGCTCAGATTGTCTGGATGATACAATCGCTTGAATCAAGTGGGATTTGATCTTCCAGATAAGATAGTGATTGATATAGTTCTCCAAGTCACTGCCACAAAGCTACTAGAGCTTCATGATGAACTATAAACATGCCAGGGGTGGAAAGATGATCCCTGAGCTATTCGCGATGTTTGGCACCGCGAAGGTAGAAATCAAGAAGGAGCATCAAATGTTGATGGTTAGTAAAACCACTAGTTTCGAGAAGGGCAACGGAAAGAAGGGAAACTTCATGAATGGCAAGCCAGTTGCTTCTCCAGTGAAGAAACCCAATGTTGAACCCAAACCCAAGACTAAGTGCTTCTATTATGAGGAGAGCGGTCACTGAAGCAGAACTGCCCTAGATACTTGGTAGATAAGAAGGCTGGCAACGTCAACATAAGTATATTTGATATACGTGTTATTGATGTGTACCTTACTAGTACTCCTAGTAGCACCTTGTTATTAGATGTCGGTTCAGTTGCTAATGTTAGTAACTCGAAATAAAAGCTATGGAATAAATGGAGAGTAGCTAGGGCGAGGTGACGATGTGTGTTGGAAGTGTTTCCAAGGTTGATATGATCACCATCGCATGCTCCCTCTACATTCGGGATTAGTGTTAAACCTGAATAAATGGTGTTTGGTGTTTGCGTAAGGCATGAACATGATTAGATCGTGTTTATCGCAATACAGTTATTCATTTAAGTCAGAGAATAGTGATTATTCTGTTTACATGAATAATACCTTCAATGGTCATGCACCCAATGTGATACACATGTTCATAATATTGATGCCAAAAAGATGCAAAGTTAATAATGATAGTACCACATACTTGTGGCACTGCTGCTAAGGTCATATTGGTATATAGCGCATGAAGAAATTCCATGCTGATGGATCTTTGGACTCACTCGATTTCGAATCGGTTGAGACATGCAAACCATGCCTCATGGGTAAGATGACTTAGACACTGTTTTCGATATGATGGAGCGGGCAAATAACTTATTGGAAAGGATACATGTTGATGTATGCGGTCCAATGAGTGTTGAAGCATTCGGTGAATATCATTATTTTCATACCTTCACTGATGATTTGAGTAGGTATGGGTATATTTACTTAATGAAACACAAGTCTGAAACGCCTAAAAAGTTCAAGCAAATTCAAAGTGAAGTTTAAGATCATCGTGAAAAGAAGATAAAATGTGTACCATATGATCGTGGAGGTGAATATTCGAGTTACGAGTTTGGTATGCACCTTAAGACAATGTGAAAATTGTTTCACATCTCACGCCACCTGGAACACCATAGTGTAATGGTGTATTTGAACTCGTAGTCGTGCTCTATTGGATATGGTGCGTACTATGATGTCTCGTATCGTTTTGACACTATTGTTTTGGGGTTATGCATTAGAGACAACTACATTCACTTTACATAGGGCACTATCTAAATCCGTTGAGATGACACCGTATGAGTTGCGGCTTGACAGAAACCTAAGCTGTCATTTCTTAGAGTTTCGGAATGCGAAACTTATGTCTAATAAGCTCGAACCCAAAGCGGAAAAGTGCATCTTCATAGGATACCCTAAGTAAACAGTTGGGTATGCCTTCTGTCTCAGATCCAAGGGCAAAGCGTTTGTTGCAAAAACGTGTCCATTCTCGAGAAAGAGTTTCTCTCGAAAGAATTGAGTGGGAGGAAAGTAGAACTTGATGAGGTTGTTGAACCGTCACTTCAGTTGGAGAGTAGCATGTACATCTCCAACGTATCTATAACTTTTGCTTGTTCCATGATGTTATATTATCAATCTTGGATGTTTTACAATAATTTTATAGCAACTTTATATCATTTTTTGGGACTAACCTATTGACATAGTGCCAAAGTGCCAGTGCTATTTTTGCTTGTTTTTTACTTCATAGAAAATCAGTACCAAACGGAGCCCAAACGCTGCGGGGATTTTTTTGTGGATTTTTGATGGACCAAAAGGAAGCTGATGGGGTAGAGATCACCAGAAGAGGGGCCCCAGGGTGGCCACCCTCTACAAGGGCATGCTAGAGGCCCCTGGCGTGGCCTGGTAGAGGGTGGGCACCTCGGGCTACCCCTCAATCGACTATCGAGCCTATAAATTCCCAGAAAATCCAGAAACCCTAGGGGAGTTGACAAAACACAATTCCGGCCACCACAAGTTCGAGATCCAATCTAACACCATCACGGAGTAGTTCATCTTCTTCATAGGTGCCTCTCCGACGATGCGTGAGTAGTCCACCATAGACAACGGGTCTGTAGGCAGTAGCTAGATGGCTTCCTCTCTCTCTATGTTTCTCAATACAATGGTCTCCTGGAGATCTATTTGATGTAATGACTTTTGCGGTGTGTTTGTTCGCATCCGATGAATTTTGAGTTCATGATCAATTTCTATCCATGGATATGATTTGAGTCTTCTTTGATCTTTTATTTGCATGATTACTTATAGCCACATATTTCTTCTTTGAATATTTGGTTTATTTAGGCAAACTACATCGATTTTTCTTGCCATGGGAAGAGGTGCTTTGTGATGGGTTTGATCTTGTTGTGTTCTTTCCCAGTGACAAAAGGGGTAGCAAGAGATGCATGTATCATTGCCATTAAGGACAAGAAGATGGGGTTTATTCCTACATGAATATATCTTGTTTACATCATGTCACCATTCTTATTGCATTACTCCGTTATCCCATGAACTTAATACACTAGATGCATGCTGGATAGCGGTCGATGTGTGGAGTAATAGAAGTAGATGCAGAATCGTTTTGGTCTACTTGTCTTGGGCGTGATGCCTATATAATGATCATTGCCTGGATATCGTCATGATTATTTGATCTTCTATCAATTGCCGAACAGTAATTTGTTCACCCACCGTGTGCTATACTCACGAGAGAAGCCACTAGTGAAACCTATGCCCCCGGGTCAACTTTTCCAATACATTGCTTTCCGATCTACTATTTGCATCTTTTGTTCTCATATCTATTAATCCAAAAAACCTAAAAATACCTTGCTACAACTTTTGTTTACTTATTTTCTTTTGTGTTCTTGCGCGATCTATTTGCCAAAACTATCCTTACCTAATCTATCTTATTACCGTAGAGAGCGTGACAACCTCTCTTTCGCATCGGGTTGCAAGTATTTGTTGTTTGTATGCAGGTGATGTTTATGTGGGTGCATGGTCTTCCTCTAAGGACTGATACCTTGGTTCCATATCCGAGGGGAATACTTATCCTCGCTGTGCTGCATCATCCCTTCCTCTTTGGGGAACTACCAACGCAGTCTCAAGCCACGTCATAGCACGACAGAAAAAGATGTTTCTACGACACCTACACCAAGTGAAGAGGAAGCAAATGATGATGATCATGAAGCTTCGGATCAAGTTACTACCAAGCCTCGCAGGTCAACAAGGACTCGTGCCGCCCCTAAGTGGCACGACAATCCTGTCTTGGAGGTGATGTTGTTGGACAACAGTGAGCCTACGAGCTATGAAGAAGCAATGGTGGGCCCGGATTCCAACAATTGGCTAGGATCCATAAAATCCGAGAATGGATCAATGTATGAAAACCAAGTATAGACTTCAGTACACTTGCCTGCTGAACGATAGTCCATTAAGTACAAATGGACCTTTAAGAAGAAGACATACACTGATGGTAAATGTCGCCATTTATAAAGCTCGACTTGTCGCAAAGAAGTTTGCAACAAGTTCAAGGAGTTTATTATGATGAGACTTCCTCACCCGTAGTGATGCTAAAGTCTGTTGGAATTATGTTAGCAGTTGCTGCATTTTTCAATTATGAAATCTCGCAAATGGATGTCAAAACATCGGATCCTCAATGCTTTCCTTGAGGAAATATTGTATGTAATATAAATGGACGGTTTTGTCGATCATGAGAATGCTAATGTTGGAAATATGCCCTAGAGGCAATAATAAATTGGTTATTATTATATTTCCTTGTTCGTGATAATCGTTTATTATCCATGCTATAATTGTATTGATTGGAAACTCAAATACATGTGTTGGTACATAGACAACACTGTGTCCCTAGTATGCCTCTAGTTAACTAGTTCGTTGATCAAAGTTGGTCAAGGTTTCCTGGCCATAGACATGAGATGTCATTTGATAACGGGATCACATCATTGAGAGAATGATGTGATGGACAAGACCCAAACTATAAACATAGTGTATGATCGTGTCAGTTTATTGCTATAGTTTTGTACATGTCAAGTATTTGTTCCTATGGCCATGAGATCATGCAACTCACTGACACTGGAGGAGTGCCTTGTGTGTATCAAATGTCGCAACGTAACTGGGTGACTATAAAGATGCTATACATGTATATCCGAGGGTGTCTGTTTGCTGGGTATGGATCAGGACTAGGATTTGTTACTCCGTATGACAGAGAGGTGTCTCAGGGCCCACTCGGTAATACAACATCACAACAAGCCTTGCAAGCAATGTGACTAAAGTGTTAGTCACATTATATTGTATTACAGAACGATTAAAGGGACTTTCTGGTAACAGGATTGAACTAGGTATATAGATACCAACGATCGAATCTCGGGCAAGTAACATACCGAAGAACAAAGGGAACATCATACATGATTAACTGAATCCTTGACATAGAGGTTCAACCGATAAAGATATTCATAGAATATGTTGGAACCAATATGGGAATCTAGGACCCACTATTGGTTATTGACCGTGGAGGTGTCTCGGTCATGTCTACATAGTTCTCGAACCCGCAGGGTCTGCACACATAAGGTTCGATAACATTTCGGTAGTATAGAGTTATGTATGGTGGTGATCGAAGGTTATTCGGAGACTTGGATGAGATCCTGGACGTCACGAGGAGCTCCGAAATGGTCCGGAGGTAAAGGTCGATATATAGGAAGTCATGTTTCGGTCACCGAAAAAGTTTTGGGCTCATCGGTAGTGTACCGGGAGTGCCGGGAGGGTACCGGGGGACCATCGGGAGGGGTGTCTCGACCCAAGGGCCTCATGGGCTATGAGAGGAGGCAGACCAGCCCCTGGTGGGTTGGCCTAAACCTGACTTAAGGGCCCATGCGGCTGGAGTAGAGGGAAAAGGCAAAAGCCCAAAAGGGGGAAGAATTTCCAAGTGGGGAAAGAGTCCTACTAGGAGTAGGATTGGAGTCTAACTCCCTCTCCTCCCTAATTCGGCCGCACCAAAGGTCAGCCCTAGGTCACAAGCCTCCCTCCCTCCCTCCTATATATACTAGAGGATTTAGAGGGGGAACTAACCCTAATTACCACGTGCTCCCTCTACTTCATCCAGATCGTTTTCTCCTCTAGTCTAGTACGACGGTGCTTAGGCGAAGCCCTGCCGGAATAGTTCCACCACCATCGTCTCCATGCCATCACGCTGCCGAAGAACTCATCTACCGCTCCGCTCCCTCTTGTTGGATCAAGAAGGTGGATATCATCATCAAGATGTATGTGTGCTAAACGCGGAGGCGTCGTCCGTTTGGCGCTAGATCGGAAGGACCGTGATCAGGATCGCGAGACGGTTCGTGATTTGATCGCGGGACAGATCATGATGGGATTGCGGGACGGATAGTGATTGGACAACGAGAAGGATTGTGATGGGATTGCGGGACGCTCGGCAATTTGGATCGCGAAGACGTTCGACTACATCAACCGCGTTTCTTAATGTTTCCCGCTTAGCGATCTACAAGGGTATGTAGATCCACTCTCCCCCTCGTAGATGGTCATCACCATGGATATATCTTGCGTGTGCGTAGATTTTTTTTTGTTTCCCATGCAATGTTCCCCAACAGTGGTATCAGAGCTAGGTCTATGTGTATATGAGATCATGAGTAGAACACAAAGGAGTTTGTGGTCGTCGATGCTTAGATTGCTTCCTCCCTTGGTCGTGTTTTGATTCAGCAGTATTGTGGAATGAAGCGGCCCGGACTGACCTTACTCATATGCTTACAAGAGACTGGTTCCATCACTGACGTGTAACTTTGTTGCACAAAGATGGCTGGCGGGTGTCTATCTCTTCTACTCTAGTTGGATCGGATTCGACAAAGGCGGTCCTTGAGAAGGTTGAATAGCAATTTGTGTATCACCGTTGTGGTTTATGCGTAGGTGAGAATTGTTCTTGCTAGATACCCTTAGCAGCCACGTAAAACTTGCAACAACATTTAGAGGATGTCTAACTTGTTTTTGCAGGATATGTTGTGATGTGATATGGCTAATTACATGATGAGATATATGTGATGTATGAGATGATCATGTTTTGTATAGAATATCACGACTTGTGTGTCGATGAGTATGGCAACCGGCAAGAGCCGTAGGGTTGTCTTTAATTATTGTATGACCCATGTGTCAATCATTAAGCGCTATGTAATGTTTTACTTTATCGCTAAGCGGTAGCAATGGTAGTAGAAGCATGGTGTGCATGACAACCCCGATGGCGACACAGTGATGGAGATCAGGATGATGGAGATCATGGTGTCATGCCGGTGACGATGGAGATCATGCCGGTGCTTTAAGGATGGAGATCAAAAGCACAAGATCATGCCCATATCATGTCACTTATGATTTGCATTTGATGTTAATCCTGTTATGCACCTTGTTTTGCTTAGGACGATGGTAGCATTATAAGGTGATCCCACACATGAATTTCAAGATAAATTGTGTTCTCCCCGAGTGTGCACCGTTGCGAAAGTTCGTCATTTCAAGACACCATGTGATGATCGGGTGTGATAGACTCTACATTCACATACAATGGGTGCAAGCCAGTGTTGCACGTGTAGAAAACTCAGGTTAAACTTGACGAGCCTAGCATGTACATACATGGCCTCAGAACACAAGAGACCGAAAGGTCGAACATGAGTCATATAGTAGGTATGATCAACATGATGATGTACACCATTGAAACCACCTCAACTCACGTGATGATCGGACTTGAGTTGGTGAATTTGGATCATGTATCACTCGGATGACCAGAGGGATGTCAATTTGAGTGGGAGTTCTTAGGTAATATGATTAATTGAACTCATTATCATGAACATAGTCAAAAGTGTCGTTGCAAATTATTTTGTAGAGAGCTCGCGCTGTAGATCCCCTGCGCTTTTAAATACATTCTAGAGAAAATAGAGTTGAAAGATAATTGTAGCAATTATGTGGACTAGGTCCGTGATCAGAGGATTGTTCTTAGTTCTGCATAGAAGGCTTCTATCCTTCGTGCACCGCTCAGTGCACCACCCCCTCAAGCGTTGTTTGTAGATGTTGTGAACATCTGACAGGCATGTTCTGATGACTACTTGATATTTCAGTGCGTCATGCATTACGGCTAGAATTGAGGCTCCAAAACATTTTGAACATCAAAGAACATATGAGATGTTCTAAGAGCTGAAATTGGGATCTCAGGCTCGTGCCCGTATTGAGAGGTATGAGACCTCCAACAAGATTCTTGTCCTGTGAGATGAAGGAGAATAGCTCAATAAATAAGCATGTGCTCAGGTTGTCTGGGTGCTACAATCACTTGAATCGAGTGGGAGTTAATCTTCCAGATAATATAGTGATTAATATAGTTCTCCAAGTCACCGATACGTCTCCAACGTATCTATAATTTTTGATGATGGCATGCTATTGTATTATATGTTTTGGATGTTTTATATGCATTAACATGCTATTTTATATTATTTTTGGGACTAACCTATTAATCTAGAGCCAAGTGTCAGTTCCTGTTTTTTCCTTGTTTTTGAGTTTTGCAGATATGGAATATTAAACGGAGTCCAAACGGAATAAAATCTACGGAAGGAATTTTTTTTGGACGGAAACAAGTCATCCAAGCTTGGAGTGCACGTCAGGGGAGGTGTCAGGGCGCCACAAGCCTGCTAGGCGCGGGCCCTCCTAGCCACGCCTAGCAGGCTTGCCGCCTCCTGGCAGGTCTCCTAACCCTAATTCTTGGCCTATAAATACCCAAATATTCTCCAACATCAGAAAAAGGCACGCAAATACTACTAAAGGCACATGACTAGGTGTCGGATCCCGTACATACCGTTGCACATCACACGTACACACGACATGCCCGATATGCATAGATACAACCATGGCATCACAACATAACCATACATCAACACAACTTTTATTTAAGAGGCTCAAAAGAGCCTTGCTTAATATGTTCTTACAGGTAGGAGTCACATGACCCGACACTCAAGTCATACAAGCAAGTTCATACAAACCAAGCGGAAGCATAAAGTTGTCTGAGTACAGACGGTTGAAGGGGTAAAAAGGCACCTGGCTTGACTATCTACAGCCCGCCACATGCATAAGGTCGTAGTTGGGACACCAGCTATTCGGCATCGTCGACATCTAGATAGAACCCACCTGATGGGTCCTGAGTCTCATCTACAACATTTATTAAGCAAATGTGAGTACAAACGTACTCAGCAAGTCTTTAAAACGGACCTAGACTATTCATGCTCAAGTATCAACAAGGGGAGTGGTGGAGTTTATGCAGCAATGCCAGCTTTGACTCATGGCTAACTTATACTACGCAATTTTAACCCTTTGTTTAAATTTTAGATATAGCACAAGAGTCCACTAACTCCACAACAATACACCACCATCGATTCACTTACGTCTCCTATGAGAGTGCCATCCACAGTACTCACACTTGTCTTGATATTTTTATGAGTATCCATTAAATTATCTATGAACAACATAAGTTTTCCAAGTAGTCCATATCCGAGGATGCGGCTATTCGAATAGTTTTATACCCTTCAGGGGTGTACTTCTTCACACACGCTCTCACCACTTATCGCTGTGTGCTCATAAAACCATGCACCTCGGCAACCTTGAAGCGGAAGCCCAGCGAGGGAGTCGGCCACGACCATCAATCACACAAGACCTCTAGTCCAGGCTATCGCCTATTTGAGACTGAACCCGCACGGAAGTCCGGCCAAAGTTTCCGCTACGTCCCCAAACAATGTGCGCAGGGTTCCCAAGCCCACCATTCGGGTGACCCTTGACACACGGTGCCACTGCCTACCACGTCGTAACCAACCCCTAGGGTCGGCGTTACCCACGGCCTCCAGCATGCTATAAACACCATAAACTACTTGCAACTCCTGGACCAAGGACTAAGCGATTGATAAGTCGAGAGGGGTCGAGTTACCGGAACCCAATGTGTGGTAGTAACTAGTCTTGGATCACAAACACGGAACTCAGTTCCTAAGAACGGTCCCAATGAGACAACCCACTATGTACTCCTACATAGCCTCTCATCGCTACCTTTACCAAATCGGGTTCATCATAAGCTTATCACATCAGAACAACATTGTTTCACTCCAGTTCATCACCTAGATGAATCAGACCTGACACAACTCTAAGCATAGCAAGCATAGCAGGCAAAGTAAGCAAAGCACATCATGGCACAAGCATCTACCAGGTATGCTAGGTTGCAAGGTTTACCTATTTACTATGACAATGACAGGTCATGCAAAGGAATGGGTTCATCTACCATGTATGACAGACAAGTGAATGTTTGTCCTAATGCAATAAACAAGAGCAGGAGCGAGAGAATGGGATGTTATCGGAATGATCAAAGGGGTTGCTTGCCTTGGTGGGAAGCGGAAAGGTTTTATCCTTCGTTGGAATACTCGGAGGTATCCTTAGAAGCAAGGCCTACTGCAATGTAGATAAATAGCAATCAATACACGACAAGAGCAACAATATGATGCATGGTCATGACATGGCAGCATGTATGGATGAGCTAATGCAACTACTGTGCAAGTTAAATGAAATGATTTTAAATATAGGTTCAAAATCATTCTCCTTTACACATTTCATATGTTAACCTATTAGTAAATGTCAATGTTCATCTACTTAGGTTGCTCTAACATGCATGATAACAGCACCATTGGATTAATTGGATTTTTATGATAAATTTTCATATATAAATTATTTTCATCTGATTTACAGATTAATTTATATGAATTTTCTAAGTTTTTAGTATTTTGTAGAATTAATTTAATTCAGAAAATTCATTATTGCATCAGCATGACATCATCATGACGTCAGCTGGTCAACAGACCGTTGGCAGGTCAAACCTGACCAGTGGGGTCCACTGGTCAGTGACCCAGCCACTAACAAGGTTAATTATTTAACTAATTACTAATTACATTAGGGCAGGGCCCACTGGTCAGTTGACCATTAACTTAATTAAATAATTAATCAGATTTTAATTAGTAGGGTTCGGCCCCACTTGCTAGTGACCCAGGGGGTCAAACGCCCGTGGTCAACGCTGGCAACACCCACCGGCGCTGAGGCGCCGGTGGCTCTAGAGACGGTGGAGGGGTCGGGTTCCCTCCTCCGACAACCAAAAGGACGGCGGAGGGCACCAAATGGGCCTATGCTCATGTGTGCATCCATCCCGACACCTCTCAGAGTTTGAGACGGCCGGGATTGACGCCGGCGAAGAGCTCGGCGGCTGCCGGAGCTCGGGCGAGCACGAGCTCGACGAACCAGGGCGCAACACGGCCGGGGCTTAGCATCTACGGGCCCTACGCGACCCCACGAGCTTGACAGTGGCCTCGGATGGATCAACTGTTCATCGGAGCAGCGCCGGCAACGAGCTCGTGCGGCGGGACATTCGGGAGCCGTTGCAAACGGGGCCTACAAAGGGGAAAATGGCTAGGGAAGAGAGGGGAAAGGGCCTGGAGCTCACAGCGGGCTCGGAGCCGACGAGAGCTGGCTTGGGGAGGGCTTGGAGGCGACGAATGGACGGCGGCGACGCTCGGGTCCGAGGAGCAAGATGAGCTCGAGGGCGACACTCCAGGGCTCCTAGCGATGTGTGGCTCGGCATAGAGGATGGGGGCGACGAGGGAGAGCCTCTGGCGGGCTCAGGGAGGCGCGGGAGCGACTTCAACTATGGCGGCGAGGTTGCGGGTCCGTCGGCCATGGCGGAGCAGAGGAGAGGAAGAAGCAGGGGGAAGAATGAGCGAGAGAGAGAGCAAGATGGGATGGCAGCGCGTCCTCATCCGCTCGCCAGCGTGGCGGGGGATGCAGGCGTGCAGGGAGCTACGTGGCAGCTCCGGCGCGAGCGCACGATGAGCACACGCTCGTCCTCCTGGCCGCCAGGAGGACGACGACGGTGCTGGGCCAGCTGGGCCCAGGTGCTGCCTCCTTTCTTCTTCTTTTTTTAACTTTCCAGATTCTGTTTTATTTCTCTGACATTTGTTTTATTTATTTTTAGGCACAAATGCTAGGTATAAAATATCCCAAATATTTTATAGAACCTAGTTTGAATATTTCAAACTTCTATAAAAAGTTTCAGAATATTTTGAAAACTGAAACAATGATAAGGCTTTATTTGGCATTTTCAACAGTTTTAATATTTATTTTTAAATTACTATAAATGTTCAAATATTTAAAATGACCCCTTGTATAATCATGCCTACATTTATCAGACATAGGGAACATTTTAGATGGGCATTTTGGATTTGTTGTTTTTTCACAATCTTTAAATTGGTTTCATTCAAGTGAGGGTTTGGGGTTTCTGTTAATCCCCATTTCAAATTGATGCAAAAAGTGAAACATGATGCACACACATGCTGTCCTAAGAAAGCTAGCTAGGGATGTGACAACTCACCCCCACTCAAAAGAATCTCGTCCCGAGATTTGGAAGTCGTCGGGAAGAGGGCGGGGTACTCTAGTCGAAGATGATCCTCTCTTTCCCATGTGGCCTCCTTCTCAGAATGGTGTGACCACTGAACCTTAAGAAACTTGATGTTCCGATGCCGAGTAGTACGCTCACCTTGATCAAGAATACGAACAGGGTATTCTCGATATGTAAGGTTTTCTTGGAGATCAAGTGCTTCGTGGTCTACTTCACGGACAGGGTCCGAGAAGCAACGCTTGAGTTGCGAGACATGGAAGACATCATGAACCTTGGCAATATGCGGAGGAAGTTCCAATTGGTAGGCAACCTCTCCTTGTTTAGCAAGAATGTGAAAAGGTCCAATGTAACAAGGAGCCAACTTGCCCTTGATACCGAATCGGTGGGTACCCTTCAGAGGTGTAACCTGAAGACAAGCCTTCTCGTCAACTCCATAGGTCACAGGCTTATGATGACAATCATATTGACTCTTTTGACGAGATTGGGCTATTTTCAACTTTTCACGAATAATGCGAACTTGCTCCTCCACATCCTGGATCATATCCGGGCCAAAGAGTTGCCTCTCTCTGGTTTCTGACCAGTTAAGAGGTGTTCGACACCTTCATCCATAGAGAACTTCAAAAGGGGCTTTGCCCAAGCTTTATTGATAACTATTGTTATAAGCAAATTCGGCAAATGGAAGACATTTCTCCCAATTCATACCGAAGGATATAACACAAGCTCGGAGCATGTCTTCGAGGATTTGATTGACTTTCTCAACTTGACCACTTGATTGCGGGTGGAAAGCAGTGCTAAAGCATAGATGAGTCCCCATAGTGGTTTGGAAACTTTCCCAAAATCGGGAAGTAAAGATACTTCCACGGTCCAAGTTAATCTCCAATGGGACACCATGAAGAGAAACTATTCGAGAGACATATAACTCCGCTAGCTGGCTAGCAGTTATACTCTCCCGAACAAGAAGAAAATGATCCACTTTGGAAAGGCGGTTGATGGCCACAAAGATAGCATTATTCCCTCTCTTAGTCCTGGGAAATCTGGTAATGAAATCCATACCGACCTTATCCCATTTCCATTCAGGAATAGCTAAAGGTTGAAGGGTGCCAGCAGGCCTTTGATGTTCTGCCTTAACGCGACGACAAACGTCGCAGTTAGCAACGAACTGAGCAATTTCTCTCTTCATCCTAGTCCACCAGAACCTCCGGCATAGGTCTTGATACATCTTGGTACTACCAGGATGAATCGTGAGAGGAGAATCATGATCCTCCTTAAGGATCAACTGTCATAGATGTTGCTTATTCGAGATCACCAGGCGGTTCTCAAAGAAGACAACACCCCGATCATCTTCCGCGAAGCATCTAACAATACCCTTCTTAATGTTTTTCTTGATCCGAGATATCCTGGCATCATGCTTCTAGGCTTCTATGATTTGATCCGTAAGAGTAGGTTTCGCCACCAGGTTGGAAAGGAATCCTTGAGGAACAATGTGGAGGTTCAACTTCCGAAATTCCTCATAGAGAAGTGGTTGACCTTGTTGTAACATCAGGTTGTTACAATAAGATTTACGACTTAGTGCATCAGCCATGACATTGGCTTTCCCCGGGGTGTAAGTTATCCCTAAGTCGTAATCTGTAATCAACTCAACCCACCATCTTTGCCTGAGATTCAAATCCGACTGGGTGAAAATATATTTCAGACTTTGGTGATCAGTGTAAATTTCGCAACGATTACCCAGAAGGTAATGTCGCCAAGTTTTCAGTACATGGACCATAGCTGCAAGCTCAAGATCATGTGTTGGATAATTATCCTCATGTGGACGCAACTATCAAGATGCGTATGCAATCACATGACGATATTGCATGAGAATGCAACCTAATCCTTGTCGCGAGGCGTCGCAATAGATAACAAAGTCCTTAGAGAAGTTTGGTGGCACCAGAACGGGAGCAGAGATCAGGCGTCTTTTCAACTCCTAAAAACTGTGCTCGCATTGTGGAGTCCACTCGAACTTTTTATCTTTCTTCAGAAGTTCAGTCAGAGGTCTCGCAACCTTGGAGAAATTCTCGACAAAGCGACGACAATAGCTCGCTAAGCCAAGGAAACTCCAAACTTGCTTAACCGATTCAGGTTGAGTCCAATCAAGGACGGCCTAAACTCTCTCGGGATTGACAGTAATACCTTTACCAGAGATTACGTGGCCTAGGTAGGTCACTTCTGGCAACCAAAATTCACACTTGGAGAATTTGGCCTACAGACGATGCCCTAGAAGTTTCATCAATACCAGCCTTAGATGCTCGGCATGTTCCTGCTCGTTCTTTGAGTAGATGAGTATATCATCGAGGTAAACCATGATGAATTTATCCAGATACTCCATGAAGATCGAATTCATCAAGCGAGAGAAGGTGGATGGGGCATTGGTTAAACCGGAGGACATGACGGTGTACTCGTATTGGCCATAACGAGTAACAAAAGCCGTTTTTTGAATGTCCTCATTTCTAATTCTGATTTGATGGTATCCGAACCTCAAACCCATTCTGGAAAAGACAAAGGATCCAGCAAGTTGATCATACAAGTCGTTGATCCTGGGAAGCGGATACTTGTTCTTTATGGTGACAAGATTCACTGGCCGATAATCCACAACCATCTGATCCGATCCATCCTTCTTCTTGATAAAGAGGACGGGGCAAGCCCAAGGAGAAGAACTAGGACGGATGAAACCTTTCTTCAAAGCCTCATCGAGTTGAATCTTAAGTTCGGCTAGTTCTAAGGGTGCCATCTTATAGGGTCTTCTGGCTATTGGGACAGTCCCTGGGATGAGCTCTATCACAAACTCAACATCTCTGACGGGTGGAATTCCTGGCAGTTCTTCTAGAAAGACATCCGGAAAGTCACGGACTACCGGAATATCTTCTAATTCTGGAAACGGGCTAGCATTGAGAGAATAGAGTTGGCGCTTGGCTGCTCAAGTGGAGACATTAACTATCTCACCTGAGGGATGTGTAAGTTGAACATTCCTAGTGCGAGTATCAATCTTAGCATAGTGATCTTTCATCCAGTCCATGCCTAAGATGATATTGATGGCCGAAGACTTGAGGGCTATCAAATATGCTAGGAAGACTAGCCTATCCACAAGAATCTCATTGTCATAGCATACTCTAGAAGTTTGCCATTTTGAACCAGGAGTCTGAACTACTAAAGGAGTAGGCATATCACAAAATGACATGTTATGCAACTGTGCAACTTTCTGAGATGAATGAATGCGATTCCCCAGTATCAAATAGAACAGATGCTGGATGACTATTGACAAGGAGCGTACCTAGGATAACATCAGGATCCTCAAGGGCTTCTTCAGTAGAAACATAGTTCACTCGACCACGAGCAGGAGCTGGCTTCACATAGAAGGCTTTTCCCGGCTTCCCACGTCTAGTCGGCTTAGCATTGTTCTGGGGACACTCACGGGAGTAGTGTCCTGGTTCTCCACATTTGTAGCAGACAACAGGGGCATGAGGAGCAGCATTGGCAGGAGGACCTCCGAATGTTCTGGCTGGAGGGTTGGGCTGAGCTGGGCGAGGCGCCTAGAAGGATGGCCTCGCGGTGTACCTTGGCGGCAGTGCTGCGTTGGGTACCCATACCCGGCGTTTGTTGGAGCCCGAGCCAGATGCGGGGCTGAAGTCACGGGTGTGCTTCCTAGTTGGCTCGTAGTCAGTCCGTCCAGTCTCGGCATTGATAGCCTTGTTGACGAGAGCCTGGAAGGTTGTGCACTCATGCAGGCACAAATCTCGACAGAGCTCACGACTAAGTCCCTTGCGGAACCTAGCCTGTTTCTTGGCATCGATTAACACTTCCTCCGGAGCATAGCGAGCAAGATTGCCGAACTCACGGCTATAGGCATCCACTGTCAATCTGCCCTGGGTGAAAGCACAGAACTCCTCTCTCTTGCGATCCATCAGCCCTTCCGGGATGTGATGGGTACGAAATGCCTCACTAAAATCCGCACAAGTTGGTGCGGGGCCTGCGGGACGCATAGCTTCATAATCTTCCCACCACTGATTGGCGGGTCCCTCCAGAAAGTAAGCAGCAAAGGTCACCTTGTTGGCCTCAGATACATTGGCGGCCTGGATTTTGTGGGACATGCTGGTCAGCCAGTCATCCGCGTTGAGCGGGTCGACCGAATGATGAAACTTGGGTGGGCACAGGTTGACGAAGTCGTTGAGGGACACACCATCATTGCGATCATTGCGGGGAGCATGCGTTGTGTTCTGTTCAATACGTTCCAACAGCCTATTGGTCTTCCTTTTGTTCCGCTCAGCTTCAAGCATCACTTCTGCCAAAGAGAGCGCCTGTGGCAGGTTCTCTTGCCTTGGCTGGCTTCCCTCGCCCTGCTTGGGGGCAGGCACGGGGTTATTCCTAGTTGCCACCATCCTGGGAAAACAAACCCACAGCTTAGACACGGAAGACACCAACTCTAAGGAATGAGATAAAGAATGTACTGGACAACATGGCCTGCAGGGGTAAACACCCGATCAACATGGTAATAACAACTGCCGTATGAACACCATGATTCATACACACCATGACATAGTTCAGTACAAACCCAAGCTGAAATACAAACTACAGAGAGATGACAAAACTCATCAGAGGCATTACAAGCTTCCTATACATTATCTATCTACACCTCCAGAACTCAACTCTCGACCTCAGTCATATCCCACAAGACACGCAGGACTGTGGCAATATGACTACTACCATACTAGTACTAACATCCACGTACTCAAGCATCACCGTAGAATGCCTCATATAGGTTACCCCCATGGCCCGAGAGCTGAACCTGAGGATCTGGCAACACTCTAGCCTATGATCCCTGGAAACCATAAGGACACGGATGTGGCCTCGATCCCCTTGTTGGCGGCAACAACAGTCCTCAAAGAGGGGTGATGCCTCCAACATCGGGCCAGTCTACGCGTGTTGGCAGATGAGTCCGCCATGGGTTCAGCATCTCCAAATATCCATAGCCTGTTTGGACGACAGGTGCTAGCTGTGTCAGGCCTATCCAAAGACGTGCACGGGTAGCATAGCTCCATGCGAAGGGCACGTGCATCATGATCCCAGTTCTCCAACATCTGAGCGGTCACCTGCAGCCTAGGGTCCTGATGAGAATGATCATAGTAGGTTGCGCTAAGATAGCTATCCTCTCCTCCCAGAGAAGCAGGAACATAACAGAACTCTGTGTTCTGAAGCAGATCATGGTGAAACCTCATGATAGTCAGCATGGAGTAGGCGGCCTCCTGAACTGCCATGTCTATGGTGACACCTAACCCATAAGACCAATGAAGCAGTTGTGCAGCTCCACGATATGATGGATATATCTTAACAGTACACAGATACTGGCTCTGGTTGAAATCTCGACACTACTCCTCCACTGTGTACTCTGGGTAAAGGTAACCAGCCTCCATCATAACTCTAACCAACATGGCCGTGTGACCCGGTACATCCATGCACCTGGTCAGACGGACCACCTGACGGGAGGGACGAGGAGGCATCTGAAACGGAGAATGATGCAAAGACATTAGAGACTCTAGCAGAAATTGGACAGCATAACGGCTGTAATTGCTCAAAAAGGATTTTGAGACAACTGCAAAAGATTGGAAAGCATAACCACTCGACTATCTAGACTCAAATCTCTTCTCCAACTGTTTGACACACCAGTAATAGTCAAGTACCGGAATTCACTTGCGAACAAGCTATCTAATAGTCCATGGCTAGTAACTCGTCATCCTAAGCAATAGATGAGAAGACTAGTTCTTAACCCCGTAGAAAAGATGAGAATGACTCAGAATAGAATAACTTGGGAAGAGGAGTAAAAAGAGCCTTACGTTCCCTTCCACAATCAATTCCCCTACTTTTCAATAGTGTTTCTAGACTCAACTTCGACCGGTTTGGCTTGGTAGTCCTACAGTCAGTCAGGCTCTAATACCAAAGCTGTCGGGACCCCGATCCTAAGTCATATGAATCTAGACTGTAGCATATCACATCTCTTTGCGGCCTCACACACGGTAAGCTCCACGGCTGCAGCCTTACCTTAGTCGGGACCGTTTGCGTCTTTTGGCTCACGTATGTGAACATGTCACTGGCAATCAAACGACAGAGAACCCGGGCCGACATGACTAGTCATAGAACCCAAGTGGCACATCCGTACGGAAACAGGCATACGTAACCCAGCAATGCAGGTGTCGGCCTCAAGCGTGTGTAGACGAGTCATAGCAAGCTACAAGGACTCCATTACGCCGTGGGACATAAATGTCATCATTGCACGTAGACGAGTCGTAGCAGGCTACAGGGACTCCATTACACTGCGAGACATTTCCTCGAAGGGACAGACGCAACATCAAAGAAGGATACATGCCGGTTGTTGGGGATATGACCCCACGATATGACCCGCCCCGGAGGCTCCGGGTCATGTTGTTGGCTCATGAGCCGGCCCAAAGGTGAGCCGTAAGACTGGTGGCCGAGGAAGATAGGCAGGTCAAGGTGTGGGCCGTACAAACGGCCCGGACGGAGAAGACCCGGGCATGCAAGCCGATTCATAGACAGCTTGGACAAGAAGATACAGAGAGACGCGGTTAGCAATTGTAAACGACCCGGTGGTCCTGACCTCTTATATAAAGGCAAACCTGGGGCGACTTAGGGGAGAGGTAATCGAGAACTAGGTCAAGCTTCTAGCTCCTTGTAATCGATACACAAGCAATACAAACACAAGCAGGACGTAGGCTATTACCTCGACTTGAGGGGCTGAACCTGGGTAAATCCGTGTCTTTCGTCCCAACTAACCCCTTTGGGTCCACCCCGTTAGCGATGGCCTCGAATCTAAGTCTGTTCACCCGGACATCTGCCGTGATAAAACCACGACAGTTGGCGCCCACCATGGGGCCAGCGCTTGGTGGTGTTGAGTTCTCAAAGGGCTCTCTCCTAGGGCTCGAAGGATACGTGGTTGGAAGGATGAGCAAGAGTCGCTGTGGCCAGCTCTACATCGACGATGCCGGCTGGGGGCTTGATGCTGGTTCTGTGGAGTATGGATTCCGGGTTCCGTTCAGCGGGATCCAGGTTTTCATCGGAAGGATTGATGGATCTACACCCGGGCCGGACATCTGCACCAACATCGTCGAGCCGGCTCGGCGTCTCCAATCTACGGGTGTTATGCGGCCTGCCCGTGCCACCCAGGTCAAAAGCATGTTCTCGTGGGCTTCACTCAAGGCATTGACCTGGAAGCGTCCGGGTCACAGGGAACTCTCATTTGCTTGGAAGATGAGTCCTCTAGTGGGGAGACAGAATCAGTGTATCGGCTCAGTAACGGTGTCCTTGGGGGCTACTACGACACCTATTCTGAGGTAGAGGGCTTTGAGTCGGATGCTCTGAGACCCCTGGTTCATGCGGCAGTGTTCATGGCAGGATCGGCTTCAGCCGCCGGTGACACAGCGGCGGGAGCCGCCGCAGCGGGTGATAGCCCGCCGCCGTTGGCTCAGGTTCTAGTGGAATTGATGGACGAACTCACAGCTCTCATGGCCACAGAAGTAACATCGGATAATCAAGCAGCCAGGAATCTAGAGGTGGCACGGATCAAGAGTCGGATGGCAGAGGAACGGCAAAGGATGGTCGAGCTGAAGACTCGGATGGAGGAGGAAGTGGAGCGTATCAAGGCCAATGCTTTCCGTCTGGAGCTGGAGCAAAGGTCAGCGGCCGCGGTGCACCGGAGGAGGCATCAATCCCGTCTTCCAGAACATTACAAAGCGAGGAACCTTTTTAACACCCCCAGTGCGGGACGGGTTACGGGCACGCTGGAAAGCCGCCCGATGGAGCGCCCGGCGATTCATCCACCCCAGCATAACCAAATCTCACCTAGGGCTTTTCCAACACCAGTGGGTCATTACTCTAACCCGGCCGAGAACATGGTGGCAGCGGCCGCCCGGCTTGAGACGATTCCCATCCCAGATGAATCACCCTTTGCGGAGGATGTAGGGTAACGTAGCAGAAAACAAAAATTTCCCGACCTACGCACCAGCCCAGGACCACTATGGAGACTGCATACAAGGTTTGATCATTTTCGTTACCGACTCGTAGCGCAACGGAAGTAGAGTCGATGACGATCGGCGGTGTAGATCCCCGCAGCTAGGATTTACAACCTCCCATCCGCAAGGATGTATACCCTCATCTGCCCCTCGGACAGCCCTCCGGGAGGCGGTCAGACAGTCCCCCAGATGGTGTCGCGGACAGCCCTTCGGGAGGACCTCCAAAACTTGGACTGTCACTCGGACAGCCCTTCGGGAGGACCTTCGAAACTCGGATGGTCACACGGACAGCCCTTCGGGAGGCACTCTCAAACTAAGACCGAAACTACAATCTCTCTACAGAGTTGCACACATACGGTGTCATCTATCCGGCAGGGCTTCGCCGTCCAGAACTAGTTCCTGCCGGAACCTAGACAGCCTTTCGGCTCTACGAAACTATTTCGCTGGGAGGGAGAGAGAGAGCTTGCAAAGCAAAGCATGTGTATAAGAGCACAAGGATGAAGAAATGGCAGCCCACATCTCCTCTATTTATAGGAAAACCAAGGGGTAGGGTGGTTTTACAATAAAACCCAAAATGCACATGAATGAAGTCCTTCCACAAGGGCATAAAAGTGAAACCAAGGAACAAGAGGGACTCCATGAAGGAGTCCACCATGTGGCCGGCCACACCCTCATGTGGGGACCCAAAAATGGCTCTAATCCATCCATGTCATCCCCAAGATCTTTTGGAGCAAAGCCCCAAAAGGTGGCTTTCCATAAAGTAGTCCAAAAGGCACTTTCACTATTCACGGCGACATTTTTCAGCGTCCGCTCGAACTGAAAATATTTATGTGGGCTTAGAACAATTCTAGTACCCCACTAAAATAATTTTCAATGCGATCCGGAACAATTCCGGAATAGTGATTTTCATCTGCGAAAAGCATCTGAAGCAGTTCCGGCAGCTCCGGAACATTTCCGGTTATTCTTCCGGAAAATTCCCAGAAGTTTCCAGAAGTATTCTGGCACCCTCCAAGAATTATCTGGCATGTGCCGAAACCAATTTGACTTAATGGTATCCCTTGAAACAACTTTTCAGTTTCACCGAAACTGTTCCGGTGACCTGTCTACGGAACTTTTCCACTGTCCGAAACTTTTCTGGTGTCCGAAACTTTTCGGTGATTTTCTCTCAGACTCCCTGTCTAGTATTCAACAGATAGATGACCCTTAAGAGTGTGACCCTATAGGTTCGGTGAAGCATAGATATGACCCGGAACCCCTTCCAATCAATGATCAACATCGGAGTCGTGAACACCCATATCGATCCCTATACCCACACGAATAAATATTCGAGTGAACCTCCAGTTGCCATGTGCTATTCCTGTTGCTTCGCGATATATTACAAATACCCGAGGTGAGACATGTTGGCATCCTCGTGGATCAACAACTTGTCCACTATGCCAGTTACCTCGTTAACGGTATTGTTCTCTTTTCTCATTCCCGTGTTCCGGCATCCCCGTGATCAAATCACAAAGTGTCTGGCGAGACGATGATGGATACCGTAACACCGAGAGGGCCCAGAGATATCTCTCCATCGTCGGAGGAGCAAATCCCAATCTTGAGCTATCAAGTTACTTCACATACTTTTCCATGAACCCGTAAGCCGCCGTAATAGCCACCCATTTACAGATGACGTTTAACAAACCCCAAAGTTCATGAAGCAAGCATGAAGAAACTCGATACTCACATGGTCTAAGGAATTATGCAAACATTAACTTCTCTGTGTTATTAACCATTAACTTATGACGAATGTATCTCATAGCATAACATCAATTCGGGTCGATTCAACACAAATGTTCTTCTAATATTATGCCCTCAAAATTGCCGCATAGCCATGCCCATGATCAGGAAAACAGGATCATCATGCAATACTTGAGCCAGTCTTAGAGGCCAGACTAGGAATACATTTTACCGTTTATTATCCCACACGTGCACATGAGTTTCCCTCCAAGCCTCGTTTTATTTGTAGACTCGAGAATCATTGCAGTTATAGCATGGAACATAAACATAATTATGAACAGGGAGATAATCAAAAACATTTATTATTGCCTCTAGGCCATATCTCCTACAGAGGATGTGCGAAATGCCATTGGATATTTACAGACGGCCATGGCCCAACAAGAGAGGTATGCTCACAGGCAGAGCCGGATTCACTCCACCCCCTCCCCAGTCGAAGTTTCAACCGGCTCTATGAGTTGCCGGCGTGTTCCAGCAGTCATCCATGTCGTGGACCACCGGAGGACGAGCGGGCGGCTCTAGACGCACAAGCCCTCGTGGACCAGGCGAGAGATAGGCAAGAGGCGGAGATAGCGGCAACCCGTCCAGAGCCGACGCTTTCCGTCTCAATGGGACTAGTTAGTACCAGAGCCGTAGGAGTGCCATGTTTAACTCCGGCTCTGAGAAGTGAACAACTACCGAAAGATTTCAAGGTTCCTCGAAAGGTTCCGAATTACACAACTGATCTACCCCCTGAGGCGTGGGTTGAAAGTTATGAGCTGGCCATGGAGATGCTGGATGTCAGTGAGGCGGTATGCGCAAAATATTTCATCATGATGCTTGAGGGTCCGGCTCGTACATGGTTGAAAGGTTTGCCGCCTAACACGATAAGCTCATGGGCGGAGCTGAGAACGAAGTTTATTAAGAATTTCCAGGGGACCTGTAAGCAGCCTATGACCATTGTCGACTTGGACCATTGTGTTCAACAAGAGAATGAGTCAGCCCATCATTGGGTCCGGCGGGTGTCGACCATTATTCACTCTTCAGAGCAGATGACGGCGGCTCAAGCAGTGCTTATTTTAGAAAAGAACTGTCATTTTGTTCCATTGAAACAGAAGCTTGGCCGGCTCAAGCGCACGTGTCAGGATATGGGAGAGCTCATGACGGCCTTGACAAAGTATGCCGACTCAGATAACACCAAGGATCCAGGATCGGATGATGAGAAAGCCAATCAAGGGAAGAAAAACAATCAAGGAAAAGGTTTTGTGAACAATGGGAATCAGAATAAGCGGAAGAGCGCTGATAGCAGGTTAGAGCTAGTGGCAAATACCAACACAGGACAGAATCATCCCAAGGGGAGTGGAAAATTCAGGTCGTTTCATCAAAGGAACAGAGGCCCTTTTAATTTAGAGGAAGCGCTTAGAAAGCCTTGCCCGGAGCACAGCACGCCTGACAAGCCGGCGTTGCATGTGTGGGGTGATTGTTTTATCATCCAGAAATTCAAAAACCAGCATTCCCAACCGCGTAATAATCAGGGCGATGGCCGCCTGGCGACTCAGGGCACGGCGGATCAAGGGCTGGATTCGGCGCCGGCGGTTCAGGAAACGGGCATCCGGGTCAGAATAACCAAGGGGGGCACTAACAACATCCTGGCAACAACAACAATAACAATAATCAGCAGTAGCGCAATCCGTCTGAGTTTCAGAGTAACTCGAAGCAGCTCAGTTCTGGACAGTATCACGTATTCACGACTGGTCACAGTAAGTGAGACGAGAAGTTGCGGAGGCGAGCAGTTAATGCGGTTGCTCCGGCTCTCCCGCGATATTTACCATGGTCTGAGTATAACATAATGTGGAGCTGGGAGGATCACCCGCCACAGGTAGATGACCCGGGCCGGCTGGCTCTAGTTGTGGCCCCTCAGGTGAATGGCTATATGGTGAATAAAGTGCTTATGGACGGAGGTAGCAACATCAACATCCTTTACTATGACACTTTCCGGCAGATGAAGTTGCTTGACAAAGACCTTAAACCTTACTCTACCGTTTTTCATGGTGTGGTCCCGGGTAAATCAGCATACCAGGTGGGCCGGATTTCATTGGAAGTAGCTTTTGGCGATGAGTATAATTACAAGGTGGAGTCCTTGTGGTTCGAGGTGGTCAAAATCAAAAGTCCCTATAATGCACTATTTGGGAGGCCGGCTTACGCCAAATTTATGGCTAGGCCTTGCTATGTTTATCTGCAACTCAAAATGCCCGGCTTAAATGGTACAATTACCATTCACGGTAATAGGAAAACGGCTCTTGAGTGTGAGGAAGGAGATGCGGCGCATGCAGAGTCTAGTTGTGCTCAAGAGGAGCTGAAATTCTATAAGGGGAACGTTGACCCGAAGGATATGACCCCGCTGAAGAAGCCTATGACAGAAGTTGAGCCGCCACTCAAATTTTCAGCGGACGATACCAAGGCAGTAGATTTCAATCCGGGCGACTCATCCAAGCAGTTCATCATTGGGGCTCACACGGATCCCAAATAGGAAAGCGCGCTCATCGAATTCATCCGTGAGAATCGGGACATCTTTGCATGGAAGCCTTCTGACATGCCGGGTGTACCGAGAGAGTTCATTGAGCACAATCTTAATGTGGATCCAAAGTTTAAGCCGATCAAACAGTTTCTATGACGGTTCAACGAAGAGAGACGTAAAGCTATTGGGGAGGAAGTTGCCCGGCTCTTGGCCGCAGGCTTTATAGTGGAAGTTTTTCACCCGGAGTGGTTGGCCAACCCGGTGCTAGTGCTAAAAAAGAACGACACTTGGCGTATGTGTATAGATTACACGGACCTTAACAAGGCTTGCCCAACTGACCCTTTTGCACTCCCTCGTATCGATCAAATTATTGATGCTATAGCCGGATGTGAAAGTTGCTTCCTGGATGCATATTCAGGATATCCTCAGATTAAGATGGCAACGAAAGATCAGGAGAAGAAGGTGTTTATTACACCTTTTGGGGTGTTCTATTACGTCTCCATGCTTTTCGGGCTCAAGAGTCCCAGGCGACTTAACAACGATGTGTGCAGAACTGCCTCCATAGTCAGATTGGCCAAAATGTTCATGCTTACGTAGACGACATCGTGGTTAAATCCAGAAAGAAGGAAACTCTCCTAGAGGATCTGAAAGAAACCTTTGACAATCTCTGGGTCTACAAGATGATGCTTAACCCGACGAAGTGTGTCTTTGGTGTTCCAGCAGGAAAGCTTTTGGGTTTCTTGGTCTCTGAGCGGGGCATCGAGGCTAACCCGGATAAGATTAAGGCTATCACTTCTTTAGGAGAGCCGACGTGCATTAATGACGTTCAGCGCCTTGCAGGACGGATTGCTGCGTTGAGCCGCTTCATAAGCCGGCTTGGGGAGAAAGCCATTCCTTTATACCAGATGATGAAAAAGACAGACAAGTTTAAGTGGAGCAAAGCAGCGGCCGAAGCACTTGAAGCTCTTAAAAAACAGTTGACTGAGCCACCAGTGTTAGCTGCTCCGGTTGAGAAAGAACCATTACTCCTTTATGTGGCGGCTAACAATAGAGCGGTCAGTGTAGCAATTGTGGTTGAGCGCAAGGAGGCAGGGAAGGAGTATCCTGTGCAAAGGCCGGTTTATTACATTAGTGAAGTTTTGGCAGAGTCTAAGCAGAGGTATCCGCATTGGCAGAAGTTAGTATACAGAGTTTTCATGGCCAACCGCAGGTTAAAACATTACTTTTTGGGGCACCAGATAACAGTGGTCAGTTCCGCCCTGTTGGGAGATATCATTCAAAATAGAGAATCTACAGGGAGAATTGCCAAGTGGGCCTTAGAGCTGGGTCCTCATAACATCAAGTATGTTCCTCGTACAGCAATTAAGTCTCAAGCTTTGGTGGATTTCATAAATGATTGGACCGAATGTCAAGCCCCCGAAGAGAAGCCGGATAACATGTATTGAACTATACACTTTGATGGGTCCAAGCAGCTAGAGGGGTCCGGTGCAGGAGTTGTTCTCACCTCCCCCAAGGGTGACAAGTTCTGCTATGTGCTCCGGTTAATGTTCCCTTGTACTAATAATGCAGCTGAGTATGAGGCACTGCTCCATGGTCTCAGAGTCGCTATAGAGATGAATTTAAGCCGGGTCAGATGTGTAGGCGACTCAGATCTGGTGACTCAGCAAGTTTCAGCTACTTGGGACTCCAAGGATCCACGGATGGCGGCTTATCGACAGGAGGTTGATATCATTGCCGGTAATTTCAAGGGGTACCAGGTGGATCACATTGATCGTCGCAGGAATGAGGCGGCTGATGCTTTGTCACGGTTAGGTTCTCAACGAAAGCCGGTACCACCTAATGTTTTTCTGGATGTGTTGCATCATCCGACTGTCAAGATACCTTCTAAGGAGGATCTGGCTATTCCTGATCCAGAAGCGGAATTGGTGGCGGCTCTACATGCCATCCCAGACTGGACTATGCCTTATTTGGCGTATCTGACACGCGGCGAGTTACCTCAAGCGGAGGGTCTGGCCAGGAAGATCACCCGGCATTCTAAGTCTATGACAATTATCAATGATGAGTTACATAAGTGTAGTGTGACGGGTGTCTTTCAGCGCTGCGTCTCACCAGAGGAGGGCCGGCAGATCTTGAGTGAAATTCATGCTGGCGACTGTGGACATCATGCCGGGTCAAAATCTTTAGTGGCCAAGGCTTTTCGACATGGATTTTTCTGGTTGACAGCTCACAAGGATGCAGAATACTTAGACCGTAAGTGTGACAGCTGTCAGAAGTTTGGCCGGTGTGCTCACATTCCGGCTCAAGAGTTGAGGATGATACCAATCACTTGGCCGTTTGCGGTCTGAGGGCTCGATATGGTAGGACCTTTCAAGAGATCCAAGGATAAGAAAACACACCTTCTGGTGGCGGTTGATAAATTTACTAAGTGGGTAGAGGCAGAGCCGGTCAGCAAATGTGACGCGGCTACAGCGGTTCAATTTATTAAGAGGCTAATCTATCGCTTTGGTTACCCGCATAGTATCATTACGGACAATGGAACAAATCTATCCAAAGGAGCTATGAAAGCATTCTGTGAGAAGGAGCATATCCGGCTCGATGTTTCAGCCGTGGCACATCCATAGTCTAATGGTCAGGCGGAGCGAGCCAATCAGGAAATTTTAGGAGGAGTCAAACCACGGCTCATGGTTCCTTTGAAGCGGACACCCGGATGTTGGGTTGAGGAGTTGCCTTCCGTCTTATGGAGCATCAGAACTACCCCTAACAGATCTACAGGTTTCACGCCTTTCTTCATGGTGTATGGTGCTGAGGCAGTTCTACCCAACGATATCCGGCATGACTCACCAAGGGTGGCGGCTTGTGTTGAGACGGACAATGAGGTAGCACGCCAAGATGCGTTGGACGCCTTGGATGAAGCACAAGAGTTAGCAGCAGTCAGGTCGACAATTTATCAACAAGACCTGCGACGCTATCATAGCTGCAGAGTGAAGACCCGGACATTCCAAGAGGGTGACCTGGTGCTCCGGCTGATTCAAGACCAATCTGGAATGCATAAGTTATCTCCACCATGGGAGGGGCCTTTTGTGATCAGCAGAAACCTTAACAATGGGTCATATTATCTCATTAATATCCGAGATGAGTTGGAAACTGTGGGTCAAGAGACGTTGCGGCCATGGAATATTGCACATCTGCGACCATACTTTACTTAGCAGCTGTTGAAAGCCGCTATCATTGTATATATCATGTTTACATGAGTAAAAGCTAGCATCACCGCAAAGACTGGGGTCTCTACTCTTATGTATAATCAAGATGAAATTTTTCTGGCTCAAAAATTTGAGTTGAAGTGGTTTGTTCGCCATCAAAACGGTTGATCTATCATCCGGTTTTATGCCCTATCAAGCGCTGTTGCAGGGAGGCTTCTTGCCTTCGGGTATAGCTTACATCTCCCCTGCACAGTTTGCTTTTACGCTGTTGCAAGGAGGCTTCTTGCCTTCGGGTATAGCTTACATCTCCCTTGCACAGCCGGCGTTATGCCCAATTAAGCACTGTTGCAAAGAGGCTTCTTGCCTTCGGGTATAGCTTACATCTCCTTTGCACAGCCAGCTGTTATTAAACTATTGCAAGGAGGCTTCTTGCCTCCGGGTATAGCTTACATCTCCCATGCACAGTTGGCTTTATGCCTAGTTTGGTTACATTAAGCACTGTTGTTGATGGAGGCTTCTTACCTTTGGTATAGCTTACATGACCCTAAGACAATAGCGTGTACACCAAATTCTAGTTGCTTATCAACTGCGGCCATCGAAGGGGGCTTCTTACCGACGGGTATCGCTTATCTCACCCTAATGGCCGGCTTTATGCCACTTCCGGTTACTTATTAACCGCGGTTGTCGAAGGGCGCTTCTTACCGAGGGTTTGCTTATCTCACCCTAACAATCGGCGTTTACGCCAAAACTCAGTTGCTTATCAGCTGTAGCTGTTGAAAGAGGCTTCTTGCCTTCGGGTATAGCTTACATCTCCTTTCAAACAGCCGCCTTTATCAGTTAGCCGTGGTTGTCGATGGAGGCTTCTTGCCTTCCGGTATAGCTTACATTACCCATCGACAGCCGACGTCCGCGCCTACAACTGTAGCTGTTGAAAGAGGCTTCTTGCCTTCGGGTATAGCTTACATCTCCTTTCAAACAACCGGCTTTATCAGTTAGCCGTGGTTGTCGATGGAGGCTTCTTGCCTTCGGGTATAGCTTACATTACCCATCGACAGCCGGCGTCCGCGCCTACAACTGTAGTTGTTGAAAGAGGCTTCTTGCCTTCGGGTATAGCTTACATCTCCTTCCAAATAGCCGGCTTTATGCCGTCTCAGGCTGATTATTAGCCGCAGCTGTCGATGGAGGCTTCTTGCCTTAAGGTATAGCTTACATCTCCCATCAACAGCCGGCATTCGCACATACAACATTTGTTGTTAAAAGGAGGCTTCTTACCGTCAGGTATAGCTTACATTACCCTTCATATAGCCGGCTTTAAGCCGCTTCCAGTTCATAAATAGCAGCAATTGTCGATAGAGGCTTCTTACCATCAGGTATAGCTTACATTATCCTACGACAATCGGCTCCTTAATGGATTCATCCGACAAGAATCGGAGCCATGTTGCTCCAGTTGAAAAGAATTGAGTTTTTAAAGAGATTATCCAGCTATAATATTTTGGCGAAGGAATGGCGTCTTCAAAGATAGACACCCCTCATCAGAAAAGCTCAAGGTATATCCATGGAGAGTCGGCAACACATTAAATTGAAACATAGAGAGAAGGAAAGTGCTTACTCTATATATAGCCGCCAAACGGCAAAGTCATGCTTACTCTATTACAAAAACTACTCACATAAGGACCAAAAGGCATTGTCAACCACTCACGACGGGTCATTACATAAGTCTGTGCTCAGAAAGTTTAAAAGAATAAAGTTAAGTTATTGGCCGGCTCATCCTGCTCCGGGTCTTCTGCTGGCTTTATCTAGAGATTTCCCAATTCCCAATTACAGTCAGCCAGAGCAGGGAAAGACCCTTCAAGGAAAGGGGACGCGTCAAGCTCACAAGGGAAGAGATCCTTACTGCGGGCGGGTGTCAGATCCTTCCACTCGTAGAGAGGCCCGCGGATCCTTTTCTCCTCTGCGTCATAAGCCGCCTGATAAGTGCTCAAGTCAGCTTCATCCGCCAGTATAGAGGCCAGATAACGAGACTCTTTGACACACCGGATGTAATCTTCTTCGGTGAATTCTGAGCCGTCATCTCTTTTGGACGGGTAACCATCCATCATTTCAGCTGGCGTTAGCTCGGGAGTGAAGGCCAGAGCCCGACTCAATCCAGCGACGGCTCCTTGGCAGAAAGCGGACTTCTTTAGCTCTTCTATCTGCTTGGGCATTGTGGAGAAGAGTTCCAAGACCCCTTTCAGAGCAGTGGGGATCTTCTCCTTATATTGAACACTCTTGATCATGAAGATGGCGCCACAGTATAGTTGTTCCGCAAAGGTGTAGATGGCCTTCAGTGGCAGAAGGCTATCAGACGCCAACTGCCGGCTCCTGGGACCTAGGTAAGCCGGATAAAGCTAATGAGTCGCCAGTTTTTCAATAGCAATGTTAAAATACAAAGTAAAACAGAAACTTACAAAATAGGGAGGCTGACATCTTCGCTATGTGCTGCTTCAGGCCTTGGAGTTCCTCCGCCACAGCTATAAGCCGCTGGTCAGCGTCATCCGCCCGTTTGGTCAGAGCGGCCTTTTCAGATTCTGCCGTCTCTTTCAAAGAGGTAAGCTTAGAAGTGGCATTGGCCAGCTCCTCAGAGAGAAGCCGACACTTTTCGTTAGCAATGCTTCGGGCTTCTTGCTGAGCCGCCAGGTTGGCCTTCAGATCCGTCAACTGAGACCCGGCTTCATTTAAAGCTTCCTATAATACATCAAAATACAGGATAAGTCGCCAAAATACAGGACGAGTGTTAAAAGCAAATTTATGCAAGTCTCAAACAGATTGCAAGCAATATATTTGACACTTGGGGGCTAATGTATATTTGATCTTTCAATATGCAATGCAGTTCCGGTTCATCTCCTTCGAAGTTAATCCGGAACTTGGGGGCTACACTATGGCTCTTCAATGTACTAACAATGGAAGCACTGACTTAGCTTGATCAAGTTTGAGCCGGCCCTTGGGGGCTACGATTAGATCTTCAATATGTCTACATTAAAGACCCGACTCAAATATAATCTGAGACGGCCCTTGGGGGCTACGATTGGCGGTTCACTTTATCTACAGTACTAAGCTAAAGCAATTCTAAGGGAATTTGGCATGACAATATCTACAGAGGTCACAGAAAAGACCCGGTTCAACTATCAACTAGATTAAACCGGTTCTTGGGGGCTAAGTAAGGATATGGTAAGAAGGAAAGATACCTCATATTTGGTTTTCATCAAACTCACCAGCCGAAGCTCCAAGTCACGACTGGTATTTAGCCGGTTTATATACCCAGCGTGGAGCTCTTCGACTGTCATCTTCTCACACGAAGAGTCAAAGTTCAGCTTCTTCGAGGCTTCAGCCGGCTCTGTATGTTTGGTCAACACATGAGCTAGAGGCGTTTGATGACCAGACCCGGTGATAACAACATCTGGAGTTTCAGGGGTCTTGGTAGGAGTCGCCGGTTTTGAAGGAGCCCTTGGAGGGCTCTCCATGATGGTATTAGCAGCAGTCGGCTCTGTGGAGGCAGCTAGTGAATTTTCTTCTGCTTCAGCCTCCTCCGGTTGTTCGGGCTCCGACTCTTGGATAATTGGGCCGGAGGAGGGCTTGTTGGTCTTGCGACGTTTAGCTTGAGCACTACAAAATAGAAGGATCAGCAGTTGAAGATGTTGCTATCATATTAACAGCTGGATATCCAGATATCATAGTAAGGAATGCTTACAGCGGATTGATCTTGGGCGGTGGTAGAATTGACGCCGAAGAGTCACCGGAGGAAGGAGATTTCTAAAAAGAATAAAACAGAAAGGTGAAGAAAGTGTCAAGTTTACAAAGGAAAGTCAAAGGAAAAGAAGATACTTAAACCTCGGTGGGGCATTTCTTTGGAGCCGGAGAGTTTGGCAGCCCAGACATGAGCTCAGTAGAGATGGTGCTTCGAGTCTGCCGACGCTCGACTTGCTGTTGATTTTTTAAGAGAAAATCGGGAGCCAGATAAGCAAGAGGGTGAGAAAGAGGAACTTTTCTGATAACCCGCCGCGGCTTTCGGGGGACGAAACATTCTGAGCCGGAAGAAACATAATTTACCTCGGGAGCATTGGCACGGCTGGTTTCCACTTCATCTTGCGAGTAAAAACAAGCATTAATAAAGTAGGAAGGTAAAAGATCAAACAAAGCAGTTAAAACTTTACCTCTGAGCTGGATGATGGTGGCGGGTCAAGCAAATTATCTTGCGGGGCATCTTTTTCAGCCCTCTTGGTCGCGACCTTCTTCCTGGATTTCTTTGGAGGGGCAACATATTCCTTCTTACAGAAGTCTGAGTCGGCCTATAGGAATGACCCGGAGAGTGAATACCAAATCAACAAAGTACAAATGACGTCTAAGAGATGAACGAGAAGAGATTAACTTACATCGGGAGCCGGATTATTGACGCAGAAAGGCGCCAGGCCGATGGCACTGCATGAGCCGGAGGCCTTGTGGACAAGGCTCCGGATGGTAGTGGTAATATCATCCTCTGACAGTGTTGATTCGCTGAAGCACAATGAGCTGTCATATCTGCCTTCATACTCGCACATAAGCCGACCTCTGCGGCTTAAAGGCATGATCCGCCAGGAAATCCAGCAGCGGATCAAATCCAATCTTATTAAGCCGTTGGCCAGGAGCGCTTTGATCTTGGCATGGAACGGCTCATATCTGGCACGCTCCGAGGCTGAGAGCCGGCCGGGAAGCTCTGTATCTGTCCTAAGCCGGGAGGGGCGGTAACCCCCCAATGAGTGCTCTTTCTCGGGAGAGGTCTCTGGGCAATAGAACCATGTCTTATTCCAATCTTTTGGGTGACTCGGCATTGGAGTAGCAGGAAAGATGATGTCTCGGCGGCGTTGAATAGAAATGCCGCCCAGCTCCAGACTCGGGCCACCTTTCATTTCAGTTTGGCGGTTGGCGTAGAAGAATTCTCGAAAGAACCCCATAGATGGCTTACTTAGCAGATAAGCTTTGCACAGAACTTGGAAGTTGCAGATGTTGGAAACAGAGTTGGGTGCCAAGTCTTGAGGATGCAGCTTATAAAAATGAAAGACGTCCCGGAAAAACTTAGAGCCGGGTGGCACGAACCCTCGCTCGATGTGATCAGCAAAGACTACTATTTCTCCTTTTTGGGGAGAAGGCCGGGTCTCGTTGCCCGGAACCCGCCAATTGAGAACCTCTTTGGGAGGAAGAGCACCCGATTCAATGTAGCCTGCTAAGTACTCCTCCGTAACGCAAGAACCAACCCAGTTGCATGAGTTGGACGCACGAGACATATTGGCGGCTTAAGTACTGTGCAAGATAAAAGGCGCGATGAGTAAAAGCGCAAGCAAATATTTTTGACGGCTTAAAGGTTTAAGGGCTCTACGGATAAAGTGAAAAGACCCGGTTGATGAGAGCCGGAGAAGCTTAGCGACTCAACAGAAGGAAGGAAGATTGAAAAATCGGCTAAGTCCTAAAAACAGATTCCACGAACTATCACTATGGCTATGGATCTACAAAAGCGGCAAAAAAGGATTTAAATCCAGACCTAGCGATGAACAGTAGAAGGAAAGAAAATGGAGCGGGGCTATCGCGATCCACGCATTACGCGCGGCCGGCCCGCGTGCGGCGGCGGGACGAGAGCGCGATCTGAAAGTAACAACGACATCGAGCTATACTCGTGGTGGCGGTGCCGGAGCCCTACTACGGCAGAGACCTACTACGGCGGAACCCTGCTACGGTGGAATCCTACTACGGCGGTGAGCGATCTAAAGAAAGGGGAGAACTCACCGGAGATGTTGCGGCGGCGGCGGAAGAAATCTGGTCCGTATCAGGGTGATGCAGCGGCCTGGTCAGTGCAGATGCGAAGACGGCGCTGGACGACAAGGACGCTGGAGCGGTGGTGACAGGAAGAAGAAGAGGCACGAGCGGGAGGATGGAAAACTCCGGCCCGCATGGGTCATATTTAAAAAGGGATTAAGGAAGGCGCAAAAATCCAGGCGACGACACCGTTTGACCGAGGCGAACGCCTCGATTCTCGGGATGACAGTTAATGAAAGATTCGGTGGTACGTTAGCAGATCTCATGATGTCACGCCGGGTCATTTCCGGGCGGCTCGCCAAAAGAACGGAAGAGAAGGATGAAGTGAGCAAGCTCAATTCAACCTGGGGCCTAATGTTGGGGATATGACCCCACGATATGACCCGCCCCGGAGACTCCGGGTCATGTTGTTGGCTCGTGAGCCGGCCCAAAGGTGAGCCGTAAGACTGGTGGCCCAGGAAGATAGGCGGCTCGAGGTGTGGGCCGTACAAACAGCCCGGACGGAGAAGACCCGGGCATGCAAGCCGATTCATAGACAGCTTGGACAAGAAGATAGAGAGAGACTCGGTTAGCAATTGTAAATGACCCGGTGGTCCTGACCTCTTATATAAAGGCAGACCCGGGGCGACTTAGGGGAGAGGTAATCGAGAACTAGGTCAAGCTTCTAGCTCCTTGTAATCGATACACAAGCAATACAAACATAAGCAGGACGTAGGCTATTACCTTGACTTGAGGGGCCGAACCTGGGTAAATCCGTGTCTTTCGTCCCAACTAACCCCTTTGAGTCCACCCCGTTAGCGATGGCCTCGAATCTAAGTCTGTTCACCCGGACATCTGCCGTGATAAAACCACAACACCGGTCAATCAATGTGTACGGAGCAGTAGCAAGCTACCAAGGCTCGGTGGAAGCACAAAGAAGCAGTTTCCCGTACAGAGTACTACTAAAGGCACAAGACTAGCTGTCGGATCCCGTACATACCGTTGCACATCACACGTACGCGACATGCCCGATATGCATAGATACAACCATGGCATCACAACATAACCATACATCAACACAACTTTTATTTAAGAGGCTCAAAAGAGCCTTGCATAATATGTTCTTACAGGTAGGAGTCACATGACCCAACACTCAAGTCATACAAGCAAGTTCATACAAACCAAGCGGAAGCATAAAGTTGTCTGAGTACAGACGGTTGAAGGGGTAAAAAGGCACATGGCGTGACTATCTATAGCCTGCCACAGGCATAAGGTCGTAGTTGGGACACCAACTATTCGGCATCGTCGACATCTAGATAGAACCCACCTGATGGGTCCTGAGTCTCATCTGCAACATTTATTAAGCAAACGTGAGTACAAACGTACTCAGCAAGTCTTTAAAACGGACCTAGACTATTCATGCTCAAGTATCAACAAGGGGAGTGGTGGAGTTTATGCAGCAATGCCAGCTTTGACTCATGGCTAACTTATACTACGCAATTTTAACCCTTTGTTTAAATTTTAGATATCGCACATGAGTCCACTAACTCCACAACAATACACCACCATGGATTCACTTTCGTCTCCTACGAGAGTGCCATCCACGGTACTCACACTTGTCTTGATATTTTTATGAGTATCCATTAAATTATCTATGAACAACATAAGTTTTCCAAGTAGTCCATATCCGAGGATGCGGCTATTCAAATAGTTTTATACCCTATAGGGGTGTACTTCTTCACACACGCTCTCGACACTTATCGTTGTGTGCTCATAAAACCATGCACCTCGGCAACCTTCAAGTGGAAGCCCAGCGAGGGAGTCGGCCACGACCATCAATCACACAAGACCTCTAGTCCAGGCTATCGCCTATTTGAGACTGAACCCGCACGGAAGTCCGGCCAAAGTTTCCGCTACGGCCCCAAACAATGTGCGCAAGGTTCCCAAGCCCACCATTCGGGTGACCCTTGATACACGGTGCCACTGCCTACCGCGTCGTAACCCACCCCTAGGGTCGGCGTTACCCATGGCCTCCAGCATGCTATAAACACCATAAACTACTTGCAACTCCTGGACCAAGGACTAAGCGATTGATAAGTCGAGAGGGGTTGAGTTACCGAAACCCAGTGTGTGGTAGTAACTAGTCTTGGATCACAAACACGAAACTCAGTTCCTAAGAACGGTCCCAAAGAGACAACCCGCTATGTACTCCTACATAGCCTCTCATCGCTACCTTTACCAAATCGGGTTCATCATAGGCTTATCACATCAGAACAACATTGTTTCACTCCAGTTCATCACCCAGATGAATCAGACCTGACACAACTCTAAGCATAGCAAGCATAGCAAGCAAAGTAAGCAAAGAACACCATGGCACAAGCATCTACCAGGTATGCTAGGTTGCAAGGTTTACCTATTTACTTTGACAATGACAGGTCATGCGAAGGAATGGGTTCATCTACCATGTATGACAAACAAGTGAACGTTTGTCCTAATGCAATAAACAAGAGCAGGAGCGAGAGAATGGGATGTTATCAGAATTATCAAAGGAGTTGCTTGCCTTGCTGGGAAGCGGAAAGGTTTTCTCCTTCGTTGGAATACTTGGAGGTATCCTCAGAAGCAAGGCCTACCGCAATGTAGATAAATAGCAATCAATACACGACAAGAGCAACAATATGATGCATCATCATGACATGGCAGCATGTATGGATGAGCTAATACAACTACTGTGCAAGTTAATTGAAATGATTTTGAATATAGGTTCGAAATCATTCTCCTTTAAACATTTCATATGTTAACCTATTAGTAAATGTCAATGTTCATCTACTTAGGTTGCTCTAACATGCATGATAACAGCACCATTGGATTCATTGTATTTTTCTGATAAATTTTCATATATAAATTATTTTCATCTGATTTACAGATTAATTTATATGAATTTTCTAAGTTTTTAGTATTTTCTAGAATTAATTTAATTCAGAAAATTCATTATTGCATCAGCATGACATCACCATGATGTCAGCTGGTCAACAGACCGTTGACAGGTCAAACCTGACCAGTGGGGTCCACTGGTCAGTGACCCAGCCACTAACAAGGTTAATTGTTTAACTAATTATTAATTAGATTAGGGTAGGGCCCACTGGTCAGTGGGCCATTAACTTAATTAAATAATCAATCAGATTTTAATTAGCAGGGTCCGGCCCCACTTGCCAATGACTCAGGGGGTCAAATCCCCATGGTCAACGCCGGCAAGACCCACCGGCGTTGAGCCGCCGGTGGCTCTAGAGACGGCGGAGGGGTCGGGTTCCCTCCTCCGGCAACCAAAACGACGGCAGAGGGCACCAGACAGGGCTATGCTCACGCGCACATCCAACCCGATACCTCTCAGAGGTTGAGACAGCCGGGATCGACACCGGCGACGATCTCGGTGGTTGCCAGAGCTCGGGAAAGCACGAGCTCAACGAACCAGGGCGCAACACGGCAAGGGCTTAGCATCTACGGGCCCTATACGACCCCACGAGCTCGACGGTGGCCTTGGATGGACCAGCTGGTCACCGGAGCAGCACCGGCGACGAGCTCGTGCGGCAGGGCATTCGGGAGCCGTCGCAAACGGGGCCAACAGAGGGGGAAATGGCCGGGGAAGAGAGGGGAAAGGGCCTGGAGCTCACAGCGGGCTCGGAGCCGACGAGAGCTGGCTCGGGGAGGGCTCGGAGGCGATGAACCAACGATGGTGTTGCTTGGGTCCGAGGAGGAAGATGAGCTTGAGGGCGACGGGGGCGATGAGGCGGAGCCTCTGGCGGGCTCAGGGAGGTGCGAGAGCGGCTGCAACTGCAGCGGCGAGCTTGCGGGGCCGTCGGCCATGGCGGAGAAGAGGAAAGGAAGAAGCAGGGGGGAAGAATGGGCAAAGAGAGCGAGATGGGGACAACAACGCGTCCTCATCCGCTCGCCAGCGCGGCGGGGGATACAGGCGCGCAGGGAGCTATGTGGCAGCTCCGGCGCGAGCGCACGGCGAGCACGCGCTCGTCCTCCTGGCCGCCAGGAGGACGACGACGGTGCTGGGCCAGCTGGGCCGGCCCAGGTGCTGCCTCCTTTCTTCTTCTTTTTTAACTTTCCAGATTCTGTTTTATTTCTCTGACATTTATTTTATTTATTTTTAGGCACATATGCTAGGTATAAAATATCCCAAATATTTTATAGAACCCAGTTTGAATATTTCAAACTTCTATAAAAAGTTTCAAAATATTTTGAAAACTGAAATAATGATAATGCTTTATTTGGCATTTTCAGCAGCTTTAATATTTATTTTTAAATTACTATAAATGTTCAAATATTTAAAATGGACCCTTGTATAATCATGTCTACATTTATTAGACATAGGGACCATTTTAGATGGGCATTTTGGATTTGTTGGCTTTTCACAATATTTAAATTGGTTTGATTCAAGTGAGGGTTTGGGGTTTCTGTTAATCCCCATTTCAAATTGATGCAAAAAGTGAAACATGATGCACACACATGCTGTCCTAAGAAAGCTAGCTAGGGATGTGACATTATCCATGAATCTTATTTCAATCTCCTCTGATTTCTTATATGCATGATTTCATATCCTTGCAAGTCTCTTAGAGTTATTGGTTTGGTTTGGCCAACTAGATTGGTAATTCTTGCAATGGGAGAAGTGCTTGGTTTTCGGTTCAATCTTGCGGTGTCCTCACCCAGTGACAAAGTAGGGGTAGCGAGGTATTGTATTGTTGCCATCAAGGGTAACAAGATGGGGTTGTCATCATATTTCTTGAGTTTATCCCTCTACATTATTTCATCTTTCTTAATGCGTTACTCTGTTCGTCATGAACTTAATACTCTAGATGTAGGCAGGAGTCGGTCGATGTGTGGAGTAATAGTAGTAGATGCAGAATCGTTTCGGTCTACTTGTCATGGACGTGATGCTTATATGCATGATCATTGCCTTGGATAACTACATGATTATTCGCTTTTCTATCAATTGCTTGAAAGTAATTTGTTTACCCACCATGATATTTGCCTTCAAGAGAGAAGCTTATAGTGAAACCTGCCCCTGGGTCTATTTTCCATCATATATTTTGAGATCTATACTTGCTGCAATTTATTTACCTTTTACTTTCCGCACTTGTTACATCTATCTCTATCGGATCTAATCCTTTCAAATAACCGTGAAGGGATTGGCAACCCCTTTATAGCGTTGGGTGCAAGAGTTTGATAATTTGTGTAGGTGAATCCAATGGTGACTTGCTTGTTCCTCCTACTGGATTGATACCTTAGTTCTCAAGACCTGAGGGAAATACTTAGCTATGCCGCTGCATCACCCTTTCCTCCTCAAGGGAAAACCAATGCATGCTCAAGAGGTAGCAAGAAGGATTTCTGGCGCCGTTGCCGGGGAGGATACACATCAAGCCTACCAAGTACCCATCACAAACTCATCTCTTGCATTTACTTTATTTGCCATTTGCCTCTCGTTTTCCTCTCCCCCACTTCTAAAACGACTTTTAGAAAATACCAAAAATATTTGCCTTTTTATTCGCCCTTCTTTCACTTGCTTGAAATCATGGCTAGCCTTACTACTATAACTAATACTCTCGAGTATGAGGTTCTGAATTTTAAGCAAAGGGAGGGAGAAAACTTAAAAGATGCTTGGTATAGAATTTTCAATTCTCAAAATAGATCTATTTGTAAGCAATCTACCATCGTTCTACTTCGCATTTTTTACGTGGGTATCACTCCTTGGAATAGATATGTTCTAGATACCATCATGGGAGGGATTTTTTTGGGAAGTCGTACCTTTGACTCTTCTAGTGCTATGATAAATTTGTTAGGATCACCCCCAATCATGGTTAATGGAACAATTTTAACTCTAGAACATGTGATGCGAAGGCTTGATATTATTGAAAAAAGGGTTGCTACGGTTGAGATTATTGAAAACTTGGATAAAAAGATTCATAATAACATTAGTCAGTATGGATCTAAAGTAGGAGTTACCTTAAAAAATCTCAAGGAAAAAGAACCCATAGTTAATGAAAAATTGGAACAAGATTCCTCTAGAATTCGCAAGCTAGAGGACATTATTACCAACTTGGGATCCGCTTTTGCTTTAGTACAAACCACTCCAACTCCTTTGCCTCCTAAGGCTGCCAAGTTTGTTTGTGTTCCTAAAAATAAGGGTGAATCTTCTAGTAAAGATGAAGATCTTAAAACAATAAGTATTCACCCCAACTTTCTCAATATTATTAAGGAACCAATTGCCACCATTGAATCTCTTGATTTTTTTACCCAGGAGTATTATCATTGATAAGAAAAAGGGCCTCCTAGGGATTATAAGTGTGCAATTGAGGAGTTTCATACCAAATATGACAATACCTAGATCTATTGTGTTTTGCCTATCTAGGGGCATTAAACAATAGCGCTTGTTGGGAGGCAACCCAATTTTATTTTGTGTTCTGATTTTTGCTTCTGTTTTTTGAGTGTTTCCCACATTATTACTTCTGTATTAATTATGTTTTGGCGTTTTAATTAGTGTTTGAGCCAAGTAAAACCTTTGGGGTGATCTATGCTAGTTGTTGATTTGATCTTGCTAAAAAATAAAAACTTTTGCGCTCAGTCCAGAAATTTTCTAATTTCTTTAGTGTCTAATTGATCTGAAATTTTTACACAAGATTTATATATAAATTTCCCAGGTTTTAATATTTTTTCAGAATCTTTTGAGTTACATAAGTATACAAAATTTGCATATATCTACAGACTGTTCTGGTTTTGACAGATTCTGTTTTCTTTGAGTTGTTTGCCTATTTTGATGAATCTATGGGTTGTATCATGTGGTATGAGCCATGGGGAAGTTGGATTACAGTACGTATAAAACCAATATAAATAAATAATGAGTTCACAACAGTACCTAAAGTGGTGATTTATTTTCTTATACTAACGGATCTCACGAGTTTTCTGTTAAGTTTTGTGTTGTGAAGTTTTCAAGTTTTGGGTAAAGATTTGATGGATAATGGAATAAGGAGTGGAAAGAGCTTAAGCCTGGCGATGCCCAAGCCACCCCAAGTCATATTCAAGGATGCCAAAGAGCCTAAGCTTTGGGATGTCCCGGAAGGCATCCCCTCTTTCGTCTTCAATCCATCGGTAAATTTACTTGAGGCTATATTTTTATTCACCACATGATAAGTGTTTTGCTTGGAGCGTCTTGTATAATATGAGTCTTTGCTTGTTAGTTTGCAACAATCATCCTTGCTGCACACATATTTTGAGAGAGACATGTAGAATCGTGAATTTATTAGAATACTCTTTGTGCTTCACTTATATCTTTTGAGTTGGGCAATTTTGCTCTATATGCTTCACTTATATATTTTAGAGCATGGTGGTGTTTTTGTTTTATAGAAATACTTGAACTCTCGTACCTCACATATATTTTTTTGTGAGTTTCTAAAAATAGCATGGAAATTAGTTTAGGTTATGAATTTAGTCCTAATATGATAGGCATCCAAAAGGGATATAATAAAAACTTCCATATTAAGTGCATTGAGTATTTATGAGAAGTTTGATTCCTTGCATAAAGTTTTGAGATATAAAGATGGTAATGTTAACAGACATGTTAGGAAGTAAATTGTGATTTCGTAAAAATACTTGTGTAAAGGTTTGTGATTCCCGTAGCATGCACGTATGGTGAACCACTATGTAAGGAAGTCGGAGCATGACTTGTTTATAGATTGTCGACCTTTGTGTGAGAGTCAGGCGCGTGCGATGGTTAACTCCTACCAACCTCCCCCCTAGGAGCATGCATTTAATGCTTTGATTCAATGACTAATAGACTTTCGCAATAAGTATGTGAGTTCTTTATGACTAATTTTGAGTCCATGGATTATACGCACTCTCACCCTTCCACTTTTGCTAGCCTTTCTAGTACTGCACAACTTTCACCGGTGCAACAAACACTTTCCTCAAAACAGCCACCATATACCTCCTCAAAACAGCCACCATATATCTTTCCTCAAAACAGCCACCATACCTACCTATTATGGCATTTCTATAGTCATTTTGAGATATATTGTCATGCAACTTCCACCGTTTCCTTTTATGACATGCACCATCACTTCCATATTGCATATAGAGTCATATTTTGTCATAGGTATCGAGTTGTAATTTTCCTTTTGAGTTATATGTAAATAAAAGTGTGATGATTTTCATTATAGAGCATGTCCCATGTGAGGAAAGGATGATGGAAGCTATAATTCCCTCACAAGTGGGGATGCGATTCCGGACTTTATGAAAAATAAAAGAGGCCAACGAAGCCCAAATAAAAAATGAATAAAAGAGTCCTTAGATGCCCAATAAAAAATGAGAGTAAATAGAGAAGGGACATTGCTACGACCTTTTTCCACACTTGTGCTTCAAAGTAGCACCATGATCTTCATGATGGAGAGTCTCCTATTTTGTCACTTTCATATAGCTTGTGGAATTTTTCTTCATGATGCACATCCACTTAGTTTCATTTTGAGCTTTCATACACTTATAGCTCTAGTGCATCCGTTGCATGGCAATCCCTACTCACTCACATTAATATCTATTGATGGGCATCTCCATGGCCCGTTGATATGCCTAGTTGAGGTGAGACTATCTTCTCCCTTTACTTGACAACCTCCACCATATTCTATTCCACCTATAGTGCTATATCCATGGCTCACGCTCAGGTATTGCATGAGAGTTGAAAAAGTTTGATAAAATAAAGGTGTGAAAAAAATTGCTTGACTTTTCATCGGGGTTGTGCATGATATAAATACTTTGTGCGGGGAAGATGGAGCATAGCCAGACCATATGATATTGTAGGGATAACTTTCTTTTGCCATTATATTTTGAAGAGATACAATTGCTTTGCTAGTATGCCTGAAATTTTATTGTTTCTATATCAATATTAAGCTTTTGTTTTGAGTCTTACGGATCTGAATATTCATGCCAAAATAAAGAATATTACTTGGATAAATATGTTAGGTAGCACTCCACATCAAAAATTCTGTTTTTATCATTTACCTACTCGAGGACGAGCGGGAATTAGGCTTGGAGATGCTGATACATATCCAACTTATCGATAATTTTTTATGATGGCATGCTATTATATTATCTATTTTGGATGTTTCACATGCATTAATATGTTATTTTACATTATTTTTGGGACTAACCTATTAATCTAGAGCCAAGTGCCAGTTTCTATTTTTTCCTTGTTTTTGAGTTTTGCAGATATGGAATATTAAACGGAGTCCAAACGGAATAAAACCTGCGGAAGGAATTTTTTGGGAAGGAAACAAGTCATCCAATCTTGGAGTGCACGTCAGGGGAGGTGCCAGGGCGCCAAAAGCCTGCTAAGCCCAGGCCCCTCCTGGTCGCACCTAGCAGGCTTGTCACCTCCTAGCAGGTCTCCTAACTCTAATTCTTGGCCTATAGATACCAAATATTCCCCCAACATCAAAAAAAGCCACGCTAATACTTTTCCGCCGCCGGAAGCCTCCGTTCTCGAGAGATCTAATCTTGGATCCTTTTCCGGTAATCTGTCGGAGGGGTTTTGATCATGGAGGGCCTCTACATCAACTACATTGCCCCTCTGATGATGCGTGAGTAGTCCACCACAGACCTATGGGTCCATATCTAGTAGCTAGATGGCTTCTAATCTCTCTTTGATCTTACATACTATGTTCTTCATGATCTTCATGGAGATCTATCCGATGTAATCCTCTTTTGTGGTGTGTTTGACAAGATCCGATGAATTGTGAGTTTATGTTCGGAGTATCCATGAATCTTATCTGAATCTCCTCTAATTTCTTATATGCATGATTTCATATCCTTGCAAGTCTCTTCAAGTTATTGATTTGGTTTGGCCAACTAGATTGGTAACTCTTCCAACGAGAGAAGTGCTTGGTTTTGGGTTCAATCTTGTGGTGTCCTCACCCAGTGACAAAGTGGGGGTAGCGAGGCACGTATTGTATTGTTGCCATCAAGGGTAACAAGATGGGGTTTTCATCACATTGCTTGAGTTTATCCCTCTACATCATGTCATCTTTCTTAATGCGTTACTCTCTTCTTCATGAACTTAATACTCTAGATGCAGGCAGGAGTCGCTCGATGTGTGGAGTAATAGTAGTAGAAGCAGAATCGTTTCGGTCTACTTGTCACGAACATGATGCCTATATGCATGATCATTGCCTTGGATAACTACATGATTATTCGCTTTTCTATCAATTGCTCTACAGTAATTTGTTTACCCACCATGATATTTGCCTTCGAGAGAGAAGCCTCTAGTGAAACGTATGGCCCCGGGGTCTATTTTCCATCAAATATTTTCAGATCTATACTTGCTGCAATTTATTTACCTTTTAATTTCCACTCTTGTTACATCTATCTCTATCGGATCTAATCCTTGCAAATAACTGTGAAGGGATTAACAACCCCTTTGTAGCATTGGGTGCAAGAGTTTCATGATTTGTGTAGGTGCATCCATTGGTGACTTGCTTGTTCCTCCTACTAGATTAATACCTTGGTTCTCAACAACTGAGGGAAATACTTACCTACTTCACTGCATCACCCTTTCCTCCTCTAGGGAAAACCAACGCATGCTCAAGAGGTAGCAGTCACTGCCACCAAGCTACTAGAGCTTCGTGATGAACTATAACATGCCAGGGATGGGTAAGATGATCCCTGAGTTGTTCGCGATGTTTGACACCGCAAAGGTAGAAATCAAGAAGGAGCATCAACAATTGATGGTTAGTGAAACCACTAGTTTCGAGAAGGGAAAGGCCTAGGAGGGAAACTTGATGGATAGAAAGTCAGTTGCTGCTCTAGTGAAGAAACCCAAGGTTGAACCCAAACCCGAGACTAAGTGCTTATATTATGAGGAGAACGGTCACTGAAGTCGAACAACCGTAGAAACATGGTAGATAAGAAGGCTGGCAACGTCGACAGAAGTATATTTGATATGCATGTTATTGATGTGTACCTTGTTAGTACTCCTAGTAGCACCTGGGTATTGGAACTGGTTCGGTTGCTAAATGTTAGTAACTCGAAATAAAAGCTTCGGAATAAATGGAGGCTAGCTAAGGGTGAGGTGACGATGTGTGTTGGAAGTGTTTCCAAGGTTGATGTGATCACCATCGCACACTCTCTCTACCTTCAGGATTAGTGATAAACCTAAATTAACGTTATTTGGTGTTTGCGTTGAGCATGAACGTGATTAGATTGTGTTTATTGCAATACGGTTATTCATTTAAGTTAGAGAATAATGGTTATTCTGTTTACATGAATAATACCTTCAATGGTCATGCACCCAATGGGAATGGTTTATTAAATCTTAATCATAGTAATACACGTGTTCATAACATTGATGCCAAAAGATACAAAGTTAGTAATGATAGTACCACATACTTGTGGCACTGCCGCTAAATGTCATATTGGTATAAATTGCATGAAGAAACTCCATGCTGATGGATCTTTGGACTCATTCGATTTCGAATCGGTTGAGACATGCGGACCATGCCTCATGGGCAAGATGACTAAAGACCCCGTTTTCGGTATGATGCAGCGGGCTAGTAACTTATTGGAAATAATACATGTTGATGTATGCGGTCAAATGAGTGTTGTAGCGTGCAGTCAATATCGTTATTTTCTTACCTTCACTGATGATTTGAGTAGATATGAGTATATTTACTTAATGAAACACAAGTCTGAAACATTTGAAAAGTTCAAACAAATTCAGAGTGAAGTTTGAGATCATCATGACAAGAATATAAAAATGTCTACGATATGATCGTGGAGGTGAATATCTGAGTTATGAGTTTTGTATGCAACTTAAGACAATGTGAAAGTTGTTTCACAACTCACGCCACCTGGAACACCATAGTGTGATGGTGTGTCCGAACGTCATAGTCGTGCTCTATTGGATATGGTGCGTACTATGATGTCTCTTATAGTTTTTACAATATAATTAGAGACAACTACATTCACTTTAAATAGTGCACCATCTAAATCCATTGAGATGACACCGTATGAATTATGGTTTGATAGAAACCTAAGCTGTCATTTCTCAGAGTTTGGGAATGCGACACTTATGTCTGATAAGCTCGAACCCAAAGCGAAAAAGTGCAACTTCATAGGATACCCTAAGAACAGTTGGGTATACCTTCTATCTCAAATCCGAGTGCAAAGTGTTTGTTGCTAAAAACGGGCCCTTTCTCGAGGAAGAGTTTCTCTCGAAAGGATTGAGTGGGAGGAATATAGAACTTGATGAGGTTGTTGAACCTTTGTTTCAACCAGAGAGCAACGCAACATAGAAAGATGTTTCTATGGAACCTACGTCAGTTGAAGAGGAAGTTAATGATGATGATCATGAAGCTTCAGATCAAGTTTCTACCGAACCTCATAGGTTGACAAGGAAATGTACTGCCCTGAGTGGTATGGCAATCCTATCTTGGAAATCATGTTGTTAGACAACAATGAGCCTACAGACTATGAAGAAGCGATGGTGGGCCCGGATTCCAACAAATGGCTAGGAGCCATGAAATCCGAAATAGGATCCATGTATGAAAACCAAGTATGGACTCTGGTAGACTTGCCCGAACGGCAGGCCGTTGAGTACAAATTGACCTTTAAGAAGAAGACAAACGCTGATGGTAAATGTCACCATTTATAAAGCTCGACTTGTCGCAAAGTAGTTTCTGACAAGTTCAAGGAGTTGACTGCGATGAGACTTTCTCACCCGTAGGGATGCTTAAGTTTGTTGAAATTATGTTAGCAGTTGTTGCATTTTTCAATTATGAAATTTGGCAGATGAATGACAAAACATAGTTTCCTTAACGGTTTTCGTGAGGAAAGGTTGTATGTGATACAACCGGAAGGTTTTGGTCACTCCTAAGGATGCTAAAAGGCGTGCAAGCTCCAGCATCCTTCTGTGGGCTAGAGCAAGCATCTCGGAGTTGGAATATGCTTTGATGAGGTAATCAAAGTTTTTGAGTTTATACAAAGTTTATGAGAAACTTGTATTTACAAGAAAGTGAGTGGGAGCACTATTGAATTTCTGATATGTATATGTGGTTGACATATTGTTGATCAAAAATAATGTAGAATTTCTGGAAAGCATAAGGGTTGTTTGAAAGGTTTTCTTCTCAAAGGAAAACCATGACAAAGCTACTATTATATTAAGCATCAAGATCTATATAGATAGATCAAGACGTCTGATAAATTTTCAATGAGTACATACCTTGACAATATTTCAAAAGAGTTCAAAATGGATTAGTCAAAGAAGGAGTTCTTGCCTGATTTGTAAGGTGTGAAGTTGAGTAAGACTCAGAGCTCGACCAATGCAGAAGAAAGAGAAAGGACGAAGGTCGTCCCCTATGCCTTAGCCATAGGCTCTGTATAGTATGCCATGCTATGTACCGCACATGTGTGTGCCTTGCCATAAGACTGTCAAGGAGTGCAAGAGTAATCCAGGAGTGAATCACTGGATAGTGGTCAAGATTATTCTTATTAACTAGAGGACTAAGGAAATATTTCTCGATTATGGAGGTGATAAAGAGTTCGTCGTAAAGGGTTGCGTCGATGCAAGCTTTAACACCAATCCAAATGAATCTGAGTCGCAATCCGGATACGTATAATGAAGCAGGCATTTGGAATAGTCCAAGTGGAGTGTGGTAGGAGTGTCTACAGTATGACATAGAGATTTGCAAAGTACACACGAATCTGAATGTTGCAGACCCGTTGACTAAAGACCTCCCTCACATGTAAAGCATGATCGAACCTCAGAACTCATTAGGTGTTAGATTCATAACAATGTAAATCACATGGTGATGTGAACTAGATTATTGATTAGAGGCAATAATAAATTGGTTATTATTATATCCTTGTTCGTGATAATCGTTTATTATCCGTGCTATAATTGTATTGATTGGAAACTCAAATACATGTGTGGGTACATAGACAACACTCTGTCCCTAGTATGCCTCTAGTTAACTAGTTCGTTTATCAAAGATGGTCAAGGTTTCCTGGCCATAGACACGAGATGTCATTTGATAACGGGATCACATCATTGGGAGAATGATGTGATGGGCAAGACCCAAACTATAAACATAGCATATGATCGTGTTAGTTTATTGCTATAGTTTTTTGCATGTCAAGTATCTGTTCCTATGACCATGAGATCATGCAACTCACTGACACTAGAGGAGTGCCTTGTGTGTATCAAACGTCGCAACATAAATGGGTGACTATAAATATGCTCTACAGGTATCTCCGAGGGTGTCTGTTGAGTGGGCATGGACCAGGACTGGATTTGTTACTCCGTGTGACAGAGAGGTATCTCAGGGCCCACTCGGTAATACAACATCACAACAAGCCTTGCAAGCAATGTGACTAAAGTGTTAGTCACGGGATCTTGTATTACGAAATGAGTAAAGAGACTTTCCGGTAATGGGATTAAACTAGGTATACAAATACTGACGATCGAATCTCGGGCAAGTAACATACCGAAGAACAAAGGGAACATCATACAGGATTAACTGAATCCTTGACATAGAGGTTCAACCGATAAAGATCTTTGTAGAATATGTAGGAACCAATATGGGAATCCAGGTCCCGCTATTGATTATTGACCGTGGAGGTGTCTCGGTCATGTCTACATAGTTCTCGAACCCGGAGGGTCTGCACACTTAAGGTTTGGTAACGTTTCGGTACTATAGAGTTGTGTATGGTGGTGACCGAAGGTTGTTTGGAGTCCCGAATGAGATCCTCGATGTCACGAGGAGCTCTGAAATGGTCCGAAGGTAAAGATTGATATGTATGAAGTCCTGTTTTGGTCACCAGAAAAGTTTCAGGCTCATCGATAGTGTATCGGGAGTGCCGGGAGGGTATCGGGGGACCATCGGGAGGGGTGTCTCGATCCAAGGGCCTCATGGGCTGTGAGAGGAGGCAGACCAGCCCCTGGTGGGCTGGCCGAAGCTTCCCCTAAGGGCCCATGCGATTCGCGTAGAGGGAAAAGGCAACCCAAAAGGGGGAAGAATTTCCAAGTGGGGGAAGAGTCCTACTAGGAGTAGGATTGGAGTCCAACTCCCTCTCCTCCTCACTTCGGCCGCACAAAGGGCCAGCCCTAGGGAGCAAGCCTCCCTCCCTCCCTCCTACATATACTAGAGGATTTAGAGGGGAGAACTAACCCTTATTACCACGTGCTATATCAGAAGGACCATGATCAGGATCGCGAGATGATTCGTGATTTGATCGCGAGACGGATCGTGATTGGATCGCGAGAAGGATCGTGATGGGATTGTGGGATGCTCGGCGATTTGGATCGCAAAGACGTTTGACTACATCAACCGCGTTTCTTAATGCTTCCCACTTAGAGATCTAGAACGGTATGTAGATCCACTATCCCCCTCGTATATGCTCATCACCATGGATAGATCTTGCGTGTGCGTAGGAAAGTTTTTGTTTCCCATGCAACGTTCCCCAACAGCTAAAAGGTATGCAAGCTCTAGCGATCCTTCTATGGACCGGGGCAAACATCTCAGAGTTGGAATATGTGCTTTGATGAGGTGATCAAAGCTTTTGGGTTTATACAAAGTTTGCAAGAAACTTGTATTTACAAGAAAGTGAGTGGGAGCACTATAGCATTTCTTATAAGTATATGTGGATGACATATTGTTGATAAGAAATAATGTAGAATTTCTGGAAAGCTTAAAGGGTTGTTTGAAAGGAGTTTTTCAAAGGAAGACCTAGAATGAAGCTACTTAAATATTGGGAATCAAGATCTATAGAGATAGGTCAAGACGCTTGATAAAACTTTCAATGAATACATACCTTGATAAGATTTTGAAGGAGTTCAAAATATATCAGTCAAAGAAGGAGTTCTTGGCTATATTGTAAGGTATGAATTTGAGTAAGACTCAAAGCTCAATCATGTTAGAAGAAAGAGAAAAGACGAAGGTCATCCCCTGTGCCATAGCCATAGGCTCTATATAGTATGACATGTTGTGTACCGCACCTGGTGTGTGCCTGGCCATGAGTCTGTCAAGGGGTACAAGAGTGATCCAGGAGTGGATCACTGGACATCGGTCAAAATTATCCTTAGTAACTAGAGGACTAAGGAAACATTTCTCGATTATGGAGGTGATAAAGAGTTCATCATAAAGGGTTACGTTGATGCAAGCTTTGACACCAATCCGGATGACTTTGAGTAGCAATCCGGATACGTATAGTGCAACAGTCGTTTGTAATAGTTCCAACTGGAGCGTGGTAGAAGCATCTACAATATGACATCGAGATTTTCAAAGTACACATGGATCTGAATGTTGTAGACCCGTTGACTAAAACCTCTCTCACAAGCAAAACATGATCAAACCCCAGAACTCATTGGGTGTAAATCACATGGTGATGTGAACTAGATTATTGACTTTGGTGCAAGTGTGAGACAGTTGAAATATGCCCTAGAGGCAATAATAAATTAGTTATTATCATATTTCCTTGTCCATGATAATCGCTTATTATCCATGCTAGAATTGTATTGATTGAAAACTCATATACATGTGTGGGAACATAGACAACACCATGTCCCTAGTAAGCCTCTACTAAACTAGCTCGTTGATTAGAGATAGTCAAGGTTTCCTGACCCTAGACATGAGTTGTCATATGATAACGGGATTGATACATCTGCAAGGTATCTATAATTTATGAAGTATTCATGCCATGTTTACAAAAATTCTATATAATTTTGGTATGATTTTATTAGAACTAACCCATACTGACGTTGTTTTCAGCGAAACTACCGTGGTGTCATTTTTTGTGCAGAAATAAAAGTTCTCGGAATGGGATGAAAATTTAGTATGATTTTCTTTGGACCAAAATAGACACCCCGAAGCATTGGAGCTAGGACATAAGAGCCACGAGAAGGTGGCAAGCCTGCCAGGCGCGGCCACCCCCTGTCCATGCCTAGAAGGCTTGCCACTGCCTCGTGCACCCCTTGACGTGAGATCGACGCCAAAAATTCCTATAAATATAAAAACCTCTGAAAATAAACCTAGATCGGGAGTTCCGCCATCGCAAACCTCCAGAGCCATGAAAAACCAATCGGGATCCCATTCAGGCACTCTGTCGCAGGGGGAAACCATCACCGGAGGCCATCTTCATCATCCCGGCGCTCTCCATGATGAGGAGGGAGTAGTTCACCCTCGGGGCTGAGGGTATGTACCAGTAGCTATGTGTTTGATCTCTCTCTCTCTCTCTCTCTCTTTCTCTCTCTCTCGTGTTCTTGAGATGGCACGATCTTGATGTACCACGAGCATTATTGATATAGATGAATCATATGGAGTTTTCCCCTCTCTATCTTCTTGTGATGAATTGAGTTTTCCCTTTGAAGTTCTCTTATCGGATTGAGTCTTTAAGGATTTGAGAACACTTGATGCATGTCTTGCGATGGGATATCCGTGGTGACAATGGAATGTTCTATTGATCCACTTGATGTATGTTTTGGTGATCAACTTGCGGGTTCCGTGACCTTGGGAATCTATGCATAGGGGATGGCACTCGTTTTTGTCTTGACTTTCCGGTAGAAAATTTGGGGCACTCTTTGAAGTTCTTTGTGTTGGATTGAACATGATGAATCTAAAATCATGTGATGCATATTGTATAATCAAGCCCATGGGTACTTGTGAAGACATTGGAGTATCTAGGTGACATTAGGGTTTTGGTTGATGTGTGTCTTAAGGTGTTATTTTAGTACAAACTCTAGGGCTATTTGTGACACTTATAGGGATAGCTCATAAGATTGACCGAAAAAGATAACTTGGAGGTGGTTTTGTATCCTACAATAATTTCTTTGTTAGTTCTTCACTATTTGTGACTTTCGAGTGAACTCTTTGTCACACGAGAGGTATTTACATATGATTCAACTATGTCAGTATTGTTGAGAGAACTTGCACTAGTGAAAGTATGAACCTTGGGCCTTGTTTTCAAGCATTGCAATACCATTTTCGCTCACTTTTGTTACTTGCTACCTTGCTGTTTTTATATTTTCAAATTACAAAAGCCTATACCTACCATCCATATTACACTTGTATCACCATCTCTTCTCTGAACTAGTGCACCTATACAATTTACCATTATATTGGTTGTGTTCAGGACACAAGAGACTCTTTGTTATTTGCTTGCAGGGTTGTTCGAGAGAGACCATCTTCAACCTACGCCTCCCACGGATTGATAAACCTTAGGTCATTCACTTGAGGGGAAATTGCTACTGTCCTACAAAACTCTGCGCTTGGAGGCCCAACACGAGTCTACAAGAAGAAGGTTGTGTAGTAGACATCAGGGATCACATCATTAGGAGAATGATGTGATGGACAAGACCCAACCGTAAGCATAGCATAAGACCTTGTTAGTTTATTGCTACTGCTTTATCCATGTCAGGTATTTGTTCCTACGACCATGAGATCACGCAACTCCCTAACACCGTACGAATGCCTTGTGTGTATCAAACGTCACAACATAAGTGGGTGACTATAAAGGTGCTCTACAGGTATCTCCGAGGATGTATGTTGGGTTGGCGTGGACCGAGACTGGGATTTGTCCCTCGGTATGACGGAGAGGTATCTGTGGGCCCACTCTGTAACACAACATCACAAGAAGCTTGCAAGCAATGTGACTAAGTAATTAGTCACGTGATCTTGTGTTACGGAACAAGTAAAGAGACTTGTGGGTAACGAGATTGAACTAGGTATGGAGATACCATTGATCGAATCTCGGGCAAGTAACATACCGATGGACAAAGGGAACTTCATACGGGATTGTCTGAATCCTTGACATCACGGTTTGATCGATAAAGATCTTTCTAGAATATGTAGGAACCAATATGGGCATCCAGGTCCCGCTGTTGGTTATTGACCATAGAGTTGTCTCGATCATGTCTACATAGTACTCGAACCCGCAGGGTTTGCGCACTTAACGTTCGTTGACGATTTTGTATTGTTGAGTTATGTATGTTGGTGATCGAAGGTTGTTCGGAATCCCGGCTGAGATCTCGAACATCACGAGGAGTTCTAGAATGGTCCGGAGGTAAATATTTATATATGGGAAGTCATATTTTGGCTACCGAAAAAGTTTTGGGTTTTCCCGATATTGTATCGGGAAGCTTCTAGAAGGTTCCTAAACCTTCCGGAGGAGTCCAGAAATCCACCAAGGGTTCCACCACGTCCCAAGGGTTTGCATGGGCTGAGGGGAGGCGCCTTGGCCTTATTGGTCCAGGTGCACAAGTCCCTCAAGGCCCATGTGGCTTAAGGCCAAGCGCACAAGTCCTTCAAGACCCATGTGGCTAGAGAGAGGTGGAAAGTCCACGTGTTTATGGAAAGGGAGGGAATTGAACTAAGAGTCCAACTCCTCCCCCTTGGCTGCGCCCTAGGACCTTGAGGGGCTGATCTCCACTCCCCGCCACCTATATATAGAGGGGAGGGTGTCGGTGTCAAAACCGGCGAATCTCGGGTAGGGGGTCCCGAGCTGTGAGACTAGGATCGATGGTAACAGGTGACGAAGAAGATGATGTTTACCCAGGTTCGAGACCTCCTATGGAGGTAAAACCCTACATCCTGCTTGATTAAATTGATGGTACGAAGGCTACAGAGTTGATCTACCTCGAGATCGAATAGCTAAACCCTAGACGAGTTTCTCTGCCCTACAATCTAAAACCCTCCCAGTTTATATAGACACTGGGGGGTACTACGGTTTACACATGGTAGGTCTCCTGTCAAGGATGGAGATGTCGATTTCCTCAACTTGAATTGGAGTGCATGAGGCGCCTTCGGGACTTCCTTATGGAACATGGGCTCGCAATGTATCCAGCCCCTCCTGCGACAATCAGAGAATGGCCCACCAAGCCGGCCTATTAGGAGATAGGCCGATGGCCCGAGGACCCCTTAATCCAGGACTCCTTGAGTAGCCCCCAAACTATCCCCCAATGCCAAGGGTCTTAGCTTCAACTTCTCCATGTGATTAGAGTCTTTGGCTTTCGGGGTGAGTTCTTCTTCCCATCTAATGATCGGCTGAGATTAGTTCGGCCTCCGATGACGCGTAATTTTCCGATCAAATGATCGACCGAACAACGTGAGTCCCTTAGTCCCGAAGGTCAAATGTCAAAGTGTAAACAGTGTATACTAACAACCTGCCCGACAAAGGGTCGCAGCCCACAACGACCACTGAACCAGTTATTAAAACTCGATTCGCGGTTCCAGGCCGTCTTTACCTTAGCACGATTCATCAATTGGTAAATCATGCTCTATTTACACGGGATATGATTAATCATATCAAGTTTCTTTACGCATGCATAGAGGCACACGTGTCTTGGGAAGCGGAGAGATTTGCGGCAGTAAAGGGAGGCTAATCATTGTCACGCCTCATAAAAGGGAAAAACCCTCAAGGCCTATTCACGCTCCCCATTCGCATCCTCTGCTTCCTCAATCTCCCTAAGCTTTGAGAGCCCAGATCCAGTTGTTCCTCGACTTCTCCTCCGAGCTTTAGCCATGGTGGGTTTGGGCTCCAACGACAAGTGAGAGGCCCCCATAGTCACTGACCAAGACATCCGGGACCTAAATGAAGCCGGTTACCTCCCCGCCAACGTCTTCCACCGCGCCCCGGAGAAGAACCAGGTGGTTCCCACCCCCAAGCCAGGTGAGAGGGCGGTATTCATCCCCCACTTCATCTAGGGACTAAGCTTTCCGCTCCATCCCTTTGTTCAGGGTCTCATCTTCTTATATGGTCTAGACTTCCACGACCTCCCCCCGAATTCCTTTATGCATATATCGGCATTTATCATCGTCTACGAGGCCTTTTTGTGGGTCAAACCGCACTTCGGCCTTTGGCTCAAGGTCTTCAATGGCAAGACGAAGACCGTCGGGAGTGAGCATGCAGACTGTGGAGGGGCGGTCATCAGCAAGCTCCCCCGCGTCGGATGGCCGACCGGCACCTTCATCGACACCATCAAGATCTGGCAAAAGGAGTGGTTTTATATCACCGAGCCAAGGCAAGAAGGTCTGGTTGCTCCGGCTGAGTTCAGATCCGGACCCCCCAGAAGATTGACCTCATGACTCCGAAAGGGCCTTGACTGGGGGTCGAATGCGGAGGTGGACAAGCTATAGAAGTGTATCACCTCAATGATTAAGGCCAAGATCGAGCTGGTTAATGTGGTCTAGATCATGCTTCGATGCCGCATCCTTCCCTGCCAGCGCTGAGACTCCCCTATGTGGGCTTATCAGCTTGATGATGAGCCTACCATTTGTTAGTTTTTCCGTACCACTCCGGAGAAACTGTGGAAGATGTTGTTCAAGCCTCAGAAGAGCTGGCCGGCCAAGGAGGGGGATCAGGTCCTACACGCCGACAGAAAAATCTAAACACCTTTCCCCTCATCTTTGCATAGATGGTTGAGCAAAGCCACAGGAATCAATTGCCCGCCACCATAGCCCAAAAACCCCAGGTCAAAGTTGTTGTCAGAGATGCTTGTCGTGGTGCCTTACAAGGCGCCAGAAAAGAAAGAGAAGAAGAAGGGCAAAGGAGGTCTCTGCATAAAGGACTAGTCGGATGCTGCATTTGAGGAAACCCATCCCTCCTCTAACCATGAGGAAGAGCATGAGGAGTAGGAGGAGGGGGGCCCCCTCACAAGAAAGAGGGCGGTGTCATCGGACAACACGGAGGAGGTACCTCCTCCTGCCATGAAAAGATCACGTCGGGCGATGTTGGTCCTGCCCGATGAAAGTTCGGACTCGGGCACCGAGTCCGAGGATGTAACTCCCAAGATGCGATCCTATCCTTATTTTGGTACGAGGGCCTCGACGGGGATAGAAGCGCATCTCGTCGTTTTGCAAGAATGGATATCATTACAAGTACATGTACAGAAGAGATGAGTATATAGAATTGGCTTACACTCGCCACAAGCTACGTCAATGTCACACCAATATAACAACACATTCAAACATCATATATAAGAGCAAGGTCTAACTACGGACGAAATCAAACAATAAAATGACATCCATCCTTGCTATCCCAGGCTGCCGCCTGGAACCCATCCTAGATTGATGATGAAGAAGAAGAATAACTGCAAATCAAATCAAGCATCATGCTCATGTCAAAGCACGAATTACCTGTACCTGCAACCGTTGTTCTAGTAAAGTGTGAGCCATAGGGACTCAGCAATCTCATTTCCAAGGGTATCAAGACTAGCAAAGCTTAATGGGTGAGGCATGGTTAAGTGGTGAGGCTGTAGCAAGCGACTAAGCAAATATTTGACCGGCTAACTTACGAATACAGAAAGTAAAGTCTGGTGGTCTAGACATAACGGACATGAACTAGTAATGATCACTAAGTGATCCTAAACACCTACTTACGTCAAACGTAACCCCACCGTGTTCTCTCTCAGATAAGGACTCACGAGAAGAGAAAGTCATGGTTACGCACACGGTTGGTGTATTTTATTTGAGTTTACTTCAAGTTTTCTATGACCGGGTGTTAAACAAAGTTTCCAAGTTTGCCACATAACCACGGGCATGGCTTTCCGAAAGATTTAACCCTGCAGGGGTGCTCCAACTCATCCATCACAAATTAACCATACGCCGCGTTGGAATTCCTCAACCGCAAAATCACACGTAGTATTTGCGGAATGCCAATGGAAAAACTCAACTTTGAGATAGCCCAAAGTGTCGTCAAAATCCCATGTGCAAGACGTTCGAGAAAGGTAAAACAAATCTAGCAAGGCCGCCCGACGTGTCGACAAACCCAATAAGAGCCATGTATCTCGTTCCGGGACACGACCGGATGGGTCTAGCTACAGGGAAAAACCAATCCCCAAGTTTCCTCGAGGCGGCCCCGCAGGCAGCCCGTTTTGGACCAACACTCATGAGGAGCACTGACCCGGGTTGTTAATTAAAGATCCTCGGGGTCCGGAAAGTCCCTATGCAATTTTATTAGTTATTAGGCAAATGTAGTACCAATGTTGGGCCTTGCCAGACAAGCTTTATCCTTAAACTAAAATCAAGGGGGTCCCCATAACAACCCCAAGCATGTTAGGAGCGCTCAATATGGAACATAACACTTGTTCACAAGTAACTAGGGGCGGCAAAAGTGGAACAAAACACCAAGCAAAAGGCCAAGCCTTCCACCTTTTACCAAGTATATAAGTGCATTAAATTAAATAGCAATAATATTGCGATAACAAAAGAATGTCCATGTTGTCACATGGAAACAATTGCACCTTCAGCTAGAACCACTATAAGAAGGGCTGAGAAAGCGGTAACATAGCCAATCAAAGGTTTGCTGGGTTTTGGAGGGGTTAGAGGCTTATCATGGCAATGTTGGGAGGCTTGACAAACAAGTGGTAGGTAGTGAGACATAACGATGGAAGCGAGACAACTAGCATAGCAATGATAGTAGTGGTATCCAGGGAAATGTGTCATCTTGCCTGAGATCCCGCTTGGAAGAAGAACGAGTCCATGAAGAAGACGAGCCAACATAGTCGAACGAATCCTCACACTCCGAACGCTTTCGGAACTCTATCGAGAAGGAACAATCCGAAACAACAATCAACACACGGTACACCACAACATATGCATGACATGACGCGCAAACAATTATGATGCATGTCCGGTTTAATATGCAATGCAATGCATGGCATAGCAAGAACAACAAACAATTACTACATATTAAGTGAAGATCAATATGCAACAAGTTGCATACTAATGAAACTCCACATTCGAAATATTTAGTTCACTCCCGTTTAGGTACTCATCAATATTAAATGTTGTTAGACATGGCAAGGGGTGAATAAAAAGCAACTACTACATCTAGGCATATTAAATGAGGCTGGAAGCAACATATAACCTCTCCCAAATGACCTCATTTGCAATTTATGATTTGTTCCAGATCTGTCCTAAGCATATTTTTGAGTTGTTAAACAGCAAAGTAAATGTCATCATGGGATTCTATACATTTTTCTTGTCAAGTTACATATATAAAACATTTGCATCGGAGCTACGGTTTAAAAGTTATTAAACAATTCATTTTCGCATGGCACTTACGCAAATTGCATGAAATCGGCAAGTTAAACATTTTAAACACATGTGAGATTTGAATATTGTGAATCTACATGAAATTCTAGTCATATTACATATATAAAGTTTTTTACATACGATGCACGATTGAAAAGTTACTAACGCATGAAGAACGCAGGGGGGGTTTGCAATTCTATTAATTCGTGGATAATTACAAAATTCATTGGACAGGAAAAACACTAACAGGCTAAATCTGACTAGAGATCCAATAGAACACATGGGCGCATGATAACAAAATAGCGCATATGGCGATGGGTTGGATTCGGGTGCTCACCAGGCCTCATGGGCCAGTCGGTGAGGAGGCCCACGGGGCAAGCGACTCGGGCAGTCAATAGGAGGCTGCGGGCCTTGGGATGCTGGGCTGGGGCAGAGGGAGCTGGGCCCCGAGCGGAGGGGCAGCCCACATGTGGGACGAGCGCTAGTGCCTCGCGCTCGGTTAATGCCCGAGGCTTCGTTCTCCCATGAACAGCCCAGCACCGGTAGCGACATGGCCACAACGGTGGCTCAACCTCCAGCGAGGCAGCGGCCTCCGGTGGATCTGGATGCGCGGAACGACGGGGATGGTCACGGGAAGATAGATTTGGGCGGAAGCTTTGAGCTTGAGGCCGGCGGCCATGGCTGCTGCACAAAGAACATGAGAGGGAGAGGGATTAGAGAGAGAAGAGAGGATCGGGAGGAAGGAGGAGATGGTCGGGGTGAGGTCCGGCCTGCATGGGGTCGAGGTCGCCGGTGATAGCAGCAGCTCGCCGAAGGGGTGCGGAGGCGGGGTTGGGCAAGGCACGGGGAGGCACAGGCAAATGGGCTTTGGATCGGGGCTCCTCCCCTATCTGGAGCTCAGGCACGAGGGGCACGGATGCGGCGCGGCGGCAGTTTGGGCCTAGATGGGCTTCCCAGGGCCCAATCTGGGTCCTAGCAGGCTTGGCAACTATGGGAGGGAGACAGGGCGGACTGGCGGTGGCTGGGAGTTGGCTACATGCGGAAATCTAGGTAGAAAGGGTAGGGTGCGAGGCAAGGATCTATTTTAGTACTTTTAGCTAGGGTTTGGGTTTGGGGCGTTTCGGAGCCTTCTGATCACGGTCTGACGGTTCCGGTCGGAGGGGGTAGGCTAGGTGGGCTAGGGCTGTGGAGATGGGCTAGGAGGGGATGAGAGGGAAGGTTGCGGCCCGGCAATAGAGTTTGAAACACCAAAAACATCCAACAAATAACCCGATGACGGTGCCACTACGGGCGACCATTCGGTTATCAAACGACATCGGAATGCAATGAAATTTGGCAGGCGGTCTACCTACAATATAACAAGACCGCATGCCAACTTACGACCCAATCCAAGAAATTTTTATACGCACTTTAAAAACAAATATTCTTATCGATGTCGTAGGCGCGTGCATGTGTGGTTGGTCTCGAAACGGTCGATGACACGAACGGAGAGAACCGGCAACTACGAACGAATGCAAGTTTTCAAAAACGAGTGATGATGTTATGTAGATGATGCAAATGATGCGATGATGAATGCAACAACCAAACGAAACACAAAATGAGAATGGAATAAAAGGGGAATCTTCTAGAGCATCGGTCTCGGGCTGTTACAACTCTCCCACACTACAAGAGGATCTCGTCCTGAGATCTAGAATGAGAAGGGGAAGAGAAAGAGAAAGAGGAAGAGGTAAAACTTAGTTGCTTCTTTGACACACGAGTGAAACCACATGAACTTGAAGGATTGCAAGAGAAGAATAATGTTATGAGAAACAAGCAAGAATTCAAAAGAAATTTCAGCAACACTTCGGTAGACAAGAGAAGCAAAACTGATAATATGGGAGAACTTGAAAGAGAACACAACACTCTGGTTAAATGGAGAAGCAAGGAAGGAACAATATGTTTGATAACACGGGGTGATGGTTGAAGAGAGCAAATCACAATGCCTTCGGAACGAAGGAACAGAAGCTAGATCATTTGAAAGAAATGAACGGAGAAGAACATATCAATTACTACCACAATTCAATTTGAAAGGCATCTTACAAGAAGAATTGAACGGAGTTGTTGAAAAATCAACAACGAAAAGAACAAGCTTGTTGTGGGATTATGGAAAACATCTCAAAATTATGAGGTAACAACCTGCCACAACAGAAACAATTGATTGCTTGGGAGCAAAAGACATGAAAAACTTCTTTCACAAAGAAGAGGAGGAGAAAACTTGGATCATTTATGACACCATGATAGCAACAATCCTTAGGAAATGCCAAGATAACTCCAAGAAGAAATGATGGGTTTACTTATCTCATTCTTGACAATTTCCTTGAGACCCTCATAATCAAGAATTTAATAACACCGTCACAAAAGACAATGGAGAAGGAATTGAACTTAGAAATCCAAGATAAAGAACACTTGAGCACCTCCAACAAGATCTTGTAGAACAATTCGAGAAGAATTACATTCTTAACAAACCACCATGAAGGACCTCTTAGTGAACACCAGAATGAAAGGACGATCAAAAGAATGCGATTGAAAGAATAGAATATGATGTTGGAAGGATTTAGATGAAGCTTCGCGAAGAGATGCTTGAGAAAAACATGGAACTTCGGAAAGAAAAGCTGAATAACTTATAACCAAGAATTTGATGACATGAACGCTCCGAAAGAAGGATTGAAATCACCTTGATGAAACTAGAATAAGAATTATGTTATGCTTATCCTTCATCAAGTTAAATTGATGACGAACAACGGATTTCGCACACCACTTATTCTTGTTGCAAAGAATTGAAGAGAAAGAGAGAGACGGAGAGAGATCACGAACTTGAAGAAGTCTTGCACGAGAATACCGGTAAGAATTAGAAACTAAAGAGGATAATACAAATGAATGATATAACATGAGAACGAAGAGAGCATGATCCACCTAATAGAAAACTTGAACAAAGCACCGGAATAATTGAGAGACGAACGAAGAGACAACAATTGAGAAGAATTTGAGAATGAAAGCTAAAAGCTGAGAATGAAGAAATCTTCTGAAATGATGGCCTTCGAGAGGATCGAGAAATGAAAACAACTCTGAATGCGTCAGATGGATATGGGAGAAATTTCTCATGAGCGGAAACAATTTGAGAGGAAAGCATCAAGATGAGATGAAAAATCTTCAAGAGAATGGACCAAGATTAAGAGAAACTCTCCTTCAATCTTCAATACTGAGAATAATGATAGAAACAACACCATGAATTACTAAGATACTCCGGAATAACGAATAAAGAACGGTTGAGCCAACAACGAAAATGATTTAGAAGCGATCCTCGAGAAGGCATATGACTGATGAAATTCATTCTTACGTCATCTTAGAAGAGAACTTGAGAACATCTCCGGACAAGATTAGAAGAGCCAGGTAAGATCGTGGGGAAAAACCTGTGGGTTATGGGCCCACTCAAAAGAAAGCACCATTGAAACAATTGCTTAGAAAGAGAAATTGCAACGGCACAAATGAAAACCTGATGAGGTGAGAACCTCGAAATAATATAAGAGTATATGAATGGAAATGAAAGTCTTCTGAGATATCTTCAGCACTCCGGATAGAATATAGAGAGATGAAAAACAAGAGACGCTTGGATAAGAATTTCTAACATGGAAACCATTGAACGAATGAAAGATGATATGATGAGCACCGAGAGGTTTAAACGAATCCACCGGAGAAGAATAAAAACAAGAACTAGGAATATGAGGATAGATCTTGAACTGAAACTCCTGAGAATCTCCACAAGAACTCACCGGATAGAAAACGCAAGAAAAGATAGCGGAAGCATCAATGAAAAGAAAGGCATTTGGATGAGAATTTAATCATTGAAGAAAAAGGGCGGGAGGGTGGGGAAAACAAAGACAACTTGGGACAGATGAAATGAACTCCAGGAAAGAATAAGAGGAATGATCTTGCAAATATTGAAAAGGATAGAATTATCTTGAAGAGAAGCACATCGGTAGGAAAAGAATTGATATGCTAACTTGATTGAGCAAAAACATTAGCATTCTCACAGAAATATGAGAACACCGCTTCGGAAAGATATGATATCACCAGTTGACATCGAAGCAACTCAAATTACTATACTCCAACAAAACAAATGATGAGGCTTACAAAGCAAGCTAGAACAAATTCATGACAGAGATTCCGCTCGATATTTTCGTGGTAAGGTTCGCACGGGCTCGATCGTACATTGGATTGTCATATTGAAATGACGCTCAAATATGCTCCCTAGGAGTAGCGAACTACAAGGCTTGATGAAGCATATCTGATGACATATATCAAGACTGTCCTCTGTAAGAATGACCGTGAACAAACGAATCCACTAGATATCGAACCCCAACCTCACATCATGATCTGTTGGAAGATAGCCTAGGTAACTACTTGAACTCCCACCTAAGAACTCCCGAAATCTTCCAATTATGCAATCGGGTGTTGCGGATACAGGGAGGTATAATATCTCACACAACTAACAAGCCCTAAACTCCAACTGTATCCATCCATCAATACATAACCAGAGGTCTCGGAAACTCATCTATCTCGGACCCTCGAAAACACAATGATACCAAACATGGCGGTACCCCGGCCGCCTCCCCACTACTGGGTGACTCTGATCTTATCTCGCCACGAGAAGTATTAAAGCACTTTCGAACATCCTTCGTCCTGAGATACTAAGGAAACTGAATGATAACGATGTGTCAAGAATCCCTTGGAGCTCTACTCCTCGGTAATAGGAGGCACCAAGTATAGAACTCCGTCATACCGGCATCATATAGATTCCAAAATATCCGCGTGATCCTAAATTTTTTTGAGTGAGAAGAGGGTAGAATCAAAATTCCTAAGTCGAATACCTCACCAGAGTATAGAAAAGGAGTAAAAGAAACCTACTATCCGATATAACTAGACTCAAAATAGTTTTACTAGACTTGACTCGACCGAGTTCGATCAATCAAGGGGGCTCCTAGGTCGGTACAGGCTCCGATACCAACTTGTAATGCCCAAGATGCGATCCTATCCTTATTTTAGCACGAGGGCCTCGACAGGGATAGAAGCGCATCTCGTCGTTTTGCAAGAATGGATATCATTACAAGTACATGTATAGAAGAGATGAGTATATGGAATTGGCTTACACTCGCCACAAGCTACATCAATGTCACATCAATACAACAACACATTCAAACATCATATAGAAGAGAAAGGTCCGACTACGGACGAAATAAAATGATAAAATGACATCCATCTTTCTTATCCCAGGCTGCCGCCTGGAACCATCCTAGATTGATGATGAAGAAGAAGAATAACTCCAAATCGAATCAAGCATCGCGCTCATGTCAAAGCATCGCATTACCTATACCTGCAACTGTTATTGTAGTAATCTATGAGCCACAGGGACTCAGCAATCTCATTTCCAAGGGTATCAAGACTAGCAAAGCTTAATGGGTGAGGTATAGTTAAGTGGTGAGGCTGCAGCAAGCGACTAAGCATTTATTTGAGTGGCTAACTTACGAATACATAAAGTAAAGTCTGGTGGTCTACACATAACGGACATAAACTAGTAATGATCACTAAGTGATCCTGAACACCTACTTACGTCAAACATAACCCCACCGTGTTCTCTCTCGGATAAGGACTCACGAGAAGAGACAGTCATGGTTATGCACACAGTTGGTGTATTTTATTTGAGTTTACTTCAAGTTTGCTATGACCGGGTGTTAAACAAAGTTTCCAAGTTTGCCACATAATTGCGGGCACTTATTTCCAAAAGATTTAACCCTGCAGGGGTGCTCCAACTCATCCATCACAAATTAACCATACTTCGCATTGGAATTCCTCAACCACGGAATCACTCGTAGTATTTGCGGAATCCCGATGGAAAAACTCAACTTTGAGATAGCCCGAAGTGTCGTCAAAATCCCATGTGCAAGATGTTCGAGAAAGGTAAAACAAATCCAGCAAGGCCACCCGACGTGTCGAAGAACCCGATAAGAGCCGCATATCTCGTTCTCAGGACACGACCGGATGGGTCTAGCTATAGGGAAAAAACCAATCCCCGAGTTTCCTCAAGGCGGCCCCACGGGCAGCCCGTTTTGGACCAACACTCATAAGGAGCATTGGCCCGGGTTGTTAATTAAGGATCCTCGAGGTCCGCAAAGTCCCTATGCAATTTTGTTAGTTATTAGGCAAGTGTAGTACCAATGTTGGGCCTTGCCATACAAGCTTTATCCTAAAACGAAAATCAAGGGGTCCCCATAACAACCCCGAGCATGTTAGGAGCGCTCAATATGGAACATAACACCGGTTCTCAAGTAACTAGAGGCGGCAAAAGTGGAACAAAACACCAAGAAAAAGGCCAAGTAACAAAGAATGTCCATGTTGTCACATGGAAACAATTGCACCTGCATCTAGAAATGCTATAAGAAGGGTTGAGCAAGCGGTAACATAGACAATCAAAGGTTTGCTGGGTTGTGGAGGGGTTAGAGGCTTATCATGACAATGTTGGGAGGCTTGACAAACAAGTGTTAGGTAGCGAGCCATAATGATGGAAGCAAGACAACTGGCATAGCAATGATAGTAGTGGTATCCAGTAAATGTGTCATCTTGCATGAGATCCCACTTGGAAGAAGAACGAGTCCATGAAGAAGACGAGACAACGTAGTCAAACAAATCCTCACACTCCGTATGCTTTCGGAACTCTATCGAGAAGGAACAATCCGAAACAACAATCAACACATGGTACACCACAACATATGCATGACATGATGTGCAAACAATTATGATACATGTCCGGTTTAATATGCAATGCATGGCATGGCATGGCAAGAACAACAAACAACTACTACATATTAAGTGAAGATCAATATGCAACGAGTTGCATATTGACAAAACTCCACGTTTGAATTATTTAGTTCACTCCCATTTAGGTACTCATCAATATTAAATGTTGTTAGACATGGCAAGAGGTGAAGCAAAAGCAACTACTACATCTAGGCATATTAAATGAGGCTGGAAGCAACATATAACCTTTTCAAAACCACCTCATTTGCAATTTATGATTTATTCCATATTTGTCCTAAGCCTATTTTAGAGTTGTTAAATAGAAAAATAAATGCCACCATGGGATTCTACACATTTTTCTAGTCAAGTTACATATATAAAACATTTCTATCAGAGCTATGGTTTAAAAGTTATTAAACAATTCATTTTCGCATGGCATTTATGCAAATTGCATGAAATCAGCAAGTTAAACATTTTAAACACATGTGAGAGATGAATATTGTGAATCTACACGAAATTCCAGTCATATTACATATATAAAGTTTTCTACATACGATGCACGGTTTAAAAGTTATTAATGCATGAAGAACGGGGCGGTCTGGAACTCTGTTAATTCGTGGATATTTACAAAATTCGTTGTACAGGAAAAAAAACTAACGGGCTGAATCTGACTAGAGATCCAACAACACACATGGGCACAAGATAACAAAACAGTGCATAGGGCGATGGGTTTGATTCGGGTGCTCACCAGGCCTCATGGGTCGGTCGGTGAGGAGGCCCACGGGGCAAGCAGCTCGGGCGGTCAACAAGAGGCTGCGGGCCTTAGGATGCTGGGCCAGGGCAGAGGGAGCTGGGCCCCAAGCGGAGGGGCGGCCCACACGCGGGACAAGCACTAGCGCCTCGCGCTCGGTCAACGCCCGAGGCTTCGTTCTCCCACGAACAGCCCAACGCCGGCAGCGACATGGCCACAACGGCGGCTCAACCTCTGACGAGGCAGCGGCCTCTGGTGGATCTGGATGCACGGAACGACGGGGATGGGCACAAGAAGACGGATCTAGGCGGCGGCTCCGAGCTTGAGACCGGCGGCCATGGCTGCTGCGTAGAGAACATGAGAGGGAGAGGGATTAGAGAGAGAAGAGAGGACCGGGAGGAAGGAGGAGACGGTCGAGACGAGGTCCGGCCTGCAGAGGGTCGAGGTCGCCGATGGTAGTGGTGGCTCACTGGAGGGGCGCGGAGGCAGGGTCGGGCAAGGCACGGGGAGGCGCACGCGAAGGGGCTGTTGATCGGGGCTCCTCCCCAATCTGGAGCTCGGGCACGAGGGGCACGGATGCGACGCGGCGGCGGTTTGGGCCCAGATGGGGTTCCCAAGGCCTGATTTGGGTCTTGGCGGGCTTAGTGACTGCGGGAGGGAGACAGGTGTGGACTGGCAGCAGCTGGTAGTTGGCTACATGCGAAAATCAAGGAAGAAGGGGTAGGGTGCAAGGCTAGGGTCTATTCATAGCAGTTTTAGCTAGGGTTTGGGGTTTGGGGGCGTTTCGGAGCCCTTCGATCGCGATCTGACGGTTCCGGTCGGAGGGGGTAAGCTAGGTGGGCTAGTGGGCTGTGCATATGGGCTAGGAGGGGATGAGAGGGTAGGTTGCGGCCCGGCAACGTAATTTGAAACACCGAAAACATCCAACGAATAACCCGATGACGGTGCCGCTACGGGCGACCGTTCGGTTATCAAACGACCTTGGAATGCGACAAAATTTGGTAGGTGGTCTACCTACAATATAACAAGATCGCATAGCAACTTATGACCCAATCCGAGAAAGTTTTATAGGCACTTTAAAAACAATATGTTTATCGATGCCGTGGGCACGCGTGTGTGTGGTTGGTCCCAAAATGGTCGACGACACGAACGGAGAGAACCGGCAACTACGAACGGATGCAAGTTTTCAAAAATGAGTGATGAAGACTCCCTAAGCTATTTATGCCAAGTTTTAAATCTTATTAACGTGTGAGCACCTTTTGATCTGTAGCCCACCACGCGTTCTCCCCACTAGCCAAGTTTCAGATGAAGAGACTCTACCCGCCGAGCTAGCATGGAGTGAGACCGCGTCGCATCCCACACCTCCAGGCGGCGTGAAGGATGCCGCGGAGGTGTCGCCCCACCAGGCTCCTTTGGAGCCAAACTGTAGGATCGCAAGTAGGTCTAGAGGGGGGTGATTAGATTACTTGACCAAATAAAAATCTACTTTTTCCCAAGGCAGACTTAAGCATTCATAGTATGTCAAGTACACCCTACACATGCATGTCTAAGAGTATAGCAGCGGAAAGTAAAGACATTGCACATGTAAGTAAAGATAGGATAAGGAAAGCAAATACAATTGGTGACACGATGATTTTTACCATGGTTCCGATAGGTGGTGCTATCGTACATCCACGTTCATGGAGTCTTCAACCCAGGAATGGTAACGGTCGCGAGAGTCCATGGAGGGCTCTACCCACGGAGGGTTCCATGAAGAAGCAACCTTGACTATACCATGATGGCCTACGTCCATGGAGTACTAGCCTTACTCGGGGTAGATATTCACTAAGTAGGCGATCTCCTTGCCCTTACAACTTTTTGGTTCACTCCACAACACAAACTAGGAGGCTCCCAAGCGACACCTAACCAATCTAGGAGGCACCACCCTCCAAAAGGTAATAGGCTCGGTAATGTCGACAAACTCCTTGCTCTTGTGCTTCAAGATGATAGACTCCTCAACACACAATCACTCTCTCACAGATATGGCTTGATAGAAGAGATGAGATTGGTGGAAAGCAACTTGGGAAGGCTAGAAATCAAGATCCATATGGTTGGAGTGGAAGATCTTGACTTCAACACAAGGGTAGGTGGTTCTCTCTCAAAAACCTGATAGGATAGGTATGAAATGATTCTTAGTGCTTCTCTTTCGAGTAGGTGGCGGTGAAGGGGTATAAATAGGCATCCCCAAAAATCCAACCGTTACAGACAAAATGACCAACTCAATGACACCGATGTGTTAATCTTGGTGGTACCTAAGTGACCAAAAGGTGGCAACTTTTGAATCTCAGTGAGACCAATATAGGAATCCCGGTTGCACCGATAAGGTGACCAACGGTCAGAATGCCCAATCTCAGTGACGCCGATTCAACAATCTCAGAGGGACCAAAATTGTGAACTTGCGTAACAGAAAGTTGGCAGCCCAACTCGATGGCACCAAAAGCAGTGTTGGTTGTACCGAAAGGTTAGGGTTAGGCTGAGTCTATCTAAGGTTTGGAATCAGTGGCACCGAATGTGGAATGTTGGTTGCACCGATTTTGAGTGTTTGGCTTAGGACAGACTTTGGTGGGAGAGTTTGTGGGTGTCTTTGGTGACTATCACTTGTGCACGTATGAGCATTTTGTTCACCAACAAAACTTTACCCCCTTTTAATAGTATTGGCTTTCCTATGGACTCAAGGTGATTTCTCACAAATATAAAATGTAGAGTCCTCTTGCTTGAAGCTTTGCCAATCCATTTCCTTGCATCTTGGGGTGTTCCACAATCTCTTTGCCAACCCATCATTTAACTTTTCCTGAAATATACTTGATGGAAACATTAGTTCAATGACTTATATGTTGTTATGAATTACCAAAACCACAAGGGAGCAAATGTGCTTTCAATCTCCCCCTTTTTGTTAATTAATGACAACATATAGATCAAAGCTTCAACATATGATATAATCAATGAATATAATCGTCACTTTGAGAAGTATGTGATAAGCAAGAGCTCCCCTAAATTTGTGCATTATTTCGAATTTGCATTTGAATGCAAATGCACAATCAATTAGGTACATGGGGCACTTCTTCCATGTCACATACATCTTGGTGTTGTGCGAGAATAATTAGAGTGAACATCATAGCACAACACAATCAAGCAATGTAGAAAGGTCATCTCATAAAGCATTAAGATGATAGGAAGTAGTAGCATCACACAAAAAGTGTGTCACAAGCAACCAATAAAAAAAAATTATAAGCAATAGACACCAAAACACTATCGCACTTGAAGCCTAAAGATCTATATACACTTCTCCCCCTTCGGCAACAAGTTACCAAAAAGTTCAAAGGCATATGTCTAAGCGTTCTTGGGCTGATCTCCTCCGGTTGTTGATGAAGGAGTCGAGAGAACAACGTCGGCGAAGATCTCTGAAGATGTCGTGTATGGAGTTGGAGTGGAAGCTGGAGGAACTAGAGCTGATGGAGCAGGAGCTGAGGTGACAGCAGCAGGAGCTGATGAAGAGGGCCTCAAGTCTGGAGCTGGCATAGTGGCTGATCTGGACTAAGTAGGAAAGTGTGTGCCTGTCCTGAGAGGTGATCCATCCTCATCATCATCATCATCATCATCATCTAAAGAAGTGGTGTGAGGAAGAGGCATTGAGTCAACTTCCTTCTGGAGCTCTGTGATTGTCATAGTCAGCCTGTCCACCTTATCATTAAGGGTCTTGATCCTAGTTTCAAAGATCATCACAAGATTGTTCTGGTTGTCCAGAATCCCCTTAATGTCATTATGCATTCCCTGAACTGATGATATCAACAGATCCATTTGCTCATTTCTGGATCTAGGGACTTGAGCACTAGTGGCCCGAGCTGCCTCTTCCTGAGTTGTAGCAGATGTGGGATGATCTAGGTCCATCACCACGATGTTATCCGCAAGCTCTAGATATAGGGGCAAATGGGGACTTTCAAGAGCAAATATGTGCTTCTCAATCTGAGAGTTCATAAGCATCTGGATATAGGGTGCATAGCAGCAAGAGCGCTTCTGATCAGCAACAACCCTCTTGACTGTCTCAACAATCAAGTCCATGACTCTGATCCTGGTGTGTCTTTCAAGGTGGATCAACATGTTGATGGAGTCGCCTCGGATCATCTTGTCATCTCCTGACTTGGCCATCAAAGTATGCCTCAGAATGGTGTTCATGGTGCGGAGGCCAGCTTGAAGATAGTAGATGCATCCAAGCTTGTGAGATTGCACTTTGTCTACAGGGATAGGAGTATACATATCCTTCATGGCATTGTGGATTGCCTTGGATTCCGTGTAGACATCCAAGTCTCCATCCTGAACCTCTAGGACTCCTAGAAGTGCAACCCATTCATTAATAGTGGACTCATGTCTTTCTCCTTCTGTTATCCATACAATTCTACCATCTCCATAGAAATGTGCAGTGGAGTAGAATTGCATGATCATTTCATCATTCCATGCAGTAAATTCTCTGCCAACAAACTCATCCAAACCAATGCAGTGGAAATTGTCTTGGACACTTGGAAATTAGTCCTCATTCTCCTTAATGAATTTCTAGTCAACATGCCTCATGTCACTCACAGCTGGACTCTTGTCAAATAGCACAGTCTCATAGAAATCATGTTGCTCTTTGGTATAGAATTTGTAGTCCACGGCTGTCTTCTCCCTTTGAGCATATGGATCTATAGGTCTCCATGCCCTCAAACCTAAGTCTTTCCTCTTCTTCATATCTTAAGAAAGTGGATAGCTGGCATTATGTACTGGAAGGTGTAGTCTAAGTTTCATCAAGGTTGTCAAGTCATCATCATGCTCAACTCTGGAAGCAGTTCCCTTGTTCTTTTCAAAAGCTGGAATCTGCCTAGATGTCCTCTTAGGCTTTCCAGCAGCAGCCTTCTGGGATTTTGTGCTTTTGGATGTGCCTGACTTGGGCATAGCATCGACTAGAAGTTTCTTGGCCTTCTTCTTGGGAGGAGCTTTTGCAGCTGGCTCTTCCTCCTCTTCAGCAGCAGCTGCCTCCTCTAGATCTTCATACATAGATGTGGGCCTGCCAGTAACATGGATTATCCTCTTTCTGGCCTTCTTCTCCCCTGCTTTCTTAGGCATAGACTTCTTTGGGGGATCAATGGTCAATGTTTCCCTAGCACTCTCAAGTGCTTTTAAGGTTTCAGCAGGTGCATAAATTTTGCTGACCACCCTCCTGGAAGAGGTGGCCTCATGTGCTGACTTCTTGGCAGCTTTCTCTTGCTTCTTGGCAAGAACCTCTTTTGGCACAAAATTTGAATCTTCCTCATCTGAATTCAGATTCTTCCTGGCTCTAGTGGCAGCCTTGGGAAACCCATGGGAGCTGGGGGTGCCTGGGTCTGAAAAAGAACTAGGCTCAGGGCTAGTGCGTGAACTCATCTCAACATCCTGCTCTGGCATGTTCTGACAATCTGACCCTGACATGCTGACCCTGTGAATAGTGTTGAGAAGAGTGGAATAGGATGAGTCATCACAAAATATTCATCTATTTTTTAAAAGTTTGAACAGAAAAATTATAGATGTACTTCACTTCAAAATTGGATTTCGATGTCACCAAGTCAAACCTTTCGGTGCTGCCGAGACTCACAAAACCCTTAACGGAAACTTGGCAATAATTTTGGTCAGACCGAAAACTGTCACTTGGTCTCACCAAGTTTTTTCCTCAGTAGAACAAAGAGGCAATCAGTGGAACCAATTTTTTTGACTTGGTATCACCGAGATGCAATTTCACGGGCAACTAAACCCAAAAAAAATCGATTTGCTAGACTATGGAGTTAATCTTGAGGACAGAACGATCTCAAATTGTGGCAAGATAATGGTGAAACCCTAATGCGCAAGATTCGGAGGTTGGAGCGCAAGAGGGGGCCGAATCCGTACCCTAGCTCAGTGACGGATCCTATACGACGGCAACGGGGGCAAAGATTCTGTCGATGGCGGCGATTCCCAGTGGCAGAGGAGTGTAGGAAGACAAGGGCGACGACCAGGGGTCCTGCTGTGGCAACTTAGGGCTTGGGTCAAGACGGTTTGAAGAGTGAATTTTCTGTTGGGGAACGTAGTAGTAAATCAAAATTTTCCTACGTTCACCAAGATCTATCTATGGAGAAACCAGCAACGAGAGGGGAGAGATTGCATCTTCATACCTTTGAAGATCGCTAAGCGGAAGCGTTACAAGAACGCGGTTGATGGAGTCGTACTCGCAGCGATTCAGATCGCGGTAGATCCGATCAAGTGCCGAACGAACGGCACCTCCGCGTTCAACACACGTGCAGCCCGGTGACGTCTCCAACACCTTGATCCAGCAAGGAGGAAGGAGAGGTTGGGGAAGGGCTCCAACAGCAGCACGACGGCGTGGTGGTGGTGGAGTAGCAAGGTATTCCGACAGGGCTTCGCCTAAGCGCTGCGGAGGAGGAAGAAGAGAGGTAGGGCTTCGTCGTGAGAGAGAGAGATCAAATCCTGTTCTCAAAGGGCCAAAACCTCAAGTATATATAGTAGGAGGGAGAGGGAGGGCTGGCTTGGCCCCTCCTCCAAGGAGGAGAGGTTCGGCCGAAGTGGGGGAGGAGTCCACCTCCCACAAGGGAGGTGGATCTCCTCCTTTCAAACCCCTTTTGCCCTTATCTCTAGATCCCAGCCGCATGGGCCCTTCTAGGAGGTTATGGCTGGCCCAATATGGGCTGGCACACCTCCTCTAAAGGCCCACTAAGTCCTCTGGTCGTCACACCCCTCCCGGGGGTCCTCCGGCACCCTCCCGGCACTCCCGGTACAATACCGATGAGCCCGAAAACTTTCCGGTGACCAAAATTGGACTTCCTATATATCAATCTTTACCTCCGGACCATTCCGGAGCTCCTCGTGACGTCCGGGATCTCATCCGAGACTCCGAACAACCTTCGGTAATCACGTATACCTTTTCCCTATAACCCTAGCGTCATCGAACCTTAAGTGTGTAGACCCTACGGGTTCGGGAGACACGTAGACATGACCGAGACACCTCTCCGGCCAATAACCAATAGCGGGATCTGGATACCCATGTTGGCTCCCACGTACTCCACGATGATCTCATCGGATGAACCACGATGTCAGGGATTCAATCAATCCCGTATACAATTCCCTTTGTCTATCGGTATGGTACTTGCCCGAGATTCGATCGTCGGTATCCCCATACCTTGTTCAATCTCGTTACCGGCAAGTCTCTTTACTCGTTCCGTAATACATCATCCCGTGACTAACTCCTTAGTCACATTTAGCTCATAATGATGATGTCTTACCGAGTGGGCCCAGAGATACCTCTCCGTCACACGGAGTGACAAATCCCAGTCTCGATTCGTGTCAACCCAACAGACACTTTCGGAGATACCCGTAGCGTACCTTTATAGCCACCCAGTTACGTTGTGACAATTGGCACACCCAAAGTATTCCTACGGTATTCGGGAGTTACACAATCTCATGGTCTAAGGAAATGACACTTGACATTGAAAAGCTTTAGCAAACGAACTACACGATCTTTGTGCTATGCTTAGGATTGGGTCTTGTCCATCACATCATTCTCCTAATGATGTGATCCCGTTATCAACGACATCCAATGTCCATGGTCATGAAACCGAGACCATCTATTGATCAACGAGCTAGCCAACTAGAGGCTCACTAGGGACACGTTGTGGTCTATGTATTCACACATGTATTACGGTTTCCGGTTAACACAATTATAGCATGAACAATAGACAATTATCATGAACCAGGAAATACAATAATAACCAATTTATTATTGCCTCTAGGGCATATTTCCAACAGTCTCCCACTTGCACAAGAGTCAATAATCTAGTTACATTGTGATGAATCGAACACCCATAGCATTCTGGTGCTGATCATGTTTTGCTCGTGAGAGAGGTTTAGTCAATGGATCTGCGACATTCAGATCCGTATGCACTTTACAAATATCTATGTCTCCCTCCTGAATGTAATCACGGATGGAGTTGAAGCGGCGCTTGATGTGTCTTGTCTTCTTGTGAAACCTGGGCTCCTTCGCAAGGGCAATAGCTCCAGTGTTGTCACAGAGTAGAGTCATCGGGCCCGACGCATTCGGAATCACTCCTAGGTCGGTGATGAACTCCTTCATCCAGACTCCCTCCTTTGCTGCTTCCGAAGCAGCTATGTACTCCGCTTCACATGTAGATGCCGCCACGACGCTTTGCTTGCTGCTGCTCCAGCTTACTGCCCCTCCATTCAAAATATACACGTATCCGGTTTGCGACTTGGAGTCGTCCGGATCTGTGTCGAAGCTGGCATCGACGTAACCCTTTACGACGAGCTCTTCGGCACCTCCATAAACGAGAAACATGTCCTTTGTCCTTTTCAGGTACTTCAGGATATTCTTGACCGCTGTCCAGTGTTCCGCTCCGGGATCACTTTGGTACCTCCCTACCAAACTTATGGCAAGGTTCACATCAGGTCTGGTACACAGCATGGCATACATGATAGAGCCTATGGCTGAAGCATAGGGGATGGCACTCATCTCTTCTCTATCCTTTGCCGTGGTCGGGCATTGAGTCGTACTCAATCTCACACCTTGCAACACGGGCAAGAACCCCTTCTTGGACTGATCCATATTGAACTTCTTCAATATCTTTTCAAGGTATGTGCTTTGTGAAAGACCAATGAGGCGTTTTGATCTATCTCTATAGATCTTAATACCTAATATGTAAGCAGCTTCTCCAAGGTCCTTCATTGAAAAACACTTATTCAAGTAGGCCTTGATACTTTCCAAGAGTTTTATATTATTTCCCATTATCAGCATGTCATCCACATACAGTATAAGAAATGCTATAGAGCTCCCACTCACTTTCTTGTAAATACAGGGTTCTCCATAAACCTGTACAAACCCAAACGCTTTAATTACCTCATTAAAGCGAATGTTCCAACTCCGAGATGCTTGCACCAGCCCATAGATGGAGCGCTGGAGCTTGCATACCTTGTTAGCATCTTTAGGATCGACAAAACCTTCCGGCTGCATCATATACAGTTCTTCCTTGAGGAAGCCATTAAGGAATGCCGTTTTGACGTCCATTTGCCAGATCTCATAATCATAAAATGCGGCAACTGCTAACATGATTCGGACAGACTTTAGCATCGCTACGGGTGAGAATGTCTCATCGTAGTCAACTCCTTGAACTTGTCGATAACCCTTAGCGACAAGCCGAGCTTTATAGGCGGTCACATTACCGTCTGCGTCAGTCTTCTTCTTAAAGATCCATTTATTTTCAATGGCTCGCTTATCATCAGGCAAGTCCACCAAAGTCCATACTTTGTTCTCATACATGGATCCTATCTCGGATTTCATGGCCTCAAGCCATTTGTCGGAATCCGGGCCCGCCATCGCTTCTTCATAGTTCGAAGGTTCACCGTTGTCCAACAACATGATCTCTAGGACAGGATTGCCGTACCACTCTGGTGCGGAACGTGTCCTAGTGGACCTTCGAATAGCAACTTGATCTGAAGTTTCATGATCATCATTATTAACTTCCTCTCTAGCCGGTGTAGGCTCCACAGAAACAACTTCCTGTGCTGCGCTACTCTCTGGTTCGAGTGGAGGTACAATTACCTCATCAAGTTCTATTTTCCTCCCACTTACTTCTTTCGAGAGAAACTCTTTCTCGAGAAAGGATCCATTCTTGGCAACAAAGACTTTGCCTTCGGATCGTAGGTAGAAGGTATACCCAATAGTCTCTTTGGGATATCCTATGAAGACGCACTTTTCCGCTTTGGGTTCGAGCTTCTCAGGTTGAAGTTTCTTCACATAAGCATCGCAACCCCAAACTTTTAGAAACGACAGCTTAGGTTTCTTTCCAAACCATAATTCATACGGTGTCGTCTCAACGGATTTAGACGGTGCCCTATTTAAAGTGAACGCGGCAGTCTCTAATGCATATCCCCAAAATGATAGCGGTAAGTCGGTAAGAGACATCATAGATCGCACCATATCCAATAGAGTGCGATTACGACGTTCAGACACACCATTTCGCTGAGGTGTGCCTGGCGGCGTGAGCTATGAAACAATTCCACATTTCCTAAGGTGCGTGTCAAACTCGTGACTTAAATATTCTCCGCCACGATCAGATCGTAGGCATTTTATTTTCCTGTCACGTTGATTCTCGACCTCACTCTGAAATTCCTTGAACCTTTCAAAGGTTTCAGACTTGTGTTTCATTAAGTAGACATACCCATATCTGCTCAAGTCATCAGTGAGGGTGAGAACATAACGGTAGCCACCGCGAGCCTCGACACTCATTGGACCGCATACATCGGTATGTATTATCTCCAACAAGTCAGTTGCTCGCTCCATTGTTCCGGAGAACGGAGTTTCGGTCATCTTGCCCATGAGGCATGGTTCGCATGTGTCAAATGATTCGAAATCAAGTGACTCCAAAAGTCCATCAGCATGGAGCTTCTTCATGCGTTTGACACCAATATGGCCAAGACGGCAGTGCCACATGTAAGTGGGACTATCGTTATCAACTTTACACTTTTTGGTACTCACACTATGGACATGTGTAACATCACGTTCGAGATTCATCAAAAATAAACCATTGACCAGCAGGGCATGAGCATAGAACATTTCTCTCATATAAATAGAACAACCATTATTCTCGGATTTAAAAGAGTAGCCATCTCGTATCAAGCGAGATCCAGATACAATGTTCATGCTCAAAGCTGGTACTAAATAACAATTATTAAGGTTTAAAACTAATCCCGAAGGTAGATGTAGAGGTAGCGTGCCGACGGCGATCACATCGACCTTGGAACCATTCCCGACGCGCATCGTCACCTCGTCCTTTGCCAACCTTCGCTTATTCCGCAGCTCCTGCTTGGAGTTACAAATGTGAGCAACTGCACCGGTATCAAATACCCAGGAGCTACTACGAGCGCTGGTTAGGTACACATCAATAACAAGTATATCACATATACCTTTAACGTTGCCGACCTTCTTATCCGCTAAGTACTTGGGGCAGTTCCGCTTCCAGTGACCGGTACCCTTACAATAGAAACACTCAGTCTCAGGCTTGGGTCCATTCTTGTTCTTCTTCTTCCCGGCAACTTGCTTACCGGGCGCGGCAACAGCTTTGCCGTCCTTCTTAAAGTTCTTCTTACCCTTGCCTTTCTTGAAACTAGTGGTCTTGTTTACCATCAACCCTTGATGCTCCTTTCTGATCTCGACCTCTGCTGATTTCAGCATCGAGTACAACTCAGGAATGGACTTCTCCATCCCCTGCATGTTGTAGTTCATCACAAAGCTTTTGTAGCTAGGTGGAAGCGACTGGAGGATTCTGTCAATGACTGAGTCATCCGGGAGATTAACTCCCAGCTGAGTCAAGCGGTTGTGAAGCCCAGACATCTTGAGGATGTGCTCACTAACAGAACTGTTCTCCTCCATCTTACAGCTGAAGAACTTGTCAGAGATGTCATATCTCTCGACTCGGGCATGAGCTTGGAAAACCAGTTTCAGCTCTTGGAACATCTCATATGCTCCGTGTTGCTCAAAACGCTTTTGGAGCCCCGATTCTAAACTGTAAAGCATGCCGCACTGAACAAGGGAGTAATCATCGCAGCGCGACTGCCAAGCGTTCGTAACGTCTTGGTCCGCTGGGAGAATGGGTGGGTCACCTAGCGGTGCATCAAGGACATACAATCTCTTGGAAGCTATGAGGATGATCCTCAAGCCACGGACCCAGTCCGTATAGTTGCTTCCATCATCTTTCAGCTTGGTTTTCTCTAGGAACGCATTGAAATTGAGGTTGACATTTGCGTTGGCCATTGGATCTACAATATAGATATTAAAGGCAATTTTAGACTAAGTTCATGATAATCGAGTTCACATAATCAAATTATTCAATGAACTCCCACTCAGATAGACATCTCTCTAGTCATCTAAGTGACACATGATCCATGTCAACTAGCCCGTGTCCGATCATCACGTGAGACGGACTAGTCATCCATGGTGAACATCTCCATGTTGATCGTATCTTCTATACGACTCATGTTCGACCTTTCGGTCTTCCGTGTTCCGAGGCCATGTCTGTACATGCTAGGCTCGTCAAGTCAACCTAAGTGTTTCGCGTGTGTAAATCTGGCTTACACCCGTTGTATGCGAACGTTAGAACCTATCACACCCGATCATCACGTGGTGCTTCGGAACAACGATCCTTAGCAACGGTGCACAGTTAGGGTGAACACTTCTCTTGAAATTTTATCGAGAGATCATCTTATTTACTACCGTCGTTTTAAGCAAATAGGATGTAAACATGATAAACATCACATGCAATCAATATAGTGACATGATATGGCCAATATCATCTTGCTCCTATGATCTCCATCTTCGGGGCACCATGATCATCATTGTCACCGGCACGACACCATGATCTCCATCATCATGATCTCCATCATTGTGTCTTCATGAGGTTGTCTCGCCAACTATTACTTCTACTGCTATGGCTAACGCTTAGCAATAAAGTAAAGTAATTACATGGCGTTTGTGATTGACTCGCAGGTCATACAATAAATAAGACAACTCCTATGGCTCCTGCCGGTTGTCATAGTCATCGACATACAAGTCGTGAACCCTATTACAAGAACATGATCAATCTCATACATCACAATGCATCACATCACATCCTTCTGGCCATATCACATCACAAGGCATATGCTGCAAAAACAAGTTAGACGTCCTCTAATTTGTAGTTGCAAGTTTTTACGTGGTTGCTATAGGTTTCTAGCAAGAACGTTTCTTACCTACGCCAAAACCACAACGTGATATGCCAATTGCTATTTACCCTTCATAAGGACCCTTTTCATCGAATCCAATCCGACTAAGGTGGGAGAGACAGACACCCGCTAGCCACCTTATGCAACTGGTGCATGTCAGGCGGTGGAACCGGTCTCACGTAAGCGTACGTGTAAGGTTGGTCCGGGCCGCTTCATCCCACAATACCGTCGAATCAAGATAAGACTAGTAACGGCAAGCATATTAACAAAATCGACGCCCACAACTGCTTTGTGTTCTACTCGTGCATAGATTCTACGCATAGACCTAGCTCATGATGCCACTGTTGGGGAACGTAGTAGTAAATCAAAATTTTCCTACGTTCACCAAGATCTATCTATGGAGAAACCAGCAACGAGAGGGGAGAGATTGCATCTTCATACCTTTGAAGATCGCTAAGCGGAAGCGTTACAAGAACGCGGTTGATGGAGTCGTACTCGCAGCGATTCAGATCGCGATAGATCCGATCAAGTGCCGAACGGACGGCACCTCCGCGTTCAACACACGTGCAGCCCGGTGACGTCTCCAACACCTTGATCCAGCAAGGAGGAAGGAGAGGTTGGGGAAGGGCTCCAACAGCAGCACGACGGCGTGGTGGTGGTGGAGTAGCAAGGTATTCCGACAGGGCTTCGCCTAAGCGCTGCGGAGGAGGAAGAAGAGAGGTAGGGCTTCGTCGTGAGAGAGAGAGATCAAATCCTGTTCTCAAAGGGCCAAAACCTCAAGTATATATAGTAGGAGGGAGAGGGAGGTCTGGCTTGGCCCCTCCTCCAAGGAGGAGAGGTTCGGCCGAAGTGGGGGAGGAGTCCACCTCCCACAAGGGAGGTGGATCTCCTCCTTTCAAACCCCTTTTGCCCTTATCTCTAGATCCCAGCCGCATGGGCCCTTCTAGGAGGTCTTGGCTGGCCCAATATGGGCTGGCACACCTCCTCTAAAGGCCCACTAAGTCCTCTGGTCGTCACACCCCTCCCGGGGGTCCTCCGGCACCCTCCCGGCACTCCCGGTACAATACCGATGAGCCCGAAAACTTTCCGGTGACCAAAATTGGACTTCCTATATATCAATCTTTACCTCCGGACCATTCCGGAGCTCCTCGTGACGTCCGGGATCTCATCCGAGACTCCGAACAACCTTCGGTAATCACGTATACCTTTTCCCTATAACCCTAGCGTCATCGAACCTTAAGTGTGTAGACCCTACGGGTTCGGGAGACACGTAGACATGACCGAGACACCTCTCCGGCCAATAACCAATAGCGGGATCTAGATACCCATGTTGGCTCCCACGTACTCCACGATGATCTCATCGGATGAACCACGATGTCAGGGATTCAATCAATCCCGTATACAATTCCCTTTGTCTATCGGTATGGTACTTGCCCGAGATTCGATCGTCGGTATCCCCATACCTTGTTCAATCTCGTTACCGACAAGTCTCTTTACTCGTTCCGTAATACATCATCCCGTGACTAACTCCTTAGTCACATTTAGCTCATAATGATGATGTCTTACCGAGTGGGCCCAGAGATACCTCTCCGTCACACGGAGTGACAAATCCCAGTCTCGATTCGTGTCAACCCAACAAACACTTTCGGAGATACCCGTAGCGTACCTTTATAGCCACCCAGTTACATTGTGACAATTGGCACACCCAAAGTATTCCTACGGTATTCGGGAGTTACACAATCTCATGGTCTAAGGAAATGACACTTGACATTGAAAAGCTTTAGCAAACGAACTACACGATCTTTGTGCTATGCTTAGGATTGGGTCTTGTCCATCACATCATTCTCCTAATGATGTGATCCCGTTATCAACGACATCCAATGTCCATGGTCATGAAACCGAGACCATCTATTGATCAACGAGCTAGCCAACTAGAGGCTCACTATGGACACGTTGTGGTCTATGTATTCACACATGTATTACGGTTTCCGGTTAACACAATTATAGCATGAACAATAGACAATTATCATGAACCAGGAAATACAATAATAACCAATTTATTATTGCCTCTAGGGCATATTTCCAACATTTTCGAACCGTCGGGACCACTAAATATATACCCTATACTATTGGTGACACCGATTCTAAATTTTTGGTGTCACCGAGTTTCTCAACTGTCAGCTGACAAGGAAACTCGGTGTAACCGAGAATATGGAATCAGTAGTACCGAGGCAAGAAAACTAGATCAACCCTAGGCAATCGGTGAGACCGAGATTTTGGAGTTGGTTCCACCGAGATGCACTTCGGAGGTTTTAATTGTCAGTCCTTGTTGATATGGAACTCCGAGTGCTCCACACACATAGAGGGATCAAAAAGCACTTGTTGAAATTTTGTGATGCAGCATGAATCGAGTATGAGGTGAGAAATCATAGATAGCTAAAGAAGTGGTCCTAGGCATTCTTGTATATCGAATTGGCAAATAAATATGAAAATCCAAATAGCAACAATTGGATATCCTCAAATGAGTAAATAAATGCAGACCAACATGCTCACACAATAAGATGTCAAATGAAATCATAGCAAACATACACAAATACAATAGCATCTAACAAGCACTTTGGCGATGACAGAGTCATCTATATATGATTACGCTGACTTAGGAGCCAAGTAAGAATACTTGATCATAGGTCATACTCATCGTTTAAGCACAAGTGGGGTTACTACTTTCACATAAAGCATTTAATGTTGTCACATTCTTTTGAGATGCTTTAACTCAAGTCTTAGAGTAAAGCTCCCCCTAGATGTGACATCCCCCCATAAGAGGGATAAACTAACCTTGGGTTTTGTCGAGGAAGACTTCATGTTGGTGAGGTAGTGGTGGATGCTCAAAGTTGAAGAAGATCACCAAGAGTTGGGAGCATCCTTGTTGTTTCATTACTCTTCTCACCTACATGGGTTAGTCCCAACACACAAGAGAAAAATACAAGGATATCTATGGACATGGAGTGCAAAGCATATGTGATGATGTCCATTGATTTGTTGATTACCTTGTCCCTTGCTTACCTTTGAGGGAATGTGTGACTCCTTGAACTATTGCATAATGTTGATGTGGTTTGCAACTAGTTCTTGCCAATAATGAATATGAGTGAATTTCATTGGCGGAGTCACCCCTCAAGAACTCTCTAGTTCTTCTTCTTGGGGACCCACTTCAAGTTGATGGGGATCCTTGGTGTTGAAGTAGCACTTGTAGAAGTTGAGCTTGTAGTAGCCTTGGGAACCCACTTCACCAAAGCTTGGGATTCATCTTCATATGAGTCAAAGTCCTCTTAAAGCTTGTTCTTGTCCTTGAGCTTGGTGTCTTGTGGTGGAAGGTCATCTTGAGCTTTTGTTCCCTTGGGGGAGTATTTTTCATACTTCTCCTTTTGAGGAACAAACTTGGGATTGGGGTATTGACCTTCTTCCCATTCAACTCCATTAGCGTTGAAGTAGCCAACACCACGATTCTTCTGGTATCCTCCATGCTTGCGTACAATCTCCTCAAATCGTTTGCACCCTTCAAGACTCTTGTAGATACCTTTCTCTATAATCCTTTTCAAGAGTTCATTTTCTTGCTCAAGTGTAACTTGTCTAAGAGAAGAGTTAGTGGGATCAAGAGAACTACTAGAAGCAATATCATTGGATTTATCATTTTTATTGCTACTAGTTGAAGAAGCTTTCTTTCCTTTGTTACTAGCTTGATTAGACTTAACTTGAGGCATGAATGTAGATAACATAAGTCGTTTGGCTAGATAAGAGGAAGTCTTCTTTCGAAGATCGTCATTGATAGCTTTAAGGAACTCATGTTCTTGCTCTAAATTGAGCTTCTCGAAGCGTAGCTTCTCATGTGTCCTTACAAGCTCTCTATGATCTTATAGAGTTAACTCATGACCTAACTTAAGAGTTTTTAGTTCTTGAGTTAGTCGTTCTATTTCCAACTTATCATCATCACACGACTTATCTATACTAGAGTGAGTACTAGCAAGTTCATTTTGACTATCATTACTAGTTTTGTCAAATAGCAAGTCATCTTCAATTAACAAGTCATCTTCATCACTATTGAAATCAAGATACTCGGGGTGTGATACCTTGGGGCCTTTGGCCATGAAGCGACTTCCACTCCGTTCATTTGGTGAATCAAATAGATCATAGGAGTTGGTTGTCACTAGAGCAATCCGGCAACACCTTCATCTTGACTATAGTCAGAGTTGGAGTGATAGCTTCTCTCGGAGTGGTTATCGGAGTCGGAGCCGGAAACCCATTCACCAACATGAGCTTGATGTTTCCTTCTTGCATAGCTCTTGGTGTACTTGTCCTTCTTCTCTGAGTCCCTACTTCTCCTTGAGTGTCTTCGTTCATAACGATCATCTCTAATCCTTCTCTCTCTTCGAGGTGACTCATCTCTTGAGCTTCGTCTTCTCTTCGTTTGTAGGGAGCCGTGCACTCATTAGAGTAGTGTCCGGGCTTCCCACAATTGTAGCAGTTTCAGTCATGACTTGATGAATGCTTCTCTTCATATCTTGAGTTGGATCTTCGATCTTTGCTTCTATTCTTGTACAACTTGTTGAATTTCTTGACCATGAGGCTTATCTCTTCATTTGTGATAAGGTTGTCGCTTGAGGTAGCGGGAGCATCACTTGTGGCTTTGTAAGCACCGCTGGATTTGTGATGAATCTCTTCCTTGTCTTTGAGTGTCATCTCATGAGCAACAATTCTACCAATCACTTCCGTTGGCTTGAGATCTTTGTAGTTGTGCATCATTTGGATCAATGTGCAAATGGTGTCATATCGATCATCCAAAGCTCGAAGTATCTTCTCGATGATGAATTTGTTAGTCATTTCTTCGCTTCCTAAGCCGGCAATCTCATTTGTGATGAGAGCTAGCCTAGAGTACATCTCAGCGACTCCTTCACCATCCTTCATGTTGAACTTGTCAAGTTGGCCTGGAAGAACATCCAACTTGGAGTCTCTCATGGACTCAGTTCCTTCGTGCATATCAACCAAAGTACCCCAAATCTCTTTTGCGTGTTCAAGACGGTTGATTTTGTTGAATTCTTTGGGGCATAGGCAGTTGAAGAGAATGTCACATGCTTGAGCATTGAGTTGCAACATCTTCAATTCATCCGCAGTCGCTTCACAATCGGGTTCCTTTCCTTCCGCAGAGAATTCACCTTGCAAGCCAACACGAACAACAGCCCAAACGGTAGGATTATGACCAAGCAAATGCATTTTCATTTTTTGCTTCCAACTAGCAAAATTTGTGCCATCAAAGTACAGACCTCTACGGTGATAATTTCCCTCACTAGATGCCATACTTCTCCTAGGTTGTGAAACCAATGCAATGGAGACCAAAGGTCCGATACCACTTGAAGGATCGAAAGTAGGTCTAGAGGGGGGTGATTAGACTACTTGACCAAATAAAAATCTACTTTTTCTCAATTTTAATTCTTGGTAGATTTTAGCATTCATAGTATGTCAAGTATACCCTACACATGCATGTCTAAGAGTATAGCAGCGGAAAGTAAAGACATTGCACATGTAAGTAAAGAGAGGGTCAGGAAAGCAAACACAATTGGTGACACGATGATTTTTCCCATGGTTCTGATAGGTAGTGCTATCATACATCCACATTCGCGGAGTCTTCAACCCACGGAGGGTAATGGTCGCGAGAGTCCATGGAGGGCTCTACCCACAGATGGTTCCACGAAGAAGCAACCTTGACTATACCATGACGGCCTACGTCCACGGAGGACTAGCCTTACTCGGGGTAGATCTTCACGAAGTAGGCGATCTCCTTGCCCTTAAAAACTTATTAGTTCACTCCACAACACGAAGTAGGAGGCTCCCAAGCAACACCTAACCAATCTAGGAGGCACCACCCTCCAAAAGGTAATAGGCTCGGTAATGTCAATGAAATCCTTGCTCTTGTGCTTCAAGATGATAGACTCCTCAACACACAATCACTCTCTCACAGATATGTCTTGGTAGAAGAGATGAGATTGGTGGAAAGCAACTTGGGGAGGCTAGAAATCAAGATCCATATGGTTGGAGTGGAAGATCTTGACTTCAACACAAGGGTAGGTGGTTCTCTCTCAAAAAACTGATAGGATAGGTATGGAGTGGTTCTAAGTGCTTCTCTTTCGAGTAGGTGGTGGTGAAGGGGTATATATAGGCATCCCCAAAAATCCAACCGTTACACACAAAATGACCAACTCGGTGACACCGATGTGTTAATCTCGGTGGTACAGAAGTGACCAAAAGGTGGCAACTCTTGAATCTCGATGAGACCGATATAGGAATCTCGGTTGCGTCGATAAGGTGACCAATGGTCAGAATACCCATTCTCGGTGACGCCGATTCAACAATCTCGGAGGGACCGAAACTGTGAACTTGTGTAACAAAAAGTTGGCAGCCCAACTCGATGGCACCGAAGTAGTGTCGGCTGGACCGAAAGGTTAGGGTTTGGTCGAGTCTGTCTAGGGTTTGGAATCGGTGGCACCGAATGTGGAATGTGCACCAATTTTGAGTGTTTGGCTTAGGACAGACTTTGGTGGGAGAGTTTGTGGGTGTTTTTGGTGACTATCACTTGTGCACATATGAGCATTGTGTTCACCAACAATACTTTACCCCCTTTTAATAGTATTGGCTTTCCTATGGACTCAAGGTGATTTCTCACGAATATAAAATGTAGAGTCCTCTTGCTTGAAGCTTTGCCAATCCATCTCCTTGCATCTTGGGGTGTTCCACAATCTCTTTGCCAACCCATCATTGAACTTTTCCTGAAATATACTTGATGGAAACATTAGTTCAGTGACTTATATGTTGTTATGAATTACCAAAACCACCAAGGGAGCAAATGTGCTTTCACGAACACAGGCGGTGGGGTGACGATGTCATGACCGAGGTTAATGCCTCGGCCGCCGAAGACCGGGAGGAGGAGCCCCTGCCGGCCACTGCGGAGACCAGACGAAGGGATGTACAGTCCCCTCCGAGGTCATCTCCAGAGCGCACCACGCCTTCGGAGCCACCGGTTCAATCCCCGGTTGGAGATCGGGCTAACCAATCACCACCGACACCACCGATGACTGGGTGGCCGGTTATGGAGGAGGCTCTATCAAGCGCCTCCATCTCAGAGGGTCACGGCACCCTTATGGGTGCGGTTTTGCAAGGCTTTTAGTCCATTGATAGCAGACTGAAGGAGGCCTTCAATGGTCTCCTGGCGGGCTTCTAGGTGAGCCACGTATTGTTCTTTTCCTAAAATTTTAATTTATTAGGTTTGTGCTATCGTTATATATGGCAGCCCCCGAGCCCTAGGTGAGTTTAGAAAAACTCACCCGGGGGTCAAATACAAAGAAATGACCGAACAATGCATGAGACATTATTCATCCTATAATGTTCTAACAGTCCTTAAGAGGACCGAACATAGGGTCATGGTCTCAACAGTTTGGGTGTTTGAACTCATATAAACTGATAAATATGTGCTATTTGTAGGCTTCATCATCAGCGGCGGCCTTTAATGTCGCAGAGCTTGACGAGCTAAACCGAAGCTCAAGAGGTCCGAAGAGGAGCTTGACACTCTGAACAAGAGGTTCTACGAGGCGCAAGGTAAGCCTCTTGCAATATCTGAGCTATTAAGCATTAGTGATTCACACTGTTGACTTAGTATAGTTATATGTTTTATTGCTTACACAGCCTTGGCGAAGGAAGTCGAGAAGCTCAAGGCTGAGCTGCGACAGATGAAGCAAGAGGTCGCGGAAGAGAAGGCAACAATTGAACACGCAACAACCACGCTCTCCGCCTTAAAAACCGCGAGCGAAAATCATGAGGCTCACGTGGGGGAGGTTCAGTAGGAGCTTAAGGATGCCAGCCAAAAATGCGAGGACCTTTAGCAGAAGGGCAAGGAACAAGTTGTCGAGCTATCCGTGTTGAAAGCCGACCTCCAGAAGGAGCGGGTGGACAGGCGGTTCTTTGAAGAACAGATTTGCCAAGTCAAGGCTATCACAGATGGTAAGCCATATTTACTATAGTGTGCCTTTAGTGATAGCAAGTTCGCATTCCTCACCCAGGTGTGACATTCCTCAGGTGCGACCTCAGACCTCCTAAAGAGGGTAGCGGATGCGAAGTAGTTCTACGTTTCGTGAGAAGAGGGAGATGAGGCTTGGCTCTTTTGGGCGCAATTTGAAGCCTCCAAGCGCTCTCCTCTCCTCATCGAGCAGATGAAGCAGCTAATGGAGCTACACCGGATGGCGGAGCAGGCCATGAAGGATCTCTGCATCCGGGTATGGCCCAACGAGCCATTGCCAGGCAGTTACTTTGGACTGGTGCGGAAGTTGAGCGATGCCTCGCCTTGGATTGACATGCTAAGGCGTTCTTCCTGCATCGAGGGAGCTCGGATGGCCTTTGCAAGGGCCAAGGTGCACTGGCCAGGGCTTGATCCGACAAAGATTGCCACTGCTCCTCCGCACCCTGGAAAGGTGCATAGGTGCCCTGAGCAATACTTCTCCATAGTGATGGAGGGTGCTCAGGCGATAGAGGCTCATTGCTCAAAAGATAACTTTTATGAGTAAACGCGTTGTAATATGTCCAAAGACCTTTTAACACTTTTATGGTTATGATGCATGGTTTATCATGTCTTTTATGTTTTGCATTCGATGTAACTCCCATGTGGCCGTTTAAACTGAAAGTTGCAAGTCGTTGGATTTAGCCCCCATGTAGATACTATGCGAGGTGTCTCTACCTCTACACTGTGACCCTTAAACGAGCTATCGGTACCTAAAGGCGGCAGTGTGAGGTGGACAAGGCAATCAGGCCATAATGCTTTATTGCTTTCACTTAGCCATAAGAGCGTGAAAAAGGAATGAGGGGGCTGATGACTAGCCTCTAGTGGTTTATGATGTTCGGATGAACCGTGGCTAAAGCTGACATCACATGGTTTATACGAATACCAAACCAATCGTATGACATTGAATAACCTCTAATGAAGTTTTTAGTATAACACTTATGCTCGGATTCATAGACCGGTTCTCGCATACTATGACAGTCAGTTTTTGGCTTTCTCCCCTGAGGTGCTTGACCAGTCTAGCTGGAAACACAATCACAGTGGTTCTCCCTTTGCCCTTTTAGCCAAACGAGCAAAACATAAAGGGGCAAGCACAGGAGCCGGGCAAGCCAACTATTGACCCAAGACATAGTTCGGAACCAATTCATATAAAGCGAACTCCAAGACGACGAACACATGATCGATTGTGCTTAGGGCGATATTTGAAATTCGAGCCCTTGGTCTATTAGCCGATTGCATCGTAATGTGTACCAAACAATGTCGCAAGGAGTGTTGAGGAGGGAGGAAGTGGAGTATGTACCCAAAATAAAAGGATAACGAAGCGGCCATGCATAATGGTCTTATATTTTGCTTGATAACTCTTATAGCTCGAATTGCCAAAGCAACTATTTACAGGTACTCGAAGATGAAATATAAAGTTTATGGCAGAAACCGAGCTCGCTTCTCAACCTTACGTGCCTTTATGGCAGATGTCGGCGTTTGCCGGTCCTCATTGTAATGGAATTCGTCCGCTAGGGCCAATGAATGTTCCTCAGTTCAGAGGGAGCACTGTGTGTTTCCATTGACAGTAATGACCCCCTTGGGCCCAGCATCTTGAGCTTGAGGCATGCGTAGTGTGGGACAGCGTTAAAGCGAGCGAACGTTGTACAGCCTAGCAGGGCGTGGTAGCCGCTGTAGAAAGGTACAATGTCGAAGATCAAGTCTTCGCTTTGAAAGTTATCGGGCGAACCGAACACTACTTCCAGGCTTACACAGCCCGTGCACCGGGCTTCGACGCCTGGGATCACTCCTTTAAAGGTAGTGTTGCTGGGTTTGATCCTTGACAGATCTATACCCATCTTTTTCATCATGTCTGAGTAAATCAGATTAAGGCTACTTCCTCCATCCATTAGGACTTTAGTGAGGTGATATCAATCTATGATGGGGTCTAGGACGAGGGCGGCTAAACCCCCATGACGGATACTGGTCGGGTGGTCGCATCAATCGAAGGTGATCGGGTACGCCGACCATGGGTTGTACTTCGGGGCTACATGCTCTACGGCATAAACATCTCAAAGGGCACTCTTCCTCTCCTTTTTGAGTATATGAGTGGTGTATATCATATTCACGGTTTTTACCTCTAGAGGGAACTAGTTCTGTCCACCACCGATTGAACCGCGGGGCTCATCCTCGTCCTCGCCGCGTGGGCCCTTGCCTTGATCCTCGGCTGTGAGTTTGCCGGCTTGTTTGAACACCCAACAGTTACGGTTGGTGTGGTTGGTGGGATTCTCTTGAGTGCCATGGATCTGGCAAGGCCTCTCCATGATTTTGTCCAGCGGGGTAGGTCCATTGCGATTGCCTTTAGGAGTCTTCTTCCGCTGCCCGGGTCGGGAATTGTGGAAGTCGACGTTTAACGACCATGTCATTGGCATCACTACTGTTGTGCCGACACTTATTCTTCTTGCATTTTGGTTTCCCGACTCCGTCCCGAACTTTGGATGTTCTGGGGTCTTCGGGGTTGTGGCTCCGTCTTGCTAGTCAGTTATCCTCACGTGCGCAAAAACGAGTGATAAGTGATGTAAAGGCGGACATTTTCCTAGGTTTATCCTGGCCGAGCTGGTGAGCCAGCCATTCGTGCCGAATATTGTGCCTTAAGGAGGCTATTGCCTCGGTGTCCGGGCAATCAACGATCTGGTTTTTCTTGGTCAAGAACCGATTCCAGAATTACCGAGCGGACTCTCCTGCCTTCTGGACGACGTTGCTTAGGTCGGAGGAGTCCGGCGGCCGAACATAGGTGCGTTGGAAGTTAGATCGGAATGCATCCTCTAGATCCTCCCAGCAACCGATGGAATTTTTGGGGAGGTTGTTTAACTAGTGCCGAGCTGGCCCCTTAAGTTTCAGGGGTAGATACTTGATGGCATGGAGATCATCTCCTCGCGCCATGTGGATGTGGAGGAGGAAATCCTCGATCCATACTGTTGGGTCAGTTCACCCATCGTACTGCTCTATGTTCATGGGTTTGAACCTGTAACAGCCCGGGACCGATGCTCCAGAAGATTCCCCTTTTATTCCATTGTCATCATGTGATTCGTCCGGTTGTCACTTTCATCATTGCATCATTTGCATCATCTGCATAGCATTGTCACTCGTTTTCGAAAATTTGCATCCGTTCATAGTCACCGCTTCTCTCCGTTCTTGCCGTCGCCCGCTTCGAGACCAACCACACACGCCCGCGCCCGCGACATCGTTTAAAAAAAGTTTTAAAAGGCGCGCTAAAAATATTCCCGGATTGGGTCAAAAGTTGGCATGCTGTCTTATTATATTGTAGGTGGACCGCTTGCCAAATTTCATCGCATTCCGAGTTCATTTGTTACCCCAACGGTCGCCCATAGCGGCACTGTCATCGGGTTATTCATCGGACGTTCTCGGTGTTCTCAACCACATGTCACAGGGCGCACACTTCCCTCTCATCCCATCCCAAGCACCTCTACACATCCCACATAGCCCTGCTAGGACCCCTCCGCTTCCAAACCATCGGATCGAGATCCGAAGGTCTGAAAATGGTGCAAAACCCACTGACCTAGCCCCATTTGCTATATGTAGACCAAGCAAACCCTAAAACCTAGGACCCGTGTCCCATCATCCCTATGTTGCCGCCACCCCCAATCACTGTCTCCATTTCCATGCTCGACCAACCAAACCCGCGGCCACCGGATCTTCCCTCGATCCCCGAGCCTGCAAGCTCCTCCAGCAACCTCCCAATCCCGAGCGCTCTGTGCCATCTCCTTGTGAGCTCGGACGCGTCCAGCAGCCGGGAGAGCGCCCACAGCCACAGTCGATCTCCTGCCTGCACGCCGCCCCTGGACGTCTAGCTCCCTTAGGCCCACCTCGCGCGGGTGACCGATGAGCCGCTGGCGAGCAGCAGCAGCAAGTCAGCACCCGACTCTCCCTCCCCTTCCTCACCTCATGCCTTCTCTCTCTCACCCCTCAATCTCTCTCACAGCTCTCTGCCTCTATCCGTCTATTTGCAGGAGCTCCCGTGAGTACGACCATGGTGAACTCGAGCCTCCTCTGCCCCGGATCTAGCCTCCCGCCGCTGGAGAACGCCTCCCCTCGTCGGAACCAGCCCCCGCAACCCCGCTCCCTCGCTTGTGACCTCCTTGTAACCCTTTGTCTGCCATGGCCATGGTGCCTAACAACCAAATCGACCTCCCCATCCCCTACTTTGCCCGCTTTCAGATTGGTTCAGTTAGCGTCAAGGTATGGTTCATCTAGCAGAAGACCCATTGTTTTATCACAATTTGTTAGTAGTCTAACCGGTCATTGCCTTGGTTTGCAACCAAGGGATCCTGGGTTCGATCCCCAGCCACCCCATATTTTGCCCTGTTTCTGTTATTTTGCACGCACACCCATGGGTACTTGGGCTGGTTCCACTGCTGGGTTGTTGCACTTTGCTGCTTCTAGCCCATTGCTGTTTTTTCTGCTCTAAAGCTTTAGCTTTTTTTTTGTGCATTGCAATTTCAGGAAAAACGACATGTTTAAAATGCTAATAACTTAATAATCATGCATCGGTTTAAAACAGTTTATATATGTAAAATGACTAGAATTTCGTGTAGTTTCACAATAACCAACTTTCATGTGTGATAAAATATTTATACTTGTTGTTTGTCTAGTTTGCATAAATGCCATGCTAAAATGATTCATTTCATAACTAATTAACCGTAGCTCCGACTTTAACGATCCACATATGTAAGTTGTCTAGAAAAAATGTGTATAATCTCATGGTGACATTTATTTTGCTGTTAACAACTCTAAAATATAGCTAGTTCAGATCTGGACCAAATTCATATTATGCTTATGGGGACGTTTCGGAAATGCTATATGTTGCTTTCGATCCCATTTTAAATGCCTAGATGATATAGTTGTTCATGCTTCACCTTTTTCCATGTTTAATAACATTTAATATTGACGAGTACCTAAACGAGAGTGAACTAAATAATTCGAACATGGAGTTTCATCAATATGCAACTCGTTGCATATTGAGCTTCACTTTAATGTGTAGTAGTTGTTTGTTGTGCTTGCCATGCCATGCCATGCGTTGCATATTAAACGGACATGCATCATATTTGTTTGCGCATCATGTCATGCATATGTTGTGGTGTATCGTGTGTTGATTGTTTGTTTCGGATTGTTTCTTCTCGATAGAGTTCCAAAAGCGTTCGGAGTGTGAGGATTCTTCGACTACGTTGGCTCGTCTTCTTCATGGACTCGTTCTTCTTCCAAGCGGGATCTCAGGCAAGATGACACATTTCCCTGGATACCACTACTATCATTGTTATGCTAGTTGTCTCGCTTTTATCATTATGTCGCGCTACCTACCACTTGTTTGAAAAGCCTCCCAACATTGTCATGAAAGCCTCTAACCCCTCCACTTCCCAGCAAACCTTTGTTTGGGTATGTTACCGCTTGCTTAGCCCTTCTTATAGCATTTCTAGCTGCAGGTGCAATTGCTTCCATGTGTCAACATGGACATTCTTTTGTTATCACAATATTATTGCTATTTAATTTAATGCACTTATACACTTGGTAAAGGGTGGAAGGCTTGGCCTTTTGCTCGGTGTTTTGTCCCACTCTTGTTGCCCTAGTTACTTGTGAACCGGTGTTATGTTCCATAATTGAGCGCTCCTAACATGCTCGGGGTTGTTATGGGGACCCCCTTGATCTTCGTTTTAGGATAAAGCTTGTCTGGCAAGGCCCAACATTGGTACTACATTTGCCTAATAACTAATAAACCTGCATAGGGAGTAATTAATCCGAGGATCTTAATCAACAACCCGGGCCAGTGCTCCTCATGAGTGTTGGTCCAAACTAGAGCATTGTGCGGGGCCAACCCAGGCAACTCGGGAGATTTCTATTAGGCCACTATACACATCGCTTATCCGTCGTGTCCTGAGAACGAGATACGCGGTACTATCGGGATTGTTGACACGTCGGGAGGCCTTGCTGGACTTGTTTTACCTTTCTCGAATGTCTTGCGTGAGGAACTTTAATTTTCTTTGGGCTATCTTGAGGTGTCGGATTTCCTTTGGAATTGCCTAGGATGATCACGAGATCCGTGGTCGAGGTTATTCCCGTGGCGTGTGGTTAATTTGTGATGGACGAGTTGGAGCACCCTGCAGGGTTAAATCTTTCGGAAAGCCGTGCCCGCGGTTATGTGGCAAACTTGGATATTTTGTTTAACACCCGGTCATAGTAAACTTGAAGTAAACTCAAAAAAAAATACACCAACTGTGTGCGTAACCATGACTGTCTCTTCTCGTGAGTCCTTATACGAGAGAGAACATGGTTGGGTTATGTTTGACGTAAGTAGGTGTTCAGGATCAGTTAGTGATCATTACTAGTTCACGTTCATTATGCGTAGACCACCATACTTTACTTTCTGTATGCGTAAGCTAGCCACTCAAATAAATGCTTAGTCGCTTGTTGCAGCCTCACCACTTAACCATACCTCACCCATTAAGCTTTAATAGTCTTGATACCCTGGGAAATGAGATTGCTGAGTCCCTTTGGCTCACAGATTACTACAACAACAGTTGCAGGTACAGGTAATGTGATGATTTGACGTGAGAGCGATGCTTGTTTGTTTGGAGTTCTTTTTCTTCATCATCGATCTAGGATGGGTTCCAGGCAGCAGCCTGGGATAGCAAGGATGGATGTCATTTTATCGTTTGATTTCGTCCGTAGTCGGACCATGCTCTTCTGTATGATGTTTGAATATGTTGTTATATTGATGTGATATTGATGTAGCTTGTGGCGAGTGTAAGCCAATTCCATATACTCATCTTTTCTATACATTTATTGGTAATGATATCCATTCTTCCAACACGACGAGATGCGCTTATATCCCTATCGAGGCCCTCATGCCAAAATAAGGATAAGATCGCATCTGGGCGTGACAAGTTGGTATCAGAGCCTGTACCGACCTAGGAGCCCCCTTGATTGATCGAACTTGGCCGAGTCGAGTCTAGTGAAAAAACTATTTTGAGTCTAGTTATATCGGAGAATAGGATTCTTTTTACTTCTCTTGTATGCTCTGGTGAGGAATTACAACTTAGGAATTTTGATTCTACCCTCTTCTCACTCAATTTTTTTTAGGATCACGCGGGTATTTTGGAAACTATATGATGCCGATGTGATAGAGTTCTATCTTGGTGCCTCCTGTTTGACTTGATTTCTTCTAGGGAGTTGAGCTCCAGGGGATTCTTGACACATCGTTATCGTTCAGTTTCCTTAGTATCTCAGGACAGAGGATGTTTGAAATTGCCTCAATACTAGTAGTGGCGAGAGGAGTCCGGCATCCCCAGTACTGGTGGAGAGAGTTTGGATGTATTGCCAATCATAGTATCGTTGTGTTTTCGAGTGTCTAATATAGATGAGTTTCTGAGACCTCTGGTTATGTGTTGAAGGATGGATACAGTTGGGGTGTAGGACTTATTAGTTGTGTGAGATATTTCCTCCTTGTATCCCCAACACCCGATTGCATAACCAGGAAAGTTTCGGGAGTTGTTAGGTGGGAATTCAAGTATTTACCTAGGCTATCTTCCAACATATCATGATGTGAGGTTGGGGTTCGACATCTAGTGGATTCTTTTGTTCACGGTCTTTCTTACACAGGACAGTCTCGATTTATGCTTCATCAAGCCTTGTAGTTCGCTATGCCTAGGGAGCATATTCGAGCATCATTTCAATATGACAATCCAATGTACGATCGAGCCCATGTGAACCTTACCACAAAATATTGAGAGAAATCTCTGTTATGCATTTGTTTCCGGCTTGTTTTGTACGCCTCGTCCTTTGTTTGTTTTTTGTATATGGTAATTCAAGTTGCTTCAATGTCAAGTGGTGATTTCATATCTTTCCTAAGTGTTCTTATATGTTTGTGGGATTGCTAATTCTTTTGCTTAGCCGGAGTTGTCATATTAATTCTTTTCATCCCATGTGCTCTCTTCAAGTCAATTATGTCCCTTTCAATTTTGCAAGATCAATCCTCATATTTTGTTCCGAAGTTCGTCTCATCACTTCCAAGTTGTCTTTGTTTTTACCCACCCTCCCGCCCTTTTTATTCAATGACTAAATTCTAATCCAAATGCCATTCTTTTCATCGATCCTTCTGCTATCTTTTCTTGTGTCTCATATCCGGTGATTCATTGTGAAGATCCTCAAGTGATTTGAATTCATCATTTCTTTATTGTTATTTTCCTTCATGGCAAATTCAATTCAAGTTCTCGGTGTTCATCATATCATTTTCATTCTCTAATTGCTCTCCCATGTTTGAATTTTGTCCAAGTATCTCTTGTTTTTCGTCTCTCTCTATTCTATCTGGAGTGCTAAAGATGTCTCAGTAGATTCGTGTTTTTCTTTCAATCCTTCCAAATTATTTCGAGGTTCTCACCTCATCAAGTTTCTAATTTGTATCGGTGCAATCTCTCTTCCTAAGCAATTGTTTCAACGGTGTTTCTTTGAGTGGGCCCATAACCCACAGATTTTCCCTAGGATCTTACCTGGCTCTTTTAATCTTCTCCGGAGATGTTCTCAAGTTCTCTTCTAATATGACGTAAGAATGAATTCCATCAGTCATATTCCTTCTCGAATATCACTTCTAAATCATTTTCATCGTTGGCTCGACCTTTTCTTATTCGTTATTCCGGAGTATCTCAGTAATTCATGGTGTTGTTTTCTCGTCATCATTCTCTACGTTGAAGACCGAAGGATAGTTTCTCTTAATCTTGATCCATTTTTGGGATATCCATGCTTTCAGCTTCCTGCTATCATCTCAAATTGTTTCTGTTCATGAGAAATTTCTCCCATATCTATCTGGTGCATTTAGAGTTGTTTTCATTTCTTGATCCTCCCGAAGGCCATCATTTCAGAAGATTTCTTCGTCCTCAGCTTTCAGCTTTCGTTCTTAAATTCTTCTCAATTGTTGTCTCTTCGTTCATCTCTCAATTATTCCGGTGGTTCGTTCAAGTTTTCTATTAGGTGGATCATGCTCTCTTCCTTCTCATGTTATTCCATTGATTCATTGTATCCTCATTCATTTGCAATTCCTACCGGTGTCTCGTTCAAGACCTCTTCAAGTTTGTGCCATCTCTCTCTCTCTCTCTCCAATCTTTTCATGAAGAATAAGTTGTGTGCTAAATCCGTGGCTTGTCATCAATTTAACTTGATGAAGGATAGCATAACATAATTCTTATTCTTGTTTCATCAAGTGATTTCAATCCATCTTCCGGAATTGTGCACGGTATCAATTCTGGGTTTCAAGTGTTCTCATCTTTCCTTTCCGGAGTTCCAGGTTTTCTCTAGCATCTTGTCGCTAAGCTTCATCTAATTCATAGCAAGGCCTCAATCTTGTTCTTCTTCTACCTTCAATGTCAAGCTTAATCCTTTCATTCCGGAGTTCTTCAAGATGCTTCTTCATGGTGGTTTGTTAAGGATGTAATACTTCTCCAAGTGTTCTTCAAGATTCTTGTTGAAGGTGCTCAAGTGTTCTTTATCTTGGATGTGTAAGTTCAATTCCTTCTCCATTGTCTTTTGATATGCTTTTATTAAATTCTTGATTATGAGGAGTCTCGAAGGAAAATTGTCAAGAATGATATAAGTAAACCCATCATGTCTTCTCGGAATTATCTTGGGTTGGATGTCACCTAAAGCATTAACTAAGGATTGTTGCGATTGTGGTGTCATAAATGATCCAAGTTTTCTCCTCCTCTTCTTGGTGAAAGAAGTTTTCATCTCTTTTGCCCCCAACCAATCTTTGTTTCCGTTAATGGCCGGTTGTCACCTCTTAATTTTGAGATGTTTTCCATAAGCTCACAACAAGCTAAATATGTCCGTTGTTGGTATTCCAACAACTCCTTTCAATCTCTTCTTTCTAAAGATGCTTTTCAAATTCAATTGTAGTAGTAATTGGCATTTTCTTCTCCGTTCTCTTCTCTCCAAAGATCTAGCTTCTCTTCTTTTGTTTCGGAGGCATTGTGGTGTTGCACTTTTCAACTCACATCCAGTTTGATTAAGATCATGTTCTTTCTTTGCTTATTCATTTTACCGGAGTGTTTTGTTATATGTTCAAGTTCTTTTCCTTTTTATCAAGTTTTGCCTCTCTTTCCTACCGAAGTGCTGCCGAAATTTCTTGTGAATTCTTGCTTGTTCCTCATGTCATTCTTCATCATGTTGAAACCTTCAATGATCATTGGTTTCACTCGTTTGTCAAATAAGCAACTAAGTTTTACCTCTTCCTCTTGCTCTTTCTCTTCCCCTTCTCATTCTATATCTCAGGACGAGATCCTCGTGTAGTGGAGGAGAGTTGTAACAGCCCGGGACCGACGCTCCAGAAGATTCCCCTTTTATTCCATTGTCATCGTGCGATTCGTCTGGTTGTCGCATTCATCATTGCATCATTCGCATCATCTACATATCATTGTCACTCGTTTTTGAAAATTTGCATCCGTTCGTAGTCGCCGCTTCTCTCCGTTCTTGCCATCGCCCGTTTCGAGACCAACCACAGACGCACGCGCTTGTGGCATCGTTTAAAAAAATGTTTTAAAAGGCGCGCTAAAAATATTCTTGGATTGGGTCGAAAGTTGGCATGTGGTCTTATTATATTGTAGGTGGACCGCCTGCCAAATTTCATCGCATTCCGAGTTCATTTGTTACCCCAACGGTCGCCCGTAGCGGCACCGTCATCGAGTTATTCATCAGACGTTTTTCGTGTTCTCAACCACATGTCACGGGCCGCACACTTCCCTCTCATCCCGGCCCAACCACCTCTACACAGCCCACATAGCCCTGCTAGCCCCCCTCCGCTTCCGAACCATCGGATCGAGATTTGAAGGTCCGAAAACGGTGCAAAAACCCTTGACCTAGCCCCATTTGCTATATGTAGACCAACCAGACCCTAAAAACTAGGACCCGTGTCCCATCATCCCTATGCCGCCGCCACCCCCAATCATTGTCTCCATTTCCGTGCTCGACCAACCAAACCTGCAGCCACCGAATCTTCCCTCGATCCTGAGCCCGCAAGCTCCTCCAGCAACCTCCCAATATCGGGCGCTCTGTGCCATCTCCTTGTGAGATCAGACATGTCCAGCAGCCGGGAGAGCACCCACAACCACAACCGAGCTCCTTCCTCCACGCCGCCCCTGGACGTCTAGCTCCCTCAGGCCCACCTCGCGTGGGTGACCGGCAAGCTCCTGGTGAGCAGCAGCAGCAAGTCATCACCTGACGCTCCCTCCCTTTCCTCACCTCATGCCTTCTCTCTCTCACCCCTCAATCTCTCTCATAGCTCTCTGCCTCTGTCCGTCTGTTGCAGGAGCTCCCGTGAGTACGACCATGGCGAACTTGAGCCTCCTCTGCCCCGGATCCGGCCTCCCGCCACCGAAGAACGCCTCCCCTTGCCGGAACCAGCCCCCGCGACCCCGCTCCCTCGCATGTGACTTCCCTACAACCCTTTGTCCGCCATGGCCATGGTGCCTGAGCACTAGATCGACCTCCCCATCCCCTGCTTTGCCCGCTTTTAGATTGGTTCAGTTAGTATCAAGGCATGGTTCATCTAGCAGAAGACCCATTGTTTTATCACAATTCGTTAGTAGTCCAGCCGATCATTGCCTTGATCTACAACCAAGGGATCCTGGGTTCGATCCCCAACCACCCCATTTTTTGCCCTGTTTCTATTATTTTGCACGCACACCCATGGCCACTTGGACCGGTTCCACTGCTGGGCTGCTGCACTTTGCTGCTTCTGGTCCATGGCTTTTTTTTCTGCTCTAAAGCTTTAGCTATTTTTTTTGTGCATTGCAATTTTAGGAAAAATGACATGTTTAAAATGCTAATAACTTAATAATCATGCATCGGTTTAAGACAGTTTATATATGTAAAATGACTAGAATTTTGTGTAGTTTCACAAAAACCAACTTTCATGTGTGATAAAATATTTGTACTTGTTGCTTGTCTAGTTTGCGTAAATGCCATGCTAAAATGATTTATTTCATAACTAATTAACCGTAGCTCCGATTTTAACGATCCACATATGTAACTTGTCTAGAAAAAATGTGTAGAATCTCATGGTGACATTTATTTTGCTGTTTAACAACTCTAAAATATGACTAGTTCAGATCTGGACCAAATTCATATTATGCTTATGGGGATGTTTCGGAAATGCTATATGTTGCTTCCGGTCCAATTTTCAATGCCTAGATGATATAGTTGTTCATGCTTCCCCTCTTGACATGTTTAACAACATTTAATATTGATGACTACCTAAACGAGAGTGAACTAAATAATTCGAACGTGGAGTTTTGTCAATGTGCAACTTGTTGCATATTGAGCTTCCCTTTAATGTGTAGTAGTTGTTTGTTGTGCTTGCCATGCCATGCCATGTGTTGCATATTAAACCGGACATACATCATTTTTGTTTGCGCATCATGTCATGCATATGTTGTGGTGTATCGTGTGTTGATTGTTTGTTTCGGATTGTTTCTTCTCGATAGAGTTCCGAAAGCGTTTGGAGTGTGAGGATTCGTTCGACTATGTTGGCTCGTCTTCTTCATGGACTCGTTCTTCTTCCAAGCGGGATCTCAGGCAAGATGACACATTTCCCTGGATACCACTACTATCATTGCTACGCTACTTGTCCCGCTTTTATCGTTGTGCCGTGCTACCTACCACTTGTTTGACAAGCCTCCCAACATTGCCATGAAAGCCTCTAACCCCTCCACATCCCAGCAAACCTTTGTTTGGCTATGTTACCGCTTGCTCAACCCTTCTTATAGCGTTTGTAGCTACAGGTGCAATTGCTTCCATGTGTTAACATGGACATTCTTTTGTTATCACAATATTATTGCTATTTAATTTAATGCACTTATACACTTGGTAAAGGGTGGAAGGCTTGGCCTTTTGCTCGGTGTTTTGTTCCACTCTTGTCGCCCTAGTTACTTGTGAACTGATGTTATGTTCCATAATTGAGAGCTCCTAACATGCTCGGGGTTGTTATGGGGACCCCCGTTGATCTTCGTTTTAGGATAAAGCTTGTCTGGGAAGGCCCAACATTGGTACTACATTTGCCTAATAACTAATAAACCTGCATAGGGAGTAATTAACCCGAGGATCTTAATCAACAACTCGGGCCAGTGCTCCTCATGAGTGTTGGTCCAAACTAGAGCACTATGCAGGGCCAACCCGAGGCAACTCGGGAGATTTCTATCAGGCCACTGTACGCGTCGCTTATCCGCCGTGTCCTGAGAACGAGATACGCGGCTCCTATCGAGATCGTCGACACGTCGGGAGGCCTTGGTGGACTTGTTTTACCTTTCTCGAATGTCTTGCGTGAGGAACTCTGATCTTCTTGGGGCTATCTCGAGGTGACGAATTTCCTTTTGAATTGACTAGGATGATCACGAGATCCGTGGTCGAGGTTATTCCCGCGGCGTGTGGTTAATTTGTGATGGACGAGTTGGAGCACCCCTGTAGGGTTAAATCTTTCGGAAAGCCGTGCCCGCGGTTATGTGGCAAACTTGGATATTTTGTTTAACACCCGGTCATAGTAAAATTGAAGTAGACTCAAATAAAGTACACCAACTGTGTGCATAACCGTGATTGTCTCTTCTCGTGAGTCCTTATCCGAGAGAGAACATGGTGGGGTTATGTTTGACGTAAGTAGGTGTTCATGATCAGTTAGTGATCATTACTAATTCACATTCGTTATTCATAGACCACCATACTATACTTTCTATATGTGTAAGCTATCCACTCAAATAAATGCTTAGTCGCTTGGTACAGCCTCACCACTTAACCATACCTCACCCATTAAGCTTTAATAGTCTTGATACCCTTGGAAATGAGATTGCTGAGTCCCTGTGGCTCACAGATTACTACAACAACAGTTGCAGGTACAGGTAATGCGATGATTTGACGTGAGAGCGATGCTTGTTTGTTTGGAGTTCTTTTTCTTCATCATCGATCTAGGATGGGTTCCACGCGGCAGCCTGGGATAGCAAGGATGGATGTCATTTTATCATTTGATTTCGTCCTTAGTCGGACCCTGCTCTTCTGTATGATGTTTGAATATGTTGTTGTATTGATGTGATATTGATGTAGCTTGTGGCGAGTGTAAGCCAATTCCATATACTCATCTTTTCTGTACATGTACTTGTAATAATATCCATTCTTGCAACACGACGAGATGCGCTTCTATCCCTGTCGAGGCCCTTGTGCCAAAATAAGGATAGGATCGCATCTTGGGAGTGATAGAACCCCTCCGGGAACTGATGTTGCATCAGCTCGTCGGTGAAGCACAATGGGTGGGCAGCGCCTCTGACCCGAGCTATGTCGCGTCTATAATCGGCGTTTGTTTTGGCCCGGTTTCGTTCCCAACCTCTATTGTTGGGGTCGAGCCAAGGTCGGTACCCCTCCCGTCGATTGGGTGAGTACCCTATGGATCCGTAGATGGATCTCGTACGACCTGCTCTATATTCTAGGTCGTGTCAAAGGTCAATCCTGTCATAGGGCTCTATTGGCTCTTTTCCTCGTCTTCGGGGTATTGCCGGTCTATAACCTGTGTCATTAGCCGCCCTGTCTCGTCCTCGAGAAGGGCGGTCTGGCTTGTCGTATGGAGTATGTTTGGGAGACGGCGTATCAGTAAGCTCGTCATCAAATTGTGGCAGCAGCCTCCGGCGTGGATAACTTTTGGGTTGGTCCAATAAACTGGTACCGTATCCTTCCTCAGCTGATAGGACCCTTGTCCATCTATCGTTGAGGTTGTCATGTTCGACCTTAAGCTGTCGTTCTTTTGCCTTTAGGCTGCGGGTCGTGGCTATAAGTTGTTGCCTGAACTATTCCTAATCTTTAAGGTTTTCGGGGATGGCGAAGTCATCGGCTTCCGGGATGTCGTCCTCTTTGACAGGACGGAGGTAGTTGTCGTCCTCGTAATCGTTTAGATCATCGGGTTTGCACTGATCTTCTGGCCGCTCCTAATCCTCTATTGGATGTTCGGGGATATCGGGATCGCCAAGGTTTTCTGGGGTATCTTCGTCCCCGGTACGAGTGATAGCTTTTCTTCCCTTTTTTGCCTTTGATCATTTGTGCGGCTTCCGGCCCCTTGACAACGCTTCACCTGGTTTGTTGCCATCGTTTTTGGGTGTGTGTTCGCGGTTATCGGCTGGAGTGTCCCCCATGTAGACGTCGTAGGTGGAGGTTGCATCCCATCACCCGGTGTTAACGGGGGTGGGAGCACAATCTTCCTCATCCATGTATTCTGCCTCCTCGGAGGCGTAGTCCAACATGTCGGTTAAGTCTTCAACAATGGCTATCAAGTGGGTGGCGGGTGGGATGAAAAAATCTTCTTGACCCGCCTTGAGACCGATCTGAGCATGGATCGGGGTTGGGTCATCGGTAATTTTCATCGACAAGATCCAATCTAGGGCCTCGTTGAGTGTCGAGAGCTCGATCGGGTCAACCCGCTCAAAGCTTTCGGAGTTGACCTCCGATGCGTCCGCGCGAGGGGATTGTTCGGTAGGAATAGGTCTCTAGACGTCTGGCGCTATGGTCGGATCCGGACTAAAAGCGGTTGCAAAATATGGCCTCCGGAAGGTCAAATTCAAATTTAATTTAAACCTTCCAGAGGCCATATTTTGCAACCGTTTATTAAAAATTAATGATTCTTTTTGTGTTGTGTTTGTATTGAATTGTAGATGATTTATACCTACTGTTATTCTTATGTTTTGTGGCTTTAAAAATGATTTCTTGCTGTTGGTTCTATTTGATGATATTTGAGTGTGGTGATTGATTTGTGGTGACTGTTTGAAACGTGTAGATTGCCCGGAGTGCGACGCAAACTATTGTCAGGAGTGTGACCTTTTGAACCAGAATCAAGGCAAGTTACATGTTGATCATCCTTCACCTATTGTTTTTCTATGCATGTAGTATATGTCACACTATCAAATTATGCATGTGTAGGAATATTATTGTCTTATGCTATGCTATCGAGTTATCCCCTCGTCAATGAAGATCGTGGTAGTTAGTTCTGCTATGCTATGTAGACGGGGTTGGTTCGAGTATTCATTGAGATTATGTGAGGATTATTAAATAAATTGAGTAGTAACTAGGTATATAATTCACTTCTGGGCGGAATTGGTATTGCTGGGTGGTTTTAAGAACATCATGGTTTCGACCCTCTGAATGTAAGTGGAATGCTGCCCAGGTTCAAAAAGATCAGACAGACTTATTGACTAGTAGCTTTCATGCGCAACCACTAGCTAATATGGGCTCTGGCTTAGTTGAGTAGGTTGTGGGAACCTTGTTGGGGAACGTCGCATGGGAAACAAAAATTTTCCTACGCACACGCAAACCTATCCATGGTGATGAGCATCTACGAGAGGGAGAGTGGATCTACGTACCCTTGTAGATCGCTAAGCGGGAAGCGTTAAGAAACGCGGTTGGTGTAGTCGAACATCTTCGCGATCCAAATCGCCGAGCGTCCCGCGATCTCATCACGATCCGTCCCGCGATCCCATCACGATCCGTCCCGCGATCTCATCACGATCCGTCTCACGATCTTGATCACGATCTGTCCCGCGAACTCATCACGATCCGTTCCGCGATCTCATCACGAACCGTCTCGCGATCTCGATCACGGTCCTTCCGATCTAGCGCCGAACGGACGGCACCTCCGCGTTCAGCACACGTGCAGCTTGATGACGATCTCCACCATCTTGATCCAGCAAGAGGAGGTGGAGAGGAGAGAGAGTTCACCGGCAGCGTGACGGCGCTCCGGTGATGGTGGTGGTGGAGCAATTCCGGCAGGGCTTCGCCTAAGCGCTGCAGAAATCCGATCTAGAGGAGAAACTGTGCACCGGTGAAACGGGTAGCACGTGGCCGGAAATTCTGTCCAAAAACCACCCAATCCACTAGTATATATAGGAGGAGAGGAGAGGAGAGGCAGCCAAGGCCTTTGGGTCGGCCGAAATAGGAGGTGGGAAGAAATCCTACTTCACCTCCAATCCTAGTTGGAGTAGGATTGCCTCCTATTGGCTGATTTTCCACTTTTTGCTTTAGGACTTTCTCTCCTGCGCCATGGGCCTTTGTGGCTGTTTTCCCAGCCCAATAAGGGCTGGTTATTATTCTCCCACAGCCCATGGACCTCTTGGGGTCGAAGTACCCCTCCCGGAGGTCCTCCGGTACACTACCGGCACTCCCGGTACAATACCGATACTCCCGGTACACTACCGATGAGCCCGAAACTTTTCCGGAAACCAAACTGGGACTTCCTATATATGAATCTTTACCTCCGGACCATTCCGGAGCTCCTCGTGACGTCCGGGATCTCATCCGGGACTCCGAACAACCTTCGGTCACCACCATACATAACTCTACACTACCGAAACGTCACCGAACCTTAAGTGTGCAGACCCTGCGGGTTCGAGAACTATGTAGACATGACCGAGACACCTCTACGGTCAATAACCAATGGCGGGACCTGGACGTCCACATTGGTTCCTACATATTCTACGAAGATCTTTATCGGTCGAACCTCTATGTCAAGGATTCAGTTAATCCCGTATATCGTTCCCTTTGTTCTTTGGTATGTTACTTGCCCGAGATTCGATCGTCGGTATCTCCATACCTAGTTCAACCTCGTTACCGGCAAGTCTCTTTACTCGTTCCATAATACAAGATCCCGCAACTAACAATTAGTCACATTGCTTGCAAGGCTTATTGTGATGTTGCATTACCGAGTGGGCCCCGAGATACCTCTCCGTTACACGGAGTAACAAATCCCAGTCTCGATCCATGCCAACTCAACAGACACCATCGGAGATACCTGTAGAGCACCTTTATAGTCACCCAGTTACGTTGCGACGTTTGATACACACAAGGCACTCCTCCGATATCCGTGAGTTGCATGATCTCATGGTCATAGGAACATATACTTGACATGCAGAAAACAGTAGCAATAAACTGACACGATCATATGCTATGTTTGTAGTTTGGGTCTTATCCATCACATCATTCTCCTAATGATGTGATCCCGTTATCAAATGACATCTCATGTCCATGGCTAGGAAACCTTAACCATCCTTTGATCAACGAGCTAGTCCATTAGAGGCATACTAGGGACATGGTTTTGTCTATGTATCCACACATGCATTTAAGTCTCCGATCAATACAATTATAGCATGGATAATAAACGATTATCATGAACAAGGAAATATGATAATAACTAATTTATTATTGCCTCTAGGGCATATTTCCAACAGTCTCCCACTTGCACTAGAGTCAATAATCTAGTTCACATCACCATGTGATTCGCATTGTTATGAATCTAACACCCAATGAGTTTTGGGGCTCGATCATGCTTTGCATGTGAGAGAGGTCTTATAGTCAACGGGTCTGCGATATTCAGATCCGTGTGTACTTTGCAAATCTCTATGTCAAACCGTAAACACTGCTACCACACTCCACTTGGTACTATTTCCAAATGGCTGCTCCACTATACGTATCGAGATTGCTACTACTAGTCATCCGGATAGGTGTTAAAGCTTGCATCGACGTAACTCTTTACGACGAACTCTTTGTCACCTCCATAATCAAGAAACATTTCCTTAGTCCTCTGGTTACTAAGGATAATTCCGACCGCTGTCTAGTGATCCACTCCTGGACCACTCTTGTACCCCTTGACAAACTCATGGCAAGGCACACATAGGTGCGGTACACAGCATGGCATAATATAGAGCCTATGGCTAAGGCATAGGGGACGACGTTCGTCCTTTCTCTTTCTTCTGCCGTTGTCGAGCTTTGAGTCTCACTCAACTTCACACCTTACAAATCAGACGAGAACTATTTCTCTGGCTGATCCATTTTGAACTCTTTCAAAATCTTGTGAAGGTATGCACTCATTGAAAGTCTCATCAAGCATCTTGATCTATCTCTATAGATTTTGATGCTCAACAATTAGGTAGCTTTATCCAGGTCTTCCTTTGAAAATCACTTTCCAAATAACCGTTTTATGCTTTCCAGAAACTCTACATTATTTCTGAACAACAATATGTCATCCACATATACTGATCAGAAATTCTATAGTGCTCCCACTCACTTTATTGCAAATACAAGTTTCTCATAAACTTTGTATAAACATCAAAACTTTGATCACCTCATCAAAGCATATATTCCAACTCCGAGATGCCTGCTTCAGTCCATGGAAGGATCACCGAAGCTTGCACACCTTTTAGCATCCTTAGGCCTGACAAAACCTTCTGGTTGTATCACATACAACCTTTCCTCAAGTAAACCATTAAGGAAACGATGTTTTGACATCCATCTGCCAGATTTCATAATTGAAAACACAGCAACTGCTAACACAATTCCAACAGACTTTTAGCATCGCTACGAGTGAGAAAGTCTCATCGTAGTCAACTCCTTGAACTTGTCACAAACATCTTTGCAACAAGTCGAGCTTTACAAATAGTGACATTCACCATCAGTGTCTGTCTTCATTTTAAAGATCCATTTGTACTCAACGACCTGCCGTCCAACGAGCAAGTCTACCAAAGTCTATACTTGGTTTTCATACATGGATCCTATCTCGGATTTCATGGTCTCATCCATTTGTCGGAATCCGGGCCCATCATCGCTTCTCCATAGCTCGTAGGTTCATCGCTGTCCAACAACATGACCTTTAAGACAGGGTTGTTGTACCACTCAAGAGCAGTACACGTCCTTGTCGACCTACGAGGTTCGATAGTAACTTGATCCGAAGCTTCATGATCATCATCATTAACTTCTTTCTTCAACTAACATAGGCTTCACAGAAACAACTTTCTGCGCTGCGCTACTCTGATTGAAACAAGGTTCAATAACCTCATCAAGTTCTATCTTCCTCCCACTCAATTCTTTCGAGGGAAACCTTTTCTCAGGAAAGGATCCATTCCAGCAACAAACACTTTGCACTCGGATCTGAGATAGAAGGTATACCCAACTGTTCTTGGCGTATTCTATGAAGATGCATTTGTCCGCTTTGGGTTTGAGCTCATTAGGTGAAAACATTTTCCACACAAGCTTCGCAGCCCCAAACATCAAGAAATGACAGCTTTAGGTTTCTATCAAACCATAATTCACACGGTGTCATCTCAACGTATTTAGATGGTGCCCTATTTTAAAGTGAATGCGGTTGTCTCTAATGCATAACCCTAAAACGATAGTATTAAAACGATAAGAGACATCATAGTATGTGCTATATCAAATAAGGCATGACTACGACGTTCGGACACACCATCACACTATGGTGTTCCAGGTGGCGTGAGTTGTGAAACAACTTTCACATTGTCTAAATTTGTATGCCAAACTCGTAACCCAGATATTCACCTCCACGATCATATCGCAGAAATTTTTATCTTCTTGTCACGATGATCTTTAAACTTCACTCTGAACTTTGCTTTGAACCTTTCAAACAATTCAGACTTGTGTTTCATTAAGTAAATATACACTATATCTACTCAAATCATCAGTGAAGGTAAGAAAACAATGATATTCACTGCAAGCTATAAACACTCATTGGATCGTATACATCAACATGCATTGTTTCCAATAAGTCACTTGCCCGTTTCATCAAGCCAGAAAACGGGGTTTAGTCATCTTACCAAAAGGCATGGTCCGCATGTCTCAACCGATTCAAAATCGAATGAGTCCAAAGATCCATCAACATGGAGTTTTTTCATGCGCTTTATACCAATATGACATTTAGCGGCAGTGCCACAAGTATGTGGTACTATCATTATTAACTTTGCATCTTTTGGCATCATTGTTATGAACATGTGTATTACTATGATCAAGATTCAATGAACCACACTTACTAGGTGCATGACCATTGAAGGTATTTATTCATGTAAGCAGAATAACCATTATTCTCTAACTTGAATGAATAACCGTGTTGCAATAAACATGATCTAATCACGTTCATGCTTCAATGCAAAACACCAAATAAAATTTAGGTTCGTCACTAATCCCGAAGGTAGAGAGAGCGTGCGATGTTGATCACATCAACCTTGGAAACACTTCCAACACATATCGTCACCTCACCCTTAGCTAGTTCTCCGTTTATTACGTAGCTTTTATTTCGAGTTACTAACATTTAGCAACCGAACCGGTATCCAATACCCAGGTGCTACTAAGAGTACTAGCAAGGTACACATTAGTAACTCGTATATCAAATATACTTCTATCAATGTTGCCAGCCTTCTTATCTACCAAGTATATAGGGTTGTTCCGCTTCAGCGACCTCTCACCTCATAATAGAAGCACTTAGTCTCGGGTTTGAGTTCAACTTTGGGTTGCTTCACTGGAGCAGCAACTGACTTGCTATCCATGAAGTTTCCCTCCTTGATCTTGCCCTTTTCGAAACTAGTGGTTTGATTAACCATCAACACTTGACGCTCCTTCTTGATTTCTACCTTCGCGGTGTCAAACATCGCGAACAGCTCAGGGATCAATACTTCTATCCCTGGTGTATTATAGTTCATCACTTAAGTTCTAGTAGCTTTAGTGACAGTGACTTGGAGAACTATATCAATCACTATCTTATCTGGAAGATCAACTCCCACTTGATTCAAGCGATTGTAGTACCCAGACAATCTGAGTACATGCTCAACGATTGAGCTATTCTCCTTCATCTTACAGGCAAAGAATCTTGTTGGAGATCTCATATCTCGCAACACAGGCACGAGCCTGAGATCACAATCTCTGCCCCTAGAACATCTCATATGTTCCGTGACGTTCAAAACGTTTCGGAGCCTCAATTCTAAGCCGTAATGCATGACGCACAAAACTATCAAGTAGTCATCGAAACGTGCCTGTCAGATGTTCACAACATCTATAGACGACGCTAGAGGGGGTGGCGCACCGAGCGGTGCATTAAGGACATAAGCCTTCTGTGCAGCAATGAGGACAATCCTCAGATCACGGACCCAGTCCGCAATATTGCTACCAACATCTTTCAACTCTATTTCTCTAGGAACATATAAAAATTTAAGGGAGCTACAGTGCGAGCTAGTAATCTACAACATAATTTGCAAAGACACTTTGACTATGTTCATGATAATGAGTTCAATTAATCATATTACTTAAGAACTCCCACTCAAATTGACATCCCTCCGATCATTCGAGTGATACATGATCCAAATTCACCAACTCAAGTCCGATCATCACGTGAGTTGAGGTGGCTGCAATGGTGAACATCATTATGTTGATCATATCTACTATATGACTCATGTTCGACCTTTCGGTCTCTCGTGTTCCGAGGCCATGTCTGTACATGCTAGGCTCGTCAAGTTTAACCCGAGTGTTCTGCGCGTGCAAATCTGGCTTGCACCCGTTGTATGTGAACGTAGAGTCTATCACACCCGATCATCACGTGGTGTCTCAACACGACGAACTTTCGCAACGGTGCACACTCGGGGAGAACACAGTTCATCTTGAAATTCAAGTGAGGGATCACCTTATAATGCTACCGCCGTACTAAGCAAAACAAGGTGCATAAAAGGATTAACATCTCATGCAATTCATAAGTGACATGATATGGCCATGAACTTGTGTTTAAGATCTCCATCTTCGAAACACCGGCATGATCTCCATCGTCACCGGCACAACACCATGATCTCCATCATCTTGATCTCCATCAATGTGTTGCCATTGGGGTTGTGGCGCCAGCCCTGCTTCTACTTCTATTGCTACTGCTTAGCGATAAAGTAAAGCATTACATAGCGCTTAATGATTGACACGCAGGTCATACAATAATTAAAGACAACCCTATGGCTCCTGCCGGTTGCCGTACTCAACGACATGCAAGTCGTGAAATTCTATACATCACATGATCATCTCATACATCACATATATCTCATCATGTAATTGGCCATATCACATCACAACATACCCTGCAAAAACAAGTTAGACGTCCTCTAATTGTTGTTGCATGTTTTACGTGGCTGCTATGGGTATCTAGCAAAAACGATTCTCACCTACGCATAAACCACAACGGTGATACACTAGTTTGCTTTTCAACCTTCTCAAGGACCGCCTTTGTCGAATCCGATCCAACTAAAGTGAGAGAAACTGTCACCCGCAAGCCATCTAGGCAACAAGTTGCGTCGAGGGAACCGGTCTCTCGTAAGCGTACGAGTAATGTTGGTCCGGGCCGCTTCATCTCACAATCCCGCTGAACCAAAATACGACCAAGGGAGGAAGCAATCTAAGCATCAACGCCCACAAACCTTTTGTGTTCTACTCGAGATCTCATCGAACCATCAACCTAGCTCATGATGCCACTGTTGGGGAACGTCGCATGGGAAACAAAAATTTTCCTACGCACACGCAAACCTATCCATGGTGATGAGCATCTACGAGAGGGAGAGTGGATCTACGTACCCTTGTAGATCGCTAAGCGGGAAGCGTTAAGAAACGCGGTTGGTGTAGTCGAACATCTTCGCGATCCAAATCGCCGAGCGTCCCGCGATCTCATCACGATCCGTCCCGCGATCCCATCACGATCCGTCCCGCGATCTCATCACGATCCGTCTCACGATCTTGATCACGATCTGTCCCGCGAACTCATCACGATCCGTTCCGCGATCTCATCACGAACCGTCTCGCGATCTCGATCACGGTCCTTCCGATCTAGCGCCGAGCGGACGGCACCTCCGCGTTCAGCACACGTGCAGCTTGATGACGATCTCCACCATCTTGATCCAGCAAGAGGAGGTGGAGAGGAGAGAGAGTTCACCGGCAGCGTGACGGCGCTCCGGTGATGGTGGTGGTGGAGCAATTCCGGCAGGGCTTCGCCTAAGCGCTGCAGAAATCCGATCTAGAGGAGAAACTGTGCACCGGTGAAACGGGTAGCACGTGGCCGGAAATTCTGTCCAAAAACCACCCAATCCACTAGTATATATAGGAGGAGAGGAGAGGAGAGGCAGCCAAGGCCTTTGGGTCGGCCGAAATAGGAGGTGGGAAGAAATCCTACTTCACCTCCAATCCTAGTTGGAGTAGGATTGCCTCCTATTGGCTGATTTTCCACTTTTTGCTTTAGGACTTTCTCTCCTGCGCCATGGGCCTTTGTGGCTGTTTTCCCAGCCCAATAAGGGCTGGTTATTATTCTCCCACAGCCCATGGACCTCTTGGGGTCGAAGTACCCCTCCCGGAGGTCCTCCGGTACACTACCGGCACTCCCGGTACAATACCGATACTCCCGGTACACTACCGATGAGCCCGAAACTTTTCCGGAAACCAAACTGGGACTTCCTATATATGAATCTTTACCTCCGGACCATTCCGGAGCTCCTCGTGACGTCCGGGATCTCATCCGGGACTCCGAACAACCTTCGGTCACCACCATACATAACTCTACACTACCGAAACGTCACCGAACCTTAAGTGTGCAGACCCTGCGGGTTCGAGAACTATGTAGACATGACCGAGACACCTCTACGGTCAATAACCAATGGCGGGACCTGGACGTCCACATTGGTTCCTACATATTCTACGAAGATCTTTATCGGTCGAACCTCTATGTCAAGGATTCAGTTAATCCCGTATATCGTTCCCTTTGTTCTTTGGTATGTTACTTGCCCGAGATTCGATCGTCGGTATCTCCATACCTAGTTCAACCTCGTTACCGGCAAGTCTCTTTACTCGTTCCATAATACAAGATCCCGCAACTAACAATTAGTCACATTGCTTGCAAGGCTTATTGTGATGTTGCATTACCGAGTGGGCCCCGAGATACCTCTCCGTTACACGGAGTAACAAATCCCAGTCTCGATCCATGCCAACTCAACAGACACCATCGGAGATACCTGTAGAGCACCTTTATAGTCACCCAGTTACGTTGCGACGTTTGATACACACAAGGCACTCCTCCGATATCCGTGAGTTGCATGATCTCATGGTCATAGGAACATATACTTGACATGCAGAAAACAGTAGCAATAAACTGACACGATCATATGCTATGTTTGTAGTTTGGGTCTTATCCATCACATCATTCTCCTAATGATGTGATCCCGTTATCAAATGACATCTCATGTCCATGGCTAGGAAACCTTAACCATCCTTTGATCAACGAGCTAGTCCATTAGAGGCATACTAGGGACATGGTTTTGTCTATGTATCCACACATGCATTTAAGTCTCCGATCAATACAATTATAGCATGGATAATAAACGATTATCATGAACAAGGAAATATGATAATAACTAATTTATTATTGCCTCTAGGGCATATTTCCAACAAACCTCGCCTGGGCAAAGCTAGCAGATGTAGATATGAGTAGGTGTACCGGCTGCCGTTGGGTGGAGGTGAGTGCTTCTGAAAGACTTCGTCTCAATCTTCGGGTTGGGTCTAGTGGGTACAGTGTGCAAAACTCTGCAGAGTATTAAAACTAATCATGATTAGCCGTATCCCCGATTATGGACAACTTTGAGCAGCTAGGCCATTACAGTTGTTGGATGATCTTGACAGATGTTACCCTTAATAAAACTTGGTGGAAAACTTAATAATGGTTTAGGTTGGAGTTGGAGATGCCAATTCAACCATGTGTATTTAATTGTAACAGATAAATTAAAATTTGACCATTATGTAGTTATGAGGATAAAATTAGTTTTCTGCAAAATAACCATCAAGCCTTCCTTTGATATACTATGCATATACATGTAGGTCTGCTTTATTATTTCTCCTATGTAACTTGCTAATACATTCAAAGTATTGACCTATACGGTTGCAACGTCTCATATTGCAGGATTTTCAGACGAAGAGTAAGGTACCGTTAGGGTCGCGAGTCTGCACTCAGCATCGTCAGTGGGTTATGATGGGACTCATTGTTATTTTCTGCTATTTTTCCGCTGTTTGATTGAATAAAGCTTGTTATACTTTATGAATTCTGGATCATACGATGTAATAAATGATGCACTTGTTATTCTGGTATTCATCTATACCGTGTGTGCTAACGAATCGATCCAAGGACTAGCACAATAAACACAAAGACTCAAATCCTTCGAGGTTTGGTCGTTACAAGTTTTCACATGAAAACATCTGTCATGACAAAACCACGACACGTAAGGATGCAGCAGCATCGATGGGTGAGCCGTGGACGAGCTAATGCGGCAAGCTGCGGTGGCGTGCACACACATCAGCAAGCTCCGGCGGCGAGCAAATGTGACCACATGAACGAGCTTCTACAGAGTAATGCGACCAAGCAAGTCCACACACGCATCAAGATAAGATTGAAAAATCAAGGGATAGTTTGGTCCTTTCAAGTACTATAAAATGGAAAAAGAAGATAAAAAGCAATGGAAAAAAAGAAATTACATGATAATCAAAGTGTACATAAACTGGATGTCATTTTTACAACGTTAATCTTCAGAATGACTTTTTTGAGAAGCCTCATACCGAAAGTGATAAATAACCAAATTTCTCACTGGACAGCAGCATTTTGAGTAAACTTATTTGAACAGAAATACATGCTATCAAAAAAAATGTGTGTAGTTTGTGAATTTTAAAATGATATGTCGGTTCAGTTTTTTGGAGATGCTCGTAAGGATAAGGGATGCGTGTATGCGTTTATAGGGGTGAATGTGTTTATATTGTGTTATTAAAAAAAGATCGAGGTGATTCGTACCTTGACGAGAAGCAGCAGGTGCTCCGCCTCTGCCGCCGCCGTAGCAGCCGCTCGCCCGCCGGCCGCCGCCCCTTTTCCTGTTCAATACCGTTCCATTTCACCCCGTGACCCAAACCAAACACACCCTAACACCGCCGCCGGCCTCTCCTAAGTTTTGTCCCATCTCACCGGAGATGGCCGGGGCAGCTTCGTCGGTAGCGCACGTTCTCGTCATCTCCTTGCTGTCTCTTGTTCTCTTCTTCCACAGGTCAGCCGCACTTTCTACATGTACTCCTCTAGTGAACGTTTGTGGATCTCGTGTGCTGAATTAAGTGCTGCAGAGGGGATGGCTTCTTAGCCTTTCTTTGCCATGAACATGTTAGATCTGCTGGATTAGCATGCCCGCCGTGGCAGATCTGAGCAAGATTTCGCTCGAAATAATCCCCGGCATCCTCGGGCTCGCTTAGTTGAGATAATTTGGCTGGGCATGACTATATTAACGTTCTTGGGGCTAACCATGGTTGTTACTACAATCGAGTCAAAGCCGGTTTCTGTTCAGGGATGCTTTGCAACGGAATCTGAGTCTGCCTGCAGCACAGTCTGTAGTTTTGTGTAATCTGAGTCTGAACTGCATGCCTTGGTGTGTAATTAATTCAGGTGCCGGAGCTGTGAAGCTGTGGAGATAGAGAGGACGTTGGCGATGATCAAGCCGGATGGTTTGTCTGGTAATTACACGGAGAAAATCAAGGAGGCCATCTTGGAGTCTGGATTTCATATCGTAGAAGAGGCAGTTGTCCAGCTGGATGTAGAGAGGGCATCACTCTTCTACGCTGAGCATGCCGATAGAAGCTTCTTCAACAGCCTGGTGAAGTATATGACGAGGTATATGTTGTTTTGAAGACATGGAAATTTTGATTTATGCTACCACAAAACATGACATTTAAGAAAACGCCACTGAAAATATTCGGGAAATTTGACTAATGCCACCTCTGTTTCAATACCTAGTCTTGAGCTAAATTTGTTTCTTCAGTTGCTTGGTATGAGAAAACCAATTAATTTCTGAAAACTGCACACACATATATATGGAGGAGATCAGATGATTGCTATATGTGGCAATGGTTCAGAGAATCTGTGATGTTTAGAATTACAAATCTCTTGGTTATAACCATCAATTTATAAAAGACAGATATTCATTTCATGGTTCAAGGAAATTAGGTGAGTAGGAGTGTTCTGTGAAGAATTGCACTCGGTGCTTAGGATTCATTTTCTAGTAATATAACAAATATATTAAGAAATTCATTATCAATATTTTAATGATTGTAAAATAATTATTTATGAACATTTTTGGTGAAACTAGGTACTTATAGTCAAATCGGCGATTAACTTGCAAGTTCCAACTTCCAACTCAGTCTTTTATAGTAAATCAACATTAAAACAGGTGATTAGCATACAACAACAAATTACAAATCCTAGCACGCTATGGGCATTTAAGACATTTTCTCAGCTAACAACCGCTGTACATCCGAGCAAAATTGGACATTTCTTGGTCCGTAGCCTCATAGCACATTTTGTAGGCGATCGCTAGGTGTGCGTGGGGGCAGTCCCCACCTGAATATATTGCTCAAACCGATGCGGAGGATGCAGGGTTAGGTATTCCTGCCAAGACATAGTGGCTACTTTACTATAGGTTTTCTTGAACCGACGGAACCAAAAAGTAAATTGGAATTGTGAACTGTGGCATGAGGAGGTTGATCTACATTCTTGAACACTTTGCCACTTTGTGCTGCCCAAATCTTTCATAGGATATTTTGGTATCTTTTTTATTTCTTTGAGAGAACTCCATTGAAGTTTCTTGTTTGCATTTAAGCACTCTCATGCTACTAACCTGCCTTAAAAATACAAAGCAGCCTCTGATTTGATGTTTTTGTTTGTTCTGATGTTCAGTGGTCCAGTTCATGCCATGGTTCTGGAAAGCCCCGATGCCATTTCCCGCTGGCGAAATTTGATAGGGCCAACTGATGCAAGAAAGGCTAAAACTTCACACCCTGACAGGTTAAGAACTACAGCATTCCTTTTTCTAGTTGAGAACACCTTATGTGAGATCAATGATGAGTCCAATGCAAACATATTACTAAATAATAACAAATATCAGTGTTCCATAGGAAACTTACTGCACCTTTTCATTACCCAAGTATTTGTGATCCATGTCTCATAACATATTAACGAGCTTGAACCAAACTCTTGCTTCTATGCTTTTGCAATTCATGTTATTCACGAGCACCACGCTTCTCATTACAGCATTAGAGCAATGTGTGGCTTGGACTCAGAGAAAAATTGTGTGCATGGTTCAGATTCGCTGCAATCTGCAGCCCGAGAGATTTCGTTTTTCTTCGGAGTTGATAAATCTGGTTGGTGTCTTTGCTTTCATTTGATAGTTTTGGAGATTACACCTTGAATTTTCTGACCATGATTTACTACAAATGTAGAAGCCCTGGAACATGACGAGCTGTAGACAATTGGCATGTATCCTCGAAAGGCAGATAATTTAGAAGTTTGATTGCCCCTTCCAGCTATTAGTTGATGAAAACTTCTGTACAACACATGATGCTGATCCGACATCACACTTGTCCACTTGATAGCATTAGCTTCATCCCTTGGTTGCCAAAGGCTGTGATGTTGAAATCAGCATGGTGAAATTTTGTCAAGCACTCCATCCAACTGATTGTTGTGCCCCAGTTACAAATGTAATTGGCTGTACGGGATAAAAATCCCAAGGGTATTAGAATTTGCGCTGACGGGCTTGATCATACCAGTCTTATTTATGAAAAGCTGTTGCTAGCTAGTTCATGAATGCAAGTCCAGATGCAGTAATCCACGAGGAAGGGACAACAAAGCTGCCATTTGCTGAAAATAACATGCTTGAGTAACATTTGTTAGATTCAGGATAGTATTTTACCAGCGGTTCAGTAGCATGGTTGCAAAGGTTGTGGCCGAGAGCCCCACCCGGCTTGTGCAGGCGCCGGTTTGATCGTATGCAGTCTTTATCAAGGAAACATGTAGCAAAAGACAAGATGCAAATGATGCAGCTAGAGATGATGCGTAAGAAGTATATAACTTTTGATTTTATCGATCATCTTTGTTGTTCTTGTTTGTTTCTAATTTCCGCTGCCAATATTCGATATATGTAACATAAAATGGGGAAATACACATTTGTTCCTGGGTGTATGCACACCTCATATGTTATTTTTTAAATAATTATAAAAAAATCAAAAAAGTTTGGAGGTTTTTGTAAATTAAAGTTGATTTTCTTTGCACTAGTATATAAATTTTCACGAATATAAAACCAGCGTTGACTTCAGGGCAAAAGAAATTTATTTGCTATTATAGGTCACTATTTACACTATTTTGACTGATTCCTTTGTCATTTTTGAAAAGAAGTCAACTAGATTTTTTCTGTTTGTGGTTTTTTTACCAGTGTCATGGAAGGTCAAGTTTATTTTAAAAATATTTTCAGATTTTTGACTTTTTATTTAATTACTAAATTGTTTTTCCATATAGGTTGTATATACATCCATAGACCAAAAGTCCCCCTCCACATAAATGGTGTTATTATACTCGTTTTAAAGAAACGCCATTTATGATTGCGATTTTGTATCATCTAAACTCAAGTAATCATTTATTGTGCCCATCTTAATGAATAAGAAATACACCTTACATTCAGGTCCGTAGGGGTGCGTCGAATTCTTCTTCCTCTTGTATCCCCCGACGGCGCATCGACGCAACACAAGTACACTACTCACGTGTGGATTGTATTGACAAATGTTGTCGGTGTCTACAATAGATATGGATCCTTTTTGCAAAGAAAAAAAAGATTAGTAGCTAGGCCGTTGGCACATAGTATCTTCCAAGCAAACATAATCATCTTAGGAAACACTTTGTATCTATAGTCTGATAAGACTCGCACACCAGACCACTCGAACGCCCTTGATCTATTCCAAATCCGATGCTGAGAGTAGTCCAGCTCACGTAAATTTAGGAAATAAAAGTAATCAGCCCCGTAACTTCCGCTAGGCATTGAGCTTTTCCTTCAGCCCGAGCTCAACCCAGCTCGCCAGTTCCCTTTCTGCTCCGCCGCGTCGCGCCTTATCTCCTCATCGTCGACCACCCCCCCCCCCCCTCTCCTCGCCGTCGCACATCCTGGCATCCCCATCCTCCACTCCACCGATGCTTTCCCCGGGCGAGATCGGTGGTGCGCCATCTTGGCAATATGGGTCCGAGCCCTCCATCCCCAACATCGGTTCATCATTTGGCAGGTCAAGTCAGGTGTGCCATTGGATGAATCGGCCGCCGGAGAACTTGATGTGGATTGCAAACCCCCTCCCTTATTAGAAGCTCACAGAACTCCCAATTACGTTTGATGAAATTGGTTTGTGTATCACAATTTTTTGCGTCCGGATCTTTGCTGCAAGCTTGCTATTTTCTTTCTTCAAAAGTATATGCTTCTGATAAGTATCGTAAATGTTGTTATACCAACAAATTTTGCTTCAAAGCATCCGATGTTTCTAGGTCTGTGCTCTCATATGTGTGCATATGATGCGCTGATGGATTCTGGCACTATAACTGTGCTTCTTGATTTGGTATTTCTGTTTCCACACTACATATAGCCTTTCGGATTTAAATTAGACTGATTCCTATATTTCTCATTTTATTTTGCAAAGGATCTATGTACTGAGGTGTGTAAATATCGTTTTTGCAGTAGTATTTTCAGGTTGCAGTTGCGTAATTAGGTTTATAATTCTAACAGTAATGTATATATTCAGTGTTGATGCCACAATATGAACTGCTTGCGTATTTGAAGAACCTCTCCTCAAGCACTCCCTCCACAGTTGTATGTATGTCTATGCTTCCATGATCTCACTCTACATGATTTCCAAGTTGCTTCCATTATATACTGTCATGCTTCCTAACAAAATTCAAACAACAAGGATTTTTCATTTCATTTGTTGTAATTCTATGCTTCCATACTACTTTATTTTTTCTTCTAAATGCCAGTTTTGTTTTCTTTCAGCCATACACATATTTTCCATTAGTAATTCACCAGAAATACCTTTTGTTATATGCTTCCAACCAAACAGAATCGCGTTTTGCTTGAAGCCATCTGCTGGTAATTTGGCTGCTGTTTTATTCAGCTTATGTATGCAACTGTTTTTTTTGCTGGTGTAGATAGCGACTGCTTCTTGTACGTACTCACAGTGGAGGCTATGTTTGGCGGTATGTGGCAGTTCAAGCGCAGTTCACGGCAGCGTCTGCTAGACATCAATGGAGTCTACAGTAGGGGAGAGTGAAGGCAGCCAAATAGAAGCTGGAGGAGATGTTGCTTGAACCGGTTAAGGCACACCTTGAATTGTAATTTCCATTACTTTGGAAACATATGTAATCAAATGGAAAAGTAGCATTTTATGTTTGACGGAAGCAATTTTATGGGCTATTGAATTCCAGAATATGTGAAGAAAATGTTGCATCATTGTAAAAAATGTATGCTTAACATTGGATGCAATTTTTTGTTAGATAGAAACAAATCTCATATTCAGTGGAAGCAAGTTTTCTATTCGACAGGAACACATTAGAAGCAAATATTATTTTTCTTTCATAAACTCAGTTGTAATACGATGCTTGTTAGATAGAAACAAATCTCATATTGGGTGGAAGCAAAAATTCTTTTTTTGTCATAAACTCAATTTTGTTAGATAGAAACAAATCTCATATTCCGTGGAAGCAAAAATTCTATTTGGCGGAAACACATTGGAAGCAAATATTCTTTTTGTCATAGTCAATTGCAATACGATGGAAGCACATATTATTTCTCAATTTCTTAGTTGAAGGAAGCAACACCTATATGGAAGTACAATTTATTTCCCAATAGCTTTGTTGTATGAAATAGCGTCCGATGGAAGAGCTTAGCAGGAGAAAGCAACACATGTTAGAAGAGGTTAGTTGGAGGAAGCAACATATGAAGAGAGATAAAGGAGATTAGTACGTGTGGTAGGCGGCGAGCAGTTATGATGACACGTTCAATTAACCCGTCTAAGCAAATCACGCGTGGGCCTATTAACGAACTAACCCAGCAAATCTCGTGGGTGGCTAACTACCAGATCGGACGACTTACATGCATGTGATCAAACGGCCAATCACTGGTCTGATGCCTATTAACGAACTAACCCGTCTAATTTAGCTTTGAATTTTCTAGGAGTTGTAGACATGCATTTTTAGCAGCCAGACTACTATTTTTTTTGGAGGGGCCCTGGTCCTAGAGCTGGACCCGGCCCGGCCCGCCCAAACACGTATCCGGTACCGATACCAATAGTCCAATACCCCACCTTCCTTGCTTCCGTGGCCGGTAACGACAACTCCGCGTCCCGCTTTACCCCTTCTTCTCCCCCGCCGCTCTCACCCGAACGACTCTCGACCACGAGCTCCGCCGACGAAGCCGCCGTCGCCAGCCCCCACCCGCGCGCAACAGGGGAGCGCCCCACTTCCGACGTACTTGTCCCTCCGCCCGCCCGACTCGCCCTCGATCGAATCCGCCGCTCGATTTTGACCCGGTTGCTGTTTTTTCTTTTCGTTCTCCCTCGCAGATTCAAGCCGATCGGGGCGCGATCCGGCAGGTCCGAGGCCAGCCATGTCGGGCGTGTTCGGCAGGGTGTTCGGGAAGTCCAAGGAGCAGAGCCAGGCGTCCGCGCTGGCCTCCATCGACAAGCTCAGCGAGGTGAATGGATCGATAATCGATTGAGCCCCCCCTCGTCCTGATTAGATAGTACTCTTGAGGGCTTGCCATTTTCCAACGTAGTTTGGTATGGTAGTTCAGTGTAGAAGTTTATCGTCTGGTGACCTAGTGTAGGCTCTGGGCATATATGGGTGCGGGTCAGATTAGTTGTGACTTCTCATTACTGCATGTGAGCTTCATGATGTGTGTTACCTATCTGGGATGCTGCCATACTGGTAATCGGTGGGCAGACGGATAGAGAGATTTTTACTAAGAAACCGAAATCAGCTTAACTTTGTGATAATCATGTGGTTGGTGGCGATACGATGAAAGGAAAATATGTCGTCGCATGTTGCAAGAGTGAGCGGTGTAAAGAGATTTTGAATTAATAAGCACTTGTCAGGACGGATGGTTTTAATCAATGAAATATCATGGGAGGTTGATGATGCTATAAACTACTCCCTCTGTACCACAATACTTGTTAGGAACAGAGGGAGTATAATATAAGAGTGTTTTTTACATTAATATAGTGTCAAAAACGCTCTTATATTACGGGACGGAGGAAGTATTTTTTAGAGTTACAAAAAGGTTCAGTTTGTTGGTTCAAAGGAACAGGAGATAGAAACATAGGTTTTTGACATGCTTCTTGTTTCACTGGATCCTTTTCAGTGCTGCAATTGCTCACTTCCAAAACAAAAGTAGAAAATAAGATCGAGGGGGTTCTATGTGCATAACTGCTATCTTCTTAGTCCTCTGGACTCTGAAACCCCTCTTTAGTCATTAATAAATGCGTGTAGGGTTTAAATTCAAACGTCGGATAATCTGGTGAGTGGAATTCAACTCTGTATAACTCGTAATCGGATATCTTAACTACTCAATATTGCTTGGATCAGTTTTAATGTGAGTTGCATTCTTTCAGGAACAAGTTTTTTCCATGACATGTAATGGTGGTTATAATGCTCTCATTTTGTAACAGTTTGTATCTGCAAACTAACTTTCTTAATATACTTCAGACTCTTGAAATGTTAGAAAAGAAGGAAAATTTACTAATGAAGAAGGCAAATCTTGAAGTTGAGAAGGCCAAGGCGTTCACCAAAGCCAAGAACAAAAAAGGTATCTTATATCAGCTTCAAGAAATATGTTGATCTTCCAGGATAACTTCCTGAAAACTCTCTGTTCTTTCATTCTATTTGGGCTATTACTGTGATGTTCTATCCATTTAATTGTAATGATCGTATATTCATAACCATGTATATTTAATTTGCCCCCTTCTGCTGTTATCCTGCCATTTTGCCTTTCATTTTCCTAGTTTCCTACTGTTAGGGGGATAGCAGGATAACCATAGTCTTCATACTTAGTTACCTCATTGCTTACCAGTTTCCATCATTTGATTAATTCCTTCAAATTATTTATTATAGATTTATGTTTTTCCTTGAAGATGAAATACACCTATAATCCTTTTTTTGAGACAGACTAAGACTATTTTTGACGAGTTAGCTACTCCGTTGAGAAAATTTCAGTTTTTTTCTACTCCTTTTTGAATATTGGTGCAAAAAGTGCACTACCTATGCCTGTTGACTGTTGTGTTGCTAGTGACCTACCTGGCCTTTCCACAATTCCATGTTTGCTCCTGATATTGTCCAAAATATATAGTCGTCTTTCCTTTTTTCATTCAGCCATCTATGATATCTACTGCATACTGTTTAGTGTTGCAACATGACATGATTTTTATTTCTTCTGAAGCTAATGAATTCTGGTACAGAGAATGGATTAACTAATAGCTATGATTTTTCTTTTTCTTGTCATAGCTGCAATCCAGTGTTTGAAGAGGAAAAGATTATATGAGCAACAGGTGGAGCAGCTTGGGAATTTCCAATTAAGGATTCATGATCAGGTGAAGTCTCAAAGGACAATGTAGTTCGATTTTCCTTCTAGGTCTTATTACTCAGATAGTTTGATTTAATATTCACCATATCACTTTCTACGTCTTTTCTTATCGCAGATGATAATGCTGGAAGGTGCAAAAGCTACAACAGAGACTGTGGATGCATTGAGAACCGGAGCATCAGCAATGAAAGCTATGCACAAATCAACGTATGTAACAATAAGTATTACTATTTCTCATGAAGTCAAATATCTTGCATCTGAGTTATTTATTCTTTTCTTTCTAAATCAACTGTTCTTTTTATCAGCATATACTTTGCTAATAGGTAACATTTGCTGGTTGCTTAGGAGCATAGTCTGTTAAATTGAACTTTAGTTCCTTGTATTTTGTACTTCCTTTGAAAATTCATCTAATTTATTGCTTATTGGCTTAAATGGTACAACAATGCAGGTCTACTGACTTCACAGATGATATTTTATATAGGTGGTGCTATAATAAATGTTTAGTGCAAATGAGTCTTGGAAGAGCTTGCATGGTAGTAGAATTTAGAGTTTATGTCCACTTAAACACTGCCAATATTTTGTTTCATAAATTAAAAGTTATACCGAACACCATAGAATAACATGCAGCTTCATATGCTCCCAAGTTTTCGCATCAATAGCAAATAAATATTATGGGCAGTAGTAGGATTCTGCAATGCTTTTAGTAGAACACAGCATATATGTCAGATTGCTAATGCTTTTCTTTGTAATAGGAGTGTTCTAAAATCTTGTCAGTTTAAATAGAGTTTCAAGTATTACAATTGTTTTTTTCTTTTGAACACTCAAGTATTACAATTGTTGTCATTGAGCAATAGAGATGGAATGCTTTTATGTCTCTCTTTTGTTTCTTCTATTTTAGCGATTGCTTCTTGGTCCACAGATACAGTGTATAATTTTATTTGTTTCTCGAGTCTCATCATGTGTTTCTTTTCCAGAAATATTGATGATGTTGACAAAACCATGGATGAAATTAATGACAATATGGAGAACATGAGGCAGATCCAGGATCTACTATCTGCGCCTATGGGGGCAGCAAGTGATTTCGATGAGGTATCTCTCTCTGTCTCTATATCTCAAATGTGCATGCATTCACCAAACCAAACAAACCTAACATCTTACTGCATTGGATAGGATGAGCTGGAAGCTGAACTTGCGGATTTGGAGGGCGAGGAGTTGGAGGCACAGCTACTGGCACCTACCACAAGTGCTCCCATGACTGCTCCAGCGCGTGTACCTCAGCAGTCGAGTCGGCCCACTGCCCAGAGTAGTAAAACTGAAGACGATGAGCTGGCAGCTTTACAAGCAGAGATGGCTATGTAATTAGGTACTTGCCCATCTTTTATTCTCTGAATCAGGGTCAAACTGTTGTTTAGTCTCGTACAGCAAGCATGCAAATTAAACCACTCTCAACGAGTGCAAAGCACAAAGGCTGTAATTTTGGTGAAATTACTTTTACATGATTGTTACAACTTGAATAACTATGTGTCTGTACCTCAAATCTGTCATTAATTAACATGATCTTTATATCTTAGTTTGCAGGACTTGGCGTGGTCATGTTTAGAGACCAGATTGTGCAAATATATTTGGGACCACGGTATTTTCATGGAGGTCTTCCTTGGGAGACGTCAGAAGTACACACAGAAACTAGTTGCATCTCAACCTGATGATCTATTATGTATAATATCTTACCATGTTACTTTTGTAACCAAACATCTAAGATGCGCTGTTGAGCGCATTATCAGCTAATAAAGGGCATCTGCCATCATTGTGTAATTTCATTTGTGGCATTTCAATATAGTGTCTTGACCGACCACTCTTTGGGACACATTATTTGTCCGCGGACTGGTCCAAGGGCATGGATGCGGGAGCCTGCATCCCCTAAACACCCGTCCAGGTGCAGCCAATTTCATGCATAGCTATATGAAATTTTCTAGCGTGGTGTTTATAGCTTCCGATCATAACCAAAAAGTATGAAATCTTCTAGCGCGGTGTTTATAGCGTCCGATCACAAGCAAAAAGATGTTCATGCCAATAGTTTTTACAAGAGTCTGATCACAAAAGTATTACTCCGTGAAAAAAGAAGCATTTTTGCCCTGCCAGAATGGATATCTGAACTTCCACGCTCATTCCGTCGACTCCTCCTCACCATCTGCCTCCTTGTCCGTCTTCAGCTCGGTCGCCAAGCACTTCAACATCTTAACACGGGCGGTTTGCATGATCATCCTTGCATCATCATCCAACCCGTTCATCTTCAAGGTCAACATAGGTGTATCCTCCGAACCGGCTGCAAGCTTAGCCTCCTTTCTTTGAGCTTGAACTTCTTCTCGATCCCTGTCGTCAAGATGTTAAACATCTCAACCTTTTTTCCTCCTTCACGTCGGAGCTTTTGACACATGCTTCCTTCTTCTTTGCCAAGATATTCTCAAACCTCTCTATCATCTTGGCCACCACCCCTTCTCGCTTCTCCTTCTCTTCCTCCCACTTCTTTCTCCAGAACCCTCTTCTAAACTTCTTGGGCAGCTTTTTTATTGGGTTGGTTGGATCACCCGCTTCTTCCACGGTGCCGATTGAAAGTGCAATCTTGCCCTTATATTATATTTTGATGTTGATGACAATGTACATGCTGAGGACTAACAATGTTTGTCAAGTAAATCTTAGGTATTAGTCCTCAAGTCTCAATATGCGTGGATCAAGGACGATTGGAATTATTATGCGTTGAGAAGGAAGGAACAAAGAGGTTTACGGATCTCGTTTTCTTTTGTTCTTGAGTATAGGGATCCCGGGGGATCGATGGGATTAGCAAGAGACATGCTCAAGTAAATTTAAACTCCTTTCTTCGGTTGAAATCTGCACCTTGTATACTTTTCACAGGGTTGCTGCTTTGGGATGGCCGGATGTCCGGGCCTTGTGCCGGATGTCCGGGAGTTCATGCCATCTTCGGATTTCCGGGAAATGCCCCGGATATCCGGCCCTCCTGCTGTCCAGAGTACACCAATTTTCACCAAATATGGGCCGGATGTCCGGCACACCGCCGGATGTCCGAGACCCCCGATATCCGAGCCCTCTGCCAGATTTCCGACCCACACAATGCCAGTATCGCTGCTGGCTGAGGGGGTGGAATGCCGGATGTCCGGGCGTAAGCCGGATGTCCGGGACTTCACTTGCAGGTCGGATGTCCGGGACATCCCCCGGATATCCGGGTCCCCTGCTTTTTCCTCTCCGGCTCAATGTATCGTGTGCATTTCACTTACGCCGGATGTCTGGCCCCTGGCCCGGATGTCCGGCCCGACACAGCCACTTACACTCCAACGACCATATTTGCACCCACACTATAAATACCTCTTCACCACTTCGTGGAGAGGTTGACCATTCACTTTGAGCAACCCTAGAACACACATTTCTCTCTCTCTCATCCTCATACACCAAATCCAAGATCCCAAGAGCATTTGAGGGTATTTGAGAGAAGTTTTCCAATCAAGTGATAGATCCACTCCTTCCCTTTCTCTTCACCAAAGGAATTTGTGATTTGAGCAAGTCTTGAGCTTTTCCCCATCGTTCTTGTTACTCTTGGAGGTTGGAGACTCCTAGGCGGTAGGAGTTCTTCAGTGAGGAATCAACCATTGTGATTACCCCCTGAAAGTTTGTGAGGGTTTGGAGACCACCCCAAGGTCTACCACTAGTGGTTGAGAAACGCCTTCGTGGTGTTGTCTCAAGGAGAGAATAGGGTGAGCCTTCATGGCATTGGTGTGCCTTCATGGTAACATCCACCTCTCTAAACGGTGACGTAGCTTCCCTCCAAGGAAGTGAACATCGGCATACATCCTCGTCTCTCGGAGTTGCGGTTATTACTAACCCTAACTTCCTACTTGTGGTTATTTGTCTTTGTGGTATTACTTGTAGTACTTGTATTACATGTGCATGTCTATCTACTTACTTGTAGTTTTTCTTAGCTCACATAGTACAACTATCACCTTTGCAATTGTTAGGCTCACATTCATATTCCGCAATATTGCCTAAAATTGCTAAGTAACCATTAAAATACATAATTGTACCTATTCACCCCCCTCTAGGTCCATCTCGATCCTTTCAATTGGTATCAGAGCCTTGTGCTCTAATCTTGTGGTTTAACTGCCCTAGAGCGAGATGGATGCGGATGGGAACCCCCTTGTTGCACTTCCTCTTGAGAAGGGGACATCTTCCACGGAAGTGCATAGATCATTTACCTCTGAGGATCTTGAAAGGGCCCTCGCTAAGCAAAAGGAGGAGTATGATGCTTCTATTGAGGCCTTGGTCAAAATGAGGTTGGATGCATTGGGTGTACGAACTCCACCACTGGAGAACCCACTAAGTGTGGTAAAGCCACCAGATGCATCTCTTCCTAATTCAGGCCAACAACCTCAAGCTGGTGATCGCACCGGTATTCCATGGTTATATGCAAAACCTAGAGTTGAGAATCCTAAGTATAATGCAAGGGCCAATCCCCCATTACTTGATGTCACTGCCGATTTTTCTTTGTGGAGAGTTGGTATGCAGGATCATCTTAGGTTCGCCAACGATGAGATGTTGGAGATCTTGGAGAAAGGCTACAACCCTGTGAATCCCAAGGATCTCACACCAGGTGAAGTATATGACAAGCACCTAAATGACACCGCAATCATGCTCATAAGAAATGGTATGTCTGACAAACAGAAGAGGCCCTACATTCACCTCTCAAATGCAAAAGAGCTATGGGATAACATTGTGATGACCAAGACGGGAACACCCTCACTTTGTCTGGCACAGTATGAGATTGAAAAAGGGGCATTGCAATATTTTTGCATGGAGAAAGGTGAAGACCCCAAGCATCTTCATGAGCAGTTGATGACACTAGCCGCCAACATTGAGTCATATGATCGTGACAAGAGCCAAGATGGATTCAACTTGACCAAACGGTTTCTTGTGGACAAATTGCTAAATTCTCTTGCTCCTTATCACCATAAAATGGTGTGGGACATAAGAAGAGAACATGGATTCAAGGACATGTCTCCCGATGATGTCATTTCAACCTTTCAACTATTTGAAGAATCCAAGACCAATGCTACAAGACACCTTGCCATGCATGGTTCGTCATCACCTAAGACAAACCTTGCTTTGAAGGCCAAGCATGTAAAGGATGATGATGCTCATGAAGAAGAAGAAGAAGAAGATGATGATGATGAAGGTTATGAAGTTGACTCAGATGAGGGGCCCTCATATGAAGACATGGCTCTCTTTGTGAAGAAGTTCAGTGCAGGAAAATTCAAGGGAAGATTCCAAAAGAAGAAAGTAAGGACTTGCTACAATTGTGAAGAAGCCAATCATTTCTCAAATGAGTGCCCCTATGAAAAGATAGAAGCTAAACCAAGATTTCCGAAGACGTTTGTGAAGAAGTTGCCCAACCCATTGAACTCCAAGTTCAAGAAGAGAGATGGGAAGGCTATGGTTGCTCAAGACGAGTCCGACCCTGATGATGTTAGAGGTGTTGCAGGTGTAGCCCAAGACACTCAAACCACATTGAGACTCGTAAACAAGACCGGTGATGTCGTCACATACAACTACATGAAAGACTACCAAGGCAACGCACACAAGTGTCTCATGGCAAGGACCGTGGTAGATGATGATGATGAGGGTCAAGCGTCTTCTGACAAAGTGACGGTAACTCCTCGTCAAAACCCTTCTCTATTTACTCCTATCACATCTAGTGATGAATATCTTGATGCGGAGGATCATGATCATGAATATGGAATAAGTGATGCTATGCTTGCTAAGTTGGAGAAAGTCATGTGCTCTCTCAAAGGAAAGAAGGTTGTTATGTTTCGTATGCTTATGGAGATGGTGAGTAAGCCCACCACCTCCATTAAGGAACTCGAAACCCTCGTTACCGAGAAAAAGGAAAAATGTGAAATCCTTGAGTGGAAAGTCCTATATGAGGAAGCTCATAATGATAAATTGTGCTTAAAGATAGGTGCAAACATTGATATGCACACTAAAGAACTTGCCTCCTTGAAAAAGGCTAAAAGTGCTTATGATGTGTTAACAAATGGCAATAGTAAGCTTGGAGCTTCTCACGCTACTCTTTCTAAGGATTGTGAGCTCTTACATTTGTCTCTCAAGAGAAAGGAAGAAGATCTCAACATCCTTACAAAGAAGTTTGATGAACTCAAGCTTACTTACCTCAACACACTTGGCAAAGCTTATTCCTCTCCTATTATAAATATTGATGATTATGCTACTAACCCTAGTGGTGACCTAGCTGGCTTACTTGAGGAGAACCGGTTACTAAAGGCTCAAATTGAAAAAGGGCTCATGTCATGTGACCAAGGACAAAAGAACCTCAATGAAGTGTTGAGTCAACACAAGGAGGTAGTGGCCAAGGAAGGGCTTGGATTTGATCCAAGCACAAGCAAGAATAAAGTGGCGACACACAAATCTACAACTCCCCTCAAGGATACTTTTGTTCGAGAAGGGCACAAGGAGAAAGGAAATGGTAAAGTTGATAAGGTTGTGACTAGGACGGCCACTAGGGGCAAGTCTACTCACAACAAGCCAAAAGAATTTATGCCTCCATCTTATGTGCTTCGTAAGGCAAAAGATGGTGATGTTTATGCTCAATTTGTTGGTCCTAGAAATGCTTTTTTTATGCAATTTGGGTTCCTAAGACCCTTGTTACTAGAGAGGTCCCATTGTCAAATGGGTACCTCTGACCAAGACTTGAAATGTGTGTAGGTTGCCGTCTCTGGTGGAGTCAAATGAGTGATCGATAGCGGATGCACCAATCATATGACCGGAGATGGCACATTGCTCATGGACTTCATGGAAGCTATTCGACCATTTATGAGCATTGTCTTTGGTGGAGGGTCTAAAGGACAGGTACTTGGATTGGGCAAGGTGGCTATCACCAATGACATGTCACTTGCAAATGTCATGCTTTTCCAATCCCTTAAATATCACTTGCTTTCCGTTCATCAATTGGCTTCTGTTGGTTATGATACACTATTTGGACTAACGGATGTGAAAGTCTTTAAGAGAGATACTCTTGAAGTTGCTTTTGTTGGGGAGTTGGATGGCAACCTTTACACGGTTGATTTCTCGAAAGAGGGAACATTCCATGCAACTTGCCTCATGGCCAAGGCCGACAAGGGATGGCTATGGCATCGCCGGCTAGCCCATGTCAGCATGAGAAATCTTCAAGATCTCTTAAAGGGCGAACACATCCTTGGACTAACCAATGTATCTTTTGAGAAAGATCGTGTGTGTAGTGCATGCATAGCCGGGAGGCAACATCAATCAAAGCATCTCCCCAAGAATATAGTATCAACCTCAAGACCCTTGGAGCTCCTTCATGTGGATCTCTTTGGGCCTCCTTCATGGGATAGTCTTGATGGAAAGAAGTATGGGTTTGTTATTGTTGATGATTACTCAAGGTACACGTGGGTGTTCTTCCTCAAATCCACAGACGAGACAAAGATCACTTTCATTGATTTTGCCAAGAAAGCTCAACGCAAGTTTAACAAAGAAATCTTGGCCATAAGAAGTGGCAATGGCTCTGAATTCAAGAATTACACCTTGGAAGAGTTTCTTAGTGATGAAGGAATTGAACATCAATACTCCGCACCATATACCCCACAACAAAATGGTGTTGCGGAGAGGAAGAACCGCACGCTTGTGGAGGTGGCAAGGTCCATGTTGGATGAGTACAAATCACCTCATAGCTTTTGGGCTGAGGCCGTCAACACCGCATGCCATGCCTCAAATCGTCTCTTTCTTCGCAAGATCTTGGAGAAGACACCATATGAGCTCATAACCGAAAACAAGCCAAATGTCAAGTATATCCGGGTATTTGGTTGCAAATGCTTCATTCTCAACAATAGAGAACGATTAGCAAAATTTCAATCTAAAACAACCGAAGGAATATTTACTGGTTATGGATCAAACTCCCATGCCTATAGGGTCTACAACAAATCCACCGGATGCATTGTAGAAACTTGTGACATGGTGTTTGATTAATTTAATGGCTCCCATGGGGAGCAAGTTGATCTAAGTGATGCAGGTGAAGAAGATCCTTCACAAGACATTTTGACCATGGGTGTAGGTGCTCTCCTTCCAATGGAACATGTTCCTTGTGAATGTGAGAATGAGGACACAAGCACCACTCATGCTCAACCTACTACTACACCAACACCGACACAAGATTCCATCCCTCAAGATGAGCCCATAACTCAAGATCAAGAACAAGAATCTTCCCAAGAACAAGACTCTACACAAGAACAAGATCACCATCATCAAGCACAAGAACAAGAACAAGTTCATCATCAAGCACAAGAACAAGAACAAGTTCATCACCCAGAACAATAACAAGAACATGCTCATGTCGATGATGATGAATCCTTTAGTGACGGTGAATCTCAACAAGTGATGCATGAAGAACAAGATCTTCCACCTATAGATCCACATGTTGAAGATGTCGATGATGGGGATGAAATTGAACCTCATGAAACCTTGAACTCCATCATGCCTCGTGTGGCCCGTCGTGTTGACGTTAAGCAAATCCATACCGACATATCGGAAGGTAGAGTCACTCGTAAACAATTAACAAACTTTTGTGCTCACTTTTCATTTGTCTCTAGTGTTGTGCCACTCAGGGCACAAGATGCATTGACGGACAACGAATGGCTTGTTGCAATGCAAGAAGAGTTGAACAGCTTCGAGCGCAATAAGGTATGGTCCTTAGTCAAAAGGCCAACTAAGGAACACAATGTTATTGGAACAAAATGGATCTTCAAAGACAAGCAAGATGAGCATGGTGTAATCATCAGAAACAAGGCAAGGTTAGTGGCACAAGGGTACTCACAAGTTGAAGGTTTGGACTTTGATGAGACTTTTGCTCCCGTTGCCCGTCTTGAATCAATTCGCATCTTACTTGCTTATGCTGCTTTCAATGGTTTTACTTTACATCAAATGGATGTAAAGAGTACATTTCTTAATGGTCCTTTACAAGAAGAGGTATATGTATCACAACCACCCGGTTTCGTTGACCCCGATCACAAAGACTATGTGTACAAACTTCACAAGGCTTTGTATGGCCTCAAACAAGCACCTCGTGCTTGGTATGATCATCTTAAGAAGTTTTTACTCGATGATGGCTTTGTGAGAGGTGTGTTTGACCCTACTCTTTTTACTAAAAGGGAAAAGGGTGATTTGATCTTATGCCAAATTTACATAGATGATATCATTTTTGGTTCTCCTAACATTCATTTATGCAAGAAGTTTGCAGAATCCATGACCAAGAACTTTGAGATGTTACTCAATGCGGATTTGAAGTTTTTTCTAGGTTTTCAAATTCAACAATTTCAAGAAGGAATTTTCTTATCTCAAACCAAGTATCTCAAGGACATCCTTGCGAAGTTTGGAATGACAGACGCCAGTCCATGCAAGACACCCATGCCAGCCAAAAAATTTCTTAACGAAGACACAAACGGTATCCCGTTTCACTCATCTCTTTACCGCTCTATGATTGGTTCATTGCTTTACCTTTGTGCATCTAGACCAGACATCATGTTAAGTGTAGGCATTTGTGCAAGATTTCAAGCTTCCCCTAGGGAAAGTCATCATAAGGCGGTTAAGCATATTCTTAGATACCTTGCTCACACCCCAAAGTTGGGTCTATGGTACCCCAAGGATGCCAAGTTTGATCTGATTCGGTACACGGATGCGGATTGGGTGGGAGACAAGGTGGGAAGGAAGTCCACCTCCGAGGCATGCCAGTTTCTTGGATGCTCCTTGGTAAGTTGGTCCTCGAAGAAGCAAAAGTGTGTCTCCCTATCCACAGCCGAAGCCGAATATATTGCAACTTCAAGTTGTGCAACACAATTACTCTGGATGAGGCAAACTTTGAAGGATTATGGTATCTCATATAGACATGTGCCTCTCTTATGTGACAATGAAAGTGCCATCAAGATTGCTGAAAACCCTATTGATCATCCTCGCACCAAGCACATTGACATTCGGTATCACTTCTTAAGAGATCATGTGCAAAAGGGTGACATTAACATTGCTCATGTTGGCACGGATATGCAACTTGCCGACATCTTCACCAAACCATTGGATGAATCAAGGTTCTGTCAATTTAGGTGTGAGTTTGGTATCTTGGAGCTTCATAGCATTATGTGAAAGCTTGCACACATGCATACATTTATTTCATGTCTTGTCTAGGTGTAGGCATGTATTTAGGGGGAGACATTCAACTCATGAATTCTCTCACCCTATATGATGCACAAATAAACCCAACACTCTCAAAGTCACTATTCTTGTCAAAGCTATAGTAATTTAAATGATGGAGTAGTGATCTTGGGCCCAAGGTTCAAATCTTCGCGGTGCCAAATCACGTATGCTCACACATGATAGCATCAATCAATATCATCTTGCTAAAGTAGAGCGTGTGTGTATTATTTTAAGTCATGCGAACTCCTACATATGTGTGTTATGCTTCATCTATATCTCATATACAAATGTCCTTGGCGGAGTCTTAGATATGGCCCCTATCCAGTTTACAAAAAAAAACAGAAACCCCAGGCATCCGGCCCCATCGCTTGATTTCCGGCCTGCCCAAGTTCCAAAATGTCAAAATGACAACGCCAGGCGCCGGACATCCGACACCTACGCCGGACATCTGGCAGGTTTGGTTCCAGAAAGCAAAATACAGTCTCCAGGCGCCGGACATCCGGCACATCCGCCGGACATCCGGAGGGTCTCCCTGGATATTTGGCCAATACCGTCGGATATCCGAATCCCCCTAGTTACAGAATACCTCGGATCGGCTGTTTCTGGCCCTGGATGTCCGGGGCCTATCCCGGATGTTCGGCCCGTCGGGCATATAAAAACTAAATTTGGAGGGGGTCGGGGCAGTTCTTCCCAAAATCCCCCCTCTCCCCTCCCCAACCCACCCAGCCGCCGTGCCACCGTTGAACCTCCAACGCCGCCCCGGTCTCCCTCGTCCCTCCTGGCCCCCGATCTTCCCGCTCCATGTCCTCCTCCCCCCAATCTACCTCCTCACCCACTCCATTGGTGAGTTAGTGGTCCGAATCGTCCGGGAGGTGGCCCTCTTGGTGCTTCACCATGGATTGGACCAAAAATGTCGGCAAGGGCCCTGCTGAGGGACAACAGACCCATGTTTCTCGCCGATAGGGCTCCATCGATTCCGAGGAGTTTGTCCGGCCTCCGAAAAAGTCTTGCATTAAGCAGACCTCTGTCGGGCCTAGTCGCAACCGTTCGGCCATCCTATGACTTTGATCCGGATGATGAGGACTATGTTCTGGAAGAAGATGAAGACTTTGTTCCCACGCGTCTTGTTGGTCAGTCTAAGCCTGGAACTTGCCGGGATCCGGAGCCACCTATGCCTCCAGTTCGGGGCTCCCCTTTGCCCGTGTCTCATGGTCGCCCCATTTCCATGGACATGCCTGTCTATGGAGATCGCTCCATCCATAATTTCAATACCATTGGGATGGGCCCTTATCTCGCGTTCAGGCGTGATATCAATCAATTTGAGATGGTTGCTGATGCTGAAGACCGTCGGTTCCGTACTCGCATGCAGTAGGACATCTATGCGAGCATGGTTCGTGGGCGTGGCCTGGCACCTCATCACTATTTGGACTTGCCTTTTCTTTGCAAACATCCCAGGCATTTCCCGGACAATACTGTCAAGATCATTGATGACATGCTTCTTGGACCGTCCATGACCTTCAAGTGTGACTGGAATGAAGGTGCTATTCTTCAGTTCTACGCCACCTGTTTCTTTGGGCCTGACAACTCCCTCACCTGGATGACTGATGATACTCAGTTGAGCATCTCTTACAACCAGTTTGTCCAGATTTTGCGTCTTTCCGGTTCTGGTCATCGGATTCATAGTGAGGATCCTAATCATACACACATGAAGATTGATGATTGCATGCTGCTTCTCAAGCCTGCCAGTCAGCTCACTGATGTGGAGGTCAAGTATCCCCCAAATGACGTCTCTATCTTTCGGTCTCCCTATTACATTCTCTTTCAGTGTGTGCTTCACACTCTTTATCCAAAGAAGGGAGATCGCTCGCGGGCCCGTAGCTATTGCATTGATCTCATGGTGCGCATGCACACTCATCCTATGGATCCACTTCACACTGCTCACCTTATCTAGCATGAGATCCGTCTGATGAGTTTCCAGCAGACGCGTCCGTTTCCTTATGCTCCTTTCATTCAGGCACTGATTGACCACACTACTCCCTTTGTGGTTGCAAAGACTGTTGTGCATTTCAAGTGGAAGCCTGCTACTCACGTGTACGAGTCTGCCCTTGTTCAAACCACTGCTCCTTCTGAGTCTAGGAGGACTGTGTTGCCCAGGGCAAGGCTCCTGCTCAGTCTCATAGGGCTTCTGGTGCTTCCTCTTCCTCTGTGAGGGACCCATTTGTACGTCTTGCCTCCTTCATGGGGAAATCCCAGTCTACTATCATGAAGGCTATCACATTCAACTATCAGCAGAATCATGATGTCCAGTAGAGCCTCATTCTCTCCAAGAATCAGCTCAAGCAGCGTCTTCACGCTTGTGGCAGTCCGATGAGCGATGATGATGATCCTCTCCGGCCTGCTCCATCTTCCTCGTCCTTTGGGTTTCCGACCCATGCCGAGTATGCTGAGTTCTTCGATGACATCCACCAGGAGTAGTTACTCTATGTGAACTTGTGTCGTCGCCCCTTTTTGTGTGTTTCTGCCATCTCTTATGTCTGCTATGCTATCGTGTGGACCATATTATTTGTATTAAGCTCATTGGTTTGTAAGACTTTATTTGTGAGTTTATGGTATGATGTATCTCAAGTACTATCTTATATGCTATCATTTCTCTCTATCATATGAGCTTGTGTCATGGGTTGTCTTCGGCTTGCATATGTTTCAAACTCTCTCCCTTGTGCAAACATAACATATGTGAATTGAATTATTGTTAATCCAAAGATTGCACACATTAAGGGGGAGCCTAGACAAATTTATCATATGACTTGTGATTTTATGAAATACATTGCAATATTTTCTATACTACATGTATGATTGTCATCAACAAACAAAAAGGGGGAGATTGAAAGTGCAATCTTGCCCTTATATTATATTTTGATGTTGATGACAATGTACATGCTGAGGACTAATAATGTTTGTCAAGTAAATCTCAGGTATTAGTCCTCAAGTCTCAATATGCGTGGATCACGTATGATTGGAATTATTATGAGTTGAGAAGGAAGGAACAAAGAGGTTTACGAATCTCGTTTTCTTTTGTTCTTGAGTATAGGGATCCCGCACTATTAAGAGGGGATCGATGGGATTAGCAAGAGACATGCTCAAGTAAATTCAAACTCCTTTCTTCGGTTGAAATCTGCACATTGTATACTTTTCAAAGGGTTGCTGCTATGGGATGGCCGGATGTCCGGGCCTTGTGCCGGATGTCCGGGAGTTCATACCATCTCCGGATTTCCGGGAAATGCCCCGGCTATCCAGCCCTCCTGCTGTCCAGATTACACTAGTTTTCACCAAATATGGGCCGAATATCCGACACACCGCCGGATGTCCGGGACCCCGGATATCCGAGCCCTCTGCCAGATTTCCAACCCACACAATGCCATAAGCCAGATGTCCGGGACTTCACTTGCAGGTCGGATATCCAGGACATCCCCCGGATGTCTGGGTCCCCTGCTTTTTCCTCTCCGGCTCAATGTATCGTGTGCATTTCACTTACGCCGGATGTTCGGCCCCTGGCCCCCTACTTATTCCTCTCCGTCTCAGTGTATCGTGTGCATTTCACTTATGCCGGATGTCCGGCCCCTGGCCCAGATGTCCGGCCTGACACGACCACTTACACTCCAATGGCCATATTTGCACCCACACTATAAATACCTCTTCACCACTTCATGGAGAGGTTGAACATTCACTTTGAGCAACCCTAGAACACACATTTCTCTCTCTCATCCTCATACACCAAATCCAAGATCCCAAGAGCATTTGAGGGTATTTGAGAGAAGTTCTCCAATCAAGTGATAGACCCACTCCTTCCCTTTCTCTTCACCAAAGGAATTTGTGATTTGAGCAAGTCTTGAGCTTTTCCCCATCGTTCTTGTTACTCTTGGAGGTTGGATACTCCTAGGCGGTAGGAGTTCTTTAGTGAGGAATCAACCATTGTGATTACCCCCTGAAAGTTTGTGAGGGTTTGGAGACCACCCCAAGGTCTACCACTAGTGGTTGAGAAACGCCTTCGTGGTGTTGTCTCAAGGAGAGAATAGGGTGAGACTTCATGGCGTTGGTGTGCCTTCGTGGTAACGATGTAGCTTCCCTCCGAGTAAGTGAACATCGGCATCCATCCTCGTCTCTCGGAGTTGCGGTTATTCCTAACCATAACTTCCTACTTGTGGTTATTTGTCTTTGTGGTATTACTTGTAGTACTTGTATTACGTGTGCCTATCTATCTACTTACTTGTAGTTTTGCTTAGCTCACATAGTACAACTATCACCTTTGCAATTGTTAGGCTCGCATTCATATTCCGCAATATTGCCTAAAATTGCTAAGTAACAATTTAAAATTGTAATTGTACCTATTCACCCCCCTCTAGGTCCATCTCGATCCTTTCACCGATGCCACGGTCTTGATGGAGTTGGCAATGGATAAATTTCACTTGGGTTGCCCATTCAACTTCAACCAATAATGCATGAGGACGAAGTTCCCCTTCTCCACCTTCAAGAACAAGTTGCACGCACGAAAGGTCTAGAAATAAAAACTTTGTCAAGAAGTTGCATATCTGACCAAATGAACAACACATGGAGAATATCCCGCCAATAAGTTGCATATCCGACCAAATGACCAACAAATATAACAACTTACTTGCTTGGAGATTAATGCACCACTTGGCCACCCACCGATTAGCTGTTCAAATGGCCACGATACTTGCTCACGACCTCTTGGATAGTGTACCATCAATGGTTGAGCGACCTTGTCCCACAATTACGGAGGAGTTCGTTATGGTAGGGCTCGGGATTCTTGTGCTCATGGAACCAAGTATGAATCTTGGCCCAAAATATTGTGTCATTTTCCTTCGTGCCATGTGTCGGTGTCAAAACCGACGGATCTTGGGTAGGGGGTCCCGAGCTGTGAAATAGGATCGATGGTAATAGGGGACGAAGAAGACGATGTTTACCCAGGTTTGGGCCCTCCTATGGAGGTAAAACCCTACAACCTGCTTGATTATATTGATGATATGAAGGTTACAGAGTTGATCTACCTCGAGATCAAATAGCTAAACCCTAGATGAGTTGTTCTCTGTCCTACAACCTAAACCCCCCGGCTTATATAGACGCCGGGGGGGGGGGTACTAGGGTTTACACATGGTCGGTTGCACATTAAAGGAAAACTTGTCTATCTACTGTCAAAAACTTGGAGGACACGCCAGGACTCCTTGAAGCTTCCACCCTGGCGACATGGCCTATGATCATCTAATGCTCATCCAGCGGCCCACGTAGTCCGGCCCATAAGAAACAGGTCGACTATCCGAGGACCCCTTAAACCAGGACTCCCTCAGTAGCCCCCGGACTAGCCTCCAACGTCGTGGTATATCCGGACAATCTTGTGCGTCGAAGTCTCTGGCTTGCGAGGCAAGTCCCTCTATCCCCTCTTGTTCGGCAAGCATCCTGTCATCGAAGAAATCCCAAGCGTCACGAACTTGTCGGGTCCATTGTAATAACCATAAGCGTTTCTCGATTTTCGCACGCCGAGGGGAGACAAGTGATTCAGCGGCTTTTTACAAGACTGTCCCTCCCACAAAGGAGGCACCACCCATTTAAACAAACTGAATCGTGGTCTAGGCCACACCCTCTTCTTCCTCCCCATCGGAAAAAAACCCTCCAGTGAGAGATCACCACGAGAACATGGCGAGCACCCCTAGCTCTTCCTCGTGCCCTTACGAATCCTGTCCAGGGGATTGGACAAGCTGCTCTGTATCCCTCCTTCGACTACGCAACCTCAAGACCCAAGGGTATCTTCCTTCCTTGGATCTGGCGGTTACCCACGCTGATTTGACTTCATTCAACGGTGAGGCCTTCGCAGAAAATTTCCCCAATCTGCAAAAGGGGGAGCGTGTATGTTTCGTGCCCTTCCTCTTGCGGGATCTTGGGGTCCCCATCCATCCATTCCTGAGGGGGTTATTAGAGTTCTATGGGATCCAACTCCATCATCTCACACCAGGGTCTATTCTGCATATCTCGGGCTTCGTCGCCCTTTGCGAGATGTTCCTGGGCTGCGAGACACACTTTGAATTGTGGAGGAAGTACTTCTACGTTGTCCCTCGCACTCGGGACAAGACAATTTTAGAGGTCGGAGGAGCCAAAATATGTCGCATAGCGGGGACGGGGTATCCAGTGGGAACACCGAAGGAGTCCAAAGAATGGTATTCAAAATGGTTCTACATCGAGGACGTCCCCCTATTTGATCCAGCTCGGAGGGGTTTGCCCGAATACTCTGACGCCCCCTTGAAGAAAAGGTACAACTGGCGACCGAAGAGCTCATCCCAAGAGGACGGCATTGAAGTGCAATGCTTGGCAGCCCATATGAGGGTACTAGCCCATCATAAGTTGACCATGATGGACATCATGGCCGCTGCCATCACCCGGTGCGTTCAACCTCTTCAGTGGAGAATACACCCTTTGTGGCGTTACAATGGGACAAGCGACACCACTCTCTCCCAACGACTGGGCCCTTCCGATCAAACGGCATTAGCCGCCGCACTTGCCAACCTATACAAAGGGGAGCAAGAAGATTTTGTTAGGCTACCGACCAAGGAGGGCTACTCAAGTCACAATCCCATTGAATGGGTGAGCATTTCGACTCCGTGACCAGAATTCGGGTTTTTAATTTGTCCCTTTTAGACCGAAGCCTTTAACTTATGTGAACAAGAATGGAGGAGCTTCATTGAGACAGTTAACTGTCCGCCCCCCAACCTAAGGACTATTCTCATGATGATGATCCAGGCTTTCATGATGACCTAGATCAGTCAATTGAGCTCGAAGACGGGTGTTTCTACCAGGAGAGCCTCGACCGCTCCAAGGTGGCTATCATAGCCGATTACCCCAGATCATTCCCTTCTCCTGCGATAAGCAAGAAGAATAAAAACTTGTCCCGCAAAAGGCAAGTATCCTCCAACAACCCAAACACGCCGGCTCCTACTCCCAAGCGTCGTCGGTCCGCGCAACATACATCAGCTACGGCGGCAATGCCTGGACCGGAAAGCAACATGGATCCGTCAAATGAGCCGGTCGTGGGGACAAGCCCGCCCACTCGTTCAACTCAAAGGTACTTTTGTTCAGCTGTTTAATTTATTATCACGACCAATAGAGCCTCACAAGAGACCTTATGTCGAAATACTTAGGCAAAGAGTTCAACCATCTTCTGCCGAGGATGTTGCCAGGGTGTCTGAGAGTGCTCACAACTCCAGATCTTCTGCTCGTGCCGAACCTGCTGTGGAGGTTCATGTGGTCAAATCAGGCCCTTGAAGACTCCGGAGACGCGGTATCAGTTGCCAAATCCAAGGTAGAGAGCGTTATGAACCACCGGCGGCGACGAGAAGCCTTGCGCCACCCAACGCTCTTCAAACAAGAGTTCAATGATCTATGCTCAGCCGACGCACACATTAGGGCTGCCCGAGCTAGGTTCGGGGAAGCCATGCAACTGATATCATCCAGCCTCAGGTGAGTAATCAGCTATAAGAGTCCGAACACCCATGTAAACCTAGTAGCCCTCGAGCCTTAAATTGGCCAGAACGACCGAATTAAGGATCCTCGTATTGTTTTACTGCTAATGCATGCCTCGAGGCAGTAGAGTGAGCAAATGGCCAAGTGAAGGCCGAATTGAATCACGTAAAGAGTTTTACTCGGGAGACACATGGTGAGTATACCTGTTCTGATGATCTTAGTATATAATCCCATGCTGACGCAAGGGTACTTTGTAGCAGCTAAATCAATAGGGCAATTGCAAAAAGATTTAGAGGCAGCCTGAGAATCTCAGCGGTACGCCAAGTCCCAGCATGAGGCCGGCTGTCGTTCATTGCAACGAAACCTTGAGGAGAAGAAATGCCTACAGGCGGAAAACAAACAGCAGGCCGAAGAAATTGAGAGTTTAAAGACTCAGTTGGCCTAGGCCCAAGAAGAGAACCAAAAATTACAGAGGGGCATGTTCAGTAAGTGTGATTCTAACATCGGACAGTACTTCTTATATATGAAGTATAATGGACATGCCTTAACTCATGTATAGGTCTCTTGTCCGGGCGTCTCGAAGAAGAGATTGGATCCTACCAGGGAAGCCTTTTGAAGGAGCTGTCTTCCCTTCATGAGAGGGCTCGGAAGGCCATGAAGAGCATGATAAAAGCGTTATGGCCTGCCGAGCAACCTCCGGAGGAGATGACTGAACTAGTTGATCGATTCAAGGGAGCCCGAAGTAGGTTCGAGCTATGGAAGACATCGGTCTGCCGAGAGGGAGCACGGGAGGCATGGGTGATGATCAAGACCCGTCATACTGGCCTAAACCCCGAGCATATGGCTCAGGTTGGGCCGGTAAGGTTGGATGGGCAAGAAGTGTCGCTTCACTTGGTGTACGACCAAGTGATGCCTGCTGCCCGTCTCTCACAAGAAGATTGTTCCCTGGACACCTTAATAGACAATCTCGATCAGTAGCCAGATGTATGATTATATGTAACTATGTACTAATAATCGAGAAATTGCTCCGTCTATGTTGTAAACTTTGTCTTAACCGGCCATCGGCTTCGACCTCCAGTGCCAAGAGCTTGGGAGTGTTCCTTATAAAAGATCACTCGAGAAGAGTGAATTATGTTCGGGGAACCAGGCAATCCGGCCATTTGGTGCGAACGACAGAAAGCACACAGGGAGATATGTTATATTACTGCTTAGCGTAAGAAACATCTTTCGAAGAAAATAGTACCTCTATCGATACCTTTCTTCAGGGTGCTACGTAAATCGTAGGTAGTAAGGCCATATACTGCTAGCATGCGACCAATGGCTTTTGTGAGAAAAGAAGCTCGAGTAATGGTAATAACGACCATATTGTTATTTATTGCTTTCGTCGTAGCCAACCAATTGTCTGCTGAAGATAGCTAGCTTTTTTGCTTCACCCATCTGAGGTACGTATCCGGATGACCCGGTCGTAACAATCGCAGAGGTGCTCCCTTTACCCTCTAGCCGAACAATCGGGAACGTAGAGGGTAAGCACAGGAGAGAGGCAACCCAGCTTGTCAAAAATCTTCGTTCTTATTGATGCATATAATGGCATAAAATTGACAAGGGAAAAATGCATACACAATAAATGTGAATAGATTCTTAGAGTATAAAAGCATTGGCTTCGGGAAGAAGCCCCTAGGTGTTGTGTTCGGATTTAATAATTAAGTGTGTAAGCCAAAAATCTTAATACAAGATTGGTTGAACCGAACATAGATTTGTGAAGAAAAGGGAAAAAATTCAAACCTGCCAAAAATCAAAGTGGGAGGGAAAGGAAAAAATAAAGAAAAGGAAAGAAAAAGGAGGTAAAGGGTAAAGAGTATGACGACACCGGTTTATCCATAGAAGCGCCAAAGACGAGTTGCGTTCCATGAGTTTGGTTCAAGGCGATTATTCGACGGGTTTCGAAGACGGTAAGCCCCTCCCGCGAGTACTGCATCGATTATGAAGGGGCCCTCCCATTTGGGTTTGAGTTTATGCTTCTGCTTCTCCGGGAGCCATAAGACGAGTTCACCCACAATATACGCTTTTGCCCTGACCTCCCTAGTCTGGTAATGTCAGGCCTGCTGTTGATAAAAACTAGAGCGAGCCCGAGCTATGTTGCGCTATCCTTCTAATGCATCCAGGTTGTCTTGCAGATCTAACTCGGCCTCCTTTTCCTCGTACATGCGCACCCTTAGTGCATCGTGAATAATGTCACAGGGGAGGACTGCTTCTGCCCCATAGACCATGAAGAATGGTGTGTATCCCATTGATCTGTTCGGGGTGGTGCACATGCCCCATAGAACGGAGTCAAGCTCCTCCACCCAATGACAGTCAGACTCATGAAGAGATCGGACCAAACGTGGTTTAATGCCACTCATGATGAGGCTGTTTGCTCGTTCGACTTGTCCATTGGTCTATGGATGATACACCGATGTGTAATCGAGCTTGATGCCCATTTTGCGCACTAGTCTTTGACCTCTTGGGCTATAAAGTTGAATCCATTGTCCGTTATTATACTATGCGGGACGTTGTAACGGTGTACCACGCCGGATATAAAGTCGATTACTGGTCCGGACTTGGCTGATTTGACAGGTTTTGCCTCTATCCATTTGGTGAACTTGTCAACCATGACCAGTAGGTATTTATTCTTCTTGGTCCCCCCTTTAAGTGGTCCGACCATATCCAGCCCCCAAACCGCAAAGGGCCAGGTAATCGGAATAGTTTGAAGCGATGTTGGGAGCATGTGACTTTGATTTGCAAAAAGTTGACACCCCACCCAGCGCTTGACAAGTGACTTGGCGTCCACTCGAGCTGTGGGCCAGAGGAAACCAGCCCGGAAGGCCATGCTAACTAAGGCTCTTACTGCGGCGTGATGGCCGCCCATCCCTACGTGGATTTCGGCTAAGAGCTTCCGTCCTTCTTCCTCACATGTGCACTGTATTCTGTTGGTGCTTTTCTTGTATAACTCACCCTCGTGGACTTTATACGCTTTGGATCGCTGAATTATGTGTCACGCCTCCATCTGATTGTCGGGGAGTTCTTTGCGAAGAAGGTAGGCGAGGAAGGGCTCGGTCCATGGTGCGATTACTACGATGACCTCATAAGCCGAAGGCGTTTTGTCCATTATGGAGCCGCCAATGATTTGGTCGTCTGGTTCGTTTATAGGGGGAACAACCTCTTCCGCGCTTGTGAGACCGACACCCTTATGATCGTCCTGCCAAACCACTAATGTCTTAAAGAGCCGTTCTAGGAAAGTGTTTTTTTGGGACAGGGTCACGTTTGGCCCCCATGCGGCCCAGTATGTCGGCGGCTTGGTTGTTGTCTCTAGCGACATGGTGAAATTCTAGCCCCTCGAACCATGCGGATATCTTGAGGACAATGTTTCTGTATGCCACCATCTTTGGGTTTTTGGCATCGAATTCACCGTTGATTTGGGAGATGGACAAGTTGGAGTCTCCCCATACCTCCAGCCATCGTATGCCCGTTGATGCTGCCATCCGAAGACCATGCAAGAGTGCTTCGTATTCGGCTGCATTGTTGGAATCGGCATACATGATCTGCAACACGTATCGAACGTTGTCGCCTGTGGGGGATGTGAGAATAATTCCAGCCCCCAGTCCGGCCAAAGTTTTAGATCCATCGAAGTACGTCTTCCAATGGGAGTGTGTACTCTATTCCCTGGGGAGCTCGGCCTTTGTCCATTCGGCGAGGAAATCTGCCAGCGCCTGAGATTTGATAGCTCATCGTGGCTTGTAGACAATTTCAAAGTGAAGGATCTCAATAGCCCATTTGGCTATGCGGCTGGTGGCGTCCCTATTGTTGATTATATCGTTCAGGGGTACTTTGGATGCCATCGTAACCGAACACTCTTGAAAGTAGTGTCTGAGTTTCCATGATGCCATAATCTATCTTCTGGTAGTGAGGGTATATGGACTTGCATTGCGTTAGTACTTCTGACATGTAATAGACCAGCTTCTGTATCCGGAATTTGTGTCCCTCTTCCTCTCGTTCGACGACGAGCATAGCGTTGACGGCTTGGTTGGTACCCGATATGTATAGTAACATGGGTTCACCAGTGCCTGGTGCTGTGAGTATGGGATTTCTTGCCAACAGTGTTTTTATTTCTTCTAACGCAACCGCTGCTTCATCGGGCCATTCAAAATTGTTGGTCCATTTCAGTAGTTTGTAGAGCGGTAAAGCCTTTCCCCCAAGGCGGGAGATAAAGTGGCTTAGTGCCGCCATGCAACCAGCCCACCTCTGGACATGCTTTAGCTTTGTGGGAATTGCAAGTTATGATAAGGCGTGGATCTTAGCCGGATTCACTTCTATTCCTCTATGGGAAACAATGAAACCGAGCACTTTACCAACGAGAACTCCAAATACACATTTCTCCGGATTGAGTCGTATATCATACTTACGTAGGTTGGCAAAGGTTTGCCTTAGGTCATCGATCAGCTGGCTGACGTGTTTGGTTTTGATTACCACGTCGTCCATGTATGCCTCGACTGTTTTACTGACTTGTTTCGCAAGACAAGTCTGGATCATGCGGTGGCATGAAGCCCCTGCGTTTTTAGCTCGAAGGGCATTGTGTTGAAGCATAATGGCCCGTAAGGGGTGATAAATGCGGTTGTAGCTTGATCGGATTCCTTCATTTTAATCTGATGGTATCCGGAATAAGCGTCGAGGAAACACAACGAGTCGTGTTCGGCTATGGCGTCAATAATGTGGTCTATGCGCGGTAAGGGAAAAGGGTCCTTAGGGCAGGCCTTGTTGAGGTCTTTAAAGTCAACGCACTACCGCCAGGATTTGTCTTTCTTTGGTACCATCACCAGGTTTGCCAACCATTCGGGGTGCTTAATCTCCCGAATGAATCCGGCCTCTAGCAGTTTGGCTAATTCTTCACCCCTAGCTTGTTGTTTGGGCTCAGAAAAGCGACACACAGTCTGCTTAACGGGCTTAAAGCCTACGATAATATTTAGACTATGTTCTGCTAGCCGCCGTGGGATTCCGGGCATATCAGAAGGATGCCAGGCGTAGATGTCCCAATTTTCTTGTAAGAATATTTGAAGTGCTTCGTCCACTATGGGGTCCAGCTGAGCTTCGATGGACGCTGTCTTGTTGGGGTCCGTCGGGTGTACCTGAAATTTAACGATTTCATTTGCAGGTTTAAAGGATGTGGGTTTGGGCCTTTTACTAAGGATCACATCGTCCTTGTCTACTGTTGACCGAAGTGCGGTTAGTTCTTCTACAGCGAAGGTCTCAACTAGTGCCTCGAGGGCGAGCTTTGCTATTTTGTTTTTGGCTCGAAGGGCTATATTCATATCACTGGCGATTGTGATTACCCCGTTTGGTCTTGGCATCTTGAGTTTCATATACCCGTAATGTGGTATAGCCTGGAGTTTTTTGAAGGCGTCATGTCCCAGGAGGGCATGGTAGCCGCTGGGGAAGGGCACGATATGGAAGAGGAGTTCTTCGGATTGGTATTTTTCTGGCGTGCTGAACACTAAGTCTAGGGCGATACGTCCTGAACAATGCGCCTCTTTCCCTGGATTTTTTCTCCGGAATGTCATGTTGCTATGCTCGATGCGAGATCGGTCGAACTGCATCTTTTCTAGGGTATCTTCGTAGATAAGGTTTAAACCACTGCCACCATCCATTAACACTTTGTGTAACCTGAAGCCGTCGACAATGGGGTGTAGGACCAGTGCGGCCGATGTATGACCGGGACAAATGGCTGGTCGGTCAGTATCTCCGATGGTAATGGGTATGTCTGCCCATGCACTTGTTGCTGCCACATGATAGACCTGTTCGAGTTCTCTAAGAGATCTTTTCCTCTTGTTCCTTGAGAGGAACGTTTTGTAGATCGTTAGGACTTCGGCGTTGTATTCTCGTGGCACTGTGGAGCGCCTATTCGGCGGTAGTGCCTCAAGAATGACTTCACCACTTTTTGCGACCTGCTTGACGACCTAGAAAGCTCTAAGGCTGTGAGTCAGGCTTGTGTTCAGCAATACGGAATGTATAGGGCATGGTTTATCCAATTGCCCGTCAAGGACAATACTGACCCATGTAAGGGGCCTATTTCTCTTTTTTATGGGTTCAAGTTTGGCTAGCCACTTCGGAGGTATCCTCTTTTTCCGACCTCCTCTAGGGTACTCGGTAAAGGTTGGTTCCGAAAATAGTCGTTCGGCTTGCCAGGCGCTTTCCATGGCACAATATTTTTGTACCAGGTCTAACAGCTCGGTGAAGTCACGAATGTGCCGACGAGCTAGGGGGTTGAGAATCCCTTCGTCATGCCAATTGCGATTGAAGGTTGCCATTATCTCTTGATCGCTAAGACCTCGTACTTTGTTTCTAGCGAGGAGGAGTCTAGCCCAAAAATGATGAACCGACTCTCCTGGTAACTAATACATATCCAACGTATCTATAATTTTTGATGATGGCATGCTATTATATTATCCGATTTGGATGTTTTATATGCATTAATATGCTATTTTATACTATTTTGGGGACTAACCTATTAATCTAGAGCCAAGTGTCAGTTTATGTTTTCCCTTGTTTTTTAGTTTTGCAGATTTGGAATATTTAACGGAGTCCAAATGGAATAAAATCTTCGGAAGGAATTTTTTCTGGAAGGAAACAAGTCATCCAAGCTTGGAGTGCACGTCAGGGGAGGTGCTAGGGCGCCACAAGCCTGCTAGGCGCACCCAAGGGTGCCAGAGCGCCATGCCTAGCAGGCTTGTCGCCTCCTGGCAGGTCTCCGAACCCTATTCTTTGGCCTATAAATACCCAAATATTCCCGCAACATCAAAAAGGGCATCGCAAATACTTTTCTGCAGCCGGAAGCCTCCGTTCCCGAGAGATCCAATCTTGGAGCCTTTTCCGGTAATCTATCGGAGGGGGTTTCGATCACGGAGGGCATCTACATCAAGTCCATTGCCCCTCCGATGATGCGTGAGTAGTCCACCATAGACCTACGGGTCCATAGCTAGTAGCTAGATGGCTTCTTCTCTCTCTTTGATCTTCAATACCATGTTCTTGATGATCTTCATGGAGATCTATCCGATGTAATCCTCTTTTGTGGTGTGTTTGTCAAGATCCGATGAATTGTGAGTTTATGTTCAGATTATCCACGAATATTATTTGAATCTCCTCTGATTTCTTATATGCATGATTTCATATCGTTGCAAATCTCTTCGAGTTACTGGTTTGGTTTGGCCAACTAGATTGGTAATTCTTCCAATGGGAGAAGTGCTTGGTTTTGGGTTCAATCTTGCGGTGTCCTCACCCAGTGACGAAGTAGGGGTAACGAGGCACGTATTGTATTGTTGCCATCAAGGGTAACAAGATGGGCTTTTCATCATATTTCTTGAGTTTATCCCTCTACATCATGTCATCTTTCTTAATGCGTTACTCTGTTCTTCATGAACTTAATACTCCAGATGCAGGCAGGAGTCGGTCGATGTGTGGAGTAATAGTAGTAGATGCAGAATCGTTTCAGTCTACTTTTCACGGACGTGATGCCTATATGCATGTTCATTGCCTTGGATAACTACATGATTATTCGCCTTCCTATCAATTGCTTGAAAGTAATTTGTTTACCCACCATGATATTTGCCTTCAAGAGAGAAGCCTCTAGTGAAACCTATGGTCCCTGGGTCTATTTTCCATCATATATTTTCAAATCTATACTTGCTGCAATTTATTTAACTTTTACTTTCCGCAATCGTTACATCTATCTCTATCGGATCTAATCCTTGCAAATAACCGTGAAGGGATTGACAACCCCTTTATAGAGTTTCGTGCAAGAGTTTGATTATTTGTGTAGGTGCATCCATTGGTGACTTGCATGTTCCTCCTACTGGATTGATACCTTGGTTCTCAAAAACTGAGGGAAATACTTATCTACTTCGCTGCATCAACCTTTCCTCTTCAAGGGAAAACCAACACATGCTCAAGAGGTAGTAGTAACTGTTTAACACCCAGTAAGTCCGAAGAAATAGACTCTGCTGCGATGCTTGAGTGATCGGCTTGGGTGGTGGGTGGGAAAAGTTTTGATTCCACGCCATGATGTGAGTCCGTAATTACGGGCTCCGAATTTTGTGTTAGATTAGGGATCGATACCGTTTTGTCTCTGGAGCGAACTCCAGGGTCTGGGTTGTAGGCGAGGTCTCGATGATCGGAGATTGGGGTATAAACCGTTTTTAATTCCGAGCAATGGGGGGACGAGCCCCCAGCCGGACATTCGATGGTGGTGACTAAGTGGGTGACCGTGGGGATGAGAATCTCCCAATCGTCAGGTTTAAGCCCGAGCTCGTCATAGACCGGGGTCTGGTCATCAGTCACATGCATGCTCTGAATCCGATCAAATAGTTCGTTTAGAAACGAGGCAACGGTAGGATGCATGTCGTTGAAGCTAGTGGGGTCGATATGCGGCATCGCAGTTCCGGAGTTGCATGAAAGCGGATCCGGGTCCTGTTTGGCCATAGTGGGTCCGGTCACAACAGTCGGATTGGGCGTTCCAGACAGCCCGAGGGTGACGGCCTCCTGAGAGGCAGGGCCCTATGTCTTCGGCGTCGAGGCATCGGGATCTGTGGGCTCCTCCATAAGAGTTGAGGATTTTATCAAGACAAGTTCTCCCCGTGAATCAGCGACGAACTCTAGGGTTCTGAATCTGATTCCTTGATCGAGGGAAAAGCTTTTGATCTGGCCAAGGTGGCCGGTCAGGTCGGCGTGCGACGAGACGTCACCGCTTGTGAAGATCTGATCAGGGATGAGAATATCCTGGATGTAGATTTCGTTGCTTGTGATAAGGTGAGCCATTGATTCCTTTGGCGATCACAACGAAACTCTCAATGAAAGCACCAATGTCAGTGTCAAAACCGGCTAATCTCGGGTAGGGGGTCCCGAGTTGTGAGACTAGGATCGATGGTAATAGGGGACAAAGGAGACGATGTTTACCCAGGTCTGGGCCCTCCTATGGAGACAAAACCCTAATTCCTTCTTAATTGTATTGATGATATGAAGGTTACAGAGTTGATCTACCTCGAGATCGAATAGCTAAACCCTAGATGAGTTGATCTCTGTCCTACAACCTAAAACCCTCTAGCTTATATAGACGTCGGGGGGTACTAGGGTTTACACATGGTCGGTTGCACATTAAAGGAAAACATGTCTATCTACTGTCGAGAACTTGGAGGACACGCCAGGACTCCTTGAAGCTTCCACTCTGGCGACGGGGCCTATGATCATCTAATGCTCATCCAGCGGCCCACATAGTCCGGCCCATAAGAAATAGATGGGCTATCCGAGGACCTCTTAAACTAGGACTCCCTCACCATGGATTTGATCGATGCTAGTGTCAACTATGCATCGCACAACAACTCACCCAACTTTATGTTGAAGCTTTCTCCTCTACTCCTCTTCTTTGGATCGACCGCAAATACCTTTGGATCAAGGTTGTCGCCGTTGTCCGGCTCTAGTTGATCGGTGTACGTTCCCGATTGTGGGTGTATGTTCCCGAACAGGTATACGTGCATGACTACTGGGTATACGTGCATAGTTGCATGTTCGACAGGGTATACGCACCCAGTTGCTAGGCGTGCACCTCCGGCTGAAAGTCACTGACATGCCGGTCCTCAAAGTAGTTTTTGCCTCCATCATGGATCATGTTCATCATCTCCTTGTATGCGTAGTCATATGATGGCTCACCTGGTTGAGACATATCAATGAATAGAGAGCGGGCACCAGCATCCGCGATCTGACAAGTTGCAGTGACGTAGACTCGGTGAAATGGAGCGGCACCATGCTAATGTCGACGCAGTAAGGCACATGCGCCACGGAGGATACCAGGGTTTGCTTGCCAAGCTGCATCAACGCAATGAGTAAAGGAACGGAAGCTTCCCACATAGCCATTGCCTTCTCTCCAAAAAATTCTAGGGTTTCTCTACCTCCCGTTGGCACTGTCGCAAGTCCACCTCGCCCTAGGGCCATGGGGTGCGGTGGTTCCTGGCTCTTGCCGGCGGGAGGGCTCCATTTTAGATGTTTCCTTGTGTTTTGTTAGGGTTTGTGTCCTTTTCATTAAGACAAGACAATGACGGTTCCCTGAAGATGGAATAACATTTTTCCCAGCTATCCTCCATCCCGGTGGTACAACTAGCATCACCGGAGGCTATGTGGAGGTGTGTGTCTAGCATCGACGGGGATGATAACCCACAAGTATAGGGGATAAGTTGTCGCCTGTTTCGATAAGTAAGAGTGTCGAACCCAATGAGGAGCTAAAGGTAGAAAAAATATTCCCTCAAGTTCTGTCGACCACCGATACAACTCTACGCACACTTAACATTTTCTTTACCTAGAACAAGTATGAAACTAGAAGTACCACTACAAGAAATATGTCAACTTGCGACCATCACTATTGGTCACTGAATGGTCACTATTTTCCATTTGTGACCTTTTTGTGACCAAAAACTGATGGTCAAAAGCTGACCGCCGTTAATGGAAATTAAGGACCTTTCTTCTGGAAAGGTCGTAGACGTTTATGACCAAAAAAGGTCATAGGCTCAACGACCAATTGTTTTGGTCGTTTCTTGTCTACCCAGGCCATGTCGGATCCAATGTCGCAAGCTCACGTGGCAAAACCGTGACCAATTGAATTGGTCGTTGATAAGAATCAGCCCGGTCCAATTCGGTGTCTATATGGGCCGAGCCCAACAAATTCAGCGTTTTTATATTATTTTTCCTATTAATTTTGGTCAGCTACATGGGCCAGGCCCAACATTTTAGCCTTTTTATTTTTGGGTCGTGGCCTTTTTAATCCATTGATTTTCTAGTTTCAGGTATTATATATTGGAGCTGGTACCACTAGTCAGTCGGGCCCCACATGTCATAATTTCATACAATTGTCCCACACGTCAGATATTTCAACATTGCTCAGATTATTTTGATAAGTGGATACCACTAGTTAGGTTTCCATTTCACACATTTTGAAACCACTATTTCAAAGAAACAGAACAAACATCATTTATCAAATAACAATAAATCTGTTCCAATGTCACAATCTCTACAGTCTATTACAGTCAAACAGAACAAACAAATCTCTTGAAAGTGAACACAAATAATAGTAAATCTGTTCAAATGTCACAATCTCTATAGTCTATGACAATGCATCACACCTTTGCACTTGGCTTCATGGCTTTGCACTTCAAATTTGTCCTGACGCTCCTGTAAGAGAGTGAACACAAAGGCTACCAGCATTAGTGTACTGCTGCTAAGGCTAGAACCAAACAAATGCAATGGCAACACTAATGTAAGAAGCAAAGTAGATCTACCCACTAGTACGTTCTAGCTTCACGTTTCCCATCCTGAATTTGGAAACTCTCATACAATACTAGAAAGGGCAAATACAATAATAGACTTGCATAGTTAAATGTTTGCTTTTACATATCTTATAGAATAATTTGTTTATGCCAGCAATGCATCAGTTTGTACAATACTAGAAAGGCCAAATAAAACAACAGACTTGCATAGGGCAAATAAAACACGTTAACCTGCTGTTGTTCTACACTTCAACTACAACATTCATGCTCATGTTAGGCACCAACAACATTAACCTACAGGTACCAGCATGGTATATTGGTACAACTGCAAGTCATGCAATGAACGACACGATAACACATTCATCTAAAGAAAAGTACTCTCTCTGTAAACTAATATAAGAGCGTTTAGATCACTACTTTAATGATCTAAACAATCTTATATTAGTTTACAGAGGGAGTACTATTCTACTACCACGACCATCCATTCTACTACAGGGGAGTTAATATTACCCAATTATAGCAGAAGATTATATCACAGCAAAATTAATAAACAAGAGGCAAGTATGAGCCAAAAGAACAAGGTACCGCTTCAGCCTTGAAAAAAGGATAGCAATAAGACAATGATATAAAGGAAACAAACAAGAGGCAAGTCTGATTGAAAAGAACAAGGTACCGCATCAGCCTTGAAAAAAGGATAGCAATAAGACGATGATATAAAGGAAGAACTCAACATTTTACTAACAATAGCTAATGCTTGCAGACACTGCTACTGCAAGGTTAAATGAATCTACCTTTCCAAATGTTCAACCTTGTCAAAAACTCTACGCTGGCTTAAAAAATGATGCCACCATCCATTACAAAGAAAGTGGATTGCTTGCAGCAACACTAATCCCACAAGCTGAAAGAGACATGCAAACCGAAGCCTAACTCAGTCAAACCGGGGACAGGAGGCAATCCCTTATTCGATAAACAATGCCACGAGCAGACATTTAGAGTGTGGGGAAGCATAAACAACAAAAATCCAACATGGATAATAAATCTATCAACGATGGTGGGTATCATCCTTGCCTTGACTAGTTAAAACTAAGAGCAGTAGAGAAAATATGTGTATTACACAAACAAACATGGGTGCTGCTGTTGGGTTGCAACATGAAAGAGCCAGGTTTATTACTGCTAAAAATACTTAACATACACAATGAATTATTATCAAAGGAATGGCAACGAATCTAAGGGTTTATTTTTGGCAAAATATCCAAGGTTGAGAAATGCAAAATTGCAAAAAACGCAGATCAACTGTAGTTTCTTACCATCACCACACTAACGTCAAGCTATCTGTTGGAAATATGCCCTAGAGGCAATAAATAAAGTGTTTATTATTGTATTTCCTTGTTCATGATAATCGTTTATTATCCATGCTATAATTGTATTAATTGGAAACATGGATACATGTGTGGATACATAGACAAACACAATGTCCCTAGTATGCCTCTAGTGAACTAGCTCGTTGATTGAAAGATGGTTAAGGTTTCCTAGCCATGGACATGAGATGTCATGTGATAACGGGATCACATCATTAGGAGAATGATGTGATGGACAAGACCCAAACTACAAACGTAGCTTATGATCGTGTCAGTTTATTGCTACTGTTTTTTGCATGTCAAGCATATGTTCCTATGACCATGAGATCATGCAACTCACAGATATCGGAGGAGTACCTTGTGTGTATCAAATGTCGCAACGTAACTGGGTGACTATAAAGGTGCTCTACAAGTGTCTTCGAGGGTGTCTGTTGAGTTGGCATGGATCGAGACTGGGATTTGTTACTCCGTGTGACGGAGAGGTATCTCAGGCCCCACTCGGTAATACAACATCACAATGAGCCTTCCAAGCAATGTGACTAATTGTTAGTTGCGGGATCTTGTATTACGGAACGAGTAAAGATACTTGCCGGTAACGAGATTGAACTAGGTATGGAGATACCGACGATCGAATCTCGGGCAAGTAACATACCGAAGAACAAAGGGAACATCATACGGGATTAACTGAATCCTTGACATAGAGGTTCGACCGATAAAGATCTTCGTAGAATATGTAGGAACCAATGTGGAAATCTAGGTCCCGCCATTGGTTATTGACCATAGAGGTGTCTCGGTCATGTCTACATAGTTCTCGAACCCGCAGGGTCTGCACACTTAAGGTTTGGTAACGTTTCGATAGTATAGAGTTATGTATGGTGGTGACCGAAGTTTGTTCGGAGTCCCGGATGAGATCCTGGACGTCACGAGGAGCTCCGGAATGGTCCGGAGTTAAAGATTCATATATAGGAAGTCCCAGTTTGGTTGCCGGAAAAGTTTCGGGCTCATCGGTAGTGTACCGGGAGTGCCGGTAGTGTACCGGGAGACCTCCGGGAGGGGTATTTCGACCCTAGAGGGTCCATGGGCTGTGGGATATTAATAACCAGCCCTTAGTGGGCTGCTGGAACAGCCACAAAAGGCCCATGGCACCAGGAGGAAAAAGGCCTAAAGAAAAGGTGAAAAAAAGGGCCAATAGGGAGCAATCCTAGTCCAACTAGGATTGGAGAAGGAGAGTCCTTCTCTCCCTCCCTCTTGCGGCCGAATTGGATTGGCCCTTGCGCCAAGCCAGCCCTCGTCCCTCCCTCCTTTATATACTGGTGGATTTGGGGCTGTTTGCACTAGTTTTTCCGGCCACGTGCTACCCATTCCACCGGTGCATAGTTTCTCCACTAGATCGTATTTCCGCAGTGCTTAGGCGAAGCCCTGCCGGAATTGCTCCACCACCATCGCCGGAGCGCCATCATGTTGCCGGCGAACTCTTCCTCCTCTCCACTTCTTCTTGCTGGATCAAGAGGGTGGAGATCGTCATCAAGCTGCACGTGTGCTGAACGCGGAGGTGTCGTCTGTTCGGTACTAGATCGGAAGGACCGTGATCAAGGCCACGGGACGGTTCGTGATTGGATCGCGAGACGGATCGTGACGAGATCGCAGGACGGATCGTGATTGGATCGCGGGACGCTCGGCAATTTGAATCGTGAAGACGTTCGACTACACCAACCGCGTTTCTTAACGCTTCCCGCTTAGATCAACTCCCCCTCTCGTAGATCAACTCCCCCTCTCGTAGATGCTCATCACCATGGATAGGTTTGCGTGTGCGTAGGAATTTTTTTGTTTCCCATGCAACGTTCCCCAACACTATCCACACCACAAAAATGCAAAAATAGTCAGCTATCCACAAAAACATAGCGACCCACATCAGCGACGAGCTACTGTGAGCATGTCAAGGACCAGATACTATGCAGAGCTACCAAGCAAACGGGATAGAGCGGAGGGGCAAAGAGAGACAGGTGGCTACCTTCTCCATAGGGGAACTTCCTGGTGTCGATGTTGAGCACCTTGGTGGGCATCCTGACGGGGCCCTTGACCTTGAGCTGCAGAAGATCATTGATGGTAAATTACAGAAGAAAAATGAACATCTACTACGGTGGCGAGGCATTAAACAAGGCAGGCAGAGCAGAGCACGTGACCTTCTGTGGCGCGTCGTTGTGGTCGGGCTGGATGATGCCCTCCTCGTCGAGCTTGAGGTCGGACTCGACTATGTCCTCGTCGAGCTCATAGGGATCGGGGGTGGGGTCGCGCATGTCCTAGTTGTCCTCCTTGTCCTCCTCGTCATCGTCAATGTTGTCCGTGGAGGTCGCCTATGCTTCCAAATCCAACACAGTAAAATTAACCAAAAAACACATGGTCCTACATACAATAAAATTAACCAAAAATGAACTAATACACGGAATTAGTTCAGGACAATGGATACAAGCAGACGAATCATCCTAACTGACTAGAAACAAAACATTGTTTAGTCGCTTGGCGCTAAAGCGAGAGGTGTTAAACACTAACCGCCTTCATAAAAAAGAGCGCTAGTAACAACCAGCAGGAACTAACGAACAGCTAGCACACCAACCATTCATCAATCGGAAACCAAATATGCACGAAATATGTATCATGATAGGACGTACTTGTAAGTTACTTGGACTTCCAGAACATGAATCAAACATGAGAAATGTAACAACTTTTACAAGCGAAATATCAGAACTAACTCCGTTGCCGATGAATCCCTGATCTTCACTAAAGTGGTAAGATAAAACAACACAGAGTAATAATCCTATACAGAATACACGATCATAGTGTGCTGAGCCAAATCTACAAGGAGGGCATTTCTAGGACGAAATCATCACCGAAAACAGCACCAAATAGATCATGCGATTCTAGCTGTGCAAGTCCCCAAGTCGTACAAACACTTTTAAGTAGAATCCCTGCTTACTGATTCGTAAGCATATGATGGCATGATCCATTAGCAGGACCGACCGAACCTACTCCTACACTTCACCACACAGCCGCGCGAGCACGCAGCATAATCCGAAAGAGATATCCAACCAACAAAAGCCCCACAGCAGACACACACACACACACACACACTTCAGGGGAAGGGGAAGCATGCATGCATCAGGATGTGAACGGGAGTAACCATGAAGCCAAACACAAATCTACTCACGGCCGTGACAGAGCATAGATCTACCTGCTGCCAAGCAGACGGGGACATGGATGGCCGGTGGTGTCCCAGATCTGGGCCTTGACGACCTTGCCTTCAACCTGGACGGAGCGAGTGGCGAACTCGACCCCGATGGTGGACTTGGACTCGAGGCTGAACTCATTGCAGGTGAAGCGGGAGAGCAGGTTGGACTTGCCGATGCCGGAGTCGCTGATGGGGACGACCTTGAAGAGGTAGTCGTAGTTGTTCTCCACCCGGTACCCCGCCTCCATCGTTGTCGTCGCGTCGGCGATTTGGTTGTGGGGTGGGAAAGGAGGTGCAAAAGGGGAAGGTGGGGGAGGGAGGGGAGGGAGGGGGTGGAGGCCGGCTGCAAGCTGGGAGGCGACAAGGTGGATGGCGGCGCGATGGGGGACGGGGAGGAGGTGGCGACGACGAGGAGATGGGGATGGGGGAGGAGGAGTGCGATGGGAGGAGGGGTCGAGGGTTTTGGGAAGAGGATTGGATCGAGGGGAGACGAAGGAGGGGGAGAGGCAACGACAGACGGCGGCAGGGAGAGAGATCCGGATCTGGATCGAGCAAGGAGAGGGAGCTGCTAGAGTTTGGGTTGGATGGCTGAGACGTGAGAGGTGAATGAGAGATGTTGGATCCTTCGGGTGTGGACGGTTCAGATCGGCTACAGTGGGCTGATCTGTGGGAAGAGCCCTGATTGGTTCAGAAAATTATGATTTAAAATAGTTTCTAAGTACTAGAACTAGGGGAATTTTGTGAAGCAGCTATCAAAAATATTTTGCAATACAACAAAACTAAATCATTTCTAGGCACATAAGTATAAATTTAATCAGAGAAACACCACAAAATTGTGATATATTGCACGAAGAATCAATTTCCCAATTTTTGAGTGCCCAAAATGTTTTTTTGTGAAGGACCTACCAAATATTTGTTGCAAAATTGTACCAAATCATTTTTCTAAAATGTTAGTCCATATTAAATGCACAGTTGACCAAATGGTTGGGTGCCAAAGGTTTCGATCCACCTCTAGTGAAAAAGACAAAACTCTATCGATTTAGTAGAAAGCGGGTCAAATTTGAACTAGAGGTGCCTCATAGTTTGCTCATGATTTTTTTCCAAAAACCATTTTTTAGGTAAAGAAGTATCTATTTAATCAGAGATCCAAATTTTTTTGTCAAGATTCGACCCCTAGCTATGAACGGTCATGCCCGTCGTTTTTGCCGCATTTTGAAACGGGCATAAAAAATTCAAAACCATCGCGTTGTGTCATCATATGTGACCAAGTTACCAGGAAAAATAATAAACTTGTAATACGACAATTATTTTTTAAAAGTGTTCTCAGAAGTGAGCTATCATGTGTGAAGATTCATAGTTTTCAAGCCAAATGATCAATCTTATGGCCACATTCATGGCATAATTTTTTCAAATGATCCCATATTATGCATAAGGGTTCATGTTGAAATGGCAACCAATGTTTCAAAAATGGAGTTTTCATTTTCTTTGCACAAAAAATCCATTTTCCATTTTTTGAGTGCCTAAAATGGTTTTTTGTGAAGGACTTACCAAATATTTGTTGGAAAATAATACCAAATCATTATAAAATATTAGACCTAATTTAATACACAATTGACAAAATATTTGGGTGCCAAAAGCTTTCGATCCACCTCTAGTGAAAAAGACAAAACTTTGCCGATTCAGTTGGAAGCGGGTCAAATTTGAACTAGAGGTGCCTCATAGTTTGCTCTTTATTTTTTCCAAAAATCATTTCTAGGTAAATAAGTATCTATTTAATCAGAGATCCAACAAAATTATGGCAAGATCTAACCCCTAGCTATGAACGGTCATGTCTGCCGTTTCGACCGCATTTTGAAACGGGCATAAATAATTCATAAAAAAATCAAAAAATGAAAAACCTTCACATTGTGTCATCATATGTGACCAAGTTACCAGTAAAAATAATGAACTTGTAATAGAGTAATTATTAAAAAAATGTTCTCGGAAATGAGCTATCATGTGTGAAGATTCATGCCTTTCAAGCCAAATGATCAATCTTATGGCCATATTCATGGCATAGTTTGTTCAAATGATCTCATATTGTGCACAAGGGTGCATGTTGAAATGGCAAACAATGTTCCCAAAGGGAGTTTTCATTTTCTTTGCACAAAAAATTCATTTTCCTTTTTTCGAGTGCCCAAAATGAGTTTTTTTGTGAAGGACCTACCAAATATTTGTTGCAAACTTCGATAAAATCATTTTTATAAAATATTAGGCCATATTTAATGCAAAATTGAAAAAATATTTGTGTGCCAAAAGCTTTCAATCCACCTCTAGTGAAAAAGACAAAACTCTGCTGATTCAGCTAGAAGCGGGTCAAGTTGAACTGCAGTTGTCTTATAGTTTGCTCTTTATTTTTTCCAGAAATAATTTCTAGTTACATAAGTATCTATTTAATCAAAAATACATGGTTTGGTGGCGATACATCGAGATTTATATAGTGGCCGAGTGCCCCAACTCGAAAGCACGTAAACTTGCATGCCCGCCGCGTGGTCACCGTGTGACCGTGGCGTTGCCATGCATTCTGGGCAGCCTAGGAATGTCTAGTGGGTTGGTCACTCCCCAGGTAGGTGCTAGGAATAAAATTACAACAGAATATTCTCACGAGGAGACCGAACTATGCTCAAACATGAATTAGCAAGCAAGTGTTTGATAAGCTGTACGGGAAATGCACATGGACAATGGGTGTGAGTTTTTGCTGAGGATGATCATCTACTAAGAAGACTGTCTTCACAAATTTTCAGCTCAAATGGAGGAGCCTAGGTGGTACTTGCTTTGCAAAGTACCACACTGGACAGAAATATGAATGTTGAAGTTGCTCTCAAAATAATGAATGGATTGAGCTGAAATTTGGTGGAGGATGGTTATTTGGGCATAGGAAAGTGTTGTATAAAAATTATATCATTTGGACATGCCAAAGTGGTACTTCCTTCACAATGCTCTTCTCTAGACAGAAACTTGGGAAAATAAGTGAGAGAAAATGGATAAATGAAATGATCTCAAATTTGGTGTAGGTAAGTTACATAGGTATGGTCATTCCCTGGTAAAGTTTTAGAAATAATTAAGCAATATATAATATAGTTGCTTCACAAAGCTTCTCTCTGGATAGAAACTTTGGAATTTTTTTGAGGAAGATTTAGTAGGAAAATTGAGCTAAATATTGTCATGTGGCAATTATTTGCGTATAGAAGAGTGCCCAAAAAGTTTAAGGGCAATAGGAGGGGTCTAGAGAGCACTTGCTTTGCAATGTGCCAATCTGGCCATAAAATAGAAATTGAACCTAGGCTCACATAGTTGATTTGATTGAGCTGCACTTTCGAGGAGGGTGATAATGTGGGCATATGAAGTCACTGTATAAATTTCATGCCATTTGGATATATAAAAATGGTACTTCCTTCACAATGCTCTCAAGTGAACAGAAAATTGGGAAAAATATTGAGGGAAAGGGGTTAAATTAAATGAGCTAAAATTTGGTGGAGGGAGGTTCTATGGGCAGGGTCATGTCCTGGTAAATTTACAGCAATTATAAAGCAATATAAAATATAGTTGCTTCACAAACTGAAAAATATTACCAGAAACAAAGATTGGATGGTGAGCTCTCATGGATTGTTAGATGGGGATAATGTTTTTTGGAGAGCTATGATATGGGCACATAGAAGATGTGGAAAAAATTCAACTCATTAGGATATGCATAGCTAGTACTTCCTTCGCAAAGTTTCTAGCTGAACAAAAACTTTAGAAATTTGGCGAGGAAGATTTTCTGGGGAAATGGAGCTGAATTTTGTCATGAGGAAATGATTTGGATAGGAAAGAGTGCCCAAAATTTTTGAGGGCAATCAAGAATATATAAATATCACTTCCTTCCCAAAGTGCTATTCTGTACAAAATAGGAAAATGAATATTTTTGAATTACTTTTGAACTAGCCAAGGAAGGTTTTTGACATATTTGACGAATATATAATCCAAAGAATTTATGAGAATTTTTTGGGAATTTTGGGAATAATAGAAATATAGGTTGCTTCACAACCTAGGGCAAAAATTGACACATGGACATGACACATAGGCAAAACTGACGAGGTGGCGCCTAGTCATCGCAACCCACCACAATTTACAAGGTTATGACCATCTGTATTGGTCATGATCAGCTAGAAATAAGGTAGCAGACCAGTGTTGTCTGCTTTACGACCATTTCGTGTAAGGAAATTATGACCTTTCTGACCAAAATGGTCGTTATAGTTGAGGGTTTGGAGACCTCCGAACAGCTTACGACCAATTGGTCTCAAATGGTCATAGATTTATGACCATTTCTTCTAGGGTCACTGACAGAAGGTCACAAGTTGACATATTTTTTGTAGTGTACTTTGTACGTGTTGTGGGATAGGTTTGCAAAATAATAAAGAACACGTAAATAAAAACTAGGGGCTGTTTAGTTTAACGCGTGTGGAGAGGTGGTGGTAGAAGTTGTGGAATTGTCCATAACCAATTGACTACGTTACTAGACCGATAGCAAGTTTCATGTGGGAGTGAGCACTGCTAGCATGTCATCCCTTAGTTGGAATTTTGTGCACTTATGATTGGAACTATTAGCAAGCATCCGCAACTACTAACGTTCATTAAGGTAAAACCCAACCATAACACTAAGATATATTGGTCCCCCTTCAATCTCGTATGCATCAATTTCTATGCTAGGCTGAAGCTGCTATCACCCTTACCCTCCAATACATAGTCCTATCAACATACGGTGTGATCCACGCACGCGCTCATATGATGGGAACCAAAGGAAAGAAACATAACCACAAGCAAATTAAACCAATCATAGCAATTCACCAATCACCAATAGGACAATAAAATCTACTCAGACATCATAGGATGGCAACACATCATTGGACAATAATATGAAGCATAAAGCACCATGTTCAAATAGAGGGTACAACGGGTTGCGGGAGAGTGGACCATTGTAGATAGATAGGGGAAAGTGATGTAAGTGTTGGTAAAGATGATGGAGTTGTTGGAGTAGATCGTCGTCACACAATGATTGCCCCGGCGCTGTTCCGGCGCCACCAGGAGAGAGGGGGAGAGAGCACCCTCCTTCTTCTTCCTTGACCTCCCCCAAGATGGGAGGAGGGTTTCCCCTTTGGTCCTTGGCCTCCATGGCGGCGGAGGGGCGAGAGCCCCTCTGAGATTGGATCTCTCTCTCTCTCTCTCTCTCTCTCTCTCTCTCTATTTCCTTCTGTTTCTGCGTTGACAGAGTCTGGCCTTTCACTGTTTCTTAAATTCCTGGAGATCTGTAACTTCGATTGGGATGAAATTTTAACACGATTTTATCCATATATTAGCTTTGTTGCGGCGAAAGAAGGGCACCAACAACCTTAAGGGGTGTCCACAAGGGTCCAGGGCATGCTCCTATGGCTCATGTTGATTCTTTTTCCCAAAAAAACTAATATTTTCCAAAAAAAAATCTGTAAGTTTTATCACGTTTGGACTTCGTTTGGTATGGATATTCTGCAAAAGAAAAAAACTTGCAACAAACAGGAACTGGCACTGGGCACTGGATCAATATGTTAGTCCCAAAAATAGTGTAAAAAGTTGCCAAAAGTATATGAAAGTTGTAGAATATTGGCATGAAACAATCAAAAATTATAGATATGACGAAGATGTATCAATATCCCCAAGCTTAATTCCTACTCGTCCTCGACTAGGTAAATGATAAAAAAGATATTTTTTGATGTGGAATGCTGCCTAGCATAATCTTGATCATATAATCTAATCATGGCATGAATATTAAGACACGAGTGATTCAAAGCAATAGTCTATCACTTGACATTAAGACAATAATACTTCAAGCATACTAATAAACAAATCATGTCTTCTCAAAATATCATGGCTGAAATAAAGGTATCCCTACAAAATCATGTAGTCTGGCTATGCTCCATCTTCATGACACAAAGTATTAAATCATGCACAACCCCGGTTTTAGCCAAGAAATTGTTTCATACTTTAGTATTCTCAAACCTTTTCAACTTTCACGCAATACATGAGCGTGAGCCATGGATATAGCACTATAGGTGGAATAGAATATGGTGGTTGTGAAGAAGAAAAAAAAGAAGGAGATAGTCTCACATCAACTAGGCATATCAAAGGGCTATGGAGATGCCCATCAATAGATATCAATGTGAGTGAGTAGGGATTACCATGCAACGGATGCACTAGAGCTATAAGTGTATGAAAGATCAAAAAGAAACTAAGTGGGTGTGCATCCAACTCGCTTGCTCACGAAGACCTAGGGCAATTTTGAGGAAGCCCATCATTGGAATGTACAAGACAAGTTCTATAATGAAAAATTCCCACTAGTATATGAAAGTGACAATATAGGATACTCTCTATCATGAAGGTCATGGTGCTACTTTGAAGCACAAGTGTGGAAAAAGGAATAGTAGCACTGCCCCTTCTCTCTTTTCTCTCATTTTTGGGTGGGCTTCTTTGGCCTCATTTTTTTATTTCGGCTTCTTTGGCCTCTTTTATTTATTTGTAAAGTCTGGAGACTCATCTCAACTTGTGAGGGAATCATAGCTTCCATCATCCTTTCCTCACATGGGACAATGCTCTAATAATGATGATCATCACACTTTTATTTACTTACAATTCAAGAATTACAACTCGATGCTAGAACAAAATATGACTCTATATGAATGCCTCTGGCAGTGTACCGGGATATGCAATGATCTAGCATAGCAATGCCATCAAAAAACGAACAAGCCATGAAAACATCATATTAGCTATCTTACGATCATGCAAAGCAATATGACAATGATGGTGCGTGTCATAATAAACGGAACGGTGGAAGTTGCATGGAAATATATCTCGGAATGGCTATGGAAATTCCATAATAGGTAGGTATGGTGGCTGTTTTCAGGAAGGGAATATGGTTGGTTTAATGCACCGGCGAAAGTTGTGCGGTACTAGAGAGGCTAGCAAAGGTGGAAGGGTGAGAGTGCGTATAATCCATGGACTCGACATTAGTCATAAAGAACTCACATACTTATTGCAAAAATTTATTAGTCATCAAAACAAGTTACTACACACATGCTCCTAGGGGAAGGGTTGGTAGGAGTTAACTATCGTGCGATCCCGACCTCCACACAAAGGATGACAATTAATAAATAAATCATGCTCTGACTTCTTCACATAACGGTTCACCATACGTGCATGCTATGGGAATCACAAACTTTAACACAAATATTTCTACCAATCCACAATTACTCACTAGCACGACTCTAATATCACCATCTTTATATCGCAAATCTATTGCAAGGAATCAAACATATCATATTCAGTGATCTAGAAGTTTTATGTAGGATTTTATGACTAACCATGTGAATGACCAACTCCTGTTAACTCTCTAAATAGATATAAGTGAAGCATGAGAGTTTAGTTCTTTCTACAAAAGATATGCCTATGCTCTAACAAATATAAGTGAAGCAAAAGAGCATTGTACAAATGGCGGTTTTCTATGTGTAGAGAAACATGCAATGTAAACTTTAAATGATATAAGTGAAGCACATGAAGCATTCTATAAAGCCATACTCAAAAGATATAAGTGAGGTGCAAAGAGACTCCTATAAATCAACCTAGTACTCTCTCATACCAGCATGGTGCATTATTAAAATAAAAATAAAAAGCACACGACGCTCCAAGATTTACGCATATGATGTGACGAATAAACATATAGCTCCAAGTAAAATTACCGATGGTTGTTAGAAGAAAGAGGGGATGCCTTGTGGGGAATACCCAAGCTTAGTTTCTTGGGAGTCCTTGAATATTACCTTGGGGTTCCTCGAGCATACCCAAGCTTAGTCTCTTTCCACTCCTGAGACAAAACTTGAAAACTTCAATCACACAAAACTTAACAAAACCCTCGTGAGACTTTAAGTACTGTTGCAAACCCATTCATATTTTGTTTTTGCATTGTAGCTACTGTATTATAACTTCTTTATGGCTTATACCACCGATACAACCGGTAGTTTCATCAAAACAAGCAAAACAATGCATCAAAAACATAATCTATCTTAAACAGAATAGTCTGTAGGAATCTGAACATTTACTATACTTCTATAACTCTAAAAATTCTGAAACATTAGAAACAAATTAAAAAAATTGCATACGGTACTGTGTAAAAGTTTCATAAACTTTTGACTTTCCAGTAAAAAAATGTAAATTCACGCACTACAGCCAAAGTTTCTGTTTTTGCACAACACACACCAAACAAGCAATCTAATCATCCTAAAGGCAAATCTTGGCACATTATTTTTAAAATACAAGGGATTTGTACAAGGGGGTAATTATTTTTGCTGAAAAGTTTCTGTAATTAATATTCGCAAAGTTTCCATGGGCATGAACAAAGTTCAAGGAGCTTCCCCACTTTAACGGTGCTCGTCCTTCTTACTTTCACTTCTCTTTTTGAAAAAGTTTTAGGTTCCCATCTTTATTTTTTTGTTTTTGAACTATATAAAAGCACACAACAGAATAAAATGACTCTCTAAAACTTCCAGGTTGTCTCCCTGGCAATGCTTTCTTTAAAGCCATTAAGCTAGGCATAAAGTGCTCAAGTAATTGATCCACCCGGATCCCAAGGTATACCAAAGGCAATTTTAATTAACAATGATTTATAATTTAGTAGTGAGAACAAAGTAACATATATCATGCAAGAACAAAGTCCAACTCTCTTCGTATGCATCGGCATGTCATAAAAGAAAAATTCATGCACACAAAGTAAAGGACGATATATAGCATAAGCAATTTCTTGCAATTCTATTGTGTTGGAAACATAGAGAGGTGGAGATGTAGTTCCTCTCACATAATAATTGGAAGTAGGAGCATCAAGCACATGCATATTATATTTATCAAAATCATCATGTGAAATAGTAGAACACAACCCATCAATATAAGCCTTAATAAGCGCAAACTTCTCCGATATAGTATAGTGGGGAGAATTCAAAAAGATAATAGGACTATCATGCATGGGTGCGATAGCAACAATTTGTTCATCAAGAAATTCACCCAGTGGCACAGTATTATCAAGAAAATTATCGTCATAAACATCATGCATAGCAGAAGGGGCATCATTAATTACTTGCGACATATCAGAATTACTAGCAGGTGGTGGTGTCGAAAACTTACTCATAACAGAAGGTGAATCAAGTGCAGAGCTAGATGGCAGTTCCTTACCTCTCCTCATAGTAGAGGGATAGATCTTGGTTTTTGGATCTTTCAGATTCTTCATAGGGATAAACAGATATAAATCCCAAGTGACTCAGAGATAGAGCTATGCTCCCCGGCAACGGCGCCAGAAAAAGGTCTTCATAACCCACAAGTATAGGGGATCACAACAGTTTTCGAGGGTAGAGTATTCAACCCAAATTTATTGATTCGACACAAGGGGAGCCAAAGAATATTCTCGAGTATTCACAACTGAGTTGTCAATTCAACCACACCTAAAAGACTTAATATCTGCAGCAAAGTATTCAGTAGGAAAGTAGTATGGAAGTCACGGTAACGGTAGTAAAAGTAACAGTAGAAGTTTTGTAGTGATTGTAACAGTAGCAACGAAGAAGTAACTTAGCAGAGATCAATATGTTGAAAGCTCGTAGGCAATGGATCAATGATGGATAATTATGTCGGATGGCATTCATCATGCAACAGTTATAACATAGGGTGACACAGAACTAGCTCCAATTCATCAATGTAATGTAGGCATGTGTTCCATATATAGTCATACGTGCTTATGGAAAAGAACTTGCATGACATCTTTTGTCCTACCCTCCCATGACAGCAGGGTCCTAATGGAAACCAAGGGATATTAAGGCCTCCTTTTAATAGAGAACCGGACCAAAGCATTAGCACTTAGTGAATACATGAACTCCTCAAACTACGGTAATCACCGGAAAGAATCCCAGTTATTGTCACCCTGGGGATGCGGATCATAACTCGTAATAGGTGTCTACAACTTGAAAGATAGGATCAAGAACACATATATATTCATGAAAACATAATAGGTTCAGATCTCAAATCATGGCCCTCGTGCCCTAGTTACAAGCATTAAGCATAGCAAAGTCATAGCAACATCAATCTCAGAACATAGTGGATACTAGGGATCAAACCCTAACAAAACTAACTCGATTACATGATAAATATCATCCAAGCCATCACCGTCCAGCAAGCCTATGATGGAATTACTCACGGACGATGGAGAGCATCATGGAATTGGTGATGAAGGATGGTTGGTGATGACGATGGGGTCGATTTCCAAAACGGACTCCAGATCTGGCCTCCCAAGGATGAACAGGAGGTGGCGGCGGCTCTATATCGTGAAACGCAATGAACTCTTCTCCTTTTTTTCTCTGCGAATAGGAATAAATAGGAGTTGAATTGAGGTCGGTGGAGCAGCAGGGCTCCCACAAGCCTACTAGGCGTGGCCAGGGGGGTGGCCACGCCAAACAGGCTTGCCACCTGTGGGTGGCCCCTCCGGTTGATTCGTTCGCCAGTATTTTTTATTAATTCCAAAAATATTCTCCATAAATTTTCAAGTCAATCATTTTTGCACAAAAATAACAGCAAGGCAATTCTGCTGAAAACAACACCAGTTCGGGTTAGTTCCATTCAAATCATGCAAATTAGAGTCCAAAACAAAGGCAAAAGTGTTTGGAAAAGTAGATACGATGGATACACGCCAACTCCCCCAAGCTTAACCCATTGCTTGTCCTCAAGCAATTCAGTTGATAAACTGAAAGTGATAAAGAAAAACTTTTACAAACTCTGTTTGATCTTGTTGTTGTAAATACGCCTAACTGATGTTCAGATTTTCAGCAAAGGTCATGGACTAACCAAGTTCACAATAACATTTAGGTCTCACATTTACTCATATCAATGACATAATCAATTAGCGAGCAATAATAATAACTCTCAGATAACAACACTTTTATCAAAACAATCATGATACAATATGATGAAATGATATCTCGCTAGCCCTTTCTGAGACCGCAAAACATAAATGCAGAGCACCTCTAAAGAACAAGGACTGACTAGATATTGTAATTCACGGTGAAAGAGATCCAATCATGCTCATACTCAATATCAATTAACAACAAAGCATACAAATTACGGTGGTGCTCTCTAACTGGTGCCTTTTATGAGAATGGAATGACTCAACAATAAAGTAAATGGAAAGGCCCTTCGCAGAGGGAAGCATTGATTTGCAGAGGTGCCAGGGCTCGAGTTTTTAAATAGAGATGAGTAATAATTTTTGAGAGGTATGTTTTCATTGCTCACATAACAACCAAGAGGTTTTCAACATTTTCCATGCTAGATATATTATAGGCGGTTCCCAAACAGAATGATAAATTTTTTACTCCCCCTCCACCAATAAATTACACTCCACAGCGAGCCGAATCCACGGGTACCGTCCATACAAACACAGTCATGGGGGAGTTTTGTTTGATTATATTTTTATTTTATTTCGAGCATGGAACTAGGCATCTCGATTATCAGCCACTTTCTTGTGAATGATAGTGAATCAACACATATCGTGAGAATAACCCACCTAGCATGGAAAATACTGACATCCCCCAGTCGCCACATGAGCGATTTGGGCATACAAAACAGAATGTTTATTTGAAGGTTTAGAGTTTGGCACATGCAAATTTACTTGGAACGGGAGGTAAATACCGCATATAGGTAGGTATGGTGTAGGTAGGTATGGTGGACTCATATGGAACAACTTCGGGTTTGAGGAATTGGATGCACAAGCGGTATTCCCGCTTAGTACAGGTGAAGGCTAGCAAAATACTGGGGAGCGACCAACTAGAGAGTGACACAGTCATCAACATGCTTTTAAGATTAACCGACATTGAATGCAAGCACGAGTAGGATATAAATCACTATGAACATAAATATTGTAGAGGCTATGTTGATTTTGTTTCAACTACATGCATGAGCATGTGCCAAGCCGAGCCACCTAAATCGTTCAGAGGAGGATACAATCCCATCATAGCACATCACAACCATTTTAACATGCATGTTGGCACCCAAGACAAACCATTATCCACTCTTAGCTAATTAAGCATGGCATGAGTAACTATAATCTCTACTTTTCATTGTAAATATGTTTCACCCATGATGAACTGAATTTGGAACGATGAGCTAATCATATTTACAAAAGCAAGATAGGTCGAGTTCATACCAGCTTTTCTCCATCTCAATCTTTTCATCAAATATCATCATTAATGTCTTTGACTTGCACAACCTAACGGTGTGGATAATAATAAGAGTGCACGTGCACTGTACTAAGCTGGAATCTGCAAACAATAACTCAAAGGAGAAGGCAAAGTAATATGGGATCTGTGATTGGTAAACAATTATGCATATGAGAGCCACTCAGCATTTTCATTGTGGTCTTCTCCTTACGACCCAAAGAAAGACAAATCAAAACAAGAACGAGAAAAATCTATTTACACGGGAAAGCTCCCAACAAGCGAAAGAAGAACGAAAAATCTTTTTGGGTTTTGTCTTTTAATACTACAACTAAGAAAACTAGAAGATAAAGCTAGAACTAATTTTTTTTGTATTTTTCTCAAAGTTAATTAAACATACAAGAAGAAAGCGAAACAAGGAAATAAACTACCATGGATGGTACAATGAAAGAGTATGAAAAACGACTACTAAAGTGTGAAAACATGAATGTAATGTCGGTGAGAGATAGGTACTCCCCCAAGCTTGGGATTTTGGCCTAAGTTGGTCTAGGGCCATGGCTAGAAGCAACTCTCTCCGAGGTACTCTAGAGCGTCCTCAGAGTTCCGTTGGTTGGTGACCTCCTATGGCTCCCACTGAAAAACTGGCTCAGGGTACGGATCAAGGGCCAATGTTGGTTCGGAAGCTGGGGGTTGCGTCTGTAGATGTCTTCAGGCATAATGGTGTACCTGCCCGAGTGAATATCGAACAAAGAAGAAGCAGGCAGAGTAATAATATCACAAGTACATATGTCGTAGATTTGTCACGACAGATGTCCGGGTGAACGAACTTAGGTTCAGGGCAGAAACGCAACTATGTGGCGGCTTGAAGGGGTTGACCGGAATCGAGAGACGCGGTGTTTTACCCAGGTTCGGCCCCTCCGATGGAGGTAAAAGCCTACGTCCTGCTTTGTGTCTATATTGATGATGAGGAAGATCTCTCAGTTACAAGGGTGCTAATCGCTACCTCTAATCATGAGAGCCTTTAATCTGTCTATCTAAACTTGTGGACTTGTGAACTTGTCTTTCTAGGGGTGCTCTACCCCTCCTTATATAAGTGGAGAGGGTAGGCTTACAAATAGAGTCCTACTAGGAGTAGGATTAGGACTAGTCTCTTTAGAATCCTATTCTGGGTCTGTTTCTCTTGTAAGGAAATCCTTTCTCCTTTGGGCCTTCTCTTGTGAGCTGCCTGGCGCTGGCTCACACGCTAGGTCTTGGGCCTAGTCGTCCTGTGACCCGCCTGCCGGGTCATCAATAAAATGCCAAGTCTTGACCAGGTCTCCTGTGAGTCGCCAGGCCTTGGCCGGGTCATACTGCGGGGTATATCCTCGACATTAGCCCCCAGGTTAGCTTGAATTTATTCATGCTAAGATCCTGAAATAAGAGTAACAAATATGTTAAGTGGCCGGCTAGCTCCTTTGGTCGGCCTATAAAATGGCTCCTCAGAAACCTGGGTCTTTTCTGCATATGAATGAGTCGTCTTGAAAATCATCTTGTTTGTTAGTGTCCTTTGAAAAATATTGGGAATAGAATACCCATATGCCATTGAGTCAGCTTCCAATACTTTGGCTTAATGAAAATCTTAAAGATAAGAAATCCTCATGACATATATCCGCACTTCCATTGTTGTGAAACAGGGCGGCTTATATAAACTCTGGCGGGTTATGATCGTTTGATAATGCCGAGTCATAAGTGTTGGTGACGCCAAGTCTAACAACAGAACTCCATAATTATCATCTTGAACATTCTCCTCAAAGTTTTTGATATGTCCATATTACCTGTAGCGCCCAAGCTCCGAGATTATCCATGATAACTTGGTGCTTTGCAAATAACATTTTGGACAGTGTAGCCCCCAATTGTCGGGTTGTACTGCCTGCAGCAACCTGAGACTTATAATTGTCTTATACCTTATGAAACTTCAGCATGTGTAGCCCCCAAGTGCCGGGTCAGTAAGAATTACTGGGCTGGGACTTAGAAAAATATAGAAAGGCCGGCTCATCTCCTTGAGATAATAGGGTCTTGCTGACAATAGTGATTTGAAAACCGGCTTGCATTAGCCCCCAAGTGCCGTGGTGCGTGCTTGAAGCGACAGGGGACTTGGATAATTGATATAAACTGACTTTGAATAGTGTAGCCCCCAAGTACCGGGTCGTCTGCCTGTGGCGACTTGGGACTATGTAAGAATAATATGACTCACCACAATTTGTTGGATGAATCCTTAACCGTGGTTGTAATATAACCCGAAATGAATATCCTAGAATAATTCCTTTGTATTTGACATGAAATCCCTGCTCGTGGTTGCGGTGCAACCCGGCAAATATATGTTTGAGAAATCCATGAGTGTTGTAGTATACTATAGAGTGCAATTGAAGGAATGCAAGAACCAGTCAATTAGATGACACGACATTATATCTGATAGGGCGGCTCTTGAAAAATAATGAATTCTCCGAGCTAGCTTGAAAACCCCAATCATTTAGTACTGGTTATCATAAACCATGAAGATCCAACCAAGTTGGCTATTAAAGATCCATTTGCTCTTTGCAGAAGTTTTTCATCATGCTCATCTTAATAGATAAGACCTGCAAAAACAAACAAGACAGAATATATTCTGCATTGTTGTAAGGGCGGCTTGAAAAAGCATAACCCAGAAATGTTAAAATATTTCATAACATTGCTCCTTCTTTCATAATCTTGCTCTGACCCGGCTTGATAAGCTGGCATGACATGTGAATATGATGCAATGTATGATGCAATGTATGATTCTATGTATGATGCAATGTATGATGCAATGTTGACTTGTCAACATTATTGGCTTAAGAGCCGGCTGTTAGGGTTAGATAAGCTACACCCAGAGGGTAGGAAGCCTCGTTCGACACCAAGTTGACTTGTCAACTTTTTTGGCTTAAGAGCCGACTGTTAGGGTTTGATAAGCTACACCCGGAGGGTGGGAAGCCCCCTTCGACAGCTATGTTGACTTGTCAACATTTTTGGCTTAAGAGCTAGCTGTTAGGGTTAGATAAGCTACACCCGAAGGGTAGGAAGCCCCCTTCGACAGCTATGTTGACTTGTCGACATTTTTGGCTTAAGAGTCGGTTGTTAGGGTTAGATAAGCTACACCCGGAGGGTGGGAATCCCCCTTCGACAACCAAGTTGACTTGTCAACTTTTTTTGGCTTAAGAGCCGCTGTTAGGGTTTGATAAGCTACACCCGGAGGGTGGGAAGCCCCCTTTGACAACTATGTTGACTTGTCAACATTTTTGGCTTAAGAGACGGTTGTTAGGGTTAGATAAGCTACACCCGGAGGGTGGGAATCCCCCTTCGACAACCAAGTTGACTTGTCAACTTTTTTGGCTTAAGAGCCGGCTGTTAGGGTTTGATACGCTACACCCGGAGGGTGGGAAGCCCCCTTCGACAGCTATATTGATTTATCAACATTTTGGGCTTAAGAACCGACTGTTAGGGTTAGATAAGCTACACCCGAAGGGTGGGAAGCCCCCTTCGACAACCAAGTTGATGGAGTCAACTTTGTGCACCATCTTGTAAGTCACCATCTTGTAAACCGCCATCTTGTATGAAGAAACGGCAGAAGCTCCAAGTGACTTTATGATGATCCAATAAATCCAGGCACCCATGTTTGAATGGTGCATCACGGCGGTTCGTCTTCTTGGGCAACTTTTTTAATCTTCCGCCAATAATGTAATAGCCCCCTGGATCGGGTTAACTTTGCCATGACTCGGGGTTCTCATTGAAAACGACCAAATGTGTCTCGCCATGTCTGTAGCCCCCGAGTCTTAAGTTGACTCGAAGAGGCAGCTTGAGAATCTCCACTTGAAAGTTTGAGGCTGGCCATGGAGGGTTATAGATGATCCCGTATGAATTGCTTCAATGATTCAGTCGACGGTTTGTCCCGGCTGGTTGTTCAAGTGAACCAAACTATAGTGGCGGGGACTTGTGCACCTATCTGTTGGGAGGCTCATATCGACGAGCACCGCACTAATATGTTGATGTAAATCAGACTATGGGCGGCATCTTGCGCGCGTCCGTTGAGTGGCTCATATAGGCGAGCCCGGCACTATTATGCCAATGTAGATTGGACCGCAGGGCAGCAATTCAGAACCGTCCGTTGGGTGGCTTGTACTAGTGTATGAAGTCACTGGCGTGTTGATGTAGACGTAGAAACCAGCCGCAGCATTATAAGTCGGTGCTGTTGTGAAAGACGCCACAACATTGTAAGTCGACACGGATGGTGAGAAATGGCCAAGGCGTTGTAAGCCGGCGCGGATGGCGAGAAACGGGCACGGTGTTGTAAGCCGGCACGGATGGCGAGAGACGGCCACCGCATTGTAAGCTGGTGCGGTCGCGAGAGACGGCCGTAGCATTGTAAGCCGGTACAGTCGCAAGAGACGGCCGCGGCATTGTAAGCCAGTGCAGCACGACACTTCATTGAACACTGGTGCAAATGATGTCGGCTCGCCTCCATTTCCGCGGTATAATGCCACTTCAGCAATAATAATTGTCCTGCATAAAAAATATCGCCGACAAAGTAATTGGTCTAAGATAAATTAATATGTATTAATAAAATAGACTGGATGAATATCACCTGATTTATTCAGACGACGGATGATCCGAGTGAATCAAGTTTGAAAAATAGCACTACTATTATAGTGCTACTATTTTGGTCCCGCAAATTGGCTCTCCCACTGTATTTTTATGTCAATGTGTAGAGCTCCGATGAGCAGTGCAACGACAGCAACATGCGGAGGCAGGGCTATGCACGGGGGCGCGGACGTAGATGAAGCCACGGTAGAGGCGAGCAGGCACGGACGAAGCAGCGCGGGCACGCGGACGCAGACGAGGCCACGGTTGAGGTGAGCAGGCATAGACAGAAGGCCGGCTCGGACACAGCCACGGAGTCAGGCGAAACGGGAGGCACGTTGGTTCGAGCGCAATCATTGAATCATCTAACGTTATATGCTCGCCAGGATCCGTCTTAAAATTGATCCGAGAACAACACATAGTAGTACTCCATGTGGTGTATCACGTGTACTCCCTTGCCTAGGGACTTGTTCCTTTTTTCTTTTATGTCAGCAACTCACGAGGGTGTTTAGGCGTTGATGGAATGCTAGTGTAACCTTTTCTTGATTGTGCAGAGCGGCATCAGCCGGTCAGATCACCGAGGGACTTTTTTTATGGCAGCAACTCACGATGGCACATGTTGTAGAATGCCCTGGTTGACAGGTTGTAGGACTCTGCCCGCATGTCCTCTAGCCAGCAGAGGTCAGATCCGGACTAGGACATGGAATCCGACTCAAAGGAGCTCTCGGGATCATAATTAATTTTCCATATCGGGAACTCAACCTAAAGGACACTCCCCTCGTCTTCTCTTTTGGACTTACTTCGATTGGACTACCGGCAGATGAATAGATGCACGTGTGCTGACTGCTTTTGGCGGCTATTGTTAGTTGCATGAAACAGAGATGATTTCTATCATGCATGTCATCTGGTCTATTTTAGATTCCTTCGGTTGTTGACGGCTGCAGCGAAAAAACCGATTGATCTCGATGACTTTCGGCGACACAACAGACGCAAATCTCTTTTTTTTGCGATCTCAATTTCGATCTCAATCCATGAGCTCGGAGTCGACGTAAATCCTTTCTTGTCGGCTCTTCTTCATCCGACCAGTCGCGAATTTCCCGATCCCTCAAAAAGCTCCCTCCAAGAACACAACACCACCGTGCGCGTAGCCCCACGATGGGTGCCAACTATCGTGGATTTGTCACGACACATGTCCGGGTGAACGGACTTACATTCGGGGCAGAAACTCAACTATGTGGCGGCTTGAAGGAGTTGCTCAGAATCGAGAGATGCGGTGTTTTACCCAGGTTCGGCCCCTCCGATGGAGGTAAAAGCCTGCGTCCTGCTTTGTGTCTATATTGATGATGAGGAAGATCTCTCAGTTACAAGGGTGCTAATCGCTACATCTAATTAGGAGAGCCTCTAATCTGTCTATCTAAACTTGTGGACTTGTGAACTTGTCTTTCTAGGGGTGCTCTACCCCTCCTTATATAAGTGGAGAGGGTATGCTTACAAATAGAGTCCTACTAGGAGTAGGAGTAGGACTAGTCTCTTTAGAATCATATTCCGGGTCTGTTTCTCTTGTAAGGAAATCCTTTGTCCTTTGGGCCTTCTCTTGTGAGCCGCCTGGCGCCGGCTCACACGTCGGGTCTTGGGCCTGGTCGTCCTGTGACCCACCTGCCGGGTCATCAATAAAACACCATGTCTTTACCAGGTCTCCTATGAGTCACCAGGCCCTGGCCGGGTCATACTGCGGGGTATATCCCCGACACCCTGGCTAAAAACTAAGTTATAAAGCAGCCTCCTATCATCATTTTTCTTAATAACATCACGTGCTACCATACGGTCATAATCTAAGAACTTCGAGGGTAGCAGCCTCTCATCTTCCTCGTTAAGCCTAATGGATATCTCAAAGTGTTTGGCCAGACGAGATGCATAGATACCTCCGAATATGGTCCCCTCAAACAGTTGGAGCTCAACCGTTGGGCCACCATAGCGCCGAGACTAAAGGTTCTATCAGCAAATAAAGCATGGCGCAGAATGGCAAGGTCAGGGGCATTAAGACCTCCACTCTCCCAATGACCCACTAAACATCTCCCCGCAAATAATGAATAATAATGTAGCACATGAAGATGTAAACTAGCTACTCTTGCCTTTGACACACCTCTCTCTTCCCCTACAGTGATTGTGGCAATAAAATCTTCCATGTCTCTAGGACGTGGTTCCCTGATGCTGCCCTCATAGGGTATTTGCAAACTCTGCAAAAACCATAAAGGTTCATTTTCTTAGGCACATCATCTAAGTGAAATTCTACTATAGGAGGGTCTTCACTAACATGAAAATGAAAATTTTGCACAAAGGTATTCGTGAGCAAGAGGTACTGGTCACACTTATCATTGAGGAAGTTGGTGAGGCCTGCATTCTCAGCCAAATACAAAAAATCTACATAAATGTCGGTTGTCCTCAAGAATGTGTCACATGGCCATTCACATGGTCGAACTTCTACGACGCGAGGAAGATTATACTTGGGTCTCTCCCTCATCTCATTTTCACCTTCCTTAGAACTCCAGCTTGAAGAGACTCTTAACAATCTCCTCGGCATTTTTCTTTTTCTGAAAAATTCTGAAATTTTTAGTGACTCAAAAAAAAGGTGAACAAAACTCAACGAAACTCATAGAAACTACTCCCACAAGTGCCTAGAGGCTATATCATGGATCAAAACTACTTGCGACCATAAAACTTTGACATGCAAGCTCAAGAACATGGTCACCACAGCAGCAAAAATTTGCAGTAAATAAAGCACCAGAACAAAAACTAATTGGACCATTGCAGGAGTCACATACCGTAGAACAATCTCCCAAAACAGTTTTGTGAATGAAACTTTGCACAAGGAGATCGAAAATGGCAGCAAAATGAGCTAGAACACGGGTTTGAGCTATAGTGGGATTTTTTCTGGAGGAAGATGAAGTGGATGGGTGCTGGAATAAGTGGAGGGGGCCACGTGGGACCCACAAGCCTCCTAGGCACGGCCAGGGGGGCCGCTCCTTGTGGGCTTGTGACCCATTGGTGCAGTCCCCTGCAGTGTGCTTAGTGCAAGATATTTTTAAATATTCCAGAAAAAATCATACTGCATTTTCAGGGCATTTGAAGAACTTTTATTTTCAGGTCAATTTTCTATTGCACGGAAAACTTAGAAAACAGAAAAATAATAGAATTTTTACTTAATTTACTCTAACTAACAGAAAGTAAAAGTTGGATACAGAAAGTTGTGCTTTCTAAATTCAACCATCTCATGCTCATCAAAAAGGAATCCATCAATAAGGTTGATTAAGTCTTATTAACAAACTTCTTTTGAATAACATGAAACCGGAGAATTTTTGAATAACACCAAGTTACCTCAATGGGGATATGCATGTCCCCAACAATAAGTATATCATATTTATTCTTGACAGTAGGAAGAGGGAATTCAAAGTCTCCAATAATAATCATCGGAATTTTTTCAATGGAGTTGATACTATGAACTTGAGGTTGTTTCTTTGGAAAGTGTACCATATGCTTATTACCATTAATATGAAAAGTGGCATTACCCTTGTTGCAATCAATAACAGCCCCCGCAGTATTCAAAAAGGGTCTACCAAGGGTAATCGACATACTGTCGTCCTCGGGAATATCGAGAATAACAAAGTCCGATAGGTAGAGCAGTTGATTTATCACCCATTTGCAAAGAGATTTCTGTAGGTGTCAGCTTATTCAAATCAAGTCTACGATATAAAGAGAAAGGCATAACACTAACACTAGCTCCCAAATCACATAAAGCAGTTTTAACATAATTCCCTTTAATAGAGCATGGTATAGTTGGTATTCCTGGATCTCCTAATTTCTTTGGTACTCCACCCTTAAAAGTATAATTAGCAAGCATGATGGAAATTTCAGCTTCCGATATCTTCCTTTTATTAGTCACAATATCTTTCATATACTTAGCACAAGGAGACATTTTCAGAATATCAGTCAAGCGCATACACAAAAAGACAGGTCTAAGCATTTCAACAAAGCACTCAAAATCCTCATCATTCTTTTTCTTGGATGGTTTAGGAGGAAAGGGCATGGGTTTCTGAACCCATGGTTCTCTCTCTTTGCCATGCTTCCTAGCAACAACATCTCCTTTGTCATATCTTTTGTTCTTAGGTTGTGGGTTATCAAGATCAACAGTAGGTTCAATCTCCACATCATTATCATTACTAGGTTGAGCATAAACATGAACATCATCATTAATATTATCACTAGGCTCATGTTCATCACCAGATTGTGTCTCAGCGTCAGAAACAGAAATATCATTTGGATTTTCAGGTGTATCTATAACAGGCTCACTAGCAGCATGCAAAGTTCTATCATCATCCTTATTCCTCTTATTATTGGAACGACTAGGTGCATCGATATTACTCCTTTGAGAATCTTTCTCAATTCTCTTAGGATGGCCCTCATGATACAAAGGTTCCTGGGTCATTCTACCACCTCTAGTCACAACTCTAACAGAATGATCATTGTTCTTACTAATCATCTCATTAAGCAAATCATTCTGAGCTTTGAGTACTTGTTCTACTTGAGTAGTTACCATGGAAGCATGTTTACTAATCAGTTTGAGATCATTGATAGTTCTACTCATATAATCACCTAAGCAATCAAGCATGAAAGCATTATGTTTCAATTGTCTACTAACATAAGCATTAAATTTTTCTTGCTTAACAACAAAATTATCAAACTCATCCAAACATTGGCTAGTAGACTTATTATAAGGAATATCACTTTCATCAAATCTACGAAGAGAAATTACCTCTACTACCTGTGTTGGGTTATCAAGACCATGTATTTCTTCAATAGGTGGTAGATTCTTAACATCTTCGCTTTAATACCTTTTTCTTTCATAGATTTCTTTGCCTCTTGCATATCTTCAGGACTTAGAAATAGAATACCTCTTTTCTTTGGAGTTGGCTTCGGAGGTGGTTCGGGAATAGTCCAATCATTCATTGCTTAAAATATTTTTCAATAGTATTTCAGCTTGTTCAACAGTTCGTTCCCTGAAAACACAACCATCACAACTATCTAGGTGGTCCCTAGAAGCATCGGTTAGTCCATTATAAAAGATATCAAGTATTTCATTTTCTTGAGAGGATGATAAAGCAAAGCATTAAGTAATTGGAGAAGCCTCCCCCAAGCTTGTGGGAGACTCTCTTCTTCAATTTGCACAAAGTTAAATATTTCCTGCAAGGCATCTTGTTTCTTATGAGCAGGAAAATACTTTTCAGAGAAGTGATATATCATATCCTGGGGGCTACGCACACAACCAGGAGAAAGAGAATTGAAGCATATCTTAGCATCACCCTTTAACGAGAAAGGAAACAACTTAAGGATATAATAATAACGAATATTTTCCTCATGAGTAAATAGGGTGGCTATATCATTCAATTTAGTAAGTTGTGCCACACCAGTTTTAGATTCATAACCATGGAAAGGATCAGATTCAACCAGAGTAATTAAGTCAGGATCGACAGAGAATTCATAATCCTTATCAGTAACAAAGATAGGTGAAGTAGCAAACTTAGGATCATATTTCATTCTAGCATGCAAAAAAAATTCTTTCCACTTGCATAGCAATTTCATAAGATCATCTCTATCATTAAAAGCAAGAAAGTCCCTAGCTACCTCTTGTTCCATAACATAACCCTCGGGAATATCAGGCAATTCATATCTAGGAGAGCTAGGTCTAGCAGGTGTCTCATAGTGTTCAATTTCAGAAGTATCATAATTTTTAGCATTGGCTCTAGCAATTTGTTCATCAAGAAATACACCCAGTGGCACAGTATTATCAAGCAAAGTATCATCATAAGCATCATGCATAGCAGAAGTGGCATCATCAATTACTTGTGACATATCAGAATTACTAGCAGGTGGTGGTGTCGCAAACTTACTCATAACAGAAGGTGAATCAAGTGCAGAGCTAGATGGCAGCTCCTTAACTCCCCTTGTAGTAGAGTAATAGATCTTGGTTTTTGGATCTTTCAGATGCTTCATAGTGATCAACATATATAAATCCCAAGTAACTCATAGAATAGAGTTGTGCTCCTCGGCAACGGCGCCAGAAAAAGGTCTTCATAACCCACAAGTATAGGGGATCGCAATAGTTTTCGAGGGTAGAGTATTCAACCCAAATTTATTTATTCAACACAAGGGGAGACAAAGAATATTCTCGAGTATTCGCAGCTGAGTTGTCAATTCAACCACACCTGAAAGACTTAATATCTACAACAAAGTATTCAGTAGCAAAGTAGTATGGAAGTAACGGTAACGGTAGCAATAGCAACGGAGAAGTAACTTAGAAGAGATCAATATGTGGAAAGCTCGTAGGCAATGGATCAGTGATGGATAATTATGTCCGATGACATTCATCATGCAACAGTTATAACATAGGGTGACACAGAACTAGCTCCAATTCATCAATGTAATGTAGGCATGTATTCCATATATAGTCATACGTGCTTATGGAAAAGAACTTGCATGACATATTTTGTCCTACCCCCCGTGGCAGCGGGGTCCTAATGGAAACTAAGGGATATTAAGGCCTCCTTTTAATAGAGAAGTGTACCAAAGCATTAGCACTTAGTGAATACATGAACTCCTCAAACTACAGTAATCACCAGAAAGAATCCCAGTTATTTTCACCCTAGGAGACGCGGATCATAACTCATCATAGGTGTCTACAACTTGCAATATAGGATCAAGAACACATATATATTCATCAAAACAAAATAGGTTCAGATCTGAAATCATGGCACTCGGGTCCTAGTGACAAGCATTAAGCATAGCAAAGTCATAGCAAAATATATCTCGGAACATAGTGGATACTAGGATCAAACCCTAACAAAACTAACTCGATTACATGATAAATCTCATCCAACCCATCACCGTCCAGAAAGTTTACGATGGAATTACTCACAGACGATGGAGAGCATCATGGAATTGGTGATGAAGGATGGCTAGTGATGACGATGGCGTCGATTTCCCCTCTCCGGAGCCCAAAACGGACTTCGGATCTGGCCTCCCGAGGAAGAACGGGAGGTGGCGGTAGCTCCGTATCGTGAAACACGATGAACTCTTCTCCTTTTTTTCTCCACGAATAGGAATAAATAGGAGTGGAATTGAGGTCGGTGGAGCAATAGGGGCCCCACAATCCTGCTAGGCGCGACCAGGGGGTGGTCACGCCTGGCAGGCTTGCCACCTGTGGGTGCCCCCCTCCGGTTGATTCTTTCACCAGTATTTTTTATTAATTCCAAAAACATTCTTCGTAAATTTTTAGGTCAATCCGAGAACTTTTATTTCTGCACAAAAATAACACCAAGGCAATTCTGCTGAAAACAGCGTCAGTCCGGGTTAGTTCCATTCAAATCATCCAAATTAGAGTCCAAAGCAAAGGTAAAAGAGTTTGGAAAAGTAGATATGATGGAGACGTATCAATCAAAAAGGGATATTTCAAATGAATCCAAGGGATCATAGCAATTATTCATAGAATTCATCCTTCGGTAAGCACGAAGGGAACTTAAACAATGTATGAGTTGAAGAGTTACTCTCATTAGAAGGTGGGCACGGGTAGCTAGTCCGCTCTTCCTCCTTTTGTTATCCGCTCTCGTCGTTATCTTTTTCATCAAATGAGATCACAGTGTCATCATTTTCTTCTTCCATATTTTCCTGCAAAATATTAGTCTCCTCTTGGACAGCAGAGGAGTTCTCAATATATGGCTTAACATAAGCATTAGAAGCATAGTTTTCATAGCAATATTTAAGTATGGCAAAACTTTTAGATTTATAAAGAGTAGCATCATACTTTTCAATCAAAGAAGCAATTTCATAGGCACCCTTAAAAGCAAAAAATTCTTCAGTTTGCTCAATATCATAGTAATTATAAACACCCTTGGCATAATAAGATATTATTCCATTATCCTTAAACTCACATTTATAGGGAAGGTATTTTTAGGGTCTTCATAACAACAAGTAAAATCATAAATTTTGCATAAATTCCAAGCATAACATTGCAAAGTATTAATATGATGCCATAAAAGTTTACCTTTTTGAGATCAGTAGTGTCACACATAATAAGCATGCTCATTTATTGATTTGCCCTCAACTAAGCTAGTTGGGTTTCAACACGAGCACAAATGGATCAAAGATGATCCAAGTAAAAAGCTTCAATAGTGTGATAGATTTTGGGTGGTTCTTCAACCATTGGTGTAGTAGGTTCAACTAATTTTTTTGGTATTTCGTGTTCCATATCCATAACTAAAGATAGAGAACAACTTAGAACAACAAATAAAATCTACTTAGTGATAACGCAAAAAAGCACACACGAGAATATTCACCCCACGCTATTGCTCCCTGGCAACGATGCCACAAAAAGGTCTTGATAACCCACAAGTATAGGTCATCAGTTGTAGCCTCTTTCGATAAGTAAGAGTGTCGAACCCAACGAGGAGCTAAAGGTAGAACAAATATCCCCTCAAGTTCTATCGACCATCGATACAACTCTACGCACACCCCCTGTTCAAGAATTCGTCCGATTAACCAATTAACTTGCCGATTAATCCCTACTCGTAGGGTCACCAATTAGCCGATTAAGTGATAAAATGCTCGATTAATTGATTAAATGGCCTATTAGCTTATTAATCCCCTACTCACCAACCAACCGAGCAGGTACCAGTTAACGATTTCCTCAACAATGCGCACACCTAACGTTCACTTTACCTAGAACAAGTTTGAAACTAGAAGTATTTTGTAGGTGTTGTGGGATAGGTTTGCAAAATAATAAAGAAAACATAAATAAAAACTGGGGGCTGTTTAGATAAAGTAACAATTAAGTTAGTTTAACGAGTGTGGAAAAGTGGTGGTAGGAGTTGCGAAATTGTCCATAAGCAATTGACTACGTTACTAGACCGATAGCAAGTTTATGTGGGAGAGGCCACTGCTAGCATGTCATCCCTTACTTGGAATTCTATGCACTTATGATTGGAACTATTAGCAAGCATCCACAACTACTAACTTTCATTAAGGTAAAACCCAACCATAGCATTAAGATATATTGGTCCCCCTTCAATCTCGTATGCATCAATTTCTATTCTAGGCTGAGGTTGCTATCACCCTCACCCTCCAATACATAGTCCTATCAACATACAACTAACCCTATGGTGTGATCCACACGCGCGCTCATATGATGGGCACCAAAGTACAACAACATAACCACAAGAAAATTAAACCAATCATAGCAATTCACCAATCACCGATAGGACAACAAAAATCTACTCAGACATCATAGGGTGGCAACACATCATTGGATAATAATATGAAGCATAAAGCACCATGTTCAAGTAGAGGGTATAGCGGGTTGCGGGAGAGTGGACCGTTGTAGATAGATGAGGGAAAGTGATGGAGGTGTTAGTGAAGATGAGGGAGTTGCTGGAGTAGATCGTCGTCACACGATGATTGCCCCAACGGTGTTCCGGCGCCACCGGGAGAGAGGGGAGAGAGAGCCCCTCCTTCTTCTTGTTCCTTGAACTCCCCCCTAGATAGGAGGAGGGTTTCCCCTCTGGTCCTTGGCCTCCATGGCAGTGGAGGGGCGAGAACCCCTCGAAGATTAGATCTCTCTCTGTTTCCTTCTGTTTCTACGTTTACAGATTCTGACCTTTCACCGTTTCTTAAATTCCCAGAGATCTATAAATCTGATTGGGCTGAAATTTTATCACGATTTTCATCCGGATATTAGATTTCTTGCAGTGAGAGAAGGGCACCAAACGCCTTACGGGATTACCACAAGGGTCCAGGGCGCGCCCCTATGGCTTGTGGGCCCCTAGGGCATCGTCTCACGTTGATTCTTTTTCCCAAAAATCACATATATTCTAAAAAAATCTCTGTAATTTTTTATCGCGTTTGGAATTTGTTTGGTATAGATATTCCGCAAAACAAAAAACATGCAGCAAACAGGAACTGACAGTGGGCACTGGATCCATATGTTAGTCCCAAAATAGTATAAAAAGTTGCCAAAAGTATATGAAAGTTGTAGAATATTGGCATGAAACAATCAAAAATTATAGATATCATGGATACGTATCAGGGGAGCCTTTGTTTTTCGAAGATGAGCTCTCCACCCAAGTCAATGCAAACAAGAAGTGGCAAAGTATTCGGACCAAGGCATACAAAAAGGATGAGGATGAGCTCCTTTGTTAGTGTTGGAGGGACATTGGACAAGACCCCAAGATCGGTGACGATCAAAAGGCTTCAACCTTTTGGATACATGTTCATGTCGAATATCGTGAGCGCAAGAAGTTTGCGCCATACAAGATGGAGAGAAAACGAGGGTGGGTGTCTCTCTCGAAGCGTTGGCAGGTGATACAACAAGGGTGCAACAAGTTTTGTGCCACCCTTGAGAGCATCAAGGGACGTCCTGTGAGTGACATTGGCATCAAATACATGGTATGCAAGCGTCCATCTTTGTTTTGTTTTTTTATGCTTGCATGTCCATGTGCCCATATGTTTGCATGCTCTTCATTTGTAGGCATTCCAAGCTTTGAAAGCATTGAAAGCCCAACAAGGGAACAAGTTGTTCAACCTCACCCTTTGTTGGATGATCATCAACAAGGATGAGAATTTCAAGGCGCAATATGCCATCTTGAAGGCGCGTGGAGGGAAAGATGTCATCGGAATCATGGTGAGGGAGAGAAGCCAAGGACGCAGGAAAAGACCAACTCTAAGAAAAAGGACAAACGTGATGCGGCATCGATTGCATTGCATGCAACTCTGGAAGGCATGGTGACCAAGAAGGAGACAAGGGAGGAGAGGCGTCAGCAAGATAAGGAGGAGAAAATGAAGGCCTTCTTGAAGATACAAAGGAAGAGTCTCAAGATGGAGGAGGACAAGCAAACAAAGATGCTTGAGATCGAGGCTATCAACGCCAAGACCAAACCAAAAGAAGCAGCACTCGCTTGCATGATGAAGGGGATGGAGATCATGAAGGTGGACTTGAGCAAGGTGTCATCAAGAAAGAGGCCTTGGTTCGAGAAGATGTAGACCGACATGCTCAAGTTCGATGACGAGTGATTCATGGCAGAGTGCGCCATCTTTTTTGTATGCTGGCAAGTGTGCCAGCATGACCACAACTCAGATGGCGTGGTTGAACAATGGCCTCTTTTTGTGCGCTGGCATATGTGTCGACCACTGGCAAATGCACTAACATGAACTTTGGGCGATGGCACGGCTGAGGGAGTCCGGAAGTAAGGGGTCCTCGGGTCGTCGGCTCATTCCTTGTGGGCCGACCTGTTGGGCTGATCTGTTGAAGACCGAACTGTGAATGATCTCTTATCCAGGAAGGAAAGCTCTGTAGAATGGCGTGGCTTCCAAGTTCCAAAGATAGAATCTACGTATCTATCCCTTGTAAAAGGTCGGTTGTATGTAACCCTAGGGAGCCCCAGTATCTATATAAACAGGAGGATCCACATTCATAGGGGACAGGTGAACTTATATAGGGTTTAGGTTAGACGATCTCTATGTAGATCAACGTTGTAATCTCCATATACATCAATACATCAATACAATCAAGCAGGACGTAGAGTTTTACCTCCTCATGAGGGCTCGAACCTGGGTAAACATTGTCTACTTCGTTCCCTGTTACCCATCGATCTAAGGTCCACAGCTCGGGACCCCCTACCCGAGATCTGTCAGTTTTGACGCCGACATTGGTGCTTTCATTGAGAGTTCCGCTGTGAGATCACCAGAAAGGTCGATGGCCCATTTAGTCATCGGTGATCAGCTCTGCAATGGGGACGTCTTCGTCCCTGGGCACGTCTTCACCTTCGGCAGCATCATGTTGCGAGATGACCCGACTGGCCATCTGGGCCAGGTCGGAAACTTTTCCGTCGATCAGGAAATCAAGCCCGAGAACCTGGATTCTCCGCCAACCTGACCCTCACCGGGCTCTTAGTCTTGCCCGATGAGTTTGGCAACTCCTAAGCCTTAACTTCGGGTCCCTTGCTCAGCTTTCCCTCCGTCGGGGAGTCGTGTCTGTGTTCGGATCCGGCCATAGAGCTCAAATGCCCTAATCTGGCCCTCACTGCAAACCTACCCCTCGAGGGCACTCCGGACGATACTCTAAAAAATCTCCAAGAGATGGACCCGAATAGTCTCTCGATGATAAATGAGACGCTAAACCGGATCTAGTCGTTGGTAATCATGAACGACTGAAGGCCGACACATGTTCAATTCGGGCCAAGGCCGGATCATGAAGAGTTTCATCACCCACCCACCAACCACTTGGTAGCCATTGTCGATCACTTAACTGACATGCTAGATTATGCCTCTGATGGGACGAAGGACATGTATGATGAGGTCGACACCCCGACTCCTATCAGTACAAGTCGGTGGACTGCCACCTCCTCTTATGACGTCTACATGGTGGATACACCTGCCAACAAGGGCGACATCACCCCCTAGCAGAACGGTGTCAGATCTGAGGAGCCGTCGAAATGCCGGAAGCAGCGCAAGCGGTCCAAGGCGAACAAAGGAAGGGGAGTCATCGTGGGAACTGGAGAAAATGATACACCGACAGACCCCGAGGACCTCGAAGCCCTAGGGCAACCACAGGAAAACCTCGACAAGCCTTGTGACCCTAAGAACCTCGATAATTCTGAGGATGACAATTATCTTCCCCCATTTGATGAGGACGATAGCCTCGAAGACGAAGATTTCAACATCCCGGAAGATCCGCAAGACCAAGAACGCTTCAGGCGACGGCTTCTAGCCACCGCCCAGAGCCTAAAGGCCAAGCTGCGACAGCTTCAAGCTGAGCAAGACACCCCCAACGATAGATGGACAGAGGTCCTAGCAGCCGAAGGAGGGTACGACACTAAGCGTCCGGACCAAACCAGGAGCTATCCGCACCGACATTTGCTTCCCCAATTCGAGGACGAGGCTCTCAAGTGCACACCTCCTAGGTACACAAAGCATGACCATTCGGATCGCCCCCTCGAGGAAGAGACAGAACGATTGAGGATCCCTAATACATACCGGGGTTACCCCGTATGAGGGGGAAGGATCCGATTCGACCTAGGGATCGACACGACCTGCGTGAGGACCTGGATTATAGAGCAGGCCACACTAGATCCATTTACGGATCCAGAGGATACTCCCCTGCTAAACGGGACGGAGACCAACCTCGGTTCGACCACAACAACCGAGAACGGGAACGACACTGGGCACCAGAAGCCGAATTCTGACACAATGTGGCCCGAGTCAGAGGCGCCGCCCACCCACTGTGCTTCACAGATGAGGTCATGCAGCACCAGTTTCCCAAAGGGTTTAAACCCGTAAATATCGAACAGTATGACGGGACAACAGACCCCGCCGTGTGGATCAAAGATTTTCTTCTCCACATACATATGGCCAGGGGAGACGACCTCCACGCTATCAAGTAACTACCGCTAAAGCTAAAAGGCCCAGCTAGACACTGGTTAAATAGACTCCCCGAAAATTCCATTGGAAGTTGGGACGAGCTTGAGGACGCCTTCCGGTCTAACTTCCAGGGCACCTATGTCCGACCTCCAGACTCCTCCGACCTAAGCAATGTCGTCCAGAAGGAAGGGGAGTCGACCCGACAGTTTTGGAACATGCTCTTAACCAAGAAAAACCATATTATCGATTGTCCGGACGCCGAGGCAATAGCCTCCTTCATGCATAATATCCGGAACGAATGGTTGGCTCAACAGCTCGGTCAGGATAGGCCGAGGACAATGTCCGCCCTCACCGCACTCATGACCCGCTTCTGCGCGGGCGAAGACAACTGGCTAGCCCGCCGTAGCCATAATCCTAAAGACCCAGGCACCTTAGAAACGCGGGATGGAAACGGCAAGCCACGGCGCAATAAAAACAAGAGACGCCATAGCAGCGGGGACGCTGATGATACGACTGTAAATGCCAGATTTCGCAGCTCGAAGCCCGGCCAACGAAGGAAGCCCCCTAAAGCGAACAACCGCTGTTTTTTTTAGGCTGACATGTGTGTCGGCCGCTGGCATGGACTCTGGGCAAACGATGGCATGGGCGTTGGCATTTTTTAAATTCATACTGCTTTCTGCATGAATAAAAACTGAGTTGACGCATTGGATGCATGGCCGATCCAAACTAAAAAAAGACGGACACTCAAATGAATAAAAAAAAGATAAAAAAAATAGGGAGTGAGCCTATCTCAACTGGTTGGGTGAGTGAATGCATAAATCTAACACCTGAGTTCAAATCATCACGGAAACGAATTTAGGTTCATATTTATTCTCCTTAAGATGACGAGGTGACTATATAAACGCTTGCGTTTTGTACTGTGTTAAAAAAAACCGCACGGAAAACAAGCCGGAGTGGATATCGGCTGTGCCTTATGTCATTGCAGGGGAGCCTTTTGTTTTTCAAGTCCAAATAAGAGAAACACTATCTTATTTGGCTGAGCCTTCTTTTACATAGGTGATCAAAACCACAGAATCGTTAATTTGTTATGCCGTGCACTTATCATGCAGATACCACTTACTACAACCTTGCAGGTATATTTGAAGCTGGATCGTATCGTTTATTAATCTACATGTAAAATTTATATACAAAACAATGTCCTGAAGCCACATCATAGGTAATCAACATTCGGAGGAATGATTGTCCAAACTGTTGCGTCCTTTTTCTTCATGGCATGGGCTGGATCGATGTTAATGATCAATCACGTATCACACAACAACTCGGTCTTCCACATATTGAATCTTTCTATTCTATCCCTCTTCTCTGAATCAATCAAAAATTCCTTCAAATCAAGGTCGTCGCCGCCATCTACTCGGTGGCCGGCAGGTGTACGTGTCCGTCTATGTGCCGGACTGGATGTACGGGCCTGGTTGCATGCCTATTTGGGTATACGTGCCGGGTTGTTGGGTGTGCACCTTCGGGGCAAAGTCATCCAGGTGTTCGTCCTCGAAGCAACCTTCGATCGTCGTGGATCATGTCCATCATCTCTTTGTTTGAGTCGTCATATGCTGACTAGCACCAGTTGATACATATTAGCGAACAAAGAGCGGGCACCGAGCTATTCCATGTTCGGCATCCGTGACCAGACAAGTTGCAGCGATTTTAGACTCGAGAAAATGGAGTGGCATCATGTTGACGTCGACACAATAAGGCACGTGCCTGGAGGAGAATGCCAACGACTACCCGTGGAGCTGCATCGACACGGTAAGGAAAGTAATGGAAGCCTCCGACGCAGTCGTCGTCTTCTCTCCAAAAAGGTTGGATCCTAGCCCTTGCCGATTTTAGATGTTTTTTATGTTTTGTTAGGGTTTGTGTCCTGCTTAGGAAAGCGAGAAACGACGGTTCCTTAAGATGGAATAACGTTCTCCCCACCTAGCCTTTGTCCCAGTGGTGTGTCCAGCATCATCGGAGTGCGCGTGGAAGTGTGTTTCTGACGGAACTCACACAGGATTCGGTCGGTGGTTGTTTTTTGGTGGATCTACTTGGATTTGATATTCCTTCATCTACGTTTGTGTGTCTTCAGGTTGGATCTTTCTGATCTATGCGTCTCTTCATCGGCGACAGTTGATGATTTGGTTTGTTGGCCCTACGAGGTCTTAGCACGACGCACGACGACTCTCAGACTGTTTACTATAATTTTTTTGCCTGGCTTCGGTGAGAGATAGGTGATGACGACACCGCGTCTTCCGCTCGCTTCGTTGCTTCAGTCGTCGCTAGATGGTCTAAGATCTGGGTGTATTCTTTATTATTTCTAGTATTCATTGTATTGTCATTATTGAAGATGAACAAATCAAAAGTTTTCCCGGGAAAAAATAGGTAAAAACATTTGATTGTCCATTTCTAAAATAAAATTTTGTTCTAAACAAAATAATTCTATGTCAAAACTAAGTATAATTTCATAATATATCTACTAATTTTAATTCCATCTGACAAATCTTGTTCTTTTTAGTGATCGACAAACTTGAGAATGTTCTTATCTAAAAAAAGAGAAACCCTTGAGAATTGTCTGACTAACTGAAATTCGAAGACGCGGATAGAAGCAAGCAACCGGAGACATCACGGCCGTCGATGCTTATTGTCGGAGACCCGGATAACTGAACTTAACGACACATAGGGGGGTTCAGTGAACACCTCGCGGCATTCAGAGAAGCGTACCTGGGTCTCTGGTAGGCAGCTCGTGACGGAGCAGGACGAATACACTAACAGAACACAGACGAAAAAGATTGGGAAAACGCACGCATCAGCAAGGCAAGCGCCAAGGTAAACAGGCCCGTGCGGATGCGGGCGGTGGTTCCCTGTTTACGCGTTGCTGCGCTGATGTTTAGTACCACATCGCTATTCCAGGTGCATATACTGTGGAATAAAAGGTGACGCCCGGGTGCTGGCACACACCGTGCGGCAAGCACGGTTACTGCACGAAACCTGTATACACATATGATTACAGCTCGCCAGCGCCAACAATGCGACAGGTATATATATATATGTCGACTGTGCCTTCAGCAGCAAAACACAGCTTGGAAGCTAACGACTAACGAATAAATAGTATTCTGTCATTGCAGGGGCGCCTTTTGTTTTCCAAAGCCTCTTTTTTTGGCTGAGCCTTGTTTTGCATAGGTGATCAAACCACATAATAATCGTTAATTTGTTGTGGCGTGTACTTATCATGCAGACATGACTTACTACAGCCTTGCAAGTATATTTGAGGCTAGATCATACGTTTATTAGTCCATATATATACATACATACATATATATATATATATGTGTGTGTGTGTGTGTGTGTGTGTATGTATGTATGTATACAAAAACAAAATACTCAAGCTACATAGTCGCTAGCTAGGTTATCCCCTATATATGCAAGTACAAAATCCTGAAAATGCATACCTGTTACGTCGGTACGCCCAGCAAGAACGCCACTGATTACATTACTTTCAGCTTGGGGTGCATGTCTCGCAAAATGAACACTACATCTGCACTAAGTTAGAGCATCTCCAGCAGCCGTCTAAACCGCGTCCGCGCTAAAATAATCGCCGATATACAGCGCGAGACGCGTTTTTGCCCCCTCCAGCAGGCGCTGAAAACAACCGCGCGCTGCAAAAGTTATAGCGAGGGCGGGACTTTGCGCTATCCAACGCGTCATATTTCGCGCTTGCTCTGCAGCGCGCTCCATCTTTCCGGTTCGCGCGCGAAGAAACGGTGGTGAAATTTCCCCTCCCGCGCACGCCGGCGCTATTCCGGCGATGGACGGGACGCCACCGACTCCTCCCTACTCGGTCCCCGCCTCTGGCGGAGGCGTTCCGCCGCAGCCCGCGCCAAACCCTAGCGGCGGCGCCGGCGCCGCGAGCAATTTCGCCGCCGCCGGGAGCTCCATCGCCGCTCGCGTCCTCTTCGTGCCGCCACGGCCGACGACGCAGATGCCGCCATCCTTGCCGAACGTCGCAGGTGCCAAGCGCGGCGCTGCGGCGGCGGGTCTCCAAAAATCCAAGAAGCCACGGAAGAAGACGACGGCGCGGAATACCTGTGGCCGGGGCGCGCCAGGTGCTCCGCCTTCTTCCCACGCTCCACCTCGTCCATCGCCGGCGAGGGCGCCATCGACCGCTGCTGCAGCGTCCGGCGCGCGCCAAGTGCTCGACCAAATGGCCACAAGGTGAATGTGCCTCTTTTTTGTTGCTTTTTGAGATAGACGAATGCATAGAATGATTTTTGACATGTGTTTATTCAATTGCAATGTAGTGTTGATGATGATACTTTTTTGGAGACAATGAATGTTGGCTCCTCATTCTCAGAAGCATATGGGGAACAACAAAATGAAGAAGAGGAGGAGTATGAAGTAGATGACGAAGGAGAGGGCTTGATTGACGCGCCGAAAGGTAGGTCGGCCAACTACACCGTTGAGGAGGATAGGTTGCTTTGCAAGACATGGTTGAAAATTGGCATGGATCCGACGGTTGGCACGGACAAAACTAGAGATACCTATTGGGCTAGGATGAAGGAGTACTTTGATGCAAACAACACTAGTGCAAATGAGCGCACCGACCGTTCTCTTCGGTCCCGTTGGTCGCTCATCAACGCTGATTGTCAAAAGTGGGCGGGTGTGCAAAAGGATATTGACGTACTTAACCCAAGTGGCACAAATGATGTGGATAGGGTAAGTTCTATTTGTGTGCTAGTATTGTGTTGTCATGTGCATTTGTTTGTTGTCATGGCACACTCATTTGTTCTCTTTTGTTCAAAATGTAGCTTAACATGGGTCAAAGCTTGTTCAAGGATGAGGGAAGGAAGAACAAGAAGGGTAAGCCGATACTCGGGAGGCTATTTGTGTTTTTCCATTGCTATGAGGTGCTTTGCAATGAGGAGAAGTGGAAGACCCGTGGTGGGGTTGACGTGCTTGCAAAGAAGGCCGCCGAAGCCACCATCAATTTGGATGAAGACGCAACAAGTGGTGATGACAACAAGCGAAGCTCCACTCCCCACTCGGTTGCCAAGACAAGAAGACCCTTTCATGGTAAGAAGGCCGCCAAAGATATGAAGGGGAGGAAGGCCGGAGATGATGACATAGCAAAAGCAATGGAGAGGATGGTTAATGCAAGGCTAGAAGCAAATGAGGATAGGAAGATGGCTAGGAGCTTGGAGGCCGAGGCCGAGGCACGGAGGACCGCATTGGAGGAGAGAATGGCGGACGTTGAGGAGAGGAAGGTTGCATTGGAGGAGAAGAACACTACAACAATCTTGTTAATACATGACAGTTTAAATCCGTCATAGACCAGTGTTAATCCGTCAAGGAAGGGTACACATGACAGATCTGGAATCTGTCATGTATATCGCGTCATAATTTGACCACGGTACATTCCTTGACGAATCTTCAATACCATCACGGATCCATGACAGTTTTTGACCGTCATCACTGGCACTTAACTAACATCCTCATAACGGCGTTAACTCGTCTACCACGTCAGCATTTGACATGGATCTGACGTGGCAGCCCATGAAGTAAGCAGCCCAATCAAAATTTCAGCCCATTAGTTTCAACTCGATGCAAGACCTACAACCCATGTAGTAGTAAGCCCAATTGAAATTGCAGGCCATTAAATTCCAGATAAGTCCAAGGCCAACTAATTTCAGCCCTATAGATTAGCCCATCTTGCATTTCTCTAATCCATGATTTTTTTTATTTTAAGCCAATAAACCTTTTTTAGGAAATACATAGTGTGTAATTAAATGAAGGAAATCTCCAAAATATAAAAAAAATTGCAAAAGGAAAAACACCACAAAAATGTAAAATTACAGACATTTACAAACGATACGCATGTGGAGGAGCAGAACACAAGAAACTTCAATCTACAAGTGTTGGAGACTACCCTATGCTACTTTGCAGCCACCGCCACCAAACGCTAAACACACAACAACCGGGGGCCATTCCCATGCCTTCCTGGACGCAGATCCAGCCATACGCACCGACATCATCAAATGAAGCCAACATATCGCCTCAACCCATGCTCGTGAGGCCGGCACAACGTTGCCTGCACATGGAAAAACCTTAAGACAGACTTAGGAAAATCAAAAGTATGAGTTTAAGCATGAGTTTTCATCCATACACAAAACTGTACATAAAGTGAGCCGTACATGTCAGCTCCAAATAATGGTATTTTTACTGTGACTCCAATGCAGCACAAGCTAGCAACAAACAACGTTTTCAGGACAACATAACACCATGTATGAAATATGAAACATGGAAAGAAATGAAAGCACAAAAATGGATGATAAAGATCACGGTCCATATATATATATATATATATATATATATATATATATATATATGCTTCCCTTTCTTAATTTTCACAATACATACTACAGTCACAATAAAGAGCACATCAGTTTCATTGTTTTGTTCTATAGGTTGGTAAAAAAGGCCAGTTAATGCATAAGGACCAAGTCAGCTAGCTAGTCATTCATAAAGTAAAATCATGTAAGAAATAATAATAATAATAATAATAATAATAATAATAATAATGATGATGATAATAATAATAACATGAAGATATATATTAGCTACCTGGCAATGATGCATATAGTATTATGCGAAATAAGATGAGGATGAAAACAACACAATAAGATAAAATTGGACTTTAGACCATAGTGAAACCCAATGATGGACAGAAACAAAAGCGATCCTAAAAGAGAGAGCTCCCTATCGAGTTGGGATGCTTACTTAGAAACAACTCGTGTCGTTGCGAGCCAGATCAAACATTTAGGGATATGGAGAAAGTGGCAGCTTCGGTGCTGCTAGTGTACCTTGGATGTGCCGTTTGGATGGGGATCATGGGTATGGAGCCACATCTATACCAATTGCCCTGGGACCTTGAGAACATGTACCCATTGTCGATCGTGTCATCCTACCCGCGGGTTGGCCTCAAGATTTCTTCCATCTCTTGAGAAACCAAAAAATGAAATGCAAGAACTTATCACGTTGTACGAAAGAAAAAATATATAGTCAATGTAACCAGTGTGTCACGTTGAACGGAAATATAAGACATAAATTGCAATATTTGTTTCTCACAAGAAAAAACAAGAAGAGATATCTAGCCAGATTGAACAAAATATGGACAGTAGCATTCTAAGTACTAGATAATGCCATGCGCATTATTGCGGAATCTAGCTAATAGGAACACGTAGAAAGTTGCTAAAAAATATCTAACTAGTGAAAAGAAAATATAATCTAAAAAACAACATAGGTATGAAGCATAGAAATAAATTGAATTATAGTTAAAAGATTGACATACCTAACAAAAAATTAAAGGGTGAACTACATAGACATGCCGCAATCACCCAACACATAATTATTAATACAAATTATAATGCAAAAAATAACTTATGAATAATTAACGTGCATGAAATTATGACATGGCAGCGTTGCATGCATAGAGTAATTCAAATGTAGTCATTTATGATATGCATGCATGATTTGCTTATGTGGTATGCTTGCATGGCTAGACAAATAAGGTAGCAGGTTGTAGCTATTTAGAAATAGAAGATTTGAGCGAAGATGTAGCACGCAATCAAATGAATATATGGCAAAGTTAAATAAAACGAGGCAATCAACAACTTAGGCATGGGGTCCCAGTAGTCGATGGAGTGTGTCTGCTCCTGCAAATCAAGCAAACAAATATGTTTACCCCACCAAGAACGAGAGCATTAACGAAACAGTGCATGTCCCATACCAATTTTAGGCAGTGACCGGTGAGCTAAATGAGGTACAAAGTGTGAAATATGAATATTTTGTTCAAGGGAAACATAAAAATCTTGTATTGGCAGGACTAGAGAGCTCTTCAATGTTCTGAAGATATGCAAAAAATTAGCTACACTAACCAGTAGGACTAGCAACAAGCATTGACCGGACACATATGTTGTTAACAAAATGATAAGCGTATCGGGATCATTACCCTCTTGCTGAAGTAGCATGTTTGTTCTTTCCGCTTCGTCGCTGTCCAAAACAACCCTCTTCAAAACCTGAAGGAGAACAAAAAGCTAGTAAGGCGAAAATGTAGCAATCCAAGATAGCTTGTTCTAAAATGCTTCAACTAAAATCTAGTTGGGCTTGAATTAAATGCAGTTTGTACACATTGCTTGCACATGTCAAATGAGCGATGAATGAATTACTTTTGCAGCACAGCAATAAAACGCAAGCAAACAGTCCATTCACAATAGAAGAAAGTCTGGTTTTACACAAACAAAGGTTAAAGGTCGAATGTTCAGTGGCACACATAATATAACCGTAAAAAAAAGATGCAAATTGTTGCATCAGTTTGCAGCAAGATTTTCTTATTCTGGCATGGAGAGCTGTATATAAATTGAACCAAGCCAATGGATCAATTTGTCCTAAGCAGGACGCCCCCTAAACCATGGCAAAAAAGAGTTGAACGCTATCTGAATTGATGAATTTGTTACAGCTGAACAAAAAGAAACACGACCTGGAGCATCTTCGAGTTGGTTTCAGTTTACTACGTACGTGCATGGATGGTTAGTTTAAGAGAGAGAGGGGAGGATATCAAATGAAATCGAAGAGAAAAAGATGGACGAGGGCTCACCTTGAAGCTGCAACTGTGTATCTGGTCATGTGGATCTCATGGCCTCCGTCGACAGATAGTCGATCTGGGATGGAAACAGACTCCCATGTTGACCTGCGTCATGGGTTCCTTGATGAAGCCTGTACTCGGTCATGGGAGGAAGTTGGATAGGGAGGGAGAGGACGCCAGTTGTGGCTGTGGCGGATCTGACTGCCGCCGACCCGCATCAACAGCACCGGCGCCACGTGCACTCTGTTCGCCTTCAGGGGGAGCCCCCGCCTCCGAGGACGAGGCTGTCGTCGCGGTGGTTGCTAGACGCAGATTGGGAAATGGCCATGGATGGGGAGGTGGTGGCGACCGTGGATGGGAAGGGTGGAGGATCTGGAAGAGGACGGCGTTAGGGGAGTCGGAGCAGACAAACAACAAGGATAAGGAAGAAGAGGGCAGAGATCTACAGGGGAGTTGCTTACTTGCCGTTGGATCTCGAAAGAGGAGACGGTCAGGATTTGCGATCCATGGGTAGGTTCTCTCAACCAATCACAACGCGAGTTTTCCCTCAGACTTGATTGACACATCAGCACCATCCATCCATGACGGATCAAATGGTGTATAAGAACGGACCTAGTTGGTTGAACCATGACGGATATCGTGACAGTCCCTCTTTGTCTGTCATAATGGGACTATGCATTTAGGTTGCCATCCTCGTGTTACTTATATATGACAGACTTTGCGACGAACCAGATAAATCGTCATAATTTATGACAGTTCCCAAGAACGTCATCAGATATCCGTCATGGATTAACTGATTTCTTGTAGTGGAAGGTGGCCATGGAAGAGCATCAACGCCTAGTGGATGAAGAGAGAGAGCTTTTTTTCAAGGACACTTCCAACATGGATGAAAGGCAATTGGAGTATGTAAACCTTGCTCGCAGCGAAGTGTTGGTCAAAAAAAGACAATTGGCAAACTATTTGAAGGGCATGAATGCCATGGGAGGCATGGGTGGCTATGGAGGCATGGGAGCATCACCGGGTGTCTTTGGAGGAGGCATGGGTGGCATAGGTGGATTTGGAGAAGGTATGGGAGGGATGGGAGGCATGTGTGGCTTCGGAGTCTATGGAGGCATGAATGCACCGATGAGAATATAGAGCGGCTGCTGGAGATGCTCTTATTATCCTCCAGCTAGCCCGCCGCTTGAATCCCTACTTCCAGCTGACTCTCTATCATAAGCACATCATCAGGCATGATCAACTACCAGCATGTATCTCTACATTACAGCCACATCTCAGGTCTTCAGAGCAGCTGAGGCAATCAAGTACGTAAAATACAAAAGGCCATCCCAGCACACATTTCAAGTCAAAACATTCATGGTCATTCATATCAAGTGCATACCGCATAGGCAGTCCAGAGTTTTGAACCATACAACAGAACTGCTCATCACAGAGCATATCAGGGACGCATTCTTGGTATATTAGGATCAGACGGTAACACGAACACAATGCTGCTGCCCCAGCAACCCGCTTCTGGCATTAGCGTAACAGTTATGCACAGAATGAGGCCCAGAGGACACGACGGATCCATGTATGTAGCTCATCTCTTCTTAAAACCATACTTCTTGCGCTCGTAGAAGAGATCGGTCTTGGCGCTTCCTAGGTTGACAATCTTGGGGCACCCATCTCGGTCCTTCTCCTGCTGCGTGCACTCTTTACAGTAGTAGGCGTCTGAGATGCCAACTCCACCGCAGATGACGCACCTTCCCTGGAACGAGCCGTAGTTGCACTCGTCGCAGACCCGGACAAGCGTACACGGGCGCACGTACGAGTCACAGATGACGCACTTGCCATCACACTTTTCACACAGGCGACCAATGGCAATGCCAGGCTGCTTCCGGCACATGATGAGGTCAGGATGATGCTTTGCCATGGCTGGTCAGATGCTAACCTGCTGAAACATATTTGGATTCATATAAGATCAGAACAGAGCAATGTTCTGCAAGTAACAGGGATAACACAAGCAGATGAACAGTTCGTTGGTGAAGCATCCCCTCCTAAGAGAAGCGAACTGTTACTGAGGTCAATATTATAGCTATTAGTATCAAATTAAACACAGTATCCCCCACAGAGAAGCAAATAGTTGTTCAACGGAAACAGGAAAACAGCAAGCTCTTTCAGAACTACAAATTTCTCCAGCTCTACGTTACGTGCTATTATTGTTGGTCAGGTTTGTGAGAAATAATGAAAGGGCAAATTATACTGCTACTACATCTCATAATTAAAAAACAAACAAACAGAGTCAGTATGGCTAAAAATGGCACCAACATCGTTCCAATATGTTTGTTCGGCATCATCAGGGGGGTTTCAAACACAATTTCATGGGACATCTTACAAAGAGAAACATCCCAAATTACCAGAACACAATTTCATGGGATATCTTACAAAGAGAAAAATCCCAAATCACCAGAAAATGTAAGGTTACCAACATTTAAGCTAACCAATTTCAAAGCCACCGAGTATCTCCTGACAGAGATCTCTCATCACAAAAAAGATACAGTTCCGTGCAAGGGTATACATTGTAGAGTATGTTGTGACATACTGACACCTAGGGACATGTTTCCTACTAAAGCTACAACAAATCACTGATCACATGTTCTCACCGATTAGTGGCTGAGCTAGAAAAAACTCATTCATACTTACCACCCTGAATGCTACCCCATGATTCAAGCCTTTAGGCACGGTATATTAAGTTCCCCCCCAAAAAAGGTGCACTATGTTAGGCAATGTAATCCTGGTTTCGACGTTGGAAGTTTCTCCACAACATTTCCAATCAATGATCACCTGGTTGGCTAGTTCCCACAGATTTGTTGGTGAAGTCATATATAATTTGCATACTGCAATCTACTGAACCTATTCATTATTGTTATTAATTCCAGTAAGGAGACGAGTATTCAAATTACTCTGAGCACAAATCTGTCTCAAAGAGTAACCGACTAATCGTAACTCATGATTTGGGGGGAAATTGAAGACCTAAACAAAAGGAATGAGACTGAGATATGGGGACTAGCAAGCAACTGTCCCATATACAATGGCCGGTAACAGTGTAGTTAGGCTGCCCGTCAAACAGCAGCTCTGCCCACATTATATATTGTAGGCATGGCTGATCAGAAATACATATGACAAAACAACATGAACACAAGTTTTGATTTATAACCACCTGCAGTACTGGATAGGATCGGACAAGCATCCGTAAACATTTTGACACACAAAAACTAAACAGCGACGCTTTACCAAAAACAGCTTGTGTTGAGGTTAGGCTCATAATGCAAAGGCTAACGTGCATAAACAAATTTGCTAGCCTCAAATTTGATTTACACTTTGAAAAGGATAGGAGTCTGCTCCATGTTCTACAAGCCGTGGTCGGACAAGATTCGGGAGCACCGACCACAGCATTTCATCAAACACTTGACGTGCACGAGCGCAAAATCCACAATGTCATAAGGCAAAAATTATCTCACTAAAACCAGGCGCTCAATCGGCGTTCCACCATCGGTGACACCGCGTTTATCGGCTTTCGCACAACCCCACCAACCAATGGGATACAGACCCCTCTGTCACCTACTGGAGCCGCATATGTTTCTGGAGACGGAAAAGAATCATGGTTCATCCGGAGAAGTTTTAGATTCGGTCGTCACGCACCTTGGACAGGAAGCGCTGGCTGCTGCGGCGGCGGCGCTCCGTGCTCCTGGCGGCGACGACGAGACCCGATGGGCTCGGCTAGGTCTCGCGGCGCGGCAGGGAGTGATGCTACTTCCTTTTTCGAGGGATGGGCGCTACAAGAAGCTTAGAGCATCTGCAGCCTTTGGCCGGCCGATTTCAGTACCGCCTTGCCAGCCGGCGCTAAAATCGACCAACGGCTCGTTTCCAGCCGCATTTTTTGAGTCGCTTTCTAACTGTTGTTTTCAGTTCATTATGGACGTAGAATCGGTCCAAACACGTTAAAAACATTGATTTTTTATTAAAATATAATATAAAAGCTAAAATAGAAAAAAGACTACGTAGCCGTCCCGTCGCCGCGTCCTGTCGCCGCCGTCTCGTGGCCGCGCGCCGCATTCTACATGTCGAGGAGCTTGTAGAAGTTGGTGTAGTCGCCGCCGTCGTCCCCGTCCCCGTCGCTGCCGTCGCCGTCCCTACTGCAGCCTTGCCCTGCGTCGTCGAAACGGTGCAGGTCGGGGTTGGAGGGCCCGGGCGCCTCCCCGTCGCTGTCTTCGTCGAGGATGATGAGGCCAGCGATCTCCTCCTCGCGGCGGGCACGGTGGCGAGCCTCGATCTCCTCGAGGTCCCGGCGCTGCCGCTCCACCTCCTTCCGGACGTAGTCGTCCCGCGCCCACTTCAGGGCGGCCTCGTCGTCGGCGGTGTCCATGTCCAGGTGCTCCTGCTTGACCACCGCCGGCGTGCCAGGCTCCGTCTTCGGCCTGACAAGGCGGAGATGGCCGCGGGGAGGCGAGTGCTCGCGGCGACGGCCCTCGTTGATGGTGATGCCGCCGCTGCTGCGTCCGCTGCGTCGGAGCGGCGACAATAAGCCGGGCTCGGCCTTAACGGCGACAAGCGGCATGCGCGTTGCGCCGGAGGAGTGGGAGGACTGGGAGGAGTACGAGGACGACGACGACACCTCCATACGCCGTGGCTGCCACGACGAGCCCCTCCGGCGGGAGATGGACGTAGCCTCCGGGTACCCGAGGCGCGGCTCGTTGCCGCCCTCGATGTGCTCGAGGACGGCCTCGAGAGTGCGTCCGGGGACGCCCCACCAAAGACGGCGTCCCTCGCTGTTGTTGCGGCCAAGCGCGGGGCCGCCGTTGGTGGAGGCGAGCTACTCCTCACGGCGGCGCTCGAAGTAGGCTGTCCAGAGGGAGGTGTTGTCCGGGGTGTACCTCGGCTGCCGGCGATGCTCCTCGGACAGGGTGGACTGGATCCGGGCGATCTCGGCGCCCCGCTCGGCTCCGGTGGGCACCGGTGGCACGGGGACGCCGCCCGCGCTGAGCCTCCAGGCGTCGGGCGCCCGCATGTCCGGCGGCGTCGGGTACTCCGCCTCGAACAGCAGGCGGGCCTCGTCCTCGTGGAGGTGCCGGCGGCCGAAGCCGTTGCGGGCCGCGCCGTCGCCAGGGTAGCGCTCGGCCATTGCGGGGGGAGAGGGAGAGAGGAGATCGCTAGGAAGAGAGAGGGCGTCGCTGGTGGGATTGGGGGCAGACGACGAGGTGTGGCGAACACCAACGAGGTCGCCTTTTATAGCAGGCGAGCGGGTGGCACGGTGCGGACGCGTCGAAGGCGATGTGTGGACGCGCGTCGCCCCGTACTGACTGCGCCGCCCGTGAACGCCGGCTCGTGAAGGCGCGGCATCAATGGAAGGCTGACCGACGGCAGCCTTGCATTGATTCCCCACAGGGAAACTGAGGTGATGAGGACGACGACGACGCTCGGTCGCTGACTCGGCGGACCCACCCCCGTTTTCGCGCCAAATCGTTTCGCCCAGCGCCCCCAGGCGCCCCCAGTGTGCTGGGTTCGGCCTAGGTACGCCGACGCTAAATTAGGCCCTAACCGGCGAAAAATGGGCTCATGGGGGCGCGACCGGGCCAATTTTCGACCGTCGGCGCAAAAAACGGCCTTCGGGGGGCTCTTGGGGGGGCGGCTGGAGATCCTCTTACAGATGGATGCACGATCTGAGTCTTCGTCCAAATACAGCACAACTCATCCAATCCAACGGCTAGAAATGGTGTGACAAGTCCGGTACGCTCCACGATGCCGGGGATGGGGCCCAGCTGCCGGCCTCACACCAGAGCATCTTCAATAGTAGATGCAAATTTTGGTTGCCTCAGAAAACAAATTTTGGCTACCTAAATCCAGTATGTGGAGGTAGAACACGTACATACAGGTCTCTGGTTTCAATACAAGATCCGTAGAACATCTAGAAGAACTAACTGTAAGGGCATGGGGAAACCGCGAGGCGACCCTATCCTCTCCGCATCCGTCATTAATGGCCACCCACCTACCACCTACCCCCATTCAACACCCCGCCGCTCGCTCGTCTGCTCACCTAATCGCGACAGCGGGCACCAGTCGCTTCCTTTTCACTCCCACGTAGACATAGATGGCGGGGGATTCTCGCAAGGGTGCACGCGTGAGGCGACTTCGCCCGCCGGCACCGGTGGCTGCATCGAGTCCAGTGGGGGCCCTGCCGGTGGCGGCACTGCCACCAATCGACTCCAAATCGCCGGCGGCGCAGGCGGAGATACTACGGGTGGTGCGCAAGCGATTCCCCAACCGCGCGGAGTGGCCAGGGCTCTGCATGGACATCATTCGCAGCTGCACGTTCGCAGAGCGCTGCCGATTCACCGGCGAAGACTACGGGATGGACTACGACCTGATTTTTTGGGCCATCCAGGAAGCGGAGTCCGTGGATCCAGAGCAGGCGGTGAAGTGGCGCCGGTTCAAGTCAACGAGCCCATCCAGACTCAACATCTCGCCGCCGTCAATGGAGCGGCTCACCAACATTCCACCTAGTGTGCTGCCGCCCGGAATCAGGCCACCCCGCATGTGACGCACGGGGCGCCCCGGGGGCATGGGCGACCAGGACCACGCTGCGGGGAGGGGAGGGTGCTTTGCCGCTCGGCGGATCCACCCCCCTGGCCAGGGGATCGAATTCAAGTTCTCCTTTCGTGCTGGTGTAGATGAAATTGTTAGAGATCCGAGGTCGATTAAGGAAGATGGTGGGGATATGAGGATTATTCCTCCGGACTCAGTGAGAGTTGATCGTCCGAAAACCCTGGGGGCTACCCCAAGTCTTTCTCCGGCGATGCCGGTTGCCAACGGTGACCCTGCTTGTGCAGAGGAGAATAGGGGTGATGTAATAGTGGCGACACCCCGTATGGGGCCCACCCATCCTCCTGCCCCACTCATCAGGGGTTGTGTGGTGGTTGGGAAGAGGGGGACTAAAACTACACTTTCAAAGCATCTTAACAAAAAAGAGGAGGAAGTGACGGATTTCTATGACCAGTTATGGGTTATCCCATCCTCTCAGCACCCACGCCGCCGCCCCGTCTATTTCTATTGCTTCCCCCTGTAAACCCTAGTTTTGCTTTGGGCAGCCATCTCTTTTGGGTGAGGAAAGATCTGTTTAGATCAAGCCAGTTCACAGTTGAGGATTGCCATCCAGTTCTTCGCCCTGGTCCTTTTGACCCAACTCCAACCAAATTTTGCCTTGCGTGTGAGGGGATCGGGCATGGAAGCATTTCTTTCGCAACTACAGTGAGGAAAAACATGGAGCAGCGAGGGCAGCAGCAAAGGAAACACCAGCCTCTGCCCAAGAAGGGTGCGGTGGCTCCTCCCCAGGCTCCCCCTCTGACCACGAAGCCCCGACCCCCCCCCCTTCCAAGCCTGTTGGTGGAATCAATAAGAATACTGTCCCAGGTCCGGGTGCCCCTCCCCCCAATCCAGCCCCTCCTATAGCTCCCGCGACTCAGGTACTTGACCCTAGGTACAAGGACATGATATGCTTCAATTGCAGTTGGCCTGGGCATTACGTTGGGAATTGCGTGGAACAGGAAAAAAATGTTTCATATGTGCGGGGAATCATAATGTTAACAATTGTGTTGCTTAGGCAAGGTTACAACCTACAACCGAATACTTTGGCAGTGCAACTACAGGGCTGGGTTTCTACCATATTGACATTCCTGTAGCTGCTGAATCTAGCTGGTTGAACTACAAAAACTATGCAGTTTTGAAAGTGATGAAAGGTGAAGTTCTACTTCAGATTTGATTACGCAATTGAATGACATTTTCTGCAATGGTAAAGAGTGGCCTTGGCAGATCAGTGAATTAGAGGAGAAGAAGTTCCTTCTTAGATTTCCACCTTGGAAAAAAGTAGAAGACTTGATTGAGTTCTCTGCATTTGAACTACCCATTGATGGTGTTTCTGTCAAAATCTGTGGATGGGAAGGAATGCTGGACCCTTATGGAGAGTTGACTGAAGCTTGGGTGCAAGTGGAAGGGATTCCCCCTAAATGGTGTGTCTGGAAGGTTTTTGCCCAGGTTGCTTCATGCTTTGGTATCCTAGTGGATGTGGACTGGAATGGGATGTTCAAAAGTTTCTATGAGATAGTCAGAATCAAGATTGCATGCAGAGACCCATCAAGAATCCCATATGAGAGACTGATAGAAATGAAAAAAAAGCTTTATTTGCTTTTCTTCATTGTTGAAGGCTATGAGCAAATGGGAGAGGGATCTGATGGTGATGATGAAGACCCAGACTTGGATAACTCAGTTGAGGATAAGGTGGATGAGCATGCTGGACATGGAAACAAAGATTCAATGGAAGAAGATGATGAGGAACCAATTGATGAGTTCGACAAAGCAAATTTTTCTGCTAAGACCTCTGCTGGATCTAGGAGCAAGGGTGTATCTGGAGTGTCTACTTCTGCTATTGACTTCCATCCCCCAAACCTCAAGGACTGCCGCCATGAAGAATTCATTGAGGAAACTAGAAACAAAACTCCTCCCATATATCTGCAAGACAATGTGCAATTCACCAAGAAGGGGAAGGAACAAGATGATGAGGACTTGTCTGCACATATGGAATACTGCTCTACTCAGTTGAGCAAGTTTGAGATGGCTAATTCTGAAGATGATAAAGAAACCGAGCTACCTGAGATGCAATGTCTTCCTGAAGATTTGGCTATAGCTATTGGTTCTGTTAAGAGATCACTGCTTGAGTCCCTGGACATTGCTGAATCTGAAAAGAAGATGAAATGCAACACAGGGCAGTCAAAGAAGTGGGGGCATATGCTCTCTACTAGACCAGTCACTAGACAACATGGTAACATCAAGATTATGGAGAAAGCCACAACTTATCTACAAAAGAAAAACCTGGAGATCCCTTCATCCTTCCAAGGTAAGTCATTTGCCACCACCCACAATAATATTCTGGCTGATTAGATTAATAGAATTGATATATGTGTGGGTAGTAATATAGAAGAACAAACTGATATTATTCAGGATATTGTTTATAGAGAGAAACTGAGATGTCTTCAATTTGCGGATATTAATCCTGATATTGTCCTACCTATGGACTTATACCTTGATCCACATACTATGGAGGGGGGTTCCCCCGGAGTGGTGCTGGTGATAACCTTGGATCAGGGGGCGCTGCTGATCCACGTAGCTCTAGCCCAGCTCTAAACACTAAGAGTGTGCCTTGTGGCCTTTCACAACCTTTTAAAATACAATGATAGGAGCCTTTTGGAATATTCGTGGCCTAGGTCAACCTGGTAAAACATAGCGCCTGTGTGAGTTTTTGCGTAAGAACATGGTAGATTTTGTTGGTTTGTTTGAGACCAAGAGAGAGAATATCGAGGATAACATCATTAGAACTGGTAGACTTGATTTTACGTGGCATCAACTTCCCACGAGAAACACTGTTGGGGGCATCCTTGTTGGTGTTAACAATGAACTGTTTGAGATTGTTGGCTTTGTTGATAGGAAATATTGTGTGGTGGCGACTGTTAGAAACAAGATTGATAAAGCAATCTGGCAACTAGTTGCTATATATGGTACAACCTATAATGAGTTTAAGATGGAATTTATTTCCGAATTACATGGCGTTATGAATACTGTGACTTACCCAGTTATTCTGGGAGGAGACTTTAATCTTGTTAGGTCTGATTCTGACAAGAGCAATGGCAATATTAACCTGTCTACTACTTTCCTCTTTAATGACTGGATAAATAAGTGGTGTTTGATGGAAATTAATGTAGCAAATAGAAAATATACCTAGGATAATAACCAGGATGACCCTATCTTCTCTACCATTGATAGGGTGTTTGTTTCCCTTCCATGGGATAGTAGGTTTCCTCTATCTGTTTTGAGGGCAATGCCGAGGATTTGCAGTGACCATACTCCCTTAATTCTAGATACAGGGGCCCAAAGGGTTACCTCCCCTAAGGTCTTTAGATTCGAGAAATGGTGGTTGGAGCAACCTGACTTTAAACAGCTAGTAAGCTATGTGTGGGATACTCCGGTTCCTGGTAGAGATTCCATAGGTGTCTGGCTCTTTAAGACCAAACTAGTTAGGAAGAAAATTAGGGGCTGGAGTATTAACATCAAAGCTGAGACCAAAAGGAGGAAGAGGGACTTAGTCCGCGAATTTGATATCCTTGATGTGTTTGCGGAATCCAATAGGGTTTCAGATGCGGATAAAGCAAGGATGCGAGAAATTAAGAGGGAGCTGGATTTTATCTCAAAAAAAGAGGAGACTGCCTTGTGGTAGAGGTCGAGAGATCGTAGGATTAAGGACGGTGATAAAAATAATGCTTATTTTCATGCCTTGGCTAACCACAGACATCATAAAAATCATCTATCTGAATTGAATGGGGATTCTGGCCCTGTTTATACCACAGATGAGATGTTGGGGGTGGCCACTACCTTGTATAAGAACCTATTCAGATATGAGGAGAAACACAATATCCATCTTGGGCCTTCCTTATGGGAGGAAGATGAAAAAGTTACTGAGGCAGAGAATGAAACTTTGCAAAAGAACTTTCCGGAAGAGAAAATTAAAGAGGCTGTTTTCGGCTCTTATGTTAATGGAGCTCCTGGCCCTGATGGTCTGTCCTTCCTATTTTACCAAACATTCTAGGAGGTGATTAAAAAAGACTTTATGGCCATGGTGCGAGATTTTGAGGAGGGCAGATTAGATATTCACAGGCTCAATTTTGCTTTGATTATCCTGATTCCTGAAGAGCAGAATGCTAAAGATATGAAGAATTTTAGGCCTATCAGCCTTAGCAATTGTGCTGTGAAAATTCTATCGAATGCATTGACTAATAGATTTTCCCCTATAAGTACTAGGATGATCTCCCCAAACCAGATAACTTTTATCAAAGGTAGATACATTTTGGAGAGTGTGGTGTTGGCCCATGAAGTAATAAGTGAGGTTAAGAAATCTAAATCCCCTAGGCTTGTGCTCAAATTGGATTATGAAAAAGCATATGACAGGGTAAGCTGGGAATTCCTTTTTGAGATGTTAGAATCCAGGGGCTTCGGATCTAAGTGGATCTCCCGGATCAAAGTCTTAGTGCTGAGAAGTGCCTTTAGTGTGCGGATTAATGACACCACTGGTGTCGTGGTTTTATCACGGCAGATGTCCGGGTGAACGGACTTGGATTCGAGGCAATTGCCAAAGTGATGGACTCAAAGGGGTTGATTGGGATGAAGGATACGAGTTTACCCAGGTTCGGCCCCTCAAACCGAGGTAACAGCCTACGTCATGCTTGTGTTTGTATTGCTTGATGTATCGACTACAAGGGAGCTATTGCTTGACCTAGTTCTCGATAGCCTGATCTCTAAGTCACCCCGGGTCTCACCTTTATACAGGAGGTCAAGACAACGGGTCATACAAGTTGTAGCCGACTCTCATTATGCGTACAAATCTATCTCTACCTTATCTTGCCTTCCTGACCAAGTTGTCTACGGGCGGCTTACTCGCGCGGGTCTTCTCTATCCGGGCCACGCTCCGGCCCATCCTATCAAGCCGCCAAACGTCTTGGGCTTCAGTCTTCACAACCCACTCTTGGGTTAACGTACGAGCCGCCTAGTGAGACCCGGAGCCTGTAGGGCGGGTCTCACCGTGGGGTTATATCCCCAACATTAGGCCCCAGGTTGATTTGAGCTCGCTCACTTCAGCCTCCTTCTTAATCATCGGTGAGTCACCCTAAAAATAATGACCCACCGTGACGTCATGTCGGATCTGACAGAAAGATTCTATGATGCACGCACTGGATCTTCCCTTATTAAATGGATAGTCCAGGAATTGAGGCGTCCGCCTCGGTCAAATGACAACCGACGCCTGGATTTTCGCGCCTGTTTCCGCCTTTTCCTATTAAATAGGACCGCGAGGGGCAGCATCTGCCTTCCTCCTGCTCACTCTTCATCTTCTTCCTTTTGACGCCCCAGCTCTAGTGCATCTCGCTCCAGCGCCGTTTCCTCATCGTCGTCAACAAAGACCGCTGCATCAACCTGTTTCGTTCCAGAGCTCTCTCCGCGTCCGCCGTGCTGTCTCCGGTGAGTCCTTCTTCCCCTAGATCCATAGCTATCTCGGTAGGGTTTCATGGAGCTCCTCTCGCCGTGTAGAGCACGAGCCTCCTTTAATGCCGGCCAAGCTTAGCCCTTAAACACTTGACGATAACTTGTCTCCGAGGCGGCATTATGTAGGAGATCGATAGTACTACTACGCAGATTTGCAACAGCTTCGCCTACCGTTTGTAAACTTTTTCCTCTTTCGTCAGTTCGTCTCTAGGTCTGAAATAGGAACATTTTCCTTGTTCTGTAGATCCGCAATCTTAGCGATACCTTGCGAAACCTGTTTTCCAGACTTAGCCATATTTTCTCCTTGTCTTTTCATAACCTTGACCCGCCATGTATTCCGGCTCTCATCAACCTGGCTCCGGCGGCTCAACCTTAAGGTCTTCAGCTTTTAGCCGCCCGTAGATATCTGCCAATCCTTGACTCGCCATATATGGTTACTTTGCGCAGTTTTAAGCCGCCGCCATGGCTCGCGCATCCAACTCCTGTAACTGGGTCGGCTCTTGCATCACCAAAGAGTTCCTTATGGATTTTGTGCACGCGGGCACCCTTCCCGCCAAGGATGTAATCAATTGGCGGGTTCCGAGCGATGAACTGAAGCCCATTCCTTCGGAGGGCGAAGTAGTGGTGTTTTTAGATCACATCGAGCGTGGGTTTGTAACCCCCGTCTCAAAATTCTTCCGGGATGTTCTTCATTTTTACAAGTTGCACCCTCAAGACCTCGCCCCCAATTTTGTCTCCAACATCTGCAATTTCCAAGTGGTCAGCGAAGTTTATCTGCAAGCCGAGCCGTCTGTTGGTCTCTTTCGAGAGTTCTTCTATGCAAATCGCCAGACCGAGGTGAAGGCCGGCCCAAGCTTAGAGCTCGGCGGAATTTCAATACAGAGGCGCCAGGACATAACCTTTTTGTCTGTTCAAATGCCGAGTCACCCGAAGGATTGGAATAAGACCTGGTTTTATTGCAAAGACATTTCTCCAGAAGGTGAATGTCCGCTGCCGGGTTACCGCCCATCCCGGCTCAAGACGACCTTCGAGCTTCCCGGCCGACTGTCCATTGCTGAACGGGCGAGGCACGAGCCGGCTCATGCCAAGATTAAGGCCCTCATGGCCAATGGGCTGATTGGGCTAGACTTGATCTGCTGCTGGATCTCTTGGAGGATTATGCCCTTGAGCCGGAGAAATCGCCTTATGTGTGAGTATTCGGGTCAGTACGATGATTCCCTCTGCTTTAGCCGGACGACGTTAACAGAGGATGATATTACAACTGTCATCCGAAGCCTTGTCCACGAGACTTCCGGTGCTTGCGGCGCTATTGGGATGGCACCTTTCTGTGCTATTAACCCGACCCCGGAAGTAAGGCGTCTCTCCATAGTCTCTCCTGTTTATTTAGTTATGACTTAGGCACTTCCTTACTAAATGCGGTTTGCCTTTTCAGTCCGACTCTGACTTCTGGAAGAAGAAATACGTCCCTCCTCTCAAGAAGGCCAAGAAGAAGGCCCCGGCTAAGAAGACAAAGAAGACCAATCCTCAAGAAGAATGGTTTAAACCACTGGAATCAGACGGCTCAGAGGTATAACTTGACTACTTCTTACTGCTTTTTACTCACTTTACTGACAACGGTCATTCACAGGACGAGGCAGAGACGAGCCGCTCCAACGCCCTTGAGGTAACTTATATTTCGTCTGACTCAGAATATTTTGTGCCCCAGAAGATACGGCGGGTCGTTCGAAAAGTTCCCCTTTATCATCCTCTTTCTTATTTGGATTCTCAATTTCTTTTGAAAAAGCAACAGCAAGCCAACCGACGCCAGACCCGGAGTGCCGGCTCTACTGATCTCATGTCCGGGTTACCAAACTCCCCGGCTCAGAAGAAATGCCCCGCAGAGGTATATACTCCTTCTCTGATTGATTTTACTAGCTCTTCCTTTGTAATTCCAACAGTACCTTACATTATCTAAACTGTCTTTCAGGGGTCTTTGCCTTCATCTGGCGACTCTACGACCACCGCTCTGCAGCCTCCAAAGGTTAACCCGTTGTATGTGTTTTTTCAAACCTTGCGTTCGACTCTTTGGCGGTTGTAATCTTCCGGCTCAAATTTTATGCTTTTCTAGGGCTCAAGCCAAGCGAAGGAAAACCAACAAGTCCTCTCCTAGCCGTACCACTCAAGACCCAGAGCTTGCCAAGCCGTACGCTCCTATGCCGGACGCAAACTGTCCAGCGGCTTCTGTAGAGCCGACAGCTGATGACACTATTCCAGAGAGCCCGTAGAGGGACCATTCCAAGCCGCCGAGCCCTGCCAAGGCTGCTAATGACACCACTGCTCCGGACTTCATGGTTACTGGCACCAGATTTCGCTCTCCTTCTCCTCACGTGTTGACAAAGCATGCTGAGACGACTGAAGCCTCCAGGAAGCTGGAGTTTGAGCTCCCCACCCTCGATAAGATGACAGCCGATGAACTTCATGCTGGCTATATGAACCGGCTTTCTACAAGCCGAGATCTGGAGCTCAAACTTGTCAACTTAATGAAGAAGAAATATGAGGTATTCTGTTTCCTCTTTATACTCTTACTCAACCCCCAAGAACCGGGTTAACATTGGCTGATGATAATCCGGTTCTTCCATCTTGGTAGAAGTAGAAATACTTAGCACATAGGTCTCATCTTACTTAGAAGTAACCTCAAATCATCGTTGTCAGCCCCCAAGGGCCGACTCAAAGTTGGTAACATTGAGCCGGAGCTTAATGGAATATAGATAATAGAACCAACTGTAGCCCCCAAGGGCCGACTCAATCTTGTCAAAGTTGAGGTGGGACTTCATTGAGCATGGGTAATAGAACCAACTGTAGCCCCCAAGGGCCGGCTCAATCTTTGTCAAAGTTGAGCCGGGACTTTCATTCTTAACAGTTTTGAAAAACCAATATGTAGCCCCCAAGTTCCGGGTGAACTTGATAAAGATGATCCGGAACTGTCTTGAAAATAGACATTAGCCCCCAAGTGTCATGCATATTGCTTGCAATCTGTTTGAGACTTGCTCTATCGTTCAAATTTCTCCCCCTGTCGGTTTATGCCATGCTTTTATATGTCGCAGGAAGCTTTAGTTGAAGCTGGGTCAGAAGTGGCCAGCTTAAAAAGCAATCTAGCTACTCAACAATCCGCCCGGAGTGAAGCTGATGAGAAATGCCGGCTCCTTTGTGAGGACCTGACCAAAATCAAGGCCCACTTCACCACTTTCAAGGACTCCGCTAAAGCTGAACAAGCCGCCTCGCCCAAACGGGCGGATGATGCTGATCAGCGGCTTATGATTGTATCCGACGAACTGCAGTCCTTGAAGCGCCATATCACGAAGATGACAACCGCCCTCTTTGGTAAGTATATGACGACTTAACTCAATTTCTGTATTGTACTTGCGTTGGCGACTCACAATGAAGCATCCGTCTTATGCAAGTCCTAGGAGCCGCCAACTTGCTTCTGACAGTTTGCTGACCCTGAAAGCCATATACACTTTGACAGAACAACTCTACTGCGGCGCTGTATGCACAATCAAAGCTGTGAAGTACAAGGAAAATATCCCTTCAACTCTCAAAGGGGTATTAGAGCTTCTGTCGACGATGCCGAAATCGGTTGTGGAGTTGAAGAGATCAGCCGCCCGCCAGGGGGCGATCGCTTCACTCCGGAGCTAACTCCGGCTGATATGATGGACGACTTTCCCTCTAAGAAGGATGATGGCTCCGAATTCACAGACGCTGATTATGCCCGGTGTGTGAAGGATTCCAAAGTCCTAGCCTCCATCTTAGCAGAAGAGGTCAATTTGGTGACTTACCAGGCGGCTTACAACGCAGATCAGAAAAGGATCCGTGACCCTCTCTTTGAATGCAAGGATCTGACACCCGCCCGCAATAAGAATCTTTTCGCCTCTAAACTTGACCCGTCCCCCTTCTTTGAAGAAGGAACCTTTGCGGCTTTAACCAACTGCAACTGGGACTTGGAAAATCTCCAGATCAAAGCAGCCGAAGACTCGGAGCAGGGTGACCCGCCAGCCAGCTGATCGCATAGTAGATACCTGTTGATAGCCGGCTCTTTGTGACCCGCCATGAGCGGTGTAAAAAACTTGATGATATTTTTGGGATCCACAGAGAGCGTCTGTAATAGACTAGTAGTAGCTTTTGCCTTTCTTTGAATTGTGCCATCGCGCACATATGAATAGTCCGGCTTAACATATATATATATATATATGTCATCCTCTTTGTTCTTCTCATTGTATGCCTTACCGGCTCTTAGCAGCTTAATTTCCTGCAAGAATAGATGTACTGTTAGGTGGGTGGCTTAAAAGCATAACCCGAAGATGATGTGTCTTCCTAACGCGTTTGACGAAGTCATTTGCTTGGCTTAAGAGCCGACCAATAGGGTTTGATGAGCTACACCCGTAGGGCAGGAAGCCCCCTGTATGGCTATGTTGACTTGTCAACATTTTTGCCATAAGAGCCGGTTGTTAGGGTTAGATAAGCTACACCCAGAGGTGGGAAGGCCCCTTCGACAACCAAAGTTGACTTGTCAACTTTTTTGGCATAAAGCCGGCTGTTAGGGATAGATAAGCTATACCTGAAGGTAGGAAGCCCCCTTCGACAGCCAATGTTGACTTGTCAACATTTTTGGCGTGAAAGACGGTTGTTAGGGATAGATAAGCTACACCCGGAGGTGGGAAGCCCCCTTCGACAACCAAAGTTGACTTGTCAACTTTTTTGGCATAAAGCCGGCTGTTAGGGATAGATAAGCTATACCCGAAGGTAGGAAGCCCCCTTCGACAACCAATGTTGACTTGTCAACATTTTTGGCATGAAAGCCGGTTGTTAGGGATAGATAAGCTACACCCGGAGGTGGGAAGCCCCCTTCGACAACCAAAGTTGACTTGTCAACTTTTTTGGCATAAAGCCGGTTGTTAGGGTGAGATAAGCTATACCCGAAGGTAGGAAGCCCCCTTCGACAGCCAATGTTGACTTGTCAACATTTTTGGCATAAAAGCCGGTTGTTAGGGATAGATAAGCTACACCTGGAGGTGGGAAGACCCCTTCAACAACCAAAGTTGACTTGTCAACTTTTTTGGCATAAAGCCGGCTGTTAGGGTTAGATAAGCTATACCAAAGGTAGGAAGCCCCCTTCGACAGCCAATGTTGACTTGTCAACATTTTTGGCATGAAAGTCGGTTGTTAGGGATAGATAAGCTACACCCGAGGTGGGAAGCCCCCTTCGACAACCAAAGTTGACTTGTCAACTTTTTTGGCATAAAGCCGGCTGTTAGGGTTAGATAAGCTATACCCGAAGGTAGGAAGCCCCCTTCGACAGCCAATGTTGACTTGTCAACATTTTTGGCGTGAAAGCCGGTTGTTAGGGATAGATAAGCTACACCCAGAGGTGGGAAGCCCCCTTCGGCAACCAAAGTTGACTTGTCAACATTTTTGGCATAAAGCCGACTGTTAGGGATAGATAAGCTATACCCGAAGGTATGAAGGCCCCTTCGACAACCAATGTTGACCTGTCAACATTTTTGGTGTGAAAGCCGGTTGTTAGGGATAGATAAGCTACACCCGGAGGTGGGAAGCCCCCTTCGACAACCAAAGTTGACTTGTCAACTTTTTTGGCATAAAATCGGCTGTTAGGGTTAGATAAGATATACCCGAAGGTAGGAAGCCCCCTTCGATAGCCAATGTTGACTTGTCAACATTTTTGGCATGAAAGCCGGTTGTTAGGGATAGATAAGCTACACCCGGAGGTGGGAAGCCCCCTTCGACAACCAAAGTCAACTTGTCAACTTTTTTGGCATAAAGCCAGCTGTTAGGGTTAGATAAGCTATACCCGAAGGTAGGAAGCCCCCTTCGACAGCCAATGTTGACTTGTCAACATTTTTGGCGTGAAAGCCGGTTGTTAGGGATATATAAGCTACACCCGGAGGTGGGAAGCCCCCTTAGACAACCAAAGTTGACTTGTCAACTTTTTTGGCATAAAGCCGGCTGTTAGGGTTAGATAAGCTATACCCGAAGGTAGGAAGCCCCCTTTGACAACTAATGTTTTGGATTTTCCTTGCATCGGTGAATACGCGAAATGGCAGAGGCCCGACTTGCAGGGATGCTACTTTATTCATATATAAATATGATATGTACAATGATAGTGTACAGTGGTGATTCTCAACAATCTCAGGTGTAATAAGGCCGTAGATGTGCTATGTTCCACGGCTGGCGGGTCTCCTGACCCGAAGTATCTGAGTCGTCCCGGATGTCAATGAGGTAATACGACCCGTTGTTGAGATTTCTGCTGACCACGAAAGGTCCTTCCCATGGAGGAGATAACTTATGCATATTTGTGTGGTCTTGAATTAGCCGCAGCACTAAGTCGCCCTCTTGAAACTTCCAGGTCTTGACCCTGCGGCTATGATAGCGGCACAAGTCTTGCTGATAGATCACCGAACGGGAAACCGCCAGCTCTCGTTCCTCCTCCAAAGCATCCAACGCATCTTGACGCACCGTCTCATTGTCCGTCTCAACGTAAGCCGCCACTCGTGGCGAGTCATGCCGGATGTCACTTGGTAACACGGCCTCTGCACCGTAAACCATGAAGAAAGGTGTATATCCTGTGGATCTGTTGGGGGTAGTTCTGATGCTCCATAAGGCGGACGACAACTCTTCCACCCAACAACCCGGTGTCCGCTGTAAAGGTACCATAAGCCGTGGCTTGATACCTCTCAAGATTTCTTGATTAGCCTGTTCTGCCTGACCGTTGGACTGTGGATGAGCAACTGCCGAAACATCAAGACGGATGTGCTCCTCGTTGCAGAATTTTTTCATAGCCCCCTTGGAAAAGTTTGTGCCATTGTCCGTGATGATGCTATGAGGGTAACCAAAATGGTAGATCAACTTTGTAATAAACTGAACCGCCATAGCCGCGTCACACTTGCTGATCGGCTCAACTTCTATCCACTTGGTGAACTTATCAACCGCCACCAGGAGGTGCATTTTCTTATCCTTGGATCTCTTGAAAGGCTCAACCATATCAAGCCCCTAGATTGCAAACGGCCATGTAATTGGTATCATGCACAATTCTTCAGCCGGAACATGAGCACGCCGGCCGAATTTTTGACAACCGTCACAATTGCGGACCAGATCCTCTGCATCCTTATGAGCCGTTAGCCAGAACAAGCCGTGCCGGAAAGCCTTGGCCACTAGAGACTTTGAGCCGGCGTGGTGTCCGCAATCTCTAGCATGAATTTCATTCAAAATTTCCTTACCCTCCTCTGGTGAGAAGCAACGTTGAAACACCCCGGTAACGCTGCACTTATGCAATTCACCATTAACTATTGTCATGGACTTAGACCGCCGGGCGATCTGTCTAGCTAAATTTTTGTTGGGGAACGTCGCATGGGAAACAAAAAATTTCCTACGCACACGCAAACCTATCCATGGTGATGAGCATCTACGAGAGGGAGAGTGGATCTACGTACCCTTGTAGATCGCTAAGCGGGAAGCGTTAAGAAACGCGGTTGGTGTAGTCGAACATCTTCGCGATCCAAATCGTCGAGCGTCCCGCGATCTCATCACGATCCGTCCCGCGATCCAATCACGATCCGTCCCGTGAACTCATCACGATCCGTCCCGTGATCTCATCACGATCCGTCTCACGATCTTGATCACGATCTGTCCCGCGAACTCATCACGATCCGTTCCGCGATCTCATCATGAACCGTCTCGCGATCTCGATCACGGTCCTTCCGATCTAGCGCTGAACGGACGGCACCTCCGCGTTCAGCACACGTGCAGCTTGATGACGATCTCCACCGTCTCGATCTAGCGAGAGGAGGTGGAGAGGAGAGAGAGTTCACTGGAAGCGTGACGGCGCTCCGGTGATGGTGGTGGAGCAATTTCGGCAGGGCTTCGCCTAAGCGCTGCAGAAAACCGATCTAGAGGAGAAACTATGCACCGGTGTAACGGGTAGCACGTGGCCGGAAATTCTGTCCAAAAACCACCCAATCCACTAGTATATATAGGAGGAGAGGAGAGGATATACAGCCAAGGCCTTTGGGTCGGCCGAAATAGGAGGTGGGAAGCAATCCTACTTCACCTCCAATCCTAGTTGGAGTAGGATTGCCTCCTATTGGCTGATTTTCCACTTTTTGCTTTAGGACTTTCTCTCCTGCGCCATGGGCCTTTGTGGCTGTTTTCCCAGCCCACTAAGGGCTGGTTAATACTCTACCACAGCCCATGGACCTCTTGGGGTCGAAGTACCCCTCCCGGAGGTCTCCCGGTACACTACCGGCACTCGCGGTACACTACCGGCACTCCCGGTACACTACCGATGAGCCCGAAACTTTTCCGGAAACCAAACTGGGACTTCCTATATATGAATCTTTACCTCTGGACCATTCCGGAGCTCCTCGTGACATCCGGGATCTCATCCGGGACTCCGAACAAACTTCGGTCACCACCATACATAACTCTACACTACCGAAACGTCACAGAACCTTAAGTGTGCAGACCCTGCGGGTTCGAGAACTATGTAGACATGACCGAGACACCTCTACGGTCAATAACCAATGGCGGGACCTGGACGTCCAATAACCATGACCGAGACACTCGTTCCGTAATACAAGATCCCGCAACTAACAATTAGTCACATTGCTTGCAAGGCTTATTGTGATGTTGCATTACCGAGTGGGCCCCGAGATACCTCTCCGTCACACGGAGTAACAAATCTCAGTCTCGATCCATGCCAACTCAACAGACACCATCGGAGATACCTGTAGAGCACCTTTATAGTCACCCAGTTACGTTGCGACGTTTGATACACACAAGGCACTCCTCCGATATCTGTGAGTTGCATGATCTCATGGTCATAGGAACACATACTTGACATGCGGAAAACAGTAGCAATAAACTGACACGATCATATGCTACGTTTGCAGTTTGGGTCTTGTCCATCACATCATTCTCCTAATGATGTGACCCCGTTATCAAATGACATCTCATGTCCATGGCTAGGAAACCTTAACCATCTTTTGATCAACGAGCTAGTCTATTAGAGGCATACTAGGGACATGGTTTTGTCTATGTATCCACACATGCATCTAAGTCTCCGATCAATACAATTATAGCATGGATAATAAACGATTATCATGAACAAGGAAATATGATAATAACTAATTTATTATTGCCTCTAGGGCATATTTCCAACAGTCTCCCACTTGCACTAGAGTCAATAATCTAGTTCACATCACCATGTGATTCGCATTGTTATGAATCTAACACCCAACGAGTTCTGGGGCTCGATCATGCTTTGCATGTGAGAGAGGTCTTATAGTCAATGGGTCTGTAACATTCAGATCCGTGTGCACTTTGCAAATACCTATGTCAAACTGTAAACACTGCTACCACACTCCGCTCGGTACTATTCCAAATGGCTGCTCCATTATACGTATCCAGATTGCTACTAGGAGTCATCCGGATTAGTGTTAAAGCTTGTATCGACGTAACTCCTTACGACGAACTCTTTATCACCTCCATAATCGAGAAACATCTCCTCAGTCTCTTAGTTACTGAGGATAATCTTGACCGCTGTCCAGTGATCCACTCCTGGTTCACTCTTGTACCCCCTGACGGACTCATGGCAAGGCACACACAGGTGCGGTAGACAGCATGGCATAATATAGAGCCTATGGCTAAGGCATAGGGGACGACGTTCGTCCTTTCTCTTTCTTCTGCCGTTGTCGAGCTTTGAGTCTCACTCAACTTTCACACCTTACAAATCAGGCGAGAACTCTTTCTCTGACTGATCCATTTTGAACTCTTTCAAAATCTTTGTCAAGGTATGTACTCATTGAAAGTCTCATCAAGTCATCTTGATCTATCTCTATAGATCTTGATGCTCAACAATTTGGTAGCTTATCCAGGTCTTCCTTTGAAAATCACTTTCCAAACAACCATTTATGCTTTCCAGAAATCCTACATTATTTCCGATCAACAATATGTCATCCACATATACTTATCAGAAATTCTATAGTGCTCCCACTCACTTTGTTGCAAATACAAGTTTCTCGTAAACTTTGTATAAACTCAAAAACTTTGATCAACTCATCAAAGCGTATATTCCAACTCCGAGATGCTTGCTTCAGTCCATGGAAGGATCACCGAAGCTTGCACACCTTTTAGCATCCTTAGGACTGACAAAACCTTCTGGTTGTATCACATACAACCTTTCCTCAAGTAAACCGTTAAGGAAACGATGTTTTGACATCCATCTGCCAGATTTCATAATTGAAAACACAGCAACTGCTAACATAATTCCAACAGACTTTAGCACCACTACGAGTGAGAAAGTCTCATCGTAGTCAACTCCTTGAACTTGTCACAAACATCTTTGCAACAAGTCGAGCTTTACAAATAGTGACATTCACCATCAGTGTCTGTCTTCATTTTAAAGATCCATTTGTACTCAACGACCTGCCGTCCAACGAGCAAGTCTACCAAAGTCTACACTTGGTTTTCATACATGGATCCTATCTCGGATTTCATGGCCTCTAACCATTTGTCGGAATCCGGGCCCATCATCGCTTCTCCATACTCGTAGGTTCATCGTTGTCCAACAACATGACCTCCAAGACAGAGTTGTCGTACCGCTCAGGAGCAGTACACATCCTTGTCGACCTATGAAGTTTGATAGTAACTTGATCCTGAAGCTTCATGATCATCATCATTAACTTCCTCTTCAACTAACGTAGGCTTCACAGAAACATCTTTCTGCGCTGCGCTACTCTATGGTTGAACAAAGGTTTAACAACCTCATCAAGTTCTATCTTCCTCCCACTCAATTCTTTCGAGAGAAACTTTTTCTCGAGAAAGGACCCAGTTCTAGCAACAAACACTTTGCACTCGGATCTGAGATAGAAGGCATACCCATCTGTTCTTAGGGTATTCTATGAAGATACATTTGTCCGCTTTGGGTTCTAGCTTATTATGTGAAAACATTTTCCACACAAGCATCGTAGCCCCAAACATTAAGAAATGACAGCTTAGGTTTCTGTCAAACCATAATTCACACGGTGTCATCTCAACGGATTTAGATGGTGCCCTATTTAAAGTGAATGTAGTTGTCTCTAATGCATAACCCCAAAATTATAGTAGTAAAACGATAAGAGACATCATAGCACGCACCATATCCAATAGAGCATTACTATGATGTTCGGACACACCATCACACTATGGTGTTCCAGGTGGCGTTTAGTTGTGAAACAACTTTCACGTTGTCTTAAGTTGTATGCCAAATTCGTGACTCAGATATTCACCTCCACGATCATATGGCAGTCATTTTTATCTTCTTGTCACGATGATCTTTAAACTTCACTCTGAATTTGCTTGAACCTTTCAAACGATTCAGACTTGTGTTTCATTAAGTAAATATACACTATATCTACTCAAATCATCAATGAAGGTAAGAAAATAACGATATCCACTGCATGCTACAAGACTCACTAGATTGCATACATCAACATGTATCATTTCCAATGAATCACTTGCCCGCTCCATCCAACGGGGTCCTTTAGTCATCTTGCCCAAGAGGCATGGTTCGCATGTCTCAACCGATTCGAAATCGAATGAGTCCAAATATCCATCACCATGGAGTTTCTTCATGCGCTTTATACCAATATGACATTTTGCGGCAGTGCCACAAGTATGTGGTACTATCATTATTTAACTTTGTATCTTTTGACATCAATGTTATGAACATGTGTATTACTACGATCAAGATTTCAACAAACCATTCTCACTGGGTGCATGACCATTGAAGGTATTATTCATGTAACCAGAATAACTATTATTCTCTGACTTAAATGAATAACCGTATTGCAACAAACATGATCTAATCATGTTCATGCTCAACGCAAAACACCAAATAACATTTATTTAGGTTCGTCACTAATCCTGAAGGTAGAGAGAGCGTGCGATGTTGATCACATCAACCTTGGAAACATTTCAAACACACATCGTCACCTCACCCTTAGCTAGTTCTCCGTTTATTCCGTAGCTTTTATTTCGAGTTACTAACATTTAGCAACCGAACCTGTATCCAATACCCAGGTGCTACTAGGAGTACTAGCAAGGTACACATCAATAACTCGTATATCAAATATACTTCTGTCGATGTTGCCAGCCTTCTTATCTACCAAGTATCTAGGGTTGTTCCGCTTCAGCGACCTCTCACCTCATAATAGAAGCACTTAGTCTCGGGTTTGAGTTCAACTTTGGGTTGCTTCACTGGAGCAGCAACTGACTTGCTATCCATGAAGTTTCCCTCCTTGCTCTTGCCCTTTTCGAAACTATTGGTTTGATTAACCATCAACACTTGACGCTCCTTCTTGTTTTCTACCTTCGCGGTGTCAAACATCGCGAACAGCTCAGGGATCAATACTTCTATCCCTGGTGTATTATAGTTCATCACTAAGTTCTAGTAGCTTTAGTGACAGTGACTTGGAGAACTATATCAATCACTATCTTATCTGGAAGATCAACTCCCACTTGATTCAAGCGATTGTAGTACCCAGACAATCTGAGTACATGCTCAACGATTGAGCTATTCTCCTTCATCTTACAGGCAAAGAATCTTGTTGGAGATCTCATATCTCGCAACACAGGCACGAGCCTGAGATCACAATCTCTGCTCCTAGAACATCTCATATGTTCCGTGATGTTCAAAACGTTTCGGAGCCTCAATTCTAAGCCGTAATGCATGACGCACTAAACTATCAAGTAGTCATCGAAACGTGCCTGTTAGATGTTCACAACATCTATAGACGACGCTAGAGGGGGTGGCGCACCGAGCGGTGCATTAAGGACATAAGCCTTCTGTGCAGCAATGAGGACAATCCTCAGATCACGGACCCAGTCCGCAATATTGCTACCAATATCTTTCAACTCTATTTCTCTAGGAACATATAAAAATTTAAGGGAGCTACAACGCGAGCTAGTAATCTACAACATAATTTGCAAAGACACTTTGACTATGTTCATGATAATGAGTTCAATTAATCATATTACTTAAGAACTCCCACTCAAATTGACATGCCTCGGGTCATTCAAGTGATACATGATCCAAATTCACCAACTCAAGTCCGATCATCACGTGAGTTAAGGTGGCTGCAATGGTGAACATCATTATGTTGATCATATCTACTATATGACTCTTGTTCGACCTTTCGGTCTTCTTGTGTTCCGAGGCCATGTCTGTACATGCTAGCTCGTCAAGTTTAACCCGAGTGTTCTGCGCGTGCAAATCTGGCTTGCACCCGTTGTATGTGAACATAGAGTCTATCACACCCGATCATCACGTGGTGTCTCAACACGACGAACTTTCGCAATGGTGCACACTCGGGGAGAACACAATTTATCTTGAAATTAAGTGAGGGATCACCTTATAATGCTACCGTCGTCCTAAGCAAAACAAGGTGCATAAAAAGGATTAACATCACATGCAAATCATAAGTGACATGATATGGCCATGAACTTGTGCTTTTGATCTCCATCTAGAAAGCACCGGCATGATCTCCATCGTCACCGGCATGACACCATGATCTCCATCATCTTGATCTCCATCAACGTGTCGCCATCGGGGTTGTCACGCCCTGCATGCTTCTACTACTATTGCTACCGTAGCGATAAAGTAAAGCATTACATAGCGCTTAATGATTGACACGCAGGTCATACAATAATTAAAGACAACCCTATGGCTCCTGCCGGTTGCCGTACTCATCGACATGCAAGTCATGATAATCTATACATCACATGATCATCTCATACATCACATATATCTCATCATGTAATTGGCCATATCACATCACAACATACCCTGCAAAAACAAGTTAGACGTCCTCTAATTGTTGTTGCATATTTTACGTGGCTGCTACGGGTATCTAGCAAGAACGATTCTCACCTACGCACAAACCACAACGGTGATACACTAGTTTGCTTTTCAACCTTCTCAAGGACCGCCTTTGTCGAATCCGATCCAACTAAAGTGAGAGAAACTGTCACCCGCAAGCCATCTAGGCAACAAGTTGCGTCGAGGGAACCGGTCTCTCGTAAGCGTACGAGTAATGTTGGTCCGGGCCGCTTCATCTCACAATCCCGCTGAACCAAAATACGACCAAGGGAGGAAGCAATCTAAGCATCAACACCCACAAACCTTTTGTGTTCTACTCGAGATCTCATCGAACCATCAACCTAGCTCATGATGCCACTGTTGGGGAACGTCGCATGGGAAAGAAATTTTTTCCTACGCACACGCAAACCTATCCATGGTGATGAGCATCTACGAGAGGGAGAGTGGATATATGTACCCTTGTAGATCGCTAAGCGGGAAGCGTTAAGAAACGCGATTGGTGTAGTCGAACATCTTCGCGATCCAAATCGCCGAGCGTCCCGCGATCTCATCACGATCCGTCCCGCGATCCAATCACGATCCGTCCCATGAACTCATCACGATCCGTCCCGCGATCTCATCACGATCCGTCTCACGATCTTGATCACGATCTGTCCTGCGAACTCATCACGATCCGTTCCGCAATCTCATCACGAACCGTCTCACGATCTCGATCACGGTCCTTCCGATCTAGCGCCGAACGGACGGCACCTCCGCGTTCAGCACACGTGCAGCTTGATGACGATCTCCACCGTCTCGATCCAACGATAGGAGGTGGAGAGGATAGAGAGTTCACCGGAAGTGTGACGGCGCTCCGGTGATGGTGGTGGAGCAATTCCGGCAGGGCTCCGCCTAAGCGCTGCAGAAAACCGATCTAGAGGAGAAACTATGCACCGGTGTAACGGGTAGCACGTGGTCGGAAATTCTATCCAAAAACCACCCAATCCACTAGTATATATAGGAGGAGAGGAGATGATATGCAGCCAAGGCCTTTGGGTCGGCCGAAATAGGAGGTGGGAAGCAATCCTACTTCACCTCCAATCCTAGTTGGAGTAGGATTGCCTCCTATTGGCTGATTTTCCACTTTTTGTTTAGGACTTTCTCTCCTGCGCCATGGGCCTTTGTGGCTGTTTTCCCAGCCCACTAAGGGCTGTTTAATACTCTCCCACAGCCCATGGACCTATTGGGGTCGAAGTACCCCTCCCGGAGGTCTCCCGGTACACTCCCGGCACTCCCGGTACACTACCGGCACTCCCGGTACACTACCGATGAGCCCGAAACTTTTTCGGAAACCAAACTGGGACTTCCTATATATGAATATTTACCTCCGGACCATTCCGGAGCTCCTTGTGACCTCCTGGATCTCATCCGAGACTCCAAACAAACTTCGGTCACCACCATACATAACTCTACACTACCGAAACGTCACCGAACCTTAAGTGTGCAGCCCTGCGGGTTCGAGAACTATGTAGACATGACCGAGACACCTCTACAGTCAATAACCAATGGCGGGACCTGGACGTACACATTGCTTCCTACATATTCTACGAAGATCTTTATCGGTCGAACCTTTATGTCAAGGATTCAGTTAATCCCGTATAACGTTCCCTTTGTTCTTCGGTATGTTACTTGCCCGAGATTCGATCGTCGGTATCTCCATACCTAGTTCAACCTCGTTACCGGCAAGTCTCTTTACTCATTCCGTAATACAAGATCCCGCAAATAACAATTAGTCACATTGCTTGCAAGGCTTATTGTGATGTTGCATTACCGAGTGGGCCCCGAGATACCTCTCCGTCACACGGAGTAACAAATCCCAGTCTCGATCCATGCCAACTCAACAGACACCATCGGAGATACCTGTAGAGCACCTTTATTGTCACCCAGTTACGTTGCGATGTTTGATACACACAAGGCACTCCTCCGATATCTGTGAGTTGTATGATCTCATGGTCATAGGAATACATACTTGACATGCGGAAAACAGTAGCAATAAACTGACACGATCATATGCTACGTTTGCAGTTTGGGTCTTGTCCATCACATCATTCTCCTAATGATGTGACCCCGTTATCAAATGACATCTCATGTCCATGGCTAGGAAACCTTAACAATCTTTTGATCAACGAGCTAGTCTATTAGAGGCATACTAGGGACATGATTTTGTCTATGTATCCACACATGCATCTAAGTCTCCGATCAATACAATTATAGCATGGATAATAAATGATTATCATGAACAAGGAAATATGATAATAACTAATTTATTATTGCCTCTAGGGCATATTTCCAACAATTTTCATCCTCAGGTAACTCGCCCCGAGTCAAATATGTCAAGTAGGGCACAGTCCAATCCGGAATAGCATGTAGAGCAGCCACCAATTGCCCCTTCGGGTCGGGAACAACCAAATCTTCTTCTGAAGGTAACTTGACAAGAGGATGATGTAAAACGTCTAGAAAGACATTGGGCGGCACCGGCTTTTGCTGAGAGCCTAACCTTGACAAGGCATCAGCCGCCTCATTCCTACGATGATCAATGTGATCCACCTGATAAATTTTGAAGTGACCAGCAATGACATCCACCGCCTGACGATAAGCCGCCATCTGCGGGTCCTTGGAGTCCCAAGTGCCTGAAACTTGCTGAGCCACAAGATCTGAGTCGCCAAAACACCTTACCCGGCTTAAATTCATCTCCTTAGCCACTCTGAGGCCATGAAGCAGGGCTTCATATTCAGCCGCGTTATCGGTGCAAGGGAACATCAGCCGGAGCACATAACAGAACTTATCACCTTTGGGAGATGTGAGAATGATTCCTGCCCCTGATCCTTCCAACTGCTTGGATCCATCAAAGTGTATAGTCCAGTACGTGTTATCCGTCTTTTCCTTAGGAGCTTGACACTCTGTCCAATCGGTTATAAAATCCACAAGGGCTTGGGACTTGACAGCCGTACGAGGGACGTATTTCAGATTGAGAGGTCCCAACTCCAGTGCCCACTTAGCGATCCTACCAGTGGCTTCTCTGTTTCGAATTATGTCCCCCAATGGAGCGGAGCTGACCACTGTGATCTGGTTCCCTAAGAAATAATGCTTTAACTTGCGGTTGGCCATGACCACCCCATATACTAGCTTCTGCCAGTGTGGATATCTTTGCTTAGACTCTGTCAGGACCTCACTGAACACCCCATATATCCTCCCACTTGGGGGGCAACAACTAAGGCCAACCACCCCGGGTCATCAACACGTGGCGGGTGATCCTCCCGGCTCCATGTTATGTCATATTTGGACCACTTCAAGTACTGCGACAGAGCTGGCGTAACTGCATTAACCGCCCGCTTACGCAATTTCTGATCCCGCTTGTTAAGGCTGGTTGTGAAAACATGATACTGGCCCGAGCTGAGCTGCTTCGGATTACTCTGATACCCAGATTGGTTATGCTGCTGTTGATTGTTGTTACCAGGGTTCTGAGGATGTCCTGCTTGATTGCCCTAACCATGATGACGGGATCCTGAGCCGCCGGATCCAAATCCGGCTCCTGACCCGCTTGGCCCTGACACTACAACAAAATAGACTTTAAGTAACACAATCATGTAACAGATTGAAAAATGTGTTACAAGTGAAATTACTGTAACACGTCATTTTGTGTCCAACGGTAGGCGGTAACACATACTCTATATGGCCTCAAAATGTGTTACAGGGATATTGTAATAGTAACATATAAATATGTGTTGGTCGAATGTGTTACATATATTTTGACATGGTAACATATAAATACGTGTTACTAAAATGTGTTATGTAGTTAGTAACACATAATCATGGTTGATACGTAATGCTACATGCTCTATTATAGGGGTACTAGAAAAACCTAAAATCAACTGCATGCATAGATAACAAATACCTTGACACATACGACCCATGTGTCAACATATTGTTTTGTAAATATGTTCTTGTTTTGGGTAATAGTGTTTTCATTCTTTGTTAATATGATATGAAAAAAATACATTTTGGTTGGTATATAGTGAACTATTTTTGGTATGGTTACAGTGAATATCATATTAACCATATTTTTACACGAATTTGAGGATGACTCGGTGACCATAAATGTGAAATGCACACTTTTTAATGATCATATGAAATTAAGTATTCGATGTCAATGCTCACAAAGGAGTGGAATACCAACAACAAACTAGAGCTTAAATTTGAGCATGGTTTTAAGAACTAGACCAGCGGTCTGATCGAAAAAGGGGGAACCAAGGCCTCGTCCGGGTTTTGAAGGTGTGTGAGTCTTTTAACGGAAAACTAGTAAATTACTAAAAAAATGTGTTTCTTTAGTGAAATAAAAAAACTTGTGAAACTAGGAATCGGACCATTGACCTTGAGCCGCCATCACATTGGCACACCATGGGCTGCATAGGACCATCGAACGATGATGGAGGCGACGACGCGCTCCATGCCGTGGACGGGTTTGGAGCACACGCTGTAGGCCTTCTCCGTCCCCTGGAGCTCGTCGCGGCAGGGCGAGTAGATGAAATGCCCCATTGAGCACTGCAAAGAATCAACCCGACATTTTAACTTCAGATGAACATCAGACCAAAAGAAATTCAGTCTGATGAAATTGCATCAATCCCCGGTTTTTTATTAACCGCTAGTTCTCATATAGCTGGGCCTGAGCGTGCTTGAACATGTACAGTTTTTCCTTTTCTTTTTGAGGGATGGAACATGTACAGGGGTGAAACATGTACAGGTGGAAGCAAAGTTCCTTTTGTTGGATCTCTTGCTGAAGAGCGCATGGCCAATGGCCCAATACCAAATGTGTTTGGAAAATTTGTCATCAGGCGAGGAAAGAGTCATGCAATTTGTCAAAAAAGGCAGGTGACCCACCAGGCACCTGAGCGATGGCAGGCCATGTGAGGCCTCGCTCTCCTTCTCCTGGCGTCACGCGGGATCGAACGAGGGATCGAGAGAAGGTGTTCTCAAAGAAAAAACAAGATCGAGAGAAGGTTGCCTAAAAAAAGAGATCGAGAAGGGGATCGAAGGGAGAATAGAGAAGGGGAGGTAGTTCAGACTTTAGAGAGAGATCGAGTGGAAGAGAGAAATGGAAGGGAAGGTCACGCCACATGACTCACGCGCATCAGCAGATAGGGAGCCGTGCCGTCCGGTTCTTCGCGTGAGTTTACGTCTTGTGGCGCCCTCTACCAGACGAGGTAGCCGTGCTGTCGCGTGGACTGCACGGGGACGAGAGCACGCACCTCCGTTACCTCGTCCATCATTGAGTTTCTTGTCGGACGCTCGCCATCGATCCCCTTCGGGAGCCAACCAACCAACGGGGACAGCAGCAGCCATGGCGACGACTGGGGGTAGGCGCCGTCGCCGGCAACCATAACCACCAGGTGAGGCAAAGCGATGCACCGACGACCGTGGCCGCGACCATGACATAGCCGTGGAACCGGCAACCCTCAATTAAGCATCTTCCTCACGCCGAGCATCCTTTGCTAGAGGCTCACTTGCATTGGTAGCATCCTGTATGCTGTTGCTTGTGCAAAACGATCAGATTACACTGGTATATCCAAAGAACAGTTTTGATTAAAATGTATCAGATATCCCAAGCGGGGCCTAAAGATCACAAGATCAAAAGAGAACAAGATAACAGACTCGGTCATTAGAAACAAGATCATTAGAAGCAAATAAAATTTGAAGATTTAGTTACCAATAGCCATAGTTTTACATTGATAGACTGAAAAATGTAATATCATCCACAAGATCTTTTTCTTTCGTCGAATTGATGCAAGTGCTATGCTGTAATATCCTCCATAGTTATGTTTTCTCTGCTCAAAATGATATGAATGATATATTTATTGTAACGCATTTGTATCATACACTCTTGTACATTCGTAATAAATATCTTCATATTTTGAATTTATATATGTGTTTTGCTTCAAATTTTATATCATTTTGATGTTGCCAAGCATAATAATAAATGCATAATTATTTGCGCAATTACATTTAATTTGTTAAATAAAATTATATTTATAATTTGGGCATTAAATTTTATGGTTAATAATAAATAACAAATACATTAATTATGTTACCCTATTGGTATAGTAGTGTCGCCGATGGTGTTACTATATTTACAAAATTTGTTACTAGAGTAGTTGATTAACTATAAATTAAAGTGTTATGATATTTGGATATTATGTTACCGGTTGTGTTTTGATGCTAAAAAAATGTGTTACAATTTGTGTTACTATAGTTACAAAAACATGTTACCATCAATGTTCTACGTCCATGAAAACATGTTACTATGGTGTTACTATAATTACAAAAATGTGTTACCAGGGTGTTTCATAACACACAATACACATGTTACTAGAATGTAATTGTAACATGGTTTTTAATATGTGGTAACAATTACTATGTGTGACAGTTGACACCACTTAGTAACACGGTCTAACGGAACACATTTCAAACCGTGTTACTATATGACCTGGTAACACACTTTTGGGCATGTAGTAACACAAGTTAGTGTTACCAAAGCTCTGTCCTATTGTAGTGTGAACCACCGGGCGGGCCACCGCCATGGTTGTTGTGTTGCTGCATGTGGTAATTCTTGATCTTCTGCATGATATGGCAATCACCCCATGTGTGCGCTAAAGGCTTACCGGGCTGGCTATGTTCCGGACAGGGATTTTTGAGCATTTCTTCCAAATTGAAAGGAGTCCTGTTTTTATTAAAAGGCGACCTGAACTTCCCATTGCCTTTAGGAGGGTTCTGGCCAGTGCTTGCATTCGCCACCAGTTCTGACCCGCCATCCGAGTTTTTCTGCTTACTCTGGTTACCATTGTTTGCCGCACCCTTGCCTGGGTTGTTCCTCTTACCTTGGCCGGCCTTCTCCTTATCAGAGCCTGGATCCTTCGTGTTATCAGATTCAACGTACTTTGTAAGAGCCATCATGAGTTCTCCAATGTTCTGACCCGTACGCTTGAGCATGCCAAGCTTCTGTTTCAGAGGGATGAAGTGACAATTCTTCTCTAAGATCAGCACTGCTTGAGCCGTCGTGATCTATTCAGATGAGTGGATGATGGTCGACACCCATCGAACCCAATGATGAGCCGACTCACTCTCCTGCTGGATGCAATGATCGAGATCTACGATGGTCATAGGTTGTTTGCAAGTCCCTTGAAAGTTTTTGATGAACCTTGCCCTTAACTCAGCCCACGAATTGATGGTATTGGGTGGAAACCCTTTTAACCATGTGCGAGCCGGACCTTCAAGCATCATGATGAAGTACTTAGCACACACCGCCTCACTGACATCCAACATCTCCATAGCCAGCTCATAACTTTCGACCCAGGCCTCCGGAGGTAAATCAACAGTGTAATTCAGAACCTTGCGAGGTCCTTTGAAATCCTTCGGCAACCTTTCACTTTGCAGAGCCGGTGATAAGCATGGCACTCCCATGGCCCTGGTGGTTACTCCCGCCCATACTGATACAGAAGCCGCGGGCTCTTGGTGAGTCGCCGTGGCCAAAGCTGCCGCCTCTTGCTGGTTTCTCACCTGGTTTACGAGAGCTTGCGCATCGAGAGCCGCCTGATCGTCCCCCGGAGGTCCTCTGTGCCGATTGCTATTGGAAACCACCGGCGATTCATAGCACCGGCTAAAGCTTCGGCTGGGGAGGGGGGTTGAATGGACGCAGCTTCGGCTGTGAGCATACTTCTCCTGCTGGGACATCGCCGTCTGAAGGTATCCAATGACATTCCGTACCTCTTCCGCAAAAGGCGCTTCATATGGAATAGGGATCGTTTCAAGCCGGGTGGCCGCGGCCACCATGTTCTCAGTTGCGTTGGAATAATGACCCCCGGTGTTGGAAAGACCACTGGTGAGGCCTGATTTCGTCAGGCCGGGTGTGGCATTGGTCGAACCACCGACCGACTTCTAGGTGCATCCGCTGCCCGTCCCGTTCCTGGCGTGTTGAAGAGATTCCTAGCCTCATAATGTTCTGGTAAGCGGGATTGATGCCTCATCCGATGCACCGTAGCCACCGATTGTTGTTCCAGCCCAAGGCGGAAGGCATCCGTCTTAATATGTTCTGCCTCTTCTTCCATCTGAACCTTTAGCTCAGCTATCCTCTGTTGCTCCTCCGCCATCCGGTCCTTGAGCCTCAAAATATCTAAGTTCCGAGTGGCTTGGTTATCTGGTGTAACCTCAGTGTCCATCAGGTCCGCGAGCTCGTTCATCAGATCCAGAAGACCTTGAGACGGTGGCGGCGGGTCAGCCCCCGAGGTTGCTGCCCCATCGGCTGTGCTGCTCGCACCCGGGGCCAACCCTGCCATGAACACTGCCGCATGAACCGGCGGCCCAAGATCGTCCAGCTCAGAGCGATCCGACTCAGGGTAAAGCTCGTCGTAGCCCTCGAGCCCACCGTTGTGAAGCTGGTAGATCGACTCTGTTTCCCCGCTCGAAGATTCGTCCTCTAAACAGACAAGAGTCTCTAGCGATGCAGATGCTTCGAGATCCATACCTTGAATGAAGCCCACAAAGACGTGCTTCTGGCCCGGGTTAACACGGGCGGGTCGCACAGCACGGGCGGATTGGATGCGCCGAGCCGTCTCGATGATGTCGGTGCAGACGTCCGTCCCGGGCGTAGATCCGTCAATCCTACTGATGAAGACATGAATCCCATCGAAAGGAACCCGTAATCCATATTCCACAAAACCGACATCAAGCCCCTAGCCGGCGTTGTCGATGTAGAGCCGGACGCGGCGACTCTTGTTTATCCTTCTGACCATGTATCCCTCGAGCCCTGGGAGAGAACCCTTCGAGAACTCAACACCACCGAGCGCAGGCCCCACGGTGGGCGCCAACTGTCGTGGTTTTATCACGGCAGATGTCCGGGTGAACGGACTTGGATTCGAGGCCATTGCCAAAGTGATGGACTCAAAGGGGTTGATTGGGACGAAGGATACGAGTTTACCCAGGTTCGGCCCCTCAAACCGAGGTAACAACCTACGTCCTGCTTGTGTTTGTATTGCTTGATGTATCGATTACAAGGGAGCTATTGCTTGACCTAGTTCTCGATAGCCTAATCTCTAAGTCGCCCCGGGTCTCACCTTTATACAGGAGGTCAAGACCACGGATCATACAAGTTGTAGCCGAATCTCATTACACGTCCGAATCTATCTCTACCTTATCTTGCCTTCCTGACCAAGTTGTCTCCGGGCGGCTTACTCACCCGTGTCTTCTCTATCCGGGCCACGCTCCGGCCCATCCTGTCAAGCCGCCAAACATCTTGGGCTTCAATCTTCGCAGCCCACTCTTGGGTTAACGTACGAGCCGCCTAGTGAGACCCGAAGCCTGTAGGGCGGGTCTCACAGTGGGGTTATATCCCCAACAACTGGCCCATACTTCATGGGCGGGAAAGGACTCAAACAAGGAGACCCCTTCTCCCCCCTCCTGTTCAACCTGGTTGCGGATGTCTTTACTAAAATGTTAGTTAAGGCATCTCACCATGGTCTGATTTCAGGACTTCTTCCGCACGTTATTCTAGGTGGGGTGATTAGTTTGCAGTACGCGGATGATACACTCCTATTTTTAGAGGATTCCTATGAGAAAGCTAGAAACTTCAAATGGATCATGTCTTGTTTTGAAAATATTTCTGGGATGAAGATTAATTTCCATAAAATGACTTGATAACAATCAATATAGATGAGGATAAAGCGAGTGTTTTTGCCCAAATATTTTGCTGCAAGTTGGGGTCTTTCCCAATTAAATATCTGGGTGTTCCTTTGCGCTATGACAAGTTGAGGAGAGAGGACCTCCAACCTATCATTGATAGGATTGTGAGATCTATTTGTAGTTGGTTGGGTAGATACCTCACATATAGAGGCAAGTTAATTCTACTCTACGCTTGTATTGTTAGCATACCGGCTTACCTAATGGCTGTTCTAAAATTCCCTAAGTGGTCTATTAATGCCATTTAACTCCCAAATGGCTCATCTCTTCTGGGGGAATACATGAGACCAACATAAGTATCATCTAGCCCATTGGGGCCTGGTATCAAGGAAGAAAAATCTGTGTGGTTTGGGGGTACCCAACTTGAGAGATTATAACATGGCCTTATTGGCGTCCTGGGGGAAGCGCTTCTTTGAGAGTAGTGAAAATGACTGGCATAAACTAATTACAAACAAATACAATGTTTAGTCCCCAAACATATTATGGTCCCGACAGCAGGTTGGCTCTCCCTTCTGGAAGAGTGTGACCTGGGCATTACAAGCTACCAAACCTTTATATTCTTGGAAAATCGGGAGAGGAGACAATATTATTTTCTGGCATGACACTTGAGCTAGGGATTGTTCCCTTAAAGTCAAGTTCCGGAACCTGTTCGAGATCTGTGATCAAACTGATTACTCAGTATCCCAGGTTTGGGATGGGGTGACACCTAGGGTGTCATTTAGACGTTGTGCTGATCAAAGTGGCATGACTAGTTGGATCCAGCTTATTGAGCACCTTACAAAATTTCCTTTATCTAATTCCCAAGATACCCCAGTTTGGTTGCTTGAATCAAAAGGGAAATACTTAGTTATATCAGTTCATAGTATCATTAATTTTGGAAGTGTGGTTTCCCCATTTGGAGATGCCCTTTGGAAAATTTTGTGTCCTCAAAATATCCATGTCTTTCTGTGGCTTTGTCTATACAATAAGGTCCTGACTAGGGATAATTTAGCCAAGAGGAGGCATGTGGAAGATTTTTCATGTTTGTTTTGTAATGAAGCTGAAACGCTACAACATTTATTTTTTGATTGCATCAATGTGAGTCATATTTGGGCGATGATTTCTAAATTCTTTCGTATAGAGACAATTTCATGCTTTGCTGATTTTTGCGCGTTGTGGAAATTTAACAAAAGTAGACCTGTGCTTAACATGGTGATTGCTACCTCCCTATGGAGTATCTGGAGATTGAGAAACGATTTTTGTTTCCAGGGTCGCACGTGGAAAGGTTTGGGCTCCGGCCTTGCCAAGTTAAAAAGTTTCCTATAGCAATGGGTGGTGCTTTGCGACACTGCGTAGGTGGATACCCTTTAGGGCTTCGTCAGCCTGCTGGACAAACACCGAGGGGAGCTCCTGAGGTTCGCCTGGGCCTGATCCACAAGTGATTCTGCTGTGATGATTTGGTTTTATTGTAATAAACTGCATTAGACTTCTTGCTCGTTAAATTGGTTAGAACTGTGTGATTGCGTTTGGCTAGTGGTTGGAGTGGCCAGGCTTTCCCTGCGTGGTTTGTCCTGGGCCTTTCTCCTTTGTGTCCTAGTAGTTGTTGATCTTGCTGAACATGTGTTTCAATGCTGCTTCATGAAATAAAATGGGGCAAGGGGAAACCCCTTTTCTTTCAAAAAAAATCCAGTATGCGGAGAGGGGAGAGAAGGTTTGAGTAGAATTTTTTTCTGCTTTTACAACGTGCCTATATTTGAATACCCATATCTGGCCTCCTCTTTTTCTTCTCCACAATTGTATACACATCCAAGCAAACTATGACGTGGTAATTGTATAGCTTTTCAACATCACACCAAACATAATCGACAGCATGTGTTTGTTCGTGTGTGTGCGAGCGAAGGCTGTGTGGGAAGCACTAGGGATCGGAAGATTGCCTTTTCTACCTAGGTTAACCGTTCAAGTGCAGTTGTGATGGAATTCCTACTACCGACGAGTCAATATAGAACTAATTTTAATTCATCAATCATATGTAGATATATATTTCTTATATAGTCATATGTATTTATAATAAAAACATGCATGACATCTTCTGTCCTATCCTTTTGTGTTGCAGCGGGGTTGTGGGGACCCCGACTCATAAGTCATGATCACCGAATGTACATGTACAGTGATCCCAGAGATCAATGCTCACTGAACACACCAAAACTGAATAACAAGAGTCTTACATCCATACTTAGCGCCTTACACAAATAAAGACTATCAAGGTCAAGTCTTACATAGGTAGGGCCATGAAGGCCAAATAACAAATTAGCAGCAGAAATCTTGATCGAAAGCATAGACCCATGATATTTGCCTTAACCCTACATGCATTCTGACTGGGAAGCGTCCTAGTTCGCATGTTCGTCACCAACGAACTCTTCACCATATTCCTGCTCTTCCATGTCTAGTCAATTAAATAACCAGTGGTAAGCCAATGAGTACTTTGAATGTACTTGCAAGCAACCCATGTTTTGGAACAAGGTATAACAATGCATGATATAACACTAAGTACGTAAGTTTGCAGAAAACTAATTTTGAGTGCAGTGACATGATCAATTAACTTGTGAAAGCATGCATCATGAGGTAGTAGGTATCCATGTGAATAGGTTACAGATATAAATATGAACACGGGTTGAACATCTCATGTTCAATCATCATGCCAAGTCATCTGACTTATCTCATGTATCTCCTTCGTCACCAACACACACACACAGACACACACACACAGGCACATACACATAGGCACACACACACACACCAGTTTGTGAAAACACTGGACGTAGTTTAAGTAGCACCACCCAACTTTCCTTGACCGTGGACACGACTATTCGAATAGTTTTACACCCAAGGCGACGGCAGCGAGCTCGATTCTAAGCACAGGGAGCAAGAGGAGAGCCAAGGCTCTGCTGGGGGTCGATTGGGATGGAGAGAGAGAGAGAGGGATCAGAGGGGGAGAAGGGCTCGGGGAGGCCCTTTTATAGGAGAACAACGGTCCACCGAGATCGGGTGCGCCGGCGGGGTCGGGGCCGAAGCTAGAGGCCATAGGCGGACGAGCGGAGGAGTGTGCGGTCTTCCTGGGGGTCGTCCATGACGAGAGGGGGCAAGAGGGGAAGTGGGGTGAGCGTGCATGCGAGGCCCGTGGTTGGCCGAGAGGGGTGGCTACGACACGCATGTGGGAGGCCGATGGAGGGGGAGAGAGGAGGGTGTGACATATAGGCTTGTTGCGGACGTCGATGAGGGTCCGGGGGACATGCTCCCCCATCCCAATGCTGCCGGGAGGTGGGGATGGGTGCCAACTACAGTGCGGCTGGGCATTGTAGAACACTCCAGAGCATGCGTTTTGCATGCCAGGGAATGCAGCACATGCCATGGGCTTGTCCCACCTTGTCCACTAGCCTTTGGGATGTTTGGAGATGCTCATTGGATACCTTAGATCTAGGGAGAGTAGAGGTAAGTGGGGGGGGGGGAGGTAGAAATGTTGTTGTTCTTGCTGTCCAAGGGTAGAAATGGGGTTTTACCCCACTCTATGATTGATCCTGGGCTTGAAAATTTTACTGGAGTTAGAGAGGGCACATACGTGGCCGTGGTAAAAATCTTGGGTCAAGGAGAATAATGGAAGGGGGTCAAACAAGGTTTTTACTAAACAACCAGAAGGTGTTTGATGTTGATTTGGGCAAGTAAATGAATTCTACTTGCCTTGATATTTAACAAGATGAAAGTGTAGGTAAAAATGGAGTGGACCACCAAGTTTGAGATTATTTGAGTGAACTTGATAGAGCAAACTTGGTAAACCCTAGAAATTAACAAAATCAGATTTCTGCAGATCTATCCATGCAATTCTATTCTCCTAAATTCACTACTTGGTGTAGTAGCCTTATTTAGGGATTAGAACATGCCCACAAAGTTTGGGGTAAATAGGAGAAACTTCACAATGCAAAGTTGTTCAAATTTGATTCTGGACAGAGAGGGTTTTAGGATATTTTGGTGAATCAAATCAATGGGGATTGAGATGAAACTTTTCAAGATCATCACATATAGCATGTGTGACTTGCTAGAATTTTCCTAGATTTTATTGAGAATATTTCTTATATAAATATTTCAAATGCTTTATTTAAGAAGAAATGGTTTTGGTTTTTTCCATTATGTTGAACATGACCATGTGTTGAAAATCATATATATGGAAAATATATGTCCAATGAGTTTCCCTAAATTTTCTCAAATATTTTCAAAGCATTTAAATTATTTTCCCTATGAAAGACCATTTTCGTCCTTAAGAAAAAGCCTTTAAATGAAATAGTAAAATAATATTTAAAAATAATATTTACAGTTTTGGGAAGTCATATATATAGTAGGTTCCAAATAAAGTCTCTGGTGCAAAACATGCCACCCAATTTGAGGATTTGTAGTACAAACCTCAATTCAGGGTTTTTTGAAAACCTAATTTGAATATATCCTCTTTGGCCAAAACAATATTTGATAAAAATAGTTTCAGGTACTATACACATGGTATGATCATTGGGCAATATGTTTGGATCAAGGAAGTGAGTTCTAGAGGGAAGAATATCTTTAGGTGCCCAAAACACAATCAACCAAACAAGCAACCATCAAACAATTAAAACAAGCACATGCACTCAAAAAGTTTTAAATGGTTCCAAATTTTATAAATCCATAGCATAGCATAGTGATACAAACACAGGGTGTGGCAACGGTCCTAATGGAAACTAAGGGTAATTAAGATGCTCATTTGAATAGAGAACCAGAAAAAACATTAACACATAGTGAATACCTGAACTCCTCAAATTACGGTTATCCGCAGAGAGTATCTCAATTATTATAACCTTGGGGCCTATGGTTCATAACAAGTAATAGATGCATACAACTTGCAAGATAGGATCTAAAACTCACATATATTTGTGAAAACATAATAGGTTCAGATATGGTATCATGGCACTTGGGCACCAGTAACAATCATTGAGCATAGCAAAGTCATATCAATATCAATCTCAAAACATAGTTGTTAGAGCATATTTCTCCATGTGTGTTTTTGGTAATTGATGACAATACATATGGATTAATAGTTTCCTTGAGCTATATTCAAATGATTTGTCCATAGGCATTTCTTGAAGTCCATTTGTTGGTTTCAAGGAGTTTATATTATGATCAAGATGGCACTCAAGGATTTATCCAAAGATTGGTCATGTGAGAGTTGAGCTTATTGCAAGTATGTCTTGAAGAAGATTGTGTGAACATTCATGTTTATATTCAATACACCACATTTATTAAGAGAGAAGATAAGATACAAGGTTGATCAAGACTAAGGCAAAGAGTGATTCAAGTTGATCAACACACAAAGCATAGAATATGTACCAAGTGGGATCAAGTGATCTCATGGTACGATAAGTATTGTCCATTACGCTTTGTGTACTAACCCATGATCTTTGTGAGTGTTTTTTGTGGGGTTAGGTATGTTTACATGGGCATGTATCAAAAGGAAAATCTCATACAACCCATGAAGTATGACATCAAATGATGATCATCATCACGGTTGAGCTGTACAAGTTTAAGTGAAGCATCACGAAGAGATCACATGCTTGAAGCTTGCCGTCCATTATGGTGATAAGAGACATGTGAAGATGTGCCAAAGAAAGTCTCACCCATAGTGGAGTATGGGGAGCAATCTACTAGTCTTGATCGAGCAGGCGCAATCAAGAAAGTTGGTCCATCTTGAGGAGGACAACATCATCATGATCTAACTCAAGTGGACTATGCGCAAGGAAAAGGTTTGACCTTGATAGTGTTTTCTATTTTACCAGTCTCATGGTAGTAGTTGGGAGTCCGGGTTGTAGGATCGACAGTCATACTATCAAGGGGGGCTATCGAGTGAGAAGCTTGATTGTATCGTTCATTGAGAGCTCAAACTAATTGCATTCTTGACATCATCATCTTCTTGGTTCCTATTTGGATTTTCTCTTCATGGGTCTTAGAGCTTATGGTCATCTTAAAGACAAGCTCGAGTTCACCGAAAATGAAGTTCATATGCATCTTCTATGATGTTTTCAATGTTAGAGTTTTTTCCGGTTCTTCATTCATAGAGGTTTCATAGCTCTTGTCGTCCTCTATCTAACAAACTTGAGTTTGCTCAATTCGGAGCTCGTGTGCAAAAGTTATGGTAGTTCTCGTTTTATTGTATTCATCTGTTCACTTTTGCATCTTTGTTGCACACCCGCGGTAGTACTGCTTTGGGCAAGCGGTAGTACCACTATAAGCGGTAGTACTGCTCTGAACAAGCGGCAGTACCGCCTATAGGCAATAGTTCCCTTGCCCAGTATCGTTGGTAAGAGGCTACCTCTGGGGGCCTTGACTTTTCGTGTCGGACTGCGGTAGTGGCACGGTAGGGCGAATCGGTAGTACCGCCTACAAACGGTAGTAACGCCCATCACTACTGCCTATAAGCGGTAGTACCACTAGGGCGAATGGTTGTACCGTTCCGGCAGAACTACCGCCACGTGGCTCCTCGTCATTTCCCTTCTCTATGGGTACTACCGTCCGAGCGGTAGTACCGCTCTCTAGAGTGGTAGTACACTTATGTGCTGGCGGAGGGGGTAGCAGTTGGATTTTCCCCCTCCTATAAAAGGGGGCCTTCTTCCCCAATGGATCTCATCCTTTGAGCTTAAGTTCTTCCCCCATTGTTAACTTTCTTCGAGCTTGCTAACTCTCAATCCCTCTAATGATTCTTGCTGCATTTTGAGGGAAAAGAGAGAGGAGATATAGATTCACATTTCCACCAACCGCTTTGTCCTCTATGTGAGGGGAACCCCTTGGATCGAGATCTTGGAGTTCTTTGTGAGCTCCTTTTTATTCGTACCATATTCCTCCATAACTTTTGTTGTTATGGTGGGATTTGGGAATGAGGGACTTGACCACTTCGTGTGTTCTTGCCATTGCATTAGTTGCATCAGTTTGAGTTCTCCACGATGATACGTGGAAGTGAAGTTTGAGAAGATTATTACTCTTGGCTGTTTGGGCACCCTAGAGCATGTGCCTCTTGGGTGCTTTGGCACCCTAGTCGGTTGGTGGTGCCTTAGAACTCGATCATTGGGGTGTAAAGCTCTAGGCAAGCGTCGGGGTATCCAATTAGGTTGTGGAGATCGCCCTGAGCAATTTGTATGGGTTTTGGTGATGGCCCCCAAGGGTAACCAAAGTGTACGGGTTTGGTGACAACCCCCAAGGGTTTCCATTTGTACGGGTTCAGTGATCGCTCTCAAGGGTCCCTTAGTGGAATCACGACTCCTTGCATTGTGCAAGGGCGTGAGGAGATTACATTGACCCTAGTGGATTCTTGGGGGGCATTGCGCCTCCACACCACTCCAAACACAAATTAGCACCTACAAGGGTGTGAACTTTGGGATACATTGTCGTCTCTTTGTGCCTCGGTTATCTCTTACCCGAGCCCTTTACTTATGCACTTTACTTTGTAATAGCCATAGTGGTTCATGTTATATATCTTGCTATCACTTACTTGTTTATATTGCTTAGCATAAGTTGTTGGTGCATATAGGGGAGCCTAGTTGTTTTAGGTTTTGTGCTTGTGAAAGCACATTTGATCCCTTGGTGGTTTTGGTAATTCATAACAACATATAAGTCATTGAACTAATGTTTCCATCAAGTATATTTCAGGAAAAGTTCAATGATGGGTTGGCAAAGAGATTTTGGAACACCTCAAGATGCAAGGTAATGGATTGGCTAAGCTTCAAGCAAGAGGACTCTACATTTTATATTTGTGAGAAATCACCTTGAGTCCATAGGAAAGCCAATACTATCAAAAGGGGGTAAAGTTTTGTTGGTGAACAAAAAAGCTCATACGTGCACAAGTGATACTCACCAAAGACACTCACAAACTCTCCCACCAAAGTTTGCTCTATGACAAACACTCAAATCGGTGCAACCAACAATTCCATCCCGGTGCCACCGATTCCAAACCCTAGTCAGACTCAGCCAAACCCTAGCCACTTCGGTGCAACCGATTCCATACCGGTGCCACCGAGTTCAGGTTGCCAACTTTCTGTTATGAAAGTTCACATTTTCGGTCCGTCCAAGAATGTTGAATCAACGTCACCGAGAATGGCAATTTTGACCGTTGGTAACCTTGTCGGTGCAACCGAGATTCCTATATCGGTCTCACCGAGATTCAAAAGTTGCCACCTTTTGGTCACTTCGGTACCACCGAGATTAACACATCGGTGTCATCGAGTTGGTCATTTTGTGTGTAACGGTTGGATTTTTGGGGATGCCTATATATACCCCTCCACCACGACCTACTCGCAAGAGAAGCACTCAGAACTATTCCATACCTATGCTATCAGTTTTCTGAGAGAGAACCACCTACCCTTGTGTTGAGGTCAAGATCTTCCACTCCAACCATATGGATCTTGATTTCTAGCCTCCCCAAGTTGCTTTCCACCAATCCCATCTCTTGTACCAAGCCATATCTGTGAGAGAGTGATTGTGGGTTGAGGAGTCTATCATCTTGAAGCACAAGAGCAAGGAGTTCATCGACGTTACCGAGCCTATTACCTTTTTTAGGGTGGTGCCTCCTAGGTTGGTTAAGTGTCGCTTGGGAGCCTCCTACTTCGTGTTGTGGATTTAACCAAGAAGTCTATAAGGGAAAGGAGATCTCCTACTTCACGAAGATCTACCCCGAGTAAGGCTAGTCCTCCGTGGACGTAGGCCGTCATTGTATAGTCAAGGTTGCTTCTTCGTGGAAACCTGCGTGGACTCTCGCGACCATTACCCTCCATGGGTTGAAGACTCCATGAACGTGGACATATGATAGCACCACCTATTGAAACCACGGGAAAAATCTCCGTGTCACCAATTGTGTTTGCTTTCGTTACCCTCTCTTTACTTACATGTGCAATGTCTTTACTTTCCGCTGCTATACTCTTAGACATGCATGTGTAGGGTGTACTTGACATACTATGAATGCTAAAACTTGCCAAGAATTAAAATTGGGAAAATGCATAGTTTTATTTCATCAATTAGTCTAATCACCTCCCTCTAGACCTACTTTCAATCCTACAAGTGGTATTAGAGCTTTGTTCCCCATTGCATTGGTTTCACAAGCTAGGAGAAGTATGGCATCTAGTGAGGGAAACTATCACCGCAGAGGTCCGTACTTTGATGGCACAAATTTTGCTAGTTGGAAGCACAAAATGAAAATGCATTTGCTTGGTCATAATCCTACCGTTTGGGCTGTTGTTCGTGTTGGCTTGCAAGGTGAATTCTTTGCGAAAGGAAAGGAACCTGATCGCAAAGTGACTGTGGATGAATTGAAGATGTAGCAAATTAATGCTCAAGCATGTGCCATTCTCTTCAACTTCCTATGCCCCGAAGAATTCAACAAAATCAGCCGTCTTGAACACGCAAAAGAGATTTGGGATACTTTGGTCGATATGCATGAAGGAACCGAGTCCGTGAGAGAATCCAAGTTAGATGTTCTTCAAGGTCAGCTTGACAAGTTCAATATGAAGGATGGTGAAGGAGTCGCTAAGATGTACTCTAGGATAGCTCTCATCACTAATGAGATTGCCGGCTTAGGAAGCAAAGAAATGACAGACAAATTCATCATCAAGAAGATACTTCGAGCTTTGGATGATCGATATGACACCATTTGCACATTGATCCAAATGATGCCCAACTACAAAAGATCTCAAACCAACGGAAGTGATTGGTAGAATTGTTGCTCATGAGATGACACTCAAAGACAAGGAAGAGCTTCATCACAAGTCTAGCGGTGCTTACAAAGCCACAAGTGATGCCCCCGCTACCTCAAGTGACAACCTTGTCACAAATGAAGAGATAAGCCTTATGGTCAAGAAATTTAACAAGTTCTACAAGAATAGAAGCAAAGATCGAAGCTCCAACTCAAGATATCAAGAGAAGCGTTCGTCAAGTCGTGACCGAAACTGCTACAATTGTGGGAAGCCTGGACATTACTCCAATGAGTGCACAACTCCTTACAAACAAAGAGAACAACCACCAAGAAGACGAAGCTCAAGAGACGAGTCACCTTGAAGAGAGAGAAGGAGTAGAAATGATCATTATGAACTAAGACCCTCAAGGAGAAGTAGAGACTCAGAGAAGAAGTACAAGTACAACAAGAGCTACTCAAGAAGGAAACATCAAGCTCATGTTGATGAATGGGTTTCCGGTCCAACTCCGACAACCACTCCGAGAGAAGCTATCACTCCAACTCCGACTATAGTCAAGATGAAGGTGTTGCCAGAATTGCACTAGTGACAACCAACTCCTGTGATCTATTTGATTCACCAAATGGAGAGAGTGCATGTTGCTTCATGGCTAAAGGCCCCAAGGTATCACACCCCGAGTATCTTGATTTCAATAGTGTTGAAGATGACTTGTTAATTGAACATGACTTGCTATTTGACAAAACTAGTAATGATAGTCAAAATGAACTTGCTAGTACTCAATCTAGTATAGATAAGTCATGTGATGATGATAAGTTGGAAATAGAACGACTAACTCAAGAACTAAAAACTCTTAGTTAGATCATGAGTAAACTCTAGAAGATCATAGAGAGCTTGTAAGGACACATGAGAGGCTACGCTTCGAGAATCTCAATTTAGAGCAAGATCATGAGTACCTTAAAGCTATCACTGACGATCCAAAGAGGACTTCCTCTTATCTAGCCAAACGACTTCTCTTATCTACATTCATGCCTCAAGTTAAGTCTAAGCAAGCTAGTAACAAAGGGAACAAAAGTTCTTCAACTAGTAGCAATAAAATGATAAATACAATGATATTGCTTCTAGTAGTTCTCTTGATCCCATTAACTCTTCTATTAGCCAAGTTACACTTGAGCAAGAAAATGAACTCTTGAAAGGGATTATAGAGAAATGTATCTACAAGAGTCTTGCAGGGTGCAAACAATTTGATGAGATTGTACGCAAGCATGGAGGATACCGGAAGAATCGTGGTGTTGGCTACTTCAACACTAAGGGAGTTGAATGGGAAGAAGGTCAATACCCCAATCCCAAGTTTGTTCCTGAAAAGGAGAACTATTAAAATACTCTCCCTAAGGGAACAAAGTTGCAAGGCGACCTTCCACCACAAGACACCAATCTCAAGGGCAAGAACAAGCTTCAAGAGGACATTGACTCATATGAAGATCAATCCCAACCTTTCGTGAAGTGGGTTCCCAAGGCTACTACAAGCCTAACTTCTACAAGTCCTACTTCAACACCACGGATCCCCATCAACTTGATGTGGGTCCCCAAGAAGAAGAACTAGAGAGTTCTTGAGGGGTGACTCCGCCAATGAAATTCACTCATATTCATTATTGGCAAGGACTATTTGCAATCAACTCAAATAGTTCTGGGTTGATGAATGGCCCCTGGGTCTACTTTCCATAATGTATTTTCAGATCTACAAACCAAAAATACTTTGGTGCAGTTTATTTCCTTTTTACTTTCTGCAATCTTTCACATCTATCTCTATTAGATCTAATCTTTGCAAATAACCGTGAAGGGATTGACAACCCCTTTATAGCGTTGGGTGCAAGAGTTTGATTGTTTGTGTAGGTGGATGTTGGGAAACGTCGCATGGGAAACAAAAAATTTCCTACGCACACGCAAGATCTATCCATGGTGATGAGCATCTACAAGAGTGAGAGTGGACCTACATACCCTTGTAGATCGCTAAGCGGGAAGCGTTAAGAAACACGGTTGGTGTAGTCGAACGTCTTCACGATCCAAATCGCCGAGCGTCCCACGATCTCATCACGATCCGTCCCGCGATCCAATCACGATTCGTCCTGCGAACTCATCATGATTCGTCCCGTGATATCATCACGATCCGTCTCGCGATCTTGATCACGGCCCTTCCGATCTAGCGCCGAATGGACGACACCTCCGCGTTTAGCACACGTACGGGTCGATGACGATCTCCGCCTTCTTGATCCAGCAAGAGAGAGAGAGCAGATAGGTAGATGAGTTCTCTGGCAGCGCGACGGCGTTGCGGAAATGGTGGTGGAGGAATTCCAGCAGGGCTTCGCCTAAGCACCGCTGAAAACCGATCTAGAGGAGAAAACGATCTAGAGGAAGAAGAGGGTAGCACATGGCAATTAGGGTTAGCATTTCCCTCTAAATCCTCTAGTATATATAGGAGGGAGGGAGGGGAGGAGGCATCCTCAAACCCTCAAGGTTTGGTCGAAATTGGAGGTGGAGGAGTCCTACTCCAATCCTATTAGGAGTAGGATTCCTCCTTTCCACTTGCAAACTCTATCCACCTCTCCACCTTTGGATTTTTTTCTTTCTCAAACCACTCCAGCCGCATGGGCCCTTAGAGGAGGCTTCGGCCAGCCCACCAGGGGCTTGTTTACCTCCTCCCACAGCCCATGTACCCTCTTGGGTCGAGACACCCCTCCCGATGGTCCCCCGGTACCCTCCCGGCACTCTCGGTACACTACCGATGAGCCCGAAACTTTTTCGGCGACCAAAACAGGACTTCCTATATATCAATCTTTACCTCCAGACCATTCCAGAGCTCCTCGTGACATCAGGGATATCATCCGGGACTCCGAACAACCTTCGGTTACCACCATACATAACTCTATACTACCGAAACATCAACGAACCTTAAGTGTGCAAACCCTGCGGGTTCGAGAACTATGTAGACATGACCGAGACACCCCTACGGTCAATAACCAATAGCAGGACCTGGATGCCCATATTGGTTCCTACATATTCTACGAAGATATTTATCGGTCGAACCTCTATGTCAAGGATTCAGTTAATAACGTATGATGTTCCCTTTGTTCTTCGGTATGTTACTTGCCTGAGGTTTGATCGTCGGTATCTCCATACCTAGTTCAATCTCGTTATCGGCAAGTCTCTTTACTCATTCTGTAATACAAGATCCCGTGGCTAACACTTAGTTACATTGCTTGCAAGGCTTATTATAATACAAGATCAAATAGCATCGCATGTCCATGACTAGGAAACCATAGCCATCTTTGATCAACGAGCTAGTCTATTAGAGGCATACTAGGGACATGGTGTTGTCTATGTATCCACACATGTATCTAAGTTTCCGATTAATACAATTATAGCATGGATAATAAACAATTACCATGAACAAGGAAATATGATAATAACCAATTTATTATTGCCTCTAGGGCATATTTCCAACAGTCTCCCACTTGCACTAGAGTCAATAATCTAGTTCACATCACCATGTGATTCGCATTGTTATGAATCTAACACCCAATGAGTTCTGGGGCTCGATCTAGCTTTGCATGTGAGAGAGGTCTTTTAGTCAACGGGTCTGCGACATTTAGATCCGTGTGTACTTTGGAAATCTCTATGTGATACTGTAGACACTGCTACCACACTCCACTTGGAGCTATTCCAAATGGCTGCTCCACTATACGTATCCGGACTGCTACTCAGAGTCATCTGGATTGGTGTTAAAGTTTGCATCGACGTAACCCTTTATGACGAACTCTTTATCACCTCCATAGTCGGGAAATGTTTCCTTAGTCCTCTAGTTACTAAGGATAATCCTGACCGCCGTCCAGTGATCCACTCCTGGATCACTTTTGTACCCCTTGACAGACTCATGGCAAGGCACACACCAGGTGCAGTACACAACATGACATAATATAGAGCCTATGGCTAAGGCATAGGGGATGACGTTCATACTTTCTCTTTCTTCTACCGTTGTCGAGCTTTGAGTCTCACTCAACTTCACACCTTACAAATCAGGCGAGAACTCTTCCTCTGACAGATCCATTTTGAACTCTTTCCAAATCTTGTTAAGGTATGTACTCATTGAAAGTCTCATCAAGCATCTTGATCCATCCCTATAGATCTTGATGCTCAACAATTAGGTAGCTCACTACTAGAAAAAGGGCTATAACTAATATAGACATTAGTGGCGCACTATGTATGCGGTACGCCACTGATGTTTATATTACTAATGGCACACCTGGGCACACATGGGTGCGCCACTAATGTTTATATTACTAATGGCACACCTTGTGTGTGGTGCGCCACTACTAAGTTTCTCCTGGGCACACCCCCTCCCCAGACTTACTAGTGGCGCACTTGGGTTTGGTGCGCCATTACTAGTTTTAACTAGTAATGGCGCACCTCACCCATGGTGCGCCACTACTAACATTTTATTTCATTTTTTTCAAAACTAGTAATGGCGCACCACACACCAGGTGCGCCATTAGTAACCCTGGTTACTAGTGGCACATTCTTAGGAGGTGCGCCATTGGTAACTTGAGAGCAGCTAGATATTTTTGACAGCCACCGACCACACTCACTTTCCCCACTTCATTCTCTCCACATCTACCAAGCTTGGTCTCGACTGCCTCCTCCTCCTCACCTCATTTGCACCATAGATTCACCCAAATTAAGTGGTTAAATTTTCTTTTTTATAGGTAAGTAAGGGGAAAGCTTTCTTTATGTTCTAGATCTACTTTTTTCTCCCTCCAATGTACACACTTTTTATGGCCTAGATCTACACTTTTCTCATTGAGCTAGATCTACGTATGTTTGCGGTGTTGCATATGTTTGTGTTTGCAGGTACCGGTATTTGAAATGCGATAGTTGCCAATATTTTTCTGGAATGTTGATTCATTTCTGTTTCGGCTAGAATTTGGCAGTATGCATTCTTTTTGGTCCTATTTTTAGGCAAAGTCATGCCAATTTTTTTTGGTTCTAAAATATCGTTTTGCTCTACCCCGCAGGCGACCATGGTCCACACAATGACCGATGGCATTGTGAATAGGTTTTTGAGCTCCACGAAGGCCGAGATGCTTGAAAAGAACGAGACGGAGATAAGATGTTCGTGTCAAAGATGCAAGCTTAAGAGCCTTATGGACCCGGATTCCAGACAGGCGCGGGACCACCTGCTCGTGCGTTGTTTCATGGATGGCTATCGGTGGCAAGGTGATGAAGATGATTATGAAGTCATCCATGGGGGCCGGGCCAGAAATAAGGAAGGGTAGCAAGACAATAGCGGCGAGGGCGGGCGAGAAGACAAAGAATCTGCAGGACATGATCACGAAGTAGATGCAGGACACAGTCATCATGTAGAAGATGTCGGACATGATGATGAGGAAGATCAAGACGAAGGGCATGATCATGAAGATGAAGATGCCGGAGCAGACGATGATGGACCATCGACGGGTTGGGTGCAGGACCCTCATATTCAAGAGCTGCTTCTCAAGCAGACGGGTAACGCAAGAGCTGCCGCCCGAGAGAAAGCCAAGCTGGATCACCTGGAGATAGACGTGGTTACTCCATTGTATGAAGGATGCAGGCCCGAGGATACCCGCCTGAAAGTAACGCTCATGGCTCTGGAGATGAAGGTAAAACACAAGATGACCGACGCATGCTTCGACGAGAACATGTCATTCTGGCACGAACGTCTTCCCAAGAGGAACAAGTGCCCGACCAGTTTTGAGGAGGCAAAGAAAATCGTGTGTCCTATGGATTTACCACACGTGAAATACCATGTGTGCATGAATGATTGCATCATTTATCGGGATGAGCACGCGAAGTCTACCATATGTCCGGTGTGCGGCGTCACTCGATACAAGAAGAGGAAGAAAGCTCCTCGAAAAGTGGTGTGGTACATCCCGATCACTCCTCATCTGCAGCGGTATTTCGCGGACCCTAAGCTAGCAAAGCTCCTGCGTTGGCACATGGATAGGGAGGATAAGAAGCGAGAAGATGACGGAAATGATTCGGAGATAAATAAAAAAGACAAGATGCTGAGTCACCCTAAGGATGCGAGCCAGTGGCAAGCGTTGATCTTCGAACACCTAGAATTTGGGGACGATCCAAGGGACATCGTGCTAGGCGCGAGCACCGATGGAGTCAATCTGTTTGGCAGCCACAGAAGCACACATAGCACCTAGCCTGTGTTTGTGTGGATGTACAACCTTCCCCCTGGATGTGCATGAATAGGAAGTACATTCACATGAGTATGCTAATTGAAGGGCCGAAACAACCAGGGAACGACATCAATCTGTATCTGGGGCTGCTGAAAGAGGAGCTAGACACGCTGTGGAAAACACCAGCCAATACGTGGGACGCCGCAGCGAAACAATATTTCCCTATGAGAGCCGCACTGCTCATGACGATGCACGAATATCTCGGTTACGGATATGTTGCGGTGTAGGTGGTCCACGGATTTTTTGCATGTGTCAGGTGCATGGATGACACAACATATCGCCATCTAGATAAAGGTCCTAGGTCTTCGAAAACTATGTTCATGGGACATCGAAGGTGGCTTCGCGACGATGACGCATGGAGAAAACGCAAGGATCTATTCGATGGTGAAACCGAACCCCGAAGACCCCCACGTACGAGGAGCGGCGAGGAAATAAACGAGCTGTTGAAAAATTGGAAAGAGTGCCCACCGCCTGGAAAGAAGCGAAAGGCGCTAGAGCCGCTGCTGAAGGTATGGAAAACGAGGTCTGTTTTCTGGGACTTGCCGTACTGGAAGATCCTCCGTGTGCCTCACAACCTTGATGTCATGCATATCACGAAGAACGTGTGCGAGTGTCAGCTTGGTACCCTGCTCAACATGCCAGAGAGGACCAAAGATGGGCCGAAAGCAAGGGCAGACTTGCAATCAATGGGCATCAGGGAGGAGCTTCACGCAAAACGCCCTAATGATGATGATGATGATGATTATGATGATGAGGCGAAGGACACGGAAAGTTGTCGCAAAGGAAAAAAGGCTAAGAAGATCAAATATGACTGCCCTCCCGCGTGCTACACTCTAAGTCAGAAGGAGATCGAGCAGTTTTTCACCTGCCTCGTGGGAGTAAAACTTCCTTACGGTTACGCGGGGAAGATAAGCAGATACCTAGACTCAGCGGAGCAAAAGTTCAGCAGGATGAAGTCTCACGACTGTCACGTGCTGATGACGCAGATACTTCTAGTTGCAATCCGTGGGATCATGGACGCGCACGTCCGTGAAACGCTATTTGGCCTATGCAACTTTTTTGACGTCATCTCTCGGAAGTCAGTTGGCGTGAGGCAACTCAGAAGGCTACAGGAAGAGATCATGGTGATACTATGCGAGCTTGAGATGTACTTCCCGCCCACATTCTTTGACATTATGGTGCATCTGCTGGTCCATATCGTGGAGGATATCATCCAACTCGGGCCGACGTTCTTGCACAACATGATGCCGTTCGAAAGGATGAATGGTGTCATCAAAGGATACATTCGCAACAGGGCACGTCCAGATGGAAGCATAGCCAAGGGCTTTCTGACCGAAGAGTGCATCTCCTTCTGCATGAATTATCTAGGCATCGAGAACCTTGTTGGTCTGCCCGTCAACAGGCACCTCGGCAGGCTCGCTGGATGGGGTCACCGCGAGGGTCGCCGCGAATTGCATGTCGACTTCAAGGGTCGACTCGCCGACTTTGAAAGAGGAAACCTAGTCGCGCTACAACACATAGACGTGGTCGATCCTTGGGTGGTAGAGCACAAAACCTTTATTGAGAAGACGTACAATGACCGAGGCCAACAGAGGATGGATGGAGATATAATCAAAGAGCACAACTCATGTTTCACGCGTTGGTACAAGGACAAGCTTCTGTCGTACCCTTTACATGAGGATTCTTCCGCGGAAGAAAAACTCATATTCGCCTTGTCACAGGGCGCCGAGCACAACCTGATGACCCATGAGGCGTACAATATCAATGGCTACACATTCTACACCGAGGAAAAGGACATGAAGAGCGATTATCAGAACTCCGGGGTAACGATGGAATCCTACACCGGTAACGACAAGGACAGATACTACGGAAGGATCGAGGAGATCTGGGAGCTGAGCTATGCTGGAGAGAAGGTCCCGATGTTCTGTGTCAGATGGGCCAAGAGCGTCCTAAAAGAAGATCAGTATTTGCGCAACCTACTCTTCACGAAGCTGCACGAACGATACAAGTTCCCCGGTGACTTCGCAACCACACGCCTCTCAGGGAATAAAGTGAACAGTGCCGCCCTCACGAAGATGAGCACGGCCCTGGCTACTTGGAGAGCCGCGGTGAAGAGAAGGATTCTAAGTGGTGATAGTTATGAGAAGATCAAGGAGACAAATCCTTCGATCAGTGAAGCTGACTACCTGGAGTTCAAGATCAAGTGCGAGAGCAACGCATCCGCGGAATCAAGTCAGTGGGGGAAAGATATGCGGGACTTGAACTTAGGGGTCCACAAACTCGGTCCCGGCGGTTACAGAGTGGCGGAATCTAAATGGGACAAGGAGGACGCGGAGCGTGCCGAGCAAGGCCTATGCCCCTCTTCGATAAATACCATGAAAAGCAGACCAGGAACTACGTCAAGGTCTGGTACAAGGTGGACCCGGTAATAGGGGAGCTTACCACGGATCCGAAGGTGAAGGAGCTTGAGCGTGTTCTGGTAAGGAATACACCCCCGCGTAATTAGCTCCATATGGTTGCATTCTTATTAATGAAGCCAAATTTCTAAATGGTTCACGTTCCTTCCGTAGGAAACTGAAAGCAGTAGCGCGTGGTCTCAGAGCTCCCCGTCTGCCCCTTGGGACAGCACTTTAAATAGGGCATTGAACGTAATGAAACACAAGGATAAGTTCAGTAAGCTGTCGTCAGCTGGTCGTGTGGCCGGCGAAGGCTTGTCCACAAAATGGTCGGAATACTATAAGGCTGGGCGAGAGGAGAGAAAGACCAGCTCGGAAAGCCAGGAGCGCGAGGTTAAAGAACTCAAGGCACAAGTGGCGCGGATTTCGGAAATAGTTCAAGAGCAAGTGCGAGACCAACTGGGAGCGATGATCACCGACATTATGCCTTCCTAGGTTGAGGGGCTGCAGGGGTGGATTGCGGGCGGCCAACAGGGGCCGCCCCCGATTCCCAGCTTCGCGGGCAGCAACTCGCACAACGCGCCTACATTGGTGTCTCCGGTGGAGGCGGCATTGGTGTCTCCGGCGCCGGCGCCGGTATTGGAGCTTAATGCACCTGGGTGTGGGAAGAATACGCCGGCCGGCACCTCGGCAGCAAGCGGCCCCTCCATCACTTGCATGCCCGCCGTTGGCGGTGCCTCGACATTAGCCGAGCTTGACGCCATCACGGTAACTAAGCCTCGGCCGATGACTTCATCTCCTTGCCTTTGACTGGGTATCCCTGACGCCCTACATGTTTTCGTAGGGCGCCGCCAACGTTCCATGCACTCTCCTGCACTTCATGGACGGCGAGTTGATCGATGTCGCCAAGGCCAAAATCGTTGAACCGGGCAACCGCGTGTTCCACGGTAATCCGATGCCACCCACCGTGTATAGGGTTCAACTGGTTCGGGTGCTGTGGGGCTGCGACGACTTGTTACCTCCGTATCGACCCCCTAGGGCCGACGAAGATGATGTGATGACCCTCAGCACCTGCTTAAACTGGTCCATGCTTTGGGCAAAGAGCCAGATTCGTTTGGGGGCGGGGGACACCACCCCACAGACAACACCACCAGTCGTGCCAACGCCAAGCCATGGCAAGACCGCCGCAACGCTACCGCCGTCAGCTGATCCGGACATGCATATGGCACAGGATCCGGACGACAATGATGGTACATTTTCCAATGTCAATAAGTACATCAACGAAGATGGGTACAGTGATGAATTCTTGGGGCCTCCTTCTCAAGAACCCAACCCTGCAAAAGACGATCGCGATCTAGCTGGTGCCGCGGAGAAACCCAATGGCAACAGGCGTCGTCTGTTTAGTTCTCAGGAGATGCCTCCAGCTGCCGCCTTCACCGAGACTCAAATAGCCGAGGTGCGAAATATTATCAGCCCCAACACACTCAAGAAGGTGGTCTCTGAGCAGAACTCGATCCCATTACAGCAGAAGAAGTAGAAGGGACGGAAAAGAAAAAATAACAAGGGTGGAAGCCAGCCGGCACCGAGTATGATCCGTTCTCAGGACGGGCCACCAATACCTAAGGATATCTCGAGGAGGGTGCATGTGGCGGGTAGGCCGATGCTACCGACTAATCTGCTCAATGCTGCAACCGGTGCTATGCGGAGTCTGCATGACGGTGTTCTTTCTATGAAGAAGCGGCGTCTCTCCGAGAATGATGTGGCATACCCGGTTTTTGTGGCCAAGGTGCCAGAGGGCAAGGGCTTTGTCGATAGCACCATCGGGAGTATGATCGTCCTGCGGTTTGAGGACATCTTCGCTATGTTTAACCTTTATCCGCTGCACTACACCTTCGTTCGGCTATTTTCGCTCAGTATGGAGATGCGGATCATTAGAGACAAGACCCTGGACATCGTGATAGTCGACCCCTTCTACATGCGTGCCAAGATCTTGGGCAGCGCTGGGGACTGGCAAGTCTGAGTTCATACCTCGAAGGCATCATTCTGGCGAACTGTAGCGACCCGACCTGAAAGGTCAAGTCTCCGGTGTTTCCGTACCATCCCAAGATCATGCTGGTACACACACGGTACATCCACGTATATATCAAAGGGAAATCACACAGCATTATATTAATCGAAATCTCATATCGAGTCCTTTATTACAATAAAAATTACAATAAAGTGGCTAAAAGCCAACTCATGAGAATATCTAAGTCTTGCGGAAGCGTCGAAGGTAGATGAGTCCATCTGACTCCAAGGGCATCTCACTGAGCATAGAACGCGTCCTCACTCCTGGTCGGAAAAATACTCTGCAACATGATACGTTGCAGCCGTGTAGGTCAGCATATGGAATATGCCGGCAAAGTCACAAGAGAGGGGTGAAAATAATCAGCTAGTATATATGCTTATATGGCAGGTGGTGGTGTAAGTTTTTGCGTAAAGCCAAGTTTTTCCTACATCAAGAGAGGAGCTAAGCAAAATATTACTAAGTTGGTTGATTAATGACATGGTTCCACCAACCAATTCTCATACCCAAAATTGTTAATACCCACATCATCATATTAATTGTGTTGAGAGTTCCGGAAGTTTCAATTCCTTTGGCTCAAGTCGTCCATGACCGTGGACATGGCTAATCGATTAGGTTTGGAATACTCTGCAGAGCTTTGCACACGTTCCCCACAAGATTTGGTCGCCTCCGTTTGATTTCTCGCACTTCAGGGTGTTTGAGAAACGGATGACCAAAACATGGTCTTCCAAAGGGTTTCCCTGTGACTCTGTCGGTGCCCATCCTTTCCTACCGTTCTTCTACCTCTCGTAGCACCGCCTGTCCAGGGTCACCACGATATCCAACCAAGCCAGAGCCCATAATGACTTGTGGCTGTGCAGGTAAGCCTTGGGTTTTAAATCATCCATCCATCTCTTTGTGCCTGGGTGGATCTTTCCGCGTGAATACTGGCCATCTCCAGCATCACCTAGGAAAATCCACTGGTTTCTCCAGGGTGCCGTTCAACCATCATCCACCCAGAGGTATGTTGAAAACTCGAAGTCTTGAATCTTGATCATTATGTAGGTCTTGAAATTATTAACTCTCTCAACTCTCATGAATCACACAACCAACCCCGTCTACTAATAGCATAGCAAAAGGTAAAACAACGTTTCCCGGGGCCAATGTGTCAGAGAGGTTGAGGGGGGGGGGTACCTACCACATGATACTATTACAATGTAACCAAGTTTCCAACTAACCTATCTTGCATGCAATTGGGGAGATGGTAGAACTAATGCATATAAAACCTGGGTAAACATGGTCAAAGTGACTTGCCTGATTGATGATCTTCGTACGTGAGTGACTCTAAGTAACAAGCTTCGCACTCCGGATAATCTAACGAAGCAAACAAGCACTCAATAAGCATACAACAGAATATTGTAACTCACAAACATCAACCAAGAACTAGTAAACAATCAAGAAAAAAACAATGCACAAATCTCAAGTAAGAAAACACACAAAGTTTTGTTTTCAAAAGGTGAGGAATGAAAACACTACTGACATAATGAAACCATTTGTAATAACAAAACAATTGTTGTCAGCAAGGAAACAATAGAATATTTTATTAATAAACAGAATAAAATCAATTTAAGTTTGTTGGGAAAAGTTTAGTAAAGTTTATACAAGTTTGTGATAAACACTATATGAATCAACTATAGTTATATTAACAAAAGAATGAAAAACTAAACTTATTATTTATTTGTAAAACATGTTCTTAACAGAAAATAATTTACAATTAAATCTGTCTTAGAAAACAGAATTAAAATATACAAAACTTTGTTTGAAAACAAAACTATTACTAGTTAGTTGTTTTAATCAAATTATGCCTATTTGAAAAGAAGTTGTGATTCCTATGTTAAATAAAATTAAACTAAGCAAATTTATATTTTTATTAACAGTGAGTGAAAACACTAAATGTTTACTAACAGAACCTAATAAACAAATAAGACCAAATCTAATTTAAACTAATTACAATTAAGTATATAAAATTATATTATAATACTAGACAGATTCTGTTTATAGCTAAAACACTATTCAAAATCATCCTAAAAATCCTCAAACTAAACATGGAGATAGTCCTAACCAATATCAAACAGTAGCAAAAAGAATCATATCAAAATCTATTTTCAAACTCTAGTTATTCAGATTTGAAGATTTTGAGCAAATTTGATTAAATTCAAATTTTATAGTTCAAATTTGAAATTTAAAAGTACAGGGTGAAACTACATGAATAATGTGAGCTATTGCAAAAAGAATCAACTCAAAACACTAAATAGATTAAAAGATATAAGCAAAACAATTTTAAAAAAAAATTCTGTTAATTAAAACAAAAACTGAAAAAGGAAAATGATTTGCGACGGTCAGGGGGCTACGTGGCGCTGTCCGATTGGCTAAGGGGGGTGTGTGCTCGAGGATTATGGGCGGGCGACCGATCGGAAGAAGAAAACGGTTCGGAATAAATCCGATCTAATCACGGTCGTTGATTCGGGATCCGATGGTCGAGGGAGCTTACGGGTAGAGGTTGCCGGCGTCGGGGTTTCTCCGGTGATCCGAAGGCGGCGAGGATGACGGCGAGGCGTTCCGATGGTCGGGGAAGACGGGGAAGTGGTCCGGGCGACGGCGACGGTTCTCCGGAGTCGATTGGTGGCAACGGTGGGGCGAATGGTGGACGGAGTCGGTGGCTACGCTCGACGGGAGGTCCGGTGGTGGCGCTACTCCGGCGAGCAATTGACAGCGTCTCGGCGAGAGAGAAAGGGGGCTCGGGGGGGAAATGGATGCGGGGAGTGTCCGTTTTATATAGGGGCATTGGGAGTGCGGGGAGTTAAGAGGGGAGAGAGATCCGGTGAGGGGAGAAACGGCCGGCAAGTCGGGTCCGGCGCTCGCGGGTGTGGGGAAGACGACCGTTTCGGGGCAACGGTCGGTCGGGTGGGGTCCGGTTGTAGTGAGAGAGAGGGAAGTGAATGCGCTCGGTCGGCCAACCGGTAACGGTCTCGGCTTGTAAAGCCGGTGGGCCGGCCCGTTTAATACCGGAAACGGTTACCGTTTCTTTTTAATAATATTCCAGAGACATTCAAAAGCTTTTAAAGCATTCAAATCGTCTCTAAATATAGGGGTATTATATATCAAAATTAACAGAATAATAAATTCTGTTTAATGAACATTTCTATTCTGTCATTTGAACACTTTGGAAAAAATAATTTTTTCAGAAATTGCCTAATTGTTTTTAAACCCTTTTTGCAAATATTTTCAAAATAACCCCCTGGTTATTTTTGTTCAATTAAACCACCAATTAGTCCCTGGTGTGGAGTGTCATGTTCCTCCTCTCTTATTTGAACTTTTAACCAAAATTTCAAATAGGTGAAAGCAACTTAGTGAAAAGTAGAAAGGACTTTCTGGAATTCAGAAGAGACATTTCAACTAACACATAAAATCAAGCAATGATGCTGCTAGATGCATAGCTATAATCATAACATTCCAAAATGGAATTTTGGGATGTTACACGAACCCAGATAAGGATAACTTCCTCGTGCCTTACTTTTTCGAGTAAGTCATCCCCTCACCGCCCCATAACATATGATTTCTTAGATTTCGATCGTTCTTTTTTTTCTAACATTCCGTGTTTTCTGCAGTGACACACATTGCACACTCATCCTCTTAAGCCCAAAATATTCCATGGCCACGTATTTCGACTCGGACCATCAGTCGAATCAAGACTACACAAATATCAAGAAAGTTCTTGATGGTGCTCTCCCCGGCTACGCCAAATCTGGAGGCACCTTCAGGAGGCAAATTTGTAGGTACGGCAAGCACGTGTTCACCCACGTAACGACATTCCCCTGCATCAAGCAGCCGCCTGGCAGTCACAGGGATGCCTACTACACCCTCCATCACATGCGGGCGATCGTACGGGACCTTCATCACCTTATGCTACCAAATAATCTCAAAGAATGGGCCGCACTCTTGTCGGCAATCCAGGACGCGGACATCAGACAAGAATTCTTTCGCATCTAGTCGGAGTTTGCGGAAATCATCTATCAAGATGTCCTTCATACCTCGGGGCAGTTCTACCTCAAATATCAACCGTCGAATAGTGAAATAGAAACAACTCTACAAATGCAGGCTGACAACGACCGCACATTCATGACCATCACGAAAGACGGCGGCTTCATCCACGCTCCGGTCCCTGAGTCGAGTCGAAAGTATTTATGCTATGTAGTTCTAAAATATCGATTAGCTCATGTTGTAATTAAACTTTAATGAACTTGTATGTCTCTTTAGTTTGGACAGTCATTCAACTTATATGTAATCGTTGCTATTTATTAGTAGGACCATGAATCGTGCTATTAATGTGTTGTTTTTCTCTTCCGATCCTTTTGTTGCATACTTATATATTGCTTATATATTATCTGTGAATTGCTACTAACATTTTGTTTGTCTAGTGCATAGAGATGCCATCGTATGTCATGTACAAGGGTGAGGTTCCTGGAGTCTACGACGACTGGGAGGAGTGTCGGAGACAGGTTCAGCATTTCAGCGGTAACAGTTACCAAGGGTACATCACTAGGGCAGAGGCGGAAGCTAGATATGCGCGCTATCTAGCGGGAGAGAGGAGGGAGCGTAGGAGGAACCAGATGAAGACCAGTTTCATCACGATGATGCTCATCGTGACCGCAGCTCTCTTCTATGTGATGGTAGTTTAGATGATCGATATCGACTTTGTAATGTGACGACAAACTCGGCTAATATGATGAACTTTGCTAATGTCTCAAGACCTAAACTTGGCTAATGTTTGAACTTTGTTCGCTATTTCGAATTTGGAGACTAATATGATGAATTCTATTGTGTGATATTTATATTCTGTGCTGTAACGTATTTTGTAACCTGTGCAAATACCAGAAAAGCAAAAAATAATAATTCCTAATATTCATAGTAGTGGCGCACCATATTTTGCATTAGTGGCGCACCAAGATAAATACCAGTGGCGCATTATCGGGCATAGTAATGGCATGCTTGGGGCATAGGTGAAGGCAAATATGGCCCGCAGTAGTGGCGCACCATATTGTGCATTAGTGGCACACCAAGGCTAAATACCAGTGGTGCATTATGGGGCATAGTAAGGGCGCACTAGGGGGCATAGGTGAAGGTAAATATGCCCCCCTAGGAGGCATAGAAATGGCGCACTATTGGACATAGTAATGGCGCACTATGTGGTGCGCCACTATTATATGGGATACTAATGGCGCACCAGAGGTGCGCCATTACTATTTGTTACTAGTGGCGTGTTAATAGTGGCGCACCTATAGTGCTCCATTAATAGCAAAAACTGGTGCGCCACTAATAGCCTTTTTTCTAGTAGTGGCTTTATCTAGGTCTTGCTTTGAAAAACTCCTTTCAAACAACCCTTTATGCTTTCTAGAAATTCTCCATAGCTCGTAGGTTCATCGTTGTCCAACAACATGACCTCCAAGACAGGGTTGTCGTACCACTCAGGGGCAGTACACGTCCTTGTCGACCTACGAGGTTCGATAGTAACTTCATCCGAAGCATCATGATCATCATCATTAACTTCCTCTTCAACTAACATAGGCTTCACAGAAACATCTTCCTGCGCTGCGCTACTCTCTCGTTGAAATAAAGGTTCAATAACCTCATCAAGTTCTATCTTCCTCCCACTCAATTCTTTCAAGAGAAACTTTTTCTCGAGAAAGGACCCAGTTTTAGCAACAAACATTTTATGCTTGGATCTGAGATAGAACGTTCACCCAACTGTTCTTAGGGTATTCTATGAAGATGCATTTGTCCGCTTTGGGTTCGAGCTCATTAGGTGAAAACATTTTCCACACAAGCGTCGCAGCCCAAACATTAAGGAATGACAACTTAGATTTCTATCAAACCGTAATTCACACGGTGTCATCTGAACGAATTTAGATGGTGACCTATGTAAAGTGAATGTAGTTGTCTCTAATGCATAACCCCAAAAATTATAGTAACAAAACGATAAGAGACATCATAGAACGCACCATATCCAATAGAGCACGACTATGACGTTCGAACACAGCATCACACTATGGTGTTCCAAGTGGCGTGAGTTGTGAAACAACTTTCACATTGTCTAAAGTTGTATGCCAAACTCGTAACTCAGATATTCACCTCCATGATCATATCGCAGACATTTTTATCTTCTTGTCACGAGGATCTTAAACTTCACTCTGAATTTGCTTGAACCTATCAAACGATTCAGACTTGTGTTTCATTAAGTAAATATACACTATATCTACTCAAATCATCAGTGAAGGTAATAAAATAACGATATGCAATGCACGCTACAAGACTCATTGGATTGCATACATCAACATGTATCATTTCCAATAAATCACTTGCCCGCTCCATCCATCTGGAAAATGGGGTCCTTAGTCATCTTGCCCAAGAGGCATGGTTCACATGTCTCAACCAATTCGAAATCGAATGAGTCCAAAGATCCATAAGCATGAAGTTTCTTCATGCGCTTTATACCAATATGACATTTAGCGGCAGTGCCACAAGTATGTGGTACTATCATTATTAACTTTGTATCTTTTGGCATCAATGTTATGAACATGTATATTACTACGATCAAGATTCAACAAACCATTCTCACTGGGTCCATGACCATCGAAGGTATCATTCATGTAAACAGAATAACCATTATTCTCTAACTTAAATGAATAACTATGTTGCAATAAACACGATCTAATCACGTTCATGCTCAACGCAAAACACCAAATAACATTTATTTAGGTTCGTCACTAATCCTGAAGGTAGAGAGAGCGTGCGATGTTGATCACATCAACCTTGGAAACATTTCCAACACACATCGTCACCTCACCCTTAGCTAATTCTCCGTTTATTCCATAGCTTTTATTTCTAGTTACTATCATTTAGCAACCGAACTGGTATCCAATACCCAGGTGCTACTAGGAGTACTCGCAAGGTACACATCATTAACACGCATATCAAATATACTTCTGTCGATGTTGCCAGCCTTCTTATCTACCAAGTATCTAGGGTTGTTTCGCTTCAACGACCGCTCTCCTCATAATCGAAACACTTAGTCTCGGGTTTGGGTTCAACTTTGGGTTGCTTCACTAGAGCAGCAACTAACTTGCTATTCATGAAGTTTCCCTCCTTGCTATTGCCCTTCTCGAAACTAGTGGTTTGACTAACCATCAACACTTGACGCTCCTTCTTGATTTCTACCTTCGCGGTGTCAAACATCGCGAACAGCTCAGGGATCATTATTTTTATGTCTGGTATTTTATAGTTCATCACCAAGTTCTAGTAGTTTAGTGACAGTGACTTGGAGAACTATATCAATCACTATCTTATTTGGAAGATCAACTCCCACTTGATTCAAGCGATTGTAGAACCCAGACAATCTGAGCACATGCTCCATGATTGAGCTATTCTCTTTCATCTTGCAGGCAAAGAATCTTGTTGGAGATCTCATATCTCGCAACACGGGCACGAGCCTGAGATCCTAATTTCAGCTCTTAGAACATCTCATATGTTCCGTGGCGTTCAAAATGTTTCGGACCCTCAATTCTAAGCCGTAATGCACGACGCACTAAACTATCAAGTAGTCATCATAATGTGCCTGTCAGATGTTCACAACATCTATAGATGACGCTAGAGGGGTTGGCGCACCGAGCGATGCATTAAGGACATAAGCTTCTGTGCAGCAATGAGGACAATCCTCAGATCACGGACCCAGTCCGCAATATTGCTACCATCATCTTTCAACTCTATTTCTCTAGGAACATATAAAATTTCAAGGGAGCTACAATGCGAGCAAGTAATCTACAACATAATTTGCGAAGACACTACCGACTATGTTCATGATAATGAGTTCAATTAATCATATTACTGAAGAACTCCCACTCAAATTGACATCCCTCGGGTCATTCGTGTGATACATGATCTAAATTCACCAACTCAAGTCCGATCATCACGTGAGTTGAGGTAGTTTCAATGGTGAACATCATCATGTTGATCATATCTACTATATGACTCATGTTCGACCTTTTGGTCTCTTGTGTTCCGAGGCCATGTCTGTACATGCTAGGCTCGTCAAATTTAACCCGAGTGTTCTGCATGTGCAACACTGGCTTGCAACCGTTGTATGTGGACGTAGAGTCTATCACACCCGATCATCACGTGGTGTATCGACACGACAAACTTTCACAATGGTGCACACTCGGGGAGAACACAATTCGTCTTGAAATTTAAGTGAGGGATCACCTTATAATGCTACCGTCATCCTAAGTAAAACAAGGTGCATAAAAGGATTAACATCACATGAAAATCATAAGTGACATGATATGGCCATGAACTTGTGCTTTTGATCTCCATCTTGAAAGCACCGACATGATCTCCATCGTCACCGGCATGACACGATGATCTCCATCATCTTGATCTCCATCAACGTGTCGCCATCGGGGTTGTCGCGCCCACCATGCTTCTACTACTATTGCTACCGTTTAGCGATAAAGTAAATCATTACATAACGCTTAATGATTGACACGCAGGTCATACAATAATTAAAGACAACCCTATGGCTCCTGTCGGTTTCCGTAGTCATCGACATGCAAGTCGTGATATTCTATACAAAACATGATCATCTCATACATCACATATATCTCATCATGTAATTGGCCATATCACATCACAACATGCCCTGCAAAAACATGTTAGATGTCCTCTAATTGTTGTTTCATGTTTTACGTGGCTGCTACGGGTATCTAGAAAGAACAATTCTCACCTACGCAAAAACCACAATGGTGATACATAAGTTGCTTTTCAACCTTCTCAAGGACCGCCTTTGTCGAATCCGATCAAACTAAAGTAGGAGAAACAGACACCCGCCAGCCATCTTTGTGCAACGAGGTTAGACGTCAGTCGATGGAACTGGTCTCTCATAAGCGTATGAGTAAGGTTGGTCCGGGACGCTTCATCCTACAATACCGCTGAACCAAAACATGACCAAGGGAGGAAGCAATCTAAGCATCAACGCCCCCAAACTCTTTGTGTTCTACTCGAGATCTCATCTACACATAGACCTAGCTCTGATACCACTGTTGGGAAACGTCGCATGGGAAACAAAAATTTTCCTACGCACACACAAGATCTATCCATGGTGATGAGGATCTACGAGAGGGAGAGTGGATCTACATACCCTTGTAGATCGCTAAGCGGGAAGAATTAAGAAACGCGGTTGGTGTAGTCGAACGTCTTCGCGATCCAAATTGACGAGCATCTCGCGATCTCATCATGATCCGTCTTGCGATCCAATCACGATCCGCCCCACGAACTCATCACGATCTGTCCCGCGATCTCATCATGATCCGTCTTGCGATCTTGATCACGGTCCTTCCGATCTAGCGCCGAAAGGACTGCACCACCACGTTCAGCATACATACGGCTCGATGACGATATCCGCTTCTTGATCCAACAAGAGAGAGCGGATAGGTAGACGAGTTCTCCGGCAGCGCAACGGCATGGCGGCGATGGTGGTGGAGGAATTCCAGCAAGGCTTCACCTAAGCACCGCTGAAAACCGATCTAGAGGAGAAAACGATCTAGAGCAAGAAGAGGGCATCACATGGCAATTATGGTTAGCTTTTCCCTTTAAATCTTCTAGTATATATAGGAGGGGGACAGGGGAGGAGGCAGCCTCAAACCCTCAAGGTTTGGTCAAAATTGGAGGTGGAGGAGTCCTACTCCAATCCTATTAGGAGTAGGATTCCTCCTTTCCACTTGGAAACTCTTTCCACCTCTCCACCTTTGGATTTTTTTCCTTCTCAAACCACTCCAGCCGCATGGGCCCTTAGAGGAGGCTTCGGCCAGCCCACCAGAGGCTGGTTTACCTCCTCCCACAGCCCATGTAGCCTCTTGGGTCGAGACACCCCTCCCGATGGTCCCCCGGTACCCTCCCGACACTCCCGGTACACTATCGATGAGCCCGAAACTTTTCCGACAACCAAAATAGGACTTCCTATATATCAATCTTTACCTCCGGACCATTCTGGAGCTCCTCATGACGTTCGAGATCTCATCTGGGACTCCGAACAACCTTTGGTCACCACCATACATAACTCTATACTACTGAAACGTCAACGAACCTTAAGTGTGCAGACCCTACGGGTTCGAGAACTATGTAGACATGACCGAGACACCTCTATGGTCAATAACCAATAGCGGGACCTAGATGCCCATATTGGTTCCTACATATTCTATGAAGATATTTATCGGGCGAACCTCTATGTCAAGGATCCAGTTAATCCCGTATGATGTTCCCTTTGTTCTTCGGTATGTTACTTGCCCTAGATTCGATCGTCGGTATCTCCATACCTAGCTCAATCTCATTACCGCCAAGTCTCTTTACTCGTTCCGTAATACAAGATCCCGTGGCTAACACTTAGTCACATTGCTTGCAAGGCTTATTGTGATGTTGTATTACCGAGTGGACCCTGAGATACCTCTCCGTCACACGGAGTAACAAATCCCAGTCTTGATCCATGCCAACCCGACAGACACCCTCGGAGATACCTATAGAGCACCTTTATAGTCACCCAGTTACGTTGCGACATTTGATACACACAAGGCACTCCTCCGGTGTCAGTGAGTTGCATGATCTCATGGTCATAGGAACAAATACTTGACATGCAAAAAACAATAGCAATAAACTTACACGATCATATGCTACGTTTGTAGTTTGGGTCTTGTCCATCACATCATTCTCCTAATGATGTGATCCCGTTATCAAATGACATCTCATGTCCATGACTAGGAAACCATAGCCAGCTTTGATCAACGAGCTAGTCTATTAGAGGCTTACTAGGGACATGGTGTTGTCTATGTATCCACACATGTATCTGAGTTTCCGATTAATACACTTATAGCATGGATAATAAACAATTATCATGAACAAGGAAATATGATAATAACCAATTTATTATTGCCTCTAGGGCATATTTCCAACAGTAGATCCATTGGTGACTTGCTTGTTCCTCCTACTGGATCGATTCCTTGGTTCTCAACAACTGAGGGAAGTACTTATAAACTTCGCTGCATCACCCTTTCCTCTTCAAGGGAAAACCAACGCATGCGCAAGAGGTAGCACTAACCCAACCACTCCTGAACAACATCAGGGTGATCCCGATGGGAAGATAGATCGTGAAAACCCTGAGGACCCCACTGACCCCGAAGACAGCAGCTAACTACCTATGTCCGACGACAAGGTCAGCCTCGGCGTTGGGGATTTCATCGTCCTCGAAGATCCGCTTGATCAAGAGAGATTCTAGCGCAAACTGATCGCCACCGCTCGAAGCCTCAAGATGAGATGAAAGCAAATCAAAGCTGGACAAGACACCCTCAATGACAGATGAACGTGAGTCCTAGTTGCCGAGGAAGGGCACGACTATGGAAGCCAGGATCAAAAAAAGATGACCCGCGTCACCGCTTATTGCGAGAATTCCACGACGAGGCCCTTGAGCCCGCACTCCTTAGACACAACAAAGACGACCAGCCGGACCCCCCCTCGAGGATGGTACAGACCGACTGGCAAAGTGGGACAAGTACCCAAACACCCCCGCAAAGGACGAAAAGAACCAACGTGACCCAATGTAGCGACCCGACCTCAAACGGTCAAGCCTTTGTGTGTTGTGTGCCATCCCTGCATCAATATGCTGGCACATACAGTACAAAAATGTATATATCAAAGTGCAATCACATGTAAATGACGAAAACTGATGTATACCTCGAAATCTCAGCGGAAACAGTCAACGGGAGTGGAGTCCCAATAACACCAACGACAGGTTGAGTGCAGACCGTAACCCTGAATCGTACTCTTACTTGTCGTAGAAGAATATCTGCAACATGAGACATTGTAGCCATGTAGGTCAGCATATTGAATATGCCGGCAAGTCACAAAAGAGAGGGTGAAAAGATAATCATCTATACTATATGCATATATGGCAGGTGGGGCTGTAAATTTAAGTTTTGCGTAAAGCAAATTTTTCCTACAACAAGAGAGGGGGCAAAGCAAAAAATTATTACTACAATGTTGGTTGTTTAATGAGATGGTTCCACCAACCAATTCTCATACCCAAGTTAACAATTATACCCTCATCATTATAATTACTTGTGTTGAGACTTCCTGATAGTTTCAGTTCCTTTGGCTCAAGTTGTCCATGACCGTGGACACGTCTAATTGATTCGGTTTGAGTACTCTGCAGATTTTTGCACACATTCCCCACAAGATTTGATCACCTCTGTTGAATTCCTCACACTTCAGGGTGTTTGAGAAATGGATGACCAAAACATGGTCTTTCAAAGGTTTCATCTGAGACTCTGTCGGTGCCCATCCATTCCTACCATTCTTATACATCTCATAGCACCGGCTGTCTAGAGTCACCACAATGTCCAACCAAGCTAGGGCCCATAATGGCTTGTGGGTGTGCAGGTAAGCCTTGGGTCTTGAAGTATCCATTCATCTCTTTGTGCCTGGGTGGACCTTTCCGCGTGAATACTAGCGCTTCTCTAGCATCACATAGGCTACCACTGGGTTTCCAGGGTGTCATTCTTCCATCATCCACCTAGAGGTGTATTGCATCATGAGGTATTGAAAGTTTTTGGAGTCTTTAGTCTTGATCATTAAGTTCTCGCAACACTCATGAAACACTCAACCAAACCCCGTCTACTATAAGCATAGCAAAATAAAAATTACGTCCCAGGCCAAAGTAACAAGGATGTTGGGGAGTCTACCAGATGATACTACTCACGTAACCAAGTTTCCAAGTACCTTATTTGCATGCAATGGGTGGAAAGGTTGAACTAATGCAAAATTGAAAACATAGGTAATAACATGATCAATGTGAAATTGCCTGGTAAGGCTGATGAAGATAAAATCGCTCTCACAAAATAACTTGATAGAACTATTCGCCAGTCTCTGATGAAATCTATATAATCAAACATTGTACTCATATAAGCAATCATACTAGCAATCAATACTAACAATCAACAAGTAACACAAAACCAAACACAAAAGGGTTGTGATGAAGTAAATACTTAAGACAAAAGTTAAAATAACACAACTAAAATAACAGAAAACAAAATATAAAACAAATAAATAACAAAAGGTATATTTTATAAAACAATTTTATTAAAAGTATTTTCAAATAGCAAATCAAACTAGCAATGGAAATCAATTGCAAGTTATAATTGAACTAGCTTTGATTGCATGCTATCAACTAATAATAAAAGACATAAAAATAAACTTGGTTGAAATACTACTACTAAGTAACAGAAAACAAAGTAAAACTTGTCAAATAATATAAAATAAAATAAAATAAAACAATTTAAAATAAAAGAAATAGGAATAAACTAAAAAAGAATTAAAACAAAATCTGTTTTGCTTGAAATCCTAATTTAGAATATTCTAAAAATTCCCTAATTGAACATAGTGATAAATCTAACTAATAAAAACAGTGGCAAAAAGTTTCATTCAAAAGTATGTTTTTAAACTCAAGCTATTCAAATTCTAATGATTCGAGAAAAGTTAACAGAATTCAAATTTGAAGTTTCAAATATGGTCAAACTTGATATCTATAGAAACTAGAGTAAATTTGTGACACAATGGAAAAAAGAATCACTAGAAAACAATTAAAAACTTAAAAGTTATAGTTATTTTAAAATCAGAAACAAATTTGTTTCACAAAAGAAAACAGAAAAAGAAAATCTAACCTCATGCACAGGGGGTGACGTGGCAGTTTCTGGTTGGCTATGGGGTGTGCACGCATGGGCTAAATGAGCGGACGATCGCTAATTAAGATATAACGTTTTGGCTAAAAGAACTAAACAGAAAACTGGGTGGTTCACTAAAAATAAACCGAAGGGGTACGTGGCTTCTAATCTTGGCCGTCTATCTAGATCGGACAGAGGAGGAGGAAGGAGAGCTCACAACTGTGGAGGTGGCCAGCGAAAGTGGATTTCGACGAGGCAGGAACGGCAGAGTCGACATGGAGATTCCTCTGGTGGTCCTCCGGCGAAGGCGAAGATGACAATAGATGCAGAGGAGCTCAGCGGATCTCCTGGTGGTGTCTACCGGGCTTGGGGACGCCAGGGAGGAGTGAATCGTTGGCAATGGCGGCAGGGGTCTTCAGACGTCGATGGCGAGGGAGTTCCAAGGGGTGTGAGGCTTGCGCAAGCTTACAAGGGTGCGGGAGAGAGTGGTGAGTTCGTGGGTGGCCTCGGGAGATGGCGAGGTGGTCAGGGTGGTGCGGCAGAATGATAATGGTGTGGCAGCATTTGGGTGGCTCCGACGAGCAAAAGTGGGGCGAGAGGGCACGGGGTTGGGGATTTTCCGACGTGAATCAAACGAGGGGGATCTTCTGTATTTATAGACGCGGTCACGGCGAGCTTTTGTCAAGTGGCGATCGGATCCGATGAGGATCCGGAAGGGGATCAGCGGTGCCGGCGAGAAAGGAAGGAGGGTGTCTATGGGAGAGATGACCGATCGGGGCGAGATTCGGTTGTGTGGTTCTTGCATATCAGCGAGTGCGCGCGCAAGGAAAGTGAGTGATGGCCGATTCCTTGCTGCTTCGGCGTCGAGGCCGCGTCGGCACGCTGTGGGCTCGGCCCAGTGGGTGATTAGGCTGGCTAGGTCGTTTGTTGGCCAGGCTCGTCCGTTTTATATTTTAAAAATAATTTATCTTTTGTTTTTAAACTCGAAAGAAAAGCAAACAAAAGAAAATGATAACAACACCAAAAGTAGTGATGTTATATACCAAAATGATCCGGAGAATAAATGCAATTTGTTTAACATTATTCCCTGGCCAAAATAAATAGTTTTTTGAAAAAGATTTCTCAGAAAAACCTTAATTGGTTTTAATTCCTTTTTGCAAATAATTTTAAAATAACCCCATGAGTTTCATGGTTCAAATATTTCACAAAAATACCCCTGGTTTGGAGGGTCATGTTCCTCCTCTCAAAAGTTTGAATTTGGGCACGTGATATTTTGAATTCATGCAAACTTTAAATAGGACCAAGTATTGAATAGAAGATTTTCAATAGTTTTCAATTTCACTTTTCAAATTTTTATTTTGAAGAAGTCATGTCATCTTCTCTCAATGGTTTGGATTGGATGAAATTGAATTCAAAAACAAAAGGGGAATGTCATGTTATTCCCTCTCATTCAAAAGTTTCAAAAAGTTTCAAATTTCACTCACTTTCAAACAATCATTCAATCAATTCAATCATTCTATTGATTAATATAACATTACAAAATTTGGGATGTTACACCCGAAGACCTGTTCGGCCTACGACACACTCTAAATGCTCACGCATGACTACCAAGATCCATTTACGAATCCAAAGGACGAACCCCTGCCAGATGGGACGGGTATTAGGCCTGGCTCGACCAGAATGATAGGGTTTGGGGATAGCATCGGGACTGAACTGAACCCAACCTCTGGCGCGACGTAGCCAGGGTTAGGGGCGCTGCCCATCTGATGTGTTTCACTAAGGTGATGCACCACCCATTCCCCGAGGTATTTAAACCCGTAAACATCGAACAACACGACAACACTACTAATTCGACTATTTTGATTGAATATTTTCTTCTTCACATACACATGGCTCGTGGAGACGACCTCCACGCCATAAGGTACTTACCACTAAAGCTCAAATGAGTAGCACAACATTAGCTGAACAATCTCCCCAAAAACTGCATAGGGAGTTGGGAAGAGCTTGGGGATGCCTTCTACTCTATCTTTCATGGCACCTACATTCGGCCTCCGGATGCTGTGGACGTGAGACACATCGTTCAACAAGCCAGAGAATCACCCCGAAAATTCAGAAACCGATTCCTAACCAAGAAAAACCAAATTGTTGATTGCTGTGACATTGAGGCGTTGGTCTCTTTCGGGGAAAATATTCGGGATGAATGGCTAGCCCATCAACTCGGACAGGAACAACCTCGAACAATGTCCGCTCTCACGTCACTTATGTCCCGCTTTTGTGCAGGCGAAGACAACTAGCTAGCACGCTGAAACAACCCTCCTTCAAACCCCAACACTGCTGAAGCGCGGAACAACAACGGGAAGCCTCGACATAACAAGAATAAACATTGGCATAACGACACCGAAACCGAAGACACGACGGTTAACGCTAGATTTAGTAACTCAAAATCATCACAGTGGAAGAAACCCTCTAAAGGGAATAGTGATGGACCCTCTCATCTGGAAAAAATATTGGACATGCCCTGCCAGATTCATGACACTCAAGACAAGCCGACCACCCACACCAACCTTAACTGTTGGGTGTTTAAACACGCAGGCAAGCTTGCAGCCGAATACCACGGTAAGGGCGCCCGCAGCAAGGACGCCAAAGAGCCTCACATGCCAAATAATGGAGGCCAGAAGCAATTCCCCCCTAAGGTAAAAAAGTGTGAACATGATCTACGTCACCCATATACCAAATAAGGAGATGAAACGTGCACTTCGGGACGTATACACCATAGATCTCGTCGCCTTGAAATTCAACCCATGCTTGGCTTGCCCAATCACCTTCGACCGCACTGACCACCCAACCAGTATTCGACATGGTGGGTCAGCTGCTCTGGTACTCGATCCCATAGACCATTTAACAAAGGGTCCTTATGGACGGAGGTAGCAACCTCAATCTGATCTACGCAGACATGGTGAAGAAAATGGGCATTGATCCATCAAGGATCAAACCTAGCAACACTACCTTTAAATGTATCATATGTGGTGTCGAGGCAAGCTGCTTGGGCACCATAACTCTGGAAGTGGTGTTAGGTTCGCGCGACAACTTCCAGAGTGAGGACTTGATCTTCGATATCGTCCCCTTTAGAAGCGGTTACCACACACTTCTGGGCCGAACATCATTCGCCCGCTTCAACGCTGCCCCCCATTACGCGTACATGAAGCTCAAGATGCCTAGACCCAAGGGGGTCATCACCGTATGTGGCAACAAGGAGCGTTCGTGTGACATCCCAAGATTTCTAACCAGTAGTCATGCTAATTAGTCATGCCAAGTCAGCATCATTAAGCCCTATAAAAACAATTAGGATAATCCAACTCAAATTCAAGTTTAAAATAAAGTGAAAATAAATAATTATCCCAACTACAAAACAAAATTGTTGATATTAGTGAAAATAATCCCAAAGCAATTATAAAAATGAAATCAACATTATTTGAATTCCCAAGTTGAGCCTGGCATCCAAAATAGGACCAAACAACAACCTTATTAACCATTAAATTGAGTATAAAAATTCAAATGAATTCAATCGAACCCCAAACCTTCTTATGGCCGTACTAAATATTGTAATATAGTTATGTGGTAAAACTCCATATTTTACAAAATTTTCTCGGCATTAGAATCAATACAAAAAATAATTAACTACAATCTAAAACAGAAAATTAAAAAATAAAAGAAAAAACCTGGACCCCCCACTGGGCCGTAGCCCAGCTTGGCCTCCCAACTGGCCTAGCCACCCCCTCCACCCCTTCCCTAACCTGTATAGTGGCTGGAGGGTGGGGATGCCCACCATGGTGCACCCTCGACCATGCGCCAGCAACCGACCGGTTGCCGTCGACCTATATGGCTCGGGTGCCCTGCCTCGCCACCCCTAGCCTCTCCCCTCCCCTCATCGCGCCCCCCGCTCTGGTACCCCTCGGGATCGAGCCTGTGGCCACACCTCCCCCCCGAGCGGTCACTGCGGCAAGCCGCTGTGCGGCGCCGACACCGTCGCCACTGGCCACCGGACCTCCTTGTGCCCTCCCAACGACTTCGTCACCTCCGCATGAGTGCGTGGCAGGCTGCACCCCAACCGCCCCACTGTGTTGCTCCTGTCGCTTGCTGTTGCGCCACTAGTCCCCGCGCGAGCTCACCCATCCCCCGGCATTTTCCACCATCGGTCGTGCCGCCCCCTTAGCCAGCCGCCACCGGCCGTTGCCACTGCTAGCCACGACCATGGCTAAGGCCGTGCGTGCGCCTATGCATGTCTGCTGCGTTTTGTATCACTACCACGTGCCCCTGCTACCTCTTCAGCTTGCATTGGTTTTCCCTTGAAGAGGAAAGGGTGATGTAGCGAAGTAGATAAGTATGTCCCTCAGTTGTTGAGAACGAAGGTATCAATCCAGTAGGAGGAACAAGCAAGTCACCAATGGATGCACCTACAAAAACAATCAAACTCTTGCACCCAACGCTATACAGGGGTTGCCAATCCCTTCAAGGTTACTTGCAAGGATTAGATCTGATAGAGATACATGGGAAAGATTGTGGAAAGTAAAAAGGTAAATAAAATTAAAGCAAGGTATTTTTGGTATATAGATCTGAAAATATAATATGGAAAATAGACCCGGGGGCCATAGGTTTCACTATAGGTTTCTCTCTTGAAGGAAAATAACACGGTGGGTGAACAAATTACTAACGAGCAATTGATAGAAAAGCACATAGTTATGACGATATCCAAGGCAATGATCATGCATATAGGCATCACGTCCGTGTCAAGTACACCAAAACGATTCTGCATCTACTACTATTACTCCACACATCGACCGAATCCTGCCTGCATCTAGAGTATTAAGTTCATGAAGAATAGAGTAACGCATTAAGTAAGATGACATGATGTAGAGGGATAAACTCAAGAAATATGATGAAATCCCCATATTTTTACCCTTGATGGCAACAATACAATACGTGCCTCGCTACCCCTACTTCTTCACTTGGTGAGGACACCACAAGATTGAACCCAAAACTAAGCACTTCTCCCATTGCAAGAATTACCAATCTAGTTGGCCAAACCAAAGCAATGACTCAAAGAGACTTGCAAAGATATGAAATCATGCATATAAGAATTCAGAGAAGAACCAAATAATAATAATAGATAAGCTGATCATAAACCTACAATTCATCGAATCTCGACAAACACAACGCAAAAGAGTATTACATCAGAGAGATCCCCATGAAGATCATGGAGAACATGGTATTGAAGCACAAAAAGAGAGAATAAGCCATCTAGCTACTAGCTATGGACTCGTAGGTCTGTGGTGGACTACTCACGCATCATCCGAGGGGCAATGGAGTTGATGTAGATGCCCTCCGTGATCGAATCCTCCTCCGGCAGATTACCGGAAAAGGCTCCAACATTGGATATCTCGGGAACGGTGGCTTCTGGCGGCGGAAAAGTATTTACGTGGCTCTTTTTGGTATTAGGGGAATATTTGGGAATTTATAGGCCGAAGATTAGGGTTAGGAGATCTGCTGGGGGACCAAAAGCCAGGGGGCGCGCCCCTGGCCGCGCCAGGGTGGCTTGTGACCTCTGGCAGGTCTCCTGCCCCCTCTCCAAGTCTCATAGATATCTTCTGGTCCAAGAAAAATCATTGCAAAGATTTTATTCCATTCGAACTCCGTTTAATATTCCTTATCTACAATACTCAAAAACAAGGAAAGAACAGAAACTCGCACTAGGCTCTAGGTTAATAGGTTAGTCCCAAAAATAATATAAAATAGCATATTAATGCATATAAAACATCCAAAACAGATAATATAATAGAATGGAATAATAATAATTTATAGATATGTTTTAGACGTACCCCCTCAAAACATTAAAAAAAAGAAATGAAAAGTATATATTATAAAAATAATAAATTAGTTAATTAATTAATTAATTAACTAGATGATTAATATTAATTAGTTAATTAACCTGTTAATTAGTTAGCACTAAATGGCAATGGGCCCCACGCCGTGTTGATGAGTCAACTTTGACTAGTCAACTAGGACCCCAAGTCCCACTGCTTAGTTGACTAGTCAACAACCCTATTGACTGCTGACACCGACATGGCATCATGGTGACATCATATAATTATTGTTGAATTAATTTAAATCTCTTTATTTTTTGAATATTAATAAAACTTTAAAATTTAATATAAATTAATCCGTAAGCAGAAGAAAATTATTTATACATGAAAGTTGATCAGAAAAATCCCACATGCCCCTATCATAACGAACGTGAAACTTTTCCATTGAATTCATCTGTCCGGTAGTAACCCGAGACCCGGGAAATATCATCAGATATTCTGCTGCTCCGTTTGTGACGAGTAGTACCGCGTTAGCTCATGCCTAGCACTTCATATTGCCATTTCATGCATTGTGTTGCATCTGTCTGCCTTATATTTATTGTTTCTCCTCCTCTTCTTACTGATAGACTCCGAGACCGACGCTACTACCGGGTACGACTACGCCACTAATGACCAGCCTGTTGCAACAGAGCATCAAGGCAAGAAAACCCCCTTGAGCATTTCGATACCGCCCATTCTTTCTCTTTTATGCTTGCATTAGATTTTGCTTCTGTTGGATATAGCTCATATGTTGATGCATAGCCTAATTTTGATAAACCGCTAATACCTGCTACTTCATTAAACTGCTTAGCATATGTTGTTAGTGACCCCTGTGACCCCTTAGTCCTAGTTTCCACGCTTTAATTATCATTTACTCGATCATCATGATCAACGAGCCAGGCCCGTCACATCACCGCACACCCCCTTAGTTGTACGACTTTGCAGAACTACTATCGAGTGTCGAGGGTGACACCTCATGAAGTACTCATGATGTTAGTTCTGTAGTGTAGCTAGTCGGTTGTGGTAAATAGAGGGTGATACCTCTCCACCACTCCCGATTTCGACTCTGTCATGCAACCCCCCTCGAGTGTGGGACCCCTGAGGATGATTCCTCTAAGTCCACCTTGACGGTTGCATTGAGCCGGAACCATTGAGGGTGATTCCTCAGGTCCAGCCATGATGTTTTATACACATGGTTACTATAACTTGGTTACAGAAAGATGTTGATGATGGGTCGGCCCTGAAGGGTGCCCACGGATTGATGACGACGAGGCGTGGCCGGGCAGGTGAGGCCCTTGCCACAAGACCTCGAGATGGGTCAACGAGACCGCACATTCTGGGTCACGCTTGTCACCATACTTTATAAAATGCTAAGGGTTTGGGTATTTGATCTGAGTTGGTCGTTTGACCTTTTTTGCACTAACCTTCACGTGGGACAAGTTATGGGTACTCAACGTCGTTGTATCAGCCGAAGCTCTTCGAACGTCAGCAATGGAGCGGCACGCGCCCGAGTGGTCCGCGACGACATTGTTCTTATAAGAGGTGCTAGGACTAATCTCGGCCGCCCATGCATCGTGCATGAGTGCAAAGGGTGGGTGGGCCCATGACCCCTATGCAGTTAGGATTTAGACTGGCAGGCTGGCCTCTCTGTTGAGCCTAGGTAGGGCGATGACATGTTGATATCCCGAGATTGGGCACGACCCAAGAAAGTGTGTCCGGCCGGAGGTGATCAAGCGTGTTGGAAGTGTGGTGCACCCCTGGAGGGATGGATTCAACTATTCGAATAGCCATGTCCATGGTAAAATGATGACTTGGAGTTTTACCTCGATCTAATACGACTAAAATTGTGATTTAAAATTTCTGGGCATGTTTACTTGTTAAAATTGCTGCAATAATATTGCTATATATGAGTTACCAATCTACACTCTTCTAATGCTGTAAGATGCTGAAGATGCTAGTCTTCAATAGGAATAGGCCTTTCCCCCTCATTCTTGCTTTTCTGCAGTGAGTCTAGATATAACCCCATTCCTTTGATACTGATGCATATTTTAGTATAGTTCTGATGTAAGACTTGCGATTACTTTGGATGAGTACTCACCGCTTCTATGCGCTCTCTTTCCCCCTCGATACGATTACTGTGTTCAGATGATGGAGCCCAGGAGATGGAGTATGCCCCTGATGACTACTACAACACCGCTGGAGCTTACTACTACGTGGAGAGTGTCGACGCTCAGGGGTAGTTAGGAGGTTCCTAGGCATGAGGCCTTGCCTCTTTCAATCCGTTGCTTATGTTTGTGCTAGCCTTCTTAAGGGAGAACTTGTTTAACTTATGTCTGTACTCAAATATTATTTGCTTCCACTGACTCATTTGTATGTCGAGCTTATGTGTTCGAGCCCTTGAGGCCCAGGCTTGTAATATGAAGCTTGTATGATTTTTATTTGTGTCTAGAGTTGTGTTGTGATATCGATCAGTGAGTCCCTAATCTTTGTCGTACGCATTTGCGTGTATGATTAGCGTATGGTCAAAATGGGGGCGTCATAGTTTGCTCTGAACAGAGGAACACATCGCGGTTCTAGCAGCCGAGGTTCAGCTCGGTGGACACAGGCCAAACAATCAGCCCATCGTCAAAGGATGAAAGGTAAGTAAGCGGGCCCGAGCTTTGTTTCAACGTCCAAAGTTTTCTCACAAACCACGCAAATAGGAATACGCGCCCATAGCACAACACTGATACTTGTAAGGTGCGTACCCCAAAGTCGCAATTTTGCACAAAAGATTCCGTAGGTAGTTGTGGGGACCTTCCATCCAATGGCATGGCGTTTGACTGAACCGAACACTGTCATATATGTCTTTTGACAAACCCAGGCTCCATTCAAAGGATCATGTCAACAACATTAATCTCACATAATTCAGCGACCTTCAATAACTTTGCTCACAAGGCCCGCTCGTCGACTACCACCTCCTCTAAAGGAGCACCCTCCAGGAGAACAAAGGCGCAGACGTATAACAGGACACAATAAGGACATCAAGCCATTTTTTATCAAGGTCTAGTGTAAAGCTTTTTTTCATGTAAATTTATTTTCGCATACTTGTACCAGTTGCGTGAGCAACCAAAGTTTATAGAACGTCAAGTGTCCATCGCAATAATGCCCAAACATTATGGCAATTATTGATATTGTGCATAAATGTTTTGCTCTTAAATGCAAGATACTTCAGTATGTATTTTCTTCAGATGCGATTGATCCATAAAACTGGGGGCTTGATTAACTCTCCCCGCACATCAGCCCAAACACTATCTTGATATCATGTGTTCGGCGTCTTGGATATTGCTTTATATGCATCAGTTATGAATTGTGTCTTTGGTCAAAGGTTGGGTTGCCTGGCTCCTTTGCTTCCCCTTTTACGTTCCGCTTGTTCGGCTAAAAGGGGAAAGGGAGCACTATTGTGATTGTACTTCTAGTTTGTTTGGTTAAGTACCTCGATGGGGAAAGCCAAAAACTAACTCGCATAATAAGCGTGAATTGATCCGCGATCCGATGACAAGTGTTAAACTAAGAATCGTTGGAGGTTCACCGTGTTAAAACAGAGGGTTTGGAGTAACACGAGCCATGTGTTGCGAGTTTTGCATAAAACACCGAACATTACAAAGTAGAGGAGGGCTAGTGCTCACTCCCCGCATTCCTATGGTTAAGCGAAAACAATAAAGCCGCTAGTCTAATTGCCTTGTTTTATTCTGAACTACCGCCTCCAGGTACCAAGACGTTGGCTAAGGGTAACAATGCGGATATTGGAAACACCCCTTTTAGTATCTATAGGGGGTTGAAGCCGATAACTGGTAACTTTCAGGATTAAAACAACCACACGGGCGTCAAAATTAATAAAAGCACACCATGCCAAATACCATGCAAATTCACAAACATTAAGGAGAGAATAAAGTTTAAACCGTCAAACATCAGGTGGTACTTTCACTCAAGAACTACATCCTTTGGACATAAATCCTCTATTGCCCGTGCACCATCCATAACGGCAGAAAAATACAGCTCGGGACGCCTATGCTCCTTCCTAGGCCGCGGAGGACCAGTAGCCATTTTGGTGGGCGTCAACTTCGGCCAATGCACCATCGTCCTCGCAAGCGCCATCCGGGCACCCTCGGTGCAGGCTGAGCGAGTCAGGACGTCAACCCAGGGCATGACAACGACCAAACTTTGCACCACACCAAACTAGCTGCCTGATAGCGGCTCTGTAGGCCATAACCGGATACAAAGATCCTTCATGGCCGGCTCGGCTATGCGATGCAACTCCATTAGCTACTTCGACTGAATGGAGACAAGGAGTGGTTGCTCTGGGGCCTGAAACCGCTCCTACAACTGCTATTAATCAGCATCCCCTTCCTAGGAGGCATAATGCTGTGCCGCATCAGTCGCACTCTTGGACAGGTCCGCAAACACGCTTGGAGAATGCCACAATCGAGTGAGCAAAAAAAAACTTTTTTCACCAACATGGCATTGCAGTAAGTATCGATTACCACTTGCAATCTTCTTTATTTGGCGGAGTTCCTTCTCATGGTGCATCACCTCCATGCGTGCCTCCTGGAGGGTTACAGATTTCAAGGACAGATCGGTAGCTTGCTCCTTGCTTTTCTACTCACGGGTATCTCACTTGGAGATGGCATCCTTGAGCTCCTGTTGCACTTCTGCAACCGTGGCCTCATGCTTGTTACTTTCGGATTTTACCGATAACATATCGACAACCGGTCGTTCGGCAGCAGCCTTATGTTTGGCAGTCTCCTGCCTTGCCTTTGACAATTCGGCCTTGAGATTCTTGATCTCCACGGCCACAGCTGCATTGAGCATTAACATATTAATTTTTAGGATACAACCATGAAAATTCCTCTCTCATATGAGGTAAATACCTACATCATTTGAGTCCAGACTTACCTTGCACATTGTCAAACCTCTTGCTAAGGTAGTTGAGCTCGTCTTCGGAGCTTTTCAGCTTCCAATTCATCTCTGCCAAATCACAACAATGGGGGTTGTGGTCAGCGACATAGCCTGTATAAGACCATTTGCACATGTCAGACTCCCAAGTTATTGGATTCTAAAATCCTCTGTCCGGATGTTTTTCACATACCAACAGAGTCTTGGGGGCTGCAGCTACATTCAAACAAAAAAAGAAAAGAATTTTACTTCGTATTCTTATTACAATCGACCCTCGCGTAAGTTACAAACTCACACAGGGTTCGGGGGCTACTAAGTATGGGAATTGCATATCAAACCAAACCATACTTTAAAATTGGTGTCATACTATGTAAATTACCTTGAAGCCTGTTAGCAGGCTGCCGAAGGCTTCTTTCAACCTGCTTTCAACGGTTTGAATACCTTGAAGTGTCGTGCCCAAGAGGGCGCGGTGCTCTTCGGTAATGGAGGAGTCATTTAGACCCTCCTCCATGAGGGACGTTCACCCGACTGAGTCTATTCTCTTATAGGCGGCACCGGGCGTGGCATTGTGGTTTCTCCTATTGGAGAAACCTCAGGAGATGACTCTAGAACATTTGATGGCTATAGAGCTACTTTTAGGGAAAGCTCGGGTTGACCAAGCTCTCCCTTCCGGTGTGACAGAAGGGATTCACCCTCCTATTCTTCGGCGGCCGAGGTATTAACCCTGGCCGTAGTATCATCACCCCCGTCCCTCGCCTCCTCGGTGGCTGGGGGAAGGGAGTTATGGGACACAGTCCCTCTCTCTGCCAATGCGGCGACCATAGATTCTCCCTCCGAGTCAGGATCGGTAGGTAGCTCACAAATCGGACTACATTGAGGAAGAAAGCATATATAGGGTCTGTTATAAAACCTTTTAGGGATGAAAATGCTGACATTATGTGGATTCGTACCTCTATGCTTGGGGCTTGACTCTGAAGGTCCTTCGAGGGGCCATTTCAAAGTTCTCAGACTCCTCGTCGAAATCCTAAAGGTCTTCAAACAAGGCCGCCTTGGGCCTGCACATTCTTTTTGGGGCGGGGGGATTTAACCTCCCTCGAGGTCTTCAGCCGCTGCCCTCTTCTTCGTCATGTGGGAATAATAGCTTTCCTCCCCATCCTGTTCCATCTCTCCTTCGAGAGTAGAAGGAGCATGGGTCTCCTCGGATGTATTCTCTGGGAGGCCCTTTGAGCGGAGACCCCCTCGGGTCTCCCTCTTCTCCTCTTTCTACTCCTCCTTCCTCTTCGACGTTGCATACGGCTTCTCGACCAACATGGCCATTAGCAAGGGTGTCCTGGGGCCCTTAGGTAGTGGCGCCGGACAGTTGATCCACTGAGATTTCTCCAACCAAACCTGCGAAACACGGAGAGGATCAAGAACGAAAGCCTTATCAAAGGAAGATCTAAATACAGACAATGAAATATTACCCATCCAGGAGGATTTGTGGCCTCTATTCTGATGTCCTCCTCCTTGGTAGGCCAGGACTTCTACGGCTTGAACAACACCCTTAATACTTTCTCGTGGGTAGTAAGGAAGAATTGCCACACGGTAATTGGATCATGCGACCACACTGGGACGGCCCGATGTTGACAGGGGAGGAGGTGGCGGTGGAGCATGACTTGGACGACGTTGGGTAGCTCGATCTTTTTGTCTACCAGGGTGGAGACGCATTTTTGTAGCGTCTTCACCTTCGGCGTGCCCCCCATAATCAAGCCCCTTCTTGACCCATGATACTAGCCTGGTGGGGGTGGTGGATCTAAATCCTCGTAGTGCTACCCATACCTCTTCGCATGGTTCGGTGATGTAAAACCAACCATTCCAACTGCCAGATTTTGAAGGTATCTATGAATGAACCATCTGGCCATTGAACTAGGGGAAACTTCCTTATTGACATGGCTAGAGGCAGCGTCTGTATTTCCCCAAAGTGGAAGGGATGATGCAACACAGCGACTGTAAGTATTTCCCTCGGTAATGAAACCAAGATTTCAACTTGTAGAGGAACATCACGCACCCACGTAAACAATACCTGCACACAAATAACAAATACTTGCAACCCGACGTGAAAGAGAGGTTGTGAAGCTCTCTACGGTAATAATATGGATTATGTAATGATAGTTTTGGCAAATAGATCACAGAAAAACACAAAATAAAATAAGCAAACAAAAAGTGCAGAAAGGTATTTTGGGTTTTTTGAATTAATAGATCTAGAAACAAAGGGGCAAAATAGTAGATCAGAAAGCAATATGTTGGAAAAGTAGACCCGGGGGCCGTAGGTTTCACTAGTGGCTTCTCTCATGAGTATAAAAACGGTGGGTGAACAAATTATTATTGGGAAATTGATAGAAGATCAAATAATCATGACAATATCCACACAATGATCATTATATAGTCATCACGTCCAAGGTAAGTAGACCGAAATGAGTCTGCATCTACTTCTATTACTCCACACATTGACCACTATCCAGAATGCATCTAGTGTATTAAGTTCATGGGAAAACGGAGTAATGCAGTAAGAATGGTGACATGATGTAGACAAGATCTATTCATGTAGGAATAGAATCCATCTTGTTATCCTTAATGGCAACGATACATGCGTGTCTTGCTGCCCCTTCTGCCACTGGGAAAGAACACCACAAGATCAAACCCATCACAAAGCACCTCTTCCCATGGCAAGAAAAATCGATCTAGTTGGCCTAACTAAACCAAAGATTCTAAGAAGAAATATGAGTCTATAATTAAACATGCAAATAAGAGATCAAAGAACACTCAAATCATATTCATGGATAGAAAGTGATCATGAACTCAAAATTCGTCGGATCCCAACAAACACACCACAAAAGTCATTACATCAAATAGATCTCCAATAGACCATTGTATTGAGAATCATAGAGAGAGAGGAAGCCATCTAGATACTGCCTATGGACCCATAGGTCTATGGTGGACTACTCACGCATCATTGGAGAGGCACCTATGATGAAGATGAACCCCTCCATGATGGTGTTAGATTGGATCTCGAGGTTTTGGAACTTGCGACATCTGGAATTGTGTTTCATACACTCCCCTAGGGTTTTCCAAATGTTTGGGAATTTATAGGCTGGATAGTTGGTTGAGGGTGGTCTCGAGGTGGGCAGCCTCCACCAGGCCATGTTAGGGCCTCTGGCGTGCCCTGGTGGAGGGTGGCCACCCTGGACTCCCTCTCCTGTTGCTCTTTGGCCCATCCTAGCTCTTATGGTCCATCAAAATTCTTCAAAAAATCCTATAGCATTTGGTCTCCATTTGGTACTGATTTTCTGCGAAGTAAAAGGGAAGCAAAAACAGCAACTGGCACTTTGGCACTATGTCAATAGGTTAGTCCCAAAAAATGATATAAAGTTGCTATAAAATGATTGTAAAACATCCAAGATTGATAATATAAAAGAATGGAACAAGCAAAAATTATAGATACGTATCAGCATCCCCAACCTTAATTCCTACTCATCCTAGAGTAGGCAAATGATAAAAACAGAATTTTTGATGTGGAATGTTTCCTAACATGTTCATTATATATCCTTTTCTTTGTATCATGGACATTTGGACTTTTAAATGGTTCAAAACAATAGTCTAGTTTTGACATGAAAACTTTAATACTCTAGCATATCAACAAGCAACCATGTCTTTCAAAATGTAAAGGCTAAAGCAAGTTATCCCTAGCCCATCATGCTCAATCATTGATCCATGCATGATACACACTCAAATATTAGCTACACCTAATGCTCAAGTACGATCATGGTGCCTCCTAGTTCGTGCTTTATAAGAGAAGATGGAAACTCAACTTGAAAAATAAAAATTGCATAAAGTAAATAGATAGGCCCTTCGCAGAGGGAAGTAGGGAGTTATAGATGCGCTAGATCTCAAGCGTTTAAATTGATAGAGAAAAATATTTTGAATGGCATGCCTTTCCTATCAATGAAAACGACCGAAAGATTTCAATATCTTTCCACGCTAGATACATCAAAGGTGGTTCCCAAACAGAAAATAAAATTTATTCATTTTTCCACCATACTTTCACTTTCCATGGCTATCCGAATCCACGGTTGCCTTCCATACCAACACTTTCCAAGGAATTTATTAGTTGACAACATAAAGCAAATATTTTTTATCTTTTTCATTTTGGGATTGGGCATCTCTATTACTGACATACTCTCGTGCAATGACAAGTGAATAAACACTCATCTTGAGAATAACACATCTAGCATGGAAAAATAGCGGTCACCCCCTACCGTTTCATGAGCGGTACGAGCACACAAAAACAAAAATTGATTTTGAAATTTAGAGATGGCACATACAAATTTTCTTGGAACGGCATGGAAATATCGTATATATGTAGGTATGGTTGACTCATATGGCAAAACTGGTTTAAGGATTTTGGATGCACAAGTAATATTTCTACTTAGTACAAGTGAAGGATAGCAAAAGATTGAGAAGCATCTCAGCAAGAAACGAAAAATCACATAATCGAGCATTAAGAATAACTAACATTGAATATTGCACCAAAATTTCGTAGGACAACTGCTGACTTTCGTGCTTGCATAGGGAATCACAAACCTTAACACCAATATTCTTACTAAGCATAATTACTCACTAACATAACTCACATGTTACTATCGTCATGTCTCAGAACTATTACAGGGAATCAAGTTTAATTTATCCTATGATATTCATGAAAGTTTTTTTATATCCCTCTTGAATATCTATCACTTTGGGACTACTTTCATATATTGCAATTGCTTTTGACAAGCTCACATGGATATAAGTGAAGAACATGAGCATACAAGTTTCATCTCTCAAAATAGTATAAGTGAAGCATGAGAGGATTTATTCAAAATTATTAACTATCAAATTAATATAAGTGAAGCATGAGAGCATTTCTTCAAACATATAAAAGCACGCCGTGCTAAAAAAGATATAAGTGAAGCATAAGAGCAATTCCTTTGCTCAATAGATTTAAGTGAAGCATACAGAGGAATTCTAGAAAATCATAGCATAATTTTGGCTCTCCCAAATAGGTGTGTGCAGCAAGGATAAAATCAAATAAATCAAAGATACAAGACGCTCCAAGCAAAAGTCATGATATGTGATGAATAAAAATATAGTTCCAAGTAAAATACCCATGGTTGTTAGAAGAAAGAGGGCATGCCACTCGGGGTATCCCCAAGCTTAGATGCTTGTTAATCTTTGGATATTACCTTGGTATGTTTTAGAATCCCCAATCTTAGGCTCTTATTACTCCTTATTCCTTCATCCATCGTGATCGCACCCAAAACTTGAAAACTTCAATCACACAAAACTTGACAAAATTCTCATGAAATCCGTTAGTATAATAATGCAAATAACCACTTTAGGTTATGTTGTAAACCCATTCATATTTTATTATTGCATTATGTATAATGTATTCTAACTTTACCATGACTTATACCCCCGATACAAGCCATAGATTCATCAAAACAAGCATACAATGCAACGAAAACAGAATATGTTTCAAAGAGAACATTCTGTAGTAATCTGTACTCTAGCCATACTTCTGGAACTCTAAAAATTCTGAAAAATTAGGACAATGTAAAGAATTTTTATAGAAATAATGTGTTAATATTTCAGCTCGATAGTATGTTCCAGTAAAAAAATGTAAATTCGTGCACTGGGAACAAAGTTTCTGTTTCAGATTCAGCATTGTTGCTACTCATCTTATGGACCATCCTAAAGGCATTACTTGGCACAAACACTAAATAAAACATAAAAACACAATCATAACAGAATCATAATTGTGCAAAACAATCAAAAACGAAAAGGAAAATATAAAAATATTTTATTCATTGGGTTGCCTCCCAACAAGCGCTATCGTTTTACGCCCCTAGCTAGGCATAACACATAGTTTCAAGTATTGTCATCCTTAATTTCCAACTCCTTAAGAACACAACCAGAAATTTTCAAATATGTATCATCCATATTGAAAAAATTGTTCTTGCCATGGAGGTTGTTTACCACTTTAACAAAATTGGGATGAATACTAGTCATTGTAAGGTCCTCATTATTTCTACTAGAAGCGGTACCCTTGTTCTTAGGAACCTGGATGGTTTTGCAATCTTTATTAATGGGAGTTTTTTCAATAGCCTTATCGGTAGAGAAAGCCGAACATAAATTACGAAAGATTTCTTCCAACTTATCAATTCTAGTGGGGCTTTCTTCCATTCTTTTATTGACTATGGGTTCTTTTTCCTTTAATATTTTAAGAGCATCTCCCACCTTTGAGCCAATTTTATTGCAACATCATGCAACCTTTTATCCAAATTTTCAATATTTTCCTTGGTGAGCATTTTATTTTCAATAGCATCTAACCTTTTCATAACATGCTCAAGAGTTAAAACTGTTTCATTGACAATGGTAGGTGGGAAACCCACTAAATTTCCCATAGCATTATAAGCATCCAAAACGGGGACATCAAGAAATTTCCACCGGTAATAGTATCAAGGACGAATATATACCAAGTGGTGATGCCCACATAAATATAGCAAAGAAGAACAATGGTAGATTCCTTACGAATAGATCTATTATGAGCATTGCAAATCCTATACCAAGCATCTTTAAGATTCTCCCCTCCCCTTTGTTTAAAATTAAGAACCTCATTCTCGGGGGTAAACACAATAATAGAGGAACTGGCCATAGTGAAGAGATATGCAAACAAGAGATCTGACGAGAAAAAATGCAAATGAAAAAGAGAGGGCGAATAAAACAGCCAATTTGTGAAGTGGGAGAGAGGAAAACGAGAGGCAAATGGCAAATAATGTAAATTTCAAGGAGATTCACAAAGAGTGATGAAAGATGAGATATGCATAAAGGAATTCGGAGGAAGATAATGAACACCTAGCCGGTTGTAAAACAAAAGACCCCTCACGAAGGGGTGAAGTGGGAAACCAAAGCTTCGTTGAAAGTGGGGAATACAAACTACCCTCTCACCTTTTGTAGGTGTGGGTATGGCTTCGTTCTTCTTCGGGGCTCAATGGACGATGTTCGCTGACAAGTAGCCAGCGAGATTCAGCTCCATAATGTCCTTGTTGGTCACCTGGGAGACCTCCCACTTGCCCTTGGAGCCCGCTCCTACCATGAACGAATTGAGGGAGGGATCGAGAGGCTTGGGGGGAATGGGCTTGGAAGCTCTGGGCACTAAAGGGAGATGGGAATGGGGGATTTGGAAGAGCATACTAAAAATCCTGGTGGGTGTTTCCTTTTATTGGCCGCTGAAATACCAAGAGTCTCCAAGATGCGCCACGTGCCTCGCCATTTCCTAATACACCGTGCAGTTATGCACTCATGGGATGACCCAAATCATGAACAATATCATCGGAAAGGCGGAACACTATCTCCATATTAATGAGGCGTGTCGATTCAAACCGAAAACTGCCTCGAACCGCAATTCGAGGTTTTTGGGACTGGTCAATAGTAACATTCGAGTTGTGACCTTTGGATAGAAAATTGTCAGCGAAAAACATTGTTCTTGCTTGGACAGTTGGCCTTCAAGGCTAAGTTTTATATTCGAAATTAGGGACATAATCGGTGGGCGAATTGTCATCGGTAGAATTTGAATTCAAAGCGGAATGCACCTCGCAAACCAGAGACCGGGGGAACATGAAGCTATTGGACATCAACACCATGACATTGGAGGTTAGTTCAAGGGCTACTAAGGGAGTCTGAGATTAAGGGGACCTCGGGCTGCCAACCTATCTCTATAGGACGGACAATGTGCCGCCCTATGATTGACGATGAAGGTCCGGATACCATAACCAAGATGGAATCTCTTAGGTCGTGGTGTGCACTCCAAGTACAAGACAATGGGTTCGGCATTTTCCTTTCCTGATGTAACCGACATTGTGTAACCATAGATACCTCTGGTAACTATATAAACCGGAGGGTTTTAGCCCGTAGGACAAGGTTAAGCTCATTACTCTTAGCATTTAGACCACATCATACGATCTCGAGGTAGATCAACTCTGTACTCGATACCCCATATTCAATACAATCAAAGGAGGACGTATGCTTTTCCCTCCATTAAGAGGGCCCGAACATGGGTAAACACTGTCTCCCCAGTCGCTTGTAACCCATCAATCCAAGATCCACAGTTCAGGACCCCCTACCTGAGATTTTCTGATTTTGACACCGACATTGGTGCTTCCTAAATTCATCGACCATATGTCATTTCAAAAATAATCCATTAATAAGTTTGACCAAGTCTTATTAACAAATTATTTTTGAGTAACATAAAACTGAAGAGTTTTTGTATAGCACTAGGTTACCTCAACTCGGATATACATGGTTCCAATAGTGAGAATTTCATATTTCTTTGTAGGAACCGAGGATGAAATTCAAATTCTCCAATAGTGATTTTCATAAAATTTTTAGTAGAATTGATACTATTCATTTTGTTTTGCTTCCCCGGGAAATATATCATGTGCTCACTTCCATTGACATGGAAAGTGACCTTGCTTTTATTACAATTCGTAATTTCCCTTACTTTATTAAGAAAAGGTCTTCCAAGGATAAACGCCATGTTGTTGTCCTCAGACATACCAAGAATAACAAAGTTCGTTAAAATAGTAACATTAGGAACCACAACCGAAATGTCGTCACAAATACCAATGAGTATAGCAGTGGATTTGTCAGTCCATTTGTCAATAAATTTAAGTAGGAGTCAACTTATGCAACTCGAGTCTTTTATAAAGAGAGGCATGCATAACACTAACACCAGCCCCAACATCACATAAAGTAGTTTTAACATATTTTTAATAAAGCATGGTATAGTATGTATCCCTAGAGCTCCTAGATTTTCAGGTATTTTTTCATTTGAAAGAATAATTTACAAGCATGGTAGAAATTTCAGCCTCATGTATTTTGCATTTATTAGTGACAATATCTTTCGTATATTTAGCATAAGGAGGCATTTTTGTAGTGTCAGCCAAAGGTAAGTGCAAAAATAGAGGCCTAAGAAAATAAAAAAACTAGTTAAATGCATCCTCATCTTTAGATTTTAGAGCTTTACTAGGGAAAGACATAGATTTTTAGGGCCATGGTTTCTCTTCACCTACCATTTTTCTTAGCAACAAAGTCTCTTTTATCATACCGATTATTCTTATGAGCTGGGTCATCAAGCTCAATTTTAGGTTCTATTTCTACATCATTACCAAGATCATTATTATCATTAGGTGGAGATTCGACATGATCACTATTACCATCTTCATTACCACCAGGTACATGCTCATCACCAGTTTGTGTCTCAACATAGATAGAAACATTATTATGATTTTTAGTACGTTTTTCGATAACAGGTTCTAGAAGCAGACAAAGTTCTATCCCTATTCTTTTTATTTTTCCTATTGGGTGTACTAGGTGCACTATTATAATTCTCTGAGAATCTTGTTTACTTCTATTAGGATGACCCTCTGTATATAGAGGTTCCTAAATCATTCTACCACCTCTAGTCATTACTCTAACAACATGATCAGTAGCTTTATTATGCATCTCGTTAAACAAATTATTTTGTGACCTCAAAATTTGTTCAAGATGAGTGTGAACCAAAGAATAATGCTTACGTAAGCCTGTAATATCACTGGAAATTCGAACGTGCACATCATTCAATTGTTCAATCATAATAGCATCACATTTCTATTGAGTAGTTATTTGCATATTGAAATTTTCTTGTTTAACGATGAAAATATCAAGTTCATCAAAGCACAGACTTGGAGATTTTTTATAGGGAATATCACCCTCAATAAACCTATAAAGAAAGTTTACCTCTACTACCTATGTCGAAAAGTTAAGCCCATGTATATCTTCGATAGGTGATAGATTCTTAACATCTTCAGATTTACCTTTCCCCTTCATGGATTTCTTAGCTTCTTGCATATCTTCTGGACCGAGGAATAGAATAGCTTTTCTTTGGACTTGGCTTAGGAGATGGTTCAGGAAGTGTCCAATCATTGGCATTTTGTAATAAGTTATTTAATAAATCCCAAGCTTGTTCAATTATCCATTGCATAAAAACACAACCATCACAACTATCTGTGTAGTTCATAGAATCATCGGTTAGTTCATTTTTCGCAAGAGGATGGTTAGGCAAAGAATTTAATAATCGTAGAAGCCTTCGAAGCTTGTGAGAGACCTTATTTCTCAAGTTGCACAAAGTTCAATATTTCTTCTAGCGCAACATGTTTCTTATGAGCAGGAAAATATTTTTCATAGAAGTAGTAACTCATATTCTGGGGACTACGTACACAACCAGGAGCAAGATTATTAAACCATACCTTAGCATCACCCTTTAAAGAGAAAGGAAACAACTTAAGGATATAATAATAACGTATATTTTTCTCTTAAGAAAATAGGTGAAAATTTTAGTTAATTTGGTAAGATGTGCAACAACAATTTCAGATTCATAATCATGAAAGGGATCCTACTATACCAAAGCCATAAGGTCGTGATCAAGAGAGAATTCATAATCATTATCAGTAATGAAAATAGGAGAAGTTGCACACTTAGGATCATATTTCATCATTTGGTTCATAGAATATTCTATAAGCCTAGCAATTAATTCACCAAGATTCTCTATATTCTCACAAGCAAGTATTTCTCTAGCAATCTCCTCATCAATAGTGTAACGATCAGGTATGTCAAAGAATTTAGTTCTAGTAGGAGTATGATGAGTTCTAGGAGAATCATAATTTTCATTAAGTTCAGGTTCAAATTATTTAGCTTTAGAAATATGAGCAGCAAGTAATTCACCAAGTGGCATAATAGTATTATCAAGCACAATAGAAGCATCACCATGAGTATCATCCAGTGCCACTGTACTATTAATAGTAGTAGCAGTTTTGTAGTGATTGTAATAGCCGCAGCAATAGTGATTCAAGCAAGGCAATATTATGAGAAAGCGTCGGCATGGAGTAGCAATGTATATTTAGATGAAATTCATAATGTCACAGTCACAACCTAGAGCGACACGGAACTAGCTCCAATTCATCAATCATATGTAGGTGTATATTCCGTATATAGTCATATGTGCTTGTAAAAAGAACTTGCATGACATCTTTTGTCCTACCCTCCCGTGGCAGCGGAATCCTAGTGGAAACTAAGAGTAATTAAGACGCTCCTTTTAATAGAGAGCCGGGACAAAATATTAACACATAGTGAATACATGAACTCCTCAAATTATGGTCATCCTCGGAGATTATCCAAATTATTGTCACCTTGGGGTCTATGGTTCATAAAAAGTAATAGGTTTATCCAACTTGCAAGATAGGATCTAACTCACATATACTAATGAAAACATAAGAGGTTCAGATCTTAGATCATGGCACTCGAGCCCTAGTGACAAGCATTAAGCATAACAAAGTCCTAGCAACATCAATCCCAGAACATAGTGAATGCTAGAGGTCAAGCCCTGACAAATTGACCCGATTACATGACGAATCACATTGTCGTCGTTTCGTCACAACAGATACCAGGGGGTGGCTTATCGAGGTGAGATCAAGGCCTCCATGGAAGATCTGGGACGAGATTGGGTAGTTGCATGCGGTGGTTTACCCAGGTTTGGGGCTCTCCGGAGAGATAATACCCCTACTCCTGCATATCTATATATGAGGTGAATCACAATACATATTTTCTCGTAGAGCTGTATGGGAGAGGAGAGCCATGAGGCTTCTCGCCTCATGTGTGTATGTGTGAGCATTTGAGAGTCGGAGGGTAACCTCCTTTATGTGGTGGGCATGAGGCCTCTTATATAGGCATGAGTGTGTAGCTTGGTATGTAAGCTACAATGGGTAGCTTACATGCCAAGCTATATGTAGCTTGTGGACTAGGCTAAGCTTGTCCCCTGGGGCACTTTATAAATCAGCGCCCAGGGGGCAAGTTACACTATAGATGATAATGCATGACAGGCGTATAGCACACTACTATTCGTCAATAGTGCACCGCCATGGGGTCTGGTTGCCTTTTCCGCTCGTGTCTGATGCGACATCGTAGTTGGCTCAGGGCAGCCGGCTGGCTGGAGCAGCCGACTGCGGGTGTGAGTCGAAGCAGCCGGCCCGGGCGAGCGGGCGCCCCGTCTGACTTGTTGTCTTTGAGGTACCTAGGGGTCATCCCCCCAACACACATCCATATCCATCTACCTCCAGTATTCCTAAAATGAGATTACTCACTCCTGGTTGTGAGCATCATGATGTTGTTGATGAAGAAGGGTTGTTGATAACGATGGCTATGATTTACCCTCCTGGCGAAAAGGAGGTGGCGGCTGCTCCGTATCGCAACATGTGAGGAAACTTTCTCTCTGATTTTTTCCTGGGAAGACATTATATATGGAGTCAAAATTATGTCAGGCGGAGGCCGGAGGGCCCCATAAGGCAGCTTGACGCGCCCCCTGTGTTGTGGGTAGGTGGTGGCCCCCCTCCGGTAGATGTTTGCTTTAGTATTTTCCATATATTCAATAAAAATCCCTGTCAAGTTTTGTGCAATTCATAGAACTTTATTTCTACACAAAAAACAACACCAAGGTAATTCTGTTGAAAACAATGTAAGTCCAGGTTAGTTTCATTCAAATCATGCAAATTAGAGGCCAAAAGTAGAACAAAAGTGTTTGGAAAAGTAGATCTGATGAAGATGTATCACATACCTTATCACCACTTTTCCACACTCGCTATTTGTATTATAGTGTATTATATTTTATCTCAATTTAGGCAACACCTATTTTTTATATTTATGTTCTATGTTATCTTGCAATGGTATATCCCTTCATACCCACTTCATCGTTTTATATTCCATTTCTTGATAAAAGAAAATGCTCGGTGTATGTACGGTTGCATTAGTTGCATATGGAACCTAAGTGAATATTGATCTTACCTTTAGCTCTTTGCGGGTTCAACACTCCATACTTACCACTTTCATCATTGGAAAGTGCTACAACAATTCCTTGCACTTGGTATTATCACTCCTCGATACTCATGCTTTCGATGGAGACCGATGTCCTTCTCTCGTTGTTGCACCCCTGGTCAGATCTATGGTTGACGTACATGGATTGGGAGTGGGGCGAAATCTCTGGTCTCCTTGCGGACAATGATGTGTAGCTGGCACATCCCTTCCTGGAGGCGTCATTCGGGGCACACAGAAGCAAGGTTGGTTCTTGCCTACTTGGTTGGAGGTGGATGGGGTGGCTTCTTGTGCTACGACCTACTTCTTCTTGACCGGTCTTTGTCATGTGGTGGCGTTCTTTAGCTTGCGTTTGGATGTGTGGTTGATCTTGGTTGGCGCAAGGTCACGGGAGCCTTATCTGTTGTAGTTCGACCTACGGCGCCTCATGCCCAGGAGCTTTGTTGGCTTTGGCCATGCAGCTCTAGGGTGAGCACTCTGCCTTTCGATGGTACGACACTCTTCGAACCAAGACGAGAGGATTGGCTTGTTTGGAGATAGGATCAGATCGCTTGTTGGCAAGTTCTATGGGAGTAGGCGATTAGGTGTTGGTTAGTGATGCTGGCGTAGCTCGCTAATTTTCACCCCAATTCTAGTGTGGGTGTTGTTCTAGGCATTTGGCCTTGGTGATTTAGGTTGAGATTGTTTTCTCTATTTTTAAGTTGCATGCATCATTGTTAGGTTGTTAGCTGCTTTGGCACTATGTATTTTTGTAGTTTTGTTCTTATTTTCTTTGAATTTGTTGTCATTTGTAATAATTTAAAGTCGAGTTAGGTTCGAGATTTTTCTTGGGTTTGGGCTTGCCTTTTCTCTAAAAAATTAATTCGAACAGGGAGAAGATCATGCAACATTTTATTTCCATCGATGCTAAGACATTATAAAAAGAACGGGACATTTTAAGTCTGTTTTGGTTATGTCGGCATTCTGGGAATGGGGGTACCCAGCCCTGCCTGCATGCGGCCCAGGACGTGGACCACTTTGTCAGCCAAACGCGGCCTGACGCAGCTCCGCTCAAGACAACACCCTCAAGAGGGCCCTGGGCTCGCGAGGAAGAACGACACCAAGACCAGCAAGGACGGGCCTCCTCAGGCTCCCTTCGGAGCAACGGAGATCCCTATGCAGAACCAAGCCTCAGGAGTCAAAGATGATGCAAGGAAGGATAGGCGGGCGCCAGCGTGCCAGACGGCGCAGTTTCCCCTTTGGTGTAAAGGGAACAAGGACGTACGTGAGTTCCCGAAGCATCGCCCAAAGGTTTCCATTCTAGTGCAACAAGACCATGACCACGAGCCCCGTAGGGCGGCTGTCATTGCCAAGCCCACCACTACATCATCAACAGTCACTTTGGAGGCAAAGACCACCTTTGGGCAGGGCGCAGATATACTCATGTCCCCCTTCAAATCTGGCCGTTGTGGGATCCCTTCCCGCCATTGTGATAAGGGAGGAGGACCCGAGACACCGCTATATATAGAGGCTAGGTCACACCGTAGAGGGCATCCCTCATCCGATCCACCACTTAGCCACTCAAACCACCTGACAAGGCAGGGAGCCAAGAACACCACTTGAGCACCCTCGCGAGGTTCAAGCCCATAGTACTAGTTCATCCACCACACCTCCCCGAGAGGCAATCAAACAAAGCAACAGTAGGGTATTATGCTTCACAGCATCCCGAACCTGGGTAAACTGTTGTGTTCTACTTCTTCCTCATCATCGTGCGAGTTTGCCATTGTATCCATCGTGTAGTGAGCTAGGTAGGACAAGGTTGCTAGGGATCTTCGCACATGCCCCTGTGTTTGAACCTTGAGGGTTTTGCGTAGCTCAAAATCTGACATTTGGCATGCCAGGTAGGGGCGTGTCGAAGCCTCCCCTCTTACAGTGATGGTCAAGCCCTAGTTCGACAACCCCATGTCTGGCGGGATCCTCGACGCCAGCCGGCCCTTGGTGTGCAGTGGCACCAGGGCGCGTGGGGCCGGCTCCATGGTCGCCTGCATCCTCGATGGGTCGCACGAACCCTCCTCCAACTGCTAGGTCAAGCAGTTCCTCTGCCACATAGGAGAAGTTCGTCCACAGCCTGAGCTCGCGCCGCCCCGTGCGTGGCCGGACATCGACATCATCTTCGGCCCCGACGATCACCCCAAGATGACAACAGTCGCCGGAGCGCTCCCCATGTTTTGCTCGCCCTCCATAAGCGGTGTGGCTTTCTCCATAACCCTCATAGATGGAGGCACCAGCCTCAATGGCATCTCCATGGAGGCCTTGGACACGCTGCAGCTGCCTTGCGATCGGCTCACGCCTTCAAGGACCATCGTCGGGGTGGCTGAGGGATCTGTCGTCCTCATGGGGTGGGTGCGCCTCCCCATCACCTTCGGCACCCGCTCCAACTTCCGCACGAAGTAGGTGGAATTCGACGTCGCCCAAATCCACCTCCCGTACAATGCAATACTCAGCTACCCCACGCTCGCCCAGTTCAGGGCGGTGACGCACCCAGGCTGCAACATCCTCAAGATGCCCGTGAGCGATGGCGTACTCACTGTCGTGGGAATTGAGAAGGACGCGTCCCACATGATCAGGCTCACCTGACACGGCGTGTCTCAATATTGGGGATGCCATGCAGGCCAAAGAGGACTCCGAGGGCATCCTCGACGTCGCGCCGGTAAAGAAGTGGTAGTTGTTCTCCTAGAGTCGGGCGGAGACGAAGCGGGCGCCGGTGGACGAAGGAAACCCAGGTCCTTCCTTCACCATCGGCGCTGACCTGCTGTAGGATCAAGAGGAGGCACTGGTGGCTTTCCTCCATGCGAACAAGGATGCGTTCGCATGGAGCGCCTCCGACCTAGTGGGGGTCCCGAGGGACGTGATCGAGCACCACCTCATGTGTGACCGAATGCGCAGCTAGTCAAGCAAAAGGTAAGAAGGCAAGCTCAGGAGAAACAAGTGTTCATCACTCAAGAGGTCGGCAAGCTGAAGGAGGCTGGGGTGATCCGGGAGGTGCACTACCCGGAGTGGCTCGCCAACCCGGTGGTCGTCCCGAAGAAGTGCAGAAAGGAGCGTATGTGCGTCAACTTCACGAGCCTCAACAAAGCCTGCCCGCAAGACCTGTTCCTGCTGCCGCCCATCGACCAGATCATGGACTCCACTATGGAGTGCAACCTCCTGTGCTTCCTGGACGCTTTCTCGGGCTACCATCGGATCAAAATGGCGGTGGAGGACGTCGAGAAGACGGCCTTCCTCACCTCGCGCGGGGTGTTTTGCTACACATGCATGCCTTTTGGGCTGCGGAATGTCGGGGCGACCTTCCAGAGGCTGATGCATATCGCCCTAGGGCCACAGCTCGGGAGCAATGCGGAACCCTATGTCAACGACATCGTGGTAAAATCTAGGGTGGCGAAGACCCTGATCGAGGACCTGGAGGAGACATTCGCCACCTTGAGGGAGGTAAACCTGAAGCTCACCCCGAGAAGTGCGTCTTCGGGGTCCCCTCGGGCAAGTTGCTCAGATTCCTGATGTCGCACCGAGGAATCGAGGCAAACCCGAAGAAGGTCAAGGCTATAAGCAAGATGAGAGCGCCCCGGACCCTCAAGGAAATGCAGAAGTTGGCGGGTTTCGTGACCTCCTTGGGTCGTTTCAGGAAGGAGCGTACCAACACGCGCACCTCACCAGCAGACGCGGGCGGGGCCCCGACCTGGAGCAAGGGGGCTCATAGGGTCCCGAGAAGCCCGTTCTTCCCCAAAACAGTGCTCCTGAGGCTGCAGCCGCCCGGCGGACTCTGAGGCGGCCAATCCTCATGAGGCCCCGACCGCTACGACGGCTCCCGAGGCCCCCGAGCCTGCTGCCGAACAAGACACCTCAGGAGACCTCACCCTCGTCGAGCACCCGGTCTACTATGTTAGCATGGTGCTACAGGACGCACGCTCACGTTACCCCATGCAACAGAAGCTCCTCCTAGCGCTTCTTGTCGCTTCAAGGAAACTACGCCACTACTTCCAGGGGCATCCCATTAAGGTCGTCTCCGCGTAACCCCTGGAGAAGGTCCTGTGCAACCCCAACACGGTCGGAAGAGTCGTCGAATGGAATATCGAACTGCAAGCCTTCAACATAGAGTTCAGCACGACCAGGATCATCAAGGGGGGCACCCTAGCGGACTTCATGGCAGAGTGGACAGATGCCCCTGGCTGGGGGCTGGATGGAAGCCAGTACCTCACCCCTGGCGACGAGACACTTGAGGGATGGATCATGCATTTCAACAGAGCCTTCTCGTGCATGGGAGCATGGGCTGGGGTCGTGCTCACTTCCCTAGTGGGAGACAAGCTCAGATACGCTATACAACTATGTTTTCAGCAGGGAGAGAAGGTTTCCAACAAGATCGCGGAGTACGAGGGCACCATCACAGGCCTCAAGGCAGCGGTGGCCTTGGGGGTTCAGTGAACGTCATGGGCGACTTCCAACTCCTCGTCAACTTCTCCAACAAAGAATATACACCCAAGGAAGAGCATATGGAGGCGTACTTGGAAGAGGTACGTAAGATCGAAAAACATTTTCAAGGCTTGGAATTGCAGCACATCCCACATGGCGCAAACAAGGAGGCCGATGACATCGCCAAGAGGGCGTCGCGACACGAGCCTCAGGAGTCAGGCGTCTTCGAGGAGTGTCTCTTCAAACCCGCCGCAGCACCACCCTCTTGGGACCCGACGCCACGAAGCGAGGAGCTCCCACCACCATTGCCCTTGGGGGCTCCGGACTGTGGCCAGGCCTCACGAGCCCGATTGCTCCTGGCACTGGAGCCTCAGGACGTCGACTGGATGTAGGAATTCAGGGCCTACCTGATCCACAACATGCTACCGGAAAAGGAGGAAGACGCGGAACGCGTGGCGTGGTAGGCCACGGCCTACTACTTGCAAGATGGAGACTCGTACCGCAGGTGCCCGAACAATGTCGTGCCGCGGTGCATCTCCAGGGAGCTAGGGTGCGAGCTACTGGCGGACATCCATAGAGGAGATTTCGGGCACCACTCCTCATCGTGCACCCTTGTAGGAAAGGTGTTCCGATCGGGCTTCTACTGGCCCTCGGCGCTTAACGACGCCATCGAGTTGGTCCGGTCTTGCAAAGCCTGCCAGTTCCACGCCAAGCGAATTCACCAGCCCGCCCAAGGTCTCCAGACCATCCCGCTCTCTTGGTCCTTTGCGGTCTGGGGGATGGACATACTGGGGCCCTTCCCGCGGGCAGCAGGTGGGTACTGCTACCTCTACGTCGCCATCGACAAGTTCACCAAGTGGGCAGAGGTGGAGCCAGTGCGTACCATCCCAGTTGGATTGGCCGTCAAGTTCATCAAGGGCATCGTGAGCCGATTCGGCGTCCCCAACCGCATCATCACCGACAACGGTTCGTAGTTCACAAGTACCCTGTTCAAGACTTATTGTGCTAACCTTGGAACACAGATTTGCTACGTCTCGATGGCCCATGAAATGTCTCCAACGTATCTATAATTTTTTATGCTGGCATGCTATTATATTATTTGTTTTGGATGTTTTATATGCATTAATATGCTATTTTATACTATATTGGGACTAACCTATTAACCTAGAGCCAAGTGCCAATTTCTGTTTTTTCCCTTTTTAAAGTTTTGCATATATGGAATATTAAATGGATTCCAAACAGAATAAAACCTATGGAAGGAATTTTTCTGGAAGGAAACAAGTCATCCAATCTTGGAGTGCACATCAGGGGAGGTGCCAGGGCGCCACAAGCCTACTAGGTGTGGCCCCCTGGCCTTGCCTAGTAGGCTTGTCTCCTCCTGGCAGGTCTCCTAACCCTATTCTTTGGCCTATAAATACCCAAATATTCCCACAATCAAAAAGAGGCACGCAAATACTTTTCTGCCATCGGAAGCCTCCGTTCCCGAGAGATCCAATCTTTGAACCTTTTCCGGTAATCTATCGGAGGGGGTTTCGATCACGGAGGGCATATACATCAACTCCATTGCCCCTCCGATGATGCGTGAGTAGTCCACCACAGACCTATGGGTCCATAGCTAGTATCTAGATGGCTTCTTCTCTCTCTTTGTGCTTCACTACCATGTTCTTCATGATCTTCATGGAGATCTATCCGATGTAATCCTTTTTTGTGGTGTGTCCGATGAATTGTGAGTTTATGTTCAGATTATCCATGAATCTTATTTGAATCTCCTCTGATTTCTTGTATGCATGATTTCATATCCTTGCTAGTCTCTTCGAGTTATTGGTTTGGTTTGGCTAACTAGATTGGTAATTCTTGCAATGGGAGAAGTGCTTGGTTTTGGGTTCAATCTTGCGGCGTCCTCACCCAGTGAGAAAGTAGGGGTAGCGAGGCACGTATTGCATTGTTGCCATAAAGGGTAACAAGATGGGGTTTTCATCATATTGCTTGAGTTTATCCCTCTACATCATGTCATCTGTCTTAATGGTTTACTTTGTTCTTCATGAACATAATACTCTAGATGCAGGCAGGAGTCAGTCGATGTGTGGAGTAATAGTAGTAGATGAAGAATCGTTTTGGTCTACTTGATACGGACGTGATGCCTATATGCATGATCATTGTTGGGAGACGTAGTAGTAAATCAAAAAAATTCCTACGTATCGCCAAGATCTATATATGGAGAAACCAGCAAAGAGTGGGGAGAGATTGCATCTTCATACTTTGAAGATAGCTCAGCGGAAGCGTTACAAGAACGCATTTGGTGGAGTCGTACTCGTAGCGATTCAGATCGCGGTAGACTCCGATCTCAGTGCCGAACAACAGCGCCTCAGCGTTCAACACACGTACATCCCGATGACGTCTTCTACACCTTGATCCAGCAAGGAGGAAGGAGAGGTTGAGGGAGAGCTCCGGCAGCATGACAGCATGGTGACGGTGGAGCTACGTGAACTCCGGCAGGGCTTCGCCAAGCGCTACGGAGAACGAGGAAGAGGATGGGTAGGGATGCATCGAGAGAGAGGGAAGTCATGTCTTAAATCAGCCCAAACCCTTGGGTATATATAGGAGGAGGGAGAGGGAGGGCTGCCTTGGCCCCTCCTCCAAGGAGGAGAGGTTCGGCCGAACCTAGGGAGGAGTCCACCTCCCACAAGGGAGGTGGATCTCTTCCTTTTAAATCCTTTTGCCCTTTATCTCTTGATACCAGCCGCATGGGCCTTTCTAGAAGGTCTTGGACAGCCCAAAAAGGGCTGACACACCTCCTCTAATGGCCCACAAAGTCCTATGGTCGTCACACCCCTCCCGGCGGTCCTCCGGCACCCTCCCGGCACTCCCGGTACACTACCGAAGAGCCCGAAAACTTTCCGGTGACCAAAACTGGACTTCCTATATATCAATCTTTACCTCCGGACCATTCTAGAGCTCCTCGTGACGTCCAGGATCTCATCCGGGACTCCGAACAACCTTTGGTAATCACGTATACCATTTCCCTATAACCCTAGCGTCATCGAACCTTAAGTGTGTAGACCCTACGGGTTCGGGAGACACGTAGACATGACCGAGACACCTCTCTGGTCAATAACCAACAGCGGGATCTGGATACCCATGTTGGCTCCCACATGCTCCACGATGATCTCATCGGATGAACCACGATGTCGGGGATTCAATCAATCCCGTATACAATTCCCTTTGTCTATCGGCATGACTTGCCCGAGATTCGATCGTCGGTATCCCTATACCTTGTTCAATCTCGTTACCGGCAAGTCTCTTTACTCGTTCCGTAACACATCATCCCATGGCTAACTCCTTATTCACATTGAGCTCATTATGATGATGTCTTACCGAGTGGGCCCAGAGATACCTCTCCGTCACACGGAGTGACAAATCCCAGTCTCGATTCGTGCCAACCCAACAGACACTTTTGGAGATACCCGTAGTGTAACTTTATAGCCACCCAGTTACATTGTGACGTCTGGCACACCCAAAGCATTCCTATGGTATCCGAGAGTTGCACAATCTCATGGTCTAAGGAAACAATACTTGACATTGAAAAGCTTTAGCAAATGAACTACACGATCTTGTGCTATGCTTAGGATTGGGTCTTGTCCATCACATCATTCTCCTAATGATGTGATCCCATTATCAATGACATTCAATGTCCATGGTCATGAAACCATGACCATCTATTGATCAACGAGCTAGTCAACTAGAGGCTCACTAGGGACATGTTGTGGTCTATGTATTCACACATGTATTACGGTTTCCGGTTAACACAATTATAGCATGAACAATAGACAATTATCATGAACTAGGAAATACAATAATAACCATGTTATTATTGCCTCTAGGGCATATTTTCAACAATCATTTCCTTGGATAACTACATGATTATTCGTTTTTTTATCAATTGCTTGACAGTTATTTGTTTACCCACCATGATATTTGCCTTCAAGAGAGAAGCCACTAGTGAAACCTATGGCCCCCGGGTCTATTTTCCATCATATATTTTCAGATCTATACTTGCTTCAATTTACTTACCTTTTACTTCCTACACTCATTACATCTATCTCTATCAGATCTAATCCTTGCAAATAACCGTGAAGGGATTGACAACCCCTTTATAGCGTAGGGTGCTAGAGTTTGATTATTTGTGTAGGTGCATCCATTGCTGACTTGCTTGTTCCTCCTACTGGATTGATACATTGGTTCTCAAAAACTGAGGGAAATACTTATCTACTATGCCGCATCACCCTTTCGTCTTCAAGGGAAAACCAACACATGCTCAAGAGGTAGAAAGAAGGATTTCTGGCACTGTTGCCGGGGAGGATACACATCAAGCCTACCAAGTACCCATCACAAACTCATCTCTTGCATTTACTTTATTTGCCATTTGCCTATCATTTTTCTCTCCCCCACCTCCAAAACGATTTTCAGAAAATACCAAAAACATTTGCCTCTTTATTCAGCCTTCTTTCGTCCGCCCTTTTCTTGCTTGTATGTTTTATCGATACATTGCCACCATGTCTGAATTTGGGAAGGTTACCATTGCAAATTTTGAGGGCATTACTACTGCTAATCTTGAGAACAAATTTGGATCTTGCTCTCTAGATCTTGAATCTAAAAACCCTCCTAATAATAAAGTTTAATCTTTTAAAGTAGGGGATGATGATATTATTGGGAAGAGTGTTATTCAAGGGTTCTTTGATTGTATTGGAGTAATGCCTATGAACAAGAAATCCATTCTTCTTAGCACAAATTGTTATGATGATGCCATTGCCATGCTTGTTGAAAAATTGGAAAGGAAATTTGTGCACCTTCATCCCATTTTGCAAGAAGTGTTTTATGAAATTCGCAAAATTAATCATACTAAAGCCAAAAAGATTGCCACGATTATCCTTATGCATGAATTTGATTTCATCGTACAAGAAGCTAGGGGATTTTTTTTCTTTCCATAAAAAGGATATTAAGCAACCCCCGATTAAAGAAATCTTATACGATAAAGAGACCTTGCGTGGCTTTGAGTCTAGGGATTATCAATCTTACCAAGATAATCTTATAAGAAGAGTTCCCTATTTCGAAATTACCCAAACTATTTACCTTGAGTCCTATGATGAATTTGGTTGGATCACTAGAGGTATTTATGTAGGATTTGATGATGATTTGCTAGAAGAAAAGATAGGTGAACCTGTTAAAAATAAGATACGCATTTTATATGATGATATATATGGTGATGACCCAGGTGATGAGAATGGATTGCATACCAAAGATGACAATACCTAGATCCATTGCGTTTTGCCTAGCTAGGGGCGTTAAACAATAGCGCTTGTTGGGAGGCAACCCAATTTTATTTTTTTGTTCTATTTTTGCTTCTGTTTTTGAGTATTTTACATATTATTACTTCTGTAGTAATTTTGTTTTGGTGTTTTAATTAGTGTCTGAGCCAAGTAAAACCTTTGGGGTGATCTATGGTAGTTGTTGATTTGATCTTGCTGAAAAACGGAAACTTTTGCGCTCAGTCCAGGAATTTTCTAAAAAAATTAGGGATTATAATTGATCTTAAAGTTCACAAAATATTGATATATAAATTTCCCAGGTTGTCCTAATGTTTAAGAATATTTTGAGTTACATAAGTATACGAAGTTTCCAGATTGCTACAGACTATTCTGTTTTTGACAGATTCTGTTTCTTTGAGTTGTTTGCCTATTTTGGTGAATCTATGGGTTGTATCATGTGGTATGAGCCATGGAGAAGTTAGATTAAAGTAGGTATAGCACCAATATAAATAAATAATGAGTTCACAACATTACCTAAAGTGGTGATTTATTTTCTTATACTACAAGATCTTACAAGTTTTCTGTTATGTTTTCTGTTGTGAAGTTTTCAAGTTTTGGGTAAAGATTGGATTAACTATGAAATAAGGAGTGGAAAGAGCTTAAGATTGGGGATGCCCAAGGTACCCCGAGTCATATTCAAGGATGACAAAGAGCCTAAGCTTGGCGATGCCCCGGAAGGCATCTCCTCTTTCGTCTTCAATCCATCGGTAAATTTACTTGAGGCAATATTTTATTCACCACATGATATGTGTTTTGGTTGGAGCGTCTTGTATGATATGAGTATTTGCTTGTTAGTTTGCCACAATCATCCTTGCTGCACACATCTTTTGAGAGACACAGGCTGAATCGTGTATTTATTAGAATACTCTTTGTGATTCACTTATATCTTTTGAGTGGGGCCATTTTTGCTCTATACGCTTCACTTATATCTTTTAGAGCATGGTGGTATTTTCATTTTATAGAAATACTTCAACTCTCATAACTCACTTATATTATTTTGAGAGTTTCTAAAAATAGCATGGTAATTGATCTAGGTTATGAATTTAGTCCTAATATGATAGGCATCCAAAAGAGATATAATAAAAACTTCCATATTAAGTGCATTGAGTATTTATGAGAAGTTTGATTCCTTGCATAAAGTTTTGAGATATAAAGATGGTAATGTTAAGAGACATGTTAGGAAGTAAATTGTGATTTGGTAAAAATAGTTGTGTAAAGGTTTGTGATTCCCGTAGCTTGCACGTATGGTGAACCGCTATGTAAGGAAGTCGGAGCATGACTTGTTTATAGATTGTCGACCTTTGTGTGAGGGTCGGGGGCGCGCGATGGTTAACTCCTACCAATCTCCCCCCTAGGAGCATGAGTTTAATGCTTTTCTTCAATGGCTAATAGACTTTTGCAATAAGTATGTGAGTTCATTATGACTAATGTTGAGTGCATGGATTATACACACTCTCACCCTTCATGTCGGGGATATATCCCGCGCTATGACCCTGCCTGGCGACTCACAGGAGACCCGGTAAAGACTTGGCTTTTTATTGGTGACCTGGCAGGCGGGTCGCAGGACGACCAGGCCCAAGACCCGAAGTGTAAGCCGGCGCCAGGCGGCTCACAAGAGAAGGCCTAAAGGAGAGAGGATTCCCTTACAAGAGAAACAAGACCCAGAGTAGGATTCACGAAAGACTAGTCCTAGTCCTACTGGGAGTAGGACTCTATTTGTAAACCTACCCTCTCCACTTATATAAGGAGGGGTAGAGAATCCCTAGAAAGACAGGTTCACAAGTCCACAAGTTTAGACAGACATGAGATTAGAGATAGACAGATTAGAGGCTTTCGTGATTAGAGGTAGCAAAACAACACCCTTGTAACCGAGAGATCTTCTTCATCATCAATACCAGACAAGTAGGATATAGGCTTTTACCTCCATCGGAGGGGCCGAACCTGGGTAAACTCGCGTCTCTCCATTCCGACCAACCCCTCTCAAGCCTCCACATAGTTGCAACCGCCCTGAACCTAAGTCCGTTCACCCGGACATCTGCCATGACAAATCCATGACAGTTGGCGTCCACCGTGTGGCTATTGCATAGTGGAATTGTGTTCTTGGAGGAAGCTCTATAAGGGATCGAGAAGATCGCTATCGGCCGGATCAGGAAGAGTCGCAAGGATCTACATTGACTGCCAGTGCATCAATCAAGATTGAAAAACTTGGAGCGGCAATATAAACAGATCAAATTAACTTCGACCGTAATCAAAACCATGTGTACAAGATTTATGATGAGAAATTAGGATATAGGCGATCCAGGCGCTGCAACGACTCGCCGAGACGGATAAGAGTTTGCGAGAATTTAGTGGCGTGATGTTCGCCGCTCCTAGCAATCCGTCAAAACACAGTTTCTGCCAGAGGTCGATTGAAATTATGTTTTCCACCTTCATCCTATGCCATGCCAGGACCGAGGCAAACCCACACACAAGTTCCGCATGGAGGTCTGCTGCTGGATCGAGTCTCGAGAAGTTTTTTCTTTCTGTGTGATACACACCGATCCATTTTATCCGCTGCCCTAGCATACATATGCCACTTTACGCGCGCCTCTCTGATCAACCACCGAGTGTCTCAAGGGGCCACCAGGAGTCGCGCATGCATGCACTGCAGTTACAACAATCAAGCTAAGAAAAGGCAAGCTCTGCTATCCACGTGGAGACCTCAATCAGCCTAGGCGCTTGAAGGCAAGATAACCAATACGACATGCTGCTCTCAACATGGCATGGTTTCCAAGACAACCAAAGGAGACGTGTTGGAGGTTTCCTACCTTACGTGAAGCTTTTTCAAGTTGACCTAGAATTGGAGAATCGGATGAATCACGAACTCGGTCGTCTCCGCGTGGCCTAGACTCTTCCGGTGTTCCACCTCGCCCCCACAGCTCCACCTACCATGGGAAGCTCCGCCTGCCATGGCTCGCCTCAACCATGCCACATCCAATGAGCCGCCGGCCTGCAGCTGACCAACGGCTCCATCGCCGCCGCCTCAGGCCGACTGGCCGGCTCGCTGCTGCACTGGCTCACCTTGCCCACTTTTTAGCCGACAGGGCTCCAGCTCCACTCCATGCCGAGTCACCCCGGCCACCAACGCGGACTCATCGCCACGCATGTCGGGATCTTCCCGAATCCTCTTTTGCCTCTGCAGCACATCGATTCGCCAATGCATGCCAAGTCGGCCCGCTGCGACCGCAACAAGCCGCCGTTGTCACTTGGCCCCGCTACGTCGGAGCCACCGCAGCCGTCGTCGCCTCGCCTGCCAAGACACCCAGTCGCCGTAACCGGCGTAGCTCCCAGCTACCGTCCATTGTGGGTTGCCTCCTCGCTGAAGCTGAGCCGCACGCTGCCATGGCCTCCGGCTCCTTCCTTGAGTGGCATTAGCCATCGGCTCTTGCTGCGCTGTGCTGGCCGCTGCCTCGCCTCACCTCGGCGAGCCACCTTTGCTGCGACTCCCCAAGACGCCCGAGCCTTCGCCGCTACCGCGAGCCTCGCCTTCACCACCGAAGACGAGCTCCCTTGCCATGCTCGTCCATGCCTTACCCCTTGCCTGCCTTTACAAGCACGAGAGTCACCCAAGGCTGCAGCCTTGTTGTTTAATTTGCCGAGTACTTTTGCTGCTCAATGACTCCGCATACATGCTCCAAGTCTCGCATATATGTGCCATGTCTCCACGTACAAGAAAAATAAGACCAAAGTGCTACTACAAGCATGGAGATCGGGGATGGATGGATTGCATCTGCTACTCTACGTCCGCGTTTATCTGAAAAAATCGTCCGAGTTCATCCGCAAAAATACAGGTGCTATTTGACTTATTTATCTTATCAGTATATATTACTTCCTTCAAAAACAGCTACTCTGTCTTTTGGTATTTTTTCTACACAGGACAATTACTTATTATTCAAGTGACGTTATACCATGGAGATGGAGGTGCACCAACATCAGCCTGGACCGGCGTTCGTTCGAGTTGCACTGCACGGGTTTCCGACGCCATGGCCAACTCTCACGTCCGCACGACCAAGACGGCTCACAACGCCGCGACCGATTCTCGCGTTCGTGTCAAGTCGCCGGATAACTCTCGCATTCTATTCAGCAAGCCGGTGTCGTGGCCACGTATACCAGCCACCCAATGGACATTCCTGAGCCGCTACCCCATGGTCTAGGCTACATTAGCATGCCAGAAATGACCCATGCATCAGCATCAGCTTATGAATACCCTGGGCAACTCACCAACCACATCGGCTTAACAACGCCACGGCGATTTACCGTGCATGCTGGTTTCCAATGCCATGGGCGACTCACCAATTGCGCCGGCCGTCTCTCGTGGCCGTCTCTCATGATCGCACTGGCTTACAACGCTGCGGGCGACTCACTGTCCGCCTGGCTCATGATATCGTGGACATCTCTTGCAACTGCGCCAGTTTACGACGCCGCAACCACACCGGCTTACAACGCCGTGGGCGTCTCTCGCCATCCGCACCGGCTTACAATGCCATGGCCGTCTCTCACCATCCGTGCCGGCTTACAATATTGTGGCTGTCTCTTGCCATCCGCGCCAACTTAACAACATCGTGGCGTCTTTCACAACAGCACCGGCTTACAATGTCGCGACCGGTTTTTACGTCTACATCAACACGCCAGTGGCTGCATACACCAGTACAAGCCGCCCAACGGATGGTTCTAAATCGCCGCCCGACGGTCCAATCTATATTTGCATAATAGTGTCGGACTCACCTATATGAGCCGCCCAATGGACGCGCGCAAGACGCCGCCCACAGTTTGATCTACATCAACATATTGGTGCAGTGCTTGCCTATACAAGCCACCCGACAGACGCGCGCAATACGCCGCCCGCACTCTGATCTACAACATACCGGTGCAGTGTTTGTCTATATGAGCCGCTCGATAGACAAGCACACAAGTCGCCACCATTGCAGTTTGGTTAACTTCAACAACCAGCCGGGATGAACCATTGACTATTGAAACAAATCATATGGGACCATCTATAACCCGCCACGATCAACCTCAACTTTTAGTGGAGATTCTCAAGCCGCCTTTTCAAGTCAACTTAAGACTCGGGGACTACAGACACGGCGAGACACATTTGGTCGTTTTTCAAAGAAGAACCCCGGGTCTTTGCAAGAGAAAACCCAATCCTGGGGGCTATTACATTATTGGCGGAATATTAAAAGTTTCCCAAGAGGATGAACCGCCGTGATGCACCATTCAAACATGGGTGCCCGGATTTATTGGATCATCATAAAGTCTTCTACCGTTTCTTCATACAAGATGGCGGCTTACAAGATGGCGGCTTACAAGATGGTGCACAAGTTGATATCATCAACAATGTCATTTGGGGGCTTCCAACCCATCGGGTTTAGCTTATCAGACCCTATCAATCGGCTCTTAAGCCAAAGTCAGGCGGGTTATATACCCAAAAAGTTGACTCCGTCAACAGGTCATCTAGGGGCTTCTAACCCGCCGGGTTTAGCTTATTAGACCCTATTGATCGGCTCTTGAGCCAAAAAAGTTGACTCCGTCAACAGGTCATCTAGGGGGCTTCTAACCCGCTGGGTTTAGATTATCAGACCCTATTGATCGGCTCTTAAGCATAAAAAAAAGTTGACTCCGTCAACAGGTCATCTAGGGGGCTTCTAACTCGTCGGGTTTAGCTTATCAGACCCTATTGATCGGCTCTTCAGCCATAAAAGTTGAGTCCGTCAACAGGTCATCTAGGGGGCTTCTAACCCGCCGAGTTTAGTTTATCAGACCCTATTGATTGGCTCTTAAGCCAAAAAAAGTTGACTCCATCAACAGGTCATCTAGGGGGCTTCCAACCCGTCGGGTTTAGCTTATCAGACCCTATTGATCGGCTCTTTAGCCAAACAGTTGGCTCCGTCAACAAGGTCATTTGGGGGCTTCCAACCCATCGGGTTTAGCTTACATACCCTCTTGATCGGCTCTTAAGCCGTCGCAAGCTTGAGTTAAACCTGCCTGTAAGCTGATGCTGCTCCGCTATGTGACCCGGTGAACTCTTACCAGTTAATCTCGCCTCGAGACCCTAAGCGGTTCAAAGAGGTTGACGGCCAATCTCGATAGAGACCTTGTACTGGTTAAGGTTAAACCGGCGGCTCTTGTCACATGAGGGTCGGCTTACGGAAAGCGAGGATAAACTCTCTCATCTACTGCCGACTCTCCGCTATGTGGCCCGTTTCGTACTCTTAGACAGTTAATCTTTTAAAGACCCTGTACTGTTTAAGGTTAAAACGACGAATTTCTATCACGTGAGAGGCAGTTTATGGGCTACCAGGGTACTAAGGCCCTGCCATGTCTCTTTCTGGGACGTTACGCTCCTATCATTTCATCTCGCTTAGAGACCCTGAGCCGTTCAAAGAAATTGACGGCCAATCTCGATAGAGACCCTGTACTGATAAGGAGTTCTAGTAGCGAGTCCACCCAGAAGAATTGGCACATGAGTTATTGAAAAAGCAAGAACATCATACATTGCATCATACATTGCATCATACATAGCATCATACATTGCATCATACATTGCATCATATTCACATGTCATGCTGGCTTATCAAGCCGGGACAGAGCAAGATTATGAAATAAGGAGCAAGGCTATGAAAGATTTTAACATCTCCGGGTTGTGCTTTTTCAAGCCGCCCTTATAGCAATACAGAACATATTCTGTCTTGTTTATTTTTGCAGGTCTTGTCTATTAAGATGAGCCGCCGTTATATTGGAAAGTTTATTATTCTTGAAGAGCCGTCCTATCAGATATAATGTCGTGTCATCTATTTGACCGGTTCTCGGATTTCTTCAATGGTGCTCTGTAGTAATGTACAACACTCATGGATTTATCAAATATATATTTGTCGGGTTGCACCGCAACCGTGAGCAGGGATTTCATATCAAAGACAAGGAATTATGCCAGGATATTCATTCCGGGTTATATTACAACCAAGGTCAAAGATTCATTCCAATTAGATCAATATCAGTTCCAAGAGAACTTTTGAAGTTCATTATGATGAGTCATATTATCTCACACAGTCCCGAGTCGCTGCAGGCAGTCGACCCGGCACTTGGGGGCTACATCATTCAAGTACAATTTATATCAAGTATGCAAGTCCCATGTCGATGCAAGCATGCACCATGGCACTTGGGGCCTAATGCAAGCCAGTTTTCAAATCATTACGTTGTTACCAAGACCCTATTATCTCAAGGAGATGAGCCGGCCTGTCTATATTTTTTTAAGTCCCAGCCTAGTAAGTCTTACTGACCTGGCACTTGGGGGATACACCGCTCAGGTAAAAAAATTCAAAGTCCCAAGTGATGGGGAACGTTGCATGGGAAACAAAAAAATTCCTATGCACACGCAAGATCTATCCATGGTGATGAGCATCTACGAGAGGGAGAGTGGATCTACATACCCTTGTAGATCGTAAGCGGGAAGCGTTAAGAAACGCGGTTGGTGTAGTCGAATGTCTTCGTGATCCAAATCGCCAAGCATCCCGCGATCTCATCACGATCCGTAGCGCGATACAATCACGATCCGACCCGCGAACTCATCACAACCGTCCCGCGATCTCATCACGATCCTTCCGATCTAGCGCCGAACAGACGTCACCTCCGCGTTCAGCACACGTACAGCTCGATGACGATCTCCGCCTTCTTGATCCAGCAAAAGGAAGCGGAGAGGTAGACGAGTTCTCCGGCAGCGTGACGGCGCCGTGGCGATGGTGGTGGAGCAATTCCGGCAGGGCTTCGCCTAAGCACTGCAGAAAACCGATCTAGAGGAGAAACTATGCACTAGAGGAACGGGTAGCACGTGGCTGAAAATCTAGTGCAAAACCCCTAAAACCTCTAGTATATATAGGAGGAATAGAGGAGGAGGCTTGGCCCTCAAGGTTCCAGCCCTTGGTTCGGCCGAATCAAGGAGGAGAGGAGGACTCCTCCTCCAATCCTAGTAGGACTAGGATTCCTCCCTATTTGGCCTTTTTCCACCTTTTTCTCTTTGGGTTTTCTCTCCCAGCCGCATGGGCCTTGTGTGGGATTTCCACCAGCCCAAAAAGGTCTGGTATTCAGTATTCCACAGCCCATGTAGCCTCTTGGGTCGAAATACCCCTCCTGATGGTCTCCCGGTACACTACCGGCACTCCCGGTACACTACCGATGAGCCTGAAACTTTTTCGACGACCAAAATAGGACTTCCTCTATATCAATCATTGCCTCCGGACCATTCCGGAGCTCCTTGTGACATCCAGGATCTCATTCGGGACTCCGAAAAACCTTCGGTGACCACCATGCATAACTCTATACTACCGAAACGTCACCAAACCTTAAGTGTGCAGACCCTGCGGGTTCGAGAACTATGTAGACATGACCGAGACACCTCTACGGTCAATAACCAATAGCGGGACCTGGATGCCCATATTGGTTCCTACATATTCTACGAAGATCTTTATCGGTCGAACCTCTATGTCAAGGATTCAGTTAATCCCGTATGATGTTCCCTTTGTTCTTCGGTATGTTACTTGCCCGAGATTCGATCGTCGGTATCTCCATATGTAGTTCAACCTCGTTACCGGCAAGTCTCTTTACTCATTCTGTAATACAAGATCCCGAGACTAACACTTAGTCACATTGCTTGCAAGGCTTGTTGTGATGTTGTATTACCGAATGGGCCCTGAGATACCTCTCCGTCACACGGAGTAAGAAATCCCAGTCTTGATCCATGCCAACCCAACAGACACCCTTGGAGATACCTGTAAAGTACCTTTATGGTCACCCAATTATGTTGTGATGTTTGATACACACAAGGCACTCCTCGGTGTCATTGAGTTGCATGATCTCATGGTCATAGGAACATATACTTGACATGCAGAAAAGAGTAGCATTAAACTGACACGATCATATGCTATGTTTGTATTTTGGGTCTTGTCCACCACACCATTCTCCTAATGATGTGATCCCGTTATCAAATGACACCTCATGTCCATGGCTAGGAAACCTTAACCATCTTTGATCAACGAGTTAGTCTATTAGAGGCATACTAGGGACATGGTTTTGTCTTTGTATCCACACATGCATCTAAGTTTCCGATCAATACAATTATAGCATGGATAATAAACGATTACCATGAACAAGGAAATATGATAATAACTAATTTATTATTTCCTCTAGGGCATATTTCCAACAGTCTCCCACTTGCACTAGAGTCAATAATCCAGTTCACATCACCATGTGATTCGCATTGTTATGAATCTAACACCCAATGAGTTCTGGGGCTCGATCATGCTTTGCATGTGAGAGAGGTCTTATAGTCAATGGGTCTGCGACATTCAGATCGTGTGTACTTTGCAAATCTCTATGTAAAACCGTAAACACTGCTACCACACTCCACTTGGTACTATTCCAAATGGCTACTGCACTATACGTATCCAGATTGCTACTACGAGTCATCCGAGTTAAAGCTTGCATCGACGTAACTCTTTATGACGAACTCTTTATCACCTCCATAATCGAGAAACATCTCCTTAGTCTTTTTGTTACTAAGGATAATCTTGACCGCTGTCTAGTGATGCACTCCTAGATCACTTTTGTACCCCTTGATGGACTCATGGCAAGGCACACACAGGTGCAGTACACATCATGGCATACTATACAGAGCCTATGGCTAATGCATAGGGGACGACGTTCGTCCTTTCTCTTTCTTCTGCCATGGTCGAGCTTTGAGTCTCACTCTACTTCACACCTTACAAATCAGGCGAGAACTCTTTCTCTGACTGATCCATTTTGAACTCTTTCGAAATCTTGTCAAGGTATGTACTCACTGAAAGTCTCATGAAACATCTTGATCTATCTCTATAGATCTTGATGCTCAACAATTAGGTAGCTTTATCCAGGTCTTCCTTTGAAAATCACTTTTCAAACAACGGTTTATGCTTTCCGGAAATTCCACATTATTTCAGATCAACAATATCTCAACCACATATGCTTATCAGAAACTCTATAGTGCTCCCACTCACTTTATTGTAAATACAAGTTTCTCATAAACTTTGTATAGACTCAAAAACTTTGATCACCTCATAAAAGTGTATATTCCAACTCCGAGATGCTTGCTTCAGTTCATAGAAGGATCACTGAAGCTTTCACACCTTTTAGCATCCTTAGGACTGACAAAAACTTCTGGTTGTATCTCATACAACCTTTCCTTAAGGAAGGAAACAATGTTTTGGCATCCATCTGCCAGATTTCATAATTGAAAAATGCAGCAACTGCTAACATAATTCCAACAGACTTTAGCATCACTACGAGTGAGAAAGTCTCATCGCAGTCAACTCCTTGAATTTGGCGGAAACTTCTTTGCGACAAGTCGAGCTTTATAAATGGTGACATTTACCATCAGCGTCTGTCTTCATTTTAAAGGTCCATTTGTACTCAACGACCTGCCGTCCAACGAGCAAGTCTACCAAAGTCTATACTTTGTTTTCATACATGGATCCTTTCTCGGATTTCATGGCCTCTAACCATTTTTCGGAATCCGGGCCCATCATCGCTTCTCCACAGCTCGTAGGTTCATCGTTGTCCAACAACATGACCTCCAAGACAGGGTTGTCGTACCGCTCAAGAGCAGTACACATCCTTGTCGACCTACGAGGTTCGATAGTAACTTGATCCGAAGCTTCCTGATCATCATCATTTACTTCCACTTGAACTGATGTAGGTTCCATAGAAACATCTTTCTATGCTACACTACTCTCTGGTTGAAACTAAGGTTCAACAACCTCATCAAGTCCTATCTTCCTCCCACTCAATTCTTTCGACATAAACTTTTTCTCGAGAAAGGACCCATTTTAGCAACAAATATGCTTGGATCTGAGATAGAAGGTTCACCCAACTGTTCTTAGGGTAATCTATGAAGATGCATTTGTCCGCTTTGGGTTCGAGCTCATTAGGTGAAAACATTTTTCCACACAAGCGTCGCAGCCCCAAACATTAAGAAATGATAGCTTAGGTTTCTATCTAACCATAATTCACACAGTGTCATCTCAACGGAATTAGATGGTGCCCTATGTAAAGTGAATGTAGTTGTCTCTAATGCATAACCCCAAAATTATAGTAGCAAAACGATAAGAGACATCATAGCATGCACCATATCCAATAGAGCACGACTATGACGTTCGGACACACCATCATGCTATGGTGTTCTAGGTGGCATGTGTTGTGAAACAACTTCCACATTGTCTAAAGTTGTATGCCAAACTCGTAACTCGGATATTCACCTCCACGATCATATCACACACATTTCTTCTTGTCACGATGATCTTAAACTTCACTCCAAATTTGCTTTGAACCTTTCAACGATTCAGACCTGTGTTTCATAAGTAAATATACACTATATCTACTCAAATCATCAGTGAAGACAAGAAAATAACGATATCCACCGCACGCTATAAGACTCATTGGATTGCATACATCAACATGTATCATTTCCAATAAATCACTCGCTCACTCCATCAAACCAGAAAATGGGGTCCTTAGTCATCTTGACCAAGAGGCATGGTTCGCATGTCTCAACCGATTCGAAATCGAATGAGTCCAAAGATCCATCAGCATGGAGTTTCTTCATGCATTTTATACCAATATGACATTTAGCGGCAGTGCCACAAGTATGTGGTACTATTATTATTAACTGTGTATCTTTTGGCATCAATGTTATGAACATGTGTATTTCTATGATCAAGATTCAACAAACCATTCTCACTGGGTGCATGACCATTGAAGGTATTATTCATGTAAACAGAATAACCATTATTCTCTAACTTAAATGAATAACTGTGTTGCAATAAACATGATCTAATCACGTTCATGCTCAACGCAAAACACCAAATAACATTTATTTAGGTTCGTCACTAATCCCGAAGGTAGAGAGAGCGTGCAATGTTGATCACATCAACCTTGGAAACATTTGCAACACACATCGTCACCTCACCCTTAGCTAGTTCTCCGTTCATTCCGTAGCTTTTATTTCGAGTTACTAAGATTTAGCAACCGAACCGGTATCAAATACCCAGGTGCTACTAGGTGTACTAGAAAGGTACACATCAATAACAAGTATATAAAATATACTTCTGTTGATGTTGCCAGCCTTCTTATCTACCAAGTATCTAGGGTTGTTCCGCTTCAGTGACCGCTCTCCTCATAATCGAAGCACTTAGTCCCGGGTTTGGGTTCAACTTTGGGTTCCTTCACTGGAGCAGGAACTGATTTGCCATCCATGAAGTTTCCCTCCTTGCCCTTGCCCTTCTCGAAACTAGTGGTTTTTACTAACCATCAACACTTGACGCTCCTTTTTGATTTCTACCTTCGCGGTGTCAAACATCATGAATAGCTCAGGGATCATTATTTCTATCCCTGGCATTTATAGTTCATCGCCAAGTTCTAGTAGCTTAGTGACAGTGACTTGGAGAACTATATCAATCACTATTTTATCTGGAAGATTAACTCCCACTCGATTCAAGCGATTGTAGCACCCAGACAATCTGAGCACATGCTCAACGATTGAGCTATTCTCCTTCATCTTGCAGACAAAGTATCTTGTTGGAGATATCGTATCTCACAACACGGGCACGAGCCTGAGATCATAATTTCAGCTCTTAGAACATCTCATATGTTCCGTGACGTTCAAAACGTTTTGGGGCCTTAATTCTAAGCCATAATGCATGATGCACTAAACTATCAAGTAGTCATCAGAACGTGCCTGTCAGATGTTCACAACATCTACAAACAACACTAGAGGGGTTGGTGCACCGAGCAGTGCATTAAGGACATAAGCCTTCTGTGCAGCAATGAGGACAATCCTCAAATCATGGACCTAGTCCGCAATATTGCTACCATCATCTTTCAACTCTATTTCTCTAGGAACATATAAAAATTCAAGGGAGCTACAGCGCGAGCAAGTAATCTACAACATAATTTGAAAATACACTACTGACTATGTTCATGATAATGAGTTCAATCAATCATATTACTGAAGAACTCCCACTCAAATTGACATCCCTCCGGTCATTCGAGTGACACATGATCCAAATTCACCAACTCAAGTCCGATCATCATGTGAGTTGAGGTGGTTTCAATGGTGCACATCATCATGTTGATCATATCTACTATATGACTCATGTTCGACCTTTCGGTCTCTTGTGTGCCGAGGCCATGTCTGTACATGCTAGGCTCGTCAAGTTTAACCCGAGTGTTCTGCATGTGCAACACTGGCTTGCACCCGTTGTATGTGAACGTAGAGTCTATCACACCCGATCATCACATGGTGTCTCGACACGACGAACTTTCGCAACGGTGCACACTCGGGGAGAACACAACTTATCTTGAAATTAAGTGAGGGATCACCTTATAATGCTACCGTCGTCCTAAGCAAAACAAGGTGCATAAAAGGATTAACATCACATGCAAATCATAAGTGACATGATATGGCCATGAACTTGTGCTTTTGATCTCCATCTTGAAAGCACTGGCATGATCTCCATCGTCACCGGCACGACACCATGATCTCCATCATCTTGATCTCCATCAATGTGTCTCCATCGGGGTTGTCGCACCCATCATGCTTGTACTACTATTGCTACCGTTTAGAGATAAAGTAAAGCATTGTATAGCGCTTAATGATTGACACGCAGGTCATATAATAATTAAAGACAACCCTATGGCTCCTTCCGGTTGCCGTACTCATTGACATTCAAGTCATGATATTCTATGCAACACATGATCATCTCATACATCACATATATCACATCATGTAATTGGCCATATCACATCACAACATACCCTGCAAAAACAAGTTAGACGTCCTCTAATTGTTGTTGCATGTTTTACGTGGCTGCTACGGGTATCTAACAAGAACAATTCTCACCTACGCACAGCGGTGATACATAGTTGCTTTTCAACCTTCTCAAGGACCGCCTTTGTCGAATCCGATCCAACTAAAGTAGGAGAAACTGCCACCCGCTAGCCATCTTTTGCAACAAGTTGCAGTTGAGGGAACCGGTCTTTCGTAAGCGTACGAGTAATGTTGGTCTGGTCCGCTTCATCCCAAAATACCGCTGAACCAAAACACGACCAAGGGAGGAAGCAATCTCTCATCAACGCCCACAAACTCCTTGTGTTCTACTCGAGATCTCATCTACACATAGACCTAGCTCATGATGCCACTGTTGGGGAACGTTGCATGGGAAACAAAAAATTTCCTACGCACACGCAATATCTATCCATGATGACGAGCATCTACGAGAGGGGGAGTGGATCTACATATCCTTGTAGATCGCTAAGTGGGAAGCGTTAAAAAACGCGGTTGCTGTAGTCGAACGTCTTCGCGATCCCAATCGCCAAGCGTCCCGTGATCTCATCACGATCCGCCCTGCGATCCAATCATGATCCGTCCTGCGAACTCATCACAATCCGTCCCGCGATCTCATCACGATCCTTCCGATCTAGCACCAAACGGACGGCACCTCCGCGTTCAGCACACGTACAGCTCGATAACGATCTCTGCCTTCTTGATACAACAAGAGGAAGCGGAGAGGTAGACGAGTTCTCTGGCAACATGACGGCACTGCGGCGATGGTGGTGGAACAATTCCGGCAGGGCTTCGCCTAAGCACTGCTAAAACCGTTCTAGAGGAGAAACTATGCACTAGAGGAACGGGTAGCACGTTGCTGAAAATCTAGTGCAAAACCCCTAAAACCTCTAGTATATATAGGAGGAAGAGAGGAGGAGGCTTGGCCCTCAAGGGGCTAGCCCTTGGTTCGGCCGAATCAAGGAGGAGAGGAGGAATCCTCCTCCAATCCTAGTAGGACTAGGATTCCTCCCTATTTTAACTTTTTTCCACCTTTTTCTCTTTGGGTTTTCTCTCCTAGCCGCATGGGCCTTGTGTGGGATTTCCACCAGCCCACAAAGGGCTGGTATTCACTCTCCCACAGCTCTTGTAGCCTCTTGGGTCGAAATACCCCTCCTGATGATCTCCCGATACACTACCGGCACTCCCGGTACACTACCGATGAGGCCGAAACTTTTCCGGCGACCAAAATATGACTTCCTATATATCAATCTTTGCCTCCGGACTATTACGGAGCTCCTCATGACATTCGGGATCTCATTCAGGACTCCGAACAAGCTTAGGTCACCACCGTGCATAACTCTATACTACCAAAACGTCACCAAACCTTAAGTGTGCAGACCCTGCTGGTTCGAGAACTATGTAGACATGACCGAGACACCTCTACAATCAATAACCAATAGCGGGATCTGGATTCCCATATTGGTTCCTACATATTCTACGAAGATCTTTATTGGTCGAACCTCTATGTCAAGGATTCAGTTAATCCCGTATGATGTTCCCTTTGTTCTTCGGTATGTTACTTGCCCAAGATTCGATCGTCGGTATCTCCATACCTAGTTCAACCTCGTTACCGGCAAGTCTCTTTAGTCGTTCCATAATACAAGATCCCGTGACTAACACTTAATCACATTGCTTGCAAGGCTTGTTGTGATGTTGTATTACCGAGTGGGCCCTGAGATACCTCTCCGTCACACGGAGTAAGAAATCCCAGTCTTGATCCATGCCAACCCAACAGAAACCCTCGGAGATACCTGTAAAGTACCTTTATAGTCACCCAGTTATGTTGCGACGTTTGATACACACAAGGCACTCCTCCGTGTCAGTGAGTTGCATGATCTCATGGTCATAGGAACAGATACTTGACATGCAGAAAACAGTAGCATTAAACTGACACGATCATATGCTACGTTTGTATTTTGGGTCTTGTCATCACACCATTCTCCTAATGATGTGATCCCGTTATCAAATGACATCTCATGTCCATGGCTAGGAAACCTTAACCATCTTTGATCAACGAGCTTGTCTATTAGAGGTATACTAGGGACATGGTTTTGTCTATGTATCCACACATGCATCTAAGTTTCCGATCAATACAATTATAGCATGGATAATAAATGATTATCATGAACAAGGAAATATGATAATAACTAATTTATTATTGCCTCTAGGGCATATTTCCAACATGTCTATGTATCCCAAGTCGCTGCAGGCATGCGACCCGGCACTTGGGGGCTACAGTATTCAACTGTTTAACAGATTAAGAGGTTCAAATTGAAGACCCGGCGCATCACATTCTGATGAGATGGCCCTTGGGGGGCTACATCTGCTAAAGTTTCATAAGGTATAATACAGTTATAAGGCCCAAGTTGCTGCAGGTAGGACAACCCGGCACTTGGGGGCTACACAGTCCAAAATATTATTGCAAAGCACCAAGTTATCATGGATAATCTCGGAGCTTGGGGGCTATAGGTAATATGGACATATCAAAAACTTTGAGGAGAATTTTCAAGATGTTAATTATGGAGTTCGGTTGTTAGACCCTGCGTCACCAACATTCATGACCCGACGTTATCAAAAGATCATAACCCACCAGAGTTTATATAAGCCGCCTTGTTTCACAACAATGAAAGTCCGGATCTACATCATGAGGATTTCTTATTTTCAAGATTTTCATTTAGCCAAAGTATTGGAAGCCGACTCAATGGCATATGGGTATTCTATTCCCAATATTTTTCAAAGGACACTGACAAGCAAGATGATTTTCAAGACGACTCATTCATATGCAGAAAAGACCTGAATTTCTAAGGAGCCACTTCATTAGCCGGCCAAAGGAGCAAGATGGCCACTTAACATATTTACTATTCCTATTTCAGGAGGTTACCATGAATAAATTCAAGCTAACCTGGGGGCTAATGTCGGGGATATACCCCGCGGTATGACCCGGACTGGCGACTCATAGGAGACCCAGTAAAGACTTGGCGTTTTATTGGTGACCCGGCAGGCAGGTCACAGGACGACTAGGCCCAAGACCCAGCGTGTAAGCCGGCGCCAGGCGGCTCACGAGAGAAGGCCCAAAGGAGAGAGGGTTCCCTTAAAGACAAACAAGACCTGGAGTAGGATTCGTGAAAGACTAGTCCTAGTCCTACTAGGAGTAGGACTCTATTTGTAAACCTACCCTCACCACTTATATAAGGAGGGGTGGAGAACCCCTAGAAAGACAGGTTCACAAGTCCACAAGTTTACACAGACACAAGATTAGAGATAGACAGATTAGAGGCTCTCGTAATTAGAGGTAGCAAAACAGCACCCTTGTAACCGAGAGATCTTCCTCATCATCAATATCAGACAAGCAGGACGTAGGCTTTTACCCCCATCGGAGGGGCCGAACCTGGGTAAACTCGTGTCTCTCGATTCCGACCAACCCCTCTCAATCCGCCACATAGTTGTGACCGCCCTGAACCTAAGTCCGTTCACCCAGACATCTGTCGTGACAAATCCACGAGACTTCCACTTTTTCTAGCCTTTCTAGTACCGCGCAACTTTTGTCGGTGCAACAAACACCTTCCTCAAAACATACACCATATATCTTTCCTCAAAACAGCCATCATAATTACCTATTATGGTATTTACATAGCCATTCTGAGATATATTACCATGCAATTCCACCGTTTCCTTTTATGACATGCACCATCACTTCCATGTTGCATATAGAGTAATGTTTTGTCCTAGGTATAGAGTTGTAATTTTTCTTTTGAGTTGTAAGTAAATAAAAGTGTGATGATTTTCATTATAGAGCATGTCCCATGTGAGGAAATGATGATGGAAGCTATGATTCCCTTATTAGTAGGGATGAGAGTCCGGACTTTGTGAAAAATAAAAGAGGCCGGTGAATCCCAAATAAAAAAATAAATAAAAGAGGCCTTAGATGCCCAACAAAAAATGAGAGAAAAGAGAGAAGGGACATTGCTATTACCTTCTGCCACACTTGTGCTTCAAAGTAGCACCATGATCTTCATGATAGAGAGTCTCCTATTTGTCACTTTCATATAGCTAGTGGAATTTTTCTTCTTGGTGCACGTCCACTTAGTTCCTTTTTGAGCTTCCATACACTTATATCTCTAGTGCATCCGTTGCATGGCAATCCCTACTCACTCATATTGATATCTATTGATGGGCATCTCCATAGCCCATTGATATGCCTAGTTGATGTGAAACTATCTTCTCCCTTACCTTGACAACCTCCACCATATTCTATTCAACCTATAGTGCTATGTCCATGGCTCGCTCTCATGTATTGTGTGAGAGTTGAAAAAGTTTGAGAAAATAAATGTGTGAAAACAATTGCTTGACTTTTCATCAGGGTTGTGCATGATGTAAATACTTTGTGTGGGGAAGGTGGAGTATAGCTAGACCATATGATATTGTAGGGATAACTTTCTTTTGCCATTATATTTTGAAGAGATACAATTGCTTTGCTAGTATGCTTGAAATGTTATTGTTTCTATATCAATATTAAGCTTTTGTTTTGAGTCTTACGAATATGAATATGCATGCCACAATAAAGAATGTTACTTCGATAAATATGTTAGGTAGCACTTCACATCAAAAAAATTGTTTTTATCATTTACCTACTCGAGGACAAGCAGGAATTAAGCTTGGGGATGCTGATACGTCTCCAATGTATCTATAATTTTTTATGATGGCATGCTATTATATTATCTCTTTTGGATGTTTTATATGCATTAATATACTATTATATACTATTTTTGGGACTAACCTATTAACCTAGATCCAAGTGCCAGTTTCTGTGAAGGAATTTTTCTGGAAGGAAACAAGTCATCCAAGCTTGGAGTGCATGTCCGGGGAGGTGCCAGGGCGCCACAAGCCTTCTAGGCGTGCCTCCTGGCAGGTCTCCTAACCCTATTTTTTGGCCTATAAATACCCAAATATTCCCGCAACATCAAAAAGAGCCACGCAAATAATTTTCCGCCACTAGAAGCCTCCGTTCTCGAGAGATCCAATCTTGGAGCCTTTTTCGGTAATCTGCCGGCGGGGGTTTCGATCATGGAGAGCATCTACATCAACTCCATTGCCCCTCCGATGATGCATGAGTAGTCCACCACAGGCCTACGGGTCCATAGCTAGTAGCTAGATGGCTTCTTCTCTCTCTTTGATTTTCAATACCATGTTCTTCATGATCTTCATGGAGATCTATCCGATGTAATCCTCTTTTGTGGTGTGTTTGTCAAGATCCGATGAATTGTGAGTTTATGTTCATGTTACCCATGAATCTTATTTGAATCTCATCTGATTTCTTTTATGCATGATTTCATATCCTTGCTCGTCTCTTCGAGTTATTGGTTTGGTTTGGCCAGCTAGATTGGTAATTCTTGCAATGGGAGAAGTGCTTGGTTTTAGGTTCAATCTTGCGGTGTCCTCACCCAGTGACAAAGTAGGGGTAGCGAGGCACATGTTGTATTGTTGCTATCAAGGGTAACAAGATGGGGTTTTCATCATATTTTTTGAGTTTATCCCTCTACATCATGTCATCTTTCTTAATGTGTTACTATGTTCTTCATGAATTTAATACTCTAGATGCAGGCAGGAGTCGGTCGATGTATGGAGTAATAGTAGTAGATGCAGAATCGTTTCGGTCTACTTGATACGGATGTGATGCCTATATACCTGATCATTGCCTTGTACAACTACATGATTATTCGCTTTTCTATCAATTGCTTGACAATAATTTGTTTATCCACCATGATATTTGCCTTCAAGAGAGAAGCCTCTAGTGAAACCTATGGCCCCTGGGTCTATTTTCCATCATATATTTTCAGATCTATACTTGGTGCAATTTATTTACCTTTTACTTTCCGCACTCGTTACATCTATCTCTATCGGATCTAATCCTTGCAAATAACTGTGAAGGGAATGGCAACCCTTTTATAGCGTTGGGTGCAAGAGTTTGATTATTTGTGTAGGTGCATCCCTTGGTGACTTGCTTGTTCCTCCTACTGGATTGATACCTTGGTTCTCAAAAACTGAGGGACTTACTTATCTACTTTGCTGCATCACCCTTTCCTCTTCAAGGGAAAACGAACGCATGCTCAAGAGGTAGCAGCCCACCCCCAGGAGCAACGGCTAGGCAGAGCACGCTAACGTGGAAGTCCTGCGAGGCCTCAAGACAAGGAGCTTCAAGAAGAAACTATAGGCTTGCGGTAGGGGCTGGGTCGATGAGCTCTAGTCCGTGATGTGCTCCATCCGCACCACCATGACTAAGTCCACCGGCGAGACCCCATTCTTCCTCCTCTATAGGGCCGAAGCCGTCCTCCCCCACGAGGTCAAGCACCGCTCCCCGTGGGTCTTGGCATTCGAGGAGGAGCGTCAGGACGCCGCACTTGGAACCGGCCTCGTGCTTGGGGAGGAAGCTCGACACCAAGCCTCGCACCGAGCTGCAAGGTATGAGCAAGTGCTACGGCGCTACCACTGTCGTAATATTCACTCCAGGACCCTCAAAGTCGGAGACCTCGTCGTGAGGCGGGTTCTCTCCAGGGAGGGCTTGCACAAGCTCTCGCCCATGTGGGAGGGCCCGTTCAAGGTCGCTCATGTCTCCAGGCCTGGCACCATGCGCCTGGAGACTCAGGATGAGATCCCCATCCAGAATGCCTGGAACATCTAGCACCTTCGGAGATTCTACCCGTGACACTCTCACGTAATAATGAGCGGGCTGTATACGCCCGGAGCCCCCCGAGAACATGGAGGGGCTCCTCCCAAGCAATGTGGCGGCCACAGCTCCGCGCTGGCGGAGAAGTCAACACTGCCCATCAATGGCTATGCACATGCAACGTGGATGCCCTACGCCCAGCGCTGTGGGAAGACGAAGACTAGCCTAGGTGCCGGACGCGACTTTTATTTTCTCTTATCGTGTTTGAATTTGCCAACTTTCCTGGAAAAAACTCTAGGCTTTTTCCAAACCATGTTTTCAAGAAACGGGTCAGGGATTTGTGTTCATCACCATTTCCCATCTTGGGTTTTCTCTCTTCAGGACGGGCACTCTCCTGCTCCCCTCCCCCTCGCACACCGCGAGCGGGGGCTGAGGGGCACGGTGCTTGCAGCTCGCCAAGGCCTTGGCGCCCAGATCCTCGTGTGGTACACCCGGACGAGTTAGCAGGCGTGTGGCGCTTCATACTCGCTCGGGGGCTCCACTCACGGCCCGAAGCACCATCTCGGAGCCTCGGGAGGCTCACCCCTCCCGCGGGAGGAAACAAAAATTTTCTTTGGGAGCCGCTTGAGCGTCTAAGGGGGCTCCTGAGCAACGCGCCTCAAGAGCCTTACCGGTCATATAGCCACTCGGCACCCTCGATGACGTCCTTGGTGATCCGGTCGGCATCGAGGGTGTCAGGGCCTCACCCTGCAGTTGCGTCCTCGGTGATCTGGTCGTACGCTACGATGGTAGGGAAATGTGCGGGACTGGAACCTGCCGACGTATAGTTGCTTGAGTGTCAAAGGGGGCTCCTGAGGAACGCGCCTCAGGAGACTTACCGGTCATATAGCCACTCGACACCCTCGATGACGTCCTTGGTGATCCGGTCGGCATCAGGGTGTCGGCGCCTTGCCCCGTAGTTGCGGCCTTGGCCAGTCGTACGCTACAGTGGCAGGGAAATGTGCGGGACTGGGGCCTGCAGACACAGAGTGCCGAAAGGGCTCCCAACCTTCCTCACCCGCAAGAAGAAGAAGTCCACAGGACGTCCGGACTCCCCAAGCGCCATAGCCACGCTTGCCCTGGAGCCTACAACAAGCATGTCGAGCTAAGTACCCTAATCAGAACCTGAAGGCCCTAATTAATAAAAACGCAAAAGCCAGGACACGTAAGAGAAGCACAAATAAAAGAGGCGAGCGCCCAAGTTCATTACATGCCCGCAAGGCCTCTCTTGGTTTTTGATTACAGGAATAGGAAAAGAAGGAAAAGCCCCCCAAGGGGGCTGCCGCTTTGGGAGCTTTGGGGCCCGCGCACCAGCGCTTAGTCGGTGTCCTCCTCCTCCTTCACGGGCCCATGGAGGCGCATCGACACAGACGCTTCAGGAGCAGGGGAGCCACATTGTGGTGGCTGGTTTCTCCCCGAGGTCCGGGCATGCCAACACAATGGCGCATCATAGATGTTGTCATTGTTATCACTGTTGTCGCTGCCGTCGCTCGAGCTCCCCTCGGAGGGGGTGTCGCTACCGCTGGAGACGTGGCGCCCGTCACGAAGGACAAGCTCATCTCCAAGATCGCCACGGCCGGGGTCCTCCGGGCAGCATCCCAGGCGCTTGCCCTCTCCCCCGAAGACCTTGACGAAGAGCATCGCCACCTTGTTGTATTTGAAGTGGAGGGTGCGCCTCCCCACCAGGTCGCCGGCATGGGCAAACGTCTGTCACCCACGGTTTAGGTACACATAACCCTTGGGGGTGACCTCGACCTCTACCCACGATGCCGCGCTGCAGAAGCCATCGGCCTGCAGCCATAGGCCGTTGGGCCCCCCGACCGGCAGTGCCCCCGCGAAGGAGCGCGGGAGTTGGAACCAGGCAGCCTCCGGCCTCTCCGCCCACACCACGAACTCCTAGGCCGTATTGAACGTATGGAGTCATGGGCGTGGCGGCCGGGCCGCCACCGCCGTCCTCCCACCGCGGGCGCCACCTCCTCGAACGCTATGGGCGCCCATGTTGGTCGGAGCCACACCGCGGCCGCTGATGGTAACCCCGGGCCGCGCAGGATCACGACCACATCCACGGGGAGCTGCCGCCAGCGTCGCGGCATGCTTTCGAGGATGACCGCAACCCCTCCTGGGCGGCAGTGAAGCAGGGCTCTCCTCGGGGGCCTTCCCCTTCTCGGCGATGGAGTGCTTCCTCACTGGAGCCATGATTGGGAGAGCAGCGACTTGGAAGTTGGGAGGCGAAGAGGATGAAGGTGTGTTGAGGGTTTTCTTGCCCTCGCCAGCTTATGTACTACCAGGGGCCAACCGGCAGCCACTCACATGCAGGGAGACGTGCAGCCTTCGAAGAGTGACATCCGCGCGGCCCAAGGGGAGAAGGCCGAGGCGGCAGCAACATTCAAGGAAAGGTAATGATGGTCGGCACGGCACGCAAGCGTCACATCAGTTTGACTTGGGGCGGTTCCCAATGCCTTTGAGGAGTGGGGGCATCGCCACTCAGGCGTTCGACGCGTGTAAAGCCTGGCCCGCGGCGCTGCGAGCCACCTTCAACAGCTTCGCCTAGAAGCCAACTCCGGCGCGCCCTGGGCCGGGGGCTACTGTCGGCGTTCTGGGAAGGGGGTACCCAACCAGCCTGCCTGCGGCCGAGGACGTGGCCCACTTCGTCAGCTAGACACGGGCTGACGCAGCTCAGCTCAAGTCAAGGCCCTCGCGAGGGCCCTGGGCTTGCGAGGAAGAACGTCACTAAGACCAGCAAGGACGGGCCTCCTTAGGCCTCCTCCAGAGGAGTGGAGATCCCTATGCATAACCAAGCCTCAGGAGTCAAAGATGATGCAGGGAAGGACAGGCGGGCACCAGACGGTGCAATTTCCTTTGGTGTAAAGGGAGCAAGGACGTATGCGGGTTCCCGAAGCGCCGCCTAAAGATTTCCATTCCAATGCAACAAGACCACGACCACGAGCTCCGCAGGGCGGATGTCATCGCCGAGCCCACCACTTCATCATCAACATCCATTTTGCAGGCGAAGACCACCTTTGGGCAGTGCGCGGATGTACTCATGTCCCCCTTCAAATCTGACCGTTGTGGGATCCCTTCCCGCCATTGTGATAAGGGAGGAGGACCCGGGCCATCGCTATACATAGAGGCTAGGTCATACTATAGAGGGCATCCCTCATCCGATCCATAACTTAGCCACTCAAACCACCTGACAAGGCAGGGAGCCAAGAACACCACTTGAGCACCCTCGCGAGGTTGAAGCCCACGACACTAGTTCATCCATCACACCTCCCCGAGAGACAGTCCATCAAAGCAAGAGTAGGATATTACGCTTCACAGCGGCTCGAATCTGGGTAAACTGTTGTGTTCATCTTCTTCCTCATTAGCGTGCAAGTTTGTCATTGTATCCATCATGTAGTGAGCTAGATAGGACGAGGCTGTTGGGGATCTTCGCACACATTTGTGTGTTCGAAACCTGAGGGTTTTGCGGAGTCCGAAATCCAACAGCTTATAGCATATTGGTTCATACTAATTTCAAACGCGCGGACATGGTTAGGAAAACATCCAGGTAACTCTTATTCAGATCGAAGCGCAAAAGGCGGGAGAAGTGTGTGGAAGATACAAGTTCCTTCGAAGATAAAGATCTTTCTCTACCGGCTTGCGCAACAACTATACCTTAACTCATCAGCGTGTGCTATTTCAGGGGTAATGGACCCACGACTAGTCTTGAATCACTCGCTTGCCAGGAGGCGTTGGCTTTAGCTTTAGAAACGGATTTATCTATAACCCAAGTTGAGGTGAAATGTATTGCAAGGAGCTCATCACGGATATTGAAAAAGTTGTTCCAAGCTATATCTTACTCTTATGAGAGTAGTAGTACGGACTTTGAAGCACATTTATTGCAGAGAAAGACTAGATTTATTGGCTCAAAATAGCTTGAAAATGCATAAATCACACACCCTGCCTATGAGTAGTTAGGATGCACACAACCAATATCAAGTCACACATATACGAAAACATATGTCGACAACTAGCAAAGTCATGTAAGACCAAAGCTTAGTGTATGCAGGAAAAAAAGGAAAATGATCCAAAGCGATCAGATCTACGATCAGCAAACTACAACAATGATCATATCCACACCAACATCTCATGATATCACATGAACTGCGATGTTCTTCAACAACAACGCTTTCAGAAAGGGAGCGACACTCAATCGGCATCGTCACATGATCCAACCACAAGACTAGAGTCTAGGTTTTCACGTTGAAGAATTAGTCCAAGCATATTTAAACAATGCCTTCAACAAGGTAATGACGTAAAACAAATTCGTCATCGCCAGGTATAACCATTCGGGTCTGACCTAGACTTTCACCCCGAAGGTCGAGACCGGATGCCCAAATAGCATCACCATCGAAGTTATTCATATGTTGTTGTCATCACTTTTCCATGATCCCAACAGCTACAGGTCGTCATCTTTGGCTCTTCCAGCCTCCTGATATCAATTGTATTCCCATCAGCACTATCATTTATTAATAAAATGAACATAGTTAGGAAAGGAAAAAAATCTAACTTCATCGCTTCAAAAAAAAAAAGACCCCCCTAGCAGGCATTTTTAGAGCATCATTGGTTTAATGCAACACTCGGCATTGCCAATACTTGGCTAGCCAACAATTGGCAATCAAAACTTGTTAAAAATTGACAACTTCTTATGAGGCTGGCAACTATAATTGGTAACCACTCAAGCACTAGCTAATATTTGGCATGCCAATTTTTTGCATCAAACCAATCATCCTCTTAGTTTATGGGTCGCGGTAATGCTCGCACGTGTGGTGGGAGCAACATCCGCCCACACAACTATAACACACATACTGCGTTCACGTCACCGCATGCATGCATGCGGATTTTTTTTTGAATTTCCAGTTTTTTAAATCTTTTATCTTAAATGAAAAATCCGATTGAAGATTCGTTTTCACCATTAAATCCATCGCGACCAGATCTTCGAAACTAGATCTCATATCAATATGTTTCGACGACTTTTTTGGAAGGGAAAGGGTAAAAGTTGTCATGTCTATTGCACATGAATTGTCATGGTGTTTACACTGAAGTTGCCATAATATGTTTCAGCTATTTTTTCTTCTATCTTTAAATGTAAATTTTGACATATTATAAAACGGGCAATTAAAAAACTAGACTTGCCACGAACCATAAACTAAAATTGCCATAGTGAATTACTTTTATTAAAATTGTCATGGACAATTAATAAATATTGTCGTAAAAAGTAGTTAAAAATATAACGGTGACTTTAAATCTAGAAGAAAAAATAAATACAACATGTCATGGCAAATTTAGTATAAACACTATGGCAACTACAGCATAAACATCATGGCAACTTTTGTTAAAAAAAATCATCGAAACATATCAACATGGGATCTAGTTTTGAAGATCTCGTCGAGACGGGTTTAATGATGAAAACGAATTTTTAATTGGATTTTTAATTAGGAGATAACACATTTTTCAGCCGAAAACCAACAGATTCCCGCTGATGTCTTCTGTTTTGACGTGACAAAATGGATGGTAATGGATGCGTTTGGGTCATGTTGCTTCGTGCCACACGTGTGTGCGTTAGTATTTGCCCAGTTTATGGGCTTGGGAATTTTGAAAACTGTAGTTTCTTCTTTTTCTAGTCATGTTTAGTGTATTTTTCGTACAAAACTGTCGCCCTTAGAGCATCTCCAACGGCCGCGCTAAACAAGCGCCATGTTGAAAAAAGTGCTGTTATTGTGCGCGCTATCGCTCCGTGCGCTCCAGCGGTCGCAAAAATCGCGCGCGCGGCAAATAGATTTCAACGCGCGGGCCAAAACGCCATCGCGTGCTGCTTATTTGCTGCGCCCGCTTTCGCGTGCGGCACACACAAGCGCTCGCGAAAAACTCTCTCCCCCGCGCCACCTTCGTCCCGCGCGCGCCGGTGCCAGCGAACTCGGCCCGATGGAGCCACCCGCCGGCACCCCGCTCACCCCATCCTACAGCCGCGAGTCCTGTGCCGCCGCCGCCACCGCCGCTGCAAACCCTAGCACGAGGAGCGCTGGCCTCGCCTCCGGCGGAGCTCCTCCGAGTGTCGGCCTCGCGCGTGTCCTCTTCATGCTGCCGCGGATGACCTCGGCTACGGGTGGCGTCGCGACGACGCCGCCCCGTGCCCTCCCCTCGAAGCTCCCAAATACGTCTCGGCCGAAGAAGAGCAAGACATCCGCGAAGAAGAACAAGGCGACGGATGGCTCCGGCACCTCGAAGGCGTCGAGGAAGAAGCTTGCAGGGCGTGTGACGGGCGCGGCGGCTACCGAAGCGCCGGCGAGCTCATTTGTTGATCCGGCGGCCGACGGACACAATGTGTTCGACGAAATGCCGCAAAGGTACAAAAATTTTCCAAACTTTTTTTCTTGTTATTTTTTGAATGCATACATATAGATAGCTTATTTGCATTGTTCTACATATTTTGTAGTCTCGACTATGATGCATACATATCAACTATGGGTGCCGGCTCCAACAATTCGCATTGGTCTCAAACCAATGAGTTCGAGGTGGACGAGCATGGTGAGGGCATTGTCTACACGCCGAAAGGAAGAGCGGGCAATTACACCAACACCGAAGACATCTTACTATGCAATACTTGGTTGGTAGTGTCGAGGGATTCATCCGTTGGAGGTGATCAAAGTAGAGATGCTTATTGGAACCGGATGAAGGAATACTTTGATGCTCGCAACGTGAGTGGAATTGAACGCACCGACCGATCTCTTCGGTCCCGATGGTCTACAATCAACAAGGATTGTCAAAAGTGGACGGCCGCACAAAAGGCGGTTGACAAGTTGAACCCAAGTGGCACCAATGAGGATGATAGAGTAAGTGGCATTTCATCCATATTCATCATACTTGTTGTTGGTGTTTGACGTGCTAACTTGTTTTGTTTTCATGTAGTTCAACATTGCACAAAACTTGTTCAAAGGAGAGGAGAAGAGGACCAAGAAGGGGAAGATCAAGAAAGTAAGACCATTTACCTTGCCTCATTGCTATGAGGTGTTGAAGGATGATGAGAAATGGAAGAAGTGTGATGATTTGGATTTGAGCAACAAACGCAAGCGAACAATTGAGTTGGATGATGATGATGAGGAGGAAGCATCAAGTGATGACGGCAAGAGAAGCCCCACACCCAACTCGGTTTCATACTCGAAGCCAAAACGACTGGATGTGTGCAAGAAAGACGCAAAAGAAAAGAAGAAGAGGAAAGGAGATGATGAGCTTAAAATGCTATGGAAGCTATTGTGAAGGCAAGAAAAGAAGCCAACGAGGTGAGGAAAATGGCAAGGAACCAAGATGCCGTGGCCGAGGAGAGGAGGTTGGCGGCCGAGGAGAGGAGGGTGGCGGCTGAGGAGAGAAAGGTGGCTTTGGAGGAGAGGAAGGTGAGCAATGAGGAGCGAACTAGATTGATGAAATGGGAGAATAATTTGTTCTTCTTGGACACATCTATCCTCAATGAGGCGCAAAAGGAGTATGTCAATCTTTCCCATGAAGAAGTCTTGATCCAAAAAAGAGCCATGATTCGCTCCATCGGTGGCGGTGGCCATGGCGTCATGGGTGGCGGTGGACTTGGCGCCATGGGTGGGGGTGGCCTTGGCTCCATGGGTGGCGGTGGACTTGGCTCCATGGGAGGCGGTGGACTTGGCACCATGGGAGGCATGGGTGGCTTCGGAGCTACCATGGAAAGCTTAGGTGCCATGGGTGGTTTTGGAGCTACCATGGAGACCATGGGAGACATGGGTGGCTCTAGAGCAGCCCCCGGCACCATGGCCGCCATGGGAGGCATGAGTTTTGCGTCTCTCATGGGAGGCATTTTGGAAATATTCCCTAGAGGCAATAATAAATTAGTTATATCATATTTCCTTGCTCATGATAATCGTTTATTATCCATGGTATAATTGTATTGATCGGAGACTTAGATGCATGTGTGGATACATAGACAAAACCACGTCCCTAGTATGCCTCTAATAGACTAGCTCGTTGATCAAAGATGGTTAAGGTTTCCTAGCCATGGACATGAGATGTCATTTGATAACGGGATCACATCATTAGGAGAATGGTGTGATGGACAAGACCCAAACTACAAATGTAGCATATGATCGTGTCAGTTTATTGCTACTATTTTCTGCATGTCAAGTATATGTTCCTTTGACCATGAGATCATGCAACTCACGGACACCGGAGGAGTGCCTTGTGTGTATCAAACGTCGCAACGTAACTGGGTGACTATAAAGGTGCATTACAGGTATCTTCGAAGGTGTCTGTTGGGTTGGCATGGATCAAGACTGGGATTTGTTACTCCGTGTGACGGAGAGGTATCTCAGGGCCCACACGGTAATACAACATCACAATAAGCCTTGCAAGCAATGTGACTAAGTGTTAGCCACGGGATCTTGTATTACGAAATGAGTAAAGAGATTTGCCGGTAACAAGGTTGAACTAGGTATACAGATACCGACGATCGAATTTCGGGCAAGTAACATACCGAAGAACAAAGGGAAACATCATACGGGATTAACTGAATCCTTGACATAGAGGTTTGACCGATAAAGATCTTCGTAGAATATGTAGGAACCAATATGGGCATCTAGGTCCCGCTATTGGTTATTGACCGTAGAGGTGTCTCGGTCATGTCTACATAGTTCTCGAACCCGCAGGGTCTGCACACTTAAGGTTTGGTGACGTTTCGGTAGTATAGAGTTATGCATGGTGGTGACCTAAGGTTGTTTGGAGTCTCCGATGAGATCCCGGACGTCACGAGGAGCTCCGGAATGGTCCGGAGGTAAAGATTGATATATAGGAAGTCCTATTCCGGTCGCCGGAAAAGTTTCGGGCTCATCGGTAGTGTACCAGGAGTGCCGGTAGTGTACCGGGGGACCATCGGGAGGGGTATTTCGACCCAAGAGGCTATATGGGCTGTGGGAGAGTAAATACCAGCCCTTTTTGGGCTGGTGGAAGTCCCACACAAGGCCCATGCGTCTGGGAAGAAAAGCCCAAAAGGAAAAAGGTGGGAAAAGGCAAAAAAAAAGGGCCAAATAAGGAAGGAGTCCTAATCCTATTAGGAGTAGAGGAGGAGGACTCCTCCCTCCTTGGTTCGGCCGACCCAAGGGCTGCCTTTTGGGCAGACAAGCCTCCACCTCCTCTCCTCCTATATATACTAGAGGATTTTAGGGTTTTGGCACAAGATTTTCAGCCACGTGCCACCCGTTCCTCTAGTGCATAGCTTCCCCTCTAGATCGGTTTTCTGCAGTGCTTAGGCGAAGCCCTGCCAGAATTATTCCACCACCATCGCCTCGGCGCCGTCACGCTGCCGAAGAACTCGTCTACCTCTCTACTTCCTCTTGTTGTATCAAGAAGGCAGAGATCGTCATCAAGCTGTACGTGTTCTGAACATGGAGGTGCCGTCCGTTCGGCGCTAGATCGGAAGGACCGCGATCAAGATCGTGAGACGGATCATGATGAGTTCGCGGGACGGACCATGATGAGTTCACGGGACGGATCGTGATGAGATCACGGAACGGATCGTGATGAGTTCGCGGGACGGATCGTGATTGGATCGCGGGACGGATCGTGATGAGATTGCGGGACACTCGGCGATTTGGATCGCGAAGACGTTCGACTACAGCAACCGCGTTTCTTAACGCTTCCCGCTTAGCGATCTACAAGGGTATATAGATCCACTCTCCCTCTCATAGATTCTCATCACCATGGATAGATCTTGCGTGTGCGTAGGAAATTTTTTGTTTCCCATGCAACGTTCCCCAACAGTGGTATCAGAGCTAGGTTTATGTGTAGATGAGATCTCGAGTAGAACACAAAGAGTTTGTGGGCGTTGATTCTTAGATCGCTTGCTCCCTTGGTCGTGTTTTGGTTCAGAGGTATTGTGGGATGAAGCGGCCCAGACCAACCTTACTCGTACGCTTACGAGAGACCGGTTCAATCGACTGACGTGTAACTTCGTTGCACAAAGATGGCTAGCGGGTGTCAGTTTCTCCTACTTTAGTTGGATCGGATTCGACAAAGGCGGTCCTCGAGAAGGTTGAAAAGCAACTTATGCATCACCATTGTGGTTTATGCGTAGGTGAGAATTGTTCTTTCTAGAAACCCGTAGTAGCCACGTAAAACATGCAATAACAATTAGAGGACGTCTAACTTGTTTTTGCAGGGTATGTTGTGATGTGATATGGCCAATTACATGATGAGGTATATGTGATGTATGAGATGATCATGTTTTGTATAGAATATCACGACTTGCATGTCGATGAGTATGACAACCGGCAGGAGCCATAGGGTTGTCTTTAATTATTGTATGATCTGTGTGTCAATCATTAAGCGCTATGTAATGCTTTACTTTATCGTTAAACGGTAGCAATAGTAGTAGAAGCATGGTGGGCGTGACAACCTCGATGGCGACACGTTGATGGAGATCAAGATGATGGAGATCATGGTGTCATGCCGGTGACGATGGAGATCATGCCAATGCTTTCATGATGGAGATCAAAAGCACATGTTCATGGCCATATCATGTCACTTATGATTTGCATGTGATGTTAATCCTTTTATGCACCTTGTTTTGCTTAGGACGCCGGTAGCATTCTAAGGTGATCCCTCACTTAATTTCAAGATAAATATTGTTGTCCCTGAGTGTGCACCGTTGCGAAAGTTCGTCGTGTTGAGACACCACGTGATGATCGGGTGTGATAGACTCTACGTTCACATACAATGGGTGCAAGCCAGTGTTGCACATGCAGAACACTTGGGTTAAACTTGACGAGCCTAGCATGTACAGACATGGCCTCGGAACACAAGAGACCGAAAGGTCGAACATGAGTCATATAGTAGATATGATCAACATGATGATGTTCACCATTGAAACCACCTCAACTCACGTGATGATCGGACTTAAGTTGGTGAATTTGGATCATGTATCACTCGAATGACTGGAGGGATGTGAATTTGAGTGGGAGTTCTTAAGTAACATGATTAATTGAACTCATCATAATGAACATAGTCAGTAGTGTCTTTGCAAACTGTGTTGTAGATTACTAGCTCACGTTGTAGCTCCCTTGAATTTTTATATGTTCCTAGAGAAATAGAGTTGAAAGATGATGGTAGCAATATTGCGGACTGGGTCCGTGATCTGAGGATTGTCCTCATTGCTGCACAGAAGGCTTATGTCCTTAATGCACCGCTCGGTGCGCCAACCCCTCTAGCGTTGTTTGTAGATGTTGTGAACATCTGATAGGCATGTTATGATAACTACTTGATAGTTTAGTGCGTCATGCTTAGAATTGAGGCTCCAAAATGTTTTGAACGTCATGGAACATATGAGATGTTCTAAGAGCTGAAATTAGGATCTCAGGCTCGTGCCCATGTTGCGAGATATGAGATCTCCAACAAGATTCTTTGCCTTTAAGATGAAGGAGAATAGCTCAATCGTTGAGCATGTGCTCAGATTGTCTGGGTGCTACAATCGCTTGAATCGAGTGGGAGTTGATCTTCTAGATAAGATAGTGATTGATATTGTTCTCCAAGTCACTGTCACTAAGCTACTAGAACTTGGTGATGAACTATAAACGCCGGGGATAGAAATAATGATCCTTGAGCTGTTCACGATGTTTGACACCGCGAAGGTAGAAATCAAGAAGGAGCATCAAGTGTTGATGGTTAGTAAAACAACTAGTTTCGAGAAGGACAAGGGCAAGGAGGGAAACTTCATGGATAGCAAGTCAGTTGCTGCTCCGGTGAAGCAACCCAAAGTTGAACCCAAACCCGAGACTAAGTGCTTCGATTATGATGAGAGCGGTCGCTGAAGCGAAACAACCCTAGATACTTGGTAGATAAGAAGGCTGGCAACGTCGACAAAAGTATATTTGATATACGTGTTATTGATGTATACCTTGCTAGTACTCCTAGTAGCACCTGGGTATTGGATACCGGATCGGTTGCTAAATGTTAGTAACTTGAAATAAAAGCTACGGAATAAACGGAGAACTAGCTAAGGGTGAGGTGACGATGTGTGTTGGAAATGTTTCCAAGGTTGATGTGATCAACATCGCACGCTCTCTCTACCTTCGGGATTAGTGACGAACCTAAATAAATGTTATTTGGTGTTTTACGTTGTGCATGAACGTGATTAGATCGTGTTTATTGCAACACAGTTATTCATTAAATGGTTATTATGTTTACATGAATAATACCTTCAATGGTCATGCACCCAGTGAGAATGGTTTGTTGAATCTTGATCGTAGTAATACACATGTTCATAACATTGATGACAAAAGATACATAGTTAATAATGATAGTACTGTTGGAAATATGCCCTAGAGGCAATATATAAAGTGTTTATTATTATATTTCCTTGTTCATGATAATCGTTTATTATCCATGCTATAATTGTAGTGATTGGAAACACATTGCATGTGTGGGTAAATAGACAACACAATGTCCCTAGTATGCCTCTAGTGAACTAGCTCGTTGATCAAAAGATGGTTAAGGTTTCCTAGCCATGGACATGAGATGTCATTTGATAACGGGGTCACATCATTAGGAGAATGATGTGATGGACAAGACCCAAACTACAAACGTAGCATATGATCGTGTCAGTTTATTGCTACTGTTTTCCGCATGTCAAGTATGTGTTCCTATGACCATGAGATCATGCAACTCATAGATATCGGAGGAGTGCCTTGTGTGTATCAAACGTCGCAACGTAACTAGGTGACTATAAAGGTGCTCTACATGTATCTCCGATGGTGTCTGTTGAGTTGGCATGGATCGAGACTGGGATTTGTTACTCCGTGTGACAGAGAGGTATCTCAGGGCCCACTCGGTAATACAACATCACAATGAGCCTTGCAAGCAATGTGACTAATTGTTAGTTGCGGGATCTTGTGTTACGGAACGAGTAAAGAGACTTGCCAGTAACGAGATTGAACTAGGTATGGAGATACCGACGATCGAATCTCGGGCAAGTAACATACCGAAGAACAAAGGGAACGTTATATGGGATTGACTGAATCCTTGACATAGAGGTTCAACCGATAAAGATCTTCATAGAATATGTAGGAACCAATGTGGACGTCCATGTCCCGCCATTGGTTATTGACCGTAGAGGTGTCTCGGTCATGTCTACATAGTTCTCGAACCCGCAGGGTCTGCACACTTAAGGTTCAGTGACGTTTCGGTAGTGTAGAGTTATGTATGGTAGTGACCGAAGGTTGTTCGGAGTCCCGGATGAGATCTCGGACGTCACGAGGAACTCCGGAATGGCCCGAAGGTAAAGATTGATATATAGGAAGGTGGTGTTTGGACTCCGGAAAGATTTCGAGCACTTTCGGTAGTGTACCGGGAGTGACGAATGGGTCCCGGGGGTTCACCAATGGGGCCCACCCACCCCATGGGCCAAAGTGGCGACCCACCAGCCCCTAATGGGCTGGTGGGGTCGGCCAAGGTGGCCTGGGCGCAGGGAGAGAGGCCCAAACCGAATTGGGGTGGAGTCCTCCCCAAGTTCCACCTCTCGTGTGAGAGGTGGACTCTCAGGTGGAGGAGGACTCTTCCTCCACTTGGTTCGGCCAAACCAGCAGGCCTTGGAGGCCAAGGCTGCGCCCTCCTCTCCCTCCCTCCTATATATACTGGTGGAATAGAGGGTTTTTGCATAGAATTTACGGCCACGTGCTACCCGTTCCACCGGTGCTCCTCTAGATCGGTTTTCTGCAGTGCTTAGGCGAAGCCCTACCGGAATCACTCCACCACCATCACCGGAGCGCCGTCACGCTGCCGGTGAACTCTCTCCTCTCCACCTCCTATTGCTGGATCAAGACGGTGGAGATCGTCATCAAGCTGCACGTGTGCTGAACATGGAGGTGCCGTCCGTTCGGCGCTAGATCGGAAGGACCGTGATCGAGATCGCGAAACAGTTCATGATGAGATCGCGGGACGGATCGTGATGAGTTCGCAGGACAGATCGTGATCAAGATCGTGAGATGGATCGTGATGAGATCGCAGGACGGATCGTGATGGGATCGCGGGACGGATCGTGATGAGATCGCGGGACGCTCGGCGATTTGGATCACGAAGATGTTCGACTACACCAACCGCGTTTCTTAACGCTTCCCGCTTAGCGATCTACAAGGGTACATAGATCCACTCTCCCTCTCGTAGATGCTCATCACCATGGATAGGTTTGCGTGTGCGTAGGAAATTTTTTGTTTCCCATGCGACGTTCCCCAACAAGTACCACATACTTGTGGCACTGCCGCTAAATGTCATATTGGTACAAAGCGCATGAAGAAACTCCATGCTGATGGATCTTTGGACTCATTCGATTTCGAATCGATTGAGACATGCGAACCTTGCCTCTTGGGCAAGATGACTAAGGACCCTGTTTTCTGGTTTGATGGAGCGGGCAAGTGATTTATTGGGAATGATACATGTTGATGTATGCAATCCAATGAGTCTTATAGCGTGCGATGGATATCGTTATTTTCTTACCTTCACTGATGATTTGAGTAGATATAGTGTATATTTACTTAATGAAACACAAGTCTGAATCAGTTGAAAGGTTCAAGCAAATTCAGAGTGAAGTTTAAGATCATCTCGACAAGAAGCTAAAAATGTCTGCGATATGATCGTGGAGGTGAATATCTGAGTTACGAGTTTGGCATACAACTTAAGACAATGTGAAAGTTGTTTCACAACTCACGCCACCTGGAACACCATAGTGTGATGGTGTGTCCGAACTTTATAGTCGTGCTCTATTGGATATGGTGTGTGCTATGATGTCTCTTACCGTATTGCTACTATAGTTTTGGGGTTATGCATTAGAGACAACTATATTCACTTTAAATAGGGCACCATCTAAATCCGTTGAGATGACACCGTGTGAATTATGGTTTGATAGAAACCTAAGCTGTCATTTCTTAATGTTTGGGGATGCGACGCTTGTGTGGAAAAATGTTTTCACCTAATGAGCTCGAACCCAAAGCGGACAAATGCATCTTCATAGATTACCCTAAGAACAGTTGGGTGAACCTTCTATCTCAGATCCAAGCATAAAATGCTTGTTGCTAAAACTGGGTCCTTTCTCGAAAAAGAGGTTCTCTCGAAAGAATTGAGTGGGAGGAAGATAGAACTTGATAAGGTTGTTGAACCTTTGTTTCAACCAGAGAGTAGCGCAGCATAGAAAGATGTTTCTATGGAACCTACGTCAGTTGAAGAGGAAGTAAATGATGCTGATCATGAAGCTTCGGATCAAGTTACTATCAAACCTCGTAGGTCGACAAGGATGTGTACTACTCCTGAGCGGTACGACAACCCTGTCTTGGAGGTCATGTTGTTGGACAACGATGAACCTATGAACTATGGAGAAGCGATGATGGGCCCGGATTCCGACAAATGGTTAGAGGCCATGAAATCCGAGAAAGGATCCATGTATGAAAACCAAGTATAGACTTTGGTGGACTTGCTCATTGGACGGCAGGTCGTTGAGTACAAATGGATCTTCTTTAAAATGAAGACAGACACTGATGGTGAATGTCACCATTTATAAAGCTCGACTTGTCGCAAAGATGTTTCTGGTAAGTTCAAGGAGTTGACTACAATGAGACTTTCTCACTCGTATCGATGCTAAAGTTTGTTGGAATTATGTTAGCAGTTGCTGCATTTTTCAATTATGAAATCTAGCAGATGGATGACAAAACATTGTTTCCTTAACAGTTTACTTGAGGAAAGGTTGTACGTGATACAACCAGAAGGTTTTGTCAGTCCTAAGGATGCTAAAAGGTGTGCGAGCTCCAGCAATCCATCTAAGGACTGGAGCAAGCATCTCGGAGTTGGAATATACACTTTGATGAGGTGACCAAAGTTTTTGAGTCTATACAAAGTTTATGAGAAACTTGTATTTACAATAAAGTGAGTGGGAGCACTATAGAGTTTCTGGTAAGCATATGTGGTTGACATATTGTTGATCGGAAATGATGTAGAATTTCTGGAAATCATGAACGGTTGTTTGAAACGAGTTTTTTCAAAGGAAGACCTGGAAAAAGCTACCTAATTGTTGAGCATCAAGATCTATAGAGATAGATCAAGAAGCTTGATGAGACTTTTCAATAAGTACATACCTTGACAAAGTTTTTGGAAGAATTCAAAATGGATCAGTCAGAGAAAGAGTTCTCGCCTGATTTGTAAGGTGTGAAGTTGAGTAAGACTCAATGCCCAGTGACTGCAGAAGATAGAGAAAAGATGAGTGTCACCCCCTATGCTTCATCCATAGGCTCTATCATGTATGCAATGCTGTGCACAAGACCCGATGTCAGCCTTGCCATAAGTATGTCCGGAATGTTTCAAAGTGATCCTGGAATGGAGCACTGGACAGCGGTAAAGATTATCCTTAGTAACTAAAAGACTAAGGAGATGTTTCTCGATTATGGAGGTGATAAAGAGTTCGTTGTAAAGAGTTACGTCGATGCAAGATTTAACACCAATCCGGGTGACTCATAGTAGCAATCTGGATACATATAGTGGAGCAGCCATTTGGAATAGTACCAAGTGGAGTGTGGTAGCAGTGTTTATGGTTTGACATAGAAATTTGCAAAGTACACACGGATCTGAATGTCGCAGACCCGTTGACTATAAGACCTCTCTCACATGCAAAGCATGATCAAGCCCCAGAACTCATTGGGTATTAGATTCATAACAATGCGAATCACATGGTGATGTGAACTAGATTATTGACTCTAGTGCAAGTGGGGGACTGTTGGAAATATGCCCTAGAGGCAATAATAAATTAGTTATTATCATATTTCCTTGTTCATGATAATCGTCTATTATCCATGCTATAATTGTATTGATCGGAGACTTAGATGCATGTGTGGATACATAGACAAAACCATGTCCCTAGTATGCCTCTAATAGACTAGCTCGTTGATCAAAGATGGTTAAGGTTTCCTAGCCATGGACATGAGATGTCATTTGATAACGGGATCACATCATTAGGAGAATGGTGTGATGGACAAGACCCAAACTACAAACGTAGCATACGATCGTGTCAGTTTATTGCTACTATTTTCTACATGTCAAGTATATGTTCCTTTGACCATGAGATCATGCAACTCACGGACACCGGAGGAGTGCCTTGTGTGTATCAAACGTCGCAACGAAACTGGGTGACTATAAAGGTGCATTACAGGTATCTCCGAAGGTGTCTGTTGGGTTGGCATGGATCAAGACTGGGATTTGTTACTCCGTGTGACGGAGAGGTATCTCAGGGCCCACACGGTAATACAACATCACAATAAGCCTTGCAAGCAATGTGACTAAGTGTTAGACACGGGATCTTGTATTACGGAATGAGTAAACAGATTTGCCGGTAACGAGGTTGAAATAGGTATACAGATACCGACGATCGAATCTCGGGCAAGTAACATACCGAAGAACAAAGGGAAACATCATACGGGATTAACTGAATCCTTGACATAGAGGTTCGACCGATAAAGATATTCGTAGAATATGTAGGAACCAATATGGGCATTTAGGTCCCGCTATTGGTTATTGACCGTAGAGGTGTCTCGGTCATGTCTACATAGTTCTCGAACCCGCAGGGTCTGCACACTTAAGGTTTGGTGACGTTTCGGTAGTATAGAGTTATGCATGGTGGTGACCTAAGGTTGTTCGGAGTCTCGGATGAGATCCCGGACGTCACGAGGAGCTCCGGAATGGTCCGGAGGTAAAGATTGATATATAGGAAGTCCTATTTTGGTCGCCGGAAAAGTTTCGGGCTCATCGGTAGTGTACTAGGAGTGCCGGTAGTGTACCGGGGGACCATCGGGAGGGGTATTTCGACCCAAGAGGCTATATGGGCTGTGGGAGAGTAAATACCATCCCTTTGTGGGCTGGTGTAAGTCCCACACAAGGCCCATGCGTCTGGGAAGAAAAGCCCAAAAGGAAAAAGGTGGGAAAAGGCAAAAAAAAGGGCCAAATAAGGAAGGAGTCCTAATCCTATTAGGAGTGGAGGAGGAGGACTCCTCCCTCCTTGGTTCGGCCGACCCAAGGGCTGCCTTTTGGGCAGCCAAGCCTCCACCTCCTCTCTTCCTATATATACTAGAGGATTTTAGGGTTTTGGCACAAGATTTTCAGCCACGTGCCACCCGTTCCTCTAGTGCATAGCTTCCCCTCTAGATCGGTTTTCTGCAGTGCTTAGGCGAAGCCCTGCCAGAATTATTCCACCACCATCGCCTCGGCGCCGTCACGCTGCCGGGGAACTCGTCTACCTCTCCGCTTCCTCTTGTTGTATCAAGAAGGCGGAGATCGTCATCGAGCTGTACGTGTGCTGAATGCGGAGGTGCCGTCCGTTTGGCGCTAGATCGAAAGGATCGTGATGAGATCGCGGGACGGATCGTGATGAGTTCGCGGGACGGATCGTGATTGGAACGCAGGACGGATCGTGATGAGATCACGGGACGCTCGGCGATTTGGATCGCGAAGACGTTCGACTACACCAACTGCGTTTCTTAACGCTTCCTGCTTAGCGATCTACAAGGGTATGTAGATCCACTCCCCTTCTCGTAGATGCTCATCATCATGGATAGATCTTGCGTGTGCGTAGGAAATTTTTTGTTTTCCATGCAACGTTCCCTAACAGTGGCATCATGATCTAGGTCTATGTGTAGATGAGATCTCGAATAGAACACAAAGAGTTTGTGGGCGTTGATGAGAGATTGCTTCCTCCCTTGGTCATGTTTTGGTTCAGTGGTATTGTGGGATGAAGCGGCCCGGACCAACATTACTCGTACGCTTACGAGAGACCGGTTCCCTCAACTGCAAGTTGTTGCAAAAGATGGCTGGCAGGTGGCAGTTTCTCCTACTTTAGTTGGATCGGATTCGACAAAGACGGTCCTTGAGAAGGTTGAAAAGCAACTATGTATCACCGTTGTGGTTTATGCGTAGGTGAGAATTGTTCTCGCTAGATACCCGTAGCAGCCACGTAAAACATGCAACAATAATTAGAGGACGTCTAACTTGTTTTTGCAGGGTATGTTGTGATGTGATATGGCCAATTACATGATGTGATATATGTGATGTATGAGATGATTGTGATTGGATCACGGGACGGATCGTGATGAGATCGTGGGACACTCGGCGATTTGGATCGCGAAGACGTTCGACTACACCAACCGCGTTTCTTAACGCTTCTCGCTTAGCGATCTACAAGGATATGTAGATCCACTCTCCCTCTCGTAGATTCTCATCACCATGGATAGATCTTGCGTGTGCGTAGGAAATTTTTTGTTTTCCATGCAACGTTCCCCAACAAGTCATGGGTGCATCTCCGACCGCCATGGGAGGCATGTCTTCCGGTGTGACTCACACACCTTCCCATGAAAATGCTGTTGAAGATCATCCCAACACCGTCCAAGCTTCACGTGATGCAATGCGCGACAATGATGATGATGAGGAGGAAGAATCATCTTCGGAGGAGGAAGAATCGTCTTCGAAAGATGAGGACGAAGATAAGGACGAGGCTTGATGTGTCTTTCGTTTGTGTCATGAACTTGGTTTGCATTTTGAACTTGGTTGGATAAACTTATGGGCATGATTTTAAACTTGTGGGCTTGAACTTTTATACATCAACTTGTTTGTGTGAAATTTATATGTCATATTCATTGTATTTTGAATATTTGAAATTTATTTTGTGTTTAAAATGCAATATTGACGAGTTGCATTTTTTGCAACACACGTGCTGCATTTTAACGCGGCTATTAAAGCCAGGGCTGCCGTCCGTGTACAACCAACCAAAACGCGCGCAGCAAATCAATTTTTAGGACGTGGCGCTTAGCATGACTGTTAAAGATACTCTGAGATCCGGGTCGGAGGGCATGCGGGTGTTCGCCAGAAATTACCTCCTGGGAACGTCAGCAAAAGATTTCAACTCAATTATTATTTTCCCTACTTCGTTTATAAATATCCCCGATTTCTCTCAATCCCTTGCGCTCCTCGACGCCACGACCTGCCGCCGCCACGCCTTGAGACTTGACCTCACCGGCCGTCCGACGCCTAGCAAACAGCGATGGATAAGAGACCTGAGTGGCTAGAGGCGGCGCTCGAGGAAGATGCGGATGCGTCAGATGTACCGGAGTGGCTAGCGGCGGCGCTGGAGGATGATGCGGATGCGTCAGATGTACCGGAGTGGCTAGCGGCGGCGCTGGAGGATGATGCGGATGCGTCAGGGGTACCAGAGTGGCTAACGGCGGCGCTGGACGACGACGCGGACGCTGAAGAGAAGCCGGGGTGGCTAGTGGTAGCGCTGGACGATGATGCAGACGCGGAAGAGAAGACGGGGTGGCTAGTGGCAGCGCTGAACGATGATGCGGACGCCGAAGAGAAGCCGGGGTGGCTAGTGGCGGCGCTGGACAACAATGCGGACGCAGAAGAGAAGCCGGAGTGGCTAGTGGCGGCGCTGGAGGAAGAGGAGGATGCGGACGCGGCAAAGAACCGGAGTGGCTGGCGGCGACGCTCGGAAAAACTAGTATATAAATTATGTGTTCGCATGTTGGTATGTCTCAGGATTTCGTCATTTTTTTTGCAGCTAATGAGCGGTTAAGGGGCAGCAATCGCTGCTAGTACCATCTGAGTGTTAATCCCATATAGATCCTGAAAAACTGAGTTTAATTCAGACAACGAGTAGTAAATTGTCAATTTTGTGTCATTTCAAAACGCCTTTGATTTGTATTTTGCTGTCAAAAAGCTGTTGCAGTAAGGTGTGCTGTGGTCAAGGATTTGAAGTTACCTATCAAGAAGCAAAATGATATTTTCTTTTTAGAGAGGAGGCATATTGCCCGGCTTTAGCACGTTGAAGCCCTTACAAGTTCAAATTCAGGTTTAACGAGGTTCGCCGAAAAGGAAAGAAAAGAAAAGTAGAAAGATTCGATACATACCCATAGGGCAGAGGCACTAGGCCAAACAACTAGCGATGGATGCCGGCGCCGCAGATGAAGCGTAGCGAGGCGGGTCCTAACGGCAAAGGCCCTCAGCCACCCTGCTAATCCTCATGGGTCATGTGCCGCCGTAACTGGGAGGCGAGCGCGCGGAACTTCTCCAGTAGTACCGCGATGGTTGAAGCATCCTCCGTCTTGTTCAGTGGTTTCCATAGCTGCATAAAAATGATCATTTTATAGATGATATCGGCAGGGTGTTTAATGAATTTGCCTTCAATTACAGCTTTGTTCCGAGCATGTCATAAGGCCCAGGACAATGCCGCAAAGACAAACCAAGTAATCCTACGTGGGCGTCTAGACAATCGTGCAACTAAAGTATGGAAGGCTCCAAATGAATTGGGGGACCAATTGCAGTTAGTGGTATCGCGGATAGAGCCCCAAAGGAGCTGTGTCAGGCTGCACTTGAAAAGGATATGATTGGTATCTTCGATTACACCGCACAGGGACACCGCCCGTCCCCTGATCCGTGCCGTTTCTGAACCTGGACACCCGTAGGCAACTTATCACGGACCAACTGCCATAGGAAGATTTTAATCTTAGTAGGGATATGCGTCCTCCAAATGTCCATTGCTTCGAACGGAACCGCTCCGTTGTGTAAGGCCCGGTATAAGGATTCAGTCGAGAACTGTCCCGAGGGTTCTAATTTCCACCGGAATGAGCCCGGCTTCGAATTTGGGGTAACAGATTGTAACAGGGCCACCAACTAGTCCCATTCGTCTCTTTCCATGGCCCCGATTGAGCGACGGAACTAAGGGGTCCACTGGTCATTCCTTCAAATCTCGCTGACTAACGCATTTGGCGTTGTTGTTATAGTGAACAGCCGGGGGAAGGCGGAAGCGAGCGGCTCTGGCCCTAGCCACACATCTAGCCAAAAGACGGTGGATTGCCCGTTGCCGACCCGATGAATAGCTCCCATGCGAAGAAGGTGCCTGATCTTAACAATCACTTTCCAGAACGACGAGCCGTTTCTTCATGTTGCGGTAGATAAGGGGGCTTGTTGTAGATACTTGTGTCTGATGATGTGTAACCAAAGGCCGCCTTGGCCGGTAAGTATTTTCCAAGCCCATTTTGCCATCAACACCAATTCATGTGCTTGGTATTTATAATGTCGAGGCCCCCAACTTCTTTAGGTGCACATATAGTACTCCGGTGTACCATATGATATTTTTGTTTTCCGAGTTCTTTGCCCAAAAAGAACCGGGATCGCACCGTATCCATTTTTTCGTGAATGTCGTCTTGCAAAAGAAAGAATCCCATGATGAACATTGGCAGACTAGAGAGACATGCGATTCAACATGAATAGACTCGACATCGTCTTGTGTCATGGCAATCAACCAAATTATATGTGAAGGATGACACAATTCTACTCCCTTCGCTCCTAAATATAAGATCTTGTAGAAATTCCACTATGGACTACATACGAAGCAAAATGAGTTAATATATATTCTAAAATACGTCTATATACATATGTATGTAACTAGCACAAATTCCCGTGCGTTGCAACAGGAAACAACAATGATTTCTGTTAATCAAAGTTGGTTGGGTCGAGGAACTATGTAGTGGAATAATGGTGGCTACCGACAAAAAAGGATGGATCAATTGAGGATCGTGTAGCGTGACGGGGGTAAGATTGCGTATAAACTAATTGACCCACCATCAGAATAACTGCTTATGCCGACGACCTAATCTACGTCGACGACCACCGTCGGCATAGATCCCTATATGTCGATGGCTGGCGAAATGCCGTAGGCATAGAGAAGCCATCGGCAAAGTGAGCCCTACGCCGACGGGGGCCGTAGGCGTATAAAAGCCGTCGGCATACCTTGCTCTATGTCGACCCAGGCCGTCGGTATATGCGGGCCGTCGGCGTAGAGGTGACGTAGGCGACCCGGGGGTGGGTTGGTGGTCTGACGCCGTCATACCTATGCCGACGGCCCTGACGGCGGCCGGCGACGTAGGTGTGATGCACGTCACCGATCCGCGACGCATGTCATGTTATCGATCCGAGGCCTGTCGGTCGATCCGTGGGCAAACCTATGCCGACGGCTGTGCCGTCGGCATAGCTTTGTTTTATCTGTTTTTTTACTTATTTTTGTATTTTAGTTTTTTTCTAAATTAAAATTTGATTAACTTAAATGTGTCTTATCTAAACATAAACATACATAATAAATTATATATAGATTTGTGTTGAATTTTTCATATATTATGTGTATATGTAGTTTGTATTTGTTTTCAGGTATGTTAGTAATGTGACCACATGTTCTTTTGCATATATGTTCCTATACTTTATTAAAATCACAAAAAATTAATAATTACAATTACTTTGACAAGTTCTATATGTTTTTTATAAGCATCTTGAAAGTGCTAGATCCGTCGGTCAACTATGCCATGGTTAGACGGGACGATGTACTTGGGGGTCTTGGGCTGGGCCCGGACCCTGTTCGGGAGTGTAGCTATGGGCTGGCCTATCACAACCAGGTGAAAAGGTCCACCGGTCAAACCCCGCCCAACGAAAGTCAAACGCCTAGATCCACCGGTCAACTGTGTCAGGATTGGATGGGACGGTGTACCTGGGGGGTACCTATGCCGCCAGATCTTGCGCTGGCCCTCTTACACGTCTGGAAGCGTGGTGGCAGGTGCAAGCACCCGGCACGCAGCTCTTGGGTGTGACCCTCCTTATGGACGTCGCTGCCGCTGTCGCACGAAGTGGGGAAATGGCCACATCGGGCAAACACAAAGGGAATCTTGCGGTGGGTTGGGCCCGGACCGTGTTCGGGGGTGTAGCTATGGGCTGGACTATCACAACCAGGTGAAAACGTCCATCGGTTAAACCCCGTCCGACGAAAGTCAAAGGCGTAGATCCGTCGGTCAACTGTGCCAGGGTTAGACGGGACGGTGTACTTGGGGGGTAGCTACGCCGCCAGGTCTTGCGCTGGGCCCTCTTACAGGTCTGGAAGCATAGTGGCAGGTGCAAGCACCCGACACGCGGCTCCATAGTGTGACCACCCCTCACGGACGTCGCTGGCGCCGTCGCACGGAAGGGGGAAACCGCCACGTCTCGTAGACACAGAAAGAATCTTGTCGTGTGTTGGGATCGGACCTTGATCATAAGTGTGCCTATGGGCTGGACTATCACAACCAGGTGAAAAGATCCATCGGTCAAATCATGTATGGCGAAAGTAAAAGGCCTAGATTCGTCGGTCAATTGTGCCACTGTTAGACGGTACGGTCTACTTGGGGGTAGTTATGCCGACAGGTGTTGCACTGGGCCGTCCGCGTAGGCACGCCCCAGGAACTACCAGCGGCCGCCACATGTCAGGGTATGCCAACGGCTATGCCGTCGGCGTAGTTTCGGACCTATGCCGACAGCCCCGGCCGTCGGCATAGGTATGCCAGCAGGGACCATCGCCGGCCGCCACGTGGCAGTCTATGTCGACGGTAAGGCCGTCGGCATAGTGCGACACGTGGCGGCCGGCGATGCGACGCTCTTGACGGCAGCGCTGACGGATGCCGTTTGCCATGGAGCTATGCCGACGGCCGGAGCCATCGGTATCGATGTACGAACACCGTCAGCATAGCATCTATGCCGACTTTTTTTTATGCCGACGGCAACCTGGGGTACGCCGACATATATGGTGCCGACGGTGCTACACCGACGGGGGCCGTCGGCATAGGTCTATGCCGACGGGAATCGGGGCTATGTCGACTCGGCATAGGACTGTATTCTGGTAGTGACTGGACATCATTAACTTTAGATTATTAGTTCTACTGACAAATTATGCATAATAGCTCAAATTTTTTGTGCAATAACACAATCTTCGAAACATAAATAGCTACTTCTTTTATATGTGAAAAGAGCGATGTAAAAATTCTTTACGAAGAATGCACATTGATACTTTTGGATTTTTGGATAAATATATGCTTATGCTGGCACGGCTGATACATGCACATAAGATGATCCTACGTAGCCGATGTAAAAATTATTTACAAAGAACAAATTGGTAATTTTGGATTTGAATAAACAGATGCTTATGATGGCATAGCCGATACGTTCACATGAGATGATCCTACGTGGCTAATTGTCTAGCCAAACTATGAAGCGATATTGCATATAACTCATGAAAATCTGACATGAAAATATTAAATTAAAGGTATTTTATGTGAACTAAAAGGGCATCTCAGCATTGTCTATAATTTTCCACTTAAGACCTTATAGGTAAATTATAAAATAAAAAAACTTCCAACGACGAAGATAACTAATTGGAGCAACGGATGCCAGATGATTAGAGGTTGTATCTGCACCAGCCCCATGTCGTCATTGTGTCCGAGGCCGCCATACGCACTCGCGCATGGGTGAGAGACACGGGCATTCGTCTTGGAGTCCAGCCATCACTCGATCACGAGCTTGCTGGATCGCTCGCCAGCCAAACCCCATACAATCCCTTCCCTTCAATGATCTGCATGTATGGCTTGGTGGCCGGCCATATCACTTGAAATCGTGAAGTTAGCTCTACTCTAATCTATCTGGCGAGTTCTTTAGATTAAGGCCAGCCAACCAGCCGTGCATGTGGTCTCTTCTTTCTTTTTGAGTTGGACTCAATGGGTCTCTTTTGGCTTGTTGATTCTACTACAACTCAAGTGTGTATATAAGTTGGTGGAATTTGATTTAAATGAGCGAGATGGGACTAATACATACTGAATTACTCCGTGAACACAATCTGATTATAGGCGACTGGTCATGGTCTTTGTGGACCGATGAAGAGGTTGGGAGTTCGATACCCAAAGGAAACATATTTTGTCCTCTTTTTACATGAAGATGGCAAGAACAGGCCCATCACAGAAAGGTTGAGACCCAGCCGGTGGGGGCGTAACGTCTTCCAGACTATTTTTTCCCAACACACAAAAAGATGACTAGAAGGTGAATAGTATCACCTTGTGAGATAAAAAAATAAAAAAATCATTTAAGTGGGACGAAATCAAGAATATCACCTTGCTTTATTAGTAGGTATATATAGATATAGATAGTACCGCCTCGTGAGATAAAAAAACAAAAAAAACATTAAAACGGGACGAAACCAAAAATATCACCTTGCTTTATTAGTAGGTATATATTCATAGTAGAATCTCTAAAATGTCTTATATTTAGGAACGAAGGGAATAATTGGTTCGTTCCCAAGGCATGTACTTGATTGATGATAACATGGTTTGTTCTAATTATTAGACTCTTCTTTGAAATGTTGCCGATGAATCTTTACTATTTAATCCACCTGAGGTACTAAACTGTAGATGGATGTGATGATCTAAATTGATATGCTGAAGGCCAACAACATATATGAGGCTAATTTGGTCTGTGAATTACTGGAGAATTTGAAATCCAAGATGACCTTCTTAGAAAAATAATGCAAGATGAATTTTATTGTGACAAAGAGTTTGATTTTGCGCCGAGCTTGACCTATTTAATCCTCAATGATTGATCATGTGTACACAAGGTTAGTCGAGTCCATTGGAATTGAGCTTCCTATATTGGTTTCTTTCAGTTGAAACCAAGGAAAATATAATCTTCGGTAGTTCACACAACGAGTAGTAAATTGCCAATTTTGTGCCATTTCAAAACGCCTTTGATTTGTATTTTGCTGTCAAAAAGATGTTGCGGTAAAGTGTGCTGTGATCAAGGATTCGAAGTTAGCTAACAAGAAGCAAAATGAGATTCGGTATGAATAGATTCGCCATCGTCTTGTCTCATGGTAAGCAACCAAATTATATGTGAAGCATGACATAGTTCTAATTGGTTTGTGCCCATGGGATGTACTTGATTCATGATAACATGGCTTGCAATTATTAAACTGTTCTTTAAAATGCTGCCGATGAATCTTTACTATTTAATCTACCTGGGGTACTAAATGTTAGATGGATGTGATGATCTAAATTGATGTGCCGAGGGCCAACAACATATATGAGACTAATTTGTTCCGTGAATTGCTGGAGAATTTGGAATCCAAGATGGCCTTCTTAGAAAAAGTATGCAAGAGGAAGTTTATTGTGACAAAGAGTTTGATTTTGCACCGATCTTGACCTATTTAATCCTCAATGGTTGAGCGTGTGTACAAGCAGTGGCCGTTTTAGGCCCCAGGCAGCCCATGCGGCGGCCTGGGGCGTGAGGCCCAATTCATTTGTGATTGTAGCAATTATTGTAGCTATAATGCTATAGTAAACGAAGGATGCCTGGGACCTGGCCCAATTTGCTTGGGCCTTGGCCCAATCCTAGGTTCGCCATTGTGTACAAGGTTAGTCGAGTCCATTGGAATTGAGCTTCCTATATTGTTTCTTTCAGTCGAAACCAAGGAAAATATAATCTTCAGTAGTTTAATGGGATCCAACAGGGAAAGAAATTTCGAACCTATTTTTGTTGCAAATATATTGGAATTAAGCTTCCTATATTGGTTTCTTTAAGTTGAAATCAAGGAAAATATAATCTTCAGTAGTTTAATGGGCCCCAATAGGGAAAGAAAATTCGAACCTATTTTTGTTGGAAATATTTAGAAGTGCACGATCTCATTCTTTGTGCAACTTTTACGTTAGGTTCAGTGCTTTTACTATTCATGCCCCCCCCCTTCAAACTTTGAAATTCAAGAAGTACGGCCGCATTTTTTTTATTTCATGAAGCTTGAGCTGTGTGGTTGTAAGTTCGTATACGATGATAACATATAGTGGGACTAGTATATGGATTTCATGTTGTTCAATAATAAACAGAAATCCATAACATGCTTTTACTTTTGTTATATGTTAAAAGTTTAGCCATAGGATTAGTTATGGATATTGCGTGACTTATGTTTGTTAAGCTTAATAATTCAGCATTTTTCATAATGTTTGCTTCAAATATATGAATAGTAGATAGCCTGTTATAGCCTCAAGAGAGATTGTATACTTTGGTGCAGGTTTGTTAGAATCGTGATTGTGTCATGTGATTCCATGACTTTAGAATCCAAATTCATTGAATCGATTATATGTTTTGATAATTGTGGTCGTATGATTTGCGATCTTATTGTAGGGGTTCTGATCCAATTCCTAATTGCAATTCTGACAACCTTGCTTTGGTGACATGTGTTGAACTTATATTAAGGAAAATAAAATTTCAAAACTTCGCATTATGTATTTAGAGACTTGTGTGATTCCATCATTGTACTTTTAGGGGAACTGTGACTTGACACATCACAGTGATAAGTTGAGACTTGAGAGGTCACAATTCTACACTTTCCTATCATGACATTTGTAATAACTCCAAGGTGTAATTCCTTCTGTTCAAGAAAAGAAATGTTTCTTGTTTTTAAGCTGCTAGAATATTCTATTATGCATAATAACACACCGAGCCTAGTTGGGACAAAACATCTATTATCGATTGAGTTTGTTGGTATATATATATATATATCAATATTTTTGTGAATCTTGTTTGTGTTCACATTGTTCTTAAGATGACTTGGTGGGACCCGCATTAAGAAATTAGGCATCTAGTTTGACCACAAACGTGCCCGTTTACAGTGAGGATGTTTTTAGTTATTGCATGTTGAGACGAAACATATATCGATTAAACTTGTGTGACCTTGTTCCCATGTCATCTTGGAGTATGTTTGTTTCTCGCCACAAGTCATGTAGAGTATATCAGGGCATCCATAAAGTTAGAGTTGGTCATTGACTTTCGGACTCTCCAAAATCATCTAACAACTTGTTTCACACCCCTCACTTCATTTCATTCGAAATGAAAACTATGTTGAGATTCTCATTTGGTTGAAATGAATATATGTCGAGATTTCATTTGGTTGAAAGGAAATCCAATTGCAAAAATAATGTTTGGTTGCCACAAGGATCTCTAAATTGAAATAATTTATGTATCATGTTTAGCCGTCATTTTCTCAATAATTGATAAACAATACATAGTTTGGCTTGAAAAATGAGCTTCATAATACACAACCATCATCTTTCCAAAATGTAACATTCATGCCAACATGAAGCAAGTTGCAACACCCAATCTTTCATATAAGAAGAGTGCTACAAAACACAAATCAACATATTTAAATTCAATTACAACTACCCTGTACACCTCCATAAAGAACAAAGAGCAAAGTTTACTAAGCAATGCTTGTAAGAAAATACTATAGCTTGTCAGCACAAGCACATTAGCACAATTGTTATAGAAACGTGAAATCAAAGTTGGGGATAAAGTATCTCAAAGACATAAAAACTTAAGTTTTTCATCTAAGGTCCTATAGCTTGACTTGCATCAGCATCGATTTCTTTTTGATTCCCTATGGTAAGTCTTAAGAGACTTCATGTTGTGGCATCTTTTATTTCCCAGCAAATATGATGAGGGCAAATGCTTATCAAACGTGAAGTTAAGAGGAAGCATAAAACCTCTCAACAAATGAAGTAGCATTTTTTTCTACAAAATAACAAGGCTGAAAATGAAACAAGTGTGAACATGACAAATCGATAACCTGAACATGTTGCTACCTAGGTTAGTACCACTTGACATGAAAAAATGGCATGCTAAAAGTGCTAGTTATCGACTAACGGGGTGTGAATGGGATATGTTTATGGAAGTCTTCAAAACATGCAATGTATTTGTAGACATGGAAGCGAAACCAAAGCAAAGACAAGCAAGACTAGAGCAAAGCTACGCTAAGCATGCAATCAATGACATGCTAACGACATTAGGACCAGAGATAGCATGAAAACAACCTTAAGAACTACGTACTGGAAGACATAGAAGAGTATTGGGATAAATGTCTTCAAGCAATATATTCACACATGGATGAGAAAGCAAAGGGTAATCCACAATAAAAACAGAAAGCAAAGTAGTTAAGAGACAAAACCAGTTGGTTGGTGAAGACCGAAGATTTGTTTGACTAGTTCCTGTTGCTGTGACAACTGTACATCTACTTGGAGAGAGATTTAACTCATAAGACCAAGTCTTCACCTTATTCTCCTTGAACTAATTAAGATCACTTAGACCTCATCAAATCACTCTCATAAGTCCTCAAGCTAGACTTCTGAAACCTTCAAAAACTCATTCCCTGGCAATCCGCAGTTAATCCTGGATGCTCAGAACATGAGCCCAAACGTCTGGAAGATCATAGTCTTAAAGTGTAACAAGTATTCGGTTCACTTTGAACATAATTTCTTCAGTGATGCTAAAACACTTTGGGCTCTAGGTGTTTGGATTTTTCCTCCTAGGAAATCTATCTCACAAGCTTTGGAGGTGTGTTGCTCTAAAACGACAAAAGTCGTGTAATAACTCAGATAAGCCACCGACTTTTGGTGGAGGAGGAGGGATATTTATAACGGGTGGCAACCCGACATGAGATGAGCAAAATGACCATGGGCCAATGGTTAACCAACACATGTACCAATGACAGGATCTCAAACACACACGTCAACTTTACTTGGGATACAAGCAAAGCCTACTCAACCAACTAGGAAGAGATTTTCTCTCAAAGTCTTCACTAGAAGACGTAGGGTTTTAGATTGAGCATTACGCCAGTTTTTGATTCTTATCACCTCAACCCCACTTAGTAGTGCAGTCATTCCTATGACTCAAGAAATAAGAAATCGGAACTACCAAAAGATTGTTTCTTCGCGTTCTATTGTCTTCAAGCAAAAGTCTTCGCGTAACACCAAAGTCTTCAATATTGTTAGACATTTTTAGGGGTCGTCTTCAACGGTTAAACCAAATCTCCAAGGACTTCTATCTGTGCATTATCTTGTGTATACTCACAAGAAACACTTTAGTCACTTAACCAAGTTTGTCATAAATACTCCAAAACCGGCGAGGGGTGGCACTAGATGCACTTACACATGCACCTGAACATGAGAAAGAATCTAGCAACATAATTTAGAAGTAGCAAAGAAAGTCAAGAACAGACCCTCCTCTCTTCCAAAACTGACTCACAACTTACAAAGCCATAGGTATAAGACCTTGGTTCACACAACCCAAAAAGTTCATGTTGTGCAAACAGGGAATTCATGCATAGAAATATCACTACTTTTAGGCATGACATTACAAAGCAAAGGTATAAGACCTTCTGAGTGCTCACACAACACATAAACATGGTTTGGATATGTCTCTGTGTTGTAGAATACCCACATGTGTTGCTCCTTATTTCTATTAGTAACTGATCGCTTCCAAAGTACTCCCTACATAAACTTTTATACAATCTTTTAGATCATCAGTGGTCTAAAATGTCTTATAAAGGTTTACAGACGTAGTACCATGCAAGAAACCATCTAAATGGTGTCAAGATAATTCAAAGAATAGTAACGGTACCATCTCAAGCCTGAACCCAATGCTTCCCAGCAATGTCTAAAATGAAATAAGACTTACTAGATCTGATCTAGACAAAGCACCAATTAAAGTTAAAAGAACTAGTCTTCGCATATTTAAAAAAACAAGATCAAGAAAACACTTGACATATAAGGTGGGTTTTATTCTTGATCAGATCAAAGGTACGGTATGCAAGAAAATGGGAGTGTCATGAATAAATACAGTTGTAAGACATGCAATTTACTAACTCACATGGCTAAAAATATAGATTTGTAAGGGAAAAAGATAACATTACACTTGACATACCAGGGGTTATTTTATTCTTTGTAGGTTGTGTGCACTTTCTATAAGACCTTTTGAATCCCTTGTTGCATGACATTACACAACATACAAACGTGAACGTGAACTTAACAACCTTCTGAGCATGACATTACAAAGCTACTTGGAGGAACATGAGCAGTCCCATGAACACTACACCAAAGGAAACTAGTAACCACAACCAACGAAGTGAAATATATGCACATATTCAGACCATGTTTACTAGTACATAGTTGGCAATCCTACAAGACACGAGGGACAAGTCTCTAGATACATTTTGTACCATCAGTTTTTTGAGAACAAAACTAAATGTGTTAACTTGCACGTCTATGTCGAGTTTTTTAAAAGGAATCCTACAAATTGAAAAGGAATTAAGCAACAACAAGTCAACAAGAACATAAAGCTAGGGCAAGGGGGGCCAATCTTATTCCTTGTGGACTCTCATAGTACAGATACATGTTTGTATCATTAGTGATGATATGTGTGGAGATTCTATAAACTTGAGCTTTACAAAAAAAATCATTCCATCCGATAAGTGGAGTGCCCGCGTCTCTCTCCCGCGACCCCCGCGTCACCTCCCCCCGTAGCGGCGGGGGAATCCTGGCCGCGCCGCCTCGGCCCCTCCCCACCTCATCCCACTGTTGGAAATATGCCACTGTTGGAAATATGCCTTAGAGGCAATAATAAATTATTTATTATCATATTTCCTTGTTCATGATAATCGTTTATTATCCATGCTATAATTGTATTGATTGGAGACTTAAATGCATGTGTGGATACATAGACAAAACCATGTCCCTAGTATGCCTCTAATATAGACTAGCTCGTTAATCAAAGATGGTTAAGGTTTCCTAGCCATGGACATGAGATGTCATTTGATAACGGGATCACATAATTAGGATAATGGTTTGATCAACAAGACCCAAACTACAAACGTAGCATATGATCGTGTCAGTTTATTGCTACTGTTTTCTACATGTCAAGTATATGTTCCTATGACCATGAGATCATGCAACTCACGGACACCGGAAGAGTGTCTTGTGTGTATCAAACGTCACAACGTAACTGGGTGACTATAAAGTTGCTCTACAGGTATCTCCGAGGGTGTCTGTTGAGTTGTCATGGATCAAGACTGGGATTTGTTACTTCGTATGACGGAGAGGTATCTGAGGGCCCACTCGGTAATACAACATCACAATAAGCCTTGCAAACAATATGACTAATTGTTAGTCACGGGATCTTGCATTACGGAACGAGTAAAGAGACTCGCCGGTAACGAGGTTGAACTAGGTATGGAGATACCGACGATCGAATCTCGGGCAAGTAACATACCGAAGAACAAAGGGAACATCATACAGGATTAACTGAATCCTTGACATAGAGGTTCCACCAATAAAGATCTTCGTAGAATATGTAGGAACCAATATGGGCATCCAGGTCCCGCTATTGATTATTGACCGTAGAGGTGTCTCGGTCATGTCTACATAGTTCTCGAACCCGCAGGGTCTGCACACTTAAGGTTTGGTGACATTTCGGTACTATAGAGTTATATTTGGTGGTGACCGAAGGTTGTTCGGAGTTCTGTATGAGATTCTGGATGGCACGAGGAGCTCCGGAATGGTCCGGAGGTAAAGATTGATATATAGGAAGTCCTATTTTGGTCGCCGAAAAAGTTTCGGGCTCATCGGTACTGTATCGGGAGTGCCGGTAGTGTACCGGGAGACCATCGGGAGGGGTATTTCTACCCAAGAGGCTACATGGGCTGTGGGAGAGTGAATACCAGCCCTTTGTGGTCTGGTGGAAATCCCACACAAGGCCCATGTGGCTGGGAGAGAAAACCCAAAGAGAAAAAGGTGGGAAAAAGGCAAAATAGGGAGGAATCCTATTCCTACTAGGATTGGAGGAGGAGTCCTCCTCTCCTCCTTGATTCGGCCGAACCAAGGGCTGGCCCCTTGAGGGCCAAGACTCCTTCTCTCTTAGTCCTATATATACTAGAGGTTTTAGGGGTTTTGCACTAGATTTTTTAGCCACGTGCTACCCGTTCCTCTAGTGCATAGTTTCTCCTTTAGATCGGTTTTCTGCAGTGCTTAGGCGAAGTCCTGTCGGAATTGCACCACCACCATTGCCACGGCACCGTCACGCTGCCGGAGAAATCTTCTACCTCTTCGCTCCCTCTTGCTGGATCAAGAAGGCAGAGATCATCATCGAGCTGTACGTGTGCTGAACGCGGAGGTATCGTCCGTTTGGCGCTAGATCGGAAGGACCGTGATCAAGATCACGAGACGGATCGTGATGAGATCGCGGGACGGATCGTGATGAGATCGCGGGATGGTTCGTGATGAGTTCGCGGGACTGATCGTGATTGGATCGCAGGACGGATCGTGATGAGATCGCGGGACGCTCGGCGATTTGGATCGCGAAGACGTTCGACTACACCAACCGCGTTTCTTAACGCTTCCCGCTTAGGGATCTACAAGGGTATGTAGATCCACTCTCTCTCTCTCTCTCGTAGATGATCATCATCATGGATAGGTCTTGCGTGCGCGTAGGAAATTTTTTGTTTCCTATGCGACGTTCCCCAACACCCACCTCCTCGTCGCCGCCTGAGGTAGCCGCCAGGCAAGCCCGGGGCGCCAAGGATGGTAGCGGCAGGATCTCGGCTGCCCTGGCTCTACATGGGGAGTCCCGGATCTGAAGCGGCGGCTCCTTTTGGCGAGGCACGGTAGGTTCCGACGAGCAGCCATACGGGCGGTGGATCTGGCGTCCTGGCCGCGCAGGCAGCGGGATCCCGATGGTCGTTGGCGGCTGGCGGCGGCTTCTGCGGCGGTCAGTGCGCGCGATCTGGCGCCTCCCCTCCTCCTTTGTTCGGCGTGCGGGCCAGCCTGGTCGGGCCGCGCTTCCCTTGGCCGCCGGTTCTATACAGGAGGCGCTGCTGGTGGCAGGGATCTAGTTTGGGCGAAATCCTTGGCTGGCCATGGCCGGCCGCGCCGACGGCGATGCCTTGGGTGTCGTTCCCCTCCTTGGAGGCATCGGTATGGACTGGTCTCCTCACTTCCCCTTTCCCTAGGTCTCCCGGGCGAAAGCCCTAACTTTGTTGGGCGACGGCAGCGCTCACGGCGCCGTTACCTTCTTGAAGGCGCCGCTTTGGGAACCTTGGGGTTGGGAGGCGCTTGTGGGTGGTGGGCGATGACGGTGGTGCGGACCTATCCTAGCATGGATCTACGTCCGTTGCTTGGAGATGGACTCGCGTAGGTGGAGGTCGTCGTTTGGCGTCGTGGTGGCGTCCATGGTGGAAGACCTTCCAAGGCTCGCGTAGGTGGAGGTCGTCGTTTGGCATCGTGGTGGCGTCGATGACGGAGGACCTGCTAAGGTTGACACCTCAATCTGCTCTGAAGATGGACCAGTGGAAGATGTCGACGACGACACATGTGAGTGCGTTAGACCGGTTTGTGCCCTGGACCCGGTAGATGGCTCGGTCGGAGCCTCCGGCTTTAGATGTTAGGCTTAGGTGAGAGGTCTGGGTATGTGGCCCGGCTTACACCCCTTCATCATATGGATAGGAGTAGCGCAGATGTTGTCAAGATGGCGGATTCAGGCATATTGTTGTTTTACTTTGTAAGGTTCCTGAGAATAATCGATAAAATGACCGCATGCATCTTCCAGATGTAAAGGCCGAAGGTCATCCTCCTTTTCTAAAAAAACAAAAAAATCATTCCACTACTACATGATAGTACTAGTCCGTATGCAAGTATATCGGTAACTAGTGCTAGTTGTCCATGTATCCGAAGTTTTGGACTAGTACTATAGCTATATAGCACAACCACTCCTACCCAAAGACTTAAGTAAAAGTAGGTGTTATTTCCACACAACATGAAAAAAAAAGAATAGTGTCCATCAAGCATATAGTGGGTTGGGCTAGGTGAAATACAGAATAGTGTCCAACAATAAAAATACAAACTAGTACGCAAAGAATTGATATACAACAAGAAACATGAATAAGTATACACTACTGGAAGAAGGCTTATAGATGGCCTCAAATTAGTGGCGGGCTTAACCAGGTACGCGCCACAGCTATTTTGAAAGGCAGCGGTGACGAGTAATAAAGCACACCCGCCATTACTATTACCACAACACGGCAGGCAAAAATAAGAACCCGCCACATGTAAACTTTCCAAAATTTGCTCGCGTGCTGTAAATGACCAGTGGCAGGCACTGGGAAATGCGCGCCACTAGTAAGGAATGTATCAGGTTTTATGCCCGCCACAGATATATTGTGCCGACCCGCACAAAAAACAAGCCTTATATATATCCAGAAGTTAGAGTGGCAGGCAGTTTTTATGCCCGCCATAGATAAAACTAGCGTCGAAAAAGCGCGGCGCACGCCGCGCCCATGGCCGATTACGTCTATACTTTATTAAAATAAGAAGGAAAACAACATGTGCTGATTTATTATTTTTATTGTTATGGTTTATTCGGGTGTATTATTCTGAGTTACAATTAGGTATTATTTTGGTTTAAAGTTTGGACGGATGTTTTTGGTTGATTTGGGTGTTACTTTGTTTCACTGGTTTTACTGTTCCAGATCGAGGGAGGAGGTGTCTCAGTTTTTTTGGGTTTTTTTTGGCATTTCTGGGATTATTGTTCACGTGAATGCATGGTGTTGACTTACTGTTTTTTTTTCTGGTTTATTCGAGTGTATTGCCCTGAGTTATAATTCGGTAATTGTTTCGGTTTATGGTTTGGGTGGGTTAATGTTTTCGGTGTGCAATTTCAGTTTATTTGGTATATTGTTTCATTTAGCAGTTTTGTGTTTATTCGGCTACTGTTCTAGACAATTGTTGGTGCATTGTTTACTGATAGTGTGATGTAAAAATGGACATTAATCGGTCAGGAACTTACTTTTCCAATGGGTTACTGTTTGCATAATATATTATTCTGAATTATTATTTTGTGTCTCGGTAGCAACATCATCGGAAAGGATCGGGAAACAACTTAAGATTATGTGCATCGGTATGACTATGAAGAAAAACTATTGTTCTACTATTCATGCTGGACAGTACACTTTAGAAAAAACAAAAAAAAAACTTCATTTCACTGGTTTTACTGTTTCGAGTCGAGGGAGGAGTTGTCTCGGTTTTTTCGTAGTCTTTTTTTGGCATTTCTTTTAATTATGGTTCGTGTGAATGCATGGTGTTGACTTATTATTTTTGTTGTTTCGGTTTATTCAAGCGTATTGCTCTGGGTTACAATTCGGTAATTGTTTCGGTATATGGTTTGAGTCGGCTAATGTTTTTGGTGTGTCGTTTCAGTTTATTTGGTCTGTTGTTTCGTTTAGCAGTTCTGGATTTATTCGGATAGACAATTGTCGGTGCACACTTTACCATTGGCGTGATGTAAAAATGGACATTAAATAGACAGGAACTTATTTTTCCAATGGGTTACTGGTCGCACAATATATTGTTCTGGTTTATTGTTTTGCGCCTCGATAGCAACATCACTAAAAGGATCGGCACACGATTTAAGATAGATGTGCATCGGTATGACCGTGAATAGAAATTATTATTTTTCTGGGAACATTTCTCACCAAATTACTGTTCATAATTACAGCTAATACTGGACAATACACTTTTAAAAAAACAAAAAAACAGGAAAAGCAAATTACTGTTTACAGTTACAGCTAATACTGAACGGTGCACTTTAAAAAAAGCAGAAAAAGCAAAAGCTTCCCGCTTTAATATAGTAGTATATGTGGTGACCCATGATTGTTTTTACATATCCAGAAATTAGCAGTGGCGGGCTCTAGGTAGTAACCTCCAGATCTAGTTAAGCTAGCAGCAAAAAAAATCACGGAAAATAGTGTTGGACATATGCCCTAGAAACAATAATAAATTAGTTATTATCATATTTTCTTATTCATGATAATCGTTTATTATTCATGCTATAATTGTATTGATCGGAGACTTAAATGCATGTGTGGATACATAGACAAAACCATGTCCCTAGTATGCCTCTAATGGACTAGCTCGTTGATCAAAGGATGGTTAAGGTTTCCTAGCCATGGACATGAGATGTCATTTGATAACGGGATCACATCATTAGGAGAATGATGTGATGGATAAGACCCAAACTACAAACATAGCATATGATCGTGTCAGTTTATTGCTACTGTTTTCTGCATGTCAAGTATATGTTCCTATGACCATGAGATCATGCAACTCACGGATATCGGAGGAGTGCCTTGTGTGTATCAAACGTCGCAACGTAACTGGGTGACTATAAAGGTGCTCTACATGTATCTCCGATGGTGTCTGTTGAGTTGGCATGGATCGAGACTGGGATTTGTTACTCTGTGTGACGGAGAGGTATCTCAGGGCCCACTCGGTAATACAACATCACAACAAGCCTTGCAAGCAATGTGACTAAGTGTTAGTCATGGGATCTTGTATTACGGAATGAGTAAAGAGACTTGTCAGTAACGAGGTTGAACTAGGTATGGAGATACCGACGATCGAATCTCGGGCAAGTAACATACCGAAGAACAAAGGGAACGTTATACGGGATTAACTGAATCCTTGACATAGAGGTTCGACCGATAAAGATCTTCGTAGAATATGTAGGAACCAATGTGGACGTCCAGGTCCCGCCATTGGTTATTGACCGTAGAGGTGTCTCGGTCATGTCTACATAGTTCTCGAACCCGCAGGGTCTGCACACTTAAGGTTCGGTGACGTTTCGGTAGTGTAGAGTTATGTATGGTGGTGACCGAAGTTTGTTCAGAGTCCCGGATGAGATCCCGGAAGTCACGAGGATCTCCGAAATGGTCCGGAGGTAAAGATTCATATATAGGAAGTCCCAGTTTGGTTTCCGGAAAAGTTTCGGGCTCATCGGTAGTGTACCGGGAGTGCCGATAGTGTACCGGGAGGCCTCCGGGAGGGGTATTTCGACCCCAAGAGGTCCATGGGCTGTGGGAGAATAATAACCAGCCCTTAGTGGGCTGGGAAAACATCCACAAAGGCCCATGGCGCAGGAGAGAAAGTCCTAAAGAAAAAAGTGGAAAATCAGCCAATAGGAGGCAATCCTACTCCAACTAGGATTGGAGGTGAAGTAGGATTGCTTCCCACCTCCTATTTCGGCCGACCCAAAGGCCTTGGCTGCCTATAATCTCCTCTCCTCCTATATATACTAGTGGATTGGGTGGTTTTTGGACAGAATTTCCGGCCACGTGCTACCCGTTACACCGGTGCATAGTTTCTCCTCTAGATCGGTTTTCTGCAGCGCTTAGGCGAAGCTCTGCCGGAATTGCTCCACCACCATCATCGGAGCGCCATCACGCTGCCGGTGAACTCTCTCTCCTCTCCACCTCCTCTCGCTGGATCGAGACAGTGGAGATCGTCATCAAGCTGCACGTGTGCTGAACGCGGAGGTGCCGTCCGTTCGGCGCTAGATCGGAAGGACCGTGATCGAGATCGTGAGACGGTTCATGATGTGATCACGGAACGGATCGTGATGAGTTTGCGGGACAGATCGTGATCAAGATCGTGAGACGGATCGTGATGAGTTCGCGGGACGGATCGTGATGTGTTCGCGGGACGGTTCGTGATTGGATCGCGGGACGCTCGGCGATTTGGATCGCGAAGAAGTTCGACTACACCAACCGCGTTTTGTAATGCTTCCCGCTTAGCGATCTACAAGGGTACGTAGATCCACTCTCCCTCTCGTAGATGCTCATCACCATGGATAGGTTTGTGTGTGCGTAGGAAATTTTTTGTTTCCCATGCGACGTTCCCCAACAGTTGTATCTGAGCTAGGTTGATGGTTCGATGAGATCTCGAGTAGAACACAAAAGGTTTGTGGGCGTTGATGCTTAGATTGCTTCCTCCCTTGGTCGGATTTTGGTTCAGCGGGATTGTGAGATGAAGCGGCCCGGACCAACATTACTCGTACACTTACGAGAGACCGGTTCCCTCGACGCAACTTGTTGCTTAGATGGCTTGCGGGTGACAGTTTCTCTCACTTTAGTTGGATCGGATCCGACAAAGGCGGTCTTTGAGAAGGTTGAAAAGCAATCTATGTATCACCGTTGTGGTTTATGCGTAGGTGAGAATTGTTCTTGCTAGATACCCGTAGCAGCCACGTAAAACATGCAACAACAATTAGAGGACGTCTAACTTGTTTTTGCAGGGTATGTTGTGATGTGATATGGCCAATTACATGATGAGATATATGTGATGTATGAGATGATCATGTGATGTATAGAATTTCACGACTTGCATGTCGTTGAGTACGGCAACCGACAGGAGCCATAGGGTTGTATTTAATTATTGTATGACCTGCGTGTCAATCATTAAGCGCTATGTAATGCTTTACTTTATCGCTAAGAGGTAGCAATAGAAGTAGAAGCAGGGCTGGCGCCACAACCCCAATGGCAACACATTGATGGAGATCAAGATGATGGAGATCATGGTGTTGTGCCGGTGACGATGGAGATCATGCCGGTGTTTCGAAGATGGAGATCTTAAACACAAGTTCCTGGCCATATCATGTCACTTATTAATTGCATGAGATGTTAATCCTTTTATGCACCTTGTTTTGCTTAGTACGGTGGTAGCATTATAAGGTGATCCCTCACTTGAATTTCAAGATGAACTATGTTCTCCCCGAGTGTGCACCGTTGCGAAAGTTCGTCGTGTTGAGACACCACGTGATGATCGGGTGTGATAGACTCCACGTTCACATACAACGGGTGCAAGCCAGATTTGCACGCGCAGAACACTCGGGTTAAACTTGACGAGCCTAGCATGTATAGACATGGCCTCGGAACACAAGAGACCGAAAGGTCGAGCATGAGTCATATAGTGGATATGATCAACATAATGATGTTCACCATTGAAGCCACCTTAACTCACGTGATGATCGGACTTGAGTTGGTGAATTTGGATCATGTATCACTCGAATGACCCGAGGGATGTCAATTTGAGTGGGAGTTCTTAAGTAATATGATTAATTGAACTCATTATCATGACCATAGTCAAAGTGTCTTTGCAAATTATGTTGTAGATTACTAGCTCGCGCTGTAGCTCCCTTGTATTTTTATATGTTCCTAGAGAAATAGAATTGAAATATGTTGGTAGCAAAATTGCAGACTGGGTCCGTGATCTAAGGATTGTCCTCATTGCTGCACAAAAGGCTTATGTCCTTAATGCACCGCTCGGTGCGCCACCCCATCTAGCGTCGTCTGTAGATGTTGTGAACATCTGACAGGCACGTTTCGATGACTACTTGATAGTTTACTGCGTCATGCATTACGGCTTAGAATTGAGGCTCCGAAACGTTTTGAATGTCACGGAACATATGAGATGTTCTAAGAGCTGAGATTGTGATCTCAGGCTCATGCCCGAGTTGCGAGATATAGGATCTCCAACGAGATTCTTTGCCTGCAAGATGAAAGAGAATAGCTCAATCGTTGAGCATGTGCTCAGACTGTCTGGGTACTACAATCGCTTGAATCGAGTGGGAGTAGATCTTCCAGATAAGATAGTGATTGATGTAGTTCTCCAAGTCACTGTCCCTGAGCTACTAGAACTTGGTGATGAACTATAAAATGCCAGGGAAAGAAATGTTGATCCCTGAGCTGTTCGCGATGTTTGACACCGCGAAGGTAGAAATCAAGAAGGAGCGTCAAGTGTTGATGGTTAATCAAACCACTAGTTTCGAGAAGGGCAAGATCAAGGAGGGAAACTTCATGGATAGCAAGTTAGTTGCTGCTCCAGTGAAGCAACCCAAAGTTGAACTCAAACCCGAGACTAAGTGCTTCTGTTATGAGGTGAGCGGTCGCTGAAGCGGAACAACCCTAGATACTTGGTAGATAAGAAGGCTGGCAACATTGATAGAAGTATATTTGATATACGAGTTACTAATGTGTACCTTGCTAGTACTCTTAGTAGCACCTGGGTATTGGATACCGGTTCGGTTGCTAAATGTTAGTAACTCGAAATAAAAGCTACGGAATAAACGGAGAACTAGCTAAGGGTGAGGTGACGATATGTGTTGGAAGTGTTTCCAAGGTTGATGTGATCAACATCGCACGCTCTCTCTACCTTCAGGATTAGTGACGAACCTAAATAAATGTTATTTGGTGTTTTGCGTTGAGCATGAACATGATTAGATCATGTTTGTTGCAATACGGTTATTCATTTAAGTCAGAGAATAATAGTTATTTTGGTTACATGAATAATACCTTCAATGGTCATGCACCCAGTGAGAATGGTTTGTTGAAATCTTGATCGTAGTAATACACATTTTCATAACATTGATGTCAAAAGATACAAAGTTAAATAATGATAGTACCACATACTTGTGGCACTGCCGCAAAATGTCATATTGGTATAAAGCACATGAAGAAACTCCATGGTGATGGATATTTGGACTCATTCGATTTCGAATCGGTTGAGACATGCGAACCATGCCTCTTGGGCAAGATGACTAAAGGACCCCGTTGGATGGAGCGGGAAAGTGATTCATTGGAAATGATACATGTTGATGTATGCAATCTAGTGAGTCTTGTAGCATGTAGTGGATATCGTTATTTTCTTACCTTCATTGATGATTTGAGTAGATATAGTGTATATTTACTTAATGAAACACAAGTCTGAATCGTTTGAAAGGTTCAAGCAAATTCAGAGTGAAGTTTAAAGATCATCGTGACAAGAAGATAAAAATGACTGCCATATGATCGTGGAGGTGAATATCTGAGTCACGAGTTTGGCATACAACTTAAGACAATGTGAAAGTTGTTTCACAACTAAACGCCACCTGGAACACCATAGTGTGATGGTGTGTCCCAACATCATAGTTATGCTCTATTGGATATGGTGCGTGCTATGATGTCTCTTATCGTTTTACTACTATAATTTTGGGGTTATGCATTAGAGACAACTACATTCACTTTAAATAGGGCACCATCTAAATCCGTTGAGATGACACCGTGTGAATTATGGTTTGACAGAAACCTAAGCTGTCATTTCTTAATGTTTGGGGCTGTGATGCTTGTGTGGAAAATGTTTTCACATAATAAGCTAGAACCCAAAGCGGACAAATGTATCTTCATAGAATACCCTAAGAACAGATGGGTATGCCTTCTATCTCAGATCCGAGTGCAAAGGGTTTGTTGCTAGAACTGGGTCCTTTCTCGAGAAAAGTTTCTCTCGAAAGAATTGAGTGGGAGGAAGATAGAACTTGATGAGGTTGTTAAACCTTTGTTCAACCAGAGAGTAGCGCAGCGCAGAAAGATGTTTCTGTGAAGCCTACGTTAGTTGAAGAGGAAGTTAATGATGATGATCATGAAGCTTCAGGATCAAGTTACTATCGAACTTCGTAGGTCGACGAGGATGTGTACTACTCCTGAGCGGTACGACAACTCTGTCTTGGAGGTCATGTTGTTGGACAACGATGAACCTACGAGTATGGAGAAGCGATGATGGGCCCGGATTCCGACAAATGGTTGGAGGCCATGAAATCCCAGATAGGATCCATGTATAAAAACCAAGTGTATACTTTGGTAGACTTTCTCGTTGGACGGCACATCGTTGAGTACAAATGGATCTTTAAAATGAAGACAGACACTGATGGTGAATGTCACTATTTGTAAAGCTCGACTTGTTGCAAAGATGTTTGTGACAAGTTCAAGGAGTTGACTACGATGAGACTTTCTCACTCGTAGTGGTGCTAAAGTCTGTTGGAATTATGTTAGCAGTTGCTATGTTTTCAATTATGAAATCTGGCATATGGATGTCAAAACATCGTTTCCTTAACGGTTTACTTGAGGAAAGGTTGTATGTGATACAACCAGAAGGTTTTGTCAGGCCTAAGGATGCTAAAAGGTGTGCAAGCTTCGGTGATCCTTCCATGGACTGAAGCAAGCATCTCGGAGTTGGAATATACGCTTTGATGAGTTGATCAAAGTTTTTGAGTTTATACAAAGTTCACGAGAAACTTGTATTTGCAACAAAGTGAGTGGGAGCACTATAGAATTTCTGATAAGTATATGTGGATGACATATTGTTGATCGGAAATAATGTAGGATTTCTGGAAAGCATAAATGGTTGTTTGGAAAGTGATTTTCAAAGGAAGACCTGGATAAAGCTACCAAATTGTTGAGCATCAAGATCTATAGAGATAGATCAAGATGACTTGATGAGACTTTCAATGAGTACATACCTTGACAAAGATTTTGAAAGAGTTCAAAATGGATCAGTCAGAGAAAGAGTTCTCGCCTGATTTGTAAGGTGTGAAAGTTGAGTGAGACTCAAAGCTCGACAACGGCAGAAGAAAGAGAAAGGACGAACGTCGTCCCCTATGCCTTAGCCATAGGCTCTATATTATGCCATGTTGTGTACCGCACCTGTGTGTGCCTTGCCATGAGTCCGTCAGGGGGTACAAGAGTGAACCAGGAGTGGATCACTGGACATCGGTCAAGATTATCCTCAGTAACTAAGAGACTGAGGAGATGTTTCTCGATTATGGAGGTGATAAAGAGTTCGTCGTAAGGAGTTACGTCGATACAAGCTTTAACACTAATCCGGATGACTCGTAGTAGCAATCTGGATACGTATAATGGAGCAGCCATTTGGAATAGTACCGAGCGGAGTGTGGTAGCAGTGTTTACAGTTTGACATAGGTATTTGCAAAGTGCACACGGATCTGAATGTTACAGACCCGTTGACTATAAGACCTCTCTCACATGCAAAGCATGATCGAGCCCCAGAACTCGTTAGGTGTTAGATTCATAACAATGCGAATCACATGGTGATGTGAACTAGATTATTGACTCTAGTGCAAGTGGGAGACTGTTGGAAATATGCCCTAGACGCAATAATAAATTAGTTATTATCATATTTCCTTGTTCATGATAATCGTTTATTATCCATGCTATAATTGTATTGATCGGAGACTTAAATGCATGTGTGGATACATAGACAAAACCATGTCCCTAGTATGCCTCTAATGGACTAGCTCGTTGATCAAAGGATGGTTAAGGTTTCCTAGCCATGGACATGAGATGTCATTTGATAACGGGATCACATCATTAGGAGAATGATGTGATGGATAAGACCCAAACTACAAACATAGCATATGATCGTGTCAGTTTATTGCTACTGTTTTTTGCATGTCAAGTATATGTTCCTATGACCATGAGATCATGCAACTCACGGATATCGGAGGAGTGCCTTGTGTGTATCAAACGTCGCAACGTAACTGGGTGACCATAAAGGTGCTCTACATGTATCTCCGATGGTGTCTGTTGAGTTGGCATGGATCGAGACTGGGATTTGTTACTCTGTGTGACGGAGAGGTATCTCAGGGCCCACTCGGTAATACAACATCACAACAAGCCTTGCAAGCAATGTGACTAAGTGTTAGTCATGGGATCTTGTATTACGGAATGAGTAAAGAGACTTGTCAGTAACGAGGTTGAACTAGGTATGGAGATACCGACGATCGAATCTCGGGCAAGTAACATACCGAAGAACAAAGGGAACGTTATACGGGATTAACTGAATCCTTGACATAGAGGTTCGACCGATAAAGATCTTCGTAGAATATGTAGGAACCAATGTGGACGTCCAGGTCCCGCCATTGGTTATTGACCGTAGAGGTGTCTCGGTCATGTCTACATAGTTCTCGAACCCGCAGGGTCTGCACACTTAAGGTTCGGTGACGTTTCGGTAGTGTAGAGTTATGTATGGTGGTGACCGAAGTTTGTTCGGAGTCCCGGATGAGATCCCGGACGTCATGAGGAGCTTCGGAATGGTCCGGAGGTAAAGATTCATATATAGGAAGTCCCAGTTTGGTTTCCGGAAAAGTTTCGGGCTCATCGGTAGTGTACCGGGTGTGTCGGTAGTGTACCGGGAGTGCCGGTAGTGTACCGGGAGGCCTCTGGGAGGGGTATTTCGACCCCAAGAGGTCCATGGGCTGTGGGAGAATAATAACCATCCCTTAGTGGTCTGGGAAAACATCCACAAAGGCCCATGGCGCAGGAGAGAAAGTCCTAAAGCAAAAAGTGGAAAATCAGCCAATAAGAGGCAATCCTACTCCAACTAGGATTGGAGGTGAAGTAGGATTGCTTCCCACCTCCTATTTCGGCCGACCCAAAGGCCTTGGCTGCCTATCCTCTCCTGTCCTCCTATATATACTAGTGGATTGGGTGGTTTTTGGACAGAATTTCCGGCCACGTGCTACCCGTTACACCGGTGCATAGTTTCTCCTCTAGATCGGTTTTCTGCAGCGCTTAGGCGAAGCCCTACCGGAATTGCTCCACCACCATCACCGGAGCGCCGTCACGCTGCCGGTGAACTCTCTCTCCTCTCCACCTCCTCTCGCTGGATCGAGACGGTGGAGATCGTCATCAAGCTGCACGTGTGCTGAACGGGGAGGTGCCGTCCGTTCGGCGCTAGATCGGAAGGACCGTGATCGAGATCGCGAGACGGTTCGTGATGTGATCACGGAACGGATCGTGATGAGTTCGCGAGACAGATCGTGATCAAGATCGTGAGACGGATCGTGATGAGTTCGCGGGACGGATCATGATGTGTTCGCGGGACGGTTCGTGATTGGATCGCGGGACGCTCGGCGATTTGGATCGCGAAGAAGTTCGACTACACCAACCGCGTTTTTTAACGCTTCCCGCTTAGCAATCTACAAGGGTACGTAGATCCACTCTCCCTCTCGTAGATGCTCATCACCATGGATAGGTTTGCGTGTGCGTAGGAAATTTTTTGTTTCCCATGCGACGTTCCCCAACAATTAGATGTAAGTTAACCAACTCAAAAAGCTGCAACTTTTGAGCACGAGGAATCCAATAGCGTCTATTGCTTGAGGAAAAAAGTTTGACGTTTGAAATATTTTTTAAATATGATTTTGTGTGTATGACGTGGTTGTTTTTGCTCAAAACCCTTATACTTGATGGAAGAGTGTCCGATTTGTACACGATGTGCATGGAATTTTTGATGTAACGATATCAAAATTTTGCCGCACGCTACAGCTTCCCGATAAATACACTTTGCAAATTTTCATCTCATTCCAAGCTTGTTTGCATGCCCAAAGCTTCTACCCTTTTTAATGACCGGAAAGTCAATTAATGTAGCAAAAATAGCAAACCAACTAAAAACTACAAATTTTGAGCATGGGGCTTTAGTACCACCTATTAATCATGAGAAAAAGTTTGAAGTTCAAAAGATTTTTTTAAAATTAGTTGTGTGTATGAGGCGGCTCATTTAGATCGAAACCCTTGGTGAAAGAGTGTTCGATTTGTACACGATGGTCATCGAGTTTATGCCTTAATGATCTCAAATTCTTACCACACCCTATAGGTGGCCAATGAAGACACCTTGCAAAGTTTCATTCCATTTTGAGCTTGTTTGCACGGCCAAAGCTTTTGGCCGTTTTTCGTTGCTAGAAAGTCAATTAATGCTGCAAAATAGCAATCCAACTCAAAAAGTTGTAAATTTGGAGCACGGGGCTTCCAAAAGCGTCTATTAATCATGTAAAGGGGTTGAAATTCAAACAATAAAAATGTTTTTGTATATATGACGCGGTTGTTTTCGTTCGAAACCATTACGCTTGGTGGAAAGAGTATTCAGATTGTACATGATGTGCATCAAGTTTTTGCCATAACGATATTAAATTTTTACCCCATCCTACTAATACATCTTCAACGTATCTATAATTTTTTATTGTTCCATGATATTATATTATCATTGTAGGATACTTTTGAAGCATTTACTAGTTGTTTTATATTATTTTTTAGCACTAGCCTATTAACCCGGTGCCAAGTGTTAGTTGCTATTTTTTGCATGTTTTTGGCCTTTCAGGAATACTATACAAAACAAAGTCTAAATACCCCGTAAGTATTTCATGATTTTTTCTAAACAAAAATAAGACCTGTAAGCTTTGGAGGAAAATTGGAGGGCACACGAGGTGCCCCCAAGCCAACAAGGCAAACCTAGAGGGGTAGCCGCGCCGTGATGGCTTGGGGCCACCTCCCAACTCCTTTGACCCGAATCCCTTAGCTATAAATTCTCATACATCCTCAAAACCCTAGAGAGTCTCCCGAAACACTTTTTTCACTGCCACAAGTGTCTGTTCCGTCGTCTACCCATCTGGAGCCCTGTTCCGGTGCCCTGTTGGAGGGGGATCAATCACGGAGGGCCTGTACATCAACCTTATTGCTCCCATGGTGATGTATGAGTAGTTCACCACAGACCTAAAGGTCCGTAGTTATTACCTAGATAACTATCTCTCTATATATATGTTCATTGCCAAGATCATCCCGATTCCCGCAGTGATCTATCTTATGTAATCAATCCTTGCGGTGTGTTTGTTGGGATACGATGAATTATGGGTTTATGTTCAGATTATTCATGAAATATATTGGATCTTTGCTGGTTATTTATATGCATGATTGTTCTAGCTTCGTAATGCTTTCTATCTCGGTTTGTTTTGACCAACTAGATTGATTTATCTTCAAGTGGGAGTGGTGCGTTGTAATGAGTTTAATCTTATGGTGCTCAATCCCGATGACAGAAAGGGACATGACACATATTGTATTGCTGCCACTATGGGTAAAACGATGGGGTTCATTCATATTAATTGGATTTACTTTGCATACATCATGTCATCCTCCTCCAAACATTACTCTTTTTTACTTAATACTCTAGATGCATGCTGGACAACGGTCGATGGATGGAGTAATAGTAGTAGATGCAGGCAGAAATCGGTCTACTTGTTTATGGACATGATGCCTACATATGATAATTGCATATGATAATTGCCGTGAATAAATTTTGCATAACTATGCGATTTTCCGTCAATTGTCTAACAATAATTTGTCTACCCATCATATGTTTTCTTCTAGAGAGAAGCCTCTAGCGAAAACTATGGCCCCCGGGTCTCCTCATAAATATATTTACAAAAACTCTAAATACCTTGCTTCAATATTTCCTTTTTATTTTCAATTTCTATTTATCAAATCTATCTATTACTACTTATCGCTTGCAAGTAACGAGTTCAAGGGGATTGACGATCCTTTTGCCTGTGTTGGGTGCAAGTGTGTGCTTTTTTGTATGTAGGCGTTGAAGATGGGAAATTGCATGGTCCTCCTATTAATTTGATAACATTGATTCTCGATGAGGAAAATACTTATTTCTACTGTGTTGCATCATCCCTTCTTTTTCAGGAAAAATCCCAACACAGTTTGATACGACCTTGCGTAATTTAACTATGATGACCCAGACGGTTACGGTGGCGACAAATGAGAAAAAGCTAGTTGTTGTGACTTGTATCCATCTGGACCAGTTAAAGAGGTTGTGTTTGTTTCAGTTTAAAAAAAATATGAGAACACGTTTGGAGGCAAGACATACAAGCACGCTGATTTTGAATGCTTTGGTGTGCATGCGGACGTGAAGGACAATGGTGGCTCATACGTTAAAAGGAGATCAAGTCCATTTAAAAAATACAGGCTGGCGGTCAAGCTATGTTGGTTAATAAGCCGTGCGACCATCTTCTATCGGTTGCACTCAATATCTATAAGCTTTTTAAAGTTCGCATGGTTAAATAATGACCACGTACGGATCCAAGATGTTGCTATGAAGATGACATGCAAAAAGCTGTTGAAATTCTTGTCATTAAAAATCATGTCGTTCCTGGTATTCCATATAGCTCAGAATAGAACACAAATTCTAATTCTGATAAACTTCGATATTGTAACGTCTACTTCATCGAGCCATCTTCTAAATAATAAACTAATAAAAGGCTGGGGGTCAAGCTGCGTTGGTTGTTTATATGTTCCTGCCATGCAAGAGATATCATCTAGCAAACCAAACGTGCGATGTGTGGAGTCTGTTATGCTTGAAGGAAATTGGATGGGGACTCCGGCAGAAAAACAGAAGCCGGCCACACATGATTTAGTAGTTTTTATTTCCTTAAATATACCAACGTATATTTACGTGTTACCTTTTTTAAGTACTTCTTTCATTTCATGATGTAAGACGTTTTTTAACACTATACTAGTATTAAAAAACGTCTTACATTATGGGACGGAGGGAGTACGTACCAGGCTTGCTTTCCAAGATACTTAAGGGTGTGCCGCTATTATATAGCCAATTTAGTTCCTTGCAAAATTAGGTTATATTTTACGAAATAGACACTATGTGTTTTCAGGGTAGACACCCATATCAAATTTTGAAGAAATCTTTAGAAAACCTTTGTGTTGTGATTTTTTTGTGGAAATTGTTTTGCGCGTGAGTACTGTCATTGAGATTGGTTTTCTCGTGCTGAGCCGCAAGGTTTAATCCCTCTACTTCATGTACATCGTGTGCGCGGACGAAAGGTTGCTGCTGTTATCGGTGGAGTGTCGTGAAAGATCAAGCCGCAACAACAGATCGAATCTCACCGTGAGGTTCGGTCTACATCAGATGGTATCAGATTTGTCGGATTTATCACAACCAAAGTTTGAGATCAATTTGTTCAGCTGGTACGTGAAGCTGTGTTGGATCGCTATATTTGTTGTGCTATCTGAATTGGACGAACGGTTTGTTCCATACCTCGTGTGAGTACTGATAGACTCCGTTTTGGAGTTCCGAGAAGATCGGTGCAGATTGTTTCCATTGAGACGTGGTTTGAAATTAACGTGGACATCTAGCTAGGGCTACGTACATCAGATTGGAGGTCAGAACGACATGTACTACTTAGATTGTTTCCATTGAGACGTGGTTTGAAATTAACGTGGACATCTAGCTAGGGCTACGTACATCAGATTGGAGGTCAGAACGACATGTACTACTTCTGATTGGATTTGGGTCTTTGGCTGAAAAAAAGGAAAGCGTGTTTCTCCGTAGCTACTACTCTTGGCCGACTATTATGGATGATATGGCTATTATGTCAGCAGGTTTTCGGCTCGAAGAGAGAGGTCTCCATGATAAACTTTTTTCACACAAAGGTGATTGTGCCGGACAGAGCATGTGCTTTGACGATTGACCATTGGAGTTCGATCAACGCTGCTACCATCTAGATGGTAGAGAAATTAGGACTGCCAAGGACGCTACATCCGCAACCATATTTTTTGCGTTGGGGTTTCAACGAGTTCACTGTCACCCAACAGACCAAGGTACAATTTTGTATGGGCAAATTTACTGAAGAAGTTTGTTACGATATTCTTCCAGTATGCATGGTGTCGTGTCATTTTGTTCTTGGTAAACCATGGTACACTGAACACAGAGCAGTTCCCTACCTCGATCACACAAATTGGTATTATAAATATGTTGTTCTGTGTGATCGGGTTGAGTATAATTTGTTGTCTATGGATACGTCTCTGTTCAAAATTTGGAGAGATGACAGGCTTCAACAAAATAAAGATGAAGAGAAAGGAAAATGACAGCACGAAGAGGCGAAAAAGCAGCAAGCCAACGTTGCTATACTTATTTGCCCGACAGTTCATATGAAAGATGAAGCTGCTGTCATTTGTGTGACTCCTGTTTGCTCCACGAATTGTGTTGTTTTTCACATGAGCCATGTCGTCGATGTTCAACCTGTTCATGACGATGTTGCTGCGAAAGATGGCTCGAAACCGAGGACGGTTTCGTTTTAAGGAGGAAAGGATGATATGACCGTGTGTAATTTAACTATGATGACCGAGACGGTTACGGTCGTGACAAATGAGAAAAGGCTAGTTGCCGTGACTTGTATCCATCTGGACCAGTTAAAGAGGTTGTGATTGTTTCAGTTTAAAGAAAAATATGAGAACACGTTTGGAGGCAAGACATACAAGCACGTCGATTTTGGATGCTTTGGCGTGCATGCGGACGTGAAGGACAATGGTGCCTCATACGTTAGAAGGAGATCAAGTCCATTTAAAAAATACAGGCTGGGGGTCAAGCTGCGTTAGTTGTTTATGTTCCTGCCATGCAAGAGATAGCAAACCAGACGTGCGATATGTGAAGTCTGTTATGCTTGAAGGAAATTGGATGGGGACCTCCGGCAGAAAAACAGAACCGGCCACACATTGATTTAGTAATTTTTATTTCCCTAAATATACGAGCATATATTTATGTGTTACCTTCTTTTTTAAGTACGTACCAAGGCTTGCTTTCTAAGATAGTTAAGGATGTGCAGCTATTATATAACGCCAATTTGGTTCCTTGCAAAATTAGGTTATATTTTATGAAATAGACACGATGTATTATTTAGGATAGACATCCATATCAGGTTTTGAAGGGATCTTTAGAAAACCTTTGTGTTGCGATTTCTTTGTTGAAATTGTTTTGCACGTAAGTACTGTCGTTGAGTTTGGTTTTCTCATTCTGAGCCGCAATGTTTAAATCCTCTACTTCGTGTACATCGTGTGTGCGAGCGAGAGGTTGCTACTGCTACGGGTGGAGTGTCGTGAAAGATCGAGCCGCAACAACAGATCAGATCTTGCCGTGAGGTTCGGTCTACATCACAGTTCACAAGTATCACCTACGGGTGCCCAATGAAGAGAACTTGCAAAGTTTTATCCCATTCCGAGCTTCTTTGTACTTCCATAATTGAAAATCGATAGATTAGAAGGTTTAACAAAAAAGTTTGCGTGGCGGGAGTTGTGTGGTGCCTGCCATGTGAAAAGTTTGCGGTGGTGGGCGCTTCACATAGCCTGCCACGTGGTGTCTTTCCAAAATCACCTGCCTCTCCCTCCCCTATACCTTCGATAGTTTTCGTAGATTCAAACCGTGCTCGCATCTCTCTCATCTCACCTGCTCCCCGAATTCACCCGTCGTCGCCGCCGCTTGCCCTAGTCCTTGCCGGCCTTGCGTGCTCGCCTCCGCCGCCGTGTGCTCGCCGACCCTGCTTGCTCGCACCCGGAGACGCCGCTACCGTGGGGACACCGTTGCGTGCCCCCCTCTCCTCCGACTTTGCAGTCGGTGCCCCATCTCCTCCAATACCATCGCCGACCCCTCTCCTCCAACACCATCAACGACCCGTCTCCCATTCAATATCGTATATATTTTCGCTAGCACGTCTCCTCCAACAAGTATAACATAAACACCATTTGAGAAATGCAACATGCTCGATGAAATGTTTGCACCAATCGATATAATGTATTTACAACCAAGAAATCGTGGTTTGATTTGCAAGACTTAATATGAGTGCCAATGTTTTGCCAAAATGTTGATTAGTTTTCGTTTCTCAAATTTCTGGCACTCAATATGCCCTAGTTTTAGAAACGGTAATGCCAAAAATTATAGGTTGTTACAACCTTTTTTAGTGTCACACCCTGTGTTTGTATCACTTTGCCATACTTGAATTTATAAAATTTGGAACTAATTAAAACTTTTTCATTGCATGAGCTTGTTTGAATTGTTGCTTGTTCGATTGTTTGGTTGATTATGTTTGGCACTCTTAGGTCCTACTCCTCTCCATATTCATCTTCCTTGATCCAAACATCTTGTCCAATGATCATGCCATGTGTGTAATACCTAAAACTATTTTTATCAAAATTTATTTTTGACCAAAAAGAATTTATTCAAATTAGGTTTTCAAAAACCTCAAAGTTGAGGTTTGCACTGCAAGTCCTCAAATTAGGTTGACTATTTTCCCCCAAAGGCTCTATTTGAAACCTATTATATATATGACTTCCCAAAACCACCAAATACTAATTTTAAAGATTATTTTACTATTTTATTTAAAGGCTTTTTCTTAAGGCCATAAATGGTTTTTCATAGGAAAAAAATATTTCTATGCTTTGAAAATATTTTTAAAATTTAAGGAAACTCAGTGGACATATATTTTCCATATATATATGAGTTTCAAAACATGGTCATGTTCAAAATCATGGGCAAAACCCCTCAAAACCCTTTCTGTCCAAATCAAGCTTTTGAAGTATTTCTATAAGAAATATTCTCGATAAATTCCAAGAAAATTCCAACAAGTCACTCATGTTATATGTGATGATCTCACAAAGTTTCATATATATCCCAATTTATTTGATTCACCAAAATATTCCAAAACCATACCTGTCTAGATCCAAATTTGAACAACTTTACATTGTGAAGTAACTCCTATTGGCCCCAAACATTGTGGACATGTTCCATTACCCAAATAAGGATGCTACACAAAGTGGTGCATCAAGGAGAATGGAAATGCATGCTTGGATCTACAGAAATCTTATTCTGCCAAATTCTAGGGTTTACCAAAGTTACATTGTGAACTTTCATCAATTAAGTTCAAACTTGGTGATCAACTCTATTTCTAACCACCCTCTGACCCTGCCAAATCTCAAGTCAAGAAAACCTCATTTGCTTGTCTAAACCATCATCAAACACTTTTTCATATCCTGTAAAAGACCTTGTTTGACCCCCTTTTGCTATTCTCCTTGCCTCCAAAATTTTACCACAGTCCCTTACTGATGTGTTTTACTCCAGTAAAGTTCCTGGTGCCAGAGAGCATGAGTGCATGGGGTAAAAGCCCCATTTCCCTCCCTGGACAGCATCTTTATCTCCTTTCTCACTTCTCTCTCTCACTCCTGGCCACCCCAGAGCATCCCATGCCTCTTTTCCGATTGTTTACTCCCTTCCGCAGCCGTTGGACATCAGTGGACGCGTCAGAGCGCACCGAAGCCTCATCATGCCAGCCAAAGTCGCGCTCTGGAGCGCGCAGCCGCGCTCCAGAGAGTTGACCTCTCTCTCCTGCCCAAGCTCGGTCACCTCAGGCCTTCCCCTCCGGCCAGCCGATGTGCCTCGATGTCCGGGACACGACACGGCCCTGTGCCCCTAATCTCCCCTCCTTTTCTCCCCTCTCGCATGTATCGAGCATCGCCCGAACCGGCCAATGCGCGGGCTCGCATGCGCACACTCCTGACGTCTCTCTCCCCTTCCCTCTCTCCTTCCCGCGTCATGGAAAAGTCCCAGGAGCACCCAGGATCTCTCCCTCCTCCTCCAACAGTCGCCAGTGTCGTTGCCGTGGAGCCCGAGCCCCTGTCCAAGGTGCGCCAATGCCCCAGGCTATATAAAGCCACCTCGGGCTCCCCCTCTCCCCTCTGCTGGCTCTCTCTCCTCCCCAATCGCCCTCATGTGCCACCAAATAGACCCCGGAGCCGTCTGAGCTCGAGATCGAACCCGACCTCCACCGGCTCGGCTCGCCGAAGATCTCCGGGCACAGGCCTCCTCCGGACCCCATTCTTCCCCCTGCTTCTCCATCAGCTCGCTGATGCGTTTCCCCCTTCCTCCCATGCGTTTTGCTGCAGGAACCGTCGGCTTGGAGCACACCCGAAGCTCCTCCATCTTGACTTCTTCGTTGCCGGCGACCAGGACCTTCCCACCGACTGCCTCCACCTCCCCTGGAACGACGGCAAGCCCCCGAGTCCGTTCCCGTGCTCGCCAGCCCTCTCCGTGCCCTGCATCTAGGGCTGCAAACGAGTTGAGTTCGAGCGGGTTGGTGTAGGCTCTGCTCAACTCATACAAAAATTCGAGCAAGGTCAGTATGTGCAAAGCTCAAGATCGATCTATAAAAAGTGGTTCGTGCTCAGCTTGTAAAGATCTCGAGCCGATCTCGAGCTAAATAAGATGATTTTTTAATTATTTTAAGGAAAATATTAAAGTAAGATAGACCACAACAGAAAAAAATCATTATAAAATTCAAGTTACTATTTCTGAAAAGACTAGTATTTAATAACAAGAGATCGTGGATAGTAGACAAAAAAATGTGTGTCTCCTCTCAAACTTTGGCCAAAATAAAAAGATATTGAAATCATGGTTGGCCACATGTCATATTGAGGCTAAAATTTCTCCATGTTTAATTTCCATGTTTATCAGTAGGTAAAATGAAGAAACAGATCATACATAACATATACGGCAATGAATGATCCTACTTCTTCGTAATAAACATGGAGATTATTTAATATAATTATATAATATCAAACTGTTGAGCTAAAATAGAGCAAGCCAATGCCGGCTTAAGATCGGCTCATTTCTCGATCGAGCTAAATAAAGTGCTCATACTTAGCTCACCTGTATTCGATTCGATCTCGAGTCGAGCTAAAATACGAGTCGATCTTGAACAGCTCACGAGCCTCGAGCTTTTCTTGTAGCCCTACCTGTATCGTCGTCGGTGATCTCATCGGTCTCCCTGTCGCGAGGTTGGAGATGATAGGAGGGGCCCGCCTGTCATCCTCACCTCCCCCCTCCTCTCTCTCTCTCTGGCCTTCGGGCCCCAACCGTCAAGTTTGAACACGAGCGCACGTGCGTCGGTTTCTCTTGGACTGGCTGGCCACTTGACTGGCCCACCTGGGGCCAGATCTGGCCCAGGGCGCTGGATCCCTTTTCCTTTTTCTTTTTCTGGCATTATTTACAAAAATCCTACACAGATAAATATTTGTCCTATTCCAAATATTTTTCCACCACAAATCTTGTAAAATTCTGTAGAATTTTATATTGCCACTTGTCTAAAAAATTTAAAACATTTTATGTATTGATTTTATTGAAAACCTTGTTTTTAATATTTTTACCTCATGTTTAAATAGTTTTCAAAATCTTTTTCACAACAAAACCTTGGGAAAATATTTTTAGTTTAGTTTGTAGTTTTTATCATAGTAGGGCAACATTTTAAGAAGTGACTTTTCTGCTTTTTTTGTGATGATTCTTATTTTATCGTTATTTATCGCAATGATAGCTTGCGCTGTTGACGAGGGAGTTGGATCCGAAGATGTCGAAGACCCCTAAGACTTTGTTGAACCAGACAAGAAGCCCTTTGACCATGACTATGAACCCTTTTATTTGCATGGCATATAGCATTTATTTCCGTGATTTTGATCATGTTGATGTGGTGATCACTTCGGTGGGTTGCCTCCGATACTTTACCATTGACACTTGCATCGTGCATGAACCTACCTCCTTATGAGGGTTATGCGGGTGGGTGTAGTAAGGATGCTAAATAGTTGCTACGCAAAGTGGAACGGGAATATGCATGGTGCTGGAAACAAAATGATTTCAAAGATTTTTTGAAAACCCCATCGGGTGCCACTAATGCCCGAGGGTGATGATGATCATGATATGCTAGGTAACCACTTGAGAAAGAAGTGGCGTACCGGGGGAGGATGTGTGTGTGTTTTAGAAAATGGAGGGTTTAAGATTTGTTGACCGTCCCAAACTTACATGTGCGACCACGATACCCCTTATGGGAGGGGGCTTTGTTGACTACTATGGTTGGTGCTAGCAGGGAGCTCACATTACTAGTGGCGAGAGTGAAGTGGTCACTCTCGAGATGGGTCATACCGAAATGGGCAATCATGCGATGTCTTCATAGGCACCGGGCACACTGTTGGTCCCTTCATGGATGATACGATCTGGAGCGAGGCTCATGGGATGTACATCATGAGGGTTGTGTACCAATCGAGTGAACTCTTTGTTTAGTATCGTCGTGGGAAAGGCATTGTTTGGGTTCTTACCTCGGGTATGTATTGTACCGCGAGTCGTGGATGACATGGAATTTCCCCGAGTCTTGTGGGTAAAGAGTGCAACCTCTGTAGAGTGTAAAACTACTCGAATAGCCGCGTCCACGGTCAAGGACAGTTGGGTGGAGCTTCTTAAGCTACGTTCAGATGTTTTAGCAAACTTGGTGTGTGTGTGGATGACACAGAGATGATACTTGAGATAAGTCAGATGACTTGACGTGATGACTGGACATGAGATGTTCAACTCTCCTATTTATGATGATATTTGTAACTTGATCATATGGATATTGGCCAACTATTGATGTATGCTTACAAAGTTACTTGATCATGTCATTGCATTCAAAATTAGCTTTCTGCAAAATACCTACTTAGTGTTATATCATGCATTGTTATTGTCTTGTTCCAACTTGGGTTGCTTTTGAGTACATTCAAAGTACTCATTGGCTTGCCACTGGTTATTTAATTGGCCAGGCATGGAAGAGCAGGAATACGGTGAAGAGTTCATTGGTGACAAACATGCGAACTAGGATGCTTCGCAGTCAGAATGCTTGTAGGTTTAAGGTAGATGGCATGGGTTCACGCCTTCGACCAAGATTTCCGTTGTTTGATATGTTTAAGTATTTGGCCCTTGTGGCCCTATCTATGTAAGACTTGGCCAAGCCGTCATTTATTTGTGTAAGATGGTATGAAAGGATGTAATAGTCTTGTTATTCAGCTTTTGTGTGTTCAGTGAGCATTGATCTCTGGGATCACTGTACACATGCATTCGGTGATCACGACTTATGAGTCGGGGTCCCCACATTTAGTTTTTCCATTACTCTTGGTTGCAGACTATATTTCTGTTGGTTGATGTACAACCACAAAATTGTGGGTTCGTTTGCAGGACATAATATGAGTGCCAATGTTCTGACGAAATGCTGATTAGTTTCCGTTTCGTCAAATTTCTGGCATTCAATATGCCCTACTTTTAGCAAAGGTCATGCCAAAAAATTTAATCACTATTTTGTAATGTTTCGATAACAACTCTTAGTCACAATTTTGCAGTTTCACTAATGAATCTCCACGCCTGAGCATCATCTCAAGAGGAGCTCAACTACAACAACCCTGACATCAAGATGGGCGCCCCTCACATTGAGATGGGAGTCCCCACTACCGCAGGAAGGCCCAAAGATGACACATCAATCAGAGACCTTTCGACCAAACTGTGTGATGCATGAATCGCAAATGGTATAGTTTAAGGTTTGTTGCCAATAACGAAAAATTGTCTGCAATGGCGGCTCCATCAACTACGTTTCAGAAAACAATTGCGTGTGCGATACGTGGCATACAGTTGTTCCAAACAAACTACTTGCGATGAGACAGAATTACGCAAACGCTTAACTAGATAAAGGTGTGTGTGATGTACGACATACAGTTCATACCGATGAATTGTTTGCAACGAGGCAAAGTAACACAACTGATTCAGCATCTGAAGTTGTGTGTGATACCCGGCAAACAGGTCGCTCAGACGAACTGTTTGTGATGACAAAAGTAACACAAACGATTCAGCGTAACAAGACGTGTGTGATACCCGAAAAATAGGTCAGTAATCGGAATTGTGCGGGAAGATAGATAAAAATACACAATTCCTGATAATAAGTTGTGTGTGATGTGGGAAAACACTTTCTTGCACCCAATTGTCTATGATTGTTGAAATCATCACCGAAGTGCTCCTTTTTTAATCATAAGCAATGTGATTTTCTGTGTCTGCATACCATCTATGATTTGTCTATAGAACAACAACATGATCACATAACATAAATAAACATCTAATTACATTACTGACTACATATAACATTTGCACGGCTCAATTTACAATTACATGCATACTAAACTAGTAGTAACGATCATCAAATCATCTATACTTCTTGTGACGACGGGTGTCGGTGGGTGCAGGACGGAGTGTTGGGGAACGTTGCATGGGAAACAAAAATAAATCCTACGCTTCACCAAGATTAGTCTAGGAGATGAGCATCTACGAGAGGAGAGATTGGACCCACATACCCTAGTAGATCGCTAAGCGAAAGCGTTAAAGAACGCGGTTGATGTACTTGTACGTCTCCGCGATCCAAATCACAAGCCGTCCCACGAACTCCCGATCGAGTGCCGAACGGACGGCACCTCCGCGTTCAGCACACGTGCAGCTCGATGATGATCTCCGCCTTCTTGATCTAGCAAGATGGAGCGGAAAGGTAGATGGGTTCTCCGGTAGCATGATGGTGTGACGGCGGTGGTGGTGGAGTTGATCCGGCATAGCTTCGCTAAGCGGACCGAACCAATCTACTAGAGGAGAGGCTATCGGAGAGGGAGGAAGGGCTGCGCCGTGGCTTGAGGTGCGTCTGCCCTCCTCCCTCTCTCTTATATATAGGGGGAGGGGAGAGGCGCCCAACCCCTAGGGTTTCCCCCTTGGGGCGGCAGCCAAGGGTGGAGGCGCCCTAGGGTGGCTTGCCACCCAAGGCAAGGTGGCGCCAACCCTAGGGTTGGCCCTCCCACCAACCCCCTAGAAGAATGGGCCTAGGTGGGAGCTGCGCCCAGACCACCAGGGGCTGGTGCACACCCCTCTCAGCCCATGTGGCCCCTCTGGGGCTGGAGGCCCCTTCCAGTGGACCCCCGGAACACTTCCGACACCCCCGGTACGCTACAGGTGACGCCCGAACTTTTTCCGGTGACCATCACAGAACTTCCTATATATGAATCTTTACCTCCGGACCATTCCGGAGCTCCTCCTCACGTCCGGGGTCTCATACGGGACTCCAAACAACCTTCGGTCACCAGCATACATAACTCATCTATATTGAAACGTCACCGAACCTTAAGTGTGCACACCCTGTGGGTTCGAGAACCATGTAGACATGACCAAGACACCTCTACGGTCAATAACCAATAGCGGGACCTGGATGCCCATATTGGTTCCTGTTGGGGAACATTGCACGGGAAACAAAAAAATCCTACGCTTCACTAAGATCAATCTAGGAGATGAGAATCTATGAGAGGAGAGATTGGATCTACATACCCTTGTAGATCGCTAAGCGGAAGCATTAAAGAACGCGGTTGATGTAGTGGTATGTCTCCGCGATCCAAATCGCAAGCCGTCCCACGAACTCCCGATCAAGTACCGAACAGACGGCACCTCCGCGTTCAGCACACGTGCAGCTTGATAAAGATCTCCGCCTTCTTGATCCAGCAAGAGGGAGTGGAGAGGTAGATGGGTTCGCCAGCAGCACGCCGGCATGGTGGCAGTGGTGGTGGAGCTGATCCGGCAGAGCTTCGCTAAGCGATGCCAAACTATCTACTAGAGGAGAGGTAATCGGGAAGGGAGGAAGGGCTGCGCCGTGACTTGTGTGTCTGCATCCCTCCCTCCCCTCTCATATATATAGGGGAAGAGGAGGGGCTGGCCGCCCTAGTGTTTCCCCTAGGGTTTGGTGCGGCGGCCAAGGAGGTGGGGCGGCGGCCAGGGTGGCTTGGCCACCAAGTTTTGTGGCTAGCCAACCCTTTTGGCCCAACCCAAGCCTCCAGCCGCATGGGCCTTGAGGTGGGAGGTGCGGCCAGCCCACCAGGGGCTAGTTTGCACCCTCTCACAGCCCATGTGGCCCTTCGGAGTAGATGGGCCCACCCGATGGACCCCTAGGAACACTTCCAGCACTCCGTCACACCACTTGCAGGTCATGGAACTTTTCCGGAACTCAAACACCAACTTCCCATATATGAATCTTTACCTCCGGACCATTCCGGAACTCCGCATCACGTCCGGGATCTCATCCGGAACACCGAAAAACCTTCGTTCACCAACACACATAACTCATTAATACCAAAATGTCACCGAACCTTAAGTGTGCAGACCCTGCGGATTCGAGAACCATGTAGACATGATCGAGACACCTCTACGGTCAATAACCAACAGCGGGCCTAGATGCCCATATTGGTTCCTACATGTTCTACGAAGATCTTTATCGGTCGAACCACTATGTCAAGGATTCAGTTAATCCCGTATGATGTTCCCTTTGTCCTTCGGTATGTTACTTGCCCGAGATTCGATCGTCGGTATCTATACCTAGTTCAACCTTGTTACCGGCAAGTCTCTTTACTCATTCCGTAATACAAGATCCCGCGACTAACACTTAGTCACATTGCTTGCAAGGCTTGTTGTGATGTTGTTTTACCGAGTGGGCCCTGAGATACCTCTCCGTCACACAGAGTAACAAATCCCAGTGTTGATCCATGCCAACCCAGCGGACACCCTCGAAGATACCAGTAGAGTACCTTTATAGTCACCCAGTTACGTTGTGACGTTTGATACACACAAGGCACTCCTCTGGTGTCAGTGAGTTGCATGATCTCATGGTCATAGGAACATATACTTGACATGCAGAAAATAGTAGCAATAAACTGACACGATCATATGCTACGTTCATAGTTTGGGTCTTGCCCATCACATCATTCTCCTAATGATGTGATCCTGATATCAAATGACATCTCATGTCCATGACCAGGAAACCTTAACCATCTTTGATCAACGAGCTAGCCTGCTAGAGGCGTACTAGGGATGCAATGTTTGTCTATATGCCCACACACATGTATTTAGTTTCCAATCAACACAATTATAGCATGGACAATAAACGATTATCATGAACAAGGAAATATAATAATAAACACTTAATTTCTTGCCTCTAGGGCATATTTCCAACAGTCTCCCACTTGCACTAGAGTCAATAATCTAGTTCACATCACTATGTGATTTACATTGTAATGAATCGAACTCCCATGCAGTTCTGGTGTTGATCATGTTTAGCCCTTGGAAGAGGTTTAGTCAACGGGTCTGCAACATTCAGATATGTGTGCACTTTGCTAATATTTATGTACTTCTCCTCGAAGTAATCACGGATGGAATTGAAGCGTCACTTTATCTGTCTGGTCCTCTTGTGAAACCTTGGTTCCTTGGCTAGAGCAATGGCACCAGTGTTGTCACAGAACAGAGCCATTGGATTCAGTGCACTAGGCACTATGCCAAGATATGTCATAAACTGCTTCATCCAAACACCTTCCTTCGCTGCCTCCGAGGCTGCAATGTACTCCGCTTCGCATGTAGAATCGACTACCACGCTTTGCTTGGAACTACACCAGCTTACCGCTCCCCGTTGAGAATAAATACGTATTCGGTTTGCGACTTGGAGTCATCTGGATCAGTGTTAAAGCTTGCATCGACGTAACCCTTTACGACGAGCTCTTGATCACCTCCATAAGCAAGAAACATTTCCTTAGTCCTTTTCAGGTACTTAAGGATATTCTAGACTATCGTCCAGTGCTCCATTCCAAGATCACTTTGAAACCTTCTGGACATACTTATGGCAAGGCTGACATCGGGTCTTGTGCACAACATCGCATACATGATAGAGCCTATGGCTGAAGCATAAGGGACGACACTCATCTTTTCTCTATATTCTGCGGTCACTGGGCATTGAGTCTTACTCAAGTTCACACCTTGTAACCCAAGTAATAACCCTTTCTTAGACTGATCCATTTTGAACTTCTTCAAAACTTTATCAAGGTGTGTGCTTTGTGAAATTGCTATCAAGCGTCTCGATCTATCTCTATAGATCTTAATGCCTAATATGAAAGCAGCTTCTCCTAGGTCCTTCATTGAAAAACTCTTGTTCAAATATTCCTTTACGCTTTCTAGCATTTCTATATTGTTTCCAATCAGCAATATGCCATCCACATATAATATTAGAAACGCTACAAAGCTCCCACTCACTTTCTTGTAAATACAAGCTTCTCCGTAAACTTGTATAAACCCAAACGCTTTGATCACCTCATCAAAGCGCTTATTCCAACTCCGAGATGCTTGCACCAGTCCATAAATGGATCGCTGGAGTTTCCAAACTTTGTGAGCATTCTCTGGATCGACAAAACCTTCCGGTTGCATCATATACAACTCTTCCTCAAGGAAACCGTTAAGAAACATTGTTTTGACATCCATCTGCCAAATTTCATACTCGAAATATGCAGCTATTGCTAACATGATTCTGATGGGTTTAAGCATCGCTATGGGTGAGAAGGTCTCATCTTAGTCAACTCCTTGAACTTGTGAAAAACCCTTTGCCACAAGTCGAGCTTTATAGATGGTGACATTACCGTCCGTGTCTGTCTTCTTCTTAAAGATCCATTTATTCTGAATGGCCTTTGGCCCTTCAGGTAATACGTTCAAAGTCCATACTTTGTTTTCATACATGGATCCCATCTCGGATTTCATGGCCTCTAACCATTTCTCGGAATTCGGGCCCATCATCGCTCCTCCATAGCTCGTAGGTTCATTGTTGTCTAACAACATGACCTCCAAGACAAGGTTGGCATACCACTCAGGAGAAGTACGCGCCCTTATCGACCGACGAGGTTCAATAGCAACTTGATCCGAAGTTTCATGATCATCATCATTAACTTCCTCTGCAACCGTCGTTGACTCCATAGAAACATCTTCCTACGCAGTGCTTCTCTCTGGTTAAATTGAAGGTTCAATAACCTCATCAAGTTCTACTTTCCACCCACTCAATTCTTTCGAGAGAAACTCTCTCTCAAGAAATGTTCCATTCTTAGTGACACACACTTTGCCTTTGGATCTGAGATAGAAGGTATACCCAACTGTCTCTTTTGGGTATCCTATGAAGACACATTTCTCTGCTTTGGGTTCCAGCTTTTCACGCTGAAGCTTTTGGACATAAGCATCACATCCCCAAACTTTAAGAAACGACAACTTTGGCTTCTTGCCAAACCACAATTCGTATGGTGTCATCTCAACAGATTTCGATGGTGCCCTATTGAAAGTGAAGGCAACTGTCTCTAATGCATAACCCCAAAACGATACTGGAAAATCGGCAAGAGACATCATAGAACGCACCATATGTAATAAGGTTCGATTACGACGTTCGGACACACCATTACGCTGTGGTGTTCCAGGAGGTGTCAATTGTGAAACAATTCCACACTGTCTTAAGTGACTGCCAAACTCATAACTCAGATATTCTCCTCCTCGATCAGATCCAGGAATTTAATCTTCTTGTTATGATGATTCTCAACTTCACTCTGAAATTGCTTGAACTTTTCAAACGTTTCAGACTTGTGTTTCATTAAGTAAATACACCCATATCTACTTAAGTTATCAGTGAAGGTAACAAAATAACGATATCCACTGCGTGCCTCATTGCTCATCAGACCGCACACATCAGTATGTATGATTTCCAACAAGTCACTTGCCCGTTCCACTGTTCCAGAGAACGGGGTTTAGTCATCTTGCCCAAGAGGCATGGTTCACATGTGTAAAGTGATTCAAAATCAAGTGACTCCAAAATTCCATCAACATGGAGCTTCTTCATGCATTTTACATGTAGCGACCCGACCTGGAAAGGTCAAGCCTCTATGCGTTCTGTGCCATCCCTGGATCAGTAGCTGGCACACACAGTACATCAATGTATATATCAAAGTGCAATCACATGTAATTAACGTAAACTAATATATATACCTTAAAATCTCAGCGGAAACAGTCAAAGGGAGTGGAGTCCCAATAACACCAACGGTAGGTTGAGTGCAGACCGTAACCCTGAATCATACTCTTACCCGTTGTAGAGCTTATCTGCAACATAAGACATTGCAGCCGTGTAGGTCAGTACATTGAATGTACCGGCAAGATCACCATAGTAGAACAGAAGATAAAAACTATTCTATATGCAGTAAGGCTTTGTGGCTCTAGGTCTGAGTTTTTGCATAAAAGCTGATTTTATTTTCTTTCCCTACAACGAAGGAATATCAGGAGTTTTCACTACAGAGTTACCTAACATGACATGGTTCCGCCAACCGATGTCTTAATACCCACAAGTATCATAAGTTGCCCACAATTAATTATCAGTCCAGTGTTGAGAGTTCAGAGATAGATCCAAGTCCAGAGGCTCAAATTGTCCATAACCGGGGACACGGCTAATCGATTAGGTTTAACTATGGAGAGTGTTGTGTACTTTACCCACAAGATTCGTTCCCTCCTGGTAAGTCCTCGCACTGCCGGGTGTTTGAGAACAGGAAGAACGAAACATGGTCTTTCAGAGTGTTTCCCTGACTACTGTCAGTGCCCATCCATTCCTAACGTCGACTACATCTCGTAGCACTGCCCAGCCAGAGTCACACAAAGATCAACCAAGCCAAAGCCCATAATGACTTGTGGCTACACAGGTAAGCTTCCGGGCATGAACTATTCATCCGTCTCTTTGAGTCTGGGTGAAGCTTTCCACAAGATGTCATGGCGCTTCTCCATGCATCCCGGCCATCCACTGGTTACTCCAGGGATGCCCAATCAACCATCCTTCACCCAGTAGTGTGTATTGAAAACTTGTTTCTCGAGTCTCGAAGTCTTGAGGTCTTGAAGATGTAGGACTTGAAGATGCCTTCATGAAGTTGTCGTCTTGACGTAGAGTCCTCCTTCTCACACCACTCACGAACACTCATACCAGACCCCGTCTACTTTAGCATAGCATTAAAATAACTAACGTTCCCGGGGCTTTAGTAACAAGTGGTGGGTTCCTACCTCATGCATTCTACTTGACTACAAGAATTTTCAATAACACTACTGGAGGGATTTGTTTGAATGATATCACTACATGTAATAAAACATAGGTATGAAATAGATGGTTAAACTGAACTTGCTTGTACTGTTGATGAAGAATAATACCGCTCTCACAAATAACTTGATAGACTATTCGTCACTCTCCGATAAAAATCTATAATAATCAAACATTGCATTCATATAAGCAATCAGACTAGCAATCAATTCTAACAATCAAAAATAACACAAAACTAAAAGCAACAAGGTTCTTATCAAGGAAATACTTAAGACAAAACTCAAAACAACAAAACTTCATCAACACAACTAAAGTTGGTTTTCTCTACAAGTAAATCATATTTTCAAAAGTAAAAACACAAAACAAAAACAAAGTAAAATATAATAAAAGTATTTTGGTAAATATTTTACTTAGCAAAAAGAATCACTTTTGAAGAACAACTAAGATTATGAAAACAACACTCTAAACAACATAGGTTTTTGCCTAATAAACTTAACAACAAGAAAGAAAAAATAAAACATTAAAATAACAGAAAACAAAATATATAACAACTAAGTTAACAGAAAGTAAAACTTATAAAACAAATTATAAAATATTTTCAAATAAGAAATCAAACTAGCAAATGGAAATCAATTACAGGTTATAATTAACTAGAATTGATTTTCATGCAATCAACTAATAAAATCATATTTGTTTGAAGGGCTACTGTTATCTAACATAAAAATTTATAAAATCTATCAACTAATATAAAATAAAATAAATTAAAACATTTTGAAACAAAAGAAATAGCAATAAACCTAAAAAGAACTAAAACAGAATCTGTTTTGTTAAAAAGACTAATTTAAAGTATACTAAAAATTCTCAAATTCTACCTACTGTTAAATAAAGTCACTAGTGACAAATATCAAAAAGAATCAACTTAAAATCAATTTTTAAACTCAAGATATTCAGAAAATAAGATTTGAATCAAATCTGTTTGAATTCAATTTTAAATTACTCAAATATAGTCAAACTTGATATCTACAGAAACTAGATAAAATTTGTGACAAGATGCAAAAATAATCAATTAAAAACAAATAAAAACATAAAAGATATAAAGAAAACAAAAAACAGAACTATTCTGTTAACTGAATTTTAAAACAGAAAAGAAAAAATATTTCTAACGGACATGGGGTGACGTGGCAAGCTCTGATTGGATGAAGGGTGTGCGCGTTCTAGAGATTCGAGCGGACGGCCGATAACTAAAAGAAAATGGTTCGGCTAATACTAACTTAACAGAAAATCGGACGGTTCTTCTAAAATAAACTGAAGGGGTACGGGCCTTCTAATCTGAGGCATTGGGATAAGATCGAACGGAGGAGAGAAAAGGGGAATCTCACCGCGGCGGTGGTGAAGTCCGGCGAGAGCTCTGGCGATGTCCGAGGCGGCGAGGTCGTCGGGAACGGCGCTACGGTGGTCGGAGATGGCGTCCGAGGGGTCATGTCGATGGCGGCGGACCTCCGACATCCGTTGGTGGTGACGGCGAGGGAGCGTCGGAGTTGAGTGGCACGAGCTCTTAGAGCTTCAGGAGCTGGCCCGCTCCGACGAGGTCGTCGGCGTGGGTGCTCTGGTGGCTCTGGGCATGGGCGAGTGGATGGGGAGGTGCACGTGAGCGAGGGGAAACGGTTGGTGGGCTCGGGAGGCGGCGGGGGTGTCGGGGTGGAGCGATGGTGCGGCAATGGCACGACGGCTCGGTCGAACTCCGGCGAGCGATTGGGCGAGCACGGGGGCACGGGCGTTGGGGTTTCAGAGGGGAACAGGTCGAGGGAGAGCTCCGGTATTTATAGGAGGCCTCGATGGTCGTAGAAAGGAAAGGAGAGAGAGATCCGGCTCGATGGTCTCGCCGGGGAGGGAAAGGAAAGAGGGTGGGAGGAAAGAAGGAAGGTGACCGACGGCAATTTCGATCGGGTGGTGGGACCGGGGCGTCAGTGAGAGGGAGGGAAAGGAAAGAGAGGTCGGTGGCCGATCCGAATTGATTTCGGATCCCGCGAGAGGGAGACACGGGCCGGGTCTTTCCTAATGGGCTTCGGGTTTCCTAAAAAGAAGATTTGTTTCCTTTTATTTAAAAATAGAGAAGGAAACTATATTTTGTGCAGTCAAAACATTTCTGAAAAATAAAGTTTTATATACCAAGATGATCAGGGAAATAAATGCAATTTAATGAACATTTTTCCACGGCCAAAATAAATACTTTAAAAAAAATATTTTTAGAAAATGCCTAAATGGCTTTTAATTCCTTTTGCAAATAATTTTCAAATAACCCCCTGGGTTTTATGGTTCAAATACTCACAAAAATAACCCTGGTGTGGAGTGTCATATTACTCCTCTCAAATTTTGTCAAGGGGTTTGAATTCTTTCAAACTTCAAATAGGAAATTCAAATATGAAAGTGAACTCCATATCAGGAATTTTCAAATAGTTTTCAAATTCACTTTTCAAATCTTTTTATATTGAAGAATTCATGTCATCTTCTCTCACTCATTTGAAATGTAGGAATTTGAATTCCAAAAGCATGTGGGAAAGTCATGTCATTCCCTCTCGTTCAAAAGTTTTCAAAAAGTTTCAAATTTTTCACTCAATTTTAATTACTCAATCAAACAAAAAATCATTCTAATATTTATTATAACATTCCAAAATTTGGGATGTTACAAACCTACCACGCTTAAAATGAATCTCGTCCTCGAGATTCGAAAGGGCTAGAAAGAAAAAGTTAGGGTTTGGGGGTCTTCTAACAAAATCCATTGACCTGGAAGTGTGGGGCTACCACACTTAAAATGAGAGTTACTGATCCCTCAAAATCATGGCGACCCTGTGGGTTCATCTGTTTGTTCACATTCTTCACGATAGCTCCTTTGGTGATGCTCTTCCATTTTAAATCAAAAACTCGTGTTCTCATAACAAAATGTATTTCCTCCGATACTGGGTCTTCTTAGCTGATGAGTCTCGTGATTATTCTAAGTAACCTATCGAAGTTCTCATGGTGGTCTACCATTAGTGGTTCCTGTAGTGAAATGGTCTTGGCTTCATTCCTCACCGTAAAACTCCTACGTGTGATAGCAACTGTCATGTACAAGGGTTTTACATCATACCATTCTAAGGCTTAAACAAAAGCTTCAAGGAACGTCGTCTCTTTACTATGGGTAAGTCACTCAGATTTACCATTCCGAATAGCAAGAGAAATGATAAGAGTAAGTCGTCATGGTGATCAATCCATGCCGCACTGAAATCATTTCCTTGTATAAGGTTCGGTGAATCTCGTATTCTAACACTTGGGCTTCCTCAAAAGCGTTGCAGAAATTTCTCTTGTCAACGAACAAGGTTTGGATAAATCCATTGATTCTGCAAGCTAAGCAAAACATCTATCGTTCCTTCACAACTCTCAGGTTGTCGTATACTCCTAAGAAAACGTTTGCTGATCCAATCACACCTTCTTGCTTCAAGATCTTGGGGTAACCTTCATGAAACCATGAGATCCATCCTTGATACACGTTCTATTCCTTGAATATGTTTTTCCTTTCCATTGGTCTGTTTACCAATAACAGTTTTGGTTCATCATATTCAAAATCCAAGGTATTTTATTTCAGGTGTTGTCATCCACATAGTTGGATATGGTTCCACATTCTCTTCACCTGTAGTCACTTATCCAAACTCCTTAACAAGAATGGTACTTTCTTTATTCATTTGTCTCTGTGGTTACTACACACTTAAAATGAAATGTGCACATGCCTGCATAGACCATATTTTCTCATATCCTCGAAAGTGGTCAGTGATCTTTGTTCATAGAGTAACAGTTCTTATAATTCAACATTCGAGAACCATAATTCCATTGACTCATGAATTTATTAAAACTCTAAGTCTTCTGTTACAAAATAATCTCATGAAAACAAGAGTGCTTCATGATACAATTATTGCCATCTTAACTACTCCATTCTAGCTTTCTTCTCGTATTCAATCCTTTGTTATATCCTCAATCACTTCTTAAAACTCCTAAAAGTACTTTATTACAAATGCTGCCATCCACATAGTTTGGCATGGTCCAGCATCACTCCCAACTTTATTCATTTATCCCTCCTTGGAGATATTTTAGTACCACTAGAACTTTGCGATGTGCTCCTTGAAATCATCCATCTTTTGGTTGATCAGGGTGGACATGAGCTTCATCTCCATCATCTCTGTATGCACCTCATGCAGGTATTCCTGAGTATGACGGAGTCTTGCTTCAAGTATTTATCCAATCCGACATATGGATTCCATGGCAGCATCACGAACAGCGTGAAAGAAAGTTGCTCGTGGTACATGAGATATGTAAAAGTATTGTCCCATAGTCTTTGGGCAAACTCCTTTCACACGGTGGAGGTGTACCTCCACATACCAGAGTTCCACTCCATTTTCCATGAATGGGTAGCCCTTCTAGACTGCATCTCCTTCAAGATGGATGTGCTTCATCATATCCTTCAGGATCCTTGGGTAATCATGATCACTAGTCAGGGTCATGGTCGTCTCCGGGCCCTTGAGAAAAGACTCATAAAGGGTGGTCATCTGCAGGTGTCAGAAAAGGGGTACTCAAAATTAACATATATTTCTTCTTGGGTAAGCATCCATATCATCCAAACCAAGCTTCTAATCCATTTACCAAATTCTATTATATCCTTGTACTTTAGCAAAATCCCAGTTTATGCATCCACAACTCATTTTCATCCATGTTTTGAATCCATACTTCTACCTCCAGTTGGGTCATTGGTCCAGAGAATTCAAGTCCAGCTTCATTCACCATCGATTGGGTTCAAGGGGTTTTGGGGATGAGATGGGTAAGAGAGAGAGAAAAGGGATACAAACAACTCAAAGACACAAAGCATCAAACTCAAGTCCGCACATTCATAAAGTTCAATCAAACTATAGTATCGCCACCCACATAAGGTTTGTATGGTCGATCACTCAAATCGTAAAAACATTTATCCTTCATTCTCTCATGGTGGGGCTACTACTAAGCTAGTCTATATCATGTCTTCGTCTTCAGTGGGCTTCTTCTGGTCATGCTTGATATTCTCAAGTTCTTCCACCAAATTTTCCCTGTTGATGCGGAGTTTCTGGTGTCGTCCCTGTAGTTCCAGGAGTTGGTTCTGGAGCTTTTGAGTTTCAACATCTCTAGCATGAGCCAGGGCCTAACTGTTCTTCATGTCTTGACGTAGCTTCTGAATCTCGGGATCAGGTTTCTTCAGATTGGCTACCTTCAGCTTCTCATTCCTGAGGCTCTCATGAAGTGCTTCGTTCTCAAATAATTCCGAGAGAAGGTCCATTTGAAGGTTCTTGATGTAGCGCTCCAGTTCTTGATTGTACACAAGTACGGTTGAAAATTTCATCTTTTGTTCGTCGGTCGGGTCGATGAGTGCTCCATCAGGCTTCTACCATCCAAGCCTTCCAAAGTAGTGGTTGCACAACTCAGCACGATGACGATAGCTCAAACGTGCGATGGCATCATGGACAACAGTGTTCATGCCCATCTCACATTCATGGCTCAATGTGCTGTAGTTGATGTCTTCAGTCTTGGAACCATTTCCCATGCGCATTGTCACTTCGTCCTTTGCCAGCCTCCTTCTATTCCGTAGCTCATGTTTTGAGTTGCAAATGTGAGCAACCAAACCGGTATCAAATACCCAGGCACTAAAACAAGAGTTGGTAAGGTAGACATCAATAACATGTATATCATATATACCTTGTTTGGTGTTGGTCGCCTTCTTGTCGGCCAGGTACATGGGGCAGTTCCGCTTCCAGTGACCAGTTCCCTTGCAATGAAAGCACTCAGTTTCTGGCTTGGCCCAGCCTTGGGTTTCTTCACGGGGGGAGCAACTACTTCGCCACCCTTCTTGGAGTTACCCTTCTTGCCCTTGCCATTCTTCTTGAAACTAGTGGTTTTATTAACCATCAACACTTGATGTTCTTCCTGGATTTCAGACTCGGCGACTTTCAGCATCGCAAACAGCTCGGTGACTGACTTGTTCATCCCGTGCATGTTATAGTTCAACACGAAGCTCTTGTATCTAGGTGGCAATGATTGAAGAACTCTGTCAGTTATCGCCTCCTACAGAAGGGGCATCCCTAACTCTGCCAGACGGGTCGAATACCCAGACATTCTGAGTATATGTTCACTGATAGACCCATTCTCCTCCATCTTGCAAGCATAGAACTTAGTGGAGGTCTCATACCTCTCAATCCGGGCATTCTTCTTAAAGATAAACTCCAACTCTTGGAACATCTCATATGCTCCATGATGTTCAAAATGTCTTTGAAGTCCTGGTTCTAAGCCATACAACATTGCACATTGAACTATTGAGTAATCTCCAGAACGTGCCTCCTAAGCGTTCTTAACGTCTTCGGATGACACGGGAGCGGGTGGGTCACCAAGCGGTGCATCAAAGACATAAGCCTTCTAGGAAGCCGTGGGGATAATCCTCAGATTACGAGACTAGTCAACAAAGTTACTTCCATCATCTTTCAACTTAGCTTTCTCTAGGAATGCATTAAAATTCAGGGGTGCTACTACACGAGCCATTGATCTACAACATAAATAAGCAAAGGTTACTAAGACTATTGTTCATGATAATGAGTTTAGTTAATCAAATTACTAAAGCTCCCACTCAAATTAAAATCCCTCAGGTCATCTGAGTCACACATGATCCATATTCACCAACTCAAGTCCGATCATCACGTGAGTTAAGGTGGTTTCAATGGTGAACATCATCATGTTGATCATATCTACTATATGACTCATGCTCGACCTTTTGGTCTCTTGTGTTTCGAGGCCATGTCTGTACATGCTAGGCTTGTCAAGTTTAACCCCGAGTGTTCCGCATGTGCAACACTGGCTTATACCCGTTGTATGCGAACCTAGAGTCTATCACACCCGATCATCATGTGGTGTCTCGACACGACGAACTTTCGCAACGGTGCACATTCGGGGAGAACACAGTTCATCTTGAAATTTAAGTGAGGTATCACCTTATAATGCTACCGTCATCCTAAGCAAACCAAGGTGCATAAAAAGATTAACATCACATGCAAATCATAAGTGACATGATATGGCTATGAACTTGTGCTTTTGATCTCCATCTCCAAAGCAACGGCATGATATCCATCATCATGATCTCCATCATTGTGTCTTCATCGGGGTTGTCGTGCCCACCATGCTCATACTACTGTTGCTACCGCTTAGCGATAAAGTAAAGCATTACATAGCGCTTAAAGATTGACACGCAGGTCATACAATAATCAAAGACAACCCTATGGCTCCTGTCAGTTGTCGTACTCATCGACATGCAAGTCGTGATATTCTATACAAAAACATGATCATCTCATACATCACATGTATCACATCATGTAATTGGCCATAACACATCACAACATACCCTGCAAAAACAAGTTAGACATCCTCTAATTGTTGTTGCATGTTTTACGTGGCTGCCACTGTTGGGGAACGTTGCATGGGAAACAAAAAAATTCCTACGCTTCACCAAGATCAATCTAGGAGATGAGCATCTGTGAGAGGAGAGATTGGATCTATGTACCCTTGTAGATCGCTAAGCGGAAGCATTAAAGAACACGATTGATGTAGTGGTACGTCTCCGCGATCCAAATCGCAAGCCGTCCCACGAACTCCCGATCAAGTACCGAACGAATGGCACCTCTACGTTCAGCACACGTGCAGATCGATGAAGATCTCCGCCTTATTGATATAGCAAGAGGGAGCGGAGAGGTAGATGGGTTCGCTGGCAGCACGACGGCATGGCGGCGATGGTGGTGGAGCTGATCCGGCAGAGCTTCGCTAAGCGGTGCCAAACCAATCTACTAGAGGAGAGGTAATCGGGGAGGGAGGAAGGGCTGCGCCGTGACTTGTGTGTCTGCATCCCTCCCTCCCCTCTCATATATATAGGGGAGGAGGAGGGGCTTGCCGCCCTAGGATTTCCCCTAGGGTTTGGTGCGGCGGCCAAGGAGGTGGGGCAGCGGCGAGGGTGGCTTGGCCACCAAGTTTGGTGGCTAGCCCACCCTTTTGGCCCAACCCAAGCCTCCAGCCGCATGGGCCTTGAGGTCGGAGGTGCGGCCAGCCCACCAGGGGCTGGTTTGCACCCTCTCACAGCCAATGTGGCCCTTCAGAGTAGATGGGCCCACCCGATGGACCCCCAGGAACACTTCCGGCACTTTGTCACACCACTTGCAGGTCACGGAACTTTTCCGGAACTCAAACACCAACTTCCCATATATGAATCTTTACCTCCAGACCATTCCGGAACTCCTCATGACATCCGGGATCTCATCCGGGACAGCGAACAACCTTCGGTCACCAACACACATAACTCATCTATACCAAAATGTCACCGAACCTTAAGTGTGCAGGCCCCGCGGGTTCGAGAACCATGTAGACATGACCGAGACACCTCTACGGTCAATAACCAACATCGGGTGACCAACATCAGGACCTGGATGCCCATATTGGTTCCTACATGTTCTACGAAGATCTTTATCGGTCGAACCACTATGTCAAGGATTCAGTTAATCCCGTATGATGTTCCCTTTGTCCTTCAGTATGTTGCTTGCGTGAGATTCGATCATCAGTATATATACCTAGTTCAACCTTGTTATCGGCAAGTCTCTTTACTTGTTCCGTAATACAAGATCCCGCGACTAACACTTAGTCATATTGCTTGCAAGGCTTGTTGTGATGTTGTATTACTGAGTGGGCCTTGAGATACCTCTCCGTCACACGGAGTAACAAATCCCATTGTTGATCCATGCCAACCCAACAGACACCCTCGGAGATACCTGTAGAGTACCTTTATAGTCACCCAGTTATGTTGCGATGTTTGATACACATGAGGCACTCCTCCGGTGTCAGTGAGTTGCATGATCTCATGGTCATAGGAACATATACTTGACATGCAAAAAATAGTAGGAATAAACTGGCATGATCATATGCTATGTTCATAGTTTGGAACTTGTCCATCACATCATTCTCCTAATGATGTGATCCCGATATAAAATGACATCTCATGTCCATGGCCAGGAAACCTTAACCATCTTTGAGCAACGAGCTAGCCTGCTAGAGGCATACTAGGGACACAATGTTTGTCTATATGCCCACACACATTTTTTTGTTTCCGATCAACACAATTATAGCATGGACAATAAACGATTATCATGAACAAGGAAATATAATAATAAACACTTTATTTATTGCCTCTAGGGCATATTTCCAACAGTTCATCCATGTTCTAAGAAGATCTTTATCGATTGAACCTCTATGTCAAGGATTCAGACAATCCCGTATGTTGTTCCCTTTTTTCTTTGATATGTTACTTACCCGAGACTCGATCATCGGTATCTTCATACCTAGTTCAGTCTCGTTACCGGCAAGTCTCTTTTACCCGTTCCATAATACAAGATATCGTGGCTAACACTTAGTCACATTGCTTGCAAGGGTCATTGTGATGTTGTATTACCGAGTGGGCCCTGAGATACCTCTGTGTCACACGGAGTAAAAAATCCAGTGTTGATCCATGCCAACTCAACAAGCACCCTCAAAGATACTTGTAGAGCATCTTTATAGTCACCCAGTTACGTTGCGACATATGATACACACAAGGTACTCCTTCGGTGTCACTGAGTTGCATGATCTCATGGCCATAGGAATAGATACTTGACATGCAGAAAAGCATAGCAATAAACTGACACGATCATATGCTACGTTTGTAGTTTGGGTCTTGTCCATCACATCATTCTCTCAATGATGTGATCCCGTTATCAAATGACATCTCATGTCAATGGCTAGGAAACCTGAACCATCTTTGATCAACGAGCTAGTCTGCTAGAGGCATACTAGGGACATAGTCTTGTCTATATGCCCACACATGTATTTAGTTTCCAATCAACACAATTATAGCATGGACAATAAACGATTATCATGAACATGGAAATATAATAATAAACACTTAATTTCTTGCCTGTAGGGCATATTTCCAACAGTCTCCCACTTGCACTAGAGTCAATAATCTAGCTCACATCACTATGTGATTTACATTGTAATGAATCAAAGACCCATATAGTTCTGTGTTGATCATGTTTAGCCCTTGAAGAGGTTTAGTCAACGGGTGTGCAATATTCAGATCCGTGTGCACTTTGCAAATATTTATGTCCTCCTCATTGATGCGATTGCAGATGGAATTGAAGCGTCGCTTTATGTGTCTGGTCCTCTTGTGAAAACTTGGTTCATTGGCCAGAGCAATGGCACTAGTGCTGTCACACAACAGAGCCATTAGATTCAGTGCACTGGGCACTACTCCAAGATCTATCATGAACTCCTTCATCCAGACACCTTCCTTTGCTGCCTCTGAGGCTACTATGTACTCCGTTTCGCATGTAGAATTGTCTGCCACGCTTTGCTTGGAACTGCACCAGCTTACCACTCCCCCATTGAGAATAAATACGTATCTAGTTTGCAACTTAGAGTCATCCGGATCAGTGTCAAAGCTTGCATCGACGTAACCCTTTACGACGAGCTCTTGATCACCTACATAAACGAGAAACATTTCCTTAGTCCTTTTCAGGTACTTAAGGATATTCTTGACAGTCATTCAGTGCTCCATTCCCGGATCACTTTGAAACCTTCCGGCGATACTTATGGCAAGGCTGACATCGGGACTTGTGCACAACATTGCATACATGATAGAGCCTATGGCTGAAGCATAGGGTATGACACTCATCTTTTCTATATCTTCTGCAGTCACTCGGAATTGAGTCTTACTCAACTTCACACCTCGTAACACAGGAAAGAACCCCTTCTTGGGCTGATCCATTTTGAACTTCTTCAAAACTTTATCAAGGTATGTGCTGTGTGAAAGTCATATTAAGCGTCTCGGCCTATCTTTATAGATCTTAATGCCTAATATCAAAGTAGCTTGTCCTAGGTCCTTCATTGAAAAATTCTTGTTCAAATATTCCTTCACGCTTTCCAGCATTTCCATATTGTTTCCAATCAACAATATGTCATCCACATATAATATTAGAAACACTACAGACCTCCCACTCACTTTCTTGTAAATACAAGCTTCTCTGTAAACTTGCATAAACCCGAACGCTTTGATCACCTCATCAAAGCGCAGATTCCAACTTCGAGATGCTTGCACCAGTCCATAAATGGATCGCTGGAGTTCACAAACTTTGTCAGCATTCTCTAGATAGACAAAACCTTCCGGTTGTATCATATACAACTCTTCCTAAAGGAAACCGTTAAGGAACGCTGTTTTGACATCCATCTGCCATATTTCATAGTCGAAATATGCAGCTATTGCTAACATGATTCTGATGGACTTAAGCATCGCTATGGGTGAGAAGGTCTCATCATAGTCAACTCCTTGAACTTGTGAAAAACCCTTTGCCACAAGTCGAGCTTTATAGACGGTGACATTACTGTTGGAAATATGCCCTAGAGGCAATAATAAATTAGTTATTATCATATTTCCTTGTTCATGATAATCGTTTATTATCCATGCTATAATTGTATTGATCGGAGACTTAAATGCATGTGTGGATACATAGACAAAAACCATGTCCCTAGTATGCCTCTAATGGACTAGCTCGTTGATCAAAGTATGGTTAAGGTTTCCTAGCCATGGACATGAGATGTCATTTGATAACGGGATCACATCATTAGGAGAATGATGTGATGGATAAGACCCAAACTACAAACATAGCATATGATCGTGTCAGTTTATTGCTACTGTTTTCTGCATGTCAAGTATATGTTCCTATGACCATGAGATCATGCAACTCACGGATATCGGAGGAGTGCCTTGTGTGTATCAAACGTCGCAACGTAACTGGGTGACTATAAAGGTGCTCTACAGGTACCTCCGATGGTGCCTGTGGAGTTGGCATGGATCGAGACTGCGATTTGTTACTCCGTGTGACGGAGAGGTATCTCAGGGCCCACTCGGTAATACAACATCACAATGAGCCTTGCAAGCAATGTGACTAATTGTTAGTTGCGGGATCTTGTATTATGGAACGAGTAAAGAGACTTGCCGGTAACGAGGTTGAACTAGGTATGGAGATACCGACGATCGAATCTCGGGCAAGTAACATACCGAAGAACAAAGGGAACGTTATACGGGATTAACTGAATCCTTGACATAGAGGTTCGACCAATAAAGATCTTCGTAGAATATGTAGGAACCAATGTGGACGTCCAGGTCCCGCCATTGGTTATTGACTGTAGAGGTGTCTCGGTCATGTCTACATAGTTCTCGAACCAGCAGGGTCTGCACACTTAAGGTTTGGTGACGTTTTGGTAGTATAGAGTTATGCACGGTGGTGACCTAAGCTTGTTCGGAGTCCTGAATGAGATCCCGAATGTCATGAGGAGCTCCGTAATAGTCCGGAGGCAAAGATTGATATATAGGAAGTCATATTTTGGTCGCGGTCATGTCTACATAGTTCTCGAACCCGCAGGGTCTGCACACTTAAGGTTCGGTGACGTTTCGGTAGTGTAGAGTTATGTATGGTGGTGACCGAAGGTTGTTCGGAGTCCCGGATGAGATCCCGGACATCACGAGGAGCTCCGGAATGGTCCGGAGGTAAAGATTCATATATAGGAAGTCCCAGTTTTGTTTCCGGAAAAGTTTCGGGCTCATCGGTAGTGTACCGGGAGTATCGGTAGTGTACCGGGAGTGCCGGTAGTGTACCGGGAGACCTCTGGGAGGGGTACTTAGACCCCAAGAGGTCCATGGGCTGTGGGGGAATAATAACCATCCCTTATTGGGCTGGGAAAACAGCCACAAAGGCCCATGGCGCAGGAGAGAAAGTCGTAAAGCAAAAAAGTGGAAAATCAGCCAATAGGAGGCAATCCTACTCCAACTAGGATTGGAGGTGAAGTAGGATTGCTCCCACCTCCTATTTCGGCCGACCCAAAGGCCTTGGCTGCCTCTCCTATCCTCTCCTCCTATATATACTAGTGGATTGGGTGGTTTTTGGACAGAATTTCTGGCCACGTGCTACCCGTTCCACCGGTGCATAGTTTCTCCTCTAGATCGGTTTTCTGCAGCGCTTAGGCGAAGCCCTGCCGGAATTGCTCCACCACCATCACCGGAGCGCCGTCACGCTGCCGGTGAACTCTCTCTCCTCTCCACCTCCTCTTGCTGGATCAAGACGGTGGAGATCGTCATCAAGTTGCATGTGTGCTGAACGCGGAGGTGCCATCCGTTCGGCGCTAGATCAGAAGGACCGTGATCGAGATCACGAGACGGGTCGTGATGAGATCACGGAACGGATCATGATGAGTTCGCGGGACAGATCGTGATCAAGATCGTGAGACGGATTGTGATGAGATCACGGGACGGATCGTGATGAGTTCACGGGACGGATCGTGATTGGATCGCGGGCCGGATCGTGATGAGATCGCGGGACGCTCGGCGATTTGGATCGCGAAGATGTTCGACTACACCAACCGCGTTTCTTAACGCTTCCCGCTTAGCGATCTACAAGGGTACGTAGATCCACTCTCCCTCTCGTAGGTGCTCATCACCATGGATAGGTTTGCGTGTGCGTAGGAAATTTTTTGTTTCCCATGCGACGTTCCCCAACAATTACCGTCCGCGTCCATCTTCCTCTTAAAGTTCCATTTGTTCTGAATGGCCCTTCGCCCTTCAGGTAATACTTCCAAAGTCCACATTTTGTTTTCATACATGGACCCCATCTCGGATTTTATGGCCTCTAACCATTTCTTGGAATCCATGTCCATCATTGGTTCTCCATAGCTCATAGGTTCATTGTTGTCTAACAACATAACCTCTAAGACAGGGTTGTCGTACCACTCAGGAGTAGTATGTGCCCTTGTCGACCTACGAGGTTCAATAGAAACTTGATCTGAAGCTTCATGATCATCATCATGAACTTCCTCTTCAACTGCCGTAGGCTCCACAGAAACATCTTTCTGCATTGTGCTACTCTCTGGTTGAACCAAAGGTTCAACAACCTCATCAAGTTCTATCTTCCTCCCACTCAATTCTTTCGAGAGAAACTCTTTCTCAAGAAATGTTCCGTTTTTAGCGACAAACACTTTGATTTTGGATCTGAGATAGAAGGTATACCAAATTGTCTCTTTTGGGTATCCTATGAAGACACATTTTCTGCTTTGGTTCCAGCTTTTCAGGCTGAAGCTTTTTGACATAAGCATCACATCCCCAAACTTTCAGAAATGACAACTTTGGCTTCTTGCCAAACCACAGTTCATACGACATCGTCTCAACGGATTTCGATGGTGCCCTATTTAAAGTGAATGCACCTATCTCTAATGCATAACCCCAAAACGATAGTGGCAAATCGGCAAGACACATCATAGAACGCACTATATCTAATAAGGTTTGATTATGACGTTTGGACACACCATTACGCTCTGGTGTTCTAGGCGGTGTCAATTGTGAAACAATTCCACGTTGTCTTAAGTGACTGCCAAACTCATAACTCAGATATTCTCCTCCTCGATCAGATTTCGGGAATTTAATCTTCTTGTTACGATGATTCTCAACTTCACTCTAAAATTGCTTGAACTTCTCAAACATTTCAGACTTTTGTTTCATTAAGTAAATATACCCATATCTACTTAAGTTATCAGTGAAGGTGAGAAAATAACGATATCCACTGTGCGCCTCAATGCTCATCAGATCACACACATTAGTATGTATGATTTCCAACAAGTCACTTGCCCGTTCCACTGTTCCAGAGAACAAGGTTTAGTCATCTTGCCCAAGAGGCATGGTTCACATGTGTCAAGTGATTCAAAATCAAGTGACTCCAAAAGTCCATCAACATGGAGCTTCTTCATGCCTTTTACACCAATATGACCTAAACGACAGTGCCACAAGAAAATGGTACTATCATTATCAACTCTACATCTTTTGGCATCAATGTTATGAACATGTGTGTCATCAATATCGAGATTCAATATGAATAAACACCGCACATTGGGTGCATGACCATAAAAGATATTACTCATATAAATAGAACAACAATTATTCTCTGATTTAAATGAGTAACCATCTCGCAATAACAAGATCCAGATATAATGTTCATGCTTAACAGAGGCACTAAATAACAATTATTCAGGTTCATCACTAATCCCGATGGTAATCGAAGAGCGAGCATGCCGACGGCGATCACATCAACCTTGGAACCATTTCCCACGCGCATCATCACTTCGTCCTTTGCTAGCCTCCGTCTATTCCGTAGCTCCTGTTTTGAGTTGCAAATGTGAGCAACCAAATCGGTATCAAATACCCAGGCACTACAACGAGAGTTGGTAAGGTACACATCAATAACATGTATATCATATATACCTTGTTCGGTGTTGGCCGCCTTCTTGTCAGCCAGGTACTTGGGGCAGTTCCGCTTCCAGTGACCAGTTCCCTTGCAATCAAAGCACTCAGTTTCTGGCTTGGGTCCAGCCTTGGATTTCTTCACGGGAGGGGCAACTTCTTTGCCACCCTTCTTGGAGCTACACTTCTTTCCCTTGCCATTCTTCTTGAAACTAGTGGTTTTATTGTGCATCAACACTTGATGTTCTTTCTGGATTTCAAACTCGGCGACTTTCAGCATCGCAAACAGCTCAGCGACTGACTTGTTCATCCCGTGCATGTTGTAGTTCAGCACAAAGGTCTTGTAGCTAGGTGGCAATGATTGAAGAACTCTGTACGTGATCACCTCCGGTGGAAGGGGCATCCCTAAATCCGCTAGACGAGTCGAATACACAGACATTCTGAGTATATGTTCACTCGTAGACCCGTTCTCCTCCATCTTGCAAGCATAGAACTTATTGAGATAAACTCCGGGCATTCTTCTTAAAGATAAACTCCAACTCCTGGAACATCTCATATGCTCCATGACATTCAAAACGTCTTTGAAGTCCTGGTTCTAATCCATACAACATTGCACACTAAACTATTGAGTAATCTCCAGAACGTGCCTCTCAAGCATTCTTAACGTCTTCGGATGACACGGGAGTAGGTGGTTCACCAAGCGGTGCATCAAGGACATAAGCCTTTTGGGAAGCCGTGAGGATAATCCTCAGATCACGGGACCAGTCCACAAAGTTACTTCCATCATCTTTCAACTTAGCTTTCTCGAGGAACGCATTAAAATTCAGGGGTGCTACTGCGCGAGCCATTTTTCAGAACATAAATAAGCAAAGGTTACTAAGACTATTGTTCAAGATAATGACTTTAGTTAATCAAATTACTAAAGCTCCCACTAAAATTAACATCCCCAAGGTCATATGAGTGACACACGATCCAAATTCACGAACTCAAGTCCGATCATCACGTGTGTTAAGGTGGTTTCAATGGTGAACATCATCACGTTGGTCATATCTACTATATGACTCATGTTCGACCTTTCGGTCTCTTGTCTTCCGAGGCCATGTCTATACATGCTAGGCTCGTCAAGTTTAACCCGAGTGTTCCGCACGTGCAACACTGGCTTGCACCCGTTGTATACGAACGTAGAGTCTATCACACCCGATCATTACGTGGTGTCTCGACATGACGAACTTTCGCAATGGTGCACACTCGGGGAGAACACAATTTATATTGAAATTTAAGTGAGGGGTCGCCTTATAATGCTACTGTCGTTCTAAGCAAAACAAGGTGCATAAAAGGATCAACATCACATGAAAATCATAAGTGACATGATATGGCCATGAACTTGTGCTTTTGATCTCCATCTCCAAAGCACCAGCATGATTTCCATCTTCACCGGCATAACACCATGATCTCCATCATCATGATATCTCTTGATAACTCACAAGTATAGGGGATCGCAACAGTTTTCGAGGGTAGAGTATTCAACCCAGATTTATTGATTCGACACAAGGGGAGCCAAAGAATATTCTCGAGTATTAGCACCTGAGTTGGCAATTCAACCACACCTGAAAGACTTAATATATGCAATGGAGTATTCAGTAGCAAAGTAATATGCAAGTAACGGTAACAGTGGCAAAGTGATAGTAGCAGTTTGTAGTGATTCTAACAGTAGCAACGGAAAAGTAACTTACCAAAGATCAATATGTGAAAAGCTCATAGGCAATGGATAAGTGATGGATAATTATGTCGGATGGCATTCATCATGCAACGGTTATAAAATAGGGTGACACAGAACTAGCCCCAATTCATCAGTGTAATGTAGGCATGTATTCCATATATAGTCATACGTGCTTATGGAAAAGAACTTGCATGACATCTTTTGTCCTACCCTCCCGTGGCAGCAGGGTCCTAATCGAAACCAAGGGATATTAAGGCCTCCTTTTAAGAGAGAACTAGACCAAAGCATTAGCACTTAGTGAATACATGAACTCCACAAACTATGGTAATCACCAGAAAGAATCCCAGTTATTGTCACCCTGGGGGATGCGGATCATAATTCGTAATAGGTGTCTACAACATGCAAGATAGGATCAAGAACACATATATATTCATGAAAACATAATAGGTTCAGATCTGAAATCATGGAACTCGGGCCCTAGTAACAAGCATTAAGAATAGCAAAGTCATAGTAACATCAATCTCAGAACATAGTGGATACTACGGATCAAACCCTAACAAAACTAACTCGATTACATGATAAATCTCATCCAACCCATCACCGTCTAGCAAGACTATGAGGAGATTACTCATGAATGGTGGAGAGCATCATGAACTTGGTGATGAAGGATGGTTGGTGATGACGAAGGCGTCGATTTCCCCTCTTCGGAGCCCAAAACGGACTCCGGATCTGGTCTCCCAAGGAAGAACAAGAGGTGGGGGCGGCTCCATATCGTGAAACACGATGAACTTTTCTCCCTTATTTTTTCTCCCCGAATAGGAATATATAGAAGTGGAAACGAGGTTGGAGGAGCGACAGGGGGCCCACAAGCCATAGGGGCGCGCCCTAGGGGGGTGGGCACGCCCCCTGGCTTGTGGCCAGGTGGTGGTCCCCCTGAAGTTGATTCTTTCGCCAATATTTTTTATTAATTCCAAAAATATTCTCTATAAATTTTCAGGTCAATCCGAGAACTTTTATTTCTGCACAAAAATAACACCAAGGCAATTCTGCTAAAAACAACGTTAGTCTGGGTTAGTTCCATTCAAATCATGCAAATTAGAGTCCAAAACAAGGGCAAAAGAGTTTGGAAAAGTAGATACATTGAATACGTATCAACTCCCCCAAGCTTAAACCTTTCCTTGTCCTCAAGCAATTCAGTTGATAAACTGAAAGTGATAAACAAAAACTTTTACAAACTCTGTTTGATCTTGCTGTTGTAAATATGTCTAACTTATGTTTAGGTCTTCAGCAAAGATTTTGAACTAACCACATTCACAATAACATTTAGGTCTCATATTTACTCATATCAATGGCATAATCAACTAATGAGCAATAATAATAAGTCTCGGATAACAACAATTTTATCAAAACAATCATGATACAGTATGACATAATGGTATCTCGCTAACCCTTTGTGAGACCGCAAAACATAAATGCAGAGCACCTCTGGAGAACAATGACTAACTAGACATTGTAATTCATGGTAAAAGAGATGCAGTCACACTCATACTCAACATCAATTAATTTCAAAGCATACAAATGATGGTGGTGCTCTCTAACTGGTGCCTTTTATAAGAGGATGATGACTCGACAGTAAAATAAAATAGATAGGCCCTTCAGAGGGGGAAGCATTGATTTGCCGAGGTGCCAAAGCTCGAATTTTTAAAACAGGGATGAATAATAATTTTGAGAGGTATGCTTTTATTGTCAACATAACAACTAAGAGATCTCGATATCTTCTATGCTAGATACATTATAGGCGGTTCCCAAACAGAATAGTAAAAAATTTACTCCCCCTCCACCAAATGAATCACACTCCACGGCGGGCCAAATCCACGGGTACCATCCATACAAACACAATCCTGGGGGAGTTTTGTTGATTGTACTTTTGATTTGATTTTTGAGCATAGGACTGGGCATCCTGAATACCAGCCACTTCCTCGTGAATCATAGTGAATCAACACATATCGTGAGAATAACCCACCTAGCATGGAAGATACTAACAGCCCCCAATCACTACATGGGCGATTTGGGCATACAAAACGAAATATTTGTTTGAAGGTTTGGAGAGTGGCACATGCAAATTTACTTGGGACGGCAGGTAAATACCGCATATAGGTTGTGTGGTGGACTCATATGGAACAACTTTTGGTTTATGGAGATGGATGCACAAGTAGTATTCCCACTTAGTACAAGTGAAGGCTAGCAAAAGACTAGGGAGCGACCAACTAGAGAGCGACAACAGTCATAAACATGCTTTGAGATTGACCAACTTTGAATACAAGCATGAGTAGGATATAAATCACCATGAACATAAACATCGTGCAGGCTATGTTGGTTTTGTTTCAACTACATGCGTGAACATGTGCCAAGTCAAGCCACTCGAATCATTCAGAGGAGGATACCATTCTATCATACTACATCACAACCATTTTAATATGCATGTTGGCACTCAAAACAAACCATTATACACTCTTAGCTAATTAAGCATGGCATGAATAACTATAATCTCTAATTGTCATTGCAAACATGTTTAACCCATAATGAGCTAAATCCCGAACTATGAGCTAATCATATTTACAAAAACCAGATATTTAGAGTTCGTACCAGCTTTTCTCCATCACGGTCATTTCATCATATATCGTCACTATTGCCTTTCACTTGCACGACCGAACGATGTGAATAATAAGAGTGCACGTGCATTGGACTAAGCTGGAATCTGCAAGCAGTAACTCAAAGGAGAAGACATGGCAATATGGGCTCTATGTAGGATAAACAATAATGTATATGAGAGCCACTTAACATTTCATCGTGGTCTTCTCCTTACGACCCAAAGAAAAGAAGTTTCGAAGCAAGAACGAGAAAAACTATTTACATGGGAAAACTCCCAACAAGCAAAAGAAGAACAAGAAATCTTTTTGCGTTTTCTTTTAGTGCTACAACTAAACAAACTAGAAGGTAAAGCTAGACCTATTTTTTTTCTTAAAGATTAATCAAACACACAAGAAGAAAGCATAAAGAAGAAATAAACTACCATGGATAGTACAATGAAAAAGTATGAACACCGACAACTGAATTGAGTGTGTGAACATGAATGTAATGTCGGTGAGAAATACGTACTCCCCCAAGCTTAGGCTTTTGGCCTAAGTTGGTCTCGGGCCACGGCTGAAAATAAGCATCTCCGGGATACTCCAGAGGACACTGAGGGTTCCACTGATTGGCGACCTCCTGTGGCTCCCACTGAAAAACCGGGGCCTGATATGGATCAAGGGCCGGTGCCGACTCAGATGCTGGGGTTTGCAACAAACCCCAATATCAGTATATGTCATCGGGCATAATAGTGTACCTGCCTGAATGAATATCGAACAAGGAAGAAGCAGGCAGAGTAATAATCTCACAAGTACCCTAACTAAATACTATGTTGTAAAGCAGCCTCCTATCCTTATTTTTTCTAATAAAACCATGCGCTACCATACTATTATAGTCTAAATACCTCTTGGGTAGCAACAATTCCTCTTCCTCGTAAAGCCTAATGGGTATCTCAAAACGTTTGACTAAGAGAGATGCATAGATACCTCCAAATATGGGACCCTTTGAACGATTTAAATTCAACCATTAGGCCACGATGGCGCCCAGACTAAAATTTCTATCAGTAAGTAAAGCATGGCGCAAAATAGCGAGGTTAGGAGCACTAAGGCTTCTACTCTCGCCTCTACCAAGTAGACATCTACCCGTGAATAATGAATAATAGTGTAAAATAGGAAAATGTACACTAGCTACTCTCGCCTTCGACACCCCTCTCTCTTCCCCCATAGTGATTGCGGCAATAATATCCTCCATGTCTCTAGGACGTGGTTCACTGATGCTGCCCTCGAAAGATATTTTGCAAACATTGCAAAAATCGTAAAGTGACATTTCCTTAGGCACATCATATAAATGAAATTCTACCATGGGAGGATTTTCCTAGGATAAAGGTGAAAATTTTGCATGAAAGTATTAGTGAGTAAGAGGTATTGGTCACACTTATCATGGAGGAAGTTGGCGATGCCTGCATTCTCTGCTAAATAATAGAAATCGTCATAAATTCCGGCCGCTCTCAAGAATTCTTCACTTGGCCATTCACATGGACGAACCTCCGTAGTACAAGGGATGTTGTATTTAGGCTTCTCACTTTCTTTTTATTTAAAACCCCGGCTTGAAGAGACTCTTAAAAATCTCCTCATCATCTCTTTTGCTGAAAATTAACTCTAAATTTTTTAGTGACTCTAAATAAAAGTGAACAAAACTCATATCAACTACTCCCACAAGTGCCTAAAAGCTATATTACGCATCAAAACTACTTGGGACCATACAAATTTGACATGCAAGCTCAAGAACAAGGTCACCACAACAACAAAAAATTGCAATATATAAGTCACTAGAACAAAAACTAATTGGACCATTGCAGGAGTCACATACCGATAAGCAATCCCCTAAAACAGTTTTGCAAATGGAGCTTTTAGCAAGGAGATCGAAAATGGCAGCAAGATGAGTTAAAACACGAGTTGAGCAATGGTGGGATTTTTTCTGGAGGAAGACAAAGTTGATGGGTGCTGGAATAAGAGAGGGGGGCCCACGTGGGACCCATAAGCCACTAGGGTGTGCCCAGGGGGGTGGGCGCACCCTGCAGGCTTGTGGCCCACTAGTGCAGCCCCCTTATGCATACTCAGTGCCAAAAATTCTTAAATATTCCAGAAAAAATCATACTAAATTTTTAGGGCATTCTGGGGACTTCTATTTTCAGGTCATTTTTATAATGCACAGATAAAACAGAAAACAGGAAAATAATAGCATTTTACTAGAATGAAACTAAGGAACACAGAGTAAAAGTTGCGTACACAAGGTAGTGCTTTCTAAATTCATCCATCTCACGTTCATAAAAAAGAATCCATCAATAAGGTTGATCAAGTCTTATTGACAAACTTTTTTTGAATGACACGGAACCAGAGAATTTTCAAATAACACTAGGTTACCTCAATGGGGATATGCATGTCCCCAAAAATAAGTATATCCTATTTCTTCTTGAAAGTAGGAAGAGGGAATTCAAAGCCTCTGATAATAATCATGGAAACCTTTTCAATGGAGTTGACACTATGAACTTGAGGTTGTTTCTTCGGAAAATACACTGTATGCTCATTACCATTAACATGAAAACTGGCATTGCCCTTGTTGCAATAAATAACAGCCCCTGTAGTATTCAAAAAGGGTCTACCAAGGATGATCGACATATTGTCGTCCTCGGGAATATCAAGGATAACAAAGTTCGTTAAGATAGTAACGTTCGCAACTACAACAGGTACATCTTCACAAATACCGATGGGTAAAGCAGTTGATTTTTTAGCCATTTCCAAGGAGATTTCAGTAGGTATCAACTTATTCAAATCAAGTCTACGATATAAAGAGAAAGGCATAACACTAACACCAGCTCCAAGGTCACATAAAGCAGTTTTAACATAATTTCCTTTAATAGAGCATGGTATAGTAGGTACTCCGGGGTCTCCTAGTTTCTTTGGTATTCCACCCTTAAAGGTATAATTAGCAAGCATGGTGGAAATCTCATCTTTTGGTATTTTTCTTTTATTTGTCACAATATCTTTCATATACTTAGCATAAGGAGACATTTTTAGAATATCAGTCAAACACATACGTAAAAAGACAGGTATAAGCATTTCAACTAAGCGCTCAAAATCTTCATCATCCTTTTTCTTGGATGGCTTAGGGGGAAAGGGCATGGGTTTCTGAACCCATGGTTCTCTTTCTCTACCATGTTTCTTAGCAACAAAGTCTCTTTTATCATATCTCTTATTCTAGGTTGTGGGTTATCAAGATCAACAGCAGGTTCAATCTCCACATCATTATCATTACTAGGTTGAGCATCAACATGAACATCATCATTAATATTATCACTAGGATCATGTTCATCACCAGATTGTGTCTCAGCATCAGAAACAAAAAGATCATTTGGGTTCTCAGGTGTATCTATAACAGGTTCACTAGCAACATGCAAAGTACTATCGTCATTCCTTATCCTACTCTTACCGGAATGAATAGGTGCATCAATATTAACTCTCTAGGAATCTTGCTCAATTCTCTTAGGGTGGCCCTCGGGATACCAAGGTTCTTGAGTCATTCTACCACCTCTAGTCACAACTTTAGCAGAATGATCATTGTTCTTACTATTCATCTCATTAACTAAATCATTTTGTGCCTTTAGAACTTGTTCTACTTGAGTAGCTACCATGGAAGCATGTTTACTAATAAGCTTAAGATCATTGACAGTTCTACTCAAATAACCACCCAAGCGATCAAGCATATAAGCATTATGTTTCAATTGTCTACTAACATAAGAATTAAAATTTGTTGCTTGACTACAAAGTTATCAAATTCATCCAAGCATTGGCTAGAAGGCTTATTATAACGAATGTCTCCTTCATCAAATCTACGGAGAGAATTTACCTCTACTACCTGTGTCAGGTTATCAAGACCATGTATTTCTTCAATAGGTGGTCGATTCTTAACATCTTTAGCTTTAATACCTTTTTCTTTCATAGATTTCTTTGCCTCTTGCATATCTTCAGGACTGAGAAATACAATACCTCTTTTCCTTGGAGTTGGCTTTGGAGGTGGCTCAGGAATAGTCCAATAGTTATCATTGCTCAATATATTGTTCAATAGCAACTCAGCTTGTTCAACAGTTCGTTCCCTAAAAACACAACCAGCACAACTATCTAGGTGGTCCCTAGAAGCATCAGTTAGTCCATTATAAAAGATATCAAGTATTTTGTTTTATTGAGAGGATGATCAGGCAAAGCATTAAGTAACTGGAGAAGCCTCCCCCAAGCTTGTGGGAGACTCTCTTCTTCAGTTTGCACAAATTTAAATATTTACTGCAAGGCAGCTTATTTCTTATGGACATGAAAATATTTTTCAGAGAAGTAATAAATCATATCCTGGGGACTACGTATGCAACCAGGATCAAGAGAATTGAACCATATCTTAGCATCACCCTTTAATGAGAAAGGAAACAACTTAAGAATATAGTAGTAGCGAATGTTTTCCTTATGAGTAAATAGGGTGGCTATATATCATTCAATTTGGTAAGATGTGCCACAACAGTTTCAGATTCATAACCATGGAAAGGATCAGATTCAACCAAAGTAATTAACTCGGGATCGATAGAGAATTCATAATCCTTATCAATAACAAAGATAGGTTAAGTAGCAAACTTAGGATCATATTGCATTCTAGCATTCAAAGATTTTTCCTCCCACTTGCAAAGCAATTTCTTAAGATCATCTCTATCCTTACAAGCAAGTAAGTCCCTAGCTACCTCTCCCTCCATAACATAGCCCTCAGGTATATTAGGCAATTCATATCTAGGAGAGCTAGACCTAGCAAATGTCTCATAGTGTTCTGTTTCAATAATTTCATCAGATTCAGAAATATCATCAGTTTCAGTATTGACTCTAGCAATATGTTCATCAAGGAATTCACCCAATGGCATAGTAGTATCAATCAAAGTATCATCATAAGCATCATGCATAGAAGAAGTAGCATCATCAATTACTTGCAACATATCAGAATTACTAGCAGGTGGTGGTGTGCTAGATGGCAGTGCTAGATGGTGAATCAAGTGCAGTGCTGGATGGCAGTTCCTTACTTGTCCTTGTAGTTGAGGGGTAGATCTTAGTCTTAGCATCTTTCATATTCTTCATAGTGATCAATAGATATATATCCCAAGTGACTCAGATAATAGAGCTATGCTCCCTGGCAACGACGCCATAAAAAGGTCTTGATAACCCACAAGTATAGGGGATCGCAATAGTTTTCGAGGGTAGAGTATTCAACCCAAATTTATTGATTCTGCACAAGGGGAGCCAAAGAATATTCTCGAGTATTAGCAGCTGAGTTGTCAATTCAACCACACCTAAAAGACTTAATATCTGCAGCGAAGTATTCAGTAGCAAACTAATATGGAAGTAATGGTAACACTAGCAAAGTGATAGTAGCAGTTTGTAGTGATTGTAACAGTAGCAAGGAAAAGTAACTTAGCAAAGATCAATATGTGAAAAGCTCGTAGGCAATGGATCGGTGATGGATAATTATGTCGGATGGCATTCATCATGCAACAGTTATAAAATAGGGTGACACAGAACTAGCTCCAATTCATCAATGTAATGTAGGCATGTATTCCATATATAGTCATACATGCTTATGGAAAAGAACTTGCATGACATCTTTTGTCCTACCCTCCCGTGGCAGGGGGGTCCTAATGAAAACTAAGGGATATTAAGGCCTCCTTTTAATAGTGAACCGGACCAAAGCATTAGCACTTAGTGAATACATGAACTCCTCAAATTAGGGTAATCACCGGAAAGAAACCCAATTATTGTCACCCCGGGGCATGCGGATCATAACTCATAATAGGTGTCTACAACTTGCAAGATAGGATCAAGAACACATATATATTCATGAAAATATAATAGGTTCAGATCTGAAATCATGGCACTCGGGCCCTAGTGAAAAGCATTAAGCATAGCAAAGTCATAGCAACATCAATCTCACAACATAGTGGATACTAGGGATCAAACCCTAACAAAACTAACTCGATTACATGATAAATCTCATCCAACCCATCACCGTCTAGCAAGCCTACGATGAGATTACTCACGAACGGTGGAGAGCATCATGAAATGGGTGATAAAGGATGGTTGGTGATGACGAAGGCGTCGATTTCCCCTCTCCGGATCCCAAAACGGACTCCAGATCCGGTCTCCCAAGGAAGAAGAAGAGGTAGCGGCAGCTCCGTATCATGAAACGCGATGAACACTTCTCTTTAATTTTTTCTCCCAGAATAGGAATTTATAGAAGTGGAAACAAGGTTGGAGGAGCGACAGGCCCCCCCTGCAGTTCATTCTTTCGCTAATATTTTTTGTTAATTCCAAAAATATTCTCCGTAAATTTTCAAGTCAATCCGAGAACTTTATTTTCTGCACCAAGGCAATTCTTTTGAAAACAACGTTAGTCCGGGTTAGTTCCATTCAAATCATGCAAATTAGAGTCCAAAACAAGGGCAAAATAGTTTGTAAAACTAGATACGTTGGAGACGTATCAATATCCATCATTGTGTTGCCATCGGGGTTGTCGCGCCCACCATGCTCATACTACTATTGCTACCACTTAGTGATAAAGTAAAGCATTACATAGTGCTTAATGATTGACACGCAGGTCATACAATAATTAAAGACAACCCTATGGCTCCTGCCGGTTGCCGTACTCATCGACATGCAAGTCACGATATTCTGTACAAAACATGATCATCTAATGCATCACATATATCTCACCATGTGTTTTCCATATCATATCACAACATACCGTGCAAAAACAAGTTAGATGTCCTCTAATTGTTGTTGCATGTTTTATGTGGCTGCTATGGGTATCTAGCAAGAACAATTCTCACCTATGCATAAACGGAAATGGTGATACTCAAATTGCTTTTCAACTTTCTCAAGGACCGCCTTTGTCGAATCCAATCCAACTAAAGTGGGAGAGACAGACACCCGCCAGCCATGTTTGTGCAACAGAATTACACGGCAGTCGATGGAACCGGTCTCTCGTTAGTGTATGAGTAAGGTTGGTCCGGGCCGCTTCATCCCACAATACCGCTGAATCAAAACATGACCAAGGGAGGAAGCAATCTAAGCATCAATGCCCACAAACTCTTTTGTGTTGTACTCATGATCTCATATACAAATAGACCTAGCTCGTGATGCCGCTGTTGGGGAACGTTGCATGGGAAACAAAAAATTACCTATGCTTCACCAACATCAATCTAGGAGATGAGCATATACGAGAGGAGATATTGCATCCACATACCCTTTTAGATCGCTAAGCGGAAGCGTTAAAGGACGCGGTTGATGTAGTCGTACGTCTCCGTGATCCAAATCGCAAGTCGTCCCACAAACTCCCGATCAAGTGCCGAATAGACGACACCTCCGCGTTCAACACACGTGCAGCTCGATGAAGATCTACCCCATCTTGATCCAAAAAGAGGGAGTAGAGAGGTAGATGGGTTCTCCGGTAGCATGATGGCGTGACGGCGGTGGTGGTGGAGTTGATCCGGCAGAGCTTCGCTAAGCATCACCGAATCAATCTACTAGAGGAGACGTTGTCAGAGAGGGAGGAAGGGCTGCGTTGTGGCTTGAGGTGCGGCTGCCCTCCTCCCTCTCTCATATATATAGGGGGAGGGGAGAGGCGCCCAACCCCTAGGGTTTCCTCCTTGGGGCGGCGGCCAAGGGTGGAGGCGCCCAAGGGTGGCTTGCCATCCAAGGCAAGGTGGCGCCAACCCTAGGGTTAGCCCTCCCACAAACCCCCCCAGACGCATGGGCCTAGGTGGGAGCTGCGCCTATCCCACCAAGGGCTGGTGCGCACCCCTCTCAACCCATGTGGGCCCTCCGGGGCTGGAGGCCCCTTCCGGTGGACGCCCGTAACACTTCCGACACCCCCGGTACGCTGCCGGTGACGCCCAAACTTTTTCTGGTGACCATCACGGAACTTCCTATATATATGGATCTTTACCTCCGGACCATTCCGAAGCTCCTCGTCACGTACAGAATCTCATCCGGCACTCCGAACAACCTTAGGTCACTAGCATACATAACTCATCTATACCGAAACGTCACAGAACCTTAAGTGTGCAGACCATGCGGGTTCGAGAACCATGTAGACATGACCGAGACACCTCTACGGTTAATAACCAATAGCGGGACCTGGATGCCCATATTGGTTCCTACATGTTCAAGGAAGATCTATATCTGTCGAACCTCTATGTCAAGGATCCAGACAATCTCGTATGTTGTTCCCTTTGTTCTTCAGTATGTTACTTGCCCGAGACTCGATCGTTGGTATCTTCATACCTAGTTCAGTTTTGTTATTGGCAAGTCTCTTTTACTCGTTCCATAATACAAGATCCCGTGGCTAAAACTTAGTCACATTGCTTGCAAGGCTCATTGTGATGTTGTATTACTGAGTGGGCCCTGAGATACCTCTCCGTCACACGGAGCAACAAATCCCAGTGTTGATCCATGCCAACTCAACAGGCACCCTTGGAGATGCCTGTAGAGCATCTTTAAAATCACCTAGTTATGTTGCGACGTTTGATACACACAAGGTACTCCTTTGGTGTCAGTGAGTTGCATGATCTCATGGTCACAGGAACAGATACTTGACATGTAGAAAACCATAGCAATAAACTGACATGATCATATGCTATGTTTGTAGTTTGGGTCTTGTCCATCACATCATTCTCCCAATGATGTGATCCTGTTATCAAATGACATCTCATGTCCATAGCTAGGAAACCTTAACCACCTTTGATCAACGAGCTAGTCTGCTAGAGGCATACTAGGGCCATAGTGTTGTATATATGCCCACACATGTATTTAGTTTCCAATCAACACAATTATAGCATGGACAATAAACGATTATCATGAACAAGGAAATATAATAATAAACACTTTATTTATTTCCTATAGGGCATATTTCCAACACGGAGGCACTTCCTCATGTCAACGATCTGCCTACACATCTCGTAGCTTATGTACACGTCCTTGGCCGTGTACTTGACGTGATCTTTATCCAGTCTTCGGGCCCAGGCTCGGCGCTAGGCAATCTTCTTCTTGCAGACATCCTTCATGCCTCTATAGCAGGGGTCGATGATGGCCATGGCGAGGTCAACCAGGGAGTCCTTATGCTTCTCCTTGCCGCCCAAGATCCTATACTGGCATTGGATGTCCACAAGATCCCGGCAGGCCAAGCCCGTGGTATTGAGCACCTTTTCAATGTTGGTGGTGTCCATCATACCGAATATGTAGTCGAGGTTGTTGCAAACCTGGAAAAATGCTCTCAAGGCCTTGTGCCCAGGCAGTAGTGGTCGACGAGGACACAATGGCCCACGCACAACTGGGTGAGGCAACCTTCTAATCATGCCTAGCATGACTGCCGGTGTACTCAAGGTCGAAGCTGACCACTTTGTACTTGTTATCGGAAGTAACTGCTCCATGGTGTGGATGGGGTTCTCCATCGAGACCGGGTCGTTGGTGTACACCATATAGAGGTCCTTGAACCTTACGTTGGTGTCCACGTAGGCACGAATGGTGAACTGCCGCTCATTGTCAGCAACCGCTGGGAGCGCCATCATAGGAGCCGAGCAGGATATCCTCTATGTATTTGGAGTTGTGGGTGTGCTTATTGTGTTTACACCCTAGCTAGATCAAGTCATAACCAAACACCTTCTATCGATTATTTGTGATCAATGATTGAGGAGGCAAGAGTGTTCTCCTTAAGCTAAGATTTTTACCACAACTTCCCAGAACTCTCCCCACCTCTAGTTAAATTTCCAGCCCCCAAATTCATGATTCAGGGCATCCGAGGCCTTGGACAACCCCTTTATCACTCTCTCTCTCTCTCAGCTATCCTTCCCTCCTAGCAGGCAATCAGAGCATCCAAGGCCTCCTTCCACATTGTTTATTCCCTCTCCAGCCAATGGACATGGGTGGGCGCACTAAAGCGCGTCCAAAATAGTGCTCTAGAGCACACGACAGAGCATCCGAACATTGACACCACGCCCCGACCAACTCGGGCCTCCTCCGCACTAGTTGATGTCCCTCGACGTCCACGATATGCCACTATATCGGACGCCCTCTTCCCCCCCTCTCTATCACCCTCTCCCGAGCATGCCCGGTGGTGTTGGGCTTGGCCAATGGCCAGCTTCACATGCGTGACAACCAGAGCCTCTCCCTCTCTCTTTCTTCCCTCCTCGGTCCGAGAACTCATCTGGGAACACCCCAGACATTAGCTAGCGAGCTCTCGTGGCCTTTGGCAACAACAACAACCTCGCCAAGCCTCGGACCACAATGCTCTGATGGCTAGGCTATTTAAGCCGTTCCGGACCATTTCCTCCCCTCTAGTCTCTTTCTCCCGCACCCAATTGAACCTCGAGGCAACCCATTCTTCCCCAGGAGCACCCTACGCTAGGATCGCACCGGAGCTACGTCGTTTTGGCTCATCATTGATTCATACGTCTCCAATGTATCTATAATTTTTGATGATGTCATGCTATTATATTATCTGTTTTTGATGTTTTATATGCATTAATATGCTATTTTATATTATTTTTGGGACTAACTTATTAATCTAGAGCCTAGTGCCAGTTTCTGTTTTTTCCTTGTTTTGAGTATTGCAGATATGGAATATTAAACGGAGTCCAAACGGAATAAAATCTTTGGAATGATTTTTCTGGAAGGAAAGAGATCTACCAGACTTGGAGTGCATGTTGGGGCACCTTCCAGGAGGTCACAGGCCAGGGAGGCGTGGCCAGCCCCCTGGCCATGATTGGCAGGCTTGTCACCTCCTGGCAGGTCTCCTAGCCCTAATCTTCATCCATTAAATACCCAAATATTCCCCCAATACCAAAAAGAGATAGGCATATACTTTTTCACCACTAGAAGCCTCCGTTCCCAAGAGATCCAATCTTGGAGCCTTTTCGAGTAATCTGCCGAAGGGGGGTTCGATCACGGAAGGCATCTACATCAACTCCATTGCCCCTTCGATGATGTGTGAGTAGTCCACCACAGACCTACGGGTCCATAGCTAGTATCTAGATGGCTTCTTCTCTCTCTTTGTGCTTCAATACCATGTTCTTCATGATCTTCACGGAGATCTATCTGATGTAATACTCTTTTGCGGTTTGTTTGTCGAGATCCGATGAATTGTGGGTTTATGTTCAGATTATCCATGAATATTATTTGAGTCTTTTCTGAATTCTTATATGCATGATTTCATATCTTTGCAAGTATCTTCGAGTTATTGGTTTGGTTTGGCCAACTAGATTGGTAATTCTTGCAATCGGATAAGTGCTTAGTTTTGGGTTCAATCTTGCGGTGTCCTCACCCAGTGACAAAGTAGGGGTAGCGAGGCACGTATTGTATTGTTGCCAACAAGGGTTAAAATACGGGGTTTTATCATATTGCTTGAGTTTATCCCTCTACATCATGTCATCTTACCTAATGTGTTACTCTGTTCTTCATGAACTTAATACTCTAGATACACGGAGGAGTCGGTCGATGTGTGGAGGAATAGTACTAGATGCAGAATCGTTTTGGTCTACTTGACATGAACGTGATGACTATATGCATAATCATTGCCTTGGATATCTTCATAATTATTCGTTTTTCTATCAATTGCTCGACAATAATTTGTTCACCCACCGTAATACTTTCCTTCAAGAGAGAAGCCTCTAGCGAAACCTATGGCCCCCGGGTCTACTTTCCATAATATATTTTTAGATCTATAACCCAAAAATACCAAAAATACTTTGCTACAATTTATTTCCTTTTTTACTTTCTGCAATCTATCACATCCATCTCTATCAGATATAATCCTTGCAAATAATAGTGAAGGGATTGGCAACCCCTTTATAGTGTTGGGTGCAAGAGTTTGATTATTTGTGTAGGTGCATCCATAGGTGACTTGATTGTTCCTCCTACTGCATTGATACCGTGGTTATCAACAACTGAGGGAAATACTTATCTACCTTGTTGCATCACCCTTTCCTCTTGAAGGGAAAACCAACCCATGCTCAAGAGGTAGCCAGAAGGATTTCTGGCGTTGTTGCCGCGGAGGATACACATCAAGCCTACCAAGTACCCATCACAAACTCATCTCTTGCATTTACATTATTTGCCATTTGCCTCTCGTTTTCCTATCCCCCACTTCTAAAACGATTTTCAGAAGAAAAAACAAAAATATTTGCCTTTTTATCCGTCCTTCCCCCCGTTTACCTTTTGTTTGCTTGCGTGGTTGCTTGCTTGCTTTGTCATGATGTTTGTGAATACCAAGTTGTGTGAATTTTCCAATACTAATAATAATTATTTTAGTAGTACTCCGATTGCTCTCGCCACTAGTGCAGAATCTTATGAAATCAATGCTGCCTTGCTTAATCTTCTTATGAAAGAACAATTTTCTGGCCTTCCTAGTGAAGATGCCGCATCCCATCTAAATATTTTCATTGAGTTGTGTGATATGCAAAAGAACAAGTATGTGGATAATGATATTTTTAAATTGAAGCTATTTCTGTTGTCACTACAAGATCGTGCTAAAACTTGGTTTTCATCTTTGCCTAAAAATAGTATTGATTCGTGGAATAAGTGTAAAGATGCTTTTATTTCCAAGTACTTTCTGCCCACTAAGATCATCTCCCTTAGGAACGACATAATGAATCTTAGGCAACTTGATCATGAGCATGTTTCACAATCTTGGGAGAGGATGAAATTAATGATTAGAAATTGTCCCGTGCATGGTTTGAGTTTATGGATGATTATACAATTTTTTTATGTGGGATTGAATTTTGCATCTAGGAATCTTTTAGATTCCGCCACGGGTGGTATTTTTATGGAAATCACATTAGGAGAAGTTACTAAACTCCTAGATAATATTATTGCAAATTACTCTCAATGGCATACCAAAAGATCTCCGACTAGTAAAAAAGTGCATGTTATTGAAGAAATAAATACTTTGAGTGAAAAGATGGATGAAATGATGAAATTTTTTGCTAGTAAGAGTGCTCCTATTGATCCTAATGATATGCCTTTGTCTTCTTTGATTGGAAATAATAATGAATCTATGGATGTGAATTTTGTTGGTAGGAACAATTTTAGTAATAACATGTATAGAGGTAATTTCAACCCTAGGCCATTTCCTAGTAATTCCTCTAATAATTATGGTAATTACTACAACAGTTCTTATGGAAATTATAATAAGATGCCCTCTGATCTTGAGAATATTGTTAAATAATTTATTGGTTCGCAAAAGATTTTCAATGCTACGATTGAAGAAAAATTGCTCAAGATTGATGATTTGGCTAGGAACGTTGATAGAATTTCGCTTGAGATTGATTCTTTGAAAGTTAGATATACTCCACCCAAGCATGATATTAATGAGTCTTTAAAAGCTATGAGCATTTCTATTGATGAAAGTAAGGAAAGAACCGCTAGAATACGTGCTAAGCATGAATGGCTTGAAAAAGTGTGTTCTCGTGATAATAATAATGAAGATCTCAAAGTGATTGATGTGACGCCTATTGAATCTTTGTTTTACAATATAAATCTTTATAAAGATGGGGCTGGAGATAAGTCAACTTTAGTTAAAAGTCACCCCAATGATTCAGAGTTTATAGATCTTAATGCTAAAATTGATAAAAATGGGATAGAAGAGGTCAAAACTTTAAATAGCAATGAACCCACTCTTTTGGATTTCTAGGACTTTAATTATGATAGCTTCTCTTTGATTTATTTTATTTCCTTGTTGCAATCCATGATGAATTCTCCGCATGCCTATAATCAAAATAAGGCTTTTACTAAACATATCGTTATGCTATGATGAAATCTTTTGAAGAAAAACTTGAGTTGGAAGTTTATATCCCTAGAAAGATTCATGTTGATTGGGAACCTACTATTAAGATTAAAATTAAAGATTATGAGTGCCATGCTTTGTGTGATTTGGGTGCTAGTGTTTCCACGATTCGAAAAACTTTATGTGATGTGCTAGGTTACCATGATCTTGATGATTGCTCTTTGAATTTGCATCTTCCGGATTCCACTATTAAGAAACCTATGGGAAGAATTAATGATATTCTTATTGTTGCAAATAGAAATTATGTGCCCATAGATTTCATTGTTCTTGATATAGATTGCAATCCTACATGCCATATTATTCTCGGTAGACCTTTCCTTAGAACGATTGGTGCAATTATTGACATGAAAGAAGGAAACATTAGGTTCCAATTTCCATTAAGGAAAGGAATGGAATAATTTCCTATCAATAAAATAATATTTCCTTATAAATCTATTATGAGAGCTACTTTTGGATTGCATACCAAAGATGACAATACCTAGACCTATTGCGTTTTGCCTAGCTAGGGGCGTTAAACAATAGTGCTTGTTGGGAAACAACCCAATTTTTTATGTTCAATTTTTGCTTCTGTTTTTTAGTGTGTACGACATTATTACTTCTGTACTAATTATGTTTTGGTGTTTTAATTAGTGTTTGAGCCAAGTAAGACCTTTGGGATGGTCTGTGGTGGTTGTTGATTTGACCTTGCTGAAAAACAGAAAGTTTTACGCTCAGTACAGGAATTTTATAAAAATTTCAGAGTGTCGAATGAGTCTCAAATTTTTACACAAGATTTATATACACATTTACCAGGTTGTATTAATTTTGCAGAATTTTTTAAATTACAGAAGTATACGAAGTTTTCAGATTTCTACAGATTGTTTTGTTTTTGACAGATTCTGTTTTCTTTGAGTTGTTTACCTATTTTGATGTATCTATGGGTTGTATCAGGGGGTATGAACCATGCATAAGTTAGAATACAATAGTTATAACACCAATATAAATAAAGAATGAGTTCATAACAGTACCTAAAGTGGTGATTTATTTTCTTATACTAATGGATCTCACGAGTTTTCTGTTTAGTTTTGTGTTGTGAAGTTTTCAAGTTTTGGGTGAAGATTTGATCGGCTATGGAATAAAGAGTGGAAAAAGCCTAAGCTTGGGGATTCCCAAGGCACCTCAAGTCATATTCAAGGATGCCAAAGAGCCTAAGCTTGGTGATGCCCCGGAAGGCATCCCCTCTTCCGTGTTCAATCCATCGGTAAAATTATTTGAGGCTATATTTTTATTCACCACATGATATGTGTTTTGCTTGGAGCGTCTTGTATGATATGAGTCTTTGCTTTTTAGTTTGCTGCAATCATCCTTGCCGCACGCATATTTTGAGAGACACACTCTGAATCATGAATTTATTAGAATGCTCTTTGTGCTTCACTTATATCTTTGAGATAGGCAATTTTGCTCTAGTGCTTCACTTATACCTTTTTAGAGCGCGACGGTGTTTGGTTGTACAGAAATTATTGAACTCTCGTACCTCACTTATATCATTTTGAGAGTCTTTAAAAAGAATCTTAATTATTTAGGTTATGAATTTAGTCCTAATATAATAGGCATCCGAGAGGGATATAATAAAAACTTTCATATAAAGTGGATTGAATACTATGAGAAGTTTGATTCCTTGCATATAGTTTTGAGATACAAAGATGGTGATATTAGAGTCATCCTAGTGAGTAATTGTGGAATGGTAGAAATACTTGTGTTAAAGTTTGTTATTCCCATAGCATGCACATATGGTGAACCGTTATGTAACGAAGTCTGAGCATGATTTGTTTATTGATTGTCATCCTTTGTGTGAGGGTCGGGAGCGCGCGATGGTTAACTCCTACCAACCTATCCCCCTAGGAGCATGCGTCTAATACTTTGCTTCGATAACTAATAGACTTTTGCAATAAGTATGTGAGCTATTTATGACTAATGTGAGTCCATGGATTATACGCACTCTCACCCTTCCACCTTTGCTAGCCTCTCTAGTACCGCGCAACTTTCGTCGCTGCATTAAACCCACCTTCCTCAAAACAGCCACCATATTCCCTACCTCAAAACAACCACCATACCTACCTATTATGGCATTTCCATAGCCATTCCGAGATATATTGCCATGCAACTTCCACCGTTCAGTTTGTTATGACACACGCCATCATATTGCTTTTTCATATAGAGTCATATTTTGTTCTAGGTTTCGAGTTGTAATTTTTGAGTTGTAAGTAAATAAAAGTATGATGATGATCATTATTAGAGCATTTTCCCATGAGAGAAAAGGATTATGGAAGCTATGATTCCCTCACAAGTTGGGATGAGACTCCGAACTTTATCAAAAATAAAAGAGGCCAGCGAAGCCCAAATAAAAAAGAGGCCTTAGATGCCCACCAAAAAAATGATGAGACAAAGAGAGAAGGGACAATGCTACGACATTTTTCCACACTAGTGCTTCAAAGTATCACCTTGGTATTCACGATAAAGAGTTTCCTATTTTGTCACTTTCACATAACTAGTGGAATTTTTTGTAGTGCACACCCACTTAGTTTCTTTTTGAGCTCTCGTGCACTTATAGATCTAGTGCACCCATTGCATGGCAATACCTACTCACTCACATTGATATATATTGATGGGCATCTCCATACCCCATTGATACGCCTAGTTGATGTGAGACTATCTTCTCCCTTTTTCTTCCCAACCTCCATCATATTTTTATTCTACCTATAGTGTTATATCCATGTCTCATGCTCATGTATTGCGTGAGTGTTGAAAAGGTTTGAGAACATAAAAAGTGTGAAACAATTTCTTGGCTTTTCATCGGGGTTGTGCATGATTTAAATACTTTATGTGGGGAAGATGGAGCATAGATAGACCATATGATTTTGTACGGATAACTTTCTTAGGCCATGTTATTTCAAAAGGACACAATTGCCTTGTTAGTATCCTTGAAGTATTATTGTTTTTATGTCAGTATTAAACTTTTGTTTTGAATCTTACGGATCTAATATTCATGCCACAATAAATAATATTTCATTGATACATATGATAGGTAGCACTCCACATCAAAAATTCTGTTTTTATCATTTACCTACTCGAGGACGAGCAGGATTTAAGCTTGGGGATGCTGATACGTCTCCAATGTATCTATAATTTTTTATGATGTCATGCTATTATATTATCTGTTTTGGATGTTTTATATGCATTAATATGTTATCTTATATTTTTTGGGACTAACTTATTAATCTAGAACCCAATGCCAGTTTCTATTTTTTCCTTGTTTTTTAGTATTGCAGATATGGAATATTAAACAGAGTCCAAACGGAATAAAATCTTCGGAATGCTTTTTTCTGGAAGGAAAGAGATCCACCAGACTTGGAGTGCACGCCAGGGCACCTACCAGGAGGTTACAAGCCAGGGAGGCACAGTCAGCCCCCATGGCCGTGCCTGGCAGGCTTGCCACCTCCTGGCAGGTCTCCTAGCCCTAATCTTCGTCCTATAAATACCCAAATATTCTCCCAGTACAATAAAGAGACACATAAATACTTCTCCGCCACCAGAAGCCTCTGTTCTCAAGAGATCCAATCTTGGAGCCTTTTCCGGTAATCTGTCGGAGGGGGATTCGATCACGGAGGGCATCTACATCAACTCCATTGCCCCTCTGGTGATGTGTGGGTAGTCCACCACAAACCTATGGGTCCATACCTAGTAGCTAGATGGCTTCCTCTCTCTCTTTGTGCTTCAATACCATGTTCTTCATGGAGATCTATCTGATGTAATACTCTTTTGTGGTGTGTTTGTCGAGATCCGATGAATTGTGGGTTTATGTTCAGATTATCCATGAATATTATTTGAGTCTTTTCTAAATTCTTATATGCATGATTTCATATCTTTGCAAGTCTCTTCGAGTTATTGGTTTTGGTTTGGCCAACTAGATTGGTAATTTTTGCAATGGGAGAAGTGCTTAGTTTTGGGTTCAATCTTTGCGGTGTCCTCACCTAGTGACAAAGTAGGGGTAGCGACGCATGTATTGTATTGTTGCATTCAAGGGTCAAAAGATGGGGTTTTCATCATATTTCTTGAGTTTATCCCTCTACATCATGTCATCTTACCTAGTGTGTTACTCTGTTCTTCATGAACTTAATACTATAGATAGAGGCAGGAGTCGGTCGACGTGTGGAGTAATAGTAGTAGATGCAGAATCGTTTCGGTCTACTTGACACGGATGTGATGCTTATATGCATAATCATTGCCTTGCATATCTTCATGATTATTCGCATTTCTATCAATTGCTCGACAGTAATTTGTTCACCCATCGTAATACTTTCCTTCAAGTGAGAAGCCTCTAATGAAACCTATGGCCCCGGGGTCTTCTTTCCATAATATATTTTCAGATATATAACCCAAAAATACCAAAAATACCTTGCTGCAATTTATGTCCTTTTTACTTTCTGCAATCTATCACATCTATCTCCATCAGATCTAATCCTTGCAAATAACCGTGAAGGGATTGACAACCCCTTTATAGCGTTGGGTGCAAGAGTTTGATTATTTGTGTAGGTCCATCCATTGGTGACTTGCTCGTTCCTCCTACTGGATTGATAGCTTGGTTCTCAAGAACTTAGGGAAATACTTATCTACTTTGCTGCATCACCCTTTCCTCTTCAAGGGAAAACCAACACATGCTCAAGAGGTAGCATTGATCTCACGGTACGAGCCATCTCCGGCGTTCCTTTCCACCTCTCCGGGTCACCCTCACCTCACTAATTCTTTCCCATCTCGCTCCCCCATCTTTTGCAATTGGAGTCGACCATGATGACCCCTACCCGAGGATCCTTCACCATACTTCTCCATCGTCGATGAACCAGGGCACCCAGCGACCAACTCTAGCACTGATGTCTACTACGCAACCTTCTTCTTGTAGACTCGTGTTGGGCCTCCAAGCGCAGAGTTTTGTAGGACAGTAGCAAATTTACCTCAAGTGGATGGCCTAAAGTTTATCAATTCATGGTAGGCGTAGGATGAATATGGTCTCTCTCGAACAACCCTGCAACCAAATAACAAAGAGTCTCTTGTGTCCCCAACACACCCAATAAAATGGTAAATTGTATAGGTGCACTAGTTCGACGAAGAGATGGTGATACAAGTGTAATATGGATGGTAGATATAGGTTTTTGTAATCTGAAAAATATAAAAACAGCAAGGTAACTAACGATAAAAGTGAGCACAAACGGTATTGCAATGCTTAGAAACAAGGCCTAGTGTTCATACTTTCACTAGTGCAAGTTCTCTCAATAATACTGACATAGTTGAATCATATGTAAATCCCTCACATGCGACAAAGAGTTCACTCCAAAGTCACAAATAGCAAAGAACAAATGAAGAAATTATTGTAGGGTACAAAACCACCTCAAAGTTATCTTTTCTGATCAATCGTATGAGCTATCCCTATAAGTGTCACGAACAGCCCTAGAGTTCGTACTAAAATAACACCTTAAGACACACATCAATCAAAACCCTAATGTCACCTAGATACTCCAATGTCACCACGAGTATCCATGGGCTTGATTATACGATATGCATCACACAATTTCAGATTCATCAGGTTCAATACAACACAAAGAACTTCAAAGAGTGCCCCAAAGTATCTACCGGAGAGTCAAGATGAAAGCGTGTGCCAACCCTTGTGCATAGATTCCCAAGGTCACGGGACCCGCAAGTTGATCACCAAAACATACATCAACTGGATAAATAGAACATCCCATTATCACCATGGATATCCCATCGCAAGACATACATCAAGTGTTCTCAAATCCTTTAAAGACTCATTCCGATAAGAAAACTTCAATGGGAAAACTCAATTCATCACTAGAAGATAGATAGGGGGAAACTCCATATGATTCATCTATATTAATAAAGCTTGCGGTACATCAAGATCGTGTCATCTCAAGAACACGAGAGATAGAGAGATCAAACACATAGCTACTGGTACATACCCTCAGCCCCGAGGGTGAAATACTCCCTCCTCGTCATGGAGACCGTCGGGATGATAAAGATGGCCTCTGGTGATGGTTTCCCCCTCCGGCAGGGTGCCGGAACGGGCTCCCGATTGGTTTCTCGTGGCTACAGAGGCTTGTAGTGGCAGAACTCCCGATCCAGGTTTCTTTCTAGAGGTTTTTGTATTTATAAGAATTTTTGGTGTCGATAACAAGTCAAGGGGGCCACGAGGGGTGACAAGCCAGGGGCGTGCCCTACGGGGGCGCCCCTAAGCTTGTGGCTGCCTCGTGGCTCTTCTATCCCAACTCCGATGCTCTGTGGGCTTCTTCTAGTCGATAAAAAATCACCGTAAATTTTTATTCCGTTTGATATTCCTTTTCTGTAAAACTCAAAAACAAGGGAAAAACATAAACTGCCACTAGGCTCTAGGTTAATAGGTTAGTCCCAAAAACAATATAAAATAGCATATAAATGCATATAAAACAGCCAAGATGGATAATGTAATAGCATGGAACAATCGAAAATTATAGATATGTTGGAGATGTATCAAGCAACCCCAAGCTTAATTCCTGCTCGTCCTCGAGGTAAATGATAAAAACAGAATTTTTTATGTGGAATGCTACCTAACATATTTATCAATGCAACCTTCTTTATTATGGCATGAATATTCAGATCCATAAGATTCAAAACAAAAGTTTAATGTTGACATAAAAACAATAATACTTCAAGCTTACTAATAAAGCAATCATGTCTTCTCAAAATAACATGACCAAAGAAAGTTATCCCTACAAAATCATATAGTGTGGCTATGCTCCATCTTCATGACACAAAGTATTAAATCATGCACAACCCCGGTTTTAGCCAAGCAATTGTTTCATACTTCAGTGTTCTCAAACTTTTTCAACTCTCACACAATACATGAGCATGAGCCATGGACATAGCACTATAGGTGGAATAGAATATGGTGGTTGTGGAGAAGACAAAAAAGAAGGAGATAATCTCACACCAACTAGGCGTATCAACGGGCTATGGAGATTCCCATCAATAGATATCAATGTGAATGAGTAGGGATTGCCATGGAACGGATGCACTAGAGTTATAAGTGTATGAAAGCTCAAAAATAAACTAAGTGGGTGTGCATCCAAATCGCTTGCTCATGAAGACCTAGGGCAATTTTGAGGAAGCCCATCACTGGAATATACAAGCCAAGTTCTATAATGAAAAATTCCCACTAGTATGAAAGTGAAAAAATAGGAGACTCTTTATCATGAAGATCATGGTGCTACTTTGAAGCACAAGTGTGCAAAAAACGATAGTAGCATTGCCCCTTCTCTCTTTTCTCTCATTTTTTTTATTTTTTTGGTGGGATTCTTTGGCCTCTCTTTTTATTTGGGCTTCTCTGGCCTCTTTTATTTTTGTAAAGTCCGGAGACTCATCCCAACTTGTGAGGGAATCATAGCTTCCATCATCCTTTCCTCACATGGGACAATGCTCTAATAATGATGATCATCACACTTTTACTTACTTACAACTCAAGAATTACAACTTGATACTTAGAACAAAATATGACTCTATATGAATGCCTCCGGTGGTGTATCGGGATGTGCAATGACTCAAGAGTGACATGTATAAAAAATATGAACAGTGGCTTTGTCACAAATACAATGTCAACTAAATGATCATGCAAAGCAATATGACAATGATGACGCGTGTCATAAACAAAATGGTGGAAGTTGCATGGCAATATATATCAGAATGGCTATGGAAATGCCATAATAGGTAGGTATGGTGGCTGTTTTGAGGAAGGTATATGGTGGCTGTTTTGAGGAAGGTGAGTTTAATGCACCCGCGAAAGTGGCGCGGTACTAGAGAAGCTAGCAAAGGTGGAAGGGTGAGAGTGCGTATAATCCATGGACTCAACATTAGTCATAAATAACTCACATAGTTATTGCAAAGTCTATTAGTTATCAAAACAAAGAACTACACGCATGCTCCTAGGGGAAGGGTTGGTTGGAGTTAACCATCGCGCGATCCCGACCTCCACACAAAGGAGGGCAATCAATAAATAAATCATGCTCCGACTTCGTCACATAACGGTTCACCATACGTGCATGTACGGGAATCACAACCTTTAACACAAGTATTTATACCAATCCATAATTACTCACTAGCATGCCTTTAATATCACCATTTTTATATCTCAAAACAATCATAAGGAATCAAACTTATCATAGTATTCAATGCACTTTATATGAAAGTTTTTATTATATCTCTCTTGGATGCCCATCATATTAGGACTAAATTCATAACATAAGCAAATTACCATGATGTTTAGGGACTCTCAAAATAATATAAGTGAAGCATGAGAGTTCAAAAATTTCTATAAAATAAAACCACCGCCGTGATCTAAAAAGATATAAGTGAAGTACTAGAGCAAATTGACAAACTACTCCAAAAAGATACAAGTGAAGATCAATGAGTAGTCAAAAATTAAAATAAATATGTGAAGACTCTCTCATCTAAGAATTTCAGATCTTAAGTACTTTATTGAAATAGAAAAAGAAAATAAAATAACATTCCAAGGAAAGCACATATCATGTGGACGAATAAAACTTTAGACTCAACATAGGCTAACCGATAATTGTTGATGAAGAGAGGTGGGATGGGTAGCATCCCCAAGCTTAGATGGTTGATAATTCTTGAAATATTTACTTGTGGTGCTTTGGTCATCCCCAAGCTTGAACTTTAGAATCTCGTTCAATCCTCTCATATCCCGGTTTCACCTAAGTCTCAAAAACTTCATCCACACCAAACTCAAAAAGAACTCGTGGGATAGGTTAGTACACATAAGAAGAAATCAACACTTCATGTACTGCCAATACAAGTTGCACAATAATTTTCAAACATTAGGTATTGTATACTATCATTTCCACAATTTATATCTACCAATATAAGCTATGGAAACTATAGGATAAGTAGATAACAAAACTATGATAGCAATCCGTCCAAACAGAACAGTCTGTAGCAATTTACGAAAACAGTGTAACTATGTAATATGAAAATTTAGGACATGCTAAATAATTTATATGAAAATACTATGTAAAAATTTCAGAAACTTTACATGTTCCAGTAAAATATGAAAATTCAAACACTACAGCAAGTGTTTCTGTTTTTACACAGCCCACGTCAAAACATGCAATGCAAGCATCCTAAGACAATTCTTGGAACTTTTTATTGAAAAACGATATTATAAATAACATCTAACATATAAAAAATTATAATGACGCTCCAAGCGAAACACATATTGTCTGAGGAATAAAAATATAGCTCCAAGTAAGATGTACCGATAATGTTGGAGACGAAAGAGGGGATGCCTTTCGGGGCATTCCCAAGCTTAGACGCTTGAGTCTTCCTTGAATATTACCTTGAGGGTGCCTTGGACATCCCCAATCTTAGGTTCTTTCCACTCCTTATTCTCCTCATATCGGTGACTCACCCAAAACTTGAAAACTTCAATCACACAAAACTTAACGGAACTTTGTGAGAAGGGTTAGCGTAATAAAGATAAATCATTCACTTAGGTACTGTCAAGATGAGATTCATAATTTTTCACACATTATACCCACTGTATTATACCACTGCCATAATTTATACCTCTAAATATAAGCTATTGAAACACTAAAGCAAGCAAACTATGCATGCAAAACAGAATCTGTCAAAAGCAGAACAGTCTGTAAAGATCTATAGTGTAACCATACTTCCATGTCTCTAAAAATTCTAAACAATTAAGAAAACCTGAAGAATTTGTATATAAAGACTGTGTAAAAATTTCAGATCATTATCGCGCTCCGGTAAAAAATGAATATTCCTATACTGGAGGGAAAAGTTTCTGTTTTGGTTCAGCATCAATTCTACTCATCTTGTGAGTCATCCCAAAGGTTTTACTTGGCACTTTATTGAATAAAAGGCACAAATCATGATTAATACAATAGATTAATCATGTGAACACACAAAAATATAAATTAAAGTTGTTGGGTTGTCTCTCAACAAGCGCTTTTCTTGAATGCCTTTTAGCTAGGCATGATGATTTCAATGATGGTCACATAGGAATAATAATTGAAACATGCAAAAGAGCATCATGAATCTCATGAAAAGCACATTTCAGGCTAACACACTTCCTATGCATAGGGATTTTGTGAGAAAACAATGTATGGGAGAAAGAATCAACTAGCTTAGGAAGGTAAAACAAGCATGACTTTGAAACTTTCAATGCATAGAGAGGAAACTTGATATTATTGAAATTCCTACAAGCATATGTTCCTCCCTCATAATAATTTTCAGTAGCATCATGAAGTAATTCCACAACATAACTATCACATAAATCATTCTTTTCATGATGCACAAGCATAGAATTTTTATTACTACCCACACAAACAAAATTATTCTCATTCAAAGTAGTGGGAGCAAACTCAACAAAATAACTATCATGAGATACTTGATTGACATAACCACTTTGAATATTAAAATCATGATGACAAGTTTCACGGTTACTATCACTCTTTATTGTATACATGTCATCATCATAATCATCATAGATAGTAGGCATGTCATTATCATAACAAATTTGCTCATCAAAACTTAGGGGACTAAAAATATCTTCTTCATCAAACATAGCATCCCAAGCTTGTGGCTTTGCATATCATTAGTATCATGGATATTCAGAGAATTCATACGAGCAACATTGCAATCATGCTCATCATTCAAGGAATTATCATTAAGTATTTTCATAGTTTCTTCCTCTACCAATTGACCACAATTTTCTGAATCCTTATTTTCACGAAAGACATTATAAAGACGAAACAAATGATGCAACCTAAACTCCATTTTTTGTAGTTTTCTTTTATAAAACCAAAGTAGTGAAAAACAAGAAGCTAAAATATTTAATTGCAAGATATAAAGATATACCTTCAAGCACTCACCTCCCCGGCAACGACGCCAGAAAAGAGACTGATGTCTACTACGCAACCTTCTTCTTGTAGACTCGGGTTGGGCCTCCAAGCGCAGAGTTTTGTAGGATAATAGCAATTTCCCTCAAGTGGATTACCTAAGGTTTATAAATCTGTGAGAGGCATAGGATTAAGATGGTCTCTCTCTAACAACCCTACAACCAAATAACAAAGAGTCTCTTGTATCCCCAACACACTCAATACAATGGTAAATTCTATAGGTGCACTAGTTTGGCGAAGAGATGGTGATACAAGTGTAATATGGATGGTAGATATAGGTTTTTGTAATCTGAAAATATAAAAACAGCAAGGTAAATAATGATAAAAGTGAGCACAAACGGTATTGCAATGCTTAGAAAGAAGGCCTAGGGTTCATACTTTCACTAGTGCAAGTTCTCTCAACAATACTGACATAGTTGAATCATATGTAAATCCCTCACGTGCGACAAAGAGTTCACTCCAAAGTCGCAAATAGCGGAGAACAAATGAAGAAGTTATTGTAGGGTATGAAACCACCTCAAAGTTATCTTTTCCGATCAATCGTATGAGCTATCCCTATAAGTGTCACGAACAACCCTAGAGTTCGTACTAAAATAACACCTTAAGATACACATCAACCAAAACCCTAATGTCACCTAGATACTCCAGTGTCACCACGAGTACACATGGGCTTGACTATACGATATGCATCACACAATTTCAGATTCATAAGGTTCAATCCAACACAAAGAACTTCAAAGAGTGCCCCAAAGTATCTACCGAAGAGTCAAGACGAAAACGTGTGCCAACCCCTATGCATAGATTCCCAAGGTCACGGAACCCGCAAGTTAATCAGCAAAACATACATCAAGTGGATCAATAGAACATCCCATTGTCACCACAGATATCCCATCGCAAGACATACATCAAGTGTTCTCAAATCCTTTAAAGACTCAATCTGATAAGAAAACTTCAAAGGGAAAACTCAATTCATCACAAGAAGATAGAGAGGGAAAAATCCATATGATTCATCTATATTAATAACACTACTGGAATCCAGTTATTTGCCATGTGCCAGGACTTTGCTGTCTATGGCACATGGCAGAGATTCTCTTTGCGGTCAGCTGAAGCAAAGCAGACGGCAAAGAACTGGCGCATGGCAAAGTCTCTGTTTGCCATCTGCTAGTCCTTTGTCGTCTGTGCCCAGACGACAAAGAGACCAAGGGCAGACGACATAGAGGCAAGGTGGGTCCCACTAGACCTTGGGCCTGGCCAGGTCCAATGGAAGGGCCCGTTGCCGTCTGCCAGGCCTTTGTCGTCGGCCGTGTGTGTCTTTGCCATCTGGGGGTAGACGGCAAAGGGGACGTGCCTATAACGGCCGTCCCCCGCCCCCACTCCTCTCTCTCTCATTCTCTCCCTCGTCCCACTCCACTCTCTCCCTCCCCCTGCGACTGCCGCGGCCATCCCCCTCCAACCACCACCCACCACCGCGCCACCCCCCACCACCTTGCCACCCCCACAACCGGAACGTCTCCCTCCTCACGCCGCCCCCTTCCCTCGGTGGCTCCCCCGCGCCGCCCCCCGCCCTGAGCCGCCCCTCCCATCGCCGGCCCCTCCCCTCGCCGGCCCCCTCCCTGCACCGCCCCCACCACCACGCCGCCGCCCTTCCTGTGCCGCCCCCACCACCGCGCCGTCGCGCCCCTCCCCCCGGCGGCTCCCCCGCGCCGTCCCCTCCCCGAGTCACCCGCTCCACTCGCCGGCTCCCGACACTGCCCCCTCCTCGCAGATCCCCCATCTCCACAGCTCCCCTCCCCTTGCCGCTCCGGCCATCCCCACCCAACTCCGGTGAGTGCCCCGCCGCCCCCCCTCACTTTTTTTGTTTTTTCCTGTTTTTTAGTTAGTTAGTTAGTTAGTTTACTAGGTTATAAAAATCTTAGAATAAATTAGATAGTTCGTTTATTTTCTGTTTCTTCTGTTAAATTATATAGTTAGTTTATTTTTTTAGTTAGTTTACTAGGTTAATTAGAAAAAACTTAGATAGAAAAGTAAAAACTTAGAAGAAAAGAAGAAAAGAAAAAAACTAGGAGAAAAGAAGAAGAAGAAGAAGAAGAAGAGGGTGAAGAAGAAGAAGAAGAAGAAGAAGAAAAGGAGAAGAAGAAGAAAGAAGAAGATGATGAAAAAAAGTAGATGTAGAATATGACAAAAAGAAGTAGGAAAAGAAGAAAAATACACCCCGACCCCCGACACCCCGACACGGACCCCCGACCCCAACACAGCACCCCTACCCCAACACGACACCCCCGATACCCCGACCCCGACATGACACCCTTGACACCCCGATCCTGAAAAAGGTGCTCTTCGGCCTTCCAGAGGCCGACGGGGTCAAATATTTGTGTTGATCGAGTTTCATTTCAATGTGCAGTTGTTTTGTTGCTGCGAGGGTCTGTTGCTCGACGACCTCCCCATAAATTTGACAAGCTCCCCCGCTACGTTCATTGGTGAGCACAAATGACATCTCCTCCCCCGCCCCCCTTAAAAAATTGCTCTGTTTCGGTCTTTGTGCCGATGAAACTTGCTAGCTATAAGTATCTCTAATCATCAGTATGCGTGACCAGTATGTGTCTCCCATTCGAAAGGGTTACATCTATAAATATGCATGCATTTGCATATTTATAACCGTGATTCTTTTGAATTGTCCAACGTTATCCATGGACAACCCGAGTATGTGTAGATTGGGTTTGTTTTCCCATATGCTCTGCTCCGGATCTGATGCAGAATTTCGTCAGTGCCTCCCTGTTGTTCTCTGGGTACACATCCTCTCTGCTTATTTCCGAGACGTGTATTAGGAGAACGGGAGGGAGGTGCTGCCGAAATTCCGCATCGGATCCGGAGCAGAGCATGGGAAAACGAACCCAATCTACACATACTCGGGTGGGATTAGGACCCACTACTACAAAATAGGCTGTTAGTGGCGCACCCGTTTTTAATATTAATGGCGCATTATGGGTGCGCCACTATTAACACGCCACTAGTAACAAATAGTATTGGCGCACCTCTGGTGCGCCATTAGTATCCCAGATAATAGTGGCGCACCACAGAGTGCGCCATTACTATGTCCAACAGTGCGCCATTAATATGCCTCCTAGGGGGCCATATTTGCCTCCACCTATACCCCTAGGTGCGCCATTACTATGCCCCATAATGCGCCACTGGTATTTGGCCCTGGTGCGCCACTAATGCTCAATATGGTGCCCCACTACTATGAATATTAAGAATTATTATTTTTTTGCTTTTCTCGTATTTGCACAGGTTACAAAATACGTTACAGCAAAGAATATAAACATCACACAATAGAATTCATCATATTAGTCTCCAAATTCGAAATAGCGAACAAAGTTCAAACATTAGCCAAGTTTAGGTCTCGAGACATTAGCAAAGTTCATCGTATTAGCCAAGTTTATCGTCACATTACAAAGTCGATATCGATCATCTAAACTACCATCACATAGAAGAGAGTTGCGGTCACGATGAGCATCATCGCGTTGAAACTGGTCTTCATCCGGTTCCTCCTCTGCTCCCTCCTCTCTCCCGCTAGACAGCACGCGTATCTAGCTTCCGCCTCCGCCCTAGTGGTGTACCCTTTGTAACTGTTACCGCTGAAACGGTGAACCTGTCTCCGACACTACTCCCAATCGTCGTAGACTCCGAGAACCATACGACGGCATCTCTATGAACTAGACAAAAAAACGTTAGTAGCAATTCACAGATAATATATAAGTAATATATAAGTATGCAACAAAAGGATCAAAAGAGAAAAGCAACACATTAATAGCACGATTCATGGTCCTACTAATAAATAGCATCGATTACATATAAGTTGAACAACTGTCCAAACTAAAGAGACATACAAGTTCATTAAAGTTTAATTACAACATGAGCTAAACTCTTCTTCCAGAACTACATAGCATCAATACTTTCGACTCGACTCAGGGACCGGAGCGTGGATGAAGCCGCCGTCTTTCGTGATGGTCATGAATGTGCGGTCGTTGTCAGCCTGCATTTGTAGCATTGTTTCTATTTCACTGTTGGACGGTTGATATTTGAGGTAGAACTACACCGAGGTACAAAGGACATCTTGATAGATGATTTCCGCAATATCCGACTGGATGCGAAAGAATTCTTGTCTGATGTCTGCGTCCTGGATTTCTGACAAGCATGCAGCCCAATCTTTGAGATTACTTGGTAGCATAAGGTGATGAAGGTCCCGTACGATCGCCCGCATGTGATGGAGGGCGTAGTAGGCATCCTTCTGACTGCCAGGCGGCTGCTTGACGCAGGGGAACGTCGTTACGTGGGTGAACATGTGCTTGTCGTACCTATAAATTGGCCTCCTGAAGGTGCCTCCAGATTTGGCGTAGACGGGGAGAGCATCATCAAGAACTTTCTTGATATTTGTGTAGTCTTTCTTCGACTGACGGTCCGAGTCGAAATACGTGGCCATGGAATATTTCAGGCTTAAGAGGATGAGTGTGCAATGTGTGTCACTGCACAAAACACGGAATGTTAGGAAAAAAAGAACAATCAAAATCTAAGAAATCATATGTTACGGGGCGGTGAGGGGATGACTTACTCGGGAAAGTAAGGCACGAGGAAGTTATCCTTATCTGGGTTCGCCAGAATGACGCCTTCGAGGTATGAACTCGCGACTTGCCGGTCCCCAGCGCTGCCCAAGATCTTGGCACGCGTGTAGAAGGGGTCGACTACCATGATGTCTGGGGTCTTGTCTCTAATGATCCGCATCTCCATACTGAGCAAAAATAGCCGAACGAAGGTGTAGTACAGCGAATAAAGGTTAAACATAGCGAAGATGTCATCAAACTGCAGGACGATCATACGCCCGACAATGCTCTCGACAAAGCCCTTGCCCTCTGGCACCTTGGCCACGAAAATCGGGTATGCCACATCATTCTCGGTGAGACTCCGCTTCTCCATAGTAAGAACCCCGTCATGCAGACTCTGCATAGCACCGGTTGCAGCATTGAGCAGATTAGTCGGTAGCATCGGCCTACTCGCCACATGCACTCTCCTCGAGATATCCTTAGGTATTGGTGGCCCGTCCTGAGCACGGATCGTACTCGGTGCCGGCTGGCTCGCACCCTTGTTATTTTTTCTTTTTCGTGCCTTCTGCTTCTTCTGCTGTAATGGGATCGAGTTCTGCTCAGAAACCACCTTCTTGAGTATGTTGGGGCTGATAATATTTTGCACCTTGGCTGTTTGAGTCTCGGTGAAGGCGGCAGCTGGAGGCGTCTCCTAAGAACTGAACAGACGACGCTTGTTGCAATTGGGTTTCTTCGTGGTACCAGCTCCTGGGGTGCAATGGCGCACCTTTCAGGGGTGCGCCATAAAAACAGTGATAGCAATGGCGCACCTCCTCTTGGTGCGCCATTACTAACATTTTTTATTGGTATATCAATGGCGCACCTTTTAGGGGTGCGCCATAGAAACAGTGATAGCTCCTCCCTGATGCCCATTGATTGCAAGTCTGCCCTTGCTTTCGGCCCATCTTTGGTCCTCTCTGGCATGTTGAGCAGGGTACCAAGCAGACTCTCGCACACGTTCTTCGTGATATGCATGACATCAAGGCTGTGAGGCACACGGAGGATCTTCCAGTACGACAAGTCCCAGAAAACAGACCTCGTTTTCCATACCTTCAGCAGCGGCTCTGGCGCCTTTCGCTTCTTTCCTGGCGATGGGCACTCTTTCCAATTTTTCAACAGCTCGTCTATTTCCTTGCCGCTCCTCGTACATGGGGGTCTTCGGGGTTCGGTTTCACCATCGAACAGATCCTTGTGTTTTCTCCATGCGTCATCATCGTGAAGCCACCTTCGATGTCCCATGAACACGGCTTTTGAAGACCCGAGATCTCTATCTAGCTAGCGATACGTTGTGTCATCCATGCACCTGACGCATGCACTAAATCCGTGGACCACCTGCCCCGCGACATATCCGTAACCGAGAAAGTCGTGCACCGTCGTGAGCAGTGCGGCTCTCATAGGGAAATATTCTTTTGCTGCGGCGTCCCATGTATTGGCTGGCGTTTTCCACAGCGTGTCTAGCTCCTCTTTCAGCAGCCCTAGATACAGATTGATGTCGTTCCCTGGTTGTTTCGGCCCTTCAATTAGCATACTCATGTGAATGTACTTCCTCTTCATGCACATCCAGGGGGAAGGTTGTACATCCACACAAACACAGGCCAGGTACTATGTGTGCTTCTCTGGCTGCCAAACGGATTGACTCCATCGGTGCTCGCGCCCAGCACAATGTTCCTTGGATCATCCCCAAATTCTGGGTGTTCGAAGTTCAACGCTTTCCACTGGCTCGCATCCTTAGGGTGACCCAGCATCTTGTCTTTTTTATTTATCTCTGGATCATTTCTGTCATCTTCTCGCTTCTTCTCCTCCCTATCTGCGTGCCAACGCAGGAGCTTTGCTAGCTTAGGGTCTGCGAAATACCGTTGCAGACAAGGAGTGATCGGAAAGTACCACACCACTTTTCGAGGAGCTTTCTTCCTCTTCTTGTATCGAGTGACGCCACACAACGGACATATGGTAGACTCCGCGTGCTCGTCCCGATAAATGATGCAATCGTTCATGCACACATGGTATTTCACGTGCGGTAAATCCAGAGGACACACGATTTCTTCGCCTCCTCCAAACTGGTCGGGCACTTGTTCCCCTTGGGAAGACGTTCATGCCAGAATGACATGTTCTCGTCGAAGCATGCATCGGTCATTTTGTGTTTTACCTTCATCTCCAGAGCCATGAGCGTTACTTTCAGGCGGGTATCCTCGGGCCTGCATCCTTCATACAATGGAGTAACCGTGTCTATCTCCAGTTGATCCAGCTTGGCTTTCTCTCGGGCGGCAACTCTTGCGTTACCCGTCTGCTTGAGAAGCAGCTCTAGAATATGAGGGTCCTGCACCCAGCCCATCAATGGTCCATCGTCGTCTGCTCCGGCATCTTCATCTTCATGATCATGCCCTTCGTCTTGATCTTCCTCATCATCATGTCCGGCATCTTCTACATGATGACTGTGTCCTGCATCTACTTCCTGGTCATGTCCTGGAGATTCTTCGTCTTCTCGCCCGCCCTCGCCGCTATTGTCTTGCTGCCCTTCCTTATTTCTTGCCCGGCCCCCATGGACGACTTCATAATCATCTTCATCACCTTGCCACCGATAGCCATCCATGAAACCACGCACGAGCAGGTGGTCCCGCACCTGTCTGGAATCCGGGTCCATAAGGCTCTTTAGCTTGCATCTTCGACACGGACATCTTATCTCCGTCTCGTTCTTTTGAAGCATCTCGGCCTTCGCGGAGCTCGAAAACCTATTCACGATGCCTTCGGTCATCGTGCGGACCATGGTCGCCTGCGGGGTAGAGCAAAACGATATTTTAGAACCAAAATTTTTTTGGCATGACTTTGCCTAAAAATAGGACCAAAAAGAATGCATAGTGCCAAATTCTCGCTGAAACGGAAATGAATCAACATTCTGGCAAAATATTGGCAACATTTAGGGGAGGGTCATCACCACAAACAATGGCGCACCACAAACATACGTAGATCTAGGCCATAAAAAGTGTGTATGTTGGAGGGAGAAAAAAGTAGATCTAGAACATAAAGAAACCTTTCCCCTTACTTACCTATCAAAAAAGGAAATTTAACCACTTAATTTGGGTGAATCTATGGTGCAAATGAGGTGAGGAGGAGGAGGCAGCCGAGACCAAGCTTGGTAGCTAGAGGTGGAGAGAATGAAGTGGGGAAAGTGAGTGTGGTAGGTGGCTGTAAAAAAATAAATATCTAGCTGCTCTCAGGTTACCAATGGCGCACCTTCTAAGAATGCGTCATTGGTAACCAGGGTTACTAATGGCGCACCTGGTGCATGGTGCGCCATTACTAGTTTTGAAAAAAAATGAAAAAATTGTTAGTAGTGGCGCACCGTATGTGTGGTGCGTCATTAATAGTTGAAACTAGTAATGGCGCACTTCCACCTGGTGCGCCACTGCTAAGTCTAGGGAGGGGTGTGGGGCCAGGACACAACTAGTAATGGCTCACCACACACCAGGTGCGCCATTAGTAATATGGTCATTAATGGCGCACCAGTATCTGGTGCGCCACTGCTATATAGCAGTGGCGCACCGCATACATAGTGCGCCACTAATGTCTATATTACCTATAGCCCTTTTCCTAGTAGTGACCTATCTCTACCTATTAGCATGTAGGTTGCATGGACATAATAAAACTGACAAACTTGATTACCAAATGAATATAGATGATGAATTATATATATTTCTTGTGTGTTTAGTAGGTAGGCAAGATGAGTGGTCGTGCTTGGATGTACACTGGTCACCCTAGTCAGAAAAACATGACCAATGAATGGTTAACAAAAACCAGGGTTTTTTTGAGAGCTGCATTTGCCAATGGCCAGGAAAAAACATGGTGCCCCTGTCCCAAATGCGACAACATTAAAAGGCAGACAGAGTTTGAAATGGGTAAGCAACTGCAGAAGTGGGGTTTTACGCCTAATTATACGGTATGGACTTTTCATGGTGAGTCTGACCAACGTGCCAGAGATGAGGTGGTTCGTCGTCGCACCGATGAGCATGGTACCGGGATCGAAGACATGGTGCAAGACTTTGATGATGCTCGGGATTCGGATGATGAGATCGAGGAATCCGCAAAGGCCTTCTATGAAATGTTGGAGTCTTCAAAACGTCCTCTCCACGAGCACAATGAGCTTTGTCAGCTGGATGCCATCGCGCAAGTAATGGTTCTGAAGGCTCTATTCAACCTAGGTAGAGAATGCTATGATGCGATGATGACGATATTTGGACGCTTTCTACCCAAAGGCCATGTACTACCTGCAAACATGTACCAGTCAGACAAAATCCTCCATGTACTTAAGATGCCCTATGAGAAGATACATGCATGTGAGAATGGATGTGCCTTATTTAGGCTTGAGTATGCGGCCTTGAACTATTGCCCCATTTGCAATTCTTCTAGGTATATTGTGGTAGACAACGGTATAGGTGAGAAGATTCAGACCAAAATCCCCATTAATGTTCTTCAGTATCTGCCAATCGTACCAAGACTTCAACATCTTTTCATGGTCGAAGAGATGTCCAGACAGATGACATGGCACAAATTGGGAAAAAGGACCTAAATAGATGCAGATGGGAACAAGATGTTGGTACACACTTCAGATGCTTTTGCGTGGAAGAACTTCGATGCATTACATAAGGATAAATTGGCAGATCCAAGGCATCCTCGAGTTGCCATCAGCACGGATGGGTTCAATGTGTATGGTATGACGGTAGCACAATACAATTGTTAGCCTATATTTATCATTCCACTCAATCTCCCCCCGAAGAGATTATGAAAAGAAAGAACGTTTTCCTGATGTTGATAATTCCAGGGCCCAAATATCCGGCGAAGAATATGAATGTGTACATGCAGCCGCTTAAGGATGAATTGCAAGAAGCCTAGGATAATGGGATCAAGACATACGACGCCTCTACCAAAAAGAACTTCAAAATGCATGTGTGGTACATGTACTCGACGCATGACTATCCGGCGTATGCGCTATTCGTTGGCTGGTGTGTGCATGGAAGGTTCCCGTGCCCCACATGCAAGGCAGCTCTTCAGTTCCATTGGCTACGGGCGGGTCGCAAGTTTTCTTGCTTCGACATGCATAGCCAGTTCCTGGATCCTGACCATAAGTTCAGAAAAGACAAGAAGAATTTCATCAAAGGTAGAGTTGTCAAAAACACCGCACCACCCGCGTTGACAGGCCAACAGACCCTTGATCAATTAGACGCTCTTGAGCCTGATCCTTTGCGTCCAGGGTATTTCAAAGGGTATAATACGGAACACGCCTGGACTCACAAGTCATGCTTATGGGATCTGCCTTACTTCAAAGACCTCATTTGCCCACACAACATCGACATGATGCAAACTGAAAATAATATGGCGGAGGCCATTTTTGGTACATTGTTCGGCATAGAGGGGAAGTCAAAGGATAATCCTAAGGCTAGAATCGACCAGGAGGCTCTATGTGATAGACCATTACAAAACTTGCGACAACGGAAAGGAAAGGAAAGTGTAGCGAAGCCAAAGGCATGGTTCAATCTTGGAAGGCCAACTATGAGGGAAATGCTATTGTGGGTGAAAATGTGGTTGATGTTCCCCGATGGGTATGCTGTGAATCTAAAGAGGGGAGCAAGTCTTGAAAAATTGAAAATATTTGGTCTCAAGAGTCATGATTGGCACATATGGCTTGAGCGGGTAATGCCGGTGATGTTGTGTGGCTTTATCCCTGAGGATGAATGGCTAGTACTAGCAGAGCTGAGCTATTTCTTCCATTCTCTTTGTGCGAAAGAACTATTGCCTGGCATGCTAGATGAAATGGAAGAGTTGGCACCGGAGTTGATCTGCAAATTAGAACGGATCTTTCCACCGGGCTTCTTTAATCCAACGCAGCATTTGATTTTGCATCTACCGACCGAGGCAAGATTGGGGGGGCAGTTCAAAAACGATGGTGCTTCTCAACTGAGAGGATGCAGAAGACGCTTCGAGCTAAATGTAAAATAAATGTAGAGTTGAAGCATCAATGGCCAAGGCATTCATTACCGAGGAGCTGGCAAACTTCGTGACAGCACACTACGAAGCCAAAAATCATCATTTGCATAACCCAAAGCCTCGGTACAATGATGGCGATCCTGAAAAAGGTCGATCCAACCTCAGCCTATTCAAAGGGAAGCTCGCACTAGCTGGTGCTTCGAAAGGGAAATCATTGGATCTCGAAGAATGGCGGACCATTTCATTGTATATCTTCAACAACCTAACAGAAGTGCGGCCGTACATCGAGTAAGTTCTCGGTAAATTATTGTTCCGCAACTTCTAATTCCTTTGAATTGCTCTTATTCCCGGATATTTGATATAGTCGATACGTCGCCGAATTCTCGGATGGAGCAGTCATCGAAAAGGATTCCGTCGAAGAGTATGAGCTTCTGGTAAAGCATGGAGGCAACTATCCCGGTTTCATCTCTTGGTTCAAACAAAGGGTAATTAATTACCATTACTGGACCATTTGATTTCTTGGTCTAATTTGTGTCTAATGCATCCATTATGCCGTATTAAGCTTGTAGGCTGATGCAGAGTCTATGGACGCCGAGTTGAGACAAGTCGCTAATGGTTTTGACTATAAGGTCCGTTCATTTGACAAATACGACATCAACGGGTATCGCTTTCGTACCTTTGGCAAGGAGCTATCTATGCCCGACGTAAAAACTACAAATTGTTGTGTCTCTGCTATTGACGAAGGAGGTACCGAGTATTATGGAAGAGTTGAAGCAATTTATGAACTTCTATTCTATGGTGAAAACCCACTGACCGTCATAGTCTTCAAATGTTATTGGTTTCAGCCGAAGGAGACTAGAAGGACTCATGAACATATAGGGCTAGTCGAAATCAACCAAAGCACCCATTTAGATGTTCTCGATGTCTATATTACGGCTCAACATGCGACACAAGCTTTCTATCTACCGTGGGCCTGCAAAACTGATCCAAATCTGAAAGGTTGGGATGTCGTTTATGAAGTGCCACCAAGTTTTAGACCACCTACCCTCAATGAAGAGGATTATGAATCTCACATTAACCGAGACACATATGAAGGAGAATTCTTCCAACAAACACGTATGTCAAAAAAAACGTTTCAAGAACTGCTCTACTTCACCCCAGAACATTGAAGTAGACAGCGACAATTAATTCGCCTTAACCCTTGAGCCGGAACAGGAAGAGCCGGAAGAAGAGGTTACTGCTGTGGATGACCTGTCACTTCTTGACCGAATACATAATGGAGGCCTTCCACATGTTCTTCCTGATAGTGATGATGATGTTGCATTTATTGATGATAGTGATGATCATGATGCATTTATTGATCCCCAAGCATATATAGACAATCAAGATTATTATTAGTTCATGTTAGGTATTCAACTATTATTATATACATATATAAAAAATTATTACTCATGTTAGTATTTATGATGATGATACACTTAAATTATATACATTTTATTACTCATGTTGGTATTTATGTTGTACTAATTTCATTTAATATTTGTCATGGCAGGTGTTGAAAGATGGTGGGAAAGGGTCGAGAGCACTCTAAAGCTCCTTCTTCGTCGGCGGGTGGTGGGATGGTTACTCCCATTCCTGCCCCGTCTCTCCGGAGAGCATTGCTCTCTACTCTGCATGGAGTGGCCGCTTCTTCGATGACCGCGGCCCCCGTGAGAGGATGTCGACCCCCCCGCGAAGAAGAGAGATACTAAAGGTACACGTGGTCGTGGGATTGGTAGGGTGGCTGCCACACCTTCCTTGCTGCCACCCCCAGTTGATTCATCTGAGCACAGGACTGCTAGGGTAGACCCATGTGAGGTGGAGGCCACACGGACTCCGGTTCACGAGCCTCGGGTCGACGAGCCTCAGGTCGACGAGACTCGTGTCCCAGAGGCTTCATTCCAGGAGACTCCAGAGCAAAGCAGGGATGAGGGTACGTCCCAAGAGACCCAGTGGGATACCTAGCCTGATCTGGGTTAGCCGGAGCCAAGTGGCCATGCTGATAGCGACGAGGAGCTGGGTGAGGGGGCCACCGTCTACCAGCATGGTAGTACGGGGCTCCCGCTCGTGCCGGTGACCCGCAAGCAGAGGTGGTCGATTCAGCCAAGTGGGGACAAGTAAGTTCATTTACTCTTATTTAACCTTTTGCCTTCATGTTTTCTCAAATATCTAATGTGTTGGCTTTAATTTGTCATACTACAGGGGTTGGATTGTTGCCAAGGGTGTCCGCAAGCCCAACAGCGTCCTTGGTGTGCTTTGCCGGCAAAACTTCTCGGGGTTTGTTACATTGCCCGGTCGGGGTCGAGAGGTAGGAATGACCTGGGAGCACTACTTCAATGCCCCGGCCCCGCCGGAGGTGGAGATCGATGGTGTTTTGTGCCACACGAGGGCCGACATGGTGATCAGACAGTTCTATGTAATTTCTCCTTTACACAATTAAAAAACAACAATAGCTAGTTATTGTACTAATCAGTGTTGTCTCATTTGCAGACCTTCTACAAGTGTGAGGAGCGATACGAGGAGGCCGCGACAAAGGTTATCGAAACCGAATGCCGCCGCCTACTTCAAACTGGCGGCACGAGGCTCGGGTGTAGTCCATTCAAGACTACTACGCCTCGCGGCGTATTAGGAAGGGAAAGGGGAAGTGTCGCGATTCTAAGATGGAGAAGGAGCATTACATGAAGGTAATTACATATTATTAAGGCCTTGTAGTTAGTTTCCTTGATTTGATTCTTACGCGTAGCGCTCAAATTTCTCTTTATTAACTTAGGTGCCCCCGAGATGGTGTGTGGATAAGATGGATTGTTGGGGGGCCTTGGTGGATCAGTGGTGCTCCAAAAAGTGAGATGCCAACCACAACAATGCCAAGGATAGGCGTGGCAAAATGGTTGGTGTGCCACACCATCAAGGGAGCGTCAACTTAAATGAGTTTGGTGAGAACTGGGTATGTGGTTTGCTTCATGACTCATGCAATTCATTCTTGATGCTAGCTTTAGCCCTTTACTAATACTTTTTTCCTCTCTCTCTCTCTTTTAGGCGTGTCACAATAAGACGGAGATCCAAAGATGTACGACCTTTATGCGATGGCCCATACTGCCTCGTACAAGAAGGTCAAGGCATTCTCTGAGTTTGACCTTGATCATCCCGAAAACTTCACCAACATCTCCTCCCACCACAAGCTCGTGAAGTATAGAGATCACGGGAAGGCAAGGAAAGGGGAGGACTTTAACCCGAGCCAGGGGCCTATTGATCCAAAGCTGGTGATGATAGCTGGCAACGGGAGGCCCCATGGCTCGATCGCCATTGGAGACGGCCTTATAAGTTGTCCTAGCACTCTCCGGTAGATAAAGACGTGCCATACGAGCTCCTGTCCTAAGATAACACCTCGTCCATGGCCAGTCGAGCTTGCCATCGAGGTGAGTTTAATGGACTCAACTATCTTTCCGCATTATGTTGTGTGTGCGAACCAATATGATTACAATGCTAACAATAAGTTGTCTTGCAGGCTGCTATTCAGAAAGAGAGAGAGGCAACGCAGACGCTTTTGGCGGTGAAGGATAAGGAGATGAAGGAGTTGGAGGAGAGGACGGCTGCGTTGATGGAGGCGGAGAGGGCACGGAACGATGCGTCTAATAGGGCCATGTACGAGCTCTTAGTGGTAAGTTTATTCTTCATATTTGTCAATCTTGCATTTTAATGTTCGTTTCATTAATAAATAAAAAGTTTGACTTGTCGAAACCAAATGTATAGTCTATGTGCGAGAAGACTGACCACATCCCTCCGGCGATGCCGGTCATTAACATGGCGGGGACGATGAGTTTCGTTTCAATGCAGTGATCTTTTGAGTGTCATCATGCTAACGACACATTGCAAATGATGTTTGGTGCAGAATATCTCCCAAAACACATCGCACGACCCTTCTACAAGGGAGCCTTCTCCAGGTGAAACAAGCCAGAACCATCATGCTTCACCTCCGTGCTGACGAGAATGGTATGTTTTCTAGTTTTTGCTTAACAACCGCATAATGATGGTTACTTACCTTACCTTACCTCCAAAATGACATATTTTACCCAAGTTAGCTCTAGAATGACCTATACTTAGCTTAGTTTCCTCCTAAATGACATAATAAGCTTAGGTAGCTCCAAACTTGCATAATAAGCTTAGTTAGCTCCAAAATCACCTATGTTATCCAAGTTAGCTGTAAAATGATCTATAATTAGCTTAGTTAGCTTCAAAATGGCATAATAAGCATAGATAGCTCCTACATGACCTATTTTCACCTAAGTTAGCTCTAAAATGGCATATATTTAGCTTAGTTTCCTCCTAAATGGCATAGTAAGCTGAATTAGCTCCTAAATGGCCTATTTTATCAAATATGACCTATACTTAGCTTAGTTCTCTCCTAAATGACATAATAAGCTTACCTAGCTCCAAAATGACCTATTTTACCTAGCTTAGCCATTAAATGACCTATACTTAGCTTACTTGGCTCCAAAATAGCATAATAAGCATAGTTAGCTCCTAAGTGACCTATTTTTACCTAAGTTAGCTCTAAAATGACATATATTTAGCTTAGTTTCCTCCTAAATGACATAGTAAGTTGAATTAGTTCCTAAATGGCCTATTTTATCAAAAATGTCCTATATTTAGCTTAGTTCTCTCCTAAATGACATAATAAGCTTACCTAGCTCCAAAATGGCCTATTTTACCTAGCTTAGCTATTGAATGACCTATACTTAGCTTACGTAGCTCCAAATGGCATAATAAGCATATTTAGCTCCTAAGTGACCTATTTTTACCTAAGTTAGCTCTAAAATGACATATAGTTAGTTTAGTTTCCTCCTAATGATGTAGTAAGCTAAATTAGCTCCAAAATGGCCTATTTTATCAAAAATGACCTATACTTTGCTTAGTTAGCTCCAAAATGTCATAATAAGCTTAGCTAGCTCCAAAACTACCTATTTTACCAAAGCTAGCTATTAAATGACCTATAATTAGATTACTTAGCTTCAAAATGGCATAATAACCATAGTTAGCTCCTAAATGACCTATTTTTACCTTCTCTTCTTCATCTAGCCTTCTTCTAATTTTGGAGCTTCCCATTTTGCAGATTACATTCACTTCACGAAAGTTTGCATTGATGGAGTGCTTGGGTTACTTGTATTTTTTATTTTGTATCTATGAACAATGTGACACTTGCTACATATGTATATGAAACTATGTATGTATGGATGTAACTATTGTAATATGGTTGGGTACGGATGAAACTTTCATAATATGTATGGATGAAACTTATTTGAATATGGTTATCAGTATGGCAACATATTTATTCCTATGAAATATATATATGTCATATTGCTGTGAAAATGGATTTAATAAAAAAAGGAAAATGGCCTTACTCTTTGCCGTCGGTGGGCTGAAGGCAAAGGGGGGCCTTGGGCAGACGGCGAATGGGGACCCCAGGGGGAAATGGCCTCTCTCTTTGCCGTCGGCCCGCCAACGACAAAGGGGGCGCAAGGCAGACGGCAAAGGTAGGGACCCAAGGCCGACGACAAAGGGGGACCCAAGGGGCAAAGGGCCTTACCCTTTGTCGTCCGCCCACCAACGGCAAAGGGGGGCAGACGGACAACCGCAAAGGGAGCGGACAGCAAAGAACTATCGTTAACACTTGATGGCCGTAGCCCCTGGGTCTCCCGTAGGCTTTTCCGTCGAACTCCTGCCCTTTGCTGTCAGCCATGGCAGATGGCAAATTACCTGATTCCTATAGTGTAAAGCTCACGGTACATCAAGATCATGTCATCTCAAGAACAAGAGAGAGAGAGAGAGAGAGAGATCAAACACATAGCTACTAGTACATACCCTCAGCCCCGAGGGTGAACCACTCCCTCCTCGTCATGGAGACCGCCGGGATGATGAAGATGGCCTCTGATGATGGTTTCCCCCTCCATCAGGGTGCCAGAACGGGCTCTCGATTGGTTTTTCGTGGCTACAGAGGCTTGTGGCGGCAGAACTCCCGATCTAGGTTTCTTTCTGGAGGTTTTTGTATTTATAAGAATTTTTGGCATCGGAAACAAGTCAAGGGGGGCCACGAGGTGACGATAAGCCAAGGGGGCTCCCCTAGGCTTGTGGCTACCTCGTGGCTCTTCTGGCCCAACTCCGATGCTCCGTGGGCTTCTTCTGGTCCATAAAAAATCACCGTAAATTTTTATTCCGTTTGGACTCTGTTTGATGTTCCTTTTCTGTAAAACTCGTAAACAAGGAAAAAACAGAAACGGGCATTGGACCATAGTTTAATAGGTTAGTCAAAAAAACAATATAAAATAGCATATAAATATATATAAAGCATGCGAGATGGATAATATAATAGAATGGAACAATCGAAAATTATAGATACGTTGGAGACGTATCAAGCACCCCCCGAACGGCGGCTCTCCCCTGAGTCCTTTGGTGCCCTTCTTTCCCTCCCCCGTGGCCCGTAACATCGACGGTGAGCACCGCGAACTCCCTGATCGCGAGGTTAGGGATGACAGGCGGGCCCCACCTGTAATCCACATCTCTCTCCCCCTCCCTCCCTCTCACACTGGCAAGGGGCCGCTAATCAAGTTCAAACGCGGCCGGCACGCGCACACCCCTTCGCCCGAGCTTCTTTCGCCTCTGGGCTGGCTCAGCTCGCTCATTTCTGCCCAGTGGCACAATAGCTTTTCCTTTTTCTTTTTCAGTGCAATTCCAGAATTTCCATAGGTCCAAATATTTATCCAAATGGAATAATAGCAACTCCAAAAATCTTGTAATAATCCCACCTATTATTTGGCACAACTTCCATATTTTTCCACCGCACTTTTCTGTACTGTTCAAATTTAAATTCAATTTTGAACATCTAAAGACCACTTTTAAAATCCCTAGATTATTCATTTTAGATCCAAATGGGGTGATTCCAATTTTCTTGTGCTCTATAATCATGCACTATTTATATACAAATAGTGAACATTTTTCCTAGGAATATATTCTATTCGATCTATTAAATAGCCAATTTCTTCATTTGATTCAATTTGGGGAAATTCCTAGAGTAATCATATGATGTCCAAATCTAGTGAAACCAACTCCTAGATGTTTCTAAAATCATACCTAATTTAGTGAGTGTCTTCCACTCATTTTCATAAAAAGGCATTTTGTGGACTCCTTGGAGATCCATGTTCCCATTTGATTCAATCATAGTGAAATCCGTAGTGGTTCGAATCCAGTAGAACTACTTTGGTTATTTTTCATATAACCAGAGGTGTCCTAGAAAAATGAAATTCCTATTTTTTAGAACACTTTTATTTTTCTGCCTTGTTGTTTTGCTCATTGTGGTTGTTTTTGACGTTAGTTGACGGAGTAGAGGGTTTACTTAGATAAGGACCAGAAGAGTTGAAGACTTTGCTGAGCCACGCAAGCAACCCTTTGACTATGTTGATGAAAACCTTTTATGCATGTCATTATACTATTTTGTTGTTGCATTAGAAAAGACATGATGATATGGTGACAACCTTTCTAGGTTCGTCTTCGTTGCATTCCCTATTGGTACTTGCATTGTGCATGACTCCATTTTCGTTGCTAAGTAGCAGCTACGCAAGTGGGACGGGAATATGAATTGAGATGGAAACAAAGTGTTTTACCAAAGACTTTTCGAAACCTCATCGGGTGCCACTAATGTCCGAGGGACAAGACAATCTAGGTAATCACTTGATAAAGAAGTGGCGTGTCGGGGCAAGTTGTGTGTGTTTTCGAAAATGGATTAAATTTAAGATTTGTCGGCCGCTCCCAAACTTACATGTATAAGCACACTACCCCTATATGGGAAGGGGCTTTATTTATTTACTTGCTCTATATGGCGGGAGTGATGTGGTCACTCTCGATACGAGATCGTGCCAGAATGGACGAGTATGGCTATTTTTATAAAAACCGGGCACACCATTGAGTCCCCTCGTGTAGTTGTGATGTTGACCAAATGTATTTATTGTTGGGGAACGTTGCATGGGAAACATAAAATTCCTACGCACACGCAAGATCTATCCATGGTGATGAGCATCTACGAGAGGGAGAGTGGACCTACGTACCCTTCTACATCGCTAAGCGGGAAACGTTAAGAAACGCAGTTGATGTAGTCGAACGTCTCGCGATCCAAATCGCCGAGCGTCCCGCGATCCCATCACGATCCTTCTCACGATCCAATTGCGATTCGTCCCGTGATCCCATCATGATCCGTCCCACGATCAAATCACGAATTGTCTCGCGATCCTGATCACGGTCCTTCTGATCTAGCGTCGAACGAACGGTGCCTCCGTGTTCAGCACACGTACAACTCGATGTCGATCTTTGCCTTCTTGATCCAGCAAGAGGGGACAGAGAGGTAGATGAGTTATCCAGCAGCGCGATGGTGTGGCGTCGATGGTGGTGGAACTATTCCAGCAGGGCTTCGCCTAAGCACCACCAAACTAGACTAGAGGAGAAAACGATCTAGACGAAGTAGAGGGAGCACGTGGCAATTAGGGTTAGCTCTCCCCTCTAAATCCTCTAGTATATATAGGAGGGAGGGAGGGGAGGAGGCAGACTCAAACCTTAAATGTTTGGCCGAAATTGGAGGTGGAGGAGTCCTACTCCAATCCTGCTAGGAGTAGGATTCCTCCTCTCCACTTGGAAACCCTTTCCACCTTTGGGTTTTTCTCACCCCTAGCCACATGGGCCTTAGTGGGGCGTTCGACCAGCCCAATAAGGGCTGGTTTGACTCCTCCCACAACCCATGAGGTCCTTTGGGTCGAGACACCCCTACCGATGGCCCCCGGTACCCTCCCATCATTCCCTGTATATTACCGAAGTACCCAAAACTTTTCTGGTAACCAAAACAGGACTTCATGTATATCAGCCTTTACCTCCGGGCCATTCTAGAGCTCCTCGTGATGTCCAGGATCTCATAAGGGACTCCGAACAACCTTTGATCACCACCATACATAACTCTACTATACTGAAACATCACCAAACCTTAAGTGTGCACACCCTGAGGGTTCGAGAATTATGTAGACATGACCGAGACACCTCCATGGTCAATAACCAATAGCGGGACCTGGATTCCCATATTGGTTCCTACATATTCTATGAAGATCTTTATCGGTTGAACCTCTATGCCCGAGATTCGATTGTTGGTATCTCTATACCTAGTTCAATCTCATTACCGGCAAGTCTCTTTGCTCGTTCTGTAATACAAGATCCCGTGGCTAACACTTAGTCACATTGCTTTCTAGGCTTATTGTGATGTTGTATTACCGAGTGGGCCCTGAGATACCTCTCTGTCACACAGAGTAACAAATCTCTGTCTTGATCCATGCCCACTCAACAGACACCCTCGGAGATACCTGTAGAGCATCTTTATAGTCACCCAGTTACGTTGTGAGGTTTGATACACAGAAGGTATTACTCCGGGGTCAGTGAGTTGCATGATATCATGGTCATAGGAACAGGTACTTGACATGCAGAAAACTATAGCAATAAACTGACACGATCATATGCTATGTTTAGAGTTTGGGTCTTGTCCATCACATCATTTCTCCTAATGATGTGATCCCATTATCAAATGACATCTCATGTCTATGGCCAGGAAACCTTGACCATGTTTGATCAACGAACTAGTTAACTAGAGGCATACTAGGGATACATTGTTGTCTATGTACCCATACATGTATTTGAGTTTCCAAACAATACAATTATAGCATGGATAATAAACGATTACCGCGAACAAGGAAATATAATAATAACTAATTTATTATTGCCTCTAGGGCATATTTCCAACATTCTCCCAGTTGCACTAGAGTCAGTAATCTAGTTCACATCACCATGTGATTACATTGTTATGAATCTAACACCCAATGAGTTCTGGGGTTTGATCATGCTTTGCATGTGAGTGAGGCCTTTAGTCATCGGGTCTGCGACATTCAGATCCGTGTGTACTTTGAAAATCTCTATGTCATACTGTAGACACTGCTACCACACTCCACTTGGAGCTATTCCAAATGGCTGCTCCACTATACGTATCCAGATTGCTACTCAGAGTCATCCGGATTGGTGTTAAAGCTTGCATCGACGTAACCCTTTATGACGAACTCTTTATCACCTCCATAATCGAGAAATATTTCCTTAGTCCTCTAGTTACTAAGGATAATCTTGATCGTTGTCCAGTGATCCACTCTTGGATCACTCTTGTACCCCTTGATACACTCATGGCAAGGCACACACAGGTGTGGTAAATAGCATGGCATACTATACAAAGCCTATGGATAGGGGACGACCTTCGTCCTTTCTATTTCTTTTGTCGTGATCGAGCTTTGAGTCTCACTCAACTCCACATCTTACAAAGTAGGCAAGAAATCTTTCTTTGACTGATCCATTTTGAACTCTTTCAAAATCTTGTCAAGGTATGCACTCATTTAAAGTTTTATCAGATGTCTTGATCTACCTCTATAGATCAAGATGACCAATATTTAAGTATCTTAATTCCAAGTTTTCCTTTGAAAAACTCCTTTTCAAACAACCATTTATGCTTTCCAGAAATTCTATATCATTTCTGATCAACAATATGTCAACCACATATACATATCAGAAATTCTATAGTGCTCCCACTCAATTTTTTGCAAATACAAGTTTCTCATAAACTTTTTATAAACTCAAAAAAATCACCTCATCAAAGCGTATATTCCAACTCTAAGATGCTTGCTCTAGTCCATTGAAGGACCGCTGGAGCTTGCATACCTTTTAGCATCCTTAGCATCGACAAAACCTTTTGATTGTATCACATACAACCTTTCCTCATGGAAACCGTTAAAGAAACTGTGTTTTGACATCCAATAGACTTCATAATCAAAAAATGCAGCAACTGCTAACATAATTCCAAAAGAGGAATGGTCCGCATGTCTCAACTGATTCGCAATTGAATGAGTCCATAAATCCATCACCATGGAGTTTCTTCATGCGTTTTACACCAATATGACATTTAGAAGCGGTGCCACAAGTATGTGGTACTATCATTATTAACTTTGTATCTTTTGGCATCAATATATGAACATGTGTATCACTACGATCAAGACTCAATAAACCATTCTCATTGGGTGCATGACCATTAAAGGTATTATTCACGTAAACAGAATAACCATAATTTTCTAACTTAAATGAATAACCGTATTGCAATAAACATGATCTAATCACATTCATGCTCAACGCAAAAACCAAATAACATTTACTTAGGTTCATCACTAATCCTGAAGGTAGAGAGAGGATGCGATGATGATCACATCACCTTGGAAACACTTCCAACACTCATCGTCACCTCACCCTTAGCTAGCCTCCGTTTATTCTGTAGCTTTTATTTCGAGTTACTAACATTTAGCAACCGAACCGGTATCCAATACACAGGTGCTACTAGGAGTACTAGCAAGGTACACATCAATAAAACGCATATCAAATATACTTCTGTCGACATTGCCAGCCTTCTTATCTACCAAGTATCTAGGGTTGTTCCACTTCAGCGACCGTTCTCCTCATAATAGAAGCACTTAGTCTTGGGTTCAACCTTGGGTTTCTTCACTGGAGTAGCAACTTACTTGCCATCCATGAAGTTTCCCTCCTATCCTTTGCCCTTCTCGAAATTAGTGGTTTCACTAACCATCAACACCTGATGCTCCGTCTTGATTTCTACCTTCGCAGTGTCAAACATCGCGAATAGCTCAGGGATCATTATTTCCATCCCTGGCATTTTATAGTTCATCACGAAGCTCTAGTAGGTTAGTGACAGTGACTTGGAGAACTATACCAAAATAATTAAAGACAACCCTATGGCTCTTGCCGGTTGCCGTACTCATCGACATGCAAGTCATGATATTCTATAAAATACATGATCATCTCATACATCACATATATCTCATCATGTAATTGGCCATATCACATCACAACATACCCTGCAAAAACAAGTTAGATGTCCTCTAACTTTTGTTGCAAGTTTTACGTGCATGCTACGAGTATCTAGCAAGAACAATTCTTACCATACCGATGATACAAAAAATGATATTCAACCTTCTCAAGGACCGCCTTTGTCAAATCGATCCAACTAAAGTGGGAGAAACAAACACCCGCCAGCCATCTTTATGCAACGAAGTTACATGTAAGTTGATGGAACCGGTCTCTCGTAAGCGTACGAGTAATGTTGGTCCGGGCCGCTTCATCCTACAATACCGCCAAAACAAGAAAATACCAAGGGAGGCAGCATTCCGAATATCAACGCCCACAAACTGCTTTGTGTTCTGCTCGACATCTCATCTACACATTGAAAGCACAGTTGCTCCCTTGGTGGTTTTGGTAATTAATAACAACATATAAGTCATTGAACTAATGTTTTCACCAAGTATATTTCAGGCAAAGTTCATTGATGGGAATGGAAAAAGGATTGTTGAATTACCCCAAGATTCAAGGAAATAGGTTGGCAAAGCTTCAAGCAAGAGGACTCTACATTTTACATTTTTGAGAAATCACTTTGAGTCTATAGGAAAGCCAATACTATTAAAAGGGGGTAAAGTTTTGATGGTGAACAATATGCTCAAACATGCACAGGTGACAGTCACCAAAATATCCACATACTCTCCCACCAAAGTCTGTCCAAAACCAAAAGTGCCAAATCGGTGCAACCAACATTCCTATCCCGGTGCCACCGAGTTCGAAACCCTAGCCAGACTCAGTCAAACCCTAACACTTCGGTGCAGCCGACACTACACTTGGTGCCACTGAGTTGGGTTGCCAACTTCCTGTTACGCAAGTTCTCATTTTCGGTCCGACCGAGAATGGTGAATTGGCGTCACCGAGTTTGGTAAATCTGACCATTGGTCACCTTGTCGGTGCAACCGAGAGTTGTATATCAGTCCATCTGAGATTCAAAAGTTGCCACTTTTTGTCACTTCGGTACCACCGAGATTTACACATCGGTGTCACCGAGTCTAACTTATTGTGTGTAACGGTTGGATTTTGGGGGATGCCTATATATACCCCTTCACCACCACTTACTCAAAAGAGAAGCACTCAGAACTATTCCATACCTATCCTACTCAGTTTTCTGAGAGAGAACCACTTACCCTTGTGGTGAGGTCAAGATCTTCCACTCCAACCATATGGATCTTGATTTCTAGCCTCTCCAAGTTGCTTTCCACCAATCCCATCTCTTCTACCAAGCCAAACCTATGAGAGAGAGAGATTGTGTGTTGAGGAGTCTATCATCTTGAAGCACGAGAGCAAGGAGTTCATCGTCATTACTGAGCCTATTACCTTTTGGAGGGTGGTGCCTCCTAGATTGGTTAGGTGTCGCTTGGGAGCCTCCTACTTTGTGTGGTGGAGTGAACCAAGAAGTTTGTAAGGGCAAGGAGATCGCCTACTTCGTGAAGATCTACCCATAGTGAGGCTAGTCCTTCGTGGACGGAAGCCGCATGGAATAGTCAAGGTTGCTTCTTCGTGGAACCCTCCGTGGGTAGAGCCCTCCGTGGACTCTCGCGGCCGTTACGCTCCGTGGGTTGAATACTCCATGAACGTGGACGTATGATAGCACCACCTATCGGAACCATGGGAAAAATCATCGTGTCATCACTTGTGTTTGCATTCCTAACCCTCTCTTTACTTACATGTACAATATCTTTACTTTCCGCTGCTATACTCTTAGACATGCATGTGTAGGGTGTTACTTGATATGCTATGAATGCTAAAACTTGCCATAAACTAAAATTGGGGAAAATGCAAAACTTCTATTTGGTCAAGTAGTCTAATCACCCCCCCCCCTCTAGACCTACTTTCAATCCTACACACATAGACCTAACTCAGATGCCACTGTTGGGGAAGGTTGCATGGGAAACAAAAAAATTCATGCGCACATGCAAGATCTATCCATGGTGATGAGCATCTACGAGAGGGAGAGTGGATCTACATACCCTTGTATATCGTTAAGCGGGAAGTGTTAAGAAACGCGGTTGATGTACTCGAACGTCTTCGCGATCCAAATCACCAAGCGTCCCGCGATCCCATCATGATCCTTCTCACGATCCCACCATGATCCGTCCCGCAATCCCATCACAAATTGTCTCGTGATCCTAATCATGGTCCTTCAGATCTAGCGCCGAACGAACGGTGCCTCCATGTTCATCACACGTACAGCTCGATGATGATCTCCGCCTTCTTGATCCAGCAAGAGGGAGCGGAGAGGTAAATGAGTCCTCCGGCAGCGCGACGACGTGGCGGTTATGGTGGTGGAACTATTCCGGCAAGGCTTCGTCTAAGCACCACCAAACTAGACTAGAGGAGAAAACGATCTAGATGAAGTAGAGGGAGCACGTGGAAATTGTTGGGGAACATCGCATGGGAAACCAAAAAAATCCTACGCACACGCAAGATCTATCCATGGTGATGAGCATCTACGAGAGGGAGAGTGGATATACATACCCTTGTATATCGCTAAGCAGGAAGCGTTAAGAAACACGGTTGGTGTAGTCGAACGTCTTCGCGATCCAAATCGCCGAGCGTCCCGCGATCTCATCACGATCCGTCCCGCGATCCAATCACGATTCGTCTCACGAACACATCATGATCTGTCCCGCAATCCAATCACGATCTGTCCCGTGAACTCATCACGATCCGTCTCGCGATCTCATCACGAACCATCCCGCGATCTCAATCACGGTCCTTCTGATCTAGCGTCGAACGGACGGCACCTCCGCGTTCAGCACACGTACAGCTCGATGACGATCTCCGCCTTCTTGATCCAGCAAGAGGGAGCGGAGAGGTAGAAGAGTTCCCCGGCAATGTGATGGCACTGCGGCGATGGTGGTGGAGTAATTCTGGCAGGGCTTTGCCTAAGCACTACAGAAACCCGATCTAGAGGAGAAACTATGCACTAGAGGAACGGGTAGCACGTGGCTGGAAATCTAGTGCCAAAAACCCTAAAACCTCTAGTATATATAAGAGGAAGAGAGGAGGAGGCTTGGCCCTTAAAGGACCAGCTCTTGGGTCGGCCGAATCAAGGAGGATTGGATGATTCCTCCTCCAATCCCAGTAGGACTAGGACTCCTCCTTATTTTTGCCTTTTTCCACCTTTTTCTCTTTGGGATTTTCTTCCCAGACGCATGGGCCTTGTGTGGGACTTCCACCAGCCCACTAAGGGCTGATATTCACTCTCCCACAGCCCATGTAGCCTCTTGGGTCGAAATACCCCTCCCGATGGTCTCCCGGTACACTACCGGCACTCCCGGTACACTACCGATGAGCCCGAAACTTTTCCGGCGACCAAAACAGGACTTCCTATATATCAATCTTTACCTCTGGACCATTCCGGAGCTCCTCGTGATGTCCAGGATCTCATCCAGGACTCCGAACAACCTTTGGTCACCACCATACATAACTCTATACTACCGAAACGTCACCAAACCTTAAGTGTGCAGACCCTGCGGGTTCGAGAACTATGTAGACATGACCGAGACACATCTACGGTCAATAACCAATAGCAGGACCTGGATGCCCATATTGGTTCCTACATATTCTACGAAGATCTTTATCGGTCGAACCTCTATGTCAAGGATTCAGTTAATCTCGTAAGATGTTCCCTTTGTTCTTCGGTATGTTACTTGCCCGAAAATTCGATCGTCGGTATCTCCATACCTAGTTCAACCTCGTTACCGGCAAGTCTCTTTACTTGTTCCATAATACAAGATCCCGTGACTAACACTTAGTCAAATTGCTTGCAAGGCTTATTGTGATGTTGTATTATCGAGTGGGCCCTGAGATACCTCTCCGTCACACGGAGTAACAAATCCCAGTCTTGATCCATGCCAACCCAACAGACACCCTCGGAGATACCTGTAGAGCACCTTTATAGTCACCCAGTTACGTTGCGACGTTTGATACACACAAGGTACTCCTCCGGTGTTAGTGAGTTGCATGATCTCATGGTCATAGGAACACATACTTGACATGCAGAAAACAGTAACAATAAACTGAAACGATCATATGCTACGTTTGTAGTTTGGGTCTTGTCCATCACATCATTCTCCTAATGATGTGATCCCATTACCAAATGACATCTCATGTCCATGACTAGGAAACCATAGCCATCTTTGATCAATGAGCTAGTCTATTAGAGGCATACTAGGGACATGGTGTTTGTCTATGTATCCACACATGTATCTGAGTTTCCGATCAACACAATTATAGCATGGATAATAAACGATTATCATGAACAAGGAAATATGATAATAACTAATTTATTATTGCCTCTAGGGCATATTTCCAACAGTCTCCCACTTGCACTAGAGTCAATAATCTAGTTCACATCATCATGTGATTCACATTGTTATGAATCTAACATCCAATGAGTTTTGGGGCTCAATCATGCTTTGCATGTGAGAGAGGTCTTATAGTCAACGGGTCTGCGACATTTAGATCCATTGTGTACTTTGCAAATCTCTATGTCAAATTGTAAACACTGCTACCACACTCCACTTGGTCCTATTCCAAATGGTTGCTCCACTATACGTATCCGGATTGCTACTAAGAGTCATCCGGATTAGTGTTAAAGCTTGCATCGACGTAACTCTTTACGATGAACCCTTTATCACCTCCATAATCGAGAAACATTTCCTTAGTCTTTTAGTCACTAAGGATAATATTGACTGTTGTCCAGTGATCCACTCCTGGATCACTCTTGTACCCCTTGACAGACTCATGGCAAGGCACACACACGTGCGGTACACAGCATGGCATATTATACAGAGCCTATGGCTAAGGCATAGGGGATAACGTTCGTCCTTACTCTTTCTTCTGCCGTTGTCGAGCTTTGAGTCTCACTCAACTTCACACCTTACAAATCAGGCGAGAACTCTTTCTCTGACTGATCCATTTTGAACTCTTTCAAAATCTTGTCAAGGTATGTACTCATTGAAAGTCTCATCAAGCATCTTGATTTATTTCTATAGATCTAGATGCTCAACAATTAGGTAGCTTTTATCCAGGTCTTACTTTGAAAAACTCTTTTCAAACAACCGTTTATGCTTTCCAGAAATTCTATATCATTTCCTATCAACAATATGTCACCCACATATATTTATAAGAAATTCTATAGTGCTCCCACTCACTTTATTGTAAATACAAGTTTCTCGTAAACTTTGCATAGACTCAAAACTTTGATCACCTCATCAAAGTGTATATTCCAACTCCGAGATGCTTGCTTCAGCTCATAGAAGAATCACTGAAGCTTGCACAACTTTTAGCATCCTTAGGACTGACAAAACCTTCTGGTTGTATCACATACAACCTTTCCTTAAGTAAACCGTTAAGGAAACTATGTTTTGATATCCATCTGCCAGATTTCATAATTGAAAAATGCAGCAACTGCTAATATAATTCCAACAGACTTTAGCATCGCTTACGAGTGAGAAAGTCTGATCACAATCAACTCCTTGAACTTGTCGTAAACTTCTTTGCAACAAGTCGAGCTTTACAAATGGTGACATTCACCATGAGCGTCTGTCTTCATTTTAAACATCCATTTGTACTCAACGACCTGCCGTCCAACGAGCAAGTCTACCAAAGTCTATACTTGGTTTTCATACATGGATCCTTTCTCAAATTTCATGGCCTCTAACCATTTGTCGGAATCCGGGCCCATCATCGCTTCTCCACAACTCATAGGTTCATCGTTGTCCAACAACATGACCTCCAAGACAGGGTTGTCGTACCGCTCAAGAGCAGCACACATCCTTGTCGACCTATGAGGTTCGATAGTAACTTGATCTGAAGCTTCATGATCATCATCATTAACTTCCTCTTCATCTAATGTAGGCTTCACAGAAACAAATTCCTGCGCTGCGCTACTCTCTGGTTGAACAAAGGTTCAACAACCTCCTCAAGTTCTATCTTCCTCCCACTCAATTCTTTCGAGAGAAACTCTTTCTCGAGAAAGGACCCAGTTTTAGCAACAAACACTTTATGCTTGGATCTGAGATAGAAGGTTTACCCAACTGTCTTTAGGGTATTCTATGAAGATGCATTTGTCCGCTTTGGGTTCGAGCTCATTAGGTGAAAACCTTTTTCACATAAGTTTTGCAGCCCCAAACATTAAGAAATGACAGCATAGGTTTCTATCAAACCATAATTCACACGGTGTCATCTCAACGGAATTGGATGGTGCCCTATCTAAAGTGAATGTAATTGTCTCTAATGCATAACCCCAAAATTATAGTAGCAAAACGATAAGAGACATCATAGCAAGCACCATTTTCAATAGAGCACAACTATGACGTTCGAACACACCATCACACTATGGTGTTCTAGGTGGCGTGAGTTGTGAAACAACTTTCACATTGTCTAAAGTTGTATGCCAAACTCGTAACTCAGATATTTACCTCCACGATCATATCGCAGACATTTTTATCTTCTTGTCACGATGATCTTAAACTTCACTCTGAATTTGCTTGAACCTTTCAAACGATTCAGACTTTTGTTTCATTAAGTAAATATACACTATATCTACTCAAATCATCAGTGAAGGTAAGAAAATAATGATATCCACCGCACGCTACAAGACTCGTTGGATTGCATACATCAACATGTATCATTTCCAATAAATCACTTGCCCACTCCATCAAACCAGAAAATGGGGTCCTTAGTCATCTTGCCCAAGAGGCATGGTTCGCATGTCTCAACCGATTCAAAATCAATGAGTCCAAAGATCCATCAGCAAGGAGTTTCTTCATGCGCTTTATACCATATGACATTTAGCGGCAGTGCCACAAGTATGTGGTACTATCATTATTAACTTTGTATCTTTTGGCATCAATGTTATGAACATGTGTATTACTACGATCAAGATTCAACAAACCATTCTCACTGGGTGCATGACCATTAATGGTATTATTCATGTAAACAGAATAACCATTATTCTTTAACTTAAATGAATAACCGTGTTGCAATAAACACAATCTAATCATGTTCATGCTCAATGCAAAACACCAAATAACATTTATTTAGGTTCGTTACCAATCCCGAAGGTAGAGAGAGTGTGCGATGTTGATCACATCAACCTTGGAAACATTTCCAACACACATAGTCACCTCACCCTTAGCTAGTGCTCCATTTATTCCGTAGCTTTTATTTCGAGTTACTAACATTTAGCAACCGAACCGGTATCCAATACCCAGGTGCTACTAGGAGTACTAGCAAGGTACACATAAATAACACGTATATCAAATATACTTTTGTCGATGTTGCCAGCCTTCTTATCTACCAAGTATCTAGGGTTGTTTTGCTTCAGCGACCGCTCTCCTCAAAATCGAAGCATTTAGTCCCGGGTTTGGGTTCAACTTTGGGTTGCTTCACTGGAGCAGCAACTAACTTGCTATCCATGAAGTTTTCCCTCCTTTCTCCTGCCCTTCTCGAAACTAGTGATTTCACTAACCATCAACACTTGACGCTCCTTCTTGATTTCTACCTTCACGGTGTCAAACATCGCGAACAGCTCAGGGATCATTATTTCTATCCCTAGCATTTTATAGTTCATCACCAAGTTCTAGTAGCTTAGTGAAAGTGACTTGGAGAACCATATCAATCACTATCTTATCTGGAAGATCAACTCCCACTCGATTCAAGCGATTGTAGCACCCAGACAATCTGAGCACATACTCAACGATTGAGCTATTCTCTTTCATCTTGCAGGCAAAGAATCTTGTTGGAGATATCATATCTCGCAACATGGGCATGAGCCTGAGATCCTAATTTCAGCTCTTAGAACATCTCATATGTTCCGTGACATTCAAAATGTTTTAGAGCCTCAATTCTAAGCCGTAATGCATGACACACTAAACTATCAAGTAGTCATCGAAACGCTCTTGTGAGATGTTCACAACATCTACAGACGACGCTAGAGGGGGTGACGCACTGAGCGGTGCATTAAGGACATAAGCCTTCTGTGCAGCAATGAGGACAATCCTCAGATCACGGACCCAGTCCGCAATATTGCTACCATCATCTTTCAACTCCATTTCTCTAGGAACATATAAAAATTCAAGGGAGCTACATGTTGGAAATATGCCCTAGAGGCAATAATAAAATGGTTATTATTGTATTTCCTAGTTCATGATAATTGTCTATTATTCATGCTACAATTGTGTTAACCAGAAACCGTAATACATGTGTGAATACATAGACCATCACATGTCCCTAGTGAGCCTCTAGTTGGCTAGCTCGTTGATCAATAGATGGTCACGGTTTCATGACCATGGACATTGGATGTCGTTGATAACGGGATCACATCATTAGGAGAATGATGTGATGGACAAGACCCAATCCTAAGCATAGCACAAGATCGTGTAGTTCGTTTGCTAAAGCTTTTCAATGTCAAGTATCATTTCCTTAGACCATGAGATTGTGTAACTCCCGGATACCGTAGGAATGCTTTGGGTGTGCCAAACGTCACAACATAACTGGGTGGGTATAAAGGTACGCTACGGGTATCTCCGAAAGTGTCTGTTGGGTTGACACGAATCAAGACTGGGATTTGTCACTCCGTGTGACGGAGAGGTATCTCTGGGCCCACTCGGTAAGACATCATCATAATGAGCTCAATGTGACTAAGGAGTTAGCCACGGGATGATGTGTTATGGAACGAGTAAAGAGACTTGCCGGTAACGAGATTGAACAAGGTATGGCGATACCGACGATCGAATCTCGGGCAAGTACCATACCGATAGACAAAGGGAATTGTATACGGGATTGATTGAATCCCTGACATCGTGGTTCATCCGATGAGATCATCGTGGAGTACGTGGGAGCCAACATGGGTATCCAGATCCCTCTGTTGGTTATTGGCCAGAGAGGTGTCTCGGTCATGTCTACGTGTCTCCCGAACCCGTAGGGTCTACACACTTAAGGTTCGATGACGCTAGGGTTATAGGGAAAAGGTATACGTGATTACCGAAGGTTGTTCGGAGTCCCGGATGAGATCCCGGACGTCACGAGGAGCTCCGAAATGGTCCGGAGGTAAATATTGATATATAGGAAGTCCAGTTTTGGTCACTGGAAAGTTTTCGGGCTCATCGGTAGTGTACCGGGAGTGCCGGGAGGGTGCCGGAGGACCCCCGGGAGGGGTGTGACGACCAAAGGACCACATGGGCTGTTAGATAAAGTGTGCCAGCCCTTATTGGGCTGGGCAAGACTTTTGCTAAAGGCCCATGCGGCTGGAGATAAGGAGATAAGGCAAAAAGGATTTAAAAGGAGGAGATCCACCTCCCTTGTGGGAGGTGGACTCTCCCTTTAATTCAGCCGGCCATCTCCTCTTTGGAGTAGAGGCTAAGCCAGCCCTCCACGTCCCTCCTCCTATATATACTTGAGGTTTTGGATGTTTTGAGACAGGATTTGATCTCTCTCTCTCACGGCGAAGCCCTACCTCTCTTCTTCCTCCTCCGCAGCGCTTAGGCGAAGCCCTGTCGGAATACCTTGCTACTCCACCACCACCACGCCGTCGTGCTGCTGTTGGAGCCCTTCCCCAACCTCTCCTTCCTCCTTGCTGGATCAAAGTGTTGGAGACGTCACCGGGCTGCACGTGTGTTGAACGCGGAGGTGCCGTCCGTTCGGCACTTGATCGGATCTACCGCGATCTGAATCGCTGCGAGTACGACTCCATCAACCGCGTTCTTGTAACGCTTCCGCTTAGCGATCTTCAAAGGTATGAAGATGCAATCTCTCCCCTCTCGTTGCTGGTTTCTCCATAGATAGATCTTGGTGAACGTAGGAAAATTTTGATTTACTACTACGTCTCCCAACAGTGGCATCATGAGCTAGGTCTATGCGTAGAATCTATGCACGAGTAGAACACAAAGCAGTTGTGGGCGTCGAGTTTGTTAATTTGCTTGCCGCTACTAGTCTTATCTTTATTCGGCGGTATTGTGGGATGAAGCGGCCCGGACCAACTTTACACGTACGCTTACGTGAGACCGGTTCCACCGCCTGACATGCACTAGATGCATAAGGTGGCTAGCGGGTGTCTGTCTCTCCTACCTTAGTCGGATCGGATTCGATGAAAAGGGTCCTTATGAAGGGTAAATAGCAATTGGCAAATCACGTTGTGGTGTTGACGTAGGTAAGAAACGTTCTTGCTAGTAACCTATAGCAGCCACGTAAAAACTTGCAACTACAAATTAGAGGACGTCTAACTTGTTTTTGCAGCATGTGCCTTGTGATGTGATATGGCCAAAGGATGTGATGTGATGCATTGTGATGTATGAATTGATCATGTTCTTGTAATAGGATTCACGACTTGCATGTCGATGATTATGACAACCGGCAGGAGCCATAGGAGTTGTCTTATTTATTGTATGACCTGCGTGTCAATCATAAACGCCATGTAATTACTTTACTTTATTGCTAAGCGTTAGCCATAGTAGTAGAAGTAATAGTTGGCGAGACAACTTCATGAAGACACAATGATGGAGATCATGATGATGGAGATCATGGTGTCGTGCCGGTGACAGTGATGATCATGGTGCCCCGAAGATGGAGATCATAGGAGCAAAATGATATTGGCCATATCATGTCACTATATTGATTGCATGTGATGTTTATCATGTTTACATCTTATTTGCTTAGAACGACGGTAGTAAATAAGATGATCTCTCAATAAAATTTCAAGAGAAGTGTTCACCCTAACTGTGCACCGTTGCTAAGGATCGTCGTTCCGAAGCACCACGTGATGATCGGGTGTGATAGGTTCTAACGTTCGCATACAACGGGTGTAAGCCAGATTTACACACGCGAAACACTTAGGTTGACTTGACGAGCCTAGCATGTACAGACATGGCCTCGGAACACGGAAGACCGAAAGGTCGAACATGAGTCGTATAGAAGATACGATCAACATGAAGATGTTCACCATGGATGACTAGTCCGTCTCACGTGATGATCGGACACGGGCTAGTTGACATGGATCATGTATCACTTGGAAGACTAGAGAGATGTCTGTCTAAGTGGGAGTTCATTAATTTGATTAAGTGAACTTAATTATCATGAACTTAGTCTAAAATTGTCTTTACAATCTATGATGTAGATCCAATGGCCAACGCGAATGTCACCCTCAATTTCAACGCGTTCCTAGAGAAAACCAAGCTGAAAGATGATGGAAGCAACTATGCGGACTGGGTCCGTAGCTTGAGGATCATCCTCATAGCTTCCAAGAGATTGTATGTCCTAGATGCACCGCTAGGTGACGCACCCGTTCTCCCAGCGGAACAAGATGTTATGAACACTTGGCAATCACGCTGCGATGATTACTCCCTTGTTCAATGCGGCATGCTTTACAGTCTAGAACCGGGGCTCCAAAAGCGTTTTGAGCAACACGGAGCATATGAGATGTTCCAGGAGCTGAAACTGGTTTTTCAAGCTCATGCCCGGGTCGAGAGATATGATGTCTCCGACAAGTTCTTCAGCTGTAAGATGGAGGAGCATAGTTCTGTCAGTGAGCACATCCTCAAGATGTCTGGGCTACACAGCCGCTTGACTCAGCTGGGGGTTAATATCCCGGATGACTCGGTCATTGACAGAATCCTCCAGTCGCTTCCACCTAGCTTCAAGAGCTTTGTGATGAACTACAACATGCAAGGTATGGAGAAGTCCATTCCTGAGTTGTACTCGATGCTGAAATCAGCGGAGGTCGAGATCAAAAAGGAGCATCAAGTGTTGATGGTGAATAAGACCACTAGTTTCAAGAAAGGCAAGGGTAAGAAGAACTTCAAGAAGGACGGCAAAGCTGTTGCCGCGCCCGGTAAGCAAGTTGCCGGGAAGAAGAAGAAAGATGGACCCAAGCCTGAGACTGAGTGCTTTTATTGCAAGGGTACCGGTCACTGGAAGCGGAACTGCCCCAAGTATTTAGCGGATAAGAAGGACGGCAACATTAAAAGTATATGTGATATACTTGTTATTGATGTGTACTTGACCAGCGCTCGTAGTAGCTCCTGGGTATTTGATACCGGTGCAGTTGCTCACATTTGTAACTCCAAGCAGGAGCTGCGGAATAAGCGGAGGCTGGCCAAGGATGAGGTGACGATGCGTGTCGGGAATGGTTCCAAGGTCGATGTGATCGCCGTCGGCACGTTACCTCTACATCTACCTTCGGGATTAGTTTTAAACCTTAATAATTGTTATTTAGTACCAGCTTTGAGCATGAACATTGTATCTGGATCTCGCTTGATGCGAGATGGCTACTCATTTAAATCCGAGAATAATGGTTGTTCTATTTATATGAGAGAAATGTTTTATGCTCATGCCCCGCTGGTCAATGGTTTATTTTTGATGAATCTCGAACGTGATGTTACACATGTCCATAGTGTGAGTACCAAAAAGTGTAAAGTTGATAACGATAGTCCCACTTACATGTGGCACTGCCGTCTTGGCCATATTGGTGTCAAACGCATGAAGAAGCTCCATGCCGATGGAATTTTGGAGTCACTTGATTTCGAATCATTTGACACATGCGAACCATGCCTCATGGGCAAGATGACCAAGACTCCGTTCTCCGGAACAATGGAGCGAGCAACTGACTTGTTGGAAATAATACATACCGATGTATGCGGTCCAATGAGCGTCGAGGCTCGCGGTGGCTACCGTTATGTTCTCACCCTCACTGATGACTTGAGTAGATACGGTTATGTCTACTTAATGAAACACAAGTCTGAAACTTTTGAAAGGTTCAAGGAATTTCAGAGTGAGGTCGAGAATCAACGTGACAGGAAAATAAAATGCCTACGATCTGATCGTGGCGGAGAATATTTAAGTCACGAGTTTGGCACGCACCTTAGGAAATGTGGAATTGTTTCACAACTCACGCCGCCCGGCACACCCCAGCGAAATGGTGTGTCTGAACGTCGTAATCGCACTCTATTGGATATGGTGCGATCTATGATGTCTCTTACCGACTTACCGCTATCATTTTGGGGATATGCATTAGAGACTGCCGCATTCACTTTAAATAGGGCACCGTCTAAATCCGTTGAGACGACACCGTATGAATTGTGGTTTGGAAAGAAACCTAAGATGTCGTTTCTAAAAGTTTGGGGATGCGATGCTTATGTGAAGAAACTTCAACCTGAGAAGCTCGAACCCAAAGCGGAAAAGTGCGTCTTCATAGGATATCCCAAGGAGACTATTGGGTATACCTTCTACCTACGATCCGAAGGCAAAGTCTTTGTTGCCAAGAATGGATCCTTTCTCGAGAAAGAGTTTCTCTCGAAAGAAGTAAGTGGGAGGAAAATAGAACTTGATGAGGAAATTGTACCTCCACTCGAACCGGAGAGTAGCGCAGCACAGGAAGTTGTTTCTGTGGAGCCTACACCGGCTAGAGAGGAAGTTAATGATGATGATCATGAAACTTCAGATCAAGTTGCTATTCGAAGGTCCACCAGGACACGTTCCGCACCAGAGTGGTACGGCAATCCTGTCCTAGAGATCATGTTGTTGGACAACGGTGAACCTTCGAACTATGAAGAAGCGATGGCGGGCCCGGATTCCAACAAATGGCTTGAGGCCATGAAATCCGAGATAGGATCCATGTATGAGAACAAAGTATGGACTTTGGTGGACTTGCCTAATGATAAGCGAGCCATTGAAAACAAATGGATCTTTAAGAAGAAGACTGACGCGGACGGTAATGTCACCGCCTATAAAGCTCGGCTTGTCGCTAAGGGTTATCGACAAGTTCAAGGAGTTGACTACGATGAGACTTTCTCACCCGTAGCGATGCTAAAGTCAGTCCGAATCATGTTAGCAGTTGCCGCATTTTATGATTATGAGATCTGGCAAATGGACGTCAAAACGGCATTCCTTAATGGCTTCCTCAAGGAAGAACTGTATATGATGCAGCCGGAAGGTTTTGTCGATCCTAAAGATGCTAACAAGGTATGCAAGCTCCAGCGCTCCATCTATGGGCTGGTGCAAGCATCTCGGAGTTGGAACATTCGCTTTAATGAGGTGATTAAAGCGTTTGGGTTTGTACAGGTTTATGGAGAACCTTGTATTTACAAGAAAGTGAGTGGGAGCTCTATAGCATTTCGTATACTGTATGTGGATGACATGCTGATAATGGGAAATAATATAGAACTCTTGGAAAGTATCAAGGCCTACTTGAATAAGTGTTTTTCAATGAAGGACCTTGGAGAAGCTGCTTACATATTAGGTATTAAGATCTATAGAGATAGATCGAAACGCCTCATTGGTCTTTCACAAAGCACATACCTTGAAAAGATATTGAAGAAGTTCAATATGCATCAGTCCAAGAAGGGGTTCTTGCCTGTGTTGCAAGGTGTGAGATTGAGTACGACTCAATGCCCGACCACGGCAAAGGATAGAGAAGAGATGAGTGTCATCCCCTATGCTTCAGCCATAGGCTCTATCATGTATGCCATGCTGTGTACCAGACCTGATGTGAACCTTGCCATAAGTTTGGTAGGGAGGTACCAAAGTGATCCCGGAGCGGAACACTGGACAGCGGTCAAGAATATCCTGAAGTACCTGAAAAGGACAAAGGACATGTTTCTCATATATGGAGGTGCCGAAGAGCTCGTCGTAAAGGGTTACGTCGACGCTAGCTTCGACACAGATCCGGACGACTCTAAGTCGCAAACCGGATACGTGTATATTTTGAATGGAGGGGCAGTCAGCTGGAGTAGCAGCAAGCAAAGCGTCGTGGCGGCATCTACATGTGAAGCGGAGTACATAGCTGCTTCGGAAGCAGCAAAGGAGGGAGTCTGGATGAAGGAGTTCATCACCGACCTAGGAGTGATTCCAAATGCGTCGGGCCCGATGACTCTACTCTGTGACAACACTGGAGCTATTGCCCTTGCGAAGGAGCCCAGGTTTCACAAGAAGACAAGACACATCAAGCGCCGCTTCAACTCCATCCGTGATTACATTCAGGAGGGAGACATAGATATTTGTAAAGTGCATACGGATCTGAATGTCGCAGATCCGTTGACTAAACCTCTCTCATGAGCAAAACATGATCAACACCAGAACGCTATGGGTGTTCGATTCATCACAATGTAACTAGATTATTGACTCTAGTGCAAGTGGGAGACTGTTGGAAATATGCCCTAGAGGCAATAATAAAATGGTTATTATTGTATTTCCTAGTTCATGATAATTGTCTATTATTCATGCTACAATTGTGTTAACCAGAAACCGTAATACATGTGTGAATACATAGACCATCACATGTCCCTAGTGAGCCTCTAGTTGGCTAGCTCGTTGATCAATAGATGGTCACGGTTTCATGACCATGGACATTGGATGTCGTTGATAACGGGATCACATCATTAGGAGAATGATGTGATGGACAAGACCCAATCCTAAGCATAGCACAAGATCGTGTAGTTCGTTTGCTAAAGCTTTTCAATGTCAAGTATCATTTCCTTAGACCATGAGATTGTGTAACTCCCGGATACCGTAGGAATGCTTTGGGTGTGCCAAACGTCACAACGTAACTGGGTGGCTATAAAGGTACGCTACGGGTATCTCCGAAAGTGTCTGTTGGGTTGACACGAATCAAGACTGGGATTTGTCACTCCGTGTGACGGAGAGGTATCTCTGGGCCCACTCGGTAAGACATCATCATAATGAGCTCAATGTGACTAAGGAGTTAGCCACGGGATGATGTGTTATGGAACGAGTAAAGAGACTTGCCGGTAACGAGATTGAACAAGGTATGGCGATACCGACGATCGAATCTCGGGCAAGTACCATACCGATAGACAAAGGGAATTGTATACGGGATTGATTGAATCCCTGACATCGTGGTTCATCCGATGAGATCATCGTGGAGTACGTGGGAGCCAACATGGGTATCCAGATCCCTCTGTTGGTTATTGGCCAGAGAGGTGTCTCGGTCATGTCTACGTGTCTCCCGAACCCGTAGGGTCTACACACTTAAGGTTCGATGACGCTAGGGTTATAGGGAAAAGGTATACGTGATTACCGAAGGTTGTTCGGAGTCCCGGATGAGATCCCGGACGTCACGAGGAGCTCCGGAATGGTCCGGAGGTAAAGATTGATATATAGGAAGTCCAGTTTTGGTCACCGGAAAGTTTTCGGGCTCATCGGTAGTGTACCGGGAGTGCCGGGAGGGTGCCGGAGGACCCCCGGGAGGGGTGTGACGACCAAAGGACCACATGGGCTGTTAGATAAAGTGTGCCAGCCCTTATTGGGCTGGGCAAGACTTTTGCTAAAGGCCCATGCGGCTGGAGATAAGGAGATAAGGCAAAAAGGATTTAAAAGGAGGAGATCCACCTCCCTTGTGGGAGGTGGACTCTCCCTTTAATTCAGCCGACCATCTCCTCTTTGGAGTAGAGGCTAAGCCAGCCCTCCACGTCCCTCCTCCTATATATACTTGAGGTTTTGGATGTTTTGATACAGGATTTGATCTCTCTCTCTCACGGCGAAGCCCTACCTCTCTTCTTCCTCCTCCGCAGCGCTTAGGCGAAGCCCTGTCGGAATACCTTGCTACTCCACCACCACCACGCCGTCGTGCTGCTGTTGGAGCCCTTCCCCAACCTCTCCTTCCTCCTTGCTGGATCAAGGTGTTGGAGACGTCACCGGGCTGCACGTGTGTTGAACGCGGAGGTGCCGTCCGTTCGGCACTTGATCGGATCTACCGCGATCTGAATCGCTGCGAGTACGACTCCATCAACCGCGTTCTTGTAACGCTTCCGCTTAGCGATCTTCAAAGGTATGAAGATGCAATCTCTCCCCTCTCGTTGCTGGTTTCTCCATAGATAGATCTTGGTGAACGTAGGAAAATTTTGATTTACTACTACGTCTCCCAACACTACAGCGCGAGCAAATAATCTACAACATAATTTGCAAAGACACTACTGACTATGTTCATGATAATGAGTTCAATTAATCACATTACTGAAGAACTCCCACTCAAATTGACATCCCTCCGGTCATTCGAGTGATACATGATCCAAATTCACCAACTCGAGTCCAATCATCACGTGAGTTGAGGTGGTTTCAATGTTGAACATCATCATGTTGATCATATCTACTATATGACTCATGTTCGACCTTTCGGTCTCTTGTGTTCCGAGGCCATGTCTATACATGCTAGGCTCATCAAGTTTAACCCGAGTGTTCTGCATGTGCAACACTGGCTTGCACCCGTTGTATGTGAACGTAGAGTCTATCACACCCGATCATCACGTGGTGTCTTGACACGACGAACTTTCGCAACGGTGCACATTCTGGGAGAACACAATTTATCTTGAAATTAAGTGACAGATCACCTTATAATGCTACCGTCGTCCTAAGCAAAACAAGGTGCATAAAAGGATTAACATCACATGCAAATCATAAGTGACATGATATGGCCATGAACTTGTGCTTTTGATCTCCATCTTGAAAGCACCAACATGATCTCCATCGTCACAGACATGACACCATGATCTCCATCATCTTGATCTCCATCAACGTGTCTCCATCGGGGTTGTCGCGCCCACCATGCTTCTACTACTACTGCTACCGTTTACCGAAAAAGTAAAGCATTACATAGCGCTTAATGATTGACACGCAGGTCATACAATAATTAAAGACAACCCTATGGCTCCTGCCGGTTGCCGTACTCATCGACATGCAAGTCATGATATTCTATACAAAACATGATCACCTCATACATCACATATATCTCATCATGTAATTGGCCATATCACATCACAACATACCCTGCAAAAACAAGTTAGACGACCTCTAATTGTTGTTGCATGTTTTACGTGGCTGCTACGGGTATCTAGCAAGAACAATTCTCACCTGCGCAAAAACCACAACAGTGATACATAAGTTACTTTTCAACCTTCTCAAGGACCGCCTTTGTCGAATCCGATCCAACTAAAGTAGGAGAAACAGACACCCACCAGCCATCTTTGTGCAACGAGGTTACACATCAGTCAATGGAACTGGTCTCTCGTAAGCATACGAGTAAGGTTGGTCCGGGCCGGTTCATCCCACAATGCCGCTGAACCAAAACACGACCAAGGGAGGAAGCAATCTAAGCATCAACGCCCAAAAACTCTCTGTGTTCTACTCGAGATCTCATCTACACATAAACCTAGCCCATGATGCCACTGTTGGGGAATGTTGCATGGGAAACAAAAAATTTCCTACGCACACGCAAGATCTATCCATGGTGATGAGCATCTATGAGAGGGAGAGTGGATCTACATACCCTTGTAGATCGCTAAGCGGGAAGCGTTAAGAAACGCGGTTGGTGTAGTCGAACGTCTTCGCGATCCAAATCGCCGAGCGTCCCGCGATCTCATCACGATCCATCCCGCGATCCAATCACGATCCATCCCGTGAGCTCATCATGATCTTTCCCGCGATCTCATCACGATCCGTCACGCAATCTTGATCATGGTCCTTCCGATCTAGCGCCGAACGGACGGTACCTCCGCGTTCAGCACACGTACAGCTTGATGACGATCTCCGCCTTCTTGATCCAGCAAGAGGGAGCGGAGAGGTACAAGAGTTCTCCGGCAGCATGACAGCGCTCCGGCGATGGTGGTGGAGCTATTCCGGCAGGGCTTCGCCTAAGCACTTCAGAAATCCGATCTAGAGGAGAAACTATGCACTAGAGGAACGGGTAGCACGTGGCTGAAAATCTAGTGCAAAAACCCTAAAACCACCAGCATATATAGGAGGGAGGGAGGGGAGGCCTTGGCGCAAGGGCCAAGCCTCCTTTGGTTCAGCCGAAGTGGGGAGGAGAGGAGGACCCCTCCTCCAATCCTAGTAGGACTAGGATTCCTCCCCTTTTTGCCTTTTTTCCACTTTTCCCTTTGGGTTTTTCTTTCCCTAGCCGCATGGGCCTTGTGTGGGACTTCCACCAGCCCAGTAAGGGATGGTATTCACTCTCCCCCATCCCATGAAGCCTCTTGGGTCGAAATACCCCTCCCGGTGGTCTCCCGGTACACTACCGATGAGCCCGAAACTTTTCCGGCGACCAAAATAGGACTTCCTATATTTGAATCTTTACCTACGGACCATTCCGGAGCTCCTCGTGATGTCCGGGATCTCATCCGGGATTCCGAACAACCTTCGGTCACCACCATACATAACTCTATACTATCGAAACGTCACCAAACCTTAAGTGTGCAGACCCTGCGGGTTCGAGAACTATGTAGACATGACCGAGACACCTCTACGGTCAATAACCAATAGAGGGACCTGGATGCCCATGTTGGTTCCTACATATTCTACGAAGATCTTTATCGGTCAAACCTCTATGTCAAGGATTCAGTTAATCCCGTATGGTGTTCCCTTTGTTCTTCGGTATGTTACTTGCCCGAGATTCGATCGTCGGTATCTCCATACCTAGTTCAACCTCGTTACTGGCAAGTCTCTTTACTCGTTCCGTAGTACAAGATCCCGTGACTAACACTTAGTCACATTGCTTGCAAGGCTTATTGTGATGTTGTATTACCGAGTGGGCCCTGAGATACCTCTCCGTCACACGGAGTAACAAATCCTAGTCTTGATCCATGCCAACTCAATAGACACCTTCGGAGATACCTGTAGAGCACCTTTATAGTCACCCAGTTACGTTGCGATGTTTGATGCACACAAGGCACTCTTCCGGTGTCCGTGAGTCACATGATCTCACGGTCATAGGAAGATATACTTGACATGCAGAAAACTGTAGCAATAAGCTGACACGATCATATGCTACGTTTGTAGTTTGGGTCTTGTCCATCACATCATTCTCCTAATGACGTGATCCCGTTATCAAATGACATCTGATGTCCATGGCTAGGAAACCTTAACCATCTTTGATTAACGAGCTAGTCTATTAGAGGCATATTAGGGACATGGTTTTGTTTATGTATGCACGCATGCATCTAAGTCTCCGATCAATACAATTATAGCATGGATAATAAACGATTATCATGAACAAGGAAATATGATAATAACTAATTTATTATTGCCTCTAGGGCATATTTCCAACAAATCCTACTAGGAGTAGGATTCCTCCTCTCCACTTGGAAACCCTTTCCACCTTTTCCACCTTTGGGTTTTCCCCATCCTAGCCGCATGGGCCTCAGTGGGGGGTTCGTCTAGCCCACTAGGGGCTGGTTTGACTCCTCCCACAGCCCATGAGGTCCTTTGGGTCGAGACACCCCTCCCGATGGCCCCCGGTACCCTCCCGGCACTCCCGGTACACTACTAGAGTACCCAAAACTTTTCCGGTGACCAAAACAGGACTTCCTATATATCAATATTTACCTCCGGATCATTCTGGAGCTCCTCGTGACGTCCAGGATCTCATCCAGGACTCCGGACAACCTTTGGTCACCACCATACATAACTCTACTATACCAAAACGTCACCAAACCTTAAGTGTGCATACCCTCCGGGTTCGAGAACTATGTAGACATGACCGAGACACCTCCACGGTCAATAACCAATAGCGGGACCTGGATGCCCATATTGTTTCCTACATATTATACAAAGATCTTTATCGGTTGAACCTCTATGTCAAGATTCAGTTAATCCCGTACGCTATTCCCTTTGTTCTTCGGTATGTTACTTGCCCGAGATTCGATCATCGGTATCTCTATACCTAGTTCAAACTCGTTACCAGCAAGTCTCTTTACTCGTTCCGTAATACCAGATCCCGTGGCTAACACTTAGTCACATTGCTTGCAAGGCTTATTGTGATGTTGTATTATCGAGTGGGCCCTGAGATACCTCTTCGTCACACGGAGTAACAAATCCTAGTCTTGATCCATGCCCACTCAACATACACCCTCAGAGATACTTGTAGAGCATCTTTATAGTCAACCAGTTACGTTGTGACATTTGATACACACAAGGTATTCCTCCGGTGTCAGTGAGTTGCATGATCCCATGGTCATAGGAACATATACTTGACATGTAGAAAACTATAGCAATAATCTGACATGATTATATGCTATGTTTATAGTTTGGGTCTTGTCCATCACATCATTCTCCTAATGATGTGATCCCGTTAACAAATGACATCTCATGTCTATGGCCAGGAAATCTTGACCAACTTTGGTCAATGAACTAGTTAACTAGATGTTGGGGAACGTTTCATGGGAAACAAAAAATTTCCTACGCACACGCAAACCTATCCATGGTGATGAGCATCTACGAGAGGGGGAGTTGATCTACGTACCCTTGTAGATCGCTAAGCAGGAAGCGTTAAGAAACGCGGTTGGTGTAGTCGAACGTCTTCGCGATTCAAATCGCCGAGCATCCCGCGATCCAATCACGATCCGTCCCGCGATCTCGTCACGATCCGTCCCGCGATCACGTCATGAACCGTCCCGCGATCCAATCACGAACCGTCCCGTGGCCTTGATCACGCTCCTTCCGATCTAGTACCGAACAGACGGCACCTCCGCGTTCAGCACACGTGCAGCTTGATGACGATCTTCGCCGTCTTGATCCAGCAAGAAGAAGTGGAGAGGAGGCAGAGTTAGCCGGCAGCGTGACGGCGCTCCAGCGATGGTGGTGGTGCAATTCCGGCAGGGCTTCGCCTAAGCGCTGTGGAAATACGATCTAGAGGAGAAACTATGCACCGGTGGAACGGGTAGCACGTGGCCGGAAAAACTAGTGTAAACAGCCCCAAATACACCAGTATATAAAGTAGGGAGGGAGGAGGGCTGGCTTGGTGCAAGGGCCAAGCCAATTCGGCTGCAAGAGGGAGGGAGAGAAGGACTCTCCTTCTCCAATCCTAGTTGGACTAGGATTACTCCCTATTGGCCCTTTTTTCCACCTTTTCTTTAGGCCTTTTTCCTCCTGGCGCCATGGGCCTTTTGTGGCTATTCCACCAGCCCACAAAGGGCTGGTTATTAATCTCCCACAGCCCATGGACCCTCTAGGGTCGAAATACCCCTCCCGGAGGTCTCCCGGTACACTACCGGCACTCCCGGTACACTACCAATGAGCCCGAAACTTTTCCGGCGACCAAACGGGGACTTCCTATATATGAATCTTTACCTCTGGACCATTCCGGAGCTCCTCGTGACGTCCAGGATCTCATTAGGGACTCCGAACAAACTTCGGTCAGCACCATACATTACTCTATACTACCGAAACATCACCAAACCTTAAGTGTGCAGACCCTGCGGGTTCGAGAACTATGTAGACATGACCGAGACACCTCTACGGTCAATAACCAATGGCGGGACCTGGATGTCCACATTGGTTCCTACATATTCTACGAAGATATTTATCGGTCGAACCTCTATGTCAAGGATTCAGTTAATCCCGTATGATGTTCCCTTTGTTCTTCGGTATGTTACTTGCCCGAGATTCGATCGTCGGTATCTCCATACCTAGTTCAACCTCGTTACTGGCAAGTCTCTTTACTCGTTCCGTAATACAAGATCCTGTGACCAACACTTAGTCACATTGCTTGCAAGGCTTATTGTGATGTTTGTATTACCGAGTGGGCCCTGAGATACCTCTTCGTCACACGGAGTAACAAATCCCAGTCGTGATCCATGCCAACTCAACAGACACCCTAGGAGACACCTGTAGAGCACCTTTATAGTCACCCAGTTATGTTGCGATGTTTGATACACACAAGGTACTCCTCCGATATCTGTGAGTTGCATGATCTCATGGTCATAGGAACATATACTTGACATGTAGAAAACAGTAGCAATAAACTGACACGATCGTAAGCTACGTTTGTAGTTTGGGTCTTGTCCATCACATCATTCTCCTAATGATGTGATCCCGTTATCAAATGACATCCCATGTCCATGGCTAGGCAACCTTAACCATCTTTCAATCAACGAGCTAGTTCACTAGAGGCATACTATGGACATTGTGTTTGTCTATGTATCCACACATGTATCCATGTTTCCAATTAATACAATTATAGCATGGATAATAAACAATTATCATGAACAAGGAAATACAATAATAAACACTTTATTTATTGCCTCTAGGGCATATTTCCAACAGTCTCCCACTTGCACTAGAGTCAATAATCTAGTTCACATCACTATGTGATTTACATTGTAATGAATCGAACACCCATGCAGTTCTGGTGTTGATCATGCCCTTGGAAGAGGTTTAGTCAACGGGTCTGCAACATTCAGATCCGTGTGCACTTTGCAAATATTTATGTCTTTCTCCAAGATGTAATCGCGGATGGAGTTGAAGCGTCGCTTTATGTGTCTGGTCCTCTTGTGAAACCTTGATTCCTTGGCCAGAGCAATGGCACCAGTGTTTTTACAGAACAGGTTCATTGGATTCAGTGCACTGGGCACTACTCCAAGATCTGTCATGAACTGCTTCATCTAGACACCATACATCGCCGCCTCCGAGGCTGCGATGTATTCCGCTTCGCACGTAGAATCAGCTACCACGCTTTGCTTGGAACTGCACCAGCTTACCGCTCCTCCGTTAAGAATAAATACGTATCCGGTTTGTGACTTAGAGTCGTCCGGATCAGTGTCAAAGCTTGCATCGATGTAACCCTTTACGACGAGCTCTTCATCACCTCCATAAACGAGAAACATTTCCTTAGTCCTTTTCAGGTACTTAAGGATATTCTTGACCGCTTGCCAGTGCTCCATTCCAGGATCACTTTGAAACCTTCCGGCCATACTTATGGCAAGGCTGACATCGGGTCTTGTGCACAGCATTGCATACATGATAGAGCCTATGGCTGAAGCATAGGGGATGACACTCATCTTTTCTCTATCTTCTGCAGTTACTGGGCATTGAGTCTTACTCAACTTCACACCTTGTAATACAGGCAAGAACCCCTTCTTCGACTGTTCAATTTTGAAGTTCTTCAAAACTTTATCAAGGTATGTGCTCTGTGAAAGTGCTATTAAGCGTCTCGATCTATCTCTATAGATCTTAATGCCTAATATGAAAGCAGCTTCTCCTAGGTCCTTCATTGAAAAACTCTTGTTCAAATATTCCTTCACGCTTTCCAGCATTTCTATATTGTTTCCAATCAGCAATATGGCATCCACATATAATACTAGAAACATTATAGAGCTCCCACTCACTTTCTTGCAAATACAAGCTTCTCCGTAAACTTGTATAAACTCAAACGCTTTGATCACCTCATCAAAGCGCTTATTCCAACTCTGAGATGCTTGCACCAGACCATAAATGGATCGCTGGAGTTTGCAAACTTTGTCAGCATTCTCTGGATCGACAAAACCTTCGGGTTGCATCATATACAACTCTTCCTCAAGGAAACCGTTGAGGAACGCTGTTTTTACATCCATCTGCCAAATTTCATAGTCGAAATAGGCAGCTATTGCTAACATGATTCTGACAGACTTAAGCATCGCTACAGGTGAGAAAGTCTCATCGTAGTCAACTCCTTGAACTTGCGAAAAACCCTTTGCCACAAGTCGAGCTTTATAGACGGTGACATTACCGTCCGCGTCTGTCTTCTTCTTAAAGATCCATTTGTTCTGAATGGCCTTTCGCCCTTCAGGTAATACTTCCAAAGTCCATACTTTGTTTTCATACATGGATCCCATCTCGGATTTCATGGCCTCTAACCATTTCTCGGAATCCAGGCCCATCACTGCTTCTCCATAGCTCGTAGGTTCATTGTTGTCCAACAACATGACCTCCAAGACAGGGTTGCCATACCACTCAGGGGTAGTACGTGGCCTTGTCGACCTACGAGGTTCAATAGCTGCTTGATCCGAAGCTTCATGATCATCATCATTAACTTCCTCTTCTATCGTCGTAGGTTCCACAGAAACATCTTTCTGCGCTGCGCTACTTTCTGGTTGAAGTAAAGGTTCAATAACCTCATCAAGCTCTATTTTCCTCCCACTCAATTCTTTCGAGAGAAACTCTTTCTCAAGAAATGTTCCGTTTTTAGCGACAAACACTTTGCCTTCGGATCTGAGATAGAAGGTATACCCGACTGTCTCTTTCGGGTATCCTATGAAGACGCATTTCTCCGCTTTGGGTTCCAGCTTTTCAGGCTAAAGCTTTTTGACATAAGCATCACATCCCCAAATTTTAAGAAACGAAAACTTTGGCTTCTTGCCAAACCACAGTTCATATGGCGTCGTCTCAACGGATTTTGATGGTGCCCTATTTAAAGTGAATGCAGGTGTCTCTAATGCATAACCCCAAAACGATAGTGGCAAATCAGCAAGAGACATCATAGAACGCACCATATCTAATAAGGTTCGATTACGACGTTCGGACACACCATTACGCTGTGGTGTTTTGGGCGGTGTCAACTGTGAAACAATTCCACATTGTCTTAAGTGACTGCCAAACTCATAACTCAGATATTCACCTCCTCGATCAGATCGTAGGAACTTAATCTTCTTGTTATGATGATTCTCAACTTCACTCTGAAATTGCTTGAACTTTTCAAACGTTTCAGACTTGTGTTTCATTAAGTAAATATACCCATATCTACTTAAGTCATCAGTGAAGGTGAGAAAATAACGATATCCACCATGCGCTGTAACATTCATTGGACCGCACACATCGGTGTGTATGATTTCCAATAAGTCACTTGTCCGTTCCATTGTTCTAGAGAACGGCGTTTTAGTCATCTTGCCCATGAGGCATGGTTCACATGTGTCAAGTGATTCAAAATCAAGTGACTCCAAAAGTCCATCAACATGGAGCTTCCTCATGCATTTTACACCAATATGACCTAAACGGCAGTGCCACAAGAAAGTGGTACTATCATTATTAATTCTACATCTTTTGGCATCAATGTTATGAACATGTGTGTCATCACTATCAAGATTTAATATGAATAAACCCCTAACATTGGGTGCATGACCATAAAAGATATTACTCATATAAATAGAACAACCTTTATTCTCTGATTTAAATGAGTAACCGTCTCGCAATAAACAAGATGCAGATATAATGTTCATGCTTAACGCAGGCACTAAATAACAATTATTCAGGTTCATCACTAATCCCGATGGTAATCGAAGAGAGAGCGTGCCGACGGCGATCACATCAACCTTGGAACCATTTCCCACGCGCATCGTCACTTCGTCCTTTGCCAGCCTTCGTTTATTCCGTAGTTCCTGCTTTGAGTTGCAAATGTGAGCAACCGAACCGGTATCAAATACCCAGGCACTACTACGAGAGCTAGTAAGGTACACATCAATAACATGTATATCATATATACCTTGTTTGTCGTTGGCCGCCTTCTTGTCAGCCAGGTACTTGGGGCAGTTCCGCTTCCAGTGACCAGTTCCTTTGCAATGAAAGCACTCAGTTTCTGGCTTGGGTCCATGCTTGGGCTTCTTTGCAGGAGTAGCAACTGCTTTGCCATCCTTCTTGGTTTTACCCTTCTTGCCCTTGCCCTTGACTTTGCCATTTTTCTTGAAACTAGTGGTTTTATTGACCATCAACACTTGATGTTCTTTCTGGATTTCAGACTCAGCGACTTTTAGCATCGCAAACAGCTCGGCGACTGACTTGTTCATCCCGTGCATGTTATAGTTCATCACAAAGCTCTTGTAACTAGGTGGCAGTGATTGAAGAACTCTGTCAGTGATCGCCTCTGGCGGAAGGGCAATTCCCAACTCTGCTAGATGAGTTGAATACCCAGACATTCTGAGCATATGTTCACTGATAGACCCGTTCTCCTCCATCTTGCAAGCATAAAACTTATCGGAGGTTTCATACCTCTCAATCCGGGCGTTCTTCTGAAAGATAAACTTCAACTCCTGGAACATCTCATATGCTCCATGACGTTCAAAACGTCTTTGAAGTCCCGGTTCTAAGCCATACAATATTGCACACTGAACTATTAAGTAATCTCCAGAACGTGCCTCCCAAGCGTTCTTAACGTCTTCGGAGGTCATGTCTTTTGGTTGGTCACCAAGCGGTGCATCAAGGACATATGATTTATGGGAAGCCGTGAGGATAATCCTCAGATTACAGGCCCATTCAACAAAGTTACTTCCATCATCTTTCAGTTTAGCTTTCTCTAGGAACGCATTAAAATTCAGGGGTGCTACTGTGCGAGCCATTGATCTACAACATAAATATGCAAAGTTTACTTAGACTATTGTTCAAGATAATGAGTTTAGTTAATCAAATTACTAAATCTCCCACTCAAGTTGACATCCCTCAGGTCATCTGAGTGTCACATGATCCAAGTTCACCAACTCAAGTCCGATCATCACGTGAGTTGAGGTGGCTTCAATGGTGAACATCATTATGTTGATCATATCTACTATATGACTCATGTTCGACCTTTCGGTCTCTTGTGTTCCGAGGCCATGTCTGTACATGCTAGGCTCGTCAAGTTTAACCCGAGTGTTCTGCGTGTGCAACACTGGCTTGCACCCGTTGTATGTGAACGTAGAGTCTATCACACTCGATCATCACGTGGTGTCTCAACACAACGAACTTTCGCAACGGTGCACACTCGGGGAGAACACAATTTTATCTTGAAATTTAAGTGAGGGATCACCTTATAATGCTACCGTCGTACTAAGCATAACAAGGTGCATAAAAGGATTAACATCACATGCAATTCATAAGTGACATGATATGGCCATGAACTCATGCTCTAGATCTCCATCTTGAAAGCACCGGCATGATCTTCATCGTCACCGGCACGACACCATGATCTCCATCATCTTGATCTCCATCAACATGTCGCCATCAAGTTTGTCACACCCTACATGCTTCTACTACTATTGCTACCATTTAGCGATAAAGTAAAGCATTACATAGCGCTTAATGATTGACACACAGGTCATACAATAATTAAAGACAACCCTATGGCTCCTGCCGGTTGCCGTACTCATCGACATGCAAGTCGTGAAATTCTATACATCACATGATCATCTCATACATCACATATATCACATCATGTAATTGGCCATATCACATCACAACATACCCTGCAAAAACAAGTTAGACGTCCTCTAATTGTTGTTGCATGTTTTACGTGGCTGCTACGGGTTTCTAGCAAGAACGATTCTCACCTAAGCATAAAGCACAACTGTGATACATAATTTGCTTTTCAACCTTCTCAAGGACCGCCTTTGTCGAATCTGATCCAACTAAAGTGAGAGAAACTGCCACCCGCAAGCCATCTAGGCAACAAGTTGCGTCGAGGGAACCGGTCTCTCATAAGCGTACGAGTAATGTTGGTCTGGGCCGCTTCATCTCACAATACCGCTGAACCAAAATCCGACCAAGGAAGGAAGCAATCTAAGCATCAACGCCCACAAACCTTTTGTGTTCTACTCGAGATCTCATCGAACCATCAACCTAGCTCTGATACCACTGTTGGGGAACGTTGCATGGGAAACAAAAAATTTCCTACGCACACGCAAACCTATCCATGGTGATGAGCATCTACGAGAGGGGGAGTTGATCTACGTACCCTTGTAGATCGCTAAGCAGGAAGCGTTAAGAAACGCGGTTGGTGTAGTCGAACGTCTTCGCGATTCAAATCGCCGAGCGTCCCACGATCCAATCACGATCCATCCTGTGATCTCGTCATGATCCGTCCCGCGATCACGTCACGAACCGTCCCGCGATCCAATCACGAACCGTCCCGTGGCCTTGATCACGGTCCTTCCGATCTAGTACCGAACGGACGACACCTCCGCGTTCAGCACACGTGCAGCTTGATGACGATCTCCACCGTCTTGATCCAGCAAGAAGAATTGGAGAGGAGGAAGAGTTCGCCGGCAGCGTGAAGGTGCTCCGGCGATGGTGGTGGTGCAATTCCGGCAGGGCTTCACCTAAGCGCTGCGGAAACACGATCTAGAGGAGAAACTATGCACCGATGGAACGGGTAGCACGTGGCCGGACTAGTGCAAACAGCCCCAAATCCACCAGTATATAAAGGAGGGAGGGAGGAGGGCTGGCTTGGCGCAAGGTCCAAGCCAATTCGGCCGCAAGAGGGAGGGAGAGAAGGACTCTCCTTCTCCAATCCTAGTTGGACTAGGATTGCTCCCTATTGGCCCTTTTTTCCACCTTTTCTTTAGGCCTTTTTCCTCCTGGTGCTATGGGCCTTTTGTGGCTGTTCCACCAGCCCACCAAGGGCTGGTTATTAATCTCCCAGAGCCCATGGACCCTCTAGGGTCGAAATACCCCTCCCGGAGGTCTCCCGGTACACTACCGATGAGCCCGAAACTTTTCCGGCGACCAAACCGGGACTTCCTATATATGAATCTTTACCCCCGGACCATTCCGGAGCTCCTTGTGACATCCAGGATCTCATCCGGGACTCCTAACAAACTTCAGTCACCACCATACATAACTCTATACTATCGAAATGTCACCAAACCTTAAGTGTGCAGACCCTGCGGGTTCGAGAACTATGTAGACATGACCGAGACACCTCTACGATCAATAACCAATGGCGGGACCTGGATGTCCACATTGGTTCCTACATATTCTATGAAGATCTTTATCGGTCGAACCTCTATGTCAAGGATTCAGTTAATCCCGTATGATGTTCCCTTTGTTCTTCGGTATGTTACTTGCCCGAGATTCGATCGTCGGTATCTCCATACCTAGTTCAACCTCGTTACCGGCGAGTCTCTTTACTCGTTCCGTAATGCAAGATCCCGTGACTAACAATTAGTCATATTGTTTGCAAGGCTTATTGTGATGTTGTATTACCGAGTGGGCCCTGAGATACCTCTCCGTCACACGGAGTAACAAATCCCAGTCTTGATCATGCCAACTCAACAGACACCCTCGGAGACACCTGTAGAGCACCTTTATAGTCACTCAGTTACGTTGTGACGTTTGATACACACAAGGTACTCCTCCGATATCTGTGAGTTGCATGATCTCATGGTCATAGGAACATATACTTGACATGCAGAAAATAGTAGCAATAAATTGACACGATCATAAGCTACGTTTGTAGTTTGGGTCTTGTCCATCACATCATTCTCCTAATGATGTGATCCCGTTATCAAATGACATCCCATGTCCATGGCTAGGAAGCCTTAACCATCTTTCAATCAACGAGCTAGTTCACTAGAGTCATACTAGGGATATTGTGTTTGTGTATGTATCCACACATGTATCCATGTTTCCAATTAATACAATTATAGCATGGATAATAAACAATTATCATGAACAAGGAAATACAATAATAAACACTTTATTTATTGCCTCTAGGGCATATTTCCAACACTAGAAGCATACTAGGGACACATTGTTGTCTATGTACCCACACATGTATTTGAGTTTCCAATCAATACAATTATAGCATGGATAATAAATGATTATCACGAACAAGGAAATATAATAATAACCAATTTATTATTGCTTCTAGGGCATATTTCCAACATTTATCCTCCCTCTTGAGGCATGTATTTGTCCTCTTATGCGAGGCTTTGCCATGAGGGCCGGGTACCAACGTGTGGACTTTATGTTAGTGTTGTCTAGGGAAAGGTATTGTTCGGGTGCTTACCTTGGGTACTTAATGTAGCGCGAGATGTGAATTGACACGAAGGTTCTCCGAGTCTTGTGGGTAAAGTGTGCAACCTCTAAAGAATGTCAAACTATGTGAATAGCCGTGTCCATGGTCAATGACATTTGGGTGGTGCTGCTTAAACTATGTCTAGTGTTTTACAAACTTGGGTATGTCAAAGAAAACCTTGAGCTATGACATATGGTCTGTCGATATGTTGAAACTAGAGTTGAGATGCTCTGTTTATATTGATATCTATAACCTGTTCATATGGATATCTGTAACCTGTTGATGCATGATTTCTAAAATGGTAGGACATGTCGTTGCACTAAAAAACTAGCTTTCCGCAAACATACAAACTTAGGTGTTAAGCCTTGCATGTTATCCCACTTTCAATCATGGGTTGCTTACGAGTAAATTCAAAAGTACTCATTGGCTTGTCCCTGGTTATTTAGTTGTCCAGGCATGGAAGAACACCAATTTTATGTAGGGTACTTTGATGACGAACATGCAAACTATGACGCTCTCCAGTCAGAATGCTTGTAGGGTTAAGGCAGGTGACATGGGTCCAAGTTATCGTTGGAGATTTCCACTGCGGGTGTTTATTTGATGTTTGGCCTTCACGACCCTATTTGTGTAAGACATGACCATAATGGTCATATTTGTGTAAGACAATATGTAACGGATGTAAGACTCTTGATTATTCAGTTCTGTGTATTTAGTGAGCATTGATCTTGGGATCACTGTACACGTGCAATCGAGGGCTTCGACTTATGATTCAGGGTCCCCATAGTCAATGTGACGGGCGCCACTGGGAGCTTTTCCCACCACTGCTAGGGTATTTGCGCCGGCCACTGCTAGGCATTCCTACAGTAGTGATACATACTAGTAGTATAGAGAATTGATATACAACAGAAGACTTGTATACAATCTAGTATGCAGAGAATTGATATACACCAAGACTTATATAAAAATCAGTATACAACGAAACATGAACTATTATGGAAACTTCTTGCAAGCCATGTGTGGTCAGACGCACCTTGCAAGCTGTTGTCTTGTGAGGCCACGTACGAGGTGCAATACCCAAGTAGGAGGTGGGAAGTTTATCTTCTCCCAAGGTGTCCTGATCCGGCGGGCTTGAGGGAGGTGAGTTCGTCAGGGTGAGGTTAGGGTTTGGGTTGAAGAGGAGGAAAAGATGCGTCAGAGAGAGGGAGGACAAGAGAGATGGAGGAAACTTACTAGGAGATGAGAGCTCGACGATGACGTCACGGTCACCAGAGGCGGCAAGGCATCGAACATGTAGCTCATGGAGAGGATATGTCACAAGTCGACAAGATAGGGGAAGAGGAGTCGAGGAAGTAGCTATTCACCTATAGTGGGATGCGTCGCGGGTATACAAGAAGGCGAGAGTCATTACGGCGGTGATGGATGCGATATTTGGGGTAGGAGAGCGTTGGGGCTGGTGGGGGGAAGGGAGACGAGGGCTTGAGGGCGGGTGGGGGAAAGGAGACGAGGGCTTCAGGACGAGAGGAGCACGAGGATATATGGGAGAATGACGGGTGAGGGCATGAGATTTGGGGTTAGACAAAGTCTCCATCTTCCCGAATCTAAGAATCCACGGCCAATTCCATGGTTGGCAAATGAACAAATAGGTTTGGGAATTCGCAAATGAAATCCATCAAGTCAGACCCAAATGATGGGTACAAAACAAGCCATTAGACCTCTTTGGTTCATATGACAGGAATGTCACATGAATAGAGAAACTATAGAAACTGAAATGACATATGTTTCGATTTTTATAGTGAAAATGATATCATGTGATTCATAGGATATGAACCATTTCATCGGGTCTATCTTAATGTTTTTTTTCTTTAAAATACGAATGATTGGTCCTTATTCTGATTAGGAATTCATTCCTACAAATCAAAAGACTCCAAAGAAAATTTTTCTACAAAATTCCAGTCCTTTAGAATTCTTGCAAAATTCATATAAACAAAAGGAGGCTTGGATCCATTCCTAAAAAATCAAAGGGCTTCAAATATTGTTTTTCTATAAATTTCCTATCCCTTAGAATTCCTACAAAACTCCTATAAACTAAAAGAGGCCTAGAGGTGTGACGCAAAGTTCTAGAGGCATTATCAAAAGAGAAAACTTTTTTGCAGTGACATGTCTCTGAATCGCTGAAATTGCAGTGCCATTTATCTAGTTAATCCTCCGTCTAAGTTCAGTACAAACAAACATGGTGATTTTGGAATTGGCAAGCAAAATCTGTGTGCGAAAACACCAAAATGCCAAACATCCCTTCGACTCGAACTATCCGTTATCTCTGGTGCCGTCCTCTCCGCCCCACCCTCCCCCGCCTTCCCATCTACACAAGCACGCACAAAAAAAAGGCCAAACTCCACCGGGAAAAGGGTAAAGCGGGGAAGCCATGGCGCTCTCCAGCTGCTGGAGCATGCGCCTCCCCTGCAGCCCCTCCCGCCCGGCCCTCAACCCTCGCCGCAGCCGCCTCCTCTTCGGCCCCTCCGTCCCCGTCCTCAACCCTCGCCCCAGCCGCCTCCCCTACCTCCCCGCCACGTCCCATGTCCCCGATTCCGGCCGACGTCGCTGCCTCCGCCTGGGTCGCCCGCCCCATGCGTACATCTCGGCGCCGGCGCCCGGCCCCGACGCCTACCAGTCACCCTCCTTCGACGCCGCAGAGGCGGCCGCCGATGTGGCCGCCGCCATCTCCTCAACTGACGCCATCACCTGGGCTGGCGTCTGGGCCCTCCTGTCGCAGCACAAGGCCCGCCTGGCGATCTCCCTCGCCGCGCTCCTCGCGTGCACGACCTGCACCCTCTCCATGCCGCTGTTCTCAGGTATGCTTCAGCCTTCAGGTCCCCTCTGTCGATGTATGCTGGCCGCCTGGCCTGTTTCTGAATTGTGGTGGTTGGATGTTCACACAGGGAGGTTCTTCGAAACCCTGATAGGGAGGGGGTCCGAACCCCTAACGAGGCTCTTGTCCAAAATCGCGGTATTATATACGCTGGAGCCGATATTTACCATCGTCTTTGTGATCAACATGACGGTGGTCTGGGAGAAAGTGATGGGGAGACTGCGGAGCCAGATATTTCGGAGGATTCTGATCCAAAAGGTAAATGTTGGAACATAACGCTCTAGTTGCTGCTGCCAAGTTTGCAGGTGGAACTACCTTGCATGACATCTTGATTGCTTGGTGTCTTGTTGTTTTGTTGTTCTCGAACTTAGCTAAGCATGTTTGGTATGCTTTTCCAGCTATTGCAGTACATTTATGTTTGCTAGTATTTTGTTAGGTTGCTGTTGTTATCACTTCTGTGGTCTGTGTAGCTGATTTAGTTCGTAGTTGTGCTGAATTGGAAGCATTAAGTGCCACTGTACCAGTAGTGTTTCAGTGATGAGAATTTTGACCACTGCTAAGGGGCTAGTGATTTCAGTCCATATGCAAATATGTTGATTTTTTCACTATTTTTTTTGAAACAAGATTTTTTCACTATTGCTGCCAACAGATTTGATTGACATTATCTTAGCATTATGATGAAATGCTATATTTGTATGCGCTTTAGAGGTGGCAACAAGATTTAAGGGTTCATGAATGCTATTCCATTCCTAGGCTGAACCAGCTCTTACTATGGTTTTACTGCAATATTTGTATGCGCTTTAGAGGTGGCAACAAGCCAGCCACAAGTATTTATGTTGAGTCAGTTGACTCTGCTTTAGGCATTGTAAACGATGGAGTTATAAGGACTAGAATTGACACAGGTGCATGCTGTGATGTGATATGGTTTTATCTGTCTACAGCCATGCACCCTGAAGTGTAATAAAATAATTAATTTGCACGGAAGTGATACATTAAGCTCATAACCTACTAAACTCCTTTGCTATGCCGTCTCATTGCTCGTTTTCATTTGGGTAATGGTTACTTTTGTATACAAGGCAGTCTTGTGCCAATCTGGCGTACTAAACAAATTTATGCTACTTCTCATATGCACATTATGTTATTTTAAATGGTAATAAATGCCCTTTTCTTTTCTTGCAGATGGTATTTTTTGATCGTCACAAGGTATGCCAGTTGACATACAATGTTCATGATTATTGCTTGGAGAAAAACATGTCAACCATAAATTTCAAGTTTCCCATCCAATTCAAAATCTTTGTAGTACTGTTAAATGATACAAGTAGGAGGAAGTTAAATGTCGCTTGTTCATATAACATCTGGTAAGATGTTAAATTTTGACATGTGACTATTTTGACAATAAGAATCACATTTCACTATAAAAAAGGTTACTGAGCAAATGTTGCATGGGATTTTTCATCTTTTTTGTTACACATTTCGTGAATATAGCTTAGCAAAAGATAAATTATCTTCTTTATATTTAAAAATCATTGTACATTGGCATGATTTAGTTTGGTTTGTCATAAAATTGTACTGTGTACTCTTTCGTAGAAAGGCATACTTCTCTTAAAATTATGTCAACCAAAAGATGTCTTGATAGATGCACACCTATGTTCTGAGTACTGAAAAACTAGTTAATAGATGCCAACAAAGCTATTCTATTATTTCATCTCTAGCAAGTTATATGTTTTCTCGGATTTGTGTTACTTAACTTTAGTGTCAGTCATAGACACTTATTTCTATGTACCTTCCAAGAGAGGATAGGAGAGTGGTGATGTATTGTTGTGGTTGTCTCAATAAATTGGCAGTAATTTGTCTGCTTCATGTCTTGGTGCAAATATCTTAATATTATTTATGGCAGGTCGGCGAGTTAACTGGATTGTTGACATCCGATTTAGGTTCTTTGAAGGGTGTAGTAAGTGACAACATATCAAGAGATCGCGGGCTAAGGGCATTCTCTGAGGCAAGAAATTTTACATTATGAGAATGTAAGCTTGATGCTGCTAAATGCTAAGAGTTTGATCAGTATAATTACATAATCTCTCAGGGCTGATTGTAATGCTCCTTAACTACTCCCTCCAGTTCTAACCACTGTTCACTCATAACCTACTATTCCATTCATATCATGTACTTGATACTAATCTAATGATCTTAGTTACTTGCACCCTGTCTCATGCTGGTCTCATAAATCAATTTTCTATTCTATTTTCAGATCACTGGTACACTGTGTATACTTTTCACATTATCCACTGAGCTTGCTCCTGTTCTAGGACTCCTCATAGTCTCTGTATCCGTAATAGTTGGTAATTTTCTGAATGCTATATGTGTGGGACATGTCTTTTCTTGTTTATACTATGTATGCCATTTCCTTCAGATTGCTAGAGTGGTTTTCATCATTCTGAAATGTCGAAGTATGTTTTGAAATGGGTTATTATTTGTGGTAAATAACCATAACAGGTTTGCTAAGGACCTATGTTTGGACGCTCATCCCTCGTATCCTATACCTTTTTAAATTTGATTTTGAGCCTCTAAAGAACCTGAATATAGTCTGTATTAGATTTGCGATCTCTTAAAAGTAACACATATGTCATATGCTCAAAAGCTCGATTGTCCTTTGTGTTCAGCACTTCAGCTAATGATATTTCTTTCTATTTATGTGTTCGGTGTTCCCTACGAGTTCTCAAACCACGTTAATATTAGAGCTTTTGTTAGAATCATGAATAATTGAGTGTCAACTGCCAACTGATCGTGCATTGTATTATTTATTTTTTAAAGACATCCACAAGATAATTTATGGCTTTGAAATATGAAATTGTCTTTTTCTTTTGATGTTTATGATTATCTTTTTTGTTGATATTTTATTTTCGTCACAGATGATCACCACATTTTATAGGCTTCCAAGATTTTGCTTCTTAGGTCTTTAATAAATGAATTTGATTTCCAGGCAATTAATCGTATTAAATAATTTTGAGTTCTTTTCTCCAGAATTTTTTCCCTAGGGTTGTAATTAGGCGATTTGGTTTTTGAAACATTTACGTACTGCCTTTGACAAGGTAATTTTTCTAACCAGCTATTTTCAAGAGGTCAACTGTCCCCACCTTTAAATCTTACGGAATCGTCCAAGCTCATATATCAGACTGCGTGTCAGAAACATTTTCAGCCATCCGTACTGTGAGTACCCTTGTCAGAATGCTTATTTGAACTTTTGTTGAACTTTAATATGGTTCTGTTAGACATATGCTCAACTGTTTGGATTAATCCTTATTTAACTCAAAAATACATATGCAGGTTAGGTCATTTGGTGGTGAGAAACGACAAATTTCTATGTTTGACAACTTGGTATGTCACGTCACCTATGGACTTCTTTTTTCATGGAAACAGCGGGGAACATCATTATTCTACTGGCTGTAGTTTCTTTGTATCAAATTCCCAGAAACTGCAGCTCGTAGAAATAATGACGTTCCCAATGTTCTTTTTGCCCGTGTGTAGCAAACAACAACAAAAGCCTTTAGTCCCAAACAAGTTGGGGTAGGCTAGAGGATAGCAAGCTTCCATGCACGGCTAGTTCTTTGGCGATACCCCAGTCCTTTAGATCTCTCTTTACAGACTCCTCCCATGTCAAGTTCGGTCTACCCCGGCCTCTCTTGACATTGATAGTTCTATATAATAGATAAAATTACAAATTACAAAGGAATGATCCGGGCGGAAACTACAACCATAAGAACAATAACTTGTATTTCCAGGGGGCCAAAGGCCATTATATATATACAATGTACAGGTGGCAAATAATATGCAGAAAGCCCCTTATACCATGGGAAAAAAAACTATACATGCTACATGGAAACATAATATAACTCGACCCCCGTTATGGTGCTGCTAGCGGGAGGGCGCGAGAGGGCCGGCCGGGGGCCTTTTTGCCCACGGCTGGTGGCAAGAGGGAAGAGATTTCCTTCTTAATTCTTGCTTCATTAGATTGATACATCTCCTCTCTTTATATAGAGAGGTTTACTTGACTCCCCAGCCAGGGACCCTTATCTCTAATTAACCCTAAGACTAACGAGCTATACCGCCAGCCTAGGCCCATTAGGTACTCTAACACTACACCCCACCTGGACATGCAGCTTGTCCTCGAGCTGCAGCCTAACCAAAGTATAACCATGACTCGACGCAACACAAACGTAACACCTAAAAACAAGCCTTTTACATCTCAGCTCGTTTATTACTCTCAACCTGAAATGGACTGGGACGCTTTATTTTGGACCCCTTAACAAAAAGTGGACACCATCCGCACGTCGGACGTGCACGTGTACAGCCACCTGGATCCCATGGACACCATCTGGACAAAAGGAGTGCATGTGTATGGCCACCTGGAAGTGGTCGCAAGAGCGACCAGCGAAGGCGCCCTCGCGGCGGCCGGCGGCGGAATGCAGTGGTGTTACGCGGTGCAAATGACTGCGAATTGGCAGCAATAGCTTTGCTCATACCGAACAAAGGCCACCTCGTCCGCTCTTCTTTTTCTTCGCAAAAAACAACACACATATGCCTGGCTAGAGCATAAGAAACCTCCGGAGCACTTACCACCGCCTCTAACAAGAGGGGTTGTTCTTCTTTTATTGAAAAAAGATAAGAATCATAGAATTTATTTTGTGGCATCTACACACTAAAATCAAACATAAAAGTTGAATCACCTGAGCCTGCTTTTTTAGCTCCTCATTTTAATTATTTTCATGCATATACTTCGATCACTGTTTTTTTCACATGAACTTAAAGACACATAGTTCATTCTATTATTTAGATGCATTATTATTTTGTTTTTTTATTTTTAATTTTTTTTGCTAGTTTTTAAGTAAAGGGAGCACACGCTACTTGGAGCCGGGTGTACCAAAACAACATCCACACAAGCCTTGCCTAAAAGCCTAGAGACAATTTCTCAGGTTGTCACAACTAATGTAGAAGATAGGTCAACGAACTAATTAGCCTTCTGCAAGAGCATATTGATTTTTTACCAGGTTAACCTATTATTAGATTTTGTTTATCTAATTCTTTTTTCAATGTTTTGTGACAAGCAACTTCTATGGTGTATAAATGGAAAGTATTTTTACAGTTCATAGAAATGGCCTCGAGTTATTGTCTTGCCCCAGCCCCCCAATATGTCAGGACCTGCCCTGGTTGTACTCGCAGTGGCAGGAGTAGAATAGCAGATATTAATTTGAAGACTGAAATGATCTAATGAACCTAAACTCTGACTCACCAAACCTCCCTAAGGAAAAGCCCTGACCAAACTCAACAAGCATAACAAATCTGACTTCTGAATGGGACTAGAGGGTGTTTTTTTTTTTGCAGAGTTTTGCGATGTCCGATTATCCCAGTTGGCGGTTATATTCTTATACCAACGTTATGCTGGTCACACAGGTTTTCTTACCTTGTTAACACATTTTGTTTTGTTTGATAGGCTCTTGCTTTTCAAAACAGCGGCACAAAGCTAGGAGTGCTGAAAGCTGCCAATGAGTCATTGACTCGAGTGGTAGTTTATGTTTCCCTAATGGCGCTTTACATTCTTGGTGGAAGCAAAGTCAGTGCGGTAAGCCTCTGAATACATCTTGTATAAGATACTAATTACAATTGTCTGACATGCAATACTCTTTTTTAAAGATTGCAACTGCTGCTGTTTAGTTATGTAATGTAGTAAGAGTGTGTTTGGTTGAGGAACTAATTGGAATGGAATGTCATGGTTAGATGCAACGAGATGGAATGGAATGGTTCTGTCTCGGTGTTTGGTTGGGGAAATAGAATAGGGTGAATTTGATTCAATTCATCTTTTGTATAGGAGTGGTGAGGTTATCTCTGCCGTATATATAGATTTTCATATTAACTCACTTGCATTTTCAGCTGCAATTTATTCAAAGTTTAGCTATATTTCATTTGTATTCAATACTTGATCATAAGTTGCACACACACAAGCAGTAAACGACCAATATGTGTATAACATGCGAAAGACAGACGTACGTACATTCTATCACAAAGTAGGTCATGTAACGAACTTATCAGCCAGGCTACCATGCCACTTTCCAAGGTTCGATCCACAGCGCCTCCTGGAAATTTGTTTGGAAAAACTGGGTGCCTCCTCGGGTTCGCTTCTTCCACTGGCTCGCCGATCTGGATGGACAGGTGCTGGACCGCTGACCGCCTGGCACGCCGTGGACTTCAGCACCACTCCTCATGCATTCTATGCTGCCAGAGCTCCGAGACGATGTACCACCAGCTGCTCTGCTGCCCGTTCTGTCGACAGGTTTGGCACGAAATGCTTCCTGGCTGCGCATGCCTTGCATGCCATCCGACCACGACTCCTCCCTCCTGGACTGGTGGCATGCTGCTAAACAGCGCACCCCGCAGCCCATGTGCAAGGGCCTCGCCTCCATGGCCCTGCTCACCTCATGGACAGGGCTGGCCCTGAGGGGGGGCAGGGGGGGCGGCCGCTCTGGGCCCCCGCAACATAGGGGCCCCCACGTATGCGTGCTCTGTGTATTAGGCCCGTGAAAAAATGACCCAACGCTAATTTAGATGCAACATGCCTGTACTTGAACGTGTAGTACGTAGTGGGTAAGTAAATCTGTGATTCCCTCAATTAGTGAAATTTTCGTTTCCCACGCGTAGGCCCGCACACAACGACATGAGCGATTGACCTAGCCACAAATCAGTCCATCAAAAATAACCTATAGGCTAGCTAGGCGCATATCATGCATGACTCCGGCCGCCACGGCCTCTCCTCCCGCGGAGGCCTCGACGATGCTTCCTCCAACGGCGGCTTGGGTGATTGCATGTTCGTCGGACAGGAGTAACAATACCCCCGATCCCTACAGGCAGTTCTGAACAACAGAATAGGTAAGCATCTTCTTAATTCATGATCCTGTTAGATAGGTTGCTAGTTCTTGGCACAATTAGGAGTAGCTAGTGAATTAGCGGAGAAGAGTAGGAATGTAGGATATAGTTGTCCGGAGTTCTGATTAATTAATCTGGCTGATCGATGAAAGACGAGGGGAGAGAATGACTAGGATCCATGGATTAATGATACTATTAGCCATTTCGCAAAAACAAAATACTAATAGCTGAGATGAAATTAACTGGAGAATGCATGGTTGATTCAATTTAGGTGGCTAAATTAATTTTAGCGATGTAAACTGGTATAAAGTAATTCTAGCTGTCGCAATAAGGAGCCGTTGAAATATTTTTTTTGTCTGGCAAACTACATATGAAATATACAATGCATGCAACTTGGCAAAATCTAAAGTAAGACACAATTAATATAGTCATATACAATTAAATCATGAAATTAGGTCGACATGCTGGTTTTGTACTTCATTGATCATTGATAAAAAAGTTAAGAGTAACCTGTGTTCAAAAATATCAAAACAAGTGTGATGCATACAGGGCCCCAGGTTTTTTTTTTTGGCCCCGGGCCCCTGAAATCTTAGGACCGGCCCTGCTCATGGATGATCTGGAAGCACCGCAATGCTTGTGTCTTCGAGGGCACCCAACTATCGGTCAGCAACCTTGTGGGGAAGATTAAGGAGGAGGCGGCGCTCTGGGCCAATGCGGGCGCTTCAGGGCTTCGTGACACCATGCCACAGACCTGGGATGTACATTAATTTCCTGTAATTTCAAATCTGCTGAACCTCTTAGGAGGGTTGTAACCAAAACTCTGCCTTTTCAATGTAAAGAAACGCAAATGTCTCTTTGTGTTTTCTCAAAAAAAAAAGAAGCTTGCCCCGCTCGCATCGATGATGTGCCCCAGAATCACCACCACCCGGCAGCAGTTTCCCACGACCTGCCACAACCAACGCCGGCCGTGCCCAAGCTTCAGCCACCGCCACTTGAGAGACAGGGAGGGAGAGGATCTGGCCGCCACTGCTCTGCTCTGCTCCCTGCCAACGTGCCATTCCTGCTTCGCGCTGCTGCTTGGATGGTGGAGATTCTGAACCGAGCCGGAACAGGCATCACTGCCTGCTGCTGCTCGGCATGCAGGATTTGATGCGCCGCTGCCATGCCCACCAAGACAGGAGAGAAACGGGAAGAATGAAATGTGTGAGGGCTAAGTCGTCCCCCCCCCCCCCCCCCTCTCTATCGGTTGAGCGGTGAGATTTTTCTCAGGTGTGTGTGAGGGCTAAGTCGTCTCCCCCCCCCCCCCCCCTCTCTATCGGGTTAGCGGTGAGATTTTTCTCAGGTGTGCTGTCACGTGAGATGTCGGTTGCACTGATTCGGAGGAACCAGCCAATTCTGAATCTACTGGAAATATTCCACCTCTGGGGACCAACTGGTCCCATTCCATACCTCAACCAAACATGAGAATCACCTAAGAAAATAGAACAATTCCATTGTTTTCCTTCCCATGACCTCAACCAACCACACCAAGGTTGTATGCCATCCTGGGGAGCAACTGGGGGGGGGGGTATTCCATGCCATTTTCTGGCATGGTGTGTTTTTTGCTCTTATAACATGTAAGGACAAAGCTTTGGCAGAGGGGTTCCATACATGGCGAATATATTAGACACATGTACAGTTTTATTGGCTGAGGATGTTATCTAATGAACCCATGGTCAACCCCGAGGAGGATACCTGACTATTGTGCATTTATGCATGTCTCTTGTTGGTTACAGCCACTTACCGCAGACCTTACATTGTCTCCAACTTCTTCCTGTATACCACTCAATCATCTACAACATTGAAGCTGACTACATAGCTTGAGCTGTTTGCACTGTTTTTGTTATTGAGTGGTTTACTGCTTACCAGTAGCCAGTAGCTTGTTATACAGAAAGGAAAAGACATTCATTATTGAGTGGGTTACTGGTAGTTTGGAACTCTGGCTAATCTCTTTGACACCTCATCTTTTCTGGAAGCTCATCTCCTAAGAACCTCTGAGTTGAGCATGGTTGGCTGGGAGTAATTTGGGGTTGGATGACCGACCAGGGAAGTTCCCCTGTGTGACCAGCCTAGTACCTAGAGGATGATAACCAGGAGTAACTGTGCCAGTCTGGGAGTGGTTAGGGTGTTACAACCACTAGCAACAAGCATAGTGCAGTGCTAGACTTTAGCACCAACGTTTACAAGTTTTTCTTCCATTTTGACCTTTAGTTTAAAAAAATAGAATATAAACAGTTTTTTCATTGTCTGTTAGGTTTAACATGGTGTTACTAGCCGCAATTTACACTGTTGAAATATATCATTTCACAAATAACATTACTTGCTTCATCCAAAAATTAATTAATTCAATCAAGTGCCTTAGCACCATGTAAGATTCTGCTGCTGAAATTGTACACAATTATTCATTTGTCTTACTTCGAGAACACATTTTATGTGTATCCAAGATACATGCACACAACAGCTTGGCTTTACACTTTTACTCATCAGATGCATGTTCATTCGTGTTATGAATTTCATTTGTGCCGTAGGGCTTGTATTGTCTGGTTGGAACCAGAAGAATATGATTATTTTACAATTTCAGGGCAAGTTGTCTATTGGAACCATGGCGTCTTTTATTGGTTACACATTCACACTGACTTTTGCTGTAAGTAGCAAATCTTGCTTATTGAGTATTTTATTTTGTTTCATTTGTTGTTTATTGCACATATATATAGGTACAAGATAAAAACATGTATTTTAGGTTCAAGGAGCTGTTAATACCCTAGGTGATCTGCGTGGGACATTTGCTTCTATAGAGAGAATAAATTCTGTTCTGTCAGCAAAGGACATTGATGATTCACTTGCATATGGTTTAGCCAAAGAACTTGACAATAAAGAGATTGAAGATTCTAATGATAGAGTGCATGAAAAGGGCACTGTTAACACACATTACATGTCAGCACTGAGATCTTCAAGCAGCTGTAGTGATCTAGCCTGGTCTGGAGACATTCACCTGGAAGGTAGGATTCCTGTTTTATATATTTATTCAATTAATGCAGGAGTTCCCTCCATATTACACAGCTCCATATAATTTCCATGTTATGCATTACCATCTACTATATTCTATTATTATTATTTTCTATATTCTGAAATGTGAATGTGGAGCTTATTTTTCTAAGATTAAGTTTCTGATTTGAATTTATTTGTAATTTAGTCTATGTTCTGTAATAAGCTCGTCATGGTGTCCCCAAGTTTCACTTATTTGTGTTGAAAACATAATTTGATGGGGTATGTTTTCTGATAATTTTTGGAATCTGTTTAACTTTAATGAGAGCAACTCAATGATTTTAATTTCAAGTTTGTTTGAGATGTCCAAAAGTTGTCTTACTGCTAGCACCAAATCCACATGATATCGTTGACTACTGGCATACAACTGATACTCATATATCTGACAGATGTTCATTTCTCCTATCCACTGAGATCTGATGTGGATGTCTTAAATGGGCTTGATCTTGTAATTGAGTGTGGAAAAGTCACAGCACTTGTTGGCTCTAGTGGTGCTGGGAAAAGTACAGTGGTGCAACTTTTAGCGCGGTACTATGAGGTAAGTACCGCTGTATATCCATAGCAAAGATTACTGCTGTCTACTTGTGTTTCATGAATGTAGCAACGTTATATATTTGTTCCAATCTTGCAGCCTACTCAAGGTCGCATCACGGTGGCAGGGGAAGACATTCGTGTATTTGATAAAAGAGAATGGTCTCAAATTGTATCCCTAGTGAACCAGGTATACTGTACGAAAGCACCTACCTTCTCATGCCATCTATCACTAGTTCATAGTAGTACACAAGTATCAGTTATCCCCATTGATTCATTTGAACTGCTAGATTTTGTCGGCAATCATTCCACAATTACTGTAAATAAGGGAGATAAATTTATACTATCTCAAAATTAATAATTCTGTTAAGTCTTTTTCGTATGGAAATATCAGGACCCTGTCCTATTCTCGGCATCTGTCGGGGAAAACATTGCTTATGGTCTTCCAGATGATGTTGTCTCCAAGGATGACATAATAAAAGCTGCCAAAGCTGCCAATGCTCATGAATTCATCATCTCGCTTCCACAGGTTTGGCAGCCCATCATTAACTTGCGCTAGTTATAGTCTCTTATGTCCGATGATATGCCCATATACCCATTTCCTCATTTATTTGCAATTTAGGGCTATGATACTCTTGTGGGAGAACGAGGTAGCCTCCTAAGTGGGGGACAGAGACAGGTAATTGCAGTCTTAATATTTGCTTTGATGAATGAATGAATGACAATATCGTTGTTACTTTGATAAAGGAACCATATCATCGTTGCTTTCTCCTAACTACTGTCAATTTATTGAAACTGAATGAATGACACTTCTGTTGCTTTACAGAGAATTGCAATTGCCCGAGCTCTTCTGAAAAATGCTCCTTTTCTAATACTTGATGAGGTACCTCGCAGAAACTGAACCTTGTGTACTGGACAGGCTGCATGATATAATAATCCTTTTCTGCAAATTTTGTTGCAACAAACTCATGCTATTTACAGGCTACAAGTGCACTGGACACAACAAGTGAGCGGCTTGTGCAGGAAGCTCTCGATCTCTTGATGAAGGGTAGGACTTCTTTGGTGATCGCCCACAGGTTAAGCACCGTGCAAAATGCACACCAAATCGCCGTCTGCTCAGATGGCAAGATCATGGAACTTGGGACGCACGCGGAATTGGTCGCCAAGGGAGGCAGTTATGCATCACTTGTAGGCACACAAAGGCTTGCGTTTGAGTAAACACCTTGCTAACATTTTTTGTTCCACACACATGAGGTTATAGGCTGCAACCGGTTTGCGAAATACATGTAACGAAGGTTAAAGGTTGTAGAAGATTTATGGAATTATACATGTGCAATGCATGCATGTAACAAAAGTGAAACTCAAACTAAGAATAGAGCACTTCTTATTGTACGTGTCCTCATCGAGTGCAATGTTCACAGTGAAGCAAAACAGAAGTTTTGTTTCAAGAGTCGGTGTGAGCTGATTATCACTTGGTATATTCGAGTGGTTTGCTGTGTGCGCCTTTAGTCTAACGCCATCTATTTTATTTGAACAATCAACCTTTATTCTTCAAATGATAGACATGACGTTTACAAATATGAGATAGAATAAAGTCAGGGGCTTCTTTGTCCCAAGATTTAGGCATAAGAGTACTAAAACAATGCTTGGCTAGACTATTCGCAACTAGATTTGCTTTCCTATTACAATGGATAAATGAGATCTTTGCAAACTCCATAGATAAGATAGTAGGCTTTGTTATGATGGTAACATCAGGGTCTATATACGCTTCCGGACTTGCCATCCATCTATGCAATGCTCAGCCTAGCTAGACCTAACTAAGATCTCTACTAGGGGATCTGCAGTCGTCGTGATGGTTCTACCTCCTGCTTCTCACGTACGATCGATACCCCTTCGTCCCGCGTGGGCCCACACTTCCATCCCTGAGTAAACGGCCCGGAAAACAGCCCACACTTCCATCCCGGAGCAAACGTAGAGAGAGAAAAACTTTGATAATATGCGGTCGAAGGCAGAGAAAATATAGAGAAAGGAAGAAGGAAACACGATGCACGAATGAAGAGGGAAAAGCATGGAAGATGCTCTGTCATATTTTTTGATGCTTCGTAATAACACATAGGTATCTAACTATCTCTATGCCTAAATATTATTCTGTGATAATATGCGGTCATTTTTTTGTTGGCCAATATGGCAATATCCCTCGAGTAGGAGATCTGATCAAGAGCATGAGGATATATTTTTGTTGAATCATTATGATAATATATTTTCATCTACAATTCAAGTATGAATGTATTTTATTTTAGTATATTGTATAGGAAAAGGTAAAAGAAATATTTCATGAGGTGAGCGCTTTTAATGAAGGGGTTGCTAGGGCGATGGGACGACCACCCTCTCATTGGCCGACAACAATAGGGAGCAAGGGATTGAGAGCGTGTTTGATGCTGGTGGAAAGAAAACATGTAAGGTTGGATCGTATTCGAAGGCGAAGAACAATAAGGATGATAATTAATTTATTGTCCCGTAACAACGTAGCATTCGGCTAGTAGGAAGTAAGTGCATCCGGCTAGTAGGAAGTAAGGACACTGCTCGGTAGCTTGGAAGACTGGTCTGCATGCCGAGAGGAAATTACACACAGCCATCACACATTGGGCTAGGGTAATCACTTGGTACCACGTTTAGAACAACACAACCGCTTTTCATGCCGTGAAAAGTTAATCTTGTCACATCAGTATTTTTCTCTTAATACTATTTGTGAAGTACCCATGTGTTGGCGCACTGTGTGTAGGGGGACCAGCAAGTGTTGCCGTCAACCGACCTTGCGGTCGTGTGCAGCGTGCGCATTAGTTCAGCTATGGCGTGCACTATGTGTGTGTCAGAAATTGTTTTTAGAGGCCGAGCTTCATGGAGGCCTCTAACTGTAAAATTTAAAATTCATGAAAATTCATATTTTTACATTTCAAAATATTTTGGAAAAAATATAGAGATAAGTGAGAATGTAACATACATGTGTGTAAATTTTTAGAAAAAAATACGTTGAATGAGACCTATACAAAAAAGACAAATCTAAGGCTTTTTAACACATGATACTATTCATCGTCCTAGGCCATGAATTTGTCTTTTTTATGCAGATTGTATTTCAAGATATTTCATTCTAAAACTTTACACACATACACTTAACATCCTTCTTTACTTGCATTTTTTTAGATTTTTTTGAAACCGAAAAATTTGAATTTTGCATTTTTCAAAAAATTTGAGCTCCATGAAATTCGGCCTCCAAACGTCCCTTCTCCTATGTGTGCACACCATAATAGTAGTGGTTGGATGTGTTTTTTAACAGCCAACAACTATCAAAACCTGACGTGAGTTTTTTAAACTACAAATGCACACACACTCTTTCCTATGAACACACAAACGCATACCTTATCCCTATAAGCATCTCCAAGAGACCGAACCGATACAACATTTTAAGGTTGACGAAGTATATGGGCATCAATGTTAAGTCTGAGACTTAAACTTCGTTGGGTGGATGATATCACTGTCCTTCTAACCATCCAACAACATATTTGTTCGCAGTGCATTTGTTGCACGGAAACCATACCCGTGTGTGCATGCTCTGTTTTCTTAGAGCATCTACAATCGGACTTAGGGCAACTCCAATCAGCGATGTAGGCACGCTGTCCGTCCTTGTCGCCCAAGCCTGGTCGTTGTGCCGAACTGGCCAATGCATTTCGTCCACGCGACCGAATTTTTGGCAAGCAAATCTAATGTAAATTTAGGGCCTCAAGGTCTATGAATTTTTGGCGAGCAAATTTAATTTAGGGCCTCAAGGTCTATGAATTTTTGGCAAGCAAATTTAATGTAAATTTAGGGCCTCAAGGTCTATAAAAAAAAATTCTTCACAAAATATCACAAGCTTGGGGGGCCATAGCCCCCAGCCATACACATAGCTCCGCTAGTGAAAGTTTTCCTAGCTTCACCAATATGCCCTCCAACTATTTTCGAAAAAAAAATGCTCTCAACTGTTTCCTTGCTATCTTCTCTGGGTGGGAACTCGCGAGCAAAAAGTTGTGGTACAATCTCCGGCCATGATGTTTTCTTAGCTCCTCTCCATCCAATTTGCACGAAAACAAGGGTTCTCCCCATCGTCCCGCCGGTGCCCTGTATATAGCGGGAGCGTTGGCGCGGGGGGGGGGGGGACATTTCAGCCCGCGATTTTCCCCACCCGAGCCGTCGGGATCACGCCGGCGTCCCGCTGCGCCCGAGATTGTCCTCCACCACTTCTGCCTGCCTCGGCCGGCCACAAAGTTACGGATCCACGTCTATTTGTCGGCGCTCGTGCATCGGCACGCCGGTGCCGCTCATACAGTGCGACGACTGCACATGGACAATGCTGCGGCTAACATCTAGAAGACCGAAACACCCCGGTTAGGTATTCTTCAAATGCAAAAACGACGGGATATGTTCTTGTTTTCAATTCGCTTTGTCAACCTATTCGGTTCAATTTCGGTAGCTTATTGAGATGATCATGTGTATAGGAAGGTGGATGCTCATTTCGATATTGGGAAAAGGAATACATCGATTTATTGATAGAAAGAAACTTAATAGATGTCCGTGCACTAATTAGTAGAATTGAGGCTAATGAGACGGTTGCACGATAATGAAGGCATGGAGAAGATGTTAGCCCAATTAATGGGAGCAGTTATGAAAGTTGAATATCTTTTAAAATGTCTAATTGCAATTCTTATTTTTTTAGTTTTGTTATTATAGCAAAGATTTGGTGAACCATCATGTATCCAATGTCGTTGATAAAAAAAAAGAAATGTGTTTTCATGCACCCGCGGGCAGCGATCGGGTTGACATTATACGGGATCTGCTATAGCTAGAGATGCTCTTATGGCTGCCAAATAAATAGGCATTCGCATTTCAAACATTCATTAATGCATCATCATCCATACAGACCAGGTTGATTCATTCCCCTGCTCTGGGGAGCCACAAGTAGAACGACACAGGAACAAGGTTACATGGAGCTGAGTAAGCACTAAAGGACAATCATCAGAGTATATATATGAGAAAAGTTGCTTCTGTTAATAGCTCCTTCAGCTCCAACGCTCGCAACCCACAACAACTTGAGACATACTACTCCCCCTGTAAAGTATTATAAAGAAGCATTTAGATAACTAAATTTAGTGATCTCAACGCTCTTATAATACTTTACAGATGGAGCAGAACCAAGATGCACAAAAGAAATTTTGGGAAGGCCATAATGGTTGGGGAAACAACAAAACACATGGCCAAACAACACATAACAATGGCACAGAAGCTCATAGACAATCAAATATGGCACAAGTCTGGTCAAGCATATATATACTACTCATACTAGTAGATACTACTGTACATGGCATTGCCACTGCCCACTGATATCACACACTGCACGCACATATACGTGGTGCTTGGCTAACACTTAGATGTCCTCGGATCGATCGACTACTAGCATAGATAGATAGATAGCATTGGTAGAGCTCCTTCATCCCATCCCAGTCGTCAAATCATAAGAGCAGCAATCTCAACAAGACCTTTGTTTCTTTGTTGGAGATTCCTAGCATCATCCTCAGGGGTTGAGCTGTTGCAGTACTCCTCAGGGTCGTAGTCCCCGTACTTGATCGTGGGATACATAGCCTCCATCTTCTCGACATATTTTATTAAAAACATCTTGAGAGAGAATTCGGACTAACTTGTTGGGCCAGTCTTCTCAGAAAAAAGAAGTCATATTTGGTTGGGATTTTCTCCCCATGCCAGTGTTATTCACATGGTTTCAAAACATGAATATTTCAAATGAAACTTTTTTAATAAATTGAAATATTTATTGCACACACTTTTTTTAAAGATACAGGATCATTTTTTCAAAACATGATTTTTTGAATTTTCCTATATTTTAAAGTGCGGACATTTCTTAAATATTGAGGAAACATTTTTTAGAAACATGGACTTTAAAAAAATGAATATCATTTAAAAAAAGGGGGAAATGTAAAGTTTCAGGATGTTTTCGTGTGAAAACTTTAAGAGAATTGAGATCATTTTTTTTCAAAATAATAATATAAAAAATAACTGATTATTAAAATGGTTTTCATCTAATTATAAGAAAACAACAAACATAAGGAAGATTTAGATTAATACAAACTTCAAAATGGTCCTACTCCCAGGACCGCAACAAGGTGTGTGGCTAAATTTCAGGTCGGAAAAAGCTATAGTCTACTCAAAGTTAAAACATATTCACAAATATGTACACCTCAACTTTAGAATAAATTAGATGATGCCCCATGTGTTGCTGCCGGAGCTCTTAGTCATATGCAATGCAATAACTTTGTTTGCATAGTAGATATATGTTCTGAAGATGAAAAAAATGCTATAAACATAGTATTTGGAGGATAATTATAAAGATTGAAATCGCGAATTATGTGATCAGGATATTACCTAAGCAATAACATATGACTTACATAAATATTAATGTATGTAAGGACACTAAGAACGGTGATTCCGAAATGGGGAATGGAATTGTACAAATTTCCTTGAGATACTATGGGTATTTAAGATCTACAAAGAATGGTATTGTAGACATGAAGAGGTAAATCAATCTTAATCTATGTATCCTTCATATATACAAAAGGAATTTTATCCCTACAATATAGTAGGGTAACATGATGCTAATTGAGTCGCAAAGGAGCCGATCTATATGTGTGACTGCAAAAGTGTTTACTTAAAATCATGTGTGGATTCATAAAATAGATACTTGCGCAGAGGAGGACCGGTAGATCAATGACCCAACAAGACTTAGTCAACAGAGACGAGAGACAACTTGGAAGAAATATAAAATAAAAGGGTTAAAACTTAAATTGAGTATCTACCATAGAATAGATAACCTGTGTTGTTGATGATATGTTCAAATACATCATCCTTGCTTGAGAAAGCAGCGGAATGATTTATGTTATATTGGTAAATACGCGTGTACTTTGTTTGAACATCCGAAGAGCTGCTTTCAATATCTCCTGAAGCAAGGCAAATGATAGATAATGTGAAGTTCGTATCATAGTAAATGTTCTTTGGTCCTCTAGAAACAAACTTCCCACGAAGATAGGCCTGAATGTATTGAATGTTTCCATATAGCGGAATAGTGCATTTCAGACTATAATCTTCTTAGCTCCTAAGAAGCACACAAATGACAGTACATGGTCAACAAAGATAGCAGATCCGGGCTTTTGAAGAAAATCAACAAAAACTTCTCATATACTAGTTACCAAACCACGTAGAATAGAGAATCCTACAGTACATACCTTTGAAGAAATATATTGACCGCTCTCGCACCCGCTCTCGCGACTGCTCCCCCCACCTACCGTCGCCGCCCACCGCCGGCCCTCCTTCGCCTCCGCCATGACCCACACCTCTAGATCCACCTGCTCCCCACCCCCTTTGGGATCGACGGTGCCGCGAATGCCTCTCCCATTCGTGTACCAGTCGTTCCCCGAGCTGATGTCGCCGCTCAGCTCTGCGCCGCCGGCAACGCTGCATGCTACGAGGGAACAACGCTGGATGGAGCGGGCATGGAGGATTCGAGATGATGCCTACTCATGGACGATGTGTGTCAAGGAGTGGAGAGAGGTGCTTAGGTATGCAGAATCGCTTCCCCCATCGGATTCCAGATCTAGCTGGGAGAGACTAGCAGAGGCCTACAAAACCCACGCAGACAAAGAGTTGCTCAACCTCGCTCGCCGCATCTACTTCGAAGGGGCCAGAGAGGAGAAGAGGAGAATCCCGCACCCAGCGGTGCCACCGGTCGCCTTCATCAACTGGGCGAAGCTGGAGGCGAACTGTTAAGATGCGAGGCACAGGGCGAGGTGGGAATGCATCTCCGGCAAACTGCCCACACAAGTCCCACCGGAAACAGAGGAGGTGGACCCATGGCCATATCTGTCATCAGCCCTGGTGGCACATTGATCTTGGGCCAGGCTTCGGCTGGAAATCACTTGTTTCAGTTTGAGCTCCAACAAAAATCCACACACTATAGCCATGTGAATGCGCAGCAAAATCCTGTGGTGGATCAGGGGGAGTTGAACACCTTCTGGTTAGAGAGTAGCGATGGCGCTATCTTCAGTGACCATTCACAAATGCCAGTGATGTACTCAAGCTACCACCGCCACCACTATTGCTGCCATGGCTCCCTGTCATCTAGATCGAGTGTGGGAGGAAGAGGCGCTCATCCAGGAACAATTGCAAAGACCACGCTTAACTGTGAGGTTGCCAAGGAGAGGTTCAGACACAATCCAGAAACTCTCGACCCGCATCCTAACAGTGGCTTCAGAGATGGACTTGACCCAACACTACTAGGGAAAAGCTTATAGGTAGACGCTTACTAGTAGCGTGGGTTTATACCCCTCGCTACTGCTACTTACTAGTAGCGTGGGTTTATGACCCCGCTACTACTAAGTTGATAGTAGTAGCATTGGTTTATACCCCTCGCTACTACTAAATACAAGGTAGGTGAAGTGGCCATATCGTCGGCCGAATCCCTCCTCTCTCCCTCACTCTCCCCCTCTCTTCATAGGCTCTCCCATGGTGCTCTTGCCCAAGCACAACTCCTTCATGGCGCCCAACGAGTTCACCTCCTCGCGTCGCTGGCGTCCAGGAGCTCGCCTGTCTCCCCCCTCGCCTCTATGCCACCACGACGAAGCACCTCACCACCGGTGACCAACCCCGTTGCTACCACCATCTCCTTCCTCTCTCCCTCGTTTTTCTTTTTCTATCTCTCCCTCTGGTTTGACTCACCCTCCAATGTTCTTGCCCGTGCAGGTCATCGCCATGGAGGATCAGGAGCTCGTAGCCTTGGTTGCGAACACGAGCCCCACGCCGCCGCCTTGCTCGGCCATGGATCCGGGCCCTCTGCAGCAGCCGTCGCTGGATCTGGTCTACCGCTGCCCTGCCGCACCTCCGGCGACCCCTGCCAGCGCTGAATTGATCTGTTGTTTCCATTGACAGCACGCACGGGATCGAGAATTTTTTTGTTTTTGAAATTAATAGTAGTAGCGCGGGTAGCACCCACACTACTACTAACAAACACAAGTTAGCTGTAGCTATTACTAGCCTTTTCGCTAGTAGTGCAACAAAACAGATCAACTCCACCGAGGGAGGTGATTGCTTGGGCAATGATGGCCAGAGACTCGAGGATGCATGACAATCACGCAAGGTGGGAAGCGTTTTGGAGAATGCAGCTCCCAGAGACTGTAGCCATAGCAATGGAAATCATTCGCTCAAATCGGCAAGTGCTGAAATTTTATCTGGTGTCGATTCTTCCACTTAAGCTCTGTTAGTCATGGAGATTTCTGGGGGATTCAGGGTTTTCAGAGAGGGAAACCCGACAAAAATCAAAAGGAGGGGATGGTCACCTTTCCAGCTGGAGCAACTCCTTTCCAGCAGGGGCATGGTGACGAGGCTGAGCACAGATACAGTCAGGTGTCAGGAATCCAAGCTAGGGTTCCTCCTTCCAATTTCCTCCATGTTGTCGCCAATAGTGAGAGGTCAGGAGAGATGGCTGAGAAAAATCGAGGGAGGGGTGCAGAAGAAACAAAGGAGGAAGATGAGAGAATTTCAATGGCTGACAGCAAGACCCACAGCTCAACCAAGGTATGGGGCCTCAATAACCGTTCTTTGGATTCGGTTTCCTAGGTCCACCCCCTCCTTGGGCTTTCCCTGGGCAATTCCCGGGTCCTTACCCCAACATCAATGGGGTGGTGGAGGACAACAACAATGGTATGGCCCCCCTCAATAGATGCAAGGACGACAAGGGGAGACCGTGGGAGAACAAGGTGATAACCAACCTCAGAATAGGAAGAAAGGCAAGAATCCACAGAAAAAGAAGCAGGAACACAACTATAAAGGTGCAGCAATAAATCCAGGGTTGATGGCCTATTCTAATGTTACTTACTTCGACTGCGGTGATCTTGGGCACCACAAGGACAAATGCAGCAAACCAAAATGTTACTTCATCTGTAAGATGGTCAACCATATGGTAGATGAATGCCTTTTCAGGAAAAGGCCCCACAATTCTGCTAAGTATGTTGGCAGTGCAACCCAAGGATTAGGTTTTTATCACCTAGACAGTCCTGATGTCAATGACGAGCACCAAGGGTTGCTGAAAAATGTGGAATCTGGATAAGTCACAAAACAGGAACTCTCAAAGGAATTTGCAAGTATCTAGAAGACCAATTGGCCTTGTCCTATCAATGCACTTGATAATTGGACATTTTTTTTATGAGATTTCCCCCATAGATCAAAGTAGAACAAGTAGCTGGTTATCCTTGCTTTGGGTTAACAAAAGAGAACACTATTGTCAATGTAGAGGTTTGGCTTGAAACTGTCATCGCTGAGAGCGATTTGTAGGAAGTCTGGCTTAAGCTAAGAAAACTCAATCCCAAATGGTGTGAATGGTCTCTCCTAGATCAGATCACTTCTACTTTTGGGGTGCTGCTCGATGTTGATTGGCAGCACAACTTTCATAGTTCCTATGAGACTGTCAGGGTCAAAATCTCTTGGAAAGATCACAACAAAATACCAAAGGAAAGAGTGTTTGTCATAGGTGGAAAATTCTACATGATTTTAATTGAGGTGGAGCCCCCAACCACTGAGAATGATGTGGTGATTCTAAACCATCCATCTGCCAACACCTAGGTTTCCTAGAGTACGAGATCTGATCAAGAGCATGAGGATATATTATATGTTAATCTACAATTCAAGTATGAATGTATTTTTAGACATATGGACTTTCTAAAAAAGTTGAATATCATTTAAAAAAAGGGGAAATGTAAAGTTTCAGGATGTTCTCTGTGTGAAAATTTTGAGAAAATTGAGATCATTTTTTCAAAATAATAATTTTAAAAAAATAACTAATTATTAAAATGGTTTTCATATAATTATATAAGAAAATAACAAACATAATGAAGATTTAGATTAATACAAACTTCAAAATCGTCCTACTCCCAGGACTGCAACAAGGTGTGTGGCTAACTTTCAGGTCGGAAAAGCTATAGTCTACTCAAAGTTAAAACATATTCATAAATATGTACACCTTAACCTTAGGATAAACCAGATAATACCCCGCGCATTCCTGCAGGAGCTGTTAGTCATATGCAATGCAATAACTTTGTTTGCGTCGTAGATATATGTTCTGAAGATGAAAAAAATGCTACTCCCTCCGTTCCTAAATATAAGTCTTTTTAGAGGATTCACTAGGGGACTACATACGAAACAAAATGAGTGAATCTACACTCTAAAGTATGTCTATATACATCCGTATGTAGTCTTCTAGTGGAATCTCTAGAAAGACTTATATTTAGGAATAGAGGGAGTATAAACATAGTATTTGAAGGATAATTATAAACATTAAAAACGCGAATTATGTGATTAGGATATTACATAAGAAATCACATATGAGTTACATAAATATTAATGTATGTAAGGACACTAAGAACGGTGATTCCGAAATGGGGATGCTATTAATGGAAATGTACAAATTTCTTGATATACTATGCGTACTTAAGATCTACAACGAATGAATGGTAATGCAAACATGAAGAGGTAAATAATTCTTAATCTATGTATCCTTCATATCTGCAAAAGGAATTTTATCCCTACAATATAGTATGGTAACATGATGCTAATTGAGTCGCAAAGGAGCCAATCTATATGCGTGACTACAAAGTATTTACTTAGAATCATGTCTGGATTCATAACATAGATACTTGCGCAGAGGAAGACAGATTGATCAATGACCCAGCAAGACTTAGTCAACAAAGATGAGAGACAACTTGCAAGAAATATAAAATAGAAGGATTGAAACTTAAATTGAGTATCTACCATAGAATAGATAACCTGTGTTGTGTTGCTGATGATATGTTCAAATACATCATCCTTGCTTGAGAAAGCAACAGAATGATTTATGTTATATTGTACATACACTTGTACTTTATTTGAACATCCGAGAGCCGCTTTCAATATCTTCTGAAGCGAGGCAAATGATAGACAATGCGAAGTTCGTATTATAGTAAATCTTCTTTGGTCTTCTAGAAACAAACATCCCATGAAGATAGGCCTGAATATATTGAATGTTTTCGTATACCAGAATAGTGCATTCCAGAATATAATCTTCTCAGCTCTTAAGAAGCACACAAATGACAGTATGATAACCCATAAGTATAGGAGACCGCGACAGTCTTCACGAGTAGTATTTCCTCCTAATTTATTGATTCGACACAAGGGGAGTCAAAAAATATTTATTGACCCTGACAGTTGAGTTGTCAATCCAACCGCACCTGGAATATCTCTCTGCAGCAAAGGTTTAGTAGCACAACAAATAGTAGTAGCAAAAATAACAGTAGTAGTGACAGTAGAAATATTGTAGCGGTTGTGATTGTAGCAGTATCAATAGTAACGTAGCAAGATTCAGTATATGTAAAGCATAGACACGTGGATCGGTGATGGATAATGACTTAGATGACATTGATCATATAACCGTTGCACACTAGGACGACACAGAACTAGCTCTAATTCATCAATGTAATGTAGGCATGTATCCTGTATATAGTCATACATGCTTACGATAAGAACTTGCATGACATCTTTTGTCCTACCCTCCTGTGGCAGCGGGGTCCTATTGTAAACTAATGGATATTAAGGCCTCCTTTTAATGCAGAACCGGAACAAAGCATTAACACATGGTGAATACATGAACTCCTCAAACTACATCAATCATCGAAAAGAATCCCAATTGTCACCTTGGGGTATGTGGCTCAAGACACGTAATAGGTGCATACAACTTGCAAGATAGGATCCAAATCACTCTTATATTCATGAAAATATAATAGGTTCAGATCTGAAATCATGGCACTCGGGCCCTAGTGACAAGCATTAAGCATAACAAAGTCATAGCAACATCAATCTCAAGACATAGTGGATACTAGGGATCAAGCTCTATCAAACTTAACTCGATTACATGATCAATCTCATGCAATCCCACCACCATCTAGCAAGCCTACAAAGGAATTACTCACTGCCGATGGTGAGCATCATGGCAGTGTTTATGGAGAAGGGTTGGTGATGACGACGACGATGATTTCCCCTCCCCGGAGCCCAAAACAGGCTCCAGACCAGCCCTCCCGAGGAAGAACACGAGGTGGCGGCGGCTCCGTTTCATGAAATGCGATGAAAACTTCTCTATGATTTTTTTTCTCCACAGATGTGATTTTATAGGAATGGAATTAGGGTCGGAGGAGCCACGAGGGCCCCACAAGCCATTAGGGTGCGCCCTGATGTGTGATGGCCCAATGGCACACCCCCTCCGGCGGGTCTTCACTCCATAATTTACTATAATTTGCAAAAATAATCCACAAAAAGTTTTGTCCGATTTCGAGAACTTTTATTTCTGCACAAAAATAACATCAAGGTAGTTCTGCTGAAAACAGTGTCAGTCTGGGTTAGTTTCATTCAAATCATGCAAATTAGAGGTCAAAACCAGAGCAAAAGTGTTTGGAAAAGTAGATACATTGGAGACGTATCAACTCTGCCAAGCTTAACTCATTGCTTGTCCTCGAGCAATTTATTTGACAAACTGAAAGTGATAAAGAAAAATTTTACAAACTCTTTTGTTCTCGTTGTTATACACATGCTTAGCTAGTGTTCAGGTTTTCAGCATAAATCATAAATAACCACACCTATGATACAATCAGGAATCTTATCAACTCATGGCAATACATAGCCAACTTGCAAGCAAATAATAAGATATCTCACATGCCAACACGTATCAAAATGATTATGATATAATATGGTGACATGGTATTTCACTAGCCCTTTTCGAGACCAAAAAACATAAATGCAAAGCACCTCTAAGGTTCAAGTAGCGACTAAACATTATAATTCATAATAGAAAAGATCCAGTCATGCTCGTATCCAACATTATATAGACTCAATGCATAAAAATGACAATAGTGCTCTCCGGTATGATGCTTTTAGTAAGAGGATGATGACTCAACATAAAAATAAATAGATACGCCCTTCGCAGAGGGAAGCATTGATTTGCAGAGGTGCTAGAGCTCAAGTTTTAAAAACGGAGTTGGAATACGGTTTTGAGTGGTGCAATTTTCCTGTCAACGTCACGACAAAGTTTTTCAATATCTTCCATGCTAAACTCATTATTGGCGGTTCCCAAACAGAATAGTAAAGTTTACTCCTATCCACCATCCATACACAAACCATGGCTGGCCGAATCCACGGATACCTACCAACATGTCAACTATCCCAAGGAGTTTTGTTTAATTAATTTTTGATTATACAGGACTGGGCATCCTTTTACCAGCCTCTCTCATGCAATGACGACGAATAAACGGTTGTCCTGAGAATAACTCATTTAGCATGGAAAATACTGACCACCTTGTCACTCCATGAGCGAGATGTGTGCACAAAATAGATGTTTATTTGAATGTTTAGAGATGGCACATGCAAATTTACTTGGAATGTCAAGGTAATACCGCATATAGGTAGGTATGGTGGACTCATGTGGAATAACTCAACTTAAATTTCTCAAAGAGAAATACCATACTACCATACAACAGGGCCAAGTCAAGCCGCTTGAATTTCTCAAAGAGAAATACCATACTACCATACCACATCTTAACCATTTTAATGCATGTTGATCTATAAGATAAATCATAATTCAGTACTAGTTCTTTAAGCATGTCATAAGAAGCTATAGTCTCTAATTGTCATCATGAACATGTTCACTCATAATATACTGAATCGAGATCGAACGAGACCTATTTACAAAAATGGAAAACAAGAAGAGTTCATACCAGCTTCCCTTGCCACGATCACCTCGTCAAATATCGTCATTATTGCCTTTGACTTGCATGACCGAATGATGTGATAATAATAATAGTTCAAGAATACCGTGGACTAAGCTGAAATTTGCAAAGCAGTTTGAACAAAGGAGAAGACAAGGTAATATTGGCTCTATGTTAGGTAAACAATAAAGCATATAAGAGCCACTCAACACTTTCATCATGGTCTTGTCCTTTCAAGAACTCAACAAAAAGAAAAGAAATTCAGAGAAACACACTGAAATATTTTTGGAGTTTTTGTTTTTCTCAAGCAAGTAAATAAACTAAGGGGAAACAAGAACAAGAAAAACTATTTACACGGGAAAGCTCCCAACATGCAAAGGAAATCTTTTTGGGTTTTCTTTTTAGTGCGGAAGATAATTAAAGCGGGAAAAGAAAACTTAAAAGAAGCAAGAAATATTTTTGTTTTCTCCAAAGTTTTTCAAACACTCAAGAAGAAAGTGGAAAAGTAAATCTAACCAGATATACAATGAAAGAGGATGAACACCGACAATTTATATGAAGTGCGTGAACATGAATGTAATGTCGGTGAGAAATATGTACTCCCCCAAGCTTAGGCTATTTCCTAACTTGGTGATCACCACTGATAATAGCCGCCAGGTCTGGGAAAATGTTTCCAGTGAGGTACCTAAGCATCCCATGCATGGGCCTCAACCTCCGCAGCAGCCAACTCATTTCGGTAAGCAATTATATCTTCTGGCATTATTCTGTATCCGTGCCTGGCATGATAGTTAAATAAAGAAGGTGCAAACGAATGAATAATATCACAAGTTTTCTTGCTAAACACTAGGCTGTAGCGAATATGATGTAGTGTGTGGTTTCTCAAGAAATTGGTGTTCCATCATGGATTGATGATCAAGATAAACCTTAGGCAACAAATAATCACTAGGGCATATAGCCACTTCAAAATGAGTTGCCAAGCGTGTGGCCTAAATACCACCATGAATCTTGCCTTTGGTTCGGTTAGTGTTTAATCGACGTGCAACAATAGCTCCTATGTTGTAAGAATTATCACCATAAAGTGAACGGCGTAGAATAGCCATGGTGGGGGCACTGAGGCCACCACCCTGTTCCATGGCAGTTATGCATTTTCCTATAAATAGGGAAAAGTAGTGCACGACAGGAAAAATGCAAACTAGTAGCTCTAGCACGCGATACACCCCTAGTTTCTCCCACTATTAAGGTTTGGAGTAAATCCTCAAACTCCTCGGGTTTAGGTTCACGCATTCCCCATCAGAAGAAAGCAAACATATTTCACAAAATTCATGTAAAGGCAATTCATAACTAGTGGCGTAAAGATTAAAGCGCACTATGGGAGCACCGGGCATATTCTCAAAGAAAAGGTGTTGCACGAAGGAATTGGTAAGGAGATAGAATTGGTCACACTCATCTTCGAGGAAGTTGATCAGCCCGACGTTTGCGATGAATTGCTTGAACTCTTCATAAAAACCCGCTTCGCTCATGAAGGGTGTATGTGGCCATTCGCACGGCCCAACCTCCGCGTTGCGAATAAGATTGATATCTTGGTTCGGAGTTCTCCTAGCAACTTCCTTGGGGCTTCGACATGAGGAACATTTCTTCAAGAAATTCATTTCCCTCAGTACAAATTTCTGAAATTTTTGAGCCACAAATTTATGTCAACAAAACTTTGCAAGATTGACATCAACTACTCATGTGGGTGCCTAGAGGCCATACCAAGCATTCATAATATTTGGAACTCAAAGAATTCAACATGCAAGCTCATTTTATGTAGCACCAAGTCCAACAAATTATGCAAAATATAAACCACTAAAATAAAAACTAATTGGAGGAATGGAGGGGTCACATACCAAGGAGCAATTCCTCAAAACAGTTTTGAAAACGGAGTTCCGAGCAAAGAGATCAAAAATTTCACTTTCGGGGTGAAGGACACGGGGAGAGATGGCTAGAATTTTTTTACTCGAGGTAGGAGAGAGTGTGGGACGAAGGGATAAGGCTGGGGGGCCTATGGTCCCCACAAGCCATCAGGGCGCGACCTAGGGGGCGCTCTGATGTGTTGTGAAACACAAGTGTTGTCTCCTATTGTTGGGCATTTTTCTACGCATAGGAGAAACCCGGAAAACGGAAAACCAAGCTAATTTATTTTATTCAAACTAAAAATAACAGAGGATAAACTTTTGATACAGAGAGTCGTGAATGCTAAATTCATCAATCACATGCCTTCCGGAAAGGATCCATTAATAAGGTTGATCAAGTCTTATTAGCAACCACTTCCGGTTAAGATGAAATCGAAGAATTCTCGTATATCACTAGGTTACCTCAATGGGGATTTGCATATCCACAACAATAAGATTATAATATCTCTTCTTGATAGTAGGTAGAGGAATTGCGAAGCTTCCAATGATAACAGCGGGAGTAGGCTAAATGACATTAATATTATTAACCAAAGTTCGCTTCTTCGGAAAATGCACGGTATGTTGCTTGCCATTGATGTGGAAGGTAACCTTGCTTCTATTGCAATCAATAACAGCCCCTGCAGTATTTAAGAATGGTCTACCAAGGATGATCGACATATTGTCGTCCTCGGACATATCAAGAATACCAAAGTCTGTCAAGATAGTAATATTTGCAACCACATCGGGAATGTCCTCACAAATGCCAATAGGTAAACTAGTGGACTTATCAACCATTTGCAAAGATATCTTAGTAGGTGTAAGCTTACTCAAATCAAGTATTTTATAAAGGGAGAAAGGCATAATACTAACACCGGCTCCTAAATCACATAAAGCAGTTTTAACATAATTTATTTTAATAGAGCAAGGTATTGTGGGTATGCGAGGATCTCCTAGCTTCTTAGGTATTCCTCCATCAAAAGAATAATTAGCAAGCATAGTAGCAATTTTAGTTTCAGGAATCTTTCTTTTGTTGGTAATAATATCCTCATATACTTAGCATACCGAGGCATTTTAAATATATCAGTCAAACGAGTATGCAAAAGACGGGTCTAATCATTTCAGCAAAGCGTTCAAAATCTTCATCATCCTTATTCTTAGAAGGCTTACGAGGGAATGACATGGGTTTTTGGACCCATGGCTCTCTTTCCCTTCCATGTTTGCTAGCAACAAAGTCTCTCTTATCATATCGTTTATTTATGGGAGGTGGGTTATCAAGATCCTCGACAGGTTCTATTTCTACATCATCATCATTTTCATTATTAATATCTTGTGGAACATCTACATGCACATTATCATTTTCATCTTCCTTTTCATTATCACTAGGTGCATGTTCACTACCAGATTGTGTCTCAACATGAGAAATAGAAACATCATTTTGTTTCTCAGTAGGTGTTTCTATAATAGGTTCACTGGAAGCATGCAAGTTCCTATCCTTTGTCTTCTTATTTTTCTTATTAGAGCAATTAGGTGCATCATCTCTAATTCTCTGGGAATCCTGATCTATTATTTTAGGATGACCTTCTGGGTAGAGAGGTTCTTGGGTCATATGACCTCCCCTAGTCATTACTCTAACATCATGATCATTTGTTTTATTATTTATTTCAACAAGCAAATCATTTTATGACTTAGCAACTTGGTCTAGTTGGTTATGAACCATAGAAGCATGTTTACCTAGACCTTTTACATCATTAGTAATTCTAAACATCAAGTCACTCAAACGGTCTATCATCATAGCATTACGTCTCAATTGATCTGTAACATAGTTATTGAAGTGTTCTTGCTTAACAATATAATTATCATATTCATCCATGCATTGTTTAGGCGTCTTATTGCAAGGTGTATCATTTTCAGTAAAGGAGCGGAGAGAGTTTACCTCTACTACTTGTGTCTGGTTATCAAGTCCATGTATTTTTTTCAATAGGTGGTAATTTCTTCATATCCTCAATTTTAATACCTTTCTCCTTCATAGATCTTTTGGCTTCTTGCATATCTTTAGGGTTGAGGAATAAAATACCTCTCTTCTTTTGAATAGGTTCCAAATGTGGTTCAGGAAGTGTCCAATCGTCGTAATTTTCAATATGTTATTCAGTAATTCTTCAAGTTGACCGACAGTTCTTTCCCTGAAAACACAACCAACACAACTATCTAGGAAATCCCTAGAAGCATCGGTTAGTCCATTATAAAAGATATCAAGAATTTCATTTTTCTTAATAGGACAATCAGGCAAAGCTCTAAGTAACCGTAGAAGCCTCCCGAAAACTTGAGGGAGATTTTATTCTTGAATTTGCACAAAGTTGAATATTTCGTGTAAGGCAGCTTGTTTCTTATGAGCAGGACAATATTTTGCATAAAAATAGTGAAGCATATCCTGAGGACTAGACATACAACCAGGAGCAAGAGAAAGAAACCATTCCTTAGCCTTGCCTTTTAGAGAGAAAGGAAAAAAGCTTAAGGATATAATTGTAGCATATCTTTTCATCATTGGTAAACAGAGCAGTGATATGATTTAGTTTCATAAGGTGTTCAACAACAATTTTAGTTTCATAACCATGGAAAGGATCAGATTCTACTATAGGAATTAACTCAGGATACCCAGAGAACTCATAATCCTTATCAGTAGCAAATATAGGAGAGGTAGCAAATTTAGGATCATATTTCATTTTCTCTATCATAGATTTTTCTTTCAGTTTGCACAATAGTTTTTTCAAGTCATCTCTGTTTTCACAAGCAAAGAAATCACTAGTTGTTTCCTTATCCTTGACATAACCTTCAGGCACATGAGGCAATTCATATCTAATAGGAGAGCGAGGTGTAACAAGTGATTCAGTGTCCTCATCGGTTTTAGGATTTTCAAGTTCTCTAGCTTTAGCAAGATGAGAATCAAGTAATTCATTCAATGGCACATTTTAGTTTCAACACGTGTAGCAATGATATCATCATTAATTTCACAGGTAGCATCATCAAGTTCATGTGACATATCAGGATGATCAATAGGTGGTGGTGTAACAAGCTGATTCAAAATAGTAGGTGAATCAAAAGCAGAGCTAGATGGCAGTTCCTTACCTCCTCTCGTGCGAGAGGGGACGATCTTAGTTCCAGTATCTTTCAAATTCTTCATAGTAGAAATTGGATATCCTCAAGTTAACACAATAAATAGAGCTATGCTCCCCAGCAACAACGCCAGAAAAAGGTCTTGATAACCCACAAGTATAGGGGACCGCGACAGTCTTCATGGGTAGTATTTCACCCTAATTTATTGATTCGACACAAGGGGAGCCAAAGAATATTTATTGGCCTTGGTAGTGGAGTTGTCAATTCAACCACACCTGGGACATCTCTCTGCAGCAAAGGTTTAGTAGCATGACAAATAGTAGTAGCAAAAGTAACAGTAGTAGTGATAGTAGACATATTGTAGCAGTTGTGACAGTAGCAGTAGCAATAGTAACATAGCAAGATTCGGTATATGTAAAGCGTAGGCATGTAGATCGGTGATGGATAATGATTTAGATGACATGGATCATATAATAGTTATAAACCAGGGAGACACAGAACTAGCTCCAATTCGTTAATGTAATGTAGGCATGTATTTCGTATATAGTCATACATGCTTGCGGTAAGAACTTGCATGGCATCTTTTATCCTACCCTCCCGTGGCAGCGGGGTGCTATTGGAAACTAAGGGATATTAAGTCCTCCTTTTAATAGTGAACCGGAATAAAGCATTAACACATGGTGAATACATGAACTCCTCAAACTACGCCAATCACCGAAAAGAATCCCAATTATTGTCACCTTGGGGTATGCGGCTCAAGACACGTAATAGGCGCATACAACTTGCAAGATAGGATCCAAATCACTCTTATATTCATGAAAATGTAATAGGTTCAGATATGAAATCATGTCACTCGGGCCCTAGTGACAAGCATTAAGCATAGCAAAGTCATAGTGCTACCTCTTGAGCGTGCGTTGGTTTTCCCTTGAAGAGGAAAGGGTGATGCGGCCAATTAGATAAGTATTTCCCTCAGTTGTTGAGAACCAAGGTATCAATCTAGTAGGAGGAACAAGCATGTCACCAATGGATGCACCTATACAAACAATCAAACTCTTGCACCCAACGCTATAAAGGGGTTGTCAATCCCTTCACGGTTATTTGCAAGGATTAGATCTGATAGAAATAGATGTAAAAGATTGCGGAAAGTAAAAAGTAAATAAATTGCAGAAAGGTATTTTTGGTATTTTTGGTTTATAGATCTGAAAATATATTATGGAAAGTAGACCCGGGGGCCATATGTTTCACTAGAGGCTTCTCTCTTGAAGGAAAGTATCACGGTGGGTGAACAAATTACTGTCGAGCAATTGATAGAAAATCGAATAATTATGAAGATATCCAAGGAAATGATTATGCATATAGGCATCATGTCCGTGTCAAGTAGACCGAAACGATTCTTCATTTACTACTATTACTCCACACATCGACCGACTCCTGCCTGCATCTAGAGTATTAAGTTCATGAAGAACAGAGTAATGCATTAAGTAAGATGACATGATGTAGATGGATAAACTCAAGCAATATGATGAAAACCCCATCTTGTTACCCTTGATAGCAACAATACAATACGTGCCTCGCTACCCCTACTTTGTCACTGGGTGAGGACACCGCAAGATTGAACCCAAAACTAAGCACTTCTCCCATTGCAAGAATTACCATTCTAGTTGGCCAAACCAAACCAGTAACTCGAAGAGACTTGCAAAGATATGAAATCATGCATATAAGAATTCAGAAAAGACTCAAATAATATTCATGGATAATCTGAACATGAACCCACAATTCATCGGATCTCGACAAACACACCGCCAAAGAGTATTACATCGGATAGATCTCCATGAAGATCATGGTATTGAAGCACAAACAGAGAGAAGAAGCCATCTAGATACTAGCTATGGACCCATAGGTTTGTGGTGGACTACTCACACATCATCGGAGGGGCAATGGAGTTGATGTAGATGCCCTCCGTGATCGAATCCCCCTCCGGTAGATTACCGGAAAAGGCTCCAAGATTGGATCTCTCGGGAACGGAGGCTTCTGGCGGCAGAAAAGTATTTGCACGGCTCTATTTGGTATTGGCGGAATATTTGGATATTTATAGGAGGAAGATTAGGGCTAGGAGACCTGCCAGGAGGTGGCAAGCCTACCAGGTGCGGCCAGGGGGGTGGCCACGCCCCTGGCTTGTGACCTCCTGGCAGATGCTCTGCCGTGCACTCCAAGTCTGGTAGATCTCTTTCCTTCAAGAAAAAAATCATTCCGAAGATTTATTCCGTTTGGACTCCATTTGATATTCCATATCTGCAATACTCGAAAACAAGGAAAAAATAGAAACTGGCACTAGGCTCTAGATTAATAAGTTAGTCCCAAAAATAATATAAAATAGCATATTAATGCATATGAAACATCCCAAATAGATAATATAATAGCATGACACGATCAAAAATTATAGATACGTTGGAGACGTATCAGCATCCCAAGCTTAATTCCTGCTCGTCCTCGAGTAGGTAAATGATAAAAACAGAATTTTTGGTGTGGAGTGATACCTAACATATTTATCCATGTAATATTCTTTATCGTAGCATGAATGTTCAGATCCGTAAGACTCAAAACAAAAGCTTAATGTTGACATAAAAATAATAATATTTTAAGCATACTAGAAAGGCGATTATATCTCTTCAAAATATAATGGCAAAAGAAAGTTATCCCTAAAATATCATATAGTCTGGCTATGCTCCATATTCCCCAAACAAAGTATTTATATCATGCACAACCCCGATGAAAATTCAGGCAATTGTTACATGATGTCGCTTGTGGCTACGTCGGTATTTCCCCAAAGAGGAAGGGATGATGCAGCATAGCGGCGGTAGGTATTTCCCTCAGATATGAAACCAAGGTTATCGAACTAGTAGGAGAACCAAGCAACACAACGTAAACAGCCCCTGCACATAAATAACAAATACTTGCAACCCGACGTGTTAAAGGGGTTGTCAATCCCTTTCGGGTAACGGCTCCAGAAAGGCACGTGGACAGGAGAAAGTTGTAAATGTTGATAGATCGAATGCCAAATAAAATAAAGTGCAGCAATGTAACGCCCTGATGGTCATTACTCCTAGCGGGATCTAGACTGGCCTCACAGATCAATACTAGTCTTTTCTGCACACTTTGCCCTCACTCATGCGCACCCGGGGCCAACTTCCCAATCGGTCACCCATCCTAGAACTACTCCAAGCCAAGCACGCTTAACCTGGGAGTTCTGTTCGAATGGGCTCCCAGAAAAGAAGGAATTCCTTATTGATATGAGTAGTCTATCATCCCTAATAAGCCAGGCTATCACAAGCAAGGTATTTTTGGGTTTTTGGAAGTATAGATATGAAAATAAATGCAAGAGAAAAGTAGATCGCAAAGGCAAATAATATGAGAAAGAGACCCGGGGGCCGTAGGTTTCACTAATGGCTTCTCTCAAGAAAAATAGCAAATGGCGGGCGAACAAATTACTGTTGGGCAATTGATAGAACTTCAAATACTCATGACGATATCCAGGCAATGATCATTACATAGGCATCATGTCCAAGATTAGTAGACCGACTCCTGCCTGCATCTACTACTATTACTCCACATATCGACTGTTGGGAAATGTTGCATGGGAAACAAAAACTTTCCTACGCACACGCAAGATATATCCATGGTGATGATCATCTACGAGAGGGAGAGTGGATCTACATACCCTTGTAGATCGCTAAGCGAGAAGCGTTAAGAAACACGGTTGATGTAGTCGAACGTATTCACGATCCAAATCGCCGAGCGTCCCGCGATCCTATCACGATCCATCTCACGATCCAACCACGATCCATTACGGGATCTCATCACGATCCGTCCCGCGATCCAATCACGAATCGTCTTGCGATCTTGATCATGGTCCTTCCGATCTAGCGCCGAACGGACGACACCTCCGCGTTCAGCACACGTACAACTCGATGACGATCTCCGCCTTCTTGATCCAGCAAGAGGGAGTGGAGAGGTAGATTATTTCTCCGGTAGCGCGATGGCGTTGCAGCGATGATGGTGGAGCTATTCCAGCAGGGCTTCGCCTAAGCACCGCTGAAAACCGATCTAGAGGAGAAACTGCAATCTAGAGGAGAGGTAGCACGTGGCTATTAGGGTTAGCTTTTCCCTCTAAATCCTCTAGTATATATAGGTGGGAGGGAGGGGAGGAGGCAGCCTCAAACCCTCAAGGTTTGGTCGAAATTGGTGGTGGAGGAGTCCTACTCCAATCCTATTAGGAGTAGGATTCCTCCTTTCCACCTCTCCATCTTTGGCTTTTTTCTTTCTCAAACCACTCCAGATGCATGGGCCCTTAGAGGAGGCTTCGACCAGCCCACCAGGGGCTGGTTTACCTCCACCCACATCCCATGTAGCCTCTTGGGTCGAGACAACCCTCCCGATGGTCCCCCGGTACCCTCCCGGCACTCCCGGTACACTACCGATGAGCCCGAAACTTTTTCGGTGACCAAAATAGGACTTCCTATATATCAATCTTTACCTCTGGACCATTACGTAGCTCCTTGTGATGTCCGGTATCTCATCTGGGACTCCGAACAACCTTCGGTCACCACCATACATAACTCTATACTACCGAAACGTCACCGGACCTTAACTATGCAGACCCTGCGGGTTCGAGAACTATGTAGACATGACCGAGACACCTCTACGGTCAATAACCAATAGAGGGACCTAGATGCCCATATTGGTTCCTCCATATTCTATGAAGATCTTTATCGGTCGAACCTCTATGTCAAGGATTCAATTAATCCCGTATGCTGTTCCCTTTGTTCTTCGGTATGTTACTTGCCCGAGATTCAATCGTCGGCATCTCCATACCTAGTTCAACCTCGTTACCAGCAAGTCTCTTTATTCATTCTGTAATACAAGATCCCGTGGCTAACACTTAGTCACATTGCTTGCAAGGCTTACTGTGATGTTGTATTACCGAGTGGGCCCTGAGATACCTTTCCATCACATGGAGTAACAAATTCGAGTCTTGATCCATGCTAACACGTCAGACACCATCGGAGATACCTGTAGAGCACCTTTATAGTCACCCAGTTACGTTGTGACGTTTGATACACACAAGGTACTCCTCCGGTGTCAGTGAGTTGCATGATCTCATGGTCATAGGAACAAATACTTGACATGCAGAAAACAGTAGAAAGAAACTGACACGATCATATGCTACGTTTTGTAGTTTGGGTCTTGTCCATCACATCATTCTCCTAATGATGTGATCTCATTATAAAATGACATCTCATGTCCATGACTAGGAAACCATAGACATCTTTGATCAACGAGCTAGTCTATTAGAGGCATACTAGGGACATGGTGTTGTCTATGTATCCACACATGTATCTGAGTTCCCGATTAATACAATTATAGCATGGATAATAAACGATTATCATGAACAATAAAATATGATAATAACCAATTTATTATTGCCTCTAGTGTATATTTCCAACAGTCTCCCACTTGCACTAGAGTCAATAATCTAGTTCACGTCACCATGTGATTCGCATTGTTATGAATCTAACACCCAATGAGTTCTGGGGATCGATCATGCTTTGCATGTGAGAGAGGTCTTTTAGTAGACGGGTTTGCGACATTCAGATCCATGTGTAGTTTGCAAATCTCTATGTCATACTGTAGACACTGCTACCACACTCCACTTGGAGCTATTCCAAATAGCTGCTCCACTATACGTATCCGGATTGCTACTCAGAGTCATCCGGATTGGTGTTAAAGTTTGCATCAACGTAACCCTTTACAACGAACTCTTTATCACCTCCATAATCGAGAAATATTTCCATAGTCCTCTAGTTACTAAGGATAATCTTGACTGCTGTCTAGTGATCCACTCCTGGATCACTTTTATACCTATGTCATACTGTAGACACTGCTACCACACTCCACTTGGAGCTATTCCAAATGGCTTCTCCACTATACGTATCCGGATTGCTACTTAGAGTCATCCGGATTGGTGTTAAAGTTTGCATCGACGTAACCCTTTACGACGAACTCTTTATCACCTCCATACTCAAGAAATATTTCCTTAGTCCTCTAGTTACTAAGGATAATCCTGACCGCTGTCCAGTGATCCACTCCTGGATCACTTTTGTACCCCTTGACGGACTCATGGTAAGGCACACACAGGTGCGGTACACAACATGGCATACTATACAGAGCCTATGGCTAAGGCATAGGGGACGATGTTTGTCCTTTCTCTTTCTTCTACCGTGGTCGAGCTTTGAGTCTCACTCAACTTCACACCTTACAAATCAGGCAAGAACTCTTTCTCTGACTGATCCATTTTGAACTCTTTCAAAATCTTGTCAAGGTATGTACTCATTGAAAGTCTCATCAAGCATCTTGATCTATCTTTATAGATCTTGAAGCTCAACAATTAGGTAACTTTATACAGGTCTTCCTTTGGAAAACTCTTTTCAAACAACCATTTATGCTTTCCAGAAATTCTACATCATTTTCGATCAATTATATGTCAACCACATATGCTTATCAAAAATTCTATAGTGCTCCCACTCACTTTATTGTAAATACAAGTTTCTCATAAACTTTGTATAGACTCAAAAACTTTGATCACCTCATCAAAGCATACATTCCAACTCCAAGATGCTTGCTCCAGTCCATAGAAGGATCACTGGAGCTTGCACAACTTTTAGCATCCTTAGGACTGACAAAACCTTTTGGTTGTCTCTCATACAACCTTTCCTCAAGGAAGGAAATGATGTTTTTGACATCCATCTGCCAGATTTCATAATTGAAAAATGCAGTAACTGCTAACATAATTCCAATAGACTTCAGCATTGCTACGAGTGAGAAAGTCTCATTGTAGTCAACTCCTTGAACTTGGCAGAAATTTCTTTGCAACAAGTTGAGCTTTATAAATGGTGACATTCACCATCAACGTTTGTCTTCATCTTAAAGGTCCATTTGTACTCAATGACCTGTCGTCCAACGAGCAAGTCTACCAAAGTCTATACTTGGTTTTCATACATGAATCCTTTCTCGGATTTCATGGCCTCTAACCATTTCTCGGAATCCGGGCCCATCATCGCTTCTCCATAGCTCGCAGGTTCATCATTGTCCAACAACATGACCTCCAAGACAGGGTTGTCGTACCACTCAGGAGCAGTACGCGTCCTTGTCGATCGATGAGTTTCGATAGTAACCTAATCTAAAGCTTCATGATCATCATCATTAACTTCCTCTTCAACTGACGTAGTCTCCACAGAAACATCTTTCTACTTTGCGCTACTCTCTGGTTGAACAAAGGTTCAACAACCTCATCAAGTTCTATCTTCCTCCCACTCAATTCTTTCAAGAGAAACTCTTTCTCGAGAAAGGACCCAGTTTTAGCAATAAACACTTTGTACTCAGATCTGAGATAGAAGCTATACCCAATCGTTCTTAGGGTATTCGATGAAGATGCATTTGTCCGCTTTGGGTTCGAGCTCATTAGGTGAAAACCTTTTTCACATAAGCATCGCAGCCCCAAACATTAAGAAATGACAGCTTATGTTTCTATCAAACCATAATTCATATGGTGTCATCTCAACGGATTTAGATGGTCCCCTATTTAAAGTGAGTGTAGTTGTCTCTAATGCATGACCCCAAAACGATAGTGGCAAAACGATAAGAGACATCATAGTACACACCATATCCAATATAGCACGACTATGACGTTCGGACACACCATCACACTATGGTGTTCCAGGTGGTGTGAGTTGTGAAACAACTTTCACATTGTCTAAAGTTGTATGCCAAACTCGTAACTCAGATATTCACCTCCACGATCATATCGTAGATATTTTTATTTTCTTATCACGATGATCTTAAACTTCACTCTGAATTTGTTTGAACTTCTCAAACGTTTCAGACTTGTGTTTCATTAAGCAAATATACTCATATATACTCAAATCATCAGTGAAGGTAAGAAAAATAATGATATCTACTGCACGCTACAACACTCATTGGATCGCATACATCAACATGTATTATTTCCAATAAGTTACTAGCCCTCTCCATCATACTGAAAACAGGGTCTGTAGCCATCTTGCCCAAGAGGCATGGTCCGCATGTCTCAACCGATTCGAAACCGAATGAGTCCAGAGATCCATCAACATGGAGTTTCTTCATGCGATTTATACCAATATGACATTTAGCGACGGTGCCACAAGTATGTGGTACTATCATTATTAACTTTGTATCTTTTGGCATCAATGTTATGAACATGTGTATTACTACGATCAAGATTAAACAAACCATTCTCACTAGGTGCATGACCATTGAAGGTATTATTCATGTAAATAGAATAACAATTATTCTCTAACTGAAATGAATAACCGTGTTGCAATAAACACGATGCAATCATGTTCATGCTTAACACAAACACCAAATAACATTTATTTAGGTTTGTCACTAATCCCGAAGGTAGAGAGAGTGTGCGATGTTGATCACATTAACCTTGGAAACATTTCCAACACACATTGTCACCTCACACTTAGCTAGTCTCCGTTTATTCCGTAGCTTTTATTTCGAGTTACTAACATTTAGCAACCGAACCGGTATCCAATATCCAGGTGCTACTAGGAATACTAGTAAGGTACACATTAATAACACGTATATCAAATATACTTCTGTCGACATTGCCAGCCCTCTTATCTACCAAGTATCTAGGGTTTGTTCCGCTTCAGCGATCGCCCTCCTCATAATAGAAGCACTTAGTCTTGGGTTTGGGTTCAACTTTGGGTTGCTTCACTGGAGCATCAATTGACTTGCCATCCATGAAGTTTCCCTTCTTGCCCTTGCCCTTCTCGAAACTAGTGGTTTTACTAACCATCAACACTTGATGCTCCTTTTTGATTTCTACCTTCGCGGTGTGAAACATCGCGAACAGCTCAGGGATCATTATTTCCATCCCTAGCATTTTATAGTTCATCACCAAGTTCTAGTAGCTTAGTGACAGTGACTTGGAGAACTATATCAATCACTATATTATATGGAAGATCAACTCCCACTCAATTCAAGAGATTGTAGCCCCAGACAATCTGAGCACATGCTCAACGATTGAGCTATTCTCCTTCATCTTGCAGGCAAAGAATCTTGTTGGAGATCTCATATCTCACAACAAGGGCACAAGCCAGAGATCCCAATTTCAGCTCTTAGAACATCTCATATGTTCCGTGATGTTCAAAATGTTTTGGAGCCTCAATTCTAAGCAGTAATGCATGACGCACTAAACTATCAAGTAGTCATCGGAATGTGCCTGTCAGATGTTCACAACATCTACAGACGACACTAGAGGGGGTGGCGCACCGAGCGGTGCATTAAGGACATAAGCCTTCTGTGTAGCAATGAGGACAATCCTCAGATCACAGACCCAGTCCGCAATATTGCTACCATCATCTTTCAACTCTATTTCTCTAGGAACATATAAAAATTCAAGGGAGCTACAACATGAGCTATAACATAATTTGCAAAGACACTACTGACTATGTTCATGATAATGAGTTCAACTAATCATATTACTTAAGAACTCCCACTCAAATTGACATCCCTCTAGTCATTCGAGTGATACATGATCCAAATTCACCAAATCAAGTCCGATGATCACGTGAGTTGAGGTGGTTTCAATGGTGAACATCATCATGTTGATCATATCTACTATATGACTCATGTTCGACCTTTCGGTCTCTTGTGTTCCGAGGCGATGTCTGTACATGCTAGGCTCATCAAGTTTAACCCGAGTGTTCCGCATGTGCAACACTAGCTTGCACCCGTTGTATGTGAACATAGAGTCTATCACACCCTATCATCACGTGGTGTCTCGACACAATGAACTTTCGCAACGGTGCACACTCGGGGAGAACATAATTTATCTTGAAATTTAAGTGAGGGATCACCTTATAATGCTACCGTTGTCCTAAGCAAAACAAGGTGCCTAAAAGGATTAACATCACACGCAAATCATAAGTGACATGATATGGCCATGAACTTGCGCTTTTGATCTCCATCCTTAAAGCACTGGCGTGATCTCCATCATCACTGGCATAACACCAAGATCTCCATCATTGTGTTGCCATCGGGGTTGTCGCTCCCATCATGCTCATACTACGATAGCTACCGTTTAGCGATAAAGTAAGGCATTACATAGCGCTTAATGATTGACACGCATGTCATACAATAAGTAAAGACAACCCTATGGCTCCTGCCGGTTGCCGTACTCATCGACATGCAAGTCGCGATATTCTATACAACACATGATCATCTCATACATCACATATATTTCATCATGTAATTGGCCATATCACATCACAACATACCCTGCAAAAACAAGTTAGACGTCCTCTAATTGTTGTTGCAAGTTTTACGTGGCTGCTACGGGTACCAGCAAGAACAATTCTCACCTACGCAAAACCACAACGGTGATACATAATTGATTTTCAACCTTCTCAAGAAACAGACACCCGCCAGCCATGTTTGTGCAACGAAGTTACATGTCAGTCGATGGAACCGGACTCTCGTAAGCGTACGAGTAAGGTTGGTCCGAGCCGCTTCATTCCATAATACCGCTGAACCAAAACACGACCAAGGGAGGAAGCAATCTAAGCATCAACGCCCACAAACTCTTTGTGTTCTACTCAAGATCTCATCTACACATAGACCTAGCTCTGATACCACTGTTGGGGAACGTTGCATGGGAAACAAAAAAATTCCTACACACACGCAAGATATATCCATGGTGATGAGCATCCATGAGAGGGAGAGTGGATCTACATACCCTTGTAGATCGCTAAGCGGGAATCGTTAAGTAACACGGTTGATGTAGTCGAATGTATTCGCGATCCAAATCGCCGAGCGTGCCGCGATCCCATCACAATCCATCTCACGATCTAATCAAGATCCATCCCGCGATCTCATCATGGTCCGTCCCGCGATCCAATCACGAATCGTTTTGCGATCTTGATCACGGTCCTTCCGATCTAGCGCCAAACGGACGGCACCTCCGCGTTCATCACACGTACAGCTCGATGACGATCTCCGCCTTCTTTATATAGCAAGAGGGAGTGGAGAGGTAGATGATTTCTCCGGTAGCACGACGGCGTTGCGGCGATGATGGTGGAGCTATTCTAGCAGGGCTTCGCCTAAGCACCGCTGAAAACCGATCTAGAGGAGAAACTGCGATCTAGAGGAGAGGTAGCACATGGCTATTAGGGTTAGCTTTTCCCTCTAAATCCTCTAGTATATATAGGAGGGAGAGAGGGGAGGAGGAAGCCTCAAACCCTCAAGGTTTGGTTGAAATTGGAGGTGAAGGAGTCGTACTCCAATCCTATTAGGAGTAGGATTCCTCCTTTCCACTTGGAAACTCTTTCCACCTCTCCACCTTTGGATTTTTTCTTTTCTCAAACCACTCCAGCCACATGGGCCCTTAGAGGAGGCTTCGGCCAGCCCACCAAGGGATGGTTTACCTCCTACCATAGCCCATGTAGCCTCTTGGGTCGAGACACCCCTCCCGATGGTCCTCGGGTACCCTCTCGGCACTCCTGATACACTACCGATGAGCCCGAAACTTTTCCGGTGACCAAAACAGGACTTCCTATATATCAATCTTTACCTCCGGACCATTCCGTAGCTCCTAGCGACATCCGGGATCTCATCCGGGACTCCTCACAACCTTCGTTCACCACCATACATAACTCTATACTACCGAAACGTCACCGAACCTTAAGTGTGCAGACCCTGCGGGTTCGAGAACTATGTAGATATGACCGAGACACCTCTACGGTCAATAACTAATAGTGGGACCTGGATGCCCATATTGGTTCCTACATATTCTATGAAGATATTTATCGGTCGAACCACCATGTCAAGGATTCAATTAATCCCGTATGTTGTTCCCTTTGTTCTTCGGTATGTTACTTGCCCGAGATTCGATCGTCGGCATCTCCATACCTAGTTCAACCTCGTTACCAGCAAGTCTCTTTACTCGTTCTGTAATACAAGATCCCATGGCTAACACTTAGTCACATTGCTTGCAAGGCTTATTGTGATGTTGTATTACCGAGTGGGCCCTGAGATACCTGTCCGTCACACGGAGTAACAAATCCTAGTCTTGATCCGTGCTAACCCGACAGCCACCCTCGGAGATACCTGTAGAGCACCTTTATAGTCACCCAGTTATGTTGCAATGTTTGATACACACAAGGTACTCCTCCGGTGTCAGTGAGTTGCATAATCTCATGGTCATAGGAACAAATACTTGACATGCAGAAAACAGTAGCAATAAACTGACACGACCATATGCTACGTTTTGTAGTTCGGGTCTTGTCCATCACATCATTCTCCTAATAATGTGATCCTGTTATCAAATGACATCTCATGTCCATGACTAGGAAACCATAGACATCTTTGATCAACGTGCTAGTCTATTAGAGGCATACTAGGGACATGATGTTGTCTATGTATCCACACATGTATCTGAGTTTCCGATTAATACAATTATAGCATGGATAATAAACGATTATCATGAACAACAAAATATGATAATAACCAATTTATTATTGCCTCTAGGACATATTTCCAACATCGACCGCTATCCAGCATGCATCTAGTGTATTAAGTTCATGGAGAAACGGAGTAGTGCAATAAGAACGATGACATGATGTAGACAAGATCTATCTATGTAGAGATAGACCCCATCGTTATATCCTTAGTAACAATGATACATACATGTCGTTTCCCTTTCTGTCACTGGGATCAAGCACTGTAAGATCGAACCCACTACAAAGCACCTCTTCCCATTGCAAGATAAATAGATCAAGTTGGCCAAACAAAACCCAAATATCGGAGAAGAAATACGAGGCTATAAGCAATCATGCATATAAGAGATCAAAGAAACTCAAATAACTTTCACGGATATAAAAAGATAGATCTGATCATAAACTCAAAGTTCATCGATCCCAACAAACACAATGCAAAAGATTTACATCAATGGATCTCCAAGAGACCATTGTATTGAGAATTAAGCAAGAGAGAGAAAGCCATCTAGCTACTAACTATGGACCCGAAGGTCTACAAAGAACTACTCACGCATCATCGGAGAGGCACCAATGGAGGTGGTGAACCCCATCCGAGATGGTGTCTAGATTGGATCTGTTGGTCTAGACACTACGGCGGCTGGATGAATATTTTGTTTGTCTCCCTAGGGTTTCTGGAATATTGGGGTACTTACACAGCAAAGAGGCGGTCCGGGGGGCACCCGAGGTGGGCACAACCCACCAGGGCGCGCCTAGGCCTCCTGGCGTGCCCTGATGGGTTGTGCCCCCCTCGTGGCACCCCCAGGCATAGCCAGGGCCCGTTGTATTCCTTTTGGCCCATAAAAATCATCGTGAAGTTTCATGGCATTTGGACTTCGTCTGGTATTGTTTTTCTGCAGTGTAAAAAACATGGAAAAAACAGCAACTGGCACTTGGCACTATGTTAATAAGTTAGTACCAAAAAATGATATAAAATGACTATAAAATGACTATAAAATGATTATAAAACATCCAAGATTGATAATATAACAACATGGAACAATCAAAAATAATGGATACGTTGGAGACGTATCAGCATCCCCAAGCTTAACTCCTACTCGTCCTCGAGTAGGTAAGTGATAAAAATAGAATTCTTGATATGGAATGCTGCTTAACATGTCATATCATATTCTTTTTCTTATAGCATGGACATATGGACTTTTAGTTGTTCGAAGCAATAGTCTAGTTTTGACATAATAATTTAGATACTCAAGCATATCAACAAGCAACCATGTCTTTCAAAATATCAATGCTAAAATAAGTTATCCCTAGTCCATCATGCTCAAACATTGATCCATTCATGAAACACACTCGAATATTAGCTACACCCAATACTTAAGTATGATCATATTGCCCCCTAGTTGGTGCTTTGGTAATATAAGATGGAGACTCAAATTCAAAAATAAAAATTGCATAAAGTAAAAGAAAGGCCCTTCGCAGAGGGAAGTAGGGATTTGTAGAGGTGCCAGAGCTCAAAGCGAAAAACTCAGAGATAAAAACATTTTGGGAGGTGTATCCATCCCACCAACGAAAACGACTTAGAGTTCCCAACACTTTCCATGCTAGATATATCATAGGCGGTTCACAAATAGAAAATAAGTTTATTCCTTTTTCCACCATACTTTCAGTTTCCATGGCTAACCGTATCCACGGGTGCCCTCCATACCAACACTTTCCAAGGAATTTATTATTTGACAACATAAAGTAAATTCATTTTTGCATTTCAGGACTAGGCATCCCTAATACCTTTGCCTTACTCTCGTGCAATGAAAAGTGAATAAACACTCATCATGAGAATAACACATCTAGCATGGAAAATATTAGCCACCCTCATCGCTCCGCGAGCGAAACAAACACACAAAAGAGAAGTTTATTTTGAAAATTAGAGATGGCACATATAAATTTGCTTAGAACGACATGGAAATACCGCATATAGGTAGGTATAGTGGACTCATGTGGCAAAAACTGGGTTTAAGGATTTGGATGCACAAGTAGAGCTCATACTTGGTGCAAAATGAAGGCTAGCAAAAGATTGAGAAGCGACCAACCAAGAAACGAATAATCTCATAAGCAAGTATTAAGCATAAATAACACCGAATAATGCACCACAAGTAGGATATAATTTCATTGCATGACTATTAACTTTCGTACATGCATAGGGAATCACAAACCTTAACACCAATATTCTTACTAAAGCATAATTACTCATACATAACTCACATATCACATCATCATATCTCAAAACTATTACTAAGAATCAAGTTTATTTTGTCCAATGATCTTCATGAAAGTTTTTATTATATCCTTGTTGGATATCTATCACTTTGGGACTAATTTTCATGTGTTGCTTTTCATAATCTCAAACAAATATAAGTGAAGATCAAGAGCATAATTTTTCTTCTTTCTCTCAAAATAATTTAAGTAAAGCAAGAGAGAATTTGTTGAAAATTTTACTAACTCTCAAATAAATCTAAGTGAAGTAATAGAGCATTTCTTCAAAAATACTAAGCACACTATGCTCAAAACAATATAAGTGAAACACTAGAGCAAGTCCATTGCTCATAAAAAATTTAAGTGAAGCATAGAGAGCAATTCTAACAAGTCATGACATAATTTTGGATCTCTCAAATAGGTGTGTCCAGAAAGGGATAAAGACTTAAAACACAAAATAAAACAAGCAAATACTCATATCTTACAAGAGGCTCCAAGTAAAACACATATCATGTGACAAATAAAAATATAGTTTCGAGTAAAATACCGATGATCGTTGGAAGAAAGCGGGGATGCCACTCGGGGGCATCCCCAAGTTTAGTTGGTTGTTCCTTTTTGGATAATAGTTTGGTATGCTGGGGAATCCCCAAGCTTAGGCTCTTCCATCCTTCCTTCATCCATTGTAACATAACCCAAAACTTGAAAACTTCAATCACACAAAACTCAACAAAACCTTCGTGAGCTCCGTTAGTATAAGAAAAATAAATCACTACTATAAGTACTGTATTACAACAATTCATATTTTGTTCTTGCATTATACCTACTGTATTCCAACTTTTCTATGGCAAAAACTCATCAAAGAAAACCATAGAGCCATCAAAATAAGTACACAATGTAAAGAAAACAGAATCTGTCAAAACAGAACAGTCTGTAGTAATCTAATTTGTTTGAATACTTATGTAACTCAAAACATTCTAATAAATTAGGATGTACTAGTAATTTGTTTATAAATATTCTGTAAAAAATTCAGATCAAAATCACGTTTCTGTGATTTACTAAAATTATTTTTGTGAGCGCATAAGTTTCTGTTTTTTTTCTAACAAGATCAAACAACTATCATCCAAGAAGATCCTAAAGGCTTTACTTGGAACAAACACTAATTAAAACACAAAGAACACAATCGTAACAGTAGAATAATTGTGTAAAAACTCAAGAACAGAAATCAAAAAGCAAAAATAAATTTTGTTCATTAGGTTGCCTCCCAACAAGCGCTATTGTTTTACGCCCTTAGCTAGGCATAAAGGAAGGATCTAAGTTTTGTCATCTTTGTTCTGAGATCCATAAGATGCCCTCATGATTTATTCATATGGTGGCCTAATTATTCTTCTAGGAAAGTGTTCCACACCCTTCCTCAAAGGAATTTGGAACTTAATATTGCCTTCTTTCATATCAATCACGGCACCAATAGTGCGTAAAAACTGTCTACCAAGAATAATTGGACAAGACGGATTGCAATCAATATCAAGAACAATAAAATCTATGGGCACATAATTCCTATTTGCAAGAATAAGAACATCATTAATTCTTCCACTAGGATTTTTAATAGTAGAATCTACCAAGTGCAAATTTAAAGAACATGATTCAATATCGGTAAGACCAAGCACATCACATAAAGATTTCGGAATTGTAGAAACACTAGCACCCAAGTCACACAAAGCAAAACACTCATAATTTTAATCTTGACTTTAATAGTAGGTTCCCATTCATCATGCAATTTTCTAGGAATTGATACTTCTAACTCCAATTTTTATTCGAAAGCTTTCATCATAGCATCAACAATATGTTTAGCAAAAGCTTTATTTTGTTCATAAGCATGGGGTGAATTTATCATGGATTGCAACAAAGAAATACAATCAATCAAAGAGCAACTATCATAATTAAAGTCTTCGTAATCCAAAAGAGTGGGCACATCACTAGTTAAAGTTTTGACCTCTCCAAACCCACTTCATCAATTTTCTCAACAATATTTTCACCCTCTGAAATATTGGGATGCCTTCTACCTAAAGTTGACTCTTCTCCAGTCCCTTTTTCATCAATCTTAACTTTACTAAAGAAGGAATCAATAGAAGAAACACCAATCATTTTAAGATCTTCATCATATTTACGAAAGAAATCACTAGCAATTGCGCCAGAAATTCCTTTTGATCTCGCTTGAAGCTATGTCGGTATTTCCCCAAAGAGGAAGGGATGATGCAGCACAACGGCGGTAGGTATTTCCCTCAGATATGAAACCAAGGTTATCGAACCAGTAGGAGAACCAAGCAACATAATGTAAACAGCCCCTGCACACAAATAACAAATACTCGCAACCCGACGTGTTAACGGGGTTGTCAATCCCTTTCGGGTAATGGCGCCAGAAAGGCACGTGGACGGGAGAAAGTTGTAAATGTTGATAGATCGGACGCCAAATAAAATAAAGTGCAACAAGGTATTTTGGGGTTTTTGGAAATATAGATCTTAAAATAAATGCAAGAGAAAAGTAGACCGCAAAGGCAAATAATATGAGAAAGAGACCGGGGGCCATAGGTTTCACTAGTGGCTTCTCTCAAGAAAAATAGCAAACGGTGGGTGAACAAATTACTGTTGGGAAATTGATAGAACTTCAAATACTCATGACGATATCCAGGCAATCATCATTACATAGGCATCACGTCCAAGATTAGTAGACCGACTCCTACCTACATCTACTACTATTACTCCACACATCAACCGCTATCCAGCATGCATCTAGTGTATTAAGTTCATGGAGAAACAGAGTAATGCTATAAGAACGATGACATGATGTAGACAAGATCTATCTATGTAGAGATAGACCCCGTCGTTTTATCCTTAGTAGCAACGATACATACGTGTCGTTTCCCTTTGTGTCACTGGGATCAAGCACCATAAGATCGAACCCACTACAAAGCACCTCTTCCCATTGCAAGATAAATAGATCAAGTTGTCCAAACAAAACCCAAATATCGGAGAAGAAATACGAGGCTATAAGCAATCATGCATATAAGAGATCAAAGAAACTCAAATAACTTTCATGGACATAAAAAGATAGATCTGATTATAAACTCAAAGTTCATCGATCCCAACAAACACACCGCAAAAGGGTTACATCATATGGATCTCCTAGATACCATTGTATTGATAATGCAGTGAGAGAGAGAAATCCATCTATCTACTAACTATGGACCCGAAGGTCTACAAAGAACTACTCACGCATCATTGGAGAGGCACCAATGGAGGTGGTGAACCCCATCCGAGATGGTGTCTAGATTGGATCTGGTGGTTCTGGACTCTGCGGCGGCTGGATGAATATTTCGTTTGTCTCCCTAGGGTTTCTGGAATATTGGGGTATTTATAGAGCAAAGAGGCGGTCCGGGGGCACCCGAGGTGGGTACAACCCACCAGGGCGCGCCTGGGCCTCCTGGCGTGCCCTAGTGGGTTGTGCCCCCCTCGTGGCACCCCCAGGCGCAGCCAGAGCCCGTTGTGTTCCTTCTGGCCCATACAAAATCATCGTGAAGTTTCGTGGCATTTGGACTTCATCTGGCATTGATTTTCTGCGGTGTAAAAACATGGAAAAAATAGCAACTGGCACTTGGCACTATGTCAATAGGTTAGTACCAAAAAATGATATAAAATGATTATAAAATGACTATAAAACATACAAGATTGATAATATAACAGCATGGAACAATAAAAAATTATAGATACGTTGGAGACGTATCATTACACACTTTTATTTTCTCAAACTTTTTCAACTCTCACGCAATACATGAGCGTGAACCATGGATATAGCACTATAGGTGGAAGAGAATATGGTGGAGGTTGTGAAGGAAAGAGAGAAGATAGTCTCACATCAACTTGGCGTACCAACGGGGTATGGAGATTCCCATTAATAGATATGAATGTGAGTGAGTAGGGATTGCCATGCAATGGATGCACTAGGGCTATAAGTTTATGAAAGCTCAAAAGGAAACTAAGTGGGTGTGCATCCAACTTGCTTGCTCATGAATACCTAGGGCAATTTGAGGAAGCCCGTCTTTGGAATATACAAGCCAAGTTATATAATGAAAAATTCCCACTAGTATATGAAACTAACAAAATAGGAGACACTCTATCATGAAGATCATAGTGCTACTTTGAAGCACAAGTGTGGAAAAAATAGTAACATTGTCCCTTCTCTCTTTTCTCTCATTTTTTATGTTGGTGGGCATCTAAGGCCTTTTTTATTTGGGCTTCACTGGCCTCTTTTATTTTTCATAAAGTACGGAGTCTCCTCCCCACTTGTGAGGGAATCATAGCTTCCATCATCCTTTCCTCACATGGGACAATGCTCTAATAATGATGGTCATCACACTTTTATTTACGTACAAATCAAGAATTACAACTTGATAACTAGAAAAAATTATGACTCTATATGAATGCCTCCGGTGGTGTACGGGGATGTGCAATGATCTAGCATAGCGAATGACATCAAAAAAAAACAAGCCATGAAAACATCATGCTAGCTATCTTACGATCATGCAAAGAAATATGAAAATGATGGCGTGTGTCATAATAAACGGAATAGTGTAAGTTGCATGGAAATATATCTCGGAATAGCTATGGAAATGCTATATTAGGTAGGTATGGTGGCTATTTTGAGGAAATATATTTGGTGGCTGTTTTGAGGAAGGTGGGTTTATCGCACCGGCGAAAGTTTTGTGGTACTAGAGAGGCTAGCAAAGGTGGAAGCGTGAGAGTGCGTATAATCCATGGACTCACATTAGTCATAAAGAGCTCACATACTTATTGCAAAAGTCTATTAGTCATCTAAGCAAATAATTAGACGCATGCCCCTAGGGGAGAGGTTGGTAGGAGTAAACCATCGTGCGCTCCCGACCGTCACACAAAGGCCGACAATCTATAAACTAATCATGCTCCGACTTCCTTACATAACGGCTCACCATACGTGCATGCTACGAGAATCACAAATCTTTACACAAGTATTTTTACCAATTCACAATTACTTACTAACATGACTCTTAACATTACCATCTTTATATCTCAAAACTTTATGCAAGGAATCAAACTTCTCATAACACTCAATGCACTTAATATGGAAGTTTTTATTATATACCTCTTGGATGACTATTATATTAGGAATAAATTCATAACCTAAAACAATTACCATGCTGGTTAAAGACACTCAAAATAATATAAGTGAGGTACGAGAGTTTAATTATTTCTAGGAAACCAAACACCATCATGATCTAAAAAGATATAAGTGAAGCACTAGGGCAAAATTGCCTATCTCAAAAGATATAAGTGAAGCACATAGAGTATTCTAATAAATTCATGATTAATGTGTGTCTCTGCCAAAAGATGTGCACAGCAAGGATGATTGTGGAAAACTAAAAAGCAAAGACTCATATCATATAAGACGCTCAATTGTGGTGAATAAAAATATAGCCTCAAGTAAATTTATCGATGGATTGAAGATGAAAGAGGGGATGCCTTCCGGGGCATCCCCAAGATTAGGCTCTTTGGCATCCTTGAACATGACTTGGGGTGCCTTGGGCATACCCAAGCTTAGGCTCTTGCCACTCCTTATTCCATAGTCCATCAAATCTTTACGCAAAATTTGAAAACTTCACAACACAAAACTTAACAAAAAACTTGTGAGATCCGTTAGTATAAGAAAATAAATCTACACTTTAGCTACTATTGTGAACTCATTATTTATTTATATTGGTGTAATACCAACTTTATTCTAACTTATCCATGGTTCATACCCCCCTCCCCCGATACAACCCATAGATACATCAAAATAGGTACAGAACACAAAGCAAACAGAATCTGTCAAAAACTGAACAGTCTGTTGCAATCTGAAAACTTCGTATACTTATGTAACTAAAACAATTCTGAAAAATTATGAAAACCTGGGAAATTTGTATATATATTTTGTTTGGAAATTTCAGACTCATTCGATGCTCTGAAAAAATTAATAAAATTCCTAGACTGAGCACAAAAGTTTCTGTTTTTCAGCAAGATCAAATCAACGACCACCATAGACCATCCCAAAGGTCTTACTTGTCTCAAACACTGATTAAAACACCAAAACACAACTACTATAGAAGTATTAATGTGGGAAACACTCAAAAAACAGAAGAAAAAACAGAACATAAAAATAAAATTGGGCTGCCTCCCAACAAGCTCTATTGTTTAACGCCCCTTGCTAGGCAAAACACAATAGATCTAGGTATTGTCATCTTTGGTATGTAATCAAAAAGTATCTATCATAATAGATTCATAAGGAAATATTATTTTATTTCTAGGAAAGTGTTCCATGCCTTTCCTTAATGGAAATTGGAATCTAATTTTACCTTCTTTCATGTCAATAATTACACCAATCGTTATAAGGAAAGGTCTACCAAGAATAATAGGACATGTAGGATTGCAATCTATATCAAGAACAATGAAATCTATGGGCACATAATTCCCATTTTTAGCAATAAGAACATCATTAATCCTTCCCATAGGTTTCTTAATAGTGGAATTCACAAGTTGCAAATTTAAAGAGCAATCATCAAGATCATGGTAACCTAGCAGATCACATAAAGTTTTAGGAATCGTGGAAACACTAGCACCCAAATCACACAAAGCATGGCACTCATAATCTTTAATTTTAATATTAATAGTAGTTTCCACTCATCATGAAGCTTTCTAGGGATAGAAACTTCCAACTCAAGTTTTTCTTCAAAAGATTTCATCATAGCATCAACGATATGTTTAGTAAAAGCCTTATTTTGGGTATAAGCATGCGGAGAATTCATCATGGATTGCAACAAGGAAATACAATCAATCAAAGAGCAATTATCATAATTAAAGTCCTTGAAATCCAAAACAGTGGGTTCATTGCTATTTAAAGTTTTGACCTCTTCAATCCCACTTTTATCAATCTTAGCATTAAGATCTATAAACTCCGAATCATTGGGACGACTTTTAAGTGAAGTTGACTTATATCTAGTCCCATATTTATCAAGATTTATGTTGGAAAACAAAGATTCGATGGGAGTCACATCAATCACTTTAAAATCTTCATCATTATTATCACGAGAACACACTTCTTCAAGCCATTCAAGCTTAGCACGTATTCTAGCAGTTCTTTCCTTACTTTCAACAATAGAAATTCTCATAGCTTTTAAAGACTCATTAATATCATGCTTGGGTGGAGTAGATCTAACTTTGAGAGAATCAATCTCAAGAAAAATTCTATCAACATTCCTAGCCAAATCATCAATCTTGAGCAATTTTTCTTCAGGATCATAGAAATATGATGATGATTTCCTAGAGCTCCCTTGCAAAAATATTGTGAATGATGACAAGTGGGGACCTATGCAATCTCCTAGAATAAGTGTTAGTCATGCTGGAGATAACATGACCATTCTCCAATAAGCCCAACAACTCAAGGAAGTTCTGAACATGGAGATACCCAAAAACCAAGGTATGAAATGAAATCCTACCCCCAATTTTTTAATGTTTAATGATCAATCTTTTAAGTCTGTAGCTTCTAGAATTGGTGTACATATAGATGTAGTCTCAGTTGAAGTTGATAGTGTGGTAAGCTATACTGCTTCTGAGCAAAGGATTCCTGCCAAGATTGTTGGTCTTGATTCGGAATTCTCAACCCCACACGGGGCAGTAGGAATTTATAGATTGTCAAACCTGATGAGTCCATCTCAAAGATCAATTCTGAAAATCTTTGGTATTTAGTGTGCAAAAACAAATGGGGCAAGCACCCCAAGACAATGCATTTATCATGAATGCACTGTTTTGGAATGTTAGAGGAATAGCTGCCCCAAGTAGGAAAACTGTAATTGTGGACACTATCAATAAAACTCATGCTACTATCATGGGGTTCCACGAGACTTGAAAAACTAAGTTTTCTGATCCCTACCTTAAGTCATTAGTTGGTAACAGGGATAGATAATCCACAAGTGTAGGGGTCAGTTGTAGCCTTTTTTGATAAGTAAGAGTGTTGAACCCAATGAGGAGCTAAAGGTAGAATTAATATTCTCTCATGTTCTATCGACCACCGATACATGTCTACGCATGCTAACTCACTTTACCTAGAACAAGTATGAAACTACTTTGTGGGAAGGAAACTAGAAGTACTTGGTAGGAGCAATAGTTAGTTTTGCAAGAAAATAAAGAACAAGTAAATAAAATTTAAGGTTTGTTTTAGATAAATATTAATTAATTTAGTTGTTTAGTAGAAAACTTTTTTGTAACACAAGAGAAGGGTTTGTCCCTAGGCAATCAATAACTAGACCGGTAATCATTATTGTAGTTCTATACGAGGGAGAGGCATTGATACGTCTCCAATGTATCTATAATTTTTAATTGTTCCATGCTGACATATTATCATTCTAGTATACTTTTATGGTATTTATTTACCAATTTATAATATTTTTGAGCACTAACCTGTTGACCCAGTGCCTAGTGCAAGTTCTTGTTTTCTGCATGTTTTTGCCTTTTTAGAGTTACAATACTAAACAAAGTCCAATTGCCCCGAAACTTTTTGGTGATTTTTCTGGACCAATACAAGACCTAGAAGCTTTGGAGGAGGGCGAGGAGATGCACCAGAGGCCCACAAGCCATCTGGCCGCACCCCTAGGGGGTGCAACCAGATATGTTATGGCCCCCTGGAGCGCTTCCCGACGTCGTTCTCTGGCCTATAAATTCACATTTACCCTAAAAACAAAAGAGGCGCTCCTGAAACACTTTTTATGGTGCCACAAGTCTCTATTCCAACGGGAGGCTATCTACACATCCGTTCCGGCACCCTGCCGGAGGGGAGATCGATCACGGAGGGCCTCTTCATCAACCTTGTTGCCCTCACATGATGTGTGAGTAGTTCACCGTAGACCTACGGGTCCGTAGGTAGTACCTAGATGGCAATCTCTCTCTCTCTCTCTCTCTCTCGATCTTCAATACAATGTTCATCGCATCTTTGCCTTTATCTATCGAATGTAATCCCTTTGTATGGTGTGTTTGTTGGGATTCGATGGATTGTGAGTTTATGTTCAGATTATTCATGAAAAGTATTTGAGTCAAACCTGATTACTATGATTCTTATTTGCATGATCATCATAGCTTCATAATGCTCTCCGATCTATTGAGATAGTTTGGCCAACTAGATTGGAATTTCTTCGGTGGGAGTGGTGCATTGTAGTAGGTTCAACTTGATGAGTTTCTATATCCCAGTGAGAGAAGGGGACAAGTTGCATCTTTGTGTTGTTTCTACTAAGGATAAAACGATGGGGTTTATTCATATTAGTTGAGTTTACTTTGTCTACATCATGTCATCATTCTCCAAGCATTACTCCATTTGTCATGAAGTTAATATGTAGAGAGGCAAGCATAGAAGCGCTCTTGAAGTGGAGTAATAGTAGTAGGTGCAGGTAGGAGTCATCCTATTTTCTTAAGGATGTGATGCCTACATACACATAATTATTCGCTTTTCTACCAGTTGCTCAACAGTAATTTGTTTACCCACCGTATGCTTTGCTTATGAGAGATGCCACTAGAGAACTCTACGGCCCCCATGTCAATTCACTTATAAATTCACAAACACTATCATTACCTTGTTGTTATTTATTTATTTTTATTTTATTTTGCACTTTACTGTTATCTACAATTATCTGCACAACTCACTTTCTTGCAAATAACGAGATCAAGGGGATCGACGACCCTCTTGCCGGCGTTGGGTGTAAGTTGTTTGTTCTTTTGTGTGCAGCCGCTGAAGATGGTTGAGGATTGATATTCCTATTGGTTTGGTAAACCTTGGTTTCATAACCAAGGGAAATACTTACCCACTTTGTGCTGCGATTACACGTTCCTCTTCACGGAAAACCCAACGCAAACCATGAGTATAAGACATACACTCACATACTTTCCATACTTGGATCATATGAACTTATGATTGGACCTATAGCAAGCATCCGTGACTACTAGAGATCATTAAGCTAAACCCAACCATAGCATTAACACTTCAAGACCCCTTTACTCCCCTACACAACAACCCTCTTACTCGGGTGTAAGCTTCTGTCACTCTAGGCACCCACTATAAGCGAGTCATGAACATATTGCAACACCCTACAACGGGAATCGGCCACGTTTGTGTGGCATGGAAGGCACCATAGGACAACACCAAAATAAAACATACAACTCAAACCAATCACGATCAACAACCAACCCATAGGACAAAAGAAATCTACCCAAACATCATAGGATAGCCACACATCATTGAATAATAATATATAGCATTAAGCGCCATGTTTAAGTAGAGATTACAGTGGGGAATAGAGGTTTTAAACCGCTGCATAGATGGGGAGAGAGTTTGTGGTGACGCCGGCAAAGTTGTTGGTGTAGTTCGCCGTCATGATGGTTTGCTCTGACAGCGTTCTCGCGCCACCGGGAGAGAGGGGGAGAGAGACCCCTCCTTCTTCTTATTCCTTGGTATCCCCTTGATGGGAGGAGAGTTTCCCCTATAGTCTATCGCCACAATGTTTCCCGGAGGGAAAAAGTCCCTCCAAGATTGGATCTCTCTCTCTGTTTCACTCCTGTTCTTGCGACTGTTTTTTACCCCTTCACCGTTTCTTAAATATTCAGAGATCTGTAACTCCGATTGGGCTGAAATTTTGAGGGACTTTTATCGGGGAAGTTATGTTTCTTGTGGTAAAAGAAGGGATCCAACTGACTTACGAGGTGTCCCCCAGGGTGTGACCACCTCCCAGGTCACGCCTTGTTGGCTTGGGAGCACCTCGGGCACCGTGTTGCCTTGATTATTCTTCCCAAAATTTACATATATTCCAAAAAATCCCCTTAACTTTTTTTATCGCGTTTGGACTTCGTTTCATATGGATGTTCTGAAAAACAAAAAACACACAAAAAAGGAACCGACATTGGGCACTGGATAAGTAAGTTAGTCCCAAAAACAATATAAAATGTTGCCAAAAGTATATGGAAGTTGTAAAATATTGGCATGAGACAATAAAAAATTATAGATACGACGGAAATGTATCAGCACCCCCAAGCTTAATTCCTATTCGTCCTCGAGTAGTTAAATGATGAAAAGACAATTTTTGATGTGGAATGCTACCTAACATAATCTTGAACAAATGTCTAATCATGGAAGGAATATCAAGATACAAGTGATTCAAGGCAATAGTCTATAATTTGACATAAAGACATCAATACTCATGTTTACTCACAAACGATCATGTCCTTTCAAAATAACAATGCTAAAGAATGCTATCCCTACAATATCATATAGCCTGCCATGCTTAGTCTTCCTAGCATAAAGTATAAATCATGAGCACCCAGTTTCAAACCAAGCAATTTGATCATACTTTTTAATGCGCTTCATCTTTTTAGACCTCGCACAATACATGAGCGTGAACCATGGACATAGAAAATAGGTGGAATAGAGTATGGTGGTAGATATGAAAGGAGTCAAAGTGGAAAGAAAGTCTCACATCAACTAGGCGGATCAACGGGCTATGAAGATGCCCATCAATCGATATCAATGCAAGGAGTAGGGATTGCCATGCAATGGATGCACTAAGAGCTATAAGTGTATGAAAACTCAAATGAAACTATGTGGGTGTCCATCCAACTAGCTGTTGGGGAATGTTGCATGGGAAACAAAAAAAATTCCGACGCACGCGCGAGATCTATCCATGGTGATGAGCATCTACGAGGGGAGAGTGGATCTACATACCCTTGTAGATCGCTAAGCGGGAAGCGTTAAGAAACGCGGTTGATGTAGTTGAACGTCTTTGCGGTCCAAATCGACGAGCCTCCCGCGATCCAATCACGATCCGTCCCAATCTAGCGCCAAACGGACGGCACCTCCGCGTCCAGCACGCGTATAGCTCGATGACGATCTCTGCCTTCTTGACCTAGCAAGAGGGAGCAGAGAGGTAGATGAATTCTCCGGTAGCATGACGGCGTGGCGGCGATGGTGGTGGAACTATTCCAGCAGGGCTTCGCCTAAGCACCGTTGAAACAATATAAAGGAGAAAGTATGATCTAGAGGAGAGGGTAGCACGTGGCTGATTTCTCTTGTGAAAAACCCTCAATACCTCAAGTACATATAGGAGGAAGGAGGGAGGAGGCTTTGTCCCCAAGGGGCCAACCCTAGCTTCGGCTGAAGGGAGACACGAGGAGTCCTCCTCCAATCCTATTAGGATTAGGACTCCTTCTCTCCCACTTGGGCCTCCTTCCACCTTTAGGATTCTTCCCTAAGCCCCATGGGTCTCTAGTGGGGCTTCGATCAGCGCACCAGGGGCTAGTTTACCTCCTCACACAGACCATGTAGCCTCTTGGGTTGAGACACCCCTCCCGATGGTCCCCTGGTACCCTCCCGACACTCCCGGTACACTAACGATGAGCCCGAAACTTTTCCGGTGACCAAAACAAGACTTCCTATATATTAATATTTACCTCCGGACCATTCCGGAGCTCCTCGTGACATCCGGGATCTCATCCGGGACTCCGAACAACCTTCGTCCACCACCATACATAACTCTATACTATCAAAACTTCACCGAACCTTAAGTGTGCACACCCTACGGGTTCCAGAACTATGTAGACATGACCGAGACACCTCTACGGTCAATAACCAATAGTGGGACCTGGATGCCCATATTGGTTCCTACATATTCTACGAAGATCTTTATTGGTTGAACCTCTATGTCAAGGATTTAGTTAATCCTGTATGTTGCTCCCTTTGTTCTTCGGTATGTTACTTGCCCGAGATTCGATCGTCGGTATCTCTATACCTAGTTCAATCTCGTTACCGGCAAGTATTTTACTCGTTCCATAATACAAGTTCACGTGGCTAAAACTTTTGTCACATTGCTTTCAAGGCTTGTTGTGATGTTGTATTACCGAGTGGGCCCTGCGATACCTCTCCGTCACATGGAGTAACAAATCCCAGTCTTGATCCATACACACTGAACACACACTCTCGGAGGTACCTGTAGAGCACCTTTATAGCCACCTAGCTACGTTGCGACTTTTGATACACACAAGGTACTCCTCCAGTGTTAGTGAGTTGCATGATCTCATGGTCTTAGGAACAGATACTTGACATGCTGAAAACTATAGCAATAAACTGACACGGTCATATGCTATGTTTACATTTTGTGTCTTGTCCATCACATCATTCGCCCAATGATGTGATCCCGTTATCAAATGACTTCTCATGTCAATGGCTAGGAAACCTTGACCATCTTTGATCAATGAGCTAGTCTACTAGAGGCATGCTAGGGACACAGTGTTGTCTATGTATCCACACATGTAATGTGTTTCCAGTCAATACAATTATAGCATGGATAATAAACAATTATCATGAACAAGGAAATATAACAATAAATATTTTATTATTTCCTCTAAGGCATATTTCCAACACTTGCTTGCTCATGAAGACCTCAGGCATTTGAGGAAGCCCATCATCGGAATATACAAGACAAGTTCTATAATGAAGAAATCCCACTAGTATATGAAAACGAGAAATTAGGAGATTCTCTATATGAAGAACATGGTGCTAGTTTGAAGCACAAGTATGGTAAAGGATAGTAGCAAGTCCCTTCTCTCTTTTTCTCTCATTCATTTCTTCTTCTTTTTTCCTTTCTGTTTCTTTATTTCTTTCTTTCTTTTTTCTTTTTTTCTTGGTGGGCTCATTTAGCCTCCCCCCATTTATTTTTATTTTTCATCTGGAGTCTCGTCCCGACTTGTGGGGGAATCATAGTCTCCATCATCCTTTTCTCACCAGGAAAATGCTCTAATAATGATGGTCATCACACTTTTATTTACTTACAACTCAATATGAAAAACTACTAAACAAGATGACTCTATATGAATGCCTCTAGTATTGTACCAGGATGTGCAATGATCTAGCCTAACATGTAAACAATGATGAATGGTGGCTTTTCCACAAATACTATGTCAGCTACATGATCATGAAAAGCAATATGACAATGAACACATAAGTCATATGATATAACGGTGGAAGTTGCATGGCAATATATCTCGGAATGGCCATGCAAATGCCATGATAGGTAGGTATGGTGGCTGTTTTGAGGAAGATATAAGGCGGCTTATGTGCAACAAAGGATATCATGTCATGGGGTTTGGATGCACCAGCGAAGTTTGCACCGATCTTCGAGGTGAGAATGGGCAATGCACGGTACCGAAGAGGCTAGAAAATATGAAGAGGTGAGTGTCCGTACATCCATGGATTCACATTAGTCATAAAGAACTCACATACTTATTGCAAAGCTTTATTAGGTCTCTCGAAGCAAATTACTACTCGCATGCCTCTAGGGAGAAGGTTGGGAGGAGTTAACCATTGTGCGCCCCTGATTAAACAGTACAAAGGATTTTAATCAAGGATAAATTATGCTCCAACTTCATCGAATAACTAGAGACTATACATGCATGCCTCGGGGATCACAAACCTTAACACCAATATTCTTACTAATCCAAAATCATCCATGCGTGCACCCACATATTACTATCTTAATGTCACAAACTATTGTAGAGAATTGATAAGTCTCCAACGTATATACTTTTCCTCACCCTTTTGCCCTTGTTTTGGACTCTAATTTGCATGATTTGAATGGAACTAACCCGGACTGACGTTGTTTTCAGCAGAACTACCATTGTGTTGTTTTTCTGCAGAAATAAAAGTTCTCGGGTTGGAACAAAACTTTTTCGAGATTTATTTTGGAATAAATAAGAATTATTAGAGCTAAAATCCACTGGAGAGGGGGGTCGGAGTGAGTATCACCCACCAGGGTATGCCAGGCCCCCTAGACGTGCCCTGGTGGGTTGTGCCCACCTCGTGGCCCCACTTGCCCTATCTCCGCCACTACAAATTCGTAAATTCGGAGAGAAAAATCAGGGAGAAAGAATTATCATGTTTTACGATACGGAGCCACCGCCACCTCCTGTTCTTCATCGGGAGGCTAGATCTGGAGCCCGTTTGGGGCTCCAGAGAGGTGAATCTTCGGTCTTCATCATCATCAACCTTTCTCCATCGTCAATTCCATGATGCTCCCCACCGGGAGTGAGTAATTACTTCGTAGGCTTGCTGGTCGGTGAGGAGTTGGATGATATTCAACATGTAATTGATCCCTAGTATCCACTATGTTCTGAGATTGATGTTGCTATGACTTTGCTATGCCTAATGCTTGTCACTAGGGCCCGAGTGCCATGATTTCAGATCTGAACCGTTTATCTTATCATCTATATATCCATGTTCTTGATCCAGTCTTGCCTAGTCATATGCACCTATTACATGTTATGATCCGTCAACCCCATAGTGACAATATTTGGGATACTTCACAGTGATGACCATAGTTTGAGGAGTTCATGTATTCACCATGTGTTAATGCTTTGTTTCGGTTCTGTATTAAAAGGAGGCCTTAATATCCCTTAGTTTCCTTATGGACCCCGCTGCCACGGGAGGGTAGGACAAAAGATGTCATGCAAGTTCTTTTCGATAAGCACGTATGACTATTTATGGAATACATGCCTACATTACATTCATGAACTGGAGCTTGTTTTGTATCGCCCTAGGTTATAACTGTTAGATGATGAATATCATCCATTGAGTTACCCATCCAGTGCCTACGACCTTTCCACTTATTGCTCTTTCTAAGTTAATACTATTGTTGCTGCTGTTCCAACTGCTACAAAACTATTGCTACTACTGTTACCGCTACTGTTACTATTGCTATTGCTATCAAAACTATCATATTACCGTGCTACTGATCACTCTACTACTGATATTTAATCTCCAAGTGTGGTTGAATTGACAACTCAATTGCTAATACTCTCAAGTATTCTTTGGCTCCCCTTGTGTCGAATCTATAAATTTGGGTTGAATACTCTACCCTCAAAAACTGTTGCGACCCCCTATACTTGTGGGTTATCAAGACCTTTTTCTGGCGCCGTTGCCGGGGAGCATAACAATATTTGTTGAGTCACTTGGGAATTATATAAATTTATCACTATGAAGAATCTGAAGGATCCAAAGACTAAGATTTTCCCCTCTACTACGAGGGGAGGTAAGGAACTGCCATCTAGCTCTATACTTGAATTCACCTTCTGTTATGAGTAAGTTTTCAACACCACCACATGCTAGTAATCCTGATATGTCGCAAGTTATTGATGATGCTACCTCTGCTATGAATTATGCTATTGATGATGCTAATACCATGCTTGATGATAATGTGCCGCTAGGAGAATTTCTTGTTGAACAAATTGCTAGAGCTAAAGAAAATGAAACTACTAAAATTGATGAGATTGCTGAAACTGATGAAGCTTATGAAAATGATTATGATTATGAAACTCCTATTAGTCCTAGTTCTCCTAAGTTTGAAATGCCTAAGATACCTGAAGGTTATGTTATGGATGAGGAGATAACTAGATAAATTCTTTCTTGCAAGGATAGAGATGATCTTAAGAAATTGCTATGCAAGTATAAGGAAAAGACTTTGAATGCTAGAATGAAATGAGATCCTAAGTTTGCTACTTCACCTATTTGTGTTACCGATAAGTATTATGAGTTCTCTGTCAACTCAGAGTTAATCACTTTGGTTGAATCTGATCCTTTTCCATGGCTATGAAACTGAAACTGTAGTGGCACACCTTACTAAGCTGAATGATATAGCCACCCTCTTTACTCATGACGAGAAGATTTGCTACTATTACATCCTTAAGTTATTTCCATTCTCATTAAAGGGTGATGCTAAGACATGGTATAATACTCTTGCTCCTGGTTGTGTCCGTAGTCCCCAGGATATGACTTACTACTTCTCTGAAAAATATTTTCCTGCTCATAAGAAACAAGCTGCCTTACAGGAAATATTTAACTTTGTGCAAATTGAAGAAGAGAGTCTCCCACGAGCTTGGGGGAGGCTTCTCCAGTTGCTTAATACTTTGCCTGATCATCCTCTCAAGAAAAATGAAATACTTGATATCTTTTATAATGGACTAACCGATGCTTCTAGGGACTTCCTAGATAGTTGTGCTGGTTGTGTTTTCAGGGAACAGACTGTTGAACAAGCTGAGGAATTATTGAATAACTTATTGAAGAATTATGATGATTGGACTCTTCCTGACCCACCGCCTAAACCCACTACGAAGAAGAGGGGTATCTTATTTCTCAGTCCCGAAGATATGCAGGAGGCAAAGAAATCTATGAAGGAAAAATGTATTAAAGCTGAGGATGTTAAGAATTTGCCACCTATTGAAGAAATACAAGGCCTTGACACACCATCACCTCCACAGATGGTAGAGGTAATTCTTTATTAAAGTTTAATTTAAGTGACATTCCTCACAATAAATCTCCTAGTCAATGCTTATATTAGTTTGATAACTATATTATGAAGCAATATCATTTCATGCTCATGTTCTGAAACAATTGAAATACAATAATGATATGATTGCTCGCTTGAGTGACTTGCTATTTAGAATTAGTAACGATGTTAGAGGTGTAGGAAAGCATGCCTCTATGGTTCAAACCCAGTTAGAACTAGTAGCTAAGTCTAAAAAATTGCTTGATGAAATGAATAATAATATGCATGACTTTGCTGCTAGAGTATTAACAAGAGGAGGTAGAATGACCCAAGAACCACTTTATCCTGGGGGTCATCCTAAAAGAATTGAACAAGACTCTAAGAGAATTAATCCTGATGCACCTAGTCCTTCTAAGAAGAAAAAGGAAAGGAAAAATGATAGGAATTTGCATACCTCTAGTGAACCTGAGACACAAAAACCTCCTGATAGTAATGATGTCTCTATTTCCGACGCTGAAACTCAATCTGGTAGTGAACATCAACCTAGTGATAATAAAAATGATAATGATGATGTTCATGATGATGCTCAACCTAGTAATAATAGAGAACCAGATAATGATGTTGAAATAGAACCTGCTCCTGATCTTGATAAACCACAACCTAAAAATAAACATTATGATAAAAAGGACTTTGTGGCTAGGAAACATGGTAAAGTAAGAGAGCCATGGGTTTAGAAACCCATGCCCTTTCCACCCAAGCCATCTGTCATGCCCAAGATGCAAGCCTATCCTTATTTTGGCTCGAGGGTCTCAACAAAGATATGAGGGCATCTCGTCGTGTTGCAAGAATGGATATCATTACAAGTACATGTACAGAAGAGATGAGTATATGGAATTGGCTTACACTCGCCACAATCTACCAAGATCACATCAATACAACAACATATTCAAACATCATATAGAAGAGCAGGGTCCGATTACTGACGACATCAAACGATAAAATGACATCCATCCTTGGTATCCAAGACTGCCGCCTGGAACCCATCCTAGATCGATGAAGAACAAGAAGAATAAGAACTCCAAATCAAACAAGCATCGCGCTCACATCAAATCGTCTCATTACCTGTACCTGCAACTGTTGTTGTAGTAATCTGTGAGCCACAGGGACTCAGCAATCTCATTTCCAAGGGTATCAAGACTATTAAAGCTTAATGAGGTATGGTTAAGTGGTGAGGCAGTAGCAAGCAACTAAGCATTTATTTGAGTGGCTAACTTACGAATACAGAAAGTAAAGTATGGTGGTCTACACATAACAGACGTGAACTAGTAACGATCACTAAGTGATCCTGAACACCTACTTACGTCAAACATAACCCCAACGTGTTCTCTCTCGGATAAGGACTCACGAGAAGAGACAGTCACGGTTACGCACACAGTTGGTGTATTTTATTAGAGTTTACTTCAAGTTTGCTATGACCGGGTGTTAAACAAGTTTTCCAAGTTGCCACATAACTGCGGGCATGGCTTTCCGAAAGATATTTCCCTGCAGGGGTGCTCCAACTCATCCACCACAAATTAACCACACGCCGCGTTGGAATTCCTCAACCGCGAAATCACCCATAGTATTTGTGGAAGATAGCCCGAAGTGTCGTCAAAATCCCACGCGCAACACGTTCAAGAAAGGTAAAAACAAATCTAGCAAGGCTGCCCGACGTACCGACAAAACCCGGTAAGAGCCGCGTATCTCATTCTCAGGGTACGATCGGATGGGCAAGACGTCGGGTTGGCTGAGACCCTGGGTGACCAGGGGGCACCAGATATTGCCTAGTTTAGACCAACACTCATGAGGAGCACTGCCCCCCGGGGGGTGATTAATTATCCACGGGGTCCGGAAAGTCCCTATGCAAGTTTTTTTGTTATTAGGCAAATGTAGTACCAATGTTGGGCCATGCCAGAAAAGCTTTATCTTGAACGAAAATCAAGGGGGTCCCCATAACAACCCCGAGCATATTAGGAGCGCTCAATTATGGAACATAACACCGGTTCACAAGTAACTAGGGCGGCAAGAGTGGAACAAAACACCGAGCAAAAGGCCAAGCCTTCCACCCTTTACCAAGTATATATGTGCATTAAATTAAATAGCAATAATATTGTCATATCAAAATGTCCATGTTGTCACATGGAAGCAATTGCACCTGCAGCTAGAAACGCTATAAGAAGGGCTGAGCAAGCGGTAACGTAGCCAAACACATTTTGCTGGGAAGGTGGAGGGTTAGAGGCTTTTCATGGCAATATTGGGAGGCTTGACAAGCAAGTGGTATGTAACGAGACATAACGATAAAAGCGGACAAACTAGCATAGCAATGATAGTAGTGGTATCCAGGGAAATGTGTCATCTTGCCCGAGATCCCACTTGGAAGAAGAACGAGTCCATGAAGAAGACGGGCCAATGTAGTCAAACGAATCCTCACACTCCGAACGCTTTCAGAACTCTATCGAGAAGGAGCAATCCGAAAATAACAATCAACACATGGTACACCACAACATATGCATGACATGATGCACAAACAAAGATGATGCATGTCCGGTTTAAATATGCAAGGCATGGCAATTCACATCAAACAACTACTACACATTAAAGTGAAGCTCAATATGCAACGAGTTGCATATTGACGAACTACACGATCAATTATTTAGTTCACTCTCATTTAGGAACATGAGAATATTAACTGTTGTTAAACATGGCAAGAGGTGAAGCATAAGTAAACTATCTATCTAGGCATCTTCAATGAGGCCGGAAACAACTTATAGCATTTCCGAAATGACCCCACATGCATATTATGAATTTGGTCCAGATCTTTATTAAACATGTTTTATATTTATTAACATGAAAATAGAGTGCGGCATGTGGTTCTACTCGTTTTTCTAGTCAAGTTACATATGTTGGTCGTTTTTATCAGAGCTACGGTTTATTAGTTATGAAATAATCATCCTAACATGGCATTGACGCAAATTAATGCAAACAACAAGTTTAAGTATTTCTAACATGTGTGAAAGTTGGATATTGTGAATCTACACGAAATCCAGTCATTTTACATATATAGAGTTTTTACATGCGATGCACGGATGAAAAGTTCTTATATGCATGAAATCGAGGGTTTTTCTGTAATTCTGTAAATCCTGGAATAATTAGTAAATTCGCTAGACCGAAGAAAAAAAATGAATCGGGCCGAATCTGGGATCTGGCCCAACATGGCGGGTGCAAGATACTACAAAGCGCACATGGCGCTGGATATCGGTGCAAGGGCCGGCTGGGCTAGCTCACCTAGCGGGCCAAGCCCATGTCGGTGAGAAGCGGCTAGCAGGCTGGGCCTTGCAATCGGCATGGCCCATGGGGCGAGGTGGGGCACTGGGCCTCGCAGCTGGAGTGGCCCGGGTCAATGCGAGCGGGCACTGGCAAAGGGGCGTTGTCTCCGCGCCGAGCAGGGACATGGGGCAGCGGCAACCTATAGCAAGGACAACAAACAACGGGAGCAGGAGGTCCGGCGAGCATGGGGATAGGCGGATCTGGATCGGCATTGCTGGATCCACCCATTCCCAGTGGCGGACGGAGCTCGACGGAGGATATCGGGGCATGACCATGGGGTCCCTGTCCATGGCACGAACAGAGAGAGTGAGGGGTTAGAGAGAGGGAGAGGGAGAGGGAGGAAGAAGAGGGAAGTATGCGGGGTCCGGCCTCGTGGCTCGTCGGCGATGGGGCTCCGGCGGACCACAGCGGCGCAAGGGCGACGGGCGGAGCTACGGGAGATCGAGGGACTCCTCCCCTCGCTACAGATCGGGGCTGCGAGAGCGGTGTACGGGCGGCGGCAGCTCGGATCGGGCCTGGGCGGGCCTGGATGGGCCTAGCGGGCTGGCGGCGCTGGGAGGATAGAGGAGGCGCGGGTGGAGGCTCGATGGCACGAAAAATGATGCAGCTAGGGTTTAGGGTCAAAATTAGGCAGGTGGGGGTCTACTTATAGCAAATGGGGCTAGGTTATGGGGTTTTGCACCGTTTTTGGACCTTCGGATCTTGATCCGACGGTCCGAAAGCGGATCGGGAGTTAGCTGGGTTGTGTAGAAGTGGTTGGGCCAATAAGAGAGGGAAACGTGAGCCCGTGACACGAATTTTAAGACACCAAAAACATCCGACAATAAACCGATGACCGCACTACTATGACTGACCATTGGGGTATCAAACGTCCTCTGATTGTGACGAAATTTGGCAGGCGGTCTACCTTCAACCAAACAAGACTGCACGTCAACTTCCGACTCAATCCGAGAATATTTCATACGCACTTTAAAACAATATTTATCAATGTCGCGGGCACGTGCATGTGTGGTTGGTCTCGAAACGGGCAACTGCAAGAACGAGGTGAACCGGCGACTATGAACGGATGCAAGTTTGAAAACTCGTGTTGACAAAATGCCGATGCTATGCAGATGATGTGAATGATGCGATGATGAGCGCAACAACCAAATAAGTCACACGACGAGAATGGAAATAAAAGGGGAATCTTCTGGAGCGTCGGTCCCGGGCTGTTACAACTCTCCTCCACTACACAAGGATCTCGTCCCGAGATCTAAGAATGAGAAGGGGAAGAGAAAGAGCAACAGGTAAAATTAGTTGCTTCTCTGACAAACGGGTGAACCCACATGAACTTGAAGGATTGGAAGAGATGAAGAATGATATGATAAACAAGCAAGAATTCAAAAGAAATATTAGCAGCACTTAGGTAGGAAAGAGAGGCAAAACTTGATAACAAGGAAAAGAACTCGAACATAGAACATAACACTCCGGTAAAATGAATAAGCAAAGAAAGAACATGATCTTAATCAAATCAGATGTGAGTTGAAAATAGCAACCGCACAATGCCTTCGGAACAAAAGAATATAAGCTAGATCTTTGGAGAGGAGATAATGGAGAAGAAAATGATAACTTCTACCACTATTGAATTTGAAAAGCATGGTTGAACGGAGTTGATGGAGAATCAATAACAAAAAGAATAGCTTGTTATGGGCTTATGGAAAACATCTCAAAATTATGAGGTGACAACCTGCCACAACAGAAACAATAGATTGCTTGAGAGCAACAAGATATGCCAAACTTCTTTCACCAAGAGAACAAGGAGAAAACTTGGACCATTTATGACACCACGATCGCAACAATCCTTAGGAAATGCTATAGGTGAAATCCAACCCAAGATAACTTCGAGAAGACATGATGGGTTTACTTATATCATTCTTGACAATTTACCTTTGAGACTCCTCAAGAATTTAATAAAACCATCTCAAAAGACAATAAGGAGGAATTGAACTTAGAAATTCAAGATAGGGAACACTTGAGCACCTCCAACAAGGATCTTGAAGAACGATTTGCGAAGAATTACATCCTAAACAAACCACCATGAAGAACCATCAGGATGAACACCGGGATTAAAGGAATATAGAAAAGAATTGAAGGTTGCAAAATGAACAAGATTGAGGACTTGCAAAGATTTGGATGAATCTTCGCAAGGAGATACTTGAGAAAACTTGGAACTCCGAAAAAGAAAGATGACCAACTTAGAAACGAGAATTGATAACATTCACAACTTCGGAAGATGGGTTGAAATCACCTTGATGGAAAGAATAAGAATTATGTTATGCTTATCCTTCATCAAGTTAAATTGATGACAAGCAACGGATTTCACACACCACTTATTCTTCTTGCAAAGAATTAAAGAGAGAGAGATAGATCACAAACTTGAAGAAGTCTTGAATGAGAACACCAGTAAGGATTCACAAACGAATGAGGATACTACGATTGAATGAGGATACATGGGAACAAAGAGATCACGATCCACCTAATGGAAAACTTCACAAGGCATCGTTATAATTGAGATACGAACTAAGGAACAAGAATTGAGAAGAATTTGAGAACAAAGTTGAAAGCTGAGAATGAGGAATCTTCTGAAATGATGGCCTTCGGGAGGATCGAGAAATGAAAACAACTCTGAATGCACCGGATAGATATGGAAGAAATTTCTCATGAATGGAAACAATTTGAGAGGAAAGCATCAAGATGATATGTCTAATCTTCAAGAGAATGGACCAAGATTAAGAGAGACTCTCCTTCGGTTTTCAATATCAAGAATAATGACGAGAAGGCACATGACTGATGAAATTCATTCTTACGTCATATTAGCAGAGAACTTGAGAACATCTCCAGAAATATTAGAAGATCCACGTAAGATCCTGGGGAAAACCTGTGGGTTATGGGCCCACTCAAAAGAAACCACCGTTGAAACAATTGCTTAGAAAGAGATATTGCACCATAAAATATTAACAACTTGATGAGATGAGAACCTCGAAATAATTTAAGAGGATATGAATGGAAATGAAAGTCTTCTGAGATATCTCCAGCACTTCGGATAGAATAGAGAGAGACGAAAAACAAGAGATACTTGGACAGAATTTCTGACATGGGGAAGCATTTAGCGATTGAATAGGATATGCAGAACACCGAGATCTTGAATTGAATGCGTTGGGAAGGAGAACAGGAATGAAGAATGATGAATTCGAATCACTTGAGGATCTTCACAATGAATCACCGGATACAATACAAAAGAAAAGATAGTGAAAGCATCGATGAAAAGAAAGGCATTTGTATGAGAATTTAATCATTGAAGAAATGGGTGGGAGGGTGGCGAAAAACAAAGACAACATGGGACAGATGAGACAGACTCCGGAAGAAATATGAGGATTGACCTTTCAAATATTGGAGATGATTGAATATCTTAAAGAGGAGCGCATCGGTTGAAAAGATTGATACGATAACTTGATTGAGTACAGGAATTAGCAATCCCACAGAAATAAGAGAATACTTGTTGGGAAAGATATGAGATCACCAGTTGACATCGAAGCACCAGGAATTACCATATACAAAATAAAACAAAGGATGGGGCTTACAAAACAAGCCAGAACAAATTCATGACAGAGATTCCGCTCGATATTTTCGTGGTAAGGTTTGCACATGCTCGATCGTACATTGGATTGTCATATTTAAATGACGCTCGAATATGCTCCCTAGGCGTAGCGAACTATGAGGCTTGACAAAGCATATCTCATGAAATATATCGAGAGTGTCCTCTGTAAGAAAGACCATGAACAAATGAATCCACTAGATGTCGAACCCCAACCTCACATCACACATTTGTTGAAAGATAGCCTAGGTAACTACTTGAATTCCCACCTAAGAACTTCCGAAATCTTTGGTTATGCAATCGGGTGTTGGGGATACAGGGAGGCAAATATCTCACACAACTAACAAGCCCTACACTCCAACTATATCCATCCGTCAACACATAACCAGAGGCTTCAGAACTCCATCTATCCCGGACCCTCAACAACACAACAATACCAAACATGACAGTACCCTGGACGCCTTCCCAATACTGGGTGACTCCGACCTTATCTTGCCACGAGAAGTATTGAAGCAATTTCGAACATACTCCGTCCTGAGATACTAAGGAAACTGTATGATAACGATGTACAAAAATCCCTCGGAGCTCTACTCCTCGATAACAGGAGGCACCAAGTATAGAACTCCATCACATTGGCATCATATAGATTCCCAAATATCCGCGTGATCCTAAAATTTTTTTGAGCGAGAAGAGGAGTAGAATAAAATTCCTAAGTCAAATACCTCACTAGAGTATAGAAGAGGAGTAAAAGAAACCTACTCTCCGATATATAACTAGACTCATAATAGTTTTTTCACTAGACTAGACTCGGCCATGTTCGATCAAACAAGGGGGCTCCTAGATCGGTACAGGCTCTGATACACGCCAACTTCCGAGTCAATCCAAGAATATTTCATACGCACTTTAAAACAATATTTTATCAATGTCTCGAGCGCGTGCATGTGTGGTTGGTGTCAAAACAGGCAACAGCAAGAACGGGGTGAACCGGCGACTACGAACGGATGCAAGTTTGAAAACTCGTGGTGACAAAATCCCGATGCTATGCAGATGATGCGATGATGAATGCAACAACCAAAAAATCACACGACGAGAATGGAAATAAAAGGGAAATCTTCTGGAGCGTCGGTCCCGGGCTGTTACACCATCTAAGAAAAAGGATGATGAAGAATTTGAGCGCTTTGCTGAAATGATTAGGCCATTCTTTTTGCGTACCCATTTAGCTGATATTTTGAAGATGGCCCCTTATGCAAAGTATATGAAAGACATCATCACAAATAAAATAAAAAAATACCTGAAGCTAAAATCTCCACCATGCGTGCTAATTATTCTTTTAAGGATGGATTACCTAATAAACTTGGAGATCTGGGAATACCTACTATACCTTGCTCCATCAAAATAAACTATGTTAAAACTGCCTTGTGTGATTTGGGCGTCGGTGTTAGTGCTATGCATTTGTCCTTGTATAAAAGACTTGATTTGAATAAACTCACACCTATTGAGATATCATTGCAAATGGCTGACAAGTCAATAGCCATACCTATTGGTATTTGTGAGGATGTGCCCATTGTTGTTCCAAATGTTACTATCTTAACGAACTTTGTTATTATTGAGATGCCCGAGGACGACAACATGTCGATTAACCTTGCTAGACCCTTTTTGAATACTGCAAGGGCTGTTACCAATTGCAATAAAAGCAAAGTTACTTTCCATATCAATGGTAATGAGCACACAGTGCACTTTCCTAAGAAACAATTTCAAGTGAATGGTATAAACGTTATTGAAGAATCTCCGACCATCACTATTGGAAGTTTTCAATTACCTCTACCTATTGCCAAAAAGAAATATGATATACTTATTGTTGGGGATATGCACATGCCCATTGAGGTAACTTAGTGTTTTACGAAAGTTCTTCGGTTTCATGCTAATCGGAAGTGGTTGTTAATAAGACTTGATCAACCTTATTAATAAATCCTTTTAGAGAGGTATGACATCGATGAATCTCGTAAGCACAACTCTCTGTTCCCACATTTTATTTTCTGATTTAGTTAGTCAAATAAAAATAAAATGCCATGTTTATCCTGTTTTCTGTTTTCTCCGTGCAAAAACAATGACCCAAAAGTAAAAATTCTCAGACTACCCTGAAAATTTAACACGATTTTTTTTTCTGAAATTTATGAATTTCTGGTGCAAATAACACCTGAGGGGGGTGCACCTGGTGCCCACAAGACACCAGGGTGTGCTAGCACCCCCAAGCGCCCCTGATGGGTTGTGGGCCCCATGTGCCCCCCTCACTTATCTCTTTAGCCCACATCATCACCTAACTCCAGTAAAAAATCACCACAACCACCATTTTCATGTTCTTGCTCTCAAACCCGCGGATTTCGATCTCTTTGCTCGAAGCTCCATTTCTGAAACTGTTTGGAGGGATTGCTACTTGGTATGTGACTCCTCCATTGCTCCAATTAGTTTTTGTTTTTGTGGGTTATTTTTAGAGTAATTATCTACTCTTGGTGATGCTGTAGATGAGTTGCATGTTGAGTTCTTAGAGTTCTAAGTAGTTTGAATGCTCAATATGGCCTCTATGCATGCTTAGGGGTAGTTGCTAACAATCTTATGAAGTTTTGTTGACAAATTTTTATGGACTATTTTTCAGAAGTTTAGGAATAAAAATGCATTTCTTTAGGAGTTCTTCGAGGAGGAGATCCCCGAGAGCCTCATCAAGTGGAAGCTTAGTTCAACAGTCTTATGTTGAACCAAGTGAAAACTCGATGCGAGATGCTGCTACCAAATCATGCTTCTAGCCTTGCAATGAGTTCATGGAAGGTGCATGTATTAAGGAGGAATTTTATCAATTTATCCACAACACATGGCTTGCTTCCTTCATCACGGATAAGTGCCCCCAACACCTCAAACTCGCGAAAACCTTCACAAAGAAATTGAAATATTTCCCTCATGAGTCTAGAATTCCATTCAACTTGTACGGTCATTCCTTTACCATGCCATTAGAAATATTTTGCGATGCATGCAAACTTCCATATGAGGGTTCCTTCGATGAACCAACAAATCCGAGTACGAATCATTTTTAGTTAATCTTTGCTTTGGCAAAGATAGGGGGGCTACACAAGGGAGAATTAAAAGCATCCATTTTCCATCACTCCAATATTTTGTGCTCTTTAATGGTAAATGTATTGTAGGCAAACAAGATTGTAGCACACTATGTGCTCATGATTTGAGTCTCTTACAAACTGCCATAACTCGGAATAAGGATTATAATCTTGGTGCAATTTTTGCATGGAGTTTGCAGCTTAATGCTGCTAGTGGTAATTGTTTTGGAGGAATTTATGCCTCCCGTGTAGCTGAGAGATTAAATGTTTCACCTTGGCCTAACGACCCCATCCTACCCACTCAGTATTTAGACTTTGATGCCATGAAGCGTCATAAGTTCCTTATGGGTATGGCCACCAAGTACACCTATATCTTGAGATTCGATAAAACACATGTTGTGCCTGTTGTTTTGCCTGCTCCTGTTCTCTTTGATTTTCACACTAGGGGAAGATATTATATTCTTGAGAGCGAAGCTTATGAGTATAACACGGAGGTTGAAGCTGCCAGGAGGGCCACAGAGTCTGCTCCGAGGTTCTCGATGATCCATGCCCGGATTATCATTCATACGGATGGTGATTACCAAGCTAGGCCAACAGCCTAAGCTTGGGGGAGTACGTATTTCCACCGACATTACATTCATGTTCGCACATTTCATTCTAGTTGTAGGTGTTCATACTTTTCCATTGTAATATCCATGATAGATTTGTTTTCTTGTTTTCTTCTTGTGCGTTTGAAAAACTTTGAGAAAACCCAAAAGCATTTCCTAGTTCTTTTTAGTTTATCATTCTAGCTTAGTTTAATTGTTGCATCAAAAGAAAACCCAAAAAGATTTCTTGCTTCTTCTTTTGTTTGTTGGGAGCTATCCCGTGTAAATAGTTTTTATCATTTTTGTTTTTCTTCTTTAATTTTCTTTCTTCAAGAAAAACCAAAAACTCCAAAAACATTTCAGTGTATTTCTCAGAAATTCTTTTCTTTTTACTCGAGTCATACCTAGGAGAAGACCATGATGAAATTGTTGAGTGGTTCTCATCTGCATTATCGTCTACCTAACAAAGAACCCATATTACCTTGTCTTCTCGTCCTGAATAAAATGTTTGCAGATTCCAGCTTAGTCCACGGCATTTTTTCACTATTATTGTTTTCATATCATTCGGTTGTGCAAGTGAAAGTCAATAATGATGGCATTTTATGAATTGACTGTGGAAGAGAAAAGCGGGTATGGACTCAACTTGTTTTTTTTGTAAATATGTTTAACCTAGTATCCCTTGATTCAGCTCATTATGATCAAACATGTTTGCAATGGCCATTAGAGATTATAGTTGTTCATGCCATGCTTAAGTAGCTAGGAGTGGATAATGATTTATCTTGGGTGTCAACATGCATTAAAATGGTTGTGATGAGGTATGATGATATGGTATCCTCCTCTGAATGTTTCAAGTGGCTTGACTTGGCACATGTTCACGCATGTAGTTAAATCAAAACCAACATAGCTTTCATGATAATTATGTTCATGGTGTACATATCCTACTCATGCTAGTATTCAATGTTGATTATATGTAATGCATGTCCATGCCCGTCTTCGTTCTCTAACTGGACGCTTCTCAATCTAATTGCTAGCCTTCGCTTGTACTAAGCGAGAATACTGCTTGTGCATCAAAACCCTTAAACCAAGTTATGCCAGATGAGTCCACCATACCTACCTATATGCGATATTACCCTGCCGTTCCAAAGTAAATTTGCATGTGCCACCTCTAAAATTCAAATGAACATTTGTTTTGTGTGCGTGGACCGCTCATGGAGCGATAGGGAGCGGTCAATATCTTCCATGCTAAGGGGGTTATTCTCATGACGAGTGTTTATTCACTTGTCCTTACATGAGAGGGGCGGTAATAGGGATTCCCAGTCCCGAAATCAAAAATCAAAAATAATTAAACAAAACTCCCCCAGGAATGTTGTTGGTCTGGATGGTACCCGTGGATGCGACTCGCCGTGGAGTGTGATTGTTGGTGGAGGGGGGAGTAAACCTTTACTTTTACCGCTTGGGAACCACCGCTAATTTGTTTAGCATGGAAGATATTGATAACTCTTGGTCGTGACGTTGACAGGAAGGGTGTACCTCCCAAAATTATATCTATCTCAGTTTTAAACTTTGAGCTCTGGCACCGCTACAAATCCATGATTCCCTCTGCGAAGGGACTATCTATTTACTTTTAAGTTGAGTAATCACCTTCTCAAATAAGCGCCAGACCTAAGAGCACTATTGTCATCCTCATGCATTGTGTATAGTTGATGTTGGGTGCAGCATGACTGGACCTGTTCTACCATGAATTGCAATGTTTAGTCGTTGCTTGAACTTTGGAGGTGCTCTACACTTATGTTTTGCGGTCTTAGAAAGGGCTAGCAAGATACCACTATTGTCATATTGCGTCACGATTGTTTTGACAAAGTGTTGGCGCTTGAGATATATTAATATTGCCCGCTAGTTGCTTATGTTACTGATATGAGTAAATATAATTCCTCAGAGTTATTGTTGACATGGTTAGTCATAATCTTTGCTGAAAACCTGGGTGCTACTTAAGCACATATATGTAAACAAGAACAAAAGAGTTCATAAAAGTTTTTCTTTATCAATTTCAGTTTGTCAACTGAATTGCTTGATGACAAGCAAAGGTTTAAGCTTGGGGGAGTTGATGCGTCTCCAACATATCTACTTTTCCTCACCCTTTTGCCCTCGTTTTGGACTCTAATTTGCATGATTTGAATGGAACTAACCCGGACTGACGCTGTTTTCAAAAGAACTACCATGGTGTTGTTTTGTGAAGAAATAAAAGTTCTTGGATTGGAAAGAAACTTTTTTGGAGATTTATTTTGGAATAAATAAGAATTATTGGAACTAAATCCATCGAAGAGGGGCACCAGGGTGAGCATCACCCACCAGGGCACGCCAGGCCCCCTAGGCATGACCTGGTGGATTGTGCCACCTTGTGGCCCCACTTGCCCTATCTCCGCCACTGTAAATTCCTAAATTCGGAGAGAAAAATCAGGGAGAAAGAATTATCGCGTTTTACGATATGGAGCCGTCGCCACCTCCTGTTCTTCATCGGGAGGCCAGATCTAGAGCCCGTTTGGGGCTCCGGAGAGGTGAATCTTCGCTCTTCGTCATCATCTACCTTTCTCCATTGCCAATTCCATGGTGCTCCCCACCGGGAGTGAGTAATTGCTTCGTAGGTTTGCTAGTGGGTGAGGAGTTGGATGAGATTCATCATGTAATCGAGTTAGTTTTGTTAGGGCTTGATCCCTAGTATCCACTATGTTTTGAGATTGATGTTGCTATGACTTTGCTATGCCTAATGCTTGTCACTAGGGCCCGAATGCCATGATTTCAGATCTGAACCCTTCATGTTATCATCTCTATATCCATGTTCTTGATCCGATCTTGTCTAGTCATATGCACCTATTACGTGTTATGACCCGTCAACCTCATAGTGACAATATTTGGGATACTTAGTGGTGATGACCGTAGTTTGAGGAGTTCATGTATTCACCATGTGTTAATGCTTTGTTTTGGTTCTCTATTAAAAGGAGGCCTTAATATCCCTTAGTTTCCTTATGGATCCCGCTGCCACATGAGGGTAGGACGAAAGATGTCATGCAAGTTGCTTTTCCATAAGCACGTATGACTAGTTATGGAATACGTGCCTACATTACTTTGATGAACTGGAGCTAGTTCTATATCGCCCTAGGTTATAACTATTACATGACGAATATTTTCCAACGAGTTACTGATCCAATGCCTACGACCTTTCCACTTATTGCTCTTGCTAAGTTACTACTGCTATTGCTGTTGTTCCAACTGCTACAAAACTATTGCTACTACTGTTACCGCTACAATTACTATTGCTACTGCTATCTAAACAATCATATTACTGTGTTACTGATCACTCTGCTACACATATTTAATCTCCAGGTTGGTTGAATTGACAACTCAACTACTAATACTCTCAAGTATTCTTTTGCTCCCCTTCTGTCGAATTTATAAATTTGGGTTGAATACTCTACCCTCGAAAACTATTGCAATCCCCTATACTTGTGGGTTATCAAGAATCAAACATATCACATTCGGTGATCTACAAGTTTTAATTGGATTTTATGACTAACCATGTGAATGACCAATTCCTGTTGACTCTCTAAATAGGTATAAGTGAAGCATGAGAGTTTAGTTCTTTCTACAAAAGACCATGCTCAAATAAATATAAGTGAAGCAAAAGTGCATTATAAAAATAACAGTTTTCTAATGTAGAGCAATAGGCATCCAACTTCAAATGATATAAGTGAAGCACATGAAGCATTCTATAAAGTCACACTCAAGAGATATAAGTGAAGTGTAGAGAGCATTCTATAAATCAACCATGGACTTTCACATACCATCTTGGTGCATTGCTAAAATAAAAATAAAAGGCACACGATGCTCCAAGAATTTACGCATATCATGTGAACAAAAAAAAGAGACATACTGATAATTGTTGAAGAATAAAGATGGGATGCCTTCCGGGGCATCCCCAAGCTTAGATGCTTGTGTTGGGGAACGTTGGATGGGAAACAAAAATGTCCTATACATACACAAGATCTATCCATGGAGATGCATAGCTACGAGAGAGGAAGTGTATCTACATACCCTTGTAGATCGCTAAGCGGAAGGGTATATAATGTGGATGGTGTAGTCATACGTCTTCACGATCCAATCACGATTTGTCCCGATCTAGCACCGAACGGACGACACCTCCGCGTTCAGCACACGTGTGTCTCGATGACGTCTCTGCATCCTTGATCCATCAAGAGAGTGCGGGGTAGTAGTTGGGTTCTCAACTAGCACGACGATGTGGTGGAGGTGGTGGTGGAGAAGTGCCAGCAGGGCTTCGCCAAGCCCTACCGGAACCACAAATGGAGGAGAAAACGATCTAGGGAGAGAGGGAGGCGCTAAGATCTTGGTGTGTCCTCTTGGTGCGCCCCCTCCCCTCTGTATATAGGTGGAGGGGCATGGAGATCAGCCCCTCCAAGCCCTAGGGCGCAGCCAAGGTGGGGGAGTTGGGCTCCTAGTCAAATTCCCTCCCTTTGCATACACAGGTGGACTATCCATCTCTCCCAAGTCACATGGGCATTGAGGGACTTGTGCGCCTGACCCAATAAGGACAGGGAGCCCCCCCTCAGCCATGTAAACCCTTTGGACGTGGTGGAACCCTTGGTGGACTTCCAAACTCCTCCGAAAGTTTCCAGAACCTTCTAGAAGCTTCTCGGTACAATACCTGAAAACCCGAAACTTTTTCGGTAGCCAAAATATGACTTCCATATATAAATCTTTACCTGCGAACCATTCCGGAGATCCTCGTGACATTTGCGATCTCATCCAGGGCTCTGAACAACATTTGGTCACCAATATACATAACCCAATAATACTATATCGTCACCGAATGTTAAGCGTGCGGACCCTACGGGTTTGAGAATCACGTGGACACGACCGAGACACCTCTCCGGTCAAAAACCAACAGCGGGACCTGGATGCCCATATTGGTTCCCACATATTCTACGAAGATCTTTATCGGTCGAACCACGATGCCAAGGATTCAATCAATCCCGTATGAAGTTCCCTTTGTCAAGCGGTATGTTACTTGCCCGAGATTCGATCGTGGGTATCTCCATACCTAGTTCAATCTCATTTTCGGCAAGTCTCTTTACTCGTTCCATAATACAAGATACCATGACTAAGTCCTTAGTCACATTGCTTGCAAGCTTCCTATGATGTTGTATTATCGAGTGGGACCAGAGATACCTCTCTGTCATACGGTGTGACAAATCCTAGTCTCGATCCACGCCAACCCAATAGACACCCTTAGAGATACCTATGGAGCACCTTTATAGTCACCCAGTTACGTTGTGATGTTTGATACACACAAGGCATTCCTCCGGTGACACGGAGTTGCATGATCTCATGGTCATAGGAACAGATACTTGACATGGATAAAGTAGTAGTTATAAACTAACATGATCAAATGATATGCTTACGGTTGGGTTTTGTCCATCACATCATTCTCCTAATGATGTGACCCCGTTATCAAATGACCACTCATGTATATGGTCAGGAAACCTTGACCATCTTTGATCAACAAGCTAGTCTAGTAGAGGCTCACAAGGGATATAGTGCTGTCTATGTATCCTCACGTGTATCTAAGTTTCTGATCAATACAATTATGTCATGGATAATAAAGGATTATCATGAACAAGGAAATATGATAATAAGCAATTTATTATTACATCTAGGACATATTTCCAACAGTCTCCCACTTGCACTGGAGTCAATAATCTAGTTCACATCACCATGTGGTTAACACCCAATGAGTTCTGGGGTTTGATCATGTTTTTCTTGTAAGAGAGATTTTAGTCAATGGGTGTGCAACATTTAGATCCGTGTATACTTTGCAAATCTCTATTTCATATTGTAGATGCTGCTACTATGCCCCACTTGGAGCTATTCCAAATGTCTGCTCCACTATACGTATCCGGTTTGCTACTTAGAGTCATCTGGATCGGTGTCAAAGCTTGCATTGATGTAACCCTTTACGACGAACTCGTTATCATAATCGAGAAACATTTCCTTAGTCCTCTAGTTACTAAGGATGATTTTGATCGATGTTCAGTGATCCACTCCTGGATCACTCTTGTACCCCCTTGCCAGACACATGGCAAGGCACACATTAGGTGTGGTACACAGCATGGCATACCGTATAGAGCCTATGGCTAAGGCATAGGGGATGAACTTCATCCTTTCTCTTTCTTCTGCCATGGTCGAGCTTTGAGTCTTACTCAACTTCACACCTTACAAATCAGGCAAGAACTCCTTCTTTGACTGATCCATTTTGAACTCTTTCAAAATCTTGTCAAGGTATGTACTCATTGAAAGTCTTATCAGGAGTCTTGATCTATCTCTATAGATCTTGATGCCCAATATTTAAGTATCTTTATCCAGGTCTTCCTTTGAAAAACTCCTTTCAAACAACCCTTTATGCTTTCCAGAAATTCTACATTATTTCTGATCAACAATATGTTATCCACATATACTTATCAAAATTCTATAGTGCTCCCACTCACTTCCTTGTAAATACAAGTTTCTTATAAACTTTGTATAAACCCAAAATCTTTGATTACCTCATCAAAGCGTATATTCCAAATCCAAGATGCTTGCTCCAGTCCATAGAAGGATCGCTGGAGCTTGGATACCTTTTAGCATCCTTAGCTCCAAGATGCTTGCTCCACTCACTTCTTTCGAGAGAACATCCTTCTCTGGAAAGGATCCATTCTTGGCAATAAAGACCTTGCCTTTGGATAGGTGATAGAAGGTATACACAATTTTTGCTTTAGGGTATCTTATGAAGATGCATTTTTCTACTTTGGGTTCGAGCTTATCAGACATAAGTGTCACATTCCAACACTCTAAGAAACGACAACTTAGGTTTCTGCCAAACCATAATTCATACGATGTCATCTCAACGGATATAGATGGTGCCCTATTAAAGTGAATGTAGTTTCCTCTAATGCATACCCCCAAAATGATAGTGCCAAATCGATAAGAGACATCATAGTACGCACCTTATCCAATAGAGCACGACTACGACATTCGGACACTCCATCACACTATGGTGTTCCAGGCGGCATGAGTTGTGAAACCATTTCCACATTATCTTTTGCATACCAAACTCGTAACTCATATATTCACCTCCATGATCATACCGTAGACATTTTACCTTCTTGTCATGATGATCTTCAAATTCACTCTAAAATTGCTTCAACTTTTCAAACGTTTTAGACTTGTGTTTCATTAAGTAAATATACCCATATCTACTCAAATCATCAGTGAAGGTAAGAAAATAACGATATCCATCGCACGCTTCAACACTCATTTGGACCGCATACATCAACATGTATTATTTCCAATAAGTCACTTGCCCGCTCCATCATATCAAAAACAGGATCTTAGTCATCTTGCCTATGAGTCATGATTTGCATGCCTCAACCGATTTGAAATCGAGTGAGTCCAAAGATCCATCAGCATGGAGTTTCTTCATGCGCTTTACACCAATATGACCTTAGCGGCAGTGCCACAAGTATGTGGTACTATCATTATTAACTTTGCATATTTTGGCATCAATGTTATGAACATGTGTATCACTACGATCGAGATTCAATAAACGATTCACATTGGGTGCATGACCATTGAAGGTATTATTCATGTAAACAGAATAACCATTATCCTCTGACTTAAATGAATAACCGTATTGAAATAAACATGATCTAATCATGTCCATGCTCAACACCAACACCAAATAACATTTATTTAGGTTCAACACTAATCCTGAAGGCAGAGGGTGAGGAGTCCTGGACTAAGGGTTCCTCGGGCCGCTGGCCTATCTCTCATAGGCCGGCTTGGTGGGCCGCTCTTTGGTTATCACAGGAAGGGTCGGGGTGTGCGGCGAACCCATATTCTAGAAGGAAACCTCCAAAGACGCAGCGTGCACTCCAAGTCAAGATGAGTGGATCAACGTCTTTACATCCGATTGGAGACTTATCATGTCTAAACCCTAGGTACCCCCGACGTCTATATAAACCAGAGGGTTTAGATTGTAGAGGGCAGACAAGCTCATCGAGGGTTTTGACTACTTGATCTCAAGGTAGATCGACTCTGTAATCTTCACACAAACAAATATAATCAAGTAGGACGTAGGGTTTTACCTCCATAGGAGGGCCCGAATCTGGGTAAACATCGTCTCCTTCGTCCCTTGTTACCCAATGATCCTAATATCGCAGCTCGGGACCCCCTACCCAAGATCCGCCGGTATAGACACCGACATTGGTGCTTTCATTGAGATCTCTGCTATGTGATCGCAAGAGGAGTTGATGGCTCACTTAATCATTAGCAATGATGTCCGTAACGGGGGCTCCTTCGCCCCGAGACAGATTTTCGCTTTCGGCAGCATCGTGCTGCACATTGACCTGACCGTCCACCCTGGTCGGATCGAGAGTCTCGCCCCTGATCAAGAGATCAAATTCAGGAACCTAGAATTCTCCGTAGACTCTCGGGGTGATCTTTCGTTCACAGGGCTCACGATTCCATCCGATGAGCCCAAAGTCTTCGAAGCCTTAACTTCGGATCTCCCTCTCGAGTCCGACCTCGGGTCTATCCCTGCCGATGATTTGGCCCTTAGTCCAGATCCGGTAATAGTTCCTGAGGGCCAGGGGTCGGCCCTTGCCGAACACACTTCTTTTACAGACACTTTGGAGGTTAACTCCGAAAGTCCTAGGCAGATCGATCCGGCCAAGCTCTCAGCGCTCAACGAGGTGCTGGATCTGATCATATCCATAAAAAATCAAAGGCGACGCGACCTCGACCCGTGCTCAGATCAGTCTAAAGGCGGGTCATGAGGAATTTTTCGACCCACCCACCACCCACTTGGTAGCCACTATTGAAGATTTAACCGATATTCTGGACTACGCCTCCGAGGATGCAGAAGACATGGATGAAGATGATGGCGCCCCTGCCAACACTGGGTGATGGACTGCCACCTCCACCTACGACGTTTACATGGTAGACACCCCCGATGATAAGGGCGATCTTACCCCTAAGAAGAATGGTGATAAATCCGGTGAGGCATCGTCAAGGCGCTGGTAACAGTGCAAACGATCTAAGGCAAACAAAGGAAGGGAAGCCATTACAGGCACCGGGGGAAATGACACCCCGAAAGACCTCGGTGACCCTGAAGACCCCGAACAGCCACTAGGACCGAGAAAGGCCCAATGATCGGTGCGACATCGAGGATCCTAATGATTCCAGGGATGACAACTACCCCCCCCCCCCCGTCGAAGAGGAGGATAGCCTGGAAGCCGAAGACTAGACTTCACCATCCCTGAAAACCCTGTGGATCAGGAACAGTTTAGGTGGCAGCTTTTAGCCACTGCCCAAAGCCTGAAGGCAAAAGAACAGAAGCTCAAAGCCGAACAGGACACCCTCAATGATAGATGGACGAGGGTCTTGGCAGCCGAAGAAGGGTACGGTACCAATCTATCAGACCAACCCAAGAGCTACCCACGTCGGCGGTTGCTGCCAGAATTCGATGATGAGGCCCTTGACACATCACCTCCCAAGCGTACTCCGTACGACCGGCCGGACCGCCCTCCTCGAGGATGGGACGGAACGGTCGGCGAGGCCGAGTACAGACCTGTCGTACCCCGCAGGAGAGGAAAAGAGCCAGCAGGGCCTGAGGACAAATATGACTTAGAACAGGACCTAGATTATAGAGCATGCCACACAAGATCCATCTACGGATCTAGAGGGTACTCCCCCGCTAGACAAGACGGGTACCAGTCTTGGCTCGACCACAATAATAGAGGTTGGTAACAAAACCAGACCCGATCAACCGCCGATCGTAGGCACGACATAGCTCGGGCCAGAGGCACTGCCCAGCCACTGTGCTTCACAGATGAGGTGATGCAGCACTAGTTCCATGAAGGGTTTAAACCCGTTAACATAGAGCAATACAACGGGACAACATACCCAGCCGTGTGGATTGAGGACTTCCTCCTCCACATTCATATGGCACGAGGAGATGATCTCCATGCCATCAAGTATCTGCCCATAAACTTAAGGGGCAGCTCGACACTGGCTAAATAGTCTCCCCGAGAATTCCATCGGGAGCTGGGAAGATCTCGAGGATGCTTTCTGATCTAACTTCCAGGGCACTTATGTTCGGCCACCGGACTCCTCCGACCTGAGCAATGTTGTCTAGAAAGCAGGATAATCGGCTCGGCAATTCTGGAATCGGTTCCTGACCAAGAAAAACCAGATCATTAATTGTCCGGACGCCGAGGCAACAACCTCCTTCAAACATAATATCCAAGACCAGTGGTTAGCCCGTCAGCTTGGCCAGGACAAGCCGAGGACAATGTCCACTCTTACCTCACTTATGACCCGCTTTTGCATGGGTGAGGATAACTGGCTAGCTCGATGAAGCCATAACCCCGAAGACCCTGACACCTACAAAGTCCGAGATGGAAACGGGAAACCATGACGTAACAAAAACAAACACCGGCACAACAACGGCGATGCGGAGGACACGTCCATCAATGCCGGCTTTCACAACCTAAATCCGGACATCGAAAGTGTAACAACCCAAGTGCATGCCTTGCCATATTTGTAATGGTTCTCATGTGTGACCTCATATTTGTAATGCCATCATGAGTTTGGGTTCTACTTGCCTTTGTCATTTCACGCATCATGCATCATGCCATCCTGATCATCATATCAATGCATAATATTTTCTTGCCATTGTTGCCTTGTGATTGTGGTGGTGATATGAGTGTATGTGTGTGGGATGACTGCATGTGTTGCTTTGTTTGAAGTGGTGCTCAAATCCAGCCCATTTCAAACCATCACCTTTTCTCTCTCCTTCTAAATATTCCACGTGATAATATTTACTTGCTTTTTTCACTTGTTAAAATTGTTGAACCCCTTCTAAATAATCTTCCAAGATTAAAAGATATTCCTCTTTCATGGTTGGAGTTTTTTTCCTTTTAATAACTTTGCAATAGTTCCTAGTTAATATGATTAGGTAAAATATTTAATTGCTCTAAAAATGCCCACTTCATTTTTATTAAATAGCATACATTTTTGTGAACTCAAAAATGTATTTAATTTCTTTTAGGACTTCTCTCTCTGACATCTGCATTTATTTTTGCTTCTCTGTGTTTTAATTAAAGCAAATTGTTTTGTTTTCTGTTGAGAGAGAGAGGAGGCAGATGGGCTCTTCTTGGCCCATCTCGCTGGTCGTGGCCCAACCCCTCGCCCTGATGGCCACCTGCTCGCCTGTTCGCCGTCTTCCACTTTTCCGTCAATTCAAAGAGAGCGATGTCATGGATACACGAACGTCGAGGTTGCCGTCAACCCCCGGCCTACTTAACCCCCCTCGGCATGCGTGCCCTTCCCTAGGATTTCCCCATTTCCCTCGAGCCGCTGCCTCTCATCCTTCTCCCTCCTCCTTCCTCCCTTCTTCCTTGTCAGGTAAGTGAAGAGAGAGCAAATTTTTAGGAGAGCAGAGCCGGCGGTAGTCCTCGCCGTCGTCCTCGTCTCCGGTGGTCCCCTTCTCTTCGTCTGAGATGTCGGAGAGCTCCACGGTGCTTCCCGCACCCTGTTCCCGGCGCTAGTGCGCGGAGAGAGGCCCCGTGTTGTCGCCTTGTTCCTCTCTATCGTCGTGCACCGAGAGACCGCCACCGCGGATCCTCTTCCTTGCTGCTCAGCGCCGAGCCCGTCATCGAGCCCCTCTCGGTGAGCAGTCGTTCCGTCATCCTTTCCATGCGTCCGCTCCGCTAGCCTCGCTGTCATCGTGCTCCGGTCGTCGTCGTCGTGTCGTGCCCAAGCTGAGCATGAGCTCGTGCTTGAGCTCCTCGTTGCCGCTTGCATAGGCTTTAGATGATGACGGGGATGGATCCCCCATAGGTTTCCGCTGCTCGTCGTCGTTTGTCGGTTCCGATGGTCGCCGGAGGGCTTGCCGGCGTCATTGCGGCCTTCTCTGTCTCTAGACAAAGGAAGCAGGGCTTTGCTCTGTTATAACTGACGCGAGCCCCCCTCCTTTTGTTGGAAATATGACCTAGAGGGAATAATAAATTGGTTATTATCATATTTCCTTGTTCATGATAATCGTTTATTATCCATGCTATAATTGTGTTGATCGGAAACTCAGATACATGTGTGGATACATAGACAACACCATGTCCCTAGTATGACTCCAATAGACTAGCTCATTGACCAAAGATGGCTATGGTTTCCTAGCCATGGACATGAGATGTCATTTGATAAGGGGATCACGTCATTAGGAGAATGATGTGATGGACAAGACCCAAACTACAAACGTAGCATATGATCATGTCAGTTTATTGCTACTGTTTTCTGCATGTCAAGTATTTGTTCCTATGACCATGAGATCATGCAACTCACTCACATCAGAGGAGTACCTTGTGTGTATCAAACGTCACAACGTAAATAGGTGACTGTAAAGGTGCTCTCTAGGTATCTCCGAGGGTGTCTGTTGGGTTGGCATGGATCAAGACTGGGATTTGTTACTCCGTGTGACGGAGAGGTATCTCAGGGCCTACTCGGTAATACAACATCACAATAAGCCTTGCAAGCAATGTGACTAAGTGTTAGTCACGGAATCTTATATTATAGAATGAGTAAAGAGACTTGCCGGTAACGAGGTTGAACTAGGTATGGATATAGCAACGATCGAATCTCGGGCAACTAACATACCGAAGAACAAAGGGAACATCATACGGGATTAACTGAATCCTTGACATAGAGGTTCAACCGATAAAGATCTTCGTAGAATATGTAGGAACCAATATGGGCATCCAGGTCCCTCTATTGGTTATTGACCATAGAGGTGTCTCGGTCATGTCTACATAGTTCTCGAATCCGCAGGGTCTGCACACTTAAGGTTCGGTGACGTTTCGGTAGTATAGAGTTATGTATGGTGGTGATCGAAGATTGTTCGGAGTCCCGTATGAGATCCCGGAATTCAGGAGGAGCTCCAAAATGGTCCGGTGGTAAAGATTGATATATAGGAAGTCCTGTTTTGGTCGCCGGAAAAGTTTCGGGCTCATCGGTAGTGTACCGGGAGTGCCGGTAGTGTACCGGGGGACCATCGGGAGAGGTATTTCGACCCAAGAGGCTACATGGGCTGTGGGAGGAGGTAAACCAGCCCCTGGTGGGCTGGCCGAAGCCTCCTCTAAGGGCCCATGTGGCTGGAGTGGTTTGAGAAGGAAAAAAATCCAAAGTGGAGAGGTGGAAAGAGTTTCCAAGTGGAAAGGAGGAATCCTACTCCTAATAGGATTGGAGTAGGACTCCTCCACCTCCAATTTTGACCAAAACTTGAGGGTTTGAGGCTGCCTCCTCCCCTCCCTCCCTCCTATATATACTAGAGGATTTAGAGGAAAAAGCTAACCCTAATAGCCACGTGCTACCTCTCCTCTAGATCGTAGTTTCTCCTCTAGATCGGTTTTCAGCGGTGCTTAGGCAAAGCCCTGCTGGAATAGCTCCACCACCATCTCCACAATGCCGTTGCGCTGCTGGAGAACTCATCTACCTCTCCGGTCCCTCTTGCTGGATCAAGAAGGCGGAGATCGTCATCGAGCTGTACGTGTGCTGAACGCGGAGGTGTCGTCCGTTCGGCGCTAGATCGGAAGGACCGTGATCAAGATTGCGAGACGGATTGTGATGAGATCGCGGGACGGATCGTGATGAGTTCGCGGGACGGATCATGATTGGATTGCGGGACGGATCGTGATGAGATCCTGGGATGCTTGGCGATTTGGATCGCGAAGACGTTCGACTACACCAACCGTGTTTCTTAACGCTTCCCGCTTAGCGATCTATAAGGATATGTAGATCCACCCTCCCTGTCGTAGATGCTCATCATCATGGATAGATCTTGCGCGTGCGTAGGAAAGTTTTTGTTTCCCATGCAACGTTCCCCAACACCGTTGTCAAGTGTTCACTCGTAGCCCAGTGGTAGCGATCCAGGGGAGTGACCGTGAGGTCGTGGGATCGATTCCCCCTGGCCTTTTTAATTTTCGGGTGAGTGTGTGTGTTGGGTTCCCGTGTGATTGTGGTGGGATCTCGTGTGCTTGTGTGTGTGCTCCTATGTGTGTGAGTGTGTGTGTGTGACGGGTGGGCTAGTGAGGCCACCTTGTCATACTCACAAGGGGCCCTGGCTCACTGCCACTGGGACCCCTCCCCTTTTTTATTTATTTTGTTGTTTTGTATTCCATGTTTGATTTTATCTGTTTTGGGAATGTTGCCAATTCAGATCACTACCATTTAGGGAAAGATCCATTTTGGGTAAGTTTTGACTTATAAGTGCTTGTGCAGATTTTTCGAGCTAGGTTTTCGGAGTTTTACAAATGCAAAGATAGGAGTATGGTATATGATTTTGGGGTAGAATTTCCCAAGGAATTCAATGGTGTAATTTGTTTTAGCTTTTGAGCATGTTTTCAAAAGTGGTATTCTGTGGTGTGATGGCCTTTTGTCATTCTTTTATTTATTTTCCATGCATGCTATGATATTTGTGTCAACATGAAAGAGGTAGAATTTTGTGAGTATTATGCCCTAGTAGTTTCTTTTGACATGATAAGCTTGTATGTAAGTGGGTTGCCTGCTCCAAAGTAGCTAAGTAAATGTTGCTGTTTTCAACATGCTAAATATTTCTAAGTCTGAGATGTTGTAATTGTTTTTATGCCATGTTTAGTGGATGCTACCAAGTATTTTGTTGTGTTCTAGCTCATGCTCAGTGCTAGTGTTTTGTAGTAGATGTTGTCCTCTACCATCCTGTTAATTTTCATGCCATGAGGTGGTCTCTAGCATTATTGTTTTCTGCTGTCAAATTGCTATCAGGATAACTCATATTCCAGAAAACTGGAATTTTCACTAAGTCCCTAGAATCTGTTTCACCATGCCATCTTGTGAGCGTCATTGCTAGTGATTCTTGCCTCCCTTCAGGTTTGTGTAGTTGGATGAGTGGTTAAGCATGTTATGTAGTTTCTGTACATACTTTGTTTGTGGTTGGAAACCTCCTGTAGCTCTAGATATTTGATGTGCAAGTTGTTATGTTGTTGTTTTGGACAGGGTGTCTGTGGTTTTGTGTTGTGGCTTGTGGGAGCTATGCTCCATTGCTTTGCTTGATCTTTAGATCTATTGTGGTTAGTTTTTCATTTCCTAACTAGTGGCATCCTTGGAATACCAAGGAATAGCCATGGCCTTCCTTGTCTTGTATTTTGTCTTCTTACCTTGCCGTGAGCGTAGCGTGAGAACCGTTACTCCGTTTACTACGATCTACATATGAATTTGCATCGATTTTGCATGATGCGTCCATATTTGCCATGTTCATGCATGTTCAGACAACTAAACATGTGGTTCTATCCACAATACTAATCAACCTAATAGTTGCATGAAAAACATGACTATCTTAGGTTGCCATGTCAAATGCACTAATATGGATCATGCATCATCTTTTTTGTGCATTGCATCGTGCTTGGTTGTTTATTTGTTGTTGTTTCTCTTTGGGTAGACGCGAGTGTTGAACCTGAGTACGAGGATCCAGGAGAGTACAAGTACGAGGACCCAGCTCTGTGTCCCTCTGAAGAACCAACAAGCAAGATGATCGTACCCGGATCCCGACACTATTTTTTCTTTGCTAAATATCTCGCTCTTATCGTTACACTTGCGTTACCTACCACTTGAATGTCCAGCCTCCTACATTGCCATGATAGCCTCTAACCCCTCCACTACCTAGCAAACCTTGTTTGGCTAAGTTACCGCTGCTCAGGCCCTTTTATAGCGTTCTTAGATGCAGGTGCAGGTTGTTTCCATGTGATAACATGGATATCTGGAGATATCACAATATTTACTGCTATTTAATTTAATGCACATATATATCTTGGTAAGGTGGAAGGCTTGGCCTTTTGCTCGGTGTTTTGTTCCACTTTTACCGCCATAGTTACTTGTTAACGGTGTTATGTTCCATATTTTGCGCTCCTAACATGCTTGGGGTTGTTATGGGGACCCTCTTGATTATTTGTTTGAGATTAGAACTTCTCTGGCAAGACCCAACATTGGTACTATTTGCTTAACAACCTAATAAAAATGTATAGGGCTTAGCTACCCCGTGGATAATTAATCAACAATTGGGCCAGTGCTCCTCATTAGTGTTGGTCCAATCCGGGCAATGTTCGGCGCCCCCTCGTCACCCGGGGTTTCAACCAACCCGACGTCATGCCCATCTGGTAGTGCCCTGAGAAAGAGATATGCGCGACTCCTATTGGGATCTGGCCTGCCGGGCGGCCTTGCTTGACTTGTTTTACCTTTCTTGAATGTCTTGCGTGAGGAACTCCAAACTTCTCCGGGCTATCTCGAGGTGTCAATTTTCCTTTGGAATTTCCTAGGAAGACCAAGAGATCCGTGGTCGAGGTTATTCCCATGGAGTGTGGTTAATTTGTGATGGATTAGTTGGAGCACTCCTGCAGGGTTAAATCTTTTGGAAATCAATGCCCATGGTTAAGTGGCAACTTGGATATTTTGTTTAACACCCGGTTATAGCCAACTTGAAGTAAACTCTAATGAAATACACCAACTATGTGCATAACTATGATGGTCTCTGCTCGTGAACACGAAACGAGAGGGAACACGGTGGGGTTATGTTTGACGTAAGTAGGTGTTTAGGATCACTTACTGACCATGGTAGTTCTCGACCGTCTTTCGTAGACCACCATATTTACATTCATGTTCTCGTAAGATAGCCACCAAATACATGCTTAGTGCTTGCTGCAACCTCAACACTACCCCTTCCAAACCCAAAAGCTTACATAGTTTCGGTACTCGGGTTACATGATTGTTAAGTCCCTGTGGCTCACAGATTACAACAATATAGGTGGAGGTGTGGGTGGGTATGTGTCAGAAGATGTGACTCAGCTCCAGTGGGAGTATGATGAAGAACATGACCGGATGTATGTCATGTACCCCGATGAGTAGAGAGGCCATGGTCGTGGTCCTTGGGATAGCAAGGCAACTTTACATTGCTTCTTTTCTTCGTTTGACTTCGTCCATAGACGAACCCTGTCTTCTGTATGATGCTTGAATAATTGTGTGAACCTGTAATTTAGCTTGTGGCGAGTGTAAGCCAACTCATATACTCATCTCTTCATACATGTATGCAATGTTTACTGCACTTGCGAAACGATGAGATGCGCATCTATCCCTGTCGAGGCCCCCATGCCTAAATAAGAATAGGAGTGCATCTTGGCGGTTACACAAATAAACCTTCTAAAGGAAATCTAGACGGACCTACCACACTGGACAAAATCATGGATAGGCCCTACAAGATCCAAGACACCCAAGACAAGCCCACTAACCACACCAACTATAATTGTTGGGTATTCAAACAAGCTGGCAAACTCGCAGTCGAGGAGCAAGGCAAGAGCCCATGTAGCAACGATGATGACAAGCCCGTGGTCCAAGCAATGGAGGACAAAAGCAGTTCCCTCCAGAGGTAAAAACTGTGAACATGATATATGCCACTCACATACCAAAAAAGGAAAGGAAGTTTGCCCTTCAGGAGGTCTATGCTATAGAACCCATAGCCCCGAAGTTTAACCCATGGTCGGCTTGCCCGATCACCTTCGATCGACGGGATCATCCGACCAGTATCCGTCATGAAGGTTCCGCAGCCCTCGTCCTAGACCCCATTATCGATGGGTATCACCTCATAGAGTCTTAATGGACGGAGGAAGTAGCCTTAATCTGATTTACCCAGACACAGTGAAAAAGATGGGTATAGATCCGTCAAGGATCAAACCTAGCTACACTACCTTTAAAGGAGTGATCCCAGGCATCGAAGCCCGCTGCTCAGGCACCGTGAATCTGGAAGTAGTGTTCGGCTCGCCCGACAACTTCCGCAGCGAAGACTTGATCTTCGACATCATCCCTTTTCGCAGCGGCTATCACGCCCTACTCGGTCGCACAACATTTGCTCGCTTTAACGTTGTCCCCCACTACACGTACCTGAAGCTCAAGATGCCTGGGCTCAAGGGGGTTATTACTATCAACGGAAACACATAGCACTCTCTCCGAAGTGAGGAGCACACAATGGCCCTGGCAGCTAAATTCTAGTACGACGATGATAGGCCGATGCCCAAATCAGCCATAAAGGCACATCATGATAGCAAACGATTTCGATCTCAAACCGAACTCCCGGAATCGTCTTCCGCCTAGCAAAAATAGGGATACGCCCCCCACAGCACAACCCTAGTTCCCGTAAAATATGTGCCAAGAAGGCACAACTTCGTGCTCAAAATACCATGGGCTACTGTGGGGACCCACTATGAAAGGCAAAGTGTTCGCCTAGACCGAACTACTACCAACAAATGTCTTCGGACAAACCATAGGTACCATCTAGGACCTTCACGCGAAAGGCTCATCCATACTTTGGCGACTTCTCAAGATCTTCTTCCCAAGGTTCGTTCGCCGACAGCAATTACCTTTAAAGGAACGCAACCCCCTCGGGAGCAAAGGAGTAGACATGCGACAGGGCAAATTGAGGACATCAAGCCACCTATCGAAGACCTCAGATAAAACCTCTCCTTTGTAAACTTTTATTTATTTATTTCAAAATAGCTGTAATAGTTACCTCAACAGTTTGAGTTGTAAGAATTCATCAGAAATAAAGACCATCCTTTATGGCCTCCTCACTGTATTTTATGTCACATACTTTGTTCTCTTCTCACCGACGCTGACAGCAAAGTTGTTCGGTACATGTCATGATGCGATCGGCTAATAGACCGGGGGCTTGACTATAAAATAGCCCTAAGCATCACCCCAACACTATTGTTTATGCATTCGGCATCTCGGATGTTTCGTTATATGAATCAGTTTTGAATTATGTCTTGGGTCAATGGTTGGGTTGCCCGGCTCATGTGTTTTCCCTCTTATGTTCCGCCCGTTCGGCTAAAAGGGTAAAGAGAGAACCACTATGATTGTGCTTCCAACTCGCCTGGTCAAGTGCCTCGGTGGAGAAAGTCGAAAACTGACTGTCATAATAAGCAAGAACCGGTCTGCAATCCAAGCATCAGTGTCAAACTAAAAATCGATAGAGGTTATCCCGCGTTATACGAGGGGTTTGTACTATTACGAACCATGTGATGCTGGTTTCAACCTCGATGTACCCAAATATCACAAAACACTGGGGGCTAGTCATCAGCCCCCGCAGTCAAGCTCCTACAGCTAAGTGAAAGCACTAAAGCATCATAGTCCGATTGCCTTGTTCCCCTCGCACTACTGCCTTCGGGCACCGATACATCGGCTAAGGGTCAAAGTGTGGAGGTAGAAACACCTCATGTAGCATCTACATGGGGGCTGAAGCCAACGACTCGCAACTTTCAGATAAAATGGCCACATAGGAGTCAAAATAATACAAAGCTTAAAGACATGATAAACCATGCAACCGCATTATAAAGCGGAACAGTCATTGGATACATGAAAAAATGTTCATTCATACATTACATCCTTAGGGCATTGAGCTTCTATCGCCCGAGCACCATCCATCACGGTGGCAAAGTATTTCTCGGGACGCCTATGCTCCTTCCCAAGGGGTGGAGGCACGGTGGCCATCTTAGTTGGCTTGATCTTCATCCAGTGCACCATGGTCCTTGCAAAGTCCATCTGAGCTCCCTCGATGCACGTAGAACGCTTCAAAGCGTCAATCCAAGGCGTGGCATCACACAATTTCTGCACCAAGCTAAAGCAACTGCTTAGCAATGGCTCTGCAGGACACAGCCGGATGTAGAGGTCCCTCATGGCCGGCTCCGCCATCCTGTGCAGCTCGATCAGTTGTTTCATCTACTTGCTCAGGAGGGGAGAAACTATTACCACCAAAGGCACATTGTAGTAAGTACGGCTTACCATCTGCGATCGCCTTGACTTGGCGGAGTTCTTCTTCAAAAACCGCCTATCAACTCACTCTGATTTGAGTTCAGATTTTAGCGAGGATAGTTCGGTGGCCTGGTCGTCGTTCTTTTGCTCAAGGGCCTCACACTTTGTGCTGGCATCCTTGAGCTCCAGCTGCACCTTTACCACCCGGTCCTCGTGCTTATCGCTCATGGCTTTTAACGCTGAAAGTTCGATTGTCGCTTGTTCAACCGCCGCCTTCTCATCCGCGGCCTCCTGCCTCGCCTTTTACAACTCGGGCTTGAGTTTCTCGACCTTTGTGGCCGCAGCTATGGTAACAAGGAGTAGATAACACTTAGGGATAACAATCCAGATATCTTAAGAAATGAGGACAGACCATAGCTCGAATGGTACAATTCAGACTCACCTTACGTCTCGTCAAATCTCTTGTTCAGATGATCGAGCTCCTCATCGGAGCTCTTGAGCTTCCGGTTTAGCTCGGCAAGTTCCAGTGCGTTGGAGGATGCTGCCAATGACGAGGCCTACAAAACAACTTGTGTGCATTAAAACTCCTGAGTTGTTAGATTTAGACCCTCTGCTAAGTACTCTTCAGAGCTCTTAGAATAGATAGGGATAAAGGGTGCCTCGAGCATCATTACTAATTTTCGGACATTTAACACTTGGGTGGGTTTTTCGAACTCACCTAGGGCTCGGGGGCTGCTACACTTATAAGAGTTGCATAAATTTGGTAAGTTAACATCTTCTGGAAGAAAGAGTATTACGTGGCTCATCTTGAAGCCCGTCAAGAGACCGTTGAAGGCCTCTTTCAATTAGCTATCAATGGACAAAATGCCTTGCAAAACCACACCCATTAGGGCGCGGTGATCTTCAGTGATGGAGGAGCCGGATAAAGCTTTCTCCATCATGGCCGGCCACCCAGTCATGGGCGGGACCAATGTTGACCCGCCAACCCTCCCTCCGGTCGGGGATTGGGTTCGCATCTTTGGAGGCATAGAGCACTCTGGAGATGTCCTCGGAGGGGGCTGGGCCAACTCCATCCCTCCTCTTCAGTTGCGAGGGAATTTCCTTCTCCCGGTCTTTGGCGGCCGAGGTATTAACCTCGGCCATAACATCGTCACCCCCACCATCGGTGTTCGGCTCAGAAGGAGCTGGATACGATAACACCTCCATGGCCTCCTTCGAGGCCTCTAGCGGCGTAGGATGAGACGCAGTCCCACTTTCCACCAGTTCGGCGGGCAAAGACTCCCCGTCTGAAACTTGATCAGTGGGGAGATCGCGTGGGGGGCTGCAAGTTGCAAGACGTTCACCCGTTCGGCATTAAAAACAATATATAAGTAACCTAGAGGGTCTTCGGATTCATACCTCTGGCCTGGGAGCTTAACCCTTGGATTCCTTCGGGGAACCATCTCAAAATCCTCAGACTCCTTATCAGAGTCCGAGTTATCATTGGCCAGGACTGCCTTTGTCTGGCATGTCCTCTTCAGGGAAGGAGGAGGTAGGTCCTCCGCGGCGTCCGCTGAGGCCGCCCTTTTCCTTATGAGGGCGAGCCGCACTCCCCTTCAACCTCGTGCTCTTCCTCGTGAGTGGAAGAGGCATGGGTCTCCTCGGACTTAGTGTCCAAAAGACCCCTTTAACAAAGACCCTCTCGAGCCTCCTTTTTGTCCCCTTTCTTCTTCTTCTCCTTCCTCTCTTGCGCCGAATACGGCACCATGACGAGCATCTCCGACAATAGATCTGACCGAGCGTCTTCGGGCTGCGCCAGACAGTCGATGTGCTCGGCCTTGCTCAGCCATTTCTACGAAGATGAGGGAGAAGGGGTTCAGCTCTTTGTTAAAAATAGAGCCGGAGAATTAAAGTTTTGTCACACCTTTGTGGGAGGGGTCTCGACGTCCAGACTGGTGTCCTCCTCCTCGGCCGGCCAGCTCTTTTGGGGCTTGAAATGCACTTTCCTCAATTTCTCATGGGTAGTGCGGAAGAATTGGCTCACGGTGGTCGGGTCCTCGAGTCGGTAGGCCCACATTGGGGAGGCCCGGTGCTGGCAGGGAAGAAGATGGCGGTGGAGCATGACCTGGATCACGTTGACCAGTTCGATCTTGGCCTCAATCATCGAGGAGATGTGCTTCTGCTATAATTTCACCTCTACGGCCGACCCCTAGTCAAGGCCTTTCTAGAGCCACGAGGTTAGCCTCGCGGGGGGTCCAGATCTAAACTCGGCAGGCGCCGCCCAGTCCGCGCTCCTTTGTTCGATGATGTAGAACCATTCCTTTTGCCAGATCTTGACTGTGTCGATGAAAGTGCCGTCCGGCCACTCGACACGGGGGAGCTTACTAATTACCGCCCCTTCGCAATCTGCACGCACGCCCGCAACTGTCTTCAGCTTGACGTTGAACACCTTGAGCCATAGGCTAAAGTGTGGTTGTTTCCGTAGGAAGGCTTCACAGACGATGATGAACGTCGAGATACGCATGAAGGAGTTCGGGGGGAGGTCATGGAAGTCTAACCCATAAAAGAACATGAGGCCTTGCTACCTCTTGAGCTTGTGTTGGTTTTCCCTTGAAGAGAAAAGGGTGATGCAGCAAAGTAGATAAGTATTTCCCTCAGTTGTTGAGAACCAAGGTATCAATCCATTAGGAGGAACAAGCAAGTCACCAATGGATGCACCTACACAAACAATCAAACTCTTGCACCCAACGCTATAAAGGGGTTGTCAATCCTTTCACGATTATTTGCAAGGATTAGATCCGGTAGAGATAGATGTAAACGAGAATGGAAAGTAAAAGGTAAATAAATTGCAGCAAAGTATTTTTTGGTATTTTTGGTTTATAGATCTGAAAGTATATTATGGAAAGTAGACCCGGGGGCCATAGGTTTCACTAGAGGCTTCTCTCTTGAAGGAAAATATCATGGTGGGCAAACAAATTACTGTCAAGCAATTGATAGAAAAGCGAATAATCATGTAGTTATCCAAGGCAATGATCATGCATATAGGCATCACGTTTGTGTCAGTACATCGAAAGGATTCTGCATCTACTACTATTACTCCACACATCAACTGACTCATGCCTGCATCTAGAGTATTAAGTTCATGAAGAACAGAGTAACGCATTAAGAAAGATGACATGATGTAGAGGGATAAACTCAAGCAATATGATGAAAACCCCATCTTGTTACCCTTGATGGCAACAATACAATATGTGCCTCTCTACCCCTACTATGTCACTAGGTGAGGACACCGCAAGATTGAACCCAAAACCAAGCACTTCTCCCATTGCAATAAGTACCAATCTAGTTGGCCAAACCAAATCAATAACTCAAAGAGACTTACAAGGATATGAAATCATGCACAGAGTAGATTGAAATACTATTCATGGATAATCTGATCATAAACTCACAATTCATCGGATCTTGACAAACACACCACAAAAGAGGATTACATCGGATAGGTCCCCATGAAAATCATGAAGAGCATGGTATTGAAGATCAAAGAGAGAGAGAAGAAGACATCTAGCTACTAGCTATGTACCCGTAGGTCTGTGGTGGACTACTCATGCATCATCGAAGGGGCAATGGAGTTGATGTAGATGCCCTCCGTGATTGAAACCCCCTCCGACAGATTACCGAAAAAGGCTCCAAGATTTGATCTCTTGGGAACGGAGGCTTATGGCAGCGGAAAAGTATTTGTGTGGCTCTTTTTGATGTTGTGGGAATATTTGGGTATTCATAGGATGAAGAATAGGGTTAGGAGGCCTGTCGGGAGACAACAAGCCTGGTAGGCGCGGCCAGGGGGCCTGTTCCTACCGGGCTTGTGACTCCCTGGAAGGTGCCCTGGCGTGCACTCCAAGCCTGGTTGATTTGTTTCCTTCCAGAAAAATTCCTTCCGAAGGTGTCATTCCGTTTTGGACTCCGTTTAATATTCCATATCTGCAAACTCAAAAACAAGGAAAAACAGAAATTGGCACTAGGCTCCAGATTAATAGGTTAGTCCAAAAAATAATATAAAATAGCATGTTAATGCATATAAAACATCCAAAACAGATAATATAATAGCATGACATCATCAAAAATTATAGATACATTGGAGACGTATCAGGCCCCTGACGAAGGGGTGGAGTGGAAAGCCCAGTCCCCAAATTAAATGGGGGACGAACACCAGCCTCTTGCCCCACTTCGGTGTGGGAACCACCTGACTCGCCTTTGGAGCGCGATGGGCGTTGTTGGCAGGGAGCAAGCCGACACACTTTAGCTCCCAGATGTCATTTTTAGTGATAGAGGATGCCTCCCACTTGCCCATGGAGTCTGAACCCGCCGTAGCCGAACTCGGAGGGAAGATTGAGGAAGAGCTGGATCTGGGCTCTCGGAGCTTGGGAAGGTTGAGGAGGCAAAGGCTGCGAATTTGGGCGTGAATAGGCCTTGGGTTTTTCCCCTTTTATGGGGTGTCGTAATACCAAGAGCGACCCTTTTACTGCGTCGTAGGCCTTGCCACTTCGCGAAACAATCGTGCCATTATGCGCGGGTGGGCTAACCCAGGGCATTGAGCATATCCCGTAATAGACGGGACACGATATACACGTTGATAAGACGTTCCAATGGATAAACGGCCTCAAACTGCAAATCAAGTTTTTGTAACCGGCTCAGCGGTCATGACGGGCCACGACCCTTCGTCAAAAAGGTTGTCAGGAAAAACTGTTTGGCCTTCGAGGTTAAGCGACTTATGGAGCCCGGATAATTATATGTTCGGATAACTACATATCATCGGCGGGCGGACTAGAGCCAGCCGATCACAAAGGGGGAAAAGAACTCACCCCGCAAGGCGGAGACTCCGATCACTCGAAGCTGCTAGTGTCATGACCCCTAGCGTTGGGGGCTAGTTAGGGGGCTACTGAGGGAGTCCTGGACTAAGGGGTCCTTGGTCCGCTGGCCTATGTCTCATATGCCGGCTTGGTGGGCCGCTCTCTGGTTATCACAAGAAGGGCCGGGGTGTGCGGCGACCCTATATTCTAGAAGTAAACCTCCAAAGACGTGGCATGCACTCCAAGTCAAGATGAGAGGATCAGCGTCTTTACATCCGATTGGAGACTTATCATGTCTAAACCCTAGGTACCCCTGGTGTTTATATAAACCAAGGGGTTTAGATTGTAGAGGGCAGACAAGCTCATCTAGGGTTTTGACTACTTGATCTCGAGGTAGATCGACTCTGTAATCTTCACACACCTCAATACAATCACACAGGACGTAGGGTTTTACCTCCATAGGAGGGCTTGAACCTGGGTAAATGTCATCTCCTTTGTCCCTTGTTACCCATCGATCCTAATCTCGCAGCTCGGGACCCCCTACCCGAGATCCGCCGGTTTTGACACCGACGGAGGGAGCGTGCGATAGTGATCACATCAACCTTGGAAACACTTCCTCACCTCGCCCTTAGCTAGTCTTCGTTTATTCCGTAGCTTTTATTTCGAGTTACCAATATTAGCAACTGAACAGGTATCTAATACTCAGGTGCTACTAGGACTACTAGTATGGTACACATCAATAACACGTATATCAAATATACTTTTGTTGATGTTGCCATCCTTCTTATCTACCAAGTATTTGGGGTAGTTTCTCTATCAGTGATCATTCCCCTTACAATAGAAGCACTTAGTCTCGGGTTTGGGTTCAACCTTGGGTTTGTTCACTGGAGCGAATATTGTTTTTCCATTATTGAAGCTTCCCTTCTTGCCCTTACCCTTCTTGAAACTAGTGGTCTTACCATCAACACTTGATGCTCCTTCTTGATTTCTACCTTTGCGTCCTAAAACATCGCGAATAGCTCAGGGATCATCTTCTCTATCCCTTGCATGTTATAGTTTATCACAAAGCTCTAGTATCTTGGTGGCAGTGACTTGGAGAACTCTATCAATCACTATCTTATCTGGAGGATGAACTCCCACTTGATTCAAGCGATTGTAGCACCTAGACGTTCTGAGCGCATGCTCACTGACTAAGCTATTCTCCTCCATCTTGTAAGCAAAGAACATGTCAAAAGTCTCATACCTCTCAACACGGGCATGAGCCTGGAATGCCAATTTCAGCTCTTGGAGCATCTCATATGATCCATGGCATTCAAAACGTCTTTGGATCCCCAGTTCTAAGCCGTAAACCATGGGGAACTAAACTATCAAGTAGTCATCAGAACGTGTCTGCCAGACGTTCACAACATCCACAGACGATGCTTGAGGGGGTGGCGCACCGAGCGGTGCATGAAGGACATAAGGCTTCTTTGCAGCAATTACGACAATCCTCAGATAACGAACCAAGTACGCATAATTGCTAATATCAACTCTCAACTTAGTTTTCTCTAGGAACGTATCAAAATACTGGGGAGCTACAACACGAGCTATTGATCTACAACATAATTTGCAAAGACATTTTGACTATGTTCATTATAATGAGGTCAACTAATCATATTACTAAAGAACTCCCACTCACATCAACATCACTCAGAATGTCTAAGTGTGACATGATCCAAATCTACCAACCTAAGTCCGATCATCACACCAGATGAGGTGGCTTCAATGGTGAACATCTTTATGTTGATCATATCTACTATATGACTCATGTTCGACCTTTGGTCTCTTGTGTTCCGAGGCCATGTCTGTACATGCTAGGCTCATCAAGTTTAACCCGAGTGTTCTGCACGTGCAACACTGGCTTGCACCCGTTGTATGCGAACGTAGAGTCTATCACACCCTATCATCACGTAGTGTCTCAAAACGATGAACTTTTGCAACGGTGCACATTCGAGGAGAACACAATTTATCTTGAAATTTAAGTGAGGGATCACCTTATAATGCTACCGTCGTCCTAAAGCAAAATAAGATGCATAAAAGGATTAACATCACATGCAAATCATATAAGTGACATGATATGGCCATCATCGTCTTGTGCTTCTGATCTCCGTCTCCAAAGCACCGGCATGATCTCCATCGTCACCGGCATGACACCATGATCTCCATCATCATGGTGTCACGTGGTTGTCGCACCAACTATTACTTCTACAACTATTGCTAACTCATAGCGATAAAGTAAAGCAAAAAAGGCAAAAATAATTAAAGACAACCCTATGGCTCCTGCGGGTTGCCGTACTCATCAACATGTAAGTCTTGATAATCTATAAAAAACATGATCATCTCTTACATTACATATATCACATGATGTCTTTGGCCATATCACATCACAACATGCCCTGCAAAGACAAGTTAGACGTCCTCTACTTTGTTGTTGCAAGTTTTACATGGCTGCTATGGGCAACTAGTAAGAATCGTTACCTAGGAAAAGCCACAATGGTGATAATCAAGTTTCCTTTTAACCTTCTACAAGGACCGCCTCTATCGAATCCGATTCAACTAAAGTCGGAGAGACAGACACCCGCTGGCCATCTTTATGCAACAAGTTGCATGTCAGTCGATGGAACCGGTCTCTCGTACGTGGACGAGTAAGGTTGGTCCGGGCCGCTTCATCCCAAAATACCGCCGAATGAAGATAATACTAAGGAGGTAAGCAATCTGAACATCAACGCCCATAAACTCTTTTGTGTTCTACGCGTGCACATCATCTACGCCTAGACCTAGCTCATGATGCCACTGTTGGGGAACGTTGCATGGGAAACAAAAATTTCCTACGCACACACAAGATCTATCCATGGAGATGCATAGCTATGAGAGGGTAAGTGTATCTACATAACCTTTTAGATCGCAAAGTGGAAGCGTATATAACACGGTTCATGTAGTCGTGCGTCTTCATGATCTAATCGCGATCCGTCCCAATCTAGCACCAAACGGACGACACCTCCGCGTTTAGCACACATGCGGCTCGATGAATCTCTGCCTCCTTGATCCAGCAAGCAAGGGTGGAGTAGTAGATGGGTTCTCAACCAGCACGAGGTGGTGGAGGTAGTGGTGGAGCAGTGGCAGCAGGGCTTCGCCAAGCGCTACTAGAACCACGAACGGAGGAGAAAACGACCTAGGGAGAGAGGGAGGCGACAAGGGCTTGGTGTGTCCTCTTGGGGAGCCCCCTCCCCTCTATATATAGGTGGAGGGGCGTGGAGATCACCCCCTCCAAGCCCTAGGGCGCATCCAAGGGGGGAGGAATTGGACTCCTAGTCCAATTCCCTCCCTTTTCCATACACAGGTGGACTTTCCACCTCTCCCAAGCCACATGGGCCTTGAGGGACTGGTGCGCCTGACCCAATAAGGTTAGGGAGCCTACCCTGAGCCCATGCAAACCCTTGGAACATGGTGGAACCCTTGGTGGACTTCTAGACTCCTCCGGAAGTTTTTGGAACCTTCTAGAAGCTTCCCGGTATAATACCTAAAAAACACGAAACTTTTCCGATAGCCAAAATATGACTTCCCATATATAAATCTTTACCTCCAGACCATTCCGAAGCTCCTCGTGATATCCGAGATCTCATACGGGACTTAGAACAACATTCGGTCACCAACATACATAACCCAATAATACTATATCGTCACCGAACGTTAAGCGTGCGAACCCTATGGGTTCGAGAATCATGTGGACATGATAGAGACACCTCTCCGGTCAATAACCAATAGCGGGACCTGGATGCCCATATTGGTTCCCACATATTCCACGAAGAGCTTTATTGGTCGAACCACGGTGCTAAGGATTCAGTGAATCCCGTATGAAGTTCCCTTTGTCCAGCAGTATGTTACTTGCCCGAGATTCGATCGTCGGTATCTTCATACCTAGTTCAATCTCATTATCGGCAAGTCTCTTTACTCGTTCTGTAATACAAGATCCCATGACTAACTCCTTAGTCACATTGCTTGCAACTTCCTGTGATGCTGTATTACCGAGTGGGCCCAGAGATACCTCTCCATCATACGGATTGACAAATCCCAGTCTCGATCCCCGCCAACCCAACAAACACCCTCGGAGATACCTATAGAGCACCTTTATAGTCACACAGTTACGTTGTGACATTTGATACACACAAGGCATTCCTACGGTGTTAGGGAGTTGCATGATCTCATGGTCGTAGGAACAGATACTTGATATGGATAAAGCAGTAGTAATAAACTAACACGATCAAATTCTATGCTTACGGCTAGGTCTTGTCCATCACATCATTCTCCTAATGATGTGATCCCGTTATCAAAATGACAACTCATGTCTATGGTTAGGAAACCTTGACCATCTTTGATCAATGAGCTAGTATAGTAGAGGCTCACTGGGGACATAGTATTGTCTATGTATCCACACATGTATCTGAGTTTCCGATCAATACAATTTTAGCATGGATAATAAACGATTATCATGAACAAGGAAATATGATAATAACCAATTTATTATTGCCTCTAGGGCATCTTTCCAATAGCTTGAGTCTCCTTAAATATTTACTTGGGGTGCCTTGGGAATCCCCAAGCTTGAACTCTTGTCTCTCCTTATTCTTCTCATATTGATACCTCCTCGATCTTCGAACACTTCATCCACCAAAACTTGACAAAACATTTATTACAAAAGTTAGTACATACAACATTAAATCTCATAATGTCCTGCCATATCATTATTATATAATTATAATCCAACATTACCTATTGTATGCTATCACAATTATATGTCTGCCAAGTCAATGAGTATCAACAAGAATTCAAACATAAGCAGACAAAGCAACTATAACACCAATCTGTGAAAAACAGGACAGTCTATAAAGATGCAGATGAAACCTATACTTATGTAACTCAAAAAATTCTGAAAAAATAGGACGTAATAAAAATTTTGCATAACATTACTGTGTAAAAGTTTTAGAATCTTTTGACGTTCCAGTAAAACACGAAAATTCAAACACTACAACAAAAGTTTTTGTTTTTGCACATCACATATCAAACAAGCAATTCAAACATCCTATAGGTAAATCTTGGCCCATTATTTTTATAATACAATGGATTTGTACAAGGGGATAATTATTTTTTTTGAAAAGTTGTTGTAATCAAGATTCACAAAGTTTCCATGGGCATGAACAAAAGTTCAAGGACATCCCGCATGTCAATGGTGCTCATCTTTCTCACTTTCACTTTTCTTTATGAAAAGGTTTTAGGTTCCCCACTTTATTTTTTGTTTTTAATTATTTGAAAAGCACACTACAAAATAAAATGACTCTCTAAAACTTTCGGGTTGTCTCCTTGGCAGCCCTTTCTTTAAATCCATTAAGCTAGGCATGTAGTGCTCAAGTAATTGATCCACCCGGATCCCAAGGTATATCAAAGAAAATTTTAATTAACAATTATTTGTAATTAATTAGTGAGCACAAAGTTATGTCATGTGATAACAGAGTCTAACTCTGTTCATATGCCTTGGCATGTCATAAAAGATCAATTCATTCACACAAAGGAAAGGCCAATACATAACATAAGTAGTTTCTTGCAACTTTATCATATTGGAAACATAGAGAGGTGAAGATTTGGTACCTCTCTCATGATAATTGCATGTAGGAGCAGCAAGCACATGCATATTATATTCATGAAAATCATCATTTTTAATGGTAAAATGCAGCTGTTAGAGCATATTTCTACATATGTGGTTTTGGTAATTGATGACAATCCCTATGGACTAACGGTTGCCTTGAGTTATATTCGAAGGATTTGTCCATCTGTTAGTTTCAAGGAGTTTATATGGTGACCAAGGTGGTATTCAAGGTTTCATCCAAAGATTGGTCATAGAGAAGATATGATACAAGGTTGATCAAGACTAAGTCAAAGAGTGAATCAAGTTGATCAACACACAAAGTGTACAAGATGTACCAAGAGGGATCAAGTGATCTCATGGTACTGTAAGTATTGTCCATTACGCTTTGTACTAACCCATGGTCTACGTGAGAGTTCTATGTGGGGTTAGGTATGTTTCCATGGGCTTGCATCAAGAGGAAGATCTCATACAACCCATGGAGGATGACATCAAGTGGTGATCGTCATCAAGATTGCGTTGTGCAAGTTCAAGTGGAGCATCACGAAGAGATCATGCTTGAAGCTTGCCATCCATTGTGGTGAAATGGACTTGTGAAGATGTGCCGGAGATTGGATCACCCATAGTGGAGTATGGGGGAGCAATCTACTAGTCTTCATCGAGCCAGCGCAATCAAGAAAGGTGGTCCATCTTGAGGAGGACAAGATAGTCATCATCTAGCTCAAGTGGACTATGCGCAAGGCAAAGGTATGTCCTTGAAAGGTTTTTCTATTTTACCGGTCTCATAGTGATAGTTGGGAGACCGGGTTATAGGATCAATAGTTATACTATCAAGGGGGCTCTCAAGTGAGTAGCTCAATCATATCGTTCGTTGAGAGCTCAAACCATTGCATTCTTGGCATCATCATCTTTCTTGGTTCCTGGTTGGATTTTCTCTATTGTGGGTTCTTGATACTATGGTCAGCTTCATGACAAGCTCAAGTTCATCGAAAACGGAGTCCATATGCATCTTCTATCATGTTTTCAATGTTGGAGTTTTTGTCGGTTCTTCATTAATAGAGGTTTCACACCTCTATATCATTGGATTTTTTTTATACTGTCATTGTTGGATTGCTCTTGTCATCCTGAATCCAACAAGCTTGAGTTTGCTCAATTCGGAGCTCATTTGCAGAAGTTATGACAGTTCCGGTCTTACCTGTTTTCTTGATGCGGTTGTATCGCTAGTCCGAGCAGTTGTACCGCTTGGCCGGTTCGTCCGATGCAACTACCGCCCAGGGGGCGATACCCTGGGGTTGCTGCTCATAGGTTGTTGCCAGCGGTTGTACCGCTCTCTTCGTGGGGTTGTACCGCCCAGGATCGGGCCAACCTTGGAGAGTGGCTTCAGGCGGTTGTACCGGCCCAACACCGCCCCACCTCTGGACCGGGTTCCGTTTTGATGTTGTTCTTGGGCGGTGGTGTCCCGGTTGTTCCAGTCAACTCACTTTGCCACACCACTGCCCGTGCTCGGTCCTAGCGGTTGTCCCGGTCTTCATAGCGACTGTACCGCCCCTATGTTATTCTACACATAACGGGCAGATTTGTGGGGACCTATTTAAGGGGGTCTTCTTCCCCAATGGTTCCCCATCCTTTGAGCTCGTGTCCCCCCCCATTGTTGACCTTGTTTGAGCTTGCTAACTCTCAATCCCTCCAGTGATTCTTGCTAGTTCTTGAGGGAAAAGAGAGAGAGAGAGAGAGAGAGAGATCTAGATCCACATTTTAACCAATCACTTTCTCCTCTATGTGAGGGGAACCCCTTGGATCTAGAAGACATGCTCCGAGCTTGTGTTATATCTTTCGGTATGAACTGGGAGAAGTGTCTTCCATTTGCCAAATTTGCTTATAACAATAGTTATCAATCAAGCTTGGGCAAAGCCCCTTTTGAAGTTCTCTATGGACGAAGGTGTCGAACACCTCTTAACTAGTCGGAAACTGGAGAGAGGCAACTCTTTGGCCCGGATATGATCCAGGATGCAGAGGAGCAAGTTCGCATTATTCGTGAAAAGTTGAAAATAGCCCGATCTTGTCAAAAGAGCTAATAGGATCGCCATCATAAGGCTGTGACCTATGAAGTTGACAAGAAGGCTTACCTTCGAGTTACACCTCTGAAGGGTACCCATCGATTCGGTATCAAGGGCAAGTTGTCTCCTCGTTACATTGGACCCTTTCGCATTCTTGCTAAACGAGGAGAGGTTGCCTACCAATTGGAAATTCCGCCGCATCTTTCCAGGGTTCATGATGTCTTCCACGTCTCGCAACTCAGGTGTTGCTTTTTGGACCCTGTCCGTGAGGTAGACCACGTAGCGCTTGATCTCCAAGATAACCTTACATATCGAGAATACCCTGTTCGTATTCTTGATCAAGCTGAGTGTACCACTCAGCGTCGAAACATCAAGTTTCTTAAGGTTTAGTGGTCACACCATTCTAAGAAGGAGGCCACATGGGAAAGAGAAGATCGTCGACTAGAGTACCCCACGCTCTTCCCGACGACTTCAAAATCTCGGGACGAGATTCTTTTGAGTGGGGGTGAGTTGTCACATCCCTAGCTAGATGTCCTAGGATAGCATCTGCTTGCATCATGTTTCATTCTATTGCATCAACACGAAATGGGGAACAAAAAGAAACCCCAAGCTCACTTTGAATCAGAACAATTCAAATTTGGTGAAAATTCAACAAATCCAAAATGCCCACTAAATATGTTCCCTATGTGTGGTAAATTTGGACATGATTATAATAGGGATCATTTTAATTATTTGAACACCTAAAGCAATTTAAAAATAAATGATAAAGCCTCTGAAAATATTAAATAAAACATTATCATTATTTAAGTTTTCAAAATATCCTGAAACTTTTTAGATAAGTTTGAAATATTCAAACTCCATTATAGAAAATATATGGGATATTTTATAAAGTCAATTGTACATGCAAAAGAAATAAACAAATGTCAGAAATAGAAAAAAAACAGAGAAAAGGATAAAAGAAAAAGAAGAAGAAGCCCAGGCCAGGCCGGCCCACCTGGCCCAGGGGGATCATCGTCCTCCTGGCGGCCAGGAGGACGGGCGTGTGCTCGCTGCGCACGCTTGCCGGAGCTGCCACGCAGCTCCCTGCTTGCCTGCGCCCCCCTCGCCGCGCTAGCGAGTGGATGAGGACGCCGCTGCCGTCCCCATCCCTCTCTCTCTCTCGCATTCGCCCCCTGCCCTCTCCCTCTTCTCTGCTCCGCCATGGCCGAGCCCTGCTCGAGCTCGCCGTCATCGTTCTAGCCACTCCCCCTCGCCCCTGAGCCCCTCAATCGCTCCGCCATTCGCCTTCTTCCTCCTCGCCGAGCTGCGCATCGGCAGGAGCCCCGAAGCACCGTCCCCGAGCTCATCTTCCTCCTCGGACCCGAAGCTTCGCCATCGTTGATCGCCATCTCCAGGCCCTCCCCAAGCCCGCTCTCGACATCGCTACAACCGCCGTGAGCTCCTGGTCCTTTCCCCCTTCGAATGAGCCCTCTAGCGCCGAGTACCTCCGAGCCTGAAAGCTCCTTGCCGCCGGCAAGGTCGTGGCCGCCGTTGCAGCGGCCCAAGCTCGCGTCTGAGCACACGGTCGTGCTCAGGATGGTCCCAGGCAGCCCTAGGAGGCCTTAGGTGCCTTGTTTGAGCTCCGGCACGACGAGCCTGTGCTCGCCCGAGCTCCGGCAGCCGCCAAGCTCGCCGCCGGTGTCGATTCCGACCATCTCAGCTCCTGGGAGGGGTCGGAATGGACGCGCGCGTGCGTGTAGATTCGTTTGGTGTCCTCCGCCGCCCGTTTGGTCGCCGGAGGAGGGATCCCGAACCCCTCCGCCATCTCTGGAGCCACCGGCGGCTCAACGCCGGTGGGTTTTGCCGGAGTTGACCACGGGGGTTTGACCCTAGGTCACTAGCAGGTGGGGCCAGGCCCTGTTAATTAGGTTAATTAGCAAATTAATTAATTAACTTAATTAAACCTAATCTGTCACTAACATGTGGGCCCATATCTGTTAATTAGTTAGGATTAGTTTTAATTAATCAGTTAATTGATTGAGTCACTGACATGTGGTCCCCACATGTCAGGTTTGACTCTGGCCCGGTCAGCTGACCAGCTGACGTCACAGTGACGTCAGGCTGATGTCATTTTTCCCTTTTCTAGTTTAAAAATAATTCCAGAAATTATTCAAAACTTTAAAAATTCATATAAATTAATCTGTAAATCAGATGAAAATAATTTATATATGAAAATCAGAAAAATCCAATGAATCCAATGGTGCTATTGTCATGCATGTTATAGCAATCTAAATAGGTGAACATTGACATTTACTAATAGGTTAGTATATGGAATTTGAAATAAAGAACGATTTTGAACCTATATTCAACTTCATTTCAAATCAACATGAACACTAGTTGCATTAGCTCATCCATACATGCTATCATGCCATGATCATGCATCATATTGTTGCACTTGAGTGTGTTGATCATTTCTTATCTGCATTGTGGTAGGCCCTGCTTCTGAGGATACCCCCGAGTATCCCGGCGAAGGAGAGAACCTTTCCGCTACCCAAAAAGGCAAGAAACCCCTTTGATCATTCCGATAACATCCCACTCTCTCGCTCTTGCTCTTGATTATTGCATTAGGACAGTCGATCACATGTCAGTCATACACGGTAGATGATCCTATTCTGCTGCATAACCTAACATTGTCACAGTAAATAGCTAAACCTTGCAACCTAGCATACCTGGTAGATGTTTGTACCATGATGTTCTTAGCTTACTTTGCCTGCTATGCTTGCTATGCTTAGAGTTGTGTTAGGTCTGATTCATCTGGGTGATGAACTGAGTGAAACGATGTTGTTCTGATGTGGTGATATTATGATGAACTCGATTTGGTAAAGGTAGCGATGATAGGCTATGTAGGAGTACATAGCAGGTTGTCTCATTGGGACCGTTCTTAGGAACTGAGTTCCGTGTTTGTGATCCAAGACTAGTTGCTACCTCACATTGGGTTCCGGTAACTCGACCCCTCTCGACTTATCAATCGCTTAGTCCTTGGTCTAGGAGTTGCAAGTAGTTTCTGGTGTTTATAGCATGCTGGAGGCCGTGCGTAGCGCTGACCCTCGGGGTGGGTTACAACGCGGTAGGCAGTGGCACGGTGTACCAAGGGTCACCCGAATGGTGGGCTTGGGAACCCTGCGCACATCGTTTGGGGCCGTAGCGGAAACTTCGGCCGGACTTTCGTGCGGGTTCAGTCTCAAATAGGCGATAGCCTGGACTAGAGGTCTTATGCGATTGACGATCGTGGCCGACTCCCTTGCTGGGCATCCGCTTGAAGGTTGCCGAGGTGCATGGTTTTATGAGCACACAGCGATAAGTGGTGAGAGCGTGTGTGAAGAAGTACACACCTGCAGGGTATGAAACTATTCGAATAGCCGCGTCCTCGGATATGAACTACTTGGAGAACTTATGTTGTTCATAGATAATCAAATGGATACTCATAAAAATATCAAGACAAGTGTGAGTACCGTGGATGGCACTCTCCCAGGAGAGGGAAGTGAATCCATGGTGGTGTATTGCTATGGAGTTAGTGGACTCGTGTGCGATATCTAAAATGTAAACAAAGAGTTAAAATTGAGTAGTGTAGGTTAGCCATGAGTCAAAGCTGGCATTGCTGCATAAACTCCACCTCTCCCTTTGTTGATACATGAGCATGAATAGACTAGGTCTGTTTTAGAGACTTGCTGAGTATGTTTGTACTCACGTTTGCTTAATAAATGTTGCAGATGAGACCCAAGACCCATCAGGTGGGTTCTTTCTAGATGTCGACGATGCCGAATAGCTGGTGTCCCAGCTACGACATTTGCCCTGTGGAGGGCTATAGATAGTCAGACCATGTGCCTTTTTCCCCTTTCATCTGTCTGTACTCAGACAGCTTATGCTTCCGCTTGGTTTGTATGAACATGTGTGTATGACTTGAGTGTCGGGTCATGTGACCCATATCTGTAAGAACATATTATGCAAGGCTCATCTGAGCCTCTTAAATAAAAGTCATGTTGTTGTATGGTTATGTTGTGATGCCATGGTTGTATCTATGCATATCGGGCATGTCGTGCGTACGTGTGACGTGCAACGGTATGTACGGGATCCGACACCTAGTCGTGTGCCTTTAGTAGTACTCTTTACGGGAAACTGCCTCTTTGTGTTTCCACCGAGCCATGGTAGCTTGCTACTGTTCCGGACACATTGATTGACTGACATGTATCCTTCTTTGCTGTTGTGTCTGTCCCTTCGGGGAAATGTCTCGTGGTGTAATGGAGTCCCTGTAGCCTACTATGACTCGTCTACGTGCAGTGATGGCATTCGTGTCTCACGACGTAATGGAGTCCCTGTAGCTTGCTATGACTCGTCTACACACGCTTGAGGCCGACACCTGCATTGATGGGTTATGTATGCCTGTTTCCGTACGGATGTGCCGCTTGGGTTCTATGACTAGTTATGTCGTCCCGGGTTCTCTGTCGTTTGATTGCCAGCGACATGTTCACATACGTGAGCCAAAAGACGCAAACGGTCCCGGCTAAGGTAAGGCTGCAGCTGTGGAACTTACCGTGCATGAGGCCGCAAAGTGATGTGATATGTTACAGTCTGGATTCTTATGACTTAGGATCGGGGTCCCGACAAAAATGCAATCAGATATAAGGAATAACATGAAAGTTTTGCCAAGAGGCTGCAAACTTTTACCGGTGCTAAGTTTGTCTTATACTTTAGATCAATTTTTCTTTTCTTCTTTGACTGCTTTGTTTATCGGTGTTGAAGCTCACTTATTTGTCCAACTTTGTTTGCATTCTAGAAAATATGCGCATTATGCATTTAGAATTCTAAATTGGAGACAGGAAAAATTTAGCTTAAGTCAGTGGAAATTTAGCCAAAAACTTCACCTAGTTCAGACATAATAGATTGGTTTCCAATTGGAGACAAGAATAAATTCAGCTAGAAACTGCAACTAGTTCTCCTACACAAAATAAACTTCAGGATGACACCCCCTCTTTCAATGCAATAACTGATGGGCTACAAGATCCAACTTCCAACCAAATGAGTGGTTACCAAACCACAACATATTCACTCCCTCATTCTTCCTCACTCATTGTCAACTCTAGCAGACAATCATATCCAAGGTTCTCCAATCAAAACTTTCCATTCGTCTATAGCAATAGTCTACTCATGCCATTTGACAACAACTTTAGACAACCAGAAAATGGATTTGGAACTCCACTTAACGATCCAGGCTTGTTTAAACTTCTAGAAGACTTTCAAGCTGGATGCAAAAGGAATGATATGAGGCAGGAAAGACGTTATTTCAAAATTTCTCTTCTGCAAGAGTTGTTCACCATGTCAACAACTTGCAGTACCAACAAGTTATTTTCTCAACACCAGTTCAATCGGAATTCTACATAACAATACTGCAGCTCTACCCCTTTTGGACTCAAGGTATAATTTTTGCAACTTTTTAACTACTTCAAACATAATGTTTTACCAAGGACTTCTTCTTTCATATGGTTCCATCTTCTGTTAGTAGTTCTTCATGTAACTTTCTTGTATTTATTTCCAAACAACAGCCAAAGGATATTCCAAGTCAATGAAGTTTGGATTGATCAGAAAACTTTAACTATTTCGTTGAGGCCTGGGTGTTGGATGAACCCCCATTCTTTAGATTGTTACTCAAAAATTCTCAATAAGAACCAACTAATCCATGGAAGGCAAGGGCTATACCCCAACACCGATGGTATTAGGGGCATTATCCAAAGAGAGGATATGGTATTTCTGCTATAACTTTTTTTCCTGTTTAGACATTTGATAAACTTAAAGACAAAAGATAGAATCAAGCAAGCTTTCTCACTCTAAAAATGCAGGAAATACTCATGAGGCCTCTATTGGATCATTCCGATACAATATGTAGAGACACATTAAGTGAAGCAAGAGTTGACTTCAGTTTGGAAAACGCCAATTTCGTAAGTACCTTACTTGAAGAACAACACTTAATCGAATATATTTTACATTACATGTATGCATAACACAGTATCTTTAAGACTTTAACAAAAAAAACTCTCTCTTCTTTTCCAGGAGCACTTACCTTGCTTCAATGATAAGCAGTGGATTGTAATTACCACAAACCTAAAAACTGGAAGGTTTTTGATATTATAAATCCCAATGGCTTCGGAAATGATAAATTCACAACTATAATAAGCATTGTTGCCTACAACTTTAAGACACTCATTGCCATGACCTACCCAAACTTAACTGCATTCACCATTAGGGACCTCAACTATAGATTTGTTTCAATACCTAGAACTCATTTCACGTTAACTACTATCTTCAACTTTTTCTTTGGTTTTGTTACTTTTCTGCATACCTGTCATTTGAATTCTAGCTAGTTCAATTGGATTTAAATCACCACAAATTAAGATGCTAGTCAATCTGTTTCGTCCTAGGTATGACAGTTCACTAGCTTTTTTATTTCCTGTATCAAAATTAAGAAATCATCGCCAAACTCAGTTCTTTTAGAAAACGTCATATACAACTTCTATACGTCATAACGATCGAACTGACGCGCGAAACAGTTCCCGCACCTATCGTTAGGTGGGCCAACTCTAGAAGCAGCCCATTGATGGCTGATGTAGGCGTCGCTTGCCAATTAGGAGCTCCTGTTCCCGGCTGCCAGATTAACTAATTGAGGAGCGCTCCTTCGAGAGCCTCCGAAAGGTCACTCTCAGACATCGTCACTTGGCGCGTTCTTATCCGCCGCCACATGTCGCGTTCTAGGTGTTTCCTCTGAATTTTGTTTTTTATGTTTTCACATGCATTTTTGGCTGTTTAGACGTTTTTTCTAGGGTTTTCGGCGTTTCGGTTTTTTGCCGGTCTTTCTTAGCTTCTGGGAAAAAAACTTTGAATTTTTTTCCATGGAAAAACACATGTTTTTTTTCCTTTCTTGATAGTCATGGTTTTGCTTCCACGAAAGGCACGGACGTGCCTCTTGGAAACAAAAAAACGGGTTTTTTCGTTCCTTGAGAGACACGGTTTTGCCTTCGCGAGAGGCACGGATTTGCTTCAAGCACGTATTTGCTTTTCTTGAAAACGAAAAAAAACGTGTTTTCCTTTTTCCTTTGTCCCTCGAAAGCCACGGTTTTGCTTCCATTAGAGACACGGATTTGCTTCAGCGAGAAGCACGATCGTGCCTCTCGAAAACGAAAAAAGACGCGTTTTTTACGTTCTTCGAGAGACACGGTTTTCTTTTCGCAAGAGGCACAAATTTTTTTCGCGAGAGGCATGGACGTGCCTCTAGGAAATGTAAAAGAAACACGTTTTTTTCTTCCTCGAGAGTTATGGTTTTGCTTCAGTGAGAGGCATAGCCGTGCCTCTCGAAAATGAAAAAAACGCGTTTTCTTTATTTTTTTTCTTCAAGGCACGGTTTTTTCGTGGATTTTTTTTCGTTAGAATCTATCAACATAGGATGGAATCCAACGAAGATAACGGTTTAAGATTTGGACACACGGTTTAAAAGATAAAACATTTTTAGGGCAAAGCAAAGCTTTATAAATTAACGGTGCTCAGGCAAATCTCCTGAGATACAAACAACCAATTGGGACGGTACCAAAGAGTTCCAACTATTCGACCAATTTTAGCAAGTTCATGTGCTACCGAATTTGCGTCCCGTCTACAAGCAGTAACAATATGTTTGGAGAACCACATCTTCAATTGGTATTTGATGTCTTCCACAATAACAGCAAAAGGTGATGAATCCACCCTTCGAAGGTCCAACACTTCAGCAAGTAGTTGCGAATCTGTCTCGAAGACCACCCTGATGGCTCCCATATCAGCAGCGATTGAGACCGCCGCTGCCATGGCAGTGGTCTCTGCTCCAAATCATCCTGCACCTGCTCCTGACGACCCGCATGAGCGGCAAGTATTTGCCCTTTAGCATCTCGGACAGCAACATCCCAACCTGCAAAGTTGTCTCCCGGATGGAAGGATCCCTCCACGTTAATCTTTAGCATGTCCTCACTCGGTGGCTGCCACTTGGCCTTAGTTTCTTTTTTTATATATGAAGTGAAGAACTGAAGATATTCCATACTGTTACAACATACACGTCGCATCACTTTTAAATTGGGGACTGGGAGCTCCCCCTCCCTTACTTTATTCCTATTGATCCACCAGTTCCACCATAGGATAATTATTTCCACACTCTTCTTTTCATTCATTCCCCATAAACTGTCAAGCATAGCATGCACGCTTGAATAATTTTCCAGTTCCTCTCTCTCCCTCTCTAACAACATCTGCCTTCACACCATCTTGATAGCCTTGCACTTGATGAAGAGATGTGCCCCATCCTCATCTGCCCGTCCACAGAAATAACATTTGTTCGATTCCAGCTTCATCCATCTTTTTTCTAGATTGGTCAATAGTGCCAATGATTCATGTTTCATTCTCCAAATAAACATCTAAAGCTTCCTTTGGACATGCCATTTGCTAGATACTTCTTTCGTTCCATAATGTAAGACGTTTTTTAACACTATACTAGTATGAAAAAACATCTTACATTATGAGACAGAGGGAGTACATTTTAAAATAACAGATCTAAGAAAAAACTCATAAGTAAATTACGACAAATGTCATAGCGACGAGGTGGAAGTGACCGAAAGGAGTACTGCTCTGATTTCTCGCGGCTGCAGATGCTCTAAACAAGGCACATTTCCGTGGGCTGTCTCTACTCTCTGGCGGCGTGGGCCCGACATGCAGGCGTGGTTCTCCGGCTCTGGGCCCTCGCCCTCCTCGTCGGCGGCGTCTTCCCAGCCGCCGCCGTCTCTGCTCGCGGAATGGAACTCCTACGCCGCCGCCCGCTCCGCCGAGGAGGATGTCGGCGGAGGATTCGGGATCGACATCGAGGCCGCCGTCCGCTCCGCCAACGACCGCGTCACCGGCACCTTCGGCGTGTAAGCAACCCCCTCTCGTCGTCACTCCACCTCCTCCTAGGGTTTGTGCAAGTGAATCGGGATGCGGTGGATTCTCCCCAGCTAAGCTTAACTACCGGTGCCAAGAATAAATTGTTAGTACCGTAGCGCTTCCCGGATCGCCTCCATGTGGATTGAGATTGCTTCGGTGCTGTTTACTCCAGAGTCCAGAGCTAATATTGTAAAATAGTAGTAGCTTCTTAGCATTGGCCAATTAGATCAATCTTAACAAGCAGTGTATTTCCTCCAGTTATCTCAAATCGTGATTGAGGATCGTTAGTCAGGAGCAAGGCTTTGTGCTAAATTAGTCGCTTATTAGGTATAGACAATCAAGGAATCTATTTTTTGGCAAGTCACCATCGTGATTCATGTTTTAATGTTGAGCTGTTTAGAGTCATACATATGAAAGCCATTTGTTAATTGATAGCTCTAAAGCAATTCGAAAGGTTAAACATCGCCACAGCTCTTCAAGAGTAACCAGAGGAACATTGTAAAAGATGGCATTGACCAAAACTCTAGTTAACCTTTCTTTTTAACTGTTTAGTTTTTGCTGATTGCCTTGCCGTTCTATTTTCTCCAGGGTATCTAAAGGAGTTAGAGGGTTGCCTGGCAGCTTCCAGTCCTCAACAAGCAGTGTTCCATCTGGCAAATCTCTCATGTATTTCGGTCTTTTTCTTGCCAGTGGCATTTTCCTAGTTTTCATCGCTTTCACAATATTCCTGCCAGTCATGGTAATAATGCCTCAAAAGTTTGCGATCTGTTTCACGATGGGATGTGCCTTCATCATTGGATCTTTCTTTGCATTGAAAGGACCCAAGAATCAGCTCTATCATATGATTTCCAGAGAGGTATCAATTCATTTTCCTTGTCCTTAACTAAGCACCATTCCTGGGAAGCACTGTTCAACAAAACCTGTGCTGTTTTCTTCTGTCTTTTGATAATTTCTATTTTACCACAAACTGCACATATTAGATTGTTTCCATCCAATTCTCTCCTTGAAGATTTTAGTTAAGGTATATTGTATATTGTAAACATTTTGCTGGGGGAACATTTTGTACTTGTATTTTTCTAGTAATGATCAAACAATTCCTCTGCTTTGAATAAAGTAATAAAAAAGAAAAAGAAAATACATGGTCAAATTTAGACAGTAACACAGCATTTCCTTGAGGCATTGATAATTTGACATGTTATCAAGTGAGCATCCAGTTGTGAAACATCAACCTGAAAAATGCATTGTCGATGATTTTCTGCCAATGGTTGAGCGCTTTTCTACAGAAGATCAAATGTGCGTAGTGTTTTATTGTTCCATGTCAAAGGCATGATTAGTGAATAAACTGAATATATTCATTGTTTTAAATTGATGTGTTTTTAGATGATACCATACTTTCTTTTCGCAAAATAACATGGACATTTTGGGTTTTATGTATTCTCATATATCATACTTTTTTATTCCAACAGTTTATAGGGAACTTATTGGGTTGTTTTAATTAGTTCAGATCTTATATTTTATCTATTTAACTTTTATTATATCTCCAAAATAAATATGTTTTTGGTACATTTTCTGAAGCTCTTCTAATTTTTTCCACAGAGGTTACCGTTCACCATTGGATTTGTTGGCAGCATGTTTGCTACCATCTATGTGTCAATGGTGCTCCATAGCTACATACTTTCTGTTTTCTTCTCTTGTCTTCAGGTGAGAATATCTCCTTTACACCCCCCAATCTCTTGTGTTGTTATTTTGTCCTTCTCTGGGTGCTAGTAACAGGAACAACTTTGAAGCGAACGGTGAATTTGTAGCATGTGAATAGATCATCAAACCCCCCTTAAAGTTGCAGTTTTTGGCATCGCTGGTCTCTGGTGGCAGTTGCGTACCGAGCATTCGCTCACTTGTATTAACTTGGAGCTAACAAAACTCTTGTATTTTTCAGATCCTTGCGCTGGTATACTATGCCATCTCATACTTCCCTGGTGGGTCTGCTGGAATGAAGTTTCTGTCATCTACCCTTGTGGCCTCAGTGTTGAGATGCTTCGGGCGATGAGTCGTTCACCCGCTAGTTGCTCTCACCCATCTGTCTCAGCCCGTGTTGAGCTCAGTAACATTTTATTCCTTTTGCTTTGACATGGAGAGGGTGTGTCGAAGATGACCCTGGAGCTTGTGTTGACAGATATACATGCATGCATGTCCAACTTACCGATAGCATTGATTCCATAGAAACTCTGCTCGATGAGATGCTTTGTTCATTATGGTGATGCGTGGAATCGAAATTTACCAGAAAGACAGATAGTTTGTGAATTCAGTAACATTGCGGTCTTGTATCATGTACTGCCTTGGTTACATCACAACATTACCCTGCCGACTTGCCCGAAATTGGACAAGGATAATACCAAAGCCCTGGACTGCATCGAAATATCCAATTTCTTTAAATATCTCCTAGAAAATACCGAAAACATTGTTGCATACGAGTACATACACCATAACACTGTGGTGGCACCTCACTCTGTCACTCCACACTGGACCACAGCTCACATATCCGCGGCAGAGAAATACGTACATACATGTATGCTCCACCTGCATCTGATGATACATTGGTGTCGTGTCAGAATCACAAGCCCGGGCAGCAGGTGGATGCCATCCCTACGCTCACCCTGCATGGATAAAGTCCACATCACCACCACCACTTGCTCAGCTTCAGCATGGCGTCTACATGTACGTGTTGTTTAGCTGCGAATTTTGTATTCCTAGTGTTTTTGTCTGGCCAGCAGGCCGAGGCGGGTTTGGGTGGCGAGCCGCGCCACCCCTATCCCCACGAACCCCTCAACCCCCAACGGGTGACGGGCGCCGCGCGAGCCAGTGGCCCCTGCATCACAGATCCCCCTCGGCTGCTCGGCATATCCTCCTCACGTCCAGGGTTTATAAGGCGAGAGAGATAACACGCACAGCCACCTCACAAAAAGCGCGAGCACAGCAGCCGAGCGCTTGGATTTTGCAGCCGTCCGTCCGCCGGTCCCGGAGCCTCCTGACCGACACCGCCGCCATGTCTGCCTTCGTCGGGAAATACGCAGGTTCTTGCCTTGCTTCGGTCTGGCTCCAGTGTTTTCTAGTGACCACAGCTTGCTGATGGGTTTTTTACGTTGCGACGGAATGCGCAGATGAGCTGATGAAGACGGCCAAGTACATCGCGACGCCGGGGAAGGGGATCCTGGCGGCGGACGAGTCGACGGGCACCATCGGGAAGCGGCTGGCCAGCATCAACGTCGAGAACGTGGAGTCCAACCGGCAGGCGCTGCGTGAGATGCTCTTCACGGCGCCCGGCGCGCTCGAGTACCTCTCCGGCGTCATCCTCTTCGAGGAGACGCTCTACCAGACGGCGGCCGACGGCACCCCGTTCGTCGACATCCTCAAGGCCGGCAACGTCATCCCGGGCATCAAGGTCGACAAGGGCACCGTCGACATCGCCGGCACCGACGGCGAGACCACCACCCAGGGCCTCGACTCCCTGGGCGCCCGCTGCGCCAAGTACTACGAGGCCGGCGCGCGCTTCGCCAAGTGGCGCGCCGTGCTCAAGATCGGCCCCGGCGCCGAGCCGTCCGAGCTCGCCGTCAAGCAGAACGCCGAGGGGCTGGCGCGGTACGCGCTCATCTGCCAGGAGAACGGGCTGGTCCCCATCGTGGAGCCCGAGATCCTCACCGACGGCGCCCACGACATCAAGGCCTGCGCCGCCGCCACCGAGCGCGTCCTCGCCGCCGTCTACAAGTCGCTCAACGACCACAAGGTGCTCCTCGAGGGCACCCTCCTCAAGCCCAACATGGTCACCCCAGGCTCCGACAGCCCCAAGGCACGTCCCTCCATCTCTCTCCCTACTTCTTTCAACGTTGTCAGTACATGGTCTTCTTCTGCATGGCTGATCGTGCTGTGAATGGTTGTGTGTGCATATATAGGTTGGTGCGGAGGTGATAGCGGAGTACACGGTGGCGGCGCTGCGGCGCACGGTGCCGCCGGCGGTGCCCGGGGTGGTGTTCCTGTCGGGCGGGCAGAGCGAGGAGCAGGCGACGCAGAACCTGGACGCCATGAACAAGCTGCCGGTGCTCAAGCCGTGGACGCTCACCTTCTCCTTCGGCCGGGCGCTGCAGCAGAGCACCATCAAGAAGTGGGCCGGCAAGAAGGAGAACGTCGCCGACGCGCAGGCCACCTTCCTCGCCCGGTGCAAGGGCAACTCCGAGGCCACGCTCGGCAAGTACGGCGGCGCCGCCGCGGGAGGGGACGCCGCCGCCTCCGAGAGCTTGCACGTCGCGGGGTACAAGTACTAAGTCACCACCGTCACCCCCGCGCCATTCCCGGACCTAGGACCTCGGTGCAACCCGTGTGTGCGGGCGCACGGCGCGGCACATGGATTGCGCCGAGATTCGTGCGTGCATGCAGCAGATATATATGCTCTTCCTTTTCCGCCGTGTACTTAAATTCCCTCTCCATCTCCCCCCTTGCTCCTATTTAACCTGAACTACTAATGATTATGTAAGTGGTATATATATATATATATATATGAAAGTGTGAATGCAACGCTTTTATATGTTTGAGCTTGATTCATGAAAAAGATGAATATCAGAAATACTGATAAGATGTATGGTCAGCTCAACAGAGATAAGATTGGTTGGTTCATCCTCAAATATTCTGGTGTAAATATACTGAAAAAATGAGTACAAAATTGAGTATTGAAACAATTATAACAGGTTTTCATTAATATAGTACAATGCAAATGTGTTCCAAATTGGTTCATTCTAAAATTTCCCTACTGTTCATTTTATTTACACAAGAGAAAAAAGGGAAAGCAATACGTACATTATTTTCCACAGAACATTCTTCAATGCAGTAAGAGCCCTTTTGGAACACAGAAATTTTACCGAAACGGTTCAATCCACATTTCCCTTGCGGGAAATGGAGAATAAACGCGGCGTTCCAACAGGGCCTTAAATCATCGGCTAAATGAAGACAATCCAACCACATTAAGGACGCTGAAATTTATGGACCACAAGTAAAATTTATGCGGATCCTGAACATTTTCCACCGAGCTTCTTCAGTATTGGCAATGCCATAGGCTTGAAAATCATCAGGAGGCCGGCTTTTGATCAGTACAGCCTGATCCTGGTGGTTATGTGCTGCTGGCACATAGGGCAGCGCACCAATTTTTCACCGCAGTCGTAGCAAGTCTGAATTACATGTTTTAGCAATTAGTATATACAACAAGAACTGTTGAGTAAAAGTTCAGAGGCAAGTAAGGCGATATTTTCTGCACCTGATGTCCACATCCAAATGCAAGATCTTTTGCTTTATCCATACATATGGCGCATGACTGCAATCACAAAAATTGCAAGGCTTAGTTCCTTTTCCACTAAAATTAGAGGGTCTTACAGTTAACATAGACTTTTTCATAATACAGAAACTTAGCATTACGAAGAGGGACCCTACCATGATCTGCATGTGGGCACAAGATGCAAGTGTATGTGTCGAAGTACAGTAACAAACTAAAGTGTATTACATTCAGAAAGGAGCATAAATGTTTTAACACGCGGAAGTGAATTCAGGATAAGCCATATTTAACTAGCACTGTTGCCTGAAGTAGAATTTCCAAGCACTGAAGTTCCAAGGGCATATCCAATAAAAATGCACAAAATTCCATGACGATCTGCTGTGTCAGCTTGAATACTTTTTCTAAAGAGGCTACTTCAGAAGGGTATGTTCATGTAAAAAATTCAACTACAAATTCAAAGTACTGCACGATAAGTATCTAAGTATCTCTCTTTTTGTATCTCGTGAAGTAATTCAACTGTGAAGTTAAACTATTGCATGGATGTAAAACAAATTTCCCTTAGTAGTGAAAATTATTTTGAGAAGTTTCGGAACTTGTAAACGCCGTTTTCACAGCATTGTGGATTTTCACCTAATAGTTCCCATGTGTCAACTAGCCTCGCCAATTAAGTCTGAATGTGCAGAAGTATTGGTTAAAAAGGATACCATCAGACTTTTTGGCGGTGGGTAAATGAAGTTTCAGTACACAGTTCTATTTATTCATATCTGGGTATGAAATGGTTGCGGTGTAAACACGAAAAGATACGTACACGTGTGCTTTCTGAACTTCCTGATGCATAAGCGTCGGGTACCCTTGTAGCCGAAGGCTGTGAACTTTCTGATGAATAACTGTCAGGCCTCCTTGTAGCTGCATGCTGTCGCTGTTTGAAGCTGTCTGGTTGCTGAAACCCACTTGTTTGTTGGCCAAAGCTACTAGACCGTGAATAAGCAGTCCTTGTTGGTGGAGGCAGAGGAACTCTTGGAGGCACTCCCTGTGGACGACTGAAACAGAAGAAGAATCGAAGAAAGCGGTCAGATGGCAATATTGTCGCTGCAAGCACAAAGCATTGCTCTACTTGACTCAGTGAGGTTGAAAAACCATAGAATACCCAAGGAGTTGGAGATCAAGTGTTGCCTTGTACTGAGTAGGGATTTCCATCAATGCCGACAACGCAAATTCAGCCTCTTTTCTGTCAGCTGCTATGCTCTTTGACATAATCTCTGTGAAATTCACAAACTGCATGAGATCAAGTATTCTTTCATGTCTCAGATATTGCTAGCCAGAAAAAAAAAGCTAAATGTTGGATGTAATTTGCATGAAAATCACCTGGAAATTGTCGAATGACCGAGCAGGTATGTTGTCGTCAAACTTATGCATCATATCCCATGGTCCATCTCCGACCCCAACAAGAACAATTGACAAGGGGAAGTGGCTGGAATATTTTCAAAATCGATGTTACTGTATGCATTTTTTTTAGGAGGTTTCACTTAAAAATCCTGAATCAGATACCTAGCTTTCACTATAGCATTAATGGTATCCCGCTCCTGTGGGCTTAACTGCCCAGACTGTGTATCCACATTTCGAGTAACCTATCAGCAGAACTTTTAGCCGGAGTGAAAATTGGATATATAGAAATAAGATTGTATAAGAATTTCTTCTGATCACCATTTAATGGCTATAGAGAGGATGCCACTCAGAAAAACACAACTTGGTAAAACTGTGGTGCACCTGTCCATCAGCAATTATCAGAAGAACATGATATTGACCACCAGTGTTGTCCACGATCCCAATTGCTGTCTCGATTATTGGAGCGAATGATGTTGGTCCTGTGCAAGTTTACATCCAGATTATTTCAGTAAGTATATTTATTTTTTGTCTGGGGACTCGGTTTTATATGAAAAATAAAGGAAGAACCAAACTGTCTGCATTTATTGATTATTTAAACAAACCAGATAATCTGAGAGTTGGAACGATTTGTCTGTATCTTTCTAACGCCTCTTCAAATCCAGTGCAGGGGTGGTTCTCTGGATAAAAACTGAATACCTCATGGTCATGAGTTGACGCTGCCAGCAGGGAAAGGAAACATTAGAGCATCTCAAACAACAGCCCTAAAAACGCAGTTGTGATGTAAAAATTGCTTTTCGGGTCTTTTGGGGCCAAAAATTAGCCTCCAAAAACAGACCTATAGCTATACCTATATGGTGATGCAAAATTTGCTACAAGTGATGCAAATTTGCATCACCACTAGCAGCTTCCCTAAAACAAAAAGGCAGCAGCAGGAACCCGCCGCAGTCCCCGCATTTCCCCGTCGCCGGATTCTGCCATCACTGGATCCACCTCCTGACCTCCCCGCCGTCGGATCGTCATGTTTCATGTTGTTCTCAAATTATAGGTCACCAGTTATAGGGCTGCTAGAGAAGCATAAAAATTTCTTGTGACCCAAAACCTTCTCTCTCCACACCTAAAACTGGTTTTGGGTCACCAAATTATAGAGCTGCTGTGGAGATTCTCTTATTCAATACATTCCTTTGCACATTCTATTGGAAATACACCAAGCGATCAATTTAAAGAAAAACTCTAACCATAAGCTTACCATCACCAAATCCAAAGCAGGGAATCAAATTGTCTTCATCAAAATCCGAGAGTGTCCTTCCAATAATAGATATGGCTTGCTCATACGGGTTTGGAGTTCTTCCAATGTCATGCAGACAACGCCGATTATAGGAAACTTTTCCTAATATGAAAAAAGCTTAACATGTTCAATGAATAGTTTCATGATCTGATATATATTATTATGAGATACAGAAGCAACATGGGGTGCATTCATTCTAAAGTACAATGTCCTCATTGCTAGCTCCCCTTAACTACTCCCTCCGATCCATAATAAATGTCACTGATTTAGTACAACTTTGTACTAAATCGAGACAATTAATATGAATAGGAGGCAGTAACGAATTTCTTAGCATATTATGGTTTCACCTGAAAAAAGGTTTACAATAGACAAGTTGGCAAGCCATTGACCAAACGGCTTTCCTCACTAACAATAAACGACATATCATATGGGAAACAAACTGGAGTACTAAACAATATAGCTACCAGTGCATCCGAAAGCAAGCATAAAAAACATAAACATGCACCCAAAGTCAGAAAGTGGAAAGATCAACAGTGAGTCTGCAACCTGTCCATTCATACTTTTCGTAAAATCAATGCCTACAATAAGGTTTGAAGATTCAAGACCGGCTTGTGCCAAAGCTTCAGTCACCTGCAACAGTTTGTAAGGTACAACTTCAATCTTAAGTTCACAATAATCGAAGGGGAAAGTATGTGCAAGACTCTCTGAAATGTCATCTGAAGCTGTAGAAACTGAGGAAAAAACATAAACTGATAAAAAGGCAGTGTCATTGAAGTTGCAGAAAAACTGAAATAATGTTTGATGACATGACAGTACACTACGACAGCACCATCTGAATACTTGAAGTAATTATGTTTTGTGCATGTGCAGTAGCAGAATATGAATTGATTTCCGATTTAAATATATTTCCAATCCAAATTATATTTTTTCCGATTTAAATTTTTGATTGTTATATAGCCGTCAGCTTAACTAGTTCATAAGCCTGATTGCAGACATGACAGCCTGTATTGTAAATGCAAGGAAAAGTAAATAGCGTTACATCTTATAGAAGAGTTCCTTTAGAAAAATATAATCCAAATGCAAGGAAAAATACTTTATCATCACAACACCATAGAAAAGACTAAGGTTTATACATTTTGTCAAACGAAGTACACTTAGTATCATATAATTAAATCATCACGCCACTCAAATTAATGCTGAGAATATGATAGGCTAGGATGTGGGAGAAAACTAAAACCTGTATAAACTAAGGTGTACTGCTTCTCATGTTTTAACTAGGTATTAGGACCATTGACCATTCAATGCATTAGTAATTAATCAAGTAAGTCCTATTGTAAAAGAAGAAGTCCCATCAGAAATGCATTCACCGGAGATGTATAACTCAACATAAGACCTCATGGTAGTGCAGGTGACCTGAAACTTTGAAATGGTTGGAAGAGCAATAGTTATAGCTAGTAAGAGATAACTTCCTTCACTGGTGAAAATTTATTATGGTTTCTATACTTGTTGAAACCCTTATATAGATAAAAATAATCCTATATTAAAGATACTTTGCATCCAAAACTTACATAAGATGACTATAAATGAGATGAATGATATAATTAAGCTACATCTAGATGAAAACCGTGCATCAAAAGTTGGGAATGAAAATTAGAGAGACATGGGAGGCACAGAAGGCCATCAATACATACTTGAGTCACTGAGCGGTAGTCGTCGCCAATCCTGGAGTACTTCCTCTGCAGAGTGGCTTGTGCTTCTGGCTGCTGCACATTGTTACCCGCAGAAGAGGCATACCACGGGCTGAAACCCGGGGGAGCAGTTGTATATCTTGAGTTAGACCGTGTTGATGAATTCCCGTAACCATAAGCAGAGCTGTATGAAGCTTTGGGGTCCTTTTGCTCCATTCCTCAACTACTGAACTTCCTGGTGAATGGATGAAATGGTCAGTACTTCTCTACACTAACTAGTTGGAAACATGACATCTCGTGCATACGTCAGTTTACTTGCTTTACTTTTGAAATAAAATGCCATGCTAGTGGAATCGATATAGGTGATGTGATATTCTTATGCAAATGCATCCGGTAACTTACTATAGTGAAAGAATCACCAGCGCTCAATTGAATTACCCAATTCATAATAAGGAATACAACATGATATGATCAAGATAATCATAGCCGAACTTTGTCACGGCAGGAAGAGAGCATAATATAAACTGCTAAACCGTACACGACTTTTTTTGTTGTTGTTGTTGTTAAAATCACAGTAGCAATAACTCAGAAGGAAATCATAGAAGTCAATCGAAAAGCTGATCACCAAGATGAATGAGATTTTCGGCCACAAACACGAAACCACTTCAAGAAGGCATGGCCCCAACCCCAAGGACCCAAACACGAAAAGCTGATGACAAAGAAGTTGCCATCTAGCCTTTTCAGAAAGATAGCTCGAAGGGACAGAACGAGATCAGACAACGACCTACCAAAAACGCCAACTGGTGAATAACAAGACAGGGACGAGAGCTGAGAGGGCAGAGGCCGGATTAGACTTGCCGGAGTAGAAGTCGAACCCATAATTAACCCCCAACAAACCAACATCTACCTCTCCCCCACTTGAAGATGAATACAGCAAACCATGGGTATTGGGTAGGGCTTCTTACTCTGCTCTATGTATCAAAAACGCAGGTCTCAGCTCCACGGCAACGGCCCGACGACAAGGACGAGTGGAGGAGCAGCCGGCGAGCCGCTTAGCTGCAAGATATATCATATATGCACCGCACGACGAGACAAATGAGTACTCCCTCTGTAAACTAATACTTCGTATAAGATATTTTAGACCAGTAGATAATAATCAGGGACAAACGGTGGCGGAGTCAAGTCAATCGCCGGAGGCAATGCAGTTGGCAGCGGAGGCAAATATCCGAAGGTTCGTAAAATAGAGTGAGAGACAGAGACAGACGGATTAGTAGTTGCTCGGTCATCTCCACACGAGAGAAAATATTTTGTGAGATTAGAATCTGTAAAAATATATAAACATGTTTTTTGCGAGGTATATAAACATGTTTCTTAAGAAAAGTATTTGCAAACTTGTACTACAAGATAGCAGATTTTAAAAGCATAATAAACATGATTAAAATATTTTATGCGGATTTGGTCTAGTGGGTAAACAAGAAGTTCGTTTGCTTTCAGGAAAAGTATGCACTCAATCCATCCCAAAATCTAATGCGTGTTATATATTACTACTGTTCAAAGACCAGATACATAAGTATGAATATTTACAATACCAGTTGTATATATGATATGAACTTCATAATTTTTGGGATGGAGGCAAATGTTATTGTAGATGTTGACAATCTTTTTTCAAAGTTTATGAAGTTTTACTTAAGACAAAACTAATATATACTAGTATATTTTGAGACAGAGGGAGTACCTTTTATTGGAACAAGCCTGCATGCATGATCTGGGCTGAATTCTCTCTCTCCTTCTCCTTAGAGCATCTCCAATAGATAATATAAAAGTTGGTACCTAAAAATGATTTTAGGAGCGGAGAGAGAGGAATTTTAGACACCAGAAATTTTGCTGCCATAACAGATGATGTAAAACTGGTGCCCTAAAATTTTGGCCTTCTTGGACTATCAACATTTTAAAGCATTTTCAACACAATAAATCCAAAAATCCAATATTAAACTCATGTGAAATAATCGAAAACAAATAAAACACAAATAGTACTTAATTACATAGTTCATCGATCCACAAGCTCAAATTCAACACACTTGTTCATCAAACATAACACAAAGTTCAACATACATGCCATAAAAAATAAAGGTGGGACTAATGGTCTTTTTGCCCATTCCATGCCAACCTCTCAATGAGATCTCTTCTTTAAAGACCTTAGTGAGTATCCGGCATCTCAAATGTCATGATGAGCTTGAAAAAAGCGTAGGATGTGGTATTCCCTTCCATGTTGCTGCATCGGCTTTCTCATCAATTCATAGGAGTAACCCAAATCTTTCCCGGACATAGGACCCCGGTGCAACCCATGTGTGCATGCACACGGCTCGGCACAATGGATTGCGTCGAGATTTGTACGTGCATGCAGATATATATGCCCTTCCTTTCTGCCGTGTACTTCAATTCTCTCTCCCTCCACATTGCTCTTATTTAACCAGAACTACTAATGGTATATAAGTGGTATATGAAAGTGTGAGCGCAACATTTTTATATGTTAAAAAAGCTTGTTTCATGGAAAAAATGAGTATCAGTAATTTTATGAGTATCTGTAATACTGATAAGATGTATGCTCAGCTCAGCACAGACAAGATTGGTTGGTTCATCCTTAAATATTCTGGTGTTCGTCCTATTTACATTATATACACGTAAAAAATTAACTAAAAAAATCGAGTACAAAATTGAAGATTCAACAATTATAACAGGTTTTAATTAGGGTTTTTATCACTTTTGCCATCGGTTGTATAACACTAATCAGTTTTGCCATTAAATTTTTTCACTAATCAAAAATGCCACTGTTCCGTTAGTCACAAGCTCAAAAACACCATTTTTCACCGTTACCGTCTGGTCAATACACGTTGACTGCTGGTAGATGACGAAAATACGCCTAACCCGGTTGTCAACTCCACTCTGTCTCTTTGTTGACTTGTGGTGGGTCCATCTGTATGGGATGAAAAGAGAATAAAAATTGACGTTGTGAGGTTTCAAACTCAAGACCAAGGCCTCCACCAACATGCAGCTAACCAGCTGAGCTATGTAAACGTTATGATCTAATAGGAGATATACGTCTTATATACCGATTGCACCTAAGAAAAACAGATCTGACCATTATTTACTGAACCTAATCCACAACGTGATCTGTTCGTGGCAGTTTTCCAGCCGCGCCGTATACATCCCGAGCCGCCGCCTGCCCTGGCACCGCCGGTCGCCGGGCTGCCTGCCCAGTTCCGGCAAGCTCCCACTCGTCGCGGCTGCGGCGCCTCCCGTCCAGTGCCGCCCTGTTGCCCGCCCAGTGCTGCCACCCGTCACAGCTTCGGCTCTTCCTCCCGCCCGGCACCGCCACCAAACGAGGCAGGCAGCTCCGGCGCTTCTCCCGCCTGACTCCGCAGCTCCACCCGGGTCTGTAAGTGCATCTGTCGCACAACAATGGCGACATATAGCAGGTCCGAATCGGAGGGTTGCGTTGGCCACAAGACGCCCCAACATGGCATAGGCTGTGAAATTCCTACATTATGAGTATATTAATTCTCAGTGTGCATGTGTGATTCAATATAGCTTTTAGAGGTCAAAATTTTGATGCATAATTTGTGGTAGCTGACGTTGCCTTATTGATAATCACATGCAATTTGGTACTTGTGTTCTTGATGGTCAAGATGGATGCGGATAGTGCTTGTATGCTGACAGTTAGGATGGAAACAAGCCGTGTCAGTAGCGATGGTTGTAAGCGATATGTTGGCGACTTTGATTTTCCTCTATTCGTAGAACCTAGTACCACATACAAAACATTGCTGCACAAACTGTGTGATAGCTATCCATGGGGTGGCGTGATTCTGTTGAGTTGAAGTACTATGACAGGGAGCAGAATAAATGGGTTGATGTTGTATGTGATGATGATGCAGCTTTGATGTTTGGAAAACATCAAGATTCAAAGAAAATATCTATGCAAATTGAGGTTCTTCAAAAATTCAAGGGCAAGGTCTATGATGATAATCTTTGGGCTGCAAGCTTAAATTTCAGTTCTAGAAAGCATAATTGGCATATGAAGCAGATCCTTGCTAAGAAGAGTGTCCAAAAATATATGGCTGAACACCACACAAAGCTATGGTATAGAAGCAAATTCAATGAAATCTGCAAGGTTAACTACGTCAATAACAACCTCACAGAGTCATTTAATAGCAAAGTCAGGAAAGTTAAGGCTCTTCTTGTTGTTGACATGTTGGACAAGATTAGACAGATGATAATGGAGAAGTTTGATCTGCGGATGAGGATAGCATTAGAAAAATGGCTTGGTCATATCTTGTGTTCTTTCAATTAATTAATTTCACAACAAACTAAATTCAATGAGTAATGTTTTGTGTTCTTTCCAGGGCTGAGATGATGGTAATTAGACGCAGTGACATTGAAACAAAAATTACTGCAGTGGACAGAGATAATAGGGAATGGAGGTACCATGTTGACATTGCAAAGGAAACATGTAGCTGCAGGCAATGGCAGGTCAAGGGTTTGCCATGTATCCATGCCCTCTACTTTATTACTTCACTCCGAGGTCTGGTGTCAGAAATTGAACCTTATGTACATGAATTCTACTCCATTGCAAAATTTAAGGCTGCATATGCGGACAACATACCTGCAATGGTAGGCAAGCAACAATGGGACATTGTTGAGCCTGGCTTCAAACTAGATGCTCCAGTGTTGAGGAAGCCAAAAGGACGACCAAGGAAGACTAGAATTAGATCTAGTGCTGAAGGTGCTGGTGTGGACGCTAGGAAAAGGAAGTGCAAGCGATGCGGAGGCTTCGGGCACATTGCTAGAACATGCAAGAATCCAGTTGACCTCGCATTTGGAGAAGATGAGGCTGACCTCCAAGCTAGGGATGCCCCTTTTGTGGCAGGAGAAAGCGACCCTGAGCTACCCATGGTTGCAAGTTGTGCTAGGTAACACCAAAAGAACATGTGTTTTCTATATGTATTTCCAACATCTAGTTTCATACTTGTTTGCAACATGACTAACTTCGGTACAGCTCCAACAAAACTGTGAAGAAAACAAGTGTGAAGAAAACAGAGAAGAACACTAGGAAAAGGAAGGATATGCGAAATGAAGTTTGTACCACAACTGAAGGTTCTACAGGTGGATCTGTTTCGTCTCCCATGCATATTCGAGTTGCAAATGCGGAACCACCAGACAGTCCTTCCCAAAACACAAGAAGCAAAAAGAGGCTGCACATGTGAAGTTTGTATAATCGTGACCTTATGCTTGTGAACCTGGTCATGTTTCTTTTCAACCTTATGCATGTTTGATCATTTGGACCTTTATATTTCGAACCAACAAGTGGATGTTATTGAATTTATGTATGTTTATGTCGTTTTCAGAAAACTAGGCAGCTATCATGCTGAAATTTTCAAAGAAATTCTGAAAAACATGTGATCCTATTGTCATGTGTTGTTACTGTCAATTAGTGTGTGACGCATCAATCTATTGGGCGTGGTGATCTGTTGTCCCAACTAATTGTGAAACCGAACCTCAACAAGCAATAAGAAAAGATACGACATGTTGCTGTGTTGGAATATTATTCTGTATGAATATATAAGGCATATATCTCCTATTAAACCAGAATGTTTGCATAACTTAGCTGGTTAGCTGCATGTTGGTGGAGGCCTTGGTCTTGAGTTCAAAACCTCGTTAATTTTTATTCTCTTTTCATACCATACAGATGGACCCACCACAAGTCAACAGAAAGAGGGGAGTTGACAACCAGGTTAGGGGTATTTCGTCATCTACCAGCAGTCAACGTGTATTGACCACAAGTCAACAGAAAGAGAGGGGAGTTGACAACCGGGTTAGGGGTATTTCGTCATCTACTAGCAGTCAACGTGTATTGACCAGACGGTAACGGTGAAAAATGGTGTTTTTGAGCTTGTGACTAACGGAACAGTGGCATTTTTTATTAGTGAAAAATTTTAGTGGCAAAACTGATTAGTGTTATACAACCGATGGCAAAAGTGATAAAAACCCTTTTAATTAATATACAATGCAAATGTCTTCCTAATTGGTTCATTCTGAAACTTCTCTACTATTTATTTTATTTACAACAGAAAAAGAAAGGAAAACAATATGTACATTATTTTCCAGGGAACATTCTTCAGTGCCTTGTATTGACAGTATGAGCCCTTTTGGAACACAGAAATTTTACCGAAATGGTTCAATCCACATTTCCCTTGCGGGGAATGGAGAATAAATCCTGAATTCCAACAGGGCCTTAAATCACCGGCTAATTGAAGACACTCCAACTTCATTAAGAACGCTAAAGTTTATGGACAACAAGTAAAATTTATGCGGATCCTGAACATTTTCCACCGAGCTTCTTCAGTATTGGCAATGCCATAGGCTTGAAAATCATCAGGAGGTCAGCTTTTAATCAGTACAGCCTGATCCTGGTGGTTATGTGCTGCTGGCACATAGGGCAGCGCACCAAATTTTTCCCGCAGTCATAGCAAGTCTGTATTACGTGTTAGCAATTAGTATATACAACAAGAATTGTGAATAAATGTTCAGAGGAAAGAAAGGGAATATTTTCTGCACCTGGTGTCCACATCCAAATGCAAGATCTTTTGATTTATCCATACATATGGCGCATGACTGCAAGCACAAAAATTGCAAGGCTTAGTTCCTTTTCCACTAAAACTAGAGCGTGTTGCAGTTAGCACAGACTTTTTTGGCATACAGAAACTCAGCATTACAAAGAACTCTATTTCATAATCTGCATGTCCGCGCAAGATGCAAGTGTATGTGTCAAAGTACAGTAAGAAGCTAAAGTGTAGGAGTATTACATTTGGAAAGGATCATGAATGTTTTAATAGGCCGAAGTGAATTGAGGATAACCCAAATTTAACTAGCACTGTTTTCTGAAATAGAATTTTCACATACTGAAGTTCCAAGGGCATATCCAATAAATGCACAAATTCCGTGATGATGTGCTTTGTCGGCTTGAATATTTTTTCTACAGAGGCTACTACAGAAGGGTATGTTCATCTAAAAAATTGAACTACAAATTCAAAGTATCTTGATAAATATCTAAGTATCTGCCTTTTTGTATCTCGCAAACGCAAAGTCATTCAACTTTGAAGTTAAACTTTTGCATGGATGTTAAACATACTATCCTTAATAGTGAAAATTAGTTGAGAATTTTTGGAACTTGTAAACGCTGTTTTCACAGCAATGTGCATTTTCACCTAATAGTTCCCCTGTATAACCATTAGCATCGGCAATTCTGAACGTGCAAAAGTATTGGTTAAAAGGGATTCCATCAGGCTTTTCTGGCAGTGTAGATGAAGTTAGTTTCGGTACACAGTTTTATTTATTCATATCCTGGCATGAAATGGTGGGAATGTGGTGTAAACATGAAAAGATACGTACAAGTGTGCTTTCTGAACTTTCTGATGCATAAGTATCGGGTGTCCTTGTAGCCGAAGGCTGTGAACTTTCTGATGAATAACTGTCAGGCCTCCTTGTAGCTGCATGCTGTCGCTGTTTGAAACTGTCTGATTGCTGAAACCCACTTGTTTGTTGGCCAAAGCTACTAGACCGTGAATAAATACCAGACTGTTGGTCAAAGCTAGTAGTCCGTGAATAAGCAGTCCTTGTTGGTGGGGGCAGAGGAACTCTTGGAGGTATTCCTTGGCGACGACTGAAACAGATGAAGAATCGAAGAAAGCGGTCAGATGGCAATATTGTCGCTGCAAGCACAAAGCATTGTTATACTTGACTCAATGAGGTTAAAACCATAGAATACCCAAGGAGTTGGAGATCAAGTGTTGCTTTGTACTGAGTGGGGATTTCCATCAATGCTGACAATGCAAATTCAGCCTCTTTTCTGTCAGCTGCTATGCTCTTCGACATAATTTCCGTGAAATTCACAAACTGCATGAAATCAAGTATTCTTCATGTCTCAGTTATTGCGGAGCAGAAAACAGCTAAAGGTTAGATGTAATTTGTATGACAATCACCTGGAAATTATCGAATGACCGAGCCGGTATGTTGTCGTCAAACTTATGCATCATATCCCATGGTCCATCACCGACCCCAACAAGGACAATAGACAAGGGAAAGTGGCTGGAATATTTTCAAAATAGATGTTATTGTGTGTAATTTTTTTACGAGGTTTCACTTGGTGGGATACGAATGTGTTACTTTAAAATCCCGAATCTAGTACCTAGCTTTCACTATAGCATCAATGGTATCCCTCTCCTGCGGACTTAATTGCCCGGACTGTGTATCCACACTTCGAGTAACCTATCAGCAGAAATTTTTGCCAGAGTGAAAACTGGTTATACAAGCAAGAATTACAAGAGTGACCATCATTTAATGACTATAAAGAACATGCAACTCAGAAGCACAACTTGGTGAAACTGTGGTGCACCTGTCCATCAGCAATTATCAGAAGAACATGATATTGACCACCGGTGCTGTCTGCAATCCCAATTGCTGTCTCAATTATTGGAGCAAAAGATGTTGGTCCTGTGCAAGTTTAAATCCAGATTATTTCCCTACATCTTTTTTGTGGGGAACTCTAACCTACTTTTCGTAGCAATTCTGTTCCTCTCTTACTTTTATGAAAAAAAGAGGAACAAACTATCTACATTAAGTGATTACTTAAACAAACCAGCTAATCGAAGAGTTGGAACGATTTCTCTGTATCTTTCCAATGCCTCTTCAAATCCATTGCATGGTTGGTTCTCTGGATAAAAGCTGAATACTTCCTGGTCATGAGTTGATGCTGCAAGCAGGAAAGGGAAACATTATATTCAATACATTCATTTAGACATTTTATTGAAAATCCATGAAGTGGTCGATGAAAAAGAAAATTGGAACCTTTAGCTTACCATCACCAAATCCAAAGCAGGGAATCAAATTGTCTTCATCAAAAGCTGAAAGTGTCCTTCCAATAATAGATATGGCTTGCTCATATGGGTTTGGGGTGTTTCCAATGTCATGTAGACAGCGGCGGTTATAGGAAATTTTACCTAAATGGAAAAGCATAGCAAGTTAAATGAAAATACTATAATCTGACATAGATGATTATCAATATAAGAAGCAACAGAGAGTCACATTCTTTCTACAATACAAATGCAGAAATGCTGTCATTGCTAGCCTTTCATCTAAAGAATTTCCTGTGCATAATGTGGCTTCGCCTGACAAAGATTTATAATAGAGAAGTTGGCAAGCCATTAACATCACAGACCAAATGGTTTTCTTCAATAGCAATAAACCACAAACCATATGGGCAACTAACTAGTAGCATTCTACTAGGCAGTACCTACTACAGTAATAAATAATAGTAGGCACCAGTGGACCCTGAAGCAAGCATTAAAAAAAAGAATATGCACCTATAGTCAAAAGGCAGAAAGATCAGCTGCTAACCTGTCCATTCATTACTTTTCGTAAAATCAATGCCTACAATAAGATTTGAAGATTCGAGGCCCGCTTGAGCCAAAGCTTCAGTCACCTGTACAGTGTAAAAGGTATTGTTTTCAGTTTAAAGTTCACAATACAACAATCGAAAGGGAGAGTATGTGGAAGACTATTGTAAATGTCATCTGTACTGTAGGAATTGAGGAGAGTGCATAAACTGACACTCCCTCCGTTCTAAAGTACTTGTCGTGGATTTAGTTCAAATTTGAACTAAAACCATGACAAGTATTTCGGAACGGACGGAGTACAAACCAATTTCATTAAAGTTGAAAACACTCAATACGATATCATAACATAACATAACAGTACAGTACTGCAGCACCATGTCCACATGATAGTTATATATCTTTTGTGCAGGTGAAGTAGCAAAGCCATGAATTAATGGGCTACCCAATTTAGATGTTTGGTTGTTATAGTTGTCAGCTTAATAGTCCACAAGCCTGATTGCAGATATCAAGGTCTGTACTGAACATGCACTGGAAAGTAAATACTAAATAGCAGTCACATCTTATAGAAGATGACAGTTTCTTTGGAGAAGTAAAATCCAACCAGAGGAAAAAAATATTTTATCATCGCCAAAGCTTGGATTAGGATCCTACATACATAGAGAAACTGCCTATCCTTCTTGAAATACTCATATACATAAAACTAATCCTACTAAAGGTAGTTTATATTCCAAAATTCACCTGAGACAACGGAATAAGATGAATGGTACCATTCAGCCACATCAAGTTGAAAACAATGCATCAAAAGTAAATAAGAGAACCAGGGAAAGGCAGAAAAGGCCATCAATACATACTTGACTGACGGAGCGGTAGTCGTCGCCGATCCTGGAATACTTCCTCTGCAGCCTGGCCTGTGCCTCTGGCTGCTGCACGTTGTTACCGGACGAAGAGGCATACCTCGGGCTGTAACTGGAGGGCGTGTTTGCATACCTCGAGTTATACCCGTTGGATGAATTCCCATAGTCATAAGCAGAGTTATACGAGGGCTTGGAGTCCTTCTGCCCCATTCCTCAGCACTCGGCTGAACTTCCTGGTGAATAAAAGAGAATGTCAGTACTTGTGTATACAGCTAGCTGGAAACAAGGCAGATACTTTTCACATAAAATAAACAAGAAATCAAGAAATCCTGATGTTTTGGCACACGATCCACCCATCAATTACATGCGAACTTGTTTGGACGAGTTCCTAATTTGAGGAGGGGTGACTTCTAACTCAGAACCGGCAAGTTTCACACCCTAAAACAGATACAGCTGACAGCATCGCCCTCCCACACATTTCCTCGTCATTGCCAATACTGGAGACTGGCATCTGCAGAAGGCCCGGTTCCTAACTTCCTACATACGAGCATCGGGCATATCGAAAGGTCTGAAGGAGATCAGAGAACGGCCTACCAAAAGTAGTAGTACCAAATATAATCATCTACTGTAAAATAGAACGCCAAATACTACTACTACTTAGGAGCATTCGACGAACTGCCTCACGCGATCAGATCCAAACACCTCGCGCGCTCACCAAGAACCGCGCCCCCTGGCCACGCCAAGAAAGAAACAAGACGGCGGCGAGACGGAGAGGGCAAGATGCGAGACTGGACTTGCCAGTGTGGCGGCGGAGCCAGAATCAAACAACCCCGAGTAACGAACACCCGGAATTCTCGCATCCCCGACTGATAAAGGAATCAATCAGCAATCTGCACGGAGGTGCTTACCCTGCTCTCGGCGTCCAAGGTCGCAGGCCACTGCTCCGGGCAGGGAGAGGATCGGTAGGGTGGAGGGGACGAGGGGATGGATAGGCTGGCTGAGTCAGCCGAGACCAAGATTTGTACGCCCGGCACGACGGGATAAACTATAATCTCAGTCAGGGGGGAGCGGTGGCGCGGGTCAAGTCAATCGCCCGGCGATGGGGGCAATGCAGTTGGCGCTTGGCAGCGGAGCGGGGGGCAGACGGCAAAGATTTTCTCGCGCCCTGCTGCTCTGAGTCTCTGCCCCCCTCCCTCCGCTCTCTATCTGAAAACGATATCGGAAGCTTCGGAACTAGGAGTAGGAGTACTACTGCGATGGGGAGAGCTCGGGCGGATTAGTCATCAAGTTTGGTGTTGGTGGAGCACTTGTCTCGGTCATCGGCAGGCACCAACCCAGGGGGGAAAGGTTAGTTTGAGAGCCGTAGTGTGCTGGAGTTTTACCGGCTTGGATGGTTATCCACTGGCGGCGAAAAGGTCCAGGGAGCGAGCGTGCGAGCGGGCATCTATCTTTTCTCTGCTGCTGCGCGCGCGCGCGACGGAGGGGGCTACGGTGGACTGCGGCGTTGTTGGCTCGGTGGTTGGCGGGTCGCATTCCTGGTTATGGGGGCCGGCAGTTAAGCTACAGGTGAAGCCATGCGGTGGCGGGGCGTTTGCGTGGTTAACCTGGGTGGCGTGCGCTGCGGAGACGGCCGCGCAGGGCACGTGGATTGCATTATGGGTCGCATTTTGGGGCTTGCGTATTGCGGGACGACGTAGGCAGATGGGTGTGTATCTGCCAAAACCACACGTCGTGGGTTCGTCCTTCACACAGTGTGTCAATAGTTGACCTGGAGCAAGAATTTGAAAAAAACAATCATGAATACGCAAAGCTTGCGTATCATTACAGTGATAGAAGAAGATAGAAAGGGTACAACAGTTAATATAACACATGGCACGAACGTAAGAGGCGTGGACATGGTGCACGCAACAGAGAGACATGAAACTCGACCCAAGCATAGAAAACACGGCTAAACTCTCCAACCCAAGAAACAATCCAACCAACAGCTAGACGACCGACATCTCCAAAGACAGCACCGAGGACGTCGCGACCACACAAGACAACGCCTTCACGAAGGAGAACGACACCAAGACATTGTCGTCGTCCGATCCGGAAAACCGAACCTAGGGTTTCCCCCGATGCTCGAAGAGGGGCACAGATAATGGCCATGACAACGCCTTCAAGAAGGGGATGGCACCCGCAGGCAAGGTTGTCAGAATTGCGATTCTGTTATACGATTCTACGAGTTTACGATCCAAACTAACCCCTATGATCCTACGATTTTAGTTCGTAGAATCTACGTTTCTACGATCCTGCTAGTGAAGATTCTATGATTTGTGATCCTACCATCGGAGCTCCGATCCGATTCAAAATCACGATTCTTACAACCTTGCCCGCAGGTGTCGCCGCTGCCATCATGAGATGTAGGGATTTTGCCTTGGCCAAATTCTGAGTAATCCCAAGCCGTCGGAGCACAAGTCGGAGAAGAGAAAGTCGATCATAGGCCGAAACTGTGACTATGGGAAGGGGAGCCATGCCCGATGTCAAAGGAGGTACCGGTCATCGCCGCACAAGCGAGCTTCGGAGGAAGGCAAGGTTGTATGACTGTGTGGAAGGGATGACAACGCGAATGCGACGGCGATGGGAGGCCCAGACAAACCAGGACCTGGATGAGAGCGCAGATCCCGACCACTGGGACTGGAGCAGCAGGGGCATCGAAGTGCCAAAGGAGCTGGAAGGGGACGCAACCCAAAGGGCGTGTCAGACGAAAAGATGCACAGGGATAGACGCCAGCAAGAGCACTCGCAGGGTGTTGGTGTTGGTGAACGTTGCATGGGAACAAAAAAATTCCTACGCACACGCAAGATCTATCCATGGTGATGAGCATCTACGAGAGTGAGAGTGGATCTACATAGCCTTATAGAGCGCTAAGCGGGAAGCGTTAAGAAACGCGGTTGATGTAGTCGAACGTCTTTGCGATCTAAATCGCCGAGCGTCCCGTGATCCCATCACGATCCTTCTCGTGATCCAATCACGATCCGTCCTGCGATCCCATCACGATCCGTCCCACGATCAAATCACGAATCGTTTCACGATCCCAATCACGGTCCTTTCGATCTAGCGCCGAACGGACAGTGCCTCCGCGTTCAGGAGACGTACAGCTCGATGACGATCTTCGCCTTCTTGATCCAGCAAGAGGGAACAGAGAGGTAGATGAGTTTTTCGGCAGCGCGACGGTGTGGCAGAGATGGTGGTGTAACTATTCCGGCAGGGCTTCGCCTAAGCACCACCGAACTAGACTAGAGGAGAAAACGATCTAGATGAAGTAGAGGGAGCACGTGGCAATTAGGGTTAGCTCTCCCCTCTAAATCCTCTAGTATATATAGGAGGGAGGGAGGGGAGGAGGCAGCCTCAAACCCTCAAGGTTTGCCCGAAATTGGAGGTGAAGGAGTCCTACTCCAATCCTACTAGGAGTAGGATTCCTCCTCTCCACTTGGAAACCCTTTCCACCTTTTCCACCTTTGGGTTTTTCCCACCCCTAGCCGCATGGGCCTTCGTGGGGGATTCAACCAGCCCACTAGGGGCTGGTTTGACTCCTCCCACAGCCCATGAGGTCCTTTGGGTCGAGACAGCCCTCCCGATGGCCCTCGGTACCCTCCCGGCACTCTCGGTACACTACCGAAGTACCCGAAACCTTTCCGATGACCAAAACAGGACTTCCTATATATCAATTTTTACCTCCGGACCTTTCCGGAGATCCTCATGATGCCAGGATCTTATCCGGGACTCCGAACAACCTTCGGTCACCACCATACATAACTCTACTATACCGAAACGTCACCGAACCTTAAGTGTGCAGACCCTGCGGGTTCGAGAACTATGTAGACATGACCGAGACCTCCACGGTCAATAACCAATAGCGGGACCTGGATGCCCATATTGGTTCCTACATATTCTACGGAGATCTTTATTGGTTGAACCTCTATGTCAAGGATTCAGTTAATACCGTACGCTATTCCCTTTGTTCTTCGGTATGTTACTTGCCCGAGATTCGATCGTCGGTATCTCTATACCTAGTTCAATCTCGTTACCGGCAAGTCTCTTTACTCCTTCCGTAATACAAGATCCCGTGGCTAACACTTAGTCACATTGCTTGCAAGGCTCATTGTGATGTTGTATTACCGAGTGGGCCTTGAGATACCTCTCCGTCACATGGAGTAACAAATCCCAGTCTTGATCCATGCCCACTCAACAGACACCCTCGGAGATACCTGTAGAGCATCTTTATGTCACCCAGTTACGTTGTGACGTTTGATACACACAAGTTATTCCTCCGGTGTTAGTGAGTTGCATGATCTAATGGTCATAGGAACAAATACTTGACATGCAGAAAACTATAGCAATAAACTGACACGATCATATGCTATGTTTATAGTTTGTGTCTTGTCCATCACATCATTCTCCTAATGATGTGATCTCGTTATCAAATGATATCTCATGTCTATGGCCAGGAAACCTTGACCATATTTGATCAACGAACTAGTTAACTAGAGGCATACTAGGGACACAGTGTTGTCTATGTACCCACACATGTATTTGAGTTTCCAATCAATACAATTATAGCATGGATAATAAACGATTGTCATGAACAAGGAAATATAATAATAACCAATTTATTATTGCCTCTAGGGCATATTTCCAACAGTCTCCTACTTGCACTAGAGTCAATAATCTAGTTCACATCACCATGTGATTTACATTGTTATGAATCTAACACCCAATGAGTTCTGGGGTTTGATCATGCTTTGTGTCGTGGTTTTGTCACAGCAGATGTCCGAGGACTTAGATTCGAGGCCATCGCTAAGGTGATGGACTCAAAGGGGTTGGTTGGGAGGAAGGACACGAGTTTACCTAGGTTCGGCCCCTCAAGAAGAGGTAAAAGCCTACGTCCTGCTTGTGTATTGATTGAAGTATCGATTACAAGGAAGCGGATTCGCTTGACCTAGTTTTCGATTGATTGGTTTCTGTCTAAGTCACCCCGGGTCTCGCCCTTATAAAGGAGGTCAAGACCACTGGTTACACAAGTCTCATACCAACTCTTGCTATGTGTTCGACTCTATCTCTACGTCATCTTGCCTTCCTGAGCAAGCCGTCTCCAGCAGCTTATCCGCCCGAGTCTTCCTGCCTTCCTTGTTTGGGCCTCACCTTGGACCATCTTGGTGAACCGCCATAAGTCTAGGCTTATGATCTCGAGGCCCATCCTTGGTCTGGCTTATGAGCCGCCAGGTATGACGCGGCCCCACCTGGGCAGGTCTCACCACGGGGTTATATCCCCAACATTAGGCCCCAGGTAGATTTGAGCTTGCTCATTTCAATCTTCCGTCTCACTTGGCGGCGAGTCTTGCTCAATCTTCCATCTCACTTGGCGGCGAGTCTTGCTCATTATCACCTGAAAATAAGACAAAATAACCCGATGTGATGTCATGACGGAGATATCAAAAAGATTCCCTAACGACCGCAACAGATCTTTCCATTATTAAACTGACGGCCCGGAAATCGAGGCGTCCGTCTTGGTCAATTAACCTCCGTCGCCTGGATTCTCGCGCCTGTTTCCACCTTTTGCCTATTAAATAGGACCGTGAAGGGCGGTTTTCATTTCCTTCTCCACTCGCACCTCTTCTTCTTCCTCCCTACGCCGTCGCTTCCAGCGTCCTTCCGCTCCGGTGAAGCTTCCACGCCGTCGTCATGCCAGGCCGCTGCATCAACCTGATCGGACCAGAACGTCGCCCACACCCATCGCGTCCTCTCTGGTGAGTTCTTCTCCACCCCGAGATCTATAGCTTTCGGTAGGGTTTTCATGGATTTCCTCCACCGCTAGAACACGAGCTCTTCACAATGTCCGATAGTAGGTAGATCAGTGAGCTTGATAACGCCCCCCTTTCTAGTGTGGTAGATCATAGGAAGTAGATAATAGCACCACGCAGATCTGTAGTTGCTCTGTTTACTGTCTTCAAACGTCACTGGTTTAACTGTTCATCACTAGGTTTGGAATAAACCCGATTTTTCTCTGTTTTGTAGATCCATAACTGCATAGATAGTCTGTGAAACCTATTTTCCACACTTAGTAAAATTTGCCTCATTTTCTTGCAAACTTGACTCGCCAGTGAATTTCCGACTTTCATCAAAACCGTTTCGGCAACTCAGCTTTATAGAACTTAGACTTTTTAACTGCCCTTAGTTGTCTGTCACCTTCTGACTCGCCACCCATTGTTACTTTGCACAATTTTAAGTCTCCATCATGTCTCGTGCATCCAATTCTTGCAACTGGATCGGCTCTGCTGTCACCGAAGAATTCCTGATGGATTTTGTAGACGTGGGGACTTTACGAGCCAAAGATGTCATCCATTGGAGGGTTCCAAGCAACGAGCTAAGACCCATTCCCCAAGAGGGTGAAGTAGTTGTGTTTGCGGATCACCTCGTGCGCGGGTTTAGCCTACCTGACTCAAAAAAATTCCGAGACGTCCTTCATTTCTTTAAACTGTGCCCTCAAGACATCGCTCCCAATTCCGTCTCCAACATGTGCAACTTCCAAATACTCAGTGTAGTTTACTTACAAGAAGAGCCATCCGTTGGTCTCTTTCGTGAGTTCTGTTACGCGAATCACCAGACGGAGGTGAAAGCTGGTCGAAGCTTAGAGCTTGGCGGGATCTCCATTCAGAGGCAACGGGATGTGACCTTTCCAGCTGTTCGAATGCCGAGTCATCCTAAAGACTGGAATAAAACCTGGTTTTACTACAAAGACACCTCTCCAGAAGGAGAGCATTCCTTGCTGGGTTATCGTTCATCCCGACTCAAGAACCACTGAGCTCCCTGGCCGCCTGTCAGCCACTGAGCGGGCGAAGTACGCTCCGGCTCACGCAAAGATTAAAGCCCTTATGGCCAATGGACTGACAGGCATGGATCCAACCTGCTGCTGGATTTCTTGGAGGGTCATGCCCCTGAGCTGTCGAAGCCGTCTCATGTGCGAGTATATGGGTGAATCTAATGACCCCATCTGCTTTAACCCTACGATGTTATCAGAAGATAACATTGTGGCCGCCATCAAGATCCTTGTCCATGAGTCTTCAGGAGCTTGCAGCGCCACCGGGTTAGCACCTTTCTGTGCCGCAAACCCGGCCCCAAACGTAAGGGTGACTCTCGGTCTCCTTATTCCCGTGTTAGCTATCCATATATACTTAACAATCTTTTGACCTCTGTTGGCTTATACTTTCAGACCAATTCCGGCTTCTGGAAAAAGAAGTACGTTCCTCCTTCGAAAAAGTCAAAGGATAAATCTGACGGCCGAATGAAGAAAACCGCACCTCAAGAACAACCGGAATCTGACGACTCAGAGGTAGAACTTGACTCTCTTGGCCGTCTTTTCATGCACCTTACTGACGATAATAATTTACAGGACGAAACGGAGACAAGCCACGCCAACGTTCCTGAGGTCTGACTCAGAACATCTTGCACCACAGAAGATTGGAGGGTCGTCCGAAAGGTCCCACTTTCTTATCCTCTTGCTCACTTAGACCCCCACTTTCTTTTGAAAAAGCAACAGCAACTCTCCCAATGCCAGACCCGGAGCACCGGCTCTAACGACCTCATGGCCAGGTTATCTCACTCTCCGGCTCAACGAAAACGGCCGACTGAGGTATTTATTCAACCTGTCTTTTGTTTTATCGACCTTGCTTTTATAATTCGACATTGTCTTATATTGTCTTAACTGCTTTCAGGACTCACCCCTTCATCTGGCGACTCTACTGGAACTGCTCTGCCGCCTCTGAAGATCAACCCAGAGTACGTGCCTTTCATGCTTATGTTCAAGCTTGTATTATCTGTAAAGCTCAAACCATGACCTTCTGTGTTTTCCAGGGCCCAAGCAAAACGAAGGAAGACCGATGGGTCTACCCCTGCTCCCAAAGCTTGAGAGCCGGAGCCTGCCAAACCGGATTCTCCTGCACCGCATGCTGATCCCTCTACGGCCTCCAAGGACACGATTGAAGAAGCTCGTCGCTCTGCTGAGACGGCAGCCAATGATATGATTCCTGAGAGTCCTCCGAGGGCCAATTCTAAGTCGCCGAGCCCTTCACCAGCTGCTGATGACTCGGTTACTCCGGATGTCAGCATTACTGATGCCGGCTTTCACTCTCCTCAACCTCATGTGTTAACAAAGCACACTGAGGCGACTGAAACCTCCAAGAAGTTGGAATTTGAGCTGCCCGCGCTAGAGAAGCTAACAGCCGATACACTGGTTATCTGAACCGCCTGTCTACAAGCCGGAACATGGATCTCAAGCTTGTCAAATTGATGAAGAAGAAATATGAGGTACTCTTGCCTTCTTTTCCTTATACCCTTACATAGCCCCCAGGAGTCGGGTTAGCACTTTGGTAATGGTAAGCCGGGTCTTTGAATTTTGTGTTGGGGAACGTCGCATGGGAAACAAAAATTTTCCTACGCACACGCAAACCTATCCATGGTGATGAGCATCTACGAGAGGGAGAGTGGATCTACGTACCCTTGTAGATCGCTAAGCGGGAAGCGTTAAGAAACGCGGTTGGTGTAGTCGAACATCTTCGCGATCCAAATCGCCGAGCGTCCCGCGATCTCATCACGATCCGTCCCGCGATCCAATCACGATCCGTCCCATGAACTCATCACGATCCGTCCCGCGATCTCATCACGATCCGTCTCACGATCTTGATCACGATCTGTCCTACGAACTCATCATGATCCGTTCCGCGATCTCATCACGAACCGTCTCGCGATCTCGATCACGGTCCTTCCGATCTAGCGCCGAACGGACGGCACCTCCGCGTTCAGCACACGTGCAGCTTGATGACGATCTCCACCATCTTGATCCAGCAAGAGGAGGTGGAGAGGAGAGAGAGTTCACCGGCAGCGTGACGGCGCTCCGGTGATGGTGGTGGAGTGATTCCGGCAGGGCTTCGCCTAAGCGCTGCGGAAAACCGATCTAGAGGAGAAACTGTGCACCGGTGAAACGGGTAGCACGTGGCCGGAAATTCTGTCCAAAAACCACCCAATCCACTAGTATATATAGGAGGAGAGGAGAGGAGAGGCAGCCAAGGCCTTTGGGTCGGCCGAAATAGGAGGTGGGAAGAAATCCTACTTCACCTCCAATCCTAGTTGGAGTAGGATTGCCTCCTATTGGCTGATTTTCCACTTTTTGCTTTAGGACTTTCTCTCCTGCGCCATGGGCCTTTGTGGCTGTTTTCCCAGCCCAATAAGGGCTGGTTATTATTCTCCCACAGCCCATGGACCTCTTGGGGTCGAAGTACCCCTCCCGGAGGTCCTCCGGTACACTACCGGCACTCCCGGTACAATACCGATACTCCCGGTACACTACCGATGAGCCCGAAACTTTTCCGGAAACCAAACTGGGACTTCCTATATATGAATCTTTACCTCCGGACCATTCCGGAGCTCCTCGTGACGTCCGGGATCTCATCCGGGACTCCGAACAACCTTCGGTCACCACCATACATAACTCTACACTACTGAAACATCACCGAACCTTAAGTGTGCAGACCCTGCGGGTTCGAGAACTATGTAGACATGACCGAGACACCTCTACGGTCAATAACCAATGGCGGGACCTGGACGTCCACATTGGTTCCTACATATTCTACGAAGATCTTTATCGGTCGAACCTCTATGTCAAGGATTCAGTTAATCCCGTATATCGTTCCCTTTGTTCTTCGGTATGTTACTTGCCCGAGATTCGATCGTCGGTATCTCCATACCTAGTTCAACCTCGTTACCGGCAAGTCTCTTTACTCGTTCCGTAATACAAGATCCCGCAACTAACAATTAGTCACATTGCTTGCAAGGCTTATTGTGATGTTGCATTACCGAGTGGGCCCCGAGATACCTCTCCGTTACACGGAGTAACAAATCCCAGTCTCGATCCATGCCAACTCAACAAACACCATCGGAGATACCTGTAGAGCACCTTTATAGTCACCCAGTTACGTTGCGACGTTTGATACACACAAGGCACTCCTCCGATATCCGTGAGTTGCATGATCTCATGGTCATAGGAACATATACTTGACATGCAGAAAACAGTAGCAATAAACTGAAACGATCATATGCTATGTTTGTAGTTTGGGTCTTATCCATCACATCATTCTCCTAATGATGTGATCCCGTTATCAAATGACATCTCATGTCCATGGCTAGGAAACCTTAACCATCCTTTGATCAACGAGCTAGTCTACTAGAGGCATACTAGGGACATGGTGTTGTCTATGTATCCACACATGTATCTGAGTTTCCGATCAATACAATTATAGCATGGATAATAAACGATTATCACGAACAAGGAAATATGATAATAACTAATCTATTATTGCCTCTAGGGCATATTTCCAACAGTCTCCCACTTGCACTAGAGTCAATAATCTAGTTCACATCACCATGTGATTCGCATTGTTATGAATCTAACACCCAATGAGTTTTGGGGCTCGATCATGCTTTGCATGTGAGAGAGGTCTTATAGTCAACGGGTCTGCGATATTCAGATCCGTGTGTACTTTGCAAATCTCTATGTCAAACCGTAAACACTGCTACCACACTCCACTTGGTACTATTTCCAAATGGCTGCTCCACTATACGTATCCAGATTGCTACTACTAGTCATCCGGATAGGTGTTAAAGCTTGCATCGACGTAACTATTTACGACGAACTCTTTATCACCTCCATAATCAAGAAACATTTCCTTAGTCCTCTGGTTACTAAGGATAATTCCGACCGCTGTCCAGTGATCCACTCCTGGACCACTCTTGTACCCCTTGACAAACTCATGGCAAGGCACACATAGGTGCGGTACACAGCATGGCATAATATAGAGCCTATGGCTAAGGCATAGGGGACGACGTTCGTCCTTTCTCTTTCTTCTGCCGTTGTCGAGCTTTGAGTCTCACTCAACTTCACACCTTACAAATCAGACGAGAACTATTTCTCTGGCTGATCCATTTTGAACTCTTTCAAAATCTTGTGAAGGTATGCACTCATTGAAAGTCTCATCAAGCATCTTGATCTATCTCTATAGATTTTGATGCTCAACAATTAGGTAGCTTTATCCAGGTCTTCCTTTGAAAATCACTTTCCAAATAACCGTTTTATGCTTTCCAGAAACTCTACATTATTTCTGAACAACAATATGTCATCCACATATACTGATCAGAAATTCTATAGTGCTCCCACTCACTTTATTGCAAATACAAGTTTCTCATAAACTTTGTATAAACATCAAAACTTTGATCACCTCATCAAAGCGTATATTCCAACTCCGAGATGCTTGCTTCAGTCCATGGAAGGATCACCGAAGCTTGCACACCTTTTAGCATCCTTAGGCCTGACAAAACCTTCTGGTTGTATCACATACAACCTTTCCTCAAGTAAACCATTAAGGAAACGATGTTTTGACATCCATCTGCCAGATTTCATAATTGAAAACACAGCAACTGCTAACACAATTCCAACAGACTTTTAGCATCGCTACGAGTGAGAAAGTCTCATCGTAGTCAACTCCTTGAACTTGTCACAAACATCTTTGCAACAAGTCGAGCTTTACAAATAGTGACATTCACCATCAGTGTCTGTCTTCATTTTAAAGATCCATTTGTACTCAACGACCTGCCGTCCAACGAGCAAGTCTACCAAAGTCTACACTTGGTTTTAATACATGGATCCTATCTCGGATTTCATGGCCTCCAACCATTTGTCGGAATCCGGGCCCATCATCGCTTATCCATAGCTCGTAGGTTCATCGTTGTCCAACAACATGACCTCCAAGACAGAGTTGTCGTACCGCTCAGGAGCAGTACACATCCTTGTCGACCTACGGAGTTTGATAGTAACTTGATCCTGAAGCTTCATGATCATCATCATTAACTTCCTCTTCAACTAACGTAGGCTTCACAGAAACATCTTTCTGCGTTGCGCTACTCTCTGGTTGAACAAAGGTTTAACAACCTCATCAAGTTCTATCTTCCTCCCACTCAATTCTTTTGAGAGAAACTTTTTCTCGAGAAAGGACCCAGTTCTAGCAACAAACACTTTGCACTCGGATCTGAGATAGAAGGCATACCCATCTGTTCTTAGGGTATTCTATGAAGATACATTTGTCCGCTTTGGGTTCTAGCTTATTATGTGAAAACATTTTCCACACAAGCATCGCAGCCCCAAACATTAAGAAATGACAGCTTAGGTTTCTATCAAACCATAATTCACACGGTGTCATCTCAACGGATTTAGATGATGCCCTATTTAAAGTGAATGTAGTTGTCTCTAATGCATAACCCCAAAAATTATAGTAGTAAAATGATAAGAGACATCACAGTATGCACTATATCAATAGAGCATGACTATGATGTTCGGACACACCATCACAGCATGGTGTTCCAGGTGGCGTTAGTTGTGAAACAAATTTCACGTTGTCTTAAGTTGTATGCCAAACTCGTAACTCAGATATTCACCTCCACGATCATATCGCGGTCATTTTTATCTTCTTGTCACGATGATCTTTAAACTTCACTCTGAATTTGCTTGAACCTTTCAAACGATTCAGACTTGTGTTTCATTAAGTAAATATACACTATATCTACTCAAATCATCAGTGAAGGTAAGAAAATAACGATATCCACTGCACGCTACAAGACTCACTAGATTGCATACATCAACATGTATCATTTCCAATGAATCACTTGCCTCCTCCATCCAACGGGGTCCTTTAGTCATCTTGCCCAAGAGGCATGGTTCGCATGTCTCAACCGATTCGAAATCGATGAGTCCAAATATCCATCAGCATGGAGTTTCTACATGCGCTTTATACCAATATGACATTTAGCGGCAGTGCCACAAGTATGTGGTACTATCATTATTAACTTTGTATCTTTTGACATCAATGTTATGAACATGTGTACTACTACGATCAAGATTTCAACAAACCATTCTCACTTGGTGCATGACCATTGAAGGTATTATTCATGTAACCAGAATAACTATTATTCTCTGACTTAAATGAATAATCGTATTGCAACAAACATGATCTAATCATGTTCATGCTCAACGCAAAACACCAAATAACATTTATTTAGGTTCGTTACTAATCCTGAAGGTAGAGAGAGCGTGCGATGTTGATCACATCAACCTTGGAAACATTTCCAACACACATCGTCACCTCACCCTTAGCTAGTTCTCCGTTTATTCCGTAGCTTTTATTTCGAGTTACTAACATTTAGCAACCGAACCGGTATCCAATACCCAGGTGCTACTAGGAGTTCTAGCAAGGTACACATCAATAACTCGTATATCAAATATACTTCTGTCGATGTTGCCAGCCTTCTTATCTACCAAGTATCTAGGGTTGTTCCGCTTCAGCGACCTCTCACCTCATAATAGAAGCACTTAGTCTCGGGTTTGAGTTCAACTTTGGGTTGCTTCACTGGAGCAGCAATTGACTTGCTATCCATGAAGTTTCCCTCCTTGCTCTTGCCCTTTTCGAAACTAGTGGTTTGATTAACCATCAACACTTGACGCTCCTTCTTGATTTCTACCTTCGCGGTGTCAAACATCGCGAACAGCTCAGGGATCAATACTTCTATCCCTGGTGTATTATAGTTCATCACTAAGTTCTAGTAGCTTTAGTGACAGTGACTTGGAGAACTATATCAATCACTATCTTATCTGGAAGATCAACTCCCACTTGATTCAAGCGATTGTAGTACCCAGACAATCTGAGTACATGCTCAACGATTGAGCTATTCTCCTTCATCTTACAAGCAAAGAATCTTGTTGGAGATCTCATATCTCGCAACAAAGGCACGAGCCTGAGATCACAATCTCTGCTCCTAGAACATCTCATATGTTCCGTGACGTTCAAAACGTTTTGGAGCCTCAATTCTAAGCCGTAATGCATGACGCACTAAACTATCAAGTAGTCATCGAAACGTGCCTGTTAGATGTTCACAACATCTATAGACGACGCTAGAGGGGGTGGCGCACCGAGCGGTGCATTAAGGACATAAGCCTTCTGTGCAGCAGTGAGGACAATCCTCAGATCACGGACCCAGTCCGCAATTTTGCTACCAACAGCTTTCAATTCTATTTCTCTAGGAACATATAAAAATACAAGGGAGCTACAGCGCGAGCTAGTAATCTACAACATAATTTGCAAAGACACTTTGACTATGTTCATGATAATGAGTTCAATTAATCATATTACTTAAGAACTCCCACTCAAATTGACATCCCTCCGATCATTCGAGTGATACATGATCCAAATTCACCAACTCAAGTCCGATCATCACGTGAGTTGAGGTGGCTGCAATGGTGAACATCATTATGTTGATCATATCTACTATATGACTCATGTTCGACCTTTCGGTCTCTCGTGTTCCGAGGCCATGTCTGTACATGCTAGGCTCGTCAAGTTTAACCCGAATGTTCTGCGCGTGCAAATCTGGCTTGCACCCGTTGTATGTGAACGTAGAGTCTATCACACCCGATCATCACGTGGTGTCTCAACACGACGAACTTTCGCAACGGTGCACACTCGGGGAGAACACAGTTCATCTTGAAATTCAAGTGAGGGATCACCTTATAATGCTACCGCCGTACTAAGCAAAACAAGGTGCATAAAAGGATTAACATCTCATGCAATTCATAAGTGACATGATATGGCCATGAACTTGTGTTTAAGATCTCCATCTTCGAAACACCGGCATGATCTCCATCGTCACCGGCACAACACCATGATCTCCATCATCTTGATCTCCATCAATGTGTTGCCATTGGGGTTGTCACGCCCTGCATGCTTCTACTACTATTGCTACCGTAGCGATAAAGTAAAGCATTACATAGCGCTTAATGATTGACACGCAGGTCATACAATAATTAAAGACAACCCTATGGCTCCTGCCGGTTGCCGTACTCATCGACATGCAAGTCGTGATAATCTATACATCACATGATCATCTCATACATCACATATATCTCATCATGTAATTGGCCATATCACATCACAACATACCCTGCAAAAACAAGTTAGACGTCCTCTAATTGTTGTTGCATATTTTACGTGGCTGCTATGGGTATCTAGCAAGAACGATTCTCACCTACGCATAAACCACAACGGTGATACACTAGTTTGCTTTTCAACCTTCTCAAGGACCGCCTTTGTCGAATCCGATCCAACTAAAGTGAGAGAAACTGTCACCCGCAAGCCATCTAGGCAACAAGTTGCGTCGAGGGAACCGGTCTCTCGTAAGCGTACGAGTAATGTTGGTCTGGGCCGCTTCATCTCACAATCCCGCTGAACCAAAATACGACCAAGGGAGGAAGCAATCTAAGCATCAACGCCCACAAACCTTTTGTGTTCTACTCGAGATCTCATCGAACCATCAACCTAGCTCATGATGCCACTGTTGGGGAACGTCGCATGGGAAACAAAAATTTTCCTACGCACACGCAAACCTATCCATGGTGATGAGCATCTACGAGAGGGAGAGTGGATCTACGTACCCTTGTAGATCGCTAAGCGGGAAGCGTTAAGAAACGCGGTTGGTGTAGTCGAACATCTTCGCGATCCAAATCGCCGAGCGTCCCGCGATCTCATCACGATCCGTCCCGCGATCCAATCACGATCCGTCCCATGAACTCATCACGATCCGTCCCGCGATCTCATCACGATCCGTCTCACGATCTTGATCACGATCTGTCCTACGAACTCATCATGATCCGTTCCGCGATCTCATCACGAACCGTCTCGCGATCTCGATCACGGTCCTTCCGATCTAGCGCCGAACGGACGGCACCTCCGCGTTCAGCACACGTGCAGCTTGATGACGATCTCCACCATCTTGATCCAGCAAGAGGAGGTGGAGAGGAGAGAGAGTTCACCGGCAGCGTGACGGCGCTCCGGTGATGGTGGTGGAGTGATTCCGGCAGGGCTTCGCCTAAGCGCTGCGGAAAACCGATCTAGAGGAGAAACTGTGCACCGGTGAAACGGGTAGCACGTGGCCGGAAATTCTGTCCAAAAACCACCCAATCCACTAGTATATATAGGAGGAGAGGAGAGGAGAGGCAGCCAAGGCCTTTGGGTCGGCCGAAATAGGAGGTGGGAAGAAATCCTACTTCACCTCCAATCCTAGTTGGAGTAGGATTGCCTCCTATTGGCTGATTTTCCACTTTTTGCTTTAGGACTTTCTCTCCTGCGCCATGGGCCTTTGTGGCTGTTTTCCCAGCCCAATAAGGGCTGGTTATTATTCTCCCACAGCCCATGGACCTCTTGGGGTCGAAGTACCCCTCCCGGAGGTCCTCCGGTACACTACCGGCACTCCCGGTACAATACCGATACTCCCGGTACACTACCGATGAGCCCGAAACTTTTCCGGAAACCAAACTGGGACTTCCTATATATGAATCTTTACCTCCGGACCATTCCGGAGCTCCTCGTGACGTCCGGGATCTCATCCGGGACTCCGAACAACCTTCGGTCACCACCATACATAACTCTACACTACCGAAACATCACCGAACCTTAAGTGTGCAGACCCTGCGGGTTCGAGAACTATGTAGACATGACCGAGACACCTCTACGGTCAATAACCAATGGCGGGACCTGGACGTCCACATTGGTTCCTACATATTCTACGAAGATCTTTATCGGTCGAACCTCTATGTCAAGGATTCAGTTAATCCCGTATATCGTTCCCTTTGTTCTTCGGTATGTTACTTGCCCGAGATTCGATCGTCGGTATCTCCATACCTAGTTCAACCTCGTTACCGGCAAGTCTCTTTACTCGTTCCGTAATACAAGATCCCGCAACTAACAATTAGTCACATTGCTTGCAAGGCTTATTGTGATGTTGCATTACCGAGTGGGCCCCGAGATACCTCTCCGTTACACGGAGTAACAAATCCCAGTCTCGATCCATGCCAACTCAACAAACACCATCGGAGATACCTGTAGAGCACCTTTATAGTCACCCAGTTACGTTGCGACGTTTGATACACACAAGGCACTCCTCCGATATCCGTGAGTTGCATGATCTCATGGTCATAGGAACATATACTTGACATGCAGAAAACAGTAGCAATAAACTGAAACGATCATATGCTATGTTTGTAGTTTGGGTCTTATCCATCACATCATTCTCCTAATGATGTGATCCCGTTATCAAATGACATCTCATGTCCATGGCTAGGAAACCTTAACCATCCTTTGATCAACGAGCTAGTCTACTAGAGGCATACTAGGGACATGGTGTTGTCTATGTATCCACACATGTATCTGAGTTTCCGATCAATACAATTATAGCATGGATAATAAACGATTATCACGAACAAGGAAATATGATAATAACTAATCTATTATTGCCTCTAGGGCATATTTCCAACATTTTGATATAAGTAGAAACACTTAGCCTGTAGCCCTCAATGATCATCTTAAGACTTAACGACTAAGCCGATGTTTTGATGCGTAAGTAGTTGTTCGAAGTGCCATCTGTAGCCCCCAAGGGCCGGCTTGACTTGATAAAAGATGAGCCGGAACTTTGGTGCAAATAGATTAGAGAACCGGATGCAGCCCCCAAGGGCCGGCTTAACTTCGATGAAGATGAGCCGAAACTTTGGTGTAGATAGACCAGAGAGCCATATGTAGCCCCCAAGGGCCGGCTTAACTTCGATGAAGATGAGCCAGAACTTTCTTGTACCCTTGGAGAACAAATAGACATTAGCCCCCAAGTGTCGAGCATATTGCTTGCAATCTGCTTGAAACTTGTCTTATATCATCTTACTCTTAACCATCTGGTAATATACTGTCCTAGCGACTTAGCCTTCATTTTGTTTTTGATATGTCATAGGAAGCTTTAAACGAGGCCGGGTTTGAATTGGCCGGCTTAAGGAGAAATCTGGCCACCCAGCAAGCCGCCCGAAGTGAAGCAGATGAGAAGTGCCGGCTTGCCGCTGAGGAACTTACAAAAGTTAAATCTGAATTTGCTGCCTTCAAGAAGTCTACTGAGACAGAGCAAGACGCCCTAGCGAAACGTGTTGATGATGCAGACCAACGGCTCGTGGTTGTGTCTGACGAGCTTCATGCCTTAAAGCGCCACATTGCGAAGATGTCTGTCGCCATCTTTGGTAAGTACCAGATACTCAACCAATACCTCTTGTGTGAATACTTTTACCAGCGACTTATAATCGAAAAATCCGTCTTATGTAGGTCCAAGGAGTCGACAACTTGCTACTGACAACTTGCTGCCATTGAAAGCCGTCTACACTTTGACAAAGCAGTTGTATTGCGGAGCTCTCTGCACAATCAAGGCGGTGCTCTATAAGGACAACATCCCTCCAACTATGAAGGGAGTCATAGAGTTGTTGTCCACCCTGCCAAAACAAATCCAAGAGCTTAAGAAACCAGCCGCCCGAAAAGGAGCCATCGCAGCCATAAGCCGAGCGTTAGCTTTCGCCCCAGAGTTGACTCCCGAGGATATGATGGATGGGTTTCCATCCAAGAAGGATGACGGCTCAGAATTCACGGAGGCTGACTACGCTCGGTGCATGAAGGCTTGTAGAGTCCTCGTCTCCGTGTTAGCAGATGAAGTGAACTTGTCAACATACTAGGAGGCTTATGACGCCGAGTAGAAGAGAGTACGGGGCCCAACCTATGAGGCCAAGGACTTAACGCCTGCACGCCGTAAGCACCTCTTTGCTCCTGATCTTGACCCGTCACCCTCTTTGAAGATGCAAACTTTGCGGCTTTAACCAACTGCAACTAGGACGTGGACAATCTTCAAATCACGGAGGTCGAAGACCCGCCGCAGGTTGACCCGCCATCCAACTGACGACCTTGGTAACGACGTGGACAATCCGGCCTTGTGACCCGCCATAGGGCGGTGTAGAAAACTTTGAATCAACTCTTTTGAGATCCGCAGAGAGCGGTGTAATAGGCTTGTAGTAAACTTTGTTTTGCCTGAATTGTGCCATCGTGCACATATGAAATCGTCCGGCTTAACATATGACATCTGCCTTGTGCCTTCAACTCATATCAGATGTTGTGGCAGCTCTTGGTAATTAACCAACTTTTTTTAACTGATGTGCCGGTTCTCCCGAGCTGACTCGCCACTTAAAACTCCTTAGCAGTATAGGGTCTCTATTGAGATTGGCCGTCAATTCATTTAAGCGGCTTAGGGTCTCTAGGCAAGATTAACTAACAGGAAGTGTGACGTCCCAAAAGAGACTCGGCAGGGCATGAGTACCCTGATAGCCCACGAACTGCCTCTCACGTGACATAACTTCATTGTTTTAACCTTAAACAGTGCAGGGGGCTTAAGGATTAACTGTCTAAGAGTACGAACGGGCCACATAGCGGAGAGTCGGCAGTAGATGGGAGAGTTTATCCTTGCTTTCCGTAAGCTGACCCTCACATGACAAGAGCCGCCGTTTTAACCTTTAACTAGTACAAGGTCTGTATCGAGATTGGCCATCAATTTCTTTGAGCCGGCTCAGGGTCTCTAGGCGAGATTAACTGGTAAGAGTTTGACGGTTCACATAGCGGAGCAACATCAGCTTACAAGCAGGTTTAACCCTGTTTGGCTTAAGAGCCGATCAAGAGGGTGTGTAAGCTAAACCCGATGGGTTGGAAGCCCCCAAGTGACCTTTGTTGATGGAGTCAACTATTTGGCTTAAGATCCGACCGATAGGGTGTGATAAGCTACACCCGATGGGTGGGAAGCCCCCTGGACGATCATGTCGACGGAGTCAACTATTTGGCTTGAGAGCCGACCGATAGGGTGTGATAAGCTACACCCGATGGGTGGGAAGCCCCCTGGACGATCATGTCGACGGAGTCAACTATTTGGCTTGAGAGCTGACCGATAGGGTGTGATAAGCTACACCCGATGGGTGGGAAGCCCCCTGGCCGATCATGTCTTAAATTTTTTGCACAGATTGAGATTGCGAAACAACAGAGGCCCCGACTTGCAGGGATGCCAACTTTATTCATATATATATATATGATATGTACAATGATGGTGTACAATGTCAAGTCTTGACAACTTAAGTATAGTAAGGCCGTAGATGCGCTATGTTCCACGGCCGGCGGGTCTCCTGCCCAGAAGTGTGTGAGTCATCTCGGATGTCAATGAGGTAATATGACCCGTTGTTGAGATTTTCGCTGACCATGAAAGGCCCTTCCCATGGAGGAGATAACTTATGTGCATCTGTCTGATCTTGAATCAACCGCAACACTAGGTCGCCTTCTTGAAACGTCCGGCTCTTAACTCTGCGGCTATGGTAGCGACGCAGGTCTTGCTGATAAATTGTCGAACGAGCCGCCGCCAGGTCACGTTCTTCATCCAAGGCATCCAACGCATCTTGACGCGCCGTTTCATTGTCCGCCTCAACGTAAGCCGCTACTCGTGGTGAGTCACGACGGATATCGCTTGGTAACACGGCTTCTGCACCATAAACCATGAAGAAAGGTGTATAACCCGTTGATCTATCGGGGGTGGTTCTGATGCTCCATAGGACGGATGGCAACTCCTCTATCCAACAACCCGGCGTTCGCTGTAAAGGAACCATAAGTCGAGGTTTGATACCTCTCAAGATTTCTTGGTTAGCGCGCTCGGCCTGTCCGTTTGATTGTGGGTGAGCAACTGCAGAAACATCAAGTCTGATGTGCTCACTTTCACAGAACGCTTTCATAGTCCCCTTGGAGAGGTTTGTACCATTATCCGTGATGATACTGTGAGGGTAACCAAAATGGTAGATCAGCTTATTAATGAACTAAACCGCCGTAGCTACGTCACACTTGCCAACCGGCTCAGCTTCTACCCACTAGGTAAATTTGTCAACCGCCACCAGGAGGTGGGTCTTCTTGTCCTTGGATCTCTTGAAAGGCCTGACCATATCAAGCCCCCAGACCGCAAGCGGCTAAGTAATTGGAATCATGCGCAGCTCTTGAGCCGGGACATGAGCACGCCGACCAAACTTTTGACACCCACTGCACTTGCGGACCAAGTCTTCCGCATCCTTATGAACCGTCAGCCAGAAGAAGTCATGTCGAAAGGCCTTGGCCACCAGTGATTTTGAGCCGGCGTGATGACCACAATCGCCAGCATGAATTTCATTTAAGATCTCCTTGCCCTCTTCGGGTGAGACACAACATTGAAACTTGCCAGTGGCGCTGCACTTATGTAACTCGCCATTGACTATCGTCATGGACTTAGACCGCCTGGTGATCTGTCTGGCAAGATTTCCATCATCAGGTAACTCGTCGCGAATTAAGTACGCCAAATAAGGCACGGTCCAGTCAGGAATAGCATGTAGAGCCACCACCAGCTGTCCCTCCGGGTCAGGAATAGCCAAGTCTTCCTCTGAAGGCAACTTAACCGACGGGTGATGTAGCACATCCAAGAAAACGTTAGGCGGCACCGGCTTTCGTTGAGAGCCCAGTCTTGACAAAGCATCAGCTGCCTTGTTCTTGCGATGATCGATATGATCCACCTGATAACCCTTGAAGTGACCAGCGATGATATCAACCGCCTGGCGGTAAGCCGCCATCCGTGGGTCCTTGGAATCCCAAGTGTATGAAACTTGATGGGCCACAAGATCTGAGTCGCCGAAGCATCTATGGCTCAGGTTCATCTCCTTAGCCACCCAGAGGCCATGAAGCAGAGCTTTGTACTCAGCTGCATTGTTAGTACAAGGAAACATCAACCTTAGCACATAACAGAACTTATCCCCTTTGGGGGAAGTTAAGACAACCCCTGCCGCTGATCCTTCCAGCTGCCTGGATCCATCAAAGTGGATTGTCCAATATGTGTTATCCGGCTTTTCCTCGGGCGCCTGACACTCAGTCCAGTCGTTGATGAAATCCACCAAGGCTTATGACTTAACCGTCATGCGAGGCACATATCTCAAATTGAAAGGTCCTAGCTCTAATGCCCACTTAGCGATCCTGCCAGTGGCTTCTCTGTTTTGAATTATATCTCCCAACGGGGCAGAGCTAACCACTATAATCTGGTGCCCCAGGAAGTAGTGCTTTAGCTTGCGATTGGCCATGAACACCCATACACCAGCTTCTGCCAATGTGGATATATTTGCTTGGATTCCGTCAGGACCTCACTGATATAGTAAACCGGCCGCTGAACCGGATATTCCTTCCCTAACTCCTTAAGCCCAACAATGATTGCGGCGCTGACGGTCCTATTATGAGCCGTCACGTACAAGAGCAAAGGTTCTTTCTCAACCGGAGCGGCTTAGACCAGCGACACAGTGAGCTGTCTCTTGAGTGCTTCAAATGCTTCACCCGCCGCCGTACTCCAGACAAAGTTGTCTGTCTTTTTCATCATTTGGTACAAACGGATAGCCTTCTCACCAGGGTGGCTTATAAACCGGCTTAACGCAGCAATCCGTCCCGCCAGGCGCTAAACATCATTGATGCATGCCGGCTCAGACAGGGAGGTGATAGCCTTGATTTTATCCGGGTTTGTCTCAATGCCACACTCAGATACCGGAAATCCCAAGAGCTTGCCTGCTGGAATGCCGAAGACACACTTAGCCGGGTTAAGCATCATCTTGTAGGCCCGTAAGTTGTCAAAAGTCTCCTTCAAGTCGTCAAGCAGAGTCTCCTTCTTTCTTGACTTGATCACAATATCATCCACTTACGCATGAACATTGCGCCTGATTTGGCTGTGAAGGCAGTTTTGTACACAACGCTGGTAAGTCGCCTGGGCACTCTTGAGCCCGAAAGGCATAGACACATAACAGAAAGCACCAAAAGGCGTGATGAAAGCCATATTCTCTTGGTCCTTGACTGCCATCTTGATCTGATGATAACCAGAATAAGCATGTAGGAAGCATAAACTCTCAAAACCCGTTGTTGCATCAATGATCTGGTCAAGACGAGGGAGAGCAAATGGGTCAGCTGGACAGGCTTTCTTAAGATTCCTATAGTCCACACACATACGCCACGTGCCATTTTTCTTGAGCACTAGCACCGGGTCAGCGAGCCACTCCGGGTGAAAGACCTCGCCGATGAAACCCGCCGCCAAAAGTCGGGCTATCTCTTCCCCAAGGATCTTGCATCTCTCCTCGTTGAACCACCATAGAAACTGCTTGACTGGTTTGAATTTAGGATCCACATTAAGGTGGTGCTCAGCAAACTCTCTCGGTACACCTGGCATGTCAGAAGGTTTCCATGCGAAGATGTCCCGATTCTCACAGATGAATTCTATGAGCACGCTTTCCTATTTGGGATCCATATTAGCTCCGATAGTGAGCTGCTGAGATGAGTCTCCTGGATTGAAATCCACCAATTTGGTACCATCCGCTGAAAATTTGAGGGGCGACTCTGTTGGGGAACGTTGCATGGGAAACAAAAAATTTCCTACGCACACGCAAGATCTATCCATGGTGATGAGCATCTACGAGAGGGAGAGTGGATCTACGTACCCTTGTAGATCGCTAAGCGGGAAGCGTTAAGAAACGCGGTTGGTGTAGTCGAATGCCTTCGTGATCCAAATCGCCAAGCGTCCCGCGATCCAATCACGATCCGTCCTGCGAACTCATCACGATTCGTCCCACGATCTCGTCACGATCCGTCCCGCGAACTCATCACGATCCGTCTCGCGATCTTGATCACAGTCCTTCCGATCTAGCACCGAACGGACGGCACCTCCGCGTTTAGCACACGTACAGCTCGATGACGATCTCTGCCTTCTTGATCTAGCAAGAGGGAGCGGAGAGGTAGAAGAGTTCTCCGGCAGCGTGACGGCGCTCCAGAGATGGTGGTGGAGCTATTCCGGCAGGGCTTCGCCTAAGCACTACAGAAATCCGATCTAGAGGAGAAACTATGCACTAGAGGAACGGGCAGCACGTGGCTAAAAATTCTGTGCCAAAACCCTAAAATCCTCTAGTATATATAGGAGGAGAGGAGGAGGAGGCTTGGCTGCCAAAAATCCAGCCCTTGGGTCGGCCAAAGTGGGGAGGAGAGGAGGACTCCTCCTCCAATCCTAGTAGGACTAGGATTCCTCCTTTTTTTGGCCTTTTTCCACCTTTTTACCTTTGGGATTTTTTTCCCAGCCTCATGGGCCTTGTGTGGGACTTCCACAGCCCACAAAAGGCTGGTATTTACTCTCCCACATCCCATGAAGCCTCTTGGGTCGAAATACCCCTCCCGGTGGTCTCCCGGTACACTACCGGCACTCCCGGTACATTACCGATTAGCCCCAAAACTTTTCCGGCGACCAAAATGGGACTTCCTATATATCAATCTTTACCTCCGGACCATTACATAACTCCTCGTGATATACGGGATCTCATCCGAGACTCTGAAAAACCTTCTGTCACCACCATACATAACTCTATACTACCGAAACGTCACCAAACCTTAAGTGTGCAGACCCTGCGGGTTTGAGAACTATGTAGACATGACCGAGACACCTCTACGGTCAATAACCAATAGCGGGACCTGTATGCCCATATTGGTTCCTAGATATTCTATGAAGATCTTTATCGGTCGAACCTCTATGTCAAGGATTCAGTTAATCCCGTATGATGTTCCCTTTGTTCTTCGATATGTTTACTTGCTCGAGATTCAATCGTCGGTATCTCCATACCTACTTCAACCTCGTGACGGGCAAGTCTCTTTACTCGTTCCGTAATACAAGATCCCGTGACTAACACTTAGTCACATTGCTTGCAAGGCTTGTTGTGATGTTGTATTACCGAGTGGGCCCTGAGATACCTCTCCATCACACGGAGTAACAAATCCCAGTCTTGATCCATACCAACCCAACAGACACCCTCGGAGGTACCTGTAGAGTACCTTTATAGTCACCTAGTTACATTGCGACGTTTGATACACACAAGGCACTCCTCCGGTGTCAGTGAGTTGCATGATCTCATGGTCATAGGAACAGATACCTGACATGCAGAAAACAGTAGCATTAAACTGACACGATCATATGCTACGTTTGTAGTTTGGGTCTTGTCCATCCCATCATTCTCCTAATGATGTGATCCCGTTATCAAATGACATCTCATGTCAATGGCTAGGAAACCTTAACCATCTTTGATCAACGAGCTAGTCTATTAGAGGCATACTAGGGACATGGTTTTGTCTATGTATCCACACATGCATCTAAGTCTCCGATCAATACAATTATAACATGGATAATAAACGATTATCATGAACAAGGAAATATGATAATAACTAATTTATTATTGCCTCTAGGGCATATTTCCAACAGTCTCCCACTTGCACTAGAGTCAATAATCTAGTTCACATCACCATGTGATTTGCATTGTTATGAATCTAACACCCAATGAGTTCTAGGGCTCAATCATGCGTTGCATGTGAGAGAGGTCTTATAGTCAACGGGTCTACGACATTCAGATCCATGTGTACTTTGCAAATTTCTGTGTCAAACCGTAAACACTGCTACCACACTCCACTTGGTACTATTCCAAATGGCTGCTCCACTATACGTATCCAGATTGCTACTACGAGTCATCCAGATTGGTGTTAAAGCTTGCATCAACGTGACTCTTTACGACGAACTCTTTAGAACCTTCATAATAGAGAAACATCTCCTTAGTCTTTTAGTTACTAAGGATAATCTTGACCGCTGTCCAGTGCTCCATTCCAGGATCACTTTGAAACCTTCCAGCCATACTTATGGCAAGGCTGACATCAGGTCTTGTGCACAGCAATGCATACATGATAGAGCCTATGGTTGAAGCATAGGGGATGACACTCACCTTTTCTCTATATTCTGCAATCACTGGGCATTGAGTCTTACTCAACTTTATACCTTACAAATCAGGTGAGAACTCTTTCTCTGACTGATCCATTTTGCTTTCAAAAACTTTGTCAAGGTATGTACTTATTGAAAAGTCTCATCAAGCTTCTTGATCTATCTCTATAGATCTTGATGCTCAACAATTAGGTAGCTTTATCCAGGTCTTCCTTTGAAAAACTCTTTTTCAAACAACCGTTTATGCTTTCCAGAAATTGTACATCATTTTCGATCAACAATATGTCAACCACATATGCTTATCAGAAACTCTATAGTGCTCCCACTCACTTTATCGTAAATACAAGTTTCTCATAAACTTTGTATAGATTTAAAAACTTTGATCATCTCATCAAAGTGTATATTCCAACTCCGAGATGCGTGCTTCAGTTCATAGAAGAATCACTGAAGCTTGCACACCTTTTAGCATCCTTAGGACTGACAAAACCTTCTGGTTGTATCACATGCAACCTTTCCTCAAGAAAGGAAACAATGTTTTGGCATCCATCTGCCAGATTTCATAATTGAAAAATGCAGCAACTGCTAACATAATTCTAACAGACTTTAGCATCGCTACGAGTGAGAAAGTCTCATCGCGGTCAACTCCTTGATCTTGCCAGAAACTTCTTTGCGACAAGCCGAGCTTTATAAATGGCGACATTCACCATCAGCGTCTGTCTTCATTTTAAAGATCCATTTGTACTCAATGACCTGCCGTCCAACGAGCAAGTCTACCAAAGTCTATACTTGGTTTTCATATATGGATCCTTTCTCGAATTTCATGGCCTCTAACCATTTGTCAGAATCCGGGCCCATCATCGCTTCTCCACAGCTCGTAGGTTCATTGTTGTCCAACAACATGACCTCCAAGACAGGGTTGTCATACCGCTCAGGAGCAGTACACATCCTTGTCGACCTACGAGGTTTGATAGTAACTTGATCCGAAGCTTCATGATCATCATCATTTACTTCCTCTTCAACTGACATAGGTTCCACAGAAACATCTTTCTGCGATGTGCTACTCTCTGGTTGAAACAAAGGTTCAACAACCTCATCAAGTTCTATCTTCCTCCCACTCAATTATTTTCGAGAGAAACTTTTCCTCGAGAAAGGACCTAGTTTTAGCAATAAACATTTTATGCTTGGATCTTAGATAGAAGGTTCACCCAACTGTTCTTAGGGTATTCTATGAAGATGCATTTGTCCGCTTTGGGTTCGAGCTCATTAGGTGAAAACATTTTCCACACAAGCGTCGCAGCCCCAAACATTAAGAAATGACAGCTTAGGTTTCAATCAAACCATAATTCACACGGTGTCATCTCAACGGATTTAGATGGTGCCCTATTTAAAGTGAATGTAGTTGTCTCTAATGCACAACCCCAAAATTATAGTAGCAAAACGATAAGAGACATCATAACATGCACCATATCCAATAGAGCACGACTATGACGTTCGGACATACCATCACACTATGGTGTTCCAGGTGGCGTGTGTTGTGAAACAACTTTCACATTGTCTAAAGTTGTATGCCAAACTCGTAACTTAGATATTCACCTCCACAATCATATTGTAGATATTTTTATCTTCTTGTCACGATGATCTTAAACTTCACTTTGAATTTGCTTGAACTTTTCAAACGATTCAGACTTGTGTTTCATTAAGTAAACATACACTATATCTACCCAAATCACCAGTGAAGGTAAGAAAATAACGATATCCACCGCATGCTACAAGACTCATTGGATTGCATACATAAACATGTATCATTTCCAATAAATCACTTGCCCACTTCGTCAAACCAGAAAACGGGGTCCTTAGTCATCTTTGACCAAGAGGCATGGTTCGCATGTCTCAACCGATTAGAAATTGAAAGAGTCCAAAGATCCATCAGCATGGAGTTTCTTGACGCGTTTTATACCAATATGACATTTAGCGGCAGTGCCACAAGTATGTGGTACTATCATTATTAACTTTGCATCTTTTGGCATCAATGTTATGAACATGTGTATTACTACGATCAAGATTCAACAAACCATTCTCATTGGGTGCATGACCATTGAAGGTATTATTCATGTAAGCAGAATAACCATTATTCTCCAACTTAAATGAATAACCGTGTTGCAATAAACACGATCTAATCACGTTCATGCTCCACGCAAAACACCAAATAACACTTATTTAGGTTTGTTACTAATCCCGAAGGTAGAGAGAGCGTGCGATGTCGATCACATCAACCTTGGAAACACTTCCAACACACATCGTCACCTCACGCTTAGCTAGTTCCCCGTTTATTCCGTAGCTTTTATTTCGAGTTACTAACATTTAGCAACCGAACCGGTATCCAATACCCAGGTGCTACTAGGAGTACTAGCAAGGTACACATCAATAACACGTATATCAAATATACTTTATTGACGTTGCCAGCCTTCTTATCTACCAAGTATCTAGGGTTGTTCCACTTCAGCGACCGCTCTCCTCATAATCGAAGCACTTAGTCTCGGGTTTGAGTTCAACTTTGGGTTTCTTCACTGGAGCAGCAACTGACTTGCCATCCATGAAGTTTCCCTCCTTGCTCTTCTCGAAACTAGTGGTTTTACTAACCATCAACACTTGACGCTCCTTCTTGATTTCTACCTTCGTGGTGTCAAACGTCGCGAACAGCTCAGGGATCATTATTTCTATCCCTGGTGTTTTATAGTTCATCACCAAGTTCTAGTAGCTTAGTGACAGTGACTTGGAGAACTATATCAATCACTATATTATCTGGAATATCAACTCCCACTTGATTCAAGCGATTGTAGCACCCAGACAGTCTGAGCACATGCTCAATGATTGAGCTATTCTCCTTCATCTTGCAGGCAAAGAATCTTGTTGGAGATCTCATATCTCGCAACATGGGCACGAGCCTGAGATCCTAATTTCAGCTCTTAGAACATCTCATATGTTCTGTGACGTTCAAAACGTTTTCGGAGCCTCAATTCTAAGCCGTAATGCATGACGCACTAAACTATCAAGTAGTCATTAGAACATGCCTGTTAGATGTTCACAACATCTACAAACGACGCTAGAGGGGTTGGTGCACCGAGCGGTGCATTAAGGACATAAGCCTTCTGTGCAGCAATGAGGACAATCCTCAGATCATGGACCCAGTCCGCAATATTGCTACCAACATGTTTCAACTCTATTTCTCTAGGAACATATAAAAATTCAAGGGAGCTACAGCGCGAGCAAGTAATGTGCAACATAATTTGCACAGACACTATTGACTATGTTCATGATAATGAGTTCATTAATCATATTACTTAATAACTCCCACTCAAATTGACATCCCTCTAGTCATTCGAGTGATACATGATCCAAATTCATCAACTCAAGTCCGATCATCACGTGAGTTGAGGTGGTTTCAATGGTGAAGATCATCATGTTGACCATATCTATTATATGACTCATGTTCGACCTTTCGGTCTCTTGTGTTCCGAGGCCATGTCTGTACATGCTAGGCTCATCAAGTTTAACCCGAGTGTTCTGCATGTGCAACACTAGCTTGCACCCGTTGTATGTGAACGTAGAGTCTATCACACCCGATCATCGCGTGGTGTCTCAACACGACGAACTTTCGCAACGGTGCACACTCGGGGAGAACACAATTTATCTTGAAATTAAGTGAGGGATCGCCTTATAATGCTACCGTCATCCTAAGCAAAACAAGGTGCATAAAAGGATTAACATCACATGCAAATCATAAGTGACATGATATGGCCATGAACTTGTGCTTTTGATCTCCATCTTGAAAGCACCGGCATGATCTCCATCGTCACCGGCAAGACACCATGATCTCCATCATCTTGATCTCCATCAACGTGTCGCCATCGGGGTTGTCGTGCCCAACATGCTTCTACTACTATTGCTACCGTTTAGCGATAAAGTAAAGCACTACATAGCGCTTAATGATTGACATGCAGGTCATACTATAATTAAAGGCAACCCTATGGCTCCTGCTGGTTGTTGTACTCATCAACATGCAAGTCGTGATAATCTATACATCACATGATCATTTCATACATCACATATATCACATCATGTAATTGGCCATATCACATCACAACATACCCTGCAAAAACAAGTTAGACGTCCTCTAACTGTTGTTGCATGTTTTACGTGGCTGCTATGGATATCTAGCAAGAACAATTCTCATCTACGCAAAAACCACAACGGTGATACACTAGTTGCTTTTCAACCTTCTCAAGGACCGCCTTTGTCGAATCCGATCCAACTAAAGTGAGAGAAACTGGCACCCGCAAGACATCTATGCAACAAGTTGCGGTCGAGGGAACCGGTCTCTCGTAAGCGTATGAGTAATGTTGGTCCGAGCCGCTTCATCTCACAATACCGCTGAACCAAAATCTGACCAAGGGAGGAAGCAATCTAAGCATCAACGCCCACAAACCTTTTGTGTTCTACTCGAGATCTCATCTACACATAGACCTAGCTCATGATGCCACTATTGGGGAACATTGCGTGGGAAACAAAAAATTTCCTACGCACACGCAAGATCTATCCATGGTGATGAGCATCTACAAGAGGGAGAGTGGATCTACGTACCCTTGTAGATCGCTAAGCGGGAAACGTTAAGAAACGCTGTTGGTGTAGTCGAACGTCTTCGCGATCCAAATCGCCGAGCGTCCCGTGATCCAATCAAGATCCGTCCCACGAACTCATCACGATCCGTCCCGCGATCTCGTCACGATCCGTCCCGCGAACTCATCACGATCCGTCTCGCGATCTTGATCACGGTCCTTCCGATCTAGCACCGAACGGACGGCACCTCCGCGTTCAGCACACATACAACTCGATGACAATCTCTGCCTTCTTGATCCAGCAAGAGTGAGCGGAGAGGTAGAAGAGTTCTCCGACAGCATGACGGCGCTCCGGAGATGGTGGTGGAGCTATTCCGGCAGGGCTTTGCCTAAGCACTGCAGAAATCCGATCTAGAGGAGAAACTATGCACTGGAGGAACGAGCAGCACGTGGCTAAAATTTTTGTGCCAAAACCCTAAAATCCTCTAGTATATATAGGAGGAGAGGATGAGGAGGCTTGGCTGCCAAAAAGCCAGCCCTTGGGTCGGCCAAAGTGGGGAGGAGAGGAGGACTCCTCCTCCAATCCTAGTAGGACTAGGATTCCTCCTTTTTTTGGCCTTTTTCCACCTTTTTCTCTTTGGGCTTTTTCTCCCAGCCGCATGGGCCTTGTGTGGGACTTCCACCATACCACAAAAGGCTGGTATTTACTCTCCCACATCCCATGAAGCCTCTTGGGTCGAAATACCCCCCCCCGGTGGTCTCCCTGTACACTACCGGCACTCCCGGTACATTACCGATTAGCCCAAAACTTTTCTGGCGACCAAAATGGGACTTCCTATATATCAATCTTTACCTCTGGACCATTCCGGAACTCCTCGTGATGTCCGATCCGGGACTCTGAACAACCTTCGGTCACCACCATACATAACTCTATACTACCAAAATGTCACCGAACATTAAGTGTGCAGACCCTGTGGGTTCGAGAACTATGTAGACATGACCGAGACACCTCTACGGTCAATAACCAATAGTGGGACCTGGATGCCCATATTGGTTCCTACATATTCTACGAAGATATTTATCGGTCGAACCTCTATGTCCCTCTATGTCAAGGATTCAGTTAATCCGGTATGATGTTCCCTTTGTTCTTCGGTATGTTTACTTGCCCAAGATTCGATCGTCGGTATCTCCATACCTAGTTCAACCTCGTTACCGACAAGTCTCTTTGCTCATTCCGTAATACAAGATCCCGTGACTAACACTTAGTCACATTTCTTGCAAGGCTTGTTGTGATGTTGTATTACCGAGTGGGCCCTGAGATACCTCTCCATCACACGGAGTAACAAATCCCAGTCTTGATCCATGCCAACCCAACAGACACCCTCGGAGATACCTGTAGAGTACCTTTATAGTCACCCAGTTACGTTGCGACGTTTGATACACACAAGGCACTCCTCCGATGTCAGTGAGTTGCATGATCTCATGGTCATAGGAACAGATACTTGACATGTAGAAAACAATAGCATTAAACTGACACGATCATATGCTACGTTTGTAGTTTGGGTCTTGTCCATCCCATCATTCTCCTAATGATGTGATACCATTATCAAATGACATCTCATGTCAATGGCTAGGAAACCTTAACCATCTTTGATCAACGAGCTAGTCTATTAGAGGCATACTAGGGACATGGTTTGGTCTATGTATCCACACATGCATCTAAGTCTCCGATCAATACAATTATAGCATGGATAATAAACAATTATCATGAACAAGGAAATATGATAATAAATAATTTATTATTGCCTCTAGGGCATATTTCCAAGAGGCTCAACCTCTGTGGTAGGCTTTTTTAGCGAGTCATGTCCTCCGGGTCAACGTTCTCATTGTAAAACTTGAACTCTGCCTTAGCACAACTGGACTCTGCATAAGTCGCATCTCCTTCCTCGCACTCAATAGCCGTCTCTCGATAACCATGCACCGTAATCGTAGCTTTGAGGCCAGACATCTTGAGCTGCAAGTACACATGAATTTGGTGTAAGCCGGACGTCCAAACAGAGCATGATATGAACTTTTGATCTTGACCACCTCAAAACACAAGGTCTCCACCTTGTAATTGTATTCGTCACCGAAGGCGACTTCCAAAGAGATCCTCCCCACTGGATAAGCAGACTTGCCCGGCACCACACCATGAAAAACTGTTGAGGACGGCTTAAGATCCTTATCAAGCAACTTCATCCGGCGGAAAGTGTCGTTGTACAAGATATTGATGCTACTGCCACCATCCATAAGTGCCTTGGTTAACACGTAGCCTCTAACTTGGGGAGCAACTACCAACGCCAGCCATCCCGGGTCATCAACACGCGGCGGGTGATCTTCCTGGCTCCAAGTTATATCATAATATGACCACTTCAGGTATTGTGGTAGAGATGGCCTGATCGCATTAACCTCCCGCTTGCGCAACTTCTGGTCACGCCTGTCAAGACTGGTCGTAAAAACATGATACTGACCCGAGCTGAGCTGCTTTGGATTACTTTGATATCTGGACTGGTTATTCTGTTGTTGATTATTGCCACCAGAGTGCAGATAATGTCCTCCTTGGTTGCCCTGGCTGTGATGACCGAATCCTGAGCCACCGGACCCAAACCCGGCTCCTGACCCGCCTGGTCCTGAGCCATCGGGCAGGCCACCATCGTTGTTATGCTGTCGTAAGCTGTAGTCCTTGAACTTTTGCATAACGTGGCAATTACCCCACGTGTGACCCGCCGGTATTTCGGGTCGATTGTGCTCCGGACAAGGCTTATTGAGCATCTCCTCCAAATTAAAAGGAGTCTTACCTTTATTAAAAGGCTGCGTGAATTTCCCGTTGCCCTTAGCATGGTTGTTGCCGGTGCTGGCTTTGGCCACCAGCTCTGACCCGCCGTCCGGGTTCTTCCTCTTGCCTTGGTTACCATTGCCTGCCGCACCCTTGCCATTGCCGTTCTTCTTACTCTGACCAGGTTTCTCCTCATCAGAGCCTGGATCTTTCGTATTATAAGAGTCGGCGTATTTTGTGAGAGCCGCCATGAGCTCCCCCACGTCTTGACACGTGCGTTTGAGTCGGCCGAGCTTTTGCTTCAAAGGCGTAAAGTGGCAATTCTTTTCCAGAATCAAGACTGTTTGAGCCGCAGTAATCTGCTCAGATGAGTGGATGATAGTCGAAACCCGCCAGACCTAGTGATGAGCCGACTCATTTTCCTGTTGTACACAGTGATGCAAGTCCACAATCGTCATAGGATGCTTGCACGTTCCTTGAAAGTTCTTGATGAATCTTGCTTTTAACTCAGCCCAAGAATTGATGGTAGTGGGTGGCAAACCCTCCAACCACGTGCAAGTCGGCCCTTCTAGCATCATGATAAAATACTTTGCGCACACCGCGTCGTTGACGTCTAACATCTCCATAGCTAGCTCATAACTCTCAATCCAAGCCCTCGGAGGTAGATCCGCGGTGTAATTTGGGACCTTTTGGGGGCCTTTGAAATCCTTCAGCAAACGCTCGTTCCGCAGAGCCGACACCAAGCACGGTACTCCCACAGCCCTAGTGGTTACTCCCGCTCCTACTGAGATGGAAGGTGCAGGCTCTTGATGAGCCGCCGCCGCTAGAGCCGCCGCCTCATGTTGTGCCGTCACCCGATCTACGAGCGCCTAAGCATCCAACACCGCCTCGTCGTCTCGCGGCGGGCCCGGTGCCGATCACTGCTAGATACCGCCGGCGACTCATAACGTCGGCTGAAGCTGCGGCTGTGGAGGGGGGTTGAATGCACATGACTCCGGCTGTGGGTATATTTCTCTTACTGGGCAATCCCTGTCTGTAGATATCCAATGGCATTTCGCACCTCCTCAGCAAAAGGCGTCTCGTCAGGAATAGGGATTGTTTCAAGTTGGGTGGCCGCAACCACCATGTTCTCCGCCGGGTTTGAGTAATGACCCGCCGGTGTTGGGAAATCCATTGGTGAGGTCTGGTTCTATTGTGGCGGGTTAAGCTGTTGCCGAGCCGCCGGCCGAGTTCCAGGTGCTTCCATTGTCCGACCCGTTCCTGGCGTGTTAAAGAGGTTTTTGGCCTCATATCGTTCGGGCAGGCGGGACTGATGCCTCATTCGCTGCACCATGGCCGCCAATTGCTGTTCCAGCTCAAGGCGGAAAGCATCCGTCTTAAGGCGCTCTGCCTCCGCGTCCATCTGAGCTTTTAATGCGCCGATCCTCTATTGGACCTCCGCCATTTGATCCTTCAGTCTTGTGATCTCCAGGTTCCGCGCGGCTTGATTGTCAGGCGTGACTTCAGTTGCCATCAGGGTTGTGAGCTCGTTCATCAGATCTAGAAGAACCTGAACCGGCAGCGGGTCAGCCCCCGTGTCTGCTACCCCGGTGGCCGCACCGCTTGTGCCCGGCTCTGTTCCCACCATGAACACGGCCGCATGAGTCGGTAACCCATGATCGTCCGGCTTAGACCGCTCCGACTCGGGGTAAAGCTCGCCGTAGTCCCCGAGCTCGCCATCGTGAAGTTGGTAGATTGATTCCGCCTCTCCACTCGAAGATCCATCGTCTGAACAGATGAGGGTCTCCTGTGACTTAGAAGCCTCAAGATCCATACCTTGAGTGAAGCCAACAAATACATGCTTCCTGCCCGGGTTAGCACGGGCGAGTTGCACGTGTCGGACAGGTTGCGCGCGTCGAGCCGGCTCGATGATGTTGGTGTAGACGTCCGGCCCGGGCGTAGATCCGCCGATTTTGCCGATGAAGACGTGGATTCCGCCGAAGGGAACCCGGAACCCGTACTCCACAGAGTCGGCGTCGGGACCCCAGCCAGCGTCATCAATGTAGAGCCGGCCGCGGTGACTTTTGTTCATCCTTCCGATCATGTATCCCTCGATCCCCAGGAGAGAGCCCTATGAGAACTCAACACCACCAAGCGCTAGCCCCACGGTGGGCGCCAACTGTCGTTGTTTTGTCATGGCAGATGTTCGAGGACTTAGATTCGAGGCCATCGCTAAGGTGATGGACTCAAAAGGGTTGGTTGGGATGAAGGAGAGTTTACCCAGGTTCGGCCCCTCAAGAAGAGGTAAAAGCCTATGTCCTGCTTGTGTTTGTATTGATTGGAGTATCTATTACAAGGGAGCAGATTCGCTTGACCTAGTTCTCGATTGATTGGTTTCTTTCTAAGTCGCCCCAGGTCTTGCCCTCATAAAGGAGGTCAAGACCACGGGTTACACAAGTCTCATACCGACTCTTACTATGTGTCCCACTCTATCTCTACGTCATCTTGCCTTCCTGAGCAAGCCGTCTTCGGGCGGCTTATCCACCCGGGTCTTCCTGCCTTCCTTGTCCAGGCCTCGCCTTGGCCCATCTTGGTGAACCGTCATACGTCTAGGCTTATGATCTTGAGGCCCATCCTTGGTCTAGCTTATGAGCCGCCAGGTATGACCCGGGCCACCTGGGCGGGTCTCAGCACGGGGTTATATCCCCAACATTTTGCATGCGAGAGAGGTCTTTAGTCAATGGGTCTGTGACATTTAGATCCGTGTGTACTTTGGAAATCTCTATGTTAGACTGTAGACACTGCTACCACACTCCACTTGGAGCTATTAAAAATGGATGCTCCACTATATGTATCCGGATTGCTACTCAGAGTCATCCGGGTTGGTGTTAAAGCTTGCATCGACGCAACCCTTTACGACGAACTCTTTATCAGCTCCATAATCGAGAAATATTTCCTTAGTCCTCTAGTTACTTAGAATAATCTTGACCACTGTCCAGTGATCCACTCCTGGATCACTCTTGTAACCCTTGACAGACTCATGGCAAGGCACACACAGGTGCGGTACATAGCATGGCATACTATACATAGCCTATGGATCAGGCATAGGGGACAACATTCGTCCCTTCTCTTTCTTCTGTCGTGGTCAAGCTTTGAGTCTCACTCAACTCCACACCTCAAAAATCAGGCAAGAACTCTTTCTTTGACTGATCCATTTTGAACTCTTTCAAAATCTTGTCAAGGGATGTACTCATTGAAAGTTTTATCAAATGTCTTGATCTACCTCTATAGATCAGGATGCCCAATATTTAAGTAGCTTCATTCCAGGTTTTCCTTTGAAAAACTCCTTTTCAAATAACCCTTTATGCTTTCCAGAAATTCTACATCATTTCCATCAACAATATGCCATCCACATATACTTATCAGAAATTCTATAGTGTTGCCACTTACTTTATTGTAAATACAAGTTTCTCATAAACTTTGTATAGACTCAAAAAACTTTGATCACCTCATCAAAGCGTATATTCCAACTCCGAGATGCTTGCTCTAGTCCATAGAAGGATCGCTGGAGCTTGCATAGATTTTAGTATCCTTAGAACTGACAAAACCTCCTGGTTGCATCACATACAACCTTTCCTCACGGATACTGTTAAGGAAACGATGTTTTGACATCCATCTGCTAGATTTCATAATCGAAAAATGCAGCAACTGCTAACATAATTCCAACAGACTTTAGCATTGCTATGGATGAGGAAGTCTCATCGTAGTCAACTCCTTGAACTTGTGAAAAATCCTTTGCCACAAGTCGAGCTTTATAGACGGTGACATTACCATCCGCGTCCGTCTTCCTTTTAAAGATCCATTTGTTCTTAATGGCCTTTCGCCCTTCAGGTAATACTTCCAAAGCCCATACTTCGTTTTCTTACATGGATCCCATCTCGGATTGCATGGCCTCTAACCATTTCTCAGAATCTAGGCCCATCATCGCTTCTCCATAGCTAGTAGGTTCATTATTATCCAACAACATGACCTCTAAGAAAGGGTTGCTGTACCACTCAGGAGCAGGACACGTCCTGTTCGACCTACGAGGTTCGATAGTAACTTGATCCAAAGCTCCATGATCATCATCATTAAATTCCTCTTCAACTAATGTAGGATCCACAGAAACAATTTTCTACGCTGCGCTACTCTCTGGTTGAAACAAAGGTTCAACAACCTCATCAAGTTCTATCTTCCTCCCACTCAATTCTTTTGAGAGAAACTCTTTCTCAAGAAAGGACCCATTTTAGTAACAAACACTTTGTGCTTGGATATAATATAGAAGGTTTACCCAACTGTTAGTTAGGGCATTCTATGAAGATGCATTTGTCTGCTTTGGGTTCGAGCTCATTAGGTGAAAACCCTTTTTCACATAAGTGTCACACCCCAAACATTAGGAAATGGCAGCTTAGGTTTCTGCCAAACTAAAATTCATACGGTGTCATCTCAACGGATTTAGATGGTGCCCCATTTAAAGTGAATGTAGTTGTCTCTAATGCGTAACCCCAAAATGATAGTGGCAAATCGATAAGGGACATCATAGTTCGCACCATATCCAATAGAGCATGAGTACGACGTTCGGACACACCATCATACTATGGTGTTCCAGGAGGCGTGAGCTGTGAAACAAATTTCACATTGTGTTAAGTTGTATATCAATACTCGTAACTCAGGTATTTACGTCCAAAATCATATTGTAGAAATTTTATCTCCTTGTCACGATGATCCCAAAGTTCACTCTGATTTTGTTTGAACTTTTCAAATGTTTCAGACTTGTGTTTCATTAAGTAAATATCCCCATATCTACTCAAATCATAAGTGAAGGTAGGAAAATAACGATATCCACCACATGATACAACACTCATTGGACCGAATACATCAACATGTATCATTTCCAATAAGTCACTTGCCCGCTCCATCATACAGGAAAATGGGGTTTTAGTCATCTTGCCCATGAGGCATGGTCCACATGTCTCAACCGATTCGAAATTGAATGAGTACAAAGATCCATCAACATGGAGTTTCTTCAGGCGCTTTACACCAATATGACATTTAGGGGCAGTGCTACAAGTATGTGGTACTATCATTACTAACTTTGTATCTTTTGTCATCAATATTATGAACATGTGTATCACTACGATCAAGATTCAATAAACCATTCTCATTGGGTGCATGACCATTGAAGGTATTATTCATGTAAATAGAATAACCATTATTCTCTAACTTAAATGAATAACCGTATTGCAATAAACATGATGTAATCACGTTCATTCTCAACGCAAACACAAAATAACATTTATTCGGGTTCATCACTAATCGCGAAGGTAGAGAGAGTGTGCGATGGTGATCACATCAACCTTGGAAACACTTACAACACTCATCTTCACCTCACCCTTAGCTAGCCTCCGTTTAATCTGTAGCTTTTATTTCGAGTTACTAACATTTAGCAACTGAATCGATATCCAATACCCAGGTTCTACTAGGAGTACTAGCAAGGTACACATCAATAAGACGTATATTGAATATCTTATCTCGGCGTTGCCAGCCTTCATATCTACCAAGTATCTAGGGTTGTTCCGCTTTAGTGACCGTTCTCCTCATAATAGAAGCACTTAGTCTTGGGTTTGGGTTTAACCTTGGGTTTCTCCACTAGAGCAGCAACTGACTTGCCATCCATGAAGTTTCCCTCCTAGCCCTTGCCCTTCTCGAAACTAGTGGTTTCACTAACCATCAACACTTGATGCTCCTTCTTGATTTCTACCTTCGCGGTGTCAACATCGCGAATATCTCAGGGATCATTATTTCCATCCCTGGAATTTTATAGTTCATCACGAAGCTCTAGTAGCTTAGTGACAGTGACTTGGAGAACTATATCAATCACTATCTTATCTACAAGATCAACTCCCAGTCGATTCAAGCGATTGTAGTACCCAGACAATCTGAGCACATGCTCACTGATTGAGCTATTCTCCTTCATCTTGCAGGCAAAGAATCTTGTTGGAGGTCTCATACCTCTCAACACTGGCATGATCCTGAGATGCCAATTTCAGCTCTTGGAACATCTCATATGTTCCGTGATGTTCAAAACGTTTTGGAGTCTCAATTATAAGCCGTAATGCATGACGCACTAAACTATCAAGTAGTCATCAGAACGTGCCTATCATATGTTCACAACATCTACAGACAATGCTTGAGGTGGTGGCGCACCGAGCAATGCATTAAGGACATAAGCCTTATGTGCAGCAATGAGGACAATCCTCAGATCACGGACCCAGTCCGCATTATTGCCACCATCATCTTTCAACTCTATTTCTCTATGAACATATAAAAAAAATCAAGGGAGCTACAATGCGAGCTAGTAATCTATAACATAATTTGCAACTACATTTTGACTATGTTCATGATAATGAGTTTAGTTAATCATATTACTTAAAAAATCCCACGCAAATTGACATCCCTCTGGTCATTCGAGTGTCACATGATCCAAATCCACCAGCTGACGTCCGATCATCACATGAGTTGAGGTGGTTTCAATGGTGAACATCTTCATGTTGATCATATCTACTATATGACTCATGTTCGACCTTTCGGTCTCTTGTGTTCTGAGGCCATGTCTGTATATTCTAGGCTCGTCAAGTTTGACTCGAGTGTTCCGCACGTGCAATACTGGCGTGCACCCGTTGTATGCGAACGTAGAGTCTATTACACCCGATCATCACGTGGTGTCTCGAAACGACGAACTTTCGCAATGGTGCACACTCAGGCATAACACAACTTTATCTTGAAATTTAAGTGAGGGATCACCTTATAATGCTACCGTCATCCTAATCAAAATAAGATGCATAAAAGGATTAACATCACAGGCAAATCATAAGTGACATGATGTGGCCATGAACTTATGCTTTTGATGCATGGGCCAGCAGCGCCAGCCTTGCTCGCCCCAGCCACTTGGGACGACCTCCCCATCGCCAGCCCAACCGCTACACCATCCCAGCCTCCGCCACTTGGGCCCCGTGCCACGGCCCAGCCTCCTCCTCACCGACCGGCCTGATGGCCCAATGGTGAGCCTATTCCCCGCCCGACGACATATGGTTATCATGCGCCCACTGTCTGATTTAGGCCCGTGGACATATTCAGCCCAATGCATTTTTTTGTGAAACTTGTCTAAAATTTTGTGTAGATTCACAATATCAAATTTTCAACCCTGTTTGAAATGATTAACTTGTTGTTTTCATGTAATTTGCATAAATGCCATGCTAAAATGATTTATTTCATAAGTTTTGAACCATAGCTCTGATTTTTTGTACATATGTAACTTGACTAGAAAAACGTGTAGAATCTCATGGAACATTTTATTTTGCTATTTATCAAATATAAAACATATTTAGGACAGATCTGTACTAGATTCATATTATGCTTATGGGGACATTTCGGTAATGCTACATGTTGCTTCCGACCTCATTTAAAATGCCTAGATGTTGTAGTTGTTCATGCTTCACCTCTTGCCATGTTAGTCAACATTTAATATTGATGAGTACCTAAATGAGAGTGAACTAAATATTTGAATGTGGAGTTTCGTCAATATGCAACTCGTTGCATATTGAGCTTCACTTAATGTGTAGAGGTTGATTGTTGTGTTTTACCATGCCTTGCATATTTTAAACTTGAAATGCATCATATTTGATTGTGCATCATGTCATGCATATGTTTTGGTGTTATTGTGAGTTGATTGTTTGTTACAGATTGCTTCTTCTTGATAGAGTTTTGAAAGCGTTCGAAGTGTGAGGATTCATTCGTCTACTCCACGGATCGTCTTCTTCATGGACTTGTTCTTCTTCCAAGCGGGATCTCAGGCAAGATGACACATTTCCCTGGATACCACTACTATCATTGCTATGCTAGTTGTCCCGCTTTTATGTAGGATCGATAGAAGAGTGTCTAGAGGAGGCTGAATAGACTACTAGCAGGAATTTAAAACCTAACCTTTTCCCAAGTTAATTGGTTGGCATATTTTAACTATTTTAGCAAGTCTAGAAAGTCTAACAACCCTACACATGCATGTCTACAAGTACGACAGCGGAAAGTAAAGACATTGCACATGAAGTAAAGAGATGGGATAGGAAGATCAAACGCAATAGGAGACGCAAGAATTTTTCCCATGGTTCCGATAGGTGGGGCTATCGTACATCCACGTTCATGGAGTCTTCAATCCACGGAGGGTAACTGTAGCGACCCGACCTGAAAGGTCGAATCTCCGGTGTTTCTGTACCATCCCAAGATCATGCTGGTACACACACGGTACATCAATGTATATATCAAAGGGAAATCACACAGCATTATATTAATCGAAATCTCATATCGAGTCCTTTATTACAATAATCATTACAATAAAGTGGCTGAAGGCCAACTCATGAGAATATCTAAATCTTGCGGAAGCGTCGAAGGTAGATGAGTCCATCTGACTCCAAGGGCATCTCACTGAGCATAGAACGCGTCCTCACTCCTGGTCGGAAAAGTACTCTGCAACATGATACGTTGCAGCCATGTAGGTCAGCATATGGCATATGCCGGCAAAGTCACAAGAGAGGGGTGAAAAGATAATCATCTAATCTATATGCAAATATGGCAGGTGGGGTGGTAAGTTTTTGCGTAAAGCCAAGTTTTTCCTACATCAAGGGAGGGGTTAAGCAAAATATTACTAAGTTTGTTGATTAATGAGATGCTTCCACCAACCACTTCTCATTCCCAATTTGAATATACCCACATCCTCATTATTAATTGTGTTGAGAGTTCCGAAAGTTTCAATTCCTTTGGCTCAAGTCGTCCATGACCGTGAACACGGCTAATCGATTAGGTTTTGAATACTCTGCAGAGTTTTGCACACGTTCCCCATAAGATTTGGTCGCCTCCGTTTGATTTCTCGCACTTCAGGGTGTTTGAGAAACGGATGACCAAAACATGGTCTTCCAAAGGGTTTCCCTGCGACTCTATTGGTGCCCATCCTTTCCTACCGTTCTTCTGTTGGGAGACGTAGTAGTAAATCAAAATTTTCCTACGTGTCACCAAGATCTATCTATGGAGAAACCAGCAAACGAGTGGGGAGAGATTGGATCTTCATACCTTTGAAGATCGCTAAGCGGAAGCGTTACAAGAACGCGGTTGATGGAGTCGTACTCGCAGCGATTCAGATCGCGGTAGAACCGATCAAGTGCCGAACGGACGGCACCTCCGCGTTCAACACACGTGCAGCCTGGTGACGTCTCCTATGCCTTGATCCAGCAAGGAGGAAGGAGAGGTTGGGGAAGAGCTCCAGCAGCAGCACGACGGCGTGGTGGTGGTGGAGTAGCAAGGTATCCCGGCAGGGCTTCGCCTAAGCACTGCGGAGGAGGAAGAAGCAGAATAGGGCTGCAGCGAGAGAGAAAGAGTTCGTCGTCCCAAACCAGCCCCAAACCTTGAGTATATATAGGAGGAAGGGAGAGGGAGGGCTGACCTAGCCCCTCCTCCAAGGAGGGAGCTTCGGCCGAACTAGGGGGAGAGTCCACCTCCCACACGGGAGGTGGATCTCCTCCTTTTAAATCCCCTTAGCCCTTATCTCCAGATCCCTGGCGCATGGGCCCTTCTAGGAGGTCTTGGCTGGCCCAATATGGGCTGGCACACCTCCTCTAAAGGCCCACTAAGTCCTCTGGTCGTCACACCCCTCCCGGGGGTCCTCCGGCACCCTCCCGGCACTCCCGGTACAATACCGATGAGCCCGAAAACTTTCCGGTGACCAAAACTGGACTTCCTATATATCAATCTTTACCTCCGGACCATTCTGGAGCTCCTCGTGATGTCCGGGATCTCATCCGGGACTCCGAACAACCTTCAGTAATCACGTATACCTTTTCCCTATAACCCTAGCGTCATCGAACCTTAAGTGTGTAGACCCTACGGGTTCGGGAGACACGTAGACATGACCGAGACACCTCTCCGGCCAATAACCAACAGCGGGATCTGGATACCCATGTTGGCTCCCACGTACTCTACGATGATCTCATCGGATGAACCACGATGTCAGGGATTCAATCAATCCCGTATACAATTCCCTTTGTCTATCGGTATGGCACTTGCCCGAGATTCGATCGTCGGTATCCCCATACCTTGTTCAATCTCGTTACCGGCAAGTTTCTTTACTCGTTCCGTAATACATCATCCCGTTACTAACTCCTTAGTCACATTGAGCTCATAATGATGATGTCTTACCGAGTGGGCCCAGAGATACCTCTCCGTCACACGGAGTGACAAATCCCAGTCTCGATTCGTGTCAACCCAACAGACACTTTTGGAGATACCCGTAGCGTACCTTTATAGCCACCCAGTTACGTTGTGACGTTTGGCACACCCAAAGCATTCCTACGGTATTCGGTAGTTACACAATCTCATGGTCTAAGGAAATGACACTTGACATTGAAAAGCTTTAGCAAACGAACTACACGATCTTGTGCTATGCTTAGGATTGAGTCTTGTCCATCACATCATTCTCCTAATGATGTGATCCCGTTATCAACGACATCCAATGTCCATGGTCATGAAACCGAGACCATCTATTGATCAACGAGCTAGCCAACTAGAGGCTCACTAGGGACACGTTGTGGTCTATGTATTCACACAAGTATTACGGTTTCCGGTTAACACAATTATAGCATGAACAATAGACAATTATCATGAACCAGGAAATACAATAATAACCAATTTATTATTGCCTCTAGGGCATATTTCCAACAGTCTCCCACTTGCACTAGAGTCAATAATCTAGTTACATTGTGATGAATCGAACACCCATAGCATTCTGGTGCTGATCATGTTTTGCTCGTGAGAGAGGTTTAGTCAATGGATCTGCGACATTCAGATCCGTATGCACTTTACAAATATCTATGTCTCCCTCCTGAATGTAATCACGGATGGAGTTGAAGCGGCGCTTGATGTGTCTTGTCTTTTTGTGAAACCTGGGCTCCTTCGCAAGGGCAATAGCTCCAGTGTTGTCACAGAGTAGAGTCATCGGGCCCGACGCATTCGGAATCACTCCTAGGTCGGTGATGAACTCCTTCATCCAGACTCCCTCCTTTGCTGCTTCCGAAGCAGCTATGTACTCCGCTTCACATGTAGATGCCGCCACGACGCTTTGCTTGCTGCTGCTCCAGCTTACTGCCCCTCCATTCAAAATATACACGTATCCGGTTTGCGACTTGGAGTCGTCCGGATCTGTGTCGAAGCTAGCATCGACGTAACCCTTTACGACGAGCTCTTCGGCACCTCCATAAACGAGAAACATGTCCTTTGTCCTTTTCAGGTACTTCAGGATATTCTTGACCGCTGTCCAGTGTTCCGCTCCGGGACACTTTGGTACCTCCCTACCAAACTTATGGCAAGGTTCACATCAGGTCTGGTACACAGCATGGCATACATGATAGAGCCTATGGCTGGAGCATAGGGGATGGCACTCATCTCTTCTCTATCCTTTGCCGTGGTCGGGCATTGAGTCGTACTCAATCTCACACCTTGCAACACAGGCAAGAACCCCTTCTTGGACTGATCCATATTGAACTTCTTCAATATCTTTTCAAGGTATGTGCTTTGTGAAAGACCAATGAGGCGTTTTGATCTATCTCTATAGATCTTAATACCTAATATGTAAGCAGCTTCTCCAAGGTCCTTCATTGAAAAACACTTATTCAAGTAGGCCTTGATACTTTCCAAGAGTTCTATATTATTTCCCATTATCAGCATGTCATCCACATACAGTATAAGAAATGCTATAGAGCTCCCACTCACTTTCTTGTAAATACAGGGTTCTCCATAAACCTGTACAAACCCAAACGCTTTAATCACCTCATTAAAGCGAATGTTCCAACTCCGAGATGCTTGCACCAGCCCATAGATGGAGTGCTGGAGCTTGCATACCTTGTTAGCATCTTTAGGATCGACAAAACCTTCGGGCTGCATCATATACAGTTCTTCCTTGAGGAAGCCATTAAGGAATGCCGTTTTGACGTCCATTTGCCAGATCTCATAATCATAAAATGCGGCAACTGCTAACATGATTCGGATAGACTTTAGCATCGCTACGGGTGAGAAAGTCTCATCGTAGTCAACTCCTTGAACTTGTCGATAACCCTTAGCGACAAGCCGAGCTTTATAGGCGGTCACATTACCGTCTGCGTCAGTCTTCTTCTTAAAGATCCATTTATTTTCAATGGCTCGCTTATCATCAGGCAAGTCCACCAAAGTCCATACTTTGTTCTCATACATGGATCCTATCTCGGATTTCATGGCCTCAAGCCATTTGTCGGAATCCGGGCCCGCCATCGCTTCTTCATAGTTCGAAGGTTCACCGTTGTCCAACAACATGATCTCTAGGACAGGATTGCCGTACCACTCTAGTGCGGAACGTGTCCTAATGGACCTTCGAATAGCAACTTGATCTGAAGTTTCATGATCATCATTATTAACTTCCTCTCTAGCCGGTGTAGGCTCCACAGAAACAACTTCCTGTGCTGCGCTACTCTCCGGTTCGAGTGGAGGTACAATTACCTCATCAAGTTCTATTTTCCTCCCACTTACTTCTTTCGAGAGAAACTCTTTCTCGAGAAAGGATCCATTCTTGGCAACAAAGACTTTGCCTTCGGATCATAGGTAGAAGGTATACCCAATAGTCTCTTTGGGATATCCTATGAAGACGCACTTTTCCGCTTTGGGTTCGAGCTTCTCAGGTTGAAGTTTCTTCACATAAGCATCGCAACCCCAAACTTTTAGAAACGACAGCTTAGGTTTCTTTCCAAACCATAATTCATACGGTGTCGTCTCAACGGATTTAGACGGTGCCCTATTTAAAGTGAACGCGGCAGTCTCTAATGCATATCCCCAAAATGATAGCGGTAAGTCGGTAAGAGACATCATAGATCGCACCATATCCAATAGAGTGCGATTACGACGTTCAGACACACCATTTCGCTGAGGTGTGCCTGGCGGCGTGAGCTGTGAAACAATTCCACATTTCCTAAGGTGCGTGTCAAACTCGTGACTTAAATATTCTTCGCCACGATCAGATCGTAGGCATTTTATTTTCCTGTCACGTTGATTCTCGACCTCACTCTGAAATTCCTTGAACCTTTCAAAGGTTTCAGACTTGTGTTTCATTAAGTAGACATACCCATATCTGCTCAAGTCATCAGTGAGGGTGAGAACATAACGGTAGCCACCGCGAGCCTCGACACTCATTGGACCGCATACATCGGTATGTATTATCTCCAACAAGTCAGTTGCTCGCTCCATTGTTCCGGAGAACGGAGTTTTGGTCATCTTGCCCATGAGGCATGGTTCGCATGTGTCAAATGATTCGAAATCAAGTGACTCCAAAAGTCCATCAGCATGGAGCTTCTTCATGCGTTTGACACCAATATGGCCAAGACGGCAGTGCCACATGTAAGTGGGACTATCGTTATCAACTTTACACTTTTTGGTACTCACACTATGGACATGTGTAACATCACGTTCGAGATTCATCAAAAATAAACCATTGACCAGCGGGGCATGAGCATAGAACATTTCTCTCATATAAATAGAACAACCATTATTCTCGGATTTAAAAGAGTAGCCATCTCGTATCAAGCGAGATCCAGATACAATGTTCATGCTCAAAGCTGGTACTAAATAACAATTATTAAGGTTTAAAACTAATCCTGAAGGTAGATGTAGAGGTAGCGTGCCGACGGCGATCACATCGACCTTGGAACCATTCCCGACGCGCATCGTCACCTCGTCCTTTGCCAACCTTCGCTTATTCCGCAGCTCCTGCTTGGAGTTACAAATGTGAGCAACTGCACCGGTATCAAATACCCAGGAGCTACTACGAGCGCTGGTTAGGTACACATCAATAACAAGTATATCACATATACCTTTAACGTTGTCGACCTTCTTATCCGCTAAGTACTTGGGGCAGTTCCGCTTCCAGTGACCGGTACCCTTACAATAGAAACACTCAGTCTCAGGCTTGGGTCCATTCTTGTTCTTCTTCTTCCCGTCAACTTGCTTACCGGGCGCGGCAACAGCTTTGCCGTCCTTCTTGAAGTTCTTCTTACCCTTGCCTTTCTTGAAACTAGTGGTCTTGTTTACCATCAACACTTGATGCTCCTTTCTCATCTCGACCTCTGCTGATTTCAGCATCGAGTACAACTCAGGAATGGACTTCTCCATCCCCTGCATGTTGTAGTTCATCACAAAGCTTTTGTAGCTAGGTGGAAGCGACTGGAGGATTCTGTCAATGACTGAGTCATCCGGGAGATTAACTCCCAGCTGAGTCAAGCGGTTGTGAAGCCCAGACATCTTGAGGATGTGCTCACTAACAGAACTGTTCTCCTCCATCTTACAGCTGAAGAACTTGTCAGAGATGTCATATCTCTCAACTCGGGCATGAGCTTGGAAAACCAGTTTCAGCTCTTGGAACATCTCATATGCTCCGTGTTGCTCAAAACGCTTTTGGAGCCCCAATTCTAAACTGTAAAGCATGCCGCACTGAACAAGGGAGTAATCATCGCAGCGTGACTGCCAAGCGTTCGTAACGTCTTGGTCCGCTGGGAGAATGGGTGGGTCACCTAGCGGTGCATCAAGGACATACAATCTCTTGGAAGCTATGAGGATGATCCTCAAGCCACGGACCCAGTCCGTATAGTTGCTTCCATCATCTTTCAGCTTGGTTTTCTCTAGGAACGCGTTGAAATTGAGGTTGACATTTGCGTTGGCCATTGGATCTACAATATAGATATTAAAGGCAATTTTAGACTAAGTTCATGATAATCGAGTTCACATAATCAAATTATTCAATGAACTCCCACTTAGATAGACATCTCTCTAGTCATCTAAGTGACACATGATCCATGTCAACTAGCCCGTGTCCGATCATCACGTGAGACGGACTAGTCATCCATGGTGAACATCTCCATGTTGATCGTATCTTCTATACGACTCATGTTCGACCTTTCGGTCTTCCGTGTTCCGAGGCCATGTCTGTACATGCTAGGCTCGTCAAGTCAACCTAAGTGTTTTGCGTGTGTAAATCTGGCTTACACCCGTTGTATGCGAACGTTAGAACCTATCACACCCGATCATCACGTGGTGCTTCGGAACAACGATCCTTAGCAACGGTGCACAGTTAGGGTGAACACTTCTCTTGAAATTTTATTGAGAGATCATCTTATTTACTACCGTCGTTTTAAGCAAATAAGATGTAAACATGATAAACATCACATGCAATCAATATAGTGACATGATAAGGCCAATATCATCTTGCTCCTATGATCTCCATCTTCGGGGCACCATGATCATCATTGTCACCGGCAAGACACCATGATCTCCATCATCATGATCTCCATCATTGTGTCTTCATGAGGTTGTCTCGCCAACTATTACTTCTGCTGCTATGGCTAACGCTTAGCAATAAAGTAAAGTAATTACATGGCGTTTGTGATTGACTCGCAGGTCATACAATAAATAAGACAACTCCTATGGCTCCTGCCGGTTGTCATAGTCATCGACATGCAAGTCGTGAACCCTATTACAAGAACATGATCAATCTCATACATCACAATGCATCACATCACATCCTTTTGGCCATATCACATCACACGGCATATGCTGCAAAAACAAGTTAGACGTTCTCTAATTTGTAGTTGCAAGTTTTTACGTGGTTGCTATAGGTTTCTAGCAAGAACGTTTCTTACCTACGTCAAAACCACAACGTGATATGCCAATTGCTATTTACCCTTCATAAGGACCCTTTTCATCGAATCCAATCCGACTAAGGTGGGAGAGACAGACACCCGCTAGCCACCTTATGCAACTAGTGCATGTCAGGCGGTGGAACCGGTCTCACGTAAGCGTACGTGTAAGGTTGGTCCGGGCCGCTTCATCCCACAATACCGTCGAATCAAGATAAGACTAGTAACGGCAAGCATATTAACAAAATCGACGCCCACAACTGCTTTGTGTTCTACTCGTGCATAGATTCTACGCATAGACCTAGCTCATGTTGCCACTGTTGGGAGACGTAGTAGTAAATCAAAATTTTCCTACGTGTCACCAAGATCTATCTATGGAGAAACCAGAAAACGAGTGGGGAGAGATTGGATCTTCATACCTTTGAAGATCGCTAAGCGGAAGCGTTACAAGAACGCGGTTGATGGAGTCATACTCGCAGCGATTCAGATCGCGGTAGAACCGATCAAGTGCCGAACGGACGGCACCTCCGTGTTCAACACACGTGCAGCCCGGTGACGTCTCCTATGCCTTGATCCAGCAAGGAGGAAGGAGAGGTTGGGGAAGAGCTCCAGCAGCAGCACGACGGCGTGGTGGTGGTGGAGTAGCAAGGTATCCCGGCAGGGCTTCGCCTAAGCACTGCGGAGGAGGAAGAAGCAGAATAGGGCTGCAGCGAGAGAGAAAGAGTTCGTCATCCCAAACCAGCCCCAAACCTTGAGTATATATAGGAGGAAGGGAGAGGGAGGGCTGACCTAGCCCCTCCTCCAAGGAGGGAGCTTCGGCCGAACTAGGGGGAGAGTCCACCTCCCACACGGGAGGTGGATCTCCTCCTTTTAAATCCCCTTAGCCCTTATCTCCAGATCCCTGGCGCATGGGCCCTTCTAGGAGGTCTTGGCTGGCCCAATATGGGCTGGCACACCTCCTCTAAAGGCCCACTAAGTCCTCTGGTCGTCACACCCCTCCCGGGGGTCCTTCGGCACCCTCCCGGCACTCCCGGTACAATACCGATGAGCCCGAAAACTTTCCGGTGACCAAAACTGGACTTCCTATATATCAATCTTTACCTCCGAACCATTCCGGAGCTCCTCGTGACGTCCGGGATCTCATCCGGGACTCCGAACAACCTTCGGTAATCACGTATACCTTTTCCCTATAACCCTAGCGTCATCGAACCTTAAGTGTGTAGACCCTACGGGTTCGGGAGACACGTAGACATGACCGAGACACCTCTCCGGCCAATAACCAACAGCGGGATTTGGATACCCATGTTGTCTCCCACGTACTCTACGATGATCTCATCGGATGAACCATGATGTCAGGGATTCAATCAATCCCGTATACAATTCCCTTTGTCTATCGGTATGGCACTTGCCCGAGATTCGATCGTCGGTATCCCCATACCTTGTTCAATCTCGTTACCGGCAAGTCTCTTTACTCGTTCCGTAATACATCATCCCGTGACTAACTCCTTAGTCACATTGAGCTCATAATGATGATGTCTTACCGAGTGGGCCCAGAGATACCTCTCCGTCACACGGAGTGACAAATCCCAGTCTCGATTCGTGTCAACCCAACAGACACTTTCGGAGATACCCGTAGCGTACCTTTATAGCCACCCAGTTACGTTGTGATGTTTGGCACACCCAAAGCATTCCTACGGTATCCGGGAGTTACACAATCTCATGGTCTAAGGAAATGACACTTGACATTGAAAAGCTTTAGCAAACGAACTACACGATCTTGTGCTATGCTTAGGATTGAGTCTTGTCCATCACATCATTCTCCTAATGATGTGATCCCGTTATCAACGACATCCAAAGTCCATGGTCATGAAACCGAGACCATCTATTGATCAACGAGCTAGCCAACTAGAGGCTCACTAGGGACACGTTGTGGTCTATGTATTCACACAAGTATTACGGTTTCCGGTTAACACAATTATAGCATGAACAATAGACAATTATCATGAACCAGGAAATACAATAATAACCAATTTATTATTGCCTCTAGGGCATATTTCCAACATCTTCTACCTCTCGTAGCACCGCCTGTCCAGGGTCACCACGATATCCAACCAAGCCAGAGCCCATAATGACTTGTGGCTGTGCAGGTAAGCCTTGGGTTTTAAAGCATTCATCCATCTCTTTGTGCCTGGGTGGACCTTTCCGCGTGAATACTGGCCATCTCCAGCATCACCTAGGAAAATCCACTAGTTTCTCCAGGGTGCCGTTCAACCATCATCCACCCAGAGGTATGTTGAAAACTCGGAGTCTTAAATCTTGATCATTATGTAGGTCTTGAAATTATTAACTCTCTCAACTCTCATGAATCACACAACCAACCCCGTCTACTAATAGCATAGCAAAAGGTAAAACAACGTTTCCCGGGGCCAATGTGTCAAAGAGGTTGAGGGGGTACCTACCACATGATACTACAACAATGTACCCAAGTTTCCAACTAACCTATCTTGCATGCAATTGGGGAGATGTTAGAACTAATGCATATAAAACATGGGTAAACATGGTCAAAGTGACTTGCCTGATTGATGATCTTCGTACGTGAGTGACTCTAAGTAACAAGCTTCGCACTCCGGATAATCTAACGAAACAAACAAGCACTCAAATAAGTATACAACAAAATAACAACTCATAACATCAACCAAGAACTAGTAAACAATCAAGACAAAACAATGCACAAATCTCAAGTAAGAAAACACACAAAGTTTTGTTTACTAGGAGGTGATTGATAAAACACTACTATCTTTATAAAACTATTTTGAATCTAAGTTTGTTGAGAAAACTTTTGTAAAGTTTGTAAAAGTTTTGATAAACACTAAATGGAACAAATATAGTTTTACTAACAAGAGAGCAAAACAAAACTATTACTAACTAGTTGTTTTAATCAAATTAACCTATTTGAAAAGAAGTTGTGATTCCTATGTTAAATAAAATTAAACTAAGCAAATTTATATTTTTATTAACAGTGAGTGAAATCACTAAATGTTTATTAACAGAACCTAATAAACAAATGAAACCAAATCTAAATTTAAACTAATTAAAACTAAGTATATATAAAACTATATTATAATACTAGGCAGATTCTGTTTTTGGTTAAAACATTAATCAAATATATCCTAAATATCTTCAAACTAAGCATGAAGGTAGTCCTAACTAATACCAAACAGTAGCAAAAAGATTCATGTAAAAATCTATTTTCAAACTCTAGTTATACAGATTTGAAGATTTTAAGAAAATTTGATTCAATTCAAATTTTATAGTTCAAATTTGAAATTTAAAAGTACAGGGTGAAACTACATGAAAAATGTGAGCTATTGCAAAAAGAATCAACTCAAAACACTAAATATATTAAAAGATATAGTTAAAACAAATTTTGAAATCATTCTGTTAATTAAAACAAAAACAGAAAAGAAACCTGACTTGCAACGGCCAGGGGGCTACGTGGCGCTGTCCGATTGGCTAAGGGGGGTGTGCGCGCGAGGGTTACGGGCGGGCGACCGGTCCGTAAAGGAAAACGGTTCGGATTTAAATCCGTTCTAATCTGGACCGTGGGTTTTGGATCCAAGGGGTGGGAGTGCTCACGGGGTAAAGTCGCTGGCGTCGGGGGTTCTCCGGTGGATCCGAAGGCGGCGAAGTCGACGGCGTGGTGCTCCGGTGGTCGGGGAAGACAGTGGATGGGTCCGGGCAATGGCGACGGGTCTCCGGAGTCGAAAGGTGAGGTCGGTTGGGCGAGAGGTGGTCGGAATTGGTGGCTACGGTCGACGGGAGATCCGGTGGGGGTGGCTACTCCGGCGTGCAATTGCGGCAGCCTTCTGGCGAGAGAGAGAGGGGGCTCGGGGGAAATGGATGCGGGGAGTGGCCGGCTACTTATAGGGTGCTCGGGGGTGCGGGGAGTTAAGAGAGGAGAGAGATCCGGGAGGGAAAGAAACGGCCGGCGAGGATCTCCAGCGCGCGCGGGGGAGGAGGGAGATGACCGTTCGGTAGTAACGGTCGGTCGGGGTGGGGTCCAGTGTCAGCGAGAGGAGAGCGTGTCCGTTACGCGCGGTCGGCCGATCGGTAATAAATGCGCGAATAACTGCCCGTGGGCCGGCCCGTTTAATACAGTAACCGTTACCGTTTCCTTTAATAATTTTCCAGAGACATTCAAAAACATTTAAAGCATTCAAATCATCTCTAAATATAGGGTTATTATATATCAAAATTTACAGAATAATAAATGATATTTAATGAACATTTTTATTCTGTCATTTGAACACTTTTAAAAAAATATTATTTTCAGAAATTGCCTAATTGTTTTTAAACCCTTTTTGCAAATATTTTCAAAATAACTCCTGGTTATTTTTGTTCAAATAAATCACCAATTTGACCCTGGTGTGGAGTGTCATGTTACTCCCCTCTTATTTTGAACATTTAACCAAAATTTCCAATAGGTGAAAGCAACATAGGGAAAAGTAGAAAGAGCTTTCTGGAATTCAGAAGAGGCATTTCAACTAACACATACAATCAAGCAATGATGATGATAGATGCATAGCTATATCATAACATTCCAAAATGGAATTTTGGGATGTTACAAACCTACCCACCTTAAGATGAATCTCGCCCTCGAGATTCGGGTTGGCTAGAAAATAGGTGCGGATGGTCTCTACAAAGATCTTCTTCGCGTTCCCAGGTGGCTTCTTCCTCGGTGTGGTGACTCCACAGAACTTTGCAGAACTTGATGATCTTGCTGCGGGTAACTCTGTTGGATGTCTCGAGGATCTTGACAGGCTTCTCCTCGTAAGTCAGATCACTGTCAAGCTGTATGGCCTCTAGGGGCACGGTGTCTCGAAAAGGGATGTCAGCCATCTCAGCATGGCATTTCTTTAGCTGGGAAACATGGAACACATTATGAACTTCGGATAATCCTTCCGGCAATTCTAGTTTGTATGCAACTTCTCCTCTACGTTCAAGAATTTTGTAGGGGCCTATGAATCTGGGTGCTAGTTTTCCTTTAACACCAAACCTCTTGATTCCACGAAGCGGGGACACACGAAGATATGCTCTGTCTCCCACTTCATACGTCACTTCTTTTCGTTTGCTGTCAACATAACTCTTCTGTCGAGATTGAGCTATCTTGAGTCTGTCACGAATCAGCTTGACTTTCTCTTCAGAATCTCGGATAAGGTCGGGACCAAAAAGTTGTCGGTCTCCAACACCATCCCACGTCAGTGGTGTTCTGCACCTCCTTCCGTATAAAGCTTCAAAAGGGGCCATCTTCAGACTGGTCTGATAACTGTTGTTGTACGAAAATTCTGCGTAAGGTAAGTTGTCATCCCAACTAGATCCATAATCTAGCGCACAAGCTCTCAACATGTCTTCCAGAATCTGGTTGACTCTCTCAGTCTGTCCATCTGTCTGCGGATGAAAGGTTGTACTGAACTCTAGCCTTGTACCCAAAGTTTCATGTAACTGATGCCAAAACTTTGAGGTAAACTGTGTTCCTCTATCTGACACGATACTCCTCGGAACTCCATGCAAACATACAATCCTGGTCATATATATCTTGGCTAGCTTAGCACTGGTATAAGTGGTTTTCACTGGAATGAAATGAGCTACCTTGGTCAAGCGATCTACCACTACCCAGATGGAATCATAACCTGAACGGGTCCTGGGTAATCCTGTGATGAAGTCCATACCAAGCTTTTCCCATTTCCACTCGGGTATCGGCAAAGGTTGGAGTAACCCTGCTGGTTTCTGATGTTCTGCCTTTACTCGCTGACAAACATCACATATTGCAACATGTTCCGCAATATCTTTCTTCATACCTGTCCACCAATAACTTTCCTTTAAATCGAGATACATCTTGGTATTGCCTGGGTGTATCGAGTAAGGTGAATCATGGGCTTCCTGAAGTATCAACTTCCTGAGCTCTGGGTCATTGGGCACATAGATTCGGTTCTCAAACCACAAAGTTCCGTGTTCATCCTCACGAAAACCTTTAGCTTTACCATCTTCCATTCTCTACTTTATCTCAGCTATCTCCTTGCCCGATTTCTGGGCTTTACGAATTCTTTCGGTCAAGGTGGACTGGATCTCTAGTGTACCAACATATCCTCTTGGAACTATCTCTAGCTTGAGCTCTCTGAGATCATCGGCTAACTCTTGGGGTAATCCTCCCGCTGTGAGTGTGTTCACATAAGTTTTCCGACTCAAGGCATCTGCTACAACATTAGCCTTACCTGGATGGTAATGTAATCTCATGTCATAGTCCTTGATTAACTCTAACCATCTCCTCTGTCTGAGGTTCAACTCTTTCTGCGTGAAAATGTATTTCAGGCTCTTATGGTCGGTGTAAACATCACAACTATTTCCGATAAGAAAATGTCTCCAGGTCTTGAGTGCGTGCACTACGGCTGCTAGTTCCAAATCATGGGTGGCATAATTCAACTCATGAGGTCGTAGTTGTCTGGATGCATAAGCTACAACCTTTCCATCTTGCATGAGTACTCCTCCAAGTCCTTGACGTGAAGCATCACAATAAACTTGGAAGTCCTTCCGAATATTGGGCAAGATCAATAATGGGGCTGTGACCAAACGTTTCTTCAACTCCTGGAAACTGGCTTCACATTCCTCAGTCCAAGCATACTTAGATTCTTTCTTCAACAACTCTGTCATGGGCTTGGCAATCTTTGAGAAATTCTCAATGAATCTCCGGTAATATCCAGCAAGTCCGAGGAAACTACGGATCTCCTTAACTGAGGTGGGTGACTTCCACTCGGTGACGGCTTCAACCTTAGCAGGGTCTATGGCTATTCCTTCTCCGGAAATAACATGTCCAAGGAATCCGACTTCCGTTAGCCAAAACTCACATTTTCTGAACTTGGCATATAACTGATGCTCTCTTAGCTTCTCCAGAACTAAACGTAGATGTTCCTTATGTTCTTCCTCGTTCTTAGAGAATATCAAAATGTCATCGATGAACACCACGACAAACTTGTCCAAATATTCCATAAACACTTTGTTCATCAAATTCATGAAGTAGGCAGGAGCATTAGTCAAACCAAAGGACATGACAGTATACTCATACAAACCATACCTGGTGGTGAAAGCTGTTTTGGGTATATCCTGTTCACGAATCTTCAGTTGATGATACCCTGATCGAAGATCGATCTTAGAGAATACTTTGGCGCCTACTAGCTGATCAAACAAATCATTAATCATCGGCAGAGGGTAGTTGTTCTTGATAGTCACCTCGTTCAAGGCACGATAATCGACTACCATTCTCAAAGTTTTATCCTCCTTCTCCACCAAAAGAACTGGGGCTCCCCAAGGTGAAGAACTTGGGCGTATATAACCTTTGTCCAATAACTCCTTAATTTGCTTCTTGATTTCCAACAGATCATTTGCGGGCATCCGATAGGGTCTCTTGGAAATTGGTGCTGTCCCTGGCTGTAGCTCTATTAGGAACTCAATGTCCCTATGTGGTGGCATTCCTGGTAATTCTTCCGGAAATACATCCAGATAATCTTTTACCACAGGTACTTCCTCCTGAACAACTCCTGTGAGGGCATTTAACCTAGCACTCATACGTGTGCGTCGGGATACATACTTAATCCTCTTGTTCTCCGGGGTGGTGAGTGAAACAGACTTGCTGAGGCAATCAAGATTTCCTTCATACTTGGTCATCCAATCCATGCCTAGGATTACATCCAATCCCTGGGATTCTAATACGATGAGGTCGGTGGGAAAAACATGGTTTCCTATATTGAGTTTCAAAGCATGGCATCCTATCCCTGCCATCATCATACCTCCTGGGGAACTGACCTTAATGGGCTGACTAAGGGTTTTGGTGGGCAAACCATACTTATCCACAACTACCCTTGATATGAATGAATGAGTTGCACCGGAATCAAAAAGTACTGTAACTGGACGTGAATGCAATAAAAACTTACCAACCACAGCCTCGGGTTGATCATAGACTTCTTCCACGTCAAGGTGGTTCACCTGGGCACGAGGAAAAGGGTTTGGCTTCTTGGCTGCGGAGTTGCCGTTTCCATTTCCCTGCTTGTTCTGGGGACACTCAGTAGTATAGTGCCCTGTCTTCTGGCACTTGAAACAGGTGATGTGACTCAGATCCTTCTGAGTAGGAACGTGACGGTGCTAATTGTTGTTCCCATTGTCAGTCTTGAAGTTGCGATGGTTGGGACGGGCATTCCCATTTCCTCCATGGTTGTGGCTTCCATGGTTGTGCACAGCATGAGTGTGTCTTCCAAACTTACCGGTCCCTCATCCGGTATTCCCTGAGTACGGGGAGTAGCGGGGCTTATGATGAGCTCTAGAGTTAAACTTCCCCTGAGTGTACTTCCTCTTGCGGTTCTCAATCTGCTGCTGTTTACCTTCCAGAATGGGTGCCTTATCCACCAGCTCTTGGTAGTTGTTGAAATTAGCCACTACCAGCTGCATGCTCAACTCATCGTTGAGTCCTTCCAGAAATTCTCTTGCTTGGCCGCATCATCGGCCACGTCTCCTGGTGCATAACGTGCCAATGTGTTGAACTCTTCCACATATTGGGCCACGGAGCGATTACCCTGGCGCAAGTTGTGAAACTCGCACTTCTTCAGACTCATGGCTCCAGCTGAGACATGAGCGGTGCGAAAAGCTTGCTGGAACTGCTCCCAAGTTACATCAGCAATAGGATATGTGGTGATGTAATTCTCCCACCATGAAGCTGCTGGTCCTTCAAGTTGATGTGCGGCAAATCGCACCTTCTCAGCATCAGTACATCCAGCGGTGACAAGTTCTCTCTCCATCTTACGGAGCCAGTCATCTGCCACAATGGGCTCAGTGCTGCTGGAGAAAGTTGGAGGATTCAACCTCAGAAAACGGGTGAGATTGTCAGTCTGGGGTGGATGGTGGTTGTTGTTGTTCTGGTTGTTGGTCTGATTCTGGATCAATAATTGCATCAGTGCATTCTGCTGCTGAAGGAGTTGCGTGAGTTCCGGCGGGAAAGTGAAGTCGGTCTCACGTCGTGGAGGCATCTTGTTGTTTTCAGAGGGGTGAGAATTAGAATAGAACAAGGGCCTAAAAGGAGAAATTCACTACCCATATGCAATGCAACAAACATATCACACCAAACACTCATTCATTTATTCAATCAATGTCAAACATCGGGAATACAAGTCTCAATCAAACTACACATCGACCTACGCTCTTAACGTTGAAACTAAAAGATACATGGAGGGCATAACTAAAGTTTTTCCTCAGAGGTACATGGTGACTGAGTCTCCTCCAGTGGTGTTCTCCTCATAGTCATCATCGTCGCTGATGAAAGGAGCCAAGTCTCCCTCAGGATGAAGATTTTCACCCATGTCCATCTGTTCCTCCAGAGTGGCGATGTGAGTGTTCAGCTTGTCGATCCTCTCTAAGAAATCCTTCACCTCATCCTCATGCTCGTACTCGGCTTCCCGTAAGTCAGCTTCAAGGTCAATCTCGCGGTTCATCAGATTCTTGATTGTCTTCGTATCAGCACGAACTCGAAGCTCCAGAGTCCTGATGTGAGTCTCCAGGGTCTGGATATAGGAAATAGTGGTGTCTGTAGTGGGAGGAGTTATGATGTTTCCATGGACATCCCTGCGACAAACCACGCTGGGTCCTGGTGAAATGGTTCCACCTCTGTATTCCTCCTGAATACGTCCAAGGGCACGATGAATGGCCATGTCTATTCCAAGTATCCAGCTGGGTGCCACGAACTTGAAGTCGATGGGTTTCTTCCGATTCCCAAAGGTCTTCCCTGGGATGTGCACCTCGATCCTATAGCGTCCATCTTGGGGAAAAGACATGATAGGAGTCCCGGTGATGCTCGGCAAAGCAATCCTTACGTCCTTGACGATCCTCATCAGCTCCTTACCAAAGGGCATCGTTGCGTCAGGCTGGCAAAATTCCGTGATCAACACTGGGATGAAGGTGGCCATCTATAAATTTTGAAATAATCGAAGAGAAATCAGAAATGAGTAGATGAGAGTATAGGAATTTTAAAGACAAAGAGATACAATCCTAAGTCTTTCCAATCCTAGAGGTTACGTCCTACGGTCAGCGTGTGCTCTGATACCATTTCTGTAGCGACCCGACCTGAAAGGTCGAATCTCCGGTGTTTCTGTACCATCCCAAGATCATGCTGGTACACACACGATACATCAATGTATATATCAAAGGGAAATCACACAACATTATATTAATCGAAATCTCATATCGAGTCCTTTATTACAATAATCATTACAATAAAGTGGCTGAAGGCCAACTCATGAGAATATCTAAATCTTGCGGAAGCGTCGAAGGTAGATGAGTCCATCTGACTCCAAGGGCATCTCACTGAGCATAGAACGCGTCCTCACTCCTGGTCGGAAAAGTACTCTGCAACATGATACGTTGCAGCCATGTAGGTCAGCATATGGAATATGCCAGCAAAGTCACAAGAGAGGGGTGAAAAGATAATCATCTAATCTATATGCAAATATGGCAGGTGGGGTGGTAAGTTTTTGCGTAAAGCCAAGTTTTTCCTACATCAAGGGAGGGGTTAAGCAAAATATTAGTAAGTTTGTTGATTAATGAGATGGTTCCACCAACCACTTCTCATTCCCAATTTGAATATACCCACATCCTCATTATTAATTGTGTTGAGAGTTCCGGAAGTTTCAATTCCTTTGGCTCAAGTCGTCCATGACCGTGAACACGGCTAATCGATTAGGTTTTGAATACTCTGCAGAGTTTTGCACACGTTCCCCACAAGATTTGGTCGCCTCCGTTTGATTTCTCGCACTTCAGGGTGTTTGAGAAACGGATGACCAAAACATGGTCTTCCAAAGGGTTTCCCCGCGACTCTGTCGGTGCCCATCCTTTCCTACCGTTCTTCTACCTCTCGTAGCACCGCCTGTCAAGGGTCACCACGATATCCAACCAAGCCAGAGCCCATAATGACTTGTGGCTGTGCAGGTAAGCCTTGGGTTTTAAAGCATCCATCCATCTCTTTGTGCCTGGGTGGACCTTTCCGCGTGAATACTGGCCATCTCTAGCAGCACCTAGGCAAATCCACTGGTTTCTCCAGGGTGCCGTTCAACCATCATCCACCCAGAGGTATGTTGAAAACTCGGAGTCTTAAATCTTGATCATTATGTAGGTCTTGAAATTATTAACTCTCTCAACTCTCATGAATCACACAACCAACCCCGTCTACTAATAGCATAGCAAAAGGTAAAACAACGTTTCCCGGGGCCAATGTGTCAAAGAGGTTGAGGGGGTACCTACCACATGATACTACAACAATGTACCCAAGTTTCCAACTAACCTATCTTGCATGCAATTGGGGAGATGGTAGAACTAATGCATATAAAACATGGGTAAACATGGTCAAAGTGACTTGCCTGATTGATGATCTTCGTACGTGAGTGACTCTAAGTAACAAGCTTCGCACTCCGGATAATCTAACGAAACAAACAAGCACTCAAATAAGTATACAACAAAATAACAACTCATAACATCAACCAAGAACTAGTAAACAATCAAGACAAAACAATGCACAAATCTCAAGTAAGAAAACACACAAAGTTTTGTTTACTAGGAGGTGATTGATAAAACACTACTATCTTTATAAAACTATTTTGAATCTAAGTTTGTTGAGAAAACTTTTGTAAAGTTTGTAAAAGTTTTGATAAACACTAAATGGAACAAATATAGTTTTACTAACAAGAGAGCAAAACAAAACTATTACTAACTAGTTGTTTTAATCAAATTAACCTATTTGAAAAGAAGTTGTGATTCCTATGTTAAATAAAATTAAACTAAGCAAATTTATATTTTTATTAACAGTGAGTGAAATCACTAAATGTTTATTAACAGAACCTAATAAACAAATGAAACCAAATCTAAATTTAAACTAATTAAAACTAAGTATATAAAACTATATTATAATACTAGGCAGATTCTATTTTTGGTTAAAACAATAATCAAATATATCCTAAATATCTTCAAACTAAGCATGAAGGTAGTCCTAACTAATACCAAACAGTAGCAAAAAGATTCATGTAAAAATCTATTTTCAAACTCTAGTTATACAAATTTGAAGAGTTTAAGCAAATTTGATTCAATTCAAATTTTATAGTTCAAATTTGAAATTTAAAAGTACAGGGTGAAACTACATGAAAAATGTGAGCTATTGCAAAAAGAATCAACTCAAAACACTAAATATATTAAAAGATATAGTTAAAACAAATTTTGAAACCATTCTGTTAATTAAAACAAAAACAGAAAAGAAACCTGACTTGCAACGGCCAGGGGGCTACGTGGCGCTGTCCGATTGGCTAAGGGGGGTGTGCGCGCGAGGGTTAGAGGTGGGCGACCGGTCCGTAAAGGAAAACGGTTCGGATTTAAATCCGTTCTAATCTGGACCATGGGTTTTGGATCCAAGGGGTGGGAGTGCTCACGGGGTAAAGTCGCCGGCGTCGGGGGTTCTCCGGTGGATCCAAAGGCGGCGAAGTCGACAGCGTGGTGCTCCGGTGGTCGGGGAAGACAGTGGAGTGGTCCGAGCAACGGCGACGGGTCTCCGGAGTCGAAAGGTGAGGTCGGTTGGGCGAGAGGTGGTCGGAATTGGTGGCTACGGTCGACGGGAGATCCGGTGGGGGTGGCTACTCCGGCGTGCAATTGCGGCAGCCTTCCGGCGAGAGAGAGAGGGGGCTCGGGGGAAATGGATGCAGGGAGTGGCCGGCTACTTATAGGGTGCTCGGGGGTGCGGGGAGTTAAGAGAGGAGAGAGATCCGGGAGGGAAAGAAACGGCCGGCGAGGATCTCCGGCGCGCGCGGGGAGGAGGGAGATGACCGTTCGGTAGTAACGATCGGTCGGGGTGGGGTCCAGTGTCAGCGAGAGGAGAGCGTGTCCGTTACGCCCGGTCGGCCGATCGGTAATAAATGCGCGAATAACTGCCCATGGGCCGGCCCGTTTAATACAGTAACCGTTACCGTTTCCTTTAATAATTTTCCAGAGACATTCAAAAACATTTAAAGCATTCAAATCATCTCTAAATATAGGGTATTATATATCAAAATTTACAGAATAATAAATGCTATTTAATGAACATTTTTATTCTGTCATTTGGACACTTTTAAAAAAATATTATTTTCAGAAATTGCCTAATTGTTTTTAAACCCTTTTTGCAAATATTTTCAAAATAACTCCTGGTTATTTTTGTTCAAATAAATCACCAATTTGACCCTGGTGTGGAGTGTCATGTTACTCCCCTCTTATTTTGAACATTTAACCAAAATTTCCAATAGGTGAAAGCAACATAGGGAAAAGTAGAAAGAGCTTTCTGGAATTCAGAAGAGGCATTTCAACTAACACATACAATCAAGCAATGATGATGATAGATGCATAGCTATATCATAACATTCCAAAATGGAATTTTGGGATGTTACAGTAACGGTCATGAGAGTCCACGGAGGGCTCCACCCATAAGGGTCCACGAAGTAGCAACCTTGACTATTCTATACGGCTTCCGTCCATGAAGGACTAGCCTCACTATGTGTAGATCTTCACGAAGTAGGCGATCTCCCTGCCCTTACAAACTTCTTGGTTCACTCCACAACAATAAGTAGGAGGCTCCCAAGCGACACCTAACCAATCTAGGAGGCACAACCCTCCAAAAGGTAATAGGCTCGGTAATGACGATGAACTCCTTGCTCTTGTGCTTCAAGATGATAGACTCCTCAACACACAATCACTCTCTGACAGATTTGGCTTGGTAGAAGAGATGGGATTAGTGGAAAGCAACTTGGGGAGGCTAGAAATCAAGATCCATATGGTTGGAGTGGAAGATCTTGACCTCAACACAAGGGTAGGTGGCTCTCTCTGAAAAAACTGAGTAGGATAGGTATGGAATAGTTCTGAGTGCTTCCTTTTTTCGAGTGGGTGGTGGTGAAGGGGTATATATAGGCATCCCCAAAAATTCAACAGTTACACACAAAATGACCAACTCGGTGACACCGATATGTTAATCTCGGTGGTACCAAAGTGACCAAAAGGTGGCAACTTTTGAATCTCGGTGAGACTAATATAGGATTCTCGGTTGCACCAACAAGGTGACCAATGGTCAGAATTGCCAAACTCGGTGACGCTGATTCAACATTCTCGGACAGAGTCAAAGTGTGAACTTGCATAACAGAAAGTTGGCAACCCAACTCGGTGGCACCGAAAGCAGTGTCGGCTGCACCGAAGTGGCTAGGGTTTGGCTGAGTCTGTCTAGGGTTTGTTATTAGTGGCATCGGGATAGGAATGTTGGTTGTACCGATTTTGCATGTTTGGCTAGAGACAAACTTTTGTTGGACAGCTTGTGGATGTTTTTGGTGACTATCACTTGTGGAGGTATGAGCATTTTGTTCACCAACAAAACATTACCCCCTTTTAATAGTATTGGCTTTCCTATGGACTCAAAGTGATTTCTCACACATGTAAAATGTAGAGTCCTCTTGCTTGAATCTTGGCCAACCTATTTCCTTGCATCTTGGGGTAATTCCACAGTCTCCACAATCCTTTTGCCAACTCAACTCTCCATGGACTTGTTGGGGTACGTTGCATGGGAAAAAAAATTCCTACGCACACGTAAGATCTATCCATGGTGATGAGCATCTACGAGAGGGAGAGTGGATCTACGTACCCATGTAGATCACTAAGCGGGAAGCGTTAAGAAACGCGGTTGCTATAGTCGAATGTCTTCGTGATCCAAATTGCCGAGCGTCCCGCGATCTCATCACGATCCGTCCCACGATCCAATCATGATCCGTCCCGCGATCCAATCACGATCCGTCCCGCGAACTCATCATGATCAGTCCCGCGATCTCGTCGCGATCCGTCCCGCGAACTCATCATGATCCGTCCTGCGATCTCGTCGCGATCCGTCCCGCGAACTCATCACGATCCGTCTCGTGATCTTGATCACGGTCCTTCCGATCTAGCGCCGAACGGACGGCACCTCCGCGTTCAGCACACGTGCAGCTTGATGACGATCTCCACCGTCTTGACCCAGCAAGAGGAAGTGGAGAGGAGGAAGAGTTCACCGGCAGCGTGACGGCGCTCTGGCGATGGTGGTGGAGCAATTCCGGCAAGGCTTCGCCTAAGCATTGTGGAAATCCGATCTAGAGGAGCACCAATGGAACGGGTAGCATGTGGCCATAAAATCTAGTGCAGCGCAAGGGCCAAGGCCCCATACGGTCGGCCGAATCCACTAGGATTGGAGGACTTTCCTCCAATCCTAGTAGGACTAGGATTCATCCCCCTTTTTTTCACCTTTTCCTATTGGGTTTTCTTCTCTAGCCACATGGGCCTTGTGTGGGAGTTTCCACCAGCCCACTAAGTGCTGATATTCACTCTCCCACAGCCCATGAAGTCTCTTGGGTCGAAATACCTCTCCCGATGGTCCCCGGGTACACTACCGGCAGTCCCGGTACACTACCGATGAGCCCGAAACTTTTCCGGCGACCAAAATAGGACTTCCTATATATGAATCTTTACCTCCGGACCATTCCGGAGCTCCTCGTGACGTCCGAGATCTCATTCAGGACTCCTAACAACCTTCGGTCACCACCATACATAACTCTATACTACCAAAACGTCACCAAACCTTAAGTGTGCAGACCCTGCGGGTTCGAGAACTATGTAGACATGACCGAGACACCTCCATGGCCAATAACCAATAGCGGGACCTGGATGCCCATATTGGTTCCTACATATTCTACAAAGATCTTTATCGGTCGAACCTTTATGTCAAGGATTCAGTTAATCCCGTATGCTGTTCCCTTTGTTCTTCGGTATGTTACTTGCCCGAGATTCGATCGTCGGTATCTCCATACCTAGTTCAACCTCGTTACCGGCAAGTCTCTTTACTTGTTTCGTAATACAAGATCCTGTGACTAACACTTAGTCACATTGCTTGCAAGGCTTGTTGTGATGTTGTATTACCGAGTGGGCCCTAAGATACCTCTCCGTCACACGGAGTAACAAATCCCAGTCTTGATCCTTGCCAACTCAACAGACACCCTCGGAGATACCTGTAGAGTACCTTTATAGTCACGCAGTTATGTTGCGACGTTTGATACACAAAAGACACTCCTCCGGTGTCAGTGAGTTGCATGATCTCATTGTCATAGGAACATATACTTGACATGCAGAAAACAGTAGCAATAAAGTGACACGATCATATGCTACGTTTGTAGTTTGGGTCTTGTCCATCACACCATTCTCCTAATGATGTGATCCCGTTATCAAATGACATCTCATGTCCATGGCTAGGAAACCATAGCCATCTTTGATGAACGAGCTAGTTTATTAGAGGCATACTAGGGACATGGTTTTGTCTATGTATCCACACATGCATCTAAGTCTCCGATCAATACAATTATAGCATGGATAATAAACGATTTATCATGAACAAGGAAATATGATAATAACTAATTTATTATTGCCTCTAGGGCATATTTCCAATAGGACTATTCTCTGAAATACACTAGATAGAGATGTTAGTCCAAGAGACAATGTAAGTTGTCATGAATTATCAAAACCACCAAGGGAGCATGTTGTGCTTTCAGTCTCCCCCTTTTTGGTAATTGATGACAACATACAATCAAAGCTTCAATTAAAGATATGTATGGATGCAATGAAGACTTGGAGAAACACATGCCCTAGATTTGCTCCCTTAAATGTGTACAGTCCTTTAAAGGATAGTTGCTTTGGAATGCATGGACACACATATGGATGAAAGGGATATAAGAGTCATGTGTATCTTGGCTATATGCATCAATATATGTGAATGAAATGTATATCCTTGATCAAAACTTCACTCTTGCAAACAATATGTGCAAGAAGCAAGAGATCATGTCGATCGATATGATGCATATACTTACCTTGAGTTCTTGAGCATTCTAGTAGTAGAGACACACTTGAGAAAACAATGTTAGGAAACACAAGAGTATACTACTAAACAAAAGCAATAGAACTCAACGAATACCAAGATATGGAGAACATATAAAATATGATAATCATTAAGATTGATATGTCTCCACCTTTAGCATTAATCTATTATATCTTTTCTCCCCTTAGATGTGAAAATGGTAGTACATCCTCTCCCCCTGAATCTCAGCATGTAGATATTGGGATTGTATAGGGTGAGGAAAGGAATCCTTTGTTCACTTGAGGCTTTTCTCCAAAAGTAGTTTTCTCCCCCTACATTGTTATTCTCCCCTTGTTTATATAAGTGTGAATTTTTTATATTTTCCTCTCCCCTTAAGTCACATCCCCCCTTTGCATAAGCATGTAACTCTCCCTTTATCACAAAGCTTTGATATTCTCCCCCTTTGGCATAAAATACCAAAAAGGTTAAACTTGGGAGTAGTGACAGGGATCATTGACAAGGAAGGGATCCTGGAGAACAAGGGTCATTGAAAGTTGGGTTCATTAAAAGAATAAGGGAATCATTGAATGTAACTTCTCTCCCTTTTGCAAATTTTAGTTTTCTTCTCCTTGGAGCTAGGGATCCTTGAATAAAGAATTTCTCCCCCGAAGTATTGTTTGTTCTTCTCCCCCTATTTTTTTAAACGAAGGGGTCATCAAAGGAACAAGAATATCACAAGAACAGAAACAAACACAGATTTAGAAAACAAAGAAAAATCGGCGACTCTGGGATAAATAAATCGATGGTACCGGGATTGTGGAGTGCAGCTCATCTGCAAATTCGGTAGGACCGAGTTATTTATATCGTGGCTCCGAATGAGAGACCAAGTTTCTGTTTTCACAGAGACAAAAGAAATAGTTTCAAAAAGAAGATACGGAATTTTTACAAAAGTCATCAAATAGATAACATTTGAGTGGTTACGAGAGATCATGAAAATAGAAAGCAAACCACGCAAGATTCTTAACTAAATGATGGGCGGTGATTAGGTCACCTATATTAGAGTATATTGACTTAGGAGCCAAGCAAGAATACTTGATCATAGGTCATACTCATCGTTTAAGCTCAAAATGGGGTTATCATTTTTTGATTATGCATTTTAATGTCTTCATATCACTTGAGTTTCTCTAGCCCATGACTTGGAGTAAAGCCTTTTCAAGGATATGAGTACATACCTTTGAGTGATGCTGATGACGTTGCTCGGGGTTGATGACGATCACCTTGACTTTGGAGCTATCCTTCTCGTTCTAGTACACTAGTCACCTACAAAGGTTAGTCATGCAAGGAAGAACAATGGATATATCATGATACTACTTAAGTTTTGGCAACTAAGATCAAGTATATGTCAAGGATATGTTTTTGTTGTCTTCGTCCTTCCATCATCAAGAGGGGTTGTGGATACTTTGTAATGACAAGATTGCTTATGATTGGAGTTGATGGCAATCTTGTGGAATGAAGTTCTTCCAAGTACTTGCAAAGGTCAGATGCAATGCAAGGGAGCATAGAATTCCATGGCATATGATAACGAGCTATGGGCACATGGAGATAACAAGAAAGTTCATGCCCTTGCTTGCAACTGAATGAGTCTAGCTCAAGTTTGAAGCATCAATGATGTTGAACTCACTCCTCAAGTGACAAAATGTTTTCTCATCAAGTGGCTTGGTGAAGATATTGGCCAATTGCTTGTTAGTACGAACATGCTTAAGATTGATATCTCCTTTGGCAACATGATCCCGAATGAAATGATGTCGAACTTGAATATCCTTGGTTCGAGAATGTTGCACAGGATTATGTCTAATTTTAATAGCACTTTCATTGTCACTAAGTAATGGAACATTTTTAACATAAATTCCATAATCCTTAAGCGTTTGTGTCATCCATAGTAATTGCGCACAACAAGATCCAGCAGCAATATACTCAGCTTCGGTAGTAGATAGAGATACCGAGTTTTGTTTTTTGGAGGACCAAGACGCAAGAGATCTACCTAAAAATTGACAAGTACCCAAGGTGGATTTTCTATCAACCTTGTCATTGGCATAGTTCGAATCGAAATAGCCAACAAGATTAAAAGAAGATCCCTTGGGATACCAAATGCCAAAGGTTGGTGTTTGTATCAAGTACCTCACAATACGTTTCATAGCCAAAAGATGACACTCTTTAGGTGCACCTTGATATCTAGCACACGTGCAAACACTAAGCATAATATTGGGACGAGATGCACACAGCTATAATAATGAACCAAGCATAGATTGATAAACCTTTTGATCAACCGGTTCATCCTCCCTGGTAAGGTCAATATGTCCACTAGTGGGCATAAGAGTTTTCATACCTTTGCAATCCTACATGTTGAATTTCTTGATCAAGTCCTTGGTATACTTAGTTTGAGAGATGAAAGTTCCTTCTCTTGATTTCTTGATTTGCAATCCAAGAAAGAATTTCAGCTCACACATCATAGACATCTCATACTTCTCGGGCATCAACCTTCCAAACCTATCACTAAATTGAGGGTTAGTGGAACCAAAGATAATATCATCCACATAGATTTGGAACACAAACTATTCTCCATTAACTCTCTTAGTTAACAAGGTCGCATCAATCTTTCCAATTTCAAAACCTTTTTCGATGAGAAATGATGACCCACAAGTATAGGGGATCTATCATAGTCCTTTCGATAAGTAAGAGTGTCGAACCCAACGAGGAGCGGAAGGAAATGACAAGTGGTTCTCAGTAAGGTATTCTCTGCAAGCACTAAAATTATCGGTAACAGGTAGTTTTGTGATAAGATAATTCGTAACGGGTAGCAAGTAACAATTGCAACAAAGGTGTAGCAAGGTGGACCAATCCTTTTTATAGCAAAGGACAAGCCTGGACAAACTCTTATATAAAGCAAAGCGCTCCCGACGACACATGGGAATTTATGTCAAGTTAGTTTTGATCATGCTCACTTGATTCGTGTTCGCCACTTTGATAATTTTGATATGTGGGTGGATCGGTGCTTGGGTGCTGTCCTTACTTGGACAAGCCTCACACTTATGATTAACCCTCCCGCAAGCATCCGCAACTAAGAAAGAAGAATTAAGATAAATCTAAACATAGCATGAAACATGTGGATCCAAATCAGCCCCTTACGAAGTAACGCGTAAACTAGGGTTTAAGCTTCTGTCACTCTAGCAACCCATCATCTACTTATACTTCCCAATGACTTCCTCTAGGCCCAAACAATGGTGAAGTGTTATGTAGTCGATGTTCACATAACACCACTAGAGGAGAGACAACATACATCTCATCAAAATATCGAACGAATACCAAATTCACATGATTACTTATAACAAGACTTATCCCATATCCTCAGGAACAAACGTAACTACTCATGAAACATATTCAAGTTCATAATCAGAGGAGTATAAGTGATGATCAAGGATCTAAACATATAATCTTCCACCAAGTAAACCAACTAGCATCAACTACAAGGAGTAATCAACACTACTAGCAACCCACAGGTACCAATCTGAGGTTTTGAGACAAAGATCGGATACAAGAGATGAACTAGGGTTTGGAGAGGAGATGGTGCTGATGAAGAGGTTGAAGGATATTGACCCCCTCTCGATGAGAGGATCGTTGGTGATGACGATGGCTTCGATTTCCCCCTCTCGGAGGGAAGTTTCACCGGCAGGATCGCCCTACTGAAGCTCTAGATTGGTTCTGCCCAAGTTCCGCCTTGAGACGGCAACGCTTCATCCCGAGAGGTCTCTTATGATTTTTTCCTCGAAGAAACCCTCCATATAGGAGAAGATGGGCACCGGAGGGCTGCAGGTGGGCCACAAGCTCGATAGCCGCGGCCAGGGGGCGCTGCCAGCAGGCTTGTGGTTCCCTGGTGGGCCTCCTGATGTATTTATTTCTCCTAGTATTTTTTTGATATATTCCAAAATAATTCTCCGTAGATTTTAGGACTTTTGGAGTTGCGCAGAATAGGTATATCAGATTTGCTCCTTTTCTAGTCCAGAATTCCAGCTGCCGTCATTCTCCCTCTTCATGTAGACCTTGTAAAATAAGAGAGAAAAGGCATAAGTATTGTACCAAAATGTGTAATAACAGCCCATAATGCAATAATATCAATATAGAATCATGATGCAAAATGGACGTATCAACTCCCCCAAGCTTAGACTTCGCTTGTCCTCAAGCGAAAGCCAAAATCAGTAAATATGCCCACATGTTTAGAGATAGAGGTGTCGATAAAATAAAATACAGACATGAAGGCATCATGATCATCTTTATAATAGCAACATATATTGACATATAATTTCTTATGCCAAAGTAACAATTCATTCACAATGGCAAAGTATGAATCAAGAACTCTATTGAGAACTGACAAACTATGATCTCAGTCATTAAACCAATTCCAATTTATCATAATGTGGGAAAGAGTCAATATAAGAGCTTGTAAATCAAACCCACATACTCAATCATCTTTTAGTCTTTCACAATTGCTAACACTCACGAGGTACCTATGAGTTCAAAGTTTCAATCGGACACAGAGAAAGATAGGGGCTTATAGTGTTGCCTCCCAACTATTTACCTCAAGGGTAACGTCAATAGTAATAACTCATGCTCACCCACTTTTGAGTGGATATATGTGCCTAGATCATTCCCCAACATGTGGCACTTGCTAGATAAAGGCGAAAATAACGAAGGTGATTGAGATCACCACGACTCTTGCATAAAGGTAAGTACTAGAAAATAAAAGTAACAGACAGGCCCTTCACAGAGGGAAGCAGAGGTTGTCATGTGCTTTTATAATTGGATGCATAATCTCTTAATGCAAAAGAATGTCACTTTATATTGCCCCTTGTGATAGAGAACTTTATTATGCAGTCCGTCGCTTTTATGTCTTCCCTATCACAAGTTCGTATAAAGTTTATTTTCCTCACACTAATAGATCACACATATTTAGAGAGCAATTTTTATTGCTTGCACCGATGAAAACTTACTTGAAGGATCTTATTCTATCCTTAGGTAGGTATGGTAGACCCTCATGGAAAAACTGGGTTAAGGGTGTTTGGATGCACAAGTAGTATCTCTACTTGGTGCAGAAGTTTTGGCTGATATGAGGTGGAAGCAAGCGACACATGTTGAGGGATCTATAACAATATAACTTCTATTCGGAAATAAGTAAACATAAACCATTATGTTGTCTTCCTTGTCCAACATCAACTTCTTAACATATAATATTTCAATGAGTGCTCACAATCATAAAAGATGTCCAAGATAATATATTTATATGTGAACCTCTCTTTCTTTATCACTTCCTTTTAATTGCCCCAGTGACCAACAGCTATGCTTGTCAACCCACAACAGGTTTCAATCGACATACTTTTTATATGTGAAGCCATCACTCTCCATAAGATTTTCATATGTACTCTTTGCTTTTATTCAACACTTCTTTCTACTTCATCTTTCTCAAGATTAAAATCATACCAAGCAAGGCCCTCAACTCAAAAGCACTTTTCATTATATAACTCACGGACTTGCTTACATAGGGGGAATCATAAAGAAAAGACTCAAAACTAGATCACACGAAAAGTTTATTATAGTAGATCAAGACATAACCAAAAGGATTGAACTAAAAAAAGATGATGAAAATAAAAATAAAAATAAAAACGAAAGATGTGATGGTGATACGATACCGGAGCACCTCCCCCAAGCTTGGCACAAGCCAAGGGGAGTGCCCATACCCATGTGTTTAGTTGTTTGGCTTCGAAGGTGATGATGTGGGAGTTGTTGATGAGGTTGGAATATTGTCCTCCATCTTCCAAGGCATAGGCTCACCATCATAAAAGGATGAACGAGTCTCCGGAATCCTCAAATCTGCAGCCAAACTCATTCTCTTAAATCTGTATTCATACTCACAGTTTTGGTTTTGCAGGTCGTAGATCTGGGCTTGGAGGTGCTCGATTATCTCGTAAAGCTTGAAGATGTGATCCACAACGTCATTGGCGTCCAGCTTATGTTTATGGCCAAACTCCGCAATCATCATCTGATTAGCATCGAGTCCCCGTTCCACCATCCCTTGGCACTTGAAGACCTGCTGCTCCGTTGCTTCGAGCCTTGTCTCCATGCTTCCGGTTTTCTTTGTCCCCTCCACATCACGGATGTGCAGCACCCCCTCACGCACCTCAATGGTTGTAGGGTGTTGCAGCACCTCCGCAAGGTAGGGGCTGATGGCCTTCTCGGAGAACTTGTCCTTCGAAACACTTGAGGACACCATGTTGACCTAAATCTGATGTAGAAACAACTCAAAAGAGAAAATGGGTGGTATTGTCGTGATACGAGAGTCAAAACCTTCGGGAGATTATATAATGAATTTTTACTGACCCGAAGGAGTATGCCACAAGAAAACAGAGTCCGAGTGGTGCACGAGGTGGCCACACCGAGCAGGCTTGTTGCCTCCTCGTGCACTATTCGGACTACTTTAAATTTTCCTAATTTTTTAAATATTCCAAAACAGATGAAAATTGTCATAGAAAAAGTTTTGGAGTCTTTTTACTTACCTTACCATGTACCTATTCCTTTTCGGAGTCTAAAACGTTCTGGTAAGTCTCCCTAATGTACTCCTCCGAAGTTATGGTATTGATGATATTGGTTTCAACATTTATGGGAGTACCTGAGATATAATGTTTGATTATTTGACCGTTCACCACCTTCGGGTTTGTTCCTTCGGTGTTGTTAATCTTGATGGCATTGGAATGGCATACCTCTTCGATGACGTAAGGACCTTCCCATTTAGAGAGAAGTTTTCCTGCAAAAAATCTTAAACGCGAATTGTATAGCAAGACATGATCACTTACATTAAATTCACGCTTTTGTATCCTTCTATCATGCTCTTAACCTTTTCTTTAAACAACTTAGCATTCTCATAGGCTTGGGTTCTCCATTCATCAAGTGAGCTAATGTCAAATAACCTCTTCTCACTAGTAAGTTTGAAATCATAATTGAGCTCTTTGATTGCCCAATAAGCCTTATGTTCTAGCTCTAGAGGTAAGTGACATGCTTTACCATAAACCATCTTATACGGAGACATACCCGTAGGATTTTTGTAAGCAGTTATATAAGCCCACAATGCATCATAGAGTTTCTTAGACCAATTCTTCCTAGATCTATTAACAGTCTTTTGCAAAATCAATTTAATCTCTCTATTGCTCAATTCTACTTGACCACTGGACTGAGGATGATAAGGGGATGCAACTCTATGATTAACATCATATTTACCGAGCAATTTACGGAAAGCACCATGAATAAAATGTGAACCACCATCAGTCATCAGATATCTAGGGACACCAAATCCAGGGAAAATAACTTTTGTAAGCATTTTAATATAAGTGTTATGATCAGCGCTACTAGTTGGAATTGTTGGGGAACGTTGCATGGGAAACAAAAAAATTCCTATGCACACGCAAGATCTATCCATGGTGATGAGCATCTACGAGAGGGAGAGTGGATCTACGTACCCTTGTAGATCGCTAAGTGGGAAGCATTAATAAACGCGGTTGATGTAGTCGAACGTCTTCGCGATCCAAATCGCCGAGCGTCCCGTGATCCAATCACGACCCGTCCCGATCTAGCACCGAACGGATGGCACCTCCGCGTTCAACACACATACGGCTTGATGATGATCTCCGCCTTCTTGATCCAACAAGAGGGAGCGGAGAGGTAGACGAGTTCTCCGGCAGCACGACGGCATTGTGGCGATGGTGGTGGAATAAGTCCAGCAGAGCTTTGCCTAAGCACTACTGAAACCGATCTAGAGGAGAAACTACGAACTAGAGGGTAGGGTTGCACGTGGCTGAAAATCTGTAGCAAAAATCCTAAAACCTCTAGTATATATAAGAGGAGGAGCGGAGGAGACTTGCACAAGGGCTAGCCCTAGGAGGCTTCGGCTGAAGTGGAGAGGAGGAGTCCTCCTCCTCCACTCCTAGTAGGATTAGGACTCCTTCCTTATTTCCACCTTTTTGCCCTTTTCCACCTTTTTCTCTTTGGAATTTCTTCCTAACCACATGGGACTTCTGTAGGACTTAGGCCAGCCCACTAAGGGCTGGTATTTATCCTCTCACAGCCCATGTAGCCTCTTGGGTCGAAATACATCTCCCGATGGTCCCTCATTACCCTCCCGGTACTCCTGGTACACTACCGATGAGCCCGGAACTTTTCCGGTGACCAAAACAGGACTTCCTATATATCAATCTTTACCCCCGGACCATTCCGAAGCTCCTCGTGATGTCAGGGATCTCATCCGGGACTCTGAACAACCTTTGGTTACCACCATGCATAACTCTATACTACCGAAACATCACCGAACCGTAATTGTGCAGACCCTACGGGTTCGAGAACTATGTAGACATGACCGAGACACCTCTATGGTGAATAACCAACAGTTGGACCTGGATGCCCATATTGGTTCCTACATATTCTATAAAGATCTTTATCAGTTGAACCAATATGTCAAGGATTCAGTTAATCCCATATGATGTTCCCTTTGTTCTTCGACATGTTACTTGCTCGAGATTCGATCATCGGTATCTCCATACCTAGTTCAACCTCGTTACCAGCAAGTATCTTTACTCGTTTCTATAATACAAGATCCCGTGACTAACACTTAGTCACATTGCTTGCAAGGCTTGTTGTGATGTTGTATTACCGAGTGGGCCCTGAGATACCTCTCCGTCACATGGAGTAACAAACCCCAGTCTTGATCCATGCCAACCCAACAGACACCCTCGGATACACCTATAGAGCACCTTTATAGTCACCCAATTACGTTGCGATGTTTGATACACACAAGGAACTCCTCCAGTGTCCGTGAGTTGCATGATCTCATGGTCGTAGGAACATATACTTGACATGCAGAAAACTGTAGCAATAAACTAACATGATCATATGCTATGTTTATAGTTTGGGTCTCGTCCATCGCATCATTCTCCTAATGATGTGATCCCGTTATCAAATGACATCACATGTCAATGGCTAGGAAACCTTGACCATCTTTGATCAAGGAGCTAGTTCACTAGAGGCATACTAGGGACAAAGTGTTGTCTGTTAATCCACACATGTAATGTGTTTCCAATCAATACAATTATAGCATGGATAATAAACAATTAATGAACAAGGAAATATAATAATAAGCACTTTATTTATTGCCTCTAGGGTATATTTCCAACAGTCTCCCACTTGCACTAAGGTCAATAATCTAGTTCACATCACTATGTGATTTCCATTGTAATGAATCGAACACCCATGCAGTTCTGGTGTTGATCATGTTTAGCCCTTGGAAGAGGTTTAGTCATCGGGTCTGCAACATTCAGATCCGTGTGCACTTGTGAAACCTTGGTGTAATTCTCCTTGATGTAATCGCAGATGGAATTGAAGTGTTGCTTTATGTGTCTGGTCCTCTTGTGAAACCTTGGTTCCTTGGCCAGAGCAATGGCACCTGTGTTGTCACAGAACAGAGTCATTGGATTCAGTGCAGTAGGCACTACTCCAAGATCTGTCATGAACTGCTTCATCCAGACACCTTCCTTTGCTGCCTCCGATACTGCGATGTACTCTGCCTCGCATGTAGAATCGGCTACGACGCTTTGCTTGGAACTGCACCAGCTTACCGCTCCCCCGTTGAGAATAAATATGTTTGCGACTTAGAGTCATACGGATCAGTGTCAAAGCTTGCGTCGACGTAACCCTTTACGACGAGCTCTTCATCACCTCCATAAACGAGAAACATTTCCTTAGTCCTTTTCAGGTACTTAAGGATATTCTTGAATGTCGTCCAGCGCTCCATTCTAGGATCACTTTGAAACCTTCCGGTCATACTTATGGCAAGGCTGACATCGGGTCTTGTGCACAACATTGCATACATGATAGAGCCTATGGATGAAGCATAGGGGATGACACTCATCTTCTCTCTATCTTCTGTAGTCACTAGGCATTGAGTCTTACTCAACTTCACACCTTGTAACACAGGCAAGAACCCCTTTCTTGGACTGATCCATTTTGAACTTCTTCAAAACTTTATCAAGGTATGTGCTCTGTGAAAGTGCTATTAAGCGTCTCGATCTATCTTTATAGATCTTAATGCCTAATATGAAAGCAGCTTCTCCTAGGTCCTTCATTGAAAAACTCTTGTTCAAATATTCCTTCACGCTTTCTAGCATTTCTATATTGTTTCCAATCAGCAATATGTCATCCACATATAATATTAGAAACGCTATAAAGATCCCACTCACTTTCTTGTAAATACAAGCTTCTCCATAAACTTGTATAAACCCAAACGCTTTGATCACCTCATCCAAATGGTTATTCCAACTCCAAGATGCTTGCACCAATCCAAAAATGGATCGCTAGAGTTTGCAAACTGTGTCAGCATTCTCTGGATCGACAAAACCTTCTGGTTGCATCATATACAACTCTTCCTCAAGGAAACTATTGAGGAATGCTATTTTGACATCCATCTGCCAAATTTCATAGTCGAAATATGCAGCTATTGCTAAGATGATTCTGACAGACTTAAGCATCGCTACGGGTGAGAAGGTCTCATCGTAGTCAACTCCTTGAACTTGTGAAAAACCTTTGCCACAAGTCAAGCTTTATAGACGGTGACATTACCGTCCACGCTCGTCTTCTTCTTAAAGATCCATTTATTCTGAATGGCCTTTCGCCCATCAGGTAATACTTCCAAACTCCATACTTTTTTTCATGGGATAATTGTATTTGAGCCCTTAGTTGTATCACCGTCGACAGGAATACCCCTAGTTTTGGAAAACCCACGGTCATGCCCACATCACTTTGCTCGTCTTGTGCTTTTGCCCTTTGACCGTTTGACTTTCATTTTGAAAAAATCATAACTAATTCATACTAACTCAGAAAAAATCAAATAAGATATCAAAATATTCAGAAACACATCACCTATATGTGTATGACATTTGCATTCATGAGGAAATTCTTGGGAAGTCCCCATATCAGTTTTTGCTCATATAGGTGATGGGGACTTTCCAACACTTTTTTCATGAATGTAAATGACATGCACATATAGGCGATGTGTTTCCGAACATTTTGATATCTTATTTGCCTTTTTACGAGTTAGTATCAAATAGTAATGAAGTTTTCAAAATGACAGTCAAAAGGTCAAAGGGCAAAAGCACAAGACAAACAAAGTGTTGTGGGCATGAGCACATGTTTTCCAAAACTAGGGGTATTCCTGTTGAAGGTGACACAATTAAGGGCACAAATACAATTATTCCTTTTTTCATACATGGATCCCATCTCGGATTTCATGGCCTGTAACCATTTCTCGGAATCCGGGCCCATCATCGCTCCTACATAGCTCGTAGGTTCATTGTTGTCCAACAACATGACCTCCAAGACAGGGTTGCCGTACCACTCAGTAGCAGTACGCGCCCTTGTCGACCTACGAGGTTCAATAGTAACTTGATCCAAAGCTTCATGATCATCATCATTAACTTCCTCTTCAACTGTCATAGGCTCCACAGAAACATCTTTCTGCGCTGCGCTACTCTCTGTTTGAAGTAAAGGTTCAATAACCTCATCAAGTTCTATTTTCCTCCCACTCAATTCTTTCGAGAGAAACTCTTTCTCAAGAAATGTTCCTTTCTTAGCGACAAACACTTTGCCTTCGAATCTGAGATAGAAGGTATACCCAACTGTCTATTTCGGGTATCCTATGAAGACATATTTCTCCGCTTTGGGTTCCAGCTTTTCAGGCTGAAGCTTTTTGACATAAGCATCACATCCCCAAACTTTAAGGAACGACAACTTTGGCCTCTTGCCAAACCACAATTCATATGGCGTCGTCTCGACGGATTTTGATAGTGCCCTATTTAAAGTGAATACAACTCTCTCTAATGCATAACCCCAAACCGATAGTGGCAAATCGGCAAGAGACATCATAGAATGCACCATATCTAATAAGGTTCGATTACGACGTTCGGACACACCATTACGCTGTGGTGTTCCAGGCGGTGTCAACTGTGAAACAATTCCACACTGTCTTAAGTGACTGCCAAACTCATAACTCAGATATTAACCTCCTCGATCAGATCGTAGGAATTTGATCTTATTACGATGATTCTCAACTTCACTCTGAAATTGATTGAACTTTTCAAACGTTTCAGACTTATGTTTCATTAAGTAAATATATCCATATCTACTTAAGTCATCAGTGAAGGTGAGAAAATAACGATATCCACCGCGCGCTGCAACATTCATTGGACCACACACATTAGTATGTATGATTTCCAACAAGTCACTTGTCCGTTCCATTGTTCCAGAGAACGGCGTTTTAGTCATCTTGCCCATGAGGCATGGTTCATCTGTGTCAAGTGATTCAAAATTAGGTGACTCGAAAAGTCCATGAGCATGGAGCTTCCTCATGCGTTTTACACCAATATGACCCAAACGGTAGTGCCACAAGAAAGTGGTACTATCATTATCAACTCTACATCTTTTGGCATCAATGTTATGAACATGCGTAGCATCACTATCAAGATTCAATATGAATAAACACCTCACATTGGCTGCATGATCATAAAATATATCACTCATATAAATCGAACAACCATTATTCTCTGATTTAAATGAGTAACCATCTCGCAATAAACAAGATCTGGATATAATGTTCATGCTTAACGTAGGCACTAAATAACAATTATTCAGGTTCATCACTAATCCCAATGGTAATGGAAGAGAGAGCGTGCCGACGGCGATCACATCAACCTTGGAACCATTTCCCACGCGCATCATCACTTTGTCCTTAGCCAGCCTCCGTCTATTTTGTAGGTCCTGCTTTGAGTTGCAAATGTGAGCAACCGAATCGGTATCAAATACCTAGGCACTACACTGAGAGCTAGTAAGGTACACATCAATAACATGTATATCATATATACCTTGTTTGTTGTTGGCCGCCTTCTTGTCAGCCAGGTACTTGGGGCAGTTCCGCTTCCAGTGACCAATTCCCTTGCAATGAAAGCACTCAGTTTCTGGCTTGGGTCCAACCTTGTGTTTCTTTACAGGAGAAGCAACTGCTTTGCCATCCTTCTTGGATTTTACCTTCTTGCCCTTTCCCTTGCCATTCTTCTCGAAACAAGTGGTTTTATTTACCATCAACACTTGATGTGCTTTCTAGATTTCAAACTCAGCGACTTTCAGCATCGCAAACAGCTCGGCGACTGACTTGTTCATCCCGTGCATGTTATAGTTCATCACAAAGCTCTTGTAGCTAGGTGGTAGTGATTAGAGAACTTTGTCAGTGATCGCCTCTGGCGGAAGGGCAATTCCCAACTCCGCCAGGCGAGTCGAATACCCAGACATTTTGAGTATATGTTCACTGATAGACCCGTTCTCCTCCATTTTGCATGCATAGAACTTATCCGAGATCTCATACCTCTCGATCCGGGCATTCTTCTGAAAGATAAACTTCAACTCCTGGAACATCTCATATGCTCCATGTCGTTCAAAACGTCTTTGAAGTCCCGGTTCTAAGCCATACAATATTGCACACTAAACTATTGAGTAATCTCCAGAACGTGCCTCCCAAGCATACTTAACGTCTTCGGATGACATGTCTTCGGGTTGGTCACCATGCGGTGCATCAAGGACATATGATTTCTGGGAAGCTGTGAGGATAATCCTCAGACAGGCCCAGTCCACAAAGTTACTTCCATCATCTTTCAACTTAGCTTTCTCTAGCAACGCATTAAAATTCAGGGGTGCTACTGCGCGAGCCATTGATCTACAACATAAATATGCAAAGGTTACTTAGACTATTGTTCAAGATAATGAGTTTAGTTAATCAAATTACTAAATCTCCCACTCAAATTGACATCCCTCGGGTCATCTGAGTGTAACATGATCCAAATTGACCAACTCAAGTCCGATCATCACATGAGTTTAGGTGGTTTCAATGGTGAACATCATCATGTTGATCATATCTACTATAGGACTCATGTTCGTTCTTTTGGCCTCTTATGTTCTGAGGCCATGTCTGTACATGCTAGGCTCGTCAAGTTTAACCCAAGTGTTCTGCATGTGCAACACTAGCTTGCACCCCGTTGTATGTGAACATAGAGTCTATCACATCCGATCATCACGTGGTGTCTCGACACGACGAACTTTCGCAACGGTGCACACTTGGGGAGAACACAATTCATCTTGAAATTTAAGTGAGGGATCACCTTATAATGCTACCGTCATCCTAAGAAAAACAAGTGCATAAAAGGATTAACATCACATGCAAATCATAAGTGACATGATATGGCCATGAACTTGTGCTTTTGATCTCCATCTTGAAAGCACTGGCATGATCTCCATCGTCACCGGCACGACACCATGATCTCCATCAACGTGTCACCATCGGGGTCGTCGTGCCCACCATACTTCTACTACTATTGCTACCATTTAGCGATAAAGTAAAGCATTACATAGCGCTTAATGATTGACACGCAGGTCATACAATAATTAAAGACAACCCTATGGCTCCTGCCGGTTGCCGTACTCATCAACATGCAAGTCGTGATATTCTATACAACACATGATCATCTCATACATCAAATATATCTCATCATGTAAGTGGCCATATCACATCACAACATACCCTGCAAAAACAAGTTAGACGTCCTCTAATTGTTGTTGCATGTTTTACGTGGCTGCTACGGGTATCTAGCAAGAACAATTCTCACCTACGCATAAACCACAACGGTGATACACAAGTTGCTTTTCAACCTTCTCAAGGACCGCCTTAGTCGAATACGATCCAACTAAAGTAGGAGAAACTGACACCCGCTAGCCATCTTTGTGCAACAAAGTTACACGTCAGTCGATGGAACCGGTATCTCGTAAGTGTACGAGTAAGGTTGGTCCGGGCCGCTTCATCCCACAATAACGCTGAACAAAAACACGACAAAGGGAGGAAGCAATCTAAGCATAAACGCCCACAAACTCTTTGTGTTCTACTCGAGATCTCATCTACACATAAACCTGGCTCTGATACCACTGTTGGGGAGCGTTGCATGGGAAACGAAAAAATTCCTACGCACACGCAAGATCTATCCATGGTGATGAGCATCTACGAGAGGGGGAGTGGATCTACATATCCTTGTAGATCACTAAGCGGGAAGCATTAAGAAACGCGGTTGATGTAGTCGAACGTCTTCGCGATCCAAATCGCCGAGCGTCCTGCGATCCAATCACGAGCCGTCCCGATCTAGCACCGAACGGATGGCACCTCCGCGTTCATTACATGTACGACTTGATGAAGATCTCCGCCTTCTTGATCCAGCAAGAGAGAGTGGAGAGGTAGACGAGTTCTCTGGCAGTGCGATGGCTTTGCGGCAATGGTGGTGGAGTAATTCCAGCAGGGCTTCGCCTAAGCACTACTAAAACCGATCTAGAGGAGAAACTACGGACTAGAGGGTAGGGTTGCATGTGGCTAAAAATGTGTAACAAAAACCCTAAAACCTCTAGTATATATAGGAGGAGGAGAGGAGGAGGAGGCTTGGCGCAAGGGCCAGCCCTAGGAGGCTTCGGCTAAAATGGAGAGGAGGAGTCCTCCTCCTCCACTCCTAGTAGGATTAGGACTCCTTCCTTATTTCCACCTTTTTGCCTTTTTCCACCTTTTTCTCTTTGGAATTTCTTCCCGGCCGCATGGGCCTTCTGTGGGACTTTGGCCAGCCCACTAAGGGCTGGTATTTATCCTCCCACAGCCCATGTAGCCTCTTGGGTCGAAATAAACCTCCCGATGGTCCCCCGGTACCCTCCCGGCACTCCCGGTACACTACTGATGAGCCCAGAACTTTTCCGGTGACCAAAACAGGACTTCCTATATATCAATCTTTACCTCCAGACCTTTCCGGAGCTCCTCGTGACATCCGGGATCTCATCCAGGACTCCAAAAAACCTTCGGCTACCACCATGCATCACTCTATACTATCGAAATGCTACCGAACCTTAAGTGTGCAGACCCTGCGGGTTCGAGAACTATGTAGACATGACCAAGACACCTCTACAGTCAATAACCAATAGCGGGACCTGGATGCCCATATTGGTTCCTACATATTCTATGAAGATCTTTATCGGTCGAACCTCTATGTCAAGGATCCAGTTAATCCCGTATGATGTTCCCTTTGTTCTTCGGTATGTTACTTGCCCGAGATTCGATCGTCGGTATCTCCATACCTAGTTCAACCTCATTACCGGCAAGTCTCTTTACTCGTTTCTGTAATACAAGATCCCATGACTAACACTTAGTCACATTGCTTGCAAGGCTTGTTGTGATGTTGTATTACCGAGTGGGCCCTGAGATACCTCTCCGTCACACGGAATAGCAAATCCCAGTCTTGATCCATGCCAACCCAATAGACACCCTCGGAGATACCTGTAGAGCACCTTTATAGTCACCTAGTTACATTGTGATGTTTTATACACACAAGGCACTCCTCCAATGTCCATGAGTTGCATGACCTCATGGTCGTAGGAACATATACTTGACATGCAGAAAACTATAGCAATAAACTAACACGATCATATGCTACATTTATAGTTTGGGTCTTGTCCATCCCATCATTCTCCTAATGATGTGATCCCGTTATCAAATTACATCACATGTCAATGGCTAGGAAACCTTGACCATCTTTGATCAACGAGCCAGTTCACTAGAGGCATACTAGGGACAAAGTGTTGTCTATTCATCCACACATGTAATGTGTTTCCAATCAATACAATTATAGCATGGATAATAAACAATTATCATGAACAAGGAAATATAATAATAAACACTTTATTTATTGCCTCTAGGGCATATTTCCAACAGGAATAGCTTCTACGCAATTAGTGACATAATCAACAACAACTAGAATATGAGTATACCCGTTAGATTGTGGAAAAGGCCTCATATAATCAAAGCCCCAAACATCAAATGGTTCGATAACAAGAGAGTAATTGATAGGCATTTCACGACGTCTACTAATATTACCACTTCTTTGACATTCATCACAGGATAAGACAAACTTACGAGCATCCTTGAAGAGAGTAGGCCAATAAAACCCAGATTGTAGTACCTTGTGTGCAATTCTATCTCCAGCGTGATGTCCTCCGTAGGCTTCTGAGTGACACTTGTGTAAGATCTGTTCCTGTTCATGCTCACATACACAACGTCTAATAATTCCATCTACTCCTTCTTTATAAAGATGTGGGTCATCCCAAAAGTAATGCCTTAAATCATAGAAGAACGTTTTCTTTTGTTGGTATGTGAAACTAGGAGGTATAAATTTAGCAACAATGTAATTGGTGTAATCAGCATACCAAGGAGCATTATGTGAAGTATTCACGACAGCTAATTGTTCATCAGAATAGCTATCATCAATATGTAGTGGGTCATCAAGAACATTTTCTAACCTAGACAGGTTATCTACCACTGGGTTATCATCACCCTTTCTATCAATGATATGCAAATCAAATTCTTGTAGCAGAAGGACCCACCTAATAAGTCTAGGTTTAGCATATTTATTCTCCATAAGGTATTTAATAGCAGCATGATTGGTGTGAACAGTTACTTTGGAATCAACAATATAAGGTCTACACTATCAAAAGCAAACACAACTGCTAGAAATTCCTTTTCAGTAGTAGCATAGTTTATTTGAGCACTGTCTAGAGTTTTACTAGCATAATGGATAACATTTAATTTCTTATTGACTCTTTGTCCTAGAACAACACCAATAGCATAATCACTAGCATCACACATAATTTCAAAAGGTAGGTTCCAATCGGGTGGTTGAACAACAGGTGCGGTAATCAAGGCATTCTTAAGAATTTCAAATGCTTCTACGCAATCATCATCAAAAACAAATGGAACATAATTTAGCAGAAGGTTTGTGAGAGGCCTAGAAATCTTAGAGAAATCTTTGACACACCTCCTATAGAAACCAGCATGACCAAGGAAACTTCTTATACCTTTGATATCCGTAGGGAACGACATTTTTTCAATAACATCAACTTTAGCTTTATCAACTTCAATACCTCTTTCAGAGATCTTGTGCCCCAAGACAATACCTTCATTAACCATAAAGTGGCACTTTTCCCAATTAAAGACAAGATTAGTTTCTTCACATCTCTGCAAAACTCGATCAAGGTTGCTCAAACAATCATCAAATGAAGTTCCGTAAACGGAAAAATCATCAATGAAAACCTCAAGAATCTTTTCACAAAAGTCAGAGAATATAGCCATCATGCATCTTGAAAAGTAGAAGGTGCATTGCATAAACCAAAAGGCATACGTCTATAAGCAAAGGTACCAAAAGGGCAAGTAAAAGTGGTTTTTTCTTGATCCTCGCTTGATACAGGTATTTGAGAGAAACCAGAGTAACCATCTAGAGAGCAAAAATGAGTATGTTTGGATAATCTTTCTAGCATTTGATCAATAAAAGGTAAAGGGTAATGATATTTCTTAGTAGCTTTATTTAATTTCCTAAAATCAATTACCATTCTATAACCTGTAATAATTCTTTGCGGGATCAATTCATTTTTATCATTAGGAACAACGGTAATACCTCCCCTCTTACGGAAACAATGGACGGGACTAACCCATCTACTATCAGGAACATGACAAATTATACCTGCCTCCAGAAGCTTTAGTACTTCTTTTCTTACCACTTCTTTCAACTTAGGGTTCAATTGTCATTGGTGATCAATAACTGGTTTGGCATCAGGCTCCATATTAATTTTATGCTGGCATAGAGTGGGACTAATGCCCTTAAGATCATCAAGAGTATAACCAATAGCATCATGGTGCTTCCTCAGAGTTTTCAATAATCTCTTCTCTTCATGCTCTGAAAGGTTAGCACTAATAATAACAGGATATATCTCCTTTTCACGAAGATAAGCATATTCCAATGTATCGGGTAATTGCTTGAGCTCAAACAGGGGATCACCCTTGGGTGGAGGAGTATCCCCAAGTATTTCAACAGGCAAGTTATGTCTCAAAATAGGCTGCTGCTCAAAGAAAATTTCATCTATTTCATTCCTCTCATTCATATGCATATCATTTTCATGGTCTAGCAAATATTGTTCTAAGGGATTAGTAGGAGGCACAACAATAGAAGCAAGACCAACAATTTCATCTTTACTAGACAATTCCTTGTCATGGGATTGTCTACGAAATTTAGAGAAATTAAACTCATGGGACACATCCCCAAAGCTCACAGTAACTATTTCTTTTTCACAATTAATCTTAGCATTTGCAGTATTCAAGAAGGGTCTGCCAAATATAATGGGACAAAAATTATCTTGTGGGGAACCAAGAACAAGAAAATCAGTAGGATACTTTACTTTCCCACACAAGACTTCAACATCTCTAACAATCCCCATTGGTGCAATAGTGTCTCTATTAGCAAGCTTAATAGTAACATCAATATCCTCTAGTTCAACTGGTGCAATATCATGCATGATTTCTTTGTATAAGGAATGGGGAATTGTACTTACGCTAGCACCCATATCACATAAGCCATGATAACAATGGTCTCCTATTTTAACAGAAACAACAGGCATGCCAACAACTCGTCTATGTTTATGCTTAGTATCAGGTCTAGCAATTCTAGCAGCTTCATCACAGAAATGAATAACATGCTCATCAATATTATCAACCAAGAGATCTTTAAACATAGCAATACTAGGTTCAACTTTAATTTGTTCAGGGGGTGTAGGTGTTCTAATACAACTCTTACGAACCATAGTTGAAGCTTTAGCATGTTCCTTTATTCTAATAGGGAAAGGTGGTTTCTCGATGTAAGCAGTAGGGATAACAGGATTAGCGTTGTAAGTAATAATTTTCTCTTCAAAATTACTAGGTTCCACTACTTTCACTTCAATGGGAGGATGATATTTAAACCACTTCTCCTTAGGGAGATCAACATGAGTAGCAAAAGATTCATAGAAAGAAGCTACTATCTTAGAGTCAAGTCCATATTTAGTGCTAAATTCACGAAAAGCATCGGTGTCCACGAAGGATTTAACACAATCAAACTTAAGATTTATACCTAACTCCTTACCTTCGTCGAGTTCCCAATCTTCAGAGTTGAGTTTAATTCTTTCCAATAAATTTCATTTGAATTCAATATCTTTCTTCATAAAATAACCAACACAAGAAGTATCGAGCATGGATTGATCATTACGAGAAAGCCGAGCATAAAAATTCTGAATAATAATTTCTCTCGAGAGCTCATGATTGGGGCATGAATATAACATTGACTTAAGCCTCCCCAATATTGAGAGATTCTTTCTCCTTCACGAGGCCAAACATTATAAATATAATTCCGATCATGATGAAGTAGATGCATAGGATAGAACTTCTCATGAAATTCCATTTTCAACCGGTTGTAGCTCCATGATCCAATATCATCACATAGCCTATACCATGTCAATGCCTTCTCCTTCAAATATAAAGGAAATACCTTCTTGACGTGATCCTCGGGCAGACCTGCAAGCTTAAATAATCCACAAACTTCATCCACATAGATTAGATGCAAATCGGGATGTAGTGTTCCATCTCCTGCAAGGATTAGCAAGCAGTTTCTCTATCATACCCAAAGTAATTTCATAATAAATATTTTTAGTAGGTTCAGTAGGTTGAAGGACAACTCTTTGTGTTTCCGGTCGAGGTGAAAATACCCCAAACAAGCCCCTCAAAGTATTACTTTCCATAGTAACAAGTGACAATAAATTTCAGCACACTATATAAATTTTTCCTTACCAAGTTCCACTCACCAAAGGCGCTTCACTCCCCAGCAACGGTGCCAAAAAAGAGTCTTGATGACCCACAAGTATAGGGGATCTATCGTAGTCCTTTCGCTAAGTAAGAGTGTCGAACCCAACGAGGATCAGAAGGAAATGACAAGCGGTTCTCAATAAGGTATTCTCTGCAAGCACTGAAATTATCGGTAACAGATAGTTTTGTGATAAGATAATTCGTAACGGGTAGCAAGTAACAATTGTAACAAAGGTGCAGAAAGGTGTCCCAATCCTTTTTATAGCAAAGGACGAGCCTAGACAAACTCTTATATAAAGCAAAGCGCTCACGAGGACACGTGGGAATTTATGTCACGTTAGTTTTCATCATGCTCACTTGATTCACGTTCGCTACTTTGATAATTTGATATGTTGGTGGACCGGTGCTTGGGTTCTGTCCTTACTTGGACAAGCCTCCCACTTATGATTAACCCCTCCCGCAAGAATCTGCAACTACGAAAGAAGAATTAAGATAAATCTAACCATATCATGAAACATGTGGATCCAAATCAGCCCCTTACGAAGCAACGCATAAACTAGGGTTTAAGCTTCTGTCACTCTAGCAACCCATCATCTACTTATTACTTCCCAATGCCTTCCTCTAGGCCCGAACAATGGTGGAGTGTTATGTAGTCGACATTCACAGAACACCACTAGAGGAGAGACAACATACATCTCATCAAAATATCGAACGAATACCAAATTCACATGATTACTTATAACAAGATTTATCCCATGTCCTCAGGAACAAACGTAACTACTCACAAAACATATTTATGTTCATAATCATAGGAGTATAAGTGATGATCAATGATCTGAACATATAATCTTCCACCAAGTAAACCAACTAGCATCAACTACAAGGAGTAATCAACACTACTAGCAACCACAGGTACCAATATGTGGTTTTGAGACAAAGATCGGATACAAGAGATGAACTAGGGTTTGGAGAGGAGATGGTGCTGATGAATATGTTGATGGAGATTGACCCCCTCTCTATGAGAGGATCATTGGTGATGACGATGGCTTCGCTTTCCCCCTCCCCAAGGGAAGTTTCACCGGCAGGATCGCCCTGCCGGAACTCTAGATTGGTTCTGCCCAAGTTCCACCTCGAGACGGTGGCGCTTCGTCCTGAAAGGTCTCTTATGATTTTTTCCTTGACGAAACCCTCCATATAGCAGAAGATGGGTACCGGAGGGCTGCCAGGTGGGCCACAAGCTTGCTAGCCGCGACCAGGGGGGCCGCGACTAGCAGGTTTGTGGCTCCCTGGTGGGCTTCCTGATGTATTTATTTCACCCAATATTTTTTATATATTCCTAAATAATTCTCCATATATTTTCAGGACTTTTGGAGTTGCGCAGAATAGATATCTCAGATTTGCTCCTTTTCCAGTCCAGAATTCCAGCTGCCGGCATTCTCCCTCTTCATGTAGACCTTGTAAAATAAGAGAGAAAAGGCATAAGTATTGTACCAAAATGTGTAATAACAGACTATAATGCAATAAATATCAATATAAAATCTTGATGCAAAATGGACGCATCAAGAAACTTCATTAAACATTTATACCAAGCACGAGGAGCTTGCTTAAGAGCATAAAGAGCTTTACGAAGCTTGTAAACATGATTAGGTTTCTTAGGATTCACAAAACCAGGTGGTTGCTTAACATAAACCTCTTCTTTAATTTAACCATTTAAAAATGCACTTTTGATATCCATTTGATAAAGCGTGATATCATGATGATTAGCATAAGCAAGAAGAATACGAATAGCTTCAAGTCTAGTGACGGGGGCATATGTCTCACCATAGTCCATACCTTCGACTTGCGTATATCCTTGGGCTACGAGATGAGCCTTGTTGCGCACAACTTGACCATCGTCGTCTTGTTTGTTCCGAAACACCCATTTGGTTCCGATGATGTTGTGCTCATCTTCGGGCTTCTCCACGAGTGTCCATACTTCGTTCCTTTCGAAGTTGTGAAGCTCTTCATGCATACCGTTCACCCAATCCACGTCTTCAAGAACTTGTTCTACCTTCAAAGGCTCAATGCTAGAGATGAAACAATAATGCTCACAAAAGTTAGCTAGACAGGTTTTAGAGCGAGTGATTCTCCCTCTTTTGTATATCACCAAAGATTTGGTTTAGGGGATGGTTCTTGGTCACTTGAGTTCGAACTCGGGTCAGCTTTCGATTGTTGGATGGTGGAGCTTCTTCTTCATCATCATCATCTCGTTCATCTTCGTTGTTGTTGAAGGTGTCATTCCCTTGAGGTGGTGGTGAAGGTGGTTGTGGTGGATCTTCATGATGCACTTCCTCTTCTTCATCATCTCGTCATGTACTGCTCGTGGATGCCTTCATGTCGTGTTGAGGTTCGCCTTGATGTGAAGTAGGGGCTTCCACTGAGTTGATGAAGTACTTTCCTTCACCTCCATGGGACGCATCTTGCCGATGGGTAGATCTAGGATGGCTACCAAAGGGTCCTTATCACCTACATCATTTGGAAATTGTTCGACTTACAAACCGTTAGATTCATCAAACTTCACATCTACCGTCTCTTCAACTTTTCGAGTGAAGTTGTTGTAGACACGTTAAGTGTGAGAGTTCGATCCGTAACCAAGTAGGAATCCTTCATGAGATTTAGGAGAAAATTCAGTACGACGATGCTTATCAACAATGTAGCACTTTGAGCCAAATACTCGAAAGTATCCAACCTGGGGTTTGTTAACGGTGAGTAGCTTGTATGCCGTTTTACCGAGAAGCTTGTGCAGGTAAAGTCGGTTTGTGGCATGACATGTTGTCTCAGTGGCTTCTGCCCAAAAGTGTCTAGGTGTCTTGTATTCGTCAAGCATCCTTCTTGCCATCTCAATGAGCGTCCGGTTCTTCCTCTCAACAAATCCATTTTGTTGAGGTGTGTACGTGGCCGAGAATTCATGTGAGACGCCTTCTTCGTCAAGAAAGGTGTCCACATGGGTGTTCTTGAACTCCGATCCGTTATCGCTCCGAACCTTCTTGATCTTCACATCAAATTGATTTTGTGTTTTGCGAGCGAAGTTCTTGAAGATCTTTTGAACCTGGGACTTATCATCAAGAAAGAATACCCATGTAAATCTGGAAAAATCATCAACTATAACTAGACCATAGGAATTTCCACCGAGACTCATGTGAGCATTGGGACCGAAAAGATCCATGTTAAGTAACTCGAGTGGTCTCCTAGTAGTCATGATATTCTTAACAGGATGACTTCCACCTACTTGCTTTCCAGCTTGACAAGCACTACAAAGTCTATATTTGTCAAAGATAACATCTTTAACACCAAGTATATGACCACATTTGATTAGCATATCTAGATTGTGCATGCCTACATGTCCAAGTCTTCTATGCCAAAGCCAACCTTTAGAGGATTTTGCAATTAAGAAAGTGCGAGGTTTGGATCTTTTAGTGGAATCAACAATGTATAGATCACCTCTACGGAAACCGGTAAAGACCATTTTATGATTATCTTGACGAAACACTTGGCAATCTACATTCGTGAATAACACATTGAAACCGAAGTCGGCAAGTCTACATACGGAAAGAAGATTGTAGCCAAGGGATTCAACAAGCATAACATTTTGAATAGAGCTATCATGGGATATGGCCACCTTACCAAGGCCAAGTACCTTACCCTTAGAGTTGTCTCCAAAGGTCATGTACCGTCAAGGACCTTGATTAGGCGTGATCTCTTGAAACATGTCTTTATCACCAGTCATATGATCCGTACATCCACTGTCAATAATCCACTCTTTTCCTCCGAACATGTAATCCTTAAAGTTTGCCATAAGACTCAGATTCTTCATGATCTTCTCATGCTCGATGTCGAACAACTCATCTTCTTCATAGTAGCCATGTTCCACATTGTCATCATCAAGTGGGAAATCCTCGTCATAACGAACAAGAGATTCGTTAGAATAGTGATCATGACAATGTTCAAGTTTATGAATGTGAATGGCTTCAAAGATAATGTTGTTAGTAGTGGTGACATCTCCTTTAGCACGCATAAGATCATGGAGCTCAAATAGGCATTTATCAAAGTTTGGATCACTAGGCTTCATTTTGTGAAAAGCAAGAGTTTTTTGAAGAATTTCATGAATATTTCCTAATGAAAGATTTGGATATCGTTTCTCTAAATCAGTCCACAAGGTATAGGCACATGCAAAGTTCTTCAACTGAGAAAGCACGAATCTTGGTAAACCTCTAACAATAAGATTGCCAGATCTTATGTTACCAAGCATGTTAATTTCCTCTTTATGTGTGGGATGCAATTCATCAATAGGGAGCACATATGGGTTTTCAATATATTTTGTCAAATGGAATTTATGAAATAGATCAATCATGGCATTCTTCCATTGACTATAGTACTCTCCATCAAGAATGGGCACTCTACAACTTAAACTCTCTATTCTAGACACACCCATCCTCCTCCACGGTGATTAAACCGAAGCAATGGAGATCAATGCTCTGATACCACTTGCTGGATCGATAGAAGAGTGTCTAGAGGGGGGGGGTGAATAGACTACTAGCAGGAATTTAAAACCTAACCTTTTCCCAAGTTAATTGGTTGGCAGATTTTAACTATTTTAGCAAGTCTAGCAAGTCTAACAGCATGCATGTCTACAAGAATGGCAGCAGAAAGTAAAGACATTGCATATGAAGTAAAGAGATGGGATAGGAAGATCAAACGCAATAGGAGAGGCAAGGATTTTTCCCGTGGTTCCGATAGGTGGTGCTATCGTACGACCACGTTCATGGAGTCTTCAACCCACGAAGGGTAACGGTCGCGTGAATCCACAGAGGGCTCCACCCATAAGGGTCCACGAAGTAGCAACCTTGACTATTCCATACGGCTTCTGTCGTGGTTTTATCACGGCAGATGTTCGAGGACTTAGATTCGAGGCCATCGCTAAGGTGATGGACTCAAAGGGGTTGGTTGGGATGAAGGACACGAGTTCACCCAGGTTCAGCCCCTTCGATGGAGGTAAATGCCTACGTCATGCTTGTGTTGTATTGATTGGAGTATCGATTACAAGGGAGCGTATTCACTTGACATAGCTCTCGATCAGTTGGTTTCTGTCTAAGTCGCCTCGGGTCTCGCCCTTATATAGGAGGTCAAGACCACGGGTTACACAAGTCTCATCCCGACTCTTACAGCGTGTCCGATTCTAACTCTACGCCATCTTGCCTTCCTGAGCAAGCCGTCTCCGGGCAGCTTATCCGCTCGGGTCTTCTTTGCCTTCTTTGTTTGGGCCTCACCTTGGCCCATCTTGGTGAGCTGCCATACATCTGGGCTTACACCTCTAGGCCCATCCTTGGCCTAGCCTATGAGCCTCCAAGCATGACCCGGCCCCACCTGAGCGGGTCTCACCATGGGGTTATATCCCCAACATTAGGCCCCAGGTTGATTTGAGCTTGCTCATTTCAACCTTCCATCTCACTTGGCGGCGAGTCTCGCTCGTTATCACCTGAAAGTAAGACAAAATGACCCGCCATGACGTCATATCGGATATATCAAAAAGATTCCCTGACGACCGCAATGGATATTTCCTCTATTAAACTGATGGCCCGAAAATCGAGGTGTCCATCTCGGTCAATCAACTTCTATCGCCTTGATTCTCGCGCCCGTTTCCACCTTTTGCCTGTTAAATAGGACCTCGAAGGGCAATTTTCATTTCCTTCTTAGCTCGTGCCTCTTCTTCTTCCTCCCGACGCTGTCGCTCCAGCATCGTCCCGCTCCGGTGAAGCTTCCACGCCGTTGTCACGCTAGGCCGCTGCATCAATCTGATCGGACCAGAACACCGCCCACATCTGTCGCGTCATCTCCGGTGAGTTCTTCTCAATCCCTAGATCTATAGCTTTCGGTAGGGTTTTCATGGAGTTCCTTTGCCGCTAGAATGCGAGCTCTTCATAATGTCCGATAGTGGGTAGATAAGTGAGCTTGATAATGCCCCCCTTTCCAGTGCGGTAGATTGTAGGAAGTAGATAATAGCACAACACAAATCCGTAGTTGCTCCCTTTACTATTTTGTAAACACTGCTAGTTCTTCTGTTCTTCGTTAGGTTAGGATAAACCTGATTTTTCTCTGTTTTGTAGATCCATAACTATTTAGATAGTCTGTGAAACATGTTTTCCACACTCAGTAATATTTGCTCTGCTTCTTTGCAACCTTAACTTGCCCATGAACTTCCGGCTCTCGCCTAAACAGTTTCGGCAACTTAGCTTTATATGACATAGATTTCTTTGGTAAGTACCCAATACTTTAAGCAACACTTCTTGTGTGAATACTTTACACCTGGCGACTTATAACTGAAAGTCCGTCTTATGCAGGTCAAAGGAGCCGGCAACTTGCTAATGACAGCTTGCTGCCATTGAAACCCGTCTATACTTTAACAGAGCAACTGTATAGCGGGGCTCTCTGCACAATCAAGGCGGTGCTCTATAAGGACACCCTCCCCCCAACTATGAAGGGAGTCATAGAGTTGTTGTCCACCCTGCCAAAACAAATCCAAGAGCTAAAAAAATCAGCCGCCAGACAAGGAGCCATCGCAGCCATAAGCCGGGCAATAGCTTTCGCCCCAAAGATGACTCCCGAAGACATGACAGACGGGTTTCCATCAAAGAAGGATGACAGCTCAAAGTTCACGGAGGCTGACCATGCTCAGTGCATGAAGGCTTCCAGATTCCTCGCCTCCATGTTAGCAGAAGAAGTGAACCTGTCAACATACGAGGCGGCTTACGATGCCGAGCAGAAGAGAGTACGCGGCCCAACCTTTGAGGCCAAGGACTTAACGCCTGCATGCCATAAGCACCTTTTTGCTCCTCATCTTGACCCGTCCCCCATCTTTGAAGAGGCAAACTTTGCGGCTTTAACCAACTGCAAATGGGATGTGGACAATCTCCAGATCACGGAGGTCGAAGACCCACCGCAGGGTAACCCACCATCCAGCTGATGACCTTGGTAATGTCGTGGATAAATCTGCCTTGTGACCCTCCATAGGGCGGCGTAAAAACTTTGAGTTCTTACTTTTGAGATCTGCAGTGAGCATTGTAATAGGCTTGTAGTAAACTTTGTCTTGCCTGAACTGTGCCATCGTGCACATATGAAATCGTCCGGCTTAATATATTACATATGCCTTGTGCCTTCAACTCATACCAGATGTTGTGGCGGCTTCTTGGTAATTAACCAACTTGCAAGCATAGATTAATCTTCACATTATCTGGAGGACGGCTTAAGATAGCACCACCCACACATGCTATATCTTTCCTGACTTGCTTTTTGTTTAACTCATGTGCCGGTTCTTCTGGTCTGACTCGCCACTTAAAACTCCTTAGCAGTACAGGGTCTCTATCAAGATTGGCCGTCAATTCCTTTGAGCGGCTCAGGGTCTCTAATCGAGATTAACAGATAGGAAGTGTGACGTCCCAGGAGAGACTCGGCAGGGCATGAGTACCCCGATAGCCCATGAACTGCCTCTCACGTGACATAAATCCGTCGTTTTAACCTTGGATAGTGCAGGGTCCTTAAGGATTAACTGTCTAAGAATACGAACGGGCCACATAGCGAAGAGTCGGCAGTAGATGGGAGAGTTTATCCTTGCTTTCCGTAAGCCGGCCCTCACGTGAGAAGAACCGTTGTTTTAACCTTTAACCAGTACAGGGTCTCTATCGAGATTGGCCATCAATTTCTTTGATCCGGCTCAGGGTCTCCAGGAGAGATTAACTGGTAAGAGTTCGGCGGGTCACCTAGCGGAGCAACATCATCTTACAGGCAGGTTTAACCCTGTTTGGCTTGAGAGCCGATCAAGAGGGTGTGTAATCTAAACCCGGTGGGTTGGAAGCCCCCAAGTGACCTTTGCTGACGGAGTCAACTATTTGGATTAAGAGCCGATCAATAGGGTGTGATAAGCTAAACCCGGTGGGTTGGAAGCCCCCTGATTCACCTTTTTTGCACAGATTGAGATATGCGAAATGGTAGAGGCCCCGACTTGCAGGGATGCCAACTTTATTCATTTATATATGATATGTACAATGAAGGTGTACAATGTCAAGTCTTGACAACTTTAAGTATAGTAAGGCCGTAGATGCGCTATGTTCCACGGCCGGCGGGTCTCCTGCCCGGAAGTGTTTGAGTCGTCTCGGATGTCAATGAGGTAATAGGACCCATTGTTGAGATTTCTGCTGACCACGAAAGGCCCTTCCCATGGAGGAGATAAGTTGTGTGCATTTGTCTGATCTTGAATCAACCGCAACACAAAGTCGCCTTCTTGAAACGTCCGGCTCTTAACTCTGCGGCTATGATAGCGATGCAGGTCTTGCTGATAAATCGCCGAACGAGCCGCCGCCAGGTCACGTTCTTCGTCCAAGGCATCCAATGTGTCTTGACGTGCCGTTTCATTGTCCGCCTCAACGTAAGCCGCCAATCGTGGCGAGTCATGATGGATATCGCTTGGTAACACGGCTTCTGCATCGTAAACCATGAAGAAAGGTGTATAACCCGTTGATCTATTGGGTGTGGTTCTGATGCTCCATAAGACGGACAACAACTCCTCCACCCAACAACCCGGCATTCGCTGCAAAGGAACCATAAGCCAGGGTTTGATACCTCTCAACATTTCTGGGTTAGCGCACTCTGCCTGACCGTTTGACTGTGGATGAGCAACTGTAGAAACATCAAGTCTGATGTGTTCACTTTCATAGAACGCTTTCATAGCCCCCTTTGATAGGTTTGTACCATTATCTGAGATGATACTGTGAGGGTAACCAAAATGGTAGATCAGCTTCTTAATGAACTGAACCGCCGTAGCCGCATCACACTTGCCAACCGGCTCAGCTTCTACCCACTTGGTAAATTTGTCAACTGCCACCAAGAGGTGGGTCTTATTGTCCTTGGATCTCTTGAAGGGCCCGACCATATCAAGCCCCCAGACCGCAAATGGCCAAGTAATTGGAATCATGCGCAGCTCTTGAGCCGGGACATGAGCTCGTCGGCCAAACTTTTGACATCCATCACACTTGCGGACCAAGTCTTCCGCATCCTTATGAGCCGTTGGCCAGAAGAAACCATGTCGAAAGGCCTTGGCCACCAGTGATTTTGAGCCAGCATGATGACCATAATCACCACCATGAATTTCATTCAAGATTTCCTTGCCCTCTTCAGGTGAAACACAACATTGAAACACGCCGGTGACGTTGCACTTATGTAACACGCCATTGACTATCGTCATAGACTTAGACCGCCTGGTGATTTGTCTGGCGAGATTTTCATCATCAGGTAACTCGCCTCGAGTCAAGTACGCCAAATAAGGCACAGTCCAGTCAGGAATTGCATGTAGAGCCGCCACCAACTGTCCCTCGGATGTCAATGAGGTAATATGACCCGTTGTTGAGATTATCGCTGACCATGAAAGGCCCTTCCCATGGAGGAGATAACTTATGTGCATCTGTCTGATCTTGAATCAACCGCAACACTAGGTCACCTTCTTGAAACGTCCGGCTCTTAACTCTACGGCTATGGTAGCGACGCAGGTCTTGCTGATAAATTGCCGAATGAGCCGCCGCGAGGTCACGTTCTTCATCCAAGGCATCCAACGCGTCTTGACGCGCCGTTTCATTGTCCGCCTCAATGTAAGCCGCTACTCGTGGCGAGTCACGACGGATATCGCTTGGTAACACGGCTTCTGCACCGTAAACCATGAAGAAAGGTGTATAACCCGTTGATCTATTGGGGGTGGTTCTGATGCTCCATAAGACGGATGGCAACTCCTCTACCCAACAACCCGGCGTTCGCTGTAAAGGAACCATAAGTCGAGGTTGGATACCTCTCAAGATTTCTTGGTTAGCGTGCTCGGCCTGTCCGTTTGATTGTGGGTGAGCAACTGCAAAAACATCAAGTCTGATGTGCTCACTTTCACAGAACACTTTCATAGTCCCCTTGGAGAGGTTTGTACCATTATCCGTGATGATACCGTGAGGGTAACCAAAATGGTAGATCAGCTTATTAATGAACTGAACCGCCGTAGCTACGTCACACTTGCCAACCGGCTCAGCTTCTACCCACTAGGTAAATTTGTCAACCGCCACCAGGAGGTGGGTCTTCTTGTCCTTGGATCTCTTGAAAGGTCTGACCATATCAAGCCCCCAGACCGCAAGCGGCCAAGTAATTGGAATCATGCGCAGCTCTTGAGCCGGGACATGAGCACGCTGACCAAACTTTTGACACCCACTGCACTTGCGGACCAAGTCTTCCGCATCCTTATGAGCCGTTAGCCAGAAGAAGTCATGTCGAAAGGCCTTGGCCACCAGTGATTTTGAGCCGGCGTGATGACCACAATCGCCAGCATGAATTTCATTTAAGATCTCCTTGCCCTCTTCGGGTGAGACACAATGTTGAAACATGCTAGTGGCGCTGCACTTATGTAACTCGCCATTGACTATCGTCATGGACTTAGACCGCCTGGTGATCTGTCTGGCAAGATTTCCATCATCAGGTAACTCGTCGCGAGTTAAGTACGCCAAATAAGGCACGGTCCAGTCAGGAATAGCATGTAGAGCCACCACCAGCTGTCCCTCCGGGTCAGGAATAGCCAAGTCTTCCTCTGAAGGCAACTTAACCGACGGGTGATGTAGCACATCCAAGAAAACGTTAGGCGGCACCGGCTTCCGGTGAGAGCCCAGTCTTGACAAAGCATCAGCTGCCTTGTTCTTGCGATGATTGATATGATCCACCTGATAACCCTTGAAGTGACCAGCGATGATATCAACCGCCTGGCGGTAAGCCGCCATCCGTGGGTCCTTGGAATCCCAAGTGTATGAAACTTGATGGGCCACAAGATCTGAGTCGCCGAAGCATCTAACCCGGCTCAGGTTCATCTCCTTAGCCACCCAGAGGCCATGAAGCAGAGCTTTGTACTCAGCTGCATTGTTAGTACAAGGAAACATCAACCTTAGCACATAACAGAACTTATCCCCTTTGGGGGAAGTTAAGACAACACTGCCGCTGATCCTTCCAGCTGTCTGGATCCATCAAAGTGGATTGTCCAATATGTGTTATCCGGCTTTTCCTTGGGCGCCTGACACTCAGTCCAGTCGTTGATGAAATCCACCAAGGCTTGTGACTTAACCGCCGTGTGAGGCACATATTTCAAATTGAGAGGTCCAAGCTCCAATGCCCACTTAGCGATCCTGCCGGTGGCTTCTCTGTTTTGAATTATATCTCCCAACGGGGCAGAGCTAACCACTGTAATCTGGTGCCCCAGGAAGTAGTGCTTTAGTTTGCGATTGGCCATGAACACCCCATACACCAGCTTCTGCCAATGTGGATATCTCTGCTTGGATTCTGTTAGGACCTCACTGATATAATAAACCGGCCTCTGAACCAGATATTTCTTCCCTGACTCCTTACGCTCAACAAAGATTGCGGTGTTGACATCCCTATTATTAGCCGCCACGTATAAGAGCAAAGGTTCTTTCTCAACCGGAGCGACTAAGACCAGCGGCTTAGTGAGCTACTTCTTGAGTGCCTCAAATGCTTCACCCGCCGCCGTACTCCAGACAAAGTTGTCCGTCTTTTTCATCATCTGGTACAAAGGTATAGCTTTCTCACCAAGGTGGTTTATAAACCGGCTTAACGAAACAGTCCGTCCCACCAGGCGCTGAACATCATTGATGCATGCCGGCTCAGACAGGGAGGTGATAGCCTTGATTTTATCCGGGTTAGCCTCAATGCCATGCTCAGATACCAGAAATCCCAAGAGCTTGCCTGCCGGAACGCCAAAGACAAACTTAACTGGGTTAAGCATCATCTTGTAGACCTGTAAGTTGTCGAAAGTCTCCTTCAGATCGTCAAGCAGAGTCTCCTTTTTCCTTGACTTGATCACAATATCATCCACATATGCATGAACGTTGCGCCCGATTTGGCTGTGAAAACAGTTCTATACACAACGTTGGTAAGTTGCGTGGTCACTCTTGAGCCCGAAAGGCATAGAAACATAGCAGAAAGCACCAAAAGGCGTGATGAAAGCCATCTTCTCTTGGTCCTTGACTGCCATCTTGATCTGATGATAACTAGAATAAGCATCTAGGAAGCATAAACTCTCACAACCCGTTGTCGCATCAATGATCTATTCAATACGAGGGAGAGCAAACGGGTCAGCCGGACAGGCCTTGTTAAGATCCGTGTAGTCCACACACATACGCCACGTGTCGTTTTTCTTGAGTACCAGCACCGGGTTAGCAAGCCACTCCGGATGAAAGACCTCGACGATGAAACCCGTCGCCAAGAGCCGGGCGACCTCTTCCCCAATGTCCTTGCGTCTCTCCTCATTGAACCATCGTAAAAACTACTTTACTGGTTTAAACTTAGGATCCACATTAAGGTGGTGCTTAGCAAACTCTCTCGATACACCCGACATGTCAGAAGGTTTCCACGCGAAGATGTCCCGATTCTCACGAATGAATTCGATGAGCACGCTTTTCTATTTGGGATCCATATTGGCCCCGATAGTGAACTGCTGAGATGAGTCGCCCTCGGTGAAATCCACTAATTTGGTATCATCCGCCGAAAATTTGAGGGGCGGCTCAACCTTTGTGGTGGGTTTTTTCAGCGGGGTCATGTCCTCCCGGTCAACATTTTCCTTGTAAAACTTGAGCTCCGCCTCAGCACAACTGGACTCTGCATAAGCCACGTCTCCTTCCTCACACTCAATAGCCGTCTCTCGATCACCATGCAACGTAATCGTACCCTTTAAGCCCAGCATCTTGAGCTGCAAGTACACATAACAAGGCCTAACCATGAATTTGGCATAAGCCGGACATCCAAACAGAGCATGATATGGACTTTGGATCTTGACCACCTCAAAACAGAAGTTCTCCACCCTGTAATTGTGTTCGTCACCGAAGGCGACTTCCAAAGAGATCCTTCCCACTGGATAAGCTGACTTGCCAGGCACCATGCCGTGAAAAACTGTTGAGGATGGCTTAAGATCTTTATCAAGCAACTTCATCGGGTGGAAAGTGTTGTAGTACAAGATATTGATGCTACTGCCACCATCCATAAGCACCTTGGTAAACACGTAGCCTCCAACTTGGGGAGCAACTACCAACGCCAACCGTCCCGGGTCATCAACACGCGGCGGGTGATCTTCTCGACTCCAAGTTATATCATACTCAGACCACTTCAAATATTGTGGTAGAGCTGGCCTGATCGCATTAACCGCCCGCTTGCCCAACTTCTGATCTCGCATGTTAAGGCTGGTCATAAAAACATGATACTGACCCGAGCTGAGCTGCTTTGGATTACTTTGATATCCAGACTGGTTATTCTGTTGCTGATTGTTGCCACTAGAGTGCGGACGATGTCCTCCCTGGTTACCCTGGCCATGATGGCCGGATCCTAAGCCACCGGAACCAAACCCGGCTCCTGACCCACCTGGTCCTCAGCCGCCGGGCGGGCCACCATCGTTGTTATGCTATCGTAAGTTGTAGTCATTGAACTTTTGCATAACGTGGCAATTACCCCACGTGTGACCCACCGGCCTGTTGGGCCGGCTGTGCTCCGGACAAGGTTTATTGAGTATCTCTTCCAAATTGAAAGGAGTCTTACCCTTATTAAAAGGCTGCTTGAACTTCCCATTGCCCTAAGCACGATTGTTGTCGGTGCTGGCGTTGGCTACCAGTTCTGACCTGTCATCCGGGTTCTTCCTCTTGCCTTGGTTACCATTGCCTGCCACACCTTTGCCATTGCTATTCTTCTTACTCTGACCAGGCTTCTCCTCATCAGAGCTCGGATCCTTTGTATTATCAGAGTCGGCGTATTTCGTGAGAGCCGCCATGAGCTCCCCCATGTCTTGACACATGCGCTTGAGCTGCCCGAGCTTCTGCTTCAAAGGCGTAAAGTGGCAATTCTTTTCCAGAATCAAGACCGCTTGAGCCGCCATAATCTGCTCAGATGAGTGGATGATGGTCGAAACCCGTTGGACACAATGATGGGCCGACTCATTCTCCTGCTGTACATAGTGATCCAAATCCACAATCGTCATGGGCTGCTTGCACGTCCCTTGAAAGTTTTTGATGAACTTCACTTTTAACTCAACCCAAGAATTGATGGTATTGGGTGGCAAACCCTTCAACCACGTGCGAGCCGACCCTTCTAGCATCATGATAAAATACTTCGCGCACATCGCGTCATTGACATCCAACATCTCCATGGACAGCTCATAGCTTTCAATCCAAGCTTCCAGGGGCAGATCAGCGGTGTAATTTGGGACCTTGCGAGGGGCTCTGAAATTCATCAACAGACGCTCGTTCCGCAGAGCCGCGACCAAGCATAGTACTCCCACGGCCCTGGTGGTTACTCCTGCTCCGACTGAGACGGAAGGCGCATGCTCTTGATGAGCCGCTGCTACCAGAACCGCTGCCTCACGTTGTGCCCTCGCCCGATCTACAAGTGCCTGAGCATCCAAAGCCGCCTCGTCATCTCACGGCGGGCCCCAGAGCCGATCACTGCTAGAAACCACCGGCGACTCATAATGCCAGCTGAAGCTACAGCTAGGGACAGGGGTTGAATGCACGCGACTCCGGTTGTAGGTATACTTCTCTTGCTAAGCCATCGCCGTTCGTAGGTACCCAATAGCATCCCGTACCTCGTCTGCAAAAGGCGCCTCGTCAGGAATAGGGATTGTTCCAAGCCGGGTTTCCGCCGCCACCATGTTCTCCGCTGGGTTTGAGTAGTGACCCGCCAGCATCGGAAAAGCCATTGGTGAGGTATGGTTCCGTCGAGGCGGGTTAAGCTACTGCCGAGCCACCGGCCGACTTCCAGGCGCATCCGTTGTCCGACCTGTTCCTGGCATGTTAAAAAGGTTTCTGGCCGCATATTGCTATGGCAGGCGGGACTGATGCCTCATCCGCCGCGCTGTGGCTGCCGATTGCTGTTCTAGCTCAAGGCGGCAAGCATCCGTCTTAAGGCACCCCGCCTTTGCGTCCATCTGAGCTTTTAACGCGCCGATCCTCTGTTGGACTTCCACCATCTGGTCTTTCAGTCTTGTGATCTCCAGGTTCCGGGTGGCTTGATTGTCAGGCGTGACTTCAGTCGCCATCAGGGTTGTAAGCTTGTTCATCAAATCCAGAAGAACCTGAGCTGGCGGTGGGTCAGCCCCCGTGTCTGCCACACTGCTTGGGCCCTGGTCTGTCCCTGCCATGAACACGGCTGCATGAGTCGGTGGCCCTTGATTGTTCGGCTTAGACCGCTCCGACTCGGGCTAAAGCTCATCGTAGCCCCCAAGCCCGCCATCATAAAGTTGGTAGATTGGTTCCGCCTCTCCGCTCGAAGATCCATCCTCTGAAAGATCAGGGTCTCCTACGACTTAGAAGCCTCAAGATCCATACCTCGAGTGAAGCCAACAAAGACATGCTTCCTGCCTGGGTCAGCACGAGCGAGTTGCACATGTCGGGCGGGTTGCGCGCGCCGAGCCGGATCGACGATGTCGGTGTAGACGTCCGGCCCGGGTGTAAATCCACCGAGTTTTCCAATGAAGACGTGGATTCCGTCGAAGGGAACCCGGAACCCGTACTCCACAGAGTCGGCGTCGGGACCCCAGCCGGTGTCATCAATGTAGAGCCGGCCGCAGCGACTTTTGTTCATCCTTCCGATCACGTATCCCTCGATCCCCAGGAGAGAGCTATTTGAGAACTCAACACCACCGAGCGCTAGCCCCACGGTGGGCGCCAACTGTCGTGGTTTTGTCATGGCAGATGTTCGAGGACTTAGATTCGAGGCCATCGCTAAGGTGATGGACTCAAAAGGGTTGGTTGGGACGAAGGAGAGTTTACCCAGGTTCGGCCCCTCAAGAAGAGGTAAAAGCCTATGTCCTTCTTGTGTTTGTATTGATTGGAGTATCGATTACAAGGGAGCAGATTCGCTTGACCTAGTTCTCGGTTGATTGGTTTCTGTCTAAGTCGCCTCGGGTCTCGCCCTGATATAGGAGGTCAAGACCACGGGTTACACAAGTCTCATCCCGACTCTTACAACGTGTCCGATTCTAACTCTATGATGTCTTACCTTCCTAAGAAAGCCGTCTCCGGGCGGCTTATCCGCCCGGGTCTTCTTTGCCTTCTTTGTCTGGGCTTCACCTTGGCCCATCTTGGTGAGCCGCCATACATCTGGGCTTACACCTCCAGGCCCATCCTTGGCCTAGCCTATGAGCCGCCAAGCATGACCAAGCCCCACCTGGGCGGGTCTCACCACGGGGTTATATCCCCAACAGCTTCCGTCCATGAAGGACTAGCCTCACTATGGGTAGATCTTCACTAAGTAGGTGATCTCCTTGCCCTTACAAACTTCTTGGTTCACTCCACAACATGAAGTAGGAGGCTCCCAAGCGACACCTAACCAATCTAGGAGGCACCACCCTCCAAAAGGTAATAGGATCGGTAATGACGATGAACTCATTGCTCTTGTGCTTCAAGATGATAGACTCCTCAACACACAATCACTCTCTCACAGATTTGGCTTGGTAGAAGAGATGGGATTGGTGGAAAGCAACTTGGGGAGGCTAGAAATCAAGATCCATATGGTTGGAGTGGAAGATCTTGACCTCAACACAAGGGTAGGTAGCTCTCTCTCAGAAAACTAAGTAGGATAGGTATGGAATAGTTCTGAGTGCTTCCTTTTTTCGAGTGGGTGGTGGTTAAGGGGTATATATAGGCATCCCCAAAAATCCAACGGTTACACACAAAATGACCAACTCAATGACACCGATGTGTTAATCTCGGTGGTACCGAAGTGACCAAAAGGTGGCAACTTTTGAATCTCGATGAGACCAATATAGGATTCTCGGTTGCACTGACAAGGTGACCAATGGTCAGAATTGCCAAACTCGGTGACACCGATTCAACATTCTCGGACGGACTGAAAATGTGAACTTGCATAACAGAAAGTTGGCAACCCAACTCGGTGGCACCGAAAGCAGTGTTGGCTGCACCGAAGTGGCTAGGGTTTGGCTGAGTCTGTCTAGGGTTTGTTATCGGTGGCACCGGGATAGGAATGTTGGTTGTACCGATTTTGCATGTTTGGCTAGAGACAAACTTTTGTTGGACAGCTTGTGGATGTTTTTGGTGACTATCACTTGTGCACGTATGAGCATTTTGTTCACCAACAAAACATTACCCCCTTTTAATAGTATTGGCTTTCCTATGGACTAAAAGTGATTTCTCACAGATGTAAAATGTAGAGTCCTCTTGCTTGAAGCTTGGCCAACCTATTTCCTTGCATCTTGGGGTAATTCCACGGTCTCCATAATCCTTTTGCCAACTCAACTCTTCATGGACTATTTTCTGAAATACACTAGATAGAGATGTTTGTCCAAGAGACAATGTATGTTGTCATGAATTATCAAAACCACCAAGGGAGCATGTTGTGCTTTCATTTTATGATTATGTCTCGCTACCTACCACTTGTTTGTCAAGCCTCCCAACATTGCCATGAAAAGCCACTAACCCTCCACCTTCCCAGCAGACCTTTGTTTGGCTACGTTATCGCTTGCTGAGCCCTTCTTATAGCGTTTCTAGCTATAGGTGCAATTGCTTCAATGTGACAACATGGACATTTTTATATCACAATGTTATTGCTATTCAATTTAATGCACATATATACTTGGTAAAAGGTGGAAGGCTTGGCCTTTTGCTCGGTGTTTTGTTCCACTTTTGACGCCCCTAGTTACTTGTGTAGCGGTGTTATGTTCCATAATTGAGCGCTCCTAACATGCTCGGGGTTGTTATGGGGACCCCCTTGACTTTCATTTTGTGATAAAACTCGTCTGGCAAGGCCCAACATTGGTTTTACCATTTGCCTAATAACTAAAATTGCATAGGGACCCGCCGCCCGCGGATCCTTAATCAACAACCCAGGCCAATGCTCCTCATGAGTGTTGGTCTACCTACCTAGTAGTTGGCGGTGCCACCTTAGGGCAACTCGAGGCATTTTCAGGCTACCGTCCACTTCGCATAGACGGATGATGCCCGTGGATAGAGAGCGCATGGCTCTAGATGCGGATCTGGCTCACCGGGAGGGCTTGATGGATTTGTTTTTACCTTTCTCAAAATTCTTGCGCATGGGATTTTGAGGACACTTCAGGCTATGTAGTAGTTGAGATTTTCCATCGGGATTCCGCAAATACTACGGGTGATTCCATGGTTGAGGAATTCCAATGCGGCGTGTGGTTAATTTGTGATGGATGAGTTGGAGCACCCTTGCAGGGTTAAATCTTTCGGAAAGACGTGCCCGTGGTTATGTGGCAACTTGGATGTTTTGTTTAATACCCGGTCATAGCAAACTTGAAGTAAACTCTAATAAAATACACCAACTATGTGCGTAACTGTGACTGTCTCTTCTCGTGAGTCCTTATCTGAGAGAGAACACGATGGGGTTATGTTTGACGTAAGTAGGTGTTCGGGATCACTTAGTGATCATTACTAGATCACGTCCATTATGCGTAGACCACCATACTTTACTTTTTGTATTCGTAAGTTAGCCCCTCAAATAAATGCTTAGTCGCTTGCTGCAGCCTCACCACTTAACCATACCTCATCCATTAAGCTTTGCTAGTCTTGATACCCTTGGAAATGAGATTGCTGAGTCCTTGTGGCTCACAGATTACTACACAATAGTTGCAGGTACAGGTAATGCGATGATTTGACGTGAGAGCGATGCTTGTTTTTGATTTGGAGTTCTTCTTCTTCATCATCGATCTAGGATGGGTTCCAGGCGGCAGCCTGGGATAGCAAGAATGGATGTCATTTTGCCGTTTGATTTCGTCCATAGTCGGACCCTGCTCTTCTGTATGATTTTTGAATATGTTGTTGCATTGATGTCATCTTGATGTAGCTTGTGGCGAGTGTAAGCCAATTCCATATACTCATCTCTTCTGTAAATGTACCTGTAATGATATCCATTCTTGCAATACGACGAGATGTGCTTCTATCCCTGTCGAGGCCCTCGTGTCAAAATAAGGATAGGATCGCATCTTGGGCGTGATAGGCTATTTAGACAGTGCTGGGCTGGCCCCTTGAGTTTAAGGGGGAGGTAATTGATGGCGTGGAGATCATCTCCTCATGCCATGTGAATGTGGAGGAGGAAGTCCTCGATCCATACGGTTGGGTCAGTTGTCCCATCGTACTGTTCGATGTTCGTGGGTTTAAACCCTTCCGGGAACTGATGCCCCATCACCTCATCCGTAAAACATAGCGGGTGAGTGGCTCCTTGAACCCGAGTTATGTCGTGCCTGTAATCGGCGTCAGTTCTGTATCGGTTACGTTCCCGGTCTTTGGTATTACTTCGGCCGAGCCATGGTCTATACCCATCCCGTACATCGGGTGAGTAGCCTCTAGATTCGTAGATGGATCTTGTGTGGCCTTCTCTGTGATCTAGGTTATCTCGCAGGTCGAACTTGTCATTGGGCTCTAACGGCTCCTTTCCCCGTCTTCAGGGTATTGCCGGTCTATAACCAGTGTCGTCAGCCGTCCGATCACGCCCGCAAGGAGGGCGGTCTGGCTTGTCATATGGAGTATGTTTCGGAGACGGAGTATCGGTGAGCTCGTCGTCAAATTGCGGCAGTAACCTTCTTTGTGGATAGCTCTTGGGCTGGTCCGATAGACCGGTACTATGTCCTTCCTCAGCTGAGAGGAGTCTTGTCCATCGATCATTGAGGTCATCCTATTCGGCTTTAAGCTACCGTTCCTTAGCTTTAAGGCTTCGCGCCGTTGCTATGAGTTGTTGTCTGAACAGTTCCTGATCTTCATGGTTATCAGGGATGTCCAAGTCATCGGCTACCGGAATATCCTCCTCGTCGATAGGGGGAGGTAGTTATTGTCCTCGGAACCGTCGAAATCATCGGGGTTTCTCTGGTCCTCAGGCCTTTCCCGACCCTCTAACGGGTGTTCGGGGATATCAGGGTCGCCGCGGTCCTCGAGGGTAACTCCGTCCCCGGTGCCGATAAAGGCTTTCCTTCCCTTTTTGCCTTTGGACCGCTTATGCGGTTTCCGGCGCCTTGATGGTGTGTCGCCCGACTTATCACCGTCATTATTAGGCGTTTTTTCACCATTAGGAGTGTCGACCATGTAGACGTCATATGTTGAAGTGACGCCCAATGACCTGGTATTAACAGCGGTGGCGGTGCAATCCTCTTCATCCATGTATTCTGCCTCCACGGAGGCATAGTCCATCATGTCGGTTAAATCTTCGACTGTGGCTATCAAATGGGTGGTGGGTGGGTCGAAAAATTCATCCTGACCCGTACTGTAGCCGATGTGAGCATAGATCGGAGCTGAATCGTTGGAAATTTCCATCGATGATATTCGATCTAGGGCTTCGCCGAACGCCGAGGGCTCGATCGGATCATACTGTTCGGAACTTTCGAAGTTGACCTTGGATGTGTTTGAATGAGAAGGATGTTCGACAAGAACGAGGGTCCGGCCTTCCGACACTATGGCCGGTTCCGGACCAGGGGCGGGAACACCATCGTGGCTAACCCCGTTGGTGTGACAGAAGAAGGAACTCGAGGTTAGAGCCTCATAGTTTTAGGGCATGGCCAGTGAAGCCGCAAGCCCAGTCAGTGACAAGTCGCCCCGAGAATCCACAGAGAACTCTAGGTTCCCGAATTGGACCTGTTGCTCAGGGGCGAAGCTCTCGACACGGCCTAGATGTCCGGTCAGGTCGGCATGCAGCACAACGCTGCCGAAGGCGAAGGTCTGTCCGGGGACGGAAGTGTCCATGTTGCGGACCTCTTCGTTGATGACAAGGTGAGACATCGATACCTTAAGTGCTCACAAAGGAACTCTCAATGAAAGCACCAATGTCAGTGTCAAAACCAACGGATCTAGGGTAGGGGGTCCCGAACTATGAGACTAGAACCGATGGTAACAGGAGACGAAGGGGACACAGATTTACCCAGGTTCGGGCCCTCCTATGGAGGTAATACCCTACGTCTTGCTTGGATTTATTGATGATATGAGGTTACAGAGTTGATCTACCTCGATATCAAAGAGCTAACCCTAGATGAGTTGTCCTATATCCCTATAACCTGAAACCCTCCGGCTTATATAGACGCCGAGGGTATCTAGGGTTTACTCATGGTCGGATACAGGTCGCTACATAAAACATGGAGCACAAGCCGTACTTCCTGAAGATTCCATCTTGGAGATAAGGTCTTCAATGAATCATGTGTTCGGTAAGTGGCCCATATAGTCTGGCCCATAGAAATAGGTCGGCCTCTCGAGGACCCCCTTAATCTAGGACTCCCTCAGGAGGCGAGACCAGAATTTGGATAATATGAAATCTAAAACCACACTTCTTCGAGTCATTGACATGTGGGGTTTGGGACTGCCTGTCAATGGCTTAAGAAGTGCTTTCGTAGGAAAAAAGCTTAATACATGACATTTGTGAAATGCCGACTAGTTCTTATGCTTGTCTCCGGTGGCCGCCGCCAATTCCTTCCTATTCGGAAGGATTTGATCATGGTGGTTGATGGCCGGCCTCCATCGCTCTATCGTCATGTGTTGTTGTTCTTCCAATCTTCCTCCTGCACTGGCTGCCTATAGAGAGGGAGCTAAGTTCCAACTAGGTGCTCATATGCTTTTTTTGAAAAAACCCAAAAACTTTATTCATTGGAGATAATTAGTACATCATTTTTGAGGATCATTACCATTTCATTTAAAGGTTCCTCAAACCAACCAGAAGTCAAAGAAAATCTAGCTAATCTAGCAAGCTTGTGAGCTACTTTATTTGCTTCTCTATTACAATGTTCAAATATAGTTGTAACAAAATCACAGGCATAACGAAAACAATCGTCGAAGATTGTTGTCGCCGCGCCCGCCGGCTGCCCTCCATCCTGCATAGTATCATTCACCTCTAGATTATTTCAGTTAATAATAAGGCGATTACATCCTGTCCTTTGCGCCAGTGTTAGACCAAATTTGAGAGCTAAAGCTTCCTCCATCAGCACATCCACGCAATAGTCAATCCTCCCATTCCCTCCAGCAATAAACCTGCCTTTGTTGTCTCTTGGGACCACTCCTATTTCACCCCTAAGCAGGTCGTGGTCAAAAGAAGCATCAACATTAAGTTTCACAAAACCTCTAGGAGGACAAGATCAACCCCCCTTTTTCATAGAAGTCTTGGGGGATAATGCATTTACAAAGTTTGTGGTAAGGGCTAGAACCCCCATTGAAATCTGAAGTGCATTTTGAGTTTTCTTCTTGTGCACCAACTTTTGACTTTCCGAACATAGATATTGTGTTGAGACAACAATTGTGGTAACCCATTATCCACAAATATTGGTCTGGAAGAAGTAGTAGGTGCTCATATGCTCTTTCTTCAGCATAAAGTTGTTGGTGCTGTTCTGGTGAGTTCATGTCTCAAGTGGTGTCATCTTTGGTGACGGTGAGCATGGCACAATGTTCGTGCCCATTTTCAGGACTAATATTGCGATTCAACATTGTGATAAAGTTTTTTTTAGAGTACGTCAATGACGTACAATATTTTTATAAAAGAAGAAGACAACATAATTACAAGAAACTTGTTGAAGATGCGGACATCTCCACAAGTTGAACCCACTTAACACCTCAACACCGACACTTGCACGTTTCCATTGCGCAATCTCTTCTAGGATCAAACTTCTAAGTTCTTGCGATGTCTTGACTTGGTTCATCCTATTTAATGTCCGTGCATTGCGTTGCTTCCAAAGGGTCCATGCCACAAGAATAGTTAGCGTGTCGGAACCTCGCTTGCCCGATCTTCGAAACTTTTGCCTCTCCTGCAACCAACATTGTGATAAAGTTAACCTGGAGGGCTTTGTCTGGCCTCCTTTATTGAATTGTGTATGATACCGGCGTGAGATGGTCTGGTTCTCGTACCTCCAGTTTGTAATAGCCATTGTTTTAGAACTGTTGGTTCATGTTAGCTTTTGATATAGTTTGGGCATTCAATCATAGTTTATAAACAGGTCATATGGTTTCTTTATATGAAATCAGAGAGGTGGACCTCTCTCTTACTCAAAAATATAATTAGCACTGCTTTGAGGTTAATGCAACGCACCCCCTTCCATTTAAAAATGATCAAGCTCTCACATTTCTCCACAATATAATTCATCCATCATTACATGTGAACTTTCCTTAAAAAATAATCCTAACTCAAGGTGGGATGATTTGTAGTTCACGTTAGGTGAATTACCATCCCTGGTACAACATATTTACTCTTTTGATCGACAATTTATTTATTTTGCAAGGAATTAGATTGACGATTTCAATAAGCCAATTCAAACATAAGCAACAAACATATTGAAGGCGCATGAACTGAGCGTAGCTCAGATGGTTAGATTCCTTGTGATGGAACCAATCAATCGGGGTTCATGTCATCGAGTTGGCATTGGAGACTTACCACCCTACCGCCTCCTCTCAAAAGCTTAAGGTTCCTCTGCCTCTTGTCGGCACGAGGCTGGTCCGACTCGTCTCGAGTGGCCTTAGGATGGCCATGTGGGCGCGGAGGATCCGGGACCTTGGCGAGCGGGAGGGTCCTGTTTTTAAATGTTTCTTTGACTTTTGTTAGGGTTTGTGTTATACCCTGAGGATGGAATAAGGTTCTCCCGTCTAGCCCATGTCTCGATGGTGCATCTATCATCGTCGAAGGGCGGGTTGGTGTGTCTCTTAGACAGATCTCAAAGGATTCAATCGGTGGTTATCTTTGGTGAAACTACCCAGATATGGTTTTCATTTGCCTATGCTCGTGTGTCTTCAAGTTGGATCCTTCCGATCTACGCATCTCTTCATCGGCGACGGTTATTGTTCTGATGCGCTGGTCCTATGGGGTCTTAGTACGACAATTTCCCGACTGTCCACTACAAGAAGGTTTTTCTTGCTCCAACGAGGGAAGGGAGAAGACGACGACACGCCTTAGGCTCACTTCAGTGTTTCTAGTCGTTGCTAGATGGTCTACGGATATGGATGTAACTATTATTTTTGTGTTCGTAGTAGTGTCATGATCGGAAATGAATAGATTGAAAGCTTTCCAAAAAAACAGGAACAAGACAAATAGGTGAGAGATGATGTGATTATATTAGAGTTGCTAGTGCGGGACTGGAACCAGAATAAACTCAAAACACTTATAGCGAACCGAATTCTCTTCTAGCCCAAATAAGATGAGCAATTCACATGGATGTGCAAGTATTTTTACCTAGTCTCTCTACGAAAGAGGCCGGTGAATAGAACGATGGCAAGGTGAAGGTAGGCAACCTAAGAGCATCTTCAACAAGCGCACTTTAGCAGCGCGCAACAAAAGTTTTTTAGCGCGCAACACAACGCTGGCTCCAGCGGCAGCCGTAAAATTTAGCACGCGCGGCGCTCCAGCAAGCGCTGCAAATACACGACAAGTGCGCCGTACACAAACAACATATGCACTCCAAAAATAAACCAAAAGATCAAACAATCAGCAATAAAGAGTTGAATTTTATTATTACAACTCAAACGAATAGTTTATCATCCAATACAACAAATAATTTAACAATACAATATCAAACATACAACATCAAATAACCAAATCATCATGCGTTCTGTCGGCCATTCCATTCCCACCACTCCTCATGATATCATTTTGAAGATCGTCATGCGTTTCGGGCCGCCGAATAGCATGATACGAAGCAACAAATCGGGCCATCCTCGCAGCACTCCGTCGCACTCACACGGGATGTCCCGAGAGCTCGTACTGAGAGTAGTCTAAATCTTGGTCATGTTCATTCTCAATGATCATGTTATGCATGATCATACAAGCATGCATGATGTACCAAAGGATCTTTTGATCCCAAAATCTAGTCGGTCCTCTCACAATAGCAATTTGGGCTTGCAAACTCCCAAATAATCGCTCCACATCTTTCCTAGCCGCCGCGTGAGCATTGTGGAAATCAAGATTTTTCTTACCTTGCGGTTTTTTCAACGGCTTCAAAAATGTTTGCTATCTTGGGTAGATGTCATCCGCAAGATAGTAGCCATAATTGTATGTATGACCATTTGCTACGAACTATATCGGTGGCAGTTCATCATTTGTAATCTTATTGATGAGTGGTGACCGATTAACCATGTTGATGTCATTCAAAGATTCTGGCATGCCAAAAAAAGCATGCCAAATCCAAGTCTCTTGATCAACCACCGCTTCAAGGATTATAGTGGAACCCCTTTTCTGGCTGTGGAATTGTCCATGCCATGCCTTAGGACAGTTCTTCCAATTCCAATGCATGCAATCTATTGAGCCAAGCATACTGGGAACCGCAAGCTTTGTTCATCTCCAAAAGCCTTGTGACGTCTTCAACATTGGGAGATCTCAGATACTCTGGGCCAAACACTTGCACAATTCCGACTGCAAAACGCTTGACACACATGATGGCTTAACTATCACCCATGGCCAAGTGTTCATCAACTAGATCAGCCAAAATACTGTATGCTAACATACGCAAAGCGGCTGTCACATTTTGAAAGGTGCTATGCCCGAGTTCTCTGACGACGTCCCTCCTTTGCGAAAAAACCGATCATGGCTCTCTAGTTTCTCTGCAATGCACCTGAACAACCCGGTCCTCATCCTAAAACGGCGCCGGAAATACGACTCGTGGTATATGAGATTCTCCAAAAAATAGTGCCTCATCAATCTATTGTCGGCATCGATCTTGTCCCTCCAAATTTTCTGCCTACCCATAACCGAACCACCGTGCTTCGGTTTTTTATTGATGTGCATAGTTACGATGATTGCAAGGTCCTCTTCCTCTTCCATATCAAATTCTTCTTCGGAAGAATTATATGATGGACCCGTCTACAATATTGAATTTAAACTAGTCTATAAAAACTACGAACAACAACCATCAAATTAATGTAAAAAATGTATAGCTTGAGCAATATATACCTTGTGGGTGTTCTGTCGAACACCTTGTGGGCGCCGAGCGGTGATGGGCGGCCGAGCGCTTTCCGCCGAAGGAATGGCGCGCGCAAGGGCCGACAGCGACTATTGGGAAGGGAAGGAAGCTGCAGAAGTGCGGGGATAGGTTCGGGAAATGCCGACGGGTCGCCAGAGAAAAGGGATGGCACGGCGGCGGCGCGGGCGTTGATGGGGAGACAGTTGGGAGACGATGCGCGAGCGTCTGAGTGGTTCCGCGGGTGGGAGCGGGCGTACCAAATAAGCCGCGTGCGATGCTGTTTCGCTGTGTGCGTGAAAGTATTTTTACCACGCACACGGTTTTTGGTCGGCCGCTAGAACGTCTAATTTCACTACGCGCACGCTAAAACGCGCAATTTTACAACGTGAACCATTTTTAGGATGCGTGTTGAAGATGCTCTAAGCAGGTAGGTGCAAGATATATATGCACCGCGCGACGAGACAAATACTACCTCCTCCGTTCTATAATATGCGATGTTATTACAAACAATAACATCGATTGTAATACATCTTTGTATTATATAATAACATCTTATATTATTAAAAGGAGCAAGTACTACATGGAACAACCATCGCAAAAAATAATAGTAAACGGGAACAATTTCAAAGGAAAAAAAAACAGGGAATAAACGGTGGTGAAGTCAAGTCAACTGCTGGGCCGGGGGCAAATGTTCCTGTGTGCTGCTCCTCTAAACCCCTGCACTGTCTCTGTCGTGGAAAATGACATCCCAAGCAACCGAGCTATAGACGGATCAGTGGGCACGACACTTGTGTCGGTCATCCACACGAGTAATGCTACAGCTTACGACTAGTGTGTGATGATTATCCACTTAGGAGAAAGTCGGGAGTCTGAGCAAGTTTGCTACGCGCACGCTGGAAGAGCTACATGATGCTCGTCTGGTTGTTGGCAGATCGTAGTCCTGGTTTTACTGGCCAGTCAGACACCTGATCTCTGAAGTCTACTATTCCCTCCGTCCAATAAAACTTGTCCTGCGGACATTTTATAATAAAACCCTCTCCTTTAACTTGTCCTGCCGACATTTTATAATAAAACCCTCCCTTTTTCTCCGACAAGCCACGCAACCCATCGCGCTTGCTCCGTCGCCTCGCAACGCGCCGGCCGCCTGCTCTATCGCCTCGTCGCCTGCTCCGCCGCCTCGCCACGCGTCGGCCGCTTTCTTCCCCTCATCTTGCCTCTTCTCTTCGCCCACGCGAGGAGATCAAGAGGGAAGAGATCCCCTTTTCTGCAAAGCCCGTGACTTGCCGACTCCGGCGGCGGCGCTCATGTGGGTTGGGGCTCGATCTGGAGGCATGGCAGGTCCTCAAGCTCCTCGTTCTCGAGCTCTTTATCCACCAGCTCCTCTTCCAGACCACGACGTGCTGCTGCGGAAGTCAGCGACGTGAGGAAGCCACTGCCCCGTGCTCGTCTTGCCGCTGAGATTCCCCTCCTCGAGCTGGCGGACTCACCTTCTTCGCTCCACCGGCTCCGCGGCTGCCGCTGCCGCTTCTGCTTCAGCTGCTCTCTTCTCCCAGGTCCTCTGCTTCACTAGTTGCATTGATTTCAGTCTCTTGGTAAGCAAGTGAGCTAATTTTGTTCTTGTCCTCTTGGTTTGTACAGTAGCTGCTGATTTCAGTCTGGTGCAGAGGAATGGATGTTGCTTGCGTTTATCTCAGGTGATTTTAAAACTACTGTTAGCCATAAAACGAATTAATTCGAACAATTTTCTTCCTGTATTTAAGGGAATTTAGTTTGACAGAAAATTAATTCCTTTATTTAGGGGAATTCATGTATTTATTCCTTTCGTTTGATGCCTCATTAGTTCCTGTATTTAGGGGGATTCATGTATTTATTCCTTTCGTTTGATGCCTCATTAGTTCTTGTATTTAGCGGAATTCATGTATTTATTCCTAGGCAGCTGAGCTCAACTGTTGTTGTATCTAACTGTTGTAACTATACCGTGACCGGGGGTGTAAAAAAATCATTGCCTGAATTTGGCATACTGCGGTGTTGACAGCTAAAAGATCTGAATTTGTTCTAAAACAACGATGTCATTTTATTTGAATTGATTGATAAGCAAAAGGGTTCATTTGTCACAAAACCAAACAGTTGTAATCCTAGTAAACAATTCAAATGTTCTAAAGGAGGGGCTAGTCTCTGAGACCGCCGTCACCATGAACTAGTTCAGATCCATGGATTTAAAGTAGAAATGTTCAAATGGAAGTTCTTATTCATTAGAACTTCCATTTGTGAGAAATGGATTTAAAGTAGAGCTGGATCCATGGTTGTGAGAAATTAATGGAGTGTTATAGGAACTCTGTCCCCTGTTGTCTGTTTCCAGAATTGGAGCTGGACCAGTAGTTCTACATCCAGGATTGGAGATGGTGTTACAATGGTGTCCCCTATTAACTGAACCAAAAAAAACGTTCCTTTTTATTGTTGTGATGACAGGGGCAACGAGGCACGCAGAGTCGTCCTGGGAGTTCACGCTCATCAATCAGTGCATGACGGCGTTGTGGCCGGCGGTGAAGATGCACGAGGTTGAAGGCATCAATAATGTATCCTGATGCTTTATAAAAGCAGAGAAGATGCTTGGTTTTGTGGTAAAGCTACTGGAGTTGCCAACTTTAGTTCCGAAGTTCCGAATTTTTCAGTTTGTAAAATTGAGATCTGCTTGTATTGTCATACAGTATTTTTGAGCTTAATTGAGCTATGAAGTAATTAAACTCTCTCGTTAATTAACTTGCTGACAATCGTTTCAGATGGTCATGCTGAAGGTGTCCCTGAAAGCGATGCAGCTACACCCTTGCTCCGGCCCAGCTTGCTAGTCAAGCTCATCCCTTGCCCATCTTCTCCTATTGTATTTGCTTGTCGTCCCTCCCCCGATGCATTCCTCCAAACAGGCAGGTGTAGCGGTCACCTGAAACATTTGATTTTTTTCCTTCGATTCCATCTTGGTCACGCAAGCACGCAAGGAGCATCCTAGGCCAGTACATCTGCATCCACTGCATCTGCATCCAAGGCTAGTTTGACATTTCAATGTGAAGTTTTGTAAGCAGAATTGTTTACAGTAAGCAAATGATATGGGCATGCACGGTTAGTTAGCCTTGTGCCCTTGTGTCTCCTAGCCTTGCATTTTCATTCTTATTCTTGCTCCCCTGTGTCTCCTAGCCTTGCATTTTCATTCTTATTCTTGCTCCCATGTGTCTCAAAGCAAAGAGTTAGCCTTGCACTTTGTACTGAAAAAATTCAATTGGTGAAAAAATTTGTTAGCAGTATAAATTTTGATGTTAAACTGAAGATTCAGACTATGAACATAATTTATTTTCAGAATGTTAAAACAGACAACTGTTTTATACTGGAACACTCCTTGGAGAACAAATTTCTTAGTGCAAGTTGTTGACTGGATTTACACTCATCAGCATAATTGTTTAGAAACATTGACTATATTTTCATGACTGAATTTACAATCACTACTTGGAGTACACACTGACTGAATTTAACTTGGAGTACACTAATTCACTGTCAACTTGCAGTGTGGAATGGTTTGAGCGTACATTGAACAATAGCCGGACTAAAGGTTCTATGCACATATCTGCACTCACAAGTGCAAGATTTATTCCTGGAGTGTGGAATGGTTTGAGCGTGGCAGTCAAGGTAAAAGAAAACGTGTCTTGTTTTCTTCACTTTTCTTCACTTGAACACTAATTGGATCAGCAGAACTGTGTCCTGTTTTACTGAGATCTGCAGAAATTGGGAACACGAAGGCAGGGGATCAGCAGCATCACGAGCTCCACTAACGAGCATGCACGTGCCTAGCCGTTGGCTACACTTGGGTGGTGGCGCCGCTGGTTTTTGGTCACCGGGGGAACTACATGACAAGCTCCAACAGCGGCGAGCGACAGACCACCACGGTCAGGCAAACCAGCAACCAAGAGAGGGAATAATTAGCCTGAAGGACCAGAAGATCACTCTGAAACTGTTAAACGGCTCGTGGAAGACAGAGGAGGCGCAACGGTGTCAAGCTCGTGTAGGTAAGCTGCGGCCGGAGTAGGAGGAGACGTGGTCGATTCCGTCGATCCAAGCCTTCCTAGCAAGCGTGGCTCGAGGAGGGCGTAGTTCTAGGCGAGGCGGAGCTCCTGGTCTGCTCGGGGAGGACTGGGGAGGCGCGACGGCATCGAGCTCGTGCCCGGAAGCGGCGACACAATGGGAGGAGATGACGTCAATTTTGGAGCGGGACAAAATCCTGTGCGGAAGCGGCGGCGCAATGGGAGGAGACGACCTCAATTTTGGAGCGGGACAAGATCCTGTGCGGAAGCGGCGGCCGACGGCAGGGGAGAAGCTGCAGGAGACCTTCAAGCAAGCAGGGGGAGCTCCACCAGCCTGGAGCCTGACCGGAGGCCTGAAGACCAAGATCTTCGTGGACGACGAGGAGAGAAAGGAAGGAGACGGGTCACTTTGCAACGGGTTTTAAAGCGTAAGGGTCTTTTTGCAAAAATGAAAATGAACTAAGCCCCGGACATCTTTTTCCGGAGTACTAATAGTAGTATTAGATAATAAAGTGTTTGTGTGGTTAATCTGATATCGGGAAAACTTAGGCGGCTGGCGTGCACTGCTCGGAGAGTGTCGTAGTAGGACCTATGTGACCGTGAGATGTGGGTTACAATATGTGACATATTGGCTTGCGTGACGAGGGAGGCATGCACAGATGACTGTCTATTCACCAAAGTACACGTGTTTGCGTTTTCGTTTGACAAATGTATCAAAGTTGTAAACCGGAAGGCGATGGTTTCTCTAACCATGCTCCTGAATTGGACCTGAGGAACATAAAAAATGTTCGTGTCCTTAGAAAATAATAATTGACGCCACCTCACTACATTCTAGGCCTCATCAAGGAATAGGTCATCCCACAAAAAAAATCAAGGAAGATGTCAAACTTTGGGTCACCGCACAGATGAGACATTTGAGTAAGTCCAGAAAGTGAAAACTTCGTTGCTTTTCTACGATGTTGGGGTGCTTCTTCTGTTGAGCAATAACTCTTTAAGGGCATCTTTAACGGCGACCACATATATTCGAATCGTCAAAGTCATTCAATACGGGCCTGTATCGGTCCGAATATGGTCCGTACATACTTTTTTTCGCAAATCGGAGACAAAAGGGGGCTTAGGGGGGTTTTCGCAAGAAAACATGTGGGGGGGGCATGGGCTTTGCGAGCGTCCGGGCAACTCCCACGCCCGTTTCTGACCATGCTAGCCTACCCTAACACCTCCTCCCTCGTTCGCGAGCGTTCTTGCCCAGCGCCAGCTGTCCACATTCATGCCATTGTAGAGCGCGTCACTACACATTGCAGATGGCTCAGGAAGGACGCGATCTCTCCCTGCCCCCGCCACTGAAGTGACGCACCAGCCAAGGACACCGCCCGAGAGCATCCCCATTGTTCGCGCCTGTTCAATGCCGACGACACATTACTGAGCGGGACCAGACGGATATCTACGGTCGTTCAATGCACCGTCAGTCTGTATGCCGCCATTAAGAAGACTCGCCGGCTAAGAAACCCACTCTAACGCCGCGCATTGACAACTGTTGTAAGGGCATATTTCTTCTTAAGTGGTTTTGGTGATTGATGACAATGCCCTTGCGGACTAATCGTGTGCATTGAGCATTTTATATATCTCATGTCTAGGCACAAGACGATTCGGTGCCCCTCAGAGCTTATCGAAGACGGTTGTTCTCTATGTTTCCTTTCGGTGGATTTGAGTCGTAGGAAAGCCGTACTATTAAGAGGGGGTCCGCTTTGGAAAGGTTTGGGTGGAATCAACACGTACACATCTATTCTATTGCACCACCTTTCCTTCGCTTCAATGGAGCTCTAGCTCGTTCTCCTTGTCTGTGCAAAGGGAAGCCTGCGAGGGTGCTTGCTTTCAGTGGCCAGCGGTAGTACCGCTCAAGGGAGCGGTAGTACCGCAGGAGCCCGCGGTAGTACCGCTCAGTGGAGCGGTAGTATCGCTGTCCCCTGCCCTAGTACGTGCGCCTGCGGTAGTAGGCGCGGATGTAATTTTTTACATCTGCCCTCTTGCGGTAGTACCGTGATGCAGTTCCGGTACTACCGTGCCGGACTTCTTCGCAGCTTCGCCCTTAGCGGAGGTAGGCACGGAAGTAATTTTTTTACTTCCGTGCATCTCTAGTTCCAGTCACTAACGACCATGTGGTAGTACCGCATGGGCTTGCGGTAGTACCGCTTTGGCGGTTCTACCGCTAGTTGCCTAGTGCAATCGGCTTGCGTCTGACACTTTCGTGCAAGCGGTAGCACCGCATGTTGCAGCGGTAGTACCGCAAGGCCTTGCGGTAGTACCATGGTCATATGCGGTAGTACCCCGACGCATGGGGCTGAGAGTGGGGATAACGGTTGGATCTTATCCCCCACTATAAAAAGGAGGTCTTCTTCCCCAAGAAGACTACCTCTTCCTTCCATAAGCTCCATTGTTGCTCAAAGCTCCATTTTAGCCCAATCTCTCTCCCAATCCAATCAAACTTGTTGATTTCCTAGGGATTGGTTGAGGAGGCCCCGATATACACTTCCACCAAGAGAAATTTGATTCCCCCCACTAATCCCTTGTGGATCTTGTTACTCTTGGGTGTTTGAGCACCCTAGACGGTTGAGGTCACCTCGGAGCCACATTCCATTGTGGTGAAGCTTCATGGTGTCGTTGGGAGCCTCCAATTAAGTTGTGGAGATAGCCCCAACCTTGTTTGTAAAGGTTCGGTCGCCGCCTTCAAGGGCACCAATAGTGGAATCATGGCATCTCGCATTGTGTGAGGGCGTGAGGAGAATACGGTGGCCCTAGTGGCTTCTTGGGGAGCATTGTGCCTCCACACCGCTCCAACGGAGACATACTTCCTCACAAGGGAAGGAACTCCGATAACACATCCTTGTCTCCACCGGCTCCACTTTTGGTTATCTCTTACCTTTACTTCTTGCAAGCTATTATTGTGGTGTATCCCTTGCTTGCTTCTGTGCTTGTTGTGCTTAGCATCATATAGGTTCCTCACCTAGTTGCACATCTAGCCAACTTATTTGATGCTAAGCCTAAATTGTTAAGGAAAAGTTAAAAAGTGTTAGTTGCCTATTCACCCCCCTCTAGTCAACCATATCGATCCTTTCAATTGGTTTCAGAGCCACGTCTCTTTATTAAGGGTTTCACCACCCTAAGAGTATGGCTGGCGAAGAGGGGCGTGTGGGAGAACTTCCCGAGGCCATGGGAGTGAACATGGTCTCACATGAGGATTTGACTGAGGCCTTGTCCTTACTCAAATCCGGCAAGACCCACCCCAACAAGACTGGCGACTTTAACCCCTCTTATGTTTTGTGCCGTGCTAGTGATGGGCATGTTTATGCCAAATATGTTGGTTCTTCATATGAGTACATTGAATGGTGTATTTGGGTTCCTAAGTGTTGGGGAACGTTGCATGGGAAACAAAAATTTCCTATTCACATGCAAGATCTATCAATGGTGATGAGCATCTACGAGAGGGGGAGTGGATCTACATACCCTTGTAGATCGCTAAGCGGGAAGCGTTAATAAACGCGGTTGGTGTAGTCGAACGTCTTCGCGATCCAAATCGCCGAGCGTCCCACGATCTCATCATGATCCGTCCCACGATCCAATCACGATCCGTCCCGCGAACTCATCACGACCCGTCCCGCGATCTCATCACGATCCGTCTCGCGATCTTGATCACGGTCCTTTCGATCTAGCGCCTAACGGACGACACCTCCGCATTCAGCACACGTACAACTTGATGACGATCTCCACCTTCTTGATATAGCAAGAGGGAGTGGAGAGGTAGACGAGTTCTTTGGCAGTGTGATGGCGTTGCAGCGATGGTGGTGGAGTAATCTCAGCAGGGCTTCGCCTAAGCATAGCTGAAACCGATCTAGAGGAGAAACTACGAACTAGAGGGTAGGGTTGCACGTGGCTGAAAATCTTGTGCCAAAACCCTAAAACCCTCTAGTATATATAGGAGGAGAGTAGGAGGAGGCTTGGAGAAAGGGCCAGCCCCTCTAGGCTTCGGCCGAAGTGGGATAGGAGGAATCCTCCTCCTCCACTCCTAGTAGGATTAGGACTCCTTCCTTATTTCCACCTTTTTGCCTTTTTCCACCTTTTCTCCATTGGAATTTCTTCCCCAATCGCATGGGCCTTGTGTGGGACTTTGGCCAGCCCACTAAGGGCTGGTATTAGTCCTCCCACAGCCCATGAACCCTCTTGGGTCGAAATACCTCTCCCTATGGTCCCCCGATACACTACCGACACTCCCGGTACACTACCGATGAGTCCAAAACTTTTCCAGCGACCAAAACAGGACTTCCTATATATCAATCTTTACATCCGGACCATTTTGGAACTCCTCGTGACGTCCGGGATCTCATACGGGACTCCTAAAAACCTTCGGTCAACACCATGCATAACTCTATACTACCGAAACGTCACCAAACCTTAAGTGTGCAGACCCTGCGGGTTCGAGAACTACGTAGACATGACCGAGACACCTCTATGGTAAATAACCAATAGCAGGACCTGGATGCCCATATTGCTTCCAACATATTCTATGAAGATCTTTATTGGTCGAACCTCTATGTCAAGGATTCAGTCAATCCCGTATGATGTTCCCTTTGTTCTTCGGCATGTTACTTGCCCGAGATTCGATCGTCGGTATCTCCATACCTAGTTCAACCTCGTTACCGGCAAGTCTCTTTACTCGTTTCGTAATACAAGATCCCGTGACTAACACTTAGTCACATTGCTTGCAAGGCTTATTGTGATGTTGTATTACCGAGTGGGCCCTGAGATACCTCTCCGTCACACGGAGTAACAAATCCCAGCCTTGATCCATGCCAACCCATCAAACACCCTCGGAGATACCTATAGAGCACCTTTATAGTCACCCAGTTATGTTGCAACGTTTGATACACACAAGGCACTCCTCCAGTGTCAGTGAGTTGCATGATCTCATGGTCATAGGAACAGATACTTGACATGTAGAAAACAGTAGCAATAAACTGACACGATCATATGATACGTTTGTAGTTTGGGTCTTGTCCATCACATCATTCGGAGAATGATGTGATCCCATTATCAAATGACATCTCATGTCCATGACTAGGAAACCATAGCCATCTTTGATCAACGAGCTAGTCTATTAGAGGCATACTAGGGACATGGTGTTGTCTATGTATCCACACATGTATCTGAGTTTCCGATCAATACAATTATAGCATGGATAATAAACGATTATCATGAACAAAGAAATATGATAATAACCAATTTATTATTGCTTCTAGGGCATATTTCCAATAGTCTCCCACTTGCACTAGAGTCAATAATCTAGTTCACATCACATGTGATTCGCATTCTTATAAATCTAACACCCAATGAGTTCTGGGGCTTGATCATGCTTTGCATGTGAGAGAGGTCTTTTAGTCAATGGGTCTGCGATATTCAGATCCGTGTGTACTTTGAAAATATCTATGTCATACTGTAAATACTGCTACCACACTCCACTTGGAACTATTCCAAATGGTTGTTCCACTATACGTATCCGGATTGTTACTAAGAGCCATCCGGATCAGTGTTAAAGCTTGCATCGACGTAACTATTTACGACGAACTCTTCATCACCTCCATAGTCGAGAAACATTTCCTTAGTCTTTTAGTTACTAAGGATAATCTTGACCGATGTCCAGTGATCCACTCCTGGATCACTCTTGTACCCCTTGACGGACTCATGGCAAGGCACACACACGTGCGGTACACGGCATGGCATACTATACATAGCCTATGGCTAAGGCATAGGGGACGACGTTTGTCCTTTCTCTTTCTTCTGCCATTGTCGATCTTTGAGTCTCACTCAACTTCACACCTTACAAATCAGGTGAGAACTCTTTCTCTGACTGATCCATTTTGAACTCTTTCAAAATCTTGTCAAGGTATGTACTCATTGAAAGTCTCATCAAGAATCTTGATCTATCTCTATAGATCTTGATGCTCAACAATTAGGTAGCTTTATCCAGGTCTTCCTTTGAAAAACTCTTTTCAAACAACCGTTTATGCTTTCCAAAAATTCTATATCATTTCCGATCAACAATATGCCAACCACATATGCTTACTAGAAACTCTATAGTGCTCCCACTCACTTTATTGTAAATACAAATTTCTCATAAACTTTGTATAGACTCAAAAACTTTGATCACCTCATCAACGTGTATATTCCAACTCCGAGATGCTTGCTTCAGTCCACAGAAGGATCAATGAAGCTCGCACACCTTTTAGCATCCTCTAGGCTTCATAAAACCTTCTGGTTGTATCACATACAACCTTTCCTCAAGTAAATCGTTTAGGAAACGATGTTTTGACATCCATCTACCAGATTTCATAATTGAAAAATGCAGCAACTGCTAACATAATCCAACAGACTTTAGCATCACTACAAGTGAAAAAGTCTCATCACAGTCAACTCCTTGAACGTGTCGTAAACTTCTTTGCAACAAGTCGAGCTTTACAAATGTTGACATTTACCATCAGCGTTTGTCTTCATTTTAAAGGTCCATTTGTACTCAACGACCTGCCATTCAACGGGCAAGTCTACCAAAGTCCATACTTGATTTTCATACATGGATCCTTTCTCGAATTTCATGGCTCCTAGCCATTTCTTGGAATCCGGGCCCATCATCGCTTCTCCATAGCTCGTAGGTTCATCGTTGTCCAACAACATGACCTCTAAGACAGGGTTGTCGTACCACTCAGGAGCAGTGCACGTCCTTGTCGACCTACGAGGTTTGATAGTAACTTGATCTGAAGCTTCATGATCATCATCATTAACTTCCTCTTCAACTAACGTAGGCTTCACAGAAACATCTTCCTGCGCCGCGCTACTCTCTCGTTGAAACAAAGGTTCAATAACTTCATCAAGTTCTATCTTCCTCCCACTCAATTCTTTCGAGAGAAACTTTTTCTCGAGAAAGGACCCAGTTTTAGCAACAAACATTTTATGCTTGGATCTGAGATATAAGGTTCACCCAACTATTCTTACGGTATTCTATGAAGCTGCATTTGTTAGCTTTGGGTTCGAGCTCATTAGGTGAAAACATTTTCCACACAAGCGTCGCAGCCCCAAACATTAAGAAATGACAGCTTAGATTTCTATCAAACCATAATTCACACGGTGTCATCTCAACGGATTTAGATGGTGCCCTATTTAAAGTGAATGTAGTTGTCTCTAATGCATAACCCCAAAATTATAGTAGCAAAACAATAAGAGACATGATAACACGCACCATATCCAATAGAGCACGACTATGACGTTTGGACACACCATCACACTATGGTGTTCCAGGTGGCATGAGTTGTGAAACAACTTTCACATTGTCTAAAGTTGTATGCCAAACTCGTAACTGAGATATTCACCTCCACGATCATATCACAGACATTTTTATCTTCTTGTCATGATGATCTTAAACTTCACTCTGAATTTGCTTGAACCTTTCAAACGATTTAGACTTGTCTTTCATTAAGTAAATATACACTATATCTACTCAAATCATCAGTGAAGGTAAGAAAATAACGATATCCACTACATGCTACAAGACTCATTGGATTGCATACATCAACATGTATCATTTCCAATAAATCACTTGCCCGCTCCATCAATCCAGAAAACGGGGTCCTTAGTCATCTTGCCCAAGAGGCATGGTTCACATGTCTCAACCGATTCAAAATCGAATGAGTCCAAAGATCCATCAGCATGGAGTTTCTTCATGCGCTTTATACCAATATGACATTTAGCAGCAGTGCCACAAGTATGTGGTACTATTATTATTAACTTTGTATCTTTTGCCATCAATGTTATGAACATGTGTATTACTATGATCAAGATTCAACAAACCATTCTCACTGGGTGCATGACCATTGAAGGTATTATTCATGTAAACAAAATAACCATTATTCTCTAACTTAAATGAATAACCGTGTTGCAATAAACACAATCTAATCACGTTCATGCTTAACACAAAACACCAAATAACATTTATTTAGGTTCGTCACTAATCCCAAAGGTAGAGAGAGCGTGCGATGTTGATCACATCAACCTTGGAAACATTTCCAACACACATCGTCACCTCACCCTTAGATAGTTCTCCGTTTATTCCGTAGCTTTTATTTCGAGTTACTAACATTTAGCAACCAAACCGGTATCCAATACCCAGGTGCTACTAGGAGTACTAGCAAGGTACACATCAATAACACGTATATCAAATATACTTCTGTTGACGTTTCCAGCCTTCTTATCTACCAAGTATCTAGGGTTGTTCCATTTCAACGACCGCTCTCCTCATAATAGAAGCACTTAGTCTCGGGTTTGGGTTCAACCTTGGGTTTCTTCACTGGAGCAGCAACTGGCTTGCCATCCATGAAGTTCAACCTTCTTGAAACTAGTGGTTTTCACTTAACCATCAACACTTGACGCTCCTTCTTGATTTCTACCTTCGTGGTGTCAAACGTCGCGAACAGCTCAGGGATCATTATTTCTATCCCTGGTGTTTTATAGTTCATCACCAAGTTCTAGTAGCTTAGTGACAGTGACTTGGAGAACTATATCAATCACTATATTATCTGGAATATCAACTCCCACTTGATTCAAGCGATCGTAGCACCCAGACAATCTGAGCACATGCTCAATGATTGAGCTATTCTCCTTCATCTTGCAGGCAAAGAATCTTATTGGAGATCTCATATCTCACAACACGGGCACGAGCCTGAGATCTCAATTTCAGCTCTTAGAACATCTCATATGTTCCATGATGTTCAAAATGTTTTTGGAGCCTCAATTCTAAGCCGTAAAGCATGACGCACTAAACTATCAAGTAGTCATCGGAACGTGCCTATCAGATGTTCATGACATCTACAGATGACGCTAGAGGGCGTGGCGCACCGAGCGGTGCATTAAGGACATAAGCCTTCTGTGCAGCAATGAGGACAATCCTCGGATCACGGACCCAGTCCGCAATATTGCTACCATCATCTTTCAACTCTATTTCTCTAGGAACATATAAAAATTCAAGGGAGCTACAACGTGAGCTGACAATCTACAACATAATTTGCAAAGACACTAGTGACTATGTTCATGGTAATGAGTTCAATTAATCATATTACCTAAGAACTTCCACTCAAATTGACATCCCTCCAGTCATTCGAGTGATACATGATCCAAATTCACCAATTCAAGTCCGATCATCACATGAGTTGAGGTGGTTTCAATGGTGAACATCATCATGTTGATCATATCTACTATATGACTCATGTTTGACCTTTCGGTCTCTTGTGTTCCAAGGCCATGTCTGTACATGCTAGGCTCGTCAAGTTTAACCCGAGTGTTATGCATGTGCAACACTGGCTTGCACCCGTTGTATGTGAACGTAGAGTTTATCACACTCGATCATCACGTGGTGTCTCGACACGACGAACTTTCGCAACGGTGCACACTCGGGGAGAACACAATTCATCTTGATATTTAAGTGAGGGATCACCTTATAATGCTACCATCGTCCTAAGTAAAACAAGGTGCATAAAAGGATTAACATCACATGCAAATCATAAGTGACATGATATGGCCATGAACTTGTACTTTTGATCTCCATCTTGAAAGCACCGGCATGATCTCCATTGTCACTGGCATGACACCATGATCTCCATCATCTTGATCTCCATCAACGTGTCATCATCGGGGTTGTCGCGCCCACCATGCTTCTACTACTATTGCTACCGTTTAGCGATAAAGTAAAGCATTACATAGCGCTTAACGATTGACACGCCGGTCATACAATAATTAAAGACAACCCTATGGCTCCTGCCGGTTGCCATACTCATCGACATGCAAGTCATGATATTCTATACAAAACATGATCATCTCATACATCACATATATCTCATCATGTAATTGGCCATATCACATCACAACATTTCCTTCAAAAACAAGTTAGACGTTCTCTAGTTGTTGTTGCAAGTTTTACATGGCTGCTACGGGTATCTAGCAAGAACAATTCTCACCTACACAAAACCACAATGGTGATACATAAGTTGCTTTTCAACCTTCTCAAGGACCGCCTTTGTCGAATCTGATCCAACTAAAATAGGAGAAACAGACACCCGCCGGCCATCTTTATGCAATGAAGTTACACGTCAAATCGATGGAACCGGTCTCTCGTAAGCGTACGAGTAAGGTTGGTCTAGGCCGCTTCATCCCACAATACCTCTGAACCAAAACAGGGCCAAGGGAGGAAGCAATCTATGCATCAACGCCCACAAACTCTTTGTGTTCTACTCGAGATCTCATCTACACATAGACCTAGCTCATGATGCCACTGTTGGGGAACGTTGCATGGGAAACAAAAAATTTCCTATGCACACGCAAGATCTATCCATGGTGGTGAGCATCTACGAGAGGGAGAGTGGATCTACATACCCTTGTAGATCGCTAAGCGGGAAGCGTTAAGAAACGCGGTTGGTGTAGTCGAACGTCTTCGCGATCCAAATCGCCGAGCGTCCCGCGATCTCATCATGATTCGTCCCGCGATCCAATCACAATCCGTCTCGCGAACTCATCACGATCCGTCCCGCGATCTCATCACGATCCATCTCACGATCTTGATCGTGGTCCTTCCGATCTAGCGCCGAACGGACGGCACCTCCGCGCTCAGCACACGTTCAGCTTGATGATGATCTCCGCCTTCTTGATCCAGCAAGAGGGAGCGGAAAGGTAGACGAGTTCTCTGGCAGCATGACGATGTTGCGGCGCTGGTGGTGGAGTAATCTCAGTAGGGCTTCGCCTAAGCATAGCTGAATCCGATCTAGAGGAGAAACTACGAACTAGAGGGTAGGGTTGCACGTGGCTGAAAATCTTGTGGCAAAACCCTAAAACCCTCTAGTATATATAGGAGGAGAGGATGAGGAGGATTGGCAAGAGGGACAACCCCTTTAGGCTTCGGCCGAAGTGGGAGAGGAGGAATCCTCCTCCTCCACTCCTAGTAGGATTAGGACTCCTTCCTTATTTCCACCTTTTTGCCTTTTTACACCTTTTCTCCTTTGGAATTTTTCCCCAATCGCATGGGCCTTGTGTGGGACTTTGGCCAGCCCACTAAGGGCTGGTATTAGTCCTCCCACATCCCATGAACCCTCTTGGGTCGAAATACCTCTCCCTATGGTCCCCCGATACACTACCGACACTTTCGGTACACTACCGATGAGCCCGAAACTTTTCCAGCGACCAAAATAGGACTTCCTATATATCAATCTTTACATCCGGACCATTTTGGAGCTCCTCGTGACGTCCGGGATCTCATTCGGGACTCCTAAAAGCCTTCGGTCAACACCATGCATAACTCTATACTACCGAAACGTCACCAAACCTTAAGTGTGCAGACCCTGCGGGTTCGAGAACTATGTAGACATGACCGAGACACCTCTACGGTAAATAACAAATAGCAGGACCTGGATGCCCATATTGCTTCCAACATATTCTACGAAGATCTTTATTGGTCGAACCTCTATGTCAAGGATTCAGTCAATCCCGTATGATGTTCCCTTTGTTCTTCGGCATGTTACTTGCCCGAGATTCGATCGTCGGTATCTCCATACCTAGTTCAACCTCGTTACCGGCAAGTCTCTTTACTCGTTCCGTAATACAAGATCCCATGACTAATACTTAGTCACATTGCTTGCAAGGCTTATTGTGATGTTGTATTACCGAGTGGGCCCTAAGATACCTCTCCGTCACACGGAATAACAAATCCCAGTCTTGATCCATGCCAACCCATCAAACACCCTCGGAGATACCTATAGAGCACCTTTATAGTCACCCAGTTACGTTGCAACATTTGATACACATAAGGCACTCCTCCGGTGTCAGTGAGTTGCATGATCTTATGGCCATAGGAACAAATACTTGACATGAAGAAAACAGTAGCAATAAACTGACACGATCATATGCTACGTTTGTAGTTTGGGTCTTATCCATCACATCATTCGGAGAATGATGTGATCCCATTATCAAATGACATCTCATGTCCATGACTAGGAAACCATAGCCATCTTTGATCAACGAGCTTTCAATGAAGAATTTGCCACTTTGATGACAAATAAGTTTGAGATGTCTATGATGGGAGAGTTGAAGTTATTCCTTGGTTTCGAAGTCAAGCAACAAAGTCAAGGTACCTTCATCAATCAAGCTAAATACACTCAAGACATGCTCAAGAGGTTTAAGATGGATGAGCTCAATCCTCCCAAGGCCAACACTCCCATGCCACTCAAATGCCATCTTGACAGTGATCCCAATGGTAAAGTTATGGATCAAAAGGTATATCACTCCATGATTGGATCCTTGCTTTACCTTTGTGCATCTAGACCGGATATCATGTTAAGTGTGGGTATTTGTGCACGATTTCAATCCGCACCTAAGGAGAGTCACCATGTGGCTGTCAAGCGAATCTTTCGATATTTGGCTCATACCCCAAACTTTGGCTTATGGTATCCCAAGGGGGCTTCGTTTGATCTCATTGGATATACTGACTTGGATTGGGTGAGAGATCATGTGGATAGAAAGTCCACTTTCGGAGGCTGCCAATTTATTGGTCGGTCTTTGGTAAGTTGGTCTTCAAAGAAACAAAATTGTGTTTCTCTCTCGTCCACCGAAGCTGAGTATGTAGCTGCTGCGAGTTGTTGTGCATAGATTCTTTGGATGAGGCAAACGCAAAAGGATTATGGTGTCAATTGTGACAAAATGCCTATTTACTGTGATAATGAAAGTGCTATTATGATCTCCAGCAACCCGGTTCAACATTGCAAGACGAAGCATATTGATATTCGTCATCACTTCCTCCAGGAACATGTCAAGCGAGGAGACATCAATCTTATCCATGTGAGTACTAATGAACAACTTGCAGATATATTTACAAAGCCATTGGATGAATCAAGATTTTGCGAGTTAAGGCATGAGCTAAATATCATTGATTCGAGCAATGTGGATTGACTTAGTTCACACCTCACCACACTCATCATTATGTCTTGTCTAGGTGTATGCATGGATTTAGGGGGAGTCTAGTTCTCTCAATGAACTATCCCTTCCCTTATTATGCATAAACTAATCAAAGTCTTTCACATCCGCCATTTTTCTGATGGGTTACTGTGCTTCACAAGATGAGTCTTGGTCATGGGCCCAAGGATGATTCTTCGCGGTGCCATACCATTTGACTCAAACATAGGTGGCTCTAGGGCCACCGCCCTCTCTTCATGCAAGGTAGTGGTTCATTGTTTGGTCCTCATTTCTCCTTTATACTCTGTTGGACCATGCTCTTGTTTTGACTTGCATCTTCGTCTTCTTATGTCTCTCATTTTGTGTGAAATAGTTTTTTATCTTCTTCTCGTTTGTCTCTAAAATCATGCATTTTGTGGGCAGCATGGTACTACCGTGGTAATCCACGGTACTACCGCTGGAGTTGGACTACCTCTGTGCTTGCAAAGGTGCATCCCCGGCACGGTACTACCGCCCCAAAACATGGAAGTAAAAAATTACTTCCGCTCCTGGAGCGGTACTACCGCTTCTCGCACAGAAGTAAAAAAATTACTTTCGCTCGTTGAGAGGTACTACCGCAATGACCTGCAGTACTACCGTGTTGTCGAGTCTGCGTGGGGGTTAAGAGCCGGTAGGGGGAGTTCAAACTCCCCCATACCCATTATCTCTTCCCCTCACGTCTCTCTCCTCCACATAACCGGCGCCGGAGGACCTCACCGGATCTCCATCTCCGGCCACTCTCCTTTCATTCCCACCGGTGGAATCGTTCCCCAACTCGTCCTCTTGCCATGGACCCTGGTATTTCCCTGAGCTCTCCTCTTTTTGCGTCTCTATTGTTGAATCTAGGTTTAGGGGAAATATGAGTTGGTCTAGTGATTTTTGGCCAAATCTGTGCATGAGGGGATGTTTTGAGAGTGAGTGTGCGGTAGAAGTGCTTATTGATAGGATACAACGTGATAGCTTTTGATCCACGGTAGTACCGATCTGGTTTTTAGATCCGTGTTCATGTGGAATCTGCCCCGTACGGTACTACCGCTCGTCGGGCGGAAGTAATTTTTTACTTCCGCTCCTGCCCCGGTACTACCGCTCATAGCGGTATTACCGCGTCCGGAGCGGTGGTAATTTTTTACTTCCGCGTGAACCTCTGGTACTACCGCTCGATCAAAAGCTGCCTCGTTTTGTCCTGTACATTCTCACCTCTATATTGTTTTCGTGTCTGCTTTGGTCTTTGCATTGACTCCTTTTTTGTTCGTCTCTTGTGTTTGCGTTGTGTGTCATAGGTGGTGGCTCCAGTTCTGGTTCTGGTCCAAGAGGCTCGAATACTTCTCACGACACTGGTTCAAAGCGTTTTCGCAATCCAGATGCTCCTAAGGGGTCCAATGCCCCGCCACGGCGTTTCAAGAGGACCGCTTCCAAGATCAAGGAGCCTTTTGACAATTGGGAAGACATGCCTCAAGCTGAGTTTCTATCTCGTCGGTTGATCGACCCCTATATCAAACCTAGGGAACACTCAAAGGGAAATGACTTGTTTTGGACCAAGCAACAGAATCTCATTCATATCAATGTGATCAAGGGAAAGAAGAATCTCTATGTTCCGGTCCAATGGATTTACTTGGCTCATATGAACAAGAACCAGGCATACTTTGGCGAGGCTCTAAGTATGGTGGAGCAGTTTGCTATCGAGGACATCATCTCATTCCATCTTGGCTTTGATCCTGAGATTGTGGGTTAGTTCTTTGCTTCTGTCCATTTCCACTCTGATGTGCAGTGGACCATGACATGGATGACCAATGGAGAGAGGTTGTCTGCTAACTAGAAGGAGTTCATGGATATGTTGCATGTTCGTGATGAGGGGCTTGAGGAGCCCGTTGGTTTGTGCCCTCACGGCAACCCCCAGCCTACACGCAAGGAGAAGCTTCTGCCCTACTATATTCTGAAGAATTTACCCTCTAGTGAGCAAGTTTATGTGCTCAATCCATTCCTTGATGTCATGCACCGGATCTTCCGCAACACTCTGCTTCCTCGCATGGGAGACAAGGACAAGGTGCACTCCTATCTGGTGGATATGTTGCTACTCTGTGAGAAAGGACGAACTGAGAGTCTTGCCCCCCTTGATGGTTCTCACATTTTGTGGACTGAGCTTTGGACTGTTGTGTTCAACCGTAAGGTCCCCATTTATGGGCCCTACCTACTCCTCTTTATTAGTACAACTTGGGAGAAGACCTTTTCGGGTGTGAACCTTGAGGATCACTTGTTTCTTCATGAGCCCATTCGGATGCGTCAGAAGGACAAGTGGTCTAACACTACCACGAAGCCAGCGCCTGCTCGTATGGAGGTTGATGAGGATGAGATCGAAGAGGAGGAATATGAAAGTTCAGAGATGTATGTGCCACCGTCTTTTGAGCCATCTTGGGCCAAGAAGCTCTCACACAGGATGAAGACTCTTTTGTGCATGCAGGCCAAGGGACAGGATCAGACTCACGTTGCTCAGAAGGAGAGTTGCCAGCGTGACAAGCGGATTTTGAGGAAGCTTGGTGAGACCATCTCGAGTGGGTCTGAGAAGGACATCACTTCTGAGGCTACTTGGATGGCGAAGCAAAAGTTCTAGTGGGCTGATTCAAATGAGGAGTCCATTCTAGCTGCATCAGAGGAGGAGCTTGATGACTGATCTGCCTGCATGGGAGCTACCACCTGTGTGTGTAACATCCCAAAATTTCATTTTGGAATGTTATGATATAGCTATGCATCTATCATCATCATTGCTTGATTTTATGTGTTAGTTGAAATGCCTCTTCTGAATTCCAGAAAGTCCTTTCTACTTTTCCCTAAGTTGCTTTCACCCATTTGAAATTTTGGTTAAAAGTTCCAATAAGAGAGGAGGAACATGACACTCCACACCAGGGACTAATTGGTGGTTTATTTGAACAAAAATAACCAGGGGTTATTTTGAAAATATTTGCAAAAAGGGTTTAAAAACAATTAGGCAATTTCTGAAAATATTATTTTTTTTCAATGTGTTCAAATGATAGAATAGAAATGTTCATTAAATAGCATTTATTATTCTGTTAATTTTTATATATAATACCCCTATATTTAGAGACGATTTGAATGCTTTAAAAGCTTTTGAATATCTCTGGAATATTATTAAAAGGAAACGGTAACCGTTTCCGGTATTTAACGGGCCGGCCCACCGGCTTTAAAAGCCGAGACCGTTACCGGTCGGCCGACCGAGCGCATTCACTTCCCTCTCTCTCACTGCAACCGGACCCCACCCGACCGACCCTTGCCCCGAAACGGTCGTCTTCTCCTTCCCCGCGCGCGCCGGACCCGACTCGCCGACCGTTTCCCCCTTACCGGATCTCTCCTCTCTCTCCTCCTCCGCACCCCCGAGCACCTATATAAGGGCGCTGCTTCCCCGCATCCATTTCCCCCCAAGCCCCCTCTCTCTCTCGCCGAGGAGACCGCGCAATTGCTCGCCGGAGTAGCGCCACCACCGAATCTCGCCGTCGAGCGTAGCCACCGTCTCCGTCCACCGTTCGCCCCACCGTTGCCACCAATCGACTCCGGAGAACCGTCGTCGTCGCCCGGACCACTTCCCTGTCTTCCCCGACCACCGGAGCGCCTTGCCGTCGCATTCGCCGCTACCGGACTCGCCGGAGAACCCCGACGCCGGCGACTCTTAACACTGTGAGCATCCCCACTCGTTCGATCTGGAATCGACGTTCCAGATTAGATCGGATTTAATCCGAACCGATACCCACTACCGATCGGTCGCCTGCCTGTAATCCTCGAGCACACACCCCCCTTAGCCAATCGGACAGCGCCACGTAGCCCCCTGACTGTAGCAAAGTCAGGTTTCTTTTTCAGTTTTGTTTTAATTAACAGAATGTTTTCAAATTTTGTTTTGCTTATAACTTTTAATCTATTTAGTGTTTTGAGTTGATTCTTTTTGCAATAGCTCACAATTTTCATTTAGTTTCACCTTGTACTTTTAAATTTCAAATTTGAACTATAAAATTTGAATTTAATCAAATTTGCTCAAAATCTTCAAATCTGAATAACTAGAGTTTGAAAATAGTTTTTCACATGAATCTTTTTGCTACTGTTTGGTATTAGTTAGGACTACCTTCATGCTTAGTTTGAAGATTTTTAGGATGATTTTGAATAGTGTTTTAGCTATAAACAGAATCTGCTTAGTATTACAATATAGTTTTATATACTTAATTTTAATTAGTTTGATTTTAGAATTGGTTTTATTTGTTTATTAGGTTCTGTTAGTAAACATTTAGTGTTTTCACTCACTGATAATAAAAATATAAATTTGCTTAGTTTAATTTTATTTAACATAGGAATCACAACTTCTTTCAAATAGGCATAATTTGATTAAAACAACTAACTAGTAATAGTTTTGTTTTCAAACAAAGTTTTGTATATTTTAATTCTGTTTTCTAAGACAGATTTAATTGTAAATTATTTTCTGTTAAGAACATGTTTTACAAATAAATAATAAGTTTAGTTTTTCATTCTTTTGTTAATATAACTATAGTTGATTCATATAGTGTTTATCACAAACTTGTATAAACTTTACTAAAGTTTTCCCAACAAAACTTAAATTGATTATATTCTGTTTATTAATAAAATATTCTATTGTTTCCTTGCTGACAACAATTGTTTTGTTATTACAAAATAGTTTTATTATGATAGTAGTGTTTTATCAATCACCTCCTAGAAAACAAAACTTTGTGTGTTTTCTTACTTGACATTTGTGCATTGTTTTGTCTTGATTGTTTACTAGTTCTTGGTTGATGTTTGTGAGTTACAATATTTTGTTGTATGCTTATTGAGTGCTTGTCTGCTTCGTTAGATTATCCGGAGTGCGAAGCTTGTTACTTAGAGTCACTCACGTACGAAGATCATCAATCAGGCAAGTCACTTTGATCATATTTTTACCCATGTTTTATATGCATTAGTTCTACCATCTCCCCAATTGCATGCAAGATAGGTTAGTTGGAAACTTGGTTACATTGTAATAGTATCATGTGGTAGGTACCCCCCCTCAACCTCTTTGACACATTGGCCCCGGGAAACGTTGGTTTACCTTTTGCTATGCTATTAGTAGACGGGGTTGGTTGTGTGATTCATGAGAGTTGAGAGAGTTAATAATTTCAAGACCTACATAATGATCAAGATTCAAGACTCCGAGTTTTCAACATACCTCTGGGTGGATGATGGTTGAACGGCACCCTGGAGAAACCAGTGGATTTGCCTAGGTGATGCTGGAGATGGCCAGTATTCACGCGGAAAGATCCACCCAGGCACAAAGAGAAGGATGGGTGCTTCAAAACCCAAGGCTTACCTGCACAGCCACAAGTCATTATGGGCTCTGGCTTGGTTGGATATCGTGGTGACCCTAGACAGGCGGTGCTACGAGAGGTAGAAGAACGGTAGGAAAGGATGGGCACCGACAGAGTCGCAGGGAAACCCTTTGGAAGACCATATTTTGGCCATCCGTTTCTCAAACACCCTGAAGTGCGAGAAATCAAACGGAGGCGACCAAATCTTGTGGGGAACGTGTGCAAAACTCTGCAGAGTATTCCAAACCTAATCGATTAGCCGTGTCCACGGTCATGGACGACTTGAGCCAAAGGAATTGAAACTTCCGGAACTCTCAACACAATTAATATGATGATGTGGGTATTAACAATTTTGGGTATGAGAATTGGTTGGTGGAACCATCTCATTAATCAACCAACTTAGTAATATTTTGCTTAGCCCCTCTCTTGATGTAGGAAAAACTTGGCTTTACGCAAAAACTTACCACCACCACCTGCCATATAAGCATATAGACTAGCTGATTATTTTCACCCCTCTCTTGTGACTTTGCCGGCATATTCCATATGCTGACCTACACGGCTGCAACGTATCATGTTGCAGAGTATTTTTCCGACCAGGAGTGAGGACGCGTTCTATGCTCAGTGAGATGCCCTTGGAGTCGGATGGACTCATCTACCGTCGACGCTTCCGCAAGATTTAGATATTCTCATGAGTTGGCCTTTGGCCACTTTATTGTAATATTTATTGTAATAAAGGACTCGATATGAGATTTCGATTAATATAATGCTGTGTGATTTCCCTTTGATATATACATTGATGTACCGTGTGTGTACCAGTATGATCTTGGGATGGTACGGAAACACCGGAGACTTGACCTTTCAGGTCGGGTCGCTACAGTGTGTTAGGTGTCCTCTCCGCCTTTTTGGCGTCTCGGTGCCAAAGGGGGAGAGAGTGTAGGATTTGCGAGTGTTTGCGATTTTCGTCGTCTCTTTTCTTTCGTTGAACTTTGGTTTATGTCGTTTGTGTGTGAGACCGGGAAATTTCTGGAAGGACTCAACGATGAGTTGAGCATGCAGCTGGTAGTGGCTAATTTCAACAACTACCAAGAGCTGGTGGATAAGGCACTTATTCTGGAAGGTAAACAGCAGCAGATTGAGAACCGCAAGAGGAAGTACACTCAGGGGAAGTTCAACTCTGGAGCTCATCAGAAGCTTCGCTACTCCCCGTACTCAGGGAATACCGGATCAGGGACCGGTAAGTTTGGAAGACACACTCATGTTGTGCACAACCATGGAGGCCACCATCATGGAGGAAATGGGAACAACTGTCTCAACCATGGCAATTTCAAGACTGACAATGGGAATGGGAACAACAACCAGCACCGTCAAGTTCCTGCTCAGAAGGATCTAAGTCACATTACCTGTTTCAAGTGCCAGAAGACAGGGCACTATGCTACTGAGTGTCCCCAGAGCAAGCAAGGCAATGGAAACGGCAATTCCGCAGCCAAGAAGCCAAACCCTTTTCCTCGTGCCCAGGTGAACCAACTCGACGTGGAAGAAGTCTATGATCAACCCGAGACTGTGGTTGGTAAGTTTTTATTGCATTCACGTCCTGTTACAGTACTTTTTGATTCCGGTGCAACTCATTCATTCATATCAAGGGTAGTTGTGGATAAGTATGGTTTGCCCACCAAAACCCTTAGTCAGCCCATTAAGGTCAGTTCCCCAGGAGGTATGATGATGGCAGGGATAGGATGCCATGCCTTGAAACTCAATATAGGAAATCATGTTTTTCCCACCGACCTCATCGTCTTAGAGTCACAAGGATTGGATGTAATCCTATGCATGGATTGGATGACCAAGTATGAAGGAAATCTTGATTGCCTCAGCAAGTCTGTTTCACTCACCACCCCGGAGAACAAGAGGATTAAGTATGTATCCCGACGCACACGTATGAGTGCTCGATTAAATGCCCTCACAGGAGTTGTTCAGGAGGAAGTACCTGTGGTAAAAGATTATCTGGATGTATTTCCGGAAGAATTACCAGGAATGCCACCAGATAGGGAGATTGAGTTCTTAATAGAGCTACAGCCAGGGACAGCTCCAATTTCCAAGAGACCCTATCGGATGCCCGCAAATGATCTGTTGGAAATCAAGAAGCAAATTAAGGAGTTATTGGACAAAGGTTATATACGCCCCAGTTCTTCACCTTGGGGAGCCCCAGTTCTTTTGGTGGAGAAGAAGGATAAATCTTTGAGAATGGTAGTCGATTATCGTGCCTTGAACGAGGTGACTATCAAGAACAAGTACCCTCTGCCGATGATTAATGATTTGTTTGATCAGTTAGTAGGAGCCAAAGTATTCTCCAAGATCGATCTTCGATCAGGGTATCACCAGTTGAAAATTCGTGAACAGGATATACCCAAAACAGCTTTCACCACGAGGTATGGCTTGTATGAGTATACGGTCATGTCTTTTGGATTGACTAATGCTCCTACCTACTTCATGAATTTGATGAACAAAGTATTCATGGAATACCTAGACAAGTTTGTTGTGGTGTTCATCGATGACATTCTGATATTCTCCAAGAACGAGGAAGAGCATAAGGAACATTTGCGTTTAGTTCTGGAGAAGCTGAGAGAGCATCAACTATATGCCAAGTTCAGCAAATGTGAATTTTGGCTGACGGAAGTCGGATTCCTTGGACATGTTATTTTCGGAGATGGAATAGCAGTGGACCCTGCTAAGGTTGAAGCCGTCACCGAGTGGAAGTCCCCTACCTCAGTTAAGGAGATCCGCAGTTTCCTCGGACTTGCCGGATATTACCGGAGATTCATTGAGAATTTCTCAAAGATTGCCAAGCCCATGACAGAGTTGTTGAAGAAAGAATCTAAGTATATTTGGACTGAGGAATGTGAAGCCAGTTTCCAAGAGTTAAAGGAACGTTTGGTCACAGCCCTAGTATTGATCTTGCCCGATATTCGGAAGGATTTCCAGGTTTATTGTGATGCTTCACGTCAAGGACTTGGAGGAGTACTCATGCAGGATGGAAAAGTTGTAGCCTATGCATCCAGACAACTACAACCTCATGAGTTGAATTATGCCACGCATGATTTGGAACTAGCAGCCGTAGTGCACGCACTCAAGACTTGGAGACATTTCCTTATCGGAAATAGTTGTGATGTTTACACCGACCATAAGAGCCTGAAGTATATCTTCACGCAGAAAGAGTTGAACCTCAGACAGAGGAGATGGTTAGAGTTAATCAAGGACTATGACATGATATTACACTACCATCCAGGTAAGGCTAATGTTGTAGCCGATGCCTTGAGTCGGAAAACTTATGTGAACACACTCACAGCTGGAGGATTACCCCAAGAGTTAGCCGATGATCTCAGAGAGCTCAAGCTAGAGATAGTCCCAAGAGGATATATTGCCACACTGGAAATTCAGTCCACCTTGACCGAAAGAATTCGTAAAGCCCAGAAATTGGACAAGGAGATAGCTGAGATAAAGCAGAGAATGGAAGATGGTAAAGCTAAAGGTTTTCGTGAGGATGAACACGGAACTTTGTGGTTTGAGAACCGAATCTATGTGCCCAATGACCCAGAGCTCAGGAAGTTGATACTTCAGGAAGCCCACGATTCACCTTACTCGATACACCCAGGCAACACCAAGATGTATCTGGATTTAAAGGAAAGTTATTGGTGGACAGGTATGAAGAAAGATATTGCGGAACATGTTGCAATATGTGATGTTTGTCAGCGAGTGAAGGCAGAACATCAGAAACCAGCAGGGTTACTCCAACCTTTGCCGATACCCGAGTGGAAATGGGAAAAGCTTGGTATGGATTTCATCACAGGATTGCCCAGGACCCGTTCAGGTTATGATTCCATCTGGGTAGTGGTAGATCGCTTGACCAAGGTAGCTCATTTCATTCCAGTAAAAACCACTTATACCAGTGCTAAGCTAGCCAAGATATATATGACCAGGATCGTATGTCTGCATGGAGTTCCGAGGAGTATCGTGTCAGATAGAGGAACACAATTTACTTCAAAGTTTTGGCATCAGTTACATGAAACTTTGGGTACAAAGCTAGAGTTCAGTACAGCCTTTCATCCGCAGACAGATGGACAGACTGAGAGAGTCAATCAGATTTTGGAGGACATGTTGAGAGCTTGTGCGCTAGATTATGGATCTAGTTGGGATGACAACTTACCTTACGCAGAATTTTCGTACAACAACAGTTATCAGACCAGTCTAAAGATGGCCCCTTTCGAAGCTTTATACGGAAGGAGATGCAGAACACCACTGACGTGGGATGGTGTTGGAGACCGACAACTTTTTGGTCCCGACCTTATCCGAGATTCTGAAGAGAAAGTCAAGATGATTCGTGACAGACTCAAGGTAGCTCAATCTCGACAGAAGAGTTATGCTGACAACAAACGCAAAGACGTGACGTATAAAGTGGGAGACCGAGCTTATCTTCGTGTGTCCCCGCTTCGTGGAATCAAGAGGTTTGGTGTTAAAGGAAAATTAGCACCCAGATTCATAGGCCCCTACAAAATTCTTGAACGTAGAGGCGAAGTTGCATACAAACTGGAATTACTGGAAGGATTATCCGAAGTTCATGATGTGTTCCACGTGTCCCAGCTGAAGAAATGCCATGCTGAGATGGCTGATATCCCTTTGAGAGACACCGTGCCCCTACAGGCCATACAGCTTGAAAGTGATCTGACCTACGAGGAGAAGCCTGTCAAGATCCTCGAGACATCCAACAGAGTTACCCGCAGCAAGACTATCAAGTTCTGTAAAGTTTTGTGGAGTCACCATACCGAGGAAGAAGCCACCTGGGAACGCGAAGAAGATCTTCGTAGAGACCACCCGCACCTATTTTCTAGCCAACCCGAATCTCGAGGGCGAGATTCATCTTAAGGTGGGTAGGTTTGTAACATCCCAAAATTTCATTTTGGAATGTTATGATATAGCTATGCATCTATCATCATCATTGCTTGATTTTATGTGTTAGTTGAAATGCCTCTTCTGAATTCCAGAAAGTCCTTTCTACTTTTCCCTAAGTTGCTTTCACCCATTTGAAATTTTGGTTAAAAGTTCCAATAAGAGAGGAGGAACATGACACTCCACACCAGGGACTAATTGGTGGTTTATTTGAACAAAAATAACCAGGGGTTATTTTGAAAATATTTGCAAAAAGGGTTTAAAAACAATTAGGCAATTTCTGAAAATATTATTTTTTTCAAAGTGTTCAAATGACAGAATAGAAATGTCCATTAAATAGCATTTATTATTCTGTTAATTTTGATATATAATACCCCTATATTTAGAGACGATTTGAATGCTTTAAAAGCTTTTGAATGTCTCTGGAATATTATTAAAAGGAAACGGTAACCGTTTCCGGTATTTAACGGGCCGGCCCACCGGCTTTAAAAGCCGAGACCGTTACCGGTCGGCCGACCGAGCGCATTCACTTCCCTCTCTCTCACTGCAACCGGACCCCACCCGACCGACCGTTGCCCCGAAACGGTCGTCTTCTCCTTCCCCGCGCGCGCCGGACCCGACTCGCCGACCGTTTCCCCCTTACCGGATCTCTCCTCTCTCTCCTCCTCCGCACCCCCGAGCACCTATATAAGGGCGCTGCTTCCCCGCATCCATTTCCCCCCAAGCCCCCTCTCTCTCTCTCGCCGAGGAGACCGTGCAATTGCTCGCCGGAGTAGCGCCACCATCGAATCTCGCCGTCGAGCGTAGCCACCGTCTCCGTCCACCGTTCGCCCCACCGTTGCCACCAATCGACTCCGGAGAACCGTCGTCGTCGCTCGGACCACTTCCCCGTCTTCCCCGACCACCGGAGCGCCTCGCCGTCGCATTCGCCGCTACCGGACTCGCCGGAGAACCCCGACGCCGGCGACTCTTAACACTGTGAGCATCCCCACTCGTTCGATCTGGAATCGACGTTCCAGATTAGATCGGATTTAATCCGAACCGGTACCCACTACCGATCGGTCGCCCGCCCGTAATCCTTGAGCACACACACCCCCTTAGCCAATCGGACAGCGCCACGTAGCCCCCTGACCGTCGCAAAGTCAGGTTTCTTTTTCAGTTTTGTTTTAATTAACAGAATGTTTTCAAATTTTGTTTTGCTTATAACTTTTAATCTATTTAGTGTTTTGAGTTGATTCGTTTTGCAATAGCTCACAATTTTCATGTAGTTTCACCCTGTACTTTTAAATTTCAAATTTGAACTATAAAATTTGAATTTAATCAAATTTGCTCAAAATCTTCAAATCTGAATAACTAGAGTTTGAAAATAGTTTTTCACATGAATCTTTTTGCTACTGTTTGGTATTAGTTAGGACTACCTTCATGCTTAGTTTGAAGATTTTTAGGATGATTTTGAATAGTGTTTTAGCTATAAACAGAATCTGCTTAGTATTACAATATAGTTTTATATACTTAATTTTAATTAGTTTGATTTTAGAATTGGTTTTATTTGTTTATTAGGTTCTGTTAGTAAACATTTAGTGTTTTCACTCACTGATAATAAAAATATAAATTTGCTTAGTTTAATTTTATTTAACATAGGAATCACAACTTCTTTCAAATAGGCATAATTTGATTAAAACAACTAACTAGTAATAGTTTTGTTTTCAAACAAAGTTTTGTATATTTTAATTCTGTTTTCTAAGACAGATTTAATTGTAAATTATTTTCTGTTAAGAACATGTTTTACAAATAAATAATAAGTTTAGTTTTTCATTCTTTTGTTAATATAACTATAGTTGATTCATATAGTGTTTATCACAAACTTGTATAAACTTTACTAAAGTTTTCCCAACAAAACTTAAATTGATTATATTCTGTTTATTAATAAAATATTCTATTGTTTCCTTGCTGACAACAATTGTTTTGTTATTACAAAATAGTTTTATTATGATAGTAGTGTTTTATCAATCACCTCCTAGAAAACAAAACTTTGTGTGTTTTCTTACTTGAGATTTGTGCATTGTTTTGTCTTGATTGTTTACTAGTTCTTGGTTGATGTTTGTGAGTTACAATATTTTGTTGTATGCTTATTGAGTGCTTGTCTGCTTCGTTAGATTATCCGGAGTGCGAAGCTTGTTACTTAGAGTCACTCACGTACGAAGATCATCAATCAGGCAAGTCACTTTGATCATATTTTTACCCATGTTTTATATGCATTAGTTCTACCATCTCCCCAATTGCATGCAAGATAGGTTAGTTGGAAACTTGGTTACATTGTAATAGTATCATGTGGTAGGTACCCCCCCTCAACCTCTTTGACACATTGGCCCTGGGAAACGTTGTTTTACCTTTTGCTATGCTATTAGTAGACGGGGTTGGTTGTGTGATTCATGAGAGTTGAGAGAGTTAATAATTTCAAGACCTACATAATGATCAAGATTCAAGACTCCGAGTTTTCAACATACCTCTGGGTGGATGATGGTTGAACGGCACCCTGGAGAAACCAGTGGATTTGCCTAGGTGATGCTGGAGATGGCCAGTATTCACGCGGAAAGATCCACCCAGGCACAAAGAGAAGGATGGGTGCTTCAAAACCCAAGGCTTACCTGCACAGCCACAAGTCATTATGGGCTCTGGCTTGGTTGGATATCGTGGTGACCCTGGACAGGCGGTGCTACGAGAGGTAGAAGAACGGTAGGAAAGGATGGGCACCGACAAAGTCGCAGGGAAACCCTTTGGAAGACCATATTTTGGCCATCCGTTTCTCAAACACCCTGAAGTGCGAGAAATCAAACGGAGGCGACCAAATCTTGTGGGGAACGTGTGCAAAACTCTGCAGAGTATTCCAAACCTAATCGATTAGCCGTGTCCACGGTCATGGACGACTTGAGCCAAAGGAATTGAAACTTCCGGAACTCTCAACACAATTAATATGATGATGTGGGTATTAACAATTTTGGGTATGAGAATTGGTTGGTGGAACCATCTCATTAATCAACCAACTTAGTAATATTTTGCTTAGCCCCTCTCTTGATGTAGGAAAAACTTGGCTTTACGCAAAAACTTACCACCACCACCTGCCATATAAGCATATAGACTAGCTGATTATTTTCACCCCTCTCTTGTGACTTTGCCGGCATATTCCATATGCTGACCTACACGGCTGCAACGTATCATGTTGCAGAGTATTTTTCCGACCAGGAGTGAGGACGCGTTCTATGCTCAGTGAGATGCCCTTGGAGTCGGATGGACTCATCTACCGTCGACGCTTCCGCAAGATTTAGATATTCTCATGAGTTGGCCTTTGGCCACTTTATTGTAATATTTATTGTAATAAAGGACTCGATATGAGATTTCGATTAATATAATGCTGTGTGATTTCCCTTTGATATATACATTGATGTACCGTGTGTGTACCAGTATGATCTTGGGATGGTACGGAAACACCGGAGACTTGACCTTTCAGGTCGGGTCGCTACAGTGTGTTAGGTGTCCTCTCCGCCTTTTTGGCGTCTCGGTGCCAAAGGGGGAGAGAGTGTAGGATTTGCGAGTGTTTGCGATTTTCGTCGTCTCTTTTCTTTCGTTGAACTTTGGTTTATGTCGTTTGTGTGTGAGACCGGGAGACTTCTTCTATCATATGGTGTGAGACATATGTTATCACTCTTATCTCATTATTGTCCAGTATGATTCGTAGCTTGTGAGTCTATCCCTTATGTACCCTTATCTTCATGCTCACATGCTATGCCTTGTTTCCGAACGTAGTGTTATTCATTCTGTTACTAGGATTGCCTTGTTTATAAAATACAGGGGGAGTGTTGTTCCTAGTGTGTGCGCTTTGCAGTCCAAAGCATATCTATAGAATGCACACATCTAGGGGGGGCCTGTCTATTTTTAATAGATCTTGGGTTTGCATATGCTCACTTTATATCTTTATGTGCAAATCCCGTATTCTCATCAATCCACCAAAAAGGGGGAGATTGTAAGGGCATATTTCTCCTTAAGTGGTTTTGGTGATTGATGACAATGCCCTTGCGGACTAATCGTGTGTATTGAGCATTTCAGATATCTCATGTCTAGGCCCAAGACAATTCGGTGCTCCTCGGAGCTTATCGAAGACGGTTGTTCTCTACGTTTCCTTTCGGTGGTTTTGAGTCATAGGAAAGCCGTACTATTAAGAGGGGGTCCGCTTCGGAAAGGTTTGGGTGGAATCAACATGTACACATCTATTCTATTGCACCACCTTTCCTTCGCTTCAATGGAGCTCCAGCTCGTTCTCCTTGTCTATGCAAAGGGAAGCCTGCGGGGGTGCTTGCTTTCAGTGGCCAGCGGTAGTACCGCTCAAGAGAGTGGTGGTACCGCAGGAGCCCGCGGTAGTACCGCTCAGTGGAGCGGCAGTACCGCTATCCCCTGCCCTAGTACGTGCGCCTGTGGTAGTAGGTGCGGATGTAATTTTTTTACATCTTCCCTCTTGCGGTAGTACCGTGATGCAGTTCCGGTACTACCATGCCAGACTTTTTCGCAGCTTCGCCCTCAGCGGAGGTAGGCACGAAAGTAATTTTTTACTTCCATGCATCTCCAGTGCCAGTCACTACCGACCATGCGGTAGTACCACATGGGCTCGCGGTAGTACCGCTCCGGCGGTTCTACCGCTAGTTGCCTAGTGCAATCGGGCTGTGTCTGACACTTCCATGCAAGCGGTAGTACCGTATGTTGCAACGGTAGTACCGCAAGGCCTTGCGGTAGTACCATGCTCATATGCGGTAGTACCGCGATGCGCGGGGCTGAGAGTGGGGATAACGGTTGGATCTTATCCCCCACTATAAAAAGGAGGTCTTCTTCCCCAAGAAGACTACCTCTTCCTTCCCTAAGCTCCATTGTTGCTCAAAGCTCCATTTTAGCCCGATCTCTCCCTAGCCAATCAAACTTGTTGATTTCCTAGGGATTGGTTGAGGAGGCCCCGATCTACACTTCCACCAAGAGAAATTTGATTCCCCCCACTAATCCCTTGCGGATCTTGTTACTCTTGGGTGTTTGAGCACCCTAGTCGGTTGAGGTAACCTCGGAGCCACATTCCATTGTGGTGAAGCTTTGTGGTGTCGTTGGGAGCCTCCAATTAAGTTGTGGAGATAGCCCCAACCTTGTTTGTAAAGGTTCGGTCACCGCCTTCAAGGGCACCAATAGTGGAATCACGGCATCTTGCATTGTGTGAGGGCGTGAGGAGAATACGGTGGCCCTAGTGGCTTCTTGGGGAGCATTGTGCCTCCACACCGCTCCAACGGAGATGTACTTCCTCACAAGGGAAGGAACTCTGGTAACACACCCTCGTCTCCAACGGCTCCACTTTTGGTAATCTCTTACCTTTACTTCTTGCAAGCTATTATTGTGTTGTATCCCTTGCTTGCTTGTGTGCTTGTTGTGCTTAGCATCACATAGGTTCCTCACCTAGTTGCACATCTAGCCAACTTATTTGATGCTAAGCCTAAATTGTTAAGGAAAAGTTAAAAAGTGTTAGTTGCCTATTCACCCCCCCTCTAGTCAACCATATCGATCCTTTCAACTGCCCTCACCCGAATCCCCTGTTTAAAGGCAGCCACACCTGGCAAACTCCACGCCACAACACAAGCCGCTCCTCATACTCCTTCCTTGCACCGCATTCTTTATGACTGCATGCGGCAAAGCTCTATGGGAGAGCATCTCCATAGAGATGAAGCACGAGGTGGTCGCCCTTGCGGCCGCCTGATAGAGCCATCGTGGGAGGGAGATCGAGGCAGGCTTGTCAGCTAGCTCGCCCGAGGTTTTTGACAATGAGAATGACAACACGATGGGGATGGGCTTCAACGACACCTCCCTAGAGCCCGTGAATGTACATCTCAGCTTCACCATGGAGCAGGCACATGCACACGCACACTACAACACCACCATGCGGAGATGCAGCCTGCGCCGATGACTATGTCGGCGTTCGAGTGAGCGATGGGGCAACACGGTTGGTGGAGGTCTAGATCGACGACGAGCACATGAGCAAGGAGGTCGTGGAGGTCAAGGCTGCGACGAATCCCAACTTCGTCATGGAGAAACGTGTGCTCTATGACACCCTTCTTGCTCAAGCCACAACTCGCCAGGAAGTGCCCGCCACGGAGGCACAGTTGCATGCGACCACGGATGAAAACAATGCTAGTTACGCCTCCTATGCCGCATCGATGAACTACCAGGCGGGCCAGTTTGACGGCGCCAGCGCCGGCGCCACCATCTGCATCATGGACCTCACATCCACCGGCGAGGGACAAGGTTCGGACTCCTCCGATGATGAGTAGGCACGAGAGGCAACAGGTCTTGGTGTCGTGTCCCATGTGGGACAGTCTGCCTCGCGTGCTCTACTCTTCCTCGTCGGAGATCACACCTTCACTTCATCGGTCTTATCGCTGGTGCTCGTGGAGACGGCGCATGGAGGACGATAATGGCTTGGACACCAGCCGCTGCCGCCGTAGGATAGGTTTAGGGTCGGGGCGGAATGGTTTTTTTGTTCGAAACCTAATGAAAATCTGCCATGTTTGCACGGACGTCGTTCGGTTTGTATGAAATTCGACCGTGTTTGCATGAATTTCGTCGGTTGGTTCACAAAGTGTTTCAAATATATGCGGGCAGTGTTGGATGGAGGTCTCCCTCATCCATGTCCGCAGACTGGTCCCTGTTGTCCGTAGATGGACGCGGGAGGAAATTTGTGGGTTGCCATTGAAGATGCCCTAACCCTCTTCTTAATCAATGGATGAGTCAAAAAGGTCATGCAAAAAAGTATCAAAGTTGTGTTGGAACTGTTATAACTTTTATACCCTTCCCAAAAAGTTATAAGTTTCATAATTAATTTAATTTAAATTGATATCATAACAGTATTGAAGATATGGTAAAATTGACATGCCAAAATGTATAAAACACTGAATAGTACTGATTATAACATCATTTTCTCTCTCTACGCCATCATCTTTGGAATCCCCCGTTTCTCCTATCGTGCTCTTCCCTTTTCCTCCACTGGCCTCGCAAGCGGGATGAGGATATTCAATGCAATATTAAATGTAAAAGATTTTGTACATGTGTGCATGTAATAAAATATTTAAATTATTTGTATTTGATGTTGTGACTTTTGTACATGTGTATATATTGTGATTTGTATTAATAGTGCAACCCCAAGTTGCCAGCCATAATTTTTGACATCACCGACTAACCACGTGCCTACAACCTTTAAGTGATATACTTCAGTTTATCGTCCTTAGGATAGTTAGCACGGGCGGGTTAGAATGTCTGTTGTAATAGCTGACTAGCGGGCTGGCAATGTCATCATTGACCCCTATGGAGTGAAAAAGAAAACTCATAGATCTTAAGGCTATGGTTGAAACTTACCTTAATATATTCTTAATAATTGTTGATGCTTGTCAAGGTTTCAATCATAAGTGCCCGTGGACAATAGATTTTACAACATATTAGCATAGGTCTTTCTCACACATAAAATTGTAATACATGATTATCAGACTAGTATCATAGCTAATTGCTAGGAATTAATTCCGCAACACCTACCATCGCTGTTGCACACACTCTTTTATTTATTGTACCTTAACATTACAATAGCTAAAATTTACTTACTAGTACTTATATTCTTGCAAACTATCCCTTTTATTTAGTAGTACTTCATAATCAATGTTAGGGTGCTTCCTTAACGGATTGAATCCTATTACCCATGCAATTTAGCCCTCCATCTCTACCATTGTTCTTTTCCTGTTTTTCCTTTGCTTTCTATTTTTACTTATCAATCAGTTTTTTGTGTGTGGTTATTTTACGGGTGTTGGGTGAGTGTAAATGCATACACACAAATACTGTAAAATATATGAATTTTTAACTATCGTACCATTATTCTTTGCATACTACAAAAAATGCAATTTCAATACAAAGTTGTGTGCAAGTTTATCTTTATTTTATTTCTTATTAAAGAGTAATATCAATGCCACAAATTCATTGTTCTTCACAAAACATCATTATTTTGATTTTGATTTTTGTTATTATTTTATTAAAATTCTTCTTTAAGGGTAATACTAGTGTCACTAGTTCATTCCTTCACATGAAGCTACTTTTTTTACAAAAATTTCACTATTATATGCTTATTCTTGCATATTTTTAAAAACTGGATTTTTTGTGTATATTATGTGCATATTTGTACATTGCTAATTTTATATTATTTTTTCATTTCTTTTCTTCTTAAAGGGTAATACCAATGCCACTAATTTATTATTTCATAGAAAACCTCATTATTTTTATTTATTTTTTGTTTCTATATGATTCTGTTTCTTATTAAATAGTAATAGCAAAACAACGAAATGATTCTTTTTATAAATTTATTATTTTGATTTCTTAGTTTTTATTTCATTTTCTTTATTCTTCAATGGCAATACCAATGCCACTAATTCATTCCTTCTTAGAAAAATTTCTTTTTTGTGAAAATTATACTATTATATGTTTATTATTGCATATTAAAAAATCACAATTTAAATTGTGTGCAAATTATGGCATTTTTTATTTTTGTTTTTAATTTTCTATCTTCCTAAAGGGTAATACCAATGCTACTAATTTATTATTTCTTAGAAAATTAATTATTTTGATTTCATTTTAGTTTCTATCCCAAAAAATACTTCTCAAAGAGTAATAGCAAAGCCACTAATTCATTCTTTCCGAGAAAACTTAATTATTCACATTTTATTTAAATTTTTATTTCACTTTATTTATTATTTAATGGTAGTACAAATATATTTTTGTATTCCCTCTTAGGAAACTTCCTTTTTTTAAAAATCCACTATTATATGCTTCCTCCTGCATATTATTAAAAGTGTGCAATTTTCTGTATAAATTGTGTGCCAATTTTGCCATCATTTTTTAGTTTTCTTTCTTCTAAATTGCAATATCAAATCCACTAATTCACTCTTCCTCAGAAAACCTCATTATTTTGATTTTATTCCATTTTATTTTCTTATTTCAAAGGGTAATACCAATGCTGCTAATTGATTGCTTCACAGAAAAGTTCTCTTCTGCAAAACTAAATAAAATCATTTTATTTCTGTGTAAAATGTGTGCAAAGTTTGTCATCATTTGATGTCATGTTTTTAAGGATAATACCAATGAGACTAATTCAACTCTTTTTACAAAACTTGTGTTTTGCAAAAATGCACTATTATATGCTTATTCTTGCCTGTTATTAAAAATGAAAATTAATTGTAAATTATGTGCAATTTTTGTCACTATTTGTTTAGTTTAGTTTCCTTCTTCTTTGAAGGGTAATAATAACGTCACTAACTTATTCTTTCTTACAAAACTTCTTTTTTTATTTTCATTTTTTTCTTGTGTCTTACTAGGTATCCATTCAGTTTCAGTTATATTTCGGACCAAGACTATGTATCTGTTGGCCTTCTGTTTTCTGGTTGTAAAAGGCCAAGGTTCTGTTTTATTTTAATATATGTATTTGTTAATTGATGCTTATGTATAGACGCAAGCACTCTATAATATGTGTGTAAATTATACTAGAGTCCAAAGGCTACACTATTCAATACTCCTTATTCTTGGGTTTTTTTTAGTTTTAAGGCAAAGTTCTGTGTAGGGTTTTTTATGTTTATTTTATTTTTCTTAAAGGGTAGTCCCAATGCTGCTAATTCATTTTTCTTCATTTTTCTTCATTTTTGATATTTATTGCAATTTCTTTATTTTTACAAGGATAATTCCAATGTCACTAGTTCATTCATTCTTACAATATTTTTGTGAAAATTCCACTATTATATGTTTATCTTGCATATTATAAAAAAGCCACAATTTATGTGTAAGTTGTGTGCAAAATTTTGCATTATTTTCTTCTTAAAGGGTTATACCAATGCCATTATTTCATTTCTTTCTTAGAAAACTTTTTTTATTTCTGTACATTTATTTTTTGTTTTTGTATTGTGTCTTACAGGTATCAAGTCAATTTCTATTATGTTTTGAACCAAGCCCCAGTATCTAGTTGTCTTTTATTTTTTTGGTTGCATATGGTCGACTGCCCCTCTAAAATAATTGACCGAGACCAAAGTTGGTGCAAGCCAATTTTGATTTTGATGCACGCTCATTTTTTGTTGGATGATATAAAATCACTCACTGTAAATATTATAATTTCATGCAACTGCCCTTTTTCTTCTTTTGATTATCGGGTTAGCGGGTCTGCATTGTGCTTTCTTGTTGCCTCGGTCCAAGACCTATCGGGTACGTGTTCTGCTACAAACTTAAAATGGAATTTATCTGCTAATTGTTTCTGCATTTCACACAAAAAACCGTCCCTTTCTATTTTTTTTGTAGGTAGCTTACCAAGCTGACTGCTTGGTAGCCTTTTCTATTCTTTACTCACCTGATTGTTTTTAGTTTTGGTCGATTTTCCTGTTTGGCTTGAAGCGGCCTAGCTAGCTACAAAGGATTGTATCATGTGTGTGATTCAAGTACACATAAAATCACCAAGCTCTCGCTAATCTACGCCTGAAAGAAGTAGCAGCCCTATATGCAGTGGCAGAGCTACAAAAGAAAGGTTGGGCGGGCCAGAGAGTACAAACTTTTTCAAATTCTGAACCATATATATTTAAGCTACTAAAGTATACCAAACAATGCTATAAAAGGGCAGTAAACAACAATTGAGTTAACTGTCTACTTCTGTTGTGAACTTGTAAACTGTAAAAGTGGCATCTGTTGTGAACCTGTATAATGTAAAGAACAATCTTCACTGGATTATTTATGCTTATTGGTGTGGAATTTAGGGTATGTAGGGGATGATTTAATGAACAATGACCTAAGTTAAGTTTAGGGTATAAAGTTGAGAATCATTCAAATCGATTTACCTATGCTGCTTGCAGGGATTCACATCAGTCGGAATTTTGATGGATTCAGAGAAGAAGCTAGCTTTTTCTTTTGAATCATTTCGATGGATTCAAAGAAGAAGCTAGCTAGTTCGGTGCCTGGGTCGCCACTTCGCGCTGCGTGGTCGCGTGGCTCGGTTGAATAGAGGTGTGCGGTGCTTTGGTGGCTGGCCGGTGCAGCGACAGCCGGCGGCTATGTGTACTTCCTACTACGCTATGAGGCGGCGGTCACAGAACCTTGAGCCTGCATCGGTGCGAATCCTAGGCCTATAAGTCTGCGGATTGTATGTCCACGTTGTGGCATGTAGTAGTATATAATTTGGATTTTGTTCTAGACCTGGGCGGGCCACGGCCCAATTGGCCTTGCCGAAGCTCCGCCGGTGCCTATCTCTTCTCTATCTAATATTAAAGGGAGGAGTGTTTCTTCATTTTTTTTCGTCCCAAAAGTGTTTTGTACGTCGTTAGTTTTAAAAATAGAAAAAAAAAGAGCAAAAGCGGACTCTAACCGTGGTCTCCTCAAAACATGCACAACCAACAGGCCAGCAAACAATATTTGACAAACTAAGGGATGTTTCCCTCTTACTCAGGCCAGCAGTAGCTCCCCTCGCTGCAGGCCACAGGTTTTTGGGCCGGCCCATCCGAAAGTAAGACGTCTCACATTTTTTTCTTATGTTTGCATTTATTGTTTCTTTTATTTTATTTTTATTTTCACAGCATTCATTACACTTTAAAAAATATAAATCATGTATTTGGAAAATTTTAACAAGTCTATAAAATGATTTATGTACAAGAACAATGTACAATGTGTATGAAATTAATAATGATCAAAACATGTATTTCAAGAAAATATTAATCATGTATTTAAATAATGCTAAACATATATAAAAAAATGTTGCAGATGTATATGAAAAATAGTATAATATGTATGGAAAAAGTGTACATAAAAACATATGTCTCCTGAAGTGTTAACCATGTATTTGTTTTCAAGTTAACCTGTATGATCAAATATTTTATATGTACACAAAAAATATAGATATATAGATATATATATTATCAAAGGTGCTAATCATATATCATAAAAAAATTAAACATGTATAAAAATATGTGAAATTGTATATTAAAAAATGTAGGCATGTGACGAAACAAAATAGACATAAAACATTTATTCTTTAATTATCTATTTGAAAAATGTTAAACATGTATACAAAAGTGTTCCTGATATGTACTATTAAATTAAGGAAATGGGAATTTAGAGGAGGGGATTTTTCAAAAGATTAGGCTTGGGAAGTTCATTATTAATCTCAATCCCCTATTGGGTATGTGTCAGGAATTAGCAGCGAGAGTTTGATAGGAAGATATGTTTCCATAGTTAATTCGTGTGTTTGGCGTGGACACAAAATACATAACCACTCTATCGTGGAACGTGGACAACTAATTCCCTGTCTCATCTGAATTACCGACGGTATCCCTAGGAAGAAAACAGTGGGAGTTTGACATACAGACTCCCTTTCCCTTCCTACTTGAAATCCCATGTCTTCCGATCAATCAATGGATGATAAGTCCTGTCTGACCTAAACTCCCAATCCTAGCCACCATCTCTTTTGAAACAAACACGCTGTTATGATAAAGCCGGTTCGTAAGTCCACGTTTTTTTTCCGTTGCAACGCACGGGCTTTTTTGGTAGTATGCATCAATGCATGTATGTCAATGTCCAGCGCACACACTTTGCTACAGCTGGGTGATGACGTGAGCAGCCAGTACTACTCAGGAACGATCAAGTAGGAAGCAGGCAGACATACGAGCAAATCGACGGAGAAATTATTTTTGGCAGTCGACGAACCCAAATAGAAAAATGAGTCAGCTTGCACGTAGCATGCCGCTTATACCCTGCAAGCTTTGGTAGAGTACATGTTGGTAGCTAGCGTTGTTTGGCTAGGGTCTGGTGACGCCATCACTCTTTGTCATCAGGATCGTAACATTTGATTTTTACGCAATATAAGTTTTTCCCCGCCAGAAGAAAAGACCAGCCTCCATATGGATCGGTTACAGTGCTTCCATGCCCACCAATGGCGGCAGCTCTCCCCTGTAACCACCCTCCATCAAGCAGATCAACCGCGAATTACGAGCGGCAAGTAAGACAGAGTCCTCCTCCTGCCTTAACCCCTCACTCACACCGCCTCCACTCCTCTCCCCTCCTTTATAGCCAGCTCCCTCCCCGATCGAGCTTCCTGTCCGCACCGATCATAGACACCCCCTCTCGCACGCGCTCATGGCCATGGAGACCGGCACGGCAGAGCCCACACGCCGGCTTCTCCTCCCGCTGGCAGTCTCTTTCCTCTTCTGCGCGCTCGCCGCCGGGACGAAGCCGCCGTCGTCGTACATCGTGTACCTTGGCGCCCACTCCCATGTCCGCGGCGTCTCCACGGAGGAGGCGTCCACGATGGCCACCGAGTCGCACTACGATCTCCTCGGCTCCGTCTTGGGCGAGTAAGTAGTGCACTACATGCATGCGCGCGCCGTGCTCTTACGTACGTACGATGAAATGCAATTGTCAAATGTGTTTCACGGCTGATCGATCGACGCGTGCGTGCGTGCGTGCAGCCGGGAGAAGGCGCGCGACGCCATCTTCTACTCCTACACCAAGAACATCAACGGCTTCGCCGCCGTCCTCGAGCCCGCCGTCGCCGCCGCGATCGCCAGTGAGCCAATCGTCTTCCTGCATGCATCAATGTTTCTGTCGTGTGTGTTTCGCGTGTGCGCCGGGCAGAAATTCAGATCGCCCCGGCGTGTTGTCGATGTGTTTCAGAGCGCCCCGGCGTGGTGTCCGTGTTCCCGAACCGCGGCATGAGGATGCAGACGACGAGGTCGTGGGAGTTCATGGGGCTCGAGAGGGCCGGCGTTGTCCCGAAGTGGTCGGCGTGGGAGACGGCCAGGTACGGCGGGGACACCATCATCGGGAACCTTGACTCTGGCGTGTGGCCGGAGTCACTGAGCTTCAACGACGGCGAAATGGGGCCCATCCCGGGAACCTGGAAGGGGATATGCCAGAACGCGCACGACCCCAAGTTCAAATGCAACAGGTACGTACGCAGCCTCAACATGTCAACGGATTATTACCGCAGTATCTTATTCTGATTTTGTATGCGCAGCAAGCTGATCGGCGCGCGCTACTTCAACAAGGGGTACGCGACGGAGGCGGGCAGCCTGCCCGGCGACAGGCTGAACACGCCGCGGGACGACGTCGGCCACGGCACGCACACGCTGGCCACGGCGGGCGGCTCCCAGGTCAACGGCGCCGCCGCCTTCGGCTACGGCAATGGCACGGCAAGAGGCGGCTCCCCGCTCGCGCGCGTGGCGGCGTACCGCGTCTGCTTCAACCCGCCCGTGCACGACGTTGAGTGCTTCGACGCCGACATCCTGGCCGCCTTCGAGGCCGCCATCGCCGACGGGGTGCACGTCATCACGGCATCCGTGGGCGGCGAGCAGAAGGACTTCTTCGAGGACTCGGTCGCCATCGGGTCGCTCCACGCTACCAAGGCCGGCGTCACCGTCGTCTGCTCCGCCACCAACAACGGCCCGGACTTCGGCACCGTCAGCAACCTCGCGCCATGGGTGGTCACCGTCGCCGCCAGCACCACCGACAGGGCCTTCCCGGGCTACCTCATCTACAACCGCAACAGGGTGGAAGGGCAGAGCCTGTCGGAGACGTGGCTCCGCGGGAAAAGCTTCTACCTCATGATCATCGCTGCCGACGCCGTCGCCCCCGGCCGGACGGTCGACGACGCGTAAGCACCCATGCACACTGACGTCTGAGCTCCATCTACGGCCTGGTCTTGAGCTCATTTGCGCGTTGCAGTAAGGTGTGCATGCTGGATTCCCTGGACGCGGCGAAGGTGAACGGAAAGATCGTGGTGTGCGTGAGAGGGGGCAACCGCAGGATGGAGAAGGGCGAGGCAGTGCGCCGCGCCGGAGGAGTCGGGATGATCCTCATCAATGACGAAGAAGGCGGGAGCACCGTCGTCGCCGAGGCGCACGTTCTCCCAGCCCTGCACATCAACTACACCGACGGGCTCGCGCTCTTGGCGTACATCAAGTCCACCCCGTAAGCCACTCTTCCTGCAATGTATACTCCATACAGATCGCAATTGTCAAATCAAATCAAGAACCTCCGTAACAATAATGTGAGCTGTTGTTCTGCTGGGTTAATTACCGAGTGGATTAATTTGTGCTCGTGTCAAGGGCTCCTCCTTCCGGTTTCCTCTCCAAGGCGATGACGGTCGTCGGCAGGAGGCCGGCGCCGGTCATGGCCGCCTTCTCGTCGGTGGGGCCCAACGTCCTCAACCCGGAGATCCTAAAGGTGACCTGATCTGCATATATAGATCATAAGCACAGTCTCTTTTCATTTTGTATCCAAGTCATCAACAACTTGACGTGGTTTCTTTCTGTGGGGTGGCAGCCGGACGTCACCGCGCCGGGAGTGGGCATCATCGCGCCGTGGAGCGGCATGGCGGCGCCCTCGGACCGGCCCTGGGACCAGCGCCGCGTCGCCTTCACCGTCCAGTCTGGCACGTCCATGTCGTGCCCGCACGTCGCCGGCATCGCCGGCCTCATCAAGACCCTCCACCCCGACTGGAGCCCCGCCGCCATCAAGTCGGCCATCATGACCACCGGTGAGTTCGCATGTCGAACCAACGACTGCGTGTCTGTCACGATGAGCTGTTCACCAGACTCACTGGGTTGATGCCTGGTGCATGCAGCGATGGACCTGGACGTGGAGCAGCGGCCCATCCTGAATCCCTTCCTGCAGCCGGCGACGCCCTTCAGCTACGGCTCCGGCCACGTCTTTCCGACCCGCGCGCTGGACCCGGGCCTTGTCTACGACGCCTCCTACGCCGACTACCTCAACTTCTTCTGCGCGCTCGGGTACAACGCGACGGCGATGGGCAAGTTCAACGAGACGCGCTACACGTGCCCGGCCGCCCCCGTCGCCGTGCGGGACCTCAACTACCCGTCCATCACGCTGCCGGACCTCGCCGGGCCGACGACGGTGCGGCGCAGGGTCAGGAACGTGGGCCCACCGAGGAGCGCGTACACGGCCGCCGTCGTCAGGGAGCCGGAGGGTGTGCAGGTGACGGTGACGCCGGCCACGCTGGCGTTCGGGGCCGTCGGCGAGGAGAAGGAGTTCCAGGTGAGCTTCGTGGCGAGGGTGCCCTTCGTGCCGCCGCCCAAGGGCGCCGGAGGGTACGGGTTCGGCGCCATTGTTTGGTCCGACGGGCCCGGGAATCACCGGGTGCGGACCCCGCTGGTCATCAGGAGGCGCAAGATGTAGTGGGATCAGGATTAGAGATCGCGAGATTTTATTTTATTTTTGTATGGGATTACGTAGGCTTTGATTAGGCAGTGGTGAGCGCGTAGCGAGAGGATGAATTAGATTGGCGGTGAATCTGGTCGTTGGGGCATAAGCTTTGGCAGTTTTGTAACCATCGATTGAATAACAATGAGATGATGGGAAATGTGACCTGTTAAACAAATTATGCACTTATCATTTAATTATGGACGTTTCAAACGTTTGTTGCTTCATTATATATATGAAGCAGGAAACCCTTTTCTTAAAAAAAAAGCGATACATTTCAAACGTTCGTGCCTATACTATAAATCCGAATATGATCAAACCCTTCTTTCCCACGCATTCTTACACATTTCCAAACTAATCACGTGCATGCAACCCCGCTCTCCGCTAAGCAAAAGGCAAGAGAAGAACACCCAGCAGCGCCTTGCCAGATGCATGCAAACTAATATAAAATGTGATGATGTCAGTAAAAGATTTTCTTTTATCTTAAACTTGAAAATGTTATGTAGTTCAGACCGTCGATCGGATTGAAAATCCGTTTTGACATAAAAAAATGGTCGCGACGAGACCTTCCAAACTAGATCTCATATTGGTATGTTTTGACAACTTTTTTGTTCGGGTCAAAATTACCAAACATAATACAAGTAAGTTATCATGCATGCACAACGTATATTATCATGTTGTTTGCACAGAAGTCATTGGGGTTATGGTTTCTAACAACCCCTTCCCCATGTTCAAAAACATACCCATGGTGCCCCATCAATGCTACAACGTGTACCTAAGTTATGCATGGTATCTATTTACATCATGTTTATACAGAATTTATGAATTTATTGGGGGCGTGTATTCAAAAGCGATTTTACGCAAGTAAAAAAGTTATCGCATTGCTTGTACCTAACAACATCCTCCCCTCGTCAAAGTTAACTGGGTGTTTATGCCTAAGTTATCAGGTATGCGGTGTGTCTATTACCATCATATTTATATAGAAGTACCGATGGTTTGTTTTTCAACAACTCCCTTCTCCCATCAAAGTTACTGCGATGTTTGTACCTAAGTTATCAGGTTTGCGGTGTGTCTATTATCATCATATTTATAAATAAGTTACCGACGGTTAGTTTTCCAACAGCACCCCCCACCTCATTAAAGCTATCGCGGTGTTTGTACCCAAGTTATCATATCTCGGATGTGTCTATTACCATCATTTTTATAAAGAAGTTACCGGCGGTATGGTTTCCAATAGCCCACCTCCTTAAAGTTACCGTGGTGTTTGTACCTAAGTTATCAGATAAGCGGTGTGTCTATTACTATCATATTTATAAAGAAGTTATCACCGGGGGTGGGGGGGGTATTCGACAACTTTTTTCCCAGGTAAAAAGTTATTGCAATGTTTGTACCTAAGTTATGTGGTTTGAGGTACGTATATTACCATGCTATCTAACACGAAAGTTATCAACAATATGTTATTCAACAACACCTGTCATCAAAGCCATCACTAGTATTTTGTATCTAAGTTATCAGGTATGCGGTGTGTATTACCATCATATTTATACAATAGTTATCGGGGGGGGGGGTGTCAACAACATTTTTGTCATAGGTAAAATGCTTACCGTAGTGTTTGTACCTAAGTTATCAGATCTGCAGTGTTTTTATTACCATCATATTTATATAGAAGATATTAAGGGTGTGTATTCAACAACTTTTTTCTCAGCTAAAAAGTTACCGTAGTTTTTGTACCTAAGTTATCAGGTCTGTTGTATGTATATTACTGTACTATGCATATGCTATGGGTACATGGTACACAGGTAGCACCACCACCTCATCTACAATTTTTAGAATCTCCCGTTCTTAGTGATGTAGAACTAGACACATGGTTTCAGAATAGCACAACGAAGAACAATGGTTACACGCATAAAAAAACAATGGTTACTTGCTAGGCTCGGTAGAATGCCCAAAACAGAACACAGGTTGCCCTTTCCTTTATTGTGAGAGCCGTACGGGATTTTCAAACTACGGCCCGTATCAATTTCACGTGTCTCGTTCACAAAAATATTTCAGTTACATCGATCTGCAAATGCATGTACGGAGCACTATGCGTGGCGTGGTCCTCCATGTATGATGGGAAGTTGTTGTTTTTGCCTAAGGACAAGCCCAGCTAACATGATGAAAGACAAACTAACTTACTATTAAGCAAAAGAAAGAGTTAGCTGAGCTGGTTACCACGAAGAGCACGCATGCTGCATGTGCGTGGTTGGAGTCCCACTACTACATCTTTATTTCGAGAAAATTGAAAGCGAGCGACACAGGCGTTGGGAGGCAGCTTATCGCGAACCAGAACGGATGGTAGCGACCTCGTTCGAATCTCTTGCAAAGATCCGAACGTTTGAAAGTTACAAATTTCGTTTAATTATATTTCTTCAAATACATAAAGGACAACGCGCGTTTAGTTTTCAACTATATATCTATAAGCTTGTATGTGTTTTTTGCTCCCTCCCTCTCAGCCATCATGTGCACGATACCATTTCTCCTTCGCTACCTCCATCTCCAACTGCACAAATGTCATGAAAATTCTTATGAATCAATGCAATGGAGTGACAAATTAGTTCTTCACAGTCTCTGAACAAGGACAAACATATGCATAGACATTTATATTATGTTGTTCTATTTCACGAAGACACATGGCAAACGTTTGGTCTAACTTAGTCTTGACTTCATAACCACAACATGGGTGATGAGACCATCCCTTGAAAGTGGTAGGAAGAGATGTAACGCGTACAATATTTAGTTTGATGACAGATGTCTAATTCAAACTTTTTAATGCAGAATATGTTCAGAAGTATACATCACACACTTTGTGTTGCCTTCAAAACTATGCTTCCCGCAAAAAAAAGTCGAATGACATACAGGAAATAACTCGTTTTTGTCAAGTTTTTATGCCCCCCCCCCCCAGTGTAAAATCACATCATGCTACTTATTATGTTTTTGTTTTGCATGATTGCTTTCACACCTAAAGAGATTATTGTACGGTCTTCGGTCGCTAGATAAATATCCTCAAGCGAGAAAAGTAAAAGAGATAAAATCAAAACTCTCTATGATCATATTGTTTACACCGAGCCTTGCAGAATTACAATTCGTCCTTCTCTTTTCCAGCAAGACCAGTATGCCATGGATTACATCATGGTAACTCCTATTTCATTTCCAGCTTTCATGTGTCTTGCAGCTCATGCCTGCTTGCAGCAGCATTTCTGGGTCTACTAGGAGAATGCCCGTGCATTGTCACGGGCCTTTTAGACATTTTTATGATTGCATCTATGAATATCATGCATATCAAATTTTGCATGTATATTTTTTATTGCATCTATACATATGATGCCTGTCAAATTTCACATACATAGAGAAGATATCATGCAACGATCGAAAAGTATACTTACAAATTTCTCGTATACATGTGCAGTCTACTTTTTTATTCGTAAATCACTAATTATTTCTCCACCACATTCTCCACATCCTCAGTCCATGCATGCCACCTCAGTTAATGACAAACCTGGCTCGCAATATCCCTTTCCACCTCCATTTACACGCTCTGAATTTCATCAAACACGTAGCGTTGCACTTGTGATATACTCCTATTTTGTACTGAAATTCTCTCTACCTCCCATCTCTCTCTCTCATTATAATCTCTCTCTATCTCTATCTTTGTCTCTCCTCTCTCATTATAATATCTCCATCTCCCTCCCTCTCCCCCACACTTGTCTGTCATCCTTCATCTCTCTCCAACCCTGCCTCTCTCTACCATAGATTTGTTGTCGCAACCAAATAACAGCTAACACTGGTTGTACTTCAACCAATTAGTATAGGCATGGTTCTTAGTGTCGAGTCTAATTAGAAGTATGAAACTTATCAAAAATAAAACATTCTAGAAATATTAAACAATACCGTTGGAATATCGGGTGTTCGAGTCACGTTGTTGTTTCGTCGGGGCTAAGTTGGCAAAGTCAGTTGCATGGTCTAGAAGGTGAAACATGTGGCAGCGCGGCCCAACTTGCGAAGGTGGGAGAGAGAACCCACTAAACAAAAATATCCAATTAAACGCCACCATGATTCGGAATAAATGCGGAACTAGGAGAGGGATTTTGTGATGTCATGGCTACTAAAAGTGATGGCGATGCTAACGAGCATTAAATGCATACGGAACAAAGATTTTATTCACTCTAAATTTTATAGAAATTTGGCTTTGCAAGGAGGATACATTTTAGAACATAGTATCATCCAACTAAATAACAATTCATTAAATAGCACACTGCCTATATCTAATATTTATCCTAAAGGTAAAAAAGTTCAATACTCGAACCCATCTAGATTTGAGCCTCACATTGATGGCACATAATTTCCTAGAGTTTCTCCAACGTACACATAGTTGTAATTCTCTGTAAAAATACACAAGATGGATCAATATAGTATGTGCCATGTACTCCACAGGTTGTACGAAATGATCTTGACATGGGACACTAACAAGCATGGCAGAGCGACCCGGTTAGTTCGACCAAAGTTGGGTGCACATGCTAGCTTCAACTACATCTGAATCCGATGCTATTTCATTATTTTCCAAGAACGAAAAATATTGCTATCTTGATCAATTCTTTGTTGAAAAAATAGCATAATACCATAGAGAAGGAAAGATGTTTCACATTGTCCCAACAACTAAGACACAATGCGCAGACCACCCTATACAAATTAATTGGCTACTCATTTTAGCATGGCCCAAAACAAAACAAAAAAAATTGAACGATTTAACAGTATTATAAGTAGCTAGATAATTCAGTTAGTTGGGGCAGTAGTTATGAAAAGCAAATGGAATTGTTCAGTGACAGAATTACTACCAATTACATATCTTGGAAACATTGGGAAACATCACTAATTAAACAGACTAAAGAATATACTATTGTTGTGAAACGTTGCATGGGAAAATAAAAAATTTCCTACGCATACGCAAGATCTATCCATGGTGATGGGCATCTACGAGAAGGAGAGTGGATCTACATACCATTGTAGATCGCTAAGCGGAAGCATTAAGAAATGTAGTTGATGTAGTCGAACGTCTTCGCGATCCAATCACGATCCGTCCCGCGATCTCATCACGAGCCGTCCCGTGATCCCATCGTGGTCCTTCCGATCTAGTGCCGAACGGACGACACATCCGCGTTCAGCACATGTGCAGCTCGATGACGATCTCCACCTTCTTGATCCAGCAAGAGAGGACGGAGAGGTAGATGAGTTCTCCGGTAGCGCAACGGCGATGGTGATGGAGCTGATCCGGCAGGGCTTCGCCAAGCACTACAAAATCAATCTAGAGGAGAAATAGATCTAGAGGAAGAAGAGGGCAGCACGTGGAAATTAGGGTTAGGGGTTGCCCTCAAAATCCCTCAATATATATAGGAGGAAGGGGAGAGGAGGCAGCCTTGGCCCCTTCCTAATTTGGATTTTCCTTCCCTTCTTTGGGTTTTTTCCTTTCCCACTCTTTCCTAGCCGCATGGGCCTTGTAGGGATGGTTTTCCCAGCCCACTAACGGCTGGTGCAACACCCCTCAGGCCCATGTGGCCTCCCGGCGTGGGTGGCCCCTCCCGATGGCCCTCCGGCATTTCCGGTACACTATCGGAAATATCCGAAACTTTTCCGGTGGCCAAAACGGGACTTCCTATATATCAATCTTTACCTCGAGACCATTCCGGAGCTCCTCGTGACATCCGGGATCTCATCCGGGAACCCGAACAACCTTCTGTCACCAACATACATAACTCAACTATACCGAAACGTCACCGAACCTTAAGTGTGCAGACCCTGCGGGTTCGAGAACTATGTAGACATGACCCAAACACCTCTACGGTCAATGACCAATAACGGGACCTAGATGCCCATATTGGCTCCTACATATTCTATGAAGATCTTTATCGGTCGAACCTCTCTGTCAAGGATTCAGATAATCCCGTATGTTGTTCCCTTTGTTCTTCGATATGTTACTTGCCCGAGATTCGATCGTCGGTATCTCTATACCTAGTGTAATCTCGTTACCGGAAAGTATCTTTACTCGTTCCGTAATACAAGATCCCATGGCTAACTCTTTAGTCACATTGCTTGCAAGGCTTATAGTGATGTTGTATTACCGAGTGGGCCCTGAGATACCTCTGTGTCACACGGAGTAACAAATCCCAATCTTGATCCATGCCAACCCAATAGACACCCTCGGAGATACCTGTAGAGAACCTTTATAGTCACCCAGTTACGTTGCGACGTTTGATACACACAAGTTACTCCTCTGGTGCGAGTGAGCTGCATAATCTCATGGTCATAGTAACAGATACTTGACATGCAGAAACTGTAGCAATAAACTGACACGATCATATGCTACGTTTATAGTTTGGGTCTTGCACATCATTCTCCTAATGATGTGATCCCGTTATCAAATGACATCTCATGTCCATGGCTAGGAAACCTTAACCATCTTTGATCAAGGAGCTAGTCTATTAGAGGCATACTAGGGACATGGTGTTGTCTATGTATCCACACGTGTATCTGAGTTTCCAATCAATACAATTATAGCATGGATAATAAACGATTATTATGAACAAGGACATATGATAATAACCAATTTATTATTGCCTCTAGGGCATATTTCCAACAGTCTCCCACTTGCACTAGAGCCAATAATCTAGTTCACATCACCATGTGATTTACATTATTATGAATCTAATACCCAATGAGTTCTGGGGTTCGATCATACTTTGCATGTGAAAGAGGTTTTAGTCAATGGGTCTGCGACATTTAGATCCGTGTTTACTTTGCAAATCTCTATGTCATACTATAGGCACTTCTTCCACGCTCCACTTGGAGCTATTCCAAATGGCTACTCCACTATACGTATCCGGATTGCTACTAAGAGTCATCCGGATTGGTGTTAAAGCTTGCATCGACGTAACCCTTTACGACGAACTCTTTATCACCTCCATAATCGAGAAATATTTCCTTAGTTCTCTAGTTACTAAGAGTAATTTTGACCGCTGTCCAGTGATCCACTCCTGGATCACTCTTGTACCACTTGACAGACTTCATGGCAAGGCACACACAGGTGCGATACACAACATGCCATACTATACAGATCCTATGGATAAGGCATAGGGGATGATCTTCGTCCTTTCTCTTTCTTTTGACGTGGTCGAGCTTCGAGTCTCACTCAACTCCACACCTTACAAATCAGGCAAGAACTCTTTCTTTGACTGATCCATTTTGAACTCTTTCAAAATCTTGTCAAGGTATGTTCTCATTTGAAAGTTTTATCAAGTGTCTTGATCTATCTCTATAGATCTTGATGCTTAATACAATAGTAGCTTTATCCAGGTTTTCCTTTGAAAAAACTCCTTTCAAACAACCCTTCATGCTTTTCAGAAATTCTACATTATTTCCGATCAACAACATGTCAACCACATATACATATCGGAAATTCTATAGTGCTCCCACTCACTTTCTTGTAAATACAAGTTTCTCATAAACTTTGTATAAACTCAAAAACTTTGATCACCTCATCAAAGAGTATATTCCAACTCCAAGATGCTTGCTCCGGTCCATAGAAGGATTGCTGGAGCTTGCATACCTTTTAACATCCTTAGGATCGACAAAACTTTCCGGTTGTATCACATACAACTTTTCCTCACGGAAACCGTTACGGAAAGTATGTTTTGACATTCATTTGCCAAATCTCATAACGAAAAAATGCAGCAACTGCTAACATAATTTCAACAGACTTTTAGCATCGCTACGAGTGAAAAAATCTCATCGCAGTCAACTCCTTGAACTTGGCGGAAACTTCCTTGCGACAAGTCGAGCTTTATAAGTGGTGACATTCACCATCAGCGTCCGTCGTCATCTTAAAGGTCCACTTGTACTCAACGTCTTGCCGTTCAACGGGCAAGTGTACCAAAGTCCATACTTGGTTTTCATACACAGATTCTTTCTCGGATTTCATGGTTCCTAGCCATTTGTTGGAATCCGGGCCCGCCATCGCTTCTTCATAGTTCATAGGTTCATCGTTGTCCAACAACATGACCTCCAGGACAGGGTTGTCATACTACTCAGGAGCAATACGCGTCCTTGTCGACCTACGAGGTTCGATAGTAACTTTCTCTGAAGCTTCATGATCATCATCATTAACTTCATCTTCAACTGACGTAGGCTCCACAGAAACATCTTTCTGCGCTACGCTACTCTATGGTTGAAACAAAGGTTCAACAACCTCATCAAGTTCTATCTTCCTCCCACTCAATTCTTTCGAGAGAAACTCTTTCTCGAGAAAGGACCCGATTTTAGCAACAAACACTTTGCTCTCGGATCTGAGATAGAAGATATACCCAACTGTTCTTAGGGTATCCTATGAAGTTGCACTTTTCTGCTTTGGGTTCGAGCTTATCAGACATAAGTGTCGCATTCCCAAATTTTGAGAAGTGATAGCTTAGGTTTCTATCAAACCATAATTCATACGGTGTCATCTCAATGGATTTAGATGGTGCCCTTTTAAAGTGAATGTAGTTGTCTCCAATGCATAACCCCAAACTGATAGTGGCAAAACGATAAGGGACATCATAGTACGCACCATATCCAATAGAGCACGACTACGACGTTCAGACACACCATCACACTATGGTGTTCCAGGTGGCGTGAGTTGTGAAACATCTTCCACATTGTCTTAAGTTGTATACCAAACTCGTAACTCAGATATTCACCTCCACGATCATATCGTAGACATTTTTATCTTCTTGTCACGATGATCTCAAAGTTCACTCTGAATTTGCTTGAACTTTTCAAACGTTTTAGACTTGTGTTTCATTAAGTAAATATGCTCATATCTACTCAAATCATCAGTGAAGGTAAGAAAATAACAATATCCACCGCACACTACAACACTCGTTGGACCACATACATCAACATGTATTATTTTCAATAAGTTACTATCCCGCTCCATCATACCGAAAACGGGGTCTTTATTCATCTTGCCCATGAGGCATGGTCCGCAAGTCTCAACCGATTCGAAATTGAATGAGTCCAAAGATCCATCCACATGGAGTTTCTTCATGCAATTTATACCAATATGACATTTAGCGGCAGTGCCACAAGTATGTGGTACTATAATTACTAACTTTGTATCTTTTGGTACCAATGTTATGAACATGTGTATTAGTACGATCAAGATTCAATAAACCATTCCCATTGGGTGCATGACCATTGAAGGCATTATTCATGTAAACAGAATAACCATTATTCTCTAACTTAAATGAATAATTGTATTGCAATAAACACGATACAATCACGTTCATGCTCAACGCAAACACCAAATAACATTAATTTAGGTTTATCACTAATCCCGAAGGTAGAGAGAGCGTGCGATGGTGATCACATCAACCTTGGAAACACTTCCAACACACATCGTCGCGTCACCCTTAGCTAGCCTCCATTTATTCCGTAGCTTTTATTTCGAGTTACCAACATTTAGCAACTGAACCGGTATCTAATACCTAGGTGCTACTAGGAGTATTAGCAAGGTACACATCAATAATATGTATATCAAATATACTTCTGTCGACGTTGCCAGCCTTCTTATCTACCAAGTATCTAGGGTTGTTCCATTTCAACGACCGCTCTCCTCATAATAGAAGCACTTAGTCTCGGGTTTGGGTTCAACCTTGGGTTTCTTCACTGGAGCAGCAACTGGCTTGCCATCCATGAAGTTTCCCTTCTTGCCCTTGCCCTTTGTGAAACTAGTGGTTTTACTAACCATCAACACTTGATGCTCCTTCTTGATTTGTACCTTTGTGGTGTCAAACATCACGAATAGCTCAGGGATCATTATTTCCATCCCTGGCATTTTATAGTTCATCATGAAGCTCTAGTATCTTAGTGACAGTGACTTGGAGAACTATATCAATCACTATCTTATCTGGAAGATCAACTCCCACTCGATTCAAGCGATTGTAGTACCCAGACAATCTGAGCACATGCTCGCCGATTGAGCAACTCTCCTTCATCTTGCAGGTAAAGAATCTTGTTGGAGGTCTCATACCTCTCAACACAGGCACGAGCCTGAGATCCCAATTTCATCTCTTAGAACATCTCATATGTTCCATGACGTTCAAAACGTTTTGGAGCCTCAATTCTAAGCCGTAATGCATGACGCACTGAACTATCAAGTAGTCATCAGAATGCGCCTATCAGATGTTCACAACATCTACAGATGACGCTTGAGGGGGTGGCGCGCCGAGCGGTGTATTAAGCACATAAGCCTTCTGTGCAGCAATGAGGACAATCCTCAGATCCCGCATTATTGCAACCATCATCTTTCAACATACTTTTCTCTAGGAACGTATCAATAAAACAGGGGGAGCTACAACGTGAGCTATCTACAACATAATTTGCAAAGACACTTCTCACTATGTTCATGATAATGAGTTCAATTAATCATACTACCTAAGAATTCCCACTCAAATTGACATCCCTCCGGTCATTAGAGTGATACATGATCCAAATTCACCAACTCAAATCCGATCCTCACGTGAGTTGAGGTGGTTCCAATGGTGAACATCATCATGTTGATCATATTTACTATATGACTCATGTTCGACCTTTCGATCTCTTGTGTTCCGAGGCCATGTTTGTACATGCTAGGCTCGTCAAGTTTAACCCGAGTGTTGTACACGTGCAACACTGGCTTGCACCCGTTGTATGTGAACGTAGTCTATCACACCCAATCATCACGTGGTGTCTCGACACAACAAACTTTTGCAACGGTGCACACTCAGGGAGAACACAATTTATCTTGAAATTTAAGTGAGGGATCACCTTATAATGCTACCGCCGTCCTAAGCAAAACAAGGTGCATAAAAGGATTAACATCACAAGCAAATCATAAGTGACATGATATGGCCATGAACTTTTTCTTTTGATCTCCATCCTTAAAGCACCGGCATGATCTCCATCATCACCGACATGACACCATGATCTCCATCATCTTGATATCCATCAACGTGTCGCCATCGGGGTTGTCGTGCCCACCATGCTTCTACTACTATTGCTACCGCTTAGCAATAAAGTAAAGCATTACAAGGCGCTTAATTATTGACACGTAGGTCATAAAATAATTAAAGACAACCCTATGGCTCCTACCGGTTGCTGTACTCACCGACATGCAAGTCGTGATATTCTCTACAAAACATGATCATCTCATACATCACATATATCTCATCACGTAATTGGCCATATCATATCACAACATACCCTACAAGAACAAGTTAGACGTCTCCTAATTGTTGTTGCATGTTTTACATGGCTGCTACGGGTATCTAGGAAGAACGATTCTTACCTACGCAAAACCACAACGGTGATATACGGATTGCTTTTCAACCTTCTCAAGGATCGCCTTTGTCGAATCCGATCCAACTAGAGTAGGAGAGACGAACACGCGTCAACCATCTTTATGCAACAAAGTCACATGTCAATCGATGGAACCGGTCTCTCGTAAGCGTATGAGTAAGGTTGGTCTGGATCGCTTCATCCCACAATAGCACTAAACCAAGAAAATACCAAGGGAGGAAGCAAACTGAATATCAACGCCGACAAACTCCTTTGTGTTCTACTCGTGATCTCATCTACATATAGACCTAGCTCTGATACCACTGTTGGGGAACGTTGCATGGGAAACAAAAAATTTCCTACGCACACGCAAGATCTATCCATGGTGATGAGCATCTACGAGAGGGAGAGTGGATCTACATACCCACCTTCTTGATCCAGAAAGAGAGGGCGGAGAGGTAGATGAGTTCTCCGGCAGCGCGGCGGCGCTGTGACGGTGGTGGTGGAGCTAATCCGCTAGGGCTTCGGCAAGCACTACGGAATCAATCTAGAAGAGAAACATATCTAGAGGAAGAAGAGGGCAGCACGTGGAAATTAGGATTAGGGGCTGCCCTCAAAATCCCTCAATATATATAGGAGGAAGGGGAGAGGAGGCAGCCTTGGCCCCTACTTCAAGCAGGTCCGGCCAACCAAACAAGGGAGGAATCCACCTCCCACAAGGGAGGTGGGATCCTATTAGGACTCCTTCCTAATTTGGATTTCCCTTCCCTTCTTTGGGGTTTTTCCTTTCCCACTCTTTCCTAGCCGCATGGGCCTTGTACGGTTGGTTTTCCCAGCCCACTAAGGGCTGGTGCAACACCCCTCAGGCCCATGTGGCCTCCCGGTGTGGGTGGCCCCTCCCGATGGCCCTCCGGCATTCGCGGTACACTATCGGAAATACACGAAACTTTTCCAATGGCCAAAACGGGACTTACTATATATCAATCTTTACCTCTAGACCATTCCGGAGCTCCTCATGACGTCCGGGATCTCATCTGGGACTCCGAAAAACCTTCGGTCACCAACATACATAACTCATCTATACCAATTCGTCACCGAACCTTAAGTGTGCAGACCCTGCGGGTTCGAGAACTATGCAGACATGACCAAGACACCTCTATAGTCAATAATCAATAGCGGGACCTGGATGCCCATATTGATTCCTACATATTCTACGAAGATCTTCATCGGTCGAACCTCTATGTCAAGGATTCAGATAATCCCGTATGTTGTTCCCTTTGTTCTTCGGTATGTTACTTGCCCAAGATTTGACCGTCGATATCTCTATACCTAGTTCAACCTCGTTACTGGCAAGTCTCTTTTCTCGTTCCGTAATACAAGATCCCGTGGCTAACACTTATTCACATTGCTTGCAAGGCTTATAGTGATGTTGTATTACCGAGTGGGCCCCGAGATACCTCTCCGTCACACGGAGTAACAAATCCATGTCTTGATCCATGCCAACCCAACAGACACCTTCGGAGATACCTGTAGAGCATCTTTATAGTCACCCAGTTACGTTGCGACGTTTGATACACACAAGGCACTCCTCCGGTGTCAGTGAGTTGCATGATCTCATGGTCATAGGAATAGATACTTGACATGCAGAAAACTGTAGCAAGAAACTGACACAGTCATATGCTACGTTTATAGTTTGGGTCTTGTCCATCACATCATTCTCCTAATGATGTGATCCCATTATCAAATGACATCTAATGTCCATGGCCAGGAAACCTTGACCATCTTTGATCAACGAGCTAGTCTACTAGAGGCATACTAGGGACATGGTGTTGTCTATGTATCCACATATGTATCTGAGTTTCCGATCAATACAATTCTAGCATGGATAATAAACGATTATCATGAACAAGGAAATATGATAACAACTAATTTATTATTGCCTCTAGGGCATATTTCCAACATACTACCAATTAGGTGTCTATCAATGTGAAGTTGACTTGCATTTACTGATTCACAGGCCTTGGTATCCTTGCTTGCGAGAAGCTAAATCCTGATGTACTTTTTCCATACATCTCCCCCTATTGGTTTGAACGGGGAGTGGAGTGGATTTTGTTGGTACCTCCACTCTTTCAGGCGTACTTTTACAGGATTGTAGGATTGTGTGACACCTTTATAGTTAGTAAATGAATCTGGCAGGTTATTTGCAATGTGTTGCAAACCTTCTGAACACATGGTTCAGATCTTTGAGTACGTGGATTTTGAGGCATAAATGTGTTGAACATTCCACTAATTTCCTGGCATTCTTTATGGTACTTTAAATCCCCCCTAATGCCTGAAAATATTCCTCATGAATCAGCATACTGGCCTTGAATAACTCCCCATGCGAGGGGCTTGAGGTATTGATAGAAATACATTTATTCCTCACGTAGATCCCAACTATGAATTGAGGGGCCAATGATGTATGCCAGGTGGTGATATCGGTATACAACCGAATTGCCGCAGATGGGAAATACTTGATAGATTCCCACATATCAAAGATACAGGGGAACAATATTATGTAGTTCTGTCATGAGTGTGTAAAACTGCATGACTCCAACATAAAGTTGGTAAGTTGCAATTCCAAAGTAAAGATAATGCAATGAGCTTAACTATTTGGATAAATGATTATACCGAACCATTTTGAATCTAGACATTAGGACAAATTTCTAAACTTCAACCCGAGGACCATAGAGAAGGCACTCAAGAAGAATTCTGCAATGTTATCCATTCGATTCGCTTGAAATCGATGTCAGGATAATGAGCCAATGGTTTCGTGTGGATAAACCACACTTGTGACCATCGTATAGATGTGTCTTTTAGAAGCATGGAATACCTGAATAGTCTAGTCAATGGATGGAAAGAGCCACTTACCTCAACTTGATGCATTCAAGAAGTCGGAGTGGTTTAGCATAGACTTTAAGGTGCGTGAGCCTTAAAATTAGCTTTCTCGTGTCACTTGTAGTGCACACAAAATACAAATATTGTTAGAATTTAGCATCATAATAATCATAAACTATTGGAATTGCGCATAATCTCGATGACGAAGGCATGTATGCCAAGTTTTTCATGTACAAGACATTTTGGAAAACTATCTTGGACGCAACATATGCTACGGGTTTTGTAGTATGTGTGGTACAATCCAAATGATACATAGAGAATGTGCCTGTCATATTCATTGCATATGGTAAAGACAATATATTCCTCTTTCTTGTCATCATAAGTTTCGCTATGGAAACTATTTTGACGGATATCTCTATAGCTTAATAGGGTACGAGTTAAACTTGGTGGCGTGGACCAGGTCTACACATCACTAATAGTTTTTTTTTGTACTAGAGGTGTTGCATGATAGGCCACAAGTATATTTTTAAGGCAAAGCCATATTTTGAATGCTGTCGTGGCGACGTTTCTTTGTATCGTGACACGTGTAGAAGGTAAAGCTAAAATTAGTTCTTAATATGCCCAAACATATATAAAGCGATCAATCTCTCAAATTGGCCCATCGTCTGAAAACTAAGCATCTTAAAAGAAACTAATTGATTCACCATGACTATGCATCTCATAACATAAGTATCACATACCGTCCAACCACACACACACACACACACTCACTTATTGACTCATGGACAAAGCTTACTTTAGATTATGTCAGTGACAATCATCAACTTTACATGATGTCAACGAATATCATCATCACTAGGTTGTTGCACACGGCGATCCTGATAGTCATTAACATAACTTGTCCAACCCGAAGACCTTTCCCCGTGAGGAACTCCTTCCACCCCTCATTGCTCAATGATATGCAACTATCATTTTCCCGTGAGCAACTCCTTCCACCCCTCATTTGAACCCGAAGATCGACGAACGTCTCCGTCTGGTGTTGAATTTGGGAGGTTTTCCCCCTTCATATCTGACCATGGCGACACCATCCGACTAGTCGAGATATGGATTAAAGTAAACATCGAAGAGTCTTTGTGGGGATTCTTCTCTCCAAATATGGTGGCTCCTGCTAACAACTCGTTGTGGCAAAATTGTAGGATGCAACCAAAAAACTTCGTTGTGGGTTTTGGTCTCTCTCTCTCTCTCTCAAGTTTGCCTTCAATGGAGAGATGCAGTCTGTGAAGGACGGCCTGATGTAAAGGGTGTGGTTGTGCAGCGGTGGTGGGGGATTTCTATCCCTGCGCATGTAGCTTTCTGGACGGCGGAAAAGTGGTGGCGACAACACATGATTAACTTCGATATGGTGGTGCCTCTTGAGCACCCGGTTTCGAGCTTCGGGGTGAAAAATCTAGGTCTAACCCCATAGTTATTCTTGGTAATGATGATTTTTTATGTCGTTACCTTGTTGAATGCATTGCTCGGGTATACTCGGACTTGCCTGTGGTAGTTGGATCCTATGACGGTGGCGCTTGAGAGTCGTTTCCTTCTTGGTAACGTTGTTTTTGAACAACCTCGTTGCCCATCTGGTCTCAGAAGATGGTTGGTGCAGATATAGTCGTTGATGTAGTTTGTTGATCGCTGTTATCATCGGTTCAGTCTTTGTTTCTCGCTAAGGCATAAAGTTGATACTGTATGACTTTGCTATTAATCGACGTGTTTACTTGTGGCTCTCTGCATCTTAGCTATGCAAATGACTGGTTGTAGTCATTTTGTTTGTATCGGTGCGATGCTTCATTTGGTCAATAAGATCCACCCTTTGTCGATAAAATAAATTATTTTCGTTTTAGTTTTTCTCATAAATCAGACGTACAAATGGATGTGGCATGAGCCTGCTGCCCACTGATGTTCTGTGAAAAATAAGAATATCGCGTCCCAATTGCAGTCGGTGTTCCTTTTAGTTGAAAGAGGACAAGATACACGATCGGATCGGATATGATGCACTTCTGTCCTTAAAATAGTCTGGCATTATTTTCCATTGCTGGGAGTGCAGCGGAACATCTCCACTAGTGCGAGCTCAACCCCACCTTTGTGAAAATATTAAAATAATCAAAATATGCTAGTAGTTAGATAATAAAGCGATATCACCTGCAGATCACTCATTCTATTGTGTTGTACCCTTCCACAGAGCAAACACGTCCGCACTAATCATAGAAAGAGCGACACGTCTAGCGTGCGTCCAGCCGCTCTGGATCGCTAGCGAGCGGCCGTTTAAAAAGAAAATTTTCTGTCTTTAATATATAAAATATATATTTTATTTTTTTAATAATCTATAAATAGAAACAATTTTGTTAAATGTCAAGAGACACATGCACTAGCAGAGAAAATGTACACGCATGCATGCCAGCCACCATGACGCGGCCACCCGTTCTTTCCAATAAGTATGCATGCATTTTTTAGATTTTAGGTAGAAAGAGTTGATGAGAAACGAGCATGTGTAAGAATACCCCTATTTACCGAAAAAGGTATATCTTAATTGGAAACATATATTTCGGCCAAAGATTATGGCAGGTCTTTGAGTTCTGAACTTTAGCAAGTTTGTCACCACACTTTGCTTTCGATGGCTTTGGTTCGAGTGGTTTGAGCCACCAAAGTCTTGGCTTGGCTTGGGCATCCCTTGTGGTGATAAAGATAGCTACCTCTTTATGACGGCTACATAAAACGGCGAGGAATGACACGAAGTTTTTTTTTTAAAGTTACGCTGGATTGACGTTTGAGGCCAATGGATATTGCGTCGAGGATTTTGCAGATTTTCAAAAATTAAGGCAGCATTGTGCTAAAAAGCCCTAAATTATAACTTCTGGGTTTGCCAAATTGATATGATGTTGGCATTAGCACTGACCACATTCAGAAGTTTGCCGCCCTTTGCGAGAGGTTGGATGGTGTGAACCTTGACAACAACACTGACGACGCGATTACGTGGAAGTTTACAGAGAACAATCTCTTCTCGACATCCTCGCCCTATAGAATGCAATTTGAGGGGCTCACCATCACACGTTGTTAAAGACTGTTGGAAGGTCTGGGCTACTCCAAAATGCAAGTTCTTTGCTTGATTGATCATCGACAATAGAGTTCGGAAGGCCGTTAGTCTTCCCCATAGGGGTTGTCAAATTGCTGTTTGTGCCCCTTTGTAAACAAGTTCAAGAAAGATCGGCCCATCTCCTCTTTCAATGTCAATATTTGATCGTGGTGAAGGCGCGAATTGGATTAGTGATATTATGAAAAGTGATTGGTCGAGTATGCTCGTTGTCAAAGATTGGAGAACAATATTTCTCTCAAGAGATCATCAAATCTAAAGGGAATAACCCCCCTCATGATTCTTATTTCCCGGGGATTATGGAAGGAGAGGAACACTAGGGTATTCTGAAACGCCTCCACCCCTTCTATGATCATTGTGGATAAAGTCCTGGAGGAGGCGCGGTTGTGGGTGAGGGAGGGTGCTAAGGGCTTGGATGTTTTTTTATCTCGCGGGTAATTGTTTTATATTGCTATTGTGTGAGTGTTGTGTGGAACTTATGAAACCTCTCCTTGTTAAATAATGAAATGACAAGACTTTTGCCACATTTCGGAAAACAAATCGAAGCAAATATATAAACTAAAGATACAAAAATAGCTACACCTTTCCCCCCTAAAGAAACTACATCTTTCTTCGTTTATTGACGAATTTCCAACACTGATGTATATAACAATGGAACAAAAGGGGTAATAAGCAAGTTGATCATAATACTGACATTTATATACAAAATTGATACATCATATGTTGTGTGCCCTTCCTACATACATATTTCTAACCATGTCTTACAAATAAAAATACATGGGCCAATAATGACTAGGAAATAATTGATTACTACAAATGACAAAAAGAGTATTAATATTAATCTAAGAGGCTGGCCTTAGGTGCAAGCAGATGGAGCATCGTTTTTTCTGGCCAAAGGTGGAATGACTTCTGACCTGGCTACACGAACCGCAGTCCTCATCACTTTACCTTCAATTTTTTGTTGATGACTCTTTGTTTCAAGAGAGGGAAATGTTTGGGAAATCGGGGGGACGGGGCTCCACTTGCAGTTGTCGTCTCTTGTCTTGGGTTCTGCACCATATGTGAAGTTTATGCCACAAACAGTGATTGGAAAATGCCCGAACATTTTTGTTAAGAAAACCTTCTATCTATTCATCGTGCCATAATAACAGTATAAAAAACATACTCCCTCCAGTCCTTTCTAATCTGCATATAAGTTTTGGTCAAAATAAAAATATCTCTACTTTGATCAAACTTATAGAAAAAAATTATTAACATTCATAATGCCAAATCATTGTTGTTAGATTCTTCATGAAATGTAGTTTCATAGTATATATATTTGACACTGGAGATATTGATATTTTTTAATATAAATTTGGTCAAACTTTGCAAAGTTTGACTTGACCAAAATCTAATACGCGGAGTAAAAAGGACCGGAGGGAGTATAAACAACAAAAATTACACTCATAAACTATCTAGCGACGTCTACAAGCACCGGGACGAGTCGAAGGCACACCTTGTCATCGTCCCTCTCTCACCAAAGCTGGGCCTAACTTATCGTAGCAGACCATCGGAAAGTTATCGTGATAAGGCTTCCCAGGACCAGCGCACCAGAACAACAACCGTCATCGGTGAAGAGAAGTTCGAAAGGAGATGAAGAAAGTTTGGATCCAAGTAGATCCATAACTCCTAGACACATGAACAAAGATGAAGAAAGAATAGATCCAAGTAGATCCCCCAAAGATCAGCACCGACCGAATCCCATGAGATTTGCCGGAGATACACCTCCACACAACCTCGGACGACGCTAGACACATCATTGGATCCTCTTTTATTCCATCTTCAGAGAGCCGTCATGAAATCGTCTTCTTAAACATGACACAAATCCTAAACAAACTCACAAAAGCATCTGAATACGCCCCTCCTACCGGCAAGGCCATATTCCATCGTGCGTCCATGGAAAAAGGTCCACAGACAGGCAACGGCCCCGACGGAAGGCAGAGAAACTATAAACCTTTTTTTCTTGGAGAGGAAAGCGACGATTGTTCAATGGCCGAACATTGGCTGAGACTGAAAATTAAGAGTGCTGAAGGAAGACATTTAATTCTTAACTTTATTCAGCCTGCAAGCACAACACATTGGCACATATTTTGGATATGTCTATTTTAAAATGTTAGCTAGTCGTGTTCGTAATTGGTTCCTCAACTGCCAGCAGGGAGTATCTTTAGGGTATCATGCGCCTTTTTTTAGTTCTTGAGGTGAATTTAATTTTTTAAAGTTACGCCACTTTTGATAATTAATTTTACTTCCTCCAATCCCTATTAATTATCATGTATTTGGTAATGATTTTTTTAAGCTCGGATTTAGTAACAATTGATATGAATCCGATGAAGTAGTTTACTTAGTGAACCGTTGATGGTCAAAGGATATCCTCAGGGTCATAAATTTGTATTTCCAACAGCTACTTGTCTAAGAAAAATATCTGTCTGATCCTTGATTGCAGATGGAAAAATGGCAATGCCTTGATTAGTTTCTGGTTACATCAATATCAGGATTTGTGATTGCTAGCCGGACCTGTCGTCCGATAGGTTCTGGTTACTGAGGACAAAATTCATTCTCTTTTTTTTTTGCGAAAATTCATTCTTGTTACCGAAGACAAAAAAACTTACAACGTTGCAACAGTTTTGACAAAATAAAATGTGAGGTCATCACACTGGAAAATTTTCACTAGGGAAATGGCCATGTCAACCTTTCAGTCTTGGCAGAAGCATTGCAATGGGCGAAATGGCTGCACTTGCATCTGGTATAAGCAGTAAAGTCATAAGAAATAATCTACAATGAAAAGCATGTGAAAAACTTAGGTATGTACCAAAGTTCTGAATCACGATTTCGGATTGGAGCGAACCTCTATGTCAAACGTAGGATCATAACCAACAGAATCGTAAAGTCATGTATTCAATTCGTGAATTCTACTGATTAGGATCATAGAATTCATCCAATCAATAGGAATCGTATGATAGAATCGAGCTGTTTGGGTTTATTTTTACAAAATAGTGATTTTCATCAAATTGGAATATTTTTCCGTCCTAGCCTAAAAGAGGAAAACACTTTTCATTGCTCTAAAAACCAGTACACCTTTAAAAAAAATAGAATGGTCACCGTCTTTTACATCTAGGTGATGCATACAATTATTTTATAGTTCATAAAGAATTACAAAGTAATACATCAAGAAGTTTGAAGCCGTCGTCTTGGCCACATATGTCGTTACTCCTATCCAATTGATGAAGGGGTGCAGTCGTGTAGATTGTCTAAGCCGACTACCCAGACCTCACATCAAAGCTTAACATATAAAGACGAAGGCCCCAACCTAGCCGAATTGTTGGGTATGGGTCACACACCGGTCCGGCAAACTCACAACGGGCACCGCATACGCACGCTGCAGAAGTTGTTGCCACCAGGTACTGTCGCATATAGCTTGCCAGGCTAGCCGTCGACGCCACATGGGGCCAGACAACACCACCCTCCTACGCGAGTCCATCACACATCCTCGTCGAGACCCAGCGGTGCCGCGCCGCCGAGACTCCATTTCGTTGATGTGTGGCAGGAGACGTCGCTCCACCACAAAAGCCGTCCACTAGTCTCTCGAGCATGTGCACACCTCCAAGAATGACACCCCAAGGGCGAAATGATACAAGAGTGTCAGCATCATCTGATTGACTGGTCTGGGGTGTCCCCCGAAGGTAGCGGATAGAGGTCTTGAGCTTCTTCATGGCGATGCCTTTAAAAATGAGATGACACATAACAGAGCCACCATTGTCGGCCTTGCACCTAGCCAAGAGCAGGGCTTTCACCCGGATTTGCTCGACGAACCTTCATCCAATATGTGCTCCAGCCCACCACCGCTCAGGGCCGTCGGCCGGTGCCCGAGCCTGCACCAGCCGGAGGAGAACCGATCTAGGATGGGAAACCCCGGATCCACCACCACCAACTGCCATGGCCGGCCCCATGTTGCCCCGCAGCCGTTATGGCTCAGCCGCCACCGAAATCCCATCGTGCCAACTCCGCTTCCACGCTGGGTGCCAAGGGTTGCTTTCGCATCTCGGCCAAGAGACCCCCTAGCGAAGAGAAAAGGAGTGCCCGCCGTCCGGTTGCGGCAAGGAAGTAGGGAGGGAGGGCTGGGGACGGCGACGGCTAGGGTTCGTTCGATCAGCCCCATGGAGGCGACGCAAGTTTTTTTGCACGTAGCACAAGACTGAATGTTTTATGTAAAAAGTTTATAAGCACGTGAAAGACTTAGACGTTGTCATGTGTCTAATGTTTTGTAAGAAGATTGGAATCTGAAAACTAGTATTTTTGGAGAGAGATGCCACGGAACATTACGGCCGGCTTTATTTCAGGCTCTGGCATGTACCTAGGGGAATAAAGCCGGCTCTTTGGGTAGGGAGAGCGACATCACCCTCGAACCATCCGTCCACCGTGCGCTCAAAAGTACCTGCATCAATCTCTCTCTCTCTCTCTCTCTCCATTGCTGAAAAGTCTTGGACCATCAAGCCTTTGCTCAACTTGAGATGAACGTGGCACTTGTACAGATTTTAAAAGCGCACACAGCCTAATTTTTAGGTGCTTGCCTGCAAATTGAACACTTTGCCTAACCCTCCTCCCGCTCCATCTTCTAGACAGTCATGGAAGCGGCAGATGAGGAGAAGCCCCTGCTTAATCGACATCCCAATCCTCAGGTAAGTCTCTTATCTCTTCTTTGCTCTCATGTCTAGATGAATGCATCATATGAAAGATATGCCGTCAGGTAAGATCACGAGTTCCCGACAAATAAAAAGATCATTGGAGCAAACACTTCAGTTAGCATATATCGGAAGACTACGAGTTTCAGACCTTCTCAATTCTCTGCAAAGGTTTACAGTTTGAAATTCCAACTTGGATATTTTCGTACTCTGCTGCAGGATGTAGGTTCAGAATATGCCAGCGATGGATCGGTTGATATCAACAAACAGCCTGCTCTGAAGGGAAGCACAGGCGGTTGGAGGGCATGCTACATGATTTTAGGTATCGAAATTCAGACAGGAATTCAGGAGTACTAGGCTAATTAACCGCTTAGCGCTTACACGCTACCAGGCTAATTAACCACTTGAACACATCCTAGGTGTCGAGTTCTGTGAATGCGTGGCCTTCTTCGCGGTCTCAAGGAACTTGGTAACCTACCTCACCACCGTGCTCCATGAAAGCAAAGTCGCCGCCGCGAGAAATGTCTCCGCCTGGGTCGGCGCGAGCTTCCTCACGCCGCTCATCGGAGCCTTCTTGGCCGACACATATCTTGGAAGATACTGGACAATAGTTGCTTCCCTCCCAGTCTACATCCTTGTAAGTAGAACTAGAACAAGATAGCAAACCTCTATTACTTTTGCATCGTATGATACTTGCAAGTCTAAACACTTCATTTTGTCAGGGAATGCTGGTCCTCACAGTTTCAGCATCACTCCCAGCATCTTCCTACAGCGGCGGCGACGTTCATCGCGCCATGGTCTACGCGGGGCTCTATCTCGCCGCGCTCGGGGGCGGCGGCATCAAGCCCTGCACGTCGACCTTCGGGGCCGACCAGTTCGACGGCGCCGACCCGGCGGAGCTGGCGAAGAAAGGCTCCTTCTTCAACTGGTACTACTTCCTGATGAACCTCAGCTCGCTCCTGTCGAGCACGGTGCTTGTCTGGCTGCAGGACAATGTCGGGTGGGGGGTCAGCTTCGCGATCCCGACGGCGCTCGTGGCTTTAGCCCTCGCGGTGTTTGTTGGTGGCTCGAGGGCGTACAGGTTTAGACAACTGACAGTGAGCCCGTTCACGAGCCTCTGCCAGGTGGTCGTCGCGGCCCTCAGGAAGTGGCGTCTGCAGTTGCCGGATGACGCCTCGCTTCTGTATGAGCTGCCCAGCTCGTCTGGATCAAGCCTAACAATTCAGCATACGAGTCAATTCAGGTACTTCAGATTATGTCTAACTGTTCATTTGGAAACAACTCATTTGCACTGAGTCAACTATCTGATTGTAATCTTCAGATTCCTCGACAAGGCTGCCATTATGCTGCCCCCCTCAGACAAGGCGATGAGTTCGTGGAAGCTCTGCACGGTGACACAAGTCGAAGAGCTCAAGACACTGCTGCGGATGTTCCCCGTCTGGGCATCTTTCGTGGTCTTCTACGCGGTCACCGGCCAACTGTCGTCGACGTTCATCGAGCAGGGGATGGTCATGGACAACCGTGTCGGCGGGTTCGCCATCCCACCGGCCTCCCTCTCCATCTTCGGCGTCTTCAGCGTGCTCGTCTGGGTGCCCGTCTACGAGTCCGTGCTGGTGCCGCTCGCCCGGCGCTGCACCGGCAACGACAAGGGCTTCTCGCAGACGCAGCGGCTCGGGATCGGCTTCGCGCTGTCCGCGCTCACCATGGTCTACTCGGCGGTGCTCGAGACAAAGAGGCTGGCGGTCGCGCGAGCCAGCGGCCTTGCCGGACAAAACGTGCCCGTGCCGATGAGCATCCTGTGGCAGGCGCCGTCGTACGTCCTGCACGGCGCGGCGGGGGTCTTCGCCGGCATCGGCATGACGGAGTTCTTCTATGACCAGGCCCCGTACGCCATGAAGAGCCTCTGCGCGGCGTTCGCCCAGCTCTCGATCGCGTCCGGAGCTTACTTCAACACGATTGTGTTTGGTGTCCTCGCGGTGGTCACCACGCGTGGCGGAGCGCCTGGGTGGATCCCAGACAACCTGAACGAAGGGCATCTCGACTATTTCTTCTGGATGATGGCCGCTCTGAGCTTACTCAACCTGGCGCAGTTTGTGCACTACTCCGTCAGGTGTAGAGAGAAGACAACTTCTAGACACAAATAGTGGAGACTTGACACGAGTTTAAAGTTTAAATATTTTTCTATATGATCACAAATAAAGTTAGCCTCTTCCATCACGGTGATCCATAAACCTAAATGATCTCCCTCCCCCCAACCTCGTGTCGCCCCGTGGGTGATCCTGGGGTAATCCCCGACCGCCGCCACTCGAACTCCGCCCACCTCTCCTCCCTCCTCGCTGCCGTCAGCAGCACGCGGGCCGAAGCCTGGCTGGCAGGCGACGGCGGGGCTTCTACCCCTTCGAGCATCACGGCTGGCACGTGACGACCATATCTTGAGGAGGTGTCGGATTAGCTTGGGGTCCGGCAGCGTGGCGTGCGGGCAACTCCTGGCGACAGCGTGCGTGACGCAATGGCGGCGGCTTGGATGAGTGCTCGCGGAAAGGTGGTGGCTGCCTGGTGGGTGGTCACGGCCGCCGTCAGGTTCAGACCAGATCTCTCTGGATCCGACGCGGGGTGGTGGTGTTCGGTTCTAGCCACGTCGGATTGTTGGATTCGGCGCCTGGATACATCTACGACGGCTAGTCTTCTCGATCCTCCTTCCTGGTGGGTTGAGCCCCATGGCACTTTCATCTCTACAGGTTTCAGTCACGGCTCGCTATCGGATCCGGGGTAGACGGAGGTTTGGTGGTATAGATGGGGACCAGAGGAAACTTTGGTTGGCTGGTTCGACTCCGCATCGATGCCGTCCCTCGACGCCATTACCCTCCCTGGAGGCGAAGCAGAGGTCCCTTCTATCCACTTCCAAACCCCTCCCAAACGAAAGTCTAAAATCCGTTTGGATTAGGCGGCAGAGGCGCCATGCACGTCGTACCCTCTATGGAGGCGCCGTCTTGGGAGGCTCAGGTGTTCAGGGGAGAGGGTGGTGGGCTCCATGTAGCTAGAGCTGTGGCGACGGTCTAGAGGTTGGCAGGAGGACCGGTGTTGAATCTACTGCGTCGATGACGATGAGTATTGGCAGCATGGTGCAGCTGGATCTCGACGACAAATGTGACTAGATGGATGAGCGCAGGGCGGTGGCCCTATTTGGCGCCGTGGCGGCGCCAACAGTAGGCTTGGCAAGGTCGTTGCATCAATACCTGCTCTGAATAAGGATGGCAATGGACAGGGTAGAGCAATACCATACCCATACCCGTATAGTTAGCAGGTACAAAATTCTATCCATACCCGCACCCATGGGTATGAAAATTTACCGATACTTAAAACCGGCAGGTATCCGTATGGGTACCAAGCGGGTAGAACAAATAGTACACAAGTTGTTCAAAATTTTACACTTATTGACAACACATTTGATAAAAAACAATTATCTCGACTCAATAATAGGTAGATGAGTACATGACCACTATCAAAATTTGGAAATCATAATACACTCATAAATTAATAGGAGTAGATGAATCGCATGACCAATTAATGATTAATTGATGAAAACTTAATATAACATTAGTTCACAAGCGGGCAGGATATGGGTATATCCGCAGGTACATGGCTATACACGTACCCTACACATGACTTAACGGGTAGGGTATGGATACTATCCATGGGTATAAAAGTGTGCTCATATTCTGCACATACGGGTACGGTACCCACGCATACCCGTATCCATGGGTAAAATTGTCATCATTAGCTCTAAAGATTTATCGGTGGAAGACGGCGACGACGACCCATGAGAGTGCACCGAACTGGTATGTGCCCCAGACCCGGTATGTGGGCTTGGCTAGGGCCTCCGGATTCTGATGTTATGCTTAGGTGAGAGGTTTGGCTATTCGGCTCAATATCTCTGCACCTCTTTATCAAGTGGATAGGAGTAGCGACAAATATTGTCAATATGGCGGATTAACACGTATTGATGTACTACTTTCTAAGGTATTCATGAATAATTAATAAAATGATTGCATGCATCTCCCAGATGCAAAGGCCGGGGGTCCTTCTCCTTTTCAAAAAAAAAATTCCTAAATGATAAGTGTCACACGTGTGACACAAAGTAATCCCGCAGCTTTTACAACGAAAGTTGCCATCGAAAAGAAAAAAACTAAAGAAAGTAAAACTTGCCATCCAAATAGAAAAAAGTTGACATCGAAACAGAAAGTTATCATGCTTGACAATTAAAGTTATCATCCTCGTCTTATTAAACTTGTCATAAAAAAACGTTTGGAGTTGCCATGTGTTTGAACCACATGTATGACACTTATGAAGGTCCTAGATAATTAATGTGGTGTCTCATGACGTTTTGTGCATTTTCTTAACGTAAATTAGCGATTTATTTTAATTTCTGGTGTACATAATCTTATCCCACATCAGGAAAATGTTAGTTTTGGAGGTTTTTGTGAAAAAGTAGTGAAGCGGTGTGGCTGACAATAGCTCTTGATACATTCCGATCTCAAGGAACTATGTTCGGTCAGTGATCATTCTGATGCTGAAGTTGAAGAAGGTTACTTTGTTGAAGTTGAAGAATGTTACTTTGATTTTACAAAAAAGTTAATTTGACCATTTTAAAAGTGAGCCCCGTTTTGATACAACCCCTTTCACTAATACACATATAAAGGGTAATATGAATCTTTAACAAATTGTATCCACTTTTCATATGTACGGTGGGTCGCCTGCTAGAACGTATATGTCTTACTTCATATTTTTCTTCTTCTTTTTTAACCCTTAAAAACCGTCAGAACAACCATTAAGCGAGTTACAAATGCTTCCTTCAAGTGTTCGCTTTTCTTCCTTCCGCTCAAATAAACAAAACATGGTCTAACAACTGTCAGGAGTCCCCCCCCCCCCCCCCCCCCCGTCGGTGACCTCGACCGTTGGTTGTGAGGGGGGGGGGGTCGCCTGATCCATGCGTGTGGATCGTTTCTTTACTCTCGTAGGTTAGTTTTTTAGGTTCATCATATTGGCTTTGGCGATGACGATGGCGGAGCTGAATATAGTTTTTTCTGATCCTACTTCAACCAGGCGATCGGTCCTATGGTTGGGGATGGATTTGGAAATCTTTCTATTCAAGCAAGGATGGTGTTGCGGCGATGACATCTTTATGGTGGACATGTGTCCTTGAGCTCCACCGTTGCGACGGTGTTTACTCGAGCGCCGGCGTGGAGCTTGGGAGGCAGTTCAAGAGTGGATGTAGATTGTGATCTGCATCGGCGACATCTGGAAGATGGTGGATTGTGTGTTGGGTTCGTGGTTCGTGGATGGCAGGTATGATTTTCTCCTGTAACGTCTTAGTCATGTGGGGGGTGCTAGATCTGAAGTTTGATGGCGTGTCCAAGATATTGTCCCGGTTTGATTCATTCAACGTAATGATTTCGCCTTTGATGAGCCACCCTGAAGGTCCGCAAAGCTACACAAGGCGATCCGTCTTTTTTAATTTGATGGCTAATGTGGTGGTGCCAGAGGCACGTGACAGACACTGGTGTCAAATTTAGAGGTTTTTTCAATCTTGATTGTAATTTTACTTCATGGAGTTTGTTGTCTTTTTAGTTTTACCAGGCCAATGTGTATATGTTTTATACCATGATCCTTATGATGTAAATGATACACGTATTATCATACAAAAAGATGGTAAAACATATATGCCATGCTTTAGCTTCTTTCTTTTCTTTCTTTAACCCTAAAAAAATAGGTGAGTGGAGTCAGTTCAAACTCCCGGGTTTTCTTCAAACCGCTATAACCAACTAGGATAACTCACTAGGTGTGTATAGTTATTAATTTTTCCTTTTTCTTGTGTGCCTTTCCTTTATTTTTTTTAATTTTGTTTTTTTGGACTTTTTCCTTCAGTTCTACTTTTTATTACTTTTTCATTTTCTTAGATACCTGAACAATTTTTTCGCAAACTTTTTTCACATACATGAATGTTTCAATTTTGTAAAAAAAGTATCAAATTTGGGAACTATTTTGTCGAATTCGTGAAAAAATATTCAATTTGCAAACTTAAAATCATGGCTTTCTAAATTTAATTATAAAAATTGCAAAATTGAAAATTTCACGAATTTTGTAAAAAAAGTTCATTGATTTGACAAAAAGCTATAAGCGTCAAATATCCGACGGAAGCAATGTCGTCGCCTAGTTGGACCAAGGCCTAAGCATTCTTTTCTTTTCCATTTCTTTGTTTTGCTTCTCTTTTTTGGTTAATTCATTATTCTCATTTTTGAAATTTATTATTCTTTTTAAAACCTGTTAACAAATTGAAATATATTTTTGAATACCAAAAAATGTTGTTTTCAAATATTTGTTATGTAATTTTTGAATATGTTCTGGGATTTCAAAACAAATCCCATTTTTATTTTTTGTGCATTAATTTAAGAAATGTTTGTGTCTCAAAAATAGTTGACAATTTTTTAAAAAGTATGTGATATTTGTTAATTTTTTGAAAAAAATTTGAAGTTTGTAAAATTTTCATACACAATTTGAAATTGCAAATTGTTGCAAATTTCAAGAAATGGTTAGGACCTAAGAAAATGTGCATGTTGTTTGATAATAACGGTAATTGCAAATAACACATGCATTCAAGTTAGAAAAAAGATACATGCTGATGAATGCACTATATGCTCAGGGATGCACCTCTGAACTTATTGTTTTTTAGACAATGGAGAAATGGTCCCAAGTTCTTGCAACAGCTTGGCATATACATATGAGGCATCCATGTCAGGTTTGAATCAATTCTGACACCTTTTGCACATTGCAACATGTTCGGCCAATTGTCGTCCTTTCTTTCATCGGGAAAACTTCAGAAAATGCAAAACTTATCGGAAACTCAAACAAATTGGCATGCTGCCTTGAATTGGTCATAAAAGGCTATCAAGAAATTGGGGCCATTTCTAAAATGTCGAGAAATAATGTGCTCTCAAACAGAGCCTTTTGGCCTCCCCGAACACCCTTCGTTCAACATGGTCTATTTTTGGACATCATTGAAATGACCCCAAATTTTATCAGCGGGTGGGCATTGTCATGCCCAAGATGCGCGTCTATCCTTATTTAGGCACGGGGCCTCGACAGGGATAGAGCCGCATCTCATCGTTTCGCAAGTGCAGTAAACATTGCATACATGTAGGGAGAGATGAGTATATGAGTTGGCTTACACTCGCCACAAGCTAAATTACAAGTTCACACAATTATTCAAGCATCATACAGAAGACAGGGTCCGTATACAGACGAAATTAAACGAAGAAAACAAGCAATGTAAAGCTGCCTTGCTATCCCAAAGATCACGACCATGGCCTCTCTACTCATCGGGGTACGTGACATACATCCGGCCACGTTCTTCATCGTACTCCCACTAGAGCTGAGTCACATCTTCTCGCATATAGTCATCAACACCTGCACCTGTATTGTTGTAATCCGTGAGCCATAGGGACTCAGCAATCATGTAACCGGGGTACCAAAAGTATGTAAGCTTATGGGTTTGGAAGGGCTAAGTGTTGAGTTTGCAGCAAGCACTAAGCATTTATTTGGTGGCGACCTTACGACAACATGAACGTAAAACATAACCCCACCGTGTTCTCTCTCGGTTCATGTTCACGAGCAGAGACCATCACGGTTACGCACACAGTTGGTGTATTTTATTTGAGTTTACTTCAAGTTGGCTATAACCGGGTGTTAAAGAAAATATCCAAGTTGCCACATAACCGCGGGCACGGCTTTCCGAAAGATTTAACCCTGCAGGAATAACCAAAATATCCAACTAATCCATCACAAATTAATCACACGCCACGGGAATAACCTCGACCACAGATCTTGTGATCTTCCTAGGCAATTCGAAAGGAAATCTGACACCTCGAGATAGCTCGAAGAAGATCAGAGTTCCTCATGCAAGACATTCGAGAAAGTTAAAACAAGTCTAGCAAGACCACCTGACGTGTCAACGAACCCGATAAGAGCCGCGTATCTCATTCTCAGGATACAACGGATGAGCGATGGTTACCACGCCAATCACCTAGTTGCCCCGGGCGGCGTTAATAAGATGCTCTGGGTTGGACCAACACTCTTGAGGAGCACTGGCCCGAGTTGTTGATTAATTATCCATGGGGTTGCAAAGCCCTACACATTTTTATAAGTTGTTAAACAAATAGTACCAATGTTGGGTCTTGTCAGACAAGTTTTAATCTCAAACGAATAATCAAAGGGGTCCCCATAACAACCCTGAGCATGTTAGGAGCGCAAAATATGGAAAACATAACACCGGTAACAAGTACTATGGCGGTAAAAGTGGAATAAAACACCGACAAAAAGGCCACGCCTTCCACCTTACCAAGATATATATATATATGCATTAAATTAAATAGCAAAAAATATTGTGATATCTCCAGATATCCATGTTATCACATGGAAAACAACATGCACCTGCATCTAAGAACGCTATAAAAGGGGCTGAGCAGCGGTAACTTAGCCAAACAAGGTTTGCTAGGTAGTGAAGGGGTTAGAGGCTGTCATGGCAATGTAGGAAGCTTGACATTCAAGTGGTAGGTAACACAAGTGTAACAATAAGAGCGAGACATATAGCAAAGCAAAAATAGTGTCGGGATTCGGGTACGATCATCTTGCCTATTGGTTCTTTAGAGGGACAAAGAGCTGGGTCCTCATAGTTGTATTCTCCTAGATCCTCGTACTCAGGTTCAACACTCACGTCTAACCAAAGCGAAACATCACCAAATAAACAAACAACCAAGGTGCAATGTACAAACAAGATGATGCATGATTCATTTGAAGTATTTCACATGGCAATCCTACACTAGTCAAGTTTCTCATGTAATAGTTAAGTTATTTAGAATTCTAGACATAACCTCGTGTTAAGTTGTTTGAACATGCATGATCATGGAAAATATGGATGCTTCATGCAAAATCGAGGCAAATGCATATGTAAAACGTATGAAACGGAGTAAAGGTTCTCACGCTACGCTCACGACAAGGTACAAAGACAAAATACAAGACGAGGAAGGCCATGGGCTATTCCTTGGTATTCCAAGGTAGCCATTGGTTAGGAAATGAAAATCTAACCACAATAGAGCCAAATATCAAGCAAAACAATGGGGTATAGCTCCCACAAGTCACAAAACAACACCATACACATTTTGTCCAAAACAGCAACATAGCAACTTGCACAACAGATATCTAGAGCTACATGATGTTTCCAACCTCAAACAAGGCATTTACAGAAACTACATAACATGCTTGACACATCATTCAACTACACAAACTTGATAGGAAGCAAGGATCACTAATCATGAAGCCCACAAGACTTCATAGTGAAACAGATTCTAGGGACTTAGTGAAAATCACAGTTTTCTAGAATCTAAGTTATCCTGATAGCAATTTGACAGCAGAAAACAATGATGCTAGAAACCACCTCATGGCCTGACAATTAACAGGATGGTATAGGACAATATCTACTACAAAACACTAGCACAGAGCTTGAGCTAAAACACAACATAACACTTGGTAGCATCCTCTAAACATAGCATAAGAATAACTACAAATTCTCAGACTTAGAAATATTTAGCAGGTTGAAAACAACAACATTTTATTAGCTACTTTGGAACAAGAATCTCACTTACATGCAAGCTTATCATGTCAAAATAAAATACCAGGGCATAATACTCACAAAACTCTACCTCTTACATGTTGACACAATTATCATAGCATGCATGGATTTATTCCTACAAAAATGACAAAATGGTATATTGGAACAAAATGATATTTTGCAAAACTTGCTCAAAAGCTAAAAAAATTACACCAATGGATTCCTGAGATTTTTCTACCCCAAATCCATATATCACACTCATATCTTTGCTATTGAAAGACTCCCAAATTGTCATGGTTTTGTCACGGCAGATGTCCGGGTGAACGGACTTGTATTCGAGGAAAGGTGATGGAATCAAAGGGGTTGATTGGGACGAAGGACACGAGTTTACCCAGGTTCGGCCCCTCAAGCAGAGGTAATAGCCTACGTCCTGCTTGTGTTTGTATTGCTTGGTGTATCGATTACAAGGGAGCGAATTGCTTGACCCAGTTCTCGATAGTTGATCTCTAAGTCGCCCCGGCTCTCGCCTTTATATAGGAGGTCAAGACCACGGGTCATACAAGTCGTAACCGACTCTCGCTGCGTGTCGAATCCGTCTCTACATTGTCTTGCCTTCCTGAGCAAGTTGTTTCCGGGTGGCTCTCCCCCCGGGTCTTCATACATTCTCTGTCCGGGCCACGTTCCGGCCCATCTTGTCAAGCCGCCCAATGTCCTGGGCTTAAGTCTTCACGGCCCATCTTTGGGCCGGTGTACGACCCGCCCGGCGTGATCCGGAGCCTCAGGGGCGGGTCTCACCGTGGGGTTATTGTTGGGGAACGATGCATGGGAAACAAAAATTTCCTATGCACACGCAGATCTATCCATGGTGATGAGAATCTACGAGAGGGAGAGTGGATCTACATACCCTTGTAGATCGCTAAGTGGGAAGCATTAAGAAACGCGGTTGGTGTAGTCGAACGTCTTCGCGATCCAAATCGCCGAGCGTCCCGCGATCTCATCATGATCTGTCCCGCGATCTCATCACGATCCATCCCGCGATCTCATAACGATCCGTCTCGCGATCTTGATCACGATCTATCCCATGAACTCATCACGATCCGTCCCGCGATCTCATCATGATCCGTCTCACGATCTTGATCACGGTTCTTCCGATCTAGCGTCGAACGGACGACACCTCCGCGTTCAGCACACGTACAGCTTGATGACGATCTCCGCCTTCTCGATCCAGCAAGAGGGAGCGGAGAGGTAGAAGAGTTCTCCGGCAGCATGACAGCGCTCCGGCGATGGTGGTGGAGCTATTCCAGCAGGGCTTCGCCTAAGCACTGCAGAAATCCGATCTAGAGGAGAAACTATGCAACTGGAGGAACGAGTAGCACGTGGCTAAAATCTGGTGCCAAAAAACCCTAAAACCTCTAGTATATATAAGAGGAAGAGAGGAGGAGGCTTGTCCCTCAAAGGACCAGCAATTGGGTCGGCCAAATCAAGTGGGAGAGGTGGAATCCACCTCCAATCCTAGTAGGACTAGGATTCACCCTATTTTTTTGCCTTTTTCCACCTTTTTCTCTTTAGGCTTTTCTTCCCAGCCTCATGGGCCTTGTGTGAGATTTCCACCAGACCACTAAGGGCTGGTATTTACTCTCCCACAGCCCATGTAGCCTCTTGGGTCGAAATACCCCTTCCCATGGTCTCCCGGTACACTACCGATGAGCCCGAAACTTTTCCGGCGACCAAAATAGGACTTCCTATATATGAATCTTTACCTCCGGACCATTTTGGAGCTCCTCGTGACGTCCGGGATATCATCCCGGACTCCGAACAACCTTCGGTCACCACCATACATAACTCTATACTACCAAAACGTCACCAAACCTTAAGTGTGCAGACCCTGCGGGTTCGAGAACTATGTAGACATGACCGAGACACCTCTACGGTTAATAACCAATAGCGGGACCTGGATGCCCATATTGGTTCCTACATATTCTACGAAGATCTTTATCGGTCGAACCTCTATGTCAAGGATTCAGTTAATCCCATATGATGTTCCCTTTGTTCTTCGGTATGTTACTTGCCCGAGATTCGATCGTCGGTATCTCCATACCTAGTTCAATCTCGTTACCGTCAAGTCTCTTTACTCGTTCCGTAATACAAGATCCCGTGACTAATACTTAGTCACATTGCTTGCAAGGCTTATTGTGATGTTGTATTACCGAGTGGGCCTCGAGATACCTCTCCGTCACATGGAGTAACAAATCCCAGTCTTGATCCATGCCAACTCAATAGACACCCTCGGAGATACCTGTAGAGCACCGTTACGTTGCGACGTTTGATACACACAAGGCACTCCTCCGATGTCTGTGAGTTGCATGATGTCATGGTCATAGGAACATATAGTTGACATGCAGAAAACAATAGCAATATACTGACACGATCATATGCTACGTTTGTAGTTTGGGTCTTGTCCATCACATCATTCTCCTAATGATGTGATCCCGTTATCAAATGACATCTAATTTCCATGGCTAGGAAACCTTAACCATCATTTGATTAATGAGCTAGTCTACTAGAGTCATACTAGGGACATGGTGTTGTCTATATATCCACACATGTATCTGAGTTTCCAATCAACATAATTATAGCATGGATAATAAACGATTATCATGAACAAGGAAATATGATAATAACTAATTTATTATTGCCTCTAGGGCATATCTCCAACAGTCTCCCACTTGCACTAGAGTCAATAATCTAGTTCACATCACTATGTGATTCGCATTGTTATGAATCTAACACCAAATGAGTTCTGGGGCTCGATCATGCTTTGCATGTGAGAGAGGTCTTATAGCCAACGGGCCTGCGACATTCAGATCCGTGTCTACTTTGCATATCTCTATGTCAAACCATAAACACTGCCACCACACTCCACTTGGTACTATTCCAAATGGCTGCTCCACTATACATATCCAGATTGCTACTACGAGTCATCCGGATTGGTGTTAAAGCTTGCATCGACGTAACTCTTTATGACGAACTCTTTATCACCTCCATAATCGAGAAACATCTCCTTAGTCTTTGAGTTACTAAGGATAATCTTGACCGTTGTCCAGTGATCCACTCCTGGGTCACTCTTGTACCCCTTGACAGACTCATGGTAAGGCACACATAGGTGCGGTACACAGCATGGCATACTGTACAGAGCCTATGGCTAAGGCATAGGGGACGACGTTCGTCCTTTCTCTTTCTTCTGCCGTGGTCGAGCTTTGAGTCTCACTCAACTTCACACCTTACAAATCAGGTGAGAACTCTTTCTCTGACTGATCCATTTTGAACTCTTTCAAAATCTTGTCAAGGTATGTACTCATTGAAAGTCTCATCAAGCATCTTGATCTATCTCTATAGATCTTGATGCTTAACAATTAGGTAGCTTTATCTAGGTCTTCCTTTGAAAAACACTTTTCAAACAACCGTTTATGCTTTCTAGAAATTCTACATTATTTCCGATCAACAATATGTCATCCACATATACTTATCAGAAATTCTATAGTGCTCCCACTCACTTTATTGTAAATACAAGTTTCTCGTAAACTTTGTATAAATTTCAAAAACTTTGATCACCTCATCAAAGTGTATATTCCAACTCCGAGATGCTTGCTTCAGTCCATAGAAAGATCACTGAAGCTTGCTCACCTTTTAGCATCCTTAGGACTGACAAAACTTTCTGGTTGTATCACATACAACCTTTCCTCAATTAAACCGTTAAGGAAACGATGTTTTGACATCCATCTGCCAGATTTCATAATTGAAAAATGTAGTAACTGCTAAGATAATTCCAACAGACTTTAGCATCACTACGAGTGAGAAAGTCTCATCGCAGTCAACTCCTTGAACTTGTCACAAACTTCTTTGCAACAAGTCGAGCTTTACAAATGGTGACATTTACCATCAGCGTCTGTCTTCATTTTAAAGATCCATTTGTACTCAACGACCTGCTGTCCAACGAGCAAGTCGACCAAATTCTATACTTGGGTTTCATACATGGATCCTTTTCTCGGATTTCATGGCCTCTAACCATTTGTCAGAATCCGGGCCCATCATCGCTTCTCCATAGCTCGTAGGTTCATCATTGTCCAAAAATATGACCTCCAAGACAGGGTTGTCGTACCGCTCAGGAGCAGTACACATCCTTGTCGACCTACAAAGTTCAATAGTAACTTGATCCTGAAGCTTCATGATCATCATCTAACTTCCTCTTCAACTAACGTAGGCTTCACAGGAACATCTTCTTGTGCTGCGCTACTCTCTAGTTGAATAAAGGTTTAACAACCTCATCAAGTTCTATCTTTCTCCCACTCAATTCTTTCGAGAGAAACTTTTTCTCGAGAAAGGACCCATTTTTAGCAACAAACACTTTGCACTTGGATCTGCGATAGAAGGTATACCCAACTGTTCTTAGGGTATTCTATGAAGATGTATTTGTCCGCTTTGGGTTCGAGCTTATTAGGTGAAAACATTTTTCCACACAAGCGTCGCAGCCCCAAATATCAAGAAATGACAGCTTAGGTTTCTATCAAACCATAATTCACACGGTGTCATCTCAACGGATTTAGATGGTGCCCTATTTAAAGTGCATGTAGTTGTCTCTAATGCATAACCCAAAAACTATAGTAGCAAATCGATAAGAGACATCATAGCAAGCACCATATCCAATAGAGCATGACTATGACGTTCTGACACACCATCACACTATGGTGTTCCAGGTGGCGTGAGTTGTGAAACGACTTTCACATTGTCCAAAGTTGTATGCCAAACTCGTAACTCAGATATTCACCTCCACGATCATATCATAGACATCTTTATCTTCTTGTCACGATGATCTTAAACTTCACTCTGAATCTGCTTGAACCTTTCAAACAATTCAGACTTGTGTTTCATTAAGTAAATATCCACTATATCTACTCAAATCATCAGTGAAGGTAAGAAAATAACGACATCCACCGCACGTTACAAGACTCATTGGATTGCATACATCAACATGCATCATTTCCAATAAACCACTTGCCTGCTCCATCAATCCGGAAAACGGGGTCCTTAGTCATCTTACCCAAAAGGCATGGTTCGCATGTCTCAACCGAGTCGAAATTGAATGAGTCCAAAGATCCATCAGCATGGAGTTTCTTCATGCGCTTTATACCAATATGACATTTAGCGGCAGTGCCACAAGTATGTGGTACTATCATTATTAACTTTGTATCTTTTGGCATCAAAAACATGTGTATTACTACAATCAAGATTCAACAAACCATTCTCATTGGGTGCATGACCATTGAGGTATTATTCATGTAAACAGAATAACCATTATTCTCTAACTTAAATGAATAATCATGTTGCAATAAACATGATCTAATCACGTTCATGCTCAATGCAAAACACCAAATAACATTTATTTAGGTTCGTCACTAATCCCGAAGGTAGGGAGAGCGTGCGATGTTGATCACATCAACCTTGGAAACATTTCCAACACACATCGTCACCTCACCCTTAGTTAGTTCTCCGTTTATTCCATAGCTTTTACTTCGAGTTACTAACATTTAGCAACTGAACTGGTATTCAATACCCAGGTGCTACTAGGAGTACTAGCAAGGTACACATCAATAACACATATATCAAATATACTTCTGTCGACATTGCCAACCTTCTTATCTACCAAGTATCTAGGGTTGTTCCGCTTCAGCGACCGCTCTCCTCATAATCGAAGCACTTAGTCTCGGGTTTGGGTTCAACTCTGGGTTGCTTCACTGGAGCAGCAACTGACTTGCCATCCATGAAGGTTTCCTCCTTTCCCTTGCCCTTCTCGAAACTAGTGGTTTTACTAACCATCAACACTTGATGCTCCTTCTTGATTTCTACCTTCACGGTGTCAAACATCGCGAACAGCTCAGGGATCATTATTTCTGTCCCTGGCATTTTATAGTTCATCACCAAGTTCTAGTAGCTTAGTGACAGTGACTTGGAGAACTATACCAATCACTGTCTTATCTAGAAGATCAACTCCCACTTGATTCAAGCGATTGTAGCACCCAGACAATCTGAGCACATGCTCAACGATTGAGCTATTCTCTTTCATCTTGCAGGCAAAGAATCTTATTGAAGATCTCATATCTCGCAACACGGGAACGAGCCTGAGATCCTAATTTTAGCTCTTGGAAACATCTCATATGTTCCGTGACGTTCAAAACATTTTGGAGCCTCAATTCTAAGCCGTAATGCATGACGCACTAAACTATCAAGTAGTCATCAGAACGTGCCTGTCAGATGTTCACTACATCTACAGACGACGCTAGAGGGGTTGGCGCACCGAGCGGTGCATTAAGGACATAAGTCTTCTGTGCAGCAATGAGGACAATCCTCAGATCACGGACCCAGTCCGCAATATTGCTACCATTATCTTTCAACTCTATTTCTCTAGGAACATATAAAAATACAAGGGAGCTACAGCGTGAGCTAGTAATCTACAATATAATTTGCAAAGACACTTGATAATGAGTTCAATTAATCATATTACCTAAGACCTCCCACTCAAATTGACATCCCTCAGGTCATCTGAGTGACACATGATCCAAATTCACCAACTCAAGTCCGATCATCACGTGAGTTGAGGTGGCTTCAATGGTGAACATCATTATGTTGATCATATCTACTATATGACTCATGTTCGACCTTTCGATCTCTTGTGTTCCGAGGCCATGTCTGTACATGCTAGGCTCGTCAAGTTTAACCCGAGTGTTCTGCATGTGCAACACTGGCTTGCACCCGTTGTATGTGAACGTAGAGTCTATCACACCCGATCATCACGTGGTGTCTCAACACGACGAACTTTCGCAACGGTGCACACTCGGGGAGAACACAATTTATCTTGAAATTAAGTGAGGGATCACCTTATAATTCTACCGTCGTCCTAAGCAAAACAAGGTGCATAAAAGGACTAACATCACACGCAAATCATAAGTGACATGATATGGCCATGAACTTGTGCTTTTGATCTCCATCATGAAAGCACCGGCATGATCTCCATTGTCACTGGCACGACACCATGATCTCCATCATATTCATCTCCATCAACGTGTCGCCATCGGGGTTTGTCGCGCCCATCATGCTTCTACTACTATTGCTACCGTAGCGATAAAGTAAAGCATTACATAGCGCTTAATGATTGACACGTAGGTCATACAATAATTAAACACAACCCTATGGCTCCTGCCGGTTGCCGTACTCAACGACATGCAAGTCGTGATAATCTATACATCACATGATCATCTCATACATCACATATATCACATCATGTAATTGGCAATATCATATCACAACATACCCTGCAAAAACAAGTTAGACGTCCTCTAATTGTTGTTGCATGTTTCACGTGGCTGCTACGGGTATCTAGCAAGAACAATTCTCATCTACGCAAAAACCAGAACGGTGATACACTAGTTGCTTTTCAACCTTCTCAAGGACCGCCTTTGTCGAATCCGATCCAACTAAAGTGAGAGAAACTGTCACCCGCAAGCCATCTATGCAATAATTTGCGGTTGAGGGAACCGGTCTCTCGTAAGCGTACAAGTAATGTTGGTCTGGGCCGCTTCATCTCACAATACCGCTGAACCAAAATCCGACCAAGAGAGGAAGCAATCTAAGCATCAACGCCCACAAACCTTTTGTGTTCTACTCGAGATCTCATCTACACATAGACCTAGCTCTGATACCACTGTTGGGGAACGATGCATAGGAAACAAAAAAATCCTACGCACACGCAGATCTATCCATGGTGATGACCATCTATGAGAGGGAGAGTGGATCTACATACCCTTGTAGATCACTAAGTGGGAAGCGTTAAGAAACGCGGTTGGTGTAGTCGAACGTCTTCGCGATCCAAATCGCCGAGCGTCCCGCGATCTCATCATGATCTGTCCCGTGATCTCATCACGATCCGTCCCGCGATCTCATAACGATCCGTCTCACGATCTTGATCACGATCTATCCCGTGAACTCATCACGATCCGTCCCGCGATCTCATCATGATCCGTCTCACGATCTTGATCACGGTTCTTCTGATCTAGCGCCGAACGGATGACACCTCCGCGTTCAGCAGACGTACAGCTTGATGACGATCTCCGCCTTCTTGATCCAGAAAGAGGGAGCGGAGAGGTAGAAGAGTTCTCCAGCAGCGTGACAGCGCTCCGGCGATGGTGGTGGAGCTATTCCGGCAGGGCTTCGCCTAAGCACTGCAGAAATCCGATCTAGAGGAGAAACTATGCAACTGGAGGAATGGGTAGCACGTGGCTAAAATCTGGTGCCAAAAAACCCTAAAACCTCTAGTATATATAAGAGGAAGAGAGGAGGAGGCTTGGCACTCAAAGGACCAGCAATTGGGTCGGCCAAATCAAGTGGGAGAGGTGGAATCCACCTCCAATCCTAGTAGGACTAGGATTCACCCTATTTTTTGCCTTTTTTCACCTTTTTCTCTTTAGGCTTTTCTTCCCAGCCTCATGGGCCTTGTGTGGGATTTCCACCAGCCCACTAAGGGCTGGTATTTACTCTCCCACAGCCCATGTAGCCTCTTGGGTCGAAATACCCCTCCCGATGGTCTCCCGGTACACTACCGACACTCTCGGTACAGTACCGATGAGCCCAAAACTTTTCCGGCGACCAAAATAGGACTTCCTATATATGAATCTTTACCTCCAGACCATTCCGGAGCTCCTCGTGACGTCCGGGATATCATCCCGGACTCCGAACAACCTTCGGTCACCACCATACATAACACTATACTACCAAAATGTCACCAAACCTTAAGTGTGCAGACCCTGCGGGTTCGAGAACTATGTAGACATGACCGAGACACCTCTACGGTTAATAACCAATAGCGGGACCTGCATGCCCATATTGGTTCCTACATATTCTATGAAGATCTTTATCGGTCGAACCTCTATGTCAAGGATTCAGTTAATCCCGTATGATGTTCCCTTTGTTCTTCGGTATGTTACTTGCCCGAGATTCGATCGTTGGTATCTCCATACCTAGTTCAACCTCGTTACCGGCAAGTCTCTTTACTCATTTCATAATACGAGATCTCGTGACTAACACTTAGTCACATTGATTGCAAGGCTTATTGTGATGTTGTATTACCGAGTGGGCCCCGAGATACCTCTCCGTCACATGGAGTAACAAATCCCAGTCTTGATCCATGCCAACTCAATAGACACCCTCGGAGATACATGTAGAGCACCTTTATAGCCACCCAGTTACGTTGCGACGTTTGATACACACAAGGCACTCCTCCGATGTCTGTGAGTTGCATGATGTCATTGTCCTAGGAACATATACTTGACATGCATAAAACAGTAGCAATAAACTGACACGATCATATGCTACGTTTGTACTTTGGGTCTTGTCCATCACATCATTCTCCTAATGATGTGATCCCATTATCAAATGACATCTCATGTCCATGGCTAGGAAACCTTAACCATCATTTGATCAATGAGCTAGTCTACTAGAGGCATACTAGGGACATGGTGTTGTCTATGTATCCACACATGTATCTGAGTTTCCGATCAACATAATTATAGCATGGATAATAAACGATTATCATGAACAAGGAAATATGATAATAACTAATTTATTATTGCCTCTAGGGCATATTTCCAACAGTTATATCCCCAACATTAGGCCCCAGGCTGATTTGAGCTTGCTCACTTCAGCCTCCTTCTTAATCACCAGCTAGTCTCCCTTATGTTACCTGAAAGTAAAAAAATAACCCGCTGTGATGTCATGTTCAAATCTGTCAGAAATATCCTCTGATGTCCAAAACGAATCTTCCCTTATTAAATGGATGGTTCGGTAATCGAGGTGTCCACCTCGGTCAATTAACATCTGTCGTCTGGATTTTTGCGCCCGTTTCCACCTTCACCTATTAAATAGGACCACAAGGGGTGGCATTTGCTTTCTCCCCGCTCGCTCTTCTTCTTCCTCCTTCCGCTGCCGCCACTTCAGTGCACCTCGCTCCGATGACATCTTGCTTTGTCGTCGTTGAGGCCGCTGCATCAACCTGTTCGCTCTAGAGCTCTGCCCGCATCCGCCGCGCCATCTCCTGTAAGTTTTCTTCCCCGAGATCCATAGCTTTCTGATAGGGTTTTCACGGAGTTCCTCTGCCGCTTAGAACATGAGCTTTCCTCCAATGCCAGCCATGCCTAGTTCATAAAATCTCGATGCAATCCTTTTCCCCATTGCGGTGCACCGTAAGAAACTGATAATAGCACTGCATAGATCTATAATCGCTTGGCCTGCCATTTTCAAACTTTTGCCGTTTTGATGGTTCGTCGCTAGGTTTGAAATAAAAACATTTTTTTCTGTTTTGTAGATCCGTAATCTCAAAGATATGCTGTGAAACCTATTTTCCACACTTAGCCAAATTTTACCTTGTCTTCTTATAAACTTGACCCGCCATGTAGTTCTCGCTAACCGGCTCCTAGCGGCTTAATATTGTAAAATCTTAAGCCTATAGCCGCCCTTAGTTGCCTGGCATCTCCTGACCCGCCAAACGTTGTTTTACTTTGCGCAGTTTTGAGTCGCCACCATGTCTCGTGCATCCAATTTGTGCAATTGGGTCGGCTTTGCCATCACTGAAGAATTCTTGATGGATTTTGTAAATGCAGGTACCATACCTGCCAAGGATGTCATCCATTGGTGGGTTTCGGGTAATGAACTAAAGCCCATTCCTCAGGAGGGTGAGGTAGTTGTGTTTTCAGACCATGTCGAACGCGGGTTTGTACCCCCCGGCTCAAAATTCTTTTAGGATTTTCTTCACTTCTACAAACTGCGCCCTCAAGATCTTGCCCCCAATTCTGTTTCCAACATATGCAACTTCCAAGTACTCAGTGAAGTCTACTTGCAAACAGAGCCATCTGTTGGTCTCTTTCGTGAATTTTTCTATGCAAACCGCCAGACAGAGGTGAAGGCCGGCCAAAGCTTGGAACTTGGCGGAATTTCTATTCAGAGGCGCCGGGACATAACTTTTTCGGCTGTTCAGATGCCAAGCCATCCAAAAGACTGGAACAAGACTTGGTTCTACTCCTAACATACCTCCCCAGAAGGAGAGCATCCCCTGTCGGGTTATCGCCCATCCCGGCTCAAGACAACCTCTGAGCTTCCTAGCCGACTGTCAACTGCTGAACAGGCGAAGCACGCCCCGGCTCACGCCAAGATTAAAGCCCTTATGGCCAATAGACTGATGGGACTGGATTTGATCCGCTGCTGGATTTCTTGGAGGATCATGCCCTTGAGTCGGCGAAGTCACCTTATGTGCGAATATCCGGGCCAGTATGATGATTCCCTCCGCTTCAGCCGGACAACGTTATCAGGGGATGATATTACAACCGTCATCCGGAGTCTTGTCCATGAATCTTCAGGAGCTTGTAGTGCCATTGGGCTGGCACCTTTCTGCGCCGCTAACCCAGCTCCAGATGTAGGGCGACTCTTTATACTCTCTTCTCTTTATTAGCTATGTCTTGGCAATCCCCTCACCATATGCCGGCTTATATTTTCAGGCTAGCTCCAACTTCTGGAAGAAGAAATATGTTCCTCCTCTGAATAAATCGAGGAAGAAGACTGCGGTCCGGAAGAAGAAGACCACTCGTCAGGAAGAACCAGAAGAACAGCCGGAATCCGCCAGCTCAGAGTATAGCTTGACAATTTTTTGCCGCCTCTTTATTCACTTTATTGATATCGACTATTCACAGGACGAGACAGAGACCAGCCACGCCAACACTCCTCAGGTAACTTATGTTTCGTCCGACTCAGACTACTTTGTACCCCAGAAGATACGGCGGGTCGTTCGAAAAGTTCCCCTTTCTCATCCTCTTGATTACTTAGACCCCCAATTTCTTTTGAAAAAGCAACAGCAAGCCGCCCGACGCCAGACCCGGAGCGCCGACTCTACCGTGCTCATGTCCGGGTTACCCAAATCTCCGGCTCAGAGGAAGCGTCCAGCGGAGGTATATATTCCTTCTGTACCTAGTTTTACCAATCCTTCCTTTGTAATTCCAAAATTGCCTTATATTACCTGAACTGCTTTTCAGGGATCATCTCCTTCGTCTGGCGACTCTATGGCCACTGCTTTGCCGCCTCCGAAGATTAACCCGCTGTATGTGTTTTTCACGCCTTACATCCGAGTCTTTGGTGGTTGTAAATTTTAGGCTCTAACCTTTATACTTTTCAGCGCTCAAGACAAGCGAAGGAAAACCAACAAGTCCTCCCCTGGCCTTAATGCTCAAGAACCGGAGCCTGCCAAGCCGGATGCGCCCATGCTGGATGTTGATCCCTCGGCGGCTTCCAAAAAGGTGCCTGAAGAGACTTGCCCTTCTACAGAGCCGGCGGCGGACGACATGATTCCTGAGAGTCCTCCGAAGGACCATTCCAAGCCGCCAAGCCCTGCAAATATTGCTGATGAAACAACTACTCCGGATGTCTTGATTACCGGCACCAGCTTCCACTCTCCTCCACCTCATGTGCTAACCAAGCATAGCGAGCCGACTGAAACCTCCAAGAAGCTGGAGTTTGAACTCCCCGCCCTTGAGAAGATGACAACTGATGAACTTCATGCTGGTTATTTGAACCGTCTGTCCCCAAGCCAGGACCCGGAGCTCAAGCTTGTCAATTTGATGAAAAACAAATATGAGGTATTCTTCACTCTCCTTAGACCCTTACGTAGCCCCCAAGAGCCGGGTTAATATTGGCTGATGATAATCCGGGTCTTCAAAACCTGCTAGAAATAGAAATGCTTAGCCTGTAGGCCTCAACTTATTTAGAAGTAATCGCAAATCATCATTTGTAGCCCCCAAGGGCCGGCTCAAATTTGGTAACATTGAGGTGGAGATTTATTGAAGATAGCTATTAGAGCCAATTGTAGTCCCCAAGGGCCGGCTCAATCTTGTTAAAGTTGAACTGGATCTTTCCTTGGAAACAACTTGAAAAGCCAATGTGTAGCCCCCAAGTTCCGGGTTATGTTGATAAAGATGATCTGGAACTGCATTTTAATCTAAGAGATCAAAATATACATTAGCCCCAAAGTGTCATACATATTGCTTGCAATATGTTTGAGACTTGCTGAATCATTTAAAATTCTCCTCCTGATGGCTCATTCCATAGTTTGATATGTCACACGAAGCTTTAAACGAAGTTGGGTCAGAACTGGCCGGCTTAAAAAATAATCTAGCCACGCATCAAGCTGCCCGAAGTGAAGCTGATGAAAAATGTCGTCTCCTCTCTAAAGAACTGACCAAGATCAAGGCCGACTTTGCAACCTTCAAAGTGTCTGCTAAAACTAAACAAGCCGCCCTGACTCAACGGGCGAATGACGCTGACCAACGGTTGATGATCGTGTCAGATGAGCTACAGTCTTTGAAGCACCACATCAAGAAGATGACAGCCGCCATCTTTGGTAAGTATTTGATAACTTAACTCAATTTGTGTATTGTACTTGTACTGGCGACTCATGACGAAGCGTCCGTCTTATGCAGGTCCTAGGAGCCCCCAACTTGCTTGCGACAACTTGCTACACCTGAAGGCCATGTATACTCTGATGAAACAACTTTACTATGGTGCTGTGTGTAAGATCAAGTCTATACTTTACAAGGACACCACCCCTTCAACTATCAAAGGGGTCTTAGAGCTTCTTCCCACGCCGCTGAAACAAATTGTGGAGTTGAAGAGATCAGCCGCCCGACAGGGGGCGATCGTAGCCATAACCTGGGCATTGGCCTTTGCTCTAGAGTTGACTCCGGCTGACATGATGGACAGGTTTCCCTCCAAAAAAGATGATGGATCCGAGTTTACAGAGGCTGACTATGCACGGTGTGTGAAGGCTTCCAAAGTCCTTGCCTCCGTGTTAGCAGAAGAAGTCAACCTGGAGACATATCAGGCGGCTTACAACACTGATCAGAAAAGAATCCACGGCCCTCTCTTTGAGTCCAAGGACCTGACGCCTGCCCGTAGTAAGAACCTTTTTGCTTCTGAACTTGACCCGTCCCCCTTCTTTGAAGAAGGAAACTTTGCAGCTTTAACCAACTGCAAGTGGGACTTGGAAAATCTTCAGATCAAGGAGGTCGAAGACCCGGAGCAGGGTGACCCGCCGGCCAGCTAATGGAGCTGTGAATGCCTGTTGATAACTCAGCTCTTGTGACCCGCCAAGAGCGGTGTAAGATACTTAAAGTATTTTTGGGCTCCATAGAGATCATATGTAATAGGCTTGTAGTAACTTTGCCTTTGCCTGAACTGTGCCATCGTGCACATAAATAGCCTTGCTTAATATATATATCATCTTCCTTGCACTTCATATTGTATGCTTTACCGACTCTTGGCGGCTTAATTGACCTGCAAGAATAGATGTATCTTGACATTATTAGGAGGGTGGCCTAAAAGCATAACCCAGAGATGCTGTATCTTCCTAACATGTTTTCTCAACAAACAACTCACATGCCGGTTGTACCGGGCTAACTCGCCACTTCTCCGGCGGGTCACCTCCTAAGAGTAGCGTTAGTCTTATAGGTAGGTTTTAACCCTGCTTGGCTTAAGAGCCGATCAAGAGGGTGTGTAAGCTACACCCGGCGGGTGGGAAGCCCCCAAGTGACCTTCATTGATGGAATCAACTGTTTGGCTTGAGAGCCGATCGATAGGGTCTGATAAGCTACACCCGGAGGGTGGGAAGCCCCCTGGACGACTATGTTGATGGAGTCAACTTCTTGGCTTGAGAGCCGACCGATAGGGTCTGATAAGCTACACCCGGAAGGTGGGAAGCCCCCTGGATGACCATGTTGACGGAGTCAACTTGAAGAGCCGACTGATAGGGTCTGATAAGCTACACCCAGAGGGTGGGAAGCCCCCTGGACGACCATGTTGACGGAGTCAACAATTTGGCTTAAGTGTCGGCCGATAGGGTCTGATAAGCTACACCCGGAGGGTGGGAAGCCCCCTGGACGACCATGTTGATGGAGTCAACTTTTTGGCTTAAGAGCCGGCCGATAGGGTATGATAAGCTACACCCGGAGGGTGGGAAGCCCCCTGGATGACCATGTTGACGGAGTCAACTTTTTGTCTTAAGAGCCGGCCGATAGGGTCTGATAAGCTACAACCGGAGGGTGGGAAGCCCCCTGGATGACCATGTTTGGATTTTTCTTGCATGGACGAAGATATGCGAAACGACAAAGGCCCCGGCTTGCAGGGATGCTAATTTTATTCATATATAAATATGATATGTACAATAATAGTGCACAATGTCGAGTCTTGATGACTTAAGTGTAATAAGGCCGCAGATGTGCTATGTTGCACGGCTGGCGGGTCTCCTGACCCGAGGTATCTGAGTCGTCTCGGATGTCAATGAGGTAATATGACCCGTTGTTGAGATTTCTGCTGACCACGAAAGGTCCTTCCCATGGAGGAGATAGCTTATGCATATTTGTCTAATCTTGAATCAGCCGCAACACTAAGTCGCCTTCTTGAAACGTCCGGGTCTTGACTCTGCGGCTATGATAGCGGCGCAGGTCTTGCTGATAAATCGCCGAACAAGCAGCTACTAGTTCTTCTTCCTCCTCCAAGGCATCCAACGCGTCTTGACGCGCCGTCTCATTGTCCGTCTCAACGTAAGCCACCACTCGTGGTGAGTCATGCCAGATGTCACTTGGTAACACAACCTCTGCATCGTAAACCATGAAGAAAGGTGTATAACATGTTGATATGTTGGGGGTAGTTCTGATGCTCCATAAGACGGACGACAATTCCTCCACCCAACAACTCGGCGTTCGCTGTAAAGGAACTATAAGACGGGGCTTGATACCTCTCAAGATTTCTTGGTTAGCACGCTCCGCCTGACCGTTGGACTGTGGATGAGCCACTGCAGAAACATCAAGCCGGATGTGCTCAAGATCACAGAACATTTTCATAGCCCCCTTGGACAGGTTCGTGCCATTGTCCGTGATGATGCTATGAGGGTAACCAAAATGATAGATCAGTTTTTTTGATAAACTAAACCACTGTAGCCGCATCACACTTGCTGACCGGCTCAGCCTCTACCCACTTGGTAAACTTATCGACCGCCACCAAGAGGTGAGTCTTCTTGTCCTTGGATCTCTTGAAAGGCCCGACCATATCGAGCCCCCAGACTGCAAACCGCCAAGTAATTGGTATCATGCGCAATTCTTGAGCCGGAACATGAGCACGCCGGCCAAACTTTTGACAGTCGTCACACTTGCGGACCAGATCCTCCTCATCCTTGTGAGTCGTCAACCAAAAAAAACCATGCCGAAAATCCTTGGCCACCAGAGATTTTGAGCCGACGTGATGTATGCAGTCACCAGCATGAATTTCATTTAAGATTTCCTTACCCGCCTCTGGTGAGACACAACATTGAAACACTCCGGTGACGCTACACTTGTGTAACTCGCCATTGACTATCGTCATGGATTTAGACCGTCGAGTGATCTGTCTGGCCAGATTTTCATCATCAGGTAACTCGCCTCGAGTCAAAAATGCCAAGTAAGGCACGGTCCAATCCAGAATAGTATGTAGAGATGCCACCAATTGTCCCTTCGGGTCAGGAACAGCCAAATCTTCCTCTGAGGGTAATTTGACAGTCGGGTGATGTAAGACGTCCACAAAGATATTGGGTGGCACCGGTTTTTGCTGAGAGCCTAACCTTAACAGGGCATCAACCGCCTCATTCCTGCGACGATCAATGTGATCCACCTGATAACCCTTGAAGTGACCAGCAATAACATCCACCGCCTGATGATAAGGCGCCATCCGCGGATTCCTGGAATCCCAAATGCCTGAAACTTGCCGAGCCACAAGATCTGAGTCGCCATATCACCTTACCCAGCTTAGGTTCATCTCCTTAGCTACCCTGAGGCCATGAAGTAGGGCTTCGTATTTAGCCGCATTATTAGTGCAAGGGAACATCAGCCGGAGCACATAACTGAACTTATCACCTTTGGGAGACATTAAGACAACCCCTGCCCCTGATCCTTCCAGCTGCTTGCATCCATCAAAGTGTATTGTCCAGTATGTGTTATCCGGCTTTTCTTCGGGTGCCTGACACTCTGTCCAGTCATTTATGAAATCCAGAAGGGCTTGAGACTTGAAAGCCGTACGAGGTACGTATTTCAGATTGAGAGGTCCCAGCTCTAGTGCCCACTTAGCAATCCTACCAGTGGCTTCTTTGTTCTGAATTATGTCTCCCAACGGACCCGAGCTGACCACGATGATCTGGTGTCCTAAGAAGTAATGCTTTAACATGCGGTTGGCCATGAACACCCCATACACTAGATTCTGCCAATGTGGATATCTCTGTTTAGACTTTGTTAGGACCTGATTGATATAATAAACCGGCCTCTGAACCAGATATTCTTTCCCTGCCTCCTTGCGCTCGACCACAATCGCAGCGATGACGACCATGTTGTTAGCCGCCACGTATAGGAGCAAGGGCTCTTTCTCAGCTGGAGCGGCTAAAACCAACGACCGAGTGAGCTGCTTCTTGAGTGCCTCAAATGCTTCACCCGCCGCTGTACTCCAGACAAAATTGTGTCTTTTTCATCATCTGATATAGAGGGATGACCTTCTCATCAAGGTGGCTTACAAACTGGCTCAATGCGGCGATCTGCCCTGCCAGGCGTTGGACATCATTGATACAAGCCGGCTCTGCCAGGGACGTGATAGCCTTGATCTTATCCAGGTTAGGTTCAATACCACGTTCAGAAACCAGAAATCCCAAGAGCTTGCCAGCTGGAACACCAAAGACACACTTTGCCGGGTTAAGCATCATCTTATAGATCCGCAGATTGTCAAAGGTTTCTTTTAAATCATCAAGCAGAGTCTCCTTCTTTCTTGACTTGATCACAATATCATCCACATAAGCATGAACGTCGCGCCCAATCTGGTTGTGGAGACAATTCTACACACAACGCTGATAAGTCGCCTGGGCACTCTTGAGCCCAAAAGGCATAGACACATAGTAGAAAGCCCCAAAAGGCGTGATGAAAGCTGTCTTCTCTTGGTCCTTAACCGCCATCTTGAACTGATGATATTCTGAATAAGCATCCAGGAAGCATAAACTTTCGCAACCCGCCGTAGCATCAATGATTTGACCAATATGAGGGAGAGAAAAAGGATCAGCCGGACAAGCCTTGTTAAGATCCATATTGTCCACACACATACACCACGTGTCGTTCTTCTTGAACACAAGCACCAGGTTAGCAAGCCACTCCGGGTGAAAAATCTCGACGATGAAACCCGCCGCTAAGAGCTGGGCGACCTCTTCCCCAATGGCCTTGCGTCTCTCCTCGTTGAACCGCCGCAGAAATTGCTTGACAAGTTTAAACTTAGGATCCACATTAAGGTTATGCTCAGGGAACTCTCTCGGAACACCCAGCATGTCAGAAGGTTTCCATGCAAAGATGTCCCGATTCTCATGGATGAATTCGATGAGCGCACTTTCCTATTTGGGATCCATGTTGGCCCCAATAATGAACTGTTTAGATGAGTCACCTGGAGTAAAATCCACCGCCTTGGTATCATCTGCCGAAAATTTGAGGGGCGGCTCAACCTCTGAGGTAGGCTTCCTCAGCGGGGTCATATCCTCCGGGTCAACATTTTCCTTATAGAACTTGAGTTCTGCCTCAGCACAACTGAATTCCGCGTAAGCCACGTCCCCTTCTTCGCACTCAATACCCGTATTCTGATCACCATGAACAGTAATCGTGCCTTTTAACCCAGGCATCTTGAGCTGTAAGTAGATGTAATAGGGCCTAGCCATGAACTTAGCATAAGCCGCTCGCCCAAACAATGCATGATAAGGGCTCTTGATCTTTACCACTTCAAACCACAAGGACTCCACCCTCTAGTTGTACTCGTCACCAAAGGCGACTTCCAACGAAATCCTGCCCACCGGGTAAGCTGACTTGCCTGGTACTACCCCATGAAAAACTGTTGATGAGGTCTTAAGGTCTTTATCAACCAGCTTCATCCGCCGGAAGGTATTATAATACAGGATAGTGATGCTACTGCCACCATCCATGAGTACCTTATTTACCATACATCCTCCCACTTGGGGGGGCAACTACCAGGTCTAGCCACCCCGGGTCATCAACACGCGGCGGGTGGTCTTCTCGGCTCCATGTTATGTCATATTCAGACCACTTCAAATATTGTGGTAGAGCTGACATGACTGCCTTAACTGCTCGCTTGCACAATTTCTGATCCCGCTTGTTAAGGCTGGTCGTAAAAACATGATACTGGCCCGAATTGAGCTGCTTTGGATTACTGTGATACCCAGATTGATTATGCTGCTGCTGATTGTTGTTACTGGAGTGCTGAGGATGTCCTCCTTGGTTGCCCTGGCGATGATGACCAGACCCTGAGTCGCCGGACCCACATCCGGCTCCTGACCCGCCTGGTCCTGAGACGCCGGGAAGGCCACCACCATGGTTGTTGTGCTGTTGCATGTTGTAGTTCTTGAACTTCTACATGATGTGGCAATTACCCCACGTGTGCCCCGCAACCCTATCGGGCTGGCTATGCTCCAGACAAGGTTTATTGAGCATTTCCTCCAAATTGAAAGGAGTCTTATTTTTGTTAAAACGCAGTCTAAACTTCCCATTGCCCTTAGGATGATTCTGACCAGTGCTGGCATTGGCCACCAGTTCTAACCCTCCATCCGGGTTCTTCCGCTTGCCTTGGTTACCATTACCTGCCGCACCCTTTCCCTGATTGTTCTTTTTACCTTGACCGGTCTTCTCCTCATCAGAACCCGGATCCTTCGTGTTATCAAAGTCGGCATACTTTATGAGAGCCATCATGAGCTCTCCCATGTCCTGACACGTACGCTTGAGCTGGCCGAGCTTCTGCGTTAGAGGGACGAAGTGACAGTTCTTCTCTAGGATCAACACCACTTGAGCCGCCATGATCTGCTCAAATGAGTGGATGATGGTCGACACCCGCTGGACCCAATGATGAGTGGACTCATTCTCTAGCTAGACACAATGATCGAGATCCACAATCGTCATAGGCTGTTTGCAGGTCCCTTGAAAGTTTTTGATGAACCTTGCTCTCAGCTCAGCCCATGAATTGATGGTATTGGGTGAAAAAATCTTTAGCCACGTGCGAGCCGGACCTTCAAGCATCATGATGAAATATTTAGCACACACCACATCATTGACATCCGACATCTCCATAGCTAGCTCATAACTTTCGATCCAGGCCTCCGGAGGTAAGTCAGTAGTGTAATTCGGGACTTTGCGAGGCCCTTTGAAATCCTTCGGCAACCGCTCGTTCCGCAGAGCTAGTGCTAAACACGGCACCCCCATAGCCCTGGTGGTTACTCCCGCTCCTACTGAAATGGAGGGTGCAGGCTCTTGGTGAGCCCCTGCTGCCAAAGCTGCCGCCTCCTGCTGGTTTCTTGCCCGGTTTATGAGCGCCTGCGCATCTAGAGCCGCCTGATCATCCCCTGGAGGACCCCTATGCCGATTGCTGCTAGAAACCGCCGGTGACTCATAGCGCCGGCTAAAGCTGTGGCTGGGAAGGGGAGTTGAGTGAACGCGGCTCCGGCTGTAAGTATATTTCTCCTGCTGGGCCATCGCCGTCTGAAGGTACCCAATGGCATTTCATACCTCTTCTGCGAAAGGCGCCTCGTCTGGAATAGGGATTGTTTCAAGCCGGGTGGCTGCGGCCACCATGTTCTCTACCGGGTTGGAATAATGGCCCACCGACATTGGAAAGGCCATTGGTGAGGCTTGGTTTCGTTGAGGCGGGTTAAGTTGTTGTCGAGCCGCCGACCGACTTCCAGGTGCATCCGTTGCCCATCCCGATCCTGGCGTATTAAAGAGATTCCTAGAATGTTCAGGTAAGCAGGATTGATGCCCCATCCGATGCACTGCAGCCGCCGATTGCTGTTCTAGCTCAAGGCGGAAAGCATCCGTCTTAAGGCATTCTATCTCCGCCTCCATCTGAACTTTTAATTCGGCTATCCTCTGTTGCTCCTCCGCCATCCGGTCCTTGAGTCCCAGGATCTCCAAGTTCCGAGCGACTTGATTGTATGGTGTGACTTCGATGGCCATCAGGGCCGCGAGCTCGTTCATCAGATCCAGAAGAACTTGAGTCGGTGGCGGCGAGTCAGCCCCCGAGGTTGCTGCTCCGGTGGCTGTGTTGCTCGCGCCTGGATCCGACCCCACCATGAATACGGCCGCATGAACTGGCAGCCCAAAATCATGCGGCTCAGAACGCTCCGACTCAGGGTAAGGCTCGTCGTAGCCCTTGAGCCCACCATTGTGAAGCTGGTAGATCGACTCTGTTTCTCCACTCGAAAATCCGTCCTCTGAACAGACAAGAGTCTCCTACGACGCAGAAGCTTCAAGATCCATACCTTGAGTGAAGCCCACGAAGACGTGCTTCCGGCCCGGGTTGACACGGGCGGGTCGCACATCACGGGCGGGTTGCGCGTGCCGAGCCGGATCGATGATGCTGGTGTAGATGTCTGGCCTGGGTGTAGATCCGTCGACCCTGCCGATGAAGACGTGGATCCTACCGATGGGAACCCAGAATCCATATTCGACAGAGCCGGCATCAAGACCCCAGCCGGCGTCGTCGATGTAGAGCCGGCCGCGATGACTCTTGTTCATCCTTCGGACCACGTACCCCTCGAGACCCAGGAGAGAGCCCTTTGAGAACTCAACACCACCGAGCGCAATCCCCACGGTGGGCGCCAACTGTCGTGGTTTTGTCATGGCAGATGTCCAGGTGAACGGACTTGGATTCGAGGCCATCGCAAAGGTGATGGAATCAAAGGGGTTGATTGGTACGAAGGACACGAGTTTACCCAGGTTCGTCCCCTCAAGCAGAGGTAATAGCCTACATCCTTCTTGTGTTTGTAATGCTTGGTGTATCGATTACAAGGGAGCGAATTGCTTGATGTAGTTCTCGATAGTTGATCTCTAAGTCGCCTCGGGTCTCGCCTTTATATAGGAGGTCAAGACCATGGGTCATACAAGTCGTAACCGATTCTCACTACGTCTCTGAATCTGTCTCTACATTGTCTTGCCTTCCTGAGCAAGTTGTTTCCGGGTGGCTCTCCACCCGGGTCTTCATACCTTCTTTGTCCGGGCCACGTTCCGGCCCGTCTTATCAAGCCGCCCAACGTCCTGGGCTTAAGTATTCACGGCCCATCTTTGGGCTGGTGTACAACCCGCCGACGTGATCCAGAGCCTTAGGGGCGGGTCTCACCGTGGGGTTATATCCCCAACACAAACCTTAGCTCGAAAAATACATGCCAACACTATAACTCAAAACTTGCTATAATTGAACATTGCCAAAATGGCCTAGTCCATATCTAGACATTTCCAGAAATGAAATTAAACCTAATAAAAAGAAATAAAACAAGCAAAAGAAAACAAAACAAAAAATAAATAAAGGAGGGGTCCCACCTGGCAGTGAGCCAGGGCCCCTCTATGGGTATGACAAGTGGGGCCAGGGTCCACTTGTCATACACACACACACACACTGCACATAGGACACACACCCACACACACGGGGCCCACACAGATCCACCACACACACACACACCTATACACTGGTGGATGGGATCCAGCCATGGCCACACGGGATCCCACGCCACACACGCACACACAACGGGCACATACACACACCTATAGCCAAAAAAGAAAAGGGTCCCGAGGGATTAAAACCTATGACCTCTCGGTTGTTTCCCCTAGTGCGCACCACTTTGCTATCTAACAATTGCTGGTCAAAGAGGGGAAGGACACCTCTACTACTAACTGTCGACGACGAACACTGACGAAACTAAATAAATCGACAACGGTGACAGAGCACGACGGTGACGCAATTCTGGTGACGCGACAGCGCTCGGCTACAGCGGGCACTGGCGGGGGCTTGTGGGGTCCTGGGTGAACCCATTCCCACAGTCAGAGGGAAAGAACCCTACTTGCTACGGTGGGCTCGAGCTCAAGCTTGCGCTCGCTCGGGCATGCCAGCGACAGCAGTGCTACGGCGACGGCGAGGCTAATGGGATGCGCGGGAAAGGCTGGCGGTCGACTGCTCACTGAGAGGGGGGCGAAGACGGGCCCTGCGCAGCGACGTGGAAGAAGATCCATGCGGCGATGCGTGGCGCGACAGAGCATAGGAAGCATCTGGCGATGGAGATAGGGACGGGGCCATCGATTCGGAGGTGATCTCCTCCTCCTAGCGACGGGAATGGAACACGGGCGGCACCGGGGTCCGGCTGGGCATCTTGGACGGCGAGGAGGCGGGCACCGGAGGCCACGACGACGATGAAGAAGCCGGCAGTCAACTCTGATTTTTCTCTGAAACTCTCTGCACTTACCTGTGGAGGGGGGAGAGAGAGGTGGAGGGAAGAGAGGTGGCGGCGGTGGAGCGAGGAATGGGAAACCCTAGGTGGGCGCGGATGTCGAGGGGGTTAAATAGGCCCCGGAGGAGCGGCTCTCCTCGCCACCTCGGCCATGGCAGGGCCTTGCTTGATGCTCTCTTTGAGTGGGAGCTGGAAATGGAGGAGGAAGGGAACGTGGGAGGCGACGCTGACGCGCGGGACCATCTCGGTCCACGCTCGAAGGGAGCGACACACGCGGCTAGCTAGGCTACGGGGCTGCGCTACTTGGGCCAGGAGGAGGCCCACTGGCTCCTCTCTCTCGCACGCGACCAGAAAAAACACACACTCTTCTCTTATTTTTAAAAGCCAGAGACAAAAACTAAATCACAGGTTAGAGAGAGAAGTTTCCAAACGAAAGAAATACATTATTGGGCTCAGAAAAATGCAAGCAATTTAATAAAAATGGTTAGGGCATTTTTAGAGCAAGCAAATATTTTACCTAAATATTTAACTAGGCATTGTTGCAAAATTATTTGTGAGGGAAAGGCTCCAACCATGGCAGAAGGATTACTTTGAAAATCCTAGTAGAATATTTGGAAGATGTTCAACATTTTAAAGAGTGAAAATAGCAAGGAAATTATTGACATATGGAATATTTGAATAAGAGAGAAGAGGTGATGATTTTTTTGAAATGGGAGGGATTAGCAACACTCCAAGCACACATGCATTCACTCCCAAGAACATACACTCACAACACCACCACAATCACACCACCACAACCTTGGTGCACACAAAACCAAATGATGATGAAGGCTTATGATGCCATGATGCAAGAATGACATCAAGCAAAAATATATTTATCACAAACATGGAAGGTCCACATGAGATACATGAACAAAATGGCAAGGGGGCACTTGGGATGTTACAACTCTCCCACACTACAAGAGGATCTCGACCCGAGATCTAAGAATGAAAGAACTCTGGAAATTCGGAATAGAGAACATAATCATGTTCCCAAGTAGCTTCTTTGTCGGAATGATGAGACCACTTCATCTTGAGAAACTTGATTGACTTGTTGTGATTCTTACGCTCAGTTTCATCGAGAATAGCAATTACATGCTCACGATAGGATAGGTCTTCTTGGAGTCAATGTCTTGGAGGTCCATGGTACACTTGAGAGTCCTGAAGCACCTCCGAAGCCGAGAGACATGGAAGACATCATGCACATTTGCGAAATTTGTACGAAGCTCGAGTTGATAGGCAAGGTCACCTCTCTTTCCCACAATTTTTAAAGGACCCAGAAACCAAGGAGGTAGCTTCCCTTTGATTCCAAAACGCCGAGTGCCCTTTGTGGGAGAAACTCTTAGATAGACAGAATCATCGATTTGAAAGGAGGCATCCCGATGTTTGTTATCGTAATAACTCTTCTGGCGGGATTGAGGTCCTTTGAGATTCTCACGAATGACATGGCACATCTCTTCTACTTCGGTGATCGCGTCATTGCCCAGAATTTGACGCTCATCGATTTCATACCAAGTGAGCGAGGCACGACACTTCTTGCCATAGAGAATCTCGAATGGGGCCTTGCCTGAACTAGCCTGAAAGCTGTTGTTATATGAAAATTCGGTGTATGGAAGGCAGTCTTCCCATTTCATGCCGAAAGAAATCACACAGGCTCTGAGCATGTCTTGGAGGATTTGATTGACTCTCTCAACTTGGCCACTTGTCTGAGGATGGAATGGAGTGCTGAAATGGATCTTGTTACACATAGCAGACTCGAAGGAGTCCCCGAACTTGGAAGTGAAGAGGCTTCCACAATCTGAGGATATGAGCTGAGGAATACCATGCTAAGAAACTATCCTTGACATATACAGCTCTGCTAGTTGAGCTGCCGAGATAGACTCTTTGACCAGAAGGAAATGGGAAACTTTGGTCAGCTTGTCGATAACCACAAAGATGGCATCGTTACCCTTCTTGGATTTAGGAAAACTAGTGACGAAATCCATCTCCACATGATCGATTTCCATTCTGGAATAGGCAAAGGCTGAAGGAGACCTGCTGGACGTTGATTTTCCGCGTTCACTCTATGACAAACATCACACTCGTTTACGAACTGAGCAATTTCATGCTTCATGCGAGTCCACCAGAAGGTTTGCTTGAGGTTCTGATACATCTTGGAACTGCCTGGATGAATGGATAGGAGAGAATTGTGTGCTTTGTCCATGATAACATTTCTGAGATCACCTTTTGGAACCACCAGATGGTCCTCAGAGAACAAGATATCTTTTTCATCAATGCGAAATCACTTATACTTCGGAATGCCCTTGGCCACACCTTTCTTCACTTTCTTCACCATAGCATCAAGAAGTTGAGATTGGTGACCCTGATCTTCCAGAGTTAGAGAGACTTGAAGATTTGCAAGAAATCCTTGCGGAATCATCTGGAGATTGAGCTTGCGGAAGGCTTCACAAAGCTTGGGTTGAAGAGGCTTCAGGATAAAACTGTTGCAGTACGCCTTTCGGCTGAGCGCGTTTGCAATGACATATGCTTTACCAGGAGTATACTCAATGCACAACCGCTGCTAGCTCAAGATCATGAGTGGGGTAGTTCTTCTCGCTAGGCCTCAGCTGTCGTGAGGTATAAGCAACAATATTCTTATCTTGCATGAGAACACCACCAAGACCTTGGAAGGAAGCATCACAGAACACTTGGAAAGGCTTTGATTGCTCAGGAGGAATAAGAACTAGAGCCGAAGTCAGTTTCTGCTTGAGTGTATTGAACGCCAGATTACACTCAGGAGACCAAACATACTTGACATTCTTCTGAAGGAGATTGGACAGAGGCTTAGCAATTTGAGAGAAGTTCTCCACAAATCTTCTGCAGCAACTTGCAAGCCCGAGGAAGCTACAAAGCTGCTTGACATTCTGAGGAGGCTCCCACTTCAAGATTGCCTCAACTTTCTTAGGGTGCAATTTAATGCCCTCGGTAGAGATCACATGCTCGGTACACAACTTCATTGAACTAAAACTCACACTTGGAAAACTTAGCATAGAACCGATGCTCCCTTAGCTTGTCAAGCACAAGCCGAAGAAGCTCTGCATGTTCTTCTTCAGTCTCCGAGAACACGAGAATATCATCCAAATACACCAAGACGAACTCATTCTTGAAAGGAGAGAATATGAAGTTCATCATCCTAGAGAAGGTTGGAGGAGCATTGGCGAGACCAAAGGACATGACGGTGTACTCATAAGAGCCAAAACTCGTCCTGAAAGCAGTCTTTGGAATATCTTCTTCACAAATGTGAATCTGATGATAGCCCATGCGAAGATCAAGCTTTGAGAAAACCTTGTCACCTTTCAGTTGTTCAAACAACTCATTGATATTGGGAAGTGGGTACTTGTTTCTGATTGTCTTTTTATTCAATGGACGGTAATTGACACAAAGTCGGTCCATGCCATCCTTCTTCTTAACAAACAAAACACCACAATACCATGGAGAAGAACTTGGTCTTATCAGACCCAACCGTTCTTGCTCATCTAGCTCCTTCTTCAACTCTTTCAGCTCTTCAGGGCCAAGCTTATAAGGACGCTTGCAAACCGGTTCAGTTCCAGGTTCGAGATCAATCACAAACTCAACTGGCCGGTGCGGAGGCATCCCTGGTAATTCTTCTGGGAAGACATCTTCATACTCACAAACCACCGGAATGTGAGAAATGGATGTGATTTCACCCTTCTCATCAAGAGCAAAGAGACGAATCGTGTCATCGCGAGCTGTGAAAATGATCACGTCTTCTAAAGGATGAGTCAGTTTGACTTCTTTGGCTTGACAATCAACATACGCCTTTCTAATAGCCAAAAAATCCATGCCAAGAATGAGATCAATATCGGAATTACCAAGAACAATTGGAGAGGCCAGAAAAGAATAGCTGCCCATACCAACAAAAATATCTGGCACAATCATATGCGAACTCATAGCATGCCCGGAGAGACCACACGAAAAGGACTTGCCAAATGTTCCGCTGGTAACTCATGGTTAGTAAAAAAAGGTCTTGAAATGAATGAAGGTGATGCACGAGTGTCAAACAAAACTTTTGCAGGAATAGAATTAACGGAGAGATTACCCATGATCACTTGAGAAGAATCCTCTGCCTCGGTTGCGTTCACCATGTTCACTCGGACTGACTTGGGATTATGCTTCACCATAGCATTGCCTGGAGGTCTGACTGGAGGAGGAGGCGGAAGATGCCGCTAGTTGCACTTGTTTGAGCAGTGACCCTTTTGACCACACTTGTGACAAGTGATCTCTGAGAGCGGACGGAAGTTGTCTGGAGGAGGAACATTAGCTGAATTGGGTGTCTGGGGCCTCTGCTGATATCCTGGGTTGGGTGGGTGGGAAGAACCACAACCATCGAACTGCTTCTGTTGCTAAGGGGAACAAAATGGAGGAGGAGGAGGAACCCAATACTTCTGCTGCTTAGTGACCATCTGAGAGCTGGAAGAAGAAGAGTAGGATTCCCTGGAACGCTTCCTTGAGTTCTCCAACTTGAGCTGAGCTGGCTCGACCTTCAAAGCCATGTTGTAGAGCTGAACAAACTCACGAGGCTTTTGGAGGACCAGGCCCGGCAGAAGCTCATCCTTGAGACCACCTTTGAATTGATAAATCATGTACTTGTCGTTAGGAACATCTTGTTTAGCATAGCAGGCCAGATTCTGGAACTCGACGTTGTACTGATAGACATACTTGCTTCCTTGCTTCAGGTGCCTGAACTTCTCATGTATCTCCTCAACAAAGCTTATCGGAATGTAATGGTCCCTGAAGTCACGACAGAAATCATCCCAGCTGACAACACGATCACCCCTGGAGTCCTTGTATTGCTGCCACCAATCTGCTGCCTGACCATTGAGCTGAAATGTCACGAACCTGACATAGTCATCTGGCCTGACATTACTACACTCGAAGTGCTTGCTCATGTCACGGAGCCAATCATCCGCATCAAAAGGCTGCTCACAACACGTGAAAGACTTGGGCTGGTTGGCAAGGAACTCGTTAAGTGTCGCGAACTGAGGCTGATTCTGAAAATTCCCTTGATAACCTTGCTAACTCGGATCTCTCTCTTGCAACAGCCTGACAAACATCTGAGTATTAACATTGGTTGTGGCCATCAAAGCTTGCCAAGCTTTTGGAGGAGGAGGCGGAGGAGGTGGTGGAGGGTTATACTGCTCCCCATCACGACCCGGATCCCGCGAGTTGGTGGAGGCATCCTAGAGATGGACAAGAACATCAACACATCATTGACAAAGATGATTGAAATAATCTTAATTAAATGACTTTAAATAAATTGAATGGAATAACATTAATAGCCTTCCTACTGAAAAATTAGTAAGAACGCCTTCTTCGGGTTTATGGTAACATCATCAGATATTAGAAGCCACTTGAATATACACAACAAAGTATTGAACTAAGATATGCTCAAAACAAATGTATAGACCTCATACATCTGAAGAATACGATCCTAGGTAACTACTTGAATTCCCACCTAAGAACTTCCGAACTCTTTGGTTATGCAATTGGGTGTTGGGGATATAGGGAGGCAAAATATCTCACACAACTAACAAGCCCTACACTCCAACCGTATCCATCCGTCAACACATAACCAGAGGCTTCGGAACTCCATCTATCTTGGATCCTCAGAAACACAACAATACCAAACATGGTAGTACCCTGGACGCATCCCCAGTACTGGGTGACTCTGACCTTATCTCGCCACGATAAGTATTGAAGCAATTTCGAACATCCCCCGTCCTGAGATACTAAGAAAACTGAATGATAACGATGTGCCAAGAATCCCCTAGAGCTCAACTCCCGGAAGAAATCAAGTCAGACAGGAGGCACCAAGACAGAACTCAGTCACATCGACATCATATAGTTTCCAAAATACCCGTGTGATCCCAATTTTTTTGATCGAGAAGAGAAGTAGAATCAAAATCCTAAGTGAAATACCTCACCAGAGTATAGAAGAGGAGTAAAAGAAACCTACTCTCCGATATAAGTAGACTCAAAATATTTTAACTAGACTCGACTCGGCCAAGTTGGATCAAGCAAAGGGCTCCTATGGTCCTATGGCTCTGATACCAACTTGTCACTCCCAAGATGCGCGCCTATCCTTATTTAGGCACGGGGCCTCGACACAGATAGAGGCGCATCTCGTCGATTCGCAAGTGTAGTAAACATTGCATACATGTATGAAGAGATGAGTATATGAGTTGGCTTACACTCGCCACAAGATAAATCATAAGTTCACACAATTATCCAAGCATCATACAGAAGACATGGTCCATCTACGGACGAAATCAAACGAAGAAAAGAAGCAATGTAAAGCTGCCTTGCTATCCCAAAGATCACGACCATGGCCTCTCTACTCATCGGGGTACGTGACATACATCCAGCCACGTTCTTCATCGTACTCCCACTGGAGCTGAGTCACATCTTCTGGCACATACTCATCAACACCTGCACCTGTATTGTTGTAATCTGTGAGCTACAGGGACTCAACAATCATGTAACCTGGGTACCGAAACTATGTAAGCTTATGGGTTTGGAAGGGGTAAGTGTTGAGTTTGAAGCAAGCACTAAGCATTTATTTTGTGGCTACCTTACAACAACATGAATGTAAATATGGTGTTCTACGAAATATGGTCGAAAACCACCATGATCACTAAGTGATCCTGAACACCAACTTACGTCAAACATAACCCCACCTTGTTCTCTCTCTGTTCATGTTCACGAGAAGAGACCATCACAGTTACGTACACAATTGGTGCATTTTATTTGAGTTTACTTCAAGTTGGCTATAACCGGGTGTTAAGCAAAATATCCAAGTTGCCACATAACTGCGGGCACGGCTTTCCGAAAGATTTAACCCTGCAGGGGTGCTCCAACTAATCCATCACAAATTAACCACATGCCGTGGGAATAACCTCGACCACGGATCTCGTGATCTTCCTAGGTAATTCCAAAGGAATTCCGACACCTCGAGATAGCCTGAAGAAGATCAGAGTTCCTCACGCAAGACATTCCAGAAAGGTAAAACAAGTCCAGCAAGACCACCCGACGTGTCGACGAACCTGATAAGAGCTGTGTATCTTGTTCTCAAGACACGATGGATGAGCGATGGTTACCACGCCAATCACCGAGTTGCCCTGGGCGGAAATAATAAACTGCTTTGGGTTGGACCAACACTTATGAGGAGCACTGGCCCAGGTTGTTGATTAAATATCCACGGGGTTGCAAAGCCCTATGTATTTTTATAAGTATGTAAGCAAATAGTACCAATGTTGGGTCTTGCCAGACAAGTTTCAATCTCAAACGAATAATAGGGGCTGAGCAGAAAATATTGCCTGGCAAGCCTTCCACCTTACCAGGATATATATATGTGCATTAAATTAAATAGCAGAAAATATTGTGATATCTCTAGATATCCATGTTATCACATGGAAAATAACCTGCACCTGCATCTAAGAATGCTATAAGAGGGGCTGAGCAGCGGTAGCTTAGCCAAACAAGGTTTGCTAGGTAGTGGAGGGGTTAGGGGCTATCATGGCAATGTAGGAGGCTTGACATTCAAGTGGTAGGTAACGCAAGTGTAATGATAAGAGCGAGTCATCTAGCAAAGCAAAAATAGTGTCGGGATCCGGGTACGAGCATCTTGCCTGTTGGTTCTTCACAGGGACAAAGAGCTGGGTCCTCGTAGTTGTACTCTCCTGGATCCTCATACTCAGGTTCAACACTCACATCTACCCAAAGAGAAACATCACCAAATAAACAAAAAACCAAGGTGCAATGCACAAACAAGATGATGCATGACTCATTTGAAGTATTTAACATGGCAATCCTACGCTAGTCAAGTTTCTCATGCAATAGTTAAGTTATTTAGAATTCTGGACAGAACCTCATGTTAAGTTGTTTGAGCAAGCATGATCATGGCAAATATGAATGCTTCATGCAAAATCAATGCAAATGCATATGTAAAACGTAGGAAATGGAGTAATGGTTCTCACGCTACGCTCATGGCAAGGTACAAAGACAAAATACAAGACGAGGAAGGACATGGGCTATTCCTTGGTATTCCAAGGTATCAACTGGTTAGGAAATGAAATATAACCACAATAGAGCCAAAGATCAAGCAAAACAATGGAGCATAGCTCCCACAAGTCACAAAACAACACCACACACATTCTGCCCAAAACAACAACATAGCAACTTGCACACCAAATATCTAGAGCTACAGGATGTTTCCAACCTCAAACAAGGCATGTATAAAAACTACATAACATGCTTGACATATCATTAAACTACACAAACTTGATAGGAAAGAAGGATCACTAATCATGAAGCCCACAAGATTGCATAGTGAAACATATTCTAGGGACTTAGTGAAAATCACAGTTTTCTAGAATCCAAGTTATCCTGATAGCAATTTGATATCAGAAAACAATGATGCTAGAGACCACCTCATGGCATGAAAATTAACAGGATAGTAGAGGACAATATCTACTACAAAACACTAGCATTGAGCTTGAGATAAAACACAACATAACACTGGGTAGCATCCTCTAAACATAGCATACAAATAACTATAGATTCTCAGACTTAGAAATATTTAGCATGTTGAAAACAACAACATTTAATTAGCTACTTTGGAGCAAGAATCCCACTTACATGCAAGCTTATCATGTCAAAAGAAAATACAAGGGCATAATACTCACAAAACTCTACCTCTTACATGTTGACACAATTATCATAGCATGCATGGATTTATTCCTACAAAAATGACAAAATGGGATATTGGAAGAAAATGACATTTTGCAAAACTTGCTCAAAAGCTAAAAAAATTACACCAATGGATTCCTGGGATTTTTCTACCCCAAATCCATATATCACACTCATATCTTTGCTATTGAAAGACTCCCAAACCCTAGCTCGAAAAATACATGCCAACACTATAAGTCAAAACTTGCTATAATTGAACATTGCCAAAAATGGCCTAGTCCATATCTGGACATTTCCAGAAATGGAATTAAACCTAATAAACAGAAATAAAACAAGGAAAATAAAATAAAACAAACAAATAAATAAAGGAGGGGTCCCACCTGGCAGTGAGCCAGGGCCCCTCTGTGGGTATGACCAGTGGGGCTAGGGTCCACTTGTCACACACACACACAGCGGGCACACACAGATCCACCACCACACACACCTGTACACTGGCGCATGGGATCCAGCCGTGGCCACACGGGATCCTACGCCATACACGCACACACAACGGGCACACACACACAAACACACACACACACACACACACCTATAGCCAAAAAAGAAAAGGGGCTGGGGGGGATTAGAACCCGCGACCTCTCGGTCGTTTCCCCCAACGCGCACCACTGCGCTATCGAATGATTGCTGGTCAAAGAGGGGAACGACGCCTCTACTACTAACTGTCGACGACGAACACTGACGAAACTGAATAAATCGACACCGGCAACAGAGCACGGCGGCGACGCGATTCCGGTGAGGCAACGGTGCTCGGCTTCAGCGCGCACTGGCAGGGGCTTGCGGGGTCCTACGGAACCCATTCCCACACTCATAGGGGAAGAACCCTATGCGCTACGATAGTCTCGAGCTCGAGCTTGCGCTCGCTCGGACATGGAAGTGACGGCGGTGCTACGACGACAGTGAGGCTAATGGGACGCGTGAGAAAGGCTGGCGGTCGACTGCTCACCGAGAGGGGGGCGAAGATGTGCTCGGTGCAGCGACGGTGAAGAAGATCCACGCGACGATGCGTGGCGCGACGGAGCAGAGGAAGCATCCGGCGACGGAGACAGGGACGGGGTCATAGATTTGAAGGCGATCTCCTCCTCCTAGCGACGGGAATGGAACGGGGGCGGCATCGGGGTCCGGCTGGGCATCTTGGACAGCGAGGAGGTGGCCGCCGGATGCGACGACGACGATGAAGAAGCCAGCGGTCGACTCTAATTTTTCTCTGAAACTCTCTGCACTTACCTGCGGAGGGGGGAGAGAGAGGTGCAGGGAAGAGAGGTGGTGGCGGGGGAGCGAGGAATGGGAAGCCATAGGTCGGCACGGACATCGAGAGGGGGTTAAATATCCCCTGGAGGAGCGGCTCTCCTTGCCACCTTGGCCATGGCGGGGCCCTACTCGATGCTCTCTCTGAGAGGGAGCTAGAAAGGGAGGAGGAAGGGAACGCGGGAGGCGACGCTAACGCGCGGGACCGGCTCGGTCCACGTTGGAAGGTAGCAACGCATGCAGCTAGCTGGGCTGCGGGGATGTGCTAGTTGGGCCAGGAGGCCCACTGGCCCTCTCTCTCTCTCTCGCGCGCGCGACTAGAAAAAAACACAATCTTCTCTTATTTTTAAAAGCGAGAGACAAAAACTAAATCACGGGTTAGGGAGAGAAGTTTCAAAACAAAAGAAATACGTTTTTGGGCTCACAAAAATGCAAGCAATTTAATAAAAATGGTTACGGCATTTTTAGAGCAAGCAAATATTTTACCTAAATATTTAACTAGGCATTGTTGCAAAATTATTTGAGAGGGAAAGGCTCCAACCGTGGCAAAAGGATTACTTTAAAAATCCTAGTAGAATATTTGGAAGATGTTCCACATTTTAAAGAGAGAAAATAGCAAGGAAATTATTGACATATGGGATATTTGAATAAGAGAGAAGAGGTGATGTTTTTTTTGAAACGGGAGGGATTAGCGACACTCCACGCACACATCCATTCACTCCCAAGCACATACACTCACAAAAACACCACAACCTTGGTGCACACAAAACCAAATGATGATGAATGCTTATGATGCCATGATGCAAGAATGACATGAAGCAAAAATATATTTATCACAAACATGGAAGGTCCACATGAGATACATGACCAAAATGGCAAAGGGGCACTTGGGCTGTTACAACTCTCCCACACTACAAGAGGATCTGGACCCGAGATCTAAGAACGAAAGAACTCTAGAAATTCGGAATGGAGAAGATCCTCACGTTCCCAAGTAGCTTCTTTGTCGGAATGATGAGACCACTTCACCTTGAGAAACTTGATTGACTTGTTGCGAGTCTTACGCTCAGTTTCATCGAGAATAGCAACCGGATGCTCACGATAGGATAGGTCTTCTTGGAGATCAATTTCTTGGAGGTCAATGGTACGCTCGGGAGTCTTGAAGCACCTCCGAAGCTGAGAGACATGGAAGACATCATGCATCCATACTAGGTTTGAAAGACTTCGAATACGTCTGCAAGTCGCGACACGTCCCATCATATATTATTATTTTACCAAGAAAACTCTAGAAAATGCAAAACTTCTTGAAAACTCAAGTAACTTGGCACGGTATCTTGAATTGGTCAAACAAGGTAGTGGAAAAAATTGGATAATTTACAGATGTCAGAAAAAAATGTGCTCCCGAACGGAGCCTTCTGGCCTACCCGAGAACCAACGTTCAACATTTTGTGGTTTTTGGACGTCCTTGAAAGGACCATAACTATGGTGGCTAGGTGGGCATGCCCATGGTAGGAATCCATGCCAGGTTTGAACGAATTCTGACACATCATGCACCTTGCAACACGTATGGTCATTTATCAGCCTTTTTCAACAAGAAAACTCCAGAAAAGCAAAACTTACCGAAAACCCAAAAAACTTGGTGAAAGGAATGATATGGTTTACTAAACGGGGGGGGGGGGGGGGTGAATAGGAAACTAACAATTTTTAACTTTTCTTTAACAAATTAGGTATAGAAACAAATAGGTTGGCTAAGTATGCAACTAGGTGAGCAACCTATATGATGGTAAACACAACAACAAAAAAAGCAAGCAAGATAAACAATATAGGTAGCTTGCACAAAGTAAAGGTAAGAAGTAACCACAAGTGGGGCCGATAGAGACGAGGATGTGTTACCGAAGTTCCTCCCCGGTAAAGGGAAGTACGTCTTCGTTGGAGCGGTGTGGAGGCACAATGCTCCCCAAGAAACCACTAGGCCCACAGTATTCTCCTCACGCCCTCACACAATGCGAGGTGCCGTGATTCCACCAGTGGTGCTCTTGTAGGCGGCGATCGAACCTTTACAAACAAGGTTGGGGCTATCTCCACAACTTAATTGGAGGCTCCCAACGACACCATGAAGCTTCACCATAATGGAATGTGGCTTCGAGGTGACCTCAACCGTCTAGGGTGCTCAAACACCCAAGAGTAACAAGATCCGCAAGGGATTAGTGGGGGGAATCAAATTTCTCTTGGTGGAAGTGTAGATCGGGGCCTTCTCAACCAATCCCTAGAAAATTAACAAGTTTGATTGGCTAGAAGCGATCAGGCAAAAATGGAGCTTTCAACAACAATGGAGCTTTGGAAGGGAATAGGTGGTCTTCTTGAGGAAGAAGACCCTCTTTATATAGTGGGGGAAAAGATCCAACCGTTATCCCCACTCTCAGCCTGCGCATTGCGGTACTACCGCACAAAGCCATGGTACTATCGCAAGGGACTGCGATACTACCATAGCAGGGTGCGGTACTACCACTCGCACGCTACAGACCAGACGAAGATCTATTGCACAGGGCAAGGAGTATTAGAACCGCCGGAGCAGTACTACCGCACGCCACTACGGTACTACTGCATGGTAGAAATCATCTGGCATAGGAGATGCACGGAAGTAAAAAATTACTTCCGTGTCTACCTCCGCTGAGGGTGGAGCTGTGCAAAAGTCCGGCACGGTCGTACCAGACAAAAATCACGGTACTACCGCTTGAGGCCTCATGTAAAAAGTTACATCCGCGCCTACTATCACAAGCGCACGCAATAGATGCTGGGGACAACGGTACTACCGCTCGTGGGAGCGGTACTACCGCTTGCTGCAGAAGCCTCCATCGAAACGAAGGAAAGGTGGTGCAAAAGAATAGATGTGTACATGTTGATTCCACCCAAACCTTTCCAAAGCGGACCCCCTCTTAATAGTACGGCTTTCCTATGACTCAAATCCATCGAAGAGAAATGTAGAGTACAACTGTCTTTGATAGACTCCGAGGGGCACTGAATCGTCTTGTGCCTAGACATGAGATATCTGAAATGCTCAATGCGCACGATTAGTCCGCTAAATCATTGTCATCAATCACCAATACACATTAGGGGGAAATATGCCCTTACACTTGCATGGTGCATTAAATTGGTCATACAAGGCCATGAAAAAAATTGGGGGGATTTCAAGGATGTTAAGAAACAACGCGCTCTCACACAAAGTCTCCCTAATGTTGGAGCTAAACTCGATAGATCTCAGGTAGGGGTTTCTGAGCTGGTGGTCTCGGCTAGATGGTAACAGGAAGTAGAGACATGGTGTTTACCCAGATTCGGGCCCTTTAGAAAAGGTAAAACCCTAAGTCTTGCTTGTATTTTATTGATTATGGATGGGGTACAAAGTACAGGTGATCTACCTCGAGATCGTGTGAATGAGTCTACAAGTCTTGCCTCTATAGACTAAACCTCTCAGATTGTAGGGGGGTACCTAGGATTACACATAGTCAGTTCCATCTAGAGATGAATATGTCGAATATTTGAATATGACTTAAAGTATGCGCCAAGTTTGCGGAAGATTCCATCTTGAGTATGTCGAGGGTTATTGCTAGTACGACCCCCTAATTCAGGATGCCGTCACTACCCAGACTCCCACCGTTGAACATGGTCTAATTTCGACATTCTTGAAATTAACCCAACTTTTGCAAGAAGTTGGGTACAACTAAGATACACATCCATGCTAGGCTTGAACAATTTCCGACATAGTATGCAAGTTGCGACACGTGTGACCATTAACTTACTTTTTTGACCGAGAAACTCTAGAAAATGCAAATTTTGTTGAAAACCATAATAACTTGGCACGATGACTTGAATTGGACATACAAGCCAATGAAGAAAAGCAAGCTCATCTAACGGATGTCAAAAAATAACATGCTCTCAAATCGAGCCTTGTGGCCTCCCCGGACACCTTACGTTGTACATGGTGTTTTTTAGATATTCTTAAAACGACCCCAACTTTTAACATCACATGGGCATGCCCATGACACATGTTCATGCTGATTTTAAGGAAAAAAGTGTTCAAAATCGTAATTTAAACACACACTTAAAACTCATATTTAAAATTTTCAATATAACTAATAAATATAAAAGGAAAGTTGAAACCAGTAAATGATTTTAAAAAAGCATTTGACAAAAAAATGTGGGAAAAAGAATTTAAAATCAAAAATTTCAAAACTCTTATTTTGGTATTCCAAAAAATAATTCAATTTTTTTGAACTAGTTTCAAAAAGAGTAATGAAGTTCAAAAAAATGAATTAACGAAGAAAGCGAATAGAAACAAAAAAAAATGAAAAGAAAAAACCGCTTAGACGTTGGCCCAACTAGGAGACGACCTCGATCCCGTCGGGTGCCTGTCGGGCCGGACAAAGCACTCGGGGATTTGAAAAACGAAATCATTGATTCGAAGCTTTCCCTGTTTTAAAAAAACATAAATTCAAAAATCCTCCCTTTTTCGAAAATATTCACAAATTCAAAAAATATTCAGGGATTTCAAATAATGTTTGCGCGTTCAAAACTTGTTTGGATTTTTTTAAATGTTCTTTTTTTCCAAATAATTCTACACAAATGCAAAACATGTGACATTCAAAGAGAAATTTGGAATTTTTTGTACGTATTTTTTGATTATTTTGAAATTCCATTTTTAAGTGTTTTTCTAAAAATGTTCGTGTTCAAAATTGTGTTTGCTATTTTTAAAAAAAAGTTGAGTTTTGACATTCTAGGCAATTTTCAAAGGCAAGAGCATATATTTTGAATTTTCTGTACAATTTTTAAAGTTCGAATATTTGTATTAGTTGATTTTTTTCAAAATTTTAAAATCTTTTTAAAGAGTGTGATTTTTCTTGAAAAGAAAAAAAAGGAAATATGTGGAAAAGATAACAAACAAACAAAAAAAAGAAACCAAATAGTGAGAAAAAGACAAGTTTGCTAGAGTAAACCTCTCAATGTCCTCAATTTTGATTTTTTTGACAATATTGAATAAAAAGCATGGATTCGATTTCATCAATTTTATAAAAAAAAAATCATGAATTCTAATAGAAGAAAATAAAATGAAAAAATAAAGAGAAAAATAAAAAAGAAGAAGTAAAACTCGCAAAACAAAACCATAAAAAGAAGGAAAAGTGAGTAAACCTTTGACCTCCTTGTCCCAAAGAAACCATTAAAAAGGAGGAAAAGTAAACCCACTAGCTCCTCGTTTGGTGGGACATGAAGAGAAGAAAGAAGAAAGGAAGAAAAGGGATGTAAGTACTCACACGAGGTGGGTTGTTTGGTTGGCTACTGCAACCGAACCCTTTACGAGAAGGTGACGGGTTTGAAGCATGTCCCGCGCACTTTTTGCACATTAACATAAAAAGGAAAGATAAAATGGCCATGTGTTGGCGCTCGATATAAAAAACCAAAATATCCATATCAGTTGAGTACATAGCATGCACATCCCATGAACATGTAATGGTTGCAAAAGCTTCATAGGTTGTAAAAGTTGATGTTTCCTCATGAAAAACATATACCAACCTAAACCAACAGTTTTATCCACTAATCTACAAGTCTTGAATATGTAATCTAATATACTAATATATGAACGGTGAGTTCTCCACTAAGAGAGAGGAAGAAGATAGCAATATAGTGATGTCATGGAGGAAGATATTGTGGAGCAGCCATCGCGAGGGGATGTCGAATAGCCGATGGGTCAAGCGATGGGAGGAATCTCACAAGAGAGGTTGGGGAGCAGTGCATGGGAGGGAGGGCTACCAGACAAACGACCTAAGCGATATAGCTTCTCGAGGTCATGGCTAGCGCTAGCGAGGTCATGGCTAGCGGCTAGTCATGTCGTGAGGATATGGGATGTTACGCCCAAGATGCGATCATATACTTATTTTGGCATGAGAGCCTCGACAGGGATAGAAGCGCATCTCGCCGTGTTGCAAGAATGGATATCATTACAAGTACATGTACAGAAGAGATGAGTAAATGGAATTGGCTTACACTCGTCACAAGCTACATAATTATCACATCAATACAACAACATATTCAAACATCATACAGAAGAGAAGGGTCCCACTACGGACGAAATCAAACGATAAAATGACATCCATCCTTGCTATCCCAAGCTGCCACCTGGAACTCCTCCTAGATCGATGAAGAAGAATAAGATCACCAAACAAACAAGCATCGCGCTCACGTCAAATCATCACATTACCTGTACCTGCAGCTATTGTTGTAGTAATCTGTGAGCCACACGGACTCGACAATCTCATTTCCAAGGGTATCAAGACTATTAAAACTTAATGGGTGAGGTATGGTTAAGTAGTGAGGCTGCAGCAAGCGACTAAGCATTTAATCGAGTGGCTAACTTACGAATTCAGAAAGTAGAGTATGGTGGTCTACGCATAACGGACGTGAACTAGTAATGATCACTTACTGATCCTGAACACCTACTTACGTCAAACATAACCCCACCGTGTTCTCTCTCGGATAAAAACTCACGAGAAGAGACAGTCACGGTTACGCACATAGTTGGTGTACTTTATTTGAGTTTACTTCAAGTTTACTATGACCGAGTGTTAAACAAAGTATCCAAGTTTGCCACATAACCGCAGGCACGGATTTCTGAAAGATTTAACCCCGTAGGGGTGCTCCAACTCATCCATCACAAATTAACTACACGCCGTGGGAATAACCTCGACCACGAATCTCGTGATCTTCCTAGGCAATTCCACAGGAAATCCTTTGCCTCGAGATAGCCCGAAGAAAAGTCGGAATTCCTCACTGAAGACGTTCAAGAAAGCTAAAACAAATCCAACAAGGCCGCCCGACGTGTCGACGAACCCGATACGAGCCACGTATCTCGTTCTCAGGACACGACCGGAGGGGACTAGCTACGAGGAAAACCAGTCCTCGATTTTCCTCGAGGCAGCCTCACACGCAGCCCGTTTTGTAGCAACACTCATGAGGAGCACTGGCCTAAGGGTTGATTAAATTATCCGCGGATGTCGGTGGGTCCCTATGCAATTTCATTAGTTATTAGGCAAATGGAGTACCAATGTTGGGCCTTGCCAAACAAGCTTTATCTTAAAACGAAAATCAAGGGGGTACCCATAACAACCAGTTCAACTAGTTATGAAACATAACACCGGTTCACAAGTAACTAGGGGCGGCAAGAGCGGAACAAAACACCGAGAAAAAAGGCCAAGCCTTCCACCCTTTACCAAGTATATATGTGCATTAAATTAAATAGCAATAATATTGTGATAACAAAAGAATGTCCATGTTGACACATGGAAGCAATTGCACCTTCAGCTAGAAACGCTATAAGAGGGGCTGAGCAAGCGGTAACATAACCAAACAAAGGTTTGGTGGGATGTGGAGGGGTTAGAGGCTTTTCATGACAATGTTGGGAGGCTTGACAAACAAGTGGTAGGTAGCGTGACATCACAATAAAAGTGGGACAACTAGCATAACAATGATAGTAGTGGTATCCAGGGAAATATGTTATCTTGCCTGAGATCCCGCTTGGAAGAAGAACGAGTCCATGAAGAAGACGAGCCAACGTAGTCGAAGGAATCCTCACACTACGAACGCTTTCAGAACACTATCGAGAAGAAGCAATCCGGAACAAACAATCAACACTCGATAACACCACAACCTATGCATGACATGATGCGCAAACGAATATGATGCATGTCCGGTTTAATATGCAATGCATGGCATGGCATGACAAGCACAACAAACAACTACTACATATTAAGAGAAGTTCAATATGCAACGAGTTGCATATTAACGAAACTCCATGTTCTATTATTTAGTTCACTCCCAGTTAGGTACACGACAATATGCAATGTTGTTAAACATGGCAAGAGGTGAAGCATAACTAACCTACTCTATCTAGGAATCTTAAATGAGGTCGGAAACAACATATATCATTTCCGAAATGACCCCATGTGTTAATTTCGAAATTGGTCCAGATATGAACTATCCGTATTATATTTGTTAAACGACAGAATAAAGCATACCATGCAATTCTACATGTCATTCTAGTCGATTTACATATGTAGAACACCTCAAACGGAGCTACGGTCTAAAAGATATGAGCAACACAAGATGAATATGCCATGAATGCAAAATGCATGAAAATGACAACCACAACACTACAAAACATGGATGCAACATGATAATATGATACTACATCAAATTCTAAGCAAGTTTCATATATGGCATGTCCAAAACAGAGCTACGGTTCAACCACAACAACCAACACAAGGTTTAGTGCAAAGCTGTCCAAAACAGCAACATGTCATATTGCACACATGAAAACAACAACCTACAAGATCCTAAAATGCAAAAATTAAGCATGGGGCAGTAGCATATAACACACACTTCATTTCATCTTCACATATCATACACAAAATATGCATGGATCACATGGTAGGAAGCTCACAGCATGGCATATGGAACTAAGCATTTTTCAGACTTAGTGAAAATAACCCAGTTTTTGAGAGAGTAGTTTTTATTACGAAGGCATATTGACAGCAGTGAAACTATATGCTACAAGGCATATTATGGCATGAAACTTAACAGAATACTAAAGGACATTATCAAATACAAATAACTCCATTACACCTGCCCCAAAGGGGTTCTAGATCACTAGCAAACCACATGGCGATACAACAACAAAATATTACAGATTCCAGACTACGAAATATTTTAGCATCTCAAAACAACAACATTGGTTAAGCAAATTCTCATGATGAAATTTATAGCTAAACTCAAGATCCATGGCATGGAAAACCTATCAACAACAAGTAGACATGGCATACTACAACACACTCCAAAGACTCAACCACAAGGAGGCATGGATTTCTTGATACGGGCACCGCAAAATGGAACTCTCCGTCAACAGATTCCAGTTTTAACGTGATAGCAACTTAAGGGCAAGAAATACACATAATAATTAACTTCTACCTAGCAACGAAAGGCATGACATCAAAGTAGACATATCCTAGAGCAATACTCATGAAGACACCATATGTAGAAGACCAACAGTTGAGATGCAATCATCGACACAACATTGAATAAAATAACAGATCTGGCTCTACGACAGGATGCAATTTTGCAACACAATTAACAGCAGGTAAATGCATCCTATAATGCATTCAAATGGAACCATCATGTAGAGCACATCAATTATAGCAAATTTCATGTATCACACTTATTCATACGTTGCACGGTTTGCACGATATAGGCCCCACAAAAATGCAATATGATGAAAACAGGCACTCTCAAGGGACTTAGAAAATTCTCACCTCCCGTGGGCTGGACAAGGATGACCCGGGACGGCGCGGCCCAGGGTCGCATTTGGCTCGGCGCTCGGGGTCGTAATGGGACGGGCTGGTCCCGGCAGAGGTTGAGGAAGAGGTCGGCGCCGTCCCGACTTCGGCGGAGCTCCGGCAGCGGCGAGGCGGCTACGGGGCCGCGGATCTGGCCAGATCTCGCCGGATCCAGGCCGGAGGGTGACGGGGCGGCGACAAGGAGATAGGGAGGCCACCGGCGGAGCTTGCGGCGCGGGGCGGCTGCCGGAGGGTGCGAAGGCTGACGGGGCGCGACACGGTGACACAGCGCGGCGGCGGGGGCCTCTAGTGGCCGGGTCACGCGAACGCGACGGCGGACGGTGGCGGCTCCGGCGAGCTCTCGGGCGGCTCTGCCACGCGGGGCTCGCGGGTCGCGGGGCGGCCGACCCGGGCCTGGGCGGGCCTGGCCTGTGCCCGGCGGGCCGCGGTGGAGGCGCTGGCGCGCGGGGCGATGGCTAGCCACGAGGAGACCATGTGGCGCTGCGGGAGTGGCCATGGGTGGCGGCTCATGGGCCGAGGCGACAGGTGGTGGTGCTGGGGGTTGGTGGGCATGGAAAACGATGCGGGAGGAGGGAGGAGGCTATTTTTTGACGTGGGGGTGTCCATATATATAAGTTTTGCCTAGGTTTTGGGTCTAGGGGTGGTTTTTCAACCCTCCAATCTCCACCGGACGATCCTGTCGGAGGGGTAGGTGTTAGGTGGGCTAGTGGGCTGTGGAGAGGGGTCGTGGGCTAAGGAGAGAGGGAGATTTGCGGCCCATGACACGATGTTTCAAAACACTGAAACGACTGATAAATAAACCGATGACCGCATCGCTACGGTTGACCGTTAGGTTATCAAACGAACTTGGAATGCGACGAAATTTGGGAGGCGGTCTACGTACACTATAATAAGACCTCACGCCAGGTTTTGACGAAATCCGAGAAAGTTTTATGCACGCCTCAAAAACAATATTTTTATCGATGCCGCGGGCACGTGCATGTGTGGTTGGTCTCGAAACAGTCGACAACACGAACGGAGAGAACCGACAGCTACAACCGGATGCAAGTTTTTAAAAACAAGTGACGATACTATGCAGATGATGCAAATGATGTAATCATGAATGCGACAACCAAACGAATCACATGCCGAGAATGGAATAAAAGGGTAATCTACTGGAGTGTTGGTCCCGGGCTGTTAGAACTCTCCTCCACTACACGAGGATCTCGTCTCGAGATCTAGAATGAAAAGGGGAAGATAAAGATCAAGAGGTAAAACTTAGTTGCTTCTTGACAAACGAGTGAAACCAAAGAAACATGAAGGTTGGAAGAGATGAAGAATGATATGAGAAACAAGCAAGAATTCACCAGAAATTTGGGCAGCACTTCGATAGGAAAGAGAGGCAAAACTTGATAAGAAGGAAAAGAACTTGAACATAGAACACAACACTCCGATTAAATGAAAAAGCAAGGGAATAACATGAACTTGATAAAACAAGATGATGGTTGAAAGAGAGCAACATGACAACGTCTCCGTAATATAAGAATAAAAACTAGATCCTTGGGAAGAAGAGAATGGAGAAGAAATGACAGCTTCTACCACAATTGAATTTGAAAACCATGGTAGAATGAAGTTGATGGAGAATCAACAACGAAAAGAATATCTTCTTATGGCCTTATGGACAACATCTCAAAATTATGAGGTGACAACCTACCACAACAGAAACAATTGATTGCTTGAGAGCAACAACATATGCAAAACTTCTTTCACGAGGAAGAGGAGGAGAAAACTCGGATCATTTATAACACCATGATAGCAACAATCCTGAGGAAATGCTTTAGGTGAAATCCAACCCAAGATAACTCCAAGAATACAAGATGCGTTTACTTATCTTATTCTTGACAATTTACCTTCGAGACTCCTCCTAACCAAGAATTTAATAACCATCTCAAAAGACAATGGAGAAGGAATTGAACTTAGAAATCCAAGATAAAGAACACTTGAGCACCTCCCACAAGAATCTTGATGAATACTTCGAGAAATAATTACATCCTTAACAAACCACCATGAAGAAGCATCGAGATGAACTCCGGAATGAAAGGATGATAGAAAAGAAGTGAAGGTTGAAAAGAACTAGATTAGGGCCTTCCAATGACTTAGATGATGCTTCGGGACAAGATACTTGAGCAAAACTAGGAACTCCAGAAAAGGAAGAAGACCACTTGGGATAAGGAATTTGATACCATGAACAACTCCGAAAGAAGGATTTAGATCACCTTGACCAACAAGAATAAGAATTATGTTATACTTATCCTTCATCAAATAAATTGATGACAAGCAACGGATTTAGCATACTTCTTATTCTTCTTGAAAAGATTGAAGAGAGATAGCATGAAGTTGAAGAACTCTTGAACGAACCACCGGTAAGAATTAGAAACTAGAGAGGATACTACAAATGAATGGCATAACATGAGATCGCAGGGAGCATGACCCACCTAATAGAGAACTTGAACGAAGCACCGGAATAATTGAGATACGAACGAAGGAGCAACACTTGAGAAAAATTTGAGAATGAAAGCTGAAAGATGAGAATGAAGAATCTTCTGAAATGATGGCTATCGGAGGATCGAGAAAAGAAAACAATTCTGAATGCACCGGATAGATATAGGAGAAATTTCTCATGAATGGAAACAATTTGAGATGATACCAACAAGCTGAAACCATGAATCTTCAAGAGAATGAGCAAAGATTTAAGAGATCCACTCCTTTGGTATTCAATGCAGAGAATGATGATGAGTAACAACATCATGAATTACTGAAATACTCCGAAACAACGAATAAAGAACGGTTGAGTCAATGATGAAAAAATATATTTAGATGTGATCTTGGAGAAGGAATATGACTGATGAAATCATTTTTACGTCATATTTAAAAAGAACTTGAGGACATCTCCGGAAAGATTAGAAGAGCTAGGTAAGATCCCGGGAAAAACACATATGGGTTATGGGCCCACTCAAAGAGATCACCGTTGAAACAATTGCTTAGGAAGAGATATTGCACCGGTAGAAATGAAAACTTGAAGAGGTGAGAACCTCAAAATAATTTGGAAGGATTGAAAGAAAACATGAACCTTCTGAGATATCTTCAGTACTCTGGAAGAATAGAGATATGAATAAGCAAGAGAGGCTTAATAAAGAATTCCAACATGGTAGAGCAATTAGAGAATTAAAATCATAGATGAACACCGAGAACTTGAATTGAATCCACCGGAGAAGAATATCAACACAAACTAGGAATTTGAGGATAGATCTTGAAATTGAAACTCCTGAGAATCTCCACAAGAAATCATCAGATACAATACAGAAGATAAGATAGCGGAAGCATCACATGAATAGAGAGGCACTTGGAAGAGAATTTAATCATTGAATAAAAAGGGCGGGAGGGTGGAAAAAACAAAGAAAACTTGGAATAGATGAGACGATCTCCAGAAAGAAATATGAGGATTGATCTTGCAAATATTGGAGAGGATTGAATTGCCTTGAAGAGAAGCACATCGGATAAAAAAATGATATGACAACTCCAGTTGAACAAAGGATTAGCATTCCCGTAAAATATGAAAACACTACTTAGAAAAGATATGAAATCACCACTTGACATCGAAGCAACTCGAATACCATATTCAAAACAAAACAAAGGATGAGGCTTCTGAAACAAGCCATAACAAATGCGTAATAGAAATTTCGTCCGATATTTTCGTGGTAAGTATCGCACGGGCTCAATCGTACATTGGATTGCCATATTGAAATGACGCTCGAATATGCTCCCTAGGCATAGCGAACTACAAGGCTTGACGAAGCATATCTGATGACATATATCGAGACTATCCTCTATAAGAAAGACCGTGAACAAGCAAATACACCAGATGTCGAACCCCAACCTCACATCATGATCTGTTGGAAGAAGCCTAGGTAACTACTTGAATTCCCACCTAAGAACTCCGGAAACTTTCCTGGTTATGCAATCGGGTGTTGGGGATACGAGAAGGAAATATCTCACACAACTAACAAGTCCTACACCCCAACTATATCCATCCTTCAACACATAACTAGAGGCTTAGGAAACTCATCTATCTCGGACCCTCGAAAACACAACAATACTAAGAATGGCAGTACATCCGAACTCTCTCCATCAGTACTGGGGATGCCGGACTCCTCTCGCCAAAACTAGTATTGAAGCAATTTCGAACATCCTTCGTCGTGAGATACTAAGGAAACTAAATGATAACGATGTGTCAAGAATCCCCTGGAGCTCAACTCCCCGGAAGAAATCAAATCAGACAGGAGGCACCAAGACAAAACTCCATCACATCGGCATCATAGAGATTCCAAAATATCCATGTGATCCTAAAACTTTTTTTGAGCGAGAAGAGGAGTAGAGTCAAAATTCCTAAGTCGTAATTCCTCACCAGAGCATAGAAGAGAAGTAAAAAGAATCCTACTCTCCGATATAACTAGACTCAAAATAGTTTTCACTAGACTCGACTCGGCCAAGTTCGATCAATCAAGGAGGCTCCTAGGTCGGTACAGGCTCTGATACCAACTTGTCACGCCCAAGATGCGATCCTATCCTTATTTTGACATGAGGGCCTCGACAGGGATAGAAGCGCATCTCGTCGTGTTGCAAGAATGGATATCATTACAAGTACATGTACAGAAGAGATGAGTATATGGAATTGGCTTACACTCGCCATAAGCTACATAATTATCACATGAATACAACAACATATTCAAACATCATACAGAAGAGTAGGGTCTGACTACGGACGAAATCAAACGATAAAATGACATCCATCCTTGCTATCCCAGGCTGCTGCCTAGAACCCCTCCTAGATCAATGATGAAGAAGAAGAACTCCAAACAAACAAGCATCACGCTCACGTCAAATCATCGCATTACTTGTACCTGCAGTTGTTGTTGTAGTAATCTGTGAGCCACAGGGACTCGGAAATCTCATTTCCAAGGGTATCAAGACTATTAAAGCTTAATGGGTGAGGTATGGTTAAGTGGTGAGGCTATAGCAAGCGACTAAGCATTTAATTGAGTGGTTAACTTACGAATTCAGAAAGTAAAGTATGGTGGTCTACGCATAACGGACGTGAACTAGTAATGATCACTAACTGATCCTGAACACCTACTTACGTCAAACATAACCCCACCGTGTTCTCTCTCGAATAAGAACTCACGAGAAGAGACAGTCACGATTACGCACACAGTTGGTGTATTTTATTTGAGTTTACTTCAAGTTTTCTATGACCGGGTGTTAAACAAAGTATCCAAGTTTGCCACATAACCGCGGACATGACTTTCCGAAAGATTTAACCCTACAGGGATGCTCCAACTCATCCATCACAAATTAACCACACGCCGCGGGAATAACCTCGAGCACGGATCTCGTGATCTTCCTAGGCAATTCCATAGAAAATCTGCCACCTCGAGATAGCCAGAAGAAAAATCGGAATTCCTCACTCAAGATGTTCGAGAAAGGTAAAACAAATCTAGTAAGGCCGCCCGACGTGTCGACGAACCAAATAAGAGCTGCGTATCTCGTTCTTAGGATACGATCGGATGGGACTAGCTACGAGGAAAACCAGTCCCCGAGTTTCCTCAAGGCGGCCTCGCAGGCAGCCCGTTTTGGACCAACACTCATGAGGAGCACTGCCCCGGGGGTTGAATAAATTATCCGCGGGTGTCGGCAGGTCCCTATGCAATTTTATTAGTTATTAGGCAAATGGAGTACCAATGTTAGGTCTTGCCAGACAAGCTTTATCCTAAAATGAAAATCAAGGGGGTCCCCATAACAACCCCGAGCATGTTAGGAGCGCTCAATTATGGAACATAACACTGGTTCACAAGTAACTAGGGGCGGCAAGAGCGGAACAAAACACCGAGCAAAAGGCCAAGCCTTCCACCCTTTACCAAGTATATATGTGCATTAAATTAAATATCAATAATATTGTGATAACAAAAGAATGTCCATGTTGACACATGGAAGCAATTGTACCTACAGCTAGAAATGCTATAAGAGGGGCTGAGCAAGCGGTAACATAGCCAAACAAAGGTTTGCTAGGATGTGGAGGGGTTAGATGCTTTTCATGGCAATGTTGGGAGGCTTGACAAACAAGTGGTAGGTAGCATGACATAACGATAAAAGCTGGACAACTAGCATAGCAATGATAGTAGTGGTATCCAGGGAAATGTGTCATCTTGCCTGAGATCCCTCTTGGAAGAAGAACGAGTCCATGAAGAAGACGAGCCAACGTAGTCGAACGAATCCTCACACTCTAAACGCTTTCGGAAATCTATCGAGAAGAAGCAATTCGGAACAAACAATCAACACTCGATAACACCACAATCTATGCATGACATGATGCGCAAACAAATATGATGCATGTCCGGTTTAATATGCAGTGCATGGCATGGCATGGCAAGCACAACAAAACAACTACTACATATTAAGAGAAGTTCAATATGCAACGAGTTGCATATTGACAAAACTCCACGTTATATTATTTAGTTCACTCTCGGTTAGGTACACGATAATATGCAATGTTGTTAAACATGGTAAGAGGTGAAGCATAACTAACCTACTCTATCTAGGCATCTTAAATGAGGTCGGAAACAACATATAGTATTTCCGAAATGACCCCATGTGTTAATTTCGAAATTGGTCCAGATCTGAACTATCCATATTTTATATTTTTTTAAATGACAGAATAAAGCATACCATGCAATTCTACATATCATTCTAGTCGATTTACATATATAGAACATCTCAAACGGAGCTGGTCTAAAAGATATGAGCAACACAAGATGGATATGCCATGAATGCAAAATGCATGAAAATTACAACCACAGCACTACAAAACATGGATGCAACATGATAATATGATATTACATGAAATTCTAAGCAAGTTTCATATATGGCATGTCCAAAACGGAGCTACGGTTCAACCACAACAACCAACACAAGGTTTAGTGCAAAGCTGTCCAAAAGAACAACATGGCATATTGCACACATGAAAACAACAAGCTACAAGATCCTAAAATGCAAAAAATAAGCATGGGGCAGTAGCATATAACACACACTTCATTTCATCTTCACATATCATACACAAAATATGCATGGATCACATGGTAGGAAGCTCACAACATGGCATATTGAACTAAGCATTTTTCAGACTTTGTGAAAATAACCCAGTTTTTGATAGAGCAGTTTTTATCACGAAGGCATATTGACAGCAGTGAAACTATATGCTACAAGGCATATTATGGCATGAAACTTAACAGCATACTAAAGGACATTATCAAATACAAATAACTTCATTACACCTGTCCCAAAGGGGTTCTAGATCACTAGGAAAAGACATGGCAATACAGCAACAAAATATTACAGATTCCAGACTTAGAAATATTTTAGCATCTCAAAACAGCAACATTAGTTAAGCAGGTACTCATGATGAAATCTACAGCTAAACTCAAGATCCATGGCATGTAAAACCTATCAACAACAAGTATACATGGCATACTACAACACACTCGAAAGACTCAACCACAAGAAGGCATGGATTTCTTGATACGAGCACCGCAAAATGGAACTCTCCGTCAACAGATTCTAGTTTTAACGTGATAGCAAATTGAGGGCAAGAAATACACATGATAATGAACTTCTACCTAGCAACCAGAGGCATGGCATCAAAGTAGACATATGCTAGAGCAATACTCATGAAGACACCATATGTAGAAGACCTACTATTGAGATGCAATCATCGACACAACATTGAATAAAATAACAGATCTCGCTCTACGACGGGATGCAATTTTGCAACACAATGAACAACAGGTAAATGCATCCTATCTTGCATGCAAACGGAACCATCATGTAGAGCACATCAATTATAGCAAATTTCATGTATCACACTTATTCATACGTTGCACGGTTTGCACGATATAGGCCCCACAAAAATGCAATATGCTGAAAACGGGCACTCTCTAGGGGCTTAGAAAATTCTCACCTCGCGTGGGCTGGACAGGGATGACCCGGGACGGCGCGGCCCAGGGTCGCGTTTGGCTCGGCGCTCGTGGTTGTACCAAGACGGGCCGGTCCCCGCGGAGGTTGATGAAGAGGTCGGCGGCATCCCGACTCCGGCGGAGCTCCGGTAGCGGCGAGGCGGCTACAGGGCCGCGGATCTGGCCAGATATCGCTGGATCCAGGACGGAGGGTGACGGGGCGGCAGCAAGGAGATAGGGCGGCGACCGGCGGAGCTCTCGGCGCGGGGCGGCTGCCAGAGGGTGCGGAGGCTGGCAGGAAGCGGCGCGGTGACGTAGCGCGGCGGCGGGGGCCTCTGGTGGCCGGGTCGCGCGAACGCGACGGCGGATGGTGGCGGCTCCGGCGATCTCTCGGGTGGCTCTGCCACGCAGGGTGCAGGGAGGCTGAACCGGGCCTGGGCCCAACGGGCCGCGGTGGAGGCGCTGGCGCGCGGGGCGATGGCTGGCAGCGGGGAGACCACGTAGCGTTGCGGGAGTGGCCATGGGCGGCGGCTGGCGGCGGCGCACGGGCCGAGGCGACCAGGTGGTGGCGCTGGGGTTGGTGGGCATGGAAAACGATGCGGGAGGAGGGAGGAGGCTATTTTTGGACATGGGGGGTGTCCATATATAGCTGTTTTGCCTAGGGTTTGGGTCTAGGGGTGGTTTTTCAACCCTCCGATCGCGATCGGACGATCCGATCGGAGGGGTAGGTGTTAGGTGGGCTAGTGGGATGTGGAGAGGGGTCGTGGGCTGAGGAGAGAGGGAGATTTGCGGCCCGTGACACGAGGTTTTAAAACACCGGAAGGACTGATAAATAAACCGATGACCGCACCGCTACGGTTGACCGTTCGGGTATCAAATGAACTCGGAATGCGACGAAATTTGGCAGGACGTCTACCTACACTATAATAAGACCGCATGCTAGGTTTCGGCCCAATCCGAGAAAGTTTTATGCGCGCCTCAAAAACAATATTTTTATCGATGCCGCGGGCACGTGCATGTGTGGTTGGTCTCGAAACGGTCGACGACACAAACGAAGAGAACCGGCAGCTACAAATGGATGCAAGTTTTCAAAAACAAGTGATGATACTATGCAGATGATGCGAATGATGCAATGATGAATGCGACAACCAAACGAATCACATGCCGAGAATGAAATAAAAGAAGAATCTACTGGAGCATCGGTCCCGGGCTGTTACATGGGAGGAGCGGGAAGAGTGACAGAACCTATCTATTTAGAAGCGGGTGAAGGCTAGGATGGGCTACATATCAAAATTTGGGTTTTGTTTACCCACGAGTTAATGGACCAACAACGAGTAATCAACCATATAACTGATTAATTGGTTCGATAGGCAAGTTAATCAGCCTGATAAGTTAAGGCGACAAATAAGTATTATTCAAATCGACCACCTTACGCGTAGCGGTTATATGGCGTGTCAACCGATTAATCGCCCGAATGCTTGAACAATGGGTTCAACCTTAATTTAACCAATATTTAGGATTCCTGTGTTTTACCTATCCCTACAAATCAAGCACTCAATTATGTAGATTTTTGTGTTTTGACAATCATTTATTTTGCACGTAAAATACTATTCTATTTTAGAGTTTTCTAAATCATGCGAATCAAAGAGGGTCTTAGGCCTTGGGTTACTACATACGGGTTATTGTATAATACCGCTGCACTTCATAAGCACCGATGCATACAAGTAACACCACAATGCTACAGCTGTAAATCGATCTCATGGACTGTGGCTGCAATGAGCACCGTGTTCCTTCCTTGTAAGTTGGTTAAATCTTGGCCTTCTATTTGTATCCCAATTCCCACGAGCAGCGGCAGCACAAGGGGATCAATCATGAAGTCTGATTCGTAAACACACAATGATTTGATTCATATTTCTGAAATAAAATACTCCTTATCACTCATCTTTATTGAAGCATCTACAGCCGTATACATCAAATCCGGCCATGAAAAGTCCACGAACACGTCTGGATGCGTCCATGGACAGTGACTAGTTATACCTTAAATTTTCTCTTTCACAACCAGCTAACTCAATTATAAATTCTTGAATTCATATAATTACATGCAACATCTAAGATAAATCATTGATGGCGCCATGGCTCTGTCCAATGGTGAATCTTGGATGAAAATGAAAGGCGGGCTCAACTTCAATTCAAAGTCTGGAACGGAAAAACAATAGGCTGGAGACTAGGCAATGGGCTGAGAACTAGTAGTAAATTTTTATTTTTTAACAGACTTGAGCCTGTTGAAGCATGGCTAGTAGAATCTCCACTGGTTGTGTTAATGTTCAAAGGCCGACTGAGCCTCTCGGAGTGAAGATGTGTCACCGTGGAGGTAGAGTATGACATGGCATACTGACCGATTCATGGAACTCGAAGTGCTGCCATCTTCCATGGCCTACTCTTTCTCGTTGGAGCCCGTGGCCTGCATGTGCCCGATCCATGTAAAGTCCATGATAAATCTGCCGTGGTCAAAGGCCGACGCTTCCACCACGACGCAGGTGCGACGCTAGGGGTTGCCAATCACCTGTGGCGGCGTCGCGGCATGTGACTCCGCCTTGCCAACCTCTGCTGCGATGGCTACCGCTGCCTCACATGCCCTCTGCCTCGCATGGTGTGTACTCTGCGCCATATTAACATGTGACGAAGACATGCCATAAGTGTGGACGTTTACCTCTGACTTAGCGTGCCAATGAAGGGATTGCGCCTTCGAGATCTAATTGTCATTTAGGCAGACGCAATAGATTCCTGTTGGATTGATTCTGACTGATGTCGGGCGGACTCCTCCCGGGAGTTGCGAAGCGCAATGTGGATGCCCACCTTTTCGTTGGTGTCGCATGGGATGAGGTCATAGTCCACCGATTGGGTGACTGAGGACTCGGATCCGTTACCCGCCATGCGAAAGAAGGCCAGAAATCGCTGAAAAGGACCTTGAGGACAGAGTGGATTGCAGTAGTTAGGGTTTGATTTGAAAAGCGGACCAAGACAAATATACGAGGCGTCAATATGGGCCAGCGTGGGTCAGATCCAAAGTGATGGACGTTCCCAAGCTTTTCTATATCCATTCTACTAAGATCAATGGCTGGTACGCACTAAGCATATGTGATGGATGGTTGCTGTTCTCTGTCGTATGTGAATCATATGCAAATTGTCGTACATGTAGCACTGCTTTTTTGCTGCGGAATTGCTGTGTATACGACAGTTTCACATAGGATTTCTGTACTACGTTAAGATCGATGGCTGGTACGCACTAAGCATATGTGATGGATGGCTGCTGTTCTCTGTCATATGTGAATCGTATGCTAATTGTCGTACGTATAGCACTGCTCATTTTGCTGGGATACGAGGAATGCCAATGAGTCTAGACGTATAAGACAAGTATGAGGGGACTGTCTAGGCTAATTTTTTGTTTTGACCGGTTAATGTTTGGACCGTCCGTAACAAGTTTGGGGTGTCCCGGTGTAGATACTGTTAGTAGTACATGGTGATCTGGATCACGAATGGTGGGTGGAGATGTCAACTGAATGAATCCTCACTTCCGCTAATCTTGCTTTTGTTAAGTAAGCAACTTAGGATCATTGCATGTGCAGCGATCGACCTTCAGCCGGTGAGACAGAGCAGAAAGAGAGAGAAAATGAGAATGATATTGGTGAGCGAAAGAGAAACTGTTACCCCAGATAAAATATACACTACCAAATGATAAACCGGTTGCGAACTATGGGAAAGCGACCCAGCGAGTGATGCTGACGGTGCACCAGCTCCAGGAACACCGTCTCCATCCGCCTTGTCCTTCTTGCACGTTGTAGCCTAGCTTAGCCTAGTAGTCAGGGACTAGTTTAGTGCGGATGAAGAAAGATGCTGCTAATTTTTTTAACAAGAGCGTAGTAGGAGATAGGAATCTGCTGCTGCATTCGTCTTCCTCCTTGAGGGGAAGAGGATAAAAGGTCTCATCCGCCGTCACTCAGGTGATCAGGTCTCTCTTGCTGTTCAGCTCAACATGGAATCAGAAAGAAAAAAAGTCAGCTTGTTCTCCCTAGAATTATGCTGATAATTACATCATGTTTTTTTTTTACTTCTCATATATATTTTTTTGAAATTTTTACTTCCTCTTTCTATTTTGTTAAATCATTCTACACAACGGGGTTACTAGATAACAAGTTCCTGATAGCTCGGTGTACACAGAGTTCTTCGCAGGAACTTCCTAAGAATAGTTCTGAAGACTACATCGACAGTGTCAGATGGAAGCAGCAGATGAGGAGAGGCCACTGCTGAGCCATCGTTGCCTGCCTCCACAGCCACAGGTGATGGATATCCCTCTGCTCAACCAGCATCCTTGCTGCTGTCTATCACATAGTACCAAATGTTGAATCTCAAGCAGCATGTGTAACCCCGTAATCAATGTTAGTCCCTGCATTGTTGTTCAGGACGAATGTTCAAGATGCACGAGCGATGGAACAGTTGATATCAACAGACAGCCTGCTCTCAAGCAGAGCACTGGCAACTGGAGAGCATGCTTCTTCATCCTAGGTAAAGCTTGCTAGGAACATCTGCTTCGTGCTCCACATTTTCCATACAGAAGTAACATGTTGAGCGGAGCCTTGGACCTAAATCAGGTGCCGAATTCAGTGAATGCTTGTGCTTCGCCGCCGTCGCCAAGAACTTGGTCACCTACCTCACGACGGTGCTCCACGAGAGCAACGTCGACGCCGCGAGGAATGTGTCCACCTGGGTCGGCAGCTGCTTCCTCACGCCGGTCGTCGGAGCCTTCTTGGCCGACTCCTATTGGGGAAGATACTCGACTGTTGCAGTTTTCCTCTCCGTGTACATCTTTGTAAGCGAGAAGGCCAAAATACTATCAGATCGGTTTCTGAATTTACTGTAAAATGTTGCGCAACATTTCTGAATTTCATCACTGACAACATGCAATATCTCTGAAAAATTGTCTTGTGCCAGGGGATGATCATCATGACATCATCGGCGGCGCTGCCATTGCTCCTGCCTCGTTCTTCCGACGAGGGCGGCGGTGTCCATCGTACCGCCGTCTACCTGGGCCTCTACCTTGTCTCCCTAGGCACGGGCGGAATCAAGCCCTGCGCCACGGCTCTGGGCGCCGATCAGTTCGACGGCGCCGACCCGGCGGAGCGGGTGGGCAAGGGCTCCTTCTTCAACTGGTACTACTTCTCGATCAACATTGGTTCGCTGCTGTCAGCGACGTTGCTCGTCTGGGTGCAGGACAACATCGGGTGGACCGTCGGGTACGCGATCCCGACGGTGCTCATAGGATTCGGCCTCGCCGTGTTCGTCTCCGGTGGGAAGATTTACAGGTACAAGCCACTGGGGGTGGGAGCTAGCCCGCTGACAAGGGTCTCCCAGGTGGTCGTCGCAGCCGCAAGGAATTGGCGTCTCGACCTGCCCGATGATACCTCGGCACTTCACGAAAATGGCATGGCTCAGCACACCAGTCAATTCAGGTTCTTTGACAAGGCTGCGATCGTGCTGGCTTCGTCGGAGAAGAAGGGCCCGTGGCGGCTCTGCACGGTATCGCAGGTGGAGGAGCTGAAGATGCTGCTGAGGATGTCGCCCGTCTGGGCGTCGATGCTCGTCTTCTTCGCGGTCACCGCTCAGATGTCAACCACGCTGATCGAGCAGGGCATGGCCATGGACAATCGTGTCGGCGCCTTCGTCGTGCCGCCGGCGTCGCTCTCCACCTTTGACATCGTCAGCGTCCTCATCTGGGTTCCCCTCTACGACGCTGTGCTGGTGCCGCTGGCACGGCGCGTTACCGGCGAGTACAGGGGATTCACGCAGCTGCAGCGCATTGGCGTCGGCCTCGCACTGTCCGCGGCCGCCATGGCCTATGCCGCGTCGGTCGAGACGAGGCGGCTGGCGGCGGCGCCGGAGACGTCGATAAGCATCATGTGGCTGGCGCCGTGCTATTTCGTGCTGGGCGCAGCCGAGGTGTTCACCAGCATCGGCATGCTCGAGTTCTTCTACGACAAGTCCCCGGGATCCATGAAGAGCTTGGGCACGGCGCTCGCGCATCTCGCCGTCGCTGGCGGGAGCTACCTCAACTCCGCCCTGCTCGGCGGCGTCGCGTCCGGCACGGGCTGGATCCCGGACAACCTCGACGAAGGCCACCTCGACTACTTTTTCTGGTTCATGGCTGCTCTCAGCGCGCTCAACCTGTTCCAGTTCGTTTACTGCTCCATCAGATACGAAAGCTAATGGCCATTTCCAGAAATGCCAAAAGTCTGAACAGTACATTTGAGTTACCATATGCAAAAGTTTCGGAATTTTTGTATGCAACATAAATACTGGAGCACTCCTTCCGTAAACTAATATAAAAACGTTTAGAACACTATTTTAGTAATCTAAACGTTCTTATATTAGTTTACAGAAAGAGTACTAGTTAAAATGATATTACTATATTAATCTCATTTATAATATATCTATGTTGGACAAAAAACTAAAATATTTCTTACACATTGTAGCACTATTGTTTCACTCCCATAAAGTTCAAGTTCTTGGGAGAATATAACACTACGGATGGGCTCTTAGCCGTGGGATGGTGTTGTGTTCCCAGCCGGTGCAAGCTAAAGTCCCATGAGCGATATTTAAGCATATTGGTTAATGTCGCGGGTTTGACCGTTTGAGCGTGGGTCTCAGACCTTTTTCAAATAAGTAATGCTAATAATACTAGGCCCTTTCGAACTTTTTGGTTTTTTTGGAAAAAAATTCACCAGCCCTATTTGAGTGACACGTTATCGTCAGATTGCACGGGTGTGTACACCCATTCTCCCCGGTCTCTGTTATGGTTCGCTCTGGTGCGCATGCTTTCCAGCGTATTCGCTCCACATTGTTGGGTTCCTCTTCCTCGAGTGGTGCTGTTGATGGGAGGTTTCTTGCCCAAGCTGGTTCTATTCCTTGTGAGTATTGCTCTTTTTGGGCTTTTATCAGCAATGTGTGATTTTGGCAAAGAAAGAATGTTGTTTTTACAAGGCTGTGTGTTTTCAAGTTTGAGTGGTGATGAGGCGCGGCGACGACGTCAGGAACGGCAAGATACCAGTCATGGGAAACGTCCTGTAGATTCATCGCCTGGTGAGTGCTTCCTTTTTTTTTTGAACTCCTTTTGTATTGTTTGGAAATAAAATAGTGCTGATTCGTTGATTTTTGCAGTTGGAAGGAACGTTCGGCATGCACTTGGAGAACTCATTGATCCTTGTCTTGTTGCTGTTAGAGCTGCATCTGATGTGGAAGTTCTGTATCGTCCGTATTTTGCTGTTGGCTGGTTCTTTGGCTCTTCGTGTGGACCGACCCCTTGTGGTATGCTTATTTATTTTGTACTCCTTATTATAATTGTTTATGTGCTCCGATGTGTCTGGTGGTTTAAGAATTTCCCTGTTTGCTTTGTATAATTCTTCCTACACTTGTTGTTAGTTGTGTTGATGCTGCTTGGAATCATCGGAAGCGAAGCATTCTTCGAGGTTATTACACAGGTAAATATAGAGGTGTTTTGTTTATCATGTGTACGGCTGTAAAGTGTTTTGTTCTCGATCAGTTTACCATTGCAATTCTCTCTTATGTTGTAGTTTCTGTTATGGAACCGCCATTTGCTAAGGACAATATATTACCTCTTAAAGGTAGTAAAGTTTTTATTCTACTCTTTGGATTTTGTTTGTTTGTTTGTATCTGCTCACTCCTTGTTGCTTCTGTTATTTCTGTCAGGCGTTTCACGTGTTCGTTCTTATTATGGTGGTCCTGAGTGTGTCTGCCCGGCGTGCAATGCTGCATTTTGGTTTTTGAGGTCTGCAAGAGTTATACCACCGGTCGTGGTCGCCTTCCAATGTATACTGGCTGCTGCAAGGGAGGCAGGGTGTTGTTGCCTTCATTTCCTGACTGGCCATCTCCTCTTAAGGATTTGATCAAGTCTGATGGGGGTCCTGTCTCTAGCCATTTTATGTGTTTGATTAGACATTACGGTTCTATGTTCTGCTTCACATCTCTTGGCGCTTGAGTTGATCAGAGTTATTAATATTTGCGCAGGACCGTATGTTTTGAAGATGAATGGTGTAGTTTATCGTCCTATTGGTCCTCTTCTTCCTTCAAGGAATAGTACGCCAAAGTATGCCAAGCTTTATATGGTGGATTCTGTTGATGAAGTGCAGTGTATAATTAGAAGCTAATCGTTTGGACTTTCACTTCCAACAATAAGATGATTTGCGCTCTGAGATCTATCAAGGTATTACTGACGCTGTTGGACACGGTGGATCAACTCGTGAGAATTTGGGGATTCAGTTTATATTACATTCGAATTTGACGGGTGGTTCTCGGTACATGGTGCTTAATTACCATGATGATATGGCTATTTGTCGTGAGTATGGTGCTCCCGATCTTTTTGTCACTTTTACATGCAATCCAAAGTGGCAAGAACTTGTTAATGCTCTCGCATATGAAGGTGGCCAGACTCACGTTGATCGTCCTGACGTTGTCACTCGTGTTTTCAATATAAAATTTGAAAAAAAGTAGAAGATGTAAAGGATGGATCAGCATTTGGAGCTATTCGGGCGTGTGAGTTATTAGTTATTTTTCTTATTGTACCATTTTTGTCTCCTTATGTGAATTTAACGACTATTATTTTGGTTATATAATTTTCAGATTTGTATGTGGTGGAATTTCAAAAGAGAGGGCTTCCTAAAACTCACACTCTTATCTGGCTTAGAGAGAATACGAAGGATCCTTCGCCTGGTTTTATAAATAATCTCGTGTGTGCTGTGTTGCTCGATCCAATGGTTGACCCTTTGGGATATATACTTGTGGATGAGTTCATGGTTCACGGTCCAGTGCGATAACCGAAAAAACAAACTCAAATAACGCGAAACAATAAAACTTGTGAAAATGGAACAACGCCTGAGTAAAAAAAAATTGGAACATTATATTTGCATAAACAGTAATCCCTAGGGAAGATAAGTCCTCCACCCATTGCTATCCATTTTTACACCACAATATCAGTGAACAGTGCATCAACAATTACCCGAACAAAAACCGAAACAGTATAGGAATAAAACCAGAACGCTAATTGAAACTATAGCCCAATAAACTGAAACGGCAAACCCAAATAACATGAAACAATAAATGCTGTGAAAACGGAACAACACCCGAATAAAAAAATTAGCCCATCCCAACCATACACCGAATTATAATTAGAATAGTACACCCGAATAAACCGAAACGCAAACTGAGTAAACGAGCAATATACATTCACATAAACAGTAGTCCAGAAGAACTACCAAAAACCATTCCTAAAAAAATCTAAGCCTCCTTCTCCCTCGATACATTCACCTTCACGAGAAAAATAGCCGATGTTGCTGCCCTCATCTATCTAGCCTTCTCCTTCCCTGTGGTTAATCAAATCGAGGCTTCGACCACAATGCGGTCATTGAATCCATCTCTGTGGCATGCTCCATCACGACCAATGACGGTGCCCAGAGAAAGCCATGTCCCATGCAGCCTCTCTATCTAGGCTGCACTACCGTGCTACATGAGCTACAATATACAAAGCTTTTCATATCCACAACCCGAGCTACCTGGGTCTGATGGCACCTTTGATTACGACAGTCTACAAGCAGCCAACAAGAAGAGTCGACATGAAAATAAAACCTGTCACTCAACCAACCTCTTCACTCCATTTCCTATTCTATTTCTTGGATCGATTCAAAGACAATAAGAAAAATATGGTAGAACCAGTTATTCCTCAGCCACCAGTTATAAGACAGTGCGCGGATCATCCATAGAGGGCATTGTTTTCTCAAAAAGCTATTGTAGAACCATTTATTCCTCAGCCGCCATTTTTTCCCAAGTATGGACGTACCAATTATTCTAGAACACAGTTTGCAAAGCACATTGCATCGAACATCCTACTATTAGATTAGTCATTCATAGATACCACGTTTAAATAAGCTCTTTGCAAATTACTATCCATTATTTTTACACCATGACAACATTCTGCCAATTACTATCCATTTTTCCATGACAAACTTAAGGTTAAAATTACTTAACAATTTTAAATTTGAATTTTATTAAATAAATCCATGTTCGGGAGAGAATGAAAGAATGCCGACTCGGAAGTGGATATGAAATGTAGGTGAAAAAGATGCACAAACTAGACAATAAATATTTTCTTACTATAGGCTCTATACATTGGTAACAATCCCATTTGACTTCCCTGTAGATCAAACAGGCCACATGGTAATGAATCCAAATACATATTAGTGTTGTGCCCATTGTATTTTTTTAACTTACGACAGGTAAAAATATGTGCTTATGAAAAAAAATAGTCCAACCGGTTTACTTAATTTGTTAAATCATTTAATGTTTGTTATGTGCCTACACATATCACGCGGTAAAAGATAGAATTCATTTTATCTTTTTCATTTTATGTTCTCACGTAATATATGTTGTATTCTTTTTTATTTCGGTAAAATATGTACGAAAACGGTCATGGGCGCATGACAGGCGCGACGTGCGCCGCGCTTCTTTGGCGCTAGTATAAAATCAAAGGGCTTCTTCCGTGTTGGTCTAGTATGTTTTTGTGAAATACACTATAAAGTGGAGATAGTGAGATAGCATAGATCTTTGTACAAGGTTGGACGACACAGATATGGGGGTGCACCCAAACCTAGGTTTAGAAAGTCCATCCTTAGGGCCTCTCTGAGAATTCTCAGGACCCCTTACGACAGCAGACGACTGAACTTTGAATATCCCTTCAGACATCGGCACTCCATGCATCATGGTAACCTTGGGGTGAATGATCGACTCAATTGCAACTTTAACCAGTTCATCACACACATAAGCTAAGAGACTGCATAGCGTGTCTTCTGTAAGAGCGTTGAGAGCAGCCATTGGCGAAGGGTTACAAATGAAAGAGATAGACAGACTGCTATCCTTGGGCGAAGTTTGAATGACAATGTTTCCTAGTTCGCCTTCTTGTTCCAATTTTTCATGCTCTCGATTATCGAAGGCAGCATGGCTTGGGCATGGGCTTGGCTTTGAAGGCTAATGCGTTGTTCGATATCGGCAGTGGTTGCGATTGTGGCTTCCAGTGTTTGTTCTTCAATGCTCCACTTGTTGGCTCTACTTCTTTGTCGTTGCAGCTCACGATCTTCGAGATAATGATAGTCCCATTTGGCACCGCATCCAGTGTTGTTCACACGGCCACCCGCTGGCGGTGCTAACGGATCCTTACCAAGGGTAATGGTGATTGAACGGTTAAGAGGAGCGTTCCACCTGGTCGACGACCCTCGCGAGCTCTAAGATTCTGCGTGCTGCCTTGCCAGTTCTTCTTCTAGTTTCCTTCTTTGGTGATTTGTGGTAAATTCCCATATCTTATGATCATAATGGTACCGCCCCCTGACATATTTATACTCGAGGGGGTCCTTGAATTGCGGGAAGTGGTTTGGGATGCCCTTTGATGCAAGTGCAGCATCCTGCTTGTCCCATGCAGGTTTCTTCCTAACAAAACCACGACGCCGAGGGTGTGGTTACTTAATGTCCTTGATCGCATTTCCTTCCCCCATGACGATTGGATCATCATTGAGTTCTCCTGATTTTGCATCTTGAAAATGTTCCAATCATATACACTAATGGTAGGCAACTTCTACTGGATCTCAGAGATATCTATGTAGGGTTTCGTTGCAATCTCTTTTCTTCCTGTAGATTTCCAAGAACTCAAATTCTTCGAGAACTTATGGATTGCATGGTTGTTTACCTGATTCTTTGGGTAAGATAGGTTGTCATACTCACAAGGAAACTTGAATCTTGCGTGCACCCTTCTTATGAGGAGTTCTCACTGATTAGCTTTGTACATACCCCTTAAATTTGTCTCGTTGATGAATTAAACTTCTCGAAGGATGACACCTAGGGCGTTGCCATAGTGAGCAGCGGCTTTCTGCGGACTAACAGGCTCACTAGTCTTATTAACTCGTGTGACGACTATAGGATCAAGAGAGGCGTGGCTAGAGGGGGTGAATAGACTACGAGCAGAAATTTAAAACCTAACCTTTTACCAAGTTTATTGGTTGGTGGATTTTAATGGTTTCAACAAGTCTAGATAGTCTAACAGCCCAACACATGCAAGTCTATGAGTATGGCAGCAGAGAGTAAAGACATTGCACATGTAAGTAAAGAGATGGGATAGGAAGATCAAACACAAGTGATGACATGATGATTTTTCCCGTGGTTCCGATAGGTGGTGCTATCGTACGTCCACGTTCATGGAGTCTTAAACCCATGGAGGGTAACGGTCGCGAGTGTCCACAGAGGGTTCGACGAAGAAGCAACCTTGACTATACCATGACGGCCTACGTCCACGGAGGACTAGCCTTACTCGGGGTAGATCTTCACGAAGTAGGCGATCTCCTTGCCCTTACAAACTTCTTGGTTCACTCCACAACACGAAGCAGGAGGCTCCCAAGCGACACCTAACCAATCTTCGAGGCACCACCCTCCAAAAGGTAATAGGCTCGGTAATGTCGATGAACTCCTTGCTCTTGTGCTTCAAGATGATAGACTCCTCAACACACAATCACTCTCTCACAGATATGGCTTAGTAGAAGAGATGGGATTGGTGGAAAGCAACTTGGGGAGGCTAGAAATCAAGATCCATATGGTTGGAGTGGAAGATCTTGACCTCAACACAAGGGTAGGTGGTTCTCTCTCAGAAAACTGAGTAGGATAGGTATGGAATAGTTCTGAGTGCTTCTCTTTCGAGTGGGTGGTGGTGAAGGGGTATATATAGGCATCTCCAAAAATCCAACCGTTACACACAATAAGTCATACTCGGTGACACCGAAGTGTAAAACTCAGTGGTACTGAAGTGACAAAAAGTGGCAACTTTTGAATCTCGGAGGGACCAATATATAACTCTCGGTTGCACCGACAAGGTGACCAACGGTCAGAATTACCAAACTCAGTGACGCAGATTCACCATTCTCGATTGGAACGAAAGTGAGAATTTGCGTAACAGAAAGTTGGCAACCCAACTCGGTGGCACCGAGTGCAGTGTCGGTTGCACCAAAGTGTTAGGGTTTGGCTGAGTCTGTCTAGGGTTTGGAACTCGGTGGCACCGGGATAGTAATGTTGGTTGCACCGATTTGGTATATTTGGCTTAGGACAGACTTTGGTGGGAGAAAATGTGGATGTCTTGGTGACTGTCACTTGTGCACGTTTGAGCATACTGTTCACCATCAAAACTTTACCCCCTTTTAATAGTATTGTCTTTCCTATAGACTCAAAGTGATTTCTCACAAATATGAAATGTAGAGTCCTCTTGCTTGAAGCTTGGCCAACCTATTTCCTTGCATCTTGGGGTAATTCCACAATCTCCTCAACCTTTTTGCCAACTCAAATCTTCATGGACTATCATCTGAAATATACTAGATATAGGTGTTAGTCCAAGAGAATGTATGTTGTCATGAATTATCAAAACCACCAAAGGAGCATATTGTGCTTTCAATCTCCCCCTTTTTGGTAATTGATGACAACATACAATCAAAGCTTCAATTAAAGATCTGCATGAATGCAATGAATACTTTGAGAAACACATGACTAAGATTTGCTCCCCCTAAATATGTGCAGTCCTTTAAAGGATATTTGCTTTCGTATGCATGTACGCACATTTGGATGAAGGGATATAAGAGTCATGTGTATCTTGGCTATATGCATCAAGATATGTGAATGAATGTATATCCTTGATCAAGACTTCACTCTTGCAAACAATATGTGCAAGAAGTAAGAGATCATGTTGATCAAAGATATGATGCATATACTTACGTTGAGCTCTTGAGCATTCTAGTAGTAGAGACACACTTGAGAAAACAATGTTAGGAAACACAAGAGTATTCTACTAAGCAGAATCAAATGGAACTCAAAGATACCAAGATATGGAGAACATATAAAGTATGATAATCCTTAAGATTAATATGTCTCCCCCTTAGGCATAATTTTTTTTGAAATTTCTCCCCTTTAGATATGAAAGTAATAGTTCATCCTCTCCCCCTGAATCTTAGCATGTAGATATTGGGATTGGATAGGGTGAGAAAAGTAAGATATCAAATTCAATAGTAGTTTTCTCTCCCCTTTAGATATTATGTATTTTCCTCTCCCCCTAAATCCTATCTCCCCTTTTGCATAAGCATGTGACTCTCCCTTTAGCATGAAGCTTTGACATTCTCCCCCTTTGGCATAAAGTACCAAAAAGGTTAAAGTTGGGAGTAGTGACAGGGATCATTGATAAGGAAGGGATCCTGGAGATCAAGGGTCATTCAAAGTAGGGTCCAATAAAATACTAAGGGAATCATTGAATGTAGCTTCTCCCTTTAGCAAATTAGAGTTTTCTTCTCCCCCCTTTTTTTGAGAAGGGGTCATTGAAGGAATAGGATTGTCTCGAGAACAGTAAGCAAAGTAAACTGGATCAGGAAAACCTAAAATTTGAACTCCAAGAGAATCGGTGGCTCCGAGATTAATAAATCGATGGTACCGAGATTTGTGTGTTGTAGCTTATCTACGAATTCGGTAGGACCGAGTTATTTATATCGGTGATGTCGAAAGATAAACCAGGATTCTGTTCCAGAGAGACAAATGTAATTGTTTCAAAAGGAAAATGCAAAATATTTACAAAGGACATCAAATAGATAAGATTTGAGTGGTTACTAGAAATCATGCAATAAGAGAGCAAACCACACAGGTTTCTTAACTAAATGATGGGCGGTGACTAGGTCACCTATATTAGAGTATATTGACTTAGGAGCCAAGCAAGAATACTTGATCATAGGTCATACTCATCGTTTAAGCTCAAAATGGGGTTACCATTTTTCGATTAAGCATTTTGATGTCTTCATATCTCTTGAGTTGCTTTAGCCCATGACTTAGAGTAAAGCCTTTTCAAGGATATGAGTACATACTCTTTGAATGATGTTGATGACACTGCTCGTAGGTAAACTTTTGTTGAGGATGCTTGAGGTTGATGAAGATCAACTTGAGTTTGAAGCATTCCTTCTCGTTCTAGTACACTCATCACCTACTAAGGTTAGTCATGCAAGGAAGAACAATGGATATATCCTATTGACGTGATACCACTTATAGATTTGCAACTAAGATCAAGTATATGTCAAGGATATTTTTGTTGTCTTCTTCCTTCCATCATCAAGAGGGGTTGTGGATACTTGGTAATGACATGATTGCTTATAATTGGAGTTGATGGCAATCTTGTGGGATGAATTTCTTCCACGTACCTACAAAAGGTTAGATGCAATACAAGGGAGCATAGAATTCCATGGCATATGATAATGAGTTATAAGATCATGGAGACAATAATTAAGCTCATGCCCTTGCTTGCAACCGAGTGAGTCCATCTCAAGTTTGAAGCATAAATGATGTTCAACTCACTCCTCAAATGACAAAATGTCTTCTCATCAAGGGCTTAGTAAAGATATCTGCCAATTGCTTGTTAGTACGAACATGCTTAAGATTGGTATCTCCTTTGGCAACATGATCACAAATGAAATGATGTCGAACTTGGATATGCTTGGTTCGAGAATGTTGCACGGGATTATGTCCAATTTTAATTACACTTTCATTGTCACAAAGTAATGTAACATTTTTAACATGAATACCATAATCCTTAAGCGTTTGTGTCATCCAGAGTAATTGCACACATCAAGATCCAGCAGCAATATACTGAGCTTCGGAAGTAGATAGAGATACCGAGTTTTGTTTCTTGGAGGACCAAGACACAAGAGATCTACCTAAAAATTGACAAGTACCCGAGGTGGATTTTCTATCAACCTTGTCTCTGGCATAGTCTGAATCGGAATAGCCAACAAGATCAAAATAAGATCCCTTGGGATACCAAATGCCAAAGTTTGGTGTTTGTATCAAGTATCTCACAATAGTTTCATAGCCAAAAGATGACACTCTTTAGGTGCAGCTTGATATCTAGCACACATGCAAACACTAAGCATAATATCAGGACGAGATGCACATAGATATAACAAAGAACCTATCATAGATCGACAAACTTTTTGATCAACCAGTTCATCCTCCTTGGTAAGGTCAACATGTCCACTAGTGGGCATAGGGGTTTTCATACCTTTGCAATCCTGCATATTGAACTTCTTGATTAAGTCCTTGGTATACTTAGTTTGAGAGATGAAAGTTCCTTCTCTTGATTGCTTGATTTGCAATCCAAGGAAGAATTTCAGCTCACACATCATAGACATCTCATACTTCTCGGACATTAACCTTCCAAATCTTTCACTAAATTGAGGGTTAGTGGAACCAAGGATAATATCATCCACATAAATTTGACATACAAATAATTCTCCATTAACTCTCTTAGTGAACAAGGTTGCATCAATTTTACCAATTTCAAAACCTTTTTGAATGAGAAATTTCGTTAAGCATTTATACCAAGCACAAGGGGCTTGCTTAAGACCATAAAGAGCTTTGCGAAGCTTGTAAACATGATTAGGTTTCTTAGGATTTACAAAACCAGGTGGTTTCTTAACATAAACTTCTTCCTCTATTTCACCATTTTAAAAAGCACTTTTGATGTCCATTTGATAAAGTGTGATATCATGGTGATTAGCATAAGCAAGAAGAATACAAAAAGCTTCAAGTCTAACAACATGGGTGTAGGTCTCACCATAGTCCATACCTTCGACTTGCGTATATCCTTGGGCTACGAGACGAGCCTTGTTGCGAACAACTTGACCATCTTCGTCTTGTTTGTTTTGAAACACCCATTTGGTTCCGATGATGTTGTGCTCATCTTTGGGTTTCTCCACGAGTGTCCACACTTCGTTCCTCTCGAAGTTGTGTAGCTCTTCATGCATTGCGTTCACCCAATCCGCGTCTTCAAGAGCTTGTTCTACCTTTAAGGGCTCAATGCTAGAGATGAAAGAATAATACTCATAGAAGTTAGCTAGACGGGTTTTAGAGCGAGTGATTCTCCCTGTTTGTATATCACCAATGATTTGGTTTAGGGGATGGTTCTTGGTCACTTGAGATCGAACACGGGTCATCTTCCGATTGTTGGATGGTGGAGCTTGTTCTCCTTCATTATCATCTCGTTCATCTTCGTTGTTGTTGAAGATGTCGTTCCCTTGAGGTGGTGGTGAAGGTAGTTGTGGTGGATCTTCATGATGCACCTCCTCCTCTTCATCATCTTGTCGAGTACTGCTTGTGGATGCCTCCATGTCGTGTTGAGGTTCACCTTGGTGTGAGGTAGGGGCTTCCACTTGAGTTGCTGAAGTACTTTCTTTCACCTCCATGGGCCGAATCTTGCCAATGGGTAGATCTAGTATGGCTTCCGAAGGATCCTTATCACCTACATCATTTGGAAATTGTTCGACTTGCGAACCATTAGATTCATCAAACTTCACATCTACCGTCTCTTCAACTTTTCGAGTGAAGTTGTTGTAGACACGGTAAGTGTGGGAGTTTGATCCGTAACCAAGTAGGAATCCTTCATGAGATTTAGGAGCAAATTTAGTACGACGATGCTTATCAAGAATGTAGCACTTTGAGGCAAATACCCGAAAGTATCCGACTTGGGGTTTGTTTCTGGTGAGTAGCTCGTATGCCGTTTTGTCGAGAAGCTTGTGCAAGTAAAGTCGGTTTGTGGCATGACATGTTGTTTCAACGGCTTCTGCCCGAAAGTGTCTTGGCGTCTTGTATTCGTCAAGCATCGTTCTTGCCATCTCAATGAGCGTCTGGTTCTTCCTCTCAACAACTCCATTTTGTTGAGGTGTGTACGTAGCCGAGAACTCATGTGAGACACCTTCGTCGTCAAGAAAGGTATCCACATGGGTGTTCTTGAACTCCGATCCATTATCGCTCCGAACCTTCTTGGTCTTCACTTCGAACTGATTTTGCGCTTTGCAAGCGAAGTTCTTGAAGATCTTTTGAACCTGCGACTTATCATCAATAAAGAATACCCATGTAAATTTGGAAAAATCATCAACTATAACTAGACCATAGGAATTTCCATCGAGACTCTTATAAGCATTGGGACCAAAAAGATCCATGTGAAGTAACTCGAGTGGTCTCCTAGTAGTCATGATATTCTTAATGGGATGAATTCCACCTACTTTATTTCCAGATTGACAAGCACTACAAAGTCTATCTTTGTCAAAGATAACATCTTTAACTCCAAGTATATGATCACCTTTGATTAGCTTATCTAGATTTCGCATGCCTACATGTCCAAGTCTTCTATGCCAAAGCCAACCTTTAGAAGATTTTGCAATTAAACAAGTGTGAGGCTTGGATCTTTTAGTGAAATCAACAATGTATATATCACCTCTACGGAAACTGGTAAAGACCACTTTATGATTATCTCGACGAAACACTTGGCAATCAATTTCCATAAATAAAACATTGAAACCAAAGTTGGCAACTAGATACGGAAAGAAGATTATAGCCAAGGGATTCAACAAGCATGACATTTTGAATAGAGCTATCATGAGATATGGCCACCTTACCAAGGCCAAGTACCTTACCCTTAGAGTTGTCTCCAAAGGTCACGTACCGTCGAGGACCTTGATTAGGCGTGATCTATTGGAACATGTCTCTATCACCAGTCATATGATCCGTAGATCCACTATCAAGAATCGACTCTTTTCCTCCGGACATGTAATCTCCAAAGTTTTCCATAAGACTCAGATTCTTCATGATCTTCTCATACTCGATGTCCAACAACTCATCTTCTTCATAATGGCCATGTTCCACATTGTCATCATCAAGTGGGAAATCCTTGTCATAAAGAATAAGAGATTCGTTAGAATAGTGATTATGACAATGCTCAAGTTTATGAATGCGAATGGCTTCAAAGATAATGTTGTTGATAGTGGTGAAATCTCCTTTAGCACGCATAAGGTCATGGAGCTCAAATAGACATTTATCAAAGTTTGGATCACTACGCTTCATTTTGTGAAAAGCAACAGTTTTATGAAGAATTTCATAAAGATTTCCTAAGGAAAGATTTGGATATCGTTTCTCCAAATCAGTCCATAAGGTATGGGCACATGCAAAGTTCTTCATTTGAGAAAGCACGAATCTTGGTAAACCACTAACAATAAGATTGATAGTTCTTAGGTTACCAAGCATGTTAATTTCCTCTTTGTGTGTGGGATGCAACTCATCAATGGGGAGCACATAGGGTTGTTCAATATATTTAGTCAAATGGAATCTATTAAATAGATCAATCATGTCACTCTTCCACTAACTATAGTACTCTCCATCAAGAATGGGCACTCTACAACTCAAACTCTCCATTCTAGACATATCCATCTACCTCCACGGTGATTAAACCGAAGCAATGGAGACCAAAGCTCTAATACCACTTGAAGGATCTAGAGAGGCGTGTCTAGAGGGGGTGAATAGACTACTAGCAGAAATTTAAAACCTAACCTTTCACCAAGTTGTTTGGTTGACAGATTTTAATGGTTTCAACAAGTCTAGATAGTCTAACAGCCCTACACATGCAAGTCTACGAGTATGGCAGTGGAAAGTAAAGACATTGCACATGTAAGTAAAAAAGATGGGATAGGAAGATCAAACACAAGTGATGACACGATGATTTTTTCCTATGGTTCCGATAGGTGGTGCTATCGTACGTCCACGTTCATGGAGTCTTCAACCCACGGAGGGTAACGGTCGCGAGAGTCCACGGAGGGCTCTACCCACGATGGGTTCCACGAAGTAGCAACCTTGACTATTCCATGCGGCTTCCGTCCATGAAGGACTAGCCTCACTATGGGTAGATCTTCATGAAGTATGCGATCTCCTTGCCCTTACAAACTTCTTGGTTCACTCCACAACACGAAGTAGGAGGCTCCCAAGCGACACCTAACCAATCTAGGTGGCACCACCCTTCAAAAGGTAATAGGCTCGGTAATGACGATGAACTCCTTGCTCTTGTGCTTCAAGATGATAGACTCCTCAACACACAATCCCTCTCAGACGGATTTGGCTTGGTAGAAGAGATGGGATTGGTGGAAAGCAACTTGGGGAGGCTAGAAATCAAGATCCATATGGTTGGAGTGGAAGATCTTGACCTCAACACAAGGGTAGGTGGTTCTCTCTCAGAAAACTGAGTAGGATAGGTATGGGATAGTTCTGAGTGCTTCTCTTTCGAGTGGGTGGTGGTGAAGGGGTATATATAGGCATCTCCAAAAATCCAACCATTACACACAATAAGTCAGACTCAGTGACACCGAAGTGTAAAACTCGGTGGTACTGAAGTGATAAAAAGTGGCAACTTTTGAATCTTGGATGGACCGATATATAACTCTCTGTTGCACCGACAAGGTGACCAACGGTCATAATTACGGAACTCAGTGACGCCGATTCACCATTCTCGGTTGGACCGAAAATGAGAATTTGCGTAATAGAAAGTTGGCAACCCAACTCAGTGGCACCGAGTGTAGTGTCGGCTGCACCGAAGTGTTAGGGTTTTGCTGAGTCTGTCTAGGGTTTGGAACTTGTGGCACCGGGATAGTAAAGTTGGTTGCACCGATTTGGTATATTTGGCTTATGACAGACTTTGGTGGGAGAGAATGTGGATGTCTTGGTGACTGTCACTTGGGCACGTTTGAGCAAATTGTTCACCATCAAAACTTTACCCCCTTTGAATAGTATCGGCTTTCCTATACACTCAAAGTGATTTCTCACAAATATGAAATGTAGATTCCTCTTGCTTGAAGCTTGGCCAACCTATTTCCTTGCATCTTGGGGTAATTCCACAATCTCCTCAACCTTTTTGCCAACTTAGATCTTCATGACTATCATCTGAAATATACTAGATAGAGATGTTAGTCCAAGAGATAATGTATGTTGTCATGAATTATCAAAACCACCAAGGGAGCATATTGTGCTTTCAACGACAAGCTTGTCGGTCCCAATAGCATTTCGGTTGCTTCTTGGATTTTGAAACATGCTCGTTCACCTTCACCTCTTCCTCAGGAGAATAGTTAGTATCCTCTTCATTAGGGCCCTTATTAGGATTACTCTCCGCACCGGGATCAATTGTGTAGCAACTGCCTCTCACATAGAAGTCATATGGATTAACCTCCTCCTCATAATCTTCCTGTTCCTACACTTCCGTAAATGCATCTTCACCGTTTGTCGAATGTGTCAAAGAAGAGTCGGCCATGTCGTCCGTTCGATTGGACATCTACAAAAACAAATAGGACATATACTTATTAATTCATATACAAAATTCGATATGACCTTTGCTAAAAATAGGACATATTGGTTGCCAAAAATTTGACGAAACGGAAATTAATCAGCGTTTCACCAAAACATTGGCAACCCTAAGCATTCCCTGCACATAATAGACAAGCAACCACATTTTCATCGAAACAAAATTTCAACCACGTACATTTCCTCAAATACATCTGTAAAACAACTCACAATGTTACAACTGCAACTAATTTACGCTAAAAAATGTGTAGCAATTCTAACCCATATGTGTGTGAACATAAAAAAAGAATCTCGATCACTTATCGGCAGAATCGACGTATTGGATCCGATGGGGCAGTTCGATAACGACAGCGGGGAGGGGGTAAATAAGTCGCGGTGAGTTCGAGGTCGTTGGGGTCGTTGGCACGACAACAACGGGGGAGGGAGTAAAGGCGCTGCAGCGAGGTCAAGGTGATTGGGGACGACTGCCGCTCGAGCAGCACGGCGATCAGAGGGGAAGGTGGGCGACGGCAGGGGAGGGGGTAAATAAGCCGCGGTGAGATCTAGGTGGTTGGGGTCGGCTGCACGACGGTGGGGGAGGGCAATGACGAAGACAACGGCAGCGACGCAAGGAGCGAAGGGTGTGAGCGTGCGAAACGAAAGTTTTGATGTGAACATTCCCCCCCCCCCAAATTGACAAAGACAAAGGGGAAAATAGCTATGGCGTTGGTGATTTCATAGCTATGTTAGCTATGGCGCTGGTGACGTCACTAACGACATATTTGTTTTCCTTCCAAAATTACATCTAATTCGACTTCTGAAGGTCAATACAAATATAGAATAATAAAATACGGTCAACAAAATGTTAAAAGGGAATGGATAAGGTCACATAGGCAAGAAGATCATTACATTAATATTAAAATATAGTCGAATGTTGTCGAATTAATAATAAATAAAGATAGATAAAAATCAACTACGATGTTGTTTTTCGATTTCTCTTGTTTGTGCGGGGGCTCTGAATGGAAGTTTTTCTCTTCTTTGTGCGGGGCTCTCAACGGAAGTTTTTCTCTTGTTTGTGCGGGGGATCTCAATGGAAGTTTCTCTATCCAATGTGCTTCTGTGTCTTTTCTTACATTCACTTTCCGAATAATGTCATCATCTTCTTGATAGATGCCAGATTGGTCATAGTCATCTAGATCTTCCTTCTTCGATAGTTCTTTACCGTTGCGTTCTTCCTCTCCGTCGAGGTGATTTCCATGTTCTGAACCATTCTTCTCTCGAAATAGGCTTTTGCCCCGCTTTATAGATAAAGCATATAACCATAGAACGTTGATCAGAGTCGTTCATCATAGCAGCCGGGGCCACGGCATAGTTCAGCCCAAGAATAGGAAGAAGAATAAAAAAGGCCACCTAGTGGTAAAGGGAAATAGCGCCTAAGACATAGCAAGGCGAGACGCCGTAGCCTGCAGCGCGTCCAGCATGGCCTCCAGCCGCTCCTTGTCTCTTTGTCTAGATAACGGATGCAAGTGCTACATAAAAGCAAGGAATTTATAGAAGGAGTCAGACGCTTGCCTATGGAAAATCCTCTCTATCACCATTTTATTGTGAGTCGTCCAAAGTGTCCAGGCCATAGCGGTAAAAACAAGCCAAAACAAACGGCGGCGGCGTCCCGTCTGATTGGCCCTCAGGTGCAGGAATTCCGCGAGGTCCTCAGCTGCCCATTCAGGTCCAAGGGCCTCCCTGATAATGAATTCCCACATGTTTCGTGCCGCCGTGCACGAGAACATGATGTGGGTTGTCATTTCGGGGATCGAGAAAAGCGGGCATAGACTGTTGCCTGGACCCTGACGCTTACACACCTCCGTCCTCGAGGGGAGCTGGTTGCGAAGTAGCTGCCATACGAAGATTTTTATTTTCAATTGAATTGGCGCCTTCTACAGTGTCGACAGCCATGGAGTTGGCGATGCACGGCAAAGTGCGTGATATGCCATTTTTACCGAGAATTTCCTTGACGGGGATAGTCGCCAAGCCACAGAGTCCTGGTGACCCTGCAGGCCCTGTGGCAAGGTGTCTAGCAGACACTGCCACTCGACCGTTTCAATCAGGCCGAATGTTCGTCTGAATCGAAGTTCCCAACGTTCCTGGTGGTAGGCGGTCGAGACTAGGATGGAAGGGTCCATGCAGATGGAGAATAAGGTTGGAAATGTTGCTCTGAGTGTCTCTTCCCCCATCCATGGGTCGAGCAAAAACTGAGTTACCTGTCCATTCCCAATATGAAAAGAGTCACCCTCACAGATTTCCTCTTTTATTTTCTGGATCGCCCGCCAGAATTGAGAGCCTCCTACACGGGAGAAGGGTAGGAGTGGTTCCCCTCTAAGGTATTTTGCCTGGATGAGTTGGAACCACAAGCCACCCTCGCCCCGGAGGATCCTCCAGACCCAGCCAAGCATGAGGGCCTTATTCATAATTCACGAGGCCGTGATTCCCAACCCTCCTTGGCCTTTGGGCAAGAAAATGTCCGCCCATTTAACCATGTGGTATTTCTGGCTGCCATTAGCATCCTGCCAGAAGAACCTGGCCAATTCCTTGTCAAAACATGCATGCACGCTCTCTGGCAAGATATACAGGCTCATCATGAACAAGGGCAGACTCGCCATATTCGCATCAATAAGGACCATTTTTCTTCCCTTGGAAGTAAACCGTCCTCGCCAAGGTTTGGCCTTCGAGGCCACCCGGCCAACTAATGGGTCGAATCCCGAAGCTGGGATTCTAGATTTGACGAGGGGCATCCCCAGCTAAGTTGTGGGGAATGCCCCTACTCGGCAATTCAGGTTATCGATGATCCTCGGCTGCTCTTCCACCGAGTAACCCAAGATAAAGACTTTGCTTTTATCGAAGTTAATCTTTAGCCCTGACATTGATTCAAAACAAAGCAGAAGGAATTTCAGGTTCACGATGTCTGTATCAGAACCCTCCACCATAATCATGGTGTCATCTGTGTATTGAAGGTGAGTGACACCTCCACCGGGGATTAAGTGGTCGACCACCCCTTCAAGGTGGCCTGCCATCCGGGCTTTGTCTAGGATCCCTGATAGTACGTCAACGGCTAGGTTAAAGAGGAGGGGTGATATCGGGTCCCCCTGCTTCACCCCAGCCGAGGAGGAGAAGTATGGCCCCACCTTGCCGTTGATGTTAATGGTCGTCTTGCTGGACGGGACCAGCTGCATTATCCAAGTGCACCATCATCGAAACCACGACGGTTCAGGACTAGTCTCAAGAAGGACCAGTCCAGGCGGTCATAAGCCTTCTCGAAGTCCAGCTTGAGAAAAACTCCCTTGGTGCCCCTCGAGTGGACCTCGTGAGCAATCTCGTGAAAAGCTAAGATCCCATCATGGATCCGATGACCCTTCAAGAACGCCGGATGCAAGGGGTGGTCAAGCTGCTCCGCCACAGGGGCTAGCCAAGTCGCCCAGACTTTTGCGAAGATGCATTCCAACACATTGATAACTATGATTTGTTTGAAGTGCCTAATGTCCGTCGCCCCAACTATTTTGGGGATCAGGGTAATCACTCCGTAATTGATACGGGCCATATCAAAGGTTCCAATGTAGAATTCATGGAACATTTTCATGATCACCGCTTTTATTATATACCAGAACTTCTGGAAAAAGATTACCGGCAACCCATCTGGCCTCGAGGCAAAGGTCGCCTTCATAGAGGCGATTGCCTTACCCACCTCCTCCGCCGAGAAGGGGAGGGTAAGCTCAGTGTTATCAGCCTCGGATACCCACTCAACAGGTGGCCAAAAGTCCTCAGCAATCGATACCCCCGCTACATGGGGAAGCCGAGAAGAGCTCCTTGTAAAAGGAATAAATGTGCTCCCGGGTCTCCTCCGGATGCTCTAGAAGGTTTTCACCCTCCCAGAGGCACAGGATTGCACATCTATGCCTCCACCCATTCGCGATGGCCTGGAAGTATCCGGTATTTGCCTCCCCTTGGAGGATCCATTTCTGACCACCGCATCGTTGCCAAAAGAGTTCTTCACACTTATATATCTCCATCAGCAAGGATTTTGGGGCGTAGAGTCTAAGCCAATCATTAGTCGAGAGGCCCACCAAATCAGCCAGGACATCGAGGTCCTTTAGTTGGCCGAGCAACTGCTCTTTGCGAGCTCTAGAAGCCGCACCTAGGTTGGCACCCCATCCGCGCATAAACTGGTGGGTCTGGTGCGAACAATGGTGCAATATGTCGGTCGCACAGTATGTTCTAGCTGGCATTGCCGCAGCTTCTAGCCACCATTGTTGGACTATCTCCATGAACCCTGGTTGCCTTAGCCAGGTTTACTCAAAATCGAACCTCCCCGTCCTAGTGGGCGTGTCGTCCCCTGCTGAGAAAAGCAAAGGGACATGGTCGGAGCCAATCCGGGTGACAGCTGTAAGCGAGCATGGCTGGAACGAGGCTTCCCACTGTGTCGACATAAAGACCCTGTTGAGCACGCTGTGGATAGGGTCAGCCTGCTTATTGCTCCACGTGTAACGTGCACCAACGCGTGTCACCTCTTGCAAAGCAAGGTCCGCAATGCAGTGGTTGAAGAGGTTCATCTCACCCTGGTCTACATTCCGAGAGCTTTTATCTTCCACGGTCTGAATAAGATTAAAGTCGCCTGCAATCACCAGGGGTGTATTGCAGCGGCCCACCTTATCCAAAGTTTGCTTAGGAAGTCCGCCGACCTACTATGGTCAGCCGGGCCATAGACAATGATCACCGCCCAACTGAGGTCCACACGTAGGTCCGTGATGGACATACTAAGGAAGAACTCCCCGTAGTCCATGTCATCCACCGAGAATGCGTCTTCTAGGACCCCCAGTAAGATCCCCCCGAGAGGCATGCAGCGGGTAGCCACTACCACGCGAAAGTGTGGTGGGAGAGGCGTTGGAGTACATGGATGGAGAAGTCCTGACGGATGGTTTCTTGCAAGCCCACAATATGTTTTCCTTCCTATCTGATGTATTCGATTAGTTGGCACTTCCGGCCTAGGTGCCCGAAGCCCATGATGTTCCAACATAGGAGCTTCATTAAGGCACCATATCCGAGGAACTAATGGGCCCCACATGTGAGGCCAAACTAGCCCGCCCGCCATTAAGCCCACAGGTATTCGATTTGTCGGGCGCCCGCGCCACCCCCGTCTAGTGGGGGCATTGCCGGTGTCGGAGGCGGAGTCCCTAGCAGGGAGTCTTGCACTAGAGACACGTGTTGGGGAATGTTGCATGTGAAACAAAAATTTCCTACGCACACACAAGATCTATCCAGGGTGATGAGCATCTACGAGAGGGAGAGTGGATCTATATACCCTTGTAGATCGCTAAGCGGGAAGCATTAAGAAACACGGTTGATGTAGTCGAACGTCTTCATGATCCAAATCGCTGAGCGTCCCATGATCCCATCACGATCCATCTCACGATCCAATCATGATTTGTCGTGCGATCCCATCACAACCCGTCCTGCGATCAAATCACGAATCGTCTAGCGATCCTGATCACGGTCCTTCTGATCTAGCGCCGAACGGACGACACCTCCACGTTCAGCACACGTACAGCTTGATGATGATCTCTGCCTTCTTGATCCAGCAAGAGGGGTGGAGAGGTGGATGAGTTCTCCAGTAGCGCGACAGCGCAGCAGTGGTGGTGGTGGAACTATTCTGGCAGGGCTTCGCCTAAGCACCGCCGAACTAGACAAAAGGAGAAAACGATCTATAGGAAGTAGAGGGAGCACGTGGCAATTAGGGTTAGCTATCCCCTCTAAGTCTTCCAGTATATATAGGAGGTAGGGAGGGGAGGAGGCAGCCTCAAACCCGCAATGGATGGCCGAAATTGGAGGTGGAGGAGTCCTACTCCAATCCTACTAGGAGTAGGATTCCTCCTCTCCACATGGAAACACTTTCCACCTTTCCACCTTTGGGTTTTTCCCACCCCTAGTTGCATGGGCCTTAGTGGGGGGGGGGGTTCGGCCAGCCCACTGGGGTCAGGTTTGACTCCTCCCACAGACCATGAGGTCCTTTGGGTCGAGACACCCCGCCTGATGGCCCACCGTACCCTCCCGACACTCCCAGTACACTACTAAAGTACCCGAAACTTTTCCGGTGACCAAAACAAGACTTCCTATATATAAATCTTTACCCCCGGACCATTCTAGAGCTCCTCGTAACGTCTAGGATCTCATCTAGGACTATGAACAACCTTCGGTCACCACCATACATAACTCTACTATACCAAAATGTCACCGAACCTTAAGTGTGCAGACCCTGCGGGTTCGAGAACTATGTAGACATGACCGAGACACCTCCACGGTCAATAACCAATAGCGGGACCTGGATGCCCATATTGTTTCCTACATATTATACGGAGATCTTTATCGGTTGAACCTCTATGTCAAGGACTCAGTTAATCACGTATGCTGTTCCCTTTCTTCTTTGGTATGTTACTTGCCCGATATTCGATCGTTGGTATCCCTATACCTAGTTAAATCTCGTTACCGGAAAGTCTATTTACTCGTTCCATAATACAAGATCCCATGGGTAACATGTAATTACATTGCTTGCAAGGCTTATTGTGATGTTGTATTATCGAGTGGGCCCTGAGATACCTCTCCGTCACATGGCGTAACAAATCCCAGTATTGATCCATGCCCACTCAACAGACATCCTCGGAGATACCTGTAGAGCATCTTTATAGTCACCCAGTTATGTGGTGACATTTGATACACACATGGTATTCCTTTGGTGTCATTGAGTTGCAGGATCTCATGGTCATAGGAACAGATACTTGACATGCAGAAAACTATAGCAATAAACTGACACGATCATATGCTATGTTTATAGTTTGGGTGTTTTCCACCACATCATTCTCCTAATGATGTGATCCTGTTATCAAATGACATCTCATTTCTATGGCCAGGTAACTTTGACCATCTTTGATCAACGAACTAGTTAACTAGAGGCATACTAGGGACAGAGTGTTGTCTATGTAGCCACACGTGTATTTGAGTTTCCAATCAATACAATTATAGCATGGATAATAAACGATTCTCATGAAGAAGGAAATATAATAATAACCAATTTATTATTGCCTCTAGGGCATATTTCCAGCAGTCTCCCACTTGCACTAGAATCAATAATCTAGTTCACATCACCATGTGATTTACATTGTTATGCATCTAACACCCAATGAGTTCTGGGGTTCGATCATGCTTTGCATGTGAGAGAGATCTTTAGTAAACGGGTCTGCGACACTACTATGTCATACAGTAGACACTACTACCACACTCCACTTGTTGCTATTCCAAATGGTTTCTCCACTATACGTATCCGGATTTCTACTCAGAGTCATCTGGATTGGTGTTAAATCTTACATCGACGTAACCCTTTATGACGAACTCTTTATCACCTCCATAATCGAGAAATATTTCCTTAGTCCTCTAGTTACTAAGGATAATCTTAACCGTTCTCCAGTGATCCCTCCTGGATCACTCTTGTACCCCTTGACAGACTCATGGCAAGGCACACACAAGTGTGGTACACAGCATGGCATACTATACAGAGCCTATGGATAAGGCATGGGGGACGACCTTCGTCCTTTCTCTTTCTTTTGTCGTGGTCGATCTTTGAGTCTCACTCATCTCCACACCTCACAAATCAGGCAAGAACTCTTTCTTTAACTGATCCATTTTGAACTCTTTCAATATCTTGTCAAGGTATGTACTCATTGAAAGTTTTATCAGACGTCTTGATCTACCTCTATAGATCAAGATGCCCAATATTTAAGTAGCTTCGTTCCAGGTTTTCCTTTGAAAAACTCCTTTTCAAAGAACCCTTCATGCTTTCCAGAAATTCTACATCATTTTCGATCAACAATATGTCATCCACATATACTCATCAGAAATTCTATAGTGCTCCCACTCACTTTATTGTAAATACAAGTTTCTTATAAACTTTGTATAGACTCAAAAAAAACTTTGATCACCTCATCAAAGCATATATTCCAACTCTGAGATGCTTGCTCCAGTCCATAGAAGGATCACTCGAGCTTGCATATATTTTAGCATCCTTAGAACTGACAAAACCTTCTGATTGCATCACATACAACCTTTCCTCACGGATACCGTTAAGGAAATGATGTTTTGACATCCTTTTAAAGATCCATTTGTTCTGAATAACCTTTTGCCCTTCAGGTAATACTTCCAAAGCCCATACTTTATTTTATTACATGGATCCCATCTCAGATTGCATGGCCTCTAACCATTTCTCGGAATCCGGGCCCATCATCGCTTCTCCATAGGTTGTAGGTTCATCGTTGCCCAACAACATGACCTCTAAAACAGGGTTGTCGTACCACTCAGGAGTAGTACGCGTCCTTGTCGACCTACGAGGTTTGATAGTAACTTGATCCGAAGCTTCATGATCATCATTATTAACTTCCTATTCAACTAACGTAGGCTCCACAAAAACAACTTTCTGCGCTCCGATACTCTCTGGTTGAAACCAAGGTTCAACAATGTCATCAAGTTCTATCTTCCTCCCACTCAATTCTTTCAAGAAAAACTCTTTCTCGAGAAAGGACCCGTTTTAGCAACAAACACTTTGTGCTTGGATCTAAGATAGAAGGCTTACCCAACTATTACGTTAGGGTATTCTATGAAGATGCATTTTTCCGCTTTGGGTTCGAGATCATTAGGTGAAAACCCTTTTTCACATAAGCGTCGCGGCCCCAAACATTAAGAAATGACCTTAGGTTTCCGTAGAAACAAAATTCATACGGTGTCATCCCAACGGACTTAGATGGTGCCCCTTTTAAAGTGAATGTAGTTGTCTCTAATGCATAACCCCAAAACAATAGTGACAAATGGATAAGAGACATCATAGTTTGCACCATATCCAATAGAGCACGACTACGATGTTCGGACACACCACCACACTATGGTGTTCCAGGTGGCATGGGTTGTGAAACAACTTCCACATTGTCTTAAGTTGTATACCAAACTCGTAACTCAGATATTCACCTCCACGATCATATTGTAGACATCTTATCTTCTTGTCATGATGATCTTAAACTTCACTATGATTTTGCTTGAACTTTAAAAATGATTCAGACTTGTGTTTCATTAAGTAAATATACACTATATCTACTTAAATCATTAGTGAAGGTAAGAAAATAACGATATCCACTGCACGCTACAACACTCATTGGACCGTATACATCAACATGTATAATTTCCAATAGGTCACTTGCACGTTCCATCAATCCTGAAAACGGGGTTTTAGTCATTTTGCCCATGAGGCATGGTCTGCATGTGCTCACCCGATTCAAAATCGAAAGAGTCCAAAGATCCATCAACATGGTGTTTCTTCATGCACTTTACACCAATATGACATTTAGCGGCACTGCCACAAGTATGTGGTGATATCATTATTAACTTTGTATCTTTTGGCATCAATATTATGAACATGTGTATCACTATGATCAAGATTCAATAAACCATTCGCATTGGGTGCATGACCATTGAAGGTATTATTCATGTAAACAGAATAACCATTATTCTCTAACTTAAATGAATAACTATATTGCAATAAACATGATCTAATCACGTTCATGCTGAACGCAATCACCAAATATTTATTTAGATTCATCACTAATCCCGAAGGTGGGAAGAGCATGCATTGGTGATCACATCAATCTTGGAAACACTTCTAACACTCATCGTCACCTTACCCTTAGCTAGCCTCCGTTTATTTCATAGCTTTTATTTCGAGTTACTAACATTTAGCAACCTAACCGGTATCTAATACCCAGGTGCTACTAGGAGTACTAGCAAGGTACACATCAATAACACGTATATCAAATATACTTCTGTCGACGTTGCCAGCCTTCTTATCAACCAAGTATCTAGGGTTGTTCCGCTTCAGCGACCGTTCTCCTCATAATAGAAGCACTTAGTCTCGAGTTTGGGTTCAACCTTGGGTTTCTTCACTGGAGCAGCAACTGACTTGCCATCCATGAAGTTTTCCTCCTAGCCCTTGCCCTTCTCTAAACTAGTGGTTTCACTAACCATCAACACTTGATGCTCCTTCTTGATTTCTACCTTCGCGGTGTCAAACATCACGAATAGCTCAATGATCATTATTTCCATCCCTGGCATTTTATAGTTCATCAAGAAGCTCTAGTAGCTTAGTGACAGTGACTTGGAGAACTATATCAATCACTATCTTATCTGTAAGATCAACTCCCACTCGATTCAAGCAATTATAGTACCTAGACAATCTGAGCACATGCTCACTGATTGAGCTATTCTCCTTCATCTTGCAGGAAAGTAATCTTGTTGGAGGTCTCATACCTCTCAACACGGGCATGAGCCTGAGATCCCAATTTCATCTCTTAGAAAATCTCATATGTTTCATGACATTCAAAATGTTTTGGAGCCTCAATTCTAAGTCGTAATGCATGACGCACTGAACTATCAAGTAGTCATTAGAAATGGATGTCAGATGTTCACAACATCTACAGACGATGCTTGATGGGGTGGCGCACCGAGCGGTGCATCAAGGACATAAGACTTCTATGTAGCAATGAGGACAATCCTCAGATCATGGAACCAGTCCGCATTATTGCTACCATCATCTTTCAACTCTATTTCTCTAGGAACATATAAAAATTCAAGGGAGCTGTAGCGCGAGCTAGTAATCTACAAAATAATTTGCAAGGACATTTTGACTATGTTCATGATAATGAGTTTAGTTAATCATATTACTTAAAAACTCCCACTCAAATTTACATCCCTCTGGTCATTCGAGTGTCACATGATGCAAATCCACCAACTCAAGTCCGATCATCACGTGAGTTGAGGTGGTTTCAATGGTGAACATCCTCATGTTGATCATATCTACTATATGACTCATGTTCGACCTTTCGATCTCTTGTGTTTCGAGGCCATGTTTGTACATGCTAGGCTCGTCAAGTTTAACTCGAGTGTTGCAAACATGCAACACTGGCTTGCACCCGTTGTATGTGAACATAGAGTCTATCACACCCGATCATCACGTGGTGTCTCGAAATGACGAACTTCCGCAATGGTGCACACTTGGAGAGAGCACAATTTACCTTGAAATTTAAGTGAGGGATCACCTTATAATGCTACAGTCATCCTAAGCAAAACAAGGTGCATAAAAGGATTAACATCACATGCAAATCATAAGTGACATGATATGGCCATGAACTTGTGCTTTTGATCTCCATCTTGAAAGCACCGGCATGATCTCCATCGTCACCGGCATGACACCATGATCTCCATCAATGTGTCGCCATCGGGGTTATCGCGCCGACTGTTGCTTCCACGACTAATGCTAACTCATAGCAATAAAGTGAAGCAAAAAAGGCAAAAAAATAAAGACAACCCTATGGCTCCTGTCGGTTGTTGTACTCATCGACATGCAAGGCATGATATTCTATACAAAACATGATCATCTCATACGTGACATGTATATCATCATGTAATTGGCCATATCACATCACAACATACCCTGCAAAAACAAGTTAGACGTCCTCTATGTTGTTGCATGTTTTACGTGGCTGCTACGGGTATCTAGAAAGAACAATTCTCACCTACGCAAAAACCACAATGGTGATACATAAATTGCTATTCAACCTTCTCAAGGACCGCATTTGTCAAATCTGATCCAACTAGACTAGGAGAGACAGACACCCGCCAGCCATCTTTGTGCAACAAAGTTACACTTCAGTCGATGGAACCGGTCTCTCGTAAGCGTACAAGTAAGGTTGGTCCAGGCCGCTTCATCCCACAATACCGCTAAATCAAAACATGACCAGGGGAGGAAGCAATCTGAGCATCAACACCCACAACTCCTTTGTGTTCTACTCGTGATATCATCTACACATAGACCTAGCTCATGATGCCACTGTTGGGAAACGTTGCATGGGAAACAAAAATTTCCTACGAACACGCAAGATCTATCCATGGTGATGAGCATCTATGAGAGGGAGAGTGGATCTACATACCCTTGTAGATCGCTAAGCGAGAAACTTTAAGAAACGCGGTTGATGTAGTCGAACATCTTCGCGATCCAAATCGCCAAGCGTCCCGCGATCCCATCACGAGCCATCTCATGATCCAATCATGATCTATCTTGCGATCCCATCACGATCCATATCGTGATCAAATCATGAATCGTCTCGCGATCCTGATCACGGTCCTTCCGATCCAGTGCCGAACGGACGGTAGCTCCACGTTCAGCACACGTACAGCTTGATGGCGATCTCCGCCTTCTTGATACAGCAAGAGGGGTGGAGAGGTAGATGAGTTCCCCGGCAGTGCGACAGTACGGCGGTGGCGGCGGTGCTGGAACTATTCCGGCAGGGCTTCGCCTAAGCACCGCTGAAACTAGACTAAAGGAGAAAACGATCTACAGGAAATAGAGGGAGCACGCGGCAATTAGGGTTAGCTCTCCCCTATAAATCCTCTAGTATATATAGGAGGGAGGGAGGGGATGAGGCAGCCTCAAACCCTCAAGGGTTGTCCGAAATTGGAGGTGGAGGAGTCCTACTCCAATCCTACTAGGAGTAGGATTCCTCCTCTCTAGTTGGAAACCCTTTCCACCTTTCCACCTTTGGGTTTTTCCCACCCCTAGCCGCATGGGCCTTAGTGGGCGGGGGGGGGGGTCGGACAGCCCACTAGGGGCTGGTTTGACTCCTCCCACAGCCCATGAGGTCCTTTGGGTCGGGACACCCCTCCTAATGGCCCTCGGTACCCTCCCGGCACTCCCGGTACACTACCGGAGTAGCCAAAACTTTTTCGGTGACCAAAACAGGATTTCCTATATATCAATCTTTACCTCCAAACCATTTTGGAGATCCTCGTGACGTTCAGGATATCATCTGGGACTCCGAACAACCTTTGGTCACCACCATACATAACTCTACTATATCGAAACGTCATCGAACCTTAAGTGTGCAGACCATGCGGGTTTGAGAACTATGTAGACATGACCGAGACACCTCTACGGTCAATAACCAATAGCGGGACCTGGATGCCCATATTGGTTCCTACATATTCTACGAAGATCTTTATCGGTTGAACCTCTATGTCAAGGATTCAGTTAATCCCGTACGATGTTCCCTTTGTTCGTCGGTATGTTACTTGCCCGAGATTCGATTGTCGGCATCTCTATACCTAGTTCAATCTTGTTACCGGCAAGTCTCTTTACTCGTTCCGTAATACAAGATCCCATGGCTAACACTTAGTAACATTGCTTGCAAGGCTTATTGTGATGTTGTATTACGGTGTGGGCCCTTGGATACCTCTCTGTCACACGGAGTTACAAATCTCAGTCTTGACCCATGCCCACTCAACACACACCCTCGGAGATACCTGTAGCGTATCCTTATAGTCACCCAGTTATGTTGTGAGGTTTGATACACACAAGGTATTACTCCGGTGTCAGTGAGTTGCATGATCTCATGGTCATAGGAATAGATACTTGACATGTAGAAAACTATAGCAATAAACTAACATGATTATATGCTATGTTTATAGTTTGGGTCTTGTCCATCACATAATTCTCCTAATGACGTGATCCCGTTATCAAATGACATCTCATGTCTATGGCCAGGAAACTTTGACCATCTTTGATCAACGAACTAGTTAACTAGAGGTATACTAGGGACACAGTGTTGTCTATGTACCCACACATGTATTTGAGTTTCCAATCAATACAATTATACCATGGATAATAAACAATTATCACGAACAAGGAAATATAATAATAACCAAATTATTATTGCCTCTAGGGTATATTTCCAACACCATGCCCCTCCACCCGTTGCTCAGAGGGATGGAGGTGTGGGGGGTCTCCCCCGTAGCACCCGGCCTACTTTTGGGTTGCCACCGCCAGGTGCAGATGGTCTAGGAATGCCCACCGTAGAGTCGAGCCTAGGCTTGACATGCCCAGGGTCTTCTGCAGTGTGCAACGTTGATGACCCATCGCCTCCATGCGCGGAACTGGACATGTCAACTTCGGACCGACGTGTTTCACGCGCACGAGCTTCTGCTACTCCTTGGCTCAAATAGCCGAGATTTGCTCCAAGCACGGGCCCTTCTCCCCACGGAACACAATGTCACAGTCACTCGCAACCACGTCTAGTTGCATGAGGGCCATCAAGCTAAGGATCATGAAACGAGAATCAGCGCAAACTTGACTAGGAGGCTATGAGGTGGTACCTGGTGGGAGGTCGCACGCCGCCGCGCGCACGGCAACCTTCCCCTTAATTGTCGGCTATCGTCCATCGGCCAATACCTTACAGCCGGACATGCGACCACTCTGGAGGGCCGCGACCAAAGGAGAGGCAATCAGAGGTCGGGGCCTAGCCCCTGGGGGAGGTGATGTCGAGTATGGCCGGTTCGATCACCGACGGTGGCGGAGTGGCAGGGAAGACCGCAGGGCAGCCCAGGGTCGGTGGAGGTGGGGTCCCCAACGAATGCGTGTAGTAGACTGCATAGGGGACCGGGGAGATGATAGGGGGGGTATACCTCCAGCCTCGGGCTTCTAATGCCCTCCATCAAGGGGCCCTCCTCAGTCACCACCCCAACCGCGGCAGGACGGCCCGGAGGTGCGCATAGGGACTCCTCAGTCGGGGTGTCCTCCTCCTCAAAGTCAACAGAGGGGTCCTTAGACTGCTCCTGCCCATCGCCACCCTCCGAGCCCCCCCCCCAGCAGCAGGCAGAATGGGCGGGTCATTGGCTACCCGTGTCTCCAGCTCCTCTAGGTCCATCTCATAGGAGAGCCGCACCCCCTTTCTGCCCACAAAGTAGAAGACAAGGAAGAGGCCCTCCACGTCATCTAGCGACGAGCAAAGGATGTCCACATGGCCCGGGCTATTTCCAGTCAGAGATGCCTCATCAACGGTCAGCAGCTTGCCAACCGGTATCGAGACCGCCTTAAGGATGTGGTCGCGCTTGCCCCTTTCAGGGAGCCCATAGATGAAGATCCAAGCACGCTCGAGTGGCGGAACCAGGTACGGTGCTTCCTCCGCCTTCATGATGGAGATTAGGAACATGTTGATGGGGCACTTGATAATGTCATGGGTGCATACGTTGAGCATCTCAGCAGACGGGAACGGGACGGAGAAGACCCAAGGGGCCGTCTCCGATACCATCCGGGAGAAGGAGCTGTCACTGTAGTCTCCAATGTATGCGGACAGCTCCTTCTTGATGACCTCATCTATGACGAGCACCAAGGGTGGTGGGTCCTACCCTTGCACAAGGGAGACCATGGCGAGGTGTGGTCATGGCGGCGGGACGTCAAGAGTGGCGTCTACGTAGTAGAAGCCACCCTCCGGTGTCCCGTCCCCAAGAAGGACAGGGTGGAGGGGTAGCGGTGCGGTGCCTCGCACTCCGTCCGGAAGTGCCCCACACATCCACAGTTGAAGAACATGGCCTCCTCTCATGTCTGGTGACGGCTCACCCGGGGCGGGGGGGGGGGGGGGGCGCCTGGACATTCGTCTCCAGTCCGCTGCCGGTCATCGGTCCATCGGTCCCCTCCACTGTTAAAGCGCCTCCCGGACCCAATGCCTTCTTCTTGTTGTTGTTGTTTTTCTTCTTCTTAACCACAAGTGCGACAGTCCCTGCCCCCGACCTCTGAGGGAGGAGTAGCGTCGAGACCCCGATGTACACCGATGTCAATCATGGGATTTCACGCACCCTGCCTCATCAGAGTCACGACGGGCACGCCGGACCCCCCCCCCCCCCACACACACACAAACACACACACCGATTGTCATAGCGAGACCCCGACCCTGAGACAGACCGCTCCCGGTCTTGCCGGGGGCCATCGTCGGGGCGAGGGCGACATTGCAGCTCATGCCTCAGCTCAGCTTCATGGTGTAGGTCCTCATCGCGCGCCCGACCAGCCTCAACCCGGCGGCACGCACCAGCCGACCCCGGCAATGGCAGGCGGGGGTCACGTAGCGGAGAGCGCATAGCGGCTCGTCCATCCACCGGACTAGCAGCCCACCCCACAGCGTCGTCCAACACATCCTGCGCCTGGGGAGGATGGTACGGGGGGGAGTACCAGTGAGCTGCGGTCGGTGCTCCATTCTTCCCGCAACTTGAGATGACAGTCGTCGGGGCCCCGATGTGCACCATCATCGGTGGGAGGAGGAGGAGGCCCACAAGGCGGCTACGACACCTTTGGCTAGTCGAGAGGTGGCTTTAGCCGGGGTGTGGTGTCCCCAGGGAGGCGTAGGGCCATCAGGACTGCTGCGTAGGAGCGGCGAGGCCCGGCCGACGACGGGGGTGGTGCCGGGACGACGGTTGCGGGTTGGGCGGAGGGCACAAAGGGGCGACGAGAGTTAGCGGCGGCGCAGAAGGGACGAGGGGAGTGGGCATAGCGAGGGTTTGGGGCAGGGAGGGTCGAATGCGACGATATCTCGATCTGAACCAGGCCACCTCTCCCCTAGTGTCTGGGAAGCCACACACTGCCAGGTGGGGCCCGCAGGGGATCCAGACCCAGCAGGATGGATCGACCAGAGCGAGGGCCCAGTCTTTGTCTGCTCGGTTGAGGGCGGACTGGGCCTCCAGTGAGAGGGTGGGCCAGAGGCGCCCCCAGGCCAGCCAACGGTTAATGGGCCGGCCCAACTTGGCGGCCCATGTTGGCCCCGTCCAGGGTGATGGCAGCTCCCGTGGCTCCCTTGTCTCCAATCCCCCGCCCGGCGGCGGCGGCGAATCCGGTCGCCCCCATGCCACCACGCGGCGCCCCAGCCCAGCAATCGGTGCGGCTAGGGTAGCTTGTCCCGCCTCCACCACGGCCATGAGGCGCGCCTACCGCGATAGCATCGGAGCCGAAGTCCCGAGGACCCCCACCGTGACCCCCGGCCAGACGGCACCGCCGCGACACCCGCCACAAGCCAGAAGTCAGCGAGGATAGGCGGTGCCAGCGATACAGGCAGCTTCACATGCCCTTGCAGCCCATCGTCGGCATCTCCCTTGGGCGCCTCGCAGTCGTCGTCATCCTAGACATCGGCCCGCCGGAACGGCGCCTGGCGGGGATGCGAGGACCAGGAGGAGGTAGGAGGAGGAGGGGTGGCTCTAGCCCCCCCATCGCTCACGGGCGCCCCGGCGGCGTCGCCGGCCATCACACCGGTCGGCAAGGAGCAGCCTTGCCCAGTCGCGCGACACGGATCACGGTCGCCTCAGAGCGGTTAAAATTTTGAATCCGGGGCCACCGGTCTTTGAAACATTCTTCACACCACCTTTTAGCTCATCATCAGGTACCTCAACAAGTGCATCTTCACAATACCAATAGAAGGGTCAATTGAGAGTTCAAGACTATGTTTTTCGCATTCTTACATGGACATAATATTTTTGTTTCCACTTTCCGATTCATATCTTCCAATGCTAGGCAACGTTAATGCTCAAAACTATTTTCCCCTTTTCGATTCATATCTTCCACGCGCATCTTGATGTCTAGATGGAGGGTACATATGTTGGAAATATGCCCTAGAGGCAATAATAAATTAGTTATTATCATATTTCCTTGTTCATGATAATCGTTTATTATCCATGCTATAATTGTATTGACCGGAGACTTAAATGCATGTGTGGATACATAGACAAAACCATGTCCCTAGTATGCCTCTAATGGACTAGCTCGTTGATCAAAGGATGGTTAAGGTTTCCTAGCCATGGACATGAGATGTCATTTGATAACGGGATCACATCATTAGTAGAATGATGTGATGGATAAGACCCAAACTACAAACATAGCATATGATCGTGTCAGTTTATTGCTACTGTTTTCTGCATGTCAAGTATATGTTCCTATGACCATGAGATCATGCAACTCACAGATATCGGAGGAGTGCCTTGTGTGTATCAAACGTCGCAACGTAACTGGGTGACTATAAAGGTGCTCTACAGGTATCTTCGATGGTGTCTGTTGAGTTGGCATGGATCGAGACTGGGATTTGTTACTCCGTGTGACGGAGAGGTATCTCGGGGCCCACTCGGTAATGCAACATCACAATAAGCCTTGCAAGCAATGTGACTAATTGTTAGTTGCGGGATCTTGTATTACAGAACGAGTAAAGAGACTTTCCGGTAACGAGGTTGAACTAGGTATGGAGATACCGACGATCGAATCTCGGGCAAGTAACATACCGAAGAACAAAGGGAACGTTATACGGGATTAACTGAATCCTTGACATAGAGGTTCGACCGATAAACATCTTCGTAGAATATGTAGGAACCAATGTGGACGTCTAGGTCCCGCCATTGTTTATTGACCGTAGAGGTGTCTCGGTCATGTCTACATAGTTCTCAAACCCGCAGGGTCTGCACACTTAAGGTTCGGTGACGTTTCGGTAGTGTAGAGTTATGTATGGTGGTGACCGAAGTTTGTTCGGAGTCCCGGATGAAATCCCGGACGTCACGAGGAGCTCCGGAATGGTCCGGAGGTAAAGATTCATATATAGGAAGTCCCAGTTTGGTTTCCGGAAAAGTTTTGGGCTCATCGGTAGTGTACCGAGAGTGCCGGTAGTGTACCGGGAGACCTCCGGGAGGGGTACTTCGACCCCAAGAGCTCCATGGGCTGTGGGAGAATAATAACCAGCCCTGCCACAAAGGCCCATGGCGCAGGAGAGAAAGTCCTAAAGCAAAAAGTGGAAAATCAGCCAATAGGAGGCAATCCTACTCCAACTAGGATTGGAGGTGAAGTAGGATTGCTCCCACCTCCTATTTCGGCCGACCCAAAGGCCTTGGCTGCCTCTCCTCTCCTCTCCTCCTATATATACTAGTGGATTGGGTGGTTTTTGGACAGAATTTCCGGCCACGTGCTACCCGTTTCACCGGTGCACAGTTTCTCCTCTAGATCGGTTTTCCGCAGCGCTTAGGCGAAGCCCTGCCGGAATTGCTCCACCACCATCACCGGAGCGCCGTCACGCTGCTGGTGAACTCTCTCTCCTCTCCACCTCCTCTTGCTGGATCAAGACGGTGGAGATCATCATCAAGCTGCACGTGTGCTGAACGCGGAGGTGCCGTCCGTTCGGCGCTAGATCGGAAGGACCGTGATCGAGATCGCGAGACGGTTCGTGATGAGATCGCGGAATGGATCGTGATGAGTTCGCGGGACAGATCGTGATCAAGATCGTGAGACGGATCGTGATGAGATCGCGGGACGGATCGTGATGAGTTCACGGGACGTATCGTGATTGGATCGCGGGACGGATCGTGATGAGATCGCGGGACGCTCGGCGATTTGGATCGCGAAGATGTTCGACTACACCAACCGCGTTTCTTAACGCTTCCCGCTTAGCGATCTATAAGGGTATGTATATCCACTCTCCCTCTCGTAGATGCTCATCACCATGGATAGGTTTGCGTGTGCGTAGGAAATTTTTTGTTTCCCATGCGACGTTCCCCAACAGTGGTATCAGAGCTAGGTTGATGGTTCGATGAGATCTCGAGTAGAACACAAAAGGTTTGTGGGCGTTGATGCTTAGATTGCTTCCTCCCTTGGTCGTATTTTGGTTCAGCGGGATTGTGAGATGAAGCGGCCCGGACCAACATTACTCGTACGCTTACGAGAGACCGGTTCCCTCGACGCAACTTGTTGCCTAGATGGCTTGCGGGTGACAGTTTCTCTCACTTTAGTTGGATCGGATTCGACAAAGGCGGTCCTTGAGAAGGTTGAAAAGCAAACTAGTGTATCACCGTTGTGGTTTATGCGTAGGTGAGAATCGTTCTTGCTAGATACCCATAGAAGCCACGTAAAATATGCAACAACAATTAGAGGACGTCTAACTTGATTTTGCAGGGTATGTTGTGATGTGATATGGCCAATTACATGATGAGATATATGTGATGTATGAGATGATCATGTGATGTATAGATTATCACGACTTGCATGTCGATGAGTACGGCAACCGGCAGGAGCCATAGGGTTGTCTTTAATTATTGTATGACCTGCGTGTCAATCATTAAGCGCTATGTAATGCTTTACTTTATCGCTACGGTAGCAATAGTAGTAGAAGCATGCAGGGCGTGACAACCCCAATGGCAACACATTGATGGAGATCAAGATGATGGAGATCATGGTGTTGTGCCGGTGACGATGGAGATCATGCCGGTGTTTCGAAGATGGAGATCTTAAACACAAGTTCATGGCCATATCATGTCACTTATGAATTGCATGAGATGTTAATCCTTTTATGCACCTTGTTTTGCTTAGTACGGCGGTAGCATTATAAGGTGATCCCTCACTTGAATTTCAAGATGAACTGTGTTCTCCCCGAGTGTGCACCGTTGTGAAAGTTCGTCGTGTTGAGACACCACGTGATGATCGGGTGTGATAGACTCTACGTTCACATACAACGGGTGCAAGCCAGATTTGCACGCGCAGAACACTCAGGTTAAACTTGACGAGCCTAGCATGTACAGACATGGCCTCGGAACACGAGAGACCGAAAGGTCGAACATGAGTCATATAGTAGATATGATCAACATAATGATGTTCACCATTGCAGCCACCTCAACTCACGTGATGATCGGACTTGAGTTGGTGAATTTGGATCATGTATCACTCGAATGATTGGAGGGATGTCAATTTGAGTGGGAGTTCTTAAGTAATATGATTAATTGAACTCATTATCATGAACATAGTCAAAGTGTCTTTGCAAATTATGTTGTAGATTACTAGCTCGCGCTATAGCTCCCTTGTATTTTTATATGTTCCTAGAGAAATAGAATTGAAAGATGTTGGTAGCAAAATTGCGGACTGGGTCCGTGATCTGAGGATTGTCCTCATTGCTGCACAGACGGCTTATGTCCTTAATGCACTGCTCGGTGCGCCACCCCCTCTAGCGTCGTCTATAGATGTTGTGAACATCTAACAGGCACGTTTCGATGACTACTTGATAGTTTAGTGCGTCATGCATTACGGCTTAGAATTGAGGCTCCAAAACGTTTTGAACGTCACGGAACATATGAGATGTTCTAGGAGCAGAGATTGTGATCTCAAGCTCGTGCCTTTGTTGCGAGATATGAGATCTCCAACAAGATTCTTTGCTTGTAAGATGAAGGAGAATAGCTCAATCGTTGAGCATGTACTCAGATTGTCTGGGTACTACAATCGCTTGAATCAAGTGGGAGTTGATCTTCCAGATAAGATAGTGATTGATATAGTTCTCCAAGTCACTGTCACTAAAGCTACTAGAACTTAGTGATGAACTATAATACACCAGGGACAGAAGTATTGATCCCTGAGCTGTTCACGATGTTTGACACCGCGAAGGTAGAAATCAAGAAGGAGCGTCAAGTGTTGATGGTTAATCAAACCACTAGTTTCGAAAAGGGAAAGAGCAAGGAGGGAAACTTCATGGATAGCAAGTCAGTTGCTGCTCCAGTGAAGCAACCCAAAGTTGAACTCAAACCCGAGACTAAGTGCTTCTATTATGAGGTGAGAGGTCGCTGAAGCGGAACAACCCTAGATACTTGGTAGATAAGAAGGCTGGCAACATCGACTGAAGTATATTTGATATACGAGTTATTGATGTGTACCTTGCTAGTAGTCCTAGTAGCACCTGGGTATTGGATACCGGTTCGGTTGCTAAATGTTAGTAACTCGAAATAAAAGCTACGGAATAAACGGAGAACTAGCTAAGGGTGAGGTGACGATGTGTGTTGGAAATGTTTCCAAGGTTGATGTGATCAACATCGCACGCTCTCTCTACCTTCAGGATTAGTGACGAACCTAAATAAATGTTATTTGGTGTTTTGCGTTGAGCATGAACATGATTAGATCATGTTTGTTGCAATACGGTTATTCATTTAAGTCAGAGAATAATAGTTATTCTGGTTACATGAATAATACCTTAAATGGTCATGCACCTAGTGAGAATGGTTTGTTGAAATCTTGATCGTAGTAGTACACATGTTCATAACATTGATGTCAAAAGATACAAAGTTAATAATGATAGTACCACATACTTGTGGCACTGCCGCTAAATGTCATATTGGTATAAAGCGCATGTAGAAACTCCATGCTGATGGATATTTGGACTCATTCGATTTCGAATCGGTTGAGACATGCGAACCATGCCTCTTGGGCAAGATGCCTAAAGGACCCCGTTGGATGGAGCGGGCAAGTGATTCATTGGAAATGATACATGTTGTATGCAATCTAGTGAGTCTTGTAGTGTGCAGTGGATATCGTTATTTTCTTACCTTCACTGATGGTTTGAGTAGATATAGTGTATATTTACTTAATGAAACACAAGTCTGAAACGTTTGAAAGGTTCAAGGAAATTCAGAGTGAAGTTTAAAGATCATCGTGACAAGAAGATAAAAATGACCGCGATATGATCGTGGAGGTGAATATCTGAGTTACGAGTTTGGCATACAACTTAAGACAACGTGAAATTTGTTTCATAGCTAACGCCACCTGGAACACCATGGTGTGATGGTGTGTCCGAACATCATAGTCATGCTCTATTGATATAGTGCATACTGTGATGTCTCTTATCGTTTTACTACTATAATTTTTGGGGTTATGCATTAGAGACAACTACATTCACTTTAAATAGGGCATCATCTAAATCCGTTGAGATGACACCGTGCGAATTATGGTTTGATAGAAACCTAAGCTGTCATTTCTTAATGTTTGGGGCTGCGATGCTTGTGTGGAAAATGTTTTCACATAATAAGCTAGAACCCAAAGCGGACAAATGTATCTTCATAGAATACCCTAAGAACAGATGGGTATGCCTTCTATCTCAGATCCGAGTGCAAAGTGTTTGTTGCTAGAACTGGGTCCTTTCTCGAGAAAAAGTTTCTCTCGAAAGAATTGAGTGGGAGGAAGATAGAACTTGATGAGGTTGTTAAACCTTTGTTCAACCAGAGAGTAGCGCAGCACAGAAAGATGTTTCTGTGAAGCCTACTTAGTTGAAGAGGAAGTTAATGATGATGATCATGAAGCTTCAGGATCAAGTTACTATCAAACTTCGTAGGTCGACAAGGATGTGTACTGCTCCTGAGCGGTACGAGAACTCTGTCTTGGAGGTCATGTTGTTGGACAACGATGAACCTACGAGCTATGGAGAAGCGATGATGGGCCCGGATTCCGACAAATGGTTGGAGGCCATGAAATCCGAGATAGGATCCATGTATTAAAACCAAGTGTAGACTTTGGTAGACTTGCTCGTTGGACGGCAGGTCGTTGAGTACAAATGGATCTTTAAAATGAAGACAGACACTGATGGTGAATGTCACTATTTGTAAAGCTCGACTTGTTGCAAAGATGTTTGTGACAAGTTCAAGGAGTTGACTACGATGAGACTTTCTCACTCGTAGCGATGCTAAAAATCTGTTGGAATTATGTTAGCAGTTGCTGTGTTTTCAAGTATGAAATCTGGCAGATGGATGTCAAAACATCGTTTCCTTAATGGTTTACTTGAGGAAAGGTTGTATGTGATACAACCAGAAGGTTTTGTCAGGCCTAAGGATGCTAAAAGGTGTGCAAGCTTCGGTGATCCTTCCATGGACTGAAGCAAGCATCTCGGAGTTGGAATATACGCTTTGATGAGGTGATCAAAGTTTTGATGTTTATACAAAGTTTATGAGAAACTTGTATTTGCAATAAAGTGAGTGGGAGCACTATAGAATTTTTCTGATAAGTATATGTGGATGACATATTCTTGTTCAGAAATAATGTAGAGTTTCTGGAAAGCATAAAACGGTTATTTGGAAAGTGATTTTCAAAGGAAGACCTGGATAAAGCTACCTAATTGTTGAGCATCAAAATCTATAGAGATAGATCAAGATGCTTGATGAGACTTTCAATGAGTGCATACCTTCACAAGATTTTGGAAGAGTTCAAAATGGATCAGCCAGAGAAATAGTTCTCGTCTGATTTGTAAGGTGTGAAGTTGAGTGAGACTCAAAGCTCGACAATGGCATAAGAAAGAGAAAGGACGAACGCCGTCCCCTATGCCTTAGCCATAGGCTCTATATTATGCCATGCTGTGTACCACACCTATGTGTGCCTTGCCATGAGTCTGTCAAGGGGTACAAGAGTGGTCCAGGAGTGGATCACTGGACAGCGGTCGGAATTATCCTTAGTAACCAGAGGACTAAGGAAATGTTTCTTGATTATGGAGGTGATAAATAGTTCGTCGTGAAGAGTTACGTCGATGCAAGCTTTAACACCTATCCGGATGACTAGTAGTAGCAATCTGGATACGTATAGTGGAGCAGCCATTTGGAAATAGTACCAAGTGGAGTGTGGTAGTAGTGTTTACGGTTTGACATAGAGATTTGCAAAGTACACACGGATCTGAATATCGCAGAACCGTTGACTATAAGACCTCTCTCACATGCAAAGCATGATCGATCCCCAGAACTCATTGGGTGTTAGATTCATAACAATGCGAATCACATGGTGATGTGAACTAGATTATTGACTCTAGTGCAAGTGGGAGACTGTTGGAAATATGCCCTAGAGGATATAATAAATTAGTTATTATCATATTTCCTTGTTCATGATAATCGTTTATTATCCATGCTATAATTGTATTGACCGGAGACTTAAATGCATGTGTGGATACATAGACAAAACCATGTCCCTAGTATGCCTCTAATGGACTAGCTCGTTGATCAAAGGATGGTTAAGGTTTCCTAGACATGGACATGAGATGTCATTTGATAACGGGATCACATCATTAGGAGAATGATGTGATGGATAAGACCCAAACTACAAACATAGCATATGATCGTGTCAGTTTATTGCTACTGTTTTCTGCATGTCAAGTATATGTTCCTATGACCATGAGATCATGCAACTCACAGATATCGGAGGAGTGCCTTGTGTGTATCAAACGTCGCAACGTAAGTGGGTGACTATAAAGGTGCTCTACAGGTATCTTCGATGGTGTCTGTTGAGTTGGCATGGATCGAGACTGGGATTTGTTACTCCGTGTGACGGAGAGGTATCTCGGGGCCCACTCGGTAATGCAACATCACAATAATCCTTGCAAGCAATGTGACTAATTGTTAGTTGCGGGATCTTGTATTACAGAACGAGTAAAGAGACTTTCCGGTAACGAGGTTGAACTAGGTATGGAGATACCGACGATCGAATCTCGGGCAAGTAACATACCGAAGAACAAAGGGAACGTTATACGGGATTAACTGAATCCTTGACATAGAGGTTCGACCGATAAAGATCTTCGTAGAATATGTAGGAACCAATGTGGACGTCCAGGTCCCGCCATTGGTTATTGACCGTAGAGGTGTCTCGGTCATGTCTACATAGTTCTCGAACCCGCAGGGTCTGCACACTTAAGGTTCGGTGACGTTTCGGTAGTGTAGAGTTATGTATGGTGGTGACCGAAGTTTGTTCGGAGTCCCGGATGAGATCCCGAACGTCACAAGGAGCTCCGGAATGGTCCGGAGGTAAAGATTCATATAAAGGAAGTCCCAGTTTGGTTTCCGGAAAAGTTTCGGGCTCATCGGTAGTGTACCGGGAGTGCCGGTAGTGTACCGGGAGACCTCCGGGAGGGGTACTTCGACCCCAAGAGGTCCATGGGCTGTGGGAGAATAATAACCAGCCCTTAGTGGGCTGGGAAAACAGCCACAGAGGCCCATGGCGCAGGAGAGAAGTCCTAAAGCAAAAAGTGGAAAATCAGCCAATAGGAGGCAATCCTACTCCAACTAGGATTGGAGGTGAAGTAGGATTGCTCCCACCTCCTATTTCGGCCGACCCAAAGGCTTTGGCTGCCTCTCCTCTCCTCTCCTCCTATATATACTAGTGGATTGGGTGGTTTTTGGACAGAATTTCCGGCCACGTGCTACCCGTTTCACCGGTGCACAGTTTCTCCTCTAGATCGGTTTTCCGCAGCGCTTAGGCGAAGCCCTGCCGGAATTGCTCCACCACCATCACCGGAGCGCCGTCACGCTGCCGGTGAACTCTCACTCCTCTCCACCTCCTCTTGCTAGATCAAGACGGTGGAGATCGTCATCAAGCTGCACGTGTGCTGAACGCGGAGGTGCCGTCCGTTCGGCGCTAGATCGGAAGGACCGTGATCGAGATCGCGAGACGGTTCGTGATGAGATCGCGGAATGGATCGTGATGAGTTCGCGGGACAGATCGTGATCAAGATCGTGAGACGGATCGTGATGAGATCGCGGGACGGATCGTGATGAGTTCACGGGACGTATCGTGATTGGATCGCGGGACGGATCGTGATGAGATCGCGACACGCTCGGCGATTTGGATCGCGAAGATGTTCGACTACACCAACCGCGTTTCTTAACGCTTCCCGCTTAGCGATCTACAAGGGTATGTAGATCCACTCTCCCTCTCGTAGATGCTCATCACCATGGATAGGTTTGCGTGTGCGTAGGAAAATTTTTGTTTCCCATGCGACGTTCCCCAACAACATATACATGTTACCGGTAGGTAAGGCCAACTCCAACGTGCGAACCCATCCGGACGTTCATTTTGCATGGATTCTGTCCGTTTGGGGCGGGCGATGGGGTCGTGTTCGGGTCTGTCCTAGGATGCGGTGGCCGTGCACCCAACGCGCGAACGCATCGTTCGGCTGCATCTTGTCTGTCACGACCAATATGCTCATATATTCATATTTATCAATATTTTAAACAAGTCCGCACGTCCAAAATATCAATTGTCTGAAACAAAAATAGTTTTAACAACCTAATCAAAATTGTCTCGAATAAAATAGTTTTACAACAAAATCGAAATTGTCTCGAATAAAATAGTTTTACAACCAAATCGAAATTGTCTTGAATAAAGATAATTAAGCAATACATCTATTGGTTTCCAATGTGATCCCACATGTGCTCAACCAAGTCATTTCGAAGGTGCAAATGAGTGTGCCAATCACGGATTTCATTATGGAATTGGGTAAACTGCTCAAATGTGGCCGGTTGTTGATGCAGGGGCTCAACATTGTTACCTTGAAAATCAAATCCTTGGTCGAAAATGGAGTCATGACGCTCGTCCTCAACGATCATGTTGTGCATGATCACACAAGCAGTCATCACCTTCCAAAGCTTTCCTTCATCCCATGTCAATGTAGGGTTTCGAATGATACCCCATCGGGATTGAAGCACACCAAAAGCACACTTCACATCCTTTCTAGCACTCTCTTGCATTTGTGCAAATCTCTGTCTTTTCTCACCTCGGGGGTCGAAGATGGTCTTCACAAAAGTTGACCACTGAGGATATATACCATCAGCCAGGTAGTATCCCTTGTTGTAGTGGTGTCCATTGATCTCAAAGTTGACAGGTTGGGAGTGGCCTTCTACAAGCCTAGCGAACACTGGGGAATGCTGCAACACGTTGATATCATTGTGAGAACCGGCCATGCCGAAGAAAGAATGCCATATCCCAAGATCTTGCGAAGCCACCACTTCTAATATGACAGTGCACGCTTTCACATGGCCCTTGTACTGGTCCTGCCAAGCAAATGGACAACTCTTCCACTCCCAGTGCATACAATCTATGCTGCCAAGCATGCCTGGAAAGCCTCTATCGGTGTTGATCGCCAATAGCCTTTCTGTGTCAGCAGCATTTGGCTGCCTCAAGTACTCGGGGCCAAACACCGCTACCACGGCCTTGCAGAAGTTATACATTGACAGCAGACATGTGGACTCACTCATGCGCACGTACTCATCCACAAGATCGCCTGGAATTCCATATGCAAGCATGCGAATGGCGGCGGTGCATTTCTGATAAGAGGAGAATCCAAGCTTGCCAAGGGCATCCATTTTGTACTCAAAGATGGGTCATGCTGAACCACTCCCTCACGGATGTGATTGAACACATGCCTTGACATACGAAAACGACGACGGAATTTCTCCGGTTTGAAGAGTGCGGTATTCTCAAAGTAATCAGCATAGAGCAAGGACTGGCCTCTCTCTCTCTCTGACGGTTCAGGTTAGGCGCACGGCCAGGCACTAAACCCCTGTACCGAGGTCGCTGCCTTTGAATGTGGTCATGAACGACCAGTGTAGCAACCACAATTTCTTCGTCATCCGAGGACGAATCATCCGATGAACAAATGAAGTGGTTGAAGAAAAAATCATCTCCACTGTCCATACCTTTGTGGGCAAAGTGTCAAACACCTTGCGGTCGTGATGGCGAAGAGGCCGCGAATCACCTCGAGGCAGCGGGGGCAGATGGCGGCCGGCTACAGGTCGCTCTGTAGCACCTCCCACGGAAGTTGTTGTTGCCGATGGGCGTCAACGGCGATCGTATCCCCTCTGCGACCGAATCCGACGGCGACGGCCAAAACACCTCCGGACGACGGCCAAAACTCCTACCAAAGGGCGGGCGTGGTGGCGGCCATGGTGAGACATGTTTTGGTATGAACGACCGAGGGGCGAGCAGCGAGAATGCGGCCGGATAATAGTGGCGGTGCCGACGGCGGGGTTGGGCGGGAAGGGGCCGGTGGAGGCTTGGGGTGAATGAATCGGCAGAGTCCCCGACAGGCGGGCCAGGGGAGGACAAGGGCGTGCGTCCCGCCCGTCCGCTCGTTGTCCGTTTCTCCCCAAACGCCGCGCAAGTTTGGGCTGGGAATGGATCAAAAACGAACGAAAAACGGACATTTGTCCGTTTGGAATCGCGCGTTGGGCCGCGCTATTAGTCCATTTTACTCCAAACGGACGCACCGGGACAGGATGAGGTCGCGCGCTGGAGTTGGCCTAATAAACACTTAAAACTACTTTCTGCCAAGTGCCTCGGCTCCTCTTGCTACTTTCAAAATTGAACCAGATGTTAACCAGACGTGGTGTTATGAGCTCGGTGAACAATAACACCAAAAAAAATTCAAAAAATGTTCTAAAAAATCTAAAAAAAATTTAGTGAAAACATTGAGAAAAGTTTTCAGTGCCCACCAAATTTTATCGCAAAATGACAGTTGTGAAAGTCGTAGCAAAAATAACAAAATTGATGCTTCAAAAGTCTTATTTTCGAGAACATTTTGGGTACTGATTTCATTTATTTTTTCATGACTTCTACGAATGTTATTTTTTGATGAAATTTTGCAAGCACCGAGAACTTTTGTCAATGTTCGCATCTAAAAAAAATCAGAATCTTTTGAAACGTTTTTCAATTTTTTTTCTATTTTACTGTTCATCCCGAGCTCAAATGAGCTCGGGGTCAGAACATGACTTTCCATCATCCAGCTGCATCGGATCAAAGATTTCCCCGCCTCGCTTTCCAAGTACCGCCGGTTTGTGCCCAGCCACCGCTGCTGCACTGCTATCTCCAAGTGCATGTCTACCTGGTATTAACACACCTGTTGGAAGGTTTGCGTATAGTTTCTTGGTGGAGTCCCGTTCACTAGAAGCCTGTTTGGATTCACCCCGTGACCGTACTCCGGCATGCTTGATCAGTATACCGCTTGAGGTGTACTGCCAGTCCGGCTATTTGCAGACCCGCTAGCCACCACTCCTTCCTCCCCTTCCCTGCCTGTGTCCTGATGCCTACCCAACAAAGCCGCATCGCGTCCTGCTATATCGGCAGAGAGCCGTGCATCTACCTGTCCAACACTTGGGCTCTTCCTAATCGTCTGTGTGGGGTTCTTGTTCACGCCACGACGCTGCCGTCCAGTCTGGTTCAGGCGGGAGTGCCTAGTCCAAGTTCCTTTCCTCACTATAGACTGCATTGGATGGCCATTCTGCGTCTTCTCCATTGGCTTCACCTTCACTGCAACTTTTCCGTCAATGTCCAATTTGTTTACTGCTTGCACTACATCCTTCACAACCTGAGCAATCATGGGGTCAGTGACTGTGCGGTCATCATCGCTGTCGGGATTGACCTAAACCTGAGCAATAACGTGCTTGTTTAGGTCAATCCCGACAGCGATGATCATCCGATTGCGATCCACCTCGTATTTAATTTTGCTATCCCCACCCCATTTGACCAACACAATTTTTCCTGTCAGTAATTAAGGCCTCCTTTGATTCATAAGATAGTATTATCATAGAAATAGAAAATTGGTAGGAAATGAAATGACATGTATATCAAATTCTATGAGTAGAAATATATAAAAAAATGTCATTTGATTCACAGCATAGAAATTTCTCATTAAGTTTAGACTCATGTCATTTCATTACTATGAATCCAAGCCTGTAAATGTGAAGGATAGAAACTAAGCCTGTGTAGGAATAGAAATCCATTACTATGAATCAAAAGGCTTTAAAGGAAAATTTTGTACAAGATCCTATGAAATTCCTATATATTCCTCCAAATCAAAGGACCGTAGCAGTAAATTTGAGGACAACACATGCATGCTAGTGAGATGGTCCAACTTTCTCCCTAGCTAAAAAGAGGTAATTATATGAATGGTGTTTGCGCTTGTCATGAATTTTCACTCATTGTCTGGATTTAAAAAATATGCTAAATTGGTTATAAAACTTGTCACGTACCGTAAACACGATGCTTACATCATCCAAGTGCGGCGACATGGCACATGACCCACTTGTAGCGACGAAGCGGGATTTACTTGAATACCACATGTCTCTTTGAGTACTGGGTCAAGCTGTTAGCACTGAAGAAAAATTAACGTGCAAAATTGCATCCGACAGGACTCGAACAACAAACCTTAAGTTTGCTGGACACCAAACCCAACAGGTTTTTTTTTTAGGGAAAAGAAACCCAACAGGTTTTGATGCTAACACGGCCCCTCGGACTTAATATTTTTTTGAATGAAAAGGCATGTAGTACTTAGATGCGCTGAAGCCAGTGGCTCATGAAATAGGGTTTTTCCCCGTTTTGTATTACAAAGCAATCATCACCGGTATAATTAATGATAAGGGCTAGAGCAAAAACAACACAAGCACGTCCAAAAGAAACGAAAGCGAAAGACAAAAGAAACAAATCCCGACAACAGTGGATCAATAAAAACGAAGAAGCCTCGCGACCGCTCCATCCACCAGGGATCTTCCACCAAGCTCCTAGACTCTAAAGAGCCGGTACCAATCAACACCTTCAAGAAGGGACGCGACTATGACGACGCTGCTACCAAGGGTTTCCCCCGATATGCGACGAGGAGACATGATGGGTAGCACCCGACGCCCTACATGAAGATCCGGCGGCACCCACAGGCGTCACCGCGTCGGTGTCGGCTAGGCCGACAGGGATTTCTCCCGATCCCAACCTTCACCTCAGGCGCCCCGAAGCACGCCACCAAACAGTCCACCACCCTGCGCTAGCACGGTCTTGAAGCTTCCCACGCCGTCTCAACTTGGCACCACGAAGGGGGCCTACGCTACGACAAAGAGGAGTCGGGACTAGGGACAGCAGCACCATCGGCACGCGGGAGGGCCCAACCTTCACCGACAACGACGACAACCGACTGGACACGACAACAGGAGTATACCAGGCCCGTGGCCCCACAGGCCAAGCCGAGACTTCAGATGCTCGCAAAGCTCCCGCCGTCGTGTTGTAGAAGGCACGTCGTCGGCGCCGCCATCCCCCGTCCGAGTTGTTGCTCCTTCTCGCTACGCAGAAGACGTCGAAGTCGCGACAGTGGCCGGCCTGCTAGGACCCACATGGGCCCCGCAGGGGCCAGATCTGGGTCGGGAGCGCTCCGCTGGCCACCCCACCCAAGCATGTCGCCCCGCTGCCAAGGTGCAGCACTACCACCACGCCCGCCGCCAAGCCGAGTAGCACCGCCGCCGTCCCATGCCCCGGGCAGGGGAGCCGCGCGTGTGAGGACAGAACGTCATGTCGCCGCCGACACCACCCGCCAGCGTCGGGGGTGTCCGTCGGTGGCGGCAGGGGGAAATGGGGGGAGGGCAGCCGAGAGAGAGGGACGGGCACGTAACCCCGGGCACCTCCTGGGGAAGTGATGCAAGGGTGGATCTGGGAGGGGGAGAGGGGGGCGGGACCGGACGAGCACGTCGTGTGCCAGTGGCGGCGGGAGGGCTCTAGGGTGGCCGGCAGCAGCGGGAGGGGGACATGGGAGGAACCATAGCGACTGCTGAGGATGAGTAGCCCATTTTGCACACGTTACTTACTTAAAAATAGAAAAAGTATGTAAATTGTAATCACAGTGATTTGAATAAACTTCAGCTATTCATGTATTACTATACAAAAAACTACTATCAATAATTTTTTTAAATTTTTCATTTAATGTTAAAACTATTCACATGTTATTTAAAAGATATTCATATAATTGAAATAATACAGTATATATATGATTTTTTACAATGTTTGTATAAATATTTTTAAATTGCAGTTCGTAAATATTATTTCAGTTATTCAAATATTTGAACTATTATACGTACCTTTTTATACTTCATAAGTATGCTTTTTAAGAAAGTGTCTGTATAATTATAAAATACTTTTAACTAAAATTTAAATGATTATATGAATATTCACTCATGGATTATATTTACATCACATAAAAAATTATGAAAAGTCCACAAGTGAAATCATACACCAGTATATATTCATAAATATTTAGTAATTTTTTTATCCACAAATTTCCATAATCTAAATATAAACCATACATGTAGAAAAATGTGTGTATTCAATAAATAGTTTTTTATTAAATATAATATGGGACTGCATATTTTAAATTTTTGTATTTAGTAAACATTTTTAAACACTCATGGCTTTTTTTAATAATGAATAAATATTTCTAAAAATTACATGAATACTTTTAGTAAATTATCTTATTGCATACATGTATATTTATATTTTGTGCACATGAATATTTGTGTACCACGAGGTTATCGTTTATGTATTACAAATATTTAGAACCCATAGCGTGGCATGTGGCCTGGTTTATAATTTTTTAAAGAAAATACGCGCATACGAATATTCGTATATTACAAGAAAATTGTTAATAACACATGAATATTTATATACAGCATTCAGGCACTAAAATAAACATATGTAACAAGTTCAAGCATCATAGGTGTAATTACCCCGCAAGAAACCTCGGGTTTAAGTTAGGTCTCCGAGGCCAATTATGTCTCGCGTGTCAATGCTAGCATTGGCATCTAGACGGCGCATGCGATGGTGGTGGCAGCTTGACATCCATGACGCTAATGTCAAGATTTGGCGAGACGATTTTTTTTTTCGAAAAGAAGGTTGTCTCCTGGCCTCTGCATCTTACTATGCATGCGGCCATTTTATTAAAGTTCATGTTCAAAATATTCTCAAATCCAGGTATTACAAACGCTCACGAAGGAGTCATGTAAAGAAAGAAAACAGAGGTAATGACTACAACCAGCGGTAAAAGTGTGTACGAAACTACTCTCCTATCCTATTACATGAGCGTCATCCAAACCGGTTGAAGATACCCCGAGCTACCATCTCCCATCGGATAGACCCAGTAACCAAACGCTCCCTGGCCTCCGTCAGAGTGAGTAGCGACCACATACGGATTAACGATGTGGCTCTGCAGATGACCTGCAAAAAATAGATGTTTGTTTTTTTGTTAAATACCAAATCATTCCTGCAGTTCCATATCGCCCAAAGTAAAGCACATACGCCGACATGAATGTATTTCACAGTTTCTGTATCCACTCCATTAAGCCACGTCCCAAATAACGTGGGTATGCTAGTTGGTGGAGCTATATTGAAGGCCATATGAATCGACCGCCACAAAATCTTAGCCATTGGGCAATCTAAGAAAAGGTGTTTGATGGACTCATCATGAGTACAGAAGCTACACCTTCGGGATCCAGTCCAGTTTCGCTTTGCTAGGTTGTCCTTTGTAAGTATAACTTGTTTGTGGACGAACCACATAAACACTTTGAATTTTAAAGGAACTTTAACCCTTCAGATATTACGGTTGTAGGGATAGCTACCGCATTTATCATATCCAGATACATGGACTTAACAGAAAACTTTCCGTTATTCGTTAGTGTCCAGTGTAACCGATCTGGTTCGTTAGTAAGATGAACATCCATCAGCCTTCTTACTAGATGTAGCCAATCAGCCCACCTGTCGTCTATAAGGTTTCTTCTGAACTGTATATTTAGAGGGATCGATTGTAGTACCGTTGCAACATAAGCCTCTCTATGTTGAACAATATTATATAGAGCCGGGTATTGCATGGCTAACGGCGTCCCCCCGAGCCATGTATCCTCCCAGAATCTCGTAGTATTACCGTTACCCACAATAAATTTTGTCCTATTGAAGAACGCTGATTTCACCTTCATCAATCCTCTCCAGAAAGGTGAATTTGTAGGTCTGGCGGTAACCTGTGCTAACGTCTTGTGCTGCAGGTACTTACTTCGCAGAATCTGCGCCCATGTGGCGTCGATCTCATTGAATAGCTTACATAGCCATTTGCTTAGTAAACATTTGTTTTTTACCTCTAAATTTTCAATCCCAACTGCAAAAATCAACGAATCAGCACTATTTTATTTCCAAACATTCCAAAAGGAGTTCAAAAAAAAGGAAGCACTCACCAGGCGATGAATCTACTGGACGTTTTCCATGACTGATATCTTCCTGTTCCTGACGTCGTCGCCGCGTCTCATCACCACTCAAACTTGAAAACACACAGCCTTGTAAAAACAACATTCTTTCTTTGCCAAAATCATACATTGCTGATAAAAGCCCAAAAACAGCAATACTCACAAGGAACAGAACCAGCTTGGGCAAGAAACCTCCCATTAACAGCACCACTCGAGGAAGAGGAACCCAACAATGTGGAGCGAATACGTTGGGAAGCATGCGCATCAGAGCGAACCATAACAGAGACCAGGGAGAATGGGTGTACACACCCGTGCAATCTGGCGACCAGAGGAGGATGAAAAGATTTCTTGGAAGGCTATGAAACGTACACTTTCATTAACACACATGCATGGACATGCATGCGATGCACATTAAAATAAAATAAATATGCACAGCACACATGGAGATAACGTGTCACTCAAATAGGGCTGGTGAATTTTTTTTCAAAAAAAAAACAAAAAGTTCGAACCTTACGGACCTAATATTCTTAGCATTACTTATTTAAAAAAGGTCTGAGACCCACGCTCAAACGGTCAAACCCACGACATTAACCAATATGCTTAAATATCGCTTGTGAGACTTTAGCTTGCACTCGCTGGAAACACAACACCATCCCACGGCTAAGAGCCCATCCATAGTGTTATATTCTCCCAAGAACTTGAACTTTATGGGAGTGAAACAATAGTGCTACAATGTGCAAGAAATATTTTAGTTTTTTGTCCAACATAGATATATTATAAATGAGATTAATATAGTAATATCATTTTAACTAGTACTTCTTCTATAAACTAATATAAGAACGTTTAGATTACTAAAATAATGTTTTAAACGCTTTTATATTAGTTTACGGAAGCCAGTATTTATGTTGCATACAAAAATTCCGAAACTTTTGCATACTGTAACTCAAATGTACTGTTCAGACTTTTGGCATTTCTGGAAATGGCCATTATCTGATGGAGCAGCAGTAAACGAACTGGAACAGGTTGAGCGCGCTGAGAGCAGCCATGAACCAGAAAAAGTAGTCGAGGTGGCCTTCGTCGAGGTTGTCCGGGATCCAGCCCGTGCCGGACGCGACGCTGCCGAGCAGGGCGGAGTTGAGGCAGCTCCCGCCAGCGACGGCGAGATGCGCGAGCGCCGTGCCCAAGCTCTTCATGGATCCCGGGGACTTGTCGTAGAAGAACTCGAGCATGCCGATGCTGGTGAACACCTCGGCCGCCCCCAGCACGAAGTAGCACGGCGCCTGCCACATGATGCTCGTCGAGGTCGCCGGTGCCGCCAGCCGCCTCGTCTCAATCAACGCAGCATACGCCATGCCTGCGGCGGACAGTGCTAGGCCGACACCAATGCGCTGGAGTTGTGTGAAGCCCCTGTCCTCGCCGGTGACACGCCGCGCGAGCGGCACCAGAACGGCGTCATAAATAGGAACCCAGACGAGGACGCTGATGACGTCGAAGGTAGAGAGGGATGCAGGCGGCACAATGAAGGCGCCGACACGCTTGTCCATAGCCATGCCCTGCTCGATCAGTGTGGACGACATCTGCGCGGTGACCGCGAAGAAGATGAGCAGCGACGCCCAGACGGGGGACATCCGCAGCAGCATCTTCAGCTCCTCGACCTGCGACACCGTGCAGAGCCGCCACGGGCCCTTCTTCTCCGACGATGGCAGCACGATCGCAGCCTTGTCAAAGAACATGAATTGATTGGTATGCTCAGCTCTGTCATTTTCGTGCAGGACCGAGGAATCATCGGGCAGCTCGAGACGGAAATTCCTTGTGGCTGCCACAACCACCTGGAAGACCCTTGTCAGCGGGCTACCTCCTCCTCCTAGTGGCTTGTACCTGTAAATCCTACCCCCAGCTACGAACACGACTAGGCCGAATCCTATGAGGACTGTCGGGATCGCGAACCCGACGGTCCACCCGATGTTGTCCTGCACCCATACGAGCAATGTTGCCGCCAGCAGAGAGCCAATGTTGATCGAGAAGTAGTACCAGTTGAAGAAGGAACCCTTGGCCACCCGCTCCTTTGGGTCAGCGCCGTCGAACTGATCGGCCCCCAAGGCCGCGGCACAGGGCTTGATTCCACCTGTGCCGAGAGCGACAAGGTAGAGCCCCAGGTAGACGGCGGCAGGATGGACACCACCACTAGGAAGGAGAAAGGGAAGCGCCGCCGATGATGTCATGATGAGCATCCCCTGGCACAAGAATTTTTTTCAAAGAAAATTTTCAGAAATGCCGCAGAACATTTTACAGTAAATTCAGAAACGTTGTCTCGCTTACAATGATGTGAACAGACAGGAAAACTACAATTGTGGAGTATCTTCCCCAGTAAGAGTCGGCCAAGAAGGCTCCGATGACCAGCGTGAGGAAGCAGCTGCCGATTCAGGTCGACACATTCCTCGCAGCGTCCACGTTGCTCTCGTGGAGCACCGTCGTGAGGTAGGTGACCAAGTTCTTGGCGACGGCGAAGAAGCACATGCATTCACTGAATTCAGCACCTGATGTAGGTCCAAGGCATACCATGTTATTACTTCTATAGGGAAAATGGGGAGCATGAAGCAGATGTTTTTAGTAAGTTTTCCGCCATACTTAGAATGAAGAAGCATGCTCTCCAGTTTCCAGTGCTCTGCTTGAGAGCAGGCTGTCTGTAGATATCAACTGTTCCATCACTTGTGTACCTTGAACTTTCGTCCTGAACACCAATGCAGTCCACAAGCTGTGTCACCTATGGAAATTCAAAATTTTAGCATTATGCCAATCAGACAGCAGGGATGATCAGCGTACCTGTCTCTGTGCTGGCCGGCAATGGTGGTTCAGTAGCGGCCTCTCCTCATCCGCTGGCTCCATTTGACACTCTATGTAGTATTCTCAAGACTACTTGTAGTGTTCTTAGGAAGTTCCTGAGAAAATAATTTGTACACCAGCGTACCAGTAACTCCGCTATATGTAAGCCGTATGGTGTAGAATGATGTGACAGAACATGAAAGAAAGAAAAACTCAATCAGGATAAGCAAAAAAATAAACATGTTGTAATTGTCTGAACGTTTGTCCATTTGAAGGTGGCTCCACGACACAATCCAGGCATTAGATGCGTTATTTATGGAAATAAACTGGACATTTCTTGCAAGCAATGCGTAATATTAATTTGGTCGGCGACACGAGCGATGAATAGAAACTCTATGGTTAACAGGAGAGCAAGCAGACTTTTTTCATTTGCATGTTGACCTGAACTTAACTATTTGGGCAAAGGTGCTGCCGTATAAGCAAGGGGATTACTTCTACTAATGGACTATTATCGTGTGCTCAGACAGTAAGCAAAGGGTTTCCTTCTACTGCTGGTATCATGCATCATCCTGTGCTCAGACCGCGATCTCTTGCTTGGACTTTCAGGTTTCCTAAATATGCAAGAGACAAAGTATGTCCATAGTTCTCCAACAAATTAACAATGAGAGAGAGGGGGAGGGAGAGAAAGACCCGAGTGAGTGAGCTATGGCCGGAGTCGAGGAGGCTTGGAGTCTGCTTTCCTCGAGGAGGAAGACGAATGCGGCAGCAGATTTCTCTTCCCCTCGAGGAGTAAGCTATAGCTTACTCGACATTGTCGTGCGGTAGAGTATTTCAGATCGGTTTGGTGGATGGATAGACAGTTACTCTACCTGTCGAGTGACTCGACTCCCCGGCAATGTCGTCTCTACTGCGGTCTAATTCTGTGAAGAATCCCAGAGACCTGACTAACGAGCAAGGGTTGGTTGTCAGACAATAGATTCTCTGACCGTTTTGTTACCGAGTTTCCTAGCCCGGGTTACGGAATAGATTCCCCTGGCCGTTTTGTTTCTCTGTTTTCAAGCTCAGGGTCAACTATTTCCAGATGAAAAATTCTGAATTCAAAATTTATCTGAATGTTTTTCACGGTAAAAAGGTCAACCGCAAACCACGTCCCACATCGATAAAAATCGAATGGCTAGACGTCAGTCGTTTGAAAAACGATTTGGGTCAGTCGATGCGTTTCAGGCTTTCAGCCATTGGATGGAAAATAAACGGTACAGATTGATTCTTCTACCTCCAAATGTCTTCTTCCATCCATCAAACGTGCCACCGGACGAACGCCAGCCTCGGCCGCCCCGCCCTCCCCGGAACCACCGCCCCACCGCCGGTCTTCCGTCGCCTCCGGCCATCCCTCTAGCCCCCATGCTGAGTTTTTTTCTCCGGCGAAGCCCCCCCCCCTCCCCAACCACCGTTCCCCACCTTCGCCGTCCACTACCACCCCCACCCAAAACCCTAAGATAGATACTGGGTAGCCCTCCGGCGAGCCCTTTCCTTCTTCTTCCTCCCCTCGGGTCTTCCTCCGACAAATTTCTTCAGGAATCTCAAGATCGACTGACCCATTAGCCAAAGTCAGTCGATTGACATTTACCTAATGTGTGATAAAAATATTCATTTGGATAGTTAAACCTTTGCTCCTACGAAACAAAGGCAAACGAGGCAGTAGCTTCGTATCTCCCTCCCGTTACTAAGAGAAATGAGCAGCAAGTTTCAAAAAATAAATAAATGGAGCAGCAGCTTTCTATCTGAAAACTATCCATACCATACTTACCTACGACTTTCTAGCGTTCTTTAACGAATTATTATTCCAGACAACTTTAACTTAATATTAATGCTAGAGTTTGTCAATAATGTGCTGATAAGTGTTATCCGGTTAAACCCTAGACATGGTACTCGAAGTAATATTGTTTGACAGTGATCAGTAATAAACAGAGCGGCCCCTACCGGACAGAGCGGCCCTATCAGCTATAAACGTTTTAGCAGTTCAATTTATAAATTGCTAAAACGTCATATATTATCGTATAGACGGAGTATATGACATTCCTTCATCTTCTTCAGTGACGAAACCACTTGAAAACATAATTTTAAGAAGCTCCCTACGGAAACATTACATGCTCTAAAAAGCATAATTAAGTTTTTCATTGGTAACTAATTTCTGATTATTTCGGGATCGCAACACCCAGTATTTTAATCAATTTGCTTCTGCAAGAAAAGGGAGAAATTTGTTAAAAAAAACTACGGCACAGTAGTAATGGATGGGTCGAGGGAAATGAAAACCTCAAGCCCCTAATTTCTGATTATTTCGGAGGTTTGTTCACCTCAGATGTCGATGAATGTGACCAGAATTTGTTGCAGGCAGTGAAGCCCCGTGTGACTTTGGAGATGAACAGATTGCTGACTGCGCCATATACGAGGGAGGAAGTCCGCAAGGCTCTCTTCTAGATCGGCGATCTGAAAGCGCTAGGACCAGATGGCCTTCATGCTATTTTCTTTAAGCGCTTTTGGCATATTCTTGGAGATGAGCTCACTGAGGAAGTATTGGGAGCAATTGATAGCAGGAAAATACCGGCTGGCTGGAATCAAACTAATATTGTTTTGCTTCCAAAAGTTGACAGTCCAGATTTAATCACACAGTTCAGGCCTATCAGTTTATGTAACGTGATTTATAAAATTATATCAAAAATGCTAGCAGACAGACTCAAGAAAATTTTGCCTGAAGTCATATCCCCAACGCAAAGTGCATTTGTTCCTGGCAGGCTCATAACAGACAATGTACTAGTGGCATATGAATGCTTTCATGCAATCAAGAAAAAGACCCATGGTTCTAACGGGTATTGTGCAGTAAAGTTGGATATGATGAAAGCATACGATCGCATTGAGTGGGGTTTCCTCAAGCAAATAATGTTGAAATTGGGATTCCATGCTCGATGGGTGGAGATGATCATGGAATGTGTTTCTTCAGTAAGCTATACAGTAAGATTTAATGGCACCGAGACGGAGGTTATCTTACCCACCAGGGGGCTGAGGCAGGGAGACCCTCTGTCCCCATATTTGTTTCTGCTTTGTTCTGAGGGTTTATCCAGCCTTTTGGCTCACGAGGAGGAGGTTGGTGGGCTGGAAGGTATTCGTGTTTGTAGAAATGCACTGACTATCTCTAACCTTCTGTTTGCAGATGACTCTTTGATACTCATGAAAGCTAATGCTCAGAATGCAAATACCCTGAAGAAAGTGTTAGACAACTATTGTGGAAGTTCAGGACAACTTGTGAGCACTGTGAAATCAAGTATACTCTTTAGTCCTAACACAAGTGTTCTTGTAAGGGAAGAGGTCTGTAGAAATCTTGATATACTAACGGAAGCACTCACAGATAAATATTTGGGCTTGCCCACAATTGTGGGTGTGGATAGAAGCGACTGCTTCCAACATCTCATTGATAGGATTTGTAAAAGAATAAAAGGTTAGAAGGAAAAGGTATTATCCGCGCAAGGAAAGGAAATATTACTGAAAGTTGTTGCTCAAGCAATTCCCTCTTATGCCATGTTAGTATTTAAATTGCCAAAAGGGATTTGTAAATCTATCACGGATGAGCTGGCAGGCTTTTGGTGGGGAGATAAAGAAGAGATGAAGAAGATGCATTGGTTTGCATGGTGGAAGTTGTGTGTCCCGAAGAGGAAAGGTGGCTTGGGGTTTAGAGACCTGCACAGTTTTAATCTTGCTTTATTAGCAAAACAGTGTTGGCGACTACTCCAGAATCCAGAATATTTGTGTGCATGGGTTCTCAGTGCAAAATACTACCCTGATGGGAATATACTAAATGCTGGCCCTAAGAAAGGATCTTCGTATACGTGGCAAAGTATTGTAGCTGGCATACAAACCTTCAAACGAGGATGTATATGGCGGGTGGGTTCAGGGGCTCAAATCAATATTTGGCATGATTCCTGGATCCCATCGAGTGAAAATCACAAAGTCATTACACCTAGGGGATCAACAATGTTGACTAAGGTTGAGGAGCTTATTGATCCACACATGGGCCAATGGGATGAGGAATTGTTACGATCTGTTTTCTCACCTGTGGATGTGAACAGAATCCTGCAAATCCCATTACGGGTCGAGGTGATGGAAGATTTTGTAGCATGGCATTTTAACCGATCGGGCACCTTCTCAGTACGGTCTACTTATCATGTTGAGTTCGAACACCAGTATGGGCATAGTTGGAATAGAGCGGATGCTCAGGGAAGTGCATCACAGGATAGTTGGAAGCTTGCTTGGTCCTTGAGAGTGCCAGGGAAGGTAAAACACTTTATCTGGAAAGTTCTCAGAGGTGTTCTGCCATGTTTCGGTACACTAGCTGGAAGACATATTCCTGTGTCCGGTCAATGCCCGATCTGTCGCATAGGGTATGAGGACATACAACACTGCATATTTACCTGGAGTAGAGCATTGGAGGTTTGGGCTGCGCTTGGTCTTGAGGAAGAAATTACAAGAGCAGTGGTACAAGATCTTTTTGGTTCAATCACTATGGACATTCTATTGAGACACCAAAAACCAGTAAGTGAATTACCCATGACTGAATTGGTAGCTGTTGGTAGTTGGTTTATCTGGTGGCAGTGGCGGCAATTTGTTAAGGGTGAAGTCATATGAATACCTGAACAAACAGCAATGTCAATTAAAGTTCTGGCAACAAAGTTTGTCCGTGCTGCAACGCCCAATCGTCCAGTGGTGAAACGAGAGCACATATGGCAGAAACCGAGGAGAGGAGTTATTAAAATTAATGTGGATGCATCCTTTAGTGCAGAGCAACTGACTGGAAGTACGGGTGCAGTAGCTCGTGATGAAAAAGGTGAGTTCGTTGCGGCAGCATCATGGTTTATACCGCATGTAACTTCTATGGATAGGGCAGAAATCTTGGCAATCCGTAATGGCTACTACTTGGCAGCTAGAATTGGGTGCAGTTCTATAATCATTGAATCAGATAGCGCGGTTGAAGTTGATGCACTAAACCAGGATGTCTATCTTGGAGAGGAAGTGGCCATGGTCCTAGAATGCAAAGAATTGGCACTCGACATTTCCATGACTGAATTCATTAGGTGCTCCCATGAAGCAAATGGAGCAGCGGATAGCATAGCAAAGTCTTCTCATAGTACTAGATCTTCTAATATTTGGGATAGCTCAATCCCGGGTTTTTTTCTCACCTTATTGTAAATGACCTTTCCATTGTTTGAGAAATAAAGCCTGTTATCTGTCAAAAATAGTTTTTCATTGGTACCAGACGTACAGATCTCCGGCTATGTTGATGAATCTGAAGGGGTGCTACCACCTTTTTCGCATTTTCAGCAGTGGACGCCATGTCTCATGTGCCACTAACTACTGGTGACGGGTGCTTAGGGCATCTCCAACGCCTCACCTTCAAACCATCCGCATTCGTCTAGATCACATGGTCCGGATCATGGAAATCATTTAACGCGGTTCGGGTTTTGGTTTACCGGATGATCCGGACGATGATTTTTCCGTAAACCGGAATCAAATGTGGGGTGATTTTGCTTGAGTCCGAGCATGAGAAATGTTGGACTCTAAATCCCTGGCCCACTCAAAAGGAAGGCGAAACATGTGCTTTTATACAAACCTGCATTGTCTCCGTGCCAAAATCCCCCACCCCATTCTACCATCCCCGCCGCTCTCCACCCATTTTCGTCCTTTTCTCCTACCCTTTCCTTCCTTCGGCCGCCAACACATGGAACTGGAGAACATGTCGGAGATGTAGATGATGGTGGAGGTGCTGGAGGATCCGAGCATCCTGCTCGCCCGGAAGATCAGCTCAGGTACGCGGTAACTCGCTGCATCAAAGCGAAGGCCGCAAAGGAAGAGAATCTCAAGAAACAGATGGTCGCCGGTGGGCGTGGTGGTGGCATCGTGCATGGTGGTCGTGGCGGATGTCACGGCGGAGTCCTCGGTGCTCAAACGGGCACACCCATAGTACAAACAGTGTCGTGAAACGAACATCTACCACACTCGTTCACTGTCCCGACCTTTTGTATGCCGCCATTAAGCAAGCTCGTCGCCCGAGAAACCCACTCCAGCACCACGCATTGACGCAGCCAGACGCCCGACCTCAACAAAATCCGCTATTTAAACCCCGGCCACACCCATCTAACTCCACGGCACAACACAAGTTGCTCGCTCCACATTCTCCTTCCTTGCGCTACACCACATCCGCCATGACTACAGGTGGCAATGCTTGTTAGAAATATGCCCTAGAGGCAATAAATAAAGTGCTTATTATTATATTTCCTTGTTCATGATAATCATTTATTATCCATGCTATAATTGTATTGATTGGAAACACATTACATGTGTGGGTAAATAGACAACACTTTGTCCCTAGTATGCCTCTAGTGAACTAGCTCGTTGGCCAAAGATGGTAAAGGTTTCCTAGCCATTGACATGTGATGTCATTTGATAACGGGATCACATCATTTGGAGAATGATGTGATGGACAAGACCGAAACTACAAACGTAGCATATGATCGTGTCAGTTTATTGCTACTGTTTTCTGCATGTCAAGTATTTGTTCCTATGACCATGAGATCATGCAACTCACTGACACCGGAGAAGTACCTTGTGTGTATTAAACGTTGCAACATAAATGGATGACTATAAAGATGCTCTATAGGTATCTTCGAGGGTGTTTGTTGGGTTGGCATGAATCAAGACTGGGATTTGTTACTCCGTGTGATGGAGAGGTATCTCAGGGCCCACTCGGTAATACAACATCACAACAAGCCTTGCAAGCAATGTGACTAAGTGTTAGTCACGTGATCTTGTATTACGGAACGAGTAAAGAGACCTGCCGGTAACGAGGTTGAACTAGGTATGGAGATACCAACGATCGAATCTCGGGCAAGTAACATACCGAAGAACAAAGGGAACAACATACGGGATTAATTGAATCCTTGACATAAGTTCGACCGATAAAGATCTTCGTACAATATGTGGGAACCTATATGGCCATCCAGGTCCCGCTATTGGTTATTGACCGTAGAGGTGTCTCGGTCATGTCTACATAGTTCTCGAACCCGCAGGGTGTGCACACTTAAGGTTCGGTGACGTTTCGGTAATATAGAGTTATGTATGGTGGTGACCAAAGGTTGTTTGGAGTCCCGGATGAGATCTCGGATGTCACGAGGAGCTCCGTAATGGTCCGAGGGTAAAGATTGATATATAGGAAGTCCTATTTTGGTCGCCGAAAAAGTTACGGGCTCATCAGTAGTGTACCGGGAGTGCCGGTAGTGTACCGGGAGACCATCAGGAGGGGTATTTCGACCCAAGAGGCTACATGGGCTATGGGAGACTGAATACCAGCCCTTAGTGGGCTGGTGGAAGCCCCACACAAGGCCCATGCGGCTGGGAAGAAAAGCCCAAGGAGAAAAAGGTGGAAAAAGGCAAAAAGGCAAAAATAAGGAGTCCTAGTCTTACTTGGATTGGAGGAGGATTCGTCCTCTCCTCCCACTTCGGCCAAAGCCTAGAGGGCTTGGCCCTTTTGCCAAGTCTCCTCCTCTCTTCCTCTTATATACACTAGAGGTTTTAGGGTTTTTGCACGAGATTTTCAGCCACGTGCTACCCGTTCCTCTAGTGCATAGTTTCTCCTCTAGATCGGTTTTATGCAGTGCTTAGGCGAAGCCCTGCCAGAATAGCTCCACCACCATCGCCGCAGCGCTGTCACGCTGCCAGAGAACTCTTCTACCTCTCCGCTCCCTCTTGCTGGATCAAGAAGGCGGAGATCGTCATCGAGTTGTACGTGTGCTGAACGCGGAGGTGCCGTCCGTTCGGCGCTAGATCGGAAGGATCATGATGAGATCGCGGGACGGATCATGATGAGTTCGCGGGACGGATCATGATTGGATCGCGGGACGGATCGTGATGAGACTGCGGGACGCTCGGCGATTTGGATCGCGAAGACGTTCGACTACACCAACCGCATTTCTTAACGCTTCCCTCTTAGCGATCTACAAGGGTATGTAGATCCACTCTCCCTCTCGTAGATAATCATCACCATGGATAGGTCTTCCGTGAACGTAGGAAATTTTTTGTTTCCCATGCGACGTTCCCCAACAGTGGCATCATGAGCTAGTTCTATGTGTAGATGAGATCTCGAGTAGAACACAAAGAGTTTGTGGGTATTGATGCTTAGATTTCTTCCTCCCTTGGTCGTGTTTTGGTTCAGCGGTATTGTGGGATGAAGCGTCCCGGACCAACATTACTCGTACGCTTACAAGAGACCGGTTCCCTCAACTGCAACTTGTTGCATAGATGGCTGGCGGGTGCCAGTTTCTCCTACTTTAGTTGGATTGGATTCGACAAAGGCGGTCCTTGAGAAGGTTGAAAAGCAACTAATGTATCACCGATGTGGTTTGTGCGTAGGTGAGAATTGTTCTTGCTAGATACCCATAGCAGCCACGTAAAACATGTAACAATAATTAGAGGACGTCTAACTTGTTTTTGCAGGGTATGTTGTGATGTGATATGGCCAATTACATGATGTGATATATGTGAAGTATGAGATAATCATTTGTTGTATAGAATATCATGACTTGCATGTTGATGAGTACGGCAACCGGCAGGAGCCATAGGGTTGTCTTTAATTATTGTATGACCTGCGTGTCAATCATTAAGCGCTATGTAATGCTTTGCTTTATCGCTAAATGGTAGCAATAGTAGTACAAGCATGATGGGCGCGACAACCCTGATGGCGACACGTTGATGGAGATCAAGATGATGAAGATCATGGTGTCATGCCGGTGACGATGGAGATCATGCCAGTGCTTTCAAGATGGAGATCAAAAGCACAAGTTCATGGCCATATCATGTCACTTATGATTTGCACGTGATGTTAATCCTTTTTATGCACCTTGTTTTGCTTAGGACGACGGTAACATTATAAGGTGATCCCTCACTTAATTTCATGATAAATTCTGCTCTCCCCAAGTGTGCACTGTTGCGAAAGTTCGTCGTGTCGAGACACCACGTGATGATCAGGTGTGATAGACTCTATGCTCACATACAACGGGTGCAAGCCAGTGTTGCACATGCAGAACACTCGGGTTAAACTTGACGAGCCTAGCATGTACAGACATGGCCTTGGAACACAAGAGACCGAAAGGTCGAACCTGAGTCATATAGAAGATATGATCACCATGACGATGTTCACCATTGAAACCACCTCAACTCACGTGATGATCGGACTTGAGTTGGTGAATTTGGATCATGTATCACTCGAATGACCGGAGGGATGTCAATTTGAGTAGGAGTTCTTAAGTAATATGATTAATTAAACTCATTATCATGAACATAGTGAGTAGTGTCTTTGCAAAATTATGTTGTAGATTACTAGCTCACGCTGTAGCTCACTTAAATTTTTATATGTTCCTAGAGAAATAGAGTTGAAGGATGATGGTAGCAATATTGCGGACTGGGTCCGTGATCTGAGGATTGTCCTCATTGCTGCACAGAAGGCTTATGTCCTTAATGCACCGCTCGGTGCACCAACCCCTCTAGCATCGTCTGTAGATGTTATGAACACGTGATAGGCACGTTCCGATGACTACTTGATAGTTTAGTGCGTCATGCATTGCGGCTTAGAATTGAGGCTCCGAAATGTTTTGAACGTCACGGGACATATGAGATGTTCTAAGAGCTGAAATTGGGATCTCAGGATCGTGCCCGTGTTGTGAGATATGAGATTTCCAAAAAGATTCTTTGTCTGCAAGATGAAGGAGAATAGCTCAATCGTTGAGCATGTGCTCAGATTGTCTGGGTGCTACAATCGCTTGAATCGAGTGGGAGTTGATCTTCCATATAAGATAGTGATTGATGTAGTTCTCCAAGTCACTGTCACTAAGATACTAGAACTTGGTGCTGAACTATAAAACGCCAGAGATAGAAATAATGATCCCTGAGCTGTTCGCAATGTTTGACACCACAAAGGTAGAAATCAAGAAGGAGCGTCAAGTGTTGATGGTTAGTAAAAACCACTAGTTTCGAGAAGGGCAAGGTCAAGGAGGGAAACTTCATGGATGGCAAGTCAGTTGCTGCTCCAGTGAAGCAACCCAAAGTTGAACCCAAACCCGAGACTAAGTGCTTCGATTATGAGGAGAGCGGTCGTTGAAGAGGAACAACCCTAGATACTTGGTAGATAAGAAGGCTGGCAACATCGACAGAAGTATATTTGATATACGTGTTATTGATTGTACCTTGCTAGTACTCCTAGTAGCACCTGGGTATTGGATACCGGTTCGGTTGCTAAATGTTAGTAACTCGAAATAAAATCTACGGAATCAACGGAGAACTAGCTAAGGGTGAGGTGACAATGTGTGTTGGAAATATTTCCAAGGTTGATGCGATCAACATCGCACGCTCTCTCTATCTTCGGGATTAGTGACGAACCTAAATAAATGTTATTTGGTGTTTTGCGTTGAGCATGCACGTGATTAGATCGTGTTTATTGCAACACGGTTATTCATTTAAGTTAGAGAATAATGGTTATTCTGTTTACATGAATAATACCTTCAATGGTCATGCACCCAGTGAGAATGGTTTGTTGAATCTTGATCGTAGTAATACACATGTTCATAACATTGATGCCAAAAGATACAAAGTTAATAATAATAGTACCACATACTTGTGGCACTGTCGCTAAATGTCATATTGGTATAAAACGCATGAAGAAACTCCATGCTGATGGATCTTTGGAACTCATTCGATTTCGAATCGGTTGAGATATGCGAACCATGCCTCTTGGTCAAGATGACTAAGGACCCCGTTTTTTGGTTTGATGGAGCGGGCAAGTGATTTATTGGAAATGATACATGTTGATGTATGCAATCCAATGAGTCTTATAGCGTGCGGTGGATATCATTATTTTCTTACCTTCACTGATGATTTGAGTAGATATAGTGTATATTTACTTAATGAAACACAAGTCTGAATCGTTTGAAAAGTTCAAGAAAATTCAGAGTGAAGTTTAAGATCATCGTGACAATAAGATGTCTGTGATATGATCGTGGAGGTGAATATCTGAGTTACGAATTTGGCATACAACTTTAGACAATGTGAAAGTTGTTTCACAACTCACGTCACCTGGAACACCATAGTGTGATGGTGTGTTCGAATATCATAGTCGTGCTCTATTGGATATGGTGCGTACTATGATGTCTCTTATCGTTTTTCTATTATAATTTTGGGGTTATGCATTAGAGACAACTACATTCACTTTAAATAGGGCATCATCTAAATCCGTTGGGATGACACCGTGTGAATTAGGGTTTGATAGAAACCCAAGCTGTCATTTCTTAATGTTTGGGGCTGCGACGCTTGTGTGGAAAAATGTTTTCACCTAATGAGCTCGAACCCAAAGCGGACAAATGCATCTTCATAGAATACCCTACGAACAGTTGGGTAAACCTTCTATCTCAGATCCGAGCATAAAGTGTTTGTTGCTAAAACGGATCCTTTCTCGAGAAAGAGTTTCTCCCGAAAGAATTGAGTGGGAGGAAGATAGAACTTGATGAGGTTGTTGAACCTTTGTTCGACTAGAGAGTAGCGCAATGCAGGAAGATGTTCCTGTGAAGCCTATGTTAATTGAAGAGGAAGTTAATGATGATTATCATGAAGCTTCGGATCAAGTTACTATCGAACCTCGTAGGTCGACAAGGATGTGTACTACTCCTGAGCGGTACGACAACCCTGTCTTGGAGGTCATGTTATTGGACAACGATGAACCTACGAGATGTGGAGAAGCGATGATGGGCCCGGATTCCGACAAATGGTTAGAGGCCATGAAATCCGAGAAAGGATCCATGTATGAAAACCAAGTATAGACTTTGGTAGACTTGCTCGTTGGATGGCAGGTCATTGAGTACAAATGGATCTTTAAAATGAAGACAAACGCTAATGGTGAATGTCACCATTTATAAAGCTCGACTTGTCGCAAAGAAGTTTCCAGCAAGTTCAAGGAGTTGACTACGATGAGACTTTCTCACTCGTAGCGATGCTAAAGTCTGTTGGAATTATGTTAGCAGTTGCTGCATTTTTCAATTATGAAATCTGGCAGATGGATGCCAAAACATCGTTTCCTTCCTTAACGAAAGGTTGTATGAGATACAACCAGAAGGTTTTATCAGTCCTAAGGATGCTAAAAGGTGTGCAAGCTTCAGTGATCCTTCTATGAACTGAAGCAAACATCTCGGAGTTGTATGAGAAACTTGTATTTACAATAAAGTGAGTGGGAGCACTATAGAGTTTCTAGTAAGCATATTCGGTTGACATATTGTTGATCGGAAATGATGTAGAATTTCTAGAAAGCATGGACGGTTGTTTGAAGAGAGTTTTTCAAAGAAGACCTGGACAAAGCTACCTAATTGTTGAGCATCAAGATCTGTAGAGATAGATCAAGATGCTTGATGAGACTTTCAATGAGTACATACCTTGACAAGATTTTGAAAGAGTTGAAAATAGATCAGTCAGAGAAAGAGTTCTTGCCTGATTTGTAAGGTGTGAAGTTGAGCGAAACTCAAAGCTCGACAATGGCAAAAGAAAGAGAAAGGACAAATGTCGTCCCCTATGCCTTAGCCATAGGCTCTATATTATGTCATGCTGTGTACCGCACCTATGTATGCCTTGCCATGAGTCTGTCAAAGGGTACAAGAGTGGTCTAGGAGTGGATCACTGGACAGCCGTCAAAATTATCCTTAGTAACCAGAGGACTAAGGAGATGTTTCTCGATTATGGAGGTGATAAAGAGTTCGTCATAAAGAGTTACATCGATGCAAGCTTTAACACCAATCCGGATGACTCGGAGTAGCAATCTGGATACGTATAGTGGAGCAGCCATTTGGAATAGTACCAAGTGGAGTGTAGTAGCAGTGTTTACAGTTTAACATAGAGATTTGCAAAGTACACACGTATCGGAATGTCGCAGACCCGTTGACTAAAAGACCTCTCTCACATGCAAAGCATGATCGAGCCCCAGAACTCATTGGGTGTTAGATTCATAACAATGCGGATCACATGATGATGTGAACTAGATTATTGACTCTAGTGCAAGTGGGAGACTGTTGGAAATATGCCCTAGGGGCAATAAATAAAGTGTTTATTATTATATTTCCTTGTTCATGATAATCGTTTATTATCCATGCTATAATTATATTGATTGGAAACACATTACATGTGTGGGTAAATAGACAACACTTTGTCCCTAGTATGCCTCTAGTGAACTAGCTCGTTGGTCAAAGATGGTCAAGGTTTCCTAGCCATTAACATGTGATGTCATTTGATAACGGGATCACATCATTAGGAGAATGATGTGATGGACAAGACCGAAACTACAAACGTAGCATATGATCGTGTCAGTTTATTGCTAATGTTTTCTGCATGTCAAGTATTTGTTCCTATGACCATGAGATCATGCAACTCACTGACACCGGAGGAGTACCTTGTGTGTATTAAACGTCGCAACGTAACTGGATGACTATAAAGGTGCTCTACAGGTATCTCCGAGGGTGTTTGTTGGGTTGGCATTGATCAAGACTGGGATTTGTTACTCCGTGTGGCGGATAGGTATCTCAGGGCCCACTCAGTAATACAACATCACAACAAGCCTTGCAAGCAATGTGACTAAGTGTTAGTCACGGGATCTTGTATTACGTAACGAGTAAAGAGACTTGCCGGTAACAAGATTGAACTAGGTATGGAGATACCGACGATTGAATCTCGGGCAAGTAACATACCGAAGAACAAAGGGAACATCATACGGGATTAACTGAATCCTTGACATAGAGGTTCGACCGATAAAGATCTTCGTAGAATATCTAGGAACCAATATGGGCATCCAGGTCCCGCTATTGGTTATTGACCGTAGAGGTGTCTCGGTCATGAATACATAGTTCTCGAACCCGCAAGGTGTGCACACTTAAGGTTCGGTGACGTTTCGGTAGTATAGAGTTATGTATGGTGGTGACCATAGGTTGTTCGGAGTCCCGGATGAGATCCCGGACGTCACGAGGAGCTCCGGAATGGTCTGGAGGTAAAGATTGATATATAGGAAGTCCTATTTTGGTCGCCGGAAAAGTTTCGGGCTCATCGGTAGTGTACCGGGAGTGCCGGTAGTGTACCGGGAGACCATCGGGAGGGGTATTTCGACCCAAAAGGCTACATGGGCTGTGGGAGAGTGAATACCAGCCCTTAGTGGGCTGGTGAAAGTCCCACACAAGGCCTATGCGGCTGGGAAGAAAAGCCTAAAGAGAAAAAGGTGGAAAAAGGCAAAAATGCCAAAATAAGGAGGAGTCCTAGTCCTACTAGGATTGGAGGAGGATTCCTCCTCTCCTCCCACTTAGGCCGAAGCCTAGAGGGCTTGGCCCTTGTGCCAAGTCTTCTCCTATCTTCCTCTTATATATACTAGAGGTTTTAGGGTTTTTTCACGAGATTTTCAGCCACGTGTTACCCGGTCCTCTAGTGCATAGTTTCTCCTCTAGATCGTTTTTCTGCAGTGCTTAGGCGAAGCCCTGCCGAAATATCTCCACCACCATCGCCGCAGCGCTGTCACGCTGCCGGAGAAATCTTCTACCTTTCCGCTCCCTCTTGTTGGATCAAGAACGCGGAGATCGTCATCGAGCTGTACGTGTGCTGAACGCGGAGGTGTCGTCCGTTCGGCGCTAGATCGGAAGGATCGTGATGAGATCACGGGACGGATCGTGCTGATTTCGCGGGACGGATCGTGATTTGATCGCGGGATGGATCGTGATGAGATCGCGGGACGCTCGGCGATTTGGATCGCAAAGACGTTCGACTACACCAACCGCGTTTCTTAACGCTTCCCGCTTAGCGATCTACAAGGGTATGTAGATCCACTCTCCCTCTCGTAGATACTCATCACCATGGATAGGTCTTGCATGAACGTAGGAAATTTTTTGTTTTCCATGCGACGTTCCCCAACAATGCTATGTGGGAGAGCATGTCGACGGAGATGAAGCACGAGGTGGCCGCCCTTGTGGCTGCCTGGCAAAGTCGTCGTGCCAGGTGGATCGAGGCCGGCATGTAGACCAGAACGCTTGAGGTATCCGATGATGAGGATGATTCCCCCATGGAGACGGGCTCCGACAACATGCACCGGAGTGCGTGCCTGTGCAAGTCGGCTTCACCATGGAGCAGGCGAGGCGCACTTCAACACCGCAAGGGCGAAGGAGCACCTTGTGCCGACGCCTAGGAACATCAGAATAACATGTTCCTCCTAGAGCAACAACGGTTAGCGGAGGGCCAAATCGATGGCGAGCACGCGAGCGAGTAGGCCGTGGTGGCCATGACCGCGGCGAACCACAACTCCGTCGTGGAGCATCGTGCGATCTACGAGGCTCTCCGCGCTCAAGGCACCGCTCGCTACGAAGCAGCCATCACGGAGTCGCAACAGCAGGCGATCACGGATGAGAACAATGCCAGCTACGCCTCCTACACCCTGTCGACGAACTATCGGGCGGCGGTGGGTTGATGACAATGTCGGCGCCACCGTTTTCATCGTGGACTTCACGTCCACTGTCTACGGTCGACAAGACGCAGACTCCTCCGAGGATGAGTACATAGGGCATGAGAGGCGGCATAGCCTTGTGTCCTATGTGGGCTAGTCCGTCTCCCATGTTCTATTCTTCCTCGCTGGAGACCGCACCTTCACTTCATCGTTCTTACCATTGGTATTCATGGAGACGATGAATGGATGACGATAAGGGCTTGCACACCGACGCTATCGAAACGGTTTTCTTTTGTTCTAAATGTTTGAAATGTGATGAAAATTCGTCGTGTTTATATGAATGTCATCCAGTTTTGTATAAAATCTATCGAGTTCATACGAATTTCATCCAGTTAGTTCTATTAGTCATTGAAATGTATGCAGACAGAACTGAATGAAGGCATCCGATATCTATGTCTGCGGACTAGTTCCTTCTGTTCGCCGACGGATATCGAAGAAAATTTACGGATCGACGTTGAAGATGTCCTTAAGCCAATGCCCCTCTTCAATATCTATACGAAAATGGACAAGCCAAATGTGCCATGACACACTGGCGTATTTCATGTAGTAGTATTTCATGTAGTAATGTGTAATCTTCTATTCCTAAATAGCTGCCTCCCACCATCTATTTTTCCGGTCCTCACAGCCATCCACGTCATCTTCCAGTCATCTTCCAGTTTCTGAAATATTTTTCATAGGTAATTAGTAGGAGTCATAGCATAGCGTCAACTATTTCATCTTCCGAAGACAAACATGTTGGGATCTCTTTTTCTATGAACGTGTCTCTTTCCCGGACTCTCCCCTCCCATCTTCTCCGCCCCCATCCCTTCCCCTCCTCACTAATTATCAATTAATTCCTTTCCCCTTCTCTACCATCCGCTTGATTTCCTTGCCACAAAGCTCCCCCTGCTTCATGGCTCACTGTCCTCACCATTTGTGGCTGGTGATCAACACAATGTCATCCTAACAATCTGGCGTCGTTCAAAATCAAAGCTGCAGATCACCCAACGACGAAGGTCGTGCTCACTATGGTATGCCTATCACGATCACGGCAGCCTCACAAGGTAGTCTGCAACTGCCCACAAAACCCCTCATCTAAACTGACTCACAGATCTTCTATGGAAGCCATGACAAACATCTGGCATCTGTCTATCTTTGTCAGGTCTACATGCCATCTCTCTCTCTCTCTGAAATATTCTACGCGGACTGTTTATGTGCTGCAAATAACTTTTCCAATCACAGTTGATGTTTCACATCTACAATGCAATCACACCTTCGTTTTTATGTACATTAGCTTGCAATTGCTGATCAGGTTCACCATTTATATCTATGAATGATATTTACCGATCCATCAAGTGGCTGCCGGGAGACCTACCAATGCCAACTCCGTATTTTACATCTACAGTTCTGCATGGATGCCGGTTGCTACAGTAAGGATGCCTCTACAATCTCGCACTAAGTCACTACCAGACTCTACAGTTACGACCAGCCATCTCTGAAGTTTATTTTTCTAACATTGGTCTGGTCCATTCAGTGTGGTGGATTCGAACGAATACAAAGGTCATATGTGGTGTTTCTCATAGTTATTTATTTGCAAACATGTATACAACATACAATTACTTTCTTGATATTACAGATCTGTGCATTGTTGACCCGACAAAAAGCAATTGTTAGGATAAGAAGATATTATGTGCAAGCCTGTCTGCCATAGGTAATATCATCAAATTATTTTTCTTGATATTCCACATGTGCACATTGCTGACCTGCTCAATTAATCAGTGTTTGGAGTTTTAGTCCAGGATTTGCCCTACATCAACTCAGTCCACAACTGTTGGCTTGCTGTAAACATGGAAATCTGTATATGCGTTTAAAAAATATTTGATTGTCCATATATCTTCAAGTGAAGTAGGAACTAAGGCTTTTCTACCTTCTATGTTGCTGAAGTTTCTGAAAATTTGGTCTCCGCAAACATGCAAATTCTCCTTACGCACTATATTTATCGTGATGATATTCACCTTCAAAATTTGCACTGATATGTAGACTCTCATGCATTAAAATTTCTCCTACTTCTATCCTTTTGTTAATCTGGTGTACCAAAAATGCAGAATGGGAACAGCGGAATCAAAATGCGACAATGTTCAACATTCACGCGTTTCTTGATTGACTATTTATTTTCTTATTCTTCATAAATATATTATGGCATTTTCACAATTTGTTGTTTCGCCAATGTCAACAATTGGATGTATGAACTATTGCTTTGTCGTCTTTGTACATGAGAAGTTGAAAATAATAATAGTAGTTGCTTACATGCATGTTGCCCCCTTCTTTGGAAACGGTAAATCATTTCTGCTGGAAATAACGCTTGATATTTACCTAACAAAATGTAAATGCCATTTGTATTTTACTAAGAGCTACAAGTTAACGCGACATTTCGATAAGGTCGTTTCCATCTAAAACTGGAGCGTCAAATGGCCTATACCTTTATTTTTAGGACAATATTTTGAAGGACATTAACATAAACATTACTCATACATTTCATAGATGCGGTTGCTCTCAAAGTATCTTACTTCATAGACAAGAAGACCATCCTACTTCCGTCTCAGTGGTATAATTCATTTGTTGTTTTTTTTGTTATCAACATATTTTTTCTTCTAAGAGAAACTATCATCTCTCGTGTTAGGACACTAATATCCTGTCGCAACGCGCGGTGCGTCATCTAATAGAACTAATAAGGAAGTAAATAAAGTAGACTTTCATTTAATCCCGTAGCTTCGGCAGCCCTATGTTGTATGGATGGAGCATGTATGTATAATCGATCTAACACCTAACTAGTCATAGTTTGTAGTATTATCTAACTGCAATGTGTACAACATACCTGTATTGATCGTGAGGTTAGGTCTGAGCCGTATCGTTCCTGAGGTCGGAGAAGCTCGGCAGATCGGCTGATCCGCCTCGGCATGCGCGCGTCAGCCGGCGCAGGTCACCGACGTCTAGTTCTTGACGAAGCTTCCGAGCGGCGCGGCCTACGCGCCTATGGCACCTTGTGCGGTCATGCCCTAAGGGCGCGCGGCGCCGATCATTCGATTATCGACTGGAACGCGAAAGGGAAACGAGAGTTATTTCCTTTAGAAATACGGACACGAGAGAAGGATCCGTCCATCAACTATAGCCGATCCATTAAAACCGGTTAGAGGAATAAAAACGTTTTACTCCTCTAATCGAGACCTAACCCGATCCGTATGAAAACAACTCTAACGGATCCTGTAAAATGGGGTACCGCGAATTTCATTTATAAGAGATCCTGTAAAACAAATTTGCGGAATGAACATCATAGATCCGCTAAACCATACTATATATTTGAAACGTAAGTCCCGCCACGATATCTCATCACAGGAGTTCATACATTTGAACATATAAATTTGAAAACATTGTAGATAAACATAAACCATAACTAGTTTAAAGCTTCACGTTGAGGTAGAACTCGGTCGCGGACCGGCACAACACATACATGTGCTCGTACCCGGCCTTCGCCGCTCGTCGGCGCCATCTTCATCGGCCGCCACGGCGTCCTTTAGGGCGGTGACACTAGTGAAAAACATATCTTTCGTCCGGAGCATTAGTTCCGGTCGGGTTTGCCACCTCTAATCCCGATTCATGAAAAACCTTTAATCCCGGTTGGTGATACCAATCTGGACTAAAGGGTTGTGGCGGGGTTGCAGCATGCTGGGGCCCCTGCGAGCCCTTTTAGTCCCTGTTGGTATCACCAATCGGGACTAGAGATAGACTAAAGATATTCTTATATATAGATGCTTCTTTCATCCCGAGTCCAAACTTTTCTTTCTCTCCTCCGTGTTTCCTTCCCGTATAGCTCGAGCTCATCATCCATTTTTTGCCAAGATTTGTCAACATATTGGAGGCATCTCATATATTCAAGAGTTATACAAGGTTAGCAACTTCATCCTTTCATGTCTCATTGCTAGTTTAGCTCGTTTCATGCTTTATAAAATATAGTGATTTATGGGTTTTAGTTAGGGAGTAATTATGTAGGAGTTTATTTGATTTATATGCAATTTGAGGTCAAATTAACTTTTTAGTTTGCATATGTGTAGGTGTAGTTTATTTAGTGCCTTCTCGTCCTCGTCCTTGTCCTCACCGCCGTTGATCGCCCGTGCCGTCCCGTCGCCGGCACCACCTTCGTGAGCCTATTGTTCTTATCCTTTTTGTAAAAACAAATCTTATTTAGATAGTTACTTGTATAATTTTCTTACTTGTATGATCGTTTGTTATATATAATTTCATGGTTTTAATATCTGTCCATGTCGGCCCTCGCCCGATTTATGATTCGGATGTGGTATATTATATTTTATAACTATTTTGTTTTATTTCGTGTTTATGACAATTATGTCCATCAAGTTGACATAGATATTTTTATTTAGGGGTATGTGAAGCAGAAATTGCAACCGACCCTCTTATGGAGAAGTTAAATTTAGTTGAAAAAGAAAACAATTTTTTGAAAGAAAAATAAATATAATTGAAGAAGAGAAGATGAAATTGGAGTTGTATGTTGCCGATGTCGTCGATGATCAAAAGATCAAGATGGATGCAATGCGCTTGAAGATTAGAAAGATTAGAAAATATAACATTAATAAAGAGACTTGGTATCATTATGATGTTGGATCAATTATTGCTTTAGTTGCGATTTTGGTCCTATTTGTTGTTGCATTTAAATGCTTTAGCTAGATAATTGTATGTTGTTTTATGAGAATGAGTATGTATGAACTTGTAATAATTTGGTCACTTCGATGTTGTGTAATGAAGATGAGCCGACAATGGATGTACGATGACCGACGCTCTCCCCAGTTCATTAATGGCGTGCATAGTTTTCTGTGTGCGGCTGAGGCAAACAAGCGGAAAGGTTTTATGTGGTGTCCATGTGGTGTCTGTAAAAAGTCCTTCACAACCACCTACTTTAGTCTGGTTTCATGTCCGACTATAATTGTTGGACCAAGCAGGGAGAAAGAGGGGTTATAACGGAAGACAATAAAGAAGAAAAGAATGATGACAACTATCCTGGGTTCCCGGAATACGATGGTACTACAATGGGGGAAGAAGTTGAAGAAGAGGCATCACATGAGCCTGTTGATGATCTTGGTCGAACCATTGCTGTTGCAAAGAGAAACTACGCAAGTGAAAATGAGAAGTCGAAGTTGGAGCGCATGTTAGAGGATCACAAAAAATTATTCTACTCAAATTGCGAAGATGACAAGAAAAAGCTGGGTACCACATTGGAATTTCTACAATGGAAGGCATAGAATGGTGTATCTGACAAGGGATTTGAAAAGTTGCTGAAAATGTTAAAGAAGATGCTTACAAAGGACACAAAATTGCCTGACAGTACGTACGAAGCAAAGAAGGTTGCCTTCCATCTAGGATTAGAGGTGCAGAAGATACATGTATGCCCTAATGACTGCATCCTCTACCGCGGTGAGTACGAGAATTTGAATGCATGCCCGGTATGCGGTGCATTGCGCTATAAGATCAACTGCGATGATCCTGGTGATGTTGAGGCGAGCGCCACGGGGAGAGGATTCCTGCCAAGGTGATGTGGTATGCTCCTATAATACCACGGTTGAAACATTTGTTCCAAAACAAAGAGCATGTCAAGTTGTTGTGATGGCACAAAGAAGACTGTAATAAAAATGGGATGTTGAGAGTACCCGCTGATGGGTCGCAGTGGAGAAAAATCGAGAGAAAATGGTCAGAGTTTGCAGATGACGCAAGGAACTTATGGTTTGGTATAAGTGCAGGTGACATTAATCCTTTTAGGGAGCAGAGCAGCAATCGTAGCACCTGGCATGTGACTCTATGTATCTATAACCTCCCTCCTTGGTTGTGCATGAAGCGGAAGTTCATCATGATGCCAGTGCTCATCCAAGGCCCTAAGCAACCCGACAACGACATTGATGTGTACCTAAGGCCATTAGTTGAACAACCTTTACAGTTGTGGGATTTAAAAGGTGTACGTGTGTGGGATGAGCACAAACAGGAGGAATCTAACCTACGAGCATTGCTATTTGTAACCATCAATGGTTGACCTGCTCTTAGTAACCTTTCAGGACAGACAAACAAGTGATACAATGCATGCACGCACAATTTAGATGAGACTGAAAATATATATTTGGATAAATGTAAGAAGAATGTGTACCTAGGACATCGTCGATTTCTTTTGATCAGGCATCTCTTAAGAAAGAAAGTCAAGCATTTCAAAGGTGATGCAGATCACCGGAAGAAGCCTGATAATCATACCGGTGATCATATACTTGATATGGTCAAGGATTTAAAAGTAACCTTTGGAATGGGTCCTGGGAGACAATCTGTTCCAAATGACGCTGACGGACACGCACCTATGTGGAAGAAGAAATTAATATTTTGGGACCTACCCTATTGGAAAATCCTAGAGGTCTGCTCTGCGTGATGAACGTGATGAAGAATCTTTGCATGAACCTTCTAGGCTTCTTGGGCATGTATGGGAACACAAAAGATACACTGGAGGCACGGCAGGACCAGAAGCATATGAACGAAAAAGACGACATGTATCCAAAGCAGTATCAAGGTCCTGCCAGCTATGCTCTTACCAAAGAAGAGAAGAAAATCTTTTTTGAATGTCTGCTTAGTATGAAGGTCCCGTCTGGCTTCTCATCAAATATAAAGGGAATAATAGATATGGAAGAGAAAAATTTCCAAAATCTAAAGTCTCATGACTGCCACGTGATTATGATGCAATTACTTCCGGTTGCATTGAGGGGGCTTCAACCGAAAAATGTTCGATTAGCCATTGTGAAGCTATGTGCATTCCTAAATGCAATTTCTCATAAGGTAATCGATCCGGAAATCCTACCAAGGTTACAGAATGATTTGGTCCAATGTCTTGTCAGTTTTGAGTTGGTGTTCCCACCATCCTTCTTGAATATTATGACGCACGCCCTAGTTCACCTAGTTGAAGAGATTACCATTCTGGGTCCTGTATTTCTACACAATATGTTCCTCTTTGAGAGGTTCATGGGAGTCTTAAAGGAATATGTTCATAACCGTGCTAGGCCAGAAGGAAGCATCTCCAAGGGCCATGAAACAAAGGAGGTTATTGAGTTTTGTGTTGACTTTATTCCTGACCTTAAGCCGATTGGTGTTCCTGAATTGTGACATGAGGGGATACTGGGTGGAAAAGGCACGCTAGGAAAGAAAACAGTAATATGTATGGACGGGCATTCTTTCACTCAAGCACATTACACAGTTCTACAAATTTCCACCTTGGTGGCTTCGTATATCGAGGAACGCATGGATATTCTATGCTCCAAGAACCCAGAGCAGTCTGACCCCTGGATTAAACATACACACATGGTGACTGATACATCTCCAACATATCTACTTTTCCAAACTCTTTTGCCCTTGTTTTGGACTCTAATTTGCATGATTTGAATGGAACTAACCCGGACTGACACTGTTTTCAGCAGAATTGCCTTGGTGTTATTTTTATGCAGAAATAAAAGTTCTCAAATCGTCCTGAAAATTTACGAAGAATATTTTTGGAATTAATAAAAAATACTGGTGCAAGAATTAACCAGAGGGAGCCACCTATAGGCCACAAGCCTGCTAGGCGCGACCACCCCCCTGGCCGCGTCGAGCAGGCTTGTGGGGCCCTCGTGGCTCGTCCGACCTCCTCTCCAGCTCCATATAACCCTATTTGTCGAGGAAAAAACCAGAGAGAAGATTTTATCGCGTTTCACGATACGGAGCCGCCGCTGCCTCCTGTTCTTCCTTGGGAGACCAAATCTAGAGTCCGTTTTGGGCTCCGGAGAGGGGAAATCGACGCCTTCGTCATCACCAACCATCCTTCATCACCAACTCCATGATGCTCCCCATCGTTCGTGAGTAATCTCATCGTAGGCTTGCTAGACGGTGATGGGTTCGATGAGATTTATCATGTAATCGAGTTAGTTTTGTTAGGGTTTGATCCCTAGTATCCATTATGTTCTGAGATTGATGTTGCTATGACTTTGCTGTGCTTAATGCTTGTCACTAGGGCCCGAGTGCCATGATTTCAGATCTGAACCTATTATGTTTCCATGAATATATGTGTGTTCTTGATCCTATCTTGCAAGTTGTAGACACCTATTACGAGTTATGATCCGCATCCCCCAGGGTGACAATAACTGGGATTCTTTCCAGTGATTACCATAGTTTGAGGAGTTCATGTATTCACTAAGTGTTAATGCTTTGGTCCAGTTCTCTATTAAAAGGAGACCTTAATATCCCTTAGTTTCCAATAGGACCCCGCTGCCACGGGGGGGGGGGGGGGGGTAGGACAAAATATGTCATGCAAGTTCTTTTCCATAAGCACGTATGACTATATATGGAATACATGCCTACATTACATTGATGAATTGGAGCTAGTTCTGTGTCACCCTGTGTTATAACTGTTGCATGATGAATGCCATCCGACATAATTATCCATCACTGATCCATTGCCTACAAGCTTTCCATATATTGATCTTCGCTCAGTTACTTTTCCGTTGCTACTGTTAAAAGCACTACAAACTGCTACTATCACTTGCCACCGTTACCGTTACTACCATATTGCTTTGCTACTGAACACTTTGTTGCAGATATTAAGTCTTTCAGGTGTGGTTGAATTGACAACTCAGCTGCTAATACTCGAGAATATTCTTTGGCTCCCCTTGTGTTGAATCAATAAATTTGGGTTGAATACTCTACCCTCAAAAACTGTTGCGGTCCCCTATACTTGTGGGTTATCACTGACTTCCGGCCGTTGGTTGCAAACACATCTCATGAATAACAACACTGTTGGAGATGAGTTATACTTATTGGCCAGGACACCATCGTTGATGTATTTACTTTCCAAGGGTACGAGATAAATGGGAATACATTTTACACGATCGCCCAAGATAAAAAGAGCACCAACCAAAACAGTGGTGTCCGATTTGATGCAACAAACAACAATAGGGAAAAGTACAATATTATGGTTACATAGAGGAGATATGGAAACTTGACTATGAATGTGATTTTAAGGTCCCTTTGTTTCAGTGCAAATGGGTCAATCTAACAGGAGGCGGAGTTAAGGTAGACATGCAGTACGGAATTAGAACAGGGGATCTCAATAATCTTGGGTACACAGAGGAACCATTCGTCCTAGCCAATGGCATGGCATATGTTTTCTATGTGAAGGACATGTCTAGCAAACCGAGAAAAAGAAAAGATAAGGAAGCAAATACATCATATGATGAGACAAAGCGCCACATAGTTCTTTCAGGGAAAAGAAACATCGTGGGAGTGGAGGACAAGATAGGCATGTCAGAAGATTATGAAAAGTTTGATGAAATTCCTCCCTTCACAGTGAAGACTGGCCCAAGCATCCTGATAAACAATGAATATTCTACATGGTTACGACGCAATCATAAGCAAGGGATAGATGCGAAGAGAAAGTTTTATACCCCACTATCACACTCTGGGATGTGACCGGCTTCACCGTCATCACTTTCTCTCTAGTGAGTTTCAGGACTTATAGCTAGAAACTCCCACTTCAGACAAACCGGAGGGAATCTTTGTACGAGCTAGGGCATTTTGTCATTTGAAACATGATTAGTGAGGAGTTAATCAATGCAATTATGTCCAACTCATTTGGTTTAGTTTTCAAATTGTTGTGCATTCTACAAGAATTAATTTTATTCTATAAAATTAAATCTCTCAAATAATTTCTTCAAAATGAAAATTAAAACACCTCAAGTTGACGAACGGAAAGATAATATAATTTGGCAAAACAGTAACAAGAAAACGGAAACTAAAATATCCTAAAAATTCCCCAAAACAAAGGAAAAAACGTATAAAACTAAAAGAGTTAAACATAATCTGTTTTTGATTAAAACAACTATTTAAAATATCCTGAAAATTCCCAAATTAAACATACTGATAAAACATACGAATATTAAACAACAGGAAAAAGAATCAATCAAAAATTTATTTTTAAACTAAAGTTATTCACAAACTAGTGATTCACACAAATTTCAAAGAATTCAAATTTGAAAACTACTTGCACTAATAGAAATTTTATAATTGTTTTGACCTAAAGCTAAAACTATTCATTCAAAAACTCTAAATATTCTAACAGTTATTCAAAATCAAAAAATAGAAATTGTTTTGTTTAGAAAAACAAAACAGAAAAGAAAAAATCCACCTTTAGTCCCGGTTGGTATCACCAATCGGGACTAAAGGTCCCTTCCCGCGTGGAATTTGGGCCACCGAAAAGGACTCCTTCAGTCCCGGTTGGTAGCTCCAACCAGGACTAAAGAGGGACCTTTAGTCCCGGTTGGAGCCACTAACTGGTACTAAATACCCTTTAGTCCCAGTTGGTGGCTCCAACAGGGACTAAAGGTCTCTCCTATATAACCCTCGTGCCCTGGGTGTCCCGGTGCCAGCCACCGCCCGGGACATCCAGATCGAAATGTGTCAGCAGGCTGCTTGCCATTCCCGTCACTACGCCCTCAGCTCTGTCGGCGAATGCCTATGACGCCAGCTATCCCACGAGCTCCGCCTCTGGCTCGAGCTGTTGGTCCTCTCCGTCGAGCCACCCGAAGCCAGGAGCCTCGCAGCGACCTCCCTGACCTATCTTCAACCTCCAGCCAACGGAGATCGCCACTACCGTCCGACCACACCAGGCTACCTTCTATCCCGTTGAGCTGCGCATCGTGATCGCCATGAGACACTGACTCGATTCCCCCTATCCCCGCTTTGTCGTCCATTTGGTCGCCAGAGGGCATTTTCCGAGCCCTCTGTCGCATCTGTTGTCGCTGGCGAGTTAGGCCCAGTTGACCATGGGTTTGACCCCCCCTAGGTCATAGATAGATGTGCCTAGCCCCTTGACAAGACCTGGGCATAGCCCGGGCCGGGCTTTACAAAGCCCGAACTAGAAATTCCAAGCCCGAGCCCGGCCTGGCCCAGCCAAAAATAGCAATATCTAGGCCCGAGCCCTGCCCAAACGACCATAAAAATGAATTCCGGGCCTGGCCGGGCCGGTCCTAGTGTAAAGTATCGTTTTTTATAAGCCCGAGCCCGACCCAAAGTGCTATCCGGGCCTGATGTGCAAGCCCGAATCTGGTCCGAACGTAAAGCCCGACCTGGACCAGCCCGGGTTTTTCGGGCCGGGCTCGGGCCGGGTCGCGAGCCGGGCTGCCCATGCCGAGATTTTCCCTGGACTAATTAGGTTTTATCACTAATTCAGATAACTAATTAAATTAACTTAATGACCCCCTAATTAGGTATTGAAAAGAGACATTTTCCTATATATGCAAATTCTTGTTGTAGCTTCTAGTTCTAGATAAGTTCTTGTATGAAAAAATATAGAAATTTTCTTGTATCAAAAAGAGACATTTTCTTGTATTAGAAACAGACATTTTCTTGTATGAAATTATATGTTGGATTGTTACTTCTAGTTCTAGATAAGTTGTATATATGAAAAAAATATGAAGAGTCTCCGATGATCGCCGGAGGAGTCCCGACGATCACCGGTGATTACTATATGGTTGTAAAAGTTTATTAAATATGAGTAGCATAATAAAATGAAAATTCTCACATAGGAATTTGTTTTCATTGGAATTTATTCTCTACATTGACGATGCCCGGCCCGCATCCTCGTCGTTGACTCGGCGGCGACAACCAGTTTGAGAGGCGCTATGTCCGGGACTGCGCTCCGCCGGGCTGTCACTGGGAGGTGCTACCTTCCGGGGCAGGCAACTTGGTGAGGAATCGGGTATCATCGTCGACCCGAAGCTTCTTTGGTGGCGGTTGCGTGGGACACTATCGGTTCGAAGGGAGCCGGCCTCCAAAGCGGTGGTACGTCGTCGTACCAGGGAGGAGAATGACCACGTCCGGCGCTACATGGTTGCATTGGATGCCGGGTTCTCCAATACCTGGTGGTATCTTCACGGGTCTCACCCGATCTATGATCCTATGTTGCTTCCTTCTCTTTGGGTGTCCACCGCCCACGGCTCATGAACCACGAGTCAACTAGATTATTCGATAATATTCGATCTGTATTAGTGATATTATATGATAATATTCGAGATGTAATAGTGATAATATTCAATGATGCATTAATTGAATTATTCAAGATGTATTAGTGATATTATATGATAATATTATATGATCATATTGTTGCATTGTTGTGTATTGATTGCATCTCTGGTATTGTTCTTCTCGATACTATAATTGTTTTATCTGTCTTCTGGATTAGTTAAGCTATGGACGATAGCAGCAGAGACCATGATCAAGAGGATATCATCTTCGACATGATACGCTCCCAAAACCAAGAGAATGAAGAAGCAGATGATGGTTCACAATATCTTAACGCATCCGGTGAGGGACTTGAGGAAGAACCAAGAGATGAAGGGGAAACAAACAATGATGGCAAAGAAATTTTTCTTCATTAACAAAGTCCGGTGAGGTATATATATTAGGCCTCTGGTGATCATTAGATGTATTAATTGATTTGTATATATATATTAACAAATTTTTCTTCTTTTAGCCCTCCGGTTTGAGCAAATCTTCTACAAGGGTACGAGGCCAGGCCAAAAAGTTGCCTGATGGCACAAAGTACAACATCGATGAAGTTAAAGTAGATGGCAAACCGATTGCTCCTTTAGACAATGTTCGTAGATTATAAATAAATGTGGAGTTATTGTTAGGATAACATCCCGATCACAGTTAGATAATGGAATAAGCCAAAGGTAGATCGAGGAGTTTCTTATGTCGACAACAGATCGAAAGATTTTCTTTGGGATGCGCTAATATCACATTTCAACCTACTAGAGGTTTTCACAGATGACGAACGACTGAAGGTAAAGAAGTGGGCTCTTAAGAAGATGACCACACAATTCCAGACCTATAAGAAAATATTATACAACGACTACATTAACGCAAAAAGGAAGACTCCGGAATTCATTGGAGCACTAGAGAAGGTAAAAGATCACTGGGACGAATTTGTGAAGTAGAAGGGATCGGATGAAGCTAAGGAAAGATTGAAAAATAAATAAGATAAATGCTGCAAAAAAGAGTATCACCTTGTTCTAGGGATAGGTGGATACAAGAAAGGCATGCCTAAGTGGGAAGCATCTAAGGCCAAGATGCTTGCTGAAGGGGTCATTCCAAAAACACAGAATTGGCCCGAGAGGTCCAGGAATTGGTTTTTTGCGCATGGGGGGAAGTTGGATCCCAAAACAGGGAGATTATTGAAAAGGCATCTCTTAAAGTAGCTTTCGACGCTTTAGTTCAAGCAATAGAAGATGCTCAGAAGGCATTGTTCCACCTAGACAGAGAGAACAACGATCTTACATGTGCGCTCGGGAATCCTGAACATGGAGGACGAACACGAGGCAAAGGCGTTGTTCTGTGGGTCTTTGGGTTTTCAGACAGGAACGACACTTATAGAAGCCGACCGAGAAAAAATAAGCAAGATGCAGACCGGCTTCAAAATTGAGAAAGAAAGAAAGCGGAGTTGGAACGCATGTATAAGCGGCATGACGAGCAACTGTCTGGCTTCACAATTAGCCAGCAAAGGGCGTCTATACGACAGGAGCAAGCAGATCCACCATTGGATAGTACCGCCCCATCTTTGTAGAAAAGCAACATGGCTTCCACAGGGGTCTTGACCGATGATGCACTGCTAGCTCGCTACCCCATGGATGTTATCAAAGAGAGGACAAGTTGTGAGCTACACATGAAAATGAAGAACATTTCGATGAAGGTGGCAGTCAGCTTTGCTTTATCGAATGCACCTAAAGCAACCATCCATGGAAATCCGATTCTAGCTGCCTATGCTCGTGTCGAGGTGGATGAGGTTCTATCAGGATATGCCTCACTAGAGCTTGACTTCCCCGGAGGTGAAGGGGAGCAGACACTGGGAGAAGTCATACGTGGTGTCATTGTATGGAGAAAGGAATGTATCGTGTTTCCAAACTCGGTGCCAAGGCCATAGACTCCTCCTAGCAATACACGTCTAAGTCCGCCACATCAGCCGACTCCATCCCACCTCGAGACGAATCCCAGTGCGAGTCCGCCATATCAATCGCCGCTGCGTCAGCCGACTCCACCCCTTATGTCCCAGCAGCAGGGACAAAAGCGAAAGAGAGCACCAAATAAGGAACCCGAGCCTCCTGCCAAAAATAAGTTATCTTACGAGATGCATGGGGAGGAAACCACATCGACCGTGGCTGCCGAAGTGAAGTCCCATTTTGCACCAAAGCCGGTCCTGCCACCAAAGGAGAAAATATCTTCTCCAACTGTACAACACTTTATGGATCTTCTAGAGCGACCCCCGACACATGTACATATTAGGCCTTCAGACTATGAACGCTCTATTAGCAAGTCATATCATGAACAAATGCAACACTCATCGAGAAATACAAGTGGTAGTAAAAGCGGGAAAACAGTTCCCCAGCTCGGAGAACAGGCGGTGCAATCGATCCCCACTTAAGGTGAGTGCCGATAAGGTAACGACCGACGTTGCTAAAGAATTTGGTTTCAGTGTTGAACAACTTCGAGGCGTTGAGGAATTCCCCATGGCTGAATTAGCATGGAAATATGTCCACGTGAACCCTCTGGTCAAACCTGAGCAGGTCCTGCTTCTATCAACACAAAATGTGAAGATTGCATGAGTGGTACATGACAAAAGTAAAGAAGGGGCGATAGATGCTCATGGTGAAATCAAGAAAGAGCATTACTTCTATGATTCGGAGATAATGATTGAGCTTTGTGAAAAATTTCAGTTATACCATCAAGACGCACTTAGCAAATCTATCATCAGTTGTTATTATCTGCAAGTGATTTCTTTCTGTAATTTGAGTCTCTAGCTCAGCTTGTTCATTGCCTGTAATTATCCTCACTATATTATTTTTTTACGCTATTATGAAGAATGAATATTATCGAATGCCAAAAAGAGGGAATCTTTGACATTGGGTTCATTGACCCATATATCATTCATGAAATAGTGATAACGGACTTCCCCGATGAAACATAGGCTAACTTGCTAATGTTTTGGAAGGCACAAAATACCAAAACCAATATACTATTTCCTTAAACTTCAAGTGAGTGTTACTATCTTGACTACAAATTCTATATTGCTTACTCGATGTTAAGTGAAGTTGAATTATGCATGCCTAATTATATAAATGTGTGCACAGATTCCACTGCATCCTACTAGACATTAAAGTTGACATTGGAAGTGTTGAAGCCATTGACTCACTAGGTAAAGACGCTAAAAAGTACACCAGCGTGATTAAGATGCTCGATGGGTAATTTCAATCAATATCGCACTATATCAGCCTCTTTTGTTCATTTCCTAATATCAAGTAATTAATAACTTCTTTATTCATTTTCTTTGCCGGGCAGGGTTTGGAGACGATTCAACCAAGAGGTTGTCGCTGAATGGAAACCAAAGCTGACATGGTGACGGACCAAGGTAATTAAGTAATACTAGCTAGGTCCGCGCACCTCTTTAATTGTAGTATCAATACCATTATCATGTTTGATTATTACCTGATTGAATTCTATTCTCGCAAAGTGCATGAGTCAAAAACATGGGAGGAATATACGTGCATACTAAGTTTGCGAGAACATTCGCATGATGACCGAATGGCGTAGAGATCAAAGACAACTTCAGGTATGTAAACATTGTTCACAATTTGTTTTATCATGATCTAATATATATACACACAACTAATATATTCATATCGATCTCCTTCTTTAAAGAAGCAAGAGATACGGGATAGGCTCCTACCAGAGAACCGCCTACGAGCAATTCAAGAGGAAATTGCGGGATTTTTGCTTAGAGGGGTCATATCTCAAAGAGAAGCATATTATTGCACCTAATGCCTGCATGTAATGATCTGCAAACCGTAGGAGGAATTGTATATACCCAATTGTATATATATGTCTATGCATGATCGTATGAGAAATTATATGATATACGTATGGTCATATGAGAAATTATATTATATACGCATAACGTGTACAATATATAGTAGCGTAAAATATGTTTGAAATGAAAAATAATTGAATGGAAAACACAAAATGAAACGGAAAATAAACCATAAATCCCTAAAACCCTAAACCCCAACCAAATAAAAAATCATTAGTCCCGGTTGGTGGCACCAACTGGGACTAAAGGTCCCCCAGCCCCCGGCTCACGTAGCGGCCACGTCGAGGGACTTTAGTCCCGGTTGGTGTCACTAAGCGGGCTAAAGGTCCCCCGGCCCCTGACACGTGTAAACGGACACATGGAGGGACTTTAGTCTCGGGTCGTGTCCAACCGAGACTAAAGGATGGGGGCCTTTAGTCCCTATTTATTTGTTCCGGTTGGCGACCCGAGACTAAAGGCCTTCCCCAACCGGGACTAAAGCCCGTTTCTACACTAGTGTGAGCTCAATCTATTCCTCATGGAGCCCCTTGGCGGTGGGCTAAAGCGCGTCCCCGGCCTCGTGGAAGTTGCTCCATGCTTTTCGGCCACCGATGCAGGAGACGGCATCATGTTCTTTGGGTTCAAGCGCCACGGCTCGACTACGGGCCGGCTGGAGGTGGCGTCCTCGGCATTGTGTCGGGCAAGATTGTACGGCAGTGGCCCCCCCCCTCGGCCCAGGTTCGTGACCTTAGTATACCATTGATCTGATCAAAAAGCGTGTGTCCGCGTGAGAATTGTTCGCGTACATAGTGGGGATTGGGTGCCAAAGTATGGAGGCTTGCGACGGAGTAGGGTAGGGGCAATACCAAATACGAACCCTAAATTGACCTTTGTCCGGTAAATATAGTGGTGGAGGGGGATTATACAGGCCGCGTGTAAAAGAAATATGGGTTGGGCCTTTTTCTTGGATCTGTCCGGGCCGAAAAAAGACAGATCATGTAAAACACCCGGAGTTATAAAGGCTGGCGAGATTTTACACGATCAGCTAGAGTTGCTCTAAGCTATAGCGGTGTAAAAAGTTTACTCCTCGCTGCTTCGGTGGAGTAAAAGTACTCCACCACTCGGGGTCGGAGTAAAACTTCGCTACCGCTCCTGTACCCACCTCTGCCTCTTCTCCCCCAAGTCAGTCATCCTCGTCGGTGAATCCCCCACCGCTCTCGTGCCCTCGCTGTTGCCGCCATGTCTAGATCCTGTGGCCGTCGCCCATCCTCAATGTGGATCCATACTTCCACAAGGGCAACGACAACACGTCCTTATCACGACGTCGCCGCCATCCGGCACACTTGTTGGGTTTCCCAACCTCCCCAGATTGTCACTGCCATAGTGTAGGTACCTGATAACCCACAAGTATAGGGTATCGTAGCAGTCTTCGCGGATAGTGTTGCACAATGATTTATTGATTCGACACAAGGGGAGCCAAAGAATATTTATTAGTCTTAGCAGCTGAGTTGTCAATTCAACCACACCTGGCATATCTCTCTGCAACAAAGATTGCAGTAGCATAGCAAAATAGTAGTAGTAACTGTCGGTAACAGTAGTAGTTTTGTAGTGATTGTAACAGTAATAGCAGCAATAGTAACTTAGCAAGATTCACTATATGAAAAGCATAGACATGTTGCTGGTGATGGATAATGATTTAGATGACATCAATCTTGTAACAATTACACACTAGAGCGACAAAGAACTAGCTCCAATTCATGTAATGTAGGCATGTATTTCATATATAGTCACACGTGGTTGCGATAAGAACTTGTATGACATCTTTTGTCCTACCCTCCCATGACAGCAAGGTCCATAAGGAAATATAAGGGATATTAAGGCCTCCTTTTAATAGAGAACTGAAAAACATTAAAACATGGTGAATACATGAACTCCCCAAACTACGGCAATCACCCGAAAGAATCCCAATTATTGTCACCTTGAGATATGTGGATCATGACACGTAATAGGTGCATAAAATTTACAAGATGGATCCAAAGCACTCTCATATTCATAAAAACATAATAGGTTCAGATCTGAAATCATGGCACTGGGGCCCTAATGACAAGCATTAAGCATAGCAAAGTCATAGCAATATCAATCTCAGAACATACTCGATTAGATGATCAATCTCATCTAATCCCATCATGATCCATCAATCCTACAAAGGAATTACTCACAACCGGTGGTGAGCATCATGGAATTGTTGATGGAGAAGGGTTGATGCTGACGACGGAGATGAATGCCCCTCTCCGGAGCCCCAAACAGACTCCAGATCAGCCCTCCCGAGGAACAACGGTAGGTGGCCATGGCTTCGTCTCGTAAAACATGATGAAAACTTCTCTACTATTTTTTCCTCTATAATTTTGAATTTGTAGGACTGGAATTAGGGTCAGAGGAGCCACGATGTGGACCCAAGCCATCAGGGCGTGCCTAGGGGGTGGGCGTGCCCTGTTGGCTTGGCACCAACAGGTGACCCCCTCTCTAGTGGCTCTTCGCTCCAAGAATTGTTATATTCCCAGAAAAAATCCACAAAAGCTTCGTCTGATTTCGAGAACTTTTATTTGTATAAAAAACACCATGAAAGTTATGCTAAAAACAACGTTAGTCTTGGATTAGCTTCATTCAAATCATGCAAATTAGAGTCCAAAACAAGAGCAAAAATGTTTGGAAAGTAGATACATTTGAGACGTATCAACTCCCACAAGCTTAACTCATTGCCTGTGCTCAAGCAATTCAGTTGTAAACTGAAAGTGATAAAGAGAACTTTTACAAACTCTTCTAATCTCGTTGCTATATATATGCTTAGATAGTGTTCAGGTTTTGAAGACAAATCATAAATAACCATATCCATGATAACAGTTAAACATCATATTCACTCATGGCAATACATAACCAACTAGGGAGCAATAATAAAATATCTCACATGCCAACAATTTGCCAAATAATCATGATATAATATGATGATATGGTATCTCGCTAGCCCTTTCAGAGATCAAAAAACATAACTGCAGATCACCTGTGAGATCCAAGCAGCAACTAAACATTGTAATTCAAAGTAGAAAAGATCTAGTCATGTTGTCATCCAACATTAACTATACCCAATGCATAAGAATGAAAATAGCTCTCTCAGGTCTAGTGCTTTTATTAAGAAGATGATGACCCAAATAAAATAAAGTAACATGAAAGTAAATATAAAGGCCCTTCGCGGAGGGAAGCATTGATTTGCAGAGGTGCCAGAGCTGTATGTTAAAAACAGAGATGAAATTATAATTTTGGGTGGTGTGCTTTTCCTGTCAACGTCACGATATAGTTTTCAATATCTTCCATGCTAAACACATTATTGGCGGTTCCCAAGCGGGAATATAAATTTAGTAATATCCATCATCCATACACAAGCCATGGCTGACCAAATCCAGGGGTGACTTCCAACAAATCAAATGTCCTAGGAGTTTTTTTAATTTATATTTGATTATGTAGGACTGGCATCCTTTTATCAGCCTCTCTCGTGCAATGACAAGCGAATAAACGCTCGTCTTGAGAATACCCCACTTACCATGGAAGATACCGACCGCACCATCGCTCCATAAGAGGTACGAGCACGCAAAACAAATGCTTATTTGAATGTTTAGAGAGGTGGCACATGCAAATTTACTTGTAACGATAGGGTAATACCACATATATGTAGGTATGGTGGACTCATTTGGCACAACTTGGGTTTAGGAGTTTGGATGCACAAGCAGTATTGTTGCCTAGTACAGGTGAAGGCTAGCAATAGATTGAGAAGCGACCAACTAGAGTGTGAAAATGGTCATAATCATGCATTGAGAATATTTAGCATTGAACATTACCATGAGTAGGATATGGACACTCTAAATTTAAATATTATAAAGGTTTCATTGGTTTTGAATCAACTACATGTTTGCACATGGGCCAAGTCAAGTCGCTCGAATTAATCAGAGGGAAATACCATACTAACAAAACACATCATAACCATTTTATACATGTTGACGCATAAGATAAATCATTATCCACTCCGAGCTATTTAAGCATGACATGAGCAACTATAATCTCCAATTTTCATCATAAACATGTTTACTCATAATATGTTGAATCAAGATCGAACGACCTAAACATGTTTACAAAAACGGGAAACAAGAAGAGTTCATACCAACTTCCTTTACCACAATCACTTCGTCAAATATCGTCATTATTGCCTTTCACTTTCATGACTGAATGATATGATAATAATTAAAGTGCAAGTGTGCCGTGGACTAAGAAGGAATCTGCAAAACAGCTTACGCAAAGGAGAAGACAATGTAATATTGGCTCTTTTGTTAGATCAACAATAATGCATATGTGAGGTGATACATCTCCAACGTATCTATAATTTTTAATTGTTCCATGATATAATATACCCATTCTAGGATATTTTTTGGGCATTTATTTGCTGATTCATATTATTTTTAAGCACTAACCTATTAACCCAGTGCCAAGTGCCATTTGTTGTTTTCTGCATGTTTTTGGCTTTGCAGATTTACAGTACCAAAGGATTCTAAATACCACTAAACATTTTGGTGATTTTTTTCTAGACCAAAAGAAGACCTGGAAGCTTCGGAAGAAGAACGGAGGCCTCACGAGGACCCCACAAGCCAACAGGGCATGTGCGCCCCCGGCTCTCCTGACCTTGCTCTTTGGCTTATAAGTTCGCATATATTCCAAAAACCCTAGCGGAGCTCCCGAAACACTTCCCGTCACCACAAGTCTCTATTCCGCCGTGTGCCCATCTGGAGCTCTATTCTAGTGCCCTATCGGAGGGGGAATCAATCACGGAGGGTCTCTACATCAACCTTGCTACCCCCATGGTGATGTGTGAGTAGTCGACCACAGACCTACGGGTCCATATCTAGTATCTTGATGGCTCTCTCTCGATGTTCTTCAATACAAAGTTCATCACATCTTCGCGATGATCTATTCGATGTAATAACTTTGTGTGATGTGTTTGTTGGGATCCTATGAATTGTGGGTTTATGTACAGATTATTCATGAAAAAGATTTGAGTCTTCTCTGAATTACTGTTTGATTCTTGTTTGCAGATTATTATAGCTTTGTAATTATCTCCGTTCTATTGGTTTGGTTTGGCCAACTAGATTGATTTATCTTCAGTGAGAGAGGTGTGTTGTAGTGGGTTAAATCTTGCGGTGCTCAATCCCAATGACTAAAAGGGACATGACACGCATTTTTATTTCTGCTACTAAGGATAAAACGATGGGGTTGATTCATATTAATTGGATTTTCTTTGTCTACATCATGTCATTGTTCTCCAAGCATTACTCTATTTCACTTAATACTCTAGATGCATGCTAGATAGCGTTGGATGGGTGGAGTAACAGTAGTAGATGCATGCAGGAGTCGGCCTACTTTCTTATGGACATGATGCCTATATACACATGATCATTGTTGTGAATAAATATTTCATAACTATGCGCTTTTCTATCAATTGCCCAACAATAATTTGTTTACCCATTGTATGCCTTCTTCGAGAGAGATGCCACTAGAGAACACTATGGCCCCCGGGTCTATTCACATATAAATTTACAAACACTGCTATTTCCTGCTTCCATTATTTACTTTTTATTTATTTTCCACTTTATATTTATCCAACTATCATCGACACTACTTATTTGCTTCCAGGTACCGAGTTCAAGGGGATTGGCAACCCTCTTGCCCGCATTGGGTGCAAGTGATGGCTCTTTTGTGTGTAGGCTTAGAAGACGGGAGTGGCGTGATCCTCCTATTGGTTCGATAACCTCAGTTCTCACTGAGGGAAATACTTATCTATCTTATGTTGCATCATCCCCTCCTCTTCAGAGGAAAACCCAACGCAGATCACAAGTATCAAGAGCCACTCAACATTTTCATCATGGTATTCTCCTTTCAATAACTCAACAAAAGAAAATAAATTCACAGAAACATACTAAAATATTTTTTGGAGTTTTTAGGTTTTACGAGGGAAGCAAATAAATGAAGGAAAAAACAAAACACGAAAAATACACGAGGAGTTTCCCAACAGGCAAATGTTTTTTTGCGGGGGGGGGGGGCGGGGGGGGGGGGGGGGGGTCATTTAATACTACAAACTAACTAAAGAACAAAGAAAAAACGAAAAGAAGCAACAAATATTTTTGGGTTTTCAAAGTTTTTAAAACACAAAAGAAGAGAGCAATAAAAACTAACATGCATATACAATGAAAGAGGATGAACACCGACAACTGATATGAAGTGCTTGAGCATGAATATAATGTCGGTGAGAAATACGTACTCCCCCAAGCTTTGGCTTTTGCCTAGATTGGCGAGCACCATCGTTGGTCTGGATAATAATCAAAGTGGTAGCTTCTAGAGGCGTTTTGTGCCGCCTCCTTAGCAAACCAAGCGGCCCCCACAACTTCATTGTACTCCAGCGCTTCGCTCTCGAGAACATAATATCTCTGTTTGTTCTGAAAATCAAAAGAGTAGGCACATGAAACATAACATAGACATGATTATATTTATCAAATATTAAGTTATACTCAGAACCCTGAGCATTGTCCTTAATAAAATCATGACGCCGCATGGATTCAAAATCTAAATATCTCTCACGCAGCATATGGTCATTAGGTCGAGGTGAGACGCCTAGTTGTGCAGCTACGCGGGAGGCATAAATTCCTCCATACAAATTACCATTGCCTGGATTAAGATGCAACCTACAAGAAACAATTTTCACAAGGTTATATTGTTTATCACCCGTTACGGCAGTGTAAATGATGCTCAAGTCAGGAGGGCAAATTGCACTAGAATCTTTCTTTCCTACAATACATTATCCATTAAACAATGCAAAGTAAAGGATGGAGGGAAATTGGATACTTTTTATTCTATCATGTGTCACTCCTCTATCCTCTCCCACACAAAGACTCTCAAGGAACATATTATAATCATATTTTTGTCGTTTGTCAAGTGAGTCCCAATATGGAAGTTTGCATGCATCACAAAACTCTTCTAGAGTCACCCTATAGGATTTATAATAGAGATTAAACAACATTCTAGAAGTGCGGGAGTGATATTGAAACATTTTTGTGAATGAACGAGTAAGATCACAGTGTTGAATGCACTTATCTGCGAGGAAGTTGGTGAGGTCGGTATTGTAAATGTATCAATCAAATTCCCCTTAATACCTGCACCTCTCGTGAACTCATCACATGTCACCCCGGAAAGGGGATGGCGATCCCACCTCCCCACCTCCTCCACCGGTGACCCCTTGGCGATCTGGATTTCTAGCCGGCGCGCATGCTTCTCCCTCCGATCATCGTCTCAGGTGATTGCTCACGTCCTTGGGTACCCCTTTTTTCCATGGGTTGTTATGGTGGCACCACTTTGGATCTGGATTTCTCCCATGGTGCGGCTTTTGCAGATGACGTGTTCAGGCAATTGTTGGAGAACGTCGCATGGGAAACAAAAAATTTCCTACGCTCATGCAAGACCTACCCATGGTGATGAGCATCTACAAGAGGGAGAGTGGATCTACATACCCTTGTAGATCGCTAAGCAGGAAGCGTTAAGAAATGCACTTGGTCTAGTTGAATGTCTTCGCGATCCAAATCGCCATGCGTCCTGCAATCCAATCACGATTCGTCCCGATCAAGCACCAAATGGACGACACCTCCGCGTTCAGCACACATACAGACTGATGACGATCTCCGCCTTCTTGATCCAGCAAGAGGGAGAGGAGAGGAAGAAGAGTTCTTTGGCAGCATGACGGCGCCACAGCGATGGTGGTGGAGCAATTCTGGCAGGGCTTCGCCTAAACACTGCAGAAAACCGATCTAGAGGAGAAACTATGCACTAGAGGAACGGATAGCACGTGGCTGAAAATTTAGTGCAAAAACCCTAAAACCTCTAGTATGTATAAGAGGAAGAGAGGAGGAGGCTTGGCCCACGGGCCAAGCCATCTAGGCTTCAGCCGAACCAAGAGGAGAGGAGGATTTCTCCTCCAATCCTAGTAGGACTAGGACTCCTCCTTATTTTGGCCTTTTTGCCTTTTTCCACCTTTTTCTCTTTGGGCTTTTCTTCCCAGCCGCATGGGCCTTGTGTGGGACTTCCACCAGCCCACTAAGGGCTGGTATTCACTCTTCCACAGCCCATGTAGACTCTTGGGTCGAAATACCCATCCCGATGGTCTCCCGGTACACTCCCGGCACTCCCGGTACACTACCAATGAGCCTGAAACTTTCTGGCGACCAAAATAGGACTTCCTATATATGAATCTTTACCTACGGACCATTCCGGAGCTCCTCGTGACGTCCGGGACCTCATCCGGGACTCCGAACAACCTTCGGTCACCACCATGCATAACTCTATACTACCAAAACGTCACCAAACCTTATGTGTGCAGACCCTGCGGGTTCGAGAACTATGTAGACATGATCGAGACACCTCTACGGTCAATAAACAATAGTGGGACTTGGATTCCCATATTGGTTCCTACATATTCTATAAATATCTTTATCGGTCGAACCTCTATGTCAAGGATTCAGTTAATCCCGTATGATGTTCCCTTTGTTCTTCGGTATGTTACTTGCCCGAGATTCGATCGTCGGTATCTCCATGCCTAGTTCAACTTCATTACCGGCAAGTCTCTTTACTCGTTATGTAATTCCAGATCCCATGACTAACACTTAGTCACATTGCTTGCAAGGCTTATTGTGATGTTGTATTACCGAGTGGGCCCTGAGATACCTCTCCATCACACGGAGTAACAAATCCTAGTCTTGATCCATGCCAACCCAACAGACACCCTCGGAGATACCTGTAGAGCACCTTTATAGTCACCCAGTTACGTTGCGACGTTTGATACACACAAGGCACTCTTTCGGTGTCCATGAGTTGCATGATCTCATGGTCATAGAAACTTATACTTGACATGCAGAAAACAGTAGCAATAAACTGACATGATCATATGCTACGTTTGTAGTTTGGGTCTTGTCCATCACATCATTCTCCTAATGATGTGATCCCGTTATCAAATGACATCACATGTCAATGGCTAGGAAACCTTGACATCTTTGACCAACGAGCCAGTTCATTAGAGGCATACTAGGGACAAAGTGTTGTCTATTTACCCACACATGTAATGTGTTTCCAATCAATACAATTATAGCATGGATAATAAACGATTATCATGAACAAGGAAATATAATAATAAAAACTTTATTTATTGCCTCTAGGGCATATTTCCAATAGTCTCCCACTTGCACTAGAGTCAATAATCTAGTTCACATCACTATGTGATTTACATTGTAATGAATTGAACACCCATGCAGTTTTGGTGTTGATCATGTTTAGCCCTTGGAAGAGGTTTAGTCAACGGGTCTGCAACATTCAGATCCATGTGCACTTTGCAAATATGTATGTCCTTTTCCTCGATGTAATCGCGGATGGAGTTGAAATGTCGCTTTATGTGTCTGGTCCTCTTGTGAAACCTTAGTTCCTTGGCCAAAGCAATGGCACCAGTGTTGTCACAGAACAGGTTCATTGGATTCAGTGCACTGGGCACTACTCCAAGATCTATGATGAACTGCTTCATCCAGACACCTTCCTTCGCTGCATTCGAGGTTGCAATGTAATTTGCTTCGCACGTAGAATCGGCTACCACGCTTTTCTTGGAACTGCACCAGCTTACCGCTCCCCGTTGAGAATAAATACGTATCCAGTTTGTGACTTAGAGTCATCCAGATCAGTGTCAAAGCTTGCATCGACGTAACCCTTTACAATGAACTCTTCATCACCTCCATAAACGACAAACATTTCCTTAGTCCTTTTCAAGTACTTAAAGATATTCTTGACCGTCGCCCAATGCTCCATTCCAGGATCACTTTGAAACCTTCCGGCCATACTTATGGCAAGGCTAACATCGGGTCTTGTCTTGGGGAACGTTGCATGGGAAACAAAAGATTTCCTACACACACGCAAGATCTATCCATGGTGATGAGCATCTACAAGAGGGAGAGTGGATCCACATACCCTTGTATGTCGCTAAGAGGGAAGCGTTAAGAAACGCGGTTGGTGTAGTCGAACGTCTTCGCGATCCAAATCGCCGAGCGTCCCGCGATCTCATCACGATCTGTCCCGCGATCCAATCATGATCCGTCCCATGAACTCATCACGATCCGTCCCGTGAACTCATCACGATCCGTCCCGCGAACTCATCATGATCCGTCTCGCGATCTTGATCACAGTCCTTCCGATCTAGCGCCGAACGGACGGCACCTCCGCGTTCAGCACACGTACGGCTTGTTGTCGATCTCCACCGTCTTGATCCAGCAAGAGGGAGCGGAGAGGTAGAATAGTTCTCTGGCAGCGTGACAGCGCTCCAGCGATGGTGGTGGAGCTATTCCGACAGGGCTTCGCCTAAGCACTGCAGAAAACCGATCTAGAGGAGAAAACATGCACTAGAGGAACGGGTAGCACGTGGCTGAAAATTCTGTGCCAAGACCCTAAAATCCTCTAGTATATATAGGAGGAGAGGAGGAGGAGGCTTAGCTGCCAAAAAGCCAGCCCTTGGGTCAGCCGAAGTGGGGAGGAGAGGAGGACTCCTCCTCCAATCCTAGTAGGACTAGGATTCCTCCTTTTTTTTGCCTTTTTCCACCTTTTTCCCGTTGGGATTTTTCTCCCAGCTGCATGGGCCTTGTGTGGGACTTCCAACATCCCACAAAAGGCTGGTATTCACACTCCCACAGCCCATGTATCCTCTTGGGTCGAAATACCCCTCCCGATGGTCTCCCGGTACACTACCGGCACTCCCGGTACATTACCGATTAGCCCAAAACTTTTCCGGCAACCTAAATAGGACTTCCTATATATCAATCTTTACCTCCGGACCATTCCGAAGCTCCTCGTGATGTCCGGGATCTCATCCGGGACTCTGAATAACCTTCGTTCACCACCACGCATAACTCTATACTACCAAAACGTCAACAAACCTTAAGTGTGCAGGCCCTGCGGGTTCGAGAACTATGTAGACATGACCGAGACACCTCTATGGTCAATAACCAATAGCGGGACCTGGATGCCCATATTGGTTCCTACATATTCTACGAAGATCTTTATCGGTTGAACCTCTATGTCAAGGATTCAGTTAATCCTGTATGATGTTCCCTTTGTTCTTCGGTATGTTACTTGCCCGAGATTCGATTGTCGGTATCTGTATACCTAGTTCAACCTCGTTACCGGCAAGTCTCTTTACTCATTCCGTAATACAATATACCGTGGCTAACACTTAGTCACATTGCTTGCAAGGCTTATTGTGATGTTGTATTACCGAGTGGGCCCTGAGATACCTCTCCATCACACGGAGTAACAAATCCCAGTCTTGATCCATGCCAACCCAACAGACACCTTCGGAGATACCTGTAATGCACCTTTATAGTCACCCAGTTACGTTGCGACGTTTGATACACACAAGGCACTCCTCCGGTGTCCGTGAGTTGCATGATCTCATGGTCAAAGGAACATATACTTGACATGCAGAAAACAGTAGCAGTAAACTGACACGATCATATGCTACGTTTGTAGTTTGTGTCTTGTCCATCACACCATTCTCCTAATGATGTGATCCCGTTATCAAATGACATCTCATGTCCATGGCTAGGAAACCTTAACCATCTTTGATCAACGAGCTAGTCTATTAGAGGCATACTAGGCACATGGTTTTGTCTATGTATCCACACATGCATCTAAGTCTCCAATCAATACAATTATAGCAGGGATAATAAACGATTATCATGACCTAGGAAATATGATAATAACTAATTTATTATTGCCTCTAGGGCATATTTCCAATAGTCTCGTGAAATTCATAAGTGACATGATATGGCCATGAACTTGTGGTGGTGGAGTTATTCTGGCAGGGCTTCGCCTAAGCACTGCAGAAAACCGATCTAGAGGAGAAAACATGCACTAGAGGAACAGGTAGCACGTGGCTGAAAATTCTGTGCCAAAACCCTAAAATCCTCTAGTATATATAGGAGGAGAGGAGGAGGAGTATTGGCTGCCAAAAATCCAGCCCTTGGGTCGGCCGAAGTGGGGAGGAGAGGAGGACTCCTCCTCCAATCCTAGTAGGACTAGGATTCCTCCTTTTTTGCCTTTTTCCACCTTTTTCCCTTTGGGATTTTTCTCCCAGTTGCATGGGCCTTGTGTGGGAGTTCCACCGGCCCACAAAAGGCTGGTATTCACTCTCCCACAGCCCATGTAGCCTCTTGGTTCGAAATACCCCTCCCGATGTTCCCCCGGTACACTACCGGCACTCCCGGTACATTACCGATTAGCCCGAAACTTTTTCGGCGACCAAAACAATACTTCCTATATATCAATATTTACCTCCGGACCATTCCGGATCTCCTCGTGACGTCCGGGATCTCATCCGGTACTCTGAACAACCTTCGGTCACCACCATGCATAACTCTATACTACCAAAACGTCACCAAACCTTAAGTGTGCAGAGCCTGTGGGTTCGAGAACTATGTAGACATGACCGAGGCACCTCTATGGTCAATAACCAATAGAGGGACCTGGATGTCCATATTGGTTCCTACATATTCTATGAAGATCTTTATCGGTTGAACCTCTCTGTCAAGGATTCAGTTAATCCCATATGATGTTCCCTTTGTTCTTCGGTATGTTACTTGCCCGAGATTCGATCGTCGATATCCCTATACCTAGTTCAACCTCGTTCCCGGCAAGTCTCTTTACTCATTCCGTAATACAAGATACCGTGGCTAACACTTAGTCACATTGCTTGCAAGGCTTATTGTGATGTTGTATTACCGGGTGGGCCCTGAGATACCTCTCCGTCACGCGGAGTAACAAATCCCAGTCTTGATCCATGCCAACCCAACAAACACCTTCAGAGATACCTGTAATGCACCTTTATAGTCACCCAGTTACATTGCGACGTTTGATACACACAAGGCACTCCTCCGGTGTCCATGAGTTGCATGGTCTCATGGTCAAAGGAACATATACTTGACATGCAGAAAACAGTAGCAATAAACTGACACGATCATATGCTATGTTTGTAGTTTGGGTTTTGTCCATCACACCATTCTCCTAATGATGTGATCCCATTAACAAATGACATCTCATGTCCATGTCTAGGAAACCTTAACCATCTTTGATCAATGAGCTAGTCTATTAGAGGCATACTAGGGACATGGTTTTGTCTATGTATCCACACATGCATCTAAGTCTCTGATCAATACAATTATAGCATGGATAATAAACAATTATCATGAACAAGGAAATATGATAATAACTAATTTATTATTGCCTCTAGGTCATATTTCCAACATCTTGTGCACAGCATTGCATACATGATAGAGCCTATGGCTCAAGCATAGGGGATGACACTCATCATTTCTCTATCTTCTGCAGTCACTGGGCATTGAGTCTTACTCAACTTTATACCTTGTAACACAGGCAAGAACCCCTTCTTGAACTGATCCATTTTGAAATTTTTCAAAACTTTATCAAGGTATGTGCTCTGTGAAAGTGCTATTAAGCGTCTCGGTCTATCTCTATAGATCTTAATGCCTAATATGGAAGCAGCTTCTCCTAGGTCCTTCATTAAAAACTCTTGTTCAAATACTCCTTCACGCTTTCTAGCATTTCTATATTGTTTCCAATCAGCAATATGTCATCCACATATAATATTAGAAACGCTATAGAGCTCCCACTCACTTGTAAATACAAGCTTCTCCATAAACTTGTAAAAAACCCAAACGCTTTGATCACCTCATCAAAGTGCCTATTCCAACTCCGAGATGCTTGCACCAGCCCATAAATGGATCGCTGGAGTTTGCAAAGTTTGTCAGGGTTCTCTGGATCGACAAAACCTTCTGGTTGCATCATATACAACTCTTCCTCAAGGAAACCATTGAGGAACGCTGTTTTGACATCCATCTGCCAAATTTCCTAGTCGAAATAAGCAGCTATTGCCAACATGATTCTGACAGACTTAAGCATCGCTACGTGTGAGAATGTCTCATCGTAGTCAACTCCTTGAACTTGTAAAAAACCCTTTGCCACAAGTCGAGCTTTATAGACGGTGACATTACCGTCCGCGTCTATTTTCTTCTTAAAGATCCATTTGTTCTGAATGGCCTTTCGCCCTTTAAGTAATACTTCCAAAGACCATACTTTGTTTTCATACATGGATCCCATCTCGGATTTCATGGCCTCTAACCATTTCTCGAAATTCGGGCCCATCACTACTCCTCCATAGCTCGTAGGTTCATTGTTGTCCAACAACATGACCTCCAAGACAGGGTTGCCGTACCACTCAGGGGTAGTACGCGGCCTTGTCGACCTACGAGGTTCAATAGATGCTTGATCCGAAGCTTCATGATCATCATCATTAACTTCCTCTTCTACCGTCGTAGGTTCCACAGAAACATCTTTCTGCGCTGCGCTACTTTCTGGTTGAAGTAAAGGTTCAATAACCTCATCAAGCTCTATTTTCCTCCCACTCAATTCTTTCGAGAGAAACTCTTTCTCAAGAAATGTTCTGCTTTTAGTGACAAACACTTTGCCTTAGGATCTGAGATAGAAGGTATACCCGACTGTCTCTTTCAGGTATCCTATGAAGACGCATTTCTCCGCTTTGGGTTCTAGCTTTTCAGGCTGAAGCTTTTTGACATAAGCATCACATCCCCAAACTGTAAGAAACGACAACTTTGGCTTCTTGCCAAACCATAGTTCATATGGCATCGTCTCAACGGATTTTGATGGTGCCCTATTTAAAGTAAATGCAGCTGTCTCTAATGCATAACCCCAAAACGATAGTGGCAAATCAGCAAGAGACATCATAGAACACACCATATCTAATAAGGTTCGATTACGACGTTCGGACACACCATTATGTTGTGGTGTTCCGGGCGGTGTCAACTGTGAAACAATTCCACACTTTCTTAAGTGACTGCCAAACTCATAACTCAGATATTCACCTCCTCGATCCGATCGTAGGAACTTAATCTTCTTGTTACGATGATTCTCAACTTCACTCTGAAATTGCTTCAACTTTTCAAACGTTTCAGACTTGTGTTTCATTAAGTAAATATACCCATATCTACTTAAGTCATCAGTGAAGGTGAGAAAATAACGATATCCACCACGCCCTGTAACATTCATTGGACCACACACATCAGTGTGTATGATTTCCAATAAGTCACTCGCCCGTTCCATTGTTCCAGAGAACGGCGTTTTGGTCATCTTGCCCATGAGGCATGGTTCACATGTGTCAAGTGATTCAAAATCAAGTGACTCCAAAAGTCCATCAGCATGGAGCTTCCTCATGCGTTTTACACTAATATGACCTAAACGGCAGTGCCACAAGAAGGTGGTACTATCATTATCAATTCTACATCTTTTGGCATCAATGTTATGAACATGTGTGTCATCACTATCAAGATTCGGTATGAATAAACTCCTAACACTGGGTGCTTGACCATAAAAGATATTACTCGTATAAATAGAACAACCTTTATTCTCTGATTTAAATGAGTAACCGTCTCGCAATAAACAAGATCCAGATATAATGTTCATGCTAAACGCAGGCACTAAATAACAATTATTCAGGTTCATCACTAATCCCGATGGTAATCGAAGAGAGAGCGTGCCAACGGCGATCACATCAACCTTGGCATCATTTCCCACGCGCATCGTCACTTCGTCCTTTGCCAGCCTTCGTTTATTCTGTAGTTCTTGCTTTGAGTTGCAAATGTGAGCAACCGAACCGGTATCAAATACCCATGCACTACTACGAGAGCTGGTAAGGTACACATCAATAACATATATATCATATATACCTTGTTTGTCGTTGGCCGCCTTCTTGTCAGCCAGGTACTTGGGGCAGTTCCGCTTCCAGTGACCAGTTCCTTTGCAATGAAAGCACTCAGTTTCTGGCTTGGGTCCATGCTTGGGCTTCTTTGTAGGAGTAGCAACTGCTTTGCCATCCTTCTTGGTTTTACCCTTCTTGCCCTTGCCCTTGACTTTGCCATTTTTCTTGAAACTAGTGGTTTTATTGACCATCAACACTTGATGTTCTTTTTGGATTTCAGATTCAGCGACTTTTAGCGTCGCAAACAGCTCGGCGACTGACTTGTTCATCCCGTGCATGTTATAGTTCATCACAACGCTCTTGTAACTAGGTGGCAGTGATTGAAGAACTCTGTCAGGGATCGCCTCTGGCAGAAGGGCAATTCCCAACTCCGCTAGACGAGTTGAATACCCAGACATTCTGAGTATATGTTCACTGATAGACCCATTCTCCTCCATCTTGCAAGCATAGAACTTATCGGAGGTTTCATACCTCTTGATCCGGGCGTTCTTCTGAAAGATAAACTTCAACTCCTGGAACATCTCATATGCTCTATGACGTTCAAAACGTCTTTGAAGTCCCGGTTCTAAGCCATACAATATTGCACACTGAACTATTGTGTAATCTCTAGTATGTGCCTCCCAAGCGTTCTTAACGTCTTCGGAGGTCATGTCTTCTGGTTGGTCACCAAGCGATGCATCAAGGACATATGATTTCTGGGAAGCCGTGAGGATAATCCTCAGATTACGGGCCCAGTCAACAAAGTTACTTCCATCATCTTTCAGTTTAGCTTTCTCTAGGAACACATTAAAATTCAGGGGTGCTACTGCGTGAGCCATTGATCTACAACATAAATATGCAAAGTTCACTCAGACTATTGTTCAAGATAATGATTTTAGTTAATCAAATTACTAAAGCTCCCACTCAAATTGACATCCCTCGGGTCATCTGAGTGTCACATGATCCAAATCCACCAACTCAAGTCCGATCATCACGTGAGTTGAGGTGGCTTCAATGGTGAACACCATTATGTTGATCATATCTACTATATGACTCATGTTCGACCTTTCGGTCTCTTGTGTTCCGAGGCCATGTCTATACATGCTAGGCTCGTCAAGTTTAACCCGAGTGTTCTGCGCGTGCAACACTGGCTTGCACCCGTTGTATGTGAACGTAGAGTCTATCACACCCGATCATCACATGGTGTCTCAACACGAGAACTTTCGCAATGGTGCACACTCATGGAGAACACAATTTTATCTTGAAATTTAAGTGAGGGATCACCTTATAATGCTACCGTCGTACTAAGCATAACAAGGTGCATAAAAGGATTAACATCACATGCAATTCATAAGTGACATGATATGGCCATGAACTTGTGCTTTAGATCTCCATCTTGAAAGCACCGGCATGATCTTCATCATCACCGGCATGACACCATGATCTCCATCATCCTGATCTCCATCAACGTGTCGCCATCGAGGTTGTCACGCCCTGCATGCTTCTACTACTATTGCTACCATTTAGCGATAAAGTAAAGCATTACATAGCGCTTAATGATTGACACGCAGGTCATACAATAATTAAAGACAACCCTATGGCTCCTGCCGGTTGCTGTACTCATCGACATGCAAGTCGTGAAATTCTATACATCACATGATCATCTCATACATCACATATATCACATCATGTAATTGTCCATATCACATCACAACATACCCTACAAAAACAAGTTAGACGTCCTCTAATTGCTGTTGCATGTTTTACGTGGCTGCTACGGGTTTCTAGCAAGAACGATTCTCACCTACGCATAAACCACAACGGTGATACATAATTTGCTTTTCAACCTTCTCAAGGACCGCCTTTGTCGAATACGATCCAACTAAAGTGAGAGAAACTACCACCCGCAAGCCATCTAGGCAACAAGTTGCGTCGAGGGAACCGGTCTCTCGTAAGCGTACGAGTAATGTTGGTCCGGGCCGCTTCATCTCACAATACCGCTGAACCAAAATCCGACCAAGGGAGGAAGCAATCCAAGCATCAACGCCCACAAACCTTATGGTTGCATCATATACAACTCTTCCTCAAGGAAACCATTGAGGAACGCTGTTTTGACATCCATCTGCCAAATTTCCTAGTCGAAATAAGCAGCTATTGCCAACATGATTCTGACAGACTTAAGCATCGCTACAGGTGAGAATGTCTCATCGTAGTTAACTCCTTGAACTTGTGAAAAACCCTTTGCCACAAGTCGAGCTTTATAGACGGTGACATTACCGTCCGCTCCCGTCTTCTTCTTAAAGATCCATTTGTTCTGAATGGCCTTTCGCCCTTCAGGTAATACTTCCAAAGTCCATACTTTGTTTTCATACATGGATCCCATCTCGGATTTCATGGCCTCTAACCATTTCTCGGAATCCGGGCCCATCACCGCTCCTCCATAGCTCGTAGGTTCATTGTTATCCAACAACATGACCTCCAAGACAGGGTTGCCATACCACTTAGGAGCAGTACGCGCCCTTGTTGACCTACGAGGTTCAATAGTAACTTGATCCGAAGTTTCATGATCATCATCATTAACTTCCTCTTCAACTTTCATAGGCTCCATAGAAACATCTTTCTGTGCTGCGCTACTCTCTGGTTGAAGTAAAGGCTCAATAACCTCATCAAGCTCTATTTTCTTCCCACTCAATTCTTTCGAGAGAAACTCTTTCTCAAGAAATGTTCCGTTCTTAGCGACAAACAATTTGCCTTCGGATCTGAGAATAGAAGGTATACCCGACTGTCTCTTTCAGGTATCCTATGAAGACGCATTTCTCCGCTTTGGGTTCCAGCTTTTCAGGCTGAAGCTTTTTAAAATAAGAATCACATCCCCAAACTTTAAGAAATGACAACTTTGGCCTCTTGCCAAACCATAGTTCATATGGCGTCGTCTCAACGAATTTTGATGGTGCCCTATTTAAAGTGAATGCAACTGTCTCTAATGCATAACCCCAAAATGATAGTGGCAAATCAGCAAGAGACATCATAGAACGCACCATATCTAATAAGGTTCGATTACGACGTTCGGACACACCATTACGCTGTGGTGTTCCAGGAGGTGTCAACTGTGAAACAATTCCACACTGTCTTAAGTGACTGCCAAACTCATAACTCAGATATTCACCTCCTCAATCAGATCGCAGGAATTTAATCTTCTTGTTATGATGATTCTCAACTTCACTCTGAAATTGCTTGAACTTTTCAAACGTTTCAGACTTGTGTTTCATTAAGTAAATATACCCGTATCTACTTAAGTCATCAGTGAAGGTGAGAAAATAACGATATCCACCACGCACTGTAACATTCATTGGACCGCACACATCAGTATGTATGATTTCCAATAAGTCATCTGCCCGTTCCATTGTTCCAAAGAACGGTGTTTTAGTCATCTTACCCATGAGGCATGGTTCACATGTGTCAAGTGATTCAAAATCAAGTGACTCCAAAAGTCCATCAGTATGGAGCTTCCTCATGCGTTTTACACCAATATGACATAAACAGCAGTGCCACAATAAAGTTGTACTATCATTATCAACTCTACATCTTTTGGCATCAATGTTATGAACATGTGTATCATCACTATCAAGATTCAATATGAATAAACCCCTCACATTGGGTGCATGACCATAAAAGATATTACTCATATAAATAGAACAACCTTTATTCTTTGATTTAAATGAGTAACCGTCTCACAATAAACAAGATCCAGATATAATGTTCATGCTTAATGCAGGCACTAAATAACAATTATTCAGGTTCGTCACTAATCCAGATGGTAATCGAAGAGAGAGCGTGCCGATGGCGATCACATCAACCTTGGAACCATTTCCCACGCACATCGTCACTTCATCCTTTGCTAGCCTTCGTCTATTCCGTAGTTCTTGTTTTGAGTTGCAAATATGAGCAACCGAACCGGTATCAAATACCCAGGCACTACAAGGAGAGCTAGTAAGGTACACATCAATAACATGTATATCATATATACCTTGTTTGTCGTTGGCCGCCTTCTTGTCAGCCAGGTACTTGGGGAAGTTCCGCTTCCAGTGACCAGTTCCCTTGCAATGAAAGCACTCAGTTTCTGGCTTGGGTCCATGCTTGGGCTTCTTTACAGGAGTAGCAACTGCTTTGCCATCCTTCTTGGTTTTACCCTTCTTGCCCTTGCCCTTGCCATTCTTCTTGAAACTAGTGGTTTTATTGACCATCAACACTTGATGTTCTTTCTGGATTTCAGACTCAGTGACTTTTAGCATCACAAATAGCTCGGCGACTGACTTGTTCATCCCGTGCATGTTATAGTTCATCACAAAGTTCTTGTAACTTGGCAGCGATTGAAGAACTCTGTCAGTGATCGCCTCTGGCGGAAGGGCAATTCCCAACTCCGCTAGACGAGTCGAATACCCAGACATTCTGAGTATATATTCACTAATAGACCCGTTCTCCTCCATCTTGCAAGCATAGAACTTATCGGAGGTCTCATACCTCTCGATTCGGGCATTCTTCTGAAAGATAAACTTCAACTCCTAGAACATCTCATATGCTCCATGACGTTCAAAATGTCTTTGAAGTCCCGGTTCTAAGCCATACAATATTGCACACTGAACTATTGAGTAATCCAGAACATGCCTCCCAAGCGTTCTTAACGTCTTCGAATGACATGTCTTTTGGTTGGTCACCAAGCGGTGCATCAAGGACATATGATTTCTAGGAAGCCATGAGGATAATCCTAAGATTACGGGCCCAGTCAACAAAGTTACTTCCATCATCTTTCAACTAGCTTTCTCTAGGAACGCATTAAAATTCAAGGGTGCTACTACGCGAGCCATTGATCTACAACATAAATATGCAAAGGTTACTTAGACTATTGTTCAAGATAATGAGTTTAGTTAATAAAATTACTAAAGCTCCTACTCAAATTGACATCCCTCAGGTCATCTAAGTGTCACATGATCCAAATTCACCAACTCAAGTCCGATCATCATGTGAGTTGAGGTGGTTTCAATGGTGAACATCATCATGTTGATCATATCTACTATATGACTCATGTTTGACCTTTCGGTCTCTTGTGTTCCGAGGCCATGTCTGTACATGCTAGGCTCGTCAAGTTTAACCCGAGTGTTCTGCATGTGCAACACTGGCTTGCACCCGTTGTATGTGAATGTAGATCTCTAAGAGGGAAGCGTTAAGAAATGCGGTTGGTGTAGTTGAACGTCTTCACGATCCAAATCGCCATGCGTCCTGTGATCCAATCACGATTCGTCCCGATCAAGCACCGAACGGACGACACCTCCGCGTTCAGCACACGTACAACCTGATGACGATCTCCGCCTTCTTGAGCCAGCAGGAGGGAGCAGAGAGGTAGACGAGTTCTTCGGCAGCGTGATGGTGCCACGGCGATGGTGGTGGAGCAATTCCGGCAGGGCTTTGCCTAAGCATTGCAGAAAACCAATATAGAGGAGAAACTATGCACTAGAGGAACGGGTAGCACCTGGCCGAAAATCTAGTGAAAAAACCCTAAAACCTCTAGTATATATAAGAGGAAGAGAGGAGGAGGCTTGGCCCAAGGTCCAAGCCATCTAGGCTTCGGCCGAACCAAGAGGAGAGGAGGATTCCTCCTCCAATCCTAGTAGGACTAGGACTCCTCCTTATTTTGGCCTTTTTGCCTTTTTCCACCTTTTTCTCTTTGGGCTTTTCTTCCCAGCCGCATGGGCCTTGTGTGAGACTTCCAACAGCCCACTAAGGGCTGCTATTCACTCTCCCACAGCCCACGTAGCCTCTTGGGTCGAAATACCCCTCCCGATGGTCTCCCGGTACACTACCGGCACTCCCGGTACACTACCGATGAGCCCGAAACTTTTCCGGCGACCAAAATAGGACTTCATATATATGGATCTTTACCTCTGGACCATTCTGGAGCTCCTCGTGATGCCCGCGATCTCATCTGGGACTCTGAACAACCTTCGGTCACCACCATGCATAACTCTATACTACCGAAACGTCACCAAACCTTAAGTGTGCAGACCCTGTGGGTTCGAGAACTATGTAGACATGATCGAGACACCTCTACGGTTAATAAACAATAGCGGGACCTGGATTCCCATATTATTTCCTACATATTCTACGAAGATCTTTATCGGTTGAACCTCTATGTCAAGGATTTAGTTAATCCCGTATGATGTTCCCTTTGTTCTTGGGTATGTTACTTGCCCGAGATCCGATCGTCAGTATCTGTATACCTAGTTCAACCTCGTTACCCTCAAGTCTCTTTACTCATTCTGTAATACAAGATCCCATGACTAACACTTAGTCACATTGCTTGCAAGGCTTATTGTGATGTTGTATTACCGAGTGGGCCTTGAGATACCTCTCCGTCACACGGAGTAACAAATTCCAGTCTTGATCCATGCCAACCAAACAGACACACTCAAAGATACTTGTAGAGCACCTTTATAGTCACCTAGTTATGTTGCGACGTTTGATACACACAAGGCACTCTACCAGTGTCCGTGAGTTGCATGATCTCATGGTCATAAAAACATATGCTTGACATGAAGAAAACAGTTGCAATAAACTGACACGATCATATGCTACGTTTGTAGTTTGGGTATTGTCCATCACATCATTCTCCTAATGATGTGATCTCGTTATCAAATGACATCACATGTCAATGGCTCGGAAACCTTGACCATCTTTGACCAACGAGCTAGTTCACTAGAGGCATACTAGGGACAAAGTGTTGTCTATTTACCCACACATGTAATGTGTTTCCAATCAATACAATTATAGCATGGATAATAAACGATCATGAACAAGGAAATATAATAATGAACACTTTATTTATTGCCTCTAGGGCATATTTCCAACAACAATCTGGTCTTCCAGTGCATCCGATGGATCATCGGCGTTCATTCATCATGGTGGTGTCTTTTAGCCGCCATTCTTTCCGGTTGACTGATGATGTTGTGGTTGCCGCCCTGGAGTCAGCGATTGGGGGCTCGGCCATTGATTTAATGGTTGAATGTATTAAGGACAAGGTTTTTTCATTCAGGGTTTCATGCAAGCAAGTTGGTTTTTACATTCTTGATCTGTGTTCTTATAAATGCTCTAGCTTCAATCGTTTCTTCCACCTCTGGGGTAATGGTGGGCCAAATTGGTGGCGTGAATTTAAATTGTGGAAAAAGCAATGTGATGCGGAGTGGATTCTGGTGAGCCCATCCAAGCGACGTTCTGCTCTTGGTCTGATGGCAATGCATTCCAGACCAGTTAAATCTGCGATGAAGTTTGGTTCTTCTACTCGTAAGAAACTTTCTTCTGCAACTCTACAGCAGTATGATGTTTGAAAGGGTTATCGGTGCCCTGCTACGCAAGATGAGATTGTTGCTCTCCAATATACTGGATACAACATGTCCTAGCATGAGTGAGTGGTCATTCATCCCTTGCCGTCGGTCAATCCTCACCATCTCCCCCCGTTGATTCTGGGATTCAGGTTTCTTCCAGCGGAGATCCAGGAAATCCTCATTTTTTGGTGATCGGTACAGAGCCTACTACGCATCACTCCAGATATTCGAGGCGGGAATTCGGGTCTTTCGAATCCCACATAGATGGGTACTCCACTTGATGGGCCTGATTTGATTACAGTGGCCTCAGCAGATGGGCCGGGCTGATCCTGGGTCCGGACTTTAGATTCCAACTTCAGAAGAGGCCCGAGACAACTTTGATGACATGGTTAATGACATGGTTGATAGGATCTTGACCTGCTCTGTTTGCCTCCGTGAGGGCCACCTAGCCTCTAATTGCACAACTCGGGAGATATGCTCCTCCTGCTGTCGGGTGGGCCACACCAAATCTGGTTGTGTCTTTTTTGCACTGGAAAATGGCCTTACTTGGATTCGGAAGAGTCCCTCCTCTGTTTCGGATTTTTCGGGAACCTCTACCTGTCTTGGGGATACCGCGCGAGCTGCAGTGCCGCCCTCTCCCGTCCCATTGCATTTAATCTCTCTAAGCACTCCATCGGAGCCGCCGCCATTGACACCTCCACCTCCAGCTTCCCCTCCTCCGATGGCCAACTTTGAGCACGACCCGGAGCGTTACGTCCCTTCAGGGCATCACATCATTGACGGCGGTCCTCACCATCTTCCCTGGACTTATGTCACTCTGGTGGCTCCCATCGCCCGTCGACATGAGCAGTTTTTAGTGGCTGAAGTAATGCCTGCACCGCTCGTCAACTAGATTGGTCAGGTACGCCAGCAAGTTGTGGAGATTTTGAACAACAGGGGTTTTCATGTCCGCTCAGCCCAACCTTGGATTGCGGGCGTGGTTTTTTTTTGAGTTAAGAGATGCTGGGGAGAGATTTGCTGTTGTTCAGATGGTCCCGCAAGATTTAGGGAATGATTCTTTTGTTCAGTTCATGAAGCACAATGAAGGCGAGGGTTTTCGTGGTGTTGTTGGTTTCCGTCAGGGTTGTCTCTTGTTCCTAGATGTTCCACTGAATTTACGTAACACGGAGGACCTGTGGGCGGCTGTCAATACCTTTGGGGAGTATCACCACTGGGTCAGTGACGACCCATATCTTGTACGATCATCGGTTTTTGCATCTTTCCCTAAAGATGCTCTGGTGCCCCGTAGTGTCACTTTCTCTGAATATGCTACATGGGGTGGAGCGAGAGTTTCTTGGACAACTCCTCTGTATATTCTTGGAGCAAATTTTGCTGAGCAGATGCCCCAGGATGAAGATCCCATGCCTCTCAATGGCAATCCGCACCCTCTGCCAGGGAACCTGGTGCTAGACAACCTGATGTTTGCTCTTCCCCCTATCCTGCTTTGGGATGGAATGATGCCCTGCTACCGCCGATACCTGAACATCACCAGGGGTCACACAACCAAAATGATGCTAATGGATGGGGCTGGAATGAAGATGAGCCCGTGGCTCAGCAAGAGGCTCCTGCCCAAGACCAAGAGTCCATGGTTATTGATCAACCGGAATCTTTAGACTCTGTTCAAATAGTTCCGCCAGTGCATCTTCAGCCGAAGCCCAATGCAGTTCCAGCAGATCAGCAACCACCGCCGGTGTTCAACCCCGTAGCGGTTGTACCTTATCAGCAGCCCATCATTCAGCCTATGAACTTGATGATTGGAATGGTACGGGTGTTCTATGGTCCACCATTACCCCCAACTTTGGCTTGGAAGAGGACTTTTGAAACTCTAATGGATGTATTTAACGCCCCAACAATTCCCTGGCCTCTCCCTCTCATCGCTGCTAAATCTCTAGTGCTAAGCAAGCGGTCCTGGTCCATTGCTTTTGATGATGTCAACTAGGTATCAAAAATGATCTGCCTTGTGAATGATACTGCTCTTCCCTTTGCTTTAGTTGGGACTCGGCCTGTGGCCAGAGCACTTTTCAATGAAGACGCGGGCGCTAAAGCTCCTCGAGTCAACTTAGTTACTTCTTTTGATGGTCAATTCTCTTTCTCTACTCAGTGTGCTAAGAAGAGGGGCTCTCGGAAGAAACCCACACCTATTGATGACTCTGCAGTTTGTAGGTGCACCCGTGGTTCTGTAAAGCGTGATGGCTTTAAGCCAGTGCTGCAGGAGCTGCCTATGCCACTGCCAAAGAAGAGAAAGCCTCACTCCAAGCCGCTGGAGGCACCGCAAGGTGATCATACAGAGGCAGGGCCATCTGGAGAGGAGAAGCAGAATCAATAGATCCCACCTGCCACACCCATTAGGGTGATACAAGTTGTTGGTTACAGCCTTGGTATTGCCCCTGAGAAGTTGACAGTGGATCTTCTTATGGAGGATCCAGCAAAGTCACCTCCAAGCAATAATGATGATTAGGACAATTTCTCTTTGTATGGTTTGGGGTCTTGATTCCTCATGTTATCGTTGTGTCCAAACTTGTTATTTTTCTGTCCTACTGGTTATCCCATACTGGTGCCTTTTGAACTATGTATGTGTTGGTCACTGTGTGACTGCACTTTTTATGCTACTGAATTATGTTGCTATGGATAGACATTCTACTCGAAGCTGGCGGGTGCTTTGCTGGAATGTTCGGGGGCTCAATTCTGACACGCGTCAAAGAGCTGTTAGAAACAAAGTTGATGAAAACTTGGCCTCTGTGGTTTGCCTTCACGAAACAAAAATGCAACACATTGATCATCGCACTATTAGGAGTTTCTGCCCTAAGCGTTTTGATCGCTTTACATATAGCCCCTCCTTTGGAGCCTCTGGTGGTTTTATTGTTCTGTGGAATTCTTCGTTACTAAATGGAGTGCTTCTAGGCATTCGGAGTTTTGGCTTGATCATCTCTTTCACCTCAAATCATAATAATGAGAAATGGACGTTGGTCAATGTGTATGGGCCCTGCCAAGGGGAAGCCAGGGACCTCTTTGTCAGCTGGCTCTATAACCTACCTATACTTGTCAATGAAAATTGTTTGTTGCTGGGAGATTTTAATTTCATTCGATCCACTTCCAATAGAAACCAGCCCGGTGCACTTGTTAATGATATTTTCATTTTTAATGAGATTATAGGTCATCTTGGTCTCCTCGAGCTACCTCTTAAGGGAAGGTCATATACATGGTCAAACATGCAGGATACTCGCCTTCTTGAGCAGTTGGATTGGTTTTTCACATCTGTCAATTGGATTTCTTGTTACCCTTTAACACAGGTTTTGCCCTTGGCAAAAACTGCATCAGATCAGGTCCCATGTGTGGTGTCCATCAACACAACCATTCCCAAGAGTAATCTTTTCCGATTTGAAAACTATTGGGTTGAACTTGCTGGTTTCCTGGAGTGTGTGGAGAAGTCCTGGAAGGTGCCTTCTAAGAAAGGCCATATCACTGCCATAATAATGGATAAATTTAAGGCCTTGAGGCAGGCCCTTAAAAGATGGCAGACTGGTCTCTTGAAAATCAAAATCCTCATAGGTAAATGCAATCAAGTAATTTTTCTCCTAGACAATCTTGAGGAGTCCAGACCACTCTTTAGACATGAGGCTAATTTTAGAGTGATTGTGAAGCTGCACTTGGGACACTTACTTCATTTGTAGTTTCTATACTAGAAAAAGAGAGCCACTATTCGGACTATCAAAGTAGGAGAGGAGAATATGAAAAATTTCCATGCTATGGCCACAAAAAGATACAGAAGGAATTATATTTCCTCTCTGAAGCTTGATGATGGAACTGCTACTACTGATCACGAACAAATTGCTGGGTGTTTTCGGTCAGCTTATAAAGCCAGGATGGGTCAGTCACATGGAATCAATCCTACTTTTGATCTACAGTCCTTGCTACGTAAGGTGGATGGACTGGATGATCTCACCCTGCCTTTTTCCAAGGAAGAGATGGATAGGACGGTCAAGGAAATGCCCACTGACAAAGCACCAGGTCCTGATGGGTTTAACGGATTTTTTTTAAGAAATGTTGGCACATCATCTGTGAGGACTTCTATACACTTGCCAAGGACTTTCATGATGGAACTGCTAGGCTAGAAAATATCAACTCTTCATATATCACACTGATACCCAAAAAGGGCTCACCTGAGCAGGTTGGGGATTTTAGGCCAATTCCTTTGACTAGAATGGGGTTAAAATTTCTTTCCAAGATGGCTGCCAATAGATTTCAGCTGCACATTATGAAGTGCATACACAAGAATCAGTATGGTTTCATTAAATCCAGAACAATTCAGGACTGTGTTGGTTGGACTCTAGAGTACCCACATCAGTGTCACCAATCAAGAAAACCCATTGTTATTCTTAAGCTTGATTTTGAATAAGCTTTTGATTCCATTGAACATGAATTCATTTTTCAAGTCTTGAGGCACAAGGGTTTCAATGATAAATGGATCCTTTGGGTCAAACAGTTGCTCTCCTCTGGATCATCTTTAGTGCTGCTCAATGGAGTCCCTGGCAGAAAGTTCCTGTGCAAAAAGGGTGTAAGACAGGGAGACCCTATGTCTCCTCTCCTCTTTGCCATTACTGCAGATTTTCTACAGACTTTAGTCAATGACTTGCTGCTAACTGGAAAAATTGAGCTGCCAATCCCCTGTCATGATAAAGACTTCCCAATTATTCAATATGTAGTGACACCCTTATTATTATGCCTGCTGTGGAGTCACAATTGCTGGAATTAAAAGGAATGCTCCTAATGTTCTCTCAGTCTACTGGGCTCCATATTAATTATCATAAGTCTGCTATGCTGCCAATTAATTTGGTCAGGAAGAACTGTAGAGACTGGCTGATTCTATTGGGTGCAAAGTTGGCTCCTTACCATTTACATATCTTGGTCTGCCTGTTGGAACCACCAGGCCAAGGATTGTGGATTTAATGCCCCTAGTGGATAATATGGAAAGGAGTCTATCTGCTAGCTCTTCCTTCTTGGCCCAGGGGGCAGAGTGCAATATTTGAACTCTGCTCTATCTTTAGTTCCCATCTTTTTTCTCTGCAACTTAGACATCCCCCCAGGTATACTCAAACAGTTGGAAAGAATACAAAGGCAGTGTCTTTGGAGAAGGAATGGTCAAGACCAAGCTCCTGCACTTGCTACCTGGGACTTGGTATGCAGACCTAAAAAGAAAGGGGGTCTCTGTATTATGAACCTTGCTGTTCAGAATGATGCTTTGCTACTTAAGCATGCTGATAAATTCTTTAACAAGGCTGATGTGCCTTGGGTCAACCTGATCTGGAATACATATTATCATGGCAGAGTTCCACAAGGCACATCTTTGTGTGGATCATTTTGGTGGAAGGATATATGCAAGAGAATGGATAGTTACAGAGCTGTGACTTACATCAAACCAAATAAAGGGGACACATTCCTCTTCGGTCATATTCTTGGATGGTAGGAGATTCAAACATGCCTCTAGCGCATAGATTTCAAAGGTTGTTTTTTTGCTATTGATACCTTCTCCACAACTAAGGAGGTTTTCACTGCCTTTGATGCCAATGACATGGCCAGGATGTTCCATCTACCACTTTTTGAAAGAGCTTTTCAGGAATTACAATCTGTAGAGAACCTACTACAGAATTTGCAAAGGGAGCAATCCATGAATGATGTCTGGCTGTGGGCGGCAGATGGAAAGGGCTACTCTGCCAAGAAATTCTATATGCATGTTCATCAGCCAATCATTTCCAACCCTCTACAAAATTGGATTTGGAAAAGCTGTTGTACCATGAAAATTAAGGTATTTGCATGGATGCTTATTATGGACAGGCTGAATGCCCAGGATATGCTTGAGAGACGACATTGGAATGTCTCACACTCCAATTTGTGTGTTCTATGTCATGCAAGTTTTAAAGAGGACGGGGACCATCTATTCTTCACTTTCTTGTTTAGCACCAGGGTTTGGAGTTACCTGCAAATCCCATGGCAGGGCACTTCCATGTGGGACATTGTCATTGAAGCAAAAAAGGGATTTTCGTCAGCCTTTCTTCACTGAAGTGGTCTTCACTGCCTGCTGGAACATCTGGATCATCAGAAATGCAAGGGTTTTCAGGAATGAACTCCCTTCCTTCAGAAGTTGGAAAGCTAATTTTATTCATGACATCTCCCTTTTAGCTCATAGAATTAAGGCTAGCTTTACGGATGACCTTTTAAAGTGGGTTTCCTTTTTACCTCCTTAAGGTTTTTTCTTTTCTCAAACTACCTTTGTAACTTTCTAGTATAGCCTGTATGTTGTAATCTGTGTTTTGGAATAAAAGAAAAGGCTATGGGGTGTTTTCCCCTATAGTAGTCGGTCAAAAAAAACTCATCACATGTCCAACAACATGATTTAGTGTCGGCCATGATTATCAAACACGTGCTTCGTTCAACATATGCTTGTCGTACTGAGCTCCCGCTTGACAACTCACCAAAAGTACATCTCCTTGAAGAACTCCTCCTAAAGAGGTTCATTTTCCTATGAATAAATTTCTGAATTTTTCGGGGCCCAAAATTATATAAATAAAACTTTGTAAGCTTCATGGTGACTACTCATATAGATGCCTAGAGGCCATATCAAGCATTAATACTACTTGGAACTCAAATAATTCAACATGCAAACTCATTTTTAGTAGCACCAAGTGCAGCAAAATATGCAAGATATAATCCACCAAAGAAAAAACTAATTGGAGTAGTGGGAGAGTCACATACCAAGTAGCAATCCCTGAAAACAGTTTCGGAAATGAAGTTCCAAGCAAAGAGATCGAAAATCTCTGGTTTGGGAGCAAGAACACGAGAGAGAGAGAGAGAGAACAACCAGGATTTTCTTTCTAGATATAGGAGAAGGAGTGGGCTAAATAGATAAGTGAGGGGGTCCCTGTGGGGCCCCCAAGCCATCAGGGCGCCCAGGGGGTGGGCGCGCCTTGTTGGCTTGGCACCAACTTGTGCACCCCCAGGGGTATTTTCAGCACCAGAAATTTTTAAATATTATAGAAAAAATCATGTTAAATGTTTGTGGCATTCCGAGACTTTTTATTTTTGGGTCATTTTTATTGCACATGAAATTTAGAAAACTGGATAATCATGGCATTTTATTTTATTTAACTAAGAATAACAAAGAGTAAAGTAATGATATAGAAAGTTGTGCTTACTAAATTCATCGACCATATGTCTTTCAAAAAGGATCCATTAATAAGGTTGATCAAGTCTTATTAATAACCATTTCTGATAAACATGAAACCAAAGAATTTTCGTAGAACACTAAGTTACCTCAATGGGGATTTGCATATCCCCAACAATAAGAATATCATATTTCTTCTTGGTAGTAGGAGGAGAAAATTTAAACCCTCCAATAGTGATTGTGGCAATTGGCTCAATGGTATTAATATTATTCATCGAAGCTTGTTTCTTTGGAAAGTGCATCGTATGTTGTTTACCATTGACATGAAAAGTAACCTTGCTTTTGTTGCGATCAATAACAACCCCTGCAATATTTAAAAAGGGTCTACCAAGGATAATCAACATGTTGTCGTCCTTGGGCATCTCAAGAATAACAAAGTATATTAAGATAGTAACATTTGCAACCACAACAGGAACATCCTCACAAATTCCAATAGGTATAGCAGTTGATTTATTGCCCATTTGCAAAGATCTTATAGTTGGTGTAAGCTTATTCAAATCAATTCTTCTATATAAAGAGAAAGGCATAACACTAACACCAACTCCTAGATCACATAAAGCAGTTTTAACATAACTTCGTTTAATGGCGCAAGGTAATGTGGGTATACCCAGATCTCAAAACTTCTTAGGCACTCCACCATCAAAATAATAATTAGCAAGCATGGTAGCAATTTCAATTCCAGGCATCTTTCTTTTGTGGGCAATAATTCCCTTCATATACTTAGCATATGGAGGCATATTCAAAATATGAGTCAAGTGAGTGCGTAAAAAGAAAGGTCTAACCATTTTAGCAAAGCGTTCAAACTCCTCCTCATCCTTACTCTTGGAAGGCTTACAAGGGAATGACATGGGTTTCTGAACCCACGGATCCCTGTCTCTACCATGTTTTCTAGAAACAAAGTCTTTCTTATCTAACGTTTATTTGTAGGACGTGGGTTGTCAAGATCTTCCATGGGTTCTATTTCCACATCATTATCGGTTTCTTTATTACTATCTGGTTGAGCATCTACATGAACATCATCCTTATCATTCTCATTCTCATTATCGCTAGGTGAATGTTCACTACCATATTGTGTCTGCACATTAGGAATAGAAATAGCATTACGATTTTTAGCAGGTTTTTCTATAACAGGTTCACTAGAAGCACGCAAAGTCCTATCATTTTTATTTTTATTTTTCCTTTTATATGGACTAAGTGCATCAAAATTAACTCTCTGAGAATCTATTTCAAATATTTTAGGAGGACCTTTAGGATAAAGGGGTTTTAATGAGTCATTCTACCTCCTCTAGTCATTACTCTAATAACATGGTCATTCATGTTCTCATTTAATTCAGCAAGAAAATCATTTTTTCACTTAGCTACTTGGTTTAGTTGAGTATGAACCATGGATGCATGTTTACCTAGACCTTTAACATCATTAGATATTCTAAACATCAAGTCACTCAAGCGATCTATCATCATAGCATTACATTGCAATTGATCTTTGACATAATTATTGAAGTGCTCTTGCTTGACAATGTAATTTTATAATTCATCCACGCATTGATTAGGTGTTTTAGTTTAAGGTATATCACTTGCATCAAATCTACGGAGAGAATTTACCTCTACTACCTGTGTAGGGATGTTAAGTCCATGTATTTCTTCAATATGTGGTAAATTCTTGACGTCTTCAGATTTAATACCTTTTTTCTTTCATAGTTCTCTTTACTTCTTGCATATCTTATGGACTAAGGAATATAATACCTCTGTTCTTTTGAATAGGTTCCAGCAATGGTTCATGAAGTGTCCAATTATTATCATTTGGCAATATGTTATTCAATAGTTCCTCAGCTTGTCCAATAGTTTGTTCCCTGAAAACACAACCAGGATAACTAGCTAGGTAGTCCTTAGAAGCATCGGATAGTCCTTTATAAAAGATATCAAGTATTTCATTTTTCTCAAGAGGATGATCGGGCAAAGCTCTAAGTAGTTGGAGAAGCATCCCCCAAGTTTGAGGGAGATTCTCTTCTTCAATTTGTACAAAGTTAAATATTTCCTGTAAAGCAGCTTGTTTCTTATGAGCGGGAAAAGAATTCTGAGTAAAGTAATATATCCTATCCTAGGGGCTACGCACACAACTAGGAGCAAGAGTGAGGAACCATTTCTTAGCATCACCTTTTAGCAAAAAAGGAAAAAATCTTAAGGATATAGTAATGGTGCATCTTTTCCTCATGAGCAAACAAGGTGGCAATATCATTCAATTTAGTGAGGTGTACCACAATAGTTTCAGTTTCATAACCATGGTAAGGACTAGATTCTACTATAGTGATTAACTCGGGATTAAGAGAGAATTCATAATCCTTATCAGCAATGCATTTAGGAGAAGTAGCAAATTTAGGATCATATTGCATTTTCTCTATCAAATTTAGAGTCCCTATCATTACAAGCAAGAAAATCTCTAGCTATATCCAAATCCATAACATAACCCTAAAGTACGTCAAGCAATTCATATCTATTAGGAGAGCTAGGCATAATAGGTGATTCGTAATCTTCTTCAATTTTTGCATTTCCATGTTCTCTAGCTTTAGCAATATGAGCACCATGTAATTCATTCAGTGCCACAGATTCATTTTTATCAAGTATAGCAGTGGCATCATCATAATTTTTAGAAGTAGCATCATCAAGTACTTGCAACATATCAGAGCGAGCAGCGGATGGTGGTGTCATAAGCTGATTAAAACCAGTAGGTGAATCAAAAGCAGACCTAGATGGCAGTTCCTTAACTCCCCTCATCTTAGAGGGTATGATCTTGGTTCTAGTTGCTTTCAGATTCTTCAAAGTGGCAATTGGATATCCTCAAGTGAACACAATAAATAGAGATATGCTCCTCAACAACGGCACTAGAAAATAGTCTTGATAACCCACAAGTATAGGGGATCGCAACCGTTTTCACGGGTAGTATTACACCCTGATTTATTGATTCGACACGAGGGGAGCCAAAGAATATTTATTGGTCTTAGCAGCTGAGTTGTGAATTCAACCACTCCTGGGATATCTCTATGCAGCAAAGATTGTAGTAGCACAACAAAATAGTACTAGTAACGGTAACGATAAGAGTAACAGTTTTGTAGTGATTGTAATAGTAACAACATCAATAGTAACTTAGCAAGATTTAGTATATGAAAAGTGTAGGCACATGGATCGGTGATGGATAATGATTTAGAGCACATAAATCATGTAAGAATTAGACACTAGAGCGACACAGAACTAGCTTAAATTCATCAATGTAATGTAGGCATAAATTCAGTATATAGTCATAGGTATTTGCGATAAGAACTTGTATGACATCTTTTGTCCTACCCTCTGCTACCTCTTGAGCTTGCGTTGGTTTTCCCTTGAAGAGGAAAGGGTGATGCAGCAAAGTAGATAAGTATTTCCCTCAGTTGTTGAGAACCAAGGTATCAATCCAGTAGGAGTAACAAGCAAGTCACCAATGGATACACCTACACAAACAATCAAACTCTTGCACCCAACGCTATAAAGGGGTTGTCAATCCCTTCAAAGTTATTTGCAAGGATTAGATCTAATAGATACAGATGTAAAAGATTGCGAAAAGTAAAAAATTAAATAAATTGCAGCAAGGTATTTTGGCATTTTTGATTTGTAGATCTAAAAATATAATATGGAAAGTAGACACGGGGGCCATAGGTTTCACTAGAGGCTTCTCTCTCGAAGGAAAATAACACGGTGGGTGAAAAAATTATTGTCGAGCAATTGATAGAAAAGCGAATAATTATGATGATATCCAAGGCAATGATTATTCATATAGGAATCACGTCTGTGTCAAGTAGACTGAAACGATTCTGCATCTACTACTATTACTCCACACATCGACCGACTCTTGCCTGCATCTAGAGTATTAAGTTCATGAAGAACAGAGTAACGCATTAAGTAAGATGACATGATGTAGAGGGATAAACTCAAGCAATATGATGAAAACCCCATCTTGTTACCCTTGGTGGCAACAATACAATACGTGCCTCGCTACCCCTACTATGTCACTGGGTAAGGACACCGCAAGATTGAACCCAAAACTAAGCACTTCTCACATTGCAAGAATTACCAATCTAGTTGGCCAAACCAAACCAATAACTCGAAGAGACTTACAAAGATATAAAATCCTGCATATAAGAATTCAGAGAAGAACCAAAAAATATTCACAGATAAGCTGATCATAAACCCACAATTCATCGGATCTCGACAAACACACCGCAAAAGAGTATTACATCGGATAGATCTCCATGAAGATCATGAAGAACTTGGTATTGAAGCACAAAGAGAGAGAGGAAGCCATCTAGATACTAGCTATGGACCCGTAGGTCTGTGGTGAACTACTCACGCGTCATCAAAGGGGCAATGGAGTAGATGTAGACGCCCTCCGTGATCGAATCCCCCTCCGGCAGATTACCGAAAAAGGCTCTAAGATTGGATCTCTCGGGAACAGAAGGTCGCGGCGGCGGAAAGGTATTTTCGTGGCTCTCTTTGGTATTGGGGGAATATTTGGATATTTATAGGAAGAAGATTAGGGCTAGGAGTCCTGCCAGGAGGTGGCAAGCTTGCCAGGCGCGGCCAGGGGGGTGGCCGCGCCCCCTGGCTTGTGACCTCCTGGCAAACCTCCTGCCTTGCACTCCAAGCCTGGTAGGTGTCCTCTGGTCCACAAAAAATCATCGCAAAGATTTTATTCTGTTTGTACTCTGTTTAATATTCCTTATCTACAATACTCAAAAACAAGGAAAACAGAAACTGGCACTAGGCTCTAGATTAATAGGTTAGTCCCAAAAATAACATAAAATAGCATATTAATGCAGATAAAAACATCCAAAACAGATAATATAATATCATGTAACAATCAAAAATTATAGATACATTGGAGATGTATCAAGCATCCCCAAGCTTAATTCCTACTCGTCCTTGAGTAGGTAAATGATAAAAACAGAATTTTTGATGTGGAATGCTACCTAACATATTTATCCATGTAATATTCTTTATTGTGGCATGAATGTTCAGATCCATAAGATTCAAAACAAAAGTTTAATATTGAGATAAAAACAATAATATTTCAAGCATACCAACGAAGCAATTGTATCTCTTCAAAATATAATGGGAAAAGAAAGTTATCCCTACAATATCATGTAGTCTGGCTATGCTCCATCTTCCCCACACAAAGTATTTATATCATGCACACCCTGATGACAAGTCAAGCAATTGTTTCACACCTTTTATGTTCTCAAACTTTTTTAGCTCTCATGCAATACATGAGCGTGAGCCATGGATATAGCATTATAGGTGGAATAGAATATGGTGAAGGTTGTCAAGGAAAGGGGGAAGATAGTCTCACATCAACTAGGCGTATCAACGGGCTATGGAGATGCCCATCAATAGATATCAATGTGAGTGAGTAGGGATTGCCATGCAACGGATGCACTAGAGCTATAAGTGTATGAAAGCTCAAAGGGAAGCTAAGTGGGTGTGCATCCAACTTCCTTGTTCATGAATACCTAGGGCAATTCGAGCAATTGGAATATAAAATCCATGTTATGTAATGAAAAATTCCCACTAGTATATGAAAGTGACAAAATAGGAGACTCCCTATCATGAAGATCATGATGTTATTTTGGATCACAAGTGTGGAAAAACATAGTAGCATTGTCCCTTTTATTTTTTATTTGGTATACGCTGGCCTCTTTTATTTTTCATAAAGTCCGGAGTCTCATCCCAACTTATGAGGGAATCATAGCTTCCACCATCCTTTCCTCACATGGGACAATGCTCTAATAATGATGGTCATCACACTTTTATTTACTTACAACTCAAGAATTACAACTCGATATCTAGAACAAAATATGACTCTCTATGAATGCCTCCGGCGGTGTACCAGGATATACAATGATCTAGCATAGCGAATGGCATCAAAAATGGACAAGCCATGAAAACATCATGCTAGCTATCGTACGACCATGCAAGGCAATATCAAAGTGATGGTGCGTGTCATAATAAACGGAACGGTGGAAGTTGCATGGAAATATATCTCAGAATGGCTATGGAAATGACATAATAGGTAGGTATGGTGGTTGTTTTGAGGAAAGATATATGGTGGGTTTAATGCACCGGCGAAGGTTGTGCGGTACTAGAGAGGCTAGCAAAAGTGGAAGGGTGAGAGAGCGTATAATCCATGGACTCACATTAGTCATAAAGAACTCACATACTTATTGCAAAAGTCTATTAGTCATCGAAGCAAAGTGTTAGACGCATGCCCCTAGGGGGAGGTTGGTAGGAGTAAACCATCGCGTGCTCCCGACCCTCACACAATGGTCGACAGTCAATAAACAATTCATGCTCCGACTTCCTTACATAACGGTTCACCATACATGCATGCTAGGGAATCACAAACCTTTACACAAGTATTTTTACCAATTCACAATTACTTCCTAACATGACTATCAATATTACCATCTTTATATCTCAAAACTTTATGCAAGGAATCAAACTTCTCATAATATGTAATGCACTTAATATGGAAGTTTTTATTATATCCCTCTTGGATGCCTATCATATTAGGACTAAATTCATAATCTGAACCAATTACCATGCTGTTTTCAGAACTCTCAAAATAATATAAGTGAGATACGAGAGTTTAATTATTTCTATAAAACAAAACACCACCGTGCTCTAAAAAGATATAAGTGAAGCACTAGAGCAAAATTGCCCATCTCAAAAGATATAAGTGAAGCACACAGAGCATTCTAATAAATTGACAATTAGTGCGTGTCTCTCTCAAAATGTGTGTGCAGAAAGGATGATTGTGGAAAACTAAAAGGCAAAGACTCATATCATACAAGACGCTCCAAGAAAAACACATATCATGTGGTGAATAAAAATATAGCCTCAAGTAAATTTACTGATGGATTGAAGACGAAAGAGGGGTTGCCTTCAGGGGCATCCCCAAGCTTAGGCTATTTAGCATCCTTTAATATGTCTTGGGGTGCCTTCGGCATCCCCAATCTTAGACTCTTTCCACTCCTTATTCTATAGTCCATCAAATCTTTACCCAAAACTTGAAAACTTCACAACACAAAACTCAACAGAAAACTCGTGAGATCCATTAGTATAAAAAAAATCACTACTTTGGCTACTGTTCTGAACTCTTTATTTATTTATATTGGTGTAATACCTACTGTATTCTAACTTCTCCATGGTTCGTACCCCCCGATACGACCCATAGGTACATCAAAATAGGTAAACAACATAGAGAAAACAGAATCTATCAAAAACAGGACAGTCTGTAGTAATCTAGAAACTTCATATACTTTTATAACTCCAAACATTTTGAAAAAATACGAAAACCTAGGAAATTTTTATATCAATCTTGTGTAGAAATTTCAGACTCATTTGACGCTCTGAAAAAATTATAAAATTCCTGGACTGGGCGCAAAAGTTTCTGTTTTTCAACAAGATCAAATCACAATCACCATAGACCATCCCAAAGGTCTTACTTGGCTCAAACACTAATTAAAACACCAAAACACAATTAATACATAAGTAATAATGTGTGAAACACTCCAAAACAGAACACAAAAAATAAAATTGGGTTGCCTCCCAGCAAGCGCTATTGTTTAACGCTCCTAGCTAGGCATAACGCAATAGAGTTAGGTATTGTCATATTTAGTATGCAATTACTCAATTGCACACTTGTAAACCCTAGGAGGTCCATTGTTCTTATCAATAATAATGCTCCTAGGCAAGAAGTCAAGATATTCCCTTGTAGTAATTGGTTCCTTAACCATATTGAAAAAGTTAGGGTGAATACTTATCATCCTAAGATCTTCATCCTCTTTTATAGAGGATCCACCCTTATTTTTAGGAACATAAACAAACTTGGCAGCCTTAGGAGGAGGATAATTTGGATTAGTTTGAACCAAGGCAAAAGCGGACCCTAAGTTGGTAATAATATCTTCTAACTTGCCAATTCTAGAAGAATCTTGATCCAATTTTTCATTAACTATGGGTTCCTTTTCCCTTAGATTTTTTAAAGTAACTCCTACCTTAGATCCGTATTGAGTAATTGGATTCTGAATCTTTTTATCCAAGTTTTCAATAATCTCAACAATATCAACCTTTTTTCAATAATACCAGGCCTTCACATCACATGTTCCAAAGTTAAAATTCTTCCGTTAACCATGATTGGGGGTGAACCTACAAAATTTATCATATCACTATAAGAATCAAAGGTATGACTTCCCAAGAAATTTCCTCCCATAATGCTATGTAGAACATATCTATTCCATGGATAAATACCCATGTAAAGATTGTGAGGGAGAACGGTAGTAGATTGCTGACAAATAGATCTATTTTGAGCATTGCAAATTATATACCAAGCATCTTTTAAGTTTTCTCCCTCCATTTGCTTAAAATTAAGAACTTCATTCTCAGGGGTACTAGCTATAGTAGTAAGGCTAGCCATGAGTTCAAGCACACGGCAAAGGAAAAGGCAAACGGAAGAAGGGTGAATAAAAATGCAAATCTTTTTCGTATTTTTTGAAAATCGTTTTAGAACTGGGGGAGAGGAAAATGAGAGGCAAATGGAAAATAATGTAAATGCAAGAGATGAGTTTGTGATGCGTACTTGGTAGGCTTGATGTGTATCCTCCCCGGCAACGGCGCCAGAAATCCTTCTTGCTACCTCTTGAGCTTGTGTTGGTTTTCCCTAGAAAAGGAAAGGGTGATGCAACTAAGTAGATAAGTATTTCCCTTAGCTGTTGAGAACTAAGGTATCAATCTAGTAGGAGGAACAAGAAAGTCACCAATGGATGCACCTACACAAACAATCAAACTCTTGCACCCAACACTATAAAGAGGTTGCCAACCCCTTCACGATTATTTGCAAGGATTGGATCTGATAGAGATAGATGTAAAAGATTGCGGAAAGTAAAAAGTAAATAAATTGCAGCAAGGTATTTTGGGTATTATTGATTTGTAGATCTGAAAATATGATATGGAAAGTAGACCCGGGGGCATAGGTTTCACTAGAGGCTTCTCTCTTGAAGGAAAAAAACATGGTGGGTGAACAAATTACTGTCGAACAATTGATAGAATAGCGAATAATTATGACAATATCCAAGGCAATGATTATTCATATAGGCATCACGTCCGTGTCAAGTAGACCGAAACGATTATGCATCTACTACTATTACTCCACACATCGACCGACTCTTGCCTGCATCTAGAGTATTAAGTCCATGAATAATAGAGTAACACATTAGGTAAGATGACATGATGTAGAGGGATAAACTCAAGCAATATGATGAAAACCCCATCTTGTTACCCTTGGTGGCAACAATACAATACGTGCCTCTCTACCCCTACTATGTCACTGGGTGTGAACCCAAAACTAAGCACTTCTCCCATTGCAAGAATTACCAATCTAGTTGGCCAAACCAAACCAATAACTTGAAGAGACTTACAAAGATATGAAATCATGCATATAAGGATTCATAGAAGAACCAAATAAAATGCATAGATAAGCTAATCATAAACCCATAATTCATAAGATATCGACAAACACACCACACAAGAGTATTACATCGGATAGATCTTCATGAAGATCATGAAGAACATGGTATTGAAGCACAAAGAGAGAGAAGAATCCGTCTAGCTACTAGCTATGGACCCATAGGTCTGTGGTAAAATACTCACGCATCATCGGAGGGGCAATGGAGTTGATGTAGATGCCCTCCGTGATCGAATCCCCCTCTGGTAGATTACCGGAAAAGGCTCCAAGGATGGATCTTTCGGGAACTGAAGGTTGGAGCGACGGGAAAATATTTTCGTGGCTCTCATTGGTATTGGGGGAATATTTGGGTATTTATAGGACGAAGATTAGGGCTAGCTAGGAGTCCTGCCAGGAGGTGGCAAGCTTGCAAAGCGTGGCCAGTAGGTGGTTGCGCCCCCTGGCTTCTGACCTCCTGGCAGACCCCCTGCCTTGCACTCCAAGCCTGGTAGGTGTCCTCTTGTCCATAAAAAATCACCGTGAAGATTTTATTCCGTTTGGAATCCGTTTAATACTTATCGGCAATACTCAAAAAAGGAAAAAATAGAAATTGGCACTAGGCTCTAGATTAATAGGTTAGTCCCAAAAATAATATAAAATAGCATATTAATGCATATAAAACATCTAAACAGATAGTATAATAGCATGGAACAATTAAAAATTATAGATATGTTGGAGACGTATCACCCTCCCGTGGCAGCGAGGTCCATAAGGAAATCTAAGGGATATTAAGTGTAGCGACCCGACCTGAAAGGTCGAATCTCCGGTGTTTCCGTACCATCCCAAGATCATGCTGGTACACACACAGTACATCAATGTATATATCAAAGGGAAATCACACAACATTATATTAATCGAATTCTCATATCGGGTCCATTATTACAATAAAGTGGTTGAAGGCCAACTCATGAGAATATCTAAATCTTGCGGAAGCATCGAAGGTAGATGAGTCCATCTGACTCCAAGGGCATCTCACCGAGCGTAGAGCGTATCCTCACTCCTGGTCGAAAAAGTATTCTGCAACATGATACGTTGCAGCCGTGTAGGTCAACATATGGAATATGCCGGCAAAGTCACAAGAGAGGGGTGAAAAAGATAATCATCTAATCTACATGCATATATGGCAGGTGGGGTAGTAAGTTTTTGCGTAAAGCCAATTTTTCCTACATCAAGAGAGGGCTAAGCAAAATTATTACTAAATTGGTTGATTAATGAGATGGTTCCACCAATCAATTCTCATACCCAAGTTATTAATACCCACATCATCATATTAATTGTGTTGAGAGTTCCGGAAGTTTCAGTTCCTTTGGCTCAAGTCGTCCATGACCGTGGACACGGCTAATCGATTAGGTTGAGTACTCTGCAGAGTTTTGCACACGTTCCCCACAAGATTTGGTAGCCTCCGTTTGATTTCTCGCACTTCAGGGTGTTTGAGAAACGGATGACCAAAACATGGTCTTCCAAAGGGTTTCCCTGCGACTCTGTCGGTGCCCATCCTTTCCTACCGTTCTTCTACATCTCGTAGCACCGCCTGTCCAGGGTCACCATGACATCCAACCAAGCCAGAGCCCATAATGACTTGTGGCTGTGCAGGTAAGCCTTGGGTCTTGAAGCATCCATCCATCTCTTTGTGCCTGGGTGGACCTTTCCGCGTGAATACTGGCCATCTCCAGCAACACCTAGGCAAATCCACTGGTTTCTCCAGGGTGTCGTTCAACCATCATCCACCCAGCGGTATGTTGAAAACTCGGAGTCTTGAAGTCTTGATCATTATGTAGGTCTTGAAATTATTAACTCTCTCAACTCTCATGAATCACACAACCAACCCCGTCTACTAATAGCATAGCAAAAAGTAAAACAACGTTTCCCGGGGCCAATGTGTCAAGGGTTGAGAGGGGGTACCTACCACATGATACTACAACAGTAACCAAGTTTCCAATTACCTACTTTGCATGCAATTGGGGGGATGGTAGAACTAATGCAATAAAAACATGGGTAAAGATGATCAAAGTGACTTGCCTGATTGACGATCTTCATACTCGAGGGACTCTAAGTAACAAGCCTCGCACTCCGGATAATCTAACGAAGCAAACAAGAGCACTCAATAAGAATACAACAAAATTATTTGTAACTCACAAAATCAGAAATGAACTAGTAAACAATCAAGACAAAACAGTGCACAAATCACAAGCAAGAAAACACACAAAGTTTTGTTTTCAAAAAAAAGGTGATGGGTAAACCACTACTATCATAATAAAACTACTTGTATAAACAAAACAATAGTTGACAGCAAGGAAACAATAAAATATTTTATTAATAAACAGAATAAAATCCATTTAAAGTTTTGTTAAGAAAAATCTTAGTATGGTTTTGAAAGTTTTGATAAACACTACTATATGAGGTAACTATAGTTTTACTAACAAAGAGTAAAACAAAAATTATTATTTATTAATAAAACATTTTATTAACAGAAAAATAATTTACTAAAAACTCTTCTTAGAAAACAGAATTTAATTATATAAAACTTTGTTAGAAGAAAACTATTACTAACTAGTTTGTTTTACAACAAATTATACCTAGTTGAAAATGAGTTGAGATTCCTATAGCAACAAAGAAATAAACTAAGCAATTTTATATTTTTATTAACAGCAAGTAAAACACCAAATGTTTAAGCAACAGAACCTACTAAAACAAATTATAAAAAATCTGATTTAAACTAACTAAAAACTAAATTAACTAAACTATACTAATTACTAGGCAGAATCTGTTTATAGCTAGAACACTAAACAAATTCATCCTAAAAATCCTCAAACTAAGCATGATGATAGTCCTAACTAATACCATGCAGTAGCAAAAAAATTCATATCAAAATCTATTTTTAAACTCTAGTTATTCAGATTTGAGTGATATGAGCAAATTTGATTAAATTCAAATTTTAGAGTTATAATTTAAAATCTAAAACTACAGGGTGAAACTAACAGAAATATGTGAGCTAATGCAAAAAAGAATCAATTCAAAACACTAAATAGATTAAAAGATATAGACAAAACAAAATTAGGAATTACTCTGTTTTCTAAAAAAATCAGAAAAAGAAAAAACTAACATTCCATCGGCCAGGGGGCTACATGGCAACCTGAGAGTGGCTAACGGGGGTGTGCGAGCGGGTGTTACGGGCGGTCGACCGAACCGAAGAGGAAAACGGTTCGGGACTTATTGGTTCTAATCTCACCCGTCGGATCCAGATCGGATGGATGGGGGAGGCTCACCATGTAAGGTCGCCGGCGAGGGGGATCTCCGGCGAGTCCTAAGCGGCAAGATCGTCGGGGCAGCGCTCCGGTGGTCGAGGGCGACGTCGGAAGGCTCCAAATGATGGCAGCGGGGCTCCGGTGACGGGTGGTGGCGTCGGAAAGGCGCGGGGTGGAGGGAGGCGACGGCCACGAGCAGTGGGCGGTTCGATGGGGAATCCGAACTCCGGCGACGGTGTTTGTGGCGGTCTGGCGAGGGAGAGAGGGGGCTTCGGGGGGAAATGGGGCGCGGTGAGTGGCCGCTACTTATAGGGCCGGAGAGGGGGTCGGGGAAGGAAGGAGGAGAGAGATCCGGACAGGGGAGGGATCTCCGGCGAGTCCTCGGGCGCGAGGTAGGCGGTGACCACTCGGCGCCAACGTTCGGTCGGGGCGGGGCCCGCTATCAGTGGGAGAAGGAGCGAGGCAGGGCTGTCAGTCGGCCGGAAATTAGGCGATTCGGCATTAACTGCGGTGGGCCGGCCCGATCCTGTTTTAAATACTTTCCTTTTTCAATAACCAGAGCAATAAAAACTCCTTCAAGACATTTGATTTAGTTCCAAATATAGGAATATTATATATCAAAATTATCAGAATAAAAAATGCCATTTAATGAACATTTTTATTCTGGTATTTTAATATTTGCAAAAAATATTATTTTCAGAAATGGCCTAATTGTTTTTAAATCCTTTTGCAAATATTTTCAAAACAACCCCTGGTTTTTATTGTTCAAATAAACCACCAATTAGGTCCTGGTGTGGAGTGTCATGTTCCTCCTCTCTTATTTGAACTTTTTACCAAGAATTTCAATTAGGTGAAAGAAGCACATTGAAAGTAGAAAGGGCTTTTAGAAAGTCAGAAGAAGCATTTCAACTATTTCATACATTCAAGCAATGATGATGATGGATGCATATCTATATTTCATAACATTCCAAAATGAAATTTTGGGATGTTACAAACCTACCCACCTAAAGATGAATCTCGCCCTCGAGATTCGGGTTGGCTAGAAAATAGGTGCGGATGGTCTCTACGAAGATCTTCTTCGCGTTCCCAGGTGGCTTCTTCCTCGGTGTGGTGACTCCACAAAACCTTACAGAACTTGATGATCTTGCTGCGGGTAACTCTGTTGGCAGTCTCGAGGTTTCTGATAGGCTTCTCCTCGTAGGTCAGATCACTGTCAAGTTGTATGGCCTCTAGGGGCACTGTGTCTCTCAAGGGAATATCAACCATCTCAGCATGGCATTTCTTCAGCTGGGAAACATGGAAAACATCATGAACTCCGGACAATCCTTCCGGCAATTCCAGCTTGTATGCAACTTCGCCTCTACGTTCAAGAATTTTGTAGGGGCCTATGAATCTGGGTGCTAACTTTCCTTTAACACCAAACCTCTTGATTCCTCGAAGTGGGGACACACGAAGATAGGCTCGGTCTCCCACTTCATATGTCACTTCCTTACGTTTGCTGTCAGCATAACTCTTCTGTCGAGATTGAGCTATCTTGAGTCTATCACGAATCAGATTGACTTTCTCTTCAGAATCTCGGATAAGGTCGGGACCAAAAAGTTTTCGGTCTCCAACACCATCCCACATTAGTGGTGTTCTGCACCTCCTTCCGTATAAAGCTTCGAAAGGGGCCATCTTCAGACTGGTCTGATAACTGTTGTTGTATGAGAATTCTGCATAAGGTAAGTTGTTATCCCAACTGGATCCATAATCTAGTGCACAAGCTCTCAACATGTCTTCCAGAATCTGGTTGACTCTCTCAGTCTATCCATCGGTTTGACATTAAAGAATGGTGAAGAATATTCCCCAACTACGCCCGCGACGGAACACGTCCTGGCCCATGGGCGATGGGATGTCTAGGGCGGACTAGTTGTCCCTCGGAAAGTCGGATAGCAACTTTTGGTTAAGCTAATGCCTGAGTTTAAGCTTCAATTTAAACTAGACTATGTTTCGACGGATCGTAATGTCAATTATGTGTCATATTTTGGTAGGAAGTTTTTCTAATCGAATATTAGTTCATAATATTCAAATTTGCTTTTTACTTAGTTGAAATTACGAGATTGGCTAGGTCCAGTCAAAAGTTAGTGGGGTAAAATTACTCCACTAAGCTTTACTCGCCCGAATACACCTCTAATTTTTAGGGGATCGACTAGAATTGTCCTTACTGCCAGACCCATCCATCCCTCGCCTCAACAAGCGTTTGTTCGAGTGGGCCGCTCAAATTGGAGCTGATTGTGAGTGGATTTTGGAAGCTTAGGGCATCTCCAATGGCAACCCACAAATTTCCTCCCGCATCCGTCCGTGGAAAGGGGAGACCAGTGCGCTGACACGGATGCAGGAGGACAACCAAAGATATATACATTTCAACCCTCATTTCAACAAACCGAACGGAATTCATGCAACCCGGATGATATTCATCAAAGTTCGGATAGAAAACAGCACAAATCATCCATATATACCATGCAAATTAAGTCTAGTACAACAAGGTCTCTTAAGAAGATGTCAAACAAGTTTTTGATCAAGGGATCATGTCTTCTCACACATACCGCCCCTTCAGCTTCATCCAACAGTGTGTGCACATAAATGGTCGTCCCTCTTTCCTATGGTATGCCACAACAATGCGTGCGGGCTACATATAATGTGTAGACCAATATTGAATGAATGAATCCATCAACAAGTTGAATAAGAGGAAGCAAAAATATTATGATCCGGTCCTTTGTCGCGTGCAATGGCCACATTGCCTCGACGTGATGAACCATGTTGCAAAACTTGATGACACTGATCTAGATACTGTGTCAGCGATACAACAATGACTTCACGTTGCGTGGTTGAATGATGTACATGTCATAGGATGCAATTTGCTTTCGTGCCTGAAATGTGATGACCCACAAGTGTAGGGGGTCAATCGTAGTCCTTTCGATAAGTAAGAGTGTCGAACCCAACAAGGAGAAGAAGGAAATGGCAAGCGGTTTTCAGCAAGGTAATTTTGCAAGCATTGAAAATGTAGGTAATAGGTAGTTTGATAGCAAGATAATTGGTAACGAGCAAGTAACGGTAATGGTAATTAAAGTGCAGCAAGGTAAACCAATCCTTTTGTGGCAAAGGACAACCCAAAACGATCTCTTATAATAAGCAAAGTGCTCTTGAGGGTACACGGGAATCTCATCTAGTCACTTTCATCATGTTGGGTTGATTCGTGTTCGCTACTTTGATAATTTTATATGTGGGTGGACCGGTGCTTGGGTTATGTTCTTACTTGAACAACCTCCCACTTATGATTAACCCCCTCGCAAGCATTCGCAACTACGAGAAAAGTATTAAGATAACATCTAACCAAAGCATTAAACATGTGGATCCAAATCAACCCCTTACGAATAGCGCATAAACTAGGGTTTAAGTTTCTGTCACTCTAGCACCCATCATCTAATAACTACTCCATAATGCATTCCCTTGGGCCCAAAGATGGTGAAGTGTCATGTAGTTGACGTTCACATGACACCACTAAGGGAATCACAACATACATATCATCAAAATATCGAACACATATACAATTCACATGATTACTTGCAACATGACTTCTCTCGTGACCTCAAGAACAAAGGTAACTACTCAAAAATAATATGCATGCTCAAGATCAGAGAGGTATTGAATAGCATAATGGGTCTAAACATATAATCTTCCACCAAATAAACCATATAGTAATCAACTACACAAGGTAACGAACACTACTAGTCACCCATAGGTACCAATCTGAGGTTCCGGTACAAAGATTGAACACAAGAGATGAACTAGGGTTTCAGAGAAGATGGTGTTGTTGAAGATGTTGATGAAGAACGGCCAAAGATGAGAGGGTTGATGAAGAATCGCTCCGCCGGAGGGAAAAAGTGCTCCTGCCCAAGTTTCGCCTGGAGACGGCAGCTCCATCCCTAAAGTCCTCTCTTGCTTTTTCTAGGTCAAAACACCTTTTATACTAGAAGATGGGATCTATAGGTGGGTCGTGCTAAGCACAACCCACCAGGGCGTGCCCTGGTGTCTTGTGCTCACTAGGGTGGGCCCCTCCGGTAGTTATTTGCTCCAATATTTCTTATATATTCCATAAAAAATCCCCGTGAAGTTTTATCTCATTTGAAGATGTGCAGAATAGGTATCTCTGGTATGCTTTTTCAGGTCCAGAATTCCAGTTGCCGGTATTCTCCCTCTTAGTGCAAACCCTACAAATTATGAGAGAAAAGGCATTAGAATTGCTCCACAAAGCATTATTATTCATAAAAACATTGTAAGTAACAGTAGGAAATCATGATGCGAAATGGACGTATCAACTCCCCCCAAGCTTAGACTTCGGTTTTTCTCAAGCGAAAGCCGATATCGAAAAACATGTCCACATGGTTTGAGAGTGAGAGGTGTCGATAAAAAAATACATAGATAGTAGCATCATTATAATTATCATAACAACAATAAACTTTATCATGGAACTCTTTCATATAAGTTCTATGTAATAACCAACATCATATAACTTCTCATGAATAAGTAACAATTCATCACAACATAGAAGTATAAAGCATAAACCTTATTGGAAACCAACAAACTATGTTCTCAGTCAACTTTGCAACTACAATTCATCATATTTTTAGGAAGGGTCTCATGTTGGAGACTTTTGGCAAGTCCACATACTAAACCATCATATAGTCTTCTATGATTGCTAACACTCACATCATACCCATGAGCAAAAAGTTTCAAATGGACAAATAGGAAGATAGGGGCTTATAGTTTCACCTCCCAACATATTCACCTCAAGGGTGATGTCAACAATAATAACTCATGCTCACTCATATCCAACTGGATATATGTGCCTAGATAATTCCTCACCACATGATGCTTGCAAAGAGAGAGAAATAAAAAGGAATAGATAAGAATACTTTGACTCTTGCATAAAATTAAATACAAAAAGGTAAAAGATAGGCCCTTCGTAGAGGGAAGTATAGGTTGTCATGCGCTTTTTAGTTTGTATGCCAAATCCCTTAGTGCAAAAGAACATCATTTTGTATTGCCCCTTGTGATAGCAACCTTTATTATGCAGTCTGTCGCTTTTATTACTTTGCCATCACAAGTTCGTACAACGCTCAATTTTCTCTTACACTAATTGAACCAACACTTTTAGAAGCAATGTTGATTACCTTAGTGCACTGATGACAACTTACTTGAAGGATCTTATTCAATCCATAGGTAGGCATGGTTGACTCTCAAACATGAGTTTGGGTTTGGGATTTTGGATGCACAAGTACTTAGTGCGTAATTTTTGGCTAGCAAAGATATTGAGAAAACACCACATGTTGAAGGATGTATGACAATATAAATTCTATGTGAATGTGAACAAACATAAATCATTACGTTGTCTTATTTGTCCAACGTCAATAGTTTTGGCATATAATATTTAATGGGGGCTCACAATCATAAAAGATGTCCAAGGTAGTGTATTTGCATGTGAATCTTCTCTTCCCTAATTAATTCTTTCATGAGTTGCATCATTGAGTAATGCAATGTTTGTAAATCTCCAACAAATTTTACCACTTATACTTTTCCTTATGTGATGTCATTACTCACCATAAGATTAGCATATGATCTTTTTCATTTATTTTCTTTTATTATGATTGCTACAAGAAAATAAAGAAGCAAAATCTCAAACTAAACTTTATTATATAACTCTCACTCGATTACATAGATAGATAGATCACGAAACTAGCACTCGAAAATAGATCATACTAAACTTTTATTCAACTAAATCATGAAAAGGCTAAGGATCGAAATAAAAAAGCAAAGGTAAAAAGTGATGGTGATACGATACCGGGGCATCTCCCCCAGGCTTGGCTCAAGCCAAGGGGAGTGCCCATGCCTGTGTACTCAAGTCTCCTTTGGTGGTTATGATGATGAAGGAGGTGCTGATGAAGAAGTAGTATGTTGGTCTTCCGGCTTCCAGGGCAAGGGTTCTCCATCAAAAGTTGATGCACGAGTCCCTTGAGTCCTGCAACTGGCAGCTAAACTCGTACCTTTAAATTTTGCTTCATATTCAAAAACTTGATTTTGAAGATCATAAATTTGACTTTGCAGGAAGTTGATTTGCTCGTTGAAGGTGAAGACGATGTCCTTCATGGACTGGCCACCCACCATGTGATCACGGGTGAATTCTGTGATCATGGAGTGATTGGCACTAAGTCCATGCTCCACTATCCCTTTTCACTTGATGATGTCTTGTTCCACTGCTTCAAGCCTGGCCTCCACACTTCCCGTCTTCTTAGGCCCTTTAACATCTCGGAGGTGGAGCACCCCCTCATGCATCTCAATGGTTTGAGGGTGCTTGATCACCTCCAATAAGTACGGATTGATAACCTTCTCAAAGAACTTCTCCTTGGGGGAACTTGGTGGAGCCATGGAGATCTAAATCTGACAAGAAAACAACACAAAACAAGAACGGAGAATATATTTGCAATGCGGTGGTCAAAAAATCGGGGGTATATAAATAGAATTTTTATTCTTAGAAAGCAATCAAACGGAAGGAAAACGGAGTCGGAAAGGTTCCCAAGGTGGGCACAACCCACCAAGGCACGACAGGGAGGGCAGGCGTGCCCTGGTGTATCGTGCTCACCTCGGTTGCTTTCCTATTTATTTCTTATTTTCCTAATTTTTCTAATATTCCAAAACTGTCAGAAAATATTTTTGTGGATTTTTTGGAGTCCATCTACTTACCATATAACATACCTCTTCTTTTTTACGATTCTGAAGTGTACCGGAAGGTTTATGTTATGTGTTCCTCCGGTGTCATGGTTTGGATAACGTTGCTTTCAACATTAATAGGCGTACCTGAGATATAGTGTTTAATTCTTTGTCCATTGACCACCTTCAGGTTAGTACCTTTGCATTAATCTTGATAGCTCCAGAGCGGTAAACCTCTTCGATAACATATGGTCCTTCCCATTTGGAGAGAAGTTTTCCTGCAAAAATTCTGAAACGAGAGTTGTAGAAAAGAACATATTCCCCAACCTTGAATTCTCGCTTTTGGATTCTTTTGTCATGACATGATTTAACCTTTTCTTTGAATAGTTTGGCATTTTCATAAGCTTGGGTTCTCCATTCATCTAGTGAGCTAATATCAAATAACCTCTTTTCACCGGCAAGTTTGAAATCATAGTTGAGTTCTTTAATTTCCCAAAATGCTTTGTGTTCTAACTCTAGAGGCAAATGACCAGATTTCCCATATACCATTTTTTATGGAGACATACCCATAGGATTTTTATACGCTAGGCCCAAAGTGCATCATCTAGTTTCTTAGACCAATACTTTCGGGACCTATTGACAGTTTATTGTAATACCAATTTTATTTCTCTATTGCGAAGTTCAACTTGACCACTACATTGAGGATGATAGGGTGATGCAATTCTATGGTTAACATCATATTTAGCACACATTTTACGGAAATCACCATGAATAAAATATGAACCGCCATCAATCATTAAGTATCTAGGGACTCCAAACCTCGGGAAGATAACTTCCTTAAGCATTTTAATGGAAGTGTTATGGTTAGCACTACTAGTTGGAATAGCTTCTACCCACTTAGTGACATAATCAACAGTAAGCAAAATATGAGTATACCCATTAGAGGAAGGAAAAGGTCCCATATAATCAAAACCCCAAACATCAAATGGTTCAACAACAAGTGAATAATTCATAGGAATATCCTGACACTTACCAATATTACCAATTCTTTGACATTCATCACAAGAAAATACAAACTTACGAGCATCCTTGACGAGAGTAGGCCAAGAAAAACCAGATTGTAATACCTTATCAATAGTTCTATCTCCCGCATGATGTCCTCCCAAGCTTCGGAATGACATTTCCATAGGATATGTTCATGTTCATCCTAGGATACACAACGTCTAATAATACCATTCACTCCTTGTTTATAAAGATGTGGGTCATCCCAAAAGTAATGTCTTAAATCATAGAAGATTTTTTTTCTTTAGTTGGTATGTGAAACTAGGTGGTATATATTTAGCAACAATGTAATTAGCATAATAAGCATACCATGGAGTGTTTTGATAAACATTTATTGAGGCTAATTGTGAATTAGGAAAACTATCATCTATAGGTACTGGGTCATCAAGAATAATTACTAACCTAGACAAGTTATCAGCTACGGGGTTCTCAGCTTCTTTCCTATCAGTGATATCTAAATCAAATTCTTGAAGCAAGAGAACCCACCTAATGAGTCTAGGTTTAGCATCTTTCTTTTCCATAAGATATTTTATAGCAGCATGATCGGTGTGAACAACAACTTTGGAATCAACAATGTAAGATCTAAATTTATCACACACAAACACAACTACTAAAAATTCTTTTTCAGCAGTACCATAATTTGTTTGGGCACTGTCTAGAGTTTTGCTAGCATAATGGATAACATTTAATTTCTTATCAACTCTTTGTCCTAGAACAACACCAGCATCATAATCACTAGCATCACACATAATTTCAAAAGGCAAGTTCCAATCAGGTGGTTGAAGAATAGGTGCAGTGGTTAAGGCTTTCTTAAGTGTTTCAAAGGCTTCTATACAATCATCATAAAAAACAAAGGGAATATCCTTTTGTAAAATATTAGTAAGAGGCGTCGAAATTGTGGAGAAGTCTTTAACAAACCTCCTATAGAAACCAACATGACCAAGGAAACCGAATACCTTTAATATCTTTAGGACATGGCATTTTCTCATTGCATCAACTTTAGCTTGATCCACCTCAATACCTCATTCAGAGATTTTATGCCCCAATACAATACCTTCATTAACCATAAAGTGGCACTTCTCCCAATACAAGACGAGATTAGTTTGTTCACATCTCTCCAAAACTCGATCAAGGTTGCTTAAGCAATCATCAAAAGAAGTTCCGTAAATGGAAAAATCATCCATGAAAACCTTCACAATCTTTTCACAAAAATTAGAGAATATAGCAGTCATACATCTTTGAAAGGTAGCAGGTGCATTGGATAAACCAAAAGGCATACGTCTATAAGCATAGGTTCCAAAAGGATAACTAAAGGTGGTTTTCTCTTGATCAGATTGTGACACAGGTATTTGACAGAAACCATATTATTCATCCAGGAAACAAAAGTGTGTGTGCTTAGATAATCTTTCTAGCATTTGATCAATGAAAGGAAGGGGGTAATCATCTTTTCTAGTAGCTTTATTTAGTTTTGTAAAATCAATTACCATTCTATAGCCAGGACAATTCTCTATGGTATAAGTTCATTTTTATCATTAGGAACAACAGTAATACCTCCCTTCTTAGGGACACAATGAACGGGAGTTGCCCATATACTATCAGCTATGGGATAGATTATACCTACTTCAAGAATCTTTAGTATTTCAGTTCTTACCACTTCATCTTAGGATTCAATCATCGTTGGTGACCAACAACGGGTTTAGCATCAGGTTCCATATTAATCTTGTGCTGGCATAGAGTGGGACTAATGCCCTTAAGATCATCAAGATTATATCCAATAGCAGCTCAGTGCTTCCTCGGAATTTTTAATTATCTTTCTTCTTCATGTTCTGAAAGGTTAGCACTAATAATAACAGGATATATCTTTTTCTCATCAAGATAAACATACTTAAAACTGTTAGGCAATTGTTTTAATTCAAACACAGGATCACCTTTAGGTGGAGGAGGACCTCCTAGAGTTTCAATAGGCAAATTGTGTTTTAGTAGAGGTTATTGTTCAAAGAAAAATTTATCTATTTTATTTCTTTCATGCAAGTGCATATCATTTTCATTGTCTAGCAAATATTGTTCTAGTGGATCAGTAGGAGGAACGGCACTAGAAGCAAGACCAATTATTTCATTCTTACTAGATAATTCTTGTCTACTAAACTTGGAAAAATTAAACTCATGAGACACATCACCAAACTTAACACCGACGGTTTCTTTTTGACAATCTATCTTAGCATTAACAGTGTTCAAGAAAGATCTACCAAAGATAATGGGACAAAATTCATCTTTTGGGGAAGCAAGAACTAGAAAATTAGTACGGTATTTTATTTTCCCACACAAGATTTCAGCATCTCTAACAATCCCAAGTGGTTTGATGGTGTCTCTATTAGCAAGTTTAATAGTAACATCAATGTCTTCTATTTCAGCAGGTGCTATGTCATTCATAATTTCTTGGTATAAAGTAAAAGGAATAGCACTCACACTAGCACCCAAATCACATAAGCCATGATAGAAATGATCTCCTATTTTAACTGAGACAACACGCATGCCAACTAGGGGTCTATGTTTATCTTTTTCATCGGGTTTAGCAATTCTAGCAGCTTCATCACAGAAGTAAATAACATGCCCGTCAATATTTTCTACCAAGAGATCTTTAACCATAGAGACACTAGGTTCTACTTTGATTTGTTCAGATCAATTAGTTGCTTTAATATTACTCTTGCGAACCACAGTTGATACCTTAGCATGTTCCTTTATCCTAACACGGAAAGGTGGTTTATCAAGATAAGTAGTAGGCACAAGTGGATCAACATTGTGAATAATAGTTTCTTCTTTAGCTATGACCTGTTCTTTGATTTCTTCTTTAATAGGGGGGTGATATTTAAACCACTTCTCTTTAGGGTGATCAACATGAGTAGCAAATGATTCACAAAAAGAGGGCACTATCTCAGAGTCAATTCCATATTTAGTGATAAACTTGTAAAAAGCATTGATATTCATAAAAGATTTAACACAATCAAACACAAGCTTAATACCTAACTCATTACCTTCGTCAAGTTCCCAATCTTCAGAGTTGCGTTTAATTCTTTAAGAGATCCCACTTGAATTCAATAGTCTTCTTCATAAAAGAACCAATACAAGAAGTATCGAGCATGGATCGATCATTATGAGAAAGCCGAGCATAAAAAAATTGAATAATAATTTCTCTCGAGAGATCATGATTGGGGCATGAATATAACATTGACTTAATCCTCCCCCAAGCTAGGGCGATGCTTTATCCTTCATGAGGCCAAAAATTATATATATAATTCTGATCATGATGAACTAGATGCATAGGATAAAACTTTTGGTGGAATTCCAATTTCAATCGATTCCAGTTCCATGATCCAATATCATCACATAGACTATACCATGTCAATGCTTTTCCCTTCAAAGATAAAGGGAAAACCTTCTTCTTAACTTCATCTCCGGACAAACCTGCAAGCTTACATAATCCACAAATTTCATCCACATGTATTAGGTGCATATCGGGATGTTCGGTTCCGTCTCCTGCATAAGGATTAGCTAGCAGTTGTTCTATCATACCCAAAGGAATTGCATAACCAATATTTTCAGTAGGTGCAGTAGGTTGAGGGGCAGCTAATTGTGGTTCCGGTCAAGGTGAACATACCCCGAACAAACCCCTCAAAGGATAGTTCTCCATAGTGATAAGTGACAATAAATTTCATCACGTAGTATAAGTTTTTCCTTACCGATTTCCACTTAGCAAGAGCGCTTCATTCCCTAGAAATGGTGCTAGAAAAGAGTCTTGATGACCCACAAGTATAGGGGGGTCAATCATAGTCCTTTTGATAAGTAAGAGTGTCGATCCCAATGAGGAGCAAAAGGAAATGACAAGCGGTTTTCAGCAAGGTAATTTCTACAAGCACTGAAATTATAGGTAACAGGTAGTTTGATAGAAAGATAATTGGTAACGAGTAAGTAACAGTAACAAAAAAATAAAGTGCATCAAGGTAGCCCAATGCTTTTGTGGCAAATGACAGGCCAAAAAGATCTCTTATAATAAGAAGAGTGTTCTTGAGGGTACACGGGAATTTCATCTAGTCGCTTTCATCATGTTGGGTTGATTCATGCTTGCTACTTTGATAATTTGATATGTGGGTGGACCTGTGCTTGGGTGTTGTTCTTACTTGAACAACCTCCCACTTATGATTAAACCCCTCGCAGGCATCCTCAGCTACGAGAAAAGTATTAAGATGACATCTAACCATAGCATTAAACGTGTGGATCCAAATCAGCCCCTTAAAAGTAGCGCATAAACTAGGGTTTAAACTCTGTCACTATAGCAACCCATCATCTAATTACTACTCCACAATGCATTCCCTTAGGCCCAAAGATGGTGAAGTGTCATGTAGTCGACGTTCACATGACACCACTAAGGGAATCACAACATACATATCATCAAAATATCGAACACGTATCAAATTCACATGATTACTTGCAACGTGAATTCGCCCATGACCTTAAGAACAAAGGTAAATACTCATAAATAATATGCATGCTCTAGATCAGAGGGTTATCGAATAGCATAATGGATCTGAACATATAATCTTCCACCAAATAAACCATATAGTAATCAATTACACAAGATAATCAACACTACTAGTCACCCACAGGTACCAATCTGAGGTTATGGTACAAAGATTGAACACAAGAGATGAACTAGGGTTTGAGAGGAGATGGTGATGTTGAAGATGTTGATAAAGAAAGGCCTCCCAAAGATGAGAGGGTTGTTGGTGATGACGATGGCTTCGATTTCGCCCACCGGGAGGGAAGTTCCCCCGATGGAATCGCTCCCCCGGAGGGCCAAAGTGCTCCTGGCCAAGTTCCGCCTCGAGACGGTGGCATTCCATCCCGAAAGTCCTCTCTTTATTTTTTTTCTAGGTCAAAAAACCTTTTATACCAAAAGATGGGCTCCAGAGGAGGGTCGTGCTAAGCAGAACCCACCAGGGCGCGCCTGGGGGGCCTGGCGCGCCCTGTTGTCTTGTGCTCACCAAGGTGGCCCCCTCCGGTAGTTATTTGCTCCAATATTTATTATATATTCCATAAAAAATCCCCGTGAAGTTTCAACTCATTTGAAGATGTGTAGAATAGGTATCTGTGGTATGCTTTTTCAAGTCCAGAATTCCAGCTGTCGGTATTCCCCTCTTAGTGCAAACCATGCAAATTATGAGACAAAAGGCATTAGAATTTCTCCAAGCATTATTATTCATAAAAACTCTTGTAAATAACAATATAAAAACATGATGCAAAATGGATGTATCAAAATGTTTTGTGCACTTGCTACCAGAAAAGCCCCCATCTGGTCTTGCCTATGAAATTCGCAAATACGGCCAGCCACGAATCGCACAAAAACCATCATCCATGGTCGAGTAGCTCACCATTATTCGAACTCTAAAAAATGACACAACATTTGAAAATAATCTCAATGACATTTGAGCTTATTTCAACAAGTTTCTTATTCTTATAATATTCTTATCATTTCCATGAACAAAGAGGCCTAAGAGAATCTACATCCAAGCGCCCCAAACCCCAGTCAAACGCCCGGACAAACCGTCCGGTCACTAACCGGTCATGAAATTTCAACCCAGTCGGGCGCCTCAAACGGACCTCAAACACTTGGGCTGAACGGCACCCCTCATATCCATCCAAAATATGGGGGCAGATATGGGGGCGCCGGGCATGCCTAGACACGCCCGCCACGTCGGTCTGGCCCGCGCTGGCCCGCATCCACCCCATATATATTCGTCCCCATCTGCTCGGCGTACCAAACCCTTGCCACTTCACTTCACTTCACTCCCATTCGCCACCGAAGCTCACCTCCATCGATTTCCGGCATGGCGGGCAGCGGATCTGACTCCGACCAGTCCAGATCCATCGATTGGGGTATCATCCCCTGCGGGTTGGAGGAGTCAATGGTGGTCCGCATTGCACTCCTTCACTCCCGTGAGGACAACGCCCGACCGATGGCAGGATATGTCCGGCGCAACTCCACAGTGTTAGCTCAACTGGTGCCAGGTCCTATGCGGCTTGATCATCACGGTCTCGGAGGCCAGAAAATCTCTCCTTCCCCATCACCGGTGTGATAGACTATGAGTATCATCGGGAACGGGCTGCCCGCCATAGGAATGAGAGGATAAGGACCACCAAGGCCCGTATCACGGAGGAAATGATGGCGGTGGAGGCGACTGATGTGGCAGCGTGGGTGGACGCAAAGGAGGAAGCCATCCGCGTCCGCATTTTGAAGAAATGAAAATGGAGGAACACGCGCGCCCTCGCCTGAGACTAGAATCGGGCGGTCCTTGAAATGGTCAGACTGCCACCAAAGAATGAGAAGGAGGTCAGCGATGACGAGGACAACTTCGGCGACGAGTAGATCCGGCTCGATCCCTACCGCGTCTTTAACTGGTACTTCCGCGAGAAGGACGGCAAGGGCTTCGGGAAGGGCAAGGGAAACCGTGGATGATCTCCACCATAATCAAACATGCTAGATTTCTATAGTCTGGTGGCATGTTAGTATTGATGGAGTAGTCGGTCGATGTGTGTAATGCATCAACGTAGTAGTTGCATGAATTTGTATGGATTTGAGATATGATATTTGAGGTGTCTGGTTATGAAAAGACAAATTTAAGACTTGAGTCACTGAACGCGGATGTGGTGTTTGAAGGACCGGATTTGTAAAGTCCGGTATAGATGCTCTAAGAGATAAGGGCAAATCCAACACACGACCCCAAACAGACGTCTGTTTTGTCCGGATTTCATCCGTTTGAGGGTGGCAATGGGGCCATGTCCGTCCTGATTTGTGTTTGCGCCGGTCGGGCGCCCCACACGCGGTTGCATCTTCTGCCCCATCTCGTCCCCCGGAGGCCAACTATAATAAAATCAAGCATATAAAAAATAGTTCAAATCAAACATAACAAATAGTTCCATGTCCAAAATAGCCTTTTATTACAATCCAATCAAAAGTTTAAAATTTTCAAATAGTCTTACAAAACCACTCAAAGTTTGTGCACATGAAAAGAGATTAAACCAATAGATCTACTGATTGCCAATGTGATCCCACATGCGCTAAACCAAGTCATCTTGCAGTTGCGTATGAGTGTTCCGATCATGCATCTCACAATGAAATTGGACAAACTGTTCAAAGGTTGCAGGAGGTGGGTGCTCAGGTTCAACATTCTCACCCTGGAAGTCAAACCCTTGGTCGTAGATGTTGCACGATGAAATTGGACAAACTGTTCAAAGGTTGCAGGAGGTGGGTGCTCAGGTTCAACATTCTCACCCTTGAAGTCAAACCCTTGGTCATAGATGCTGCCATCATGCTCATCCTCAACGATCATGGTGTGCATGATCACACAAGTAGTCATCACCTCCCGAAGCTTCTGAGTGCTCCATGTCAATGCAGGGTTTCGAACGATAACCCATCGAGACTGAAGCACACGAAATGCACGCTCCACATCCTTCATAACACTCTCCTGCATTTGGGCAAACCTCTGTCTCTTCTCTCCTTGCGGATTGGGTATGGTCTTCACAAGAGTGGGCCACTGGGGATAGATACCATAAGGTAGGTAATATCCCTTGTTGTAATAGTGGCCATTAATCTCCGGGAAGTGGCCTTCTGCAAGCCTTGTAAACACTGGAGAATGCCGAAGAATGCTAACATCATTGTGAGAACCAGCCATGCCGAAGAAAGAATGTCATATCCATAAATCTTGTGAAGCTACAACTTCAAGTATGACAGTGGCACCTTTCACATGTCCCTTCTGCCCATGCTAAGCAAATGGACAGTTCTTCCACTTCCAGTGCATACAATCGATACTGCCAAGCAAGCCCAGAAAGCTTCTCTCGGCATTGCTTGTCAACAACCTCTCTATATCAGTGGCATTTCGGTCTCTCGGGTATTTAGGGCCAAACACAGCCACCACGACCTTGTAGAAATTGTAAATTGATTGGGGACATGTGGACTCACATGCAACCACTCCCTCCCGAATACAATTGAACACATGCCTCCTCATTCGGAAGCGGCGATGAAATTGATGTGGTTTGTATAGTGCGGTCTCTCAAAGTAATCGAAATAGAGGAGGTCATGCCCTTTCTCTCTATTGCGGTTCAAGTTCGGAGCATGACCGAGGATTGATCCCCTGAACCGAGGCCGCATCCTACTGATGTGGTCATGGAGGACCAATGCTGCCACCACTATGTACTCATCGTCCGAGGACAAATCATCCTATGAACAAATGAAGTTGTGAAAGAAGTACTCATCCCCACTATCCATGGTACCTTGCGAGCAAAGCGTCAAACACCTTGCGGTCGTGGTAGAGATGCAGCCAGAAAGGGCACGTCGAGCCCCTTCGCAGGTGAAAGGCAGCACCGACTTACAATGTCATGGTTGATTTCTACGTATACATCAACACGCCAATGGCAGTATACACCAGTACAAGCTGCCCAACGGACGGTTCTGAATCGCCGCCCTGCGGTCCAATCTATATTGCCAGAATAGTGCCGAGCTCACCTATACGATCCGCCCAACGGACGCGTGCAAGACGCCGCCCACAGTTTGATCTACATCAACATATCAGTGCAATGCTCGCTTATATGAGCCGCCCGACGGATGTGCGCAAGACGCCGCCCATAGCCTGATCTACAACATATTAGTGCGGAGCTCACCTATATGAGCCGCCTAAAGGATGCGCGCAAGACGCCGCCCACAGTTTGATCTACATCAACATATCGGTGCAGTGTTTGTCAATACGAGCCGCCCGACGGGCAAGCGCACAAGTTACTGCCGCTGTAGTTTGGTTAAATTCAACATCCAGCCGGACGAACCATGGACCGGATTATTGAAACAAATCATACGGGATCATCTATAACCCGCCATGGACAACCTCAATTTTCAGTGGAGATTCTCAAGCCGCCTTTTCAAGGCAACTTAAGACTCGGGGGCTATAGACATGGCGAGACACATTTGGTCGTTTTCAATGAGAACCCTGGGTCTTCGCAAGAGAAAACCCAATCCTGGGGGCTATTACATTATTGGCAGAAGATTAAAAGTTTCCCAAGAGGACGAACCGCCATGATGCACCATTCAAACATGGGTGCCCGGATTTACTGGATCATCATAAAGTCACTTGGAGCTTCTGTCGTTTCTTCATACAAGATGGCGGTTTACAAGATGGCAACTTACAAGATGGTGCACAAGTTGATATGATCGACATGATCGTCCAAGGGGCTTCTCACCCACCGGGTGTAGCTTATCACACCCTATCGGTCGGCTCTCAAGCCAAATAGTTGACTCCGTCAACATGATCGTCCAGGGGGCTTCCCACTCACCGGGTGTAGCTTATCACACCATATCGGTCGGCTCTTAAGCCAAACAGTTGAATCTATCAACAAAGGTCACTTGAGGGCTTCCAACCCACCGGGTTTAGCTTACACACCCTCTTGATCGGCTCTTAAGCCAAAAAGGCTTAAACCTACCTGTAAGCTGATGCTGCTCCGCTAGGTGATCCACCGAACTCTTACTAGTTAATCTTGCCTAGAGACCCTAAGCCGGCTCAAAGAAATTGACGGCCAATCTCCATAGAGACCCTGTACTGGTTAAGGTTAAAATGGCGGCTCTTGTCACGTGAGGGCCGGCTTATGGAAAGCAAGGATAAACTCTCCCATATATTGCTGACTCTCCACTATGTGGGCCGTTCGTACTCTTAGACAGTTAATCCTTCAAGGACCCTTTACTGTTTAAGGTTAAAACGACAGATTTATGTCACGTGAGAGGCAGTCTATGGGCTATCAGGGTGCTCATGCCCTGTCGTGTCTCTTCTGGGACGTCACACTTCCTTTCAATTAATCTTGCTTAGAGACCCTGAGTCGTTGAAAGAAATCGACGGCCAGTCTCGATAGAGACCCTGTACTGCTAAGGAGTTTTAAGTGGTGAGTCAACCCAGTAGAACCGGCACATGATTTGTTCAAAAAATTCAAAAAAAAATCAAGAAAGATATAACATCTCCGGGTTGTGCTTTTTAAGCCGCCCTTACAACAATGCGGAATATATTCTGCCTTGTTTATTTGTGCAGGTCTTATCTCTTAAGATGGGCCGCCGTTAAGTATGATGAAAAACTTCTGCAAAGAGCAAATGGATCTTTAATAGCCAACTTGGCTGGATCTTCATGGTTTATCATAACCAGTACTAAATGATTGGGGTTTTCAAACCGGCTCGGAGAATTCATTATTTTTCAAGAGCCGCCTGTCAGATATAATGTCGTGTCATCTAATTGATAGGTTCTCGGATTTCTTCAATTGTGCTCTCTAGTAATCTACAACACTCATGGATTTATCAAATATATATTTGCCGGGTTGCACCGCAACCGTGAGCAGGGATTTCATGTCAAAGACAAGGAATTATTCTAGGATATTCATTTCGGGTTATATTACAATCACGGTCAAAGATTCATTCAAATCGAATCAATATTAGTTCCAAGAGAACTTTTGAAGTTCATTATGATGAGTCATATTACTCTCACACAGTCCCGAGTCACCGCAGGCAGTCGACTCGGCACTTGGGGGGCTACACTATTCAAGTACAATTTATAACAATTATACAAGTCCCATGTCGCTACAAGCATGCACCACGGCACTTGGGGGCTAATGCAAGCCGGTTTTCAAATCATTACATTGTCAGCAAGACCCTATTATCTCAACGAGATGAGCTGGACTTTCTATATTTTTCTAAGTCCCAGCCCAATAATTCTTACTGACACGGCACTTGGGGGCTACACCGCTCAGATCAAATTTTCTAAAGTCCCAAGTCGTCGCAGGCATGCGGCCCGACACTTGGGGGCTACAGTATTCAGTTGTTCAAACAAATTATATGGTTCAAAATTGAAGACCCAGCCCATCACATACTAATGAGCCGGCCCTTGGGGGCTACACCCGTTGAAGCTTTATAAGGTATAACACATTTACAAGTCCCAAGTTGCTGCAGGCGGACAACCCGATACTTGGGGGCTACAAAGTCCAAAATATTATTGCAAAGCACCAAGTTATCATGGATAATCTCGGAGCTTGGGGTCTACAGGTAATATGGACATATCAAATATTTTGAGGAGAATTTTCAAGATGTTAATTATGGACTTCAGTCGTTAGACCCGGCGTCACCAACATTCATGACCCGGCGTTATCACAAGATCATAACCTGTCGGAGTTTATATAAGTTGCCTTGTTTCATAACAATGGAAGTCTGGATCTACATCATGAGGATTTCTTATTTTTCAAGATTTTCATTAAGCTAAAATATTGGAAGCCGACTCAGTGGCTTATTGAAAAAACTCAGAGTTCTGAAGAGCCACTTCATAAGCCGGCCAAAGGAGCAAGCCGGCCACTTAACATATTTGTTATTCTCATTTTAGGAGGTTACCATGAATAAATGCAAGCTAACCTGGGGGCTAATGTCGGGGATATACCCCGCGGTATGACCCGGAAGATGACTCTCCGGTTGTGAGTCCCTGGATGACTCTCCGGTTGTGAGTCCCTGGATGACTCTCCGGTTGTAAGTCCCTGGATGAGTCCCTGGATGACTCTCCGGTTGTGAGTCCCTGGATGACTCTCCGGTTGTGAGTCCCTGGATGACTCTCCGGTTGTGAGTCCCTGGATGACTCTCCGGTTGTGAGTCCCTGGATGACTCTCCGGTTGTGAGTCCCTGGATGACTCTCCGTTGTGAGTCCCTGGATGACTTTCCGGTTGTAAGTCCCTGGATGAGTCCCTGGATGAATCTCCGGTTGTGAGTCCCTGGATGACTCTCCGGTTGTAAGTCTCCGAAGATGAGTCCCTGAAGATGAGTCTCCGGTTGTAAGCCGCCCGACGTAAGCCGCCCAGTGACTCAGAAGCCCATGAAGAGAAGCCCATGATGGGAAGTCACAATAGGAAGTCTCAATCCGACTTAGACTCTACATGTAAGTCGCCCCTTCAGCTTATATAAGGAGGGGCGGGTCACCCCGAGAGGGTCAAGTTTTTTAGACGTCTCAATAGACAGGTCTTAGATAAGAGATTAGAGACTTTCGTGATTAGAGGTAGCAAAGTAGCACCCTTGTAACTGAGAGATCTTCTTCATCATCAATATCAGACAAACAAGACGTAGGCTTTTACCTCCATCGGAGGGGCTGAACCTGGGTAAAATTCGTGTCTCTCGATTCCGATCAACCCCTTCAAGCCTCCACATAGTTGCGTCTTCGCCCCGAACCTAAGTCCGTTCACCCAGACATCTGCTGTGACAAATCCACGACAGACGTGGATGTCGCCTAGAGGGGGGTGAATAGGAGCTTTAAAATAATTACAATTTAGGTTGGAACCAATGCGGAATAAATCTATCGTTTAATTAGTCAAGGACAAAACCTAAAACAACTAGGCTCACCTATGTGCACCAACAACTTATGCTAAGCAAGATAGACAACTAAGTGATAGCAAGATATATAACAAGAAACAATATGGCTATCACAAAGTAAAGTGCATAAGTAAAGGGGCTCGGGTAAGAGATAACCGAGGCACGCGGAGACGATGATGTATCCCGAAGTTCACATCCTTGCGGATGCTAATCTCTGTTCGGAGCGGTGTGGAGGCACAATGATCCCCAAGAAGACACTAGGGCCACCGTAATCTCCTCATGGCCTCGCACAATGCAAGATGCAGTGATTCCACTAAGGGGCCCTTGAGGGTGGTCACCGAACCCGTACAAACAAGGTTGGGGCAATCTCGACAACTGAATTGGAGGCTCCCAATGACACCACGAAGCTTCACCACAATGGATTGTGGCTCCGAGGTGACCTCAAATGCTCGGGGCAATCTTCACAACCTAATTGGAGACCCCAAAGCTTGCTCGAAGCTTTGCACCACAATGATTGAGCTCTGAGGCACCACCAACCGTCTAGGGTGCCAAAGCACCCAAGAGGAACAAGCTCTAGGGTGCTCAAACACCCAAGAGTAATAAGCTTCTCAACTTCTCACTTCCACGTATCACAATGGAGAACTCAAACCTATGCACCAAATGTAATGCAAGGGTACACGGAGTGCCCAAGTCATTCTCTCCCAAATCACACCACAACAACTAATGCTATGGAGGAAAGTGAGAGGAAGAACGAAGAAGAACACGAAGAACTCCAAGATCTAGATCCAAGGGGTTCCCCTCACATAGAGGAGAAAGTGATTGGTGGAAATGTGGATCTAGATCTCCTCTCTCTTTTCCCTCAAAAAGGAGCAAGAATCATTGGAGGGATTGAGAGATAGCAAGCTCAAAGAGGGTCAGCAATGGGGGGCAAACACGAGCTCAAAAGATGGGGAACCATTGGGTAAGAAGACCCCTTAAATAGGACCCCACAAATTTGCCCGTTATGTGTAGAATAGCACATGGGAGGTACAACCGGCAATACCGGTACAACCGCCCTACTACCGCCCAACCACCGGACCACAACAGAAAGTTGGCCGGGTGCAACCGCTCAACTCGATCGCTGGACATGGCAAAGTCCCAAGCGATAGAACCGCTTGGGACACCGGTAGTACCAGGATATAGTAATATAGCGATACAACCATCCAACCTCTACCCAACAACCACATCACAACAGAACCGTGTCCGGTTGTAGCCCGGTGTTGGGCCGGTACAACCGCCCAGGGCTGCCACCTAGGGTCACCCAGCAATTGGCGGTACAGCCGCCCAGAGGTAGCAGTACAACCGCTAGGGACCAGGTAGTGGCATCACCCCTAGGGTATCACCCCTAGGGTGGTGGTTATGTCGGAAGACACGAGCGAGCGGTACAACTATATCAAGAAAACAGGTAAGACCGGAACTGCCATAACCTCTGCAAATGAGCTCCGAATTGAGCAAACTCAAGCTTGTTGGTTATCTTAAGAAGAGGCAATATGAAAATGCCAATGATATAGAGATGTGAAACCTCTATGAATGAAGAACCGGCAAAAACTCCAAGATCGAAAACATCATAGAACATGCATATGGACTCCGTTTTCGATGAACTTGAGCTTGTCATGAAGCTGACCATAAGCTCAAGAACTCACAAAGAGAAGCCCAAACAAGAACCAAGAAAGATGATGATGCAAGGATGCATATGGTTTGAGCTCTCAACGAATGATACGATCAAGCTACTCACTTGAGAGCCCCCCTTGATAGTACGGCTATCGATCCTATAACCCGGTCTCCCAACTACCACTATGAGACCAGTAAAATGTAAAACCTTATAAAGGTTAAACCTTTGCCTTGCGCGCAGTCCACTTGATCTAGACAATGACGATCTTGTCCTTCTCAAGATGGACCACCTTTCTTGATTGCATCGGCTCGCTGAAGACTAGCAGATTTCTCCCCCATACTCCACTATGAGTGATCCACTTTTCGGCACATCTTCACAAGTCCATTGTCACCACAATGGACGGCAAGCTTCAAGCATGATCTCTTCGTGATGATTCACTTGAACTTGCACACCGCAACCTTGATGACGATCACCACTTGATGTCATCTTCCATGGGTTGTATGGGATCTTCCTCTTGATGCAATCCCAAGGAAATATACCTAACCCCACAAAGAATTCTCACAAGGAACATGGGTTAGTACACAAAGCGTAATGGACAATGCTTACCATACCATGGGATCACTTGATCCCTCTCAGTACATCGTGTACGCTTTGTGTGTTGATCACTTGATTCACTCTTTGACATAGTCTCGATCAACCTTGTATCTTATCTTCTCTCTTCATAAAGATGATGTCTTGAAGGTAATCATGAATGCTCACACAATCTTCTTCTTCAAGACATGCTTGCAATAAGCTCAACTCTCACATGACCAATCTTTGGATAAACCTTGAATACCACCTTGGTCATCATATAAACTCCTTGAAACCCAACAGATGGACTTCAAGAAGTGCCTATGGACAAATCCTTCGAATATAACTCAAGGCAACCATTAGTCCATAGTGGTGTCATCAATTAACAAAACCACACATGGAGAAATGTGCTCTTACAGCAGGCAACAAGGTGGACGACCGTGGGCAGAGGGCGGAGAGACGATAGGGGAGGAATAAAAGGGGTCGTTCCACCGACGGGTAAAGCAAGGTGGACGACGGAGGTGGCGGCGGGGATGGCGAGGGGCCGAGGGCGGAGCGAGGAAAGGGGAGGAAGAAAAGGGACTATGTCACCGACGAGCGGGCCAGGAGTGGACAAGGGCACACGTCGCGCCTGTCCGCGAGTGTCTGTTTGCGGCCCAAACTTTGGCTGGGAATGGGTCTGTTTGCTCCCTCGCGTTGGGACACAGTTTGTGTTCGTTTATCCTTAAACGGATGCGAGTGGACGATTTGGGGTCTTGCCATTTGAATTGCCCTAAGGGCATGAACACTGGTGGCATCACCATACCGCTGCCACAACTCTTTATCGAGGTAAAAATAACTAAAGCCATCATTTAATCCTACCTTCATCCACCGGAAGCAGTAGTATGCTTTCCAAGTTTAGCAACTTTTAGGGTAGGCTGGTCCAGTTAAAGTCAGCATGATGCAATCCAATCCTTTCCCATTGGCTGCCTCCACACTTTTGTCAGGGAAGAATCGGCCTCTTTTGCCAGATCCCGTTCACCCCTACAAGCTACACCTTTTTCCATGCTAAACAATTCAAACCTACATGGCATGTTGGGGCATCTGTCCAACCTGAAGCATTGGCCAGGCCCTAAGAGATAAGAGCAACTCCAACGCGATGACCCATTTCATCCGCGCATGTCCATTTGGATCGCCACAGACAAAATCAGTGGCCCAACTCACCGACCCATACCCAAATCGTGTCTGTCACCAGTCCGCGCCAACGCATTTGAGGCACAAATTTGGGCCGGATTTGCGTCCTCGCGGACACGAAACGGACGAGCAACGCGACCCCTCCATGTCCGCCGCGAGACCAGCAGTCAGTCGTCCAACCACCGCCCGCGTCTTATTAATGCCAGCACCTACCTCGGGGCCCGCCTGGCAGTGGGTGGAAGGTCCGTGTTCCCTTCCTTTTTAATGGAAGCGTGCGGCAGGACCAGCCTCATCCACGTCCTCGCTTACGTCCACATCTGGCCACGCCTCCTCCCTCGCCGGTGACCAAAAAACCCTAGTAGCCACTGAGCCTTTCATGGGGTTCTTCAATGGGAAGGGCAAGGGGAAGGGGAAGTGGAGCGCCGGTGCGAGCTCTTCCTGCGGGCACTCGCCGTCGCCGCAACCACCGCCACTGCCACCTGCTAGTCGAGGCTCCCCACCAGCGCGGGTCCGGTTGTACATACCAATCCATCAGGCACGGTGACACTGGCAGTACCGTCGGCTGCTGCAGTATCCAGACGTCAACCTACCCCATGGTTGGCATCTCGATCCACAACGAATCCCCATTTCGGTGGTGCCCCGATCGACGTGGGTGCACGCGGAGGAGGTTTGCCGGCGCCGGGAGCTCCTCACGCTGGAGCAGCAGGCCATGCATGCCTATGCGCTAGACTCCCCCAACTGGGAGTGCTGGTTCGCGCTAGAGCACGAGGAGGAGCGCCGACGGGGAGTCCATGTCGACCAGGTCGTCCCTCCTCCGCTTCCCGAGGTTCTGCCGGAGGAGCAGGACGAAGAGATGGCGTACCAAGCCGGCCTCGAGCTGGCCCTCCAGCAGGCGCTTGAGGCCAGCCGGATCGAGGATGACGCCAAGTGGATCAGCCTGGACCGCGCCCTCGCCTTGTTGGCTGCGGAGGACTATGTCCACGCCCCACTCTTCGTCCCCGAGCCTCCCCCGCCATCGCCGCCCACCGTTGAGCCCAAGGAGGAGCCCACGCCAGAGGACAAATACGAGTGGGCGGGCGTGGTCCGTGAGTGGGCGAGCTCCCTGCCCGTCTACTACAATGCCACGCCGGAGGAGAAGGCGACCCACCTTGAGGAGCGGAGGCAGCACTGGCTCGCCGAGGAGGAGGTGGATGGCCTGCGACAAAAGCGGTGGGAAAGGAGGAAGAGGCGCTACGCCTTGAAGAGGAAGAGGAGGAGCGTGCCCGGCTTGCCGCAATGCCGCCGCCGTGGCAGCCTACCAGGCCGCATTCGGGTGGGCTAGGCCAGCCCCAACCTTCATCGACCTCACCAGCGGCAATGAAGACAACAAGGGCAAGGGCAAGGTGGACGGGTATGGCAATGTGCGGGCGCAGACTTTTATTTTGTTTTTTAATGTTTAGTTATGTTTTAAGTGGACTTTGGTCGACGGTTGACCGGTTACGTATGTTTATTTATGGTTTTATTTATATCTACATGTGGTCACGTGTTTATTTTTTTTATTTTTTAACGAATGCAATTTTAGATCTCATTCTCGTTGGATGCATCGACCGATCCAAATAAAAAAAAAGACATACCCATTCGTCCTGCCTGACGAAAACGAAGTCCGTTAGGATCGTCTGATTAAAGTTGCTCTAAATCTACAGGCAGCCGGTGCACTCTCCTTCCGCGACACGCGTCACGTGGAGAAAGCCATGTTGGAGGGCATCCGCTGCCCAGTCCTTCAATTAAAAATCGCAAAAAGAAAAGGAACACCTGAACCCATCGAAATCTCTGCTCCCAGGAGGAAGGGGCGGAGAAAAGCAAATCTCCCAATCCGCGGGAGCCATCGGCTGGCTCCGATTTCACGCCAGCGGGTACTCTAGCGGGGAGCATTCTTCCCGGCGGCCCGTCTGCGTCGTCCGCCGAGCTACACATCCCCGGGAGGGCTGGGTCTTGATTCGGGTGCGCGGCCTCTTCCCCCGCCGAGTTCTCGGCGAATCTCCTCGGAATCTTGAAGTTCTTCCGGTTTCGGCTTCACAGGGTAGGTTTTGGTTAGGTTTCGTCTAACTTGTGGGGCCGAACCGCCTACTTGTTGCCTTGCTGTGTTGTGGCACATGCATTTCGCATGTTTTATCCTATATATCATCACTACAAAGCGTACCTTTTATCTTGTTTATTGTGGCGCTAGATCTTGGCTGATGGGTTCAGTATTTTATGAAATGCATTTGTCGGTAAGGAGGCTTAAAGAAATTGGAAATCGACGTCTCCTGGTCTTATAAACAACTTTAATTTGTTCCACTCATGGGTGGAATGCATTCCTAGCGAAGTGATTGTTCAAGAACACCAAACTGTAAATCTGTGGCCTGCAGTGCCTATCTCTCAGATTTGTTCTACCCGGCCTGCATATTCTGCTTCGTGTGGTGAAAATCCACTAAACCAAGATGGTCTCGCTATAATTTCCGTCGAATTGACAACGTGGTTACCTAGTTGACGACATTCGTTCTTCTTTGTTCACAGGATGCCAGATGTATGAACCAAAGCCATTTTGGAGCACTGAATCAGCTCACAACAATCCAGTTTCTCACGATCAACAAATCAGTCCAACTGCCAACAATGCAGTGTCTAATATCGGTGGAAATTGCTCAAACAACAGCTTTGCCACCAGACAGCGTTTACGGTGGACAGATGAGCTTCATGGACGTTTTCTTGAGGCTGTAGCACAGCTTGGTGGACCCGACAGTAAGTTTAGATTTCTTTTTAGTTTGCTTTTCTCTTCAACATGTTATAGCTGCGTAGCTTGTTGGACTGTCATTAGCTTATTTCTCCTTCCTACTCTCTCCATCCCAAATTAGTTGATTTAGATTTGTCTAGACACGGATGTATCTAACACTAAAGCATGTCAAGATATATCCGTATCTAGACAAATCTGAGTCAACTAATTCGGGACGGAGGTAATACTTCCCTTCACCTTAACCTGCAATTGATATGTATGCTCCATGTTTAATATTTCTAACCCTTGGGTGCATTTTTGCTGACTCTCGACACAGGGTTATTCTAGTTATTAATGGAGCAGCCAAATATGATATGTTGCTATCCAGATATTTTATGACCCACACATTTAGGCATTGATGTAGTTGTTCTTTCAGGGGCTACTCCTAAGGGAATTCTTAGAACAATGGGTGTTCAAGGGTTGACCATTTATCATGTCAAAAGTCATCTGCAGGTAACTACTTAGCACTTTGGCATATGATGTTCTTATGAACTTACCCCTGCATTTACTGATTGAGTCATCTGTTTCTTCAGAAATATCGGCTCGCAAAATACATCCCAGACACCGCAGCAAGTGGTGGGTAATTGTAGAATAAAAAGTTTTGATTTAGCATGCAAGAGTTCAAATGCACTGTGATTTAATTTTCGTATTGTAGGCGACAAGCCGGAGAAGAAAGATTTAGGAAGTCCGCTTGCAGGAATCGAAAGCTCCCCGTAAGTTTACTTTTCGCATGTATTCCGCAGAAGGCTGATATATGTGGCATACCAATGTGGCCTTCTAAAATTTAGACTTCCATTTGATGCTGCTTAACAGTATACTGTCAAATTATCGACTGTGGAACTTTCTGGTAGACCTGTAGTCAACTCTTTTCTGAAACTTGAAGACTGGTAGTCAACTTGAAAGTTCTTCTGTTTCCTGTATCTTGATAAAGCATACCTTTCAACAGCAGGGGAACGGAGACAAGCGAGGTTCTAAAATTGCAGGTGGAGGTGCAGAAGCGGCTACGTGAACAATTAGAGGTAAGTAGATACATTATGAGCTCCGAATCTGTGGCATAGATTCATATTGTAGTGAGCACCCTGTGAATGGCTTATTCTGGCACTGGCTAGCAGTAAAACAATAGTACAATACCATACTGAATATTAAGCTTTTTCATGAATGCTGAACATTTGCACCTTTATCATTGTACTACCAAAATGTCTTACATTTAGGAACAGAGGTAGTGTATTATTGGAGATAGTACTGCTTTCTCCATTGAATCTGGTTAATTTATCATATTAAGCCATTGACATGCATCCTTTAGCATGTGATTGCCAAGTATTTACAGCAGCACATTCTCCTTACTGTATGTTACCCCAAACATAAAAAAGACTTTTGCTCAATGGTGTGCATTCTAATGACACAGTATATATTTTTGATTTATCATGCGTACAAATTTCTGTCTGGCTCAAAATCAGCTGAAACACATCGTTATTGCAAAAATCAGTTGAAGTTGAAACACACCATCAAGACCTAAATAAACACATCATCGCTGAATAAACACATCTCTGCAATAAAACCTAAATAAGCACTAGTAGTTCTGACTTTGCAAAGATTATATTTGTCGGATGACATAATCCTTTGTCAGTAATCATCTGTTCACATGAGCTCTTGATTCGGTCTCTGACTAGCAGCAAAACTGCTGTAGGAAGCACAGTGGTGTAACTAGTCTTGTCATGCACAATTTTTCAGGCAGTGAAGCAGTGTCATACGAAGCTCCTGTTTTTGCCTTCCAGTTGCAGGAAACTATATCATTAACTGCTTCAGCAAAACATATTTGCAGGTACAAAGGCAGCTACAGCTCAGAATAGAAGCCCAAGGCAAGTATCTCCAGAAGATCATGGAGGAGCAGGAGCGCCTGAGCGGTGTGCTGTGCGAATCAGGTAAAATGAACGCCCTCGCCCTGGCTGAGGAGGAGCTCCACCATGATTTCAGCAAGACTGAGCCATCAACCCCAGTCCTGGGCTCGGAGCCCCCATTCCGGGACAAGGCTGTTACTGCGAGCGGTGATCTGGAAGGAACAGACGAGCTGCTCAAGGTTTTTTCTTCACATGACGACTGCCTCTCCGTGGACCGTGAGCTTTCGACCCCGGATTCCAGTTGTGGTGCTGGTTACCTTCTAAACAGCCCCAGAGATAGCAAGAGGGCTCGTGTGTTAAACAGCGAGTTTGCACTTCCTCACGTCATTCCGGAGTCGAGCTCGGGTTCTGATTTGCAACATAGAAGCTCGGTGTACTCATCTGGCACAGGCCGATCTGGTTCATCGTTGGCTCTGGATGCCAGTGAAGATGGTTTTACCAATGGCTCAGGCAGTGATGTTTGATTAGGAGTCGCCAGCTGTATCTATCAGTAAGTAGAACTATTGGTCTTAGAAGAGAGTAGATGATGTGGACCATGTCTTCAATGTGTGTTGTATTGCACCACTTGTGTTTATTCAGTTAGAGGTTCCATGCTATTTTAACAGATTGTAATGTAACGTTCTAGTGCTTCATCACGGTGAAATTGCTGTTATCAGGCTTCGGATTGCATGATTTTGGGCTTGGTATCCGGTCGTTAAACTGACTTCACAATATGTTGTCAATATAGGCATAGATATAGGATGATGCATGTGAGCTAGTATAAGCTACGCAAGAACAAATTAACATGGATGATCAGACACGGGATTTCAATGTTGTCAATATCTTTCTTACTACACAAACATAACATGTGCAATGGAGCCGAGGCCGTCACAGACACTGTTTGATACAGGTGTTCAGACATGTCAGTCCTTCTATTTGGAACATGCCGAGTCACTATTAACAGGAAGATAAAACCACCATGCAACCAATTTATATTCAGTCATTCTTCAGATGTCGCTTCCACATCGTTCATTCATCGTCGTCCTCATTTTCGCCAATCCCTACCCAGCGAGTGAAAGCAAACAGAAATTCCTTGAAGGTAACCATCCCATTCTTGTCCCAATCCATTTCCTCTGGTTCCATGTGAAAAAAATGGATATACGTTAGTTACCAGATAAGAAGATGGAGCTTCTAGACTAACAGTGCAGATTATCAGTTTTGGATTCCGCAGCTGCAGAGAAGGCAAAACATCCACAATGAAGCAGAGTTTGTTCACAGATGATGCTGTCGAAAGGTGACATCAAGTAGCTGCATTCAGAGGGTGGTTGCAGTGTCAAGCATCTTCCTGTGCATATTTAGTTTTCTTCATCTAGGTGATGACTCATGAGTGCAGAGTGAACAGTAAAAAAAGGTGAACAGAGATTAGAGATCTAGTCATTTTATTGAGTAGGCGTATGTCCAGTCAATGAAAATAATTCATTTGAATAGACATTTTGTGCCAGATACTATGAAATGGAGAACTCACCAAATCTTTTCATGGCTATACGGCCAGCGGAGCGTTCCCCTGGTATGCTCTCATTTATTGCTTGAATCATCTCATCCTTACTCACATACCCGTCCTTATTCTTATCCAAGAAGACGAATGCATCAACCAAGGTCTCAAAAGATGACTCAAGATCTCCTAATCCCATCTTTGTCTTCTGTGTTTTCAGTTAAGGAAATAGTAAAACTCCTGCATAATTAGTGTACGAGACCTAAAGCAGTAACTGAATGCAGAAATTTGTGAATACCATCCAAGAAATATTGATAAGCCAATCATGGTTATGCTATGGTATCCTTTTAACGGGGAACAGTGTATAAAGAGTGAAGGATACTGCTTCTGACGCAGCCGGATCATTGAGAAGATAAACGAGGCACAGAAAGACAATGAACTCTTTGTACTTCATGCCCATATCTTCATTTATGTCGCAAGCTTCAAAGAGATCACTTATCTCCTCCTCTGTGAATGAGATTTCCAGCTTCTGAAAGCAATTCTTGAGCTCTTCTTTATCAATTTCACCATTGGAATCTTCATCTGAGAAAGGTAGGACGCAAGTTCTGGATCTGTTAGTTACAGAAAAAGCAAGAAAATGCCAAAGATAATTATGCTTGTTTGCACAAGTTGGTTAATATTTGTCAAAGTGCAGCAGTCTTCCGCACAGGCACTGCTGCACTGTAAAACATCACTTGAAGTCAACAGTTTATTGACAGGAACAATAAGTGAAATAAGAGTTCACATATCAACAATTTATTGATCGGCTCCTCCTTCATTATAACTTCAAAACATAGCAAGTAAGATCACCAATGCAATTCGCTAGCTATGAACTTAGAAGGACAAGAGAAAAATGACTAGCACACAAAGAGGGAGCGCGGCAGGGCTCACCGAATTGCTCAAAGATGGTCTTGCACTTTCTCAAGCCCTCGTCGATTTTCGGGAACTTCATGATAATAGTATTGAATGACTTGACCGAAGTTCCACGCGACGCTCTCTGCTTCATGGACTCCACCATCTTCGACTCTAGCTTCATACCATGCGAGCCCCGCCTGCCGGCGTCCTGGCGTCCAAACACGCCTCCCATGCCAGCACTTCACTCCACTCAGTGCCCACAACTGGATACACTCCAAATGACCAAGCAGTGGCAGCACCTGAAAACCATAGCTGTCTATCAATATCATATCTCAAGGGTTGGTAACTGCTTCAGAGCATTATAAAATTCTGCAAGTAGTCCCAGAACCAAACTATGCTTGCCGCTTGTCTCACCGCATTCAGAGTCACAACTCACTGGAATACTGCCATTCTTTTTCACACGAGAAGAACAGGGCTCCCGGTAATTCGTCGTCACGGTCATCAATCAACCAGCTAATCGCAAGACAGCGCAGTACGCAAAGACTGAATCCGAAACGAGCGGCGAGGAAATCAGCAGTGGCGGCACGGGCAAGGCGCGGGACAGCAAACAACGATGGCGTACTTGACAGCAATAATTAATGACGAGCATCAAGAATCTAGGATTCTAGGCACAGGCAAGTCCCTGGGACTGGGTTAACCTAAGCCTAAGACCGCACCTAATCCTACCCACCAAGTACCAACCGGGCTGGAGCTCGGGCTCAGGTGAGCTCTCGCGTGCCGCCAAATCATCGTCTAACAAGAGGAAGCCCGCGGAGGTCCTCCCGGTTTCTTGCGCGCGCGCAGGACGAACAGACCAGCCGCAAGAACACCGCGCGGAACCAATCAGGGGGGAGACTGCGAGTGGATAGAGCAGAGCAGGGGGCTTGTTGTTCTTGCCTTTGCCTGGGCTGGAGAGTCGGCGATGCGGCGGCGGGGGGAGGCGCGAGCTTCGACCGGCGGCAGGGGGAGGTGCGATAGCTTCCCTTCTTTCGCCAGTGGGATTCTTCCCTTCGGGTCTGGCTGGGGGAGGCGAGGGAAGCTTTTCCTTTTCCTTTTCGGTGCAGGAGATGGGAGGAGGAGGGTGGCGAGAGCGGCGTGAGGTGGCAGCAGCCTGCGCGGGGGGACCGGGCGAGGATGGCTTGTTGCGGCTGACGTGTGGGGCAAGCCAGGGTGGGCCCCGGGCGTTAGGGAGTGATGGGCTGGGGAGAAGGTGGTGGGTGGGTGGCTCTGGAATGGCGATGACTTCGCCGGGATGACACGCCGGGTGGCGGGTGCCCCGTGAATGGAAGAGTCGACCTCGGACCGTTGTCTCGCTGTCGCCGTTTCCATTTTTCTTTTCTTTCTTGATTGATTGAAGTGCACTATCCCGAAAGTGGTGCGACGCGGCCGACGGGACGGGATGAGCCTCGCGGGGCCTCGCTCGCCCATTGCGTACTCCGCCGTTCCGGAGAACGAAGCGCGCATGCATTTTAAAGTTAAATTTTAACCGTAAACTAAGAGGCCCCTAAGGATGAGGGTGATGCTGACCCAGTTGAGAGAGTCCATAGGGGGTCATCGGATGGCCAACCTACTGTTGTGGGCCGGACTGTGAGGGCTACTTGCCAAACACCAGAAGATTCAAAGGCCCGGTCTCTAAGTTGGAAGCCTTGGAAAGCACGGCTTGCGTTCCACGTCTGATGTAATAGTTAGGCATGTTTATCTCTTCGACATGTAATCGATCTTGTGTAAAACCTAAGCCTCCTCGATATCTATATAAGCCGGAAGGCTTTAGGGTATAGACACATAACAACTCATCTAGGGTTAGCTAGACGATATCGAGGTAGATCAACTCTGTAACCTCATACATCATCAATACAACCAAGCAGGACGTAGGGTATTACCTCCATAGGAAGGCCCGAACCTAGGTAAACTCGTGTTCCCTTTGTCTCCTGTTACCGTCGATCCTAGTCTCACAGTTCAGGACCCCCTACCCGAGATCCGCCGGTTTTGACACCAACATTGGTCCTTTCATTGAGAGTTTCTCTGTGAGCGAGATGGAATCGACGCCCCGCCTTGCCGTTAACGAAGAGGTCTGCAATATGGCCGTTTTTGTCCGGGGACAGATCTTCGCCTTTGGCAGCATTGTGCTGCACGCTGACTCCGTTGGCCATCTAGGCCGCGTTGAGAGCTTCGCCCCTGATCAGGAGGTCAGATTCGGAGGCTTAGAGTTCTCCGTTGATTCTCGGGGCAACTTGTCATTAATGGGGCTCGCAGCTTCGCCTGTAGCCTTCGAGGACTCTAAGGCCTTAACCTCGAGCCCCTTCCTCGGGCATGCCGATGGGGTCATCCATGGCGATGAACCGATCTCTTGTCCCAGTCCGACCGTTAAGCTCGGTGACCGAACGCATGTTCTTGCCAAACATCCCCCATGTTCGGACTTTAGGGAGGTTAACCCCGCAAGTTCCGAGCAGCTGGATCCGATTGGACCCTCGGCGGTCGACGAGGCCCCGGAGCGATTCTTGTCGATGAGGATCACCGGCGATCCATCCCTGTTCTATACTCGGTTCGGTCACGGTGTGGGCAAGGACGGATTTTTCGACCCACCCACCACCCACTTGATAGCCACCGTCGAGGATTTAACCGACGTGCTGGACTATGCCTCCGAGGAGGCAGAATACATGGATGAGGAGGATCGTGCTCCCACCCCCATCAACACCGAGAGTTGGACCGCCACTTCTACATACGACGTCTACATGGTGGATACTCCTGCCACCAATGGCGACAACACGCCACACAACGACAACGACAAATCGGTCAACGCGCCATCAAGGCGTCGGAAATCGCATAAGTGGTCCAAGAGCAAGAAGGGAAGAAGAACCATTATCAGTGGCAAGGACGATAACGCCCCCGCTGATCACGACAATCCTGATATCTCTAAGCACCCGTTAGAGGGTCCGGAAGGGCCCGAGGACCAAAACAATGCCGATAACATCAACAACCCTGAAGGCGATGAGTACCTTCCTCCCGTCGAGGAGGAAGATAAACCAGAAGCCGATGACTTGTATATCCCTGACAACCTCGAAGATCAGGAAGAAATCAGGCAGCAGCTCATAGCAATAGCTTGCAGCCTAAAAGCCAAAGAACGACAACTCAAAGCCGAACAGGCCGACCTCAATGATCGATGGATGAAAGTCCTCTCAGCTGAGGAAGTATACGGCACTGGTCCGTCAAACCAGCCCAAGAGCTATCCTCGGAGAAAGTTGCTGCTACAATTCGATGATGAACTTACACTTGTTGGAAATATGCCCTAGAGGCAATAATAAATTAGTTATTATCATATTTCCTTGTTCATGATAATCGTTTATTATCCATGCTATAAATTGTATTGATCGGAGACTTAGATGCATGTGTGGATACATAGACAAAACCATGTCCCTAGTATGCCTCTAATGAACTAGCTCGTTGATCAAAGACGGTTAAGGTTTCCTAGCCATGGACATGAGATGTCATTTGATAACGGGATCACATCATTAGGAGAGTGATGTGATGGAAAATACCCAAACTACAAACGTAGCATATGATCGTGTCAGTTTATTGCTACTGTTTTCTGCATGTCAAGTATATGTTCCTATGACCATGAGATCATGCAACTCACGGACATCGGAGGAGTGCCTTGTGTGTATCAAACGTCGCAACGTAACTGGGTGACTATAAAGGTGCTCTACAGGTATCTTCGAGGGTGTCTGTTGAGTTGGCATGGATCAAGACTGGGATTTGTTACTCCGTGTGACGGAGAGGTATCTCGGGGCCCACTCGGTAATACAACATCACAATGAGCCTTGCAAGCAATGTGACTAATTGTTAGTTGCGGGATCTTGTATTACGGAACGAGTAAAGAGACTTGCCGGTAATGAGGTTGAACTAGGTATGGAGATACCGACGATCGAATCTCGGGTAAGTAACATACCGAAGAACAAAGGGAACATCATACGGGATTAACTGAATCCTTGACACAGAGGTTCGACCGATAAAGATCTTCGTAGAATATGTAGGAACCAATGTGGACATCCAGGTCCCGCCATTGGTTATTGACCGTAGAGGTGTCTCGGTCATGTCTACATAGTTCTCGAACCCGCAGGGTCTGCACACTTAAGGTTTGGTGACGTTTCGGTCGTATAGAGTTATGTATGGTGGTGACTGAAGGTTTTTCGGAGTCCCGGATGAGATCCCAGACATCACTAGGAGCTCCGGAATGGTCTGGAGGTAAAGATTCATACATAGGAAGTCCCAGTTTGGTCACCAGAAAAGTTTCGGGCTCATCGGTAGTGTACCGGGAGTGCCGGTAGTGTACCAGGAGACCACCGGGAGGGGTATTTCGACCCAAGAGGCTTCATGGGCTGTGGGAGAGTAAATACCAGCCTTTTGTGGGCTGGTGGAAGTCCCACACAAGGCCCATGCGGCTGGGAGAAAAAGCCCAAAGGGAAAAGGTGGAAAAAGGCCAAAAAAAGGAGGAATCCTAGTCCTACTAGGATTGGAGGAGTCCTCCCCTCCTCCCCACTTTGGTCGACCCAAGGGCTGGTTTTTTGGCAGACAAGACTCCTCCTCCTCTCCTCCTATATATACTAGAGGATTTTAGGGTTTTGGCACAGAATTTTCAGCCACGTGCTACCCGTTCCTCTAGTGCATAGTTTCTCCTCTATATCGGTTTTCTGCAGTGCTTAGGCGAAGCCCTGCCGGAATTGCTCCACCACCATCGCCGGAGCGCCGTCACGCTGCCGGTGAACTCTTCTTCCTCTCCACTTCCTCTTGCTGGATCAAGACGGTGGAGATCGTCATCAAGCTGCACGTGTGCTGAACGCGGAGGTGTCGTCCGTTCGGCGCTAGATCGGAAGGACCGTGATCAAAATCGCGAGACGGTTCATGACAAGTTCGCGGGACGGATCGTGATGAGTTAGCGGGACGGATCGTGATCAAGATCACGAAACGGATCGTGATGAGTTCACGGGACGGATCGTGATGAGATCGCGGGACGCTCGGCGATTTGGATCGCGAAGACGTTCGACTACACCAACCGCGTTTCTTAACGCTTCCTGCTTAGCGATCTACAAGGGTATGTAGATCCACTCTCCCTCTCGTAGATGCTCATCACCATGGATAGATCTTGCGTGTGCGTAGGAAAATTTTTGTTTCCCATGCAACGTTCCCCAACAGTGGCATCATGAGCTAGGTCTATGTGTAGATGAGATCTCGAGTAGAACACAAAGAGTTTGTGGGCGTTGATGCTTAGATTGCTTCCTCCCTTGGTCGGATTTTGGTTCAGCGGTATTGTGAGATGAAGCGGCCCGGACCATCATTACTCGTACGCTTACGAGAGACCGGTTCCCTCGACCGCAACTTGTTGTATAGATGGCTTGCGGGTGCCAGTTTCTCTCACTTTAGTTGGATCGGATTCGACAAAGGCGGTCCTTGAGAAGGTTGAAAAGCAAATTATGTATCACGTTGTGGTTTATGCGTAGGTGAGAATCGTTCTTGCTAGAAACCCGTAGCAGCCACGTAAAACATGCAACAACAATTAGAGGACGTCTAACTTGTTTTTGCAGGGTATGTTGTGATGTGATATGGCCAATTACATGATGCGATATATGTGATGTATGAGATGATCATGTGATGTATAGATTATCACGACTTGCATGTCGATGAGTACGGCAACTGGTAGGAGCCATAGGGTTGTCTTTAATTATTGTATGACCTGCGTGTCAATCATTAAGTGCTATGTAATGCTTTACTTTATCGCTAAACGGTAGCAATAGTAGTAGAAGCATGGTGGGTGTGACAACCCCGATGGCGACACGTTGATGGAGATCATGGTGTCTTGCCGGTGACGATGGAGATCATGTCGGTGCTTTCAAGATGGAGATCAAAAGCACAAGTTCATGGCCATATCATGTCACTTGTGATTTGCATGTGATGTTAATCCTTTTATGCACCTTGTTTTGCTTAGGACGACGATAGCATTATAAGGTGATCCCTCACTTAAATTTCAAGATGAATTGTGTTCTCCCCGATTGTGCACCGTTGCGAAAGTTCGTCGTGTTGAGACACCACGTGATGATCGGGTGTGATAGACTCTACGTTCACATACAACGGGTGCAAGATAGTGTTGCACATGCGGAACACTCGGGTTAAACTTGAGAGCCTAGCATGTAAATACATGGCCTCGGAACACAAGAGACCGAAAGGTCGAACATGAGTCATATAGTAGATATGATCAACATAATGATGTTCACCATTGTAACCACCTCAACTCACGTGATGATCGGACTTGAGTTGGTGAATTTGGATCATGTATCACTCGAATGACCGGAGGGATGTCAATTTGAGTGGGAGTTCTTAAGTAATATGATTAACTGAACTCATTATCATGAACATAGTCAGTAGTGTCTTTGCAAATTATGTTGTAGATTACTTGCTCGCGCTGTAGCTCCCTTGAATTTTATATGTTCCTAGAGAAATAGAGTTGAAAGATGATGGTAGCAATATTGCAGATTGGATTCGTGATCTGAGGATTGTCCTCGTTGCTGCACAGAAGGCTTATGTCCTTAATGCACCGCTCGGTGCGCCAACCCCTCTAGCATCGTCTGTAGATGTTGTGAACATCTGACAGGTACATGCTGATGACTACTTGATAGTTTAGTGCGTCATGCATTACGGCTTAGAATTGAGGCTTCGAAACGTTTTGAACGTCATGGAACATATGAGATGTTCTAAGAGCTGAAATTAGGATCTCAGGCTCTTGCCCGTGTTGTGAGATATGAGATCTCCAACGAGATTCTTTGCCTGCAAGATGAACGAGAATAGCTCAATCGTTGAGCATGTGCTCAGATTTTCTGGGTGCTACAATCGCTTGAATCGAGTGGGAGTTCATCTTCCAGATAAAGATAGTGATTGATATAGTTCTCCAAGTCACTCTCACTAAGCTACTAGAACTTGGTGATGAACTATTGAATGCCAGGGATATAATTAATGATCCCTGAGTTGTTCGCGATGTTTGACACCGCGAAGGTAGAAATCAAGAAGGAGCATCAAGTGTTGATGGTTAGTATAACCACTAGTTTCAAGAAGGGAAAGGGCAAGGAGGGAAACTTCATGGATGGCAAGTCAGTTGCTGCTCCAGTGAAGCAACCCAAAGTTGAACCCAAACCCGAGACTATGTGCTTCAATTATGAGGAGAAAGGTCGCTGAAGCGGAACAACCCTAAATACTTGGTAGATAAGAAGGCTGGCAACGTCGACAGAAGTATATTTGATATATGTGTTATTTATGTGTACCTTGCTAGTACTCCAAGTAGCACCTGGGTATTGGATACCGATTCGGTTGCTAAATGTTAGTAACTCGAAATAAAAGCTACGGAATAAATGGAGCACTAAGCTAAGGGTGAGGTGACGATGTGTGTTGGAAATGTTTCCAAGGTTGATGAGATCAACATCGCATGCTCTTTCTACCTTCAGGATTAGTGACGAACCTAAATAAATGTTATTTGGTGTTTTGCGTTGAGCATGAACATGATTAGATCATGTTTATTGCAATACGGTTATTCATTTAAGTTAGAGAATAATGGTTATTCTGTTTACCTGAATAATACCTTCAATGGTCATGCACCCAGTGAGAATGGTTTGTTGAAATCTTGATCGTAGTAATACACATGTTCATAACATTGATGTCAAAAGATACAAAGTTAATAATGATAGTACCACATACTTGTGGCACTGCCGCTAAATGTCATATTGGAATAAAGCGCATGAAGAAACTCCATGCTGATGGATCTTTGGACTCATTCGATTTCGAATCGGTTGAGACATGTGAACCATGCCTCTTGGGCAAGATGACTAAAAAAACCCCGTTGGATGGAGCGGGCAAGTGATTCATTGGAAATGATACATGTTGATGTATACAATCCAGTGAGTCTTGTAGCATGCAGTGGATATCGTTATTTTCTTACCTTCACTGATGATTTAAGTAGATATTGTGTATATTTAATTAATGAAACACAAGTCTGAATCGTTTGAAAAGTTCAAGCAAATTCAGAGTGAAGTTTAAGATCATCGTGACAAGAAGATAAAAGTATCTGCGATATGATCGTGGAGGTGAATATCTGAGTTACGAGTTTGGCATACAACTTTAGACAATGTGAAAGTTGTTTCACAACACACGCCACCTGGAACACCATAGTGTGATGGTATGTCCGAACGTCATAGTCATGCTCTATTGGATATGGTGCATGTTATGATGTCTCTTATCATTTTGCTACTATAATTTTGGGGTTGTGCATTAGAGACAACTACATTCACTTTAAATAGGGCACCATCTAAAGCCGTTGAGATGACATCGTGTGAACTATGGTTTGATAGAAACCTAAGCTGTCATTTCTTAATGTTTGGGGCTGTGACGCTTGTGTGGAAAAAGTTCTCACCTAATGAGCTCGAACCCAAAGCGGACAAATGCATCTTCATAGAATACCCTAAGAGCATTGGGTGAACCTTCTATCTTAGATCCAAGCATAAAATGTTTGTTGCTAAAACTGGGTCCTTTCTCGAGAAAGGGTTTCTCTTGAAAGAGTTGAGTGGGAGGAGGATAGAACTTGATAAGGTTGTTGAAACCTATGCTTCAACCAGAAAGTAGCGCAGCACAGAAAGATGTTTCTGTGAAGCCTACATCAGTTGAAGAGGAAGTTGATGATGATGATCATGAAAGCTTCGGATCAAGTTACTATCGACCTACGAGGAAATTAGAGCTTGATGAGGTTATTGAACCTTTACTTCAACCAGAGAGTAGCGCAGCGCAGGAAGTTGTTTCTATGAAGCCTATGTTAGTTGAAGAGGAAGTTAATGATGATGATCATGAAGCTTCAGATCAAGTTACTATCAAACCTCGTAGGGCGACAAGGATGTATACTGCTACTGAGTGGTACGACAACCCTGTCTTGGAGGTCATGTTGTTGGACAACGATGAGCCTACAAACTATGGAGAAGCGATGATGGGCCCGGAAACCAACAAATGGTTAGAGGCCATGAAATCCGAGAAAGGATCCATGTATGAAACCAAGTATAGACTTTGGTGGACTTGCTCGTTGGACGGCAGGTCGTTAGTTACAAATGGATCTTTAAAATGAAGACATACGCTGATGGTAAATGTTACCATTTGTAAAGCTCGACTTGTTGCAAAGTAGTTTTCGACAAGTTCAAGGAGTTGACTGCGATGAGACTTTCTCACTCGTAGCGATGCTAAAGTCTGTTGGAATTATGTTAGCAGTTGCTGCATTTTTCAATTATGAAATCTGGCAGATGGATGCCAAAACATCGTTTCCTTCCTTAAGGAAAGGTTGTATGAGATGCAACCAGAAGGTTTTGTCAGTCCTAAGGATGCTAAAAGGTGTGTGAGCTTCAGTGATTCTTCTATGAACTGAAGCAAGCATCTCGGAGTTGGAATATACACTTTGATGAGGTGATCAAAGTTTTGAGTCTATACAAAGTTTATGAGAAACTTGTATTTACAATAAAGTGAGTGGGAGCACTATGGAGTTTCTGGTAAGCATATGTGGTTGACATATTGTTGATCAGAAATGATGTAGAATTTCTGGAGAGCATAAACGGTTGTTTGAAAAGAGTTTTTCAAAGGAAGACCTGGATAAAGCTACCTAATTGTTGAGCATGAAGATCTATATAGATAGATCAAGATACTTGATGAGACTTTCAATGAGTACATACCTTGACAAGATTTTGAAAGAGTTCAAAATGGATTAGTCAGAGAAAGAGTTTTCGCCTGATTTGTAACGTATAAAGTTGAGTAAAACTCAATGCCCAGTGACTGCAGAAGATAGAGAAAAGATGAGTGTCATCACCTATGCTTCAGCCATAGGCTCTATCATGTATGCAATGCTGTGCACAAGACCCGATGTCAGCCTTGCCATAAGTATGGATACTAGGTTTCAAAGTGATCCTGGAATGGAGCACTGGATGGCGGTCAAGATTGTCCTTAGTAACTAAAAGACTAAGGAGATGTTTCTCGATTATGGAGGTGATAAAGAGTTTGTCGTAAAGAGTTACGTCGATGCAAGCTTTAAACACCAATCCGGATGACTCATAGTAGCAATCTGGATACGTATAGCGGAGCAGCCATTTGGAATAGTACCAAGTGGAGTGTGGTAGCAGTGTTTACGGTTTGACATAGAAATTTGCAAAGTACACACGGATCTGAATGTCGCAGACCCGTTGACTATAAGACCTCTCTCACATGCAAAGCATGATCGAGCCCCAGAACTCATTGGGTGTTAGATTCATAACAATGCGAATCACATGGTGATGTGAACTAGATTATTGACTCTAGTGCAAGTGGGAGACTGTTGGAAATATGCCCTAGAGGCAATAATAAATTAGTTATTATCATATTTCCTTGTTCATGATAATCGTTTATTATCCATGCTATAAATTGTATTGATCGGAGACTTAGATGCATGTGTGGATACATAGACAAAACCATGTCCCTAGTATGCCTCTAATGAACTAGCTCGTTGATCAAAGACGGTTAAGGTTTCCTAGCCATGGACATGAGATGTCATTTGATAACGGGATCACATCATTAGGAGAATGATGTGATGGACAAGACCCAAACTACAAACGTAGCATATGATCGTGTCAGTTTATTGCTACTGTTTTCTGCATGTCAAGTATATGTTCCTATGACCATGAGATCATGCAACTCACGGACATCGGTGGAGTGCCTTGTGTGTATCAAACGTCACAACATAACTGGGTGACAATAAAGGTGCTCTACAGGTATCTCCAAGGGTGTCTGTTGAGTTGGCATGGATCAAGACTGGGATTTGTTACTTCGTGTGATGGACAGGTATCTCGGGGCCCACTCGATAATACAATATCACAATGAGCCTTGCAAGCAATGTGACTAATTGTTAGTTGCGGGATCTTGTATTAAGGAATGAGTAAAGAGACTTGCCGGTAACAAGGTTGAACTAGGTATGGAGATACCGACGATCGAATCTCGGGCAAGTAACATACCGAAGAACAAAGGGAACATCATACGGGATTAACTGAATCCTTGACATAGAGGTTCGACTGATAAAGATCTTCATAGAATATGTAGGAACCAATGTGGACATCCAGGTCCCGCCATTTGTTATTGATCGTAGAGGTGTCTCGGTCATGTCTACATAGTTCTCGAACCCGCAGGGTCTGCACACTTAAGGTTTGGTGACGTTTCAGTAGTATAGAGTTATGTATGGTGGTAACCGAAGGTTGTTCGGAGTCCTGGATGAGATCCGGAAGTCACGAGGAGCTCCGGAATGGTCTGGAGGTAAATATTCATATATAGGAAGTCCCAGTTTGGTCACCGGAAAAGTTTCGGGCTCATCGGTAGTGTATCGGGAGTGCCGGTAGTGTACCGGGAGACCACCGGGAGGGGTATTTCGACCCAAGAGGCTTCATGGGCTGTGGGAGAGTAAATACCAGCCTTTTGTGGGCTGGTGGAAGTCCCACACAAGTCCCATGCGGCTGGGAGAAAAAGCCCAAAGGGAAAAAGGTGGAAAAAGGCCAAAAAAAGGAGGAATCCTAGTCCTACTAGGATTGGAGTCCTCCTCCTCCTCTCCTCCCCACTTTGGTCGACCCAAGGGCTGGTTTTTTGGCAGCCAAGACTCCTCCTCCTCTCGTCCTATATATACTAGAGTATTTTAGGGTTTTGGCACAGAATTTTCAGCCACGTGCTACCCGTTCCTCTAGTGCATAGTTTCTCCTCTAGATCGGTTTTCTGCAGTGCTTAGGCGAAGCCCTGCCGGAATTGCTCCACCACCATCGCTGGAGCGCCGTCACGCTGCCGGTGAACTCTTCTTACTCTCCACTTCCTCTTGCTGGATCAAGACGGTGGAGATCGTCATCAAGCTGCACGTGTGCTGAACGCGGAGGTGTCGTCCGTTCGGCGCTAGATCGGAAGGACCGTGATCAAGATCGCGAGACGGTTCGTCACGAGTTCGCGGGACGAATCATGATGAGTTCGCGGGACGGATCGTGATCAAGATCATGAAACGGATCGTGATGAGTTCTTGGGACGGATCGTGATGAGTTCACGGGACGGATCGTGATTAGATCGCGGGACGCTCGGCGATTTGGATCGCGAAGACGTTCGACTACACCAACCGTGTTTCTTAACGCTTCCCGCTTAGCGATCTACAATGGTATGTAGATCGACTCTCCCTCTCGTAGATTCTCATCACCATGGATAGATCTTGCATGTGCGTAGGAAATTTTTTGTTTCCCATGCAACGTTCCCCAACAACACTAGTAGAAAACAGGGCATTGGTTCAGGCCGGGCCAGCCCATTAGTCCCGGTTCAGTCACGAACCGGGACCAATGGGGGCAACGGTCCCGGTTCGTGAGGCCAGGGGGCCGGGCGGGCCACGTGGGGCATTGGTCCTGGTTCGTCTGGAACCTTTGGTCCCGGTTGCAGACACGAACCGGGACCAATGTACCTTGCTCCTGGCCCACAACCATTGATCTCGGTTCGTGGCTGGATCCGGGACCAAAGGGGGTCCTTTAGTCCCGGTTCCAGCCACGAACCGGGACCAATGAAATGCCTATATATACGCCCTCGCCAGCGAGCAGAGCACTCCACACTGCTCTGTTTTTTTGGCCGGCAAGGGGAGAGCTTTGTGGTGCTCTAGCTCACCTCCTATGCACATGAGGTGTTTGATGAAATGCCTAAGACAAACTTAAGCTTTCTCCTCTCGAAGCTCCTTGTCCAAACTGCATTTTTGTCAAGATTTGTCTAGGTTTGGCGGTCTGTCCTGTCCCGTTCCCGTCTTGAAACTGCCGCCGATCGCCCGCGCGTGGTGAGCCTCTTGATCTTATCTTCTTGCTAAAAGAAAATATACTTACTCGTATGATTTTCTTAATATTGTTCAATTCTCTATTCATGATATGTTGTAATGGTTTTTTATACACTTTATTATATAACGCACGAAGATGAACCGGCAATGGATGTACGGTGACCGACGCACCTCCGAGTATATTAAGGGCCTGCATAATTTTCTCAAAGCGGCTGAGGCAAACAAGCAGAATGGTTTTATGCCTTGTCCATGTACTGTCTGTGAGAATACGAAGTCTTTATACAACTCTAAAACCCTTCACTTCCACCTGCTTCAGAAGGGGTTTATGCCACAGTATAATGTTTGGACCAAGCACGGAGAAAGAGGGGTTATGATGGAAGACAACAAAGAAGAAGAGGATGACGACAACTACCCTCCCCCTGAATACGGTGATGCTGCAATGGGGGAAGCTGAAGATCAAGAGGAACCAGACGATGTGCCCAATGATGATCTTCGCCGGGTCATTGTTGATGCATAGTGAGAATGCAAAAGTGAAAGGGAGAAGTTGAAGTTCAATCGCATGTTAGAGGATCACAAAAAAGGGTTGTACCCAAATTGCGAAGATGAAAACAAAAAGTTCGGTACCACACTGGAATTGCTGCAATGGAAGGCAGACAATGGTGTATCTGACAAGGGATTTAGTTCACTACTGAAAATAATGAAGAAGAAGCTTCCAAAGGATAACGAATTGCCCGACAGTACGTACGCAGCAAAGAAGGTTGTATGCCCTCTAGGATTGGAGATGCAGAAGATACATGCATTCCCTAATGATTGCATCCTCTACCGTGGTGAGTACGAGGAACGAAACGCATGCCCGATATGCGGTGCATTGCGGTATAAGATCAGAAGAGATGACCCTGGTGATGTTGACGGCTAGCGCACCGGGAAGAGGGTTCTTGCCAAGGTGATGTGGTATGATCCTATAATACCACGGTTGAAACTTCTGTTCAGAAACAAAAAGCATGTCGAGTTGATGCAATGGCACAAAAAAGATCGTAAGAAAGACGAGAAGTTGAGAGCACCCATTGACGGGCCGCAGTGGAGAAAGATCGAGAGAAAGTGGAGCGACTTTACAAGTGACCCGAGGAACGTATGGTTTGGTTTAAGTACATATGGCGTTAATCCTTTTGGGGAGCAGAGCAGCCAGCATAGCACATGCCCTGTGACTCTATGTATGTATAACCTTCCTCCTTGGTTGTGCATGAAGCGGAAGTTCATTATGATGCCAGTGCTCATCCAAGGCCCTAAGCAACCCGGCAATGACATTGATGTGTACCTAAGGCCATTAGTTGATGAACTTTTACAGCTATGGAATGGAAGAGGTGTACGTGTGTGGGATGAGAATGAATAGGAGGAATTTGACCTACATGCGTTGCTGTTTGTAACCATCAACGATTGGCCTGCTCTTAGTAACCTTTCAGGACAGACAAACAAGGGATACCACGCATGCACACACTGTTTAGATGACACCGACAGTATATATTTGGACAAATGCAGGAAGAATGTGTACCTGGGGCATCGTCGATTTCTTCCGACCAACCATCAATGTCGAAAGAAAGGAAAGCATTTCAAGGTGAGGCAGATCACCGGAAGAAGCCCGCCCTCCGTACTGGTGATCACATACTTGATATGGTCAATGATTTACAAGTAATATTTGGAAAGGGTCTTGGCGGACTATCCGTTCCGAATGACGCTGACAAACGCGCACCCATGTGGAAGAAGAAATCTATATTTTGGGACCTACCCTATTGGAAAGACCTAGAGGTCCGCTCTGCAATCGACGTGATGCATGTGATGAAGAATCTTTGCGTGAACCTGCTAGGCTTCTTGGGAGTGTATGGGAAGACAAAATATACACCAGAGGCACGGGAGGAACAGCAATGTGTGCATGAAAAAGACGACATGCATCCAAAGCAGTATGAAGGTCCTGCCAGCTACGCTCTTACCAAAGAAGAGAAAGAAATCTTCTTTGAATGCCTGCTCAGTATGAAGGTCCCGTCTGGCCTCTTGTTCGAATATAAAGGGAATAATAAATATTGCAGAGAAAAAGTTCTAGAACCTAAAGTCCCATGACTGCCACGTGATTATGACGCAACTGCTGCCGGTTGCATTGAGGGGGCTTCTACCGGAAAACGTTTGATTAGCCATTGTGAAGCTATGTGCATTCCTCAATGCAATCTCTCAGAAGGTGATCGATCCAGAAATCCTGCCAAGGTTAAGGAGTGATTTGGTGCAATGTCTTGTTAGTTTCGAGCTGGTGTTCCCACCGTCCTTCTTCAATATCATGACACACGTCCTAGTTCATCTAGTCGATGAGATTGTCATTCCGGGCCCTGTATTTCTACACAATATGTTCCCCTTTGAGAGGTTCGTGGGAGTCTTAAAGAAATATGTTCGTAACCGCGCTAGGCCAGAAGCAAGCATCTCCATGGGCCATCAAACAGAGGATGTCATTGGGTTTTGTGTTGACTTCATTCCTGACCTTAAGAAGATCGGTCTCCCTCAATCGCGGTATGAGGGGAGACTGACTGGAAAAGGCATGCTAGGAGCGGACTCAATAATATGTAGGGACGGGCATTCTTGGTCTCAAGCACACTACACAGTTCTACAGAATTCCACCTTGGTGACCCCGTATGTCGATGAACACAACAATATTCTGCGCTCCAAATACCCGGAGCAGTGTGACGTCTGGATTACATATGAACACATCAGGACTTTCGGCAGTTGGTTGCAAACATGTCTCATGGGTGAAAACACTGTTTTTGATGAGCTGTACTCGTTGGCCAGGGGACCATCTTCGACTGTATTGACTTACAAAGGGTACGAGGTAAATGGGAATACATTTTACACGATCGCCCAAGATGAAAAGAGCACCAACCAAAACAGCGGTGTTTGCTTTGATGTAGCAACCAAGAGGGAAAAGGAGACATATTATGGTTACATAGTGGACATATGGGAACTTGACTATGGACATGATTTCAAGGTCCCTTTGTTTTAGTGCAAATGGGTCAATTTGTCAAGAGGCGGGGTACAGGAAGACCCACAGTATGTAATGACAACAATGGATCTGAACAATCTTGGGTACACAGACGAACCATTCGTCCTAGCCAATGATGTGGCGCAGATTTTCTATGTGAAGGACATGTCTACCATACCGATAAAAAGAAAAGATAAGGAAGTGAATACATCATACGATGAGCCAAAGCGCCACATAGTTCTTTCAGGAAAAAGAGACATCATGGGATTGGAGGGCAAGACAGACATGTCTGAAGATTATGAAAAGTTTCATGAAATTTCTCCCTTCAAAGTCAAGGCTGACCCAAGCAATCTGTTAAACGATGAAGATTATCCATGGTTACAGCGTAATAAGCAAAGGACACAAGCGAAGAAAAAGTGAATACTTTCTCTCCACAACTATATTATTGCAGTGACATGTGAACAAATGAAATGCCTTTTGTAACACATGAGTTTTCGTCCGAAACCCTAATGCTTCGAAAGAGATTTTCCGTTTTGTACACGAAGTGCATCCAGTTTTTGCCGTAACCCTCTCAACTTTTTATGACATGCTATGTGGGTGAAATTTTGATACCATGCCAACTTTCAATCTTTTCAGAGTTCATTTGAAGTGCTTTTGAATTTCAGGGTCATTTAGCTCAAAAAAAATCAGTATGTGCATGAAAAATACCAAATGAAGTCAGAAAGGGTTGAAAATTGATGATGTGGCTTTGAATGGTGCATTTTGAACACACAAAAAGTATGGAGTTCAAATAAGTTCAAAAAATGAAATCCCTTTGTAACAGATGAGTTTTCGTCCGAAACCGTGATACTTCGAAAGAGATTGTCCATTTTGTACACGAAATGAATCCATTTTTTGCCGTAACCATCTCAACTTTTTAGCAGATGCTATGTGGGTGAAATGATTATACCATGTCAACTTTCAACCTTTTCAGAGTTCATTTGAAGTGCTTTTCAATTTCAGGGTTATTTAGCTCAAAAAATCAGTATGTGCATGAAAAATACCAAATGAAATCAGAAAGGGTTGAAAATTGATGATGTGGCTTTGAATGGTGCATTTTGAACACACAAAAAGTATGGAGTTCAAATAAGTTCAAAAAATGAAATCCCTTTGTAACAGATGAGTTTTCGTCCTGAATCGTGATACTTCGAAAGAGATTGTCCATTTTGTACACGAAGTGCATCCAGTTTTTGCCATAATCATCTCAACTTTTTAGCATATGCTATGTGGGTGCAATGATGATACCATGCCAACTTTAAACCTTTTCAGAGTTCATTTGAAGTGCTTTTCAATTTCAGGGTTATTTAGCTCAAAAAACCAATAAGTGCATGAAAAATACCAAATGAAGTCAGAAATGGTTGAAAATTGATGATGTGGCTTTGAATGTTGCATTTTGAACACACGAAAAGTATGGAGTTAAAATAATGTAGCGACCCGACCTGAAAGGTCGAATCTCCGGTGTTTCCGTACCATCCCAAGATCATGCTGGTACACACACGGTACATCAATGTATATATCAAAGGGAAATCACACAACATTATATTAATCGAAATCTCATATCGAGTCCTTTATTACAATAAATATTACAATAAAGTGGCTGAAGGCCAACTCATGAGAATAACTAAATCTTGCAGAAGCATCGAAGGTAGATGAGTCCATCTGACTCCAAGGGCATCTCACCAAGCGTAGAGGGTATCCTCACTCCTGGTCGGAAAAGTATTCTGCAACATGATACGTTGCAGCCGTGTAGGTCAGCATATGGAATATGCCGACAAAGTCACAAAAGAGGGGTGAAAAGATAATCATCTAATCTACATGCATATATGGCAGGTGGGGTAGTAAGTTTTTGCGTAAAGCCAATTTTTCTACATCAAGAGAGGGCTAAGAAAAATTATTACTAAGTTGGTTGATTAATGAGATGGTTCCACCAACCAATTCTCATACCCAGGTTATTAATACCCACATCATCATATTAATTGTGTTGAGAGTTCCGGAAGTTTCAGTTCCTTTGGCTCAAGTTGTCCTTGACCGTGGACACGGCTAATCGATTAGGTTTGAGTACTCTGCAGAGGTTTGCACACGTTCCCCACAAGATTTGGTCGCCTCCGTTTGATTTCTCGCACTGGTTAACCACAAGATCTAGGCTAACCACTGGTTTCTCCAGAGCGCCGTTCAACCATCATCCACCCAAAGGTATGTTGAAAACTCGGAGTCTTGAAGTCTTGATCATTATGTAGGTCTTGTAATTAATCTCACAACTCTCATGAAGCACACAACCAACCCCGTCTACTAATAGCATAGCAAAATTGAATCAACGTTTCCCGGGGCCAAAGTGACAAGGGATTGAGGGGATCCTACCACATGATACTACAACAAGTAACCAAGTTTCCAATTACCTACTTTGCATGCAATTGGGGGGATGGTAGAACTAATGCAATAAAAACATGGGTAAAGATGATCAAAGTGACTTGCCTGATTGACGATCTTCGTACTCGAGGGACTCTAAGTAACAAGCCTCGCACTCCAGATGATCTAACGAATCAAACAAGAGCACTCACTAAGCATACAACCAAAATATTGTAACTCACAACAATCAGGAATGAACTAGAATCACTCAAGACAAGACAAAGCACAATCACAAGAAAAGAAATCAACACATAGTTTTGTTTTCTAAAAGTTGGTGGGTAAACCACTATTAACTAAATAAAACTATTTGTATTAACAAAACAATAGTTGACAGCAAGGAAACAATAAAATGTTTTATTAATAAACAGAATAAAATCCATTTAAAGTTTTGGTTAAGAAAAAGTCTTAGCATGATTTTAAAACTTTTATTAAACACTACTACATGAGGTAACTAGAGTTTTCTAGTAAAAGAGTAAAACTAAACTTAGTATTTATTATCATAACACTATATTAACAGAAAATAATCTACTAAATTTTTTCTTAGAAAACAGAATTTAATTATTTAAAACTTGGTTAAAAGAAACTATTACTAACTAGTTTGTTTTAATCAAATTAAACCTAATAAAAAAGGTAGAGATTCCTATGATATTAAGTATAAAACTAAGCAAATAAATATTTTTATTAACATTAAGTAACACACCTAGTGTTTAAGCAACAAAACCTACTAAAAAAATTATAACTAAATCTGATTTGAACTAACCAAAACTAATTAAATAAACCTATACTAAAACACTAGGCAGATTCTGTTTATAGCTAAGACACTAAATAATTATATCCTAAAAATCTTCAAACTAAGCATGATGAAAGTACTAACTATTACCAAGCAGTAGCAAAAAGATTCATATAAAAATCTATTTTTAAACTCTAGTTATTCAGATTTGAGTAGTTTGAGAAAATTTGATTAAATTCAAATTTTAGAGTTCAAATTTAAAATCTAAGACTACAGGGTGAAACTACCTGAAATATGTGAACTAATGCAAAAAGAATCAATTCAAAACACTAAATATTTTAAAATATATAATCAAAACAAAATCAGAAACCATTATGTTAACTAAAACCAAACAGAAAAATAGAAAATAAAACTAACGGATGGTCGGGGCTACGTGGCAAATTCCTATTGGCTGAGAGGGTGAGCACTGGGTGAGTGCGGGTGGTGGGCCGGTCCAAAAGAAAACGGTTCGCTGACTAAATGAGTCTAATCTGGATCGTAAGATCTAGATCCGAGGGGTGAGAGGAGGCGGAGGCTCACAGTGGTGGTCGGGGTGGAGCTCCGGCGAGGACGGCGGCGGCCGGTGGTTGAAGAAGTCGTCTGGTTGAAGAAGTCGTCGGAGATCGCTCCAGTGGTCGAGGGAGACGGTGGAGGGATCCAGGCGATGGCGGCTGGCGTACGGCATCGATTGGCGGTGTCGGAGAGGCGTGGGGTGGAGTGGAGCGTCGGCCACGAGCGCCGGGAGGTTCGGGAGCGGCAGGAACTCCGGTGAGCTCGTTCGGGCAGTGCCTCGGCGAGGAAGAGGGTTTTTTTTGGGGGGGGGACGGAGTGCGGAGGAGGGTGGCCGCACTTATATAGGCCGCGGGGAGCGAGGGAAAGGAAGGGGAGGGAGATCTGCGAGGAGAGAGATCGCCGGCGAGGGTTCGGGCGCGAGGTGAGTGATGACCGCGCGGGGTTAGCGGGCGGTCGGGGTGGGGCCCTCTGTTAGAGAGAGGGAGGGCGGCGTCTGCGCGTCGGTCGGCCGGCTCGTAATGAATTCGCGAGTTAATGCCCGTGTGCCGGCCCGTTTAAATATAAATCCGTTTCCTTTTAATATCGAGAGCAGTAAAACCTCTTTAAAAGCATTCAAAACATTTCCAAATATAGGAAATATATATATCAAAATGATCAGGAGGATTAATGTTATTCAATGAACATTTTTCCTCTGTCATTTGAATACTTTGAAAAAATAATTATTTTCAGAAATTACCTATTTGCTTTTAAATCCTTTTGCAAATATTTTTTTTCAAAAGACCCCTGTTTTTTTATTGTTCAAATAATTCACCAAAAAGTCACTGGTGTGGAGTGTCATGTTCCCCCCCTCTTATTTGAACTTTTTACCAAGGTTTTCAAATAGGTGAAAGCAACATAGGGGAAGTAGAAAGGGGCTTTCAGAAAGTCAGAAGAAGCATTTCAACAATTCCATACATTCAAGCAATGATGATGATGATGCATAGCTATATTTCATAACATTCCAAAATGGAATTTTGGGATGTTACAAATAATTTTAAAAAATGAAATCCATTTGGAACAGATGAGTTTTAGTCCGAAACCGTGATACTTCGAAAGAGATTGTCCATTTTTTACACAAAGTGCATCCAGTTTTTGCCGTAACCATCTCAACTTTTTAGCACATGCTATGTGGGTGAAATGATGATACCTTGCCAACTTTCAATCTTTTTAGGGTTCATTTGAAGTGATTTTCAATTTCAGGATTATTTAGCTCAAAAAAAATCTGTAAGTGCATGAAAAATACGAAATGAAGTGAGAAAGGGTTGAAAATTGATGATGTGGCTTTGAATGGTGCATTTTGAACACACAAAAAGTATGGAGTTCAAATAAGTTCAAAAAATGAAATCCCTTTATATAACATAAAAAAAATGAACATAGATGTGCTTATGTAATTATAATTCGACCGGAAATCAGACTGAAATTCAGTTTGATTTCAGGTCAAATTTTCCCACATAAGGGCATCTATTTTCAATTTGAGAGGAACTCAACAAGGCAGGGAGGGGTGGGCTTATAAAACGGTGCGAGCGCCCCTTGCTTGGCGAGGTGGGACTAAACTCCCACCATAGCCAGGACCAACCATTTAGTCCCTGTCGGTGGCTACAACCGGGACCAATGCAGCAATTTCGTCCCGGTTGGTGGCACCAATCGGGACGAATGCCCACCTTTAGTCCTGGTTGGTGCCACCAACCGGGACCAAAGGTCTCTGCTTCCCGCCCTTTGGGCTGCCAAAAAGAGACCTTTGGTCCCGGTTGGTGGCACCAACCGGGACTAAAGGTGGGCATTGGTCCCGGTTGGTGCCACCAACCGAGACCAATGGTGTGTGTATATATGCAACACTCGTGAAAATTTTCATTTTCATCTCGCAGTTCCCCCCGACGACGCCGACCTCCTCGATGCCACCAGGCTGCCCCGACGCCGTCGCCACCGCCCGTGCCCCTCCCCCCGAGCCCACGCCGATGCCGTCCGCCGCCCATGCCGTCGCCGTCCGCCGCCCACGTTGTCGCCGTTGCCCGTGCCCCTGCCCTTCCCCCGAGCCCACGCCGACGCCGTCCGCCGCCCACGCCATCGTCGTCCGCCACCCCCCGAGCGCGCCCCTGCGCCCCGGCCGCCCTCACCGTCGCTGTCGTCGCCGGCTCCCTCGTGCGCCGCCCCCGCCGTCGCCCTCGCTAGCCGACGCCGTCCCTATCGTCTCCCCGGCCACGCCCCTGCCCCAGCCCGCCCCACCGTCGCTGTCGCCCTCGCCGCCCCCGCCGTCGCCCTCGCAGGCCGCCCCCGCTATGAGCTGCCGCCGCCGCCCCTTGTATTTTTTTCATGTATATGTTTTTTTCATGTATATGTATATATGGTCATGTATATGTGTCATGTGTGTATATGTTCATGTATATGTTTTTTTTCATGTATATGTATATATGTTCATGTATATGTGTGTATATGTTCATGTAAAAAGTATTCGTTTTTTTCATATGTACGAAAATGTAGAGTGAATACGAAAACAAACATATAAGAAAAAACAAAGTAAAAAATGAAGAAGGAAAAGAAAACCGCCCAGCCCGGCCACCACCGCATTTTCATTAAGTTTTTCCACTGAGTCCATGTCGCACCGAGCACCCGCGGCGAAGCAAGTATTTTTTTGAAGGTAGTTTTTTTAAATGAAAATGTTGACATCGACTCTATCATCACGTTGGCATCGGCTCTATCTATCAACAAGGCCATGGGAGCACCCCGACCCCCTATCATCATGTTGGCCTCGGCTCCCCGAGAGCTTTCCAACAGATCCGGAATGTATGTTGTTGTTGATATACCCCCTCCCCAATAACTTTGACATGAGAGGGGACGTCGGACATGCATGAGAGAGAGGCGGTCCGCTCACCGGACCAACTATCGAGGCCACCCAAACCCTAGAAGAAAGAGCGTCGTTGTCGATCTACCCCCTCCCCGATAACTTCGACATGAGGGGGGACGTCAGACATGCATGAGTGAGAGAGGCGGTCCGCTTGCCCGACCAACTATCGAGGCCATCCAAACCCTAGAATAAAGAGCGTCGTTGTCGATCTACCCCCTCCCCGATAACTTCAACATGAGAGGGGACGTCGGACATGCATGAGAGAGAGGCGGTCCGCTCACCCGACCAACTATCGAGGCCACCCAAACCCTAGAAGAAAGAGCGTTGTTGTTGATCTACCTCGTCCCTACCCGACCAACTATCGATATTCGGAAGGCTCTTGCTGAACTTCGTACCAAAAAGCTAATTAATTATCCTGTCCGTGACTCCGTTACAAAACAATTTTGGAGAGCTTTGTACCATTATGCGCCTGTTACTTCTGGCTAATGATGAAGCCTTGGTTTCCTTGAATCCTTTGACACTAGACAACGTGATATATATAAGGGTAGATGAGATCAGGAAAAATATGGACCATTTTTTGCACATTCAGAATGGCGCCATTTTGTTAATTAAATCCCTTAAAGGTTAACAGAATCCCTTGTTTGACATTCATGAGAGAGGCGGTCCGGACGTCGGACATTCATGAGAGAGGCGGTCCGGACGTCGGACATTCATGTTCGTATATTAATTGCCATGTTGTAATATTTGCAAAAACTATGGATCCAAGAGACGAAGAACAAGAACAGTTGTTGGGGGACATAATCCACGGCGGACGTGATATCTTGTCGTTTCTCAACGACACTGATGGTCTGGAAGGAGAGGATTATGATGGCTCTGGTGATCGAACAATGGAGGAGGAAGGACATGATCATGATGGCTCTGGTGACCGAATGCCGAAGGAAGAAGGAGACCATGATGACGGCTCCGGTGACCGATCGGAGAAGGGAGCTGTTACAAAGTCCGGTGAGGTATATATATTAATTAAGTCTTGGCTCCGGTGACTAGCTAATTGATGCATTAATTATTTTGGTATGTACATATATTAATTAACTCTTCTTTCTTATTTTATAGCCCTCTGGATTGAGCCAAACTTCGGTAACGAGACGAGGCCCGAAGAAGAGGTTGCGCAAGGATGAAAAGTTCACGATCATAGCACTCGTGAACGATGGACATCCATTGAACCCAAGTGGACCAAGAACGCATTTTCTGCTCAGTGCGGAGCTATTGTTAGGGACAACATCCTGATCAGCATCAAGCAATGGAATAAGCCTAAGGACGGCGCCCCTGAAGGTGATTATGTCACCGGTAGACAGAAAGATGATCTTTGGACCGCGCTGAAGGCAAATTTCACCCTACCGCCAGAGGAGGATCTGAATAAGCCAGTTATAGAGCCACTGGTCAAGGCGTGTGCTCTTAAGAAGATGGCAGATCTATTCAGGAGGTGGAAGAATGAGTTGAAATCAAAGTTTGTCAACAAAGGGAAGACTCCAGAATTCACCAGCCGATTTGAGAAGATAAGAGATTACTGGCCAGCATTTGTGGACTACAAGACATTGGACAAGAGTAAGAAAATGTCAGAGAAAAACAAGGTTAATGCTGCAAAGAAGCAGTATCACCATCACACGGGGTCAGGTGGCTACCTCAAAGCCCGACCGTTGTGGGACAAAGCTGAGAATGACCTGATTGCTAAAAACATCGTACCACAGACATATAACTGGCCAGACTGTTCAAGGACTTGGTTCTTCAGGGTTGGGGGAACTTTGGACCCTAAAACAGGGTAGTGCCGTTGGACAGACGAACAACTTGCAATACCCATGAACAAGCTTCAGAAGTATATCACCGCAGCGCAGGAAGGGACGTTCATTCCTGACAGAGAGAAGGATGAGCTGACTGAGGTCCTAGGTAATGCTGAGCACCCTGGACGAACACGAGGCACACCAGGCTTCGTTCCGTGGAAGGTTGGGTTTCCTGACGCAGGCGGTTACAGAATCCGGAAGAGAAAGAGGAAAGAGAAGCTGAGTGAAATTCAGAAGCTCAATGTAAGACTACAAAAGCTAGAGGAAGCTGAGAGCCAGCGAGCTGCCGGCCAACCATCTCAGCGGCATGAAGCTACCCCAAAAGCTACCCCGCCATCTCAGCGGAGAAGCAGCGTTGCTTCCACGGAGCCCGTTCAGCCTGACTTCACGTCTCCTAGCTACTCCGTGGATACTATGACGGAGGCTCAACATTGCGAGCTTATGACGAAATGCCGGAACCTCACATTCAAGGCGGTTGTCGGCTCTGCTGCACCTCCTCAACCCAACGGAAATTTTCACTGCCGTCTGATTCCACATGGCTATGCTGTTGTGATGGTGGATGAAGTAATGAAGGAATTTGAGGAGCTCGAGCTTGACCACTGTATAGATGAAGGAGAGAATAAGCTGGTTCTTGCCATGAGGAGTACATGCCTATGGCATAAGGAGTACATCAAGCTTCCAAACTGGACGCTTCCGCCTCCTCCTTCTCCTCAGGCGAATCAGGGCACTCCGGCTCCTCCTCCTCCTCCGGTGAGTGATCAGGGAACACCGCCTCCTTATCTGACCCCTCCGATGCGTGAGGGCACTCCACCTCCTCCTTCACCTAGTCTAGCATGTCGGAGTAGTAGGCCTCCTCCTCAGCCTCGTCGGCAACGGCAAAAGACAGACGTCGCCGCTCCGGCTCCTCCGACGCCTAGTAAGCAACGATGGAAGGGAGCCGTCGCCGCTCCGGCAGCTAGCAGTACAAGCATAGACAGGAGCGGATACAGATACGGTCCATCTCTCAAGCCTCTGGAAAAGTTACCATATGAGAGGACCGAGTCTGAAAACAAGGAGATATGTCACACCGAATTGAGGGCCCATTTTGCAAAGACAACTCCACCTCCGAAGGAGAAGATAGATCCAGTGAAAGCGATGCGCACTATCGATGTCCTGAAGCGACCACCACCGCCTCCGCCGGATTCCAACTTTGACCGCTGTATTAAAAAGACATATCAAGATGTGTGCCGGTCGGGAAGTACTTCCAGTGATGCAAGGTTAGCAAAACGAAGAAGTGGGAAAAAATCCCCAGCTCGGCGAACAAGCGAACCAATCGTACCCCCTGCTCAAGGTGTCTAGCGATATCGTTGCTAATCATCCGGGATGCTGCCCGGTACCAACTCTGGTGATTACCTAAGCGATGATGTACAATTTAAGCTGTTGGAGGTGGACGAATTCTGTTACCGGCACGGGCGGCCTCTCGTCAAACCTGATCCTCCTCCTCTAACAATGATGATGCGAAAATTCCATGAATGGTACATGAAAACCTACTGCGAGTCTGGGACAGATTCTTTGATACTGTCAGTTAAACAGGAGCACGACCTCGTTGGAATGGAACTGTTGAATGTTGAATTTGAGGAGATATTCCAGTTATACAATCAAAAGGCCCTCGACAAAACAATCGTGACTTGCTACTGTATGTAAGTACTACTTCTGTAATTAAGTCTCTCTATGTATATAGCTCAGCTCTTTCATTGCATGTATATATAATTATCCTCACTACTATATTATGTAGATTGAAGATCGTCGAATGCAAAAAAGCACAAATCTATGACATTGGGTTCATGAACCCAAATGTCATACATGAGTATAATTTTCAAAAGTATCCCACACAAACCTAGGACAACTTGCTACAGTCGTTCCTTAAAAATCAAAACAAAGGGACAATACTCTTTCCTTACAACTTCAAGTGAGTGTTACTGTCTTGTGCATATTCGGTTTCCCTTGTTACTCAAGGTTTATAGTAATGTAATTGATGAGTTATGCATGCGTGCGCAGTTGCCACTTTATTCTGCTAGAGATTCAGCTTGAGCGGGGAGTAGTAACCGTCTTAGACTCGAAACGAAAAGATCCCCAGGAATATGCGGACATGACTGAAATTCTCCAGAAGTAAGTTCAATCGATCATTATCGCATTATATCGGCAACTTTGTTCATTTCCTGATATCAAGTAATTATTTTGTTTGTCTGGCAGGGTTTGAAAAGAGTTCACAACAATTGTTCCGGCACTGCTGGGGGAGCTGCGATTTACACACCCGAAAGTAAGTACTACTAGCTAGTTCCGCGCATCTCCCATTGATTCTAGTTTCATCAATACCATTTATCATGCTTGATTATCAGTTTGATTGAACTCTATTTCTCGTAAAGTGCTTGTGGCAGGAAACTAGGAATAATTTATGTGGATACTACGTTTGCGAGTTCATCTACAACGCGATGACCCCTAAGCGGGGCTACTCTGACAAACAATTTCAAGTGCGTAAGCAATAATATTCACAATTTTATTTTATTACCATGTATATGTATTGACCCGCTTCTTCAAATTAGATGTGGAAGATGCGGGATGAACTCCTACCACATGATCGCATACGAGCAATTCAAGAAGAATTGGCGGGATTCTTTCTTGACCACGTCATAAATAAAGCCGGAGAATACCATCTGGAAGTTGACATCAGATGTTAGGGATTGTAAGAGATCTTATATTGTATATATGTAGCTAGTAGCATCGGATATATATACGAAAACTTGTTATACGACCAATCTCTCGGAGAAAGAGAGGTCGATCACTTCTATCTCTATATGTTCATGAGGATCTTCTGTACTTAATGGTTCCTTCATTTGCTTACTAGCTAGCGTGTCGAGTTCTCTCTATAGTAGCTAGCGTCGACCAAGCACGAAGAAAGAGAGGACACTTCTCTCTATTAATTAGCTAGCTAAAACAATATAAAACCCCTAAATTAACCTTCCAAAACCCCCTACCCCCTCCCTTTCAAAAAAACCAGCAACTGCTAGATGCTGATGCGTGGATGCCTTTTGGTCCCGGTTGGTGTTACCAACCGGGACTAAAGGTCCTCCTGCCTGGGCTCCCAGCACCGGCCACGTGGAGCCCCTTCTGTCTTGGTAAGAGAACTGGGACTAAAGGTTTTGGGCTTTAGTCCAGACCATTTAGTCCTAGTTCCAGAACCGGGACAAAAGGGCCTTACGAACCGGGACAAACAAGCCTTTTTCTACTAGTGTTACTGATCCTCCATCTCCAGACCGTACCCCATACGACAAGATGGACCGCCCCCTCGTGGTCGAGACAAGATGCCTAAGGACGCCGGTTGCATACCGACAGTTCCCCAAAGACAGGGTAAGGAGCTAGTAGAGCCCAACGATAGGTTTGACCTGCGAGACGACCTGGATCATAGAGCAGGCTGCACTAGATCCATCTATGGATCCAGCGAGTACTCGCCCGATAGACGCGGCGGATATAGACCATGGTTTGACCATAACAACAGAGTTCGGGAACGCAACCGACCCCACACAGACACCGAATACAGGCATGGCATAGCACGGGTGAGAGGCGTCGCTCACCCACTGTGCTTCACAGATGAGGTGATGCGGCATCAGTTCCCCGAGGGCTTTAAACTCGTGAATATAGATGGGACTACGGACCCAACTATATGGATTGATGATTTCCTCCTCCATATCCACATGTCATGAGGAGACGATCTCCATGCCATCAAATACCTCCCTCTCAAGCTTAAGGGGCCAGCTCGACACTGGCTAAACAACCTCCCCGAAAACTCCATTGGATGCTGGGAAGACTTGGTGGATGCATTCTGATCCAATTTCCAAGGAACTTATGTCCACCCGCTAGACTCTTCGGATCTCAGCAACGCTGTCCAGAAAGCTGGCGAGTCTGCTTGGCAATTCTGGAATCGGTTCTTGACTAAGAAGAAACAAATTGTTTATTGTCCAGGCACCGAGGCCATAGCCTCCTTCCGGCACAATATTCGGGACGAATGGCTGGTCCTATAGCTAGGCGAGGACAAGCCTCCGACCATGTCCGCCCATACCTCCCTCATGACCCGCTTTTGCACGGGCGGAGACAATTGCCTAGCTAGACGCAGCCACAATTCGGAAGATCCCATAGCACCTAAGGCATGGGACGACAACTCAAAGCCAAAGCGCAATAAGAATAAACGCCGACACAATAATAGCAATGCCGATGACACGGTCGTTAATGTCGAATTCTGCCACTCCCGAGCTAGGCAACGGAAGAAGCCCCCTAAAGGCAATCTTGACGGGCCCACTCAGCTCAACAAAATCATGGAAAGGCCCTGCCAAATCCATGGGACTTCGGAAAAGCCCACCAATCACACACACTGCAACTGCTGGGTGTTTAAGCAGGCCGACAAGATACCACCCAAAGACCAAGGCAAAAGCTCTCGCAGTGAGGACTAGGATGAACCTCGGGGTCCAATTGGCGGCGGACAGAAGAAATTCCCTCCCGAAGTCGAAATGGTGAACATGATATACGCCACCCACATACCAAAGAAGGATAGGAAGCGCGCCCTCCCGAAAGTCTACGCGGTGGAACCTGTAGCCCCAAAGTATAACCCATGGTCGTCATTCCCGATCACCTTTGATTGGCGTGATCATCCTACCAGTATCTTCCATGGGGGCTCGGCGGCCCATGTCCTAGACCCCATCATAGATGGGTATCACCTCACCAAGGTCCTAATGGACGGAGGAAGTAGCCTTAACCTGATTTACTCAGATATGGTGAAAAAGATGGGCATAGATCCGTCAAGGATTAAACCCAGCAGCACTACCTTCAAATGAGTGATCCCGGGCGTTGAGGCCCGATGCACGGGCTCCGTAACTCTGGAAGTTGTGTTCGGCTTGCCCAATAACTTTCACAGCGAAGACTTGATCTTCGACATCGTGCCCTTCCGCAGCAGCTATCATGCGCTGCTTGGTCGGACAACATTTGCTCGTTTCAACACGATCTCACATTACGCATACCTCAAGCTCAAGATGTCGGGGCCCAAGGGGGTCATTACTGTCACGGCAATACCGAGCGCTCCCTTAGAACTGAGGAACATGCACTGGCCCTAGCGGCCGAATACAGTTATAAAGATGATCGGCAAGTTCCAATATCTGCCTTAAGACCGACAACTCAGATCCTCCCTCCTACCCTCTATAGGGATTCGCCCCCCACCGCACAACCTCAGGACTATCAAGGTATGTGCCGAGGAGGCAAAACTTCGCACTTAAGATTCCATGGGTAGCGGTGGGGACATTAAGACGGATGTTTGGCTACCTCGAACTGTTACCATCAGTATGTCTTCGGACAAGACGCAAGTGCTCCTAAAAGAGCCTACCCACGGTGTAAAGCTCACCTACAATTCGGTGACCTCTCAAGGTCTTGTTAACAAAATCCGCCCGCCAAACTCCAAACAACCATCAAGGTGCATCTAAGAGCATGAGTCAACTAGCAAGGGGCCATATCGAGGACGTCAGGTTACCAATTGAAGACCCCTGGCACAACAACTCATGTATGATTTTATTTCTCATTTTCTTTCACATACCTGTAAACAGATGCTTCGGCAATCCGAGTTATAAGAGTTGGTGAGAAAATGCAAAATTGCATGGCGCAAGTTCGCCTCAGTTGTCCTGTTTTCGCTGCATATTTTTCCTTTCTCACTCTTCTCAGAAACTGTTTGGTATGATGCGAGGTAACCGACTATTTGATTGGGGGCTCGCGTTCAAACACAAAACACCCCATTTATCATGTGTTTGGCGTCTTGGTGTTCACTTTATGTGCATTGGTTGTGAACTATGTATGTGGTCAATAAATTGGGTTGCCCGGCTCCTGTGCTTGCCCCTTTATGTTCCACTCATTCGGCTAAAAGGGCAAAGGGAGCACCCCTACGATTGTGCTTCTAAATAGTCTGGTCGAGGACCTCAGGGGAGAAAGCCGAAAATGGACTGTCATAGTACGCGCGATCCGATCTGTGAACCCGGAGCAGGAAGTGTTATACTTCAATCCTCGTACGCGGTTATTCCGTGTTATACGAGGAACTTGCCCTTTGTGCAGAAATTATGATGTCGGCTTAGGCCACGGTTCGTCCGAACATCACAACACTCCGGTGGCCAATGGTACGCCTCTCGTCATCCTTTTCGCGCCCCTCACTCTAAGTGAAAGAAATAAAGCACTATGGTATGATTGCCTAGTCTGCCGCACTATCTCGCCCTCAGGTTCCGATCATATGACTAAGGAACACAGTACATTGGCATAAGACACCCCACGTAGTATCTACGTGGGGGCTGAAGCCGACGACTCACATCTTTCAGCATTACAGAACCACATAGGAGTTATAAAGGAATGCAAAATCATATAAGAGCAAATGCTAATATCATTTAACATTAACACAAGTCTTTGGACATGTTACAAGCTCATTCAAATAATTTTTCACCCAAGCATTGCGACGCTATCACCCAAGCGCTCTTCATCACTCCATCGAAGTATATCTTGAGACGCCGATGCTCCTTCCCGGGTGGCGGCGGGTCGGTGGTGACCTTCATAGGATTTAGCCCCGGCCAGTGTACTTTGGCCTTGGCAAGGGCCATACGGACTCCTTCGATGCAGGAGGAGCGCTTGAAGGTGTTGAGGCGGCACGTAGCAGCGACCAGTCTCTGCACCAGGCCGAAGTAGCTGCCTGGTAGCGGCTCGTCGGGCCATAAGCATATGTAGAGATCCTTCATGGCCGGCTCCTCCATCTTGTGCAGCTCCATCATCTGCTTCAGCTGCTCCACTAGAAGAGGAGGATGCTCGAGGGCTCCGAATTGTGCCCAGAACATCCAAGCTACGTCTTCCTCTCCCCGCAAGGCGAACAGCTGATTGGCGTCTGTTACGCTCTTTTGGAGATCGACGGACACGCCTAAGGATCACTACACCCGGGTTAGCAATTCGAATCTGCTATCCCTGAATACGCATTTTAGGGAGTATGGCTTGCCATCTGCTATTTCCTTGGCTTGGCGCACCTGCTCCTCGAAGAACCGTCTGTCCATCTGCTCCTTCTGGAGTTCGGTTTTCATGGTGGACAGTTCGACCGAGCTCGCCTTATTCTTTTGCTCCAAGGCCTCACACTTTTGGCTGGCGTCCTTGAGCTCATCCTGTATCTCCACCACACGAGCCTGATGCTTGTCGCTCATGGCTCATAGGGAGGAGAGTGCGGTGGCCGCCTCTTTGGCCACCGCCTTCTCAACGACCGCTTCGTCCTTGACACGTTGAAGCTCGGCCTTGGGCTTTTCTTTTTTGTCGACAAGGCTGCAAAACCATAAACTTTCTATAAAAGGAATCTGCATTGACAATATTCGGGTGAAAGTATTCAGATCTAGTTCGGAGTTACCATGTGCCTCATTGAACCTCTTGTTGAGGGCTTCAATCTCATCCTCGGAGCGCTTGAGCTTTCGATGTAGCTCGTCCAGCTCGGCACCATTTTTGGCCGCTGCCAATGTCGAAGCCCGCATTCTGTACATAGTTAATACATGGGTCTCAATTCCCGAAATATAGACAAACCGATCATATAACATGTTATTTTTGCATTCTGAACACTTCAAGTGCATTTAGTTCGGTATGGGATTTAGATGTGACCCCCAGGTGAGCTTTTTCACCTCACCCGGGGCTCGGGGGCTGCCATGCATACGACACGAATAAATAAAGATGTTTGCAAAATAAATTAGGCAGCTTACTTGAAAGCCCGTAAGGAGACCTTTGAAGGCCTCCTTCAGTTCATGGTCAACGAACTGGACGCTTTGTAGTACCGCACCCATAAGGGTGCGGTGATCCTCGGGGATGGAGGCGCTCAACAGAGCCTCCTCCATGACCGACCATCTGATGGTCGATGGTGCCGGGGATGATGGGAGTTCCCGATCACCCACCAGGGATGGGACCGGTGCCTCCGGAGGCACGGTGCGCTCCGGAGATGTTTTCGGAGGGGACTAAGCGCCCGCTCATCTGGCCTCCTTGGTGTTCTGGCGGGGCGTTGGCCCCCGGTCTTTGGTGGCCGAACCGTTAGCCTCGGCCATGTTGCGGTCTCCCTCGCCCCCTGTGCCCACCTCCATTGGAGTAGGCAGGGACGAAACCTCCATGGCGTCCTTTGTGGCGCCTGGAGTGGTGGGGTGCGAGGCATCCCCGTGCTCCGCTAGTTCGATGGGTGGGGTCTCCCCATTCGATATCACCTCGGTGGGCATAACGCATGGGGGCCTGTAAGACGAATAACCTGCGTGTTAGCAGACTCTCAATTTACTTGGATGGATATGAAGGTCTTCGGACCCTAACCTGGATGGGAGGGGCTTGACCCATAGGTTCCTTCACGAAACCTCCTTGAGGTCTTCGGATGCGGTGCTCGAGTTCAAACTATCATCGGCTAGGACCATTCGCATCTGCCGTGCCCTCTTTGAGGCAGGAGAAGCAACCTGCTCCGGGGCGTCCGACGCCGCCGCCCTTTTTCTGGCGTGGGGGGAATTGCCTCTCCTTGCCCTCGGCCTCAGCCTCCTCCTCCTCGTCTTCTTCTTCTTCCTCGTCCTCGACCTCCCCTTGATTGGAGGAGGCGGGTGTATCCTCGGAGACGGCATCGGGCTGGTCCCTGATGTGGAGACCAGCTTGGCCTAGTTTCTTCTTCTTCTCTTTCTTCATGGGACCCTCATAGGGCTTCACCACGAGCATCTTGGCTAACAGCCCAGTCCTCTCGTCCTCGGGCTGAGGATCCGGACTGTTAATCTTGGTGGATTTCTTCATCCATCTCTGCATAAACAGATCGGACAAAGGGTTACGGATCTTCTATGTAATGGAGCCGACAAGGTTAGGGTGTATCGTACCTCGGAATCCAGCTTGGCGGTGTGGGCCCTTTTCCTCCTCCTTGGCTGGCCAGCTCTTCATTGATTTGAAGAACGCCTGTGGGGACCCCGACTCATAAGTCATGATCACCGAATGCATGTGTACAGTGATCCCAGAGATCAATGCTCACTGAACACACAGAAGCTGAATAGCAAGAGTCTTACATCCACATTTAGCATTTTACACAAATAAAGACCATGAAGGTCTAGTCTTACATAGATAGGGCCACAAGGGCCAAACACCTAAATAGAACAAGCAGCGGAAATCTTGATCGAAAGTGTGAACCCATGCCATCTGCCTTAAACCTACATGCATTCTGTCCGGGAAGCGTCCTAGTTCGCATGTTCATCACCAATGAATTCTTCACCATACTCCTGTTCTTCCATGCCTGGCCAATTAAATAACCAGTGGCAAGCCAATGAGTACTTTGAATGTACTCGCAAGCAACCCATGTTTGGAACGAGGTAATAACAATGCATGATGTAGCACTAATAGGTATTTTGCAAAAAGCAAATTTTGAATGCAATGACATGGTCAAGTAACTAGATAAGCATGCATTAACATTTTGTAGATATCCATATGAACAAGTTATAGATATCATCATGATTAGGGGGTTGAACATCTCATGTTCATTCATCATGTCAGGTCATCTGACTTAACTCAAGAGTCACCTCAGTGTCAACCACACACACACGCCAAGTTTGTGAAAACATTTGGACGTAGCACAAGAGCGGTCGTCCAACTGTCCTTGACCGTGGACACGGCTATTGGAATAGTTTTACACTCTGCAGAGCTTGCACACTTTACCCACAAGACTCAGGGAACTTCCGTGTCATCCATGACTCGTGGTACATCAGATGCCCGAGGTAAGCACCCGAACATTGCCTTTCCCATGGTGACACTAAACAAAGAGTCCTCTCGTTGGTGCCATCCCTCATGATATACATCACACGTATCATCCATGATGGCACGCAATGGTGTGCCCGGTGCCTGTAAAGACAACACATGGCCTTCCACTTCTAGGATGACCCCGTCTCAAGAGTGACCACTTCACTCTCGCCACTAGTAATGCAGGCTCCCTGCTAGCACCAACCATGGTAATCAACAAAGCCCCGTCCCATAAGGGGTATTGTGGTCGTACATGTAAGGTTGGAATAACGGTCATAACTTACACCAATCCGTTTTCGAAAACCATACACACTCACTTGCTCCGGTACACCACTTCTTTCTCAAGTGGTCACCCAACTCATCATCATCTCCCTCGGGCATTAGTGGCACCCGACAGGGTTTCCGAAAAGTCTTTCAAATCAACTCTTCCTTTCCATCACTATGCATAAATCCCAAAACCCACTTGCGTTGCATCTACTAGCATCCTATCTACACCGACCCGCATAACCCTCATAGGGTGGTAGGGTCATGCACAATGCAAGTGTCAACGGTAAAAGTGTCGGAAGCAACCCACCGAAGTGGCCACTACTCCACATGATCAAGTATAACGAAAGTAAAGTGCTATATGACATGCAATGAAAATGGTTTCATAATATGGTCAAAGGGCTGCTTGCCTGGCTCAACAAAGTCTTCGGGGTCTTCAAAGTCTACATGTCCAACTCCCTTGTCAATAGCGCAATCTATCATCGCGATAAACAGCGATAAAAATAAGCACCACAGAAAAACAGAGCACACAAGCAAATATTAAAAATGCTACCCTATTCTGATAAATACTAAAAACTATACTAAAAATATGCGTTTATAATTTTTCTATGAAAAACATTTTTGAAAACTATTTAACAGACACAAAAGATGCCTAAATTGGGTTTTAAAATAAAACACTATATAAAAGATTTTCAAAATTTTATAGAAAAGGCACTATTAAATTTTATGGAATATTCTAAGATTTTAGGTGGAAAAATTATTGTCATTGGGTTTATTTTCTGATTCGTGGAATTTTTGGAAAACAGGAAGAAAAAGGAAAAAAAGGAAAATGGGCACAGTGCCCGGGCCAGAGCCAACCAGCTGCTGGGCCGACCCAGTGGCCAACCAGGCCGGTCGCGCTGGCGCCCCCGCGTGCGTTAGGTTTCAAACTTGACGGGTGGGGCCCAGTGGCCTGCGAGAGAGAGAGAGCGCGGGAGGGGGGAGATGAGAAGCCGACAGGTGGGACCCAACTGTTAGATCCTTCTCCCACCTCGGGGTATAGAGGGGAGTCGCTCATCGGCAGCGATGCGGGGCGTGGCGATGGCAGGCGAAGGCGGGAACGGGCTTGGGGCTTAGTCGCCATTCCGAAGGAGGTTGAAGGAGTGCCGGAGGCGGTTGGAGTCGCCGGTGACGAGCACCCGCGGCGGAGGGAGTTTTGGGAGAGATCGCCGGGGCCACTCCATGCTGCAAACAGGACGGGGTCAAGGGGGAAACAGGCCAGGAGGGCAAGGGAAGACCAGCGGAAGGGAAATGGGGACTGAAGGGGGTCGCTACCAAGATATCTGCGACGGGGCTACCACGGCGGTCCTCAGCTCGATCCTAAGCACAGAGTGAGAGGGAGGGGCCCGGGCTCTACTGGCGGTCGACGGGGGTGGAGAGTGAGCCAAAGGAGGGGAGAGAGAGGCCCGGGAGTCTTAAATAGAGAGGGAGGGACAGAGCACCATGGACCCGTGTGCAGATGAGGTCATGGCCGAGGCCAGAGGGGGAGAGATCTCGCGGGGGCTGCTCAGGGGTGTTCCTAGGGTCGGTCTAGGCTCACGAGAGAGAGGGAGCAGGGGGCGCGCACGTGCGAGCCCCATGGTTGGCCGAGAGGGGCGGCATCAGGCACGCGTGGCCAGGGGTGAGAGAGAGCCTGGGAGGAGGGGGCCGACACCTTGGAGCGTTGCGGACGTTGAGGGGATCTCGGGGGACAGCTTCCCGCATCCCAAGGCTTTCGGAGGCTCTTGGGATGCTCCTCCTACAGTGCGGGCATGCACTTTAGCTTGCTCCAGAGCATGCCTTTCACATGCCATGGCATGCTTGCATGCTCTGGACGCGCTCCTGCATGTCTAATAGCTCTTGGATGACCTGGAGATGCTCTAGGAGCTAGGAGAGGCTAGGAAGAAAATAAATGGAGTGGGGAGAGGGTAAAAATGCTCTAGTCATGGTGAAACAGAGGGGTAAATGGGGGTTTTACCTCACTTACCCAATGAACCTTAGCCATAGAAACTTACTGGAGGTAAAATACAATACTAGGTAGCTGTGGAAAAATTTGGAGGCAAGGGGAAGAGCAGAGGTAGTGAAAATAGGAACTTTACCATTTCACCGGAAGGTGTTTGATACATGTTTGGGCAAGGTAAATTTACCCACTTACCGTGATATTTTATAGGATCAAATGGTTGGTAAAAATGAGATGGATCATCAGGTTTGAGCTCAAATGAGTGAAGTTGACAATAGCAACTTTGTGAACCCTAGAAACTAGCAGAATCAGGTTTCTGTAGATCCAGCTATGCTAAGCTAATCCCCTTGATGCACCACTTAGTGTAGCATCATTATTTGGTGATTAGAACATGTCCACAAAGTTTGGGGTCAAAGGAAGAAACTTCACCATGTAAAGTTGTTCAAATTTGAATCTGGACAGGGATGGGTTTGGAATAGTTTGATGAACCAAACCATCTTGGATTGATATAAAACTTTGCAATATCATCACCTATGATAGTGTTGACTTCCTGGAATTTTCCTGGAATTTATTGAGAATATTTCTTACAGAAATATTCCAAAAGTTTGATTAGGACAGAAAGGGTTTTGAGGGGTTTTGCCCATGAATATGAACATGACCATGTGTGAAACTCATATATATATATGGAAAATATATGTCCACAGAGTTTCCCTAAATTTTCTCAAATATTTTGAAAGAATTTAAATATTTTTTCCTATGAAAAACCATTTCTGGTCTTAAGAAAAGCCTTCAAATAAAATATTAAAATAATCTTTAAAATTATTTGGTGTTTTTAGGAAGTCATATATGTAGTAGGTTTGTATTAAAGCCTTTGGGGAGAAAGAATCCACCCAATTTGAGGACTTGCAGTGCAAACCTCAATTCAGGGGTTTTTAAAGACTTAATTTGAATAAATCCTTTTTGGTCATATTAATATTGGATAAAACTAGTTTTGGGCACTATTCACATGGCATGATCATTGGGCAAGAGGTTTGGGTCAAGGAAGATGGATATGAAGAGGGATAGAATCTAAGAGTGCCATACTCAAACAACCCAACAAGCAACAAGCAACAATTCAAGCAAGCACAAGCATTGAAAAAGTTTAATTGGATCCAAATTTTATAAATCCAAGCATAACAAGGTGATACAAACACCTGGTGTGACATACCTACACCCTTAAAACAATCTCGTCCTCGAGATTCCTAGGATAAGCGCTAAAAAGATAAGGGAATTCAGATCTAAGATAGTCTTCATGCTCCCAGGTTGCTTCACCTTCAGAGTGGTTGCTCCATTGGACCTTGAAGTACTTGATGGTGCAGCTTCGGGTGCAGCGCTCGGCTTCGTCCAAAATGCGAACTGGCCTCTCATGATAAGTGAGGTCTGGCTGAAGATCGATGGCTTGGTGGTCGATGTCCTTGTAGAGGTCGGGGCGTTTGGGAACTTGGAGACACTTCTGGAGTTGCGACACATGAAAGACGTTGTGCACATCCGATAGCTCGGAAGGTAGCTCTAGCTGATAGGCAACTTCTCCTTGCCTATCGGTGATCTTGAAGGGGCCGATGAACCTTGATGCAAGTTTTCCTTTGACGTGGAGTCGCATGGTTCCCTTGAGAGGCGTGACACGGAGGTAAACATGGTCTCCAACATGGAATCTCATGTCCCAACGGTGAGAGTCAGCGTAGCTCTTCTATCTTGTCTTGGCGGTCTCAAGGCACTCTCGGATGAGTTGAACTTGCTCTCCTGCCTTGCAAAGGATGTTTGGTCCAAAGACTAACCCTGCTTTGGTCGCTGACCAATTGAGGGGAATACAACACTTGCATCCATACAATACCTCAAATGGTGCCATTTGAAGACTCGACTGATAGTTGTTGTTGTAGGAGAACTCAGCAAACGGTAGGTAATCTTCCCACTTGGCTCCATAAGCCAAGACACAAGCGCAGAGCATATCTTCGAGTATCTGATTTACTCGTTCCGTTTACCCACCGGTCTGGGGTTGAAAAGCAGTGCTAAAGGAGAGCTTAGTCCCCAAGGCTTCTTGGAACCTATTCCAGAACCTTGAGGTGAACTGGGTGCCTCGGTCCGATACAATCTCCTTAGGAACTCCATGGAGGCTCACAATCCGGTTGATGTAGAGGTTGGCCAATTGGTTCCTGTTGTAGGTTGTCTTAACAGGAATGAAGTGGGCTACTTTGGTCAGGTGATCAATGATGACCCAAATGGAATCATGTCCTTTACTTGACCTTTATAAACTGGTGACGAAATCCATCCCGACTTTGTCCCACTTCCATTCAGGCACTTTGAGAGGTTGCAATAATCTAGCGGGTCGCTGGTGCTCAGCTTTGACTCTCTGGCATATATCACACTTGGCGACAAAGGTGCCTATCTCCCGTTTCATGCCATGCCACCAAAATCTTGCCTTGAGGTCTTGATACATCTTGGTTCCTCCAGGATGGATGGAGTATGGAGTGTCATGAGCTTCTTGTAAGATCAAGTTCTTGTGCTCCTCTTCATTGGGTACGCAGATGCGATTCCCAAACCATACAGCTCCTTGTTCATCCACTGAGAATCCTGGGGCCTTGCCTGCCTTGATCTTCCTCTTGATGCCTTCAATTCTCTTGTGTCCCTTCTGAGCTTTTTTAATATCATCCATCAAGGTAGGCTTTGCTTCGAGGTTGGCGAGGAATCCAGGTGCAACCAGTTCCAAGCCGAAGCTTTCAACTTCTTCATATAGGGCAGGTAGCCTTTCCTTAATCATGGCATTCAAGGAACAAGCCTTTCTGCTTAAGGCGTATGCTACCACGTTGGCCTTTCCAGGGTGGTATTGAACACTGAGGTCATAATCCTTGATCAACTCCAGCCATCTTCGCTGCCTCATGTTCAATTCCCTCTGAGTGAAAATATACTTCAAACTCTTATGGTCTGTGTATATCTCACATCGCTTCCCCAAAAGGTAATCTCGCCATGTTTTCAAGGCATGAACCACGACTGCCAACTCAAGATCATGAGTAGCGTAGTTCTCTTCATGAGGACGTAGCTTTATGGATAGATATGCTACAACTCTGCCTTCTTGCATCAGAACACCTCCAAGCCCGGTCCTCGATGCATCACAATATATCACAAACTCCTTGTGAATATAGGGGGTGGCCAAAACTGGGGTTGTGGTCAATCTCTTCTTGAGCTCCTGGAAGCTTTCATCGCATTTAGCTATCCATTCGAACTTCTTGTCCTTATTCAAAAGCTGGGTCATGGGTCGGGCAATGCTCGAGAACCCTTCCACGAACTTGCGGTAATATCCTGCGAGTCCGAGGAAGCTCTTGACTTCCTTCACGATAGTTGGGGATTGCCATTCAGTCACGGCTTCAATATTGGCAGGATCCAGTGATAATCCTTCTGCAATCAACACATTACCCAAGAATCCAACTTCATGCAGCCAGATTTCACACTTGTTGAATTTGGCGTAAAACTGGTGCTCTGGAAGGTTCTCTAGGACCAATCTCAAGTGTTCCTCATGCTCTTCTTCAGACTTGGAGAAGACGAGTATGTCATCAATAAAGACGACAACAAACTTGTCCAAGTACTCCATGAAGACTTTATTCATGAGGTACATGAAGTAGGCAGGGGCATTGGTTAACCCAAATGACATGACCGTGTATTCATACATGACATACCGGGTTACAAATTCCGTCTTCGGAATGTCTTGGGGTCTAATCTTTAGCTGATAGTACCCAGACCTGAGGTCGATCTTGGAGAACACCTTGGCTCCATTCAACTGATCGAACAGGTCTTCAATCTTGGGAAGTGGGTATTCGTTCTTTATTGTGACTTCATTGAGAGAACGGTAATCGACACAGAGTCTGATAGTCCCGTCCCTCTTTGACACAAATAGAACAGGTGATCCCCAAGGATAGATAGTACGGCGAATGAATCCTTTTCTGAGCTGCTCTGGCAATTGCTTCTTCAATTCAGCCAACTCTTCGGATCCTGTCCTATAGGGCTTCTTATAGATGGGCCTTGATCCGGGCATTAGCTCAATGATGAACTCAATGTCACGGTCAGGAGGCATTCCGGGCAGCTCGCTAGGAAATACATCTGGGTATTCACATACCACTGGCACTTGATCCAACTTAATTCCATCTAGACAGTTAGCCCGAGGGGCTTGAGTGGAGGAAGGGTTGGGAACATACCTGACTTTCACTCCTTAGCCATTAGTCATGGTGACAATCCTCTTGGCACAGTCTAACAAGCCTCGGTGCTTGGTCAACCAATTCATGCCAAGGATGACGTCCAAGCCCGGTGAATCCAGAACTATAAGGTCTGCTAGGAAGTCTACCCCGTTGATGTTAATCTCCACTCCTTTACAACCTATCCCAGACTTCATAACTGACCCCGGGGTTTGTATCAACATACGACTACCCAGGGGTGTAGGTTTCATGCCACTCTCTAATGCAAATTTTTGGGTGACAAAAGAATGCGAAGCTCCACAATCAAACAATATTGTTGCTGGGGTTGAGTTGACAAGGAACGTACCCAGTATGATGTTCGGGTCTTCCTGGGCATCCTCTGCGGTGACGCGATTCACCCGACCCTTGCCATTGTTGGGACGATTGCGGGGAGCTGGGTTCCTTGGTGGTGCTCCACGACCTTGACCTTGAGCTGGCGCATTGGGGTGCGGGGCATCTGGCTTCTTGTTGGGGCATAGCTTAGAGATGTGTCCAGACTGACCACACCCAAAGTAAGTGACTTGCCCAGGGTTGTTGTTGTAGTTTCTGCCACCATTGTTGTTATTGGGGTTGTTGTAAGCTAGCCTGGATTGCCATACTGCTGAAGCTGGTAGCTTGGACGAGGTGCAGGAGGTCTAGCCTGCTTTGGCTGATAGGTTGGCTTGGCCGGGGCTGGCTGCCAGGGGCAAGGCTTCTGGTTGCTGGAGCTACCCTTGCTAATTATCTTGCACTTGTGAGTGTCGTTTATGGCACGACGCTTGTCTTCTAGCATGAGGGCCTTGTTCACCAGGTCGAAGAAGGTGCGATGGTCACAGATAATGAGCTGATACTGCAGGGTCTGTTGAAGTCCCTCCATGAAGCATTCCTTCTTGGCAGCCTCTGTGTTGACATCTTCAGGTGCATACCTTGATAGCAGGTTGAACTTCTGCAGGTACTCCTTGACAAAGCCACTTCCTTGCTTCAACGCTTGGAATTCTCTCTTCTTTATAGCCATGATCCCAGAAGGAATGTGGGTAGTGTGGAATCCTTCCTTGAAGTCATTCCAAGTGATCACACGCTCACCTTGCATGACCTTGAATCCATCCCACCAAGCTCGGGTAGTACCTCCGAGGTAGTGAGAGGCATAAAGCACCTTCTCACGGTCCTCATTGCAATTGACTAGTGCAAGGAGGTCCTCGATGGTGCGGATCCAGTTGTCAGCATCCAAGGGTTCAGCAGTCTCGGTGAAGGTTGGGGGAGAATTCCTCATAAACTCAGACAGAGTGGAGCGGCCATTGACGTTCCTGCCTTGTTGCAAGTTGTTCACAAGGGCCTGAGCCATCTGCTGAATAGCAACATTGTTGGCTTCATGTTCCTCCCAGAGAACTTGGAGAAACTCAGCTATGGTCGTGTTCTTCAGTGGAGGTGGTGGCAGGGGAATGTCGCCTTGTGGCTGATCCTGGTGTCCTCCAGCGTGAGCAGTCCCGCCAGCTCCCTGTTGCTGTCTTGAGTTGCTGGCTTCAGGATTAGTGAAGGAGCTGTTGCGGGTAGCAGTCACCATCCTGTTTGGAGCAGCCAAGTCAAACAACTAAGATGGACAAGAGGAAAAGCAACAATGGAAAAGCGTTCCTAAGGGGGTTGGCCGAGTGCAATTGTGGTGAAACAAGGTCGAAGGACAAACATACATTAAGATAGACGATGGAGTCACTTACATGTTGCCTAAGGCAAAAAGCATGACTTGTATCGGAACAAAAACAACAAAACAATCAACAAGCACACATGGTTTTATATGAACCATTACACAGACTCAACTTCACATGAGGGGTACATGACTGATCCTACCCTAGGGGTTCTCAGACTCAAATGGTGGAGTGCTCGGTCTCGTAGTTACGCTCCTCTGGGTCTTCCTCCTATTCGTCATCCGAACGAGCATCATTCCTGGTCGTTGGGGTCAGGGAACGAGGAGGTCCATCCCGACGACGCTTTGCTGGCGGGTCGGTGAAGAGCTCACGGTACTCCTTCGCGCTCATGATATGACGACGTGTAGGTGCATCTCTAGCTCGGGGTACTCCTCCTCGATAAGCGACAAGTGGTCGTCCCTCGGGGGCTCCATCCTTATTGATCTTATCGGGCTTCGCCTTGGCTTGCCGAAGTAGCTCTCGGGTGTGGTGAAGTTCCTCGCGGAGCTTCACGGACTCCTTAATCAGGTTGTGAACCAGACTATCGGCAGAGAGGCTGAAGTAGGTATGGAACCTGAGCGGTGTGCCATCCTCCTTAGATGGAATCAGCGTCCAACTCTCGCCAAGATCATCCTTTCTGAAGGGTAAGTAGGGAGTAGCCGGCTCGTCAGCCATCTCGGGAATGATATCTCGAAGGTGCAAAAGTGCCTTGCGTGCAGCTGTCTCGACTGCGAGAATCATGGTCTCCATCTTTGGTCCTTCAAAGAACCAACTAGTCGGAGAGTCGTTTGCCTTCACGACCACTTCCACGTGGTACTCCTTCGTGACAGCATCGACCCTGTGCTCGTGGTAGAGGAAAACGGGTTGTTGGTGAAACTGGCACTTCTCCAGGCTATCCCCAAGGAGTAAGGGGAAGCCGGATGTCAGGAAGGCTTCGGGTACGATGGCCATCTACAAAAGTTTGAAAGGAGGAGAGTCAGCAGAGTGTTGTGTGAAGAATAGAAGAGGTACATATTACAAAATTCCTAAGTATGGATGCTAGGTGTAGTTTTGAAAATGGTTTTATCCTAACTAAGGTCCATGCTAACTAAGGGCTTCCTACAGTCAGGATGGCTCTGATACGAGCTCTGTGAGGACCCCGACTCATAAGGATCACCGAATGCACGTGTACAGTGATCCCAGATATCTATGCTCACCGAACACACAAAAGCTGAATAACAAGAGTCTTACATCCACATTTAGCGTTTTACACAAATAAAGACCATGAAGGTATATTCTTACATAGATAGGGCCACAAGGGCCAAACACCTAAATAGAACAAGCAACGGAAATCTTGATTGAAAGTGTGAACCCATGCCATCTGCCTTAAACCTACAAGCATTCTGACCGAGAAGCGTCCTAGTTCGCATGTTCATCACCAACAAACTCTTAACCATACTCTTGTTCTTCCATTCTTGGCCAATTAAATAACTAGTGGCAAGCCAATAAGTACTTTGAATGTACTCGCAAGCAACCCATGTTTGGAATGAGGTAATAACAATGCATGATGTAGCACTAATAGGTATTTTGCAGAAAGCAAATTTTGAATGCAATGACATGGTCAAGTAACTAGATAAGCATGCATTAACATTTTGTAGATATCCATATGAACAAGTTATAGGTATCATCATGATCATCAGGTTAAACATCTCATGCTCATTCATCATGTCAGGTCATCTGACTTAACTCAAGAGTCACCTCAATGTCAACCACACACACACGCCAAGTTTGTGAAAACATTTGGACGTAGCACAAGAGCGGTCATCCAACTATCCTTGACCATGGACACGGCTATTCGAATAGTTTTACGCTCTGCAGAGCTTGCACACTTTACCCACAAGACTCGGGGAACTTCCGTGTCATCCACGACTCGCGATACATCACATACCCGAGGTAAGCACTCGAACATTGCCTTTCCCATGGTGACACTAAACAAAGAGTCCTCTCATTGGTGCCATCCCTCATGATATACATCACACATATCATCCATGAGGGCACGCAATGGTGTGCCCGGTGCCTATAAAGACAGCGCATGGCCTTCCACTTCCGGGATGACCCTGTCTCAAGAGTGACCACTTCACTCTTGCTACTAGTAATGCAGGCTCCCTACTAGCACCAACCATGGTAATCAACAAAGCCCCATCCCATAAGGGGTATTGTGGTCGTACATGTAAGGTTGGAATAACGGTCGTAACTTACACCAATCCGTTTTTGAAAACCATACACACTCACTTGCTCCAGTACACCACTTCTTTCTCAAGTGGTCACCCAACTCATCATCATCTCCCTCGGGCATTAGTGGCACCCGACGGGGTTTTCAAAACGTCTTAGAAATCAACTCTTCCTTTCCATCAATATGCATAAATCCCAAAACCCACTTGCGTAGCATCTACTAGCATCCTATCTACACCGACCCACATAACCCTCATAAGGTGGTAGGGTCATGTACAATGCAAGTGTCAACGGTAAAAGTGTCGGAAGCAACCCACCGAAGTGGCCACTACTCCACATGATCAAGTATAACGAAACTAAAGTGCTATATGACATGCAATGAAAATGATTTCTTAATATGGTCAAAGGGCTGCTTGCCTGGCTCAACAAAGTCTTCGGGGTCTTCAAAGTCTTCGGGTCCAACTCCGTCGTCAATAGCGCAATCTATCGTCGCGATAAATAACGATAAATATAAGCACGACACAAAAATATAGCACACAAGAAAATATTAAAAATGCTACCCTATTCTGATAAATACTAAAAACTATACTAAAAATATGTGTTTATAATTTTGCTATGAAAAACATTTTTGAAAACTATTTAACAGAGGCAAAGGATGCTTAAATTGGGTTTTAAAATAAAACACTATATAAAAGTTTTTCAAAATTTTATACAAAAGGCACTATTAAATTCTATGGAATATTCTAAGATTTTAGGTGGAAAAATTATTGTCATTGGGTTTATTTTCTGATCTGTGGAATTTTTGGAAAACAGGAAGAAAAAAGAAAAAAGGAAAAATGGGCACAGTGCCCGGGCTAGAGCCAGCCAGCTGCTGGGCTGACCTAGTGGCCAACCAGGCCGGGTGTGCTGGCGCCCCTGCGTGCGTCAGGTTTCAAACCTGACGGACGGGGCCTAGTGGCCAACAAGAGAGAGAGCACGGGAGGGGGGAGATGAGAGGCCGACAGGTGGGACCCACCTGTTGGATCCTTCTCCCACCTCGGGGCAGAGAGGGGAGGCACTCACCGACGGTGATGCGGGGCGCGGCGATGGCAGGCGAAGGCGGGAACGAGCTCGGGGCTGAGCCGCCGTTCCGGAGGAGGTTGAAGGAGTGCCGGAGGAGGTCGGAGTCGCCGGCAGAGAGCACCCGTGGCGGAGGGAGTTTCAGGAGAGATCGCTGGGGCCACTCCGTGCTGCAAATAGGATGGGGTCGAGGGATAAACAGGTCAAGAGGGCAAGGGAAGACCAGCGGAAGGTAAATGGGGGACCGGAGGGGGTTGCTACCAGGAGATCGGCGACGGGGCTACCGCGGCGGTCCTCGGCTCGATCCCGAGCACAGAGTGAGAGGGAGGGGCTCGGGCTCTGCTAGCGGTCGATGGGGGTGAAGAGTGAGCCAGAGGAGGGGAGAGAGAGGCCTAGGAGGCTTAAATAGAGATAGGGGGGACGGAGCACCATGAACCCGTGCGCCAGCGAGGTCATGGCTGAGGCCAGAGGGGGAGAGAGCTCGCGAGGGCTGCTCGGGGTGTTCCTGGGGTCTGTCTAGGCCCACAAGAGAGAGGAGAGGGAGCAGGGGGCGCACGCGTGCGAGCCCCATGGTTGGCCGAGAGGGGTGGCATCGGGCACACGCGAATAGGGGTGAGAGAGAGCCAGGGAGGAGAGGGCCGACACGTTGGAGCATTGCGGACGTCGAGGGGATCTCGGGGGACAGTTTCCCCAATCCCAAGGCCGTCGGAAGTCCTCGGGATGCTCCTGCTACAGTGCGGGCATGCACTGTAGCGTGCTCTAGAGCATGCCTTTGGCATGGCATGGCATGCTTGCATGCTCTGACGCGCTCTTGCATGTCTAATAGCTCTTGGATAACCTAGAGATGCTCTAGGAGCTAGGAGAGGCTAGGAAGAAAAGAAATGGAGTGGGGAGAGGGTAAAATGCTCTAGTCATGGTGAAACAGAGGGGTAAATGTGGGTTTTGCCACACTTACCCAATGAACCTTAGCCAAAGAAACTTACTTGAGGTAAAATACAATACTAGGTAGCTGTGGTAAAATTTTGGAGGCAAGGGGAAGAGCAGAGGTGGTGAAAATAGGAACCTTACCATTTCACCAGAAGGTGTTTGATGCGTGTTTGGGCAAGGTAGATTTACCCACTTACTGTGATATTTAACAGGATCTAATGGTGGGTAAAAATGAGATGGATCACCAGGTTTGAGCTCAAATGAGTGAAGTTGACAATAGCAACTTTGTGAACCCTAGAAACTAGCAGAATCAGGTTTCTGTAGATCCAGCTATGCTAATATAATCCCCTTGATGCACCACTTAGTGTAGCATCATTATTTGGTGATTAGAACATGTCCACAAAGTTTGGGGTCAAGCGAAGAAACTGCACCATTTAAAGTTGTTCAAATTTGAATCTGGACAGGGAGGGGTTTGGAATAGTTTGATGAACCAAACCATCTTGGATTGAGATGAAACTTTGCAATATGATCACCTATGATAGTGTTGACTTGCTGGAGGTTTCCTAGAATTTATTGAGAATATTTCTTACAGAAATATTCGAAAAGTTTGATTAGGATAGAAAGGGTTTTGAGGGGTTTTGCCCATGAATTTGAACATGACCATGTGTGAAACTCATATATATGGAAAATATATGTCCACTGAGTTTCCCTAAATTTTCTCAAATATTTTGAAAGCATTTAAAATATATTTTTCCTATCAAAAACCATTTCTAGTTTTAAGAAAAAACCTTCAAATAAAATATTAAAATAATCTTTAAAATTAATATTTGGTGTTTTTAGGAAGTCATATATATAGTAGGTTTGTTTTAAAGCCTTTGGGGAGAAATAATCCACCCAATTTGAGGACTTGCAGTGCAAACGTCAATTCAGGGGTTTTTGAAGACTTAATTTGAATACATCCTTTTTGGTCATACTAATTTTGGATAAAAATAGTTTTGGGCACTATTCACATGGCATGATCATTGGTCAAGAGGTTTGGGTCAAGGAAGATGAATATGAAGAGGGATAGAATCTAAGAGTGCCATACACAAACAACTCAGCAAGCAACAAGCAACAATTCAAGCATGCACAAGCATTAAAAAAGTTTTCATTGGCTCCAAATTTTGTAAATCCAAGCATAACAAGGTGATATGAACACAGGGTGTGATAACGCCTTCCATAGCTTCTCCCGCGTAGTGCGGAAGAGGTTCCGAACTATGGGCTCGGCTTTGAGCCTTCAAGCCCATGGAGGAGTGTCCCGCCGCTGGTAGGGGAGGATGCATATTTAGAGCATCACCTGGACCACATTGGTCAGCTTGGTGTTGTCCTCGACCAAGGAGTGGATACGCTTCTGCAGACCGGTCACCTCCTTGCTCGACCCCCAAATGAGGCCCTTTTCAAGCCATGAAGCCAGTCAGGTCGGGGGACCGGATCTAAATGCGGTGGCGGGGTAGTGACCTTCTTCTTGTGGTTCAGTGATGTAGAACCACTCCTTTTGCCACCCCATGATGGTGTCGATGAGGGTGCCCGACGGTCACCCGATGCGGGTAAGTTTGCCAATGATGGCCCCGCCACAGTCGGTGTGTTTGCCTCCAACGCACTTCGTCTTGATGTTGAAGACCTGCAGCCAGAGCCCGAAGTGCGGCTCGCTGTGCAGGAAGGCCTCGTAGACGAGGATGAAGGCCAAGATGTGCAAGATGGAGTTTGGCAGGAGGTCATGGAAATCGAGGTCGTAGAAGAACATCAGCCCCCTAACGAAGGGGTGGAGTGGGAAGCTCACCCCCTGATGAAGTGGGGGATGAACACTACCCGCTTGCCTGGCCTGGGCGTGGGTATCACTTGGCCCTCCTCCGCCGTGCGATGAGGGATGTTGGTGGGGAGGTAGCCGGCCTTCTTGAGGTTGAGTATGCCCTTGTTTGAGACCGTGGAGGCTTCCCACTAGCCGTTGGAGCCTGCCATTGCTGAGCTCGGGAGCGGGGGTGGAGAAACCTAGATCTGTGCTCTGGAGGCGCAAGGGAATGGGAGGCGGAGGAGTCGAATGGAGAGCATGGAAGGCCTTTGGGGTTTTCTTTCTCCTTTTATGAGGTCTATCGATTCGGGCTCCCCTTGCTGCGCCATGAATCCCTCCACTTCCCAAGGCGGGCGAGCCGTTGCATGCGCATGATTAAGTATATCCCATATAAAATGGGACACAATCGGCATGTTGATAGATCATTTTGATGAAACGGCCTCGAACCGCGCATCGAGTACGTGTAGTTGGCCTATCGGTCATGGTGGCCCGTGACCTTTCGTCAGAAAGGTCTTCAAGGGACGTTATCTTTTCCGCCGACATTTGGTCTTCGGAGCCAGTTAACTTCAGTATTCCGACGTGCCACTGTACGGGAGATTACTTGTCATCGGAGGCCGAACTATGGTTCGGTAGGAAGGAACTCACCTCACAAGCCGAAGACTCTGTTCGCAAAGTAATTGGAGTTGAATTCCCTCGGCATTGGAGGCAATTCCGGGGGCTACTGAGGGAGTCTTGGATTAGGGGGTCCTCGAATTGCCGACCTATTGTTGTGGGCCAGACTGCGAGGGCTACTTGCCGAATACCAGAAGATTTGAAGGCCCGGTCTCTAAGTTGGAAGCTTTGGGAAGCACGGCTTGCACTCCATGTCTGATGTAGTAGTTAGGCATGTTTATCTCTTCGGCATGTAACCAACCTTGTGTAAACCCTAGGCCTCCTCGGCATCTATATAAGCCGAAAGGCTTTAGGGTATAGACACAGAAGAACTCATCTAGGATTAGCTAGACGATCTCGAGGTAGATCAACTCTGTAACCCCATACATCATCAATACAACCAAGCAGGATGTAGGGTATTACCTCCATATGAGGGCCCGAACCTGGGTAAACTCGTGTCCCCTTTGTCTCCTGTTACCGTCGATCCTAGTCTCACAGTTCGGGGCCCCCTACCCGAGATCCACCACTTTTGAGACCAACACCAGTTACGCGCCATCTGGCGAGGAGCCATCTTCGGTAAGCAGCTAAAGAAGATGATGAAGAAGCTATTTTGTATGGAGACACATGGTCAGTACACAGCTCACGTGGCAGAGAAGAAGTCCCGCAACCATGACGAGCTCATGATGAAGCACCTTGGGATGCAGGTTGCCAAACAGGTTTGAGGACATGATCACTGATGAGGAGGGTTGGATTGCTTAGCATTGCAAGTGGGACTCGGATGTTCATATTGTTGCTGAAGATGACATCTCCAGGTAACGGGAGTGGTGATGATTACCCCCTACGTCGCTACCACCTTGGATCATCATAGTGATTTCTATCCTTTTAGTGTCTCGGTGCCAAAGGGGGAGAGAGTCTAGGGGATTTGCTGAGTTATGAGTGCGTCTTATTTGCTTGCTTTATTTGCTCGTCAACTCGTTTATCATTTTATTTGGTTTGTGTTTGTGAGACCTAAAGAGCGAGTCATATGATGTGAGACATATGCTACCCTTTACTTATCTATGTATGTCTGAGTACTCTACTAGTTTGTGAGTTTTATACTTATCGTGTGCTCTATGTTTATGCTCACATGCTATCTCTAGCTTATGCTTATCTCTCATCTTGTTAACGCAAGTGTTTTCGGTCTATAAAATATAGAGGGAGTGTTGATCCTAGTGTGTGCGCTTTGCATTCCAAAATCATATCTAAATAGCGCACAGATCTAAGGGGATCCCGTCTATGTTTTGTAGACTTTGGGTTTGATCATTATCTTTGTACATCTTTCGTGCAAATCCCATGTTGTCATCAGTCCACCAAAAAAGGGAAGATTGTTAGAGCATATTTCTCCCTCGGTGGTTTTGGTGATTGATGACAATGCATTTGCAGACTAATCTTGTGCATTAAGCCTTTTAGATAATCTATCATATGGAACACGACGATTCGAGCCCCTCGATGGATAATAGTGAATACGGTTATTTTCCTGTGTTTCATTTTTGGTGGAATTGAGTCATAGGAGAACCGTACTACTAAGAGGGGTCCGCTTCAAAAAGGTTTGGGTGGAATCAACATGTACACACTTTCATTTGCACCCTTATTCCTTCCCCGCATCAATGGAGTTGGTCCTCTGTTTCCATTGCTTAGGTCCTGAAGGCCCCAAATGGTTGTAGCACTCTGGTAAGTGGTAGTATCACTTTGGGTAGGTGGTAGTACCACCTACAGGAGGTAGTATCCCTATCCAGTACCACATGTACTACCGTTGCCTCCGGGGGTCTCGACTTTTGGTGTGAGACTACGCAGTAGTGGGATGGCAGTGTGGCGCGATAGGACCGCCTATAAGTGCTAGTACCGCCCATCACTACTGATCCACTTTCGCTCTCCTTCTGTACCCTTAGGACTCTCAACGAAGGTAGGGTGGCAGTGGGGCGAGGCGCTACTGCTTGTAAGTTGTAGTACACCTTAGCGGTACTGCCTCCATCCCCAGTCTCTGCCTTGCCTGCGAGGGCCCTTGTGTTGCAACCCCAATGGATGTCCCACTGGGGCGAGCACTAGTATCACTCCGGCAGCACTACCAACTCATGGCTTTGTGCCATTGATCTACGCAGCGATCACGACCGTGCAAGCGGTAGTACCGCTCCCATGAGCAGTAGTTGGGGAATGTTGCATGGGAAACAAAAAAATTCCTACGCACACGCAAGATCTATCCATGATGATGAGCATCTACGACAGGGAGAGTGGATCTACACACCCTTGTAGATCGCTAACCGGAAGCGTTAAGAAATGCGGTTGATGTAGTCGAACATCTTTGCGATCCAATCACGAGTCATCCCACGATCTCATCACGAGCTGTCCTGCGATCCCATCATGTTCCTTCCGATCTAGTGCCGAACGGACGACACCTCAGCGTTCAACACACGTGCAGCTTGATGATGCCTTCACCTCCTCGATCCAACGAGCAATGGTAAAGTAGTAGATGAGTTCTGGCAGCACAACGGCGTGGTGACGGTGGTGGTGAAGAACAATCTCCATAGTTCTTCACCAAGCACAACGAAAACTATGATAGAGGATAAACTAGAGGGACAGGGTTGCCGGCACATGGCTTGGGAAAACTTGACGTGTTCCAGGTGCTAGCCCCGCCCCTTTATTTATATGTTGAACCTTGCGGTCGAAACTTGGAGAAACATCCTCCTCAAGGTCGGTTTGGCACGCACGAAAGAGTCCTTCTCGGATTCCAGGACCAGACGCCAGGGTCCTTGGCGTCTGGCCCCAGACGCCAGGGTCCCTGGCGTCTAGCCCCTGGCCTGCACAAAACTCCTTTTGCACCTTCCTAAAGCCGCATGGGCTTTACCCCTTGGCCCAAATAAAGTGTTCTCATACCCGAACATTTTGGGAAACAACCGAAACCCCTTCCGGTGAATTCTAGAACCCTTCAGGAGACCAAACACTATTATCCCATATATCAATCTTTACCTCCGGACTATTCCGGATCTCCTCATCATGTCCGAGATCTCATACGGGAATCCGAACAACTGTCGGTCACCAACATAACAACTCAACTATACTTATATCATTGCTAAACGTTAAGTGTGTAGACCCTGCGGGTTCGAGACCTATGCAGACATGACCGAGACACCTCTATGGTCAATAACAAATAGCGGAACCTGGATGCCCATATTGGCTCCTACATATTCTACGAAGATCTTTATCGGTTGAACCTCTATGTCAAGGATTCAGTTAATCCCGTATCCCGTTCCCTTTGTTATTCGGTATGTTACTTGCCCGATCGTCGGCATCTCTATACCTAGTTCAATCTCATTACGGGCAAGTCTATTTACTCGTTACGTAATACAAGATCATGTGGCTAACACATTAGTCACTTCCCTTGCAAGGCTTGTTGTGATGTTGTATTACCGAGTGGGCCCTGAGATACCTCTCCCTCACACGGAGTAACAAATCCCAGTCTTGATCCATGCCAACCCAACAGACTATTCGAATTATGCCCTAGAGGCAATAATAAATTAGTTATTATTATATTTCCTTGTTCGTGATAATAGTTTATTATCCATGCTATAATTGTATTGATTGGAAACTAAATACATGTGTGGGTATATAGACAAGATTGTGTCCCTAGTATGCCTCTAGTAGACTAGCTCGTTGATCAAAGATGGTTAAGGTTTCCTAGCCATGAACATGATATGTTATTTGATAACGGGATCACATCATTAGGAGAATGATATGCTGGAAAATACCCAACTATAAATGTAGCATATGATCGTGTTAGTTTATTGCTACGGTTTTTTGCATGTCAGTTCCTATGGCCATGAGATCATGCAACTCACTGACACCGGAGGAATACCTTGTGTGTATCAAACATCGCAACATAACTGGGTGACTATAAAGGTGCTCTAGAGGTATCTGCAAGGGTGTATGTTGGGTTTCCATGGATCAAGACTAGGATTTGTTACTCCGTGTGACAGAGAGGTATCTCGAGGCCCACTCGGTAATACAACATCACAACAAGCCTTGCAAGCAAAGTGACTAATGTGTTAGCCACATGATCTTGTATTATGGAACGAGTAAAGAGACTTGCCGATAACGAGATTGAACTAGGTATAGAGATACCGATGATCAAATCTCGGGAAAGTAACATACCGAAGAACAAAGGGAACATTATATGGGATTAACTGAATCCTTGACATAGAGGTTCAACCGATAAAGATCTTCGTAGAATATGTGGGAACCAATATGGGCATCCAGGTCCCGCTATTGGTTACTGACCATAGAGGTGTCTCGGTCATGTCTGCATAGTTCTCGAACCCGCAGAGTCTACACACTTAACATTTGGTGACTATATAAGTATAGTTGAGTGATCACGTTGGTGACCGAAAGTTGTTTGGTGTCCCGGATGAGATCTCGGACATGACGAGGAGCTCCGGAATAGTCCGGAGGTAAAGATTGATATATGGGATAATAGTGTTTGGTCTCCGGAAGAGTTCCGGAATTCACCGGAATAGTTTCGGATGTTTCCCAAAATATTCGGGGTACAAGAACACTTTATTTGGGCCAAGGGGTAAACCCCATGAGGCTTTAGGAAGGTGCAAAAGGTGTTTTGCGGAGGCTAGGAGCTAGACTCCAGGGACCCTGGCGTTTGGGGCCACACGCCGAGGACCTTGGCGTCTGGTCCTGGAGTCCGAGGAGGACTCTTTCCTTGCAGGCAAACCGACCTTGAGGAGGATTTTTCTCCAAGTTTCGACCCTAGGGCTCAACATATAAATAAAGGGGCGAGGCTAGCACCTGGAACGCATCAAGTTCCCCCAAGCCGTGTGTTGGCAACCCCGTCCCTCTAGTTTATCCTCCGTCATAGTTTCCATTGTGCTTGGCGAAGCCCTATGGAGATTGTTCTTCACCACCATCGTCACCACGTCGTTGTGCTACCGGAACTCATCTACAACTTCACCATTGCTTGCTGGATCGAGGAGGTGAAGGCCTCATCAAGCCGCACATGTGTTGAACATAGAGGTGCCATCTGTTCGGCGCTAGATCGGAAGGACCATGATCAAGATCGCGAGATGCATCATGATGGAATCGCGGGACGGATCATGATTGGATCGCTAGATGGATCATGATGGGATCACGGGACGCTCGGCTATTTGTATCGCAAAGACGTTCGACTACATCAACCGTGTTTCCTAACACTTACGCTTAGCGATCCGCAAGGGTATGTACATCCACTCTCTCTCTCTCGTAGATGCTCATCACCATGGACAGATCTTGCGTGTGCGTAGGAATTTTTTTGTTTCCCATGCAACGTTCCCCAACACAGACACCCTCGGAGATACCTGTAGAGCACTTATAGCCACCCAGTTACGTTGCGACATTTGATACACACAAGGTAATCCTCCAGTGCCAGTGAGTTGCATGATCTCATGGTCAGAGGAACAAATACTTGACATGCAGAAAACTATAGCAATAAACTGACACGATCATATGTTATGTTTATAGTTTGGGTCTTGTCCATCACATCATTCTCCTAATGATGAGATCCCATTATCGAATGACATCTCATGTCTATGGCCAAGAAACCTTGACCATCTTTGATCAACGAACTAGTTAACTAGAGGCATACTAGGGACATAGTGTTGTCTATGTACCCACACATGTATTTCAGTTTCCAATCAATACAATTGTAGCATGGATAATAAACGATTATCATGAAGAAGGAAATATAATAATAACCAATTTATTATTGCCTCTAGGGCATATTTCCAATAGTCTCCCACTTGCACTACAGTCAATAATCTAGTTCACATCACCATGTGATTTACATTGTTATGAATCCAACAACCAATGTGTTCTGGTGTCCGATCATGCTTTGCATGTGAGAGAGGTCTTTAGTCAATGGTCTGCAACATTTAGATCCGTGTGTTCTTTGCAAATCTATATGTCATACTGTAGACAGTGCTACCTGATACCTCTCCATCTTATCCACTTTTCCAAACTCTTTTTCCCTTGTTTTGGACTCTAATTTGCATGATTTGAATGGAACTAACCCGGACTGACGCTGTTTTTAACAGAATTGCCTTGATGTTATTTTTGTGCAGAAATAAAATTTCTCAGATTGTCCTGAAAATTTACGGAGAATATTTTTGGATTTAATAAAAATACTGGCGCAATAATTAACTAGGGGGGGGGGGGGGCACCTACACGCCACAAGCCTGCTAGGCGCGGCCACACCCTAGCAGCGCCTAGCAGGCTTGTTGGGCCCTCGTGGCTCCTCCAACCTCCTCTCCAGCTCCATATAACCCTATTCGCGGAGAAAAAAATCAGCGAGAATAGTTCACCATGTTTCACGATACGGAGCCACTGCCTCCTCCTGTTCTTCCTCGGGAGACCAGATTTGAAGTCCGTTTTGGGCTCCGGAGAGGGGAAATCGATGCCATCATCATCACCAACCATCCTTCATCACCAATTCCATTATGCTCTCTGCCGTTCATGAGTAATCCCATCGTAGGCTTGCTGGACAGTGATTGGTTGGATGAGATTTATCATGTAATCGAGTTAGTTTGGTTAGGGTTTGATCCCTAGTATCCACTATGTTCTGAGATTGATGTTGCTATGACTTTGCTATGCTTAATACTTGTAACTAGGGCCCAAGTGCCATGATTTCAGATCTAAACCTATTATGTTTTCATGAATATATATGTGTTATTGAACCTATCTTGCAAGCTGTAGACACCTATTACGAGTTATGATCCACATCCCCAAGGGTGACAATAACTGGGATTCTTTCCGGTGATTACCGTAGTTTGAGGAGTTCATGTATTCACTAAGTGATAATGCTTTGGTCTAGTTCTCTATTAAAAGGAGGCCTTAATATCTCTTAGTTTCCATTAGGACCCCGCTGCCACGGGAGGGTAGGACAAAAGATGGCATGCAAGTTCTTTTCCATAAGCACTTATGACTATATATGGAATATATGCCTACATTACATTGATGAATTGAACCTAGTTCTATGTCATCCTATGTTATAGCTGTTGCATGATGAATGACATCCAACATAATTATCCATCACTGATCCATTGCCTACGAGCTTTCCACATATTTTGATATCTACTAAGTTACTTCTCCGTTGCCACTGTTACGATCACTATAAAACTGCTACTGTTACTTTTGCTACCATTACCGTTACTTCCATACTACTTTGCTACTGACTACTTTGCTGTAGATATTAAGTCTTTCAGGTGTGGTTGAATTGACAACTCAGCTGTGAATACTCGAGAATATTCTCTCGCTCCCCTTGTGTCGAATCAATAAATTTAGGTTGAATACTCTACCCTCGAAAACTGTTGCGATCCCCTATACTTATGGGTTATCAAGACCTTTTTCTGGCGCCGTTGCCAAGGAGCATAGCTCTATTCTCTGAGTCACTTGGGATTTATATCTGTTGATCACTATGAAGAATCTGAAAGATCCAAAAACCAAGATCTATCCCTCTACTACGAGGGGAGGTAAGGAACTGCCATCTAGCTCTGCACTTGATTCCCCTTCTGTTATGAGTAAGTTTGCGACACCACCACCTTCTAGTAATTCTGATATGTTGCAAGTAATTGATGATGCCACTTATGATATGCATGATGCTTATGATGATACTTTTGCTTGATAATATTGTGCCACTGGGAGAATTTCTTAATGAACAAATTGCTAGAGCCAATGCTGAAAATTATGATACTTCTAAAACTGATGAAATTATTGAAACTGAACACTTTGAGACACCTGCTAGACCTAGCTCTCCTAGATATGAATTGGCTGATATTCCCGAGGGTCATGTTATGGAAGGAGAGGTAGCTAGGGACTCTCTTTCTTGTAAGGATAGAGATTATCTTAAAAAATTACTATGCAAGTGGAAAGAAAAATCTTTGAATGCTAGAATGAAATATGATCCTAAGTTGACTACTTCACCTATCTTTGTTATTGATAAGGATTATGAATTCTCTATTGATCCTGAGTTGATTACTTTGGTTGAATCTGACCCTTTCCATGGTTATGAATCTGAAACTCTTGTGGCGAATCTTACTAAATTGAATGATACGGCCACCCTATTTACTCATGACGAAAAAGATGTTATTACTATATCCTTAAGTTATTTCCTTTCTCATTAAAGGGTGATGCTAAGATATGGTTTAATTCTCTTGCTCGTGGTTGTGTGCATAGTCCCCAGGATATGATATATCACTTCTTTGAAAAATATTTTCCTACCCATAAGAAACAAGCTGCCTTGCAGGAAATATTTAAATTTGTGCAAACTACAGAAGAGAGTCTCCCACAAGCTTGGGGGAGGCTTCTCCAGTTACTTAATGCTTTGCCTGATCATCCTCTCAAGAAAAATAAAATACTTTATATCTTTTATAATGGACTAACCAATGCTTCTAGGGAGCCCTAGATAGTTGTACTGGTTGTGTTTTCAGGGAACGGACAGTTGAACAAGCTGAAATACTACTGAATAATTTATTGAGCAATGATAATGATTGTACTATTCCCGAACCACCTCCGAAGCCAACTCCGAAGAAAAGAGGTATCCTATTCCTCAGTCCTGAAGATATGCAAGAGGCAAAGAAATCTATGAAAGATAAAGGTATTAAAGCTAAAGATGTTAAGAATCTACAACCTATTGAAGAAATACATGGTCTCGATAACCCAACACAGGTAGTAAAAGTAAATTCTATTTGTAGATTTGATGAAAGTGGTATCCCTTATAATAAGTCTGCTAGCCAATGCTTGGATGAGTTTGATAATTTTGTTGTTAAGCAAGAAATTTTTAATGCTTATGTTAATAGACAATTGAAACATAATGCTTTCATGCTTGATCGTTTAGGTGATTATATGAGTAGAACTATCAACGAGCTTAAACTGATTAGTAAACATGCTTCCATGGTAACTACTCAAGTAGAACAAGTGCTTAAGGCATAGAATGATTTGCTTAATGAGATGAACAGTATGAACAATGATCATTCTGTTAGAGTTGTGACTAGAGGTGGAAGAATGACCCAGGAACCTTTGTATCGTGAGGGCCACCCTAAGAGAATGGAACAAAGATTCTCAAAGGAGTAATATTGATGCACCTAGTCGTTCCGGTAATAAGAGGATCAAGGATGATGATAGAACCTTGCATGCTGCTAGTGAACCTGTTATAGATACTCATAAAAACCCAAATGATATTTCTATTTCTAATGCTGAGACACAATCTGGTGATGAACATGAGCCTAGTGATAATATTAATGATGATGTTCATGTTGATACTCAGCTTAGTAATGATAATGATGTGGAGATTGAACCCGCAGTTGATCTTGATAACCCACAACCTAAGAATAGAAGATATGATAAAGGAGATTTTATTGCTAGGAAGCATGGTAAATAAAGAGAACCATGGGTTTAGAAACCCATGCCCTTTCCTCCTAAACCATCCAAGAAAAAGGATGATGAGGATTTTGAGCGCTTTTTTGAAATGCTTAGACCTGTCTTTTTGCGTATGCGCTTGACTGATATGCTGAAAATGTCTCCCTATGCTAAGTATATGAAAGATATTGTGACTAATAAGAGAAAGATACCGGAAGCTAAGATTTCCACCATGCTTGCTAATTATACTTTTAAGGATGGAGTACCAAAGAAACTAGGAGATCCAGGAATACCAACTATACCATGCTTTATTAAAGGGAATTATGTTAAAACTGATTTATGTGATTTGGGAGCTGGTGTTAGTGTTATGCCTTTCTCTTTATATCATAGACTTGATTTGAATAAGTTGACACCGCTTGAAATATTTTTGCAAATGGTTGATAAATCAACTGCTCTACCTATCGGTATTTGTGAGGATGTACCTGTCATAGTTGCAAATGCTACTATCTTAACGGACTTTGTTATTCTTGATATTCCCGAGAACGACAATATGTCGATCATCCTTGGTAGACCCTTTTTGAATACTGCATGGGCTGTTATTGATTGCAACAAGGGCAATGCCACTTTTCATATTAATGGTAATGATCATACATTACACTTTCCGAAGAAACAACCTCAAGTTCATAGTATCAACTCTATTGAAAAAATTCCAACCATTGTTATTGGAGGCTTTGAATTCCCTCTTCCTACTATCAAGAAGAAATATGATATACTTATTGTTGGGGATATGTATATCCCCATTGAGGTAACTTAGTGTTATTCAAAAATTCCTCGGTTTCATGTTACCCGAAAGAAGTTTGTTAATAAGACTTGATCAACCTTATTGATGGATTCCTTTTGATGATCATGAGATGGATGAATTTAGAAAGCACAACTTTCTGTACCCAACTTTTACTTTCTGTTAGTTAGAATAAATAAAGTAAAATGCTATTATTTTTCCATTTTCTGAGTTTCCCTAGCAATAAAAAATTGAGCTGAAAAAAAAGTTCTTCAAATGCCATAAAAAAGGAGTATGATTTTTTCTAGAATATTTTAAAATATCTGGCACTGAGCACACTACAGGTGGCTGCACCAATGGGCCACAAGCCCACAAGGCGCCCCCCTGGCCGCGCCTAGAAGGCTTGTGGGTCCCACATGGCCCCCTCCACTTATTCCAGCACCCATCCACTTCATCTTCCTCCAGAAAAAATCCCACCATTCCTCAAACCCGTGTTCTAGATCATTTTGCTGCCATTTTAGATATCCTTTGTTCAAAGCTTCATTCGCAAAAACTATTTTGGGAGATTGCTCTTCGGTATGTGACTCCTCCAATGGTCCAATTAGTTTTTGTTGTAGTGCTTTATATATTGCAATTTTTTGCTACTGTGGTGACCTTGTTCTTGAGCTTGCATGTCAAATTTATATGGTCCCAAGTATTTTTGATGCATGATATAGCCTCTAGGCACTTGATGGAGTGGTTGCTATGAGTTTTGTTGAGTTGTGTGCACTTTTATTTTGAGTCACTAAAAATTTCAAAAAAATTCAGAGAAAGAAAAAGATGTTTAGGAGATTGCTAAGGGGTTCTTCAAGCCGGAGTTCTAAAGAAGATGAAAATGAAATGAGGGAGAAGCCCAAGTATAATCTTCCTCGCGTCGTAGAAGTTCGACCATGTGAATGGCCGTGTGACACATTCTTGAGGGCAACCAGAATTTATGAATATTTCCATTATTTGGTCGAGAATGCAAGCATCACCGACTTCCTCAATGATAAGTGTGATCAGTACCTCTTGCTCATGAATACCTTTGTGTGAAACTTTCATTTTCATTCTAGGGAAAATCCTCCTACGGTAGAATTTAACTTATATGATGTGCCTAAGAAAATGAACCTTTACGATTTTTGCAAAGTCTGCAAAATACCCTATGAGGGCAACATCAGGGAACCACATCCTCGAGACATGGAAGATTTCATTGCCACAATTACTGTAGGGGAAGAGAGAGGTGTGTCAAAGGCAATAGCGGCTAGTTTACATTTTCCTATGCTTTGTTATTATTCATTATTTGTGGGAAGATGTTTAGTTGGTCGCTAGGAGAGTGGAAGTCTTAGTGCTCCTGACCTCGCCATTTTGCACCATGCTTTATTCGCTGATAGAACCTTTAGCCTGGGCGCTATGGTGGCCTAGCAGTTGAACACCAACCGTTCGAAGGGGCCCATCTTCGGAGGCATCTATGCATCTCGCTTAGCCAAACATTTTGACATACCCATTAGGCTTAACGAGAGGGGTGAAAGGCTGCTACCCTCGAAGTTTTTCGATTATGACCTTATGCTAGCTCATGATGTTATTAAGAAAAATGATGATAGGAGGTTGCTTTACAATTTAGTTTTTAGCCAGGGTACTTGTGAAATTATTACTCTGCCTGCTTCTTCTTTGTTCGATATTCGCTCAGGCAGGTACACCATTATGCCCGGAGACCTTTATAAATATTGGGGTCTGACGCAACCCCGGCTCCAGAACTGGCACCAGCCCTTGATCCGTACCCGGAGCCAGTTTTTCAGCGGGAGCCGCAGGAGTTCGCCAACCAATGGAATTATGATGACGCTCCTAAGTATCCCGGAGAGAGCTCTTTCTAGCCATGGTCATAGACCAACTTAGGTCAAAAGCCTAAGCTTGGGGGAGTACGTATTTCTCACCAACTTTACATTCATGTTGACACACTCACCTTTAGTAGTCGGCGTTCATACTCTTTCATTGTACCATCCATGGTAGTTTTTATTTTCTTGTTTCGCTTTCTTCTTGTGTGTTTAATTAACTTTGAGAAAATCCGAAAAAATTAGTTGTAGCTTTACTTCCTAGGTTGCTTAGTTGTAGCATTAAAAGAAAACACAAAAAGATTTTTCATTCTTCTTTTGCTTGTTGGGAAGCTTTCTCGTGTAAATAGTTTTCCTTGTTCTTGTTTTGAATTTCTTTCCTTTGGGTTGTAAGGGGAAGACCACAATGAAAATATTGAGTGGCTCTCATATGAATTATTGTTTACCTGTCAGAGAGCCTATATTACCTTGTCTGCTCCTTTGAGTTATTGCTTGCAGATTCCATCTTAGTCCAATGCACATGCACTCTTATTATTATCCACACCGTTCGGTCGTGCAAGTGAAAGGCAATAATGACAATATTTGATGAAAAGATTGAGATGGAGAAAAATTGGTATGAACTCAACATATCTTGCTATTGTAAATATGATTAGCTCATCATTCCGAATTCAGTTCATCATGGGTGAAACATATTTGCAATGACAATTAGAGATTATAGTTACTCATGCCATTCTTAATTATCTAAGAGTGGATAATGGTTTGTCTTGGGTGCCAACATGCATATTAAAATGGTTGTGATATAGTATGATGGGGTGGTATCCTCCTTTGAACGATTCAAGTGGCTTGACTTGGCACATGTTCATGCATGTAGTTGAAACAAAATCAACATAGCCTCCACGATATTTATGTTCATAGTGATTTATATCCTACTCATGCTTGCATTCAATGTTGGTTAATCTCAAAGCATGTTGATGACTGTGTCGCTCTCTAGTTGGTCGCTCCCCAGTCTTTTGCTAACCTTCACTTGTACTAAGAAGGAATACTGCTTGTGCATTCAATTCCTCAAACCCAAAGTTGTTCCATATGAGTCCACCATACCTACCTATATGTGGTATTTACTTGCCGTTCCAAGTAAATTTGCATGTGACAAACTCTAAACCTTCAAATGAACATTTTGTTTTGTATGCCCAAATCGCTCATGTGGCGACTGGGGGCTGTCAGTATCTTCCATGCTAGGTGGTTTATTCTCACGATATGTGTTTATTCGCTATCATTCATGAGAAAGTGGCTGGTAATCGGGATGCCCAGTCCCATGCTCGAAATAAAAGCAAAATATATTAAGAAAAACTCCCCCAGAAATGTGTTTGTATGGACGGTACCCGTGGATTCGGCTCACCGTGGAGTGTGACTGATTGGTGGAGGGGGAGTAAAAACTTTATCATTCTGCTTGGAAACCGCCTATAGTGTATCTAGCATGGAAGATGTTGAAAACCTTTTGGTCGTTATGTGAGCAATGAAAGCATAACGCTCAAAAACCATTATTTATCTTTGTTTCAAAAACTCGAGCTCTGGCACCTATGCAAATCAATGCTTCCCTCTGTGAAGGGCCTTTCCATTTACTTTATTGTTGGATCATCATCTTCTTATAAAAGGCACAAGTTAGAGAGCACTACCATCATTTGTATGCTTTGCTGCTAATTGATATTGAGTATGAGCATGATTGGATCTCTTTCACTGTGAATTACAATGTCTAGACAGTCCTTGTTCTTTAGAGGTGCTTTGCATTTATGTTTTGCGGTCTTAGAAAGGGCTAGCGAGATACCATTTTGTCATATTGTATCATGATTGTTTTGAAGAAGTGTTGTCATCCGAGAGTTATTATTATTGCTCGCTAGTTGATTATGGCATTGATATGAGTAAATGTGAGACCTAAATGTTATTGTGAACATGGTTAGTCCATGATCTTTGCTAAAAATCTGAATGTCAGTTAGACGTATTTTCAACAACAAGATCAAACAGAGTTTGTAAACGTTTTTCTTTATCACTTTCAGTTTATCAACTGAATTTCTTGAGGACAAGCAATGGGTTAAGCTTGGGGGATTTGATGCGTCTCCATCGTATCCACTTTTCCAAACTCTTTTGCCCTTGTTTTGGACTCTAATTTGCATGATTTGAATGGAACTAACCCGGACTGGCGATGTTTTCAGCAGAATTGCCCTGGTGTTATATTTGTGCAGAAATGAAAGTTCTCGGAGATTCCTAAAAATTTACGGAGAATATTTTTGGATTTAATAAAAAATATTGGCGCAAGAATTAACCAGAGGGGGGCCACCTGCAGGCCACAAGCCTTCTAGGCGTGGCCACCCCCTGGTCGTGCCTAGCAGGCTTGTGGGTCCCTCATGGATCCTCCGACCTCCTCTCCAGCTCCATATAACCCTATTCGCGGAGAAAAAACCGGAGAGAAGATTTCATTGTGTTTCACGATACGGAGCCGGTGCCACCTCCTGTTCTTCCTCGGGAGACCAGATCTGGAGTCCGTTTTGGGCTCCGGAGAGGGGAAATCGACGCCATCGGCATCACCAACTATCCTTGATCACCAATTCCATGATGCTCTCCTCCGTTCGTGAGTAATCCCATTGTAGGCTTGCTGGACAGTGATGGGTTGGATGAGATTTATCATGTAATCGAGTTAGTTTGGTTAGGTTTTGATCCCTAGTATCCACTATGTACTGAGATTGATGTTGCTATGACTTTGCTATGCTTAATGCTTGTCACTAGGGACCGAGTGCCATGATTTCAGATCTGAAACTATTATGTTTTCATGAATATATATGTGTTTTTGATCCGAGTTATGATTCGCATCCCCCACGGTGACAATAACTGGGATTCTTTTCGGTGATTACCATAGTTTGAGGAGTTCATGTATTCACTAAGTGCTAATGCTTTGGTACGGTTCTCTATTAAAAGGAGGCCTTAATATCCCTTAGTTTCCATTACGACCCTGCTGCCACGGGAGGGTAGGACAAAGGTTGTCATGCAAGTTCTTTTCCATAAGCATGTATGACTATATATGGAATACATGCCTACATTACATTGATGAATTGGAGCTAGTTCTGTGTCACCCTATGTTATAACTATTGCATGATGAATGACATCCAACATAATTATCCATCACTGATCCATTGCCTACGAGCTTTCCACATATTGATCTCTGCTAAGTTACTTCTCCGTTGCTATTGTTACAATCACTATAAAACTGCTATTGTTACTTTTGCTACCGTTACCACTACTTCCATACTACTTTTCTACTGAATACTTGCTATAGATATTAAGTCTTTCAGGTTTGGTTGAATGGACAACTTAGCTACGAATACTCGAGAACATTCTTTGGCTCCCCGTCTGTCGAATCAATAAATTTGGGTTGAATACTCTACCCTCAAAAACTGTTGTGATCCCCTATACTTGTGGGTTATCACTACCACGCTGCACTTGGAGCTATTCCAAATGGCTACTCCACTATATGTATCTGGATTGATACTAGAGTCATCTAGATCGGTGTTAAAGCTTGCATCGATGTTACCCTTTACGACGAACTCTTTATCACCTCCATAATCAAGAAATATTTCCTTAGTCCTCTAGTTACTAAGGATAATTTTGACCCCTGTCTAGTGATCCACTCCCGGATCACTCGTGTGCCCCTGGACATACTCATGGCAAGGCACACATAGGTGCGGTACACAACATGTCGTACTATATAGAGCCTATGGATAAAGCATAGGGGACGACCTTCGTCCTTTCTCTTTCATCTGTCGTGGTCGAGCTTTGAATCTCACTCAACTCGACACCTTACAAACCATGCAAGAACTCTTTCTTTGACTGATCCATTTTGAACTCTTTATAAATCTTGTCATGGTATGTACTCATTGAAAGTTTTATCAGACGTCTTGATCTACCTCTATAGATCAAGATGCCTAATATTTAAGTAGCTTCATTCCAGGTTTTCCTTTGAAAAACTCCTTTTCAAACAACCCTTTATGCTTTCCAGAAATTCTACATCATTTCCGATCAACACTATGTCATCTACATATACTTATCAGAAATTCTATAGTGCTCCCACTAACTTTATTGTAAATGCAAGTTTCTCATAAACTTTGTATGGGCTCAAAAACTTTGATCACCTCATCAAAGCGTATATTCCAACTCCGAGATGCTTGCTCTAGCCCATAGAAGAATCACTGGAGCTTGCACACCTTTTAGCATTCTTAGGACTGACAAAACCTTCTGGTTGTATCATATACAACCTTTCCTCAAGTAAACCGTTAAGGAAACGATGTTTTAACATCCATCTGCCAGATTTCATAATTGAAAAATGCAGCAACTGCTAACATAATTCCAACACACTTTTAGCATCGCTACGAGTGAGAAATTCTCATCATAGTCAACTCCTTGAACTTGGCAGAAAATCCTTTGCGACAAGTCAAGGTTTATAAATGGTGACATTCACCATCAACGTATGTCTTCATCTTAAAGGTCCATTTGTACTCAACAATCTTCCATGGAATGGGAAAGTCTACCAAAGTCCATTCATGGTTTTCATACATGGATCATTTCTCGGATTTCATGGACTCCAACCATTTGTTGGAATCTGGACCCATCATCGATTCTCCATAGCTCGTAGGCTCATCGTTGTCCAACAACATGACCTCTAAGACAGGGTTACCGTACCACTCAGGAGCAATACGTGCCCTTGTCGACCTACGAGGTTCGATAGCAACTTGATCTGAAGCTTCATGATCATCATCATCAACCTCCTCTTCAACTAATGTAGGCTCCACCAAAACATCTTTCTATGCTACACTACTATCTAGTTGAAACAAAGGTTCAAACAACATCATCAAGTTCTATCTTCCTCCCACTCAATTCTTTTGAGAGAAACTCTTTCTTGAGAAAGGATCCGTTTTTAGCAACAGACACTTTGTTCTCAGATCTAAGATAGAAGGTATACCCAACTGTTCTTAGGGTATTCTATGAAGATGCACTTTTCCTCTTTGTTTCAAGCTTATCAGACATAAGTGTCGCATTCCCAAACTGTAGGAAATGACAACTTAGGTTTCTGCCAAACCATATGGTGTCATCTCAACGGATTTAGGTGGAGCCCTATTTAAAGTGAATGCATTTCTCTCTAAAGAATAACCCCAACACAATAGTGGCAAAATGATAAGAGATGTCATAGTATGCACCATAACCAATACAACATGACTACGATGTTCGAGCACACCGTCATACTATGGTGTTCCAGGTGGCGTGAGCTGTGAAACAAATTCCACATTGTCTTAAGTTGCATACCAAACTCGTAACTCATATATTCACCTCCACGATCATATCGTAGACATTTTTTATCTTCTTGGCACGATGATCTCAAACTTCACTCTGAATTTGCTTGAACTTTTCAAACGTTTCAGACTTGTGTTTCATTAAGTAAATATACCCATATCTACTCAAATAATTAGTGAAGGTAAGTAAATAACCATATCCGCCGCCTGCTACAATACTCACTGGATCGCATACATCAACATGTATCATTTCCAATAAGTTACATGCCCGCTCCATCATATTGAAAAACGGGAACTTAATCATCTTTCCCATGAGGCATGGTCCGCATGTCTCAACCGACTCAAAATCGAATAAGTCCAAAGATCCATCAGCATGGAGTTTCTTCATGCGCTTTACACCAATATGACATTTAGCGGCAGTGCCACAAGTATTTGGTACTATCATTATTAACTTTGTATTTTCTGGCATCAATGTTATGAACATGTGTATTACTATGATCAAGATTCAATAAACCATTCTCATTGGGTGCATGACCATTGAAGGTATTATTCATGTAAACGGAATAACCATTATTCTCTAACTTAAATGAATAACCGTATTGCAATAAACACAAGCTAATCACGTTCATGCTCAACGCAAACACCAAATAACATTTATTTAGGTTCATCACTAATCCTGAAGGTAGAGAGAGCGTGCGATGGTGATCACTAGTGGTTTCACTAGCCATCAACACTTGATGCTCCTCCTTGATTTCTACCTTCGCTGTGTCAAACATCACGAATAGCTCAGGGATCATTATTTCCATCCCTGGCATTTTATAGTTCATCACGAAGCTCTAGTAGCTTATTGACAGTGACTTGGAGAACTATATCAATCACTATCTTATCTGGAAGATCAACTCCCACTAGATTCAAGCGATTGTAGTACCCAGACAATCTGAGCACATGCTCAACGATTGAGCTATTCTCCTTCATCTTGCAGGCAAAGAATCTTGTTGGAGATCTCATATCTCACAACAAGGGCATGAGCCAGAGATCCCAATTTCAGCTCTTAGAACATCTCATATGTTCCGTGACGTTCAAAATGTTTTGGAGCCTCAACTCTAAGCCGTAATGCATGACGCACTAGACTATCAAGTAGTCATCGGAACGTGCCTGTCAGATGTACACAACATGCACAAACGACGCTAGAGGGGGTGGCGCACCGAGCAGTGCATTTAGGACATAAGCCTTTTGTGCAACAATGAGGACAATCCTCAGATCATGGACCCAGTCCGCAATATTGCTACCATCATCTTTCAACTGTATTTCTCTAGGAACATATAAAAATTCAAGGGAGCTACAACGTGAGCTAGTAATCTACAACATAATTTGCAAAGACACTACTGGCTATGTTCATGATAATGAGTTCAATTAATCATATTACCTAAGAACTCCCACTCAAATTGACATCCCTCCGGTCATTCAAGTGATACATGATCCAAATTCACCAACTCAAGTCCGATCATCATGTGAGTTGAGGTGGTTCCATCTACTATATGACTCATGTTCGACCTTTCGGTCTCTTGTGTTCCGAGGCCATGTATGTACATGCCAGGCTCGTCAAGTTTAACATGAGTGTTCCGCATGTGCAACACTAGTTTGCACCCGTTGTATGTGAACGTAGAGTCTATCACACCCGATCATCACGTGGTGTCTCGACACGACGAACTTTCGCAATGGTGCACAATCGGGGAGAACACAATTTATCTTGAAATTTTAGTGAGGGGTCACCTTATAATGCTATCGTCGTCCTAAGCAAAACAAGGTGCATAAAAGGATTAACATCACATGCAAATCATAAGTGACATGATATGGCCATGAACTTGTGCTTTTGATCTCCATCCTTAAAGCACCGACATGATCTTCATCGAAACCGGCATGACACCATGATCTCCATCAACGTGTCGCCATCGGGGTTGTCGCACCCAACATGCTTCTACTACTATTGCTACCACTTAGCGATAAAGTAAAGCATTACATGCAAGTCATGATATTCAACAGGTCATACAATAATTAAAGACAACCCTATGGCTCCTCTCGGTTGCCGTACTCATTGACATGCAAGTCATGATATTCTATACAATACATGATCATCTCATACATCCCATATATCTCATCATGTAATTGGCCATATCACATCACAACATACCCTGCAAAAACAAGTTAGACGTCCTCTAATTGTTGTTGCAAGTTTTACATGGCTGCTACGGGTATCTAGCAAGAACAATTCTCACCTACGAAAAAACCACAACGGTGATGCATAAGTTGCATTTCAACCTTCTCAAGGACCGTCTTTGTCGAATCCGATCCAACTAAAGTAGGAGAAACAGACACCCGCCAGCCATCTTTGTGCAACGAAGTTACACGTCAGTCGATGGAACCGGTCTCTCGTAAGCGTATGAGTAAGGTTGGTCCGGGCTGCTTCATCCCACAATACCGCTGAAAGAAAACACGACCAAGGGAGGAAGCAATCAAAGCATCAATGCCCACAAACTCCTTTGTGTTCTACTCGAGATCTCATCTACACATAGACCTAGCTCATGATGCCACTGTTGGGAAACGTTGCATGGGAAACAAAAACTTTCCTACACATACGCAAGATCTATCCATGGTGATGAGCATCTACGAGAGGGGGAGTGGATCTACATACCCTTGTAGATTGCTAAGCGGTAAGCATTAAGAAACGCGGTTGATGTATTCGAACTTCTTCGCGATCCAAATCGCCGAGCGTCTCGTGATCCCATCGTGATCCGTCTCGCGATCCAATCACGATCTGTCCCGTGATCCCATCATGATCTGTCCCACGATCCAATCAAAATCCATCCCATGATCCCATCATGATCTGTCCCGTGATCCAATCACGATCCTTCCGATCTAGCGTCGAACGGACGACACCTCCGCGTTTAGCACACGTACAGCTTGATGAAGATCTCCACCTTCTTGATCCAGCAAGAGAGAGCGGAGAGGTAGATGAGTTCTCCGGCAGCGCGATGACGATGGTGGTGGAACACTTCCAGCAAGGCTTTGCCTAAGCACCGTTGAAACGATCTAGAGGAGAAACTACGATCTAGAGGAGAGGGTAGCACGTGGCTGATTTCTATGTCTCAGAACCCTTAAAACCTGTAGTATATAAAGGTGGAGGGAGGGAGGGAGGAGGCTTGGCACCCAAGGGGACATCCCTTGGCCTTGGCGCAAGGAGGAGAGGAGAGTCCTCCTCCAATCCTAGTAGGATTAGGACTCCTCCTTCCCACTTGGAAACTCTTTCCACCTTGGGTTTTTTCCTTCTCAAACCACTCCAGCCGCATGGGACCTTAGGGGAGGCTTCGGCCAGCCCACCAGGGGATGGTTTACCTCCTCCCATAGCCCATGTAGCCTATTGGGTCGATACACCCCTCCTGATGGTCCCCCGGTTCCCTCCCGACACTCTTGATACACTACCGATGAGCCCGAAACTTTTTCGGTGACCAAAACATCTTATATATCAATCTTTACCTCCGGACCATTCCGGAGCTCCTCGTGATGTCCTGGATCTCATCCGGGACTTTGAACAACCTTTGGTCACCAACATACATAACTCAATACTACCGAAATGTCACCGAACCTTAAGTGTGCAGACCCCGCGGGTTCGAGAACTATGTACACATGACCGAGACACCTCTACGGTCAATAACCAATAGCGGGACCTGGAAGCCCATATTGGCTCCTACATATTCTATGAAGATATTTATCAGTTGAACCTCAATGTCAAGGGTTCAGTTAATCTCGTACGTTGTACCCTTTGTTCTTCGATATGTTACTTGCCCGAGAGTCGATCGTCGGTATCTCTATACCTAGTTCAATCTCGTTACTGGCAAGTCTCTTTACTCGTTCCGTAATACAAGATCTCATGACTAACACTTTAGTAACATTTCTTGCAAGGATTGTTGTGATGTTGTATTACCGAGTGGGCCCTGAGATACCTCTCTGTCACACGGAGTAACAAATCCCAGTCTTGATCCATGCCAACCCAACAGACACCCTCGGAGATACCTGTAGAGCACCTTTATAGTCACCCAATTACGTTACGACATTTGATACACACAAGGTACTCCTCCGGTATCAACGAGTCGCATGATCTCATGGTCATAGGAACAAATACTTGACATGTAGAAAACTGTAGCAATAAACTGACATGATCATATGCTACGTTTATAGTTTGGGTCTTGTCCATCACATCATTCTACTAATGATGTGATCCCCTTATAAAATGACATCTTATGTCCATGGCTAGGAAACCTTAATCATCTTTGATCAACGAGCTAGTCTATTAGAGGCATACTAGGGACATGGTGTTCTCTATGTATCCACACACGTATATGTGTTTCCGATCAATAGAATTCTAGCATGAATAATAAATGATTATCATGAAAAAGGAAATATGATAATAACTAATTTATTATTGCCTCTAGGGTATATTTCCAATAGGGTCCCCCATAGCGAGAACGACGCCCGTCTCCGCATCGACCGGCTCGCGCACTCAGCCCTCCTTGAGGAGGAGGGCTCGATCGGCCCGACATGTTTCGGACCTCAGATCTGCAACGAGCCGTCCCCCCCGGCTTCACTCTTCCGCGAGACACGCCAAAATACAACGGGGCCACTAAGCCTGAAGACTGGCTGATTGACTACACCACCGCGGTCAGTATCGCTAGGGGGAACAAGCGCGTAGCCGTCCTCTACGCTCCTCTCATGCTTATCGGCTCGGCCCGCACCTGGCTGAACAGCCTGGCGGTCGGCAGCATTAACACCTGGATAGACTTCGAGGAGGTGTTCGTCCGCAACTTCACCTGCACCTACAAGCGGCCCGGCCATCCCCGTGAGCTAGCTATGTGCATTCAGGGGTCGGACGATGCCCTCCGTGACTACCTCACCCAGTGGACCGAGCTTCGTAACTCCTGCGAAGGGGGTGTATGAGGTACAGGCCATACAATACTTCATCGAAGGCTATCGCGACGGCGCTCACCTCAAGCACAAGCTTCTACGCTTTGAGCCGGCCAAGCTGGCCGAGCTCATGACCAAGGCGGACAAACATGCCACAGCCGACTCCGCGATCCGGGTCAAGACGACCCCGCCTGCCAGGGCAGCACCGATGCCGGCTGCGTCACGACCGGCTACTAACAACCGGCAGCCATAGAACAACAAACATAAGAGCGACCAGCCTGACTCCCGCTACGGGAGCTGGCAGGTCGCCACCATCGAGGAGCAGGAGCCGGTTTCCTAGCCTTCTGGTTAGCGCCAGCGCACTAGTAAGGCTGCCTGGCAGCCCAAGCTCACGTTCAAGCAGATGCTTGACCTCTCCTGCAAGAACCACTGTGGGGCCAAGCCCTCTATGCACATGCTCCGGCAGTGCATCTTCTCATAGTGATTGGCCCGGGGGGACGGCCTTCCGGCTCCTCCCGTGCCGCCTATCCGCGTGCCGACCTCGACCCTAGCTGTTGCCCCGACGTTGGCTCCGGCTCCGGCTTAGAATGACGGTCGCTTGCACAACCAGTTCCCCAACCAGGATGGTTGCTACGTCATCTTCACCAGTGAAGAGACAAACAAGTATGCTTAGCGCCGGCTCCACCGTGAGGTGAATGCCACCATGTCGGCGACTCCCCAGTTCATGCACTGGTCGGAGAATCCGGTCACCTGGAGCCGGGCTAACCACCCGGCCGTAATGCAAAATCCCGATAGCTACTGTTGGAAATATGCCATAGAGGCAATAATAAAATGGTTATTATAATATTTCCTTGTTCGTGATAATTGTCTATTGTTCATGCTATAATTGTATTAATCGGAATCCATAATGCATGTGTGAATACATAGACCACAACATGTCCCTAGTGAGCCTCTAGTTGGCTAGCTCGTTGATCAATAGATGGTCGTGGTTTCATGACTGTGGACATTGGATGTCGTTGATAACGGGATCACATCATTAGGAGAATGATGTGATGGACAAGACCCAATCCTAAGCATAGCACAAGATCATGTAGTTCGTCTGCTAAAGCTTTTCTAATGTCAAGTATTGTTTCCTTAGACCATGAGATTGGGCAATTCCCGGATACCGTAGGAATACTATGGGTGTGCCAAACATCACAATGTAACTAGGTGGCTATAAAGGTACACTACGGGTATCTCCGAAAGTGTCTGTTGGGTTGGCATGAATCGAGACTGGGATTTGTCACTCCGTGTGACGGAGAGGTATCTCTGGGCCCACTCGATAAGACATCATCATAATGAGGTCAATGTGACTAAGGAGTTAGCCACGGGATGATGTGTTAAAGAACGCGTAAAGAGACTTGACGGTAACGAGATTGAACAAGGTATAGGGATACCAACGATCGAATCTCGGGCAAGTATTATACCGGTAGACAAAGGGAATTGTATACGGGATTGATTGAATCCCCGACATCATGGTTCATCCGATGAGATCATCGTGGAGCATGTGGGATCCAAAATGGGTATCCATATCCTGTTTTTGGTTATTGACTGGAGAGGTGTCTCGGTCATGTCTACATGCCTCCCGAACCCGTAGGGTCTACACACTTAAGGTTCGATGATGCTAGGGTTATAGGGAAATAGTGTACATGGTTACCGAAGGTTGTTCGGAGTCCCGGATGAGATCCCAGGTGCCACGAGGAGTTCTGGAATGGTCCGGAGGTAAAGATTCATATATAGAAAGTGAGGTTTTGGTCACCGAAAGTGTTTCGGGCATCATCGGTAACGTATCGGGACCATCGGAAGGGTTTCGGGGGTCCATCGTGTGGGTCCACTGGCACCAGAGGGATGCATGGGACGCAGGTGGGAGGGAACAAGCCCCTAGATGGGTTGGTGCGCCTTCTGCAAGGGCCCAAGGCGCAGCACTTGGTGGGAGGGGGCAAACCCTAGGGGTAGATGGGCCCTAGGCCCACCTAGGATGCCGCCCCTCCCTCTCCCTCTCTAGCCGCCGCCCCAAGGGCCATCTAGAGCTACCGCCAGCCCTAGGGTGGGAAACCTAGGGGCCACGCCCTACCTCCTCCTCCTCCTATATATAGTGGGGGTTTTGGGGGCTACCAACACACGAGTTCCTCTCCCTCTCGGCGCAGGCCTACCCCTTCTCCTGCTCATCCTACGTAGTGCTTGGCGAAGCCCTGCCGGAGTACCACATAGCTCCACCGTCACCACGCCGTCATGGTGCCGGAGCTCTCCCTGAACCTCTCCTTCCTCCTTGCTAGATCAAGGCATAGGGGACATCATCGGGCTACACGTGTGTTGAACGTGGAGGCGCCGTTGTTCGGCGCTTAGATCGGAATCCACCGTGATCTGAATTGCTGCGAGTATGACTCCACCAACCGTGTTCTTGCAACGCTTCTGCTTTGCGATATTCAAAGGTGTGAAGATGCACTCCCCCTTTGCTTGTTGCTGGTTTCTCCATAGATAGATCCTGGTGACACGTAGGAATTTTTTTGATTTAATACTACGTCTCCCAACAGTGGTATCAGAGCTAGGTCTATGCGTAGAATCTATGCACGAGTGGAACAGAAGGTGTTGTGGGCGTCGATTTTGTCAATTGGCTTACCGTTACTAGTCTTATCTTGATTCGGCGGCATTGTGGATGAAGCGGCTCGGACCGACCTTACACGTACGCTTACGTGAGACTGGTTCCACCACAGATGCACTGGTTGCATAAGGTGGCTTGCGGGTGTCTATCTCTCCCACTTTAGTCGGATCAGATTCGATGAAAAGGGTCCTTATGAAGGGTAAATAGCAATTGGCATATCACGTTGTGGTTTTTGCGTAGGTAAGAAACGGTTTTGCTAGAAACCTATAGCAGCCACGTAAAAACTTGCAACAACAATTAGAGGTCTTCTAACTTGTTCTTGCAACATATGTCATGTGAGGTGATATGGCCAAAAGAATGTGATGTGATATATATGATGTATGGGATTGATCATGTTCTTGTAATAGCATTCACGACTTGCATGTCGATGAGTATGACAACCGGCAAGAGCCATAGGAGTTGTCTTAATTTATTGTATGACCTGTGTGCCAATCATAAACGCCATGTAATTACTTTACTTTATTGCTAACCGTTAGCCATAGTAGTAGAAGTAATAGTTGGTGAGAAAACTTCATGAAGACACGATGATGGAGATCATGGTGTCATGCCGGTGACAATGATGATCATGGTGCCCCGAAGATGGAGATCAAAGGAGCAAGGTGATATTGGCCATATCATGTCACTATATTGATTGCATGTGATGTTTATCATGCTTACATCTTATTTGCTTAGAACGACGGTAGATTAATAAGATGATCTCTCACTCAAATTTTGAGAAATGTGTTCACCCTAACTGTGCACCGTTGCTAAGGTTCGTTGTTTCGAAGCACCACGTGATGATCGGATGTGATAGGTTCTTCCCATACAACGGGTGTAAGCCAGATTTACACACACAATACACTTAGGTTGACTTGACGAGCCTAGCATGTACAGACATGGCCTCGGAACACGGGAGACCGAAAGGTCGAACATGAGTCGTATAGAAGATACGATCAACATGGAGATGTTCACCATTGATGACTAGTCCGTCTCATGTGATGATCGGACACGGGCTAGTTCACGTGGTGTTGGGGAATGTTGCATGGGAAACAAAAAAATTCCTACGCACACGAAGATCTATCCATGGTGATGAGCATCTACGAGAGGGAGAGTGGATCTACATACCCTTGTTGATCGCTAAGCGGGAAGCGTTAAGAAACGCGGTTGGTGTAGTCGAACGTCTTCGCGATCCAAATCGCCGTGCATCCCGCGATCCAATCACGATCCATTCCGCGATCCAATCATGATCCGTCCCGCAATCCGATCATGATCCATCCCACAAACTTGATCACGATCCGTCTCACGAACTTGATCACGATCCTTCCGATCTAGCACCGAACGGACGGCACCTCCGCGTTCAGCACACGTACAGCTTGATGACGATCTCCACCGTCTTGATCCAGCAAGAAGGAGTGGAGAGTAAGAAGAGTTCTCCAGCAGCCTGATGGCGCTCTGGCGATGGTGGTGGAGCAATTCCGGTAGGGCTTCGCCTAAGCACTGCAGAAAACCGATCTAGAGGAGAAACTATGCACTGGAGGAACGGGTAGCACGTGGCTAAAATCTAGTGCAAAACCCCTCAATACCACCAGTATATATAGGAGGAGAGGAGGAGAGGAGGCATCTTGGCCTCCAACCCTTCTAGGGTTCGGCCGAACTAGGAGAGGAGGAGTCCACCTCCTCCACTCCTAATAGGATTAGGATTCATCCTTTTTTTCCTTTTTGCCTTTTTCCACCTTTTTCCTTTTGGGTTTTCTTCTCCAGCCACATGAGCCTTGTGTGGGAGTTTCCACCAGCCCACTAAGGGCTGATATTCACTCTCCCACAGCCCATGAAGCCTCTTGAGTCGAAATACCCCTCCCGGAGGTCTCCCGGTACACTACCGGCACTCCCGGTACACTACCGATAAGCCCGAAACTTTTTTGGCGACCAAAACAGGACTTCCTGTATATGAATCTTTACCTCTAGACCATTCCGGAGCTCCTCGTGATGTCCAGGATCTCATCCGGGACTCCGAACAAACTTCAGTCACCACCATACATAACTCTATACTACCGAAACGTCACCAAACCTTAAGTGTGCAGACCCTGTGGGTTTGAGAACTATGTAGACATGACCGAGACACTTCTACGGTCAATAACCAATGGCGGGACCTGGATGTCCACATTGGTTCCTACATATTCTAGGAAGATCTTTATCGGTCGAACCTCTATGTCAAGGATTCAGTTAATCCCGTATGATGTTCCCTTTGTTCTTCGGTATGTCACTTGCCCGAGATTCGATCGTCGGTATCTCCATACCTAGTTCAACCTCGTTATTGGCAAGTCTCTTTACTCATTCCGTAATACAAGATCCCATGACCAACACTTAGTCACATTGCTTGCAAGGCTTATTGTGATGTTGTATTACCGAGTGGGCCCTGAGATACCTCTCCGTCACACGGAGTAATAAATCCCAGTCTTGATCCATGCCAACTCAATAGACACCCTCGGAGACACCTGTAGAGCACCTTTATAGTCACCCAGTTACGTTGCAACATTTGATACACACAAGGTACTCCTCCGATATCTGTGAGTTGCATGATCTCATGGTCATAGGAACATATACTTGACATGCAGAAAACAGTAGCAATAAACTGACACGATCATAAGCTACGTTTGTAGTTTGGGTCTTGTCCATCACATCATTCAACTAATGATGTGATCCCGTTATCAAATGACATCTCATGTCCATGGCTAGGAAACCTTAACCATCTTTCAATCAATGAGCTAGTTCACAAGAGGCATACTAGGGACATTGTGTTTGTCTATGTATCCACACATGTATCCATGTTTCCAATTAATACAATTATAGCATGGATAATAAACGATTATCATGAACAAGGAAATACAATAATAAACACTTTATTTATTGCCTCTAGGGCATATTTCCTACAGTCTCCCACTTGCACTAGAGTCAATAATCTAGTTCACATCACTATGTGATTTACATTGTAATGAATCGAACACCCATGCAGCTTGGTGTTGATCATGTTTAGCCCTTGGAAGAGATTTAGTCAACGGGTCTGCAACATTCAGATCCGTGTGCACTTTGAAAATATTTATGTCTTTCTCCAAGATGTAATCGCGGATGGAGTTGAACCGTCGCTTTATGTGTCTGGTCCTCTTGTGAAACCTTGGTTCCTTGGCCAGAGCAATGGCACCAGTGTTGTCACAGAACAGGTTCATTGGATTCAGTGCACTGGGCACTACTCCAAGATCTGTCATGAATTGCTTCATCCAGACACCTTCCTTCGCCGCCTCCGAGGCTACGATGTATTCCGCTTCGCACGTAGAATCAGCTACCACGCTTTGCTTGGAACTGCACCAGCTTACCGCTCCCTCGATAAGAATAAATACGTATCCGGTTTGCGACTTAGAGTCGTCCGGATCAGTGTCAAAGCTTGCATCGACGTAACCCTTTATGACGAGCTCTTCATCACCTCCATAAATGAGAAACATTTCCTTAGTCCTTTTCAGGTACTTCAGGATATTCTTGACCGCTTGCCAGTGCTCCATTCCAGGATCACTTTGAAACCTTCCGACCATACTTATGGCAAGGCTGACATCTGATCTTGTGCACAACATTGCATACATGATAGAGCCTATGGCTGAAGCATAGGGGATGACACTCATCTTTTCTCTATCTTTTGCAGTTACTGGGCATTGAGTCTTACTCAACTTCACACCTTGTAATATAGGCAAGAACCCCTTCCTAGACTGTTCCATTTTGAACTTCTTCAAAACTTTATCAAGGTATGTGCTCTGTGAAAGTGCTATTAAGCGTCTCAATCTATCTCTATAGATCTTAATGCCTAATATGAAAGCAGCTTCTCCTAGGTCCTTCATTGAAAAACTCTTGTTCAGATATTCCTTCACGCTTTCCAGCATTTCTATATTGTTTCCAATCAGCAATATGTCATCCACATATAATACTAGAAACGCTATAGAGCTCCCACTCACTTTCTTGTAAATACAAGCTTCTCCGTAAACTTGTATAAACTCAAACGCTTTGATCACCTCATCAAAGCGCTTATTCCAACTCCGAGATGCTTGCACCAGTCCATAAATGGATCGCTGGAGTTTGCAAACTTTGTCAGCATTCTTTGGATCGACAAAACCTTCGGGTTGCTTCATATACAACTCTTCCTCAAGGAAACCATTGAGAAACGCTGTTTTTACATCCATCTGCCAATTTCATAGTCGAAATAGGCAGCTATTGCTAACATGATTCTGACAAACTTAAGCATCGCTACGGGTGAGAAAGTCTCATCGTAGTCAACTCCTTGAACTTGTAAAAAACCCTTTGCCACAAGTCAAGCTTTATAGGCGGTGACATTAGCGTCCGCGTCTATTTTCTTCTTAAAGATCCATTTGTTCTGAATGGCCTTTCGCCCTTTAAGTAATACTTCCAAAGTCCATACTTTGTTTTCATACATGGATCCCATCTCGGATTTCATGGCCTCGAACCATTTCTCGAAATTCGGGCCCATCACTGCTCCTCCATAGCTCGTAGGTTCATTGTTGTCCAACAACATGACCTCCAAGACAGGGTTGCCGTACCACTCAGGGGTAGTACGCGGCCTTGTCGACCTACGAGGTTCAATAGATGCTTGATCCGAAGCTTCATGATCATCATCATTAACTTCCTCTTCTACCATCGTAGGTTCCACAGAAACATCTTTCTGCGCTGCGCTACTTTCTGGTTGAAGTAAAGGTTCAATAACCTCATCAAGCTCTATTTTCCTCCCACTCAATTCTTTCGAGAGAAACTCTTTCTCAAGAAATGTTCTCCTTTTAGTGACAAACACTTTGCCTTAGGATCTGAGATAGAAGGTATACCCGACTGTCTCTTTCAGGTATCCTATGAAGACGCATTTCTCCGCTTTGGGTTCCAGCTTTTCAGGCTGAAGCTTTTTGACATAAGCATCACATCCCCAAACTGTAAGAAACGACAACTTTGGCTTCTTGCCAAACCACAGTTCATATGGCATCGTCTCAACGGATTTTGATGGTGCCCTATTTAAAGTAAATGCAGCTGTCTCTAATGCATAACCCCAAAACGATAGTGGCAAATCAGCAAGAGACATCATAGAACACACCATATCTAATAAGGTTCGATTACGACGTTCGGACACACCATTATGTTGTGGTGTTCCGGGCGGTGTCAACTGTGAAACAATTCCACACTTTCTTAAGTGACTGCCAAACTCATAACTCAGATATTCACCTCCTCGATCCGATCGTAGGAACTTAATCTTCTTGTTATGATGATTCTCAACTTCACTCTGAAATTGCTTCAACTTTTCAAACGTTTCAGACTTGTGTTTCATTAAGTAAATATACCCATATCTACTTAAGTCATCAGTGAAGGTGAGAAAATAACGATATCCACCACGCGCTGTAACATTCATTGGACCGCACACATCAGTGTGTATGATTTCCAATAAGTCACTCGCCCGTTCCATTGTTCCAGAGAACGGCGTTTTAGTCATCTTGCCCATGAGGCATGGTTCACATGTGTCAAGTGATTCAAAATCAAGTGACTCCAAAAGTCCATCAGCATGGAGCTTCCTCATGCGTTTTACACCAATATGACCTAAACGGCAGTGCCACAAGAAGGTGGTACTATCATTATCAATTCTACATCTTTTGGCATCAATGTTATGAACATGTGTGTCATCACTATCAAGATTCGGTATGAATAAACTCCTAACACTGGGTGCTTGACCATAAAAGATATTACTCATATAAATAGAACAACCTTTATTCTCTGATTTAAATGAGTAACCGTCTCGCAATAAACAAGATCCGGATATAATGTTCATGCTAAACGCAGGCACTAAATAACAATTATTCAGGTTCATCACTAATCCCGATGGTAATCGAAGAGAGAGCGTGCCGACGGTGATCACATCAACCTTGGCATCATTTCCCACGCGCATCGTCACTTCGTCCTTTGCCAGCCTTCGTTTATTCTGTAGTTCTTGCTTTGAGTTGCAAATGTGAGCAACCGAACCGGTATCAAATACCCAGGCACTACTACGAGAGCTGGTAAGGTACACATCAATAACATATATATCATATATACCTTGTTTGTCGTTGGCCGCCTTCTTGTCAGCCAGGTACTTGGGGCAGTTCCGCTTCCAGTGACCAGTTCCTTTGCAATGAAAGCACTCAGTTTCTGGCTTGGGTCCATGCTTGGGCTTCTTTGTAGGAGTAGCAACTGCTTTGCCATCCTTCTTGGTTTTACCCTTCTTGCCCTTGCCCTTGACTTTGCCATTTTTCTTGAAACTAGTGGTTTTATTGACCATCAACACTTGATGTTCTTTTTGGATTTCAGACTCAGCGACTTTTAGTGTCGCAAACAGCTCGGCGACTGACTTGTTCATCCCGTGCATGTTATAGTTCATCACAACGCTCTTGTAACTAGGTGGCAGTGATTGAAGAACTCTGTCAGGGATCGCCTCTGGCAGAAGGGCAATTCCCAACTCCGCTAGACGAGTTGAATACCCAGACATTCTGAGTATATGTTCACTGATAGACCCATTCTCCTCCATCTTGCAAGCATAGAACTTATCGGAGGTTTCATACCTCTTGATCCGGGCGTTCTTCTGAAAGATAAACTTCAACTCCTGGAACATCTCATATGCTCCATGACGTTCAAAACGTCTTTGAAGTCCCGGTTCTAAGCCATACAATATTGCACACTGAACTATTGTGTAATCTCCAGTATGTGCCTCCCAAGCGTTCTTAACGTCTTCGGAGGTCATGTCTTTTGGTTGGTCACCAAGCGATGCATCAATGACATATGATTTCTGGGAAGCCGTGAGGATAATCCTCAGATTACGGGCCCAGTCAACAAAGTTACTTCCATCATCTTTCAGTTTAGCTTTCTCTAGGAACACATTAAAATTCAGGGGTGCTACTGCGTGAGCCATTGATCTACAACATAAATATGCAAAGTTCACTCAGACTATTGTTCAAGATAATGATTTTAGTTAATCAAATTACTAAAGCTCCCACTCAAATTGACATCCCTCGGGTCATCTGAGTGTCACATGATCCAAATCCACCAACTCAAGTCCGATCATCACGTGAGTTGAGGTGGCTTCAATGGTGAACATCATTATGTTGATCATATCTACTATATGACTCATGTTCGACCTTTCGGTCTCTTGTGTTCCGAGGCCATGTCTATACATGCTAGGCTCGTCAAGTTTAACCCGAGTGTTCTGCGCGTGCGACACTGGCTTGCACCCGTTGTATGTGAACGTAGAGTCTATCACACCCGATCATCACGTGGTGTCTCAACACGACGAACTTTCGCAACGGTGCACACTCAGGGAGAACACAATTTTATCATGAAATTTAAGTGAGGGATCACCTTATAATGCTACCGTCGTACTAAGCATAACAAGGTGCATAAAAGGATTAACATCACATGCAATTCATAAGTGACATGATATGGCCATGAACTTGTGCTTTAGATCTCCATCTTGAAAGCACCGGCATGATCTTCATCGTCACCAGCATGACACCATGATCTCCATCATCCTGATCTCCATCAACGTGTCGCCATTGAGGTTGTCACGCCCTGCATGCTTCTACTACTATTGCTACCGTTTAGCGATAAAGTAAAGCATTACATAGCGCTTAATGATTGACACGCAGGTCATACAATAATTAAAGACAACCCTATGGCTCCTGCCGGTTGCTGTACTCATCGACATGCAAGTCGTGAAATTCTATACATCACATGATCATCTCATACATCACATATATCACATCATGTAATTGGCCATATCACATCACAACATACCCTACAAAAACAAGTTAACCGTCCTCTAATTGTTGTTGCATGTTTTACGTGGCTGCTACGGGTTTCTAGCAAGAACGATTCTCACCTACGCATAAACCACAACGGTGATACATAATTTGCTTTTCAACCTTCTCAAGGACCGCCTTTGTCGAATACGATCCAACTAAAGTGAGAGAAACTACCACCCGCAAGCCATCTAGGCAACAAGTTGCGTCGAGGGAACCGGTCTCTCGTAAGCGTACGAGTAATGTTGGTCCGGGCCGCTTCATCTCACAATACCGCTGAACCAAAATCCGACCAAGGGAGGAAGCAATCTAAGCATCAACGCCCACAAACCTTTTGTGTTCTACTCGAGATCTCATCTACACATGGACCTAGCTCATGATGCCACTGTTGGGGAACGTTGCATGGGAAACAAAAAATTTCCTACCCACACGAAGATCTATCCATGGTGATGAGCATCTACGAGAGGGAGAGTGGATCTACATACCCTTGTAGATCGCTAAGCGGGAAGCGTTAAGAAACGCGGTTGGTGTAGTCGAACGTCTTCGCGATCCAAATCTCCGTGCGTCCCGCGATCCAATCACGATCCGTCCCACGATCCAATCACGATCCGTCCCATGATCCGATCACGATCCATCCCACGAACTTGATCACGATCTGTCTCACGAACTTGATCACGATCCTTCCGATCTAGCACCGAACAGACAGCACCTCCGCGTTCAGCACACGTACAGCTTGATGACGATCTCCACTGTCTTGATCCAACAAGAAGGAGAGGATAGGAAGAAGAGTTCTCCGGCAGCCTGACGGTGCTCTGGCGATGGTGGTGGAGCAATTCCGGCAGGGCTTCGCCTAAGCACTGCAGAAAACCGATCTAGAGGAGAAACTATGCACTGGAGGAACGGGTAGCACGTGGCTAAAATCTAGTGCAAAAACCCTCAATACCACCAGTATATATAGGAGGAGAGGAGGAGAGGAGGAAGCTTGGCCTCCAACCCTTCTAGGGTTCGGCCGAACTAGGAGAGGAGGAGTCCACCTCCTCCACTCCTAGTAGGATTAGGATTCATCCTTTTTTTTCCTTTTTGCCTTTTTCCACCTTTTTCATGTTGGGTTTTCTTCTCCAGCCAGATGGGCCTTGTGTGGGAGTTTCCACCAGCCCACTAAGGGCTGATATTCACTCCCCCACAGCCCGTGAAGCCTCTTGGGTCGAAATACCCCTCCCGGAGGTCTCCCGGTACACTACCGACACTCCCGGTACACTACCGATAAGCCCGGAACTTTTCCGGCGACCAAAAGAGGACTACCTATATATGAATCTTTACCTCCGGACCATTCCGGGGATCCTCGTGACGTCCAAGATCTCATCCGGGACTCCAAACAAACTTTGGTCACCACCATACATAACTCTATACTGTCGAAACGTCACCAAACCTTAAGTGTGCAGACCTTGCGGGTTCGAGAACTATGTAGACATGACCGAGACACCTCTACGGTCAATAACCAATGGTGGGACCTGGATGTCCACATTGGTTCCTACATATTCTACGAAGATCTTTATCGGTCGAACCTCTATGTCAAGGATTTAGTTAATCCCGTATGATGTTCCCTTTGTTCTTCGGTATGTTACTTGCCCGAGATTCGATCATCGGTATCTCCATACCTGGTTCAACCTCATTACTGGCAAGTCTCTTTACTCGTTCTGTAATACAAGATCCCATGACCAACACTTAGTCACATTGCTTGCAAGGCTTATTGTGATGTTGTATTACCGAGTGGGCCCTGAGATACCTCTCCATCACACAGAGTAACAAATCTCAGTCTTGATCCATGCCAACTTAACAGACACCCTCGGAAACACCTGTAGAGCACCTTTATAGTCACCCAGTTATGTTGCGACGTTTGATACACACAAGGTACTCCTCCGATATCTGTGAGTTGCATGATCTCATGGTCATAGGAACATATACTTGACATGCAGAAAACAGTAGCAATAAACTGACACGATCATAAGCTACGTTTGTAGTTTGGGTCTTGTCCATCACATCATTCAACTAATGATGTGATCCCGTTATCAAATGACATCTCATGTCCATGGCTAGGAAACCTTAACCATCTTTCAATCAACGAGCTAGTTCACTAGAGGCATACTAGGGACATTGTGTTTGTCTATGTATCCACACATGTATCCATGTTTCCAATTAATACAATTATAGCATGGATAATAAACGATTATCATGAACAAGGAAATACAATAATAAACACTTTATTTATTGCCTCTAGGGCATATTTCCAACACGTGGATCATGTGTCACTTGGATGACTAGAGAGATGTCTATCTAAGTGGGAGTTCATTAATAATTTGATTAGATGAACTTAATTATCATGAACTTAGTCTAAAAGTGTCTTTGCAAATTATGTCGTAGATAGCTCGCGTTGTAGCTCCCCTGTTTTATTGATACGGTCCTCGAGAAAAGTAAGTTGAAAGTTCATGGTAGTAATAATGCAGACTGGGTCCATGATCTGAGGATTGTCCTCACTGCTGCACAGAAGGCTTATGTCCTTGATGCACCGCTAAATGTACCACTCCCTCAAGCGTTGTCTGTAGATGTTGTGAACATATGACAGGCACTTTCTGATGACTACTTGATAGTTCAGTGTGTCATGCATAACGGCTTAGAACTGAGGCTCCAAAACGTTTTGAACATCATGGAACATATGAGATGTTCTAAGATCTGAAATTGGGATTTCAGGCTCGTGCCTATGTTGAGGGGTATGAGACCTCCAACAAGATTCTTTGCCTTCAAGATAAAGGAGAGTAACTCAATCGGTGAGCATGTGCTCAGATTGTCTGGGTGCTACAATCACTTGAATCGAGTGGGAGTTTATCTTCCAGATAAGATAGTGATTAATACAGTTCTCCAAGTCACTGCCACAAGGCTACTAGAGCTTCGTGATGAACTATAACATGCCAGGGATGGATAAGATCATCCCTAAGTTATTCATGATGTTTGACACCACGAAGGTAGAAATCAAGAAGGAGCATCAAGTGTTTATGGTTAAATGAAAACCACTAGTTTCAAGAAGGGCAAGGGCAAGAAGGGAAAAAACTTCAGGAATGGCAAGCCAAGGTTGAGCCCAAACCCGAGACTAAGTACTTCTGTTATGAGGAGAATGTTCGCTGAAGCAGAACAACCCTAGATACTTGGTAGATAAGAAGGCTAGCAATGTCGATAGAAGTATATTTGATATACATGTTACTGATGTGTACCTTGCTGGTACTCCTAGTAGCACCTGGGTATTGGATACCGGTTCGGTTGCTAAGTGTTAGCAACTCGAAATAAAAGCTACGGAATAAATGGAGGCTAGCTAAGTGAAAGGTGACGATGTGTGTTGGAAGTGTTTCCAAGGTTGATGTGATCACCATCGCACGCTCTATCTACCTTTGGGATTTGTGATAAACCTAAATAAATGTTATTTGGTGTTTGCGTTGAGCATGAACGTGATTAGATAATGTTTAGTGCAATACGGTTATTCATATAAGTTAGAGAATGATGGTTATTCTGTTTACATGAATAATGCCTTCAATGGTCATGCACCCACTAGGAATGGTTTATTGAATCTTGATCGTAGTAGTACACATGTTCATAACATTGGTACCAAAAGATACAAAGTTAATAATGATAGTACCACATACTTGTGGCACTGCCGCTAAATGTCATATCGGTATAACTCGCATGAAGAAACTCCATGCTGATGGATCTTTTGACTCACTCGATCTCGAATCGGTTGAGACATGCGAGCCATGCCTCTTGGGCAAGATGACTAAGACCCCGTCTTCCGGTATGATGGAGCGGGCTAGTGACTTATTGGAATTAATACATGTTGATGTATGTGGTCCAATGAGTGTTGAAACACAGAGTGGATATCGTTATTTTCTTTACCTTCACTGATGATTTGAGTAAATATGGGGATCTTTGCTTAATCAAACACGAGTCTGAAATGTCTGAAAGGTTCAAGGAGTTTCATAGCAAAGTTAAAGATCATCGTGACAAGAAGATAAAATGTCTACGATATGACCGTGGACATGAATATCTGAGTTACGATTTTGGTATGCAATTTAAGACAATGTGGAAATTGTTTCACAACTCACGCCTCCTAGAACACCATAGTGTGATGGTGTGTCCGGACGTCGTAGTCGTGCTCTATTGGATATAGTGCGTACTATGATGTCTCTTATTGTTTTACCACTATCATTATGGGGTTATGAATTAAAGACAAACCCATTCACTTTAATAGGGCACCATCTAAGTCTGTTGAGATGACACCGTGAGAAGCTAGAAGCCTAAGCTGTCATTTCTTAATGTTTGGGGCTGTGACGCTTATGTGAAAATGGGTTTTCACCTAATGAGCTCGAACCCAAACCAAGCAAATGCATCTTCATAGAGTACCCTAAGGAGACATTGGGTATACCTTCTATCTCAGATCCAAGCGCAAAAGGTGTTTGTTGCTAAGAACGGGTCCTTTCTCGAGAAAGAGTTTCTCTCGAAAGAATTGAGTGGGGGGAATATAGAACTTGATGAGGTGGTTGAACCTTTGTTTCAACCAGAGAGTAGCGGAACATAGAAAGATGTTTCTATGGAGCCTACGTCAGTTGAAAAGGAAGTTAATGATGATGATCATGAAGCTTCGGATCAAGTTACTATCAAACCTCATAGGTCGACAAGGACGTGTACTGCTCCTGAGTAGTTCGGCAACCTTGTCTTGGAAGTCATGTTGTTGGACAATGAAGAACCTACGAACTATGGAGAAGCGATGGTGGACCCGGATTGCAACAAATGGCTAGGAGCCATGAAATCCGAGAAAGGATCCGTGTAAGAAAACCAAGTATGAACTTTGGTGGACTTTCCCGTTGAATGGCAAGTCGTTGAGTACAAATGGACCTTTGAGATGAACACAAACGCTAATGGTGAAATGTCACCGTTTATAAAGCTCGACTTGTCGCGAAGAAGTTTCCGCCAAGTTCAAGGAGTTGACTGCGATGAGATTTTCTCATCCGTAGCGATGCTAAAAGTCTGTTAAATTCATGTTAGCAGTTGCTGCATTTTTCAATTATGAAATCTGGTAGACTGATGTCAATACAAGGCTTCCTTAACGGTTTCCGTGAGGTAGAGTTGTATGTGATACAACCAGAAGGTTTTGTCAATCCTAAGGATGCTAAAAGGTATGCAAACTCCAGCGATCCTTCTATGGACTGGAGAAAGCATCTTGGAGTTGGAATATGAGCTTTGATGAAGTGATCAAAGTTTTTGAGTTTATGCAAAGTTTATGAGAAACTTGTATTTACAAGAAAGTGAGTGGGAGCACTATAGAATTTCTGATAAGAATATGTGGTTGACATATTATTGATTGGAAATGATGTAGAATTTCTGGAAAGCATAAATGGTTGGTTGCAAAAAAGTTTTTCAAAGGAAGACTTGGATAAAGCTACCTAATTGTTGGGCATCAAGATTTATAGAGATAGATCAAGATTCTTGATAATAATTTCAATGAGTACATACCTTGACAAGGTATTGAAGAAGTTCAATATGGATCAGTCCAAGAAAGGGTTCTTGCCTATATTAGAAGGTGTGAGATTGAGCACAGCTCAATGCCCGACCACGGAAGAAAATAGAGAAAAGATGAGTGTCATCCCCTATGCTTCAGCCATAGGCTCTATATAGTATGCCATGCTATGTACTGCACCTGTGTGTGCCTTGCCATGAGTCTATCAAGGGGTACAAGGGAGATCCAGGAGTGGATCACTGGACAGCGGTCGAAATTATCCTTAGCAACTAGAAGACTAAGGGAATATTTCTCGATTATGGAGGTGATAAAGAGTTCGTCATAAAGGGTTACGTCGATGCAAGCTTTAACACCAATCCGGATGACTCTTAGTAGAAATCCGGATACGTATAGTGGAGTAGCCATTTGGAATAGCTCCAAGTGGAGCATGGGAGCAGTATCTATAGTATGACATAGAAGTTTGCAAGGTACACATGAATCTGAATGTCGCAGACCCGTTGACTAAACCTCTCTCACAAGCAAAACATGATCAACACCAGAACTCTATGGGTGTTTGATACATCACAATGTAACTAGATTATTGACTCTAGTGCAAGTGGGAGACTGTTGGAAATATGCCCAAGAGGCAATAATAAAATGGTTATTATTGTATTTCCTTGTTCGTGATAATTGTCTATTGTTCATGCTATAATTGTATTAACCGGAAACCGTAATGCATGTGTGAATACATAGACCACAACATGTCCCTAGTGAGCCTCTAGTTGGATAGCTCGTTGATCAATAGATGGTCACGGTTTCATGACCATGGACATTGGATGTCGTTGATAATGGGATCACATCATTAGGAGAATGATGTGACGGACAAGACCCAATCCTAAGCATAGCACAAGATCGTGTAGTTCGTCTGCTAAATCTTTTCTAATGTCAAGTATTATTTCCTTAGACCATGGGATTGTGCAACTCCCGGATACCGTAGGAATACTTTGGGTGTGCCAAACATCACAACATAACTGGGTGGCTATAAAGGAACACTACGGGTATCTCCAAAAGTTTTTGTTGGGTTGGCACAAATCGAGACTGGGATTTGTCACTCCATGTGACGGAGAGGTACCTCTAGGCCCACTCGGTAAGACATCATCATAATGAGCTCAATGTGACTAAGGAGTTAGCCATGGGATGATGTGTTATGAAACGAGTAAAGATACTTGCCGGTAATGAGATTGAACAAGGTATAGGGATACCGACAATCGAATCTCGGGCAAGTATCATACCGGTAGACAAAGGGAATTGTATACGGGATTGACTGAATCCCCGACATTGTGGTTCATCCAATGAGATCATCATGGAGCATGTGGGAGCCAACATGGGTATCCAAATCCCGCTGTTGTTTATTGACCGGAGAGGTGTCTCGGTCATGTCTACATGCCTCCCGAACCCGTAGGGTCTACACACTTAAGGTTCGATCACACTAGGGTTATAGGGAAATAGTGTACGTGGTTACCGAAGGTTATTTGGAGTCCCAGATGAGATCCCGTATGTCACGAGGAGTTCTGGAATGGTCCGAAGGTAAATATTCATATATAGGAAGTGAGATTTTGGTCACAAGAAGTGTTTTGGGCATCACCGGTAACGTACCAGGACCACCGGAAGGGTTCCCGGGGTCCATCGTGTGGGGCCACCGGCACCAGAGGAATGCATGGGCCGCAGGTGGGAGGGAACCAGCCCCTAGGTGGGCTGGTGCGCCTCCCACAAGGGCCCAAGGCGCAGCACTTGGTGGGAGGGGGGCAAACCCTAGGGACAGATGGGCCCTAGGCCCACCTAGGGCGCCGCCCCTCCCTCTCCCTCTTTGGCCGCCGCCCCAAGGGCCATCTAGGGCTGCTGCCAGCCCTAGGGTGGGAACCTTAGGGGCTGCACCCTACCTCCTCCTCCTCCTCCTATATATAGTGGGGGTTTGGGGGGCTGCCAACACACGAGTTCCTCTCCGTCTCGGCGCAGCCCTACCCCTTCTCCTCCTCGTCCTCCGTAGTGCTTGGCGAAGCCCTGCCGGAGTACCACACAGCTCCATCATCACCATGCCTTCGTGCTGCCGGAGCTCTCCCTCAACCTTTCCTTCCTCCTTGCTAGATCAAGGCGTACGAGACGTCATCGGGCTACACGTGTCTTGAACGCGGAGGCGCGGTTGTTCGGCGCTTAGATCGGAATCCACCATGATCTGAATTGCTGCGAGTACGACTCCACCAACCGCGTTCTAGCAATGCTTCCGCTTTCCGATCTTCAAAGGTATGAAGATGCACTCCGCCTTTGCTCGTTTCTGGTTTCTTCATAGATAGATCTTGGTGACATGTAGGAATTTTTTTGATTTACTACTATGTCTCCCAACAGCTACGCCTTCGTCCTAGACCGCACCATCGCCTCCGAGAGGTGCACCTGCCGCTTCACGCAGGTGTTGATCAATGGTGGCAGCAGCATCAATATCCTCTACCTCAACATCATACCAGGAAAGTCATGCTCCCCCATCGGCAAGATCGAGCTTGATGTCCTCTTCGGCGGTCCCAGCCACCTTCGCTGCGAGCCGTTATGGTTCGAGGTAGTGGACCTCGACAGTCCCTACCACTACATGGCGGTCCCCCACTACGCCTACCTCAAGCTCAAGATGCCGGGTCGCAAGGGGATCATCACCATCACCGGCGACTACAAGATGTCAATTGAGTGCGCTCGAGATGGAAGACGGCTGGCCGAGGCCCTAGAAACAGCCGAGGAGAAGCGGCAGCTCGACCGGCTCGTGGCCCTGGCCGCTAGCCAACCGGCTGTACCGGCCCCTCTCTCACAGTCGGTCAGTGAGGCCTCATTCTAGCCGTCAAAGGACACCAAACAGGTCCCGCTCAACCTGGCCAACCCTGGGCAGTGCGTTACCATCGGCTCCCGTCTCTATAGAAAATAGGAAGGCGAGCTTGTCGACTTCCTCCGTGAGAACTGGGACATCTTCGCATGGTCCCCCAAGGACATGCCGGGTGTTCCGAGGAAGTTCGCCGAGCACAAGCTTCACGTCCGTCCGGACACTAAACCGGTCAAGCAATCCCTGCGTCGTTTCTCCGAGAAGTGACGTACTTCTAGGAGCACACCATCACTGTGGTGAGCACGGCCCCGCTCGGCGAGATCATGAGCGGTCGGGACTCCATCGGCCGGATTGCCAAATGGGTCATCGCCCTCGCCGACCACGAAATCCGGTACGAGCCGCGTACCGCCATCAAGTCGTAGGCGATGGCCAACTTCCTCATCGACTGGGCGGAGACCGAGTTCGTGTCGCCTCCTCCAGACTCCACGCATTGGCGCATGCATTTCGATGGCTCGAAGTCGAGGACCGGCCTGGGTGTCGGCATAGTCCTCTCCTCTTCGAAGGGTGACCAACTCAGATATGCACTCCAAATTCATTTCGCTACCTCCAACAACATGGCCAAGTACGAGGCGCTCGTCCACGGCCTCCGGCTCGCCAAGGAGATTGGCATCAGGCGCATCCTGTGTTTCGGCGACTCCGACCTCGTGGTGTAATAGGTCTCTGGTGAATAGGACGCCAGAGACGCCAACATGGACATCTATTGTTTCCTCGTCCAGCAGCTCACCGGCTCCTTCGAGGGGTGTGAGTTCCACCACGTTCCGCGGGCGGACAATGAGGCGGCCGATACACTGGCAAAGATCGGCTCCACCCGGCAGGCCATCCCACCCGATGTCTCCCTCGAACGGTTGCTCAAGCCGTCGATCAAGCCCTCCCCCGAATCGGAGTCCATCTTCGTGTCGGCCAACGTCGCTAGCCCGCCAGCAGCTCCGCCTGTTTCGCCGGCATATTCGCCACCGGCTCCATCGACTCCGGCTGTCGTGCTGGCCACATCACTGTCGGCTGACCAGCTGGCGGCATCGGCCCAAACTGACGAGCCATCCACTTCCAAAGCCGCTGGCTCCAATGATGCCATGGCGGTCATGATGATGATCGACGCCCCTCTCACCGTCTCCGCCCCGGGGACTGGCGAGCCGGTCCCGAGGGCTAGCGGGCCGGTCCCAGGGGCTGATCACCCAGGCCCGAGGGCTCCCGAGCTGGCCCCTATCTCGGCTCCCTCATGGGCCGAGCCCATCATGGCATTCATTCTACGCAACAAGCTCCCTCCTGATGAGACCATGGCGAGGCAAATCCAGCGCCGGGCTCCGGCCTACAGCATCATCAACCACTAGCTCGTTCATCGCAGCACCACCGTCATCTTCCAACGGTGCGTCGAGCCGAAAAAGGGTCAGGAGATCCTCCTCGACATCCACCAGGGCAAGTGCGGGCACCATGCCGCCTCCAGGACCTTGGTGGTCAAGGCTTTCTGCCATAGATTCTATTGGCCAGCCGCTTCGAAGGAGGTCAAGCGGCTGGTCGACAAGTGCGAGGGCTGTTAGCGCTTCAGCACACAGAGCCACCTGCCGGCTACGGCCCTCCAGACCATCCCCCTCTCGTGGTTCTTTGTCATCTGGGGGCTAGACATGGTGGGTCCTTCAAGACTGCTCGAGGCGGCATGAAGCATCTGCTGGTGGCCGTTGACAAGTTCACCAAGTGGATCGAGGCCAGGCCGATCAAGAAGCTGGACGGCCCCACGGTCGTCCAATTCATCGAAGACATCACAGTCCGATGCGGCGTCCCCCACAGCATCATAACCGACAATGGCACAAACTTCGCCAAGGGTACGCTAGCATGTTTCTACACCAAGCAAGGCATCCGGCTCGACTTAGCGTCTGTCGCACATCCACAGTTGAACAGCCAGGTCGAGAGAGCAAACAGCCTAATCCTGGCCGGCATCAAGCCCCGGGTCGTGGCGCCACTGGTCAGGTCGGCTGGCTACTAGATCGAGGAGCTGGCGGCTATCCTTTGGAGCCTTAGGACCACGCCTAACCAGTCGACCGGCTACACTCCTTTCTTCCTCGTGTACGGGTTCGAGGCGATCATCCCCACCGACATCGAGTTCGACTCGCCTTGAGTTGCCTAGTACATAGAGAAGGACGCAAGAGAGGCAAGATAAGACGGCGTCGACCTACTCGAAGAAGCACGCGAGCTGGCCTTGAGCCGGACGTCCATCTACCAGCAGAAGCTCCACCACTACCACAGCAAACGGTTCCGGACACTCTCCTTTCGCGAGGGAGACTTGGTGCCCAGACGAATCCAGCGATCAGCCGACCAACATAAGCTTTCCTCCCCATGTGAGGGCCCATTCATCGTCAGCAAGGCGCTGCACAACAACGCGTACTACCTAATAGACGCCCAGAAGCCGCAAAAATTCAAGAGACGCCTCTGGCGAGGAGACGGAGCGCCCGTGGAACACGGCGCTCCTCCGCCTGTTTTACTGCTGAGTACTAGTGTATGTATGTATCCTTCCCTTTTGGGCTTATGAATGCAATGGGCACCCCAAGACGACTCCTGGGACATGCCCTTTTCATTTCCATCCAAGTTTCTCAACTCTTTAGCCGGCTCCCGGTCCCGGGGGTTAGCCGGCTAGTCCTAACGTCCTCCCCTAAAAATCGACCAGGTAAAGTGGGCCAAACGAGTCCTCCCGCCTCTCCTAGCTATAGACCATCTCCCAGCTGTCCGGCTGATGGGGTCACGGGGCGACAAAACTTAGCACACTCGAAAGGTTGACCGCTTGGGGGCGTCGGCTGGGTCTAGCCGGAACACTTTCTCGCCTCTGTCACTTGCCTTACCCAAAAAGGCTCTCGCGGTTCCCAAGCTCAGATCCGGTTCCTTCAAGGCGGATGCCCCGTCCCAGCCATAGACTGGCTCCCGGCTATCGGACTGGCGGGGCCGAAACCAAGGGGAACAATGATTTGAGCAGACGGAATCAAAAGAGCAAACAAGGGTAAGGACAAGCCACCACGCATACAAGACAAGCAACAAACATAGTGATAGCCAAAAACTTCATAAAAACTTAAAAAGGCCACCGGCCATAGGTTCATTACATACACCCCTAGTGGGTGGAAATGCATCTCAAAGTTAAAATACTGCAGCTAAGAAAAAAACAGGAAAAAAGCCCGGGTGCTCAGGCTGTCGGCATGTCGCCAGCCGGCTTGACGTGCGGCCAGGAAGAGGCTGCGGCCTTCGGTTCAGCCTCCGTGGTTCCGGCCGTCTCGCCGCCACTGTCGGTGCTGGAGTCGGTGCTTTCATCGGTGACCTCCTAGTCCTCCGGACCTTGCGGGTTGCCGAAGGATTCCTCGGTGACCGGCTCGCCATCCTTGCCGAGTGCCGGCAGGAGCTCGTCCGGGCCGGCAGGAGCTGGCCCAGCGAACGAGGGCGGTCTCGTGTGCCGCTCGTTCCACCTCCGGCTCGTCCCGCATGGTGACCAGCCGGTCAGGTCGATGCCAGGATACCACGACGTCACGAACTGGAGCGCCATCTATGCGCCGGCTCGATCTGCGGATGCCTTCCAGACCTCGAGCCGTGCCTCGGCATTCTCCAGCCACAACGCCACGCGGCTCTTCGGAGCCCCATGACCCAGCCACAGGGCGGCGATCACCTCCTTGCCGGCCATCTTCAGCCGCTCCACGCTGCGCTCCACATGGATCAGCCGGTTCTCCATGGCTAGCCCAAGCTCCGCCATGTCCCAACCGGCGTTCTCCTTGAACTCACGCCCGTGATCCCGAAGATACTCCCGGTGTTCCGCCACGACGTGCTCAGCACGGTGCTGGGTTTCCGGGAAGCATTCTAGAAAAGAGAGGGGAGAATCAGAAGAAAGCAACTCAAAGGCAAGAAGAACACGGCCGGCTGAAAAAGAAAACTGAGACTTACGCTAAAAGGAGTCATCCAACTCGAGGGTGAAGTGCAGCGACGAGTCCCGCTTCGATGCCAAAGCCGCCTCCACCTTGATGAGGGAAGCCTTGCACTCCTCGAGCGTCTTCTCGAGGCGGGTCACCTTGCTTTGAAGGGAGGCGGTCCGTTGGGCGGCATCAGCCGCCTCCTTGGTGGCCTTCTCCTTGGCCGCCTCCTCTCGTGCCATGTCGGCTTCAGGCGGTCTTGCGCCGTCTGCCCGTCCACCAGCAGGGCGCCCAGCCGGTCCCTTTCCAAGGTGGTCGCCTGGACGCTCTGTGTCAGCCGGTCCCACTCGGAGACCACCTCGTCCTTTTCCTCTCGGAGGACGCTCAACTCCCCTGCAAAACAAAACTAGCAACGGTTAATAAAAATACACAAGACCCGGCCCGACTGCCAAGCAGCCGGCACGCAAGACCCGGCCCGGCGGCCAAGCAGCCGGACCGATCCCCAGGGGCTTCACGCCCCCACTGGGCCAAGTGTACCTTGGACCCTCTTCAACTCCTCCTCCAACCGGTAGAAGCCATGCTTCCCGCGATTGTGGATGGTGACCGCTTCTTTGAAGATCTCCTGCCATCGGGCGTTCCCAGCCTGCCCCAGGATGCCAGGGTTAAGGGGATACGAACAAAAGAAGAAAGAATTCGAGCAAAGAGCGGAATGCAAGCAAAATAAGATCCGACCCAGCTCCCCCACAGCCGGTCAGCCAGCCCGCATCTCGGGGGCTACACCCAGGGGGTGTGCTCACGTGCCCCCACTGGAGGACAGAAGCAAAAGCAAAAGCAAGTGAAAGAGAGCAAACCGCAAGCAAAACAAGATCCCGCCCAGCTGCCCCACAGCCAGTCAGCCGGCCCGTGCTACACCCAGTTGGTGCGCTTGCGTGCCCCCACTGAAAAAAATCGATGAAGATAGAGCTTACCTCAGCGCGCTGCAGAGCGTTGTCAGACGCCTCGGCGAACATAGCCAGCTCCTCACGGCACCGTGCCAAGACGCTGCCCAGCTCTCCGAGAGTTGGGACCGGGCCACCGGCCGGCGGAGGCAGGACGGTTGGGACGCGTGCCAGCGCCTCCCAGTCCCGGATCATGTCCAACATGGACCGCCAGGACCAGCTCAACTTGCCGTCCTTTTCGGCGTTCACCATGGCACCGGCTGTCGGGGGCGGTTGTGAACGACGAGGGAACGGGAGCCGGCTCCCGGCTGTCTCGCGTTTGGTGCCACCACCGCCGCCTCCTCCTGCCGGCTCGGCACTTTGACCGCGACGGCCGGCACTACCACCTCCATGGTCGGCACCTCCGGTGCCGCCTCCGAAGCCACTGAGGCCTTCGGCGCATCAGCCCGGGCCGGCTCGGCAATGGGCGGCACCACCATCGGTCCCACCGGTCGGGTCTCCTCGCGGGCTGGCTCCGGGGCTGTCACCCTTGGTTGGGTCATCTCCTCCGTGGATGGAGGTGCGCCCGCCTCCGTGGCCGGCCTTCATGGCTTGCTCGATGGAGGTCTCGGCATACGAGCCGACTCCGCCGCCGAGTTTGACACCTGCACGGGGCAGCCGGATATAGTCCCACTGCGGGTAGGTGTTCTTCACGTAGAAGAACGTCCGGTGCCAGCCCTTGACGGAGTCGATGAGGCCGAAGTGTGGGAAGTGCGCGCCATGGCAACATATCGCCGCGCCCCCGCAGGCGTACGGCTCCTCGACGTTCTTCAATGCCTTGAGGAAAAACAGCTTCTTGAAGAGCTCCACGTAGGGGAGCATCCTCACGTAACCCTCGCATAGGGTCACGAAGCCCACAATGTAGAGGATGGCGTTGGGGCCAAGGTGGTGCGGCTGGAGATCGAATGTGTCGAGCAGAAGACGGAAGCAAAGACTAATCAGCAACCCGAAGCCAAGAGAGAAATGGCAGGCGAAGACGACGTGCTCCCTCGCCTGCGGCTCGGGCACCACTTCGTCGCCCGGCGCGCAAGCGATCACGCGCTCCTCCGACGGTAGCATACGAGCACGGTGGAGCTCCGCGATGGTGGCCTCCATAACGATGGAACCCGCCCAGCTCCTCGAGCAGCCCTCGGCCATCACGATGATGGGATAGTGCGAGCAGGCGAGCGGGTGAGGCAGCGGGCGAAAGGGCCTGTGGCGTGAGGAAGAGCGAAGAAGGCAAGAAATAGGAAGACGACGGGGGCAATGAGAGCACGGTAGCCTCCGCCTCCCTCCCTTCCCCTTTAAATAAGGGGACGATGCCCGAGGGAGATGGGGATTAACTGCGCCCACTCCCCTGGGATTTCCGCATGAATGTGGGCACCTCGGGCCGCAACCGCCGCGCCTGGGCGCAGAAGATCTCGGTTTGCAACCCGAGGCCTACTGGGCTACGCCCGCGTCCTAACAGGCTAGGCCCAGGGGCGATGTCCCGTCTTCCCACGAGTGCGGGCCCCACGGCATCATTACGCTCTGCGTGGCGCGCTGCGGGCAGGCCCGGGACCCGGGGCGACACGACGGAACCCGAGGCGTCGGGGGCGGCTGCCGACCCGACCGACCGTTCGGCTTCGAGCCGGAGGTGGGCGCCGCATGAGGGAAGCCGCCGGTTCCCCCTCATCCAGCAGACGCGGCCCCCGCCGGCTTTGGGGACTACTGACGGGGTTATTACCCCTGGGTAGGCCAAAGCGACGGGGTTCTCTCCCCGCTTCAAGAAAAATCACATCACCGGCTATCTCATGGCCGACTGGCGCATGGCCGGCAGGCTCGTTGCCCAATGGCTTGCGGCCGACTCTTCGAAGAGCTGGCTCGGCCTTAGCCGGCTAGGCCACGGCCGGTGGCCCCCAGGGCGGCTCCCCCGTTGACCTTCGGGCGAGTAGGTATCCGTCCCATCCCACTGCGCACGGGTACGGCAACAAGATAGGACCCTCACGACAAGTCCCAATGTGGCCACAGTAACCGCTGACACACGGGTGCGTATGGCTATAGTCCAGCCGGTCGTACCGCTGACCTGGGCTGACCACGACCGGGCGAGGCAACAGTGTCGGCACGCCTCCGCCCACTCCATTACCTGCCCCGCGTGGCTACAGTGCCGCCGGCTGTACTGGAGACTTCGGCATGTTGGCGCAAGACGACGCCGCTTGGGCGGCCCGTGCCGTAGCAGGTAGGCGCGGGCCAATCGCGGAGCCAGCTGGCAGGCCCCATCGGGCGACGAGACCGCGCAGCCGATGGACCCCACAGGCGACGAGACAGCTCGAGAGGCGAGTCCCACTGGCCAGCCCCCCCTGCGCGCGTAGTACTTTAAGAATATTGTAGGCCGGGGGTTGGGCTATAAAAAACCCTGAGCCCCTCATGCATAGGGGAAGATTGACACGCACACACACTTGAGGGAACACTTCACCTCGTATTCACCCACGTAGCCAGGGAAGAGGAGTCAGCTGCTCCCTCTTCCTCCTCCAGACACAGCTCCAAGAGGACCATTGTAACCTTCCCTCATCTATAAGCCTAGACCAAGCAGGACTAGTGGTATTACCTCACTCGGAGGGCCCCGAACCTGGTACATCATGTGTCAGTCACCGCTTGTGCCTAATCCCGCTCCCGGAGCCCGTCGGCGTCCTCCGGCCCCAACCACCTTCGATAAGCCTACCCATGGAATCTGTCGTGAGAAAATGACGACACCAATGTCCCATTTTTTCCGGCGTCACGCGTCCTTGGAAGCATCCACGCGAGGAATGCCACCACGTACTCATCACCTTGCGCCAGGTCGCCGCTGACACCCATCCTTGTCCTCTTAGGTTCTGACATTACTCCCATGTCCTTATGTACCCCCTTGTCGATGGTAAAGCGCACACATAATGGTGGTCGGTGATGTGGTCGAACTTGACAATGGTGATGCAAAGTCCAAGAGATCGCTTGGGCAGTGGAGCTAGCCTCGCCTCATGGGTGCAACCTGTCGTTGAGAGCGATCGTTGTAGGGTGGTCGAAGGGCATGAATATGTGACAACAGAGCCAAGAGTCAACCGATGCGAGCAGGATGACGCAATTGAGAAATGACAAGGTGGAATAAAAAGATTAAAAGTAAGGGGTCCTTTGATTGATAGGAATTTCATACTATTTTTTGAGGTTTAGAACCCTTAAGAATTTTCCCTACGCTGGTCGTTTGATTCATAGGATTGAATCATGTAGAATTTTTTTAAAAGAAACCATGTGTACTGCCTTTCATTGGAAATCTAGTGTCCACTCCAAGATTCTTTTAGTAATTACTTCATTTTTTTGTGGCATGAAACACTCTATACTGGTCCTAGAGGATTTAAATGGGCATGCAACTTCAGTCTTGTATTTTTCCTCTATTTCTTCCTTTTGAGAATCCTGTGAATTAAAGAGGGCCTAAATGTGTAACCCAGTGACAAGTGAGGTCCATGCGACATAATAAGAACTACATGAAAGGTTATAGTTTTAGAGAATCTGAGAAAGTATAGGGCTCCAAAACCTTTGAAGGAGAAGCCATTCTAAAGCAAACATGAAGTTTCCGCTCCCGAGCTCAAATGAGCTCGGTGAACAGTAAAATCGAAAAAAAATGAAAAATGTTCAAAAAAAATTGAAATTTTTTCGTGAGCAACATTGACAAAATATCTAACTGCGTGCAAAAATTTGGCCTGAAATAACATTCCTATAAGGTTCGGAAAAAAATCAATACTTTGAAAATGCGCATTAGCAGAGTATCGATTTTTTTGCCACGCTTTATAGAAATGTTATTTCGGGCCAAATGTTTGCACGCGCTTAGATATTTTGTCAATGTTGTTCACAAAAAGATTCAGATTTTTTTGAATATTTTCCGAAAAAAATTCGATTTTACTGTTCACCGAGCTCATTTCAGCTCGGGAGCAGAATGGTACTTTCCTTCTAAAGCTCTCTTTTTAGGAATCTTCTAGAGTTGCTCTTACCAAGTCATGGCTAGTGACAAATCAAGTGTTATATCAATTATTTGATACTACCTTTTATTTTATTCTTTTTGAGAAATACTTGCAATTACAGGTACAATGTTTTGGATGAAGATCCAAAAAAAACTATCCCCCTCCGTCCCACAATATAAGACGTTTTTGCAATCCAAAACAACTTGCAAAAAACGTCTTATATTTTGGGACGGAGTAGTACAAAGTAATTCCCAAAACTAGGAATTGCAATTAAACCACTATTTGAAAATTTGTACCATGGTAATATGGTATATCACCTAAAGGGTGGTGTCACATGACTCATGGTACATCAACACACGTACTTAGCACTAACCAAATGTGGCAAGAGGGGACAGTTCCCAAAACAAGGCCTTAACATAAGCATGATTAGTAACCCTCGATACTGATTTTCCCATCTGGGATGAAGATCGGTAGCAGCGCCTGCACCAACGTACCGATCCGCGGATCATCTTTGCTGCAGCATATCTTGATTCTCTCTATACGAGGATATCCCCTGATTGCGGGTGCTCGCCTTGATGGTAATGAAGCAGATTCAACCGCCTTGCATGTTTCACAGTGCTCCTGCAGTATGTCAAAACCACACGGGTGTATCAGCTTGATCGTTCTAATGTTGTAGCAAACCAATGCCAGCAAGACATACATATGTGGGAGGAGTAAGTATTACCATCTTGAGCTTAACACTTAGCTCTTTCAGCATGGGCGAACGATGGAGAATACGGAACAGTGGGTAGAAGTCAGCAGCCATGCACCAATCACCCAGCACCAAGCTTGTCAGGTTGCTGAACATCGGGCATGCTTGCAAATCCCTCTCGAATGCGAGCTTCATAAGCAATATGATCATGTTAAGGAGTTGCAAATAGAGCAAGCTGAATAGTTGATACACATAGGAGTTAGAATAATCACTTCAAAAAGTAGATCGTGTCTGAGGTTTAAAACTAAGAAGCAACTAACTGGCCAATGGGCATGCAAATATATTCACCTAAACTGTACGGATATGAAAAGGAAAGTAACACATCCGTACCTCAGGTAATGGTGCATGCAACTCCAACGTTGTGGCATGTGAAAGGCCATCAAGTAGATGATGATCCACTTGTGTCTCATCATCACCATGAAACTCGTCAGACCCTAGACGAATCGAAGCTGACACTAGAGAAGACAGATCCAGGGTAATTATAGCACCACAACTACATTCTGGGTCAATGACAGAGAGATGGGTAAGGTTCCTGGCACCAATCTTTGAGTGATATGTAGAACCTTGAGTGAGGTCGATGAAATCCCCCTTGTATAGAGAATGCAATTCTCCAGCTCTAGATGTTCGAGCACAGGCCAATCGTAATTCAGCAGCTTATCAAACCAATCATTCAAACGGACATACTGGAGCCTGATTCTTTTGAGGTACTGGGAAGGAAACATTGCCGAGCTATCCAAAATGAAGAATCCAGAAATGTGAAGGAGACGAACTTTGTGCTTGATGGCATGACGAATCCACACATAACTCTTCTTACTACTGCCATCCGTGATGAAGATCCGGACCTCATCCAGGGAAACAGTGCCATCACGCAAGAGTAGCAAGTGGTCCATAAAGTTCTCCAGCTTTTGATTATCAAAGCAAAGAATGCTCACATCATCTTTAACCACAAAGTCTTTCTTGTTGATGTGGATAAATGGTGCGGAGCTCCAGAGATTGTGCCACCTTGGCGAGAGAAGACTTGTGCGCACGACCTCTGGCATAGGCAGGAAGGACATCACGTGGTGGAGCAGATCGTCGGACAGGCTGCTGAGCCTATCGACACCACTGCTATTGCCTCGCACACTCTTGGAACCACAGGGAATGGATGCTTGTGCTGACATTCCATCAAACAGGATGGCTGCATGAACCAACAAAAGGCGAAGCTAACGCATAAATAAACAAAATTACAGATTTAGACATTACAGAAATCCTAGATACACACGATGATATGGTTCCACAGACGAGACGGTTTCAATCTCGAAGCAACTGTACTGGCAATCAAACAACGCAACGTTATGTAAAAGGATACAGTTTAGGAAAGAAAGATACATATGCAGCCTCGAGCAAAAGATTGTGGAACGTTTAAGCTGTAAATGCCAACACCCTTCTACATTTGTGTCTACGACATTTCTTCCGAGCAAACTTCTGTTCTATGCAAAATAAATCTGGACTGGGTTAGCAACCTTTTCGTTACTTAAATGGAAATATCGATCCCTGCAATGAAAAGAATGCACTAGTAGGAATTTGCTAAGCACTTATATTGTCTAAGATACTGAAATAATCCAATAATCTCTGCTTCAAAAAGTAATTTTGTATTCTTCAAATCATTTCACTTTGAATTACAACAGTCAATGATTGACGACAGTTAAAACATAAGCTCAGCCAGTAGTAACAAAAATGGTGGTAGATGCAGAGCATGGTAGTCAGTCTGTAACAAAAATAAATTTTCGCCCACTTCATCTGGGTACAAAAAGGGAAATGTGGCGATCATTATGTTATTTCCTGAAAATCTGCAAAATATGCTAACAGTTCATGTACTCAGTTCAGTATCTTTGCAAATAATCTAGAGATTGACCAAATTACACCCAGAGCTAGCAATCTCTAGGTAAAACCAGCGGCACCATTCTGCGAATACCACATCCGGCGTGCATACGCACAAGTGATTAACTACTTCTGCTGACCTCTTAAACTGGTTGGTCTAGAACTAGAGTATTTTTGAACCCCTTGTCTTCGAATGTATGCTACAAGAAATGGGCTGAACCGATCTACAGGGAATGCAATAGCGAAAAGAATTCCACTCTATCTCAGATTTTTGTATCTTTTTCAAGGGCCAACCCTGGGCCAAGGTGAGCGCATCCGTATGGGCCTATTGCTCTTGACCTCTTCAGTTGTGCAGGCACAAATATGAACTGGTCTAAGTTTGTTCTTGACGATCCCCACAAGCTTCTCTTATCTACTTGAATGCAAATCAGAAAAGAGGAAGTCGCAATGCATTTTCTTTTTATAAAGAATAAAAGACACGTGGATGGTATCGATCAAGAGACATGGCTAAAGGATGGAAGTGAATTAGAATCAGACGGTCGTCGAACGAATTCCCAATAAATGGAAGATCTACGTGCAACGAATTTCGTATAAAAAGTAAAGTAGGTGATTTCACCGAGAGGCCTACTGAACTAGCTCCCATGCATGGATCTGCATTGTGTGTTTTCGCTGGGGCGAGAGTGAAAAAGAAATGTACCAAGAGTTCCGTATGAATTAGGTTTGCCTTTCCAAAGAAATGAGATAAGGAGCAGTAAGGCCTGGTGGCTCTGCCTCAGCCGTTGCCTTGCCTTGCAGAGCGTCAACACCGAAACATTGTAGAGCAACGTCTTGCAACTATGTACAAAGCCTCCATTCCCCTGGGTGTCGTGTTTGAAAGCACAGTCTTTGTCATAAACCGATTACCCTCCACTCCAAATGGCTCTACCAAGGATCCCACAAAGTTCCCGAAACCAAGTTTCCCAGAAAAGGCCTGGTATCCATCTACTCACAATAATTTGAATGTAGAACTGAAGAAGCACAATTTCCTTCTTCGAGAGGAATCCAACCGAAGAGAAGCGAGCATCATAATAGCTTGATAAAAATATATTTAGTATAAGAGGACGTTCGCGTCAATTATCACGCCTCTGACTGCTGAGGACGAGGTTCGGGTTAATGATATTGTGAAAGGTGTCATTAAACCGGGTCTGCCTCTATTAGTTACGAGGTATATGCCATGGATCTCATCTATTCCCCTTAAACAAGGGATAACATGGGTTCCGACCTGGAATCTGGACCCCCAATTATAGTGTGTTTAAAGAGATTGGAGGAACTCTTCCTCGGTCTCCGTATCCAAAGATACTGGTAATTAGAGCTTCAAGTGTTCGGTTCTACTCTCCATTTTATTCATAGTAAGGGAGAGCAGTTCAGTCCACTTGCTCTTTGGCCGCATAGGTTGAGGTTTGCTCTGTTCAGTTCAGTTAAAGAAGAGATGGTATCTTGCTTGTTTCAATTATCCGGGCTCGCCATCAATAGATACTGGTTTCTCTTCCGCTTTGGCCCAATTGCCCCACTTATCTTACAAAGGGCGAAGCCACTAACAAATACTTATAGAGGGATTGTACCAACCTTAGCTAGGGAGATAAAGGCCCTGCTCAATGTAAAAAAAGGATCTGGAAAAGAAGATAGGAATGGGGCACCAAGGAAGGATTGTAGGTAGGGATGCCCTTAGATCCGTTCTCAATAGCTTGTGATAAGGCAAGAAAGCTAGTAGATGTATATTCGTTTCTCATGATAATGAGCGAAAAGGATGGAATTGTGACCCGAATACCAACCCTTGCTATACATCCCGAGTGTGGTCTTCGATGAAGCATCATCTTGGTGGTCATCCCAAGCTGTAGTATTGCAAGATTCTGGAAACTTAGAAACTAGCTTGCAAGAAATGAATAAAATCAAGTATACGTTTGCTTGTTGGCTTGAGCACTCGTTTCAGAAGAACCTTCTTTTGGGATAACTCTTTCAGGCAATATCTCGCTGTGGCAGTAATAGCCCAATGGCTTCTAGTTGTTTTTTTTACCCTTCCGGGCTCTTTTCCTCCGGCGGCTAGTTTCAGCATAAAAGGAAGAAGTCGGGTCCGCGCGGTTCGCCTTTTCGAATGCAGCAGTGTTTTTGGCTTTGGCAATACCAGCTAGCTAGCTACTTACTTGTGTGGGAGTCCTATAAAGAAAATCCTGAGTTATAGACTGACTAAAGAAATCCACCTAAGCCGTAAGTTTTTGTTACAGCTGGCACACCTGCTTGCAAACTAGAAAATCTGATTCTAGTAGAAAGTGGACTAAGTCTTAAGAGAGATAAGCCGGTCTTTATACACTGGCCCTACTTCGAATTCAGTCAGTGGCCAGATGCATTGTAAGCAATTCCAGTCCCAGCTGTTGAGGTGGCGTAGTCAGCCCTACCTAAGTATTGAACAAAACCAACCATTTGTATAATATTATCCTATCTTGCATATTAATTAAGACCACTTATTAGATCAAGGTTGGCATACATAGCATAGGAAGGTGGAGATCTGAAGTAATCTATATGTCCCTCAGCCAGTCATCCATTTCTCTGGATATGAAGTTTACAACATCAAAAAATGACCCTTTTCATAATGAAATCCATTACATGCCATCCAAAGAACTCTGATCTGGATTACCAGCTTTGGGGTGGAAGGACGGATCGATCGACCAAGCAACAACGATCCCTTTACGATGGTCAAGTGCGAAGGTCCCGATCGGATTGCCGATCTGCCAGTGTTGTTTGACTGATTTTTTTCATCTCAAAACCATTGATGCTGACCTGTCACTGCTCAAGTGATTTTCCTGCATGGTTCTAGGAACCAAAAGAAGACTTTGGGTAGGTCAACGATAGATTCTATGTCTATAATGGAACGTAGGTTCTTTTTAGGAGGAAAGCTTAGAAGGATTCTTTTCAGAGCGTAAGAACCATCGAAGAGCATGGGATTGGTATTGCTGGCAGGGACTTTAAAGTGAGAGCTTGATCACTAAACCCCTGCTGCTTTCGATCATTCCTGCTAAAGCAGTTGGCAATGACTCATTGGAAACTTCTATTGGATCTGGGAGAAGAAGAAATCCAATCAATGGGTAGGTAGTCAATTTCTGGCGAAAGCACAAACCTTTTCTCTTACTTAAGGCGATAAAATCCATTCATTTCGATAATAATCTGTTTGAGATGTGTTTTACCGAGAAGGTATATGGTTTACGGTTCTAAGCCGTTGAGTTCGTATTTTGGTAGTTGTTGTTTTGAAGGATGGCGGATCCAGAGTTGAAGGATGGCGAGAATCATAATTACATGAAGGCAACTACGCGATTCAACATCATTTTTGTAAGAATGGAAGCAAGACATAAAAATGGCTAAGCTGCTGTGACCAGAGGTCAGGAGGCAAAGACGAAAGGGATGCCCTTTCTTCATCTTGACCGAATGCGTTATCTGCTGTCTCTATTCCTACTAACCCTTGTCCGCGTATACCATTATCACGAGGGCGATACACAGGAAAAAACTAAACCATCTGTGGAACCGTTCGATGAACGTAGGTCGGTCGAAAAGAAAGCGCGGTGTAGCTGGCATCAGCATCTCTTGTCAGGTTCGCACGCACAAGGGTGGTGGGTAGGTCTCTTTACGTGTCCCGCGAGGCAAGGAATTCTTCGACCAATGATATCATGGTATCAGAGTCGCCGATCGAGATTTCTCATGGCTACCCATTATTTTCGCTTGAAAGATCTTCACATGTAGGCGGAGCCGTCCCTTTTGAAAAGTGGATCTTTAGTCCATTCATTCTAAGTACTTTATTATTTATTCTGTAGAATAAGAAGGTTTTGCAGGCATGTGCTTCATGGAGACAAGTCGAAAAGCATGGATAGGTGGAAATGCGTTATAAAGATTCGGCATCGCTCGATCAAACAAAGGGAAAAATCATCAAGAATCTGATCTTGCTCTGAATCATCTACCAAGGGTTCGCTGTCAATGCAATTTGAGTTGGCCAACTCCGGTGCCTCTAAGTAAGAAGTATCTCTATTGGCAAGCTCTCATTGACATAATCCGGTGTAGGTGTAGGGAGCTGACACTCATGTGGATCAAGAAATATCTCAGTAGTGCTCAGGACAGGCTGTGAGCATCTTATCTGCTTGGATCAGGTAACAACTTCATTTCTTTTCAGAAGCTCAAACACAGTGTTTTCCAATATAGAAGCGGAGTAGTTCTTGTGCAATCTAGGCATAGGGCTACTAGAATCCATCACTAAAAGAGGAGTTTTCCGAGCTCTATCGACACAACAGGACTCTAGATATTGGCAACAAAAGGGCACTTACCCCTAAACTAGATTACTCTTCTTCTTCCTATGATAAAGCGGGGGCTGAAAGGGACTCTTTAAAGTACTTCAACATTATCACTGGACTTTCGTGTCAATCCAACTGGAGGAGGGAAATCGGGAGAATAAAGAAGTCTTGCACGAGGGCGACCTCTTTCCATGCCCTCAAATCCATTTGCCACACTTTCAGATCTCGGATATACAATGATGAATCCTGACAATCTACGATCACAGAACACAGTAATATGAATGTCTCTCACGAGCCCCAAAGAGTCAATCAAGTATGCCTGCTTTGTTGGCACAGGGAAAGGTAGAACGACCTTCCGCCATGTCAACCGCTCACTAGGCTTCTTGCTGCAGTGAAGTTGCTTCATCACCCGGCTCAACATCAGCCTCATCCCCCCCCCCCATTTTAAGCTTTGGTTATAGTATCCTTTAGTTCCACTTCTTCACCGATCTCTCCCGCAATCTTCTTTCCCCACTCCTCATCCATGTGAGGAGCTACCCGAGATCATCAAAACCCGCCACACAAACCCTAACTGGCAAAACCGATCTACGAACACCAAGGGCGGGTAGAGGCGTCAGGCCTCCCCTTCAGGATTCGAGATTGAAGAAGAGGAAAACAGCTTCTAAAGGGAACTCGAAGTCCTAGACCTAGAATGCGGGTACCGTTCCGGATTCCCAAGGATAACCAGATCACTCAACTGCTGAATCCTTCCTGAAATCTCTGTCTATCTATGATATTTTTGGTTTTTCGCCACGTGCAGATCTACTTTGTCGTGCAATCGGATCTCACCTCTTGCTCTGTAACATCCCAAATTTTGGAATGTTATAATAATTATTAGAATGAATTGTTGTTTGCTTGAGTGATTGAAAGTGAGTGAAATTTGATTTTTTTTTGAAAGTTTGATGAGAGGGAATGAAATGACCTTCCCAAAACTTTCAATCTGCATTTTGATCACCAGGAATTCAAATTCATTTCATCACAAAACCCTAGAGTGAAGATGACATGACTTCTTCCATTTAAAGAAATGAAAATGGATTTGAAAAGAATTTGAATTTCATTTGAAAAATATTTCAAATTCAGAAAACTTTATGCAACTCAATAATTTTCATGAGAGAGGATAATATGACTTCCTCAAATTTTAAGAAATATGAGTTGGAAGTTTAAAAGAAGGAATTGAAAAAGCTTTTGAAAACCTGTGGATTATTTTGAAAATCCATTTCATATTTGGTTCCTATTCAAAATTTTCAAAGTATTCAAACCCCTGACAAAAATTTGAAAGGAGTAACATGACACTCCAAGACAGGGGGTAATTTGTGAAGTTTTTTGAATCATCAAACCCAAAAAGTTATTTGAAAAATATTTGCAAAATTAAATAAAGCCAATTAAGGCATTTTCTGAAAAATGATTTTTTTAATGTATTCAAATGCCAGAATAAAAATGTTCATTAAATTGCATTTATTATCTGTTAATTTTGATATATAATACTCCTATATTTAGAGATGATTTGAATGCTTTAAAGGTTTTTGAAACGCTCTGGAAAAACATTAAACAGAAAACGGTAACGGTTTTAGAATTAAAACGGGCCGGCCCACAGGCTTTATTTCGCGAATTCAATACGCGCCGGTCAACCAACGCGTTAACAGCTCGCCCGCTCTCGCTGACGTGTGGGACCCGCTGCCCGCTCCCTTCTCCCGCGCGGTCGCCTTCCTCCTCCCATGCGCCCGACGCCGTCGCCGGATCCCCTCGCCGCGGACCCCCTCCCTCCTTTACTCCCCCTACCCCGCACTGCCCCTATAAGTACTCACCCCTCTCCCGCACTCATTCCCCTTGCTTCCCCCTCTCTCCGAGCCCCCATCTTGCCGGAATAGCTCGCCGGAGCTTTCGGTTGCCGCCGCACCTTTTTCAACCTAGCGCCCGTCTCCGACCTCCCCGTCCTCTCCCGAGCGCACCACCGATCTCCTCTCGCCTGTGCGCAACACTCCATCCCTTACCCGTGCTCAACCGCCTCTGGAACGCCGTAACCCCACCCTCGCCGGAGCTCCACTTCCACCGAACCACTCCCGAGCTCGTGCCCGTCGCATCCATCACCCCCGAGCCTCACTGACGCCACCAACGTGCTCGCCGTACTCGCCGCCGTCGACTAGTGCCCTCGCCGTCGCCGGAGGACCACCGGAGCGCTGCCCACATCGACCACTACGCCTCGGCCTCGCCGGAGAAGCCCTCGCCGGCGACCCACCACCACGGTGAGCTCCACCACCCCTCTCCCCGTCCGATCTGGATCTGACGATCCAGATTAGAACCTATAAAACCGCGAATCGTTTTCTTCTAGGCGTCGGTCACCCGCTCGTATTTGCCCCTCACGCGCACCCCTTTATCCAATCAGGAAGCGATACGTGTACCCCCTGACCGATAGAAACGCATTTTCTTTTCTGTTTTAATTTCTATTTCCAGAATAAGTTCTGATTTTATTTCCTTTATATCTTTTAAACTGTTTAATGTTTTTAAATGATTCTTTTTGTATAGTGTCACAAATTTCATCTAGTTTCTGTAGATATCAAATTTGGCTATGTTTGAACATTTAAATTTTAATTTGAACAGATTTGATTTAAATTTTGTTTTCTGAATATCTTGAGTTCTAAAATGAATTTTTGAATGATTCTTTTTCCTACTTGTCACTAGTGACCATAGCTATCATTTGGTAGAGTTTGAGAATTTTTATAATAGTTTTAAATAGTATTTTCAAACCAAACAGAATCTGTTTAGTTTCATATTAGTTTATTTATATTGATTTACTTTGTTTTATTTTGAAAATCTGAATATGATTTACATTATGTTTTAGATTTCATTTAGTTTTGTTGTTCCAAACCTTAGTAATTTACTTGCTGTTAACAAAAGTTAATTTGTTTAGTTCATAAATTTTGTTGTAGGGATCTTTACCCTGTTTCAAATAGGTATAGTTGTTTTAAAAGCAAAATTGTTAGTAACAATTCTTTTAACTAAAGTTTTATATAATTAGATTCTGTTTTCAAATAAAATTTGTAGTAATATTTTCTGTTAAGAAATGTTTGTCAATAAAAATGGTATAGTTTTACTCTATTATAGGAAACTATATTCTCTATCATTAGGTAATGTTTTATAAAACAACTTAGTTTTAGTAGAGATTATTTTCACAAAATTTTAGATGATTTAATTCTGCTTTATAATAAAGATTTTATTTAATTATTTTCTGTTAACTTAGTTGTTTCATAATTTGTTTTCTCTTAGTTTATGGTTGTGCTTGTAGTTAAGTTCATTAGACAAACACTCATGTTGTTTAGTATGTTGTTTTCATAGTTTTTACTTGTTTTTCAAAAGTAATTCTTTTTGCTAGTAAAATATTTACTAAAATCCTTTTGTTATATTTTACTTTGTTTTTGTTTTGTTACTAGTTGTTGTAGAGGAAAACTACCTTAGTTGTTTTTATGAAAACTTTCTTGGCTTTGAGTTTTGTCTTAAGTATTTTTTCCATCAACCTTGTTGCTTTTGTTTTGTGTTACTTTTGATTGTTAGAATTGATTGTTAGTATGATTGATTATATGAATGCAATGCTTGTTTATATAGATTTTCATCGGAGAGTGACGAATAGTCTATCAAGTTATTTCTGAGAGCGATCTTTATCTTCATCAACAGTACAGGCAAGTTCACCTTGACCATCTATTTCATACCTATGTTTTTATTGCATGTAGTGACATCATTCAACATATCCCTCCCGTAGTGTTATTGAAATTCTTGTAGTTGAGTAGAATGCATGAGGTAGGAACCCACCACCTGGTTACTAAAGCCCCGGGAACGTTAGTTACTTTTATGCTATGCTATAGTAGACGGGGTTTGGTATGAGTGTTCGTGAGTGGTGTGAAGAAGGACTCTACGTCAAGGCGAAAACTTCATGAAGACATCTTCAAGTCCTGCATCTTCAAGACCTCAAGACTTCAAGACTTGAGAAGACAAGTTTTCAATACACACTACTGGGTGAAGGATGGTTGATTGGGCATCCCTGGAGAAACCAGTGGATGGCCGAGATGCATGGAGAAGCGCCATGACATCTTGCGGAAAGCTTCACCCAGACTCAAAGAGAAGGATGAATACTTCATGCCCAGAAGCTTACCTATGTAGCCACAAGTCATTATGGGCTCTGGCTTGGTTGATCTTTGTTGTGACTCTGCTGGGCAGTGCTACGAGATGTAGTCGACGTTAGGATTGGGATGGGCACTGTCGGACAGTCAGGGAAACACTCTGAAAGACCATGTTTCTTTCATCCTGTTCTCAAACACCAGGCAGTGCGAGGACTTACCAGGAGGGAAAGAATCTTGTGGGTAAAGTACACAACACTCTGCAGAGTTAAACCTAATCGATTAGCCGTGTCCCTGGTTACGGACAATTTGAGCTTCTAGACTTGGATCTATCTCTGAACTCTCAACACTGGACTGATAACTAATTGTGGGCAACTTATGATACTTATGGGCATTGAGACATTGGTTGGCGGAACCATGTCATGATAGGTAACTCCATAGTGAAATTCCTGATATTCCTTTGTTGTAGGAAAATAAAATCAGCTTTTACGCAAAAAAAAACTCAGACACAGAGCCACAAAGCCTTTGCATATAGAATAGTCTTTATTTCTCTGTTCTACTATGGTGATCTTGCCAGTACATTCAATGTACTGACCTACACGGCTGCAATGTCTTGTGTTGCAGATACTCTTCTACGACGGGTAAGAGTACGATTCAGGGTTATGGTCCGCACTCAACTTGCCGTTGGTGTTATTGGGACTCCACTCCCGTTGACTGTATCCGCTGCTATTTTAAGGTATATATCAGTTTTACGTTATTTACATGTGATTGCACTTTGATATATACATTGATGTACTGTGTGTGCCAGCATACTGATCCAGGGATGGCACAGAAAACACAGAGGCTTGACTCGTTTTGAGTCGGGTCGCTACATGCTCTCCTCATTCCACTTATGAAATAGAATTCATTAAAGAAGAATGCCAGTATCAAAGTAAAGTAAACCATTCGAATAGCTAACCATTCACTCCCTTCGCCCGGTAAGAAAGTGGAAACTGCCTGGCATGCTTCTTGCTTTCTTTTCGTAAGAACCAGCGTTGAAGAGGAGTGTGCAGCCGCTCTTGCTTGAGACCACGGTAGGAACTGTTGGTAAGAGCGAGAAGGCAACATTGACCTTATAGAATTGAACATCAGCCAGTTATCAATTGAGTCAAAAGTGCTGGATAGCTCAGTTGGTAGAGCAGAGGACTGAAAAGCAGCGGACTTCCCCCTTCATGGAAAAAAAGTGCAAGTATGGAATTCTCACCGCGAGCAGCGAGTGCCCTTTGTAAGTTGCGAGCCTGTCAAACCATAGGCGCCTTACCACCCCCTTTCTTTTTTGAATTAGAAAGAAGGGGATGAATTAGAAAGAAAGAGATCAGGTTATTTATGATCGGAGAAAAGGAAGGGGCGTGGTTGATGTGTCACTGGGGAACCCGTAGGAAGGGGAGACGACCGGCCTCATTCACATCTGAAATCGCCAACATGAACACAAACGAAATCGTCTAAATTTCGTATAGAAAGAAAAGGAACCACTTCTATTCTCTTAAGTATATGAAAAATTGCTTTTTGGTCCCTTTCGTCCAGAGGTTAGGACATCGTCTTTTCATGTCGAAGACACGGGTTCGATTCCCGTAAGGGATAGGTACTTATTCCCGGCCGACGGTATCAAGAACCCGGATAGTCAGTAGGAAACTCCAATCTGCAAGCGGAACAACGAGTTTAGAAGGCATGTTTTGAAAGAGCAGGCTGACTATGAAACTCATATAAGGCTCGCGATCGGGTGCATTGTTGACTCGGGGGCGGTTCCATAGGCGGCTACTCTAAGACGGATCAAGTTGGGTATATATTATGGCAAGTTGACCCTACTTTCCAATTTCGTAGATAGAACAGTTCTAGTAGAAGGTTAACCCGGCCTTCCTAAGAGTACTAGGTTAAAGGGGATACCTCTAAAGCCTAGAAAGAACTATCCTATCCCTTTAGGAATCCAAAAGCGCCATATCTGTGGATCACTGACGGCTATACCCAATGAGCAAAGTAGAAAGAGCCTAGGAAAATTCATCTTCTCCCTATTCAGTCAGCAGTTGTCCATCGACTAGTCTTACTTACCGCACCGCCCGGTGAAAAGGGATTTCTCAGTGATAGACCCACGAGAGCGTGTGTGCCAGTGACAAAAGAAGTCCGAGACGATCTGGGAAGTGAGGGATGCCCTTCCTGGGTATCACAAGCGGCGAGGCAGGTACGATTGGAGGAAAAGCAAGGCAACAGGGTGCTAGGTTTAAGCAAGTATTGTCCGTCCGATCATTGGAATTGGCTTAGCTGAAAAAGGCAGATCTGGTTGAACTAGTAGGAAGAACACCCTTCTAAGGTGAAGGTATTCCATTTCTAAGAAGGAAGTTCTATATATTCGAACTAGAGAGAAGCTCTAAAATGGAAATCGAAAAGGAACCCCTTGTCCGTCCAGGTACTCACCCCGCCGGAACTCGCAATCAAACATAGGGTTGGCAAACTAGGAAGGCACAGAAAAGAAGGCAGTTGCGAAGGCGAGCAAGGTATTTTTGAATTTCCTCAAATTGATGAATCAATGAAGTAGTTGAATTGAAGATTCGCCCTTACCGATCTATAGGGAATGGGGCAGGAAGTAGGCGGCAGCATACCGAGGCAGAGTTGGTGGCGGTAGACCAATTCGACGGCAGCTCGTTGAGCAAGACTTGTTGATTGAGCACATCGCTCCTTCGGTAAAATCCCAGGTCAAGCGACGAGCGATGCTGTACGGCCGGTGATTTGTTGGTGGCGGCAAGATTCGGGGTGCAGCTGGGGTTCCCGGCGTGTGCGGGGGTAAAATTCCTCGTTGCACTACTGAATCAGGATGGTGCGTTCCAAGGCAAGCATTGATGAGGCGGAAGTGACCGATCTACTCCCATGAAGGGGATGTTTCTCCAGCATCGCGAGGAAACAGCAGATCTGCGAGGTGAGGTCGATGATTTACGCAAGGAGGTGCACATCATCCACAACAAGCAGGACACCATGGTCTCGGTGCTCAACGGGGTACAACAAGCAGTCTCTACACTCAATTCCCAACTCGCAACCATGGCGGATGTGCTCAAAACATTTCGTCCCTAGGAGCCATCCACTTCAGCACAAGCAGGCCAACCTTTTGTGGAGCAGCCTACAATTCCTCCCCCACCAAATCTGCACCATGAAGTTGCTGCGGTCGGAGATAGAAACTTAAGTGAAGAACTGCAGAAACGTCTGAACTTGGAGCAGGAGAAAACTCGCCAGGTGGCTGCGCAGACTCCCAATCTACCCCATGTTCAAGTTCCTCGTCTTCTTGTCCCTCCAGGCTTTGGCCCCGGTCAAAGTGCAGGATGTCCATTCAGGCAATGTTACACCCACAGCTTCGTATAGGACAGCTCGCACCCTAGCATTTCACAATTTTCAGCCACCGGGGATACGTCAGAGTTGGGAAGACTTTCAGAAACACTATGAGCAGGAGATGCACACGCAGTTCCTCAAAAGCATCACAAAAGGACCACGAATGGATTTCCCACGCTTTGATGGTGACAATCCAGCAAGATGGATTCGGCAGTGCAAGAAGTACTTTCAGATGGCTGGTGCACCTACAGAGTACTCAACTATATATAGTGGGCAAAGCTGATGTTTGGTTGCGCCGTTCTGGCATCCTCAAGAAAAAATTAAACTGCGCACAGTTTTGTGAAGAAGTATTGCGCAGATTTTCATCAGCAAGCTCGTACGAACTCACTGAGAAGTTCAACAACTTGAAACAGGGCACTATGTCAGTTTCAAACTATACAGATCAGTTTGAAGAACTAATGGTAGAAGTGCAATCAGAGAATCCTATCATGGATGAAAATTGGTTCATTAGATACTATGGTAATGGTCTTCGCTCTCAGATCAAATTCCAAGTCAGGCCATTAAGACCCACATCACTGACTGAGGCTTATTGGCTGGCAATTGATTTAGAAAGAGGAGTATCAGAAAAGAAAGCTTACAATGCAAATTTCATTTCAGCTAAAACCTCCTCAGCGTACCCAAAATCTTTTACCTCACTTCCTTAGAAAGCTATAGAACCTAAACAAGTTGTGATGCATCAAAGAGCAAGAGAATCGGGCAAATGTTGGAGATGTGGGGATACTTGGTTTCATGGACATAAGTGCAAGTTAACCCCTGTTCTGAATGTGCTCACAGGCAAAGATCCTACTGAACAAGATAAAGAGCAAGATGAATTAGAGGAAGAGGAAATGGTTGAACAACCAACAAGAGGAACATTGTATGACAATTTCGGCTCAAGCAATGAAATCTGATAATGGTAACACAATATCTATCTTGGTTAACATTGGGGGAAAACAAGGAATAACTCTTGTGGATTCAGGTACCAACTCTACTTTCATCAGTCTACAGTTTGCTTTACAAACTTCTTGCACCATTCTGAAGGATTCTACTAGAGCAGTAACTGTAGCTGGAGGAGGCACACTTTGGTCAGGATCTTATGTCCCCTCAACCACATTTACTGCTGGCCACATCAAGTTTCAACAACAATTCAGAGTGTTAGAGCTACCTGGCCATGACATTGTTATAGGAAGTGATTGGATGGCTACTCATAGACATGTGGCATTTCACTACAACCCTAGGGAAATCACTGTCGTGAAGGATAAACAAACTCCTGCCACAATCAAGGCTTGTGACACCCTTGAATCTGCCACTTTAATTGATGCCCCTGAAGTTGACAAACTTCTATCTGCTGGTGCCCCTGGTTATGTATTAAACCTCATCAGGGATACAACTCTGAAGATTCCTACAAACCATGAAACACCACCTATAGTTGAGGAAGTTTTGCCACAGTTTCCTGAAGTCTTTCAGGATCCCAAAGGTCTGCCTCCTAAAAGAGCACATGACCACAAAATACCCCTCAAGGATCAAGCTACTCCTCCTAACTCCAGGCCCTATAGAGTGCCTGACATGCAGAGGAATGAGCTAGAAAGGCAAGTAGATGCTATGCTCAGAGATAAAATTATTAGAGCCAGTGAGAGCCCTTATTCATCCCTAGCTATCTTAGTTATGAAAAAAGATGGGACTTGGAGAGTATGCATTGACTACAAGAAATTAAACTCTGCCACTCTCAAGAACAAATTTCATATACCAGTAATTGAAGACTTGTTGGATGAATTGCATGGAGCCACTTATTTCACTAAGTTGGACCTCGGATCTGGATATCATCAAGTAAGAATGGATGAAAATGATATACCAAAGACAGCTTTCAGAACATATTTTGGCCATTATGAATTCCTAGTAATGCCTTTTGGACTTGCTAATGCCCCTGTACATTTCAAGCACTCATGAACAACATCTTTGGCCCATACCTCAGAAAATTTGTGTTGGTATTTTTTGATGATATCCTCATATTCAGTAAATCTCTATCTGAACACATAGCCCATTTGCAAATTGTACTGCAGTTACTCAAGGAACACCAGCTCTTTGTTAAGTTGTCCAAATGTGTCTTTGTTGTCCAACAAGTACAATATATGGGACATGTCATTTCTGGGGAAGGAGTATCCACAGACCCACCTAAAGTGGCAACAGTGGCTGACTGGCCAATCCCCACCACTCCAACCAAACTCAGAGGATTTCTGGGTTTATGTGGTTATTACAGAAGATTTATCCAGAACTTTGGCTTAATAGCCAGACCACTACATGATGTACTCAAGAAGGACAATTTCCTATGGACAGAATCACAAACCAAAGCATTTATGGAATTAAAGCAAGCCATGACCACTGCCCCTGTTCTGGCACCACCAAATTTTTCTGCCCCCTTTGTTCTGGAAACTGATGCTTCAGGAGTGGGCATTGGAACAGTCATGATGCAGCAAGGTAGACCTTTGGCTTATTACAACTCTACTCTCCGCCCTAAGAATGCTACCTTGTCCACCTATGAAAAAGAGGCTTTAGCAATCTTAGCTGCATTAAAAAGATGGAGGCACTATTTCCTTGGAAATTATCTCATCATCAAAACCGATCATCAAAGCCTTTAGTTTATGACAGATCAAAAGATCACTACAGCAATTCAACATAAGCTTATGCTTAAGTTGCTGGAATTCAATTTTACCCTGCAGTACAAAAAGGGAAAAGAAAATGTAGCTGTTGATGCCCTTTCCAGGAAACACTCCTTACAAGCCATGTCTATGGTTACTCCCCAATGGATCATTGCAGTAGAGAATTCCTATTCACAAGATTCAGCTTGCCAATCACTCCTGGAAAAACTACTCCTATCACCTAATCACACTGTTGATCAGAACACCTTACATTCAGGCATCATCAGGCACAAGGGCAAGATTTATGTGGGAAAGGATTTGGAACTAAGAAAGAAACTCCTCACTGCACTACAAGCTTCAAGGCTTGGTGGCCATTCGGGCATGAAAGCCACATATCACAGAATCAAACAAATTTTCTACTGGCCAGGTATGAAACAAGAAATAGACAAAATTGTGACTGAATGCCCTACATGCCAGAAAAACAAGGGAGAAAACTGCTCATACCCTGGCTATGTTAGTCCCCTCCAGTTGCCTGACATGGTTTGGACCCATGTGAGTATGGATTTCATAGAAGGACTCCCTAAATCCCAGGGATATGATGTCATCTTTGTGGTGGTGGACGAACTGTCTAAATTTTCTCACTTCATACCTCTATCTCACCCTTTCACTGTCCACACAGTGGCCCAAGCATTCATTGATAATGTGCTCAAGTTACATGGTCCTCCTTTGGCCATAGTATCTGACATAGATCGTATCTTCACCAGTCAGCTCTGGCAAGACATGTTCAAAGGAATGGGCATTGACATGCGCTACAGCACTGCTTACCACCCCGAATCTGACGAGCAAACTGAACATGTCAATCAGTGTCTTGAAAATTACCTGCGCTTCTTGACCTCCACACAACCTGTCAATGGCTGAATATTGGTATAATACTTCCTATCATTCTTCCCTCCAGAAAACTCCATTTGAAGCAGCTTATGGTTATCCTCCTTCCAATATCTGTGAGAATTTATTACCTGACAGCCTGACCAGTGATGCTCAACAGTTCTTCACTGACAGAGATGCTCTTCTGTAACACTTGAAGTCTAATCTTTCTGCAGCACAAGCAAGGATGAAAAAATATGCTGACCAGAAACGCACGGAAAGGATACTTGAAGTGGGGGACATGGTGTACTTAAAAATGCAGCCATATCGCCTCAATGCATTCGGGTTACGCACCCACATCAAACTACAAAGCAAGTATTATGGGCCTTTCCGCATCATTGCCAAGATTGGCCAGGTCGCCTACAAATTGCTCCTGCCTGGAACTACTGGTATTCACCCTGTCTTCCATGTCAGCCAACTGAAGAAGCACGTTGGACCGAAGGCACTTCCCTGTGCAGACCTCACTCTCGTCCAATCAGATGGTTTGATACTGACAGAACCAGGTTTGGTTTTGGAAACTCGACAAATACCTCGCAACAACCTACCTGTTGTGCAATGGCTCGTGCAGTGGACAAATCTACCTCCTGATGAAGCTTCTTGGGAAGATGCAGCCTTCATCAAAAAGACATTCCCGGCATTTTTCAAGAACACCATCGACAAGTGATTCAACCGGACACCTCCTTGAGGACAAGTTCGTTCTCACCCGGGGGTATTGTCAGGCGTGAAGATTCAGACAAGGAGGCTAGCACCATCAGTTAACATAACGGCTCGCAAGGCTCGCCTCTACTTACCGCTTCGCTGTCTCTTTTACTGTTCTTTTTCACTTGTCGTACTATTTACTTTCATCCGTTGCCAGCGAGCTATAAAGCTAGCTGCCCCCTCTTTGTAATGGCATCAAATATTCTGGGATTAATCTCTATTATACAATCATACATCTTATATCAATACAAACCCTAGCTGGGCTACTTTCCCCTTTCATTTTCCTGTGTGATCTCCACGATCTAGCTCGATTTCTCCCTCCGGTTGCCTATTGGGGTGTGACAATTGGTATCATGAGCTCAGGTTTTCCTCGAAGGCGTGATAGATCAGAGCCGCTACGGTGATTTGCCTCGCTTCCCTCCCTCTTTCTCAGTGACGGCGGCGGTGTGGTGGCGTTGCTGACGGGGCAGGAGAAGTAGGCGGCGGCGTACCGGGGCGGAGTTGGTGGCAGTAGACCAATTCGACGGCAGCTCGTTGAGCAAGACTGGTTGATTGAGCACCATAGAAACTGAAGGTGTACTGACCTAACAGACGGCGAGGTGGTACAGAGGCAGTTGTACCCAATGACTCGGTCGACGCGTCGATGATGTAGCGGCGGCTGGGGGCGCAGCGAGCCGGCGAGGAGAGCGGCGGCGCGTCGCAGTCGCGAGAAGCAAAACTGGTGTCTCAGCTCTCACTTACTTCATTCGCGTGTTACGGCAACTGGCTACCCTTCTACTGAGCAATAATTGGGCCCAATATGGTCTAGACAACGAAGCGCATAAGAAAAGTCTTGCCCAATAATAAGAAAATTTGTGTTATGGCATTCCCATTTAAGACACTGGATTTTCTCCAAAATAAAATTATGACACTGGAATCCCCTCAAAAGAAAATAATAACAACACCATAGTTTATATATATATATATATACACACACACTCTCCGTTTCAAAATACTTAAAATTCTTGGATTGTCGGGAGTCAAACTTTATTTCACTAGATTGCCTCAATAACACTATAACAAAATTTATCAACATCTATGAAACCAAATTTAATGCACTAGATTCATTACGAAATTGATTTTTTCTATTAGATACATTTGATATCGCAAATATTTGCAGTTTTTATATAGACTTGGTCAAACTTTAAAAAAATGACTTTGAAAAATCCTGGAACTTCAATCATTTTGAAATGGACGGAGTATCAAATTTTTTGTTTATTTTTGTGAGAGCTACGTATACCCAGCTTGCCATGATTAAAATCTTTAAGTAGCTCCATGGAGACCAATATTTTTAAGAACCGAAAAAACAATCAAAAACCATTATATTCAGGTTAGAAAACAAGGTTTCTAAACTCCAAGAGAGTAAAAAAATCAATTAAAAGTTCTCAATCAACTTTGCAAAAATCAACATGAATAATTTAGAATGATAACCGGGAAAAAAGAGATCTACACGACCAAGGCACACTCATGACAAAGTGGGTACAAGTCAGCTGCAAAATCTCTCGAATGCGAGGTGTGTATTCAACAGATACGAAGAAAGCCAACAAAATCATCAGAAGGAATTGTAGAGACAGCAAGTTGATAATGCGCCCGCCGTCAGATGGAATCCCCAAAGACGTACTTAGTGAGTCCCGATTCGGCATTAAAAGGGTCTTGGGTCACTAGGAGATGGGCTCTGCCTCGACGCTCATTTGTTCCTCCGGTGACAAACCTGCGACTGCAACTCCGACGGCGTTGCTGACAAAGCTTGTCCGGGGTTACCCTTCACTAAGGGCGCATTTGGTTACCTGCGTAGTTTTTTGGGCACTTTACATACTTGTTTCAGGTGGGCATGATTGAGCATATGCAGACAAAAATCCAACATATGCATGTTGATTGGTTGCTTGCATCCGCTCTAGTCTGAATGTGCCGAAACGGGAAAGCAAGGTGTTTGATTGTGGTCTGGTTTAAGGGGAAACACAAGTCCGGTTGTTTGGTTACATCCAGGACAATGGTGTGGTAACCTCCTCCTCGATCTGGTGAGGTTACCAGAGGCACATAACTAGAGCAATAATAATAAACTTAAGCGCACATCGAAATCGCGACACATAGTACGACACATTTAACATAGTACGATAAGTTTGAAACGGAACCACAACGCAGAACATAGTCTTAAACCTGTAGCCAAAATGGAACTAGGAACCAGAGATCATTACACGCTTAGGGCGAAGGTGTCGTCGTGCTTCTTGCACTTGGTGAGCACCTTCACATCGTCATCATTGAAGAGATCACCTTCATGGTGTTTGGGGTGAGCAACTTGAAAGTCACCATGTACCCGATCCTGACCTGGTGAACGGCGGCAAAGGTGGCCCAACCCTGACCAAGGGTGACCCTGTCGTCGAGCACCTTCACCATCACCCTCGATGAGCAGTCGGTGTTCATCTTCAAACTGAACTCTATAGGAAGGGCGGGGAAGTGCTTCGTGAAGTCTAGAGGCAAAGGCAGAGCCTCCAGCTTCGGATCAAAGATCACCTTGCATAAGTGGGTTGGTCTTGTCTCCTCATGGTACTTGGCGTTAGGACGATCCTGCACCAGCACATCCATCAATGGTGGCACGACCTCCTTGCCCTTCTCTAATGGTGGCACCACTTTCTTTCCCTTGTCCATCTGCATTACGAACAACACGCAGTTCAAAGGTCAGCATTCATTCCTATCGGCCTGCCGCTCCTATATTTACCCATACTTATTACCCAACAACGCACTCAAATCCTCTCTCTTTTTCACCTCTCTCTCGTTGTCTGTCTCTCTGTTTCACCACATCTCCCTCACCATGAACCCCCACCCCAACCCTTTCCCCTAGTACATTGGGTGGAGCGCATTCTTCCTCGGATGCTTGCTCGGTGATCGTGCTAAGTTCGAGGACACAATGGAAGTGTGCTCAAACTTCACTGCTTGAAAGAAGTGCACAAGGAGGCTGACGATGTGGTGAAGAAGGTGACGGCAAAGGAGTTGAAGACGCTGATTCCTAACCCAACGAAGGGCGCTATGTCAGTCGACATCCTTCGTTGGGCCATGAATCAGGCCGACTCTAGCAACGCTCGATAGAGGGCCAAGTGGGCCAAGTACAGGGAGTACAAGCATTCAAATGCCTGTCGTGTCATGCTGTACTGGACGGTAAGAACTATCGTGGATTCGACGGAGGACGACGACGATGTGCAGATGGTGGCCAGGGCGCCGGCGGCAGGCGACCATGCAAGACTCGTTCTTCTTGATGGTGACGATGAGGAAGAAGACGACAGTGAGGAAGAAAAGAAGAAGACTACGCCCCACCGTCGCTCGACGCGACTCCAGGGTGGCCGCAGCTAGACAAATAGGTGGTACCCCAATCCCCACCCCCGATGTAATCGATAAATTAGCCAAGAACTAAAGATTAGGGTGGTGCTGAATCCAATCCCTCCACTCTCAAATGTGTACAGTCTCCTCCCTAACTCTCCCATCTCGTGCTCCAAATAAATCTAGCCCGAGTCGACGGAGGAATGTAGAGAGGGAAAAGGACTTACCATCATGGCCGATGCACTCCGGACAAGGTCACTAGTCGTTACGGTGGTCGTCGTCGTCTTGGATTGCCTAGCTGTTTTTTTGGTGCTCGTCGCCGCCTATGTCAGTGGGGAAGAGGGGAGAGAGCTGTAAGTAAGAGGGTGAGGGTAATTTATGACGTTGCTTCGAGAAACAACACGACGTCTCGAGACTGCCTCCACGCGTGCAGGCGCCCAGTCCCACATGCCTAGGATTGCACCGCGTGGGTTTGACTTCACAAAAACAGCCGATTTGAGCGTTCATGTGGATGCATGCCCAAAGATGCTTTAATGTTCGGCCAACCAGACAATGCGGATAACTAAACGAAACATTTTCTTTTCGCATGAGCCTCGCTAAGGTATATGCGGGCAACCAAACGTGTCCGACATCTAGTCATATCATCTTCAAATGTAGTAGTATCTCCGGACATGGGAGTTGGAATGTGTTATTCGTTGGCTCTATGATCCATCACTCCACATGAGTGGTTTGTCCTGTCTTTTCAAGCAAAAATAAAATAAAATATTCCACCTTTTCGGTCAACGAAAACGGAAAGGGTTGACTACTAGCATGGAAACTCAAGACAAGATCAGATCAGATCATTAGACAGCTATCAAAGAATAGGTTTTGCTAAAAACTCATTCAGCTGAGAAGTAAAATGGTCTCATTCATTTTTCCAACCATCAGATCCAATCACACCAAGATTTGTGTTTTGTCCAGGTTGAGCTTCGTAGCGGCCCATCTATGGTTTGGTCGCGGTTCGTTTTTTTGTCGCACCTTTTTCCATTGACGAAGAGAGCACTCGCAAACCCACCCCCGACCTTTTGGGATGCACAAGCCCAGGTCTTGGCTTAGAATATATAGTAGTCGTATCGGTAGCCCATTTTCTTTGTTTAGTAGTATTTTTGTCCCTTAGTGATTAGGCCCCATCCACTATTTTCTTTGTCAATATAGTGGGACAACTTTTGAACTATGTTAGCCCTCGATGTGTTTTTTTCATGTCTTTTTTACAACATTTTCATATGCAACGGCAATACATCATACTCAAGTGCAACTACAAGGGATATAAGCAACGGCGACCAAAGTCAGGGGAGGGTTGTCGACGACCGGATGTTTTTTGATTTTTTAGTAGCTGCAATCGTCGCAACCTGGCCGCAACTGCATCTCATCCTACTCAAGCGCAACTGCAGGGGGTATATAGATGTCCGATGTGGTGGTGAGATTGGGATGTATGTAGCACATCCGAACTTACACAGATGGGAAATACTTGAAGGATTTCCACGTACCAATTCCAGAGGGGAAGAACTGTGATATGCAGTTGGCCTCAATTGTATCAAGTCAGCAGCATGTAAAATGGCATGATCCCAACAAGAGGTTGGCAAGTTGCAATTCGTTAACAAAGGTCTTGCAATGAGTTTAATCCTCTTAATCAATGCTTCAGCCAAACCATTTTGTGTATGGACATATGGAACAGAGTGCTAAACTTTAATCCCCAAAGCCATGCATTAATCATTGAAAGCATGGAGAATTCTGCAGCATTGTCCATTCGAATTGTCTTTATTTGACTTTCAGGATAATGGGCTTGCAACTTAATGACTTGCCTCATTATCTTGACAAATGCATGGTTCCGTGTGGATACAAGACACACATGTGACCATTGTGTAGATGCGTCAATCAGAACCATGAAATGTTGGGGAATGTTGCATGGGAAACAAAAAAATTCCTATGCACACGCAAGATCTATCCATGGTGATGAGCATCTATGCGAGGGAGAGTGGATCTACATACCCTTGTAGATCGCTAAGCGGGAAGCATTAAGAAACGCGGTTGGTGTAGTCGAACGTCTTCGCGATCCAAATCACCGAGCGTCCCGCGATCTCATCATGATCCATCCCGCGAACTAATCACGATCCATCCCGCGAGCTCATCACGATCCATCCCGCGATCTCATCACGATCCGTCTCGTGATCTTGATCACGGTCCTTCCGATCTAGCGCCGAACGGACGGCACCTCCGCGTTTAACACACGTACAGCTCGATGACGATCTCCGCCTTCTTGATCCAGCAAGAGGGAGCGGAGAGGTAGAAGAGTTCTCCGGCAGCGTGACAGTGCCGCGGCAATGGTGGTGGAGTAATTCCGGTAGGGCTTCTCCTAAGCACTGCAGAAAACCGATCTAGAGAAGAAACTATGCACTAGAGGAACGGGTAGCACGTGGCTGAAAATCTTGTGCCAAAATCCTAAAACACTCTAGTATATATAGGAGGAGAGGAGGAGGAGGCTTGTCTCCCAAGGAGCCAGCCCTTGGGTCGGCCGAACCAGGAGGGAGGAGTCCTCCTCCTCCACTCCTAATAGGATTAGGACTCCTTCCTAATTTAGCCCTTTTGCCTTTTTCCACCTTTTCCTTTTGGGCTTTTTCTTCCCAGCCGCATGGGCCCTTTGTGGGACTTCCTCCAGCCCACTAAGGGATGGTATTCATCCTCCCACAGCCCATGTAGCCTCTTGGGTCGAAATACCCCTCCCGATGGTCTCCCGATACACTACTGGCACTCCCGGTACACTACCGATGAGCCCGAAACTTTTCCGGTGACCAAAATAGGACTTCCTATATATCAATATTTACCTCCAGACCATTCCGGAGCTCCTCGTGACGTTCGGGATCTCATCCGGGACTCCAAACAACCTTCGGTCGCCATCATACATAACTCTATACTACCGAAACGTCACCAAACCTTAAGTGTGCAGACCCTACGGGTTCGAGAACTATGTAGACATGATCGAGACACCTCTACGGTCAATAACCAATAGTGGTACCTGGATGTCCATATTGGTTCCTACATATTCTATGAAGATCTTTATCGGTCGTTCCGTAATACAAGATCCCATGAATAACACTTAGTCGCATTGCTTGCAAGGCTTATTGTGATGTTGTATTACCGAGTGGGCCCTAAGATACCTCTCCGTCACATGGAGTAATAAATCACAGTCTTGATCCATGCCAACTCAACAGACACGTTTAGAGATACCTGTAGAGCACCTTTATAGTCACCCAGTTACGTTGCGACGTTTGATGCACACAAGGCACTCTTCCGGTGTCCGTGAGTCACATGATCTCATGGTCATAGGAACATATACTTGACATGCAAAAAAATTGTAGCAATAAACTGACACGATCATATGCTACATTTGTAGTTTGGGTCTTGTCCATCACATCATTCTCCTAATGATGTGATCCCGTTATCAAATGACATCACATGTCAATGACTAGGAAACCTAGACCATCTTTGATCAACGAGCTAGTTCACTAGAGGCATACTAGGGACATGGTTTTGTCTATGTATCCACACATGCATCTAAGTCTCCGATCAATACAATTATAGCATGGATAATAAATGATTATCATGAACAAGGAAATATGATAACAACTAATTTATTATTGCCTCTAGGGCATATTTTCAACATGAAATACCTGAAAGGTCTAGATAATGGCTTGATGGGACCACAAATGTCTCCTTGAAATACGTTCAAGGAATTGAAGTGGTTCAGCTTGTATTTTGAGGTGCGAGGGCCTCAAAATTAGCTTTCACGTGGCACAAGATGTGCACACAAAATCAGAAGATTGAGGAAATTTTGACTCAGGCAAATTATGACCAATGGAATTGTTAGTAATTTTCTCATCATCCCTATTCCAGGATGGCCTAGGCGATCATGCCAGGTTTGGAATGCATTAACATTCTGAAAAATTACTTTTTATGCAACATGTTCCATGGGTTTGATGTACGTATAGTACAAACCAGACGATGGAGAAGGAATTTTCTCATGTACCTTTTTGCCATATCCGTGATCTTTAGTAAATAGTACATACTCCTCTTTGTTGTCTTCATGGGCTTCAATATGAAAATCATTCTTATGGATATATCGATAACTGATCAGGGTACGTGATGAGTCGGGATACAATAAAGCATCCTCAATTGTCACTTGTGTACCACTTGGAAGGGTGAATATGGCACGTCTAGTACCAACAATCATTGTATCGCATCCAGCGATAGTTAGAATATCTCCATTCATCTTTTTCAGAGTTTGGAAATATTTCATCTCCCTCAGTATGGAGTTTGTGGTACCACTATACATAAGGCATAATTCCTCTTCCATCGGATTTTTCCCGTGGAAAACTATATAAAACAAAAGAATTTTCAATAAGAAATCTTTATGTTAATACATAGAATACAATCTTATTATATCAAATGTGTTGATACAATATAATATAAACACAACAACAAACTTATGTTCTTATTAAATTAACACAAATGCACATAATTAAGTAGACCACTAAGGAGAATAAGGGACTAGTCGAAGTCGCCAAACATGTTGTTTGAGGTGTACTCAAGCAACATGTCCTCCGTTTCAGCAGGGTCCTCAAGTGGATAAGAAATCATGGCGTTGCTCGGTCTAGGAGGAACATCGTGCGAATCACTAGCTCCATTTGCGCCATGCGGATGAAGGTTGAGGTTGGCTTCAAACCTTTTCCCTTCAGGTGCTTTGCGTCCCTGAGATTGCTGATACAACATGACCAGATGCTTGGGCATTGAGCACTTTTCAGTAGAATGTGTGTAGCATCGACACTTGTTGCAAAGCTTAGATTTATCAAACCTGGGATTTACAGTGCCTTTTCCCTTGCCTGTGTTTCTGAATTTTCTGTTCCCGTTGCAGTTGCTCTTGTGCTCAGAATTGGAACGTTTACCTCAAAAGGTACCATTAAACTTCTATCTATTCACGACATTCATATGAACTTCAGGTAAAGTTTGTGCCCCAATTGGGTGATGAGAGCCATTCTTAGCGAGTAGATCATCATGCTTTTCAGCCTAAAGTAACATGTGAATATGCTCGGAATAGATAGTGTAGTTGCGAGCACGGTATTGCTGTTGGAGGATCCTATCTGAAGGGAGCATAGTAGACAAAATTTTCTCTATCTTCTCCCCCTCAGTAGGTTCCTTCTCACAAAAGAGCGGTTTGGAACATATCTTATGAACGGCATGATTGTACTCACCAATAGATTTGAAATACTGAAGGCGTAAATGTGTCCAATCATGGAGTGCTTGGCAGGACTACTGCCTTCTGCTGTTCATACCTCGTTTTGAGGGCCAGAAATAGAGTACTAGGAGATTCCTCCTGTAAATACTCAGACTTGAGATCTGGATGAATATGATGCCTTATGATGAAGCAACGGAGTTGTGATGTTCTGTCAGCGACGTGGCTCCAGCTAGGAGAGGAGTCTTCGGGGGTTGTATTGCATGCGCTATCCCATGGGACGCAAGACTGATCTTGATGTCCATAGCCCATGTAGGGTAATTGTAGCCATTGAGGACAAGCTCCTCAAACTCTTTGGCAGTCATCTTTGCCTACATGGGAAACAAAGATAATTAAATTACGGACGGTAAATTAAAAAACCATCATGGTTGTAATAAGAACGCAAAAAATTGATACTCAAGTGAAAACTTGAAAAGTTCTCAACCTCAATTGTGTGAACATAACACATCGAAGATCAATTAGATCTCACAGTAATAGGCTGCTATTGGGGAACGTAGTAATAATTCAAACAAATTCCTATGTGTCACCAAGATCAATCTAGGAGATGCTAGCAACGAGAGAGAGGGAGTGCATCTTCATACCCTTGAAGATCGCTAAGTGGAAGCATTGCAAAGAACGTGGTTGATGGAGTCATACTCACGGCAATTCAAATCACGGAAGATCCAATCCAAGTGCCGAACGGACGGTGCCTCCGTGTTCAACACACATACAACCTGGGGACGTTTCCTCCTTCTTGATCCATCAAGGGGGATAAGAAGTTGAGGGAGAGCTCCGGCAGCACGACGGTGTGGTGGCGGTTAGGCCTAGGCATTCGGTATAAAACAAAATTTCGATTTATACCATTTGGTTATTTTTAAAATTCGGTTAGCAAAGATGAAAACCGAAAAAGACATCCCAAAACTGGAAACCGAAAATTCAGTTAACCTATTTTTTCGGTTTGGTAATCAGTTTATACCGTATTTGCCAAATGAGGCAGCTAATTAGCCATGTGAGTAGCTTCCTTTGCACCCGCGCTTTATATAGACTAGCTATCCACCTCCTTGTGCGTGGTTGGCCGAGGTGGGAGTAAACCACCAGCCGACATCGTCTTATACACACGTACAAATTAACTACGTGCGGCACGCACGAAAAATGGAAGCCGCAACACCTAGCCAGATTGGGCCTTGCATGCAAGTCGTTGTTCGCCCGTCTGGCCCATGTATTTTGTGTTGTGCGACTCGTGAACGCATGCGCTCGAGGCTACCTAGTACCTACCGCGGGAACAGCTCGTTGTTGGATGTACCTTCATGTGTCTATATTCGGTATTTCTGTTCGATTACTGTGGCTATACCGTATCGAAAGAATTACGTTCGGTTTGCAGAGATACTAACCGAATTTTTCTGTATTAACAATAAAAACCGAAAATTTGGTTTTTTTCGTTTCGATATCGGTTCGGTCTTCGGTTCATCGGTTTTTATGCCCACCTCTAATGGCAGTGGAGCTCGTGGTTCTCCGACAAAGCTTCGCTAAGCACTACAGAGGAGGAGGAGGTGTAGGAGGGGGAGGGTTGCGCCAGGGGCAAGGGGGTGTGGCTGACCTCCCACCTCCCCTCTATTTATAGGCTGGAGGGGAGAGGAGGTCGTCCCCTAGATCCATCTAGAGGGGGCGGCGGCCAAGGGGGGAGCTTGCCCCCCAAGTTGGTGAGAGGCGCCCCCACCCCTTAGGGTTCCCAACCCTAGGCGCCTTGGGCCCTTAGGGTGCACACCAGCCCACTAGGAGGCTGGTTCCCACCCATATTCAGTCCACATGGTCCTACGGTGTAGGTGGCCCCTCCCATTGGACCCTCGGAACCCTTGTGGTGGTCCCAGTACAATACCGATAAACCCCGAAACCTTTCCGGTGACTAAAACTGGACTTCCCATGTATAAATCTTCACCTTCGTACTATTCCTGAACTCCTCGTGACATCCGGGGTCTCATACGGGACTCCAAACAACTTTCGACAACCACATACAACTCCCATTACAACTCTAGCGTCACCGAACCTTAAGTGTGTAGACCATACAGGTTCGGGAACTATGCAAACATGACCGAGACACCTCTCCGGCCAATAACCAATAGCGGGATCAGGATACCCATATTGGCTCCCACATGTTCCACGATGATCTCATTGGATGAACCATGATGTCGGGGCTTCAATTAATCTCGTATACCATTCCCTTTGTCCATCGGTATGTTACTTGCCCGAGATTCGATTGTCGGTATCCTATACCTTATTCAATCTCATTATCGGCAAGTCTCTTTACTCGTTCTGTAACATATGATCATGTGACTAACTCCTTAGTCACAATGAGCTCATTATGATGATGTATTACCGAGTGGGCACATAGATACCTCTCCGTCACACGGAGTGACAAATCCCAGTCTCGATTTCGTGCCAACCAACAGACACTTTCGGAGACACCTGTAGTGCACCTTTATAGTCACCCAGTTGTGTTGTGACGTTTGATACGCCCAAAGCATTCCTACGGTATCCGGGATTTGCACAATCTCATGGTCTAAGGAAATGATACTTGACATTAGAAAAGCTCTAGCAGACGAACTGCACGATCTTGTGCTATGCTTAGGATTGGGTCTTGTCCATCACATCATTCTCATAACGATGTGATCCTGTTATCAACGACATCCAATGTCCATGGTCAGGAAACCATGGCCATATATTGATCAACGAGCTAGTTAACTAGAGGCTCACTAGGGACATGGTGTGGTCTATGTATTCACACATGTATTGCGGATTTTGGTTAATATAATTATAGCATGAACAATAGACAATTATCATGAACAAGGAAATATAATAACAACCATTTTATTATTGTCTCTAGGTTATATTTCCAACAGTCTCCCACTTGCACTAGAGTCAATAATCTAGTTACATTGTGATGAATCGAACACCCATAGAGTTCTGGTGCTCATCATGTTTCGCTCGTGAAAGAGGTTTAGTCAACGGATTTGCGACATTCAGATCCGTATGTACTTTACAAATATCTATATCTCCATCCCGAATGTAACCATGAATGGAGTTGAAGCGGCGCTTGATGTGCTTGGTCTTCTTGTGAAACCTGGGCTCCTTGGCAATGGCAATAGCTCCAGTGTTGTCATAGAAGAGAGTCATCAGGCCCGACGCATTAGGAATCACTCCTAGGTCGGTGATGAACTCCTTCGCCCAGACTCCTTCCTGTGCTGCTTACGAAGCAGCTATGTACTCCGCTTCACATGTAGATGCCGCCACAATGCTTTGCTTGCAACTGCACCAGCTAACTGCCCGACTATTCAAACTATACACGTATCCGCTTTGTGACTTGGAGTCATCCGGATATGTGTCGAAGCTAGCATCAACATAACCCTTTACGACAAGCTCTTCGACACCTTCATAAGCGAGAAACATATCATTAGTCATTTTCAGGTACTTAAGGATACTCTTGATCGATGTCAAGTGTTCCATTCCGGGATCACTTTTGTACCTCCCTACCAAACTTATGGCAAGGTTCACATCAGGTCTGGTACACAGCATGGCATACATAAAAGAGCCTATGGCTGAGGCATAGGGGACGACACTCATCTTTTCTCTATCTTCTGTCGAGGTCGGGCATTGAGTTGTGCTCAATATCACACCTTGCGATACAGGCAAGAATCCCTTCTTGGACTGATCCATATTGAACTTCTTCAATATCTTGTCAAGGTATGTGCTTTGTGAAATACCAATGAGGCATCTCGATCTATCTCTATAAATCTTGATGCATAATATGTAAGCAACTTCTCCAAGGTCCTTCATTGAGAAACACTTATTCAAGTAGGCCTTTATGCTTTCCAAAAGTTCTATATCATTTCCCATCAACAATATATCATCCACATATAAAATGAGAAATGCTACAAGGCTCCCACTCACTTTCTTGTAAATACAGGCTTCTCCATAAGTCTATATAAACCCAAATGTTTTCATCACCTCATCAAAGCGAATGTTCCAACTCCGAGATGCTTGCACCAGCCCATAGATGGAGCGCTGGAGCTTGCATACCTTGTCAGCATTCTTAGGATCGACAAAACCTTCCAGTTGTATCATATACAATTCTTCCTTACGGAAACTGTTAAGGAATGCCATTTTGACGTCCATTTGCCAGATCTCATAATCATAAAATGTGGCAACTGCTAACATGATTCGGACAGACTTCAGCATCACTACGGGTGAGAAAGTCTCATCGTAGTCAACTCCTTGAACTTGTCAATAACCCTTAGCGACAATCCGGGCCTTATAGAAGGTCACATTACCATCCGCGTCAGTCTTTTTCTTAAAGATCCATTTATTTTCTATGGCTTTCCGATCATCGGGAAAGTCCACCAAAGTCCATACTTTGTTCTCATACATGGATCCTATCTCGGATTTCATGGCTTCAAGTCATTTGTTGGAATCTGGGCCCGCCATGGCTTCTTCGTAGTTCGAAGGTTCACCGTTGTCTAACAACATGATTTCGAGGACAAGGTTGTCGTACCACTCTGGTACGGAATGTGTCCTCGTGGACCTACAAAGTTTAGTAGTAACTTGATATGAAGTTTCATGATCATCATCATTAACTTCCTCTCTAGTGGGTGCAGGCACCACAGAAACATTTTCCTGCGCTGCACTACTCTCATGTTCGAGAGGGGGTACAATTACCTCATCAAGTTCTACTTTCCTCCCACTTACTTATTTCGAGAGAAACTCTTTGTCTAGAAAGGATCCATTCTTGGCAAAAAAAAAAGATATTGCCTTCGGATCTGAGATAGATGGTATACCTAATAGTTTCCTTAGGGTATCCTATGAAGATGCACCTTTCCGATTTGGGTTCGAGCTTTTCAGGTTGAAGTTTCTTGACATAAGCATCGCATCCCCAAACTTTCAGAAACGACAACTTAGGTTTCTTCCCAAACCATAATTCATACGGTGTCGTCTTAATGGATTTAGATTGTGCCCTATTTAAAGTGAATGCGGAAGTCTCTAATGCATATCCCCAAAATGATAGCGATAAATTAGTAAGAGACATCATAGATCGCACCATATCCAATAGAGTGCGATTACGACGTTCGGACACACCATTACGCTGAGGTGTGCCAGACAGCGTGAGTTGTGAAATAATTCCACATTTCCTTAAGTGTGTGCCAAACTCGTGACTCAAATATTCTCCTCCACGATCAGATCGTAAGAACTTTATTTTCTTCTCACCTTGAGTCTCTACCTCACTCTGAAATTCCTTGAACTTTTCAAAGGTCTCAGACTTGTGTTTCATTAAGTAGACATACCCATATCTTCTTAAGTCATCAGTGGGGATGAGAACATAACGATAGCCACCACGAGCCTCAAGCCCTCAACACTCATTGGACCGCATACATCGGTATGTATTATTTCCAACAAGCTGGTTGCTCGCTCCATTGTTCCAGAGAACAGATTCTTACTCATCTTGCCCATGAGGCATGGTTCACACATGTCAAATGATTCATAATCAAGAGACTCCAAAAGTCCATCTGCATGGAGTTTCTTCATGCGTTTGACACCAATATGACCAAGGCGGTAGTGCCACAAGTATGTGGGACTATCATTATCAACCTTGCATCGTTTGGTATCCACACTGTGAATATTTTTAACATCACGTTCGAGATTCAATAAAAATAAACCATTGACCAGCGGGGCATGACCATAAAACATATCTCTCATATAAATAGAACAACCATTATTCTCGGAGTTAAATGACTATCCATCTCGCATCAAACGAGATCCAAATACAATGTTCATGCTCAAAGCTGGTACTAAATAACAATTATTGAGGTTTAAAACTAATCCCGAAGGTAGGTGTAGAGGTAATGTGCCGACGGCAATCACATCGACCTTGGAACCATTCCAAACGTGCATCGTCACCTCGTCCTTCGCCAGTTTCCGCTTATTCCGCAGCTCCTGTTTTGAGTTACAAATGTGAGCAACCGCACCGGTATCAAATACCCTGGAGCTACTACGAGCGTTGGTAAGGTACACATTTGATGTTGCCGGCCTTCTTATCCGCTAAGTACTTGGGGCAGTTCTGCTTCCAGTGACCGGTTCCCTTGCAATAAAAGCACTCAGTCTCAGGCTTGGGTCCATTTTTGGGCTTCTTCCCAGCAACTGATTTACCGGGCGTGGCAACTGCTTTGCCATCCTTCTTGAAGTTCTTCTTACCCTTGCCTTTCTTGAAACTGGTGGTCTTATTCACCATAAACACTTGATGTTCCTTTTTGATCTCCACCTTCATTGATTTCAGCATCAAATATAACTCAAAAATGGACTTCTCCATCCCTTGCATATTGAAGTTCATCACAAAGCTCTTGTAGCTAGGTGAAAACGACTGGAGGATTCTGTCAATAATCGAGTCATCCGGAAGATTAGCGTCCAGCTGAGACAAGCGGTTGTGCAACCCAGACATTTTGAGTATGTGCTCGCTGACAGAACTGTTTTCCTCCATCTTACAACTGAAGAACTTGCCGGAGACTTCATATCTCTCTACCCGGGCATGATCTTGGAAAACCATTCTCAGCTCTTGGAACATCTCATATGCTCCGTGTTGCTCAAAATGCTTTTGGAGCCCAAGTTCTAAGATGTAAAGCATGTCGCACTGAACCAGGGAGTAATCATCACTACGTGACTGCCTGGCGTTCATAAAGTCTTGAGTTGCTGGGAAAATGGGTGCGTCACCTAGCGGTGCATCAAGGGCATATGCTTTCTTGGAAGCTATGAGGATGATCCTCAAGTTATGGACCCAACCCGTATAGTTGCTTCCATCGCCTTTTATCTTGGTTTTCTCTAGGAACGCGTTGAAGTTGAGGGCAACATTAGCGTGGGCCATTGGATCTACAAGATAGATTGTAAAGACAATTTTAGACTAAATTCATGATAATTAAGTTCATCTAATCAAATTATTTAATGAACTCTCACTCAGATAGACATCCCTCCAGTCATCTAAGTGATACATGATCCATATCGACTAGGCCGTGTCCGATCATCACGTGAGACGGACTAGTCATCAATGGTGAACATATCCATGTTGATCGCATCTACTATACGACTCATGTTCGACCTTTCAGTCTCTCGTGTTCCGAGGTCATGTCTGTACATGCTAGGCTCATCAAGTCAACCTAAGTGTTTTGTGTGTGTAAATCTGACTTACACCCGTTGTATGCGAACGTTAGAATCTATCACACCCGATCATCACATGGTGCTTCAAAACAACAATCCTTCGCAACGGTGCACACTTAGGGGGAACACATTTCTTGAAATTTTAGTGAGGGACCATCTTATTTATGCCACCGTCATTCTAAGCAAATAAGATGTAAAAACATGATAAACATCACATGCAAATCATAAAGTGACATGATATGGCCAATATCATCTTGCGCCTTTGATCTCCATCTTCGGGGCGCGGCATGATCACCATCGTCACCAGCATGACACCATGATTTGCATCATCATGATATCCATCATCGTGTCTTCATGAAGTTGTCTCGCCAACTATTACTTCTACTACTATGGCTAACGGTTAGCAATAAAGTAAAGTAATTACATGGCGTTTTTTATTGACACGCGGGTCATACAATAAATTAAGACAACTCCTATGGCTCCTGCCGGTTGTCATACTCATCGACATGCAAGTCGTGATCCCTTTTACAAGAACATGATAAATCTCATACATCACATATATTTCATCACATCCTTTTGGCCATATCATATCACATAGCATACCCTACAAAAACAAGTTAGACGTCCTCTAATTGTTGTCCCAAGTTTTACGTGGCTGCTATGGGTTTCTAGCAAGAACGTTTATTACCTACGTAAAAGCCACAACAGTGATATGCCAATTGCTATTTACCCTTCATAAGGACCCTCTTCATTGAATCCGATCCGACTAAAGTGGGAGAGACAGACACCCGCTAGCCACCTTATGCAACAAGTGCATGTCAGGCGGTGGAACCAGTCTCACGTAAGCATACATGTAAAGTCGGTCCAAGCCGCTTCATACCACAATGCCGCCGAATCAAGATAGGACTAATAACGACAAGCAAATTGACAAAACATCACCCACAACTACTTGTGTTCTACTCGTGCATAGAATCTACGCATAAACCTGGCTCATGATGCCACTGTTGGGGAACGTAGTAATAATTCAAAAAAAATCCTACATGTCACCAAGATCAATCTAGGAGATGCTAGCAATGGAAGAGAGGGAGTGCATCTTCATACCCTTGAAGATCGCTAAGCGGAAGTGTTGCAAAGAACGCAGTTGATGGAGTCGTACTCGCGGCGATTCAAATCACGGAAGATCCGATCCAAGCGCCGAACGGACGGCGCCTCCGTGTTCAACACACGTACAGCCCGGGGACGTATCCTCCTTCTTGATCCAGCAAGGGGGAGAAGAAGTTGAGGGAGAGCCCCGGCAGCATGATGGTGTGGTGGCGGTGGAGCTCGTGGTTCTCCGGCAGAGCTTCACTAAGCACTACAGAGGAGGAGGAGGTGTAGGAGGGGGGAGGGCTATGCCAGGGGCAAGGGGGTGCGGCTGCCCTCCCACCTCCCCTCTATTTATAGGCTAAAGGGGAGAGGGGGCCGCCCCCTAGATCCATCTAGGGGGGCGGCCAAGGGGGGGAGCTTGCCCCCCAAGTTGGTGGGAGGCGCCCCCACCCCTTAGGGTTCCTAACCCTAGGCGCCTTGGGCCCTTGGGGGGAGGGGGCGCACCAGCCCACTAGGAGGCTGGTTCCCACCCATATTTAGCCCACGTGGTCCTCCGGGGCAGGTGGCCCCTCCCGGTGGACCCCCGGAACCCTTTTGGTGGTCCCGGTACAATACCGATAAACCCCGAAACCTTTCCCGTGACTGAAACTGGACTTCCCATGTATAAATCTTCACCTCCGGACTATTTCGGAACTCCTCTTGATGTTCGGGATCTCATCCGGGACTCCGAACAACTTTCGGTAACCACATACAATTCCCATTAGAACTCTAGCGTCACCGAACCTTAAGTGTGTAGACCCTACGGTTTTGGAAACTATGCAGACATGACCGAGACACCTCTCCGGCCAATAACCAATAGCGGGATCTAGATGCCCATATTGGCTCCCACATGTTCCACGATGATCTCATCGGATGAACCACGATATCGGGGATTCAATTAATCTCGTATACAATTCCCTTTGTCCATCGGTATGTTACTTGCCCGAGATTCGATCGTCGGTATCCCTATACCTTGTTCAATCTCGTTACCGGCAAGTCTCTTTACTGGTTCCATAACACATGATCCCGTGACTAACTCCTTAGTCACATTGAGCTCATTATGATGATGTATTACCAAGTGGGCCCAGAGATACCTCTCCATCACACGGATTGACAAATCCCAGTCTCGATTCCTGTCAACCCAACAGACACTTTCAAAGACACCTGTAGTGCACCTTTATAGTCACCTAGTTATGTTTTGACGTTTGATACAGCCAAAGCATTCCTACGGTATCCGGGAGTTGCACAATCTCATGGTCTAAGGAAATGATACTTGACATTAGAAAAGCTCTAGCAGACAAACTGCACGATCTTGTGCTATGCTTAGGATTGGGTCTTGTCCATCACATCATTCTCCTAACGATGTGATCCTGTTATCAACGACATCCAATGTCCATGGTCAGGAAACCATGGCCATATATTGATCAACGAGCTAGTCAACTAGAGGCTCACTAGGGACATGGTGTGGTCTATGTATTCACACATGTATTACGGTTTCCGGTTAATACAATTATAGCATGAATACTAGACAATTTATCATGAACAAGGAAATATAATAATAACCATTTTATTATTGTCTTTAGGGCATATTTCCAATAGCTACATGGCCATTACCTTGTGTATGCTATAATTGAAATATGAGGAATACACGTTGAAGGTAATCGCTTGTCGAGATTGACAAAGTGTAGACCTCACAGTAAGAGAAGGATAGTCTGCAAATGAGCAGCAGATCACAACTCATTACTTTATGATTTCACATATATGAGGGGGAAATATTCAAAAATTTGCAAGTTTGATATGCGAGAGAAGATGATCTCAATCTCAAAAACATGTTCAAGAAAACTTGATATGTGGTAAACACATAGAACATGTCATTGTTCCTAGATAAAATCCGATACTTTATTTGTATTATCAATACATTGCATAATATAAACACACTAATAATTACACAAGTCCTAACCTAGAGTAAATCTAGAACTGGACTAATGTAAGAAATAGTACTAAACATAGTCTAAAAATACACTATATACAATAATTAGTACTAACTATTACTACTAAACATAGAAATAAGAGAAGAAAAAAATAACAAGGTAGATCGAGGCCACCCCAGCCGCCTAGGCCTGGGCCTGCCCGGTATCACGGCGATAAGAGGCGAGCGAGGGGTGGGGCGGCGGTTACGGATAAGGCAACAGCCTCCCGCACCCCCACGACCTCCTCGATGCGGCGCCAGGAGAGGAAACCGCCGGCGCTCCACTCCGGCGGTCACTGGCGAATGACGGAGGGAGCCTCCTTGTCGGAGGAAGATACGACCACAATGGGGTCGGTGCGCACTCCTCGCAGCAGGGTGGGAGCAAGGTCGAGGCCTGCAGGATCCCACGAGCCGGCACGACGGCCAGGGCGGTGGCTCATGGCGGCGATGGCGCGCCCGAAGAGGCAGCCGAAGCGCCTCTCCACGCGGCTGCCGGATCCCGCGTCCATCTCTGATTGGGGCGGAGCGGTTGTGCCGGTGTCCTCCATCCTTGAGCCGAGGCGGACGACGCTGGAGGCGCCGGTTGGCGCGGAGACGAAGGCGAGCACGGCATCCACGTCTATCGTGGCACGCATCGGGACGGGCGCGTAGCCAGGAGGGCCATGGCTCTGGCCGGCTTCCTCGGCTACCGACGTGGGCGTCGATGTCACGATCCAAGCCGTCGGTGGAGGACGGGGTGGAGGCGGTGACCTCGGGGGCGTGGCAGGCGCGGCTGCAGCCCCGTGCGCCGCAGGGGCGCTCGGGCCGGCCACCAGCCAGGGGTCAGACCCCATCGGCATATGGCCACGTGCGCGAGAAGCATCGCGGTGGGCACGTCCGACGGCGCGGTGGCCACGCCCAGGGGCGTGGTGACCGCGTCCAACGACATCACGGCCGAAGCGCCGGAGTCCACCCACTCCATGGCGGCGACGGGCAATGAGGCAGCTCTGACGGCCGTCCTCGCGGATCAGGCGGGGGAAGGAGACGAGGCCTGGCATCTCACCGGCGGCAAGGTGCTCCTTCCCTTCTCTCTTTTTCTGTTGTTCTCGCTCTCGTTGCCTGCTCTACGTGTGTGATAACATGTTTCAAATCAAAGTGATTGAGTGATCTCATCGATGGTTACAGGATGTCATTTATATGGTCTAGAGGGACACGACGGTTTAGACAAGACGTCGGTTCTAGACCAGATGTGTCCGTACAGGAGGCAACCGCACCACGGTTGGGTAAGAAGAGATTTCCCCTAATTACATTTGTAATTAATCTTAACAGGTATGAATTGGTCTCTGGCATCTAACTTATTAAGTATGTGTTGGCTTGTGGTCGATTGGACAACGATGTACTTCAATTTAAACTGTCAAATGCCAAGACGTCTTAGGACCGAAGGTAGTATGTGGCATCTTGCTTTGAAAGGAACTTTTTATTTTTTATTTGCCCCAGCTTACTTGGGACCGGATGATCTGCCACTGATTTCTTTGTAATTGTTTTTTTGCCACAGCTTACACTCAAATTTGGAGAATTTGCCCTTTTTTACTCAAACACAATACTTCCAATTGGCTTTTGTGATATGTGCGGAAAACAAATGACTAAATAAGTTGGCAATTCTCCCATGCTCTTCATCTCCTGATCCCAAGACAGAAACCTCACTCTTCTGGCAATTTATCCTAATGGCCTAGCATAACCTTATAGCAATATAAGAGGGAGAGTGGCTTTTTGGAGCACATTATTTTAATCAAAAAAATCCTAAAAGAATCCTAAATGATCATATGGGCGTATATCACACATGTGTAAAGTTTGGTGATGAAATAAGCAAACATGTGAGCTTTACAAAATTGACAAAATGGTGATTTCTAAATAGTGAAAAAAAAATGCACTGTTCATCTTTCCAAAATCATTATTTTGTCATTTTTGAGTAACTCACATGGTTACTTATTTCACCATCAAAACTCAGACATGTGTGATATGCATCCATATAAACATGTTGAACCTTTTTTCAGATTTTTTTTAAACTTCAAAATATCATTTTGGCACTATTCAAAATATAGGGCTCACTGGAGCTCGTCCTCCAAAGTGACTTTTTGGAACTTTCACGGCTACAAGCCTAGAACACTCATCCTGCTCTAACAATAGAACGGTGTCATCTGCCATCACAGCTAGAAGACCCCCATCATGTTCTAACAATATAAAGGTACTTGCAAGAATAAGAAAGGAATATATCAAACTTGCATCTTTGTCGGAAAAATCAAACTTTCATCTCCCAAGCAGATCAAAATGCCCGCCCAAAGGCGACTTCGCACCAGTCACCAAACAGCTCAAGCGAGGGACTCGATACGGTTCATGGGCAATCAGCCCCTCAACCAGATAGTACAAAATAAAGTTCCCAAACAACAAACAAATGACGTGTTGTGTGAAAATACAATTTGAACTTGAAAGCCTACTGATCTGTGGATACTAATGCACAGGTTCCTTCCCCACACCGGGAGGGGTCACGCTACAATTCTACAAACTCGGGATCTACAAGAGCAACGTGGAACAATCTGACGGAACAAAGGCAGACAGTTACGTGGCCGGCTTCACAGATTCAGTGGTGAGTATGCAGCAGGGTTGGCGCCGAGAGGTCAGGATCCAGGCGCATTTTGTTGGTGAAACGTCGTGTTCCTAGCAGTTTTGTCTGGGTTAAGCTGAGTATTCACAGTTTTCAGGACGACTTTGTTCTCTTGTGCTGGGACTGGCCCTGGAGGCACAGCCTGAAGCGCTGGGTTAAGCTCTCCCCCATATCATGCCTCTCCTGGTTAAGCCTCTTCCATAGAGACCTGTTCTTCCTCTCCTTTGGTATGGTGAGCGGTTTCCGCCGTATCCGTCTCAACGGCGTTGCCAGAGCTCTTAGTGTCATGCTCTGCAGTTTGGATGCAAATGAGGAAAATCTGTATGCTAGTAAACCGTTGCCAAGTTGGCTTATATATTACGATGTGCCTCTTTGATATTTGGTTTACAGCAATTATGTGAGTCAGAAAGACATGTAAATTGAAAAATACATGTACCTTATGCTTATGATCGGAAACCCCAGGACGCTCGCCGGAGGATGATACATCACTCGCTGCCCCTAAGGAAGAACATCTTCCCCAGCTCTCTCGGTTTGAACTTGTGTATGAGCAGCACTCCTCATTTTGCCTGTTTGATTTATCCTAAAATGGAATATAACCTCTCATCAGTAAGATTAGAAGATCATTTCTCAGAATGTAGCCTAGATATAGGAAACCAATGAAATTTATCATCACCCTCGTGTTGACTCACTATAGTGACACAATGAAATTCAGTATAGATTTTTTATAGAACGCAATGCTGCATTTAACAGTGGCAAAAAAATCAACCAGCTTGAAATAAAACAAAGCCTCGTCAAATTTTACCTGTCCATGAGATTCTGCAGTGTTCTCTTCCATTTCAGTAAGGTTATGATTTTCGTCCAAAAGGAAATCCTGCATTCAAATAAGGATATATCACCTCAGATTTCTGGGACAAGAGGATAATCTACCACTGATGGTCTGGTCAACTTACCAAGTCACTGTCATTTTTAACGGACAGTTGATTGACCCTCTCTGTCAGCAATTCAACTACTGATTTTGTGGCTGAAACAATGAAATAAGAGTGAGTGAACAGCAAGAGGTAACTCGTGAGTAGTACCTACAGCAACTAAGGGGACCGGGTCGCACCATTGGTGAAACTAGCTGCAGATGAACTTCCTGCGTCAGTACCAGCAGACCTTAGACCATTTATGATCTCATACAGTAAGCTCTGAAAAAGTCAAATTAATTGGCAGGTAATTTCCTTGGGAGGGTTTTAGGGTTCCCATAATAGAAAGCAGAACGTCTGATGCAGGATTTAATATGAGTGAAGAGAAAAATTACCTCATTAGTTCCCGCCCCACGGTTATAGTACTTCTCTAGCTTATTTGAGCATGCAGACGGAAATTGAGGTGGATTTAGAACATTATAGAAGAATATTGAAACAGAATCATAATAGAACTGAGGCCTAGCAGAGTTGTGATCGCCATCAAATTTGATTAAATTTTTATCACCCTGCAGAGACATACGAATACATGAATAAAATATGCCCAGTAGGATCGATCACCACAAACTGTTTTTTTATCAGCCAATGTAAAGCAAGCACAATACCGCATACGCCTGATGAATACGATCAGTGTGATGGGACTGAATAAACATGTCACTCGATGCATGTCCAAATAATGCCGGAATAAACGTCTTGGGGGCAAACTGGTGAAGAAAAAGGGTAAAGCTTGTCACACATCCAGAAAAAGGAGGTAATAAAACAAATATGAATGCACTTGACTGGAAACCATGATACCATCATCATTACTAGACTACCCGGTATAACAAGAAATCACCATGAGTCAACTAATTCTATGCAAAAAATGTTTCGAATAAACTGAAAGAGTACTCCTGGTGGCTTAATGTCAGTGATCACAGCTAAGACAACTAGGCCATCTCCAACAAAGGTTGGCAGGTATATTGGGTGAAAATGTGTTCACATCGCTATCGTAGGAACTAGTAGACTAGCAATTGCATCGAAGCTGTAACTTGAAGAGGATCCCACGCTCAGAATCACTGCCTGAATCTAGAGATAATTTCCAATGCAACTAGCTAATTGATTTTGACAATCTTAAGCAGGTACTGCAACTGAGAAGCTATTTCACTTGTCTTGTATATATACACAATAATTATGTGTGAAACAGAGTCACAACCTTCCATGATACCATTCAAAATGGATTCTTTGCCAGATGAAAATCCATATTCATAGTATCTGATGAACTTATAACAGCCATATGCAGTGGCGGAGCTACAGCCATTTGTCTGGGTGGGCCAAAACGGATTGGAATAAGAAGTAACATTGAAATTTTACTCTTATGGTCAGATTGTACACTAATCTTGACTAAAAGCTTGTGCGGCTGGGCGGGCCATGGCCTGGTTTGGCCCAGCCGTAGCTCCGCCACTGGCCATCCTAAGCCAATCAATTGTCACAAGATTTCTTGTATGTTCGTTACACTAAAAAAAAGAAGGTGAAAACATACATGAGCTACAGATTCTACATTGAAGATCGAGTTGCGATAAGAAAGAAGATGAACAGGATGACAAGGAAAGCCAGCAGACGCTCCTATAGTTTGGTTGAAGAAGCATGTAACGGTTAGCTGTACTATGGATGCAGTTAAGTGCTTGGTTAAATAAGACAACTGATCCTATAGATGAGACCATCAAATAAAGTAGAAGTGTTCTGGTAGAAGATGTAAAACATACAACAACAGTCCACCCAATCGAAGAAGACAAAATCAAACATTGTAAGGAACACTGTGAAAAGCCCAACAAAAGGTTATATATTTGTCAGTTTTAGTGTATTTAGTGCAAACCTAAGAAGTGTACGTCAGTGGGCAGTCTGCGACCTTCACTGAGACATGGACAGAGCTCATAAAATGTGCAAGGAAATAAAGCAGTTGCTTCACACTTGTCTACTAGTGGATAGAGTTATGGAACCAGCCTACCAGACTAGGAGCTACAAAAGGTCAAGAACATGATACAAAGGAATGATACATCTAGAGGCAGATTGCGAAAGAAACTCATCCATAACAAGCTGCAAAAGCAAAAGAAGAAAGAAAAAACCATAGAGGACTCATCTTTAGTGGTTTATCACACGATGGTTCAACTTTGCTGTTAAATGCAGGCTTTTCAAGAATGAATAATAAATATGTCTGTAGCTTAGGCTCTCAAAACAGAAGTTTAGAGCAGCACATGCAACACAGAAGAGGTAATGGCAAAGAACTATTAATGGCTGGCACTATCTGAAAATTATTCAAAGAAGTGGCGTCAGCTATTAAGAGTTCTTAGTCCTTTGCAATCGCCCATCCTCCCCTTGCATGTGCTGTTTCAAGACATTCCATCTACTCTCATAATAAAGTATCATCATGTGACAGACTACCAAATAATGGTCATTTGTGATTTTCATCCTTTTTGCCCTTGGTTCCTGGTGGCTAAGTTTTTACTACGAGCTGCATCTGCACCGCATCATCTTGACCGCTGTGTACGTCATAGTCCACTTAGACTGATTCCTCCCAACCAGAAGTGTGAAGAATAAAGAAATGGTTTATTTCCTTCTTGTAAAATTACGAACTCTGTACATGAGCTGATAGTCAACTACGCAGTAACATACACCTTTTGGCTGCAGAATGACACTCGAACATGCAAGCTTTTCGTCGGTTTTCACCCATATTCCTCTGAGGATTTTCTCTTTGATTGATCAGTTGTTGTTGTTGTATTCATTCAGTAAACGTTGGTCCAGAATATTTCTACATTCTTGTTGCTCCCGTACATAGGATCAATCGAATTACTTAAGCTAGCACTTCTCTGCATTTTAGTTACATATTTATTAAACCAAGCAATACAAAAAAAGGTGGAAACCAATCCAATGTTGTTTTGTGTCCAAGAAAGGCGTTGTACGGTAGCACTCCTCTAACTGCTACACTCATAGCATACGAATTACCTAGTTGCATAAAATAGTCTCCAGTTTCACATGCACAATTGCTTGCTAACAAAACCATAATTTCCCCTGGAGAGATATTTGATGAATATTGGGCCGATGCTTGCTAACAAAACCGTTTTTTCCCCAAGAACCCAATACATCCACCTTCGACATGCAATAAGCCAATAAGAAAATGTTCTTTTTGCATTACAATCCTTTGGAGACATCTGAAGATAAATAGGCTAGGCTATTCCTTTCTAATTGTACTCTGTTGCATAGTTCATATCTAGTGCACATTATTACATTACTATTACCGATATGGAACATCATATTGTTGCAACGGGAACAAACACTTCCTATCACATTTTCATTAGTTTTAAGTTCTATCTGGCTCTTTAGTAACTAGCAAGAAGAATATACTAGTATTTTAGAAGGCAAACCTGAACAACATTAAGATTCATTATGTCAAATTTAGCTCTTCTTTGAATGACACGGCGCATGTAGTGTACAGCCATCTTAACCTGAAAACACATAGAACATGAGCGGCAGTAAAATGTCCATGTTATGTATTGCCTGCAAGAAAGTCCATACACAAATTCAATCTATCTTATTCGAAGTTTGCTTAGGTTTGTATTATTCCTGGACATAAACACGATGCATTTCTTTTTGCACATACAACTTTTGGTGTATACAGACAGCAGATAGTTCGAGCACAGCTACAAAGACACTTTTGCATAATAAGCCACCAATTAGCATGTAAACCATGTTTCGTCTAAGTGTATGTTTTATCAACTACAGAAAGTGCACCTCTCCTAAAATCAGCTCAATCATAACAGTGAAGCAAAATATTATGCAAAGATAAGCATACCGTGAACTTAGGAACTCTGATTTTGTAAACATCGACAAGCTCTAGCATTAGCTCATACAAGTTAGAGAAAGCACTGTCCAAAACCATGCCGGCGATTGAGGGGTCTTCTGCTCCATATAGCAGGCTGCATCAAAGTTTGGACAACGAAGTGATGAACTATCAAAATACAATTCCATGAATTAAAACGTAAATCTTTAAGATATTTTGAGGATAAGAGTAACGTCAAATATCAGGATATTTCAATAATACAGAGAAATCCTTGGGAAATTGCTAATAGAGCTCGGGCTCCATGGAGCCCGATTATTTTTCAAAAATCAACTTTTTAGGTTTCCAGAAATTCGGAAAAAAGTTACACATGTATACTACATATACATAAATTTTCATGATGAAACACATTCTGATGTGACCTACACAAAAAAATCATGATTTTCTAAGACATGTACTATTCAATTTCATATTCACTATAAAAGTTCATGATTTTTTTGGTCGACCACACCAAAACGTACTTCATCATGAAAATTTACAGAGATGAAGTATACATCACTATATACATGTGCATTTTGTCACAATTTTTTGAAACTTTAAGAATTGGTTTTTGAATTTTTCAAAATTATGAGCTCCATGGAGCTCTGGATCCAAAACTCCACTCCTGAAACTCTTAACTCTTAAGGTACAGAAATTTATTATGTTGTATCTGAACACTTACAAAAAAACATTATACCATTAAGAGAAATAGGACACTGAAATTTGCAGAAAAAAAAGCACAAGAACTGAAACCAAAATAGTAAATACCTTGTAACAGCACCCATTGAACGCCCCCAAAGACCTATGCAAGAGACTTCCTTATTGTTCCGCAAAAAGGACACCACAGACTTGAGATCCTGTTTCTGATAGTTGTATATTTTTTCAGAACAGTGCAATCACTAAATTATAAAGATGCTGCTTGAAATTTATAATGAATCTTCACCTCGTGCCAACCAAGGCTGACATACTCTCCCCCTGATAGCCCTGATCCAGCGAAATCAAGTGCAAAAAGTGTAATGTTTGAAGGCAAAAGTATGACAGCAGCTTCATTTGCATCTGCTCTGCAACCACTGAATTAGATTTACAAAAACTATCAGTTGACCAGCATTAGTGGCGATTAATTAAGGTATACAGTTATACACCAAATGTGAAAAGAAAATAGATGACATGATTAATCCTGATAAATCACTACTTGTTAATTGTTAAACAGTAAGCGTAGTCAACTGTACTTCCAGATCCATTGAATCAGAATGTCAGTCATATTTCACATGGATAGGATATAGAGAACCCATGAACGAGAAACCACAAATACCTATTCCCATGGCAGTAGATCACGCATGGAAGGGCAGTGTTTTCTGGGATGAGGGCAGGAACATAATGGCTGCATTTTAAGGTCTGGTTTCTTTCATTGGAAAGCTGCCACATACAGGTACAAGAATAAGTCCAATATACAATAATGTTGATAATCAGCACAAAGTATTTCATTGGCAAATGGAACACAGCAAAAAGCCTCAATAACTGCTTCCCTTACTTGCCTCCAAATCTATTCGTTTGTACTTTCTTCCTGCAAGAGTAAACTCTGGCTCCCATAAATACTGATCTGGGTTATACTCTGCACTGTAAATATACATCCAGTTAACCAGCTGACAGCAGTGCACACACACACACACACAGAGAAAGAGAGAGAGAGAGGGAGAGGGAGAGAGAGAGAGAGAGAGGATATCACTTGATGAATACCAAAGTTCTGGGAGCTTTGACTTCCACTTTCATGTGTCTTAAGAAAAGGCATAAATTAAATTTGAAAAAGCGCAGTTGAGTTGAAACTACACGTGTTAACGAAATGCAGAAGTTTGTTGCAGTTACCATTTAGTCTCAGATCAGTTTAACTTTGCCACTACAGAACTTGTGAATTAAGAAGGGCTACTTGTCCACCTCGAAAACTAGTACACGATTCTCAATAGCAAGGCTTCACCAACAAGCTTTGGCTCCTATGCTTGCTTAACCTTTTGTATTTTGAGCACAGAACTTAAACGCTGTCGAGTGCTTACAGTTTGAGCATTTGGTAACATTACAATGAGAGGCCAAAATTCACTGCAATTTTCCACAAGCTTGGATTACGCTATGCCTTGATAAACGAACCAAAGTACACTCGTACTTACAGAGCAAAGTTTGACCATCTAAAGCACCTAGCTATCATTATATTATGACAACAAAAGTCAAAAGTACCACGTTCGACCTACTGCAGCTGAAACTTGGCAAAGCAGTGAGAATAAGCCAGCAAGGCGGTTACCGTGGCGGGCGGATGACGAAGTTAACGAACTGCTCGATCATGGCGCCGCGAGAGCTCCCCAACCACAGACGCAGCGGCGGCGGCGGAGGCTGCCGGGGCTCATGTACCGCGGCCGCCCGCCAGCTTCCCCCCCCCCCCCCCCCACACACACCAACCTACCTCCACCAACCCGCGGAAATCAACTCGAGACGAGTCCAACCGGGAGCCGGCCCCCTCAAATTCCCAGCGCACAGGCACGGATCTGCGCCGACCGCGGCGGCAGCTCGCGGCACCGCCGAGCCTGCCCCGCCGGATCCGGCGCGGTCCCCGGCGAGCCGGAGCTCGGAATGCTCGCCGCGAGCCGCGAGGCCCGGCAAGCGGCGTAGGGGGGGCGGGGTTTTCCGGGGCGCCGGCGACGGGGACGGGGACGGGGAGCGAGTGGGGCCGGCTCGCTGCGGCGGGGGATCGGACGGACGGAGTTGGGAGGGATGGGCCGCGTGGGAAATGTGAACGTTAAAGAGGACGATGTGACGAGGAAAAAAATATAAAACCAGGTTTAAAATGGGGGTTTGCTTTGCTGCTATTTATGATTCGCGCTTTTGTACTTTAGCCCCTGAGGTTTTCCGGGCCGCATGTGGGGCGCCGTGTCGCGGGCACATGCGCCGTGCATGGGCGTACATGGGGCATGGCCGCGGTGCGGCCCGAAAGGCGGTGGCAGTTGTGCGCTGATTGGTCTGCTTTTGCACGAGGCATGTACCGGCACTGCTTCTCTTTTCTGGTTAGGATGTGAATCCGAGTTGTAAAGAGATGGATGTGGTATCCCTAAAAAGAAGACCACAATATAGCGTTCGAGCTGTTAAGAGATGGCATTTGCGAGCGACCTATATGGCATTTTTAGTGTCACTGGGGTGTCATTTTAGTGTAGTGCACAGCGGTTCGTTTGTTTGAGGCAAGTTCATTCAGAAATTGTCATCTGTTTGATCTAAATCATGTGACTGTGAGGTGGTTCACTAGAAAAACGTCAGCCCGATAGCATTTTCCTGAAAAAAGATGGATATAGTAGTTGTGAAGTACTGAGGGAGCAATTTTGTGGAGCCACCCTAGAATAATGACTAGGCCTTCTCAAATAGTCGATACAATAGACCACCTTCTTCGACCCTCGCTCTCTCTTTCGTGTTATCTTGTGCGTTTTGAACTATTTAGCCGGGTTCTCTCTAACCGTTTCTATGGCGATAAATAACTCATTGATGATCGCTTCGTGGAAAGCAATGACATAGACAAATCACGGGGCATGCCGCGTCGACAACCGAAATCATGCATCAAGTGGCCTTTTATAGCACTCTATGGGATTTTATCACTATAGTATAGTGAAGCAAGCGTGAGCTCGGCATGATGTTGCCTCCATCCCTAGCAAAAAGAGCATCTGAACCCTGCAAAATCTGAAACCAGACATTAAATAAATGCTATTGCAGTGCTCACACTCACCCTGAGCATTGTTTCGAATATGAATATCAGTATGTTTTTTAGGGAATTTATACTATCCTACTGTGGTCTTTCCACTTATAAAGTTGGAGTTGCCATTTTTCTTTGAAGCGCGTGTTTATGTCCTTGAGTTTGTAAGAACTTAACATGAGTGGCCTATCTCATATCTCGGTGGGGGCTGGGGATGCATAGCTATTTATATCTGCACTAGCATGTAGACCAATGGGCGCAAATTAATGGATATGTTTGTACATATGAGCTCCGGCAGCGTATTTCATTACAATACTACATCAAAATGACGTAAAATACACTCCGGCTCTATAACATGTTATTGTCTGCGATTTCTATATATGAAATCGGAGAGGGAGCTCTCTTTTATATATATAAAAATCTGTTATTGTCTTTCTTAAGCATATGCATCACCTGAAAACATTGGACACTCATCGGTGTTTCTCTTGAGAAAGCCCTACTTAGTAATTGTGCATCTCTCTAGGGTCGTCGCCGCAAACGTCCTAACAACTGGAAAGGAACTTGAATCCGGTAGCAGTTCAGTATGGGCCCCCACCAAGCCGATGGACGCAAAAATTGCTAGAGCTACAAAATACTCGAATTTGGAGCTCGCAAAGCCCGAATATTCACCTGCTCCCGGGCCCCGAGCTGCTGTCCTGTCCACGGTCCACCTCTCCGAGGAACGAGAGGATGCTCTGACGCGGGGCCCAGTGGTCATCGAGTGGCCCTGATGCCGGACGCGGAGTGCGATTTCCCTTCTGGCCGAGAGTACTGTGTACTGTAGGGGTAGTTTGGTCTTCGTTGGTGGCTTGGACTTTTCTGAAGGTGACGGGTGCACCTGTGAACAACTGCGAGTGGTCCATGTGGTGTGGCTGGGCGTGTTTAGGAGGCACGATATTAAACGGATGTCAGTTTTCTTTGGATTTTACTCATTCTGGCTCATAACGTAAGACCTTTTAAATACTAATATAATGTCAAAAAAATCTTACAAGGAAGTATCTGTTTAAAGCATCCACAGCAGTTCGTACCTTATAAATTCGGCTCGCAAACACTCGTGGACCCATCCGTCCGCGGACATTGACCGATTACGTCTTAAATATGTCTGTTTAGAGCCAACTCTCATATTTGACCATTAGATCCATACTAAACCATGCAAAATATATATAGCATACGTAATATGTACTCCCTCTGTACCGTAATATAGGTCGTTGGAGTAGTTAAACTTCAGCGACCTATATTACGGTATAGAAGGAGTACTATACTACTCTTCATTGTCGCCGGAGATGGCCTAAGCCGCCATTGTCGGAGCGTGCGCCGCTTCGCCACAGCTCGCGCCGCCTCCATCTGCTGTTGACGAAGACGTCTGGCCTTGATGTCTACTACGCAATTTTATTCTTGTAGACTGTGTTGAGCCTCCAAACGCAGAGTTTGGTAGGACAGTAGCAATTTTTTCTCAAGTGGATGAATCAAGTTTTATCAATCCGTGGGAAGTGTAGGATGAAGATGGTCTCTCTGAAACAACCCTGCAATCAAATACAAGAAATCTCTTGTGTCCCCAACACACCTAATACAATGCCAAATTGTAAAGGTACACTAGTTCAACAAAGGATGGTGATACAAGTGCAGTAATGATAATAGATATTGATTTTTTCATAATAATAATAAAAAATATCAAGGTAGCAAGACAAAAGTGAGCACAAACGATATTGCAATGCTTGAAAACAAGCCATATGGTCTGTACTTTTGCTAGTGCAATCTCTCAATAATGCTAATATGATTGGATCACATAATCATCCCTCAACGTGCAACAAAGAATCACTCCAAAGTCCTTATCTAGCGGAGAACATAAGAAAAAATTGTGTGTAGGATACGAAACCACCTTAAAGTTATCCTTTTCGATCGATCTATCCAAGAGTTTGTACTAAAAATAACCAAGTTATCCTTTTCGATCGATCTATCTAAGAGTTCGTCCTAAAATAACAAAGTTATCCTTTCTGATCGATCTATCTAAGAGTTCATACTAGAATAACACCATATGATACGCATCAACCAACTCTAATGCCACATATATACTCCAATATCACCACAAGTATCCATGAGTTAATCGCGCATCAAACAATTTCAGATTCATAATACTCAATCCAACACAAAGAACCTCAAAGAGTGCCCCAAGATTTCTATCAAAGAACATGGTATGAAAACGTGCAATCAACCTTTATGCATAGATTCCTAAGGTCGCCGGAATCCGCAAGTTGACGCCATAACATATATCAAGTGAATCACTTGAATACCCTAATGTCAATACGGGTATCCGCATACAAGACACATCAAGTGCTCTCAAATCCATAAAAGTGTTCAATCTGATAACAACAAAATCTCAAAAAGAAAACTCAATTCATCACAACAAGATAGAGAGGAGAAAACACCATGTGATCAAACTATATTAATAAAGCCCGTCATACATCAAGATCGTGCCATCTCAAGAACACGAGAGAGAGAGAGATTGAACACATAGCTACTGGTACAAACCGTCAGCCCGAGGGTGGACTACTCCCTCCTCATCATGCCCTCCGCCGGGATGATGAAGATGGCCACCGAAGATGATCTACCCTCTCCGACAGGGTACTGGAACGCGTCCAGATTAGTTTTTCATCGATATAGAGAGTTGTGGCGGCGGAACGAGGAATCTAGGGTTATTTTTGATGGTTTCTATATTTATAGGAGTTTTTGGTGTCGGTTTCACGCGAAGGTGGGCCACGAGGTGAGCATTGAACGCCCTGGTGGGTGGTGCCCACCTCATGGCTCTTCTGGCCCTCCCACGAAGCGTCTAGTGCCTCTTTGTTTCAAAAAAAACCATCAAAAAGCTTTGGGCGATTCCGAGAACTTTCATTTTCTACACAAAAACAACACCACGGTAGTTCTGCTGAAAACAACGTTAGTCTGGGTTAGTTCTAAATAAATCATATAAAGTGCTTCAAAACCATATAAAAGTATTGTAAACATAGGTGAATATGGCATGAATACTTCATAAATTATCGATACGTTGGAGACGTATTAGCATCCCCAAGCTTAATTCCTACTCGTCCTCGAGTAGGTAAATGATAAAAGAAATAATTTATAAAGTGTGAATGCTAGCATAGTGCATAAGTTTGATCAGTGATAATTGCAATCACTTTTCCTAGCATCATAACAGCAACTCTTTCTCATAAAACTAATCGTGATAAATTAGAAACCAATTCACATGTTATGGTTCAAACAATGAATTCTCTTGAAACTTAGCAACCTATGTTCTTAGTCACCAAACAATTGCAATTCAACTTATTCTCAACAATGTCTAAGTAAGAGCCCCACATACTCAATCATCATATAGTCTTCTATGATTGCGAGTACTCAAAGAATATTTTTAGAACAAATGGCATCCATCGAACACATAAAAAGATATGGGCTTAATGTTTCGCCTCCCAACATACTTATCATAAAGATAATTGTCAAAAATAATAAGTCTAGTTTTGTTTAATTTTTTGCATTTTTTATTTCGGGACTGGGAATCCCTATTACCGCCCCTCTCGTGCAAGGACGAGTGAATAAACACTCATCATGAGAATAACCCACTTAACATGGAATATACTGACCGTCCCGTGTCGCTCCATGAGCGGTCTAGGCACACAAAAAAGATGTTCTTTTGAAATTTTAGGGGTGGCACATGCAAATTTACTTGGAATGGCAGTGAAATACCATATATAGGTAGATATAGTGGACTCTCGTGGAAATAAACCAGGTTTAAGGGTTTTTGGATGCACAAGTAGTATCTCTACTTAGAACAAATTTTTGGCTAGCAAAAGGTTCTAAACAAGCACCACATGTTGGAGGATCCATAACAATATAACTTCTATGCAAATATACACAACCATAACTCATTACGTTGTCTCCTTGTTTAACTTCAACTAATTTGATCAAGTTTGAAAATAATTAATGGGTATTCACAATCATAGAAGATGTCCAAGATAATATACTTGTATGTGAAAGTTCTCTTTCTTATATTAATCATTCACGAATTGTTTGTATAACCAATATTGTTATTGTCAAACTTCAATAGATTTTACTTTCTAAATCAGATGTGAAGCCACTACTAAGCACATTGACAATTTCATATTTATGATATTCAATTCATTCACAATTTACTCTTAGGATATAAATGAAGAACAAGAGTAAATGGCAAGCTACTCTCAAAAGATATAAGTGAAGATCAATGAGTAGTCAAACAATTAAGTAGCTATGTGAAGACTCTCCTTATCAATAAAGATTTTCATATCTGAGTATTTTATTCAAACAACAAAGTAAAAAAATAGAACTCCAAGAATAGCACATGTCATGTGGAAAAATAAAAGTTTAGGCTCAACATAGGCTAACCGATATTTGTTTGATGAAGAGAGGTGGGATGCGTAGCATCCCCAAGCTTAGATGCTTGAGACTGATATGTCCATTTTGCATCATGCTTTTATATTGATATTTATTGCATTATGGGTTGTTATTACACGTTATGGTACGATCCTTATGCCTTTTCTCTCTTATTTTACAAGGTTTACATGAAGAGGGAGAATGCCGGTAGCTGGAATTCTGGACTGGGAAAGGAGCAAATCTGAGATACCTATTCTGCACAACTCCAAAAGTCTTGAAAATTTACGGAGAATTATTTTGGAATATATAAAAATACTGGGCAAAACAGATACCAGAGGGGGCCACCAGGAGGTGACAAGCCTGCGAGGCGCGGCCACCCCCCTGGCTGCACCTAGCAGGCTTGTGGCCCACCTGGCTGGCCCCCGACGCCCATCTTCTCCTATATGTTGGGTTTTGACTTGGAAAAAAAATCAAGAGAGAGCTTTCGGGAAGAAGCGCCGCCGTCTCGAGGCGGAACTTGGGCAGAACCAATCTAGAGCTCCAACAGGGTTGTTCTGCCGGGGAAACTTCTCTCCCGGAGGGGGAAATCAAGGCCATCGTCATCACCAACGATCCTCTCATCGAGAGGGGGTCAATCTCCATCAACATCTTCACCAGCACCATATCCTCTCCAAATCCTAGTTCATCTCTTTGATACGTCTCCAACATATCTACTTTTCCAAACTCTCTTGCCCTTGTTTTGGACTCTAATTTGCATGATTTGAATGGAACTAACCCGAACTGACGCTGTTTTCAGCAGAATTGCCTTAGTGTTATTTTTGTGCAGAAATAAAAGTTCTCGGATCGCCCTGAAAATTTATGGAGAATATTTTTGGAATTAGTAAAAAATACTGGCGCAAGAATTAACCAGAGGGGGGCACCAGCAGGCCACAAGCCTGCTAGCCGCGACCACCCCCTGGCCGCGTGGGGCAGACTTGTGGGCCCCTCGTGGCTCCTCCGACCTCCTCTCCAGCTTCACATAACCCTATTTGTCGAGGAAAAAATCAAAGAAAAGAGTTCATCGCGTTTCACGATACGGAGCCGCTGCCATCGCCAGTTCTTCCTCGGGAGACCAAATCTGGAGTCCGTTTTGGGCTCCGAAGAGGGGAAATCAACGCCTTCGTCATCACGAACCATCCTTCATCACCAATTCCATGATGCTCCCCACCATTCGTGAGTAATATCATCGTACGCTTGCTGGACGGTGATGGGTTGGATGAGATTTATCATGTAATCGAGTTAGTTTGGTTAGGGTTTGATCCCTAGTATCCACTATGTTCTGAGATTGATGTTGCTATGACTTTGCTATGCTTAATGCTTGTCACTAGGGCCCGAGTGCCATGCTTTCAGATCTGAACCTATTATGTTTTCATGAATATATGTGTGTTCATGATCCTATCTTGCAAGTTGTAGACACCTATTACGAGTTATGATCCGCATCCCTAGGGTGACAATAACTGAGATTCTTTCAGATGATTACCATAGTTTGAGGAGTTCATGTATTCACTAAGTGCTAATGCTTTGGTCCGGTTCTCTATTAAAAGGAAGCCTTAATATCCCTTAGTTTCCAATAGGACCCCGCTGCCACGGGGGGGTCGGACAAAAGATGTCATGCAAATTCTTTTCCATAAGCACGTATGGCTATATATGGAATACATGCCTACATTACATTGATGAATTGGAGCTAGTTCTGTGTCACCCTATGTTATAACTGTTGCATGATGAACGCCATCTGACATAATTATCCATCACCGATCCATTGCCTACGAGCTTTCCATATATTGATCTTCGCTCAGTTACTTTTCCGTTGCTACTGTTACAATCACTACAAAACTACTACTATCACTTTGCCACCGTTACCGTTACTACCATATTACTTTGCTACTGAATACTTTGCTACAGATATTAAGTCTTTCAAGTGTGGTTGAATTCACAACTCATCTGCTAATACTCGAGAATATTCTTTGGCTACCCTTGTGTCGAATCAATAAATTTGGGTTGAATACTCTACCCTCGAAAACGGTTGCGATCCCCCATACTTGTGGGTTATCAAGACCTTTTTCTGGCGCCGTTGCCGGGGAGCATAGCTTTATTCTCTGAGTCACTTGGGATATATATTTGTTGATCACTATGAAGAATCTGAAAGATCCAAAAACCAAGATCTATCCCTCTACTATGAGGGGAGGTAAGGAATTGTCATCTAGCTCTGCACCCTATTCACCTTTTGTTATGAGTAAGTTTGCGACACCACCACTTGCTAGTAATTCTGATATGTCGCAAGTAATTGATGATGCTACTTCTGCTATGCATGATGCTTATGATAATACTTTGTTTGATGATATTGTGCCACTAGGTGAATTTCTTGATGAACAAATTGCTAGAGCTAATGCTGAAACTAATGATATTGTTGAATCTGATGAAATTATTGAAACTGAACACTATGATTCACCTGCTAGACCTAGCTCTCCTAGATATGAATTGCCTGATATACATGAGGTTTATGTTATGGAAGGAGAGGTAGCTAGGGACTTTCTTGCTTGTAAGGATAGAGATGATCTTAAGAAATTGCTTCGCAAGTGGAAGGAAAAATCTCTGAATGCTAGAATTGAATATGATCCTAAGTTTGCTACTTCACCCATCTTTGTTACTGATAAGGATTATGAATTCTCTGTCGATCCTGAGTTAATTACTTTGGTTGAATAAGATCCTTTCCATGGTTATGAATCTGAAACTGTTGTGGCACATCTTACCAAACTGAATGATATAGCCACCCTATTTACTCATGAGGAATTTTTTTGCTATTACTATATTTGTAAGTTGTTTCCTTTCTCATTAAAGTGTGATGCTAAGAAATGGTTTAATTCTCTTGCTCCTGGTTGTGTGCGTAGTCCCCAGGACATGGTTTATTACTTCTCTGAAAAATATTTTCCTGCCCATAAGAAACAAGTTGCCTTGCAAGAAATATTTAAATTTGTGCAAATTGAAGAAGAGAGTCTCCCACAAGGTTGGGGGAGGCTTCTCCAATTACTTAATGCTTTGCCTGATCATCCTCTCAAGAAAAATAAAATACTTGATATCTTTTATAATGGACTAACTGATGCTTCTAGGGACTACCTAGATAGTTGTGCTGGTTGTGTTTTTAGGGAACGAACTGATGAACACGATGAATTACTATTGAATAACATATTGAGAAATGATAATGATTGGACTATTCCCGAACTACCTCCAAAGCCAACTCCAAAGAAAAGAGGTATTCTATTCCTCACTCCTGAAGATATGCAAGAGGCAAAGAAATCTATGAAAGAAAAAGGTATAACAGTTGAAGATGTTAAGAATCTACCACCTATTGAAGAAATGCATGGTCTTGATAACCCGGCATAGGTAGTAGAGGTAAATTCTCTCAAAAGATTTGATGAAAGAGAAATTCCTTATAATAAGCCTGCTAGCCAATGCTTGGATGAATTTGATAATTTTATTATGAAGCAAGAAAATTTCATTGCCTATGTTAGTAGACAATTGAAACATAATGCTTATATGCTTGATCGCTTGGGTGAGTATTTGAGTAGAACTGTCAATGATCTTAAGCTTATTAGTAAACATGCTTCCATGGTAACCACTCAAGTAGAACAAGTACTTAAGGCTCAAAATGATTTTCTTAATGAGATGAATAGTAAAGACAATGATCATTCTATTAAAGTTGTGACTATATGTGGTAGAATGACTCAGGAACCTTTGTATCCTGAGGGCCATCCTAGGAGAATTGAGAAAGATTCTTAGAGAGTTAATACTGATGCACCTATTCCTTCCAATAAGAGTAGGAAAAAGAATGATGATAGTACTTTGCATGCTGCTAGTGAACCTGTTATAGATACATCTGAGAATCCAAATGATATTTCTATTTCTGATGCTGAGACACAATCTGGTGATGAACATGAGCCTAGTGATAATATTAATAATGATTTTCATGTTGATGCTCAACCTAGTAATGATAATGATGTGGACATTGAACCTGCTAATGATCTTGATAACCCACAACCTAAGAATAGAAGATACGAAAGAGACTTCATTGCTAGGAAACATGGTAGAGAAAGAGAACCATGGGTTCAGAAACCTATGCCCTTTCCTCCTAAACCATCTAATAAAAAGGATGATGAGGACTTTGAGCGCTTTGCTGAAATGTTTAGACCTGTCTTTTTACGTATGCGCTTGACTGATGTTTTGAAAATGTCTCCTTATGCTAAGTATATGAAAGATATTGTGACAAATAAAAGAAAGATACTGGAAGCTGAGATTTCCACCATTCTTGCTAATTATACTTTTAAAGGTGGAATACCTAAGAAACAAGGAGATCCAGGAGTACCTACTATAGCATGCTCTACTAAATGAAATTATGTTAAAACTGCTTTATGTGATCTTGGAGCTGGTGTTAGTATTATGCCTTTCTCTTTATACCGTAGACTTGATTTGAATAAGTTGACACCTACTGAAATCTCTTTGCAAATGGCTGATAAACCAAGTGCTCTACCTATCGGTATTTGTGAGGATGTACCTGTCGTAGATGAAAATGCTACTATTTTGACGGACTTTGTTATTCTTGATATTCTCGAGGACGACAGTATGTCGATCATCCTTGGCAATGTTCACAAAATCGGTAACTGGTAGCTGCTCGGTCGGCTTGGGAGTAGAGACTAATCGGTGAATCGGCCTACTAATTGGATTAATCGGTCGACCATTAATTGGTAGATTAAGCAGAAACTTGCCAAGTTATATTTAGATTTTTTATGTATTATACCATATTTACATGGACCTACCTATGTATTATACAAAAATATTCTATCATAGGCATATAAAAAATGGACAAGAGGTAAAATTAATAATCATTATACATCAAAATCTACAAAATCTCAAAATTCAATATTATTAATTAAACATTTAAACTTGTCCATATATTTTCTAAGATACATCACAGAATATATTACAAATAACAAACCAAACCAATAGTTTCATCCAATAATCTACAAAATTGTAATTTATAATCTACTAATATATGAATGTGGGATTCTCCAATGAGATAGGAGAAAAAATATGCTTGTACCTTGCTTGCTGGTGACCACATGGAGGAAAAGATTGGAGAGCATCCCATGGGAAAGGATGGGGAGTAGCAAGGGGGGAGTCCAGGAAGGTGACCAGAGTGGTGGAGCAGTTGGATCTTGGAGGTGTAGTGTGGTGGCTGGCACCGGTGAGGATCTCACTAGCCACCAGCCAAGTTATGAGGGGATGAAAGGATCATGATGGAGCGGGAGAAGGGCCAAATCCTAGGTATTTAGTAGCAAGAGGGGGTGGGAGGGGTTATGTGCCAAAAATTTGGGATTCTTTTACCCACCAGTTAATGGGCCAGTAGCGATTAATCAGTCTGACAACTGATTAATCAGTATGACGACTGATTAATTGGTCTAACTGGCCAATTAATCGGCCTGGCAAGTTAATGCGATGAATAGGTGTTATTCGATTTGGTCACCCTACGAGTAGCGATTAATTGGCAAGTTAACTGGTTAATCGGATGAATTCTTGAACAGTGATCCTTGGTAGACCTTTCTTGAATACTGCAGGGGCTGTTATTGATTGCAACAAGGGCAATGTCACTTTTCATATTAATGATAATGAGCATACGATACACTTCCCGAAGAAACAACCTCAAGTTCGTAGTATCAACTCTATTGAAAAAATTCCAACAATTATTATTGGAGACTTTGAGTTCCCCCTTCCTACTGTCAAGAAGAAATATGATATACTTATTGTTGGGGAAATGCATATCCCCATTAAGGTAACTTAGTGTTATTCGAAAATTCTTCGGTTTCATGTCATTCGAAAGAAGTTCGTTAATAAGACTTGATCAACCTTATTGATGGATTCCTTTTGAGGAGCACGAGATGGATGTTTAGAAAGCACAACTTCCTGCACCTAACTTTGACTTTCTGTTACCTAGATGAAATTAAGTAAAAATGCTATTATTTTTCTGTTTTCTGAGTTTTCCGTGCAATAGAAAAATGACCTGAAAATAAAAGTTCCCAGAATCCCCTGAAAATTTAGTATGATTTTTTCTGAAATATTTAAGAATTTTTGGCACTGAGAATGCATCAGGGGGCTGCACCAGTGGGCCACAAGCCTGCAAGGCGCGACCACCCCCTGGCCGTGCCTAGCAAGCTTATGGGTCCCACGTGTCCCCCCCTCCACTTATTCCATCACCCATTCACTTCATCTTCCTCCAGAAAAAATCCCATCATTGCTCAAACCCGTGTTCTAGCTCATCTTGCTGCCATTTTCGATCTCCTTGCTCAAATCTCCATTTGCAAAACTGTTTTAGGGGATTGCTTATTGGTATGTGACTCCTCCAATTGTCCAATTAGTTTTTCTTATACTGCCTTATATATTGCAATTTTTTGTTGTTATGGTGACCTTGTTCTTGAGCTTGCATGTCAAATTTGTATGGTCCCAAGTAGTTTTGATGCATGATATGGTCTCTAGGCACTCGAGGGAGTAGTTGCTATGAGTTTTGTTGAGTTTTGTCCACCTTTATTTTCACTCACTAAAAATTTCAGATTTTTTTCAGAATTTTTCAGAAGGTTGCTAAGAGGATCTTCAAGCCAGGGTTCTAAGGAAGATGAGAATGAAATGAAGGAGAAACCCAAATACAATCTTCCTCATGTCGCAGAAATCCGACCATTCAAATGGCCGTGTGACACATTCTTGAGGGCGGGCGGAATTTATGAAGATTTCTATTATTTGGCTGAGAATGCAGGCATCACCGACTTCCTCAACGATAAGTGCGACCAGTACCTCTTGCTCACTAATACCTTTGTGCAAAATTTTCACTTTCATCCTAGGTAAGACCCTCCTACAGTAGAGTTTCACCTATATGATGTGCCTAAGAAAATGAATCTTTATGATTTTTGCAAAGTTTGCAAGATACCCTATGAGGGCAACATCAAGGAACCATGTCCTCGAGACATGGAAGATTTTATCGCCTCATTCATTTTAGGAGAAGAGAGAGGCGTGTCAAGGGCAAGAACAACTAGTTTACATTTTCCTATGCTATGCTATTATTCATTATTTTTGGGAAGATGTTTAGTTTGTCGCTGGGAGAGTGGTAGCCTTAGTGCTCCCGACCTCGCTATTTTGTGCCATGCTTTACTTGCTGATAGAACTTTTAGTCTGGGTGCTATGGTGGCCCAACGGTTGAACACCAACCGTTCGAAGGGGCCCATGTTCGGAGGTATCTATGCATCTCATTTAGCTAAACATTTTGAGATACCCATTAGGCTTCACGAGAAAGATGAAAAGACCCATTAGGCTTCATGAGAAAGATGAAAAGCTGATACCCGCTAAGTTTTTAGATTATAACCGTATGGTAGCCCATGATTTTATTAAGAAGAATGATGATAGGAGGCTGCTTTACAACTTAGTATTTAGTCAGGGTACTTGTGAGATTATTACTCTGCCTGCTTCTTCTCTATTCGATATTCATTTAGGAAGGTACACTGTTATGCCCGATGACATCTACCAATATTGGGGTTTGGAGCAACCCCCAGCACCTGAGCCAACACCGGCTCTGGATCCATATCAGACCCCGGTTTTTCAGTGGGAGCCACAAGAGATTGCTAACCAGTGGAATCCTCAGTGTCCTCCGGAGTATCCTAGAGAAGGTTATTTCCAGCCATGGCCCCAGACCAACTTAGGCCAAAAGCCTAAGCTTGGGGGAGTACGTATTTCTCACCGACATTACATTCATGTTCACACACTCATTTCATTTGTCGGTGTTCATACCTTTTCATTGTACTGTCCATGGTATTTTAATTCTTGTTTTGCTTTCTTCTTGTGTGTTTAATTAACTTTGAAGAAAAATACAAAAAAATAGTACTAGCTTTATTTCCTAGTTGCTTAGTTGTAGCATTAAAGAGAAAACCCAAAAAGATCTATTGTTCTTCTTTTTGCTTGTTGAGAGCTTTCCCGTATAAATAATTTTCCTTTCTTTTCTTTTGGTCGTAAGGAGAAGATCACGATGACGTGTTGAGTGGCTCTCATATGCATTATTGTTTATCTTACAAAGAGCCCATATTGCCTTGTCTTCTCCTTTGGTTTATTGTTTGTAGATTCCAGCTTAGTCCAATGCACGTGCACTCTTATTATTATTCACATCGTTTGGTCGTGCAAGTGAAAGGCAAAAATGACGATATTTGATGAAAAGATTGAGATGGAGAAAAGCTGGTATGAACTCAACCTATCTTGTTTTTGTAAATATGATTAGCTCATCGTTTTGAATTCAGTACATTATGGGTTGACCATGTTTGCAATAACAATTAGAGATTATAGTTATTCATGCCATGCTTAATTAGCTAAGAGTGGATAATGGTTCGTCTTGAGTGCGAACATGCGCATTAAAATGGTTGTGATGTAGTATGATAGAATGGTATCCTCCTCTAGATGATTCAAGTGGCTTGACTTGGCACATGTTCACGCATGTAGTTGAAATAAATCAACATAGCCTCCACGATATTTATGTTCACAGTGAATTATATCCTACTCATGCTTGCATTCAATGTTGGTTAATCTCAAGGCATATTGATGACTGTGTCGCTCTCTAGTTGGTCGCTCCCCAGTCTTTTGCTAGCCTTCACTTGTACTAAGCGGGAATACTGCTTGTGCATCCATCTCAATAAACCCAAAGTTGTTCCATATGAGTCAACCATATCTACCTATATGAGGTATTTACCTTCCGTTCCAAGTAAATTTGCATGTGCTAAACTTTAAACATTCAAATAAACCTTTTGTTTTGTATGCCCAAATCGCTCATGTGGCAACTGGGGGCTGTCAGTATCATCCATGCTAGGTGGGTTATTCTCACGATATGTGTTGATTCACTATCATTCACGAGAAAGTGGTTGGTAATCGGGATGCCCAGTTCCATGCTCGATATAAAAAGCAAAATATAATTAAACAAAACTCCCCAAGGAATGTGTTTGTATGGACGGTACCCGTGAATTTGTCCCGCCGTGGAGTGTGATTGATTGGTGGAGGGGGAGTAAAAACTTTACCATTCTGTTTGGGAACCGCCTATAATGTATCTAGCATGGAAGATGTTGAAAACCTCTTGGTCGTTATGTGAGCAACGAAAGCATACCGCTCCAAAATCATTACCTATATCTATTTTAAAAGCTTGAGCTCTGGCACCTCTGCAAATCAATGCTTCCCTCTGCGAAGGGCTTATCTATTTACTTTATTGTTGAGTCATCATCCTCTTATAAAAGGCACCAGTTAGAGAGCACCAATGTCATTTGTATGTCTTTCTATTAATTGATGTTGAGTATGAGCATGACTGGATCTCTCTCACCATGAATTACAATGTTTAGTCAGTCCTTGTTCTCTAGAGGTGCTCTGCATTTATGTTTTGCGGTCTCAGAAAGGGCTAGCGAGATACCATTATGTCATATTCTATCATGATTGTTTTGATAAATTGTTGTCATCCGAGACTTGTTATTATTGCTCGCTAGTTGGTTATGCCATTGACATGAGTAAATGTGATACCTAAATGTTATTGTTAATGTGGTTAGTTTATAATCTTTGCTGAAAAATCTGAACATAAGTTAGACATATTTACAACAACAAGATAAAACAGAGTTTGTAAAAGTTTTTCTTTATCACTTTTAGTTTATCAATTGAATTGCTTGAGGACAAGCATAGGTTTAAGCTTGGGGGAGTTGATACGTCTCCAACGTATCTACTTTTCCAAACTCTTTTGCCCTTGTTTTGGATTCTAATTTGCATGATTTGAATGGAACTAACCCGGACTGACGCCGTTTTCAGCCGAATTGCCTTGATGTTATTTTTGTGTAGAAATAAAAGTTCTCGGATCGCCCTGAAAATTTACGGAGAATATTTTTGGAATTAATAAAAAATACTGGTGCAAGAATTAACCAGAGGGGGCCACCAGCAGGCCACAAGCCTGCTAGCCGCGACCACCCCCTGTCCGCGTGGGGCAGGCTTGTGGGACCCGCATGGCTCCTCCGACCTCCTCTCCAGCTCCATATAACCCTATTTGTCAAGGAAAAAATCAGAGAAAAGAGTACATCGTGTCTCACGATACGGAGCCACCACCATCACCAGTTCTTCCTCGGGAGACCAGATCTGGAGTCCGTTTTGGGCTCCGGAGAGGGGAAATCGACGCCTTCGTCATCACCAACCATCCTTCATCACCAATTCCATGATGCTCCCCACCGTTCATGAGTAATCTCATCGTACGCTTGCTGGGGTGATGGGTTGGATGAGATTTATCTTGTAATCGAGTTAGTTTGGTTAGGGTTTGATCCCTAGTATCCACTCTATTCTGAGATTGATGTTGCTATGACTTTGCTATGCTTAATGCTTGTCACTAGGGCCCGAGTGCCATGATTTCAGATCTGAACCTATTATGTTTTCATGAATATATGTGTGTTCTTGATCCTATCTTGCAAGTTGTAGACACCTATTATGAATTATGATCCGCATCCCCCAGGGTGACAATAACTGGGATTCTTTTCAGTGATTACCGTAGTTTGAGGAGTTCATGTATTCGCTAAGTGCTAATGCTCTGGTCCGGTTCTCTATTAAAAGGAAGCCTTAATATCCCTTAGTTTCCAATAGGACCCCGCTGCCACGGGAGGGTAGGACAAAATATGTCATGCAAGTTCTTTTCCATAAGCACATATGACTATATATGGAATACATGCCTACATTACATTGATGAATTGGAGCTAGTTCTGTGTCACCCTATGTTATAATTGTTGCATGGTGAATGCCATCCGACATAATTATCCATCACTGATCCATTGCCTACAAGCTTTCCATATATTGATCTTCGCTCAGTTACTTTTCCATTGCTAATGTTACAATCACTACAAAACTGCTACTATCACTTTGCCACTGTTACCGTTACTACCATATTAGTTTTCTACTGAATACTTTGCTGCAGATATTAAGTCTTTCAGGTGTGGTTGAATTGACAACTCAGCTGCTAATACTGGAGAATATTCTGTGGCTTCCCTTGTGTCGAATCAATAAATTTAGGTTGAATAATCTACCCTCGAAAACTTTTGTGATCCCCTATACTTGTGGGTTATCACTCTTGTATCTGATCTTTGTCTCAAACCTCAGATTGGTACCTGTGGGTTGCTAGTAGTGTTGATTACTCTTTGGTGTTGATGCTAGTTTGTTTACTTGGTGGAGATCATATGTTCAGATCCTTTATGATAATTAATACTCCTCCAATTATGAACATGAACATGTTTTGTGAGTAGTTATGTTTGTTCCTGAGGACATGGGATAAGTCTTGTTATAAGTAATCATGTGAATTTGGTGTTTGCTCTATATTTTTGATGAGATGTATGTTGTCTCTCCTTTAGTGGTGTTATGTGAACGTCGACTACATAACACTTCACCATTATTTGGGCCTAGGGGAAGGCATTGTGAAGTAATAAGTAGATGATGCGTTGCTAGAGTGACAGAAGCTTACACCTTGGTTTATGTGTTGTTTCGTAAGGGGCTGATTTGGATCCATATGTTTCATGCTATGGTTAGGTTTACCTTAATTCTTCTTTCGTAGTTGCGGATGCTTACGATAGGGGTTAATCATAAGTGGGAGGTTTGTCCAAGTAAGGTCAGCACCCAAGCACCGGTCAACCCACATATCAACTTATCAAAGTAACGAACGCGAATCAAATGAGCATGATGAAAACTAGCTTGACAGAAAATCCCATGTGTCCTCGGGAGCGCTTTGCTTTATATACGAGTTTGTCCAAGCCTGTCCTTTGCTATAGAAAGGATTGGGCTACCTTGATGCACCTTTGCTACACTTGTTACTTGTTACTGGTTACAAATTATCTTATCACAAAACTATCTGTTACCGATAATTTCAGTCCTTGGAGAGAATACCTTACTGGAAACCGCTCGTCATTTCCTTCTGCTCCTCGTTGGGTTCGACACTCTTACTTATCTAAAGTACTATGATAGATACCCTATACTTGTGGGTCATCAAGACACTTTTCTAGCGCCGTTGCCGGGGAGTGAAGCGCCTTTGGTAAGTGGAATCTGGTAAGGAAAAAATTATATAGCGTGCTGAAATTTACTATTACTTGTTACTATGGAAAGTAATCCATTGAGGGGCTTGTTCGGGGTATCTTAACCTCGATTGGAAACATAAAGAGTTGTCCCTCAACCTACTGAACTTACTGAAAATATTTATTATGAAATTCCTTCGATTATGATAGAGAAACTGTTGGCTAATCCTTATGCAGGAGATGGAACACTACATCCTGATTTACATCTAATCTATGTGGATTATTTAAGCTTGCAGGTCTGCCCGAGAATCATGTTAGAAGAAGGTCTTTCCTTTTATCTTTGAAGGAGAAGGCATTGCCATGGTATAGGCTATGTGATGATATTGGATCATGGAGATACAACCGATTGAAAATGGAATTTCATCAGAAGTTCTACCCAATGCATCTAGTTCATCGTGATCGGAATTATATTTATAACTTTTGGCCTCGTGAAGGAGAAAGAATCGCTCAAGCTTGGGGGAGGCTTAAGTCAATGTTATATTCATGCCCCAATCACGAGCTCTCGAGAGATATTGTTATTCAGAATTTTTATGCTCGGCTTTCTCGTAATGATCAATCCATGCTCGATACTTCTTGTGTTGGTTCCTATATGAAGAAAGATATTGATTTCAAATGGGATTTATTGGAAAGAATTAAACGCAACTCTGAAGATTGGGAACTCGAGGAAGGTAAGGAGTCAGGTATGAACCTTAAGTTTGATTGTGTTAAATCCTTCGTAGACACCGATGCTTTTCATGAATTTAGCACTAAATATGGACTTGACTCTAAGATAGTAGCTTCTTTTTGTGAATCTTTTGCTTCTCATGTTGATGTCCCTAAGGAGAAGTGGTTTAAATATCATCCTCCCATTGAAGTGAAAGTAGTTGAACCTGTTAAAGTTGAAGAGAGAACTATTAATTATAATGATGATCCTGTTATTCCCACTGCTTACATTGAAAGACCACCTTTCCCTGTTAGAATAAACAAACATGCTAAAGCTTCAACCGTGGTTCGTAAGAGCTGTGCTAGAACACCTACACCCCCTGAGCAAATTAAAGTTGAACCTAGTATTACTATGGTTAAGGATCTCTTGGTTGATAATATTGATGAGCATGTTATTCAATTTTGTGATGAAGCCGCTAGAATTTCTAAACCTAATGCTAAAGATAAACATAGAACCATTCTTGGCACGCCTGTTGTTTCTGTTAAAATAGGAGATCATTGTTATCATGGCTTATGTGATATGGGTGCTAGTGTGAGTGCAATTCCCTTTTCCTTATATAAAGAGATCATGAATGATATTGCACCAGCTAAATTAGAGGAAATTGATGTTACAATTAAGCTTGATAATAGAGACACTATATCACAAGTTGGGATTATTAGAGATGTTGAAGTATTGTGTGGGAAAATAAAATATCCTACTGATTTTCTTGTTCTTGGCTCCCCACAAGATGATTTTTGTCCCATTTTATTCGGTAGACCCTTCTTGAATACTGTTAATGCGAGGATAGATTGTGAGAAGGAAACAATTACCGTAAGTTTTGGGGATACGTCTCATGAGTTTAATTTCTCTAAATTTCGTAGACAACCCCATGATAAAGAATTGCCTAGTAAGGATGAAATTATTGGTGTTACTTCTATTGCTGTTCCTCCTACCGATCCTTTAGAGCAGTATTTGCTAGACCATGAAAATGACATGCATATGAATGAAAGGAATGAAATAGATAAGATTTTCTTTGATCATCATCCTATTCCGAAACAGAAATTGCCTGTTGAAATACTTGGGGATCCTCCTCCACCCAAGGGTGATCCCGTGTTTGAGCTTAAACAATTATCAGATACTCTGAAATATGCTTATCTTAATGAAAAGAAGATATATCCTATTATTATTAGTGTTAACCTTTCAGAGCATGAAGAACAAAGATTATTGAAAACTTTGAGGAAGCACCGTGCTGCTATTGGATATAATCTTGATGATATTAGGGGCATTAGTCCCACTCTATGTCAGCACAAAATTAAAATGAAGCCTGATACTAAACCAGTCGTTGATCACCAATGACGGTTGAATCCTAAAATGAAGGAAGTGGTAAGAAATGAAATATTAAAGCTTCTGGAGGCAGGTATAATTTACCCTATTGCTGATAGTAGATGGGTTAGTCCCGTTCATTATGTCCCTAAGAAAGGAGGTATTACCGTAGTTCCTAATGATAAAAATGAACTGACCCCGCAGAGATTTGTTACAGGATATAGAATGGTAATTGATTTTAAGAAATTGAATAACGCTACTAGGAAAGATCATTACCCTCTACCTTTTATTGATAAAATGCTAGAAAGATTATCCAAACACACACATTTCTGCTTTCTAGATGGTTATTCTGGTTTCTCTCAAATACCTGTGTCTAAAGAGGACCAAGAGAACACCACCTTTACCTGCCCTTTTGGTGCCTTTGCTTATAGATGTATGCCTTTTGGTTTATGCAATGGACCTGCTACCTTTCAAAGATGCATGACTTCTATATTCTCTGATTTTTGTGAAAGGATTGTTGAGGTTTTCATGGATGATTTTTCTGTTTACGGAACTTCTTTTGATGATTGTTTGAGCAACCTTCATCGAGTTTTGCAGAGATATGAAGAAACTAATCTTGTCTTGAATTGGGAGAAGTGACACTTTATGGTGAATGAAGGCATTGTATTGGGACATAAAATTTCCGAAAGAGGTATTGAAGTTGATAAGGCTAATGTTGATGCTATTGAAAAAATGTCGTGTCTTATGGATATCAGAGGTATAAGAAGTTTCCTTGGTCATGCTGGTTTCTATAGGAGATTTATTAAAGATTTCTCTAAGATCTCTAGGCCTCTCACTAATCTTTTGCAAAAAGATGTTCCATTCGTTTTTGATGATGATTGTGTAGAAGCTTTCAAAATTCTTAAGAATGCTTTGATTTCTGCACGTGTTGTTCAACCACCTGATTGGAACCTGCCCTTTGAAATTATGTGTGATGCTAGTGATTATGCCGTTGGTGCTGTCCTAGGACAAAGGGTTGATAGGAAATAAAATGTTATTCATTATGCTAGCAAAACTCTAGACAATGCTCAAGGAAACTATGCTACCACTGAAAAAGAATTTTTAGCAGTTGTGTTCGCTTGTGATAAGTTTAGACCTTATATTGTTGATTCTAAAGTAATTGTTCACACTGATCATGCTGCTATTAAATATCTTATGGAAAAGAAGGATGCTAAACCTAGACTTATCAGATGGGTTCTTCTGCTGCACGAATTTGATTTGCATATTGTAGATAGAAAGGTTGCTGATAACGCCGTAGCAGATAACTTGTCTAGGTTAGGGAATGTTCTTGATGACCCACTACCTATTGATGATAGCTTTCCTGATGAACAATTTGCTGTCATAAATACTTCGCGTAATGCTCCTTGGTATGCTGATTATGCTAATTACATTGTCGCTAAATTTATACCGCCTAGTTTCATGTACCAACAAAAGAAAAAGTTCTTCTATGATTTAAGACATTACTTCTGGGATGACCCACACCTTTATAAAGAAGGAGTAGATGGTGTTATTAGACGCTGTGTACCTGAGCATGAACAGGAATAGATCCTACGGAAGTGTCATTCCGAGGCCTACGGAGGACACCGCGCTAGAGATAGAACTGCACATAAGGTATTACAATCTGGTTTTTATTGGCCTACTCTCTTCAAGGATGCTCGCAAGTTTGTCTTGTCATGAGATGAATGTCAAAGAATTGGCAATATTAGTAGACATCAGGAAATGCCTATGAATTACTCTCTTGTTATTGAACCATTTGATGTTTGGGGTTTTGATTATATGGGGCCTTTTCCAACGTCCAACGAGTATACTCATATTTTAGTTGCTGTTGATTATGTTACTAAGTGGGTAGAAGCTATTCCAACTAGTAGTGCTGATCATAACAGGTCTATTAAGATGCTTAAAGAAGTTATTTTCCCTAGATTTGGAGTCCCAAGTTATTTAATGACTGATGGTGGTTCACATTTTATTCATGGTGCTTTCCGCAAATTTCTTGCTAAGTATGATGTTAACCATAGAATTGCATACCCTTATCATCCTCAGTCTAGTGGTCAAGTAGAATTAATCAATAAAGAAATTAAATTGATCTTGCAAACGACAGTTAATAGATGTAGGAGGAATTGGTCTAAGAAACTTGACGATGCATCATGGGCTTATAGAACTACTTACAATAATCCTATGGGTATGTCTCCGTATAAAATGGTTTATGGTAAAGCATGTCACTTACCTATAGAGCTAGAGCACAAAGCTTATTGGGCAATCAAATAGCTCAACTATGATTTCAAACTTGCTGGTGAGAAGAGGTTATTTGACATTAGCTCACTTGATGAATGGAGAATCCAGGCCTATGAGAATGCCAAGTTGTTGAAAGAAAAATTTAAGAGATAGCATGATAGAAGGATACAAAAGTGTGAATTTAATGTAGGTGACCATGTCTTGCTATACAATTCCCGTTTAAGATTTTTTGCAGGAAAGCTTCTCTCCAAATGGGAAGGGCCTTATATTGTCGATGAAGTATATCGTTCCGGTGCCATCAAGATCAACAATGCCGAAGGTGGTAAATGGGAAAAGAATCAAACATTATATTTCACGTACTCCCATTAATGTTGAGACCAATTTTATTAATACCATAACTCCAGAAGAGCATATTAGGGAGACCTACCGGAGTGTTTCACACTCCTAAAAGGAATAGGTACGTGGTACGGTAAGTAAACCGACTCCAAAACTTTCCCAATAGCAATTTTACTCGGTTTTGGAATATTTAAAAAATTAGGAAAATAAAAAGTAGTCTGAAGGACGCACAGGGAGGTGACAAGCCTGCTAGGCGCGGCCACCCCCTGGCCACGCCTAGGGGGCTTGTCACCACCCCATGCGCCCTCGGACTCCATTTTCTCATGGAACACCCCTTCAGGTCAGCAAAAATTCATTATATAACCTCCCAAAGGTTTCGACTTTCGTATCACGACAATCCCTCCTGTTTTCCTTTTGAGCTGTTTCTGTAGCAGATTTAGATCGTCATGGCGTCCCCTGGTGCTCCAAAGGACAAGTTTCTTGAGAAGGTCATCAACCCTTATCTTGAAGAGGTGCCGCAACACCCTCAAACCATTGAGATGCGTGAGGGGGTGCTGCACATTCGTGACGTTGAGGGGCCAAAGAAGACCGGAAGCGTGGAAATAAGGCTCGAAGCAATGGAGCGACAGGTCTTCAAGTGCCAAGGGATGGTGGAAAAATGGACTCAATGCCAATCATATGATGATCTCGGAATTTACCCATAAGCACAAGCTGGACACCAAGGACATCGGGGAGCGCATCTTCAAGCTTTACAAGAAAATTGAGCATCTCCAAGCCTAGATCTATGATCTGCCAAACCAAAATTGTGAGTATGAATACAGATTTAAGAGAATGAGTTTGGCTATAGATTTGAGGATTCCAGAGACTCGTTCATCTTTTTATGATGGTGAGCCAATGCCTTGGAAGACGGAGGAGAATTTTCCATCCTCATCAACAACTCCACCACCATCACCTCCAAAGAAGGACACCTGCGCACATGGGTACGGGCACTCCCCTTGGCTTGTGCCAAGCTTGGGGGAGGCATCCCAGTATCATATCACCATCACACCTTTCTTACTTTTTGTTTTTATTGTTTTTCTTGTTCGATCCTTTTTGATTTTGTTTTGATCTAGTAGAATAAAATTTTAAGTATGATCTACCTTTTAGTTTTTGCTTTTGCTCCCCTTATGTAAGCAAGTCCGAGAATATATAATAAAAAGTAGTTTTGATGAGAGGGATTTGCTATATTACTATGCTCTTGAGAGTAATGAATAAATAATAATAGAATAAAAGCAAGGAGTATGCATAAGGATCTTATGGGGAGTGATGACTTCACATACAAAAAGTATGTCGATTGAAATTCGTTGGGAGTTAACCAACATAGTAATTGGTCATTGGTGCAATTGGAAAGGAAGTGATAAAGAAAGAGAGATTAGCATATAAATACATTATCTTGGAAATCTTTATGATTGTGACCACTCATTAAAATATTACATGCCAAGAAGTTGATGTTGGACAAGGAAGACAAATAATGGGTTATGTTTGCTTGCCTCTGGATAGAAGTTATATGGTTTTAGATCCTTCAACATGTAGTGCTTGCCTCCACCTCATATTAGCCAAAACTTCCGCACCAAGTAGAGAAACTACTTGTGCATCCAAATACCTCAACCCAGTTTTGCCATGAGAGTCCACCATACCTACCTATGGATTGAATAAGATCCTTCAAGTAAGTTGTCATCAGTGCAAATGGCAATAAAAATTGCTCCTAAATATGTGTGATCTTTTATTGTAAGGCAAATAAGCGTTGTACGAACTTGTGATAGTAAAGAAATAAAAGCAAAAAACTGCATAATAAAGGTTGCTATCACAAAGGGCAATATAACGCGGAATTCCTCTGCACTAAGGGTTTGTGCATCGAAAAACAAAAAGCGCATGACAACCTCTGCTTCCCTCTATGAAGGGCCTATTGATAACCCACAAGTATAGGGGATCAGTTGTAGCCTCTTTCGATAAGTAAGAGTGTCGAACCCAATGAGGAGCTAAAGGTAGAACCAATATTCCCTCAAGTTCTATCGACCACCGATACAACTCTACGCACGCTTAACGTTCGCTTTACCTAGAACAAGTATGAAATTAGAAGTACTTTGTAGGTGTGATAGGATAGGTTTGCAAGATAATAAAGAGCACGGAAATAAAAACTAGGGGCTCCTAAGATAAAGAAACAACTAAGTTAGTTTAACGAGTGTGGAAAAGTGGTGGTAGGAGTTGTGGAATTGTCCCTAGTCAATTGATAACTAGACCGGTAATCATTATTGCAATTTTATATGAGGGAGAGGCATAAGCTAACATACTTTCTCTACTTGGATCATATGCACTTATGATTGGAACTCTAGCAAGCATCCGCAACTACTAAGATCATTAAGGTAAAACCCAACCATAGCATTATAAGGTATCAAGTCCTCTTTACTCCCATATGCAACAACCCACCCACTCGGATTTATGCTTCTGTCACTCAAGCAACCCACCATAGGCAAATCATGAACACATTGCAACACCCTACAGCGAGGATCCCTCACGCTTGCACAACACGGAGGGCACCATAGGACAGCACCAATAACAAAACATGCAACTCAAACCAATCATGATCATCAATCAACCAATAGGACAACAAAAATCTACTCAGACATCATAGGATGGCAACACATCATTGGATAATAATATGAAGCATAAAGCACCATGTTCAAGTCAAGGGTACAGCGGGTTGCGGGAGAGTGGATCGTTGTCGATAGACGTGGGAAGGTGATGGAGGTGTTGATGTAGATGACGAAGTTGTTGGAGTAGATCGCCGTCACGATGATGGCCCTAGCGGCGTTACGGCGCCACCGGGAAAGAGGGGGAGAGAGCCCCATCCTTATTCTTCTTCCTTGACCTCCCCTTAGATGGGAGAGGGGTTTCCCCTCTGGTCCATGGCCTCCATGGCGACGTAGGGGCAAGAGCCCCTCCGAGATTGGATCTCTCTCGCTGTTTCCTTCTGTTTCTGCGCTTCCAGATTCTGGCCTTTCACCGTTTCTTAAATATCTGGAGATCCATAACTCCGATCGGGCTGAAATTTTGAGGGGATTTTCCTTATAAAATTATCTTTCTTGCGGACAAATGACATATCCAATGGATCTAAGGGGTGACCACAAGCCCTCAGGGCGCGCCCTAGCCCCCTGGGCGCGCCCTCCAGGCTTGTGGGGCCCTCAAGCATCGCCTTCTGTTGATTCCACTTCCCAAAATTCACATATATTCCAGAAAAATCTCTGTAAGTTTTTATCCCATTTGAACTTTGTTTGATATGGATTTTCTGCGAAACAAAAAACATGCAACAAACAGGAACTGACACTTGGCACTTGATCAATATGTTAGTCCCCAAAATAGTATAAAAAGTTGCCAAGAGTATATGAAAGTTATAGAATATTGGCATGAAACAATCAAAAATTATAGATACGACGGAGACATATCAACATCCCCAAGCGTAATTCCTGCTCGTCCTCAAGTAGGTAAATGATAAAATAGATAATTTTTGACGCGGAATGCTACCTACCATAATCTTGATCATATAATCTAATCATGGCATGAATATTAAGACACGACTGATTCAAAGAAATAGTATATATTGACATAAAAACAGTAATACTTCGTGCACACCAACAAGGCAATTGTGTACTTTCGAAATAACAAGGCCTTAGAAAGTTATCCCTACAAAATCATATGGTCTGGCTATGTACCATCTCCCTCACACAAAGTATCTAAATCATGCACAACCCCGATGACAAGTCAAGCAATTATTTCGCACTTTTTATGTTCTCAAACCTTTTGAACTCTCACGCAATACATGAGCATGAGCCATGGATATAGCACTATAGATGGAATATAATATGGTGGATGTGATGAGGAAAAAGGAGAAGATAGGCTCACATCAACCAGGAGTATCAACGGGCTATAGAGATGCCCATCAATAAATATCAATGTGGGTGAGTAGGGATTGCCATGCAATGGGTGCACTAGAGATATAAGTGTATGAAATCTCAAAAAGAAAACTAAGTGGTCGTGCAAATGATGAAAATTCCACTAGCTATATGAAAGTGACAAAATAGGAGACTCTCTATCATGAAGATCATGATGCTACTTTGAAGCACAAGTGTGGAAAAAGATAGTAGCATTGTCCCTTCTATCTTTCTCTCATTTTTTGTGGGCTTCTTTGGCCTCTTTATTTATTTATTTGGGTTTCACTGGCCTCTTTTATTTTTTTTTGTAAAGTTTGGAGACTCGTCCCAACTTGTGAGGGAATCATAGCTTCCATCATCCTTTTCTCACAAGGGACAATGCTCTAATAATGAAAATATCACACTTTTATTTACTTATAACTCGATACCTAGAACAAAAATATGACTCTATATGAATGCTTCCGGTAGGATACCGGGATGTGCAACGATCTAGCCTAGCAAATGACATCAAGAAATGGACAAGCCATGAAAACATCATGCAAGCTGTCTTACGATCATGCAAGGCAATATGAAAATGATGGTGCATGTCATACTAAGCAGAACGGTGGAAGTTGCATGGCAATATATTTTGGAATGGATATGGAAATGTCATAATAGGTAGGTATGGTGTTTGTTTTGAGGAAAATATATGGTGGCTATTTTGAGGAAGGTGGATTGATGCACCAGCGAAAGTTGCGCGGTACTATAGAGGCTAGCAAAGGTGGAAGGGTGAGAGTGCGTATAATCCATGGACTCAACATTAGTCATAAAGAACCCACATACTTATTGCAAAAGTCTATTAGTTATCAAACAAAGCATTAGACGCATGCTCCTAGGGGAGAGGTTGGTAGGAGTTAACCATCATGCACTCCCGACCCTCACACAAAGGTTGACAATCATTAAACAAATTATGCTCCGACTTCGTTACATAACGGTTCACCATACGTGCATGCTATGGTAATCAAAAACTTCAACACATGTATTTCTCCAATTGACAACTACTCACTAGCATGACTCTCATATTACCATCTTCATATCGCAAAACTATTGCAAGGAATCAAACATATCATATTCAGTGATCTACAAGTTTTATGTAGGATTTTATGACTAACCATGTGAATGACCAACTCGTGTTAACTCTCTAAATAAGTATAACTGAAGCATGAGAGTTTAATTATCTCTACAAAAGATATGCCCATGCTCTAAAAATATAAGTGAAGCAAAAGAGCATTCTACAAATGGCGGTTTTCTATGTGTAGAGAAACAGGCAATCCAAACTTCAAATGATATAAGTGAAGCACGTGAAGCATTCTATAAAGCCATATTCAAAAGATATAAGTGAAGTGAATGAAGCATTCTATAAATCGACCAAGGACTATCTCATACCAGCATGGTGCATTATTAAAATAAAAATAAAAAGCACATGACGCTCCAAGATTTACGCATATCATGTGACGAATAAAAATATAGCTCCAAGTAAAATTACCGATGGTTGTCAGAAGAAAGAGGGGATGCCTTTCGGGGAATCCCCAAGCTTAGTTTCTTGGGAGTCCTTGAATATTACCTTGGGGTGCCTCGGGCATCCCAAACCTTAGTCTCTTTCCACTCCTTATTCCTTCATCCATCGTGATCTCACCCAAAACTTGAAAACTTCAATCACACAAAACTTAACAAAACCCTCATGAGATACGTTAGTATAATAAAGCAAATCACAATTTTATGTACTGTTTCCAACCAATTCATATTTTATTTTTGCATTGTAGCTACTGTATTATAATTTTTCCATGGCTTATACCACCGATACAATTGATAGGTTTCATCAAAACGAGCAAAACAATGCATCAAAAACAGAATTCATCTTAAATAGGACAATCTATAGGAATTTGGACATTCACCATACTTTTGTAACTCTCAAAATTCTAAAAAATTAGAAAAAAATAAAAAAATTGCATAGCAGTACTTTGTAAATTTTTTAGAAACTTTTGACATTCCAGTAAAAAATGTAAATTCACACACTGCAACCAAAGTTTCTGTTTTTGCACTACACACACCAAACAAGCAATCTAATCATCCTATAGGCAAATCTTGGCACATTATGTTTATAATACAATGGATTTATACGAGGGGATAATTATTTTTCTGAAAAGTTTCTGTAATCAAGATTTGCCAAGTTTCCATGGGCATGAACAAAGTTCAAGAAGCTCCCCCACTTCAACGGTGCTCGTCCTTCTTACTTTCACTTCTCTTTTTGAAAAAGTTTTAGGTTTCCCACTTTATTTTTTTGTTTTTGAACTATATAAAATCACACAACAGAATAAAATGACTCTCTAAAACGTCCGGGTTGTCTCCCTGACAGCGCTTTCTTTAAAGCCATTAAGCTAGGCATAAAGTGCTCAAGTAATTGATCCACCCGGATCCCAAGGTATACCAAAGCCAATATTAATTAACAACGATTTGTAATTTAGTAGTTATCACAAAGTAACATGTATCATGCAACAACAAAGTCTAACTCTCTTCCTATGCATCGGCATGTCATAAAAGAACAATTCATGCACACAAAGTAAAGGCTAATACATAGCATAAGCAGTTTCTTACAATTTTATCAAATTGGAAACATAGAGAGGTGGAGATGTAGTTACTCTCTCATAATAATTGCAAGTAGGAGAAGCAAGCACATGCATATGATATCTATCAAAATCATCATGTGTAATAGTAAAAGGCAACCCATCTATATAATCCTTAATAAGTGCAAACTTCTCTAATATAGTGTAGTTGGGAGAATTCAAAAAAGATAATAAGACTATTATGCGTGGGTGCAACAGCAACAATTTCATTCTTAACATAAGGAACTATAGCAAGTTCATCTCCATAAGCATCATTCGTATTGGCATCATGGCAACAAGCATAGCAAGCATCAAGTTCATCAAAAAGGGATATTTGAAATGAATCCAAGGGATCATAGCAATTATCATAGCATTCATCCTTCGATAAGAACGAAGGGAAATTAAAAAATGTATGAGTTTAAGAGTTACTCTCATTAGAAGGTTGGAACGGGTAGCTAATCTGCTCTTCCTCCTTTTGTTCTCCACTCTCCTCCTCATCTTTTTCATCTAATGACCTCACAGTTTCAGCAATTTCTTCTTCCATAGTTTCCTGCAAGATATTTATCTCTTCCAAAGCAGCGGTCATTCTTTCAATAAATTCAATAATATCAGCATTGCAATCATAATTCTCATAGCAATATTTAACTATGGCAAAAATTTCAGATTCGTAAGGAACATCATCATCATACTTTTCAAGCAAAGAAGCAATTTCATAAGCACCTTTAAAAACAACAAATTCTTCTATTCGTTCCACACCATAGTAATCATAAATACCTTTAGCATATGAAGCTAAGGTTTCATTATCATTAAATTTTCATTGAAAGGGAAGGTGTCGAGCTTCTATATTAGAGCCACAAGTAAAGTCACATCTCGAGCATGCATCCCAAGCAAACCATCCCAGTATTCTAATTTGAGCCCATAAGTGTTTCCATTTTTGAGATAAGCGATAATCCCTAAAGTATTCACGTTGATCCAACGTGTAGCGCATTATCAAGTTGAATGGCGTTTTCTCAGGATTATCAAAGTAGTGCATAATATTTTCCACATAATGAGTATCGAGGGTTTTAGGAGGTCCCCCATCTCCATGAGTAGCAAGTACACCTATTTTTTTGGTATTTTGTGTTCCATATCCATAACTAAAGATAGAGAACAACTTAGAACAGCAAATAAAATCTAGTTAGTGATAAAGCAAACAAGCACACATGAGAATATTCACCCCACGCTATTGCTCCCTGGCACGGCGCCAGAAAAAGGTCTTGATAACCCACAAGTATAGGGAATCAGTCGTGACCTCTTTCCATAAGTAAGAGTGTCGAATCCAATGAGGAGCTAAAGGTAGAACAAATATTCCCTCAAGTTCTATCGACCGCCGATACAACTCTACGCATGCTTAACGTTCGCTTTACCTAGAACAAGTATGAAACTAGAAGTACTTTGTAGGTGTGATAGGATAGGTTTGCGAGATAATAAAGAGCACGGAAATAAAAACTAGGGGCTGCTAAGATAAAGAAACAACTAAGTTAGTTTAATGATTGTGGAAAAGTGGTGGTAGGAGTTGTGGAATTGTCCCTAGGAAATTGATAACTAGACCGGTAATCATTATTGCAATTTTATATGAGTGAGAGGCATAAGATAACATACTTTATCTACTTGGATCATATGCACTTATGATTGGAACTCTATCAAGCATCCGCAACTACTAAAGATCATTAAGGTAAAACCCAACCATAGCATTATAAGGTATCAAGTCCTCTTTACTCCCATATGTAACAACCCACCCACTCGGATTTATGCTTCTGTCACTCAAGCAACCCACCATAGGCAAATCATGAACACATTGCAACACCCTACAGCGAGGATCCCTCACGCTTGCACAACACGGAGGGCACCATAGGACAGCACCAATAACAAAACATGCAACTCAAACCAATCATGATCATCAATCAACCAATAGGACAACAAAAATCTACTCAGACATCATAGGATGGCAACACATCATTGGATAATAATATGAAGCATAAAGCACCATGTTCAATTAGAGGGTACAACGGGTTGCGGGAGAGTGGACTGCTGTAGATAGATGGGGGAAGGTGATGGAGGTGTTGATGTAGATGACGGAGTTGTTGGAGTAGATCGCCGTCACGATGATGGCCCCGGCGTTGTTTCGGTGCCACCGGGAGAGAGGGGGAGAGAGCCCCCTCCTCCTTCTTCTTCCTTGACCTTCCCCTAGATGGTAGAAGGGTTCCCCTATGGTCCATGGACTCCATGGCGGCGGAGGGGTGAGAGCCCTTCCGAGATTGGATCTCTCTCTCTATTTCCTTGTGTTTCTGCGCTCTCAGATTCTGGCCTTTCATCGTTTCTTAAATATCCGGATATCCGTAACACCGATCGGGCTGAAATTTTGAGGGGATTTTCCTTATAAAATTATCTTTCTTGCGGCCAAAGGACATCTCCAACCGACCTAAGGTTGACCACAAGACCTCAGGGCACGCCCTACCCCCTGGATGCACCCTCCAGGCTTGTGGGCCCCTCGGGCACCGCCTTCTGTTGATTCCACTTCCCAAAATTCACATATATTCCAAAACAAAATCTTCGTAAGTTTTTATCCCGTTTGGACTTCATTTGATATGGATTTTCTGCGAAACAAAAAACATGCAACAAACAGGACTAGCACTAGGCACTGGATCAATATGTTAGTCCCAAAAATAGTATAAAAAGTTGTCAAAAGTATATGAAAGTTGTAGAATATTGGCATGAAACAATCAAAAATTATAGATACGACAGAGATGTATCACCTATCTGTTACTTCTACTTTTTACGTACTTACCTCTATGCAAGAGTCATGGTGATCCTCACCACTTCCTATATTTCGCCTCTCTCTTGGCAAGCATTATGTGTTGGGGAATGATCTAGACGCATATATCCACTTGGATGTGGGTGATCATGAGTTATTATTGTTGACATCACCCTTGAGGTGAATAGTTGGGAGGCAAAACTATGAGCCCCTATCTTTGTCTGTGTCTGATTGAAGCTTTGATCTCGTGGGTACCGCATGAGTGTTACCAATTGTGAAAGACTAGAAGATGATTGAGTATGTGGATTTGCTTTACAAGCTCTTATATTGATTCTTTCCGATGTTATGATAAATTTCGAATTGCTTCAATGACTAAGATCATAGTTTGTTGGTTGTCAATAGAGTTCTTGGTTCATACTTTATCTTGCGAATGAATTGTTACTCTAGCACAAGAGATCTCACACAATAAGTATTGCTGTTCTAAAGATGTTCATGATGCCCTCATGTCCATATTTTATTTTATCTACACCTCTATGTGTAAACATGTGGACATATTCATCGATCTCGGCTTTCGCTTGAGGGCAAGTGAGGTCTAAGCTTAGGGGACTTGATACGTCCATTTTGCATCATGCTTTTATATTGATATTTATTGCATTATGGGTTGTTATTACACGTTATGGAACAATCCTTATGCATTTACTCTCTTATTTTACAAGGTTTACATGAAGAGGGAGAATGCGGGCAGCTGGAATTCTGGACTGGGAAGGAGCAAATCTGAGATACCTATTCTGCACAACTCCAAAAGTCCTGAAAATTTAAGGATAATTATTTTGGAATATATAAAAAATACTGGGCAAAACAAATACCAGAGGGGGCCACCAAGAGGTGAGAAGCCTGCCAGGCACGACCACCCCCTGGCCGCGCTTAGCAGGCTTGTGGCTCACCTGGCTGGCCCCCGACGCCCATCTTCTCCTATAAGTTGGGTTTTGACCTGGAAAAAAATCAAGAGAGATCTTTCGGGATGAAGCGCCACCGTCTCGAGACGGAACTTGGGCAGAACCAATCTAGAGCTCCGGTAGGGCTGTTCTGCCGGGGAAACTTCCCTCTCGGAGGGAGAAATCAAAGACATCGCCATCACCAATGATCCTCTCATCGAGAGGGGGTCAATGTCCATGAACATCTTCACTAGCACCATCTCCTCTCCAAACCCTAGTTCATCGCTTGTATTCGATCTTTGTCTCAAACCTCAGATTGGTACCTGTGGGTTGCTAGTAGTGTTGATTACTCCTTGTAGTTGATGGTAGTTGGTTTACTTGGTGGAAGATCATATGTTCAGATCCTTTATGATAATTAATACTCCTCTTATTATGAACATGAACATGTTTTGTGAGTAGTTATGCTTGTTCCCGAGGATATGGGATAAGTCTTGTTATAAGTAATCATGTGAATTTGGTATTCGTTCGATATTTTGATGAGATGTATGTTGTCTCTCCTTTAGTGGTGTTATATGAACATCGACTACATAACACTTCACTATTATTTGGGCCTAGGGGAAGGCATTGGGAAGTAATAAGTAGATGATGGGTTGCTAGAGTGACAGAAGCTTAAACCCTAGTTTATGCGTTGCTTCGTAATGGGCTGATTTGGATCCATATGTTTCATGCTATGGTTAGGTTTACCTTAATTCTTCTTTTGTAGTTGCAAATGCTTGCGATAGGGGTTAATCATAAGTGGGAGGTTTGTCCAAGTAAGGTCAGCACCCAAGCACCAGTCCACCCACATATCAAATTATCAAAGTAACGAACGTGAATCAAATGAGCATGATGAAACTAGCTTGATAGAAATTCCCATGTGTCCTTAGGAGCGCTTTGCTTTATATACGAGTTTGTCCAGGCCTGTCCTTTGCTACAAAAAGGATTGGGCTACCTTGCTGCACCTTTGCTACACTTGTTACTTGTTACTCGTTACAAATTATCTTATCACAAAACTATCCGTTACCGATAATTTCAATGCTTGCAGAGAATACCTTACTGGAAACCGCTCGTCATTTCCTTCTGCTCCTCGTTGGGTTCGACATTCTTACTTATCGAAAGGACTACAATAGATCCCCTATACTTGTGGGTCATCAAGACTTCTTGAACTATTTACTTGGGGTGCCTTGGGCATCCCCAAGCTCAAGCTTTTGTATCTCGTTTAATCCTCTTATATCCTGGTTTCACCTATTCTTAAAAACTTCATCCAGACAAAACTTTAAAAGAACTCGTGAGATAGGTTAGTGCACATAACAATAAATCAACTCTTTATGTACTGCCAAGACAAGTTACAGAATAATTTTAAACATCATCTACTGTTTACTATCATTTCCACAATTTATATCTACCAATATAGGGTATGGAAACTATTGGATAAGTAGATACCAAAACTATGACAGCAATCTGTCCAAACAGAACAGCCTATAGCAATCTATTAAAACAATGTACTTCTGTAACTCAAAAAATTATGAAAATTTAGGATGGGATAAAGTTATTTTACAACACTATGTAATTTTTTTAGAAACTTCCCACATTCCAGTAAAATATGAAAATTCAAACACTACAGCAAAATTTTATGTTTTTACACATCACATATCAAAACATGCAATGCAAGCATCGTAATGGAATTCTTGAAATTTTTTATTGAAAAAAAGATTATAAATAACATCTAACCAAGACCAAAGAGTTATAATGACGCTCCAAGCAAAGCACATATCATGTGACGAATAAAAATATAGCGCCAAGTAAGATGTACTGATAATGTTGGAGCACTAGTAGAAAACAGGCTATTAGTCCCGGTTGGGAAGGGCCTCTAGTCCCGGTTCCCCAATTGGGACTAATTTATAGAGACTAAAGGGTCCAAGCCTTTAGTCCCGGTTGGCTACTAACCGGGACTAAACCCTGGCTACGCGGTCGACAGCGTGCGCCAGAGCATGGGGATCTTTGGTCCCGGTTGGTAACACCAACCGAGACTAAAGGTTTAGGAGTTTAGGGGTATACGGTTTATTGATTATTTTTTCCTTTTCATTTTGTGTTTTCCATTTAATTCTTTTCCATTTCAAACGTATTTTACGTGACTACATACTGTACATGTTATGCATATATAATAGAATTTTTGGTAGAACCGATCACATCTCATAGAATTTCTCGTACAAGCAATCATATGTCATAGAATTTCTCGGACAACCACATGCACACACACACACAAATATAATTTGGTATATACAATTTCTCATACAATTTGCAGATCATTACATGAAATGGTATTCTCCGTCGGGAGATATGACCTGTTGAAGCAAAAATCCCGCAATTTCCTCTTGAATTGCTCATATGCGATCCGTTGGTAAGAGCTGATCCCGAATCTGCATCATCTATATATAAAGAAGGAGATCAATATGAATATGCATGTTAGTTGTGTGTATATGTATTAGATCATGATAAAAAAATATGAATGGTGTTTACGTACCTAAAGATATCTTGCACTTTTGTTGCTTTCGGTCATAAAGCGAATGTTCTTACAAACATAATATGCACACAGATTAGTCCCATGTGCCTGCCTCATGCACTTTATGAGAATAGAATTCAATCAGATAATAATGAAGCATGACAATGGTATTGAAACTAGAATTAAAGAGATGCGCGGACGTAGCTAGTACTACTTATTAATTACCCTGGGCTTCCTCCATCTCAGCTCTAGTTTCCATTCACCGATGAGATCTTTGATGAAATGTTTCCAAACCCTGCCCAGCAAACAAAATCAATAAAGGACTTATTAATTACTTGATATCAGGAAATGAACTAATAAAGAAGCCGACATATAGTGCGTTAATGATTGAAATTACCTTCCGAGCAACGAATGCAAGCTTATGTAATCTTCAGGGTCTTTACTTAGCGAGTCCAATACTTCAACAGTTCCATCGTCAACTCTAATGATTAGAAGGATCCAGTGGTAGCTGCGCACACGATTTGTATAAGCGGGCATGCATAACTCATTAACTACACTTAACATCGAGTATATATATATAAGAAAAAATAGAATTTGTAATACAAGACAGTAACACTCACTAGAAGTTCAAAGGTAAAAGTATTCCTGGTTTGTACTTTAGGGCCTTCAAAAACCTTAGAAGCATTTTGTCTGTGTATTTGGGGTACCTTCTCAACACTTCTTCATTAACAGTATTTGGGTCAATGAACCCAATGCCATAGACTCCATCTCTTTTCAATTCTTAAATCTTCATTCTGCATAATACCACGCAAAAGAATATAGTGAGTATAATAACAGGCAATGAACAAGTTGATCTAGAGACTTAAATTACAGAAAGAAATCACTTACAGAAAATAGCAACTGAAGATAGATTTGTTGAGTGCTTTTTGATTGAATAACTGAAAAAATTCTTCATTTTAAATCCACAAATCTTTTTCATGGATGTAATGCTCTTTCTTGACTTTCACGATGAGGCTCAGTCGCCCGACCTTTATTTCTCTCATGTACCAGTCATGCAAGTTGTGCATTTGTGTTGTTAGAAGCTTCTCGTCATCAGGAGTGACCAGAGGTTTCCCGGGGACATATTGCCATGCTATTTCCTTCGGATCCAATGGTGGAAATTCCTCGATCTCTAGGAGTTGTTCAATAGTGATAACGAGCAATCTAGCATTCTCTCTATTGGTGTCGGTTATTACCATGTTATTGGCACTCACCTTGAGCGGGCTGATCGATTGGACTGCCTGTTCTCTAAGCTGGGGAATAGTTTTCCCGCATTTACTACTGCCGCTCGACTTCTGTCTTTTCTCAGATTGATACGACTTGGTAATACAACGTTCGTAGTCTGATATCGACCTTTTCTCCACTGGTTTAGCTGCATAAATAAAGTGTTGTACGACCTCGTCGGATACTTTCTCCTTTGGCGGCGGGGGTGGTTTCGGTCCAAAAAATGCCTTCAATCCGCTAGCCACTTGTACATCGAGTTCCTCGTCAGCCTTATCATAAGCTAACTTCTTTTTTGCAGGAGGCTCGGGTTTCTTCTTTGGTTCTCTCTTCCGCTTTGGAGAAAGCTGACACGACGGAGATTGATATCGCGGACTCGCCATGCGCTCCGTCTCGAGGTGGGATGGATTCAGCTAGCACGACGGAGATGGATATGGCGAACTCACCCTGCGTTCCTTCTTGGGGTGGGTTGGAGTCTGCTGACGTGACAGACTTGGAGGAGGAGTCGGTGGCGTTGGCACCGAATTTGGAAACATGATGCAATCCTTTTTCCACACAATGATATCACGTATGTCTTCTCCCAGTGTCTACTCCCCTTGACCTCCAGGGTGATCAAGATCTAGTGGCGTCGTTTTCTCAGGACAGATGCCATGGGGTGGCTTATCGTAAGTGGTTGGGGCCGGAGGACGCCGACGGGCTCCGGGTGCGAGATTGGGCACAAGCGGTGGTGACACATGATGTACCCAGGTTCAGGTCCCTCCATGGGAGGTAACACCCCTAGTCCTGCTTGGTCTAGTTGGATGGATGGGTATGTGTACAAGGATGCTCCTAGAGCTGTGTCTAGAGGAGGAAGAAGGGGCAGCCGACTCGTCTTCCTCTGCCACTAGAGAAGGGAATGAGAGTTCAGTGGGTGTGTGTGAGCGACCATCCGTCCCCGTTGCATGGGGGGCTCGGGGGGTTTTATAGGCCAACCCCCCATCTCTTACAATATGCTTAAAGTACCAAGGTGGGGGGACCCGGCTGGCAGTCTCTCCTGCTGGCCAGAGGGTCCCGCCGCTTGCGCCGTCTTGTCGTGGGTGGGACCCGCCAGCCGAGCGGTCCCATCTCCCGTTGGGGCCCACTAGCCGGCTCTGCGATTGGCCCTCAACCACCTACCGTGGCCCGGGCCGCCCGGGGAGCATCGTCTAGCGCCAACCGGCCGAAGTCTCTAGTACGGCCAGCGGCACTGTAGCCACGCCACGGCATGTAATCGAGTGGCGAGGGCGTGTTGACACTATTCCCCCGCCCGATCGCGCTCACCGAGGTCAGCGCTCGGGATGGTTGGACTGTAGCCACGCGCTGCGGTGCGTAAGCGGACACTGTAGCCATGGACAGAGGGATGGGACGGGGCACGTCTGTCTCAAAGTCAATGCAACGCTATAAGAAGGTCTGAGCAAGTGGTAACATAGCCAAACAAAGGTTTGCTGGGAAGTGTAAGGGTTAGAGGCTTATCATGGCAATGTTGGGAGGCTTATCAAACAAGTGGTAGGTAGCGAGACATAACGGTAAAAGACGAGACAACTAGCATGGCAATGATAGTAATGGTATCCAGGGAAATGTGTCATCTTGCCTGAGATCCTGCTCGGAAGAAGAACGAATCCATGAAGAAGACGAACCAATGTAGTCGAACGAATCCTCACACTCCGAACGCTTTCGGAACTCTATCGAGAAGAAACAATCCGAAACAACAATCAACTCAAGACACACCACAACATATGCAAGACACGATGCACAAAGAAATATGATGCATGTCCGGTTTAATATGCAAGGCATGGCAATTCACAACAATCAAATTCTAAACATTAAGTGAAGCCCAATATGCAACGAGTTGCATATTGACGAAACTCCACACTCGAATTATTTAGTTCACTCTCGTTAGTTACACGACAATAATAAATGTTGTTAAACATGGTAAGAGGTGAAGCTTAAGTAAACTATCTATCTAGGCATGTTAAATGAGGCCGGAAACAACTTATAGCATTTCCGAAATGGCCTCATATGTTAATTTAGAAATTGGTCCAGATCTGAACTAAACACATTTTATATTTGTTAAACATAAGAATAAAGCTTACCATGTTATTCTACACGTCATTCTAGTCGATCTAGATATATAGAACATCACAAACGGAGTTACGGTTCAAAAGATATGAGCAACACAAGATGCACATGGCATGAATGCAAATGCATGGGAAAAACCACCACAACCATCTGAAATCATGAATGCAACAAGTTATTATGAAACTACATGAGATTCTAAGCAAGTTTCATATATGGAATGACCAAAACGGAGCTACGGTTCAACCACAATCATCAAAACAAGTTTTAGTTGAAATCTGCCAAAAACAGCAAGATAACATTTTGAACATATGAAAACAACGAGTTACAATAATCTAAAATGCACAAACTAAGCATGGGGCAATAGCATACAACATCCACTTCATTTCATCTTCACATATCATAAGCAAAACAAGCATGCATCACTTGGTAGGAAGCTCACAAGAAGGCTACATGAAAACTGTTTCAGACTTAGTGGAAATAACAGTTTTAGACAGTGCAGTTTTTATCACGAAGGCATATTGACACCAGTGAAAATATAAGCTACAGGTCATTAAAGGGCATGAAACTTAACAGCATGTTAAAGGACAACATCAACAACAAATAACTCCATTGCACCTACCACAAAAGAGGTCTAGATCACTAGCAAATCACATGGCAAGACAACAACAAAATTTAACAGATTTAGACTTAGAAATATTTAGGACCCTCGAAATGGCAGATTTTTATAGCAAGTAGACAACAGCAAAACAACACCTACACATGCATTTCTATGACAAACAAAATGTCCATGAGCTAGGACACATATCAAAGAGCAACTTTCATGTTGAAAATTAATTCATATAATGCCCGGATTAATTTCTACGAAGATGACAAAAGGAATCACGGTGAAAATGACATGCACTCAAACATGCTCGAATGACAAAACTAAATGCACAGTTAAATCCTATATATTTTTCTACCCCGAAAACATATATAATATGATTAGGTTCTTGTGGAGAGTTAATCACAATTAAATAAACGGGTATTAGGCCTATTCACGGTAAAGCACTTCGGCGATGCAAATCAAATGCAAACATCATGACCAACATTTATCTCATGCATGAAAATGCGATGCAAAAGAGATGGACATTTTTAATATGAGTTTTACTTGATTCCGATGCACGATTAAATAATGATGAAAATGCTATTAAATGGCAATTATGCAAAATGACATGTTAAACATATTTAAACAGGGATGCAAATGGCATAATATTAATCTAAGCAATTTTCTAAACAATTTACATGTTTGAATCATTACATTCCGATGCACGGTTAATTAACTACGGCATTTAAAATATGCAATGGTTAATACACAAAACAAATAAAAAAAAGAAAAAGAAAACGCAGAGGGGGGGGGGGGGCTAGCTCACCCAGTGGGCCTTGGCCCAACCGGCTGGGGCAGAGGAGGCTAGGGAGCTAGGCCTGCGCACTGGCCGCTGGTGGCCCACGCGGGGTCAACGGGGCGAGCGAGCGTCCCGCTCGATCCCGATCCCGAGCACAGAGAGCGGCAGCGCGGCGATGGCTGGCCGGCGGCGGGGCAACGGCAGCTCGGGGGCGCAAGGGAAGGCCGGGGACATCGTGAATCCGGCGGCGGGTGGCGGGATCCGGTCGGCGGCGGCCGGAGGGAGGCGGCGGCGGCGACACTGAGGGGGCCGGCAAGGTCGGGCGGCGGGGCGGCGAGCTGCGGAGGGAGAGAGGGCCGGGGTTAGAGAGGGGAGGGAGGAAGGAGAAGGGAAGGAGAGGTCCGGCCAGGTCTGGCCTCTGGCAAGCTGCCACGGGAAGAAGCTAGGGTTTCGGCCACGGAAGCCATGGGAGCTACGGGAGGAGCTCGGGGAAGAACTCTGGAACGGGCCCAGATGGGCTTCCCGGGCTCAGATCTGGGCTCGGGTGGGCTGGCTGGAGGTGGGAGAAGGGGCTGGCTAGGGTTTGGCTGCACGTGGAACGAGGGTCTATTTATAGGGATTCGGGGCTGGGGCTACGACACTGTCCATTTTCGGACTGTCAGGTGTCGGTCTGACGTCCGGAAGCGGAGGGACGGGGCTACGGCTTTTGTGCAGACGGGCAACATGGGGAAGAGAGAGAGAGAGTGGCGACCCGTGGCACGGAGATTTAAAACACCGAGAACGTCCGACGATAACCGATGGCCTCTGCTACGAATTACCGACGGGGTATCTAACGAACTCAAATCGCGACGAAAATCGACGGGCGGTCTACCTAAGCTATAGCAAGACCGCACGACAAGTTTCAACTCAATCCGAGAATATTTTTGCGCGTGCTTAAAAACGGTTTTATTTAACGGTGCCGTGGGCACGTGCGTGTGTGGCTGGTCTCGAAACGGGCAACGGCAAGAACGACGAGAACCGACGACTATGAACGGATGCAAGTTTTCGAAAACAGGTGACGATGCAATGCATATGATGTGAATGATGCGATGACGAATGCAACACATAGACGAAACACAGCCGAGAATGGAAACTAAAGGGGAATCTCTAGAATCTTCTGGAACGTCGGTCCCGGGCTGTCACAACTCTCCTCCACTACACGAGGATCTCGTCCCGAGATCTAGAATGAAAAAGGGGAAGAGAAAGAGCAAAAGGTAAAACTTAGTTGCTTCTTTGACAAACGAGTGAAACCAATGAATCTTGAAGGACGCAAAATATGAAGAATGAAGAACAACAAGAATTCACAGAAAATTTCGGCAGCACTTCGGTAGGAAAGAGGGCAAAAAAAATTAGGTAAGTTGGAAAGAAATTGAAAGAGAGGCACCAAACTTTGGTTGGAATGGAATCAAACTTCAAAAAATGAAAGGATCATGAAAAGATTTGCAGCACTCCGGTTCAATGAATAAGCAAAGAAAGAACATGATCTTGACAAGCAAGATGATGGATTGAAGAGAGCAACATCATAGGCCTTCGGAACAAAGAATAGAAGTTAGATCCTTGGGAGAAGAGAACTGAGAGAAAATGACAACTTCCAGCACTAACGGATTTGAGAAGCATGGAAGAACGGAGTTGTTGGGACACCAACAACGAAAGGAACAAGCTTATTATGGACTTATGGAAAACATCCAAAAATTATGAGGTGAAAACCTGCCACAACAGAAACAATTGATTGCTTGAGAGCAACAAGATATGCGAAGCTTCTTTCACCAAGAACAGGAGGAGAAGCTTGAATCATTTATGACACCATGATAAGGATTGTTTATGACACCATTATAACAACAATCCTTAGGAAAATCTTAAGGTGAAATACAACCCAAGATAACTCCGAGAAAACAAGATGGGTTTACTTATCTCATTCTCGACAACTTTCCTTCGAGACTCCTTATAATCCAGAACTTAATAACACCATCTCCAAAGACAAGGAGAAGAATTGAACTTAGAATCCAGGATAAAGAACACTCGAGCACCTCCAACAAGAATCTTGAAGAACACTTGAAAATAAAAGAAATCTTGATGAACCACCATGAAGAACCTCCGGAAGAACTCTGAAACGAAAGGATGATAAAAAAGAACTGAAGGATGCAAAAGAACAAGATTGAGGCCTTCCAAAGAATTAGATGAAGCTTCGACAAGAGATATATGAGCAACTTGAACTCTGGGAAAAAGATGAGAACACCTGAGATCGAGAATAGATATCATGAACAACTCCGGAAGAAGGATTGAGATCACTTGAATGAATAAGAATAAGAATTATGATATGACTATCCTTCATCAAATTAAATTGATGACAAGCAACGGATTTCACACATCACTTATTCTTCTTGAAAAAGAAAGAAGAGAGAGATGGAGCACAAACTTGAAGAAGTCTTGAACGAGAACACCGGTAAGAATTCAAAACGAAAGAGGATAATGCAAGTGAATGATATATCACGAGAACAAAGAGAGCATGATCCACCTGATAGAAAACTTCACAAGGCACCGGAAAGAATTGGGAACAAAGAGAACACATGAGGATGAACAGATCAAGAATAGCTTAATAGAAACTGAACACGGCACCGGAATAATTGAGATACGAACGAAGGAACAATAATTGAGAAGAATTTGAGAACGAAAGCTGAAAGCTGAGAACGAAGAAATCTTCTGAAATGATGGCCTTCGGAGGATCAAGAAATGAAAAGAATTATGAAATGCACCGAACAGATAAGGATGGAATTACTCATGATCAAAACAATTTGAGAGGAAAGCATGAAGCCGAGACCACACCCTTGAAAATAACAGACAAAGATTTAAGAGAAACTCTCCTTCGGTCTTCAACGCAGGGAATGATGATGAGAAACAATACCATGAGTAACTGAGATACCCCGGAGTAATGAATAAGGAAAGGTTGAGCCAACAATAAAAAGATTTAGAAGCGATCTTCGAGAAGGCACATGACTGATGAAATTCATTCTTACGTCATATTGAAGAGAACTTGAGAACATTTCCAGAAAGATTAGAAGAGTCAGGCATGATCCTGGGAAAAGACCTATGGGTTATGGGCCCACTGAAATAAACTACCATTGAAGCAATTGATTAAAAGAGAGATTGCACCGGTACGAATTAAGAACTTGATGATATGAGATCCTTGAAAAATTTAAGAGGATAAGAATGACAAAGAATGTCTTCTGAGATATCTTCAACACTCCGGATATAATAAAGATATGAATAAGCAAGAAAGGCTTGAAAAAAGAATTCCAACATGTGAGAGCAATTAGATAATGAAAATTATATGATGAACACCAAGAACTTGAATTGAATCCACCGGAAAGGAAAACAAGATGAATACTACTAAATGACAAGTTGAGCACTGAGCATCTTCATGAAGAATCACTGGAGAAGAATAACAATGAGAACAAAGAATATGAGGATAGATCTTGACATTGAAACTCTTGAGAATCTTCACAAGAAATCACCGAAAACAAAACAAACGAAATGATAGCTGAAGCATCACATGAATAGAAAAGACACTTGGATGAGAATTTAATCACTAAAGAAAAAGGGCGGGAGGGAGGGAAAAACAAAGAAAACTTGGAACAGATGAGACAACTCCGGAAAGAATAAGAGGATTGATCTTGCAATATTAGAGACGATAGAATTACTTGAAGAGAAGCACACCGATTGAAAAAGGATTGATATGACAACTTGATTAGGCAAAAGAATTAGCATTCCCATAGAAATATGAGAACACTACTAGCAAGATATGAATCACCACTTGACATCGAAGCAACTTGAATTACCATATTCAAAACGAAACACAGGATGAGGCTTATGAAACAAGCCAGAAACAAATACATACCCACTATGCACTTGTTGGAAAGATAATTCTAGGTAACTACTTGAATTCCCACCTAAGAACTTCCGAAACTTTCTTGTTTATGCAATTCGGGTTGCGGAATCAGGAACCTGCCCTAGGCAATCAGCTGCAACTGCATCCGCAACCTTCCACACCATAATTCAAGAAATTCCGCAAACTCATCTAATATCGAATCCTCGAACTCACAACGATACTAAACCATGGTGGTACCCCAGACGCCTCCCCAGTACTGGGTGACTCCAACCTTATCTCACCACGATAAGTATTGAAGCAATTCCGAACATTCTCCGTCCTGAGATACTAAGAAAACTGAATGATAATGATGTGTCAAGAATCCCTCGGAGCTCAACTCCCCGGAAGAAATCAAGTCAGACAGGAGGCACCAAGACAGAACTCTGTCACATCGGCATCATATAGTTTCCAAAATACCCGCGTGATCCTAATTTTTTTTTGAGCGAGAAGAGGAGTAGAATCAAAATTCCTAAGTCGATTACCTCACTAGAGCATAGAAGAGGAGTAAAAAAAATCCTACTCTCCGATATAACTAGACTCAAAATAGTTTTTTCACTAGACTTGACTCGGCCAAGTTCGATCAATCAAGGGGGCTCCTAAGTCGGTACAGGCTCTGATACCAACTTGTCACGCCCAAGATGCGGTCCTACCCTTATTTGGGCACGAGGGCCTCGACAAGGATAGAAGCGCATCTCGATGCGTTCGCAAGAATGGATATCATTACAAGTACATGTACAAAAGAGATGAGTATAAGGAATTGGCTTAAACTCGCCACAAGCTACAACAGAGTCACATCAATACAATAACATCTTAGACATCATACATAAGAGCAGGGTCCGACTACGGACGAAATCAAACGATAAAATGACATCCACCCTTGCTATCCCAGGCTGTTGCCTGGAACCCATCCAAGATTGAAGAAGAAGAAGAAGAAGAAGAAGAAGAAGAAGAAGAACTCCAAATCAAATCAAGCAATGCGCTCACGTCAAATCATCACATTACTTGTACCTGCAACTGGTGTTGTAGTAAACTGTGAGCCATAGGGACTCAGCAATCTCATTTCCAAGGGTATCAAGACTATTAAAGCTTAATAGGTAAGGCATGATAAGTGGTGAGGCTGCAGCAAGCGCCTAAGCATATATTTGAGTGGCTAACTTACGAGTACAGAAAGTAAAGTCTGGTGGTCTACGCATAACGGATGTGAACTAGTAATGATCACTAACTGATCCTGAACACCTACTTACGTCAAACATAACCGCACCGTGTTCTCTTCCGGATAAGGACTCACGAGAAGAGACAGTCACGGTTACTCACACGGTTGGTGTGTTTTATTAGAGTTTACTTCAAGTTTGCTATGACCGGGTGTTAAACAAAGTATCCAAGTTTGCCACATAACCGCAGGCACAACTTCTCAAAAAGATTTAACCCTGTAGGGGTTCTCAAACTTATCCATCACAAATTAACCACACGCAGCGGGAATAACCTCAACCACGAATCTCGTGATCTTCCTAGGGAATTCCAAAGGAAATCAACACCTCGAGATAACCCGAAGAAAATCAGAGTTCCTCACTCAAGACGTTCGAGAAAGGTAAAACAAATTCAGCAAGGCCTCCCGACGTGTCGAAAATCCCGATAGTAGGCGCGTATCTCATTCTCAGGACACGGCGGATGAGCTAAGGGTACAGTAACTGAAGTCCCGGGTTGCCCCAGGTAGCCCGCACGGTGCTCTAGTTTGGACCAGCACCAGCAGCACTGGCCCCCCTATATTATGTTAAATTAATCCACGAGGGGGCGACCCTATATGCATTTAAAAGGTGATCAGTTTTATTATGATGGGCAAAGGTAGTACCAAAGTTGGGCCTTGCCAGACAAGTTTTAATCTAACTCGAAAATCAAGGGGGTCCCCATAACAACCCCGAGCATGTTAGGAGCGCTCATTTCTGGAACATAACACTGGTTCACAAGTAACTAAGGGCGGCAAGAGTGGAACAAAACACCAAGCAAAAGGCCAAGCCTTCCACCCTTTACCAAGTGTATATGTGCATTAAATTAAATAGCAGCAATATTGTGGTATAACAAAAGAAGGTCCATGTTGGCACATGGAAGCAATTGCACCTGCAGCTAGCAACGCTATAAGAAGGTCTGAGCAAGCAGTAACATAGCCAAATAAAGGTTTGCTGGGAAGTGGAAGGGTTAGAGGCTTATCATGGCAATGTTGGGAGGCTTATCAAACAAGTGGTAGGTAGCGAGACATCACGGTAAAAGACGAGACAACTAGCATGGCAATGATAGTAATGGTATCCAGGGAAATGTGTCATCTTGCCTGAGATCCCGCTCGGAAGAAGAACGAATCCATGAAGAAGACAAACCAATGTAGTCGAACGTGCGTGTGTGGCTGGTCTCGAAACGGGCAACGGCAAGAACGACGAGAACCGACGACTATGAACGGATGCAAGTTTTCGAAAACGGGTGACGATGCAATGCATATGATGCGAATGATGCGATGACGAATGCAACACATAGACGAAACACAGCCGAGAATGGAAACTAAAGGGGAATCTCTGGAATCTTCTGGAACGTCGGTCCCGGGCTGTCACACCGCGCCCCACTTGTCTCCTTGATGCCCTTTGTCATCGCCTCTTTCCTTCCCTCGCACGCCGTCGCACCCGAGGCCGCGTCCGCACACCGCACCACCACCGCGATGGCCGATGGATGCGGAGGCAGTTGGGCTGGTTCCTTCATGGTTGAGGCGGACATCGCCGAGCTGCGCCATGCTTGCATGTTGCCGTTGGCGGAGCGGGTGGCCGCACGCTCGCCGGGCGACGAGATAGCACCGACGCCACAGCCAGGGGAACATGTCGTGTTCCTCTGGCACTTCTCCCGGGGCTTCGGGCTCCCGGTGAGTCTCTTTTTCCATCTTCTGCTCGACACCTTTGACCTCCGGCCGCACAACCTCGGTCCAAATTCGATTTTGCACCTCTCCGCCTTCGTAACATTGTGCGAGGGGCACCTCGGTATCCTTCCTTTCATTGATCTTTTCAACACCCTCTTTTATCTCAAACCTCTGAAAAGCAACGCCTGTGGGGGTACGGTGGTGTGCTGCCGCGGCGTTGCTCGCTTTCCTCTTCTTTCCCTTATCGATTTCATCAAGGGGTGGCACCGGACGTTCTTCTACGTGAAGAACGTCGACCCAAGGACGGACTACATCCGGCTGACGCTGTTACAGAACTGGCAGTCCTCTCAGCAGAACTGGCTGGGACCTGCCCCGCATGGCGTGGCCTTGGACGAGCTTGCCTGGCTCACGCAACTGAAGAGCGGCGAGGGGCTGCTCGTCTCGTGCCGGGTGTCGCCCCTCCAGATGCGACCACACTGGATCTGCGACATGTCTGGCCGGCATGACCCCTGCCGGTAGTCCGCCGTCGAGCTGACGCCGGCTTAGGTGCCGAAGCGGGTGAACGCTGTCATGATGTTCAAGCTGAAGCCCGCCTCGTGGTCCTTTGGTATGGAGCCGTACGACCGCATCAACCGGCCTCCCCTGGTGAGTTTTTTCATCGAGGCGGTTCTTTCTTGTTTGGTATTCCCCAGCCAGCAGCCGGCTGGAGAACTTACGTTGAAGTGCTGACCGCAGCTGCTGGTGCAACACAACACGCCAGACGGCCCACACCCACAGATCTTCGAGGCGGTGCGGGTGGAATCCGACTCTGAAGACTTCCAGATGGGAGCCCCCCGGAAGAAGGAGTGGACTCCTCGGGAGGAGCTGACGAGCCGGCGGATCCAAGAGGCGGTGCTCCTCATGGGGCCGGAGGGTCCTGCGTAGCCGGGGAACCCAGCGGAGCGGGTGAGTTCCCTCTTGCCCCCTCCATCAGGGACTGGATAGATGACGATGGTGATGATGACGATTTGATGATGTTAGACGGGCCTCCTCCCATAGCACGCCAGGACCGAAGGACCGAGGAGAGACCGGCTCGAGGCCCGGCAGCCGAAGCGGCCGGCTGCAGGAAGAGGCCAGCTCACGAGGGGCCGACGACCCCGCCACCCGGCCCGAAGCGGGTGAAGGTGGCCACGCGGAAGCCGCCGCCATGCGCCAAGCGGGCCCTGCCCCTTGTTATTGCATAAGTTCTTTGTCTTTGTGAATGTTTTTGCTTTCGCCTTGCGAGCCGGTTAACGACCGGTTCTTGGATGCTGCAGTGACCCCATGGAGCTCCAAGATGAGGAGCCGGCGGGGGAGACAACGGATCCCGCCAGCTGTCTGGCCCGCGAGCATGCGGCCACCTAGTAGGAGGAAAAGAGGAGGCTCGCGGAGCTGCAAGCCTCCCAGTCCGGCACGCGAGGAGGGGCCGCGCACTCCGGGACCTCGAGCGGCTGGAGGCGAAGGGGGTCGACGGACACCCCATGGGCGTCGGACTTGGCAACGGAGTCCACCCGCATGTCGAGGCCTCCGTCAAGTGAGCCGCGGGGGAGCAGCCATGGACCCCCCAACGCCTCCGCCGCTCAAGAAACGGCCCAGGCGAGGGAGGCGGTGACGGAGCCGGCTCCCGAGGCGACCCGTCCTGAGGTGCCGAAGGTGACCCCGCCTACGGCCGAGCTGGCCCGGGTCGAGGTGCCGGAGGTCCCGGCGACGTCAGCGACGTTGGAGGAGGCGGCGGCCATGGAGGTGGAGGTGCCTTCCGGCGCGACCAATGCGCCGGAGCGGCCGGGAGAGGAGGCGGCTACGACACGGGGCGGGGGCCCGGCGGGAGGCGACTCCCAGCCCCTTGTCGTCATCAACCCACCCCTGGCGGCTGGAGCAGCGGCGAGCCCGGGCGGCAGCGGCGGCCGGGCCCAGAGGACCCTGCGGTCGATGCAGCAGGTTGTCCGAGACTGGGAAGCGCTGGCGAGCGCGCCGGCCCTGCCGGCCCCCCATGCAGGCGGCCCGGTCCCGTCCTTCGCGGACTTGGGAAGTCTCCTGGACCGGTGCCGGCAGGAGCTGGCCCGATTTGCGGAGGCGGCGGATGCCGCCCTTCAGCGTGTAGAGGTAAGCCGACACTTTTGCCTTAGATTTTTCAGTGGGGGCGCGCGAGCACACCCACTGGGTGTAGCCCCCGAGAAGCGGGCCGACTGACCGACTGACGGGCAGCCGGGCCAGATCTCCTTTGAGCATGTCTTGACCTTTGCCCCCCTTTTACGACAGGAGGGAACCTCTCTACGACAGAAGCTGTTTGCGGAAGCGGTCACCATCCACGACAGCGGCAAATATGGCTTCTACCGCCTAGAGGCGGAGCTGGAATGCATGCAAGGTGGGTTGCACTTTGTAGGAGCGGCATATAGCCCCCAGGAATTGGCTGACGTTGGTTGTGTCTTGCAGGTGAGCTGGCCACCCTCCAGGGGGAGAAGACCGGACTTGTCGCTGAACGGGACCGGTTGACGCGGGACATCCAGGCGGCCGCGCAGGAGACGGACCGGCTGGCCGCGCTGTTGGTCGACGGGGAGGCGGCCCAGGACCGGCTCAAGGTCGAGGCGACAAAGGAGGTGGTGGCCCGGGAGGCGGCTGACGCCGCCCTGAGGACCGCCACCCTTCAAGGCGAGGTGACCCACCTTGAGAAGACGCTCGAGGAGGTCAAGGGTTCACTCGCCACCTCGGAGGCGGCCCGGAAGTCAGAGCGCGAGGCAGCGCTCCACTTCGCCATTGGGGTGGACGATGCGATCAAAGGTAGGTGCCTGTCTCTCTCCTTCCCAGCCGGTTTCTCTTCCCGTTGCCGTTTCTCGTGTTTCATCTTGCTTTTTCTTTCCTTCTCTTCTTCTTCCAGCTAGGGCATTTCCCGGAACTCATCGCCGTGCTTCACGCGCCGTTGAGGAGCACCGGGAATACCTTCGGGAGTGCAGTCGCTCCATCGAGGAGCACACCGCGTGGGACGTGGACGAGATTGGGATCGCCGTCGATATGCGGATGACCCATCTCGAGCGGAGCGTGGAGCGGCTCAAGACGGCCGGCAAGGAGGTCATCGCCGCGCTGTGGCGGAGCCGCGGGGGAGCTCCGATGCACCGCGTGGCTCAGTGGCTGGAGCACGCCGTCCCCTGCCTCGAGGCCTGGAAGGCATTGGCTGCCCGAGTCGGGGCACAGATGGCACTCCAGTTCGTGACGTCTTGGTACCGTGGCGTGGACCTGGGCCAGCTGGCGACCATGCGGGACGTGTCGTCCGTATAGCGGGAGGCCCACGAGCCGGCCCTTGTCCAGCGGGCCAACGAGCTCGCGTCATACGTTGACGCGGATGAATTCCTGCTGGCCCTTGGCGAGGATGGAGAGTCGTTGCCCGAGGGCTCCTTGGGCATCCCTCAAGGCCCGACGGATGACAAAGTTGCCAACGAGAGCACCGACTTGAGTGGCGAGAGGTCCGAGACCGAAGATCCCACGTCGAAGGCCAAGGAGGTCGACCTGAAGACTGCAACCACCTCCAAGGCGAGGACCGAGCCGCCTTGCGACGCGCCGGCTTGGGGCACGCTGGCTGGCGACGCGTCGGTGGCCTAAGCCCCCGGACATCTTTTTATCTTTTTTTCCTACATGTAAAAACTTGAATCCACCCACTGGGGGTGTTTGTGTAATGAACCGAATGCTGGCCGTGGGCCACTTTTGCCTTAATGTTTATGCAATGAATATTCTGTTGTGTTTGTCTTGTGACACATACCGCCTCGTCCTTATCCCTTTTCGCCCGCCTCGACTCTTTCCGTTTCTATTCCTTTTCCCCTTTGGTTTTGGCCCCGCCAGCCTGACAGCCGGGAGCCGGTCTGTAGCTGGGTCAGGGCATTCGCCTCAGGGGAGCCGGTTCAAAACTTAGGAATCGCGAGGATTTTTTCGGGATAAGTAGAGCGGTAGAGATGCAGCGATGGTCCGGTTGGGACCCGAAGGGGTCTCCTTTGTTTTGACCTTTCGTGTGAGCCAGACCTTGCCACCCCGAGGCCCCGTCAGCCAGACAGTTGGGGGCCGGTTCAATAGCTGGTAAGGGTGGGGAGTTTGGCCGGCTCACATTACTTAGTTGTTTTTTCAGAGAGGCGCTTCTAGGCCTAGCCGGCTAGCCCCCGGGCTGGGGAGCTGGGCCAGGGAGCCGGTGAGTGAGGAACACATTTGAAAGAAACGAAATGGGGAGTGCCCCAAGAGCCAGCTTGGGGTGCCCATTGCATTCATAAGCCCAAAAGGACGGGGATACATACATACATTGATTTTCCTCAACAGTAAAACGGGGGCAAGAGTGCTGCGTTCCATGGGCGGTCTGTCTCTTCACCGGAAGCATCTCTTTTGCGCTTCTGCGGCTTCTGGGCGTCTATCAGGTAGTACGGGTTGTTGTCTAGCGCCTTGCTGATGATGAACGGGCCCTCCTATGGGGAGGACAGCTTGTGCTATCCGGCGGTTCGCTGGATCCGTCTGAGGACCAGGCCCCCCTCGCGGAACGAGAGTGGCCGGATCCGCTTGCTGTGGTAGTGCTGGAGCTTCTGCTGGTAGATCGCCGTTCGGCTCAAGGCCAGTTCGCGAGCTTCCTCAAGTAGATCGACGCCGTCTTCTCTTGCCTCCTTAGCGTCCCTATCTGTTTATAGGGCGACCCGAGGCGAATCGAACTCGATGTCGATGGGGATGATCGCCTCGAACCCATACGCAAGGAATAAGGGAGTGTAGCCGGTTGACCGGTTTGGGGTGGTCCTGAGACTCCAAAGGACGGCCGACAACTCGTTGATCCAGCAGCCGGCCGACCTTACCAGCGGCATCACGAGCTGGGGCTTGATGCCGGATAGGATGAGGCCGTTCGCCCTCTCGATCTGACCGTTTGACTATGGATGAGCGACGGAGGCCAGGTCGAGCCGGATTCCTTGCTTGGAGCAGAAACATGCGAGTGCGCCCTTGGCGAAGTTGGTGCCGTTGTTGGTGATGATGTTGTGGGGAACGCCGTAGCGTACCGTGATGTCGTCGATGAACCGGATAGCCATGGGGCCGTCCAGTGTCTTGATTGCTCGCGCCTCGATCTATTTGGTGAATTTGTCGATGGCCACCACTAAGTGTGTCATGCCGCCTCGAGCGGTCTTGAATGGGCCCACCATGTCTAGCCCCCAAACGGTGAAAGGCCACAAGAGGGGGATGGTTTGGATGGCCGTTGCCGGTAGGTGGCTTTGCGTGCTGAAGCATTGGCAGCCCTCGCACTCGTCGACCAATTTCTTGGCCGCCTCGAGAGCCGTCGGCCAGAAGAAGCCATGGTGGAAAGCCTTGGCCACTAGGGTCCGGGAGGCGGCATGATGCCCGCACTCGCCCTGGTGAATGTCAAGGAGGATCTTCAGACCCCTTTCCGGCTCGACGCATCGCTGGAAAACGCCGGTGGTGCTGCGGTGGACGAGCTCATTGTTGATGATGCCATAGGCCGTGGCCCGACGCTGGATTTGCCTAGCCAGAGCCTCGTCTGGAGGCAGCTCGCCCCGCAGAAGGAACACAAACATGGGTTGGGCCCACGAGGGGGCCACGACAGCGGCCGGCTCGGGAGTCCCCGGGACTGGTTGATCAGTTCCTGGGGCTGGTTGGCCAGCCCCTAGGACCAGCTCGGGAGCCCCCAAGGCTGGTTGGCCAGCCCCCGGGTTGGGCTCGCTGGCCCCCAGCGCCGGCTGGTTGGTGATCATCATGACAGCCGTGCCGTCGGGGCTAGCCGCCTCGGGCGCTGCGGGCTCGATGGAAGCCGGCTGGGCGGCCGACGATTCGAGAGCCGGTGGTGAAGTTGCCGGAGAGGCGGCCAGGGCCGTTGATGGGCCTACGACACCCGCCGGCATGAAGATTGACTCCGATTCTGGGGAAGACTTGTTCGACGGCTTGAGCAGCCATTCAAGGGAGACGCCGACTGGGATGGCCTGCCGGGTGGAGCCGATCTTTGCCAGCGCATCCTCCGCCTCGTTGTCCGCCCATGGGACGTGATGAAACTCATAGCCGTCGAAGGAGCCGGTGAGCTGTTGTATAAGGAAGCGGTAGCTGGCCATGTTGGCATCCCTAGCATCCCATTCACCAGAGACTTGCTGCACCATGAGGTCAGAGTCGCCGAAGCAGAGGATGCGTCTGATGCCGATCTCCTTGGCAAGCCGGAGGCCATGGACGATGGCCTCGTACTCAGCCACGTTGTTGGAGGCGGCGAAGTGGATCTGTAGGGCGTATTTGAGCTGATCACCTTTCGGGGAGGAGAGGACTATGCCGGCACCGAGGCCAGTCCTCATCTTCGAGCCGTCAAAGTGCATGCGCCAATGCGTGGAGTCTGGGGGAGGCGGGACGAACTATGTCTCCGCCCAGTCGACAAGGAAATCCACCAACGCCTGCGATTTGATGGCGGTTCTTGGCTCGTACCGGATCTCATGATTGGCGAGGGCGATGACCCACTTGGCGATCTGGCCGGTGGAGTCCCGGCCGCTCATGATCTCGCCAAGCGGGGCCGTGCTCACCACAGTAATGGTATGCTCTTGGAAGTATTGCTTGACCTTCTTGGCAGCGAAGTATATGCCGTAGCACAACTTTTGATAGTGGGGGTAGTTCTGCTTGGACGTGGAGAGGAGCTCACTTAGGTAGTAGACGGGTCGTTGGACCGGCAGGGACTTGCCCTCCTCCGGTCGCTCGACCACCAGAACGACGCTGATGACACGGGTGGTCACCGCGATGAAGGCGAGCAGCGGTTCCTTCTCAGCCGGCACGGCCAGGATGGGCGCGTGGGTGAGAGCCTTCTTGAGGCCGCGGAAGGCCTCGTCCGCCTCGTCAGGCCAGTCGAAGGTGCCCGGCCTCTTGGTTTGACCCGACTCGATCAGAGCCGTCTTGTGAAGGAGCCCGTAGAGGGGCAGGGCCTTCTCTCCCAGCCGGCTGATGAACCGACTGAGCGAGGCTAGGCAGCCGGTGAACTCCTGGATGTCGTGGAGCCGGGTCGATTTCGGCATGTGCTCGATCGCGCTGATCTTCTCGGGGTTAGCTTCGATGCCGCGGACGGACACGAAGAAACCCAAGAGTTGTCCGGCGGGGACGCCGAAGACACAGTTCTCCGGGTTGAGCTTGATCTTGTACTCGCGTAAGTTCGCGAAGGTCTGCCAAATGTCGTCGAGGAGGCTGAAGTGCTTCTTGGTTTTGACGACGATGTCGTTGACGTAGACGTGGGCGTTCCTGCCTATTTGAGGCAGGAGGCACTTCTGCATGCATCGTTGGAAGGTGGCGCCAGCTTTCTTCAGGCCAAAGGACATGGTGATGTAGCAGTAGGCCCCGAAGGGCATGATGAAGGAGGTCATGAGCCGGTCTTCTGGATCCAGCTTGATTTGGTGGTAGCCTGAGTAGGTGTCCATGAAGGACAGCAAGTCGCAGCCGGCCATGGAGTCAATGACTTGATCGATCCGCGGCAGGGTGAATGGGTCCTTGGGACATGCCTTGTTCAGGCTAGTATATTCGATGCACATGCGTGAGGTCTTGTTCTTCTTCAGTACCAGGACTGGGTTGGCCAGCCAGTCCGGGTGGAATACTTCCATGATGAACCCGGCTGCGAGCAGCCGGGCAATCTCTTCGCCTATAGTACGCCGCTTCTCGTCGGAGAAGCGGCGCAGAGGTTGCTTGACCAGCTTGATGTCCGGCCGGACGTGGAGTTTGTGCTCGGCGAACTTCCTCGGAACACGCGGCATGTCCTTGGGGGACCATGCAAAGATGTCCTGATTCTTACGGAGGAAGTCAGCGAGATCGCCTTCCTATTTGCTGTTGAGGCAGGAGCCGATGGTGACGCACTAAGCCAGGTTGGCCGGGTCGAGCGGGATTTGCTTGGTGTCTTTGGACGGCTGGAAGGAGGCCTCGCCGGTGGATTGCGAGGGTGGAGCCGGCATGGCCAGCTGGCTGGCAGCAAGGGCCACGAGCTGGTCGAGCTGCCGTTTCTCCTCGGTGATCTCTAGGGCCTCGGCTAGCCGGCTACCGTCTCGAGCGCATTCAAGCGACATCTTGTAGTCGCCCTTGATGGCGATGATCCCCTTTTGGCCCGACATCTTGAGCTTGAGGTAAGCATAATGGGGGACCGCCATGAAGCTGAAAAGAGCCGGCCGGCCCAACATTGCGTGGTAGGGGCTCGCGAGGTCCATGACCTCGAACAACACTGGCTCGCGGCAAAAATGGTCAGGTCCGCCGAAGAGGACGTCGAATGTGATCTTGCCGACAGGGGAGCAGGACTTCCCAGGCACAATGCCATGGAAAACCATCCGGCTCGCCTGCAGGTCTTCTATCTTCAGCCCCATCTTATGCATCGGGTCGAGGTAGAGAATGTTGATGCTGCTGCCACCATCTATCAGCACCCGCTAGAAGCGGCAGGCTCGCTCCTTGGTGGTGATGGTGGGGTCGAGGACCAAGGCATAGCTATTGGGATTCAGCATCACGGCAGGGTGATCGTGCTGGCTCCAAGTGACCGGCTTCTCCGACCAGTGCACGAACTGGAGAGTTGCGGACATGGTGGCGTTGACCTCATGGCGGAGCCGGAGTTGAGCGTGTTTGCCCGTCTCTTCACTGGTGAAGACGATGTAGCAACCGTCCTGGTTGGGGAACTGGTCGTTCAGACGACCGTCGTTCGGAGCCGTTGCCGGCGTCGGGGCGGCCGCTTGGGACGGGGCCGACGCGCGGGCTGGCGGCGTGGGAGGAGCCGGAATTCCGTCCCCCTGGGCCAATCGCTGTGAGAAGCTGCATTGCCTGAGCGTGTGTGTAGAGGGCTTGGCCACTGAATGGTTCTTCCAGGGGAGATCGAGCATTTGCTTGAAGGTGAGCTTCGACTGCCAGGCAGCCTTGCCGGTGCGCTGGCGCTGGCCGGAAGACTGGTTAGCTGGCTCCTGATCCTTGACGGTATTGACCTGCCGACTCCCGTAGCGGGGATCCGGCTGGTCGTTCTTGCGCTTGTTGTTTTGCGGCTACCGGTTGTCAGCAGCCGGCCGGGTCGTGGTCGGTGTCGTCGTTGCCTCGGCGGGCGGGGTCGTCTTGACCTAGATGGCCGAATCGGCCATGGCGTATTTGTCTGCCTTGGTCATGTGCTCAGCGAGCGTGGCCGGCTCGGAGCACAGGAGCTTGTGCTTGAGAGGGGTGCCGTCCCGGCAGCCCTCGATGAAGTACTGCACAGCTTGGACCTTGTGCACCCCCTCGCAGGAGTTGTGGAGCTCGATCCATTGGGTGAGGTAGTCACGGAGGGATTCGTCTGGCCCCTGAACGCACATGGCAAGTTCACGGGGACGGCCAGGCCGCTTGTAGGTGCCGGTGAAGTTGCGGACGAAGGCCTCCTCGAAGTCCGTCCAAGTGTTGATGATGCCGGCTGCCAGGCTGTTGAGCCAGGTGCGAGCCGAGCCAATCATCATAAGGGGGATGTAGTGAACGGCTACACGCTTATTCCCCCTGGCGATGCCCACCATAGTAGTGTAGTCCATCTACCGGTCTTCGGGTTTGGCGGCCTCGTTGTATTTTGGGGTGTCCCTAGGGAGCATGAAGCCGGTTGGGAACGACTCGGTGCGAATCCGGGGGCCGAAGCAGGCCAGACCAATCGAGTCCTCCTCCTCGAGGAGGTGGATTGCACGAGTTTGTCGATGCGGTTGCGGGCGTCGTTCTCGCTACGGGGGATGCATGGTCCGAGCCGAGCTGAGAGTTCAGGGCGGACGGTGGGTGGCGCCGACTGTCGTGACTCGTGCCGCAGAGACGGTGTGTGCCCCTGGCTGCCGGATGCCGGTGCTTCGTGGTGGCAGCCACTCCGAGGCGGCTCGTTGGTGCGCCGGCTGCTAACAGCCAGCTGCTCACCGCCTGGCGTTTGAGAGGGCCAGGGGTTGTTCGATTCAGCCCAGCGGCTGGAAACACGAGGGGAGCATGAGTACTGGGCCGCCTGGCGGCCGGCAGTTCCCATGCCCTAGCGCTCGGGCCGGGGGCCTTTAGTGACGGCGCTGCCCGTTGCGAGCAGATGCTGCTGCGCATCAGCAACATTGATGAGCTCCTTGATGTGGCGCTCGTGGGCGGCATGCTCTTGGCCCTCCAAGGTGGCCAATTCCTCGTAGGCCACCTTGAGAGCCCGCAGGTTAGCCGCGGGGGTATCGTAGACGGGCATTTTGCCGCCGAGGATTTAGGCGACCACGCGGCCGCGGTCGCGCACAGCCCCACGCCAGCTGGGCTTGGTGCCAGCCGGGGTGAGTCCGTAGGCGGAAGCGTACTCCTGCTGTGCCACCTCCATGCGGCGCCACATGGCGGCGAGGGCGGTGGCATCCTCAAACAGGATGCGGCAAGCTGCCTCGAGATCGGCCACGGCGATGTCGAGGTTTGCCGTTGGGGCGATCGGAGTGCTCAAGCCCCGGAGGGCCGCACCGAGCGGGTCAGACATGCCGACGTGGGCGGCGACAGTGGTAGCCGCGACCCGCGCCCATCTGGATGCGGTGGAGGAAGTGATGGTCATCACCCCCATGCGATCATGGGACCCGCTGGGCTGAGCCGCAGCGAGTGCGCCCACTGCTATGGGCGGACCAACGCAGTCGAGCACCCCTGCGGGGTACTCGTTAGCGGCCGGAGCCTCAACGAGGCTAAGCCTGCTAAAGCGCTTGGTGAGCGCGTCTATGTCGGCCGTGGGACCGACGAAGTTGCCCGCAGGGCGTGCCGGGGCAAGCCCCATGAGCTCCCCACGGTTTCATCGGGACGAGCGGTGGCGGTGGGGAATGGCGAGGGGTCCCGCCCGGAGCATGAATCCGGCCGGTGCCACATATGGCCCCACGGTGGGCGCCAACTATCATCATTTTCTCACGGCAGATGCCATGGGGTGGCTTATCGTAAGTGGTTGGAGCCGGAGGACGCCGACGGGCTCCGGGTGCGAGATTGGGCACAAGCGGTGGTGACACATGATGTACCCAGGTTCAGGGCCCTCTATGGGAGGTAACACCCCTAGTCCTGCTTGGTCTAGTTGGATGGATGGGTATGTGTACATGGATGCTCCTGGAGCTGTGTCTAGAGGAGGAAGAAGGGGCAGCCGTCTCGTCTTCCTCTGCCACTAGAGAAGGGAATGAGAGTTCCGTGGGTGTGTGTGAGCGACCATCTGTCCCTTTTGCATGTGGGGATCAAGGGGTTTTCTAGGCCAACCCCCCGGCTCTTACAATATGCTTAAAGTACCAAGGTGGGGGACCCCGCTGGCAGTCTCTTTGGCTGGCCAGAGGGTCCCGCCGCTTACGCCGTCTTGTCGTGGCTGGGGGCCGCCGGTCAAGGGGTCCCATCTCCTGTTGGGGCCCGCCAACCGGCTCTGTGATTGGCCCTCGACCACCTGCCGTGGCATGGGCCACCCGGGGGAGCGTCGTCTAGCGCCAACCCGCCGAAGTCTCCGGTATGGCCGACGGCACTGTAGCCACGCCGGGGCAGGTAATCGAGTGGTGAGGGCATGCTGACACTGTTCCCCCGCCTGGTCGCGCTCACCGAGGTCAGCGACCGGGACGGTTGGACTATAACCACGTGCTGCGGTGCGTAAGCGGCCACTGTAGCCATGGAAAGAGGGATGGGACGGGGCACGTCCATCCCAAAGTCAATGGAAGAGCCGACCCGTGGGCAGCCGGCCGCACCCAGCCGGCCGAGGGCCCAACCGGCTCCTTGACCAGCCGGCCGGGGTGCCATCTGGCACGGGCTTGCGCTAGTCGTCCTCTAGGCGGTCGCGTAGTTTTTCTTCAAAGCGAAAGGGGGAAGACCCCGTTGCTTTGTCCTACCTAGGGATAAGAACCCCGTCATCTAGTGCATCATATTCCAACAGAACTTGATCCACCTCGACACGAGCATAGCCAGGTGGAATCAAATTGCTGTGGAGGAATGCTTCAAGTGCGTTTGGTAAAGAAAAGTCATGCGCCACCTTCATGGATATGTTCTTGAGTTTCATGTGTAGCCCACAAGTTGTCGATTCTAGGACATCATCCACGGGGTAGCGAGCCAGCAGTGCATCATCGTCCAGGACCCCCATGGAACCCATGCTACTTTTCGGCATAGATGATGGAATGGTACTATCGAATGTTGGATCTAGTTGCTCTTGCTGCTGAGACGCGGCTTGCTGACTAAGTTTGTTGATTTGCTCCTGTTGCATGTTATATTTGTGTTTCAAGTCTTGAATCTGATCTACTTCTTGCTTCTTCTTTCTGTCACGGCTTCTGTAACTGTCGCTCCAATCTACAAACCCCAGAAGCCACGGAACCATGCCTTTGCCTCGTGTTCGTCCCGGGTGTTCAGGATACTTGAGGGCATGTGAAAGCTCGCCCTTCTCTCTCTCCGGCTTGTACACACCCACTCAAGCTCCTTCTATTGCTTTAAGTATCTCGATCGTGGCTTCTTTAAGATTTGCCTGTTCAAGAACCTCCCCTGTCTTTGGGTCCAACTTCCCCCATGTGCATAAAACCATGTCCTGCACCTCTCGAGCCAAGTCTCTATTACTGGAGTGACCCCTGCAGGCTTCATGTTTCTCTCGGATTCATCACACTTTGGTAACCCAGACTTGTAGCCACCTGACCCTAGATGATGGTGCCACGTTTTTTTGTCGGCATTTATCTTCTTTATTCTCGACCGTTCCTTAGCTGCTTCTGATTCCTTGAACTTCACAAATGCGTTCAGTCATCTTGTGACTTCACATATTCTCCTATGAATTCTGGAGTCTTCTTTCCATCGTTCACATATTGTTCCATAATCTTTTCTTCCAAGACTAGAATTGTGCGGCCATCTTCTTAAGAGCACACTTCTTAACTTTCTCCTGTTGGACATCTGTGAGACCCTCTGGTAGGGTGAAATGTTTCATGAGCGCCTCCCAAGGCGGTTTTTTGCTCTTTCGCCGAGAAAAGGAACTTCGAGATCTTTTGGCTGATTCCATTCTGATTGGTTATCGGGATTTGGTCCGTAATGATAAAGCCACATTGACATATAAATTTGATCGCATTTTGTTTCGGAGCAATCAGTTTGCCATCTCCTCTGATTTGATCGACGTTATACTTTACCCCTTCTTTCAACTTTTTTGTTGGGCCATGTTTAACCCTTGTAGAAGATTTGCTCGATCTAGAGTGCTAAAAGAATAAATATTCATTAATACATACAAATCAATCAATACATCCGATGATCACCAGAGGGCAAATGAATACCTTGCCGGACTCTGTTAAATGGACAAAAAAATTCTTCGCCATCGTCATTATCGGCTGGTTCGCCTTCGTCGTCTCTTGGTTGTTATTCCTGCTCAATTCCCTCAGCGGATGGGTTAAGGTATTGTGAGCCATCATCTACTTCATTCTCTTAGTTTACGGAGCGTATCAGGTCGTACATGGCATTATCTTGATCACGGTCCATAGCTTAACTAATCCAGAACAAATAGTATAAAACAATTAGAATGCATTCAATAAGCAGAACCAGAGATATGCAAATGAATACAAGGCAATGCAACAATATGATCATATAATATCACTAATAAATCATCGAATAATAGTATCACTAATACATCCTCAAATAGTATCACTAATACATCATCGAATAATAACACTAATACATCATCGAATAGTATCACTAATGCATATATAGTTGACGTCTCATGGTGCAGGCGGTGGACACCCAAAGAGAATGAACTATGACAGGATCATAGCTCGGGTGAGATCCATGAAGAACCTGTCAGGTATTGGAGAATCTGGCGTCCAACGCAGCCATGTAGCATCGGACGTGCTCATCCTCCTTGCCGGTGTCAAAACAGGCGGATCTTTGGTAGGGGGTCCCGAACTGTGAGACTAGAATCGATGGTAACAAGAGATGAAGGGGACACAGATTTACCCAGGTTTGGGACCTCCTATGGAGGTACTACCCTACGTCCTGCTTGGTTGTATTGATGGTATGGGGCATTATAGAGTTGATCTACCCCGAGATCAAATAGCTAACCCTAGATGAGCTGTTCTGTATCTACAACCTAAAACCCTTCGGCTTATATACACGCCCAGGGTACCTAGGGTTTACACATGGTTGGTTACAAGCCGAAGAGATAAACATACCTATCTATGGTCGATGACTTGGAGGATAAGTCACGGCTCCTTGAGGCCTCCATCCTGGCGATGGTGACCCTGATCATCCAATGCTCACCTTGCGGCCCATACAATTCGGCCCATAAGCAATAGGTCATCTAGCCGAGGACCCCTAGTCCAGAACTACCTTAGTAGCCCCTGGACTAGCCTTCAACGCCGATACATATCCAGTCAATCGCCTCGTGTCGCCATCTTCGGCTTGCGAGGCGAGTCCCTCACTCCTGCTTGTTCAGCAACCGACCAGTCTTCAGTAAAATCCCAAGCGTCAGGAGCGTAGGTCCATTATAGTAACTGCCCGTGTTCCTCGATCTTCGCACTTCATGGGGAGGCGAGTGGTTAGTGATTTTTACAATCTTACCCCTCTACAACGGAGGCATCACTCATTTAATCAAACAAAATCATGGTCCAGACCACATCCTTATTCCTCCCATCGAAAAAAGCTCCAAGCGGAAAACCCACGAAAGACATGGACAACGCCCCCAGCTCCTCCATGCGCCCCTATGGTTCAAGTCCGGGGGACTGGACTAGCTGCTCCGTAGCACTCCCGCGGCTCCGTGATCTAGAGACCCAAGGGTATCTCCTGTTGGAAATATGCCCTAGAGGCAATAATAAAGTGATTATTATATTTCCTTGTTCATGATGATTGTCTATTTTTCATGCTATAATTGTATTAACCGGAAACCGTAATACATGTGTGAATGCATAGACCACAACATGTCCCTAGTGAGCCTCTAGTTGGCTAGCTCATTGATCAATAGATGGTCACGGTTTCATGACCATGGACATTGGATGTCGTTGATAACGGGATCACATCACTAGGAGAATGATGTGATGGACAAGACCCAATCCTAACCATAGCACAAGATCATCTAGTTCGTCTACTAAAGCTTTTCTAATGTCAAGTATTGTTTCCGTAGACCATGAGATTGTGCAACTCCCGGATACCATAGGAATACTTTGGGTGTGCAAAATGCCACAACATAACCGGGTGGCTATAAAGGTACACTACGGGTATCCCCGAAAGTGTCTGTTGGGTTGGCACGAATCGAGACTAGGATTTGTCATTCGGTGTGACGGAGAGGTATCTCTGGGCCCACTCGGTAAGACATCATGATAATGAGCTCAATGTGACTAAGTAGTTAGCCATGGGATAATGTGTTACAGAACGAGTAAAGAGACTTGCCGGTAACGAGATTGAACAAGGTATAGGGATACCGACAATCGAATCTCAGGCAAGCAACATACCGATAGACAAAGGGAATTGTGTATGGGATTGATTGAATCCCCGACATCGTGGTTCATCCAATGAGATCATTGTGGAGCATGTGGGAGCCAACATGGGTATCCAGATCCCGCTGTTGGTTATTGACCGGAGAGATGTCTCGGTCATGTCTACATGCCTCCCGAACCGTAGGGTCTACACACTTAAGGTTCGATGATGCTAGGGTTATAGGGAAATAGTGTACATGGTTATTGAAGGTTGTTAGGAGTCCCGGATGAGATCTCGGACATCACGAGGAGTTCTGGAATGGTCCGAAGGTAAATATTCATATATAGGAAGTGTGGTTTTGGTCACCGGAAGTGTTTCGGGCATTACCGGTAATGTACTGGGACCACCGGAAGGGTTCCGGGGGTCCACCGGGAGGGGCCACGGGCCCGAGAAACCTACATGGGCCAAGAGTGGGAGGGAACCAGCTCCTAGGTGGGATGGTGCCCCTCCCACCCCAGCCCAAGGTGCAGCAAGGCTGGAGGGGGCAAACCCTAGGTGTGGAGGGCCCTAGGGCCATCTAGGGCTGGCCGGCCGCCGCCGCTGCCGCCCCAAGGGCCATCTAGGGCCAGCCGCAGCCCTAGGGTGGGAACCCAAGGGGATGCGCCCCTCCTCCTCCTCCTATGAATAGTGGAGGGTTTTGGGCTGCCGACAACACAAGTCTCTCTCTCTCGGCGCAGCCCTACCCCTCCTTCTCCTCGTCCTCCGTAGCGCTTGGCGAAGCCCTGCCGGAGTACCACGCAGCTCCACTGTCACCACGCCGTCGTGCTGCTGGAGCTCTCCCTCAACCTCTCCTTCCTCCTTGCTGGATCAAGGTGTAGGAGACGTCATCGGGCTGCACGTGTGTTGAACGCGGAGGCGCCGTTGTTCGACGCTTAGATCGGAATCCACCAACCACGTTCTAGTAATGCTTTCGCTTAGCAATCTTCAAAGGTATGAAGATGCTCTACCCCTTTGCTCGTTGCTGGTTTCTCCATAGATTGATCTTGGTGAGACGTAGGAAAATTTTGATTTACTACTACGTCTCCCTACAGTGGCATCAGGAGCTAGGTCTATGCATAGAATCTATGCATGAGTAGAACACAAGTTGTTGTGGGCGTCGATCTTGTCAATTTGCTTGCCGTTACTAGTCTTATCTTGATTCGGCGGCATTGTGGGATAAAGCGGCCCGGACCAACTATACACGTACGCTTACGTGAGACTGGTTCCACCGCCTGACATGCACTTGTTGCATAAGGTGGCTAGCGGGTGTCTGTCTCTCCCACTCTAGTCGGATCGGATTTGATGAAAAGGGTCCTTATGAAGGGTAAATAGAAATTGGCATATCACGTTGTGGTTTTTGCGTAGGTAAGAAACATTCTTGCTAAGAAACCTATAGCAGCCACGTAAAAACTTGCAACAACAATTAGAGGACGTCTAACTTGTTTTTGCAGCATATGCCGTGTGATGTGATATGGCCAAAGGATGTGATATGATATATGTGATGTATGAGATTGATCATGTTCTTGTAATAGGATTCACGACTTGCATGTCGATGAGTATGACAACCGGCAGGAGCCATAGAAGTTGGCTTAATTTATTGTATGACCTGCATGTCAATCAAAAACGCCACGTAATTACTTTACTCTATTGCTAATCGTTAGCCATAGTAGTAGAAGTAATAGTTGGCGAGACAACTTCATGAAGACACGATGATGGAGATCATTATGATGGAGATCATCGTGTCATGCCGGTGACAATGATGATCATGGTGCCCCAAAGATGGTGATCAAAGGAGCAAGATGATATTGGCCATATCATGTCACTTATTGATTGCATGCGATGTTTATCAAGTTTTACATCTTATTTGCCTAGAACGACGGTAGCTTAAATAAGATGATCTCTCATTAAAATTTCAAGAAATGTGTTCCCCCTAACTATGCACCGTTGCTAAGGTTCATTGTTTCGAAGCACCACATGATGATCGGGTGTGATAGGTTCTAACGTTCGCATACAACGGGTGTAAGCCAGATTTACACACGGAATACACTTAGGTTGACTTAACAAGCCTAGCATGTACATACATGGCCTCGGAACACGGGAGACTAAAAGGTTGAACATGAGTCGTATAGAAGATATGATCAACATGGTGATGTTCACCATTGATGACTAGTCCGTCCCACGTGATGATCGGACACGGGCTAGTTGATGTGGATCATGTGTCACTTGGATGACTAGAGAGATGTCTATCTAAGTGCTAGTTCATTAATAATTTGATTAGATGAACTTTATTATCATGAACTTAGTCTAAAAGTGTCTTTGCAAATTATGTCGTAGATAGCTCGCGCTGTAGCTCCCCTATTTTATTGATACGGTCCTAGAGAAAAGTAAGCTGAAAGTTGATGGTAGCAATAATGCGGACTGGGTCCATGATCTGAGGATTGTCCTCATTGCTACACAGAAGTCTTATGTCCTTGATGCAGCGCTAAGTGCACCACTCCCTCAAGCGTTGTCTGTAGATGTTGTGAACATATGACTGGCACTTTCTGATGACTACTTGATAGTTCAGTGCGTCATGTATTACGTCTTAGAATTGAGGCTCCAAAACGTTTTGAACATCACGGAACATATGAGATGTTCTAAGAGCTGAAATTGGGATTTCAGGCTCGTTCCCATGTTGAGAGGTATGAGACCTCCAACAAGATTCTTTGCCTGCAAGATAAAGGAGAATAGCTCAATCGGTGAGCATGTGCTCAGATTTTCTTGGTGCTACAATCACTTGAATCGAGTGGGAGTTAATCTTCCAGATAAGATAGTGATTAATATAGTTCTCCAAGTCACTGCCACCAAGCTACTAGAGCTTTGTGATGAACTATAACATGCCAGGGATGGATAAGATGATCCCTGAGTTGTTTGAGATGATTGACACCACGAAGGTAGAAATCAAGAAGGAGCATCAAGTGTTGATGGTTAAGTGAAAACCACTAGTTTCAAGAAGGGCAAGGGCCATAAGGGAAAAACTTTAGGAATGGCAAGCCAGTTGCCGCTCTAGTGAAGAAACCCAAGGTTGAGCCCAAACCCGAGACTAGGTGCTTCTGTTATGAGGAGAATGCTCGCCGAAGCGGGACAACCCTAGATACTTCGTAGATAAGAAGGCTGGCAATGTCGACAGAAGTATATTTGATATACATGTTATTGATGTGTACCTTGCTGGTACTCCTAGTGGCACCTGGGTATTGGTTACCGGTTCGGTTGCTAAGTGTTAGCAACTCGAAATAAAAGCTATGGAATAAACGGAGGCTAGCTAAGTGAAAGGTGACGATGTGTGTTGAAAGTGTTTCCAAGGTTGATGTGATCACAATCACACGCTCTCTCTACCTTCGGGATTTGTGATAAACCTAAATAAATGTTATTTGGTGTTTGCGTTGAGCATGAACGTGATTAGATCATGTTTAGTGCAATATGGTTATTCATATAAGTTAGAGAATAATGGTTATTTTGTTTACATGAATAATGCCTTCAATGGTCATGCACCCATTGGGAATGGTTTATTGAATCTTGATCATAGTAGTACACACGTTCATAACATTGGTACCAAAAGATACAAAGTTAATAATGATAGTACCACATACTTGTGGCACTGCCGCTAAATGTCATATTGGTATAAACCACATGAAGAAACTCCATGCTGATGGATCTTTTCACTCACTCAATTTTGAATCGGTTGAGACATGCGAGTCATGCCTCTTGGGCAAGATGACTAAGACCCCGTCTTCCGGTATGATGGAGCGGGCTAGTGGCTTATTGGAATTAATACATGTTGATGTATGTGGTCCAATGAGTGTTGAAACACACAGTGGATATCGTTATTTTCTTTACCTTCACTGATGATTTGAGTAAATATGGGGACATATTTTTAAATAAACATGAGTCTGAAATGTTTGAAAGGTTCATGGAGTTTCAGAGTAAAGTTAAAGATCATTGTGACAAGAAGATAAAATGTCTATGCTATGATCATGGATATGAATATCCGAGTTACGAGTTTGGTATGCAATTTAAGACAATGTGGAAATTGTTTCACAGCTCACATCTCCTGGAACACCATAGTGTGATGGTGTGTCCGAACATCATAGTCGTGCTCTATTGGATATAGTGCGTACTATGATGTCTCTTATCGTTTTGCCACTATCGTTATGGGGTTATGCATTAAAGACAAATCCATTCACTTTAATAGGGCACCATCTAAGTCTGTTGAGATGACACCATGAGAATTATGGTTTGACAGAAGCCTAAGCTGTCATTTCTTAATGTTTGGGGCTATGACGCTTATGTGAAAATGGGGTTTTCACCTAATGAGCTCGAACCCAAAGTAGGCAAATGCATCTTCACAGAATACCCTTAGGAGACATTGGGTATACCTTCTATCTCAGATCCAAGCGCAAAAGGTGTTTGTTGCTAAGAACGGGTCCTTTCTTGAGAAAGAGTTTCTCTCGAAAGAATTGAGTGGGAGGACGATAGAACTTGATGAGGTGGTTGAATCTTAGTTTCAACCAGAGAGTAGCACAACACAGAAATATGTTTCTATGGAGCCTACCTCAGTGGAAAAGGAAGTTAATGATGATGATCATGAAGCTTCAGATCAAGTTACTATCGAACCTCGTAGGTCGACAAGGACGCGTACTGCTCCTGAGTAGTACGGCAACCCTGCCTTGGAAGTCATGTTGATGGACAACGATGAACCTACGAACTATGGAGAAGCGATGGTGGGACCGAATTCCAACAAATGGCTAGGAGCCATGAAATCCGAGAAAGGATCCATGTATGAAAACCAAGTATGGACTTTGGTAGACTTGCCCGTTGAACGGCAGGTCGTTGAGTACAAACGGACCTTTAAGATGAACACAGACGCTAATGGTGAAATGTCACCATTTATAAAGCTCGACTTGTCGGAAAGAAGTTTCCGCCAAGTTGAAGGATTTGACTGCGATGAGATTTTCTCATCCGTAGCGATGCTAAAAGTCTGTTAAATTCATGTTAGCAGTTGCTGCATTTTTCAATTATGAAATCTGGTAGACTGATGTCAATACAAGGCTTCCTCAACGGTTTCCGTGAGGAAGAGTTGTATGTGATACAACCAGAAGGTTTTGTCAATCCTAAGGATGCTAAAAGGTATGCAAACTCTAGCGACCCTTCTATGGACTGGAGCAAGCATCTCGGAGTTGGAATATGAGCTTTGATGAAGTGATCAAAGTTTTTGAGTTTATACAAAGTTTATGAGAAACTTGTATTTACAAGAAAGTGAGTGGGAGCACTATAGAATTTCTGATAAGAATATGTAGTTGACATATTATTGATCGGAAATGATGTAGAATTTCTGGAAAGCATAAATGGTTGTTTGGAAAAAACGTTTTTCAAAGGAAGACCTGGATAAAGCTACCTAATTATTGGGCATCAAGATTTATAGAGATAGATCAAGATGCTTGATTATAACTTCAATGAGTACATACCTTGACAAGATATTGAAGAAGTTCAATATGGATCAGTCCAAGAAAGGGTTCTTGCCTGTATTAGAAGGTGTGAGATTGAGCACAGCTCAATGCCCGACCACGACAGAAAATAGAGAAAAAAGATGAGTTTCATCCCCTATGCTTCAGCCATAGGCTCTATATAGTATGCCATGCTGTGTACCGCACCTGTGTGTGCCTTGCCATGAGTTTGTCAAGGGGTACAAGAGAGATCCAGGAGTCGATCAATGGACAGCGATCGAAATTATCCTTAGCAACTAGAGGACTAAGGAAATATTTCTCGATTATGGAGGTGATAAAGAGTTTGTCATAAAGGGTTACGTCGATGAAAGCTTTAACACCAATCCGGATGACTCTTAGTAGAAATCCGAATACGTATAGTGGAGTGGCCATTTGGAATAGCTCCAAGTGAAGCGTGGGAGCAGTATCTACAATATGACATAGAATTTTGCAAGGTACACACGGATCTAAATGTCGCAGACCCGTTGACTAAAACCTCTTTCACGAGCAAAACATGATCAAATCCCAGAACTAATTGGGTGTTAATCACATGATGATATGATCACATGGTGATGTAAGTGTTAATCACATGGCGATGTGAACTAGATTATTGACTCTAGTGCAAGTGGGAGACTATTGGAAATACGCCCTGGAGGCAATAATAAAGTGATTATTATATTTCCTTTATCATGATGATTGTCTATTGTTCATGCTATAATTGTATTAACCGGAAACCGTAATACATGTGTGAATACATAGAGCACAACATGTCCCTAGTGAGCCTCTAGTTGGCTAGCTCATTGATAAATAGATGGACACAGTTTCATGACCATGGACATTAGATGTCGTCGATAACAGGATCACATCATTAGGAGAATCATGTGATGGACAAGACCTAGTCCTAAGCATAGCACAAGATCATGTAGTCTGTCTGCTAAAGCTTTCCTAATGTCAAGTATCGTTTGCTTAAACCATGAGATTGTGCAACTCCTGGATACCATAGGAATACTTCGGGTATGCCAAACGTCACAACGTAACTGGGTGGCTATAAAGGTACACTACGGGTATCCTCGAAAGTGTTTGTTGGGTTGGCACAAATCGAGACTGCGATTTGTCACTTCGTGTGACGGAGAGGTATCTCTGGGCCCACTCGGTTAGACATCATCATAATGAGCTCAATGTGACTAAGGAGTTAGCCACGGGATGATGTGGTTACGGAATGAGTAAAGAGACTTGCCGGTAACGAGATTGAACAAGGTATAGGGATACCGACGATGGAATCTCGGGCAAGCAACATACCGATAGACAAAGGGAATTGCATACGGGATTGATTGAATCCCCGACATCGTGTAACGACCCGACCTGGAAGGTCAAGTCTCCGGTGTTTCCGTACCATCCCAAGATCATGCTGGTACACACACGGTACATCAATGTATATATCAAAGGTAAATCACACAGCATTATATTAATCGAAATCTCATATCGAGTTCTTTATTACGATAAAAATTACAATAAAGTGGCCAAAGGCCAACTCATGAGAATATCTAAATCTTGCGGAAGCGTCGAAGGTAGATGAGTCCATCCGACTCCAAGGGCATCTCACTGAGCATAGAACGTGTCCTCACTCCTGGTCGGAAAAATACTCTGCAACATGATACGTTGCAGCCGTGTAGGTCAGCATATGGAGTATGCCGGCAAAGTCACAAGAGAGGGGTGAAAATAATCAGCTAGTCTATATGCTTATATGGCAGGTGGGGTGGTAAGTTTTGCGTAAAGCCAATTTTTCCTACATCTAGAAAAAGGGCTAAGCAAAGCATTACTAAGTTGGTTGATTAATGAGATGGTTCCATCAACCAATTCTCATACCCAAAATTATTAAATTCCCACATCATCATATTATTTGTGTTGAGAGTTCCGGAAGTTCCAATCCCTTTGGCTCAAGTCGTCCATAACCGTGGACACGGCTAATCGATTAGGTTTAAGTACTCTGCAGAGTTTTTGCACACGTTCCCCACAAGATTTGGTCGCCTCCGTTTGATTTCTCGCACTTCAGGGTGTTTGAGAAACGGATGACCAAAACATGGTCTTCCAAAGGGTTTCCCTGCGACTCTGACGATGCCCATCCTTTCCTACCGTTCTTCTACCTCTCGTAGCACCGCCTGTCCAGGGTCACCACGATATCCAACCAAGCCAGAGCCCATAATGACTTGTGGCTGTGCAGGTAAGCCTTGGGTCTTGAAGCACCCATCCATCCCTTTGTGCCTGGGTGGACCTTTCCGCGTGAATACTGGCCACCTCCAGCATCACCTAGGCTAACCACTGGTTTCTCCAGGGCGCCGTTCAACCATCATCCACCCAGAGGTATGTTGAAAACTTGGAGTATTGAAATCTTGATCATTATGTAGGTCTTGAAATTATTAACTCTCTCAACTCTCATGAATCACACAACCAACCCCGTCTACTAATAGCATAGCAAAAGGTAAAACAACGTTTCCCGGGGCCAATGTTGTCAAAGGGGTTGAGAGGGGTATCTACCACATGATACTACTACTATGTAACCAAGTTTCCAACTAACCTATCTTGCATGCAACTGGGGAGATGGTAGAACTAATGCATATAAAACATGGGTAAAACATGATCAAAGTGACTTGCCTGATTGATGATCTTCGTACTTGAGTAACTCTAGGTAACAAGTTTCGCACTCCGGATAATCTAACGAAACAAACAATGCACTTAAATAAGCATACAACCAAAATAAGTACTCATAACATTCAGCAAAGAAGTACTAAACAAACAAGGCAAACAATGCACAAAAGTCTCTAGCAAGTAAAACACACAAAGTTTTGTTTTTTCCAAAGGGGATGATGAAAACACTACTACATAATAAAACTATTTTGAATTAGCAAAACAATTGTTGACAACAAGGAAAACAATAGAATATTTTATTAATAAACAGAATAATCAATTTAAGCTTGTTGGGAAAAGTTTAGTGAAGTTTATACAAGTTTTGATAAACACTATATGAATCAACTATAGTTATATTAACAAAAGAATGTAAAACTAAACTTATAATTTGTTAACAAAACATGTTCTTGACAGAAAAAAAATAATTTACTATTAAATCTGTCTTAGAAAACAGAAACAAAATATAGAAAACTTTGTTTGAAAACAAACTATTACTAGTTAGTTGTTTTAGTCAAATTAAGCCTAATTGAAAAGAAATTTTGATTCCTATGTTAAATAAAATTAAACTAGGCAAATTTATATTTTTATTAACAGTAAGTGAAAACACTAAATGTTTACTAACAGAACCTAATAAACAAATAAAACCAAATTCTAAATCAAACTAATCAAAATTAAGTTTATAAAACTATATTATAATAATAAGCAGATTCTGTTTTTTGGGTAAAACAGTAATCAAATATATCATGAAAATCCTCAAACTATACCTGAAGATAGTCCTAACTAATACCAAACAGTAGCAAAAAGATTCATATCAAAATCTATTTTCAAACTCTAGTTATTCAGATTTGAAGATTTTAAGCAAATTTGATTCAATTCAAATTTCATAGTTCAAATTTGAAATTTAAAAGTACAGGGTGAAACTACATGAAAATTGTGAGCTATTGCAAAAAGAATCAACTCAAAACTCTAAACAGATTAAAAGATATAAGCAAAACAAAATTGGAAAACATTCTGTTAATTAAAACAAAACAGAAAATGAAAAAAAGTTTGCGTCGGTCAGGGGGCTACGTGGCGCGATCCGATTGGCTAAGGGGGGCGTTCGGTAGGTGAATTAGAGCGGGCGACCGTTCGGTAGAAGAAAACGGTTCGGACTTAAGTTCGTTCTAATCTGGACCGTGGGATTTGGATCGGACGGTCGAGGGGGCTTACGGAGGGAGGTTGCCGGCGTCGGGGTACTCCGGCGAGTCCGGTAGCGGCGATTGCGACGGCGAGGTGTTCCGGTGGTCGGGGAGGACGGGGAAGTGGTCCTGGCGACGGGGACGGTCCTCCGGAGGCGATTGGTGGCGACGGCGTGGCGAATGATGGTCGGAGGTGGTGGCTACGATCGACGGCGACTTCCGGTGGTGGTGGAACTCCGACGAGCAATCGACGGCGTCTCGGCGAGAGAGAGAAGGGGGCTCGGGGGGGGAATGGATGCGGGGCCGTGGGGCTCTTATATAGGCGCTCGGGGGGGTGCGGGGAGGAGAGAGGGGAGAGATCCGGTGAGGGGGAGTAACGGCCGGCGTCGGATCCGGCGAGCGCGGGGAGTGAAGACGATGACCGTTCCGGGGCAACGGTCGGACGGGGTGGGACCCGGTGTCAGTGAGAGAGCGGGAGCATTACTGCGCTCGGTCGGCCGACCGGTAACGGTTTCGGCTTTTAAAGCCGGTGGGCCGGCCCGTTTAATACCGGAAACGGTTACCGTTTCTTTTTAATAATTTCCGGAGACATTCAAAAGCTTTTAAAGCATTCAAATCGTTTGTAAATATAGGGGTATTATATATCAAAATTAACAGAATAATAAATGCTATTTAATGAACATTTCTATTCTGTCATTTGAACACTTTGAAAAAAATATTATTTCAGAAATGTCCTAATTGTTTTTAAACCCTTTTTGCAAATATTTTCAAAATAACTCCTGGTTATTTTTGTTCAAATAATTCACCAATTAGACCCTGGTGTGGAGTGTCATGTTCCTCCTCTCTTATTTGAACTTTTAACCAAAAATTTTAAATAGAGGAAGCAACATAGGGAAAAGTAGAAGGGGACTTTCTGAAAACCAGAAGAGGCATTTCAACTAGTTCATACAATCAAGCAATGATGATAATAGATGCATAGCTATATTCATAACATTCCAAAATGGAATTTTGGGATGTTACAAACCTACCCACCTTAAGATGAATCTCGCCCTCGAGATTCGGGTTGGCTAGAAAATAGGTGCGGATGGTCTCTACGAAGATCTTCTTCGCGTTCCCAGGTGGCTTCTTCCTCAGTATGGTGACTCCACAAAACTTTGCAGAACTTGATAATCTTGCTGCGGGTAACTCTGTTGGATGTCTCGAGGATCTTGACAGGCTTCTCCTCATAAGTCAGATCACTTTCAAGCTGTATGGCCTCTAGGGGCACGGTGTCTCGCAAAGGGATGTCAACCATCTCAGCATGACATTTCTTCAGCTGGGAAACATGGAACACATCATGAACTTCGGATAATCCTTCCGGCAATTCCAGTTTGTATGCAACTTCACCTCTACGTTCAAGAATTTTGTAGGGGCCTATGAATCTGGGTGCTAATTTTCCTTTAACACCAAATCTCTTGGTTCCTCGAAGCGGGGACACACGAAGATATGCTCGGTCTCCCACTTCATACGTCACTTCCTTGCGCTTGTTGTCAGCATAGCTCTTCTGTCGAGATTGAGCTATTTTGAGTCTGTCACGTATCAACTTGACTTTCTCTTCAGAATCTCGGATAAGGTCGGGACCAAAAAGTTGTCGGTCTCCAACACCATCCCACGTCAGTGGTGTTCTACATCTTCTTCCGTATAAAGCTTCGAAAGGGGCCATCTTTAGACTGGTCTGATAACTGTTGTTGTATGAGAATTCTGCGTAAGGCAAGTTTTCGTCCCAACTAGATCCATAATCTAGCGCACAAGCTCTCAACATGTCTTCCAGAATCTGATTGACTCTCTCAGTCTGGCCATCTGTCTGCGGATGAAAAGCTGTACTAAACTCCAGTCTCGTACCCAAAGTCTCATGTAACTGATGCCAAAACTTTGAAGTGAATTGTGTTCCTCTATCTGACACTATACTCCTCGGAACTCCATGCAGACATACGATCCTGGTCATGTATATCTTGGCTAGCTTAGCACTGGTATAGGTGGTCTTTACTGGAATGAAGTGTGCTACCTTGGTCAAGCGATCTACCACTACCCAGATGGAATCATAACCTGAACGGGTCCTGGGCAATCCTGTGATGAAATCCATACCAAGTTTTTCCCATTTCCACTCGGGTATCGGCAAAGGTTGGAGTAACCCTGCTGGTTTCTGATGTTCTGCCTTTACTCGCTGACAAACATCACATATCGCAACATGCTCTGCAATATCTTTCTTCATACCTGTCCACCAATAACTTTCCTTTAAATCCAGATACATCTTGGTATTGCCTGGGTGTATCGAGTAAGGTGAATCGTGGGCTTCCTGAAGTATCAACTTCCTGAGCTCTGGTTCATTGGGCACATAGATTCGGTTCTCAAACCACAAAGTTCCGTGTTCATCCTCACGAAAACCTTTAGCTTTACCATCTTTCATTCTCTGTTTAATCTCAGCTATCTCCTTGTCCGATTTCTGGGCTTCTCGAATTCTTTCGGTCAAGGTGGACTGAATTTCCAGTGTAGCAACATATCCTCTTGGAACTATCTCTAGCTTGAGCTCTCTGAGATCATCGACTAACTCTTGAGGTAATCCTCCAGCTGTGAGTGTGTTCACATAAGTTTTCCGACTCAAGGCATCGGCTACAACATTAGCCTTACCTGGATGGTAGTGTAATCTCATGTCATAGTCCTTGATTAACTCTAACCATCTCCTCTGTCTGAGGTTCAACTCTTTCTGCGTGAAGATATACTTCAGGCTCTTATGGTCGGTGTAAACATCACAACTATTTCCGATAAGGAAATGTCTCCAAGTCTTGAGTGCGTGCACTACGGCTGCTAGCTCCAAGTCATGCGTGGCATAATTCAACTCATGAGGTCGTAGCTGTCTGGAAGCATAGGCTACAACTTTTCCATCCTGCATAAGTACTCCTCCAAGTCCTTGACGTGAAGCATCACAATAAACCTGGAAATCCTTCCGAATATCGGGCAAGATCAACACTGGGGCTGTGACCAAACGTTCCTTCAACTCCCGGAAACTGGCTTCACATTCCACAGTCCAAACATACTTGGATTCTTTCTTCAACAACTCTGTCATGGGCTTGGCAACCTTGGAGAAATTTTCAATGAACCTCCGGTAATATCCAGCAAGTCCAAGGAAACTGCGGATCTCCTTAACTGAGGTGGGTGACTTCCACTCGGTGACGGCTTCAACCTTAGCGGGGTCTACGGCTATTCCTTCTCCGGAAATAACATGTCCAAGGAATCCGACTTCCGTCAACCAAAATTCACATTTGCTGAACTTGGCATATAACTGATGCTCTCTTAGCTTTTCCAGAACTAAACGCAAATGTTGCTTATGCTCTTCCTCGTTCTTGGAGAATATCAGAATGTCATCGATGAACACCACAACAAACTTGTCTAGGTATTCCATGAATACTTTGTTCATCAAATTCATGAAGTAGGCAGGAGCATTAGTCAATCCAAAAGACATGACCGTATACTCATACAAGCCATACCTCGTGGTGAAAGCTGTTTTGGGTATATCCTGTTCACGAATTTTCAACTGGTGATACCCTGATCGAAGATCGATCTTGGAGAATACTTTGGCTCCTACGAGCTGATCAAACAAATCATTAATCATCGGTAGAGGGTACTTGTTCTTGATAGTCACCTCGTTCAAGGCACGATAGTCCACTACCATTCTCAAAGATTTATCCTTCTTCTCCACCAAAAGAACTGGGGCTCCCCAAGGTGAAGAACTTGGGCGAATATAACCTTTGTCCAATAACTCCTTAATTTGCTTCTTGATTTCCAACAGATCATTTGCGGGCATCCGATAGGGTCTCTTGGAAATTGGGGCTGTCCCTGGCTGTAGCTCTATTAAGAACTCAATCTCCCTATCTGGTGGCATTCCTGGTAATTCTTCCGGAAATACATCTGGAAATTCTTTTACCACAGGTACTTCCTCCTGAACAACTCCTGTGAGAGAATTTAACCGAGCACTCATACGTGTGCGTCGGGATACATACTTAATCCTCTTGTTCTCCGGGGTGGTGAGTGAAACAGACTTGCTAGGGCAATCAAGATTTCCTTCATACTTGGTCATCCAATCCATGCCTAGGATTACATCCAATCCGTGTGACTCTAAGACGATGAGGTCGGTGGAAAAAACATGGTTCCCTATATTGAGTTTCAAGGCATGGCATCCTATCCCTGCCATCATCATACCTCCTGGAGAACTAACCTGAATTGGCTGACTAAGGGTTTTGGTGGGCAAACCATACTTATCCACAACTACCCTTGATATGAATGAATGAGTTGCACCCGAATCAAAAAGTACTGTAACAGGACGTGAATGCAATAAAAACTTACCAACCACAGTCTCGGGCTGATCATAGACTTCTTCCACGTTGATGTGATTCACGTGAGCACGGGGAAACGGATTGGGCTTCTTGGCTGTGGAGTTGCCGTTGTTAGTGCCGTTTCCAGTGCCTTGCTTACTCTGGGGACACTCAGTAGCATAGTGCCCTGTCTTCTGGCACTTGAAACAGGTAATGTGACTCAGATCCTTCTGAGCAGGAACTTGACGGTGCTGGTTGTTGTTCCCATTCCCATTGTCACTCTTGAAGTTACCATGGTTGAGACGGTTATTCCCATTTCCTCCATGATGGTGACCTCCATGGTTGTGCACAGTATGAGTGTGCTTTCCAAACTTACCATTTCCTGATCCGGTATTCCCGGAGTACGGGGAGTAACGAGGCTTCTGATGAGCTCCAGAGTTGAACTTCCCCTGAGTGTACTTCCGCTTGCGGTTCTCAATCTGCTGCTGTTTACCTTCCAGAATAAGTGCCTTATCCACCAGCTCTTGGTAGTTGTTGAAATTAGCCACTACCAGCTGTATGCTCAACTCATCATTGAGTCCTTCCAGAAACTTTTCTTGCTTGGCCGCATCATCGGCCACATCTCCTGGGGCATAACGTGACAATGTGTTGAAGTCGTCCACATATTGGGCCACGGAACGATTACCCTGGCGCAAGTTGCGAAACTCGCGCTTCTTTAAACTCATGGCTCCAGCTGAAACATGAGCGGTGCGGAAAGCAAGCTTGAACTGCTCCCAAGTCACATCTGCAATAGGATAAGTGGTGGTATAATTCTCCCACCATGATGCTGCTGGTCCTTCCAGTTGATGTGCGGCAAATCGCACTTTCTCAGCGTCAGTGCATCCAGCGGTGACAAGTTCTCTCTCCATCTTGCGGAGCCAGTCATCTGCCACAATGGGCTCAGTGCTGCTGGAGAAAGTTGGAGGGTTCAACCTCAGAAAACGGGTGAGATTGTCAGTCTGGGGTGGATGGTGGTTGTTGTTGTTGTTCTGGTTGTTGGTCTGATTCTGAATCAATAGTTGCATCAGTGCATCCTGTTGCTGAAGGAGTTGGGTGAGTTCCGGTGGAAAAGTGAAATCGGTCTCACGTCGTGGAGGCATCTTGCTGTTTTCAGAGGGATGAGAATTAGAATAGAACAAGGGTCTGGAAGAAATTCACTACCCATATGCAATGCAACAAACATATCACACGAAACACTCATTCATTTATTCAATCAATGTCAAACATCGGAAAATACAAATCTCAGACAACTAAACATCGACCTACGCTTTAACGACTAAAATAAAGATACATTGGAGGGCATAACTAATGTTCTCCTCAAAAGTGCATAGTCGTAGGTCCTCCGGTGGTGCTTTCCTCATAGTCTTCATCGTCGCTGATGAAGGGTGCCATGTCTCCTTCGGGGTGAAGGTTTTCTCCCATGTCTAGATGCTCCTCCAGAGTGGCGATGCGTGCATTCTGCTCATCAATCCTCTCTAAGAAGTCCTTCACTTCATGCTCGTGTTCATAGTTGGCCTCTCGCAGATCAGCTTCAAGGTCCAGCTCACGATTCATCAGATTCTTGATAGTCTTCGTGTCAGCACGAACTCGAAGCTCCAGAGTCCTGATGTGAGTCTCCAAGGTCTGGATATAGGAGATATTGGTGTCTGCAGTGGGATTGGTGATGATGTTGCCATGGGCATCTCTGCGGCAAACCATGCTGAGTCCTGGTGAAATGGTTCCACCTCTGTATTCCTCCTGGATACGTCCAAGGGCACGATGAATGGCCATGTCTCTTCCAAGTATCCAACTGGGTGCCACGAACTTGAGATCTATGGGTTCCTTCCGATTCCCAAAGGTCTTCCCTGGAATATGCACCTCGATCCTGTAGCGTCCATCTTGGGGAAATGACATGATAGGAATCCCGGTGATGCTCGGCAAAGCAATCCTTATGTCCTTGACGATCCTCATCAGCTCCTTACCAAAGGGCATCGTTGCGTCAGGCTGGCAAAACTCTGTGATCAACACTGGGATGAAGGTGGCCATCTATAAATTTTGAAATAATCGGAGAGGAGTCAGAAACGAATAGATGAGAGTATAAGATATTTAAAGACAAAGAGAAACAATCCTAAGGCTTTCCAATCCTAGAGGTTACGTCCTACGGTCAGCGTGTGCTCTGATACCATTTCTGTAACGACCCGACCTGGAAGGTCAAGTCTCCGGTGTTTCCGTACCATCCCAAGATCATGCTGGTACACACACGGTACATCAATGTATATATCAAAGGTAAATCACACAGCATTATATTAATCGAAATCTCATATCGAGTTCTTTATTACGATAAAAATTACAATAAAGTGGCCAAAGGCCAACTCATGAGAATATCTAAATCTTGCGGAAGCGTCGAAGGTAGATGAGTCCATCCGACTCCAAGGGCATCTCACTGAGCATAGAACGTGTCCTCACTCCTGGTCGGAAAAATACTCTGCAACATGATACGTTGCAGCCGTGTAGGTCAGCATATGGAGTATGCCGGCAAAGTCACAAGAGAGGGGTGAAAATAATCAGCTAGTCTATATGCTTATATGGCAGGTGGGGTGGTAAGTTTTGCGTAAAGCCAATTTTTCCTACATCTAGAAAAAGGGCTAAGCAAAGCATTACTAAGTTGGTTGATTAATGAGATGGTTCCATCAACCAATTCTCATACCCAAAATTATTAAATTCCCACATCATCATATTATTTGTGTTGAGAGTTCCGGAAGTTCCAATCCCTTTGGCTCAAGTCGTCCATAACCGTGGACACGGCTAATCGATTAGGTTTAAGTACTCTGCAGAGTTTTTGCACACGTTCCCCACAAGATTTGGTCGCCTCCGTTTGATTTCTCGCACTTCAGGGTGTTTGAGAAACGGATGACCAAAACATGGTCTTCCAAAGGGTTTCCCTGCGACTCTGACGATGCCCATCCTTTCCTACCGTTCTTCTACCTCTCGTAGCACCGCCTGTCCAGGGTCACCACGATATCCAACCAAGCCAGAGCCCATAATGACTTGTGGCTGTGCAGGTAAGCCTTGGGTCTTGAAGCACCCATCCATCCCTTTGTGCCTGGGTGGACCTTTCCGCGTGAATACTGGCCACCTCCAGCATCACCTAGGCTAACCACTGGTTTCTCCAGGGCGCCGTTCAACCATCATCCACCCAGAGGTATGTTGAAAACTTGGAGTATTGAAATCTTGATCATTATGTAGGTCTTGAAATTATTAACTCTCTCAACTCTCATGAATCACACAACCAACCCCGTCTACTAATAGCATAGCAAAAGGTAAAACAACGTTTCCCGGGGCCAATGTTGTCAAAGGGGTTGAGAGGGGTATCTACCACATGATACTACTACTATGTAACCAAGTTTCCAACTAACCTATCTTGCATGCAACTGGGGAGATGGTAGAACTAATGCATATAAAACATGGGTAAAACATGATCAAAGTGACTTGCCTGATTGATGATCTTCGTACTTGAGTAACTCTAGGTAACAAGTTTCGCACTCCGGATAATCTAACGAAACAAACAATGCACTTAAATAAGCATACAACCAAAATAAGTACTCATAACATTCAGCAAAGAAGTACTAAACAAACAAGGCAAACAATGCACAAAAGTCTCTAGCAAGTAAAACACACAAAGTTTTGTTTTTTCCAAAGGGGATGATGAAAACACTACTACATAATAAAACTATTTTGAATTAGCAAAACAATTGTTGACAACAAGGAAAACAATAGAATATTTTATTAATAAACAGAATAATCAATTTAAGCTTGTTGGGAAAAGTTTAGTGAAGTTTATACAAGTTTTGATAAACACTATATGAATCAACTATAGTTATATTAACAAAAGAATGTAAAACTAAACTTATAATTTGTTAACAAAACATGTTCTTGACAGAAAAAAAATAATTTACTATTAAATCTGTCTTAGAAAACAGAAACAAAATATAGAAAACTTTGTTTGAAAACAAACTATTACTAGTTAGTTGTTTTAGTCAAATTAAGCCTAATTGAAAAGAAATTTTGATTCCTATGTTAAATAAAATTAAACTAGGCAAATTTATATTTTTATTAACAGTAAGTGAAAACACTAAATGTTTACTAACAGAACCTAATAAACAAATAAAACCAAATTCTAAATCAAACTAATCAAAATTAAGTTTATAAAACTATATTATAATAATAAGCAGATTCTGTTTTTTGGGTAAAACAGTAATCAAATATATCATGAAAATCCTCAAACTATACCTGAAGATAGTCCTAACTAATACCAAACAGTAGCAAAAAGATTCATATCAAAATCTATTTTCAAACTCTAGTTATTCAGATTTGAAGATTTTAAGCAAATTTGATTCAATTCAAATTTCATAGTTCAAATTTGAAATTTAAAAGTACAGGGTGAAACTACATGAAAATTGTGAGCTATTGCAAAAAGAATCAACTCAAAACTCTAAACAGATTAAAAGATATAAGCAAAACAAAATTGGAAAACATTCTGTTAATTAAAACAAAACAGAAAATGAAAAAAAGTTTGCGTCGGTCAGGGGGCTACGTGGCGCGATCCGATTGGCTAAGGGGGGCGTTCGGTAGGTGAATTAGAGCGGGCGACCGTTCGGTAGAAGAAAACGGTTCGGACTTAAGTTCGTTCTAATCTGGACCGTGGGATTTGGATCGGACGGTCGAGGGGGCTTACGGAGGGAGGTTGCCGGCGTCGGGGTACTCCGGCGAGTCCGGTAGCGGCGATTGCGACGGCGAGGTGTTCCGGTGGTCGGGGAGGACGGGGAAGTGGTCCTGGCGACGGGGACGGTCCTCCGGAGGCGATTGGTGGCGACGGCGTGGCGAATGATGGTCGGAGGTGGTGGCTACGATCGACGGCGACTTCCGGTGGTGGTGGAACTCCGACGAGCAATCGACGGCGTCTCGGCGAGAGAGAGAAGGGGGCTCGGGGGGGGAATGGATGCGGGGCCGTGGGGCTCTTATATAGGCGCTCGGGGGGGTGCGGGGAGGAGAGAGGGGAGAGATCCGGTGAGGGGGAGTAACGGCCGGCGTCGGATCCGGCGAGCGCGGGGAGTGAAGACGATGACCGTTCCGGGGCAACGGTCGGACGGGGTGGGACCCGGTGTCAGTGAGAGAGCGGGAGCATTACTGCGCTCGGTCGGCCGACCGGTAACGGTTTCGGCTTTTAAAGCCGGTGGGCCGGCCCGTTTAATACCGGAAACGGTTACCGTTTCTTTTTAATAATTTCCGGAGACATTCAAAAGCTTTTAAAGCATTCAAATCGTTTGTAAATATAGGGGTATTATATATCAAAATTAACAGAATAATAAATGCTATTTAATGAACATTTCTATTCTGTCATTTGAACACTTTGAAAAAAATATTATTTCAGAAATGTCCTAATTGTTTTTAAACCCTTTTTGCAAATATTTTCAAAATAACTCCTGGTTATTTTTGTTCAAATAATTCACCAATTAGACCCTGGTGTGGAGTGTCATGTTCCTCCTCTCTTATTTGAACTTTTAACCAAAAATTTTAAATAGAGGAAGCAACATAGGGAAAAGTAGAAGGGGACTTTCTGAAAACCAGAAGAGGCATTTCAACTAGTTCATACAATCAAGCAATGATGATAATAGATGCATAGCTATATTCATAACATTCCAAAATGGAATTTTGGGATGTTACACATCGTGGTTCATCTGATGAGATCATCATGGAGCATGTGGGAGACAATATGGGTATCCAGATCCCGTTGTTGGTTATTGACCAGAGAGATGTCTCGGTCATGTCTACATGCCTCCCGAACCCGTAGGGTCTACACACTTAAGGTTCGATGACACTAGGGTTATAGGAAAATAGTGTACGTTGTTACTGAGGGTTGTTCGGAGTCCCGGATGAGATCCCGGACATCACGAGGAGTTCCGGAATGGTCTAGAGGTAAAGATTCATATATAGGAAGTGAGGTTTTGGTCACCGGAAGTGTTTCGGGCATCACTGGTAATGTACCGGGACCACCGGAAGGGTTCCGAGGGGTCCACCGGGAGGGGCCACGGCCCCGGAAGGCTACATGGGCCAAGAGTGGGAGGGAACACCCCCTAGGTGGGCTCGTGCACCTCCCACCCCAGACCAAGGCGCAACAAGGGTGGAGGGGGGCATACCCTAGGCGTGAAGGGCCCTAGGCCCACCCTAGGGCGCTGCCCCTCCTCCCCTCTCTTGACCGCCGCCGCCCCAAGGGCCATCTAGGGCCAGCCGAAGCCCTAGGGTGGGAACCCTAGGGGCTGCGCCTCCCTCCTCCTCCTCCTATAAATAGTGGAGGGTTTTGGGCTGCCCACAACACAAGTCTCTCTCTCTCTCTCTTGGCGCAGCCCCACCCCTCCTTCTCCTAGTCCTCTGTAGCGCTTGGCAAAGCCCTGCCGGAGTACCATGCAGCTCCACCGTCACCACGCCTTCGTGCTACCGGAGCTCTCCCTCAACCTCTCCTTCCTCCTTGATGGATCAAGGCGTAGGAGACGTCATCGGGCTGCACGTGTGTTGAACGCTGAGGCGCAATTGTTCGGCGCTTAGATCGGAATCCACCGCGATCTGAATCGCTGTGAGTACGACTCCACCTACCGCATTCTAGTAACGCTTCAGCTTAGCGATCATCAAAGGTATGAAGATACTCTACCCCTTTGCTCGTTGATGGTTTCTCCATAGATTGATCTTAGTGACACGTAGGAATGTTTTTTGATTTACTAGTACGTCTCCCTACATCTCCCTCCTTCAGATTTGGCGGTGACCCGCACAGGCCTGATTTCCCGTAACAACAAAGCTTTCACTGAGCGTTTCCCCAATCCTCATGGGGGAACGTGTATGCTTCATCCCTTTCTCCCGCGGGGCCCCGGGTTTCTCATCCACTCGTTTCTAAGGGTGCTGTTGAACTTCTATGGGATTTAGCTCCACCACCTTACCCTGGGGTCCATCTTGCACATCTCGGGCTTTGTTGCCCTCTGCGAGATGTTCTTAGGCTGCGAGGCACATTTCGAATTGTGGAGAAAATATTTATGTCTCGTCCCCAGAACTCGGGACAAGACAATTTTGGAGGTCAGCATAGCTGAAGTGTGCTGTATAGCGGGGACGGGGTACCCTGTGGGCACTCCAAAGGAATCTGAAGAGTGAACTTCAGAATGGTTTTATATTGAAGACGTCCCCCTGTTCGAGCCAGCTCAGACAGGTCTACCCAAATAATCTGACGCCCCCTTGAAGAAAATATACAACTGGCGGCCGAGGAGTCCATCCCAAGAGGAAAGCGTTAAAGTGAAATGCCTGGCGCCTCAGGTGCGGATGCTTGTCCACCATCAACTAATCATGATCGATGTCATGGTCGCTGCCATCTCCCAATGCATGCAACCCCTCCAACAGAGGGTGCACCCCTTGTGGCGCTATAATGGGACAAGCGACACCACGCGTTCCCGAATACTAGGGCCCGCCAACTAGGCGGCGTTGGCCACCGCCCTTGCCGACCTGTCTAAAGGGGAACAACATGACTTTATTCGGTGGGTGACCAAGGAAGGATACTCAACTCACAATCCTATCGAATGGGTAAGCCCTTTTCCCTCTATGAACTTAGTTCTGAGTTTTCATTCCATACTTCATTTGACCGAAGTCTTGCGTGAATAGGAATGGAGGAGCTTCATCGAGACAGTTAACTGTCCGCCTCCTCAGCCCAAAAGCTACGCACATGATGATGATCTGGGTTTCCATGACAACCCGAATCTTCTAATTGACTTTGAGGACAGAGTCTATTGTCAGGTTAGCCTCAACCAATCCCCAGTGGCTATCATAGTCGATTACCCCGAGTCGTTCTCCATCCCTGCCACGGACAAGAAGAAGAAGAGCTCGTCCCGCAAGAGGCAAGCTACGAACAGCGCCTCGAAAGCGCCAGCTTTGACTCCCAAGCGTCGTCGATATGTGCGTCATGTGCCGGCAACCGAGACCGTGGCTGAATCGGAAGTCAACATGGATGCTATCAAAGAGCCAGTCGCGAGGACGAATCAGCCTACCCGCTCAACCCAAAGGTACATTGTTCGGCTATCCGCTGATTATCATAATCAATAGAGCCTTACGACAATTTATTTCATTGAAATACTAGGCAAAATGCCCATTCTTCTCGTGTCAAAGAGGTCATCAGGGTGTCCAGTGAACCCCAAAATTCCAGAGCCGCAGCTCATGTCGGTCCTGCCACAGGAGCCCCCATGGCCAATCCAGTACCTGCCGATTCTGGTGATGGTGTATACATTACTGAATCGGAAGTGGGAAGTGCCATGAATCATCGGTGACGATGGGAGCCTATGCGGCAACCAATATTTTCCGAACAAGAGTTCAACGCCCTTCACTCGGCGGATGCGCACATTGGTGCTGCCCGAGCCCGGTTCGGCGAAGCTATGAATTTGATATCGGCCAACATGCAGGTAAGTGATCGGTTTTTATAGAGTTCGAACACTCATGTAACCCCCTGTAGCCCCCAAGCCTTAAGTTGGTTCGGAACAACCGAATTAAGGGTCTTTAACACTATTGTGCTACAGGCTTCGAAGCAACAGAACGTGCAACTGGCCAAGGAGCTAAAGGAGAGCCAATCACAGGTTCAAGCTGTGAAGGCGGAGCTAGATCAAGTAAAGAGCTTCATCCGGGAGGTCCATGGTGAGTATAATAGTGTTGTTAATTTATAGTAAATGTCCATGCTGACGCAAAGATTTTATTTAGTAGCCGAATCCATAGGGCATATGCAAAGAGAGCTGGATTAAGGTCAAGAAGCTCAGTGGTACGTTGAGTCCCAGCACGAAGCTGGGTTTGGTGTTATGAATCGTCTCCAGGTGGAGAAGAAAAGCCAGGCCGAAGAAATTGAGAGTTTAAAGGCTCAATTGGCACAGGCCCAAGAAGAAAATCAGAAACTTCAGAGGGGCATGTTCGGTAAGTATGATTCGAACATTAGTAAGTACTTCATAAAAAGCAAGTATGATAAGAATGTCTTTCCCTCATGTATAGGACTTCTGTCCGGGTAACCTGCAAAAGAGTTCGGATCCTTGTGTGGGAACTTGCTAAAGGAGCTATCCGCCCTCCATTAGCATGCTCGGAAAGCAATGAAAGGCATGGTAAAAGCGCTATGGCCTGCCGAACAGCCACCGGAAGGTATGTCCGAACTGACCAATAGATTCAAAGGAGCTCGAAGCAGGCTCGAGCTCTGGAAGACATCAGCTTGCTGGGAGGGAGCACAGGAGGCATGGGCAATGATCAAGACCCGCTACACCGGACTTGACCCCGAGCGGATGGCTCGGGTTGGTCCCATGGGATCGGATGGTCAAGAAGTCCCCCTTCACCTGGTGTATGACCAAGTGATGCCTGATGCCCGCCTTTCACAGGAAGACTGCTCCCTAGACACCATAATCGATAACTTAGATTGACAGCTGAATGTGTAATTTTATATACTTTCGTACAAACAATCTGTGTTGTAAACTTTTTCTTAACCGGCCATCGGCTTCTCCCTCCCGTGCGAAGAGCGCGAGAGTGTCCCTCGCAATTTGTTATTCCAAAAGAGTGAATTGTATTTGGGGGACCAGGCAATCCGGCCATATGGTACGAACAAACAGAAAGCACACAGAGAGATATGTTATATTACTGCTTAGCATAAGAAACATATTCCAAAGAAAATAGTACCTCTATCGATACCTTTCTTCAGGTCCATACGAAGATCATAGGTAAAGGTCCGCATACTGTTAGGATACGGCTAAGGGCGTTTTTGAAGGAAAAAAATGAACCCAAACAATAGCGATAATGCCCATAGCCGTATTAAGTAATTCCGTCACGGCCGACAAATTGTCTACGTAAGATAGCTAGTTTTCGGATTCACCTGTCTGAGGTACGTATCCGAATGACCCGGTCGTAACAATTGCAGAGGTGCTCCGTTTACCCTCTAGCCGAACAATCGGGAACATAGAGGGTAAACACAGGAGCCAGGCAACCCAGCTTGGCAAAGTCTTAGTTCGCATTGATGCATATGATGGCTTGAGCGTGACAAAGGAAACGTGTGTACACGATAAGTGTGATTAAATACTTATAATATAAAAATGTTGGCTTTGAAAAGAAGCCCCCAGGTGCTGTGTTCGGATTTAACACTCTATAGTGTATGTCGATGGCGTTCATACAAGACCGGTTTGACCAAACATCGAAAAAGAAATCAATCCTATCAAACAATAAAGTGGGAAGGGAAGAAAAAGGAAAAAGGAAAGACGATAAAAAAGAAAAATATTGGAGAATTGGACGACACTGGTTTATCCGTAGAAGCGCCGAAGATGAGCTGCGTTCCATGGGTTTGGTTCAAGGCGATTGTCTGACGGGCTCCGAAGACGGTAGGCTCCTCCCGCGAGTACTTCGTCAATGATGAAGGGCCCCTCCCATTTGGGGTTGAGTTTATGCTTCTGCTTCTTCGGGAGCCATAGGACGAGTTCGCCTATGTTGTATGCTTTTGCCCTGACCTCCCTACTCTGGTAGCATCGTGCTTGCTGCTGGTAAAGCATAGAGCGAGCCCGAGCTATGTCACGCTCTCCTTCTAAGTCATCTAGGTCGTCCTGCCGACCTAACTCGGCCTCCTTTTCTTCGTACATGCGCACTCTTGGTGCGTCATGAATAATGTCGCAGGGGAGGACTGCCTCAGCCTCATAGACCATGAAGAACAGTGTGTAACCCATCGATCTATTCGGGGGTGGTGCGTAGGCCCCATAGAATGGAGTCGAGCTGCTCCACCCAATGGCAGTCGTACTCATGAAGAGATCGTACCAAACGTGGCTTAATGCCGCTCATAATGAGACCATTTTCTCGTTCGACTTGTCCATTGGTCTGCGGATGATAGACTGATGCATAATCTAGCTTAATGCCCATTTTTGCACACTAGTCCTTGACCTCTTGGGCTATGAAATTGGATCCATTATCCATTATTATACTACGCGGGACAGCATAACGATGTACCACGCCGGAGATAAAGTCATTCACTGGCCTGGACTTGGCTGATTTTACGGGATTTGCCTCTATCCATTTAGTGAACTTATTGACCATGACAAGCAGGTATGTGTTCTTCTTAGTCCCTCCCTTAAGAGGTCCGACCATGTCCAGCCCCCATATCATGAAAGGTCAAGTGATCGGAATAGTTCGAATAGCCGTTGGGGGCATGTGACTTTCATTTGCGAAGAGTTGACATCCTACGCAATGTTTGACAAGTGACTCGGCGTCCGTACGAGTTGTAGGCCAATAGAAACCGGCTCAGAAGGCCTAGCTAACTAAGGCTCTTGCCGCAGCGTGGTGGTCGCCCATGCCTGCATGAACTTCGGCTAGGAACTCCCGTCCTTCTTCCTCGGATATGCACCGCTGTAATATTTTGGTGGAGCTTTTCTAGTATAACTCACCCTCGTGTACTTTGTAGGATTTGGATCGCCGAACTATGCACCGTGCCTCTGTCTGGTCTTCGGGGAGTTCCTTGCAGAGAAGGTAAGCGAGGAAGGGCTCTGTCCACGGCGCGATTACTGCCATTACCTCATGAGCCGAAGGTGTTTCGTCCATGACGGAGCCGTCGATGATTTGATTGTCAGGTTCGTTTATAGGGGGAACAACCTTGTTCGTCGTATTTAGACCGACGCCCTTGTCCTCGTCATGCCACACCACGGATGGCTTGAAGAGCCGGTCTAGAAAGGTGTTTCTCGGGACAGGGTCATGTTTGGCTCCCATGCGAGCCAATACGCCGGCGGCTTGGTTGTTGTCGCGAGCAACGTGGTGAAATTCCAACCCTTCGAACCGAGCAGATATTTTTAGGATGACATTTCTATATGCCGCCATCTTTGGGTTTTTCGCATCAAATTCGCCATTAATTTGGGAGATGGCCAAATGGGAGTCTCCCCGTACGTCAAGCCGTTGTATGCCCATTGATACTACCATCCGAAGACCATGAAGGAGAGCTTCATATTCGGCTGCATTGTTGGAGTCAGCGTACATTATTTGCAACATGTATCGCACGTTGTCGCCTGTGGGGCATGTGAGGATAACTCCAGCCCCCGGTCCGACCAAGGTTTTGCATCCATCGAAGTACGTTGTCCAATGGGACTATGCGCTGTATTCCTTGGGGAGCTCGGCCTCTGTCCATTCAGCCAGGAAATCTACCAATACCTAAGATTTTATGGCACAACATGGCTTATAGGTTATTTCAAAGGGAAGGAGCTCAATGGCCCACTTGGCTATGCGGCCAGTGGCATCCCTGTTGTTGATTATATTGTTCAGGGAGACTTCAGATGCCAATATTACCGCACACTCTTGGAAATAGTGTCTAAGTTTCCTTGATGCCATAAACACTGTGTAGGCTATCTTTTGGTAGTGCAGATATCTAGACTTGTACTGTGTTAGCACTTCTGACACGTAGTATACCGGTTTCTGAGTCCGAAATTTGTGTCCTTCCTCATCTCGTTTGACAACGAGCACCATGCTGACCACTTGATTGGTGGCTGATATGTATAACAACATGGGCTCACCGGCACCTGGTGCTGTGAGTATGGGATTGGTTGCTAGTAGTGCTTTAATTTCTTCTAGCGTAGCCGCCACTTCGTCGGTTCACTCGAAGTTGTTGGCCCGTTTCAGTAGCTTATAGAGCGGTAAAGCTTTCTCTCCGAGGCGGGAGATAAAGCAGCTTAACGCCTCTACACACTAGCTAGCCTTTGGACATGCTTGAGCTCTATAGGAATTGCAAGTTCCGATAGCGCATGGATCTTAGCTGGATTCACCTATATTCCTCTATGGGAGACAATGAATCCAAGCAGCTTACCAGAAGGAACTCCGAATACACATTTTTCTGAATTGAGTCATATGTCATACTCACGTAGACTAGCAAAGGTTTTCCGTAGGTTGTCAATCAGCTGGCTGACATGTTTGGTCTTAACTACCACATTGTCCACGTACACCTTGTCTGCCTTATTGACCTGAGTCACGAGAGATGTCTGGATCATGCGCTGGTATGTGGCCCCAACGTTTTTTAGCCGAAGGGCATCATGTTGAAGCAGAATGGCCCGTAGGGGGTGATGAATGCGGTTGCCGCTTGATCGGATTCCTTCATTTTAATCTGATGGTATCCGGAGTAAGCATCTGGGAAACACAACGAATCATGTCCGGTTGTGGCATCGGTGATCTAGTCTATGCGTGGTAAGGGGAAAGGGTCCTTAGGGCAGGCCTTGTTGAGGTCTTTGAAATCGACACACAACCACCAGGACTTGTCCTTCTTTGGTACCATCACCAGGTTTGTCAACCATTCGGGGTGCTTGGTCTCCCGAATAAAGCCGGCCTCTAATAGTTCAACTAATTCTTCCCCCATAGATTGCCGTTTGGGTTCGAAGAAGCGACGTAGAGTCTATTTAACGGGCTTAAAACCTGTTATAATATTCAGACTGTGTTCAGCAAGCCATCGTGGGATTCCGGGCATATCGGAAGGATGCCAGGCAAAAATGTCCCAATTTTCTCGAAGAAAATTCCGCAGTGCCTCAACCACAAGGGGATCGAGCTGGGCTCCAATGGATGTTGTCTTATTGGGGTCCGTCGGATGTACTTGAAACTTGATGATTTCCTCTACGGGTTTGAAGGATGTGGACTTGGGCCTTTTGCTAAGTATCACATCATCCTTGTTAACTGTTGACTGTAGTGCGGTCAGTTCTTATGCAGCGAAAGTCTCTGCTAATGCCTCGAGGGCAAGTGCTGCCGTTTTGTTTTCGGCCCGAAGGGCTATGTTCGGATCACTAGAGATCGTGATCATTCCCTTTGGTCCTGGCATTTTTAAGCTTCATGTACCCGTAATGGGGTATAGCCTGGAACTTTGTTAAGGAGCCCCGTCCCAATAGGGCGTGATAGCCACTTGGGAAGGGTACGATGTGGAAGAGAAGTTCTTCGGATCGGTAGTCTTCGGTCGTGCCGAACACTACATCCAGGACGATATGTCCAGAACAGCGAGCCTCTTTCCCTGGAATGATTCCTCGGAAGGTTGTATTCGTATATTCGATGCGAGATCGGTCAAATTGCATTTTCCAAGGTGCCTTCATATATTAGGTTTAACCCACTCTCGCCATCCATTAGCACCTTGTTTAGACCATATCCATCAATAATGGGGTTCAAGACTAGTGCGGCCGATGAGTGATCGTAAGAATGGTTGGCTGGTCAGTATCTCTGAAGGCAATCGGAATGTGTGCCCATACGCTAGTTGCTACCACATCCTAGAACTATTTGAGCTCTCTAAGTGCCCTTTTCCTCCTATTCCTTGAGGGGTATGTTTCATAGAACGTCAGGACTTCCGGATTGTGTTTGGGCGACGATGGGGAGCGCCCATTCAATGGAGGTGTTTCAAGGATAGCCTCGCTGCTCTTTGCCACTTGCCTGATGACCCAGCAAGCTCTAAGGTTGTGAGTTGGGCTTGTGTTTAGGAACACAAAATGTATAGGGCAATGTTTATCCAATAGTCCATCAAGGATAGTGCCGACCCCTGAAGGAGGCCTGTTTCTTTTTTCGATGGGTTCGTATCTTGCTGGCCGCTTTGGAGGTACCCGCTTTTTCTGATCTCCACCGTGATGCTTGGGAAAAGATGGTTCTGAAAACAACCGTTCAGATTGCCAAGCGCTTTCCATGGCATAGTATTTCTGTACCAAATCGGATAACTCTGAAAAGTCGCGAATGTGCCTACGGGACAAGCCGTTAAGAATCCCTTCATCATGGCAATTGCGAATGAAAATGCCATTGTCTCTTGGTCGCTAAGACCTTTTTCTCTGCTTCTAGCGAGCAGGAATCTGGCCCAAAAGTGATGGACCGATTCTCCCTGTAATTGCTTGATATCCCGAAAGTCCGAGGACGCGAGTTTTGGTGCGATACCGGGATAATCGTCTTGGGTGGTGGGTGGGAAATATTCGATTCCACACCACATTCAGCATTCGGAATTACATATTCTGAATCGTGTGGTAGGTCCCGAGCCAATGATGATCTGGCTCGAGGGTGATTTCCGGCATCTGATTCGCTGATGAAGTCTCGGTGATCAGAGAACGGGGTGTAGACTATCTTTAGTTCCGGCTATCGGGATGAATCCTTGGTCGGGCACTTGATGGTAGCCACAAGGTGGGTGACTGGAGGGACATGGATCTCCCTGTCATCGGGCCTGATCTCGAGACGGTCATAGACCGGAACTTGGTCATCCGACATACGCATGGCTTCGATTTGATCGAACAACTCGTTTAAGAACGAGGCGATGGTAGGATGCATGTCATTGAGGTGAGTAGATTGTATGAGCAGTGAGACGGCTCCGGAACCGCGCCAAAGCGGATCCGTGTTCCATATAGAAGTGGGGCCTCATGTCTTTGGCGTCGAGGTGGCCGGACTTACAAGCTTCTCCTCCAAGGTCGACGGTTCTTTTAAAGCGAGTATTCCTCGTGAATCAATGACGAACTCTAAGGTTGCGAACTTGATCCTCTAATCGGGGAAAAAGCTTCAGATCAGGCGATGGTGGCTGATCGGGATGGCGTGTGACAAGATGTCACCGACTGCGAGATTCTGATCAGAGGTGAGGATGTCTTGGATGCAGATATCGTTGCTCGTGACGAAGCAAGCCATCGATTCCTTAGGTGTTCATAGAGGAACTCTCAATGAAATCACCAATGTCGGTGTCAAAACTGTCAGATCTCGGGTAGGGGGTCTCGAACTGTGAGACTAGAATCGATGGTAACAGGAGACGAAGGGGACACAGATTTACCCAGGTTCGGGCCCTCCTATGGAGGTAATACCCTACGTCATGCTTGGTTGTATTGATGGTATGGGGGGTTACAGAGTTGATCTACCTCGAGATTGAATAGCTAACCCTAGATGAGTTGTCCTATATCTACAACCTAAAACCCTCCGGCTTATATAGACGCCGAGGGTACTTAGGGTTTACACATGGTCGGTTACATGCCGAAGAGATAAACATGCCTATCGACGGTCGACAACTTGGAGGAGACGCCACGGCTCCTTGAGTCCTCCATCTTGGCGGCGGGGACCCTAATCATCCAATGCTCACCTTGTGGCCCATACACTTCGGCCCATAAGCAATAGGTCGTCTATCCGAGGACCCCCTAATCCAGAACTCCCTCATTCGTACCCTACAATAATTTCTTCGTTTGTTCTCCGTTAGTTATGACTTTGGGGTGGACTCTTTGTCGCACGTGAGGGATTTACATATGATTCAACAATGTTAGTATTGCTGAGAGAACTTGCACTAGTGAAAGTATGAACCCCAAGCCTTGTTTTTAAGCATTGCAATACCGTTTGTGCTCACTTTCATCATTAGTTACCTTGCTGTTTTTATATTTTCAGATTACAAAAACCTATATCTACCATCCATATTACACTTGTATCACCATCTCTTCGCCGAACTAGTGCACCTATACAATTTACCATTGTATTGGGTGTGTTGGGGACGCAAGAGACTCTTTGTTATTTGGTTGCAGCGTTGTTTGAGAGAGACCATCTTCATCCTACCCCTACCAAGGATTGATAAACCTTAGGTCATCCACTTGAGGGAAATTTGCAACTGTCCTACAAAACTCTGCGCTTGGAGGCCCAACACGAGTCTACAAGAAGAAGGTTGTGTAGTAGACATCAAGCTCTTTTCTGGCGCCGTTGTCGGGAAGGTGAGTGCTTGAAGGTATATCTTTAGATCTTGCAATTAAATCTTTTAGTTTCTTGTTTTTCACTAGTTTGGTTTTATAAAAGAAAACTACAAAAAATGGAGTTTAGGTTGCAACAATTTGTTCGTCTTTTTAATGTCTATCGTGAAAATGATGGTCCGGAAAATTGTGCTCAATTGGTAGAGGAATAATTTACAAAAATACTTGCTGAAAATTCCTTGAATGATGAGCATGATAGTGATATTGTTAGTATGAATTCTCTTAATATTCATGATGCTAATGATATGCAAAGCCACAAGCTTGGGGAGGCTATGTTTGATGAATATGATATTTCTAGTCCCCAAGTTTTGATGAGAAAATTTGTTATGATAATGACATGCCTACTATCTATCATGATTATGATGATGACATATAAGCTATAAAGAGTGATAGTAACCATGAAACTTGTCATCATGATTTTAATATTCAATGTGTTTATGTCAATCAAGTACCTTATGATAGTTATTTTGTTGAGTTTGCTCCCACTATTATGAATGAAAAGGAAATTGCTTATGTGGAGAGTGACAAAATTTATATGCTTGTGGATCATGATGATAATGCTTGATGTGATATTTATGTTATGGAATTCCTTCATGATGCTACTGAAAATTATTATGAGGGGGGAACATATGATTGTAGGAATTGCAATAATATCAAGTTACCTCTCTATGTGTTCAAAGTTTTGAAGTTATGCTTGTTTTGCCTTCCTATGCTATATGATTCTTGTTCCCATAAACTGTTTTCTCACGAAATCCCTATGCATAGGAAGTGGGTTAGACTTAAATATGCTTTTCATGAGATTCATGATGCTCTCTTACATGTTTCAAATACTATTCTTATATGAGCATCATTGAAATCATCATGCCTAGCTCAAAGGCATTAAAGAAAAGTGCTTGTTGGGAGACAACCCAACGCTTTTCCTTTCTGGTTTTATGTGTTCACATGATTAAGCTATGGTAGTAATCATGTTTTGTGTCTATTATTTCAATAAAGTGCCAAGTAAAGCCTTTGGGATGAGTCACGAGATGAGTAGAATTGATGTTGAATCAAAACAGAAACTTTTGACTCTAGAAGAATCCTATGTATGCATGGATGCATATGAACGAATTGCCTCTCAAGTTCAATTATTAACAGAGTTATAGTATCTACAAGACTACTGGCTTTATTGATAATGGACCCTCCTAAGGTAGGAAGCGTTCCTGCACAAGTAAAGAAATCTTGAATAACACCTTTTCCAATGATATTACCACTAACTATGCGGATTTTTTTTGTATGTGTGATAGTAGGTTCTTCATGAAGGCTGTTATTAGCAAGGTCATCAAAATTCCCCTCAAGATTATTACTATACTTTTCAATGAGATTCTACTTTGATTCCGACATGGTGGCAAGGAATCGATCAAGCACGCGAGCAAACAAAAGGCAAACGAAAAGGCGAACGGAAGAAGGGCGAATAAAAAGGAAAATCTTTTTGGCGGATATGAAAATGAGAGGCAAATGTAAAATAATGTAAATGCAAGAGATGAGTTTGTGATGGGTACTTGGTAGGCTTGATGTGTATCCCCCCGGCAACGGCGCCAGAAATCCTTCTTGCTACCTCTTGAGCTTGCGTTGGTTTTGCCTTGAAGAGGAAAGGGTGATGCAGCAAAGTAGATAAGTATTTCCCTCAGTTGATGATAACCAATGTGTCAATCTAGTAGGAGGAACAAGCAAGTCACCAATGGATGCAAGTACACAAACAATCAAACTCTTGAACCCAATGCTATAAGGGGTTGTCCATCCCTTCACGGTTATTTGCAAGGATTAGGTCTGATAGAGATAGATTTAATAGATTGTGGAAAGTAAAAAAGGTAAATAAATTGCATAAAGGTATTTTCAGTATTTTTGGTTTATATATCTGAAAATATATTATGAAAAGTAGACCTGGGGGCCATAGGTTTCACTAGAGGCTTCTCTCTTGAAGGAAAATAACACGGTGGGTGAACAAATTACAGTCGAGCAATTGATGGAAAAGCGAATAATTATGAAGATATCCAAGGCAATGATTATCCATATAGGCATCACGTCCGTGTCAAATAGACCGAAGCGATTCAACATCTACTACTATTACTCCACACATCGATCGACTCCTGCCTGCATCTAAAGTATTAAGTTCATGAAGAACAGAGTAATGCATTAGGTAAGATGATATGATGTAGAGGGATAAACTCAAGAAATATGATGAAAACCCCATCTTGTTACCCTTGATGGGAACAATACAATACATGCCTCGGTACCCCTACTTTGTCACTAGGCGAGGCCACTGCAAGATTGAACCGAAAACTAAGCACTTCTCCCATTGCAAGAATTACCGGTCTAGTTGGCCAAATCAAACCAATAACTCGAAGAGACTTGCAAAGATATGAAATCATGCATATAAGAATTTATAAAAGACTCAAATAATATTCATGTATAATCTAAACATAGACCCACAATTCATCAAATCTTGACAAACTCACCGCAAAAGAGTATTACATCGGATTGATCTCCATGAAGATCATGAAGAAGATGGTATTGAAGCACAAAGAGAGAGAAGAAGCCATCTAGCTACTAGCTATGGACACGTAGATCTGTGATGGACTACTCACGCATCATCGAAGGGGCAATGGAGTTGATGTAGATGCCCTCCGTGATTGGATCCCCCTCCGACAGATTACCGGAAAGGCTCCAAGATTGGATCTCTCGGGAACGGAGGCTTCTGGCAGCGGAAAAGTATTTGCGTGGTTCTTTTAGGTATTGGGGGAATATTTGGGTATTTATAGAATGAAGATTAGGGCTAGGAGACCTACTAGGAGGTGGCAAGCCTGCCAGGCACGACAAGGGGGGTGGCTGCGCCCCCTGGCTTGTGACCTCCTAGCAGCTTCCCTATCATGTACTACAAGCCTAATAGATCTCTTTTGTTCTAGAAAAAATCATCGTGAAGATTTTATTCTGTTTGGACTCCGTTTAATATTCCATATTTGCAATACTCAAAAACAAGGAAAAAACAGAAACTGGCACTAGCCTCTAGATTAATAGTTTAGTCCCAAAATAATATAAAATAGCATATTAATACATATAAAACATCCAAAACAGATAATATAATATCATGACACAACAAAACATTACAGATACGTTGGAGACGTATCAGCATCCCCAAGCTTAATTCCCGCTCGAACTCGAGTAGGTAACTGATAAAACATAAATTTTTATCTGGAGTGCTACCTAACATATTTATCCATGTAATATTCTTTATTGTGGCATGAATATTTAGATCCTTAAAACTCAAAACAAAAGCTTAATGATGACATACAAATAATAATATTTCAAGCAAACTAGCAAAGCAATTGTATCTCTTCAAAATATAATGGCAAAAGAAAGGTATCCCTACAATATCATATAGTCTAGTTATGCTCCATCTTCCCCACACAAAGTATTTATATCATGCACAACCCTGATGAAAAGTCAAGCAATTGTTTCACACTTTTACATTCTCAAGCCTTTTCAACTCTCACGCAATACATGAGCGAGAGCCATGGATATAGCACTATAGGTGGAATAGAATGTGGTGGAGGTTGTGAAGGAAAAGGAGAAGATAGTCTCACATCAACTAGGCGTATTAACGGGCTTTGGAGATGCCCATTAATAGATATCAATATGAGTGAAAAGGGATTGCCATGCAACAGATGCACTAGAGCTATAAGTGTATGAAAGCTCAAAAGGAAACTAGGTGTGCATCCAACTTGCTTTCTCATGAAGACCTAGGGCAATTTGAGGAAGCCCATCATTGGAATATACAAGCCAAGTTATATAATGAAAATTCCCACTAGTATATGAAAGTGAAAAAATAGGAGACTCTCTATCATGAAGATCATGGTGCTACTTTGGAGCACAAGTGTGGAAAAAAGATAGCAGCATTGTCCCTTCTCTCTTTTATCTCATTTTTTGGTGGGCATCTAAGGCCTCTTTTTTTATTTGGGCTTCGCTGGCCTCTTTTATTTTTCATAAAGTCCGGAGTCTCTTCCCCACTTGTGGGGGAATAATAGCTTCCATCACCCTTTCCTCACATGGGACAATGCTCTAATAATGATGGTCATCACACTTTTATTTACTTACAACTCAAGAATTACAACTAGATAACTAGAACAAATTATGACTCTATATGAATGCCTCCGGCGGTGTACCGGGATGTGCAATGATCTAGCTTAGCAAATGACATCAAAAAACGGACAAGCCATGAAAACATCATGCTAGCTATCTTACGATCATGCAAAGCAATATGAAAATGATGGTGCCTGTCTATATAAACAGAACGGTGGAAGTAGCATGCAATATATCTCGGAATGGCTATGGAAATGCCATAATAGGTAGGTATGGTGGCTGTTTTGAGGAAAGATATATGATGGCTGTTTTGAGGAAGGTGGGTTTATCGCACCAGCGAAAGTTGCGCGGTACTAGAGAGGCTAGCAAAGGTGGAAGGGTTAGAGTGCGGATAATCCATGGACTCACATTAGTCATAAAGAACTCACATACTTATTGCAAAATTCTATTAGTAATCGAAGCAAAGCATTAGACGCATGCCCCTAGGTGAGAGGTTGGTAGGAGTAAACCATCGTGTGCCCCCGACCCTCAGACAAAGGTCGACTATCTATAAACAAGTCATGCAACTTCCTTTCATAACGGCTCACCATACGTGCATGATACGGGAATCAAAAAACTTTACGCAAGTATTTTTACAAATTCACAATTACTTCCTAACATGACTCTTAACATTACCATCTTTATATCTCAAAACTTTATGCAAGGAATCAAACTTCTCATAATACTCAATGCACTTAATATGGAAGTTTTTATTATATCCCTCTTGGATGCCTATTATATTAGGACTAAATTCATAACCTAAACCACTTACCATGATGTTTAAAGACTCTCAGAATGATATAAGTGAGGTACGAGAGTTCAATTATTTCTATAAAACCAAACACCACCGTGCTCTAAAAAGGTATAAGTGAAGCACTAGAGCAAAATTGCCTATCTCAAAAAATATAAGTGAAGCACATAGAGTATTCTAAATTTTCACTATTAATGCGTGTCTCTCTCAAAATATGTGTGCAAAAAGGATTATTGTGGAAAACTATAAAGCAAAGACTCATATCATACAAGACGCTCCAAGCAAAACACATATCATGTGGTGAATAAAAATATAGCCTAAAGTAAATTTACCGATTGATTGAAGACGAAAGAGGGGATGCCTTCTGGGGCATCCCCAAGCTTAGGATCTTTGGAGTCCTTTAATATGACTTGGGGTGACTTGGGCATCCCCAATCTTAGCCTCTTACCACTCCTTATTCCATAGTCCATCAAATCTTTACCCAAAACTTGAAAACTTCACAACATAAAACTTAACAAAAAACTCATGAGATCCGTTAGCATAATAAAATAAATCACCACTTTAGGTACTATTGTGAACTCATTATTTATTTATATTAGTTAATACCTACTGCATTCTAATTTCTCCATGGTTCATACCCCCCGATACAACCCATAGATACATCAAAATAGGTACACAACACAAAGAAAACAGAATCTATCAAAAACAGAACAGTCTGTAGCAATCTGAAAACTTTGTATACTTATGTAACTCAAACAATTCTCAAACATTAGGAAAACCTGTTAAATTTGTATATGAATCTTGTGTATAACTTTCAGACTCATTCGAGGCTCTGAAAAAATTATAAAATTCTTGGACTGGGCGCAAAAGTTTTTGTTTTTCAGCAGGATCAAATCAACAACGTCCATAGACCATCCCAAAGGTCTTACTTTGATCAAACACTAATTAAAACACAAAAACACAATTAATACAAAATTAGTAATATGGGAAACACTCAAAAACTCGAGCAAAAGCAGAAAGCAAAATAAAATTGGGTTGCCTCCCAACAAGCGCTATTGTTTAACGCCCCTAGCTACGCAAAACACAATAGATCTATGTATTGTCATAATAGTAAGGGAGATTATACATGATCATCTCATACTCCCTTCTTTCAGAGGCAAATTTCATTTGCGGCAAGCAAAAATAATCAAAAGGGCTGAATTTAATAGGATAAGGATCCTTAAGATCAAGTGCGGGAGGGATAGGTTCCTCCTTTGGCCTCCTATAGTGTAAAATCAATTCATCATTACAAGCTTTCCTTTGGGTGAAAGTCATAAGCCTTTTTCTTAGTATGAACTCTAATCCATTGTTTTGTATAGCAAAACTATCATTGAGTTTAGAAATCTTATCAACCAAAACCTCGGTAGGGACCATTTTTCTCAAAATTTCATTATAAGCAACATAATCCAGAGATTGCAGTCTCATAATCTCTTATTGATTAAAAAGGATCTCCTCTATAAGGGGACATCCACCATTAATTTTATAATGAGCAAAAATTTCTCTAGCCTCTTTCATGATAGATCTAAATTCGTGGGCTAGAAATATAGTGGCGGCACGCTTAACGGAAGAATGTTGAATATTAGAGAACTCTAGAAAAATCCTTTATATGCAAGGATGCATATGAACGAATTGCCTCTCAAGTTCAATTATTAACAGAGTCATCGCATCCGCAATACTATTGGTTTTATTGATAATGGACCCTCCTAAGGTAGAAGCGTTCCCGCACAATTAAAGAAATCTTGAATAACACCTTTTCCAATGATATTACCACTAACTATCCGGAATTTGTTTGTATGTGTGATAGTAGGTTCTTCATGAAGGCTGTTATTAGCAAAGTCATCAAAATTCCCCTCAAGATTATTACTATACTTTTCAATGAAAGTCTCCTTCGATTCCAACATGGTGGCAAGGAATTGATCAAGCACGCAAGCAAACAGAAGGCAAACGAAAAGGCGAACGGAAGAAGGGCGAATAAAAAGGCAAATCTTGTTGGTATTTTATGTAAATCATTTTAGAAGTGGGGGAGAAGAAAATGAGAGGAAAATGGAAAATAATGTAAATGCAAGAGATGACTTTGTGATGGGTACTTGGTAGGCTTGAAGTGTATCCTCCCCGGCAATGGCGCCAAAAATCCTTCTTGCTACCTATTGAGCTTGCGTTGGTTTTCCCTTAAAGAAGAAAGGGTGATGCAGCGAAGTAGATAAGTATTTCCCTCGGTTGATGATAACCAAGGTATCAATCCAGTAGGAGGAACAATCAAGTCACCAATGTATGCACCAACACAAACAATCAAACACTTGCACCCAACGCTATAAAGGGGTTGTCAATCCCTTCACGGTTAATTGCAAGGATTAAATCTGATAGAGATAGATGTAATAGATTGTGGAAAGTAAAAAAGGTAAATAAATTGCAGCAAGGTATTTTTGGTATTTTTGGTTTATATATATGAAAATATATTATGGAAAGTAGACCTCGGGGCCATAGGTTTCACTAGAGACTTCTCTCTTGAAGGAAAATAACACGATGGGTGAACAAATTACTTTTGAGCAATTGATAGAAAAGCGAATAATTATGAAGATAACCAAGGAAATGATTATGCATATAGGCATCACATCTGTGTCAAGTAGACCGAAACAATTCTGCATCTACTACTATTACTCCACACATCGATCGACTACTGCCTGCATCTAGAGTATTAAGTAATAGAGTAACACATTAGGTAAGATGACATGATGTAGAGGGATAAACTCAAGCAATATGATGAAACCCTATCTTGTTACCCTTGATGGAAACAACACAATACATGCCTTGCTACCCCTACTTTGTCATTTGGTGAGGACACAACAAGATTGAACCCAAAACTAAGCACTTCTCCCGTTGCAAGAATTACCAATCTAGTTGGCCAAACCAAACCAATAACTCAATGAGACATGCAAAGATATGATAAGAATTCAGAAAATACTCAAAGAATGTTCATGGATAATCTGAACATAAACTCACAATTCATCGGATCTCGACAAAAACTTCACAAAAGAGTATTACATCGGATAGATCTCCATGAAGATCATGAAGAACATGGTACTGAAGCACAAAGAGAGAGAAGAAGCCATCTAGCTACTAGCTATGGACCCGTAGGTCTATGGTGGACCACTCACGCATCATCAGAGGGGCATTGAAGTTGATGTAGATGCCCTCCGTGATCGGATCCCCCTCCGACATATTACCGGAAAAGGCTCCAAGATTGGATCTCTCGGGAACGTAGTCTTCTGGCGGTGGAAAAGTATTTGTGTGGCTCTTTTTGGTATTGGGGGATATTTGGGTATTTATAGGAAGAATATTAGGACTAGGAGACCTGCTAGGAGGTGGCAAGCCTGCCAGGAGCGGCCAGGGGGGTGGCCGAGTCCCCTGGCTTGTGACCTCCTGGTAGCTTCCCTGCCGTGCACTCCAAGCCTGGTAGATCTCTTTTGTTCCAGAAAAAATCATCGCGAAGATTTTATTCTATTTGGACTCCGTTTAATATTCCATATCTGCAATACTAACAAAAGATGAAAAAACAGAAACTGGCACTAGGCTCTAGATTAATAGGTTAGTCCCAAAATTAATATAAAATAACATATAAATGCATATAAAACTTCCAAAATAGATAATATAATAGCATGACACAATCAAAATTTATAGATATGTTGGAGACGTATCACACACCAATATGAGGAGAATAAGAAGTGAAAAGAACCTAAGCTTGGGGATGCCCAAGGCACCGCCAAATTAATATCTAGGGAATACTCAAGCACCTCTTTCGTCTTCAACATTATCGGTATATCTTACTTAGAGCTATATTTTTATTCATCAAATAATATGTGTTTTTCTTGGAGCATCATTATTTTTTAATTTTCTGTTAGATGTTACTTATAATCTTGTTTTTCAATAAAAATTTCCAAGAATTGCCTTTAGGATGCTTGAATTCATGTTTGATATGTGCTGTGTGAAAACAGAAACTTTTGTTGTAGTATTTGAATTTTCATATTTTACTGGAACATGGAAAGTTTTTTGAAATTTTTACAAACTATTTTCATATAATTTTTTTATTATTTCCTAAATTTGTATATTTTTTTAGTTATAGAATTACACTAGTTTAATAATTTTTTACAGACTCTTCTGTTTGGACAGATTGCTGTCATAGTTCTGTTATCTACTTATCCTTTAGTTGCCATAGCCTATATTGGGAGATATAAATTGTGGAAATGATAGTATATAGTATCTAATGTTTGAAAATTATTGTGCAACTTTTCTTGGAAGTACATAAATAGTTGATTTATTATTATCTGTACTAACCTATCTCACAAGTTATTTTTGAGTTTTGTGTGGATGAAGTTTTTGAGAATAGGTGAAACCATGATATGAGAGGATTGAATGAGATACAAAAGCTCAATCTTGGGCATGCCCAAGTTACTCCAAGTAAATATTTAAAGAAGTCTCAAGAATCTAACCTTGGGGATGCTACGCATCCCACCTCTCTTCATCAATAATTATCTGTTAGCCTATGTTGAGCTTAAATTTTTATTCATTCACATGATGCGTGTTATTCTTGGGTTGATATTTTTATTTTGCTTGATGTTTAATAAAATACTTAAGATCAGAAATTCTTAGATGACAGAATCTTCACATAGCTATTTAACTAATTGACTACACATTGATCGTCACTTATATCTTTTTGGAGTAGTTTATCATTCACTCTCGTGCTTCACTTATGTCCTATGAGTAAATGGTTGAATGAATTGAATATCATAAATCTGAAATTAAATATGCTTCGTATACTTATCCCATGGGGAGTAATGACTTCACACATAATAAGTATAGGCGGTAAAATTTATTGAAAGTTAGCAAACCATGCATTGGTCACTTGAACAATTCATGAAAGAATATTGAAGGAATATAGATTCCACATATAAATATACTATATTGGACATCTTATATGATTGTGAGCTCATTAATTATTTTCAAACTCGAGCAAATCAGTTAAAATTGGACAAGGAAGACAACTTAATGAGTTATGTTTGGGTATATTTCTATAGAAGTTATATTGTTATGGATCCTCCAACATGTGGTGCTTGCTTCCACCTCATACTATCCAAAACTTCCGCACCAAGTAGAAATACTACTTGTGCATCCAAGCACACTTAAACCAGTTTTGCCATGAGAGTCCACTATACCTACCTATGGATTGAGTAAGATCCTTCAAGTAAGCTGACATCGGTGCAAAAAGCAATAAAAATTTCTCCTAAATATGTATGATCTTTTATTGTAAGGGAAAATAAGCGTTGTACAAACTTGTGATGGTAAATAAATAAAAGCGATGGACTACATAATAAAGGTTGCTATAACAAAGGGCAATACAACGTGATGTTCCTTTGCACTAAGGGTTTGCACATACAAAAACAAAAAGCGCATGACAACCTCTTCTTCCCTCTATGAAGGGCCTATCTTTTACTTTCTAGTACTTACCTTTATGCAAGAGTCATGACGATCTTCACCACTTCCTATATTTTGCCTTTTTATCTTGGCAATCGTCATGTGTTGGGGAATGATCCAAACACATATATCCATACAAATATAGTTGATCATGAATTATTATTGTTAAAAATTATCTATATGATAAATAAGTTGGGAGGCGAAACATTAAGCCCCTATCTTTCTGTGTGTTCAATGGATGCTATTTGTTCTAAAAATATGCTTTGAGTGTCAATAATCATGGACGACTATATGATAGTTGAGTATGTGTAATTTGCTAAATCAAAGCTCTTACATAGACCCTTCCTGAAAATAAGATGAATTGCAATTGTTCGATGACTAGGAATATGGTTTGTTAGTTTTCTAGAAACTTTCTCGTCTATACTTTACCATGTGAATAGCTTGTTACTCGATCATGAGAAGTTTTATGAGATGAGCTACTCTTTACGGTTTATATTGATGCTAGAAAAAGTGATTGGAATTATCATTGATCAAACTTGTGCACTTTCTAGCATTCACACTTCATAAATTGTTTATTTTATTATTTACCTACTCGAGGACGAGTAAGAATTAAGCTTGGGGATGTTGATACGTCTCCAACATATCTATAATTTATGAAGTATGCATGCCATGTTTACAATAATTATATATGATTTTGGTATGATTTTATTATAACTAAGCCGGACTGACGTTGTTTTCAGCAGAACTACCATGGTGTCATTTTTTGTGCAGAAACAAAAGTTCTTGGAATGGACTGAATTTTACAGAGAATATTTTTGGAAAATATAAAAAATACTGGAGCAAAAAGATACCGTAGAGGATTGTCGAGGCAGACACAAGCCTAGGGGCGCCCCTACCCTCTAGGGCACACCCCCTGACTTGTGGGTACCTCGGGAGTCCCCCTAACTTGATTCCAATGCCAAGTACTCCTATAAATCATGTAACCCCCTAGAAAGAAACCTAGATCGGGAGTTCTGCCGCCGCAAGCCTCTGTAGCCATGAAAAACCAATCGGGAGCCCGTTCCGGCACCCTACCGAAGGGGGAAATCATCATGGGAGGCCATCTTCATCATCCCGATGGTTTCCATGAAAAGGAGGGAGTAGTTCACCCTCGGGACTAAGGGTATGTACTAGTAGCTATGTGTTTGATCTCTCTCTCATGTTCTTGAGATGACACGATATAGATGTATTGCGAGCTTTATTAATATAGATGAATCATATGGAGTTTTACCCTCTCTATCTTCTTGTGATGAATTGAGTTTTCCCTTTGAAGTTTTCTTAAAGGATTGAGTCTTTAAAGGATTTGAGAACACTTGATGTATGTCTTGCGATGGGATATCCGTTGTCACAATGGGATGTTCTATTGATCCACTATGTATGTTTTGGTGATCAACTTGCGAGTTTTGTGACCTTGGGAATCTATGCATAGGGGTTGGCACATGTTTTCGTCTTGACTCTCCGGTAGAAACTTTGGGGCACTCTATGAAATTCTTTGTGTTGGATTGAACATGATGAATCTGAAATTGTGTGATGCATATCGTATAATCAAGCCCATGGGTACTCATGGTGACATTGGAGTATCTAGGTGACATTAGAGTTTTGGTTGATGTGTATCTTAAGGTGTTATTTATGTATGAACTCTGGGGCTGTTCGTGACACTTATAGGGATAGCTCATATGATTGATCGGAAAAGATAACTTTGAGGTGGTTTCCTACTCTACAATAATTTCTTCGTTTGTTCTCCGCTATTTGTGACTTTGGAGTGGACTCTTTGTCGCACGTGAGGGATTTACATATGATTCAACTATGTCAGTATTGTTGAGAGAACTTGCACTAGTGAAAGTATGAACCCTAGGCCTTGTTTCTAAGCACTGCAATACTATTTGTGCTCACTTTAATCATTAGTTACCTTTCTGTTTTTATATTTTCAGATTACAAAAACCTATATCTACCATCCATATTACACTTGTATCACCATCTCTTCGCCGAACTAGTGCACCTATACAATTTACCATTGTATTGGGTGTGTTGGGGACACAAGAGACTCTTTGTTATTTGGTTCCAGGGTTGTTTGAGAGAGACCATCTTCATCCTATGCCTCCCACGGATTGATAAACCTTAGGTCATCTACTTGAGGGAAATTTCCTACTGTCCTACAAAACTCTGCGCTTGGAGGCCCAACACGAGTCTACAAGAAGAAGGTTGTGTAGTAGACATCAAGGGCCGAGACATTATGATGATAATGAGTCAGTACTTATGTTGATTGAAAAATAGAGTGCATATCTAGACGCCAAGGGCCAGCTTATCTCTTTGAGATAGCCGGGGTCTTCATTTGTAGGAAGTAAATATTTGTTTTGTACTTGTAATTTCAGAACCTGTAGCCCCCATGGGCTGGCTTATTTCTATGAAACAGCCGGGTCTTGTTGTTGCATGATAGAGAAAATGGAACATTAGCCTCCAAGTGCCATGTGGATTGTTCACAACTGCATGGGACTTTGTAGGATGAAACCCACTTTGAAGTGCTATAGCCCCCAAGGGTCGAGTCACCTTTATAAGGCGTCTCGAGACTTTGTAGGAATAGCTTTTGATAATGTTTGCATGTTTGACAGGAATCTTTAGAAGATGTCGAATCTATTGCTATAAAACTATAGAAACGTCTCTAAGAAGAGAAGAGACTAAAAAATGAGGCGGAACTTGTGGTGTCTCATCTTGAAGGTTCTACCCGTCAAGAAAATGATCTTATTGATCAGGCCAAGAAGAACTTTGAAGAAGAAAGAGCCGCTCTTATAATGCGTGCTGAAGAGGCTGAAAAGCAACTTGGTCATGTGAAGGAGGAGCACCAGACTCTCGTGACGCAAATAAATGAGATGTTGACTATGATTAGTGGTATTGTAACTAAAACTTTCTGTTGTTGAAATTCTGGGTTATGATTATATGCTCACCCATTGCTTCACTTGTCTTCGTATGCAGGACGAAAAGATCAGAACCTTGTGATGCTGCCAATTGTAAAGTTAAAGGGAATATTCACTTATGTAGAGCAACTATTCACATGATATGTCTTTGCCATTATGGCGGTGAAGAATCTGAAACACCCGCCAAGAAATATTAAAGACATGCTAAAGCAGCTGTCGACTGTCCCACAATGGGTGACTGAATTCTAGAAATCGGCGGCTCAGGCTGGAGCTAACATGGCTCTTGCCCGTGCGAAAGCATATTTGCCTGAGCTGGATCTGAAGGCTTTAAAAGATGGATTTCTGAATTCAAGTTGGACGGGTCAAAGTTCTTGGAAGAAGAATACGCCAAATGTATGAGGGAGACCCGACCATTGGCAACTCTCATAGCTGAGGAGCTTGACGTGTCGCACTATCAGGCTGCATATTCAATGGAGAACGAGCGCATCAACCCGCCAAAGGATGAACCCTTTGAGGTGGTGCTGCCTTGACGTAAGAACACCTTTGCTCCTGATGTTCATGCATCGGTTATTGTTCTAGGGCCTTCAAAATTTCAGTCTCTGAAAACAATCTGGTGGCTACAGTCATCGGGTTGACGATGATGAGTCGGTAGAATCGGACCCTGAGGTGGCTACCATAGAATAGTGCTAATGGCGGGTTACAACAGAAGATGCATAATCCGCCAGCCAAGAGTAGCCCCCATGTGTTGGGCAAAAAACTCTAATATTTTCTTGGCTCCTGCTATGAGCCTATAATAGGGGTAGCAAAACTTTGAACTGCTCTACCGTTCCATCATGCACATTCATGCTTATTTTGTTATGGCTAAGTTGTCAAACAACTTTGAACTTCCAATGAGTCTGCCTTGTTATAAAAGCTCTACACTTTGTCTTTGATTACTCCAGTTTTTGCTCAATGAGCCACCAGTTCTACAGTATGAGCCGGCCAATCTAAACTGCCAAAATAGAGTCATCTTTAGCCACTTGTGGTTTTTGAAAAGATGTGTAGAAACGAACTGGTCGTAGTATATCTACAATTTCATAAACCGACTAGCAATTTTTTGAGCTGGTGAAAAAGATGATAGTGTTATACCTGTAGATATATAAGAAATAGCATATTGTAATAACATGATGTAAAAATTAATAATAAGCCGGCTTTGTAAGACTCGGTATAGAGACTGACTTTTGAGGCTCAAGTCTTACTTCAATGAAGCGGGTGTGATAACCCATGGTTTATCCTATCTCTTTGTAAGCCGGCTCTCACGTGACTCAAGCTGGTGTTTTAACCTTGATAAGTTCAGGGTCCAGATTGATTGACCTGTCAAGAGTACACGAGGTCACCTGTTCAGAGTAGCATCTTGCAAACATGCATGTTTAACCATATATTTTAATTGGCTTATAGCCTAGTCAAAAGGGATATTAAAGGCTGACTCGTTGAGTTGGAAGCCCTCAAGTGACTTATGTTCAAAGAATAAAGACTCATGCACAACTTGCTAGGCTGAAACGACAGAGACCCCGAGGTTGAGGGGTGTTGGCTATATTATATTTGAACATAGAGAAGTATATACAGAAAAAACGAGGTAAAGTGAGGAGGAGCCGATGGCTCTAAGTATAATAAGGCCGAAGATGAGCAATGTTCCAAGGCCGGGATGTATGTTCTTCAGAGGTGTATGATCCTTCACATAAATCAATCACGTATTATGACACATTATTGTGGTTCTTGCTAACGATGAAGGGACCTTCCCAAGGTGATCTTCAATCATTCGGAGCACTAAGTCGCCCTGTTGGCAAGTACAGCTTCGAACTCTACGACTATGATAGCGGCGTAGGTCTTTTTGATATATAGCAGATCTAGCTGCTACTAGGTCGTGTTCCTCTTCTAAGGCATCAAAAGAATCGTGACGTGCCTACTCATTGTCTCTTTCAACATAGGCAATAACTCAAGGAGAATCATGATGAATATCGCTTGCTAGTAATGCCTCAGCTCTGTAAACCAGAAAAAATGGTGTATATCCAGTGCATCTGTTTGGAGTTGTTCTAATGCACTAAAGTACCTCGGGGAGTTCTTCGACCCAATAGCTGGAGTGCGCTGGAGCGGAACCATAAGCCGGGGTTTGATCCCTCTTAAAATCTCTTGATTAGCTTGTTTGTCCTGTCCATTGGAGTGTGGATGTGCAACCGCCGCCAAATCAAGCCGAATGTGCTCTCGCTAACAGAACTGCTCCGTAGATCATCTGGATAAATTAGTGTCGGTGTCACTGATGATGCTATGAGGATAGCCAAAATGGAAGATCAACTTTTTCAAAAATTTGACTCTAATCTCCGCGTCACAATTGCTGATAGGTTTCGCCTCAACCCATTTGGTGAATTTATCAACTGCTACCAATAGGTGAGTTTTCTTGTCAGAAGATGGCTTGAACGGGCCAAACATGTCGATCCCCCAGATCGCTAACGGCTAGGAAATTGGAATCATGTGCAACTCTTGAGCCGGCACATGAGCTTGTCTAGTGAACTTTTGACATCGGTCACACTTGCGCACAATGTCCTATGCATCTGCATAAGATTTAGCAAGGCAACATTGATTTCATAAGATTCCGCACTAGTGGCGGGAGCAATAGGAGTACTAATAAAATCATTATTATTAGTATTGGAAAAGTCACACAACTTAGTATTCTCAAACATCTTGGCAAAGCAAGGAGCCAAGCATACGATCAAAAGAAAGGCAAACCAAAGAAGGGCGAACAAAAAGGCAAATCTTTTTGGTATTTTATGAAAATTGTTTTAGAAGTGGGGGAGAGGAAAATGAGAGGCAAATGGTAAATAATGTAAATTCAATAGATGAGTTTGTGATGGGTACTTGGTAGGCTTGATGTGTATCCTCCCCGGCAACGACGCCAGAAATCCTTCTTGCTACCTCTTGAGCATGCGTTGGTTTTCCCTTGAAGAGGAAAGGGTGATGCAGCGAAGTAGATAAGTATTTCCCTCGGTTGATGATAACCAAGGTATCAATCCAGTAGCAGGAGCAAGCAATTGATAGAAAAGCAAATAATCATGTAGTTATCCAAGGCAATGATCATGCATATAGGCATCACGTCCGTGTCAAGTAAACCGAAATGATTCTACATCTACTATTATTACTCCACACATCGACCGACTCCTGCCTGCATCTAGAATATTAAGTTCATGAAGAACAGAGTAATGCATTAAGAAAGATGACATAATGTAGAGGGATAAACTCAAGCAATATGATGAAAACCACATCTTGTTACCCTTGATGGCAACAATACAATACATGCCTCCCTACCCCTACTATGTCACTGGGTGAGGACACCGCAAGATTGAACCCAAAACCAATCACTTCTCCCATTGCAAGATTTACCAATCTAGTTGGCCAAACCAAACCAATAACTCGAAGAGACTTGCAAGGGTATGAAATCATGCATATAAGAAATCAGACAAGATTCAAATAAGATTTATGGATAAACTGAACATAAACTCACAATTCATCGGATCTTGACAAACACACCACAAAAGAGGATTATATTGGATATATCTCCATGAAGATCATGAAGAACATGGTATTGAAGATCAAAGAGAGAGAATAAGCCATCTAGCTACTAGCTATGGACCCGAAGGTCTGTGGTGGACTACTCACGCATAATCGGAGGGGCAATGGAGTTGATGTAGATGCCCTCCGTGATCGAAACCCCTCCGACAGATTACCAAGAAAGGCTCCAAGATTGGATCTCTCGGGAAAGGAGGCTTTCGGCGGTGGAAAAGTATTTGCGTGACTCTTTTTGATGTTGGGGGAATATTTGGGTATTTATAGGACAAGAATTAGGGTTAGGAGACCTGCGAGGAGGCGACAAGCCTGCTAGGCGCAGCCAGGGGGCCCGTGCCTAGCAGGCTTGTGGCGCCCTGGCACCTCACCTGACGTGCACTCCAAGCTTGGATGACTTCTTTCCTTACAGAAAAATTCCTTCTAAAGGTTTTATTCCGTTTGGACTCCATTTAATATTCCATATCTGCAAAACTCAAAAACAAGGAAATAATAGAAACTGGCACTTGGCTCTAGATTAATAGGTTAGTCCCAAAAATAAAATAAAATAGCATATTAATGCATATAAAACATCCAAAACAGATAATATAATCGCATGCCATCATAAAAAATTATAGATACGTTGGAGACGTATCGTCTTCCCCAAGCTTAATTCCTGCTCCTCCTCGAGTAGGTAAATGATAAAACAGAATTTCTGATGTGGAGTGCTACCTAACATATTTATCCATGTAATATTCTTTATTGTGGCATGAATATTCAGATCCGTAAATCTCAAAACAAAAGCTTAATATTGATATAGAAACAATAACATTTCAAGCATACTAGCAAAGCAATTGTATCTCTTCAAACTATAATGGCAAAAGAAGGTTATTCCTACAATATCATATGGTCTGGATATGCTCCATCTTCCCCACACAAAGTATTTATATCATGCACAACCCCTATGAAAAGTCAAGCAATTGTTTTCATACCTTTATTTTCTCAAACTTTTTCAACTCTCACGCAATACATGAGCGCGAGCCATGGATATAGCACTTTAGGTGGAATAGAATATGGTGGAGGTTGTCAAGGAAAGAGAGAACATAGTCTCACATCAACTAGGCATATTAACAGGCTATGGAGATGCCCAACAATAGACATCAATGTGAGTGAGTAGGGATTGCCATGCAACGGATGCACTAGATCTATAAGTGTATGAAAGCTCAAAAGAAAACTAAGTGGACGTGCATCATGAAGAAAAATTCCACTAGCTATATGAATGTGACAAAATAGGAGACTCTCTATCATGAAGATCATGGTGCTACTTTGAAGCACAAGTGTGGAAAAAGGTAGTAGCAATGTCCCTTCTCTCTTTGCTCCCATTTTTTTGTGTGGGAATCAAAGGCCTCTTTTATTCATTTTTTATTTGGGCTTCGCTGGCCTATTTTATTTTCATAAAGTCCGGAATCTCATCCCCACTTATGAGGGAATCATAGCATCCATCATCCTTTCCTCACATGGGACATGCTCTAATAATGATAATCATCACACTTTTATTGACTTACAACTCAAAAGAAAATTACAATTCGATACCAATGACAAAATATGATTCTATATGCAATATGGAAGTGATGGTGCACGTCATAAAAGGAAACGGTGAAAGTTGCATGGCAATATATCTCAGAATGGCTATGGAAAGGCCATGATAGGTATGTATGGTGGTTGTTTTGAGGAAAGATATATGTTGGTTGTTTTTAGGAAGGTATATGGTGGTTGTTTTGAGGAAGGTGTTTGTTGCACCGGCGAAAGCTGCGCGGTACTAGAAAGGCTAGCAAAAGTGGAAGGGTGAGAGTGCGTATAATCCATGGACTCAATATTAGTCATAAAGAACTCACATACTTATTGCAAAATTCTATTAGTCATTTCAGAAAAGCATTAAACACATGCTCCTAGGGGGGAAGTTGGTAGGAGTTAACCATCGTGCGCCCCCGACCCTCGCACAAAGGTCAACAATCTATAAACAAGTCATGCTCCAACTTCCTTACATAATACTTAACCATACGTGCATGCTACGGGAATCACAAACCTTTACACAAGTATTTTTACCAGATCACAATTTTCTTCCTAACATATCTCTTAACATTACCATCTTTATATCTCAAAACTTTATGCAAGGAATCAAACTTCTCATAAATACTCAATGCACTTAATATGGAAGTTTTTATTATATCCCTTTTGGATGCCTATCATATTAGGACTAAATTCATAACCTAGACAAATTACCATGCTGTTTTAGAAACTCCCAAGATATTATAAGTGAGGAATGAGAGTTCAAGTATTTCTATAAAAACGCAAACACCACCGTCCTCTAAAAGATAAAAGTGAAGCACATAGAGCAAATTTCCCAACTCAAAAGATATAAGTGAAGCACGTAGAATATTCTAATAAATTAACGATTCAGCGTCTCTCTCTCAAAAGATGTGTGCGGCAAGGATGATTGTGGCAAACTAACAAGCAAAGACTCATATCATACAAGACGCTTGCTACTTCTCGAGCATGCGTTGGTTTCCGTGAAGAGGAACGGGTGATGTAGCAAAGTAGATAAGTATTTCCCTAAGTTGTTGAGAACCAAGGTATCAATCCAGTAGGAGATACAAGCAAGTCCCCAATAGGTGTACCTACACAAAGAATCAAACTCTTGCACCCAACGCTATAAAGGGGTTGTCAATCCCTTTAAGGTTACTAGCAAGGATGAGATCTAATAGAGATAGATTGCTTAAATGGAAAGTAAAACAATAGGTAAAAGTAATGCAGCAAAGTATTTTTGGTATTTTTGGTTTTAGATCTGAAAGTATAAGATGGAAAATAGACCCGGAGGCCATAGGTTTCACTAGAGGCTTCTCTCATGATACCAAGTATTATGTTGGGTGAACAAATTACTGTCAAGCAACTGATAGAAAAGCGAATAATTATGAAGATATCTAAGGCACTGATTATGCATATAGGCATCATGTCCATGTCAAGTAGACTGAAACGATTATGCATCTACTACTATTACTCCACACATCGACCGTCTCCTTCCTGCATCTAGAGTATTAAGTTCATGAAGAACAGAGTAACGTATAGGTGTAACGTCCCAAAATTTCATTTTGGAATGTTATGAAATATAGCTATGCATCATCATCATCATTGCTTGAATGTATGGATTTGTTGAAATGCTTCTTCTGACTTTCTGAAAGTCCCTTTCAATTTTCAATATGTTGCTTTCACCTATTTGAAAACCTTGGAAAAAGTTCAAAATAAGAGGGAGGAACATGACACTCCACACCAGGGACTTCTTGGTGATTTATTTGAACAATAAAAACCAGGGGCTATTTTGAAAAATATTTGCAAAAGCTTTTAAAACCAAATAGGCAATTTCTAAAAATAATTATTTTTTTCAAATTATTCAAATGACAGAGGAAAAATGTTCATTGAATAGCATTAATTCTCCTGATCATTCTGATATATATATTTCCTACAATTGGAAATGTTTTGAATGATTTTAAATGACTTTTACTGCTCTGGATATTAAAAAGGAAACGAATTTATTTGAAAACGGGCCGGCCCACGGGCATTAACTCGCGAATTCATTACGAACCGGCCGACCGACGCGCTGACGCCGCTCTACCTCTCACTGATGAGCCGGACCCACTGTCCGATGGCGCCATCCGTGCGGTCATCCTCTTCCTCGCGCGCGCGTCACCGTCGCTGGAGATTCCTCTCCCGGATCTCCCTCCTTTTGCCCTCCCCCGACCCCGCACCTGGTCCTATAAATAGCCCTCACTCTCCTCTCTCCATTCCACCCCGAGCCCCCACTCTGCGCTCGCCAGAACCACCCCACACGAACTCGTCGGAGTTCGGATCCCCACCGGATCTTTCCCGAGCTCGTGCCCGTCGTCTCCGTCACCCCGAGCCCTCTCCGACACCACCATACTACTCCGGAGCCTCGCCGCCGTCGCCTGAGCACCTCGGACACCGCCCCCGACCACCGCAGCATCCTCCCCGACCACTTTCGACCACCGGCCACCGTCGAACTCACCGGAGAACCCCGATCCCCTCTCCGTAAGTCGCCGTCTCCACCGTAGCCGTCGGATCCGTAGTCTACGCACGAGATTAGATCCATTTATAACTCGAACCGGTATCCTCTAACGTTCGGTCGACCGCCCGCAAACACCCGCACGCACGCTCCTTCGACCAATAGGAACCTGACACGTAGCCCCTGTCTGATCGTTAGTTTTTTTTCTTTTTCTTTTCTGATTTAGAAAACAGAATGCATCCTGATTTTGTTTTTATCATATCTTTTAAACAATTTGGTGTTTTTAGTTGATTCTTTTTGCAATAGGTCACATATTTCATGTAGTTTCACCGTGTAGTCTTAGATTTCAAATTTGAACTCTAAAATTTGAATTTAATCAAATTTTCTCAAACTACTCAAATCTGAATAACTAGAGTTTAAAAATAGATTTTAGTATGAATCTTTTTGCTACTCCTTGGTATTAGTTAGGACTATAAGCATGCTTAGTTTGAGAATTTTTAGGACGGATTTGTTTAGTGTTTTAACTATAAATAGAATCTTCCTAGTGGTTAGTATAGTTTAAATAATTTAGTTTTTAGTTAGTTTAAATCTGAGTTAGTCATATTTTGTTTTAGTAGGTTCTGTTGTTTCAACTTTAGGTGATTGACTTGTTGTTAATAAAAATGTGATTTGCTTAGTTTATTTCTATATTGTTATAGGAATCTTTACTCTTTTTTCAACTAGGTTTAATTTGATTAAAACAAACTAGTTAGTAATAGTTTCCTTTAACAAAGTTTTAGATAATCAAATTCTGTTTTCTAAGAAAAGTTTTAGTAAATTCATTTCTGTTAGGAGAATTGTTTTATGAATAAAATTATAGTTTATTTCACTCTATTGTTAATAAACTCTAGCCCACTTCATGTAGTAGTGTTTATCAAAACTTATAAAACCCTACTAAGATTTTTCTTAACAAAACGTTAAATGGATTTAATTCTGTTTATTAATAAAATATTTCTATTGTTCTTTTCTTTCAACTATTGTTTTGTTAATACCAATAGTTCTATTTGTTAGTAGTAGTTCACCCATCATCCTTTAGAAAACCCAAACTATGTGTTGATCTTCTTTTCTTTTGATTGTGCCTTGTTTTGTCTTGAGTGATTACTAGTTCATTCCTGATTTTTGTGAGTTACAATATTTTGTTGTATGCTTATTGAGTGCTCTTGTTTGATTCGTTAGATCATCCGAAGTGCGAAGCTTGTTACCTAGAGTCCCTCGAGTACGAAGATCGTCAATCAGGCAAGTCACTTTGGTCATGTATACCTATGTTTTATTGCATTAGTTCTTCCATCACCCCAATTGCATGCAAAGTAGGTAAATTGGAAATTTGGTTACTTGATGTAGTATCATGTGGTAGGCACCCCTCAACCTTTGACACTTTGGCCCTGGGAAACGTTCAATTAATTTTGCTATGCTATTAGTAGACGGGGTTGGGTGTGTGATTCATGAGAGTGTGAGATAATAATTTCAAGACCTACATGATGATCAAGTCTTCAAGACTTCAAGTTTTCAACTTACCTCTGGGTCGATGATGGTTGAACGGCGCCCTGGAGAAACCAGTGGTTAGCCTAGATGATGCTGGAGATGTGCCAGTATTCATGCGAAAAGGTCCACCCAGGCACAAAGAGATGGATGGATGCTTCAAGACCCAAGGCTTACCTGCATAGCCACAAGTCATTATGGGCTCTGGCTTGGTTGGATATCGTGGTGACCCTGGACAGGCGGTGCTACGAGATGTAGAAGAATGGTAGGAAAGGATGGGCACCGACAGAGTCGCAGGGAAACCCTTTGGAAGACCATGTTTTGGTCATCCGTTTCTCAAACACCCTGAAGTGCGAGAAATCAAACGGAGGCGACCAAATTTTGTGGGGAACGTGTGCAAAACTCTGCAGAGTACTCAAACCAAATCAATTAGCCGTGTCCATGGTCATGGACGACTTGAGCCAAAGGAACTGAAACTTCCGGAACCCTCAACACAATTAATATGATGATGTGGGTATTAATAACTTGGGTATGAGAATTGGTTGGTGGAACCATCTCATTAATCAACCAACTTAGTAATAATTTTGCTTAGCCCTCTCTTGATGTAGGAAAATTGGCTTTACGCAAAAACTTACTACCCCACCTGCCATATATGCTTGTAGATTAGATGATTATCTTTTCACACCTCTCTTGTGACTTTGCCGGCATATTCCATATGCTGACCTACATGGCTGCAACGTATCATGTTGCAGAGTTATTTTCCGACCAGGAGTGAGGATACGCTCTACGCTCGGTGAGATGCCCTTGGAGTCAGATGGACTTCACTACCTATGAAGCTTCCGCAAGATTTAGATATTCTCATGAGTTGGCCTTCAACCACTTTATTGTAATCTTTATTGTAATAAAGGACTCGATATGAGATTTACGATTAATAAATGTTGTGTGATTTCCCTTTGATATATACATTGATGTACCGTGTGTGTACCAGCATGATCTTGGGATGGTACGGAAACACCGGAGATTCGACCTTTCAGGTCGGGTCGCTACAGAAATGGTATCAGAGCACACGCTGACCGTAGAACGTAACCTCTAGGATTGGAAAGCCTTAGGACTTATTTCCCTTTTGTCTTTAAAATTCTTATACTCTCATCTACTCGTTTCTGACTTCCCTCCGATTATTTCAAAATTTATAGATGGCCACCTTCATCCCAGTGTTGATCACGGAGTTTTGCCAGCCCGACGCAACGATGCCCTTTGGCAGGGAGCTGATGAGGATCGTCAGGGACGTGATGATTGCTTAGCCGAGCATCACCGGGACTCCTATCATGTATTTTCCACAAGACGGACGCTATAGGATCGAGGTGCACATCCCAGGAAAGACCTTTGGGAATCGGAAGGAACCCATCGACTTCAAGTTTGTGGCACCCAGCTAGATACTTGGGAGAGACATGGCCATTCATCATGCCCTTGGACGTATTCAGGAGGAATACAGAGGTGGAACCATTTCACCAGGACTCAGCATGGTTTGTCGCAGGGATGCCAATGGAAACATCATAACCACTCCCACTGCAGACACCACCATTTCCTATATCCAGACCTTGGAGACTCACATCAGGACTCTGGAGCTTCAAGTTCGTGCTAACATGAAGACGATGAAGGGGCTGATGAACCGTGAGATTGACCTCAAAGTTGACTTACGGGAAGCCGAGTACGAGCACGAGTATGAAGTGAAGGATTTCTTAGAGAGGATCGACAAGCTAAACACTCGCATCGCAACTCTGGAGGAACAGATGGACATGGGTGAAAATCTTCATCCCGAGGGAGACTTGGCTCCTTTCATCAGCGACGATGATGACTAGGAGGAGAGCACCACTGGAGGAGGCTCAGTCACCATGTACTTTTGAGGAAAACTTTAGTTATGCCCCCATGTAACTTTCTTTTATTTTCAACGTTAAAGCGTAGGTCGATGCTTGGTTTGATGGAGATTTGTATCTCGATGTGTGACTTTGAGTTGAATAAATGAATGAGTGCTTGATGTGACATGTTTGTGCATTGCATATGGGTAGTGATTTTCTTTCTAGGCCCTTGTTCTATTCTAATTCTCATCCCTCTGAAAACAGCAAGATGCCTCCACGACTTGAGTCCGATTTCACTTTCCCGCCGGAACTCACGCAACTCCTCCTTCAGCAGAATGCACTGATGCAGCTATTGATCCAGAATCAGACCAACAACCAGAACAACAACAACCTCACCCGTTTTCTAAGACTGAATCCCCCAACCTTCTCCAGCAGCACTGAGCCCATTATGGCAGATGACTGGCTTCGTAAGATGGAGAGGGAACTCGTCACCGCTGGATGTACTGACGCTGAGAAGGTGCGCTTTGCCGCCCATCAACTCGATGGACCAGCAGCTGCATGGTGGGAGAACTACACCACCACATACCCCATTACTGATGTAACTTGGGAGCAGTTCAAGCAAGCTTTCCGCACCACACATGTCTCAGCTAGAGCTATGAGCCTGAAGAAGCATGAGTTTCGCAACTTACGCCAGGGGAACCGTTCCGTGGCCCACTACATGGACGAATTCAGCATGTTGGCCCGTTATGCACCAGGAGATGTGGCCGATGATGCGTCCAAGAAGGAGAAGTTTCTGGAAGGACTCAACGATGAGTTGAGCATGCAGCTGGTAGTGGCTACTTTCAACAACTACCAAGAGCTGGTGGACAAAGCCCTCATCTTGGAGGGAAAACAACAACAAATTGAGAACCGCAAGAGGAAGTATACTCAGGGGAAGTTCAACTCTGGAGCTCATCAGAAGCCCCGCTACTCCCCGTACTCAGGGAATATCGGATCAGGGACCGGTAAGTTTGGAAGGCACACTCATGCCGTGCACAACCATGGAGGCCACAACCATGGAGGAAATGGGAATGCCCGTCCCAACCGTGGCAACTTCAAGACTGACAATGGGAATGGGAACAATAACCAGCACCGTCATGCTCCTACTCAGAAGGATCTGAACCACATCACATGTTTCAAGGGTCAGAAGACAGGGCACTATGCCACCGAATGCCCTCAGAACAAGCAAGGGAATGGAAACGGCAACTCTGTAGCTAAGAAGCCAAACACGTTTCCTCATGCCCAAGTGAACCACCTCGATGTGGAAGAAGTCTATGATCAGCCCGAGACTGTGGTTGGTAAGTTTTTATTGCATTCATGTCCAGTTACAGTACTTTTTGATTCCGGTGCAACTCATTCTTTCATATCAAGGGTAGTTGTGGAAAGTATGGTTTGCCCACCAAAACCCTTAGTCAGCCATTTAAGGTCAGTTCCCCAGGAGGTATGATGATGGCAGGGATAGGATGCCATGCCTTGAAGCTCAATATAGGAAAACATGTTTTTACCCACCGACCTCATTGTCTTAGAATCCCAGGGATTGGATGTAATCCTAGGTATGGATTGGATGACCAAGTATGAAGGAAACCTTGATTGCCCCAACAAGTCTATTTCACTCACCACTCCAGAGAAGAAGAGGATAAAGTATGTATCCCGACAGACCCAGATGAGTGCTCGGTTAAATTCTCTCACAGGAGTTGTTTAGGAGGAAGTACCGGTTGTACGAGACTTTCTAGATGTATTCCCGGAGGAATTACCAGGCATGCCACCAGATAGGGAGATTGAGTTTCTGATAGAGCTACTACCGGGGACGGCCCCAATTTCCAAGAGACCCTATCGGATGCCTGCAAATGATCTATTAGAAATCAAGAAGAAAATTAAGGAGTTATTGGACAAAGGGTATATTCGTCCAAGTTCTTCACCTTGGGGAGCCCCAGTTGTTTTGGTGGAGAAGAAGGATAAAACCTTGAGAATGGTAGTCGATTATCCTGCCTTGAACGAGGTAACTATCAAGAACAAGTACCCTCTACCGATGATTAATGACTTGTTTGATCAGCTCGTAGGAGCCAAAGTATTCTCCAAGATCGATCTTCGATCAGGGTATCACCAATTGAAAATTCGTGAACAGGATATACCCAAAACAGCTTTCACCACAAGGTATGGCTTGTATGAGTATACCGTCATGTCTTTTGGTTTGACAAATGCTCCTGCTTACTTCATGAGTTCGATGACCAAAGTATTCATGGAATACCTGGACAAGTTTGCCGTGGTGTTCATCGATGACATATTGATATTCTCCAAGAGCAAGGAAGAACACAAGGAACATTTGCGTTTAGTTCTGGAGAAGCTGAGAGAGCATCAGTTATATGCCAAGTTCAGCAAATGTGAATTCTGGCTGATGGAAGTCGGATTCCTTGGACACGTTATTTCAGAGATGGAATAGCAGTGGACCCCGCTAAGGTTGAAGCCGTCACCGAGTGGAAGTCACCCACCTCAGTTAAGGAGATCCGCAGTTTCCTCGGACTTGCCGGATATTACCGGAGGTTCATTGAGAATTTCTCAAAGATTGCCAAGCCTATGACGGAGTTGTTGAAGAAAGAGTCTAAGTATATTTGGACTGAGGAATGTGAAGCCAGTTTTCAGGAGTTGAAGAAACGTTTGGTCACAGCCCCAGTGTTGATTTTGCCCAATATTCGGAAGGACTTCCAGGTTTACTGTGATGCTTCACGTCAAGGACTTGGAGGAGTACTCATGCAAGATGGAAAGGATGTAGCTTATGCATCCAGACAACTACGACCTCATGAGTTGAATTATGCCACCCATGATTTGGAACTAGCAGCCGTAGTGCACGCACTCAAGGCCTGGAGACATTTCCTTGTCGGAAATAGTTGTGATGTTTACACCGATCATAAGAGCCTGAAGTATATATTCACGCAGAAAGAGTTGAACCTCAAACAGAGGAGATGGTTATAGTTAATCAAGGACTATGACATGAGATTGCATTATCATCCAGGCAAGGCAAATGTGGTAGCAGATGCCTTGAGTCAGGAAACTTATGTAAACACACTCACCGCGGGAGGATTATCCCAGGAGTTAGCCGATGGTCTCAGAGAGCTCCGGCTAGAGATAGTTCCAAGAGGATATGTTGCCACACTGGAGATCCAGTCCACCTTGACCAAAAGAATTCGTGAAGCCCAGAAGACGTACAAGGATATAGCTGAGATTAAGCAAAGAATGAAAGATGTTAAAGCTAAAGGTTTTTGTGAGGATGAACAAGGAACTCTGTGGTTTGAGAACCGAATCTATGTGCCCAATGACCCAGAGCTCAGGAAGTTGATACTTCAGGAAGCCCACGATTCACCATACTCGATACACCCAGGCAACACCCAGATCTTCCTGGATTTGAAGGAAAGTTACTGGTGGTCAGGTATGAAGAAAGATATTGCCGAACATGTGGCGGTATGTGATGTTTGTCAGCGAGTAAAGGCGGAACATCAGAAACCAGCAGGATTACTCCAACCTTTGCCGATACCCGAGTGGAAATGGGAAAAGCTTGGTATGGACTTCATCACAGGATTACCCAGGACCCGTTCAGGTTATGATTCTCTCTGGGTAGTGGTAGATCGCTTGACCAAGGTGGCTCATTTCATTCCAATGAAGACCACCTATACCAGTGCTAAGCTAGCTAAGATATATATGACCAGGATCGTATGTCTGCATGGAGTTCCAAGGAGTGTCGTGTCAGATAGAGGAACACAATTTACCTCAAAGTTTTGGCATCAGTTACATGAAACTTTGGGTACGAGGCTGGAGTTCAGTACAGCTTTTCATCCGCAGACCGATGGACAGACTGAGAAAGTCAACCAGATTCTGGAGGACATGTTGAGAGCTTGTGCGCTAGATTATGGATCTAGTTGGGATGACAACTTACCTTACGCATAATTTTCGTACAACAACAGTTATCAGACCAGTCTGAAGATGGCCCCTTTTGAGGCTTTATACGGAAGGAGGTGCAGAACACCATTGATGTGGGATGGTGTAGGAGACCGAAAACTTTTTGGTCCCGACCTTATCTGAGATTCTGAAGAAAAAGTCAAGCTGATTCGTGACAGACTCAAGATAGCTCAATCTCGACAGAAGAGTTATGCTGACAGGAAACGTAAGGAAGTGACGTATGAAGTGGGAGACCGAGGATATCTTCGTGTGTCCCCACTTCGAGGAATCAAGAGGTTTGGTGATAAAGGAAAGTTAGCACCCATGTTCATAGGCCCCTACAAAATTCTTGAACGTAGAGGCGAAGTTGCATACAAGCTGGAATTGCTGGAAGGATTGTCCGTAGTTCATGATGTGTTCCATGTTTCCAAGTTGAAGAAATGCCATGCTGAGATGGCTGATATTCCTTTGAGAGACACCGTGCCCCTAGAGGCCATACAACTTGACAGTGATCTAACTTACGAGGAGAAGCCTGTCAGGATCCTCGAGACTGCCAACAGAGTTACCCGCAGCAGGATCATCAAGTTCTGTAAGGTTTTGTGGAGTCACCACACCGAGGAAGAAGCCACCTGAGAACGCGAAGAAGATCTTCGTAGAGACCACCCGCACCTATTTTCTAGCCAACCCGAATCTCGAGGGCGAGATTCATCTTAAGGTGGGTAGGTTCTTAACATCCCAAATTTTCATTTTGGAATGTTATGAAATATAGCTATGCATCATCATCATTGCTTGAATGTATGGATTTGTTGAAATGCTTCTTCTGACTTTCTGAAAGTCCCTTTCAATTTTCAATATGTTGCTTTCACCTATTTGAAAACCTTGGAAAGAGTTCAAAATAAGAGGGAGGAACATGACACTGCACACCAGGGACTTCTTGGTGATTTATTTGAACAATAAAAACCAGGGGCTATTTTGAAAAATATTTGCAAAAGCTTTTAAAACCAAATAAGCAATTTCTGAAAATAATTATTTTTTTCAAATTATTCAAATGACAGAGGAAAAATGTTCATTGAATAGCATTAATTCTCCTGATCATTTATATATATATATATTTCCTATAGTTGGAAATGTTTTGAATGCTTTTAAATGAGTTTTACTGCTCTGGATATTAAAAAGGAAACGAATTTATTTGAAAACGGGCCGGCCCACGGGCATTAACTCGCGAATTCATTACGAACCGGTCGACCGACGCGCTGACGCCGCTCTCCCTCTCACTGATGAGTCGGACCCACTATCCGATGGCGCCATCCGCGCGGTCATCCTCTTCCTTGCGCGCGCGTCGCCGTCGCCGGAGATTCCTCTCCCGGATCTCCCTCCTTTTTCCCTCCCCCAACCCCGCACCTGGTCCTATAAATAGCCCTCACTCTCCTCTCTCCATTCCACCCCGAGCCCCCACTCTGCCCTCGCCAGAACCACCCCACACGAACTCGCCAGAGTTCGGATCCCCACCGGATCTTTCCCGAGCTCGTGCCTGTCGTCTCCGTCACCCCCAGCCCTCTCTGACACCACCATACAACTCCGGAGCCTCGCCGCTGTCGCCTAAGCACCTCGGACACCGCCCCCGACCACCGCAACATCCTCCCCGACCACTTTCGACCACCGGCCGCCGTCGAACTCGCCGGAGAACCCCGATCCCCTCTCTGTAAGTAGCCGTCTCCATCGTAGCCGTCGGATCCGTAGTCTACGCACGAGATTAGATCCTTTTATAACTCAAACCGGTATCCTCTAACGTTCGGTCGACCGCCCGCAAATACCCGCACGCACGCTCCTTCGACCAATAGGAACCTGACACGTAGCCCCTGTCCGATCGTTAGTTTTTTTTCTTTTTCTTTTCTGATTTAGAAAACAGAATGCATCCTAATTTTGTTTTTATCATATCTTTTAAACTATTTGGTGTTTTTAGTTGATTCTTTTTGCATTAGGTCACATATTTCATGTAGTTTCACCCTGTAGTCTTAGATTTTAAATTTGAACTATAAATTTGAATTTAATCAAATTTGCTCAAACTACTCAAATCTGAATAACTAGAGTTTAAAAATAGATTTTAGTATGAATCTTTTTGCTACTGCTTGGTATTAGTTAGGACTATAAGCATGCTTAGTTTGAGAATTTTTAGGATGGGTTTGTTTAGTGTTTTAACTATAAACAGAATCTGCCTAGTGGTTAGTATAGTTTAAATAATTTAGTTTTTAGTTAGTTTAAATCTGAGTTAGTCATATTTTGTTTTAGTAGGTTCTGTTGTTCAACTTAGGTGATTGACTTTCTGTTAATAAAAATGTAATTTGCTTAGTTTATTTCTATATTGTTATAGGAATCTTTACTCTTTTTTCAACTAGGTTTAATTTGATTAAAACAAACTAGTTAGTAATAGTTTCCTGTAACAAAGTTTTAGATAATTAAATTCTGTTTTCTAAGAAAAGTTTTAGTAAATTCTTTTCTGTTAGGAGAATTGTTTTATTAATAAAATTATAGTTTATTTCACTCAATTGTTAATAAACTCTAGCCCACTTCATGTAGTAGTGTTTATCAAAACTTTTAAAACCCTACTAAGATTTTTCTTAACAAAACTTTAAATGGATTTAATTCTGTTTATTAATAAAATATTTCTATTGTTCTTTTCTGTCAACTATTGTTTTGTTAATACCAATAGTTCTATTTGTTAGTAGTAGTTCACCCATCATCCTTTAGAAAACCCAAACTATGTGTTGATCTTCTTTTCTTTTGATTGTGCCTTGTTTTGTCTTGAGTGATTACTAGTTCATTCCTGATTTTTGTGAGTTACAATATTTTGTTGTATGCTTATTGAGTGCTCTTGTTTGATTCATTAGATCATCCGGAGTGCGAAGCTTGTTACCTAGAGTCCCTCGAGTACGAAGATCGTCAATCAGGCAAGTCACTTTGATCATGTATACCTATGTTTTATTGCATTAGTTCTTCCATCACCCCAATTGCATGCAAAGTAGGTAAATTGGAAATTTGGTTACTTGATGTAGTATCATGTGGTAGGCACCCCTCAACCTTTGACACTTTGGCCCTGGGAAACGTTCAATTAATTTTGCTATGCTATTAGTAGACGGGGTTGGATGTGTGATTCATGAGAGTGTGAGATAATAATTTCAAGACCTACATGATGATCAAGTCTTCAAGACTTCAAGTTTTCAACTTACCTCTGGGTGGAGGATGGTTGAACGGCGCCCTGGAGAAACCAGTGGTTAGCCTAGATGATGCTGGAGATGTGCCAGTATTCATGCGGAAAGGTCCACCCAAGCACAAAGAGATGGATGGATGCCTCAAGACCCAAGGCTTACCTCCACAGGCACAAGTCATTATGGTCTCTGGCTTGGTTGGATATCGTGGTGACCCTGGACAGGCGGTGCTACGAGATGTAGAAGAATGGTACGAAAGGATGGGCACCGACAGAGTCGCAGGGAAACCCTTTGGAAGACCATGTTTTGGTCATCCATTTCTCAAACACCCTGAAGTGCGAGAAATCAAACGGAGGCGACCAAATCTTGTGGGGAACGTGTGCAAAACTCTGCAGAGTACTCAAACCTAATTGATTAGCCGTGTCCACGGTCATGGACGACTTGAGCCAAAGGAACTGAAACTTCCGGAACCCTCAACACAATTAATATGATGATGTGGGTATTAATAACTTGGGTATGAGAATTGGTTGGTGGAACCATCTCATTAATCAACCAACTTAGTAATAATTTTGCTTAGCCCTCTCTTGATGTAGGAATATTGGCTTTTCGCAAAAACTTACTACCCCACCTGCCATATATGCATGTAGATTAGATGATTATCTTTTCACCCCTCTCTTGTGACTTTGCCGGCATATTCCATATGCTGACCTACACGGCTGCAACGTATCATGTTGCAGAGTATTTTTCCGACCAGGAATGAGGATACGCTCTACGCTCGGTGAGATGCCCTTGGAGTCAGATGGACTTCACTACCTATGAAGCTTCCGCAAGATTTAGATGTTCTCATGAGTTGGTCTTCAGCTACTTTATTGTAATCTTTATTGTAATAAAGGACTCAATATGAGATTTATGATTAATAAATGTTGTGTGATTTCCCTTTGATATATACATTGTTGTACCATGTGTACCAGCATGATCTTGGGATGGTACGGAAACACCGAAGATTCGACCTTTCAGGTCGGGTCGCTACAATAGGTATGATGACATGATGTACAGTGATAAACTCCAGCAATATGATGAAAACCCCATCTTGTTATCCTTATGGCAACAATTCAATACGTGCCTCCGCTACCCCTACTTTGTCAGAGGGTGAGGACACCGCAAGATTGAACCCAAAACTAAGCACTTCTCTCATTGCAAGAATTACCAATCTAGTTGGCCAAACCAAACCAATAACTCGAATAGACTTGCAATGAGATGAAATCATGGATATAAGAATTCAGAAAAGACTCAAATAATATTCATGGATAATCTGAACATAAACCCACAATTCATCAGATCTCGACAAACACACTGCAAAAGAGTATTACATCGGATAGATCTCCATGAAGATCATGAAGAACATGGTATTGTAGAGCAGAAAGAGAAAAGAAGCCATCTAACTACTAGCTCTGGACCCGAAGGTATGTGGTGAACTACTCACGCATCATCGGAGGGGCAATGGAGTTGATGTAGATGCCCTCCGTGATCGAATCCCCCTCCGGCAGATTACCGGAAAAGGATCCAAGATTGGATCTCTTGGGAACAGAGGCTTCTGGCGGCGAAAAAGTGTTTTCGTGCCTTGTTTTGATAATGATGGAATATTTGGGAATTTATAGGCCGAATATTAGGGTTAGGTGAGCTATCGTGGGCCCAAAAGCGTAGGAATTTATAGGCCGAATATTAGGGTTAGGTGAGCTGTCATGGCCCCCTGGTCACGGGCCTAGGGCTTGTGGACCCATGGTGGCTCCTCTGCCTTGGTTCTCAAGTCTTGGAGTTTCCTTTCATTCTAGAAAAATTCCTTCCGAAGGTTTTATTCCGTTTGGACTCCGTTTAATATTCCTTATGTGCAAATCTCAAAAACAAGGAAAAAACAGAAACTGACACTAGGCTCTAGATTAATAGGTTAGTCCCAAAAATAATATAAAATAGCATATTAATGTATATAAAACATCCAAAACAGATAATATAGTTGCATGGAACAATCAAGCATTATAGATACGTTGGAGACGTATCAGCATCCCCAAGCTTAATTCCTGCTCGTCCTCGAGTAGGTAAATGATAAAAATAGAATTTTTGATTTGGAATGCTACCTAACATATTTATCCATGTAATATTATTTATTGTGGCATGAATATTCAGATCCGTAAGATTCAAAACAATAGTCTAATATTGACATAAAAACAGTAATACTTCGAGCACGCCAACAAGGTAGTTGTGTGCTTTCAAAATAACATGGGCTTTGAAAGTTATCCCTACAAAATCATATGGTCTGTCTATGCTCCATCTTCCCCACACAAAGTATCTAAATCATGCACAACCCCGATGAACAAGTCAAGCAATTTTTTCACACTTTTGGTGTTCTCAAACGTTTTCAACTCTCACGCAATACATGAGCATGAGCCATGTATATAGCATTATAGGTGGAATAGAATATGGAGGAGGTGCGAGGGAAAAAAAGGAGAAGATAGTCTCACATCAACTAGGCGTATCAACGGGCTATGGATATGCCCATCAATAGATATCAATGTGAGTGAGTAGGGATTGCCATGCAACAAATGCATTTAGAGCTATAAGTGTATGGAAGCTCAAAAAGAAAACTAAGTGGTCGTGCATACTGAATATCCACTAGTTATATGAAAGTGACAAAATAGGAGACTCTCTATCATGAAGATCATGGTGCTACTTTGAAGCACAAGTGTGGAAAAAGGTAGTAGCAATTGTCCCTTCTCTCTTTCTCTCATTTTTTATTTTTTTTATTTTTTATTTTGGTGGGCTTCTTTGGCCCATTTTAATTTTTTTAAAGTCCGGATGCTCATCCCAACTTGTGAGGGAGTCATAGCGTCCATCACCCTTTTCTCTCATGAGATAATACTCTATTAATGAAAAATCATCACATTTTTATTTACTTATAACTCAAAGAAAGAAATATTACAACTCGATACCTATGACAAAATATGACTCTATATGCAATATGAAGTGATGATGCAAGTCATAAAAAACTACATAGTGGAAGTTGCATGGCAATATATCTCGGAATGGCTATGGAAATGACATAATAGGTAGGTATGGTGGCTGTTTTGTGGAATATATGGTGGCTGTTTTGAGGAAGGAGGGTTTGGTGTACCGGCAAAAGTTGCGCGGTACTAGAGAGGCTAGCAAAGATAGAAGGGTGAGAGTGTGTATAATCCATGGACTCAGCATTAGTCATAAAGAACTCACAGACTTATTGCAAAAGTCTATTAGTTATCAAACAAATCATTAGACGCATGCTCCTAGGGGATAGGTTGGTAGGGGTTAACCATCGCGTGCTCCCGACCATCACACAAAGGTCGACAATCATTAAACAAATCATGCTCCGACTTCGTTACTTACGGTTCACCATACGTGCATGCTATGGGAATCACAAGCTTTAACACATGTATCTCTTCCAATTCACAACTAATCACTAGCATGACTCACATATGACCATCTCTATTATCTCAAAACTATATGCAAGGAATCAAACTTCTCATAGTTTTGAATGCACTTAATATGAAAGTTTCTATTATATCCCTCTTGGATGCCTTTATATTAGGACTAAATTCATAACCTAAACAAATTACCATGCTGTTTTAATAAACTCTCAAAATAATATAAGTGAGGAACGAGAGCTCAATAATTTCTATAAAATATAACACCACCATGCTCTATAAAGATATAAGTGAAGCACTAGAGCAACATTGCCTAGCTCAAAAGATATAAGAGAAGCACATAGAGTATTCTAATAAATTCAAGATTCATCGTGTCTCTCAAAAAAGATGTGTGCAGAAAGTATGATTGTGGCAAACAAAAAAGCAAAGACTCATATCATACAAGACGCTCCAAGCAAAACACATATCATATGGTGAATAAAAATATAGCCTCAAGTAAATTTACCTATGGATTGAAGACGGAAGGGGGGATGCCTTCTGGGGCATCCCCACGCTTAGGCTTTTTGGTATCCTTGAATATGACTTGGGGTGCCTTGGGAATCCCCAAGCTTAGGCTCTTGCCGCTCTTTATTCCATAGTCCATCAAATCTTCACCCAAAACTTGAAAACTTCACAACACAAAACTCAACAGAAAACTCATGAGATTCGTTAGTATAAGAGAAATAAATCACCACTTTAGGTACTTTTTTGATATCATTCTTTATTTATATTTGTGTAATACCTACTGTATTCTAAATTTTCCATGACTCATACCCCCCGATACGACCCATAGATACATCAAAATAAGCAAACAACACAAAAGAGAGAATCTGTCAAAAACAGAACAACCTGTAGCAATCTATAAACTTCGAATACTTATGGAACTCTAAAATTTCTGAAAATTAGTAAAATTAGGGAAATTTGTATATAAATCTTTCATAAAAAATTCAGATCAATTCGACACTCTGAAAATTTTAGAAAATTCCTGGACTGAGCGCAAAAGTTTGTGTTTTTCAGCAAGATCAAATCAACAACTACCATAGATCACCCCAAAGGTTTTACTTGTCTCAAACACTAATTAAAACACAAAAACACAATTACCACAGAAGTAATAATGTGCAAAACACACCCCAAAAAAAGCAAAAAGCAAAAAGCAAAATAAAATTGGGGTGCCTCCCAACAAGCGCTATTGTTTAACGCCCCTAGCTAGGCAAAACACAATAGATCTAGGTATTGTCATCTTTGGTATTGGCAACTTTTGTGAATACTTCCTCGAATCCAAGAGGTTCCTTAGTTATATAAAAAACCATACTTCTAGGACAAAAGTCAAGAAATTCTTTTGTAGCAATCGGTTCTTGATAAAGTTAGGGTGAACACTTATCATCTTAAGTTCTTCGTCCCCTTTACTAGAGGATTCACCCTTATACTTGGGAACGTAAACAAACTTGGCAGCCTTAGAAAAAGGAAATTTAGGAGTGGTTTGAACAGCGGAAAAAGCAGAACCCAAGTTGGTAATAATGTCCTCTAGCTTTCCTATTCTAGAGGAATATTGGTCCAATTTTTCACTAACTATAGGTTCCTTTTCCCTTAGGGTTTTTAGAGTAACTCCTACCTTAGATCCATATTGAGTGATATGATTATGGATCTTTTTATGCAAGTTTTCAATGAGCTCTATAGTAGCAACTTTATTTTCAATGATATCTAGCCTTCGCATAACATGTTCCAAAGTTAAAATTGTTTCATTCACCATGAGAGGGGGCGGACCTACCAAATTAATCATAGCATTACAGGAATCAAAAGTATTGCTTCCCAAGAAATTTCCTCCCATAATGGTATCCAAAACATATCTATTCCAATGAGAAACACCCACATAAAAATTGCGAAGGAGAACGGTAGTAGATTGCTTACGAATAGATATATTTTGAGTATTGGAAATTCTATACCAAGCATCTTTTAAGTTTTCTCCCTCCCTTTGCTTAAAATTAAGAACTTCGTTCTCGGGAGTAATAGTGATAGTAGCAAGGCTAGCCAAGAGTCTGAGCGGTCTAACACACAGGCAAGCAAACGAAAAGACGAACAAAAAAGCAAATAAAAAGGCAAATCTTTTTGGTATTTTCTGAAAATTGATTTATAAGTGGGGGAGAGGAAAACGAGAGTCAAATGGAAAATAATGTAAATTCAAGAGATGAGTTTGTGATAGGTACTTTGTAGGCTTGATGTAGATCTCCCCGGCAGCGGCGCAAGAAATCCTTCTTGCTACTTCTCGAGCATGAGTTGGTTTCCGTGAAGATGAACAGGTGATGCAGCAAAGTAGATAAGCATTTCCCTCAGTTGTTGAGAACCAAGGTATCAATCAAGTTGGAGATACAAGAAAGTCCCCAATAGGTGTACCTACACAAAAATCAAACTCTTGCACCCAACACTATAAAGGGGTTGTCAATCCCTTTAAGGTTACTTGCAAGGATGAGATCTGATAGAGATAGATTGCTTAAACGGAAAGTAAAAAATAGGTAAAAGTAATTAAACAAAGTATTTTTGGTATTTTTCGTTTTAGATCTGAAAGTATAAGATGGAAAATAGACCCGGGGGCCATAGGTTTCACTAGAGGCTTCTCTCATGATATCAAGTATTACGGTGGGTGAACAAATTACTGTCGAGCAATTGATAGAAAATATACTAATTATGAAGATATCCAAGGCAATGATTATGCATATAGGCATCACGTCCGTGTCAAGTAGACCAAAACGATTCTACATCTACTACTATTACACCACACATCAACCGACTCCTACCTACATCTAGAGTATTAAGTTCATGAAGAACAGAGTAACACATTAGGTAAGATGACACGAAGTAGAGGGATAAAATGAAGCAATATGATGAAAAACCCATCTTGTTATCCTTGATGGAAACAATACAATACGTGCCTCGCTACCCCTACTTTGTCACTAGGTGAGGACACCGCAAGGTTGAACCCAAAACTAAGCACTTCTCTCATTGCAAGAATTACCAATCTAGTTGGCCAAACCAAACCAATAATTCAAAGGGACTTGCAAAGATATGAAATCATGCATATAAGAATTCAAAAAAGACTTAAATAATATTCATGGATAATCTGAACATAAACCCACAATTCATCGGATCTCGACAAACACACCGCAAAAGAGTATTACATCGGATAGATCTCCATGAAGATCATGAAGAACATGGTATTGAAGAGAAAAGAGAGAGACGAAACCATCTAGCTACTAGCTATGTACCCGAAGGTCTATGGTGAACCACTCACGCATCATCAGAGGGGCAATGGAGTTGATGTAGATGCCCTCCGTAATCGAATCCCCTCCGGTAGATTACCGGAAAAGGCTCCAAGATTGGATCTCTCGGGAATGGAGGCTTCTGGCGGCAAAAAAGTATTTTCATGGCTTGTTCTCATAATGATGGAATATTTGGGAATTTATAGGCCGAAGATTAGGGTTAGGGGAGTTGTCGTGGGCCCACAAGCCTGCCCGACGTGCCCTACCCCCTGGGTGCGGCCCTAGGGCTTGTGGTCCCACGGTGGCTCCTTTACCTTGGTTCTCAAGTCTCGTAGTTTCCTTTCATTCCAAAAAAATTCCTTCTGAAGGTTTTATTCGGTTTGGACTCCGTTTAATATTCCTTATCTGCAAATCTCAAAAATAAGGAAAAAACACAAACTACCACTAGGCTCTAGATTAATATTAGTCCCAAAAATAATATAAAATAGCATATTAATGTATATAAAACATCAAAAACAGATAATATAATAGCATGGAACAATCAAAAATTATAGATACATTGGAGACGTATCAACGCTCCAAGCAAAACACATATCATGTGGTGAATAAAAATATAGCCTCAAGTAAATTTACCGATGGATTGAAGACGAAAGAGGGGATGCCTTCCGGGGCATCCCCAAGCTTAGGATCTTTGGCATCCTTGAATATGACTTGTGGTGACTTGGGCATCCCCAAGCTTAGGCTCTTGCCACTCCTTATTCCATAGTCCATCAAATCTTTATTCAAAACTTGAAAACTTCACAACAGAAAACTTAACAGAAAACTCGGGAGATCCGTTAGTATAAGAAAATAAATCACCACTTTAGGTACTATTGTGAACTCATTATTTATTGATATTGGTGTTATACCTACTGTATTGTAATTTCTCCATGGTTCATACCCCCCCCCCCCGATACAACCCATAGATACATCAAAATAGGTACACAACACAAAGAAAACAGAATCTATCAAAAACAGAACAATCTATTGCAATTTGGAAACTTCGTATACTTATGTAACTCAAAAAAATGAAACATTAGGCCAACCTGGGAAATTTATATATCAATATTGTGTAACAATTTCAAACTCATTCTACGCTCTGAAAAATTTAGAAAATTCCTGGAATGAGCGCGAAAGTTTCAGTTTTTCAGCAAGATCAAATCAACAACTACCATAGATAACCCCAAAGGTTTTACTTGGATCGAACACTAACTGAAACACCAAAACACAATTACTATAGAAGTAATAATGTGGGAAACACTCAAAAACAGAACACAAAAAGAAATTTGGGTTGCCTCCCAACAAACGCTATTGTTTAACGCCCCTATCTAGGCATAACCCTTTCAATGTTGCTCACATAAAAAGTATTAATTGAAAATTTCAAGAGAGCATCATGAATCTCATAACAAGCACATTAAGTCTAACCCACTTTCTATGCATAGGGATTTTGTGATCAAACAATTTATGGGAGCAAGAATCAACTAGCATAGGAAGGCAAAACAAGCTTAACTTCAAACTTTGAACACATAGAGAGGAAACTTGATATTATTGCAATTCCTACAAGAATATGTTCCTACCCTATAATAATTTTTCAGTAGCATCATGAAGGAATCTCACAATATAAATATCACACAAAGCATTCTTTTCATGATCAATTATAGCATACGTGTCATCACCAAAACTTGGGGAACAAAAAATACCATCTTCATCAAGCATAGCATCCCCAAGCTTGTGGTTTTTCATATCATTAGCATCATGTATATTTAGAGAATTCATACTAACAACATGGCAATCATGATTTTCATTCAAGGAGATATCATGAATCACCTTATAATTTTCTTCTTTCAACACTTCATCAAAAACTTCATGATTTTCAAGAAAAACTTCATAGAGATAATCAAGTGCACTCAACTCACTAGCAATTGGTTCATCATAATTTGGTATTTGTAAAAGATTAGTAAGTGGATGAGGATCTATATCAATAGATTTTTCGCAAGCGAAGATGCAAGCAAATAGCAGTCACATGGCAACACAAGCAAACATAGAAAACAAGAGATCTGACGAGCGAAAGAAGGGCGAATAAAAAGGAAAATATTTTTGGTTTTTTATGAAAAACGTTTTAGAAGTGGGGGAGAGGAAAACGAGAGGCAAATGGAAAATAATGTAAATGCAAGAGATGAGTTTGTGATGGGTACTTGGTAGGCTTGATGTGTATCCTCCTCGGCAACGGCGCCAGAAATCCTTCTTGCTATGTCTTGAGCATGCGTTGGTTTTCCCTTGAAGAGGAAAGGGTGATGCAGCAAAGTAGATAAGTGTTTCCCTGAGTTGTTGAGATCCAAGGTATCAATCCGTTAGGAGGAACAAGCAAGTCACCAATGGTTGCACCTACAAAAACAATCAAACTCTTGCACCCAATGCTATAAACGGGTTGTCAATCCCTTCACGGTTATTTGCAAGGATTAGATCTGAAAGAGATAGATGTAAACGAGTGCGGAAATTATTAGATAAATAAATTGCAGCAAGGTATAGATCTGAAAATATATGATGGAAAATAGACTCGGGGGCGATAGGTTTCACTAGAGGCTTCTCTCTTGAAGGCAAATATCATGGTGGGTAAACAAATTACTATCAAGCAATTGATAGAAAAGCGAATAATCATGTAGTTATCCAAGGCAATGATCATGCATATAGGCATCACGTCTGTGACAAGTAGACCGAAACGATTCTGCATCTACTACTATTACTCCACACATCGACCAACTCCTGCCTGCATCTAGAGTATTAAGTTCATAAAGAACAGAGTAACACATTAAGAAAGATGACATGATGTAGAGGGATAAACTCAAGCAATATGATTAAAACCCCATCTTATTACCCTCAATGGCAACAATACAATACGTGCCTCGCTATCCCTACTATGTCACTGGATGAGGACACCGCAAGATTGAACCCAAAACCAAGCACTTCTCCCATTGCAAGAATTACCAATCTAGTTGGCCAAATCAAACCAATAACTCGAAGAGACTTGCAAGGATATGAAATCATGCATATAAGAAATCAGAGGAGATTCAAATAAAATTCATGGATAATCTGAACATAAACTCACAATTCATCGAATCTTGACAAACACACCACAAAAGAGAATTACATCGGATAGATCTCCATGAAGATCATGACGAACATGGTATTGAAGATCAAAGAGAGAGAATAAGCCATCTAGCTACTAGCTATGGACCCGTAGGTCGGTGGTGGACTACTCACGCATCATCGAAGGGGCAATGGAGTTGATGTAGATGCACTCCGTGTTCGAAACCCCCTCCGACAGATTACCGGAAAAGGCTCCAAGATTGGATCTCTCGGGAATGGAGGCTTCTGGCGGCGAAAAAGTATTTGCGTGGCTCTTTTTGATGTTGGGGGGATATTTGGGTATTTATAGGCCAAGAATTTGGGTTAGGAGACCTGCGAGGAGGCGACAAGCCTACTAGACGCGGCTAGGGGGCCCGCGCCTAGTAGGCTTGTGGTGCCCTAGCACCTCCCCTCACGTGCACTCCAAGCTTGGATGACTTGTTTCCTTCCAGAAAAATTCCTTCCGAAGGTTTTATTCCCTTTGGACTCCATTTAATATTCCATATCTGCAAAACTCAAAAACAAGGAAAAAACAGGAACTAGCACTTGGCTCTAGATTAATAGGTTAGTCCCAAAAATAATATAAAATAGCATATTAATGCATATAAAACATCCAAAATAGATAATATAATAGCATGCCATCATCAAAAATTATAGATATGTTGGAGACGTATCAGGTCTATCCTCTGGAATTTGTAATTCTGTCCAAGCATCGATGAAATCCACCAATGCCTTGGATTTAATGCTTGTCCGAGGCATATATTTCACCTGGTGGGGACCAAGCTAAATTGCCCACTTGGCGATTTGACCAGTAGCCTCCCTATTTCATTTGATCTCGAAGGGGGGCTGAGCTGACCACAATAATCGGATGCTCCTGGAAATAATGCTTTAGTTTCTAGCTCGCCATGAAAACACCAAAGACCAACTTTTGCTAATGTGGATACCGTTGTTTGGAAAGAGTCAGAACTTAGCTGACAGAATAGACAGGCCGTTGTACTGGGTACTCCCTTCCTGCCTCTTTGCACTCGGTGACAACTGCAACACTTACAGCTTTGGAGTTGGCAGCAATGTACATGAGCATAGGCTCTTTGTTGATCGGGGTGGCTAGGACGGGCGGCTCAGCCAACTGTCGTTTAAGCGCTTGAAATGCTTCATTGGCTGCATCCGTCCAGACAAAATCATTTGTCTTTTTCGAAAACTGATACAGAGGAATCACTTTTTCTCCCAGGCGGCTGATAAACTGGCTTAACACCGCGATGCGACCAGCCATGCGCTGACTTGATTGATATTGGTCGGCTTAGCAAACGACGTCATGAACTTGATCTTATCTGGGTTAGCTTTGATGCCACGCTCAGAAACCAAAAATCCCAGTAATTTACCTACAGGAACACCGAAAACACATTTGGTCAGGTTAATCTTCATTTTGTATACCTGAAGATTATCAAATGTCTCCTTGAGGTCATCAACAAACGTCTTCTTCTTCTATGATTTGACGATGATATCATCAACATAGGCGTGAATATTGTGTCCAAACTGTGGATGAAGGCGGTTCTGAACACAACGTTGGTAAGTAGCCCCCCGCTTTGAAGCCCCAAAGGCATAGAGACATAGAAAAAATCACCAAAGGGAGTGATGAAAGTCGTCTTCTCTTGGTCCTCAACAACCATCTTAATCTGATGACAGTCGGAGTATGCATCCAAGAAACATAAATGCTCACAGCCAGCAGTAGAATCAATGAGGTCATTGAGGCGGGCGAGCAAAAGGATCCTCGGGACAAGATTTAATGAGATCTATGTAATCAACACACATACTCCAAGTGCCATTCTTCTTCAGAACAAGCATTGGATTTGCCAACCACTCAGGGTGAAAAACTTCAACGATCAACCCGATAGCTAGGGGCCGGGCCACCTCTTCTCCAATACCCTTGTGCTGCTCCTCGTTAAAATGACGGAGCTATTGACATACTGGTTTCATCTTTGGATCCACATTAATGTGGTGCTCAGCGAGTTCCCTCGGTACTCCAGGCATGTCTGAAGGTTTCCATGCGAAGATGTCCCGATTCTCATGGATGAACTCGATGAGTGCGCATTCCTATTTGGGGTCCAAGCCAGTTCCAATAGTGAACTGCTGAGATGAATCGCCCGGGGTAAAGTCAATTTGCTTTGTGTCCTCAGCCGGCTTGAACTTTAGTTGAGTCTCAAATTCAGTGGTGAGCTTCTTGAGGGGGTTCATATCTATCGGATCAACATTGGCTATGTAGGACTTCAATTCCTCCGCAGCACAAGCAGATTCACCATAATCTGCATCCCCTTCTTCACATTCCTGAACTATTTTCTGGCTTCCATCCACAGTAAAGGTGTCATTTGGTACGAGCATCTTGAGTTTGAGATAAACATAGCAAGGTCGGGCCATTAACTGAGCGTAAGCTGGCCGTCCAAAGAGGGTGTGGTAAGGGCTCTTGATCTTCACCACTTCAAAAGCCAAGGACTCGCATCTGTAATTGTATTCTTGGCCAAAAGAAGGAGCCATGCTATACTTATATGATAAAATGAACAGTGGGTTAACATTCTATAAGAATCGTATATTTTGAAACTTGATGCTTATGTTACTTAGTTTATGAATATTACTATGTTGATGTTTATTAATTCATCGATCCTCAGTGATCATACCTGCAATAGACTACATGTTGGGTAGCATTTCACATCAAAAATTCTGTTTTTATCATTTACCTACTCGAGGATGAGTAGGAATTAAGCTTGGGGATGTTGATGCATCTCCAACATATCTATAATTTTTTATTGATCCATGCTATAATATGACCATTCTAGGATACTTTTTGGGCAATTATATGTCAATTAATATTATTGTTGAGCACTAACCTATTAACCCAGTGCCAAGTGCTAGTTGTTGTTTTTTGCGTGTTTTTAGCTTTTCAGGTTTACATCACCAAACAAAGTTCAATTACCACGAAACTTTTTTATGTTTTTCTAGTCCAAAATAAGATTTGGAAGCTTTAGGAGAAGACTAGAGGCCGCACGAGGGAGTGAGCACACAACAGGGTGCTCCTAGGGGGTGTGGTCGCACCCTGGTGTGTGGTGGCCCCCTCGGGTGCCTCCCGATGCCCCTCTCTGTCCTATAAATTTCAATAAATCCCAAAAACCCTAGAGAGCTTACGTAACACTTTTTTCCACCGCCAAGTCTTTGTACCGCCATGTGCCCATCTAGAGCCCTGTTTCGGTGCCCTGCCAGAGGGGGGATCGATCATGGAGGGCCTCTACATCAACGTTGCTACTCCCATGTCGATGTGTGAGTAGTCTACCACAGACCTACGGGTCCGTAGCTAGTACCTACATGGCTATCTCTCTCCTGATATTCAATACAATGATCATCGCCTCTTAGCTTTGATCTATCTAATGTAATTTTTGTGTGCGGTGCGTTTGTTGGGATCCGATGAGTTGTGGGTTTATGTTCAGATTATTCATGATAAAAGATTTGAGTCTTCCCTGAAATCTATTCTGATCCTTATTCGCTTGATTATTATAGTTTCATAAATCTCTCCGGTCTATTGAAATAGTTTGGCCAACTAGATTGATATTTCTTCAATGGGAGGTGTGTGTTGAAGTGGGTTCAATCTGGCGGTGCTCTATAACCCAGTGACAAAAAGGGAGAAGACATGTCTTTGTATTGTTTCCACTAAGGATAAAATGATGGGGTTAATTCTTATTGATTGAGTTTTCTTTGTCTACATCTTGTCATCGTTCCCCAAGCATTACTCTGTTTGGCATGAACTTAATACTTAGAAAGGCAAGCATATAAGCGCTCTCGACGTGGAGTAATAGTAGCAGGTGTAGGAAGGAGTTGACCTATTTTCTTATGGACGTGATGCCTATATACACATGATCATTTCCATGAATAAATATTGCATAACTATGTGCTTTTCTATCAATTGTCCAACAGTAATTTGTTTACCCACCGTATGCCTACTTCATGGGAGATGCCACTAGGAAAAACTATGGCCCCCGGGTCGATCCAAATATATATTTACAAAAATATCATTTACCTCATTGTTCTTATTTACTTTCTATTTTATTTTTCAATTTATAATTATATACTATCATCGACACTACTTATTAGCTTGCAAGTAATGAGTCCAAGGGGATTGACAACCCTTTTGCCCGCGTTGGGTGCAAGTCTTTGCTTATTTTGTGTAATCTCTGAAGATGGGGGTTGCATGCTACTCTATTCGTTCGATAAACCTTGGTTTTATACCGAGGGAAATACTTATCTATATTTTGCTGCATCACCCGCTCCTCTTCGTGTAAAACCCAACAAAGATCACAAGTATTAGGCAACAGATGTCACTTTGACCATTCTGGATCCGCCAATTGGGGTGTCATCCCCTGCGGGGTGGAGGAGGAAATGGCAGTCCGCATTGCACTCCGCCGCTCCCGCGAGGACAATTCCTGGGTGATGGCAGGATCTGTGTGACGTGACTCCATAGTGTCGGCTCAACAAGCGTACGGGTCCTCTCGGGCCAGATCATCACGGTCCTGACGATTGGAAAATCTCTCCTTCCCTATCACCGGTTTGACAAACTATGAGTCCCACCGAAAACGGGCTGCCCATCGTGGTAAGGAGAGGATAAGGGCCATCGAGGCTCGTACCGCAAAGGAAATGACGGTGGCTGATGCAGCAGCGCGGGCGGCCGCGGAGGAGGAAGCCATCCATGCCCGCATTTTGAAGAAACGACAGTGGAAGAACATGCGCGTCCTCACCTGAGGGCATAATCGGGAGGGTCCGTGAAATGGCTAGTATGCCACCAAAGGAGGAGAAGGAGGTCAGCGGCGGCGAGGACAGCTCCAACGACAAGCAGATCCGGGTTGATCGATACTGCATTTTCGGCTGGTACTTTCGTGAGAAGGATGGCAATAAGGGCTCCAGGAAGGGCAAGGGCAACTGTGGATGATGTTCACCATAGCCAAAATGCCAAATTTTGGTAGTCTGATGGCATGTTAGTAGTGATGGAGTAGCCGAACGATGTGTGTAAAGCAGTTGCATGAGTTTGTATGAATTAAGACATGAGACCTGAACGACCAATGTCCGCGGATGCGACACTCACTGTTCATGCCTCAAATAATGCATTATACAAAAGGATACCTCAAATTAGAAACCTCGAATCCATATTATTACATGCAACGTAAACCTAATACTAAGTGGAGCTTGTCTGGCCCTGTTGTGCCCATGTTTGGCGGCTAGTTGACCCCTTGTAGCGTAGGTCCGGTCGTCGATGAGCTAGAGTAGGGCATGGGACACTAGCCAGCTCACGGGTCGAGCTCCTGCTGTCTCCCATGCCCTACTCTTCCTTGTCAGAGCCCATAACCCAAACGATGTCGATGGATGCGAGGTTGATGACGGATCCTTCCTGGGAGGAGCCGACGCCCACAACGACACGGTTGCGATGCTCTCACTAGTTCACCCTACGGGGCGGCGGAGAGTGTGACTCCGCCTCTCAAACGTCCACCACCGTGAGGGCCTCTGGTGCCTCCCGCACCTACTGCCTTGCACGGCAGGCATGCTGCGCCTGATACGTCTCCAACGTATCTATAATTTTTGATTGTTCCATGCTGTTATATTATCAATCTTGGATGTTTTATAATAATTTTATAGTCATTTTATATCGTTTTTTGGTACTAACCTATTGAAATAGTGCCAAGTGCCAGTTGCTATTTTTCCAAGTTTTCTACATCGCGGAAAATCAATACCAGACAAAGTCCAAATGCCACGAAACTTCAAGATGATTTTTTATGGGTCATAAGGAACACAACGGGCCCTGGCTGCGCCTGGGCGGTGCCCCAAGGGGGGCACAACCCACCAGGGTGCGCCAGGAGGCCCAGGCGCGCCCTGGTGGGTTGTGCCCACCTCGGGTTCCCCCGGACCACCTCTTTGGTCTATAAATACCCCAATATTCTAGAAACCCTAGGGCAACAGACGAAATATCCATCCAGCCACCGCAGAGTCCTGAACCACCAGATCCAATCTAGACACCATCTCGGATGGGGTTCACCACCTCCATTGGTGCCTCTCTGATGATGCATGAGTAGTTCGTTGTAGACCATTGGGTCCATAGTTAGTATCTAGATGGCTTTATCTATCTGAATTCTCAATACAATGGTCTCCTAAAGATCCATATGATGTAACTCTTTTGCGGTGTGTTTGTTGGGATCGATGAACTTTGAGTTTATGATCAGATCTATCTTTTCATATCCATGAAAGTTATTTGAGTTTCTTTGATCTCTTATATGCATGATTGCTTATAGCCTCATATTTCTTCTCTGATATTTGGGTTTTGCTTGGCCAACTACATCTATTTATCTTGCAATCGGAAGAGGTGCTTTGTAGTGGGTTCGATTTTACGGTGCTTGATCCCAGTGACAGAAAGGGAAATGACATGTATGTATTGTTCCTACTAAGGATAAAATGATGGGGTATATCTCTACATAGAGAGAACTTGTCTACATCATGTCATGGTTCTTATTGCGTTACTTCGTTTCTCCATGAACTTAATACTTTAGATGCATGCTGGATAGCGGTCGATGTGTGGAGTAATAGTAGTAGATGCAGGCAGGAGTCGGTCTACTAATCTTGGACGTGATGCCTATGTAATGATCATTGCCTGGATATAGTCATGAGTATTTGAAGTTCTATCAATTGCCCAAAAGTAATTTGTTCACCCACCGTTTGCTATTTTTCTCGAGAGAAGCCACTAGTGAAACCTACGGCCCCCGGGTCTCTTTCTCATATTATTTGCCTTTGCGATCTACTTTTCTCTTGCATTTATTTTCAGATCTATATTTCCAAAAACCCAAAAATACCTTGATGCACTTTATTTTATTTGGCGTTCGATCTATAAACATTTACAACTTTCTCCCGTCCACGTGCCTTATTAGCGCCATTACCTGAAAGGGATTGACAACCCATTTAACACGTCGGGTCACGAGTATTTGTTATTTGTGTGCAGGGGTCGTTTACGTTGTGTTGCTTGGTTCTCCTAATGGTTCCATAACCTTGGTTTCATATCTGAGGGAAATACCTACCGTCGCTGTGCTGCATCATCCCTTCCTCTTTGGGGAAATACCGACGTAGCTTCAAGCGATATCAAAAGGAATTTCTGGCGCCGTTGCCGGGGAGGATCTTCAACATATACCAGGTTCCTAATCACAAATTTCATCTCCTTAAAATTTTCATTATTTGCCATTGGCCTCTCGTTTTCCTCTCCCCCACTTCACAAAAAATTGTCGTTTTATTCGCCTCTCTTTTTCTGTTCATTGTTTTCTTGCCGGATCTGTTTTTGAGTGCAATCTTGTTGTGTGGTCATCATGACTCAAGAGAACACCAAGTTATGTGATTTCTCAAATACCAACAACAATGATTTTATTGGCACTCCGATTGCTCCTCCCACCACTAGTGTGGAGTTTTGTGATATTAATACTACTTTGCTGAATCTTGTTATGAAAGATCAATTTTTCGGTACTCCAAATGAGGATGTCGTGTCCCATCTTAATACCTTCATGGAATTATGCGATATGCAAAAGAAAAAAGATGTGGACAATGATGTGGTTAAGTTGAAATTATTTATGTTTTCTTTGCATGATTCTGCAAAAATTTGGTTCTCTTCTTTGCCTCGCAATAGTATTGATTCTTGGAATAAGTGCAAAGATGCTTTTATCACTAAGTATTTTCCTCTCGCAAAAATTATTTCCCTTCGAACCCAGATCATGAATTTCAAGAAACTTGAACATGAGCATGTTGCACAATCTTGTGGAAGGATGAAAATGATGCTAAGGAATTGCCTAACTCATGGGTTAAATCTTTGGATGATCATACAAACTTTTTATGCGGGATTGAATTTTGTTTCTCGTAATCTTTTCGATTCTCCCACGGATGGTACATTTATGGAAATTACTGTGGGTGAAGCCACCAAATTGCTTGATAATATCATGGCAAAATATTCACAATGGCATTCCAAAAGGGCTCCTACTAGTAAAAAAGTTAATTCAGTTGAATAAATTTCTTCTTTGAATGAAAAAATTGATGCTCTTATGAAATTGGTTGCTAGTAAAAGTGTTCCTATTGATTTTAATGTTATGCCTTTGTCTATTTTGATTGAGCAAAATAGTGATGCCATAGATGTGAATTTTATTTCTCGAAACAACTTCAATAACAATGCTTATAGAGGTAATTTTAATCGTAGGCCTTTTCCTAATATTTCCTCTAATAATTATGGTAATTACTATGCAAATCAATCTTATAATAATAATAGGAACACCTCTGATCTTGAGAATAATATTAAATAATTTATCAGTACACAAAAAGTTTTCAACACTTCCATAGAAGAAAAGTTGAGTAAGATTGACGATTTGTCTAGAAGTGTTGATATAATTGCTCATGATGTGGAAAATCTCAAGATGAAAATTTGTGTGCCTAAGGTAGATGAATCAATTAAATCTCTTTATGTTTCTATGGATGAAAGTAAGAAAAGAACCGCTATGCTTAGAGCTAAAAGAGAATCTTTAGAAAAAAGCGTTTTCTAGTGATTTCTTTCGTAAAAATGATGAAGATCTTAAAATCATTGGTGTTTCTTCTATTGATTCCTTTTTTAGTAAAGTTAAGATTTATTAAAAAGGGATTGGAGAATATTCAACTTTAGGTAGAAGGCGTCCCAATATTTCGGAGGGTGAAAATCTTGTTAAGAAAATTGATGAAAGTGGGTTTGGAGAGGCCAAAACTTTAACTAGTGACGTGCCCACTCTTTCGGGTTACAAAGACTTTAATTATGATAGTTGCTCTTTGATTTATTGTATTTCTTTGTTGCGATCCATGATAAATTCACCCCATGCTTATGAACAAAATAAAGCTTTTACTAAACATATTGTTGATGCTATGATGAAAGCTTTCGAAGAAAAATTGGAGTTAGAAGTATCAATTCCTAGAAAATTGCATGATGAATGGTAACCTACTATCAAATTCAATATTAAAAACTATGAGTTTTTTTTCTTTGTGTGACTTGGGTGCTGGTTTTCTACAATTCCGAAATCTTATGTGATGTGCTTGGTCTTACCAATATTGAATCATGTTCTTTAAATTTGCACTTGGCGGATTCTACTATTAAAAAGCCTATGGAAGAATTAATGGTGTTATTATTCTTGCAAATAGGAATTATGTGCCCATAGATTTTATTGTTCTTGATACTGATTGCAATCCGTCTTGTCCAATTATTCTTGGTAGACCATTTTTACGCACTATCGGTGCCGTGATTGATATGAAAGAAGGAAATATTAAGTTCCAATTTCCTTTGAGGAAGGGTATGGAACACTTTCCTAGAACAAGAATTAGTCCACCATATGTATCAATCATGAGGGCATCTTATGGATCTCGGAACAAAGATCACAAAACTTAGATCCTTGCAGTATGCCTAGCTAAGGGCGTAAAACAATAGCGCTTGTTGGGAGGCAACCCAATGAATTAAATTTATTTTTTCTTTTTGATTTCTGTTCTTGAGTTTTTACACAATTATGTTACTGTTATTATTGTGTTTTTTGTGTTTTAATTAGTGTTTGTGCCAAGCAAAGCCTTTGGGATCATGTTGGGTTATAGTTGCTTTGATCTTGTTGAAAAACAGAAACTTTGTGCGCCAGTCACGGAATTATTAAAAATCATAGAAGCGTGATAAATTTCTGTTTTTACAAAAGATTGATATAAAAATTGCACATGTTTTCCTAATTTTTTAGAATTTTTCGAGTTGCATAAGTATTCGAACAAATCAGATTACTACAGACCGTTCTGTTTCGACAGATTCTGTTTTCTTTGCGTTGTGTGCTTTTTTTGATGGCTCTATGGTTTTCTTTGATGATTTTTTTCCATATAAAAGTTGGAATACAATATGTATAATTCAACAACAAAATATGAATTGGTTTAATACAATACTTATAGTAGTGATTTATTTTTCTTATACTAACGGATCTCATGAAGGTTTTGTTGAGTTTTGTGTGATTGAAGTTTTCAAGTTTTGGGTTATCTTACGATGGATGAAGGAAGGATGGAAGAGCCTAAGATTGGGGATGCCTAGGCATCCCAGGTCTTATCCAAAAATGAGCAACCAACTAATCTTGGGGATGCCCCCGAATGGCATCCCTGCTTTCTTCGAACGATCATCGGTATTTTACTCGAAACTATAATTTTATTCGTCACATGATATGTGTTTTGCTTCGAGAGTATTGTATGATATGAGTCTTTGCTTTTTTTATTTTGTGTTTTAAGTATTGATCCCTTGCTGGACACACCTATTTGAGAGAGCCAAAATTACGTCATGACTTGTTAGAATTGCTCTCTATGCTTCACTTAAAAAAAATTGAGCAACGGACTTGCTCTAGTGCTTCACTTATATCTTTTTGAGCACGGTGTGCTTAGTATTTTTGAAGAAATGCTCTATGATTTCACTTAGATTTATTATAGAGTTGGTACAATTTCAAGAAATTCTCTCTTGATTCACTTAAATTATTTTGAGAGAAAGAAGAAAAATTATGCTCTTGATCTTCACTTATATTTGTTTGAGCTTATGAAAAGCAACACATGAAAATTAGTCCCAAAGTGATAGATATCCAAGAAGGATATAATAAATATTTCATGAAGATCATTGGACAAAATAAACTTGATTTTTAGTAATAGTGTTGAGATATGATGATGTGATATGTGAGTTATGTTGATGAGTAATTATGCTTTAGTAAGAATATTGGTGTTAAGGTTTGCGATTCCCTATGCAAGTACGAAAGTCAATAGTCATGCAATGAAATTATATCCTACTTGTGGTGCATTATTTGGTGTTATTTATGCTTAATGCTTGCTTATGAGATTATCCGTTTCATGGTTGGTCGCTTCTCAATCTTTTGCTAGCCTTCATTTTTGCACCAAGTATGAGCTCTACTCGTGCATCCAAATCCTTAAACCCAGTTTTTGCCACATGAGTCCACTATACCTACCTATATGTGGTATTTCCGTGCCGCTCTAAGCAAATTTCTATGTGCCATCTCTAATTTTCAAAATAAACTTCTCTTTTGTGTGTTTGTTTCGCTCGCGGAGTGGTGAGGGGTGGCTAATATTTTCCATGCTAGATGTGTTATTCTCACGATGAGTGTTTATTCAGTTGTCATTGCACGAGAGTAAGGCAAAGGTATTAGGGATGCCCAGTCCCGAAATGCAAATATCAATTTACTTTATGTTGTCAAATAATAAATTCCTTGGAAAGTGTTGGTATGGAGGGCATCTGTGATACGGTTAGACATTGAAAGTGAAAGTATGGTGGAAAAAGGAATAAACTTTATTTTCTGTTTGGGAACCGCCTATGATATATCTAGCATGGAAAGTGTTGGGAACTCTAAGTCGTTTTTGTTGGTGGGATGGATACACCTCCCAAAATGTTTTTATCTCTAAGCTTTTCGCTTTGAGCTCTGGCACCTCTACAAATCCCTACTTCCCTCTGTGAAGGGCCTTTCTTTTACTTTATGCAATATTTATTTTTGAATTTGAGTCTCCGTCTTCTCTTACCAAAGCATCAACTAGGAGGCAATATGATCGTACTTAAGTATTGGGTGTAGCTAATATTCGAGTGTGTTTCATGAATGGATCAATGTTTGAGCATGATGGGCTAGGGATAACTTATTTTAGCGTTGATATTTTGAAAGACATGGTTGCTTGTTGATATGCTTGAGTATCTAAATTATTATGTCAAAACTAGACTATTGCTTTGAACAACTAAAACTCCAAATGTCCATGCTATAAGAAAAAGAATATGATATGACATGTTAGGCAGCATTCCACATCAAAAAAATTGTTTTTATCACTTACGTACTCGAGAACGAGTAGGAGTTAAGCTTGGGGATGTTGATACGTCTCCAACGTATCTATAATTTTTTATTGTTCCATGTTGTTATATTATCAATCTTGGATGTTGTATAATCATTTTATAGTCATTTTATATCATTTTTGGTACTAACCTATTGACATAGTGCCAAGTGCCAGTTGGTATTTTTTCCATGTTTTTTACATCGCAGAAAATCAATACCAGACGAAGTCCAAATGCCGCGAAACTTCACGATGATTTTTATGGGCCACAAGGAACACGGGCCAAGGCTACGCTTGGGGGGTGCCCCGAGGGGGGCACAACCCACCAGGGTGCGCCAGGAGGCCCAGGCATGCCCTGGTGGGTTGTGCCCACCTCGGGTGCCCCCCGGACCGCCTCTTTTCACTAAAAAATACTCCAATATTCTAGAAACCCTAGGGAAATAGACGAAATATTCATCCAGCCGCCGCAGAGTCCAGAACCACCAGATCCAATCTAGACACCATCTCGGATGGGGTTGACCACCTCCATTGGTGCCTCTGCGATGATGCGTGAGTAGTTCTTTGTAGACCTTAGGGTCCGTAGTTAGTAGCTAGATGTCTTTCTCTCTCTCTCTCTCTTAATTCTCAATACAATGGTCTCTTCGAGATCCATATGATGTAACTCTTTTGCGGTGTGTTTGTTGGGATCGATAAACTTTGAGTTTACGATCAAAGCTATCTTTTTATATCCATGAAAGTTATTTGAGTTTCTTTGATCTCTTATACGCATGATTTCTTATAGCCTCGTATTTCTTCTCCAATATTTCGGTTTTGTTTGGCCAACTTGATCTATTTCTCTTGCAATGGGAAGAGGTGCTTTGTAGTGGGTTCGATTTTACGGTGCTTGATCCCAGTGACAGAAAGGGAAACAACACGTATGTATCGTTGCTACTAAGGATAAAAAGATGTGGTCTATCTCTACATAGAAAGATCTTGTATACATCATGTCATCGTTCTTATTGCATTACTCCATTTCTCCATGAACTTAATACACTAGATGCATGTTGGATAGCGGTCGATGTGTGGAGTAATAGTAGTAAATGCAGGCAAGAGTCAGTCTACTAATCTTGGAAGTGATGCCTATGTAATGATCATTGCCTGGATATCGTCATGAGTATTTGAAGTTCTATCGATTGCCCAACAGTAATTTGTTCACCCACCATTTGCTATTTTTCTCGAGAGAAGCCACTAGTGAAACCTATGGCTTCCGGGTCTCTTTCTCACATTATTTGCCTTTGCGATCTACTTTTCTCTTGCATTTATTTTTAGATCTATATTTCCAAAAACCCAAAAAATACCTTGTTGCACTTTATTTTATTTGGTGTTCGATCTATCAACATTTACAACTTTCTCCCGTCCACGTTCCTTTCTGGCGCCGTTACCCGAAAGGGATTGACAACCCCTTTAACACGTCGGGTTGCGAGTATTTGTTATTTGTGTGCAGGGGTTGTTTACGTTGTGTTGCTTGGTTCTCCTACTGGTTCCATAACCTTCGTCTCATATCTGAGAGAAATACCTACCGCCCCTGTGCTGCATCACCCCTTCCTCTTTCGGGAATATCGACGTAGCTTCAAGTGACAGCAGCGGCATGTTAGCGTCTATGGACACCCATAGCACATCCTTAGTGCGCCAACGAAGGGATTGTGCGTCCACCACGACGTGCAGACGCTAGATGGACCGCACCGTCTCCTGTGAGGCAGTGATGCCAGATCCAAGCACCGGTTGTGCCGACTCAATGGATTCCCAACGTTGCGAGTCCGAGCGCTGACGAAGGTTAGCCGCCTCCCGGGAGCAGCAGAGTGCAAGCCGGACGCCCATCTCCTCCTCGGGGACGCATGAGATGACCTTGTGGTCGACGGATCTAAAGGTGAAGGACTCGGATCTACTTCCCTCTGAGGGAGTCCTGGACTAAGGGGTCCTCGGGATGCTGGCCTATCTCCCAATAGGCCGGTTTGGTGGGCCACTCTCTTACTATCATAGGAAGGGCCGGATATGCCACGACCCCGTGTTTTATAAGGAAGACTCAAAGGCACGTCGTGCACTCCAAGTCAAGAAGAGGAAATCGACATCTCCATCCCCCGAAGGAGACCTATCATGTGTAAACCCTAGGTATCCTCCGGTGTCTATATAAACCGGGGGGGTTAGATTGTAGGGCAGAGAAACTCATCTCAGGTTTTGCTATCTGATCTCGTGGTAGATCAACTCTGTAACCTTCATAAATATCAATATAATCGAGCAGGAAGTAGGGTTTTACCTCCATAGGTGGGCCCAACCCTGGGTAAACATTCTATCTTTCGTTCCTTGTTACCATCAATCCTAGACTCACATCTCGGGACCCCCTACCCGAGATTCGCCGGTTTTGACACCAACATTGGTGCTTTTATTGAGAGTTACACTGTGATCGCCAAAGGAATCGATGGCTCACTTAGTCACTAGCGAAGAATTCCGTAACATGGACTCCTTTTTCCCTGGACAGATCTTCGCTTTCGGCAGCATCGTGTTGCACGCTGACCCAACCGTCCGCCTTGGCCGGGTCTGGAGTTTCACCCCTGAACAAGAGGTCAGATTCGGGAATCTAGAGTTCTCTGTAGACTATCGGGGCGATCTTTTTCTCACCGGGCTTGCGATATCATCTGATGCACCCAAAGACTCGGAGGCCTTATCTTCGAATTTCGCTCCCGACTTCGCCCACGGGACCAGCCCCGATGATGATCTGGCTTCTAGTCTGGATTCAATCACAGTGCTAAAGGACCAGGGGTGAGCTCCTGCCAAACACACTCTTTGTGCGATCGCGTTGGAGGTTAACTCCGAAAACTCCAGGCGGACCGATCCGATCGAGTTGTCGACTCTCAACAAGGCTCTAGATCGGATCTTATCAATAGGAAGTACAAAAGAACCGACCTCAATCCAGGCTCAGATAGGTCGAAAGGCGGGATTAGGGAATTTTTCGAAGCACCCACCACCCAGTTAGTAGCCACTGTCGAAGACTTAACCGATATGTTGGACTACGCCTCCGAGGAAGCACAAGACATGGATGAAGAGGATCGCGCTCCTGCCCCCGTCAGCACCGGGCGATGGACTGCCACCTCCACCTATGACGTCTACATGGTGGATATTCCAGCCGACAAGGGCGAGCACACACCCGAAAACAAATGGCAATAAATCGGGTGAAGAGTCGTCAAGGCGCCGGAAACAGCGCAAACGATCAAAGGCAAAAAAGGGGAAGGGAAGTCATTGCTGACACCGAGGAAAACGACACCCCGAAAGACCTCAGCGATCCTGATATTCCCGAGCAGCCGCTACAGGACCAGGAGAGGCTGGAAGATCAGCGCGACCCTGAGGATCTAAAAGATTTCGAGGATGCCAACTACCTCCCCCTGTTGAGGAGGAGTACATCCTGGAAGCCGAAGACTTCACCGTCCGCGAAAACCTTGAGGATCAGGAATGGTTTAGGCAACAGCTTATAGCGACCATCCGAAGCCTGAAGGCAAAAGAAGGGCAGCTTAAGGCCGAACAGGATACCCTCAATGATAGATGGACGAGGGTCCTATCAGCCGAAGAAGGGTACGGTACCGGTCTATCGGACCAACCCAAGAGCTATCCACGCCGACGGCTGCTGCCGTAGTTCGACGACGAGGTCCCCAATACACCATATCCCAAGCACACTCCATACGACAAGCCAGACCGCCCTCCTTAAGGATGGGATTGGACGGCTGGCGACGCCGGCTATAGGCCGGTGATAGCCCGGAGGAGGAGAAAAGAGCAAGTAGAACCTAAGGACAGGTACGACCTGCGACATGACCTGGATTATAGAGTACGCCGCACGAGTTCCATCTACGAATCTAGAGGGTACTCCCTCGATAGACGAGACGGATACCAGCCTAGGCTCGACCACAAAAACAGAAGTCGGGAACAATACCTGGCTAGATCAGGCGCCGACAACAGGCGGGACATAGCCCGGGTCAGAGGCGCTGCCCACCCACTATGCTTCACCGACGAGGTGCTGCAGCATCAGTTCCCATAAGGGTTTAAACCCGTGAACATATAGCAATACGACGGGACGACAGACCCAGCCGTGTGGATCGAGGATTTCCTCCTCCACATTCACATGGCACGAGGAGAGGATCTCCACGCCATCAAATATCTAGCCCTAAAATCAAAGGGCCAGCTCGACACTGGCTAAACAGTCTCCTCCAGAATTCAATCGGTCGCTGGGAGGATCTCGAGGACGCATTCGATCCAACTTCCAGGGCACCTATGTATGACCGTCGGACTCCTCCGACCTAAGCAACATCTTCCAGAAGGCAGGAGAGTCAACTCGCCAATTCTGGAATCGGTTCTTGACCAAGAAAAACCAGATCGTCGATTGCCCAGATGCCGAGGCAATAACCTCTTTCAGGCACAATATTCTAGATGAATGGATGGCTTGCCAGCTCGGTTAGGACAAGCCTAGGACCATGTCTGCCCTTACATCACTCATGAACCACTTTTGCGTGGGTGAGGATAACTGGCTACCTAGACGAAGCCACCACCCCGAAGACCCCGGCACCTCCAAAGTCCGGGATGGAAATGGTAAACCACGACACAACAAAAGTAAACGCCGACACAACAATGGAGATGCCGACGACATGACTATTACCGTTGGTTTCCGCAGCCCCCGAAATGGGTAGCGGAAGAAACCTTTTGAAGGCAATCATGGAAGACCTACCCCACTGGACAAAATCATGGAGAGGCCTTGCCTATTCCATGGCACCCAAGACAAGCCCGCCACCCACTTCAACCGTAACTGTTGGGTGTTCAAACAAGCTCGCAAACTCGTAGCCGGAGAGCAAGGCAAGGGCCCACGCAGCGAGGACGATGACGAGCCCTGCGGTTCGAGCAATGGAGGACAGAAGTAGTTTCCTCCAGAGGTAAAGACTGTGAACATGATATACGCCACTCACATACCCAAAAAGGAGAGGAGGCGCGCCCTTCGAGAGGTCTACGCCGTAGACCCTGTAGCCCCGAAGTCCAACCCATGATCGGTGTACCCGATCACCTTTGACCGACGAGACCATCCAACCAGTATCCGTCATGGGGGTTCGGTGGCCCTCGTCCTAAACCCCATTATCGATGGGTATCACCTCACTAAAGTCCTAATGGACGGAGGAAGTAGCATCAGTCCGATTTACTCAGACACGGTGAAAAAGATGGGTATAGATCCATCAAGGATCAAACCTTGCAACACTACCTTTAAAGGAGTGATCCCAGGCGTCGAAGCCCAGTGTATGGGCTCTGTGAGCCTGGAAGTAGTGTTTGGTTCACCCGACAACTTCCATAGCAAGGAAAATCTTCGTCATTGTCCCTTTCTGCGGCGGTTATCATGCCCTGCCCGGCCGCACAATGTTCGCTCGCTTTAACGCCGTCCCACACTACGCATACCTCAAGCTCAAGATTCCCAGGCCCAATGGGGTCATTACTGTCAATGGCAACATAGAGCGTTCCCTCCGAATGAGGAACATGCATTGGCCCTAGCGGCCAACTTCCATTATGATGACGATCACCAACACCGAAATCTTCCATAAAGGCTCGTAAGGTTGACAAACGAGCTCGGTCTCAGTCCGAACCCCCAGAATCTTCTTCTCTCCAGAAATAGGGACACGCTCCTCATTGCATAGCCCTAGCGCCCGTCAAACATGTGCCAATACAGCAGAACTTTGCACTCAAGATTCCATGGGAAGCAGTGGGGAACAACTATCAAAGGGAAAGTGTTCGGTTGGACTAAACTACTGCCAGTACATGTCCTCGGACAAACACAGGTACCATCAAGGACCTGCTAAAGCATAAAGCTCACCCATACTTCGGCGACTTCTCAAGATCTTCTTCCCAAGGTCTGCTCGCCGACACCAATCACCCTTAAAGGAATGCAACTCCCTAGGGGCGTAGGAGCGAACATGCGACTGGGCACATCAAGGATGTCAAAACCAACCATCGAAGACCCCTGGTACAACCTCTCCTCTGTAAACTTTATATTACCTCGTCAAATACCTGTAAAGAGTGGCTTCAGCAATTTGAGTTATAAGAATTAATGAGAAAATAATATACCATTGTACTTGGCTACTTCGCTGTATTTTATGCTACACACTCTGTTCTTCCCTCATCAATGCTTATTGCGAAACTGTTCAGTATACATTACGATGCAACCGGCTAATAGACCGGGGAATTGAATTTAAAATATCACCCTAAGAATCACCCCAACACAATTGATCGTGTGTTCGGCGTCTTGGATTTTGCTTTATATGCATTGGATCTGAATTATGTCTTGGGTCAATAGTTGGGTTGCCCGGCTCCTGTGTTTGCCCTCTTATGTACTGCTCGTTTGGCTAAAAGGGCAAAGGGAGAACCACTGCGATTGTGCTTCCAGCTCGGCTGGTCAAGCACCTCAGGGGAGAAAGCCGAAAACTGACTGTCATAGTAAGCAAGAACAGATCTGCAAGTCCGAGCATAAGTTTCATACTAAAAAATCGATAGAGGTTATTCCGTGTCATACGATGGGTCTCGTACTTGTACAAACCATGTGATTTGGCTTTAGCCTTGGTACATCCGAACATCAGAAAACACTGGGGGCTAGTTATTAGCCCCCGCATTTTTTAAGCTCCTACGGCTAAGTGAAAGCGATAAAGCATCATAGTCCGATTGCCTTCTTCCCCTCACACTACCACCTTCGGGCACTGATACCTTGCTAAGGGTCATAGTGTGGAGGCAGAAACACCTCGCATAGTATCTACATGGGGGCTGAAGCCGATGACTCACAACTTTCAAATAAAACGGCCACATGGGAGTCACGATAAATACAAAACTCAAAAGACATGATAAACCATGCAGCCTCATTATAAAGTATTAACAGTCATTGGACATATTATAGCGCACTCATTCATAAAAATAACCTTAGAGCATTGGGCCTATATAGCCCGAGAACCCTCCATCACTATGGAGAAGTATTTCCTGGGGCGCCTATGCTCTTTTCCACGGGGGCAGAGGTGTAGTGGCCATCTCGGCCGGCTTGAGCTTGTCTAGTGCATCATGGTCCTTGCAAAGGCCATCCGAGCTCCCTCGATGCATGTAGAATGTTTAAAAGCGTCAATCTGAGGCGCAACATCACATAGTTTCTTCACCAAGCCAAAGTAACTGCTCAGCAGCGGCTCTGTAGGCCACAGCCGGATACAGAGATCCGCCATGGCTGGCTCCGCCATCCTGTGCAACTTCATCTGCTCGATCAGAAGAGGAGAGTGCTCGGGGGTTTCAAACTATGCCCAGAATAGCCGAGCCTCGTCGTTCTCATCCCACGAAGCATAGAATTTGTTCGCATCCTTGCACCCCTTCAGAGGTCTGAATAGGAGCCTAAGGAACGCCACACCTAGGTGAGCAATGCAAACCAGCTACTAACAAGTCTCCAACGTATCTATAATTTTTTATGATGGAATGCTATTATATTATCTGTTTTGGATGTTTTATATGCATTAATATGCTATTTTATATTATTTTTGGGACTAACCTATTAATCTAGAGCCAAGTGTTAGATTCTGTTTTTTCCTTCTTTTTGAGTTTTGCAGATATGGAATATTAAACGGAATCCAAATGGAATAAAACCTGTGGAAGGAATTTTTCTGGAAGGAAACGAGTCATTCATGCTTGGAGTGCACGTTAGGGGAGGAGCCAGGGCACCACAAGCCTGCTAGGAGCGACCCCCCCTGGTCGCGCCTAGCAGGCTTGTCACCTCCTAGCAGGTCTCCTAACCCTAATTCTTGGCCTATAAATACCCAAATAGTCCCCCAACATAAAAAAGAGCCACACAAATACTTTTCCGCCGCGGAAAGCCTCCGTTCCCAAGAAATCCAATCTTGGATCCTTTTCCGATAATCTGCCGGAGGGGGTTTCGATCACGGAGGGCATCTATGTCAACTCCATTGCCCCTCCGATGATATGAGAGTAGTCCACCACAGACCTACATGTCCATAGCTAGTATCTAGATGGCTTATTCTCTCTACTTGATCTTCAATACCATGTTCTTCATGATCTTCATGGAGATCTATCCGATGTAATCCTCTTTTGTGGTGTGTTTGTCAAGATCCAATGAATTATGAGTTTATGTTCAGATTATCCATGAAACTTATTTGAATCTCCTCTAATTTCTTATATGCATGATTTCATATCCTTGCAAGTCTCTTCGAGTTATTGGTTTGGTTTGGCCAACTAGATTGGTAATTCTTGCAATCGGAGAAGTGCTTGGTTTTGGATTCAATATTGCGGTGTCCTCACCCAATGACATGGTAGGGTAGCAAGGCATGTATTGTATTGTTGCCATTGAGGGTAACAATATGGGGTTTTCATCATATTGCTTGAGTTTATCCCTCTACATCATGTCATCTTTCTTAATGCATTACTCTGTTCTTTATGAACTTAATACTCTAGATGCAGGCAAGAGTCAGTCGATGTGTGGAGTAATAGTAGTAGATGTAGAATCGTTTCAGTATACTTGTCACAGACGTGATGCCTATATGCATGATCATTGCCTTGGATAAATACACGATTATTCACTTTTCTATCAATTGCTTGACAGTAATTTGTTTACCCACCATGATATTTGCCTTCAAGAGAGAAGCCTCTAGTGAAACCCTTTGGTCCCGGGTCTATTTTCCATCATATATTTTCAGATCTATACCTTGCTACAATTTATTTATCTTTTACTTACCGCACTCATTTACAACTATCTCTTTCAGATCTAATCCTTGCAAATAACCGTGAAGGGATTGACAACCCCTTTATAGCGTTGGGTGCAAGAGTTTGATTGTTTATGTAGGTGCAACCATTGCTGGCTTGCTTGTTCCTCCTACTGGATTGATACCTTGGTTCTCAAAAACTAAGGAAAATACTTATCTACTTTGCTGCATCACCCTTTCCTCTTCAAGGGAAAACCAACCATTGGTGACCATGTGCTCGGTCCTCTTAAGGGCTTTTAGAACAGTGTAGGACAAATGGTTCCTTGTGCATCGTTGGTCACTCCTAGGTGTTTGACCCCTGAGTAAGTTTTTTCAAACCCACCCAGGGCTCGGGGGCTACTACATATATAAAGATATCTCAAACTTAATAAAATTAAATTTTTCAGAGTATTACGTGGCTCACCTTGAAGACCATCAAGGGACCATTGAAGACCCCTTTCAGTCCGCTATCAACAGACTGAATTCCTTGGAAGACCGCACCCATAAGGGTGCGGTGATCCTCGGAGATGGAGGCGCTTGATAGAGCTTCCTCCATCATGACCGGCCACCTAGTCATGGGTGGCAGCGGTGGCGACCGGCCAACCCGATCTCCAATAGGGGATTGAACCAGTAGCTCCAGAGGCACAGTGCGCTCCGGAGATGTCCTCGAAGGGGATTGGACATTCCTCTGTTCTCCCTCCTCAACGGCCAGGAGAGTTTCCTCCCCTGGTCTTTGGCGGTCGAGGCATTAACCTCGGCCATGACATCATCGCCCCCACCGCCTGTGTTCGGCTCTGAAGGAGCCTGGCGCAATAACACCTCTACGGCCTCTTTCGAAGCCCTGGAGGTTTGGGGTGTGATGCAATCCCACTCTCTGCCAGCTCGGCGAGTGGAGACTCCCCATCCGATATTTGGTCGGTGGGGAGAACGCATGGTGGGCTGCACATTAAAAGGCATTCGTCCATTTAAAACATTAAAAACTTCACAGAAATAACCTAGGGGGTCTTTGGATTAGTACCTTTGGGTTGGGGTCTTGACCATTAGGTTCCTTCGGGGAACCCTCTCAAAGTCCTCGGACTTAGCGTCGGAGTCCAAGATGTCGTCAGCCAGGATTAACCTGGGCCGACACGCCCTCTTCGGGGCAGGAGGATGTAGATCCTCCGCGGTGTCCAACAATGCCGCCCTCTTTCTTGTGAGGGGGAAATCGCCTTCCCCCCTCATCCTTGTGCTCTTCCTCATGAGTAGAGGAGGCATGGGTTTCCTCGGACATAGTGTCTGGCAGGTCCCGTATGCGGAGGCCTTCTCGGTTTCTCTTCTTTTCCTTCTTGTCCGGTGCTGTGTACGGCAACGACGAGCATCAACGTCAGCAGATCCGACCCGAGGCCTTCGGGCTGTGGAGCCAGACAGTCCATTTTGATGGCCTTGCTTAGCCACGCCTATAAAGATAAGAGGGAGGTTGTTCAGCTCTTTATCACACAACAGTGCCAGAGTATTAAAATTATATCATACCTGGGTAGGAGGGTTATCGGTGCTTAGGCTCAAGTCCTCCTCCTCAGCTGGCCAGCTCTTCTGAGGCTTGAATAATGCCTTCCAAAACTTCTGGTGGGTAGTGCGGAAGATTCTTTGCACCGTAGGATGGTCCTCGAGCCGATAGGCCCACATTGGGGAGGCCTGGCACTGGCAGGGAAGAAGATGGAGGTGGAGCACGATCTGGACCACATTGACCAGCTCGATCTTGGTCGCGATCATCGAGGAAATGCGCTTCTGTAGCGATTTTACCTCTATGTCCGACCCCCAGTCAAGGCCCTTTTTGAGCCACGATGTTAACGTCGTAGGAAGTCCAGATATGAACTCGGCAGGTGAGGGAGTCCTAGACTAAGGGGTCCTCGAGCCACTGGCCTATCTCCCAATAGGTCGGGTTGGTGGGTGATAATCCCCAAGTGCAACGAATCATCATAGCAATTTCCAAAGGTGGAAGTGATAAGTATGGAATGTCGAACCCACAAGGAGCTAAAGGTAAGATCAATATTCTCTCAAGTCCTATCCGCTATCGATACGACTCTAGGTACACCGAACGTTTGCTTCCATCTAGAAACGAGAAATAAAAGTATGTTGTGGGTATGAAGAGGATAGCTTTGCATGATAACGTAGAACTAAAATATAAATATAGATATTGTTATCATAATATTACAATATATTACAAATAGCGAGTATAGAATAATGATGGGTCGGTGTGCGAAATTATCCTAGGCAATTGTTAACAAGATCGGAAGTCATCATTGCAATTTTATATGAGGGAGAGGCACAAGCAAACATACTTTCTCTACTTGGATCATATGTTGCCAGTGTCAAATCGGGCATATCTCATAGTAGGGGTCCTAAGCTAGGCATCTTGGAGTGATGGTAACATGGACACAGGATTTTACCCAGGTTCGGGCTCTCTCAAGGAGATAATACCCTACGTCCTGCTTTTGATTGTATTGATATGGGGGATAGTACAGAGTACATGAATCTACCACGAGATTATGAGATGTAATATAATGATCTATTGACTAGCATGGCCTCAGTTTATATATGCACCATATGCCTAGGGTTTAGAGGAGTCCTTGTCTTGTGCGCCAAGTCTTGTGGAATCTCCCTTGTATGCGTCATGGGCTACCCGAAGTGGCCCATTAGTGAGTCGCCCTGGGGGTCCTCGGCCTGACCCACTGGTCGGGAGACTACGTGGTGAGTACCCCCTAGTCCAGGACACCGTCAGTAGCCCCCTGAACTGGTCTTCAAGTTGGGGATGCTCCTCGGTTCTTTCGAACTATTCTTCGTCTTCACTCGTCGGTCTTGAAAACTGGTTCAACAAATTTTCCCATCTCTGACCTCGAGAATCGCCGATGTGTATCCGAGGAGTTCATACGCCAAGCATCTGAGGAGCCCCTTTAAATTATCGGCTTTTATCAATGCCTTGTAATTTTTACGCCACACCTCGGGTAATTTTTTCCCGTGGGGCGATATCCTCTTGCATTCGAGCACCAACGCCGAACTACATCCGAGGTGTATTTTTAGCCGAGGTCCAACGCTGGTCGGTATCCGAGGTGTCATAGACTACCTCGGTCATGAAAAGTTTGGAGGAGTTCAACCGAACATAATGCAGAGAAAGGCCTCTAGGGAGACAACCACTCGTGCCCGAGCTTGATGTCAAACTGTGTCTGAGGTGTCTTTTTGTAGTTGAAGTCTAATGTTGATCGGCATTTGAGTGCCAATGATGGACTGCATCCGAGTTCCAACGCCGGATTGTATCCGAGCTCCAACGCTGGTCAGCATCTGAGGTGTCATAAATACCTAGGTCTCTGAAAATTTGAAGGACTTCATCTGATCTTAAATGTCGGAATAGTCCTTTATGGAGCCAGCCATTCACATCCGAGCTTTTATGTCGGACTGCTTATGAGGCATCTCCGATCTTGAGCTTTATGCCGAACTGCTTCCGAGCTCCAACGCTGGACTGCATCCGAGCTCCAATGATGATCAGCGTCCGATGTATCATAAACTACCTTGGACCTTAAAAATTAAAGGAATTCATCCGAGGTTAATGTCAGAAATGCTCTCTATGGAGCCATCCACTTGCGCTCGAGCTTTATGCCGAACTGCTTCCGAGGTGGTGCACCCCGACCGTGGGCTCATTTTTGTGGATATTTTCGATTGGTGCAATTTATTCTCTGTCGAGATATATAGCCAGTAGCCCTCAAGGTGTGTGTGTCGGTCTAAAACCGGAGATGCACCTGAAGGATGACATAAAATCGTTGATCCCAGTAGCCCCTGAGACTCAGGTCGATTCGCAAAATCGGCCTGAGGATCAACTCCTAGCTCGGCAGCACACTTCGGAACACAAAAGCGGTATGCACAGACCTCGAGACTCAGGTTGGGTGCAGCCCACCAACCTGAGGACCATAATCTCCTCGTAAACTATATTGCACTTAAATTTTTTGCATTGAATTGTCAATGCAGTAGCCCCCGAGACTTGGGTTGAGCAGCATGACCGACCCTAGGATCGTACCTCCTCGGGAACTAGTTCAACCGTCATGTATGTTAATACAGAGGTAAAGTTCAACAAGAAAGTTGTCAAACTATAGTTTAGAAAAGAGTTTCACGTTGAACACCTTAACCAAGAGAATGTTCCGCTTCCTGAAAGAAAAACATAAAATAGGTGAAAGATGTTATAATCACAAAAGACCAAAAAACGTGCGTAAAAAACTTTACGTCTAGATTGAATCGAGTTTCTTGGTGCCAATATGAAATTGGTCTTAAAATTGTACTTTCGTCATGCTTTGACATGACACATCCGATCTCTAGACTTCAAGTGGGTGAGCCTTCGGCTTCTACCTCCCTATCCCGAAGGCGGAGTATTTCTCAGGCCAGTTTAGCAAACTAAATGCGAGCGGCTTTCGAGAGAAACCAGGCTACCCGGCTATTTATCATGCACTTGAGTCGAGAAAGGAGTGGTAGAAAAAATACTTTGCAACGACTAAGAAGAAAAGATCTATTATACTCATATTAATTTAACAGCCCCCAAGTGACTTGGGAAAAAGAATTTTATGTATAATGATTGTATGTACCGAAGTACTTATATAATATATGTGTTCGCCCGGACTTTGAACGTGTCTTAACCGACCGTCGGCTTCTCCCTCTTCGGCCAAGGGCCGACAAGTGTTATCTACTCCACCTACCGAGAATATCGGTGGTGTTTTGGATAACCAGGCAATCGGGCCATGAGGCTGTAACAGACAAAGCGCGCCCAGGGAACTTATGCTATATTACTTATGTAACGTAAGAAGCATCTTCAAAGAAAATAGTGCCCCCAATGGTACCTATCTTCGGTCGCTCATTATTACTATGAGACTTGTGCAATAGATTTGTGTACGTGTGAGTTCCGTTGTGTGCCGACCATAGTTGAAAACAATAAGAGCGCTAGATTTCAGCTTCACCCGTCTGAGGTACGAGTTCGGATGACCCGGTCATAACAATCACAGAGGTGCTCCCTTTACTCCCTAGCCGAACAATCGGGAACGTAGGGGTAAGGACAGGAGCCAGGCAACCCAGCTTTGCGAAACACTTAAGTCAACATAATGCATATTTTGGCATAATACACGAGCAAGGAAAGAGAGTTGTTAAAAAATAATCACATGCAAAGAGAAAATGTTTCATAAAGGAAGCCCCCAAGTAAACGGGGTATTTGAATTTGATTGTAACAAAGAAAGTTTTGACAAAGAAAGTTTTTCACAAACAACTTTTCGTCAAAAAAGTATAACGCTTGGTCAAACCGAACAAAATTAGAAAGCTGCAAATATTTTAACATGAAAGCGACTTAGCTGGTTAATGTGCTCGGTGTCGATGACGCCATCCGGGCTTGTGGCGTGACGAGGACGCCCATCGAACTTTTGATAGATCTGATATGGTGCATAGTCTTTGGCATGACCGAGGTCCCAGCCCCCAAGCCCGAGATGATCGAGCAAGGACACGGCTCGCCCTATGTGGTGAGGTGAAGCCCCCGGTCCAATCGAGGTGGCGGAGTAGGTCGGCAAGGTGACGCCAAACTGACCACGCGACGCAGCCGAAGCCGATTACCTGGACACATAAAATAGTGCGAGCAAGAGATAATAACAAATAAAGGTAATAATATGTTTAAAAAATTCTTCTACTTAGTTAATTTAAGTGAAGCAAATAAGTAAAGGAATATGGCTCGGGCCCCGAGGTGCATGAACGAAGAGTTCGGCTTGACGAGGTGGCGACGTTGTATGGTCGATGTGGTGAGATGAAGTCCTCGGTCCAGTTAGTATGGTGGTGTTGTGATCGGCGGACGCCGAAGTCTCGTGCAGGTCGGTTGGTGACACCAAAGTCTCATGCCAGCCGAGGTGTTAAAGTAGGTTGGCTGATGACGCCAAATTCCCTGGAGCAGGTTGATGAAGGGATGCCAAAGCCCCGGTCTAGCCGAGGTGACGGAGCAGGTCGACTGGTGACGTCGAAGTCTCAGGTCAGCCGAAGTGTCGAAGCTGGTTGGCTGACGATGCGAAGTCTCACGCCAGCCGAGGTGTCGAAGCGGGTCGACTGGTGACACCGAAGTCTCATGCCAGCCGAGGTGCAAAGCAGGTTGGCGTGCTGGACGTCAACTTGAAAAGGTAACGGTGCGGCGATGCCGACACAGGTCGGAATTTGTGACGAGGTCAATACTGGCTTGACGAAGTAGTGGAGCGCCCGACCTGTACAACCCGCGGATTACAAGGTTCGCTTGATGATTATTCGGCCCTTGCGATGCCGAACTCTTTGTCGGATGACTGAGATGATGAGAAAATTTCCTTCAAAAAGGACGTTCGACAACCCATTCATGAAAAAAATGACCTTGGGTCAGATTCGTTTTCGCATAGAAAATAGATCCAAAATCCATTATACTCATCAGACGTTTCCCGGAGTTTGAACGGTCGGATCGAGCTGAAATGTTGAGGGGTGATCGATATAGAAATTCCGCGGACGATAAACGGTGCGATTTTCCAACGGAAGTCCTAGCTAGATACTGGACACCTCGCCCTAAACTTATCCAGATTCCCGTCCAGATTTGACACGGCTCCGATATATTGCAGATCGCCGGAGATTCCTTCACCGAAACGCGACCAAATTTTGCAGGGTTGTTCTAGACTCAATTGCTCACTATTCCACCAAAGCAATCGTCAAAACGATACTCGAGGAGGCGGGGATGACGAACACGAATCCGCTGTCCAAAAAAACTGCATGATCGTGCGAGGGCAATGTTGACGTTGAGCCCCCAAGCACCATGGAGGTTTCTTCCATGATCTTGGTTGAGATTGGAGTTGATGTTGGTGAAGACCCCCATCTGATCTATATGATCTGATGTGGAGCGCAGTCTTCGGCATAGCCAAGGTGACCAGTCAAGCCGGCGACGAAGATGCCAACGTTGACGATGTAGCTCGGTTCTGATGCGTAGATCGCGATGGAGCCGATCTGAATTCCCATTGCACCATAGAGACTACCCAGCAGGATCTCAATGAAAGCACCAATGTCGGTGTCAAATCCGGCATATCTCGTAGTAGGGGTCCTAAGCTAGGCGTCTTGGAGTGATGGTAACATGGACATAGGATTTTATCTAGGTTCGGGCTCTCTCAAGGAGATAATACCCTACATCCTGCTTTTGATTGTATTGATATGGGGGATAGTACAGAGTACATGAATCTACCATGAGATTATGAGATGTAATATAATAATCTATTGACTAGCCTTGCCTCGGTTTATATATGCACTGTAGGCCTAGGGTTTAGAGGAGTACTTGTCTTGTGCGTCAAGTCTAGTGGAATCTCCCTTGTATGCGTCATGGGCTATCCGAAGTGACCCATTAGTGAGTCGCCCTAGGGGTCCTCGGCCCGACCCACTCGTCGGGAGATGACGTGGTGAGTACCCCCTAGTCCAGGCACCATCATATGCACTTATGATTGGAACTCTAGTAAGCATCCACAACTACTAAAGATCATTAAGGTAAAACCCAACCATAGCATTAAAGCATCAAGTCTCATTTATCACATACGCAACAACCCTCTTACTCGGGTATATGCTTTTGTCCCTCAAGCAACCCACTATAAGTGAATCATGAATGTATTGCAACACCCTACAGCAGGAATACTTCACGTGTGCGCAGCACGAAAGGCACCATAGGACAGCATCAAAATAAACATACAACTCAAACCAATCTACATCATCAATCAAACTAAAGGACAAAAGTAATCTACTCAAAACATCATAGGATGTCAACACATAATTGGACCGTAATATGTAGCATAAAGCAACATGTTCAAGTAGGTGATTACAGCGGGGTGCGGGAGAGTGGACCGCTAAAAGGAGATGAGGATGGTGATGAAGAAGGTGATGTTGATGAAGACGATCACCGCGGCGATGGTTTCCCCAATGGCACTCCGGCACCACCGTGAGAGAGGGGGAGAGGGTCTCCCCCTTGTGCTTCCTCCTCCATAGCCTCCCCCTCTATGGGGAGATGTTCTCCCTCTGGTCCTTGGCCTCCATGGTGTTGATGCCCCTCCGGGACGATGAAGATGTCCTCTGGTGATGGAGTGGGACAAGATTGGTTTTTCGTGGCTCTAGAGGTTTGTGGCGGTGGAACTCCCGATCTAGGTTTCTTTTCGGTGGTTTTTGAATTTATAGGAATTTCTTTTCGGGAGTCACAAGCCTACGAGGCGTGGCCACCCCCTGGTCGCGCCTAGCAGGCTTGTAGCCTCCTCGTGGCTCTTCTGGCACATCTCCAATGCTTCGAGGTCTCTTTTGGTCCACAAAAAATCATACTAAATTTTTAGCCCATTCCGCGAACTTTTATTTCTGCACAAAAAATGACACCATGGTAGTTCTGCTGAAAACAGCGTCAGTCCGGATTAGTTCTAATAATATCATACCAAAATCATATAGAATTATTGTAAACATGGCATAAATACTTCATAAATTATAGATACGTTGGAGACGTATCCGCATACCCAAGCTTAATTCCTGCTCGTCCTCGAGTAGGTAAATGATAAAAGAAATAATTTATGAAGTGTGAATGCTAGCAAGTGCACAAGTTTGATCAATGATAATTCCAAACACTTTTTCTAGCATCATTATATATCATAAACAGTAGCTCATCTCATAAAACTTCTCATGATGAAGTAACAAGCTATTGACATGGTAAAGTATAGACCATAAAGTTTCTTGAAAACTAACAACTATGCTTTCATTCACCAAACAATTTCAATTCATCCTATTTTCGGGAAGGGTCTATTAAGAGCTTTGATTTAGCAAATTCCACATACTCAAGTATATAGTCTTCCATGATTGCTAACTCTCAAAGCATATTTTTAGAGCAAATGGCATCCATCAAACACAAAGAAACATAGGGGCTTAGAGTTTCGCCTCTCAGCTTATTTATCATATAGATAATTGTCAACAATAATAATTCATGATCAAATATATTTGGATGGCCATATATGCCTTGATCTTTCCTCACCACATGATGCTTGCCAAGAGAAAAAGGCGAAATATAGGAAGTGGTGAATATCACCATGACTCTTGTATAAAGGTAAGTACTAGAAAATAAAAGATAGGCCCTTCGCAGAGGGAAGCAGAGGTTGTCATGTGCTTTTTGTTTTTGGATGTGCAAACTCTTAATGCAAAGGAACATCACGTTGTATTGCCCTTTGTGATAGCAACCTTTATTATGAAGTTCGTCTCTTTTATTTCTTTGGCATCACAAATTTGTACAACGCTTATTTTCCCTTACAATAAAAGATCTTACATATTTAGGAGCAATTTTTATTGCTTTTTTCACCAATGACAACTTACTTGAAGGATCTTATTCAATCCATAGGTAGGTATAGTGGACTCTCAAGGCAAAACTGGTTTGAGGGTGTTTGGATGCACAAGTAGCATTTCTACTTGGTGCGGAAGTTTTTGGCTAGTATGAGGTGGAAGCAAGCACCACATGTTGGAGGATCCAAAATAATATAACTTCTATACAAATATACCCAAGCATAACTCATTACGTTATCTTTCTTGTCCAACTTCAAATAATTTGCTCAAGTCTGAAAATAATTAATGGGTATTCACAATCATAGAAGATGTCCAAGATAGTATATTTATATGTGAGATCTCTCTTCCTTCAATATTCTTTCATGGATTGTTCAAGTGACCAATGCGGTGTTGCTAACTTTCAATAAATTTCACCACCTATACTTATTATGTGTGAATTCATTAATCCCCATGGGATAAGTATATGAAGCATTTTTTATTTCATATTTATGATATTCAATTCATTCAACCATTTACTCATAGGATATAAGCGAAGCACGAGATTGAATGACAAACTACTCCAAAAAGATATAAGTGAAGATCAATGCATAGTCAATTAATTAAATAGAAATGTGAGGACACTTTCTTATTCAAAATTTCATATCAAATGATTTTATTTAAACATCAAACAAAATAAAATGACACTCCAAGAATAGCACGCATCATGAGAACGAATAAAAATTTAGGCTCAACATAGGCTAACCAATAATTGTTGATGAAGAGAGGTGGGATGTGTAGCATCCCCAAGCTTAGATACTTGATAGTTCTTTAAATATTTTCTTGGTGTGCCTTGGGCATCCCCAAGCTTGAGATTTTGTATCTTGTTTAATCCTCTCATATCCCGGTTTCACCTATTCTCAAAAACGATGGTGTTGAGGACGAAAGAGGGGATGCCTTCCGGGGCATCCCCAAGCTTAGACGCTTGAGTGTTTCTTGAATATTACATTCCAGTGCCTTGGGAACCCCCAATATTGGGTTATTGTCACTCCTTATTCCCCTCATATCAGTATCTCACCTAAAACTTGAAAACTTCAATCACACAAAACTTAACGGACTTCGTGAGAAGGGTTAGTGTGATAAAGATAGATCATTCACTTAGGTACTGTCAAGACAAGATTCATAATTATTAACACATGATACATAATGTATTCCAACATTCCCACAATTTATATTACTCAATATAAGCTATAGGAACACTTGAAACAAGCAAACTATGCATGCAAAACAGAATCTGTCAAAAACAGAACAGTCTGTATAGATCTGAATGATTACCATATTTCCACGACTCTAAAAACTCTGAAAAATAGATAATATCATATAATTTTCCTAAAAATGTTGTGGAAAAATTTCAGAATTTTTTGACTCTCGAGTAAAATCAGATAACTCAAATACTATTCGCAAAATTTTCTGTTTTTGCACAAGTATCCACACTATCCCAAAGGCTTTACTTGGCACTTTATTGAAATAAAAGGCACAAAACATGATTACTACAGTAGCTTAATCATGTTAATACATAAAAAAATAAAGTAAAAGTGTTGGTTTGTCTCCCAACAAGCGCTTTTCTTTAATGCCTTTTTAGCTAGGCATGATATTTCAATGATACTCTTCCAAGCCAAATTCCAATGATCATTATATTCATACTCTAAAAGATATAAGTGAAGCTCATAGAGAATTCTACAATTAATATATATTAACCAATATCCAAGCTCAAAATATATAATTGAAGCACACGAAGCATTCTATAAAGTCATACTCAAAATATTTAAGTGAAACGCATGAAGCATTCTACAAAGCCATACTCAAAAGATTTAAGTGAAGCACAAAGAGCATTCTATAAAGACATACTCAAAAGATTTAAGTTAAGTGCATGAATCTTTCTAAAATCAATGAAGGACTAACTCATACTAGAAGGGAGCATAAAGGAAAAGACAAACACTATAGACACATATTATGTGAACAAAACAAAAACCGAGGTATACCAATATTTGTTGAAGAATAAAGATGGAATGCCTTCCGAGGCATCCCCAAGCTTGGATGCTTGAGTCTCCTTGAAATATTTACTTGGGGTGCCTTGTGCATCCCCAAGCTTGAACTCTTGTCTCTTTGTATTCTTCTTATATCGATACCTCCTGGATCTTCGAACACTTCATTCACACAAAACTTAACAAACCCTCGTGAGATCCGTTAGTATAATAAAGCAAATTACTACTTTATAAGTAATGTTGTGAACTCATTACAAATTCATATTAGCATTATATATACTGTATTCCAACTTCACCATGGTTCATACCCCCCAATACTAGCCATAGATTCATCAAAATAAGAAAACAATACATAGAAAACAGAATCTGTCAAAAACAGGACAGTCTGTAGTAATCTGGACACTTCGTATACTTCGGTAACTCACAAAATTCTGACAAATTTAGGAAAATTAAAAAAAATCATATCAGTATTGTGTAAATATTTCATAAAATTTTGACGTTCTAGTAAAAAATGTAAATTCACGCACTACAGCCAAAGTTTCTGTTTTTGCACTTCACACACCAAACAAGCAATCTAATCATACTAAAAGCAAATTTTGGGACATTATTTTCATAATACAATGGATATATATATATATACAAGATTATAATTATTTTACAAAAGCTTCCATGAAAAATTCTACATTGTTTCCATGAGCATGAACACAAGTGTTCAAGGTCGACCCTCACTTCTCCAATGCACAACCTTCCAATCACTTCTCTTTTTGAAAAACTTCTTAGGCAAAAGGGACAAGTAAATCTTTTTGTGTTTTTCATTTTTTTTAATTTTTTTGTTTGTTTCACCCACAACTAAAGAAAGCAAAAAGGGAAAACAAAATCTATATAGTGAAGAAAGCAAACAAGCACACACGAGAATATCAACCCCACGCTATTGTTCCCCGACAACGGCGGCGAAAAAGAGCTTGGTAATCCCCAAGTGCAAGGAATCATCGTAGCAATTTCCAAAGGTGGAAGTGATAAGTATGGAGTGTCGAACCCACAAGGAACTAAAGGTAAGATCAATATTCTCTCAAGTCCTATTATACCACCGATACGACTCTACGTACACCGAATGTTTGCTTCCATCTGGAAACGAGAAATAAAACTACGTTGTGGGTATGAAGAGGATAGCTTTGCATGATAATGGAGAACTAAAATATAAATATAGGTGATGTTATCATAATATTACAATATATTACAAATAGAGAGTATGGAATAATGATGGGTCGGTGTCTGAAATTATCCTAGGCAATTGTTAACAAGATCGGAAGTCATCATTGCAATTTTATATGAGGGAGAGGCATAAGATAACATACTTTCTCTACTTGGATCATATGCACTTATGATTGGAACTCTAGCAAGCATCCGCAACTACTAAAGATCATTAAGGTAAAACCCAACCATAGCATTAAAGCATCAAGTCCCCTTTATCCCATACGCAACAGCCCCCTTACTCGGGTTTATGCTTCTGTCACTCAAGCAACCCACTATAAGCGAATCATGAACGTATTGCAACACCCTACAGTAGGAATCCTTCACGTGTGCGTGGCATGGAAGGCACCATAGGATAGCACCAAAATAAACATACAACTCAAACCAATCTAGATCATCAATCAACCCAAAGGACAAAAGTAATCTACTCAAAACATCACCGGATGGCAACACATCATTGGATCATAATATGTAACATAAAGCACCATGTTCAAGTAGGTGATTATAGCGGGGTGAGGGAGAGCGGACTGCTAAAAGGAGATGAGGATGGTGATGAAGAAGGTGATGTTGATAAAGACGATCACCGCGGTGATGGTTCCCCTGATGGCACTCCAGCACCACTAGGAGAGGGGGGAGGGGGTCTCCCCCTTTGTGCTTCCTCCTACATAGCCTCCCCCTCTATGGGGAGAGGTTCTCCCTCTGGTCCTTGGCCCCCATGGTGTTGATGGCCCCTCCGGGACGATGAAGATGGCCTCCGATGATGGTGACCCCCTCCGGCAGGGTGCCGGAGAGGGACAAGATTGGTTTTTCATGGCTCTGGAGGTTTGCGGCAGCAGAACTCCCGATCTAGGTTTCTTTTTGGTGATTTATGGATTTATAGGAATTGTTGGTGTCGATCTCACGTCAAGGGGGGGCCACGAGGGAGTCATAAGCCTGCTAGGCACGACCACCCCCTGGTCGCGCCTGGCAGGCTTGTTGCCTCCTCGTGGCTCTTCTGGCCCATCTCCTATGCTTCGAGGGTCTCTTTTGGTCCACAAAAAATCATACTAAATTTTCAGCCCATTTCGAGAACTTTTATTTCTGCACAAAAAATGACACCATGGTACTTCTGCTGAAAACAGCGTCTGTCCGGGTTAGTTCTAATAAAATCATACCAAAATCATATAGAATTATTGTAAACATGGCATGAATACTTCATAAATTATAGATACGTTGGGGATGTATCAGCATCCCCAAGTCTACCCGAGATCCGCCAGTTTTGACACCGACATTGGTGCTTTCATTGAAAGTTCCGGCATGATCGCCAAAGGAATCGATGGTTCGCGTTGTCATTAACGAAGAAGTTCGTAACATGGACTCCTTTGTCCCTGGACAAATCTTCGCTTTTGGCACCATTGTGCTGCACGCTGACCCGATCGGCCATGTTGGCCCACGGCCGGTCAGGAGTTTCGCCCCTGATCAAGAGGTCAGATTCGGGAATCTAGAGTTCTTCGCAGACTCTCGGGGTGATCTTTCGCTCACCGGGCTTGCAATCACATCTGACGCGCCCGGGGACTCCGAGGCCTTAACCTCGGATTTCACTTTCGATCTCACCCACGGGACCAACCCCGGCGATGATCTGGCTTTTAGTCCGGATCCGGCCATAGCACGGGATGGCAGGGTAGCAGTTCCTGCCGAATACACTTCTTGTGCGGACGCATCAGAGGTTAACTCCGAAAGCTCTAATAAGATTGATCCGATCGAGCTCTCGACACTCAAGAGGCTCTAGATCGGATCTTATTGATGAAAATTACTGATGACCCAACCCCAATCCACGTTCAGATCGGTCTTGACGTGAGTCAAGAGGAATTTTTCATCCCACCCACCCACCACCCACTTTGTAGCCACCATCGAAGACTTAACCAATATGTTGGACTATGCCTCCGAGGAGGCAGAAGACATGGATGAAGAGGATTGCGCTCCCACCCCCATCAACACCAGGCAATGGACTACCACCTCCACCTATGACATCTACATGGTGGATACTCCAACCGATAACGGCGAGCACACACCCGCAAAAAATGGCGACAAATCGTGTCAGGCGTCGTCAAGGCGCCGGAAACCGCGCAAACGATCAAAGGAAAAAAAGGGAAGGGAAGCTATTGTTGGCAACGGGGAAAGCGATGCCCTAGAATACCTCAACGATCCTGATATCCCTGAGCTATCGCTAGAGGACAAGGAGAGGCCAGAGGACTAGCGACCCCGAGGATCCAAACGATTTCGAGGATGACAACTACCTCCCCTTGTAGAGGAGGAGGATAACAAGGAAGCCGAAGACTTCACCATCCTCGAAAACATTGAGGATCAGGAACGGTTTAGGCAACAACTTATAGCCACTGCCCAAAGCCCGAAGGCAAAAGAATGGCAGCTTAAGGCCGTACAAGATACCCTCATTGATAGATGGACGAGGGTCCTATCAGCCGAGGAAGGATACGGTACCGGTCTATTGGACCAACCCAAGAGCTATCCACGCCAACAGCTTCTCCCACAATTCGGCGATGAGGTCCCTAATACGCCGTCTCCCAAGCACACTCCATACGACCAGCTGGACCGCCCTCCCCAAGGACGAGATAGGACGGCTGGCGACGCCGGTTATAGACCGGCAATACCCCGCAGAAGGGGAAAAGAGCCAGTAGAGCCTGAGGACAGGTACGACCTGCGACACGACTAGGATTATAGAACAGGTCATACGATATCCATCTATGGATCTAGAAGGTACTCCCCCGATAGACGGGACGGATACAAGCTATGGCTCGACTGCAACAATAGAGGCCACGAATAAAACCGGGTCAGGCCAGGCGCCTACTACCGGCGTGACATAGCCCGGGTTAGAGGCCCTGCCCACCCATTGTGCTTCACCAACAAGGTGATGTAGTATCAGTTTCCGGAAGGGTTTAAACCCATGAACATAGAGCAATATGATGGGACAACTGACCCAGCAGTATGGATCGAGGATTTCCTCCTCCACATTCACATGACATGAGGGGACGATCTCCACGCATCAAGTATCTACCCCTAAAACTTAAGGGGCCACCTCGGCACTTGTTAAATAGCCTCCCCGAAAATTCTATCGGGAGTTGGGAAGATCTTGAGGATGCATTCCGATCTAACTTCTAGGGCACATATGTACGGCCGTCGGACTCCTCCGACCTAAGCAACCTTGTCCAAAAGCCAGGAGAGTCCGGTCGACAATTTTGGAATCGGTTCTTGACCAAGAAGAACCAGATTGTCGATTGCCCACATGCCAAGGCAATAGCCTCCTTGCGGCACAATATTCGGGACGAATGGCTAGCTCGCCAGCTCGGTGAGGACCAGCCAAGAACCATGTACGCCCTTAAATCACTCATGACCCGCTTTTGCGCGGGCGAGGATAACTGGCTAGCTAGACGGAGCCACAACTGAAAGCACATTTGCTCCCTTGGTGGTTTCGGTAATTCATAACAACATATAAGTCATATAAATAATGTTTCCATCAAGTATATTTCAAGAAAATTTCAATGATGGGTTGGCAAAGAGATTGTGGAATACCCCAAGATGCAAGCAAATGGATTGGCAAAGCTTCGAGCAAGAGGACTCTACATTTTATATTTGTGATAAATCACTTTGACTCCATAGGAAAGCCAATACTATTAAAAGGGGGTAAAGTTTTGTTGGTGAACAAAATGCTCATACGTGCACAAGTGATAGTCACCAAAGACATCCACAAACTCTCCCACCAAAGTCTGTCCTAAGCCAAACACTCAAAATCGGTACAACCAACATTCCACATTCGGTGCCACCAATTCTAAACCCTACACAGACTCAGCCAAACCCTAACCCTTTGGTACAGCCGATACTACTTTCGGTGCCACCGAGTTGGGCTGCCAACTTTCTGTTACGCAAGTTCACTGTTTTGGTCCCACCGAGATTATTGAATCAGCGTCACCGAGATTGGGCATTCTGACCATTGGTCACGTTATCGGTGCAACCGAGATTTCATATCAGTCCCTTCGAGATTCAAAAGTTGCCACCTATTGGTCACTTCGGTACCACCGAGATTAACACATTGGTGTCACCGAGTTGGTCATTTTGCGTGTAACGGTTGGATTTTTGGAGATGCCTATATATACCCCTTCACCACCACCTACTCGAAGGAGAAGCACTCAGAACCATTCCATACCTATCCTATCAGTTTTCTGAGAGAGAACCACCTACCCTTGTGTTGAGGTCAAGATCTTCCACTCCAACCATATGGATCTTGATTTCTAGCCTCCCCAAGTTGCTTTCCACCAATCCCATCTCTTCTACCAATCCATATATGTGAGAGAGTGATTGTGTGTTGAGGAGTCTATCATCTTGAAGTACAAGAGCAAGGAGTTCATCGACATTACCGAGCCTATTACCTTTGGAGGGTGGTGCCACCTAGATTGGTCAGGTGTCGCTTGGGAGCCTCCTACTTCATGTTGTGGAGTGAACCAAGAAGTTTGTAAGGTCAAGGAGATCGCCTACTTCGTGAAGATCTACCCCGAGTAAGGTTAGTCCTTCGTGGACGTAGGCCGTCATGGTATAGTCAAGGTTGCTTCTTCGTGGAACCCTCCGTGGGTAGAGCCCTCCGTGGACTCTCATGACCGTTACCCTCTGTGGGTTGAAGACTCCATGAAAGTGGATGTACGGTAGCACCACCTATCGGAACCACGGGAAAAATCATCGTGTGACCAATTGTGTTTGCTTTCCTTACCCTCTCTTTACTTAAATGTGCAATGTCTTTAATTTCCGCTGCAATACTATTAGACATGCATGTATAGGGTGTACTTGACATACTATGAATGCTAAAATCTGCCAAGAATTAAAATTGGGAAAAATTAGGTTTTCATCTGGTCAAGTAGTCTAATCACCCCCGTGGACCTACTTTTGATCCTACAAGTGGTATCAGAGCTTTGGTCTCCATAGCATTGGTTTCACAACCTAGGAGAAGTATGGCATCTAGTGAGGGAAAATATCACCGTAGATGTCTATACTTTGATGGCACAAATTTTGCTAGTTGGAAGCACAAAATGAAAATGCATTTGCTTGTTCATAATCATGTCGTTTGGGCTGTTGTTCGTGTTAGCGTGCAAGGTGAATTCTTTGCGGAAGGAAAGGAACCCGGTCATGAAGCGACTCTGCATGAATTGAAAATGTTGTAACTCAATACTCAAGCATGTGACATTCTCTTCAACTGCCTATGCCCCGAAGAATTCACCAAAATCAGTCATCTTGAACACGCAAAAGAGATTTGGGATACTTTGGTTGATATGCACAAAGGAACTGAGTCCGTGAGAGAATCCAAGTTACACTTGAGCAAGAAAATGAACTCTTGAAAGGGATTATAGAGAAAGGTATTTACAAGAGTCTTGAAGGGTGCAAAAAATTTGAGGAGATTGTACGCAAGCATGGAGGATACCAGAAGAATCGTGGTGTTGGCTACTTCAACGCTAATGGAGTTGAGTGGGAAGAAGGTCAATACCCCAATCCCAAGTTTGTTCCTCAAAAGGAGAAGTATGAAAATACTCTCCCCAAGGGAACAAAAGCTCAAGATGACCTTCCACCACAAGACACCAAACTCAAGGGCAAGAACAAGCTTCAAGAGGACGTTGACTCATATGAAGATGAATCCCAAGCTTTGCTGAAGTGGGTTCTCAAGGCTACTACAAGCTCAACTTCTACAAGTGCTACTTCAACACCAAGAATCCCCATCAACTTGATGTGGGTCCCCAAGAAGAAGGACTAGAGAGTTCTTGAGGGGTGACTCCGCCAATAAAATTCACTCAAATTCACTTTTGGCAAGGACTATTTGCAATCAACATCAACTTTATGCAATAGTTCAAGGAGTCACACATTCCCTCAAAGGTAAGCAAGGGACAAGGTAATGAACAAATCGATGGACATCATCACATATGCTTTGCACTCCATGTCCATAGATATCCTTGTATTTGTCTCTTGTGTGTCGGGACTAATCCATGTAGGTGAGAAGAATAATGAAACAACAAGGATGCTCCCAACTCTTGGTGATCTTCATCAACCTTGAGCATCCACGACTACCTCACCAACATGAAGTCTTTCTCGACAAAACCCAAGGTTAGTTTATCCCTCTTATAGGGGATGTCACATCTAGGGGGAGCTATACTCTAAGACTTGAGTTAAAGCATCTCAAAAGAATGTGACAACATTAAATGCTTTATGTGAAAGTGGTAACCCCACTTGCTTAAACGATGAGTATGACCTATGATCAAGTATTATTACTTGGCTCCTAAGTCAATATACCCATACATAGATGACTCCGTCATCGCCAAAGTGCCTGTTAGATGCTAGTGTTTGTGCATGTTTGCCATGATTTCATTTGACATCTTATTGTGTGAGCATGTTGGTCTGCATTTATTTACTCATTCAAGGATATCCAATTGTTGATATTTTGGTTTTGATTTATCTTTTTCCAATTACATATACAAGAATGCCTAGGACTACTCCTTTGCCTATCTATGCTTTCTCATCTCATACTCTATTCATGTTGCATAACAAAATTTGAACAAGTGTTTTTCGTTCCCTTTGTGTGTGGAGCACTCGGAGTTCCGTATCGACAAGGACTGACCATTAAAACCTCCCAAGTGCATTTCGGTGTAACCAACACCAAAATATCAATCACACCGAATGCCTAGGGTTGATCTATATTTCTTTCCTCGGTACACCCGATTCCATATTCTCGGTTACATCGAGTTTCCCTGTCAGCTTACAGTTGAGAAACTCGATGACACCGAAGATTTAGAATCGGTGTCACCGACAGTAAAGGGTATATATTCAGTGGTCCCGACGTTTCGAAATTTCATTCTTCAAACCGTCGTGCCCCAGGCCCTAAGCTGTCGTAGAAGGACCCCTGGTTGTCGCCCTTGTCTTCCCGCACTCCTCCACCGCTGGGAATCGGCGCCGTCGACGGAATCTTCACCCCCTTGCCACCGTAGCTGATCCGTCACCAAGCTAGGGTACGGATTCGTCCCCCTCTCACACTCCAACCTCCAAATCTTGCGCATTAGGGTTTCACTATTATCTTGCCACAGTTTGAGATTGTTCTATCCACAAGATTAACTTCGTAGATTAGAAAATCGAAAAAAACTAGGTTTAGTTGCCCGTGAAATTGCATCTCGGTGAGACCGAGTCAGAAAAATCGGTTCCACCGATTGCCTGTTTGTGCTACTGAGGACAAAACTCGGTGAGACCGAGTGACAATTTTCAGTCTGGCCGAAACTGTTGCCAAGTTTCTGTTAAGGGTTTTGTGAGTCTCAACGGCACTGAAAGGCTTGAGTTGGTGACACCGAAATTCAATTTTGCAGTGAACTACATCTATAAATTTTCTATTCAAACTTTCAAAAACCAGCTGGATATTTTGTGATGACTCAACCTATTCCACTCTTCTATACTCTATTCACAGGGTCAGCATGTCTAAGTCAGATAGTCAGAATTTGCCAGAGCAAGGAGTTGACATGAGTTCAGGCACAAGCCTAGAGCCTAGTTCATTATCAGATCCAGGTACCCCCAGCTCCCATGGGTTGCCCAAGGCTGCCACTAGGGCCAGGAAGAAACTGAATTCAGATGAGGAAGATTCAGATTTTGTGCCAGAAGAGGTTCTTTTCAAGAAGCAAGAGAAAGTTGCTAAGAAGACAACAAATGAGGCCACCTCTTCCAGGAGAGTGGTTAGCAAAATTTATGCACCTGTTGAAACTATCAAAGCACATGAGAGTCCTAGGGATACAGCAACAATTGATCCCCCAAGGAAGTCTATGTCTAAGAAGGCAGGGGAAAAGAAAGCCAGAAAAAGGATAATCCATGTAACTGGCAGGCCTACATCTATGTATGAAGATCCAGAGGAAGCAGCTACTGCTGAAGAGGAGGATGAGCCAGCTGCAAAGGCTCCTCCCAAGAAGAAGGCCAAGAAACTTCTAGCTGATGCTATGCCTAAATCAGGCACATCCAAGAGCATCAAATCTGCATCCAAGAAGGTTGCTGCTAAAAAGCCTAAGAGGACATCTCGGCATATTCCATCTTCTGAAAAGAACAAGGGAACTGCTTCCAGAGCTGAGCATGATGATGACTTGACAACCTTGATGAAACTTAGACCATACCTTCCAGTGCATAACGCCAGCTATCCACTTCGTGAAGATATGAAGAAAAGGAAAGACTCGTGTTTGAGGGCATGGAGAGCTATAGATCCATATGACCATGTTGGGGAACATTGCATGGGAAACAAAAAAAATCCTATGTTCACGCAAGACCTATCCATGGTGATGAGCATCTACGAGAGGGAGAGTGAATCTACATACCCTTGTAGATCGCTAAGCGGGAAGCTTTACGAAACGTGGTTGGTGTAGTCAAACGTCTTCGTGATCCAAATCGCCAAGCATCCCGCAATCCAATCACGATCCGTCCCACGATCCAATCACGATCCGTCCCGTGATCCAATCACGATCCATCCCGCGAACGCGATCATGATCCGTCCCGCGAACACGATCATGGTCCTTCCGATCTAGCGCCGAACGGACGGAACCTCCGCGTTCAGCACACGTATAGTTTGATAACGATCTCCACCTTCTTGATCCAGCAAGAGGGAGTGGAGAGTAATAAGAGTTATCTAGCAGCGTGACGGCGCTCTGGCAATGGTGGTGGAGCTATTCCGGAAGGGCTTCGCCTAAGCACTTCAGAAATCCGATCTAGAGGAGAAACTATGCACTGGAGGAACGGGTAGCACGTGGCTGAAAATTATGTGCAAAACCCCTAAAACCTCCAGTATATATAAGAGGGAGGGAGGAGAGGCCTTGGCGCAAGGTCCAAGCCCTCCTTGGTTCGGCCGAAGTGGGAGGACAGGAGGATTCCTCCTCCAATCCTAGAAGGACTAGGATTCCTCCTTTTTGGCTTTTTTCCACCTTTTTCCCTTTGGGATTTTCTTCCCTATACGCATGGGCCTTGTGTGGGATTTACACCAGCTCACAAAGGGCTGGTATTCACTCTCCCACAGCCCATGAAGCCTCTTGGGTCGAAATACCCCTCCCGGTGGTCTCCCGGTACACTACCGATTAGCACGAAACTTTTCCGGCGACCAAAACAGGACTTCCCATATATGAATCTTTACCTCCGGACCATTCCGGAGCTCCTCGTGATGTCCGGGATCTCATATGGGACTCCGAACAACCTTCAATCACCACCATACATAACTCTATACTACCGAAACATCACCAAACCTTAAGTGTGCAGATCCTGCGGGTTCGAGAACTATGTAGACATGACCGAGACACCTATGTGGTCAATAAAAAATAGCGGGACCTAGATGCCCATATTGGTGCCTACATATTCTACGAAGATCTTTATCGGTCGAACCTCTATGTCAAGGATTCAGTTAATCCCGTATAATGTTCCCTTTGTTCTTCGGTATGTTACTTGCCCGAGATTCGATCGTCGGTATCTCCATACCTAGTTCAACCTTGTTACTGGCAAGTCTATTTACTCATTACGTAATACAAGATCCCGTGACTAACACTTAGTCACATTGCTTGCAAGGCTTATTGTGATGTTGTATTACTGAGTGGGCCCTGGGATACCTCTCCGTTACACGGAGTAACAAATCCCAGTCTTGATCCATGCCAACTCAACAGACACCCTCGGAGATACCTTTAGAGCACCTTTATAGTCACCCAGTTACGTTTCGACGTTTGATACACATAAGGCACTCCTCTGGTGTCGGTGAGTTGCATGATCTCATGGTCATAGGAACATATACCTGACATGCAGAAAATAGTAGCAATAAACTGACACGATCATATGCTATGTTTGTAGTTTGGGTCTTGTCCATCACATCATTCTTCTAATGATGTGATCCCGTTATCAAATGACATCATATGTCAATGTCTAGGAAACCTTGACCATCTTTGATAAACGAGCTAGTTCACTATAGGCATACTAGGGACAAAGTGTTGTCTATTTACCCACACATGTAATGTGTTTCCGATCAATACAATTATAGCATGGATAATAAATGATTATCATGAACAAGGAAATATATTAATAAACACTTTATTTATTGCCTCTAGGGAATATTTCCAACAGTCTCCCACTTGCACTAGAGTCAATAATCTAGTTCACATCACTGTGTGATTTACATTGTAATGAATCGAACACCCATGCAGTTCTGGTGTTGATCATGTTTAGCCCTTGGAAGAGGTTTAGTCAATGGGTATGCAACATTCAGATATGTGTGCACTTTGCAAATATTTATGTCCTTCTCCTCGATGTAATCGCGGATGGAGTTGAAGCGTCGCTTTATGTGTCTGGTCCTCTTGTGAAACCTTGGTTCCTTGGCCAGAGCAATGGCACCAGTGTTGTCACAGAACAGGTTCATTTGATTCAGTGCACTGGGCACTACTCCAAGATCTGTCATGAACTGCTTCAGCCATACACCTTCCTTCGCCGCCTCCGAGGCTGCGATATACTCCGCTTCGCATGTAGAATCGGCTACCACGCTTTGCTTGGAACTGCACCAGCTTACCGCTCCCCCGTTGAGAATAAATACGTATCCGATTTGTGACTTAGAGTCATCCGGATCAGTGTCAAAGCTTGCATCGATGTAACCCTTTACGATGAGCTCTTCATCACCTCCATAAACGAGAAACATTTCCTTGGTCCTTTTCAGATACTTATGGATATTCTTGACCGCTGCCAGTGCTCCATTCCAGGATCACTTTGAAACCTTCCGGCCATACTTATGGCAAGGCTGATATCGGGTCTTGTGCACAACATTGCATACATGATAGAGCCTATGGCTGAGGCATAGGGGATGACACTCATCTTTTTTCTATCTTCTACAGTCATTGGGCATTGAATCTTACTCAACTTCACACCTTGTAACACAGGCAAGAACCCCTTCTTGGACTGATCCATTTTGAACTTCTTCAAAACTTTATCAAGGTATGTGCTTTGTGAAAGTGCTATTAAGCGTCTCGATCTATCTCTATAGATCTTAATGCCTAATATGAAAGCAGCTTCTCCTAGGTCCTTCATTGAAAAACTCTTGTTCAAATATTCCTTCACACTTTCCAGTATTTCTATATTTTTTCCAATCAGCAATATGTCATCCACATATAATATTAGAAACGCTATAGAGCTCCCACTCACTTTCTTGTAAATACAAGCTTCTCCATAAACTTGTATAAACTCAAACTCTTTGATCACCTCATCAAAGCACTTATTCCAACTCCGAGATGCTTGCACTGGCCCATAAATGGATCACTGGAGTTTGCAAACTTTGTCAGCATTTTCTGGATCGACAAAACCTTCTGGTTGCATCATATACAACTCTTCCTCGAGGAAACCATTGAGGAACGTCGTTTTGACATCCATCTGCCAAATTTCATAATCGAAATAAGAAGCTATTGCCAACATGATTCTGGTAGACTTAAGCATCACTACGGGTGAGAATGTCTCATTGTAGTCAACTCCTTGAACTTGTGAAAAACCCTTTGCCACAAGTCGAGCTTTATAGACGGTGACATTACCGTCCGCGTCCGTCTTCTTCTTAAAGATCCATTTGTTCTGAATGGCCTTTCGCCCTTCAGGTAATACTTCCAAAGTCCATATTTTGTTTTCATACATGGACCCCATCTTGGATTTCATGGCCTCTAACCATTTCTCGGAATCCGGGCCCATCACTGCTCCTCCATAGCTCATAGGTTCATTGTTGCCCAACAACATGACCTCCAAGACAGGATTGCCGTACCACTCAGGAGTAGTACGTGCCCTTGTCGACCTACGAGGTTCAACAGTAGCTTGATTCGAAGCTTCATGATCATCATCATTAACTTCCTCTTCTACCGTCGTAGGTTCCACAAAAACATCTTTCTGCGTTGTGCTCCTTTCTGGTTGAAGTAAACGTTCAATAACCTCAACAAGCTCTATTTTCCTCCCACTCAATTCTTTCGAGAGAAACTCTTTCTCAAGAAATGTTCCATTCTTAGCGACAAACACTTTGCCTTCGGATCTAAGATAGAAGGTATACCCGACTGTCTCTTTTGGGTATCCTATGAAGACGCATTTCTCCGCTTTGGGTTCCAGCTTTTCAGGCTGAAGCTTTTTGACATAAGCATCACATCCCCAAACTTTAATAAACGACAACTTTGGCCTCTTGCCAAACCATAGTTCATATGGCGTCGTCTCCACGGATTTTGATGGTGCCCTATTTAAAGTGAATGCAGTTGTCTCTAATGCATAACCTCAAAACGATAGTGGCAAATCAGCAAGAGACATCATAGAACGCACCATATCTAATAAGGTTCGATTACGACGTTCAGACACACCATTACGCTGTGGTGTTCCAGGCGGTGTCAACTATGAAACAATTCCACACCGTATTAAGTGACTGCCAAACTCATAACTGAGATATTCACCTCCTCGATCAGATCACAGGAATTTAATCTTCTTGTTACGATGATTCTCAACATCACCTAAGTAAATATACCCATATCTACTTAAGTCATAAGTGAAGGTGAGAAAATAACGATATCCACCACGCGTTGTAACATTCATTGGATCGCACACATCAGTATGTATGATTTCCAATAAGTCACTCGCCCATTCCATTGTTCCAGAGAACGGCGTTTTAGTCATCTTGCCCATGAGGCATGGTTCACATGTATCAAGTGATTCAAAATCAAGTGACTCCAAAAGTCCATCAGCATGGAGCTTCCTCATGCATTTTACACCAATATGACCTAAACGGCAGTGCCACAAGAAAGTGGTACTATCATTATCAACTCTACATCTTTTGGCATCAATGTTATGAACATGTGTGTCATCACTATTAAGATTCAATATGAATAAACCCCTCACATTGGGTGCATGACCATAAAAGATATTACTCATATAAATAGAACAACCTTTATTCCCTGATTTAAATGAGTAACCATCTCGCAATAAACAAGATCTAGATATAATGTTCATGCCTAACGTAGGCACTAAATAACAATTATTCAGGTTCATCACGAATCCCGATGGTAATCGAAAAGAGACGTGCTGACGGCGATCACATCAACCTTGGAACCATTTCCCATGCGCATCGTCACTTCATCCTTTACCAGCCTTCGTCTATTCCGTAGTTCCTGTTTTGAGTTGCAAATGTGAGCCACCGAACCGGTATCAAATACCCAAGCACTACAACGAGAGCTAGTAAGGTACACATCAATAACATGTATATCACATATACCTTGTTTGTCGTTGGCCGCCTTCTTGTCAGCCAAGTACTTGGGGCAGTTCCGCTTCCAGTGACCAGTTCCCTTGCAATGAAAGCACTCAGTTTCTGGCTTAGGTCCATGCTTAGGCTTCTTTACAGGAGTAGCAACTGCTTTGCCATCCTTCTTGGTTTTACCCTTCTTGCCCTTGCCCTTGCCTTTCTTCTTGAAACTAGTGGTTTTATTGACCATCAACACTTGATGGTCTTTCTGGATTTCAGACTCGGTGACTTTTAGCATCGCAAACAGCTTGGCGACTGACTTGTTCATCCCGTGCATGTTATAGTTCATCACAAAGCTCTTGTAACTAGGTGGCAGTGATTGAAGAACTCTGTCAGTGATTGCCTCTGACGGAAGGGTAATTCCCAACTCTGCTAGACGAGTTGAATACCCAAACATTCTGAGTATATGCTCACTGATAGACCCATTCTCCTCCATTTTGCAAGCATAGAACTTATCGGAGGTCTCATACCTCTCGATCCGGGCATTCTTCTGAAAGATAAACTTCAACTCCTCGAACATCTCATATGCTCCATGACGTTCAAAACGTCTTTGAAGTCCCAATTCTAAGCCATACAATATTGCACACTGAACTATTGAGTAATCTCCAGTACGTGCCCCCCAAGCGTTCTTGACGTCTTCGGAGGTCATGTCTTCTGGTTGGTCACCAAGCGGTGCATCAAGGACATATGATTTCTAGGAAGCCGTGAGGATAATCCTCAGATTACGGGCCCAGTCAACAAATTTACTTCCATCATCTTTCAACTTATCTTTCTCTAGGAACGCATTAAAATTCAGGGGTGCTACTACGCGAGCCATTGATCTAAAACATAAATATGCAAAGGTTACATAAAATATTGTTCCAGATAATGAGTTTGTTAATCAAATTACTAAAGCTCCCACTCAAATTGACATCCCTCAGGTCATCTGAGTGTCACATGATCCAAATTCACCAACTCAAGTCCGATCATCACGTGAGTTGAGGTGGCTTCAATGGTGATCATCATCATGTTGATCATATCTACTATATGACTCATGTTCGAACTTTCGGTCTCTTGTGTTCCGAGGTCATGTCTGTACATGCTAGGCTCGTCAAGTTTAACCCGAGTGTTCTGCACGTGCAAAACTAGCTTGCACCCGTTGTATGTGAACGTAGAGTCTATCACACCCAATCATCACATGGTGTCTCGACACGAAGAACTTTCGCAATGGTGCACACTCGGGGAGAACACAATTCATCTTGAAATTTAAGTGAGGGGTCACCTTATAATGCTACTGTCGTCCTAAGCAAAACAAGGTGCATAAAAGGATTAACATCACATGCAAATCATAAGTGACATGATATGTTCATGAACTTGTGCTTTTGATCTCCATCTAGAAAGCACCAGCATGATCCCCATCGTCACTGGCACGACACCATGATCTCCATCATCTTGATCTCCATCAACGTGTCGCCATCGGGATTGTCGCGCCCAACATGCTTCTACTACCATTGCTACCGTTTAGCGATAAAGTAAAGCATTACATAGCGCTTAATGATTGACACGCAGGTCATACAATAATTAAAGACAACCCTATGGATCCTGTCGATTGCCGTACTCATCGACATGCAAGTCGTGATAATCTATACATCACATGATCATCTCATACATCACATATATCACATCATGTAATTGGCCATATCACATCACAACATACCCTGCAAAAACAAGTTAGACGTATTGTAATTTTTGTTGCATGTTTTACATGGCTGCTACGGGTATCTAGCAAGAACAATTCTCATCTACGCAAAAACCACAACGGTGATACACTAGTTGCTTTTCAACCTTCTCAAGGACCGCCTTTGTCAAATCCGATCCAACTAAAGTAAGAGAAACAGGCACCCGCAGGCCATCTATGCAACAAGTTGCGGTTGAGGGAACCGGTCTCTCGTAAGCGTACGATTAATGTTGGTCCGGGCCGCTTCATCTCACAATACCGCTGAACCAAAACATGACCAATGGAGGAAGCAATCTAGGCATCAATGCCCACAAACTCTTTATGTTCTACTCGAGATCTCATCTACACATAGACCTAGCTCTGATACCACTGTTGGGGAACGTTGCATGGGAAACAAAAATATTCCTACGTTCACGCAAGACCTATCCATGGTGATGAGCATCTTTGAGAGGGAGAGTGAATCTACATACCCTTGTAGATCACTAAGCGGGAAGCATTAAGAAACGCGGTTGGTGTAGTCAAACGTCTTCACGATCCAAATCACTGAGCGTCCCGTGATCCAATCATGATCCGTCCCATGATCCAATAACAATCTGTCCCATGATGCAATCACGATCCGTCCCGCGAACACGATCACGGTCCGTCCCGCAATCCAATCACAATCCATCCCGCGAACACGATCACGGTCCTTCCGATCTAGCGCCGAACGGATGGCACCTCCGCGTTCAGCACACGTACAACTTGATGATGATCTCCGCCTTCTCGATCCAGCAAGAGGCAGCGGAGAGGAAGAAGAGTTCTCTGGAAGCGTGACGGTGCTCCGGCGATGGTGGTGGAGCTATTCCGGCAGGGCTTCGCCTAAGCACTACAGAAATCCGATCTAGAGGAGAAACTATGCACTGGAGGAATGGGTAGCACATGGCTGAAAATTCTGTGCAAAAACCCTAAAACCTCCAGTACATATAAGAGGGAGGGAGGAGAGGCCTTAGCGCAAGGGCCAAGCCCTCCTTGGTTCGGCCGAAGTGGGAGGAGAGGAGGATTCCTCCTCCAATCCTAGTAGGACTAGGATTCCTCCTTTTTGGCCTTTTTCCACCTTTTTCCCTTTGGGATTTTCTTCCCTATCCGCATGGGCCTTGTGTGGGATTTACACCAACCCACAAAGGGCTGGTATTCAATCTCTCACAGCCCATGAAGCCTCTTGGGTCGAAATACCCCTCCCGGTGGTCTTCCGGTACACTACCGGCACTCCCGATACAGTATCGATTAGCCCAAAACTTTTCCGGTGACCAAAACAGGACTTCCCATATATGAATCTTTACCTACGGACCATTACGGAGCTCCACGTGATGTCCGGGATCTCATCCGGGACTCCGAAGAACCTTCGGTCACCACCATACATAACTCTATACTACCGAAACGTCACTAAACCTTAAGTGTGCAGACCCTGCGGGTTCGAGAACTATGTAGACATGACCGAGACACCTCTACGATCAATAAACAATAGCGGGACCTGGATGCCCATATTGGTTCCTACATATTCTATGAAGATCTTTATCGGTCAAACCTCTATGTCAAGGATTCAGTTAATCCCGTATAATGTTCCATTTGTTCTTCGGTATGTTACTTCCCGAGATTCAATCGTCGATATCTTCATACCTATTTCAACCTCGTTACCGGCAAGTCCCTTTACTCATTCCGTAATACAAGATCCCATGACTAACACTTAGTCACATTGCTTGCAAGGCTTATTGTGATGTTGTATTACCGAGTGGGCCCTGAGATACCTCTCCGTTACACGGAGTAACAAATCCCAGTCTTGATCCATGCCAACTCAACAGACACCCTCGGAGATACCTATAGAGCACCTTTATAGTCACCCAGTTACGTTCTGACGTTTGATACACACAAGGCACTCCTCCGATGTCCATGAGTTGCATGATCTCATGGTCATAGGAACATATACTTGACATGCAGAAAAGAGTAGCAATAAACTAACACGATCATATGCTACATTTGTAGTTTGGGTCTTGTCCATCACATCATTCTTCTAATGATGTGATCCCGTTATCAAATGACATCACATGTCAATGGCTAGGAAACCTTGACCATCTTTGATCAACGAGCTAGTTCACTGGAGGCATACTAGGGACAAAGTGTTGTCTACTTACCCACACATGTAATGTGTTTCCAATCAATACAATTATAGCATGGATAATAAACGATTATCATGAACAAGGAGATATAATAATAAACACTTTATTTATTGCCTCTAGGGCATATTTCCAACAGACCAAAGGAAGAAGACAACTGTGGACTGCAGATTCTATACCAAAGAGCAACAATATTTCTATGAGACTGTGCTATTTGACAAGAATCCAGCTATGAGTGACATGAGATATGTAGACTGGAAATTCATTAAGGAGAATGAGGACTATTTTCCAAGTGCCCAAGACAATTTCCACTACATTGGTCTAGATGAGTTTGCCGGGAGAGAATTTACTGCATGGAATGATGAAATGATCATGCAATTCTACTCCACTGCACATTTCTATGAATATGGTAGGATTGTATGGATGACAGAAGGAGCAAGATATGAGTCCACTGTTGATGAATGGGCTGCACTTCTAGGAGTCCCAGAGGTTCAGGATGGAGATTTGGATGTCTACACGGAATCCAAGGCAAGCCACAATGCCATGAAGGATATGTATACTCCTATCTCTACGGACAAGGTGCAATCTCACAAGCTAGGATCCATCTACTATCTTCAAGCTAGCCTCCGCACCATGAACACCATTCTCAGGCATACCTTTATGCCCAAGTCAGGAGATGACAAGATGATCCGAGGCTATTCCATCAACATGTTGATCCACCTTGAAAGACACACGAGGATCAGAGTCATGGACTTGATTGTTGAGACAATCAAAAGGGTTGTTGTTGATCAAAAGTGCTCTTGCTGCTATGCACCCTATATCCAGATGCTTATCAACTCTCAGATTGAGAAGCACATATTTGCTCTTGACAGTCCCCATTTGCCCCTACAGCCAGAGCTTGAGGATAACATCGTGGTGATGGACCCAGATCATCCCACATCTGCTACAACTCAGGCAGAGGCAGAGGCAACTCGAGCCACTAGTGCTCAAGTTCCTAGATCCAGAAATGAGCAAATGGATATGTTGATTTCATTAGTTCAGGACATGCAGAAGGACATTAAAGGGATTCTGGACAACCAGAACAGTCTTGTGAGGATCTTTGAAACAAGGATCAAGACTCTTAATGATAAGGTGGATAGGGTAACTAAGACAGTCATAGAGCTTCAGAAGGAAGTTGACTCAGTGCACATCCCTCAGGCTTCTTATGATGATGATGATGATGATGAGGAGGAGGAGGAGGAGGAGGAGGATGGATCACCTCTCAGGACAGGCACACAGTTTCCTACTCAGGCCAGATCAGCCACTGTGCTAGCTCCAGACTTGAGGCCCTCTTCATCAGCTCCTACTGCTGTCACCTCAGCTCCTATCCATTAGCCCCAGTTCCTCTAGCTGCTACTCCAACTCCATCCATGACATCTTCAGAGATCTTTGCCAATGTTGTTCTCTCGACTCCTTCATCAACAACCGGAGGAGATCGGCCCAAGAACGCTTAGACATATGCCTTTGAAATTTTTGGTAACTTGTTGCCAAAGGGGGAGAAGTGTATATAGATCTTTAGGCTTCGAGTGAGAGAGCGTTTTGGTGTTTATTGCTTTTTCAAAAACAATTGTCTTTTGGTTGCTTGTGATACACGTTCTTTGTGTTTGATCATACACTTCTTGTGTGATGCTACTACTTCCTATCATCTTAATGCTTTATGAGATGATCTTTCCACATTGCTTGATTGTGTTGTGCTATGATGTTCACTCTAATTATTCTCGCACACCACCAAGATGTATGGACATGGAAGAAGTACCCCATGTACCTAATCGATTGTGCATTTGCATTCAAACGCAAATTCAAAATGATGCACAAATTTAGGGGGAGCTCTTGCTTATCACATACTTCTCAAAGCGACGATTATATTCATTGATTATATCATATGTCGAAGCTTTGATCTATATGTTGTCATGAATTACCAAAAAGGGGGAGATTGAAAGCACATTTGCTCCCTTGGTGGTTTTGGTAATTCATAACAACATATAAGTCACTGAACTAATGTTTACATCAAGTGTATTTCAGAAAAAGTTCAATGATGGGTTGGCAAAGAGATTGTGGAATACCCCAAGATGCAATGAAATGGATTGGCAAAGCTTCAAGCAAGAGGACTCTACATTTTATATTTGTGAGAAATCACTTTGAGTCCATAGGAAAGCCAATACTATTAAAAGGAGGTAAAGTTTTGTTGGTGAACAAAATGCTCATACGTGCACAAGTGATAGTCACCAAAGACATCCATAAACTCTCCCACCAAAGTCTGTCCTAAGCCAAACACTCAAAATCGATGCAACCAACATTCCACATTCGGTGCCATCAATTCTAAACCCTAGACAGACTCAGCCATACCCTAACCCTTCGGTACAGCCTATACTACTTTCGGTGCCACCGAGTTGGGCTGCCAACTTTCTGTTACGCAAGTTCACTGTTTCGATCCCTCCGAGATTGTTGAATCAGCGTCACCGAGATTGGGCATTCTGACCGTTGGTCACCTTATCGGTGCAACCGAGATTTCTATATCGGTCCCTCCGAGATTCAAAAGTTGCCACCTTTTGGTCACTTCGATACCACCGAGATTAACACATCAGTGTCACCGAGTTGTTTATTTTGTGTGTAACGATTGGATTTTTGGGGATGCCTATATATACCCCTTCACCACCACCTACTCGAAAGAGAAGCACTCAAAACCATTCCATACCTATCCTATCAGTTTTCTGAGAGAGAACCACCTACCCTTGTGTTGAGGTCAAGATCTTTCACTCCAACCATATGGATCTTGATTTCTAACCTCCCCAAGTTGCTTTCCACCAATCTCATCTCTTCTACCAAGCCATATCTATGAGAAAGTGATTGTGTGTTGAGGAGTCTATCATCTTGAAGTACAAGAGCAAGGAGTTCATCGACATTACCGAGCCTATTACCTTTTGGAGGGTGGTGCCTACTAGATTGGTTAGGTGTCGCTCGGGAGCCTCCTACTTCGTGTTGTGGAGTGAACCAAGAAGTTTGTAAGGGCAAGGAGATCGTCTACTTCGTGAAGATCTACCCCGATTAAGGCTAGTCCTTTGTGGACATAGGCCGTCATGGTATAATCAAGGTTGTTTCTTTGTGGAACCCTCAGTGGGTAGAGCCCTCCATGGACTCTCGCGACCGTTACCCTCCATGCTCCATGGGTTGAAGACTCCATGAACGTGGATGTACGATAGCACCACCTATCGAAACCACGGGAAAAATCATCGTGTCACCAATTGTGTTTGCTTTCCTTACCCTCTCTTTACTTACATGTGCAATCTATATCTATACTTACTTTATTATTATTATACTAATTAGGCACTCTCCAAAAATTCCCACGTTAATCAGTAATTAGGAGCCGTTAATCTGATGGGACCAAATTATTACGGTGTAGATTGACTCATGAAATCCTCCATAAAAAAACTCGATGTTAAATATTTTCTATCTCAATCTATCTAACACCGTCGATCTATTATATAAAAATATTGCTCCGCATCTTCCTCCTTGATTTCTATCTAACTATTCCTCACGATCTATCCCTTCGCATCAAAACTCTATTCTGTCATGGAAAAATAGCCCAACGTGTCTCTCTTCTTCCATGCAAAAATAATCCATCTTGTGTCAAGACGAAGGAAGCAGGTTGAGTCGGCGCACGTATGCAGCTAGCTAGATTACTTCCTAGCCCGTCGGCACGTACAGGTGAAGAAATTGTTGGTCTTCTCTCTTTTACCATGGAAAAAATCCATCATCTTGCTCAAGCTGAATCAAGCAGGGTCGCCACCTACCCCTGCTCGCTATGGCCATAGGAGAGCCAGCCCTGGCAGATTATTCTCTGGGCCAAGGTCTCTGTTGCCTCTTACGTGGGCTATCACATCTCGCCCCAACCAGCCCAGACTAACGACGTACAACAGCGTCGAACATCACCGGAATCATCTTACTAATCTGCCACTAACTTGGTCCTGGAATCCTCTTCCACACCCCTTCTGATTTGGTCACGGCCACCAAAAGGTACAACTAGATTCATGCTCTATTGGATAAGATTTCCATGTCTCATGCCATTTAGTTGAGTTGATTTTCTCTGTAGAAGAATTTACTTGCAGGACATTAGGAGGAGAATTTTGGTCATGCCTGTTGTCATTAGGTCTGTTAGAACTAATAGGATTGCGTAAATAATAAATCAGCCGCACAGGTCATGTAGTATATGAGTGCACTATATAAACATTTTGCATTGAAGATGGCTGAACAGGATGCAGACATGATACAACAGTCACGATTGGAAGGACACTTGGAGTCAATATCTGGTAGGTTAGTTCGATTATTTCCTAGCCGATCAGTGTTGAAAGCGGATGAAAATATACGGTAAAAACGTGAACGTAGAGTAGCTAGCAGGCAGCTGGATCGATTCTGCTCCAATACGCAGGTATTTGAGGATAATCCCTTCGATCTGTTTCGGAAAACACATACACAAGATATCCCAAATTCTTTGACATAGACTCGTGACGTGCTTGATCGATCAAGCTAGCATGTACGTGCGTGTCCATGACTACATGCACGCCGGAAATAACTTGGCCGATTTGATGACTCTGCGCGTGCTCTCAACGGAAAGTAGATGACTACGAGAGATGATCGGGCCTACACCTTTGACAGGATTTTTATTGCTCAAACTCTTTGCATGCTTCAGCATTTTGCTTCCCGTTTACATGGTAGGTGTCAGATTTTGAACTTGGGAAGTAAATTCGAATCGCCATGAAAATAATGGATAGTCTCAATCATGTGAGTGCTCGCCCAACCGGAGCTTTGCTTTATTGCACCACGCTTTTGATATGTTGAGGAAAATATAATTTTTGGTGTCACTTCCTCTGTTTGTTTGCTTATTTTCTTTTAGACCAGGCTGCATGCACACATATCATGTTTAAATAGTTCGAATTATTTGCTTCTGCATTCTATGGATGTAAAATACGCAACCTGCTGGGACTGTTTCACCAGGATGTTCATCGGCTAATTATCAGTTCATTACTTAGAAGATGCTTCTAAACTCAAGACATATGAGGTGACCCCCCCCCCCCCTCTTATGTTTTCATGGCAGTAGGCCACACCTACATCCTTAACACAACTTTGTTCCCTCCTTCCTTTTAATATTACATCACACGGATCATGCTAAAATCTAATAACTTTCTTAATTTGATGGGAAGTAGCATAATTGATTCTATTATTTTAAGGCGGGTTTGCCAGTTTAGCCGGTTTCATACGGTACACATGAACAAATTGCTGTTGAAGGTTTTTCTTCTGCTTATGAAGCTTGATGTATAACTCTAATGTCGTGGCAATATCATTCTCAACCTACTTCCACTCATGTGTGCCTCAGTAAGCTCTCTTTGACCGAAAACAATAATTTAAAAATTACACATGTTATATTTCCTTGATTTTCTCACATGTGGGTCAGGAGTTGCTCAGCCGATATGGGTCACTAGCTATTTTCCTTTGGGTAGCACGTAGTTTTCCTATTTCCGGTATCATGTTGTATGGCTACTGATTCCGAGATTTCTAAACATCTCTTTTTCTCTCTTGCCTTGACGCAACATTTTCAAAAAAAAAACAGTATTCTTTTGGCAACTTTGACATCACTATTACGATCTTGATTTTATATTCCAAACTAATGTATAATTATGAACAAAAGAATCTAACATATTGTTTCACTTTCATTCACTAATGATTTATTTTGTTTCAATAGAAAATCCATCGGTTTATTATGTGTAGAGTTCTGCAATCAAGTAAATAGTTTTTTGCCTACCTTAGCTGTCACTTTTGTCTTATTTATCTTATGTTTCCAAAGGAGAACACTTCATTTTTGTATCAAGTTTTCCGAACTCTATATTTTTTATCACGACTCATGTCTTTTACTCTTTTGTATACAGTTTAATGGTCGAATTTCACGGTCGTTAGTCCATATGGATTTCTAGAACTGACTATTTCCTTTTTATTCTTTTGAAAAACTATGAATATTTCGCAAGGGAACATACGCATATGTGAAGTTATGAACTCTGCACGTTATTAGCAGGAGTTGGACAAGGCTAATTAATTACTACAGGACGAAAAACATCTATTTTAAGTAAAGTATTTAAGGATGATTATGATATACATTGGCACAATAAACAATACTATTTACTTTGATAATAGATATTCGTGGCATAAAAGTTCACGAAGCATTATAAGTTACGATTATGAAACAATTTTTTAAGAAAAAGTTATGTTACAGCACATTATATTGACCATTTTTCAAACTTCTATATATATATTAGTAGTGGCATTTACAGAAGTTTACCAACATGTTTTATTTGTGTCATCCTTTTAATAGTAGATGTCACATAAAATTTTTATTGCTCTATAGTTTGAGTCTTACAATTGCCTTATAATATCATTCAAGATATATTAGCATACATGAGAAATAAATAGGGAAATGGAACTAAATTTGCTCGACTATCCAGAATTTTTATTGTTCAAATATTTTTTTCAAACAGTTACAAGTATAAAAGGTCAGACCCTATGCATAAGAAAAATAAGCAGGATTTTGGCATCTCGACATCCTTCCCAAATGAGACCAACGATGGTTAGGGAAATGTTCACACATGATTGTATCTTCGTATTAGTGAACTTTGAGCAATACACCGTGATTCTATGAAATAGGAAAACATTTTAGTTTGGTGACGTTACGTGCTGATCTCATTGACTTATATGCATACGTTCTTATGAAGTCAATGTACGTGACTCTAAAAGCATACTCTTAAAATACATATCAATTATAGTGGTCCATTTCTTTACAGAATGCAGGTTGATAGAAAATATTAGGTCACCAGCTCGTGCGAATATACGGGTTGACGACTAGTGTCTTTAATTTCTGCTGCAATACTCTTAGACATGCTATACTTGACATACTACGAATGCTAAAATCTGCCAAGAATTAAGATTTGGAAAAAGTAGATTTTCATTTGGTCAAGTAGTCTAATCACCCCCCCCCCTCTAGACCTATTTTCGATCCTACAACAACCCCGAAGACCCCGGCACCTCTAAAGCTCGGGATGAAAACGGGAAACCACGACGCAACAAAAATAAACGCCAACACAACAATAGTGATGCCGACGACACGGACGTTAACGTCGGTTTCTGCAACCCTTGATCCGGGTAGCAGAAGAAGCCTCCTAAAGGCAATCGTGACAGACCTACCCCACCGGACAAAATCATGGAGAGGCCTTGCCAGATCCATGGCACTCAAGACAAGCCCGCCACCCACACCAACCGTAATTGTTAAGTGTTCAAACAGGCCGGCAAACTCGCAGCCGGGGAACAAGGCAAGGGCTCACACAACAAGGACGATGACGAGCCCCGCGGTCCTATCAATGGTGGACAAAAGCAATTCCCCCTAGAGGTAAAGACTGTGAACATGATATACGCCACTCACATATCCAAAAAGGAGAGGAATCGCGCCCTTCGAGAGGTCTACACCGTAGAGCTTGTAGCCCCAAAGTATAACCCATGGTCGGCGTACCCGATCACCTTCGACCGTCGAGACCATCTGACCAGTATCTGTCATGGGGGTTCAGCTACTCTTGTCCTAGACCCCATTATCGACGGGTATCACCTCACTAAAGTCCTAATGGACGAAGGAAGTAGTCTGAATCTGATTTACTCAGACACGGTGAAAAAGATGGGTATAGATCCATCAAGGATCAGACCCAGCAACACTACCTTAAAAGGAGTAACCCCAAGCGTCGAAGCCCGGTGCACGGGCTCTGAGAGCCTGGAAGTAGTGTTCGGTTCGCCCGATAACTTCCGTAGCAAGGACTTGATCTTCGACATTGTACCTTTCTGCAGCAGCTATCACGCCCTGCTAGGTCGTACATCGTTCGCTCGCTTTAATGCCGTCCCGCACTACGCATACCTTAAGTCAAGATGTTCGGGTCCAAGGGGATCATTACTGTCAACAGCAACACAGAGTGTTCCCTCCGAACTGAGGAACATGCATTGGCCCTGGCGGCCGAATTCCATTATGATGACGATCGACAAACGCCAAAATCTGCCATAAAGGCACGTAAGGTTGACAAACGAGCTCTGTTTCAGTCCGAACTCCCAGAACCTTCTTCTCCCCATAAATAGGGACACGCTCCCCATTGTACAACCCTAATGCCCGTCAAACACATGCCAAGAAGGCACAACTTTGCACTCAAAATTCCATGGCCAGCAATGGGGAACAACTATCAAAAGGGAAGTGTTCGGCTGGACTGAACTACTGCGAGTACATGTCCTCGGACAAACCTCAGGTACCATCAAGGACCTGCTAAAGCATAAAGCTTATCCATACTTTGGTGACTTCTCAAGACCTTCTTCCCAAGGCCTGCTCGCCGACACCAATTACCCTTAAAGGAATGCAACTCCCTAGGAGGCACAGGAGCGGACAGGCGACATGACACACCGCGGACGTCAGGCCACCCATCGAAGACCGCTGGTACAACCTCTCCTGTAAACTTTATATTTCATCTTCAAGTACATGTAAACAGTTGCTTCGGCAATTTGAGTTATAAGAGTTATTGAACAAATACGAGACCATTATACATGGCTACTTTGTTGTATTCTATGATACATACTCCATTTCTTCCCTTATCAATGCTTCTTGCGAAAATGTTTGGTACACATTACGATGCAACTGGCTAATAGACCGGGGGCTTGAATTTAAAATATCTCCCTAAGCATCACCCCGACACAATCGATCGTGTGTTTGGCGTCTTGGATTTCGCTTTATATGCATTGGTTCCCAACTATGTCTTGGGTCAATAGTTAGGTTGCCCAGCTCCTGTATTTGCCCCTTTACGTTCCGCTCATTCGGCTAAAAGGGCAAAGGAGAACCACTACGATTGTGTTTCCAACTCTCATACTAAAAAATTAATAGAGGTTATTCCGTGTCATACGATGGGTTTCGTACTTGTACAAACCATGTGATGCTGGCATCGGCCTCGGTACATCCGAACATCAAAAAACACTGGGGCTAGTCATCAGCCCCCGTATTTTTTTCAAGCTCCTACGGCTAAGTGAAAACGATAAAGCATCATAGTCTGATTGCGTTGTTCCCCTTGCACTACCAGCTTCAGGCACCAATACCTCGGCTAAGGGTCATAGTGTGAAGGCAGAAACACCTCGCGCAGTATCTATGTGAGGCCTGAAGCCGACGACTCGCAACTTTCAGATAAAACGGCCACATGGGAGTCAAAATAAATGTTACAACTTAAAAGACATGATAAACCATGCAACCAGATTATAAAGCGTTAACAGTCTTCGGACATATTACAATGCGCTCACTCATAAAAACATCCTTTGAGCATTGGGCCTCTATCGCTCGAGCCCCCTCCATAACTGCGGAGAAGTATCGCTCGGGGCGCCTATACTCTTTTCCAGGGGGCGGAGGTGCGGTGGCCATCTCGGTCGGATCGAGCCTCGGCCAGTGCACTATGGTCCTTGCAAAGGCCATCCGAGCTCCCTCGATGCATGTAGAACGCTTTAGTGCGTCAATCCGAGGTGCATCATCGCACAGCCTCTACACCAAGCCGAAGAAGTTGTTCGACAACGACTCTTCAGGCGAGAGCCGAATGCATAAGTCCTTCATGGTCGGCTCCGCCATCCTATGCAGCTCCATCAATTGCTTCATCTGCTCGATCAGAAGAGGGGAGCGCTCGGGGGCTTTAAACTGCGCCTAAAATAGCCGAGCCTCATCGTCCTCATCCCTCGAAGCATAGAACTTGTTTGAATTCGCTGCACATTTCTGGAGGTCCGAGCAGGCGCCTGAGGAATGCCACACCTGGGTGAGCAATGTGAACCCGCTATCACAAAGGCACACTGCAGTAAATATGGCTTACCATCTATGACAACCTTAACTTGGCGGATTTCTTTTTCAAAGAACCGCCTGTCCACCCGCGCCTGTTGGAGCTCGGATTTCAACATGGATAGCTCAGTGTCTTGCTCTTTGCCTGTCTGCTCAAGGACCTCGCACTTCATGCTGGCATCCTTGAGCTCTTGCTGCACCTCCTCCACACGAGCTTCATGCTTAGCGCTCGCGGTTTTTAATGCGGAGAGTGCGGCTGCTGCTTGTTCCGCTGTCGCCTTCTCATTCGTGGCCTCTTGATTCATCTTTTTAAGCTTAGCCTTTAGTTTCTCGACCTCCTTAGCCAAAGTTGTGGAAGCAATGAACAAATAATTATACTGGGTTACCAGTACGGATCCTAACAATAAACAGATCGGATATTACAATTCGGCTTACCTTGCGCCTCATCGAACCTCTTGTTTAGGGTAGCAAGCTCCTCTTCGGAGCTCTTGAGCTTCCGATTTAGCTCGGCAAGCTCCGTGGCATTAATAGCCGCCGCCAATGAAGAGGCCTACAAACATTAAATATATATCAGATTATGTGTTCAAATCCCTGAACTGTCAAGAATATGACCCTGTGCTCGGTCCTCTTAAGGGCTTTTAGAACAATATGGGACGAATAATGCCTTGTGCATCGTTGGTTACTCCCGGGTATTTGACACCTGGGTGATTTTTTCCAAACTCACCCAGGGCTCAGGGGCTGATATACATATAAAGATAGCACAAACCTAATGCAATTAATTTTTTAGGAAAAGGGTATTACGTGGCTCACCTTGCAGCCCGTCAAGAGACCATTGAAGACCTCTTTCAATCCGCTATCAACAGAGTGAATACCTCGCAAAACCGCACCCATAAGAGTGTGGTGATCCTCGTAGATTGAGGCGCTTGATAGAGCCTCCTCCATGACTGGCCACCCAGTCATCGGTGGCACCGGTGGTGACCGACCAGCCCGATCTCTAATCGAGGATTGATCCGGTAGCTCCAGAGGCACAGTGAGCTCCGAAGATGACCTCGGAGGGGATTGGACATTCATCTGTCCTTCCTCCTCGGCAGACAGGAGGGGCTCCTCCCCCCGGTCTACGGCGGTCGAGGCGTTAACCTCATCCATGACGTCATCGCCCCCATCGCCTGTGTTCGGCTCCAAAGGAGCCCGGTGGGATGACACCTCCACGACATCCTTTGTGCCCCCTGGAGGTGTGGAGTGTGACGCAGTCCCACTCTCTGCCAGCTCGGCGGGTGGAGACTCCCCATCCGATATTTGGTCGGTGGGGAGAACGCGTGGAGGGTTGCAGATCAAAAGGCGTTCATATATTTAAAACATTAAAAACTTTGCATACATGACCCAGGGAGTCTTCGGATTCATACCTTCGAGCTGGGGGCTTGACCCTTAGGTTCCTTTGGGGAACCTTCTCAAAGTCCTCAGACTTGGCATCAGAGTCCAAGTTGTCGTCGGCCAGGATCAACCTCGGCCAACACGCCCTCTTCGGGGCAGGAGGAGGTACATCCTCCGCGGCGTCCGGCGACGCCGCCCTCTTTCTTGTGAGGGGGAATCGCCTTCCCCCCGTCCTCATGCTCTTCCTCATGGGTGGAGGAGGCATGAGTTTCCTTGGACATAACGTCCGGCTGGTCCCTTATGCGGAGATCTTCTCTGGCCTTCTTATTCTTCTCCTTCTTCTCTGGTGCCGTGTACGGAGCCACGACGAGCATCTCCGTCAACAACTCCGACCTAGGGTCTTCAGGCTGTGGTGTTGGGCAATTAATTCCCATGGCCTTGCTCGGCCATTTCTGCAAAGATGAGGGGGGAGGCGTTCAATCCTTTTGTCAAAAAATAGAGCTTGTGGATTGAAATTATATCATACCTGGGTAGGAGGGTTATCAATGCTCAGACCCAAATTCTCCTCCTTGGCTGGCTAGCTCTTCCGGGGCTTGAATAATGCCTTTCACAATTCCTCACGGGTAGTGAGGAAGAGTTGACGCACGGTAGGCTCGTCCTCAAGCTGATAAGCCCACATTGGGGAGGCCCGGCGCTGGCAGGGAAGAATACGGCGGTGGAGCATGACCTGGACCACATTGACCAGCTCGATCTTGTCCTTGACCACCAAGGAAATGCACTTCTGTAGCAAATTCACCTCTGCATCCGACCCCCAGTCAAGGCCCTTCCTGAGCCATGAGGTTAATCTCGTAGGGGGTCCGGATCTGAACTCGGCGGGTGCCGCCCAACCCTCATCCCTTGGTTCAGTGATGTAAAACCATTCTTTCTGCCAGATCTTGATTGTGTCGATGAAGGCGCCAGTCGGACACTCCACGCGGGGGAGCTTGCTGATTACCACCCCTACACAGTCCGCGTGTTCGCCCGTGACAGTCTTCATCTTGACGTTGAAGACCTTGAGCCACAGGCCGAAGTGCGGCTCAACCCGCAGGAAGGCTTCACAGACAATAATGAATGCCAAAATATGCATAAAGGAGTTCGGGGGAAGATCATGGAAGTCCAACCCGTAGAAGAACATGAGGCCCCTGACGAAGGGGTGGAGCGGGAAGCTCAATCCTCGGATGAAATGGGGGACGAACACCACCCTCTCGCTTGGCTTAGGGGTGGGGGCCACCTGGTTCGCCTCCGGAGCGCGGTGGAAGACATTGGTGGGGAGGTAGCCGGCAAGCTTTAAGTCCCGGATGTCCTTGTCGGTAACCATGGAGGCCTCCCACTTGCCCATGGAGCCTAAACCCGCCATGGCTAAGCTCGGAGGAGAAGTCGAGGAAGAACTGGATCTGGGCTCTTGAAGCTTGGGGAGATTGAGGAAGCAGAGGATGCGAATGGGAAGCATGAATAGGTCTCGGGTTTTTTCCATTTTTATGAGGCGTGATGTCGATTAGCCTCCCTTACCGCGTCACAAATCTCTCCGCTTCCCAAGACGTGTGTGTCGTTATAGACGCATAAAGTAACTTGAGATGTTAATCATATCCCGTGAGAAACAGAGCAAGAGCTATGCATTGATGAGTCGTGCTAATGTAAAAACGGCCTCGAACCGCGAATCAAGTTCTCATAATTGGTTCAGCAGTCGTGGTAGGCCACGACCCTTCGTCGGAAAGGTGGTCAGAAAACATTGTTTACCCTTTGACGTTTGGCCTTCAAGAATAAGCAACTCATGGTGTCCGGACGATCGTATGATCGGGAAAATTACGCGTCACTGGAAATCGGACAAGTCTCAGCCGATCATTAATGGGAAGAACTCACCCCATGAGCCGAAGACTCTGATCATATGGAGCTGCCAGAGCCGAGACCCTTGGCGTTGGGGGCTAGTTCGGGGGCTACTGAGGGAGTCCTGGACTAAGGGGTCCTCGGGCCGCTGGCCTATCTCTCAATAGGCCAGCTTGGCGGGCCGCTCTCTGACTGTCATAGGAAGGTCCGGATACATCAAGACCCCGTGTTCTATAAGGAAGTCCCGAAGGCGCATCGTGCACTCCAAGTCAAGATGAGGAAATCGACATCTCCATCCACGACAGGAGACCTACCATGTGTAAACCCTAGGTAGCCCCCGGTGTCTATATAAACCGGGAGGGTTTTAGATTATAGGGAAGAGAAACTCATCTAGGTTTTAGCTATCTCATCTCGAGGTAGATCAACTCTGTAACCTTCATACCATCAATATAATCAAGCAAGACGTAGGGTTCTGCCTCCATAGGAGGGCCCGAACCTGGGTAAACATCGTCTCCTTCGTCCCCTTGTTACCATCGATCCTAGACTCAAAGCTCGGGACCCCCTACCCGAGATCCGTCGGTTTTGACACCGACAGCAGGTGCTACCCGGCCCTCGTCCCTTGGTTTGGTGATATAGAACCATTCCTTCTCCCAGATCTTGATTGTATCGACGAAGGTACCGGCCAACCACTCGACGCGGGGGAGCTTACTAATTACCGCCCCTCCGTAGTCTGCTTTCTCACTCGTGACTATCTTCGGCTTGATATTGAATACTTTGAGCCACAGGCCGAAGTGTGGCTTGACCCATAGGAAGGCTTCGCAGACGATAATGAATGCCGAAATATGCATAAAAGAGTTAGGGGGAAGATCGTGGAAGTCTAACCCGTAGAAGAACATAAGACCCCTAACAAAGGGGTGGAGCGGAAAGCCTAGTCCCCGGAGTAAATGGGGGACGAACGCCACTCTCTCACCCGGCTTTGGGGTGGGGACCACCTATTTCGCTTCTGGAGCGCGGTAGAAGACGTTGGCGGGGATGTAGCCAGCGAGCTTGAGGTCCAGATGTCCTTGTCGGACTGTCGGTGACCGTGGAGGCCTCCCACTTGCCCATAGAGCCTGAACCCGCCATGGCTAAGCTCGGAGGAAGAACTAGATCTGGGCTCTCGGAGCTTGGGAAGGTTGAGGAAGCAAGGGATGCGAATCGGGAGCGTGAATAGGCCTTGAGGATTTTCCGCCCCTTTTATGTTGTTGTAATACCAATAGCCTCCCTTTTACTGCGCCGCAGGCTTCACCACTTCCCGAAATATCCGTGTCGTTATGCACGCGTGAGAAAACCTAAGGCATTAATCATATCCCGTGTGAAACGGAGCACGATCTATACATTGATGAGTCATGCCAATGTAAAAACGGCCTCGAACCGCGAATCATGTTTTCATAACTGGTTCAGCGGTCGTGATAGGCCACAACCCTTCGTCAAAAAGGCTGTCAGGAAATACTGTTTACACTTTGACGTTTAACCTTTGGGTCTAAGCAACTCATGGCATCCGGACGATCCTATGATCGGAAAAATTACGCGTCATCGCAAGCGAGACTAGTCTTAGCCGATCATTAATGGGAAGAAGAACTCACTCTGCAAGCCGAAGACTCCGATCACGTGGAGCTGCGAGTGTTGTGACCCTTGGCGTTGGGGGCTAGTTCGTGGGCTACTAAGGGAGTCCTGGACTAAGGGGTCCTCAGGCCGCTGGCCTATCTCCCAATACGCCGGCTTGGTGGGCCACTCTCTAACTATCGCAGGAAGGGCCGGATACGCCACGACCCCGTGTTCTAGAAGGAAGTCTCGAAGGCGCGTCGTGCACTCCAAGTCAAGATGAGGAAATCGGCATTTCCATCCCCGACAGGAGACCTATCATGTGTAAACCCTAGGTACCCTTCGGTGTCTATATAAACCGGGGGGTAGATTGTAGGGCAGAGAAACTCATCTAGGGTTTTAGCTATCCAATCTCATGGTAGATCAACTCTATAACCTTCATACACATCAATATAATCGAGCAGGACGTAGGGTTTTACCTCCATAGGAGGGCCCGAACCTGGGTAAACATCGTCTCATTCGTCCTCTATTACCATCGATTCGAAAGTCACAGCTCGGGACTCCCTACCCGAGCCGAGATTCGTAGGTTTTGACACCGACACCCGCCATGCGGGAGAAGGTCGAAGATCGTCGGATGGGGGCTTGGGTGGCGGATGGGAGTGGAGTGAAGTGGCTAGGGTTTGGTCCTGCGAGCGGATGGAGACGAATATATGTAGGGTCGATGCAGGCTAGTGCGGGCCAGACGGGCATGCCTGGACGTACCCGGGCGCTCTTATATCCGCCTCATATTTGGGTTGGATATAAGGTGTCGGTCAACCCGGGCTTTTGAGTCCGGTTTGAGAGACCCGACTGGGTTTCGTTACCGGTCAGTGACCGAACGGCCCGCCCGGGCGTTTGATGGGTACGAGGGGTCCGGTTGTAGATTCTCTAAGAGCATCTACAACCGGACGCCTCAAACGACTTCTCATACGCCCGCGGACGCGTCCGGTCAGTGACCGAAGAGGAGAGAGAAGAAAAACGTGACCCAACCGGACTCCTTATATCATCTCTATACGCCTGGGCTATCCGCGAACCCTCATATTGAGGACAAAGATGAGGAGGATATGAGGGCTCGCCGACGGGCGCGTCCGGTCAGTCCGCTACGTAGGACGCGCCCTACCCCGGATCACCTTTTCTTTTTCTATATTCATTCTTTTCTTTCTCTTTCTTCCTCTCCACCAATCACGTGCAAGTGACTGGACATATGAGGAAGACAATGAGAAGTGTGGCTGCACGAATGGACAAATAGGGAACACGCCCGGTCATTGACCGGGCACATCCACACGCGTTTAGGGGATCATATTTGCTAAGTCCGACTATATATGCTCTAAGCACCCGTCTCTTACGGAAGACCCCTTATACAATCCTAGCCGATATCTCTTTCACATTCGATCCATACATGGCATGCGGGACAACACGCCAAGGCTATGTATTGACTGTGTCCTGAGTACATCACATGGCATTGTTTATATGGTATATATAAGCAAAAAACACATGACATGGTTCGAGGCTCATCCGATGTCCTGGAGTGACAAAATTTCGTGTTTCTACCCTTTTAGTGAAGTAAATTGAGATCTGATTCGTTTGCAATTTTTTTAGGATCTGACCATTTTCCTAACGTTGGGATCTATGGCGGTAGGCTATAACAACCTACCGCCAAGGTCCCTGACGCTAGGAAAAGGGGCCACGTCAGTGCAGTGCACCCCTATTGCCACATGTGCTGGCGATAGGATATGCAACTCTATCGTCAAGGTGCCTAGCGGTAGGGTGCGTATGCGCATTATGTGTGGAACTTAGGGGGTGTTTGATTGGGCTTTTTCAAGCTGCATCCAGGGCCGGACCGGTAAAATCCGGGGGCCGTGTGAAACTAAAAAATAAGGCCTATCTCGGTAGAAAAATAATGAATTAACAAGAAATTATAATGTATATGATATAATGTCTCTTTTAGAAAAATAAACTAACAAGAAATTATAATGTTTGATAATTAGACGAATCATCTAACTCGGTAACTTGCATAGTCTCGTCTCCTGGTTGAACTACTATACTGTGATAACAATGGAGGCAAAAACTGATCCCTAACGATTCCGGCCGAAAGTTAATCAAATAATTAGGAGTAGGAGTAGGAGCCGATGTTAATCAAATGCTGAAAGGAGGATCTGTTGATTCCCTCTCAAAATCTGCATGCACGAAATCAATCAAGTGGCGCTCTCTCTAGCTAGCTATTTGGTGGCGTTGGCATCGCCAATGGAGAGGCTACCTGTTTTGGTGGCGTTGGCGTTGCCCCGTGTCACCCGTCGCCGACGCTGGAGTCTCGATTCCAGTTTTACTTTGACGAGAGGAGAGGAACTGTCGCTCACTCGCCATGTCGCCCGTGGCTGATCGATCAGGCGATTCCTTTCCGATCGGACAAAGGTCTGCGCCGGCATGTTTCGGCCTGTCAACGCCCTAGCGTAGATAACATACATATGTAACCGTCTGATCCTAAAAAAAAGAAAAAAAAGTCCCTTCTCGCTCACCGTCTACCGCTAGCTTGCTCGTTGAAGCCGCTCGTCCGTGCCCTCGTCAGATCCGCTCTCTGGAGCTGTTCGTCGGCACGCTCGTCGGAGCTGCTTGTTGGTTTGCTCGTCGGAGCCGTTCGTCGGCTTGCTTGCTGGAGCCGCCGCCAGCCGGAGCCGCTCGTCGGAGCTGTTCGCCGGTGCGTTCCTTGGTTTCAAATCTTGCTAGCCTTTCGTGGTAGCCAATTTCGTTGTGGGTCGTAGCAAACGAAGACAACTGTTGCAGCAAAATGAAATACTGGTTGTAGCAAAAATCGCGACGTCATGTGCAATGTAGCAAAATGCAACACCGATGATAGCAAAATGTGGTGCCAGTTATAGCAAAATTAGATGCCGCTTGAAGCATATAGCAAATTACGGCTTCGGTCATGAACGCAACTTCGCCGGCCATGCCAGTTGTAGCTTTGCTCGCCATGGAGCAGTTGAGGCAGAGAGAGGGATACAACTCGCCATGTCTTCGGTTGTAGCAAAATGAAACACGCGTTGTAGCAAAAATCGCGGCGTCATGTGCGAGGTAACAAAATGCGACCCCGATGATAGCAAAATGAGGTGCCGGTTGTAGCAAATTTAGATGTCGGTTGAAGCATGTAGCAAATTACAACCCAGGTAGATGCTCGCCGAAGCAGCGTGGGAAGGTGACCGCTCGCCGGAGCAGCACGGACAGATGGATGACGGACATCAACGAGCTACATGAGAGGAAGAGGGCGAGGGAATAAGAAATTAATTAATGGCAGAGCGCGGGATAAGAGCAGGGCACTTTCCGCGGAAGGGATAAGAGAGACATACTAAGCGATGATGCATGGGCCAGTTGCCAACGCGGAAGCGATCGGCCGAAGTTTCGACCGGCGCGCGGGCGTAAAGCATTTCCCTTTTCGATCTCACGATCCCATCTCCTGACTTCCTGTAGGCTGCGACGCAAGCGTCGGATGGCTTTTGCGATCGATCCAGTGGACCCTATTTAGATAGTAGCGACGCTGCTTGAGGGCCTCAACTTGTGCGGACACGACAGCATCCCATCAACATGCGTGGCCCAACGCCCAGGAGTCGCAGGTTTAATATATAAAATTTTAGGTGTCCCAATTTTGCGTGCCCTGTGCGGGCTGCACATTTTGAATCACCATGGGCCCGCCCCTGGCTGCAGCTGCGGCTTCCGGCTTTGAAGCCAAAAGCTTTTATTTAGGGGTTTTCGACTATAGCTGTGGCTTTTGGACTTGTCAGAACCGTAGTCGGAAGCCCATAAATAGGAGTTTTTGTCTTTGAAGCCAGAAATCGCAGCTGCAGCTGGAAAAAGACCAACCAAACATCCCCTTAATTTTTTTTTTGGTCAACCCTACCATCAGAAACCTTTACGGCAAGTTGTTATATCCTATCGTCATGGATCCGACAGTAGAAAAAGAGGTCAAATCTTATTTTTTTATAAACCAGGATCAAATCTCGACTTACTCCATTAAAAGGATCGAACACACAAAATTTAGCCGTCAGGAGTCGCGGTTCGTGCGTGCCAAAGCAAAGAAGTTCGGGACGAGGCGCAGCGGGGGGACAGCTGAGCAGGAGGGCCCGAGGCACACACACACTGCGCCTGCAGGCTGCAGCTGCCTTCGGAAAGCTGACCGGCCCAGTGATCGACGGAGAGAAGCCGAGCAACGAGCTGTGCCCGGCAACTTCAAATTTTCCCGCTAGTTTTCCTCCCAGTCTCGTCCCCACGCAGCCAGTTCAATCCGAAACGCAGTAGCAGCACCTGAACTCTGCACGACTGCGCCGCAGGCGGTGTGTGTGCGTGGCTCCGTCGAACGGCGGTGGTTGGCGCTTGGCGGAGCACACGAGGCCAGGCCACGGGCGACCGACCGACCGACGCCGACGTGCCGGCGCAACAGCAACGTCCAACGACCCACAGCCCGTCCCCCGTGCCCGTGGGCTCGCAACGTTTCCCCCCCCCCCCCCCCCCCCCCCCCCGGCGTAAATGCTTGCACGGCTGGACAATCATCTCCTGCAGCGGTGCAGTTACGATTCATTCACGTGCCCACGCCGGAGGGTCGTTTGAATCCCACCCTCAAAGCCCGGCCGGGTTTTCGAAATTCGAATTCGAAACCTCCCCGACCGCCCGACGCGCACGCCACCCCTCGGCCTCGGGGAACTCTCACGCTCCTCGCGCCCGCATCCGCCCACTGAACGCCCGATGACGGGCGGGCCCGGGGGCGCGGTAGTACCAAAGTCCGAACTCTGAAGGGGGGAACGAATTTTCGTGTCGATTTCGCTCGGTGCACTCGAGGCCCGTTCGCCTCGCCATTCCCGTTCGTTATCTGGTCCGGTAGCGCTGCCTGCTGCGACAAGCACAGGAGCTGTGGGGGTTGGCGGCGGCAGCTCGAAACCCTATCGATGGCGGCGGCGACGGCGTTCCGGTCGGCGGCGAGGAGGGACGCGTTCGGGGCCGCGGAAGGCGACGGCTCCGCGGCGCGCGGCCGGACGCCCGACGGCGCGGGCAGCGGTGGCAGCCTCCGCCGGTCGAGGAGCCTGAGCAGGTTCCCGCCGCCGTCGCCGTCCCCGGAGGACGCGCCGACGCCCTCCTCGAGGTTCGTGACCAAGGTGCGGGGCGGGGGGCCGTCGGGCGGGTTCCCGGAGATCAGCCTCGACGACCTGGCGGACGAGTTCTTCCGGGCCAGGGTGGAGTCGGAGGACGACGACGAGGAGGTGGTGGTGCAGCGCGGTGAGGACGACTCGCGCGGGCGGCTCATGTTCCCCGCGCCTGCGGAGAAGGGTCGCGGCGGCCGGCGGAGCTCCACCGCGCGGTACGCCAGGGAGACGGCCTCGTCCAGGCAGCGCGAGCGCTCGGTGTCGCGGCCCCCGCCGGAGCGGCGGGGTGGGGCAGCCGCGGCTGAAAGTGGCGCTGCCGCCGCCAGGAGGCAGAGGTATGCCTCGGTGGATCGGCGTGCCTCGATTGGTCGGCAACGGTATGCCTCGGTGGACCGCCGTGCCTCCACGGACCGACAGCGGTGGTGTGAATCGGATGTAAGTTCCAGTAGCATTTCAAACCCAAAATAGCAATCTCATTTAACTTTTTTATCTGAGTCTATCTGATGTTTGAATTTATAACAGTGTTAATTTCGTACCCAAGTCTAATTGATCAGATTGAATAGATGAGATGGAGTACGACGCCGTATCAGATACACTAGGAATAAACACTGATACTTCGTATTTTGAAATAATTGCCAAGTATTTCTGCCACTATTTTGTGATGATAAGTCAGAAATGAGCAATTGGTTATGTTTTAGTGTTTCTTCATGCATGCTTTGCAATTGACATTCACATGCCTTTGCTCTTTTTTCCTTTGGCATTATCTGTGTTCTTGTTTAGATCTAGTTATGGACAATCTGAAATTAGTATTAGATTAGAGGAGTGGGGAATTATGTTATACAACGGATATACAATGGAAATAAGACAGGTTATTACTTCGAATTCAACAGCAGAATGTCCTATACAATGTCAATTCTTGTTGTAACAAAACAAATGACTGGAATCACTCTGTTTGTGATCCTCTGCTCCTTTGCACGTAGATAAATATAGTGCCATTGATAGCTTGAAATTAAGTATACATTTTTCCACTATCTGGCGGGAGCTCTGCCTCTCCATTGGAGTAGAATGAAATTAAGAATGCCCTGCTGTCATCTATGAGTTTTTGAATACATGAGTTCAAAACTAGGCTATTACTCTGCTTTATTATTGCCAATGTGCCCTTTTAATTTTAACTCACTTCTAGTGCGATTTGTTCAATTTTCATCAGAGTCCGTAACAACCAGATTCTTATTTTACTTTTTGGTCCTGCACTTTGTTGTTCCCATTATCACCTTCCGGTTTATTCTACTTGAACAACCTAGAATACTTAACCTGTATTCCTGGTTCCTGCACTTCATTGCATCTAGTATGTTTAATGCTGCTTCTAATTTTCTTTTCCATTTATGGTTGCAGAACGATATGGACTTTTCTCACCGGTCTGGTTCTAGGGGCACAAATACCAAATCTAGCAATGGCCATAGTCTGCAGAATTCACTTAATAAGTCTAAAGTGAATCAAACTCTGACAAGGTCTACAAGTCAAAATGAGTTTGTACATTTACGAGACAGTGGCTCAGTGAGTACCTCTCATCTTGCATTTTCTGTGCTGCTAGAAACTATTGATCACTTATAAGGCCCTTGCTATTTATGGATGTGAAAAATGCATCATCTTTTGAATGTTAGCATCTATACAAAAAGTTTCAATATAGCTGCTGCACAGCGCAATTTATTTTCTGTTGCAGTGATGTAACAGTTCTATTTGTTATGCGCTTTTTTTAGGGGGAGGAAATTTGTGCTGTCTGTTTCTTGGTTCATGATAACAATTGACACTGTCATGTGTTGTGGGCTCAATTTATTTGTTTTTTGTGGTTGAAATTCGACATTGAATATCTTCATGTTGATTTTCGCAGAGCCATTCTTCGTTAACTGATGATGAATCTAGGGATGTTCATTCTTTTCATAGCAGAAGTCACAGTGGAAATCGGGCTGTTTATTCCCAGGTGAAGGTTGATTTCACAATATTATTTCAAATTCCCACAACTAGAGTTTTGGAAGAGCTAGCATTAATAGATATGTGTTTTATGTTATTATTGGAGCAGCCAATTGAAGATAATGATTCAAATGTGCTGTATGATGTGATGCGTAAAGAAGTAAGGCAAGCTGTTGAAGAAATCAGAACTCAGCTTGAAAAGGTAACTTTTCTAGAAACCTTCTGTTTATTTTCTTGTGCTGCACTAGTTCTTTCAAGCCGCTTATATTTACTAGGGTTTGAGTGTTACAATGAAAGGGATCAATTCAAGGTGCAACAGTGCCCCCTCCGCTCCACCTTTTAAAGAATTTTCAAATATTTCACATTAGTGCTACCATGTTGAGCATGGATGATGTTACTGGTTGATGGTCAGGATTACATTGGTTATACTGAGGTGGTAGGATGATGAAATATCATCAAAATTGTCTTTGTTTCCACCTTGGTTGTAGTGCTTTGAGAAATAACTGAAGAGAATCGCGTTACAACATGCTTATGTTGCTATACTGATTTCTCAAAATCATCAGTAAAAACGTAAAAAAAAATCATCAGTAAACCTGCTTGGCGTGGTTCTGAACAAACATGTTTGAGTACTTAGTCGAAGGAGATGGTATTGGCTTGTTGTTTAATTTATATAAACATGTATGATCTTGATTCCTAAGGTCTATATCCTAGAATTGACATTGTCATTTTTCTACTGAGAAATAAGCAGAAAACTTAACAAAAAGTTGAAGACAACACAGCTTCTTGCTCAACAATGTTGAGGACTAACTAATGCCATTGATGCCTCAAAAGTACTATCTCTTTTGACTAATATGAGCTTTAGTCTAATCTGTTTGCAGTATATTTTAGAGCTGGATTCTAAAAAGTTTAATTGTTGAATAGTCATCACAACTTGTTTGGGACTAAAGGCTTTGTTGTTGTTTGTTTTGTTGAATAGTCATCACACATGCGCTCTTTTTTGCCCACACTGAAAGCTCCTATCTTGCTCATCTGCTGCCTGCAGTAATGCTATTCATTGTTACTCATACATTCTAAATTATACGATTCAGTAACTCCGATTATCTTTTCTTTGACCATACATTGTTCAGGCCGTGACAAAATCTGAACCTTCAGAAAAGGCAAGAAGTGATGATGCGCAACCAACCCAGGTTATTGGTGAGCTCCGTAGGAACTACACTAGCAAGTTGGAAGAGGTATGATTTGGTGGGATCAAGACGTTTTTCCTTTCTGTGTTTAGGCTCAATTCTTTCATTGTCTTGCAGTCAGAGAAGAGGAAGCAGGAATTACTAGCTCAATTGGCGGCAGAAGAACAACGTGGTCATGAACTCACAAAAATAGTTAAAGAGTTACTGCCTACTACTAAGAAGAATGTTAAACCGGAGAGGCCGCCACCACGCAGAAGAGTAAGCTTTCTTGGTCATTTGCTGTATACTCCCTTCTATTATTGAGAATCTACAATTCAGTTTTTCATGTATATTTGTTTCAGAGGAGCAATGATAGAGCAAGGATGTCGAAATGCCTTACCAAAGAGGCTGAGCTATACTTTGAAGATTTCCTATCAAATGTTGAAGATACCGATTTTTCATCGTTTGATGGTGAAAGAAGCGACACGAGCTCAACTAGACGAGATGTGGTACTTCGTGCTATGGCGGAAACTCATGTAGTCCTTCCGAAAGTTGCACCGCCTGTTGTGTCAGATGGTGTTGTCCTTCCCTGGTTGCAATGGGAAACTAGCAACGATTTACATGCCTCCCCAAGCACATTCAAGACACAGGTAAGAATGGCCTAAACCATTTCTTGCGGAAATAGTAAATCAATCCATTGGTTTCTACTATGTTGCACCGCTTGTGTAGTTGTTTTTCAACAATTCATTTTACACAAGGAAATGGACAAGCTTATACTTGTTCTAAAATAAACCTCCAGAAAACAATCCATTGCTTCCTTTAGTGATCTAAATGCTCTTATATTTCTTTATGGAGGGAGTACTATACTATGGAAATAGACAAGCGTATATTTATCTTGTTCTGCATGCTATAGCGTACAATCTTGTTTCAAATCCCTGATGGATCGTTCTTTTCAGGACGCAAGTACTGCATGCAGCACCAGCAGTCACACCATGAGCAGCCGTGGGAGCTGGAGCCCTGGAGACCATGATAGCTCAGCTGGCTCCAAAGATGGACTACTCTCCAGGTTCGATGAGGCTGCGACTCGCCTAAGCAGTTGCCCGGATAATAAGCGAAGCACGTCGTTTCATATGGACGACTATCTACATCTGCGGAGCAGCGAGGATTTCCTCTTTGAGCGACTGAGTCAGAAGCAAAGAATCGACTATGGCGGTCTAACCGTATGCAGGAGATCGACAATAATGTAGATTATTATGGCCTAGGATTTTCCTGCTGGGTTCAGGCAGCGAACATATGTAGTGTGCCCAATTGGTTATTTGATTGGTTGGGTTAAGTTAGGCTAATAAGTGTGTAAATTTAGGGCCTGTTTAGTTGGCAGCTAACTTTCGCATAGTTGTGTTTTTTTGCTTTCAGAAATTAACCCACCCTTTGGCTTGGTTAATAGGATCCTGTCACAGCTTTTGAGTGCAAGATGCATGAGGCATAGTTGTAAAAATTATAATATCTTGCCTAATGTGTTGCTAGAACCAAACATTCACCTAAGTTGGTTAAATTTGTTTACTTGTGTTTGGAGGAAAGGGAATGAGAGTTTACACGTGGAACCAAACATTCACCTAAGAGAGGATGCACTTCCATACCACCTTAACGCTCATCCAGATCAAACATTGGGCTTGATTATTCCACTCACATCCTCGACACCATCACATTGGCTAGTAAACCACACCTTCACAAGCCTGCCACCATTGTTGGAACCAACACCGTCGAGACGGGGATGAGACAGGAGGGACTTATTCCATTGTTGCGGTGTCAAGTTCCCCTCCGTCATCTTGTGCCCAGATGACGAGTAAAGAAGAGGGAGAAACCCTAGCCACATTGTGTGTGTGGTGAGGGTGGAGGGGGAGGGAAGGAAGCAAGAGGCGGCCGATTTAGGTGGCGACACTAGAAATTTTCTTCTTGGTATTCATAGGTATTCATTTGTATAACGCAATGCAATATAACAATAAATATACATCAAGTTAGCAATAGTATATCACCAGATTTAAAAGGTATTTCATGGAAGTTTAGGGAAGACCCTTGACGCCGCCACTATATGATAGAATTATGTTTAGTTTGAATGTTTACGTACTTATGAGATGTTCTGATTTTTTTTAAATCAGATGTATATAGACAAGCTTTAGTGTATTTGTTCACTATCTCAGCTCGTGTGTAGTTAATGTTAAAATATCCAAAACGTCTCATAATGTGAAACAGAGTTGGTATTATTCAAGTAGAACAAATAATTTTTGGAAAATGATAACCGAAAGACATTTTTTTTGCGGGGTAACCGAAAAACATTACCTAGGGGGAGGTCTCCGCCTCTCCAGGAACGCTTCCATAACCATTGGATCCAGATCATGCGAATGACATTTAAAAAAAAATCGCTGGATTTTTTTTCTGCTACATTACAATTACTGACAATTTTAATTGAAATTGCATGACAATTCGAGCATTCGCAGGAAAACGCTCCAGGGACGTTTCCAGACATTTAGCGTTCATGTTTTTCTAAGCAGGAAAGATGGGAGAGAAGAGAAGAGATTTTTTGTTTAGAAGTAATAGAAGAGACATCCTCGCAAAAAAAAAAAAAAGATATGTAGCCGAAATCATAATGGACTCCTCCTTTTGCACCGTTAATTATTTTCTTATATGTCCGCCGGGCCCAACAAGGGGCACCCACCCCAACCAGATCCTTCGATTTCTACGTGCCCAGCAGGCTCCCAGCCGCCGCCACGACCTCGTTTCCCCCGTCGTCTCTCACCAGCCCGCACCAAACCTGCAGCCCCTCCGCCTCATCCCATTGCCAGTTGCCACCCACCCACCCGCCCGCCGGCTCCACCTTCCGAATCTCGGACGCCTCCGCCGGCCGCAGGGCACGCGACTCGAGTTGCTTCCGTTCCGGCGGCGGGGGAAGAGATGGCGGCGAACCTCGAGGACGTGCCGTCGGTGGATCTCATCACCGAGGTGCTCCGCCGCGCCAAGTGCAGCTCCAAGCCCGACAAGCGCATCATCCTCGTCGGTAAAACCCGCTCTTTTCTTTACCCGCATCTTCTTTTGCTTCCGCCCGTAGGGTTTCCTTCCCAATGGAGGGGCAAATCTGTGCTCAGCGTGTATGGAATTGTTCGTACTTGCAATGTGCGGAGTTGAATTGGGGCCACTTAGATTCACAGTGGTGGAATTAGTATTCTTCACAGGGAGATTGGTTCTAACCGCTCTTGTTTGTGTTGCCACCTAATTAGTAGTACTAATCACTTTGTTTGTGTGTAATTTTGGAGTAATTGATAGATGTGTGGAATTTTAGTAATTGATTTGATACCAAATTTAGGAATTGATGTCAATTACTAAAATTCCACCTAATTAGTAGTAATTGATAGATGTGTGGAATTCTTCATCCATGAAGAGGATGATGAAACAGAAAGGACTTGTGAATAGTTCTTTAGTGTCACAATCGTTTTGGTACCACCATGTGCATTGTGGTTGGTGAGAGGAAAAAAGTGGAATTCTTTGAGTATGAGTAAAGGTATATGATATTTATATTCTTTCCTTTTCTTTTTTTGTGTCGACTTTCGCTGGATCCAATGTGTCTTCATCATAGTTTTCTCAGTGGTACCACAAATACAAGCGACATTTTTTTTAACCTTTTGCTGCTTCCAATGTGCTAACCTTTTTATCCTTGGTATAGAAGAAAACCTCTAAGCTTTTGAGAAAATGACTTGTGAATAGTTCACTTGTGTCTTTTATTAAGTCCAGCAGAGCTGACTACCTGATTCACAGCTGCAATTACATCACTTTTTTTGCATTAACAAATTGTTAAAATTTTGACAACAAAGATGAATAAATCAAATGCAGTCAATATCTGCTCCTACATATCAAAATTTCTTGCAAGGCCTTGTTTCATTCTGTGCAACAGCTTGTTTAGGAATATTGACCTTTATAGCTAGTAGGTGCACCCTCCGTTCTAAAATAAGTGTCGTGGTTTTAGTACAAATTTGAACTAAAACCACGCAACTTATTTTGGAACGGAGGGAGTATTATCTAACTACTTCCTCCGTTCACATATATAAGATGTTCTAACTTTTTTTCTGAATCGGATGTATACACGTTTTAGTGCTTTTGTTCACTCATTGCAGTCCGTATGTTGTTCATATTGAAATATCCAAAACATCTTATCTTTGTGAATGGAGGGAGTAGCGGCATCTGGCTAGTTGCCTGGCTAAAGGAATATGTCATTGCATGAGAGTATCTGAATATAATTGTAAGAGTTGAGGTTGTGATGCACTTGCAATGCTTTTGCAGATGCTGAAGAACATACACCTAACAATATGATAGTATATTTTAACTATCTAGTTCATCTAATTCCTTAACACAAAGTGCGACTGTTTATATTCTAGATTGCTCTATGCTCGGGCAATATGACAATGTGACATGTATGAATTCTGTAGGTCCACCTGGCTCTGGAAAGGGTACGCAGTCACCCCTTATTAAGGATGAATATTGCTTGTGCCATTTAGCCACTGGTGATATGCTGAGGGCTGCTGTTGCTGCTAAGACTCCTCTGGGGATCAAGGCTAAAGAAGCAATGAACAAGGTAGGATTTCAAGAAGCAAACTACTCCCTCCGTGCCATAATATGGACGGAGGGAGTAGCAATTAAGAACCATCAGAAACCTCGTTTGTTGATTTCTTTGTTTCTTGACTTTTTGTAGGGAGAGCTTGTATCAGATGACTTGGTTGTTGGGATTATCGATGAAGCCATGAAGAAACCTTCATGCCAGAAAGGTTTTATCCTTGATGGCTTCCCTAGAACTGTTGTTCAAGCACAAAAGGTACGTGGTCAATATGCATCACCTAGAAAAGCATTATTTCCATTATAAGGACTGTATATTGACAGATAATAGTAGTTATGTTCTGGGAGCTCTTTTGCGACTTCCTAACGGTTTGTTTGAACAACGGCTGCAGCTCGATGACATGTTGGCAAGGCAAGGTGCTAAAGTTGACAAGGTTTTGAACTTCGCAATTGATGATGCAATATTGGAAGAACGAATTACTGGCCGTTGGATACACCCATCGAGTGGTAGATCTTACCATACAAAGTTTGCTCCTCCGAAGACTCCTGGAGTTGATGATGTAAGTCAAATGCAGAATACTTGGTTGTGCCTGTATATGTCATATTTGCATGATCTTTTAGATCATTATCGTTGTTTGTCTCTTGCATGCCACTCCCTCAGTTTGCCTCACAATTAGCTGTGCTATGCCGGTATGCCCATATATATCCAATCTTTGGCAAAGATTTATGTTGTGGATGATGAGTTTTCTAGTTTGCCAGATAAAGTCTAGGTTTAATCTTATGGTTTGCTTCTGGTTGTAAACGCAACTAATTTTGACTACCAGAGCGATGTTAGATTTGTTTAATTAGTCGAATATGTCCTCACGTTGTATTTTTACTGATGTCTTGTATAACACAATATATCCTCTCCTTCCCTGGTAGTATGATATTTACAAATTACCAGAAATAAATATATTTGACATGTTTTTGCTGTAAAGTAGAGATTATACATTATTGCTAGTACACTGATCTTTGGTTGTCGAGGCATATGCTACTACTTTCTGCAAGAGTTCGTATGTTTCATCCAGAGAATATGTGTGCATCTGTGATTAGTGTATCCCTTTGATACTATATATCTTTCCTCAATTGGCATTTCGGCTCCAACTACTGACCTCTGATTCTTCTCTCGTTTACCAAGGTTACCGGAGAGCCCTTGATTCAAAGGAAAGATGACACAGCTGCGGTCTTAAAGTCGAGGCTTGAGGCTTTCCATATGCAAACTGAACCTGTATGTTTTCTCAACCAACTATGCATTCTTCAGATTTTTTCTCTAGGATAAAACTATTCTTCTTTTATTGTCCATCCTTAGTCGCATACTTTCATGAGCGTCTTTCCTACTAAACTCTGGTTCCCGTCTTTTGGGCTTCACATTTCTGGGATGATACCTTATCCCCATTTACATATAAATATATCATATGGTTGACATTTTCATGGACTAGTTGCATACTTTCTAGTATAGTGTTGCATATGGCCTTCTTTGAGGATTTGATGGAACCTGACATTTCTTTTGTGCTTTCTGGCATATCTTCTGATCGCACTGAGTTTCTGATTGTGAAAGGACTGTTGATCATCTGACATCAAGCAAAGCAGTCGCTGTTCAGTCAATGTTTTTAATCTGAAAACTGTTTGCTTCTCCCAGGTGATTGATTACTATTCCAAGAATGGCTTGGTGGTAAACCTTCATGCCGAGAAACCACCAAAGGAAGTGACCGTGGAGGTGCAGAAAGCCCTTTCATGAAGCAGCCCATTTTCACATTGAAAACGGCATGTACCAAAGCCCTTGCCTGGGTTCCTAGAACTAGGAAGTAATAAACTGATACCGGCATCTTATGATTCGCATTTTCCGTCTACCATGTGCGTGATTGCACCATTTTGTTACAGCTTTTGTAAGCTCATGATTGTTCCGAGCAATTTAGCCGTGCAAATGAAAATTCTTTTATACATATGGACATCTTTTTTCATATACATGAACATTATTATGTCACAATACCTTGCCATGAACATATGTTTGTGAAATGTACAAGTATTATTTTTAGGAAATCACTAGTTTGGGTACCACAAGTTACACAAAAGCATATCGTCAAATTCGTACTTGAAAGGAGCTTCCAATGATATTATTTTCACATTATGCACATAAAAAATTATTAATCTTATCAATAGTCGAATGCAGTCTTGAATAACGTATTAGGCCTCGTATATATGATTGAAGGGAGAATCTCCGAATATGCTCCCCAATATTGTCACGTTGCCTGTTGGCCCTGCCGGAGCATTGTAATTCCATTGCCGACTGACTGACAAGTGGGTCTTGTATGTCAGATTGGTTATTGGGGGTGGGATTATAGAGTATCTCCAGAAACATTCATCCTCAATAACAGATGTTACTGGAGAGCCTCAATAAGTGATTATTTGGGGAGTTATATTGGGAAATATTGAAGATGCGCTAAGTTGTATTTTCTGTTTGGTTAGGAGGCCGAGTTGACATTGTTTTTTTACCTCCCAAATTCAAATCAAAGTATCTTTATAATTGAGCACAAATTGTGAATGTTTTCGTCCCAATTTTTCTCACCGAGGTCTTCGAAACTAGGTCACATACTGATAGTATTTGATGAAATTGTACTCGCCCCATGCAGCTAGTGGGCCACCACCAAGAAGGTACCCATGTGGCCCTTATTACTCGCCCCATGCAGCTAGTGGGCCACCACCAAGAAGGTACCCATGTGGCCCTTATTACTCGCCCCATGCAGCTAGTGGGCCACCACCAAGAAGGTACCCATGTGGCCCTTATTACTCGCCCCATGCAGCTAGTGGGCCACCACCAAGAAGGTACCCATGTGCCCCTAAGGGCCACCTTTCAATTAGGTGCCCTCTTCTTTTTTACATGGCACGAATGCTCCGAGTGTTATTGTGGAAATCGGTACGAAAAGAATTTGCGTTAAACTAATCAACCTAGCTATTGTTTCATGGTTTCTCCTATAGCAAGATATTAGGGCTGGGTAGCAGAGAAGCGATGCATAAATTCACCGACACGGCAAATATGCACCCTAAATAACCCTTTCCAACCGTAATGAACTTTGAGGACAACTTCAACCAACAAATAAGCAATAGAATAAACTCAAACGTGCACATGTGACACAAGATTTAACGTGGAAACATCTCCTCTTGAGGAGTAAAAACCATGGTTGTGGACCGACTGGTCCACACAACTTCACTAGGAGAATGTGAGTACAAAGTCTTCTTTAGAACCTCTAGAGAGATTTATAACACACTCTCCATGTTTCCAACCCGATCTCTCTGCCGCATGATCCGCCTGCTTCTCCTCGTAATGGAGCCAAACATCATGGCCACTCTCCACCCGCAACGCCTTCCTTGTGTCGGTATGCTTGAAGATTTCGTCTGGGGGGATGGCCGAGGCATATCCCACATAGTGCTCATCCCATGCCCCCTTAACAATGAGGTGAATGGGAGCGTGTGGTGACCAAAATGAGTTGCGTGGGCGATGTCTTTCTTGCTGATGCGAGATTGAAAGGATCAAGATGGACCTAGAGAGGGTGGGGAGGGTGGTGAATAGTAATTACAAATTCTAATTATTACTTAGCAATTTTAGAAAATAATGCGGAATATGAAAGTGCCTAACAATTGTAAAGGTGAATCTAGTGCTAGTAGTATATTCAACAACTTAGTAGGAAGATAAACAAGCACAAAAAGATATAAGTAAAGAGCAAGAGATAAATAACCACAAGTAGAGAGTTAGGGTTAGGGATAACCGAAACTCCGGAGACAAGGATGTATACATATGTTCACTTTCTTGGAGGGAAGCTAGTCACCGTTGGATGGACGGATGCTACGACAGTCCAACGGCAGGGGGAGACAGTGTCTGTGTGTGTATGTGTGGGGGTGGGGGTGGGGGTGGGGGGGTGCATGGGAGCCTTTTTTAGTGTTGAGATTGTTGATCCACTACAGATTATGATGCTAGGTTTGCTAGGTCTATCAATAAATAGATGACATCCTGTACTAAAATAATGGTTTTGTGGTGCTAGGGTTTCTATATTTGTTTTGTGATGCTAGGTTTTGCTACAATCCATTTGTGATGCTAGGTTTCAAAATTTTGCTAGATGTTTTTTACGCACAATGTTCATCGCTAAGTTTGTACCGTGTGATGATTGACAAAACAATATGTGCACTATCTGGTGGTAGGGGTTGCTATAATCCATTGTGATGCTAGGTTCCAAAATTTTCTATATGATTTTTACACAATGTGTTCTTGCTAGGCTTTGTACCTTGATGACCTACAAAATATACACAACTGTGCTGTGTGATTCTAGGGCTGCTACACTATCGTGTTCATGCTTATTATAAAAACATTTGCTCAAACTGTGCTTTGTTTTGCTGGTGCAGAGATTACATGGTGGTCATGCTACACAACTATTTTTTACTGTTATTGCTAGTATCTGCTATGTTTTTTCATGGGTTCCATGCAACTGTATTTATCATGTTGATGCTACTGTATTAAAACTTTTTATCATAGCGACACCGTGTGGTTTGTCTATGGTTTCCACGGAGCAAACCCATGGTGTAGCTGGATGATGCTTATTTTTGTAGCACCTTTTCCATGGCACAATTCAATATAACGTGTATCTCACTTCCATTTTTAATGCCCTTGCAGTTTTTGTTCCTTTTTTGCTGCAAGAACCATGGGTGAGAGTAATAATAAGGCGCCAAAAAAACTTTGTTGATTCAGCTTACGGTTTATATCAAAGCGTCTGAGAGTCATTGGGAAGGGTCTTCCTAATGAAAACCAGAAGATAATAAGGAATGACCCATTTGGAGAATTGCTGGAAGTGAAGTCTTTCAAAGTGTCGCATGAGCTTATCGAGTTCCTTATGATGCACACACACCACATACTGCGTGAGTTTAGGTTCAAGAACAAGGTCATTACTTTCAACAGGGGCATGGCGAAGCGGATTTTCAATGTGTCATCCAGCAAAAGACCCGTGCAGCTCCCGAAAAAGACCGGCCAATGTGACCTGCACAACATTTACAAAGTGGGGGAAAGGGACCCGATCGCCCACATGACTTCTTTGATTTGTGCATGCAATGAGATGGATGAGGTTATGATAAATAGGACGTGGATACTCCTCTCTTTGGCAACTGTTCTATGCCCATGCAAGGGGAATGTGATCTACCTAGAGTATCTAGCATCATTACAAGACATGTCAATAGTGAACAAATTTGCTTGGGACAAGAACTTGTTGTTAGCACCGATGCTGCAGGTTGAAGTGTTTCTAGAGAAGAAGAAAATCCATGCAACAAAGGAAAACCCTATGGATTTTCAGACTACCTCTTCTTTGCCTATGCTAGCGGTATGCATCATTTCATACTGTTTTTCTCTCTCTACTTTTTTGTAGCAAATCATTTACCTGTACCATCCTGGTATCCTTGCCAGCCCAACAAAGACTACTTTATGCCACAAATTTGCTTTATATGTCAGAAGGACTTCACTTGGGTGGATAAAGTTGATAAAAACAAGCTGCTTTAACCCAATCCTTTTATCGGAAGCATACCAAAGTAAGCTTTCTAACTACACCTTCCTCCTCCCTTTTCTAATATACTTTATGTTTTGTCTCTAAAATGCATGAAATCTCCCCCCCTTTTTATGCAAGTTTTTTCAGTGTTCTAAATTAGATATTGATAATGCCTTTTTTCCGTTCCTTATTTTTATTAGTTCAGGAGCCTAAACGATGCTCTACCTTTCCCTCCTTTGTATTCATTTATATAGTTGCAACAGTACATGTACTTTTCTACATCCATTACTTCTAAATTTTGCAATCATTCATGATTGCTACATCCGCTATTGGGACATGCGACACGCTACACTAGCACAAAATAAAAATTTCTACCACACAATCATGAACATACTGTCGATGATGGATCATATGATCAGGTTTTACCACCAGATGTGTAATCACAATAGAGGAAGTAGAGTTGGAAAAGTGCGTTTTCATCTCCTCGCTAATCCCTCGTACAGTTCCTCACGGTTCCCTCGATCAATTCGCCAGAGCACCGCAAGTGCAGTGCCTTGAAGGTATCCACACGTAGGCAGAGCAACGTCAGGATTGGTAGATCTGAATGGGTAACTTGGGCGTGAGGAGTGGCGACCACGTGGGGGTGGGGGGTGGGGGGTGGGGAGATAAAGATGAACCCTCAACAATGCACCCACTCTCTTTTACATAGACATCCCTAATGGGATTCTACATAGGAGGCCCACTAGAGTTCTAATCGGACTCTAATTCAAATCCTCCAACCCTTTGAGTGTACGACCCTATATGTTTGACATACAAATGAACACGACCAGAGTCAATAGATGGTAACGGCTCCTAGGAGAACGTGACAACTCCCATGTGTGTGGGTTCATCTCCTTCCCCACCAACACTCTCTTTGCACCAAATCTGTTTCCTCTATAATCACTCTCCTCTATGGATTCACCAGCCACCAGATCCTCCTCCCCACCTTGAAGTCACACCATCAAACCCCGCCCAGGTCTGTGGAGAGGCCCACCATCGCCATTGTAGTCGGCAGGGAGGAAGGAGAGTGCGTCGGCAACAATGAGGCCAACAAATGCATCGACAATGGGGACGGACATTGTGATACCCACATCACACTCATAGCCCTCAAACTTATCCGCCAAACCGAGGTCGTCGACATGGATGCTGACACATTGAACACGCACATGTCTTCAAGGACGTAGGTGCCACTGATGGTGGTGGTGGTATGAGGACGGAAATCAAGTAGGACATGTCATAGTCGGACGATACAATAAGGACATTCACGTCAAGCACGCTCAGAACGTAGCCAAGCACATCGACATACAAAGATGTGATAGGGGAGCACGTCGCCAAGGCCAACCCCCCAGGCAAGTGTGGTAGTTGGAATTTGTCACAATGAGCAACGTGAGTGATGATCTTCTAGTGAGCTCTTGTGCCACTCGGTCGGACACGAGTAGTCACGCGAAGCTGACGAAGTCCCGATAGGGTGTGAGACCACTTCCAAATTGATGGCAACAACCAACACGCGCGAAGAGCATCGTGTCGGCAAGCATTCCGATACCACGGTTGGGCTGAGGTCGGATACATGTCTCTCATCGTGCCACCTAGAGCATAGCCCTCTGAGTGATTAAGTCGGGGAGTGAGAGAGAATTGAGGATGTGTGGGAGGGGGGAGGGGATTGAGGAAGGAGACACATATGCTATGTGATGGGATTGCGTTGTGAGCAAGAGATGTGTGTGATCTCGCGGTCGTGATCGTTCTTTTTCTCGTACGATGAAGAACTATGGTCAAGATTGATAAAGATCGGTAAGTTGCACACGACTCTTGTCAACTCTTGGGCAGTCCAAAGTAGCAAGGCAAACAAAATTAAAAGTGCATGCACAGTAGATAGGGCCACATCTCATCAGCTTACAAATGGAATGGTAACACACGCATCAATGTAAACTCTAGCTTGAGTAGCATCTCCTCGCAACATGTTCATTATATTATAGAAAGAAATAAAATACTCCCTCCATTCCATAATATCCATAATATAAGACGTAAAGAAAAGAAAAGAAAAAATCACAATCAAGCTGAACAAGAACACGGCGTCGATCTGCTGCAGGCCATCTTATATGGCTGTAGACGCTTCCAGCCGTCTTTAACTCCCGTCGCCGGAACGAGGCCAGCTGTAGTACAGGGCGACCCCCCTGCCGTTGGCCTCCTGGAGCGGCCGAGCGTTCATTCTGGCATGCTGCACGCACGTACACGATTAATAATTAAGTTAAGACACCAAAACTCAAGATTGCTAGTAACAAAATGTGATCACCACATATATATATTCTAGGAGAAAGCAGATGGATGGTCAGGTGACGTACGTCGTGGACGGCGTCTCTGAGCAGCTCCACCTGGTGACGCGCCACATGCCGCACCTTGGTGGCGACCGCCCAGGCGATGCCCTCGGTGCACGGCGGGGTAGTGAAGGAGCCCGTGTACTTGTAGAACGTGTCGCTCCCCCTCACCGGCCTCCTTGGGTCCACATCGTCGTCGATCTCCTCCTCGTGCCCCTTCCTCCTGTCCGTGATCCTCTCGATGTACCGCTCCAGCTACATGCATGCATACAGATACATGTTACGTACTACTATCTCTGTATCAAAATATAAGACGTTTTTATATACTAAACTAGCCCACCAAAACGTCTTAAATTTTGATACGGAGGGAGTACTTCGTACGTGCGTATGCGTATCCTTCCAACCAGCTCGAATGAAACGAGAGGATCACGTACGTACCATGTGCAGGGTCTCGTCGCGGTGCTCGCCGATCTGGAAGAGCTGCGCGACGACGGCGTACTTGTTGCTCGCCCCGTCGCTCTGGTGGAGCATGTGCAGCTCCAGGTCGTACCGGCGCCCGTCCAGGGAGTGCTCGCTGGGGGAGTGCCAGTGCATCTGCTGTAGCCGGTACGAGACGCCGTCCATCACCAGGGACCCCGCGTCGCCGTCGAACCTCACCATGATGTCGTGCCCGCGGTTCACCAGGGTGGCCGGCGAGGAGCGGTAGGTGCGGGTGAGGTGGCCGTTGCGGGGGCCGACGACCCGGCCGACGCCGGGGACGCGGATCGGGGACTGCTGCCGGCCCCAGTAGCAGGCCGACCAGTCCGGCCGGAGGAGGCCCCACCGGTCCGGGCTGTTGTCCCGGCCGCTCCGGTAGCTGAACTCCTCCTCGCTGCCTGAGTTTTGCATGCATGGATCGACGGCCAAACGAACCGATCAGCACCACCAACACATCGACTAATCATTCCTGCTTACGTACGTACGCGCGCGTGCGCTCCATCGATGGCCTACCAGTTTCTTGCGCCCGCGCATGGCGGACGGCGGAGTGAGGAAGAAGCAGCAAGAAGACGAAGACGGCGGTGGGGATGAGCACGGCCGCCATGCCACTGCTCCAAGACATGCGCGCGCGCGCCGGTACGTACGTTTACGTGTGACGATCGAGTACTCCGTGTTGTTGAGTTCGCCGGTAGGTCCAAGCTAAAAGGCGGCTGTAATGTATGTATCGTTACTGCGGTTGTTAAGTTAGTGTGTTAAATTACTGGTCTTCGTCACGCGTAACGCGAGCCGCCTGCGTATGCGGCGACGAGGCTCATGCCAAGCTTGCATGCGGCGTGGAACGGCCAGCGTGAGAGCATGTCTTGACAAGAAAACCCATTTTCCGTAGCCCGTGGATGGATTGACTATCAGCTTTCGGCTATTTCAAGTTTTTCTTTTTTTCTTTTGAAGGGGGTTATTTCAAGGTTTTTTCTTTTCATTGAATGCCCCCGAAGGGACATTTCAAGGTTTTAATTTAGCAGAATAGCTATATGTAGGTTGGCTGATTTGAAAAGTTGGGTCAGTCAATTTGTATGTCACTTCTTAATTTTGCAGGGTAACTTGTATGTATGTTGATTGCTGCTCCAGGATTTCTGCTTCTTTTGCCTGTTCTGTGTGCCGTCTTATTTCGGTCTGAACATTTTTGAATGACTAGTGTCTTGGGTCAGTAGATTGCTTAGTTGGCTTAAGCCCGTTAACCCTTTAGTGGCTTGCTATCTCTCTACTCGTCTAGCTGACCAGGATGGGTGTAAATGTATACACACAAATACTATTTAATATGTATGTATTTTTTTGTAGATTGCATTTTTTTCACTATTATATGCTTATTATTTGCATATTACACCCTCCCCGGAGGGCGCCCGCAGGGAGGCCGACCTCCGACGCCAGCTTCAGCTGCCGGCCGCCGCTACCAAGGGGGGCCGCCGCTCGCCCGCCCGCACCTCGGACCGCCGCTCCCCGTCTAGGGATGACTGACGCTCTCTGGGGCGTGGCCGCTCCCCGCCGCGGGCTGACCGGCGCTCCCCGACGCGGGAGGGCCGGCGATCCCCCGCCCGCGAAAACAACCCCCCCTCGTTGGTCTGCATCCCCTGACCGGCGGCATGGTATGTCGGTCTCCCCCGCCCGGTGGTCCCCTTCTCCCGTTCGTCGCTACTTGCCTCCACATGCTCAGCCGCAGCTCCCTCTCGCGAAGGGCCCCAACACTAATGGTCGTGGCCGCCAAGGGGGCAACAACAAGAAGAAGAAGCGCAAAGCTCCCCCCGCAGCGTGGCCACCGACTCTGTGGCGACGGCCGGGACGACCGCGGCCTCGGGTGAAGCCCCTTCGTGCTTCAACTGTGGCCTCCCGGGGCATTTCCAGGTGGCGTGTCCCAACCCTTTGATGTGCTACCCGTGCAAGGACCCCGGCCACCCCGCCGTCCTTTGCCCGGATCGGTCGGCCTCCGAGGAGCTGATGGTGTATGGGCACGGCATCGAGGGCCTCGCCTTCTTCCACATGGAGATCCCAGATGTCCCGCCTCAGGAGCCTACCCTCTCTGCCATGGTTACGGTGCTAGGTGATGGTGTGGCCTCCCCAGAGATGATTGATGCTGAGCTCAACCACCTCTGCCACTGCCAGTGGGACTGGCAGGTCTCACCGATCACTGACAACTAGTTTTCCATGGTTTTCCCCGACACTGCCAGCCACGGCTTCTGCACCATGCCGTATGAGATCACCCTAGCCCTTAACAAGCTGGTGGTCGACATCTCTGAGCCGACGATGGACCCGCAGGCGGTCGCCGTCCTTGACACGGCTTGGATCCTGGTCGCGGGCCTCCCCGACATTGCCCGGTCTGAGCGTGTCATACGTAACATGTCGCGAATCCTCGGCAAGGTGGTGGTGGTCGACGAGCTCTCCCTCCGCAAGCAGGAGGAGGTCCGGGTCAAGACAAAGTGCCTCGACTCCAGTCAGCTTCGGGCCACTGCCCGCGTCTTCTTCAATGACCAGGGCTTCAACCTCAGGATCCGGCCGAAGCCTCCCAACCACGTCGGCCACCCCCATATCTTGGTGGGTGGTCACGCTGGGCGGCACGGCGATGATGCTGGTGGTGGTCGAGAGGATCACTCCAGCCGCCATGGGCACCACCGGTCTAGTGATACGGAGGACTTCTCCGATCGCAGCCGCTCTCCTTCCCACGAGCCTCCTGCTTCCTGCCAGTCTCGGGGCTCGTCTGGAGGCAGATTCACACACGCGATGGCCTTGCCCTCGCCGCTTGTCGGTCTCTCCTTCCCGGGTGCGAGTGATGCATCTGGGGCCAGCATGAGTGTGGCCCCTGCTGTGTCTCCTCGCTCCCCGGTCTCGCCCTGCTCTTTGGGCCCGCTGCAGCGGTTGATGGCGACACCCCGCCCTCTGAGCCTGTGCCGGATGCGGAGCCAATGGTATGGGCGGTGAACTCGGGGGGGGGGGGGGGGCTGTCTCTGCCCGCTCCACTCGCCCCTGCCGCCCGCACTCCTTCCCCGGTCACCCCTGCGGCCGGCGTGCTGCTCTCCTCCCTGGCTCCGGACGTGCTATCTGTGGGCTAGGGATGCCTCCTTGCCCCGGATCCGGGTCCCATGCAGCTGGGCTCCGCGTTGCCCGACCCGACTCCTCGTGTCGAGGTCGCCTCGTTTTCGACCCTAGTCCCGGACGTGCCATCCCCGGGCCATGGCCCCCTGACTCCGAGCCTGGCTCGGGTCCCAGACGTGCCATCCCCGGGCCAGGGATGCCTACTAGCTCCGATGGATGCTCCCACTCTGCTCGACCCCCTGCTGCCCGACCTGGCCCCTACCTCACCCCTGGCCAAGTCCTCGGGGGGGGGGGGATCTGAGGTGGTGACTACTCCGGTGGTCGCCCACCCCGACCCCCCTCGGACTGCCGCGTACTCCAGGCGGATCCGGTCAGCATTGACCCTAGTGATCGCTTCCAGGTGCAGCAGGAGACTCGACGCTGCTTGGCCGGCGGACCGCCCTGTGCCGTCCATCGCCGAGCGGACCGAGCTTTGGGCTGCGGTCCGGAACCTCGAGACAGGTACTCCAGTGGCCCTAGCATCTTCATCTTCATGCTTGTTTTCCACTCTTGAATCTGTCCCACTAGGTCGACTGGCCAAGGTTGCGACCGATTCTACGATTATTTTCTGAGGGGAAGTGGGTCCCCCCCCCCTTAGAGCAGATTGAGGCTACCCGCGCATGGGAAATCCTTGACGATAGGCTTGCGGAATCTCGCTCCCGCCTCCTCCGATCTTCAGATCTGGAACGTCTTCCTCCCGCCCTCCTGTGGTGGCTGCTGTTGGGGCGGAAATTCATGGCCGGACCCGGTCCCGCAGTGCTGCTCTCCGTGCCCAGAGTGCCTCCCTTGTCCTGGGGTCAAGTAGCCCCTGCATGGTTGCTTGATGCGAGTCCTCTTCTGGAACCTCCACGGTTTCGGCCAGGATGGCCGGCACCGCCAACGCATCGAGTATATGCGCGATGAAAGAATAGACATTGTGGCGGTTCAAGAGACCATGCGTACTGATTTCTCCCTCCAGGAGCTTGAACGCCCGAGTCCCCACCTCTTTGCTTACTGGCTCCCTTCTAGTGGGACGTCTGGGCACTCAGGGGCATCCTGCTAGGGGTGAAGGATGCTACCTTTGAGATAGGTAGCATGGACCGGGGTGAGTTCTACGTTAGTATGGAGGTGTTTGAGCGGGCCATCAACTTCAAGTGGGAGGTTGTCGTTGTCTATGGCCTGACTGATCATCGTTGTTCCGAGGCCTTCCTTGCTGAGCTCTGCAGGAAGGTCGCCTCCACCTCCCTCCCGGCGGTTGTGAGTGGAGATTTCAACCTTATCCGATGCGCTGAAGACAAGAGCAATAACCGGGTGAACTTACCGCGAATGCAACTCTTCAATGACTGCATCGCGGACCTTGGCCTTCGTGAGCATGATAGAGTTGGTGCCAGGTTTACTTGGACCAACCGCCAGGCTAACCCGATGATGCCAGTCCTTGACCGGGTCCTTGTGGCCCCGAAATGGGAACTCAAATGCCCCCTGGCCTCTCTGCGCACCATACCCGCGTGGGCTCAGATCACGTCCCTCTTTTGCTCTCCTCGGAGACTGATAGACCTCCCCCTCCGCCGCATTTCTGGTTCGAGTTCTTTTGGCTTAGCCAGGCCGGATTCGCTAACGCTGTCCGGGAACGATGGGTGTCTGCGCACGGCTCCCCCATCGCCCACTCTCTACCGTGGACACTTGGCAACACCGTGCTAAGCTAGCCCGATAGTTCATGAAAGGTTGGGAGGCCAACCTGGGTCGTGATCTCCGTGAGTGGAAGAGGGGAATCCTAGAGTCCATCCATGCCTTAGACCTCCGGACTGACTCCTCAGGTCTGTCCCTGGATGAGTGGCTACTCCAATACGATCTAGAAGACCAGTTGACGGTGATCTACACCAATGAGGAGGTTTTTTGGTGACAGCGCGACACCTGACGCTGGGTCCTGCGTGGGGATGCCAACACGTCATACTTCCAGGCCATTGCCAACGGCCACCGTCGCCGCAATTCCATCCCCTCCTCTGGGAGGGGGATAACCTCCTCCACGTCCCGCTGAGATTCGGGCGCACGTTGATGGCTTCTATAAAGCCCTCTTCTCTGCCCCCCTCGGGGTGGGATGTCTCTCGCTTCGGCCTTTTTGGCCCCGCACCAGCGAGTCTCAGACGCTGAGAACGTGGCTCTTACGGCCCCCTTCTCCACCGATGAGGTGTGGACTGCCATGTAATGCCCAAGATGCGTGACTATCCATAGTTAGGCACGGGGGCCTCGACACGGATAGAGGCGCATCTAGTCGTTTCGCAAGTACAATATCATCGCATACATGTATGAAGAGAGGAGTATATGAGTTGGCTTACACTCGACACATGCTAAATTACAAATCCACACAGTTTATTCAAACATCATTCAAAGACAGGGTCCGTCTACGGACGAAAACAAACGAAGAAAGAAAGAAGCAATGAAACTGTCTTGCTAGCCCCGAAGATCACGACCAAGGCCTCTCTACTCGTCTGGATATGTGACGTACATCCTGCCATGTTCCTCGTCATACTCCCACTGGAGCTGCGTCACATCATCTGGCATGGTCTCATCTACACCTGCACCTGTATTTGCTGTAGTAATATGTGAGCCACGGGGACTCAGCAATCTCGCAACCAGGTACCGAGACTATTCAAGCTTATTAGGTTGGATGGTGGGTAGTGTTGAGTTTGCAGCATCACTAAGCATTGTATGGTGGCTAACTTACGAGAACATGAATGTAAATATGGTGGACTACACTAGACGATCGAGTTCTAGCATGATCTCTAATAGATCTTGAACACCTACTTACGTCAAACATAACCCCACCGTGTTCTCTCTCAGTTCATGTTGTCGAGCAGAGACGATCACGATTACTCACACAGTTGGTGTATTTTATTGGAGTTTACTTCAAGTTAACTATAACCGGGTGTTAAACAAAATATCCACGTTGCCACATAACCGCGGGCATGGCTTTTTGAAAGATTTAACCATGCGGGGTGCTCCAACTAATCCATCATAAATTAACCACACTTCGCGGGAATAACCTCGACCACGGATCTCGTGATCATCCTAGGCAATTCCAAAGGAAAACCGACACCTCGGGATAGCCCAAAGAAGATCAGAGTCCCTCATGCAAGCCATTCAAAAAAGGTAAAAAAAGTCCAGCAAGACCGCCCGACGTGTCGACGAACCCGATAAAAGCCGCGTATCTCGTTCTCAGTACACGACAGATAAGCTACGCGTACAGTGTCCCGATAGAAATCTCCCGAGTTGCCTCGGGTTGGCCCCGCACAGTGCTCTAGTTTGGACCAACACTCATGAGGAGCACTGGCCCGGGTTATTGATTAATTACCCACGGAGTTGCAAAGACCTATGCAATTTTATTAAGTTGTTAAGCAAATAGAACCAATGTTGGGTCTTGCCAGACAAGTTTTAATCTCAACCGAATAATCATGGGGGTCCCCATAACAACCCCAAGCATGTTAGGAGTGCAAAATATGGAAACATAACACCGGTAACATGTAACTATGGCGGTAAAAGTGGAACAAAACACAGAGCAAAAGGCCAAGCCTTCCACCATACCAAGATATATATGTGCATTAAATTAAATAGCATTAAATATTATGATATCTCCAGATATCCATGGTATCACATGGAAACAACCTGCACCTTCAACTAAGAACGCTATAAGAGGGGCTGAGCAGTGGTAACTTAGGCAAATAAGGTTTGCTAGGATGTGGAGGGGTTAGAGGCTATCATGGCAATGTAGGAGGCTTGACTTTCAAGTGGTTGGTAGTGCATATGTAACGATAAGAGCAAGACATCTAGCAAAGCAAAAATAGTGTCGGTATCCGGGTACGATCATCTTGCCTGTTGGTTCTTCAGAGGGACAAAGAGCAGAGTCTTCATAGTGGTACTCTCCTGGATCTTTGTACTCAGGTTCAACACTCGTGTATACCCAAGAGAAACATCAACAATAAACAACCAACCAAATTTCAATGCACAAACAAGATGATGCATGCTTCATTTGAAGTATTTAGCATGGCAAACCTACTCTAGACATGTTTCTCATGCAATAGTTAAGTTATTTACAAATCTGGACAGAACCTCATGTTAAGTTGTTTGGACATGCATGAACATGGAAAATATGGATTCTTCATGCAAAAACGAAGCAAATGCATATGTAGAACGTAGGAAACGGAGTAACGGATCTCACGCTACGCTCACGCCAAGGTACGAAGGCAAAATACAAGACATGGAAGGTCATGTGCTATTACTTGGTATTCCAAGGTAGCCACTGGTTAGGAAATGAAAAACCAACCATAATAGAGCCAAATATAAAACAAAACAATGGAGTATAGCTCCCACAAGTCACAAGTCACAAAACACTAACACACACAATCTGTCCCAAAACAGAAACATAGCAACTTCCACAACAATTATCTAGAGCTACAAGATGTTTCCTACCTCAACCAAAGCATTACTAGAAACTACATAACATGCTTATCAAATCATCCAACTACACAAACTGTAAAGGAAGCACACATCACTAAGCATGAAGCTCACAAGTTGGCATGATGAAACAGATTCTAGGGACTTAGTGAAATTCACAGTTTTCTGGAATCTGAGTTAAGCTGATAGCAAGTTGACAGCAATAAATAATGATGCTAAAGACCACCTCATAGCATCAAAATTAACAGGATGGCAGAGGACAACATCTACTTCAAAACACTAGCACCGAGCTTGAGCTAAAACACAACATATCACTTGGTAGCATCCACTCATCATGGCATAAAAATAATAACAGATTCTCAGACTTAGAAATATTTAGCATGTTGAAAACAGCAACATTGTGATAGCCACTTTGAAGCAAGATGCCCACTTGTTTGCAAGTTTATCATGTCAAAACAAAATACCATGGCATTCTACTCATGAAATACTACCACTTCCATGTTGACACAATTATCATAGCATGCATGGATTAATTCTAACTAAAATGACAAAATGGCATATTGTGACAAAATGACATTTTGTCAAACTTGCTCAAATGACCAAACCAATTGCACCAATGGATTCATTGGGAAATTCTACCCCAATTTCATATATCACACTCATATATAAGCTTTTGCAAAACTCTCAAAACCATGCTCGAAAATAACATGCCACACTTATAAGTTAAAACTTGCTATATTTGCTCATGTCTAAATATGCTCATGTACAGAAATGGCAACTATACCAGAAAAGGAAAAATCTATTTTAAAGACCATAAAAACATAAAACAAAATAACAAAGAAATATAGGAGGGGACCCACCTGGCATAGACACCAGGGCCCCTCTATGTGGATGACAAGTGGGCCATGGGCCCACTGTCATACACACACACACACATATCACACACACACAAGCACACACAAGCTCACCTAGGATTTGCCTGCCATAGTAGATCCCATCCACACACACACACGAAGGCACACACAAACTCCAGCGCACATGCACACTGGATCCGGTGGCCACACCGGATCCTGCCCACACCACAGCACACACACACACACACGCAAAAATGAAACAAAAAGGGGCGCGGGGGGGGGGGGGGGCGTTGTCGAACCCACGACCTGTCGGTCGTCCACGGATCGAACGAACACTGCGCTACGCGGCAAGCTACTGACCAAGGGGGGGCCTTGCCCCTCTACTACTAACTGCTTTAAGCGCTAACTGACGAAACTGAAGAAAAATCGACAGCAGCAACAACACGACGGCGACGCGACTCCAGCGACAGCGCGGGGGGTGTGTGTGTGATGGAAATATGCCCTAGAGGCAATAATAAAATGGTTATTATTGTATTTCCTTGTTCATGATAATTGTCTATTGTTCATGCTATAATTGTGTTAACCGGAAACCATAATACATGTGTGAATACATAGACCACAACATGTCCCTAGTGAGCCTCTAGTTGACTAGCTCGTTGATCAATAGATGGTCACGGTTTCATGACCATGGACACTGGATGTCGTTGATAACGAGATCACATCATTAGGAGAATGATGTGATGGACAAGACCCAATCCTAAGCATTGCACTAGATCGTGTAGTTCGTTTGCTAAAGCTTTTCAATGTCAAGTATTGTTTCCTTAGACCATGAGATTGTGCAACTTCCGGATACCATAGGAATGCTTTGGGTGTGCCAAACGTCACAACGTAACTGGGTGGCTATAAAGGTGCACTACGGGTATCTCCAAAAGTGTCTGTTGGGTTGGCACGAATCGAGACTGGGATTTGTCACTCCGTGTGACGGAGAGGTATCTCTGGGCCCACTCGGTAAGACATCATCATAATGAGATCAATGTGACCAAGGAGTTAGTCACGGGATGATGTATTACGGAACGAGTAAAGAGACTTGCCGGTAACGAGATTGAACAAGGTATAGAGATACCGACGATCGAATCTCGGGCAAGTATCATACCGATAGACAAAGGGAATTGTATACGGGATTGATTGAATCCCCAACATCGTGGAGCACGTGGGAGACAACATGGGTATCTAGATCCCGCTGTTGGTTATTGGCCGGAGAAGTGTCTCGGTCATGTCCACGTGTCTCCCGAACCCGTAGGGTCTACACAATTAAGGTTCGATGACGCTAGGGTTATAGGGAAATGGTATACATGATTACCGAAAGTTGTTCGGAGTCCCGGATGAGATCCCGGATGTCAGGAGGAGCTCCGGAATGGTCCGGAGGTAAAGATTGATATATAGGAAGTCCAGTTTTGGTCACCGGAAAGTTTTCGGGCTCATCGGTAGTGTACCGGGAGTGCCGGGAGGGTGCCGGAGGACCCCCGGGAGGGGTGTGACAACCAAAGGATTTCGTGGGCCCTTAGAGAAAGTGTGCCAGCCCTTTTTGGGCTGGCCAAGACCTTCTAGAAAGGCCCATGTGGCTGGAGATAAGAGATAGGGCTAAAAAGGATTCAAAAGGAAGCGATCCACCTCCCTTGTGGGAGGTGGACTCCTCCCTAGGGTCGGCCGAACCTCTACTCTTTGGAGGAGGGGCCAAGGCAGCCCTCCCTCTCCCTCCTCCTATATATATATGCAAGGGTTTGGGCTGTTTTGAGACACGACTTCTTTCTCTCTCGGTGCAGCCCTACCCTTCCTCTTCCTCGTTCTCCGTAGCGCTCGGCGAAGCCCTCCCAGAGTTCACGTAGCTCCACCGTCACCACGCCGTCGTGCTGCCGGAGCTCTCGCTCAATCTCTCCTTCCTCCTTGCTGGATCAAGGCGTAGGAGAAGTCACCGGGCTGCATGTGTGTTGAACGCAGAGGCGCCGTTGTTCGGCGCTAAGATCGGAATCCTCCGTGATCTGAATCACTGCGAGTACGACTCCATCAACCACATTCTTGTAACGCTTCCTCTTAGCGATCTTCAAAGGTATGAAGATGCAATCTCTCCCCTCTCGTTAGTGGTTTCTCCATGGATAGATCTTGGTGATCGTACGATTTTTTTTGATTTACTACTACGTCTCCCAACAGTGGCATCATGAGCTAGGTCTATGCGTAAAATCTATGCACGAGTAGAACACAAAGCAGTTGTGGGCGTTGATTTTGTTAATTTTCTTACCACTACTAGTCTTATCTTGATTCAGTGGTATTGTGGGATGAAGCTGTTGGGAAACGTCGCATGGGAAACAAAAATTTTCCTACGCACACGCAAACCTATCTATGGTGATGAGCATCTACGAGAGGGAGAGTGGATCTACGTACCCTTGTAAATCGCTAAGCGGGAAGCGTTGAGAAACGCGGTTGGTGTAGTCGTACTTCTTCGCGATCCAAATAGCCGAGCGTCCCACGATCTAATCACGAACCGTCCCGCGAACCAATCACGAACCGTCCCGAGATCTCTTCACGATCCGTCCCGCGATCCGATCACGAACGTCCCGTGGCCTTGATCACGATCCTTCCGATCTAGTACCGAACGGACGGCACCTCCGCGTTCAGCACACGTGCAGCTTGATGACGATCTCCACCGTCTTGATCCAGCAAGAGGAGGCGGAGAGGAGGAAGAGTTCACCGGCAGCGTTACGGCGCTCCGGTGATGGTGGTGGAGTTATTCCAGTAGGGCTTCGCCTAAGCACCGTAGAAAACCGATCTAGAGGAGAAACTATGCACTAGAGGAACGGGTGGCACGTGGCTGAAAATCTTGTGCCAAAACCCTAAAATACTCTAGTATATATAGGAGGAGAGGAGGAGGAGGCTTGGCTGCCAGAAAGGCAGCCCTTGGGTCGGCCAAACCAAGGAGGGAGGAGTCCTCCTCGTCCACTCCTAGTAGGATTAGGACTCCTTCCTTATTTGGCCCTTTTTTTTGCCTTTTTCCACCTTTTTCCTTTTGGTATTTTCTTCCCAGCCTCATGGGCTTTGTGTAGTAATTCCACCACCCACTAAGGGCTGGTATTCATCATCATACAGGCCATAAAGCCTCTTGGGTCGAAATACCCCTCCCGGTGGTCTCCCGGTACACTACCGACACTCCCGGTACACTACCGATGAGCCCGAAACTTTTCCGGCGACCAAACTGGGACTTCCTATATATGAATCTTTACCTCCGGACCATTCCGGAGCTCCTCGTGAAATCAGTGATCTCATCCGGGACTCCGAACAACCTTCGGTCACCACCATACATAACTCTACACTACCGAAACGTCACCGAACCTTAAGTGTGCAGACCCTGCGGGTTTGAGAACTATGTAGACATGACCGAGACACCTCTATGGCCAATAACCAATGGCGGGACCTGGACGTCCACATTGGTTCCTACATATTGTACGAAGATCTTCATCGGACGAACCTCTATGTCAAGGATTCAATCAATCCCGTATAACGTTCCCTTTGTTCTTCGGTATGTTACTTGCCCGAGATTCGATCGTCGGTATCTCCATACCTAGTTCAACCTCGTTACCGGCAAGTCTCTTTACTCGTTCCGTAATGAAAGATACCATGGCTAAAATATTATTCACATTGCTTGCAAGGCTTGTTGTGATGTTGCATTACCGAGTGGGCCCTGAGATACCTCTCCGTCACATGGAGTAACAAATCCCAGTCTTGATCCATGCCAACTCAATAGACACCTTCGGAGATACCTGTAGTGCACCTTTATAGTCACCCAGTTACGTTGCGACGTTTGATACACACAAAGCATCCCTCCGGTGTCAGTGAGTTGCATGATCTCATGGTCATAGGAACATATACTTGACATGCGGAAAACAGCAGCAATAAACTGACACGATCATATGCTACGTTTGTAATTTGGGTCTTGTCCATCACATCATTCTCCCAATGGTGTGATCCCATTATCAAATGACATCTCATGTCCATGGCTAGGAAACCTTAACCATCCTTTGATCAACGAGCTAGTCTATTAGAGGCATACTAGGGACATGGTTTTGTCTATGTATCCACACATGCATTTAAGTCTCCGATCAATACAATTATAGCATGGATAATAAACGATTATCAGAACAAGGAAATATGATAATAACTAATTTATTATTGCCTCTAGGGCATATTTCCAACAGTCTCCCACTTGCACTAGAGTCAATAATCTAGTTCACATCACCATGTGATTTGCATTGTTATGAATCTAACACCCAATGAGTTCTGGGGTTCGATCATGCTTTGCATGTAAGAGAGGTCTTATAGTCAACGGGTCTGTAACATTCAGATTCGTGTGTACTTTGCAAATCTATTTCAAACCGTAAACACTGCTACCACACTCCACTTGGTACTTTACCAAATGGCTGCTCCACTATATGTATCCAGATTGCTACTACGAGCCATCCGGATTGGTGTTTAAATCTTGCATCGACGTAACTCTTTACGACGTACTCTCTATTACCTCCATAATCGAGATACATCTCCTTAGTCCTCTGGTTACTAAGAATAATTTCGACCGCTGTCCAGTGATCCACTCTTGGACCACTCTAGTACCCCTTGACAGACTCATGGCAAGGCACACACAGGTGCGGTACATAGCATGGCATACTACACAGAGCCTATGGCTAAGGCATAGGGGACGACGTTCGTCTTTTCTCTTTCTTTTGCCGTTGTCGAGCTTTGAGTCTTACTCAACTTCACACCTTTATAAATCAGGTGAGAACTCTTTCTCTGACTGATCCATTTTGAACTCTTTCAAAATCTTGTCAAGGTATGTATTTATTGAAAGTCTCATCAAGCATCTTGATCTATCTCTATAGATTTTGATGCATAACAATTAGGTAGCTTTATCCAGGTCTTCCTTTGAAAAATCACTTTTCAAACAACCATTTATGCTTTCCAGAAATCCTACATTATTTCCGATCAACAATATGTCATCCACATATACTTATCAGAAATTCTATAGTGCTCCCACTCACTTTATTGTAAATACAAGTTTCTCATAAACTTTGCATAGACTCAAAACTTTGATCACCTCATCAAAGTGCATATTCCAACTCCGAGATGCTTGCTTTAGTCCATAGAAGGATCACTGAAGCTTGTACACCTTTTAGCATCCTTAGGACTGACAAAACCTTCTGGTTGTATCACATACAACCTGTCCTCAAGTAAAACCGTTAAGGAAACGATGTTTTGACATCCATTTGCCAGATTTCATAATTGAAAAATGCAGCAACTGCTAACATATTTCCAACAGACTTTAGCAATGCTACGAGTGAGAAAGTCTCATCGTACTCAACTCCTTGAACTTGTCACAAACAACTTTGCAACAAGTCGAGCTTTACAAATGGTGATAATTACCATTAGTGTCTGTCTTCATTTTAAAGATCCATTTGTACTCAACGACCTGCCGCCCAACGAGCAAGTCTACCAAAGTCTATACTTGGTTTTCATACATGGATTCTATCTCGGATTTCATGGCCTCCAACCATTTGTCGGAATCCGGGCCCATCATTGCTTCTCCATAGCTCGTAGGTTCATCGTTATCCAACAACATGACCTCCAAGACAGGGTTGTCGTACCGCTTAGGAGCAGTACACATCCTTGTCGACCTACGAAGTTCGATTGTAACTTGATCCTGAAGCTTCATGATCATCATCATTAACTTCCTCTTCAACTAACGTAGGCTTCACAGAAACAACATTCTGCGCTGCGCTACTCTCTAGTTGAACAAAGGTTTAACAACCTCATCAGTTCTATCTTCCTCCCACTCAATTCTTTCGAGAGAAACTTTTCCTCGAGAAAGGATCTGTTTTAGTAACAAACACTTTGCACTTGGATCTGAGACAGAAGGTTCACCCAACTGATCTTAGGGTATTCTATGAAGATGCATTTGTCCGCCTTGGGTTCGACCTCATTAGGTGAAAACATTTTCCACACAAGTGTCGCAGACCCAAATATTAAGAAATGACAGCTTAGGTTTCTATCAAACCATAATTCACACGGTGTCATCTCAACGGATTTAGATGGTGCCCTATTTAAAGTGAATGTAGTTGTCTCTAATGCATAACCCCAAAATTATAGTAGTAAAATGATAAGAGACATCATAGCACGCACCATGTCCAATAGAGCATAACTATGATGTTCGGACACACCATCACACTATGGTGTTCCAGGTGGCGTTTAGTTGTGAAACAACTTTCACATTGTCTTAAGTTGTATGCCAAACTCGTGACTCAGATATTCACGTCCACGATCATATCGCAGTCATTTTTATCTTCTTGTCACAATGATCTTTAAACTTCACTCTGAATTTGCTTGAACCTTTCAAACAATTCAGACTTGTGTTTCATTAAGTAAATATACACTATATCTACTCAAATCATCAGTGAAGGTAAGAAAATAACGATATCCACTGCACGCTACAAGACTCACTAGATTGCATACATCAACATGTATCATTTCCAATGAATCATTTGCCCGCTCCATCCAACGGGGTCCTTTAGTCATCTTGCCCAAGAGGCATGGTTCGCATGTCTCAACCGATTCGAAATCGAATGAGTCCAAATATCCATCAGCATGGAGTTTCTTCATGCGCTTTATACCAATATGACATTTTGCGGTAGTGCCACAAGTATGTGGTACTATCATTATTTAACTTTGTATCTTTTGACATCAATGTTATGAACATGTGTATTACTACGATCAAGATTTCAACAAACCATTCTCACTGGGTGCATGACCATTGAAGGTATTATTCATGTAAACAGAATAACCATTATTCTCTGACTTAAATGAATAACCGTATTGCAACAAACATGATCTAATCATGTTCATGGTCAACGCAAAACACCAAATAACATTTATTTAGGTTCGTCACTAATCCTGAAGGTAGAGAGCGTGCGATGTTGATCACATCAACCTTGGAAACATTTCCAACACACATTGTCACCTCACCCTTAGCTAGTTCTCCGTTTATTCCGTAGCTTTTATTTTGAGTTACTAACATTTAGCAACCGAACCGGTATCCAATACCCAGGTGCTAATAGGAGTACTAGCAAGGTACACATCAATAACTCGTATATCAAATATACTTCCGTCGATGTTGCCAGCCTTCTTATCTACCAAGTATCTAGGGTTGTTCCGCTTCAGCGACCTCTCACCTCATAATAGAAGCACTTAGTCTCGGGTTTGAGTTCAACTTTGGGTTGCTTCACTGGAGCAGCAACTGACTTGCTATCCATGAAGTTTCCCTCCTTGCTCTTGCCCTTTTCGAAACTAGTGGTTTGATTAACCATCAACACTTGACGCTCCTTCTTGATTTCTACCTTCGCGGTGTCAAACATCGCGAACAGCTCAGGGATCAATACTTCTATCCCTGGTGTTTTATAGTTCATCACTAAGTTCTAGTAGCTTTAGTGACAGTGACTTGGAGAACTATATCAATCACTATCTCATCTGGAAGATCAACTCCCACTTGATTGAAGCGATTGTAGTACCCAGACAGTCTGAGTACATGCTCAACGATTGAGCTATTCTCCTTCATCTTACAGGCAAAGAATCTTGTTGGAGATCTCATATCTCGCAACACATGCACGAGCCTGAGATCACAATCTTTGCTCCTAGAACATCTCATATGTTCCGTGACGTTCAAAACATTTCGGAGCCTCAATTCTAAGCCGTAATGCATGACGCACTAAACTATCAAGTAGTCATCGAAACGTGCCTGTCAGATGTTCACAACATCTACAGACGACGCTAGAGGGGGTGGCGCACCGAGCGGTGCATTAAGGACACAAGCCTTCTGTGCAGCAATGAGGACAATCCTCAGATCACGGACCCAGTCCGCAATATTGCTACCAACATCTTTCAACTCTATTTCTCTAGGAACATATAAAAATTTAAGGGAGCTACAACACGAGCTAGTAATCTACAACATAATTTGCAAAGACACTATTGACTATGTTCATGATAATGAGTTCAATTAATCATATTACTTAAGAACTCCCACTCAAATTGACATCCCTCTGATCATTCGAGTGATACATGATCCAAATTCACCAACTCAAGTTCGTTCATCACGTGAGTTGAGGTGGCTACAATGGTGAACATCATTATGTTGATCATATCTACTATATGACTCATGTTCGACCTTTCGGTCTCTTGTGTTCCGAGGCCATGTCTGTACATGCTAGGCTCGTCAAGTTTAACCCGAGTGTTCTGCACGTGCAAATCTGGCTTGCACCTGTTGTATGTGAACGTAGAGTCTATCACACCCGATCATCACGTGGTGTCTCAACACGACGAACTTTCGCAACGGTGCACACTCGGGGAGAACACAATTTATCTTGAAATTAAGCGAGGGATCACCTTATAATACTACCGTCGTCCTAAGCAAAACAAGGTGCATAAAAAGGATTAACATCACATGCAAATCATAAGTGACATGATATGGCCATGAACTTGTGTTTAAGATCTCCATCTTCAAAACACCGGCATGATCTCCATCGTCACCGGCACAACACCATGATCTCCATCATCTTGATCTCCATCAATGTGCTGCCATTGGGGTTGTGACGCCAGCCCTGCTTCTACTTCTATTGCTACTGCTTAGCGATAAAGTAAAGCATTACATAGCGCTTAATGATTGACACACAGGTCATACAATAATTAAACACAACCCTATGGCTCCTGCCGGTTTCCGTACTCATCGACATGCAAGTCGTGAAATTCTATACATCACATGATCATCTCATACATCACATATATCACATCATGTAATTGGCCATATCACATCACAACATACCCTGCAAAAACAAGTTAGACGTCCTCTAATTGTTGTTGCATGTTTTACGTGGCTGCTATGGGTATCTAGCAAGAACGATTCTCACCTACGCATAAACCACAACGGTGATACACTAGTTTGCTTTTCAACCTTCTCAAGGACCGCCTTTGTCGAATCCGATCCAACTAAAGTAGGAGAAACTGACACCCGCTAGCCATCTTTTGCAACAAGTGCAGTTGAGGGAACCGGTCTCTCGTAAGCGTACGAGTAAGGTTGGTCCGGGCCGCTTCATCCCACAATACCGCTGAACCAAAACACGACCAAGGGAGGAAGCAATCTAAGCATCAACGCCCACAAACCTTTTGTGTTCTACTCGATATCTCATCGAACCATCAACCTAGCTCATGATGCCACTGTTGGGGAACGTCGCATGGGAAACAAAAATTTTCCTACGCACACACAAACCTATCCATGGTGATGAGCATCTACGAGAGGGAGAGTGGATCTACGTACCCTTGTAGATCGCTAAGCGGGAAGCGTTGAGAAACGCGGTTGGTGTAGTCATACTTCTTCGCGATCCAAATCGCCGAGCGTCCCGCGATCTAATCACGAACCGTCCCGCGAACCAATCACTAACCGTCCCGAGATCTCTTCACGATCCGTCCCGTGATCCGATCACGAACGTCCCGTGGCCTTGATCACGATCCTTCCGATCTAGTACCGAACGGACGACACCTCCGCGTTCAGCACACGTGCAGCTTGATGACGATCTCCACCGTCTTGATCCAGCAAGAGGAGGAAGAGTTCACCGGCAGCATGACGGCGCTCCGGTGATGGTGGTGGAGTTATTCCAGCAGGGCTTCGCCTAAGCACCGCAGAAAGCCGATCTAGAGGAGAAACTATGCACTAGAGGAACGGGTGGCACGTGGCTGAAAATCTTGTGCCAAAACCCTAAAATACTCTAGTATATATAGGAGTAGAGGAGGAGGAGTCTTGGCTGCCAGAAAGGCAGCCCTTGGGTCGGCCAAACCAAGGAGAGAGGAGTCCTCCTCCTCCACTCCTAGTAGGATTAGGACTCCTTCCTTATTTGGCCCTTTTTTGCCTTTTTCCACCTTTTTCCTTTTGGTATTTTCTTTCCAGCCTCATGGGCTTTGTGTAGGACTTCCACCAGCCCACTAAGGGCTGGTATTCATCATCCTACATGCCATAAAGCCTCTTGGGTCGAAATACCCCTCCCGGTGGTCTCCCGGTACACTCCCGGCACTCCCGGTACACTACCGATGAGCCCAAAACTTTTCCGGCGACCAAACTGGGACTTCCTATATATGAATCTTTACCTCCGGACCATTCCGGAGCTCCTCGTGAAATCCGGGAATCTCATCCGGGACTCCGAACAACCTTCAGTCACCACCATACATAACTCTACACTACCGAAACGTCACCGAACCTTAAGTGTGCAGACCCTGCGGGTTCGAGAACTATGTAGACATGACCGAGACACCTCTATGGCCAATAACCAATGGCGGGGATCCAAAAGCGTTTTGAGCAACACGGAGCATATGAGATGTTCCAAGAGCTGAAACTGGTTTTCCAAGCTCTTGCCCGGGTCGAGAGATATGACGTCTCCGATAAGTTCTTCAGCTGTAAGATGGAGGAGAATAGTTCTGTCAGTGAGCACATCCTCAAGATGTCTGGGCTACACAACCGCTTGACTCAGCTAGGAGTTAATCTCCCGGATGACTCGGTCATTGACAGAATCCTCCAGTCGCTTCCACCTAGCTACAAGAGCTTTGTGATGAACTACAACATGCAAGGGATGGAGAAGTCCATTCCTGAGTTGTACTCGATGCTGAAATCAGCAGAGGTCGAGATCAGAAAGGAGCATCAAGTGTTGATGGTAAATAAGACCACTAGTTTCAAGAAAGGAAAGGGTAAGAAGAACTTCAAGAAGGACGGCAAAGCTGTTGCCGCGCCCGGTAAGCAAGTTGCCGGGAAGAAGAAGAACAAGCATGGACCCAAGCCTGAGACTGAGTGCTTTTACTGCAAGGGTACCAGTCACTGGAAGCGGAACTGCCCCAAGTACTTAGCAGATAAGAAGGACGGAAACATTAAAGGTATATGTGATATACTTGTTATTGATGTGTACCTAACCAGCGCTCGTAGTAGCTCCTGGGTATTTGTTACCGATGCAGTTGCTCACATTTGTAACTCCAAGCAGGAGCTGCGGAATAAACAGAGGCTGGCAAAGGACGAGGTGACGATGCGCGTTGGGAATGGTTCCAAGGTCGATGTGATCGCCGTCGGCACGCTACCTCTACATCTACCTTCAGGATTAGTGTTAAACCTTAATAATTGTTATTTAGTACCAGCTTTGAGCATGAACATTGTATCTGGATCTCGCTTGATGCGAGATGGCTACTCATTTAAATCTGAGAATAATGGTTGTTCTATTTATATGAGAGAAATGTTTTATGGTCATGCCCCGCTGGTCAATGGTTTATTTTTGATGAATCTCGAATGTGATGTTACACATGTCCATAGTGTGAGTACCAAAAAGTGTAAGGTTGATAACGATAGTCCCACTTACATGTGGCACTGCCGCCTTGGTCATATTGGTGTCAAACATATGAAGAAGCTCCATATTGATGGACTTTTGGAGTCTCTTGATTTCGAATCATTTGACACGTGCGAACCATGCCTCATGGGCAAGATGACTAAGACTCCGTTCTCCGGAACAATGGAGCGAGCAACTGACTTGTTGGAAATAATACATACCGATGTATGCGGTCCAATGAGTGTCGAGGCTCGTGGTGGCTACCGTTATGTTATCACCCTCACTGATGACTTGAGTAGATATGGGTATGTCTACTTAATGAAGCATAAGTCTGAAACTTTTGAAAGGTTCAAGGAATTTCAGAGTGAGGTAGAGAATCAACGTGACAGGAAGATAAAGTGCCTACGATCTGATCGTGGCGGAGAATATTTAAGTCATGAGTTTGGCACGCACCTAAGGAAATGTGGAATTGTTTCACAACTCATGCCGCCTGGCACACCTCAGCGAAATGGTGTGTCTGAATGTCGTAATCGCACTCTATTAGATATGGTACGATCTATGATGTCTCTTACCGACTTACCACTATCATTTTGGGGATATGCATTAGAGGCTGCCGCATTCACTTTAAATAGGGCACTGCCAAAATCCGTTGAGACGACACCGTATGAATTATGGTTTGGAAAGAAACCTAAGTTGTCGTTTCTAAAAGTTTGGGGATGCGATGCTTATGTGAAGAAACTTCAACCTGAGAAGCTCGAACCCAAAGCGGAAAAGTGCGTCTTCATAGGATATCCCAAAGAGACTATTGGGTATACCTTCTACCTACGATCCGAGGGAAAAGTCTTTGTCGCCAAGAATGGATCCTTTCTCGAGAAAGAGTTTCTCTCGAAAGAAGTAACTGGGAGGAAAATAGAACTTGATGCGGTAATTGTACCTCCACTCGAACCGGAGAGTAGCGCAACATAGGAAGTTGTTTCTGTGGAGCCTACACCGGCTGGAGAGGAAGTTAATGATGATGATCATGAAACTTCAGATCAAGTTACTATTGAACGTCGAAGGTCCACTAGGACACGTTTCGCACCAGAGTGGTACGGTAACCCTGTCCTAGAGATCATGTTGTTAGACAACGGTGAACCTTCGAACTATGAAGAAGCGATGGCAGGCCCGGATTCCAACAAATGGCTTGAAGCCATGAAATCCGAGATAGGATCCATGTATGAGAACAAAGTATGAACTTTGGTGGACTTGCCTGATGATAAGCGAGCCATTGAAAATAAATGGATCTTTAAGAAGAAGACTGACGCGGATGGTAATGTGACCATCTATAAGGCTCGACTTGTCGCTAAGGGTTATCGACAAGTTCAAGGAGTTGACTATGATGAGAATTTCTCACCCGTAGCGATGCTGAAGTCTGTCCGAATCATGTTATCAATTGCCACATTTTATGATTATGAGATCTGGCGAATGGACGTCAAAACGGCATTCCTTAATGGCTTCCTCAAGGACGAACTGTATATGATGTAGCCGGAAGGTTTTGTCAATCCTAAAGATGCTAACAAGGTATGCAAGCTCCAGCGCTCCATCTATGGGCTGGTGCAAGCATGTCGGAGTTGGAACATTCGCTTTAATGAAGTGATTAAAGCGTTTGGGTTTGTACAGGTTTATGGAGAACCCTGTATTTACAAGAAAGTGAGTGGGAGCTCTGTAGCATTTCTCGTATTATATGTGGATGACATACTGATAATGGGAAATGATATAGAACTCTTGGAAAGTGTAAAGGCCTACTTGAATAAGTGTTTTTCAATGAAGGACCTTGGAGAAGCTGCTTACATATTAGGTATTAAGATCTATAGAGATAGATCAAGACGCCTCATAGGTCTTTCACAAAGCACATACCTTGAAAAGATATTGAAGAAGGTCAATATGGATCAGTCCAAGAAGGGGTTCTTGCCTGTGTTACAAGGTGTGAGATTGAGTACGACTCAATGCCCGACCACGGCAAAGGATAGAGAAGAGATGAGTGTCATCCCCTATGCTTCAGCCATAGGCTCTATTATGTATGCCATGCTATGTACCAGACCTGATGTGAACCTTGCCATAAGTTTGGTAGGGAGGTACCAAAGTGATCCTGGAGCGGAACACTGGACAGCGGTCAAGAATATCGCGAAGTACCTAAAAAGGACAAAGGACATGTTTCTCATATATGGAGGTGCCGAAGAGCTCGTCGTAAAGGGTTACGTCGATGCTAGCTTCGACACAGATCCGGACGACTCCAAGTCGCAAACCGGATACGTGTACATTTTGAATGGAGGGGCAGTCAGCTGGTGCAGCAGCAAGCAAAGCATAGTGGCGACATCTACATGTGAAGCGGAGTACATAGCTGCTTTGGAAGCAGCAAAGGAAGGAGTCTGGATGAAGGAGTTCATCACCGACCTAGGAGTAATTCCAAGTGTGTCGGGCCCGATGACTCTATTCTGTGACAACACAAGACCTATTGCCCTTGCGAAGGAGCCCAGGTTTCACAAGAAGACAAGACACATCAAGCGCCGCTTCAACTCCATCCGTGATTACATTCAGGAGGGAGATATAGATATTTGTAAAGTGCATACGGATCTGAATTCGCAGATCCGTTGACTAAACCTCTCTCACGAGCAAAACATGATCAACACCAGAATGCTATGGGTGTTCGATTCATCACAATGTAACTAGATTATTGACTCTAGTGCAAGTGGGAGACTGTTGGAAATATGCCCTAGAGGCAATAATAAAATGGTTATTATTGTATTTCCTTGTTCATGATAATTGTCTATTGTTCATGCTATAATTGTGTTAACCGGAAACCATAATACATGTGTGAATACATAGACCACAACATGTCCCTAGTGAGCCTCTAGTTGACTAGCTCATTGATCAATAGATGGTCACGGTTTCATGACCATGGACATTGGATGTCGTTGATAACGGGATCACATCATTAGGAGAATGATGTGATGGACAAGATCCAATCCTAAGCATAGCGCTAGATCGTGTAGTTAGTTTGCTAAAGCTTTTCAATGTCAAGTATCGTTTCCTTAGACCATGAGATTGTGCAACTCCTGGATACCGTAGGAATGCTTTGGGTGTGCCAAACGTCACAACGTAACTGGGTGGCTATAAAGGTGCACTACGGGTATCTCCGAAAGTGTGTGTTGGGTTGGCACGAATCGAGACTGGGATTTGTCACTCCGTGTGATGGAGAGGTATCTCTGGGCCCACTCGGTAAGACATCATCATAATGAGCTCAATGTGACCAAGGAGTTAGTCACGAGATGATGTATTATGGAATGAGTAAAGAGACTTTCCGGTAACGAGATTGAACAAGGTATAGAGATACCAACGATCGAATCTCGGGCAAGTATCATACCGATAGACAAAGGGAATTGTATACGGGATTGATTGAATCCCCGACATCGTGGTTCATCCGATGAGATCATCGTGGAGCATGTGGGAGCCAACATGGATATCTAGATACCGCTGTTGGTTATTGGCCGAAGAAGTGTCTCGGTCATGTCCACGTGTCTCCCGAACCTGTAGGGTCTACACACTTAAGGTTCGATGACGCTAGGGTTATAGGGAAATGGTATACGTGATTACCGAAAGTTGTTCGGAGTCCCGGATGAGATCCCGGACGTCACAAGGAGCTCTAGAATGGTCCGGAGGTAAATATTGATATATAGGAAGTCCAGTTTTGGTCACCGGAAAGTTTTTGGGCTCATCGGTAGTGTACGGGGAGTGCCGGGAGTGTGCCGGAGGACCCCCGGGAGGGGTGTGACGACCAAAGGATTTCGTGGGCGCTTAGAGGAAGTGTGCCAGCCCTTTTTGGGCTGGCCAAGACCTTCTAGAAAGGCCCATGTGGCTGGAGATAAGAGATAGGGCTAAAAAGGATTCAAAAGGAAGAGATCCACCTCCCTTGTGGGAGGTGGACTCCTCCCTAGGGTCGTCCGAACCTCTCCTCTTTGGAGGAGGGGCCAAGGCAGCCCTCCCTCTCCCTCCTCCTACATATATGCAAGGGTTTGGGCTGTTTTGAGACACGACTTCTTTCTCTCTCGGTGCAGCCCTACCCTTCCTCTTCCTCATTCTCCGTAGCGCTTGGCGAAGCCCTGCCGGAGTTCACGTAGCTCCACCGTCACCACGCCGTCATGCTGTCGGAGCTCTCCCTCAACCTCTCCTTCCTCCTTGCTGGATCAAGGCATAGGAGACGTCACCAGGCTGCACGTGTGTTGAACACGAAGGCGCCGTTGTTTGGCGCTAAGATCGGAATCCACCGCGATTTGAATCGCTGCGAGTACGACTCCATCAACCGCGTTCTTGTAACGCTTCCTCTTAGCGATCTTCAAAGGTATGAAGATGCAATCTCTCCCCTCTCGTTGCTGGTTTCTCCATGGATAGATCTTGGTGATCGTAGGAAATTGTTTGATTTACTACTACGTCTCCCAACAGCGGGGGGGGGGGGGGGGCTCCGGCAACGTGGACTGGTTGAGGGGGAAGCGAGAACCTAGGGGAACCCATCCCCTCCCCTAACTACAACTAGGTGAGGCGGCTACGAGTAGCTCGAGCATGAGCTTGCGCTTGGCCCGAACACGGCGGCGAGCTCTCCGGCGATACTACGCGCTATGCACGACAGCAAGGAAGGGGTCGCGGCGATGCTCACCGAGAGGGGGGCGACGATGGGTCGAACACGCGAGAAGAGGAGGAGGGGAGACGGTGACGTGGGGCATGGTGGAGCTTGACAGAGTGGAGGGGAAGAAGACGCGCTGACGACCAGTGGCTGCGGAGGCTCTCTGGCCCTCCTAGCGCTGGGAATCGAACGCGGGCGGCACCAGGGATCTGCCCACCATCTTAGATACCATGGAAGCCACCAGCGACGAGGGAGAAGACGGGCATGGCGGTGCTGCAGACTCTGCTCTCTTTGAACCCAAACGCCAACACTGAATTCTAACGTGGGGAGGAAGGAGGCGAAGAAGGAGATGGCGGCGGCAAGGAGGGAATGCGGAACCCTAGCGGAAGGGCACACACGCCGACGCCTTTTAAAGGAGGGCCAGATGGTGCTCCTCGACGTTTGTGAATGCATGCGCTTGCTCACTCTCTCTGAAGCTGACGGAGGAAGGGGACGGCGAGCAGGTGGCTGTCAGGAGCGAGGAGCTGGGCCAGACGGCTGAGCTAGTTGGGCCGCGTGAGGGAAAAGAGGCCCAGCGCATGCTCTCTCTCATAGGAAAACAAAATAGGTTTTCCTTTTGAAATAAAAGCCCACAACAAAAATCCACAACAGAAAAGGAAGAGGGTTTTTTTCCACAATAAAAAATACTTTTGAGCTCACAAAAATGCAAGCTATTTAATAAAAATGGTTAGGGCATTTTTAGAACAAGCAAATGTTTTACCTAGTATTACCCTATGCATGGTTTCAAAATCATTTGAAAGGACAAAAATCCCAACCATGGCATAGGACTACTCTAGAATTCTTAATAGAATATTTAGAAGATGACCAACATTAAAAACAAAGGAAAATAACAAGAAAATATTTAACAAGCAATACATTTGAATTAAAAGAGAGAGGAGTAGTTTTTGGATTGGGAGGAACTAGAGTAACACTCCAACACACACATCCATTCACCCACATACACACCTCACATCACCACACTTCACAAGCACAAGCAATAAATAAAAGTTATGCACATGATATGATGAGCATGAAGGCATGATGCATGATGCATGAGATAGAAATGGCAATGAAGAAAAATAGTAATTCATCCAAGCACATGGCAAACAAGAGGTTCATATGAGGTACATGACCATAAATGGCAAGGGAAGCACTTGGGCTGTTACATGCCATCAAGGGGATGAACCCCTCCTTCGCCCCTGGTCCGGATGGTCTCCCCGTGATGTTTTTCCAGACCTTCTGGGAAGTGATTAAACCGGAGGTGATGGCCCTATTCGAGGAGTTCTACCTAGGCGTCATCGACTTATCCCGCCTCAGTTATGGGCTCATCACCCTCATCCCCAAGGTGGCAGGGGCCTCCGACATCCGCTAGTTCTGGCCGATCACGGTGATCAACATGATCTTCCGTATTCTGGCGAAAGGGTACGACAATAGGGTGACCCTTCTTGCTGACTGTATCACCCATCCTAATCAATTGGCCTTCATACAAGGCCGTTATATTCTGGACGGCGTCCTAGTCTTCCATGAGGTCCTGCATGAGGTGCGCACTAGGCGACAACGTGCGGTCTTCTTGAATCTTGACTTTCACAAGGCCCACGACACCGTCTCCTGGGCCCTCTTACGAGAAGTCCTTCTCCGCAAAGGCTTTGATGACCGATGGGTCACCCGAGTTATGCAGATGGTCTCATCTGGTCGGACCACGGTTAACATCAACGGGGATGCTGGCCCCTACTTCCCCACGCTCTGTGGGGTTAGGCAGGGTGACCCCTTCTCCCTTTTTTGTTCAACATGGTGGTCAATGCCCTTGCCACCATCTTGGATAAAGCTAAGGTCGTGGGTCATATTCGTGGGCTGGTTCCTCACTTGGTGGGTGGGGGTGGGGTCTCCCTCCTACAGTATGCCGATGACACCATCATCATGGTGGAAGGTTCTCCCGAGGACATAGCCAATCTCAAGTTCCTCCTCCCATGCTTTCAGCAGATGTCTGGGCTCAATATCAACTTCACCAAGAGTGAAATGATGATTCTGGGGTACCATCCAGAGCAGTCCCAGCTCATTGCTGACCGCCTCAATTGCCAGCTGGGATCCTTCCCCACATCGTACCTTGGGGTTCCCATTAGTGACTCGCGCCTCTCTGTCGTGGAGCTGCGACTCGTAATGACTAAACTTTAGCACCGCATCGAGCTCTGGCAAGGCAGATGGCTGTCCAAGGCGGCAAGGACAGTACTTATCAACTCCTTGTTGTCCAGCCTTCTCGTGTTCCTGATGAGGTTCTATAGTCTCCACGAGTCCCGGCACCTCGAGATTGCCAAATACCAGTCCAGATTCTACTGGGCTGGTGAGGGCGATAAACAGAAATACCATATGGTCAGCTGGCCCAATATATGCAAGCCTCGCGACCAGGGGGTCTAGGGATCATGTCTTCCAAACGCATGAACATCGCGCTGCTGACGAGATGGTTGTGGAGGATCGCCAAGGGAGACGATGGGCTGTGGCTTGAAATCGTTAGGAACAAATACCTTCGGGGTCAGCCGCTGGCCTTTTGCCAATGCTCCGGTGGATCGTAGTTCTGGCAGTCCGTCATCCAACTGCTCCTGGTCCTGCACCTCGACTCTTCCATCTCGATTGGGTCTGGCTCTGCTACACTTTTCTGTCTTGATCGATGGACGAGTAACGCCCCCTTTGCTCCCCGCTTCCCAAAACTCTTCTCCATCGCGGTGGAGCCTAGGATCTACGTCGAGGTCGCCCTCTCAGATCTCGGGTGCCTCACATTTCGCAGCCCCTTAGGTCCCCTGAAGTATGCTGCCTGGGAGGATATGCTTGAGTGCATCACTCTCCACCCTCTCAACATTGACAGTGCTTCAAATCGCATTGTTTGGCGCTTGGAGCCCTCGGGCCGCTACTCCACTCAGTCCTTATACCAGGCCATCGCTCCTTCGACGGCCCCTACCGCTCTCATGGCGGTATGGGTCATTAAACTGCCTCTTAAGATCAGGATATTCCTGTGGCATTGGATTAGAGGCCGGGTACCTTCTGGGGTGGAGGTTCTCAAGCGCAATGGCCCTGGGGATGGGATGTGCCCCTTGTGTGACACGGTGGAGGACTAGAACCACATCTTTTTTGTGTGTGTCATGGCCCAATTCCTTTGGAGTTTCTTCTGCGAAGTCGTTGGAGGTCTTTGGTGCAATACCAATGTTCCTGACCTCTTCGCGGAGATCTAGTCCGTCCCCTCATCGGCCCACCACATTAGGTGGCTGACCATTGGGGTGCTCGTGTGGACCCTCTAGACGGTCCGCAATAAGCTTGTGATTCAGTGTGTTCCCCTTCGATGGTCCACTTATGTTGTCTTTAAAATGTGTGGTTTCTTGCAGCTTTGGCGGCCGCTTAGCCGCCCCTCTGACTGGGACGCCATCACCAGCATCATCACCGACCTCCGCTTGATGGCGCTCCGCCTGGCTCCTCCGCTTCCGCACCCGCCACCCAAGCCTGATTAGCCGCCTGTGGTTGCCCCACCCGGTGCTGGGTCTGGGCGTGTGTGTTCTTTCAGGCTTTGTTGAGCTGTGACCTCAGTAGAACCTTATTTGTCCGTTTTGTCATACCTTTGTGTGTGTGTGTGTGTGTGGGCTGAACTTGTGTTGGATTCTGTGCTTTGGCGGTTTGCTTTATATATAAAGCGGCGCGAAAGCCATATTCGGTATTACAAAAATGTACTCTAAGTGCAAAGTTGCATGCAAGTAGTTTTTTCATTCCCTTTCTTCTTAAAGGATAATACCAATGCCACTAATTCATTTTTCATTAAATATTTTTTTATTTAATTTTTAATTTCCTTTTAAGTGTAATATCAATTACACTAATTCATTCCTTCTTAGAAACCTTTTTCTCGCAAAACATTCACTATTATATGCTTACTCTTGCACATTATAAACAAGCATAATTTATTCTAAATCGTGTGAAATTTTTATTTGTTTTCATTTTATTTCTTCTTAAATGGTTCAACGCCAACAATTCATTGTTTCTTATAAGACTTCATTATTTTAGTTTTATTTTGCCTTTCATTTTATTCCATTTCTTGTTTAAGGATAACACTAGTGCCATTAATGCTTTACTTCTTAGGGAAGTTCTATTTTACAACCATTCTAGAATTATATGCTTATTCTTGCATATTATAAGTAGTGCCAGGCCATGGTTATACCTAAGGGGTAGACCCATGTATACATAGGACCCAACCTAAGGCTCAAATGTATCAAGAATACGGTCTAGACTATGATGGGCTAAGGGGCTATATGGCAGGCCCAATGGGACAACAACCCAAGATGTCTGGTACCAGAGGGGATATCGGGCCCGTCAATGGACCAAGTGCCTACAGTCAAATAGTAAGACCCCTGACATATGAGACCCAACAATCAGTCATCTGGAACACAGTAACAGTAAGACTGCCTACAATCGGTTGTGTCTTAGCCTCCTAGGATATCATGACCCATGAAGCATTCAATACTATTGTTACGCCATGGTAGAATAGTCTAGTTAAACATGACAGTTACTAGAAATAATAGCCATGAATAGTCGGCCGTGCATATGTGAATCAATAGCATAAACACCGGCCCGTTATGAAACCCCTCCTAGCATACTCTATATAAGTCGGGAGGAGGGTACCGGGTAGAAGGTTGAACTCTCTCACATTTTAACCTACGCCAAGAGCAAAGACCATCAAAAGATGAATAACGTTGTTTCAAAAACTACATGTCAACTAATTTTGTGATGTTCTGTTTATGAAGAGAATGTTGTACACTGGCGTTTTATAGTTTTTTATGGTCACCCGAATTGGAATGATCGTAACTTATCTTGGTATGATATTCCGAATCTACACAATAAGGGTGATCACCCCTGGGTGGTTTTGGGAGACTTTCATGAAATTTTACTTTCTCCGGAAAAGGAGGGAGGTAATGCGAGGCCTAATACAATGATGAGAGATTTTTGTATTGTTTGGGAGATTGTTGTTTGGAAGATATGGGCTATATTGGTGTTCTTTTCACTTGGAGGAGAGGTGAGATTAGGCAGAGACTTGATCATGAAGTTTGTTATGTGGAGTGGGCGAATAAATTCCCTCGGGTTGCGATCACAAATTAAGAACATGTACACTATGATCACCGTCCTCTCGTCCCGGACATGGAATATTACGATGATAATATCTTTAACCAACGAATGGGCCGAGTGAAACAGTTTGAAGCTTGATGGCTCAAAGAAGAGTAGAAATTGTACGTACAATATGAGAGAAAGCAAAGATGCTGGGTATCGGACCATCCGTCGTTGATCATACAAGTGTGGTGCATGCGGATTTGCATACCTCGGACCGTGATATACTGAGAGGACCAAAAATAATAATTAATAAACTCATTTTTTAGAAAGTTGTGAAGGAGACCTATGAATGTGAAGTATGAAGTGAGACAAAAGGAGAACCATGTCCTTATTGAATATTTTTTTGAGCAAGAGGAGATATACTAGTTACAATGGGGTCGTGCAAACCGGCTATTACATGGTGATCAAGACACCTCCTTTTTCCATAATGCGACAACGACTAGAAAGAAGAGAAATTAGATTAAAACATTGGTTGATGACAACAGTATTTGTACAAGATACAGAGATGAAGAACCACATCATGGGGTATTTCTCAAATCTTTTCACATCAAAAGTTGCCCAACCGAATCCGGAGGTTCTACCTCTTGTCAAAACAAAAGTGACAGATGAAATGAATAATAATTCTCTTCTGGCCCCTTATTTGGCATAGGAAGTTCGAATGGCCTTATTTGATATTGGATATTTAAAAGCACCAGGTCGGGATGGTCTACATGCCATTTTTAAGAATTTGTTCTATATTGGGGGATGGCCTGGCCGAAGAGCTACTCCAGGTGGTAAATACTTGTTCTATACTTGATGGGTGGAATGATACTGAAATTGTAATCATCTGAAGGTTAATTTGCCAGAAAAGGTAATCCAGTTTAGACCAATCAATCTATGCAATGTGGTGTATAAGGTTATTTCAAAAATGATTGCGGCTCATTTGAAGATAATCTTATCAGATTTTATTTACATGACTCAAAGTGCATTTTGTGCGTGGATGAATGATTACGGATAATATTTTAGCGTCATACGAGTGCTTCCATACAATAAAGAAAAATGGTAAATAGGGCATGTGTGCTATCAAACTAGACATCGTTTAAATGTAGAAGAAGCTAAGAGTTTTGACTCTATTAGAGGATAGAGGTAGGGAGATTGTCACGCCCAAAATACGGTACTATCCTCACGACAACTTAAGGGCCTCGATAAGGATAGAAGCGTATTTTGTGTTGCTTTGCAAGAACAGAAACCATCGACATACATGTAAAAAAGAGATGAGTATATGGAGTTGGTTTGCACTCGCCACTTGTTGCAACATAAATATCTCATTACATAAATACATAGCAATCATCATATAGAAGAGCAGGAAATGACTATAGATGAAATCAAATGAAAAAGAGGACGCCATCCACCCTATGAATCGTAGGCTGCCAACCTGGAACCCATCCTATGATCGAAGAAGAAGAACTTTAGATAGATAAATCACCACTCTGATGTCAAATCATCGCATAACCTATACCTGCATCTGTTGTTGTAGGAATATGTAAGCCAAGGGGACTCAAGAATCTCATTACCAAGGTTATCAAGACTAGCAAAGCTTAATGGGTGAGGTATGGTTAAGTGGTGAGGTTGCATCAACACTAAGCATTTATATCTGACTAACTTACGAGTACAATAATAAGAAGAGTGATCTACGCATGACGGTCGGAAACTAGTAATGATCAAGAAGTGATCCTGAGCATCTACTTACGAGTCAAACATAAGCCCACAATGTTCTCTTCCCGAACTCCCTCGAAAAGAGATGGTCACAGTTACACACACAGTTGGTGTATTTTAATTGGGTTTACTTCAAGTTTTCTATAACCATGTATTATAAAATTTCCAAGTTGCCACATAACCGCGGGCCTGATTTTCCGAAAGATTTAACCCTGCAGGGGTGCTCCAACCCATCCATCATCACAAACTAGCCACAAGCTATGGTGGAAAACCTCAACCGCGGTATAGCCCGAAGTGTACTCAGAATCCTGACACACAAGCCATTCATTAAAGTAAAACAAATCCAACAAGACCGCCCAACGTGTTGACACCCTGATAGGAGTCGCGTATGTCATTATCAGGACACGACCAATTGTTCAAAATTCTGGTAGGCCAATCGTAGAGTTGCACCTAGCGGCCACCAGGGGTTGATAGGTTTGGACCAACACTCATGAGGAGCACTGACCTGGTTTCTTGATTAAATTATCCACGGGGTAATTACTTCCTATGCAAGTTTTATTAGTTAAGCAAATATAGTACCAATGTTGTGCCTTGTCGGAAGAGTTTTATCCCAAAACGAATTATCAAGGGTGTCCCCCATAACAACCCCAAGCATGTTAGGAGCGCTCAATATGGAACATAACACTAGTAACCGGAAACTAAGGCGACAAGAGTGGAACAAAACACCAAGCAAAATTCCAAGCCTTCCATCCTCTACCAAGTATATAGATGCATCAATTAAATAGGAAGAATAAAGTTATATCCCAATATATCCATGTTTTTACATGGAACCACCTGCAGGGGCAATTAGCAACACTATAAGAGGGGTTGGGCAAGCGGTAACTTAGACAAACAACGATTTGCTAGGACGGGAAGGGTTAGAGGCTTATCATGATATTTTTTGGAGGCTTGACAAACAAGTGGTAGGTAACGAGACATACACTACTAGGAAAAGGCATGCTAGTGGCACACCAGTTTTGCCTACTAATGGCGCACTGGTGGTGTGCCACTAGCACCACGCCATTAGAATTAAATACTAATGGCGCATCCCTGGTGCGCCATTAGAATCTGGTGTACTAATGGCACACCACGCCATGCGCCATTAGTATAGCCCACAATGCGCCATTAGTATGCCTCCCAGAGGGCCATATGTACCCATGTGCTTTGGCATACTAATGGCGCACTAGTGGCTGATGCGCCATTAGTGTCATTTTTACCGTGCGCCATTAGTGTCTTGAGTGGTGCGCCACTAGTATGAATATTAGGATTTTTTTTCTTTTCTGATATTTTCACAGGTTACAAAATATATTATTGGACAGAATTTAGACAACACCACACATCAACAATAGATTCATCGAATACAATAGAAGATTAGTCTCCGAATACAAATCATCATATTAGTCTCCGAATTCAAAAGACCGAACAAAGATAGAACATTACAAGTCTCGAGACCGCGAGTAGCGAGTTTGTCTTCACATTACAAGTCGATATCGATCATCTAAACTACCATCACATAGAAGAGAGCTGCGGTCATCACGATGAGCATAATCCCGATGAAACTGGTCTTCATCCGGTTCCTCCAACGCTCCCTCCTCTCTCCCGCTAGATAGCGCGCATATCTAGATTCTGCCTCCGCCCTAGTGGTGTACCCTTTGTAACTGTTACCGTTGAAACGGTGAACCTGTCTCCGACACTCCTCCCAGTCGTCGTAGACTCCGGGAACCTTACCCTTGTACACGACATAAGACGACATCTCTATGCACTAGCCAAACAAAATGTTAGTAGCAATTCACGGACAATACATAAGCAATATATAAGTATGCAACAAAAGGATCGGAAGAGAAAAGCAAGACATCAATAGCATCGATTACATCTAAGTTGAATGACTGTCCAAACCAAAGAGACATACAAGTTCATTAAAGTTTAATTACAACATGAGCCAATCGATGTTTCAGAACTACACATAGCATCACTACTTTGGACTCGACTCAAGGGATCGGAGCATGGATGAAGCCGCCGTCTCTCGTGATGGTCATGAAATCACGGGCGTTGTCAGCCTGCATTTGTAGCATTGTGTCTATCTCACTGTTGGACAGTTGATTTCTGAGGTTGAACTGCCCCGAGGTACGAAGGACATCTTGATGGATGATTTCCGCAAACTCCGACTGGATGCGAAAAAATTCTTGTCTGATGTCCGTGTCCTGGATTGCCGACAAGTTCTCGACCCAATCTTTGAGATTATTTGGTAGCAGAAGGTGATTATGGTCCCGTACGATCGCCCGCATGTGATGGAGGGCGTAGTAGGCATCCTTCTAACCGCCAGGCGGCTGCTTGACGCAGCAGAACGTCGTATTGTGGGCGAACACGTGCTTGCCGTACTTACGAACTGCCCTGGTGAAGGTGCCTCCAGATTTGGCGTAGCCGGGGAGAACATCATCAAGAACTTTCTTGACATTTGTGTAGTCTTTCTTCGACTGACGGTCCGAGTCGAAATACATGGCCATGGAATATTTTGGGCTTAAGAGGATGAGTGTGCAATGTGTGTCACTGCACAAAACACGGAATGTTAAAAAAACCCGATCGAAATCTAAGAAATCATATGTTACGGGGCGGTTGAGGGGACGACTTACTCAGGAAAGTAAGGCACGAGGAAGTTATCCTTATCTGGGTTTGCCAGAATGACGCCTTCGAGGTAAGAACTCGCGACTTGCCGGTCCCCAGCGCTGCCGAAGATCTTGGCACGCATGTAGAAGGGGTCGACTATCACGATGTCCGGGGTCTTGTCTCTAATGATCCGCATCTCCATACTCAGCGAAAATAGCCGAACGAAGGTGTAGTGCAGCGGATGAAGGTTAAACATAGCGAAGATGTCATTAGACCGTAGGACGATCATACCCCCGACGGAGTTATCCACAAAGCCCTTGCCCTCTGGCACCTTGGCCACGAAAAGCAGGTATGCCACGTCATTCTCTCTGAGACGCCGCTTCTCCAAAGAAAGAACACTGTCATGGAGACTCCACATAGCACCGGTTGCAACATTGAGCATATTAGGTGGTAGCATCGGCCTACCCGCCACATGCACCCTCCTCGAGATATCCTTAGGTGAAGGTGGCCCGTCCTGAGCATGGATCGTACTCAGTGCCGGCTGGCTCGCACCCTTGTTGCTCTTTCTTTTTCGTCCCTTCTTCTTCTGCTGTAATGGGACCGAATTTTGCTCACAGACCGCCTTCTTGAGTGTGTTGGGGCTGATAATATTTCGCACCTCGGCTATCTGAGGCTCGGTGAAGTCGGTAGCTAGAGGCGTCTCCTGAGAACTGAACGCCAGACGACGCCTGTTACAATTGGGTTTCTCCGCGGTACCAGCTAGATCGCGATCGTCTTTTGTAGGGTTGGGTTCTTGAGAAGGAGGCCCCAAGAATTCTTCATCGTACCCATGTTCGGCAAAGTACTTATCGACGTTGGTAAATGTACCATCGTCGTTGTCGTCATCGTCCGGATCCTGTGCCATATGCATGTTCGGATCCTGTGCCTTAGGGATGTCCTGCATGTCCGGTAGCGTTGCGGCGGTCTTGCCATGGCTTGGCGCCGGCACGACTGGCGGTGTTGTCTTTGGGGTGGTGTCCCCCGCCCCCAAACGAATCTGGATCTTCGGCCAAAGCAGGGGCCAGCTTAGGCACGCGCTGAGGGTCATCAGATCATCTTCGTCGGCCCCGGCGGGTCGAATCGGAGGTAACAACTCGTCGCAGCCTGGCAGAATCCAAACCAGTGGAACCCTATACACGGTGGGTGGCATCGGATTACCGTGGAACACAGGGTTGCCCGGTTGAACGATTTTGCCCTTGGCGACATCGACCAACTCGTCGTTCACGAAGTGCAGGAGAGTGCACGGAACGTCGGCGGCGCCCTGCGAAAACATGTAGGGCGTCAGGGATGCCTCGTCAAAGGCAAGGAGATGAAGTCCTCGGCCGAGAGGCTTAATTAGTTACCGTGATGATGGCGTTGAGCTCGGCTAATGTCGAGGCACCGCCAACGGCAGGTGTGCAATTGACGGAGGGGCCGCTTGCTGCCGAGGTGCCGGCCGGCGTACACCCGGGTGCATTAAGCTCCAATGCCCATGCCGGCGTCGGAGACACCAATACCGCCGCCACCGGAGACACCAATGGCGCCGCCGCCGGAGACACCAATGGCGCCGCCGCCGGAGACACCAATGGCGCCGCCTGCGCGTTGTGCGAGTTGCTGGCCGTGAAGCTGGGAATTGGGGGCGGGCCCTATTGGCCGCCCGCAATCCACGTCGTCAGCCCATGAATCAAGGTAGGCATAATGCCGGTGAGCGTCGATCCCAGTTGTTGTTGCACTTGCTCTTGGACAATCTTCGGAATCCGCGCCACTTGTGCCTTGAGTTCTTGAACCTCACGCGACTGGCTTTCCGAGCTGGTCTTTCTCTCCTTTCGCCCACCAGCGTTATAGTATGACGAACATTTTGTGGACAAGCCTTTGCCAGCCACACGACCAACTGACGACGGCTTAGTGAGCTTATCCTTGTTTTTCATTACGTTCAACGCCCTATTTAGAGTGCTGTCCCAAGGGGTGCTCTGAGACGACCCCGCGCTACTGCTTTCAGTCTCCTTCTCTAGAACAAGCTCAAGCGCCCTGGTCTTCGGATCCGTGGTAAGCTCCTTTGTTACTGGGTCCTCCTTGTATCGGGCCCTGACATAGTTCCTGGTCTGCTTGTCACGGTATTTCTCGAAGCGGGGCGGTAGGCCTTGCTCGGCACACTCCGCGTCCTCCTTGTCCCATATAGGCTCCGCCACTCTGTAACCGCCGGGACCGAGTTTGTGTTCCCCTAAGTTCAACTCCCGCATTTCTTTCCCCCACTAACTTGATTCGGAGGTTGCGCTGCTCTCGCACTTGATCTTGAACTCCTTGTAGTCATCTTCGCCGATCGAAGGATTTTTCGCCTTGATCTTCTCATAACTATCACCTTTGTCAATCATTCTCTTCACCGCGCTTCTCCAAGTAGATAGGGCCTTGCTCATCCTCGTGAGGGCGGCACTGTTCACTTTATTCCCTGAGAACCGTGTGTTTTCAAATTCAGCGGGGAACTTGTATCGTTCGTGCAGCTTCGTGAAGAGGAGGTTGCGCAAATTCCCTCGGTCCTTATGCCTTAGGTTCTCGGTGTTGATCGAGACGGTGCTCCGGAGAATGCACCCGAGCTGAACCGAGTACCCCTTGACTATATGTTTGGGCTCTGTTGGATGCCCGTCGGAGTCCACTTGAGTAAATTCCTCCTTGACGGTGCGGAGCGCGTTCGGGCGCCGGTCCTTCCGTTGCCTCTTCGGTTGGCTGCCATCTGTGCGTGCGCTGCCATCATCCGTGGTGGCATCCTTGGCGGCACCATCAGTGGTATCATCCCCGACGCCACTATGGGTTGTGTAGTCAGGATCGGTGTCTTCCGCGGTGTCCTCATAGCGGTGAGGTTGTTCCTTCATCTCCTGGGATAGCTCCCAGAATTGCTTGCCGCCCGAACCGCCGGCCTCATCATTGTGGGCCATGTTTCGCTCTAAATAGGAAAAAAGTTTGGTCAAAAAGTTGGTTATTGTCAAGGAACAAGATCATGGTCTCATCATTTAGGATTTGTCGACACCGAGGCATCCTAAAAGCTAAGCTTTTATCATTTAGGGTTTGTCAACGCCGAGGCACCCTAAAAGCCTAAGCTTTCATCATTTAGGTTCTTATCGACACCGAGGCACCCTAAAAGCCAAGGTTTTATCATTTAGGGTTTGTCGACCCGAGGCTCATGCATAACACAAGAGGCAGTTGATCCTACTTAATTAAGTACTAAGATACCCCGACCCATGCATTAGTAGCAAGTACCCCATATGTCCGATTTTTAGCAAAGTCATGCTAAAATTCATGGAAAATTTCAGCATGACCTTTGCTGAAAATAGGACATATGGAGTACCCGAATTTGCCGGAACGGAAGTTAATCGACATTCCGGCAAACTCAAGGGCCTCTCAGGGTACCTGCAAAATCATCACGACATGATGGTCGAAGACAAACCCAACAAACCATGGTTGAACTTGTATTGCTACAATACTGATCACGACCATGGTTGAACTTTTTTATTTCTCAGAAGTAAAGATATGCCGGGTCACCCAATTGAAACAAAGTAGATGCTGAAAATAAATTCATGGATACGCTGAATATAAACAAAGTAGATGAAAGGCGAGTCTTTTCGTTTCTTGAATCCCCCTTACATTTGTTCGTTCCTGAATCGATGGCTATCATTTGAGAGTACCTGTGTTGGCTAGCGGAGTGATATCAATCCCATCAATATTAACAGCAAAGATGCCAAGTCTTTCATCTTGAAAGGGGATTTTTTTCCAAGTCATATCAGAATATGGAAGCTATGATGTATACTGAATATTAATCAGTTTGTTGTGTCTACTTATTTTTTGCAACTACAGTTGATGTCATTATCTTTGAGTGGATGGGCTACTATCTCCTGAGAGAGTCCATGTTTGATTCCGTCATATGCGCACGTGACCGTTGGTTGAATCCAGGTGGTGTAATGTGAGTATAGAGAAGCATTCTTTGATTAATTCTCCATAAGTCAAGAGATTAGGACCATACATGCATGCTGCTGGGAGTAGGGCTGCAAATTGCTTGCTGGATGTGGCATTGACAAGGGAGGTTACTCCTAATCCTAAACGCTACTACAATTAGCAATGGCTGAATGCGCCAGCCGGCTAGGCTGGTCCTGCAGGTATGCTAGGTACAGAGACAAGGCACCATGCACGCCCCAGATGGAGGCTGCAAGAGCAAGACAAGTCACTCACAGGTAGGAGGAAGAGGTTGCATTGTCAAGTAAACCTAGGATTCTTCTTCTTCTTTTTTAAAGAAAAAATTGATTAATCTCGTGTAATAAACCTAGGGTTGGGGTCGGGGTCGGCGGCGGCCGCGGCGTCGAAGGGATGCCTCGGTTGGTCATGAGGAGGCCGGCGGCCGCAGTCGTCGTGGGGAGGCTGGCGGCGGCGCAGGGCAGGGGCCGACGCGGGGAGGCTGTCGGCGACGGCGAGGTCACGGAGGCGTCAACGATGGCGGAGCTGCAGTGGTGGGGGGCGCGGGGGCGCGGGGGCGGCGGCGTCGTGGGTCTGGCGACGAAGGGGTGTCGGGGGAGTTAGAGCTAGCAGGGGGAAGATTTCTAATGGCGTACCCCAGAGCGGTGCACCATTAGAATGTTTTTTTACATAGCAATGGCGCACCCCCGAATTGTGCGCCATTAGAATGTTTTTTTAGATAGCAATGGCGCACCCCCGAGCGGTGCGCCATTAGAATGTTTTTTTGTTGCTATTTTTTAATATATTTTTATAAGAACAGTAATAATTTTTGTATAAAAACAGTAATAATTTTTTTATGAATATGAAAAAATATCATCAAACTTGTTATTTGAAAATGGGGGTGCTCGGCGGCGGTGGAGCGGGCCGGGGAGGGTGCGGTGGGTCGTCGGCGGCGGTGGAGCTAGCGGGGGAGGGTGCGGGGGGGATCGAGATCGAGATGGAGGGGGATAGCGATCGAGATGGAGGGGGATAGAGATCAAATTTGAAAAAATATTCATGAATTCAAAAAGTGCCCATGAAATTTAAAAATATTCATGATCGAGTTCAAAAAGTGCCCATGTAATACAATCGAGAAATGAAGACTACGATTTAAATACAATCGATCTTAGCTAGCTATATGTTCACAATCTTCTTGCCCTTCTTTTTCGCAAACAGAGTTCTTCTGTGGAACGGACGTCCTTTAGGTAGGGTGGTCCTGCTTCTTCTTGTGGTGTATGCTGCTACTTCATCGTCGTCATCATGTTCCATCTTCGGGTCACCGTACTTGTCGAAGTCTTGCTCATTGGTGACTCCATCCATTCCGATGATCTTCCTTTTGCCTCTCCTCACGACAACACGACTGGGCTTTGACGGGTTGGTAATGAAGAAGCATTGGTCCACTTGGGAAGTCAGTACCCATGGCTCATTTTTCGCGGTGACGTTTGCGCCCGCGGTCTTGGATTTGGCTTCGGGTATAACCATGGTGGTGAAATACCGGTCTTCTTTTAGGACGCTCTTGTCCCATCTGACACAGAACATCGGGACCTTCTCTCCAGCGTAGCTCAGCTCCCAGATCTCCTCGATTCTTCCGTAGTATCTATCCTGTTCGTTACCGGTGTAGGATTCCATCGTTACCCCGGAGTTCTGATAACCATCGCTCTTCATGTCCTTGTCCTCAGTGTAGAATGTGTAGCCGTTGATATCGTACGCCTCATAGGTCATCAGGTTGTGCTCGGCGCCCTGTGACAAGGCAAATATGAGTTGTTCTTCCGCGGAAGAATCCTCATGTAAAGGGTACGACAGAAGCTTCTGCTTGAACCAACGCGTGAAACATGAGTTGTGCTCTTTGATTATATCTCCGTCCGTCCTCTGTTGGCCTCGGTCATTGTACGTCTTCTCAATAAAGGTTTTGTGCTCTACCACCCAAGGATCGACCACGTCTATGTGTTGTAGCGCGACTAGGTTTGCTCTTTCAAAGTCGGCGAGTCGACCCTCGAAGTCGACATGCATTTCGCGGAGCCCCTCACGGTGACCCCATCCAGCGAGCCTGCCGAGGTGCCTGTTGACGGGCAGACCAACGGGGTTCTCGATGCCTAGATAATTCGTGTAGTAGGAGATGCACTCTTCGGTCAGAAAGCCCCTGGCTATGCTTCCCTCTGGACGTGACATGTTGCGAACGTATCCTTTGATGACACCATTCATCCTTTCGAACGACATCATGTTGTGCAGGAACGTCGGCCCGAGTTGGATGATATCCTCCACGATATGGACCAGCAGATGCACCATAACGTCGAAGAATGCGGGCGGGAAGTACATCTCAAGCTCGTATAGTATCACCACAATCTCTTCCTGTAGCCTTCTGAGTTGCCTCACGCCAACCGACTTCCAAGAGATGACGTCGAAAAAGTTGCATAGGCCAAATAGCGTTTCACGGACGTGCGCGTCCATGATCCCATGGATTGCAACTTTTTAAGCAGGGTACCAAGCAGACTCTCGCACACGTTCTTCGTGATATGCATGACATCAAGGCTGTGAGGCACACGGTGGATCTTCCAGTACTGCAAGTCCCAGAAAATAGACCTCGTTTTCCATACCTTCAGCAGCGGCTCTGGCGCCTTTCGCTTCTTTCCCGGCTTTGGCGCCTTTTGCTTCTTTCTCGGCAGTGGGCAATATTTCCAATTTTCAACAGCTCGTCTATTTCCTTGCCGCTCCTCGTACGCGGGCGTCTTCGGGGTTCGGTTTCACCATCGAACAGATCCTTGCGTTTTCTCCATGGGTCATCATCGCGAAGCCACCTTCGATGTCCCATGAACACGGTTTTCGAAGACCCGGGATCTCTAGCTAGCTGGCGATATGTTGTGTCATCCATGCACCTGACGCATCCAGAAAATCCGTGGACCACCTGGCCCGCAAGATATCCGTAACCGAGATAGTCGTGCACCGTCGTGAGAAGTGCGGCTCTCATAGGGAAATATTCTTTCTCTGCGGCGTCCCACGTATTGGCTGGCGTTTTCCACAGCGTGTCTAGCTCCTCATGTGAATGTACTTCCTCTTCATGCACAACCAGGGGGGAGGTTGTACATCCACACAAACACAGGCCAGGTGCTATGTGTGCTTCTCTGGCTGCCAAACGGATTGACTCCATCGGCAGCTCTTGTGTTATCCGTCTGCTTGAGAAGCAGCTCTTGAACATGAGGGTCCTGCACCCAGCCTCCATCATCGTCTGCTCCGGCATCTTCATCTTCATGATCATGCCCTTCATCTTGATCTTCCTCATCATCATGTCCGGCATCTTCTACATGATGACTGCGTACAGCATCACCGTCGTGATCATGTCCTGGAGATTCTTCGTCTTCTCGCCCGCCCTCGCCTCGGTGGTTGTTTTGCTGCCCTTCCTCATTTCTTGCCTGGCCCCCATGGACAACTTCATAGTCATCTTCATCACCTTGCCACCGATAGCCATCCATGAAACCACGCAAGAGCAGGTGGTCCCGCACCTCCCCGGAATCCGGGTCCGCAATAAGGCTCTTCAGCTTGCATCTTCGACACAGACATCTTATATCTGTCTCGTTCTTTTGAAGCATCTCGGCCTTCGCGGAGCTCAAAAACCTATTCACGATGCCTTCGGTCATCGTGCGGACCATGGTCGCCTGCGGGGTAGAGCAAAACGATATTTTAGAACCAAGAAATTTTTTGGCATGACTTTCCCTAAAAATAGGACCAAAAATAATGCATAGTGCCAAAATTCTCGCCGCAACAGAAATGAATCAACATTCCGGCAAAATATTGGCAACTATCGCATTTCAAATACCGGTACCTGCAAACACAAACATATATGCAACACCACAAACATACATAGATCTAGCAAGGCCATAAAAAGTGCATGTGCACGTTGTTGGAGCGAGCTAGGGAGAAAAAAAGTAGATCTACAACATAAAGATAGCTTTCCCCTTACTTACCTATCAAAAAAGGTAATTTAACCACTTAATTTTGATGAATCTATGGTGCAAATGAGGTGAGGAGGAGGAGGCAGCCGACACAAGCTTGGAGGAGGATGTGGAGAGAATGAAGTGGGGAAAGTGAGTGTGTAGGTGTGGCTGTCCAAAATATCTAGCTGGTCCCAGGTTACTAATGGCGCACCGCAGACAGATGCGCCATTAGTAACCATCGTTACTAATGGCGCACCTGCTTGCGGTGCGCCATTAGTAGTTTTGCAAAAAAAATAGTAGTGGCGCACTAGGCTGGCGGTGCGCCATTACTAGTTAAACTAGTAATGGTGCACTCTTCCTTGGTGCGCCATTAGAATTTTTGGAAAAAAATAATTTTTTTGTTACTAATGGTGCACCATTGGTCTGGTGCGCCATTAGTGTCTACCACACTAATGGCGCACCGACTCATGGTGCGCCATTACTATATAGTAGTGGCGCACCACATGTGTGGTGCGCCATTAGTGGCCATATCATCTATAGCCCTTTTCCTAGTAGTGATATTGATAGAATCGAGACAACTAGCAAAGCAATGATAGCAGTAGTATCCAAGATAATGATCATCTTGCATGTAATCCTGTTTGGTAGAAGAACGAATCCGTGAAGTAGTCGAACACGCGTAGTCGAACGAATCTTCACACTCCGAAACGGCTTTGGAACTCTATCAAGGAGAAGCAATCCAGAAACAAACAAATGACACGGTAAACACCACAATATATTCATGACATGATGCACAATCAAATATGTTGCATGTCCATTCAATTATGCATAACATGGCAAACACAACAATCAAATACTACACATTAAGTGAAGTTGAATATGCAACAAGGTAACTCCACACTCGAATTATTTAGTTCACTCTTGTTTAGCTACCCAACAACTTTAAATGTTATTTATCATGACAATAGATGAAGCATAATTAAACTACATATCTAGGCATTTTAAATGAGGCCAGAAACAACATATAGCATTTCCGAAACGACCCCATATGCAAATTTCGAAATTGGTACAGATCTGTCCTAAACCTAGTTTGTACTTATTAAACAGGAAAACAAGATGCACCATGTGATTCTACACGTCATTTTAGAGGATTTACGTATATAGATCATTTAATTCTAAGCTATGGTCTAAGAGATATGACCCACACAAGTTTAGCATAGCATGAATGCAAAATGCATGCAAACATCGGCCACCAACATTTTAATCGTGGATGCAAATGGATATTCTGGAACTACATACAATTGTAAACAAGTTTCATGTAAGGCATGCTCAAAACGGAGCCACGGTTCACACTATATGCAACAACATAAGCTTTAATGCAAATCTGCCAAGAACAACATGATGCCTACTTTGGAGCAATAAACATGATGCTACATGATTCTAACATGAAATAAATGACACGATGTTGTAGTACTCTTAAAATGCTTCATAATTTATGTAAAGATCATTTTCATAGGCATCATGTATGAATTGATATGCTTTTCACAAGATGCAAAGTTTCTGTATAGATTAAGGACGTATAGAAAATCACAGTTTTCATGCAGGCAAAACATTGGAATGACATGTTGAGGTCAACTTTTAAATATGCTACAGAAAGTTTTCATGGAAAGAAAATGTATGGTGTGGTAGCATATATGATGAAGATCAAAACATGTTTACTGAACATCTTCAAATGACCTCTAGATCAATGACATTCATCAAGGCAAGTTGACAAGTTTAAAACAACAGTTCTTGACTTAGTGAAAATTTGGGATGAAAAACAGATACTTCATGATGCTGTTTTGGGATGCACAAATTTGTAGGTATAGTAATTTTAATATTTATTAAAATGGTATGTAGAAAGAAGTAGACATGACAATGTTCATTTTACTCCGTTGGCACAAATTCATAAGATGAGTCCATCATTTACTATGATTTTTGCAAAACGGAACTTTCTATTAACAGTAGAACAATTTTATCACGAAGGCCACTTAAGTGCAAGAAATTGACATGGTATGTATGTTTTACATGTCAACCAAAGACATGGAATTGTATATCACATCATAAATACCAAATTACATGCAGGAATCAAATGCATATGAGGTATGGATTAGATGCAATCATCATGGGAAGTTGATAAGTTTTAACAGTTTTCTGCAGTTATATCATGAGGCACTTTTACAACATAGGTTTAGGCATGTAGATGGATCCTAACATGTATTCAAATGGCACTATCATGTAGAGAATGTTCTGTAGATCAATTTCATATAAGACGCATTTCCATTCGATGCACACACACAAAGTTTCAGTCATCACAAAATGCTTATATGATGTCTTTTAGAGAAAATACTTAGTCGTTTTTAATCATCTCGTGGGACGGAGCGGTGCGGGATGGAGTGATCCAGTGTCTGTCGTATGTTTGGTTGGAGGGCTTGGGGAGGATCCTGCACGGAGGTGGATGAGTCCATCCCGATTGGAGCTTGGGGAGGCCACGACAGTGCTGACACCAGATCAGGCTCGCGGTGGGGCAGGCCGGCCAACAGGGTGCGACCACCCCCTTGGCCACGCCCTGTTGGCTCATTGTGGTCCAGCAGGCCCCCCGACCCCCCTCTTGTCCTATATGGTGTGTTTTGACCTAGAAAAAATCATAAGAATACCATCGGGATGAAGCGCCACTGTCTCGAGGCAGAAACCTGGGCAAAGGCCCTTTTGCTCTCCGACAGAGAGATTCTACCAGGGGAATTCCTCTCCGGGAGAGGGAGATTGAAGCCATCGTCATGACCAACGCTTCCTCCTTCGTGGGAGGACCAGTCTTCATCAACATCTTCACCTCCACCATCTCATCTCCAACCCTAGTTCATCTCTTGTATTCAATCTTGGTCTCAAACCTTGGATTGGTACGTGTGGGTTACTAGTTGTGTTGATTACATCTCGTAGTTGATGCTTGTTGGATTACTTAGTGCAAGATATTATGTTTAGATCCTTGATCACCATTATTATACCTCTGATCTTGAACATGTTGATGAGGTGTGAGTAGTTGATATTGTTTCGGAGGACATGGGAGAAGTCTTGTTATAAGTAATCATGTCAAGTTGGTATTCGTTTGATATTTTGATGATGTGTATGTTGTTGCCTCTCTTAGTGGTGTCGTGCGAACATCGGGTACACGACACTTCACCATGTTATGGGCCTAAGTGAAGGCAATATGGAGTAACAAGTAGATGATGGGTTGCGAGAGTGACAGAAGCTTAAACCCTAGTTTATGCGTTGCTTCATAAGGGGCTAATTTGGATCCACATGATTCATGCTATGGTTAGATTTATCTTAATTCTTCTTTCGTAGTTGCGGATGCTTGCGAGAGGGGGTAATCATAAGTGGGTTGTCTTGTTCAAGTAAGAACAACACCTTAGCACCAGTCCACCTACTTATCAAATTATCAAAGTAACGAACGCGAATCAACTCAACATGATGAACATGACTAGACTATAATTCCCATCTGTCCTCGAGAGCGTTTGCTTTATATCGAAGCACTTTCCGACCTGTCCTTTGCTATAAAAAGGATCGGTCTACCTTTTTGAACACTTGCTACTATTTTTACTTCTCATTTGTTACGAATTGTTTTTCTACAAAACTATCTATCACTGTTACTTATAACACTTGCAGAGAATACCTTGCTCAAAACCGCTTGTCATTTCCTTTTGCTACTCATTGTGTTCGACACTCTTACTTATTGGAAGGACTATGATTGATGCCCTATACCTGTGGGTAATCAATACTCTTTTTTGGCGCCGTTTCCGGGGAGTGAAGCGCCTTTGGTAAGTGGAAATTCGTAAGGAAACATTTTCGGTACGTGCTGAAATTTACTGTTGCTTGTTACTATGGATGGTAAACCTTTGAGTGGCTTGTTCGTGGCATCTTCGCCTCAAACGGAAGTTGAGAATGTTTCCTCTCAACCTACTGAACCTACTAAAAATATTTATTATGAGATTCCTTTGGGTATGTTAGAGAAATTGATAGCTAATCCTTATGATGGTACAACTCATCCTGATTACCACTTGATATATGTCGATGAGGTTTGTGGATTACTTAAGCTTGCAGGTTTGCCTGGAGACAAAGTTAAGAAGAAAGTTTTCCATTTATCTTTGGAGGGAAAATCATTGATGTGGTACAGGCTATTGGATGATATTGGATCATGGGACTGGAATTGCTTGAAGCTGGAATTTCATCAGATGTTTTATCCTATGCATCTAGTCCATCGTGATCAGAACTTTATTTATAATTAATGGGCTCGTGAAGGAGAAAGCATCACTCAAGCTTGGGGGAGTCTTAAATGTATGATGCACACCTGCCCCAATCATGAGCTCTCGAGAGAAATGATTATACAAAAAATTTATAGTCGGCTTTCTCATAATGATCAAGTACAACTCAATTCTTCTAGTGGTTCATACATGAAGAAGACTATTGAATTTTATTTCAAAAAAGAAGAATATTGAATTTAAATGGGATCTTTTGGAAATAATTAAACGCAACACTGAAGATTGGGAATTCGACAAAGGTAAAGAGTGAGGTATAAAGCTTAAGTTTGATCGTGTTAAATATTTTATGGAAACTGATACCTTTCATAAGTTTGGCGATAAATATGGGCTTGACTCTGAGATAGTAGCTACTTTCTCTCAATCATTTGCTACTCATGTTGACCTCCCTAAAGAAAAGTTGTTTAAATATCATCCACCTATTGAAAAATCAGTAGTGAACCCATTAAAGTTAAAGAGGAACCAAATGTTTATCATGTTGATCCAGTTGCACCTACTGCTTGTATTGAGAAACCTCCTTTTCCTGTTAGGATTAGGGAACATGCTAAAGCTACAATTGTTGTTAATAAAAGTTATGTTAGAACACCGAAGCCTTATGAACAAATAAATGTGGATCCTAATATTTTTGCAGTTAAAGATGTCTTTGTTGATTATATTGATGTGCATGTTATTTACTTTTGTGCTGAAGCTGCTAGAATTGCAAAGCCTGTTAGAAATCAGCATGACAAGCTAGATAAAAACAAACGAGTTGTTGGTATGCCTGTTGTTTCTGTTAAGATTGGAGATCATTTCTATCATGGATTATGTGACATGCGTGCTAGTATTAGTTCTATACCTTTTACTTTATATCAAGAAATAATGAACGATATAGCACCCTCTGAAATTGACGATATTGATGTCACTATTAAACTTGCATACCGAGATACTATCTTGCCACATGGGATTTTTAGAGATGATAAAGTCTTGTGTGGAAAAGTTAAGTATCCCACTGATTTCTTAGTACTTGGATCTGAACAAGATAATTTATGTCCCATTATATTTGGTAGACCTTTCCTAAATACCGTTAGTGCTTAAATTAAGTGTGTTATAGAGAAAGTTAATGTAAGCTTTGGTAACGAGTCTCATGAATTTAACTTCTCTAAATTTGGTAGACAGCCACATGAGAAAGAGTTATCTAGTAAATATGAAAATATTGGTCTTGCTTCTATTGTTGTGCCTCCCACGGAACCTTTAGAACAATACTTGTTAGACCATGAGAATGATATGCATATGAATGAAAGGAATGAGATAGGTGATATATTTCTTAGACAAACACCTATTCTCAAACACAAGTTGCCTGTTGACATCTTAGGGGATCCGCCTCCACCAAAAGGAGAGCCCGTGTTTGAGTTAAAGACATTACCTCATACTTTGAAATATGCTTATCTTGATGAAAAATAAGATATATCTTGTTATTATTAGTACTAGCCTTTCAGATCATGAAGAAAAGAGGTTACTCAAAACTCTGAAGAAGCACATAGTTGGATATACTCTTGACGACCTTAAGGGCATAAGCCCCACTCTATGTCAACGCAAGATTAATATGGAACCAGATGCTAAACCTGCGATCATCACGCTGCTTAAATCCTAAGATGAAGGAAGTCGTAAGGATTGAAATACTAAAGCTTCAAGAGGCAGGTATAATTTATCCTATCGCTGATAGTCGATGTGTAAGTCCTGTTCATTGTGTACCTAAGAAAGGAGGTATAACCGTTGTTCCTAATGATAAAAACGAACTTTTACCACAAATAATAGTAACTGGTTATAGGATGGTAATTGATTTCAGGAAATTGAATAAAGCTACTAGAAAATATCATAACCCCTTGCCTTTTATTGCTCAAATGTTAGAAACACTATCTAAGCACAAACACTTTTGTTTTCTTGATGGATATTCTGGTTTCTCTCAAATACCTATGTCAAAAGAGGATCAAGAGAAAACTACTTTCACATGCCCTTTTGGAACCTATGCTTATAGATGTATGCCTTTTGGTTTATGCAGTGCACCTGCCACCATTCAAAGATGTATGACTGTTATATTCTCCGAATTTTGTGAAAAGATTGTTGAGGTTTTCATGGATCATTTTTCCGCTTATGGGAGTTCTATTGATGATTGCTTGAGAAACCTTGATCGAGTTTTGCGGAGATGTGAAGAAACTAACCTTGTCTTGAATTGGGAGAAGTGTCATTTTATGGTGAATGAAGGTATCGTACTTGGGCATACAATTTCTGAACGAGGTATAGAAGTAGACAAATCTAAAGTTGATGCAATAGAGAAAATGCCATGTCCAAAAGATGTCAAAGGTATAAGAAGTTTCCTTGGTCATGTTGGTTTATATAGGCGTTTCATTAAGGATTTCTCAAAGATTTCTAGGCCACTAACTTATCTTCTTCAAAAAGATATTCCTTTTATTTTTGATGATGATTGTGTAGAAGACTTTGAAATACTTAAGAAAGCCTTGATTTCTGCACCTATTGTTCAACCAACTGATTGGAATCTACCATTTGAAATTATGTGTGATACTAGTGACTACAATGTTGGTGCTACTCTAGGGCAAAGAATAAACAATAAATAGAATGTTATTCATTATGCTAATAAAACCTTAGACAATTCTCAAAGAAATTACGCTACTAGTGAGAAGGAATTTTTAGCAGTCATGTTTGCATGTGATAAGTTTAGACCTTACATTGTTGATTCCAAAGTTACCATTCACACTGATCATGCTGCTATAAAATACCTTATGGAAAGGAATGATGCTAAACCTAGACTTACTAGGTGGGTGCTTTTACTTCAAGAGTTTGATTTGCATATCGTCGATAGGAAGGGAGCCAAAAACCCTGTAGTAGATAAGTTGTCTAGGATGGGAATTGTTCTTGATGACCCACTGCCTATTGATGATAGTTTTCCCGATGAGAAGCTTGCTGCAATAAACACTTCACACAATACTCCTTGGTATACAAATTTTGCTAACTATATTGTCGCTAAATATATGCCACCTAATTTCACCTATCAGCAAAAGAAAATAAATCTTTTATGATTTACGACATTACTTTTGGGATGACCCACATCTTTATAAAGGAGTGGATGGTGTTATTAGACGTTGTGTACCTAAGCATGAAAAAGGATAGATCCTACTAAACTGCTGCTCCGAAGCTTATGGAGGACACCATGCTGGTGACAAAACTGCACACAAGGTATTACAATCTGGTTTTTATCGGCCTACTCTTTTTAAAGATGCTCGTAAGTTCCTTTCCTGTGATGAATGTCAAAGAATTGGTTACATTGGTAGACGTCAGGAAATGCCTATGAACTATTCACTTGCTATAGAACCATTTGATGTTTGGGGCTTTAATTATATGGGACATTTTCCTTCCTTTAATGGGTATACTCATATTCTAGTTGCTTTCGATTACGTTACTAAGTGGGTAGAGGCTATTCCAACTAGTAGTGATGATCATAACACTCTATTAAAATGATAAAGGATATTATCTTTCTGAGGTTTGGAGTGCCTAGATATTTAATGACCGATGGTGGTTCACATTTTATTCATGGTGCTTTTGGTAAACTTCTAGCTAAATATGATGTTAACCATATGATTGCATCACCTTACCATCCTTAGTCTAGTGTCCAAGTTGAATTGAGCAATCAAAAAATAAAATTAATTTTGCAAAGTTTATTAATAGTTCAAGAAAGAATTGGTCTAAGAAACTGGATGACACTTTATGGGCTTACAGAACTGCTTATAAGAACCCCATGGGAATGCCCCCCCTATAAAATGGTTTATGGAAAGGCTTGTTATTTACCTCTTGAGTTAGAACATAAAGCTTAATGGGTAATTAAAGAACTCAACTATGATTTTAAGTTTGCTAGTGAGAAGAGGTTATTTGACATTTGTTCATTAGACGAATGGAGGACACAAGCTTATGAAAATGCCAAGTTTTTCAAAGAAAATTTTAAAAGATGACATGACATGATAATCCAAAAATAGGAATTTAATGGTTGGAGACCTAGTTCTTTTGTACAATTCTTGTTTCAGATTTTTTTGCAGGTAAGCTTCTCTCCAGATGTGAAGGACATTATGTCGTTGTGGAGGTTTCTGCTCTGGTGCTATAAAGATTAACAACTTCGAAGGCAAACATCCAATAGTGGTAAATGGCCAAAGAATTAAACATTATATCTCAGGTATGCCCCTTAATGTTGGAACTAACATTATCCAAGTTTTGACTCCCGGAGAACACATAAGAGAGACATTCCGAAACACCCCAGAACACTGAAAAAGGATAGGTATGTGATACGGTCAGTAAACTGACTCCAAAAGTTCCAAAAATATATTTTCTGACGGTTTTGGTATTTTAGAAAAATTCCAAAAATAAAAAGGAATGAGGGGGACCCACGAGGGGACCATGAGCAAATAGGACGCGACCACCCCTGGCGGCACAATGGTGCCTCGTGGGCCTCCCGAACTCCATTTCCTTCCCGGACATGTATTCTAACCTAGAATTTTTTTATTATATATACTCCCGTAATTTTGACCACAACATCGCAAGTTTCTCCTCTGTTCTTGTTTCGGGCTGTTTTTTTGACAGATCTAGATCGCCATGACATCGCCAAGCTTTTCCAAGGACAAGTTCTATAAGAAGGTCATCAACCCTTACCTTCCGGAGGTGATGAAGCACCCTCAAGCCATTGAGATGCATGAGGGGGTGCTTCACATCTGGGATGTTCAAGGCCCAAGAAGGAGGGGAGCAAGAAGGCCAGCTTGCAGTGGTGGAGCAAGAGATCTTCAAGTGCCAAGGGATGGTTGAATCTGGTTTGAGTCCAATCACTCTATGATCACGAACTTCATCTAGGAGAACAATCTGGACAGAAGGAATGTGGGAGAATCTCTCTTCAAGACCCAAGAGCAGATCGAATATCTCCAAGCCCAATTCTTTGATCTACATAACCAAAATTGTGAGTATCAATCCACGTTTAAGAGGATGAGCATAGCTGCCACTTTCAGGATCCCGAAGACAAGGTCCTCCTTTTATGATGCGAAGCCTATGCCCTGGAAAGAGGAGGACAAGCCTGCTACATCATCACCATCATCACCCAAGAAGGACACCCGAGTACATGCGTATGGGCACCATCCTTAGCTTGCTCCAAGCTTGGGGGAGGTGCCTAATACGTTTCTGTCGTATCTATAATTATTGATTTTTTCATGCCAATATTATAAAAATTCTACATACTTTTGGCAACAATTTATATTATTTATTGGACTAACCTATTGATCCAGTGCCCAGTGCCAGTTCCTAGTTTTTGTGTGTTTTTTGTTTTGCAGAAATTCCATATCAAATCAATTCCAAACGCGACAAAAATTTACGGAGATTTTTTTTTGGAATATTTGTGAATTTTGAGAAGTGGAATCAATGCAAACGGAGGCCCACGACGAGCACAAGACACTAGTGTTGGAGAACGTTGCATGGGAAACAAAAAATTTCCTACGCACACGCAAGATCTATCCATGGTGATGAGCATCTATGAGAGGCAGAGTGGATCTACATACCCTTGTAGATTGCTAAGCGGGAAGCGTTAAGAAACGCGGTTGATGTAGTCGAACGTCTTCGCGATCCAAAATCAACGAGCGTCCTCCAATCCCATCACGATCCATCTCGCGATCCAATCATGATCCGTCCCGCGATCCAATCACGAATTGTCTCGCGATATTGATCACGGTCCTTCTGATCTAGCGCCGAACGAACGACACCTCCGCGTTCAGCACACGTATAGATCGATGACGATTTCCACCTTCTTGATCCAGCAAGAGGGAGCGGAGATGTAGATGAGTTCTCTGGCAGCGCGACGGCATGGTGGTGATGGTGGTGGAACAATTCTAGCAGGGCTTCGCCTAAGCACCACTAAAATGATCTAGAGGAGAAACTTGGATCTAGAGGAGAGGTAGCACGTGGCTGTTTTTTGTGTCTCAAAACCCTAAAAACGTCTAGTATATATAGGAGGAGGGAGGAGTCTTGGCGCACAAGGGCCAGCCCTTGGCCTTGGCACAAGGAGGTGAGGAGGAGTCCTCCTCCAATCCTAGTAGGATTAGGACTCCTCCTTCTCACTTGGAAACTCTTTCCACCTTGTGTTTTTTCCTTCTCAATCCACTCCAGCCGCATGGGACCTTAGAGAAGGTTTCGGCAGCCCACCAGGGGCTGGTTTATGTCCTCCCACAGCCCATGTAGCCTCTTGGGTTGAGACACCCCTCCCGATGGTCCCTCGGTACCCTCCCGACACTCCTGATACACTATCGATGAGCCCGAAACTTTTCCGGCGACCAAAACAGGACTTTCTATATATCAATCTTTACCTGCAGACCATTCCAGAGCTCCTCGTGACGTCATGATCTCATCTGGGACTCCGAACAACTTTCAGTCACCACCGTACATAACTCTACGCTACCGAAACGTCACCGAACCTTAAGTGTACAGACCTTGTGGGTTCGAGAACTATGTAGACATGACCAAGACACCTGTACGGTCAATAACCAATACCGGGAGCTAGATGCCCATATTGGTTCCTACATATTCTACGAAGATCTTTATCGGTCGAATATCTATGTCAAGGATTCAGATAATCCCGTATGATGTTCCCTTTGTTCTTCGGTATGTTACTTGCCCGAGATTCGATCGTCGGCATCTCCATACCTAGTTCAATCTCGTTACTGGCAAGTCTCTTTACTCGTTACGTAATACAAGATCCCGTGGCTAACACTTTTGTCACATTGCTGGTAAGGCTTGTTGTCATGTTGTATTACCGAGTGGGCTCGGAGATACCTCTCCGTCACACGGAGTAACATATCCCAGTCTTGATCCATGCCAACCCAACAGACACCCTCAGAGATACATGTAGAGCACCTTTATAGTCACCCAGTTATGTTGCGACATTTGATACACACAAGGTACTCCTCCGGTGTCAGTGAGTTGCATGATCTATACAGAAAATTGTAGCAATAAACTGACATGGTGTTGTCTATGTATCCACACATGTATCTGAGTTTCCGATCAATACAATTCTAGCATGGATAATAAACGATTATTATGAACAAGGAAATATGATAATAACTAATTTATTATTGTCTCTAGGGCATATTTCCAATAGTCTCCCACTTGCACTATAGTCAATAATCCAGCCCACATCGCTATGTGATTTGTTATAAATCTCACACCCAATGAGTTTTGGGGTTCGATCATGCTTTGCACGCGAAAGAGGTTTTAGTCAACGGGTATGAGGCATTCAAATCCGTGTGTACTTTGCAAATCTCTATGTCATACTGTAAACACTGCTACCACGATCCACTTGGAGTTATTCCAAATGGCTACTCCACTATACATATCCGGATTGCTACTAAGAGTCATCCGGATTGGTGTTAAAGCTTGCATCGACGTAACTCTTTACGACAAACTATTTATGACCTTCATAATCGAGAAACATCTACTTAGTCCTCTGGTTACTAAGGATAATTTTGACCGCTGTCCAGTAATCCACTCATGGATTACTCTTTTACCCCTTGATATAATTATGGCAAGGCACACACAGCCGCGGTACACAGCATGGCATACTATATAGAGCCTATGGCTAAGGCATAGGGGACGACGTTTGTCCTTTCTCTTTCTTCTGCCGTGGTCGAGCTTTGAGTCTCACTCAACTTCACACCTTACAAATCAGGCAAGAACTCTTTCTTTGACTGATCCATTTTGAACTCTTTCAAAATCTTGTCAAGGTATGTACTCATTGAATGTCTTATCACACGTCTTGATCTATCTCTATAGATCTCGATGCCCAACAATTAAGTAGCTTTATCTAGGTCTTCCTTTGAAAAACTCTTTTCAAGCAACCCTTTATGCTTTCTAGAAATTCTACACCATTTTCGATCAACAATATGTCATCCACATATGCTTACCAGAAACTCTATAGTTCTCCCACTCACTTTATTATAAATACAAGTTTCTCATAAACTTTGCATAGACTCAAAAACTTTGATCACCTCATCAAAGCGTATATTCCAACTCCAAGATGCTTGCTTCAGTCCATAGAAGGATCACTGAAGCTCGCACACCTTTTAGCATCCTTAGGACTGACAAAACCTTCTGGTTGTATCTCAGACAACCTTTCCTCAAGGAAGGAAACGATGTTTTGACATCCATCTGCCAGATTTCATAATTGAAAAATGCAGCAACTGCTAACATAATTCCAACAAACTTTAGCATCGCTACGAGTGAGAAAGTCTCATCATAGTCAAATCCTTGAACTTGGCAAAGACTTCTTTGTGACAAGTCGAGCTTTATAAATGGTGACATTCACCATCAACGTATGTCTTCATCTTAAAGATCCATTTGTACTCAACGACCTGCCGTCCAACGAGCAAGTCTACCAAAGTCTATACTTGGTTTTCATACATGGATATTTTCTTGGATTTCATGGCCTCTAACCATTTGTCAGAATCAGGGCCCATCATCGCTTCTCCATAGTTCATAGGTTCATCGTTGTCCAACAACATGACCTCTAAGACAGGGTTGCCGTACCACTCAGGAGTAGTACGCGTCCTTGTCGACCTATGAGGTTCGATAGTAACTTGATCCGAAGCTTCATGATCATGATCATTAAATTCCAGTTCAACTAACGTAGGCTTCACATAAACATCTTTCTTTGCCGCGCTACTCTATGGATGAAACAAAGGTTCAACAACCTCATCAAGTTTTATCTTCCTCCCACTCAATTCTTTCGAGAGAAACTCTTTCTCGAGAAAGGACCCAATTTTAGCAACAAACACTTTGTACTCGGATCTAAGATAGAAGGTATACCCAACTGTTCTTAGGGTATTCTATGAAGATGCATTTTTTCGCTTTGGGTTCAAGCTTATGAGACATAAGTGTTGGATTCCCAAACTCTAAGAATGACAGCTTAGGTTTCTGCCAAACCATATGGTGTCATCTCAATGGATTTAGATGGTGCCCTATTTAAAGTGAATGTAGTTGTCTCTAATGCATAACCCCAAAACGATAGTGGCAATACGATAAGAGACATCATAATTCGCACCATATCCAATAGAGCACTACTACGACGTTCGGACACACCATCACACTATGGTGTTCCAGGTGGCATGACGTGTGAAACAACTTTCAGATTGTCTTAAGTTGTATACCAAACTCGTAAATCAGATATTCACCTCCACGATCATATCGTAGACATTTTATCTTCTCGTCACGATGATCTCAAACTTCACTCTGATTCTGCTTGAACTTTTGAAACGATTCAGACTTGTGTTTCCTTAAGTAAATATACACTATATCTATTCAAATCATTAGTGAATGTAAGAAAATAACGATATCCATCACACGCTACAACACTCATTGGACTGTATACATCAACATGTATCATTTCCAATAAGTCACTTGCCCGTTCCATCAAGCCGGAAAATGGTGTTTTAGTCATGTTGTCCAAGAGGCATGGTCCACACATCTCAACCGATTCAAAATCAAATGAGTCCAAAGATCCATTAGCATGGAGTTTCTTCATGCGCTTTACACCAATATGACATTTAGCAGCAGTGCCACAAGAATGTGGTACTATCATTATTAACTTTGTATCTTTTGGCATCTTTGTTATGAACATGTGTGTTACTACGATCAAGATTCAACAAACCATTCATTGGGTGTATGACCATTGAAGGTATTATTCATGTAAAGATAATAACCATTATTCTCTGACTTAAATGAATAACCGTATTGCAATAAACACGATCTAATCACATTGATGCTCAATGCAAACACCAAATAACATTTATTTAGGTTCGCCACTAATCCCGAAGGTAGAGAGAGCGTGCGACCTTGATCACATCAACCTTGGAAACATTTCCCACACACATCGTCACCTCACCCTTAGCTAGTCTCCGTTTATTCTATAGCTTTTATTTCGAGTTACTAACATTTAGCAACTGAACCGGTATCCAATACCCAGGTGCTACTAGGAGTACTAGCAAGGTACACATCAATAATACGTATATCAAATATACTTCTGTCGACATTGCCAGCCTTCTTATATACCAAGTATCTAGGGTTGTTCCGCTTCATTGACCGCTCTCCTCATAATAGAAGCACTTAGTATCGGGTTTGGGTTCAACTTTGGGTTGCTTCACTGGAGCAGCAACTGACTTTCCATCCATGCAGTTTCCCTCCTTGCTCTTTTCCTTCTCGAAACTAGTGGTTTTACTAAGCATCAACACTTGATGCTCCTTCTTGATTTGTACCTTCGCGGTGTCAAACATCGCGAATAGCTCAGGGATCATTATTTCCATCCCTAGCATTTTATAGTTCATCACGAAGCTCTAGTAGCTTAGTGACAGTGGCTTGGAAAACTATATCAATCACTTTCTTATTTGGAAGATCAACTCCCACTCGATTCAAGCGATTGTAGCACCCAGACAATCTGAGCACATGCTCAACGATTAAGCTATTCTCCTTAATCTTGCAGGCAAATAATCTTGTTGGAGATCTCGTATCTCATAACACGGGCACGAGCTTGAGATCCCAATTTCAGCTCTTAGAACATCTCATATGTTCCGTGACGTTCAAAACATTTTGGAGCCTCAATTCTAAGCCATAATGCATGACACACTAAACTATCAAGTAGTCATCGAAACGTGCCTGTCAGATGTTCACAACATCTACATACGACTCTAGAGGGGGTGGCGCACCGAGTGGTGCATTAAGGACATAAGCCTTCTGTGCAGCAATGAGGACAATCCTCAGATCATGGACCCAGTCTGAAATATTGCTACCATCATCTTTCAACTCTATTTCTCTAGGAACATATAAAAATTCAAGGGAGCTACATCGTGAGCTAGTAATCTACAACATAATTTGCAAAGACACTACCGACTATGTTCATGATAATGAGTTCAATTAATCATATTACTTAAGAACTCCCACTCAAATTGACATTCCTCCGGTCATTCGAGTGATACATGATCCAAATTCACCAACTCAAGTCCGATCATCATGTGAGTTGAGGTGGTTTCAATGGTGAACATCATCATGTTGATCATATCTGCTATATGACTCATGTTCGACATTTCGGTCTCTTGTGTTCCGAGGCCATGTCTGTACATGATAGGATCGTCAAGTTTAACCCGAGTGTTCTGCATGCGCAACACTGGCTTGCACCCATTGTATGTGAACGTAGAGTCTATCACACCCGATCATCACATGGTGTCTCAACACGACGAACTTTCGCAATGGTGCACACTCGGGGAGAACACAATTTATCTTGAAATTTAAGTGAGGGATCACCTTATAATGCTACCGTCATCCTAAGCAAAACAAGGTGCATAAAAGGATTAACATCACATGCAAATCATCAGTGACATGATATGGCCATGAACTTGTGCTTTTGATCTCCATCTTGAAAGCACTGGCATGATCTCCATCGTCACCGGCATGACACCATGATCTCCATTAACGTGTCGCCATCGGGGTTGTCACGCCCACCATTCTTCTACTACTATTGCTACTGCTTAGTGATAAAGTAAAGCATTACATAGCACTTAATGATTGACACGCAGGTCATACAATAATTAAAGACAACCCTATGGCTCCTACCGGTTGTCGTACTCATTGACATGAAAGTCGTGATATTCTATACAATACGTGATCATCTCATACATCACATATATCTTATAATGTAATTGGCCATATCACATCAGAACATACCCTACAAAAACAAGTTAGACATCCACTAATTGTTGTTGCAATTTTTACGTGGCTGCTATGGGTATCTAGCAAGACCAATTCTCACCTACGCAAAAACCAAAACGGTGATACAAAAAATTGCTTTTCAACCTTCTCAAGGACCGCCTTTGTTGAATCCGATCCAACTAAAGTAGGAGAAATAGACACTTGCGAGCCATATTTGTGCAACGAAGTTACACGTCATTCAATGGAACCGGTCTCTCGTAATCGTACGAGTAAGGTTGGTCCGGGACGCTTCATCCCACAATACCGTTGAGCGAAAACACGACCAAAGGAGGAAGCAATCTAAGCATCAACGCCCACAAACTCCTTTGTGTTCTACTCGAGATCTCATCTACACATAGACCTAGCTCATGATACCACTGTTGGAGAACATTGCATGGGAAACAAAATTTTTGCTATGCACACGCAAGATCTATCCATGGTGATGAGCATCTACGAGAAGGAGAGTGGATCTACATACCCTTGTAGATCACTAAGCGGGAAGCATTAAGAAACGCGGTTGATGTAGTCGAACGTCTTCGCGATCCAAATAGCCGAGCGTCCCGCGATCCCATCATGACCCATCTTGCGATCCAATCATGATACGTCCCGCGATCCCATCACGATCCGCCCCACGATCCAATCATGAATCGTCTCGCGATCTTGATCATGGTCCCTCCGATCTAGAGCCGAATGAACGGCACCTCCGCGTTCAGCACACATACAGCTCGATGATGATCTCCGCCTTCTTGATCCAGCAAGAGGGAGAGGAGAGGTAGATGAGTTCTCCGGCAGCGTGATGGCGTGGCGGCGATGGTGGTGGAACAATTCCAGTAGGGCTTCGCCTAAGCACCGCTGGAACGATTTAGAGGAGAAACTGCGATCTAAAGGAGAGGTAGCACGTGGCTGTTTTCCATGTCTCAAAACCCTCAAACCTCTAGTATATATAAGAGGAGGGAGGGAGCAGTCTAGGCGCACAAGGGGACAGCCCTTGGCCTTGGTGCAAGGACGAGAGGAGGAGTCCTCCTCCTATCCTAGTAGGATTAGGACTCCTCCTTCCCACTTGGAAACTCTTTCCACCTTGTGTTTTTCCCTTCTCAATCCACTCCAGCGGCATGGGCCCTTAGAGGAGGCTTTGTCCAGCCCACCCAGGGCTGGTTTACCTCCTCACACACACCATGTAACCTCTTGGGTCGAGACACCCCTCCCGATGGTCCCCCGGTACCCTCCCGGCACTCCCGGTACATTATCGATGAGCCCGAAACTTTTCCGGCGACCAAAACAGGACTTCCTATATATCTATCTTTATCTCCAAAACATTCTGGAGCTCCTCGTGACGTCCAGGATCTCATACCGGACTCTGAACAACCTTCGGTCACCATCATACATAACTCTATGCTACCAAAACGTCACTGAACCTTAAGTGTGCAGACCCTGCGGGTTCGAGAACTATGTAGACATGACCGAGACACCTCTATGGTCAATAACCAATAGCGGGACCTGGATGCCCATATTGGTTCCTACATATTCTATGAAGATCTTTATCGGTCGAACCTCTATGTTAAGGATTTAGATAATCCCGTATGATGTTCCCTTTGTTCTTCAGTATGTTACCTGCCCGAGAGTCGATCGTCGGCATCTCCATACCTAGTTCAATATCGTTACCAGCAAGTATGTTTACTCGTTACGTAATACAAGATCCCGTGGCTAACACTTTAGTAACATTGCTTGCAAGGCTTGTTGTGATGTTGTATTACCGAGTGGGCCCTGAGATACCTCTTCATCACACGGAGTAACAAATCCCAGTCTTGATCCATGCCAACCCAACAGACACCCTCGGAGATACCTGTAGAGCACCTTTATAGTCACCCAGTTACGTTACGACGTTTGATACACACAAGGCACTCCTTCGGTGTTAGTGAGTTGCATGATCTCATGGTCACATGAACAGATACTTGACATGCAGAAAACTGTAGCAATAAACTGACACCATCATATGCTATGTTTATAGTTTGGGTCTTGTCCATCACATCTTTCTCCTAATGTTGTGATCTCAATATCAAATGACCTCTCTGTTGGGGAACGTTGCATGGGAAACAATTTTTTTCCTACGCACATGCATATCTATCCATGGTGATGAGCATCTACGAGAGGGAGAGTGGATCTACATACCCTTGTAGATTGCTAAGGGGAAGCGTTAAGAAACGCGGTTGGTGTAGTCGAACGTCTTCACGATCCAAATCGCCGAGCGTCCCGCGATCCAATCACGATCCGTCCCGCGATCTAATCACGATCCATCCCATGAACTTGATCACGATCCGTCCCATGAACTTGATCACGATTCGTCCCACGAACTTGATCACGATCCGTCCCACGAACTTGATCACGATCCTTCCGATCTAGCGCCGAACGGACGACACCTCCGCGTTCAGCACACGTATAGCTTGATGACGATCTCTGCCGTCTTGATCCAGAAAGAGAAAGCGGAGAGGTAGAAGAGTTCCCTAGCAGCGTGATGGCGCTCCGGCAATGGTGGTGGAGCAATTCCGGCAGGGCTTCGCCTAAGCACTGCAGAAATCCGATCTAGAGGAGAAACTATGCACTGGAGGAACGGGTAGCACGTGGCTAAAAAAACTAGTGCAAAACCCCTAAAACCACCAGTATATATAGGAGGAAGAGAGGAGAGGAGACAGCCTTGGCTTTCCAAGCCAAGAGCTTCGGCCGAACCAGGTGGTGGAGGTGGAGTCCACCTCCAATCCTAGTAGGACTAGGATTCACCCTATTTTGCCTTTTTTTTCACCTTTTCCTATTGGGTTTTCTTCTCCAGACACATGGGACTTGTGTGGGAGTTTCCACCAGCCCACTAAGGGCTGATATTCACTCTCCCACAGCCCATGAAGCCTCTTGGGTCGAAATACCCCTCCCGGAGGCCTCCCGGTACACTACCGATGAGCCCAAAACTTTTCCGGCGACCAAAATAGGACTTCCTATATATGAATCTTTACCTCCAGACCATTCTGGAGCTCCTCGTGACGTCCGGTATCTCATCCGGGACTCTGAACAACCTTCGGTCACCTCCATGCATAACTCTACAGTACCAAAACGTCACCAAACCTTACGTGTGCAGACCCTGCGGGTTCGAGAACTATGTAGACATGACTGAGACACCTCTACGGTCAATAACCAATAGCGGGACCTGGATGTCCATATTGGTTCCTACATATTCTACGAAGATCTTTATCGGTCGAACCTCTATGTCAAGGATTCAGTTAATCCCGTATGATGTTCCCTTTGTTCTTCGGTATGTTACTTGCCCGAGATTCGATCGTCGGTATCTCCATACCTAGTTCAACCTCGTTACCGGCAAGTCTCTTTACTCATTCCATAATACAAGATACCGTGACTAACACTTAGTCACATTGCTTGCAAGGCTTATTGTGATGTTGTATTACCGAGTGGGACCTGAGATACCTCTTCGTCACACGGAGTAACAAATCCCAGTCTTGATCCATGCCAACTCAACAGACACCCTCGGAGATACCTGTAGAGCACCTTTATAGTCACCCAGTTACGTTGCGACATTTGATACACACAAGGCACTCCTCTGGTGTCCGTGAGTTGCATGATCTCATGGTTATAGGAACATATACTTGACATGCAGAAAACAGTAGCAATAAACTGACACGATCATATGCTACGTTTGTAGTTTGGGTCTTGTCTAGCACATCATTCTTCTAATGATGTGATCCTGTTTATCAAATGACATTACATGTCAATGGCTAGGAAACCTTGACCATCTTTGATTAACGAGCTAGTTCAGTAGAGGCATACTAGAGACAATGTGTTGTCTATTTACCCACACATGTAATGTGTTTCCAATCAATACAATTATAGCATGGATAATAAAAGATTATCATGGACAAGGAAATATAATAATAAACACTTTATTTATTGCCTCTAGGGCATATTTCCAACACTCTCATGTCCATGGCTAGGAAACCTTAACCATCTTTGATCAACGAGCTAGTCCATCAGAGGCATACTAGGGACATGGTGTTGTCTATGTATCCACACATGTATCTGAGTTTCCGATCAATAAAATTATAGAATGGATAATAAACTATTATTATGAACAAGGAAATATGTTAATAACTAATTTATTATTGCCTCTAGGGAACATTTCCAACAAGCAGGGTGCGGGCTAGGGCCCAGGCGCGCCCTCGTGGGTGGTGCTCACCTCGTATGTTGGTTGGAGATCTCCTTTGTCCGCAATAGAGCTAATTTTTGGATAAAAATGTCCTCAAAATTTCAGCCCGATCGGAGTTATGGATCTCCTGGAATATAAGGAATGGTTTTCGGCTAGAAAACAAGAACGCGAAATAGAAGAGAACAGAGAGGGAGATCCAATCTCAGAGGGGCTCCTGCCGCTCCTCCGCCATGGATACCATGGACTAGAGGGGGAACTCTCCTCCCATCTAGGGTGGAGGCCAAGGAAGAATAAGAAGGAGGGGGCTCTCACCCCCTCTCTCCCGATGGCGTCGGAACGCTGCCGGGCTAATCATCGTGATGACGATCTACATCGATAGTCTTGCTCCCGTCAACACTAACTCTCTCCCCCTCTATGCAGCGGTGTAACACCTCTTTCCCTCCTGTAATCACTACTTAAACATGGTTCTCAACTCCATATATTATTTCCCAATGCTATTTGGCTATCCTATGATGTTTGAGTAGATCTCTTTTTTCCAACGGGTTAATTGTCGTATGGTCTTATGGATGTGAGTTGTAAGTTGATATGTTGCTGTCTTATGGTGCCCTCCATGTCGCACAAACGTGAGGGATCCCCGCTTTAGGGTGTTGCAATATGTTCATGATTTGCCTACGGTTGGTTGCTTGAGTGACATAAGCATAAACCCAAGTAGGTGGGTTGTTGCGTACGAGAGTAAATAGGACTTGATACTTAATGCTATGGTTGGGTTTTACCTTAATGATCTCTAGTAGTTGTGGATGCTTGCTAGAGTTCCAATCATAAGTGCATATGATCCAAGTACGAAAAGTGTGTTAGCGCATGCCTCTCCCTCATTGCATATAATAAGTATCTATCGTATCATATTCAACTGCCTAGGGACAATCTTTCTCTTGTGTTACACAAAAAGCTTTCTACTAAGTTATTTACTTTCATTGTTATTTTATTAAAAAATACCTAAATTTTAGTTCCACGTTCTTTATTATCTTGCAAAGTACTTCTAGTTTTATTCCCGCAGAGTAGTTTCATACTTGTTCTAGGTAAAGCAAGCATTAGCGTGCGTAGAGTTGTATCGGTGGTCGATTGAACTTGAGGGAATATTTGTTCTAACTTTAGCTCCCCGTTGGGTTTGAAACTCTTATTTACCGAAGTAGGCTACAAACGATCCCCTACACTTGTGGGTTATCAGTGCCCCGATATCATATCACCATCAATTTCATCATTACCATCTATCTTAGTTCGATCCTTAATATTTCGTGATTTAGAGAACTAAAATTTCAGATTTGCCTTGCTTAGTATTTTTTGCTTTAAGATCTATATATCCTTTTAATCGAGTGTGAGAGTTATATAATAAAGATTAGTTAAGTTTGTGTGCTCTACTCTCATGCAACTATTTTCATAGCACTGAAATAAATGAAATATAAAAGATCATATGCTAATCCCATGGGGAGTAATGATTTCACACAGGAAAAAGTATAAGTGATAAAAGTTGTTGGAAATAAACAAACATCGCATTTGTCATTGATGCATTCTATGCAAGATTATGATAGAGGAGAGGAGATTCATATATAAATACACTATTTTGGACATATTTTTTATGTTTTTGAGCCCTCACCAAATATTATATAATGATCAAGTGTTGATGTCGGACATGAAAGACAACATAATGATCATGATAATTTAATCACATATAAGTTATATGGTCTTGGATCCTTTAACATGTGGTGCTTGCTTTAGATCTTTTGCTAGCCAAACTTTTCCTCACTAAGTAGAGATACTATTTGTGCATCCATAACCCCTTAAACCCATTTTGTTTCCATGAGAGTCCACCATACCTACCTATGGATTGAATAAGATCCTCAAAGTAAGTTTTCATCGGTGCATAAAGCAATAAAAAATGCTCTCAAATATGTATGACCTTTTATTGCAAGGGAAATAAGCTTTGTAGGATCTTGTGATGGCAAAGAAATAAAAGCGAGAGAGTACATACTAAAGTTTGCTATCATAAGGGGCAATATAAAGTGACGTTCTTTTGCATTAAGAGTTTGCACATCCAAAATTTAAAAGCACATGACAACCTGTTCTTCCCTCTGTGAAGGGCCTATCTTTTACTTTCATTTATTTGCTTCTTTGCAAGAGTTAATAAAGTTTATTCCTCCTCCTTTATATTAACTCTATAGTGGAAAGCATCATCTGTTGAGGAAAGATTCAGACTTATATATCCATTTGGACATAGATGATCATGATTTATTATTTTTGACATTATCATTGAGGTAAATGAGTTGGGTGGAAAATCATTTAAGCCCCTATCTTCCTATGTGTCCGATGGAAACATGAGCTTCAAAAACATGCCATGAGTGTCAGCAATCATAGAAGATTAAATGATAGTTGAGTATGTGAACTTGCTAATATGAAAGCTCTTACATAGACTCTCCTCTAGAATATGATGAATTATGATTGTCCCAATGACTAAGAACATTGTTTGTTAATTGTCCATGAAGTTTTTGCTTCATATTTCAATAATTGTGAAGGAATTGTTCCTTGTTTATGAGAGGCTATATGATGAAATACTTGTTGCAATGTTAAAAGATCATGATGCTTTCATTACCATATTCTATTTTTATCAGCACCTCTCTCTCAAATTATGTAGTCATTATTATCGTGGTCAGCTTTCGCTTGAGGACAAGCAAAGTCTAAGCTTGGGGCAGTTGATACGTCCATTATGCATCATGAATTCTTATTGATATATATGATATTATTGTCCATCATTCCTAATTATGATAGAATTATTATGCCTTTTCTCTTTGAATGTGCAAGGTACATCACTAATAGGGAAATCACTCGAAACTGGAATTCTGGACCCGAAACCGAGAAAATGGCAAAAAATTCACTAGACTCCAAATGACCTGAAATTTCATGGAGAATTTTTATGGAATATATAAGAATTATTGGGCCAAAAATACATCAAAGGGGGCCACCTGCTGGGCATGAGCCAACAGGGCACAACCACCCCCTGACTACGCCCTGTTGCCTCGAGGTGGTCCAACAGGCCTCCCGCCCCCCCTCTTCTCCTATATGGTGTGTTTTGACCTGGAAAAAAAATCATAAGCATACCTTCTAGACGAAGCACCGCCATATCAAGGCGAAAACCTGGGCAGCGGCCCGTTTGCTCTCTAACAAAGAGATTCTGCCAGGGAATTCCTCTCCGGCTTCCTCCTTCGCGGAGTTCCTCTCGAGGCGGAAGCCATCGTCATCACCAACCCTTCCTCCTTCGTGGGAGGACCAATCTTCATCAACATATTCACTAGAACCATCTCATCTCCAACGCTAGTTTATCTCTTGTATTCAATCTTTGTCTCAAACCTCAGTTTGGTACCTCTGTGTTACTAGTTGTGTTGATTACATCTTGTAGTTGATGGTTGTTGGATTACTTCGTGCAAGATATTATGTTCAGATCCTTGATCACCATTATTATACCTTTAATCTCGAATATGTTGATGAGGTGTGAGTAGTTGATATTGTTCCTGAGGGCATGGGAGAAGTCTTGTTATAAGTAATCATGTGAAGTTGGTATTCATTTGATATTTTTATGATGTGTATGTTGTTGCTTCTGTTAGTGTTGTCGTGTGAACGTCGACTAACCACACTTCACCATGTTATGGGCCTAAGGGAAGGCATTGTGGAGTAACAAGCTGATGATGGGTTGCGAGAGTGATAGAAGGTTAAATCGCAGTTTATGCGTTGCTTCATAAGGGGCTGATTTGGATCCACATGTTTCATGCTATCGTTAGATTTATCTTAATTCTTGTTTTCTAGTTGCGGCTGCTTGTGAGAGGGGGGAATCATAAGAGGGTTTCTTATTCAACTAATAACAACACTTTAGCACCGGTCCACCCACATATCAAATTATCAAAGTAACGAATGTGAATCAACTCAACGGGATGAACATGACTAGACAACAATTCCCATGTGTCCTCAGGAGCGTTTGCTTTATATAAGAGTACTTTCCGGCCTATCCTCTGGTACAAAAAGGATTGGGCTACCTTTCTGCACACTTGCTACTTCCTACAAAACTATCTATCACTGTTACTTAAAACATTTGTAGAGAATACCTTGCTAAAAACTGCTTGTCATTTCCTTCTGCTCCTTGTTGGGTTAGACACTCTTACTTATCGAAAGGACTACGATTGATCCCCTATACTTGTGGGCATCAGGGCAGGGCAGAGGCGCGACCTTGCGGGGAGGTCACCGGTTGTGCAGGTGTTCGGTGGGGGGCGACGTAGGTCTCCGACATGGGGGCGACGGTGAGGCTCCGACAAGGGGCAGTTTGTTGAGGATCTTGGGCACCTGGCCCATGTGTGCGAGCCGCGGTGGGGTTTCTAGTCCCAAATGGTCTTCCCAGGGCCCTATCTGGGTTCGAGCAGGCAGCGCGTTGGTGGGAGGCTGGCTGGCAGTGCCAAGTGGCAGCATGGCTGCGCCTTGGCATGGAAAACAAGGAGGATGTAGGGGAAGGCTAGGGTAGGCCAAAATTGGCAATGGGGAGCTGCTTAAATAGGCAGATTTTCTAAGGTTAGGGGTTTTGGGGCCGTTTTTCGACCCCGCGATCATGATCGGATGGTTTGGTTGAAGGGGTAGGCTAGATGGGCTGCATGGAGTGGGTTGGGATGAGATGAGAGGGAAGGTGGTAGCTTGACAACAAGTTTTTAAAACCAAAAATGCCTACAATTTTACCGACTATAGTGCCTCCATAGCTTATCTTTGGGGTATCAAACGACATCTGAATGTGATGAAATTTGGCAAGTGGTATACCTATAGTATATTAAGATTGCACACCAACTCTCAACCCGTTCTGAGAACATTTTATTCCCACTTATAAAACAATATTTTAACGATGACGCGTACACGTGCGAGTGTGTTTTGTCTTGAGACGGTTAACAAATACATCAGGGAGAACCGGCAACTACAAGCGGATGCAAGTTCTTAATAATGAAGGCAAAAGAGTTCCCATGCAATGCGAATGATGGGATGATGAATGCGATAAGCAAACAACTCATATTGCGATAATGAAATATATCGAAGTCATATATAGCGTCGGTCTCGGGCTGTTACAAAGACCCTCTTTCTCCATTCGTCTTCTTGCTATGTACAAAGGGACCAACTGGTCTATTAGCTAATGCGGAGGAGAATGGAAATATTCATGGAATAAAGGTTAGCAAAGATGCACCATTAGTTTCATACCTTCTCTCTGCTGATGATTCTCTGATCCTTATGAAATAAAATGCTACAAATGTGGAGGAGTTGAAATCAGTTTTGGATCCATATTGTACCACCTTGGAGAAAATCATGAGCGTTGAAAAGTCTGGTATAATTTCTAGTCCCAATAAAAAGGTGGAAGATAAGGCACAAATTTGTACAACTCTGAACATTATGACTGAATCCCTCAATGATAAGTATTTGGGTTTGCCCGCAAATGTGGGTATGGACAAAATTGATTGCTTCCAATTCTTGATTGTTCGGATTATTATGAAAATAAGTGGATACAAAGAAAAAATGTTATCCACTGGAGGAATTGAAATTTTGCTCAAATCTATTGTACAAGCTATCCCATCTTATGCCATGTCCTTCTTTAAAATTCCTATTTTTTAAAGTAATCCTTGACGCAATGTCTTAACGTTGGTGAGGTTACGAGGACAATCAGAAGAGGATGCATTGGATGGCATGGTGGAAGATGTGTGTCCCAAAGACCAATTATGTATGGGTTTCTAGGATATACATTGTTTCAATCTGGACTTTTTAGCCAAACAAGCGTGGCGTCTGCTTGATAAACCTGAATCTTTATGTGCTTATATTTTGAGACCTAAAAATTTCTGAGAGGGAAATTTAATGAGTGTAGGTCTAAAAAAGGGACCCTCTTTTAATTGGCAAAGTATTATGGAGGGAGTGAATTCTCTCAAAAATGGTTACATGTTGCAAGTTGGAAATAGACAAAATATTGATATTTCGAGAGGTGCATGGATTGCGAACTGTGCGAATAGGAAAATCATTACTCTAGAAAGGGGCATCTTCTGTCAAAGGTTTCTGATCTTAGTGATCCGGACATGAGTTCTTGGGATGAAGATCTGGTGAGACAAACATTGTGGCCAATTGATGCTCAAAGGGTGCTCGTGATTCCCCTATCGATGCATAATATTTCAGATTTCATTGTTTGGAGCTATACAAAAAATGGTTTGGTCTCTGTTCAATCGGCTTATTTCAAGGAGTTGCACTAAAACATGGGACAAAATTGCAACATGCAAATTGTATGGGTAGATCCGATGTTAATTCTATATGGGGTTAAGATTTAGAAATTATACTCTACGGCAAAGGTAAAAAAAATCATTCGGCATACATTGCATGGAACCCTCCTATTTGGTGTTACATTTGCTAAAAGCCACATGAAAGTTCCGCCCATCTGCCCTTCATGCTCGAATGGGCCAGAAGATACAAAACAAGTCTTATTTCTGTGTCAGGAGTCGAAAGAGGTTTGGGGGCAAGTTAGGATTTGATACTGTCACGCCCAAGATGCGATCCTATCCTCATTTTGGCACGAGGCCTCGACAGGGATAGAAGCGCATCTCGTCATGTTGCAAGAATGGATATCATTGCAAGTACATGTACATAAGAGATGAGTATATGGAATTGGCTTACACTCGCCACAAGCTACATCAATATCACATCAATACAACAACATATTCAAACATCATACAGAAGAGCAGGGTCCGACTATGGACGAAAACAAATGACAAAATGACATCCATCCTTGCTATCCCAGGCTGCCGCCTGGAACCCATCCTAGAGTGATGATGATGATGAAGAAGAATAACTCCAAATCAAACAAGCATCACGCTCACGTCAAAGCATCACGTTACCTGTACCTGCAACTATTGTTGTAGTAATCTGTGAGCCACAGGGACTCAACAATCTCATTTCAAAGGGTATCAAGACTATTAAAGCTTAATGGGTGAGGTATGGTTAAGTGGTGAGGCTGCAGCAAGCGACTAAGCATTTGTTTGAGTGGCTAACTTACGAATACAGAAAGTAAAGTATGTTGGTATACACATAACAGACGTGAACTAGTAATGACCACTAACTGATCTTGAACACCTACTTACGTCAAACATAACCCCACTGCGTTCTCTCTCGGATAAGGACTCACGAGAAGAGACCGTCACGGTTACGCACACAGTTGGTGTATTTTATGCGAGTTTACTTCAAGTTTGCTATGACCAGATGTTAAACAGAATATCCAAGTTTGCCAAATAACCGCGTGCACGGATTTCCGAAAGATTTAACCCTGCAGGGGTGCTCGAACTCATCCATCACAAATTAACCACACGCCGCGGGAATAACCTCAACCACGGATCTCGTGATCATCCTACGCAATTCCAAAGGAAATCCGACACCTCAAGATAGCCCGTAGAAGATTAGAGTTCCTCACACAAGACGTTCGACAAAGGTAAAACAAGTCCAACAGACCGCCCGACGTGTCGACGAACCCGATAGGAGCCGCGTATCTCGTTCTCAGGACACGATTGGATACGCATAGCATATTGTGGCCTGCTAGAAATCTCCCGAGTTGCCCCGGGTTGGCCCCGCACATGGCTCTAGTTCTGAACAACACTCATGAGGAACACTGGCCCGGGGGTGATTAATTATCCATGGGGTCCGAAAAGTCCCTATGCAACTTCATTATTTATTAGGAAAATGTAATACAAAAGTTGGGCCTTGCTAGACAAGTTTTATCCTAAAACGAAAATCAAGGGGGTCCCCATAACAACCCCGAGCATGTTAGGAGCGCTCGATTATGAAACATAACACCGGTTCACAAGTAACTAGGGCGGCTAGAGTGGAACAAAACACCGAATAAAAGGCCAAGCCTTCCACCCTTTACCAAGTGTATAAGTGCATTAAATTAAATAGAAATAATATTGTGATAACAAAAGAATCTCCATGTTGTCACATGGAAGTAAATGCACCTGCAGTTAGGAAAGCTATAAGAAGGGCTGAGCAAGCGGTAACATAGCCAAATAAAGGTTTGCTAGGAAGGTGGAGGGTTAGAGGCTTTTCATGGCAATGTTGGAAGGCTTGACAAACTAGTGGTAGGTAGCGAGACATAACGATAAAAGCGGGACAACTAGAATATCAATGATAGTAGTGGTATCCAGGGAAATGTGTCATCTTGCCTGAGATCCCGCTTGGAAGAAGAACAAATCCATGAAGAAGACGAGCCAACGTAGTCGAACGAATCCTCACACTCCGAACGCTTCAAGAACTCTATCGAGAAGAAACAATACGGAACGAACAATCAACACACGATAACACCACAACATATGCATGACCTGATGCACAAACCAATATGATGCATGTCCAATTTGATTATGCAAGTCATGACATGGCAAATCACATCAATCAAATACTACACATTAAGTGAAGCTCAATATGCAATGAGTTGCATATTGACAAAACTCCACGATCAAATATTTAGTTGAGTCTCGTTTATTTACTCGGCAACATTAAATGTTGTTAAACATGGCAAGAGGTGAAGCAATAACAAACTACATTATCTAGGCATTTTAAATGAGGACAAAAGCATCATATAGCATTTCCGAAACAACCCCATATGCATATTATGAATTTGGTCCAGATATGTACTAAACATGTTTTATATTTTTAATCATGAAAATAAAGTGCGGCATGTGATTCTACTCGTTTTTCTAGTCAAGTTACATATGTGGAACATTTCAAACGGAGCTACGGATTAAAAGTCATGACACGCACAAGATGAACATGACATGAATTCAAAATGCATGAAAATGACAACCACAGGCACTTCAAAACATGGATGCAACATGATGATATGATACTACATGAAATTCTAATCAAGTTTCGTATATGGCATGCCCAAAACGGAGCTACAGTTCAACCATAACAACCAACACAAGTTTTATATGAAATCTACCCAAAACAACAATATAGCATATTGCACACATGAAAACAACAAGCTACAAGATTTTAAAATGCACAAACTAATCATGGGACAATAGCATATAACACACATTTCATTTCATCTTCACATATCATACTCAAAAGAATCATGGATCACATGGTAAGTAGCTCACAACATGGCCAATTGGAAACAGTTTTAGACTTAGTGAAAGTAGCAGTTTTTAACAGTGCAGTTTTATCACGAAGGCATATTGACAACAGTAAAACTATATGCTACAGGTCATATTATGGCATGAAACTTAACAGCATATAAAGGACATTATCAACTACAAATAACTCCATTACACCTACCCCATAGGGGTTCTAGATCACTAGCAAAGCACATGGCAAGACAACAACAAAACGTTACAGATTCCAGACAGAAATATTTTGAACCCTCAAAACATCAGATATTCGTGGCATGTTGACAACAAGAAAATAACACCTAAACATGGATTACTATGACAACCAAAAAGACCAGGGGCTAGTGGACATATCAAAGGGCATATCTCATATTCAAGAATAATTCATATGCTGCATGGATTAATTCACACAAAAATGAACAAAAGGGCATCCTAGCAAAAATGACATGCACACAGAATTGCTCAAATGACAAAACTAATTGCCCAGATAAATTCTATGGATTTTACTACCCCACAATCATATATAATATGCATAGGTGCATGTAGGAAAATATGTCACAATTAATTAGGCAAGTTTATGGCATAAACCTATTAGCAAAGTTGTGTATGCAAAATAGATGCAACCAACACATCATACTTTTTTTTGCATGCATGAAAAAAACATATAAAAATGCTACGCATTTCCCATATTTTAAATCTATAGTTTTTTTCTTAAGATGCACGAATAGTAATTATGCGCAATGCAAAACACGACATTTATGCAAAATACAAGAAAACAACAAGTTAAACATTTTAAACATTTATAAAAGTGGGATATAATTAATCTACACAAAATTCTAAGCATTTTTCATATATAAACTTTGAAATCCGGTGCACGGTTATTTAACTATGGGCAATGCAAGTTAATGATTTTTTCCTGTAATTATAAAATTCATTGGGTAATTTAGCAATTCGCAGAAACTGAAAAAAGCAGGTTACGGGCCGAATTTGGCATATGGGCTGAAACAGTCTTGGGCGCTGGATACTAAAACGTGCACGGGGTTGCTTAGCGGGGCCGGCGCTCACCTTGGTCCTATGGGCCAGTCGGTGGAGCTATGGGCTTGATGCGTTGGAGACCAAAACTGGGCCTCGCTGTGCTGGGCCGAGGCTAGCGCTGGATCCAGCCCACGCGGGTGATGTGCTACGGGATCGGGCAAAGGGATTCGTCCTCTTCCCCGTGCCTACGCACGAACGTGATGCAGGGCGGTTGCGGTCAACGGCAGAGGGAGCGAAGGTCAGAGCGCAGGGAGGCGCTCGGATCCAGCGGGAACTGGTTGGGGACGACCGGATCCCTCCATTTCTGGCTAAAGACGGTGAAGACCATCGATGGCGGCGGCGGATCTAGAGCACCCATGGCCATGGGGGCGCTCCTGTAGATGGACCGCAGGAAGAGATGAGAGGGAGCAGAGGGAGAAGAAGGAAGGGGACGAGAGGCGGAACGGGGCCTAGCTTGGAGCTCGCCGGCGGTGGGGCTCCGGTGGCTGGACCCCGGCGAGGTGGCTCCAATGGTGGGGCGTGTCTGGATCGGGGGGGGGAGCTCCTCCCCTCTAGAGCGGCTGCGGGCGCGGGGAGCTCCTCTCCTCGAGCGGGCGCGAGCGACAGCGGTGATTCGGGCCCAGATGGATCTTGGATGGGCCTGGCAGGCCGTGGCGGTGGGAGGAGGGAGGCAGGGCGCTAGGGCTGGCGACAGCTAATTGGGGTGGTGCGGAACCTGAGGAAGCCTAGGGTTTTCCCGATTTGGATGGGTAGGGCGTCTATATATAGCAATGGGGGGCTAGGTTTGGATTTTGACCTGTTTTCGGACCCTCCGATCGCGATCGGACGGCTCCGATCGCGGGGTAGGCTAGGTGGGTTGGTGTTGGTCTGTGAAGAGGGGTTTGGGCCAAGATGAGAGGGAAGAGTGAGGCCCGTGACATGGTTTGAAATACCGAAAACGTCTGCGATAATAAACCGATGATCACGCTACTACGATTGACTGTTCGGGTATCAAACGACCTCTGATTGTGATTAAATTTGGCAGGCGGTCCACCTACAATATAATAAGACTGCATGGCAACTTTCGACCCAATCCGAGAAAGTTTTATACACACTTTAAAACAATATTTATCGATGCCGCGGGAGCATGCATGTGTGGTTGGTCTGAGAACGGTCAACGACAAGAACGGAGAGAACTGGCAATACGAATGGATGCAAGTTTTCAAAAATGAGTGACGATGCTATGCGGATGATGTGAATGATGCGATGATGAATGCGACAACCAAATGAATCACACGACGATAATGTAATAAATGGGGAATCTTCTAGAGTGTCGGTCCCGGGCTGTTACGGATACATCTCCAACGTATCTATCATTTTGATTGTTCCATGCTCATATGTTATCATTCTAGGATACTTTTTGGGTATTTATTTACCAAGTTATAATATTTTGAGCACTAACCTATTGACCTAGCGCCTAGTGCTAGTCGCTGTTTTCTGCGTGTTTTTGCCTTTTCGGAGTTACGGTACCAAACGAATTCCAATTGCCACAAAACCTTTTGATGATGTTTTCTAGAAAAATACCAGAACTTGAAGCTTCCAAGGAAGGCCGAAAGCTGCACCAAGGCCCCACCACACAACAGGGCACGCCACCAGGGGGGCATGCCCTGATATGTGGTGAGACCCTGGCACCTCTCCCGACGTTGTTCTCTGGCCTATAAATTCACATATACCTAAAAACTCCAAAGGCGCTCCGGAAAAACTTTATCCTCCGCCACAAGTCTCTGTTCCGACGGGAGGCCATCTACACGTCCGTTCCGGCACCCTGTCGGAGGGGGAATCGATCATGGAGGGATTCTTCATCAACTTTGCAGCCCTCTCCATGATGTGTGAGTAGTTCACCATAGACCTACAGGTTCGTAGGTAGTACCTAGATGACAATCTCTCTCTCTCTCTCTCTCTCTCTCTCTCGATCTTCAATACAATGTTCATCGGATCTTTGCCTTGATCTATCCGATGTAATCCTTTTGTATGGTGTGTATGTTGGGATCCCATGAATTGTGAGTTTATGTTTAGATTATTCATGAAAAGTATTTGAGTCACATCTGAATATTATGATTATAATTTTCATGACCATCATGGATTCGTAATGCTCCCCGATCTTTTGAGATAGTTTCGCCGACTAGATTGATATTTTTTCGGTGGGAGTGGTGAGTTGTAGTAGGTTTAACCTGGCGAGTTTTTATATCCTGGTGAAAGAAGGGGACAAGTTGTGTTTTTGTGTTTCTGCTACTAAGGATAAAATTACAGGGTTTATTCATATTTATTGAGTTTACTTTGTCTACATCATGTCAATGTTCTCCATGCATTACTCTATTTTACTTAATACTCTAGATGCATGCTGGATAACGGTCGATGCATGTGATTATGAAACCTTTTACTTGGGGTTTCCTTCATGAAACCTTTTCTCTTTGCATGTGATTATTATTGTACAACTTCTTTCCTTGCTCGTGTATTATGCCAAAATATGCATCACGTTGACTTAAGTGTTCTGCAAAGCTGGGTTGCCTGGCTCCTGTGCTTACCCCTACGTTCCCGATTGTTTGGCTAGGGAGTAAAGGGAGCACCTTTGTGATTGTTACGAACGAGTCATCCGAACTCGTACCTCAGATGGGTGAAGCTGAAAGCTAGCCCTCTTATCATTTTCAACTATGGTCGGCACACGACGGAGCTCACGCGTACACAAATCTATTGCACACGTCTCATAGTAATAATGAGTGACCAAAGAAAGGTACCGTTGGGGGCACTATTTTCTTTGAAGATGCTTCTTACATTACATAAGTAATATAGCATAAGTTCGCTGGGTACGCTTTGCGTGTTACAGCCTCATGGTCTGATTGCCTGGTTATCCAAAACACTGCCGATATTCTCGGTAGGCAGAGTAGATAACACTTTTTGGGCCTTGGCCGAAGAGGGAGAATCCGACGGTCGGTTAAGACGTGTTCAAAGTTCGGGTGAACACATATATTAAATTCGGTACATACAATCATTATATGTAAAATTCTTTTTCCCAAGTGACTTGGGGGCTCTTAAATTAATATGAGTATAATAGATGTCTTCTTCTTAGTCCTTGCAAAGTATTTTTTTGACCACTCCTTTCTCGACTCAAGTGCATGATCAATAGCCGGGTAGCCTGGTTTCTCTCTAAATCCGCCCGCATTTAGTTCGCTAGATTGGCCTGAGAAACACTCCGCCTTCGGGCTAGGGAGGTTGAAGCTGAAGGCTGACCCACTTGAAGTCTAGAGATCGGATGTGTCATGTCAAAGCACGACGAAAGTACAATTTTAAGACCAATTTCATATTGGCACCAAAAAACTTGATTCAATCTAGACGTAAAGTTTTTTATGCACGTTTTTTGGTCTTTTGAGCTTATAACATCTTTCACCTATTTTATGTTTTCCTTTCAGGAAGCGGGACATTCTCTTGGTTGAGGTGTTCGACATGAAACTCTTTTCTAAACTATAGTTCGACATCTTTCCTACTGAACTTCACCTCTGCATTGTCAAAACGTACATGACAGTTGAACTAGTTCCCTAGGAGGTACGATCCTAGGGTCGGTCATGCTGCCCAACCCATGTCTCGAGGCTACTACATTGACTATTCAATGCAAAAAAATTAATTGCAATACAGTTTCCGAGGAGATTATGGTCGTCAGGTTGGTCGGCTGCACCCAACCCGAGTCTCGAAGTCTGTGCACACCACTTTTGTGTTCCAAAGTATGCTGTCGAGCTAGGAGTTGATCCTCAGGCCGATTTTTCGAATCGACCTGAGTCTCAGGGGCTACTGGGATCAGCGTTTTTATGTCATCCTTCAGGTGCATCTCGGGTTTTAGACCAACACACACACACCTGAGGGCTACTGGCTATATATCTCGCCAGATAATAAATTGCACCAATCGAAAATATCCACAAAAAATCAGTCCACGGTCGGGGTGGTGCACCACCTCGGAAGCACTCCAGCATAAAGCTTGGGCGCAAGTGGCTGGCTCCATAGAGAGCATTTCTAACATTAAGCTCGGATGAATTCCTTTAATTTTTAAGGTCCAAGGTACTATATGATACCTCAGACACTGATCATCATTGGAGCTCGAAAGCAGTCCGACATAAAGCTCAAGATCAGAGATGCCTTAGAAGCAGTGTGGCATAAAAGCTCAGATGTGAATGGCTGGCTCCATAAAAGACTATGCCGGCATTTAGGCTCGGTTGAAGTCCTTCAAATTTTCAGAGACCGAAGTAATTTAAGACACCTCGGATGCTAACCAACGTTGGAGCTCGGATACAATCTGCCCTTGGAGTTTGGACACAGTCCATCATTAGCACTCAGATGCCGATCAACATTAGACTTCGGCTACAAAAAGACACCTCGGACCTAGTTCGGCATCAAGCTCGGACGCGAGTTGTTGTCTCCCTAGAGGGCTTTTCCGGGATTACGTTCGATTGAACTCCTCCAAACTTTTCATGACCAAGGTAGACTATGACACCTTGGATGCCGACCAGCGTTGGAGCTCGGCTAAAAATACACCTCGGATGCAGTTCGGCGTTGGAGCTCGAATGCAAGAGGCTATCGCCCCACGGGAAAAAATTACCCGATGTGTGGCATAAAAATTATAAGGCATTGATTAGAGATGATAATTTAAAGGGGCTCCTCGAATGCCTGACGTATGAACTCTTCGGATACACATCGGCGATTCTCGAGATCGAAGATGGTAAGATTTGTTGAACCCGTTTTCAAGACCGACGACCGAAGACGAAGAATAGTTCGGAAGAACCGAGGAGCGTCCCCAACTTGAATACCGGTTCAGGGGGCTACTGACGGTGTCCTGGACTAGGGGGTACTCACCAGTTCGTCTCCCGACCGGTGGGTCGGGCCGAGGACGCCCAGGGCGACTCACTAATGGGTCACTTCGGGCAGCCCATGTCGAATACAAGGAGGATTCCACAAGACTTGGTGCCTAAGACAAGGACTCCTCTAAACCCTAGGCCTACGGTGCATATATAAACCAAGGCCAGGCTAGTCGATAGATCATTACATTACATCTCATATTCATTATACATTACATCTTATATTCATTACGACAATCTCGTGGCAGATATATGTACTATGTACTATCCCCATATCAATACAATCAAAAGCATGAGGTAGGGTATTATCTCCTTGAGAGAGCCCGAACCTGGGTAAAATCCTGTGTCCAGGTTACCATCGCTCCAAGACGCCTAGCTTAGGACCCCTAATACGAGATACGCCGGTTTTGACACCGACACATGGTATCACCTAGGTCTCAAAAACATCATCCACATAAAACTTGAAAAGAACTCATGAGAGAGGTTAGTGCACATAATAATAAATCAAGTCTCTATGTACTGCCAAGACAAGTTGCATAATATTTTTCTAACATTATCTACTATTTACTATCATTTTCACAATTTATATCTACCAATATAAGCTATGAAAACACTAGGATAAGTACATAACAAAACTATGACAACAATCTATCCAAACAGAACAGTTTGTAGCAATCTATTAGAAAAGTGTAATTATGTAGAAAATTTTGGACATGATAATTTTTTCATTATAAAAACACTATGTAAAAATTTCAGAAACTTTCCACGTTCCAGTAAAATATGCAAATTTAAACACTATAGCAAAAGTTTCTTTTTTTATACAACACACATCGAAACATGCAATGGAGGCATCTTAAGGTAGTTCTTGGAATTTTTTTATTGAAAAACAAGATTATAAATAACATCGAACTGAGAACAATAAAATATATTGATGATCCAAGGAAAGCACATATTATGTGATGAATATAAATATAGCTCCAAGTAAGATATACTGATAGTTTTGAAGACGGAAGAGGGGATGCCTTCCGGGGCACCCCCAAACTTCAATCACACAAAACTTATCAGAAATTCCTAAGATGGGTTAGTGTAATAAAGATAGATCATTCACTTATGTACTGTCAAGACAAGATTCATAATTGTTCTCACATAATACCTACTATACTCTACCATTCTCATAATTTATATCACTAAATATAAGCTATTGAAACACTAAAACAAGCAACGTATTTATGCAAAACAGAACAGTCCGTGAAGACCTGAATGAACACCATACTTCCCTTACTCTAAAAATTCTGAAAAATTAGTACAATGCAGACAATTTGCATAGCAAAACCACATAAAAATGTTAGAATTGTTTGACTGTCCAGTAAAATCAAATAAAATTTGCACTCGATGCAAAAGTTTGTGTTTCTGCACAGAATCAAACTAACAAGTATCCACACTACCCCAAAGGCTTTACTTGGCACATTATTGGCATAAAAGTAAAAAATATGATTACTACAAAAGTCTTAATCATGTTAACACACAAAAACAAAAGTGTAAATAATGGGTTGTCTCCCAACAAGCGTTTTCTTTAAAGCCTTTTTAGCTAGATATGAGGATTTCTATGATGGTCACATAAAATTAAAGAATTTAAACACAATGCGAGCATCATGAAGCATATGCCAAGAACATTTAAGTCTAACCCTCTTCCTATGCATAGGAGTTTTGTGATCAAACAATTTATGGGAGCAAGAATCAACTAGCATAAGAAGGCAAAACAAGCATATCTTCAAGATTTTGAACACATAGGGAGGAAACTTGATATTATTGCAATTACTACAAGCATATGTTCCTAGAACAAAATAATATTCAGTGGCATCATGAAGGAATTAAATAATAAAACTATCACATAAAGAATTTTTTTCATGATCCTCAAGGATAGAAAATTTATTAATCTCCACATAAGCAAATTTCTTCTCCTTCATAGTAGTGGGGGAAAACTCAAAAAAATAACTATCATGAGACACTTGATTGATATAAGCACAAAATGTGAAAATCACGATGACAAGTTTCATGGTTATCATTACTCTTTATAGCTTACATGCCATCACCATAATCATCACATGTAGCAACTTTGTTGTCATAATCAATTAGAACCTCTTCCGAAAATAGTAAAATCATTACTAAATAAATTCACGACCTCTACAAATCCACTTTTGTCATTATAAAAATATTCAACACCCTCCAAAATAGTGGGATCATTAGTACCTAGAGTTGACACTCTTACAAACCCACTTTCATCAATATAATCATGATAAATAGTAGGAATGCTATAATCATAATAAATTTGGTCATCAAAACTCGGGGGACTAAAAACATCATCTTCATCAAACATTGCATCCCCAAGCTTGTGGCTTTGCATATGATCAGCATCATGGATATTCATAGAATTCATACTAACAATATTTCTATCATGCTCATCATTCAAGGATTTCAAAATAAGCATTTTTATAAATTATTCCTCTAACAATTGAGCACAATTTTCCGAACTATCATTTTCACAAAAGACAATATAAAGGCGAAGCAATTGAGGTAACCTAAATTCCATTTCTTGTAGTTTGCTTTTTATAAACTAAACTAGTGATAAACAGGAAAGTAACATATTTAATTGCAAGATCTAAAGTTATACCTTCAAGCACCCACCTCCGTGGAAACAGCGCCAGAAAGGAGCTTGATGTGTACCACACAACTTTATTCTTGTAGACTATGTTGGACCTCCAAGCGTAGCGTTTTGTAGGACAGTGGCAATTTTCCCTCAAGTGGATGACCTAAGGTATATCAAACCATGGGAGGTGTAGGATGAAGATGGTCTCTCTCAAACTACCCTACAATCAAATATAAGATATCTCTTGTGCCCCCAACACACTCAATACAATGACAAATTGTATAGGTGCACTAGTCCAGCAAAGAGATGGTGATACAAGTGCAATACGAATAGTAGATATAGCTTTTTATATTATGAAAATATAAAAAACAGCAAGGTGGAAAATGGAAAACAACGAGCAAAACGTTATATAAATGCTTGGAAATAAGTCCTAGGGTTATACTTTTACTAGTGCAATCTCTCAACAATGCTAACATAATAGGATCATATGATCATCCCTCAGCATGCAACAAAGATTCACTCGACAGTTCATAAGTAGCAGAGAATATAAGATGAAATTGTTGTAGGTAGTAGAACCGCCTCAAAATTACCCTTTCCTATAAAATCTATTTAGCTATTCCTATAGGTGTCACAAACAGCCCTAGAGTTCGTACTAAAATAACACCAATGATACATATCAATCAACCCTAATATCACCTCTAGTATTCGTGGGTTAATTATTCGACATGCATCGAACAATTTCAGATTCATCATATCGAATCCAACACAAAGAACTTCAAAGAGTACCCCCAAGATTTCTATCGAAGAAAGTAGGACAAGAACGCTTATCAACCCCTATGCATAGATTACCCCATTATCACCACAAGAATTCGTAAGTTGATTACCAAAACATATATCAAGTGAATCAATAGAACAAGCCATTGTCACCACGGTTATTCACATGCAAGACATACATCATGGGATCTCAAATCCAATATTCAATCCGACATAACAAAATCTCAAAGGGAAAGATTCAATTCATCACATCAAGATAGCAAGGGACAAACACCATATGATCCAACTATATTAACAAAGCCCGTGATACATCAAAATCGTGACATCTCAAGAACACGAGAGAGAGAGAGAGAGAGAGATAGAGAGATCAAACACATAAGTACCGATTGTACATACCCTCAACCTCGAGGGTGAACTGCTCCTTCCTTGTCATGGACATCGCCGGGATGATGAAGATGGTGATGATTGCCCCCTCCGACAAGGTGCCGGAGTAGGTCTAGAAATGAGTTTTCCTTGGCATAAAGGCTTGTGGAGGCCGAGCAGAAGTTCTAGGTAAACTTTCAGGGGTTTCTGTATGTATAGGAATTTTCAGCGTTGGAATCACGTCAACCGGAGCCACTTGGGCCCCAAGGGAGTGGGCGCGTCCTGTAGGCTTGTGGCCCACTAATACGTCTCCAACGTATCTATAATTTTTGATTGTTCCATGCTAATATATTATTTTTGTAAGATACGTTTTGGGTATTTATTTACCAATTTAAAATAGTTTTGAACACTAACCTATTGACCTAGTGCCAGTGCCAGTTCCTGTTTTCTGCGTGTTTTTGCCTTTTCAGAGTTACAGTACCAAACGAAGTCCAATTGCCACGAAAATTCTTGAGAATTTTTCTGGACCAATCCAAGACCTAGAAGCTTCGGAGGAAGGCCGTAAGTTGTACCAGGGCCCCACCGCATATGCCACCGCACCAGAAGGGGGCGGCCAGATATGTGGTGGCCCTTGGTGCATCTCCCGACGTTGTTCTCTGGCCTATAAATTCACATCTACCCTAAAAACACCTGAAGCGCTCCCGAAACACTTTTTTCGCCAGCGCAAGTCTCTGTTACGATGGGAGGCCATCTACACCTTCATTCTAGCAACCTGTCAGAGGGGACATCAATCACGGAGGGCCTCTTCATCAAACTTGCTGCACTGACCATGATGTGTGATCTGCGTTGGGTTTTCCATGAAGAGGAACGGGTAATCGCAACACAAAGTGGGTAAGCATTTTGCTCAGTTATGAAACCAAGGTTTATCGAACCGATGGGAATATCAATCGCCAACCGTCTTCAGTGGCTGCACACAAAAGAACAAACAACTTGCACCCAACGTCGGCAAGAGGGTTGTCAATCCCCTTGATCTTGTTATTTACAAGCAAGGGAGTTGTGTAGAGAATTGTAGATAATAGTAAAGTGCAAAATAAAATAAAAGTAAATAAATAACAACAAGGTAATGGTAGCGTTTGTGAATTTATAGGTGACTAGACCCGGGGGGCGTAGAGTTCTCGGCAATGATCATGTGTATATAGGCATCACATCCATAAGCAAATAGGCCGACTCCTACGTGCACCTAATACTATTACTCCACTTCAAGAGCGCTTATATGCTTGAAACTCGACGCATTAAGTTCATGACAAATAGAGTAATGTTTGGAGAAAAATGACATGATGTAGACAAAGTAAACTCAACTAATATGAATAAACCCCATAGTTTTGTCCTTAGCAGCAACAACACAAAGACACAACGTGTCCCCTTCTGTCACTGGGATATAGAAACTCATCAAGTTGAACCTACTACAACGCACCACTCTCACTGAAGAAATATCAATCTAGTTGACCAAACTATCTCAGTAGATCGAAGAGCATTACGAAGGTATGACGATCATGCATATAAGAATCATAATACTTCAGAAGTGACTCAAATAATTTTCATGAATAATCTGAACATAAACCCACAATTCATAGGATCCGAACAAACACACCATACAAAGGGATTACATCGGATAGATCAAGGCACAGATGCGATGGATATTGTATTAAAGATCGAGAGAGAGAGAGATTGCCATCTAGGTGAGGGAATCCTGGTTTAAGGGGTCCTCGGGAGGCTGACCTGTTTCTTATGGGCCAGACTATATGGGCTGCTTGTCGAGCATTGGGTCAATGGAAGGCCCTGTATCCAGGAAGGAAGCTTCGGGAATCGTTGCGTATCCTCCACGTTTGGAGTAGTGAATAGGCATGTTTGTCCCTTCAATGTGTAACTGACCATGTGTGAACCCTAGATACCCTCGGCATCTATATAAGCCGAAGGGTTTTAGGTTGTAGGAGAGAACAACTCATCTAGGGTTTAGCTATTCAATCTCGAGGTAGATCAACTCTGTAACCTATATATCATCAATACAAACAAGAAGGATGTAGGGTATTACCTTCATAGGAGGGCCCGAACCTGGGTAAACATCGTCTCCCTTGTCTCCTGTTACCATCGATCCTAGTCTCACATCTCGGGACCCCCTACCCGAGATCCAACGATTTTGACACCGACATTGGTCCTTTCATTGAGAGTTCCGCTGTGATCGCCAAAGGAATCGATGGATCGCGTCGTCATCAACGAAGAGGTTCGTAACATGGACACTTTTGTCCCCGGACAAATCTTTGCTTTCGGCAGCATTGTGCTGCAGGCCGATCCGAGCGGCCATCTAGGCCGGGTCTGAAGCTTCGCCCCTGACCAAGAGGTCAGATTCGGGAACCTAGAGTTCTCCGTAGAATCTTGGGGCAATCTCTTGCTAACCGGGCTCACAGTATCGCCTACCTCGCACGAAGACTCCGAGGCGTTAACCTCGGATTCCTCTTTCGGTCCTGCGCATGAGATCTACCCTGGTGATGACCTCACTCGTAGTCCGGATCTGGCCATAGTTCCAGATGACCAGATACCTGTTCTTGCCGAACACTCCCCTAGTGCAGACACAACGGAGGTCAACTCCGAAAGCTCCGAGCAGGTTGACCCGGTCGAGCTCTCGATACTCAACGAGGCCCTAGACTGGATCTCGTCGATGAAGATTACCGACGAACCAACCCCGATCCATGCTCAGATCAGTCTCAAGGCAGGCCAGGACAAATTTTCGTCCTACCCACCACCCACTTGATCGCCAAAGTCGAAGATTTAACCGACATGTTGGACTATGCCTCCGAGGAGGCAGAATACATGAATGAGGATGATTGCGCTCCCACCCCCGTTAACACCGGGCGATGGGCCGCCACCTCCACTTACGATGTCTACATGGTGGACACTCCAGCCGCTAATGGCGAGCACACACCTAAAAACGATGGCCACAAATTGGGTGAAGCGTCGTCAAGGTGCTAAAAGCCGCATAAATGATCAAAAGGGAAAAAAAGGAAGGAAAGCTATCATCGGCACCGGGGACGGAGATACCCCCGAAGATCTCGGTGATCCCGATATCCCCGAACACCCGCTAGAGGACCAAGAGAGGCCTAAAGACTAGCGCAACCCCGATGACCTAGACGATTCCGAGGACGAAAATTACCTCCCCCCTATCGAGGAGGAGGACATCCCAAAAGCCGATTACTTCGCCATCGCTGATAATCTTGAAGATGAGGAACTGTTCAAGCAACAACTTATTGCCACGGACACAGCCTAAAAGCAAAAGAACGACAGCTTAAAGACAAACAAGAAAACTTCAATGATTGATGGACGAGAGTCCCCTCAGCTGAAGAAGGATACGGTACTAGTCTATTAGACCACCCTAAGAGCTATCCACGTAGAAGGATGCTACCACAATACAACAACGAGCTCACTGAGACGCCATCTCCCAAACATACCCCATACGACAAGCCAGACCACCCTCCTCGAGGACGAGATAGGACGACTAACGATGTCGGTTATAGGCCAACGATACCTCGAAGACGGGGAAAATAGCCAATAGATCCCGATGACATGTTTGACCTACGATGCGACCTGGACTACAGAGCAGGTCGTACAGGATCCATCTATGGATCCAGAGGGTACTCACCCGATAGATGGGAAGGGTACCGGCCCTGGCTCGACCCCAAAAATAGAGGCCGTGAATGAAACCAGGCTAGAACAAATGCCGATTACTGGTGTGGCATAGCTTGGGTCAGAGGCACTGCCCACCCAATGTGCTTCACGGACGAGGTGATGCAGCATTAGTTCCCGGAGGGGTTTAAGCCCGTGAACATAGAGCAATACGACGGGACAACTGACCTAACCATATGGATTGAGGATTTCCTCCTCCACATCCACATGGCACGAGGAGATGATCTCCACGCCATCAAATATCTACCCCTGAAACTTAAGGGGACATCTCGACACTAGTTAAACAGCCTCCCCGAAAACTCCATCGGGTGCTTGGAAAATCTAGGGGATGCATTCAGATCTAACTTCCAGGGCACCTATGTCCGGCCACCGGGCACCTCCGACCTAAGAAATATCGTCTAGAAGCTAGGAGAGTCCTTGCGGCAATTCTAGAATCGGTTCTTAACCAAGAAAAACCAGATTGTTGACTGCCCGGACGCTGAGGCAATAGCTTCCTTCCAACACAACATTCGGGATGAATGGTTGGCTCGCTAGCTTGGCCAGGACAAACCTAGGACAATGTCCGCCCTTACATCACTCATCACTCGCTTTTGCGCGGGCGAGGATAACTGGTTAGCAAGGTGGAGCCATAACTCTAAAGACCCTGGAACCTCCAAAGTTCGGGACAGAAACGGGAAACCAAAGCGCAACAAGAATAAGTGTCGTCACAACAATAGTGATGCCGATGACACGACCATTAATGACGGCTTCCGCAATTCCCGACCCGTACAACAGAAGAAGCCTCCTAAAGGCAATCACGACGGACCCACCCCACTGGACAAGATCATGGAGAGGCCTTGCCAAATCCATGGTACTCAAGAGAAGCGCGCCAACCACACGAAACGCAACAGTTGGGTATTCAAATAGGCCGTCAAACTCACATCCTAGGATCAAGGTGAGAGCCTACACAACGAAGATGAGGATGAGCCTCGGGGTCCGATTGGTGGCAGACAAAAGAAGTTCCCTCCAGAGGTGAAAACAGTAAATATAATATACGCCACCCAGATACCCAATAAGGAGAGCAAGCACGCCTTACGAGAGGTCTACATCATAGAGCCTGTAGCCCCGAAGTATGACCCATGATCGGCATATCCGATCACCTTCGATCGACATGACCACCGAACCAGTATCCATCAGGGGGGTTTGGCCGCCCTCGTCCTAGATCCCATTATAAACTGGTATCACCTCACTAAAGTCCTAATGGATGGAGGAAGTAGCCTTAACCTGATTTACTCAGACACGGTGAAAAGGATGGGTATAGATCCGTCAAGGATTAAACCTAGCAACACTACCTTTAAAGGAGTGATCCCAGGCGTCGAGTCCTGGTGCACGGGCTCTGTAAGCTTGTAAGTAGTGTTCGGCTCATCCGACAACTTTCGAAGCGAAGACTTGATCTTCGACATTGTACCTTTCTGCAACGGCTATCATGCCCTGCTGGGCCGTACAATGTTCGCTCACTTTAATGCTGTCCCACACTATGCATACCTCAAGCTCAAGATGCCCGGCCCCAAGGGGGTCATCACTGTCAACGGCAACACATAGCGCTCACTCCGAACTGAGGAACATGCGTTGGCCCTAGCTGCCGAATTCCATTTCAATGATGATCGGCAAACACCGACACCTGCCATTAAGGCATGTAAGGTAGGGAAGCGAGCTCGGTTTCAAACCCACTCTTAGAACCTTCTTCTCCCCGTAAATAGGGACTCGCCCCCATCACACAACCCTAGGACCAGCAAAGCACGTGCCAAGGAGTCACAACTTCGCACTCAAAATTCCATGGGCGGCAGTGGGGAAAAAAGGGTAAGTGTTCGGCTGGAACGAACTACTACCATCAAATTACTTCGGACACACTATAGGTACCATCAAGGGCCTGCTAAAGGAGTAAAGCTCATCCACACTTCTGCGACCTCTCAAGATTTTGCTTGCAAGATCCGTTCGCCAAACAGTACCACCCATTGAGGTACACAACTCCTTAGGAGGCACAGGAGTAGACGAGCAATAGGGAACATCGAGGACGCCAGGTCACCCATTGAAGATCCCTGGTACAACCACTCCTGTAAAATTTATATTTCAAATACCTGTAAGTAGTTGCCTCGGCAATTTGAGCAATAAGAGTTGTTCAGCAAAATGTAAAACATTTATACATGGTTGTCTCGCTGTCCTTTTCGGCACATATTCTATTTTCTCCCTCTTCTTGCGAAACTGTTCAGTACATTACGACGTAACTGGCTAATAGACCTGCGGCTCGAGTTTAAAAAAATTGCCTTATGCACAATTGACTATGCATTCGGTGTCATTGAATTCGCTTTATATGCATTGGTTCCGAACTATGTCTTGGGTAAATAGTTGGGTTGCCCGTCTCCTGTGCTTTCTCCTTTATGTTTCGCTCGTTCGGCTAAAAGGGCAAAGGGAGAACCTCCACGATTGTGTTTCCAGCTATCCTGGTCAAGCAACTTAGGGGAGAAAGCCGAAAACTAACTGTCATAGTATGCGAAAACCGGTCTATGAATCCGAGCCTAAGTGTTACACTAAATACCTCGTCAGAGGTTATTCCGTGTCATACGATGGGTTTGGTATTCGTACAAACCATGTGATATCGGCTTTAGCCGCGGTTCATCTGAACATCACAAATCACCCGGGGCTAGTCATCAGCCTCCCGCATTCCCTTTTTCACGCCCCTACGACTAAGTCAAAACAATAAAGCATTATGTTTTGATTGCATGGTCCGCCGCACACCATGGCCTTAGGGTACCGATAGCTCAGCTAAGATTTATAGTGCGGAGGTAGAGACACTCCACATAGCATCTACATGGGGGTTGAAGCCGATGACTCGCAGCTTTTAGTTTCAATCGCCACACGGGAGTTATAAGGAATGCAAAACATTAAAAACATAATAAACCATGCATCATAACCATAAAACATTAAAAGTTCTTCGGACATATTACAATACATCTACTCATAATTTTTTTTGAGCACTGCACCTCTATTGCTCGAGCACCCTCCATCACTATGAAGAAGTATCGCTCAAGGCACCTATGCTCCTATCGGTGTTTTGGGAACGGGGGTACCCAGCCTGCCTGCCTGCGGCCTAGGGCATGGCCAAGTTCATCATCCAGGCGAGGACTGGTGCGGCATCACTCAAGACAAGGCCCCTGCGAGGACATTGGGATCGCAAGGAAGAACGACATCAAGATCTACGAGGGTGAGCCTCCTTAGGCCCCCCTCCTGAGGGGCGCATATCTCTTTGCAAGACCCGACCTCAGGAGTCAAGGATGATGCAAGTAAGGACAGGCGGGCGCCAGCGCGCCAGGCGGCACATTTTCCTCTTTGGTGCAAAGAGAGCAAGGACGTACGCGGGTTCCCAAAGCGCCGCCCAAAATTTTTCCATTCCGGTGCAACAAGACCATGACCGCCAGCCCCGCAGGGCGCATGTCATCATCGAGCACTACTTCATCACCATCAACCACTTTGCAGGTCAAGACCGCCTTTGGACATGGCATGGATGTACTCCTGCCCCACATCAAAATTGGCCGTTGTAGGATCCCTTCCCGCGATTGACATAAGGGAAGAGGACCCAGGCTTCCGCTTTATACAGAAGCTAGGTCACACCACAGAGGGGATCCTCGGATCCAATCGAACACTTAGCCGCTCCAATCGCCACCGCAAGGCAGAGAGCCAAGAACACACCTTGAGCGCCCTCGCAAGGCTCAAGTCCATTGTACTAGTTCATCCACCAAAACCTCCACGAGAGGCAATCCACCAAAGCAGGAGTAGGGTATTACGCTTCACAGCGGCCCGAACCTGGGTAAACTGTCGTGTTCATCTTCTTCCACGTCATCGAACGAGTTCGCCGTTGTGTCCATCGAGTAGCAAGTTAGGTTGAGCGAGGTCACATGGGAACCTTCTCACACCCCACTGTGTTCGAACCTTGAGGGTTTTCTGGAGCCCGAAATCCGACATTTGGCACGCCAGGTAGGGGGCGTGTCGAAGCACCCTCTCAAGCCGGCCCTCAACCCCTGATTCAACGACTCCATGGTGGGCGAGAACTTCGGCATCAGCCGGCCCGTGCGGGGCTGGCCGCGCGGTCACCTGCATCCTCGGCAGATCGCAGACTCCCTCCTTGAACTGTCAAGTCAAGTAGTTCCTCCGTCATGTGGAGGCAGTCCAGCCGTAGCCCGAGGCCACGCCACCCTGGGTGTGGCCGAAGATCGACATCACCTTCGGCCCCGGCGATCACCCCAAGGCAACAACAGTCACTAGGGTGCTCCCCATGCTATGCACACCCACCATAAGCGATGTGGCCATATCCAGGACTCTCATCGACGGCGGCACCGGCCTTAACGTCATCTCTGTGGAGGCCTTCGATGCACTGCAGCTACCCCGCAGCCGGCTCACGCCTTCGAGGCCCTTCACCGGGGTGGTTGGAGGATACGTAGCCCCCGTGGGGCGTGTGCGTCTCCCCGTAACCTTCGGCACGCGCTCCAACTTCCACACCGAGTAGGTTGACTTTGACGTTGCCCACATCCACCTCCCATATAGCGCCATCCTCGACTACCCCATGCTCACCCAGTTCATGCTGACGAAGAACCTGGGATACAACGTCGTCAAGATGCCCGGGACCGCTGGCATCCTCACCGTCCAGGGGAGCATTAAGGACGCGTTGCACATCCTCGGGTTCGCCTACAAGGCGGCGGCCATGGTGCGTCCCAGCGCCGGGGGCATCGCACCGACCTCCAAGGACTCTGGGGGTGTCGCGCCGACCGTCGAGAACTCCAGGGGCGTCATCGTTGTCGCTCCAGTAAAAAAGAAGCAGCTATTCTCCTAGAGCCGGGCGGAGACGAAGTGGGTACCAGTGGATGAAGAAAACCCCAGTCCTACTTTCACCATCGGTGCCAACAAGCCCCAGGAACAAGACGAGGCATTGGTAGTATTCCTTCACGCACACAAGAATGCGTTCGGATGGAGCGCCTCTGGCCTGGTGGGGGTACCAAGGGATGTGATCGACCCCCCCCCCATGGTGTGCCTGAACGCCCGCCCAGTTAAGAAAAAGGCGAGAATACAAGCACCGGAGAAGCAGGCGTTCATTGCTCAGGAGGTCGGGAAGCTGAGGGAGGCTAGGGTCATCCGGGAGGCGCAGTACCCGAAGTGGCTTGCCAACCCGGTGGTTGTCCCAAAGAAGTGCGGGAAGGAGCGTATGTGCGTCGACTTCATGAGCCTCAACAAAGCATGCCCCCAGGACCCATTTCCTCTACCATGCATCGACCAGATCATGGACTCCACCATGGAGTGCGACCTCCTCTGCTTCCTGGACGCCTTCTCGGGCTACCACCAGATCAAAATGGCAGTAGAGGATGTCGAGAAGATCACCTTCCTCACCTCATGCGGGGTATTCTATTACACATGCATGAATTTCGGGCTGCGGAACGCTGGGGAACCTTCCAGAGACAGATGCACATTGCCCTAGGGCCACAGCTCGGGAGAAATGCAGAAGCCTACGTCGACGACATCATGGTCAAGTCTAAGGAAGCCGAGACCCTGATCAAAGATTTGGAGGAGACATTCGCTAGCTTGAGGGAGGTAAACCTAAAGCTCAACCCTGAAAAGTGCGTCTTCAAGGTCCCCTCGGGCAAGCTGCTTGGATTCCTGGTGTCGCACCAAGGAATCGAGGCGAATCCAGAGAAGATCAAAGCCATAAGCAAGAAGAGCGCACCCCGAAACCTCTAGGAAATGCAAAAGTTGGCCGAATGCGTGACCTCACTGTGGCGTTTCATCTCCAAGCTGGGTGAGCGGTCCCTGTCGTTCTTCAAGATCATGAAGAGAAAGGGGCCCTTTGAATGGATCCCGGAGGAATACCTCACGAGCGCGCCGGTGATGGTAGCACCCTGCCCTCATGAGCCGTTGCTGCTATACCTTGCTGCCACCCCACTCTGCCAGTGCTGCATTGGTAGCGGTTAGGGAAGAGCAGATCGGCACCCGCGTTGCATCACCAAGCACAGGAAGGCCCCCAGGTGAGGGGTGAGGGGGCTCGAAGATCCTGTGAAGCCCGCTTCTCCCCACGCCGAGGCTCCTGAAGTCATCGCCGCTCTGGAGGCCCCCGAGGCGCACGATCCTCGTGAGGCCTCACCTGTCCCAACGGCCCCCGAGGCACCTAGTTCTCAGGAGGTCTCGACCACTCCGAAAGCCCTCGGGGCATCCAAGCTTCATGAGACCGCCGCGGGGCAGAGCACCGCAGAAGACCTCACCTTCGTCAAACAGTCGGTCTACTAAGTCAGCACGATGCTGCAGGACGCGCGCTTGTGCTACCCCATGCAACAGAAGCTCCTATTAGCGCTCCTCACCGCTTCAAGAAAGTTGCGCAACTACTTCCAAGGACACCCCCTGGAGAAGGTCTTACGCAACCCCAACGTGGCAAGAAGGGTCGCCGAGTGGAACATCGAGCTATAGGCCTTCAACTTAGAATTCAGCATGACCAGGGTCACCAAAGGGGCAGCCCTGGCAGACTTTGTGGCAGAGTGGACAGGTGCCCCTGTCCGGGGACTAGACGGGAATCAATCCCTCACCCCTAATGACGACACGCCGGAGGGGTGGACCATGCATTTTGACAGGGCCTTCACTCGCCTGGGGGCTGGGACAGAAGTCGTTCTCACCTCCCCGCAGGAGACAAGATCCCATATGTCGTGCATCTCTGCTTCCAGCACGAGGAGAAGGTCTCCAACAACATCATGGAGTACGAGGGCCTCATCGCAGACCTCAAGGCAGCAGCGGCCTTGAGGGTCCGGTGCCTTTCTGTCATGGGTGACTCTCAGCTCCTTGCCAACTTCTCCAACAAAGAGAATACACCCAAGGACGAGCATATGGAGGCATACTTGGAAGAGGTACGTAGGCTAGAAAAATGTTTTCAGGGCTTGTAATTGCAGCACGTCCCGCATAGCGCGAACAGGGAAGCCGGCGACATCTCCAAAAGGGCGTCGTCACGAGAGCCCCAGGAGCCTGGCGCCTTCGAGGAACGGCTCTTCAAGCCCTCCGCGGCACCACCCTCCAAGGACCCAGCACCACGAGGTGGGGAGCTCCCCCAGGCGCCCCCATGGGGGCTCTGGACTGTGGCCCAACCTCAAGAGCAGGACTGCTCCAAGCACTAGAGCCCCAGTCCAACGAATGGATGCAGGAGCTCAAGGCGTACATGCTTCACGGCACGCTTCCAGAAAAGGAGGAGAACGCAGAGCGCATAACATGACAGGGCACGACCTACTGCCTGCGAGATGGCAAGTTGTACTACAAACGGCCGAACAACTTCTCGCTGCAGTGCATCTCCAAGGAGCAGTGGTGCGAGCTACTACGAGACATCCACAGAGGGGACTGCGAGCACCAATCCTCGTCGCACACCCTTGCGGGGAAGGCGTTCCGATCGGGCTTCTATTGGCCCTCAGCTCTCAATGACGCTACCGAGCTGGTCCGGACATGCGAGGCCTTCCAATTCAAGGCCAAGCAAATCCACCAGCCCGCCCAAGGCCTCCAAACCATCCCGCTCTCTTGGCCTTTTGCGGTCTGGGGGCTGGACATATTGGGGCCATTTCCTTGGGCAGCGAGCGGGTACTGCTATCTCAACGTCGCCATCGACAAGTTCACCAAGTGGGCCGAGGTGGAGCCAGTGCACACCATCCTGACTGGATCGGCTTTCAAGTTCATCAAGGGCATCGTGAGCCGCTTTGGCGTCGCCAACTTCATCATCACCGACAACGGTTCACAGTTTACAAGCAGCCTCTTCAAGTCTTATTGCACTAACCTTGGAACGCAGATTTGCTACGCCTCAGTAGCCCACCCCTGGAGCAACGGCCAAGCGAAGCGCGCCAACACGGAGGTTATGCGTGGCCTCAAGACCAGGAGCTTCAAGAAGAAATTGGAGGCCTATGGCAAGGGCTGTGTCGATGAGCTCCAATCCATGTTGTGGTCCATCCACACCACCGTGACCAAGCCCACAGGAGAAACCCCATTCTTCCTTGTCTACGGAGCCGAAGCCATCCTCCCTCACGTGGTCAAGCACCGCTCTCCCCAGGTAATGGCGTTCGACGAGGAGCGTCAGGATGCCGTGTGGGAGACATACCTCTTAATGGGGAAGGAATCTCATCGCCAAGCCTCACTACGAGCCACAAGGTATCAACCAGGCGCTGTGGCGTTACCACTATCGCAACATTCGCTCCAGGACCCTTGAAATCGGTGACCTTGTCCTGAGGCAGGTTCTCTCTAGGGAGGGCTTGGACAAACTCTCTCCCATGTGGGAGGGACCTTTGAAGGTCGTCCATGTCTCCAAGCTAAGTGTAGTGCGCTTGGATACTGAGGATGGGGTTCCCATCTAGAACGCCTGGAACATCCAGCACCACAGAAGATTTTACCCGTGACGCCTGCCCTCCATCAATCTGTGACACTCTCACATCATAATGAGTCGTATGTATATGCCCGGAGCCCCCCAAGGACGCGGAGGGGGTCCTCCCACGCAATGTGGCAGCCACAGCTCCGCGTCGGCGGAGAAGTCAACACTGGCTAGCAATGGCTATGCCCATGCAATGTGGATGCCCTACGCTTAGTGCTGGGGGAAGACGAAGGCTAGTCTAGGTGCCGGACACGGCTGTTATTTGCTATTCTCACATTTTAATTTGCCAAATTTCTTCCTGGAACAAAACTCGTTTTTTTTTCAAAATCACATTTTCAAGAAATGGGTCAGGGGTTAGTGCTCATCTCCATTCCCCATCGTGGGTTCTTTTTCTTCGGGTTTGGCACTCGTGTAACATCCCAAATTTTGGAATGTTATAATAAATGTTAGAATGAATGCTTGTTTGCTTGAGGGATTGAAATTGAGTGAAAATTTGAAACTTTTGAAAACTTTTGAATGAGAGGGAATAAAATGACTTTCCCATGTGATTTGAATTCCATTTTGAAAATATTTCAAATTCAGAAACTTTATGCAACTCAATGATTTTAATGACAAAGGATAAAAGGACTTCTTAAAATTATATGAAATATGAGTTGGAAACTTAAAGGAAGGATTTGAAAGTGCTTTTGAAAACCTCTGAATTATTCTTTTGGAATCCATGTCATATTTGGTTCCTATTCAAATTTTCAAGCATTCAAAACCCTGGACAAATTTTTGAGAGGAGTAATGTGACACTCCAAACCAGGGGGTATTTTGTGAAGTTTTTGAATCATAAAACCCAAGGGGTTATTTGAAAAATATTTGCAAGAATAAATAAAGCCACTTAGGCATTTTCTAAAAAACAATTTTTTTAAGTATTTATTCTGGCCGAGGAAAAATGTTCACTTAATGGAATTAATTCTCCTGGTAATTTTGGTACCAAGGTCCTTATTTTTGGGAAAGTATTTATGGCCATTTATTGGTTTTTATTTCGCTGGTAAATAGAATAAAGGAAAAAACTTAAATGCTCTTAAAGCCCACGGCCCACTTACCTTAAACTCCTCTCCCGAAATCCCTCCGCAACGGCCGCCCGATGCCGCGCCCCTCCTCTCTCTCTCACTGACACCCCGGCCCCACCGACCGCTCCCACTCACCGCGCGCTCACCTTCCACCTCTCGCCCCCTAGACCACGCCGGTGACAACGGACGTCGGGGATCCCTCCTCCTGCCTTTCCCCGACGCCCCAAGGCAGCCTATAGAAGCCGCGACGACCCCGCCTCCCGTTTGCCCCATTTCCCCCTCGTCCGACCCCCTCCCCTCACCGGAATCCCTTGTCGGAGCTCACGGTTGCCGCTGCGCCCCTCCTCTCCTGGCGCCCTACGCCGACCACCGCGGCCACCTCCCGAGCCCACCAACCTCTCCCTCTCGCTCACGCGCACCTCCCAGCACTCTCACCCGAGCCCCGCACCCACCTGAGCGACCTCCCCATCGACTCCCGAACACCGCTGCCGCCTCGGAGCTCGTCGCTGACATCTCCGACCGCCTCCGTCGACACCAAGACCACCTTCGTGATCGCCTTGCTCGCGCGCATCGACCGGACCCCTTCCTCGACGCCGAGGACCACCGGAGACGCCTCCCCAACAACCTCGCTGTCCCTACCTCGCCGGAGTGTACCTCCACCGCGGTGAGCTCTCCCCTCTGTTCGATCTCGTCTCAACGGCGTAGATTAGAACCCGCATACCCCTTCGGTTCTTTTAAAAGAACCGGCCGACTTTTTCTTTTTTTCTATTCTAGACCGAACGGTTTTCTGTTAATTACCGGCCGTTCGCCCGAATCACTCTAGCACGCACACCCTCGACCAACCAGAGCACGCCACGTCACCCCTGTCCGTTAGTTAGGAATTTTATTTAATTTCGGTTTCTGTTTTAAAAACAGATTTAGTTCTGTTTTTCTTTTGATCATATCTTTTATGTTTTTGGTTATTTTAAATTGATTCTTTTTGCATTGTGTCACAAATTTCCTCTAGTTTCTGCAGATACCAAGTTTGACAGTATTTGAATATTTAAATTTCAATTTAAACAGATTTGATTTAAATCTTGTTTTCTGAATAACTTGAGTTTAATAATATATTTTTGTTTGATTCTTTTTGCTACTTGTCTCTAGTGATCCTAGTTATCAGTAGGTAGTGTTTGAGAAATTTTAGAATAAATTTGATTTGGGTTTTAAATAAAAACAGAATCTGTTTAGTTTCCTATTAGTTTAATTAGTTTGATTTCCTTTGTTTTATTTTTTGAAATTTGAATTTGATTTAACTTATGTTTTAGATTTCATTAGTTGTTGTTGTTGTTCTAAACTTTAGGATTATACTTGATGTTAAAAAAAATTGTTTAGTTTATGAATTTTTATTGTAGGAACCTATACCCTTTTTCAAATAGGTATAGTTTATTAAAAACAAATTAGTTAGTAATAATTCTTTTAACAAAAGTTTTAAGTAATTAGATTCTGTTTTCAAATAAAGTTTTTAGTAATACTTTTCTGTTAAGAAATGTTTTAAACAAAATAGTTTAGTTTACTATAGGAATCTATATCCCTCTTCATTAGGTAATGTTTTGTAAAACAACTTAGTTTTAGTAGAGATTGTTTTTACAAAAGTTTTAGATGATTTAATTATGTTTTATAATAAATATTTTTCTTAATCCTTTTCTGTTAATTATTAGTTTGGTTACAAAAAAAATATAGTTTTGTTTTATATTAATAATAGTTTAGCCACCTAAAACTTAGAGTCCATTGCTTTGCTTTGTTTTGATTTGTTATGTTGCTAGTTGGTTTCTTATTTAAAAAAGTTTATATAAAATAATTGTTTTATAAGTTCTACTTTCTGTTAACTTAGTTGTTTTATACTTTATATTCTCTTATTTTAATATTTTATTGTTTTACTTAGCAAACACTTATGTTGTTTAGGATGTTGTTTTCATAGTTTTACTTGTTCTTCAAAAGTAATTCTTTTTGCTAGTAAAATATTTACTAAAATAATTTTGTTATATTTTACTTTGTTTTTGTTTTGTTACTATTTGAATATATTTGTTTGTAAGGGAAAACTACCTTAGTTGTGTTTATGAAAACCTTCTTGATTTTAACTTTTGTCTTAAGTATTTCCTTCATCACAATTGTGTTGATGTAGTTTTGTTACTTGGAAGTTTTGTCTTAAGAAATTCCTTCATCAACCTTGTTACTTTTGGTTCTTGTGTTACCTTGTGATTGTTAGTATTGATTGCTAGAAGTGTTTGCTTATGAATGCAATGTTTGATTATATAGATTTCATCGGAGAGTGACGTATAGTTCTATCAAGTATTTTCTGAGAGCGATACTTATCTTCACCAACAGTACAGGCAAGTTTACTTTGACCGTCTATTTCATACCTATGTTTTATTGCATGTAGTGACATCATTCAACAAATCCCTCTCGTAGTGTTATTGAAATTCTTGTAGTTGAGTAGAATGCATGAGGTAGGAACCCACCACTTGTTACTAAAGCCCTGGGAACGCTAGTTAGTTCAATGCTATGCTAAAGTATACGGGGTATGGTATGAGTGCTCGTGAGTGGTGTGATAAGGAGGACTCCACGTCAAGACGACAACTTCATGAAGGCATCATCAAGTCCTGCATCTTCAAGACCTCAAGACTTCGAGACTCGAGAAAACAGGTTTTTGAATACACACTACTGGGTGAAGGATGGAATTGATGGGCACCCTGGAGTAACCAGTGGATGGCCGGGATGCATGGGGAAGTGCCATGACATCTTGCGGAAAGCTTCACCCAAACTCAAAGAGAAGGATGAATACTTCATGCCCGGAAGCTTACCTATGTAGCCACAAGTCATTATGGGCTCTGGCTTGGTTGATCTTTGTTGTGACTCTGTCTAGGCAGTGCTACGAGATGTAGTCGACATTAGGATTGGATGGGCACTGTCGGATAGTCAGGGAAGCACTCTGAAAGACCATGTTTCATTCATCCTGTTCTCAAACACCAGGCAGTGCGAGGACTTACCAGGAGGGAACGAATCTTGTGGGTAAAGTACACATCACTCTACAGAGTTAAACCTAATCGATTAGCCGTGTCCCCGGTTACGGACAATTTGAGCCTCTGGACTTGGATCTATCTCTGAACTCTCAACACTGGACTGATAACTAATTATGGGCAACTTAAGATACTTGTGGGCATTGAGACATTGGTTGGCGGAACCATGTCATGATAGGTAGCTCCATAGTGAAATTCCTGATATTCCTTTGTTGTGGGAAAAATAAAATCAGCTTTTACGCAAAAAAAACTTAGACACAGAGCCACAAAGCCTTTGCATATAGAATAGTCTTTATTCTTCTGTTCTTCTATGGTGATCTTGCCAGTACATTCCATGTACTGACCTACACGGCTGCAACGTCTTATGTTGCAGATACTCTTCTACGACGGGTAAGAGTAGGATTCAGGGTTACGGTCCGCACTCAACCTACCGTTGGTGTTATTGGGACTCCACTCCCGTTGACTGTATCCGCTGCTATTTTAAGGTATATATCTGTTTTACGTTAATTACATGTGATTGCACTTTGATATATACATTGATGTACTGTGTGTGCCAGCATACTGATCCAGGGATGGCACAGAACACACAGAGGCTTGACTCGGGTGGCTACAACTCGCCTGCTCCTTCCTGCTCGCACCTCGCGAGTAGGGGCTGGGGGGCATGACGCTCACACCTCACCAAGGCCTTGGCACCCGGATCCTCGCGTGGTACTCTCGAATGGGTTAGCAAGCGCGCGCCGCCTTGCACTGACTCGAGAGTTCCACTCATGGCCCGACCCGCCAACTCGGGGCCCTGGGAGGCCCACCCCTCTCAGGGCTGAAACAAAATTTTCCTTGGGAGCTGCTCGAGCATCAAAGGGGGCTCCTGAGCAACATGCCTCAGGAGCCTTACCAGTCATATAGCCACTCAGTAGCCTCGATGTCGTCCTTGGTGATCCAGCCGACATCGCGGGTGTTGGGGCCTCGCCTCGTGATTTGCGTCCTTGGTGATCCGATCAAATACCATGATGGTAGGGAAATGTGCGGGACTGGGACTCGACAATGTAGAGCTGCTCGAGCGTCAAAGGGGGATCCTGAGCAGTTTGCCTCAGGAGCCTTACCGGTCATATGGCCACTTGGCAGCCTCGATGCCGTCCTTGGTGATCCGGCCGACATCGGGGGTGTTGAGGCCTCGCCCCAACGTTGTGTCCTTGGCCAGACGCAACCACGATGGTTGGGAAATGTGCGGGACTGGGACCTGCAGACATAGAGTGCCGAAAGGGCTCCGCAGCTTACATCACTTGTAGGAAGGAGGAGACCGCGAGACACATGGGACCGCTGAACGCCATGGCCACACCTCCCCCGAAGCTCATGACGAACATGCCCAGCTAAGTATCCTAGTCATGATTGGAAGGTTGCCGCACGTAACAAAAGCACAAAACTAAGACGGATCACAGAAGCACGAATAAAAGGGTGGTTCGTGACCAAGTTCATTACATGCCCGCAGGGCCTTCCTTGATCTTTGGTTACAGGGGGGGACAGAAGGAGAAAGCTTCCTACGGGGGCTGCCGCCTCAGGGGCTCCTAAACTTGCATGTTGATGCTTAGTCGGTGTCCTCCTCCTCCTTCACACGCCCGTGAAGGCGCGCCAGCGCGGAGGTTCCTGAAGCGGGGGAGCTACACCGTGCCGGCTGGCGACCCCTCGAGTTCCGAGCATGATGGCGTGGAGGCGTGTCGTAGCTGCTGTCGTCGCTGTCGCCGCTGTCGCTCGGGCTCTCCTCAGAGGGGGTGCCGCTGCTGTTGGAGGAGCGGCACATGTCATGAAGGGCAAGCTCACCTCCAGGATCGCCGCGGCCGATATCTTCCGGGCAGCAGCACAGGCGCTCACCCTCACCGTAGAATACCTTGACGAAGAGCGTCACCTCCCCGTCAAACTTGAAGTGGAGGGTGCGCCTCCCCATCAGACTGTGGGCGTGAGCAAATGTCTGCCACCCGCGGACCAAGTACACATAACCATTCGGGGTGACTTCGACCTCCGACGCCGTGCTGCAACAGCCATCGGCTTGCAGCCATAGGCAGTTGGCCCCCCGACCGACAGCAACCCCGACAAGGATCTTGGGAGTTGAAGACAGGCGGCCTCTGGCTTCTCCGCCCGCACCACAAACTCCCGGGCCGAGTCGGCTGTATGGAGCCATGGACGTGGTGGCAGGGCCACCGCGGCCGCCCTTCCACCGTAGGCGCCGCTACTTCGACTGCCACATGCACCCACGTCGGTCGGCCACTTGCCCTGACCGCCGATGGCGACCCTAGAACGTGCTGGGGTGCGACCATGCCTTCAGGAAGCCGCCGCCGGCGTCGCGGCATACTTCCGAGGGCGGCTGTGACCCCTCTTGGGTGGTAGTGGCGCGGGGCTCTCCTCACGGGCCTTCCCCTTCTCGGCGGCGGAGTGCTTCCTCACTGAAGCCATGATTGGGGAAGGACAGCGACAAGAAGAGTGGAAGACAAGGAAGACGAAGATGAGTGAGGGTATTCTCCCCCCGCGCTGGCTTAAGTACAGCCGGGGGCCAACCGGGGCCCCCTCGCGTCCTGGGAGGCATGCAACCACTCACGGGTCACATCCGCGTGACCCGAGAGCGGGAAGCCCAAGGAATCGATAGCATTCAAGGAAAGGTAATTATGGTCGGTGTTGGCGCAGGTGTCACATCGGTTTGACTCAGGCGGTTCCTGACGCCTTTGAGGAGCGGAGGCGTTGCTGCGTGGCTGGCTGACGCATAGAGGGCCTGGCCTGCAGGCCTTGGGGGCCCGCGGCGCTCCAGGCCATCCTCAAAGCTTCGCTTCGAAGCCAGCTCGAGCGTGCCTTGGGCCCGGGGCCTATTATCGGCGTTCTTGGAATGGGGTACCCAGTTCTTCTTGCCTACGACCCAGGGCATGGCCCACTTCGTCAGCCAGGCGGGCCTGGCGCGTCATCACTGAAGACAAGGCGCTCGCGAGGACCCTGGGCTCGCGAGGAAGAACGACATCAAGACCTGTGAGGGTGAGCCTCCTCAGGCCCCCCTCTTGAGGGGTGGAGGTCACTATGCAAGGCCCGACCTCAGGAGTCAAGGGTAATGCAAGTAAGGACAGATGGGCGCCAGCGTGCCAAGCGACACAGTTTCCTCTTTGGTTCAAAGGGAGCAAGGACGTATGCGGGTTCCCAAAGCTCCACCCAAAGGTTTCCATTCCGGTGCAACAAGACCACAACCACTAGCTGTAGGGCGGATGTCATCACCGAGCCCACCGCTGCATCACCATCAGCCACTTTGCAGGTGAAGACCGCCTTTGGACAGGGCACAGATGTACTCCTGTCCCCATTCAAAATTGGCCATTGTGAGATCCCTTCCCGCCATTGAGATAAGGGAAGAGGACCCAAGCCACCACTATATATAGAAGCTAGGTCACACCATAGAGGGGATCCCCGGATCCAATCGAATACTTAGCCGCTCCAATCACCAGCGCAAGGAAGAGAGCTAAGAACACACCTTGAGCGCCCTCGTGAGGCTCAAGTCCATTGTACTAGTTCATCCACCAAAACCTTCATGAGAGGCAATCCACCAAAGCAGGAGTACGGTATTATGCTTCATAGCGGCCCGAACTTGGGTAAACTGTCGTGTTCATCTTCTTCCACGTCATCGAACGAGTTCGCCGTTGTGTCCATAGAGTAGCGAGTTAGGTTGAGCGAGGCCACAGGGGAACCTTCACACACGCCCATGTATTCGAACCTTAAGGGTTTTGCGGAGCCTGAAATCCGACAGCGCCTTTCCAGGCAGTGGAGGAGCAGTGGCTATCTTTGTCGAATCAAGATGTGACTAGTGCACCTTGGCCCTTGCGAAGGCCATCCGAGGTCCCTTGATACAGGAGGAATGCCCTAGTTCTTCGATCCAAGGCGAGGCGTTGCTCAGCTTCTGCATCAGGCCAAAGTAGCTGCTTGGCAATGGCTCATCGGGCCATAGCCGGATACAGAGATCCTTCATGGCTGGCTCCGCCATCCGGTGCAGTTCCATCAGCTGCTTCAGCTGCTCGATGAAAAGAGGAGAGCGCTCGGAGGCTCCAAATTGCGCCCAAAACAGCCGAGCTTCATCTCCCTCTCCCCGCAAAGCATAGAACTGGTTCGCGTCCGCTGTGCTCTTCTGGAGGTCAGAGCAGGTGCCTGAGGAACGCCACACCTGGGTAAGCAACTCGAACTTGCTATCCTGAAGACACAGTGCAGTAAATACGGCTTACCATCCGTGATAACCTTCGCTTGGTAGACTTGCTCCTGAAAGAACCACCTATCCACCAGCTCCTTTTGGAGATCTGATTTGAGAGTGGATAGTTCAGCGGCCTACTCCTCGCACTTCTGGCTGGCGTCTTTGAGCTCTTGTTGGATTTCATCCACCCGAGCCTCATGATTGGCACAGATGGCTTTTAGAGCGGAAAGTGCAGTAGTCGCTTGCTCGGCCGCCACCCTCTCATCCGCGGCCTCCTACTTCACTTTCTACAGCTTGGCCTTGAGCTTCTCAATTTCTTTTGCTGAGGCTGCATAAGCATCAAACATATGAACACTAAGTCGAAGGTGTGGTGATGAAAAAATCAGATATTATAATCCGGCTTAAATTGCGCCTCGACGAATCTCTTATTCAGAGCGTCAAGCTCATCTTTAGAGCTCTTGAGCTTCCGATTTAGCACGTCTAGCTCGGCAGCATTAACAGCCGCCACCGACGATGAAGCCTGCAAAAGACAAATCCGTATCAGGTTATAGGGGTTCAAACCTCCGAACTGTCATAAATATGATCCTATGTCCGGTCCTCTTAAGGGCTGTTAGAACATTCTGAACAAATATCGTCTCGTACATTGTCCGGATAATGGTCTATGATTGACCCTGAGGTAAGGTTTTTCCAAACTCACCTAGGGCTCGGGGGCTGCCATGTATATATCGATAGCACAAAGAAATATATATTTCGCAAACAGAGTATTAAGTGGCTCACCTGGAATCCTGTTAGGAGACCGTTGACAGCCTCCTTCATTCCGCTATCAACGGACTGAATCCTTTGTAAAACCGCACCCATAAGGGTGCGGTGTTCCTCGGAGATGGAGGCGCTTGATAGAGCCTCCCCCATCACTAGCCACCGATTGCTCGGTGCCGCCAGTGATGATCGGTTAACCCGATCTCCAACTAGGGATTGAACCGGTGCCTCCGGAGGCGTTGTGCGCTCCGAAGACGAACTTGGAGGGGACTAGACTCCCCCTCGCCCAGTCTCCTTAATATCCGGGAGGGGCTCCTCCCGGTCTTCGGTGGCCGAGGTGTTAGCCTGGACCATGGCGTCGTCGCCCCCACCGCTGGTGCCTGGCTCCACAGGAGCCTTCTGGGATGACACCTCCACGACATCCTTCATGGCACCCGGGGGAGTGGGATGCGATGCAGTCCCGCTCTCCACTATCTCGGCAGGCGGGTCTCCCCGTCCAAAACATGGTCGGTGGGGAGAACACATGGTGGGCTGCAAATCAATAGGTGCTCATGTGTTGATAACCTTTAAAACATATCATTGATAGCTCAGGAAGTCTTCGGATCCTTACCTTCGAGCTGGGGGCTTGACCCTTAGGTTCCTTCGTGGAACTTTCTCGAAGTCATCGGACTCGGTATCTGAGTCCGAACTATTGTCAGACAGAATTAACTGTGTCCGACGAGCTTTCTTCGAGGCAGGAGGAGGTACATCCTTCGTGGTGTCCGATGAAGCCACCCTTTTTCTTGCAAGGGGGGAATCGCCTCCCCCTCATCCTCATGCTCCTCTTCTTGGTTAGAGGAGGCATAGGTTTCCTTGGACACAACGTCTAGCTAGTTCCTGATGCAAACTCCTCCTTGGTTCTTCTTCTTCTTCTTCTCTTTCTTTTTTGGCGCCTTGTAAGGTGCCACGATGAGCATCTCCGACAACGGCCTGGACCTGATGTCTTTGGGTTGAGGTGACGGGCAGTTGATGCCCATGGCCTTGCTTAGCCGTTTCTACAGAGGTGATCAGAAAGTGCTTAGATTTTGTTTCAGAAAAACCAAGACGATCAAACAAAACTATGTTATACATGGGAAGGAGGGTTATCAGCGTGTAGACCTCGATCTTCCTCCACGGCTGGCTAGTTCTCCCGCTCCTTGAACATCGCCTTCCACAGCTTCTCCCGAGTAGTGCGGAAGAGCTGACAATAGTAGGCTCATCGTCAAGCCAATAAGCCCACGTGGGAGAGTCCGGGCGCTGGCAGGGGAGGATGTGCTGCAGGAGCATAATATGAGCTGTTGGTTAGCTCGATATCGCCTTTAATCATGGAGGCGATGTGCCTATGCAGGTTGTCCACCTCCATATTCGACCCCCGGTCGAGGCCCTTTCGGAGCCATGAGGTCAATCTGGTTAGGGGACCAGATCTGAATTCGGCCGGAGCAACTCGGCCTTACTCCCTTTGCTCGGTGATATAAAACAACTCTTTTTGCCATATCTTGATGGTGTCGATGAAGGTGCCGGATGGCCATCCGACGCGGGGGAGTTTGCTGATGATAGCCTCGCCCCAGTCTGCGTGTTCGCTTGCGACACACTTTGACTTGATATTGAATATCTTGAGCCACAGTCCGAAGTGCAGTTTGACCCGCAAGAAGGCCTCGCAGACGCTGATGAAGGCCGATATGTGCATGAAGGAGTTCGGCGGGAGGTCATGGAAGTCGTGTCCGTAGAAGAACGTGAGTTCCCTAATGAAGTGGTGGGAACCACCTAGTTTTTCTTTGGAGCACGGTGGCCGATGTTGGCGGGGAGGTAGCCGGCGTCCTTGAGATCCCGGATGTCACATTCGGTGACCGTTAAAGCCTCCCACTTGCCGTTGGAGCCAGCCATGACCAAGCTAGGAGGGGGAGTTGTGGAAAACCTAGATCTGTGCTCTAGAAGATCAGGAGATTGGGGAAGCAGAGGATGCGAATGGGAAGCATGGTTAGGCCTTGGGGTTTTCTTTCCCTTTTATGAGGCTTATCACCAGTTAGCCTCCCTTTACTGCACCGTGAATCCCTCCTCTTCGCAAGACGTATGTGCCATTATATGCACATGATTAAACATATCCCATGTGAAATGGAGCATGATCTATGCATTGATGGATCATGCTGATGAAAACATCCTCAAACCGTGTATCGACTTTTTGCAACTGGTTTGGCGATTGTGGTGGGTCGTGACCTTTCGTCAGAAAGGTTGTCAGGGAACACTAATTACTCCTTTATGTTTGGCCTTCGGGGATAAGCTATTCATGGTGTTCGGACGAACCACTGATCAGAAAACTACATGTCATCAGAGGCCGAACTAAACTCAGAGGGAAGACTCTGATCATACAAAGCAGCTGGAGCTAAGACCTTTGGCGTTGGAGGCAAGTTCGGGGTCTACTGAGGGAGTCCTGGTTTAAGGGGTCCTCGGGAGGCCGACCCGTTTCTTATTGGCCAGGCTATATGGGCTGCTTGCCGAGCATTGGATCGATCAAAGGCCCTGTCTCCAGGAAGGAAGCTTCGGGAATCATGGTGTATCCTCCAGGTTTGGAGTAATGAATAGGCATGTTCATCCCTTCGACGTGTAACCGACCATGTGTAAACCCTAGATACCCTCGGTGTCTACATAAGTCGAAGGTTTTAGGTTGTAGGAGAGAACAACTCATCTAGGGTTTAGCTATTCGATCTCGAGGTAGATCAACTCTGCAACCTACATATCATCAATACAACCAAGAAGGACATAGGGTATTACCTCCATAGGAGGGCCCGAACTTGGTTAAACATTGTCTCCTTCGTCTCCTGTTACCATCGATCCTAGTCTCACAGCCCGGGACCCCCTACCCAAGATCCGCCGATTTTGACACCGACACTAGGTACTACTTACGGACCCATAGGTCTATGGTGAACTACTCACACATCATGGTGAGGTCAGCAAGGTTGATGAAGAGGCCCTCTGTGATCAATCTCCCCTCCGGCAGGGTGCCAAAACGGAGCTGTAGATGACCTCCCGTCAGAACAGAGACTTGCAGCAACGGAAAAAGTTTTTCGAGAGCGCTTCTGGTGTTTTTAGGTTAGATGTGTAATTATAGGCCAAAGAACGACGTCGGGAGACGCTCCACGGGGCCACCACATATCTGGCCGCGCCCTCCTCGGCGGCGAGTGCATGTGTGGTGGGCCCCTGTTGCACCTCCCGACCCTGCTCCGAAGCTTCTAGGTCTTGTATCGATCCAGAAAAAATCACCAAAAAGTTTTGTGGCAATTGGACTCCGTTTGGTATGATAACTCTGAAAACACAAAAACACGCAGAAAGCATGAACTGATACTGGGCACTGAGTCAACAGATTAGTGCTCAAAAATATTATAAATTGGTAAATAAATATCCAAAAAGTATCATTGACTCATAATATGTCAGCATGGAACAATCAAAAATTATAGATACGTTGGAGACGTATCAACATCCCCAAGCTTAATTCCTGCTCGTCCTCGAGTAGGTAAATGATAAAAATAGAATTTTTGATTTGACATGCTACCCATTATGTCATCTTTGGTATGTATGCTCATTGAGAAATGATGAATTGACAAACAACAACATAGTAATATTTATATGTATAATAAACATAATCATTGATTTTTCAAAGTATATGATCCTAAAAGAATGTTTAACCCCTATTCTTGTTATTATATTAGCAAGGCATGACTCCATCTTAACCACATAGATACAAATGTTAAGCACCACGGTGTCCAAGTGAGCCAATTGGATCGTACTTTTGCAATATACATCAATTTTTTATTCTTCATGCAATACATGAGCGTGAACCATTGGACATAGCATATAGGTGGAATAGGAAATGGTGGTAGGTATCAATGGGGTAAAAAGTAGAGAAGATAGTCTCGCATAAACTAGGCGTAGCAATGAGCTCTAGAGATGCTCATCGATAGATGCGAGGAGTAGGGATTAACGTGCAAATGGTGCACTAGATCTACAAGCGTATGAAAGCTCAACCGAAGCTAAGTGTGGTGTGCATCAAACTTGCTTTCTCATGAAGACCTCGGGCATTTGAGGAAGCCCGTCGTAGGAATATACAAGCCAAGTTTATTATATGAAAAGGTAATTCCCACTAGCTTATGGAAGTGCCAACATAGGAGACTCTCTATATGAAGAACATGGTGCCACTTTGAGGCACAAGTGTGGTAAAGGATATTTGCAAAGTCCCTTCTCTCTTTTCTCTCATTTCATTTTTTTATATTTTTATGGTGGGCTATTTTTTTCTTTTTGCCTCCCACATTTCCTCTTTTTTTATATGGCGGACTCATTTGGCCTCCCCCATTTTTATTTCATTTTATCTCCGGAGTCTCATCCCTACTTTAGGGGGAATCATAGTCTCCATCATCCTTTCCTCACTGGGACAATGCTCTAATAATGATGATAATTACACTTTTATTTACTTACAACTCAACATGAAGAACTGATAGGAAGATATGACTCTGTATGAATGCATGCGGCAGTTTACCAGGATGTGCAATGATCAAGAGTGACATGTATCAAAAATATGAAGAAGAGTGGCTTTGCCACAAATACAATGCCAACTCTATATGATCATGTAAAGCATAATGATGAAGAACGAACTAGTCATGTGAAGTGACGATGCAATTTGCATGGCAATATCTCGGAATGGCTATGGAAATGCCATAATAGGTACGTATGGCGGCTATTTTGACGAAGATATAATGAGGCTTATGTGCAACAGAGCGTATCATGTCATAGGATTTGGATGAACCGGCGAATATTTGCACCGATCCTCGATGTGAGAATGGGCTATGCATGGTACCGAACAGCCTACCAAATATGATAAGGTGAAGATGTGTATGTCCATGGTGTCACATTAGTCATAAAGAACTTACATACTTACTGTAAATTTTTATTAGTTTTACCGCAAATCAAAGTACTCCTCGCATGCCCCGAGGGAGGAGGTTCGTAGGAGTTAACCATCATGCGCCCCTGACTCAAAACAACACTAGGATTTCCACATGGAATATAAATGCTCACACGTCATCACCATACCTATTTAAGTTTTAGTTGAATAACAAGTTAACACCTATTAATATCGATACTTCTACTAATCAACAATTTTGGACTCACACCTTTTTCATATTGCTACATCAATGTCATTAACCCACAAGTTCTCTACATGTGCTACAAGATGGTTTTGATTATCATTCATTGAATACTTAATATTCTTGGAATAGTCTTATGACCCATGCAAATTACCGTCACTATTACTCTGCTCTCAAACAAATATGAGTGAAGAACGAGAGCATATTATTTCTGTAAAACCTACATGCCACCATGCTCGAAAAGATATAAGTGAAGTACTAGAGCAATTGCCTAGCTCAAAAGATATAAGTGATGCACATAGAGTATTCTAGCAAATTATCATGAAGGTGTGTCTCTCTCAAATAGGTGTGTCCAGCAAATGATGATTGTTACAAACTGAAAGTAGAAGCAAACAAAAGCAAACCATGCTCCAAGCAAAACACATACCATTTGATGAATAAAAATAGGAATAATTGTATTTGTGCCCTTAGTTGTGTCACCGTCAACAGGAATACCCCTAGTTTTTGAAAATACGCAGTCATGCCCACATCACTTTGCTCGTCTTGTGCTTTTGCCCTTTGACCGTTTGACTGCCATTTTGAAAACTTCATAACTATTTCATACTAACTCAGAAAAATGCAAATAAGATATCAAAATGTTCAGAAACACATCACCTATATGTGCATGTCATTTGCAGTCATGACGAAAGTGTTGGAAAGTCCCCATCACCTATATGAGATAAAACTGATATGGAGACTTCCCAACAATTTTCTCATGAATGCAAATGTCATAGACATATAGGTGATGTCTTTTCGAATATTTCGATATCTTATTTGCATTTTTCTGAGTTGGTATGAAATAGTTATGAAGTTTTCAAAATGACAGTCAAACGGTCAAAGGGCAAAAGCACAAGATGAGCAAAGTGATGTGGGCATGAACGCGTATTTTCCAAAATTAGGGGTATTCCTATCGATGGTGGCACAACTAAGGGCTCAAATACAATTATCCCATAAAAATATAGGTCCAACTGACATACCGCTGGATTGAGACGAAAGAGGGGATGCCTTCCGGGGCATCCCCAAGATTAGATGCTTGAGTCTCCTTATAATTATACTTGGGGTGCCTTGGGAATCCCCAAGCTTGGGCTCTTGCTACTCCTTATTCCATACTCCATCGTGATCACACCCAAAACTTGAAAACTTCAATCACACAAAACTCAACAAAACTTCGTGAGATCCATTAGTATAAGAAATATATCGCATACTTGAGGTACTGTTATAAATTGATTCAAATTAATTTTATCATAATAGTTACTGTATTATAACCTCCCCATGACTTACACGCCCCGATATAATCCATGGCATAATCAAAACAAGCAAACTATGCAAGCAAAACAGAATTTATTTAAAACAGAACAATTTGTAGCAATCTATAAATAACCTATACTTATGTAACTCCAAAACTAATGAAAAAATATTAAAATGTAAAGGATTTGTTTATAAATATTGTGTTGAAATTTCAGATCATTATAGTGCTCGAGTAAAAAATGAAAATTCCTGCACTGGAGTCAAAGTTTCTCTTTCAGATTCAACATCGTTTCTACTCATCTTGTGAGTCATCCCAAAGGCTTTACTTGGCACAAACACTAATTAAAACATAAAATAATAATAATTACAGATGGAAAAATTAGGTTATCACACAAAAATAGAATTAAATTATAACTATTGGTTTGTCTCTCAACAAGCTCTTTCTTTATAGCCATCAAGATAGGCTTAGGATAATAATGATGCTCACATAAAATACAAGAGTTAATGCACAAAGATAGCATCATAAGACATGTGACAAACATATTTAAGAATAACATACTTCCTATGCATAGGAATTTTACGATCATACAATCTATGGGAGCACGAATCAACTAGCATAGGATGGCAAACCAAGCATAACTTCAAAACTTTGAACACATAGGGAGGAAACTTGATATTATAGCAATGCGCACACGCATATGTTCCCCCCTCATAATAATTTATGGTAGCAACATGAAGGAATTCCACAATATAAATATCACATAAGTCATTCTTTTTATGATCTATAGGCATAGAAAATTTATCACTCTTCACATAAGCAAACTCCTTTTCACTCATGGTAGTGGGAGCAAACTCAAAAAAATAACTATCATGTGGCACTTCATTGTCATAAGAAAACTGAATATTAAAATAAATACGACAAGTTTCTTGGTTATCATTACCAATTATAGCATAGATGTCATCACCACATTCATCATAAATAGGAGGTATGTAATCATCATATTAAATTTGCTCATCAAAACTTGGGGGACAAAAAATATCATCTTCAGCAAGCATAGCACCCCTAAGCTTGTGGTTTTCCATATCATTAGCATCATGGATATTAATATAAATCATATGAACTACATGGCAATCATGCTTTTCATTCAAGGAACTATAGTGAATCACTTTATAAATTTCACAATTTTTCGATTCATGATTTTCAAGCAAGACCTCATAAAGATAATCTAGTGAACTCTCACTAGCAATTGTTTCAACATAATAGGGTCTTTTGAAAATATTAGAAAGTGAATGAGTATCCATTTTTATTTATTTTTTACTTTCTGTTATTTTGTGATAAAGATGAAGATAGCATAGCTAGGCAAGCAAGCAAACAAGAGACGAGATAAGCAAACTAGCAAACTAGTAAAGTAAACTACAAGCAAACTAGGGACAAGCAAAGGTAAATATTTGGTATTTTTTATTTTTATGAGACAAACTAAAGATAACAGCAAATAAAAATAAGAAGAACTGAATGAAATTTTGTGCAAAGTTACTTGATAGTTGGTGATGGTATTCCCCGGCAACGGCGCTAGAAATCCTTCGTGATACTCGTGATCTGCGTTTGGTTTTCCTTTAAGAGGAATGGGTAATCGAAGCACAAAGTGGGTAATTATTTCCCCTAGTTATGAAACCAAGGTTTATCGAACCAATAGGAATATGAATCCTCAACCATCTATAGTGGTCCCACACAAAAGAAGAAACAACTTCAGCCAACGCCGGCAAGAGGGTTGTCAATCCCCCTGATCTCATTATTTGCAAGCAAGTGAGTTGTCTAGATAATTGTAGATAATAGTGAAGTGCAAAATATAATAAAAGGTAATAAAAACAGCAAGGTAATGACAACGTTTGTGAATCTATAAGTGAATAGACCCGGGGGCCGTATTGTTCTCTAATGGCATCTCTCATAAGCAAAGCATACGATGGGTAAACAAATTACTCTTGGGAAATTGATAGAAAAGCGAATGTTTTTGCGATGTTCATGGAAATGATCATGCGTATATAGGCATCACGTCCATAAAAAATAGGCCAACTCCTGCCTGCACCTACTACTACTACTCCACTTCAAGAGTGCTTCTATGCTTGCCTCTCTACGTATGAAGTTCATGACAAACAAAGTAATGCTGCGAGAACGATGACATGATGTAGACAAAGTAAACTCAACTAATATGAATAAACCCCATTGTTTTATACTTAGTAGCAACAACACAAACACGCAACTTGTCCCCTTCTGTCACTGGGATATAGAAACTCGTCAGGTTGAACCTACTACAACACACCACTCCCATCGAAGAAATATCAATCTAGTTGGCCAAACTATCTCAATAGATCGGAGAGCATTATGAAGCTATGATGATCATGCACATAAGAATCATAATATTTCATAAGTGAATCAAATACTTTTCATGAATAATTTGAACAGAAATCCACAATTCATCGGGTCCCAACAAACACACCATACAAAGGGATTACGTCGGATAGATCAATGCAAAGATGTGATGAACATTGTATTCAAGATCGAGAGAGAGAGATTTCCATCTACGTACTACCTACGGACCCGTAGGTCTATGGTGAACTACTCACATGTCAAGGTGAGGGTAGCAAGGTTGATGAAGAGGCCCTCCATGATCGATCTCCCCTCCGGTAGGGTGCCATAACGGAGGTGTAGATGTCCTACCGTCAGAACGGAGACTTGCGGTGGCAGAAAAATGTTTCGGGAGTGCCTCTAGTGTTTTTAGGGTAGATGTGAATTTATAGGGCAGAGAATGACGTCGGGAGACGCACCAGGGGCCACCACATATTTGGTCGCGCCCCCCGGGGCGGCGGCTGGATGTGTGGTGGGGCCCTCGTGCACTTCCTCCTCCGAAGCTTCTAGGTCTTGTATTGGTCCAGAAAAAAACACCAAAAAGTTTAGTGGCAATTGGACTCTATTTGGTATGGTAACTCTGAAAAGGCAAAAACACACAAGAAACTAGAACTATCACTGGCCACTAGGTCAATAAGTTAGTGCCAAATAATATTACAATTTGGGAAATAAATACCCAAAAAATATCCTAGAATGATAATATGTCAGCATGGAACAATAAAAATTTATAGATACGTTGGAGACGTATCAGTGTTATTCAAGATTTTTTTACTTGTGCAGGATCATTGCTATTGATAGGAGGTACCATTATTACTAGAACTACATGTGATGCGCATGATATATCTTTTCTCATAACACAATTGGAGAGACAATTTGTTCATATGCATCCTTTCATACAATGGTTATTCCTAGAATTCTCTAATATTGAGGAAGCTTCTACTAAACGTCTATCTACTATTTGTCTTGTTCAAGAATTTGAAATTATCATACAAGAAGCTAGAAATATATTTTCTCATTATAGTATTAGTTGTGAGTGTCCACCAATATAAGGAATCCTTTATGACTTAGAAGTTATGAGGAAATTGAAGTCTACGAATTATGTTACTTATGATGAAAATCTTAACAAGAAGGTTCCACCCAATGTACTAGTTGATAAAATTTCTTAAGACAATGATGAATTTGCTATAACAAAACTTGGAATGGGTTATGAACTTGAGAGATCATTGAACAAATATCTCTATCGAAACTTATACAATGAGGAGATAGTCATCACCTATGAGAAACCAAAGGAGGAACCACCTATTCCTCCCGAAATAGACCTCTCCGACCCTTGTGTTTTGAAGTTTAGTCCCTTCAATTATTATTTTTACCTATTAGAAAGCTTGCTGCTGAAAGAAGGAAATATTATTTTACCATGACAAATCGTCTTCATGATTACTACAACACTGGAAACTATGCATTATGCCTAGCTAGGGGAATAAAACAATAAAGCTTGTTGGGAGGCAACCCAATATGTATCTTTATTTTTGTTTTTCTATTCTGTTTTTGTGTGATAACATGATTGTTGACTCTGTAATGATTATTTTTTAAGTTTTAATTAGTGTTTGTGCCAAGTAAAGCCTTTGGGATGACCCAAAAGATGAGTAGAAATGATGCTAAAACATAACAGCAAATTTGACACCAGTACAGGAATTTTACTTTTAAATCGAGTGTGATAATGATCTACAATTTTAACACAATATTTTCATACTAATTCTATACGTTGTCCTAATTTTTAAAAATTTGTAGAGTTCCATAAGTATGGGCTGTTTACAGATTGCTACAGACTGCTCTGTTTTAAACAGATTCTCTTTTGCTTGCATAGTTTTCTTGTTTTGATTATGCCATGGACTATAGCAGGGGGGTGTAAGCCATGGGGAAGTTAGAATATAGCCACCATTCTTCATATTTTTTGATACATGTCACGCTAGATCATTCCACATGCTGGTACGCTGCCAGAGGCATTCATATAGAGTCATATGTTACTATCAGTCCTTCATGTTGAGTTGTAAGTAAATAAAAGTGTGATGATCATCATTATTAGAGCATTATCCCAATGAGGAAAGGATGATGGAGACTATGATTCCCCCACAACTCGGTATTAGACTCCGGACAAAAAATGAAATAAATATGTGGGAGGCCAAATGAGCCCACCATATAAAAAAGAGAAAATGGGGGAGGCAAACATAAAAGAGAAAAGCCCACCATAAAAAATGAGAGAAAAGAGAGAAGGGAATTTACTACTATCCTTTACCACACTTGTGCCTCAAAGTGGCACCATGTTCTTCATATAGAGAGTCTCCTATGTTGACACTTCCATATGCTAGTGGGACCTACCTTTTCATATAATAAAGTTGGCTTGTATAGTCCAATGACGGGCTTCTTCAAATGCCCAAGGTGTTCATGAGCATGCAAGTTTGATGCACACCCCACTTTGCTTCTGTTGAGCTTTCATACACTTATAGCTCTAGTGCATCATTTGCATGGCAATCCCTAATCCTAGAATTGACATCTATCGTTGAGCATCTCCATAGCTCTTTGGTATGCCTAGTTGATGTGAGACTATCTTCTCCAGTTTTTACCCCTTTGATATCTACCATCATATTCTATACCACATATATGCTATGTCTAATGGTTCACACTCATGTATTGAGGGAAGAATAAAAAGTTGATGCAAATTGAAAAGGTATGATCCAATTGCCTGACTTGGACATCGTGGTGCTTAACATTTCTATCTATGTGGTGAAGATGGAGTCATGCCTTGCTAATATAATAACATGAATAGAGGTATAACGTTCTTTTAGGATCGTATACTTTGAAAAATCAATGATTTTGTTTCCTATACTTATAAATATTACTATGTTACTGTTTGTTAATTCATCCTTTCTTAATGATCATACATACCAAAGATTACATAATGGGTAGCGAGTAAAATCAAAAATTCTGTTTTTGTCATTTACCTACTTGACGACGAGTAGGAATTAAGCTTGGGGATTCTTATACGTCTCCAATGTATCTATAATTTTTGATTGTTGCATGCTAATATATTATCATTCTAGGATACCTTTTGGGTATTTATTTACCAATCTATAATATTTTTGAGCACTAACCTATTGACCCAGTGGCCAATGCCAGTTCCTATCTTCTGTGTGTTTTTGCCTTTTCGGAGTTCGAGTACCAAATGAAGTCCAATTGCCACGAAACTATTTGATGATTTTTACTGGACCAATACAAGTCCTAGAAGCTTCGGAGGAACACTGGAACATGTTGTGGCCCCTGGTGCATCTCCCGATCATGTTCTTTGGCCTATAAATTCACATCTACCCTAAAAACACCAGAAGCGCTCCCAAAACAATTTTTCTACCACCGCAAATATCTGTTCCGACGGGAGGCCATCTACACCTTCATTCCGGCACCCTGTCGGAAGGGAGATCGATCACAGAGGGCCTTTTCTTCAACCTTGTTGCCCTCACCATGATGTGTGAGTAGTTCACCACAGACCTATGGGTCTCTATGTAGTACCTAGATGGCAATCTCTCTCTCTCCCTCGATTTTCAATACAATGTTGTTCGCATCTTTGCCTTGATCTATCCGATGTAATCCCTTTGTATGGTGTGTTTGTTGGGATCTGATGAATTGTGAGTTTATGTTTAGATTATCCATGAAAAGTATGTGAGTCAAATCTGATTACTAAGATTCTTATTTGCATGATCATCATAGATTTGTAATGCTCTCCGAGATATTGAGATAGTTTGTCCAACTATATTGATATTTCTTCGGTGGGAGTGGTGCGTTGTAGTAGGTTCAACCTATCGAGTTTCTATATCCCAGTGATAGAAGGGGACAAGTTGCGTATTTTTATTTCTGCTACTAAGGATAAACTAATGGGGTTTATTCATATTGATTTAGTATACTTTGTCTACATCATGTCAATGTTCTCCAAGCATTACTCAGTTTTACTTAATACTCTGGATGCATGCTGTATAATGGTCAATGGGTGGAGTAATAGTAATAGGTGCACGTAGGAGTCGGCCTATTTGCTTATGGACGGGATGCCTACATACACATGATCATTGCCGTGTAATCGCATAACTATTCGCTTTTCTATCAAATGCCCAACAATAATTTTTTACCCACCGTATGCTTTGCTTATGAGAGATGCCACTAGAGAACTCTACGCCCCCCGGGTCTATTCAACTATATATTCACAAACGCTACCATTATCTTGCTGTTATTTATTACCTTTTATTTTATTTTTCACTTTAGTACTATCCACAATTATCTACACAACCCACTTGCTTGCAATTAATGAGATTACGAGGATCGACAACCCTCTTACCGGCATTGGGTGCAAGTTGTTTTTTGTGTGTGAAGCTACCGAAGACGGGGGAGGTTGGTATTCCTATTACTTCGAAAAACCTCGGTTTTATAAGTGAGGGAAATACTTACCCACTGTGTGCTGCGATTACCTATTCCTCCTCACGGAAATCCCAATGTAGATCACGAGTAACACCTACAGGTGGCTCCCGTCCGGTGGTTCTTCCCTCTGGCATTTCTTATTTTCTCCAAAAAAATCATAAAAAAGTTTCAGGCGATTCCGAGAACTTTCTTTTCTGCACAAAAACAACATCACGGTAATTCAGCTGAAAACAATGCCAGCCCGGGTTAGTTCTACATAAGTCATATAAAGTGCATCAAAACCGTACAAAAGTATTGTAATCATACGCAAATATGGCATGAAAGTTCATAAATTATCGATATGTTGGAGATGTATCATATCTCATGTGCTAACTCAACAAGACCCAGAAAGCAACACCGAGTTAATCACCTGCAGCTACATCACCATGCACGAGGTCAACTCCTTTGTATGTATGCTTGAGTATGTTTATTATGTGTTAACTAGATGTTGGTGAGATTTTTATTTATGAACAAGTAGTACGTAGAGCAATGTAATTGTAGTCTTGGCTTCTTCCAATGCATGGGTGCTCAGATGAGGTGCTAAGTCCATTAAAAGTCTTAGCAACTACACTTGAATTGGTGCTTAGCTTTTGGTTGCTAAGCTCCCTTCGTTTAATTAGGTATCGACTCAGTTTGTATTTCCACCTAGGTACATGCGCTTAGCATTGGTTCTTCCTAGGGTCACAATAAACAGATCACGACAATCCATATTGCACCAGACTGGCACTTACCGCACATGGATTTGTAAGCACTATTGTGTAACAACTCTTATCATTTCTGTAGTACATCCCTTGCTTTGCAACAAAATATGTAGGATTTATGTAGCAACGTCGAAGTAATTCTATAGTATTTAAGTAGCAACATCGAAGTAATTGTGTTGGATTTAAGTAGCAACATTGAAGTAATTATGTAGTATTTAAGAAACACATTTTGATTTGATTCCCGGACTATGTTAAATCTATTCCTACCTAGTAACTTATACTTAACAATACACTATTCTTCTACCTTGTTCTAGCTAAATAATCCATGTCCTCCCTCTCCTCCACTCCTATCAGCAAGCACCATATTGACTTAAATATTTTTGCCATTGGTGATACAATCAGTGAACTAACATCATATGAGAGTCGTATTTTGGTAGTACCATTTTGACTTAAATATGCAATGGAAGATTGATATCTGCACCTTAACATGTAACCGACTTGATTTAATTACCATCTTGCTTGTGTTTCCCTTCCCGATCCAGCGGCTACCGATGATGGGAGGTAGTTCACCATTCGTGCCTACATGGACACCCACGTAAGGTTCTAGAACCTCACGGTGGTGTACACCAAGGACCCGGTCTGGGTGGAGAAGTCCGTCCACACCATGGAGTAGTTACTTGCCTTTGACAAGTAGAAAGTGGTCGGCTTCGACCCCGAGTACACCAACGGTCATGTCGGGAATGATCAGAAGGTTGTCGTCGCCCAGCTATGCATGGGACATTACGTACTCATCTACCACTACTTCCTGGCCACAAGGCCTTGAAAGTGTTACGCCAGGTTTGTCAATAGCCTCGACTACATATTCAATATGGTGGACACCACTAACAATAAAAAGGTGCTCAAGATGAATCGCTTGGCCTGCCGAAATCTTGTGGACATCCAATGCCAGTACAAGATCTTGTGCGGCAAGGAGAAGCATGAGGACTCCCTGGTAGACCTTGCCATGGACATCATCGACCCCTACTACTGAGGCATGAAGTTTGTCTACAAGAAGAAGAAGGTTGCCTGGCACCGCGTCTGAGTCCGAAGACTGGATGACGATCACGTCAAGTACCCATCCAAGAACACGTATGTAAGCTACGAGATGTACAGGTGGATCGTTGACATGAGGAAGTGCCTCCGTGCGGTGCCGACCGACACCCCTCATCACAAGAATTATAGATGAATGATTTGATGACCACTACTACTAGTTTATTATGCATGTACTTGAGGTGTGCAAATGTCATCTGTAGTTAGTAATGTATTTGGATGCTTATTTAGGTTATGCAATCATGATGTTGTTCTGTGTTGTTCTATAGAAAGAGCATAGATGGTAGGCAGACAAAACAATCACGTCACTTACGATTAAAGAAAGGAACACGCCGGTGATGATTTAAATAATCACAGACAATTGGGTGCGAGCAAGTGTTTGTACATAGCACACACAACTTATTATCAGGAATCATCTATATTTTTATTGGTCTTCCCACACAATTTCGATTACCGACCAATTTGCCGAGTATCACACACATCTTGTTATGCCGAGTCGTTTGGTTACTTTTGATCATCGCAAATAGTTCGTCTAAGCGACCTATTTGCCGGATATCACACAAAATTTCAGACACCAAATCGGTTGTGTTATTTTTCCGCATAGCAAACAATTCATCCGGATGAACTGTATGTCGTACATCACACACACCTTTATCTGGTTAAGCGTTAGCATAATTTTGGCTCATCACAAGCAGTTTGTTTGGCACAACTGTCTGCCGTAGATCGCACACGCAACTCTTTTTTGAATCGTATTTGATGGATCCGTCATCGCACACAGTTCATCTCACTGGTGATGGATCTTGAACTATATCGTTTGTGATTGATGGATTGTAGATAGTTTCGTCGAAGGGCCTCTGATTGATGTGTGTCTTTGGACCATCCTCCAGCAGTGTAGGTCCTTATTTTGCCCAAAAATATCATCAAAAAGTTTCGTTGTAATTCGACTTTGTTTGGTACAGTATTCCTGAAAAGCCAAAAACATGCAAAAAGCAACATCTGGCACTTGGCACTGGGTTAATAGGGTAGTGCTAAAAATAATATAAATTAGCAAGTAAATGCCTAAAAAGCATCCTATAATGATAATATAATAGCATGGAACAATAAAAAAAGTATAGGTATGTTGGAGATGTGTCACAAGTCTCTGTTCTTCCATGATCCCATGTTACTCACAGCTGGACTCTTGTCAAGCAGCACAGTCTCATGGAAATCACATTGCTCCTTGGTGTAGAACCTTTAGTCCATAGCTGTCTTCCTCCTCTAAGAGTAAGGATCAATGTCTCTCCACTCTCTCAAACCTGCATCCTTCTTCTTCTTCATATCAACAACAATTGGATGGCTGGCATTATGCCTTGGAAGGTGAGGTCTGAGCTTTATCAAAGCAGACATAGCATCCTCATCAACTTCTCTGAAGGTAGATCCCTTGTTCTTCTCAGAATCTAGGATGTCTCTGGTAGTCCTCTTGGACTTCTCAACAGCAGCCTTCTGGAGGGGGCAGACTTCATGCTCTTGGAGGGTGCCAAAAACTTCTTCTGCTTCTTCTTGGGAGGGGCGTTGACAACTTGCTCTTCCTCCTCCTCCTCCTCAGTAGCAGCACCTGCAGCCTCCTCAGGGTCGTCAAACATTGAGGTAGGCATTCCAACAACACGGATAATCCTTTTGCTGGCCTTCTTCTCTCCTGCCTTCTTAGGCAATCACTTCCTTGGGGGATCAATGGTCATGGTAGCCCTAGCACTCTCGGGTGCTCTCATAGACTCTGGAGGTGCATATACCTTACTAACCACCCTCCTAGAAGAGGTGGCTTCATTTGCTGACTTCATGGCAGCCTTCTCTTGCTTCTTAGCAAGAACTTCCTCTAGCACAAAGACTGAATCCTCCTCATCTGAATTCAACTTCTTCCTGGTCCTAGTAGAAGCCTTGGGCAACCCATGAGAACTAGGGGTGCTTCGAGCTAAAAATGAGCTGGACCCAGGGCTAGTGCCTGAACTCATGTCGACGTTCCGCTCCTACAAATTCTGGCTGTCCTTAGCATGTGACATATCTGACCCTGTGAATAGAGTATAGAAGAGTGTAATAGGATAAGTCATCACAAAATGTAGCTGGTTTTTTAAAATTTGAACAAAAGATTCTCAAGGTTTGCATTATGTCACATAAAAATTGGTACAGCCGAAGAAAAAAATTCGGTGCTACCGAGACTGGCTATCTCTTTAACAGAAACTTTGCACCAAAAAAGAGTACTCGGTGCATGAAGGGTTCAAAATCGTAACCTAGCCTTGTGACGACTTCGCTACGGCGACGACGGGGGTGAAGATACTGTCGACGACATGGACTTCCAACGGCGGAGGCGCTTAGGAAGACAACAACGATGACCAGGGGGTCCTTTTCTATAGCTTAGGGTTTTGGGGCACGACGGTTTGAGGATTGAATTTCATACCGTCGGGTCCACAACATATATACCCCTCGCTATCGGTGACACCGATTCTAAATTTTTGGTGTCACCGAGTTTCTCAATAGTCAGCTGACAAGGGAACTCGGTGTAACCGATAATATGGAATCGGTAGTATCGAGATTGAAAACCAGATCAACCCGAAGCATTTGGTGAGATCAAGATTTTTGAGTTGGTTCCACCGAGATGCACTTGGGAGGTTTTAATGGCAGTCATTTGTCGATATGGAACTCCGAGTGCTCCTCACACAGAGAGATCGAAAAGTACTTGTTCAATTTTTGTGATGCAGCATGAATGGAATATGAGGTGAGAAAGCATAGATAGCTAGAGGAGTGGTCCTAGGCATTCTTGTACATCCAATTGGCAAATGAAAAATCGAAAACCAAATAGCAACTACTGGATGTCCTCGAATGAGTAAATAAATGCAGACAACCATGCTCACACAATAAGATGTCAAATGAAAACATGGCAAACATGCACAAACACACTAGCATCTAACAAGCACTTTGGCGATTTGAGAGTCGTCTAATATGAGTATATTGACTTAGGAGCCAAGTAAGAATACTTGATCATAGTTCATACTCATCGTTTAAGCACAAGTGGGGTTACCACTTTTACATAAAGCATTTAATGTTGTCACATACTATGAGATGCTTTAACTCAAGTCTTAGAGTAAAGCACCCCCTTGATGTGGCATCCCCCCATAGGAGGGATAAACTATCCTTGGGTTTTGTTAATAAAGACTTCATATAGGTGAAGTAGTGGTGAATGCTCAAAGTTGATGAAGATCACCATGAGTTGGGAGCATCCTTGTTGTTTCATTACTCTTCTCACCTACATGGGTTAGTCCCAACATACAAGAGACAAATACAAGGATATCTATGGACATGGAGTGTAAAGCATACATCATGATGTCCATTGATTTGTTGATTACAATGTCCCTTGCTTACCTTTGAGAGAATGTGTGACTCCTTGAACTATTGCATTATGTTGATTTTGATTGCAACTAGTGCTTGCCAGTAATGAATATGAGTGGATATCATTGGTGCAGTCACCCCTCAAGAACTTCTCTAGTTCTTCTTCTTGGGGACCCACATCAAGTTGATCGTGATCCTTGGTGTTGAAGTAGCACTTGTAGAAGTTAAGCTTGTAGTAGCCTTGGGAATCCAATTCACCAAAGCTTGATATTCATCTTCATATGAGTCAATGTCCTCTTGAAGCTTGTTCTTGCCTTTGAGCTTGGGGTCTTGTGGTGGAAGGTCATCTTGAGATTTTGTTACCTTGGGGAGAGTATTTTCATACTTCTCCTTTTGAGGAACAAACTTGGGATTGGGGTATTGACCTTCTTCACATTCAACTCCATTAGCGTTGAAGTAGCCAACACCACGGTTCTTCCGGTATCCTCCGTGCTTGCGTACAATCTCCTCAAATTGTTTGCGCCTGGCAAGACTCTTGTAGATACCCTTCTCTATAATCCCTTTCAAATGTTAATTTTCTTGCTCAATTTTAACTTGGCTAAGAGACGAGATAGTGCGATCAATAGAACTACTAGAAGCAATATCATTGGATTTATCATTTTTATTGCTACTAATTGAGGAACCTTTCTTGCCTTTGTTACTACCTTGCTTAGTCTTAACTTGTGGCATGAGTGTAGACAAGAGAGTTTGGATAGATAAGATGAAGTCTTCTTTCGAACATCATCAATGATAGCTTTAAGGAACTCATGCTCTTGCTCTAAATTGAGCTTCTCGAAGCAGAGCTTCTCATCTGTCCTTTCAAGCTCTCTATGATCTTGTAGAGTAGACTCATGAGCTAACTTAAGAGTTTTTAGTTCTTGAATTAGTCGTTCTATTTCCAACTTATCATCATCACATGACTTATCTAGACTAGAATGATTACTAGCAAGTTCACCTTGACTAACATTACTAGATTTGTGAAATAGCATGTCATCTTCAATTAACGAGTCATCCTCATCACTACTGAAATCAAGATACGTGGGGTGTGATACCTTGGGGCCTTTAGCCATGAAGCAACATCCACTCCCTTCATTTGGTGAATCAAATATGTCGTAGGAGTCGGTTGTCACTAGTGCAAGCCCGACAACACCTTCATCTTGACTATAGTCGGAGTTGGAGTGGTAGCTTCTCTCGGAGTGGTTGTAGGATTCGGAGCCGGAAACTCATTCACCAACATGAGCTTGATGTGTTCTTCTTGAGTAGCTCTTGGTGTACTTGTCCATCTTCTTCGAGTCTCTACTTCTCTGTCGGTGTCAAATGTGGCATATCTCGTAGTAGGGGTCCTAAGCTAGGCGTCTTGGAGCGATGGTAACATGGACACAGGATTTTACCCAGGTTCGGGCTCTCTCAAGGAGATAATACCCTACGTCCTGCTTTTGATTTTATTGATATGAGGATAGAACATAGTACAAGTATCTCCTAGATATGAATTGCCTAATATTCCCGAGGGTTATGTTATGGAAGGAGTGGTAGTTAGGGACTTTCTTGCTTGTAAGGATAGAGATGATCTTAAGAAATTATTATGCAAGTGGAAAGAAAAATCTTTGAATGCTATAATGAAATATGATCCTAAGTTTGCTACTTCACCTATATTTGTTACCGATGAGGATTATGAATTGTCTGTCGATTCTGAGTTAATTACTTTGGTTGAATATGATCCTTTCCATGGTTATGAATCTGAAACTATTGTGGCACATCTTACTAAATTGAATGATATAGCCACCCTATTCAATCATGAGGAAAAAATTCATTATTACTATATTCTCAAGTTGTTTCTTTTCTCATTAAAGGGTGATGCTAAGATATGGTTCAACTCTCTTGCTCCTGGCTGTGTGCGTAGTCCCCAGGATATGATATATTACTTCTCTGAAAAATACTTTCCTGCCCATAAGAAACAAGTTGCCTTGCAGGAAATATTTAACTTTGTGCAAAATTAAGAAGAGAGTCTCCCACAAGCTTGGTGGAGGCTTCTCCAGTTACTTAATACTTTGCCTAATCATCCTCTCAAGATAACTGAAATACTTTATATCTTTTATAATGGACTAACTGATGCTTCTAGAGACCACCTAGATAGTTGTGCTAGTTGTGTTTTCAGGGAACGAACTGTTGAACAAGCTTAAATACTATTGAATAATATATTGAGCAATGATAATGATTGGACTATTCCCGAACCACCTCCTAAGCCAACTCCAAAGAAAAGAGGTATTCTATTTCTTAGTCCTGAAGATATGCAAGAGGCAAAGAAATCTATGAAAGGAAAAGGTATTAAAGCTGAAGATGTTAAGAATCTACCACCTATTGAAGAAATACATGGTCTTGATAACCCGACATATGTAGTAGAGGTAAATTCTCTTTGTAGATTTGATGAAAGCGATATACCTTATAATAAGTCTGCTAGCCAATGCTTGGATGAGTTTGATGATTTTGGTGTTAAGCAAGAAAATTTTAATGCTTATGTTAGTAGACAATTGAAACATAATGCTTTGATGCTTGATCGCTTAGGTGATTATATGAGTAGAACTATCAATGATCTTAAACTTATTAGTAAACATGTTTCCATGGTAACTACTCAAGTAGAACAAGTACTTAAAGCACAGAATAATTTGCTTAATGAGATGAATAGTAAGAACAATGATAATTCTATTAGAGTTGTGACTAGAGGTGGTAGAATGACTCAGGAACCTTTGTATCCTGATGGCCATCCTAAGAGAATTGAGAAAGATTCTCAAAGAAGTAGTATTGATGCACCTAGTCATTCCATTAATAAGAGGAACAAGGATGATGATAGAACCTTGCATGCTGCTAGTGAACCTGCTATAGATACTCCTGAAAACCCAAATTATATTTCTGTTTCTGATACTGAGACACAATCTGGTGATGAACATGATCCTCGTGATAATATTAATGATGATGTTCATGTTGATGCTTAACCTAGTGATGATAATGATGTGGAGATTGAAACTGTTGTTGATCTTGATAACCCACAACCTAAGAATAAAAGATACGATAAAAGATATTTTATTGCTAGGAAGCACGGTAAAGAAAGAGAACCATGTGTTCAGAAACCCATGCCCTTTCCTCCTAAACTATCCAAGAAAAAGGATGAAGAGGATTTTGAGCACTTTGTTGAAATGCTTAGACCTGTCTTTTTGCGTATATGCTTGACTAATATTTTGAAAATGTCTCCTTATGCTAAGTATATGAAAGATATTGTGACTAATAAAAGAAAGATACCGGAAGCTGAGATTTACACCATGCTTGCTAATTATACTTTTAAGGGTGGAGTACCAAAGAAATTAGGAGATCCAGGAATACCAACTATACCATGATCTATTAAAGGGAATTATGTTAAAACTGCTTTATGTGATTTGGGAGATGGTTTTAGTGTTTTGCCTTTCTCTTTATATCGTAGACTTAATTTGAATAAGTTGACGCCTACTGAAATCTCTTTGCAAATGGCCGATAAATCAACCCCTCTACCTATCGGTATTTGTGAGTATGTACCTATCATAGTTGCAAATGCTACTATCTTAACGGACTTTGTTATTCTTGATATTCCATAGGATGAGAGTATGTCGATCATCCTTGGTAGACCCTTTTTGAATACTGCAGGGGCCGTTATTGATTTCAACAAAGGCAATGTTACTTTTCATATTAATGGTAATGAGCATACGGTATACTTTCTAAAGAAACAACCTCAAGTCATAGTATCAACTCTACTGGAAAAAATTCAACTATTATTATTGGAGACTTTGAATTCCCTCTTCGTACTGTCAAGAAGAAATATGATATACTTATTGTTGGGGACATGCTTATCCCCATTGAGGTAACTTAGTGTTATTCGAAAATTCTTCGGTTTCATGTTATTCAAAAGAAGTTTGTTAATAAGACTTGATCAACCTTATTGATGGATTCCTTTTGATGAGCATGAGATGGATGAATTCAGAAAGCACAACTTTCTCCACCCAACTTTTACTTTCTGTTAGTTAGAATAAATAAAGTAAAATGTTATTATTTTGTTGTTTTCTGAGTTTTCCGTGTAGTAGAAACTGACCTGAAAATAAAAGTTCTTCAAATGCCCTGAAAATGGAGTATGATTTTTTCTGGAATATTTAAAAATATTTGGCACTGGGCACATTGTAGGGGGCTACACCAGTGGGCCACAAGCCCACAAGGCACGGCCACCCCCTGTCCACGCCTAGCAGGCTTGTGGGTCCCACGTACCCCTGCACTTATTCTAGCACCCATCCACTTCATCTTCCTCCAGAAAAAATCCCACCATTGCTCAAACGTGTGTTCTAGCTCATTTTGATGTCATTTTCGATCTCCTTGTGCAAAGCTTCATTCGCAAAACTGTTTTGGGAGATTGTTCTTTGGTATGTGACTCCTCCAATGGTCCAATTACTTTTTGTTCTAGTGCTTTATGTATTGCAAATTTTTGCTGCTGTGGTGACCATGTTCTTGAGCTTGCATGTCAAATTTGTATGGTCACAAGTAGTTTTGATGCATGATATAGCCTCTAGGCACTTGTGGGAGTAGTTGCCATGAGTTTTGTTGAGTTTGGTTCACTTTTATTTGGAGTCACTAAAAATTTCATAATTTTTCAGAGAAAGAAAAAATGTTGAGGAGGGTATTTCAAGGGGGTTGCTCGAACAAGAAGGCCCCAAGACTTGCGATACGTGAGCCTGACCTTGAACCTCTAAGGGAAGCACAAGTACGACCTTGTGAATGGCCATCGGATCAATTTATGAGTGATGCCAGTTTCAAGGAAGAATTCTATGCATACACAAGAAATGCTAGCCTAGAGGAATTCGTTTCAAACAAATGCAAGCAATACTATCAACTCATGGATTCATTCATGTGGAGGTTTGAATTTTCGCTCAACCGTAATAAACCTTCCATCCTATTTGACCTTTGTGACAACTCATAGACCATGGACATAGAGGACTTTAACCATGCTTGCAAACTTCCAAAATGGGGTAACTATAGTGATCCGCACAAAACTGAATATAATGATTTTGTTGCTAGCATCACTGTCGGAGAAACTAGAAATATTACACAGGCTACCGTGGGGAGCATTTATTTTCCTGCTATACATTCTTTTTCTTTATTCATAGGTAGGTGTATTAATGGTAAAACTGAGCATAGCCACCTTTGTGCAACCGATCTCAGCATTCTTAAGAGCGCAATAATGGGTGATCGGCGATATAACTTAGGAGCCATTATTGCTAGAAGGTTGAATAATAATGCTAAGGATGGAGATTTCTTTGGTGGGATTTATGCCACTCGTATAGCTAATTATCTTGGGTAACCATACGAGGAAATGATATTGAATTACCACCTGCTTTTCTTGATTATGAGGCTTTGGTACATTTTCAGTTTCTTGAAAGGAACAAACAATCCCTCCAGTATCGACTAATTTTTGACAGACAGCGCGCTGTCCATGTTACCCTTACTGCTCTTGCCTTCTTTAACTTTCAGGTAAAACAAATATACTATATAACTAGAGAGGAGGGAAATGAGTACGAGCGTAATGTGGAAGCCGCTCGCCTTCATGCCGCAGTCGTTCAGGCGGTAGCCGCCGCAGCTCAGTATAATCCCGACTCTAACTTCAGATATTATCCGGGCCATCCATGGCCTTATACCAACTTCGGCCAAAGTCCTAAGCTTGGGGGAGTACGTATTTCTCACCGACATTACATTCATATTCACACATTCATTTTAAGTTGGTGTTCATACTCTTTTATTGTACCATCCATGATAGTTTATTTCTTTTTTTTTGTTTTCTTCTTGCGTGTTTAATTAACTTTGAGAAAATCCAAAAAAAATTAGTAATAGCTTTACCTACCGGTTTCTTAGTTGTAGCATTAAGAGAAAACCGAAAAAGATTTCTCGTTCTTCTTTTGCTTGTTGGGAGCTTTCCCATGTAAATAGTTTTTCTCATTCTTGCTTTTTGAATTTTCTTTGTTTGGGTCGTAAGGAGCAGACCACAATGAAAATGTTCAGTGGCTCTCATATGCATTATTGCTGATCTATCAGAGAGCCCATATTACCCTCTCTTCTCCTTTGAGCTATTGTTTGAAGATTCCAGCTTACTCCAATGCATGTGCACTCTTATTATTATTCACACCGTTCGGTCATGCAAGTGAAAGGCAATAATTACGATATTTGATCAAAATATTGAGATGGAGGAAAGCTGGTATGAACTCGACCTATCCTGCTTTTGTAAATATGATTAGCTCATCGTTCTGAATTCAGTTCATTATGGGTGAAACATATTTGCAATGCTTAATTAGCTAGGAGTGGATAATGGTTTGTCTTGGGTGCCAACATGCATGTTAAAATGGTTGTGATATAGTATGATGGCATGGTATCCTCCTCTCAATGATTCAAGTGGCTCAACTTGGCACATGTTCATGCATGTAGTTGAAACAATTCAACATAGCCTCCACAATATTTATGTCCATAGTGATTTATATCCTACTCATGCTTACATTCAATGTTGGTTAATCTCAAAGTATGTTGATGACTGTGTTGCTCTCTAATTGGTCGCTCCCCAATCTTATGCTAGGCTTCAATTGTACTAAGCAGGAATATTGCTTGTGTGTCCAATTCCTCAAACCCAAAGTTGTTCCATATGAGTCCACCATACCTTCCTATATGCGGTGTTTACCTGCCGTACCAAGTAAATTTGCATGTGCCAAACTCTAATCCTTCAAATAAGCATTCTGTTTTGTATGCCCAAATTGCTCATGTGGCGACTGGAGGCTGTCAGTATTTTCCATGCTAGGTGGATTCTTCTCACGATATGTGTTGATTCACTATCATTCGCGACAAAGTTACTGGTAATAGGGATTCCCAGTCCCGAATTCAAAGAAAAAAATGCAAATAACTAAACAAAACTCCCTCGGGAATTGTGTCTGTATGGACGGTACCCGTGAATTCGGCTCGCCGTGGAGTGTGACTGATTGGTGAAGGGGGGGGGTAAAAACTTTATTATTCTGTTTGGGAACCGGCTATAATGTATCTAGCATGTAAGATGTTGAAAACCTTTTGGTCATTATGTGAGCAATGAAAGCATACCTCTCAAATTATCATTCATCTCTGTTTTAAAAGCTCGAGCTCTGGCACCTTTATGAATCAATGCTTCCCTCTGCGAATGGCCTATCTATTTACTTTACTGTTGGGTCATCATCCTCTCATAAAAGGGCACTAGTTAGAGAGCACCACCGTCATTTGTATGCTTTGCTGTTAATTGATATTGAGTATGAGCATGACTGGATCTCTTTCACCGTGAATTACAATGTCTAGTCAGCCACTGTTCTTTTGGGGTGCTCTGCATTTATGTTTTGCGGTCTCAGAAAGGGCTAGCGAGATACCATTCTGTCATATTGTATCATGATTCTTTTGATAAAAGTGTTGTCATCCGAGAGTTATTATTATTGCTCGCTAGTTGATTATGCCATTGATATGAGTAAATGTGAGACCTAAATGTTATTGTGAACGTGGTTAGTTCAAAATCTTTGCTGAAAATCTGAACATCAGTTAGACATATTTACAAACAACAAGATCAAACAGAGTTTGTACAAATTTTTGTTTATCACTTTCAGTTTATCAACTGAATTGCTTGAGGACAAGCAATGGGTTAAGCTTGGGGGAGTTGATACGTCTCGATCGTATCTACTTTTCCAAACTCTTTTGCCCTTGTTTTGGACTCTAATTTGCATGATTTGAATGGAACTAACCTGGACTGACGTTGTTTTCATCAGAATTGCCTTGGTGATCTTTTTGTGCAGAAATAAAACTTCTAGGATTGACCTGAAAATTTAAGGAGAATATTTTTGGATTAATAAAAAATATTGGTGAAAGAATCAACCGGAGGGGGTCCACCCACAGGCCACAAGCCTGCTAGGCGCGACCACCCCCTAGCCGCGCCTAGCAAGCTTGTGGGGCCCCTATGGCTCTGCCAACCTCAATTCTACTCCTATATATTCCTATTCGCGGAGAGAGAAAATAAAGGATACGAGTTCATCTCGTTTCACGATACGGAGCCGCCGCCACCTCCTGTTCTTCCTCAGAAGACCAGACCTGGAGTCCGTTTTGGGCTCCGGAGAGGAGAAATCGATGCCATCATCATCACGAACCATCCTTCATCACCAAATCCATGATGCTCTCTGCCTTTCATGAGTAATCCCATCATAGGCTTGCTGGACGGTGTTGGGTTGGATGAGATTTATCATGTAATCGAGTTAGTTTTGTTAGGGTTTGATCCCTAGTATCCACTATGTTCTGAGATTGATGTTGCTATGACTTTGCTATGCTTAATGCTTGTAACTAGGGCCCGAGTGCCATGATTTTGGATCTGAACCTATTATGTTTTCATGAATATATATGTGTTCTTGATCCTATCTTGCAAGTTGTACACACCTATTACGAGTTATGATCCGCATTCCCCAGGGTGACAATAACTAGGATTCTTTCCGGTGAATACCGTAGTTTGAGGAGTTCGTGTATTCACTAAGTGCTAATGCTTTGGTCCGGTTCTCTATTAAAAGGAGGCCTTAATATCCCTTAGTTTCCAATAGGACCCCGCTGCCATGGTAGGGTAGGACAAAGATGTCATGCAAGTTCTTTTCCATAAGCATGTATGACTATATACAGAATACATGCCTACATTACATTGATGAATTGGAGATAGTTCTGCGTCACCCTATCTTATAACTGTTGCATGATGAATGCCATCCGACATAATTATCCATCATCGATCCATTGCCTATGAGTTTTTCACATATTGAGCTTTGCTAAGTTACTTCTTCGCTGCTACTGTTACAATCACTATAAAACTGCTACTATTACTTTTGCTACCGTTATCGTTACTTCCATACTACTTTGCTACTGAATACTTTGTTGCAGGTATTAAGTCTTTGAGGTGTGGTTGAACTGACAACTTAGCTGCGAATACTCGAGAATATTATTTGGCTCCCCTTGTGTGGAATCAATAAATTTGGGTTGAATGCTCTACCCTCGAAAATTGTTGTGATCCCCTATACTTGTGGGTTATCAAGGGTCTTTGTTCATAACGATCATCCCTACTCTTTCTCTCTCTTCCAGGTGACTCGTCTCTTGAGCTTCGTCTTCTTGGTAACTCTTCTTTCCTTTTGTAAGGAGTCGTGCACTCATTGGAGTAGTGTCCGGGATTCCCATAATTGTAGCAGTTTCGGTCATGACTTGACGAATGCCTCTCTTCATATCTTGAGTTGGAGCTTTGTTCTTTGCCTCTATTCTTGTATAACTTGTTGAATTTCTTGACCATGAGGCATATCTCTTCATTTTGACAAGGTTGTCGCTATAAGTTGCGGGAGCATCACTTGTGGCTTTGTAAGCACCGCTAGACTTGTGGTGAAGCTCTTCCTTGTCCTTGAGTGTCATCTCATGAGCAACAATCCTTCCAATCACTTCCGTTGGCTTGAGATCTTTGTAGTTTGGCATCATTTGTATCAATGTGCATACGGTGTCATATCGATCATCCAAAGCTCGAAGTATCTTCTTGATGATGAATTTGTCGGTCATTTCTTCGCTTCCTAAGCCGGCAATCTCATTGATGATGAGAGCTAGCCTAGAGTACATCTCAGTGACTCCTTCACCATCCTTCATCTTGAACTTGTCAATATGACTTTGAGGAACATCCAACTTGGATTCTCTGACAGATTTTGTACCTTCATGCATATCAACCAAAGTATCCCAAATCTCTTTTGCATTCTCAAGACGGCTGATTTTGTTGAATTCTTCAGGGCATAGGCGGTTGAAGACAATGTCACATGCTTGAGCATTTAATTGCAACATCTTCAATTCATCCGCAGTTGCTTCGCGATCCGGTTCCGTTCCATCTGCAAAGAATTCACCTTGCAATCCAACACGAACAACAGCCCAAACGGCGGGGTTATGACCAAGAAGATGCATTTTCAATTTGTGCTTCCAACTAGCAAAACTAGTGCCATCAAAGTACGGACCTCTACGGTGATAATTTCCCTCACTAGATGCCATACACTCCTAGGTTGTGAAACCAATGCAACGGAGACCAAAGCTCTGATACCACTTGTAGGATCGAAAGTAGGTCTAGAGGGGGGGTGATTAGACTACTTGACCAATTAAAAATCTACTTCTTCCCAATTTGAAGTGTTGGCAGATTTTAGCATTCATAGCAAGTCAAGTACACCCTACACATGCATGTCTACGAGTATAGCAGTGGAAAGTAAAGACAAGCATGAATAGTAAAGGAAGGTTAGGAAGATAAAACACAATATGGAGACATGATGATTTTTCCCGTGGTTACGATAGGTGGTACTATCATACGTCCACGTTTATGGAGTCTTCGACCCACGGAGGGTAATGGTCGAGAGACTCCACGGAGGGCTCTACCCGCGGAGGGTTCCACGAAGAAGCAACCTTGACTATACCATGATGGCCTACGTCCATGGAGTACTAGCCTAACTCGGGGTAGATCTTCACGAAGTAGGCGATCTCCTTGCCCTTACAAACTTCTCTGTTCACTCCTCACCACGAAGTAGGAGGCTCCCAAGCGACACCTAACCAATCTAGGAGGCACCACCCTCCAAAAGGTAATAAGCTCGATAATGTCGATGAACTCCTTGCTCTTGTGCTTCAAGATGATAGACTCCTCAACACACAATCACTCTCTCAAAGATTTGTCTTTGGTGGAATAGATTGATTGGGTGGAAAGCAACTTGGGGATGCTAGAGATCAAGATTCATATGGTTGTAATGGAATGACATGATCTCAACACATCAGTAGGTGGCTCTATCTCAGTAAATCAGTTGGTATGAGTGGGGGCCTGTTTTGAGTGCTTCTCTTGCGAGTGAGTGGTGGTGGAGGGGTATATATAGGCATCTCCAAAAATCCAACCGTTACACCTAATAAGTCCAACTCGGCGACACTGATGTGTTAATCTCGATGGTACCGAGTTGCCTAAAAGGTAGAAACTTTTGAATCTCAGTGAGACCGATACATAAAACTCGGTTCCACCGATAAGGTGACCAATGGTAAGATTGACAGACTCGATGACGCCAATTCAACAAACTCAGTGGTACCAATTTTGTGAATTTGCGTAATAGAAAGTTCACAACCCAAACTCGGTGGCACCAAAGCAGAATCAGTAGCACCGAAGGGCTAGGGTTTGATTGGGTCTGTCTGAGACTGAGAATCGGTGGCACCGAGTTAAAAGTGTTGGTTGCACCGTTTTTGGATATTTGGCTTTGGACAAACTTTTGTGGAAGAGCTTGTGGGTGTATGTGGTGACTATTACTTGTGCACGTATGAGCATTTTGTTTACCAACAGTACCTTAACCCCTTTTTATAGTATTGGCTTTCCTATGGACTCAAAGTGATTTCACACAAAGTAAAATGTAGATTCCTCTTGCTTGAAGCTTTGCCAATCTATTTCCTTGCATCTTGGGGTACAATCCTTTTGCCAACCCATCATTGAACTTTTCATGAAACATGCTTAGAGGAAACATTAGTTCAATGACATATATGTTGTTATTAATTACCAAAACCACCAAGGGAGCAAATGTGCTTTCAACAAGACACATATTTTATCGTTGCTACTAAAGGTAAAACAACGAGGTTTGAATATATTGACTAGTCTTACTTTGTCTACATTATGCCATCTTGCTTAAATCATTACTCTGTTTGTAATGAATTTAATACCATAGATGCATGATGGATAGCGGTCGATTGTTGGAGTAATAGTAGTAGATGAAGAATCATTTCGGTCTATTTATCATAGACATGATGCCTACATACATGATTAGTGCCATGAATAACATCATAACTATGCGCTTTTCAATCAATTGCCCAACAATCATTTGTCTACCCACTGTATGTTATGCACATGATAGAGAAGCCTCTCGTGAAAACTATGGCCCCCGAGTCTATTCAAATCATATTAAAATATAAAAAAACCTTGATGCAATTTATTTACTTTATTTTTATTTTACTTTTATATTTATCTATTTATCACTATCAGAAGTAATCCTTGCAAGTAACTATTTCAAGGGCCTTGACAACCCTCTTGCCCACGTTGGGTTCAAGTGTTTGATACATCTCCAACGTATCTATAATTTATGAAGTATTAATTCCATGTTTACAATAATTATATATGATTTTGGTATGATTTAATTATAACAAACCATGACTGACGCTGTTATCAGCAGAACTACCATGGTGTCATTTTTTTGTAGAAATAAAACTTCTCTGAATGGGCTGAAAATTTACGGAGAATATTTTTAGAAAATATAAAAGATACTGGAGCAAATAGATACCGAAGAGGAGTCCCGAGGCAGCCACAAGCCTAGGGGTGCCCCCTAGGGCGTGCCCCCTGGCTTGTGGGCCCCTCTGGAGTCGCCTTGACGTGAGACCGATGCCAAAAATTCCTACAAATACCAGAACCACCCCCACAAAGAAACCTAGATTGGGAAAACCAATCGGGATCCCGTTCTGGCACCCTACCAGAGGGGGAAACCATCATCGGAAGCCATCTTCATCATCCTGACGGTCTCCATGACGACGAGGGAGTAGTTCACCCTCGGGGCTGAGGGTATGTACCAGTAGCTATGTGTTTGATCACTCTCTGTCTCGTGTTCTTGAGATGACACGATCTTGATGTACCGCGAGCTTTATTAATATAGATGAATCATATGGAGTTTTCCCCTCTCTATCCTCTTGTGATGAATTGAGTTCTCCCTTTGAAGTTTTCTCATCGGATTGAGTCTTTAAAGGATTTGTGAACACTTGATGTATGTCTTGCGATGGGATATCCGTGGTGACAATGGGATGTTCTATTGATCCACTTGATGTATGTTTTGGTGATCAACTTGCGGGTTCTGTGACCTTGGGAATCTACGCATAGGGGTTGGCACACGTTTTCATCTTGACTCTCCAGTAGAAACTTTGGGGCACTCTTTGAAGTTCTTTGTGTTGGATTGAACATGATGAATCTAAAATTGTGCTATGCATGTCATATAATCAAGCCCATGGGTACTCTCGGTGACATTGGAGTATCTAGGTGACATTAGGGTTTTGGTTGATGTGTATCTTAAGGTGTTATTTTAGTACGAACTCTAGGGATGTTCGTGACACTTATAGGGATAGCTCGTATGATTGATCGGAAAAGATACCTTTAAGGTGGTTTCGTACCCTACAATAATTTCTTCATTCGTTCTCCGCTATTTTTGACTTTGGAGTGAACTCTTTGTCACACGTGAGGGATTTACATATGATTCAACTATGTTAGTATTGTTGAGAGAACTTGCACTAGTGAAAGTATGAACTCTAGGCCTTGTTTCTAAGCATTGCAATACCGTTTGTGCTCACTTTTATCATTACTTACCTTGCTGTTTTTATATTTTTCAGATTAAAAAAACCTATATCTACCATACATATTACACTTGTATCACCATCTCTTCGCCGAACTATTTCACCTATACAATTTACCATTGTATTGGGTGTCCTGGGGACATAAGAGACTCTTTGTTATTTGGTTGCAGGGTTGTATGAGAGAGATTGTCTTCATCCTAAGCCTCCCATGGATTGATAATACTTAGGTCATGCACTTGAGGGAAATTTGCTACTGTCCTACAAAACTCTGTGCTTGGAAGCCCAGCACGAGTCAACAAGAAGAAGGTTGCTTAGTAGACATCAAGCTCTTTTCTAGCGCCGTTGCCGGGGAGGTGAGTGCTTGAAGGTATATATTTAGATCTTGCAATTGAATGTTGTAGTTTATTTTTTATTCACTATTTTGGTTTTCTAAAATAAAACTACAAAAATGGAATTGAGGTTGCCTCATATACTTCATCTTTATGATGTCTTTCGTGAAAATAATGGTTTGGAAAATTGTGCTCAATTGGTAGAGGGAGAATTTATGAAAATACTTAATGAGGATTCCTTGAATGATGAGCATGATTGCAATATTGCTAGTATGAATTCTCTGAATATCCATGATGCTAATGATATGCAAATCCACAAGCTTGTTGATGCTATGTTTGATGAATATGATATGTTTATCCCCCCAAGTTTTGATGAGCAAAACTATTCTGATGATAACATGCCTCCTATGTATGATGATTATTGTGATGACATGTATGCTATAAAGAGTGATAATAACCGTGAAACTTGTGATCATGATTTTAATATTGAATGTGGGTATGTCAACCAAGTGTCTCATGATAGTTATTTTGTTGAGTTTGCTCCCACTATTATGAATGAGAAGAAATTTTCTTGTGTCGAGAGTGATAAAAATTCTATGCTTGTGTATCGTGAAAAGAGTGTTGTATGCGATAGTTATATTGTTGAATTCCTTCATGATGCTACTGAAAGTTATGAGGGAGGAACATATTCTTGTAGGAATTGCAATAATATCAAGTTTCCTATCTATGTGTTCAAAGTTTTGAAGTTATGCTTGTTTTGCCTTCCTATGCTAGTTGATTCTTGCTCCCATAAATTGTTTGCTCATAAAATCCCTATGCATAGGAAGTGTGTTAGACATAAATGTTCTTGTCACGAGATTCATGATGCTCTTTTGCATGTTATAATTATTATTCCATTGTGAGCATCATTGAAATCATCATACCTAGCTAAAAGGCATTCAAGAAAAGCGCTTGTTGGGAGACAACCCAACACTTTTACTTTATATTTTTGTGTGTTCACATGATTAATATATGGTAGTAATTATGTTTTGTGTCTTTTATTTCTATAAAGTGCCAAGTAAAGCCTTTGGGACGACTCACAAGATGCGTAGAATTGATGCTGAATCAAAACAGAAACTTTTGACTCCAGTAAAGGATTTTTATTTTTTTAATTGAGCGTGATAATGATCTTAAATTTTTACACAGTCTTTATATACAAGTGCTTCAGGCTTTCCTAATTTTTCAGAATTTTTAGAGACATGGAAGTTTGGCTATACTACAGATCTTCAAAGACTGTTATGTTTTTAACAGATTCTGTTTTGCATGCAAAGTTTGCTTGTTTTTGTGTTCCATAGCTTATATTTAGTGGTATAAATTATTGGAATGGTATAATAAATTAGGTATCATGTGGTAACAATTATGAATCTTGTCTTGACAGTACCTAAGTGAATTATCTATCTTTGTTACACTAACCCTTCTCACGAAGTTCCGTTAAGCTTTGTGTGATTGAAGTTTTCAAGTTTTGGGTGAGACACCGATATGGGAAGAATAAGTAATGAAAAAAATTTAATCTTGGGTATGCCCAAGTCACCCACAATTTAATATATACTTAAGACTCAAGCGCCTAAGCTTGGGGATGCCCCGGAAGGCATCCCCTCTTTCGTCTTCAACACTATCGGTATATCTTACTTGGAGCTATATTTTATTTGTCACATAATATGAGTTTTGTTTGGAGCATCATTTTATTTTGTTGTTATATTTTAAGTGTTATTTATAATCTTGGTTTTTCAATAAAAAATTCCAAGAATTGCCTTAGGATGCTTGCATTGCATGTTTGATGTGTGCTGTGTAAGAAACAGAAACTTTTCCTGTAGTGTTTGAATTTTCATATTTTACTGGAACATGGAACGTTTCTGAAATTTTTACACGGTATTTTAATATAAATTCTTTAGAATTTAAATTTTTTTTATAATTCTTTGACTTACATAAGTACACTGTTTTCATAAATTTCTGCAGACTGTTCTGTTTGGACAGATTGCTGTCATAGTTTTGTTATCTACCTATCCTATAGTTTCCATAGCCTATATTGGTAGATATAAATTGTGGAAATGATATTATACAGTACTAATGTTTGAAAATTGTTGTGCAACTTGTATTGGAAGTACATGAAGTGTTTATTTGTTCCTATGTGTACTAACCTATCTCACGAGTTCTTTTCGAGTTTTGTTTGGATGAGGTTTTTGAGAATAGGTGAAACCATGATATGAGAGGATTGAAAGAGATACAAAAGATCAATATTGGGGATTCCCAAGGTAACCCAATTTAATATTTCAAGAAGTCTCAAGAAACTAAGCTTGGGGGTGCTACGCATCCCACATTTCTTCTTCAACAATTATCGGTTAGCCTATGTTGAGCCTAAATTTTAATTCGTTCGCATGATGCGTGCTATATTTTGAGTGATATTTTTATTTTGATTGATGTTGAATAAAATACTCATATATCAAAATAATTAATTATAGAGAGATCCCTCACATAGCTACTTGATTGTTTACCTACTCATTGACCTTCACTTATATCTATTTGGAGTAGTTCGTCAATTTCCGCTAGTGCTTCACTTATATCTTTGTAGAGCACGGTGGTGGTTTCATTTTATAGAAATTGATGAACTCTCATGATTCACTTATATTATTTTTAGAGTCTCTAAACAGCATGTAGTTTTCATAGGTTATGAATTTAGTCCGAATATGATGGGCATCCAAGAGGGATATAATAAAAACTTTCATATAAGGTGCATTGAATACTATGAGAAGTTTGATTCCTTGCATATAGTTTTGAGATATAAAGAGGGTGATATTAGAGTCGTTCTAGTGAGTAATTGTGGATTGGTAGAAATATTTATCTTAAAGTTTGTGATTCCTGTAGCATGCATGTATGGTGAACCGTTATGTGATGAAGTCGAAACATGATTTATTTATTGATTGCCTTCCTTTGTGTGGAGGTCGGGATCGCGGATGGTTAAATCCTACCAACCCTTCCCCTAGGAGCATGCGTCTAATACTTTGTTTTGATAAATAACAGACTTTTGCAATAAGTATGTGAGTTCTTTATGACTAATGTGAGTCCATGGATTACACGCACTCTCACCCTTCCACCTTTGTTAGTCTCTCTAGTACCGCGCAACTTTCGCCGGTGCATTAAACCCACCATATACCCTTCCCCAAAACAGCCACCATACCTACCTATTATTGCATTTACATAGACATTCCGAGATATATTGCCATGCAACTTCCACCATTCCGTTTATGACATGCATCATCATTGTCATATTGCTTTGCATTATCGTGTAGTTGACATCGTATTTGTGGCAAAGACACCATTCATAATTTTTTATAAATGTCACTCTTGAGTCACTGCACATCCCGGTACACCGCCGGAAACATTCATATAGAGTCATATTTTATTCTAACTATCGAGTTATAATTCTTGAGTTGTAAGTAAAAAAATTGTTATGATCATCATTATAGAGCATTGTCCCATGTGAGGAAAGTATGATGGAAACTATGATTCTGCCACAAGTCGGGATGAGTCTCTGACATTACAAAAAATAAAAGAGGCCAGAGAAGCCCAAATAAAAAAAGGAGGCCAAATATGCCCACCAAAAAAGAAAAAAAAAGAAAAAAAAGAGAGAAAAAAGAGAAGGGGCAATGCTACTATCCTTTACCACACTTGTGCTTCAGACTAGCACCGTATTTTTCATATAGAGAGTCTCCTATATTGTTACTTTCATATACTAGTGGGAATTTTTCATTATAGAACTTGTCTTGTATATTCCTATCCTGGGTTTCCTCAAATTGCCCTAGGTCTTCATGAGCAAGCGTGTTGGATGCACACCCACTTAGTTTCTTTTTGAGCTTTCATACACTTATAGCCCTAGTGCATCTGTTGCATGGCAATCCCTACTCACTCACATTGATATCTATTTATGGGCATCTCCATAGCCCGTTGATACGCCTAGTTGGTGTGAGATTATCTCCTTCTTTTTTTGTCTTCTCCAAAACCACCATATTCTATTCCACCTATAGTGTTATGTCCATGGCTCATGCTCATGTATTGCGTGAGAGTTGAAAAAGTTTGAGAACACTAAAGTTTGAAACAATTGCTTGGCTAAACTGGGGTTGTGCATGATTTAATACTTTTTGTGATGAAGATGGAGCATAGCCAGACTATATGATTTTGTAGGGATAAATTTCTTTGGCCATTTCATTTTGAGAAGACATGATTGCTTTATTAGTATGCTTGAAGTATTATTGTTTTTATGCCAGTATTAAACTCTTGTTTTGTATCTTATGGATCTGAACATTCTTTCCACAATAAAGAAGATTGCATTGATAAATATGGTAGGTAGCATTCACACTTCATAAATAATTTTTTTATCATTTACCTACTCGATGACAAGTAGGAATTAAGCTTGGGGATGCTTATACATCTCCAAGGTATCTATAATTTATGAAGTATTCATGCCATGTTTACAATAATTCTATATGATTTTATTAGAACTAACCCACACTGACGCTATTTTCAGCAGAACTACCATGGTGTCGTTTCTTGTGCAGAAATAAAAGTTCTCAGAATGGGCTGAAAATTTATGGAGAATATTTTTGGAAAATATAAAAAATACTGGAGAAAAAAGATACCGGAGAGGAGTCCTAAGGCAGCCACAAGCATAGGGCACGCCCCCTGGATTGTGGGCCCCTCGGGAGTCCCCTTGACGTGAGACCGACGCCAAAAATTCCTATAAATACCAAAACCCCCAGAAAGAAACCTAGATCAGGAGTTCCGCCGCCGCAAGCATATGTAGCCACAAAAAACCAATCGGGAGCCCGTTCCGGCACCCTGTCGGAGGGGCAAACCATCACCGAAGGCCATCTTCATCATCCCAGCGGTCTCCATGACGAGGGGTAGTTCACCCTCGGGGCTGAGGGTATGTACCAGTAGCTATGTGTTTGATCTCTCTCTCTCTCGTGTTCTTGAGATGACATGATCTTGATGTACTGCAAGCTTTATTAATATAGATGAATCATATGGAGTTTTCCGCTCTCTATCTTCTTGTGATGAATTGAGTTTTCCCTTTGAAGTTTTCTTATCGGATTGAGTCTTTAAAGGATTTGAGAACACTTGATGTATGTCTTGCGATGGGATATCCATGGTTACAATGGGAAGTTATGGTGATCCACTTGATGTATGTTTTGGTGATCAACTTGCGGGTTCCGTGACCTTGGGAATTTATGCATAGGGGTTGGCACACGTTTTCGGCCTGACTGTCCGGAAGAAACTTTGGGGCACTCTATGAGGTTCTTTCTGTTGGATTGAACATGATGAATCTGAAATTGTGTGATGCATGTCACATAATCAAGCCCATGGGTACTCATGGTTACATTGGAGTATCTAGGTGACATTAGGGTTTTGGTTGATGTGTATCTTAAGGTGTTATTTCAGTATGAACTCTAGGGTTGTTCATGACACTTATACGGATAGATCATATGATTGATCGGAAAACATAACTTTGAGGTGGTTTCGTACCCTACAATAATTTCTTCATTCATTCTCCGCTATTTGTGACTTTGGAGAGAAATCTTTCTCGCACGTGAGGGATTTACATATGATCAAACTATGTTAGTATTGTTGAGAGAACTTGCACTAGAGAGAGTATGAACCCTAGGCCTTGTTTCTAAACATTGCAATACCATTTGTGCCCACTTTTATGATTAGTTACCTTGCTGATTTGATATTTTCAGATTACAAAAACCTATATATACATCCATATTACACTTGTATCACCATCTCTTCGCCAAACTAGTGCACCTATACAATTGACCATTGTATTGGATGTGTTGGGGACACAAGAGACTCTTTGTTATTTGGTTGCAGGGTTGTTTGAGAGAGAACATCTTCATCCTACGCCTCCCATGGATTGATAAACCTTAGGCCATCCACTTGAGGGAAATTTGCTACTGTCCTACAAAGCTCTACGCTTTGAGAAACATGAGTCTACAAGAAGAAGGTTGCGTAGTAGACATCAATGTTTTATTTTTTGTGTGCATGTATTGTTGATGCAAAGTTATTGTGATTCTCCTATTGGTTCGATAGCCTTGGTTCCCACTGACGTAAATACTTATCTCTACAATATTGCTTCACCCTTCCTTTTCAGGGGAAAACCCAACATAACTCACGAGTAGTAAAAGAATTTCTAGTGTCGTTGCCGGGGAGATATTGCCAACTTCGCACGAGTTCCCTTCACATAAACTATCAATCACTTATTCTACCTTTTGCTTGTATTTTATTTTTATTTTTATTTTATTTTACAAAAAGATCAAAAAACACAAAATATTTATATTTGCTTGTTTTCCTACTTTACTTGTTTGCTTGCTTTGTCTCTATGTCTCAAGAAAATACCAAATAGTGTGACTTTACAAATACTAATAACATTTATTTTATTAGTACTCCAATACCACCTGCCACTAGTGCGGAATCTTTTGATATAAATGTCGCTTGCTGAATTTTGTTATGAAAGACCAATTTGCTGGAAGTCTTAACGAGGAGCTGCTCCACACCTTAATAGCTTCGTTGAATTATGTGATATGCAAAACAAAAAGGATGTGGATAATGATGTGGTTAAGTTGAAATTATTTCCTTTCACACTGAGAGATAAAGCTAAAAATTGGTTTTCATCCTTGCCTCGCAATAGTATTGGAACTTGGGATAAGTGTAAGGATGCTTTTATTGCTAAGTATTCCCCTCCTACTAAGATTATATCTCTCTGAAATAAAATTATGAATTTTAAACAACATTATCAAGAACATGTTGCACAAGCTTGGGAGATAATGACATTAATGATTAGAATTTGTCCCACTCATGGCTTAAATTTATGGATGATAATATAAAATTTCTATGAGGGACTAAACTTTGTGTCGAGAAATCTTCTAGACTCTTCTCCAGGTGGTAACTTTATGGAAATTACATTGGGAGAAGCTACAAAACTAGTGTTCAATATTACGACAAATTATTGTCAATGGCACACCGAACGAGCTCCAACTGGTAAGAAGGTAAATTCTATTGAAGAAATTGCTACTTTGAGTAATAAGTTGGATTCTCGTATGAATTTGTTTGCTAGTAAGAATGCTCATGTTGATCCCAATGATATGCCACTCTCTACTTGTCGGTGCACTAGAGTTTTGGGTTCTCTAGTGCACCTTACTCGTGCACGGGCAGTAGTAGCCACCCCGGTGGCAAGGTCCGACAGGGAGCAGCTAGATACATATACAGGAGAATCAAGAGAACATCCAAACAATCAAGGCTGAAGGAAAGATCCCCGACAAGACCTTACCGGGATGGCCATCAAACCCCCGGCAAGGCGAAGCCCTGGCAAGACCCCGCCAGCGCAGAGGCTAGGTGTCATCTCACTTGGGCACATGTCAAGGTATCGGCGATGGAGGGGCTAAGCGGTGCCGATGGGACGGGGTCCTGTCCTGTCATGTGGACGGTTAGAGGCACCAGACGGAGCATTAAATGCGCCTGTCTTACACCATCAGTGTTAGGTATGATAGCACTTTAGCTCTGTACACCCCGTGTACGCACTGTACGCCATTGTTGGGATCCCCTTGGTCATATAAAAGGAGGCCCATGGCGTTACATTAGAGGATCTTTTTGACCAATCTTCTAGCTCACGTGCGTAGCAGTTGTATTCGGCCGCAGACACGGCGCTCCTATTGCTAGAACCCAAGAACACACATAATACATAAAGCAAGAGTAGAGTTTTACGCTTCTCAGCGGCCCGAACCTGGGTAAAAATCCCCCGACGCTGCTTGTTCGTCCTGCTCTTCGCGCACACTAGTCTCCCTGCTGAACCAAAAGGTGTCCTCCCGATCCCATAGGTGTTCGTCCCCCATGACATCTCTGGCGCACCAAGTAGGGGGGGGTTGCATAAACCTGGTCCAACGATCAGCGCGTTAGTTCCTCCATCATACTCATCGCCATGGCTCCCAAGAAGAAGGGTTTCACGGCGGTGGAGTTGTCTACATCCGCCATGCCCGGAGCCGCCTAAGCGGGCGATGGAGCGGACGCAGGCGGAGGGAGCGGAGATCCTATGCACACGCGGCGCTCCGGTGATCAAGGCCAAGGAAGCGGCGACGCCCGCCACGGAGACGCTCACAGCGGCGCCGGAACCCCCACGCCGCTGGATCCCATGACGTAGCTATGCCGCCCGTGGGCGGTATGGTGAACTCCAGGGACGGAAGGGCACCCTCCAAGACACCCACGCCGGCACGTAGGCTGCGAGCTTCTTAGGACACACGAGAAGAGTAGCGCCGTGGTGCCGGTGGTTCCCAATGTCCTCATGGAAAAGCTCCTACGCATCGCTCCCAAGATGTGCGGGACCAGCATGCATGCCGGCATGCTAGTGGGAGTGGTGTGCCATCGCGAGACCGCGATGGAGCTCCTTCTAACACGGTTAGGAGTCAGAGCACCTCGCATTCTTCATGTCGTTCGATGCTGACCACGTCGGAAGAAGCAATGGCGCGGGCACAATTGCTCCTGAATTCCCCTTTTGCTACGGAGAAGCTCGACGAGTGGAGATCCGCCATTTAGAGCCTCCTCAGCCTCATCGATACGTTCCGGTATACCGAGCCGGCTCGCGCCAATGGCGAGGGGGCTAGAGGTGGTGCGACCACAGTACACTCTCCTTTGCAGCAACAACACAGGTCATCGACTCGTCGGACCGACGTTTGTGACGGTTACTCGATGACATCATCTGATCCACGGACTCACCGCGATCAGCATCAAGTTCTTCGGGAGCGCACCAAGGAAGACGCTCGGACTACGATCGAGCGGCGGTGGGAAGCACGCCATCAATCTGATAAGTGTGTGGGGCCCATTGTGCACATATCCGCGCCAGGGTATCCTGTCAGCCTACCTTACGAGGTGGGTTGTCCAGCATTTACCAGTGAGCTGCGACGAGTCCAGTGAGCTGCGACGAGTCCAGTGAGTTGCGGCGAGTCCAATGAGCTGCGGCGAGTCCAGTGTCCCAACTCCCGAACATTCAAGCCAGAGGTCCCGGAGAAATATGATGGCAAGACTCACCCGTCGGAGTTCTTGAGCATCTACACCATTGCGGTGCAGGCTTCCGGGGCTCGCAACAACAAGATACTCGCCAATTACTTCCCATTGGTGCTCAAGCCCAACGTCAGGTCGTGGTTCATGCATCTGCCGGAGAATTCCATCACCTCCTGGGCAGACCTGTGCCTGGAGTTTGTCGGCGCCTTTACCGGAGGCCACCAAGCTCCTCGTCAAGAAAGTGACTTGCACATCATTCCCCAAAAAGAAGGCAAGACCCTGCGCAAGTACATCCAAAGGTTTAGCTTTGTGCATCACGCCGTTGTTATTAGCGCATTCCACCAGAATGTGCACAACCGCAGGATGCGCGAAGAGCTGGCGATGAACATGGTCAGGGATGTTGCCGAGCTTTATGCTCTGGCTGATAGATGTGCCCGAGCCAAAGAAGGGAGGAGACTCCCCGGCGAAGAAGCTGGCGTTGGAGTCAACTCCGTGATGAAGACGACACCGCCCCGACAAAGAAAAACCGGCGGCGGAACGAGAAATGCAAGAGTAAGACTGTGCTTGCCGTCAAGGATCCGACAATGTTGACACTGCCAAGAAAACTAAAGTTGACATTCCCGGCAAGGAGGTTGCCGGGTGAACCTCGTGAAAGGCCTTGGCGGCCACCGACAAGACAGAAGGCTCCGACAAGCACTACTGCAAGATCCATCGCACAAGGGCCACGACCTCCAAAACTGCCGACAAGTTGAGCAACTCGTCGAGAAGCAGAAGGCTGAGTACATGAGACGAGATAAGGAGAAAGCCCAAAACGGTGTAGAAGGTTCTGGCAAGAAGCATAGTAACCGAGGAGGTAGCCGTAGCAAGACCAAGCAACAGACGGAGAGCCCGCTCGAGGTCGTGATGAAGAAGGAGAGGATGACGATTGCAACGAAGAGGACGATGATTCCAGCGAGCATGAGTTCCAGAAGGCTATGGATATGATGTGCATCGAGGGAGGTGCCTCGTCGCATTCCTCTTACCGCCAACTCAAGCAGTGGGAGCGCGAGGTTAATGCGGCGGAGCCGTCTATCGGTGCCGAGAAACCTCTGAAGTGGTCCAACACTCCTATCAATTTTGACGCTGACAATCAGCCTGATCGCACAACTACAGTCGGGTGTCTACCATTGTTGGTTTCACCGACAATTTGCAACCTCAAGGTGACGAAAATGCTACTCAACAGTGGGGCCAGCCTGAACCTAATCTCGCCAGACGTCAACCAGAGGCTGCAAATTCCTGATGGAGATCTTGAGCTGACGGTCACATTCCAAGGGGTCAATTCAGGAGAACTCATCCGGAGGGCAAGATCACACTGCCGATAACATTTGGTAGTGACATAAATTCCATAACAAAGAAGATCGCCTTTGACGTCGCCAAGATCTCGTTGCCATACAACAGTGTCCTTGGCCATCCAGCGCTGGCCAAGTTCATGGAGGACACCCACTTCTCTTACAATGTGCTGAAGATGCCCGGGCCAATGAGCATCATCACGATAGACTCTGACAAGAAAGGTACACTCATCTGCGCCGACCAACTCTACCGTGAGGCAGTTGTTACACCTGTCGCCAAGGCACTTGCTCCTATCACTGAAGCTCCAGGGGGAAAGAAGACCGGCAAGGCCTCTAGCGCACATTCCGGCAAGCGCACCTCCTCGGAGTGCTGCACTCCCGTTGACGATGTGTCGGAGAGCTCCACCGGCAAGAACAAGAAGTCCAAGGCAGCTCCACCGGAGATGAGAAGGTGCGCTCTCGTTGACGATGTGTCGGAGAGCTCCACCGGCAAGAACAAGAAGTCCAAGGCAGCTCCACCGGAGACCAAAAATGTGCCCGTCAAGGAGGATGGCACAGAGGGCACTTTCACCATAAGTTCCACCCTTGATGACAAACAGGAAAGTGTGCTCGTTGCCTTCCTACGGGCGAATGTCGACGTGTTTGCATGGCAACCGTCTGATGTCCCTAGTGTTCCCAGGGAGGTGATTGAGCACCATCTTGCTATCTGTCCTCATGCACGGCCCGTCAAGCAGAAAGTGAGGAAGCAAGCCTTGGAGAGACAAGAATTCATTACCGAGGAAATCAAAAAACTGGAAGTGGCATGTCTGGTCAGAGGGGTGCTCCACCCAACATGGTTGGCCAATCCAGTCGTAGTGCGCAAGGCGAATGGGAAATGGAGGCTGTGTATTGACTATATAGATCTCAATAAAGCTTGTCCAAAAGATCCCTTTCCCTTGCCGCGCATCGACCAGATTGTGGATTCCACTATCAATTGTGACTTGTTGTCGTTCCTCGATGTGTACTCAGGGTACCATCAGATTTAAATGTCGAAGGAAGACGAAGAGAAGACCGCATTTATCACCCCATGTGGTACGTACTACTTCGTGCGAATGCCTTTCAGGTTGAAAAGTGTTGGTTCAACATTTGCAAGAGTGGTCCAGATTGGTTTTGAACCCCAGCTACATAGGAATATGGAAGCTTATATGGATGACATAGTGGTCAAAACCAAGGACAAGGCAACACTCATACAAGACCTAGAAGAGACGTTTGCAAATCTGCGCAAGATCAACTTGAAGCTCAAACCCGAGAAGTGTGTGTTTGGCGTTCCATCCGGCAAACTTCTCAGGTCCTTTCTGTCTCAGCGTGGGATTGAAGCAAACCTTGACAAGATCAAGTCGATTGATCAGATTGAAGCACCAAAGCGCGTCAAGGATGTATGCCGTCTTGCCAGTTGCGTCGCAGCTCTAAGCAGGTTCATCTCAAAATCCGTCGAGCGTGCCCTACTATTCTTCAAGATCTTGAAGAAGGCATGTTTGATGAAATGGACTCCGATAGCAGAGGCAGCGCTGCAGGATTTGTAGAAGTACCTCTCCTCTCCGCCAACACTAGTCGCGCCTAGGCCACAAGAACCGTTGCTGCTATATCTAGGGGCGACGAATCAAGTGGCTAGTGTTGCGCTGGTGGCATAGAGGGAAGCTGACGAAGAGGCGACGATAGGGGTAAGACTGCCAAGCGATGAGCTAGGAACTCCCCGGGCAGGTCCTGATGCCGGCAAGGCAGGGTTAGTATAGAGCGATGAGCTGGGAACTCCCCCGACAGGTCCTGATGCCGACAAGGCAGGGTCAGTACGGACAGACGAAGCAACGCAGAAGAAGAAGATGGTGCAGCGCACTGTTTATTTTGTCAGTTCCCTCTTGCAGGGAGCTAGGTTAAGATACTCTGGTGTGCAGAAAATGCTTTTCGGTCTCCTTATGGCGTCGGGAAAGCTGTGCCACTACTTCCAAGCACACGAGATCACCGTCGTCACTCGCTTTCTGCTGCAATGGATTCTGCGAAATATAGACGCCACCGGCAGGATTGTGGAGTGGGCTTCGGAGTTGTCGAGCTTTGGTCTCAAGTTTGAAAGTATTTCAACTATCTAGAGGAGAGCCCTGGCAGAATTCATTGCAGAATGGACTCCAACGCCAGACGAAGAGGTCCAAGAAACAACCTTTCCCAGCAAGGAAACTAAGCAAAGAATGGGCCATGTATTTTGATGGGGCTTTCTCCCTACAAGGTGCCGGTGCCGGTGTGCTGCTTGTCGCACCCACCGGAGAGAACCTTAAGTACGTGATTCAAATGCACTTTCCCCAGGAGAGATCAACAGACAATACGGCAGAGTATGAAGGACTGCTTGCCGGTCTTAGGATCACGACAGACCTTGGAATCAAGAAGCTCATCGTCAGAGGTGATTCACAGCTTGTCATCAAGCAAGTTAACAAGGATTATTAGAGCCCGTTGATGCAGGTTTACGTGGATGAACTGAGGAATCTAGAGGAGCGCTTCGACGGCCTGCAAACAGAGCATGTTCCTCATGCGGAGAACAACATTGCCGATGAGCTATTGAAGCGCGCTGCCCTCAAGTTACCTGTGGAACTGGAAACTTTTGTGCTCAAGCTGACTCAGCCATCCATAGCACCGTCAACAAAGCAAGATAAAAGAAGGTAGTTGAATTACGGCTAGTACCTCCCCGCTGAGCTCCTAGAAGCCGTCGGCAAGGGAGTTGTCGAGAACAACACCAAGCTTGTCAAGGGGCAACAGGCTCCGGCAAGATCTCAGGTCTTTGCCATAGTGACGAACGCTCCCGCGGCAAAAGACATGCCTTTAGTCCTTGCCGTCGAGCCCCAGGCTCCGGCATGGGCACAACACATTGTTCAATTCCTCCAGACAGGAGAACTCCCTGAGGAACAAGAGGAAGCAGAGAAAGTAGCCCGTCAATCCAGTATGTACCAGTTTGTGGATGATGTCCTATATAGAAAGAGTCCAAACGGTGTGAAATTAAAGTGTGTTCCTCAGGAGGATGGACAGGAGCTGTTGGCAGAGATACATGGAGGCATATGTGGCTCCCACATAGGGTTAAGAGCACTGGTCGGCAAAGCATTCTGGCAAGGTTTATTCTGTCCCACAGCCCTCCGTGATGCAACTGCGCTAGTAACCAAGTGTGAAGCATGACGGTTCCATTCAAAGAAGCTACATCAACCAGCTCAAGCTCTTCAAACAATCCCTCTCTCCTGGACACTTTTGGTCTCGGGGCTCGACATCTTGGGCCCCTTTCCCTGTGCTACTGGGGGCTTTGAGTACTTGTACGTTGCAATCGACAAGTTCACAAAGTGGCCGGAAGTGGAGACAGTGAGAAAGGTGACAGCATAGTCAGCCGTCAAGTTCTTCAAAGGAGTAGTCTACGCTTTGGTGTTCCCAGCAGGATCATCACTGACAACGGAATGCAGTACACAAGCCGCACCTTCAAGCAGTATGTCGAGGACCTTGGCAGCAAAATCTATTTTTCTTCTGTCGCTCACCCAAGGAGCAACGGCCAAGCAGAAAGGGCGAGTGCTGAAGTGCTGCGAGTGCTTAAAACAAGCACTTTTGACAAGCTGCACAAGTGCGGAAGGCGCTGGGTTGACGAGTTGCCGACGGTTCTTTGGTCGATTGGAATGACACCAAATCGAGCCACCGGCCAGACACCCTTCTCCCTGGTATACGGGGCGGAAGCAGTTCTCCCCATGGAACTCATATACGGGTCACCTCGAGTGCTCGCTTATGATGAGCTTGAGCAAGAGCAGCTGCGACAAGATGATGTGACGCTCCTTGAGGAAGACCGTCTTCGGGCTGCTGTGAGAGCTGCACGCTAATAGCAAGCTTTGCACCACTATCAGAGCCGCAAGGTTCGTGCCGAAGCCTTGAGGAAGGTGACCTTGTTCTTCGGCGCGTTTAGTCGGCCAAGAATTCAAACAAGTTGACGCCGAAGTGGGAAGGCCCTTATCGGGTAGTACGAGTCACCAGGCCTGGCGTCGTCCGCCTAGAGACCGAAGATGGCGTTTCGGTGAACAACTCCTGGAATATCGAGCATCTTCATAAGTTCTACCCATAAGGCGCGGTTGTCGGGCCTCCCGGCAACCACCTTTTGTACAATTATTGCCGGCAAGGCATGTGATCCTTTGTACAAAGCCAGGCGCAGAACCTGTGCATAGCTGAATAAGACCGAGCGTTCTGCAACTCTTGTTGATTTCCATGTTTACTTGTTTTGCATGCTTATCCAAGATGTTGCATTACGCCTATTCCCGGCAAGTATTTACGGACCGTCAATGTTCCACATCTCTAGTTTCTCTTCTTCTTTTTTCTTAAAAGACAAACGGTTCTCTTGCGTGCAAGTTTGCCGGGGGGAGAGATGGTATGGGCACCAGCGACGTTCAAAATGGGCATCTTGCGGGAAGGACGGAAAAGTACCGCGACGGGAAGATAAGTTGCTAGACCCTAAGTGGATTTTTTCTGTGAAGTTATTTTCCTTGGACGATTTCAACTTTTGTATGGAAAACCTGCACGCTAAGAAACCTTGCCATGATTGATGGCACCCTTGCTCTGTTTCGAGTCCGCTCAACAGCTTAAGTGGTTGCGCTCACGCCCTTGTCCTGTTTCGAGTCTGCTCAATGGCTCAAGTGGCTGTGCTCCCGCCCTTACTCTATTTCGAGCCCACTCAACAGCTTAAGTGACCATGCCAAGAACATCAAGGTATCTTGCCGGCAGTGGCACCACCAGCAGGCTGCTAAGGACCCGTTCCTTGAAGCGCTCGCGGTAGGCCAGCACATGTTGGCAAGGTTTTTCCAAAAAAGCATAGGGAAAAACCATGCAAAGAGGAATCTAACAAGGAGAATAATATGCATTCACTCAATTAGGGTGAAATTTACATGAGATGTCGCATCTTCCTAAGTTCATCTTTATTTGACTTTCTCCACTAGGGGAGATTGCAAGAAGAAAAATATATGAGGAGGAGGCACATTACAAGGAGAAAAAGATGGCAAGGGGCCTCTGTCGAGAGCCTGCTCCCCTTGGGCCATCATTGCATAGAGGATAAGACCAGCACTGCGCGGACGAGAGGGGGGGCCAGAAGCTGAAGTCCATGGGACTGCCGGAAGATCTAGCTGGAAGATGAGGCAGTGCTCGGGACAAGGACCCCCGGCAGGATCGTCCTACTTGGGAGAGGAGAGGCGCGAGGCTGACGGTGATGGTTCAACCGACGGTCAGTCCAAGTCGAGGTCGTCGTATTCCCACTTGACGGCCTGAAGACCGGACTCATCGTTGTCGTCTTCACCACTGTCCTCCTTGTCACTATCACTCGAGGAGGGACCTTCGGCTCCACTCGAGCTCTCTATGCAGCAGCTGAGACGAACGCTTGATCGCCCTTAAATCTTGACGGAGAGCAGATTGGCCTCCGTCATTTTGAAATGACGGACGTGCCCATCCTGGAGGTTGTGGCTGTGGGCAAAGGATTTCCAGCCGCGCCTGAAGAGCATGACGCGGCTCTCCGGGTACTCGACGTCCACCCGCGTGGCGCCATTGCAGCAGCCATGCGCCCGTAACCACCAAACGGGCAGCTCATCGGCCTCCATCGCCCTGGCGAAAGGGTGAGGGAGGCACAAATGGCTCCGAAGGGTACTGCGCAGTTTAAGGACGAACTCCAACGTCGTCCCCTCGGCATGGGTCTCTTCAAGGAAGGTGCCCGACGTCGGAGGGAGAGATGGAGTAGCACTCCGCCTCCCCCGGCCTCAACCCCTATGGCGACCATGGCCTCTCGCACTTCTCCCGCCACGAGCACCCGGGTCACCCTCCGCCTCTATGGCGGAAGTGGTGGCATGATCCAGACGATAACTCCTCCTTGGGCGGAGGATGGTGGTCGCCCTCTCCCCCTATTCATGGCTAAGGGCAGGCACCACTCAAGGTTAGGAAGAGATGGAAGGGCGAGATCTGGAGGTTCGCACTCGATGAGGAAGGAAGGATGGATGAGCATCGCCCCTACTACCCCTCAATTTATAGGGGGAAGTACGGGGCTGGCTCTCTCCCGCTCCAAGAGTCGCCACCCACCTCCTTCAATAGCGTCGCCCACGATCACGAGGCGAACAGCAACCGCCCCGTTGCTCCAATCCACGGCGCTGAAGTTGCTGCCACGGCCAGGACTTTAAGTCAAGGGCGCCCGTTGCTGGCTCCCCGCTATGCATGCGGCGCGCGTGGAGGAAACGGCCTGGCGCATCAATTGAAATGATTATTAACGCTCCACGCACGTATCCCACGACACGCATCTTGCGACATCGTGGGGAGGCGTAGTAAGCGGAATGATTACAACCATAGGCTCCTGCCACGCATGCTCATGCACTGTTTGGGCCTAGCCCAACAACGCCTCGCACCGTGTGTGGACCAGGCCCGGGGACTCCTGTCGGTGCACTAGAGTTTTGGGTTCTCCGGTGCCCCTTACTCGTGCATGGGCAGTAGTAGCCACCCCAGTGGCAAGGCCCGACAGGGAGCTGCTAGATACAGATAAAGGAGAATCAATAGAACATCCAAACAATCAAGGCCGAAGGCAAGACCCCCGGCAAGACCTTGCCGGGATGGCCTTCAAATCCCCTGCAAGGCGAAGCCCCGGCAAGACCCTGCCAATGCAGAGGCCTGGTGTCGCCTCACCTTGGCACGTGTCGAGGTGCCGGCGATGGAGGGGCTAAGCGGTGCCGATGGGACGGGGTCCTGTCCCATGCCGTGGACGGTCAGAGGAACCAGACGGAGTACTAAATGCGTCTGTCTTACACCGTCAGTGTTAGGTATGATAGCACTATAGCTATGTACACCTCGTGTACGCACTGTACGTCGTTGTTGGGATCCCCTTGGTCATATAAAAGGAGTCCCATGGCGTTACAGTAGAGGATCTTTTTGACCAATCTTCTAGCTCACGCACATAGCAGCTGTGTTTGACCGCATACATGACACTACTGTAGCTAGAACCCAAGAACACACATAATACACAAAGCAGGAGTACGTTTTTACGCTTCTCAGCGGCCCGAACCTGGGTAAAAATCCCCCGTCGCTGCTCGTTCGTCCTGCTTTCGCACACACCAGTCTCCCTACCAAACCAAAAAGGGGTCCTCCCGATCCCATAGGTGTTCGTCCCCCACAACACTACTTTTATTGAGCAAAATAATGATGCTATTGATGTCAATTTCGTCTCTTGGAATAATTTCAACAAAAATGCTTATAGAGGGGATTTGAATCCTAGACCGTATCCCAGTAATTCCTCCAATAATTATGGTATTCCTATGTTAAAAATTCCAAAAGTAATAATTGGATTCCCTGTGATCTTGATAACACCATTAAATAATTTATTAGTTCTCAAAAGATTTTTCAATACTATGGTAGAAGAAAAAATTACATGAAGTTAATGTTATGGCTAGAAACATGGTTGGATTGATCATGATGTGGAAAGTCTTAAAATTAAAAAAATTCCATCCAAGTATGATATTAATGAGTCCATTAAATCCATCCAAATCTCCATTAGTGAAAGTAAAGAGAGGACCGCTAGGTTGAGAGCTAAGCGAGGTTTTCTAGAAAAGGCTATTCATCCTGTTTTTTATCGGAATCATGGTGAAGATATTAAAATGAGATATGCTTCACCCATTGAACCTTTTTTCACTAAAATAAAACTTGATGAAAAATGGACTGGAGATGAGTCAAGTTTAGCTAGAAGGCATTCCAATATTTTGGAGGGTGATGATCTTAATGATAAAAATGAAAAATGGGTTTGGTGAGGTCAATACTTCACATAGTGATGTGCCCACTATTTTGGATTAAAAAGGCTTTAATTATGAAAGTTTTTATTTGGTCGAATGTATTTCATTATTGTTGCATCCATGATAAATTCACCTAATGCTTATGAAGAAAATAAAGCCTTTACTAAGCACATTGTGTAAGCTATGATAAAAGCTCGTGAAGAGAAAGTTGAACTAGAGGTTTCAATACCTAGGAAATTGCATGATGAATGGGAACCTACTATTAAAATAAACCTTAAATATTATGAATGCAATTCTTTGTGTGACCTTGGTGCTAGTTATTCTGCTATACCTAAATCTTCATGTGATGTGTTAGGTCTCACCGATATAATTGAACATTCTCTTAACTTGCATTTAGAGCATTCCACTATTAAGAAACCATTGGGTATAATAGATGATGTGCTGATTCTTGCTAATAGAAATTATGTGCCCGTGGATTTCATTGTGCTTGATATTTAATGCAATATATCTTGTCCTATAATACTTGGTAGGCCTTTCCTACGAGTTATAGGTGCTATTATTGATATGAAAGAAGGTAATATAAGATTCCAATTCCCATTAAAAAAGGGATGCAACACTTTCCTGGGAAGAGGATTAAACCATCGTATCATTCTATTATGAGGGCCACATATAGAATTAATTTGAAGGACGACAATACTTGAAACAATACATTATGCCTAGCTAGGGGATTAAACAATAACGCTTGTTGGGAGGCAACCCAATAGTTATCTTAACCTTTTGCTTTCACTTTTTTTTATTTTGAGTTCTCACAATTTTTTCTACTTTAATGGTTGTTTTTTTATGTTTAAATTAGTGTTTGTGCCAAGTAAAGCTTTTGGGATAATTTGGAAGACACTAGACTCGATTCTGTGCAATAAAGAAACTTTTTTGCCCAGTATAGAATTTCTCTGATTTTACTGGATAGTCTTTTCGATCTGAATTTTGGACAAAGTATTTCTATACAACTTTCCCAGGTTTTCTTAATTTTTAAGAATTTTTGGAGTTACATAAGTATGGTTTTAGTACATATCATTAGAGAATGTTATGTTTTAGACATATTCAATTTTTGCTTGCATAGTTTGCTTGTTTTGATGATGGTATGGATTGTATCGTGGTGTATAAGTAATGGATAAGTTGGAATAAAGTACCTACTATGCAATAATGAAATGTGAATCAATTTATAATAGTACCTAAAGTAGTTGATATGTCTATTATACTGATGGATGTCGCGAGGTTTTGTTGTGTTTTATGTGCTGAAGTAGTCAAGTTTTGGGTGAGACAAAGATGTATGAAGGAATAATGAGTGGAAAGACCCTAAGCTTGGAGATTCGCAAGGCATCCAAGGTAATATTTAAGGAATACCCAAGCATCTAAGCTTGGGGATGCCCAGGAAGGCATTCCCTCTTTTGTCTCCAATCTATCGGTATGTCAGTTGGAGCTATTCTTTTATCCATCACATGATATGAGTTTTGCTTGTAGCATCACGTATTATAGTTTCTTTATATTTTAGTTTGCCACAATCATTGTTTTCTAGACACACTTTACAACACATTTTCATCATAATTTGTTAGAATACTCTCTGTGCTTCACTTATATATTTTGAGTTAGGCAGTTGCTCTAGTGACTCACTTATATCTTTTTAGAGCATGGTAGCTATCGTATTTTATTTACTTTCTTTTTTATTTTACTTTATATTTATCTATCTATCACTATCAGAAGTAATCCTTGCAAGAACGAGTTCAAGGGGCTTGACAACCCTCTTGCCCCGCGTTGAGTGCAAGTGTTTGGTTTTGTGTGTGTAGATATTGTTGACGCAAATTTGTTGTGATTCTCCTAATTTTTAGATAACATTGGTTCTCACCAAGGAAAATACTTATCACTATTATATTGCTTCACCCTACCTCTTCGGGAAAAAAACCAACGCAACTCACAAGTAGTAAGACCCTATAGATGATATTGTACCTTTCCTTACTGACGATGTAACATTTATTTCCAAATAATAAAGTTGGTGTTTATTTGAAAAACAGACCACCAAAAGAGTAGTGTATTACCTCCATCGAAGAGCGTCGAAACCTGTATAAACCTTTGTGCATACTCCCATAAATACTATTTGATAGATACTATTGCCTCTACATACACACCCTATAGTATTATGAAGATTATATGCACGTCAATTGGCTACCACCTTGGGGTAAGCATCTATCGACATCATGGTGCAGATGCTTCCTTCATCGACTCTAGCTGGCAACATTTATTTCAGAGTCCTTGAGTTCTCTATTGATGACTCAGCATGACATCCCCATGCCCCATTGAACAAGGTTGACCTGCCAGCGCGTGGGAGCATCAATTACCGGACGAAACTAGTAGGGCGTTTTGAGCCTTCAGCTCCCGGTTTTGCACCCGCTGGTCATATTGGCGCCACCATGCCGTCGGAAGCGCCCGGGCAAGCCTCGCCACAATTTCGTCGTTCCACGTGTTCGCTCGTCAGGATGATGGATACCGAATCGTTGATCCCTCTGCTGGAGTCTGACTTCGGGGAGTAAGATGGTTGTGGGACTCAAGGTTCTATGACGGGAGCTTTCATGGCTGGCACAACCCCCCACCTCGAATCTAGCCTTCGAGGGGTTGAACGAGTCGGTCCATCTGCTGCAGCCGACAATGTCGTGGCAGGCGACAAGCAGTATCTCACTTATGAGGAGCGGGAGGCCGCTAAAAAACATCTCTAATCCCAAATCTAAGGGGATTTATCGACTCACAAAGCTTTAGAGGCGACACTTAAAGTTCACACAATTACTTGACCCACTTATCAATTTTTGAGACAATTAACAATTAACAAATTCAAGAAAAAATAAGTAATGTCGTAAGATAACAAGGAGTTTGCAATTTCATTCTCATTATTACACTCTTCGTTGTCATGAGGTCATCACTCTTCTCCCTCCATCACCATCAATCCCTCGCCCCTCCGACCCCTTATCCTTCCCGCTCTGCTCATCCTTCCCTCACTCCTCCTGCAACTCATCTCATCCCATCGGATGGAGGTTGGCATTCGGCCCTTAAACTAGAGACTGCATGTTTGGCAAACATTCCTTTTTAATAACTAGGAGGCGAATTTCAATGCATGGTGATAGCTACACACCCTTTCTATAAGTGTCTTTTTTATATATACGAGATGTCGGGTTTCAATGGTATTGACACAAGTGCATTTTTGTTGTATAGAAATGGCCTTTTCTCACTTCTCTTTGTCTTTTTATTACCTTTTTCTGACATAAATGCCTTTTCCTTGTGTAGAAAGAGCGTTTCTCACTAATTTCAGCCTTTTTGCTTGCCATTCTAGCATAATTGACTTTTTGCTTGCCTGGCTGGTCCAAAGGAATGATATTTTTGTTACAAAGTTATTTTTCATAGTTCAAAATAATTTGCTAAATTAATTAGAGATAAAAATTAAGGCCGTGTGCAGCTATTACCATGGGTAGCAAATTATTTCCATTAATAACTAATACAATGCTCACCGCAAAATAAAATACTAGAACAGATAAACACTACTAACAAGAATGCTTGATCCCATGAATAATACTTATATGTTATTTGAGACAACAAAGCTCAATAATGGTGGGTTTTGTTTGAGCCTAGCCAAGTCCACCAAATTCGATTAAAGGTTTTGTGTTGCAAGAAAATCGAAGTATAGTTGGTTAGAATACATGGGCTTGCCAAAATATTGGTAATCTTCCAAGCAAGAGACAATACTTTGGCTATGACAAAAAGAAATGATATTGATTGTTGCGGTTATCATTCAAGCATACATCAAGCCAAGAATTGGCCACAAATTGTTCCTAAAAATTACGCACTAACTTGCTGGTTACATACTCCCCTAATTTATATACGGTTCTTGTAAGAAAGGAAATTACAAAGTGACTCCTCTATTTTGCAAACAATAACTGAAACTGGAAGATGGAAGAAACTAAATCCCCTAATTCATTCGATCACAAAGATCCGACCTTGCATGGCAAGATCAGTTCTCCTTTGCTGGCATTGTGCAATGGCGTGATCATTGGTGGTCTCCGGGGCTTTCTTAGAGCCTGGAGGTTAAAAATAGGTGGCGCATGGACCCAGCAGCAGCTGCACACGACATTGGAGAAATGCCGCCGGACAGTACACCGAGTCATCAGGACGTCGATCGAGGATCATTCCCCGGCGGCGAAAGAGCCCGGCGGAGGACAAGATCATTCCAGATCGATCAACCTTGCAGCAGAGCAGAATGGGAAGAAGACCGACGACCAGACCTAGGTCCGGGTCATGGAGTTTATTGCCACACGTACCTCATCAGTCGTCGAAAAGCTTGATCGGCCCCAACACCGCGACGACGGAGCAGCCTGAAGCATCTGCGACGGGAACGACGACAGGACGGCCAGCTTGCCCAGCCTGCCGCGTGAACCAACCCGGAGAAGCCATGCAGCTCCACCGAGGAAAAAGTGCAACCCAAGTATACATAGCAGTTACTACCTAGGTACTAGGAGTTACCAAATGGAAAAGCTAGGAGGAGCTACATGATCGCACACGCCGCGTTGGGGTTCTCGTCGGAGAAGGCCCCGGTGTACCTAGTCTCGGTGGACGTGGCGCGCGCGAGCGGCGCGCCGCCGGGGTTGGCCATGACGTCGCGCACGTACCCGGCGGGCGCCTTCTTGTCGTAGGCGCCGGGCGCGTAGGGGTGCGCCACGACGTCGTAGGGCACGTAGGGCCAGGGCTCGACGCGCTTGCCGGTCTTGCGCGCCACGCGGCGCATCACCTTGGCGGCGTCGACGTAGCCGGTGACGGTCACCCTGTTCTCCCTGGGGACGACGTCGATGCCGGTGACGCCGTCCATCCCCTCCAGCGTCTTGCGGATCTTGCTCTCGCACCCTGCGCAGTCGATCCGGACCTTCATCAACACCGTCTCCAGCTGCCGCCCCTTCTGCAGGTGGCGCCGCCGCTCCGTCAGGGGAGACGGGCACAGCCCCGACAGGGCCTCGAGGAAGCCCATCGATCAAGCGGAGGCGGAGCTCTGGCGATGTGTACAGTGTTGTGGTGCCGCTGGATCCTCAATGGATGGATCGACGAGGGTTTATATGCGGCCGAGCGGGCGACGAAGACTGGATCGATCGATCGAAGAGCGACCAGGAGCCACCTGTTCCCTAGGAGCAAGACGTGAGAGGTGAGGTGCTTGGCCCGGGGTTAGGCTCAGGGGGTCACACGTCGACGAGCATGTCTCGCTGTCGCGTGCCGGAACCGCGCCCACGCTCACGCTCACGTCGTCGTCGTCCTATATTACTTCGGGACCAGAGTCAGCCCGGCCGGAGGCTCACAGACTGCAGCTTTCTCCGGATCTCTGCGCCCGCCCGTTGCCTAGTGCCGACTAGCTGTCGCCGTCGCGAGTCCACAAGCACAAAGGACCACACGTCGGCAAACAATATTCTTCTTTTTTCCCTTTTATGGCAACAAATATCTCCTCTTTCACGGGAGATTTCCGGCCTACGGTTCGTTTTCCCGCAAGCTTGACGAGTAGAATCACACGCTTAGCGCGTGGAATGACACGCTTAGCTAGCGTGTAGAATGGAGAGACCATACATTATCTCTGTTTATTAGTCGTGACGACATATAGGATTTCTTACAAGTCCCAGTCGATTTATAAAAGTGCACTGTTCCTTTTTCCCTTTTTTGGGGAAGAAAAATGCACTTCTCAGTGAACTGAAGTCTACCTTAATTAACAGAAAGTAAATATGAGTAAAGAGGATGCTGGGGCATATAACTTTGATTTTCCAATTTACAATATATTGATTCTTTTAGGGGATAATTGATTTATTGATGGATGTGTCTAAAACCAAGAACCTAATTCATTACGCGCGAATGTGTGGACAAATGCCTTACAACTCGACATGCTGTGCACCGCGCGATCGACGCCACAACGTTGTGCTCGCTCACGAGATGTGAGCTGACGCCAGAGGCGTCAAATGGATCATGATGAGCTCTCTTCGTGTCGTAGTCATATTCAACCAAGAATAGTAGAGAGATCAGTGTTAGACATACGAGGAAAAGCTTCCCTTCACACTGTACTTATACGTTTTTGTGTCTCTAGACGGCAGGGAGCACATCAGAATGATGTTTTGCTAACCATACTTTTACACGCGGACACTCCAACGTATCACATGTCGCATTTCTGAAATAGACTAGTCAATACCCCTTCCACATCACGCCAACATGGGCAGACCAATATAGAGCTAAGTCGGGACCAGGCCCCCACTCAAATCTGTAAATTTCTAGAGAATTGGGAGTAGGGCGTTTTGAAGCTCGGCCTCCATGGAGCCTTTTATTTAAAAAAATACAAAATCCAAATTTTTCGGTTTTAAAAAAAAACTGAAAAAAAGTAACTACACAAGGATGAATTGTATATGTGTGCAAAAGGATGAAATGCCCTGAGATGCGATCTGTACAAAAAGAACAAATTCATATACTTTTGAGATGAATAGTATCATATGTTAAAAAGTCATAAATTTGTCTTTTTACATAGACCTCGTTTCAACGTATTTCGTCCTAAAAATTTACACACATATGTGTTATGCCTCCATGTATATCCGTATTTTTTCAGATTTTTTTAGGTGTAAAAATATGAATTTTCATGAATTTTGGGGTTTTCAAAAACTGCCCTCCATGGAGGCCGAGCTCCAAAAGGCATTTTGGGGGAATTGGTTCATATATACTCATAGGAAACTACTTGAATTTTTCATGAAGATTGAATCCATAATCGAAATCGTTCATTTTCAGGGTTGACGAGCTAATCTATCCCCGCCGGTGATAGAAGGGAATGGAAGAAAATAGGGATAGACACGAGATTTGTGATCAAGGGTGGACCTTTTTTTTTAAGTAGGAAACTAGACAGATATACAAGAACAGATCTTCCTGATCGATGTAAAGATATTTTATTTGGCATCTATAGACGACATCGACAACACATATTTTTATTTAGCATTTGTCGAAGACATCGACAACAAGCAGAATGATGCTGCCTTAACTATGCTTTTGCAAGCAGATGTGCTCCAAGGCACCACACATGCCATTTCACAAAATAGAACCATCAATACTCCTTTCATGTTGTCAATCACTTTTGTCCGTTGTTGTTGTCTCCCTCTCCTTCTAGTATATTGCCGACTACCCTCGCAACTCTCTAGCGTCCCCTGTGACGCCATCATTGGAAGTTAGAGAATAGCTTGAGAACCCTAATATTTACAAAATATATCTAGATTTGAAATAAATCTTTTGGGACATTCGCCTCTGTTGCATCTTCACACCTTCCTCATGTATCTATTGGCATCCAAGTGATGGGTCTATCTCCTTGACGGTAAGCCACAGAAATCTTCCCAGTGACGGTAACCGCCATATCTTCCCCAACGGTCACTTCTGGACAACAACAAAAAGTTGACGGAATATCAACAGCAACATAAAGCTATCAAAAAATGAATTCTCTTACCAAGCGATTTTACAAATTATGGTAGATTATTTTCAAAAAATTCATGGTGAACTTGGGATGAGCTTTCAACAACTTTAGTTAGACTTTCAAAAAATACATCGAACATTTAAATAAATCTTGAAATTTTGAAAAAATGTAGTTTAAACAAATACCGGACTTTTATTTCGTTAATATTTCCAAAATTACAGGAACAAAATTTCTTCAAAAAGGTACATCAAATGATCTTCCAAGAAAAATTCTACCCACTTTTATAACTTTTGTGGAAATTTTCATGTTTTTCCACACATTTTCAAACTCATAGCAAAATCGTCTACTAGTCCCCTTGGCCCTCTGCCTTGGTGGCTCAGCCATGCACTCATAGCGCAACTTAATGTCTCTCAACGAAGATTCGGAGTGCTTCAAGATTTTTCTGTGAGGAATAGGAGCAGAAGGGACACATTGGAGGAGGACGCTAAGGACTTGTACAATGCTAGGTGCTTAGGGAGATGCTTCAAAAATAAACTAGTTTTTTCTAAAGCACTAGTGTCTATTTCTACATCAAAGACACCTAACCAAGCATCTACCCTGTACAAAGAAGCACCGGTTGTCGGTGTAAAAACCAGTAGACCTCGGGTAGGGGGGCCGAGCTGTGAGATCGGATGGATGGTAACATGAGACTAAGAACACAAGGCTTTTAACCAGGTTCGGACCCTCTCGATGGAGGTAAAACCCTACTTCCCGCTCTTGTTATATTGATATTGTGGAGATTACAGAGTTGATCTACCTTGAGATTGCGGATTTGTGGGGGTAAACCCTAGGGGTTATGATGTTGCGTATGCATATGTTCTAAGGGCTAAGCCCCCAGGGTTTATATAGGCACTGGGGGTATCTAGGGTTACATGAATGTCGGTTACCATCTACATATTACTTGCCGAATAGGATCTTCCCTTCTTGGAGCACATGCCAAATCTTTAGTAGAATCCACGCCGCTCACGCTTCATCACAGGGCCTCCTAAGTTCTTCCTCCAGGGTGAGCCTGTTGGAAATATGCTCTAGAGGCAATAATAAAATAGTTATTATTATACTTCCTTGTTCATGATAATCGTTTATTATCCATGCTATAATTGTATTGATTGGAAACAGATTGCATGTGTGGATATATAGACAACACTGTGTCCCTAGTATGCCTCTCGTAGACTAGCTCATTGATCAAAGATGATCAAGGTTTCCTAGCAATTGACATGAGATGTCATTTGATAACAGGATCACATCATTGGGAGAATGATGTGAAGGACAAGACCCAAACTATAAACATAGCATATGATCATGTTAGTTTATTGCTATAGTTTTCCGCATGTCAAGTATCTGTTCCTATGACCATGAGATCACGCAACTCACTGACACCGTAGGAGTGCCTTGTGTGTATCAAACGTCGCAACGTAACTGGGTGACTATAAAGGTGCTCTACAGGTATCTCCAAGAGTGTCTATTGAGTGGGTATGGATCAAGACTAGGATTTGTTACTAAGTGTGACGGAGAGGTATCTCAGGGCCCACTCGGTAATACAACATCACAACAAGCCTTGCAAGCAATGTGACTAAAGTGTTAGCCACGGGAGCTTGTATTACGAAACGAGTAAAGAGACTTGCCGGTAACAAGATCGAACTAGGTAACATACTGGGCATACCGAAGAACAAGGATGACTAACTCTTTACTTGTTCTGCAATACAAGATCCCGTGGCTAACTCTTTACTCACATTGCTTGCAAGGCTTATAGTGATGTTGTATTACCAAGTGGGCCCTGAGATACCTCTCCGTCACACGGAGTAACAAATCCAAGTCTTGATCCATGCCAACCCAACAGACACCCTCGGAGATACCTGTAGAGCACCTTTATAGTCACCCAGTTATGTTGCCACGTTTGATACACACAAGGTACTCCTCCGGTGTCAGTGAGTTGCATGATCTCATGGTCATAGGAACAGATACTTGACATGCAGAAAACTATAGCAATAAACTGACACAATCATATGCTATGTTTACAGTTTGGGTCTTGTCCATCACATCATTCTCCTAATGATGTGATCCCGTTATCAAATGGCATCTCATGTCTATGGCCAGGAAACCTTGACCATCTTTCATCAACGAGCCAGTCTACTAGAGGCATACTAGGGACATGGTGTTATCTATGTATCCACACATGTATCTGAGTTTCTGATCAATACAATTCTAGCATGTATAATAAACGATTATCATGAACAAGGAAATATGATAATAACTAATTCATTATTGCCTCTAGGGCATATTTCCAACAGTCTCCCACTTGCACTAGAGTCAATAATCTAGCTCACATCGCTATGTGATTTGTTATGAATATCACACCCAATGAGTTCTGGTGTTCGATCATGCTTTGCATGTGAAAGAGGTAACTCTTTATGACGAACTCTTTATCACCTCCATAATCGAGAAACATCTCCTTAGTCCTCTAGTTACTAAGGATAATTTTGACCGCTATGCAATGATCCACTCCTGGATCACTCTTGTACCCCTTGACGGACTCATGGCAAGGCACACACAGGTGCGGTACACAGCATGGCATACTATACAGAGCCTATGGATAAGGCATAGGGGACAACCTTCGTTCTTTCTCTTTATTCTGCCGTGGTCGAGCTTTGAGTCTCACTCAACTCCACAGCTCACAAATCAGGCAAGAATTCCTTCTTTGACTGATCCATTTTGAACTCTTTCAAAATCTTGTCTAGGTATGTACTCATTGAAAGTCTCATCAAGCATCTTGATCTATCTCTATAGATCTTGATGCCCAACAATTAGGTAGCTTTATCCAGGTCTTCCTTTGAAAAACTCCTTTCAAACAACCATTTTTGCTTTCCAGAAGTTCTACATCATTTCCGATCAACAATATGTCAACCACATATACTTATCAGAAATTATATAGTGCTCCCACTCACTTTATTGTAAATACAAGTTTCTCGTAAACTTTGTATAACCCCAAAAACTTTGATCACCTCATAAAAGCATATATTCCAACTCCGAGATGCTTGCTCCAGCCCATAGAAGGCTTGCTGGAGCTTGCACACCTTTTAGCATCCTTAGGACTAACAAAACCTTCTGTCTGTATCACATACAACATTTCCTCAAGTAAACCGTTAAGGAAATGATGTTTTGACATCCATCTATCAGATTTCATAATAGAAAAATGCAGCAACTACTAACATAATTCCAATAGACTTTTAGCATCGCTACTGGTGAGAAGGTCTCATCGTAGTCAACTCCTTGAACTTGGCGGAAACTTCTTTGCGACAAGTCGAGCTTTACAAATGGTGACATTCACCATCAACATTTGTCTTCATCTTAAAGGTCCATTTGTACTCAACGACCCGCCGTTCAACGAGCAAGTCTACCAAAGTCTATACTTGGTTTTCATACATGGATCCTTTCTCGGATTTCATGGCCTCTAAACATTTGTCGGAATTCGGGCCCATCATTGCTTCTCCATAGCTCATAGGCTCATCGTTTTGCAACAACATGACCTCTAAGACAGGGTTGTCATACCACTCAGGAGTAGTACGCATCCTTGTCGACCTACGAGGTTCGATAGTAACTTCAACCGAAGCTTCATGATCATCATCATTAACTTCCTCTACGTTGTGCTACTCTTTGGTTGAAACAAAGTTTCAACAACCTCATCAAGTTCTATCTTCCTCCCACAAAATTCTTTCGAGAGAAACTCTTTCTCGAGAAAGGACCCGTTTTAGCAACAACACTTTGTGCTTGGATCTAAGATAGAAGGTTTACCCAGCTGTTACGTTAGGGTATTCTATGAAGATGCATTTGTCTGCTTTGGGTTCGAGCTCATTAGGTGAAAAACCCCTTTTTCACATAAGCACACAAACCCAAACATTAAGAAATGATAGCTTAGGTTTCCCCCAAACCAAAATTCGTACGGTGTCATCTCATCGGACTTAGATGGTGCCCCTTTTAAAGTGAATGTAGTTGTCTCTAATGCATAACCCCAAAACAATAGTGGCAAATCGATAAGAGACATCATAGTTCGCACCATATCCAATAGAGCATGACTACGACGTTCGGACACACCATCACACTATGTTGTTCCAGGTGGCGTGAGTTGTGAAACAACTTCCACATTGTCTTAAGTTGTATACCAAACTCGTAACTCAGATATTCACCTCCACAATCATATCTTAGACATTTTATCTTCTTGTCATGATGATCTCAAACTTCACTCTGAATTTGTTTGAACTTTTCAAATGATTCAGACTTGTGTTTCATTAAATAAATATACACTATATCTACTCAAATCATCAGTGAAGGTAAGAAAATAACAATATCCACGGCATGCTACAACACTCATTGGACCGTATACATCAACATGTATCATTTCCAATAAGTCACTTGCATGTTCCATGAAGCCGAAAAACGGGGTTTGAGTCATGTTGCCCATGAGGCATGGTCCGCATGTCTCAACCGATTCAAAATCGAATGAGTCCAAAGATCCATCGGCATGGAGTTTCTTCATGCTCTTTACACCAATATGACCTTTAGCGGCAGTGCCACAAGTATGTAGTACTATCATTATTAACTTTGCATCTTTTGGCATCTATGTTATGAACATGTGTATTACTACGATCAAGATTCAACAAACCATTCTCATTGGGTGCATGACCATTGAAGGTATTATTCATGTAAACAGAGCAACCATTATTTCCTCACTTAAATGAATAACTGTATTGCAATAAACACGATCTAATCATGTTCATGCTTAACGCAAACACCAAATAACATTTATTTAGGTTCCTCACTAATCTCGAAGGTAGAGAGAGCGTGCGATGTTGATCACATCAACCTTGGAAACATTTCCAACACACATCGTCACCTCACCCTTAGCTAGTCTCTGTTTATTCCGTAGATTTCATTTCGAGTTACGAACATTTAGCTATCAAACCGGTATCCAATACCCACGTGCTACTAGCAGTACTAACAAGGTACATATCAATAACACGTATATCAAATATACTTCTATCGATGTTGCCAGCCTTCTTATCTACTAAGTATCTAAGGTTGTTCCACTTCAGCAATCGTTCCCCTCATAATAGAAGCACTTTGTCTCGTGTTTGGGTTCAACTTCGGGTTCCTTCACTGGAGCAGCAACTGGCTTGCTGTCCATGAAGTTTCCCTCCTTGCCCTTGCCCTTCTCGAAGCTAGGGTTTTTTATTAACCATCAAAACTTGATGCTCGTTCTTGATTTCTACCTTCGCGGTGTCAAACATCGCGAATAGCTCAAGGATCATCATTTCTATCCATGGTATGTTCATAGTTCATCACGAAGCTCTAGTAGCTTGGTGACAGTGACTTGGAGAAACATATCAATCACTTTCTTATCCGGAAGATCAACTCCCACTCGATTCAAGTGATTGAAGCACCCAGACAATCTGAGCACATGCTCAACGATTGAGCTATTCTCCTTCATCTTGCAGGCAAAGAATCTTGTTGGAGGTCTCATACCTCATAACACGGGCACGGGCCCGAGATCTCAATTTCAGCTCTTAGAACATATTACATATTCCGTGACGTTCAAAACATTTTGGAGCCTCAATTCTAAGCCGTAATGCGTGACGCACTGAACTTGTCAAGTAGTCATCGGAACGTGCCTGTCAGATGTTCACAACATCTACAAACGACGCTAGAGGGAATGGTTCACCGAGCGATGCATTAAGGACATAAGCCTTCTGTGCAGCAATGAGGACAATCCTCAGATCACGGACCCAGTCCGCAATATTTCTACCATCAGCTTTCAACTGTATTTCTCTAGGAACATATAAAAATTCAAGGGAGCTACAACGTGAGCTAGTCATCTATAACATAATTTGCAAAGACACTACTGACTATGTTCATGATAATGAGTTCAATTAATCATTTTACTTAAGAACTCCCACTCAAATTGACAAACCTTCGGTCATTCGAGTGATACATGATCCAAATTCACCAACTCAAGTCCGGTCATCACGTGAGTTGAGGTGGTTTCAATGGTGAACATCATCATGTTGAACATATCTGCTATATGACTCATGTTCGACCTTTCGGTCTCTTGTGTTCCGAGGCCATGTCTTTACATGCTAGGCTTGTCAAGTTTAACCCGAGTGTTCCGCATGTGCAACACTGTCTTGCACCCGTTGTATGTGAACGTAGAGTCTATCACACCAGATCATCACGTGGTGTCTCGACACGACGAACTTTTGCAACGGTGCACACTAGGGGAGAACACAATGTATCTTGAAATTTAAGTGAGGGATCACCTTATAATGCTACCGTCGTCCTAAGCAAAACAAGGTGCATAAAAGGATTAACATCACATGCAAACCATAAGTGACATGATATGGCCATGAACTTGTGCTTTTGATCTCCATCTATAAAGCGCCAGCATGATCTCCATCGTCACCGGCATGACACCACGATCTCAATCATCTTGATCTCCATCAACGTGTCGCCATCGGGGTTGTCACTCCCACCATGCTTCTACTACTATTGCTACCGCTTAGCGATAAATTAAAGCATTACATAGCACTTAATGATTGACATGCAGGTCATACAATAATTAAAGACAACCCTATGGCTCTTGCCGGTTGCCGTACTCATCGACATGCAAGTCATGATATTCTATACAATACATGATCATCTCATACATCACATATATCTCATCATGTAATTGGCCATATCACATCACAACAGACCCTGAAAAAACAAGTTAGACGTCCTCTAATTGTTGTTGCATGTTTTACGTGGCTGCTACAGGTCTCTAGCAAGAACAATTATTACCTATACAAAAACCACAATAGTGATACATAAATTGCTTTTCAACCTTCTCAAGGACCGCTTTGTCAAATCCGATCCAACTAAAGTAAGAGAAACAGGCACCCGCCAGCCATCTTTGTGCAACGAAGTTACACATCAGTCGATGGAACTAGTCTCTCGTAAGCGTACGAGTAAGGTTGGCCACGGCCGCTTCATCCCACAATACCGTTGAACAAAAACACGACCAAGGGAGGAAGCAATCTAAGCATCAACGCCCACAAACTCCTTTGTGTTCTACTCGTGATCTCATATACACATAGACCTAGCTCATATGCCATTGTTGGGGAACGTTGCATGGGAAACAAAAAATTTCCTATGCACACGCAAGATCTAACCATGGTGATGAGCATCTACGAGAGGCAGAGTGGATCTACATACCCTTGTAGATCGCTAAGTGGGAAGCGTTAAGTAACGCGGTTGATGTAGTCGAACGTCTGCGCTATCCAAATCGCCGAGCGTCTCGCGATCCCATCATGATCCATCCCGCAATCCAATTACGATCCGCCCCATGATCCCATCACGATTCGTCCCGCGATCCAATCATGATCCATCCCGCGATCCAGTCACGGTCCTTCCGATCTAGCACCAAACGGACGGCACCTCTGCATTCAGCACACGTACAGCTCGATGACGATCTCCGCCTTCTTGATCCAGCAAGAGGGAGTGGAGAGGTATATGAGTTATCCGGCAGCGCGATGGCGTGGCAGTGATGGTGGTGGAACTATTCCGGTAGGGCTTCGCCTAAGCACCGCCGAACTAGAGTAGAGGAGAAAACCGATCTAGATGAAGTAGAGGGAGCACGTGGAAATTAGGGTTAGCTTTCCCCTCTAGATCCTATAGTATATATAGGAGGGAGGGAGAGGAGGAGGCAGCCTCAAACCCTCAAGAGTTGGCCAAAATTGGAGGTGGAGGAGTCCTACTCCAATCCTACTAGGAGTAGGATTCCTCCTCTCCACTTGGAAACACTCTCCACCTCTTCCACCTTTGGGTTTCTCCACCCAGGATGCATGGGCCTTTAGTGGGGGCTTCGACCAGCCCACCAAGGGCTAGTTTGCCTCCTCCCACAGCCCATGTGGACCCTTGGGTCGAGACACCCCTCCCAATGGTTCCTCGGTACCATTCCGGCACTCCCGGTACACTACCGATGAGCCCGAAACTTTTCTGGTGACCAAAACAGGACTTTCTATATATCAATATTTACCTTCGAACCATTCCTGAGGTCCTCGTGATGTCCGGGATCTCATCCGGGACTCCGAACAACCTTCAGTCACCACCATACATAACTCTATATTGTCGAAACATCACTGAACCTTAAGTGTGCACACCCTTCGGGTTCGAGAACTATGTAGACATGACCGAGACACCTCTATGGTCAATAACCAATAGCGGGACCTGGATGCCCATATTGGTTCCTACATATTCTATGAAGATCTTTATTGGTTGAACCTCTATGTCAAGGATTCAGTTAATCCCGTATGTTGTTCCCTTTGTTCTTCGCTATGTTACGTGCCCGAGATTCGATCATCGGTATCTCTATACCTAGTTCAATCTTGTTACCGGCAAGTCTCTTTACTCGTTCTGCAATACAAGATCCCATGGTTAACTCTTTAGTCACATTGCTTGCAAGGCTTGTAGTGATGTTGTATTACCGAGTGGGCCCTGAGATACCTCTCCCTCACACGGAGGAAGAAATCCCAGTCTTGATCCATGCCAACCCAACAGACACCCTCGAAGATACCTGTAGACCACCTTTATAGTCACCCAATTATGTTGCCTTGTTTGATACACACAAGGTACTCCTCCGGTGTCAGTGATTTGCATGATCTCATGGTCATAGGAACAGATACTTGACATGCAGAAAACTGTAGCAATAAACGGACACGATCATATGCTACGTTTATAGTTTGGGTCTTGTCCATCACATTCTCCTAATGATGTGATCCCGTTATCAAATGACATCTCATGTCTATGGACAGGAAACCTTGACCATCTTTGATCAACGAGCTAGTCTACTAGAGGCATACTAGGGACATGATATTGTCTATGTATCCACACATGTATCTGAGTTTCCGATCAATACAATTCTAGCATGGATAATAAACGATTATCATGAACAAGGAAATATGATAATAAGTAATCCATTATTGCCTCTAGGGCATATTTCCAATATAACTTCCCCAAGTATCTGGCCGAGAAAAAGGCGGCCAACACCAAACAAGGTATATATGATATACATGTTATTGATGTGTACCTTACCAACTCTCGTTGTAGTGCCTGGATATTTTATACCGGTTTGGTTGCTCACATTTGCAACTCAAAACAGGAGCTACAGAATAGACGAAGGCTGGCAAAGGACGAAGTGACGATGCGCATGGGAAATGGTTCCAAGGTTGATGTGATCATCGTTGGCTTGCTTGCTCTTTGATTACCATCGGGATTAGTGATGAACCTGAATAATTGTTATTTAGTATGTGCGTTAAGCATGAGCATTATATCTGGATCTTGTTTATTGCAAGACAGTTACTCATTTAAATCAGATAATAATGGTTGTTCTATTTATATGAGTAATATCTTTTATGGTCATGCACCCAACGTGAGGGGTTTATTCATATTGAATCTCTATAGTGATGATACACATGTTCATAAAATTGATGCCAAAAGATGTAGAGTTGATAATAATAGTACCACTTTCTTGTGGCACTGCCAGTTAGGTTATATTGGTGTAGAACTGTTAGTGCATCTAGTGCCCCTTAGTGATTTTGGTGTATTGAAGACTTATAGGTTAAGGTACTAATGTGTTTGTAAGTATACACAGGCTTTATAAGTCTATGAGGAGTTTGATATATTCGGAGATTATCACCCCTAAAAATGGATGTCTTCAACTGAAGACTTTGCTGAAGACTTTCTGAAGACTTTGGTGAAGACTTTGTGAAGACTTTGAAAATGAAGAAGTTGGTGTGACCTTGAAGATATGAACGAGGAACATGAAGCGTGAGACTTTTTTTCGTAGTTTCATTTCCTTTACTTGAGTCATAGGAAACACCGTACTATTAAAGGGGGTCGAGGTAATACTAAGGAAGTTTCCAACTGATGCTCAACTCCAAAATGCTTAACCTACACAATCCTTCGAGTGAAGACTTTTTGGAAATCTCTTACGGCTCGGACAAGTTCTTCAGTGACAGAGACGAAGTTCTTCTGGTCTCTAAGGAAATTGATCTGACTAAGGAGTTAGGATTTCGCCAGTGCGAATTGCCTACTAGTGAGGAACATGATATGCCTGAGGACTTTCATAGTTCGAAATTCCGACCGTTGCTGTGCTTAGTGCCAGCTGTCCCCAATTGTTCTTATCCACATAACGGTTGTATCATTGGGGGCATTTATGTCATATCATGTCAGGTTGCACCCTGGCTATAGATAGCCACCCCCACAACCACTAGTTGGTTGGCTGCTCTGAGAGAGAACTGACACTTGTGATTTGAGAGCAACCCATCCTCCAAGGACTTTGAGAGAAAATCATCAGTGAGGAAAAACCTACAACCAAACCACCAAACCCAAAGTAATTGAGCATCACTGAAGAAATTCCTGTGTGGAACCGATGCTTGTTACCTTTGAGGACTATGCATCCTCTAGACGGTTAGGCGTCATGGTCTAGTGCTCCTACAGTCAATTGGGGATCACGAAGTGACCTTGGTCTAGAGCATCCAGCAGTAAATTGTGGATCGCCGGGTGACCAGTTTGTGAGTGTTTTGGAAGTCTACCCTGAAGACTTACCACGAGTGTTGGGCGAGGACTGTGTGACCTTAGCTCAAGGAGAGTACGGTAAGGACTGTGTGTCCTGGGACTGTGTGTCCTCTGGTTTAAATACTAAGCCGCTCCGAAACAGACGTACAACTGTCACAGCAGTTGGAACTGGGTCATCAAATCATTGTCTTCATCAAGCTACCTGGTTCTATTTCCTCAACCCTTCCATTTCCTCATATAACTGTTGATGAGATTGAACTTTGCCATTTGAAGAATTTGACTGAAGACTTTCACAAATTCCTCACCTCAAATTCTTCAAGTCACCTTGTTCATCACCGCTTTTCTTGCCTCACGCTACTTGTAATTTGTGCATGCTTCATTTCATCATGATGACTATGTTGTCGCTGTGTTTCACATGCACTTAAGTACTTATTCCGCTGCAAGTTATTCATCACATTTCAAATTCCTCAAAGTTGAAATTCCTCAAGTGATGAATTTGTAAAAATCGCCTATTCACCCTCCCTCTAGCCGATATAACGTACTTTCAATTGGTATCAGAGCAGGTACTCCCTCGCTCTGTGTGATTTTGGTTTAACCACCTGGAGTTCTAGTTATGTCGACTGCAGGTATGATCATGGTTTCCGCAGGGTGTCCTACCTTTGATGGGACAGACTACCCCTACTGGAAGAACAAGATGCGTATGCACCTTGAAGCTATTGACAACGATCTCTGGTATGTTGTTGAAAATGGTGTGCCCTCTGTCGCTCCCACTGTTACTGCTGCTGATGTGAAGAAATTCAAGCAACTTGATTCTCAAGCGAAGTATATCATCTGTGGCCATCTGAGCAAAGGTCAGTATGGTAGAGTGAGTGCTTTGGAGTCTGCTAAGCTTATCTGGGATAGGCTGTCCAAAGTCAACGAAGGTGTCTCCACTCAACGTGACTCTCGTGTTGATGTTCTTCACAATCTCTTCAACCGCTTCAAGAGGCTTGACAATGAAAATGTTCAGCAAACCTTTGCTCGTCTCACTGATATTTCCAATGAACTTCAAGCACTGGGTGCCACTGATATCACTGACCATGAAGTGGTGAAGAAACTGCTGAGATCACTCGATTCCTCATTTGATATTCTGGTTTTGATGATTCAAGAACGTGGAGACTACAAAGCTCTTGATCCTGCTGATATTCTTGAGAGACTCAATACTCATGAATTCCAACAAGCTGAGAAGAGAGACCTCTACGGGCAAAGCTATGGAAGATCTCGTGCTCTGAAGGCAAAAGCAATTTCCTCATCTGAAGAAGAAGATTCAGACAGCAGCCTTGGTGATCCTGAAGAACTAAGTCAGGAACTAGCTATGCTTGTGAGGAAATTCCAGAAGTTCTCAAGGAGAGGTGGATTTGGAAAGTCATCAAAAAATGGCTTGAAGAAATCAAATTCCTCAGAAGACTACAAGAAAAGAACCTGTCATCGTTGCAAGAAGTCCGGTCACTTTATCTCTGACTATCCTCTCTGGGAAAAAAATTCAAAGAAGAAGAAGAAATATAAGGATGATAGTTGTGATGACTTGAATAAAAAGTAGAAGTCTTCGAAGTCCTCATCTGCAAAGTCCTCATCTTCAAAATCCTCAAAGCACGGGAATGGTTCCAGAAAGGCACGAGCATTCATCGGCAAGGAAATGGACTCTGAGGAAGAATCTAAAGAATGTGAAGAAGAGGAAGAATCTGAGGAGGAATCAGAATCTGGTGTCGCTAGTCTGGCTCTCGCTACTGCTTTCGTCAGCAAGTCCATCTTCAACGATGAAGAATTTGACTACTCCAACGACTCTGACGTCAGCAATGATGATTATGCTCCCACCTATTGCTTCATGGCAAAAGGCTCAAAGGTATACAAACATCATTCCTCATCTAAGTCAAGTGAAGGTGAATCTGATGAATGTGTGAAACCTAGCTATGCTAAACTTGTTAAAATTGCCACTAAGCAACAAAGTGCACTTGAAAAGCTTTAGAAAATGCTAGACAAAAGCGATGATCTGTTGAACCATGAAGTGGATCGAACTCAAACTCTGTTTGTCGATCTCAAAAGTCTTCCGACGAAGTATGATAACCTACAGAGTCATCATAACGACCTCTTAGCTGATCATGAGAAGCTTTCTTATGAATTTCTTCAAAGAAAGCAAGATCTTGAGAAACTGAGGGTGTCACATGAGGATCTCCAAAGGGAAAACGATTCCTTACTAGCTCAACAGATCAGTACCGCTCAGGAAGAATTTGTTCCACCGTGTTTGAAATGCATCGAACGTGAAACTGCTAATTCTTCACCTGAATGTTCAAATGCTTCGATTGCTGCAAATTGTTCAACTATTCTAGTGGTTTCAAATTCCTCATCCAAGGATACCACAAGTATCACTGATGACAATGTAGGGTTGAAGGAATTGTATGTGACAGGCATGTACAAAAGTCTCAAAGGGCATCAAACCCTTTGCGATGTCCTCAAAAAGCAGATTCTGAATAGGAACCCTAGGAAAGGGTATTGCCTTTGTGAGGAAACTCAACACTGATGGATCGTACTGGACACCCGAACAGTACCCCAAAACCTCATGGGTTGCTGCAAAAGGATCCCCTATAGACCCATCTACTTTATCTAGCTTTACATGTAAAACTTCATATTCCTCTGATGAGTCTCTTGACTCCAACTACAAATTCTTCAAAAATCAGAAAGGTGAAGTATTTGCTAGATTTGTTGGAACTAACTGCAGGAATGGTTCTCCTATGAAGAAAATCTGGGTTCCCAAGAGCTACCTACAAAATCTTCAAATGAATGTCCTCACGACACCAATCTTGAAGAAAAGGAACCCCAGATCAAATTCCTCAAGTGGATCAAAGTCCTCACTTGGACCAAATTCCTCAAATGGTCAAAATCATCATTCTCGCGCTAATGGCTCTGTTTTGCAGGGAAAATCTAAGAGTTATGAATATGTGCATTATTCCTCAAACCATTATGTTCATAAGTCCTCTAAGAATTTCTCTGCTTATTCATATGAGTACTCTAACTCTCGCCCTGTGAAACGAAGCGCACTTGCTTCAATGCCTCCCTTCTCATATGGTGCTCGCAGATTGATGAACTCTTTGCCACCCCTTGAGATGTGGGTGGTGAAGAAATCAAACTAATCACTAAATGTAGGGTCAGGTCTCCAGATAAATTTGAACATCTGATGAATCTGCTGGAGACCTGAAGAAAATGCTTGAAAGGACACAAGCTAACCATGATGAAATGAATTCTTCATTTTTCATGTCCTCCCTCTATTTGGTTACTATCTTATGTGATGAAATTCTGTGTGATGAAATTGATGTCATATTCTTCACTCTGAAGCATATGAGTTCGTAAGTTGTACTAATTCATCTGCAGGATGATACTCTAAAAGCTATTGAGTGGGTCCTAGATAGTGGTTGCACAAACCACATGACGGGTGACAAGAATCTACTGATGAATTTGCCACTCACTCCATCTCCTCTGAAGCATATCACCTACGCAGACAAAGGAAAAAAGCAAGGTATTGGGACTTGGTAAGGTTGCTATCTCAAAGGACCGAACCATGGATAAAATGATGCTTGTTGAATCCCTTGGGTTCAACCTTATGTCTGTCTCAATGCTTTGTGATCTTGATATGGTTGTCGTGTTTGGAAAATTTTGTTGTGTTGTCATCATGGAATCTGACAATTCCAAAGTCTTCTAAGGCTTTAGGAGAGGAGACTTGTATATTGTTGATTTCTCTACAGGTCCTCAACCTGCCACTTGCTTACTTGCAAAGTCTTCAGAAGGTTGGCTGTGGCATCGACGACTTGGACATGCTGGTATGAGGAACCTGCACACACTCGTGAAGAAAAAGCATGTCATTGGCATCAAGGGTGTCAAATTCCTCAAGGACCACCTCTGCGGTGCATGTGAATCTGGGAATATGACCAGATCCAAGCATCCCTCGAAGACAGTCATGACCATGAATTGACCCTTTGAATTGCTTCACATGGATCTCTTTGGCCCCACTCATTACTCCGTACTAACAAATGCATCAAGTTTGTATGGCTTTGTCATTGTTGATGATTACTCTCGTTACACATGAGTGCATATTATTCTGTACAAAAATGAAGTGCAGGATGTCTTCAAACGATTTGCTTCAAGGGCCTCCACCAACTTCGGCGTCAATATCAAGCATATCAGGAGTGATAATGGGACTGAATTCAAGAACACTAATCTTGATGAATATCTTGATGAACTTGGTATTACTCATGAGTTATCTGCCCTATATACTCCTCAACAGAATGGCATCGTGGAGCGCAAAAATAGGACTCTCGTTGAGATGGCTCGTACCATGCTTGATGAATACAAGACTCCTCGCCGCTTCTGGCCTGAGGCAATTGATACTGCATGCCACATCATCAACAGGGTATATCTTCACAAATTCTGCAAAAAGACTTCATATGAACTTCTGACTGGCAAGAAACCCAATGTAAGTTATCTCAAAGTCTTTGGTGCAAAATGCTGGATCAGAGATCCTCATCACAGTTCTAAGTTTGCACCGAAAGCACATGAAGGTTTTATGCTTGGTTATGGAAAGGTCTCGCACACCTACAGAGTCTTCAACACCTATCATCACAAGGTTGTTGAAACTATAGATGTGCGGTTCGATGAATCTGATGGCTTGCAAAGAGAGCACCTGCCTTCTGTGATAGATGAACAGACTCCTGAGGAATCCATCAAGCTGAAGGCAACTGAAGATATCATACCCACCGAGGAAATCATTCCAACAAATGAAGATATTCATGCCAATTCACCTGAAGAAAATGGTGCTGATGAAAATCCTCAGCCACGGCAATCTGCTCATCCTAGAGTTGCAAATGAAGTACAGATTGACAAAATCATCGATGACATCAATGCACCAGGACCCCTCACTCGCTCAAAAGCTTCACATTTAACTAACTTTTGTGGACACTTTGCCTTTGTCTCTATAGTAGATCCCACCAAAGTTGATGAAGCATTCAAGGAGCCTGCATGGATTCAATATATGCAAGAGGAATTGCATCAATTCAAGCTCAACAACGTGTGGGAACTTGTCAAGCGACTAGATCCTCGCAAACATAACATCATAGGTACCAAGTGGATCTATCACAACAAGCAAGATGAAAATGGCCTCGTGGTGAGGAATAAGGCTTGTCTTGTAGCTCAAGGCTACACACAGGTTGAAGGAATTGACTTTGATGAAACGTTTGCACTTGTTGCTAGACTTGAAGCTATTCGCATATTGCTTGCTTATGCTAACCATCATAATATCATCTTATATCAAATGGATGTGAAAAGTGCATTCCTCAATGCTAAGCTTGAGGAAGAAGTGTATGTTGCTCAACCCCCAGGTTTTGAAGATCCTAAGCATCCTGACAAAGTCTTCAGACTCAACAAGGCTCTCTATGGCCTCAAGCAGGCCCCTCGGGCGTGGTATGACACTCTGAAGGAATTCCTCATGAAGAAAGGCTTCAAACCCGTTTCACTCGACCCAAATCTTTTCACAAAATCCTATGACAATGAACTGTTCATATGCCAAATATATGTTGATGATATTATCTTTGGATGTACTGACAAACGTTACAATGATGAATTTGCCTATATGATGAGTGAAGAATATCAAATGTCTATGATGGGAGAGTTGAAATTCTTCCTAGGTCTTCAAATTCGTCTGCAAGATAACGACATATTCATCTCACAAGAAAAATACCTCAAAGATGTTCTGAGGAATTCGACATGCAAGATTGCAAAGGCGTCAAAACTCCGATGCCTTCAAAAGGCCACCTCTGCACTGATGAAAATGGTAAAGATTTCGACCAGAAGGTATACCGCTCCATGATTGGTTCATTATTGTATCTATGTGCATCTAGGCCTGATATTATGCTAAGTGTTTGCATGTGTGCCCGATTCCAAGCAACACCGAAGGAATCACACCATAAGGCTATCAAACATATTCTTCGATACTTAGCTCACACACCAACACTTGGATTGTGGTATCCCAAGGGCTCAAATCTTCACCTCGTCGGATACTCTGATGCTGACTATGCTGGAGATCGTGTGGATCGCAAGTCAACCTTAGGCACATGTCATTTCCTCGGACGATCTTTAGTTTGTTGGTCCTCGAAGAAGCAGAACTACGTTTCACTCTCAACTGCTGAAGCTGAGTACATTGCTGCCGGTTCATGTTGCGCTCAGCTACTATGGATGAAGCAAACCCTCAAGGACTACGACATCAAGCTGAATAATGTGCCTCTTTACTGTGATACCGAGAGTGCCATCAAGATTGCATACAACCCAGATCCGCATTCCAATACCAAGCACATCCAAATTCGTCATCACTTTCTTCGAGATCATGTACTCAAGGGCGACATCTCCATCGACCACATCCCCACTAAAGAACAGCTGGCCGATATCTTCACTAAGCCCTTGGATGAAAAGAGGTTTTGCAAGTTGCGGTGTGAGCTAAACATCTTAGAATCTTCGAATGTTCTTTGAAGAAAGACACACATCCTAACACTTATGCAAAATTGATGACCTTGATGTGCAACACACGAAGAAACATTTTTCTTCAATCAATGAAGAATAACCCTCTAAGTGTGAAGAAATTAATGAAGAATTTGATTCTCAGAACCCTACGACAATTGTATGCGGTGTCTGAAGTCATCATTCTTATACGGTGGGTCACGCCACCAACCATAGTTGAAATTCTTCAAAGTTGAGTTTTTTCGTCATTTTTGCAAAATCTTCACATTTGCGAATTCCTCAAATTTTTCAAATTCCTCAACTTTTCAAATTCTTCAAACTTTGAAATCATGTTCTTCATTGACTATATATGTGTATATATATATATATTTGAGTTTTTCAATGTCCTCAGCAGCATTTACTTATTGCTAATTTTTCAAGTTGATTTTCATCCAAGTGAATGTGATCGGACCCCTTATCCCTCTATGCTAAACTCAACCCAGTCTGTTCAAAAATTTCTCATATGCGTTCTACTTTGAAACTTGTTCAAAGTCTTCACTGTGTCCTTGACAGCTGAAGAATTTGCGAACAAAAACTTTAAATCTTTGCTACCAAAAGTTTCGGCGTCTCCCGCTCAAACAGTTCCTATTCCCGCGCCTGGATAACCCACGATCCCCCACGATCGCCACCGCTAAGTACATGGGTGACACCTGTCGCGTGGAGAGCAAGGGTCAGGGGCAATCCTGTCCAAAATCTTCGGGCAGATCAGTCTTCACTTCCTCTATAAATGCCCCCTTCCCATCAACTGTGCTCGGTTACTCCGCATCTCATCTCTCTCCTGAGCTTCAACCTAGTGTCGCCGCTAAAGTCATCGTTGCCGGTGAGGAAGAGCTTCACTGCCTCAACCTCGTCGTCTCCGTACTCGCACCGGCCGCGGAAATCTTCATCCCGCCGCCGTTGTAGCTGTCTTCCTCTGCCAAGCTAGGGCGTGGGAGATCTGGACGGACGAACTTCCCAATCTCATCTCTGAGTTTGTCGTGTTCTTCACCAGGGTAAATAAAATTTATTTTTACTACCCTTGTTTGATCCTCAAATGCTCTTAATATTCCTCAAAAGGTGTTTATTCATCAAAATATTACTCTACAAGAACCGTCATCCTCTCATACTTGATGATTTTCCCTAAGTAATGATTTTCTTCAAGATTCCTCAATTGTGCGAATCCTCAAAACTTGCACAACTCTGGAACCTAAGACAAAGAACACTTAGTGAAATTCCTCAAGACAGCCATGGTCAAATTCCTCACACCTATTTTTCCTCAAATTTTTGAGAACGCATATGACCTCTTCAAATTCCTCACACCTATACTCTGTTCACAGGTACAACATGTCCGCTGATGAATCACTAGGTTCTCATCAACTTAACTCATTTGCAGCGCTACTTGAAGAAAAACTATGTACCTCTTCAGAATCTTCAAGAGTTCATATTCCTCAAGTGAAGAAAATGTTTGACGGAAAGAAACCTCAGAAAGGAGGGAAGAAGCCAGATGTACACACTGCATTTGAGATCCCTGAGGATCTGTATGATGAATATTGCACACCTGATGAAGAAACACATGGAAAGGAGACGACCAAGCAGAGGAAGATCCGTCTGCAAAAGATTGAGAGGATATGGGCCAAAGAATGGAGAGAATATCGTTATGTAACTCCAAAATACATGATGAAATTCGCTGTGAAACCACCTTGCAGCAGGCCTCCTCTTGCTGAAAATCAGATCATTGATCCCTCAAGCCTCAAAACTGGTGAAGACTTTCCTCATCTATGGAGAAGCAACTAGCCAAGTTGGCGAGGAAAGCCAAAGAGGCTATGAAGAAATTCAACGAGGATTCTGCTGCTGCTGTTGCCTCTGTCGGAGCTTCCGCTAGTGCTTCGAAGAAAATGGTAAAGAAATCTGCTCTGAAGATTGGCTCTTCAACATCAAAATCCTTAGTGCGAATTCCTCAAGGTCAAAGGCCTCAGTCCAGAAAACCTTCAGCACCTAGAACTATTGTTGCTCAGTCATCTACAGCACCTACAAAGTCCTCAACCCCAGTGCATCTGGCAACGTGTAAGAGGACTGAGGGTTTCACCAAAGTTCCAAAACTCACTGCAAGCCCTTCCACAACTGCAAAGTCTTCAACCAGTCCCTCTGCATTGAAGCTGAAGAAAACTGTAGGACGAGGTCAAAAACCAAGTCCTCACCACAGCAAGGTTGTGGTTACAATCCCTTCAGGTTCTTCAGAGGGTAATGATGAAGCTGATGATGAAGCTGATGATGAGGAATTGGAAGAAATCATCAAACAAAGTCAGCAAAGGGCTGCCACTGCAAAAGGCACCTCCATTCCTCTTCTGTTGGATCCCAAGACGATCCTGAATTTCATCGACATTTGGCACGAAGACCCAAACACCCCACTCTCTTCACTGAATCTACCTCTGGGCGTAGATCATGTCCTCACCCACTTCATTTCTGAGGAGAAGTGGAAGAGAGAGCAAGCTCTGAGAACAAGTAGAAACAGAGCTTGCAAAGAGAAGTTCCTGCGTGACAATGTGATGAACTTGACTCCCAAACAGTTAGTCACAGTTCAGTCAGAGATCCGCACTCTCTCTAAGGATCAAGAGAGATATGAAGCAGAATGGAAAGGAACAAAGGTCAGATTCGTCAGGGCTGCTCAAGCTGCCGTGAAGGACCACAACTCCAGGGTTGCAGCCCGATCGCAACCGCAAAAGCCTCAGTCTGAAGAAATTCCTCAGACTACGGATAAAATTCCTCAGGCAGCTGATGAAAATGTCATGCCTGATGAAACTGCTCAAGGAAATGCTTCTACACCAGAAGCCACTGCCAGTGCTGTTGAGGGAACTCAGACCACTGATGAACATGCCAGGACAAGCTCCAATGTTGTGCATGAAGAATCTGATAGGCCAGCTGAAGAAACTGTTGTGCCTGAAGAAACTGAACCACCCAGGGCAGCTGCATTAGTCGTTCCTGAAGAAGCTGCTAATGCTGAGGAAAATCCTCTCAAGCGAAAGGCATCAACTTCTGATGCCCATGTGCTGAAGAAGTTGAAAACCTCATCAAGTTCCTCAGCAACTCCAATTGATGCAACTCCAATTTCCTTTGTACCAGCCTATGCCATTGTGCCCTTCGGAGTGGAGTATGTCATCCCTGAAGAAGACAATCACTCGGCTGCTTCCACATAGCCTGTTGATGAGGAAATTGTCATTGATGACACTGCATCAACCCCTAAGGTATCATCGCCCCAGCTTCTGTTAACTGCTGAGGAAGCTGGCGTTGAAGAAATTGATGAAGATGTTGACATTGGTAACACTACTCTAGTCATCGCTGATGAATATTGGGAATCTGCACATCCCAATTCACCAATGACAACTCCTCTGATGGTGATTCCTCAGTCGTCTGCACATACTGCAGAAATACCTGAAGACTCTGAACATCTCTACCTTCCGGAGAGTGAAGAAATTCCAGCTGCAACAACTGAGGAAATTGATGCTCCGGCCACTACTGAGGAACCAATAATTCAAGTCACTCAGTCTGCTGTTCCTCCAATGCCAACGGAGATCAAGGGGCATACACGAACAAATCTTCAACCCAAGCCAAGACTGCCATTCAAAGGCACTGTTCGACCCAAATTCCTCAAGACCAATTTCTTCAATGAACACTCATTCTTCTTTGGACCGAATCCCTATGACTCTGCAAGGGCTGGCCGCAATAGGTTCTGGACTGCCACTCAACTGAATTATTATGCTTCAGTCCTCTATGAGAAGAAGAAAGACTTCGAGCACCATCAGATTCCTCACGCTGACTTGGAAAGTCTTCCATCATTCACTCCCGTGCTTCAAGTTCTTTATGATGCTGGACTTCTTCCATTCTGTGTTGACATCTGCGATTGGAATGAGGAAATCATCATTCAATTCTATGCCATGTTGCATATTAGCGGAAATTCCTCAGACATCAACTCATGGATATTGGACTGGATGACTGGCACCACACACTTTACTGCTCAAGCTTCTGAACTGCTTTAGTGTGTCCCAGTCCAAATTCCCTCAGATGAAGCCCGCAAGTTGTTTGATGAACCTCCCCTACCCAATCAACTGATGAATGTGTTGATGAAGAAATAGCCGCATGGTCAGCCTCAATGAACAATCTTCTTGGTGAAGGATCTGCTATATGTGCCTAGGACTGTCTATCGTATATTGACAAACACACTATGTCCTCAGAAGGGCCACAACTGTGAAGAAGAAGAAGTTGAAGGAATCATGAAGAATATGCTCTTCAACGTCATCCATGGTATTCCCATTAACTTGCACGATTTCTTCATGAGGACTTTGGCCAGTGCCGATGTCGCTCCATTTGAGCAAAAACCATATGCACCTTGGATTATGAAATTCATCAGGGAAAAGTCCTCAGTGCATTACTAAGCTGATTTTCAGAATCACTTCGGTTTCCTGCCACCCGTTGAAGTCATCAAGTGTACAATTTCATCAGTTGAAGGGAAAGGCAAGTCTGCTATTGATGAAGGAACTCGTCCCGTGGATGGACGGTTTCGCAAAGCCGCTTCCTTCTCCACAAATGATGACACTGCCACACAAGACTCTGATGCAAAGGCCTCAGCTCCCAAAGAGTGTGCCCCTCGTTTGATGACTGATCGCGAACTTCTCATAAGTCTTCATCACAAGGTCGATCACAATCATAAGTGGGTAAAATGTCAACTTGGGTATATTGTGCAGAATATGACTGTGACGCAGAACACTGTCAAGAGGAACCACTATTATGCTCATGAAAACCTCAAGCGCTCTTGGGCAGTGCTAAATCACATCATGTCTTCTGATGAATTGGATGAACTAGATTTTGAAGAATATCCTGACTTCGCTCGTTGTCCTTAGAAGAAATTCAAGAAAGTTCAAGTTCCTCTGATGGTCACCAGTTCATATTCTTCATCTCGCGAGCGCGATGAAGATGAAGACATTAAAGATACTGCTGTTGACCCGGCATCAACAAACGACCCCGACAACGCTGGCGGTCCTTCTTCACCAACAAGATGAAATTCCTCATGGGGCGTTAGTCATCACTTTTTCTTCCCTTTTGGTCTTCGATGACAAAGGGGGAGAAAATTTGAGTTAGTCTTCAAGCGGGTCTATATATATATGGGCTGTTTTTGTTTAAGTTACAACTCTCGCTCTTCTGAAGTTTTGGTATTTGAGTTGTAAACTTAAGTCCGATGGTGGTCTGACACTTTTGAACTATTTCCTTGCATGTTTACTTCCTCAAGTACCTTAATGCATGCATGCTGAATTTCGTCAGACACCCTTTTCCTCACGCATTACAAATTCTTCATATCATATATTCAAATGCATGTATGAATTACAAGATATAGGGGGAGTTCTCCATGTTTTAACCTGCCATGTGCATTTGCAGTCCAAAGCAAATTCCTCAAATATGCACATCTTCAGGGGGAGTTCCTCTATATCTTGCAATCAAATTCCTCAAACTAAGTACGTTCACTTCATATGTTTATCCCCGTTGAAAACATAACCTATTTGTCATCAATCACCAAAAAGGGGGAGATTGTTAGTGCATCTAGTGCGCCTTAGTGATTTTGGTGTATTGAAGACTTATAGGTTAAGGTACTAATGTGTTTGTGAGTATACGCAGGCTTTATAAGTCTATGAGGAGTTTGATATATTCGGAGATTATCGACCCCTAAAAATGGATGTCTTCAACTGAAGACTTTGCTGAAGACTTTCTGAAGACCTTGGTGAAGACTTTGTGAAGACTTTGTGAAGACTTTGAAAATGAAGAAGTTGGTGTGACCTTGAAGATATGAACGAGGAACATGAAGCATGAAGACTTTTGTTTTCGTAGTTTCATTTCCTTTACTTGAGTCATAGGAAACACCGTACTGTTAAAGGGGGTCGATGTAATACTAAGGAAGTTTCCAACTGATGCTCAACTCCAAAATCCTCAACCTACACAATCCTTCGAGTGAAGCCTTTTTGGAAATCTCTTACGGCTCAGACAAGTTCTTTAGTGACAGAGACGAAGTTCTTCTGGTCTCTGAGGAAATTGATCTGACTGAGGAGTTAGGATTTCGCCAGTGCGAATTGGCTACTAATGAGGAACATGATATGCCTGAAGACTTTCATAGTTCGAAATTCCGACCTTGCTATGCTTAGCGCTAGCTATCCCCAATTGTTCTTATCCACATAACGGTCGTATCATTGGGGGCATTTATGTCATATCATGTCAGGTTGCACCCTAGCTATAAATATCCACCCCCCACAACCACTAGTTGGTTGGCTGCTCCGAGAGAGAACTGACACTTGTGATTTTAGAGCAACCCATCCTCCGAGGACTTTGAGAGAAAATCATCTGTGAGGAAAAACTTACAACCAAACCACCAAACCCAAAGTGATTGAGCATCACTGAAGAAATTCCTGTGTGGAACCGATGCTTGTTACCTTTGAGGACTGTGCATCCTCCAGATGGTTAGGCGTCATGGTCTAGTGCTCCTGCAGTGAATTGGGGATCACGAAGTGACCTTGGTCTAGAGCATCCAGCAGTAAATTGTGGATCGTCGGGTGACCAATTTGTGAGGGTTTTGGAAGTCTACCCTGAAGACTTACCACGAGTGTTGGGCAAGGACTGTGTGACCTTAGCTCAAGGAGAGTACGGCAAGGACTGTGTGTCCTGGGACTGTGTGTCCTCTGGTTTAAATACCAGGCCGCTCCAAACCAGACATACAACTGTCACAGCAGTTGGAACTGGGTCATCAAATCATTGTCTTCATCAAGCTACCAGGTTCTATTTCCCCAATCCTTCCATTGCCTCATATAACTGTTGATGAAATTGAACTTTGCTGTTTGAAGAATTTGACTGAAGAATTTCACAAATTCCTCACCTCAATTCTTCAAGTTACCTTGTTCATCACCGCTTTTCTTGCCTCACGCTACTTGTAATCTTTGCATGCGTCATTTCATCATGATGACTATGCTGTCGCTGTGTTTCACATGCACTTAAGTACTTATTCCGCTGCAAGTTATTCATCACATTTCAAATTCCTCAAAGTTGAAATTCCTCAAGTGATGAATTTGTAAAAATCGCCTATTCACCCCCCCCCTCTAGCCGATATAACGTACTTTCAAAAACACATGAAGAAGCTCCATGTTGATGGACTTTTGAAGTCACTTGATATTGAATCACTTGACACATGTGAACCGTGCCTCATGGGAATATGACTAAAACGTCGTTCTCTCGAACAATGGAACGGGCAAGTGACTTGTTGGAAACAGTCATACGGATGTGTGCGGTCCAATGGGCATTGAGGCGCTCGGTGGATATCGTTATTTTCACACCTTCACTAGTGACTTAAGTAGATAGGGGTATATTTACTTAATGAAACACAAGTCTGAAACATTTGAAAAGTTCAAGCAATTTCAGAGTGAGTTGCTAATCATCGTAACAAGAAGATTAAATTCCTATGATCCGATCAAGGAGGTGAATATGTGAGTTATGAGTTTGGCAATCACTTAAGACAGTGTGGAACTATTTCACAATTGACACCGCCTGGAACACCACAGCATAATGGTGTGTCTAAACATCATAATCGAACCTTATTAGATATGGTGCGTTCTATGATTTCTCTTGCCGATTTGCCACTATCATTTTGGGGTTATGCATTAGAGACAGCTGCATTTACTTTAAATAGGGCACCATCAAAATCCGTTGAGATGACGCCATATGAATTTTGTATTGGCAAGAAGCCAAACTTATCGTTTCTTAAAGTTTGGGGATGTGATGCTTATGTCAAAAAGCTTTAGCCTGAAAAGCTGGAACCCAAAGCAGAGAAATGCGTCTTAATAGGATACCCAAAGGATATAGTTGGGTATACCTTCTATCTCAGATCCGAAGGCAAAGTGTTTGTCGCTAAGAACGGAACATTTCTTGAGAATGAGTTTCTCTCAAAAGAATTGAGTGACAGGAAGATAGAACTTGATGAGGTTGTTGAACCTTTGTTTCAACCAAAGAGTAGTGCACCGTAGAAAGATGTTTCTGTGGAGCCTGCAGCAGTTGAAGAGGAAGTTAATGATGATGATCATGAAACTTCGGATCAAGTTACTATTTAACCTCGTAGGTCGACAAGGGTGCATACTGCTCCTGAGTGGTACGACAACCCTGTCTTGGATGTCATGTTATTAGACAAGATGAACCTACGAGCTATGGAGAAGCGATGATGGGCCTGGATTCATAGAAATGTTAGAGGCCATGAAATCTGAGATGGGATACATGTATGAAAACAAAGTATGGAATTTGGAAGTATTACCTGAAGGGCGAAAGGCCATTCAGAACAAATGGATCTTTAAGAGGAAGACGGACGCGGACAGTAATGTCACCATCTATAAAGCTCTACTTGTGGAAAAGGGTTTTCACAAGTTCAAGGACTTGGCTAAGATGCTTAAGTCCATCACAATCATGTTAGCAATAGTTGCATATTTTGACTATGAAATTTGGCAGATGGATGTCAAAACAGCATTCCTTAACAGTTTCCTTAAGGAAGAGTTGTATATGATACAATCGGAAGGTTTTGTTGATCCACAGAATGCTAACAAAGTTTGCAAACTCCAGCAATCCATTTATGTACTGTTGCAAGCATCTCGGAGTTGGAATCTGCGCTTTGATGAAGTGATCAAAGCATTCAGGTTTATACAAGTTTACGGAGAAGCTTGTATTTACAAGAAAGTGAGTGGGAGCTCTATAGCGTTTCTAATATTATATATGGATGACATGTTGCAGATTGGAAACAATATAGAAATGCTGGAAAGCATGAAAGAATATTTGAACAAGAGTTTTTCAATGAAGGACCTAGGAGAAGTTGCTTACATATTAGGCATTAAGATCTATAGAGATAGATCGAGACGCTTGATAGAACTTACACACAACACATACCTTGATAAAGTTTTGAAGAAGTTCAAAATGGATCAGTCCAAGAAGGGGTTCTTGCCTGTGTTACAAGGTGTGAAGTTACGTAAGACTTAATGCCCAGTGACTGCAGAAGATAGAGAGAAGATGAGTGTCATCCCCTATGCTTCAACCATAGGCTCTATCATGTATGCAATGCTATGCACAAGACCCGATGTCAGCCTTGCCATAAGTATGTCCGGAAGGTTTCAAAGTGATCTAGGAATGGAGCACTAGACGGCGGTCAAGAATATCCTTAAGTACCTCAAAAGGACTAAGGAAATGTTTCTCATTTATGGAGGGGATCAAGAGCTCGTCGTAAAGGGTTACGTCAATGCAAGCTTTGACACTGATCCGGGTGACTCTAAGTCACAAACCGGATACGTATTTATTCTCAATGGGGTTGCGGTAAGCTGGTGCAGTTCTAAGCAAAGCGTGGTAGCCGATTCTACATGCGAAGCGGAGTACATCGGAGCCTCGGAGGCGGCGAAGGAAGGTGTCTGGATGAAGGAGTTCATGATAGATCTTGGAGTAGTGCCTAGTGCACTGAATCCAGTGGATCTGTTCTGTCATAACACAGTTGTCATTGCCCTGGCCAAGGAACCAAGGTTTCACAAGAGGACCAGGCACATAAAGCGACGCTTCAATTCCATCTTCGAGTACATCAAGGAGGAGCACATAAATATTTGTAAAGTGCACACGGATCTGAATGTTGTAGACCCGTTGACTAAACCTCTTCCAAGGGTTAAACATGATCAACACCAAAACTGTATGCGTGTTCGATTCATTACAATGTAAATCACATAATGATGCGAGCTAGATTATTGACTCTCGTGCAAGTGGGAGACTGTTGGAAATATGCTCTAGAGGCAATAATAAAATAGTTATTATTATATTTCCTTGTTCATGATAATCGTGTATTATCCATGCTATAATTGTATTGATTGGAAACACATTGCATGTGTGGATAAATAGACAACACTGTGTCCCTAGTATGCCTCTAGTAGACTAGCTCATTGATCAAATATGGTAAATTTTTCCTAGCCATTGACATGATATGTCATTTGATAACGGGATCACATCATTGGTGGAATGGTGTGAAGGACAAGACCCAAACTATAAACATTGCATATGATCGTGTCAATTTATTGCTATGGTTTTCTGCATGTCAAGTATCTGTTTCTATGACCATGAGATCATGCAACTCACTAACACTGGAGGATTGCCTTGTGTGTATCAAACGTTGCAACATAACTAGGTGACTATAAAGGTGCTCTACAGGTATCTCCGAGAGTGTCTGTTGAGTGAGTATGGATCAAGACTGGGATTTGTTACTCCGTGTGACGCAGAGGTATCTCAAGGCCCACTCAGTAATACAACATCACAACAACCGTTGCAAGCATTGTGACTAAAGTGTTACCCATGGGATCTTGTATTGTGGAACGAGTAAAGAGACTTGCCGATAACGAGATTGAACTAGGTATAGAGATACCGACGATCAAATCTCGCGCAAGTAACATGCCGAAGAACAAAGGGAACAGTACACGGGATTAACTGAATCCTTGACATAGAGGTTTAGCCTATAAAGATCTTCATAGAATATGTAGGAACCAATATGGACATCCAGGTCCCGCTATTGGTTATTGATCGTAGAGGTGTCTCGGTCATGTCTACATAGTTCTCAAACCCGCAGGGTCTGCACACTTTCGGTTCGGTGACGTTTCGGTAGTATAGAGTTATGTATGGTTGTGACCGAAGGTTGTTGTTTAGATTCCCAGATGAGACCCTGGATGTCACGAGGAGCTCTGGAATAGTTCGTAGGTAAATATTGATATATATGAAGTCCTGTTTTGGTCACTGGAAAAGTTTCGGGCTCATCGGTAGTGTACCGGGAGTGCCGGGAGGGTGCTGGGGGACCATCGCAAGGGGTGTTTTGACCCAAGGGGCTACATGGGCTGTGGGACGAGGTATCCCAGCCCCTAGTAGGATGGCCGAAGCCCCACTAGAGGCACATGTGGCTATGTGGAGAAACCCAAGGTGGAAAGGAGGTTTCCAAGTGGGAAAGAGGGAGTCCTAATCCTACTAGGATTGGAGGAGGACTCCTCTTCTCTCCACTTTGGCCGAAGCAAGGGTTGGACCCTTGGGGGCCAATCCTCCTCCCTCCCTCTTCCTATATATACTAGAGGTATTGAGGGTTTTTCAACATAGAAATCAGCCACGTGCTACCCTCTCCTCTAGATCGTATTTTCTCCTCTAGATCGTTTCAGCGGTGCTTAGGCGAAGCCCTGCTAGAATAGTTCCACCACTATCGCCGTCGCGCTGTCGGAGAACTGATCTACCTCTCTGCTCCCTATTGTTCGATCAAGAAGGCAGAGATCATCATCGAGTTGTACGTGTGCTGAACGCAGAGGTGCCATCCGTTTGGCGCTAGATCAGGACGGATCATGATTGGATCGCGGGACGCTAGGCGATTTGGATCGCGAAGACGTTCGACTACATCAACCGTGTTTCTTAACGCTTCTCACTTAGCGATCTACAAGGGTATGTAGATCGAATCTCCCCCTCGTAGATACTCATCACCATGAATAGGTCTTGCGTGTGCATAGGAATTTTTTTTGTTTCACATGCAACGTTCCCCAACAGGGCCCCTAGCCTGACCCATGGACTAGCCCACCTTGGCTACATGACTCCCACACTGATGCTTAACTAAAGCCTGATTTATTTTTCTAAGCACCTCCCTTAAGCATGTTGCATTGTACATGACCTAATACATTGATGTAGCGATGTGCTATACAAATGGTTTTTATCCCCTTTCCGCAGCGAATGTTTAAACTATCACCTTGCCTATGTGGGATATAGGGGGTCCATCCCACACAACACGGAAAAATCATCGGTGATGGTGATAAACGAAGGCAAACATATGATGAAACTAAGCGTTTGGAGTGTCCACATCTATCACAAATGAGAGCCATCTGTCAACCGTTTGAGATATGTCATACTTCACATAAGGCCCATCTTTGTTACTTGTGTGAGAACACCTTAGCATCGCACGTGCTATTATCTGGTGTTACGTATACGATGCACGCTACATCACAAACAATTCATGATTGTAAATCGCGTAGGATAAGGAGTATATCACAAATACGTATATTTTCAGACGCGTTTACGATTAAGATAATTTAACTGTCATAAAAGTGGCAGATAAGTTTAAGAAGCGTCTAAATGTCGTACTCGTGTCAGACATGATAACTATCACATACGCAATTTTGTGGTGCAACGTTTATGATGCGTACTACATCACAAACAATTTACCATTTTGATCTATGTGTGACAAAGATTCTATCACCAACACTGAATTCGGTTGCACTATTTGCGATATTGTCTGACAGCACACAAAGTTTGGAAACGGCAATTGCGTGCATGGTGACACGTTTTCTATCTATGAAAGGTGTCAAATCATAGGGTACTTCATAAACGTTGAGATTTACAAACGGTGTGCGGTGTAATGACCCACAAAGCATATTTTTCTAATTTAATCACTACAATTTAAAATTGCACATAATTTGAATTTGAAAGTAGGCAATAACTTTTTACATATTCATCATATACATAGATAGATAGGTTCAACAATCAATGCAACATTCGATTCACAGGTACAAACGTTCAAGAATTATGTCATCAAAAGAATTACACAAACACCAAATAAAGAATGATGAAGAACGGTTGAATACTTGTATTAAAGATGGTAAAGAAAGAGGAAAAAGATATTTCATTTGCTGTAAAATGTGAAGCAGAATGCCCTTAGTGTGCCCTCCTCCATGACGAATGCAAACACGACTCTAGTACAATCCCTTGTGATGGCCGACCGCCCATCATTCAATATATTCATGAAGACTTCCAAATAGTCATTGTAATCTGGTAGAAATACATGTACATTTTCATATCCAACAATCATGTAGGGTGCAAGGTGATCTTGAGTAAACTGCGTTGGGAACCACTACAAAGGAAAAAGATATAAACATTGTCATCTAACAACTCATTCTGGGCAGTAAAAAGGCTACAGAGTTCTGAGTTCATATACTGCAGATCCATGTTGTCTTGGACAAACCATAAATAAATTGTTTAATTTCCAAGTTATTACCCATTGTACTAACAATCTTTATTACTTACCTCGCACGATGTTGGTTCATGAATATCACATTGCCCCAAACACAAAAAGGGTCTAAACGCAGATCTTTAGTAGTGAAATATGTACCCACAAGCAATAAGTAATACTAGAAGTTAAACTACAATTGCATAATGATGTAGTACAATACTCTCTTTGTTGTCTAGCGGACATGCCTCAATATACCTCTTTTTTTGCCATTCGCTCCTTGATCTCCCTAGGAAGCATGGCCGGGCTTACGTAATAACACTCCGGAGTGGGGGTGGGGATGGGGATGGGGATCTGTGGGAAAGGGGGTGTTTCGCAGGCGAGCACAAGGGTCTGTACTAGAGTCATGTGTGCATTCGACATGGAGGGGGCCTATTGTCGAATGCACACACGACTCTAGTCAAACCCCTTGTGATGGTTGACCGCCCATCCTTCAATATCTTCATTAGGACTTCGAGATAGTCAAGATAATCATTGTAGTTTGGTAGAAATACATGTACATTTGCATGTCCAACAATCATATAGTTTGAGAAGTTATCTTGAGTAAACTGCGTTGAGAACCACTGCAAAGGAAAAATATACAAAGTTTTTCGTCTAACAACTCATTATGTGAAGTAAAAAGGCTACAAAGTTCTGATTTAATATATTGCACAAGTGCAGATCACTGTTGACTTGGACGAACTGTAAATAATTAGTTTAATTGCCACATTCCGATCCATTGTACTAACAATCCTTATTAGTTACCTCACACGATGTTGTTCATGAATATCTCATTGCCCAATACACAAAAAGGGTCTAAGCACGGATCTTTACAAGTGAAATATGTACCTACAAGCAACAAGTAATATTAAAAGCTAAAGTGCAATTGCACAATGATGTACTACAATACTCTTTGTGTCCCACAATATAATATCTAATTATATCCAATATACTAACATATTGGATGCATTAACATCTTATATTATGGGAGAGAGGAAGTATGAAATGGCAAACTAGTAGCCATGGGAACCGAAAACCATTAAAATAGGCATATTCTCACTACAACATGCTTAACAGCAACCAAATATAGTCATTCATAATGGTATTATTGAAATTGCATAGAAAAAAGCTTGTACTTAAACATCAAGTTGTATAATTGAACATCACAGAGTCAATAAAACAGGGGGTATATTACCTACACTAGGCGTAACAGGAAATAAATATGGCCACTAAACTGGTATTGATAAAATTGCACTGCACATTGTGAATAAGTAAATAAACAAGGCATACTACAAACAACCAAATATAGCAATTGAAGCTGGACATATGCTTGCCACAAACAACCAAAAACCTCTAAAGGAGGCATATGCTCACTACAACAGACTTAACAACAACCAATTAGTCATTCGTATCGGTATTATTGAAATTGCATAGAATGTACCATGTGTTTGAACATCAGATTGTATGATTGAACAACACATTGTGAGAAAAGTAAAATAAATAGGGGCGTGTTAACTACACCAGCTTTAACACGAACCAATTGTGTGATTGACCAACCAACTCTAGCAATTAAACTAGAAATATGTTCACTACAACCAACCAAAAACAGCTAAACAATGTATATGCTCACTAAATATAACCAAACATAGGCATTCGTGAAATTAAACTAAACACTTCATTCATGAAACTAAACTGAACACAGTTTGGCTCCTTCCCTTTGGAAGACCACAACTATAGGGTGCCCTCCCTGATGTCATGGATGGGTTATTTCCCATTGGAAGAGATGGATAGGGAACCCTTGTCGTTGTTTTCATCGTCAATGAGGTCTAGCTTGGCAACTGATGACGATGAGACACCGCCATGGAACGCGACCTTTAGAAATGAAAAAAGGGTCTCGATGGAAATGGAGGAAAATTCCTGGAAACAAAGTAGAGTAGATCAGTGACGGGGCCATGGAGGAGATCCACGGGAGTTTAACACGAGGGTGGTGTTGGGAGACGTAGTAGTAAATCAAAATTTTCCTACGTTCACCAAGATCTATCTATGGAGAAACCAGCAACGAGAGGGGAGAGATTGCATCTTCATACCTTTGAAGATCGCTAAGCGGAAGCGTTACAAGAACGCGGTTGATGGAGTCGTACTCCCAGCGATTCAGATCGCGGTAGATCCGATCAAGTGCCGAACGGACGGCACCTCCGCGTTCAACACACGTGCAGCCCGGTGACGTCTCCAACACCTTGATCCAGCAAGGAGGAAGGAGAGGTTGGGGAAGGGCTCCAACAGCAGCACGACGGCGTGGTGGTGGTGGAGTAGCAAGGTATTCCGACAGGGCTTCGCCTAAGCGCCGCGGAGGAGGAAGAAGAGAGGTAGGGCTTCGCCGTGAGAGAGAGAGATCAAATCTTGTCTCAAAACATCCAAAACCTCAAGTATATATAGGAGGAGGGACGTGGAGGGCTGGCTTGGCCTCTACTCCAAAGAGGAGATGGCCGGCCGAATTAAAGGGAGAGTCCACCTCCCACAAGGGAGGTGGATCTCCTCCTTTTAAATCCTTTTTGCCTTATCTCCTTATCTCCAGCCGCATGGGCCTTTAGCAAAAGTCTTGCCCAGCCCAATAAGGGCTGGCACACTTTATCTAACAGCCCATGTGGTCCTTTGGTCGTCACACCCCTCCCGGGGGTTATCCGGCACCCTCCCGGCACTCCCGGTACACTACCGATGAGCCCGAAAACTTTCCGGTGACCAAAACTGGACTTCCTATATATCAATCTTTACCTCCGGACCATTCCGGAGCTCCTCGTGACGTCCGGGATCTCATCCGGGACTCCGAACAACCTTCGGTAATCACGTATACCTTTTCCCTATAACCCTAGCGTCATCGAACCTTAAGTGTGTAGACCCTACGGGTTCGGGAGACACATAGACATGACCGAGACACCTCTCCGGTCAATAACCAACAGCGGGATCTGGATACCCATGTTGGCTCCCACGTACTCCACGATGATCTCATCGGATGAACCACGATGTCAAGGATTCAATCAATCCCGTATACAATTCCCTTTGTCTATCGGTATGATACTTGCCCGAGATTCGATCGTCGGTATCCCCATACCTTGTTCAATCTCGTTACCGGCAAGTCTCTTTACTCGTTCCGTAATACATCATCCCGTGACTAACTCCTTAGTCACATTGAGCTCATAATGATGATGTCTTACCGAGTGGGCCCAGAGATACCTCTCCGTCACACGGAGTGACAAATCCCAGTCTCGATTCATGCCAACCCAACAGATACTTTCGGAGATACCCGTAGTGCACCTTTATAGCCACCCAGTTACGTTGTGACGTTTGGCACACCCAAAACATTCCTACGGTATCCGGGAGTTGCACAATCTCATGGTCTAAGGAAACGATACTTGACATTGAAAAGCTTTAGCAAACGAACTACACGATCTTGTGCTATGCTTAGAATTGGGTCTTGTCCATCACATCATTCTCCTAATGATGTGATCCCGTTATCAATGACATCCAATGTCCATGGCCATGAAACCGTGACCATCTATTGATCAACGAGCTAGTCAACTAGAGGCTCACTAGGGACATGTTGTGGTCTATGTATTCACACATGTATTATGGTTTCCGGTTAACACAATTATAGCATGAACAATAGACAATTATCATGAACAAGGAAATACAATAATAACCATTTTATTATTGCCTCTAGGGCATATTTCCAACAGTCTCCCACTTGCACTAGAGTCAATAATCTAGTTCACATCACCATGTGATTAACACTTACATCACCATGTGATCATATCATCATGTGATTAACACCCAATAAGTTCTGGGGTTTGTTCATGTCCTGCTCGTGAAAGAGGTTTTAGTCAACGGGTCTGCAACATTCAGATCCGTGTGTACCTTACAAACTTTCCATGTCATATTTGTAGATACTACTCCCATGCTCCACTTGGAGCTATTCCAAATGGCTGCTCCACTATACGTAGCTGGATTTCTACTAAGAGTCATCCGGATTGGTTTTAAAGCTTGCATCATCGTAACACTTTACGATGAACTCTTTATCACCTCCATAATCGAGAAATATTTCCTTAGTTCTCAAGTTACTAAGGCTAACTTTGACCGCTGTCTAGTGATCCACTCTTGGATTACTCTTGTACCCCTTGACAGACTCATGGCAAGGCACACACAGGTGCGGTACACAGCATGGCATACTATATAGAGCCTATGGCTAAAGCATAGGAGATGACACTCATCTCTTCTTTATCTTCTGCCGTGGTCGGGTATTGAGTCTTACTCAATTTCACACCTTACAATACAGTCAAGAACTCCTTCTTTGACCCATCTATTTTGAACTCCTTCAAAAACTTGTCAAGGTATGTCTTCGTCGAAAAAACTTATCAAGCGAATAGATCTATCCCTATAGATCTTGATGCTCAATAAAATAGTAGCTTTATCTGGGTCTTCCTTTGAAAAACAAAACTTTTCAAACAACCCTTCATGCTCTTCCAGAAATTCTACATCATTTCCGATCAATAATATGTCAACTACATATTCTTATAAGATATTCCATAGTGCTCCCACTCACTTTCTTGCAAATACAAGTTTCTCATAAACTTTGTATAAACTTAAACACTTTGATCACCTCATCAAAGCATATATTCCAACTCCGAGATGCTTTCTCCAGTCCATAGAAGGATCGCTGGAGTTTGCATATTATTAGCATCCTTAGGATTGACAAAACCTTCTGGTTGTATCACATACAACTCTTCCTCACAGAAACCATTACGAAAACCTTGTTTTGTCATCCATCTGCCAGATTTCATAATCGAAAAATGCAGCAACTGCTAACAAAATTTTAATAGACTTTTAGCATCGCTACAGATGAGACAATCTCATTGCAGTCAACTCCTTGAACTTGGCGGAAACTTCTTTGCGACAAGTCGAGCTTTATAAACGGTGACATTTCACCATTAGCGTCTATGTTTATCTCAAAGGTCCATTTGTACTCAATGACCCGCCATTCAACAGGCAAGTCTACCAAAGTCCATACTTGGTTTTCATACATGGATCCTTTCTCGGATTTCATGGCTCCTAGCCATTTGTTGGAATCCGGGCCCACCATCGCTTCTCCATAGTTCGTAGGTTCATCGTTGTCCAACAACATGATTTCCAAGACAGGGTTGTCGTACTACTCAGGAGCAGTACGCGTCCTTGTCGACCTACGAGGTTCAATAGTGACTTGATCCGAAGCTTCATGATCATCATCATTAACTTCATTTTAAACTGAGTAGGCTCTACAGAAACATCTTTCTGTGTTGCGCTATTCTCTGGTTGAAACAAAGGTTCAACAATGTTATCAAGTTCTATCTTCCTCCCACTCAATTCTTTCGAGAGAAACTCTTTCTCAAGAAAGGACCCATTCTTAGCAACAAACACATTTTGCGCTTGGATCTGAAATAGAAGGTATACCCAATGTCTCATTAAGGTATTCTATGAAGATACATTTGTCTGCTTTGGGTTCGAGCTCGCTAGCTGAAAAACCCATTTTCACATAAGCGTCGCAGCCCCAAACATTAAGAAATGACAGCTTAGGCTTCTGTCAAACCATAATTCTCACGGTGTCATCTCAACAGACTTAGATGGTGCCCTATTAAAGTGAATGGATTTGTCTTTAATGCATAACCCCATAATGATAGTGGTAAAACGATAAGAGACATCATAGTACTCACTATATCCAATAGAGCACGACTACGACGTTCGAACACACCATCACACTATGGTGTTCCAGGAGGCGTGAGCTGTGAAACAATTTCCACATTGTCTAAAATTGCATACCAAACTCGTAACTTAGATATTCACCTCCATGATCATATCATAGACATTTATCTTCTTGTCACGATGATCTTTAACTTCACTCTGAAACTCCTTGAACCTTTCAAACATTTCAGATTCGTGTTTCATTAAGTAAATATCCCCATATTTACTCAAATCATCAGTGAAGGTAAAGAAAAACAACGATATCCACTGTGTGTTTCAACACTCATTGGACCACATACATCAACATGTATTATTTCCAATAAGCCACTTGCCCGCTCCATCATATTGGATGACGGGGTCTCAGTCATCTTGCCCAAGAGGCATGGCTCGCATGTCTCAACCGATTCGAAATCGAGTGAGTCAAAAATCCATCATCATGGAGTTTCTTCATGCGATTTATACCAATATGACATTTAGCGGCAGTGCCACAAGTATGTGGTACTATCATTATTAACTTTATATCTTTTGGTACCAATGTTATGAATATGTGTACTACTACGATCATGATTCAATAAACCATTCCGAGTGGGTGCATGACCATTGAAGGCATTATCCATGTAAACAGAATAACCATTATTCTCTAACTTATATGAATAACCGTATCGCACTAATCATGATCTAATCACGTTCATGCTCAACGCAAACACCAAATAACATTTATTTAGGTTTATCACAAATCCTGAAGGTAGAGAGAGCGTGCGATGGTGATCACATCAATCTTGGAAATACTTCCAACACACATCGTCACCTTTCACCTAGCTAGTCTCCATTTACTCCGTAGCTTTTATTTCGAGTTGCTAACACTTAGCAACCGAACCGGTATCCAATACCCAGGTGCTACTAGGAGTACCAGCAAGGTACACATCACCAACACGTATATCAAATATACCTCCATTGACATTACCAGCCTTCTTATCTACCAAGCATCTAGGGGTTTTCCGCTTTAGCGAACATTCTCCTCATAACAGAAGCACTTAGTCTCGGGTTCGGGCTCAACCTTGGGTTTCTTCACTAGAGCAACAACTGGCTTGCCATTCCTGAAGTTTTCCGTTCTTGCCCTTGCCCCTTTTGAAACTAGTGGTTTCACTTAACCATCAACACTTGATGCTCCTTCTTGATTTCTACCTTCGTGGTGTCAAACATCACGAACAACTCAGGGATCATCTTATCCATCCCTGGCATGTTATAGTTCATCACGAAGCTCTAGTAGCTTGGTGGCAGTGACTTGGAGAACTGCATTAATCACTATCTCATCTGGAAGATTAACTCCCACTTGATTCAAGTGATTGTAGCACCCAGACAATCTGAGCACACGCTCACCGATTAAGCTATTCTCCTTTATCTTGCAGACAAAGAATCTTGTTGGAGGTCTCATACCTCTCAACATAGGCACGAGCCTGAGATCACAATCTCAGCTCCTAGAACATCTCATATGTTCCGTGACGTTCAAAACGTTTTGGAGCCTCAATTCTAAGCCGCAATGCATGACGCATTGAACTATCACGTAGTCACCAAAAAGTGCCTGTCATATGTTCACAACATCTACAGACAACGCCTGAGGGAGTGATGCAGTTAGCGGTACATCAAAAACATAAGCTTTCTGTGCAGCAATGAGGACAATCCTCAGATCACGGACCCAGTCCGCATTATTGCTACCATCAACTTTCAACTTACTTTTCTCTAGGATTGTATCAATAAAACTGGGGAGCTACAGCGCGAGCTATCTACGACATAATTTGCAAGGACATTTTTAGACTAAGTTCATGATAATTAAGTTCATTTAATCAAATTATTAATGAACTCCCACTTAGATAGACATCTCTCTAGTCTTCCAAGTGATACATGATCCATGTCAACTAGCCCGTGTCCGATCATCACGTGAGACGGACTAGTCATCCATGGTGAACATCTCTATGTTGATCGTATCTTCTATACGACTCATGTTCGACCTTTCGGTCTTCCGTGTTCCGAGGCCATGTCTGTACATGCTAGGCTCGTCAAGTCAACCTAAGTGTTTCGCATGTGTAACTCTGGCTTACACCCGTTGTATGCGAACGTTAGAACCTATCACACCCGATCATCACGTGGTGCTTCGGAACGACGATCCTTAGCAACGGTGCACAGTTAGGGTGAACACCTTTCTTGAAATTTTATTGAGAGATCATCTTATTTACTACCGTCGTTCTATGCAAATAAGATGTAAACATGATAAACATCACATGCAATCAATATAGTGACATGATATGGCCAATATCATTTTGCTCCTATGATCTCCATCTTCGGGGCACCATGATCATCACTGTCACCGGCACGACACCATGATCTCCATCATCATGATCTCCATCATTGTGTCTTCATGAAGTTGTCTCGCCAACTATTACTTCTACTACTATGGCTAACGCTTAGCAATAAAGTAAAGTAATTACATGGCGTTTATGATTGACACGCAGGTCATACAATAAATAAGACAACTCCTATGGCTCCTGCCGGTTGTCATAATCATCGACATGCAAGTCGTGAATCCTATTACAAGAACATGATCAATTCATACATCACAATGCATCACATCACATCCTTTGGCCATATCACATCACAAGGCACATGCTGCAAAAACAAGTTAGACGTCCTCTAATTTGTAGTTGCAAGTTTTTACGTGGCTGCTATAGGTTACTAGCAAGAACGTTTCTTACCTACGTCAACACCACAACGTGATTTGCCAATTGCTATTTACCCTTCATAAGGACCCTTTTCATCGAATCCGATCCGACTAAGGTAGGAGAGACAGACACCCGCTAGCCACCTTATGCATCTAGTGCATGTCAGGCGGTGGAACCGGTCTCACGTAAGCGTACGTGTAAAGTTGGTCCGGGCCGCTTCATCCCACAATACCGCCGAATCAAGATAAGACTAGTAGCGGCAAGCAAATTAACAAACTCGACGCCCACAACTGCTTTGTGTTCTACTCGTGCATAGATTCTACGCATAGACCTAGCTCATGATGCCACTGTTGGGAGACGTAGTAGTAAATCAAAATTTTCCTACGTTCACCAAGATCTATCTATGGAGAAACCAGCAACGAGAGGGGAGAGATTGCATCTTCATACCTTTGAAGATCGCTAAGCGGAAGCGTTACAAGAACGCGGTTGATGGAGTCGTACTCCCAGCGATTCAGATCGCGGTAGATCCGATCAAGTGCCGAACGGACGGCACCTCCGCGTTCAACACACGTGCAGCCCGGTGACGTCTCCAACACCTTGATCCAGCAAGGAGGAAGGAGAGGTTGGGGAAGGGCTCCAACAGCAGCACGACGGCGTGGTGGTGGTGGAGTAGCAAGGTATTCCGACAGGGCTTCGCCTAAGCGCCGCGGAGGAGGAAGAAGAGAGGTAGGGCTTCGCCGTGAGAGAGAGAGATCAAATCTTGTCTCAAAACATCCAAAACCTCAAGTATATATAGGAGGAGGGACGTGGAGGGCTGGCTTGGCCTCTACTCCAAAGAGGAGATGGCCGGCCGAATTAAAGGGAGAGTCCACCTCCCACAAGGGAGGTGGATCTCCTCCTTTTAAATCCTTTTTGCCTTATCTCCTTATCTCCAGCCGCATGGGCCTTTAGCAAAAGTCTTGCCCAGCCCAATAAGGGCTGGCACACTTTATCTAACAGCCCATGTGGTCCTTTGGTCGTCACACCCCTCCCGGGGGTTATCCGGCACCCTCCCGGCACTCCCGGTACACTACCGATGAGCCCGAAAACTTTCCGGTGACCAAAACTGGACTTCCTATATATCAATCTTTACCTCCGGACCATTCCGGAGCTCCTCGTGACGTCCGGGATCTCATACGGGACTCCGAACAACCTTCGGTAATCACGTATACCTTTTCCCTATAACCCTAGCGTCATCGAACCTTAAGTGTGTAGACCCTACGGGTTCGGGAGACACATAGACATGACCGAGACACCTCTCCGGTCAATAACCAACAGCGGGATCTGGATACCCATGTTGGCTCCCACGTACTCCACGATGATCTCATCGGATGAACCACGATGTCAAGGATTCAATCAATCCCGTATACAATTCCCTTTGTCTATCGGTATGATACTTGCCCGAGATTCGATCGTCGGTATCCCCATACCTTGTTCAATCTCGTTACCGGCAAGTCTCTTTACTCGTTCCGTAATACATCATCCCGTGACTAACTCCTTAGTCACATTGAGCTCATAATGATGATGTCTTACCGAGTGGGCCCAGAGATACCTCTCCGTCACACGGAGTGACAAATCCCAGTCTCGATTCATGCCAACCCAACAGATACTTTCGGAGATACCCGTAGTGCACCTTTATAGCCACCCAGTTACGTTGTGACGTTTGGCACACCCAAAACATTCCTACGGTATCCGGGAGTTGCACAATCTCATGGTCTAAGGAAACGATACTTGACATTGAAAAGCTTTAGCAAACGAACTACACGATCTTGTGCTATGCTTAGAATTGGGTCTTGTCCATCACATCATTCTCCTAATGATGTGATCCCGTTATCAATGACATCCAATGTCCATGGCCATGAAACCGTGACCATCTATTGATCAACGAGCTAGTCAACTAGAGGCTCACTAGGGACATGTTGTGGTCTATGTATTCACACATGTATTATGGTTTCCGGTTAACACAATTATAGCATGAACAATAGACAATTATCATGAACAAGGAAATACAATAATAACCATTTTATTATTGCCTCTAGGGCATATTTCCAACAGTCTCCCACTTGCACTAGAGTCAATAATCTAGTTCACATCACCATGTGATTAACACTTACATCACCATGTGATCATATCATCATGTGATTAACACCCAATAAGTTCTGGGGTTTGTTCATGTCCTGCTCGTGAAAGAGGTTTTAGTCAACGGGTCTGCAACATTCAGATCCGTGTGTACCTTACAAACTTTCCATGTCATATTTGTAGATACTACTCCCATGCTCCACTTGGAGCTATTCCAAATGGCTGCTCCACTATACGTAGCTGGATTTCTACTAAGAGTCATCCGGATTGGTTTTAAAGCTTGCATCATCGTAACACTTTACGATGAACTCTTTATCACCTCCATAATCGAGAAATATTTCCTTAGTTCTCAAGTTACTAAGGCTAACTTTGACCGCTGTCTAGTGATCCACTCTTGGATTACTCTTGTACCCCTTGACAGACTCATGGCAAGGCACACACAGGTGCGGTACACAGCATGGCATACTATATAGAGCCTATGGCTAAAGCATAGGAGATGACACTCATCTCTTCTTTATCTTCTGCCGTGGTCGGGTATTGAGTCTTACTCAATTTCACACCTTACAATACAGTCAAGAACTCCTTCTTTGACCCATCTATTTTGAACTCCTTCAAAAACTTGTCAAGGTATGTCTTCGTCGAAAAAACTTATCAAGCGAATAGATCTATCCCTATAGATCTTGATGCTCAATAAAATAGTAGCTTTATCTGGGTCTTCCTTTGAAAAACAAAACTTTTCAAACAACCCTTCATGCTCTTCCAGAAATTCTACATCATTTCCGATCAATAATATGTCAACTACATATTCTTATAAGATATTCCATAGTGCTCCCACTCACTTTCTTGCAAATACAAGTTTCTCATAAACTTTGTATAAACTTAAACACTTTGATCACCTCATCAAAGCATATATTCCAACTCCGAGATGCTTTCTCCAGTCCATAGAAGGATCGCTGGAGTTTGCATATTATTAGCATCCTTAGGATTGACAAAACCTTCTGGTTGTATCACATACAACTCTTCCTCACAGAAACCATTACGAAAACCTTGTTTTGTCATCCATCTGCCAGATTTCATAATCGAAAAATGCAGCAACTGCTAACAAAATTTTAATAGACTTTTAGCATCGCTACAGATGAGACAATCTCATTGCAGTCAACTCCTTGAACTTGGCGGAAACTTCTTTGCGACAAGTCGAGCTTTATAAACGGTGACATTTCACCATTAGCGTCTATGTTTATCTCAAAGGTCCATTTGTACTCAATGACCCGCCATTCAACAGGCAAGTCTACCAAAGTCCATACTTGGTTTTCATACATGGATCCTTTCTCGGATTTCATGGCTCCTAGCCATTTGTTGGAATCCGGGCCCACCATCGCTTCTCCATAGTTCGTAGGTTCATCGTTGTCCAACAACATGATTTCCAAGACAGGGTTGTCGTACTACTCAGGAGCAGTACGCGTCCTTGTCGACCTACGAGGTTCAATAGTGACTTGATCCGAAGCTTCATGATCATCATCATTAACTTCATTTTAAACTGAGTAGGCTCTACAGAAACATCTTTCTGTGTTGCGCTATTCTCTGGTTGAAACAAAGGTTCAACAATGTTATCAAGTTCTATCTTCCTCCCACTCAATTCTTTCGAGAGAAACTCTTTCTCAAGAAAGGACCCATTCTTAGCAACAAACACATTTTGCGCTTGGATCTGAAATAGAAGGTATACCCAATGTCTCATTAAGGTATTCTATGAAGATACATTTGTCTGCTTTGGGTTCGAGCTCGCTAGCTGAAAAACCCATTTTCACATAAGCGTCGCAGCCCCAAACATTAAGAAATGACAGCTTAGGCTTCTGTCAAACCATAATTCTCACGGTGTCATCTCAACAGACTTAGATGGTGCCCTATTAAAGTGAATGGATTTGTCTTTAATGCATAACCCCATAATGATAGTGGTAAAACGATAAGAGACATCATAGTACTCACTATATCCAATAGAGCACGACTACGACGTTCGAACACACCATCACACTATGGTGTTCCAGGAGGCGTGAGCTGTGAAACAATTTCCACATTGTCTAAAATTGCATACCAAACTCGTAACTTAGATATTCACCTCCATGATCATATCATAGACATTTATCTTCTTGTCACGATGATCTTTAACTTCACTCTGAAACTCCTTGAACCTTTCAAACATTTCAGATTCGTGTTTCATTAAGTAAATATCCCCATATTTACTCAAATCATCAGTGAAGGTAAAGAAAAACAACGATATCCACTGTGTGTTTCAACACTCATTGGACCACATACATCAACATGTATTATTTCCAATAAGCCACTTGCCCGCTCCATCATATTGGATGACGGGGTCTCAGTCATCTTGCCCAAGAGGCATGGCTCGCATGTCTCAACCGATTCGAAATCGAGTGAGTCAAAAATCCATCATCATGGAGTTTCTTCATGCGATTTATACCAATATGACATTTAGCGGCAGTGCCACAAGTATGTGGTACTATCATTATTAACTTTATATCTTTTGGTACCAATGTTATGAATATGTGTACTACTACGATCATGATTCAATAAACCATTCCGAGTGGGTGCATGACCATTGAAGGCATTATCCATGTAAACAGAATAACCATTATTCTCTAACTTATATGAATAACCGTATCGCACTAATCATGATCTAATCACGTTCATGCTCAACGCAAACACCAAATAACATTTATTTAGGTTTATCACAAATCCTGAAGGTAGAGAGAGCGTGCGATGGTGATCACATCAATCTTGGAAATACTTCCAACACACATCGTCACCTTTCACCTAGCTAGTCTCCATTTACTCCGTAGCTTTTATTTCGAGTTGCTAACACTTAGCAACCGAACCGGTATCCAATACCCAGGTGCTACTAGGAGTACCAGCAAGGTACACATCACCAACACGTATATCAAATATACCTCCATTGACATTACCAGCCTTCTTATCTACCAAGCATCTAGGGGTTTTCCGCTTTAGCGAACATTCTCCTCATAACAGAAGCACTTAGTCTCGGGTTCGGGCTCAACCTTGGGTTTCTTCACTAGAGCAACAACTGGCTTGCCATTCCTGAAGTTTTCCGTTCTTGCCCTTGCCCCTTTTGAAACTAGTGGTTTCACTTAACCATCAACACTTGATGCTCCTTCTTGATTTCTACCTTCGTGGTGTCAAACATCACGAACAACTCAGGGATCATCTTATCCATCCCTGGCATGTTATAGTTCATCACGAAGCTCTAGTAGCTTGGTGGCAGTGACTTGGAGAACTGCATTAATCACTATCTCATCTGGAAGATTAACTCCCACTTGATTCAAGTGATTGTAGCACCCAGACAATCTGAGCACACGCTCACCGATTAAGCTATTCTCCTTTATCTTGCAGACAAAGAATCTTGTTGGAGGTCTCATACCTCTCAACATAGGCACGAGCCTGAGATCACAATCTCAGCTCCTAGAACATCTCATATGTTCCGTGACGTTCAAAACGTTTTGGAGCCTCAATTCTAAGCCGCAATGCATGACGCATTGAACTATCACGTAGTCACCAAAAAGTGCCTGTCATATGTTCACAACATCTACAGACAACGCCTGAGGGAGTGATGCAGTTAGCGGTACATCAAAAACATAAGCTTTCTGTGCAGCAATGAGGACAATCCTCAGATCACGGACCCAGTCCGCATTATTGCTACCATCAACTTTCAACTTACTTTTCTCTAGGATTGTATCAATAAAACTGGGGAGCTACAGCGCGAGCTATCTACGACATAATTTGCAAGGACATTTTTAGACTAAGTTCATGATAATTAAGTTCATTTAATCAAATTATTAATGAACTCCCACTTAGATAGACATCTCTCTAGTCTTCCAAGTGATACATGATCCATGTCAACTAGCCCGTGTCCGATCATCACGTGAGACGGACTAGTCATCCATGGTGAACATCTCTATGTTGATCGTATCTTCTATACGACTCATGTTCGACCTTTCGGTCTTCCGTGTTCCGAGGCCATGTCTGTACATGCTAGGCTCGTCAAGTCAACCTAAGTGTTTCGCATGTGTAACTCTGGCTTACACCCGTTGTATGCGAACGTTAGAACCTATCACACCCGATCATCACGTGGTGCTTCGGAACGACGATCCTTAGCAACGGTGCACAGTTAGGGTGAACACCTTTCTTGAAATTTTATTGAGAGATCATCTTATTTACTACCGTCGTTCTATGCAAATAAGATGTAAACATGATAAACATCACATGCAATCAATATAGTGACATGATATGGCCAATATCATTTTGCTCCTATGATCTCCATCTTCGGGGCACCATGATCATCACTGTCACCGGCACGACACCATGATCTCCATCATCATGATCTCCATCATTGTGTCTTCATGAAGTTGTCTCGCCAACTATTACTTCTACTACTATGGCTAACGCTTAGCAATAAAGTAAAGTAATTACATGGCGTTTATGATTGACACGCAGGTCATACAATAAATAAGACAACTCCTATGGCTCCTGCCGGTTGTCATAATCATCGACATGCAAGTCGTGAATCCTATTACAAGAACATGATCAATTCATACATCACAATGCATCACATCACATCCTTTGGCCATATCACATCACAAGGCACATGCTGCAAAAACAAGTTAGACGTCCTCTAATTTGTAGTTGCAAGTTTTTACGTGGCTGCTATAGGTTACTAGCAAGAACGTTTCTTACCTACGTCAACACCACAACGTGATTTGCCAATTGCTATTTACCCTTCATAAGGACCCTTTTCATCGAATCCGATCCGACTAAGGTAGGAGAGACAGACACCCGCTAGCCACCTTATGCATCTAGTGCATGTCAGGCGGTGGAACCGGTCTCACGTAAGCGTACGTGTAAAGTTGGTCCGGGCCGCTTCATCCCACAATACCGCCGAATCAAGATAAGACTAGTAGCGGCAAGCAAATTAACAAACTCGACGCCCACAACTGCTTTGTGTTCTACTCGTGCATAGATTCTACGCATAGACCTAGCTCATGATGCCACTGTTGGGAGACGTAGTAGTAAATCAAAATTTTCCTACGTTCACCAAGATCTATCTATGGAGAAACCAGCAACGAGAGGGGAGAGATTGCATCTTCATACCTTTGAAGATCGCTAAGCGGAAGCGTTACAAGAACGCGGTTGATGGAGTCGTACTCCCAGCGATTCAGATCGCGGTAGATCCGATCAAGTGCCGAACGGACGGCACCTCCGCGTTCAACACACGTGCAGCCCGGTGACGTCTCCAACACCTTGATCCAGCAAGGAGGAAGGAGAGGTTGGGGAAGGGCTCCAACAGCAGCACGACGGCGTGGTGGTGGTGGAGTAGCAAGGTATTCCGACAGGGCTTCGCCTAAGCGCCGCGGAGGAGGAAGAAGAGAGGTAGGGCTTCGCCGTGAGAGAGAGAGATCAAATCTTGTCTCAAAACATCCAAAACCTCAAGTATATATAGGAGGAGGGACGTGGAGGGCTGGCTTGGCCTCTACTCCAAAGAGGAGATGGCCGGCCGAATTAAAGGGAGAGTCCACCTCCCACAAGGGAGGTGGATCTCCTCCTTTTAAATCCTTTTTGCCTTATCTCCTTATCTCCAGCCGCATGGGCCTTTAGCAAAAGTCTTGCCCAGCCCAATAAGGGCTGGCACACTTTATCTAACAGCCCATGTGGTCCTTTGGTCGTCACACCCCTCCCGGGGGTTATCCGGCACCCTCCCGGCACTCCCGGTACACTACCGATGAGCCCGAAAACTTTCCGGTGACCAAAACTGGACTTCCTATATATCAATCTTTACCTCCGGACCATTCCGGAGCTCCTCGTGACGTCCGGGATCTCATCCGGGACTCCGAACAACCTTCGGTAATCACGTATACCTTTTCCCTATAACCCTAGCGTCATCGAACCTTAAGTGTGTAGACCCTACGGGTTCGGGAGACACATAGACATGACCGAGACACCTCTCCGGTCAATAACCAACAGCGGGATCTGGATACCCATGTTGGCTCCCACGTACTCCACGATGATCTCATCGGATGAACCACGATGTCAAGGATTCAATCAATCCCGTATACAATTCCCTTTGTCTATCGGTATGATACTTGCCCGAGATTCGATCGTCGGTATCCCCATACCTTGTTCAATCTCGTTACCGGCAAGTCTCTTTACTCGTTCCGTAATACATCATCCCGTGACTAACTCCTTAGTCACATTGAGCTCATAATGATGATGTCTTACCGAGTGGGCCCAGAGATACCTCTCCGTCACACGGAGTGACAAATCCCAGTCTCGATTCATGCCAACCCAACAGATACTTTCGGAGATACCCGTAGTGCACCTTTATAGCCACCCAGTTACGTTGTGACGTTTGGCACACCCAAAACATTCCTACGGTATCCGGGAGTTGCACAATCTCATGGTCTAAGGAAACGATACTTGACATTGAAAAGCTTTAGCAAACGAACTACACGATCTTGTGCTATGCTTAGAATTGGGTCTTGTCCATCACATCATTCTCCTAATGATGTGATCCCGTTATCAATGACATCCAATGTCCATGGCCATGAAACCGTGACCATCTATTGATCAACGAGCTAGTCAACTAGAGGCTCACTAGGGACATGTTGTGGTCTATGTATTCACACATGTATTATGGTTTCCGGTTAACACAATTATAGCATGAACAATAGACAATTATCATGAACAAGGAAATACAATAATAACCATTTTATTATTGCCTCTAGGGCATATTTCCAACAGGTGGGGGTGGGGGTGCGCCACTTAACCTGTGGCATAGCTCACGGCAAGCCGTCAATGTCCATGAGCTCAATGTTATAACCGCCCGCAACACTCTGGAGTGGGGTGGGGATGGAGACGGGGATCTTTGGGAAAGGGGTGTTACGCACACTGGCACAAGGGGGTGGACTCGAGTCGTCTGTGCATCCAACATGGAGGAGCACTACTGTCGAATGCACGCACGACTCTAGTCCAACCCCTTGTGATGGATCTTCATGAGGACTTCCAAATAGTCATTTTAGTTGGCTAGGGATCTTCATGAATGCACACCGACACAAGGGGGTTGACGATTTATGTGGCTTGAGACTGCATCGGTATTTCTCCAAACGGGAAGGGATGATGCAGCGCAGCGATGGCAAGTGTTTCCCTTAGTTATGAAACCAAGGTATCAATCCATAGAGGAATATCATGCACCCAAGTAAACAACACCTACACACAAACAACGAATACTTGCAACCCAACACGAAAGAGAGGTTGTCACGCTCCCTACATTAATAAAATAGAGTAGATAATGATAGGTAGGAGAGATAGATCTCTCAAGAACACGAAATAAAAAGAGTAAATATGCCACAATATTTTTTTTTGTAGATCTGAAAACAAAGATTGCAAAAACGTAGATCAGAAATCAATATGATGGAAAAGTAGACCTGGGGGGCGTAGGATCCACTAGTGACTTCTCTCATGAGTATAGCGCATGGTGGGTGAACAAATTACTGTTGGGCAATTATTAGAAAATCGAATAGTCATGACGATATCCAAGGCAGTGATCATTATATAGGCATCATGTCCAAGATAAGTAGACCGACTCCTGCCTACATCTTCCACTATTATTCCACACATCGACCGCTATCCAGCATGCATCTAGTGTATTAAGTTCTTGGAAAAAATGGAGTAATGCAATAAGAACGATGACATGATGTAGACAAGATCGGTTCATGTAGGAATAGACCCCATCTTGTTATCCTTAATAGCAACCATACATGTGTGTCTTGCTGCCCCTTCTGTCACTCGGAAAGAACACCGCAAGATCGAACCCATCACAAAGCGCCTCTTGCCATGGCAAGAAAAATCGATCTAGTTGGCCTAACTAAACCAAAGATTCGAAGAAGAAACACGAGGCTATAATAAATCATGCATATAAGAGATCAAAGAAGACTCAAATAATATTCATAGAGAGAACTGATCATGAACTCAAAATTCATCGGATCCCAACAAACACACCGCAAAAGTTTACATCAAATAGATCTCCAAGAGACCATTGTATTGAGAAAAATAAGAGAGAGAGAGGCATAGAGAGAGAGATACATCTAGCTACTGCCTACGGACCCGTAGGTCTATTGTGGACTACTCACGCATCATCGGAGAGGCACCTATGATGAAGATGAACCCCTCCGTGATGGTGTCTAGATTGGATCTCGAGGTATGGAACTTGCAGCGGATGGAATTGTGTTTCGTCGACTCCTCTAGGGCTTTCTAAATATTTGGGAATATATAGGCATCATAGGCGCCGGAGAGGGGTCCCGAGGAAGGCACAACCCACTAGGGCGCGGACAGCCCCCCCTTGGCGTGGCCTGGTGGGTTGTGGCTGTTGGAAATATGCCCTAGAGGCAATAATAAATTAGTTATTATAATATTTCCATGTTCATGATAATTGTTTATTATCCATGCTAGAATTTCTTGATCGGAAACTCAGATACATGTGTGGATACATAGACAACACCATGTCCCTAGTATGCCTCTAATAGACTAGCTCGTTAATCAAAGATGGTCAAGGTTTCCTAGCCATGGACATGAGATGTCATTTCATAATGGGATCACACCATTAGGAGAATGATGTGATGTACAAGACCCAAACTATCAAAATAGCATATGATCATGTCAGTTTATTGCTATAGTTTTCTGCATGTCAAGTATTTGTTCCTATGACCATGAGATCATGAAACTCACTAACAGCGGAGGAGTATCTTGTGTGTATCAAATGTTACAACGTAACTGGGTGACGATAAAGGTGCTCCATAGGTATCTCCGAGGGTGTCTGTTGAGTGGCATGGATCAAGACTGGGTTTTGTTACTCCTTGTGACGGAGAGGTATCTCCGGGCCCACTCGGTAATACAACATCGCAATGAGCCTTGCAAGCAAAGTGACTAAAATTAGCCACGAGATCTTGTATTATGGAATGATTAAAGATACTTTCCGGTAACAAGATTGAACTAGGTATAGAGATACCGACGACCGAATCTCGGGCAAGTAACATATCGAAGAACAAAGGGAATTGCATACAAGATTAACTTAATCCTTGACATAGAGGTTCAACCAATAAAGATATTCTTAGAATATGTAGGAACCAATATGGGCATCTAGGTCCCGCTATTGATTATTGACCGTAGAGGTGTCTCGGTCATGTCTACATAGTTCTCGAACCTGCAGGGTCTGCACACTTAATGTTCGGTGACGTTTTTGGTAGTATTGAGTTATGTATGTTGGTGACCGAAGGTTATTCAGAGTCCCAGATGAGACCCTGGACGTCAGGAGGGGCTCCAGAAAGGTCCGGAAGTAAATATTGATATATAGGAAGTCCCGTTTTGGTCACCGGAAAAAGTTCGGGCATCACCGGGAGTGCCAAGATGGTTCCGGGGGTCCATCGGGAGGGGCCACCCACTCCGGGGGGTACATGCACCTTAGGGGTGGTGCACCAGCCCTTAGTGGCCAGCCCCTAATGGCCCATGCAAATAGGAGGGAGGAGGGCCAAGTGGGGAGTCCTCCCAGGACTCCACATCCCTTGTGGGAGGAGGAATCCTAATTGGGGGAGGACTTCTCCCCCTAGGTTCGATCGAATCCTCCTTCTGGAGGATTTGTGGCTGCCTCCCCCCTCCCTTACTCCTATATATACTAGAGGATTTAACGGCAGCCCTAACCCTCATAGCCACGTGATGCCCACTTCTTCCTCTAGATCGTTTCTCCTCTAGATTAGTTCGACGGAGCCCGACAAAGCCATGCCGGATTAGTTCATCACCATCGCCACCATGTCGTTGTTCTGTCGGAGAACTCATCTACCTCTCCACTCCCTCTTGCTAGATCAAGAAGGCGGAGATCGTCATCGAGTTGTATGTGTGCTGAACACGGAGGTGTCGTCCGTTCAACGCTAGATTGGAAGGACCGTGATTGGATCGCGGGACGGTTCATGATTGGATCGCGGGACAGATCGTGATCAGATCGCGGGACGGCTAGCACTTTGGATCGTGAAGACGTTCGATACATCAACCATGTTTCTTAACGCTTCCCGCTTAGCGATCTACAAGGGTATGTAGATCCACTCTCCCTTTCGTAGATTTTCATCATCATGGATAGATCTTGCGTGTGCGTAAGAAAGTTTTTGTTCCCCATGCAACGTTCCCCAACATTGGCATCCTTGGCCCACTCCCCGGCACTTCTTTGGTCCATTGGGTGTCTTCCGGTCCAGAAAAAATCTCCAAAAAGTTTCGTCGCAACTGGACTCCGTTTGATATTGATTTTCTGCGAAGTAAAAAATAAGCAAAAACAGCAACTGGCACTTTGGCACTATGTCAATAGGTTAGTCCTAAAAATGATATAAAGTGGTAATAAAAGGATGGTAAAACATCCAAGCATGATAAAATAACAGCATGGAACAAGCAAAAATTATAGATATGTTGGAGACGTATCAGCATCCCCAAACTTAATTCCTACTCTTCCTCGAGTAGGTAAATGATAAAAACTGATTTTTTGATGTGGAATGCTGTCTAACATGATGCAGAGCATCCTACGGACGTACCATGATAAGAGTCCCTTTGCCAAGTGACACGTGCGACATCGACATCATACTTACAAAGGTGAATCTTCTCCTTTACACGTGTCAACTTGTTCCCTTCGAGGATGGTATACTACGTGACCCCTCTCTCGTGTGCACGCATAGGTGTGAGCGGAGCTACACATTCACCGAGAAGGAGTCCAAGCTCAAGAGTACAACTACACCATCTATGAGGGAAGCTAGGAAGCGGAGACAGAAGAAGACGGGGCTGCAGAAGTATATAGCGGCTGGACGTCCGACACTCTACAGCGTCCAGACGACCGACGTCGTCCCGACGTCTGACGATCTCCACCGCCTGGACCACCGACGTGCTACGGAAATCGATGCCACTTCGACCACATCTAACTGACAGAAATCCGAAGACCTCCGGACGATCGAGCCATGAACATCCGATGCCCTCCAGATGTACAGTCCTTCGCGAGTCGTCAGACGTCCGACAGCCTCCGGATGTCTGGCACTGCGTGTGCGTAGCCACGGGCCTTGGGCCTTGTATCTCTCCCTCACTTACCCCTTCATGGCCAAGTCTATATATACTCCACCCCCACCTCCTTTATAGGGTTAGAAAGTGATAGCTCATAGTTGAGCTTTGCTCCTTCCTCTACCTCTCCCACAGAGATCGAGACCTCCGCCGGAGAAGATCCATAGAGGATGTCGAGGACCCTTTCGAGGGAAGATCCCTAGTGGATTTGAAGGCCCATCTCTCCTAGAGAGTTGGATGAGCTACCCATGTATCCTTTATTTCCATTGTTGTTATTGGATCTTGATGTACCACATGTATTGTTTGTGATTCGAGGAGTACTTGGTGTGGATCGTGTCCAATAGAGTGTTTTCCCCTTTGATTTCTCCATGTTTTCCCCTCATGTTATTCGTGTTCTTCCCCGAATCCACCTCCAATTCATGAAGATCGGGCCACCCTCGGGTTTGCCCCGTATCGTATGGTATCATGAGCCACGTTGCCATGAATTTGGAGCCCTACCCCTCACTTTTCTTGCTTTAGTTCGAATTTTTCTTCCCACTTTCGAAAATCCCACAAAAAGAACCCCCAAATTTTTTTCTTGTGATTTGTTGTTCTTATGAGTTTTTGTTAATTTTTATCCATGGATCTAGTGTTTGTCAAGTGGATCTACCTCCCTTGGCATTCCCTAGCCCCAATTTTTCTTTTCCCCTTCAATTTCGAGCCCAAAATCATCAATTTCTGACCAAAATTGCATTCCGGATCTCAAATCTCGTGTTGACCCTGACCCTTCGGACGTCCGACCCTTTCTAGACATCTGGACCCCTCCGAAGCCTCGGACATCCGGAACCCATAAACAGACCCGAATTCTCGGATTTCCAGACCGTCTGGACGTCCAACCCTTAGATGTCCGATATCTCTCGAACGTTTGTAACCTGTAGAAACTGACTCGGCTGGAATTATTTTCCGGCCATAACTAATTCATACGAACGTCGATTTCGACATTATTTTGCTCATTTTGTAGCTATTGACACCCCTCATACCACAAAATTAGTTCCACCAACATTTTACACCATCAAATATTTTGAATTTTGGCAACTTTGGCTAGGCCCTCCACCATATCATCCGCATTACCAACATAGACTTCTGCAACCTAACCCATTTTGGTTCCTATTTGATTTTTGGTTGCTTGAGTTGTGATTTGAATCTCCTAAGGTGTTTTGGCTACTTAGGGACGGTTACTTCATCATTGACCACCGACAACTTGTAACGGTCCATCATCTACATTGACCATCTACGTTCGACATCGATGACGACCATCCATCCTTTGAGACCATCTTCAACTGGAAGCAAGGCCGGCTACTCCCGACTTCGTGAAAGGTTAATTGTGACGAAGCTATCCATTCCATCTTATACTTTTACTTCCTTTTCATTACATCTTGATAGACCCACCATCTTTTTGATTACCTTCCTACCTATTGAGACTAGCTATCTGAGTGTTGTTGGGCTTCGTGAAAACTTGTGTACCATAGTGATACGATATCATATTGTTGCATCATTAGAATATCATATAGTGCAATTGCTTGATCACGTGCATATATTGTGATACTTCTATCATATAGTTGGTTGAGGCTCAATAAGAATGGTGGAAAGGAAGAGAAGAGTCACAAAAAAGCTTCTAAGCAAGAGAAAGAAAGATCAAAGCTTATTAGCAAAAAGAGTTGAGCATTAAAAAAATACTTGTGCATGAGGAGACATGTAATAGGAAAAGTTTTTCTTGAATAAATAGGATTGTTGCCAAGTGGTGAATCGTTCCCAAACATGCAATAAGCTAGTGTCTCTCCTTGTGTTTGTGCAACATGAGCTTTGCTCATCCCTATAGTTGCACAAGCCCCATTATCCCACCGCGTGTGTTTCTCTATTGCCCTACTCTATATTTGTGATGGCTTGCTTTGGATTTTGAGTCCATTGGATTTATTTCAACATTTACAATATGTTGGACTTCATTTTGCTTTATTTTTGTGCCACTAACCCCATCGAGCTCCACTATAAGCCATTTGTGTAGGTTGTGAGAATTGGACAAGGTTTTTCATAGAGTGCACTATTTCCTTGCATACATTGTGGTATTTTGAGATCCATATACAACTTTGGAAAAATGTAACTTTGTATGTTCATTCCGTCTTGTTTTCACACCTTCTCGAGTGCTTCAATGGATAGGGACGGTACATCTCCTTCGGTCTACAACCACAACGACGAGTTCGATGGCATGAGTAACATCAACGATGCCAAGATGCATGCTCAAATGGAGGAGCTCAAGGTCCTCATCAAGAACCACACGAGGTCTTCACCATCTTCGAGAAGACGCTCAAGTGCATATACTCCTGAGCTACCATCTCCGGCACGATCACACCGGCATCGACACCATCAACGACATGAAGAAATAACGACACCAACATCAAGGTGTCCAACAACGACCAAGTGTGAAGGTCACAAGCTCGACACCAACAACCGCTCGATGATTTCACAACCTACATTGGCATCTTCGCCAAGTGACTTCAAGGCATCTTCGCCTTTGGATATGCGACATCTTCGCCAACAAGCACTTCAAGAGAAGCTCCCCAAGCTCAAGTTTGTGACTTCCATGAGATAATACGACCTCTCCATCGACCATGACATTCCTTTATATGGGAAAGACCCCGAGGAGTATCTCGAGTGGGAGTGCAATATGGACCACTACCTCAAGCTACTTCAAGACCCTTCCGAAGATTAAGTGAAGTGCGCCACAAGAGACTTCCACGGCAATGCGTCGACATGGTGGCTTCACAGATCTTCGAAGAGCTTCAACATGAGTTGGTCCAAGACGAAGAAAGCGATGCGGCGAGAGTTTGTGCCTTCCACCTACACAGAACATCTTCAACGCGAATTGGAGAACACCATACAAGGATCCAAGTCCATCAACAAGTACTTCATGAAGATGAAGAAAGCCTTGCGACAAGCCGGCGTGACCAACCCCATATGGATGAAGTTATACTTCGTGATGAGATTGAACAACAACATCACCAAGCCTATCTTCAACAATAACTACGAGTCTCTCGACGAATTATATATTGGTGCTCTAAAGGCGGCACAAGAACTCAAGGCCAAGCCTACTCGAACCCACGCACACTTCATGATGACCAAACTCTAAGACGACAAGCATGAGGATGGTACCACCAAGATGTACAAGGTCGACGAGCTCCAAGACGACGCTACCAAGTTTGACTTCACCGCCACCCCTCTTTGTGGCATTGACGATGCCAAGTCTACCATGACTCTTTTTGAAGACGGCGCGACGATGACTACGACTACAGAGCCACTCAAGGAGCATGCTTTGGAGGCAAGCGACAAGGTGGCGAGCATGGATGACGCTTCCATCTTTTGAGGCGAGAGTGATGATGTGCCCTCTTCGGCCTTCATCCATAGGGACGGTGACGAGATGGTTGAGCATGGGATTTTCCCTTCGACCACGGTGGAGTTTGGAGATGAGTTGGGAGACTTATGCCACCATAGTGAGAGTGAGAGTGCCTTCCCCACTAGCCCCACATACGATGAGTTGCCACAATTCTCATGTGAGGAGAGCCACAACCCCCACCACTTGAGTGAGATGAGTGACTCCACCATATGTGAGTTTGAGTGCACCTACTTTGAGGTAGTGTGCGAGACACCACCACATAGAGCGAGTGAGGTAGTTGATAGGGCATGTGAGGCCATTTCAATTTCTAACAACTTAACCTCTACCTCTATTGTTTCTTCTGATTTGGTGATAGGTCTCATATACAATGACACGTTGATTCATGATGACTTCATCCTCCCTTTGGACAATACGATAGCCATGGTGGAATATGATGCACCCCCACATGGTTACATCATGATGACGATGACCATGAGTTGGTCTATTCCACCTCACCCACACCACATGAATGGAATGAAAAAGGTAACATAGGTGAAGGTGGTGCTCGTGTCCCACTAGTGGACATTGATTGCTTGCATGATGTTGATCCACCTATTGACATGCTTCATGATTATGTGACTTCCTCATGTGATGAATTGCCCATTTATGATGTGTTTGACGATTCTCATGTGGAGTCTATTACTTGTGATGTCATGTTGCATAGGATTACTTGTGAGAACTCTATATGTCACGTCATGTTTGACAATCCGCTTGACTTGTCATATGCTATGCATGAGATCACCCATATTGCATCTTTGCAATCTCATCGTAGTAACTATGCATATGCCATTAAAATAAATCCAGTTTTCACATATGGCATAGATGACAAGCCTATGGTTATTGGCATTTGCTTTTCTTGTGATGACATTGCCATGCCCCCTTTGCATCATTTGCGCAATTGTTCTCATATACCATGCCATGAACACCATGATTTGGAAATGCATTGTTTTGGACGTTGTACATATTCTCCAAATTATGCTTCCGCTATTGCACATGAGCAGACCCCCATAGTTTCCTCATACATTATAGGAGATTGTGTTCCATCCCATCCTTTGCATGACTTCCATATTTGTGTGCACAATACGCTACCCGTGAATATGAATGTTGTTCATGTGCCATATATTTGCATGCTCAATTTGTGTCCCCGTCATGTTATACACAATACCTATTCTTTCATCATGGATGACATGTTTCTATACCATGCATCAAATTTCTTTGAACATTGCTTATCTTTTGCTAACTCTCATGTGCACATACACATCCTAATGGATGTTGTGTACATTTACCACAGACACACCTTGTTTTGTGTGTTTCCTTTTTCGTGTAGGTACTCATGAACATTCGTCAACCTCACAATCCCATGAGTTGACGAAAAGAGCTCTTGAGAGCACCGATGCTTTGGGATACACCTGAATGTGTCTCCAACCATTCCCCTCGCGCAAGGACTACGTGCACCTCTTCTAATTGGCTCTCACATGGCTATGGCTTCTTTCTCATTACACTTATTTTGCCCATATTGCCATGTTCACTTTGCATGATATGCTCATTTCTATGTCTTTACCATGCAGTTGTGACTCATGCCTTGTATCTCACATGTCACTTGATTCTCATATTCATATGTGTATTTGCAAGTTTGGTGGAGGATTTACTTGCTATTGCCATGTTTGCTTGTTGACCCATGTCTATGATGATGCTTTGCTCTTGCTTTGTGTTCGTGCTCACGATGGGTCATGTGCATTATTTATGCCCACTATTAGTCCAGATGACATGATTGCCATGATTTTCTCCAGTATGTTGCATCTTCGCACTACTAGCTTGCACAATATGATTGATATGCTTGCTTATGTTGCATCATCAATGTGCTCCTTTTATGCGGTTGATGACAACTATTGCCATGCTTTGCACATGGTTGCCATGCATTGCATCCCTACCTCACCTAGGCATACTTGTTTCCATGATTGCATTTCTTATGCTCCATTTGTATGCTTACATGCCATGACACAATCCCATGTCACACCATATGTTATGCATGATGACAACACTTGTGCGGTGATTCACCACTTGAATGCTTGGTTTTGCACTAACGCTAACCACATTTGTTTTTACAAGTGTTTGTTGTCCTTGCTAATTTTGAAGGAATTACAAGATGGTGCGACTTTGGAGAGTGCCCTTTTAGAGCTTGATGGTGATGAGTGTTTGGTGATCGTCCACTTCTACACGATACCTCCATCCCCTTTCCATGGTGCTTTGGATTTTGATCCAAAGAAGGATATTTCCCAAGGGGGAGCGGACGATGCGGAGCATCCTACGGACATCACAATGATAAGAGTCTGTTTTCCAAGTGAGACATGCAACATCGAGTTCATACTTACAAAGGTGAATCTTCTCCTTTACACGTGTCAACTTGTTCCCTTCGAGGATGGTATACTCCATGACCCCTCTCTTGTGTGCACGCATAGGTGTGAGCAGAGCTACACATTCATCGAGAAGGACTCCAGGCGAAAGAGTATGACTACACCATCTTTGTTGGGGATATAACCCCCCGGTGAGACCCGCCCCAGAGGCTTCGGGTCACACCTGGCGGCTGATACACCAACCCAAAGATGGGCTTTGAAGACTCAATCCCAAGACGTTGGGCGGCTTGCCAAGATGGGCCAAGACGTGGCTCAGACAGAGAAGACATGAAGACCCGGGCGGGAGAGCCGCCCGGAGATAGCTGGCTCGGGAAGGCAAGACTATGTAGAGATAGACTCGGACATGTTGTGAGAGTCGGTTACGATTTTTATAACCCATGGTCTTGACCTCTTATATAAAGGCGAGACCCGAGGCGAATTAAGATAGAGATCAACCATCGAGAACTAGGTCAAGCAATCTGCTCCCTTGTAATCGATACACCAAGCAATACAAACACAAGCAGGACGTAGGCTGTTACCTCTATCTTGAGGGGCTGAACATGGGTAAACCCGTCTCCTTAGTCCCAATCAACCCCTTTGAGTCCATCACCTTAGCGATGGCCTCGAATCCAAGTCCGTTCACCCGAACATCTGCCGTGACAAAACCACGACAGTTGGCGCCCACCGTGGGGCTAGCGCTCGGTGGTGTTGAGTTCTCAAAGGGCTCTCTCCCAGGGTTCGAGGGATACGTGGTCAGAAGGATGAGCAAGAGCCGCCGCGGCCGGCTCTACATCGACGACGCAGGCTAGAGTCCTAAGTCCGACTCCGTCGAATATGGATTTCGGGTCCCCTTCGACGGAATCCACATCTTCATCGGCAAAGTTGATGGATCTACACCCGGTCTGGACGTCTGCACCAACATCGTCGAGCCGGCTCGGCGTGCACAACCCGGCCAATACATGCGACCTGCCCGGGCTAACCCGAGTCGAAAGCATGTCTTCGTGGGCTTCACTCAATGGATGGATCTTGAGGGCTCTATGTCGTAGGAGACTCTCGTCTATTCAGAGGACGGGTCTTTGAACGGAGAGGTAGAGTCAATCTACCCGCTTCACAACGGTGGGCTCCGGGGCTACGACGAGCCTTGCCCTGAGTCGGAGTGCTCTGAGACGGACGATCACGGGCCACCGGTTCATGCAGACGTGTTCATGGCGGGGTCAGCACCAGGCACGAGCAGCACAGCCATCGGAGCAGCAGACACAGGGGCTGACTCGCCGCCACCGGCTCAAGTTCTTCTCGATCTGATGAAAGAGCTCACGACCCTGATGACCACCAAAGTTACACTAGATAATCAAGCCACCCGAAACTTGGAGATCGCAAGACTTAAGGACCGGATGGCGGAGGTGCAGCAGAGGATCGCCGAGTTAAAATCTCAGATGGAGGCGGAGGCAGAATGCCTTAAGACAAATGCTTTCCGCCTTGAGATAGAGCAGCAATCAGCAGCTGCGGTGCAGTGGATGAGGCATCAATCTCACTTACCAGAACAGTATGAGGCTAGGAATCTCTTTAATACGCCAGGAACAGGACGAGCAGTGGATGAGCCTGGAAGTCAGTCGGCGGCTCGACAACAGCTTAACCCGACTCGACGAAACTAGGCCTCACTAGTGGCTTTTCCAACATCGGCGGGTCATTATTCCAACCCGGCAGAAAACATGGTGGCCGCAGCAACCCGGCTTGAAACAATCCCTATTCCAGATGAGGCGCCCTTTGCAGAAGAGCTGCGAAACGCCATTGGGTACCTTCAGATGGCGATGGCCCAGCAGGAGAAATATGCTTACAGTCGGAGCCGTGCTCACTCAACCGCCCTCCCCAGCCCAACTTTAGCCGGCGCTATGAGTTGCCAGTGGTTTCTAGTAGCGATCGGCACCGAGGCCCTCCAAGGGGATGATCAGGTGGCTCTAGATGCGTAGGCGCCCGTAGACCGGGCAAGAAACCAACGAGAGGCGGCGGCTTTGGCAGCGGCGGATCACCAGGAGCCTGCGCCCTCCATCTCAGTAGGAGTGGGAGTGAGCACTAGGGCCGTGGGAGTGCCGTGTTTGGTACGGGCTCTGCGAAACGAGCGTCTGCCAAAGGATTTTAAAGTTCCTCGCAAGGTCCCAAATTACACTGCCGACTTACCTCCGGAGGCTTGGTTTGAGAGATATGAGCTAGCTATGGAGATGTTGGATGTCAATGACACGGTCTGTGCCAAATATTTTATCATGATGTTGGAAGGGCCGGCTTGCACGTGGTTGAAGGGTTTGCCACCCAATACCATTAACTCATGGGCTAAGCTGAAAGCAAGGTTCATCAAAAAAAATTCAAGGGACTTGCAAACAGCCTATGAAGATTGTGGATCTGGATCACTGTGTTCAATAGGAGAATGAGTCGGCTCATCATTGGGTCCAGAGGGTGTTGACTATCATCCACTCATCTGAACAGATCATGGCGGCTCAAGCGATGTTGATCCTGGAGAAGAGCTGTCACTTCGTCCCTCTGAAGCAGAAGCACGGCCGGCTCAAGCGTACGTGTCAGGACATGGGAGAACTCATGGGAGAACCCGGACGACGGGTCAGAATTGGTGGCCAACGCCAACACCGGCCACAATCGGCCTAAGGGCAATGGGAAGTTTAGACCACCTTTTAACAAGGGTAAAACTCCTTTCAATTTAGAGGAGATGCTCAACAAGCCTTGTCTGGAGCACAGCCAGCCCGACAGACCGACGGGTCACACATGGGGCAATTGCCACATCATGCAGAAGTTCAAGAACTATAACATGCAACAGCATAACAACAATGGTGGTGGCCCACCCGACAGCTCGGGACCAGGCAGGTCAGGAGCTGGGTTTGGGTCCGGTGACTCAGGTTCCGGCCATCATGGCCAGGGCGATCAAGGAGGATATCATCAGCACTTTGGTGGCCATCATCAGCAACAGAATAATCAGTCTAGATTCAGAGTAACCCAAAGCAGCTCAGTTCAGGCCAGTATCATGTTTTTACAACTAGCCTTGACAAGTGAGATCAGAAGGTGCGCAAACGGGCGGTTAATGTGGCCGTGCCGGCTCTACCGAGATATTTGAAGTAGTCTGAGTATGACATCACGTGGAGCCGGGAGGATCACCCGCTGTGTGTTGATGACCCGGGGCGGCTAGCCCTTGTGGTCGCCCCCCAAGTGGGAGGATATATGTTGAATAAGGTACTTATGGATGGCGGCAGTAGCATCAATATCCTGTACTATGACACCTTTCGGCGGATGAAGCTGCTTGATAAAGACCTTAAGCCCTCCTCGACAGTCTTTCATGGTGTGGTGCCTGGCAAGTCAGCTTACCCCATGGGTAGGATCTCCTTGGAAGTTACCTTTGGTGACGAGTACAACTACAAGGTAGAATCCTTGTGGTTTGAAGTAGTCAAAATCAAGAGCCCCTATCATGCCTTGTTTGGGCGACCGGCTTATGTCAAGTTCATGGCTAGGCCTTGCTATGTCTATTTGCATCTCAAGATGCCCGGATTAAAGGGGACGATTACTGTTCATGGTGATCGGAATACAGCTATTGAGTGCGAAGAGGGGGACGCGGCTTATGCGGAATCTAGTTGTGCTGAGGCAGAGCTTAAGTTCTATAAGGAAATGTTGACCCAGAGGACATGACTCCGCTGAAGAAGCCTACCACAGAGGTTGAGCTGCCCCTCAAATTTTCGGCGGATGATACCAAGGCAATGGACTTCACTCCGGGTGACTCATCTAAATAGTTCACTATTGGGGCCAATATGGATCCCAAATAGGAAAGCGCGCTCATCGAATTCATCCGTGAGAATCGGGACATCTTCGCATGGAAGCCCTGTGACATGCCCGGTGTATCGAGAGAGTTTGCTGAGCACAACCTTAATGTGGATCCTAAGTTTAAACCGGTCAAGCAATTTCTACGGCGGTTCAACGAGGAGAGACACAAGGCCATCCGGGAAGAGGTCGCCTGGCTCTTGGCGGCGGGTTTCATCGTCGAGGTCTTTCACCGGGAGTGGCTTGCTAACCCAGTGCTTGTGCTCTAGAAGAACGGCACGTGGCGTATGTGTGTGGACTATACGGATCTTAACAAGGCCTTTCCGGCTGATCCTTTTGCTCTCCCTCGTATTGATCAAATCATTGATGCTACGGTGGGTTGTCAAAGTCTATGCTTCCTGGATGCTTATTCGGGATATCATCAGATCAAGATGGCGGTTAAGGACCAAGAGAAGACGGCTTTCATCACACCTTTTGGGGCCTTCTACTACGTGTCTATGCCTTTTGGGCTCAAGAGTGCCGAGGCGACTTATCAGCATTGTGTGCAAAATTGTCTTCACAACCAAATTGGGTGCAATGTTCATGCCTATGTGGATGACATTGTGATCAAGTCAAGGAAGAAGGAAACTCTGCTTGATGACTTGAAGGAAACCTTTGACAATCTGCGGGTCTATAAGATGATGCTTAACCGGGCAAAGTGTGTCTTTGGTGTTCTGGCTGGCAAGCTCTTGAGATTTCTGGTCTCTAAGCGGGGCATTGAAGCTAACCCGGATAAGATCAAGGCTATCACCTCTTTGGCTAGGCCGGCGTGCATCAATGATGTTCAATGCCTGGCAGGGCGGATCACCGCGTTGAGCCGGTTTATAAGATGCCTTGGTGAGAAAGCCATCCCTTTATATCAAATGATGAAAAAGACAGACAATTTTGTCTGGAGTATGGCGGTGGGTGAAGTGTTTGAGGCGCTCAAGAAGCAGCTCACTGAGCCGCTGGTTTTAGCCGCTCTGGCTGAGAAAGAACCCTTGCTCTTGTAGGTGGCGGCTAACAACAAGGCCATGAGCGCTGCAATCATGGTCGAGCGCAAGGAGGCAGGGAAAGAATATCTGGTTCAGAGGCCGGTTTATTATATTAGTGAGGTCCTAACGGAGTCCAGGCAGAGGTATCCACATTGGCAGAACCTAGTATATGGGGTGTTCATGGCCAACCGCAAGCTAAAGCACTACTTCTTAGGGCACTAGATCACCGTGGTCAGCTCTGCCCCATTGGGGGATATAATTCAAAATAGAGAAGCTACCGGAAGGATTTCTAAGTGGGCATTAGAGCTGGGACCTCTCACTCTGAAATACGTACCTCATACGATTGTCCAATCTCAAGCCCTTCTGGATTTTAAATGACTAGACAGAGTGTCAGGCGCCCGAAGAAAAGCCGGATAACACATACTGGACAATACACTTTGATGGTTCCAGGCAACTAGAAGGATCAGGGGCACGAGTTGTCTTAATCTCCCCCAAAGGTGACAAGTTCTATTATGTGCTCTGATTAATGTTCCCTTGTACTAATAATGCAGCTAAGTACGAATCCCTGCTTCATGGCCTCAGGGTGGCTAAGGAGATGAACTTAAGCCGGGTAAGGTGCTTCGGCGACTCAAATCTTGTGGCTCAGCAAGTTTCAGGCACTTGGGATTCCAAGGATCCGCAGATGGTGGCTTATCGTCAGGCGGTGGATGTCATTGCTGGTCACTTCAAGGGTTATCAGGTGGATCATATTGATCGTTGCCGGAACAAGGCAGCTGACGCCTTGTCAAGATTAGGCTCTCAACGAAAGTCGGTGTCGTCTAACATCTTTTTGGATGTCTTACATCACCCGTCAATTAAGTTGCCTTCAGAGAAAGACTTAGCCATTCCTGACTCGGAGGGACAACCGGTGGTGGCTCCGCATGCTATTCAGGATTGGACTGTACCTTACTTGGCATACTTGACTCGGGGCGAGTTACTTGATGATAAAAATCTAGCCAGACAGATCACCAGACGGTCTAAGTCCATGACGATAATCAATGGCGGGTTACATAAGTGCAGCGTCACTAGCGTGTTTCAGCGTTGTGTCTCACCAGAGGAGGGTAAGGAGATCTTGAATGAAATTCATGCTGGTGATTGTGGACATCACGCCGGCTCAAAATCTCTGGTGGCAAAGGCTTTTAGGCATGGTTTCTTTTGGTTGATGGCTCACAAGGATGCAGAGGATCTGGTCCGCAAGTGCGACGGTTGTCAAAAGTTTGGTTGGCATGCTCATGTTCCGGCCCAAGAATTGTGAATGATTCCAATCACTTGGCTGTTTGCAGTCTGGGGGCTCGATAAGGTCGGGCCTTTCAAGAGATCCAAGGACAAAAATACACACCTCTTGGTGGTGGTTGACAAGTTTACCAAATGGATAGAGGCTAAGCCGGTCAGCAAGTGTGACACGGCTACGGCGGTTCAGTTTATTAAAAGGTTGATCTACCATTTTGGTTACCCTCGTAGTATCATCATGGACAATGGCACGAACCTGTCTAAGGGGGCTATGAAAACGTTCTGTGACATTGAGAACATCTGGCTTGATGTTTCTACGGTTGCTCATCCACGGTCCAACGGTCAGGCGGAGCGTGCTAACCAAGAAATCCTGAGAGGTATCAAGCCCCGGTTTATGGTTCCTTACAGCAAATGCCGGGTTGTTGGGTGGAGGAGTTTCCGTCCGTTTTATGGAGCATCAGGACTACCCCCAACAGATCAATGGGTTATACACCTTTCTTCATGGTTTACGGTGCAGAGGTCGTATTACCAAGTGACATTCGTCATGACTCGCCACGAGTGGCGGCTTATGTTGAGACGGACAATGAGACAGCGCGTCAAGACGCGTTGGATTCCTTGGAGGAGGAACGTGATCTGGCGGTGGCTCGTTGGGTGATTTATCAGCAAGACCTGTGCCGCTATCGTAGCCGCAGAGTCAAGACCCGGACATTTCAAGAAGGCGACTTAGTGTTGCGGCTGATCCAAGACCAGACAAATATGCATAAGTTGTCTCCTCCATGGGAAGGACCTTTCGTGGTCAGCAGAAATCTCAACAACGGGTCATATTACCTCATTGACATCCGAGACGATTCAGATACATCGGGGCAGGAGACCCGCCGACCGTGGGACATAGCGCATCTGCGGTCTTACTATACCTAAGTCGTTGAGACTCGCCATTCTATACTATCATTGTACATATCATATTTATATATGAATAAAAGTTGGCACCCCTACAAGCCGGGGTCTCTGCCGTTTCGCATATCTCAATCTATGCAAACACATGATCGTCCAGGGGGCTTCCCACCCTTCGGGTGTAGCTTATCAAACCCTATCGGTCGGGTCTCAAGCCAAAAAGTTGAGTCCGTCAACATGATCGTCCAAGGGGCTTTCCACCCTCCCGGTGTAGCTTATCAAACCCTATCGGTCGGCTCTTAAGCCAAAAAGTTGACTCCGTCAACATGATCGTCCAAGGGGCTTCCCACCCTCCGGGTGTAGCTTATCAAACCCTATCGGTCGGCTCTCAAGCAAAAAAGTTGACTCCGTCAACATGATCATCCAGGGGGCTTCCCACCCTCCAGGTGTAGCTTATCAAACCCTATCGGTCGGCTCTTAAGCCAAATAGTTGATTCCGTCAACAAAGGTCACTTGGGGGCTTCCCACCCACTGAGTGTAGCTTACACACCCTCTTGATCATCTCTTAAGCCAAATAAGGTTAAACCTGCCTGTAAGCTGATGCTACGTTGCCGAACTCTTACCAGTTAATCTCGCCTAGAGACCCTGAGCCGGTTCAAAGCAATTGATGGCTAATATCCATAGAGACCCTGTACTGGTCAAGGTTAAAACGGCGGCTCTTGCCACATGAGGACCGGCTTACGGAAAGCTAGGATAAACTCTCCCACTTACTGCCGACTCTCCGCTATGTGGCCCGCTTGTACTCTTAGACAGTTAATCCTTGAGGACCCTGTACTGTTTAAAGTTAAAACGATGGATTTATGTCACGTGAGAGGCAGTTTTTGGGCTATCAGGGTACTCATGCCCTGTCGTGTCTCTTCTGGGACGTCACACTTCCTTTTAGTTAATCTCCCTTAGAGACCCTAATCCGGTTCAAAAACCTAACGGCCAATCTCCATAGAGACCCTATACTGTTAAGGAGTTTTAAGTGGCGAGTCAGCCCAGTAGAACCGGCACATGAGCTGGTTTTTGAAAAACATGTTAGGAAGATACAACATCTTTGGGCTATGCTATTTCAAGCCGCCCTCATAACAATGTCAAGATACATCTATTCTTGCAGGTCAATTAAGCCGCCAAAAGTCGGCAAAGCATCCAAGGTGAAGTGCAAAGAAGATGTTATGTATTAAGCCGGACTATTTAACATGTGCACAATGGCACACTTCAGGGAAAGGCAAAGTTACTACAAGTCTATTAGATATGCTCTTTGTAGATCCCAAAAGTATTTTAAAGTATTTTATACCGCTCATGGTGGGTCACAAGAGATGGCTTATCAATGGTGTTCACAACTCCATTAGCTGGCTGGCAGGTCACCCTGCTTCGGGTCTTCGACCTCCTTGATCTTAAGATTGTCCAAGTCCTAGTTGCAGTGGGTTAAAGTAGTAAATTTTCCCTCTTCAAAGAGGGGGGACGGGTCAAGTTCAGAAGCAAAAATATGCTTACTGCGGGCGGGTGTTAGATCCTTGGCTTCAAAGAGGGGGCCACGAATTCTCTTCTGATCAGCATCATAAGCCGCTTGATAAGTTGATAAGTTCACCTCTTCTGCTAACACGGAGGCGAGAACCTTGGAAGCCTTCACACAATTGGCATAGTCAGCATCAGTGAAGTCTGAGCCATCATCCTTTTTGGATGGAAGACCATCCATCATGTCTCCAGGGGTTAACTCAAGAGCAAACGCCAATGCCCGGCTTATGGCTGCAATAGCTCCCTGGCGGGCGGCTGATTTTTTAAGCTCTACAATTTATTTTGGCAGAGTGGAAAATAGTTCTATGACCCCTTTCATAGTTGAAGGGGTGGAATCCTTGTAGAGCACAGCCTTGATCGTGCAGACAGCTCCACAATAGAGCTGTTTCGTCAGAGTATAAATAGCCTTGAGGGGCAGCAAGCTGTCGGAAGCGAGTTGGCGGTTATTGGACCTGCATAAGACACACTCTTCATCATAAGTCGCCAGTACAAGTACCCGTGCAAAATTTGAGTTAAGTTGTTAAATACTTACCAAATATGGCGGCTGACATCTTTCTGTATGGCGCTTCAAAGACTGCAGCTCATCTGAAACAATCACCAGCCACTAGTCAGCGTCATCCGCTCGTTGAGTCAAGGCGGCTTGTTCAGTTTTAGCAGACTCCTTGAAAGCGGCAAAGTCGGCTTTGATCTTGGTCAATTCCTCAGCAAGGAGCCGGCACTTTTCATCAGCCTAGCTTCGAGCGGCTTGCTGCGTGGCTAGATTATTCTTTAAGCTGGCCACTTCTGAACCGGCTTCGTTTAAAGCTTCCTGTGACATAATAAAATACGGAATGAGTCATCAGGAGGGAGTTTTTAAAATAACGAAGATTAAGCAAGTCTCAAGCAGATTGCAAGCAATATGTTTGACACTTGGGGGGCTAATGTCTATTTGATCTCAAAGATTACAATGCAGTTTCGGATCATCTTTATCAATTTAACCCGGAAATTGGGGGCTATAGGCTGGCTTTTCAAGTTGTTTACAATGAAAGCTCCGACTCAACTTTCACAAGATTGAGCTAGCCCTTGGGGGTTACAATTGGCTCTATTATCTACCTTTAATAAAGCTCCGGCTCAATGTTATAAAATTTGAGTCGGCCCTTGGGGGCTACGAACGATGATTTGTGATTACTTCTAAATAAGTTGAGGCCTACAGGCTAAGCATTTCTACTTCTAGCAAGGTTTGAAGACCTGGATTATCATCAGCTAATATTAACCCGGCTCTTGGGGGACACGTAAGGGTATAAGGAGAGTGAGAATACCTTGTATTTCTTGTTCATCAAGTTGACAAGCTTGAGCTCTAGGTCACGGCTTGTAGACAGGCAGTTCAGATAACCAGCATGAAGTTCATCAGTTGTCAGCTTCTCTAGTGCGGGGATCTCAAACTCTAGCTTCTTGGAAGTTTCAGTCGTCTCACTGTGCTTTGTTAGCACATGAGGTTGAGGAGATTGGAAGTCGGCGCCAGTGATAAAGACGTCTGGAGTAGTTGTTCCATCAGCAACCTTGGCAGGTCTTGGCGGCTTGGAACGGTCCCTCAGAGGACTTTCAGGAATTATATCGTCGGTCGCCGGCTCTGTAGAAGGACAAGCTTCTTCAGGTGCCCCTTTAGAAGCCGCCGAGGGATCAACATCCGGCATGGGAGCATCTGGCTTGGCAGGCTCCGGTTTTTGAGCATTAGGGCCAGGGGAGGACTTGTTGTTTTTTCTTCGCTTGGCTTGAGCCCTAAAAATCTAAAAGGTTAGAGCCCAAAGTTTACAACCACCAAAGACTCGGATGTAATGCCTGAAAAAACACATACAACGGGTTAATCTTTGGAGGCGGCAGAGCAGTTGCCGTAGAGTCGCCAGACGAAGGAGGTGATCCCTGAAAAACAGTTCAAGCTATATAAGGCAATTTTTAATTACAAAGGAAAGATTGGTAAGATAAAGTAGAGAGGGAATAGATACCTCAACCGAACGCTTCTTCTGAGCCGAAGAGTTAGATAACCCGGCCATGAGAACGGTAGAGCTGGCACTCCGGGTCTGGCGTCGGGAGGTTTGCTGTTGCTTTTTCAAAAGAAATCGGGGGTCTAAGTAAGCAAGAGGATGAGAAAGTGGGACTTTTTGAATGACCCGCTGTATCTTCTGGGGTACAAAATAGTCTGAGTCAGACGAAACATAAGTTACCTCAGGAGCGTTGGTGTGGCTTGTCTCTGTCTCCTCCTGTGAATAATGGTCGTCAATAAGGTGAATAGAGAGGCAGCAAAGAGAGTCAAATTATACCTCTGAGTTGTTTGATTCCGGCTGTTCTTCCGACTCTTCTTGAGGAGCGGTCTTCTTCTTCCGGACCGTGGTTTTCTTCTTTGACTTCTTCGGAGGAGGAACGTATTTTTTCTTCCAAAAATCGGAATTGGCCTAAAAGTATAAGCCGGAAAAATGTGAAGAGATTGCCAAAATATAGTTAGTACAGAGAAGAGAACACTAGGAGCCGCTCTTACGTCTGGAGTCGGGTTCGTGGCACAGAAAGGTGCTAACCCGATAACACCGCAAGCTTCTGAAGACTCATGAATGAGGCTCTTGATGGAAGCCATGATGTTATCCTCCGATAACATTGCCAAATTAAAGTAGAGGGGGTCGTTAGGTTGGCCCGTGTATTCATGCATGAGACAGCTCCGACGGCTCAGAGGCATGACCCTCCAAGAAATCCAGCAACGAGTTAAGTCTGGGCCTGTTAATCTATTGGTCATAAGAGCTTTGATCTTTGCGTGAGCCGGAGCATACTTTGCACGCTTAGAATCTGATAGCCAGCCAGGGAGCTCAGATGTTGTTTTGAGCCGGGATGGACGATAACCCGACATGGGATGCTCTCCTTCAGGGGAGGTATCTTTGCAGTAAAACCAAGTTTTGTTCCAATCTTTAGGGTGGCTTGGCAATTGAAGATCCGGGAAGGTTATGTCCCGCCACCTCTGAATGAAAATACCACCAAGCTCTAAACTTGGGCCAGCCTTCACCTCTGTTTGTCGATTTGCATAAAAGAACTCGCGGAATAAATCCACGAACGACTCTTCTTGCAAATAGACCTCACTGAGTATTTGGAAGTTGCATATGTTGGAAACAAAATTGGGGGCAAGGTCTTGATGGTGCAGTTTGAAAAAGTGAAGGACATCCCGGAAGAATTTTGAGCCGGGTGGGCTAAACCCGCGCGAGAGGTGATCTGTAAATACGACCACCTCACCCTCCTGAGGACGGGGCTTCAATTCATTGCTCGGAACCCGCCAATGAATAACACTTTTTGCTGGAAGGGTCCCCACGTTTATAAAGTCTGCCAAATACTCTTTCGTAACAACATAGCCAACCCAGTTGCACGAGTTGGATGCACAAGAGATGGTGGCGGTTCAAAACTGCGCAAGGTAACAATGCACGACGAGTCAGGGGATGGCAGATGACTAAGGGCGGTTTAAAGCCTAAAATTTTATAAAGTTAAGCCACCAAGAGCTGGTTGGCGTGAGCCGGAATTTCATGGCGGGTCAAGTTTATAAGAAGACGAAGTGAGATTTGGCTAAGTGTGGAAAACAGGTTTCACAATATATCTATTTGGTTGCAGATCTACAAAACAGAGAAAAGTGGTTTTATTTTAAACCTAGCAATGAACCGTTGAACAAGCAAAAGTTTGAAAATGGTAGGCAAAGCAATTATAGATCTCCACGATGCTGCTATCAGTTTCCTACAGTATACCGCAATGGAGAAAAGGATATCATCGAGTTTTATGGACTATGCATAGCTGGCATTGAGGCGAAGCTCGTGCTCAAAGTGGCGGAGGAACTCTGTGAAAACCCTACCGAAAACTACGGATCTAGGGGGGAAGAACTTACCGGAGATGGCGCAGCAGACACAAGCAGAGCTCTGGAGCGAACAGGTTGATGCAGCGGCCTAAACGATGACGGCATGAAGATGTCACCGGAACAAGGTGCGCTAGAGCGGCGGTGTCGAAAGGAAGAAGAAGAAGAGCGAATGGGGAAGAACAAATGCCACCCTCCGCGGTCCTATTTAATAGGCAAAGGTGGAAACGGGCACGAAAATCCACGCGACAGATATTGATTGACTGAGGCGGACGCCTCGATTCTTGAGCCATTCATTTAATAAGGGAAAGATTCACTGTGGTCATCAGAGGATCTCTCTGACATATTTGATATGACGTCACGGCGGGTCATTTCGTCTTAATTTCAGATGGCATAAGTGAGACTGACCGCCAGTTAAGAAGGAGTCTTAAATGAGCAACCTCAAATCAACCTGGGGCCTAATGTTGGGGATATAACCCCGCGGTGAGACCCGCCCCGGAGGCTCCGGGTCACACCTGGCGGCTCATACACCAGCCCAAAGATGGGCCTTGAATACTCAAGCCCAAGACGTTGGGCGGCTTGCCAAGATGGGCCAAGACGTGGCCCGGACAGAGAAGACATGAAGACCCGGGTGGTAGAGCCGCCCAGAGACAGCTTGCTCAGGAAGGCAAGACTATGTAGAGATAGACTCGAACACGTTGTGAGAGTCGGTTATGATTTGTATAACCCGTGGTCTTGACCTCTTATATAAAGGCGAGACCCGGGGCGACTTAAGATAGAGATGAACCATCAAGAACTAGGTCAAGCAATCTGCTCCCTTGTAATCGATACACCAAGCAATACAAACACAAGCAGCACGTAGGCTGTTACCTCCATCTTGAGGGGTCGAACATGGGTAAACCCGTCTCCTTCGTCCCAATCAACCCCTTTGAGTGCATCACCTTAGCGATGGCCTCGAATCCAAGTCCATTCACCAGAACATTTGCTGTGACAAAACCACGACAATCTTTGAGGGAAGCTTGGAAGCGGAGACGAAAGAAGCGGAGCTGCAGAAGTCTATAGCGGCCACATGACCGGAAGACACCAAACATCCGACACTCTATAGCGTCTGGATGACCGACACTGACCAGACGTCCAACAATCTCCAGCGCTCGGACGATCGACGCCCTACGAAAATCCGACGCCACCTCGACGGCACCGAACTGACGGAAATCTGAAGACCTCCGGACGACTGAGCCACGGACGTCTGACGCCTTCCGGATGTCTTGTCCTTCGCGAGCCATTGGACGTCTGATAGCCTCCGAACGTCCGGCACTGCGTGTACGCAGCCACGGGCCTTGGGCCTTGTATCTCTCCCTCACTTACCCCTTCGTGGACAAGACTATATATACTCCACCCCATCTCCTTTCTAGGGTTAGCAAAGTGATAGCTCATAGTTGGGCTTTGCTCCTTCCTCTACCTCTCCCATGGAGATCAAGGCCTTCACCGGGGAAGATCCATAGAGGATGTCAAGGCCCCTTGCGAGGGAAGATCCCTTGTGGATTCATGGCCCATCTCTCCTAGAGATTTGGATGAACTACCTATCTATCATTTATTTCCATTGTTGTTCTTGGATCTTGATGTACCTCATGTATTGCTTGTGATTGGAGGAGTACATGGCGTGGATATTGTCCAATAGAGTGTTTTCCCCTTTGATTTCTCCATGTTTTCCCCTTGTGTTCTTCGTGTTCTTCCCCGAATCCACCTCCAATTCGTGAAGATCGGGCCACCCTCGGGTTTTCCCCGTATCATAACATGTTCACCACATTCTTTTCCTTATAGCCTGGACATTTGGAATTTCATATGGTTTAAACAAATAGTCTAGTATTGACATGAAAACTTTAATACTCAAGCATATCAACAAGCAACCATGTCTTTCAAAATATCAACACTAAAACAAGTTATCCCTAGTCCATCATGCTCAATGATTGATCCATTCACAATACACACTCAAATATTAGCTACACCTAATGCTCAAGTATGATCATAGTGTCCCCTAGTTGGTTCTTTATAAGAGAAGATGGAAACTCAAATTTGAAAAATAAAAATTGCATAAAGTAAATAGATAGGCCCTTTGCAAAGGGAAGAAGGGATTTGTAGAGTTGCTATCAAGTGGCATGCCTTTCCTGTCAACAAAACGACCGAGAGATTCCAATATCTTTCCACACTAGATGCATCATAGGCGGTTCCCAAAAAGAAAATAAAGTCTATTCCTTTTTCCACCATACTTCACTTTCCATGGCAGGTTGTATCCATAGTTGTCTTCCATACCAACACTTTCCAAGGAATTTATTATTTGACAACATAAATTAAATATATTTTTCTTTTTCATTTGGGGAATGGGCATCCCTATTACCGCCATACTCTCGTGCAATGAAAAGTGAATAAACACTCATCTTGAGAATAACACATCTAGCATGAAAAAATATCGGTCACCCCCTACCGTTTCATGAGCAGTACGAGCATAGAAAAAGGAAAATTCATTTTGAAACTTTAGAGATGGCACATACAAATTTTCTTGGAACAGCATGGAAATATCGTATATAGGTAGGTGTAGTGGATTCATATGGCAACACATGGTTTAAGGATTTTGGATGCACAAGTAGTATTTCTACTTAGTACAGGTGAAGGCTAGCATGAGGTTGAGAAACATCCAACTAAGAAACGAAAAAATCACATAAGCAAGCATTAAGCATAACTAACAATGAACGATGTTGTTCGAGGGGCTGTTCGAGGGTCCTCCTGGAGGGCTTTCTGACGAGGGAATACATCCTTGCGGTTGGGAGGTTGTAAATCCTAGCTGTGGGGTTCTGCACCACCGATCTTCATCGAGTCTACTTCCGCTGTGCTGCGAGTCGGTAATGATCAGATCAAAACCTTGTATGCATCTCAATAATGATCAGACCAATGCCAGAGAAATCCTCAAAAGTCATATGGAAAGTACACTTGAACATCAAAGAAAATATTGGAAACAAAGGGCAACAGCCATACAGATCAAGATGGGAGAAGCCAACACAAAATATTTTCAAGCTAAAGCTACTATAAAGTTTAGGAACAATGATATTGTTGTATTGAAAGATGAAATAGGTAATGAACATTATGATCATCCTGCTAAAGGTGCTATCTTATACATATCCTTCCAAGACAAAATGGGAACAAGTTCTCCAGTACAAAATCCCTTACTCCTCCATCAACTGTTGCATCCATAGGATAATTTGTTTTAACTTGAATCTCAATCATAGGAGCAAATTGATAATGTTATTAATCACATGCCAACAGATAAATCACCGGGCCTTGATGGGTTTAATGCATCATTTCTCAAGAGCTATTGGGAGATTATTGCCCCTAATTTCTATAAAATAACTGAAGATTTCCACTCAGGCAATTTTATTATTCGGAGTATTAACTATTCCTATATAAGTTTCATTTCGAAGATTGATGTTGCCACAAGACCAGCTGAATTTGAACCAATCTCATTGTTGAACTGCACTCTCAAGATCAGCACTAAATCACTGGCCAATAGATTGCAGAGATATATCCTTAGGCTAGTGCACAAAAATCAGTATAGTTTCTTAAACAATAGATACAACCAGGATTGTTTAGCATGGGCATATGAATATATTTATCAATGCACTCAGAGCAAAAAAGGAAGTTGTCCTGTTAAAATTGGACTTTGAAATGGCATTTGACATGCTCAATCATGACACAATTATTAAAATATTCCAAGCTAAGGGATTTGGGTCCATGTGGATATAATGGATTAAGACGATTTATGGGACTGGTTTCTCATCTATCTTAATGGAGTGTCAGGTAAACAATTTCTCTGAGAGAAAGGAGTCAAACAAGGAGAACCACTCTTACCACTGATTTTTGTGATTCCTGCAGATATGTGGCAGTCCATGCTTAATGAAGCCATGATCAACTCTCTGTTGGAATCGCCACTTATTCATAACTCTTGTCCTGATTACCCAATTATTAATATGTTGATGATACTATACTACTAGGTAATGCACACATCACACATCTTTGGCAAATCAAGAATTCATTGCTTCACTTTGCAGAATACACTAGGCTAAAAGTGAATTGTTACAAAACCATTTGATAACTCTTAATACTCCTGAAGATAAGATGATTGAGCTATTGATACATATCCATAATTCATGATTGTTTCATGCTATTATATTATCAATCTTGGATACTTTATATGAAATTATATGCTATTTTATATCTTTTTTGAGACTAACCTATTAACCAAGTGCCTAGTGCGAGTTCCTGTTTTTTGCATACTTTTGACTTTTTAGAAAGAAATACCAAATGAAGTCCAAACACTATGAAACTTTATGGTGACTTTTTCCAAACCAAAAGAGACCCTAGAAGCTTCGGGAGGAGGCCAGAAGAGATACGAGAGAGCCACGAGCTCACGGGGCATGCCCTGGGGGGGGGGGTAGTGTTGGAAATATGCCCTAGAGGCAATAAAGAAAGTGTTTATTATTATATTTCCTTGTCCGTGATAATTGTTTATTATCCATTCTATAATTTTATTGATTGGAAACACACTGCATGTGTGGATATATAGACAACACCTTGTTCCTACTGTGCCTCTAGTAAACTAGCTCGTTGATCAAAGATGATCAAGGTTTCCTAGCCATTGACATGACACGTCATTTGAGAATGGGATCAAATCATTAGGAGAATGATGGGGTTGACAAGACCCAAACTATAAATGTAGCATATGATCGTGTCAGTTTATTGCTACAGTTTTCTGCATGTCAAGTATATGTTCCGATGACCATGAGATTATGCAACTCACTGACACCAGAGGAGTGCCTTGTGTGTATCAAACGTCGCAACATAACTGGGTGACTATAAAGGTGCTCTATAGGTATCTCCGAGGGTGTCTGCTGGGTTGGCATGGATCAACACTGGGATTTGTTACTCCGTGTGATGGAGAGGTATCTCAGGGCCCGCTCAGTAATACAACATCACAATAATCCTTGCAAGCAATGTGACAAAGTGTTAGCCACGGGATATTATATTATGGAACGAGTAAAGAGACTTGCTGGTAACGAGTTTGAACTAGGTATGGAGATACCGGCGATGGAATCTCGGGCAAGTAACATATCGAAGAACAAAGCGAACATCATACGGGATTAACTGAATCCTTGACATAGAGGTTCGACCGATAAAGATATTCGTAGAATATGTAGGAATTAATATGGGCATCCAGGTCCTGCTATTGTTTATTGGCCGTAGAGGTGTCTCGGTCATGTCTACATAGTTCTCGAACCCGTAGGGTCTGCACACTTAAGGTTCGGTGGCGTTTCGGTAGTGTAGAGTTATGTATGGTGGTGACCAAAGGTTGTTCAGAGTCCCGGATGAGATCCCAGATGTCACGAGGAGCTCCGGAATGGTCTGGAGGTAAAGATTGATACATAGGAAAGTGGTGTTTGAACTCCGGAAAAGTTTCGAGCATTTCCGGCAGTGTACCGGGAGTGACGAATGGGTTTCGGGGACCACCAAGTGGGGCCCACATACCCCAAGGGGTCACATGGGCCTTAGAGGTGGCGCACCATCCCCTGGTGGGCTGGTCAGGCAGCCCATAAGGCCCTATGCACAAGGGAAGAGGAGGAAGAGTAGGGGCCAAGTAGGGAAAGGAGTCCTACTAGGAGTCCACCTGTGGGAGGTGGACTCCTCCCCTCTTGCTTCGGCCGAAGCCCTCATTGTAGGAGGGGAAAGGCTGCTTCCTCTCCCCTCCCTCCTATATATGCTAGAGGATTTTGAGGGCAGCCCTAACCCTAATTGCCACGTGCTGCCCTCTTCTTCCTCTAGATCGTTTTCTCCTCTAGATCGGTTTTTTAGCAGTGCTTAGGTGAAGCCCTGCTGGAATTGCTCCACCACCATCGCCGCAATGCCATCACACTGTCGGACAACTCGTCTACCTCTCCGCTCCCTCTTGCTGGATCAAGAAGGCGGAGATCTTCACCGAGCTGCACGTGTGCTGAACACGGAGGTGTCGTCCGTTCGGTACTTGATCGGGAGTTCGTGGGACGGCTTGCGATTTGGATCGCGGAGACGTACCACTACATCAACTGCATTATTTAACGCTTCCTGTTAGTGATCTACAAGGGTATGTAGATCCAATATCTCCTCTCATAGATGCTCATCTCCTGGATTGATCTTGGTGAAGCGTAGGAAAATGTTTGTTTCCCATGCAACGTTCCCCAGCAGTGGCATCATGAGCTAGGTCTATGCGTAGACGAGATTGAGTAGAACACGAAGAGTTTATGGGCATTGATATTCAGATTGCTTCCTTCCTTAGTCTTTTCTTGGTTCAGTGGTATTTTGGGATGAAGTGGCTCGGACCGACTTTACTCGTACGCTTACGAGAGACCGTGTTCCATCGACTGACATGTGACTTCGTCGCATAAAGATGGCTGGCGGGTGTCTGTCTCTCCCACTTTAGTTGGATCGGATTTTATTAAGGCGGTCCTTGTAGAAGGTTGAAAAGCAATCTTCATATCACCATTGTGGTTTTGCGTAGGTAAGAATCGTTCTTGCTAGATACCCATAGCAGCCACGTAAAAGATGCAACAACAATTAGAGGACGTCTAACTTGTTTTTGCAGGGTATGTTGTGATGTGATATGGCTAATTACATGATGAGATATATGTGATGTATGAGATGATCATGTATTGTATAGAATATCACGACTTGCATGTCGATGAGTACGACAACCGGTAGGAGCCATAGGGTTGTCTTTAATTATTGTATGATCATTAAGCGCTATGTAATGCTTTACTTTATCGCTAAATGGTAGCAATAGTAGTAGAAGCATGGTGGGCGTGACAACCCCAATGGCGACACGTTGATGGATATAAAGATGATGGATATCATGGTGTCATGCCGGTGACGATGGAGATCATGTTGGTGCTTTAAGGATGGAGATCAAAAGAACAAGTTCATGGCCATATCATGTCACTTATGATTTGCATGTGTTGTTAATCCTTTTTATGCACCTTGTTTTGCTTAGGACGATGGTAGCATTATAAGGTGATCCCTCACTAAAATTTCAAGATAAATTGTGTTCTCCCCAAGTGTGCACCGTTGTGAAAGTTCGTCGTGTCGAGACACCACGTGATGATCGGGTGTGATAGACTCTATGTTCACATGCAATGGGTGCAAGCCAGTGTTGCACATGCGGAACACTCGGATTAAACTTGACGAGCCTAGCATGTACAGACATGGCCTCGGAACACAAGAGACCGAAAGGTAGAGCATGAGTCATATAGTAGATATGATCAACATGATGATGTTCACCATTGAAACCACCTTAACTCACGTGATGATCGGACTTGAGTTGGCAAATATGGATCATGTGTCACTCATATGGCCTGAGGGATATCAATTTGAGTGGGAGCTTTAGTAATTTGATTAACTAAACTCATTATCACGAACAATAGTCTTAGTAACCTTTGCTTATTTATGTTGTAGATCAATGGCTTGCGTAGTAGCACCGCTGAATTTTAATGTGTTCCTAGAGAAAGCTAAGTTGAAAGATGATGGAAGTAACTTTGTGGACTGGGCCCGTAATCTGAGGATTATCCTCATGGCTTCCTAGAAGGCATATGTTCTTGATGCACTTCTTGGTAACCAACCCGCAGACATGTCGTCCGAAGACGTTAAGAACGCTTGGGAGGCACATTCTGGAGATTACTCAATAGTTCAGTGTGCATTTTTGTATGGCTTAGAACCGGGACTTCAAAGACATTTTGAACGTCATGGAGCATATGAGATGTTCCAGGAGTTGGAGTTTATCTTTAAGAAGAATGCTCGGATTGAGAGGTATGAGACCTCCGATAAGTTCTATGCTTGCAAGATGGAGGAGAACGGGTCTATCAGTGAACATATACTCAGAATGTTTGGGTATTCGACCCATTTGGAGGAGTTAGGGATACCCCTTCTACCGGAGGCGATCACTGATAGAGTTCTTCAATCTTTGCCACCAAGCTACAAGAACTTCGTGCTGAACTATAACATGCACGGTATGAACAAGTTAGTCACCGAGCTCTTTGCGATGCTAAAAGTCGCTGAGTCTGAAATCCAGAAAGAACATCAAGTGTTGATGGTCAATAAAACCACTAGTTTCAAGAAGAATGGCAAGGGCAAGAAGGATAACTCCAAGAAGGGTGGCAAAGCAGTTGCTCCTCTCGTGAATAAACCCAAGGCTGGACCCAAGCCAGAAACTGAGTGCTTTCATTGCAAGGGAACTGGTCATTGGAAACGGAACTGCCCGAAGTATCTGGCTAACAAGAAGGCGGCCAACAACAAACAAGGTATATATGATATACATGTTATTGATGTGTACCTTACTAGCTCTCATTGTAGTGCCTAGGTATTTGATACCGGTTCAGTTGCTCACATTTGCAACTCAAAACAGGAACTACGGAATAGACGAAGGCTGGCGAAGGACGAAGTGATGATGCGCGTGTGAAATGGTTCCAAGGTTGATGTGATCGCCGTCGGCACGCTCTCTCTTCGATTACCATCGGGATTAGTGATGAACCTGAATAATTGTTACTTAGTGCCTGCATTAAGCATGAACATTATATGTGGATCTTGTTTATTGCGAGACGGTTACTCATTTAAATCAGAGAATAATGGTTGTTCTATTTATATGAGTAATATCTTTTATGGTCATGCACCCAATGTGAGGGGTTTATTCATATTGAATCTTGATAGTGATGATACACATGCTCATAACATTGATGCCAAAAGATGTAGAGTTGATAGTGATAGTACCACTTTCTTGTGGCACTGCCGTTTGGGTCATATTGGTGTAAAATGCATGAAGAAGCTCCATGTTGATGGACTTTTGGAGTCACTTGATTTTGAATCACTTGACACATGTGAACCATGCCTCATGGGCAAGATGACTAAAATGTCGTTCTCTGGAACAATGGAACGGGCGAGTGATTTGTTGGAAATCATACATACTGATGTGTGCGGTCCAATGAACATTGAGGCGTGCGGTGGATATCGTTATTTTCTCACCTTCACTGATTACTTAAGTAGATATGGGTATATTTACTTAATGAAACACAAGTCTGAAACATTTGAAAAGTTCAAGCAATTTTAGAGTGAAGTTGAGAATCGTCATAACAAGAAGATTAAATTCCTGCTATCTGATCGAGGAGGAGAATATCTGAGTTATGAGTTTGGCAGTCACTTAAGATAGTGTGGAATTGTTTCACAATTGACACCTCCTGGAACACCACAGCATAATGGTGTGTCCGAACATTGTAATCGAACCTTATTAGATATGGTGCGTTCTATGATGTCTCTTGCCGATTTGCCACTATCGTTTTAGGGTTATGCATTAGAGATAGCTGCATTCACTTTAAATAGGGCACCATAAAAATCCGTTGAGACGACGCCATATGAACTGTGGTTTGGCAAGCAGCCAAAGTTGTCGTTTCTTAAAGTTTGGGATGTGATGCTTATGTCAAAAAGCTTCAGCCTGAAAAGCTGAAACCCAAAGCGGAGAAATATGTCTTCATAGGATACCCAAAAGAGACAGTTGGGTATGCCTTCTATCTCATATCCGAAGGCAAAGTGTTTGTCGCTAAAAACAAAACATTTCTTGAGAAAGAGTTTCTCTCAAAAGAATTGAGTGGGAGGAAAATAGAACTTGATGAGGTTACCGAACCTTTACTGCAACTAGAGAGTAGCACAGCGGAGAAAGATGTTTCTGTGGAGCGAATGATGGTTGAAGAGGAAGTTAATGATGACGATCATGAAACTTTGGATCAAGTTGCTATTGAACCTCGTAGGTCGACAAGGGCGCGTACTGCTCCTGAGTGGTACGTCAAACCTATCTTGGAGGTCATGTTGTTAGACAACAATGAACCTACAAGCTATGGAGGAGCGATGATGGGCCCATATTTCTAGAAATGGTTAGAGGCCATGAAATACAAGATGGGATCCATGTATGAAAACAAAGTATGGACTTTGGAAGTATTACCTGAAGGGCGAAAGGCCATTCAGAATAAATGGATTTTTAAGAAGAAGACGGACGCAGACGGTAATATCACTATCTATAAAGCTCGACTTGTGGAAAACGGTTTTTCACAAGTTCAAGGAGTTGACTACGATGAGACCTTCTCACCCGTAGCGATGCTTAAGTCCGTCAGAATCATGTTAGCAATAGCTGCATATTTCGACTATGAAATTTGGCAGATGGATATCAAAACAGCGTTCCTTGACGGTTTCCTTGAGGAAGAGTTGTATATGATGCAACCGGAAGGTTTTGTCAATCCAAAGAATGCTGATAAAGTTTACAAACTCCAGCGATCCATTTATGGACTGGTGCAAGCATCTCGAAGTTGGAATAAGCGATTTGATGAGGTGATCAAAGCTTTTGGGTTTATACAAGTTTACGGAGAAGCTTGTATTTACAAGAAAGTGAGTGGGAGCTCTGTAGCGTTTCTAATATTATATGTGGATGACAAATTGCTGATTAGAAACAATATAGAAATGCTGGAAAGCGTGAAGGAATATTTGAACAAGAGTTTTTCAATGAAGGACCTAGGAGAAGCTGCTTTCATATTAGGCATTAAGATCTATAGAGATAGATCGAAACGCTTGATAGCACTTTCACAAAGCACATACCTTGATAAAGTTTTGAAGAAGTTCAAAATGGATCAGTCCAAGAAGGGGTTCTTGCCAGTATTACAAGGTGTGAAATTGAGTAAGACTCAATGCCCAGTGACTGCAGAAGATAGAGAGAAGATGAGTGTCATCCCCTATGCTTCAGCCATAGGCTCTATCATGTATGCAATGCTGTGCACAAGACCCGATGTCAGCCTTGCCATAAGTATAGCCGGAAGGTTTCAAAGTGATCCTGGAATGGAGCACTAGACGGCGGTCAAGAATATCCTTAAGTACCTGAAAAGGACTAAGGAAATGTTTTTCGTTTATGGAGGTGATCAAAAGCTCGTCGTAAAGGGTTACGTCGATGTAAGCTTTGACACTGATGCGGATAACTCTAAGTCGCAAACCGGATATGTATTTATTCTCAACAGGGGAGCGGTAAGCTGGTCCAGTTCCAAGCAAAGCGTGCTAGCCAATTCTACATGCGAAGCGGAGTACATCGCAGCCTCGGAGGCAGCGAAGGAAGGTGTGTGGATGAAGCAGTTCATGACAGATCTTGGAGTAGTGCCTAGTGCACTGAATCCAATGACTCTGTTCTGTGACAACACTGGTGCCATTGCTCTGGCCAAGGAACCAAGGTTTCACAAGAGGACCAGACACATAAAGCGACGCTTCAATTCCTTTCGTGATTACATCGAGGAGAAGGACATAAATATTTGCAAAGTGCACATGGATCTGAATGTTGCATACCCGTTGACTAAACATCTTCCAAGGGCTAAACATGATCAACATCAGAACTGCATGGGTGTTCGATTCATTACAATGTAAATCACATAGTGATGTGAACTAGATTATTGACTCTAGTGCAAGTGGGAAACTATTGGAAATATGCCCTAGAGGCAATAAATAAGTGTTTATTATTATATTTCCTTGTTCGTGATAATTTTTTATTATCCATGCTATAATTGTATTGATTGGAAACACATTACATGTGTGGATATATAGACAACACTTTGTCCCTAGTGTGCCTCTAGTAAACTAGCTTGTTAATCAAAGATGGTCAAGGTTTCCTAGCCATTGACATGAGATGTCATTTGATAACGGGATCACATCATTAGGAGAATGATGGGGTGGACAAGACCCAAACTATAAATGTAGCATATGATCATGTCAGTTTATTGCTACAGTTTCTACATGTCAAGTATATGTTCCTATGACCATGAGATCATGCAACTCACTGGCACGGAGGAGTGCCTTGTGTGTATCAAACATCGCAACGTAACTGGGTGACTATAAAGGTGCTCTATAGGTATCTCCGAGGGTTCCTGCTGGGTTAGCATGGATCAACACTGGGATTTGTTACTCCATGTGACGGAGAGGTATCTCAGGGCCCACTCGGTAATACAACATCACAATAAGCCTTGCAAGCAATGTGACTAAGTGTTAGCCATGGGATCTTGTCTTACGGAACGAGTAAAGAGACTTTCCGGTAATGAGGTTAAACTAGGTATGGAGATACCGACATACCGAAGAACAAAGGGAACATCATATGGGATTAACTGAATCCTTGACACAAAGGTTAGACCGAGAAAGATTCGTAGAATATGTAGGAATCAATATGGGCATCCAGGTCCCACTATTGGTTATTGACTGTTGAGGTGTCTCGGTCATGTCTACATAGTTCTCGAACCCGCAGGGTCTGCACACTTAAGGTTTGGTGACGTTTCAGTAGTGTAGAGTTATGTATGGTGGTGACCGAAGGTTTTTCGCAGTCCCAGATTAGATCCCGAACGTCACGAGGAGCTCCGAAATGGTCCGAAGGTAAATATTGATATATAGGAAAGTGGTGTTTGAACTCCAGAAAAGTTTGGGCATTTCCGGCAGTGTACCTGGAGTGACGAATGGGTTCCAGGGACCACCAAGTGGGGCCCACATACCCCAAGGGGACACATGGGCCTTAGAGGTGGCGCACCAGCCCCTGGTGGGTTGGGCAGCCAGTCCATAAGGCCCTATGCGCAAGGGAAGAGGAGGAAGAGTAGGGGCCAAGTAGGGAAAGGAGTCCTACTAGGAGTCCACCTCCCTTGTGGGAGGTGGACTCCTCCCCTCTTGCTTCGCCCGAAGCCCTCCTTTTAGGAGGGGCAAGGCTGCCTCCTCTCCCCTCCCTCCTATATATACTAGAGGATTTTGAGGGCAGCCCTAACCCTAATTGCCACGTGTTGCCCTCTTCTTCCTCTAGATTGTTTTCTCCTCTAGATCGGTTTTTCTACAGTGCTTAGGCGAAGGCCTGCTGGAATTGCTTCACCACCGTCACCGCAACGTCGTCACGCTACAGGACAACTCATCTACCTCTCCGCTCCCTCTTGCTGGATCAAGAAGGCGGAGATCTTCACCGAACTGCACGTGTGCTGAATGCGGAGGTTCTATACGTTCGGTACTTGATCGGGAGTTCGTGGGACGGCTTGCGATTTGGATCGCGAAGACGTACCACTACATCAACCGCGTTCTTTAATGCTTCCGCTTAGTGATGTACAAGGGTATGTAGATCCAATCTCTCATCTCATAGATGCTCATCTCCTAGATTGATCTTGGTGAAGCGTAGGAATTTTTTTGTTTTCCATGCAACGTTCTCCAGCAGGTAGGACGTGCCCCGAGTTGGTGGGCCCCATGCAACTTCGTTTGACCTTATTCCACTTTTATAAATTCACATATATTCCCAAACCACCAGAGAAACACTCGAAACACTTTCTCCATCGCCGCAAGCCACTGTTGGGGAATTAATCATGGAGGTTGTCTACATCAACCTTGTTGCCTCCATGATGATGCATGACTAGTTCACCATAGGCCTACTATTCCATAGATAGTAGCTACATCGCTTCTTCTCTCTCTTTGATCTTCAATACCATGTTCTCCCTGGTCTTCTTGGAGTTCTACTCGACGTAATCTTCTTTTGCGGTGTGTTTATTGGTATCCGATGAATTGTGGTTTTATGATCAAATTATTCATTGAGAGTAATCGACTCTTTTCTAAACTTTATTATGCATGATAGTTATAGCTTTGTATTTCTCTCTGATCTATCTGTTTGGTTCGGTCAACTAGATTGATTTATCTTTAGTAGGGGAGGTGCTTTGTAATGGGTTCAATCTTGCGATGCTCTATATCCCAGTGACGGGAGGGGACAAGACGCATATTTGTATTATGGACATTAAGGATAAAACGACGGGGTCTGATCATATTGCTTGTCTTAGTTTGTCTACATCATGTCATCTTACTTCAAGTATTACTGTGTTTGTTATGAATTTAATATCTAGAGAGGCAAGCATAGAAGCGCTCTAGAAGTGGAGTAATAGTAGTAGATGCACAATCATTTCGGTCTACTCGTCACGAATGTGATTCCTATATACAGGATCATTACCATGAATAACATCATAACTATGCGCTTTTCAACCAATTGCCCAACAGTAATTTTTACCCATAGTATGCTATGTGTTGGAAAGAGAATCCTATGGTGAAAACTATGGCACCCGGGTCTATTTAATCATATTGCTAAAAAATTACCTTGCGACAATTATTTGCTTTCTTTTTCACTTTTTTGCTTTTTATTTATCTATCACTATCAGAATTAATCCATGCAAGTAACAAGTTCAAGGGGATTAACAACCCTCTTGCTCGTGTTGGGTTCAAGTGTTTGCTTGTGTGTGTATAGGTGTTGACGACGAGAGTTTGCTTGGTTATCCTATTGGTTCGATAACCTTGGTTCTCACTAAGGGAAATACTTATTGCTACTATATTGCTTCACCTCTCCTCTTCGGGGAAAAACCCATAGGAGCTTACAAGTAGCAGCTATCTAATCTACTTGGATGCAAAAACTGGTTCCTTCCCTCACAAAAATCTTGGACTGCCACTAGGACTTACTAAACCCATGGTTGGGGATTTTGTGCCAATGCTAAACAAAATTAAGAACAGCCCGACGGGCTAGTCTACTCTCTTATCAACTAGAGATAAACTCACTCTCGTAAAATATTTGTTCTCCAACATGCCAACTTTTGTTATGTGCACTCTGATGATTCCTATGACACTGGTGAAACAAATCAACTGTTACCTCATGAACTACTTCTAGAGAAAATATGGCACACGGGAAAGGAGCTGCTCTTATCTCTTGGTATAAATTATGCAAACCTAAATCTTATGGTGGACTTGGGGTTCTGGATATCCATGCACAACAAAGCTCTACTCATGAAGTTCCTCCATAAATTCTTTAGCAAGGATGACACACACTTGGTCAATATTATTTGGGAGACGCATCATCATGATAGTGTACCCGGAGCTAAGATGGTTGGAACATTCTGGTGGAAAGCAATTCTTAAACTACTTCCATCATTTAAGCAGCACGATGTGTGCAAAACTGGTAGAGGAGACACTGCTCTCCTCTGGTATGATTTATGACAAGATCAACCACTTCATGTCAAATTCCCAAAACTTCACTCTTTTGCTATCAGTAAAGAAACCACTCTACTCAAAGCTCTTCATCGCACTGAACTAAGTCAGCTATTCCATAGGTCACTGTCTCACCAAGCTTTCATGCAATTCAATGAATTACAAGAGCTCCTCAACAATAGAAATGGAACTGATAACAGAGATATGTGGTCATATGGTTGGCCTGCCCGCAAATATTCCTCCATGAAGATGCACAAAGCTATCATGGGGGGTAACAAAGCTCACTGCATCTTCAAGAACATTTGGTCTTCTGCTTGCAGACTCAGATACATTTTTTCTGGCTTCTCCTCCATGACAGAGTTAACACAAGGAACTTGTTACAACATAGGAGCATGTATTTGTAAGATTACAATTGTGTTATGTGTACTGATTCCACAAAGGAAACAATAGCACACCTGTTTTGGGAGTGTCAATTTGCATTGACATGCTGGTTTACTATCACCCCCACTGAGCAAAGAGGAATATATGTCTGAGATCCTAATCACAATGGTGAAACTCCCATCAGACATTGCAATGGAGATTATTATCATGAGTTGCTAGGCCATCTGGATGACTAGGAATGACAAGATCTTTAGAAGGGCACCACCTTTTCCGGGTTCATGGAAACACTATTTGAAAGAGGGATTGCAAGCAACACAACTGTGAGCTAAGCAAGTCAAATCAGACAAGATCAGTACATGGATACAACAGAACCTATAATCTACTCTTAATGTTTGTAGAACTGGAACCAGATGATTTATTGTATTATTTTGCACTTGTAAATATTATATATATAATATCACTGCTAAAAAAAACTTCCGATTCAGCGATTTACCATCCGATTTATAGCTATTCTTGGGGTGCCCGCTAAGATTATGCCTTATCTTCACCCTTTATCATTTTGACCGATTTATCGCTATGACACGCGATTTATCGGGAATCTATCGATAAATCAGGCCTATTCATAGTAGTATGTTTGCAAAAACTATATTTATTTGCATTTTGTGGACCTTGTTACACAATATGTACCGATGTCCTATTTTGTTTATTATTGTACGAGGATTCAAAGGCTACAAATCAAGGTAACACTTCTGTCTAACATTATTTTGGTGTTGAATATAGCATGTTTTACTGTTGAGAACCTGGGATTTGCAAAAAAAAAAAGACCGATTAATGGTCAACCATTGAAATCGATTATTCCATCGATTTGCGATTAATCTCTAATCCTTAACTGACCGAGACGCTAACGATAAACAATATCCTCAACATATATATATATATATATATATAATGATATATATATATATATATATATATATATATAAAATGAAAAATACCGTAAACGGTTCGGCCAAGAAAGATAAGAAAAAGAAGCAAAAGACGACTCTAGTAGTGTAAATAAATATTGTGCCGCCCTTGTGATGGCACAAATTACAAACCGCACTTCTAGGCCACAACTTTACATAGTTATTAGACTTTAATCATCGGTTTTTGTCACGGTTCTATTAGTACTAGTTCATATGTTGAATAGTCAGCCGCAACGGGCAGACATGGACTGGCTTTGGTGCCGACAGGTTTCGAAAAATCTTAGCGTGCCAGAGTTTCGTTGTAGAATGTTCCAGAGTGTAAACATGTTACCAGCTCGTTTTCATTTCAGAGATAGTTCCCGTATGTTACATGATGGGCCGTACTTGGTTACACGATTTAGCACCCATCAAGCATGGCCCAGGCCTACATCGTTTTTTTAACTTGAAGCCGCCAGGAGAGTCTCCTACTCAGGCCTACATCGTTATATGTTGTACCAACGAGAGGCCCAGTCCAGCCCACGTCCAGACGCCATCGTGTCTGCTTGCATGTCGTCGTTTGGGCCCAGCTATCAGCCGCAAACCAGGGCACGGCTGCGGCACGGGGGGCTCGACCAGAGCATGGCGACCGTGGAGGCATTGGCGTCGTCGCCGGCAGAGATCGGCACATCGTCGGCGGCGTCATTTGAGGCGGTCCACGGCGACGGCACTGGTACGAACTGAACTTGCCCCTCAGTTAATAATCCTACTATGTGGCATGATCGTCCAACTGTTCCGATTCTTATATCTGACCAATCCGACAACCAGTGCCTTCGTCAGTGCTCACTACGAGTTACGACTTTTCCTTTCGAGGATCTCACTTCGAATTCTCGCCCTCTCCAGGTCCATCTATATCTTAATTCACAGGCATTTAAACCACACCCCACCGCGTGCCTGAATTAATAATCTCCCTGCACAAGGATTCAGAACTTGGCGAGCATTTACCTGACCGTCCCAAATGAAGCAACAGCCTGCATGCATGATCCCGCTCACAGAGCACCTGTCTCGCAGGACGTTCTGTCTCCTTGCGCGCGATCCTATTCTCAATACGGCATGCTGTACTACAAGCCTGCAGGGCCGCGAGGGACGAGCGTCATGAGCGAGAGAAAGGGAAAGAATTCAGGTCCGGCGTGCGACACCTTTACTGCCTTTGTTCTTGCACCGGTTTGGTTTCGACCAGCCGCAGTCAAAATCGATCATGGACCAAAGCACTTGAGGCATCCAGCTCCAGGCAGAATTGAACGAGGTTGTTCCACCTTCCATGGTGGTTGCACTTGCACGCAGCGATTTACTCCACGCCCCGTCCGTAGGCGGCAAATTCAGAGCGCTCTGGGCATCAGGCGCATGTAGCTGCCTGTAGTTTCAGGTTCAGGCATCGGCGATTTCACTATACTTTGTTAGTTCTGCGTCTGCGTAGTCAAAGGGGACCATATGAACTTATTAGGTTCAAAGCAAGCTCGCTTTGAATGCATCTCGCCCGCCCTTGGCTCTGGCCAAAAGTTTCTAGTGTCGCACCCGCTGTCCCTTTCAGAAAACGATAGTGGCCCGGATATGAGCCTCATGAAAAACCCTTTGCTATTGGGCCTTTTTGGGGTCTAAATGTCGATAGTTTGGACCAAGCAACTGCTACAGAAGGCCTGTGACACCAATTGCTTGAAAAGGTGCCTGCCTTAAGAACTGTCTGTGACTGTCTATTTGATTGTAAAGTAGGCGTATTTATGTCGTCAAGTTGGTTAGTGGGTTAGTGGATGGATTAGACGAATATCATCGGGCTCTTACGGTCTTGACCCTGCAAAGAAATATTCCTGTGACATTTCTTTTTCTGTGGTAACTGGATATTTTTCCAGCAGATCGTATGTATGACCAATAGTGACGGTTGATGGGGGGGGGGGGGGGGGAATATATAAACAGAATTAGACATCCCAGGACTAGGAAAATTATGATTTATATGACCGTCTAGAATGGTTTTTATCTTCAAACTTTCTGACAATGCCAGTCGATGTTGTTATTAGGTCTAAACTTCGATTTAGTCAGGGAAATTATACCCAAAAGGAAGTACTATAATTTAGCTATCAGGGAAATTTTAGGACGAGAAAGGGACTTTCCTTTACTGATTATTTGCTTGTTGATATCCGTAAACCACATTTTCACGAGATATCTTGCACTAGCAACTAGCACTTTTGCCTCCTTATCTGTAGGATCTCCTGTTGATTTACTTTTCATGAGCTTTTCTTAGTATATTAATCTTTAGAATTTCTTAATGGCAAGTGTTAACCTAATTATATGCTACATTGTAGACTTGTACTTTACAAGTGGATGCCTCCTTTACATTGATCATGATTATGATTATGAAAGCTTGCAAACCCGAAGTATCTCTTCTGTGCGCAGAGTCCACCGAATATTTTTGTGCAAGACCTCATAATCTCATCCTGGCATTTGTATCCTCAAAATTTTATCCTGAGCATAATATGTGTGCTATATACTACTCCATCCGTTCCTAAATATTTGTCTTTCTAGAGATTTCACTATGGAATACATACGGATGTATATAGACATAATTTAGAGTGTAGATTCATTCATTTTGCTTTGTATGTAATCTATAGTTGAATCTCTACAAAGACAAATATTTAGGAACGAAAGGAGTATATGTAGTCGAGATTGTTTCGAGTTTCCTCAGCCATGAAGTGACCGAGACCCGATCACTCTATTCACTTGACTTAACAATTTGAATGTAGGGATCATTGTATAGAGTATATGGTGCTGCCCTTTTATTTACCAAAAAGAGCCACACTTTAGGTGCAGAGTTTGGTATCTATTAGTTGACCAAAACCTGCCATTGATACCACCAATGCCTTTTTGGTTACGATTTTATGATTATACAAGTCACCCTAATCGCAAGATGCCTTCTAATAATATCCATAGATGGTGAGCACCACATCCTTCCAAGATGTTGTTAGTGCTAATAGTCTCCATCTTTTCCACTTCTCCCACTAAGCACACAAAGCTCAATATATAAATGTCACCATCAGCTTGATCCATAGCATCTCGAGACTGATCTTGCTTTGTTGGACTCTACCTTGGTCCATTGAGTTAATAATAATAGTCATCAAAAGTCCAAAACCCTTTCTGCAAAATCTTATTCCCACAAGAGAGCATCAGCAACGGGAAAAGGAAGATTTAAAGTACAGGAGTGATCGGTTTCTCTACTATGATCGAGGACCGAGAAGATTAACTAATCGATAAAAGTAGACGGGGATAAGGGAATCTCTGTAAGTTGCCGATTATAAAATTAACCACTTCGTTGATGAGCTCGCATTCTCCGCTTTAGGCCATTCATAGAATCATAGCACATAAAGAGTAATATGTTACGTGACTAATTGATTAGTGGTAGGAGGGATGGACAAGTGAAAGATAAACTAAAGCCTATATTCAAGTGAGTTCAATGTATGTAGATCCTGCACTGTTGGAGGGGAGGATATATGTTCTCACGTTGGACATTTCCCAAATCTTTTTTGCTCTTTTGCTGGGACCATGCTCATGAGCAATTTTTTAGGATGTGGCTGTAGATGCTCTGACACTGTGTATTATCTCATCTAGCTAGGTGAAGTCTATAGATTGTGTACTGCTTTTAAAAAATGCGCATGTCCATTTCATCGGAAATTTGCTGCTTATTGCATCGACTTTCCGATGATGGGTACCTTTTACTGTGTAGCCCAGATAGATGTGATTGTTGTAGGGGCACCAAGGCGGTAATTTGATACTACAATATTTGTGTGTTGCTCGTCGGTGCTAAACTAACAGAATTGAATTCATGCGCTACGTCCTAACATTGTTTCTATGCACAATATTATTTGAGTTCTTCTGAAGATTCTTGGATCGATCATTCCCTTGCTGGAATATCTTCATTAATATGTTCATTTGTACACACAATGTTATCAAAATTCATGCCATCTATTGCTTGGGTTTCTTTGCATATTTCTTATTTTTTCTGAAATGATCAGACCTTTTTACCTTCCATGCGGAACAGTTATAGAATACCAGTGGTTTTTAGCGAAGGACAGCTGGAAAAGCTTGAGCTACTCACTCATTCCAAATTCCTGTCCTGTCCAACCACTGGGAGCTGGGCCCACTAGTCACAACACCTGCGTTTCATTTTGGAGGCAAGTAGGAACATCAACCTATTTCTCCCTCTTTTTTAGGTAGGAATAGCAAGCATTTCTTGGTCGAGGTTTTCTAGAAGAAGAGAGATACATTTTCTGCACACGCCCCTTAATATCCTTTCAGCACAATTAATTAACAATATAAGAGCAGTGTTGGGGATACCCAGGTCTTAAACTAACCCCCGGTTGTCTTGGTTGTCCTGAAAATAGGCGGACAGGTTCAGGAGAAGCTTACTGTCAGGAGCATATGTTTATGCTCAGAGAAACAAAATCCTCGGTTGCTTTGCCCCCTGCTTAAGTCTTGTCCTCAGAATTCCGAAAGCTGGTTGACTTTATATTCTTATCTTAGATAAAGCAGCAGACAGGTTGTGCCAGGTGGCCATCGGGGATCCTTTGTGGGGTGTTGTCCTAAACAGCTTCGTGTTGCGAGCTATGATGGTCTAGCCACAACGCAAGATGCTAGGATAGGCATGTTATTTTCTGATTATTCTCGCTTTGGTGCTAAGAGAATGGTTTCAACGATAATAACTTATGAAAGTTGCTAGTGATTCCCATTTTATATCTCAAAGTACGCCAACTTACATCATGGTCGATCTTCTTCAACCCCAGAATGGCGGCCCGTGGTACACTTATTGGTGACCCGAACATGTGAATTATACAGAAATTTCACTTGCTAGAGTTTGGCCTCATTTCATCTACAATAAGAAAATAATCCATATACAAAAGGAAAAAACCCTCATGTTCCAAATAATGTAACTCTAAAATCAGGTCCAGAACATGCATGCAAGACCATGATAAACTATTTGGCTCGAATAAATAAATAAAAACCATATAGTAATACCTTTTCGCGTTATCGAACCCCACAGCAGTAAAAAAGAAGGTCAGGGAGAACATCTGCTAGGACAGAAGATCCTCTCGAGCTGGTGTGGCGGAGGGCGGAGTTAATAATTAGAGTGGCAGGAGACAACGATCAATCGGCTGTCCCCTCCACACACAGGCCCTTGTACCGCGCACTGTGTAGTACTCTTGGGAGCGTGGGCTGAATGCGACGGTGTGAATAAAAATTCCAAAGATTTGACGTGACCTGCACTTGGAGATCGCAGCTCGCTCCGATTCTTACTATACTACTAGCTAGCCTACTCCTAGCTATTTTATATACTCCTACATGTAGCTAGGCTCGCTCCCTGCTGGCGGGTGACGAGCAGCTTGTGTTCGTGAACCTCTCGAGCACCAACAGCGGAGTATGTACGTGTGCACAAGAGCCTTTTACTGGTTCGGCCGATCGGTCAGATCATATCAGATCAGATCCATCCATCGTAGTTTGGAGCTGTACCTTTGTATCCCTACTGTCTTGTGGATACATGAGTTGTTGTACCAGTACCACTCCTTGTTGTTTGTGTTGCTGTGTGGTAGGAATAGCATCTACTCTGCATGACAGCATGTGGTAGGGATATGTCAGGCCTTTTTCTTTTTGCTGTATTTCACGGATATTTCTAACTGTTTTCGTGAGGAATTTCTATGTTTCATATACTATCATATCTAGATACATCCGTTTGACCAATGAGCCTTAGCGTTACAATGACAAGTACACCAAAACAAACGAAAAATGCAAAGACAGAAAGTTCGATGCAAGGCTAAGAAGCCAAAATGCATGACGCGGCGCGCTCAACCTAAGTTACCCTACTACCAAAACAGACAGAAATAGTATTGCGTTTGCCGGAAAAATGTAAAGATTTCTTGATATTTAGAATCAGATCAGTTCATTTCGTGTGCTAATTTGATAGTTTTTATGGTATTTTCAATCTGTAGGATCTGTTTTCTTTAAAAGGGCATATCTGATTCGCATGCTCCTAAAAGAGGTACTACAAAAATGCAGAATTAGAATGTTATGTACCGCTGAATGTTGTATGATTAGAAAAATAGCACATGATTTTTTTAGGATAAAATATCACATGATTAATGTCAAAGAATGCACTAAATTAATACTAATTTTCATCCAAAGGATTGCATAATTCTCGGACTGAAATTACTAAACAGATATGTATTAGTATTTGAGTAAGTTTAATATACTATAATTAGTGTTCCTTATCGTCCCCAGTTCACACATATGTAGAGCCTTACAAATGTTACTCCACACGAAAACTATGTTATTTTATGCCAGCCAGAGTTTGTTAGCCAGAAAAAAAGATAAAAACATTCATGCCAGTTGTTTTTCACTATGCTTGGGATACATTTGACATACTACGTACCTACCAAAAAGACATGGTTGAAAAAAGATATATAGGCTGTCACATACATCACCAATATTTTATGTAAAAGAAGTGTGCATATATGAGGCTCATTATGTTGATCAGGTGAGCGTGGACCTTGGAGGACCCTACACCAAAAATAACAGCAGAGCATCCTTTTCCTTTACCCATATAGATATAATCACATGTGATCCACATTAAAAGTTAGTAGATATTCCAACTGTTGATGATGACTAGATCTCATGACATTTCGATTGTTCTACACTTCAAGCAAGTACTGTACTTGATTGGTTATGTCTCTATTAAAGAAACAAATTTGTCAGAAAGAACAAAAATATACACTTATTCTTCCTTTGGCAAATGTGATCGTAGAGGTAATCTTTGAACACTGATCCGTTTCTTAAATAAACACATTATTAGCACATAAGTTGGCAGTCATATAAAGAATTACTTTCTTCTCCTTCTTACTTCTATGCTACTAGTATATTTCTTGTGAAACCGTAGCTTATTTGTTAATGACAATATCTTAGGTAGGTGCTTCCTGTTAGTTGTTTCTTGCCCCATAAGCGAGGTTTACAGGTAGTTATTTAATCCAGACATCATTTGAGTTATCTGGATACCTTAGCATATCTCTTTTTATGTATGGGCTAATCATTTTACATCCGTTTCAATTTCTTATAACAATGAAAATCCTTGTTTTTGATACTGATCCATTATCGTTTCATTTTAACTATTTTCTCTGTTTCATCTTTCTTGTCGTGGTTTTAGTTCAAATGTGAAATAAAACTACGACAAAAATTATGGAACGGAGGGAGTATATGCCAAATGCCTTAAACACTTAAATAAAACTTGTGATGACAACTGTACCTACATAGGATAACTAACCCTACACTTGAGTGCATGCATGCTCGTAGTCTAGGTAATAAAATTCAAAGAGACTCTTTTGGAGCACTTGAGGATGTTGCCCTCCTACAACAACTCTACCTTCTTCTTCTTCAAAAGTAGGATATACTCCATGTCATGCAAAGCATCCTTCCTTGTGCTTTCAAGCTCCTCCTTTCACCTCACCTTTTCCCTTTCGTGTCATGCATTCATTGTACATCATCATGTACATAACGAGAGCTGTTCCATTTCTCACCTGTGACTACCTGATGAACAAATAACTGCAGCGTTGGGCCTTGACTTTTGAGCCTCTGGCAGAAGATTTGAAAGATGTATGCTTTGACTTGTGCCCCATTCATATGTTCTTTCATATGTTCTTGATGTTGGGAATTGAGCAAGGAGTTGTTGGGAGGGACCTGCAGATGGGATTGAACTGTGTAGGCTGCTAGGTTTCACTGCCTCTGTCTCATGGAGAACAGAGACAAACACAACAGTCTCTCTCTCTCTCTCTCTCTCTCTCATCACATTTCTGAATAAACAAGGCTATCATCCATGGTGTTGCCATGGAGTATAAGTGTCTGCAAGGAAGCACATGGAAAAGCTGCACTCATGGCTAGTTCAGCCATTGGCCAATTTGCAGTTAGGAAGCCTTAGGATTAGGGAAGGAAAGAGAGAGAGAGAGAGAGAGAGAGAGAGAACAAAAAAGGCTATACAAAAAGATGGCAGCAACAAACAATACGAGTGGGGGCGGTATATCTTTGTGGATTTGTTTGTGTCAACTATTAATTATCATGGCCTCTTTGGGCTAACCCTTTGTTTATCTCTCCTTTGGTCCCCCTTGTGTTCTTGAGTATGCATGCATGCATGCTCATGGATGCTCCCCCTCCTTCGCTTTCTTCAACTCCACTCAACATTACTCCTATAAATCTTGACCCCAAGCAGCAACATCTCTCTAAAGTCTAAACATCTTTATTTTTTCATATCTCTGGATACATATATTAGGAGGTGCTCAAGGAGGGAGTTCTACTTGGGAGAGAGAAAAGGGAGAGAGATGCTGCATGAGAGGGAGGGGTTAGATTTTGGAACATGTCAACTCACAGACAGCATTGGATGGCAAAGAGAGAGCCACACGATTTGCCTTTTTCCTGTGCATTTATTTATTCTACTGGCTGGCTGGCTGGCTGGGTGTAGCTGCCTGCACGGAGCACGCGAGCGAGCCGCTTGTGCTTGTTCCCTTCCTCGCTTTGGGCATTTCTCTCTCACCGCCCTGTCCATATGCGAGTGAGGCCTTTTTGCCAATTCCTCTAATCATCGTCGATCTCTTTCTCTGTCTCCATGCCACTGCCCCTTGCAGATGCAGAAGCAGGGGGAGAGCAGATTCTTTTGCTGTTGTGCCCACCAAGTTTACATACGTGAACTCACAAGTAGCAGCAGCAGCAGCAGCCCTAGACCCACAGCACCTGCCTTGCACACACACATGCACAGGCAGATCTTTTCGCCCTTGCCACAAGGGATAAGATTTCTCCTTGCGATGCATGCCCGAGGATTTTTTGGTGGTGGTACAAAGTTTTGTGCAGGGCTGGAAGCAAGGGATCTGGTGGCTAGCTTGACACTGATCGATGCACATGACCCTTTTGGTGGGTGATGATGGAGTGCAGGTGGAGGTGATGATGGGTTTCCTCATCTGGGGACTGAGACATTCCATCCAAAGCTGGGGGTGACCAATGCCATGCCCCTCCGCCTCGCACCCCCACAGCTAGCTAGCGGCCGCTGCTAGGGCTATCCATCCCTCTCCCTCCTCCTTGGCTCCTCTGCTGCAATATTCCATTTGTTTGCTAATGTTTTGTATCAAGATGCCCTTGATGTGAGTGTTCACTGCCCCCCTCTCGTCTCTCATCATGCATACATGTTGTACTGATGTGTACACTACTGTACTGTACTGCATGCTATCGCTTCGCATAGCTAGAGCTATTAATTGCATGTGGTATATATCCTCGAGTTACATGCATGAGTGGGAGTGGCACTCCTTCGCCAGTGTGTATGGGGTGACATGCATCCATGTGTGTGCAATGTGCTACACTGACACATGCATGCACCATGGTCAAGTGCGGGTGTGGTGTGCTTCTCCTGGCTTGCAAGTAACTTATCTCAAGACCATCAATGAAGATCCCACCAAGGGACAAAACATGAGATAGTTGGAGACTTGGGCCTGTCTGGTCAGTATTCACCCATTTAAAGCATTGCGTGTGTCTAGAGCGAGGGATGGTAGCCGTCCAAACTGTCAGAAACTGTATCATATATGCTCTCAGATACTTCCACCGTTCATGATATAGTGCGTATCGATTTATTAAAAATTCAAACTATACACATTTTGGTCAAGTTTATAGAAAAAATTATTTATATATGCAACGACAAATATATAAAATATGAAACCATATAATGATGACTCTAATGATATGCGTTTAACATTCTAGATGTAAATGATTTCTTCATAAATTTAGTCAAAGTTTGTACGGCTTGCTTCGGCTCGCGCATCCGCAATGTGCCCTTTCTCGCCGGCTTCACATTGCCCCGTGACAACCCAAGTACAATTGTTCGGTCAAGCCGGAAGACTCACTGATCGACTACACCACTGTCATCGGCATCGTCAGAAGCAACAAGCGCATAGCGGTGCGCTACGTCCCTCTCATGTTGCCCGGGTAGGACGGACGTGGCTGGACAGCCCGTCGACTAGCAGCATCAACACTTGAGTCGACTTCGAGGAGACGTTCATGCACAACTTCACCGACGCCTACAAGCGCCTTGGCTGGCTCTGCCAGCTCTCCATGTGCGTCCAAGGGCCGGACGAGTCCTTCTGCGATTACCTCACGCACTGGATTGACCTGCGCAACTCCTACAAGGGGGTTCACAAGATGCAGGTGATCCAATACTTCACCGAGGGCATCCGAGATGGCATCCCGCTAAAGCATAAGCTCATGCTCTCCAAGCCGGCCACCATGGCAGAGCTCATGGACAAGGTGGAAAAATACGCCACGGCCGACTCCACGATGTAAGTCAATGTCCAGCTCGACCCAGCCGACCAATCCTCGGTCGTCTGGAAGGGCAGCAGTAGAACAACAACAAGCGGAAGGCCGAGCAGCCCGACGCGGATTATGTAGGAGTACGAATGATAATTTGTGTAATCATTTTCTGAATCAGGTACTTATTAGCAGGAATCATATGTGTTATTATCTCTCTATGTTATTTTAAGTATGTCCACACAATTTAGATTATTGGCATGTTTGTTTGGTATCACACACATCTTGTTATGCCGAATCATTTGTATTATTTTGCCTCATCGCGTACAATTCATTCGAGCGAACACTAGTAGAAAACAGATCATTAGTCCCGGTTGGGAAAGGCCTTTAGTCCCGGTTCCCCAACCGGGACTAATGTATAGAGACTAAAGGGGTTTAGGGGTTTAGAGGTTTAGGGGGTTTAGGGTTTATTGTTTATTTTTCCTTTCCTTTTGTGTTTTTTATTTAATTCTTTTTCATTTTAAACATATTTTATGCTAATACATACTGTACATGTTATCCATATATAGTAGAATTTCTCGTAGAACCGATCATATATCATAGAATTTCTCGTATAAGCAATCATATATCATAGAATTTCTCATACGACCATATGCATACAGACACACACACACACACACACACATATACATAATTTCTCCTGTAATTTGCAGATCATTAAATGCAGACATTAGGTGAAATGGTATTCTCCGTTGGGAGATATGACTTGCTTAAGCAAAAATCCCGCTATTTTTTCTTGAATTGCTCGTATGCGGTCCTTTGGTTGGAGCTGATCCGACATCTGCGTCATCTATATATAAAGAAGTAAATCAATATGAATATGCATGTTAGTTGTGTGTATATGTATTAGATCATGATAAAAATATGAATGGTGTTTACGTACCCAAAGATCTCTTCATGTCCAAGTCCTGAATCCAAGTCCTGAATCCGGTCTACTTCATGCTTGTTCTTTTTGTCACGGCTTCTGTAACTGTCGTTCCAATCCGCAAACCCCAGAAGCCATGGAACCATGCCTTTGCCTCATGTTCGTCCTGGATGTTCAGGATTCTTGAGGGCGCGTGAAAGCTCGTCATTCTCTCTCTCCGGTTGGTACAGACCTTCTCGAGCTTCTTCTATTGCTTTAAGTAACTCATCCGTGGCTTCTTTAAGACTTTCCTGTTCAAGTACCTCCCTGGTCTTTGGGTCCAACTTTCCCCCATGTGCATAAAACCAAGTCATGCACCTCTCGGGCCAAGTCTCTGTTACTGGAGTGACCCCTGCAGCCTTCATGATTCTCTCAGATTCATCCCACTTAGGCAACCCAGACTTGTAGCCGCCTGGCCCTAGAGGATGGTGCCACATTTTTTGTAGGCATTTATCTTGTTTATTCTCGATCGTTTCTTAGCTACTTGTGATTCCTTGAACTTCACAAATTCGTCCCAGTCATCTTGTAACTTCACATATTCTCCTTTGAATTCTGGAGTCTTCCTTCCGTCTTTCACATAACTTTTCCATAATCTTTTCTTCCAAGACTAGAATTGTGTGGATGTCTTATTAAGAGCACACTTCTTGACTTTCTCCCGTTGGACATCTATGAGGCCCTCTAGTAGGATGAAATGTTCATGAGCGCCTCCCAAAGCAGATTTTTTGCTCTTGGACTGACAAAAGAAACTTCGGGATCTTTTGGCCGATTCCATTCTTGAATGGTGATCGAGATTTGGTCCCTAACGGTAACTCCGCATTGACATATAAATTTGTCTGCATTCTGTTTAGGAGCAATCGGTTCGCCATCTGCTCCGATTTGATCAATGTTGTACTTTACGCCTTCTTTCAACTTTTTTGTTGGGCCACGTTTAACCCTTGTAGAAGATTTGCTCGATCTGGAGGGCTAAGGGAAGAAAGATTCGTTAATATATACAAATCAATCAATACATCTGATGATCACCAGAGGGAAAATTAATACCTCGCCGGACTTTGTTAAATGGACAAAAATTTCTTCGCCATCATCATTGTCAGCTGGTTCGCCTTCGTCTCTTGGTTGTTCTTCCTCAATTCCCTCACCTTTCATTCTCTTCGGGTCGTACATGCCATTCTCTTGATCACGATATCTATCTCTACCATCCATAGCTTAACTAATCCAGAACAAATATAAAACAATTAGAATTAATGCGTTCAATAAGCAGAACCGGGGATATGCAAATCAATACAAGGCAATGCAACAATACGATCATATAATGTCACTAATACATCATCGAATAGTATCACTAATACATCATCGAATATTATCACTAATACATCTCAAATATTACTATATAGTATCACTAATATAGACCTAGTTGACGTCTCTCGGCGCACGCGGTGGACACCCAAAGAGAAGGAACTATGACAGGATCATAGCTCGGGTGAGATCCCTAAAGAACATGCCAAGTATTGGAGAACCTGGCGTCCAACACATCCATGTAGCGTCGGATGTGCTCGTCCTCCTCCCTGACACAGCGACGTACCACCTCCGTGGGGGCCGACTCCCTTTGCACCGACTGTGGTCCACGCGCCCGCCACCAAAGAACCTCCGGGTCGACGACGAGACCCTGATTCCTCACCAAGCTGCGCCCCCCGAAAGGAAGCACCTCCCAGTGCCAGCCCGGTAGAGCCCAGTCCTGGACATGGTGCCTCTCAAGCAGGTTGTTTCCACTGAGTCGGCGACGAGGATGCTGGCCGGGCATCATCGACTCAACGGCTATGCTATGCAACTAAACATTTAAACATCAAAACATCATATATCTGCCCCAATATAAAATCGTCGATATCGTCGGGAACTCTCCCTCACCGATGATCGTCGGGGACTCCTCGATATCACTTCACCGACGACCAACGATACTACATTATTTCCAACTAAAACATAAAAAAACTAAACAATGAAAACATAAAACAACTAAATTAACTAAAACAATATGAACACTTTATTAACTAAAACAACTAAAACATAAAAAAACTAAACAACTAAAAAACCTAAATTAACTAAAACATAAAAAAACTAAACAACTAGAACATAAAACAACCAAATTAACTAAAACATCTAACAGATTTATTTGACAAAATCATCTAATAACATAATTTAACAAAATCATCTAACAAAATCATCGATGTGGGGAAGCTCACCGGGGGGCTGACGAGAAGAGCGGCGCGATGGCGATGAGCGGCAGCCTGGCGGCGTCGGGGCAGGGGGATGGCGACGAGCGGCGACGACGACGAACGGTAGCCTTGCGGCATCGGGGTGGGGCGACGGCAATGAGTGGCAGCCTGGCGGCGTCGGGGATGAGCGGTGACGGCGTCGGCGACGAGCAGCAGCCTGGCGGCGGCGACGACGAGCAGCTGCCTGGCGGCGTCGGGGCACAGTGAGAAGGTGTGCGGGCAGCCTGGCAGCGTCGGGGGCGTCGGCGTCGGGGGGAGAATGGGGAAGGAAAATTGAAACGGCTAAGTCCCTGCTATAAAGAGACCTCTTTTTCGGATCCCGCGTGGTAAATGACCTTTAGTCCCATTTGGAGCCACCAACCGTGACTAAAGTTCTATTTTCTTTTTTGTTTTGTTTTTCTAAACCGCAAAGTTCTATTTTTAGATTTGGAATAACTATTCGAGTATTTATAGTTTCTTAATGAACCTTTTTGATTTATGTCAAAAAATATAAACTCTCTGTTAGTGCAAGTAGTTTTGAAATTTAAATATATTAAATTTGAATTCTTTTGAAATTTGTGTGAATCATTAGTTATTGAATAACTTTAGTTTAAATATATATTTTTGATTGATAGTTTTTCCTATTGTTTAATATTAGTATGTTTTATCAGTATATTCAATTTGGAAATTTTTAGGATATTTTAAATAGGTGTTTTAATCAAAACCAGATTCTGTTTAACTCTTTTAGTTTTATACCTTCATCTGTTAGAAAGACATTTCATTTTTTAACTTATTTCAACTCCAGAATTTTTGTGCATTCAATGTGTACCATTCTAAGCCACATCCTCAAATTTCAACCTTTTCTAAGTTCATTTGCTATTTTTCATCCATTTAATGAATTGTTTTGAGCTAAATCACCCTGAAATTAAAAAGCAGTACAAATGAACTCTGAAAAGGTTGAAACTTGGCATGGTATCATCATTTCACCGACATAGCATATGGTAAAAAGTTGAGAGGGTTACGGCAAAAACTGGATGCACTTCATGTACAAACTGGACCATCTACTTTGAAGTATGAGGGTTTCGGATGGGAACTCATCTATTAGAAAGGCATTTCATTTTTTTAAACTTATTTCAACTCCAAACTTTTTGTGCATTCAATATGCACCATTCCAAGACAGATACTCAAATTTCAACCCTTTCTAGCTTCATTTGCTATTTTCTTCCATTTAATGATTTGTTTTGAGCTAAATGACCCTGAAATTAGAAAGCACTACAAATGAACACTGAAAAGGTTGAAACTTGGCATGGTATCATCATTTCACCGACATAGCATGTGCTAAAAAGTTGAGAGGGTTACAAAAAAAACTGGATGCACTTCGTGTACAAAACTGGTGCTACTCACTAGAGAAGAAAAGTGATGACAGTGAAGCCAATCACACTCTAGAATGGGATCTTGGGGTATAAAACTTTTTCTTCACGCATGTACCTTGATTATTGCGTCGTAAGCATGTAAATTCTTCATCATTTAACAGGATGCTTGGGTCATTCTTCACTTTGAAGTAAGGAATTTCATCAAACTTTTCATAATCTTTTGACATGTCTGTCTTGTCCTCCACTCCCACGATGTTTCTTTTCCTAGAAATAACTATGTGGCGCTTTGGCTCATCGTATGATGTATCTGCTTTCTTATCTTTTGTTTTTCTCGGTTTGGTAGACATGTCCTTGATATGTCTCCAACGTATCTATAATTTTTGATGATGTCATGCTATTATATTATCTGTTTTGGATGTTTTATAAGCATTAATATGCTATTTTATATTATTTTTGGGACTAACCTATTAATAGAGATCCTAGTGCGAGTTTCTGTCTTTTCCTTGTTTTTGAGTTTTGCAGATATGGAATATTAAATGGAGTCCAAATGGAATAAAATCTTTGGAATGATTTTTTTGGAAGGAAAGAGATCCACGAGACTTGGAGTGCACGCGAGGGGATCTACCAGGAGATCACAAGCCTGGTAGGCGCGACCACCCCCTGGTCGCGCCTAGCAGGCTTGCCGTCTCCTGGCAGGTCTCCTAACCCTATTCTTCGTCCTATAAATACCCAAATATTCCCCGAACACCAGAGAGAGCCACACAAATAGTTTTCTGCCGCTAGAAGCCTCCATTCCCGAGAGATCCAATCTTGGAGCCTTTTCCGGTAATCTGCCGGAGGGGGTTTCGACCACGGAGGGCATCTACATCAACTCCATTGCCCCTCCGATGATGCATGAGTAGTCCACCATAGAGCTATGGGTCCATAGCTAATAGATAGATGGCTTCTTCTCTCTCTTTGATCTTCAATACCATGTTCTTCATGATCTTCATGGAGATCTATCCGATGTAATACTCTTTTGTGGTGTGTTTGTCAAGATCCGATGAATTGTGGATTTATGTTCAGATTATCCATGAATCTTATTTGAATCTTCACTGAATTCTTATATGCATGATTTCATATCCTTGCAAGTCTCTTCGAGTTATTAGTTTGGTTTGGCCAACTAGATTGGTAATTCTTGCAATGGAAGAAGTGCTTGGTTTTGGGTTCAATATTGCGGTGTCCTCACCCAGTGACATAGTAGGGGTAGCGAGTCACGTATTGTATTGTTGCCATCAAGGGTAACAAGATGGGGTATTCATCATATTGCTTGAGTTTATCCTTCTACATCATGTCATCTTACTTAATGCATTACTTTATTCTTCATGAACTTAATACTCTAGATGTAGGCAGGAATCGGTCGATGTGTGGAGTAATAGTAGTAGATGCAGAATCATTTCGGTCTACTTGACACGGACGTGATGCCTATATGGATGATCATTGCCTTGGATATCTACATGCTTATTCACTTTTCTATCAATTGCTTGACTGTAATTTGTTTACCCACCATGATATTTTCCTTGAAGAGAGAAGCCTCTAGTGAAATCTATGGCCCTCGGGTCTACTTTCCATAATATAATTTCAGATCTATACACCAAAAATACCAAAAATACTTTGCTGAAATTTACTTATATTTTACTTTATGTTTTCGTTTACATCTATCTCTATCAGATCTAATCCTTGGAAATAACTGTGAAGGAATTGACAACCCCTTTATAGTGTTGGGTGCAAGAGTTTAACTGTTTGTGTAGGTGCATCCATTGGTGACTTGCTTGTTCCTCCTACTGAATTGATACCTTGGTTCTCATCAAGTAAGGGAAATACTTATCTACTTCACTGCATCACCCTTTCCTCTTCAAGGGAAAACCAACGCAAGCTCAAGAGGTAGCAGTCCTTCACATAGAAAACTTGCGCCACATCATTGGCTAGAATGAATGGTTCGTCTGTGTACCCAAGATTCTTGAGATCCACTGTTGTTAGTCCGTACTACGGGTCTACCATTACCCCTCTTCTAGTCAGATTGACCCATTTGCACCGGAACAAAGGGACCTTCAAATCACCTCCATAGTCAAGTTCCCATATCTCCTCTATGTAACCATAATATGTGTCCTTTTCCTTGGTGTTTGCCGCATCGTCAAAGCGAACACACTGTTTTGGTTGGTGCTCTTTTTATCTTGCGTGATCGTGTAAAATGTATTCCCATTTATCTCATACCCTTGGAAAGTCAATATAGTCGAAGATGGTCTCTTGGTAAACAATTACAAGTCATCTTCAACATTGTCTTCATTCATGATATGTGTTCGCAACCAACTGCCGAAAGCCTCAACGTGTGTACGTTTAATCCAGGGGTCAGACTGCTTTGGGTTCTTGGAGCATATAATATCCATGTGTTTCTCGATATACGGGGTCACCAAGGTAGAATTCTGTAGAACTACGTAGTGTTCTTGTGCCCAAGAATATATACTTTGAGTCTCATCTAAACGGTGTGTGCATGCATGGTATCCCTTGTTTGTCTGTCCTGAAAGGTTACTAAGAGCAGGCCAATCATTGATGGTTACAAATAACAATGCTCGCAGGTCAAATTTCTCATGTTTGTGATCATCCCACACACGTACACCTTTTTTATTCTACAGCTGTAAAATTTCATCATCTAATGGCCTTAGGTACACATCAATGTCGTTGCCGGGTTGCTTAGGGCCTTGGATGAGCATTGGCATCATAATGAACTTCCGCTTCATGCACAACCAAGGAGGAAGGTTATAGATACATAGAGTCACATGCCATGTGTTATGCTTGCTGCTCTTCTCCCCAAATGGATTAATGCCATCTGCACTTAAACCAAACCATAAGTTCCTTGGGTCATCTTCAAAAGTCTGGCCACTTTCTCTTGATTTTTCTCCACTGTGACCTATCAGCGGGTACTCTCAACTTCTCGTCTTTCTTACGGTTTTCTTTGTGCCATCGCAATGACTTGGCATGCTCTTTGTTTTGAAACAAACGTTTCGATCGTGGTATTATAGGAGCATACCACATCACCTTGGCAGGAATCCTCTTCCTGGAGCGCTCGCCCTGAACATCATCACCAGGGTCATCTATAACGCAATGCACTGCATACTGGGCATGCATTCAAATTCTCGTACTCACCGCGGTAGAGGATGCAGTCATTAGGGCATGCATGTATCTTCTGCACCTCTAATCCTAGAGGGCAGACAACCTTCTTTGCCTCGTATGTACTATTGGGAAATTCGTTGTCCTTTGGAAGCTTATTCTTCATTATTTTTAGCAACTTTTCAAATCCCTTGTCATATATACCATTCTCTGCCTTCCATTGCAGCAATTCCAGTGTGGTACCGAGCTTTGTGTTGTCATCTTCGCAATTTGGGTTCAACCCTTTTTTGTGATCCTCTAACATGTGCTACAACTTCAACTTCTCCTTGTCACTTTTGCAATTTCTCTTTGCATTAGCAATGGCCCAACCAAGATCATCAGTGGGCTCATCTGATGCCTCAACTTCTTCTTCTTCATTCTCTTACCCCATTGTAGTACCATCATATTGAGGACACCTAGGATAGTTGTCATCATCCTCTTCTTCTTCATTATCTTCCATTAGAACCCCTCTTTCTCCATGCTTGGTCCAACAATTATAGCTGGACATGAAACCAGACGTAAACATGTGGGCGTTAATTTTTTTGAGCTAGAGTAAGTCTTATCATTCTTACACACACCACATGGACAACACATAAAAGCATCCCGCTTTTTTGCCTCAACCGCACACAATTGCACACCATTAATGAACTAGGGAGAGCATCGGTCATCATACATCCATTGTCGGTTCATCTTCATTCACTAGTGCAGAACCGACCTATTGTCGCGGGTCGTAAGGGCCTTTAGTGCCGGTTCTCGAACCCGAACCAGAACTAAAGGGTGGGGACTAAAGACTAACCCCTTTAGTGCCGGTTCAACACGGCCTAGCACCAAAGGCCCTCCACGTGGCATCCGACGGCACCGTGGGCTGGGGGGCCTTTAGTCCCAGTTGGTAACACCAACCGGGACTAAACGTATTTAGTTTTTTTAGTTTAGTTTATTTTTATTTTTGATTCTTTAGGGGTTTATGAATTAATTATGGTTTAATTTTCCTTTTAATTAATTTTCATTTCAAACATATATTATGCTACTACGTATATACTGTACACACGTTGTGCATGCGCATATATATAAATATAAACAAAATTTCTCATAGAACCGTGATCATGTATATACATATATATATATATCATCGAATTGCTAGTACGACGACCATTCACATGCATATATATTTATACAATTTCTCCTATAATTTGAGGATCATTACATATATATATGCAGGCCTCGCAAAAATCCAGCTAATCCCTGGGGATCTTGTAATGATATTCTCCTTTGGGATCTATGACCTGGTCGGGCAGAAATCCAGCTAATTCCTCTTGAATTGCTCGTACCCGAACCTGTCAGCTACAAGATGGAGATGAAGATGAATATATTAGTTGTGTGTATATATATTAGCTAGATCATGATAAAAATTATGGATAGTGTTCTGGCAAACGTACCCAAAGATTTCTTTCGTTTCTGCTCCTTTTAGACGTGATCATGCGAATGTACTCGTAAACATAGTATTCGCATAAACTAGTCCTCTGCTCTTGCACCATGCACTTTATGAGAATAAAATTCAATCAGGTAATAATTAATCAAGCATGATAATGGTATTGAAACTACAATTAAAGAGATGCACAGACGTAGCTAGCTAGTAGTACTTAATTACCTTGGATTGCACCCATTTCAGTTGTGGTGCCCAGTCGCCTGGGACCTGTTTGATGAACTTGGCCCAAGCCCCGCCCGCCGGCAAAGAAAATGAATAAATGAGTTATTAACTAGTTGATATCAGGAAATGAAGTAATTATAGAGGCCGACATAGTGCGATAATGATTGAAATTACCTGTCAAGCAGCCCTCTCATGATTGCGTATTCAGATGCATCCTTTAATAGCGAGTCGAGTACTTCAACTTTTCCCTTGTCAACTTCAATGATTAACAAGATCCAGTGGTAACTGCATAACTCATCAACAACACTTATTAACATCTAGTAAGCAAAAAATAAAATTTGTAGTACAATATATATATATATATATATATTATAGTAACACTCACCCGAAGTTGTAAGGAAGTAGTATTTCTGGTTGGGTGTTTAGATGGATCAAAAATTCTAGCATTTTTTGTTTGTGTCTTTTCTCAAATATGAAGTTTCCCATATCTTTTGATTAATCGTATTTGGGTCAATGAACCCAACGCCATAGCGTCCAACTTGTTTCATTTCATGCATCTTCATTCTGCACAATACCACAGAAACGAATATAGTGAGGATAATTCCACGTAATGAACGAGAGCACAACTAGCTAGAGACTTTAAATTATAGAAATAAATCACTTACAGACAATAGCAACTGATTAAAGATTTGTTGATTGCGTCTTGATTGAATAACTGAAACAATTCTGCATAATGAATCCACACATCGTTTTTATGGAAGTAATGCATCTCTTGGACTCTCACCATGAGGGACTCTGCATTGGTATTTGCTGTTATTTGCATGTACCATGTATTAAATTCATACATTCGTTGGTAGAAGCTTGACATCTTCAGGCTTGACCATAGGTTTGCCATGGGCATATTGATATTTTACTTTTGACTCTTTAAGCACGGGAATTTCCTCAAGGCCTAGGAGTTGTTTAACACTGACACCAGCCTCTTTAACCATCCTAATATGTTCTTCGGTTACTTCTGGCCGACCGGCAGTACTCATAGGTGTTTGTACAATGAGCGGGGGGATCGATTGCACTGCCTGTTCTCCAAGCTGGGGGATAGTTTTCCTACTTTTTTGCCAACTCCTTGGCTCGAGCTCGAGCTCGACTCCTTTTGTCTTGCAAGATATGACTTCTTGATAGACCGCACATAGTCGCTGTCCCTCTGAGCCGGTCGAGCCATATCAATGAAGTGTTGTGAGACATGCTTAGGTACTTTCTCCTTTGGCAGCTAGGGCGGTTTTGGTCCAAAATGGGCCTTCAAATTGGCATCCACTACGCTGTCGAGTTCCTCGTTGGTCAGGTGGTAAGGAAACTTCCGAAGAGCCTTGAGGCTTGGACCATATCTGAATTTCTTGCCTGATGTACCGCTAGTCGTTGTAGCTGCAGCCTCTCTCTTCCGTTGTTGCTTAGGCGACAAAGCACGCTGAGTCGACGGACCATGCTGACGCCGTGCCGGACCTAGAGGAGGAGTCGGCTAACGTGGTGCCGGACTTGGAGGAGGAGTCAGCTGACACGGTGCCGTACTTGGAGGAGGAGTCGGCTGACATGGTGCCAGACTTGGAGGAGGAGTCGGCTGACGCGGTGCCGGACTTGGAGGAGGAGTCGGAGTCGACTGACGCAGCGGCGGACTTGGAGGAGGAGGAGTCGGTGGCCTTGGAAAGACGATGCAATCCTTTTTCCATAGAATGATACGATGTATGGCCTCTCCAAGAGTGTTCTCTCCTCGTCACCTCCAGGAATGTCAAGTTGTAGCTCGTGATATGCTGACATCACTTCATCAACCCCGACACGAGCATAGCCAGCTGGAATGGGATTGCAATGGAAGGTTGCTTCTGGGGGATTTGCTAAAGCATAGCCGTCCGCCACCTTCATGGATAAGTTCTTCGCTTTCATGTGTAGCTCACAGTTAGTCCTGTCTTTAATATCATCCACAGGGTACCTAGCTAGTAGTGCATCATCATCGATATTGGCCGGGGCATAACCCATGCCGCTTCTCGGCATAGATGGGATGGTGGTATCCAATGATGGATCGATCTGCTCATGGTGCCGCTGAGACGCCCTTTCCTGTCTGAGTGAGTCGACCTGCTCCTACTGCTGCCTGACTCTGGATTCCAACCAGGTGCTTTGATTCAAGGCCTTCAAGGCGGAGTGCTTCCTCCTTCTTCCGCTCCTCCTGCATCTTCTTTCTCGCATGGCTTCTGTAGTCGTCGTTCCAACCCGCAAACCCCTCAAACCACGGAACAACACCTTTCCCTCATGTTCGTCCCGGGTGTTCAGGATTCTTCAGGGTGCACGTAAGCTCGTCGTCCTCTCTGTTGGACGTGAACACCCCCGTTCGAGCTTCTTCTATTTTCATTAGAATTTCACCTGTCACTTTTTTAAGACTTGCCTTCACAATAATAGCCCCTGTCTTTGGGTCCAACTTCCCCCCATGCGCATAAAACCAAGTTCTGCACCTCGGGGGCCAGGTCACTGCAACTGGAGTGACATTTTTACTAATCATATCTTTTTCAAATTTATCCCACTTATGCAGGGCCGTCTGGTAGCCACCTGGCCCCATAGTATGGTGCCACTCCTTTTTCACAGCATTAATCTTGTTCTTTCTCAACCGTTCCTTAGCTAGTTCTGAGTCCTTGAACTTCACGAAATCGTCCCAGTGATCTTTTGCATTCACCAGTGCTCCCTCGAATTTTGGAGTCGTCTTGTTTCCTTTGATGTATGTAGCCCATGCATTTTTCTTGAAGGTGTTGAATCCGATCGCCATCTTTTTAAGAGCATACTTTCTGACTTTATTCAGATCTGCATCTGTCAAGTCATCTGGTAGTGTGAAATGTGACATCAGCTCGGTCCAAAGCACATCTTTTGCTCTTTCATCGACAAAAGTAACTCCTTGTGAATCTCCCTTTGCTGGCTTTTTCCATTCTTATGTGGAGATCGGGATTTGGTCCCTGACAATAACTTCGCATTGATTCATGAACTTGGTCGCATTTTTCTTAGGTTCAAGCGGTTCGCCAGTTGATGTATTGATGGAATCGATGCTGAACTTTATGCCAGTGTCCAACTTTCTGGCCAGGCCTCGCTTTACCCTGCCGCTTGTCGAAGATTTGCTCGGTCCGGAGGCCTAAAAGAAGAAAGATTGATTCGTTAATAGATATAAAACTCAATTAAGACATGGCTTATATAATAAATATACCTCGCTAGTCTTTGTTATTTGAAGAACATTTTCTTCGTCAACATCATTGTCGAATTCATCTATTCTTTCATGTTCATCAAACATACAACCCTCACCGGAATTGTTCAGATATTGCGAGCCGTCATCATCTTCATGTTCATGCTCTGGGCTCGTGGAGTGTATGATGTCAAATAGAGCCTCTACTCCTACTCTGCCGGTATTGTACATAGCTTATATTTAACTAACCCAGAAGAAAGATAAAACAATTTAGTATTCAAATTAGAATGCATGCAATCAATAAGGAAAACTGAATCATAGTACATAATATGCATCATCGAATATAATCTCGAATAAATTGTCTCGAATATTATCGAATATAATCTCGAATACATCTCAAATATTATAACTAATACATCTGGAATATTATTAATTATATAATATCACTACTACAGATACAGTTGACGTCTCGTGTGGCAGGCAGTGGACACTCAAAGAGAAGGAACTATGACAAGATCATAGCTCGGGTGAGATCCCTGAAGAACCTGCTAGGTATTGGAGAACCTGACGTCTAACACATCCATGTACCGATGCATGTGCTCGTCCTCCTCCCTGATAGGGTGGCATACCACCTTCGATGGGGTCGGCTGCCATCGCTCCGATAGTGGCCCATGCGAACGCCACCAAAGAAGATCTGGGTCGACGATGGGACCCGGGTTCCTCACCAAGCCGCACGCCCCTGAAGGTAGCACCTCCCAGTGCCAGCCAAGCGGGGACCAGTCCCGAACATTGCCCCTCTGAAGCAGGACGTCGTCATGAACGAGTCGACGACGAGGATGGGGGCCAGGCATCGTTGACTCCAGGAAGAAATTCTATGCATTTTAAAAAAAAATGCTTGATTGTGATTTTTGTAATTCTTTTTAACTTGATTTTGCAAATACATAACAAACTTTTTTCTATGCTTTGTCAAAATCCCTCAAATGTTATCTATACATTATACATACATATACTAATTGCTATACATATATTGGATCAAATGTCAAATTTCTAAACCCTAAATGTCAAAATTTCTACATTGTATAAACCCTAAACCCTAAATTTTTACATTGTATCAAATGTCAAAATTCCTCAATATTTCTATACATACATTATACTAATTAATTCCTCAAATGTCAAAAATGTCAAAATTCTTCTAAAAATGTCAAAATTCTTGCATCTAATCATCTAATCATCTATACATCTAATTATCATCGAATTATCAAAATGGTGTGTGTGTGTTCATTAAAATGGGGGGGGGGGTTGGGCTTTGAGGGGCCGGCGGCCGCCATGGCGGCATAGGGGGTGAGGGAGAGAGGGGAGCTCATAGCGGGGCGACGGCGAGGCGAGGCGAGACGAGGCAAGGTCAGGCCGGGCTCGGCTCGGCGAGGCAACGATGAGGCAAGGCGAGGTCAGGCCGGGCTCGGGGAGGAATAGACGCGAGCGGCATCGCAGATCAACGCGAGGAGGCGATACGGTGACAGTGTAGGCGGCGTCGGGAAGGCAAGACGGCGACAACACAGGCGGTGTCGTGGAGGCGAGACGGCGACGGCGGCGATGTCGCGAAGAGGTCAAAGAGCAGAGTAACTGATTTTTTTGAAGTGTAGTATATATAAGGAGACCTTTAGTCGCGGTTGGTGGCTCCAACCGTGACTAAAGACCCCCCTTTAATCGCTGTTGGAGCCACCAACCGCGACTAAAGGTCTGGCTTCACGCTGCTTGGGCTGGCTGAAATTGACCTTTAGTCGCGGTTGGTGGCTCCAACCGTGACTAAAGGAGGGTCTTTAGTCGCGGTTGGAGCCACCAACAGCGACTAAAGGTGGTGCTCACACAAGCGCGGTGTAGGGGAACTTTTGTCCGACCTCGCCTAGTGAGGGGCAGCCGCACTAGTTTATAAGCCATGATGCGGCTGCTCCCTCGAGCTCCTCTCTAAGAAGGCCTATGTTGGCCTATCGAACCTGTGCAGCCCTGTTGGGCCTACTGGGCCTTGCGGGCCTGCATCCTGGCCCAGGTTGGGTTTCTAGTCGTATGCAGGCCGTGGCGGCCCAGTAGGTGGCCAATATTTTTAATTATTTTTCATTTTTTTTGTTTTTTGCTTTATATATTTTATTTTGTTTTAGAGTTTTTATGCTTTATTGAGAGTTAATGAGTGAATCGTTTTGTGTTAGGTCATAAAAATGATAAAATTTCTGTTAGTAGCACTATTTTTCAAATTTGAATAGTTCAAATTTCAATTATTTGAAATTTGTCTGAATCACTAGTTTTTGAATAACTTTACTTTAAAAATAGATTTTCCAATGATTCTTTTTTCTACTGTTTAATATTATCGTGTTTTATCATTATATCCAATTTGGTAATTCTTAGGTTATTTTAAAACATGAAATTCCTTTGTAACAGGCGAGTTTTCGTCCGAAACCCTGATACTTCGAAAGAGATTGTCCATTTTGTACACGAAGTGCATCCAGTAATTGTCGTAACCCTCTCAACTTTTTATAACATGCGATGTGGGTGAAATGATGATACCATGCCAACTTTCAACCTTTTCAGAGTTCGAAGTGCTTTTCAATTTTAGGGTTATTTTGTTGAAAAAATAAGTAAGTGCATGAAAAATACGAAATGAAGTCATAAAGGGTTGAAAATTGATGATGTGGCTTTGAATGGTGCATTTTGAACACACAAAAATAATAGAGTTCAAATAAGTTAAAAAATTAAATGCCTTTGTAAAAGGCGAGTTTTCGTCCGAAACCCTGATACTTCGAAAGAGATTGTTCATTTTGTACACGAAGTGCATCCAGTTTTTGTCGTAACCCTCTCAACTTTTTATAACATGCTTGTGGGTAAAATGATGATACCATGCCAATTTTCAATCATTTTAGAGTTCATTTGAAGTGCTTTGCAATTTCAGGGTCATTTCAGCTCAAAATAAATCATGAAGTGCATGAAAAATAGCAAATGAGGTTAGAAAGGGTTGAAAAGTGATGATGTGGCTTTGAATGTTGCATATTGAATGCAGAAAAAGTCTTGACTTAAAATAAATTAAAAAAGGAAATGCCTTTGTAACAGGCGAGTTTTCGTCCGAAACCTTGATACTTCTAAAGAGATTGTCCATTTTGGACACGAAGTACATCCAGTTTTTGCCGTAACCCTCTCACCTTTTTCTAACATGCTATGTGGGTGAAATGATGATACCATGCCAACTTTCAACCATTTTAGAGTTCATTTGAAGTGATTTTCAATTTCAGGGTTTTTTTGTTGAAAAAATATTAGTAAGTGCATGAAAAATACCAAATGAAGTCACAAAGGTTTGAAAATTGATGATATGGCTTTGAATGGTGAATTTTGAACACACAAAAAGTATGGAGTTCAAATAAGTGAAAAACGAAATGCCTTTGTAACAGGTGTGTTTTCGTCCGAAACCCTGATACTTCGAAAGAGATTGTCCATTTTGTACACGAAGTGCATCCAGTTTTTTCGTAAACCTCTCAACTTTTTATAACATGCTATGTGGGTGAAATGATGATACCATGCCAACTTTCAACCATTTCAGAGTTCATTTGAAGTGCTTTTCAATTTCAGGGTCATTCTAGCTCAAAATAAATCATGAAGTGCATGAAAAATAGCAAATGAGGTCAGAAAGGGGTTGAAAAGTGATGATGTGGCTTTGAATGGTTCATATTAATGTAGAAAAATCTTGAGTTAAAATAAGTTAAAAAAATGAAATGCCTTTGTAACAGGCGAGTTTTCGTCCGAAATCGTGATACTTCGAAAGAGATTGTCCATTTTGTACACGAAGTGCATCTAGTTTTTGCCGTGACCCTCTAAACTTTTTATAACATGATATGTGGGTGAAATGATGACACCATGCCAACTTTCAACCATTTCAGAGTTCATTTGAAGTGCTTTTCAATTTCCGGGGTTATTTTGTTGAAAAAAAATCACTAAGTGGATGAAAAATACCAAATGAAGTCATAAAGGGTTGAAAATTGACGTTGTTGCTTTGCATGATGCATTTTGAACACACAAAAAGTATGGAGTTCGAATATGTTAAAAAAATGAAATGCCTTTGTAAAAGGCGAGTTTTCGTCCGAAACCATGATACTTCGAAAGAGATTGTCCATTTTGTACACGAAGTGCATCTAGTTTTTGCCGTAACCCTCTCAACTTTTTATAACATGCTTGTGGATAAAATGATGATACCATGCCAACTTTCAACCATTTTAGAGTTCATTTGAAGTGCTTCTCAATTTCAGGGTCATTTTAGCTCAAAATAAATCATGAAGTGCATGAAAAATAGCAAATGAGGTCAGAAAGGGTTGAAAAGTGATGATGTGGCTTTGAATAGTGCATATTGAATGCAGAAAAAGTCTTGACTTAAAATATGTTATAAAATGAAATGCCTTTGTAACAGGCGTGTTTTCATCCGAAACCTTGATACTTCGAAAGAGATTGTCCATTTTGTACACGAAGTCCATCCAGTTTTTGCCGTAACCCTCTCACCTTTTTCTAACATGCTATGTGGGTGAAATGATGATACCATGCCAACTTTCAACCATTTTAGAGTTCATTTGAAGTGATTTTCAATTTCAAGGTTTTTTTGCTGAAAAAATGAGTAAGTGCATTCAAAATACCAAATGAAGTTAGAAAGGGTTGAAAATTGATGATGTGGCTTTGAATGGTGAATTTTGAACACACAAAAATTATGGAGTTCAAATAAGTTAAAAAAATGAAATGCATTTGTAATAGGTGAGTTTTCGTCCGAAACCCTCATCCTTCGAAAGAGGTTGTCCATTTTGTACACGAAGTGCATCCAGTTTTTGTCGTAACCCTCTCCACTTTTTATAACATGCTATGTGGGTGAAATGATGATACCATGCCAACTTTCAACCATTTCAGAGTTCATTTGAAGTGATTTTGAATTTTAGGGCCATTTTATCTCAAAATAAATCATGAAGTGCATGTAAAATAGCAAATGAGGTCAGAAAGGGGTTGAAAAGTGATGATGCGGCTTTGAATGGTGCATATTGAATGCAGAAAAAGGCTTGAGTGAAAATAAGTTTGAAATATGAAATGCCTTTCTAACAGGCGATCTTTCGTTCAAAATCGTGATACTTCGAAAGAGATTGTCCATTTTGTACACGAAGTGCAACCAGTTTTTGCCGTAACCCTTTCAACTTTTTATAACATGGTATGTGGGTGAAATGATGATACCATGCCAACTTTCAACCATTTTAGAGTTCATTTGAAGTGCTTTTCAATTTCAGGGTCATTCTAGCTCAAAATAAATCATGAAGTGCATGAAAAATAGCAAATGAGGTCAGAAAGGGGTTGAAAAGTGATGATGTGGCTTTGAATGGTTCATATTAATGTAGAAAAATCTTGAGTTAAAATAAGTTAAAAAAATGAAATGCCTTTGTAACAGGCGAGTTTTCGTCCGAAATCGTGATACTTCGAAAGAGATTGTCCATTTTGTACACGAAGTGCATCTAGTTTTTGCCGTGACCCTCTAAACTTTTTATAACATGATATGTGGGTGAAATGATGACACCATGCCAACTTTCAACCATTTCAGAGTTCATTTGAAGTGCTTTTCAATTTCCGGGGTTATTTTGTTGAAAAAAAATCACTAAGTGGATGAAAAATACCAAATGAAGTCATAAAGGGTTGAAAATTGACGTTGTTGCTTTGCATGATGCATTTTGAACACACAAAAAGTATGGAGTTCGAATATGTTAAAAAAATGAAATGCCTTTGTAAAAGGCGAGTTTTCGTCCGAAACCATGATACTTCGAAAGAGATTGTCCATTTTGTACACGAAGTGCATCTAGTTTTTGCCGTAACCCTCTCAACTTTTTATAACATGCTTGTGGATAAAATGATGATACCATGCCAACTTTCAACCATTTTAGAGTTCATTTGAAGTGCTTCTCAATTTCAGGGTCATTTTAGCTCAAAATAAATCATGAAGTGCATGAAAAATAGCAAATGAGGTCAGAAAGGGTTGAAAAGTGATGATGTGGCTTTGAATAGTGCATATTGAATGCAGAAAAAGTCTTGACTTAAAATATGTTATAAAATGAAATGCCTTTGTAACAGGCGTGTTTTCATCCGAAACCTTGATACTTCGAAAGAGATTGTCCATTTTGTACACGAAGTCCATCCAGTTTTTGCCGTAACCCTCTCACCTTTTTCTAACATGCTATGTGGGTGAAATGATGATACCATGCCAACTTTCAACCATTTTAGAGTTCATTTGAAGTGATTTTCAATTTCAAGGTTTTTTTGCTGAAAAAATGAGTAAGTGCATTAAAAATACCAAATGAAGTTAGAAAGGGTTGAAAATTGATGATGTGGCTTTGAATGGTGAATTTTGAACACACAAAAATTATGGAGTTCAAATAAGTTAAAAAAATGAAATGCATTTGTAATAGGTGAGTTTTCGTCCGAAACCCTCATCCTTCGAAAGAGGTTGTCCATTTTGTACACGAAGTGCATCCAGTTTTTGTCGTAACCCTCTCCACTTTTTATAACATGCTATGTGGGTGAAATGATGATACCATGCCAACTTTCAACCATTTCAGAGTTCATTTGAAGTGATTTTGAATTTTAGGGCCATTTTATCTCAAAATAAATCATGAAGTGCATGTAAAATAGCAAATGAGGTCAGAAAGGGGTTGAAAAGTGATGATGCGGCTTTGAATGGTGCATATTGAATGCAGAAAAAGGCTTGAGTGAAAATAAGTTTGAAATATGAAATGCCTTTCTAACAGGCGATCTTTCGTTCAAAATCGTGATACTTCGAAAGAGATTGTCCATTTTGTACACGAAGTGCAACCAGTTTTTGCCGTAACCCTTTCAACTTTTTATAACATGGTATGTGGGTGAAAAATCAGTAAGGGTTGAAAATTGATGTTGTGGCTTTGAATGGTGCATTTTGAATACACAAAAAGTATGGAGTTCAAATAAGTTAAAAAAATGAAATGCCTTTGTAAAAGGCGAGTTTTCATCCGAAACCTTGATACTTCGAAAGAGATTGTCCATTTTGTACACGAAGTGCATCCAGTTTTTGCTGTAACCCTCTCAACTTTTTATAACATGTTATGTGGGTGAAATGATGATACCATGCCAACTTTCAACCATTTCATAGTTCATTTGAAGTGCTTTTCAATTTCAGGGTCATTTTAGCTCAAAATAAATCATGAAGTGCATGAAAAATAGCAAATGAGGTGAGAAAGGGGTTGAAAAGTGATGATGTGGCTTTGAATGGTGCATATTAAATGTAGAAAAAGTCTTGACTTAAAATAAGTTAAAAAAATGAATTGCCTTTGTAACAAGGGAGTTTTCATCCCAAACCTTGATACTTCGAAAGAGGTTATCCATTTTGTACACGAACCGCATCCAGCTTTTGACGTAACCCTCTCAACTATTTATAACATGCTATGTGAGTGAAATGATGATACCATGCCAACTTTCAACCATTTTAGAGATTCATTTGAAGTGCTTTTTAATTTTAGGTTTTTTTGCTAAAAAAATCATTAAGTGCATGAAAAATACCAAATGAAGTCAGAAAGGGTTGAAAATTAATGATGTGGCTTTGAATGGTGCATTTTGAACACACAAAAATTATGGAGTTCAAATAAGTTAAAAAATGAAATGCCTTTGTAACAGGTGTGTTTTCGTCCGAAACCCTGATACTTCGGAAGAGATTGTCCATTTTGTACACGAAGTGCATCTAGTATTTGTCGTAACCCTCTCAACTTTTTATAACATGTTATGTGGGTGAAATGATGATACCATGCCAACTTTGAACCATTTCAGAGTTCATTTGAAGTGCTTTTCAATTTCAGGGTCATTTTAGGTGAAAATAAATCATGAAGTGCATGAAAAATAGCAAATGAGGTCAGAAAGGGGTTGAAAAGTGATAATGTCACTTTGAATGGTGCATATTGAACGCAGAAAAAATCTTGAGTTAAAATAAGTTAAATGAAATGCCTTTGTAACACGCGAGTTTTCGTCCGAAACCCTCATACTTCGAAAGAGATTGTCCATTTTGTACACGAAGTGCATCCAGTTTTCTTCATAACCGTCTGAACTTTTTATAACATGCTATGTGGGTGAAATTATGGTACCATGCCAACTTTCAACCATTTCAGAGTTCATTTGCACCGCTTTTCAATTGAGGGTCATTTTAGCTCAAAATAAATCATGAAGTGCATGAAAAATAGCAAATGAGGTCAGAAAGGGGTTGAAAAGTGATGATGCGGCTTTGAATGGTGCATATTGAATGCAAAAAGAGTCTGGAGTTAAAATAAGTTAAAAAATAAAATGCCTTTGTAACAGGCGAGTTTTCATCTGAAACCGTGATACTTCGAAAGAGATTGTCCATTTTCTACACGAAGTGCCTCCAGTTTTTGCCGTAACCCTCTCTACTTTTCATAACATGCTATGTGGGTGAAATGATGATACCATGCGAACTTTCAACCATTTCAGAGTTCATTTGCACTGCTTTTCAATTGAGGTCATTTTAGCTCCAAATAAATCATGAAGTGCATGAAAAATGGCAAATGAGGTCAAAAAGGGGTTGGAAAGTGATGATGTGGCTTTTAATGGTGCATATTGAATGCAGAAAAACTATTGAGTTAAAATAAGTTAAAAAAGGAAATGCCTTTGTAACAGGCGAGTTTTCGTCCGAAACCTTGATACTTCGAAAGAGATTGTCCATTTTGTACACGAAGTGCATCTAGTTTTTGCCATAGCCCTCTCAACTTTTTATAACATGCTATGTGGGTGAAATGATGATACCATGCCAACTTTCAACCATTTTAGAGTTCATTTGAAGTGCTTTTCAATTTTAGGGTTATTTGGCTGAAAAAATCAATAAGTTCATGAAAAATACCAAATGAAGTCGGAAAGGGTTGAAGATTGATGGTGTGGCTTTGAATGGTGCATTTTAAACACACAAAAAGTATGGAGTTCAAATAAGTTAAAAAATGAAATGCCTTTGTAACAGGCGAGTTTTCGTTTGAAACCCTCATACTTCGAAAGAGATTGTCCATTTTGTACACGAAGTGCATCCAGTTTTTGCCGTAACCCTTTCAACTTTTTATAACATGATATGTGGGTGATATGATGATACCATGCCAACTTTCAACCATTTCAGAGTTCATTTGAAGTGCTTTTCCATTTCAGGGTCATTTTAGCTCAAAATAAATCGTGAAGTGCATGAAAAATAGTAAATGAGGTCTGAAAAGGGTTGAAAAGTGATGATGTGGATTTGAATGGTGCATATTGAATGGTGAAAAAGTGTTGAGTTAAAATAAGTTAAAAAAATGAAATACCTTTGTAACAGGCGAGTTTTCGTCCAAAACCCTGATACTTCGAAAGAGATTGTCCATTTTGTACACGAAGTGCATCTAGTTTTTGCCGTAACCCTCTCAACTTTTTATAACATGCTATGTGGGTGAAATGATGATACCATGCCAACTTTCAACAATTTCGGAGTTCATTTGCACTGATTTTCAATTGAGGGTCATTTTAGCTCAAAATAAATCATGAAATGCATGAAAAATAGTAAATGAGGCCAGAAAAGGGTTGGAAAGTGATGATGTGGCTTTGAATGGTGCACATTGAATGCAGAAAATGTCTTGAGTTAAAATATGTTTAAAAAAATTGAAATAACATAATAAATAGCAAAAATGAACATAGATGCGCTTATGTAGGGAAAATTCGACGTGAAATCAGACTGGAATTCAGTTTGATTTGAGGTCAAATTTCCCCATAAGGCATCTATTTTCAATTTGAGAGGAACTCAACAAGGCAGAGAGGGGTGGGCTTATAAACCGATGCGAGTGCCCCTTGCTTGGCGAGGTGGGACTAAAATCCCACCACAGCCATGACCAACCTTTAGTTCCTGGTTGGTGGCTCCAACTGCGACTAAAGGTTAGCCTATAGTCGCGGTTGGAGCCTCCAACCGGGACTAAAGGTTCCCGTGGGGCCGCATGCTGACGCCAGCCTACCACCACACCTTTAGTGTCAGTTGGAGCTACCAACCGGGACTAAAGGTCCGTAACGAACCGACACTAATGATCCCCATCACGAACGGGCACTAATGATCACATTAGTATCGGCCCAAGAGCCAACCGGGACTAATGATGCGGACAACGGGTCGGTTTTCTACTAGTGATTACGCAACACCAAAAAGACCAAATTAATACAAGTTCATACATAAAGTTCATACTATTCTCATAAAACAACATACAACTATCTAGTTAAAACATTTAAATGCAACAAAAAATGCGATCAAAATCACAACTAAGGTAACAATTGATCCAAGAACATAATGATACCAAGCCTCTTTATCAATGACATATTTTCTAATCTTTCTAATATTCAAGCGCATTGCGTCCATCTTGATCTTGTGATCATCGACGACATCGACAATGTACAACTCCAATTTCATATTGTCTTCTTCAACTCTTTTCAATTTTCCTTTCAAATCCTCGTTTTATTTTTAAACTAAAGTTAACTTCTCGAAAATAGGGTCGGTTGGCATTTCCGGTTCAACTACCTCCTAGAGAAAAATATCTATGTCAACTTGATGAGCATAATTGTCATTAACACGAAATGCAACAAATAGTTATAAAAGAGAATATACCACATCCTAATCGTAAACCGGACGAGGGCCGACGGGCACGGATATCATAACCATGGCACTATATATAACAAAAAACATACAAGTAAAAAAATTATGGCAGTAACTATCTAAATCATACAAATACAATTTTTTAATAAAAAGTATAAGAACACAAGAAGAGGCTCACCAAGGTGGTGCGGGCCATCGACGATGGTTAGGATGGGGACGAGAAGGCACACTAGGTAAACCACACCTACACATATGAAAACTAAGGATTTAATTTGAGCTCAAATTGCATATAAATCAAAAAAAACTACCACGTAATTACACACAAACTAAAACTGACAAATCACTATACTTATAAAGCATTGCACGAGCTGATCTAGAAAGAAGAGATGAAAGGACAAAGTTGCTAACCTTTGTGGACACTTGGAGGGATTGGGGTGCCTCAAATCTTGGCAAAAATTGAGGGATGAGCTCGAGATAAGGGGAAGAACAGAGAGGGGAATTCGAATGGAGAAAACAGAGAAATGGGCTCGGGCTGGACGAAGGGTTTATATAGGGGAAGCTTTAGTTTCGGTTGGTTATACAAACCGGCACTGAAGGTCTACATATAGTCCCAGTTTGTGATACAAACCAGGACTAAAAGGGCTCGTGGGGGCCCCAGGATGACACCAACCTATCACCACCCCTTTAGTCCCAGTTTGTATCACAAACCGGGACTATAGGTCCCAAAAGAACCGGGACTAACGGTGACTGTGCCCCCCGACTGCTCCTAGCCATTGGAACCGGGACTAATGGTCACATTAGTCCCGGGCCAAACACAAACCGGGACTAAAGGGTCAAACAGAAGGCATGTTTTCTACTAGTGGAACTGTATGTCTTCTGTCGCACACATCTTGATCTGTGCAACCATTTCTGTTATGTTGGCTCATCGTAAACAGTTCACCCGAGTGACATGTATACAGTCTATCGCACACATCTTGATCTAGGTAATTGTTTGTGTTAATTTTTCTTATCGCAAACAGTTTATCTGAGTGGCTTGTATGTCTTATATCACACACATAATTATTTGGGTAACCGTTTGTGCTATATCATCTTTATCGCAGATTGTTCACCTGAGTGACATGTATGCAATCTATCGCACACATCTTGATCCGGGTAACTGTTTTAGTTATTTTATCTCATCACAAACAATTCATCTGAGTGACTTGTATGTCGTATATCAGACACATAATGATCTGGGTAATCATGTGTGTTATTTTGGATCATCGCAAACAGTTTATCCGAGTTAACTATATGTCGTACACCGCACACATATGTATTTGGTTAGCCGTTTGTGTTATTTTACCTTATCGCAAACATCTCGTGAATGTCAACTATATGCCATGTATCCCACACGCACCTCTTTTCTGAATCGTGGTTGATGGGCGACCTATCGCATAAAGTTCGCTTTATTGGAGACGGATCTAGAACTATTCCGTCTGCAATTCATGCATCGCACACGATTTTGTCGAAGGGTCGTAGATTGATGTGTCATCTTTGGATCTTTGTGCAGTAGTTTACTAACAGTAAAATGATGGGGTTAGGTCTTATTGATTGATCTCTTCCTATCTACATTATGTTATCTTGCTTATTGCTTTATCATGAGCTTAATGCTTTGAGATGCATGCTGAATAGCGGTCTTGGGGTGGAGTAATAGTAGTAGATGCACTTCGAAGATTGGTCTACTTTCCACATAAGTAATGCCTATATGAGATTATGCCATGAATGATCACAATTATAACTATGCACAATTCTATGCATTGCCTAACAATAATTTTTCTAGCACACCATTGCTATGCTTTCGAGAGAGGTTCCACTAGTCAACCTATGGTTAAGGGGTCTATTTTCCATCAATACAAAAGCTTCTACAATTGCTACTTGTCTAATTTTTACTGTTTTCCTGATTTGCCTTTCACTACAAGCTTTTAATCTAGTAACTAGCAAGAACAAGCACTACTATAGGATGGTCCAAAGACGACACATCAATCGGAGACCTTTCAAAGAAATTGTGTGCAATGCATGAATCCAAAAGGTATAGTTATAGCTTCGTTGCCAATAACGAAAACTGTGTGCGATGGGGGATCCACCAAATATGATTCAAAAAAAAAGTTGCGTATGCGATATGTGGCAAACACTTCACCAAGGTAAACCATTTGCGATGGGACAAAATAATGCAAACTTTTCAAAAAATACAAGTGTCTACGATGTACGACATGTAATTAACCCTGATAAGTTGTTTGCACAGATCCAGCAGAACACAAATGATTGGTTAGATAATTATGTGTGTCATAGATGGTATACAAGTCAGTTGGATAAACTGTTTGCGATGACATAAAATAACACAAACGATTACCCAGATCAAGATGTGTGAGATAGACGGCAAACATGTTGCCCGTATGAACTGTTTGCGATGAGACAAAATAACACAAACGGTTACTCAGATCAAGATGTGTGTGATGTACAACATACATGTCACTCTCGCATGTGTTGTGGGCAAACGGTTGCCAGTAAAGAACTGTCAACGATTGATGAAATCATCACCGACGAATTTGGTAGTTTCATCCATGCATATGCGGTGTGATTTGCTTAGTCTGCGCACAAACATCTATGCTGTGAGTAGAAGAACATGATCGCATAAGCGAATTAAACATCCAAATACATAAGTGACTAACACATAAGATTGGCACACCTCAATAAACAATTACACACATAACAACATGATTACATAACCTAATTAAGCATCCAAATATATAAGTGACTACACACATAATATTTGCGCACACCTCAACAAACTATTACATGCATAATATACTTAGCATACTAAAACTATAAATATTTCGACACAGAGTTAGTATAGGAAATGATCATCAAATCATCTACTTCCTGCGATGCTTGTCGCCACTGCTCTACTTGTGGCTCGATCCCTCGATATCTTCAGGTAGGAAGCACTTACTCATGTCAACGATCCGCCTAAACATCTCGTAGCATGTGTACGCTTCCTTGTCCATGGTTTGGAGGTGATGTTCATCCAGTCTCTTCACTCAGGCCCTATGCCAGGCAGGCTTATTCTTGTCACACTCAACCTTCATGCCTCTATAGTAGGGGTCGATGATGGCCTCAACCAAGTCAACATAGGAGTCCATGTCCTTCTTGCTGCCCCAGACCTTGTAGTGGCCGTGGATATCGACAAGCTTCTGGCAGGCCAAGCCCGACATCTTGAGCACCTTCAGATCATTTATGGTGTCCACCATAGAGAACCCGTAGTCGGGGATGTTGACAAACCTGGTGAAACGCTCACAAGGCATCGTGTCCAGGCAGTCGTGGTAGCGGAGGATAGGATGGTGCACGCACAACTGGGTGACAACAACCTTCTGATCATGCCCGACACGACTGCCGATGTAAGCGAGATCGAAGCCGACCACTTTGTACTTGTCATTCACACCAAGAAACTTCTCCATAGTGTTGATGGAGTCCTCCACCACGACCGGGTCATTGGTGTACACCACCATGAGGTCCGTCTTCCTCAAGTGGGTATCCACATGATGCCCACCAAATTCCATTGGAGCGGTGTTGAATATCCTCTTTGTATGCGTAGTTGAGGGTGTGCTTATTGTGTTGTGGGGCACGATCGAAAGCATGAAGAGACTATGGCTAATGGCTGCAGGTATAAATGGGGGCCGGACCTCCTGGAAAACCGGCATATCCGGATGGCAGTTTTTGCAGCGTGTGATTCAGTTGTGGACCACGTAAATGCATGGGGCGATGCATGTGGATCAATGATACGTCTCCAACATATCTATAATTTTTGATTGTTCCATGCTATCATCTAATCTGTTTTGGATGTTTTATATGCATTAATATGCTATTTTATATTTTTTGGGACTAACCTATTAATCTAGAGCCTAGTGCCAGTTTTTGTTTTTTCCTTGTTTTTGAGTTTCACAGATAAGGAATATTAAACGGAATCCAAACAGAATAAAAGCCCCGGAAAGATTTTTTCTAGAAAATATGGAAGCCACGAGACTTGAGAACCAAGTCAGAATAGCTGCCACGGGGCCACAAGCCTGCTTGCCGCGGCCAGGGGGTACCCTGTGCCGGGCAGGTTTATGGGCCCCTAACACCTCCTCTAACCCTAATATTCATCCTATAAATACCGAAATATTCCATCATTATCAGAACGAGCCACGAAAACACTTTTCCTCGTCAAGAGCCTCCGTTCCCGGAGATCTAATCTTGGAGCCTTTTCCGGTAATCTACCGGAGGAGGATCCAATCACGGAGGGCATCTACATCAACTCCATTGACCCTCCAATGATGCGTCAGTAGTTCACCACAAACCTATGGGTCCATAGCTAGTATCTAGCTGGCTTCTTCTCTCTCTTTGCTTCTCAATACCATGTTATTCATGATCTTCATGGAGATCTATCCGATGTAATACTCTTTTGCGGTGTGTTTGTCAAGATCTGATGAATTGTGGGTTTAGGTTTAGATTATCCATGAATATTGTTTGAGTCTTTCCTAAATTATTATATGCACAATCTCATATCTTTGCAAGTCTCTTCGAATTATTGGTTTGGTTTGGCCAACTAGATTGGTAATTCTTGCAATAGGAGAAGTGCTTAGTTTTGGGTTCAATCTTGCGGTGTCCTCACCTAGTGACATAGTAGGGGTAGCGAGGCACGTATTGTATTATTGCCATCAAGGGTGAAAAGATGGGGTTTTCATCATATTGCTTGAGTTTATCACTCTACATCATGTCATCTTACCTAATGTGTTACTTTGTTCTTCATGAACTTAATACTCTAGATGCAGGCATGAGTCGGTCGATGTGTGGAATAATAGTAGTAGATGCAGAATCGTTTCGGTCTTCTTGTCACAAACATGATGCCTATATGCATAATCATTTCCTTGGATATCTTCATAACTATTCGCTTTTCTATCAATTGCTCGACAGTAATTTGTTCACCCATCATAATACTTGCCATCATGAGGGAAGCCATCTAGTAAAACCTATGGCCCCCGGGTCTATTTTCCATATTATATTTTCATATCTAAAACCAAAAACACCAAAAATACTTGCTGCCTTGTTTTTAGTTTAGTTTAACTTTCCGTTCAAGCATCCTATTATATCTATCTCTACTACATCTCATCCTTTCAAATAACCGTGAAGGAATTGACAACCCCTTTATAGTGTTGGGTGCAAGAGTTTGATTCCTCGTGTAGGTATATATATTGGTGGCTCGCTTGTATCTCCTACTGGATTGATACCTTGGTTCTCAAAAACTAAGGGAAATACTTATCTACTTTTCTGCATCAAACCGTTCCTCTTCACGGGAAACCAACGCATGCTTGAGAAGTAGCAAGAAGGATTTCTGGCGCTGTTGCTAGGGAGATACATGGCAAGTAAAGAATACTAAGTACCCATCACAAACTCATATCTTGCATTCACATTATTTTCCATTTGCCTCTCATTTTCCTCTCCCCCACTTCTAAAATGATTTTCAAAAAGATTTGCCTTTCGCACTTTTTCGTTCGTCTCCTCATTTGCTTCTTGCTTGTGTGCTTGATTGCTTGCTTTGTCACGATGACTCAAAAGAATACCAAGTTGTGTGACTTTTCCAATACTAATAATAATGATTTTTTTAGTACTCCGATTGCTCCTGCCACTAGTGCGGAATCTTATGAAATTAATGCAGCTTTGCTCAATCTTGTTATGAAAGAATAATTTTCCGGCCTTGCTAATGAAGATGCCGCATCCCATCTAAATACTTTTGTTGAATTGTGTGACATTCAAAAGAAGAAAGCTGTGGATAAAGATATTGTTAAATTGATGCTATTTCCATTCTCACTACGAGATCATGCTAAAACTTGGTTTTCATCTTTGCGTAACAATAGTATTGATTCATGGAGTAAGTGTCAAGATGCTTTTATTTCCATGTACTTTTTGCCTGCTAAGATCATCTCCCTTAGGAATGATATAATGAATTTTAAGCAACTTGATCATGAACATGTTGCACAATCTTGGGAGAGGATGAAACTTCTGATTAGGAATTGCCCCGCGCATTGCTTGAGTTTATTGATGATTATACACATTTTCTATGACGGATTGAATTTTGCTTCTAGGAATCTCTTAGATTCCGCCATGGGTGGAACTTTTATGGAAATCACATTAGGAGAAGCTACTAAACTCCTAGTTAATATTATGGCAAAGTAATCTCGATGGCACACCGAAAGATCTCCTACTAGTAAAAAAGTGCATGCTATTGAAGAAATTAATACTTTGAGTGAAAAGATGGATGAATTGATGAAATTGTTTGCTAGTAAGAGTGATCCTATTGATCCTAATGATATACCTTTGTCTTCTTTGATTGGAAATAATAATGAATCTATGGATGTGAATTTTGTTGGTAGGAACAATTTTGGTAATAACGCTTATAGAGGTAATTTCAACGCTGGACCCTTTCCTAGTAATTCCTCTAATAATTATGGTAATTTATATAGAAATTCTTATGGAAATATAATAATATATCCTCTGATTTTGAGAGTAATATTAAATAATTCATTAGTACGCAAAAAGGTTTCAATGCTATGATTGAAGAAAAATTGCTAAGATCGATGATTTGGCTAGGAACGTTGATAAAATTTCTCTTGAGATTGATTCTTTAAAAATTAGATATATTCCACCCAAGCATGATATTATTGAGTCTTTAAAATTTATGAGAATTTCTAATGATGAGTGTAAGGAAAGAACCGCTAGAGTTCGTGGTAAGCGTGCATGGCTTGAAAAAGTATGTTCTTGTGATAATATTGATGAAGATCTTAAAGTGATTGATGTGACTCATATTGAATCTTTGTTTTCCAATGTTAATCTTGATAATTATGGGACTTTATATGAGTCAACTTTAGTTAAAAGGCATCCCAATGAGTCGGAGTTTTTAGATCTTGATGCTAAGATTGATAAAAGTGGGATTGAAGAGGTCAAAACTTTAAATAGCAATGAACCCACTCCTTTGGATTTAAAATAATTTAATAATGGTAGCTTCTCTTTGATTGATTGTATTTCCTTTTTTAAATCCATTTTGAATTCTCCTCATGCTTATAATCAAAACAAGGCTTTTACTAAACATATTGTTGATGCTATGATGAAGGTTTTTGAAGAAAAACTTAAGTTGGAAGTTTCTATACCTAGAAAGCTTTATGATGAGTGGGAACCTAATATTAAGATTAATATTAAAGATTATGAGTGCCATGCTTTGTGTGATTTGGGTGCTAGCGTTTCCACTATTCCAAAAACTTTATGTGATGTGTTAGGTTTCCGTGAATTTGATGATTGCTCCTTAAATTTGCATCTTGCGGATTCCACTATAAAGAAACCTATGGGAAGAATTAATGATGTTCTTATTGTTGCAAATAGGAATTATGTTCCCATAGATTTCATTGTTCTTGATATAGATTGCAATCCTACATGTCTTATTATTCTTGGTATACCTTTCCTTAGAACGATTGGTGCAATTATTAATATGAAGGAAGGAAATATTAGATTCCAATTCCAATTAAGGAAGGGAATGGAACACTTTAATAGAAAGAAAATAAAATTACCTTATGCATCTATCATGAGAGATACTTATGGATTGCATACCAAAGATGACAATACCTAGATCTATTGCGTTTTGCCTAGCTAGGGGCGTTAACAATAACACTTGTTGGGAGGCAACCCAATTTTATTTTGCTTTCAGTTTTTTGCTTCTGTTTTGGTGTGTTTGGCACATTATTGCTTCTGTAGTAATTTTTTTAAATTAGTTTCTGAGCCAAGTAAAACCTTTGGGGTGATCTATGGTAGTTGTTCATTTGATCTCGCTGGAAAATAGAAACTTTTGCGCTCAGTCTAGGATTTTTATGACTTTTTTAGAGCGTTAAATTGATATGAAATTTTTACACAGGATTGATATACAAATTTACCTGGTTGTCCTAATTTTTCAGAATTGTTACAGTTCCAGAAGTATTCTAAGTTTATAGATTGCTATAGACTATTCTGTTTGTGACAGATTCTGTTTTCTTTGTGTTGTTTGCTTATTTTGATGTATCTATGGGTTGTATCAGGGGGTATGAGTCATGGAGAAGTTAGAATACAGTATTTATTACAGAAATATAAATAAATAATGAGTTCAAAACAGTACCTAAAGTGGTGATTTATTTTTCTTATACTACCAGATCTCATGAGTTTTCTATTGAGTTTTGTGTTGTGAAGTTTTCATGTTTTGGGTGAATATTTGATGGACTATGGAATAAAGAGTAGCAAGAGCCTAAGCTTGGGGATTCTCATGGCACCCCAAGTCATATTCAAGGATACCAAAAATCCTAAGCCGGGGATGCCCCGGAAGGCATCCCCTCTTTCGTCTTTAATCCATCGATAAATTCACTTGAGGCTATATTTTTATTCACCACATGATATGTGTTTTGCTTAGAGCGTCTTGTATGATATGAGTCTTTGCTTGTTAGTTTTACACAATGATCTTTGCTGCACACATATTTAGAGACATACACGCTGAATCATGAAATTTTTAGAATACTCTATGCTTCACTTATATCTTTTGAGCTAGGCAATGTTGCTCTAGTGCTTCACTTATATCTTTTTAGAGCATGGTGGTGTTATATTTTATAGAAATTATTGAACTCTCGCCCCTCACTTATATTATTATGTGATTTATTTAAAACAACATGGTAATTTGTTTAGGTTATGAATTTAGTCCTAATATAATGGCATCCAAGAGGGATATAATAAAAACTTTCATATTAAGTGCATTAACAAATATCAGAAGTTGGATTCCTTGCATATAGTTTTGAGATAATAGGGATGGTAATATGAGAGTCATGCTAGTGAGTAGTTGTGAAATGAAGATATACGTGTGTTAAAGCTTGTGATTCCCTTAGCATGCACATATGCTAAACCGCTATGTAACAAAGTCAGAGCATGACTTGTCTAATGATTGTCGACCTTTGTGTGAGGGTCAGGAGCGCGCGATGGTTAACTCCTACGAACCTCTCCCCTAGGAGCATGCGTGTAATGCTTTGTTTGAGGACTAATAGACTTTTGAAATAAGTATGTGAGTTCTTTATAACTAATGTGAGTCCATGGATTATACGCACTCTCACCCTTCCATCTTTTCTAGTCTCTCTAGTGCCGCACAACTTCCGCCGGTACATCAAACCCTCCTTCCTCAAAACAGCCACCATATATTCCTCAAAACAGCCACCATACCTACCTATTATGGCATTTCCATATCCATTCTGAGATATATTGCCATGCAACTTCCACCAAGTAGTTTTTCTATGACTTGCATCATCACTTCATATTGCATATAGAGTTTTATCTTGTCATAGGAATCAAGTTGTAATTTCTTTTTCTTTGAGTCATAAGTAAATAGATGTGTGATGTTTTTTCATTAATAGAGCATTGTCCCATGAGAGAAAAGGATGATGGGGGTTATGACTCCCTCACAAGTTGGGACGGGTATCCGGACTTTACAAAAATAGAAGAGGCCAACGAAGCCCAAACAAAAAAAGAGAGGCCAAAGAAGCCCACCAAAATAAAAAAATGAGAGAAAAAGAGAAGGGATAATTGCTACTATATTTTTCCACACTTGTGCTTCAAAGTAGCACCATGATCTTCATGATAGTCTCCTATTTTGTCACTTTCATATGACTAGTGGATATTCATTTTTGCATGACCACTTAGTTTTCCTTTTGAGCTTTCATACACTTATAGCTCTGAGTGAATTTGTTGCATGGAAATCCCTAATCACTCACATTGATATCTATTGATAGGCATCTCCATAGCCCATTGATACGCCTAGTTGATGTGAGACTATCTTCTCCTTTTTCCCTTGCAACCCCACCATATTCTATTCCACCTATAATGCTATATCCATGGCTCATGCTCATGTATTGCGTGAGAGTTGAAAAGGTTTAAGAACACCAAAAGTGTGAAACAATTGTTTGACTTGTTCATCGGGGTTGTGCATGATTTAGATACTTTGGGTGGGGAAGATGGAGCATAGCCAGACCATATGACTTTGTAGGGATAACTTTCTAAGGGCATGTTATTTCGAAAGGACACGACTACCTTGTTGGTGTGCTCAAAGTATTACTATTTTATGTCAATATTAGACTATAGTTTTGAATCTAACGGATCTGAATATTAATGCCACAATAAAGAATATTACATGGATAAATATGTTGGGTAGCATTCCACATCAATAATTCTGTTTTTATCATTTACCTACTCGAGGACGAGCATGAATTAAGCTTGGGGATGCTGATATGTCTCCAACGTATCTATAATTTTTGATCGTTCCATGCTATTATATTATCTGTTTTCGATGTTTTATATGCCTTAATATGCTATTTTATATTATTTTTGGAAAAAACCTATTAATCTAGAGCCAAGTGTCAGTTTCTGTTTTTTCCTTGTTTTTGAGTTTCGTAGATAAGGAATATTAAACGGATTCCAAACGGAATAAAACCTCCGAAAACATTTTTTGGAAAATATGGAAGCCACGAGACTTGAGAACCAAAGCACAAGAGCTGCCACGGGGCCACAAGCCTGCTTGCCGCGGCTAGGGGGTACCTCGCGCCGGGCAGGCTTGTGGGACCCTGGAACCTCCTCTAACCCTAGTTTTCGTCCTGTAAATACCCAAATATTCCATCATTATCAGAACGAGCCACAAAAACACTTTTCTGCCGCTAGAAGCCTCCGTTCCCAAGAGATCCAATCTTGGAGCCTTTTCCGGTAATCTGCTGGAGTGGGATTCAATCACGGAGGGCATCTACATCAACTCCATTGCCCCTCCAATGATGCGTGAGTAGTTCACCATAGACCAACGGGTCCATAGCTAGTATTTAGCTGGCTTCTTCTCTCTCTTTGCTTCTCAATACCATGTTATTCATGATCTTCATGGAGATCTATCCGATGTAATACTCTTTTGCGGTGTGTTTGTCGAGATCCGATGAATTGTGGGTTTATGTTCAGATTATCCATGAATATTGTTTGAGTCTTTCCTGAATTCTTATATGCATGATCTCATATCTTTGCAAGTCTCTTCGAATTATTGGTTTGGTTTGGCCAACTAGATTGGTAATTCTTGCAATAGGAGAAGTGCTTAGTTTTGGGTTCAATCTTGCGGTGTCCTCACCCAGTGACATAGTAGGGGTAGCGAGGTACGTATTGTATTGTTGCCATCAAGGGTGAAAAGATGGGGTTTTCATCATATTGCTTGAGTTTATCCCTCTACATCATGTCATCTTACCTAATGCGTTACTCTGTTCTTCATGAACTTAATACTCTCGATGCAGGCATGAGCCGATCGATGTGTGGAGTAATAGTAGTAGATGCAGAATCGTTTCGGTCTACTTGTCACAAACATGATTCCTATATGCATAATCATTGCCTCGGATATCTTCATAACTATTCGCTTTTCTATCGATTGCTCGACAGTAATTTGTTCACCCACCGTAATACTTGGCATCATGAGAGAAGCCATCTAGTGAAACCTATGGCCGCCGGGTCTATTTTCCATATTATATTTTCATATCTAAAACCAAAAACACCAAAAATACTTGCTGCCTTGTCTTTACTTTCAGTTTTACTTTCCGTTCAAGCATCCTATTATATCTATCTCTACTAGATCTCATCCTTGCAAATAACCATGAAGGGATTGACAACCCCTTTATAGCATTGAGTGCAAGAGTTTGATTCCTTGTGCAGGTATATCTATTGGTGGCTCGCTTGTATCTCCTACTAGATTGATACCTTGGTTCTCAAAAACTGAGGGAAATACTTATCTACTTTGCTGCATCAAACCGTTCCTCTTCATGGGAAACCAACACATGCTCGAGAAGTAGCAATCAACCGCATGCATATGGATCCCCTAACATGATCATGGGCCAACCCCAACCGTTGGCAGAGTGCGCGCGGGGGGGGGGGGGGGGGGGGGCTAGAGCAGAGCACGCGAAAGGGATGTGAGAGTAGAGCACCTAGAGGAACATGAGGTCGAACCAGACCACTTTGTATTTGTCCGCGTCAAGCAACATGTCCACAACGTTGATGGAGTTCTCCACCCAGATCGGATGCTTGGCGTACACCACCGAGGGCTTCGTGAACCTTCTGTTTGTGTCCACTACGGCGTGATGGTGAACTAGCGCTCATCGTCAGAAGCTGCTCGGAGCGCAAGTGGATCCACGCAGGATACCCTTGGTCGTGGTTGTGCTTCTTAAGGTCCAAATATTAATCGTTAATTGCATATTAAGGTCTGGATATTAATAATCCATTGCATATTGTGGAAAAAATAGTACAACCAAAATACGAGTCTCATATGATGACATTTGAATGATTATATCACAAATGGCAGTGATATTACACAGGTTCAAATGCCAGCATTACAAGGCTCAAATTCGAAGATTACAAGGTTCAAAATGATATTATAAATGAAATTTAGCTTATGGACAAACTTGTCATGCAGCTCTAGACGCCCACGCTCATAAGCTGAACATGAACATATAAGAGGTTCATACTGATATTACAACTAATTTCGCAAATTCAATATTTCTGCAAAAGGATCCACCACTCACATGTCATGTGTGGGCTTGACATAAGGACTTTAGAATAGTCTGTCAACTGAAGTTACAAAATGAAATTGAGCTTCTGCAGATACTTTTCCATTCTGTCGTAGTCGCTGGAGCTAATCATCAAACCATTTTTTTGCACAATAAATATAAGAAAATCTCATTATCTTTAGCACACTTGCGCTTACAATAAATAAAGTGGCGAATATAATCTCTGGTAAGGCCCCTCGGTAGGAGTTCAAAGTATTTTCTAAGATTTGGAGATCAAGGCATTCGATAGGATTGTTATATTGTATCACATTATCCACAGGTGGGCCTAATCGTATCTGGAAAATAAGAGAATGTATTATTGCTTGGACACACAAGGGACCTCTTTTGATTTGTAGGGTATTAAATATTGAAATCACTTGTGGTTAGCATTTAACATGAAAGGAGCATCACCTTGATATGTAGCTTCTCTAGGCACGGGAAAAACCTTAGCAATATGACAACTTGGTCCAGGTCGGGGCCAATGGATTCTAGTGCCAAGATCTTCACTATGCATAGATACATGGTCGAGCTTGTCATAATAATTTTCTAGATGACAAACAAACATACATCTTGAATAAGGAAAATTTTAATTTCAAGAAGGAGAAGAAGGCAACAGTTGTACCTGGATGGTTATGGATCCAATAACAAGTTTAGAGAAGTTGGCGGCTGAGTAGCCAAACACTGTCAACTTCGGCGCATAAATGACCCTGATTCTTGTTGGACCTTGCTGATCAACTACAAGTAATCTCTGAAGTAAAGGCACATACTGAATGACCATTTGGTGCTTCACCTTGTGTGCTCTCCTGTTGCACCACCGTCAATACATAGAAATTGTCCGGAGACTCATGAAGGCGATGTTGAGGCTACTCAACCCATTGACCGCCTAAAGAATAAGGAACTCGAGCACAGTATAGCCACAGAGCTGGCGCTCCATGCTGTCAATGGGGATGCAAACAATGACAAGCTCGAGGTTCTTCAGTCGAGGTAGTAAAAGAGCGGGACAAGTTTTAACACTACAGTTGTTGTTGCAAAGCAAGGGATGTACTCCATGAACTCATAAGATTGTTAAACATGCTAAAATGCTAATATGTGAGTAGTTAAAAGAATAGCACATCGTTTGATATGAAAGGAAATATATATATAAATAAAGAGATAATGTAACGATGATGTCCGTGTCAAAACCGACGGATCTCAGGTACGGGGTCCCAAACTGTGAGACTAGAATCGATGGTAACAGGAGACGAAGGGGACACAAATTTACCCAGGTTCAGGCCCTCCTATGGAGGTAATACCCTACGTCTGGCTTGGTTGTATTGATGGTATGGGGGGTTACAGAGTTAATCTACCAGGAGATCGAATAGCTAACCCTAGATGAGTTGTTCTATGCCTATAACCTAAAAGCCTCCGTCTTATATAGATGCCGAGGGTACCTAGGGTTTACACATGGTCGGTTACATGCCGAAGAGATAAACATGCCTATTTGCTACATCAAACGTGGAGCACAAGCCAGTCTTCCCAAAGCTTCCATCTTGGAGATAAGATCTTCAATGAATCATGTGTTCGGTAAGTGGTCCATATAGTCCAGCCCATAGAGATAGGTCAGCCTCCCGAGGACCCCTTAATCCAGGACTCCCTCAGTAGCCCTCGAACTTGCCTCCAACACCAAGGGTCTCAACTTCAATTGCTTCACACGCTTAGAGTCTTCAGCTTGCGAGGTGAGTTCTTCCTGCCGAACCTAGTTCGGCCTCTGATGACAAGTACCTTTCAGCATAGTGGCACGTCCGAACATAGTAAATAGGCTAGCCTTGAAGGCCAAACATCAAGGACCAAAATTATGCCCTATGACAACCTTTCTGACGAAAGGTCACGACCCACCACGACCGCTAAGCCAGTTACACAAACTCAATTCGCGGCTCGAGGCTGTTTTAATCATCACGATCTATCAATGCACTGATCGTGCCCTGTTTTATACGGGATACGTTCAATCACGCGCATGCAATGGCTCGCATGTCTTAGGAAGTGTAGGGATTCAAGGCGCAGCAAGGGGAGACCGAATCGATCAGCCTCATAAAGGGGAAGAAAACCCCAAAGCCTATTCACGCTCCCCTTTCACCTTCTCTGTCTTCCATTCCTCTGCGCCTCCAAAGCAAAGATCTAGGTCTTTCGCCTCCACCACCTCCGAGCTCATCAATGGAGGGATCCAACGGCCCATGGGAGGCCTCCATGGTCACAGACTGGGTCATCCTCGACCTCAAGAAGGCCGGCTACCTCTCCACTGACATCCCTCATCGCGCACCGGAGGATGGCCATGTGATCCCCACTCACCTGCCAGGCAAAAGGGTGGTCTTCCTCCCCCACTTCATTAGGGGGTTAAGCTTCCCGCTCCACACCTTCATCAAGGGGTTGATGTTTTTCTATGGCCTCGACTTCCATGACCTCCCGCCGAACTCTTTCATGCACATCTCGGCGTTCATCCTCGTCTGCAAGGCTTTCCTGTGAGTCGAGCCACACTTTGGGCTATGGCTCATAAATTTCAATGTCAAGCCGAAGTGTGTCGGCGGGAATCACATAGACTGCGGCGGGGCTCTAATCGGCAAGCTCGCCAGCGTCGTGTGGCCATCGGGCACCTTCATCGACACCATCAAGGCATGGAAGAAGGAGTGGTTCTACATCACCGAACCACACGAAGAAGGTCAGATTCCTCCTGCCGAATTTAGATCCGGTCCCCTCACCAGACTAGCTTCATGGCTCAAAATGAGCCTTAACTAGGGACCGAGCAAGGAGGCGAGCGACCTACAGTAGCGCATTGGCTCCATGGTCGAGATGGACATCAAGCTGACCAATGTGGTCCAGGTGATGCTCCAGAGACGCATCCTCCCCTGCCAGCGCCGGGACACTCCCTTGTGGGCTGGTCAGCTTGATGATACACCCGCACTCCGGAACCTCTTGAGCACTACGCGAGAGAAGCTATGGAAGGCGCTCTTCAAGTCACAGGAGAGATGGCCATCCGAGGAGGAAGACAGGGGCATGCACGCCTCCAATCCCACCACCGAGGTACGGTACATTTCTGCTTGATCGGCTTTACTTTTCCCAAAGAGGATCCATAATGTTTCTTCCAATCATTCCTTCACAGAAATGGCTAAGGAAAGTCGTTAACATCAGAAGTGCAGCACCTCAGCCCAAAGATGCCAGGTCTGGGCTATTGGCGGAAATGCTCGTGGCGAAGCCTTACGAGACCCCCACGAAGAAGAAGAAGAAGAAATCAGACCGGAGTGGCCTTTGCATTAGGGACTAGTCAGAGACTGTGTTTGAGGAAACTCATGCCTCCTCGAATCAAGAGGAGAATGAGGAGGAAGAGGAAGAGGAGGAGCAGGAGGAAGAAGAGGAGGACGAAGCCGAGGGGGAAGGCAATTCCCCCCTCACAAGAAAGAGGGCGGCGTCATCGGGCGCCCCGGAGGAGGTACCCCCTCCTGCCCAGAAGAGAACGAGTCGGGTGCAGGTGATCTTGTCTGACGACAACTCAGACTTAGACACTGAGCCCCCAGACCGAAGGTTAGGATCCGAAGACCCCTTGTTTATCCTTTAACAGATTTAGAGTTTATTAACACACACGTGCTTATCGATTTTGCAGCCCCCCGCGTGTCCTTCCCATCGACCAGATATCGGACATGGAGACCCCACCTGCCGAACTAGCGGAGAGCGGGAATGCCTCGCATCCCACTACTCTAGGCGACGCGAAGGATACCGCGGAGGTGTCATCCCAACATGCTCATATGGAGCCGGGCACCAGCGGTGGGGGAGACGACATAATGGCCGAGGCTAATACCTCGGTCAACGAAGAGAGGGTGAGGTACCCTACATGGACACTGAGGAGGTCGGACGAGTGGCTGCTCAGTCCCCTCCGAAGGCATCTCCGAAGTGCACCACGCCTACAGAAGTACTGGTTCAAACCCTGGTTGGTGATCGGGTTATCCGATCACCTCCAGCGCCACCGACCAATGGGTGGCCGGTCATGGAGGAGGCTCTATCGAGCACCTCCATCTCCGAGGAGCACCGCACCCTTATGGGTGCGGTATTACAGAGCATTAAGTACGTCGACATTGGACTAAAGGAGGCCTTCAAAGGTCTCCTGACGGATTTTCAAGTAAGTCACATGAAACTCTTATTTGCAAAGTTTTTTTACTTATTTTTATTATTATGTACATGGCATCCCCTGAGCCCTAGGTGAGCTTGAAAAAACTTACCTAGGGATCAATCATGGATCCGATTCCGGACTAGATACAAATTATGTGTCCGGAGCGTTAGATTAGCCCCTAATAAGGTAGAACATATGATCGGATTGAATATAGTTCGGGAGTATAGAACCCATGTAACATCTCAACCGCATGTGTATTGTAGGCTTCGTCATCGGCGGCGGCCATAAATGGCGCCGAACTGGACGAACTGAATCGGAAGCTTAAACGCTCCGAGGATGAAGTTGATGCCCTCAACAGAAGATTCGATGAGGCACAAGGATGGTCAAAACAAAATCGGAATACCCTTTCCCAAACACCTTTACCCGAACACTGTCCATGCAATTTTTCATAGTGTTTCAATGCTTAAACAACTTCAGCGAAAGAGGTGGAGAGGCTCAAGGCCGAGCTCCAACAAGCGAAAGACCAAGCGGTCATTGAGAGGGCGGCGTCCAAAGAAGCGGCTACCGCCCTCTCTGCCCTGTGAGCCACCAGCGATAAATATTAGGCTCGTGTGGTGGAGGTCCAGTAGGAGCTCAAGGACGCCAGCCAGAAGTGCAAGGCCCTTGAGCAGAAGGGCAAGGAGAGCATGGCCGAACTGTCCACCCTGAAGAACGATCTTCACAAGGAGCGGGTGGACAGGCGGTTCTATGAGGAGCAGGTCCGCCAAGCGAAGTACATAACGGATGGTAAGCCATACTTACTACAGTGCGTCTTTGGGGATAGAAAATTCAAATAGCTTACCCAGGTGTGGCGTTCTTTAGGCGCCTCCTCCTATGTCTAGAAGGGCATGGCGGACGCCAATCGACTGTTCGCCTCGAGGGAAGAAGGAGACGAAGCTCGGCTGTTCTCGGCACAACTTGAGCCCCCGAGCACTCTCCTCTTCTCATGGAGCATCTCAAACAGCTGATGGAGCTACACAAGATGGTGGAGCCGGCCATGAAGGACCTCTGCATCCGCCCATGGCCCAGCGAGCCGCTGCGAGGAAGCTACTTTGGCCTTGTGTAGAAGTTAGTTGCCGCTTCGCCCTGCTTCGAGACTGTGAAGCACTCCTCCTGCATCGAGGGAGTCTGGATGGACCTTGCCAAGGCCAATGTGCACTGGCCGGGGCTGGATCCAATGAAGGTAGCCACTGCCCTGCCACCTTCCGGGAAGGAGCATAGACGCCCCGAGCTATACTTCGGCGAAGTAATGGAAGGTGCTCGGGCGATAGCTTCTCAGTGTTCGGGCGATAATGTATTCGAATGAATTGTAGTGAGTCCGAAGACTTTGCAAAGTTTTAATGTTATAAGTTTTATGCTTTTATGTTTTTGCATTCCTTTATAACTCCTGTGTGGCCATTTGAAACTGAAAGATGCAAGTCGTCGGCTTCAGCCCTCATGTAGATACTACATGGGGTGTCTCTGCTAATGTACTATATTCCTTAGCCAGCTGATCGGGACACGAAGGCGATAGAGTATGGCGGACTAGGCAATGAGACTACAGTGCCTTATTTCTTTCACTTAGCCATAGGGGCGCGAAAAGGACTGTGGGGGGCTAAAGGCTAGCCCCTGGAGTGTTGTGATGTTCGGATGAATGGCGGCTAAGGCCAACATCACATGGTTCGCATGGATATCAAACCCCTCGCACAACGTGGAATATCCTTTGACGAGGATGTAAGTATAATGCTTCAAGCTCGGATTCACAGACCGGCTCTCACATACTACGACGGTCAGTTTTCGGCTTTATCCCCTGAGGTGCTTTACCAGACTAACTGGAAACACAATTACATGGGTTCTCCCTTTGCCCTTTTAGCCGAACGAGCGGAACGTAAAGGGGCAAGCACAGGAGCCGGGCAACCCAACTATTGACCCATGACATAGTTCGGAACCGATGCATATAAAGTGAACTCCAAGACGCCGAACACATAATGAAACATACGTAAGGAGATTTGTTTGTAGGCTCGATCCCTCGGTATATTATCCAATTGCATCGTAACATACCGAACTGTGTCACGAGAAGTGGGAGAAAGGGAAAATATGTGCCAAAAAGGACAACCAGACAAAATGTAAAACAATGCTATATATTTTTGTTTTCTCCATAACTCTAATTACTCGGAGTGTCGAAGCAACTTCTTACAAGTATGTGAAAAAAGAGATTACCGGAGTGGTTGTACCAGGGGTCTTCGATTTTTGGCCTTACATCCTCGATCTGCCCTGTTGCTAGTTTACTCCTGATATTTGGTTTTTCGATGAACGAATCTTCAAACAAGGTCTTGAAAAGTCACCGAATTATCAATAAGCTTTATGCCCTTGGTGGGCCCTTTGATGGTCCCTGCATTGTGTCTGAAGACATATTGAATGGTAGTAGTTCGGTCCAGCCAGACTCCCACCTTTTGTTTCCCCACCACTGCCCATGGAATTTTAAGTGCGAAGTTGTGCCTTCTTGGCACGTAATTTGCTGGTCCTGGGGGCGTGCGATGAGGAGCAAGTCCACATTTGAGGGGAGAGGAAGGCTTTGGGAGTTCGGCCAGCAGCCGAGCTTGCTTCCCGACCTTGCGTGCCTTTATGGCAAATGCCGAAACTTGGCGATCATCTTTGTAACTAAATTCGGCCGCCAGGGCCAGCGCATGTTCCTCGGTTCGTAAAGATCGCTCCATATTGCCGTTAACAGTGATGACCCCTTTGGGGCCAGGTATCTTGAGCTTGAGGTATGCGTAATGCGGGACAACGTTGAAACGGGCGAACGCTATCCGGTCGAGCAGGGCATGTTAGCCGCTGCGGAAGGGCACAATGTCGAAGTTCAAGTCTTCGCTGCGAAAGTTATCGGGCGAGCCAAACATAACTTCCATTGTAACGGAGCCCATGCATTGGGCTTCGACACCTGGAATCACCCCTTTAAAGGTAGTGTTACTGGGTTTAATTCGTGACGGGTCTATGCCGATTTGTTTCACCATGTCTGAATAAATTAGGTTAAGGCTACTTCCTCTGTCCATTAGGACTTCTGTGAGGTGATACCCATTGATAATAGGGTTGAGGACAAGTGCGGCCTAACCCCCGTGACGGATACTGGTCGGGTGACCACGCTGATCAAAGGTGATTGTATATGCCGACCATGGGTTGTACTTTGGGGCCATGGGCTCTACAGCCTAGACCTCTCGTAGGGCGCGCTTCCTCTACTTCTTGGGTATATGGGTGGCGTATATCATGTTTACCGGCTTGACTTCCAGAAGAAATTTCTTTTGATTTCCACCAATCGGACCCCGACACTCATCCCCATCCTCGCTGTGAGGGCTCTTGCTTTGATCCTCGGGTGGGAGCTTGCCGACCTGTTTAAACACCCAACAATTGCGGTGCCTGTGGTTGGCGGGCTTCTCTTGGGTCCCATGGATTTGGCAAGGATTTTCCATGATTTTTTCCAGCTGGGTGGGTCCATCGCGATTGCCTTTAGGAGGCTTCTTCCGCTGCCCGAGATGGGAATTACAGAAGTTAGCGTTGCCGACCGTATCATCGGCATCACTATTATTGTGCCGACGCTTGTTCTTCTTGCATTTGGTGTTCCCATTGCCATCTCAAACCTTGGAGGTTCCGAGCGCTTCGGAGTTGTGGCTGCGTCTTGCTAGCCAATTGTCTTCACAAGCGCAAAAGTGGATCATCAGGGAAGTAAGGGCGGACATGGTACGAGGTTTATCCTGGCCGAGCTAGAGAGCCAGCCATTCGTCCCGAATATTATACCAAAAAGAGGCTATTGCCTCGGCATCCGGGCAGTCCACAATCTGGTTCTTCTTGGTCAAGAACCAATTCTAGAATTGTCATGCAGACTCTCCAGGTTTTTGTACGACATTACTTAGGTCGGAGGAGTCCCACGGCCGAACATAGGTTCCCTGGAAGTTAGAGCGGAATGCATCCTCTAGGTCTTCCCAACATCCGATGGAGTTTTTGGGGAGGCAGTTTAGCCAGTGCCGAGCTAGCCCCTTGAGTTTAAGGGGGAGGTATTTGATGACGTGGAGATGATCTCCTCGTGCCATGTGGATGTGGAGGAGGAAGTCCTTGATCCATACGGTTGGATCAGTTGTCCCATCGTACTGTTCGATATTCATGGGTTGAAACCATTTCGGGAACTCATGTCGCATCACCTCATCCGTGAAACATAGCGGTGAGCGGCCCCTGTAACCCGAGCTATGTCGCGCCTGTGATCGGCATCTCTTCTGGCTCATCTGCGTTCCCGGTCTATGTTATTACTTCTGTCAAGCCATGGTCTGTACCCATCCCGTCTATCCGGCGAGTAGTCTCTGGATCTTGTACGGACTGCTCTGTGATCTAAGTCATCACGCAGGTCGAAATTGCCATTGTTCTCTAGTGGCTCCTTTCCCCATCTCCGGGGTATTGCCGTCCTTTCCCGGCGTCGTTAGACGTCCGAGCACGCCTGCGAGGACGGTGGTCTGGCTTGTCGTATGGAGTAAGTTTCGGAGACGGAGTATCGACGAGCCCGTCATCGAATTGTGGCAACAACCTTCTTTGTGGGTAGCTTTTGGGCTGGTCTGATAGACCGGCTCCATGTCCTTCCTCAGTTAAGAGGACTCTTGTCCATCGATCATGGAGGTCATCCTGTTCGGCTTTAAGCTCCCGTTCCTCATCTTCCAGGTTGTGCTGTCGCTATGAGCTGCTGTCTGAACAGTTCTTGATCTTCATGGTTATCTACGATGTCCAAGTCATCGGCTACCGAGATATCCTCCTCCTCGACAGGGGGAAGGTAGTTATCTTCCTCGGAGTCGTTGAAGTTGTCGGGGTTGCCCTGGTCCTCAGGTCTTTCCTGACCCTCTAACGGGTATTCAGGGATATCAGGGTCGCTGCGGTCCTCGAGGGTAACTCCGTCCATGGTGGCGATGATAGTTTTCCTTCCCTTTTTGCCTTTGGACTGCTTATGCGGTTTCCGACGCCTTGACGACGCGTCACCCAACTTGTCACCATCATTATTAGGCGTTTTGTCGCCATTAGGAGTGTCCACCATTTAGATGTCATATGTAGAAGTGGCGGCCCATTGCCCGGTATTAGCAGCGGTGGTGGCGCAATCCTCTTCATCCTTGTATTCTGCCTCCTCAAAGGCATAGTCCAGCATGTCGGTTAAATCTTCGACTGTGTCTATCAAGTGGGTGATGGGTGGGTCAAAAAATTCACCCTGACCCGTATTGTAACCTATATGAGCGTAGATCAGGGCTGAGTCATTAGAAATTCCCATCGACGACATCCGATCTAGGGTTTTGCCGAACGCCGAGGGCTCGATCGGACAATACTGTTCGGAACCTTCGGAGCTGACCTCCGATGCATCCGAATGAGAAGGACGTTCGGCAAGAATGAGTGTCCGGCCTTCCGACACTATGGCCGGATTCGGACCAGGAGTGGGTACACCATCGTGGTTGACCCTGCTGGTGTGACCGGAGAAGGAACTCAAGGTTAAAGTCTCAGAGACTTTGGGCATGGCAAGCGAAGTTGCAAGCCTAGTTGGTGACAAGTCACCCCGATAGTCTGCGGATAACTCTAACTTCCCGAATCTGACCTCTCGATCTAGGGCGGAGTTCCCGACTCAGCCTAGATGGCTGGTCGGGTCGGCGTGCAGCATAATGCTACCGAAGGCGAAGATCTATCTAGGGACAAAAGTGTCCACATTGTGGACCTCTTCGTTGATGACAAGGCGAGACATCGACCCCTTGAGCACTCACAGAGGAACTCTCAATGATAGCACCAATGTCAGTGTCAAAACCGGCGGATCTCGGGTAGGGGGTCCCGAACTATGAGACTAGAATCGATGGTAACAGGAGACGAAGGGGACACAAATTTACCCAGGTTCGGGCCCTCCTATGCAGGTAATACCCTATGTCCTTGGTTGTATTGATGGTATTGGGGGTTATAGAGTTGATCTACCACGAGATCGAATAGCTAACCCTAGATGAGTTGTTCTATGCCTATAACCTAAAACCCTCTGGCTTATATAGACACCGAGGGTACCTAGGGTTTACACATGGTCGGTTACATGCCGAAGAGATAAACATGACTATTTGGTACATCAAACATGGAGCACAAGCCGTACTTCTCGAAGCTTCCATCTTGGAGATAAGATCTTCAATGAATCATGTGTTCGGTAAGTGGCCCATATAGTCAGGCCCATAGAGATAGGTCGGCCCCCCGAGGACCCCTTAATCCAGGACTCCCTCGCATGATGTGATGCAAATATATATGAGAGTAAACAAAAGAACAATACAACATTAATTTGCCTAATATAGAAGAAAAAGAAGGAGGAGAAGAAGAAGAAGAATAAGAACAACAAGAAGAAAAAGATTATCGTTGACGTATATGTTGCATGTGGCACCTTTTATCCAAATGTAGCAATATATAGTATAGGTTCGGAAAAATTATAGCCCATGCCAACCCAGGTAGTGTGAGATTAAACATACCATGCGCTTCAGGAAGTCGTCTGGTACGGTGAGATGGAATTCCTCGGCTGTCTGGCCAAAGCCGCATAGCCCTGATGTGTCATTGTGCTGTGCACTCTATGAAGGAAAGACCTCGAATCACGTAGAAGGAACATTTTTTTAAAGGAGGATAACCTTCGGAGCTAGAAGAATATGAGTGCACAACGATTTCGGTCGGGTGATTAAAATGGGCAGACGAACTGGGATAAGAGACGAGCGAAAATATTTAAGTAGATTAGTTATCTGGTTCTTCATGGGGGGAAAACTAGTACCGAAGATTCCCCAATCGGGCAAGTTGGGTCGACCGCGAGCAACATCGAGAAACTGAGTGACGATAGGCCACAGCAAGCGGCAGTGGAGAAACGCGACGGCATTTGGCAGTGGCCACCGACGGTGACATGCGTCGAGCTATGGGGTTGCCATGGGGATAGGCAGTGACATCCAGAGGCCCGGAGGAGTACTGTAGGTGCTACTGGCGACGTGGAAGGGGAGGGGCGAGGGATGGGGCCGGTGAGGGTTTTATGACGTGTGGGTGCTGAAGGTTTTCTGTCCTAGAAGAATGTGATTCCGAGGCAACGGTTCGTACACCTAATCATGTGCAATAAAGCGTAAATATCACCCCGGAATATAATGTGCTTCGAAGGCAATGGCAGACCCAATAGTGCATGATAAATCTAAAATATCACGCAAAAAAAACTAGCACTCCAGTGTGATGGAGATACGAATAGCCGGTTGTATGTGTACATCTTGCAGTTTAGACGTGCGGCCCGTGAGGATGCGTTCCGGCCAATCAGAACACAAGTGATGAAAGTCATCACACATAGTTCTAATTTGGGGGGAAATACCAACGCTAAACATTCACCCTAATATGCACCGTACGTTATCAACTTTTTGCCAACTTCAACCTGAAGTTGTGCGTGTTGTGGGCAAATGGTTTCTATTATAAAACTATATGGAAAGACTGAAAGTAACACAAAAGATTCACACAAATAATCCGTGTGCGCTGTGGTCAATCATAGGTTGGTCTAAGAGACTCATAAAATCAAATAAACCAAATTGATTGCAGCTTAAGACTGCAACTACATTGCACTATTAGTTCATTCCACATAGTCTCACCAACATGTAGTTCAACCGATAAGCATATATAGTCAAGCATAGATATAATACACACAAACTACATAGATTCAATCCAACATATCATCATCATGCTTGATCGCTAAGATTCTCTAGGAACTCGGCATGCGCCATCCCGCGAGAATACTTCTGCCTGAAGGAGCTAACGGCTCGTCCTCTTGCATGCGCTAGAACACTAGTATATGTGTTGGTAATCTTATGGTTGTAAAACAGACATCCATATCCCCCATTCTTCTAGACACACCTCTCATGCTTTACATACTTAAGCTCCCTCAGGTATTGCCTCTTGAACCTCTCCTGGACGTCATCATCCTCGATATCGACATTATCAGACAACACCTATACATATAGTAAAAAATGTGACGTCAGTATATTTTATAATGTGAATTCAGCATGGCAAAGTTTACGAAACGTAATATATCATGTGACAACATGAACCCTAAATCTTCAAGTGATATTGATGAAAGAAATGCATAAATTGAGATATGGCTACGAATGAATTGTAATATTTGGCTACACGAATGGATTGCAAATACTAGTACATGTAAAAAAATGACGGACATCTATGCACTACATTCAAATGGATTGTAAGATCTGGCTACGAATTATTAGCGCGATCACTTACCGTAGTCGATCGGATTTTTAGCAAAATCATGTATAGACAATATGTTACTAGAGAAAACCTAGCTATGATGTATTTACAAAAAATGGGTATAGATGACCAACTAGTTCTCCGTCGGAGACATTATCGTTGTCGGAGTGGTCGTCGGGGCGCTCTAGACCACTGGCTCCACCTGGGGAAGCACAACGACGACAACGACGTCAAGGCCGCGCTGCTGTCCACGCAACACATCATCTACGGTGACGGTAGTCTTTGTGCCCTGCTTCATGTTGTGCTCGGGTGCTTCGTCGACCCCAACGTCGTCACTCCCTCCCATGGTGCACTTAGGGGAGGCTGCTGATGAAGACTTAGAACGACGACGAGGATGCAGGGGGGAGAGGATTGTGTGTGTGTGTGTGTGCATAGAGAGAATGAGGAGTGTGGTCGCTTGTTAGAACTAGTGGCTAGGGCGCCATTAATAAAACAGTTGGGAGGGAGGGGGCAGTGGGCGACGGTTTAAAGGGGTAGCGTGCCTCTCGATGAGCCTATGCAACGGACTGCTAGCATGCGTATGTACCATCAATTCACATGCCTGACGACACGTCTCCCTATGAGATTACGTAGCAAACACGCCTCCCATCAATTCACACACCTGCTCGCATGCCTCCTGGTGAGCCTGCACGGCAGCCTGCTAGCATGCATCCCATCAAATCAGATCTGCTCGCTTGGGTCACGCGACATTTATTATTGCTTAACCGAAGCAATGTCATGTACATTGTTATTGTAGCACCAACGGGTTGGATTATTAAACCATTTGCGATATTAATGTGACAGTTCTATGGTTGATCTATTAATAAGCCCCCATTTGCAAGAAGCTTGGATGAAAACTTGTCTCGTACTGGACAATTTATTTACCACGACCTATTTGTTCAATATCATGAAATCATGTCAACGTTTCATGAATTCTAGCTTAGCTGGTGATTTGCTGGAATTTGAGAACCAAGACTCTAAAATGTTTGCGTCCGAGACACGACGCCGAGATGTTTGAAATTTGTTGCCTTTCCTTGCATGGGGACTAAACATGCACCCAAGACACAAGAAATTGATTTTTCAATCCATTTTGGCACACAACCGCGTGTGCTTATAGTTCAAATTTCAAAATTAAAACTTAAATCCATAAATAATCAGAATTCATAAAAAGTTTGACATGCATGCCGCGAAGTGCCGGTGGTGTCGTTGGACGGGTTGGGGTGGGGGGTGGGGGTCCGACAATATGCGTCCTCAGCCACCATGTGGGATTGTCCAGTTTGTGAGGCACATGCCACATAAGAAGTCATGCATTGGGTATTTAAAGCATGTGATGCCCTTTTTCATGCATTTGTTTGTGTCACGTGAATGCAGTAGGCATCCTCGGACACCCCTCATGCTATTACCAGCGATACACGCATTCGTTGCCCATGTGTTGTTTGTCACTTTGAGTGGTGCGACGAAGGGGCTTTGATCAAAGGTAGATTCATCTTGGTCCGTGTTTCGGTTTAGATCATGGTGAGATTCCAGACAAAAGTTTATGCTCATGTGTACACATGCTCCCACCGGCTACACGTATGTGCACACGCCATGAACCTCCGTCGGGGGGTCTAGTTTGCGAAGGTGCATGCATGCATGACACATCAAAGGTGTGCATTGGGTATTCAAAACAGCACACAACACCTCCGTATATATGTTAGGATAGCATGAAGGTGATAGTTTTCCTCGGAGATCAGCGCCCTTGCGCAGTTATCAACGCCGCTCCGATCCGTGGCCTCGTGTGTGGTCCATCACTTTACCACAACAAGAGAGGTTAATTACCATGGATTCTTTTTTGGTTTGTGTTTATGATATGTAGGTCATGGTGTGATATTACATGCATGGTATAATTTGAGCACATGGTGTATGCATGAATGCCTTCCACCGTCTCGAAATGGGGGGGGGGCATACATGTACCACGTGTCATGAACCTCGCTCCGCGTGGGGACTTTGCGATTAGTGAGGATGGTGACACATCAGAGTATGTGTGTTGGGTATTTAAACATACAACATTTCCATACACATTTGATCCACTCTTAGACGATGGTTCTCTTCGGACACTCCTTCCTGAGATTGTCGACGGGAAGCCCCTTCATGGGCCTGCGTGGATGTCCATCACATTGACTGACTACGAGAGAGAGGTTACCATGGTGGATTCTCCTTCATTTGTGTTATGGTATATATTATAGGTCAATGAATTTCCTTACCAAAGTCCGATTGCACAGCTATGTACACGTGAATCGTTCCCATCGACGCTCGGGAGACTAGCAATACATGCCATGAACCCTCACTCTGGGGGAGGGGGCTTTTCTGTTTCAAAAGCATGAGCCACTTAAAAGTTGCGTATGAGATATATATTAATTAATTAAAACGCAACACAACACTTCCGTACATTTTTTTGTGCCACATGCAGATGATGGATATCTTTGGACACTCCATCGCGTGGTTATCGACGTCACGCCCATTAATGGCCCATGGTGGAGGTCCATCACTTCGACCGACAACAAGAGAGGTTTGACCAAGAAGGTTCATTATTTGGTATGTGTTAGAGTATGTCTTGGTGTATGCCCTCCAACCGACTCGAAGTGTGTGTGTGTGTATGTGTGTGTGCACGTGTGCGCGTGTGCGGGTGTGTGTATGTGTGCATGCGTGTGTGTGTGTGAGAGAGAGGGGGGACTATAATGTGTACGCCATGAACCTCGATGTGGTCGGGGATGCCCGTGTTGCGAGGCACATGTGCCACCATCCACCTTCGACCAGAAGCGAGACGGGGGTGGTCTGACCATACTAGATTCATGTAGGTTTAATTTTCAAGTAACGGCAGGGCGATACGCAAGACCTAGTTAGGGGCATGTATTCATAGATAGGATTCGCTCTCTCCAACATGATGTAGTGGCAGACAAGACATGTGCCACATCAAAGTTTCGCACTGGGTATTTGAAATTATCAAACAACCCTTTGCATACATATTTTTGTTCCATATGCAGGTGTGTTTTTGTTCTGACCCATTTCCCACTTTTTTTTGGCAAAATGCTCCTAAATATTATTATTATACGAGTAAATAGCAGATGATTCGAATGAACCGACCATTCGCGATTGTACACTCAACAGAAACCATTCCCTTCGACTACCCGTGTGCCACGGTCGTGCCTTGTCACATTAGCACGGTCACACGATTGGGCTCCACGAGACCTCTCTCACAATCTAAAAAATATCTACCTCCTTGAGTGATTTGAAAAGTGGTGGTTCAGCGGTTTTTTTCCTATTTGATAGCACACACTTATTATGTTTGGGTAGTGTGCGATGTTTGTTGGTCCTGCACGGGCCGTGCCACTTAATTCCGGTAATCTAAACTTTCAGTAGCACCGGCATCCTGGCATTACACTCCCACCTAGTAAAATTTTTAGTAGCCGTACATTTCCTCAAACACCACCTGCCTCGTCCCCCCGCACCACAAAACCTTTGCTCAGATTACGTTAGAAAAACAAGAAGAGGAAAACCTCCGCTCGCACCCACACCACTCTTTACTCGCTCGAACCCTAGCTATCTCCCCGCCACCACCCCCGACTCCACCGTCAACCTCGTCCAAACTACAATGACTACCTGGAAGTCCTTATGAGGATCCATCACAAGGGGTTGGACTAGTGTTGTGTGTGCATTCAACAGTAGTGCTACTCCATGTCGAATGCACACACGACTCGTGTCCTTGTATCGGCGTGCGAAACACCCCCTTTCCCACAGATCCCTATCCCCATCCCCTCCCCGACTCCAGACCGTAGTAGCCAGCTATGACATCGAGCTCGTCGACAGTGACAGCTTGACGGGGGCTATGCCACAGGTTAAGTGGTGGACCCCCCCTCTGGTTCAAACCCCATGGATATCCTCCATGGCCCTGCTGCCGATCCACTTTGCTTTGTTGTCAGGAATTTTCCTTCATCCCCATTGAGACCCTTTTGTCATTTCTAAAGGTAGCGTTCCACGGCGGTGTCTCGGCATCGTCATCTGCCATGCCAGGACTCATTGACAATGACAACGACGACAAGGGCGCCCTATATGTCTCTTGCAATAGGAAATAGCCCATACAGGACATCAGGGAGGGCACCTTGCAACCGTGCTCTTCCAAAGGAAGGAGCCAAGCCGTGTTCAGTTCAACTTCATGAATGTCGTACAGTTCAATTTCACGAATGCCTATTTTTGGTTATTTGTAGTGAGCATATATATTGTTTGGTTGTTTTTGGTTGTTTGTAGTGAACATATGTCCAGTTTTAATTGCTAGATTTGGTTGTTCAATCATATAAATGGTTCGTGTTAAAGCTGGTGTAGTTAACACACCTCTATTTATTTCTGTTTTCTCAAAATGTGATGTTAAACCAGTCAATTTGATGTTTAAGCACATGGTACGTTCTATGCAGTTTCAACAATACCGATATGAATTACTATTTGGTTGTTGTTCAGTGTGTTGTAGTGAGCATATGCCTCGTTTATAGGTTTTTGGTTGTTTATGGTAAGCATTTATCCAGTTCAATTTATATATTTGGTTGTTTGTTGTATGCCTTGTTTATTTAGTTATTCACAGTGTGTAGTACAATTTGATCAATACTAGTTCAATGGCCATATTTTTTCCTATTAAACCTGATGTAGGTATTACACCCCCTGTTTTCTCCACTCTGTGATGTTCAATTATACAATTTGATGTTTAAGTACAAGCTTTGTTCTACACAATTTCAACAATACTATTATGAATGACTATATTTGGTTGTTACTAAGCTTGTTGTAGTGAGCATATGCATATTTAATGGTTTTTGATTCCCATGTTATACTCCCTCTGCCCTATAATATAAGTTGTTAATGCATCCAATATTTTAGTATATTGGATGTAATTAGATATTATATAGTGGGACGGAGAGTGTGTTGTACTACATCTTTATGCAATTGCAGTTTTGCTTCTAATATTACTTGTTGCTTGTAGGTACATATTTCACTTGTAAGGATCCGCGCTTAGACCCTTTTCATGTATGTGGCAATGAGATATTCATGAACCAGCATCGTGTGAGGTAACTAGTAAGGATTGTTAGTGCCATGGGTCAAAATGTGGCAATTAAACTATTTATTTATTGTTCGCCCAAGACAATGGTGATCTGCACTTCTGCAGTATATTAACTCAAAACTCTGTAGCCTTTTTACTGCACATACTGAGTTGTTAAATGACAATCTTTGTATCTTTTTTCCTTTGAAGTCATTCCCAACATAGTTTACTCAAGATCACCTCTCAAACTACATGATTGTTGGACATGCAAATGTACTTGTATTTCTACCAGGATATGATGACTATCCTTACTATCTAGAAGTCCTCATGAAAATATTGAAGGATGGGCAGTCGACCATCACAAGGGGGTTGGACTAGAATCGTGTGTCCATTCGATATAGTGCTCCTCCATGTCGAATGTACACACGACTCTAGTACAACCCCCTGTGTCGGCTTGCGAAACACCTGCTTTCCCATAGATCCCTATCCCGTCCCCACTCTACAGCGTTGCAACCTAAGCCTGGCTACGCTTCTCAGGGAGCTCAAGGAGCGAATGGCAAAAAAAGAGCTATATCGAGGCCTGCCCGCTGGACGACGGAGAGAGTATTGTACTACATCATTGTGCAATTGCAATTTATCTTCTAATATTACTTGTTGCTTGTAGGTACATATTTCAGTCGTAAAGATCCGCGCTTAGACCCTTTTTGCATATGGGGCAATGATATATTCATGCAACAAGATCGTGTGAGGTAAGTAATAATGATTGTTAGTACAATGGGTCAAGTGTGCCAATTAAACTATTTATTCACAGTTTGTCAAAGACAATAGTGATCTGCAGTATATGAACTCAAAAGTTTGTAGCGTTTTTACTCCCCACAATGAGTGGTTAGATGAAAATCTCTATATTGTTTTCCTTTGCAGTGGTTCCCAACGCAGTTTACTCAAGATCACCTCTCGAACTACATGATTGTTGGACGTGAAAATGTACGTGCATTTCTACTAGGTTACAATGACTATCTGGAAGTCCTCATGAAGATATTGAAGGATGGATGGACGGTTGGCCATCAAAACGGGTTGGAGTAGAGTCGTGTGTGCATTTGACATGGAGGACACACTACGGGCATTCCTCTTCATCTTTTACACCAACCAGAATATACTTTGCCTCTTTCTTTACCGTCTTTCATCCAAGTATTCAACCGTCGTTCATCCTTCTTTATTTGGTTCTTATGTATTTTTTTTGTTGGCGTAATTCTTGAACGCACGTACCTGTGAATCGAATAATGCTTTGGTTGTTGAATCTATCTATCCATGTATATGATGGATATGTAAAGAGCTATTCCCTACTTTCAAATTCAAATTACGTACAATTTTAATCTGTAGCGATTAAAATTGAAAAGTATGCGTTATGGGTCATTATGCCGCACACAATTAGTAAATCTCAATGTTTGTGAAGTACCTCATGATCCAACACGTTTCACATATAGAAAACGTGTGTGACCAAGCACACAATTTCTTTTTTCGAACCATGTGTGATATCAAACAATATCGCAAACGGTGCAATTGAATTCAACATTGGTGATAAAATCTCTATCGCACACAATTGCAATTGAGAAACTGTTTGTGATGTAGTACACATCATAAATGTTGCACCAAAGAATTGCGCATGCGATAGTTATCCTGAGTGACACGAGTACGAGATTCGGACGTTTCCTAAACTTATACGACACTTGTACGTCAGTTAAATATCTTCTTAGTTAGAAATCGCTAATGGGTCAGGAAATGTACATGTTTGTGATATACTTCTTATCTTACATGATTTACAATCATTAACTATTATTGATGTAGCACGCATTGTAAACGTAACATCACATGATAGCACGCGTGATGCTAATGTGATCTCACGTGAGTAGCAAAGATGGTCCGTCTGTGAAGTTTGACATATCTCAAACGGTTGACCGATGACTCTTGTTTGTGATAGATACAGACATTCCATACGCCTAGTTTTGTCAAACGTTTGCCTTAGTTTATCACCACCACCGATGTTTTTTCTGTATCGTGTGGGATGGACCCCCGCTATCGCCCAATACAGGCAAGGCGACGGTTTCAACATACATCATGGAAAGGTGTTAACAACCGTTTGTATAGCACGTCGTTGCACTAGTGAAGGGGAGCGATGACCCCCTTACCTTTGTTGGGTGCAAGCATCTCTTGTGTTTGTGTGTAGTTACTACTAACGTTATTAGTGTTGTTCCTCCTATTAGTTAGATAAACCTTGGTTAATTTATGGAAATACTTTGTGTTGATGTGCTACATCAACCTTCCTCTTTAGGGAGATCGAACAACTCCTGTAGGAGTAGCTGAAGAATTTCTGGCGCCATTAACGGGGTGTCAACATCTACCGAACAGTGTGCCTTCGCAGAAACACTTTCCTTTGCTTGTTTTTATTTTCTTGTCTAGTTGCCTTTTGCCTTTTGTGTTTTTCTTTGTTTGCTAAAAGTTTTCAAAATACCAAAAAATTAATCTTGTGCCACCATCTCTGCTTGTGTCGGCACTATATCTAATCCTATAAATACAAGGATTTGTGATTTAACTATAACTAATAACAATGATTTCATTAGTACTCATATTTCTCCTCCCGCCACTAGTGCAGAATCTTATGATATTAAAGTTGCCTTCCTAAATCTTGCAATGAAAGAACAGTTTTACGGAAACTATAATAAAGATGTTGCTTCCCTCTTAATACATGTACATGCTTGCTAAATCATAGTTGTCTTATTTACCGAAAAATAGCATTGATTCTTGGTCTAACTTCAAATATTCTTTTATTGGCAAGTATTTTCCTCCCACCAAAATTATATCTTTGAGGAACCACTTTATGAATTTAAAACAACTTGACCAACAACATGTTACACAAACATGGAAAAGAATGAAATTAATGTTAAAAAATTGTCCTACACATGGATCGATTCTTTGGATGATAGTGTAAAAAAATGCTAGATTAAACTTTGTCTAAAGAAGCCTTCTAGTTTCAGCTGAAGGGGCTATGTTCATGGTGATAACACTGTGAGAAGCTACTAAGCTTCTTGATAACGCGAACGTAAATTATCTCAATGCCATATAGAGCATTATCCAAGGGGTGAGAAGGTAAACTCTGTCGAGTAAATATCCACCTTAAGTGAAAAGGTTGATGCAATTATGTCCATTCTTGCTAATAGGAGTGCTACTATTGATCCAAATGATATGCCTTTATCCAATTTGATTCAGTAAAACAATGATTCTATTGATGTACATTCTATTTGAGGAGAAATTTAATTAATATTGCTTATAGAGGGAACTTCAATAATAATCCTATACTATGTTTTCGTAATCTAATAGGATGCCTACGGAACGTGAGAATAGTATTAAAGAATTTTTTTAGTTCTCAAAACGTTTTCAGTTCCATGGTATAAGAAAGCTAGGTAAAGTTGATGATATGTCTAGAAATATGGATAGACATATGCATGATGTGGATATTCTTAAAATTAAATTTTGTCACCAAATAATTATGACAATGGATAAAATTCAAAAGGCCATCCAAGTCTCCATTGATTATAATAGAAAAATGAATGATACCCTTAGAGCTAGAAGAGAAGGAGAAGAAAAAGAGGATGACTTGTGTTTTCTAGCTAACCATGATTAATAAATCAAAACTATTGAATTATTTTGCTTAAAGATTATTTTTTTAATTATGTGACAAGAGATGAGTCAACTTTAGTTAAAATGTATACCAATTGTTCGGAGGGTGATGGTCTAGTTGCTAATAATGATAAAAGTGGGTTTGAAGAGGTAAAAACGTTAGATGGAGTAGTTGCCACTGTTTTGGATTACAAGCATTGTAATTATGATAGTTTTTCCCTTATTGAATGAATTTCCTTGCTTTAATCCATGATTTATTTACCGAGTGCTTATGAACAAAACAAAGCTTTTACGAAACATATTGTAGAAGCTCTTATTAAAACCCTATGAGGAGAAACTTGAATTAGATGTTTTCATACCTAAAATATTGCATGATGAGTGGGAACACATAATTAAGGTTAAAATAAAATATTATGAGTGCAATGCTCTCTGTGATTCAGGAGCTAGTGTTTCAACTATGCCAAAAGCATTGTATGATGTTCTCGGTTTCTCTAATATGAGTGAATATTCTTTAAATGTGCAGCTGGCGGATTCTACTATTAAAAAGCCTATGAGTAGAGTGAATGATGTTCTTATTATTGCTAATAGAAATTATGTGCCCGTATACTTTATTATTCTTGATATTTAATGTAATCTGGCTTGTCCTATTATACTTGCAAGACCATTTGTAGGAAATATAGGTGCAATAATTGACATGAAGGAAGGTAAAATACAATTCTAATTCACTCTAAAGAAAACTATGGAACATTTCCCTAAAAATAAAATAAATACATGACATATACATATGGTATATCTTTGAAAAATGATAATACTCGATAGATTGCATTATGCCTAGCTAAAGGGCATTAAACAATAGTGCTTGTTTGGAGGTAACCCAATAGTTATGTTTTATATTTATTTTTATTTCAGTGCGTGAACACAATTTTTTTCTATTTAATAATTGTGTTTGTATGTTTTATTTTATTTTTGTGCCAAGTTGAAGGGGTTTGCTTGTTTTCTGAGTTTGCTTGTTTTCTGAGTTTGCTTGTTTTCTTTCAGTGCGTGAATACAATCCATTTTGTTTTCTGAGTTTGCTTGTTTTAAAGCTTTTATGGTTTATATCGAGGGGTATAAAATGTGGAAGGGATAAAATAATTTAGACATTATTTGGAAATAATTATGAATCTTGTCTTGATAGTACCTAAGTGAGTGATTTATTTTATTATACCAATCAATCTCACAAGTTCTGCTAAGTTTTGTATGAATGAAGTTTTCGTGTTTTGGGTGAGATAAGCACTACAGAAGAACAAGGAGCGACAAGAACCTAATCTTGGAGATGGCAAAGGTGCCCAAGGTAATATTCAAGGAAGACTGAAGCATATAAGCTTAGGTATTCTCTGGATGACATCCCCTCTTTTGTTTTCAAAACTATCGGTATATCTTACCCAGGGCTATATTTTTATTCTTCACATGATATGTGTTTTTGTTGGCACATATTTTGCTTATATTTTTGTTTTGCTTTCTAAGATTTGCAATTATTATTTCTTTATCTGACCTTTTGTGAGATACAAACATTCATCCTAGATTTATATAATGATCATCTGTATCTCACTTATATCTTTTAGAGTTGAGGCAATTGCTCTAGTTATTCACTTATATTTGTTTCATCATGGCGATATGTTTATAGAAATTATTTGACATCTCTTGCTTGACTTATATTCTTTTGAGAGTTGAATATGATGTGTTAATTTTCGTGAGTTATATGGTTGGATCAAAAATGGTAGGTATAAAACAATGGTATAATAAAAACTAGCAAGGACTTGTAGATCAATGAATATGATAAGTTTCATACCTTACAATAATTTTGTGATATTGAGGTGGTAATACATGAGTGTGTTAGTAAATAATTAAAGCTAAGTATTAATATTTGTGTTAATGTTTGTAAGTCCTTATGCATGAAAGTGGTGGCCGTTAGCATTAGAGATGAAGTTAGAGTATAATCTATCTCTGATTGAATAACTCTTCATGTGTTTGTATCGGGGGCACATGATGGTTAACTCCCCCAAACTTCCTCCCTAGCAGCATGCGATTTATACTTTGCTTTTACGACTAATAAATTTTTGCATAAATACTTGAGTTCTATATGTTTATTGCAAGTTTTTGGTCTATAATCACTTCCACCTATCCATATTTTGGTAGCCTCTTTAGTACCTTGCATTTCCCACTCTCCACTCAAGACATGGTCCAAACTTCACCGATGCATCCACATTATGTGAGATGATATGCTCTCTCACACAAGCCACCTTATATGCTTCCTCAAAACAACCACCATGCCTACCTATCACGACATTTCCATGGCCATTTCGAGATATAATGCCATGTAACTTCCATTGTTACTATTCACATGACTTGAGCATTCATTGTCATATTGCTTCACATGATCATATAGAGCTGACATGATATTTGTGGCAAAGCCACACAGTTCATCATTATAATACATGTTACGCTACATCATTGCACATCCTATTACACCTTTTAAGTAATTCAATTTCAATCATCATACTATTCATATATTTGAGTTGTAAATAAAATAAAGTGTGATTATAACGGTGTGCCCCTACCTGTGAGGATAAAAAAGAGAAAAAACACGCCACAAAAAAAGGAGAGAAAAATATTGAGGGGGTGCATCAATATCCTCTTACCATACTTGTTCTTCGAAGTAGCACCTTGCATTTCATATAGAGAGTTCTCATGATTTTTATTTTTATATACTAGTGGGAATTTGATGGCTCTATATTTCATGCATTTTTAGAGCTCATTTATTGCATTTTATCTTCATATATTATGTACGATTGAACCAAATTGTTGTCCATTATGCATGATTACCGGTCTTTACAATTTTCGTTGTGAGCATTGAACATTTATTATTTTATTTGGTTTTTACTTGGTTTCTTTGTTTTTATTGTGTCTATGGGTGTTTTGGAGCAACCTACGAACAGGCACAATGAATGGACCAAGGATGATCGGTTCAATACAGAGACGCCAAGGGGCCAGACTTAGCCATTCCGGAGGTTGGAAAATGATTTTCCATAGTGCTCCAAATGAATATTTAATACCAGGAATGGATCAGCATGGTTCATACAAATCCAGTGATCCCAAGAACATCAAAGTCTGAGTATGTAAGGTGGCCGATTTACTAGAGAGGGACATAACACAAGACGACGTTTCATGCGACCGTGGATGGTCGTATGGCTGGTTGTGTGTCCTCGGGACAACTCCGAAAGTTGCCTCTCCACACGATATATTGACCGATTTCTTCCGCAATTGTTCCCACGAGATCCTTGCCTCATAAAGAAGGGTTTGGGAGAGGATAAGGTTCATCTAGAGCCCTTGGATGGAGCAGGAGGATCCGCATCATGGGAGGAGACTCAAGAAGGCCTCTATATGAACACCTCCATCCCTAGACAAGATCAAAACCCATCGTCATCCACCATAGCTCTAGGCAGTCACCGGGAGGCTCTCTCCCTTGGAGAGGCATATCCCTGTGTAGTCAACCACACTGTGCAAAGACAAGGCGGCACCCTCATCACCACCGCCATTACCATCACCACCATCATCGGGCCCTGGACCTGGCTAGGCCGTGCGCAACGGTGTCCATCTCCGTATATTACTCCATCCTCACACTTGTAATTTGTAAGATTGAACATGTTGATGAAATCGGTGAATAATTCCTCTTTGTATGTCTATTCATCTATGTTTGAGTGATTGATCCGGCTCTAGGTTGAGGTATGCTCCAGTCCGCATAACTAGTCTTCATGGCCTCAGAGTAGATAGATGAAATTCATGATCCTTTGGTTCCATTGTGTATCATTGACACTTGCGTGTCACCATGAAGTGATGTTATGTTTATTACGTAGGATTGATAGACCGCGGAACCATATGAGAACATTTAGTAGTCTATATACTTCTATGCCATTGAGATGCTCCCTTGGTACTAGTGAGAGCAACGCCTAGACACCGTCTTTCTCTCTATTAAGTCCTAGAGTTACAAAGCCCCTTTATTTATTTTATTTTCTAACTTAGTTTATTTCCACATTCTAATTTGCAGTCTAGTTGAAACCCGTTTATTCTTGATTTCCTAGAAACCAATAGAATTGACTATTTCCAAACTATTGTTTGGGTACGAATGCAGTGCATAGACAATGTAGTTGCGGGGTTGGTAGTGTCTTCCTATTCTCACCCTATGGTATTCGTCACTTATCACAAAATGAAATAGCCCTACACCCTTGCATGTCATCAAAAATTTACATTATAGAACTTGACTTGCATATTTTGGTAACGGGCTTCATCAAATGCTTGAGGTATTCATGAGCAAGTAAGTTGGAAGAACACCCACTTAGTTTCATTTAGAGATCTTCCATACACTTATAGCTCTGGTGCATCCGTTGCATGGAAATACGTACTCCTTACATCAACATCGATTGTGAGGCCTCTCCATTGCCTACCGGTCAAGCCTCGTTGATGTAAGACTTTCTTATACCTTTTTGTCTTCCCTTATAAACCCCTACCATCATTCTGTTTTCCACCCTAGGTGCTTCAGTACTATGCAAGTGTTTAAAAAGATGAAGCTAGATAAAGTATGGTTTAATTGCTTGGTTTGTCCCCCCGATTTTTCTTCATTTGATATCTCTATGTATCAAACCCTACTGATATGTCTCAAACATATCTATAATTTTGATCATTAAATGTTACTATGTTATCACTTTTGTGTGCTTAATATGCCATTTTAGACTATTTTTCATGACTAACCTATTAATTCAGTGCCTAGTGCCTATTTTTTGGCATATTTTTGGTTTCACAAAAAATCCATACCTACAGAAGTCCAAACACGACGAAATGTTTTGACATTTTTTCTGAATAAGAGACCCTGGAAGCATCGGGGGAGGACGAGAAGACCCACCAGGGCCTCACAATGCAGGGGCATGCCCTGGGAGGTAGGGTGCGCCACCGTGGCTTGTGGGCCCCTGTGACTCTAATGGCCCGAATTCTTGGACCAATATTCCAGAGTATTGAGAAACCCTCGAAGCGAGAGCCAAAACAAATTTATCACTGCCGCAAGCCTCTGCTTCCATGATGATGTGTTAGTAGTTCCACTAGGACCTAGGGGTCCATAGTAGTAGCTAGATGGCATTATATCTCTCTTTTGCTCTTCAATACAATGGTTTTCTATGTGATAAATCCGATGTAATATTTTTGTGGCATGTTTGTTGGGAGCCTATGAATAGTGGATTATGATTAGATTATTCATTGAGTTATTTTTTATTGTCTTGATGTCTCTTTTATATGTAATTTTATATCTATGTGTGCTTTCTGATCTATAAGTTTTCGTTGGCAAATTAGATGAGTAGATATTTAGAGGGAGTGGTGCATAGTAGTGGGTTCAACCTTGCGGTGATCTTGCCAAGTGACAAAAGGGGTGAAGGCACATGTTGTGTTGTTGCTATTAAGGGTAAAACAATGGGCTTAGGTCATATCGATTGATCTCTTCCTATCTACGTTATGTCATCTTGGTTATTGCGTTACTCTATTTATCATGAACTTAATACTTTGAGACGCATGATGGATATATAGCGGTCTTGGCGTGGAGTAATAGTAGTAGTTTGCAGTTGGATTAGTGGTTTACTTTTGACAAGTGTAGTGCTTATATAAGATTATCCCACGAATGATCAAAATTATAAGTATGCGTAACCTTTTCAATTGCCCAACAATAATTTGTCTACCACATAATTTCTACACTTTCGAGAGAGATATCACTTGTGAACCTATGTCCCCTATGTCTATTTTCATCAATACAAAAGCTCCGAAAATGGTTAATTGTTTGCGTTTCACTATTTTACTACTTTGTCGACAACTATCAACTTTTAATCTTGTAAATTGCAAGAACAAAGGGAGTGAGGACCCCCTTGATATTGTTGGATGCAAGCATCCATTGTGTTTGTGTGCAGATACTACTAAGATTTTTAGTGTGATGCCTCCCACTGGTTCGGTAATCCTTGGTTCTTAACTAAGGGAAACACTTTCTGCTGCTATGCTACATGACCCTTCGTCTTCAGGGAAATCTAACAACTCTTATGGGAGTATTACGTAATTGGAGAAGGTAGTTTCAATCTTTTTATAAAGGGCATTTCATTCAGTTGATATATCGAGGTGATAAAAGCACATCGAAAGATTGTTGGACCTCTGCATAACATGATGCACATAGCCAACAAGTCCAACAAAACCAAAAATAAACAAAAATTTATAGAAATAAAAAATTGTCTATCCTATGGTGTGGTAGATCCTATATGTAGATTACACCGCCATCCATGGAGGGAGAAAACCTCCATGTCCATATGATCCAACCTTGTAGATGTCATCATAAAATGGTAACTATCATACGACCTCTACGGGATAGACAAAGCAATGGGCCATCACGTACATGCATGAATAACCTGCACGGGAGAGAAAACATAATTATTATTAAAAACTACATCATTCATCGCATGCCACAATGCCCAGCATAAGTCAGTTGCACCCATAGGAATATGTACATAATATTTTTTATCAATACCCGCAATCAATTGCCGAATATGTTATGTGCACTCCATGGACGATTTAAATTTGAAGCTACTTGAACTATGGTCCAGACCGCACGAGCAAACTTACACTATACAAGTAAGTGTTTAATAGCCTCGTCATGTTTGGCGGTGTCAAAATCAAAAGACCTTGGGTAGGGGGGCCCGAGCTGTGAGATCGAACAGATGGCAACAAGAGACGAAGAACATGAGGCTCTTATCTAGGTTCGGGCCCTCTTGATGGAGGTAAAACCCTACGTCCTGCTCTTGTTGTATTGATATTTGTAGAGACTACAAAGTTGATCTACCTTGACATCGTGGATTTGTGGTATAAACCCTAGGGAATGTGATGTGTGTCTGAACGGACTAAACCCCACGGTTTATATAGGCACCGGGGGTATCTAAGCTTACACGAATGTCAGTTATCACCTATGCACTATACATCGAACGAAATCCTTCTCCGTTGGAGCGCATGTCAAGGCTTTGGATGAATCATTGATGCACACGCTTCTTCTGAAAGCCTCTGAAGCGCTTCGTCTCAAAGCCTCTGAAGTCCTTCCTCCTGGGTGGGCCCTCAGCCGGACCCATTAACTAGCCCACCTCGGCTGGGACCCCCTAGTCCAGGACTCCCTCAGTAGCCCCCGAACTAGTCTTCGACACCGATCATAAGAATCTTCATGAAACATTCTTCGGATATGTGACTTCAGATAACAGAATCTTCAGCTCGACAGATAAGCTCAAGAATTCCCAAGTAATCTGCACAACCCTTTAATTCGTCCGAGGTGTCTACTGGATCCCCCAAAATACCATAATGCAAACCAATCCTACGACAAAGTTCTGACGACTTCTACAAAATTGTCATCTTAATAACGTCACATACATCGGTCAGAACTTACTCGAGACGTAGTCCGATGTAACTCTTGGTATGTCGTATGAAAACAAAGACCATGCCCCGCATTTTGGGGGATATCATCAGTAACACACCCGGCGCGCTCACTATGACTCGATTCATAAAAAACATGGCGATTTCACTAGCACATTCAAGGGGATTGTTCGCCTTTTTACCAGCCTATAAAGGCCTGGGGCGGTTAATCCTTTGCCCTCACGCTTCCTTCTTTCTCTTGTGTCGAGAACTCCTCCTGCTTCTTGCGACCACAATCTTCTCTACTCCTTTGCACTTCAATAGTGGACAAATATCTGAAGGGGCAGTGGTGTCTTCAACAATGAACCTCTCCACCATCAACGAACTTCGGGCGATGGGTTATATTCTCGTAGGTGTAGCCTATAGGGTGTCAAATCCCAACTAACATGTCCCAACTCCCCAAGTCGGGGAGCGGGTCATCTTTATTTCTAACCTGGTTAGACGTGTGTGTTTCCCCCTCCATCCCTTAGTGCGGGGGGCTCTCTTCTTCTACGGGGTCGATTTTTACAATCTCGCCCCGAATTCGATCCTCCACCTCGCTGCCTTCATTACATCATGCGAGGCTTTCTTGTGGATCCATCTGATACGTCTCCATTGTATCTATAATTTTTGATTGTTTCATGCCAATATTCTACAACTTTCATATACTTTTGGCAACATTTTATACTATTTTTAGGACTAACATATTGATCCAGTGCCCAGTGCCAGTTCCTATTTGTTGCATGTTTTTTGTTTTCCAGAAAATCCTTATCAAACAAAGTCCAAACGGGATAAAAACTTACGGAGATTTTTTGGAATATATGTGAATTTTGGCAAGTGAAATCAACAGAAGGCGGTGCCCGAGGGGCCCACAATCCTAGAGGACGCGCCCTAGGGGTAGGGCGCACCCTGAGGGCTTGTTGCCACCCCTTAGATCGGTTGGGGCTATCCGTTGGTCGCAAGAAAACTAATTTTTGGATAAAGATCCCCTCAAAAATTCAGCCTGATCTGGGTTGCGGATCTCCGGATATTTAAGAAATGGTGAAAGGCCAGAATCTGGGAGCACAGCAAGAGAAGGAAACAGAGAGAGAAAGATCCAATCTCGGAGGGGCTCTCGCCCCTCCGCCTCCATGGAGGCCAAATACCTGAGGGGAAACCCTCCTCCCATCTAGGGAGGAGGTCAAGGAAGAAGAAGAAGGAGGGGGGCTCTCTCCCCCACTCTCTCGGTGGCATCAGAACGCCGCCGGGGCCATCACTGTAACATCCCAAAATTTCATTTTGGAATGTTATGAAATATAGCTATGCATCCATCATCATCATTGCTTGAATGTATGAAATAGTTGAAATGCTTCTTCTGACTTTCTGAAAGTCCCTTTCTATTTTGAATGTGTTGCTTTCACCTATTTGAAAACCTTGGAAAAAGTTCAACATAAGAGGGGAGTAACATGACACTCCACACCAGGGTCATCTTGGTGATATATTTGAACAATAAGAACCAGGGGGTCTTTTGAAAAATATTTGCAAAAGGTTTTAAAAACAAATATGCAATTTCTCAAAATATTTTTTTTCATATTATTCAAATGACAAAGGAAAAATGTTCATTGAATAGAATTAATTCTCCTGATCATTTTGATATATAATACTCCTATATTTGGAACTATATTGAATGCATTAAAAGGTTTTTACTGCACTGATATTTGAAAATAGGAAAATATTTAAAGCCTTAAAGACCCGGTCGGCCCATCTGTCTTTAAACCCTCTCCCCACTTACATTTTCCATCGGCCACCGACGCTCCCGCACTCCTCTCGCTCTCGCTGATAGCGGACCCCACTCCGACCGCTCGCCGCATTTGCGCGGTCACCTTCTTCTTCCCCACGCCGGACCCTCGCCGGAGATCTCTCCTCGCCCGGATCTCTCTCCCTTTCCTTCCCCTCGCTCTGCCTCGCCCCTATATAAGTGCGGCCGCTCACCGCACCCCGTTCCCCCTATGACCCCTCTCTCTCCCTCGCCAGAGCGTTGCCACGAGCCCGCCGGAGTTCTCTGCCCCGACCGAAGCTCCCACCGCCCGTGCTCGTCGCTCCACTCCACCCCACGCCTCTCCGACGCCACCTATCGACGCCGGACGCCAGCCGCAGTCGCCTGGACCCCTCCACCGCCTCCCTCGACCACCAGAGCGACCTCCGACGACCTTTTCGACCACCGGCCGCCGCCATCCTGACCGAAGACCTCCTCCCTCCCCTTGCCACGTGGCACTGACCGTTCGGTAGATTTTTTTCTTTTCTGTTTTGTTTTAGTCAACAGAAACTTTTCTGATTTTGTTTCAGCTGTATCTTTTAAAATATTTAGTGTTTTGAATTGATTCTTTTTGATTTCGCTCACATACTTCATGTAGTTTCACCCTGTAGTCTTACAATTTAAATTTGAACTCTAAAATTTGAATTGAATCAAATTTGCTCAACTCACTCAAATCTGAATAACTAGAGTTTAAAAATAGATTTTGAGTTGAATCTTTTTGCTACTGCTTGGTATTAGTTAGGACTATCATCATGCTTAGTTTGAGGATTTTTAGGGTGAATTTGTTTAGTTTTCTAACTATAAACAGATTCTGCCAAGTAGTTAGTATAGTTTAGTTAATTTAGTTTTTAGTTAGTTTAAATCAGATTTGTTATAATTTGTTTTAGTAGTTTCTGTTGCTTAAACATTTGGTGTTTTACTTGATGATAATAATAATATAAAATTGCTTAGTTTATTTCTTTATTGTTAGAGGAATCTCAACTCATTTTTCAAGTAGGTATAATTTGTTATGAAACAAACTAGTTAGTAATAGTTTTCTTTTAACAAAGTTTTATATAATTAAATTATTTTTTCTAAGAAGAGTTTTTAGTAAATTCTTTTTCTGTTAATATAATTTTTATTAATTAATAATAAGTTTTGTTTTACTCTTTGTTAGTAAAACTATAGTTATATAGTAGTGTTTATCAAAACTTTCAAAACCATACTAAGATTTTTTCTTAACAAAACTTTAAATGGATTTTATTCTGTTTATTAATAAAATATTTTATTGTTTCCTTGCTGTCAACTATTGTTTTGTTCATACAAGTAGTTTTATTATGTTAGTAGTGGTTTACCCATCACCTTTTTGAAAACCAAACTTTGTGTGTTTTCTTGCTTGTGATTTGTGCATTGTTTTGTCTTGATTGTTACTAGTTCATTTATGATTGTTTGCTTGGTTAGGTTATCCGGAGTGTGAGGCTTGTTACCTAGAGTCACTCACGTACGAAGATCATCAATCAGGCAAGTCACTTTGATCATCTTTACCCATGTTTTTATTGCATTAGTTCTACCATTCCCCCCCAATTGCATGCAAAGTAGGTAATTGGAAATTTGGTTACTTGATGTAGTATCATGTGGTAGGTACCCCAATCCTTTGACACTTTGGCCCCGGGAATCGTTTCAATTATTTTGCTATGCTATTTAGTAGACGGGGTTGGATGTGTGATTCATGAGAGTTGTGAGGTAATAACTTCAAGACCTATGATGAGCAAGACTTCAAGATTTCCAAGTTTTCAACATACTACTAGGTGAGGGATGGTTGGAACGGCACCCTGGAGAAACCAGTGGATTTTCCTAGGTGTTGATAGAGATGGCCAGTATTCACGCGGAAAGCCTCACCCAGGCACAAAGGGATGGAAGGATGCGTCAAGACCCAAGGCTTACCTGCACAGCCACAAGTCATTATGGGCTCTTGCTTGGTTGGATATCGTGGTGACCCTGGACAGGCGGTGCTACGAGATGTAGAAGAACGGTAGGAAAGGATGGGCACCGACAGAGTCGCAGGGAAACCCTTTGGAAGACCATGTTTTGGTCATCCGTTTCTCAAACACCCTGAAGTGCGAGAAATCAAACGGAGGCGACCAAATCTTGTGGGGAACGTGTGCAAAACTCTGCAGAGTACTCAACCTAATCGATTAGCTATGTCCACGGTTATGGACGACTTGATCCAAAGGAACCGAAACATTCGGAATTCTCAACACAATCAATATGATGATGTGGGTATTAATAACTTGGGTATGAGAATTGGTTGGTGGAACCATATCATTAATCAACCAACTTAGTAATAATTTTTCTTAACCCTCTCTTGATGTAGGAAAAAATTGGCTTTACGCAAAACTTACTACCCCACCTGCCATATATGCATGTAGATTAGATGATTATCTTTTCACCCCTCTCTTCTGACTTTGCCGGCATATTCCATGTGTTGACCTACACGGCTGCAACGTATCATGTTGCAGAGTACTTTTCCGACCAGGAGTGAGGATACGCTCTATGCTCGGTGAGATGCCCTTGGGGTCAGATGCGTTCATCTACCTTCGATGCCTCCGCAAGATTTAGATATTCTCATGAGTTGGCCTACAACCACTTTATTGTAAATTTTATTGTAATAAAGGACTCGATATGAGATTTACAATTAATAAATGCTGTGTGATTTCCCATTGATATATACATTGAGGTACCGTGTGTGTACCAACATGATCTTGGGATGGTATAGAAACACCGGAGATTTGACCTTTCAGGTCGGGATGCTACAGAAATGGTATCAGAGCACACGCTGACCGTAGGACGTAACCTCTAGGATTGGAAAGCCTTAGGATTTGTTTCTCTTTGTCTTTAAAATTCTTATACTCTCATCTACTCATTTCTGACTCCTCTCCGATTATTTCAAAATTTATAGATGGCCACCTTCATCCCAGTGTTGATCACGGAGTTTTGCCATCCTGACGCAATGATGCCCTTTGGTAAGGAGATGATGAGGATGGTGAAGGACGTGAGGATTTCTTTGCCAAGCATCACCGGGACACCTATGATGTCTTTTCCTCAAGATGGACGCTACAGGATCGAAGTGCACATTCCAGGGAAGACCTTTGGGAATCGGAAGGAACCCATCGACTTCAAGTTTGTGGCACCCAGCTAGATACTTGGGAGAGACATGGCCATTCATCGTGCCCTTGGACATATTCAGGAGGAATACAGAGGTGGAACCATTTCACCAGGACTTAGCGTGGTTTATCGTAGGGATGTCCATGGAAACATCATAACCCCTCCCACTACAGACACCACCATTTCCTATATCCAGACCTTGGAGACTCACATCAGGACTCTGGAGCTTCGAGTTCATGCTGACACGAAGACGATCAAGAATCTGATGAACCGTGAGATTGACCTCGAAGCTGAATTACGGGAAGCCGAGTACGGGCATGAGTATGAGGTGAAGGATTTCTTAGAGAGGATCGACAAGCTGAACACTCGCATCGCCACTCTGGAGGAACAGATGGACATGGTTGAAAATCTTCATCCTGAGGGAGACTTGGCTCCTTTCATCAGCGACGATGATGACTATGAGGAGAGCACCACTAGAGGAGGCTCAATCACCATGTACTTCTGAGGAAAACTTTAGTTATGCCCCCATGTATCTTCATTTTCGTCATTAAATCGTAGGTCGATGTTTAGTTTGATTGAGACTTGTATTCCCGATGTTTGAATCTTTGATTGAATAAATGAATGAGTGTTTGGTGTGATATGTTTGTTGCATTGCATATGGGTAGTGAATTTCTCCTTTTAGGCCCTTGTTCTATTCTAATTCTCACCCCTCTGAAAACAGCAAGATGCCTCCACGACGTGAGTCCGACTTCACCTTCCCGCTGGAACTCACCCAACTCCTCCAGCAGCAGAATGCACTGATGCAGCTATTGATCCAGAATCATACCAACAATCAGAACAACAACCACCATCCACCTCAGGCTGACAATCTCACGCGTTTTCTGAGGTTGAACCCTCCATGTTTCTCCAGCAGCACTGAGCCCATTGTGGCAGATGACTGGCTCCGTAAGATGGAGAGGGAACTCGTCACCGCTGGATGTACTGACGCTGAGAAGGTACGCTTTGCCGCACATCAACTGGATGGACCAGCAGCTTCATGGTGAGAGAACAACACCACCACATATCCTATTACTGATGTAACTTGGGAGCAGTTCAAGCAAGCTTTCCACACCGCACATGTCTCAGCTGGAGCTATGAGTCTGAAGAAGCGCGAGTTTCGCAACTTGCGCCAGGGTAACCGTTCCGTGGCCCAATACGTGGACGACTTCAGCACATTGGCACGTTATGCACCAGGAGACGTGGCCGATGATGCGGCCAAGCAGGAGATATTTCTCGAAGGACTCAACGATGAGTTGAGCATGCAGCTGGTAGTGGCTACCTTCAACAACTACCAAGAGCTGGTGGACAAGGCCCTCATCCTGGAGGGTAAACAACAGCAAATTGAGAACCGCAAGAGGAAGTATACTCAGGGGTAGTTCAACTCTGGAGCTCATCAGAAGCCCCGCTACTCTCCGTACTCAGGGAATACCGGATCAGGGACCAGTAAGTTTGGAAGGCACACTCATGCCATGCACAACCATGGAGGCCACAACCATGGAGGAAATTGGAATGCCCGTCCCAACCATGGCAACTTCAAGACTGACAATGGGAATGGGAACAACAACTAGCACCGTCACGCTCCTACTCAGAAGGATCTGAGCCACATCACCTGTTTCAAGTGCCAGAAGACAGGGCACTATGCTACTGAGTGTCCCCAGAGCAAGCAGGGAAATGGAAACGGCAATCCCGCAGCCAAGAAGCCAAATCCGTTTCCTCGTGCCCAGGTGAACCACCTCGACGTGGAAGAAGTCTATGATCAACCCGAGACTGTGGTTGGTAAGTTTTTATTGCATTCACGTCCAGTTACAGTACTTTTTGATTCCGGTGCAACTCATTCATTCATATCAAGGGTAGTTGTGGATAAGTATGGTTTGCCCACCAAAACCCTTAGTCAGCCCATTAAGGTCAGTTCCCTAGGAGGTATGATGATGGCAGGGATAGGATGTCATGCCTTGAAACTCAATATAGGAAACCATGTTTTTCCCACCGACCTCATTGTCTTAGAATCCCAGGGATTGGATGTAATCCTAGGCATGGATTGGATGACCAAGTATGAAGGAAATCTTGATTGCCCCAGCAAGTCTGTTTCACTCACCACTCCGGAGAATAAGAGGATTAAGTATGTATCCCGACGCACCCAGATGAGTGCTCGGTTAAATTCTCTCACATGAGTCGTTCAGGAGGAAGTACCGGTTGGACGAGACTTTCCAGATGTATTCCCGGAGGAATTACTAGGCATGCCACCAGATAGGGAGATTGAGTTCCTAATAGAGCTACAACCAGGGACAGCCCCAATCTCCAAGAGACCCTATCGCATGCCCGCAAATGATTTAGTGGAAATCAAGACGCAGATTAAGGAGCTATTGGACAAGGGATATATTCGCCCAAGTTCTTCACCTTGGGGAGCCCCAGTTCTTTTGGTGGAAAAGAAGGATAAAACCTTGAGAATGGTAGTCGATTATCGTGCCTTGAACGAGGTGACTATCAAGAACAAGTACCCTCTGCGGATGATTAATGACTTGTTTGATCAGCTAGTGGGAGCCAAAGTATTCTCCAAGATCGATCTTCGATCAGGGTATCACGAGTTGAAAATTCGTGAACAAGATATACCCAAAATAGCTTTCACTACCAGGTATGTCTTATACGAGTATACAGTCATGTCCTTTGGTTTGACTAATGCTCGTGCCTATTTCATGAATTTGATGAACAAAGTGTTCATGGAATACCTGGACAAGTTTGTTGTGGTGTTCATCGATGCCATATTGATATTCTCCAAGAACGAGGAAGAACACAAGGAACATCTGCGTTTAGTTCTGGAGAAGCTGAGAGAGCATCAGTTATATGCCAAGTTTAGCAAATGTGAATTTTGGCTGACGGAAGTCGGATTACTTGGACATGTTATTTCCGGCGATGGAATAGCAGTGGACCCCGCTAAGGTTGAAGCCATCACCGAGTGGAAGTCACCCACCTCAGTTAAGGAGATCTGCAGTTTCCTCAGACTTGCCGGATATTACCGGAGGTTCATTGAGAATTTGTCAAAGATTGCCAAGCCCATGACGGAGTTGTTGAAGAAAGAGTCTAAGTATATTTGGACTGAGGAATGTGAAGCCAGTTTTCAGGAGTTGAAGAAACGTTTGGTCACAGCCCCAGTGTTGATTTTGCCCAATATTCGGAAGGACTTCCAGGTTTACTGTGATGCCTCACGTCAAGGACTTGAGGAGTACTCATGCAAGATGGAAAGGTTGTAGCTTATGCATCCAGACAACTACGGCCTCATGAGTTGAATTATGCCACCCATGATTTGGAACTAGCAGCCATAGTGCACGCACTCAAGACCTGGAGACATTTCCTTGTCGGAAATAGTTGTGATGTTTACACCGATCATAAGAGCCTAAAGTATATCTTCACGCAGAAAGAGTTGAACCTCAGACAAAGGAGATGGTTAGAGTTAATCAAGGACTATGACATGAGATTACACTACCATCCAGGTAAGGCAAATGTGGTAGCAAATGCCTTGAGTAGGAAAACTTATGTGAACACACTCACAGCGGGAGGATTACCCCAAGAGTTAGCCGATGATCTCAGAGAGCTCAGGCTAGAGATAATCCCAAGAGGATATGTTGCCACACTAGAAATCCAGTCCACCTTGAACGAAAGAATTCGAGAAGCTCAGAAGACGGACAAGGAGACAGCTGAGATTAAGCAGAGTTTGAAAGATGATAAAGCTAAAGGTTTTCGTGAGGATGAACAAGGAACTCTGTGGTTTGAGAACCGAATCTATGTGCCCAATGACCCAGAGCTCAGGAAGTTGATACTTGAAGAAGCCCACGATCCCCCTTAGTCGAGACACCCAGGCAACACCAAGATGTACCTGGATTTGAAGGAAAGTTATTGGTGGACGGGTATGAAGAAGAATATTGCGGAACATGTTGCAATATGTGATGTTTGTCAGCGAGTAAAAGCGGAACATCAGAAACCAGCAGGGTTACTCCAATCTTTGCCGATACCCGAGTGGAAATGGGAAAAGCTTGGTATGGATTTCATCACTGGATTGCCCAGGACTCATTCAGGTTATGATTCCATCTGGGTAGTGGTAGATCGCTTGACCAAGGTGGCTCATTTCATTCCAGTGAAGACCACCTATACCAGCGCTAAATTAGCCAAGATATACATGACCAGGATCGTGTGTCTGCATGGAGTTCCGAGGAGTATCGTGTCAGATAGAGGAACACAATTTGCCTCAAAGTTTTGGCATCAGTTACATGAAACTTTGGGTACAAGGCTGGAGTTCAGTACAACTTTTCATCCGCAGACCGATGGACAGACTGAGAGAGTCAACCAGATTTTGGAGGACATGTTGAGAGTTTGTGCGCTAGATTATGGATCCAGTTGGGATGACAACTTACCTTACGCAGAATTCTCATACAACAACAGTTATCAGACCAGTCTGAAGATGGCCCCTTTCGAAGCTTTATACAGAAGGAGGTGTAGAACACCATTGACGTGGGATGGTGTTGGAGACCGACAACTTTTTGGTCCCGACCTCATTCGAGATTCTGAAGAGAAAGTCAAGCTGATTCGTGACAGACTCAAGATAGCTCAATCTCGATAGAAGAGTTATGCTAACAGCAAACGTAAGGAAGTGACGTATGAAGTGGGAGACTGAGCCTATCTTCGTGTGTCCCCGCTTCGAGGAATCAAGAGGTTTGGTGTTAAAGGAAAGTTAGCACCGAGATTCATAGGCCCCTACAAAATTCTTGAACGTAGAGGCAAAGTTGCATACAAGCTGGAATTGCCCGAAGGATTGTCTGGAGTTCATGATGTTTTCCATGTTTCCCAGCTGAAGAAATGCCATGCTCAAATGGCTGATATTCCCTTGAGAGACACAGTGCCCCTAGAGGCCATACAACTTGACAATGATCTGACCTACGAGGAGAAGCCTGTCAGAATCCTCGAGACTGCCAACAGAGTTACCCGCAGCAGCATCATCAAGTTCTCTAAGGTTTTGTGGAATCACCACACTGAGGAAGAAGCCACCTGGGAACGCGAAGAAGATCTTCGTAGAGACCATCCACACCTATTTTCTAGCCAACCCGAATCTCGAGGGCGAGATTCATCTTAAGGTGGGTAGGTTTGTAACATCCCAAAATTTCATTTTGGAATGTTATGAAATATAGCTATGCATCCATCATCATCATTGCTTGAATGTATGAAATAGTTGAAATGCTTCTTCTGACTTTCTGAAAGTCCCTTTCTATTTTGAATGTGTTGTTTTCACCTATTTGAAAACCTTGGAAAAAGTTCAAAATAAGAGGGGAGTAACATGACACTCCACACCAGGGTCATCTTGGTGATATATTTGAACAATAAGAACCAGGGGGTCTTTTGAAAAATATTTGCAAAAGGTTTTAAAAACAAATATGCAATTTCTGAAAATAATTATTTTTTAAAATTATTCAAATGACAGGGGAAAAATGTTCAATCAATAGAATTAATTCTCCTGATCATTTTGATATATAATAATCCTATATTTGGAACTATATTGAATGCATTAAAAGGTTTTTACTGCGCTGATATTTGAAAATAGGAAAATATTTAAAGCCTTAAAGACCCGGTCGGCCCATCTGTCTTTAAACCCTCTCCCCACTTACCTTTTCCATCGGCCACTGACGCTCCCGCACTCCTCTCGCTCTCGCTGATAGCGGACTCCACTCTGACCGCTTGCTGCATCAGCGCGGTCACCTTCTTCTTCCCCGCGCCGGACCCTCGCTGGAGATCTCTCCTCGCCCGGATCTCTCTCCCTTTCCTTCCCCTCGCTCTGCCTCGCCCCTATATAAGTGTGTCCGCTCACCGCACCCCGTTCCCCCTCTAACCCTCTCTCTCCCTCGCCAGAGCGTTGCCACAAGCCCGCCGGAGTTCTCTGCCCCGACCGAAGCTCCCACCGCACGTGCTCGTCGCTCCACTCCACCCCACGCCTCTCCGACGCCACCTACCGACGCCGGACGCCAGTCGCAGTCACCTGAACCCCTCCACCGCCTCCCTTGACCACCAGAGCGACCTCCGACGACCTTTTCGACCACCGGCCGCCGCCATCCTCACCGGAGACCTCCTCCCTCCCCTTTGTAAGTCACCGGACTTCTCTGGACCGTCGGATCCATAGCCAACGTATAGGATTAGATCGTTTTATTTCCCAAACCGTTATGTGCTAAGCTTCGGTCGCCCGCCCGTAATCACCCAACGCTCACCCTCTTAGCCAACCAACGCTTGCCACGTAGCACTGACCGTTCGGTAGATTTTTTCTTTTTCTGTTTTGTTTTAGTAAACAGAAACTTTTCTGATTTTGTTTTAGCTGTATCTTTTAAACTATTTAGTGTTTTGAATTGATTCTTTTTGCTTTAGCTAACATATTTCATGTAGTTTCACCCTATAGTCCTAGAATTTAAATTTGACCTCTAAAATTGCAATTGAATCAAATTTTCTCAAATCACTCAAATCTGAGTAACTAGAGTTTAAAAATAGATTTTGATTTGAATCTTTTTGCTACTGCTTGGTATTAGTTAGGACTATCATCATGATTAGTTTGAGGATTTTTATGGTGAATTTGTTTAGTGTTCTAACTATAAACAGATTCTGTCTAGTAGTTAGTATAGTTTAGTTAATTTAGTTTTTAGTTAGTTTAAATCAGATTTGTTATAATTTGTTTCAGTAGGTTCTGTTGCTTAAACATTAGGTGTTTTACTTGATGACAATAATAATATAAAATTGCTTAGTTTATTTCTTTATTGTTATAGGAATCTCAACTCATTTTTCAACTAGGTATAATTTGTTATGAAACAAACTAGTTAGTAATAGTTTTCTTTTAACAAAGTTTTATATAATTAAATTCTGTTTTCTAAGAAGAGTTTTTATTAAATTCTTTTTATGTTAATATAATTTTTATTAATTAATAATAAGTTTTGTGTTACTCTTTGTTAGTAAAACTATAGTTATATAGTAGTGTTTATCAAAACTTTCAAAACCATAGTAAGATTTTTTCTTAACAAAACTTTAAATGGATTTTATTCTGTTTATTAATAAAATATTTTATTGTTTCCTTGTTGTCAACTATTGTTTTGTTCATACAAGTAGTTTTATTATGTTAGTAGTGGTTTACCCATCACATTTTTGAAAACAAAACTTTGTGTGTTTTGTTGCTTGTGATTTGTGCATTGTTTTGTCTTGATTCTTTACTAGTTCATATCTGATTTTGTGAGTTACAAATAATTATGTTGTATTCTTATTGGGTGCTCCTGTTTGCGTCGTTAGATTATACGGAGTGTGAGGCTTGTTACCTAGAGTCACTCACGTACGAAGATCATCAATCAGGCAAGTCACTTTGATCATCTTTACCCATGTTTTTATTGCATTAGTTCTACCATTCCCCCCAATTGCATGCAAAGTAGGTAATTGGAAATTTGGTTACTTGATGTAGTATCATGTGGTAGGTACCCCAATCCTTTGACACTTTGGCCCCGGGAAACGTTTCAATTATTTTGCTATGCTATTTAGTAGACGGGGTTGGATGTGTGATTCATGAGAGTTGTGAGGTAATAACTTCAAGACCTATGATGAGCAAGACTTCAAGATTTCCAAGTTTTCAACATACTACTGGGTGAGGGATGGTTGGAACGACACCCTGGAGAAACCAGTGGATTTGCCTAGGTGTTGCTGGAGATGGCTAGTATTCACGCGGAAAGCCTCACCCAGGCACAAAGGGATGGAAGGATGCGTCAAGACCCAAGGCTTACCTGCACAGCCACAAGTCATTATGGGCTCTGGCTTGGTTGGATATCGTGGTGACCCTGGACAGGCGGTGCTACGAGATGTAGAAGAACGGTAGGAAAGGATGGGCACCGACTGAGTCGCAGGGAAACCCTTTGGAAGACCATGTTTTGGTCATCCGTTTCTCAAACACCCTGAAGTGCGAGAAATCAAACGGAGGCGACCAAATCTTGTGGGGAACGTGTGCAAAACTCTGCAGAGTACTCAACTTAATCGATTAGCCCTGTCCACGGTCATGGACGACTTGAGCCAAAGGAACTGAAACATTCAGAATTCTCAACACAATCAATATGATGATGTGGGTATTAATAACTTGGGTATGAGAATTGGTTGGTGGAACCATCTCATTAATCAACCAACTTAGTAATAATTTTGCTTAACCCTCTCTTGATGTAGGAAAAAATTGGCTTTACGCAAAACTTACTACCCCACCTGCCATATATGCATGTAGATTAGATGATTATCTTTTCACCCCTCTCTTGTGACTTTGCCGGCATATTCCATGTGCTGACCTACACGGCTGCAACGTATCATGTTGCAGAGTACTTTTCCGACCAGGAGTGAGGATACGCTCTACGCTCGGTGAGATGCCCTTGGAGTCAGATGGACTCATCTACCTTCGATGCTTTCGCAAGATTTACATATTCTCATGAGTTCGCCTACAACCACTTTATTGTAATTTTTATTGTAATAAAGGACTCGATACGAGATTTACGATTAATAAATCCTGTGTGATTTCCCTTTGATATATACATTGATTTACCGTGTGTGTACCAGCATGATCTTGGGATGGTACAGAAACACCAGAGATTCGACCTTTCAGGTCGGGTCACTACAGAAATGGTATCAGAGCACACGCTCACCGTAGGACGTAACCTCTAGGATTGGAAAGCCTTAGGATTTGTTTCTCTTTGTATTTAAAATTCTTATACTCTCGAACCGGCACTAAAGGATGGGGACTAAAGCCTAGCCCCCTTTAGTGCCGGTTCAACATGGCTGGGCACCAAAGGCCCTCAACGTGGCATCCGATGGCGTCGTGGGGTGGGGGACTTTTAGTCTCTGTTGGTAACACCATCCGGGACTAAAAGTATTTAGTTTTTTAGTTTTATTTTATTTTTCCTTTTAATTCTTTAGGGGTTTATGAATTAATTATGGTTTAATTTTCCTTTTAATTTTTTGTTTTCCATTGAATTAATTTTCATTTCAAACATGTATTACGCTACTACGTACATAGTATACACACGTTGTGCATGCTCATATGTATAAATATAAATAGAATTTTTCGTAGAACCGCGATCATATATATATATATATATCATTGAATTGCTAGTACGACGACCATTCATATGCATATATATATACAATTTCTCCTACAATTTGAGGATCATTACATATATATGCAGGCCCCGTAGAAATGCAGCTAATTCCTCGAGATCTTGTAATGGTATTCTCCTTTGGGATCTATGACCTGGTCGAGCAGAAATCCAGATAATTCCTCTTGAATTGCTCGTACACAAGCCTCTGGTAGGAGCTAGCCGCGCATCTCCGTCAGCTACAAGATGGAGATCAAGATGAATATATTAGTTGTGTGTGTATATATATTAGCTAGATCATGAAAAAAAATTATGGATAGTGTTCTGGCAAACATATCCAAAGATTTCTTTCGGTTATGCTCCTTTCACACGTGATCACGCGAATGTACTCACAAACGTAGTATTCCGCATAAAGTATTCCCCTGCTCCTGCACCATGCACTTTACGAGAATAAAATTCAATGAGGTAATAATTAATCAAGCATGATAATGGTATTGAAACTAGAATTAAAGAGATGCACAGACATAGCTAGCTATCTAGTAGTACTTAATTACCTTGGATCGCACCCATTTCAGTTGTTGTGCCGAGTCACCTTGGACCTATTTGATGTACTTGGCCCAAGCCCTACCTGCCGGCAAAGAAAATGAATAAATGAGTTATTAATTAGTTGATATTAGGAAATGAAGTAATTAAAGAGGCCTACATAGTGCAATAATGATTGAAATTACCTATCAAGAAACCCCCTCACGATTTTGTATTCGGATGGAACCTTTAATAGCGAGTCGAGTACTTCATCTTTTCCCTTGTCAACTTCAATGATTAACAAGATCCAGTGGTAACTGCATAACTCATCGACGACACTTATTAAAATCTAGTAAGCAAAAAATAGAATTTGTAGTACAAGATATATATATATATATATATATATATATATATATATAACACTCACCCGAAGTGTTAAGAAAGTAGTATTTCTGGTTGGGTGTTTAGATGGATCAAAAATTCTAGCATTTTTTCTCTATGTCTTTTCTCAAATATGAAGTTTCCCATATCTTTTGATTAATCGTATTTGGGTCAATGAACCCAATGCCATAGCGTCCAGCTTGTTTCATTTCATACATCTTCATTCTGCACAATACCACAGAAACGAATATAGTGAGGATAATTCCAGGTAATGAACGAGAGCACAACTAGCTAGAGACTTTAAATTATAGAAATAAAATCACTTAGAGACAATAGCATCTGACTAAAGATTTGTCGAGTGCGTATTGATTGAATAACTGAAACAACTCTACATAATGAATCCACACATCGTTTTTATGGAAGTAATGCGTCTCTTGGACTCTCACCATGAGGGACTTTTCATTGGTATTTGCTGTTATTTTCTTGTACCACGTATGCACTTCATACATTCTCGTTGGTAGAAGCTTGACATCTTCAAGCTTGACCAGAGGTTTGCCATGGGCATATTGATATTTTACTTCTCACTCTTTAAGCACGGGCATTTCCTCAAGTCCTAGGAGTTGTTCAACAGTGACATCGACCTCTTTAGCCTGCCTTATATGGTCTTCGGTTACTTCTGGCTGACCGGCGGTATTGACAGGTGTTTGTACAATGAGCAGGGGGATCGATTGCACTACCCCCATTCTCCCAGCTGGGGGATAGTTTTCCCGCTTTTTTGCCAACTCCTTGGCTCGATCTTGAGCTTGACTCCTTTTGTCCTTCAAATTATGACTTCTTGATAGATCGCACATAGTCGCTGTCCTTCTGAGCCGGTCGAGCCATATCAATGAAGTGTCGTGATACATGCCCAGGTACTTTGTCCTTTGGCAGCTGGGGCGGTTTGGTCCAAAATGGGCCTTCAAATTGGCATCCAGTACGTTGTCGAGTTCCTCGTCGGTCAGGTGGTAAGGCAACTTCGGAAGAGCCTTGAGGCTTGGACCATATTTGAATTACTTGCTTGTTGTACCGCTAGTCGTCGTAGCTGGAACCTCTCTCTTCTTTTGTTTCTTAGGCGACAGAGCACGCTAAGTCAACGGAGCACGCTGACGACGTGCTAGACCTAGAGGAGGAGTCGGCTGACGCGGTGCCGGACTTGGAGGAGGAGGAGTTGGCTGATGTCATGCCAGACATGGAGGAGGAGTCGGCTGACGCCATGCCGGACTTGGACGAGGAGTCGGAGTCGACTGACGCGGCGACGGACTTGGAGGAGGAGGAGTTGGTGGACTTGGAAGGACGATGCAATACTTTTTCCATAGAATGATACGATGTATGGCCTCTCCCAGTGTTCTCTCCTCATCACCTCCAGGAATGTCAAGTTGTAGCTCGTGATATGCTGACATCACTTCATCAACCCCGACACGAGCATAGCCAACAGGAATGGGATTACAATGGAAGGTTGCTTCTGGAGGATTTGCTAAAGCATAGCCGTTCGCCACCTTCAAGGATAAGTTCTTCACTTTCATGTGTAGCTCATAGTTAGTCCTATCCTTGATATCATCCACAGGGTACCTAGCTAGCATTGCATCGTCATCGATATTGACCGGGGCGGAACCCACGCTGCTTCTCGGCATAGATGGGATGGTGGTATCCAATGCTGGATCGATATGCTCATGCTGTCGCTAAGATGCCCTTTCCTGACTGAGTGAGTCGATCTGCTCCTACTGCCGCCTGATTCTGGATTCCAACTCCAGGTGCTTTGATTCGAGGCCTTCAAGGTGGAGTGCTTCCTCCTTCTTCTGCTCCTCCTGCATCTTCTTTCTCGCACGGCTTCTATAGTTGTTGTTCCAATCAACAAACCCCTCAAACCACAGAACAACGCCTTTCCCTCATGTTCTTCCCCGGTGTTCAGGATTCTTCAGGATGCACTCAAGCTCATCGTCTTCTCTGTTGGGCGTGAACATCCCCATTCGAGCTTCTTCTATTTTCATCACAATTTCATCTGTCAGTTTTTTAAGACTTGCCTTCACCATAATAGCCCCTGTCTTTGGGTCCAACTCCCCCCCATGCGTGTAAAACCATGTCCTGCACCTCGGGGGCCAGGTCACGGTAACTGGAGTGACCCCTGCACCAATCATATCTTTTTTGGATTGTTCCCACTTATGAATGGACGTCTGGTAGCCACCTGGCTCCAAAGTATGGTGCCACTCCTTTTTCGCAGCATTAATCTTGTTCTTTCTCGACCGTTCCTTAGCTACTTCCGATTCCTTGAACTTCACGAAATCGTCCCAATGAGCTTTTACCTTCACCAGTGCTCCCTGGAATTTTGAAGTCGTCTTGCTTGCTTTGACGTACACAGCCATTGCATTTTTCTTGAAGGTGTTGAATGCGATCGCCATCTTTTTAAGAGCATAGTTTCTGACTTTATTCAGATCTGCATCTATCAAGTTATCTGGTAGTGTGAAATGTGACATCAGCTCGGTCCAAAGCACATCTTTTGCTCTTTCATCGAAACAAGTAACTCCTTGTCAATCTCCCTTTGCTGGCTTTTTCCATTCTTGTGTGGAGATCAGGATTTGGTCCGTGACAATAACTCTGCATTGATTCTTGAACTTGGTCGCATTTTTCTAAGGTTCAAGCAGTTCGCGAGCTAATGTATTAATGAAATCGATGCTGAACTTTACGCCAGCGTCCAACTTTCTGGCCGGGCCTCGCTTTACCCTATCACTTGTAGAAGATTTCCTCGATCCGGAGGGCTAAACGAAGAAAGATTGATTCGTTAATAGATATACCACTCAATTAAGACATGTAATGATCATTAGATGTCTTAGATAATAAATATACCTCGCCGGTCTTTGTTATTTGAAGAACATTTTCTTCGTCAAAATCGTTGTCGAATTCATCTATTCTTTTGTCTTCATCAAACATACAAGCCTCACCGGAATTTTTCAGATATTGCGTGCCATCATCATCTTCATGTTCATGCTCTGGGCTCGTGGAGCGTATGATGTCGAATAGAGCCTCTTCTCCTTCTCTGCTGGTATTGTCCATAGCTTATATTTAAATAACTGAGCAAAAAGGTAAAACAATTTAGTATTCAAATTATAATGCATGCAATCAATAAGGAAAATTGAATCATAGTACACAATATGCATCATTGAATATAATCTCGAATAAATTGTCTCGAATATTATCGAATATAATCTCGAATACATCTCGAGTACATCTCGAATATTATCATTGATGCATCTCGAATATTATTAATTATATAATATCACTACTATAGATCCAGTTGATGTCTCGCGCGGCAAGCGGTGGTCACTCAAAGAGAAGGAACTATGACATGATCATAGCTCGGGTGAGATCCCTGAAGAACCTGCCAAGTATTTGAGAACCTAACGTCCAACCACTGGTAGAAAACAGACCTTTTGTCCCAAGCATTAGTCCCGGTCTGGTTACGAGCCGGTACTAAAGACGGTATTAGTCCCGGTTCGTGCCGGCTCCAATGGCTAGGACCAGGGCAACCTTTAGTACCGGCTCATGAGCAATCTTTAGTACCGGTTCGTGTCACGAGCCGGTACTAAAGGGGCGTGGCAGGCTTTTGGTCAGACTTGGGCCCCGCGTGCACCTCTAGTACCGGCTGGTGACACCAACCGGTACTAAAGGGCAACCTTTAGTACCGGCTGGTGTCACCAGCCGGTACTAAAGACTTCATACATATACGGTAATTTTTAGGTTTTATATAATTTTAGTTTCAAAAATACTAGAGGTTTATAAAAGCTTTTAGAGTTTATTTTTGCTATTAGAGTTTTATAAAAGATTTTTAGTTGATTCTTTTTGCTATTGAATAATATTATTGTTCATAAAATAATATTAAATTGATTATTTTTAGTTCATTCTTTTTGCTGGATGCACTTCATGTACAAAACGGACAGTCTCTTTCGAAGTATCAGGGTTTCGGACGGAAACTCATCTGTTACAAAAGGCATTTCATTTTCTTGAACTTATTTGAACTCCAGGATTATTGTGTGTTCAAAATGCACCATTCAAAGCCACAACATCAATTTTCAACCCTTTATGACTTTATTTGTTATTTTTTATGCAGTTATGTATTTTTTGAGCTAAATGACCCAAAAATTGAAAAGCACTACAAATGAACTCTGAAAAGGTTGAAAGTTGGCATGGTATCATCATTTCACCCACATAGCATGTGCTAAAAAGTTCAGAGGGTTACAACAAAAGCTAGATGCACTTCGTGTACAAAACGGACAGTCTCTTTCGAAGTATCAGGGTTTCGGACGGAAACTCATCAGTTACAAAAGACATTTCATTTTCTTGTATTTATTTGAACTCTAGGTTTTTTGTGTGTTCAAAATGCACCATTCAAAGCCACATCATCAATTTTCAACCCCTTCTGACTTCATTTGTTATTTTTCATGCAGTTATTGATTTTTTTGAGCTAAATGACCCAAAAATTGAAAATCACTATAAATGAACTCTGAAAAGGTTGAAAGTTGGCATGTTATCATCATTTCACCCGCATAGCATGTGCTAAAAAGTTGAGAGGGTTACGGCAAAAGCTGGATGCACTTCGTTTACAAACGGACAGTCTCTTTCGAAGTATCAGGGTTTCGGACATAAACTCATCTGTTACAAAAGGCATTTCATTTTCTTGAACTTATTTGAACTCCATGCTTTTTGTGTGTTCAAAATGCACCATTCAAAGCCACATCATCAATTTTCAACCTTTTCTAACTTCATTTGTTATTTTTCATGCAGTTATTGATTTTTTTGAGCTAAATGACCCTGAACTTGAAAAGCACTACAAATGAACTCTGAAAAGGTTGAAAGTTGGCATGGTAAAACCATTTCACCCACATAATATGTGCTAAAAAGTTGAGAGGGTTACGGCAAAAGCTGGATGCACTTCGTGTACAAAACGGATAGTCTCTTTCGAAGTATGAGGGTTTCGGACATAAACTCATTTGTTGCAAAAGGCATTTCATTTTCTTGAACTTATTTGAACTCCAGGCTTTTTGTGTGTTCAAAATGCACCATTCAAAGCCACATCATAAATTTTCAACCCCTTCTGACTTCATTTGTTATTTGTCATGCAGTTGTTGATTTTTTCTAGCTAAATGACACGGTAATTGAAAAGCACTACAAATGAACTCTGAAAAGGTGGAAAGTTGGCATGGTATCATCATTTCACCCACATAGCATGTCCTAAAAAGTTGAGGGTTACAGCAAAAGCTGGATGCACTTCGTGTACAAAACGGACAATCTCTTTTGAAGTATCAGGGTTTCGGAGGAAACTCAACGGTTACAAAAGACATTTCATTTTCTTGAATTTATTTGAACTCCAGGTTTTTTGTGTGTTCAAAATGCACCATTACAAGCCACATCATCAATTTTCTACCCTTTTTGACTTCATTTGTTATTTTTCATGCAGTTATTAATTTTTTTGAGCTAAATGACCCGAAAATTGAAAAGCACTACAAATGAACCTTGAAAAGGTTGAAAGCTGGCATGGTATCATCATTTCACCCGCATAGCATGTGCTAAAAAGTTGAGAGGGTTACAGCAAAAGTTGGATGCACTTCGTGTACAAAACAGATAGTCTCTTTCAAAGTATCAGGGTTCCGGACGGAAACTCATCGGTTACAAAAGACATTTCATTTTCTTGAATTTATTTGAACTCCAGTTTTTGTGTGTGTTCAAAATGCACCATTCAAAGCCATGTCATCAATTTTCAACCCCTTCTGACTTCATTTGTTATTTTTCATGCAGTTATTGATTTTTTTGAGCTAAATGAATCTGAAATTGAAAAGCACTACAAATGAACTCTGAAAAGGTTGAAAGTTGGCATGGTATCATCATTTCACCCACATAGCATGTGCTAAAAAGTTGAGTGGGTTACGGCAAAAGCTGGATGCACTTTGTGTACAAAACGGACAGTCTCTTTCGGAGTATCAGGGTTTCGGACGAAAAGTCGCCTGTTACAAAGGCATTTAATTTTTGAACTCTCAATTTTTTAGCACATGCTATGTGGGCCAAATGATGATACCACGCCAACTTTCAACCTTTTCAGAGTTCATTTGTAGTGCTTATCAATTTCAGGGTCATTTAGCTCAAAAAATCATTAAATGCATGAAAAATAGCAAATGATGTCGGAAAGGGTTGAAAATTGATGGCCTCCCTTTGAATCGTGCATACTGAACGCAGAAAAAGTCTGTAGTTGAAATAAGTTCAAAAAAATGAAATGCCTTTGTAAGAGGCGAGTTTTCGTCTGAGACCCTGATACTTTGAAAGAGATTGTCCATTTTGTACACGAAGTGCATCTAGTTTTTGCCCTAACCCTCTCAACTTGTTAGCACATGCTATGTGGGTGAAATGATGATACGATTCCAACTTTCAACGTTTGCAGATTTCATTTGTAGTGCTCATCAATTTCAGGGTCATTTAGCTCAAAAAAATTCAGTAAATGCATGAAAAATAGAAAATGAAGTCGGAAAGGGTTGAAAATTGATGGCCTCCCTTCGAATGGTGCATACTGAACACACAAAAATTCTGGAGTTGAAATAAGTTAAAAAAATGAAATGCCTTTGCAACAGGCGAGTTTTCGTCTGAAACCCTGATACTTCGATAGACATTGTCCGTTTTGTACACGACGTGCATCCAGTTTTTTGCCGTAACCCTTTAAACTGTTTAGCACATGCTATGTGGGTGAAATGATGATACGACGCCAACTTTCAACCTTTTCAGAGTTCATTTGTAGTGCTTATCAATTTCAGGGTCATTTAGCTCAACAAAAATCAGTAAATGCATGAAAAATAGCAAATGAACTCAGAAAGGGTTGAAAATTGATGTCCTCCCTTCGAATGGTGCATACTGAACGTACGAAAAGTCTTGAGTTGAAATAAGTTAAAAAAATGAAATGCCTTTGTAACAGGCGAGTTTTCGCCTGAAACCCTCATACTTCGAACGAGATTGTCCGTTTTGTACACGAAGTGCTTACAGTTTTTGCGGTAACCCTTTCAACTTTTTAGCACATGCTATGTAGGTGAAATGATGATACCATGCCAACTTTCAACCTTTTCAGAGTTCATTTGTAGTGCTTATCAATTTTAGGGTCATTTCGCACAACAAAAATCAGTAAATGCAAGAAAAATAGCAAATGAAGTCGGAAAGGGTTGAAAATAGATTGCCTCCCTTCGAATGGTGCAGACTGAACGCATGAAAAGTCTGGAGTTGAAATAAGTTAAAAAAATGAAATGCCTTTGTAACAGGCGAGTTTTCGCCTGAAACCCCGATACTTCGAAAGAGATTGTCCGTTTTGTACACGAAGTGCATCCAGTTTTTACCCTAACCCTCTCAACTTGTTAGCACATGCTATGCGGGTGAAATGATGATACGATGCCAACTTTCCACCTTTGCATATTTCATTTGTAGTGCTCATCAATTTCAGGGTCATTTAGCTCAAACAAAATCAGTAAATGCATGAAAAATAGAAAATGAAGTCAGAAAGGGTTGAAAATTGATGGCCTCCCTTCGAATGGTGCATACTGAACACACAAAAATTCAGAGTTGAAATAAGTTAAAAAAATGAAATGCCTTTGTAACAGGCAAGTTTTCGTCTAAAACCATGATACTTCGAAAGAGATTGTCCGTTTTGTTCACGAAGTGCATCTAGTTTTTGCTGTAAACCTCTCAACTTTTTAGCACATGCTATGTGGGTGAAATGATGATACCAAGACAAATTTCAACCATTTCAGAGTTCATTTGTAGTGCTTATCAATTTCAGGGTCATTTAGCTCAAAAAACCAGTAAATGCATGAAAAATAGCAAATGAACTCGGAAAGGGTTGAAAATTGATGGCCTCCCTTCAAATGGTGCATACTAAACACACAAAAAGTCTGGAGTTGAAATAAGTTAAAAAATGGAATGCCTTTGTAACGGGTGAGTTTTCGTCTGAAACCGTGATACTTCGAAGGAGATTGTCCATTTTGTACACGAAGTGCATCCAGTTTTTGCCGTAACCCTCTCAACTTTTTGGCACATGATATGTGGGTGAAATGATGATACCATGCCTACTTTCAACAATTTCAGAGTTCATTTGTAGTGCTTATCAATTTCAGGGTCATTTAGCTCAAAAAAAATCAGTCAATGCATGAAAAATAGCAAATGAAGTCGTTAAGGGTTGAAAATTGATGGCGTCCCTTCAAATGGTGCATACTAAACACACAAAAAGTCTGGAGTTGAAATAAGTTAAAAAAATGAATGCCTTTGTAACGGGTGAGTTTTCCTGTGAAACCGTGATCCTTCGAAAGAGATTGTCCATTTTGTACATGAAGTGGATCCAGTTTTTGCCGTAACAGTCGTGGATTTATCACGACAGATGTCCGGGTGAACGTACTTGGATTCGAGGCCATCGCTAATGTGATGGACTGAAAGGGGTTGATTGGGACGAAGGACACAGGTTTACCCAGGTTCGGCCCCTCAAGTCGAGGTAATAGCCTACGTCCTGTTTGTGCTTGTATTGCTTGTTGTATCGATTACAAGGGACCTAAAGCTTGACCTAGTTCTCGATAACCTGACCTCTAAGTCGCCCCGGGTCTGCCTTTATATAAGAGGTCAGGACCACGGGTCTTTACAATTGTCTAACCGAGTCTCATTGCCTATCCGAGTCTTACTCTATCTTCTTGTCCAAACTGTCCCGAGCGGCTTGGACGCCTGGGTATTCTTAGTCCGGGCCACCTTGCGGCCCACACCATGAGTCGCCTATCTTCATGGCCCGTAGGCTTTACGGCTCACCCTTGGGCCGTCTCACGAGCCATCAACGTGACCCAGAGCCTTCAAGGGTGGGTTATATTGCGGGGTTATATCCCCGACATTAGGCCCCAGGTTGAATTGAGCTTGCTCACTTCATCCTTATCTTCTGCTTTTTGGCGAGTCGCCCGGTGATGACCCGACGTGACGTCACGAGATCTGCTGACGTATCACCGAATCTTTTATTAAACGGTCAGCCCAAAAATTGAGGCGTCCGCCTCGGTCAAATGGTTTCCGCCACCTAGATTTTCGTGCCTGCGTCGTATTCTCTTTAAATAAGACCTGTTGCAGGGGGCAACTTTCCTTCTCCCGCTCTCCCTTTGTCTTCTTCTCTTCATCATCACTACTCCAGTGCTCCCTGCTCCGGCGCCGTCTTCTCATCATCGTCAACCAGGCCGCTGCATCAACCTGAGTCGTACGAGAGTCTCTTTCGCGTCCGTCGCTCCATCATCGGTAAGTCCAAGCTCCCCCTAGATCCATAGCTGGCATAGTAGGGTTCGCGGGAAGCTCCGCCGCCGCCGCTCGGTCTCCTCCATCGCCACCATTAGGGTATTCTGACGCCGTCGACGTCTTTAATGCGCGGACCGTTGCGACTCTGTTTCATTCTTCTCTGTTTCGCCTGTTCTTCGCTAGGTCTAGAAATAAGAACCTATTTTCCTGTTTTTGTAGATCCATAATTGCAACGGTAGTTTGTGAAACCTGTTTTTCAGGACTTAGCCGATTTTCGCTCCTCCTTTCTTTGTTGAACCGCCAGACCTCTCCGGTTCTCATCAGTTGGACTATGACGTAGTGTTTGTAGAGCCCTTAAAATTATAAGCCGTCACAGATATTGCTTGCTCTTAACTCGCCGCATATTTAATTTTGCACAGTCTCTAAGCCGCCACCATGTCCCGCGCTTCCAACTCAAGAAAGTGGGTCGGATCTTGCGTCACAGAAGAGTACTTAACGGATTTTGTTGACGCGGGCACTCTTCCTTCCAAGGGGGTCCTTCACTGGCGGGTTCCAGGTGACGAGACTCGGCCCTCTCCCCAAAAAGGAGAGGTAGTAGTTTTCTCTGACCACATCGAGCGAGGGTTCGTGTTGCTCGGCTCTAAATTCTTCCGTTACGTTCTCCATTTGTACAAGCTTCCCCCTCAAGACTTGGCCCCCAACTCCATTTCAAACATATGCAATTTCCAAGTCCTCTACGAAGTCTACCTGCAAATCAAGCCGTCTATGGGTTTGTTTTGAGAGTTCTTCTATGCCAACCGCAAAACCAAAATGAAAGCCGATCCGAGTCTGGAACTTGGTGGTATTTCCATTCAACGACGTAGAGACATCATCTTTCTAGCTGCGCTGATGCCGAGTCATCCAAAGGATTGGAACAAGACTTGGTTCTACAGCAAGAACACCTCTCCTAAAGATGAGCGCCCATTGCCGGGTTATCATCCCTCCCGGCTCAGGACAGATTCAGAGCTTCCTGGCCGGCTCTCAATTTCAGAGCGTGCCAGGTATGAGCCGGCTCACGCCAAGATCAAGGCACTCATGGCCAACGGTTTGACCGGACTGGATTTGATTTGCTGCTGGATTTCATGGCGGATCATGTCGTTAAGCCATAGAAGCCGGCTTATGTGTGAATATGAAGGCAAGTATGACAGCTCCTTGTGCTTCAGTCAATCAACCCTGACAGAGGATGACATCACCACTGTCATCTGGAGCCTTGTTCATGAAGCCTCCGGCTCATGCAGCGCCATTGGCTTGGCGCCTTTTAGTGTCAACAATCTGGCTCCAGATGTAAGTCAATTTCTTCCCATCCGTCTCTTGGATGCTGCTTGTACCTTGCTGATCTATTATTCTTCTCCGGGTTATTTCCGCAAGCCGACTCTGATTTCTGGAAGAAGGAGTACGTCCCTCCTCCGAAGAACCTCAATAAGAAGGCCCCAGCCAAGAAGCCAAAGAAAGACGCCCCGGGAGAGGAGTGGTTTGACCCGCCACAGTCATCCAGCTCAGAGGTAAAATTTTAGTTGTTTGCTTGATTCTTTGTCTTGCTGTTTTACCAATGCTTGTTTTTTACTCACAGGATGAAGTGGAGACCAGCCGCGCCAATGCCCTTGAGGTAAACTATGTCTCTTTCGGTTCAGAATATTTTGTCCCCCGAAAGCCGCGGCGGGTTGCCAGAAAAGTTCCTCTTTCTCATCCTCTCACTTACCTGGCTCCCGATTTTCTTTTGAAAAAGCAACAACAGGCTAAACGTCGCCAGACCCGAAGCACCGGCTCTACTGAGCTTATGTCCGGCTTGCCGAACTCTCCGGCTCCGAAGAAACGCCCTGCTGAGGTATGTGTTCCTGTTTGATTCATTTCTCTTTATAACCTTAGTGCCGTCTCATCCTTCTTGAATTTCATCTCAAAAATCGCCCTCTTCCGACAACTCTTCGGCGACCGCTCTGCCACCTCTGAAGGTCAACCCGCTGTAAGTGTTTTTCTACTATAATAAGGAGTTCTTTGTAGGGTAGTAATATCCTTTGGATTCTCACTTTTGTATCTTGCAGTGCTCAAGCCAAGTGTCGGAAAACCAACAAGCCCTCCCCCAGTCCTGCTGCTCAAGAGCCGGAGCAAGAACAACCGGAGGAGCCACAACCGGATGGAGATCCGCCAATTGCCTCCACTGAGCCAGCTGCTAAAGATATCATCCAGGAGAGCCCTCTAAGGGGTCCTTCAAAACCGCCAAGTCCTGCCAAGACCACTGCAACTCCGGAGGTTGTGATCATTGGCTATGCTCCCTAGCCCCCTCCGGCTCATGTGCTGACCAGCCATAAAGAGTCCGCCGAGGCCTCCAAGAAGCTGGATTTCGACTCTTCCTTTGATAAGATGATGGACGAAGAACTCCATGCCGTGTATACGAACCGGCTTACCACCAGTCGGGATCTGGAGCTTCGGCTGGTAACTTCGATGAAAACAAAATATGAGGTATTCCTCTTGCTGCTATAACCTTACTTAGCCCCCAAGGTCCGGTTCAATCTCGTTAAGAGGTGAACCGGGTCTTTCCTGATCCTTTGTAGAAAATCCAAAGCTTTTGTCCCCAAGGGCCGGCTCAATTTGTTAGAGTTGAGTCGGAACTTCACTATAGATAGCGTGAAGAGGCATATCATAGCCCCCAAGTTCCGGATTAACTTTTATTATAAGGAAATTTGAAGAGGCATATCATAGCCCCCAAGTTCCGGATTAACTTTGATGAAGATGAGCCGCAACTGTGTTGTATGCTCGAAGATTAAATATACATTAGCCCCCAAGTGTCAAACATATTGCTTGCAATCTACTTGAAACTTGCATAATTTTGTCTTTAACCTTCACCATTTGATATGACTTCCATTCTGGCGACTTATCCTGTATTTTGACGTGTCACAGGAAGCTTTAACCGAAGCCGGGTCACAGTTGATGGACCTGAAGACCAACTTGGCGGCTCAACAAGAGGCCCACAGCATTGCCGATGAAAAGTGCCAGCTTCTCTCTGAGGAGTTGGCCATAATCAAAGCTGAGTTCGCTGCTCTTAAGGAGTCAGCTGAATCTGAGAAGACTGCCTTGACCCAACGGGCGGATGACGCCGACCAGCGGCTGATAGGTGTGGAGGATGAACTCCAAGGCTTGAAGCGCCACATAAGCAAAATGTCAGCCACCCTCTTTGGTAAGCTTCTGACAACTTTGTGTTTCGAATGGTTTCATCTTTACTTAGACTGGCGACTCATCTAAGTTGTCCGGTTTATACAGGTCCTAGGAGCCGGCTGTTGGCTTCTGATAGCCTGCTGCCGTTGAAGGCCATCTATTCCTTAACTGAGCACTTGTACTGTGGTGCAATCTGTAATATCAAGGCCGTGCAATATAAGGATAAAATTCCGGCGAATCTCAAAGGTGTCTTAGAGCTCTTCTCCACCATGCCAAAATAGATCACCGAACTCAAGAAATCAGCCGCCCGCCAAGGGGCCATTGCGGGCATCAGTCGGGCTTTGGCCTTTGCGCCGGGCCTAATATCCGCCAAGATGATGGAGGTCTTCCCTTCAAGAAAAGATGACGGCTCGGAGATTACTGACGCCGACTATAGCCGGTGCATGAAGCAGTCCCGGTTGTTAGCTTCTGTCTTGGCGGAGGAGGTTGATCTGTCAACTTATCAAGCAGCTTATGACTCGGAGCAGAAGAGGGTCCGGGGTCCTCTGTACGAGTGCAAAGATTTGACGCCTGCTCGGAGTAAGGACCTCTTTGCTCCAGATCTTGACCCGTCACCCTTTTTTGAGGGCTGTTTTGCAGCTCTAATGAACTGCAATTGGGATTTGGACAACCTCTAGATCAAGGCCCCAGAAGAGCCGGCGCAGGATGACCCGTCAGCTAACTAGCTTCTGCTTTAAGATCTTGTATCCGCTTAACCCGCCGTGTGACGGCTGAAAAACTTTGTCTGAAATTTTGATCTCCTCTGGGAGTGTAATAGCTATATGAAAACTTTTCTGAAATTAGTCATGATGTTCTTATAAGATGATCCGGCTTTTGGTCTACCATTTGTCTTTGTATGCTTTGAGTTATGTACACTTGCCTTGGTCATCATATAAGATACCTGCAGCCAAGATTAGGTACGCCACACCCGGAGATGGTGACTCCCTCTTTGATAATTACGGCCAATCTGGCTAGCCGGAAATGGCATAAAGCCTGGCTAATAAGGCATTTAGAAGATACACCTGGATGTAACAATATGGCGTAAACGTTGGCGGATAAGCATTAGAACCTGTACCCGAAGGTAAGAAGCAGCCCTCGCCGCGGCTAATTTTTCCTTAGCCGGATTTTTATGAGAACAGTTAATAGGCGTTAGAAGTTGTACCCGAATGTAAAAAGCCGCCGTTCACTGCACCTAAGTTACCTTAGCTGTTTTTACATGGCCTTAGGCCGGCTAATAAGCATTAGAAGCTTTACCCGGAGGAAGAAAGCCGCCGTTCGCGGGTCATGAGACGTTTGCTACCCGTCGGTAAAAAACCTCTTATAACCGCGGCTAAACTGGTTAGCCGAAGATGGCATAAAGCCGGCTAATAGGGTGTTAGAAGCAATACCCGTCGGTAAGAAGCCCCCCTCAGCAATTACCGCGTAACCCGCTGGCGGATAGGCATTAGAAGCTGCACCCAAAGGCGAGAAGCCGCCCTCGCCACGACTAATTACCTTAGTCGGGTTTTTTTGTGGCAAAATGCCAGCTTAATAGGTGTCTACCACCGTTCAGCAATACGACGCAAAGCGCCGGCGTATAGGCGTTACAAGCTGCACCCGAAGGCGAGAAGCCGCCCTCGCCGCGACTCGTTGTCTTGAGCCGGATTTTGTGGCATAACGCCTGGCTAATAGGCATCTACTGCCGTTTGCCGACCTTAGTTGATGCATCAACCGGAATATTGCTTAATCTTCTCTTATACGAGGATGCATGAAATAGCAGAGGCTTCCTTGTTTATTCATATAACTGTGGTATGTACAATGATAGTGTACAATGGTAGATCTTTACACCCTTAGGTGAAATAAGGCCGGAGATGCGTGATGTTCCATGGCCGACGGGTCTCCTGACCCGCCGTATCTGAGTCGTCTCGGACATCGACAAGCTAATATGACCTGTTGTTGAGATTTCTGCTGACCACAAAGGGTCCTTCCCATGGAGGTGATAGTTTATGCATATTTGTCTGGTCCTGAATCAGTCGGAGCACCAAGTCGCACTCCTGGAACGTTCGGGCCTTGACCCTGTGGCTGTGATAGCGGTGCAGGTCTTGTTGATAAATTGCCGATCGGGCTGCTGCTAACTCTCGTGCCTCTTCCAAAGCATCCAATGCATCTCGGCGCGTCGTCTCGTTGTCTGTCTCAACGTAAGCCACCACCCTTGGCAAGTCATGCCGGATGTTGCTGGATAAGACGACCTCAGCACCGTACACCTTAAAGAAGGGCGTGAAACCCATGGACCTGTTAGGGGTGGTTCTGATGCTCCATAAGACGGAAGGTAATTCTTCGACCCAACACCCAGGCGTTCGCTGCAAAGGAACCATAAGCCGTGGCTTAATCCCTCTTAGAATTTCCTGATTGGCGTGCTCCGCCTGACCGTTGGACTGTGGATGTGCCACGGCTGAAATATCAAGCCAGATATGTTCTTCATCATAGAATTTCTTCATATCCCCCTTAGATAGATTTGTACCATTATGAGTGATGATGCTGTGCGGGTAACCAAAGCGGTAGATTAGCTTTTTGATAAACAGAACTACTGTAGCTGCATCACATTTGCTGACCGGCTCTGCCTCTACCCACTTGGTAAGTTTATCAACCGCCACCTGGAGGTGCGTTTTCTTGTCCTTGGACCTCTTGAAAGGCCCTACCATGTCCAGCCCCCAGACCACAAACGGCCAAGTGATTGGTATCATCCTCAACTCTTGAGCCGGAACATGAGCACGCCAGCTAAATTTCTGACAACCATCGCACTTACGGACTAAGTCCTCTGCATCTTTGTGAGCCGTCAACCAGAATAACCCGTACCGGAAAGCCTTGGCCTCTAAAGATTTTGAGCCGGCATGGCGTCCACAATCTCCAGCGTGGATTTCACTCAAGATCTGCCGGCCCTCCTCTGGTGAAACACAACGTTGAAAAAACCCTATTACACTGCATTTATGCAACTCACCGTTAACTATCGTCATGGAATTAGAAAGGCGGGTGATCTTTCTGGCTAGATCTTCATCCTCTGGTAACTCGCCCCGGGTTAAATAGGCCAAATAAGGAATAGTCCAATCTGGGATAACATGTAGAGCCGCCACCAATTCTGCCTCCGGGTCACGAACAGCCAAATCCTCCTCTGAAGGTATCTTGACAGTCGGATGATATAAGACGTCCAGAAAGACATTAGGCGGCACCGGCTTACGTTGGGAACCTAGCCGTGATGAAGCATCAGTCGCCTCGTTCTTCCGATGATCAATGTGATCTACCTGATACCCTTTGAAGTGACCCGCAATAATATCAACCGCCTACCTATAAGCCGCCATCCGTGGGTCTTTGGAGTCCCAAGTGCCAGAAACTTGCTGAGCTACAAGATCCGAGTCGCCCAAACACCTGACCCAGCTCAAATTCATCTCCTTGGCTAATCTAAGACCATGAAGCAAAGCCTCATACTCAGCCGCATTGTTAGTGCATGGGAACATCAGCCGGAGCACATAACAAAACTTGTCACCCTTTGGGGATATCAGGATAACCCCTGCTCCGGAGCCCTCTAACTGCTTGGATCCATCAAAGTGTATAGTCCAGTATATATTATCTGGCTTTTCTTCGGGAGCTTGGCACACTATCCAATCATTGATGAAATCCACCAAAGCTTGGGATTTGATCACCGTGCGAGGAACATACTTTACATTAAGAGGTCCCAGCTCAAAGGCCCATTTGGGAATCCTCCCTGTGGCTTCTCTGTTCTGGATAATATCTCCCAACGGAGCAGAACTGACCATAGTTACCTGGTGCCCTAGAAAGTAGTGCTTTAACTTGCGATTGGCCATAAAAAACCCCGTATACCAGCTTCTTCCAATGCAGATATCTCTGCTTAGATTCTTTTAGGACCTCACTGATATAATAAACCGGCCTTTGCACAGGATACTCCGTCCCAGCCTCCTTGCGCTCGACCACAATTGCGATGCTGACTGCCCTGTTGTTAGCCGCCACATAAAGGAGCAACGGTTCTGTCTCAGCCGGAGTGGCTAACACTGGCGGCTCAGTGAGTTGTTTCTTAAGCGCCTCAGGTGCTTCACCCACCATCTTGCTCTAGGCAAACTTGTCTGTCTTTTTCATCATCTGATATAAAGGGATAACTTTCTCTCCAAGACGGCTTATGAACCGGCTCAACGCAGCAATCCGCCCTGCTAAGCGCTGAACGTCGTTAATGCAAGTCACTCTCTTAGAGAAGTAATAGCTTTGATTTTGTCCGGGTTAGCCTCGATGCCACGCTTAGAGACCAAGAAACCCAAAAGCTTTCCTGCTGGAACACCAAAGACACACTTGGTCGGGTTAAGCATCATCTTGTAGACTCGGAGATTGTCAAAGGTTTCCCTTAGCTCCTCCAAAAGAGTTTCCTTCTTTCTGGATTTGAGCACGATGTCATCTACATAAGCATGAACATTACGTCCAATTTGACTGTGAAGGCAATTCTGCACGCATCATTGATAAGTTGCCTGGGCACTCTTGAGCCCAAAAGTCATAGAGACATAACAGAACATCCCAAAGGGTGTAATAAACGACGTCTTCTCCTGGTCTTTCACTGCCATCTTGATCTGATGATAACCTGAGTAAGTATCGAGGAAGCATAAACTTTCACATCCGTCTGTAGCATCAATGATCTTATCAATTCGAGGGAGGGCAAAAGGATCGGTCGGACAAGCTTTGTTAAGGTTAGTGTAGTCTACACACATACGCCAGGTGCCGTTATTTTTGTGCACCAGCACTGGGTTAGCCAACCATTCTGGGTGAAAAACTTCAACAATAAAGCCAGCAACCAAGAGCCGGGAAAATTCTTCCCCAATAGCCTTGCGCCTCTCCTCATTGAACCGCCGCAGGAACTGTTTGATCAATTTAAACTTTGGATCCACATTAAGGTTGTGCTCAGCGAATTCTCTCGGTACACCCGGCATGTCAAAAGGTTTCCATGCAAAGATGTCCTGATTCTTACGGATGAATTCGATGAGCACGCTTTCCTATTTGGGATCCATATGAGCTCCAATGATGAACTGCTTAGATGAGTCACCCGGATTGAAATCTACTGCCTTGGTATCATCCACTGAAAATTTGAGGGGCAACTCAACCTCCTTGGTGGGCTTTTTCAGGGGGGTCATATCCTTCGGATCAACATTCTCTTTATAAAACTTAAGCTCCTCCTGAGCGCAACTGGACTCTGCGTAAGCTGCATCCCCTTCTTCACACGCAATAGCCATGTTTCGGTTACCATGAATGGTGATGGTACCATTTAAGCCGGGCATCTTGAGCTGCAAGTAAACATAGCAAGGCCGAGCCATGAACTTAGCATAAGTCGTCCGTCCAAACAAGGCATGATAAGGGCTCTTGATCTTCACCACCTCAAACAATAAGGACTCCACTCTGTAGTTGTACTCGTCGCCAAAAGCCACTTCCAAAGAAATCCTGCCCACCGGATGTGCCGACTTACCTGACACCACACCATGAAAAATCATGGACGAAGGTTGTAAGTCCTTGTCGAGCAACTTCATCCACCGGAAGGTGTCATAATAAAGGATGTTTATGCTGCTGCCGCCATCCATGAGCACCTTGTTCAACATATATCCACCCACTTGGGGGGCCACAACCAAAGCCAGCCACCCCGGGTCATCAACGCGTGGCGGGTGATCTTCATGGCTCCATGTTATGTCATATTCAGACCACTTCAGATATTGTGGAAGAGCCGGCATAACCGCATTGACTGCCCATTTACGCAACTTCTGGTCCCGTCTATTGAGGCTACTCGTGAAGATGTGGTATTGCCCGGAGCTGAGCTGCTTCGGATTACTCTGAAAGCCGGACTAATTCCGCTGTTGCTGCTGTTGTTGATTATTATTACCAGAACGTGGCTGGTGTCCCCCGTGATTATCCTGACCCGGATGACCGCATGCTGAACCGCCAGAGCCAAAACTGGCTCCTGACCCGCCAGAACCAAATCCAGCTCCTGACCCGTCACGTCCTGGGCCGCCTAGCAGGCTGCCCCCGCGATGGTAGGTTGTGTGACATACCGCTTGAACCTCTGCATAAAAGAACAACTCTCCCATGTATGATTCGCCAGCCTATCAGGCAAACTGTGATTCAGACAAGGTCGCTTAAGCATCTCTTCCATGTTCGAGGAAAAATTATCCCTGCTCGAGGGCGGCCCAAACGTCCTATTGCCCTTGGGGTGATTTTGCCCAGCGTTTGTGTTGGCCACCAGCTCTGACCTGGCCTCTGGATTCTTACGTTTACTCTGGTTACCATAGTTCACTGTGCCCTTGCCTTGGTTGCCCTTCTTGCCTTGACTAGCCTTTTCCTCATCAGAACCCGCATCCTTCATGCTGTCTGAGTCGGCGTACTTCGTGAGAGCCTTCATGAGCTCTCCCATGTACAGGCACGTATGCTTGATCCGGCCAAGTTTCTGTTTTAAAGGAACAAAATGGCAATTCTTCTCTAAAATCAACACCGCTTGAGCCGCTGTGATCTGCTCTGATGAGTGAATAATTGTCGAGACCTGCCATACCCAATGATGAGCCGACTCGCTCTCCTGTTGGACATAGTGATCAAGATCCACAATGGTCATAGGCTGCTTGCATGTCCCTTGAAAGTTTTTGATGAACCGAGCCCTAAGCTTCGCCCATGAATTGATGGTATGAGGTGGCAACCCTTTTAGCCATGTACGAGCCGGGCCTTCAAGCATCATGATGAAATATTTGGCACAAACCGCCTCACTAACATCCAACATCTCCATGGCCAGCTCATAGCTTTCCACCCAGGCCTCTGGGGGTAAATCAGCGGTGTAATTTGGGACCTTGCGGGCACCTTTAAAGTGTTTCGGCAACCGCTCGCTCCGGAGAGCCGGCGATAGACACGGCGGCCCTCCTATCCTGGGGATTACTCCTGCCCCTATGGAAACGGATGGCCCGGGCTCTTGGTAAGACGGCCTAGCTAGCGCCTCTTGCGGGCTTCCTGCATGGTCTACACGTGCCTGTGTACCTCTTCGCGGTCGGTGACCCGTTGGAATTTCTCTGTGATGGTTATTGCTAGAACCTGCTGGTGACTCGTAGCGCCGGCTAAAGCTATGGCTGGGAAGATGGGTTGAATGGACGTGGCTCCGGTTGTGAGCGTACCTCTCTTGCTGGGCCATGGCCATCTGCAAGTACCCGATGGAGTTCCACACATCCTCCGCAAAGGGTGCTTCATCCGGGATAGGGATCGTCTCAAGCCGGGTGGCAGCTGCTACCAAATTATTGGCCGGGTTAGAATAATGACCCGCCGGCGTTGGAAAGCCCCCAGGTGAAGTTGGGTTAGGTTGGGCCGGATGAGTCGCTGGCCGTTCCGTTGGGCAGCTCTCGGGCGCGCCCGCGGCTCGCCCTGCGCCAGGGGTATTAAAGAGGTTCCTTGCTTCATAACGCTCTGGTAGACGGGACTGATGCCTCCTCCTGTGTACCGCCATTGCTGACCTTTGCTCCAGCCCTAGGCGGAAAGCATCTGTCTTGATACGTTCTGCTTCTTCTTCCATCTGGACATTCAGCTCAGCCATCATTTGTCATTCCTCTGCCATCTGGCCCTTGATCCGTGCAATCTCTATATTCCGAGCTGCTTGATTATCTAGTGTCATTTCAGTGGCCATGAGAGCCGCAAGTTCATCCATCAGCTGCACAAGAACTTGAGCTGGCGGTGGCGGGCTATCACCCGAAACGGCGGCTCCCGCGGCTGTGCTACCAATAGCTGGGGCTGATCCTGCCATGAAAACCGCCGCATGAACCAGAGGTTTTAAAGCATCCGAATCAAAGCCATCCGACTTAGAGTATGCATTGTCATAGCCCCCAAGGCCTCCGTTGTGGAGCTGGTACATTGATTCTGTTTCTCCACTTGAAGATTCATCTTCTGAATAGACAAGGGTTTCCTGTGACCCGGAAGCTTCTAGATCCCTACCTTGCGTGAAGCCTACGAAGACATGCTTCTGACCTGGATTGGTGCTAGCAGGCCGCACATTACTTGCAAATTGGACAGGCCGAGCCGGCTCGACAATGTTGGTGCAAATGTCCGGCCTGGGTGTAGATCCATCAACCTTTCCGATGAAACACATGGATTCTGTCGAACGGGACTTGGAATCCATACTCCACGGACTCAGCATCAAGCCCCCAACCGGCATCGTCGATGTAGAACCGGCCATGGCGACTCTTGCTCATCCTTCCGACCATGTATCCCTCGAGCCCTGGGAGAGAGCCCTTTGAGAACTCAACACCACCAAGCGCAAGCCCCACGGTGGGCGCCAACTATCGTGGATTTATCATGGCATATGTCTGGGTGAATGAACTTGGATTCGAGGCCATCACTAATGTGATGGACTCAACGGGGTTGATTGGGACAAAGGACATGGGTTTACCCAGGTTCGGCCCCTCAAGTTGAGGTAATAGCCTATGTCCTGCTTGTGCTTGTATTGCTTGTTGTATCGATTACAAGGGAGCTAAAGCTTGACCTCGTTCTCGATAACCTGATCTCTAAGTCGCCCCGGGTCTGCCTTTGTATAAGAGGTCAGGACCACGAGTCTTTACAATTGTCTAACCGAGGCTCATTGTCTATCCGAGTCTTACTCTATCTTCTTGTCCAAACTGTCCCGAGCGGCTTGCACGCCCGGGTCTTCTCAGTCCAGGCCACCTTGCGGCCCACACCATGAGCCGCCTATCTTCATGGGCCGTAGGCTTTACGGCTCACCCTTGGGCTGGCTCACTAGCCATCAACATGACCCGGAGCCTTCAAGGGCGGGTCATATTGCGGGGTTATATCCCCAACAGTAACCCTCTCAACTTTTTAGCACATGATATGTGGGTGAAATGATGATACCATGCCAACTTTCAACCTTTTCAGAGTTCATTTGTAGAGCTTATCAATTTTAGGGTCATTGAGCTATAAAAAATCAGTAAATGCATGAAAAATAGCAAATGAAGTCGGAAAGGGTTGAAAATTGATGGCCTCCCTTCGAATGGTGCATACTGAATGCACAAAAAGTCTGGAGTAGAAATAAGTTAAAAAAATGAACTGCCTTTCTAACAGGCGAGTTTTCGTTTGAAACCCTGATACTTCGAAAGAGATTGTCCATTTTGTACACAAAGTGCATCCAATTTTTGCCGTAACCCTCGCAACTTTTTATAGCATGCTATGTGGGTGAAATGATGATATCATGCCAACTTTCAACCTTTTCAGAGTTCATTTGAAGTGCATTTCAATTTCTGGGTTATTTAGCTCCAAAAATTCAGTAAGTGCATGAAAAATATCAAATGAAGTAAAAAAGGGTTAAAAATTGATGATGTGGCTTTGAATGGTGCATTTTGAAGACACAAAAAGTATGGAGTTCAAATAAGGGGAGGTGTTGTCATGTGATTCAAGTGGTGAACACTTCGAAGGCTCGAGAGGGCGGGCTTGGGTGGAAAACGGGATGACGTGCAGCAACCGGGGCTATTGTGGGCTACATGGCGAGTGCATGCACTGTGTTGTCACACTCCTCTAGCTCGTCGAGTGTGATTTGTGCTCGGCACCGCTGATGCCTGGCCGTGCACAGTCGATGGACGTGGACATGCTCGATCGGCCGGTTGCAGGCAAACCTTTATGTGGCGAACATTAGATAAACACTTATTGCAGATCCAAAGTTATCCTAAAAAGAAAATAGAGATCGAAATAAAGCAGACAACAATTCTTGAGTGTAGAAAAATTCTTGAGTTCAAATATGTTTAAAAATTTGAAATCCTTTACTAACAGACGTGTTTTCGTCCGATAAAAGTTATATATCTAAACTTGATATTATATTAAATTTATGCAACTAAAATTATCAATGTTTTTTTTGTTAAAAACTTTAATAGCAAAAATAATATTCATACAGTATTTTTTGTTAAGAACTTTTAATATGCAAAAAATAACATAAAAATAGCAAAAGTGAAAATAGATGCACTTATAGAGAAAATTCAACCTAAATTTAAAGTTCTAATTAGGCGCCTAACTAGCATTTTGAATTTAGGTCAAATTTTTTGTATAAGGGCATATATTTTCAATATGAGAGGAGCTCAATGTAGCAGCCATGGCGGGGCTTATAAACAGTTTCGGGCAACCTTCGCTTGGTGAGGTGGGACTAAACTGCCACCACACCGCTGTGCGAGGCCATTGGTCCCGATTGGTGGCTCCAACCACGACTACAGGTTAGCCCATAGTCGCGGGGGGAGCCTATAGTAGCTGACGCCAGCCTGCCACCACATCTTTAGTGCCGGTTGGAGCCACAAACCGGGACTAAAGGTCCATAACGAACCGACACTAATGATCACATTAGTGCCAGTTCAAAAGCCAACCGGGACTAATGGTGCATACAAAAGGTCGGTTTTCTACTAGTGTTGCTTGAGTGACAGAAGCATAAACCCGAGTAGGTGGGTTGTTGCATATGGGAGTAAAGAGGACTTGATACCTTATAATGATATGGTTGGGTTTTACCTTAATGATCTTTAGTAGTTGCGGATGCTTTCTAGAGTTCCAATCATAAGTGCATATGATCCATTAGCTTATGCCTCTCCCTCATATAAAATTGCAATAATGATTGATGGTCTAGTTATCAATTGCCTAGGGACAATTCCTCAACTATATTATATCGGAGAAGTTTGCACTTATTAAGGATTATATAGATGGGTTGCCTTTTACTATTACACAAGATGATTTTGATAGATATAATATGCATGTGCTTGCTTATCCTACTTGCAATTATTATGAGAGAGGAACTACATCTCCACCTCTCTATGTTTCCAATATGATAAAATTGCAAGAAACTGCTTATGCTATGTATTGGCCTTTACTTTGTGTGCATGAATTGTTCTTTTATGACATGCCGATGCATAGGAAGAGAGTTAGACTTTGTAGTTGTGTTATATATGTTACTCTATGCTCAATACTAAATTACAAATCACTATTAATTAAAATTCGCTTTGATACACCTTGGGATCTGGGTGGATCCATTACTTGAGCACTTTTGCCTAGCTTAATGGCTTAAAGAAAACGCTACCAGGGAGACAACCCGGAAGTTTTAGAGAGTCATTTTATTCTATTGTGTTCTTTTATATCGTCTAAAAATAAAACAAAATAAAGAGGGTAACCTAAAACTTTTTCAAAAAGAGAAGTGAAAGTAAGAAGGATGAGCACCGTTGAAGTGGGGGAGCTCCTTGAACTTTGTTCATGCCCATGGAAACTTTGCAAATCTTAATGACAGAAAATTTTCAACAAAAATAATTATCCCCTTGTATAAATCCATTTTATTATAAAAATAATGTGCCAAGATTTGCCTTTAGGATGATTAGATTGCTTGTTTGGTGTGTGCAGTGCAAAAACAGAAACTTTGGCTGTAGTGCGTGAATTTACATTTTTTACTGGAATGTAAAAAGTTTCTGAAATTTCTACACAATACTTCTTTGAATTTTTTTTATTTTCTCCTAACATTTCAGAATTTTAAGAGTTACAGACTGTCCATATTACTAGAGACTGTCCTGTTTTAGACAGATTTTGTTTTTGATGCATTGTTTTGATGAAACTATATATTGTATCGGTGGTATAAGCCATGGAAAAATTATAATATAGTAGCTAAAATGCAAAAATAAAATATAAATTGGTTGGCTACATTACATGAAGTTGTGATTTGCTTTATTATACTAACTAATCTCACGAGGGTTTTGTTAAGTTTTGTGTCACTGAAGTTTTCAAGTTTTGGGTGAGATCACGATGGATGAAGGAATAAGGAGTAGAAAGAGACTAAGCTTGGGGATGCCCGAGGCACCCCAAGGTAATATTCAAGGACCCCCAAGAAACTAAGCATGAGGATGCCCTGGAAGGCATCCGCTGTTTCTTCTAACAACCATCGGTAATTTTACTTGGAGCTATATTTTTATTCGTCACATGATATGCGTAAATCTTGGAGCATCGTGTGCTTTTTATTTTTCTTTTAGTAATGCACCATGGGTATGAGATAGTCCTTGGTCGATTTATATAATGCTTCATGCATTTCACTTATATCTGTTGAGTATGGCTTTATAGAATGCTTCATGTGCTTCACTTATATCATTTGAAATTTGGATTGCTTGTTTCTCTACACATAGAAAACTGCCATTTATAGAATGCTCTTTTGCTTGACTTATATTTTTTTGAGCATGGGCATATATTTTGTAGAAATAATTAAACTCTCATGCTTCACTTATATCCATTTAGAGAGTTAACAAGAGTTGGTCATTCACATCGTTAGTCATAAAATCCTACATAAAACATGTAGATCACTGAATATGATATGTTTGATTCCTTACAATAGTTTTGCGATATAAAGATGGTAATATGAGAGTCATGCTAGTGATTAATTGTGAATTGGAGAAATACTTGTGTTAAGGTTTGTGATTCCCTTAGCATCCACGTATGGTGAAGCGTTATGTAACGAAGTCGGAGCATGATTTGTTTAATGATTGTCAACCTTTGTGTGAGGGTCGGGAGCGCGCGATGGTTAACTCCTACCAACCTCTCCCTAGGAGCATGCGTCTAATGTTTTTTTGATAACGATTAGAATTTTGCAATAAGTATGTGAGTTCTTTATGACTAATGTTGAGTCCATGGATTATACGCACTCTCACCCTTTCACCTTTGCTAGCCTGCATAGTACCACGCAACTTTCGCCGGTGCATCAAACCCACCTTCCTCGAAACAACCACCATACCTACCTATTATGACATTTCCATAGCCATTCCGAGATATATTTACACGCAACTTCCACCATTCCGTTTTTCATGACATGCATCACCACTTTCATATTGCATGTAGAGACGTATTTTGTTCTAGGTATCGAGTTGTAAGTAAATAAAAGTGTGATGATTTCCATTATTAGAGCATTTGTCCCGTGTGAGAAAAGCATTACTGTTTTTATGTCAATATAGACTATTGCTTTGAATCACTCGTGTCTGAATATTCATGCCATGACTATATTATATGATCAAGATTATGCTAGGTAGCATTCCACATCAAAAATATCTTTTTCATCATTTTCCTACTCGTGGACGAGCTGGAATTAAGCTTGGGGATGCTGATACGTCTCCGTCGTCTCTATAATTTTTGATTGTTTCATGCAAATATTCTAGAACTTTCATATACTTTTGGAAACTTTATACTATTTTTGGGACTACCATATTGATCCAGTCTCTAGTGCCAGTTCCTGTTTGTTCCATGTTTATTGTTTTGCAGAATATCCATATCAGACGAAGTCCAAACGGGATAAAAACTTACGGAGATTTTTTTGGAATATATGTGAATTTTGAGCAGTGGAATCAATAGAAGGCAGTGCCTGAGGGGCCCACAAGCCTGGAGAACGTGCCCTGGGGGGTAGGGCGTGCCCTGAGGGCTTGTGGCCACCCCTTAGGTCGGTTGGAGATGTACTTTGTCCGCACGAAATCTAGTTCTTTGATTAAGATCCCCTCAAAATTTCAGCCCGATTGGAGTTACGGATCTTCAGATATTTAAGAAACGGTGAAAGGCCAGAACCTAGGAGCATAGAAATAGAAGGAAATAGAGAGAGAGATCCAATCTCGCAGGGGCTCTTGCCCTTCCACCGCCATGGAGGCAAAGGACCATAGGGGAAACCCTCCTCCCATCGAGGGAAGAGGTCAAGGAAGAAGAATAAGGAGGGGGCTCTCTCCCCCTCTCTCCCGGTGGCACCGGAACGCCGTCGGGGCCATCATCATGACGGTGATCCACTCCAACAACTCCGTCATCTTCACCAACACCTCCATCACCTTCCCCCATCTATCTACAGCAGTCTGCTCTCCCGCAAGCCACTGTACCCTCTACTTGAACATGGTGCTTTATGGTTCATATTATTATCCAATGATGTGTTGCCATCCTATGATGTCTATGTAGATTTTTGTTGTCCTATTGGTTGATTGATGATCATGATCGGTTTGAGTTGCATGTTTTATTATTTGTGCTGTCCTATGGTGCTCTCCGTGTCGCGCAAGCATGAGGGATCCTCGCTGTAGGGTGTTGGAATGTGTTCATGATTCGCCTATGGTGGGTTGCTCGAGTGACAGAGGCATAAACCTGAGTAGGTGGGTTGTTGCATATTGGAGTAAAGAGGACTTGATACCTTATAATGCTATGGTTGGGTTTTACCTTAATGATCTTTAGTAGTTGCGGATGCTTGCTAGAGTTCCAATCATAATTGCATATGATCCAAGTAGATAAAGTATGTTAGCTTATGCCTCTCCCTCATATAAAATTGCAATAATGATTACCGGTGTAGTTATCAATTGCCTAGGGACAATTCCGCAACTCCTACCACCACTTTTCCACCTTGTTAAACTAACTTAGTTGTTTCTCTATCTTAGCAGGTCCTAGTTTTTATTTACGTGCTCTTTATTATCTTGCAAACCTATCCTATCACACCTACAAAGTACTTCTAGTTTCATATGTGTTCTAGGTAAAGCGAACGTTAAGCGTGCATAGAGTTGTATCGGTGGTCGATTGAACTTGAGGGAATATTTGTTCTACCTTTAGATCCTCGTTGGGTTCGATACTCTTACTTATCGAGAAAGGCTACAATTGATCCCATACACTTGTGGATTATCACCATCCCCACTTCGGCTTATGGCTAAGCACCTTCTGCTGCAAACCTAAGAGCGGCGGTCGCCGTCTTAGCAGTAGAGACCTTGCCGAATATGGCAAGACAGTGATTAGTAAATGCCAGAAGGCGGCATGGCCTAAAGGCACCTATATAGATATGGTGAAGAGGTAGTAGGATGAGTGGTTATACATCACCGAGCACTGTGCCTGGAACCTGGCAACACTCCCACCCTTCATAGTGCTGCCACCGAGGAAGTTATATTCATGGCAGCCGAAGAATGTGGAGTGGGGCAATCCCAAGGAGGTCTCCATCCTGTAGTCGAAGATATTCAAGCTTGGAACCCATGCCAAGATAGTGCACATGACAAATGTGAATCTGCATCGCAGGATCTGGCCACGTCACCTGTGAGCCAACCTGATGTGGCTCTATACTCCCGAGGACCCGCTAATGACCCACCATTTCTTCCGTGCTTATTTGAACATCATATGGACATCGCTCTTCAAGACAAAGGGGACTGGGTTCCCTATGGACGGGACTAACAGTGTCTACTCCGAGGCGCGTGCGCCAAAGGAGGTAACTTTCTTTCCACCAACTCATTCCTCTAAATACGATGATTCCTAAATATAGTATTTCCTTCAATGTGCATAAGTGATTGAATCGGGCAGTAAATATAGACTGCCCCGCCCTCTGCCTAAAGAAGCCATCTCCCGCGAACTCCAGGCACTTCTCGCCCTGGTGCCTCCAAAGGGCATGTCCAAGGCCACAAAGAAGTTGGGGGAGGGGGAGGACCGGAGGTTCTTAGATCGAGGAACCCTCGGATTCTAAATCCGAAGACCTCAAGTCTGGATCCCTGGAAGGAGGAGCAGAGGGGGAGGATGAGAAGGACAAGGACAACTATGGACCTCCAAGGAAGAGGCCAGCATACGAGGACCCTGTCTCCATGCAGACCTGTGGGGGTTGGAGACATAAGGCAAGGGCGTCCGATGTTGAACCCTACAGGCCTAAGTCCCAGATCGTTCTCTCCTCCTTGGAGAGTGAAGAGTCCGAGGTTGTTAGACGCCGTCCTTCGCCGAGGAGGTATCTCCCTTTCTCTTCAACCCTATGTTTTATATAGTGTTTATAGTTTCCATGGGTTTTCTAACACTTCCCTTTCACCTTCTATAGGACCCAAGGGATGGTCCCCAGCGATTCGGGTCTAACGGGCTTCCTTTAGGCAGCTCCTCCGAGTGACATAGCCCTTCCCTTATTGCGGCCGAGGTGTTAGGGGAGGCGACATCGCTGGCTCCACCTGTGAATACCAAGGGTGAAACTGCTAGCGCACCCATAGTTGGGATGGAGTCCTCGGCTTTTGAGGACCCTTTGACCAAGGTTCCTTGTTTTATGGAAGGAACACATCTGGGGGAACCTGCATCCTTGGTGCCCTAGGGCACTGGGAGAACCTGCATCCACCCTGGTGATTCCTTCTCCGATGAGAGAGATGGATGAGATGGTCTGCTCACATTCGCCCACCTCAGGGCAAGCGTCCAGAGGGTGGGCCGATGGAGTGGAAGAATTTGTAGATGGCTCTTCCATTGTAATCGAGCACCGCACCATGATGTGCATGGTGCTGCAAAGCTATCGAGTCATGGAGGCCGCCATGCGAGGGGCCTCCAAAGGCCACTTGCGAGGGTTTATGGTAAACCATGTTACACTTACATTTTCCTATACAACTAGTGTATATAGTTGCTAGAATACAATCAAATATCTTTGGAAAAAGGTGATTGATTCGAAGAGCATATGTGACTAACCACAGTAGCCCCCAAGCCCTGAGTGAGATCCGAAGATCATGCTCGTGGGTTATATTTTTCTTTTTGAAGGAGAGAACTGAATAGTAGTAGTCGCTGAGACTTGATCGGACATAATGATCTGAACAAGGGATCGAAGTCATCCTAGGTCTTATAATACCTTCTTGTTTCACCTCTTTATCTTGTAATCAGGTAGCAACTTCAAACTCCTAGGAGCTGGAAGGAGTCAACCGTAAGCTCAAGATTTCCGAGGACATGGAGCTTATTGAAAGGCAGATGGAGGAAGCACCGGGTAAAATTGATAATCTTACTTGGCAGTTTATATTTCCTCATCCAATCTATTTTTAAAGTAGTTGGCTTGTACATACTTGTGATTTCACTTGTTCCACCTTGGTACTGGCGAAACTTGAAGACGAACTGAAAACAGTTCGGCAGGAGGCAGAGCAGCACAAAGTTGCAGGACACCAAGCTCGCAAGGAGCTGGCCCTAGCAAAGGAGGTTGCGAACAAGCATGTAGCTCATATCCAGAAACTCAAAACGGACTTGGTGGAGATCTACATTGAACGAGACGCTCTAAGGGAGGAGAAGGATACCTTCTCCGCGTATCTTGCCAAGGCTACCTTGGAGTACAAGGAGGCCAAGATCCAGGCTCGGGCGGATCGTGAAACGCTTCGTCCAGCGAGTCAGATCGCTGGTGGTAAGACCTACTTGCTTTGATGTGGTTTTAATGATAGCCTTTTGCCTGTCTTACGCAAACCTAGAATTCCTTAGAGGTGTTCAAGGCCCTTCTTCATAGTGCTGCACATGTGTGCACTCTTTACAGAGCCTGAACTAACAAGCCCATGGAGAAGATATTCTGGCGCCAGTTCTAGGTGCCCGAGCATCCGCCACAGATCGAGAATCAGATGAAACAGCTGGCGTAGCTATTCCGAGTGGCGAACCCCCATTATGAGGGATCTTTGCATCAACTTGTGGTTGTCAAGGACCATACCTAGCAACTTCTTCGGCTTGCTGAGCAAGTTGCGTAAGGGCAACCCCCAGGTATTCAACTAGAACATGTTGACCTGCCCCGAAGGCGCCCAACGGGCATTTGCATCAGAAGTGGCGCATTATCCAAAGATGAAGACATTGGAGATGGCCTCTAGGCCTCCGGTGGGAAAGAACTGAAAGCTCGAGGACTACCTTACTGAGGCGCTGGAGGGCGCCAAGTAGGCCGAGCTACAGTGCTCCAAGTCTGAGTTGTATTTCATGTAGTTACCTTGGTATGCCGAGGGTACTTTTGTAAAGAAGGATATTAATTTTATGAAGTTTTTACTTGGTTTTATTCGGTGTGTTTATATCCACCTCTTGTGTGACTGTTTATTTGATCTGAAGGTTTCTCGTCGGCGGGTTCTACCCCCCTCGTAGATACTACGAGGGGTGTTTTCCTAGCACATAGGAATCCTTGAGCTGACTTCTCGAAACTGTACTAGTAATTTGTGTGTTGAGATGAACATGGTAATCAGACCATAATGGCTTTATCCCTTTCTCTTAGTCATAGGAGCTCTAAGTTATGGGGCAATTGAACTAGCCCCCGATGTAAGGATGATCGGACCAGCCGAAGTTCCACTTATAACACCTCGGGCCTTGTAGAAAGGACCTGTCATTTATCACGGTTGCACCGCTAACGGCATCTTAGTTTTACACTGTCCTTGGATAGCAAGACTTGTGTGCCTTTATCGTGACAATCCATTTTCGGCTTTCTCCACTTAGGTGTTTAACCATCGAGACTGGAAGCGCAATTGCAATGGTTCTTCCTTTACTCTCTTAGATGAACTGAGCAAAACGTAAGATGTAATCATAGGAGCCGGGAAACCCAATGTTTGATCAAAATCACCATTCGAAACATGTGCATATAACGCAAATCCAAGACACCGACCACATGTCGGTCTTAAACACGGGCTTATTTTTTATCCGAGCCCCCGGTCCAAAGCCGAACCCTATTGTATGTGGTAGAAAAACACCTCGGATATTGTATGAGATAAAAACAACACATGGAAGACGTGGAAGGGCCAAGAAAATGAATTGTTTGATTGATTATCAAGCCGAGCTAAAAATAGATAAAGGGGGTATGCTAAAAAGACAAAAATAAAATGAAGGGGTATGAAGTATAGGGTTTTGTTAAACAATCGAGTTTAGAGGCCTGTTGCTTTCATGTCGCACGTCTGTATCCCTGAGATGTTAACTAGCCTAGTCTTGTCTACTCGAAGATTGTTGTGTATGGCCGTCTCCAGTGATGCTACAAGCATTATGAAAATGGGGCCTCCAATGAGGCTTAAGCCATCATGTGTCAGGTTTAGCCTTCTGAAGAGATCCTCTGTTCAGGCCTTCATGTGCCGAAGAGGTTACTAGGGACCTCTGGTGTTTGGATTATCCGAGGTAGTGGTCCCCATGTGAAAAAATAATTTTTTCTCCCCAATTCCTCAAGGAATTTTAAGCGCGAAATTATGTACCGTAGGTACATATTGTGCTACCGGATAGCAGGGGAGGGGGAGTGCGTTCCCCTATTTGGGAAGGACGCATGATTGACCTAGGGTTGTGCAGATACGTTTAGGACGCCGGGAACTCTTGCCAAGCCACTTGTCGTGCCTCCTCCTCGACCTCCTGGATATCGGTTACATATGTCACTGTCTACTCCTCTATCAGGAGGGAGCGTCTGTATTCTCGTTGATGGTAGTGATCTCAATGGGCCCTAGTATCTTGAGCTTCAGGTACGCATAGTGCGGTACTGCATTGAAGCTGCCATAGGCATAATGACCAAGCAACACATATTAGCTACTGTGGAATGGGACTATGTGAAAGGTCAGGTTCTCACAACGGAAGTTGTCGAGGGAGCTGAAAACAACTTGTAGTACAATGATGCATGTGCATCGGGTCTCCACACCGGGTATTACCCCCTAGAACATGGTTTTGCTAGGCCGGATTCATGATGGGCCGATCCCCATTTCCTACCGTATTCGCGTATATCAGGTTCAAGCATCATCCGCCATCCATAAGGATGTGAGTAATGTGGAAGCTATCGATAATGGGTCTAGAACCAAGGGGCTGACCCGCCATGGCAGATACTAGTAGGATGGTCCTTATTATCGAAGGTGATCGGGCAGGCCATACAGGGTGTGTCCTTCGATGCTGCAAGCTCTATGGCGTACACATCTCGAAATGCACGTTTCCTCTCCTTTTTAGGAATATGCATAACATAAATAATGTTTACTTCTTTTACCTCATAGGGGGAGTGATTTTGGCCTCCATTGCTCGAACCCTGAGGTTCATCCTCATCGTCCTTGCTCCTGGACCGACCTTCACCTGAGTCGTTAGCCAAGGCCTTACCGGCCTGCTGGAACACCCAACAATCCCTATTGGTGTGCGTGGTAGGTTTATCTGGGGTGCCATGGATCTAGCAAGTTTTTTCAAGTATGTTGTCCAGAGTGCTTGGGCCATCTTTGCCTCCTTTAAAGGATTTCTTTTTGGGTCCGAACCATGAATTGGTGCATCCCGCGTGGATTGCTGGGTCCTCGACGTCACTAGCATTATTCTTATTTTTGTGCTTGTGTTTGTTGTGCCTAGGCTTGCCGTTCCCACCCCGGTTTTCCGAAGTGCCCATGTCGCTCCTTGAGGAGTTGCTGGCTATCCAACTGCCCTCTCCCGCAAAGAAACGAGTCATCATTGTGGTCAGGGCAGCCATGATATTAGGATTGTCCTGTCCGAGATGTCGGGATAACCATTTGTCCCAGATGTTGTGCCTGAAGGCGACAATGGCCTCGGCGTGGGGGCAGTTGACGATTTGGTTCTTCTTAGTTAATAACCAATTCCAGAACATCCAAGCTGACTCACCCTCATTTTGGACAATATGGTTGAGGTCGTCGGCATCCGGGGGCCGAACATAGGTTCCCTAAAAGTTGGACCTGAAGGCGGCCCCCAGCTCTTCCCAGCTTCCGATAGAATTTCTTGGCAGGCAATGGGGCCCATCCCGTTCTAGCCCCTTAAGCTTGAGCGGAAAGTATTTTATGGCGTGGAGATCATCTCCTCGGCCATGTGTATGTGTACAAGGAAGTCTTCTATCTAGAAGGACGGGTTTGTAGTGTCATCATATTGGTTGATGTTGATGTGTTTAAACCCCTCTAGGGACTTATGTTCCATGACCTCGTTTGTCAAATAGACTGGGTGTGCGGGAGCTTGGTGCCAGAATGCATCCTGGCTAGGATTGGAAGAGGCATGTTCCCTTCTTATGTCCCAAGCCCGACCTTGCCTGTCTATCTAGGCATCATATCTATCCTAGCCGGCGGGTACGTGGTCTTGGGCTCCATAGATTGACCTAGTAGGTGATTTGTTCCTTCTATATTAGTTCGCAAGTTGTATGGCTCGACCGGGTCCTTATCATGCGGGAGGGGCCTTGTCAGGGGCTCTTTATACGCCCTTGTGGGTCAATCTCTTCCTCTAGGGGGATGGTCAGCGTATTCATCATAATGGTAACTGATGGGGTCAAATTTGGTGACCTTGTCGTCAAATTCAGGCAATCAACACCATCGTGGAAATGGTTTTGCCACCATGCGATGTGCCTCTATATCGGCTTCGACTGCTAGTACTTTCTCCAATTTGTTGTTAATGGTGGCTTCGTGTGAATACAACTCCTCCTATGTGCGCTTCATGCTTGAAGCGGTGGCAGCTAGCCGACGTTGGAAACGTACTTCTTCGGATGGGTCCTCGGGTACCGCAAAGTCGAAGACTCCGACATTGTGATCGTCCTCACATTGTTGCATGTATTCATCGTCCATTCTGTTGTTGGAGCCTTCCATCTCCTCGGCTTTGTCCCCCGAAGGGGTTTCCATCGGCCCGTTCTGTTGTACGGGCTCGATATGCTCATTCTCGTTGGTATTGGGGTGACTTCGTCTTCTACAGTGTTGGTTTTGTTATTGATTCCGTCGATGCCTTTGGGATTCCTCTTCGGACTCCGGTATTTGGAAGTACCCTTAGGCTTCTGGTTGGGTTCCTCGTTGTGAGTGTCAACCATGTAGACATTGTAGGTAGATGTGGCGGCCCACTTCCCTGTCCGGGGCATGACCGTGGGTGAGTTTGGTCCGGATATGCCGAGATCTTCCTTGTACATACCAAGGGCGTCGTCAGATCCATAGTCAAGCGCATCGGTTAGATGTTCAACCATGGCAACTAGGTGGGTGGTGGGTGGGATGCAAAATTATCACTCGTCACATTTACAACTGATCTGATCATAAACTACACATGAGACCACCAGGTTCTGGATCCGATCTAGTACCTCTTTTATATACGAGTGCTCTTCCGCATCCAAGGCTTGGCGGTAGGCTAGGCTGACGTGCGAAAGTTTTTTTGGGCCACTCACGGTTGGCCATCACCTGAGCCTTCATTGGCCATCCTTAGTTTGAAGACCGAGGTGGACTCTTCGGGGATGGCCATCGTATCCAAAGAGGAATTCGGCTCCAGGTAATTGCTCGAGGTGGCATAGACGAGGTCGGACGTAGTAGCCCCTTGATCCATCTCTGGGGCAGTTTTCATGAGGAGGTCGGACCCATGGTTTAGATCGAAGATCGATTCCGTGGCATTAACGCGCGAGAGTTCCTCAGGTTGGACCGTGACTTGTCTCGATAGGACTAGGTCGCCGCGGGCATTGGCAACATACTCCAAAGTGTCGAACTCCGGCATTTGAAACTACCCTTAGGCTTCTGGTTGGGTTCCTCCTTGGGAGTGTCGACCATGTAGACATCATAGGTAGATATGGCGGACCATTTCCCTGTCTGGGGCACGACCGTGGGTGAGTTTGGTCCGTATATGCCGAGATCTTCCTTGTAAATACCAAGGGCATCGTCGAATCCATAGTCAAGTGTATCAGGTAGATCTTCAACCGTGGCAACTAGGTGCACTAGTAGAAAATAGGGCTTTGGTCCATGCCAGATAAGGGCATTAATCCCGGTTCTCTTACGAACCGGGACCAATTGGTGCATTAGTCCCAGTTCATGAGGCCAGGGCACCGGCCGGGCCTCGGGAACCATAGGTCCTGATTCGTTTGACCCCTTTTGTCCCGATTCCTAACACGAATCGGGACTAAAGACCCCGTTTGACCCCTTTCGCCTCGGTTGGTGGATGGAACCGGGACTGAAGAGATGCCTATATATACCCTCGCCCCTACCCCCTCTCCTCTGTTTTTGGCCGTGTGGGAGGTGTGTGCATGCGCTGCTCTTCTCCCTTCTATGCATGCACATGAGGTGTTCGATGAAATGCCCGAGCCACACTTAAGCTTTCTTCTCTCCAAGCTCGACCTCCAAGCTAAATTTTCCCCAAGATTTGTCTAGGTTTGGCAGTGCACCAAGTACACAAGTGTTCTATAAGGTTAGCAACTTCAATGTTTCATCTCTCACTGCTAGTTTAGCTCATTTAGATGCACAATTTGAGCTGAAATTAACTTCTTAGAGTCCCCACATGTGTAAGATGCCGTCCCCGTCCCCGTCCTCACCGCCGTCGATCGCCCGTGCCGATCTCGTCAGCGACACCATCGTGGTGAGCCTCTTGTTCTTATCTTCTTTTTAAAATAAAAAAAATTCTTACTTGTATCATTTAGATAGATACTTGTATATTTTTCTAACTATTATTATTGTTTGCTATTATATAGTGCCATGGTGTTGGTACCCGCCCCTTTCGGCCCTCGTCCTGTCTATGATTCGGATGTGGTATATTATATTTTATTACTATTTGTTTCATTTAGTGTTTATGACAATTATGCCGACCAACGTGATATATATGTTTTTATCTAGGAGTTATGTGAACCGGAAATTCCAACCGACATAGAAATTCCCGTCAAAAAGTGAAATTTGGTTGAAAATAAAACAATTACTTGAAAGAAAAATAAAAAAGAGTTGAAGAGGAGAATATGAAATTGGATTTGCATGTTGCCGATGTCGTCGACGATCACATGATCAAGATGGATGCAATACGCTTGAAGATTAGAAAGATTAGAAAATATGACATTCTTACTGGGGCTTGGTATCATTATGCCATTGGATCAATTGGTACCTTTGTTGCGGTTATGATCGCATTTGTTGTTGCATTTATTTTTTTACTTAGTTTCAATGTATGTTTTAATTAGATGCTCTGGAGACCTATATGTTGTTCAATGAGAACTATGTATGAACTTTATGTATTTATTTTGGTCACTATTCTACTTTGGTTTTAATGTGATGATGAATTTCTCTTAATTTGGTGACTTATCTATTCATCATGTTCTATAATGGTTTTTGATACACTTAATTATATAATGCACGCAGATGAACCGGCAATGGATGTATGGTGACCAACGCACCTCCAAGTACATTAACACAACTACAGAAAACCTTATACACAAAACCTTAGACGTAGCACTGGATAAAAGGAGGCGCTACTACTACATATCAGTAGCGCGCATCCAAAAAAAGCATTGCTGCTAACACTTAGCAATAGCGCTGGCTATCAGAAACGCGCTACTACTAATATTGACCCACCGTTGCCGTCAGGCGAGATTCAGTAGTAGCGTGCTTTCCGGACCAGCGCTACTACTAACATAATATTAGTAGCGTGTGTTTCCCACCCGCGCTACTGCTAAGTGGGCAATGCACTTATCCTGTTCACCCTGCACGGACCCTCTCTCTCAGTCTCTCCCTCTGTCCCTCCTCCCTCCCTCTCCTTGCGCTGCCGCCCCTCACTCCCTCCATCTTCACTATATCCCTTGTGGCGGTGCTACCGCATCCCGTCCGTCTGCCCCACATGGTGGCCCTCCCCGTCTCGGCCCTCCCGATGCGACGGCCCTCCCCCGTCTTTCCCCTCCCGTCCTAGCCATCCATGCAGCGGTAGCTCTCCCTCCCTCCTCTCTCCCACTCTCCCCCCTTCTCCCTCCTCCCTCTATTTTGCACTGCTAGAGAAGCTTAAGGGATGGATGGATTGATGCATAATAATATATTGATTCTAGGGTTAGGTTTGTTAGGTTGATTCTAGGAGTTAGGTTGATTAGGGGGGTTAGGTTGATTAGGGGGGTTAGGTTAATTCTAGGGGTAGGTTGTGTTGGAAATATGCCCTAGGGGCAATAATAAATTGGTTATTATCGTATTTCCTTGTTCATGATAATTGTTTATTAACCATGCTATAATTTTGTTGATCGGAAACTCAGATACATGTGTGGATACATAGACAACACCATGTCCCTAGTATGCCTCTAACAGACTAGCTCGTTGATCAAAGATGGCTATGGTTTCCTAGTCATGGACATGAGATGTCATTTGATAACGGGATCACGTCATTAGGAGAATGATGTGATGGACAAGACCCAAACTACAAATGTAGCATATGATCGTATCAGTTTTTTGCTACTATTTTCTGCATGTCAAGTATTTGTTCCTATGACCATGAGATCATGCAACTCACTGACACCGGAGGAGTGCCTTGTGTGTATCACACGTCGCAACGTAACTGGGTGACTATAAAGCTGCTCTACAGGTATCTCTAAGGGTGTCTGTTGGGTTGACATGGATCAAGACTGGGATTTGTTACTTCGTGTGACGGAGAGGTATCTTAGGGCCCACTCGGTAATACAACATCACAATAAGCCTTGCAAGCAATGTGACTAGGTGTTAGCCATGGGATCTTGTATTACGGAACAAGTAAAGAGACTTGCTAGTAATGAGGTTGAACTAGGTAAGGAGATACCAACAATCGAATCTCGGGCAAGTAACATATCGAAGAACAAAGGGAACATCATACGGGATTAACTGAATCCTTGACATAGAGGTTCGACCGATAAAGATCTTCGTAGAATATGTAGGAACCAATATGGGCATCTAGGTCCCGCTATTGGTTATTGACCGTAGAGGTGTCTCGGCCATGTCTACATAGTTCTCGAACCCGCAGGGTCTGCACACTTAAGGTTTGGTGATGTTTCGGTAGTATAGAGTTATGTATGGTGGTGACTGAAGGTTGTTCGGAGTCCTGGATGAGATCCCAAACATCGCGAGGAGATCCAGAATGGTCCAGAGGTAAAGACTGATATATAGTAAGTCCTGTTTTGGTCGCCGGAAAAGTTTCGGGCTCATCGGTCGTGTACCGGGAGTGTCGGTAGTGTACCAGGGGACCATCGGGAGAGGTATTTCGACCCAAGAGGCTACATGGGCTGTGGGAGGAGGTAAACCAGCCCTTGTTGGGCTGGTTGAAGCCTCCTCCAAGGGCCCATGCGGCTGGAGTGGTTGAGAAGGAAAATATCCAAAGGTGGAGAGGTGGAAAGAGTTTCCAAGTGGAAATGAGGAATCCTACTCCTAATAGGATTGGAGTAGGACTCCTCCACCTCCAATTTCGACTAAACCATGAGGGTTTGAGTCTTCCTCGTCCCCTCCCTCCCTCTTATATATACCAGAGGATTTAGAGGAAAAATCTAACCCTAATACCCACGTGCTACCTCTCCTCTAGATCGCAGTTTCTCTGCTAGATCGGTTTTTAGCGGTGCTTAGGCGAAGCCCTGCTGGGATAGCTCCACAACCATCGCCGCAACACCGTCATGCTGCCGGAGAACTCATCTACCTCTCCGCTCCCTCTTGCTGGATTAAGAAGGCAGAGATCGTCATCGAGCTGTACGTGTGCTGAACGCGGAGGTGTCGTCCGTTCGGTGCTAGATCGGAAGGACCGTGATCAAGATCGCGAGACGGATCATGATGATATGGTGGGACAGATCGTGATGAGTTCATGGGACTGATCATGATTGGATTGCGGGACGAATCATGATGAGATCGTGGGATGCTCGGCGATTTGGATTGCGAAGACATTCGACTACACCAACCGCGTTTGTTAACGCTTCCCTCTTAGCGATCTACAAGGGTATGTAGATCCGCTCTCCCTCTCGTAGATGCTCATCACCATGGATAGATATTGTGTGTGCGTAGGAAAATTTTGTTTCCCATGCAACGTTCCACAACAGTGGCATCATGAGCTAGGTCTATGTGTAGATGAGATCTAAAGTAGAACACAAAGAGTTGGTGGGCGTTGATGCTTAGATTGCTTCCTCCCTTGGTCGTGTTTTGGTTCAGCGGTATTGTGGGATGAAGCGGCCCGGACCAACCTTACTCGTACGCTTACGAGAGACCGGTTCCATCAACTGACGTGTACCTTCATTACACAAAGATGGATGGCGGGTGTCTGTTTCTCCTACTTTACTTGGATCGGATTCGACTAAGGTGGTCCTTGAGAAGGTTGAAAAGCAACTTATGTATCACCGTTCTGGTTTATGTGTAGGTGAGAATTGTTCTTGCTAGATACCTGTAGCAGCCACGTAAAACATGCAACAACAATTAGAGGACGTCTAACTTGTTTTTGAGGGTATATTGTGATGTGATATGGCCAATTACCTGATGAGATATATGTGATGTATGAGATGATCATGTGTTGTATAGAATATCACGACTTGCATGTCGATGAGTATGGCAACCGGCAGGAGCCGTAGGGTTATCTTTAATTATTGTATGACCTGCGTGTCAATCATTAAGCGCTATGTAATGCTTTACTTTATCTCTAAACGGTAGCAATAGTAGTATAAGCATGGTGGGCGCGACAACCCCGATGGTGACACGTTGATGGAGATCAAGATGATGGAGATCATGGTGTCATGCCGGTGACGATCGAGATCATGCTGGTGCTTTCAAGATGGAGATCAAAAGCACAAGTTCATGGCCATATCATGTCACTTATGATGTTCATGTGATGTTAATCCTTTTATGCACCTTGTTTTTCTTAGGACGATGCTAGCATTATAAGGTGATCCCTCACTTAATTTCAAGATAAATTGTGTTCTCCCCGAGTGTGCACTGTTGCGAAAGTTCGTCGTGTCGAGACACCACGTGATGATCGGGTGTGATAGACTCTATGTTCACATACAACGGGTGCAAGCTAGTGTTGCACATGCAGAACACTCGGGTTAAACTGGACGAGCCTAGCATGTACAGACATGGACTTGGAACACAAGAGACAGAAAGGTCGAACATGAGTCATATAGTAGATATGATCAACATGATAATGGTCACCATTGAAACCACCTCAATTCACGTGATGATTGGACTTGAGTTGGTGAATTTGGATCATGTATCAATCGAATGACCGGAGGGATGTCAATTTGAGTGGGAGTTCTTAATTAATATGATTAATTGAACTCATTATCATGAACATAGTCAGTAGTGTCTTTGCAAAATTATGTTGTGGATTACTAGCTCATGCTGTAGCTCCCTTGAATTTCTATATGTTCCTAGAGAAATAGAGTTGAAAGATGATGGTAGCAATATTGCGGACTGGGTCCGTGATCTGAGGATTATCCTCAGCGATGCACAGAAGGCTTATGTCCTTAATGCACTGCTCGGTGTGCCACCCCCTCTAGCGTCGTCTGTAGATGTTGTGAACATCTGACAGGCATGTTCCGATGACTACTTGATAGTTTAGTGAGTCATGCATTACGTCTTAGAATTGAGGCTCCAAAATGATTTGAACATCATGAAACATATGAGATGTTCTAAGAGCTGAAATTGGGATCTCAGGCTCGTGCCCATGTTGTGAGATATAAGATCTCCAACTAGATTCTTTGCCTGCAAGATGAAGGAGAATAGCTCAATCGTTAAGCATGTGCTTAGATGGTCTGGGTGCTACAATCACTTGAATCCAGTGGGAGTTGATCTTCCAGATAAGATAGTGATTGATATAGTTCTCCAAGTCACTATCACTAAGATACTAGAACTTGGTGATGAACTATAAAATGTCAGGGATAGAAATAATGATTCCTGAGCTGTTCGCGATGTTTGACACCGCGAAGGTAGAGGAGCATCTAGTGTTGATGGTTAGTAAAACCACTAGTTTTGAGAATGGCAAGGGCAAGGAGGGAAACTTCATGGATGGCAAGCCAGTTGCTGGTCCAGTGAAGCAACCCAAAGTGGCACCCAAACCCGAGACTAAGTGCTTGTATTATGAGGTGAGCGGTCGCTGAAGCGGAACAACCCTAGATACTTGGTAGATAAGAAGGCTGGCAACCTCGACACAAGTCTATTTGATATACGTGTTATTGATGTGTGCCTTGCTAGTACTCCTAATAGCACCTAGGTACTGGACACCAGTATGGTTGCTAAATGTTAGTAACTCAAAGTAAAAGCTACAGCATAAACGGAGACTAGCTAAGGGCGAGGTGACGATGTGTGTTGGAAATGTTTCCAAGGTTGATGTGATCGACATCGTACGCTTTCTCTACCTACGGGATTAGTGACGAACCTAAATAAATATTATTTGGTGTTTTATGTTGAGCATGAACGTGATTAAATCATGTTTATTGCAACACGGTTATTCATTTAAGTTAGAGAATAATTGTTATTCTGTTTACATGAATAATACCTTCAATGGTCATGCACCTAGTGAGAATAGTTTGTGGAATCTTGATCATAGTAATACACATGTTCATAACATTGATGCCAAAAGATACAAAGTTAATTATGATAGTACCACATACTTGTGGCACTGCCGCTAAATGTCATATTGGTATAAAGCACATGAAGAAACTCCATGTTGATGGATCTTTGGACTCATTCGATTTGGAATCGGCTGAGACATGCGAACCTTGCCACTTGGACAACATGACTGAGAACCCCGTTTATGGTTTGATGGAGCAGGCAAGTGATTTATTGGAAATGATACATGTTGATGTATGCAATCCAATGAGTCTTGTAGCGTGCGGTGGATATCGTTATTTTAGTACCTTCTCTGATGATTTGAGTAGATATAGTGTATGTTTACTTAATGAAACACAAGTCTGAATCGTTTGAAAAGTTGAAGAAAATTCAGAGTGAATTTTAAGATCATCGTGACAAGAAGATAAAAATGTCTGCGATATGATCGTGGAGCTGAATATCTGAGTTATGAGTTTGGCATACAACTTTAGACAATGTGAAAGTCGTATCACAACTCACGCCACCTGGAACACCATAGTGTGATGATGTGTCTGAACGTCATAGTCGTGCTCTATTGGATATGGTGCGGCCTATGATGTCTCTTATCGTTTTGCTACTATAGTTTTGGGCTTATGCATTAGAGACAACTACATTCACTTTAAATAGGGCACCATCTAAATCCGCTGAGAAGACACCATGTGAATTATGGTTTTATAGAAACCTAAGCTATCATTTCTTAATGTTTGGGGCTCCGATGCTTGTGTGGAAAAGTGTTTTCACCTAATGAGCTCGAACCCAAAGCGGACAAATGCATCTTCATAGCTTACCCTAAGAACAGTTGGGTGAACCTTCTATCTCAGATCCATGCATAAAGTGTTTGTTGCTAAAACGGGTCCTATCCCGAGAAAAAGTTTCTCTCGAAAGAATTGAGTGGGAGGAAGATAGAACTTGATGAGGTTGTTGAACCTTTGTTTCAACCAGAGAGTAGCGCAGCGTAGAAAGATGTTTCTGTGGAACCTACGTCACTTGAAGAGGAAGTAAATGATGATGATCATGAAGCTTCGAATCAAGTTACTATCAAACATTGTAGGCCAACAAGGATGTGTACTGCTCCTGAGTGGTACGACAACCCTGTCTTGGAGGTCATGTTGTTGGACAACAATGAGCCTACGAGATATGGAGAAGCGATGATGAGCCCGGATTCCGACAAATGGTTAGAGGCCATGAAATCCGAGAAAGGATCCATGTATGAAAACCAAGTATAGAATTTGGTGGACTTGCTCGTTGGACGACAGGTCGTCGAGTACAAATGGACCTTTGAGATGAAGCCAGACGCTGATGGTAAATGTCACCATTTATAAAGCTCGACTTGTCACAAAGAAGTTTCCAACAAGTTCAAAGAGTTGACTGCGACGAGACTTTCTCACTCGTAGCGATGCTAAAGTCTGTTGGAATTATGTTAGCAGTTGCTGCATTTTTTAACTATGAAATCTGGCAGATGGATGACAAAACATCGTTTCCTTAAGAGTTTACTTGGGGAAAAGTTGTATGTGATACAACCGGAAGGTTTTGTTAGTCCTAAGGATGCTAAAAGGTGAGCAAGCTTCAGTGATCCTTCTATGGACTGAAGCAAGCATCTCGGAGTTGGAATATACACTTTGATGAGGTGATCAAAGTTTTTGAGTCTATACAAAGTTTATGAGAAACTTGTATTTACAATAAAGTGAGTGGGAGCACTATAGAGTTTTTGATAAGCATATGTGGTTGAAGTATTTTTGATCGGAAATGATGTAGAATTTCTGGAAAGCATAAAGCGTTGTTTGAAAGGAGTTTTTCAAAGGAAAACCTGGATAAAACTACCTAATTGTTGAGCATCAAGATCTATAGAGATAGATCAAGATGCTTGATGAGACATTGAATGAGTACATATCTTGACAAGATTTTGAAAGAGTTTAAAATGTATTAGTCACAGAGAAGCGTTCCACCTACTTTGTAAGGTGTGAAGTTGAGTGAGACTCAAAGCTCAACCACGGGAGAAGAAAGAGAAAGGACGAATGTCATCCCCTATGCCTTAGCCATAGGCTATGTATATTATGCCATGCTATGTACCGCACCTGTGTGTGCCTTGCCATGAGTCCGTCAAGGGGTACAAGAGTGATCCAGGAGCGGATCACTGGATAGTGGTCAAAATCATCCTTAGTAACTAAAATACTAAGGAAATATTTCTCAATTATGGAGGTAAGAAAGTGTTCGTCGTAAAGAGTTACGTCGATGCAAGCTTTGACGCCAATCCGGATGACTCTTAGTAGCAATCCGGATACGTATAGTAGAGCAGCCATTTGGAATAGCTCCAAGTGGAGTGTGGTAGCAGTGTTTACAGTTTGACATAGAGATTTGCAAAGTACACACAGATCTAAATGTCACAGACCCGTTGACTATAAGACCCCTCTCACATGCAAAGCATGATCGAGCCCTAGAGCTCATTGGGTGTTAGATTCATAACAATGCGAATCACATGGTGATGTGAACTAGATTATTGACTCTAGTGCAAGTGGGAGACTGTTGGAAATATGCCCTAGAGGTAATAATAAATTAGTTATTATCGTATTTCCTTGTTCATGATAATTTTTTATTATCCATGGTATAATTGTGTTGACTGGAAACTTAGATTCATGTGTGGATACATAGACAACACCATGTCCCTAGTATGCCTCTAATAGACTAGCTCGTTGATCAAAGATGGCTATGGTTTCCTAGTCATGGACATGAGATGTCATTTGATAAATGGATCACGTCATTAGGAGAATGATGTGATGGACAAGACCCAAAATACAAACGTAGCATATGATCGTGTCAGTTTATTGCTACTGTTTACTGGATGTCAAGTATTTGTTCCTATGACCATGAGATCATGCAACTCACTGACACCGGAGGAGTACCTTGTGTGTATCAAACGTTGCAACGTAACTGGGTGACTATAAAGGTGCTCTACAGGTATCTCCAAGGGTGTCTGTTGGGTTGGCATGGATCAAGACTAGGATTTGTTACTCCGTGTGACAGAGAGCTATCTCAGGGCCCACTCGGTAATACAACATCACAATAAGCCTTGCAAGCAATGTGACTAGGTGTTAGCCACGGTATCTTGTATTATGTAACGATTAAAGAGACTTGCTGGTAACGAGGTTGAACTAGGTATGGAGATACCGACGATCGAATCTCGGGCAAGTAACATACCGAAGAACAAAGGGAACATCATATGGGATTAATTGAATCCTTGACATAGAGGTTCGACCGATAAAGATCTTCATAGAATATGTAGGAACCAATATGGGCATCCAGGTCCCGCGATTGGTTATTGACCGTAGAGATGTCTCGGTCATGTCTACATAGTTCTCGAACCCGCAGGGTCTGCAGACTTAAGGTTTGGTGATGTTTCGGTAGTATAGAGTTATGTATGGTGGTGATCGAAGGTTGCTCGGAGTCCCGTATGAGTTCCCGGATGTCACGAGGAGCTCCCGAATTGTCCGGAGGTAAAGATTGATATATAGGAAGTCCTGTTTTGGTCGTCGGAAAAGTTTCGGGCTCATCGGTAGTGTACCGGGAGTGCCGGTAGTGTACCGAGGGACCATCGGGAGAGGTATTTCGACCCAAGAGGCTACATGTGCTGTGGGTGGAGGTAAACCAGCCCTTGGTGGGCTTGCCTAAGCTTCTTTTAAGGGCCCATGCAGTTGGAGTGGTTTGAGAAGGAAAAAATCCAAAGGTGGAGAGGTGGAAAGAGTTTTCAAGTGGAAAGGAGGAATCCTACTCCTAATAGGATTGGAGTAGGACTCCTCCACCTCCAATTTCGACAAAACCTTCAGGGTTTGAGGCTGCCTCCTCCCCTCCCTCCCTCCTATATATACTAGAGGATTTAGAGGAATAAGCTAACCCTAATAGCCACGTGCTACCTCTCTTCTAAATCGCAGTTTCTCTTCTAGATCGGTTTTCAGCGGTGCTTAGGCGAAGCTCTGCTGGAGTAGCTCCACCACCATCGCCGCAACACTGTCGCACTACCGTAGAACTCATATATCTCTCCGCTCCCTCTTGCTGGATCAAGAAGGTGGAGATCATCATCGAGCTGTACGTGTGCTGAACGCAGAGGTGCCGTCCGTTCAGCGCTAGATCGGAAGGACCATGATCAAGATCGCGAGACGGATCGTGATGAGATCGTGGGACGGATCATGATTAGTTCACGGGACAGATCGTGATTGGATCGCGGTATGGATCGTGATGAGATCGCGGGATGCTCAGCGATTTGGATCGCGAAGACGTTCGACTACACCAACCGCGTTTCTTAACGCTTCCCGCTTAGCGATCTACAAGGTTATGTAGATCCACTCTCCCTCTCGTAGATGCTCATCACCATGGATAGATCTTTCGTGTGCATAGGAAATTTTTTGTTTCCCATGCAACGTTCCCCAACAGGTTGTTAGGTTGATTCTAGGGTTAGGTTGATTAGGGGCGCTAGGTTGATTCTATGATTAGGTTGATTCTATGGTTTGGTTTGTTAGATAAATTAGTTTAGGGACAAATATGAATGTGCCAAATATGAAAAACCTTATTGCATTTTTTCAAGTTCTATATTATTCTTACTGTTATATGCAAATGATCCTAGTGGCCTATGTTTCTCCGAAATGTTGATTCATTTCCATTCCGGTGAATTTCATGCGCTCGATATGTTCACTTTTTAGCAAAGCTCATGTCAAAATTTTGGCATGACTTGTGCTAGAAAGTAGGCATATGGAGTGTTGTGATTTGCTGGGAAGCGGCATTCCGGAAAACTGAATCAAAATGAGTCTAAAATGAGTTTAAAAAATTAGTGATTAAACGATAAGAAAATTTTCTCATAGGAATTTGTCTCGACACCGACGATGCCCGGCCCGCATCCTTGTCGTTGAGTGGTCAGCGAGAGCCTGCTTGATAGGCGCCATGTTCGGGACTGGGCTCCGCCGGGCTGGCACTGGGAGTTGCTACCTTCCCGGGCTCGGAGCATGGTGAGGAATCTAGGCCACTTTCGGTGTAGATGGAGCCGGGCCCATGGAGGTGGTACGTCACCGTGTCAGGGAGGAGGACGACCACGTCCGTCGCTACATGGTGGCATTGGACGCCAGGTTCAACAATACCTGGCAGATTCTTCAGGGATCTCACCCGTGTTATGATCTCGTGATGGTTGCTTATCTTTGGGTGTCCACCACCCGCGACTCAAGAACCGCTAGTGACCTAGATTACTCGATAGTATTCGATCTATATTAGTGATCTTAGATGATAATATTCGAGATTTATTAGTTAATATTTGATAATGCATTAACTCGATTATTCGGGATGATGTATTAGTGATATTATATTCGAGTTAATATTTTTTCATGAATTTTAGCATGACTTGTGCTACAATGTAGGACATATCTAGTGCTTGTGATTTGCCAGAACACGAATTCAATGATATTCCGACAAAACATAGGGCATTTTTTCTATGTCATTGCTCGATATATGGAACGGGTTGACTTTAGGTTTGTTTGGGCTCCTTGTGTGTCTTTTAGTGAGGGAGAGTGTCCACCATTTATATGTATGAGAGAGGAAGAATCCCGACTGTTGTCATGGGGGTCGCTTCTCCTTGTTTTCCTTGTGGTAGATATTTGTAACGCACTAGGGAAAGGAGGAGTAGCGACCATCACCGATGGTCGACATATGAGAGAGGACGAATCCCGGCTGTTGTCGTAGGGGTCGCTTCTCCTTTGTTCTCGGGTGCTAGACATTTTGGTGTAATGCACTCGGGGACGAATGGAGGAGCCACCATCACCTACGGTCGCAATATCAGAGGGAGTTCCCACCATATACGTGAGATGAGAGTTTAGGAAGGAAAGACTCGACAAACCTAAAGTCAACCCGTTGCATATTGAGTAATAGTGATCTCTGTGTTGATCAGTTTCCTGATAGTTTCCATTGATCGATTTTAAATGTTTCAACTATGAACATAGAAAATGTCTGACGATGAAAGGGAATTCGTTATGTGCGAATACTGCGAAGACGAGCGCGGCCTGTGCGACAAGCCTTACCTGGTTAATGGTAGGCGCGTCAATATCATACTAGATGAGACCTACGAAGTGGAAATAGTAAGTCACAACGACAAGTGTTTTTTTAGTAATTAAGCATGTCTTCTACTTGTTTTTCTTCAACTTATAATTTTAATTTTTTACTATTCTACTAGTGTATCCCCTGCCATGCAAGAAATTATGTCTTGGATAAGATTGGTTTCGATACAAAAAAAATTATGGAGGTAAAGAGAGTTCACTTGAGGACCGAGCATGGTTATACTTTTGTAGTCAAATAGTACAATGCATACACCTACTCCTATTTTGAATGCAAAAGTTGGAGAGCAGTATGGAAGGCTTATGCATTTGAGCCTAATATGCTTATCACCTTTGATATTCGTCTAGACGATGAAATTGAAGATAATATCGACATCTGGGTCGTTGTGCAGACGCCTCCAGTTCTACCATTATGTGAGTTTCTCAACCATATTTATTAAGTAATTTATATTGTTTATTCAAAAATAGTTGACAACTAATTTCTATTGACAGCTTATTTCCATTCAAGCAAACATGTCCAGCGTTTGGTAGACATCACCTACTACTGTCCCGGGGCTGAACTAAACTGTGAGGAGATAGGTCATTATGTTTCATGGATTGAGGATCTTGATGCTGTCAAGACAGGTTATTTTCCTGGACTTCGAGATATTAGTACTCAAAATGTGCGACCACAAGTGTGCGTATTAAACTATGGTCACTTCTATCTAGGAAAGATGGTAAGATTTTTACTATTTGTCCTCAGTGCATCTTTTGCATACATTATTTTTTAAGCTAAACTTCATTGCTAAGTATGTTACTATGATGTTCTTCAATAGGGACTCCCGATGAGTGTTGTGCCTCATTGGATCGAGTCTAAAGGTTGCATAGCAATGGTTAGCTTACGGCCAAGATATCCTGTATTGCACATGAGTGCATTCATCATTTCTCTAAGCGAGCAAGTCTTAATAGTCAAAGACTGGAGCAAAATTGTGAAGGATCGCAGAGAAGTACTAGGGGGCAGCAATCAGAAATGCAGCCCAATTTTAGGAGACATGTTCATATGCATTCTCCAATATGATGAAGAAGGAGTGATACACATGTTTTATGCTATTTTACTTTAGATAGAGCAGCATGAGTAGGTCCTAGGTATTAAGAACAATTAGTTAGTGCTGATTATATATGACTAGTGACCTAGTGACCAAGTTGATGCCCAACTTGATGATGATGAGGAGGAGTTGTTATATGATGATGATTAGTTGTTGTTATTATAACTAGTGACCAAGTTGTTATATGATGTCTCATGGACGAAAATGATGATGATGATGAGTTCTTATATGACAATGATGTATTATGATAATCTGATGAAACTAATGTGTACAGCCTATACAAATACATCACAAATACCTAGACGGGGTATGAATCTATGAAAGAAATAATACTAGCAGCAGTGCAGGAAGCCATCTAGCAGCGACACTGGATTATCAGTAGCGCTTGCCCCTCTGCAGCGCTACAGATAGTTAGCAGTTGCGCTAGTAAGCGCATCGCTATTGCTAACCAGACTTAGTAGCAGCACTGCACCAACCAGCGCTACTGCTCTAACTTAGTTGTAGCGCCTTAGCAGTAGCGCTGGACACATCGCTACTAGTAAGGGTATTTCCAGCGCTACTACTAGGCTTTCTACTAGTAGTGTAAGAGCCTGCATAATTTTCTCGAAGAAGCTGAGGCAAACAAGCAGAATGGTTTTATGCATTGTCCATGTACAGTTTGTGGGAATACGAAGGATTACTCCAAATCTAAAACCCTTCACTACCACCTACTTGAGAAGGGTTTCATGCCACACTATAATGTTTGGACCAAGCACAGAGAAAGAGGGGTTATGATGGAAGACAACGAAGGAGAAGAGGATGATGACAACTATCTGCCCCCTGAATATGGTGATGCTGCAATTGGGGAAGCTGAAGATCAAGAGGAACTAGACGATGTGCCCGATGATGATCTTCACCGGGTCATTGTTGATGCATAGAGAGAATGCAAAAGTGAAAGGGAGAACTTGAAGTTCGATCGCATGTTAGAGGATCACAAAAAAGGGTTGTACCCAAATTCCGAAGATGACAACACAAAGCTCGGTACCATAGTGGAATTAATGCAATGGAAGGTAGACAATGGTGTATCTGAGAAGGTATTTGGTTCTCTACTAAAAATAATGAAGAAGATGCTTTCAAAGGATAATGAATTTACCGGCAGTACGTACGAAGTAAATAAGGTTCTATGCCCTCTAGGATTGGAGGTGCAGAAGATACATGCATGCCCTAATGACTACATCCTCTACCGCAGTGTGTACGAGGATTTGAACGCATGCCCAGTATGCGGTGGGTTGCAGTATAATATCAGACAAGATGACCCTGGTGATGTTGAGGGCCAGCACACCGGGAATAGGGTTCTTGCCAAGGTGATGTGGTATTCTCCTATAATACCACGGTTGAAACTTCTGTTCAGAAAGAAAAAGCATGCCGAGTTGATGCGATGGCACATAAAAGACCATAAGAAAGATGGGAAGTTGACAACACCAGCTGACGGGTCGCAATGGAGAAAGATCGAGAGAAAGTGGATGGACTTCACAGGTGACCCAAGGAATGTATGGTTTGGTTTAAGTACAAATGGCGTTAATCCTTTTGGGGAGCAGAGCATCAAGCATAGCACATGGCCTGTCACTCTATGTACGGATAACCTTCCTCCTAGGGCCATTAGTTGATGATCCTTTATAGGTATGGAATGGAAAAGGTGTATGTGTGTGGGATGAGAACGAACAGGAGGAATTTGACCTACATGCGTTGCTGTTTGTAACCATCAACGATTGTCCTGCTCTCAGTAACCTTTTAGAACAGACAAACAAGGGATACCACTCATGCACGCATTGTTCAGATGACACTAAAAGTATATATTTGGACAAATGCAGGAACAATGTATACATGGGGCATTGTCGATTTCTTCTGACCAACCATTAGTGTCGAAAGAAAGGAAATCATTTCAAAGGTGAGGCAGATCACCTGAAGAAGCCCGCCATCTATACTAGTGATCACATACTTGATATGGTCAATGATTTACATGTAATCTCTAGAAAGGGTCATGGCGGACTATTTCTTCCGAGTGACGCTGAGGGACGTGCACCCATGTGGAAGAAGAAATCTATATTTTGGGACCTACCCTCTTGGAAAGACCTAGACGTCTGCTCTGCAATCAACGTGATGCATGTGAGGAAGAATTTTTTGCATGAACCTGCTAGGCTTCTCGGGAGTGTAAGGGGAGACAAAAGATACACAAGAGGCATGGGAGGACCAACAACGTGTGCATGAAAAAGACGTCATGCATCCAAAGTAGTATGAAGGTCCTACCAGCTACGCTCTTACCAAAGAATTGAAGGAAATCTTCATTGAATGCCTGCTCGGTATGAAGGTCCCATCTGGCTTCTCGTCGAATATAAAGGGAACAATAAATATGGCAGAGAAAAATTTCCAGAACCTAAAGTCTCATGACTGCCACGTGATTATGATGCAACTGTTTCCGGTTGCATTGAGGGGGCTTCTACCGGAAAACTTTTGATTAGCCATTGTGAAGCTATGTGCATTGCTCAATTCAATCTCTCATAAGGTAATCGATCCAAAAATCCTACCAAGGTTAAAGAGTGATTTGGTGCAATGTCTTGTCAATTTGGAGCTGGTGTCCCCACCATCCTTCTTCAACATCATGACGCACGTCCTAGTTCATGTAGTCGACGAAATTGGCATTTTGGGCCGTGTATTTCTACACAATATGTTCCCCTTTGAGAGGTTCATGGGAGTCATAAAGAAATATGTTCGTAACCGTGCTAGGCTAGAAGGAAGCATATTCAAGGACCATCAAACAGAGGTCATTGGGTTTTGTGTTGACTTCTTTCCTGATTTAAGCCGATTGGTCTCCCTCAATCGCGGTATGAGGGGAGACTGACTGGAAAAGGCATGCTAGGACTGGACTCAATAATATGTAGGAACAGGCATTCTTGATCTCAAGCACACTACACAGTTCTAGAGAATTCTACATTGGTGACCCCATATGTCAATCAACACAAGAATATTCTGCGCTCCAATCACCCGGAGTAATGTGACGATTGGATTACATGTGAACACATCAGGACTTTCAACAGGTTGTTGCAAACACATCTCATGGGTATCACCACTATTGCAGATGAATTGTACTCATTGGCCAAGGGACCATCTTCAATTGTATTGACTTAGAAAGTGTACGAGATAAACGAGAATACATTTTATATGATCGCCCAAGGTCAAAAGAGCACCAACACAAACAGTGGTGTCCGCTTTGATGCAACAACCAACAGGGGAAAGGACACATATTGTGGTTACATAGTGGACACATGGGAACTTGATTATGGACATGATCTTAAGGTCCCTTTGTTTCGGTGCAAATGGGTCAATCTGTCAGGAGGGGGTACAGGTAGACCCGCACTACGAAATGACAATAGTGGATCTGAACAATCTTGGGTACACAGACGAACCATTTTTCCTAGACAATGATGTGGCGCAGGTTTAGTTGTGAAGGACATGTCTACCAAACCGAGAAAAAGAAAAAAAATAAGGAAGCGAATACATCATAAAATAAGCCAAAGCGCCACATAGTTCTTTCAGGGCAAAGAGACGTCGTGAGAGTGGAGGGCAAGACAGACATGTCTGTAGATTATGACAAGTTTCATGAAATTCCTCCCTTCAAAGAGAAGGCTGACCCAAGCACCCCGTTAAACATTGAAGATTATCCATGGTTACGGCACAATAAGCAAGCTACACACGTGAAGAAAGAGTGGCAACTTTCTCTCCACAACTATTCTGATGATGAATTTTGATCTAGAATATCACTGCAGTTACATGTAAAGAAATGAAATGCCTTTTGTAACAGATGAGTTTTCGTTTGAAACCCTGGTAATTCTAAAGAGATTGTCCATTTTGTATATGAAGTGCATCAAGTTTTTGTCGTAACCCTCTCAACTTTTTAGCACATGCTATGTGGTTTAAATGATGATACCATGCCAACTTTTAACCATTTCAGTGTTCATTTGTAGTGCTTTTCAATTCAGGGGCATTTTAGCTCAAAATAAATCATGAAATGCATGAAATAAAGCAAATGAAATCAGAAAAGGGTTGAAAAGTGATGATGTGCCTTTGAATGATGCATATTGAATGCAGAAAAAGTCTTGAGTTCAAATATGTGTAAAAAACTGAAATCCCTTTGTAATAGACATGTTTTCATATGAAACCCTAATACGTCGAAAGAGATTGTCCATTTTGTACACGAAGTGCATCCAGTTTTCATCGTAACCCTCTCAAAATTTTTAGCACATGCTATGCGGGTGAAATGATGATACCATGCCAACTTTCAACCATTGCATAGTTCATTTGCATTGCTTTTCAATTCTCGGTAATTTTAGCTCAAAATAAACCGTGAAATGCATGAAAAATAGCAAATGAAGTCTGAAAAGGGTTGAAAAGTGATGGTGTGGCTTTGAATGATGCATATTGAATGTTCAAAAGTCTTGAGTTCAAATGTGTTTAAAAAATTGAAATCCCTTTGTAATAGACATGTTTTCGTCTGAAACCCTAATACTTCGAAAGAGATTGTTTATTTTGTACGCGAAGTACATCTAGTTTTTGCCGTAACCCTCTCAACTTTTTAGCACACTCTACGTGGGTAAAATGATGATACCATGTAAAGCTTCAATCATTTCAGCGTTAATTTGCAATGCTTTTCAATTGAGGGTCATTTTAGCTCAAATAAACCATGAAATGCATGAAAAATAGCAAATGAAGTCAGAAAAGGGCTGAAAATTGATGATCAAAGTTATTTAAATTAATATTTTTAAAAATTGAAATATTTTTTGAAAATATATTTTCAAAAGTGATGACCAAAGATATTCAATGCAGAAAAAGTCTTGAGTTCAAATATGTCTAAAAAATTGAAATCCCTTCGTAATAGACGTGTTTTCGTCCCATCAAAAGTATTTAACTTGATATTATGTAAAAAAATTGCAACTAAAATTATCAAAGTTATTTTTCTTAAAAACTTTAATAGGAAAAAGAATTTTATTAAAGTGAAAATAGATGCACTAATAGGGGAAATTCGACCTAAATTCAAAGTGCTAGTAAGTGCAAGCACATACTAGCATTTTGAATTTAGGACGAATTTCCTTTATAAGGATATCTAGTTTCACTTTGAGAGAACTTGAGATGGCAGAGACGGGCGATCTTAGAAACAAGTGCGAGCGCCTCTCGCTTGGCGAGGTGGGACTAAACTTGTACCGGTGTGAGCGCCTCCCCCTTTAGACCCGGTTGGTGGCTGCAACTGGGACTAATACGCAAAATTATTTTTGCTATAACTTTTAATATGCAAAAATATCATAAAAAATGCCCGCCTACTAGGCCACCACGGACTGCATACGACTAGAAACCCAATTATACATGGGTCACGATGCAGGCCCGCGAAGCAAGTAAGCCTGGCAAGGCAGTGAGGAAATTTAGGCCCAGGGGCTGCTTTAGAGAGGAGCTCGAGAGGGATGCAGCACCGGGGCTTATAAACCACTGCGAGCGTGCTTCGCTTGGCAAGGTGGGACTAAACTCCCACCGCCTCGTGCCGGTGCGAGGAACAATATTTTAGTCCATGTTGGTGACTCCAACTGGGACCAAAGGTCTCTGCTTCCCACCCGTTGGGCTGCTGAAAATGACCTTTAGTCCCGGTTGGTGGTTCCAACCGAAAGGGGGGCATTAGTCTTGGTTGGAGCCACAAATCGGGACTAAAGGTGTTCGCATGTAAGGCAGGAGTTGTCGAATTCTCCCCCAACCTCTCCCATTTCGCCCCCGCTACCGACGCCCTGCCCCGACGCCGCCAGGCTACTCGTCGTCGCCGCCCCCCCCCCCCCCCCCCCGCCGCTTGTTCTCGTCATCGCCGCCACCCGCGAGCCCATTCTTGTCGTCGCTGCCGCCCGCTCTCGTCGTCGCCGCCGCCCCGAGCCCGTCTCTCCGCGCCTCCTCATCCTCGCTCCGTCGTTGCCGCTGTCGTCGCTGCTGCCCATTCTCGTTGTCGCCACCGTCATCGCCGCCCCTGAGCCTAACATCGCCGCCGCCCCAAGCCCGTCCCTGTGCGCCTCCTTGTCCACGCTCCGCCATCGTCGTCGCCATCGCCGCCACTCGTTCTCGTCGTCTCCACCGTCGCCCCCGAGCCTGCCGTCGCGGCCGCCCCGAGCCTGTCCCCGCATGCTTCCTCGTCCTTGCGCTACCTCCATCGCCATCCTCATCGGCCCCGTGCACCTCCGCCGCTCGCCGGCGCCCACCAACCGCGCGCAGCACCGCCACCGGCCCCGCCTCTGCCCATCGCAGCATCGCCGCTGGCCCCGCGCGCGTCTCCGTCACCCCACAACAGAGTTAATTTTAGTTGTTTAGTTGTTTTAATTGTTTAGTTGTTTAGTTGTTTAGTTTTTTAGTTGTTTTTTATTGTTCAGATGTTTAGTTGTTTTATCGTCGGTCGCCGGTGACGCGATATCGAGGAGTCCTCGACGATCGTCGATGAGGGAGAGTACCCCCCGACGATCGTCGGTGAGGGAGAGTACCCCTGATGATATCGAGGAGTCCCCGACGATCGTCGATGACGTGATATGATGTTAAATTAGATGTTTAAATTTTAAGTTCCATAGCATTGCCGTTGTGTCAACGATGCCCGACCAGCATCGTCGTCGTTGACTCGGTGGCAACCACCTGCTTGAGAGGCGCCATGTCCGGGACTAGGCTCCGTTGGGCTGGCACTGGGAGGCGCTGCCTTCCAGGGCGCCCACCTTGGTGAGGAATCAGGGTCCCATCGCCGACCTAGAGGTTCTTTGGTGGCGGTCGCGTGGACCATTGTCGGTGTAGAGGGAGCCAGCCCTCCCGGAGGTGTGACGTCATCGTGTCAGGGAGGAGGATGAGCACGTCTGACGCTACATGGCTGTGTTGTACGCCAGGTTCTCCAATACCTGGCAGGTTCTCTCGGGATCTCACCCGAGCTATGATCCTATCATAGTTCCTTCTCATTGGGTGTCCCCTGCCTGCGTCGCTAGACGTCAACTACATCTGTATTAGTGATATTATATAATAATATTTGAGATGTATTAATGATAATATTAGATTATGTATTGTTGATACTATTTGATGATGTATTAGTGATATTATATGATCGTATTGTTGCCTTGTATTGATTTCCATATCTCATGTTTGTATATTGCCATGTCGTAATATTTGCAGCAACTATGAATCACAGAGACATAGAACAAGAAGAGTTGTTGGGGGATATAATCCACGTCGGAGGTGACCCCTTGGTGTATCTCAACGACACCGATGGTCAGCAAGGAGAGGATGACGACTCCAGTGATCCAACAATGGAGGAGACAAGAGATCATGCTGGCTCCAGTGACCGAATGGCCGAGGAAGGAGCTCGTGATCACGGCTCCGGTGACTGAATGGCGGGGGAAGGAGATCATGATCACGGCTCCGGTGACCAAACGGAGGAGGAATCCTCAACTGTTGCAAAGTGTAGCGAGGTAAGGAGACGAGGCCCAAAGAAAAAGTTGCACCGGGATGAAAGGTTCATGATCACAGAAGTCGCGAACGATGGCCAACCAATTGCTCCCAAGAGGACCAAGGATGCATTTGTACATCAGTGTGGAGTTGTTGTTAGGGACTCTGTATCGATCAGCACCCAGCAATGGAGTAAGAATAATAAGGACCCTGATGTTTCTTATGTGCATGATAGACAGAAAGATGATCTTTGGACCGAGATGATGACAAATTTCATCCTACCTCTAGAGGAGGATCCGAATAACCCAGTTATAGAGCGAAAGGTCAAGTTGTGGGCTCTTAAGAAGATGGAAGAACTATTCAAGAACTAGAAGAAAGAGTTGAACATAAAGTTTGTCGAGAAAGATGAGACTCTGGAATTCAAAGGTCAATATGAGAAGATAGGAGGTCAATGGCCCGAATTTGTGGCCTACGAGAAATCGGAGAAGAGTAAGAAAATGTCACTGGCAAACAAGAAAAATGTTGCAGAGAAGAAGTATCACCATCACAAACTTGCAGGTGGCTACTACAATGCCCGACTGTTGTGGGTCAAAGCTGAGCACGACCTGCTTGCTAAGCATGTCCACCTAGAGACATTGCACTGGCCAGATCGTTCAAGGACTTGGTTCTTCGGGTTGGGGGAACTTTGGACACAAAAACAGGGAAGTGTGAATGGATGGACGCGTAACTTGCAATACCCTTCCGAAAGCTTCAGGCAGCAATCAAGGGAACACAGGAAGGGATGTTCATTCCCGACAGAAATATGGACGAGCTGACAGAGGCCCTCGGGAATCCTAAACAACCTGGACGAACACGAGGCACATCAGGCTCCGTTTCATGGAAGTATGCGTTTCCCAACAACGGTGGTTATAGAAGCTGAGAGAGAAAGAGGAAACATGTAGCAAGCGAAATGCAGAAGTTCAGTGCAAGATTAGCAAAAATAGAGGAACTTGAGATCCAGCGAGTTACTAGCCAACCATGTGAGCGGCACGAAGGTCCTTCCTTCGACACGTCGTAGAAGCTACCCCACCATCTCAGCGGAGAAGCAGCATGGCATCCATGGAGCTCATTCAGCCTGATTTCATGGCTCCTCGCTACCCCGTGGATACTACCAGGGAGCTAATGAAGAAATGCCACAACCTGACCCTCAATGCGGCGGTCGGCTCTGTTCTACCTCCTCAAGCTAGGGGAACTTTCCATTGCCGTCCGATTCCACATGGCTATGTTGTTGTGACAGTGGATGAAATAATGGATGGATTTGAGGGGCTGGAGCTTGGCAACCCTACATGTGAAGAGGATATTGTTCTTCTAGAAAATTCTTTGGGGAGTACCTGTCTATGGAGATAGAAGTACATCAAGCTTCCAAATTGGAAGCCTCAGCAGACTCAGCCTCCTCCGGCACGTTAAGGCACTCTGCCTCCTCCTTCACCTCCTCCGGCGCGTCAAGCGACTCCGCCTCCTCCGCCTCCTCCAGCGTGTCAGGCCACTGTTCCTCCTCCTTCACCTCCTCCGGCGCACCAGGCCGCTCCGCCTCCTCCTCCTTCAGCGCGTCAAGCCAGTCCGCCTCCTCCGGCGCGTCAGCCATGATGGAAGAGAGACGTTGCCGCTCCGGCGGCTAGCAGTACAATAGGCAGGAAGAAATACAAATTTGGTCCAAGCCTCAAGCCTCTCCCAAACTTACGATACGAGAGAACTGACAAGGAAAGCGCTAACATCAGTAAATCCGAAGTGAAGGCCCATTTTGCATGGAAACATCATCCTCCAAAGGAAACGGTAGATCTGGTGAAAGCGAAGCGCACTGTGGATGCCCTGAAGCGACCATCACCACCTCCACTACAATCAAACTATGATCGCATTATTGTGAAGACATATGATGAAGCGCGGCGGTCGGGAAGTACTTCCATAGATGCAAGAGTCAAACAACGAAGAAGTGGGAAAACAATTCCCCAGCTCGCCGAACAGGAGAAGCAATCATGCCCCCCGCTCAAGCTGTCTAGCGATATCGCTAATCATCCGGTGCTACTGCCCGGTACCAATCTTGGTGATTTTTTGGGCAATGATGTACATTTTGAAACGGCTGAGGTAGTAGTACAAGGCTTTAGATACGAGGATGGGAAGCCTCTCATCAAACCTGATCATCCTCTTTTGACAACGATGATGTACAATTTGCAGGAGTGGTACATGAAAACCTGTAGGGAGTCTGGGAAAGACAATATGTATATTAGAATTGAAAAAGAGCACAACTTCATTGGACTCGACCAGATCCCTATTGAATTTGTGGAGTTATTTCAGTTATTCAATCAACACGCCCTCGACAAACAACTCGTGACTTGCAACTGTTTGTAAGTATTACTTCTTAAGTCTCTAGCTCAACTCGTTCATTGCATATGTAAATAATTATCCTCACTCTATTATGAATATTGAAGATCGTCGAATGCAAAAAGGACAAATCTATTTCGTTGGGTTCATTAGGCCAGATACCGTAAATGAATAGTCGGTACGAAACATAGTCAAAGATACCAAGGAGAACTTGCTAGAAACGTTCCTTAGACATCAAAAAAGGGAAATACTCCTTCCTTACAACTTCAAGTGAGTGTTATTGTCTTCGGCATATTCGATTTCGCTTACTCGAGGTTAAGTAATGTAATTGATGAGTTACGCATGTGCAGGTACCACTTTATTCTGCTATCCATTAAGCTTGATGGTGCATTAGTAATTGTCTTAGACTTGAGACGTAAAGATCCCAAGGATTATTCGGACATGACTACAATGATCGAGAAGTAAGTTCAATCAATATCGGGACCATATCGGCAACTTTCGTTCATTTCCAGATATCAAGTAATCATTTTCTTTGCCTGGCAGGGTTTAGAAAAAATTCAACCAAAAGATTCCCGGTCTAAACAAAGAGCTGCCATTTACACCCGAAAGTAACTAGTACTAGCTAGTTCTATGCATCTCTAATTGATTCTAGTTTCATCAGTACCATTATCATGCTTGCTTATCAGTTTGATTGAACTCTATTCTCGTAAAGTGCTTGTACTAGGCACCCAGGACTATTTTATGTGGATACTACGTATGCGAGTTCATTCGACACTCGACCTCTGAGCGAGGCATCTCGGACAAACAATTTGAAGGACGTAAATAATATTCACAATTTTGTTTTATATATTACCATCAATTGTGTTGAGTTTTATTCATATATATGTATTGACCCCCTTCTTTAAATTTGATCTGGAAGATGCGGGATGAACTCCTACCACATGATCGCATACGAGCAATTAAAGAGGAATTGGCGGGATACTTTCTTGACCACGTCATACATGAAGACGGCGAATACCATGTGGAATTGCAATTGGATCTTAGGTAGACGATATTAGGGATTGTAAGAGATGTTATATTGTATATATGTAATAGCGTCGGATAGATATACGAAAACTTGTTGTTTGACCAAGCACGGAGAAAGAGATGTCACTTCTCTCTATATATGTTCATAAGGATCTTGATTAAATAATGGTTTCCGTCATTTGCTTACTAGCTAGCATTGAGTTCTCTCTATATGTATATATAGTAGCTAGCGTCAACCAAGCACGTAGAAAGAGAGGTCACTTTTCTCTATTAGCTAGGTAACACAATATGAAACCCCTATATTAACCCTCCAAAACCCCTAACCCCCCTACCAAAAAAACAAAAAACCCATCGCCTATTGGTCCTAGTTGGTTTTACCAACCGGGACTAAAGGACCTCCTCCCTAGGCACCCCGCAGCGACCACATGGAGCCCCTTTGGTCCCAGTTCGTAAGCAAACCGGGACTAAAGGTTTTGGGTATTAGTCCTTCTTGTTCTGTCCCGGTTCCACAAGTAGGACTAAAGGCCCTCTGGAACTGGGACTAGTACCCTGTTTTCTACTAGTGCTGGGTGGCATGAAAAATTCTCGCTCGCCGGATTAACAAGTGAACTGGTCATAAACTATAGATGCGATCGCCAGGTTCTGGATCCGATCCAGTACCTCTTTCATCTATGAGAGCTCTTACACATCCAAGGCTTGGTGGTAGGCCAGGATGATGTGCAAAAGTTTGTTTGGGCTACTCACGGTTGGCCCATCACCTGAGGCTTCATTGGTCATCTTCGATTCGAAGACTGAGGTGGACTCTTCGGGGATGGCCATCAGATCCGAAAAGAAATTCGGCTCCAGGTAATTGCCCGAGGTAGCACAGATGAGGTCGAACCTAGTAGCCCCTTGATCCATCTTTGGGGCATTTTCCGTAAGGAGGTCCAACCCATCGGCTAGATCGAAGGTCGATTCCGTGGCGTTGACGCCCGAAAATTCCTCAGGTTGGACAATGACTTGTCTCGATGGGACTAGGTCGTCGCGGGCGGTGTCAAAATACTCCAAAGTGTCGAACATGATAACATAATTCGGGGAGAAGGTGTCGATGTGGCCTAGACGACACACTGGGGGCAGCGTGTCATAGTACACAACCGAAGGCGAAAAGCTGGCTGAGGACAAAAGCGCCATCGCAACCAATGCTGCAATCGAACTACAGACGAGCCATCGGTATTGGTGATCACACAACGAGCCCGTAATGAAAGCACCAATGCCGGTGTCAAAATAATCAAACCTCGGCTATGGGGGCCCAAGCTATAAGATCGGACAGATGGTAACAATAGACGAAGAACACGAGGCTTTTACCCAGATGGAGGTAAAACCCTACGTCCTGCTCTTGTTGTATTTCTATTTGTAGAGATTATGGAGTTAATCTACCTCAAGATCATGGATTTGTAGGCTAATCCCTAGGGGTTGTGATGCTGTGTTTGAATATCCTCTACGAATCAAACCCCACGATTTATATAGGCACCGGGGGAATCTAGGGTTACACAAATGTCGGTTATCACCTATGCACTATACGCCAAACGGAATCCTTCTCCTTTGGAGCACACGTGAAGTCTAGAGAAGAATCCTGGATGCACACGCCTTGTCTGAAATCCTCTAAAGTCTTTCCTCTAGGGTGGCCCCTCAGCCTAGCCCATTAACTAGCCCACCTTGGCTATGATCCCCTAGTCTAGGACTCCCTCAATGTTGGCATAGGACATATGTCTTTCTACCTTGCCAATTGCGTCACGCCAGGTTATCTCTAGTTAAGAAGATTCCTTTGTTTAGAAAATAGAGGAATATCTTCACTCTAAGAGGTATTTGAACTTCTATTTTTTATCAACTAGAACATCACTATGAGACATTGCATCATACAACGATTGGCTGAAAACCAACTATTCTGATGCAATTTTCACTTGGACTTGTCTCGTTCGCTTGAGAGCTGAATGACCTCCAGACGAATGCGTAATTCATTCAATGCCGCAAGACGAGGCCCTAATGGTGCGTATGAAAATAAATATCTAGATTTTCTTGTCCCAAAACTTGTTTGATTGTGAAAACTTTATGTGTGACAAATCCATACAAGCTAGAGTATTACACCATACGTGGAGTGGTGCCCAACCAGGTATCTTCCAAGAATCGAACCTGAAAACCATCCCTAACTGAAAAAGTGCCAAAATAAAAAAACTATGATATTTTGGCCTTCATCACTCCATACCAAAAATATAAATCACCGTGTTTTCAATGACCTTGACAAATGGATTTTGACCCCACTTACTTTGTTACGAATGATTTCCTGCCACACTCCATCGAATTTACCTTTTCTTTTGTGGGTGAAAAAGTACTTTTCTTGATTAAATATTTAATTTCCCTTGTGTTCCAAAAACGACACCTGGAAATTCCATGCAATATTTTCATTATCTCAACTGATCTTCATATATCACTAGTACAAAACAGGGAACTAGTCCCGGTTCCAGAGGGCCTTTAGTCCCGTTCTAGAACCAGGAAAAAACAAGCGGGACTAATATCCAAAACCTTTAGTCCCGCTTCGCTTAGGATCCGGGACCAAAGGGGCTCCACATGGCCGCTACGGGGCACCCAGGTAGGAGGACCTTTAGTCCCGGTTGGTAACACCAACCGGCACCAAAAGCAGCTACGCGTCAGGTGCTGGGGGTTTTCTTTTTTGGAAGGGAGTTTAGGGGTTTTGGATGGTTAATGTAGGGGTTTCATATTGTGTTAGATAGCTAATAGAGAGAACCCTGGCTACTATACATACAAAAAGAGAAGTGACCTCTCCTTCTTCGTGCTTGGTCGACGCTAGCTACTATACATATAGAGAGTACTCGACGCTAGCTAATAAGCAAATGAAGGAAACCATTAATTACATAAGATCGTCATGCTGAACATATATAGATACAAGTGACATCTCTTTCTCCGTGCTTGGTCGAACAACAGGTTTTCGTATATCTACCTGACGCTACTACAAATATACAATATAACATCTGTTACAATCCCTAAAATCATGTACCTAATATCCAGTCGTAATCCACATAGTATTCTTTGTCTTCAGGTATAACGTGGTCAAGAAAGAATCCCACCAATTCCTCTTGAATTTGCTCGTATGCGATCATGTGGTAGGAGTTCATCCCGCATATGCCAGATCTAATTTAAAGAAGGGGGTCAATACATGCATATATAAGAATGAAACTCAACACAATTGATGGTTATATATAAAAAAAAACTTTGAATATTATTTATGTATTTCAAATTGTTTGCCAGAGAAGCCCCACTCAGAGGTCGAGTGGCGAATGAACTCGCATACGTAGTATCCACATAAAACAGTCCCAGATTCTTGGTACAAGCACTTGACGAGAATAGAGTTCAATCAAACAGATAAGCAAGCATGGTAATAATATATTGATGAAAATTCTAATCAATTAGAGATGCGCGGAACTAGCTAGTACTACTTACTTTGGGACGTGTAAATCGCAACTCTTTGTTTTGAAGTAATACTTACAGACAGTAGCTAGTCATGAGTTGTTTGTTGAGGGCCTCTTGATTGTATAACCGAAATGACTCCACAAATTCAATGGGCCTCTTGTGCGCCTTTTTAACTCTGACATACATAGTGCCTTTCCCAGACTCCATGCAGGTTTCCATGTACCACTCATGCAATTTTTACATCATCGTTGTTAGATGAGGATGATCAGGTTTGACAAGAGGCTTCCCGTGCACATATCTAAATTCTTGTACTATTACCTCAGACATTTCAAAATGTACATCATCCCCCAAGTAATCATCGGGTTTGGTACTGGGAAGTAGCACAAGATGATTAGCGATATCGCTAGAAACCTTGTGCGGGGGGCACGATTGCTTGTCCTGTTCGCTGAGCTCGGGAATTATTTTCCCACTTCTTCGTTCTTTGACTCTTGCTGCACTAGAAGTACTTCCCGACTGCTGCGCTTCATTATATGTCTTTATAATTCATCGGTCATAGTTTGATAGCAGCGGAGGTGGTGATGGTCGCTTCAGGGCATCCAAGTGTGCTTCGCTTTCACCAGATCTTCCATTTCCTTCGGAGGTGGATGTTTCCGTGCAAAATGGGCCTTCACTTCGGCTTTACTGATCACATTGTTTTCTTTATCAGTCCTCTTGTATGGTATCTTTGGAAGAGGCTTAAGGCTTGGAGCAAATTTGAATTCTTCCGGCCTATTGTACTGCTAGCCGCTGGAGCGGTGGCGGCGTCTCTCTTTAGTCATGGATGACGCTTTGGAGAAGGCGGAGTGGCCTGACGCGTCGGAGGAGGAGGAGGAGGAATGGCCTAACATGTAGGAGGAGGCTGAGTGGCCTGACGCGTCAGAGGAGGCGGAGTGGCCTGTCACGTGCAGGAGGAGGCGGAGGAGGAGGCAGAGTTGCCTCACGCGCCGGAGGAGGCGGAGGAGGAGGCGGAGTGGCCTCATGCGCCAGAGGAGGCGAAGGATGAGGAGGAGGAGGAGGTGGAGTGCCCTACTGCTCCCGAGGAGGCTGAATCTGCTGAGGCTTCTAGTTTGGAATCTTGATGTACTCCTTTCTCCATAGATAGTTACTCCTCTGTGCATTTTCCATAATAACAATATCCTCTTCACGTGTAGGGTTATCAAGATCCAGCCCCTCATATCCATCCATTATTTCATCCATCGTCACCATAGCATAGCCATGTGGAATCGGACATCAATGGAAAGTTCCCTTTGCTCGAGGATGTAGAATATAGCTGATCGCCACCTTGAAGGTCAGGTTCTGGCATCTCGAAATAAGCTCGCAATGTTGAGACTCCGTGATACTATCCACGGGGTAGCGAGGAGCCTTCAAGTCAAGCTAAACGAGCTTCGTGGAAGCCATGCTGCCTCTCCGCTAAGACGGTGGGGTAGCTTCTAGGGCAATGTCAAAGGAAGGATCTTCGTGCCGCTCAGATGGTTGGCCGGTAGCTCACGGGCTCTCAAGTTCCTCTAGTTTTGTTAATCTTGCACTGAGCTTCTAAATTTCGCTTGCTTCTAGTTTCCTTTTTCTCTTTCGGCTGCTATAACCACCACTGTTAGGAAACCCATGCTTCCACAGAATGGAGCCTGATGTACCTCGTGTTTGTCCAAGGTGTTCAGGATTCCCGAGGGCCTGTGTCAGCTCGTCCTTATCTCTGTCGCGAATGAACATCCCTTACTGCGCACCCTTGATTGCTTCCTGAAGCTTTGTGATGGGTTTTGCAAGTTGAGCTTTCATCCAGACACACTTCCCTGTTTCTGGGTCCAAAGTTCCCCCAACCCCAAAGAACCAAGTCCTTGAACGCTCTAGTTAGTGCAATGTCTGTGGGTGGACATTCTTAGCAAGCATGTCTTGCTCAGCTTTATCCCATAATGGTCGGGCTTTGTAGTAGCCACCTGACCCCATGTGATGGTGATACTTCTTCACTACAGCATTTTTCTTGTTTGTCAGTGACATTTTCTTACTCTTCTCCGATTTCTTGTAGGCCACAAATTCAGGCCACTGATCTCTTATATTCTCATATCGACCTTTGAACTCCGGAGTCTCATCTTTCTCGACAAACTTTGTGTTCAACTCTTTCTTCTAGTTCCTGAATAGTTTTTCCATCTTCTTAAGAGCCCACGACTTGACCTTTCGCTCTATAACTGGGTTATTCGGATCCTCCTCTTGCGGTAGGCTAAAATTTCTCATCAGCTCGGTCCAAAGATCATCTTTCAGTCTATCCTGGACATCAGAAACTTCGGGGTCCTTATAATTCTTATTCCATTGTTGGGTGCTGATCGATACATAGTCCCAAACAACAACTCCACACCGATGTACAAATGCATCCTTGGTCCGCTTGGGAGCAATCGGTTGGCCATCATTCGCGACTTCTGTGATCATGAACCTTTCATCCTGGCGCAACCTTTTCTTTGGGCCTCGTCTCCTTACCTCGTTGGACTTTGCAATAGTTGAGGATCCCTCCTCCGTTTGGTCACCGGAGCCATGATCATGATTTCTTTCCTTGGCCATTCGGTAACCGAAGCCATGATCATGATCTCCTTCTTCTGAAATTTGGTCACTGGAGCCATCATTATCTCTTGCCTCTCCATTGTTGGATCACCAGAGCCATCCTCTCCTTGCTGACTATCGGTGTCATTGAGACACGCCAAGGGATTATACCCGGCACGGATTATATCCCCCAACAAGTTTTCTTGTTCTATGACTCTCTGATCCATAGTTTCTGCAAATATTACAACATTGCAATATACAAACATGAGATATGGAAATCAATACAAGGCATTAATAAATAGTCTCAAGCAGGTGGCTGCCACCGAGTCGACGGCGAGGATGCTGGCCCGACATCGTCGACTCAACGGCTACACTATGCAACTAAACATTTAAACATGTAAACATCATATATCTGTCTAATATAAGATCGTCGATATCGTCGGGGACTCTCGCTCCCTCACTCGCGATCGTCGAGGACTCTCCCTTACCGACGATCGTCAGGGACTCCTCGATATCGCATCACCGATAAAACATCTAAAACACAAAACATCGATATTTACCTAATATAAAATCGTCAATATCGTCGGGGACTCTCTCTGCCTCACCGTCGATCATCGGGGACTCTCCCTTACCGTCGATCATCGTGGACTCCTCGATATTGCGTCACCGATGAAACAACTAAAACACAAAACGTCGATATGTGCCTAATATAAAATCGTCGGTATTGCCGGGGACTCTTACTCCCTCACCGTCGGTCATTGGGGAGTCTCCCTCACCCATGATTGTTAGGGACTCCACAATATCGCGTCACCGATAAAACAACTAAAACAACTAAACAACTAAAACAACTAAAACAACTAAAACATAAAACAACTAAACTAACTAAAACAATATGAACACTTAATTAACTAAAACAAATAAAACATAGAAAAACTAAACAACTAAAACACAAAACAACTAAAACAACTGAATTAACTAAAACATAAAAAACTAAATTAACTAACACACGAAACAACTAAAACGATCGTCTTCACCGGGGCTTGATGAGAGGAGAGCGGCACGACGGGGAGAGCGGCGGCGACGACGGGAATAGCGGCAATGGCGACGAGCAGCGATGAGCGGCGACGACATCGGGTCAGGGCGGCAATAGGTTAGAGGGTGGCGACAACGCGAGGGCGTCATGGGTAACGCGACGGGAGAGCATCGAGGGCGGAGACGGCGGCAAGGGTGACGGCGGTAGGTCTCGGGGCATCGAGGGCGACGACGAGGGCGTCGAGGGAGGCGACGGCGGCAAGGGTGACAGTGGCAGGTCGCGGGGCAAGAGCAGCGCTACAAGGAGAGCGAGGACGGTGGCGAGGGCGACGACATCGGGTCGGGGCGTCGGCCAGAGGGCGGCGATGGCGTCGACAGTGAGCTCGGCAGCCCGGCGTCGTCGATTTGCTCGGCGTCGTCGGGGCAACTGCAGGTAAAATCTGGAAATTTTCCTAACTCCCGCTTATATACTCAGACCTTTATTCCCGGTTGGTGGCTGCAACCGGGACTAAAGGGTTGCATTAGTCCCAGTTACAGCCACCAACCGGGACTAATAGGTCAATTTCGGCAGCCCAAAGGGCGGGAAGTAGAGGTCTTTGGTCCAAGTTGGTGGTTGCAACCGGGACTAAAGGGGGGCCTCTAGTCATGGTTGCTGCCACCAACCTTGACCAAAGGCCTGGCGCGACGGTGTCGAAAGTTTAGTCCCACCTCTCTAGTTGAGGGGCGGTCGCACCGGTTTATAAGCCCCATCGTGCATGGCTTGTCAAGCTCCTCTCCAAAGCAGGCTATGTATAGGCCTAAGCTCTGCCTTTGTCGTGTTGGGCTTGCTGGGCCCGCGGGCCTGCGTCCCAGCCCATGTTTAGATGGTTTTCTAGTCATATGCAGGCCATGGTTACCTAGTAGGCGGCATATTTTTTATGTTATTTTTGTTTGCTATTAAGCTTTTTAGTCCCGGTTGGTGCCACCAACCGGGACTAAAGGGTGGCGCAGTGGTGTGGTGGAAGTTTAGTCCCACCTCACCAAGCCAAGGTTGCCCGAACAGATTTATAAGAACCGCCACGAATGCTACGTTGAGCTCCTCTCAAATTGAAAATAGATGCCCTTATACAGGAAATTTGACCTAAATTTAAAATGCTAGTTAGGCGCCCTAACTAGGACTTAGAATTTAGGTTGAATTTCCTCTATAAGCGCATCTATTTTCACTTTTGTAGTTTTTTATGTTATTTTTTGCATATTAAAAGTTCTTAACAAAAAAATACTTTATGAATATTATTTTTCTATTAAAGCTATTAACAAAAAAACTTTAATAATTTTAGTTGCACAAATTTTATATAATATCAAGTTTAGTTACACTAGTAGAAAACAGGGCTTTGGTTCAGGTCGAGCCAGCCCATTAGTCTTGGTATAGTCACGAACCTGGACCAATGGGGGCAACGGTCCCGGTTCGTGATGCTAGGGGGCTGGCCGAGCCACGTGGGGCATTGGTCCCGGCTCTTCGGACACCTTTGGTCCCGGTTATTGACACGAACCAGGACCACTGTGCCTCGCTCCTGGCCCACAACCATTGGTCCCGGTTCATGGCTGGAACCGGTACAAAGGGTGTCCTTTAGTCCTGGTTCCAGCCATGAACCGGGACCAATGCGATGCCTATATATACCCCCTCGCCGGCAAGTAGAGCACTCCACACTGCTCTGTTTTTTTGGCCGGCAAGGGAAGAGGTTTGTGGTGCTCTAGCTCACCTCCTATGCACATGAGGTGTTCGATGAAATTCCCAAGCCACATTTAAGCTTTCTCCACTCGAAGTTCCTTGTCCAAGTTCCATTTTACTCAAGATTTTTCTAGGTTCGGCGGTCCTTCATGTCCCGTCCCCGTCCTCACCGCCGTTGATCGCCCATGCCCATCTCGGTGCCGGCACCAACATGGCTAACCTCTTCTTCTTAACTTCTTTCTAAAAGAAAAAGGTTTTACTTGTATGATTTAGATAGATACTTCTGTAATTTTCTTACTTTTATTATAGTATTTATTTTGGTCACTATTGTACATTCGATTTAATGTGATGATGAATTTCTATTAATTTGGTCACTTCTGTATTCATGGTATGTTGTAATGGTTTTTAATACACTTTATTATATAACGCACGTAGATGAACCGGCAATGGATGTATGGTGACCGACGCGCCTCCGAGTACATTAAGGGCCTGCATAATTTTCTCGAAGCGGCTGAGGCAAACAAGCAGAATGGTTTTATTCATTGTCCATGTACTGTCTGTGAGAATACGAAGGCTTTCTCCCACTCCAAAACCCTTCGCTTCCACCTCCTTGAGAAGGGTTTTATGCCACAATATAATGTTTGGACCAAGCATGGAGAAAGAGGGGTTATGATGGAAGATAACAAAGAAGAAGAGGATGATGACAACTATGTGCCTCCTGAATACGGTGATGCTGCAACGGGGGAATATGAAGATCAAGAGGAACCAGACGATGTGCCCGATGATGATGTTCGCCGGTTCATTGTTGATGCAAAGACACAATGCAAAAGTGAAAACGAGAAATTGAAGTTCGATCGGATGCTAGAGGATCACAAAAAAGGGTTGTACCCCAATTGCGAAGGTGACAACACAAAGCTCCGTACCACACTGGAATTGCTGCAGTGGAAGGCAGAGAATGGTGTACGTGACAAAGGATTTGAGAACCTACTGAAAATATTCAAGAACAAGCTTCCAAAGGATAACGAATTGTCCGACAATACTTATGCAAAAAAGAAGGTTGTATGCCCTCTAGGATTGGAGGTGCAGAAGATAAATGCATGCCCTAATGACTACATCCTCTACCGCGGTGTGTATGAGGATTTGAACGCATGCTCGGTATGTGGTGCATTGCGGTATAAGATCATACGAGATGACCCTAGTGATGTTGACGGCGAGTGCCCAAGGAAGAGGGTTCCTGCAAAGTGATGTTGTATGCTCCTATAATACCACGGTTGAAACATCTGTTTAGAAACAAAGAGCATGCCAAGTCGATGTGATGGCACAAAGAGGACCATAAGAAATATGGGAAGTTGACAGCACCCGTTGACGGGTCGCAGTGGAGAAAGATCGAGAGAAAGTGGAGCGACTTTACAGGTGACCCAAGGAACGTATGGTTTGGTTTAAGTGCATATGGCGTTAATCCTTTTGGGGATCAAAGCAACAAGCATAGCACATGGCATGTGACTCTATGTATGTATAACCTTCTTCCTTGGTTGTGCATGAATCATATGTTCATTATGATGCTAGTGCTCATCCAAGGCCCTAAGCAACCCGACAATGACATTGATGTGTACCTAAGGCCATTAGTTGATGATCTTTTACAGCTATGGAATGGAATAGGTGTACGTGTGTGGGATGAGAACGAAGGGGAGGAATTTGACCTACATGCATTGTTGTTTCTAACCATCAACTATTGGCCTGCTCCCATTAACCTTCTAGGACAAACAAACAAGGGATACCACGCATGCACACACTGTTTAGATGACACCGACAGTATATATTTGGACAAATGGAGGAAGAATGTGTACTTGGGGCACATCGATTTCTTCCAACCAACCATCAATGTCGAAAGAAAGGAAAGCATTTCCAAGGTGAGGCAAGTCACAGGAAGAAGCCCGCCCTCTGTACTGGTGATCACATACTTGCTGTGGTCAATGATTTACAAGTAATCTTTGGAAAGGGTTCTAGTGGACTATCTATTCCGAATGACGCTGAGGGATGCTCACCCATGTGGAAGAAGAAATCTATATTTTGGGACCTACCCTATTGGAAAGACCTAAAGGTCCGCTCTGTTATCCATGTGATGCACGTGACGAAGAATCTTCGCGTGAACCTACTAGGCTTCTTGGGAGTGTATGCGAAGACAAAATATACATTGGAGGCATGCGAGGAACAACAACGTGTCCATGAAAAAGACGGCATGCATCTAGAGCAGTATGAAGGTCCTGCCAGCTACGCTCTTACCAAAGAAGAGAAGGAAATCTTCTTGAATGCCTGCTCAGTATGAAGGTCACGTGTGGCTTCTCGTCGAATATAAAGGGAATAATAAATATGACAGAGAAAAAGTTCTAGAACCTAAAGTCTCATGACTGCCACCATCCTAAAGGGAATAATAAATATGGCAGAGAAAAGGTTAAGGAGTGATTTGGTGCAATGTCTTGTTAGTTTTGAGTTGGTGTTCCCACCGTCCTTCTTCAATATCAAGACGCACGTCCTAGTTCATCTACTCGATGAGATTGTCATTCTGGGCCCTGTATTTCTACACAATATGTTACCCGTTGAGAGGTTCATGGGAGTCTTAAAGACATATGTTCGTAACCGCGCTAGGCCAGAAGGAAGCATCTCCATGGTCCATCAAACAGAGGATGTAATTGGGTTTTGTGTTGACTTCATTCCTAACCTTAAGAAGATTGGTCTCCCTCAATCGCGGTATGAGGGGAGACTGACTAGAAAAGGCACGCTAGGAGCGGACTCAATAATATGTAGGGACGGGCATTCTTGTTCTCAAGCACACTACACAGTTCTACAAAATTCTACCTTGGTGACCCCGTATGTCGATGAACACAAGAATATTCTATCCTCCAAACACCCGTAGCAGTGTGACGACTGGATTACATGTGAACACATCAAGACTTTCGGCAGTTGGTTGCAAACACATCTCATGCATGACAACAGTGTTTCTAATGAGTTGTACTCGTTGGCCAGGGGACCATCTTCGACTGTAATGACTTACAAAGGGTACGATATAAATGTGAATACATTTTACACGATCGCCCAGGATCAAAAGAGCACCAACCAAAACAACGGTGTCCGCTTTTATGCAGCAACCAAGAGGGGAAATGACACATATTATGGTTACATAGTCGACATATGGGAACTTGACTATGGACATGATTTGAAGGTCCCTTTGTTTCAGTGCAAATGAGTCAATCTGTCAAGAGGCAGGGTACAGGAAGATCCACAGTACAGAATGACAATAGTGGATCTGAACAATCTTGGGTACACACACGAACCATTCGTCCTGGCCAATGATGTGGCGCAGGTTTTCTATGTGAAGGACATGTCTACCAAACCGAGAAAAAGAAAAGATAAGGAAGCGAATACATCATACGATGAGCCAAAGCGCCACATAGTTCTTTAAGGAAAAAGAAACATTGTGGTATTGGAGGGAAAGACAGACATGTCTGAAGATTATGAAAAGTTTCAAGAAATTCCTCCCTTCAAACTCAAGGCTGAAATGATGGTTTTCATAATGCTATGAAGATTATCCATGTCTGTTACGGTGCAAATGATGGTTTGCCATAACCCTCTCAACTTTTTAGCAAATGCTATGTGGGTGAAATGATGGTACCATGCCAAGTTTCAACAATTTCAAAGTTCATTTGCAGTGATTTTCAATTCAGGGTCATTTTAGCTCAAAATAAATGATGAAATGCATGAAAAATAGCAAGTGAAGTCAGAAAAGGGTTGAAAAGGGATGATGTGGCTTTGAATGGTGCTAATTGAATGTAGAAAAATTCTTGAGTTCAAATATGTATATAAAATTTGAAATCCTTTTGTAACAGACGTGTTTTCGTCCGATAAAAGTTATATAACTAAACTTGATATTATATACAATTCATGCAACTAAAATTATCAAAGTTATTTTTGTTAAAAACTTTAATAAAAAAAAGAATATTCATAAATTATTTTTTGTTAAGAACTTCTAATATGCAAAAAAAAAGTGAAAATAGATGCTCTTATAGGGAAAATTCAACCTAAATTCGAAGTGCTAGTAACCACATACTAGCATTTTGAACTTAGATCAAATTTTCCGTAAGAGGGCATCTATTTTCACTTTGAGAGGAATTCAACGTAGCAGCCATGGCGGGGCTTATAAATAGGTTCGGGCAACCGTCGCTTTGTGAGGTGGGACTAACCTCCCACCACACCGTTGTGCAAGGCCATTGGTCTCGGTTGGTGGCACCAACCGGGACCAATGCCTACCTTTTGTCCCGGTTGGTTGAACCAACCGGGACAAAAGGTCTCTGCTTCCCGCCCTTTGGGCTGACGAAAAGGGGCCTTTGGTTATGGTTGGTGGCACCAACTAGAACCAATGCCCCTTTCGTCCCAGTTGGTGCCACCAACCGGGACCAAAGGTCCCTGTTACCCTTTGGGCTGACGAAAAGAGACCTTTAGTCCCGGTTGGTGGCACCAACCAGAACTAAAGGTCGACATTGGTCTTGGTTGGTGCCACGAACCGGGACCAATGCTTCTTCTATATAAGGAGCACTTAGCAAATTTCGCAGGTTTCATCGCCCTCCCCGTCCCCGTCGCCTCCCCCATCACCCCCGTCGCCGCCCCGCCCCCGTCGGCGCCCCCGATGCCACCCCCGTCGCCGCCCCCACCTCCCGTGTCGCCGTCCCGTCCCCGTCGCGGCCCCCATCACCGCCCCACCCTAGTCGCTGCCCCCATCGCCGCCCCTCTCCCGTCGCCCCCGTCGCCCCCGTCGCCGCCAAACCCCGTTGCCTCCCCCGCTGCCCCCATCGCCGCCCCTCTCCCGTCGCCCCCGTCGCCCCCGTCGCCCCCGTCGCCGCCCCGCCCCCGTTGCCTCCCCCGCCGCCCCCTGCGCCGCCCCGTCCCCATCTCCTGTCCGTGGCCGCACCGTCGCCACCCCGTCGCCGCCCCCACTGTGAGCCGCCGTCGTCCCTATTCTGTAGATTTTTTTAAATATATGTTGATTTTTATATGATGAATGTTTATGTTTTAGTTGTTTTACGTTTTATTTAATCATTAGGAGTCTTAGGAAAAATTAGTATATGTATGTTAGATTACAGAAAAATTCTTGGTTTTAGGAAAAATTAGTGATCAAACGATAAGAAAACATTCTCATAGGAATTTGTCTCGATGTCGACGATGCCCATCCCGCATCCTCGTCGTCGAGTGATCCGCGAGAGCCTGCTTGATAGGTGCCATGTCTGGGACTGGGCTCCGCCGGGCTGGCATTGGGAGGTGCTACCATCCCGGGCTCAGAGGTTAGTGAGGAATCCAGGTCTCGTCATTGACCCAGAGCTTCTGTGGTGGCAGTCACGTGGGCCACTTTTGGTGCGGAGGGAGCGGGCCCCCGCGGAGGTGGTACGTTTAGGGAGGAGGACGAGCACGTCCGTCGCTAGATGACGGCGTTGGACGCCAGGTTCAACAATATCTGGCAGATTCTTCAGGGATCTCACCCGAGTTATGATCCCGTGATGGTTCCTTATCTTTGGGTGTGCACCGACGGTGACTCAGAGACCGCTAGTGAACCTAGTTCACCGTCCTCCACTTTGGATTCTAGGATATTCGATCTGTATTAGTGATCTTATATGATAATATTCAAGATGTATTAGTTAATATTTGATGATGCATTAACTGGATTGTTCGGGATGATGTATTAGTTAATATCGAGTGCTTGTGATTTGCAAGTCATTCCGAAAAACATATGGAATTTTTTCTATGTCATTGCTCGATATATGGAATGGTTTGACTTTAGGTCTGTTTCAGCTCCTTGTGTGTCTTTCAGTGAGGGAGAGTGTCGACCATATATATATATATATATATATGAGAGGAAGAATCCTGACTGTTGTCATGGGGGTCGCTTCTCCTTCGTTCCCGTGTGCTAGACATTTTGGTGTAATGCACTCGGGGACGAATGAAGGAGCCACCATCACTGACGGTCGCAATATCAGAGGGAGTGCCCACCATATACGCGACATGAGAGTTTAGGAAGGAAAGACTCGACAGCCCTAAAGTCAACCCGTTGCATATTGAGTAATAGTGATCTGTGTGTTGACCAGTTTCCTGGTAGTTTCCATCGATCGATTTTAAATATTTAAATTCAATCGAAGGAACTATTAGTGATCTTATATGATAATATTCGAGATGTATTATTTAATATTTGATGATGCTTTAATAACTGGATTATTCGAGATGATATATTAGTGATATTATATTCGAGTTCATTATAAATGTATTAGTGATATTTTATCGATATAGTGCGTGTGTGACTTTCGGTATGTCGTTGATCCTTTTGTGACATTCATGTGTTTTCTTGATGGAGGAATCCCGACAGTTGTCGTGGGGGGCGCCTCCTCTTTTTTTTGTCCTTTGCGATATACTCGTCGGTATATATACACCACCATATCAGTGTGTGAGAGAGCGCACCAACACACCATGAGATATGAGAGTTATTTAAGGAAAGCCTCGACGGACCAAAAGTCACACATGCATTAGGATCCAAACGTGTCGTAATTCTTGAAATATGAACACAGGAAATGTCATCGTCATCATACGATGATAGGATCCAAGTGTGTGAATTATGTGGTGAAGATAAGGGTCTTTGTGACCAGCCTGGGCTGCGAGACGGTAGGTTCGTCACCATGAAGCTTTACGAGGACTTTGATATTTCTACGGTACACAATGATGATAACTATTTTTTCGTAATTAAGCATGACTTTTGTTTCTTTCCTTCAACACATAATTTCTGTTTTATACAATTCGACTAGTTCGTCCCCTGTCATGCAAGACGGTATTTCTTGGAGAGGGGCGGTTTCGAAGAGAACGAGAGTTTCGAGACAAGGACAACCAACCTGAGGGCTAAACATGGTCACACGTTTCATGTGAAAGTAATGAATGCACTTAATAACACAGAATTAGGGTGCTCAAATTGGGAAGCTCTTTGCAAGGCATATGGATTTCAGGAGGATATGGAAATAACCATCGATCTCCATCCTGGAGATCATATTGAAGGAAACATCGACATTTGGGTGGATGTTGATATGCTTCATATTTTACCTCCATGTGAGTTTGTCAACCATGCATATTTTTCAAGTAATTTCCATTCTATATACATAAATATTTGGTGTTCATCTGTACTAAATTTGTTAATTTTTAATTTACAACTTATTTCGTTTCTTTGAGTGAAATATAGAACATAATCGACACGACACACTACACTTCTTGGTCACATCTAACTTGGGAGGAGAAGGATGATATTGTCTACTTTGTCATTGGTGTCATAGCTGGTAGGGACATCTTCCCGTATAATTTGGGAACTGGCCCAAATTATACATTGTATAGGACACTAGTGCATAGGTTGAGGGAGGATGACATTCGTCGAAATATCTTGGTAAGAGTTGCTAATTAAGTACACTAGTACTGTTGCGTAAATGGTATTATTACATTGCTAACTAGGCTACTATTATGTTCCTCAACAGAAATTGCCAAATGAAGTTGTGCCACTGTTGATGCAACCCAAAGGTAATATGACAATAAAAAGCCCCTTCCATCCCAAGTTATCTTTTGCATACTCGACTGAGCGCAAACCACCAAGAAGGATCCAAATTGAAGCATGGGGACAAATAAAGAAGGATCGCAAGCCACAAGTTGGAGAACGTTGGATCTCTTTGCTTCATCATGGAGACATATGTGTTATTCTTTTTATGCCATTTTACCTAGGAGGGAGGAGTAGGTCCTATGAGGGAGGACTGTGTAATTTTATAGTTTTTTGTTTTATGAGACTTTAACTTTGTATGATTAAGATGATGATGACGAGTCGTTAGATCTTGTGTAATTAATGGTTTCCTTCATATGATTATTAGCTAGCATTGAGTTCTCTCTATATGTATAGTAGCTAGCAGCGTCGACCAAGCACGAAGAAAGAGAGGACACTTCTCTCTATTAATTAGCTAGCTAACACACTATGAAACCCCTAAATTAACCCACCAAAAATCCCTACCCCCCCTTCAAAAAATTCAAAAAAACCCAGCAACTTTTGGTCATGGTTGGTGTTACCAACAAGGACTAAAGGTCCTCCTGCTTGGGCTCCCCGCAAAGGTCACGTGGAGCCCCTTTTGTCCCAGTTCGTAAGTGATCTGGGGCTAAAAGGTTAGGGCTTTAGTCCCGACCCTTTAGTCCCGGTTCCAGAACCGGGAATAATGGTCCTCTGCAACCGGGACAAATGGACCGTTTTCTACTAGTGTTATATAACTTTTATCGGACGAAAACACGTCTGTTACAAAAGGATTTCAATTTTTTAAACATATTTGAACTCAAGAATTTTTTTGCATTCAATATGCACCATTCGAAGCCACATCATCCCTTTTCAACCATTTTCTGACTTCATTTGCTATTTTTCATGCATTTCATCATTTATTTTAAGCTAAAATTACCCTAAATTGAAAAGCACTACAAAAGAACTCTAAAAGAGTTGAAACTTGGCAAGGTACCATCATTTCACCCACATAGCATGTGCTAAAAAGATGAGAGGGTTATGGCAAAAACTGGATGTACTTCGTGTACAAAATGGACAATCTCTTTTGAAGTATCAGGGTTTCGGACGAAAACACGTGTATTACACAAGGATTTCAATTTTTAAACATATTTGAACTCAAGAATTTTTATGCATTCAATATACACCATTCGAAGCCACATCACCCCTTTTCAACCATTTTCTGACTTCATTTTCTATTTTTCATGCATTTCATCATTTATTTTAAGCTAAAATGACCCTAAATTGAAAAGCACTACAAATGAACTCTGAAATGGTTGAAACTTGGCATGGTACTATTATTTTCACTTTGAAGGGAGGAATTTCATGAAACTTTTCGTAATCTGCACACATGTCTGTCTTGCCCTCTACTCCAATGATGTCTCTTTTCCCTGAAACAACTATGTGGCGCTTTGGCTCGTCGTATGATGTATTCGCTTCCTTATCTTTTCTTTTTGTCGGTTTGGTAGACATGTCCATCACATAGTAAACTTGCACCAAATCATTGGCTAGGAGAAATGGTTCATGTGTGTACCCAAGATTGTTCAGATTCACTATTGTCATTACATACTACTGGTCTTCTTGTACCCTGCCTCCTGACAGATTGACCCATTTGCACCGAAACAAAGGGACCTTAAGATCATGTCCATAGTAGAGTTCCCATATGTCCACTATGTGACCATAATATGTGTCCTTTCCCCTGTTGGTTGCTGCATCAAAGCGGACATCACTATTTTGGTTGGTGCTATTTTGATCTTGGGTGATCGTGTAAAATGTATTCCCATTTATCTCGTACCCATTGTAAGTCAATAGAGTCGAAGATGGTCCCCTAGCCAACAAGTACAACTAACCTGCAACACTGGTGTTACCCTTGAGATGTGTTTGCAACCGAGTGCTGAAAGTCCTGATGTGTTTGCATGTAATCCAGTCATCACACTGCTCTGGGTATTTGGAGCGCAGAATATGCTTGTGTTCATTGACACACGGGATCACCAAGGTAGAATTCTATAGAGCTGTGTAGTGTGCTTGAGACCAAGAATGCCCGTCCCTACATATTATTGGGTCTGGTACTAGCGTGCATTTTCCAATCAGTCCCCCCTCATATCGTGATTGAGTGAGACCAATCGGCTTATGGTCAGGAAAGAAGTCAACACAAAACCCAATGACCTCCTCTGTTTGATGGCCCGTGGAGATGCTTCCTTCTGGCCTAGCACGGTTACGGACATAATTCTTCAAAACTCCCATGAACCTCTCAAAGGGGAACATATTGTGTAGAAATATAGGGCCCAGAATGCCAATCTCGTCGACTAGATGAACTAGGACGTGTGTCAAGATATTTAAGAAGGATGGTGGGAACACCAGCTCGAAACTGACAAGACATTGCCCCAAATCACTCTTTAAACTTGGCAGGATTTCTAGATCGATTACCTTCTGAGAGATTGCACTGAGGAATGCACATAGCTTCACAATGGCTAATCGAACATTCACACCGAGCTTTGTGTTATCATCTTTGCAATTTGGGTACAACCCTTTTTTGTGGTCCTCTAACATGCGATCAAACTTCAACTTATCCCTTTCACTTTTGAATTCTCTCTGTGCATCAACATTGACCCGTTGAAGATCATCATCAGGCACATCATCTGGTTCCTCTTGATCTTCAGCTTCCCTCATCACATCATCACCATATTTAGGGGCGGGTAGTTTTCATCATCCTCTTCTTCTTCGTTGTCTTCCATCATAACCCCTTTTTCTCTGTGCTTCGTCCAAACATTACAGTGTGGCATAAAACCCTTCTCAAGCAGGTGGAAGTGAGGGGTTTTAGAGTTGGAGTAATCCTTCGTATTCCCATAGACAGTACATGGACAATGCATAAAACCATTCTGCTTGTTTGCCTTAGCCGCTTCGAGAAAATTATGCAGGCCCTTAATATACTCGGAGGTGCGTCGGTCATCGTACATCCATTGTCGGTTCATTTGTGTGCGTTATATAATTAAGGGTATCAAAAACCATTACAGAACATCATGAATAGAGAAGTCACCAAATTAATAGAAATTCATCATCACATTAAAGTCAAAGTACAGTAGTGACAAAAATAAATACATAAAGTTCATACATAGTTCTCATTGAACAACATATAGCTCTCTAGAGCATCTAATTAAAACATACATTGAAACTATGTAAAAACTTTAAATGCATAAACAAATGTGATCATAACAACAACTAAGGTACCAATTGATCCAACGGCGTAATGATACCAAGCCTCAATATGAATGGCATATTTTCTAATCTTTTAATCTTCAAGCGCATTGATCCATCTTGATCTTGTGATCATCGACGACATTGGCAACATGCAACTTCAATTTCATCTTCTCCTCTTCGACTATTTTTAATTTTTCTTTCAAGTAATTGTTTTCTTTTTCAACCAAATTTAAATTCTCGACAATAATTTCTATGTCAGTTGATATTTCCGGTTCACATACCTCCTAGATAAAAACATCTATGTCACGTTGGTCGGCATAATTGTCATAAACACTAAATGAAACTAATAGTTTTAAAAGATAATATACCACATCCGAATCATAGACGGGACGAGGGCCAATGGGGGAAAATACCAAAACCATGACACTATATAATAACAAACAATAATAAAAGTATGATAATTGTACAAGTATCTATGTAAATCATACAAGTAAGAAGTTTTTTTACAAAGAAGATGAGAACAAGAGGCTCACCACGGTGGTGCCAGCGACGAGATCGGCACGGGCGATCGGCAGCAGTGAGGACAGGGACGGGACAGGACGGACCGCCAAACCTAGACAAATCTTGAGGAAAATAAAGCTTGGAGGTTGAGCTTGGAGAGGAGAAAGCTTAAGTGTGGCTCGGTCATTTCATCGAACACCTCATGTGCATAGGAGGTGAGAGCTAGAGCAATACACACCTGCAAATGCCGGCGGCCAAAAAACAGAGTGAGCGGGTAGGGGCGGGGCGGGGGTATATATAGGCTTATATCTTTAGTCCCGATTGGTGGCTAGAACCGGGACAGAATACAGACCTTTGGTCCCGGTTCCAGCTACCAACCGGGACTAAAGGTGCTGGGCTAGGAGCAAGGCCATTTGTCCCGGTTCGTGTCTGGAACCGGTCCAAAAGTGTTAGACGAACCGGGAGCAATGGCCCTCAAGGCCTGCCCGGCACCCTGACCTCATGAACCGAGATTGATGCAACCTTTGGTCTCGGTTCGTAAGTGAACCGGCATTAAAAAATTGAAACAGGCAAAAAAGCTTTTGCTTTATATTGATATAGTAGAATCAAACAGGGGTATGGAAAGAGCCAAAAAACAAAAAAACGAGAAGAAGGAGGCGAACACCGCCCCAACAAAGGGGAAAGAGGATGAACCTACAAGTTCCGCCAGATTTTTAGCGCCAGCGAGGATTCTGTCCTTCCCCTCTTCCCTAATCTTATGCATGACAACCGATGGCAGGGAGGACTTATTGTTGAAAACTCGTTTGTTCCTCTCTTTCCAGATCTCCGAAGAGATGAGCGTGATAGCTGAGCGCAAGCCTTTTGGGGAGGAGGTGGTGGACTTCGAAACGGCCAGCCAATAGTCCACGACTTTAGGCCTACCCTCCCCAATGCTGTTGATGAGGTCTGGACAAGACAACCAAGAGGCCGTGGCCGTCCAGATACGTCTGGAGAAGCGGCACTCAAAAAGAATGTGTCGTGCCATCTCACGGGAGGTATGGCAGAGCTGGCAAGTAGGTTGGTGAGGCCATCCGTGTTTCACCAAGCGATTAGCGGTCCATAAGCTGTTCTGGATAGCGAGCCAGACGAAGAAATGACACTTTCGAGGGACCCAAGTCTTCCACACGATGTTCCCAAACTGGTAGGGCAAAGAGGCAAGGAACTGGACCTTGTAGGCGAAGCTGGCCGAGTAGCGCCCATTAGCGGTCAAGGACCACGTAATGGGGTCCTCAGTGTCAGGATGAAGCTGGATATCCGACAGGAGGTCCCAGAGGCGGACGCATTGTTCCATGTGTTCGATAGTGAACGCATCCACCGCAATGTCAGTTGTTATCAATGAGAGCGTCCTAGACCGTCTGATTCTTCCTCTTGTAAGCCTTGAAAATAAGGGAAGCCGAGTCGTTTGGCGAGGCGCCATGGAGCCATGAAGACGACCAGAAGGAGGCCTTGGCGCATTTTTCGATGGTGACACGAGTAGACGCATTGAAGAGGTCAAGGTCGGAGGCATCATTGGGGGTTTCAGAGCCCACCCATGGCTTCTAAGGATCCTTCCACTCATACCATAACCAGCAAAGCCTTAGGGCCCGGGAGAACCTCTCCAGGTCCCAAACCCCCAAACCACCGAGCTCCTTGGGGCGGTAGACCTTTTGCCAGTTGACTTTGCATTTCCCTCCACTAACCACCTCCTTACAGTCCCAGAGCATGCCGCGATTGATATTCACAAAGGCCTTGAGGATGCCTTTGTCAGCCTTTAAAGCCATCAGTAAGAAGATTGGCATGAAGGAGAGCACGGACTTAACCAGAGCAGTGCACTCGGCATGATTCAGGAACTTTCCTTTCCACGGGCTAAGACGAGCCACCGCCTTGTTGATGTTGGGTTGAAGGTCCACACGCCTAAGTCTTCTGAGGGAGAGGGGAAACCCTAGGTAATTAATGGGGAAGGGGTCGTAGTCGCCGGGAAGTTTGCCAGAATCTCCTCCATGTTGATGTTGGCGCATTCGATGAGGGTGATGGAGCTCTTGGTCACATTTGTCACGAGGCTAGATACTACCCCAAAACTCTACAGTATGCTAGCAAGGCCTTCCACATCATGTGTCATGGGGGATAGAAAAATGGCAGCATTCTCCGCATGGAGGGAGACCCTAGGGTCCTGAATACCTCCAGGCATAGCAGACAGCAGGCCGAATTCTGTAGCCTTTTCCAGAAGTCTCTGAAGTGGGTCGATGGCGATGTCGAACACGAGGGGCGAGAGGGGATCACCCTAACGAAGACCGCGTCCATGCAGGATGTCCCTCCTTGGGATTCCATCGAGGAAAACCGTAGAGAAGGCCGTGGTAAAGAGAGTATCAGGAGGGCCCGCCATCTTTGAGGAAAGCCAGGGTGTTGAAAAAGATCCAGCATGTAATCCTAGCGAACAGTGTCGAAGGCCTTGGCGATGTCCAAATTAATCAGAAGGGGCAAAGTTTTGCACCGGTGTAACCGGCGGGCGGTGTTCCTGACGTACATGAAATTGTCATGGATAGTTCTAGACTTGATGAAAGCGCTCTGACTATGGGAAACAATGCCATTCATCTTCGGGCTGAGACATCGTGCCATAGCTTTGGCGATGATCTTCGGGACCACATGGATGAGACTAATGGGCCTGAAATCCAATGTGGACTCTACACCGTCCTTCTTAGGTAGAAGCCCGACATTTCCAGTTTTGATGATGTGGAAATTGGATGCTGACAGCTCGGAGAAGGCATTCATGGCGGTCATAAGGTCATCCTTGATTATATCCCAGCAAGAGCGAAAGAAGGCGATTGTAAAACCATCAGGGCCCAGAGCCTTGTCCGCGGGCATGTCATTAATAGCCTCCTTTATCTCATCCTCAGAGAAAGGCAGGCCCAGGTCCTCCAGGGGATGGGTGGTGGGGTTCAGGGCGTCCCAGTTGAAGTACAACATACGAGGAGGAGGTCGACCTAGAGCGTGGGAGAAGTGGTCGAAGATCAGCCCGACTTTATCATCGTGAGTCATAGCCCAGCCAGTGTTATGCTTGAGTCTCAAGATGTGATTTTTGCGCTTCCTCGCATTAACTCGTAGATGGAAAAAAATTGGTGTTGGAATGCCCTTATTCTGGCCTCAACCAAAGCCCAGTTTTCCACTAGTATATAATGATCAGCGAACTTGCCCAACTTGGCAACATCATACACCCATCGTATGTCTTGCTATCTTCCAGTTGTAGAATATCACATGAAAAGAGTCAACAAGAGAGGGTTTGTGGCTACTTTTAATACAGTATATGATAGCCAGTTACCTACGAATGGTATTTTGGTGGTCTCCATGCTGGTGAATTATGGGGGCGGTTGTGGCCTTCTGAACTTTATGCTCTACTTTGTCTATTTATTTCCTGGTTTGGTTGTGGAACTTTTGTTTGATGCTTGATGTCTTTATTAATATGAGGACGGGCTCTCAAAAATTGGTGGGAGCGGACGAGCACATGCGCTCCTGGAATCATGATCCGCCCATTCGGCGGCATGGGGATATGGGATGTACGAGCCAGCGTGGCATACGAGGAGGCACGGAAGGCTGTACGTACGTAGCCGAGATGTCGTTAGAGGGCTGTTTCGTACTGGCGAGGGATGGAGTATCCTATGCTGGGGTGTACTAGAGGTACATGACCCGTTGTGGAAACGGAGACGTGGGTGCCATTTACAACCGACGTTGTCGTCACATTTTTTGCGAAGCGATGCCTACGCGAGACGGCAAGCGCATTTACTAGGCCAGCTACTCCGCACCCATCTGCCCACTTCTCATTCAATCCACAAAAATCTTGGGGAAGGACCAAAGCTTGAGTTCATGGTGGAAGGCAACAAAGTTCTAGATCCGGTCGCTCTGCCTCTAGTTCTTTGTCTGGATTGCGGCAGGATAGTGGTGACTTTCGTTGCGAGCGCGTGGTCAGTTCGCTGGAGATCGGTTCTACAAATGTCGTAACCACAACGTAAGTGGATCTTGAGCCATCTTGCCTTTTTTCTGAGTTGTTGTCTCCTCGAATCCATGGCTTTTTCCCGACGGGAGGTGGCTGTGATTTCTGCAGGTGGCAGAAGCGTACGTGGAGCACCTGGCTACGCTTGGTCCGGCGGCACCTCCTTTGGCTCAAATCAGTCCAGGTGTAGCGGCATCAGTTAATCAAGGTGGTCAGCTACAAGTGGCGGTGGCATGGGCGGGCAGCAGAATAGGTTGCAATCTTTTTGTTTCTTACATTTTCAACACAAAAGCAGAACCTATCACTATGACCTATAGATGTTTCAAATACGACCTCAGGGAATAATTGTGAGAAGTAAGCATAAATAAGATCACATTGTTCAGCTATACATCAATTGTACTAGGTGTGCATAGCCAGTCGATCAGCAAAAATAATCTGACATACGAGCAACAAGACTGCAGAGCTTTACTTATGAGTATCTATTATCCTTGGAATATGGATTAGTGCACTAAGTTCATAGTGGAATATAGACACTACAACGTCAGTAGGATTTTATAAGTTTACCTTCTCGTCCAGCCTGGTGCTTGAGGGTCATCCTTTCCTTTTTTTTGAACTGAGGGTCATCCTTTCCAGTTGATTGCCGTGAATTGGTTGCCGACAAACTCAGTACATCACAGACATTGTTGCTTGTCAATTGTAATGCAAGCGGCAGGTCACCTACATCTCCGTTGCTGGATTCAGCAGCTGAATGTGTATAAACAGTAGCTGCCCCATTATCAGTGGCCAAATCCCCGACTCCAAGATCTGGCAACGGAAACCTACACAAAGATCCATGCATACCTAAGATTGGCTACCATGAAACATTGAGATTCACTATGTCACACGAGATGTGTCATGGATTTATCACGGCAGATGTCCGGGTCAACAGACTTAGGTTCGGGGCGAGACACAACTACGTGGCGGCTTGAAGGGGTTGATCGGAATCGAGAAGACACGGAGTTTTACCCAGGTTCGGCCCCTCCGATGGAGGTAAAAGCCTACGTCCTGCTTGTTTGGTATTGATGATGATAAAGATCTCTCGGTTACAAGGGTCCTAATTGCTACCTCTAATCTCTTATGTTGTCTAAACTTGTAGACTTGTGTCTCTTGAGAACTTGTCTCTCTAGGGGTGCTCTACCCCTCTTTATACAAGTGGAGAGGGTAGTTTTACAAATAGAGTCCTACTAGGAGTAGGGTTAGAACTAGTCTCTCACGAATCCTACTCTGGGTCTTATTTCCTTTAAGGGAATCCTTCTCTCCTGTGGGCCTTCTCCTGTGGGCCTTCTCTTGTGAGCCGCCTGGCGCCGGCTCTCCCGCCGGGTCTTGGGCTTGGTCATCCTGTGACCCGCTTGCCGGGTCATAAATAAGATGTCATGTCTTTAACGGGTCTCCTATGAGTCGCCAGGCCGGATCATACCATGGGGTATATCCCCGTCATTAGCCCCCAGGTTAACTTGAATTTATTCATGGTAAGCTCCTAAAATAAGAGTAACAAATATGTTAAGTGGCCGGCTTGCTCCTTTGGACGGCTTATAAAATGCTTTTCAGAAATCCGGTTCTTTTCTCCATATGAATGAGTCGTCTTGATAATCATCTTGCTTGTCAATGTCTTTTGAAAAATATTGAGAATAGAACACCCATATGCCATTGAGTCGGCTTCCAATACTCTTGGCGGGTCATCTTCGCCGGGTCATAATCATTGATGATGCCGGGTCATTATCGTCGGTGACTCTGGGTTAAATAATTAGAATCCTGCTGACTTGATAAATATTGGGATGAAAATCCATCTGATATAGAACCGGACTTCCATTGTTGTGAAGCAGGGCGACTTTATATAAAGTCTGGTGGGTTATGATCTTTTGATAACACCGGGTCATAAGTGTTGGTGACGCCGGGTCTAAAAACTGAACTCCATATTTAACATCTTGAAAATTCTCCACAAAGTTTTTGATATGTCCATATTACCTGTAGCCCCCAAGCTCCGAGATTATCCATGATAACTTGATGCTTTGCAAATAACATTTTGGATTGTGTGGCCCCCAAGTGCCGGGTTGTCCTGCCTGCAGCAACCTGGGACTTATAATTGCTTTATACCTTATAATGCTTCGGTGGGTGTAGCCCCCAAGGGCCGGCTCATTAGAATGTGATGCGCCGGGTCTTCAATTTGAATCTCTTAATCTGTTGGAACAACTAAATACTATAGCCCCCAAGTGCTGGGTCAGTAAGAATTACTGGGCTGGGACTTTAGAAGAATATAGAAGGGCGGCTCATCTCCTTGAGATAATATGGTCTTGCTGACAATGTTATGGTTTGAAAACCGGCTTGCATTAGCCCCCAAGTGTCGTGATGCATGCTTGCAGCGACATGGGACTTGCATAATTGATATAAACTTGGACTTGGATAATGTAGCCCCCAAGTGTCGGGTCGTCTGCCTGCGGCAACTCGGGACTATGTGAGAATAATACATCTCACCATAATTTGTTGAATGAATCTTTTGACCGTGGTCGTAATATAACCCGGAATGAATATCCTGGAATAATTCCTTTGTCTTTGACATGAAATTCCTGCTTGTGGTTGCGGTGCAACCCGACAAATATAGGTTTGAGAAATCCGTGAGTGTTGTAGATTACTACAGAGCACAATTAAAGAAATCCGAGAACCGGCCAATTAGATGACACGGCATTATATCTGATAGGGTGGCTCTTTGCAAAATAATAATTTCTCCAAGCTGGTTTGAAAAACCCCAATCATTTATTATTGGTTATGATAAACCATGAAGATACAGCCATATTGGCTATTAAAAGACCCATTTGCTTTTGCAGAATACTTTAACGGCGGCTCATCTTAAGAGATAAAACCTGCAAAAATGAACAAGACAGAATATATTCTGCATTGTTGTGAGGGCGGCTTAAAGAAGCTCTACCCGGAGATGTATACCTTTCATAACATTGCTCCTTTTCTCGTAACCTTGCTCTGACCCGGCTTGATAAGTCGGCATGTTACCTGTAGATGGGAAGCCCCCTTGAATAATTCACGGCTGACATGTCAACCGGAATGGCATAAAGCCAGCTGTTTTTAGGGTAATGTAAGCTATACCCAAAGGTAAGAAGCCTCCTGTTGACAGCAAATATTGTAAGCGCGAATGTCGGCTGTCAATGGGTAATGTAATCTATACCCAAGGTAAGAAGCCTCCTTCAACAACCACAGTTTTAGGCGCGGACGCCGGCTGTTGATGGGTAATGGAAGCTATACCCGAAGGCAAGAAGCCTCCATCGACAACCACGGCTTACTGATAAAGCCGACTATTTGAAAGGAGATGTAAGCTATACCCGAAGGCAAGAAGCCTCTTTCAACAGCTACAGTTGTAGGCGCGGACGGCGGTTGTCGATGGGTAATGTAAGCTATACCCAAAGGCAAGAAGCCTCCATTGAGAAGCACGGCTAACTGATAAAGCCGGCTGTTTGAAAGGAGATGTAAGCTATACCCGAAGGCAAGAAGCCTCTTTCAACAGCTACAGTTGTAGGTGCGGACGCCTGCTGCCGATGGGTAATGTAAGCTATACCCGAAGGCAAGAAGACTCCATCGACAAACATGGCTAACTGATAAAGCCGGCTGCTTGAAAGGAGATGTAAGCTATACCCGAAGGCAAGAAGCCTCTTTCAACAGCTACAGTTGATAAGCAACTGAGTTTTGGCGTAAGCGCCGGTTGTTAGGGTGAGATAAGCGAACCCGTCTATAAGAAGCCCCCTTCGACAACCGTGGTTAATAAGTAACCGGAAGTGGCATAAAGCTGGCCATTAGGGTGAGATAAGCAATACCCGTCGGTAAGAAGCCCCCTTCGATGGCCGCAGTTGATAAGCAACTGGAATTTGGTGTACACGCTGTTGTCTTAGGGTCATGTAAGCTATACCAGAGGTAAGAAGCCTCCATCAATAACAACGCTTAATGTAACCAAACTAGGCATAAAGCCAACTGTGCAAGGGAGATGTAAGCTATACCCGAAGGCAAGAAGCCTCCTTGCAACAGTTTAATAACAGCTGGCTGTGCAAAGGAGATGTAAGCTATACCCGAAGGCAAGAAGCCTCTTTGCAACAGTGCTTAAATCGGCATAACGCCGGCTGTGCAAGGGAGATGTAAGCTATACCCGAAGGCAAGAAGCCTCCTTGCAACAAGGTAAAAGCAGACTGTGCAAGGGAGATGTAAGCTATACCCGAAGGCCAGAAGCCTCCCTGCAACAGTGCTTGATAAGGCATAAAGCCGGATGATAGTTCAGCCGTTTTGACGGCGAACAAATCACTTCAACTCAAATTTCTGAGCCGGAAAATTTCATCTTGCAAAGACCCGGGCTTCTCCTTGAAAACAACCAACTGGGTCTTGCCATGCCTATAGCCCCCGAGCCTTAAGATGACTCGAAGAGGCGGCTTGAGGATCTTCACTGGAAGTTTGAGGTTGACCGTGGCGTTGTAAGCTGGTGCAATCGGTGAGTCGCCCGGGGTCACCCGCAGCATTGTAAGCCGGTACTATTGTCAAAGACGCCACAGTGTTTGTAAGCCGGTGTGGATGGTGAGAGACGGCCATAGCATTGAAAGCCCGCGCGGGTGGCTAGAGATGACCATGGCATTGAAAGCCTGCACGGGTGACGAGAGACGGCCGGAGCATTGTAATCCAGTGTGGTCGCGAGGGACGACCGCGGTGTCGTAAGCCTGCGCAGCACATCGGTGCATGATGATGTTGGCGCGCCTCCATCTCCGCGGTATAAAGCCACTTGAATTACTGTCCTGCATAAAAAATATTACATGCCAAGATAATTGCTCTTAATGAAATTAATATATGCGATTAACATAGACTGGACAAATATCACCTGATGTGTTGGAAACGACATTTGATCCAATGCACAGCACCGCTCAGGCTAGATTTCTTCAGGCCAAGCCTCATCCAATTACGGACAGGACGGTTCGAGCGGGTGAACAACCACGGCAAAGGCAAAGTGAGGCCATGACAGAGGTGGGGGTTGCTGCGGTGGCTCGGCAGTTTTGCCGGCTTGGACGCAACCGCGGGAGACAGGGGTGTGGACGCAGAGGAAGCCACAATGGAGGCGAGCTGCCGCGTCACGCAAGACAGACGCGCCCGTCGAATCATCCGGCGTTTGTTCAAACACTGGCCAAGATCTATTTAAAATTTATCCGAGAATAGTAGTATTCCACGTAATGCATCATGTGTATTCCCTTGTCCACGGACCTGTTCCCTTTTTTTTACGACCAGCCCCCACCCCCCTTTCCTTATCCTACCCCCAACCGCACAGGGCAGCGCGGTGGTGGTACCGGCCGATGGTGGCCGGCAGGTGCGGCGACGACGCATATGCGCGCTGGAGGTCAGAGGTGGAGGCGAGGGCGCGCAGGGGAGGTGCGGCGAGGAGCTGTCGGCGGCAGGGAGCCGGCGGCCAGCGGTGCGGAGCGGGGCGACAACACGCAGGGGAGGCCGAAGCAATGGTACGGGACGTCAGCTATCTGAAGCAGCGGCGAAGACCGAGTCCGGTTCGGACGTGCAGGAGAGGCCCTCTCGAAGCACACCTCAACAATGACCGGCTCGAGGCAGCCCTGGCCAGCAGAGGCGGAATGGCTCGCGCGGCGACGGCGGGCGAGGTGAGGCGGTGCTAAGGTGAGCGATTGAGGCAGACATGGTGCGACAGTGACTCACGGCGTGACGCGGTGGCACGCGAGTAGGAACGACGCGCGACGGGGCGGCTCGCCAGCAGAGGCGGCGTCGGAGCGACTTACCGGCAGCAGCAGCAGCATGGTGACAGCAAGGCCATGCTCAAGGTGAAGGAGATCGATCCCAAGTAGCTCATGGTCAGGCGGCTCGGAGGTGAGGAGCTACGCCGGTCATGGCGGCTTGGCGGCTCGGCGACGATGCGCAGCGGAGGCGCCGCGCGGAGCTGGCTGGCAGCTTTATGGATGGGCGGCTCAGCACTCAGGCACGACGGTGGCGGCTCAACACGTGGGCACGACGGTGGCTCAGCACATGGTGGCGGTTCAGGGAGGCTGACGGCGGCTCAATCGTGAGTTCGTGTTTGGAGGCAGACTCAATGGTGGAGACTGATTGCATGTGCAAATCCGGTTCCGGGTCATAAGCTGTTTTTCCTCCTTTTTTATTTTTGCTCAATCCGATCCTGAACTCTACTCGTCCAAAATTATCCGATGTACCATCCTAGTCAGTTTGTGCACCTGTATCTGGTAGCTTTTGGAGTGACCTTAAATTTTGAAGACCAAAACAGTAGCTTCATGTAATCCATACTAGTAGTAGTAACTACTGCTATTTGAAGTAGTACGAGATGGTTCCTTAGATTTGACCCGTTCTGCCCGTCACAAAGTATGGATGATTCCCTTGGGACTTGGAGCCTTCTGATTTGACATGTATCAGTAGTAGTAGCAATTTGGGTCTTGTGTATTTGTTCGTAGATGGTAAGATGTGGACGTATTTCTTGACCAGCCACACGCAGCTGCAGCGAGGTTTGCCTCCGATCCAAGACGCTTTTCGTTGATTCCTGCAGTGGTGCGGAGGGAATCTTCCTATTGGTCCCGGTGACTTCGTAGAGAAGCGCGGCAAAAATTGAACCGGACGGATCGCCTCGTTGCGTGCGGCCACGTGCGCAACCCTAAATCCCTCATCTCGGCTCTGTCCAAGGCAGTCTCATGCCGGGTTATCCTGTGCGATTTACGTGCTGGGCCTTTTTCATCTGATCAATCGCGAGCTTCATGATCCATCACAATGCTCCCTCCAAGAACACAACACCACCATGCGTGGAGCCCCACGGTGGGCGCCAACTGTCGTGGATTTATCACGGCAGATGTCTGGGTCAACGGACTTAGGTTCGGGGCGAGACGCAACTACGTGGTGGCTTGAAGGGGTTGATCGGAATCGAGAAGACACGGAGTTTTACCTAGGTTCGGCCCCTCCGATGGAGGTAAAAGCCTACGTCCTGCTTGTTTGGTATTGATGATGATAAAGATCTCTTGGTTACAAGGGTGCTAATTGCTACCTATAATCTCTTGTGTTGTCTAAACTTGTAGACTTGTGTCTCTTGAGAACTTGTCTCTCTAGGGGTGCTCTACCCCTCCTTATATAAGTGGAGAGGGTAGTTTTACAAATAGAGTCCTAGTAGGAGTAGGATTAGAACTAGTCTCTAACGAATCCTACTCCGGATCTTATTTCCTTTAAGGGAATCCTTCTCTCTTGTGGGCCTTCTCCTGTGGGCCTTCTCTTGTGAGCCGCCTGGCGCCGGCTCTCCCACCGGGTCTTGGGCTTGGTCATCCTGTGACCCGCTTGCCGGGTCATAAATAAGATGTCATGTCTTTAACGGGTGTCCTGTGAGTCGCTAGGCCGGATCATACCATGGGGTATATCCCCGTTAAGATGCGTTAGCAAAGAGCATACCTCACTAGTAGAAAATAGGGCATTGGTTGGGGCCTCCCAATCTCATTAATCCTGGTTCGCTGACGAACCGGGACCAAAGGTGGCTACCGTCCCGGTTCGTGACCCCAGGGGGCCGCCCGGGCCACGTGGGCCTTTGGTCCTGGTTCGTTTGGCCCCTTTGGTCCCGTTTCCAGTCACGAACCGGGACCAATGCACCTTGCTCCTGGCCCACGACCATTGGTCCCGGTTCGTGGATGGAACCGGGACCAAAGGGAGACCTATTGTCTCGGTTCAAGCCACGAACCGAGACCAATGGTCTTCCTATATAAACCCTTGCCCGCTACTAGCAGAGCATGGAGTGCTCTATTTTTCCAGGACAGCAGTGTTAGAGCTTTGTGGTGCTCTAGCTCACCTCCTATGCACATGAGGTGTTCGATGAAATGCCCGAGCCACACTTAAGCTTTCACCTCTCAAAGTGACGGGGCTCATATCCCAGGGTAGGCCAAGGCAACAGGGTCCTCCCCACTTTGCTTCGAAGAAAAACCAATTGGCCTGCTGGACGAGGCCGGCTGGGGACACGCCACACGAGCCATCTCCGGCTGGCGTTTTGCCTAGCCGGCCTAGAGGCCGAGCGTGCTCCTGCCCGGCTGGCCAAGCAGCCGGCCACCCACGAGCCGGGCAGCCCATTGACTTGGGGACGGACACGCCCTGTCCCGTCTCCCTGCCGCAGGTATGGCAGTGCAATGTGAATGGCGGGGCGAGCGACCCTGTGGCCACAGTGGTCACTGACGCGCTGTCCCGCACGGCTACAGTCCATCCGTTCGGTCCACTGACCTCAGTGAGCGCGACCGGACGGGGAGAAGTTCCAGCATGCCTCCGCCACTCGAGTGCCTGCCCCGGCATGGCTACAGTACCGCCGGCCATACCAACGACCTCGGCCGGCTAGCGCTAGGCGACGCCTCCCGGGCGGCCCGTGCCGGGGCAGGTGGGGGAGGGCCAATCGCGGTGCCCGTCGGAGGGTCCCAGCAGGGATGGGACGGCTTGGCCGGCGGGCCCCGCCCACGACGAGACAATACATGTCGCGGGACCCCCTGGCCAGGTGGAGAGGCTGCCAGCCGGGTCCCTCCACCCTCGTACCTAAATCTTATTGTAAGAGCCAGGGGGTTGGCCTATAAAACCCCCCGAGCCCCCCATGCAACGGGGACGAAAACCCCGATCAAAAACACACACATAGGGAGCTCCCATACCCTTCCCAGTACCAGAGGGAGACGAGTCGGCTGCTCCTTCCTTCCTCCTCCGAACACAGCTCCAGGAGCACCTCTGCATACTTATCCATCCATCCAACGAATCCAAGCAGGACTAGGGGTATTACCTCTCACGAATGGCCCCGAACCTGGGTACGTCGCGTGTCTCCACCTTCTCATACCCAATACCGCACCCGGAGCCCATCGGCGTCCAATGGCCCCTATGGAATCTGCCGTGAGAAAACGACGGCAGTTGGCGCCCACCGTGGGTCCATCTGCGGCGCCGTTCGGGTTCATGCTCCGGGCGGGACTTCTCGCCATTCCCCGCCACTGCCGCTCGGCCCGGCGAAACCATGAGAGGCTCGTGGGGCTTGTTGTGGCATGCCCTGCGGGCAACTCCGACGGCCTAGCGGTCAACATCGACGCACTCACCGAGCGCTTCGCCAGGCTCAGCCTTGCCGAGGCTCCGGCCGTGGGTGAGTACCCCGTGGGGGAACTCGTCTGCGCCGGCCCGCCCACAGCTGTGGGAGTACTCATTGCGACCCGCCCCAGTGGGTCCCGCGACTATGAGGGGGTGATGGCCATCACCTCCTCCACCGCCTCCGAATGGGCGTGGGTAACGGCCACCGCTGTTGCCGCCCGCGTTGGCACGTCCGACCCGATCGGTGCGGCCCTCCGAGGCTTCAGCACCCCGATTGCCCCGACGGCAAACCCCGATACCACCGCAGCCGACCTCGAGGCGGTTCGTTGCATCCTCTTCGAGGATGCCACCGCCCTCGCTGCCACGCGCCGGCGCATGGAAGTAGCGCAATGGGAATACGCCTCCACTTACGACCTTACCCCGGCTAGCGCCGAGCCCAGCCGACATGGGGTCGTGCGCGACCGCGGCCGCGTGGTCGCCGAAATCCTCGGCGGCAAAATGCCTGTCTACGACTCCCCCACAGCTAACCTGCAAGCCCAAAGGTGGCCTACGAGGAACTGGACAAATTAGAGGGCGAAGAGCGTGCCGCCCATGAGCGCCACATCAAGGAGCTTATCGATGCTGCTGACGCACAGCAGCATTAGCTCGTGCCAGGCGGCGCCGCTGCTGAAGGCCCCCGGCGCGAGCGCGAGGGCATGGGAACTGCCGGCCGCCACGCGGTGCTGTACTCCTGTTCCCCTCGCGTCTTCGGTTGTCTGATCGAGATGCACGACCCCCAACCCTCTTAGGAGCCGAGGAGTGAGCGGCCGGCTGTTAGCAGCCGGCGCACCAACGAGCCGTCTCGTAGTGGTCTCTACAGCGAAGTGCCGGCATCGAGAAGCCGGCGCAGCCGGGGGCACACACCACCCCCGCAACGCGGGTTGCGGCAATTGACGCCGCCCATCATCCGCCCCGAGCTTTCAGCCCAGCTCGGGCCACGCGTCCCCCATAGCAAGGACGATGCTTGCAACCGCATCGACCAACTCACGCAATCCGCCCTCCTCGAGGAGGAGGGCTCGATTGGCCCGGCTTGCTTCAGCCCCCGGATCCGCATCGAGCCATTCCCGAAGGGCTTCATGCTCCCTAGGGACACCCCAAAGTACACCGGGGCCAGCAAGCTAGAACATTGGCTGATCGATTATACCACCGCAGTGGGCATCGCTAGGGGAAACAAACGTGTGGCCATCTGCTAGGCCCCCCTCATGCTCATCGGCTCGGCCCGCACCTGGCTCAATAGCCTGGCAGCCGACAGCATCAACACGTGGATGGACTTCGAGGAGGCCTTTGTCCGCAACTTCACCGGCACCTACAAGCGGCCTGGTCGGCCCCGTGAACTTGCTATGTGCGTTCAGGGGCCGGACGAATCCCTCCGTGACTATCTCACCTGGTGGACCGAGCTCTGCAACTCCTGCGAGGGAGTGCACAAGGTGCAAGCCGTGAAATACTTCATTCAGGGTTGCCGGGACGGCACCCCTCTCAAGCACAAGCTTCTGTGCTCCGAGCTGGCCACGCTGGCCGAACTCATGACCAAGGCGGACAAATATGCCACGGCCGATTCGGCCATCTGGGTCAAGACGGACCCGCCGGCCAAGGCGATAGCAACGTCGGCCGTGGCCCGGCTGGCTGCCGACAACCGGCAGCCACAGAGCAACAAGCGCAAGAACGACCAGCCAGATAAGCGCTACGGGAGCCGGCAGGTCAACACTGTCGAGGATCAAGAGCAGGCTGCCCAGTGCCAGCGCACCGGCAAGGCTGCGTGGCAGCCGAAGCTCACCTTCGAGCAGATGCTCGATCTTCCATGCAAGAATCACTTGAGGGCCAAACCCTAAACGCACACGCTCCGGCAGTGCAGCTTCTCACAGCGATGGGCCCGGGGGGGACGGCCTTCTGGCTCCTCCCGTGCCGCCAGCCCGGCGCCGGCAACAGCCCCAAACGACTGTTGCCTAGTCGACCAGTACCCCAACCAAGATGATTGCTGCGTCGTCTTCACCAGGGAAGAGACGGGCAAGCACGTGGTGCGCCGGCTCCGTCGTGAAGTGAACGCCACCATGCCGGCAACTCCCCAGTTCATGCACTGGTCGGGGAAGCCGGTCACGTGGAGCCAGGCCGACCATCCCACGGTGATGCCGCATCCTGGCAGCTATGCCTTAGTCCTCGACCCCACCATCGCCACCAAGGATCGAGCCTGCCACTTTACGCGGGTGCTAATAGATGGTGTCACCAGCATCAATATCCTCTACCTCGACACGATGCACAAGCTAGGGCTAAAGATAGAAGACCTGCAGGCGAGCCGGACGGTTTTCCACGGCATCGTGCCTGGGAGGTCTTGCTCCCCTGTAGGCAAGATCACGCTCGACGTCCTCTTCCGCGGACCCGGCCACTTCCACCGCGAGCCGGCACTATTCGAGGTTGTGAACCTCGCAAGCCCTACCACATGCTACTGGGTCGGCAGGCTCTAGGGGGGTTTCATGTCGGTCCCACACTACGCCTACCTCAAGCTTAAGATGCCGGGCCCCAAGGGAATCATTACCATCAAGGGCGACTACAAGATGTCGCTCGGATGCACTAGAGATGGTAGCCGGCTGGCCGAGGCCCTGGAGATCGCTGAGGAGAAGCGGCAGCTCGACCGACTCGTGGCCCTTGCCGCCAGCCAGGCGGTCGTGCCAGCTCCCCCCTCGCAATCCACCGGCGAGGCCTCCTTCCAGCCATCTAAGGACACCAAGCAAATCCTGCTCAACCCGGCCAACCCGGCTCAATGCGTCACGATCGGCTCCCGCATTGGCGGATTTCCTCATCGACTGGGCGGAGACGGAGTTTGCCCCGCCTCCCCACGACTCCACGCATTGGCGAATGCACTTCGACGGCTCGAAGATGAGGACCGGCCTGGGTGCCGGCATAGTCCTCTCCTCCCCGAAAGTTGATCAACTCAAGTACGCCCTCCAGATACACTTCGCCGCCTCCAACAATGTGGATGAGTACGAGGCCATTGTTCGTGGCCTCCGGCTCGCCAAGGAGATCGGCATCAGGCGCATCCTCTGCTTCGGCGACTCCAATCTCATGGTGCATCATGTTCTTGGCAAATGGGACGCCAGGGATGCCAACATGGCCAGCTACCGTTTCCTCGTGCAGCAACTCGCCGGCTCCTTCGAGGATTACGAGTTCCACCATATCCCCCGAGCGGATAACGAGGCGGCGGACGCATTGGCAAAAATCGGCTCCACACGGCAGGCCATCCCAGTTGGCGTCTCTCTCGAGCGGCTGCTCAAGCCGTCGGTCAAGCCCTCCCCAGAGTAGGAGTCAATCTTCGTGCTAGCAAGCGCCGCTGGCCCATCAACGGCGCCGGCCGCCTCCCCAGCAACTCCGTCGTCCACTCGCGAACCGTCGATTGCCTGGCTGGCCTCGGTCGAACCGGCGGCACCCGGGGCGGACGGACCCGACGGCATGGTCTTCATGATGGTCATCGACCCGCCGGCTCTAGGGGCCGGCGAGCCGAGCCCGGGGGCTGACCAACCAGCCTCGAGGGCTCCCGAGCAGGCCCCGGGGGCTGTTGAGCCGGTCCCGGGGACTGACCAACTAGCCCAGGAGCTCTCCAGCCGGCTGCCGTCGCAGCTCCCTCATGGGCCCAGCCCATCTTGGCATTCCTTCTACGAGACGAGCTGCCTCCGGACGAGGCTCTGGCTACGCAGATCCAGCGTTGGGCCTCGGCTTCAAGCATCGTCAATAGCAAGCTCGTCCATCGCAGAACCACCAGCGTTTTCCAGCGGTGTGTCGAGCCGGGAAAAGGCCAAGAGATCCTCATCGACGTCCACGAGGGCGAGTGCAACCACCACACCGCTTCCCGGGCCCTGGTGGCCAAGGCTTTCCGCCACGGCTTCCATTGGCCCACGTCTCTCGAGGCGGCCAAGAAATTGGTCGATGAGTGCGAGGGCTGCCAATGCTTCAGTATGTAAAGCCATCTGCCGGCAACAACCCTCCAAACCATCCCCCTCTCATGGCCCTTTGTCGTTTGGGGGCTGGACATGGTGGGCCCCTTCAAAACCGCTCGAGGCGGCATGACGCACTTGCTGGTGGCCGTGGAAAAATTCACCAGGTGGATCGAAGCACGGCCCATCAAGAAGCTGGACGGCCCCACGGCCGTCCGGTTCATCAATGATATTACGATATGCTACGGCGTCCCCCACAGCATCATCACCGATAACGGCACCAACTTCGCCAAAGGCGCGCTCGCACGTTTCTGCTCCAAGCAAGGGACCCGGCTTGACCTGGCCTCCATCGCTCATCCACAATCAAACGGCTAGGTCGAGAGCGCAAACGGCCTCATCCTATCTGGCATCAAGCCCCGGCTCATGACTCCGCTGGTCAGGTCGGCCGGCTGCTGGATCGACGAGCTGCCAGTCGTCCTTTGGAATCTCAGGAACACCCCTAACCATTCCACCGGCTACACCCTGTTCTTTCTCGTGTATGGGTCCGAGGCCATCATCCCCAACGACATCAAGTTCGACTCGCCTCGGGTCGCCCTATACAAGGAGAAGGATGCCAAGGAAGCAAGAGAAGACGGCATCGACCTGCCCGAGGAGGCTCGCGATCTAGCCTTGAGCCGGACGGCAATCTACCAGCAGAAGCTCCGGCATTATCACAGCAAGAGGATCCGTCCGCTCTCATTCCGTGAGGGGGACCTGGTCCTCAGACGGATCCAACGAACCGCCAGTCAGCACAAGCTGTCCTCCCCATGGGAGGGCCCGTTCATCGTCAGCAAGGCGCTACACAATAATGCGTACTATCTAATAGACGCTCAGAAGCCACAGTAGCACAAGAGAGACGCCTCCGGTGAAGAAACGGAGCGTCCATGGAACGCGGCACTCCTGCGCCCGTTTTACTGGTAAGGAAAAACGAACGTATGTATGTATCCCCGTCCTTTTGGGATTATGAATGCAATGGGCGTCCCAAGCCGGCTCTTGGGGCGCGCCCCATTTCATTTATATCAAAGCTTTCCACACTCACCGGCTCCCCGGTCCGGCTCCCGGGCCCGAGGGCTAGCCGGCTGGACCTAGAAGTGTCTCTCCGCAGAAAAGACTAAGTAAAAATGAGCCGGCCAAGCATCCCCACCCTTACCAGCTGCAGACCGGCACCCGGTTGTCCGACTGACGGGGCCTCGGGGCGGCAAGCACTACTAGAAAAAGGACTGTTAGTGGCGCACCTATTTTTTCCATTAATAGCGCACTATAGGTGCGCAACTATTACCACGCCACTAGTAACAAATACTAATGGCGCACCTCTGGTGTGCCATTAGTATTGCAGGTAACAGTGGCGCACCTCTGGTGCGCCATTAGTATTGAAGGTAACAGTGACGCACCTTGTAGTGCACCATTACTATTGCTACAGGTGCGCCACTAGTAACTTTTTTTGATTTTTTTGATTTTTTGAATTTTGAAGGCGGGAAAATAGTAGTGGCGCACCGTCTAACCCCCACCGTGCACCATTGCTATTTTTGAATTTTGAATTTGGATCTAGATCTGGCTCATTTTTGTGGCTTGTTTTTTTGCTTGTTTTTTTCTTGGATTTTTTCAAATTTCGTTCTCGACCTAGATCTGGTACGTTCTTTGTGCCGGGGGAGCTCCACATTTGTCCAGAAGTAGAGGAGGAGGGCGGAGAGACCGTGAGGAGGAGAGGAGGGAGGAGAGACCTTGAGGATTGGGAGAGGAGGGAGGAGGAGGTCACCGGAGAGGAGGAGGAGGCCCGTGAGCAGGAGAGGAAGGAGGAGCATCGTGAGGAGGAGAGGAGGGAGGAGGAGGAGGTCGCCGGAGGAGGAGCACCGTCAGGAGGAGAGGAGGGAGGAGGACGAGGACCATTAGCAGGAGAGGAAAGAGAAGCACCGTGAGGAGGAGAGGAGGGAGGAGGAGGTCGCCGGAGCAGGAGAGGAGGGAGGAGGAGGTCGCTGGAGGAGGAGCACCGTGAGGAGGAGGTCACCGGAGGAGGAGCACCATGAGGAGGAGGTGGTCACCGGAGAGTTGGAGATGGAGTGGAGAAGAGGAGGAGAGGAGGAGATGGAGTGGAGGAGAGGAGGAGAAGAATGAAGGGGTAAGTGGCTGGGCGGCCCTTTTAAACTTCTGTCCCAACTTAGAAGTGGCGCACCATGCACTGGTGCGCCATTGCTATTTTTTGAATTGTGAAGCCGGGAAAAAAGTAGTGGCGCATTATTCATAAGGTGCGCCATTTCTAACTTGTTTTTTATTTTTGTATTTTTTTAATTTTGAAGGCGGGAAAATAGCAGTGGCGCACCATGCACTACTGCACCATTGCTAATTTATTTATTTATTGCTATTTTTTGAACTTTTTTGCCTCCAGATCTTAACAGCATTGTAACTTTTTTTCTGTTAGGTTTTTGAGGATTCTAGAAAATCGATAACGGTCATAGCTGATTGAATTCGGGTGTAACTTTTCGATTAGATGATTTTTCATATAAAAAACTTTTCCATTGGAGGTCATATGCAAAAGTTACGGCCACTTTCCGAAACACGGCAGCCTTTTGCATAAAAAATCAAAATTCATGTTTGTTAATTTTCCTAACAACTAGAACACATAACACATGGGCATCTATTTTTTTGAATTTTTTTTTGAATCTTTATCATTTTCTTTTATTTTTTAAAAAACCTAAAAGGCGATCCACTACACAGGGTGTGTTTGTGTGTGTTTGTGTGTGTGAGACGTTAGTAATGGCGCACCCTCCCTGGTGCGCCATTGCTAACCCTAGCAATGGCGCACCAAGGAGGCTGCGCCATTACTAACCTCACACACACACGCAGGCACACCCCCACCAGACATAGCAATGGCGCACCACACCTAGGTGCGCCACTACTATGTAGCATAGCAGTGGCGCACCTAGGTGTGGTGCGCCATTGCTATGTCTCGTGGGGGTGGACCCAAAAAATAGCAATGGCGCACTGCTCATGTGGTGCACCATTAGTAAAAAATAGCAATGACGCACCTGATTTTAGTGCGCCACTGCTATATAGCTGTGGCGCACCACCATCGTGGTGTGCCACTAGTAGAGATATTGGGGATAAGCCTTTTTCTAGTAGTGAAGGTTTGGCTCGCACCAAAGGTCGAAACGGGAAGGGACCTTTTCTAGGCCCGGCCAGACCCTTGCCGCGTCTCTAGCCGCTTCACTTACCCCGAAAAAAACCTCCGCGATTCCTAAGCTTTTGAAACGGCTCCCTTGAGGCGGATGCCCCGACCCAGCCATAGACCGGCTCCCAGCTGTTGGGCTGGCGGGGCTGAGGCCAAAGGGGAAACAGTGTAGAAATGCAAAGGGGCGTGGCGGGTGAAAAAAGGGTAAGGTGGAGGCGGCAAGATTCATAAGGAATAAAACACAAAGTATTCATAACATAAAACAAAACGGCCCACGTCCGACATTCAATTCGTTATGGACACACCCCCGGTGGGTGGATCGAATCCAAGTTCAAAGTGCAGGAAAGAAGAAAAGGAAAGAGCAAAACAGGAAGACACCCGGGGGCTCAAGCCACCGGTGTGTGACCAGCTGGCACGTCGAGAGGCGGCTCGGTCCCCGTCCCGGAGGTGCTCACGGATTTTGGGTCGGCCGCCTTGCCCTTCACAGTGGCCTCCTCGGTCTCCACCGTCTCGCCACTCGATTCGGTGCTCTCGTCGGCAAGTTCGGTGTCGTCCGGGCCCTGGGGGATGTCGAAGGAGTCCTCAGGCAGAGGCTCGCCATATTCGCCAAAGGGCGGCAAGAACTCATCCGCGTCGACATATGACGCGAGCTCGTTCGCCCGCAAGACCAGGGCCGGCTCGCGAGCCTCCCGCTCCGCGGCCGGCACGTCCCGCATCGTCGCTAGCCGGGCGAGGTCCACCCCCGGTACCACAAAGTGACGAACCGAAGCGCCATCTGCGCTCCGGCTTGGGCGGCCGTGGCTTTCCAGGCCTCGCGGCGAGAGATGGCGTGCTCAAGCCACAGCACCACGCGATGCGTCGGAGCTCCTCCATGGCCTGGCCACAGCACGGTGATGACCTCCTTGCCGGCGGTCTTGAGCCGCTCCATGCTCCACTCGAGATGGGTCATCCGCATCTCGACGGCGAGCCCGATCTCGTCCACATCCCACGGGGCATGCTCATCAATGGAGCGGTCGTACCCCCGGAGGTGCTCCCAGTGCTCCTCAACAGCCCGCGCAGCGTGGCGGTGGGTCTCCGGGAACCGCACTAAGGAGAAGAAGGGAAGAAGAAAAGAAAGACCAGATGAAGAACAAAGAGGCAGCAAGCAGAAGGCGGCCAATCGAAAAAGAAAGAAGCAAGCGCTTACCTTCGATCGCATCATCCACACTGATGGCGAAGTTGAGCGCCACCGCACGCTCGGCCGCCCGACCCGCTTCCAAGGCGGCAAGAGGGCCCTTGGCCTCCTCGAGCGACTTCTTGATGTGGGTCACCTCACCTTGGAGGGCGGCAGTCATCAAGGCGGCATCAGCCGCCTCCTTGACGGTTGGCTCCCGGGCCGCCGCCTCCTTCGCTGCCTTGGCCTTGAGCCGGTCGCGGGCCGTCTCGCCGTCAACCAGCAGCGCGGCCAACTGGTCCGTCTCCTGCGTGGCCGCCTGGACATCCCACGCTAGCCGGTTCCGCTCGGCGGCGAGCCCGGTCTTTTCCTCCCGAAGGGCGGCCAGCTCTCCTGGGTAACAAGGATAACATTAGTAAAATAGGCATAAAGCCGCCGCCACCCGGGGGCTACACGCCTCCACCCGCAGAATGCAACTCACCTTGCACACAGGCCAGCTCCTCCTCTAGACGGTAGAAGTCGCGCTTGCCGCGGGCGTGGATGGCGACCGCCTCCGATAAGAGCTTCTGTCGCAGGGAGGCTCCCTCCTGTTGCAAAAGGGGGAGAACGTCAAAAACACGCTCGAAGGAGATCCGGCCCGGCTAGCCATCAGCTAGTCAGACGGCCCGCATCTCGGGGTCTACACCTAGTGGGTGCGCTTGCGTGCCCCCAGTAAGAATACTAAGGACGGGAGGAGAAGCTAACCTCAGCACACCGAAGGGTGGTGTCCGCTGCCTCCGTGAACCGGGCCAGCTCCTGCCGGCACCGGTCCAGGACACTCCCCAAATCCCCAAGGGAGGGGACCGGGCCGCCTGGCAAAGGTGCCGGTAGGGCCGGCATGTTCACCAGTGCCTCCCAGTCCCGGCTGACCTCCTGCATCGACCGCAAGATTCGCCGAGCACGGCCGCCGCTACCGCCCGGGCTCGCCGCGGCTCCGGCAGTTGTTGGCGGGTTGATAACGGCGAGGGACCGGGAGTCACCTCCCGTCGGCCCCCCACCGGACGCCGCCGCTGCCTCACCTGTCGGCCGCTCCGGCACGTCGGTCGCGCTAGAGGGCCGCTCCACCTCCACAACGACCGCCTCTGGCGGTGCCTTCGGCGTCGCCTCCGGACCCAGCGGGCTCACCTCCTCCCGAGCCGGCTCGGGGGCTGGCGGGGGCACCTTTGACACGTCATGGCGAGCCGCCTCGGGGGCCGGCCCCGTAACCGTCTCCTGTGCGGGCGGGGGTGGCGGCAGATCCATGGCCGCATCTCGCGGCTCGCCGGAGGGGGGTCTTGATAGACGGGCAGACTCTACCGCTGAGTCTAAGGCCCGCGGCGGCTCGGTCGCCCCCTTGCGCTGCTGGCCGCTTAAAGTTCCAGAGCATGCGGCCCCTCCCCGCGTGCTAGACCGGGAGGCTCGCAGCTCCGAGAGCCTCCTCTTCTTCTCCCTTAGGGTGGCCGCGTGCTCACGGGCCAGCTGGCTGGCGGCGTCTGCTTGCTCATCAGGCACCCCCTCCTCTTGGAGCTCGATGGGGTCACTGCGGCATCCAAGCCCCGATCATCGACCGGCTCGAAAGACGAAAATAGGAAAAAAACAAGGGAAGAAGCTCAGAGGACTTATGCGACGACGAGGGGCAAGGCCCACTTGACGCGAGGCGGCGGCTTTCGTGCAGCCACCTTGACCCGCTTTGGGTCGGGCGGTGGAGCCGCTGACCCCTCCTGGGCCGGCCTTTTTTCCTTGACGGCCAGCTCGGCGGCGGGGCCTCGAAGTGGGCGCTCCTCGCTGCTTTGGTCCGGGCGCGCTGCAGGAGGAGGTCCATCGAGGATCATTAGCTCATCATCATCATCGTCATCGTCGTCCATCCAATCACGGATGGAGGGACAAAGAGGGAACTCACCCACTCCGTCGGGTCCCCCGGCTGCACCGGACCCTCCGGCTCCGCTGGGAGCACCGCCTTGCAGCCCCGCCGGCTCGTCGGCCTCCCCGGAGGAGTCCACACCCTCTTCATTGGGACCCCCGGTCAGGAAGTCCTGGGAGTCGGAGTCCGCCCGCTCCGCCTCGAAGATTTGCGGATGCGGGCCGTCTCAGGTGTTCTGTCACACCAGCCGCTGCGGTCAGCACCCCATCATAAGTTCTGCCGCCAGCTGCCGGCTGGGGATATCAAGCAAAAGGCAAACCTCAACAAGAAGCCTAACAGGGGGGCGGTTGATGCGGTCATACGGCTCCATGCCGAATGACCAGATACCCCTCGCACAACGCCACGAAGGCAGAGAGATTCAAGATGGCATTGGGACCGAGATTGTGGGGTTGAAGGTCAAGGGATTTGAGGAAGAGGTGGAAGAAGTTGCTCATCAAGAGCGCGAAGCCCCAGGTGAAGTGCCATAGGAACACTACCCATTCCCCTGGCTGCGGCACCGGCACCACCTCGCCGCCAGGCGCACGGGCGGCCACCCGCTCGGGCGGCGGTACCTTCCGCGCCTTGCGCAGCTCCTCGATATCGGCATCGGTGACGAAGGATCCTCCCCAGCTGCCGCCGCATCCGTCGGCCATCTCAGCGGTGGGGCGGGGTGCGGGCGCATGCGCGGGCTCGAGCGCGGCAGCACGAGGGGAGGCAAGGTCAAGAAGCAAGGAGCAATGGCGAGAAGGACTGCAAGGGGGCAAGTGGGGCGCGGCTACCTCCGCCCCTGCCCTTCCCTCCCCTTTTATAGGGGAGGACACGACCGGGGAAGTGGGATCGTCTGTGCCCACGTTCCCCGGAAATCCCGCGCGAGTGGGTCGCCTCTGGCCATAACGGCCGTATCGGGGCGCAAAGGATCCGGCCCCGGCCCCGAGGCCTATCGGGCTACGCATGGGCCCTACCAGACTAGCCCTGGGCGACGTCCCATATCCCTGCATGCGTGGGGCCCAGCGCATCATTACGCGCCGTGTGGCAAGTCGCGTGCCGGCGCGTGCCCCCGAGCGACGCGCCAGAACCCGAGGTGTCGGGTCCTGTAGCTGGCCCGGCTACCCCTTCGCCTTCGGCCGAGAGGCAGGCTAGGCTGGGGGGAAGCCGCCTGCACCCCACCGTCCGCCGGACGTGGGCCCCTGCCGGCTTAAGTGGCTATTGACGGGGCTCATATTCCGGGGTAGGCCAAGGCAACGGGGTCCTCCCCACTCCGCTTCGAAGAAAAACCAATCGGCCGGCTGGACGAGGCCGGCTGAGGACACGCCACATGAGCCGTCTCCGGCTAGCATTTCACCGGTCGGCCTAGCGGTCAGGCATGCTCCCGCCCGGCTGGCCAAGCAGTCGGCTGCCCACGAGCCGGGCAGCCCATTGACTTGGGGATGGACACGCCCTGTCCTGTCTCCCTAACTGCAGGTACGGCAGTGCAATGTGACTAGCGGGGCGAGCGACCATGTGGCCACAGTGGTCGTTAACGCGCCGTCCCGCACGTCTACAGTCCATCCGTCCGGTCCGCTAACCTCAATGAGCGCGACCGGACGGGGAGCAGTTCCTGCACGCCTCCGCCACTCGAGTGTGTGCCCTGGCGTGGCTACAGTGCCGCCGGCCGTACCAACGACCTCGGCCGGCTGATGCTAGGCGACGCTTCCCCGGGCGGCCCGTGACGGGGCAGGTGGGGGAGGCCCAATCGCGGTGCCCGTCGGCGGGTCCCAGCAAGGATGGGACCGCTCGGCCGGTGGGCCCCGCCCATGACGAGACAATACAAGCCGTGGGACCCCTTGGCAAGGCGGAGAGGCTGCCAGCCGGGTCCCTCCACCCTCGTACCTAAATCATATCGTAAGAGCCGGGGGGTTGGCCTGTAAAACCCCCTGAGCCCCCATGCAACGGGGATGAAAACCCTCGATCAAGAACACACACATAGGGATCTCCCATACCCTTCCCACTAGCAGAGGGAGACGAGCCGGCTGCTCCTTCCTTCCTCCTCCGAACACAGCTCCAAGAGCACCTCTGTATACTTATCCATCCATCTAATGAATCCAAGCAGGACTAGGGGTATTACCTCCCACGGAGGGCCCCGAACCTGGGTACATCGCGTGTCTCCACCTTCTCGTACCCAATCCCGCACCCAAAGCCCATCGGCGTCCAATGGGCCTAACACCACCGATAAGCCACCCTATGGCATCTGCCGTGAGAAAATGATGACACAAAGCTCCTTGTCCAAACTCCATTTTCGTCAAGATTTGTCTAGGTTTGGCATTCCGTCCTGTCCCATCCCCATCCTGAAACCGCCGTCGATCGCCCGCGTGTGGTGAGCCTGTTGATATTATCTTCATTCTAAAAGAAAATATACTTACTCGTATGATTTTTTACTTTTATTATTGTTTGTTATAATATAGTGCCATGGTTATGGTATCCGCCCACGTCGGCCCTCGTCCAGTCTATGATTCAGATGTGGTACATTATCTTTTATAACTATTTCACACATCTAATTTCTATGACAATTAATTAAGCCACCAACTTGACGTAGATGTTTTTATCTATAGGAAGTAGTTGAACCAGAAATGGATACTGACTATGCAATTTTGCTCGACAAGTTAACTAAAGCTGAAAAGGAAATCGATTCTTTGAAAGAAAAATTGAAAGGAACTGAAGATGAGAAGATGGGATTGGAGTTTCATGTTGTCGATATCGTCGATGATCACAGGACCAAGATGGCTGCAATGCGCTTGAAGCTTAGAAAGATTAGAAAATATGCCATTAATAAAGAGGCTTGGTATCATTATGCCGTTGGATCAATTGTTACCTTAGTTCTGATTATGATCGCATTTGTTGTTGCATTGGAAAGTTATAAATAGTTTCAATGTATGGTTTAGTTAGATGCTTTGGAGAGATTTATGTTGGTCAACGAGAACTATGTATCTACTTTAGTTTTAATGTGATGATGAACTTCTATTAATTTGGTCACTTCTGTATTCTTGATGTTCTGTAATGATTTTTGACACACTTAATTATATATAATGCACGCAGATGAACCGATAATGGATGTACGGTAACAGACGCACCGACGAGTACATTAAGGGGGTGCATCATTTTCTCGAAGTGTCCGAGGCAAACCAGCAGAACGGTTTTATGTGTTGTCCATGCCTTACATGTGGGAATTTGAAGTCTTACTCTAACAAGAAAATCCTTCACAGCCACCTGTTTGTGAAGGGTTTCATGCCACACTATAATGTTTGGACCAAGCATGGAGAAATACGGGTTATGATGGAAGACGGCGAAGAAGAAGAGGATGATGACAACTATGTGCCCCCTGAATACGGTGATGCTGCAACCATGGAAGCTAAAGATCAAGAGGAACCAGACGATGTGCCCGATGATGATCTTCGCCAGGTCATTGTTGATGCAAAGAGACAGTGCAAAAGCGAAAAGGAGAAGCTGAAGTTTGATCGCATGTTAGAGGATCACAAAAAAGGGTTGTACACCAATTGTGAAGATGGCAATACAAAGCTCGGTACCACACTGGAATTGCTGAAGTGGAAGTTAGAGAATGGTGTACCTGAGAAAGGATTTGAGAAACTACTGAAAATATTGAAGAAGAAGCTTCCAAAGGATAACTAATTGCCCGATAGTACGTACGCAGCAAAGAAGGTTGTATGCCCTCTAGGATTGGCGGTGCAGAACATACATGCATGCCCTAATGACTGCATCCTGTACCACGGTGAGTACGAGGAACGGAACGCATGCCCGGTATGCCGTGCATTGCGCTATAAGATCATACGCGATGACCCTAGTGATGTTGACGGCAAGTGCCCCAGGAAGAGGGTTGCTTCCAAGGTGTGTGGTATGCTACTATAATACCACGGTTGAAACGCATGTTCAGAAACAAAGAGCATGCTATGAATATGCGATGGCACAGAGAGGACCATAGGAAAGACGGGAAGTTGAGACCACCCGTTGACGGGTCGCAGTGGAGAAAAATCGAGAGAACGTACTGGAAGTTGTTTGCAGGTTATGCAAGGAATGTATAGATTGGTTTAAGCGCGGATGGCATTAATCCTTTTGGGGAGCAGAGCAGCACTCACACCACCTGGCTTGTGACTCTATGTATCTATAACCTTCCTCCTTGGTTGTGCATGAAGCGGAAGTTCATTATGATGTCAGTTCTCATCCAAGGCCCTAAGCAACCCGACAATGAAATTGATGTGTACCAAAGGCCATTAGTTGAAGAACTTTTATAGTTGTGGAATGGAAATGGTGTACGCGTGTGGGATGAGCACAAACAGGACGATTTTGACCTGCATGTGTTGCTGTTTGTAACCATCAATGATTGGCCTGCTCTCAGTAACCTTTCAGGACAGACAAACATGGGATACCACACATGCACGCACTGTTTAGATGACACCAAAAAGTATATACCTGGACAATTGCAGGAAGAATGTGTACCTGGGCGATCGTCAATTTCTTCCAACCAACCATCAATGTCGAAAGAAAGGCAAGCATTCCAAAGGCGAGGTAGATCACCGGAAGAAGCCCGCCATCCGTACCGGTGATCACAAACTTGCTATGGTCAATGATTTACAGGTAATCTTTGGAAAGGGTCCCGGTGGACTATCTGTTCCGAACGAAGCTGAGGGACGCACACCCATGTGGAAGAAGAAATCTATATTTTGGGACCTACCCTACTAGAAAGACCTAGAGGTCCGCTCTGCAATCAACGTGATGCACGTGATGAAGAATCTTTGCGTGAACCTGCTAGGCTTCTTGGGCGTGTATGGCAAGACAAAAGATACACCGGAGGCACGGGAGGACCAGCAACGTGTTCACGAAAAAGACGGCATGCCTCGAAAGCAGTATGACGGTCCTGCCAGCTATGCTCTTACCAAATAAGAGGAGGAAATCATCTTTGAATGCCTGCTCAGTATGAAGGTCCTGTCTGGCTTCTCGTCGAATATAAAGGAAATAATAAATATGGCAGAGAAAAAGTTCCAGAACCTAAAGTCTCATGACTGCCACGTGATTATCACGCAACTAATTCCGGTTGCATTGATGGGGCTTCTACCGGAAAAGGTTCGATTAGCCATTGTGAAGCTATGTGCATTCCTCAATGCAATCTCTCAGAAGGTGATCGATCTAGAAATCCTACCAAGGTTAAGGAGTGATGTGGCGCAATGTCTTATTAGTTTCGAGCTGGTGTTCCCACCATCCTTCTTCAATATCATGACGCACGTCCTAGTTCATCTAGTCAATGAGATTGTCGTTCTCGGCCCTGTATTTCTACACAATATATTCCCCTTTGAGAGGTTCATGGGAGTCTTAAAGAAATATGTCCATAACCGCGCTAGGCCAGAAGGAAGCATCTCCATGGGCCATCAAACAGAGGATGTCACTGGGTTTTGTGTTGAATTCATTCCTGACCTTAAAAAGATTGGTCTCCCTCAATTGCGGTATGAGGGGAGACTGACTGGAAAATGCACGCTGGGAGCAAAGTTAATAATATATGGGGACGGGCATTCTTGGTCTCAAGCACACTACACAGTTCTACAGAATTCTACCTCGGTGACCCCATATGTCGATGAACACAAGAACATTCTATGCTCCAAACACCCAGAGGAGTGTGACGACTGGATTACATGGGAAGGTTGACACATATTATGGTTACATAGAGGAGATATGGAAACTTGACTATCGACATAATTTGAAGGTCCCTTTGTTTCGATGCAAATGGGTCAATCTTACAAGAGGCAGGGTACAGGTAGACCCACATTACGGAATGACAATAGTGGATCTCAACAATCTTGGGTACACATACGAACCATTCGTCCTAGTCAATGATGTGGCACATGTTTTCTATTTTAAGGACATGTCTACCAAACCGAGAAAAGTAAAACATAAGGAAGTGAATACATCATACGATGAGCCAAAGCGTCACATACTTCTTTCAGGCAAAAGAGACATCATGGGATTGGAGGGCAAGACAGACATGTCTGAAGATTATGAAAAGTTTCAGGAAATTCCTCCCTTCAAAGTCAAGCCTGACCCAAGCACCTTATTAAATAATGAAGATTATCCATGGTTACGGCGCAATAAGCAAAGGACACAAGCAAAGAAAAAGTGAAGACCTTCTCTCCACAACTATTATGATGATGCCTTTGATCTAGAATATCACTGCAGTTACATGTCAAGAAATGAAATGACTTTTGTAATAGATGAGTTTCCGTCCGAAACCCTGATACTTCGAAAGAGATTGTCCGTTTTGTACACGAAGTGCATCCAGTTTTTGTCGTAACCCTCTCAAGTTTTTATAACATGCTATGTGGGTGAAATTATGATACCATACCAACTTTCAACCTTTTCAGAGTTCATTTGAAGTGCTTTTCAATTTCAGGGTTATTTAGCTCAAAAATATCAGTAAGTGCATGAAAAATACCAAATGAAGTTAGAAAGGGTTAAAAATTGATGGTGTGGCTTTGAATGGTGCATTTTGAACACACAAAATGTATGGAGTTCAAATAATTTCAAAAAACTAAAATACCTTTGTAACAAACGAGTTTTTGTCCGAAACCATGATACTTCGATAGAGATTGTCCATTTTGTACATGAAATGCATCCAGTTTTTGCCGTAACCCTCTCAAATTTTTAATACATGCTATGTGGGTGAAATGATGATACCATGCCAACTTTCAGTATTTTTAGAGTTCATTTGAAGTGCTTTTCAATTTAGGGTCATTTTAGCTCAAAATAAATGATGAAATGCATGAAAAATAGAAAATGAAGTCAGAAAAGGGTTGAAAAGGGACGATGTGACCTTGATGGTGCATATTGACTGCAGAAAAAGTCTTGAGTTCAAATATGTTTAAAAAATTGAAATCCTTTTGTAACAGACGTGTTTTCGTGCGAAACCCTGATACTCCAAAAGAGATTCCCCATTTTTTACACGAAGTCCATCCAGTTTTTACCGTAACCCTCTCAACTTTTTAGCAAATACTATGTGGGTGCAATGATGGTACCATGCCAAGTTTCAACCATTTCAGATTTTTTTTGCAATGCTTTTTAATTCAGGGTCATTTTAGCTCAAAATAAATGTTGAAATACAAGAAAAAAGCAAATGAAGTCAGAAAAGGGTTGAAAAAAATCTTGAGTTCAAATATCTATAAAAAAATTGAAATCATTTTGTAATACAAATGTTTTCGTTCGATAAAAGTTATATAACTAAACTTGATATTATATACAATTCATGCAACTAAAATTATCAAAGTTATTTTTGTTAAAATATTCAATAGCAAAAAGAATATTCATAAAGTATTTTTTGTTAACAACTTTTAATATGCAGAGAAATAACATAAAAATAGCAAAAGTGAAAATAGATGCGCTTATAGGGAAATTCAACCTTAATTCAAAGTGCTAGTTAGGCGCCTAACTAGCATTTTGAATTTAGGGTGAATTTCCTGTATAAGGGCATCTATTTTCACTATGAGAGGAGCTCAACGTAGCAGCCGCGGCAGGGCTTATAAATAGGTTCTGGCAACCTTCGCTTGGCGAGGTGGGACTAAACTCCCACCACACCGCTGTGCAAGGCCATTGGTCCCGGTTGGTGGCACCAACCGGGACTAAAAAGCTTTAATAGAAAACAAAAATAACATAAAAAATGCCACCTACTAGACAACCATGGCCTGCATACGACTAGAAACCCATCTGAAAGTGGGCCAGGACGCAGGCCCGCGGGCCCAGCATGCCCAACATGGCAGAAGCAGAGTTTGGGCATATATATAGCCTGCTTTGGAGAGGAGGTCGACAGGTCATGCGCATCGGGTCTTATAAACAGTGCGGTTTCCCCTCGACTAGGGAGGTGGGACTAAACATTTGACACTGCTGCGCCAGGACTTTGTTCCCGGGTGGTGGCAGCAACCAGGACTAAAGGCCCCCCTTTTGTCCTGGTTGCTCCCACCAACCGAGACCAAAGGTACCTATTTCCCGCCCTTTGGGCTGACGAAAAGGGACCATTGGTCCCGGTTCGTGGCACCAACCGGGACCAAAGGCCTCTACTTCCCGCCTTGTGGGCTACTAAAACAGGGCTTTGGTCCCGGTTGGTGGCACGAACCGGGACCAAAGGGGGGCATTGGTCCCGGTTGGTGCCATGAACTGGGACTAATCCGACCTGTATATAAGCCCACACTTAGTAGTTTTCGACCATATCGCTCCCCCGAAGGCCAGATCCCACCCACGCCATCAGGCTGCCCGAATCTCGCATGCTCTCCGTCGGCGTCGCCACCGCCGGCCGCCGTCCATGACCTCCCCGACCTCGCTCCGACCGCCCCGCCCTGCGTCGGTCGCCCTGCCCCGTGTCGGCCACCCCGCCCCACTCCGGCCATTGCTCCGCCCTGCTCCAGCCACATCCCCCATCCCCTATACGTGAGGATAATTTTTTGTTCATATATATATGTGTGTATGATATTTTTTGTTCATATATATTTGTATGATGTTTTTTGTATGTATTCATATATGTGTATGTATTTTTACATATATGTGTATGTGTACGTATGTGTTCATATATGTGTTCATGTATGTATGTGTTCATATATGTGTATGTGTATGTACGTTTTATTATATTGGCTCTCATTACATGTTATTTAATTATTATTTATATATGCTTGTCGTATCGCCGTATTTCTGTTTATAAAATTGTCGTATCCCGTATCGTCGTACCCGTATCACCGTATCGATGTTGTCGTATCGGTGCTTCGTAGGTTACCGCTGCCGCGTGATGATATGTCCGGCCGGCATTTTTTTGTTCATATAGAAAACTACGGTAATTTCGACATGAGGGGGGACGTGGATCAACCCCCTCTCTCCCGACCAACTCTCGAGTCCGCCTAAACCAGGACTGAAAAAGCGTGGTCGATCTCCTACCCCCTCTCGCCCCTACCCGACAAACTCTCGAGGCCACCCAAACCACTAGAAGAAAACTCCGGTAACTTCGATCAACACCCTCTCACCCGACCAAACCCTAGAAGCATTGTCAAGGCCACCCAATCCCTAAAAGCGTAATCGAGGCCACCCAAACCCTAGAAGCATTGAGGCCACCCAATCCCTAGAAGCGTTGTCGAGGCCATCCCAAATCATAGAAGCGTCGAGGCCACTAATATGATCCCTTGTCTATGTTTTCCACTAATTAATATATCCATCTCTCATGTTTGTATATTAATTGCCATGTTGTAATATTTGCAGAAACCATGGATCCAACCATGGTCCAACCATGAACAGAGACTTTGAAGGAGAAGAGTTCTTGGGGGACATGATCCGCAGCAGCTGTAATATCTTATCGTTAATCAATTTTGACATGGAAGAGCTAGAACATGATGATGATGGATCCCGGCACCGAATGCTGGAGGAAGAAGGAGACCATGATGACGGCTCCGGCGACCAGAGCCGGAGGAAGAAGAAGACCATGATGACGGCTTCAGTGATCGAATGGAGGGAGCTGTTGCAAAGTCATCCAACAAGGTATATATATTAATTAAGCATGTGTTGAATAATTGACACATTAATTGTTTTGGTATGTACATATATTGACTCTTATTTCTTATTTTATATAGCCCTCTGGATCGAGCCAAACTTCGGTAGCGAGACGAGGCCCGAAGAAAAGGTTGGGCAAGGAAGAAAGGTTCACGATCACCTTAATCGCGAACAATGGCCAACCGATTGAACCGAAGAAGACCAAGGATGCATTTTCTGCTCAGTGTGGAGCTATTGTCAGGGACAGCATCCCGATCAGCATCCAGCTATGGAATGAGCCGGCTAAGAATGCTAAGAACTACGACCCTCAAGTTTCTTGTGTCACGGATAGACAGAAAGAAGATCTTTGGAAGGCCCTGAAGGCAAATTTCACCCTACCGCCAGAGGAGGATGAGAGTAATCCAGTTATAGAGCCACTAGTCAGGTCGTGTGCTCTTAAGAAGATGGCAGATCTTTTTAGGACGTGGAAGAATAGTTGAAAGCTAAGTTTGTCGACCAAGAGAAGACTCCAGTATTCATCAGCCGATATGCAGGGATAAGAGATCAATGGAACGCGTTCGTGGCAGCGATAAACAAGAAAAATGCTGAGAAGAAGCAGTATCACCATCGCACGGGGTCAGGTGGCTACCTCACAGCCCGGCCGTTGTGGGACAAATGGGAGGATGACCTGCGAGCTAAAGATGTCCAACCAGAGACAAGGAACTGGCCAGACCGTTCAAGGACTTGGTTCTTCGGGGTTGGGGGAACTTTGGACCCTAAAACAGGGAAGTGCGTTTGGACGGACGAGCAACTTGCAATACCCATCGGGAAGCTTAAGCAAGTTATCAAGGAAGTGCTGGAAGGGAGGTTCATTCCCAACAAAGAGAAGGACGAGCTGACTGAGGCCCTCGGGAATCTTGAGCACCCTAGACGAACACGAGGCACGCCAGGCTCCATTTCGTGGAAGCTTGGGTTTCCCGGCGCAGGCGGTCACAAAAGCCGGGAGAGGAAGAGGAAACAGGAGCTGAGTGTTGTGCAGGAGCTCAATGCAAGAGTACGAAGGCTAGAGGAAGAATTTATGAGCCAGTGAGCTCCCGACCAGCAACTTGATCAGGGGCAAGAAGCTACCCCAGAAGCTACCCCGCCATCTCAGCAAAGAAACAGCATGGCTTCCATGGAGCTCCTTCAGTAGCCTGACTTCATGGCTCCTAGCTACCCCGTGGATGCTATCACAGATGGCCAAGATTGCGAGCTTATGACAAAATGGGTAACCTCACCTTTCAGGCGGCTGGCGGCTTTGTTGCACCTCCTCGAACCGATGGAACTTTTCACCACGGTCAGATTCCACATGACTATGCTATTGTGCAAGTGGATGAAATAATGGGGGGATTTGGCTCCCCATAGGTGAAGGGGAGACTCAGGTGAGATTTTCTCTGAGGAGTACATGTCTATGGCGGAAGGAGCACATCAAGCTTCCGAACTGGAAGCCTCCGCCTCCTCCTCCTCCTCCTCCGGCGAGTGATGAAGGCACTCATCGTCCTCCTCCTCCTCCTCCGGTGAGGGATCAAGGCACTCCGCCTCCTCCTCCTATGGCGAGTGATGAAGGCACTCATCCTCCTCATCCTCCTCCGGCAAGGGATCTAGGCACTCCGCCTCCTCCTTCGCCTCGTCCGGCGCGTGACGTCGATGATCAAGGAACTTCGCCTCCTCCTCCGCCTCCTCCGGCGCGTTTGAGCATTCCGCCTCCTCCTCTGCATCCTCAACAATGGCGGAAGACAGCCACCGTCGCTCCTCCTCCTCCGCCTCCTCCTCCTCCGACGTGTCAGAGCACTCCGCCTCCTCCTCCGCCTCGTAAGCAACGATGGAAGAGAGACGCCATCGCTCCGGCTGCTAGCAGTACAGCCAGTGGCGGGAGGCCATACAAATACGGTCCTAAGTCTCTCAAGCCCTTGGAAAAGTTTTCATACGAGAGGACCGCGGAGGAAACCGCGAAGATCTCTCAAGACTATGTGAGGGACCATTTTGCAAAGAAAGCTCCACCTCTGAAGAAGATGATAGATTCGGTGGCAGCAAAGCGCACTGTCGAGGCCCTGAAGCGACCACCACCGCCTTTGCTGGATACCAACTATGTTTGTGCTACTAAAAAGGCATATCAAAATGCGGTGCGAACGAGAATTACTTCCAGTGATGAGAGGTTAGCAAAACAAAGAAGTGGGAAAAAAATTCCCCAGCTCGGCGAACAGGCTAACCAATCATGCCCCCCGCTGAAGGGTGTCTACTGATATCGCCGCTGATCATCCGGGGATGGTGCCCGGTACCAATCATGTTGATTAAATGAGCGATGGTGTACTGTTTGAGCCATTGGAGGTGGATGATTTCAAATACCAGTACGGGAAGCCTCTCGTCAAAGATGGAAGTCCTCCTCTAGGAACAATGATGAGACAATTGCATAATTGGTACACGAAAACCAGCGAGTCTGGGATTGATTGTTTGATGCTGAGTATTAAAGAAAAGCACGACTTCTTTGGCTAGGAGGTGATTAATGTTGAATTTGACAAGCTTTTCCAGTTTTACAATCAAAAGGACATCGACATACAAATCATGACTTGCTACTGTCTGTAAGTACTTCTGTAATTAAGTCTCTATATATAGCTCACCTCTTTCATTGCATGTATATATAATTATCCTCGTCACTATATTATGCAGATTGAAGATCATCGAATGCAGAAAAGCAGAAATGTATGACATTGGGTTCATTAACCCAAATATCATACATGAAGTGACGGTTCAAATGTATCCCAAACAAACCGAGGAGAACTTGCTAGAATCGATGCTTAAAAATCAAAACAAAGACAAAATACTCCTTCCTTACAACTTCAAGTGAGTGTTATTGTCTTGTGCATATTCGGGTTCTCCACTACAGGAATCAGCCACTTTGTCGTCAGCCATCCCGGACGGCAAAGGCATGAATCCCGAACGGCAAAGGCTTTGCCGTCCGCCAGCAGACGGCCAACCATTCGGCTGAATAAGCCATGGTAAAGGGCGCTTTGCCGTCCGCTGGCGGACGACAAAGACCTTTGAATCTTTGCCATCTTCCAGCAGTCGGCAAAGGGCCTAGACGACACACGTGGCAACTTAGCTCTGTTAGGGTGATTAACGGCGTGCTTTGCCGTCCACTGGCACACGACAAAGACCTTAGGTCTTTGTCGTCTGCCAGCTGACGGCAACACACCTTTTTTTGCATGCCTAGGTTGGTTCTTTGCCATCCGCTGGCGGATGGCAAAGCCCTAAGGTTCTTTGCCGTCTGCCAGCGGACGGCAAAGAACCAACCTAGGCCAGCCCCAGGTTGCACAGGTAGCTGCCACGTGGCCACTTTGTCGTCCGCTGGTGGACGGCAAAGCTCTTTGTCGTCTGCCGGCTGACGGCAAAGTGGCTAGATAGCCCCTGTTTTTTTTTTGAATCAGTCAATTTGAAACATATATATCCAACAATATCACATACATATCCAAGCATACCAACAATAAGTTGAAACAAGCATATACGAACAATAAGTTTCAACATACAAGTCCAACATATATAAAAGTTTCCAACAACACACAATATGGTTTCCAACAACATATCCATACATACGTATCCAAAACAAGTTTTCCATAAACATAAAGGTAGCAGAAGTAGAAGAGTATAGTCCATCAATGCACTCTTCCTCATGTGTAGCAAATCTGCAAAGTAGGAAAGATGATAGTTAGAAGAAGAAGAATACTAGCTAGAAGAAAAAGAAGAAAAAGAAGAAGAAAAAGAAGGAGAAGAAAAAGAAGAAGAAGAATTTATCTTCTCTTTATTTTTCTCCTCTCCTCTCCTCTTCTCCAAGGTAGTAATGCCATTTTCTAGCTAACTAAGCATATCAAGTCATTTTGGAGGAAAAAATGCTAAGTATAGGTCATTTTATAGCTATCCTAGGTAGAATATGTCATTTTGGAGGTAAGTAAGGTTATTATGTATTTTTGAGGAAAATAAGCTAAGTATAGGTCATTGTGGAGCTAAACAAAGGTTATTATGCCATTTTTACCTAAGTGAGCATATTATGTCATAAATGAACTAGCTAAGCTAATTATAGATCATTATTGAGCTATCCTAGGTAGTTATGCCATTTTGTACCTAAGTGAGCTAATTATGTCATAAATGAACTAGCTAAGCTAGCTATAGATCATTATTGAGCTATAGTAGGTAGTAATGCCATTTTCTAGCTAACTAAGCATATCAAGTCATTTTGGAGGAAAAAATGGTAAGTATAGGTCATTTTATAGCATCCTAGGTAGAATATACCATTTTCTAGCTAACTAAGCATATCAAGTCATTTTTGAGGAAAATAAGCTAAGTATATGTCATTTTGGAGCTAGGTAGGTCATTTCTTAAGCTAAGTATGCATTTGTTAATGAAAACACTTGGGAAAACTTACCATCAACACGAAGGTGAAGGACTGGTAGGGTTTGGGCCAGGGTGAGACATAGAAGGACCGGTCGGGGTTGCGGCAGACACAGAAGGATCGGTCGATGCTTGTCTGGAGGCACGCTGCACCAAAGATCATTTGCAATGTCTCCTTAGCATGATGCAACTCAAATCTGAATACTAGTAACCAATGACCATTTAAATGAAACTCATCGTGGCTGCTATAGCAATATGGGGCATCGATGGAGGGGTCTGACCATTGTTCTGGCACACGGTCTGCACATTTTGTTTTCACGAGTCATTCATATTAATTAGTGATGAAATGAACATTACATGCATTATTTGGCTAATATGTAGGAGCAACTTACAACGAGGAGCTCGTATAGGGCCCGGTGAGACGTGTCGTTCCGGTTCCTCTCCTCCTCCAACAGCCTAGCCATCCTCTCCTCCATGTCCCTCTCCCTCTACGCCGCCTGCCTGTTTACCTCTGCCAGAAGCTCCTAGGCCCTAGCCTCAATGGCGAGCTCCATTGACCGTGGACGAGGCGTTATCTCAGGATCAGAGCTTATCTGGTGCTTCTTGATCTCCGGGAGAGTTCTAGGACAACGTATCAGTCCATCCCCAATGGCTAACGAGCCATGGGGCCTCCCACCACCAGATATCATCACGAGCTCTGGATCAAAAGGACTCTGGCTCGGGTTGAAGTCCTCCCCTTTCCTCTCCTTCCCAAAATCTCTATACCTCACGAGCTTGTTGTGGGAGGAGATGTTGCTGAAGCTCTCTGGATGATCGAGGTCATCCTCAGAGAATGCCTTGGCCTTCTTGTACGAGGCAGTATGGGCCATGGCATAGAGGTCGAACAGAGGTGGCACCTCCTACTTGTTTTCTCATGCCCAAAAGATGTGAACAAAATATTAGTTAAGGGCTCAAGCTAGCATGAAGAATGAAATTGCACGAATCCTGAAGCAAACCACATACCCAGTTATCCCCATACTCAAATAGGTTGGAGCTCCCTTGATGGTGTGGCACACCTCTCATTTGGGCACGCTTCTCCTTGGCCTTGTTGTGTTCGGCTAGCCATTCGGGAGAGCACCACTCATCCACCAATGCCTCCCAACAGTCCATCCTATTCGCACACCATCTCGGCGGCACCTAAGTTAGACAAGAGAAATTTCAGTGCTACGCCTACAAATCAAATAAAAGAAACTAAGTACAAGGCCTTAAGAATAGATAATTACCTTCATAAACTTCTCCTTACTCAGATAATTTTTGCGGCACTTCTTCTTGGCCCTCTTAATGTTACTCGAGGCATCGTAGTCTCGAATAGCCTGCACCCGAGCCTCATGCCGTAAGTTCTAAAGTAGGCACTTGCACTCGGCTTCGAGAACAACATCCGCTCTCTCCTCGTCTTCCTCAAGATACCTGTAGAAGGTCTGCAATCAAACAAGACAACACATTAGACACTGATTAGTACAATCACTGTTGGAAATATGCCCTAGAGGAAATAAATAAAGTATTTATTATTACATTTCCTTGTTCATGATAATTGTTTATTATCCATGCTGGAATTGTATTAATTGGAAACATGGATACATGTGTGGATACATAGACAAACACAATGTCCCTAGTATGCCTCTATGGAACTAGCTCATTGATCAAAAGATGGTTAAGGTTTCCTAGCCATGGACATGAGATGTCATTTGATAACGGGATCACATCATTAGGAGAATGATGTGATGTACAAGACCCAAACTACAAACGTAGCTTATGATCGTGTCAGTTTATTGCTACTGTTTTCTGCATGACAAGTATATGTTCCTATGACCATGAGATCATGCAACTCACGGATACCGGAGGAGTGCCTTGTGTGTATCAAACATCGCAACGTAACTAGGTGACTATAAAGGTGCTCTACAGGTATCTCTGAGGGTGTCTGTCGAGTTGGCATGGATCAATACTGGGATTTGTTACTCCGTGTGACGGAGAGGTATCTCAGGGCCCACTCGGTAATACAATATCACAATAAGCCTTGCAAGCAATGTGACTAAGTGTTAATTACGGGATCATGTATTACGGAACGAGTAAAGAGACTTGCTAGTAATGAGGTAGAACTAGGTATGGAGATACCGACGATCGAATCTCGGGCAAGTAACATACCGAAGAACAAATGGAACATCATACGGGATTAATTGAATCCTTGACATAGAGGTTCAACCGATAAAGATCTTCATAGAATATGTAGGAACCAATGTGGACATCCTGGTCCCGCCATTGGTTATTGACCATAGAGGTGTCTCTGTCATGTCTACATAGTTCTCGAACCCGCAGGGTCTGCACACTTAAGGTTTGGTGACGTTTCGGTAGTATAGAGTTATGTATGGTGGTGATCAAAGTTTGTTCAGAGTCCCGGATGAGATCCCAGACGTCACGAGGAGCTCCAGAATGGTCCGTAGGGAAAGATTCATATATAGGAAGTCCTGTTTTGGTCACCAGAAAAGTTTCGGGCTCATCGGTAGTGTACCGGGAGTGCCTGTAGTGTACCGGGAGGAGTATTTCGACCCAAGAGGCTACATGGGCTGTGGGAGAGTGGAAACCAGCCCTTACTGGGCTGGTGGAACAACCAAAAGAGGCCCATAAGGCTGGAAGAAAAGAGTCCTAAGAGAAAAAGGTGAAAAAGGCAAAAAAGAGGGTGAATCCTAGTCCTACTAGGATTGGAGGTGGACTCCACCTCCACCCTTGGTTCGGCCGAAGTGCTTGGCTTGGGAAGCCAAGGCTGACTCCTCTCCTCTCTTCCTCCCATATATACTGGTGGTATTGAGGATTTTTTCACTAGTTTTACAGCCACGTGCTACCCGTTCCTCCAGTGCATAGTTTCTCTTCTAGATCGGATTTCTGTAGTGCTTAGGCAAAGCCCTGCCGGAATAGCTCCACCACCATCGCCGGAGCGCCGTCACGCTGTCGGAGTACTCTTCTTCCTCTCCACTCCTTCTTGCTGGAACAAGACGATGGAGATCGTCATCAAGCTATACGTGTGCTGAACGCGGAGGTGCCGTCCATTCGGCGCTAGATCGAAAGGATCGTGATCAAGTTCGTGGGACGGATCGTGATCAAGTTCGTGGGACGGATCGTGATCAAGTTCGTGGGACGGATCGTGATTGGATCGCGGGACGCACGGCGATTTGGATCGTGAAGACGTTCGACTACACCAACCACGTTTCGTAACGCTTCCCGCTTAGCGATCTACAAGGGTATGTAGATCCACTCTCCCTCTCGTAGATGCTCATCACCATGGATATATCTGCGTGTGCGTAGGAAATTTTTTGTTTCCCATGCAACGTTCCCCAACAGTGGCATCATGAGCTAGGTCTATGTGTAGATGAGATCTCGAGTAGAACACAAAAGGTTTGTGGGCGTTGATGCTTAGATTGCTTCCTACCTTGGTCGGATTTTGGTTCAGCGGTATTGTGAGATGAAGCAGCCCAGACCAACATTACTCGTACGCTTACGGGAGACCGGTTCCCTCAACCGCAACTCTTTGCATAGATGGCTTGCGGGTGCCAGTGGCTCTCACTTTAGTTGGATCGGATTCGACAAAGGAGGTCCTTGAGACGGTTGAAAAGCAACTAGTGTATCACCGTTGTGGTTTTTGCGTAGATGAGAATTGTTCTTGCTAGATACCCGTAGCAGCCACGTAAAACATGCAACAACAATTAGAGGGCGTCTAACTTGTTTTTGCAGGGTATGTTGTGATGTGATATGGCCAATTACATGATGTGATATATGTGACGTATGACATGATCATGTGATGTATAGAATTTCACGACTTGCATGTTGATGAGTACGAGAACCGACAGGAGCCATAAGGTTGTCTTTAATTATTGTATGACCTGCGTGTCAATCATTAAGCGCTATGTAATGCTTTACTTCATCGCTGAACGGTAGCAATAGTAGTAGAAGCATGCAGGGCGTGACAACCCCGATGGCGACACGTTGATGGAGATCAAGATGATAGAGATCATGGTGTTGTGTCGGTGACGATGGAGATCATGCCGGTGCTTTCAAGATGGATATCTAAATCACAAGTTCATGGCCATATCATGTCACTTATGAATTGCATGTGATGTTAATCCTTTTTATGCACCTTGTTTTGCTTAGTACGACGGTATCATTATAAGGTGATCCCTCACTTAAATTTCAAGATAAATTGTGTTCTCCCTAAGTGTGCAGCGTTGCGAAAGTTCATCGTGTTGAGACACCACGTGATGATCGGGTGTGATAGACTCTACGTTCACATACAACGGGTGCAAGCCAGCGTTGCACGTGCAGAACACTCGGGTTAAACTTGACGAGCCTAGCATGTACAGACATGGCCTCGGAACACAAGAGACCGAAATGTCGGACATGAGTCATATAGTAGATATGATCAACATAATGATGTTCACCATTGAAGCCACCTCAACTCACGTGATGATCGGACTTGAGTTGGTGGATTTGGATCATGTGACACTCAGATGACCTGAGGGATGTTAATTTGAGTGGGACCTTTAGTAATTTTATTAACTAAACTCATTATCTTGAACAATAGTCTCTAAGTGAACTTTGCATATTTATGTTGTAGATCAATGGCTCACGCAGTAGCACCCCTGAATTTTAATGCGTTCCTAGAGAAAGCTAAGTTGAAAGATGATGGAAGTAACTTTGTTGACAGGGCCCGTAATCTGAGGATTATCTTCACGGCTTCCCAGAAATCATATGTCCTTGATACACCGCTTGGTGACCAACTAGAAGACATGACCTCCGAAGATGTTAAGAACGCTTGGGAGGCACGTACTGGAGATTACTCAATAGTTTAGTGTGCGATATTGTATGGCTTAGAACCGGGACTTCAAAGACGTTTTGAATGTCATGGAGCATATGAGATGTTCCAGGAGTTGAAGTTTATCTTTCAGAAGAACGCCCGGATCGAGAGGTATGAAACGTCCGATAAGTTGTATGCTTGCAAGATGGAGGAGAACGGGTCTATAAGTGAACATGTACTCAGAATGTCTGGGTATTCAACTCGTCTAGCGGAGTTAGGAATTGCCCTTCCGCCAGAGGCGATCACTCACAGAGTTCTTCAATCACTGCCACCTAGTTACAAGAGCTTTATGATGAACTATAACATGCAGGGGACGAACAAGTCAGTCGTCGAGCTGTTTGCGATGCTAAAAGTCGCTGAGTTTGAAATCCAGAAAGAACATCAAGTGTTGATGGTCAATAAAACCACTAGTTTCAAGAAAAATGGCAAGGTCAAGGGCAAGGGCAAGAAGGGTAAAACCAAGAAGGATGGCAAAGCAGTTGCTACTCCTGTAAAGAAGCCCAAGCATGGACCCAAGCCAGAAACTGAGTGCTTTCATTGCAAGGGAACTGGTCACTGGGAGCGGAACTGCCCCAAGTACCTGGCTGACAAGAAGGCGGCCAACGACAAACTAGGTATATATGATATACATGTTATTGATGTGTATCTTACTAACTCTCGTAGTAGTGTCTGGGTATTTGATACCGGTTCGGTTGCTCACATTTGCAACTCAAAGCAGGAACTACGGAATAAACGAAGGCTGGCAAAGGACGAAGTGACGATGCGCGTGGGAAATGGTTCCAAGGTTGATGTGATCACCGTCGGCATGCTCTCTCTTCGATTAGCATCGGGATTAGTGATGAACCTGAATAATTGTTATTTAGTGCATGCGTTAAGCATGAACATTATTTTTGGATCTTGTTTATTGCGAGACGGTTACTCATTTAAATCAGAGAATAAAGGTTATTCTATTTATATGAGTAATATCTTTATTGTCATGCACCCAATGTTAGGGGTTTATTCATATTGAATCTTGATAGTGATGACACACATGTTCATAACATTGATGCCAAAAGATGTAGAATTGATAATGATAGTACCACTTTCTTGTGGCACTGCCGTTTAGGTCATATTGGTGTAAAACACATGAGGAAGCTCCATGCTGATGGACTTTTGGAGTCACTTGATTTTGAATCACTTGACACATGTGAACCATGCCTCATGGGCAACATGACTAAAACGTCGTTCTCTGGAACAATGGAACGGGCGAGTGACTTATTGGAAATCATACATACTAATGTGTGCAGCCCAATGAATGTTGCAGCGCATGGTGGATATCGTTATTTTCTCACCTTCACTGATGACTTAACTAGATATGGGTATATTTACTTAATGAAACACAAGTCTGAAACGTTTGAAAAGTTCAAGCAATTTCAGAGTGAAGTTGAGAATCATCATAACAAGAAGATTATGTTCCTGCGATCTGATCGAGGAGGTGAATATCTGAGTTATGAGTTTGGCAGTCACTTAAGACAGTGTGGAATTTTTTCACAGTTGACACCGCCCAAAACACCACATCGTAATGGTGTGTCCGAACGTCATAATCGAACCTTATTAGATATGGTGCGTTCCATGATGTCTCTTGCTGATTTGTCACTATCGTTTTGGGGTTATGCATTAGAGACAGCTGCATTCACTTTAAATAGGGCACCATCAAAATCTGTTGAGACGACGACATATGAACTGTGGTTTGGCAAGAAGCCAAAGTTGTCGTTTCTTAAAGTTTGGGGATGTGATGCTTTTGTCAAAAAGCTTCAGCCTGAAAAGCTGGAACCCAAAGCGGAGAAATGCGTCTTCATAGGATACCCGAAAGAGACAGTCGGGTATACCTTCTATCTCAGATCCGAAGGCAAAGTGTTTGTTGCTAAGAACAGAACATTTCTTGAGAAAGAGTTTCTCTCGAAAGAATTGAGTGGGAGGAAAATAGAGCTTGATGAGGTTATTGAACCTCTACTTCAACCAGAAAGTAGCGCAGTGTACAAAGATGTTTCTGTGGAACCTACGACGGTAGAGGAGGAAGTTAATGATGATGATCATGAAGCTTCAGATCAAGCTGCTATTGAACCTCATAGGTCGACAAGGCCGCGTACTACCCCTGAGTGGTACAACATCCCTGTCTTGGAGGTCATGTTGTTGGACAACAATGAACCTACGAGCTATGGAGGAGCAGTGATGGGCTCGGATTCCGAGAAATGGTTAGAGGCCATGAAATCCAAGATGGGATCCATGTATGAAAACAAAGCATGGACTTTGGAAGTATTACCTGAAGGGCGAAAGGCCATTCGGAACAAATGTATCTTTAAGAAGAAGACAAACGGGGACGGTAATGTCACCGTCTATTAAGCTCAACTTGTGGCAAAGGGTTTTTCACAAGTTCAAGGAGTTGACTACGATGAGACTTTCTCACCCGTAGCGATGCTCAAGTCTGTTAGAATCATGTTAGCAATAGTTGCTTATTTCGACTATGAAATTTGGCAGATCGATGTCAAAACAGCATTCCTCAACAGTTTCCTTGAGGAAGAGTTGTATATGATGCAACCCGAAGGTTTTGTCGATCCATAGAATGCTTACAAAGTTTGCAAACTCCAGCGATCCATTTATGGACTGGTGCAAGCATCTCGGAGTTGGAATAAGCGCTTTGATGAGGTGATAAAAGCGTTTGAGTTTATACAAGTTTACAGACAAGCTTGTATTTACAAGAAAGTGAGTGGGAGCTCTATAGCGTTTCTAGTATTATATGTGGATGACATATTGCTGATAGGAAACAATGTAGAAATGCTGGATAGCGTGAAGGAATATTTGAACAAGATTTTTTCAATGAAGGACCTAGGACAAGTTGCTTTCATATTAGGCATTAAGATCTATAGAGATAGATCGAGACACTTAATAGCAATTTCACAGAGCACATACCTTGATAAAGTTTTGAAGAAGTTCAAAATGGATCAGTCCAAGAAGGGGTTCTTACCTGTGTTACAAGGTGTGAAGTTGAGTAAGACTCAATGCCCAGTAACTGCAGAAGATAGAGAAAAGATGAGTGTCATCCCCTATGCTTCAGCCACAGGCTCTATCATGTATGCAATGCTGTGCACAAGACCCGATGTCAGCCTTGCCATAAGTATGGCTGGAAGGTTTCAAAGTGATCTTGGAATGGAGCACTGGCAAGCGGTCAAGAATATCCTTAAGTACCTGAAAAGGACTAAGGAAATGTTTCTCGTTTATGGAGGTGATGAAGAGCTCGTCGTAAAGGGTTACGTCGATGCAAGCTTTGACACTGATCTGGATGACTCTAAGTCGCAAACCGGATACACATTTATTCTTAACGGGGGAGCAGTGAGCTGGTGCAGTTCCAAGCAAAGTGTGGTAGCTGATTCTACGTGTGAAGCGAAATACATCGCAGCCTCGGAGGTGGCGAAGGAAGGTGTCTGGATGAAGCAGCTCATGAGAGATCTTGGAGTAGTGCCTAGTGCACTAAATCCAATGAGCCTGTTCTGTGACAACAATGGGGCCATTGCTCTAGCCAAGGAACCAAGGTTTCACAAGAGGACCAGACATATAAAGCGACGTTTCAACTCCATCCAATATTACATCAAGGAGAAGGACATAAATATTTGCAAAGTGCACGCGGATCTGAATGTTGCACACCCATTGACTAAACCTCTTCCAAGAGCTAAACATGATCAACACCAGAACTGCATGGGTGTTCGATTCATTACAATGTAAATCACATAGTGATGTGAGCTAGATTATTGACTCTAGTGCAAGTGGGAGACTATTGGAAATCTGCCCGAGAGGCAATAAATAAAGTGTCTATTATTATATTTCCTTGTTCATGATAATTGATTATTATCCATGCTAGAATTGTATTAATTGGAAACATGGATACATGTGTGGATACATAGACAAACACAATGCCCCTAGTATGCCTCTAGCGAACTAGCTCGTTGATCGAAAGATGGTTAAGGTTTCCTAGCCATGGACATGAGATGTCAGTTGATAATGGGATCACATCATTAGGATAATGATGTGATGGACAAGACCCAAACTACAAACGTAGCTATGATCGTGTCAGTTTATTGCTACTGTTTTCTGCATGTAAGTATATGTTCCTATGACCATGAGATCATGCAACTCACGGATATCGGAGGAGTGCCTTGTGTGTACCAAACGTTGCAACGTAACTGGGTGCCTATAAAGGTGCTCTACAGGTATCTCCGAGGGTGTCTGTTGAGTTGGCATGGATCAATACTGGGATTTGTTACTCCGTGTGACGGAGAGGTATCTCAGGGCCCACTCGATAATACAATACCACAATAAGCCTTGCAAGCAATGTGACTAAGTTTTAGTTACGAGATCTTGTATTATGGAATGAGTAAAGAGACTTGCCAGTAACGAGGTAGAACTAGGTATGGAGATACCGACGATCGAATCTCGGGCAAGTAACATACCGAAGAACAAAGGGAACATCATATGGGATTAATTGAATCCTTGACATAGAGGTTCAACCGATAAAGATCTTCGTAGAATATGTAGGAAACAATGTGGACATCCAGGTCCCGCCCTTGGTTATTGACCGTAGGGGTGTCTCGGTCATGTCTACATAGTTCTCGAACCCGCATGGTCTGCACACTTAAGGTTTGGTGACGTTTCGGTAGTATAGAGTTATGTATGGTGGTGACCGAAGTTTTTTTAGAGTCCCAGATGAGATCCCGGACGTCACGAGGAGCTCCGGAATGTTCCGAAGGTAAAGATTCTTATATAGGAAGTCCTGTTTTGGTCGCCAGAAAAGTTTCGGGCTCATTGGTAGTGTACTGGCAGTGTCGGTAGTCTACCGGGAGGCCTCCGGGAGGAGTATTTCGTCCCAATAGGGTACATGGGATGTGGGAGAGTGGAAACCATCCCTTAGTGGGCTGGTGGAACAAACACAAGAGGCCCATGCGGCTGGAAGAAAAGGTTCCTAAGAGAAAAAGTGGAAAAGGCAAAAAAGAGGGTGAATCCTAGTCCTACTAGGATTGGAGGTGGACTCCACCTGCACCCTTGGTTCGGTCGAAGCCCTTGGCTTGGGAAGCCAAGGCTCCCTACTCTCCTCTCTTCCTCCTATATATACTGGTGGTATTGAGGGTTTTTGCACTAGTTTTACAGCCACGTGCTACCCGTTCCTACAGTGCAGAGTTTCTCTTCTAGATCAGATTTCTGAAGTGCTTAGGCGAAGCCCTTCCGGAATAGCTCCACCACCATCGCCGGAGCACCGTCACGCTGCCGGAGAACTCTTATTCCTCTCCACTACTTCGTTCTGGATCAAGACGGTGGAGATCGTCATCAACTGTACGTGTGCTGAACGCGGAGGTGCCGTCCGTTCGGTGCTAGATCGGAAGGACCGTGATCAAGATCGCAAGACGGATCATGATGATATCATGGGATGGATCGTGATGAGTTCATGGGATGGAACGTGATTGGATCACGGGACAGATCATGATGAGATTGCGGGACACACGTCCATTTGGATTGCGAAGACGTTCGACTACACCAACCGTGTTTCTTAACGCTTCCCGCTTAGCGATCTACAAGGGTATGTAGATCCACTCTCCCTCTCGTAGATGCTCATCACCATGGATAGATCTGCGTGTGCGTAGGAAATTTTTTGTTTCCCATGCAACGTTCGCCAACAATCACTAGGTGTTGTTGATTTATAATTCAGTAAAGGAGAAATTACCCAAAAGGGACGGATCACAATGTCAGCCACCGTCTCGCACAAGACACCATCGACCATCTCCTCCGGCGGGGTCGGAGCAGCCTTGTATAGCTCCCAGTTCAGTGCTACCTATGGAGCCTCACCCTCACTGGGCAACTGTACCTTCCCCGAGAAGTGGTGCCGGAGAAGCACACCAAGGACCTGGTTGGGCCTGCGGACACCACACTCGTATTTCCAACCCCTGCAGTATGACAAGGCCAACACATTAGATATTAATTTGAAGAAACATGAAGGCAAAAGGATAAAAAAGAGTAAATGCACTTACTTCTCCGCATTAGGCATAATCAACCACCTCTGCTCGCGGGTCGTCGGCACGGGAGGTAGCGTTGTACAACCACGCTGGTAGACCTTGTTGCCCTCCTCAACCAGATCGCCCTCGCTATAGGTGTCCTCAGACAAGTAATTGTCCTCGCCACCATCAGCATGGCCACTAGCCTCCGGAGTCACATGGGACGAAGACTCTGGGACCCGAGCCTCCTGGGACGAAGACTCTAGGACCGGAGTCTCTTGGGACGAAGGCTCGATGACCCGAGGCTCGTCGACCCGAGGCTCGTGGACCAGAGTCCAAGACGGGTCCAAGTCAGACGGGTCCACCTAAGATGGAGCACTCCGGTGGTCAGGAGAATCAGCTGGGGGTGGCGGCGAGGAAGGTGCAACAGCCTTCTTACCTCTAGCACCTCTCTTCGTCTTCCCCTGACCTCTCCTGGTCGAAGAATAAGCGCCCGCCAATGTCTGCATGCTCTGTACCAGCACTCTCTAATGTTGCTAGGGTGGAATAATAGCACCCCTCCCAACACGCGCCAAGGAAGAAGGCTCAGAGCGATCTCGACCCCCGCCCACCATCTGTCAACACCTGCAATGACAAAGAGTGAACGAAATTAGTTCAACATAAAAAATTGAATACCTAATAACATGAAGTAATTAATAATATATATGTACATAATAATAATTGAATACCTCACATTACTAATATTAATCTTCATCGTCTATATATGCTCCGGGATCAATAAATGCATAATCATCATCACTATCAGTAATGACGTGCTCATCAGCATCATCAATAAATGCATCAACATGTGGAAGGCCTCTATGTAATCGGTCAAGCATTGTCAGGTCATCCGTAGCACTAACCTCTTCTTCTTCCGTCTCTTCTTGTTCCTGCTCAGGGGTGAAGTCGGGTTCACTGTCGCTGTCGACCTCAATGTTCTGGGTGAAGTAGAGCGGTTCTTGAAGCGTTTTTTGGAAACATGTGTTTCTTGGAAGAATTCTCCTTCATATGTGTCTGGGTTAATGTGAGGTTCATAATCATCTTCATTGAGGGGAGGTGCTATAAAATGTGGCGGCACATCATAAACGACATCCCAACCTTTCAAATTTGGATCCGTTTGGTAGGCCCACGGTAGATAGAAAACTTGGGTCGCCTGTTGAGCTGTAATATAGACATCAGGAACATCTAAATGGGTGGTTTCTTTGATTTCGACTAGCCCTATATGTTCATGAGTCCTTCTAGTCTCCTTCGGCTGGAACCAATAACATTTTAAGACTACGACGTTTGGTGGGTTTTTACCAGAGAATGTAAGTTCATAAATTGCTTCAACTCTTCCATAATACTCGACCCCTCCTTCACCGACAGCGAAGACACAACAATTTGTAGACTTTCGGTCCGTCATAGATAGATCTTTGCCAAAAGTACGAAAGCGATTCCTGTTGATGTCGTATTTGTCAAATGAATGGACCTTAAAGTCAAAACCATTAGCGACTTGTCTCAATTCGGAGTCCATAGACTCTGCATTAGCCTACAAGTTTAATACCAAAGGATTGTTGCATTAACCGCAAACTAGGCGAAGAAATGAAATCGTCTAATTAATGGAAATTACCGTTTGCTTGAACCAAGAGATGAAACCGGGATATCCGCCTCCATGCTTTGCCAGAAGCTCATACTCTTCGATGGAATCCTTTTGGATCACCGCTCCATCGAGAATTTGGCGACGTATCGACTGTATCACATATCCGGGAATAAGAGCATTTCAAAGGAATTAGAAGTTGCGAAACAATGTACTGAGAACTTACTCGATGTACAACCACACTTATGTTAGGTTGTTGAAGATATACAACGAAATGGTCCACCATTCTTCGACATCCAACCCTATTGATTTCGAAGCACCGGCTGGTGCGAGCTTCCCTTTGAATAGGCTGAGGTTGGATCGACTTTTTTCACGGTCGCCATCATTGTACCGAGGCTTCGGATTATGCAAATGACGATTCTGGGCTGTGTAGTGTGCTGTCACAAAGTTTGCCGCCTCCTCAGTAATGAATGCCTCGGCCATCGATGCTTCAACTCTACGTTTATTTTTACATTTTGCTCAAAATGTCTTCTGCATCCTCTCAGTTGAGAAGCACCAATTATTTTGCATGGGCCCCCCCAATCTTGCCTCGATCGGGAGATGCAAAATCAAATGCTGCATTGGATTAAAGAAGCCCAGTGGAAAGATCTTTTCTAACTCGTAGATCAACTCCGACGCAACTCTTCCAGTTCGTCTAGCATGTCAGTCGATAGTTCTTTCGCACAAAGAGCATGGAAGAAATAGCTCAGCTCTACCAGTACTAGCCATTCATCCTCAGGGATAAAGCCACGCAACATCACCGGCTTTACCCGCTCAAGCCATATGTGCCAATCATGACTCTTGAGACCAAATATTTTCAATTTTTCAAGACTCGCTCCCCTCTTTAGATTCATTGCATACCCATCGGGGAACATCAACTGCATTTTCACCCACAGGATTATTTCCCTCATAGCTGGCCTTCCAAGATTGAACCATTCCATTGGCTTCCTCCAGTTCTTCTTTCCTTTTGGTTGTCAAATGTTTTGTAACGGTCTATCACATAGAGCCTCCTGGTCGACTCTAGCCTTAGGATTATCCTTCGACTTCCCCTCTATGCCGAACAATGTACCAAAAAGGGCCTCCGCGATATTCTTTTCAGTGTGCATCATGTCGACGTTGTGTGGGCAAAGGAGGTCTTTAAAGTAAGGTAGATCCCACAAACATATCTTGTGAGTCCAGGCGTGTTCCGTATTATACCCTTTGAAATACCCTGGATGATCTGGATCCGGCTCGAGCGCATTTATCAGATCCAGGATCTGTTGGTCTGTTAACGCAGGTGGCACAATGTTTTTGACAACTCTACCTTTGATGAAATTCTTCTTCTCTTTTCTGAACTTCTGGTCAGGATCCAGGAACTGTCTATGCATGTCGAAGCAAGAAAACTTGCGACCCGTCTCCAGCCAACAGAACTGAATAGATGCCCTGCATGTGGGGCATGGAAACCTTCCATGCACACATCAGCCAACGAATAGCGTATACGCTGGCAAGTCATGCATCGAGTACATGTACCACACATGCATTTTGAAGTTCTTTTTTGTAGCGGCATCGTATGTCTTGATCCCATTATCCCAGGCTTCTTGCAATTCATCATTAAGCGGTTGCATGTACACATTCATATTCTTCCCCAGATATTTGGGCCCTAGAATTATCAACGTCAGGAAAATGTTCTTTCTTTTCATAATCTCTCCGGGGGGAGATTGAGTGGAATGACAAATACAGGCCAACAATTGTATTGTGTTGCCGTCATACCATACACATTGAACTCATCCGTGCTGATGGCAACTCGAGGATGCCTTGGATCTGCCGCTTCATCCTTATGTAATGCATCAAAGTGCTTCCACGCAAAAGCGTCTGAAGTGTGTCCCAACATCGGATTCCCATCTGCATCCAGTTCTGTTCTTTTGCCCAATTTATGCCACGTCATCTGTCTAGGCGTCTCTTCGACCATGTAAAGTCTTTGAAGTCTTGGTAGGATTGGCACATACCGAAGAACATTAATGGGGATTTTGGTCTGACTCTTCTCACCCATACCGTTGTCTACCAAAACATACCTGGAAGCATTGCAAATGGGGCAATAGTTCAAGCCCGCGTACTCAAGCCTAAATAAGGCACATCCATTCTCACAGGCATCTATCTTCTCATAGGGCATCTTAAGTGCACGTAGGATTTTGTCCGACTGGTACAGGTTTGGTGGCAATACATGGCCTTTGGGTAGAAAGCGTCCAAATATCAACATCATCGCGTCGTAGCATTCTCTGCCCATGTTGAACTGAGACTTTAGAGCCATTACTTGCGCAATGGCATCCAGCTGAGAAAGCTCAGTGTGCTCGTGGAGAAGACGTTTTGAAGACTCCAACATTTCATAAAAGGCCTTTGTAGATTCCTCCATCTCTTCGTCCGAATCCCGAGCATCATCAAAGTCTTGCACCATGTCTTCGATCCCAGTACCATGCTCGTCGGTGCGACGACGAAGCACCTCAGCTCTGGCATGTTGGGCAGACTCACCATGAAATGTGCAGACCGTATAATTAGGCGTAAAACCCCACTTCTGTAGGTGTTTGATCATTTCAAACTCCGACTTCTTCTTACAGTTGTCGCAATCGACACAAGGGCACAAGGTTGTTTTCTGTCCATTTGCAAATGCGACTCTCACAAACTCCTTGGTTTTTCTTAACCATTCATGGGTCATGTCTTTCTGACTAGTGTGACCGGTGTACATCCACCCACGATCACTCATCCTGCCTAGCTACTGGACACACACAAAATATATACATAATTCAGCAAACCATATTCATCAGTTAATAGAGTTTGTCAGTTTCATTACGGCGATGCAACCTAGACGCTAGTAGGTAAAGATAGGTCCTAATCCCACCCGAGTATGTGTTGATTGGGTTTGTTTTCCCATGCTCCGCTCCGGATCCAATGCACAATTTTGGCAGCACCTCCCCGTTGTTCTCCTGATACACGTCCCGGCAATAAGCAGAGAGGATGTGTACCCGGAGAACAACAGGGAGGCACTGACGAAATTCTGCATCGGATCCGGAGCAGAGCATATGGGAAAACGAACCCAATCTACACATACTCGGGCAGTCCATGGATAACGTTGGACAATTCAAAAGAATCACGGTTATAAATATGCTAATGAATGCATATTTATAGATGTAACCCTTTCGAACAGGAGACGCATTGTGGTCACGCATACTGATGATTGAAGACACCTATAGCTAGCAAGTTTCCTCGGCACGAAGACCGGAATAGAGGAAATGAAGGGTGCAGGAGGAGATGTCATTTGTGCTCACCCACGAATGCAGGGGCGGAGCTCGTCGAATGCACGGGGAGGTCGTCGAACACCAGACCCTCGCAGCGACGAAACAGCTGCACATTTAAATCCACCTGATCAACATAAATATGATGTTCTATACAACAAAATCGAAAAATATATGATCTAACTCATAATTCACAAATATATGACCCGTGTCGGGGTCGGGGGTGCCGTGTCAGGGGGTCGGGGTGTCGTGTCGGGGTCGGGGTGTCGGGGGTGTCGTGTCGAGGTCGGGGTGCTGTGTCGTGGTCGGGGGTGCCATGTCGGGGTGTCGGGGTCGGGGTGCTGTGTCGGGGTCTCGAGGTGTCGGGGTCGGGGTGCCGTGTCGGGGTGTCGGGGTGTCGTGTCGGGGTCGGGGTCGGGGTGTCGTGTCGGGGTCGGGGTGTCAGGGGTGTCTTGTCGGGGTCGAGGTGTTGTGTCATGGTCGGGGGTGCCGTGTCGGGGTGTCGGGGTGTCATGTCGCGGTCGGGGTGTCGGGGTGTCGTGTCGGGGTTTGGGGGATGTCGTGTCGGGGTCCTGGGTGTCGTGTCGGGGTGTCGGGGTGTCGTGTCGGGGGTTGGGGTGTCAGGGTGTCGTGTCGTCATCGGGGTGTAGGGGGTGTCGTGTTGGGGTCGGGGTGTCGGGGGTGCCGTGTCGTGGTGTCGGGGTGTCGTGTCGGGGGTCAGGGTGTCGGGGGTGTCGTGTCGGCGATCCTCGACCCGGTTACGTCGGCGCCGACACACCCCTCCTCCTCCTCTTCTTCTTCTTATTCTCCTTCTTCTTTTTCTTCTTTTCTTCTCCTCCTCCTTCTCCTTTTCTTCTAACTAACTAACTAACTACACCTAAATTACAACTAAGTAACTAACTACACCTAAATTACAACTAACTAACTAACTAACTACATCTAAATTACAACTAACTAACTGCACCTAAATTACAACTAAGTAACTAACTAGACCTAAAAATGAAGAAAAAAAGGGGGGAGGGGGCTCACCGGAGTGGGGCAGCGGCCGGCAGGGGGGCGTCCGCGGCGGCCGGCGAAGGGGGTGAGGGGCGCGGGCGACGGTGGGGGTGAGTGGCACGGGCGGCGATCGGCGGTGGGGGTGAGGGGCGCGGACGGCGGCCGATGGGGGGCGCGGGCGGCGAGGCATCCGGCCGGCGGTGGGCACGGGCGGTGGGGGTGGGGGCGGTGGGGGCGCGATGAGGGCCGGCGGTGGGGGCACGATGAGGGCTAGCGGTGGGCGCGGGCAACGAGGGTGGGGTGGGGGGCGCGGGTGGCGGCCGGTGGCTGGGGCGCGATTGGGGCCGGCGGCGGGGGCGCGACGGGGGCCGGTGGTGGGGACACGATGGGGGCACGACGGCAGCCGTGAGCACGAGGGAGGGGCGGCGGCCGGCGCGTGGGCTCAGTGGGGGGTGGGGGCTGGGGAGATGGGTCGGGGGAGAGAGATGATAGGCATGGGGGTGCGCCGTTAGTGGCTTAGGTATCCACCTCTTTGTCGTCCGCTAGCGGACGGCAAAGAGGTGGGGTGGTGGGCCATTACAGTACTGCCGTCAACTGGACCCCACCCACCTCTTTACCGTCTGCTCGCTGACGGCAAAGAATCTTTGCCGTCCGCTAGCAGACAGCAAAGAGCTGGCAGATGTCAAAGCCCCTCTTTGTCATCCTCTAGCTCTTTTCCGTCTAATTTGTGCTAGCTGATGGCAAAGACACTCTTTGCCGTCTGCTAGCAGACGGCAAAGAGCTGGCAGACGGCAAAGAGTTGGCGGATGAGCTATGCATGTGTGCGCAGCCACTTTATTCTACTAGAGATTAAGCTTGAGCGGGGAGTAGTAACCGTATTAGACTCGAGATGAAATAAACCCGAGTTGTATGCGAACCTGACTGAAATGCTCCAGAGGTAAGTTCAATCGATGTCGTCATTTTCTCACGACACATGCCATGGGGTGGCTTATCGTAGGGGGTTGGGGCCGGAGGACGCCGACGGGCTCCGGGTGCGAGATTGGGCACAAGCGGTGATGACACATGTTGTACCCAGGTTCAGGGCCCTCCGAGGGAGGTAACACCGTTAGTCTTGTTTGGTTTTGTTGGATGGATAGGTACGAGTACAATGTTGCTCCTGGAGCTGTGTCTAGAGGAGGAAGAAGGGGCAGTCGGCTCCTCTTCCTCCGCTGCTAGAAGGGTATGTGTGGAGATGATCGTTCATGCGTGGATGCGTCTGTTCCCGATCATTCGTCTGTCCTCATTGCATGGGGGGCTCGGGGTGTTTTATAGGCCAACCCCCCGGCTCTTACAATATGTCATAAGTACAAAGGTGGGGGGACCCGGCTGGCAGTCTCTCCGGCTGACTAGTGGGTCCTGCCGCTCGTGGCGTCTCGTCGCTGGCGGGGCCCACCAGCCAAGCGGTCCCATCTCCCGTTGGGGCCCGCCAGCCGGCTCTACAATTGGCCCTTGCCCAGCTATTGCGGCACGGGCCGCCCGGGGGGCATCATCTAGTGCAAACCGGCCGAAGTCTACGGTACGGCCGGTGGTACCGTAGCCACGCCATGGCAGGTAATCGAGTGGCAAGGGCGTGTCGGCACTGTTCCCCCGCCTTGTCGCGCTCACCAAGGTGAGCGGCCGGGATGGTTGGACTGTAGTCACGCACGATGGTGCGTAAGTGGCCACTGTAGAAACAGGGCCGCCTCGTGCCGGTCACATCGCGTTGTCGTACCCGCGCGCAGAGGGACGGGATGGGGCATGGTCGTTGTCGTGGGAACGAACCTGATAATAGATGGTAGGGGTACGAATGGAGAGGGCAGAGTCCTAGCTACGACGAGGGTGTACACATAGATGTATGAGTTCAGAGCCCTCTCATGGAGGTAACAGCCCTACGTCTTAGTGCTCGGGAGCTTTATGTCGAGTGGAATGTAGAGATTACAATAGCTTTCTTAACCCTTGTGCGGGAGGGGAGGGGTGGCTTATATAGATTTCACTACCCCTCATAATGGCCCCGCATCAAATGGTTTGGTCATGGGGTGTAAAGTCTGCCATTACAGGTAACATACGTTGTAAAAGCTATTAAGGGCCATCAAGCCAGCGTCTCCCTGTTGGGCTCTTGATGATGGCTCCTTGTCTTCTGGCGTCGAGTGAAGCGAGGTCTGTATATTGACAAGCGACTGCCGAATGAGAGCGGGAGCTTCTGAGTGGATTACTGTCGAGTGACTTTGAACGTCTCCAAGGATCCACTCGGAAGTTCATGCTTGATCTTCAAGTCCTCCCATGTGGTGACCTTAGGTAGGGTATGTGGGCCTTGCCTAGGACCCTACCCTAGGTACATATCCTCGTCGTTAGCCCCCGAATGGATCGGGGTTTGAGTGGTGGAAGGAGGTATCAACGTAGACCTTGAGTTAGTGTATCAAATCCTCCGAATGATATCTGGGATTTCCATGGAACTTGCATCGATTGAACTCTGAGCATTATAGTTCATTCAGGATCGACACGCAAAATCTTCCAAATGATATTCGGGTCTTCAACGAATTTTATGTCGATTGAATTCTTCTTCGCTCGCCTGGATCCATTTAGTCTTAAAAGTTTCCGAGTGAATCGAGCGCATCCTGGGGAGGTGACGGGTCGGTCTGACGGGCCTGGATTCTCCGGGATACGAAAATTTGGGAAGCGCGCGCACACACGGAGATGACGCCACGATCAGGGCAAGTGGAGGCACAACACCTTGATTCTCGCACCGGTCATCTCGCCGTCAGCGGTTGGCGTGTGCGGTTGTCTCGCAGGCCCACCGGTCAGTGAGACACTCGGCAGCATATAAAGCATCATGAGGCGCGGATTGCACATTACCTTCCGCCGATTCTCCCTCTCTTCCTCCGCCTCCTCTGCTCCCCAACACAGCACACCACTCTCCTCCGACCAGAGCCGCCGCTCTGATGATGAAGAACGCGACAGAGAAGCTGGAGCGCGCAAAGAAGGGGACGTCGAAGCTCAAGGGCAAGAAGCCCTCGACTGCTCGGTTCACCGCGCCCACGGGGTGGATGTAGGGGGATTTTCTCCCCTCTATTGTCACTCACGCCGACCTCGAGGGCCTCGTCTTTGACGGGCTAGTGGCGGATGGCACCTAGAGGCTGCCGGGGGAGGAGCGCGAGCCGGAGATGCGCGACGGAGAGCGGGTTCTTCTCCTCTCCCATGTAGAAAGAGGTTTCTCCATGCCACGCCACCCATTCTTCCGAGGATTTCTAAATTTCTTTGGTGCGCAGCTGCATCACTTTCTGCCGAACACCATGGCATACTTGTCTGCATTCGTCACCTTGAGCGAGTGTTTCCTGGGGTGCTCTCCCCATTAGGGGTTGTTTAAGCATCTCTTCACGGTCAGATCACGAACTGTGAAGAAAATCCTTGCCGCCGACGGGAAGACTCACAAGCTCCAATTGTGCGGAGGTTTAGGGGTCCAAAAAGGCAATGTAGTTCCTTTCCTGTCATTACTCTCCCCGAGTCTGTCCGAGGCTGGCAGTCAACCTGGTTCTACTGCAAAGATGTAGCGCCACCTAACATGTCGACTGGTCTTCCCCCGTTTTCACCAGACCGACCCGCTCCCCCCAAGTCCCTGAAGGTGACCAACGAGGAACAATTCCAAGTAGGTATCTTAGTCGAGGCAGTGGTTTAGCTGATCCGGGGCGGGGTGACAGGCATGGATCTGCTTGAAACGTTCCTGGGTCGATGTATACAGCCACTCCAGGTCAGAGACCACACCATGTGGCACTATGCATGTCCGGGGGACTCGACCAGGATGCATCCATAAGAAGTCATGCAGGAGACTGTCGAGCAGTGGCTTCGGAGCATCACTGGGGCTTGCGACAACCCCTCGGGAGACAAGAGGATCCGGCCTTACTCGACTGAAAACCCACTGAAGAACCTGGTGAGACATGTGATGTCGACTGATACATTTATACCATCGAGTGATGTATTGACTTATAGTCTGACTCTCTTGTTTGAATTATGCTGGAATGGATGAACATGCACTCGCCTGTTCCCAACGGGAACCATGTGCATGACGGCGTGACGAGCGAGGGCAGCAGCGTGGACGGCGATGGACTTTCTGACTCTGAGGATGAATATGAAGATTCCGGTGAAGAGGAAGGAGTCGAGTCGCCTCCTCGTCACAAAGGCCGCACTAAGGCCCTCCATGACCCGGCAGCTGCTGAGGACAAGGCCCCGGGCCCAAGCGAGAAGAACCCAAATCGGAGCTGCCCCTCAATTGTCGAGTCGAATGAAGGACTGGCCAAGCAGCCCAAGCAAGCTACCTCCAAGCCCTGCAAAGCACTGCCTCATATGAGGGTGGCCATACCTGTCATCTCCACGTAAGTGTTCATTTTCGAATTGTTCCGTCGACTGAAGTCTTGAGTTATATCTGAGTGAAAGTTGTCTAATCCGTCAGAGCTGCAACATCTGTGACCTCGCCTCATCAAGATGAAGAGGACACGATGGATGTTGATACCGCCGAAGCTGCCACTTCTCATAGAGGTAAGAAAGTTGTTAGTTTATCCGAATAGTACTCGACTCATGTAGGCGTTGATGCTGTCGGTTGTTGTAGAGGTCATTCAAGTGGAGGATGACAAGGGGCCACTGGACACTTTGTGTGCTCGCACCCGAAGGGCGTTCTCGTCGCAAGCACCTCAGCGCTCAACTGCGGAGTCTTCCCAAAGGAGAGGTGACTCGACGCGACCCAGGGTTGAGCCTGCAATGCCTCTGTTGCATGCTCCTCCAACCGTCTCGACTGTCGTGACGTCGACCCCGACCGGACCTCTTCAGGCTGTGTTAGCTGCTCCAGCGACTGCGCCGACTCCACCTGCGACGGCCTTCCCTCTGCATCGCACCCCGGAAGACCAAACCGGAGCTGCAAAGGAAGCCATGGTCCAGGAGGAGCAGCTCATGCTGAGGACCAAGGAGGCGTAAGAGGCCAGCAAACTGGCTTTTGACGTCAGCGCAGCCCTCCGCACCAATGTCCGAGTAAGTTTGATTGTAAGTCCATTGTCGATTGAATTATTGTCTTTTCTTGGCTGCTGTACACCCACTAGGTGATTACCATAGAATGTTTGAACTTTCTCCAGTCGAATAGATCGGATCATAGTTGAGTAGGACTAGGATTGGTAGTACACATAGTACTATTGTCACTCGACATGTCGAGTGTGTTTTCTGACGAGTTACTCGACAGTTCGAGAGTTAACCGTCTCGGTGGGGGCGCTCTTAGCGCACCCACTAGGTGTAGTCCCCGAGACCGTTTTTCATTGCTTGCATCGGCAGGGGTCTTAGAATCTATTGTATACAGGATACACTTTGTCTTCGAATAACACTACTCCATAGATACCTTGCAGGTTTAATGGATATTATTATGAAACCATTATATGACGCTGCATAGGGATCGACTGCACTTCATAGAGTGGGGGAGGTGTGTCGCTCAACGGGTTGAGTGTCACGACAGGGCTGACCTTGTCGATTGTTTTTTTTCTGACGAGTTACTCGACGGATCGAGAGTTAACCGTCTCAGTGGGGGCGCTCTTAGCGCACCCACTTGGTGTAGTCCCCGAGACAGTTGTCGATTGCTTGCATCGGTAGGGGTCTTAGAGTCTATTCTATACATGATACACTTCGCCTTGAATCACACCATTCCGCATCTACCTTGTAGGTTTCATGGATATTATTTACCAACCATGATATGATGCTGCATAAGGATAGGCTGCACTCTATAGAGTAGGGTGGGTGCGTCACTCGACGGGTTGAGTGTCACAACATGGCTGACCTTGTCGAGTGTGTTTTCTGACGAGTTACTCGAAGGATCGAGAGTTAACCATCTCAGTGGGGGCGCTCTTAGTGCACCCACTGGGTGTAGTCCCCGAGACCTTTGTCGAGTGCTTGCATCGACAAGGGTCTTAATAGAGATAGCTTTCTATTTGAATTTGTTTACGGCATGCGGACTGCCAGAGCCACTCGATGTGTCGAGTGGACTTTCTGTTTGAATTCTTCCAACATGGGCATTCGTCGGTCTTTGTAACTCAGTCGACTGTCCAAGAACTCCTTGTTGATTGAATTTCTGTCTTTTGTTGGTTCCAGACGGCTTGCGAACTTGGGACGCAGTACAAGGAGATGGAGGAGGAGAAGAACCAATTGCAGGTGGACTTGGCGGTTGCCAACAACGCCCTGGAGCGAGCACGTGCTGAGCTGAAGTCTCTGGGAGGTAATAAGTGCCGACTATCAGCATTCCCATCTTCCCCTTTTCATGTTTTGAACCGAGTGCTCTCGCTCGAACAGACATGCGCAATGAAAACCGTTGACTCCAAGCGCGACTCAACAATGTTGATTCTTTAGATTCCATGAAGAGGGCACTGGAGGAGAAGGATAAAACACTTGCTGACGCCCAACAAGTCGCCAAGGACAAAACTGAAGCTGCAGAGCAGTAGTTGGCGGCCGTCCAGAAGCTGGAAGGGGAGAATGCCAAGCTGAAGCAGGAGCGTGCGGATCTTGTCAAGAAGGCCGAGCAACTAACCAAGAGGAGAAATGGCCTGGAGAGGCATCTGGGCAAATTCTCGAGGAAGATGTATATTCTGCTCGACGGTGAGTATTTCTTGTCGACTGACATTTGCAAAAAAAATTGAGGGTTGCAGTTCACCGAGCCTTCTTCAACAGAATTCTGCCAGGACTTTGAAAAGGAAACAGAGGAGATTGAGCACATGCTTGACCCCACCAAGTCGCGAGTTGCTGATGTGGTGGCGATGAACATGCCGCGGCTTAACTTTCGGCTCTAGGGTGCCTAGGCCTATATCACTCGGTTGAAATCTGTCATGGAAAGAATCGACAAGTAGCTATGGCCTGAGGGCACTCTTCAGCTCGACCTCAACTCCATGATGGCTCGCCTGAATGAACTTCCCGGTCGAGTGCAATCTTGGAAAAAATCTACTACTCGTTGCGGGGCCGACATGGCGTTGTCTCTAGTCAGGGTCCATTATAGGGACGTGAGGGAGGATAAGCTGAAGGAGCTCCAAGTGGTAAACACGAAGAAACTCCAGTTCAAAGACTTCATGGAAACCTTCATCGAGGCGGCCACCAGAATCGCCGACGGCATCGACCTGGACACTTTTGTCGAGCCCGCCAGTCCGTCGCCTGCCTAGAAACTTGAGTCTTTGGAAAAAACAATTAAATTTGCCTCGGTATGCCGAGTGGAACTGTATCCCTTAAAACTTTATTCAGGCCTTAGGCCTGAGCACATTTGCTTCTGCACAAGACGTTTATCTGCGGTTTTATCCTTTGGATTTTGCTCGCGCTTTGGTTTTCAATCGTCTGTTCGACTGCTTTTGTTTTTAACTTAGGCGAAGTGCTTTCGCAACCAAGCTTCCGAGTGTGAGGATCGCTCGCCACTCGGAGTATTTTGAACTTAGGCGAATGTCGATTCGCATCTAAGCTGTCGAGTGAATGGATTACCATCACCTCGATGAGGTTTTTAACTTAGGCGAATTGTATTCGCAGCTAAGCCCCCGAGCATGAGGATCGCTCATCACTCGGAGTATTTCGAACTTAGGCGAATGTCGAATCGCAGCTAAGCTATCGAGTGAATGGATTACCATCACCTCGATGAGGTTTTTAACTTACGCGAATTGTATTCGCAGCTAAGCCACCAAGCGTGAGGATCGCTCATCACTCGGAGTATTTTGAACTTAGGCGAATGTTGAATCGCAGCTAAGCTGTCAAGTGAATGGATTACCATCGCCTCGATGAGGTTTTTCACTTAGGCGAAATGTATTCGCAGCTAAGCCCCCGAGCGTGAGGATCACTCATCACTCGGCAGTATTTTGAACTTAGGTGAATGTCGAATCGGAGCTAAGCTGTCGAGTGATTGGATTACCATCGCCTCGACGAGGTTTTTAACTTAGGCGAAATGTATTCGCAGCTAAGCCCCCGAGCGTGAGGATCGCTCATCACTCGGAGTATTTTGAACTTAGGCAAATGTCGATTCGCATCTAAGCTGTCGAGTGAATGGATTACCATCGTCTCGACGAGTTATTTTTTTTTTGAACCTAAGCGAAGACGGATTCGCGAATAGGCCATCGAGTGAATGGACTGCTATCCACCCGACAGGGTTTTTAACTTAGGCAAAACATGTTTCGCAGCTAAGCCCCCGAGTGCGAGGATTGCTCGTCGCTCAGAGTATCCCCAAGTAAATAACTACACGGTTGGAATCGACGAGGTATTAATTGCAGAGACACAAATTGCATTGATGAAGAACTCTTATTACATCAGAAAACTAATGTCTCAAGTGTAAAAACGTCGAAGCAGGTCTGCATTCCAAGCTCGTGGCTCATCCATCTGCTTCATAAGATTATATAAGTGATAGGCTCCATTGTTTAGCACCTTGGTGACTACAAAAGGGCCTTCCCATGCAGGAGCTAGCTTGTGAGGTCGGTGCTGATTCACTCGGAGCACCAAATCTCCTTCATGGAACGCTCAGCTTCTGACATTCCTTGCATGGAAGCACCGCAAGTCTTGCTGATAGGCTGTAGTCCGGATCAGAGCCATCTCACGCTCTTCTTCCAGAAGATCTACCCCATCTTGCCTAGCCTTCTCGGCTTCAGCTTCAGAATACAGCTCCACTCGAGGAGAATTGTGGGCCAAGTCACTTGGCAGTATAGCTTCAGCACCATAGACAAGGAAGAAAGGAGTCCGTCCAGTCGACTGATTAGGCGTTGTCCTCAATCCCCACAAAACAAATGGCAGATCAGTTACCCACGCACCAGCAGCATGATGCAAATCACGCATGAGACGAGGCTTCAGACCTTGCAGAATGAGACCATTAGCCCGCTCAACTTGCCCATTGGTTTGAGGATGTGCAACGGAAGCGTAATCCACTCGGGTGCCTTGGGAGTTACAGAATCTCCTGAACTCTTCCGAGTCAAAATTAGTGCCATTGTCTGTGATGATGCTGTGGGGAATGCTGAACCGGATAATGATCTCCCTCATGAACGTGACCGCCGTGTGGGAATTTAGCTTCTTGATGGGCTTGGCTTCAATCCACTTGGTGAACTTGTCGACTGCTACCAACAGGTGGGTGAATCCTCCTTTTTTGGGGCGGAAAGGACCAACCATGTCGAGTCCCCAAACCGTAAACGGCCAGGCGAGTGGAATTGTCTTCAGAGCAGACGCTTGCTTGTGTGACAGGTTTGCATACAACTGACAGCCTTCAAAATGATCGACAATGTCCTTAGCCATTTCATTAGCCCGTCGCCAATAAAAAACCCTTGGTATGCTTTAGCGACGATCGCCCTTGAATATACATGGTGTCTGCAAGTTCCCAAGTGGATTTCATCTAGAATCATTCGACCTTCCTCGGGCGAAATGCAGCGCTGGGTGACACCAGACACACTTTCTCTGAAAAGCTGATCACCCATCACAGTGAAAGCTCTGGACCTGCGCACAATCTGTCGAGCCTCTGCTTCATCTTTAGGAAGCCCCTGTCTGAGGATATAGGCTATGTACGGTATAGTCCAGTCGGGAATAATAACTAGCACCTCCATGACAAGGTCAATCACAGCAGGAACATCGACTTCAGTCGAGTCAGAGGAGCTTAAGGTTTGCAGGGTCTCTTCAGTGAAGGGATCCTCTTGAGTCGAAGGAGTATGCAAATGCTCCAGGAACACTCCGCTGGGGACAGGCCGTCGAGTGGAACCAATCTTGGATAGCTCATCAGCTGCCTGATTTTTCAGTCGAGGAATATGGTGAAGTTCCAGACCTTCAAATTTCTTCTCCAGCTTCCAGACTGCATTGCAGTATCCAGTCATAGCATGGTTTCTAACATCCCACTCTTTTGATTCACCACCAAATCTAAGTCGCCATAAACCATCAAGCGCTTGACGCCGAGCGAGACAGCCATGCGCAACCCGTACAAAAGTGCTTCATACTCTACCTCATTATTGGAGGAATCAAAGTTAATTTGCAAGACATAGCTGAGTTTGTCGCCTCTAGGGGATATCAGAACAATGCTAGCACCGGACCCATTCAACATTTTGCAGCCGTCGAAGAACATTGTCTAATGCGCCGAGTGAACTTGGATAGGTTGTTGCTGTTCGATCCACTCGGCCATGAAATCTGCCAATGCTTGGGACTTGATTGCCTTCTTGGCCTCGAATCTGATGTCGAAGTGTCCCAGATCAATTGTCCATTTAGCCACTCGACCTGATGCATCGTGATTATTGAAAATCTCTAATAAAGGTGCATCACTAACGACTGAGATCGAATGGTCTTGGAAATAATGTGCCACCTTCTTCGCTGATAAGTAAATACCATACACCAGCTTCTAATAATGAGGATATCTCTACTTTAAGGGCGACAAAACTTCCGAGACATATTAAACTGGCCGCTGAACCTTATAGGCTTTGCCTTCCTCTTCTTGCTCGACAGTCAGCACTGTACTGACGACCTGATTTGTGGCCGCGATGTACAGGAGCAAGAGCTCTTTGCTAGCAGGAGCGGCAAGCACCAGCTGGGTGGATAGCAGGGCTTTGAGCTCAACAAACGTTGCTTTGGCTTCGGGAGTCCAGTTGAATGTGTCTGATTTATTCATCAACTGATACAAGGGTAGAGCCTTCTCACCAAGACGAGAAATGAATCAACTCAATGCCGCCAAGCAACCTATGAGCTTTTGAACATGGTGCACTCGCACGGGAGTCTTCATACGGGTAATGGCGCTGATCTTCTCGGGATTGAAATCAATTCCTCATTCGGAAACAAGAAAACTGAGTAACTTGCCGTCAGGGACACCGAAGGTACATTTGGCCAGATTCAGCTTTATGTCGAATTGCCTTAGATTGGCGAATGTCTCAGCCAACTCAGCCAGCAGGTCGGAACCTTTGCGAGACTTGACCACTATATCGTCCATGTACGCCTCGACATTCCGAGGGATCTGGTCGAGTAAACATTTCTGAATCATGCGCATAAAAGTAGCGCCGGCATTCTTAAGACCAAAAGGCATGGTGATGTAGCAGAAACACCCAAACGGGGTGATGAAGGCTGTTTTTATTTCATCTGGGCCAAACAGACGCATCTGATGGTACCCAGAATAGGCATCCAAAAACGATAAACGCTCGCACCCCGCTGTCGAGTCAACAATCTGATCTATGCGGGGGAGCGGAAAATGGTCTTTCGGACACACCTTATTAAGATGTTTGAAGTCGATGCACATGCGCAACGACTTATCTTTCTTGGGCACCATCACAACATTCGAGAGCCACTCGGAGTGGTAAATCCCCTGAATGAACTTGGATTGCAAGAGACGGGCCACTTCTTCTTCGATTGCCTTGTGCTTCTCAGCCATGGATCGATGCAAATGCTTCCTGACGGGCTTGGCCTTCGGATCCACTCGCAGACGGTGCTCAGCCAGCTCCCTGGGAATCCCCGGCATGTCAGCAGGCTTCCATGCAAAGATATCCCAGTTCTCACGGAGGAACTGGATGAGCTCGGCTTCCTATTTGCTGTCGAGTGTTGTCGAGATATTCGTCAGGGTAGCGGTTGGATTCGTCGGGTGGATGTGCACTTTCTTCACTTCTCCTGCCAACTGAAATGCCGACTCGGAAGCCGGCTTTTTTGCGCGGAGCAAATAAGCGGGATTATGGTTTTCTTGTACTCCTCCAGCTCGACCATGACAATCTGTTTATCGGCGATCTTGGACCCTTGCTGGAGACACTCTTTGGACCGTTGTTGATTGCCAGTGACCGTGATCATGCCCTTAGGGCACGGCATTTTCAGCTTGAGATACACGTAACATGGTCGGGCCATGAAACGTGCATAAGCGGGTTGACCCAAAATGGCATGGTACGCACTCTTGAAATCCACGACTTCAAACGTCAACTTTTCTTGTCGGAAATTTTTGTTATCTTCGAATGCCACATCTAACGCTATCTGCCCGAGTGACTTGGCCTTCTTTCCTAGGATGACCCCATGGAAATGCATGTTGCTTTCGCTGAGACGGGACATAGAAATGCCCATTCCCTTCAGGGTATCCGCATACAGAATGTTCAGGCCGCTGCCACCGTCCATGAGGACCTTTCTGAGTCGAGTCCCCTGCACCACCAGATCAACTACTAGAGCCGGTCGACCGGGTGTGGCCACACGGGCACGATGGTCAGTCTGGTCTAATGTGACATCATACTGAGACCATTTGAGGTAGGTGGGGGTGTCTGGCACAGCCATGTTGATCTCTCTATTTATGACTTTCAAACGGCTCTTGCTCTCGACGTCAGCAAAGATCATTAGTGTAGTAGTGACATCCGGGAATGTTTCCTTTTCTTCATCTTCATCTTATTTTTAGGAGATTTCCCACTCGACTGGTCTCCCTTGAACTGCTGGATGAGGGTCCGACACTGTCGAGTGGTGTGCTTGGGCAAAATCAGGTTGCCTTGTGCATCTTTCTTCATGTGAATCACACACGGCTGATCCAAGATATTGGTTCCTGGCTGACCCTTCCCCTTCTTGGGGGCATACTGAGCTTTGGCCTTGCCCTTGTTCTTCGACTAAGTCGCCAGTGCTGCCGCCTCTGCTGGAGCTAGGTCTTCAGCCTTCCGCTTTTGTTTCCTATTGTTGCCGCCACCAGACTCGTTGGCGACTGCTTTTCCTTTGCCGCTATGGAGGCGGTCTTCTTCCTCGCCATTGGCATAGCAAGTGGCAATTTCCATCATCTTGCCGAGCGAAATGTCACCAGTGCGCCCGAACTTCAACTACAGCTCTCTGTATCTCACACCGGCCTTGAAGGCACAAACAGCTTGGTGTTCCGACACATTTTCCACCGTATGATGCAGGGTGGACCATCGCTGAATATAGTCTCTTAAGGTTTCACTGGGCTTCTGGACAAAGTGTTGTAAGTCGACCAGACCTGCGGAGCGCTTGCAAGTGTCCTCGAAGGTTCGGACAAACACTCGGGCAAGGTCTTTCCAACAATGAATGTTGGAAGGAGCTAAACGATTCAACCAAGCTCGAGCTGGACCATCCAACATAAGAGGCAGGTGCTTCATTGCGACGTTGTCATTCCCGCCGCCAATCTGCACAGCCACTCGGTAATCATCTAGCCGAGTCTCTGGTTTGTTTTACCAAAGAACTTTCCGATCCCCGCCGACATTCTGAAGTTGGGGGGAATCTCCACAGAACGTATAGCTCTGCTAAAACACTCTGGACCAGACACTGCAGCTGAGCTTCCACTCGGGACATCTCTGTCGTGTCCTTCTCTGTAGGCTCTGCTCTTGTCGATCCGTTTCTGAAGAAGGTATGTGCGAGCATTAAAGCCCGCGTCCCGCTCGTCACTGAAGGAGTGCCTGTCGTCCTGGCGCCGGGGCGCGTACGGACCACTCCGCGGAAGAGTGGGCACTCGACGGTGGTCTTCGCGGTGGTGCTGATATCTATCTTTCCCTTCATGATAACCACCACCTTGACGACGCAAGGGCGACCCAGGACTATGTGCCGACTGAACGGTCTCTGCCTTGGGTGAATTGTTGTGTATCTTGTGACGAGACTGAGAAACTGCTGAATTCTGGCACTATGCTGCATCTAACAGTGCTCTAATCTGCAACAGCCCTCTACCAGCCTTTGACCGGGACAGCTGAATGGAATCTGCTATCCTAGCAGCAGTAGCAACATTAAGCACGGGAGCTCGGTATACCTTGACGCCATCGTGAGATCCAGTCGGGAACAGCTGTCGCTGACGTCGACTGGGGCGCGGTGGGCGTGGACGGGTGCGCTCGTCGATCTCTGCCTAGAGCTCTTCTAGACGAACGCACACAGCCTCCAAAGCCCGGGCCTCGGCAGTCACACTGACGATGGGGCTATGAAGGACCTTCTCATCGCGACGTGACTACACGTTCGATGGGCCACCAGCCTCGTGCTCGCCATGACCAAAGCCAGGTGGTGAGCTCTGATGAGAGCCTACCATCAAGATCTCCGCTGCGGGATCACAGCTCTCGCACTCGGAAGGCATGTCACATGGATCAGAATCCGACTCGAACTCGCAATGAAGGGATTTGGTAGGTTCGAGTGCTGCAACCTGCGAAGAAGCTTGACGCGCCGGTGCGTGTTCGACCCACCACTGGAGTCATGAGCGGTCGGACCGCTTGCGACCGCAAACGGCCAGAGGAGCCGATGCATAACGGGTCGACGGCTGACGCAGCAACATGCCGCACGGACTCACGCGGAAATGCGCGGCCTCGCGGACCGGGAGCGCCTCCACATCAAGAGGCGCCTCCTGAAGCCATGCCAAATCGTCGGAGATGAAAGTGAGCTCCGAAACGGATCTCATGGCCCAGAGCAAAAACACCGCCGGAAGACATGTTGAAGGATGAAAAACGCAACCTCGCCGGAAGTCGCTTAGACGCCTGCCCCATGGTGGGTGCCAACTGTCGTGGGAACGAGCCTGACAGTAGATGGTAGGGGTACGAATGGAGAGGGCAGAGTCCTAGCTACGACGAGGGTGTACACACAGATGTATGAGTTCAGGCCCCTCTCATGGAGGTAACAGCCCTATGTCTCAGTGCTTGGGAGCTTTATGTCGAGTGGAATGTAGAGATTACAATAGTTTTCTTAACCCTTGTGCAGGAGGGGAGGGGTGACTTATATAGAGTTCGCTGCCCCTCATAATGGCCCCGCATCAAAGGGTCTGGTCGTGGGGTGTAAAGTCTACCGTTACAGGTAACGTACGTAGTAAAAGCTATTAAGGGCCATTAAGCCAACATCTGCCTGTTGGCCTCTTGATGATGGCTCCTGGTCTTGTGGCGTCGAGTGAAGCGAGGTTTGTCGAGTGACACGCGACTGCCAAATGAGAGCGGGAGCTTCCGAGTGGATTACTGTCGAGTGACTTTGAACGTCTCCACGGATCCACTCAGAAGTTCATGCTTGATCCTCAAGTCCTCCCATGTGATGTCCTTAGGTAGGGTATGTGGGCCTTGCCTAGGACCCTACCCTAGGTACATATCCTCGTCAGCCGTCCCGATGTCAATGGAAGAGCCGGCCCATGGGCAGCCGGTCGCGCCCATCCGGCCGAGGGCCCAACCGGCTCCTTGACCAGCCGACCGGGGCGCCAGCCGGCACTGGCTTGCGCTGGACGTCCTCCAGCCGGCCACGGCCAGCCGGCCACGGCCAGCCGGCCGCTTAGTTTTTCTTCAAAGCGAAAGGGGCAAGACCCAGTTTCTTTGGCCTACCTAGGGGTATAAACCCCGTCAGTAGTCCCCAAAGCTGGTGGGGGCGCGTTTGGCGGACGGTGGGGAGCCGGCGGCTTCCCCTCAGCACCACCTGCCTCCGGCTCGAAGGCGAAAGGGCTACCGGGTCAGCCGTTGGACCCGACGCCTCGGGTTCCATCGCGCCGCCCCAGGACCCGCGCCGGCAAGCGGCACACCACGCAGCATGTAATGATGCGGTGGGTCACGCGCACGCTAGGAGACGAGACGTCGCGTGGGCCTAGCCCGCTAGGACCCAGGTGTAGCCCAATAGGCCTCGGGGTGCAGGGTCGGATCCTCTACGCCCCGATGCGGCTGTTACGGCCCGGGGCCACCCACGCACATAGAGTTTCCAGGGGAAGTGGGCACAATTGATCCCACATCCCCTGGTCATGTCCTCCCCTATAAAAGGGGAGGAAGGGTAGGAGGCGGATGTACCCACGCCCCACTTTCCTCCTCGCTTCCCTTCTTCGCTATTACTCTTCCTTCTTCGCACGGCGTCGCACCCGAGCCCGCACCCGAGCCCGCACGCCCGCACGGACGCAGCGGCGGGGCTCTTTCGTTGTCGAGGTGGACATAGTCGAGCGGGTGGCCACACTCACGCCGGGCAACGAGATAGCGTTGGCACCACATCCAGGGGAACACGTCGTGTTCCTCTGGCACTTCTCCCGGGGCTTCAGGCTTCCGGTGACCATCTTCTTTCGACTTCTCCTCGATACTTTTGACCTCTAGCCGCACAACCTCGGTCCAAACTCGATTTTTTACCTCTCCGCCTTCATGGCATTGTGCGAGGGGAATCTTGGCATCCCCCCTTCATCGAATTCTTCAATGCCCTTTTCTACCTCAAGCCTTTGAATAGCGACGCATGCGGGGGCACGGTGGTGTGCTGCCGTGGCGTCGGTCGCTTTCCCCCTCTATCTCTGATCGACTTCGTCAAGGGGTGGCACCGAACGTTCTTGTACGTGAAGAAAGTTGACCCGAGGACGGATTACATCCAGCTGTCACCGTTTGAGGACAGGCAGTCCTCCCGGAAGAACTGGCTGGGGTCTGCCCCGTGCGGCGTGGCCTTGGACAAGCTAGCCGGGCTCACGCAACTGAAGAGCTCCGAGGGGCTGCTCGCCGCCGACCTAGTGGTGGCCTTCATCTCGCACTGGGTGTCGCCCCTCCAGATGAGACCACACCGGATCTGCGACATGTCCGGCCGGCACGACCCCTGCCGGCAGTCCACCGTCAAGCTGACGCCGACTCAAGTGGCGAAGCGGGTGAACGCCCTCACGACGTTCAAGCTGAAGCCCGCCTCGTGGTCCTTTGGCATGGAGCCGTACGATCGCATCAATTGGCCTCCCCTGGTGAGTTTTCTCGTCGAGGCGGTTCTTTCTTGTTTGCCATTCCCTAGCCGGCAGCGGGCTGGAGAGCTTACATTAAAGTGCTAACCGCAGCTGTTGGTGCGACAGAACATGTCGGACGGCCCGCACCTACAGATCTTTGAGGCGGAGCGCGAGGACTCCAACTCTGAAGACTTCCATATGGGAGGTCCCCCAAAGGAAGTAGTGGACTCCTTGGGAGGAGCCGACGAGCCGGCGGATCCGCGAGGTGGCGCTCCTAGTGGAGCCGGAGGGTCCGGAGCAGTCGGGGAACCCAGCGGAGCCGGTGAGTTCCCTCTTGCCCCCTCCATCAGGGACTGGACAGATGACGACGATGATGATGACGATTTGATGATCTTAGATGGGCCTCCTCCCGCAGCACGCCAGGACCGGAGGAGGGAGGAGCGGCCATCTCGAGGCCCGGCAGCCGAAGCGGCCGCCCAGGGGAAGAGGCCGTCTCAGGAGGGGCCGGCGGCCCTGCCGCCCGGTCCGAAGCGGGTCAAGATGGCTGTGCGGAAGCCGCCGCCATCTGCCAAGCATGCCTTGCCCCTCGTCATCGTGTAAGTTCTTTGTTTCTGCGTAAGTTTTTTGCTTTTGCCTCGTGAGCCGGTTAATGACCAGTCCTTGGGTGTTGCAGCGACCCCATCGAGCTCCACTAGGAGGAGCCAGCGGGGGAGTAGACGGACGCCGCCAGCCGGCTGGCCCGCGAGCACGCGGCCACACAGTGGGAGGAGAAGAGGAGGCTCGCGGAGCTGCGAGCCTCCAGGTCCGGGACGCGAGGAGGGGCCACGCACTCCAGGACCTCGAGCAGCCGGCGGCGAAGCGGGTCGGCTGAGCCTCTGCGGGCTTCGGACTTGGCAGCGGAGACCACCCGCATGTCGAGGCCTCCGTCGAGCGAGCCGCGAGGGGCGGCTATGGACCTGCCAGCGCCTCCACCCGTGCAAGAAATGGTCCATGCGAGGGAGGCGTCGACAGAGCCGGCTCCCGAGGCGTCCCGGCTTAAGGTGTCGGAGGTTCCGGCGGCCCCGGAGGCGGTGGCCATGGAGGTGGAGTTGCCTTCCAGCGCGACCGACGCATCGGAGCGGCCGGGAGAGGAGGCAGCGACGGTGCCGTCCGGGGGGCGGCAGGAGGTGACTCTCGGCCTCTTGCCGTCATCAAGCTGCCCCCGGCGGCTGGAGCCGCGGCGAGCCCGGGCGACAGCGGCGGCCGGGCCCGGAAGACCCTGCGGTCGATGCAAGAGGTCGTTTGGGACAGGGATGCGCTGGCGAGCATGCCGGCCCTGCCAGCCCCCCAGGTAGGTGGCCCGGTCCCTTCTCTCGCGGATCTGGGAAGTGTCCTGGATCGGTGTCGGCAGGAGCTGGCCCAGTTTGCGGAGGCGGCGGATGCCACCCTTCAACGTGCGGAGGTAAGCCGACACTTTCCCTTAGAGTTTTTAGTGGGGGAGCGCGAGCGCACCCACTGGGTGTAGCCCTTGAGATGCAGGCCGGCTAACCGGCTGACGGGCAGCCAGGCCGGATCTCCTTTGAGCATGTCTTGACCTTTGCCTTTTGTGACAGGAGGGAACCTCCCTGCGGCAGAAGCTCTTCGTAGAAGCGGTCACCATCCACAACTGCAGCAAATTCGGCTTCTACCGCCTAGAGGAGTAACTGGCACGCGTGCAAGGTAGGTTGCACTTCGTAGGAGAGGCATATAGCCCCCGGGAGTCGGCTGATGTTGGTTGTGTCATGCAGGCGAGCTGGCCACCCTTCGGGGGGAGAAGACCGGGCTTGTCTCCGAACGGGATTGGCTGATGTGGGACATCTAGGCGGCCGCGCAGGAGACGGACCGGCTGGCCATGCTGCTGGTTGACGGGGAGGCGGCCCGGAAGTCGGAGCGTGAGGCGGCGTTCCACTTTGCCATTGCGGTAGACGACGCGATCGAATGTATGTGCCAATCTCTCTCCTTCCTCAGTCGGTTGCTCTTCCCCTTGGCGTTTCTCGCGTTTCATCTTGCTTTTTCTTTCCTTCTCTTCTTTTTCCTTCCAGGGCATTTCCCGGAAACTCATCGCAGCACTGCGCACGCCGTTGAGGAGCACCGAGAATACCTTCGGGAGTGCGGTCCCTCCATTGAGGAGCATGTCGCGTGGGACATGGACAAGATTGGGATCGCCATCGAGATGCAGATCACCCATCTCGAGCGGAGCGTGGAGCAGCTCAAGACCGCCGACAAGGGTCGCGCTGTAGCCGGGCCGCAGGGGAGCTCCAACACACCGCATGGCTCAATGGCTAGAGCACGTCGTCCCCCGCCTCGAGGCCTGGAAGGCATCGGCTGCCCGAGCCGGGCGCAGATGGCGCTCCGGTACGTCACGTCTTGGTACCATGGCGTGGACCTGGGCCAGCTGGCGACCATGTGGGACGTGCCGGCCGTAGAGCGGGAGGCCCGCGAGCCGGCCCTTGTTCAGCGGGCCAACGAGCTCGCGTTATACGTCGACACGGACGAATTCCTTTTGCCCCTTGGCGAGGATGGCGAGCCGCTGCCTGAGGACTCCTTTGGCATCCCTCAGGCCCGGATGATGCTGAAGTTGCTGACGAGAGCACAGACTCGAGCAGCGAGACGGCCGAGACCGAGGGGCCCGCCTCAAAGGACAAGGAGGTCGACCCGAAGGCCGCGACCACCTCCGGGGCGAGGACTGAGCCACCCCGTGACAAGGAGGCCGACCCAAAGGTCGTGACCACCTCCGGGACGAGGACCGAGCCGCCCCGCGATGCGTCGGCTGGGGGCATGCCGGCTGGCGACGTGCCGGTGGCCTGAGCCCCTGGGCGTCTTTTTATCTTTCTCTTTTTCCTCCCTGCATGTACGACTTGAATCCACCCACTGGGGGTGTTTGTGTAATGAACTGAATAATAGCCGTGGGCCATTTTGCCATTATATTTATGCCATGAATATTCTGTTGTAATTGCCTTGCGATGCATGCCGTCTCATCCTTATCCTTTTTTGCCCGCCTCGACTCTTTCCGTTTCTATTCCTTTTCCCCTTTGGTTTTGGCCCCGCCAGCCGACAGCCGGGAGCCGGTCTGTAACTGGGTCGGGGCGTCCGCCTCAAGGGAGTCGGTTCAAAACTTTTGAATCGTGGGTTTTTTTTGGGATAAGTAGAGTGGTAGAGACGCGGCGAGGGTCCGGATGGGCCTAGAAGGGGTCTCCCTTTGTTTTGACCTTTCGCGTGAGCCAAACCTTGCCGCCCCGAGGCCCCATCAGCCGGACAGCCGGGAGCCGGTTCTGTAGCTGGTAAGGGTGGGGAAGTTTGGCCGGCTCACATTACTTAGCCATTTTTCGGAGAGGTGTTTCTAGGCCCAGCCGGCTAGCCCCCGGGCCCGGGAGCCGGGTCGGGGAGCCGGTGAGTGAGGAACACTTTTGAAAGAAACAAAACGGGGCGCGCCCCAAGAGCCGGCTTGGGACGCCCATTGCATTCATAAGCCCAAAAGGATGAGGATACATACATACATTGACTTTCCTCAACAGTGAAATGGGCGTAGGAGTGCCGCATTCCATGCGCGCTCCGTCTCTTCACCGGAAGCATCTCTTTTGCGCTTCTGTGGCTTCTCGGCGTCTATCAGGTAGTATGCGTTGTTGTGTAGCGCCTTGCTGATGATGATTTTGGCCCTCCCATGGGGAGGACAGCTTGTGTTGTTCATCAGTTTGCTGGATCCATTTGAGGACCAGGTCCCCCTTGCGGAACGAGAGTGGCCGAATCCGCTTGTTGTGGTAGTGCCGGAGCTTCTGCTGGTAGATCGCCGTCCGTCTCAAGGCCAGTTCGCGAGTTTCCTCGAGTAGGTCGACGCCGTCCTCTCTTGCCTCCTTTGCGTCCTTCTCCGTGTACAGGGTGACCCGAGGCGAATCGAACTTGATGTCGGTGGGGATGATCGCCTCGGACCCATACACAAGGAAGAAGGGAGTGTATCCGGTTGCCCGGTTCGGGGTGGTCTTGAGACTCCAAAGGACGGTCGATAGCTCATCGATCCAGCAGCTGGCCGACCTTACTAGCAGCGTCACGAGCCGGGGCTTGATGCCGAATAGGATGAGACCGTTCGCCCTCTCTACCTGGCCGTTTGACTACGGATGAGTGACGGAGGCCAGGTCGAGCCGGATTCCTTGCTTGGAGCATAAATGCGCGAGCGCGCCCTTGGTGAAGTTGGTGCCGTTGTCGGTGATGATGTTGTGGGGAACGTTGTAGCGTATCATGATGTCGTCGATGAACCGGACGGCCGTGAGGCCGTCCAGCTTCTTGATTGGTCACGCCTCGATCCACTTGGTGAATTTGTTGATGGCCACCAGCAAGTGCGTCATGACGCCTCGAGCGGTCTTGAATGGGACCACCATGTACAGCCCCCAAATGGCAAAAGGTCACGAGAGGGGGATGGTTTGAAGGGCTGTTGCCGCCTGGTGGCTTTGCGTGCTGAAGCGTTGGCAGCCCTCGCACTCATCGACCAACTTCTTGGCCGCCTCGAGAGCCGTTGGCCAGAAGAAGCCGTGGCGGAAGGCCTTGGCCACTAGGGTCCGGGAGGCGGCATGATGCCCGCACTCGCCTTGATGAATGTCGAGGAGGATCTCCAGACCCTTTTCCGGCTCGACGCATCGCTGGGAGACGCCGGTGGTGCTGCGGTGGACGAGCTCATTGTTTATGATGTCGTAGGCCATGGCCCGGCGCTAGATTTGCCTTGCCAGAGCCTCGTCCGGAGGCAGCTCACCCCGCAGAAGAAACGCTAGGATGGGTTGGGCCCATGAGGGAGCCGAGACGGCGTCTGGCTCGGGAGTTCCCGGGACTAGTTGATCAGTCCCCGGGACCGGCTCACCAGCTCTCGGGACCGGCTCGAGAGCCTCCGGGGCTAGTTGGTCAGCCCCCGGGTCTAGCTCGCCGGCCCCTATGGCCGGCTGGTTGATGATCATCATGACGGCCGCGCCGCCGGGGCTGGCCACCCCGGACGGTGTCGACTCGATCAGAGCCGGTCGGGCGGCCGATGGTTCGGGAGCCGGTGGTGAAGTTGCTGGAGAGGCGGCGGGGGCCGTCGATGGGCCAGCGGTGCCTGCCGGCACGAAGATTGACTCTGATTCTGGGGAAGGCTTGATCGATGGCGTGAGCAGTCGTTCTAGGGAGGTGCCGGCTGGGATGGCCTGTCGGGTGGAGCCGATTTTTGCCAGCGCGTCCGCCGCCTCGTTGTCCGCCCGTGGGACGTGGTGAAACTCACAGCCCTCGAAGGAGTTGGTGAGCTGTTGTACGAGGAAGCAGTAGATGGCCATGTTGGTGTCCCTGGCGTCCCATTCAGCAGAGACTTGCTGCACCAGGAGGTCGGAGTCGCCGAAGGAGAGGATGCGCCTGATGCCGATCTCCGTGGCGAGCCGGAGGCCGTGGACGATGGCCTCGTACTCAGCAATGTTATTGGAGGCGGCGAAGTGGATCTGGAGGGTATATTTGAGCTGATCACCTGTTGGGGAGGAGAGGACTATGCCGGCACCCAGGTCGGTCCTCATTTTTGAGCCGTCGAAGTGCATGCGCCAATGCGTGGAGTTTGGGGAGGCGGAACGAACTCCGTTTCCACCCAGTCGACGAGGAAATCCTCCAATGCCTGTGACTTGATGGCGGTTCTTGGCTCGTACCGTATCTCATGATCGGCAAGGGCGATGACCCATTTGGCGATCCGGCCGGTGGAGTCCCAGCCGCTCATGATCTTGCCGAGCGGGGCCGTGCTCACCTAGTAATGGCATGCTCTTGGAAGTATAGCTTGACCTTCTTAGCAGCGAAGTATATGCCGTAGCACATCTTTTGGTAGTGGGGGTAGTTCTACTTGGAAGCGGAGAGGACCTCGCTGAGGTAGTAGACGGGCTGTTGGACCGGCAGGGACTTGCCCTCCTCCGGCCGCTCGACCACCAGGACGACACTGATGACGCAGGTGGTCGCCGTGATGTAGGCGAGCAGCGGTTCCTTCTCAGCCGGCGTGGCCAGGATGGGCGCGTGGGTGAGAGCCTTCTTGAGGCCACAGAAGGCCTCGTTCGCCTCATCAGGCCAGTCGAAGATACCCGACCTCTTGGTTTGAACCGGCTCGATTAGAGCCGTCTTGCGAAGGAGCCCGTAGAGGGGCAGGGCCTTTTCTCCCAGGCGGCTGATGAACCGGCTGAGTGAGGCGAGGCAGCCAGTGAACTTCTGGACATCGCAGAGCCGGGTCGGCTTCGGCATGCATTCGATTGCGCTGATCTTCTCGGGGTTAGCTTCGATGCCGCGGGCGGACACGAAGAAACCCAAGAGTTTACCGGCAGGGACGCCAAAGACACACTTCTCTGGGTTGAGCTTGATCTTCTACTCGCGTGAGTTCGCGAAGGTCTCCCGGAGATCATCGAGGAGGCTGAAGTGCTTCTTGGTTTTGACGACGATGTCGTTGACGTAGACGTGGACGTTCCTACCTATTTGAGGCATTAGACACTTCTACATGCACCGTTGGAAGGTGGCGCCCGCATTGTTCAGGCCGAAGGACATGGTGATGTAGCAGTAGGCCACAAAGGGTGTGATGAAGGAGGTCTTGAGCTGGTCTTCTGGATCCAGCTTGATTTGGTGGTAGCCTGAGTAGGTGTCCAGGAAGGACAGCAAGTCGCAGCCGGCCGTCGAGTCGATGACTTGATCAATTCGCGGCAAGGTGGATGGGTCCTTGGGACACGCCTTGTTTAGGCTAGTGTAGTCAATGCACATGCACCAGGTCTTGTTCTTCTTCAGCACCAGGACCGGGTTGGCCAGCCAGTCCGTGTGAAACACTTCCCTGATGAACCCGGCTACGAGCAGCCAGGCGATCTCTTCGCCTATAGTACGCCGCTTCTCCTCGGAGAAGCGGCGCAGGGGTTGCTTGACCGGCTTGATGTCCGATTGCACGTGGAGTTTGTGCTCGGCGAACTTCCTCGGAACACCCGACATGTCCTTGGGGGACCATGCGAAGATGTCCCGATTCTCACGGAGGAAGTCGACGAGCTCGCCTTCCTATTTGTTGTCAAGGCGGGAGCCGATCATGACGCACTGAGCCGGGTTGGCCGGGTCGAGCGGGATTTGCTTGGTGTCTTTAGACAGCTGAAAGGAGGCCTCGCCGACGGATTGCGAGGGCAGAGTTGGCATGGCCGGCTGGCTGGCAGCAAGGGCCACGAGCCAGTCGAGTTGCCACCTCTCCTCGGCGATCTCCAGGGCCTCAGCTAGCCGGCTGCCGTCTCGAGCACACTCGAGTGAAATTTTGTAGTCGCCCTTGATGGTGATGATTCACTTGAGGCCCGGCATCTTGAGATTGAGGTAGGCATAATGGGGGACCGCCATGAAACTGACAAGAGCCGGCCGGCCCAACAACGGGTGGTAGGAGCTCGCGAGGTCCACGACCTCGAACAGCACCGGCTCGTGGCGGAAATGGTCGGGTCCGCCGAAGAGGACGTCAAGCGTGATCTTGCCGACAGGGGAGCAGGACTTCCCAGGCACAATGCCGTGGAAAACCGTCCAGCTTGCCTGCAGGTCTTCTATCTTCAGCCCCAGCTTATGCATCGTGTCGAGGTAGAGAATGTTGATGCTGCTGCCGCCATCTATCAGCACCCGTGAGAAGCGGCAAGCTCGCTCCTTGGTGGCGATGGTGGGGTCGAGGACCAAGGCATAGCTGTCAGGATTTGGCATCACGGAAGGGAGATCGGCCTGGCTCCAAGTGACCGGCTTCTCCGACCAGTGCATGAACTAGGGAGTTGCCGGCATGGTGGCGTTCACCTCACGGTGGAGCCGGCGCTAAGCGTGTTTGCCCGTCTCTTCACTAGTGAAGACGACGTGGCAACCGTCCTAGTTGGGGAACTGGTCGACTAGACAACCGTCGTTCGGAGCCGTTGCTGGCGCCGGGGCGGCAGCTCGGGCCGGGGCCAGCGCGTGGGTTGATGGCGTGGGGGGAGCTAGAAGGCCGTCCCCTCGGGCCAATCGCTATGAGAAGCTGCACTGCCAGAGCGTGTGCGTAGAGGGTTTGGCCCCTGAGTGGTTCTTGCAGGGGAGATCGAGCATTTGCTTGAAGGTGAGCTTCGGCTGCCAGGCACCCTTGCTGGTGCGCTGGCGCTGGCTGGAGGGCTGGACAGTCGGCTCCTGATCCTCGACAGTATTGACCTGTTGGCTCCCGTAGCGGGAATCCGGCTGGTCATTCTTGCGCTTGTTGTTCTGCGGTTGTCGGTTGTCGGCAGCAGGGCGGGTCGTGGCTGGCATTGTCGTTGCCTTGGTGGGTCGGGTCGTCTTGACCCAGATGGCCGAATCGGTCGTGGCGTATTTGTCCGCCTTGGTCAGGAGCTCGGCAAGCGTGGCCGGCTCGGAGCACAAGAGCTTATGCTTGAGGGGGGTGCCGTCCCGGCAGCCCTCGATGAAGTATTGCATGGCTTGCACCTCGTGCACCCCCTCGCATGAGTTGAGGAATTCGGTCCACCGGGTGAGGTAGTCGTGGAGGGATTCGTCCGGCCCCTGAACGCACATGGCGAGTTCATGGGGACGACCAGACCGCTTGTAGGTGCCGGTGAAGTTGCGGATGAAGGCCTCCTCGAAGTCCGTCTAGGTGTTGATGCTGCCGGCCGCCAGGCTATTGAGCCAGGTGCGGGCCGAGCCTATCAACATGAGGGGGCATAGCAAACGGCTACGCGCTTATTCCCCCTGACGATGCCCACCGCGATGGTGTATTCGATCAGCCAGTCCTCGGGTTTGGTGGCCCCGTTATATTTCGGGGTGTCCCTAGGGAGCGTGAAATCGGTTGGGAACGGCTCGGTGCGAATCCAGGGGCCGAAGCAAGCCGGACCAATCGAGTCCTCCTCCTCGAGGAGATCGGATTGCACGAGTTTGTTGATGCAGTTGCGGGTGTCGTTCTCGCAGCAGGGGACGCGTGGTCCGAGCCGAGCCGAGAGTTTGGGACGATGGTGGGCGGCGCCGACTGCCGCGACCCGCGTCGTGGAGGCGACGTGTGCCCCTGGCTGTGCCGGCTGCCGGATGCCGGTGCTTCATGGTGGTGGCCGCTCCGAGGCGGCTCGTTGGTGCGCCGGCTGCTAACAGCCGGCTGCTCACTCCCCGGCGTCTGAGAGGGTCGGGGGTTGTTCGCTTCGGCCCGGCGGCCAGAGACGCAAGGGGAGCAGGAGTACTGGGCCGCCTGGTGGCCGACAGTTCTCGTGCCCTCGCGCTCGGGCCGGGGGCCTTCAGTGGCGGCGCCACGTGTTGCGAGCAGATGCTGCTGCGCATCAGCAGCATCGATGAGCTCCTTGATGTGGCGCTCATGGTCGGCACGCTCTTCGCCTGCCAAGGTGGCCAATTCCTCGTAGGCCACCTTGAGAGCCTGTAGGTTTGCCGCGGGGGTGTCATAGATGGGAATTTTGTCGCCGAGGATTTTGGCAACCATGCGGCCGCGGTCGCGCACAGCCCCACGCCGGTTGGGCTCGGCGCCAGCCGGGGTGAGACCGTAGGCGGAAGTGTACTCCCGCTATGCCACCTCCATGTGGCGCTGCGTGGCGGCGAGGGCGGTGGCGTCCTCGAACAGGATGCGGTGAGCCGCCTCGAGATCGGCCGCGACGGTGTCGGGGTACGCCGTTGGGGCGATCGGGGTGCTCAAGCCCCGGAGGGCTGCACCGAGCGGGTCGGATGTGCCGACGCGAGCGGTGGCAGCGTTAGCCGCGACCCACGCCCGTCCGGATGCGGTGGAGGAAGTGATGGCCATCACTCCCACGTGATCGTCGGACCCGCTGGGCTGAGCCACAGCGAGTGCGCCCACTCCCATGGGCGGACCAGCGCAGACGAGCACCCTCGCAGGGTACTCGTTGGTGGCCGGAGTCTCGGCGAGGCTGAGCCTGCCGAAGTGCTCGGTGAGCGCATCGATGTCGGCCGCGAGGCCGACGGAGTTGCCCGTAGGGCGTGCTGGGGCAAGCCCCACGAGCTCCCCACGGTTTCATCGGGATGAGCGGCGGCGAGGGGGGGATGGCGAGGGGTCCCGCCCGGAGCATGAATCCGGCCGGTGCCGCGTATGGCCCCACGATGGGTGCCAACTTTCATCGTTTTCTCAAGACAGATGCCATGGGGTGGCTTATCGTAGGTGGTTGGGTTCGGAGGACGCCGACGGGCTCCTGGTGCGAGATTGGGCACAAGCGGTGATGACACACGATGTACCTAGGTTCAGGGCCTCCGAGGGAGGTAACACCCCTAGTCCTGCTAGGTTTTGTTGGATGGATAGGTACGAGTACAATGTTGCTCCTGGAGCTGTGTCTAGAGGAGTAAGAAGGGGCAGCCGGCTCCTCTTCCTCCGCTACTAGAAGAGTATGTGTGGAGATGATCGTTCGTGCGTGGATGTGTCTATTCCCAATCGTTCATCTGTCCCCATTGCATGGGGGGCTCGGGGGGTTTTATAGGCCAACCCCCCGGCTCTTACAATATGTCATAAGTACAAAGGTGGGAGGACCCGGCTGGTAGTCTCTCCGGCTGACCAGTCGGTCCTGCCGCTCGTGGCGTCTCGTCGCTGGCGGGGCCTACCGACCGAGCGGTTCCATCTCCTGTTGGGGCCCGCTAGCTGGCTCTGCGATTGGCCCTCGCCCACCTGTCGCGGCATGGGCCGCCCGGGGGGCATCTTCTAGCGTCAGCCGACCGAAGTCTCCGGTACGGCCGGCGGTACTGTAGCCACGCCGCGGCAGGTAATCGAGTGGCGAGGGCATGCCGGCACTGTTCCCCCGCCTGGTCGCGCTCACCAAGGTCAGCGGCCGGGACGGTTGGACTGTAGCTACGCGCGGTGGTGCGTAAGCGGCCACTGTAGCCACATGGCCGCCCGTCGTGCCGGTCATGTCGCGTCGTTGTACCCGCGTGCAGAGGGACAGGACGGGGCATGTTCATCCCAATGTCAACGGAAGAGCCGGTCCGTGGGCAGTCGGCCACGCCCAGCCAGCCGAGGGCCCAACCGGCTCCTTGACCAGCCGGCCGGGGCGCCAGCCGGCACTGGCTTGCGCTGGACGTCCTCCAGCCGGCCATGGCCAGCCGGCCGCGTAGTTTTTCTTCGAAGCTAAAGGGGGGAGACCCCGTTGATTTGCCCTACCTAGGGGTATAAACCCCGTCAATCGATCATTATCACACCATATCGGCAACTTTCTTCATTTCCTGATATATATCAAGTAATTATTTTCTTTGTCTGGCAGGGTTTGGAAAGATTTCACCAAAATTGCTCTAGGACTGCCTACCGAGCTGCAATTTAGACACCTGAAAGTAAGTAATATATACTACCTAGTTTCGCCCATCTCCCATTGATTCTAGCTAGTTTCATCAATATATACCATTTAGCATGCTTGCTTATCAGTTTGATTGACCTCTATTTCTCGTATAGTGCTTGTTTCAGGAACAAGGGACTAGTTTTTGTGGATACTACGTTTGCGAGTTCATCTACAATGCGACGAATCCTAATAAGCGGGGCTACACTGAAAAAGAATATGAAGTGCGTAAGAAAAAATATTCACAATTTTATTTTATTACCATCATCTGTGTTGAGTTTCATTCATATACATGTATTGACCGTCTTCTTCAATTTAGATGTGGCGGATGCAGGATGAACTCCTATCACAAGATCGCATACGTGCAATTCAAGAGGAATTGGTGGGATTCTTTGTTGACCACTTCATCAATAAAGCCGGAGAATACCATATGGAACTTGAAATTAGATGTTAGGGATTGTAACATAGGATAAATATACGAAAACTTGATGTTTGACCAATCTCAAGGAGAAGGAGGAGGTCGATCACTTATCTTTGTATATGTTCATGACGATCTTGTGTACTTAATGGTTTCCTTCATTTGCTTACTAACTAGCGTGTCGCGAGTTCTCTCTATACGTATAGTATGTAGCGTTGCAACCAAGCACGGAGATAAGAGAGGTCACTTCTCTCTATTAGCTAGCTAACAAAATATATGAAACCCCTAAATTAATCCTCCAAAACCCTCTTAAAAAAAACAGCTCCTGAGCTGCTGACGCGTGGACGCTCTTTGGTCCTGGTTGGTGTTACCAACACCAACCGAGACCAAAGGCCCTCCTGTCTGGGCTCGGCGGAGCGGCCACGTGTAGCCCCATCTGTCCCGGTACGTAAGCGAACTGGGACTAAAGGTCATGGGATTTAGTCCCGACACTTTAGTACCGGATCCAGAACCGAGACAGATGGGTCTCTCGAACCGGGACAAATGATCCTTTTTCCATTAGTGCCTGTCGACCGGGATGGGAACTCCATCTCATTGACGTTCTCCTCTGCTGTCGCCGTGAGTTCTCTCTCAGGAGTGCTACCAAGGACACAAAGTTTTTTTCAACACTCGGTCGGGAGGAGGAGGGTGGGCGGTGAAACACTTAATTGCTATGGAACCCAACATCACTTACGCATTTTCCGTTACGCAAACACCGTTTGTATCGGCGGGGCATTTGTTTGCTACTGTTATATACTGCAAGCTGGAATTATGTACCACCGGTACACCTGGACAGTGGTCCGTTACCGTCGTGTTTCGCATTACAGCGTCCATGTTCTGTATCAAGCGAGATGTTTCATTGGTCCACGTATCAGGAGCAAGCGCGCCCGTCCTCTCAATCGCCGTTCTCGTCGGGCGCCTCTTGTCTTTTATATCTAAAGGAACCCAAATTTTGAAAACCCATGAGCATGCGAACAAATTTCTAACATGTAAAGATATCAGCTACATGCAAGAAACATGTTACATGTTGATGCCCAAGGATAAAAACATTATCCAACCCTATTTGTGAAGTTCAGCCATTGCTTTCACACAATGCACGGTTGGTGCTCGGGGGTTGGGTTCTGGCGTTCTACTTTTATAGTCTATTCTAGTAAAAAATAGGCACACAATAGGCAATAGTGGGTCAAATAAAAGCAGACAAAATCTGATGTGGCAGATAAGATCAGTATAATTCACATGCCAGCCATAATCTTAGAGCAACCCTAATGGGGCCACTCATTTCATCCGCTGGCTCCGTTTGGGTCGGCGCGGACACAAAAGGCGACCCAACGCGCCCATCCAAACGGACGCGTGTCCGCTTGGCGTCCGCATTGCGATCCATTCCTGGCCCAATTTTGAGCCGGATTTGCGTTGACACGGACATGAGACGGACGCGCGCACGCCTATTCCGTCCGCGCGCTCCCGCCGCACACCCGCCAGGGACAACGCCATCGACCTTGACGCCGCCGCCGGCCTCGCCTCCCACGCCTCGTCCGGCGCCGCTGCCCCCTCCGGGAAAGGCAAGCCTCGTGCCCCGTGCAAGACCGCCGCCGCGACCAAGCCAAAGAAGGCGCTGACGCCCAAACAGCAGGCAAGTGAGTCGTCCAAGAGGAAGGACCGGAGGCACGCCACGGACGCGAGGGGTGAGGCCGCCACACAGGCCGCCGTCGTCGCCGCCACGCAGCAGGAGGTCACCAACGCCGCGCAGAAGGAGGACAAGCGAGATGCGGCCTCCAACGCCTTGATCGCAAGCATGGAGGGCATGATGAATAAGAAGGACTCAAGGAAGGAGGAGCACCGGCATTTTAAGGTGGAGCAAATGGACGCTTTTCATGAAGATTCAAAGGAGGAGGCTTGAGATGGACACCGAGAAGCAAGCCAAGATGTTCGAGCTAGAGACGGAGAAGCAAGCCAAGATGCTAGAGATCGAGGCCGCCAACGCCAAGACCAAGGCGAAAGAAGTGGCTCTCGCGAGCATGATGACCGGGGTAGAGATCATGAAGGTGGATCTCAACACCGTATCGCCAAGGAAGAGGCCATGGTTCGAGAAGATGCAGGCCGACATGCTCAAGTTCGACGACGAGTGATCTATGGCGACGAGCGCCATTTTTTTTGTATGCCGGCAGGTGTGCTGGCATGACCACGGAAGCCGTGATGGCGTGGTCAAGTCCCATCCTTTTTTGTGTGCTGGCATGTGTGCCGGTCAGCTGGCGAGTGCGCCAGCATGAACTGTGGTGATATTTTCTGAAGCCGGCATTGTATGCCGGCATTGGCATGGTGCCGACATGAGACATGGCCGCTGGCATGATCGGCCGCGGGCCTTTTAAAAAAAAGTTGAGTGCGGACATGAAATGGGTCGGCGCGTTGGGCGCACTGCCGACCCAAATGCAAAACTAGACGGACGCCTGATCCGAATAGACGAAAAACGGACAAATGCACCGTCCATTTGGGTCGACCAGTTAAAGTTGCTCTTAGTAGAAACTTTTCTTGTTCGTATAGTTGATTACTTTGATACACCGAACAAATCTGCATCCAAAATTGTGACCGTACTTTTCACTTGACCGATGTATAGTATGGTATGCTACCCCATGCGACACAGTAGAGAAAAAGACCGACCACACATTTTCTACATAGCCATCAATTTCCATAGCAGCATGGATTTCAATTCTTCATGTTTTTTGCCCGCGCCTAGAAAACTCGCGCATCTTTCATATGAAAATATAATCTTATTTATTTATTTAACTACTGTAATTTAATATTTATTCATAACCATAAGAGGGTATCTACTATATTTAAATAGTTTCCCCCACTATTAAATTTCTCTTTATATGCGTGCTTTCACACTACCGTAATTATTTTTAGTCATTCAATCAAAATCATGTGACATTAGAAGTCATACATGTAGTCGTAAGTTATACTCCTTGGATTAATCTATCCATGTAAACCATGCCACTTCATTAAGTCATGCATATTAGTCATAATTTAATTTTTTTGGTTAATTTTTGTGTTGTAATGAACACTATATCTGCTGGACCCTTGGAGCAAAAATATATAGTTTGTGCTTCACATTCTTGTTAAAATATGGTGTCACATTATGTCAAATCCAAAATGTATCATTTTATAAATAATTCTGTCACATACTTTGCATGTTTTATTCTTCTTTAAATGTACACTTAGAACATCTTACATTTATATTTTCATTAGTTTTAATTGCTCTTAAGTAATTAGTGATGCATTTGTTTTAACACGGACCCAGCAACAATGCACGGGGCATCATCTGGTATCTATAATACTAAGCTATTTTGGAGTCTCCTCGTGCATTGACGTGTCTACGGGTGCTGGGACCTACATGTTTGTGTTGTTGATGAGGATTCCTGTTTTGTTTTATCTTTTTATTATATTTCTGTTTTGGCCTTCCTCTATTTTCCTATTTTTATTTGTACTACATATTTTACTTTGTGGACCTTTATTAAAAAATTTGAATACTTTAAAAAAATCAATCCCTCTAATCCATATTAATTATCTCTAACTTAGTTTAAAGCTGTACTAAGTCAATGACAATTAATATTGATAGGAGGGAGTAACTTTTTTAAAAATTCATGAACATTTTTGAATTCATTACTAATTTTAATGTTCACAAACTTTTCCTATATTTGTGTAAATTTATTTAAACTTTTTCACTATTTTTTGAAATCCATGAATATATTTTAATTTCTGAACATATTTTGTCGATTTGCAATATTAGTAAAGTATCCATGTTTGTTTTCAAATTCATGAACATATTTTGAATTTACAAACTTTTTGAAAATATAATTGTAGTCAACTATTTATAAGATAACAATGGAGTGGGCATCTAAGAATGCTAACCGAGCAAGTGGGCCAGGGAGCAGAGCTAACTGAGAAGGAGCTTCTTGGACAGGTCCATGTGAACATTACTGTTACAATTCTATGGTTTAAACGTGGAATAAAAGCTTCTAAGGAGCTCACACAACGACCATCGTCTCACACCGAGAATGAAATAGGTAAAGACACCACAACCTGGAGATCAACAATGCTACAACGATGGAGACTTACAGACTTTTACAGCATGAGTTTCAGCTGGCAAAACATGATTGGTTTAAGAGGAGTGAGGGGCCCCACCAACCTGAAAATCAGGGGACACGTTTAGTTAGTTAGGAAGGGGTCCGTAAAAGCATGTAAGTTTCTGTACGTCTAGCATTTTTGCCTGGAGATAGAGGGACCAGCAGGGCCTGCCCCCTAACATTACTGATTTAAACCTAGTATTAGTGTAAAAAAATTGCTATTAAAATGATGTATTTTGATGTACTGGTTCTAGGGAGAGTATAATTTTCCAAAAATCCTGGAATAAAAATAGCGGAACCACACACCTATAATATAACGTGATTCGACAGAGCGAGTGAAAAAAATATGACTGTACGTGTCATGAATAGAATAGAATAGTTCATCATATATTTATGTCGCGGTGAGCTGAAACGTTTTTTTACTGAGAACACATAAATGCTTATTTTGGCAATCGTTTTATTGGATCATCTTATTACATTAGAGTGATTCTCCACTACCTATCACATATTTTTGATAACTATTAAACCATCAAAAGTTTAGCGAGATTTGACAAGTTATGTGATAAGATATGATAGACATAGGTTTTACCTATATAGAGAGAGAAAGAAAGAAGAATCACCTAAAAAACATTTGGGACAACATACATATATCCAATGATCAGCACTCAGCCACCACAAAATCCAATTCCCCCTAGCTAGCAATAGCGCCCTACTACACGCAGGTGCCCATTCATCTATCTAGCCGATCTAAAGCTACCACTAATTTATAAGTATATTTAGATGCAGCAACTAGTCGTAGAAGCTAAAGCTCTGGCGTATGAACCTCGTCCATGAGCCCACCATTCCTTGGAATGTTTCAGATTCCCCTCGCGCTTTAACCCACCCAAATCATCCTCGCCACAGTCCAAGGGATAAAAGACAACGCCACCCTCGCCACCACCTTTCCCCTTCCCCCCTCTACATAGTTTGAGAGGGAGAGAGGAATTGCAAGGAGAGAGAAAGCAGTACTACTGGTGCCGAGCAAAATACCTACTCTCCCTCTCTCATCTGTGAGTTTGCACAGTGCATCTAGTAGGCTATGGCTGACATTAGTAGTAGTAGCGTAGCTGGTTGCTGGTGATGGCGCTGCTGGGTTCTCGCCTCTCACTCACTCACACAAGCTAGCTAGCAGCAGCAGCATACTTGTGTATTTTTGGCAGATGATGTCCTGTCAAGGAAGCTGCGAGTCCAGATGCTGCTGGACGTGCGCCCTCATCGTCCCTATTAAACCCCCCCCATAGATGCGCGCCCTCATGCTCCGCCTTCGCCTTCTCCTCCACCTCCGGCCGCTCACGACGCTCCTAGTCCTAGTGCGCGGCGAGCGAAGAAGAAGAAGACATGATCGGCTCACTCCACTCTTCCTCGTCCTCCGACACCGACAACAACAACAGCAACGCCGACGTCAGGAACAGCAGCGGCGAGGGCGAGGGCGACGCTGCCTTCCTGGCCGGCGGCGGGCGCGCGCTCGCGGTGGCCCCGTCCACTCGGGACCTCGTGCTGGCCTGCGCCGACCTGCTGCAGCGCGGGGACCTCGCGGCCGCGCGCCGCGCTGCCGAGATTCTACTCTCCGCGGCGTCCCCGCGCGGCGACGCCACCGATCGCCTCGCCTACCACTTCGCGCGAGCGCTCGTGCTCCGCGTGGACGCCAAGGCCGGGCTGCCGTTCTCCCCGCGGCCGGCTGCTGGGACGGCGCCGGCACCGTCCGGGGCGTACCTGGCGTTCAACCAGATCGCGCCGTTCCTGCGGTTCGCGCACCTGACGGCCAACCAGGCCATCCTCGAGGCCGTCGAGGGTTCGCGCCGCGTCCACATCCTCGACCTTGACGCGGCGCACGGCGTGCAGTGGCCGCCACTCCTCCAGGCGATCGCCGAACGAGCCGACCCGGCGCTGGGCCCGCCAGAGGTCCGCATCACCGGCGCTGGCGCCGACCGCGACACACTCATCCGTACAGGAAACCGCCTCCGCGCCTTCGCCCGCTCGATCCACCTCCCTTTCCACTTCACCCCGCTCCTCCTCTCCTGCGCCGCCAGCACGCACCACGTCGCCGGCACGAGCACCACCCCGAGCACATCTGTCACGAGCTTGGAGCTACATCCTGACGAGACGTTGGCCGTGAACTGCGTGCTGTTCTTGCACAAGCTCGGCGGACAGGACGAGCTCGCAGCGTTCCTGAAGTGGGTCAAGGCCATGGCTCCCGCCGTGGTGACCGTCGCCGAGAGGGAGGCGAGCGGCGGAGGAATCGACCCCATCGACGAGCTCCCGCGCCGTGTCGGTGTTGCCATGGATCACTACTCGGCGGTGTTCGAGGCGCTGGAGGCGACGGTGCCGCCGGGGAGCCGGGAGAGGCTGGCGGTGGAGCAAGAGGTTCTCGGCAGGGAGATCGAGGCCGCGGTGGGGAGCACAGGCGGGAGGTGGTGGCGCGGGCTCGAGCGGTGGGCCACCGCCGCACGCGGCACTGGGTTCGCCGCGCGGCCGCTCAGCGCGTTCGCCGTTTCGCAGGCGCGGCTACTGCTTCGGCTGCACTACCCGTCGGAGGGATACCTGGTGCAGGAGTCCCGCGGCGCGTGCTTCCTCGGGTGGCAGACGCGGCCGCTGCTGTCCGTGTCGGCATGGCAGTAGGTGCCATTGGCGCGCGCGCTTTCTACTCTGTGCATGCATGCATACCGGCGACTGCGAAGGGTCGACGACGGTGACCTAGGGTTTGCTTGCTCACTGCCTTCTATATAGAGCTTATATATATGAACATGATCTGCACTGGTGCAATAATATTGTCTGCTTAATTAGTAAGATTTCATGGTGATTTTCGTTGGAGGAGCTACTTGGATTGAGTGTGCAGGAGGAAGAAACCCTAACCCTAGCTAGCTATCAGCATGATGTTAATTTTTCATTGGCTTACCGGTTGGTTGGTTATTTACGGTTGATTTAAGACCTGAAAGCTTAGCAATGCATGGGGATCACATTGGATTTAAGAGGTGCCAAACCTTGGGGAGACTGCTACTGTGTAGAAGTATCAACTCCATCATATACTTTTCCTCTCTCTAGGTTGTTCATTTCTCTCAGTAGTTCGTGTTGGAGTAAAGTTTTATGGAGATTTTGTCTATACGATTGTTGGACCTAATTCACCAGAATATATTTGTTCAAATTTGATTTGCGGATTTGTTGCTATTGCTTCGGTTCTCAACACATTACCATGTTATTTAAGTGAGATGTGTGATCTTGCAAAATCGATCCACCATGTACATTTTTTGCGACTGCTAATTATTTTATTCTACCAAAAGAAAAAACTTTATTCATTTGTTAATTTCCTGGGCGCGGAGATCAGGAGGAGGATCTTGTAGCTCTATAGCTTACTTGCACGGCCTCATTCAATATACAATCTTACATTTGACTTGAATGTTGGTGCTTGATGTCGTTGGTTGTATTTATAACTAATCATGCGTGCTTTGCCCAGCACTAACCATAAACTAGTGTCCGTTATTTTTGGTAGGTTGTTTATGTGGTAGTAATGATCACCCTTGTGGTGTGTTGCAACTTGCAGCAGGCTAACAAATTATATATGTAGGCAGTTTTTTTATAAGATGCTAACAAACCTAGTGTTTTCTAATATGCCGTAGCAAAAATACGATGTTGTGTCTCCTCTCCTGCCCAGGGAGAAGGGGGCTTGTGTTCTTGTTTTCTGTGTCTCATGCTCCATATATGCTGGTAAGCTGTCTTTGGGAAGGCATGGCATGATCCCATGCATCAATGCCACCCTAATCCCTGCCCCCTGTCCCCTCAAACAAAATCATGGGATTTCTCAAAACCAGGCCACCACTTTTGGTGGCCAACTTGCTCCCCTTAATCTATCTGTCTCTCTCTCTCCTTGCCCCTATCGCTCTCTCTCTCCTTGCCCCTCTCCCTCTCTACTACCATCTCTCTGTCTCTCTCTCTAAGAAAAGATCATTCCCTTTTGGAAGGGCCCATGTTCGTCTCTCTGTTCCTCTCTCTTCGTTGCCTTGGGATCTTTGCATGCATGGCTGCATGCCTTCTCAATTGGTTCCTCAAAGAGATCCGTGCCATGACCTACATGATTCCTTGGCTAGCCGCATGTCTCTCATTTTTGAATAAGTAGACTTATGGCTCTTTATATGTTACTGACTGATTCATTGTATTGCATCATTTTTCCTCTTTAGCACGACTTTTTCAAAAATGGCCAGCTCTTATTTGTAGAGCCTATACCGGATCTCTTTTAGCATGCCTCCGTAGAACAAAATCTAGTTTGTGCCCACAAAAGAACCGGACTTTGATTGCTTGTATGCGCAGCACATTCTTTTTGATATCATTGTAAGCACTAGCTTTCGGGAGCATCATATTTCACTCCTTTTTTACTATAATATATATGAATATATAACACCCGGTTCATTTTTTCTCATCATTGCACAACGAATAACGGGGCTTTATAGCTAAATATATCTAGATCCACGCATCAGTTACAAATGGATGGGCCAATGGGCCGTACATATACTGTACCAAGAGAAAATGTATTGAGACTTTCTCTTGTTACATCATCACTTTTTAAAATTTTGTTTAAGAAGATCACTTTTTTAGAATTTCTCTTAAAAGACCACTTTTTAAAATTCCATAAAATGACTTTAAATATTCATCATCACCCTAATCTACTAGTCCTATATGAACATACGGGAGCAACCATTCTAATGGGTCCAGCTGGCCCTAGAACAATGTATTTGCAGGAGTGACATTCTTCTTTTTGCATGTGTGTGTAGCTTAATTTTCCAAACTTAATTCCCCACGTGTGTACAGTCCATCACCGTTGCGCATTGTTTTTACAAAATTGCATATTTTAAGTATACATTTTATGGTTATACTGGTACACTAGTTTCACAATATTTCTATTCATATTTTTGTATATGTCTTCTTCTCTATTTTTCCTGTCGACTTTTTGGTTAAAAGATAACCGTTTGAGGTAGATCTAATAGCTCATAACATTGTCAGATCTTTAGGAGAAAACAATCTCCTCAGAAGAAAAATATGTTTTTGGATTATACTAATGAGTGAAAGCGAGTACAAAGGAAACATTTAAACTAGGAAACTTGTCTCCAATTTTACGAGAAATCTCGTCACTGTTGCTTGCTAGGTTGTTGTGGCATCGCCGGAAGAAAGAACAAACAAGACAACATCAAGAATAATATCGCCCATTGAGACCTTCCTAGGAATACTTGTCGTTCTTGCTGTTATTGTAGCCAGCCGTCACAGATTACACTATATAGGTGAAGAAACCGAATTACCAAGGGTCGTGCCATGATCTCCTCGGACGGTTGGGCTGGCCTTGCCAACGGAAAACCGGCAACATGACCCGCGTGCTCCCACGGGTGGGAAGAAGGTACATAAAATACAATTACGCCGAAGCAAGGCCAACAAGCCGATGATCAAACCAACAGCGCACAATGCTAGAGCACATGTCCGACGATGATACTGACCCACTAGCTCCTTGACGCCGCCGACTAGGGCATCGAGATGGGTTGAAGTTGGGCACCACCATCTATATGTTGCCGTCACAATACCAAACCATCACCGGAGCTACATGATGGATGACCAAAAACCGGGGTTCCCCAAGTTCCCACCGCCGAAGGGGAAAACAAAGGGCACATGTCGAACGACGATACTAACCCACTAGCTCCTCTATGTCGCGGACTACGGCATCAAGATGGGTTCAAGTTGGGCACTATTATTCAATAACAACACGACCACCGCCATCTATGAGCCTGTTTGGGTCGAAGCCAACGCAGTAGTAGAAAAAGGTCATTTGTCCCGGTTCATAAGGCTCATTTGTTCCGGTTCTGGAACCGGGACTAAAGGGTCGGGACTAAAGCCCAAAACCTTTAGTCCCGGTTCTCTTACAAATCGGGACAAAAGGGGCTCCACGTGGTCTCTGCGGGGAGCCCAGGCAGGAGGACCTTTAGTCCCGGTTGGTAATACCAATCAGGACCAAAAGGCATCCACGCGTCAGCATCTAGCAGTTGCTAGTTTTTTTTTTTGAAAGGGAGGGGGTTTAAGGGGTTTTGGACGGTTAATTTAGGGATTTTATATTGTTTTAGCTAGCTAATTAATAGAGAGAAGTGTCCTCTCTTTCTTCGTGCTTGGTCGACGCTAGCTACTATACAGAGAACTCGACACGCTAGCTAGTAAGCAAATGAAGGAACCATTAAGTACAGAAGATCGTCATGAACATATAGAGATAGAAGTGATCGACCTCTCTTTCTCCGAGAGATTGATCGTACAACAAGTTTTCGTATATATATCCGATGCTACTAGCTACATATATACAATATAAGATCTCTTACAATCCCTAACATCTAATGTCAACTTCCAGATGGTATTCTTCGGTTTTATTTATGACGTGGTCAAGAAAGAATGCCGTCAATTCTTCTTGAATTGCTCATATGCGATCATGTTGTAGGAGTTCATCTCGCATCTGCCACGTCTAATTTGAAGAACGGGGTCAATACATATATATGGTAATAAAATAAAATTGTGAATATTATTGCTTACGCACTTGAAATTGTTTTTTAGAGTAGCCCCGCTTAGGGGTCGTCGCGTTATAGATGAACTCACAAACGTAGTATCCACATAAATTATTCCCGGTTTCCTGGCACAAGCACTTTACGATAAATAGAGTTCAATCAAACTGATAATCAAGCATGATAAATGGTATTGATAAAACTAGAATCAATGGGAGATGCACGGAACTAGCTAGTAGTACTTACTTTCGGGTGTGTAAATCGCAGCTCCCGAGGCAGTGCCGGAACAATTGTTGTGAACTCTTTCCAAATCCTGCCAGACAAAGAAAATAATTACTTGATATCAGGAAATGAACAAAGTTGTCGATATGATGCGATAATGATCGATTGAACTTATTTCTGGAGAATTTTAGTCATGTCCGCACATTCCTGGGGATCTTTTCGTTTCGAGTCTAAGACGGTTACTACTCCCCGCTCAAGCTGAATCTCTAGCAGAATAAAGTGAAAACTACGCACGCATGCATAATTCATCAATTACATTACTATAAACCTCGAGTAATAAGGGAAACCGAATATGCACAAGACAGTAACACTCACTTGAAGTTGTAAAAAAAGAGTATTGTCCCTTTGTTTTGATTTTTAAGCAACGATTAGCAAGTTTTCCTCGGTTTGTGTGTGATACTTTTGGAAATTATACTCATGTATGACATTTGGGTTAATGAACCCAATGTCATAGATTTGTGCTTTTCGGCATTCGACGATCTTCAATCTGCATAACATAGTAGTGAGGATAATTATATATACATGCAATGAAAGAGCTGAGCTATATACATAGGGAGACTTAATTACAGAAGTAATACTTACAGACAGTAGCAAGTCACGATTGTTTTGTCAAGAGCCTTTTGATTGTATAACTGGAATATCTCCTCAAATTCAATATTCAACAGTTCCATTCCAACGAGGTCGTGCTGCTCTTTAACCGACAGTATCAAAGAATCCGTCCTAGACTCGCGGCAGGTTTTCATGTACCATTCATGGAATTTTCGCATCATCGTTGTTAGAGGAGGATGATCAGGTTTGACGAGAGGCCGCCAGTGCCGGTAACGGAATTCATCCACCTCCAACGGGTTAAACTGTACATCATCGCTCAAATAATCACCAGGTTTGGTACCGGGCACCATCCCCGGATGATTATCGACGATATCGCTAGACACCTTGAGCGGGGGCCACGATTGGTTCGCCTGTTCACCGAGCGGGGGAATTTTTTTCCAACTTCTTCGTTTTGCTAACCTTGCATGACTGGAAGTACTTCCCGACCGACACCGAGCTTGATATGTCTTTTTAATACAGCGGTCAAAGTTGGAATCCGGCGGAGGCGGTGGTGGTCGCTTCAGGGCATCGATAGTGCGCATCGCTTTCACCGGATCTATCTTTTCCTTCGGAGGTGGAGTTTTCTTTGCAAAATGGCCCCTCAATTCGGCCTGACATATCTCCTCGTTTTCAGACTCGGTCCTCTCATATGGTAACTTTTCCAGAGGCTTGAAATATGGACCGTATCTGTATCCCCTCCCGCCGATGCTTGTACTGCTAGCCACCGGAGTGGTGGCGGCTCCCTTCCGTCGTTACTTACTAGGCGCCGGAGGATCCGGAGAGGCGGCGTCTGTCTTCCGCTGTTGCCGACGAGGCTGAGGAGGAGGCTTACTGCTCCGACGTGCCGGAGTAGGCGAAGGAGGAGGCGGAGTGCCCCCACGCGTCGGAGGAGCCGAAGAAGGAGGCGGTGTGCCCTGATCACTCGCCGGAGGAGGAGGAGGAGGAGCCGGAGTGTCCTGATTTGCCTGAGGAGAAGGAGGAGGCGGAGGCATCCAGTTTGGAAGCTTGATGTACTCCTTCTGCCATAGACATGTACTCCTCAGGGCATGAACCAGCTTATTCTCTCCTTCACATGTATAGTGGTCAAGCTCGAGCTCCTCAAATTCCTTCATTACTTGATCCACCATCACAACAGCATAGCCATGTGGAATCGAACGACAGTGAAAAGTTTCGTTGGGTTGAGGAGGTGCAACAGAGCCGGCAATCGCCTTGAAAGTGAGGTTCTGGCATTTCGTCATAAGGTCGCAATGTTGAGCCTCCGTGATAGTGTCCACGGGGTAGCTAGGAGACGCGAAGTCAGGCTGAATGAGCTCCGTGGAAGCGACACTGCTTCTCCGCTGAGATGGCTGGGTAGCTTCGTGCCACTGATATGATTGGCCGGCAGCTCGCTGGCTCTCAGCTTCCTCCAGCTTTTGTAGTCTTGCATTGAGCTTCTGAATTTCGCTCAGCTCCGCTTTCCTCTTTCTCTCCTGGCTTCTATAACCACCTGCGTCGGGAAACCCAACCTTCCACGAAACAGAGCCTGGTGTGCCTCGTGTTCGTCTAGAGTGCTCAGCATTCCCTAGGGCCTTAGTCAGCTCGTCCTTCTCTCTCTCGGGAATGAATGTCCCTTCCTACGCTGCGGTGATATACTTCTGAAGCTTGTTCATGGGTATTGCAAGTTACTCGTCCGTCTATCGACACTTCCCTGTTTCAGGGTCCAAAGTTCCCCTAACCCCGAAGAACCAAGTCCTTGAACGGTCTGGCCAGTTATATGTTTGTGGTACGATATTTTTAGCAATCGGGTCATTCTCAGCTTTGTCCCACAACGACCGGGCTTTGAGGTAGCCACCTGACCACGTGTGACGGTGATACTGCTTCTTTGCAGCATTGACCTTGTTTATCTCTGACATTTTCTTACTCTTGTCCGATGTCTTGTAGTCCACAAATGCGGGCCAGTAATCTCTTATCTTCTCAAATCGGCTGGTGAATTCTGGAGTCTTCCCGTTGTCGACAAACTTTTATTTCAACTCATTATTCCACCTCCTGAATAGATCTGCCATCTTCTTAAGAGCACACGTCTTGACCAGTGGCTCTATAACTGGCTTATTTGGATCCTCCTCTGGCGGTAGGGTGAAATTTGCCTTCAGCGCGGTCCAAAAATCATCTTTCTGTCTATCGTGACATAATCACCTTCAGGGGCGCCGTCCTTAGGCTTATTCCATTGCTTGATGCTGATCGGGATGTTGTCCCTAACAATAGCTCCGCACTGAGCAGAAAATGCGTTCTTGGTCCGCTTGGGTACAATCGGATGGCCATCGTTCGCGAGTGCTGTGATCGTGAACTTTTCATCCTTGCGCAACCTCTTCTTTGGGCCTCGTCTCGTTACCGATGTTTGGCTCGATCCGGAGGGCTATAAAAGAAGAAAGAAGAGTTAATTAAGATATTTACATACCAAAATAATTATTGCATCAATTAGCTAGTCACCGGATCCAAGACTTAGTTAATATATATACCTCGCCAGACTTTGCAACATCTCCCTCCTCTGATCGTTCACCGGAGCCGTCATCATGGTCTCCTTCCTCCGGCATTCGGTCACCGGAGCCATCATGATCATGTCCTTCCTCCTCCATTGTTCGATCACCGGAGCCATCATAATCCTCACCTTCCAGACCATCGGTGTCATTGAGAAACGACAAGATATCATGTCCTCCGTGAATTATGTCCCCCAACAACTGTTCTTGTTCTTCGTCTCTTGGATCCATAGTTTCTGCAAATATTACAACATGACAATTAATATACAAAGATGAATGTCCGACGTCCGGACTGCCTCTCTCATGAATGTCCGACGGCGTCCCGGATAGGATAATTAATTAGCTTTTTCGTACGAAGTTCAACAAGAGCCTTCCGAATATCGCTAGTTGGTCGGGTAGGGATGGGGTAGATCGACAATGACGCTCTTTATTCTAGGGTTTGGGTGACCTCGATAGTTGGTCGGGTGAGCGGACCGCCTCTCTCTCATGCATGTCCGACATCCCCTCTCATGTCGAAGTTATCGGGGAAGGGGTAGATCGACAACAACGCTCTTTATTCTAGGGTTTGGATGGCCTCGATAGTTGGTCGGGCGAGCGGACCGCCTCTCTCACTCATGCATGCCCACATCCCCCCTCATGTCGAAGTTATCGGGAAGGGGGTAGATCGACAACGATGCTCTTTCTTCTAGGGTTTGGGTGGCCTCGATAGTTGGTCGGGTGACCGGACCGCCTCTCTCTCATGCATGTCCGACATCCCCTCTCATGTCAAAGTTATCGAGGAGGGGGTATATCAACAACGACATACATTCCGGATCTGTTGGAAAGCTCTCGGGAAGCCGAGGCCAACGTGATGATAGGGGGCGGGGATGCTCCCATGGCTTTGTTGATAGATAGAGCCGATGCCAACATGATGATAGAGCCGATGCCAACATTTTCATTTAACAAAAAAACTACCTTCTTCAAAAAAAGAGTTGCTTCGCCGCGGGTGCTCGGTGCTACGTGGACTCGGTGGAAAAACTTTATGAAAATGCGGTGGTGGCCGGGCCGGGCGGTTTTCTTTTCCTTCTTCATTTTTACTTTGTTTTTTCTTATATGTTTGTTTTCGTTTTCACTCTACATTTTCGTACATATGAAAAACAACGAAGACTTTTTACATGAATATATACACACATATACATGAACATATATACATATACATGAAAAAAACATATACATGAACATATATATACATGAACATATACACACATGACACATATACATGAACATATATACATATACATGAAAAAAACATATACAACATATACATGAAAAAATACAAGGGGTGGCGGCGTCGGCTCACAACGGGGGCGGCCGACGAGGGCGACGGCGGGGGCAGCGAGGGCGACGGCGATGGTGGGGGCGGGCTGGGGCAAGGGCGGAGGACGGCGACGGCGTGGGCGATGGACGGTGTCGGCGTGAGCTCGGGGGAAGGGCAAGGGCACGGGTGACGGCGACAGCGTGGGCGGCGAACGGCGACGCCGTGGGCGACGGACGACGTCAGCATGGGCTCGGGGGACAGGGCAGGGGCACGGGCGACGGCGACAGCGTCGGGGCAGCCTGGCACCTAAGTTCTACTTATATACCTAGAGCATTGGTCCCGGTTGGCGGCACCAACCGGGACCAATGCCCACCTTTAGTCCCGGTTGGTGCCACCAACCGGGACCAAAGGTCTCTTTTCGGTAGCCCAAAGGGCGGGAAGTATAGACCTTTGGTCCCGGTTGGTGGCACCAACTGGGACTAAAGGTGGGCATTGGTCCCGGTTCGTGACACCAACCGAGACCAACGGTGGGTATTGGTCCCGGTTGTAGGTACCGATCGAGACTAAATGGTTGGTCCTGGCTGTGGTGTGAGTTTAGTCCCACCTCGCCAAGCGAGGGGCGCTCGCACCGGTTTATAAGCCCACCCCTTCCTGCCTTATTGAGTTCCTCTCAAATTGAAAATAGATTCCCTTATGTGGGAAAATTTGACATGAAATCAAACTGAATTTCAGTCTGATTTCCGGTCGAATTTTACTTACATAAGCGCATCTATGTTCATTTTTGTCATTTTTATGTTATCTAAAGGGATTTCATTTTTTGAACTTATTTGAACTCCATACTTTTTGTGTGTTCACAATGCACCATTCAAAACCACATCATCAATTTTCAACCCTTTCTGACTTCATTTGGTATTTTTCATGCACTTACTGGGTTTTTTGAGCTAAATAACCCTGAAATTGAAAAGCACTTCAAATAAACTCTAAAAAGATTGAAAGTTGGCATGGTATCATCATTTTACCCACATAGCATGTGCTAAAAAGTTGAGATGGTTACGGCAAAAACTAGATGCACTTTGTGTACAAAATGGACAATTTATTTCGAAGTATCACGGTTTCGGACGAAAACTCATCTGTTACAAATGGATTTTATTTTTTTAACTTATTTGAACTCCAAACTTTTCGTGTGTTCAAAATGCACCATTCAAAGCCACATAATCAATTTTCAACCGTTTTTGACTTCATTTGGTATTTTTCATGCACTTACCGTTTTTTTAGCTAAATAACCCTGAAATTGAAAAGCACTTCAAATGAACTCTGAAAATGTTGAAAGTTGGCATGGTATCATCATTTCACCCACATAGCATGTGCTAAAAAGTTTAGATGGTTACGGCAAAAACTGGATGCACTTCGTGTACAAAATGGACAATCTCGTTCGAAGTATCACGCTTTGGGACGAAAACTCATCTGTTACAAAGGGATTTCATTTTTTTGAACGTATTTGAACTCCATACTTTTTGTGTGTTCAAAATGCACCATTCAAAGCCACATCATCAATTTTCAACCCTTTCTGACTTCATTTGGTATTTTTCATGCACATACAGTTTTTTGAGCTAAATGACCCTGAAATTAAAAAGGACTTCAAATGAACTCTGAAAAGGTTAAAAGTTGGCATGGTATCATCATTTCACCCACATAGCATGTCATAAAAAGTTGAGATGGTTATGGCAAAAACTGGATGCACTTCGTGTACAAAATGGACAATCTCTTTCGAAGTATCACGGTTTCGCACGAAAACTCATCTGTTACAAAGGGATTTCATTTTTTGAACTTATTTGAACTCCATACTTTCTGTGTGTTCAAAATGCACTATTCAAAGCCACATCATCAATTTTTAACCCTTCTGACTTCATTTGGTATTTTTCATGCACATACTGATTTTTTTGAGCTAAATGACCCTGAAATTGAAAAGCACTTCAAATGAACTCTGAAAAGGTTAAAAGTTGGCATGGTATCATCATTTCATCCACATAGGATGTAAAAAAAAGTTGAGAGGGCTACGACAAAAACTGGATGCACTTCGTGTACAAAACGGAAAACCTCTTTCGAAGTATTAGGGTTTCAGACGAAAACTCATGTGTTACAAAAGGCATTTCATTTCTTCACATGTCACTGCAATGATATAGTTGTGGAGATAAAGTCTTCACTTTTTCTTCGCTTGTGTCCTTTGCTTATTGCTTCGTAACCATTGATAATCTTCATCGTTTAATAGGGTGCTTGGGTCAGCCTTGACTTTGAAGGGAGGAATTTCATGAAACTTTTCATAATCTTCAAACATGTCTGTCTTGCCCTCCAATCCCACGATGACTCTTTTTTCTGAAAGAACTATGTGGCGCTTTCGCTCATCATATGATGTATTCGCTTCCTTATATTTTCTTTTTCTCTGTATGGTAGACATGTCCTTCACATAGAAAATCTGCGCCACATTATTGGCTAGGATGAATGGTTCGTCTGTGTACCCAAGATTGTTCAGATCCACTGTTTTCATTCCGTACTGTGGGTCTTCCTGTACCCCGCCTCTTGATAGATTGACCCATTTGCACTGAAACAAAGCGACCTTGAAATCATGTCCATAGTCAAGTTCCCATATGTCCACTATGTAACCATAATATGTGTCCTTTCCCCTCTTGGTTGCCGCATCAAAGCGGACACCGCTGTTTTGGTTGGTGCTCTTTTCATCTTGGGCGATCGTGTAAAATGTATTCCCATTTATCTCGTACCCTTTGTAAGTCAATATAGTCGAAGATGGTCCCCTGGCCAACGAGTACAGCTCATCAGAAACAGTGTTGTCACCCATGAGACGTGTTTGCAACCAACTGCCGAAAGTCCTGATGTGTTCATATGTAATCCAATCGTCACACTACTCTGTGTGTTTGCAGCACAGAATATTCTTGTGTTCATCGATATATGGGGTCACCAAGGTGGAATTCTGTGGAACTGTGTAGTGTGCTTGCGACCAAGAATGCCTGTCCCTACATATTATTGAGTCCGCTCCTAGCGTGCCTTTTCCAGTCAGTCTTCCCTCATACCGCCATTGAGGGAGACCAATCTTCTTAAGGTCAGGAATAAAGTCAACACAAAACCCAATGACATCCTTTGTTTGATGTCCCATGGAGATGCTTGCTTCTGGCCTAGCGCGGTTATGAACATATTTCTTTAAGATCCCATGAACCTCTCAAAGGGGAACATATTGTGTAGAAATACAAGGCCCAAAACGACAATCTCGTCGACTAGATGAACTAGGACGTGCGTCATGATATTGAAGAAGGACGATGGGAACACCAGCTCGAAACTAACAAGACATTGCACCAAATCACTCTTCAACCTTGGCTGGATTTCTGGATCGATCACCTTCTGAGAGATTTCATTGAGGAATGCATATAACTTCACAATGGCTAATCGAACTTTTTCCGGTAGAAGCCCCCTCAATGTAACCGGCAGCAGTTGCGTCATAATCACATGGCAATCATGAGACTTTAGGTTTTCTAACTTTTTCTCTACCATATTTATTATTCCCTTTATATTCGACGAGAAGCCAGACGGGACCTTCATACTGAGCAGGCATTCAAAGAAGATTTCCTTCTCTTCTTTGCTAAGAGCATAGCTATCAGGACCTTCATACTGCTTTGGATGCATGCCGTCTTTTTCATGCACACGTTGCTGTTCTCCCGTGCCTCCGGTGTATCTTTTGTCTTCCCATACACTCCCAAGAAGCCTAACAGGTTCACGCAAAGATTCTTCATCACGTGCATCACGTCGATTGCAGAGCGGACCTCTAGGTCTTTCCAATAGGGTAGGTCCCCAAATATAGATTTCTTCTTTCACATGGGTGCGCGTTTGTCAGCGTCATTCGGAACAGATAGTCCGTCAGGACCCTTTCCAAATATTACTTGTAAATCATTGATCATATCAAGTATGTGATCACAAGTACGGAGGCCGGGCTTCTTCCGGTGATCTACCTGACCTTTGAAATGCTTTCCTTTCTTTCGACATTGATGGTTGGTCGGAAGAAATCGATGATGCCCCAGGTACACATTCTTCTTGCATTTGTCCAAATATAAACTGTCGGTGTCATCTAAATAGTGTGTGCATGCGTGGTTTCCCTTGTTTGTCTGTCCTGAAAGGTTACTAAGAGCAGGCCACTCGTTGATGGTTACAAACAGCAACGCATGTAGGTTAAATTCCCCATGTTCGTTCTCATCCCACACACGTACACCTCTTCCATTCCATAGCTGTAAAAGTTCATCAACTAATGGCCTTAGGTACACATCAATGTCATTGCCGGGTTGCTTAGGGCCTTGGATGAGCACTAGCATCATAATGAACTTCCGCTTCATGCACAACCAAGGAGGAAGGTTATACATACATAGAGTCACATGCCATGTGCTATGCTGGCTGCTCTGCTCCCCAAAAGTATTAACACCATCTGCACTTAAACCAAACCATACGTTCCTCGGGTCACTTGTAAAGTCGCTCCACTTTCTCTCGATCTTTCTCCACTGCCACCCGTCAGCGGGTGCTCTCAACTTCCCGTCTTTCTTACGGTCTTTTTAGTGCCATTGCATCAACTCGACATGCTTTTTGTTTTTGAACAGACGTTTCAACCGTGGTATTATAGGAGCATACCACATCACCTTGGCAGGAACCCTCTTCCCGGTGCGCCGGCCCTCAACATCACCAGGGTCATATCTTCTGATCTTATACCGCAATGCACCGCATACCGGGCATGCGTTTCGTTCCTCGTACTCACCGCGGTAGAGGATGCAATCATTAGGGCATGCATGTATGTTCTGCACCTCCAATCCTACAGGGCATACAACCTTCTTTGCTGCGTACATACTGTCGGGCAATTCGTTATCCTTTGGAAGCTTCTTCTTCATTATTTTCAGTAGCGAACTAAATCCCTTGTCAGATACACCATTGTCTGCCTTCCATCGCAACAATTCCAGTGTGGTACCGAGCTTTTTGTTGTCATCTTTGCAATTTGGGTACAACCCTTTTTTGTGATCCTCTAACATGCGATCGAACTTTAACTTCCCCCTTTCACTTTCGCATTCTCTCTGTGCATCAACAATGACCCGACGAAGATCATCATCGCGCACATCATCTGGTTCCTCTTGATCTTCAGCTTCCCCCATTGCAGCATCACCGTATTCAGGGGGAGGATAGTTGTCGTCATCCTGTTCTTCTTCGTTGTCTTCCATCATAACCCCTGTTTCTCCATGCTTGGTCCAAACATTATAGTGTGGCATAAAACCCTTCTGAAGCAGGTGGAAGTGAAAGGTTTTAGAGTTGGAGAAAGACTTCGTATTCTCACAAACAGTACATGGAAAAGGCATAAAACCATTCTGCTTGTTTGCCTCAGCCGCTTCGAGAAAATTATGCAGGCCCTTAATATACTTGGAGGTGAGTCGGTCACCGTACATCCATTGTCGGTTCATCTGCATCTGTTATATAATAAAGTGTATTAAAAACCATTACAACATATCATGAATAGAGAAGTGAACAATAATAAAAGTAAGAAAATCATACGAGTAAGTATTTTTTTAGCAAGAAGATAAGATCAAGAGGCTCACCACGCGCGGGCGATCAACGACGGTTTCATGACGGGGACGGGACAGGACGAACCGTCAAACCTAGACAAATCTTAACAAAATGGAGTTTGGACAAGGAGCTTCGAGAGGAGAAAGCTTAAGTTTGGCTTAGGCATTTCATCAAACACCTCATGTGCATAGGAGGTGAGCTAGAGCAGCACAAAGCTCCCCCCTTGCCGGCCAAAAAAACAAAGCAGTGTGGAGTGCTCTGCTTGCAGACGAGGGGGTATATATAGGCATTTCATTGGTCCCGGTTCATGGCTGGAACCAGGACTAAAGGACCCCTTTGGTCCCGGATCCAGCCACGAACCGGGACCAATGGTTGTTGGCCAGGAGCGAGGCACATTGGTCCCGGTTCGTGCCTGGAACCGGGACCAAAGGTTCCAGACGAACCGGGACCAATGCCCCACGTGGCCCGCACTGCCCTGGCCTCATGAACCGGGACCGTTGCCCCCATTGATCTCGGTTTGTGACTGAACCGGGACTAATGGGCTGACCCGGCCCGAACCAATGCCCTGTTTTCTACTAGTGACGCGTGCCCTGCCAATTAATTGACGTTGACTGAGAGGCTGCATCACCTTTGGACGGGGACCAAATATTGGCATGCCAATGACGTCCCAGCTTTTTCCTTCTACTTTTGCGTCAATACGAGGGCAAAACGCGGGCAGTCGAATCGGCCGCCAAAAAATTGGCTCGCCCACAACGCCCATTATTTGGCAGGGTAGTCTTGGCAAGAACCAAACAACCCCTATATGTTGCCGTCACAATACCAAACCATCACCCGAACTACGTACATTGTGTATAGGCAAAAACTGGGGTTCCCCCACTTCCCACCACCGAAGGGGAAAATGAAGGGGGAGGGGAACCAGGCTGGTGGAAGGCCGGAGTTAGATATCTGGGCGCCCTCCTTATCATGGGCATTGGTTATTTACCCTCAACCATGTTTCTTGCCTTATAGAAAAAAGTGACAAGGATAAGTCTGCAGTTAAGCCCAACTACTTTTTTCCCAACTAATGTGCACGCATGTGACACAATGTTATCTCATAGAAAAAAGATACTCCCTCCGTCCAGAAATACTTGTCTTAGAAATGGATATATCTAGACTTATTTTAGTTATAGATACATCTATTTTATTCATTTCTAGAACAAGTATTTTCGGATGGAAGGAGTACTACATATCTACTACTCCCTTTGATCTGGATACATCCGTATCTACAAAAATCTAAGACAAGTATAATATGGATGGGAGGGAGTATACATCTATATATCCTTCTAATGATCACATATATATGCACCATGCATTTGGCTTGCACGGCCATATGGCATCACCATCTCTTATTCCTAGTATGCAGCTATCCAACCTATGCATGATAAGGCTAGCATATAGTTAGCCTAAGGCTAAGGCCTAAGGGCAAGGGACCATGTAAGATCACATCGACCCCAAAGTCCAAACTAGCTCAGTGGCTGCCTAGCTTGCTTATAAACCGAGCAGGAAAGAAAACACCACATATGTGAAAAAGGAGTGGTCGGAAGAAAGACCATTGCATTCAGCCTTTTTGATGAAAACCTTGTTTCCAACGTGCTGTTTGTTAGCAAACAGCAAGCGGGGTGCATCGAAGTTTGTTAGGAACCGTCGGTCGAGGCGTACCTAGCCGGTAGGCCTTTGATCTTTTGGGATTGCAGGGGGAATCCTTAACTGAACTTTTGGATGGATCCATGGTGCATGAGCATTTGATCGGCTTCTCGTCAACATGAGCAATCAATCTGTATGTGTGATCGAAAGGTTTCTGTCAACTATAGCTTTGTGAGCTTCCTAAATGATGGCCTTTCCGACTACTCACCAGCTTTGTCATATGTTCATGGCTTGCTGCCATTCTGGTGCTGTGAGAATGCGAGTTATCTCTTTGTTCTCCCAAAACACAGTACTCGATAGGGGACACTTCATGGTGGTACACTCCCCACTCAATCCCTAATAACAGGTTCTCCTTCCTCGCCCCTAGCCCTGTCATTGGCAGCGCTCTAGCAAATGTGCTACTCTCTTCTATACATATTACTTGTTTCTTAAACGGATGTATCTAACATTGAAATACGTCTACATACATCCGTTTGAGCGACAAATAGATTGGAGGGAGTACGTGTCCTCTGTTAGCTCCTCGTGAGAGAATGAGAGTTCCTCCTCCTGCAGGGTGTGGCAGCGAAAAAGTAGAATATTTTGTTGTAGAAACACGAGTACAACACTGATACACAAGTGTACTCACGCGATCATGCGCACACCTCACACAATATCTACTGAAATTCAAGACATGGGGCCTGAAGATCAGAAGCCACCCCACGTATGTAACAATGGGACACAAGAGAATTAATGTCCATCTTGATGGTACACACAAGGGGCAAACCTGGTACTATTTGATTTAGAGGTATACACAACCACTTCACCCACTGAAGGAGATGTTTGATTCTCGTCGAAGGAAGTAGAATGCCTACATCCAGAAGACCAAAAAGTAGTCCAAATGGGATGCCAAGCTGCACGCACAGGCCGGCAGACCAACGGAATCCAACGTACGTACACGCAGGGGCTATGTGCATCGATCTATTTCTTAACTAAGTAACGAGTGTAGTTGAAACATGTTATCAAATGCATCATTGTCAAATCCACCACCATCAATTGTATCTTTATCGACTGTACATATTGTCAACTGTACCATTGTAAACTACATCTTTTTCCTTCTCAATCGCATCTCTATCAACCACATACTTGTCAACTATATATTTGTTTTCTCAAATGCATCTTTATCCTTGTCTCTCAGTTGCACCGCTATTACTTGCATTGCTATCAACCTCACATTTACTCGATTCTGAGTTTCCTACAGAGTAAACATGTACTCGTTAGCAAATGCTTGTCTTTTGTGAAAAATGGATGTTGTTTCTACATTGATTTGAATATATTCAAAACCTGTCACATATATATCTACACTCTAATACGTACATTCTTGGTGTGTCAGAAATTTAGAGTAATGATGAGGAAAACAAAGCGCGGTTTGGACTTGTCAACGCGCTCAGCTGGCGGCAGCAATGGGGTTGTGTTGCCATTATTTGCCCCCTTGGCCAACATCCGGTGCCCCCTACCATGGCATCTATGGTGTTGTGATGAACTTTGTATTTTCGTTGCAAACTCGATTGATCTTTGCTCTTTGATGATGCAATATGTACATCCCACCTTGCAAATTGTTCGGGTTGTCCCTCTGGCCGAGCTCAATATCAAGGCATGTGGCGCATAGCTTGCGGTTATGCCAATGACACTCACTAATGGTGTTGGTTATGGGTGTTTTTGACAACTTGCAAGGTCTTTGTATTGTGATCCGGTTCAACAACGCCTTCCCCGTCCCTCTCATCTTCTTGTGACTCGTGGTTATGTTCTTTGTGTGCGATGGTTGGGTTGTGCCTTTGGTTCATGTAAGATTTTTGTATCCTTTGATGAGAGTTCTACGTGCCACTTTTGTTGATGGGTCTGACACTTCCAAGGCCATCCAAGTTCCTCTAGACTGCGTTACGTTTATTACCAACACCCTTATCACTCCTGATAAATTTGAATGGGTAAAAAAAATCCTTTCATCTCAAAGGAGGCAAATTATTCCCGAAGGAACAGATTGTAAGAATTGTCGTATGTTCACTAGTAGAAAAGAGGGCTTTGGTCGAGGCCAGGATAAGGGCATTAATCCCGATTCACTTATGAACCGGGACCAAAGGGTGCATCAGTCACGGTTCATGAGGTCAGGGCTTTTGTTCCGATTCCCTAGGGGCCATTAGTCCCGGTTTGAGCCACGAACCGGGACTAAAGGGGCAGTGGCCCCTTTAGTCCCGGTTCGTGGCTCAATAGTCCCGGTTTGAGCCACGAACCGGGACTAAAGGGGCCGTGGCCCCTTTAGTCCCGGTTCGTGGCTCAAACCGGTACTAAAGGCCCAAACCGTTCGCATCCCGCGGCGGTTCGCGTGATGAAAACACGATAATGCTACAGTACCACGGCTGCTACAATAAATGTGACCATTCCCTATTTGTCTCCCTCTGTCCTCTCTTCTCTTCGACCATGGATCATCCAATCACTCTCTACGGGGAGGTGCTCGCACATGGCACGACCAAACTCAGTGTCGTCTACACGAACGACATCGCCACGGTGCCGCGTTTTGTTTCCGATTTCGAGGGATGGCTTGAAGAGGCAGAGGAAAAAACAAGTTCATGGGGATTGATCTCGAGTACACGGCCAGTCAAAAAGATGTTGCCGTCATTCAACTTTGTTTCAAGATAAATGTCATGGTCTTCCAACGGGCAAGGTAAGTTTTGGGGCTTTTCTTTGATCAATAATTCATTGGTTATGAAAATTGCATAGGATAGCAACATGTTCCATTTGAATCCTATGGGAAAGATCAATTCTTTTTTAGTTGTAGTGAAAGAATTTTTCTTGTTGCATATTGGCAAAATCGTGGGAGAACATATATGTCATAGTTAATTTATTAGGGTTCTTGATGAATTCATAGTATATGAAAATTGCATAGGATAGCAATATGTTCCATTTGAATCAATCCTATGGGAAAGATCAATTCCTCTTGTGTTGTAGTGAAACAGTTTTCCTTGTTGCATATATTGGCAAAACCGTGGGAGAACACATATCACTACTGGATACAGAAGATTTGCCGTCTGCCACCTCTTTGCCATCTCCTAGCGGACGGCAAAGAGTGACTTTGCCATTAGCTAGCAGAAAGCGGACGGCAAATACGTGGCAGACGGCAAAGGGTGGCTTTGCCATCAGCCACTTCTTTGCCGTCTGCTAGCGGACGGCAAAGGAGGTTTGCCGTCCGCTAGCGGACGGCAAAGAGGGAAGGGGCCCACCCTAAACCCAGCCCGCAACTTGACCTAACGGCCCCCCTCTTTGCCGTCCGCTAGCGGACGACAAAGAGGGGAGCTAACTAACGGCTGACGCCCCCTCGGCCCGCATCAACCTCTTTCTCTCCCTCTCTCCTCCTCGTCTCCCCCACCCCCACCGCCCCCATCCCCGCCACCCGCGCCCACCGTCGGCCGCCGCTCGTGCCCCCACCCCTACCGCCCACCCCTACTGCTCGTGCCCACCGCCGGCCGCCGCCCGTGCCCCCCACCCCCACCACCGCATTGCCACCGCGTCGGCACCGCCGGCCGCCGCCCCCGTGCCCACCACCTCGCCACCCCGCGCCCACCGCCCCACCACCCCGCCCCTCTCTACCTCCCCGGCGCCCGCACCCACCACCCCGCCGCCCTCGCCCACGCCCTAGCGTCGGCGTCGGCCTCCTCCACCTCCACCAACGTCGGCCTCCACCTCCCCCACTCCGGTGAGCCCCTCCCCCTCTATATTTTTTCATTTTTTAATAGTTTAGTTAGTAATTTAGTTTTTTAGTTGTAGTTAATTAGTTTAGTTAGTAATTTAGATAGTTAGTTGTAGTTAATAGTTTAGTTTAGTTAGTAATTTAGTAATGTAGTTAGGTTAATTAGTTGTAGTTAATTAGAAGAAGAGAGAATAAGAAGAGGAGGAGAAGGAGATGATGAAGAAGAAGAAGAGGAAGGAGAAGAATAAAAGGAGGAGGAGGAGAAGAAAAGAAGAAAAAGAAGAAGGAGAATAAGAAGAACAAGAGGAGGAGGAGGAGGAGGTGGAGGGGGTGCGTCGGTGCCGACGTAACCGGGTCGAGGATCGCCGACACGACACCACCGACACCCCGACCCCCGACACGACACCCCGACACCACGACATGGCACCTCGGACCCCGACACGACACCCCCGACATCCCGACCTTGACACGGCACCCCCGACACCCCGACCCCGACACGACACCCCCGACACGACACCCCGACACCCTGACATGGCACCCCCGACGCCACTAACCCCCAACCTCCGATGCCACCGATCCTCAACCCCCGACGCTACCGACCCCAACCCCCGACACGACACCCCGACCTCGACACGGCACCCCCGACACCCCGGCCCCGACACGGCACCCCCGACACCCTGGCCCCGACACGGTGCCCTAAACCTAGTACAGCTATAAAATGACCTATACTTAGCATTTTTTCCTCCAAAATGACATGATATGCTTAGTTACCTAGAAAATGGCATCACTACCTAGTATAGCTCAATAATGATCTATAGCTAGCTTAGCTAGTTCATTTATGACATAATTAGCTCACTTAGGTACAAAATGACATAACTACATAGGATAGCTCAATAATGATCTATAATTAGCTTATCTAGTTTATTTATGACATAATTAGCTCACTTAGGTAAAAATGGCATAATAACCTCGGTTTAGCTCCAAAATGAGGAAGCTATAGATGAGGAAAAAATGAGGAAGCTTGCATCTTTCCTACTTCTTCTGCTAACTTTCATCTTTCCTACTATGAAGATTTGCTATAGATGAGGAAGCTTGCATTGATGGAGTGTACTCTTCTACTTCTGCTTCCTTTTTGTTTATGGAAACTTGTTGGAAACTTGTTTTGGATATGTATGTTGGATATGTTGTTCCAAACTTGTATATGTTGGATATGTTGTTGGAACTTATTGTTGGTATGCTTGTTGGAACTTATTGTTGGTATGCACGTTGGAAACTTGTATTGTTGATATGTTGGATATATATGTGATATTCTGTCAAATTGAATGATTTCAAGAAAAAACAGAAAAAATAGGGGCTATATAGCCACTTTGCCGTCTGGTAGCAGACGACAAAGGTCTTTGCCATCCGCTAGCACACGGCAAAGCTACCACGTGGCAGCTACCTGTGCAACCTGGGGCTGGCCTAGGTGGGTTCTTTGTCGTCCGCTGGCAGACGGCAAAGAACTAAGGTTTTTGCCGTCTGCAAGCGGACGGCAAAGCATGCCGTTAAGCCCTTAACGGAGCTAAGGTGCCACGTGTGTCGTCCAGGCCCTTTGTCGTCCGCTGGCGGACGACAAAGATTCAAAGGCCTTTGTCGTCCGCCAGTAGACGGCAAAGCGCCCTTTATCGTGGTTTATTCAGCCGGACGGTTGGCCGTCTGCTGGCGGACAACAAAGACTTTGCCGTCCGGGATGTATGCCTTTGCCGTCCATGATGGCTGACGGCAAAGTGCCTGATTCCTGTAGTGTATATGTCATCATTCTTGATCATAGGATACAAAAATTGCATAGGATAGCAATATATATATATATATATATATATATATATATATATATATATATATATATATGGGAAAGATCAAATCCTCTTGTGTGTTGTAGTGAAACAATTTTCCTTGTTGCATATATTGGCAAACCCGTGGGAGAACATATATGTCATAGTTAATTTATTAGGGTTTTTTGATCAATTCATAGGATATGAAAATTGCATATGATAACAATATGTTCCATTTGAATCCTATGGGAAAAGCATTGTCTAGTATTTAACATTATTGCAGTAGTATTTAACACTTGTTCCATTTTAATTTGTTGTTGCAGTAGTGACAAACACTGTCTAGTATTCATGGACTTCCTTTGCAGCAACATACGTTTTAATAGCTTTGATATAAAGAATGACAAGCTCAAGATGAGGCACAATTTTGGTATTGAGATACCAGCTACCTGCCACATTGATCTCCAAGACATATTCATGCTTAAGCATAGGAGGACTTCAATGGCTCATATGACAGTCGCCGTGATCGACGAGCAGTACGCTCATATGAAGACCAAATTCCCCCCGGCTTAGCACAAACATTGGGAGACGACCCCACTTGACGGTATCAACATTGAGTATGCAGCAAAAGATGTGTATGTTGTATACGAGTTGTACTGCAAGATTAGAATCATCATTTATGGGCAGCGGCACCTTGTACATCAAGCAACAGCAGCACCACCACCACCAGTTGTGGGTAGGGGATAATATGATTCGAATGAGTAGTGTTCGCAATGGCGAACACTTCTATCTCTAGCGCTAAATTTCTAGCTATTATTATGTACTGCTTGGGGACCTCTAGCTATTCAGACGAGTATTTTTATATATCTCTATTATTATGTAGTTCTTGGGGGGTCTCCTATGATCCAGACAAGTACTTTTATATATCTCTATTTGGACGAGTACTTTCTATGATGGATATCTGAAATATTATTTTTATTTATATCCCTGTTTAAATATGATGTGAGCAAGATTTCTGAAGCATTGTGATGTATATGATGAGATATCTCTGAAAAGGTTGAAACTTGGCATGGTTAAAATAAATCATGAAAGCATAGCACATGGCCTGTGACTTTATGTGTCTATAACCTTCATCCTTGGTTGTGCATGAAGAGGAAGTTCATTATGATGATAGTGCTCATCCAAGGCTGTAAGCAACCCGACAACGACATTGATGTGTACCTAAGGCCATTAGTTGATGAACTTTTACAGCCGTGGAATAAAAAAGGTGTACGTGTGTGGGATGAGCACAAACAACAGGAATTTGACCTGCGAGCTTTTGGAGGTTGGTTGTGTTGGAAATATGCCCTAGAGGCAATAATAAATTAGTTATTATCATATTTCCTTGTTCATGATAATCGTTTATTATCCATGCTATAATTGTATTGATCGGAGACTTAGATGCATGTGTGGATACATAGACAAAACCATGTCCCTAGTATGCCTCTAATAGACTAGCTCGTTGATCAAAGATGGTTAAGGTTTCCTAGCCATGGACATGAGATGTCATTTGATAATGGGATCACATCATTAGGAGAATGGTGTAATGGACAAGACCCAAACTTCAAACGTAGCATATGATCGTGTCAGTTTATTGCTATTGTTTTCTGCATGTCAACTATATGTTCCTATGACCATGAGATCATGCAACTCACTGACACCGGAGGAGTGCCTTGTGTGTATCAAACGTCTCAACGTAATTGGGTGACTATAAAGGTACTGTACAGGTATCTCCGAGGGTGTCTGTTGAGTTGGCATGGATCAAGACTGGGATTTGTAACTCCGGGTGACGGAGAGGTATCTCAGGGCCCACTCGGTAATACAACATCACAACAAGCCTTGCAAGCAATGTGACTAAGTGTTAGTCACGGGATCTTGCATTACGGAACGAGTAAAGAGACTTGTCGGTAACAAGGTTGAACTAGGTATGGAGATACCGACGATTGAATCTCGGGCAAGTAACATACCGAAGAACAAAGGGAACATCTTACGGGATTAACTGAATCCTTGACATAGAGGTTCGACCGATAAAGATCTTCGTAGAATATGTAGGAACCAATATAGGCATCTAGGTCCCGCTATTGGTTATTGACCGTAGAGGTGTCTCGGTCATGCCTACATAGTTCTCGAACCCACGGGGTCTACACACTTAAGGTTTGGTGATGTTTCGATAGTATAGAGTTATGTATGGTGGTGACCGAAGGTTGTTTGGATTCCCGGATGAGATCCCGGACGTCACGAGGAGCTCCGGAATGGTACGGAGGTAAAGATTGATATATAAGAAGTCCTATTTTGGTCACCGGAAAAGTTTCGGGCTCATCGGTAGTGTACCGGGAGTGCTGGTAGTGTACCGGGAGACCATCGGGAGGGGTATTTCGACCCAAGAGGCTACATAGGCAGTGGGAGAGTAAATACCAGCCCTTTGTGGGCTGGTGGAAGTCGCACACAAGGCCCATGCGACTGGGAAGAAAAGCCCAAAGGGAAAAAGGTGGAAAAAGGCCAAAAAAAGGGAGGAATCCTAGTCCTACTAGGATTGGAGGAGGAGTCCTCCTCTCCTCCCCACTTCGGCCGACCCAAGGAGGCTTGGCCCTTGCACCAAGTCGACTCCTCCTCTCCCCCTATACATACTAGAGGATTTGAGGGTTTTTGGACAGAATTTTTAGCCACGTGCTGCCCGTTCCTCCAGTGCATAGTTTCTCCTCTAGATCTGATTTCTACAGTGCTTAGGCAAAGCCCTATCGGAATTGCTACACCAACATCACCGCGACGCCGTCACGCTGCCGGTGAAGTCGTCTACCTCTCCGCTCCCTCTTGCTGGATCAACAAGGCAGAGATCGTCATCGAGCTGTACGTGTGCTGAACGTGGAGGTGCCGTCCATTCGGTGCTAGATCAAAAGGACCGTGATCAAGATCGCGAGACAGATCGTTATGAGTTCGTGGGATTGATCGTGATGAGTTCGCGGGACGGATCGTGATTGGATCATGGGATGGATCGTGATGAGTTCGCAGGACGGATCGTGATTGGATCGCGGGACGGATCGTGATGAGATCGTGGGATGCTCGGTGATTTGGATCGCTAAGATGTTTGACTACACCAACCACGTTTCTTAATGCTTCCCGCTTAGCGATCTACAGGGGTATGTAGATCCACTCTCCCTCTCGTAGATGCTCATCACCATGGATAGGTCTTGCGTGAACGTAGGAAATTTTTTGTTTCCCATGCGACGTTCCCCAACAGGTTGCAAACACATCTCATGAATGACGACAAAGTTGAAGATGACTTATACCCCAAGATCCTACTCTCCGATGTGATTGGCTGCACCGTCATCACTTTTTTTCTCTAGTGAGTACCCGAGATGGTTCAGTTTGAACACGAAGTGCATCCAGTTTTCCCTGTAATGCTCTCAACTTTTTAGGACGTGCTATGTGTGTGAAATGATGATACCATGCCAAGTTTCAACCTTTTCAGAGTTCATTTGAGGTGCTTTTTAATTTCAGGGTCATTTAGCTCAAAACAAATCGTTAAATGCATAAAAAATAGCAAGTGAAGTTGGATATGGTTGAAATTTTAGTATGTGGCTTCTAATGGTTCATATTGAATGCGCAAAAAGTCTAGAGTTGAAATAAGTTAAAAAAAAGTTGAAATCCTTTTGTAATAGACGAGTTTTCGTCCGAAACCCCAATACTTCGAAGGAGATTGCCCATTTTGTACACAAAGTCCATCCAGTTTTTGCCGTAACGCTCTCAACTTTCTAGGACATGCTATGTGGGTGAAATGATGGTACCATGCCAAGTTTCAATCATTTCAGAGTTCATTTATAGTGCTTTTTAATTTCAGGGTCATTTAGCTCAAAACAAATCATTAAATGCATGAAAAATAGCAAATGAACTTAGATAGGATTGAAATTTTATTATGTGTATTCTATCGGTTCATATTGAATGCACAAAAAGTCTTGAGTTGAAATAATTTAAAAAGTTGAAATCCTTTTGTAATAGACGAGTTTTCGTGCGAAACCCCAATACTTCGAAAGAGATTTTCCATTTTGTACACGAAGTGCATCTAGTTTTTGCCGTAATGCTCTCAACTTTTTAGCACATGCTATGTGGGTGAAATGATGATACGATGCCAAGTTTCAACCTTTTCAAAGTTCATTTATGCTGCTTTTTAATTTCAGGGTCATCTAGCTCGAAACAAATCATTATATGCATGAATAGATAGGGTTGAAAGTTTAGTATGTAGCTTCTAATGGTTTATAATGAATGCGCAAAAATTATGGAGTTGAAATAAGTTAAAAAAGTTGAAATCATTTTGTAGCAGACAAGTTTTCATCCGAAACTCCGATACTTCGAAGGAGATTGTCTATTTTGTACACGAAGTCCATCAAGTTTTTGGTGTAACGCTGTCAAATTTTTAGCACATGCTATATGCGTTAAATCAAGCTACCATTCCAAGTTTCAAACTTTTTAGAGTTCAGCTAGGTAATTTTGATTAAAACAAATGAAGGTATACAACTAAAAGAGTTAAACATAATCTGATTTTGATTAAAACACCTATTTAAATTATCCTAAAAATTCCCAACTTTAACATAATGATAAAACATAGTAATATTAAACAACAGGAAAATACTCACTCAAATATATAGTTTTAAACTAAAGTTATTCACAAATTACTGTTTCACAGAAATTACTGTTTCACACAAATTTCAAATGAATTCAAATTTTAACTATTTGAATTTGAAAACTACTGACACTAACAGAAAATTTGTAATTGTTTTGACCTAAAGCAAAAAAGATTCATTAAAAACTATAAATATTCTAACAGTTATTCCAAATATAAAAACACAAATTAGAAAAACAAAACAAAACAAAAAAGAGAAAATACAGTTGTAGTCCCGGTTGGTGCTACCAACCGGGACTAAAGAGTCCATTCCCGCGCGGAATTTGGGCTGCCGAAAACTTTGGGCGCATGGAATTTGGGACGTTAGTCCGGGTTGGTGACACGACCCAGAACTAAAGGGTGGACATTTAGTTCCGGTTGGTGATACCACTCGAGACTAAAGTCTCTTTAGTCCCGGTTGTAGACATGAGTCGGGACTAAAGGGTCCCTCTATATATCCAGGACATTGTTGTTTCTTCACCACCCTCTCCCATTCTACCCGACGACGCCTCCCCTGCCCCGACGCCGCCCCTGCCCCGACGCCGACAGGCTGCCAGTGCTCGCCACATGCCCCTTCTCCCTCGACCTCCCCATCGCGCTGCCTCCCATCGGAGATCGCCGTCCCCGAGCCGCTCGCGTCGGCCGACCTCGCCACCGTCTCGACCTTGTCGTCACCTCGACCTCGCAGCCGAGCCTGTTGTGATCCACTCTCCTCCCTCTCCTCCCTTTCCTGCTGAAGCCCCCCTCTCCGTCCGCCATTGCCGCCATGCATGGCCGCCCCTCTCCGCCGGCCATTGCCGCCGGCCATGCATGGATGCCTCTCCCTGTCCGCCATTGTCGTGATGCATTGTCGCCCCTCCCCAAGCCCATCCCGGCCGCACCTAGAGCCACCACCGGAGATGCGCGAGCGCCGCCGCCCCGTCCATCTCCGGCGTAGGAGTCCCGCCCCCCGACCCGTCCATCTCCGACGGTGCCTCAAACACACACACACACACATTGTTAAAGACGTACAAATTTTTGTGGTTGGTATGCAACATTTTTTCATTAAACAATGTGTTAAGAAAATTGTACGCAGATGGATAAGTAGATTAATATATTCAGATGATTTTGTTTATGATGCTTTTATGTTTTAGTTGTTTTATGTTTTAGTTAATTAGGAGTCCTAGGAAAAATTAGTATGTGTATGTTAGATTAGAGAAAAGTTCTTGGGTTTTGGAAAAATTAGTGATTAAACGATAAGAAAATGTTCTCATAGGAATTTGTCTCGACATCGACGATGCCCGACCCACATCCTCGTCGTCGAGTGGTCCGCGAGAGCCTTCTTGATAGGCGCAATGTATGAGACTGGGCTCTGCCGGGATGGCACTGTAGGTGCTACCTTCCGGGGATCGAAGCTTGGTGAGGAATCTGGGTCTCGTCATCGACCTGAAGCTTCTTTGGTGGCGGTCACGTGGGCCACTTTCGGTGGAGAAGGAGCGGGCCCCCGCAGAGGTGGTATGTCGCCATGTCAGGGAGGAGGACGAGCACGTCCGTCGCTACATGGCGGCGTTGGACGCCAGGTTCAACAATACCTGGCAGATTCTTCAGGGATCTCGCCCGAGTTATGATTCCGTGATGGTTCCTTATCTTTGGGTGTCCACCACCCGCGACTAAGGAACCGCTAGTGACTTCGACTATTCGATATTATTCGATCTCTATTCGTGATCTTATATGATAATATTCGAGATGTATTAGTTAATATTTGATGATGTATTAATAACTAGATTATTCGAGATGATGTATTAGTGATATTATATTCGAGTTCATTATAAATGTATTAGTGATATTTTATCGGTATAATGCGTGTGTGACTTTCGGTCTGTCGTTGCTCCTTGTGTGACTTTCATATGTGTTCTTGATGGAGGAATCCCGACTATTGTCATGGGGGCGCCTCCTGTTTCTTCTCTTCTTTGCGATATATTCGTCGGTATAATGCGCAAGAAGAGAAGAGGGGGGGGGCATCCATCACCGACAGTCGAACTATTACTATGAGAGAGTGTCCACCAACATATATACACCACCGTATCAGTGTGAGAGAGTGCGCACCAACACACCATGAGATATGAGAGTTATTTAAGGAAAGCCTCAACGGACCGAAAGTCACACACGCATTAGGATCCAAGTGTGCCGTAATTCTTGAATCATGAACACAGGAAATGTCGTCGTCATTAGACGACGATAGGATCCAAGCGTGTGAATTATGTGGTGAAGATAAGGTTCTCTGCGACCAGCTTGGGCTGCGAGATGGCAGGTTCTTCACCATGAAGCTTTATGAGGACTTTGATATTTCTACGGTACGCAACGATGACAATTGTTTTTTCATAATTAAGCATGACTTCTGTTTCTTTCCTTCAATGCATCATTTCTATTTTATACAATTTGACTAGTTCATCCCCTGTCATGCAAGATGGTATTTCTTGGAGAGGCTCGGTTTTGAAGAGCACGATAGTTTTGAGACGAGGACAGCCATCCTGAGGACTAAACATGCTCACACATTTCTTGTGGAAGTAATGAATGCACCTAATAACACAGAATTATGGTGCTCAAATTTGGAAGCTCTTTGCAAGGCATATGGATTTTAGGAGGATATGAAAATAACCTTCGATCTTCGTCCTGAAGATCATATTGAAGGAAACATCGACATTTGGGTGGATGTCGACATGCTTCCTGTTTTACCTTCATGTGAGTTTGTCAACCATGCATATTTCTCAAGTAATTCTCATTCTATATTTAAAAACATTTTGTGTTCATTCGTACTAAATTTGTTAATTTATAATTTACAGCTTATTTCGTTTCTTCGAGTGAAACACAGAACATATTCGACACGACACACTACACTTATGGATCACATCTAACTTGGGAGGAGAAGGATGATCTTATCAACTTTTTTATTGGTGTCCTAGTTGGTAGGGATATATTCACGTATAATTTGGGAACCGACCCAAATTATACATTGTACATGACACTAGTGCATAGGTTGAGGGCGAATGCCATTCGCTGAAATATCTTGATAAGAGTTGCTAATTGAGTACACTAGTACTGTTGCGTAAATGATATTGATTACATAGCTAACTAGGCTACTATTATGTTCTTCAACAAAAATTACCATATGAAGTTGTGCCACCATTGATGCAACCCGAAGGTAATATGACAATTAAAAGCCCCTTCCATCCCGAGTTCTCTTTTGCATACTCGACTGAGCGTAAACCACCAAGACGGCTCCAAATTGAAACATGGGGACAAATAAAGAAGGATCGCAAGCCACAGGTTGGAGACTGTTGGATCTCTTTGCTTCATCATGGAGACATAGGTGTTATTCTTTTTTATGTCATTTTACCTATGAGGAAGGACTAGGTCCTATGAGGGAGGACTATGTCATTTTTTGTTTTTTTGTTTTATGAGACTTTAACTTTGTATGATTAAGATGATGATGATGAGTTGTTAGATCTTGTGTAATTAATGGTTTCCTTGATTTTCTTATTAGCTAGCATCGAGTTCTCTCTATATGTATAGTAACTAGTAGCGTCGACCAAGCACAAAGAAAGAGAGGTAACTTCTCTCTATTAGCTAGCTAACACAACATGAAACCCCTAAATTAACCCTCCAAAACCCCTAAACCCCCTTCCAAAAAACGCCAGCGCCTGACGCGTGGCGGCCTTTTGGTCCCGGTTGGTGTTACCAACTGAGACTAAACGTACTCCTGCCTAGGCGCCTCGCAGCAGCCATGTGGAGCCCCTTTGGTCCCGGTTCGTAAGCGAACAAGGACTAAAGGTTTTGGGTATTAGTCTCACTTGATTTGTCCCGGTTCCAGAACAGGGACTAAAGGCCCTCTGGAACTGGGACTAGTTCCCTGTTTTCTACTAGTGGTTCTTCTTGCGTGGACAATGTCCTACTCTCTCACTACCTATATAAATCCAGGACACCCAACAAGATGAGTTGGAGAGCCTAGCCTCATTCTCCACACCCCTAGGGGAAAAGGTGATTTCCATGCCTCTCTAGGACCAGTTGCTTCCTCCACTAGTGCTCTTCATCTTAAGTGAAAATGAAAAAAAGTCACCCATTATAGGATCAGATGTAATTAGGAGTATCAGAATACAACCTTTAAAAGTTTCTTCAAAAAGAAAGAGTGTAAGGATAAGAATCGTGTGGCATGTCATGCTCTCACTCTAGTGTTTAAGAGCATGATTATTTTGTTAAAAATATGAATGTTTCTTATTCCAAGGAGGATATCCTGCACAAGAAGAAGCCCAAGAAAGGAGGCAAGTCCTCCTCCACAAAGTATTAATGGATAAAGGAGCATGGAGATCACAACTGGTTTCTTGGAGAGGCTGCTGTGAGTTTCTTATGATATTCTTCTTTGTAGTGATGTCAGGTGATCTTAATGTAATATGTTCTATGTGGCGCTATTGCTTTTGGAAAACATTGTGTTGCTCTGGTGCATGCACTCTTTTGCAAGATGTTAAAGTCCCAACTAGCAGACTTATCTATAAGAAATGAATAGTTCTTCTGTCAGATCCTAGCATATTTTAAATCGGAATGTTAGAGGAATTAATTCTAGTAACAAAATGTTGGACATTTGAAACAAAATATAAGCATTTTCTTGCTCCATTGTGTGTTTTCAAGAAACCAAAAGAGAGAGTTTCGATATTGCTTACATAAAAAAGTTTTGTCCAATAAGACTGTAAAATTTTGAATATTACCTCTCAGTGGGAGCAACTGGTGACCTATTAGCTTGGAATGGCAACATCTTCCATGGAGAATGTCTCTTCAAAAATAGATTTTCGATATTTATCGTATTCACCTCAGTTCATACTCGTGATTCTTGGATAATCAATAATATTAATGGATCCCGTGGTGATGAAAATAAAGCTTTGTTATTGGTTGGTTTCGGAACATTCACATGCTTGGGGACACTGATTTGTTGGTCATGGGGGACAATAACTATATCAGGTACCTTCATAATAGAAACAGAGGAACACATGACTTATCAAACATGATGTAGTTTAATGAGGACATTAGTGAGTTGTCTCTAGCTCAAATCCCTTTAAAGGACAGGAATTTTAGTTGCATAAAAATGTAGGATGCACCACTTATGCAACAAAAATTTGATTGGTTCCTCACTTCTGAGAGCTGGACAAATAACTACCCAAACACATTGGCTTTGTTGCTTTGAAAACATCTTTCAGATCAATCCCCTTGTGATATTTCCATTAGGACTAAGATTCCTAAATCCACTATATTACCATAATTGATTTTTTTGGTTAAAGCATACAATTTTATGGAAGTAGTACACAACATAGGGACTCATAGTGTGCAAGAACAAAATAGTCCCAAGTTGATCACTACTAAACTCAAAAGGATTAGGAAAGGGTTAAAATTTTGGGCTAAATATCTCTCGAGTTTGGAAGGAAACAATAACATCGCCAATGATATTATTTCTATATGGTATTGCTTTGAAGAATACACGCCTCTAGATGTAATCAAAAGCAATGGCCGAGATATTCCAAAAGAGCATTTCCTGAAACTTCTCTCCTATCAAATAATATACTAGAAACAAATGGCAACAATTGGATGGGTGAAGTTTGGAGATGAAAATTCAAAATTCTTTCAAGAAAAAGCAACTATCAAGTGTAGAGAAAATCACATAGTTTTCTTGCTAGATGAATTTGGCTATGAGCATTCAAATCACCATGCAAAGGTTGCCCTCCTATGGAAGGCTTTCGAGGAAATATGTGTTGGAAATATGCCCTAGAGGCAATAAATAACGTGTTTATTCTTATATTTCCTTGTTCATGATAATTTTTTATTATATTTGTATTGATTGGAAACACATTGCATGTGTGGATAAATAGACAACACTTTGTCCCTAATATGCCTCTAGTGAACTAGCTCGTTGATCAAAGATGATCAAGGTTTCCTAACCATTTACATGTGATGTCATTTGATAACAGGATCACATCATTAGGGGAATGATGGGATGGACAAGACCCAAACTATAAACGTAGCATATGATCATGTCAGTTTATTGCTACAGTTTTCTGCATGTCAAGTATATGTTCCTATGACCATGAGATCATGCAACTCACGGACACCGAAGGAGTGCCTTGTGTGTATCAAACGTCACCACGTAACTGGGTGACTATAAAGGTGCTCTATAGGTATCTCCGAGGGTGTCTATTGGGTTGGCATGGATGAACACTGGGATTTGTTACTCCGTGTGACAAAGAGGTATCTCAGGGCCCACTCGGTAATGCAACATCACAATAAGCCTTGCAAGCAATGTGACTAAGTGTTAGCTATGGGATCTTGTATTACAAAAACGAGTAAAGAGACTTGCCGACAACGAGGTTGAACTAGGTATGGAGATACCGACGATCGAATCTCGGGCAAGTAACATACCGAAGAACAAAGGGAACATCATACGGGATTAACTGAATCCTTGACATAGAGGTTCGACCGATAAAGATCTTTGTAGAATATGTAGGAATCAATATGGGCATCCAGGTCTTGCTATTGGTTATTGACCGTAGAGGTGTCTCGGTCATGTGTGCATAGTTCTCGAACCCATAGGGTCTGCACACTTATGGTTTGGTGACGTTTCGGTAGTATAGAGTTATGCATGGTGGTGACTGAAGGTTGTTCGGAGTTCCTGATGTGATCCCGGACGTCACAAGGAGCTCTAGAATGGTCCGGAGGTAAAGATTGATATATAGTAAGTCCTATTTTGGTCACCGGAAAAGTTCCGAGCTCATCGGTAGTGTACCGGGAGTGCCGGGAGGGTACCGGGGACCATCGGGAGGGGTATTTCGACCCAAGAGGCTACATGGGCTGTGGGAGAAGGAATACCAGCCCTTAGTGGGCTGGCCGAAGGCCCACAGGAAGCCCATGCGACTAGGAAGAAAACCCAAGGTGGAAAGAAAGGCAAAAAGTGTGAAATAAGGAAGGAGTTCTAATCCTACTAGGAGTAGAGGAGGAGGACTCTGCCCTCCACTTCGGCCGAAGTGGATTTGTCTCCCTTGGGAGCCAAGTATCCTCCCTCCCCTCCTCCTATATATACTAGAGGTTTTGAGGATTTTTGACACAGAATTTTAGCCATGTGTTGCCCTCTCCTCTAGTCCGTAGTTTCTCCTCTAGATTGGTTTTAGTAGTGCTTAGGCAAAGCCTTGCTGGAATTACTCCACCACCATTGCCGCAATGCCGTCGGGCTGCCGGAGAACTCATCTACCTCTCCACACCCACTTGTTGGATCAAGAAGGCGGAGATCATCATCAAGCCGTACGTGTACTGAACGCGGAGGTGCCGTCTGTTCGGCGCTAGATCGGGACGGATCGTGATTGGGTCGCGGGACGCTCAGCGATTTGGATCACGAAGACGTTCGACTACATCAACCGCGTTTCTCAACGCTTCTTGCTTAGTGATCTACAAGGGTATGTAGATCCATTCTCCCCTCTCGTAGATGCTCATCTCCTAGATTGATCTTGGTGAAGCGTAGGAATTTTTTTGTTTCCCATGCGACGTTCCCCAACAGTGGCATCATGACCTAGGTCTTTGTGTAGATGAGATCTCGAGTAGAACACAAAATGTTTGTGGGTGTTGATGCTTAGATTGCTTCCTCCCTTGGTCGTGTTTTGGTTCAGCGGTATTGTGGGATGAAGCGGCCCAGACCAACCTTACTCGTACGCTTACGAGAGACTGGTTCCATCGACTGACGTGTAACTTCGTTGCACAAAGATGGCTGGCGGGTGTCTGTTTCTCCTACTTTAGTTGGATCGGATTCGATAAAGGCGGTCCTTGAGAAGGTTGAAAAGCAACTTATGTATCATCGTTGTGGTTTTTGCGTAGGTGAGAATTGTTCTTGCTAGATACCCATAGCAGCCACGTAAAACATGCAACAACAATTAGAGGACGTCTAACTTGTTTTTGCAGGGTATGTTGTGATGTGATATGGCCAATTACATGATGAGATATATGTGATGTATGAGATGATCATGTGTTGTATAGAATATCACGACTTGCATGTCGATGAGTACGGCAACAGGCAGGAGCCATAGGGTTGTCTTTAATTATTGTATGACCCGCGTGTCAATCATTAAGCGCTATGTAATGCTTTACTTTATCACTAAACGGTAGCAATAGTAGTAGAAGCATGGTGGGCATGACAAGCCCGATGGTGACACGTTGATGGAGATCAAGATGATGGAGATCATGGTATCATGCCGGTAATGATGGAGATCATGCCGATGCTTTCAAGATGGAGATCAAAAGAACAAGTTCATGGCCATATCATGTCACTTATTATTTGCATGTGTTGTTAATCCTTTTATGCACCTTCTTTTGCTTAGGACAACGGTAGCATTATAAGGTGATCCCTCACTTAAATTTCAAGGTAAAATTGTGTTCTCCTTGAGTGTGCACCATTGAAAAAGTTCTTCGTGTCGAGACACCACATGATGATCGGGTGTGATAGACTCTACATTCACATACAACGGGTGCAAGACACTGTTGCACATGTAGAACACTCGGGTTAAACTCGACGAGCCTATCATATACATACATGGACTCGAAACACAAGAGACCGAAAGGTCGAACATGAGTCATATAGTAGATATGATCAACATGATGATGTTCACCATTGAAACCACCTCAACTCACGTGATGATCGGACTTGAGTTGGTGAATTTGGATCATGTATCATTCATATGACCTGAGGGATGTCAATTTGAGTGGGAGCTTTAGTAATTTGATTAACTAAACTCATTATCTTGAACAATAGTCTAAGTAACCTTTGCATATTTATGTTGTAGGTCAATGGCTCACGCTGTAGCACCCTTGAATTTTAATGCGTTCCTAGAGAAAGCTAAGTTGAAAGATGATGAAAGTAACTTTTTGGACTTGGCCCATAATCTGAGGATTACCCTCACGGCTTCCCAGAAGGCATATGTCCTTGATGCACCGCTTGGTAACCAACCCGCAGACTTGTCATCCGAAGACGTTAAGAACGCTTGGGAGGCACGTTGTGGAGATTACTCAATAGTTCAGTGTGCAATATTGTATGTCTTAGAACCGGGACTTCAAAGACGTTTTGAACGTCATGGAGAATATGAGATGTTCCAGGAGTTGGAGTTTACCTTTAAGAAGAATGCCCGAATCGAGAGGTATGAGACCTCCGATAAGTTCTATGCTGGCAAAATGGAGGAGAACGGGTCTATCATTGAACATATACTCAGAATGTCTGGGTATTCGACTCGTCTGGAGTAGTTAGGGATGCCCCTTCCGCCAGAGGCGATCACTGACGGAGTTCTTCAATCATTGCCACCAAGCTGAACTATAACATGCACGGAATGAACAAGTCAGTCGCCGAGCTGTTTGTGATGCTAAAAGTCGCTGAGTCTAAAATCCATAATGAACATCAAGTGTTGATGGTCAATAAAACCACTAGTTTCAAGAAGATTGGCAAGGGCAAGAAGGGTAACTCCAAGAAGGGTGGCAAAGCAGTTGCTCCTCCCGTGAAGAAACCCAAGGCTCGACCCAAGCCAGAAACTGAGTGCTTTCATTGCAAGGGAACTGGTCACTGGAAGCGGAACTACCCCAAGCATCTGGCTGACAAGAAGGCGACCAACAACAAACAAGGTATATATGATATACATGTTATTGATGTGTACCTTACTAGCTCTCGTTGTAGTGCTTGGGTATTTGATACCGGTTCGGTTGCTCACATTTGCAACTCAAAATAGGAACTACGGAATAGACGAAGGATGGCGAAGGACGAAGTGACGATGCACGTGGGAAATGGTTCCAAGGTTGATGTGATCGCCGTCAGCATGCTCTCTCTTCGATTTCCATCGGGATTAGTGATGAACCTGAATAATTGTTATTTAGTACCTGCGTTAATCATGAACATTATATATGGATCTTGTTTATTGCGAGACGATTACTCATTTAAATAAGAGAATAATGGTCGTTCTATTTATATGTGTAATATCTTTTATGGTCATGCACCCAGTGCGAGGGGTTTATTCATATTGAATCTTGATAGTGATGATACACATGTTCATAACATTGATGCCAAAAGATGTAGAGTTGATAGTGATTTTACCACTTTCTTCTAGCACTACCGTTTGGGTCATATTGGTGTAAAATGCATGAGGAAGCTCCATGTTGATGGACTTTTGGAGTCACTTTATTTTGAATCACTTGACACATGTGAACCATGCCTCATGGGCAAGATGACTAAAACGTCGTTCTCTGGAACAATGGAACAGGCAAGTGACTTGTTGGAAATCATACATACTGACGTGTGCGGTCCAATGAATGTTGCAACGCACGGTGGATATCGTTATTTTCTCACCTTCACTAATGACTTAAGTAGATATGGGTATATTTACTTAAAGAAACACAAGTATGAAACGTTTGAAAAGTTCAAGAAATTTCAGAGTGAAGTTGAGAATCATCGTAACAAGAAGATTAAATTCCTACGATCTGATCGAGGAGGTGAATATCCGAGTTATGAGTTTGGCAGTCACTTCAGACAGTGTGGAATTGTTTTACAATTGACACTGCCTGGAACACCACAGCGTAGTGGTGTGTACGAACGTCGTAATCGAACCTTATTAGATATGGTGCGTTCTATGATGTCTCTTGCCGATTTGCCACTATCGTTTTGGGGTTATGGATTAGAGACAACTGCATTCACTTTAAATAGGGCACCATCAAAATCCGTTGACACGACACCATATGAACTGTGGTTTGTCAAGAGGCCAAAGTTGTCGTTTCTTAAAGTTTGGGGATGTGATGCTTATGTCAAAAAGCTTCAGCCTGAAAAGCTGGAACCCAAAGCGGAGAAATGCGTCTTCATAGGATACATGAAACAGACAGTTGGGTATACCTTCTATCTCAGAGCCGAAGGCAAAGTGTTTGTCGCTAAGAACAGAACATTTCTTGAGAAATAGTTTCTCTCAAAAGAAGTGAGTGGGAGGAAAATAGAGCTTGATGAGGTTATTGAACCTTAGTTCAACCGGAGAGTAGCGCGGCGTAGAAAGATGTTTCTGTAGAGCGTACAACAGTTGAATAGGAAGTTAATGATGATGATCATGAAGCTTCGGATCAAGTTACTATTGAACCTCGTAGGTCGACAAGGGCGTGTACTACTCCTGAGTCGAACATCAACCCTGTCTTGGAGGTCATGTTGTTGGACAAGAAGGAACCTATGAGCTATGGAGGAGCGATGATGGGCCCGGATTCCGAGAAATGGTTAGAGGCCATGAAATCTGAGATGGGATCCATGTATGAAAACAAAATGTGGACTTTGGAAGTATTACCTGAAGGGCGAAAGGCCATTCAGAACAAATGGATCTTTAAGAAGAATACGGACGCGGACGGTAATATCACCGTCTATAAATCTCGACTTGTAGCAAATGGTTTTTCACAAGTTCAAGGAGTTGACTACGATGAGACATTCTCACCCGTAGCGATGCTTAAGTCCATCAGAATCATGTTAGCAATAGCTGCATATTTCGACTATGAAATTTGGCAGATGGATGTCAAAACAACGTTCCTCAATGGTTTCCTTCAGGAAGAGTTGTATACAATGCAACCAGAAGGTTTTGTCTATCCAGAGAATGCTGACAAAGTTTGCAAACTCCAGCGATCCATTTATGGACTGGTGCAAGCATCTCGGAGTTGGAATAAGTGCTTTGATGAGGTGATCAAAGCAGTTGGGTTTGTACAAGTTTATAGAGAAGCTTGTATTTACAATAAAGTGAGTGGGAGCTCTATAGCTTTTCTAATATTATATGTGGATGACATATTGCTGATTGGGAACAATATAGAAATGCTGGAAAGCGTGAAGGAATATTAGAACAAGAGTTTTTCAATGAAGGACCTAGGAGAAGCTGCTTTCATATTAGGCATTAAGATCTATAGAGATAGATCGAGACGCTTAATAGCACTTTCACAGAGCACATACCTTGATAAAGTTTTGAAGAAGTTCAAAATGGATCAGTCCAAGAAGGGGTTCTTGCTTGTGTTACAACGTGTGAAGTTTAGTAAGACTCAATGCCGAGTGACTGTAGAAGATAGAGAGAAGATGAGTGTCATCCCCTATGCTTGAACCATAGGCTCTATCATGTATGCAATGCTGTGCACAAGACCCGATGTCAGCCTTGCCATAAGTATGGCTGGAAGGTTTCAAAGTGATCCTAGAATGGTGTTGGAAATATGCCCTAGAGGCAATAATAAATTAGTTATTATCATATTTCCTTGTTCATGATAATTTTTTATTATCCATGCTATAATTGTATTGATTGGAAACACATTACATGTGTGGATAAGTAGACAACACTTTGTCCCTAGTATGCCTCTAGTAGACTAGCTCATTGACTCCAACAGACACCCTTGGAGATACCTGTAAAGATGGTCAAGGTTTCCTAGCCATTGACATGAGATGTCATTTGATAATGGGATCACATCATTAGGAGAATGATGTGATGGACAAGACCCAAACTACAAACGTAGCATATGATCGTGTCAGTTTATTGCTACTGTTTTCTGCATGTCAAGTATATGTTCCTATGACCATGAGATCATGCAACTCACTGACATCGGAGGAGTACCTTATGTGTATCAAACGTCGCAACGTAACTAGGTGACTATAAAGGTTCCCTACAGGTATCTCCAAGGGTGTCTGTTGAGTTGGCATGGATCAAGACTAGGATTTGTTACTCCGTGTGACGGAGAGGTATCTCAGGGCCCACTCGGTAATACAAAATCACAACAAGACTTGCAAGCAATGTGACTAAGTGTTAGTCACATGATCTTGTATTATGGAAAGAGTAAAGAGACTTGCCGGTAACGAGGTTGAACTAGGTATGGGGATACCAACGATCGAATCTCGGGCAAGTAACATACTGAAGAACAAAGGGAACATCATACGGGATTAACTGAATCCTTGACATAGAGGTTCGACCGATAAAGATATTCATAGAATATGTAGGAACCAATATGGGCATCCAGGTCCCGCTATTGATTATTGACCGTAGAGGTGTCTCGGTCATGTATACATAGTTCTCGAACCCGCAGGGTCTGCACACTTAAGGTTCGGTGACGTTTCGGTAGTATAGAGTTATGCATGGTGGTGACCGAAGGTTGTTAGGAGTCCCAAACGAGATCTCGGACATCACGAGGAGCTCCGGAATGGTCCGGAGGTAAATATTGATATATAGGAAGTCCTATGTTGGTCGCCGGAAAAGTTTTGGGCTCATTGGTAGTGTACCGGGAGTGCCGGTAGTGTACCGGGAGACCATCGGGAGGGGTATTTCGACCCAAGAGGCTACATGGGATGTGGGAGGATGAATACCATCCCTTAGTGGGCTGGTGGAAGTCCCACACAAGGCCCATGCGGTTGGGAAGAAAATCCCAAAATGAAAAAGGTGGGAAAAGGCAAAAAGGGCTAAATTAGGAAGGAGTCCTAATCCTACTAGGAGTGGAGGAGGAGAACTCCTCCCTCCTGGTTCGGCCGACCCAAGGGATGCCTCCTTGGGAGGCAAGCCTGCTCCTCCTCTCCACCTATATATACTAGAGGGTTTTAGGGTTTTGGCACAAGATTTTCAGCCACGTGCTATCCGTTCCTCTAGTGCATAGTTTCTCCTCTAGATCGGATTTCTGCAATGGTTAGGCGAAGCCCTACCGGAATAGCTCCACCACCATCGCCGGAGCACCGTCGCGCTGCCGGAGAACTCTTCTACCTCTTCGCTCCTTCTTGCTAGATCAAGAGGGCAGAGATCGTCATCGAGCTGTACGTGTGCTGAACGCGGAGGTGTCGTTCGTTCGGCGCTAGATCAGAAGGACCGTGATCAAGATCGCGGGACGGATCGTGATGAGATCGTGGGACGGGTTGTGATGAGTTTGCGGGACGGATCGTTATTGGATCGTGGGATGGATCGTGATGAGATCGCGGGACGCACGGCGATTTGGATCGCGAAGATGTTCGACTACACCAACCGCGGTTCTTAACGCTTCCCGCTTAGCGATCTACAAGGGTATGTAGATCCACTCTCCTCCTCGTAGATTCTCATCACCATGGATAGATCTTGCGCGTGCATAGGAAATTTTTTGTTTCCCATGCAACGTTCCCCAATAGTGGTATTAGAGCTAGGTCTATCTGTAGATGACATCTCGAGTAGAACACAAAGAGTTTGTTGGCGTTGATGCTTAGATAGCTTCCTCCTTTAGTCGCGTTTTGGTTCAGCGGTATTGTGGGATGAAGCGGCCCGGACCAACCTTACTCGTATGCTTACGAGAGATTGGTTGCATCGAATGACATGTAACCTCGTTGCACAAAGATGGCTGGCGGGTGTCTGTTTCTCCTGCTTTAGTTGGATCGGATTCGACAAAGGCGGTCCTTGAGAAGGTTGAAAAGCAACTAGTGTATCACCGTTGTGGTTTTTGCGTAGATGAGAATTGTTCTTGGTAGATACCCGTAGCAGCCACGTAAAACATGCAACAACAATTACAGGACGTCTAACTTGTTTTTGCAGGGTATGTTGTGATGTGATATGGCCAATTACATAATGTGATATATGTGATGTATGAGATGATCATGTGATGTATAGATTATCACGACTTGCATGTTGCTGAGTACGGCAACCGGCAGGAGCAATAGGGTTGTCTTTAATTATTGTATGACCTGTGTGTCAATCATTAAGCGCTATGTAATGCTTTACTTTATCGCTAAACGGTAGCAATAGTAGTAGAAGCATGTTGGGCGCGTCAACCCCGATGGCGACATGTTGATGGAGATCAGGATGATGGAGATCATGGTGTCGTGCCGATGACGATGGAGATCATGCCGGTGCTTTCAAGAAGGAAATCAAAAGCACAAGTTCATGGCCATATCATGTCACTTATGATTTGCATGAGATGATAATCCTTTTATGCACTTTGTTTTGCTTAGGACGACAGTAGCATTATAAGGTGATCCCTCAGTTAAATTTCAAGATGAATTGTGTTCTCCCCGAGTGTGCACCGTTGCGAAAGTTCGTCGTGTTGAGACACCATGTGATGATCGGGTGTGATAGACTCTACATTCACATATAACGGGTGCAAGCCAGTGTTGCACATGCAGAACACTCGGGTTAAACTTGACGAGCCTAGCATGTACAAACATGGCCTCGGAACACAAGAGACCGAAAGGTCGAACATGAGTCATATAGTAGATATGATCAACATGATGATGTTCAGCATTGAAACCACCTCAACTCACGTGATGATCGGACTTGAGTTGGTGAATTTGGGTCATGTATCACTCGAATGACTGGAGGGATGTCAATTTGAGTGGGAGTTCTTAAGTAATATGATTAATTGAACATATTATCATGGACATAGTCAGTAGTGTCTTTGGAAACTGTGTTGTAGATTACTAGCTCACGCTGTAGGTCCCTTGAATTTTTATATGTTCTAGAGAAATAGAGTAGAAAGATGATGGTAGCAATATTGCGGACTGGCTCCGTGATCTGAGGATTGTCCTCATTGCTGCATAGAAGGCTTATGTCCTTAATGCACCGCTCGGTGCGCCAACCCCTCTAGAGTTGTTTGTAGATGTTGTGAACATCTGACAGACACGCTCTGATAACTACTTGATAGTTTAGTGCATCATGCATTACAGCTTATAATTGAGGCTCCGAAATGTTTTGAGCGTCATGGAACATATGAGATGTTCTAAGAGCTGAAATTAGGATCTCAGGCTCGTGCCCGTGTTGCGAGATATGAGATCTCCAACAAGATTATTTGCCTGTAAGATGAAGGAGAATAGCTCAATCGTTGTGCATGTGCTAAGATTGTCTGGGTGCTACAATCGCTTGAATCGAGTGGGAGTTGATCTTCCAGATAAGATAGTGATTTATATTGTTCTCCAAGTCACTGTCACTAAGCTACTAGAACTTGGTGATGAACTATAAATGCCAGGGATAGAAATAATGATCCCTAAGCTGTTCGCGATGTTTGACACTGCGAAGGTAGAAATCAAGAAGGAGCATCAAGTGTTGATGGTTAGTAAAACCACTAGTTTCGAGAAGGGCAAGGGCAAGGAGGGAAACTTCATGGATAGTAAGTCAGTTGTTGCTCCAGTGAAGCAACCCAAAGTTGAACCCAAACCCGAGAATAAGTGCTTCGATTGTGAGGAGAGCGGTCGATGAACCGGAACAACCCTAGATACTTGGTAGATAAGAAGGCTGGCAACGTCGACAGAAGTATATTTGATATACGTGTTATTGATGTGTACCTTGCTAGTACTCCTAGTAACACCTGGGTATTGGATACCGGTTCGGTTGCTAAATGTTTGTAACTCGAAATAAAAGCTACGAAATAAACAGAGAACTAGCTAAGGGTGAGGTGACGATGTGTGTTGGAAATGTTTCCAAGGTTGATGTGATCAACATAGCACACTCTCTCTACCTTCGAGATTAGTGACGAACCTAAATAAATGTTATTTGGTGTTTTGCGTTGAGCATGAACGTGATTAGATCGTGTTTATTGCAACACGGTTATTCATTTAAGTTAGATAATAATGGTTATTCTGTTTACATGAATAATACCTTCAATGGTCATGCACCTAGTGAGAATGGTTTGTTGAATCTTGATCGTAGTAATACACATGTTCATAACATTGATGCCTAAAGATACAAAGTTAATAATGATAGTACCACATACTTGTGGCATTGCCTCTGAATGTCATGTTGGTATAAAACGCATGAAGAAACTCCATGCTGATGGATCTTTGGAATCATTCGATTTTGAATCGGTTGAGACATGCGAACCATGCCTCTTGGGCAAGATGACTAAGGACCCCATTTTCTGGTTTGATGGAGCGGGCAAGTGATTTATTGGAAATGATACATGTTGATGTATGCAATCCAATAAGTCTTGTAGCGTGCGGTGGATATCGTTATTTTCTTACCTTCACTGATGATTTGAGTAGATATAGTGTATATTTACTTAATGAAACACAAGTCTGAATCGTTTGAAAAGTTCAAGAAAATTCAGAGTGAAGTTTAAGATCATCGTGAAAAGAAGATAAAAATGTTTGCGATATGATCATGGAGGTGAATACCGGAGTTATGAGTTTGGCATACAACTTTAGACAATGTGAAAGTTGTTTCACAGCTCACGCCACCTGGAACACCATAGTGTGATGGTGTGTCCGAACGTCATAGTCATGCTCTATTGGATATGGTGCGTGCTATGATGTCTCTTATCATTTTGCTACTATAGTTTTGGGGTTATGCATTAGAGACAACTATATTCACTTTAGATAGGGCACCATCTAAATCCGTTGAGATGACACCGTGTGAATTATGGTTTGATAGAAACTTAAGCTATCATTTCTTAATGTTTGAGGATGTGACGCTTGTGTGGAAAATGTTTTCACCTAATGAGCTCGAACCCAAAGCGGACAAATGCATCTTCATAGAATACCCTAAGAACAGTTGGGTAAACCTTCTATATCAGATCCAAGCATAAAGTGTTTGTTGTTAAAACTGGGTCCTTTCTCGAGAAAGAGTTTCTCTCAAAAGAATTGAGTGGGAGGAAGATATAACTTGATGAGGTTTTTTAACCTTTGTTCAACCAGAGAGTAGTGCAGCTCAGGAATTTGTTTCTGTGAAGCCTATGTTAATTGAAGAGGAAGTTAATGATGATGATCATGAAGCTTCGGATCAAGTTACTATCAGACCTCATAGGTCGACAAGGATGTGTACTGCTCCTGAGCGGTATGACAACCCTGTCTTGGAGGTCATGTTGTTAGACAACGATGAACCTACAAGATGTGGAGAAGTGATGATGGGCCCAGATTCCGACAAATGGTTAGAGGTCAAGAAATCCGAGAAAGGATCCATGTATGAAAACCAAGTATAGAATTTAGTAGACTTGCTCGTTGGATGGCAGGTCATTGAGTACAAATGGATGATTAAAATGAAGACATACGCTCATGGTAAATGTCACCATTTGTAAAGCTTGACTTGTTGCAAAGAAGTTTACGACAAGTTCAAGGAGTTGACTGCGGTGAGACTTTCTCACTCGTAGCGATGCTAAAAGTCTGTTGGAATTATGTTAGCAGTTGCTGCATTTTTCAATTATGAAATTTGGCGGATGGATGTCAAAACATCGTTTCCTTAACGGTTTACTTGAGGAAAGGTTGTATGTGATACAACCAGAAGGTTTTATCAGTCCTAAGGATGCTAAAAGGTGTGCGAGCTCCAACAATCCATCTAAGGGCTGGAGCAAGCATCTCGGAGTTGGAATATACATTTTGATGAGGTGATCAAAGTTTTTAGTCTATACAAAGTTTATGAGAAATTTTTATTTACAATAAAGTGAGTGGGAGCACTATAGAGTTTCTAGTAAGCATATGTGGCTGACATATTGTTGATCGGAAATGATGTAGAATTTCCAAAAAGCATAAACGGTTGTTTGAAAAGAGTGTTTCAAAGGAAGACCTGGATAAAGCTACCTAATTGTTGAGCATCAAGATCTATTGATATAGATCAAGATGCTTGATGAGATTTTCAATGAGTACATACCTTGACAAGATTTTGAAAGAGTTCAAAATAGATCAGTCAGAGAAAGCGTTCTCGCCTAATTTGTACAGCGTGAAGTTTAGTAAGACTCAAAGCTCGACAACGGCAGAAGAAAGATAAAGGAAGAATGTCGTCCCCTATGCTTAAGCCATAGGCTCTATATTACGCCATGCTGTGTACCGCACCTCTGCGTGCCTTGCCATGAGTCTGTCAAGGGGTACAAGAGTGATCCAGGAGTGGATCACTGGAGAGCGGTCAAGATTATCCTGAGTAACTAAAAGACTAAGGAGATGTTTCTCGATTATGGAGGTGATAAAGAGTTCATCGTAAAGAGTTACGTCGATGCAAGCCTTAAACACCAATCCGGATGACTCGTAGTAGCAATCTAGATACATATAGTGGAGAAGCCATTTGGAATAGTACCAAGTGGAGTGTGGTAGCAGTGTTTACAATTTGACATGGGGATTTGCAAAGCACACACGGATTGGAATGTGGCAGACCCGTTGACTATAAGACCTCTCTCACATGCAAAGCATGATCGAGCCCCAGAACTCATTGGGTGTTAGATTCATAACAATGCGAATCAGATGGTGATGTGAACTAGATTATTGACTCTAGTGCAAGTGGGAGACTATTGGAAATATGCCCTAGAGGCAATAATAAATTATTTATTATCATATTTCCTTGTTCATGATAATTGTTTATTATCCATGCTATAATTATATTGATTGGAAACCCATTACATGTGTGGATAAGTAGACAACACTTTGTCCCTAGTATGCCTCTAGTAGACTAGCTCGTTGATAAGAGATGGTCAAGGTTTCCTAGCCATTGACATGAGATGTCATTTGATAACGGGATCACATCATTAGGAGAATGATGTGATGGACAAGACCCAAACTACAAACGTAGCATATGATCGTCTCAGTTTATTGCTACTGTTTTCTGCATGTCAAGTATATGTTCCTATGACCATGAGATCATGCAACTCACTGACATCGGAGGAGTACCTTGTGTGTATCGAACGTCGCAATGTAACTAGGTGACTATAAAGGTGCTCTATAGGTATCTCCAAGGGTGTCTGTTGAGTTGGCATGGATCAAGACTGGGATTTGTTACTCCGTGTGATGGATAGGTATCTTAGGTCCCACTCGGTAATACAACATCACAATAAGCCTTGCAAGCAATGTGACTAAGTGTTAGTCATAGGATCTTGTATTATGGAACGAGTAAAGAGACTTGCCGGTAGCGAGGTTGAACTAGGTATGGAGATATCGACGATCGAATCTCGGGCAAGTAACATACCAAAGAACAAAGGGAACATCATACGGGATTAACTGAATCCTTGACATAGAGGTTTGATCGATAAAGATCTTCATAGAATATGTAGGAACCAATATGGGCATCCAGGTCCCACTATTGGTTATTGACCGTAGAGGTGTCTCGGTCATGTCTACATAGTTCTTGAACCCGCAGGGTCTGCACACTTAAGGTTCGATGACGTTTTGGTAGTATAGAGTTATGCATGGTGGTGACCAAAGTTTGTTCGGAGTCCCGGATGAGATCCTGGACATCACGAGGAGCTCCGGAATGGTCCAGAGGTAAAGATTGATATATAGGAAGTCCTATTTTGGTCGCCGGAAAAGTTTCGGGCTCATCGGTAGTGTACCGGGAGTGCCGGTAGTGTACCGGGAGACCATCAGGAGGGATATTTCGACCCAAGAGGCTACATGGGCTGTGGGAGGATGAATACCAGCCCTTAGTGGGCTGGTGGAAGTCCCACACAAGGCCCATGCGGCTGGGAAGAAAAGCCCAAAAGGAAAAAGGTGGAAAAAGGCAAAAAGGGCTAAATTAGGAAGGAGTCCTAATCCTACTAGGAGTGGAGGAGGAGGACTCCTCCCTCCTGGTTTGGCCGACCCAAGGGCTGCCTCCTAGAGAGGAAAGCCTCCTCCTCCACTCCTCCTATATATACTAGAGGGTTTTAGGGTTTTGGCACAAGATTTTCAGCCATGTGCTATCCGTTCCTCTAGTGCATAGTTTCTCCTGTAGATCGGATTTCTGCAGTGCTTAGGCGAAGCCCTGCTGGAATAGCTCCACCACCATCGCCGGAGCGCCATCGCGCTGCTGGAGAACTCTTCTACCTCTCCGCTCCGTCTTGCTGGATCAAGAAGGAAGAGATCGTCATCGAGCTGTACGTGTGCTGAACGCGGAGGTGCTGTCCGTTCGGCGCTAGATCGGAAGGACCGTGATCAAGATCGCGAGACGGATCGTGATGAGATCATGGGACAGATCGTGATGATATCGCGGGACGGATTCTGATGATTTCGCGGGATGGACCATGATTGGATCGCGGGATGGATCGTGATGAGATCGCGGGACGCATGGCGATTTGGATCGCGAAGATGTTCGACTACACCAACCGCGTTTCTTAACGGTTTCCGCCTAGCGATCTACAAGGGTATGTAGATCCACTCTCCTCCTCATAGATGCTCATCACCATGGATAGATCTTGCGTGTGCGTAGGAATTTTTTGTTTCCCATGCAACGTTCCCCAACAAATGGAGCACTAGACGGCGGTCAACAATATCCTTAAGTACCTGAAAAGGACTAAGGAAATGTTTCTCGTTTATGGAGGTGATCAAGAGCTCGCCATAAAGGGTTACGTCAATGCAAGCTTTGACACTGATCCAGATGACTCTAAGTCGCAAACCGGATACATATTTATTCTCAACGGGGGAGCGGTAAGCTGGTGCAGTTCCAAGCAAAGCATGGTAACCGATTCAACATGCGAAGCGGAGTACATCGCAGCCTCGGAGGCAACAAAGGAAGGTGTCTGGATGAAGCAGTTCATGACAGATCTTCGAGTAGTGCCTAGTGAACTGAATCCAATGACTCTGTTCTGTGACAACACTGGTGCCATTGCCGTTGCCAAGGAACAAAGGTTTCAAAAGAGGACCAGACACATAAATCGACGTTTCAATTCCATTCGCGATTACATCGAGGAGAAGGACATAAATATTTGCAAAGTACACACAGATCTGAATGTTTCAGACCCGTTGACTAAACCTCTTCCAAGGGCTAAACATTATCAACACCAGAACTGCATGGGTGTTCGGTTCATTACAATGTAAATCACATAGTGATGTGAACTAGATTATTGACTCTAGTGCAAGTGGGAGACTATTAGAAATATGCCCTAGAGGCAATAAATAAAGTGTTTATTATTATATTTCCTTGTTCATGGTAATTTTTTATTATCCATGCTATAATTGTATTGATATGAAACACATTGCATGTGTGGATAAATTGACAACACTTTGTCCCTAGTATGCCTCTAGTGAACTAGCTCGTTGATCAAAGATGGTCAAGGTTTCCTAGCCATTGACATGTGATGTCATTTGATAACAGGATCACATCATTAGGAGAATGATGGGATGGACAAGACCCAAACTATAAACGTAGCATATAATCGTGTTAGTTTATTGCTATAGTTTCTACATGTCAAGTATATGTTCCTATGACCATGAGATCATGCAAATCACGGACACTGGAGGAGTGGCTTGTGTGTATCAAATGCCGCAATGTAACTAGGTGACTATAAAGGTGATCTACAGGTATCTCCGAGGGTGTCTATTGGGTTGGCATGGATCAACACTGGGATTTGTTACTCCGTGTGACGGAGAGGTATCTCAGGGCCACTCGGTAATGCAGCATCACAATAAGCCCTGCAAGAAATGTGTCTAAGTGTTAGCCACATGATCTTGTATTACGGAAATGACTAAATAGACTTGCCGACAACGAGGTTGAACTAGGTATGGAGATATCGACGATCGAATCTCGGGCAAGTAACATACCGAAGAACAAAGGGAACATCATACAGGATTAACTGATCCTTGACATAGAGGTTCGACCTATAAAGATCTTTGTAGAATATGTAGGAATCAATATGGGCATCCAGGTCCCGCTATTGGTTATTGACCGTAGAGGTGTCTCAATCATGTCTACATAGTTCTCGAACCCGTAGGGTCTGCACACTTAAGGTTTGGTGACGTTTTAGTGGTATAGAGTTATGCATGGTGGTGACCGAGGGTTATTCAGAGTCCCTGATGTGATGCCGGACGTCATGAGGAGCTCCGGAATGGTCCGGAGGTAAAGATTGATATATAGGAAGTCATGTTTTGGTCACCGGAAAAGTTCTGGGCTCATGGGTAGTGTACCGGGAGTGCCGGGAGGGTATCGGGGACCATAGGGAGGGGTATTTCGACCCAAGAGGCTACATGGGCTGTGGGAGTAGGAATACCAGCCCTTAGTGGGCTGGCCGAAGGCCCACAGGAAGCCCATGCGGCTAGGAAGAAAACCGAAGGTGGAAAGAAAGGCAAAAAGTGGGAAATAAGGTAGGAGTCCTAATCCTACCGGGAGTAGAGGAGGAGGACTTCTCTCTCCACTTTGGCCGAAGTGGATTTGGCTCCCTTGGGAGCCAAGTGTCCTCCCTCCCCTCCTCCTATATATACTAGAGGTTTTGAGGCTTTTTGACTTAGAATTTTAGCCATGTGCTACCCTGTCCTCTAGTCCGTCGTTTCTCCTCTAGATCGGTTTCAGTAGTGCTTAGGCGAAGCCCTACTGGAATTACTCCACCGCCATCGCCACAACGCCGTCACGCTGCCGGAGAACTCATATACCTCTCTACTCCCTCTTGTTGGATCAAGAAGGCGGAGATCATCATCAAGCCGTACGTGTGCTGAACGTGGAGGTGTCGTCCGTTTGGCGCTAGATCGGGACAGATCGTGATTGGATCGCGGGACGCTCGGCGATTTGGATCGCAAAGACGTTCGACTACATCAACCGCATTTCTCCATGCTTCCTGCTTAGCGATCTGCAAGGGTATGTAGATCCACTCTCGCCTCTCGTAGATGCTCATCTCCTAGATTGATCTTGGTGAAGTGTAGTAAATTTTTTGTTTCCCATGCGACGTTCCCCAACAATATGGTCACACACTGCAGTCACTAGTAACTTCATCAACATAGAGTCCACCATTCATAGATCGCATAACCTTGATAACTTGGAATCTCCTTTTTCCAAGCAACAAATTGATGATATTATTAAACAACTCCCATCTCACAAGGCCCCAGGTCCTCATGGTTTCAATGGGGATTTTATAAAAGCTTGTTAGCACTAAGGACTTCTACAAGTTTGTTGGTGATTTTTTCCATGGCAGAGTTAGTTTTCATTGTATCAATGCTTCATTCATGACACTCATCCCCAAGAAATATACCCCTCTTAGTGCAAATGATTTCAGATCCATCTCACTCTTAAATTGCATCCTCAAAATCATCACAAAGCTTTTAGCAAAAACACTTCAAAAAGTGATTCTCAAGTTGTTCCACCCAAACCAGTATGGATGTATCAAAAATAGGACTATTCATGACTATTTGGCTTGGGCTTTTGAGTGTTTTAACTAGTGTCATAAATCTGAACAATCAACATTTGTCATGAAACCTAATTTGGAGAAAGTTTTGATCTCACTGAGCGCAACACTATATTGGAAATTCTTCAAGCTTGAGCCTTTGGTGAAAGATGGATTAATTTGATGGGGGTGGTTTTCACTTCTGGAACTTCTTGTATTCTTATTAAATGGAGTGCCTGGAAAATTCATCCACTACAAGAGAGGTGTATGGCAAGGAGACCCACTCTCCCCCTCATTTTTATTCTTGTTGCAGATCTACTATAACCCATCCTTAATGAGGCAATGCAAAACAAAATCGTTAGTTCTTCTTTGCAAAGATATTCTTGACCAGTATTTCGAGTCATCTAGTATGTTGTTGATACCATTTTGGTGCTTCCTGATGTGCCATATCAGTTGTAGCAAATAAAGAACCCGATTCTACATTATGCTAACTACACCGGAATCAAAGTAACTATAGTAAATCTGTTATGGTTTCTATTAATATTGTATAAGAAGCCTTGTCTGGTCTAGTTGTAATCTTAGGTTGTGAAAGTGCTAATTTTCCATTTACCTACCTGGGACTACCTATACACATATGATGATTGAAGATTTCTGCCCTATACTGGAAAGAGCTGAAAGAAGCCTTACAAGGTGCTCTACCTTTCTTTCACATGATGGCAGACTAGTTCTTATCAAATCAGTCTTCTTTGATTTGCCTATTTTGTTCATGTCACCCTTTCTCCACCAGATGGAGTGACTAATCATCTCATAAAATATTTGAGGCACTTCATATGGAGAAAGTTCAGCAACGATAAAAGTGGGGCTTCTCTAATGGCTTCGAATAAGACCAGCAAACCCAAAAGTCAAGGAGGTCTGAGAATCCTTAACATTATTATCCACAACAAAGCTCTCCTCAAGAATAATCTGCACAAATTCATCAATAGAGATGATCTGCCTTGGGTGAATATTATTTAGGAAGTGTATTGCACATGTTCAATTCCTCATGAAAAAAAGGTTGGGTCCTTTTGGTGGAAATCCCATCTCAACTTGCTCATGACCTTCAAGGAAACCTACAAGTGTGTTGCAAACTATGATATTATCATTGAGTTCTACACTAGTAACTGGGATGAGGAACCACTTAAACAAAGATTCCCTGAGCTCTTTTCCTTTGTCTAAAATGCAATCATCTCGCTGTAAGACTTTTCTAATCTGTCGGATATGACTACCCATTTTCACCTGCCCCTGACCAATCTAGCACATGAGCGATTCTAAGAGGTCCAAGTAGTCATTCTTAAACTTGATCCATCAAGCAAAGACAAATGGCAGTGGCTGGGACAACCCTTAAAGTACTCCTCAATGAAAATGTACCAACATCTAATGGGTGATCAAGAGGGACATACTTTTTGAAGCACATTTGGGACTCTTCCAGCAGACAAAAAAGTAAATATATTTTTTGTATTGTAGCCCATGACAGAGTTAGCACAAGATCCATGCTAATTTCGAGAGGAATGCAGCTTGCCAATCCTCATTGTCCCAACTATGATCAAATGACTTAAGTAACCCTCACGCATACGCTCTGGGATTGCAATTATGCTCAACAATGTTGGGCCTCTTAGATCATAACTAAAAGAAGGGGAATTCTAGTATTTGAAGAGACTATGTTTGCCAAAATTTAGGTGTCCTTGCATTTTGCAATGGAAATAGTCATGTTTGGTTGTTGGAGTATTTAGATCTAGAAAAATGTCTTTGTGTTGACGTAAGACAACTATGGGGCAACGACAAGCCCTTTTTGGTTCGGTGTGGGGAGCGCAACACATAGAGAGAAACAATAACCAATCAGCAGCACACACACGAGGTTTACTCTGGTTCGGACGCTCGGAGGTGTAAGACCCTACTCATGCTTTGGTGTGGACTAATTGACTAACTCCAATGATAAGCGAGTGCATCCCTTGTCGGCAAGGCGGATGGGGGTACTACTAGCTAGTGAAAGTGGACAAAGGATCGAATCCCTCTAATGGGCACCCTGGGCCTCCTTTTATAGCTCAAAGGGTCCACTGGTAGAAAACGGGGCATCAATCCCGGTTTTAGAGGCCCTTTAGTCCCGATTCTTCTATCGGGGCAACACGATCGGGACTAATGACAATCACTTTTAGTGCCGGTTGGCTTATGAACCGCGACCAAAGGTGCTCCATGTGGCCGCTATGCGGCGCCGAGGCAGGAGGACCTTTAGTCCCGGTTCGTAACACAAACCGGGACAATAAGGCACTGGTTTTTTATCTATATTGTATTTTCATGCGGTTAAACGTATTGATATACAACATCATTAGTACAAATTATGGAAAAAACATCCAACATCAGTACAAATTAGATGGATGCAATAGACCAAGATGAATTAGAGGAAAATACAATGTTGCGTCGCAACATCGTATTTTCCTCTAATTAAACTTGGTCTATTGCATTCATCTAATTTGTAATCGTATATGTCATATCACAACTCATCATCATCATCTTAATCAACTCTTCATCATTCAACATCCAACAACTCATCATCCTCTTAATCAACGATCCTCATTATTGTAGTTATCAAAAGGTTGAAACACCAACTACTGCTAGGTAAAAAAGCGTAATAAAGGCGAACTCCGTCATCTCCCGATTGAAGAACACATATCAAACTATCTCCAACTTGTGGGATGCGCAAGTATTCCTCTCCAAGTGGTAGCATAAATGCTTGTATTGCATTTTTCCATCCTGTGATTTTTAGGGTTTCTTCACTTTATGATATCTCGTAGCTACCACTCTAATTAATCAGGAGTGGCCATAAGCTAACCATTTGCAAATCACCATTTTTGAACATCCATCTACGCATGATCTTTGGGGGGGGTATCTATTGAAAACATTAGTAATAATAACATATTTAGCAAACTAGTTTTGCTTAAGAACAATGTATACATGAAAAAGATAGATTAGTGATGCAATGGTAAAAAAAAGCTTACAAAGTTGTATGAACTAATTTATAATGGTTCAACTTGTGCACTAGTGGCACATATCCATTATAAATGTTGCCAGTCTGTTAATGCTTAGCATGATCCTCAACATCATGAATAAATGAGATGAGAAGCTTTATCTCTGAACATGTAAGTTTGGAGTCATGACTGTAGTACGTCTGATCTATTATCTGCCTAAGAAATTTGTTTACAAACGCACCTGGAGGTAGCACGGGAATCAAGTCATCCTCCGCACGCACAAAATATCTATATTATTATCACGAACATCGTCATTACCAAGATTGAAGGTAATGTTCATGTCCTCATCCAACCCATATGCGTTGCAAAATGCTCTCCAATTAGAACAACCAAAATATATGTGATCTTCGTTATTTTTCACCTTAATAACAAAAGTGTAATGCTCCATTCTTAGGTGAGCTAACTTAGGCTCTCTACTATCCTTCTCTTTAAAATGGAACTTCTTCAAGACAACGAATCTTGCATTAGAGGTAACGCATTAGCCGAATTGTACAAAACAAAATTAAAGGTTAATTAAAGCAAAAAATCACACGCTATACTTCGTTAACAAAAAATACATGTCGTCTGTACATACTATAATAATATGAAATTATTCTGTTAGCTTGACGGTGAACGGCCTATTGTTATCCAGGTGAGGATAAATGTCGCATATACCCCTGTCGTCCCAACACAAAGGGCACTAAGGGATCCTATCATCGTCGGAAGATGTCGATATTTCCCGTGTTCTTGATTCTAAGATTAAAAATCAAAGGCAAAAATATTAAGCGAGATCATCATATAATACCACTAATACATATGATATTGCTCGCGATCGCGGGGGACTCTTCATATAATATTATCATATAATATCACTAATACATCTTGAATAATCTAGTTAATGAAGCATCGAATATTATCGCTAATACAACTTGAATATTATGACATAATATCATTAATTAATACAGATCGAGTTGACGTCTCAAGGCGCAGGCGGTGGACACCCAAAGAGAAGGAACCATTGCCCGATCATAGGTCGGGTGAGATCCCTGAATAGCCTGCCAGGTATTGGAGAACCTGGCGTCCAACACAGACATGTTGCGATGGACGTGCTCATTCTCCTTCCTGACACGACGATGTACCACCTCCGCGGGGGGGGGGGGGGGGGGGGCTCCCTCTGCACCGATAGTGGCCCACGCGACCGCCACCAAAGAAGCTCCAGATCGATGACGAGACCCGGATTTCTCACCAAGGTGTGCACCCCAGAAGGTAGCACGTCCCATTGACAGCCCGACGGAGCCTAGTCCTGGACATGGCGCCTCTCAAACTGGTTGTCGGTGCCGAGTCGACGACGAGATGAGGGATTGGCAACGTCGACGAGAACAAATTGTGGCTATATAGCAAATATCATTTTATTTAACAATATTAAAAACAATACGATATTTAATATGCATTCCTATCCCTACATAGGATTGATTCCTATCCTCCACATTTCAAAGGAAAACAAAAAAGACCCTAGACAATGCTTTCTTCTGTTTATCTAGAAACATATCACAATAGCACTGCTACTACTTCTTATTCCTAGGATAATGTTGTGATCGATCAACTTCCTATCATGGCATTCCATTGTTATCATTGTATCTACATTCCTAAGATTGAACTTTAGGGTCTATTATACGTTAGTGACTTTGGGCAACCCACCGAAAAATTATTCGGTGCAATTTGACACTCATAGCAACATTATGTGGGTTACTTGCATCCCCTGTCCTAATTGTCCGACGCCAGGTTGCATCTATGTAAGGCGTCCATTCTCCAACTTTTAACCCACTGACTGGAAAATGCATCTACTTTCAGAATATTTTCTCTACCTTGTGATGGAATCATGTTTATCATTGTACTTCCCATAGGAAGCATTGGAGGTGTACAACCCCAACGATTCTTCAATGTCATCCAACATATCATGCTCTGATGACATCTGTAAACATACTATCAAATCAAAGGATTCAGTATGTCAAGACTCGGATACTCCGAATAACCAGTGTGGTTATTGGCTGGCGTATGCCGATGGAACTACCACGGGAGGTGTCGTGGTTTTGTCACGGCAGATGTCTGGGTGAACGGACTTGGATTCGAGGCCATCACTAAGGTGATGGACTCAAAGGGGTTGATTAGGACGAAGGACACGGATTTACCCAGGTTCATCCCCTCAAGTAGAGGTAATAGCCTACGTCCTGCTTGTGTTTGTATTGCTTGGTGTATCGATTACAAGGGAGCCGATTGCTTGACCTAGTTCCCGATAGTTGATCTCCCTCTCTATGTCACCCCGGGTCTCGCCTTTATATAGGAGGTCAAGACCACGGGTCATACAAGTCGTAACCGACTCTCACACCGTGTCTGGGTCTATCTCTACATTGTCTTGCCTTCCTAAGCAAGTTGTCTCCGGCGGCTCACCCGCCCGGGTCTTCATACCTTCTCCGCCCGGGCCACATCCCGGCCCATCTTATCAAGCCGCCCAACGTCTTGGGCTTAAGTCTTCACGACCCATCCTTGGGCTGGTGTATGAGCCGCCAGGTGGGACCTAGAGCCTCAGGGGCGGGTCTCACCATGGGGTTATATGCCCAACATTAGGCCCTAGGATGATTTGAGCTTGCACAGTTCAACCTGCTTCTTAACTAGCGGCGAGTCTCGCTTATGTCACCTGGAAGTAAACAATAACCTGCCATGACATCATGTCAAATCTATCAGAAAGATCCTCTGATGTCCACAACGAATCCCCTTATTAAATGGGTGGTCACAGAATCGAGGTGTCCACCTCGGTCAATCGATATCCGTCGCCTGGATTTTCGCGCCTGTTTCCACCTTTGCCTATTAAATAGGACCGCGAAGGGTGACATTTGTTTCCTCCCCGCTCGCTCTTCTTCTTCTTCCTTCTAACGCCGCCGCTCTAGTGCACCTCGCTCCGGTGACATCTTCACACCACCGTCGTTGAGGCCGCTGCATCAACCTATTTGCTCCAGAGCTCTGCTCGCGTCTGCTGCTCCATCTCCGGTAAGTTTTCCTCCCCTAGATCCTTAGTTTTGGTAGGGTTTTCACGGAGTTCCTCCGCCACTTAGAACACGAGCTTCTCTCCAATGCCAGCCATGCCTACTCCATAAAACTCGATGATATCCTTCTCCCCATTGCGGTGTACTATAGGAAATTGATAGCAGCACCGCGCTGATCTATAATTGCTCTCCGTGCCATTTTCAAACTTTTGCCGTTTTGACGGTTCGTCTCTAGGTTTGAAATAAAATCACTTTTCTCTGTTTTGTAGATCCGTAACCACAAAGATATGTTGTGAAACCTGTTTTCCACACTTAGCCAAATTTTGCTTTGTCTTCTTATAAACTTGAGACGCCATGAAATTCCGGCTCTCACTAACCTGCTCTTGGCGGCTTAATCTTATAAAATCTTAGGCTTTTAGCCGCCCTTAGTCGTCTGCCGTCCCCTGACTCGCCGTGCATTGTTACCTTGCGTAGTTTTGAACCACTGCCATGTCTCGTGCATCTAAATCGTGCAACTGGGTCGGCTCTGCTGTTACGGAAGAGTATTTGACTGACTTTGTAAACGCAGGGACCCTTCCAGCCAAAAGTGTTATTCATTGGCAGGTTTCGGGCAATGAATTGAAGCCCCGTCCTCAGGAGGGTGAGGTAGTCGTATTTACAGATCACCTCTCATGCGGGTTTAGCCCACCCGGCTCAAAATTCTTTCAGGATGTCCTTCAATTTTTCAAACTGCACCCTCAAGACCTTGCTCCCAATTTTGTCTCCAACATATGCAACTTCCATATACTCAGTGAGGTCTATTTGCAAGAAGAGTCGTCCGTGGATGTATTCCGTGAGTTCTTTTATGCAAATTGCCAGACGAAGGTGAAGGCTGGCCCGAGCTTAGAGCTTGGTGGAATTTCCATTCAGAGGCGGTGGGATATAACCTTCCCGGCTCTTCAATTGCCAAGTCACCCTAAAGATTGGAACAAAACTTGGTTTTACAGCAAAGATACCTCTCCCGAAGGAGAGCATCCCTTGTAGGGTTATCGTCCATCCCGGCTCAAAACAACATCTGAGCTCCCTAGCCGGCTGTCAGATTCCAAGTGTGTAAAATACGCTCCGGCTCACGCGAAGATCAAAGCTCTTATGGCCAATGGACTGACAGGCCTGGACTTAACTCGTTGCTGGATTTCTTGGAGGGTCATGCCTCTAAGCCGACGAAACTGTCTCATGCATGAATACACGGGCCAACCTGACGACCCCCTCTGCTTTAACTCAGCAACGTTGTCAGAGGATAACATCATGGCTGCAATCAAGAGCCTCGTTCATGAGCCTTCAGAAGCTTGCGGTGTAATCGGGTTAGCACCTTTCTGTGCCACGAACACGGCTTCAGATGTAAGGGTGACTCTTTGTATTCTCTTATCTGTATTAGCTATATTTTGGCAATCTCTTCACCTTTTGCCGGCTTATATTTTCAGGCCAATTCCGACTTCTAGAAGAAGAAATATGTTCCTCCTTTGAAGAAATCAAAGAAGAAGACCACTCCTCAGGAAGAGCCGGAAGATCAGCCGAAATCTGACGACTCAGAGGTATGACTTGACTATCCTTGCTGCCTCTTTATTCACCTTATTGACAACAATTATTCATAGGATGAGACAGAGACAAGCCACGCCAACGCTCCTGAGGTATCTTATGTTTCATCCGACTCAAACTATTTTGTACCCCAGAAGATACGATGGGTCGTTCAAAAAGTCCCACTTTCTTATCGTCTTGCTTACTTAGACCTCCAATTTCTTTAGAAAAAGCAACAGCAAACCGCCTGATGCCAGACCCGGAGCACCGGCTCTATCGTTCTCATGCCCGGGTTATCTAACTCTCCGGCTCAAAAGAAGCATCTAGCTGAGGTATCTATTCCCTCTCTGCTTGATTTTACAAATCTTTCCTTTGTAATTCCAAAATTGCCTTATATTGCCTCAACTGCTTTTCAGGTATCACCTCCTTCGTCTGGCGAATCTACGGCAACTGCTCTGCCGCCTCCAAAAAATAACCCGATGTATGTGTTTTTTCAGGCATTACATCTGAGCCTTTGGTGTTTGTAAACTTTGGGCTCTAACCTTTGTGCTCTTCAGGGCTCAAGCCAAGCAAAGGAAAACCAACAAGTCCTCCCCTGGCCCAAATGCTCAAGAACCGGAACCTGCCAAGCCGGGTGCTCCCATGCCGGATGTTGATGCCTTGGCAGCTTCCAAAGAGGCACTTGAAGAGGCTTGTCCTTCTATAGAGCCGGTTGCCGACAATATAATTCTTAAGAGTCCTTCGAGGGACCGTTCCAAGCTGCCAAGCCCTGCAAAGGTTGCTCATGAAACAACCACTCCAGACGTCCTTATTACTGGCGCCGGCTTCCACTCTCCTCAACCTCATGTGCTAACAAAGCATAGTGAGGCAACTGAAACTTCCAAGAAGCTGTAGTTTGAGCTACCCACGCTACAAAAGCTGACAACTGATGAACTTCATGCTGGTTATCTGAACCGCCTATCTACAAGCCGGGACCTGCAGCTCAAGCTTGTCAACTTGATGAAGAAGAAATATGAGGTATTCTCACTCTCCGTATACCCTTACGTAGCCCCCAAGAGCTAGGTTAATATTAGCTGATGATAATCCAGGTCTTCAAAAATTGTTAGAAGTAGAAATGCTTAGCCTGTAGGCCTCAACATATTAATAAGTAATCAGAAATCATCGTTCTTAGCCCCCAAGGTCCGGCTCAAAGTTGAGAATATTGAGTCGGAGCTTTATTCAAGTTAGCTAATAGAACCAATTGTAGCCTCCAAGGGCCGGCTCAATCTTGTTAAAGTTGAGTCGGAGCTTTATTGAAGGTAGCTAATAGAGCCAATTGTAGCCCCCAAGGGCCGGCTCAATCTTGTTGAAGTTGAGTCAGAGCTTTCATTGTAAACAACTTGAAAAGCCAGCCTGTAGCCCCCAAGTTCCGGGTTAAATTGATGATCTGGAACTGCATTGTAATCTTTGAGATCAAATAGACATTAGCCCCCAAGTGTCAGACATATTTCTTGCAATCTGCTTGAGACTTGCTTAATCTTCATTATCTGAAAAGTTCCCTCCTGACGACTCATTTCATATTTTGATATGTCACAGGAAGCTTTAGACAAAGTCGGGTCAGAAGTGGTCGGCTTAAAAATAATTTAGCCACACAGCAAGCCGCCCGAAGCAAGGATGATGAAAAGTGTTGGCTCCTTGCTGAGGAATTGACCAAGATCAAAGCCGACTTTGCCGCTTTCAAAGAGTCTGCTAAAACTAAACAAGCCGCCCTGACTCAACGAGTAGATGATGCTGACCAGCGGCTGATCATTGTGTCAGATGAGCGCCAATCTTTGAAGCGCCATATCAAAAAGATGTCAGCCGCCATATTTGGTAAGTATTTGACAACTTAACCCACATTGTGTATGTGTACTTGTACTAGCGATTTATGACGAAGAGTCCGTCTTATGTAGGTCCAAGGAGCCGCCAACTCGCTTCCGACAGCTTGCTGCCCCTGAAGGCTATTTATACTCTGATGGAACAACTTTACTGTGGAGCTATTTTCACGATCAAGGTTGTGCTCTACAAGGATACCACCCCTTCAACTATCAAAGGGGTCATAGAACTGCTTTCCACGTTACCGAAATAGATCATAGAGCTGAAGAGATCAGCCACCCGACAGGGAGCTATCGCAGCCATAAGTGGGGCACTGGCATTTGCTCCGGAATTGACCCCTGCAGACATGATGGACAGGTTTCCCTCCAAGAAAGATGATGGCTCCGAGTTTACAGAAGCTGGCTACGCACGGTGTGTGAAGGCTTCCAAAGTCCTTGCCTCCGTGTTGGCAGAAGAAGTAAACTTGGCAACATACCAGACGGCTTACAACACTGATCAAAAGAGAATCCGCGGCCCCCTCTTTGAGTCCAAGGACCTGATGCCTGACCGCAGTAAGCACCTTTTTGCTTCTGAACATGACCCGTCCCGGTTCTTTAAAGAAGGAAACTTTGCAGCTTTAACCCACTGCAACTGGGACCTAGACAATCTTCAGATCAAGGAGGTCAAAGACCCGGAGCAGGGTGACCCGTCGGCCAACTGATGGAGTTGTGAACGCCGTTTGATAAGCCGACTCTTGTGACCCGCCATGAGCGGTGTAAAACACTTTGAAATATTTTTTAGCTCTACAGAGAGAATATGTAATAGGATTGTAGTAACTTTGCCTTTGCCTGAACTGTGCCATCGCGCACATGTTAAATAGCCCGGCTTAATATATATATCATCTTCCTTGCACTTCCCATTGGATGCTTTGCTGACTCTTGGCAGCTTAATTGACCTGCAAGAATAGATGTATCCTGACGTTGTTAGGAGGGCGGCTTAAAAGCATAACCCAAAGATGTTGTATCTTCCTAATATGTTTTTTTTGAAAAACAGCTCATGTCCCGGTTCTACTAGGCTGACTCGCCACTTAAAACTCCTTAACAGTACAGGGTCTCTGTGGAGATTGGTCGTTAGATTTTTGAGCCGGCTCAAGGTCTCTAAGAGAGATTAACGGAAAGGAAGTGTGATGTCCCAGAAGAGACACGGCAGGGCATGAGTACCCTTGATAGCCCAAAAATTACCTCTCACATGACATAAATCCGTCATTTTAACCTTAAACAGCACAGGGTCCTCAAGGATTAACTGTCTAAGAGTACGAGCGGGCAACATAGCGGAGAGTCGGCAATAAATGGGAGAGTTTATCCTAGCTTTCCGTAAGCCGGCCCTCAAGTGACAAGAGCCGCCGTTTTAACCTTAACCGGTACAGGGTCTCTATGGAGATTGGCCGTCAATTTACTTGAACCAGCTCAGGGTCTCTAGGCGAGATTAACTGGTAAGAGTTCGGCGGGTCACCTGGCAAAGTAGCATTAGCTTACACGCAGGTTTAACCCTGTTTGGCTTAAGAGTCGATCAAGAGGGTGTGTAAGCTACACCCGGCGGGTGGGAAGCCCCCAAGTGACCTTTGTTGATGGAATCAACTGTTTGGCTTGAGAGCTGACCGATAGGGTTTGATAAGCTACACCCGGAGGGTGGGAAACCCCCTGGACGATTATGTTGACGGAGTCAACTTTTTGGCTTGAGAGCCAACCGATAGGGTTTGATAAGCTACACCCGGAGGGTAGGAAGCCCCCTGGACGATCCTGTTGATGGAGTCAACTTTTTGGCTTGAGAGCCGACCGATAGGGTTTGATAAGCTACACCCGAAGGGTGGGAAGCCCCCGGACTGCAAATGGCCAAGTGATTGGAATCATGCGCAATTCTTGAGACGGAACATGAGCACGCCGCCAAACTTTTGACAGCCGTCGCATTTGCGGACCAGATCCTCTGCATCCTTGTGAGCTATCAACTAGAAGAAACCATGCCGGAAAGCCTTGGCCACCAGAGATTTTGAGCCGGCGTGATGTCCGCAATCACCAGCATGAATTTCATTCAAGATTTCCTTACCCTCCTCCGGTGAGACACAACGCTGAAACACGCCGGTGATGCTACACTTGTGTAACTCGCCATTGACTATCGTCATGGACTTAGACCGTCCGGTGATCTGTCTGGCCAGATTTTCATCATCAGGTAACTCGCCCCGAATCAAGTACGCCAAGTAAGGCATAGTCCAATCCGGAATAGCATGTAGAGCCGCCACCAATTGTCCCTATGGATCAGGAACAGCCAAATCTTCCTCTGAGGGTAATTTGACGGACAAGTGATGTAAGACGTCCAGAAAGATATTAGGCGGCATCGGCTTTCGTTGAGAGCCTAACCTTGACAGGGCGTCAGCCGCCTCATTCCTGCGACGATCAATACGATCCACCTGATAACCCTTGTAGTGACCAGCAATGACATCCACCGCCTAACGATAAGCCGCCATCCGCGGATCCTTAGAATCCCAAGTGCCTGAAACTTGCCGAGCCACAAGATCTGAGTCATCAAAGCACCTTACTCGGCTTAAGTTCATCTCCTTAGCTACCCCGAGGCCATGAAGCAGGGCTTCGTATTCAGCTGCATTATCAGTGCAAGGGAACATTAGTCGGAGCACATAACAGAACTTGTCACCTTCAGGGGATGTTAAGACAACTCGTGCCCCTGATCCTTCCAGCTGCCTGGATCCATCAAAGTGTATTGTCCAGTATGTATTATCCGGCTTTTCTTCGGGCTCCTGACACTCTATCCAATCATTTTTGAAATCCAGAAGGGCTTGAGACTTGATAGGCGTACGAGGTACGTATTTCAGATTGAGAGGTCCCAGCTCCAATGCCCACTTAGCAATCCTACCAGTGGATTCTCTATTTTGAATTATATCCCCCAATGGGGCAGACCTGACCATGGTGATCTGGTGCCCTAAGAAGTAGTGCTTTAGTTTGCGGTTGGCCATGAACACCCCATACACTAGCTTCTGCCAATGTGGATACCTCTGCTTGGACTCTGTCAGGACCTCACCGATATAATAAACCGGCCTCTGAACCAGATATTCTTTCCCTGCCTCCTTGCGCTCGATCACAATTGCAGCACTACAGCCCTGTTGTTAGCCGCCACGTACAAGAGCAAGGGTTCTTTCTCAGCCGAAGCGGCTAAGACCGGTGGCTCAATGAGCTGCTTCTTGAGCGCCTCGAACGCTTCACCCGCCGCCGTACGCCAGACAAAATTGTCTGTCTTTTTCATGATTTGATACAAAGGGATGGCTTTCTCACCAAGGCGGTTTATAAACTAGCTCAATGCGGTGATCCGCCCTGCCAGGCGTTGAATATCATTGATACACGCTGACTCAGCCAAGGAGGTTATTGCCTTGATCTTATCCGGGTTAGCTTCAATGCCCCGTTCAGAGACCAGAAATCCCAAGAGCTTGCCAACCGGAACACCAAAGACACACTTTGCCGGGTTAAGCATCATCTTATAGACCCGTAATTTGTCAAAGGTTTCCTTCAAGTTGTCAAGCAAAGTCTCCTTCTTCCTTAATTTGATCACAATATCATCCACATAGGCATGAACGTTGCGCCCAATTTGGTTGTGAAGACAATTCTGCATGCAGCGCTGATAAGTTGCCTGGGCACTGTTGAGCCCAAAAGGCATAGACACATAGCAGAAGGCCCCAAAAGGTGTGATGAAAGACGTCTTTTCTTTGTCCTGAACCGCCATATTGATCTGATGATATCCCGAATAAGCATCCAGGAAGCATAAACTTTCGCAACCCGCCGTAGCATCAATGATTTGATCAATACGAGGGAGAGCAAAAGGATCAGCCGGACAGGCCTTGTTAAGATCCGTATAGTCCACACACATACGCCACATGTCATTCTTCTTGAGCACAAGCACTGGGTTAGCAAGCCACTCCAGGTGAAAGACCTCGACAATGAAACCTGCCGCTAAGAGCCGAGCGACCTCTTCCCCAATGGCCTTCTGTCTCTCCTCGTTGAACCGCCATAGAAATTACTTGACAGGTTTAAACTTAGGATCCACATTAAGGTTGTGCTCAGCGAACTCTCTCGGTACACCCGGCATGTCAGAGGGGTTCCATGCAAAGATGTTCTGATTCTCATGGATGAATTCGATGAGGGCGCTTTCCTATTTGGGATCCATATTAGCCCCAATAGTGAACTATTTAGATGAGTCGCCCAGAGTGAAATACACCGCCTTTGTATGATCCATTGAAAGTTTGAGGGGTGGCTCAACCTCCATGGTAGGCTTCTTCAGCGGAGTCATGTCCTCCGGGTCAACATTTTCCTTATAAAACTTGATTCTGCGTAGGCCACGTCTCCTTCCTCACACGCACTGGTCGTATTACGATCACCAAGAATAGTAATCATCCCCTTTAACCCGGGCATCTTGAGATGCAAATAGACATAGCAGGGCCTAGCCATGAACTTGGCGTAAGCCGATCTCCCAAACAAGGCATGATACGGGCTCTTGATTTTGACTACTTCAAACCACAAGGACTCTACCCTGTAGTTGTATTCATCACCAAAGGCAACTTCAAAGGAGATCTGACGGGGGGATGACCCCGGGGTAGCCTCAAGCGCCCCCATTCCCCAGTCTCCTAAACGCAATCAAACGGCGGGCCGCCTTCCCCCCGTGGTTCGGCTACGCCCTGCCAGAAGCGGCCCGCCGGCTACGACCCGCCGGTTATGGCGTATCGGTCAGCTGGGGGCATTGCCGCCTGCCCCCCAGCCGGCCGCGCATCGGATACCGTCATCAGGGCATGCGTGGCAACAGTGGCCCCCATCCCATCGGGGGTCAGTGCCGATATGGCCACAACGAATTAGTTAGGGCCTCTGACCCTGGCAGATGGTGACTAGGCTTCCAATAGTGCTGGCACGCCCCCAACCACTCCGTTACCTACCTCGGCATGGCTACAGGGAGGCCGGCCGTACCGCTGACCCCGGCCGGCCATCGCAAGACGACGCCACGAGGGGCGGCCAGTGCCGTTGTGTGACCGGTGTCGGGGCCTGCCGTGCGGGCCCTGCCGGTTCCTGATGGGACCCTTCAGCCAGCGGGACCTACCGGCGACAAGACCCCACGGCCGGGCCCTCGCGTCCGGCTAGAGAGGCTGCCTGCTGGGGCCCACTTTGACATTCTATTTGTATTGTAATCCGGGGGGTTGGCCTATAAAACCCCCTGGGCCGCCCCCATGCAGGGGGATGATTTGGCTGCTCTCAGAGTTCCCTCCACATCCACTCCACACACACGCACGTAGAGAAGCGGAAGATCAAGCTAGCTCCTTCTTCCTCCACGACCCGTACAGCTCAAGGAGCGCCATTGTAACCTGACCATTGTCTCAACTAGACCGTGCAGGACTAGGAGTATTACCTCCCACGGAGGGCTCCGAAGCTGGGTACATCGTGTGTCCACCACCGCTTGTGCCTAATCCCGCTCACGAAGCCCACCGGCGCCCTTCGAACCCTTTCGATAAGCCTACCTATGGCATCTGCCGTGATGAAACCACGACAGTTGGCGTCCACCGTGGGGCCATCCACGACGCCGGCCGGAGTCATGCTCCGGGCGTAACCCTTCACCACCTTCCCCAACCGCCTCGCGTCTGGGCAGAAATGCGTTCTCGTGGCGCTTGCTCCGGCGGGCCTTGCGGATAGCATGGCCAGCATCTCGACGAGTGCCCCAGCCGTGACCTCGCGCTCGATGTCGCCGCGCTCGCCGTATGGTTCAGCAAGCTAAGCCTCGCCGAAGAACCGGAGGCCGACGAGTACCCTAGTTGGGTGTTCGACTGCACCGACCCTCCCTCGTCCGTGGGCACGCTCGCCACGGGCGAGACCATCGGCCCCCACACCAGCGTGGGAGTGATGGTCACCGTCTCCTCCACCACTTCGGGCCGTGTGCGGGCGGCCGAGGCCGACGCAGCCGCCACCCGCGCCGGCACCTCCGACCCGCTCGCCGCCACCCTCCAGGGTCTGGGGACTCCTATCGCTATGACGGCGGACCCGACCACCGCCAGAGCCGAGATGGAGGCAGCCCGTCGCCTGCTGTTCGAAGATGCCAGCGCCCTTGTTGCCAAGCGGCGCCGGATGGAGGCCGTGCAGTGGGAATACAACTCCGCATACGGTCTCACCCTGGCTGGCCCCGAGCCCAGCAGGCGTGGTGTTGTGCGAGAACGCGGACGCGTGGTCGCAGAAATCCTCGGTAGCCGCTTCCCCGTCTACGACACCCCCGCGGCCAACCTGCGAGCCGCCAACTTTGCCTACAAGGATTTGGCAACCTTGGAGGGCGAGGAAAGGGCCGCATGCGAGCGACACATCAAGGACCTCATCGACACCGCCAACGCGCAATAGGTCGTCCTCACTCTCGGTGGGGCCATCTTTGAGTTTCCCCGTCCCGAGGGCGAGGACACTAGGGCTGCTGACCGTCGGCCGGCTCAGCACTCCAGCACCCCTCGTCCGTCTGGCCGGAAAGCCCGGGGGAGCAACGCTCAGCGCCCCCCGTCACGCAGAAACGAGCAGCCGGCTGTGAACAGCCGGCGTAGCAACAATCCGGCTGGCTGCCACCGCCGTGACGAGGCGCCGGCTAGCGGCAGCCGGCGCACCCACAGGCATACTCCGCCTCCGCGACAAGAACCCGCACAGTCCATCTCGCTGGTCGTCCGCCCCGAGTTTGCCGCCCGGCTAGGGCCCCGCGTCCCCCACAACGACAACGACGCTCGGCTCCATCTTGACCGGCTGGCATAGTTGGCTCTCCTCGAGGAGGAGGGCTCGATTGGCCCGGCCTGTTTCGGTCCACGGATCCGCAACGAGCCTTTTCCGCCCGGCATCACGCTCCCCCGCGACACCCCGAAGTATATCGGGGCCGCCAAGCCGGAGGACTGGCTGATCGACTACACCATCGCCGTCGGCATCGCCAGGGGGAACAAGCGCGTAGCCGTCCGCTACGCCCCCCTCATGTTGATCGGCTCGGCCCGCACCTGGCTGAACAACCTGGCTGCCGACAGAATCAACACCTGTACGGACTTCGAGGAGGCCTTCCTCTGCAACTTCACCGGCACCTACAACTGGCCTGGCCGGCCCCGCGAGCTGGCCATGTGCGTCCAGGGGCCGGAAGAGCCCCTCCGCGACTATCTCACGCGCTGGACCGAGCTTCGCCACTCCTGCGAAGGAGTACACGAGGTGCAGGCCATCCAGTACTTCATCGAAGGCTGCTGCGATGGCACCCCCTCAAGCACAAGCTTTTGTGCTCCGAGCCATCCTCCCTGGCGAACCTGATGTCGAAAGCAGACAAATAAGCCACGGCCGATTCCTCGATGAGGATGAAGGCTAAGGCACCAGTCAAGCCGGTTACGCCCCTCGCCGCGCCGTTGGTGGCGGCCGACAACCGGCAGCAGCAGAATGGCCAGCGCAAGAACGACCAGCCCGACTCCCGCTACGGGAGCTGGCAGGTTGCCTCCATAGAGGAGGATCAGTCGGCTGGCCAGGCCTCTGGTCAGCGCTAGCACACTGGCAAGGCCGCTTGGCAGCCCAAGCTGACTTTCGAGCAAATGCTTGACCTCCCTTGCAAAAACTACTCCGGTGCCAAGCCGGCCACGCACACGCTCCGGCAGTGCAGCTTCTCACAGCGATTGGCCCGGGGGCACGGCCTCCCGGCTCCTCCCGTGCAGCCAGCCCGTGCTTTGGCACCAGCCCCGGCTCGGCATCCGGCTCCCGGTCTGGGTCAGGCGGACCCGGCCCCGGCCCGGGGCGACGGCCGGCTGCACGACCGGTTCCCCGAACATGATGACTGCTACGTCATCTTCACCAGCGAAGAGACGGACAAGCACGTCCAGCGCCGGCTCCACCGCGAGGTGAATGCCACCATGCCCGCGACTCCCCAGTTAATGCATTGGTCCGAGAAGCCCGTCACTTGGAGCCGGGCGGACCACCCGACCGTGATGTCGGACCCTGGCAGCTACGCCCTCATCCTCGATCCTACCATCGCCTCTGAGAAACGCTCGTGCCGCTTCTCGTGGGTGTTGATCGATGGAGGCAGCAGCATCAACATCCTTTACCTCGACACCTTGCTCAAGCTGGGGGTCAAGGTGGAGGACCTGAAAACGGGTTGGACTGTCTTTCACGGCATCGTGCCGGGAAAGTCCTGCACCCCTGTCGGCAAGATCAAGCTCGACGTCCTCTTCGGCGACGCCAGTCATATCCGCCATGAGCCGATTTTGTTCGAGGTAGTGGACCTCGACAGTCCCTACCACGCATTGCTAGGCCGGCCCGCTCTCGTCAAGTTCATGGCGATCCCCCACTACGCCTACCTCAAGCTCAAGATGCCGGGTCCCAAGGGCATCATCACCGTCGCCGGCAAATACCAGATGTCAATGGAGGGCACGCGAGATGGCAGCTGGCTGGCCGAGGCCCTGGAAATAGCGGAGGAGAAGCGGCAGCTTGACCGGCTGGTGGCCCTTGCCTATGCCAAGCCGACCGTGCCGGCACCTCCGTCCTAGTCGGTCAGCGAAGGCTCGTTCCAGCCGTTCAAGGACACCAGACAGGTGCCACTCGATCCGGCCAACCCCACCCAGTGCGTGACCATCGGCTCCCGCCTCGATAGCAAATAGGAAAGCGAGCTCGTCGACTTCCTCCGTGAGAATCGGGACATCTTTGCATGGTCCCCCAAGGACATGCCGGGTGTTCCGAGGAAGTTCGCCGAGCACAAGCTACATGTACGGCCGGATGCGAAGCCGGTCAAGCAACCCCTGTGCCGTTTCTTCGAGGAGAAGCGGCGTACTATAGGAGAAGAGATAGCCTAGCTGCTCGCAGCTGGCTTCATCATGGAGGTATTCCACCCGGACTGGCTGGCCAACCCAGTCCTGGTGCTGATGAAAAACAAGACCTGGTGCATGTGTATCGACTACACAAGCCTGAACAAGGCATGCCCCAAGGACCCTTTTTGCCCTGCCGCGGATTGATCAAGTCATTGACTCCACGGCCGGCTGCGATCTGCTGTCTTTCCTGGATGCCTACTCCGGCTACCACCAGATAAAGCTGGACCCAGCCGACCGGCTCAAGACCTCCTTCATCACCCCTTTCGGGGCCTACTACTACATCACGATGTCCTTCGGCCTGAAGAATGCAGGCGCTACCTTCCAGCGTTGCATGCAAAAGTGCCTCCTGCCTCAGATAGATAGGAATGTCCACGTCTACATGGACGACATCATCGTCAAATCCAAGTAACACTTCAGCCTCCTCAACGACCTCTGGGAGACGTTCGCCAACTTGCGCGAATACAAGATCAAGCTCAACCCGGAGAAGTGTGTCTTCGGCATCCTAGCCGGCCAGCTCCTCAGTTTCTTCGTGTCTGCCAGCAGCATCGAAGCTAACCTCGAGAAGATCCGGGCGATTGAGCGCATGCCCAAGCCGGTCCAGGTCCGCGACGTCCAGAAGTTTACCGGCTGCCTCGCCTCCCTCAGCCGGTTCATCAGCCGGCTGGGCGAGAAGGCTTTGCCCCTCTATGGGCTCCTACGCAAGTCGGCCCTGGTCGAGCCAGGCCAAGACCTCTCGAAGAAGCTGGCCATGTTCGACTGGTCCAACGAGGCGGACGCGGTGTTCCGCGGCCTCAAGCGGGCTCTCACCAGCATGCCCATCTTGGCCGTGCCGGCCGACATGGAGCCTTTTCTTGCCTACATTGCGGCGACCACACACGTCGTCAGCGTCGTCTAGGAGGTGGAGCGGCCGGAGGAAGGCAAGGCACTGCCGACGCAGCATCCCGTTTATTACCTCAGTGAGGTCCTCTCCGCCTCCAAGCAAAACTACCCCCACTACCAGAAGATGTGCTACGGCATATACTTCGCCGCCCAGAAGCTCAAGCAATACTTCCAGGAGCACGTCATCACCGTCGTGAGCACAGCGCCGCTGGGCGAAATCATGGCCGGCCGAGACGCCACCGGCCAGATCGCCAAATGGGCCATCGCCCTGGCCGACTACGAAATACGATACGAGCCACACACCGCCATCAAGTACCAGGCAATGGCCGACTTCCTCGTCAACTGGGCCAAAAGCTAGTTTGTGCCGCCTCCGCCAGACTCCACGCACTCGCGCATGCACTTCGACGGCTCGAAGATGCGAGCCAGCCTAGGAGCCGACATCGTCTTGTCGTCCCCCAGAGGAGACCAGCTCCGCTACACCGTCCAGATCCACTTCGCCGCCTCCAACAACATGGCCGAATACAAGGCCCTCGTCCATGTCCTCCGGCTTGCCAAGGAGATCAGCATCCAGCGCATCATTTGCTTCGGCGACTCCGACCTCGTGGTGCAACAGGTCTCTGGAAAATGGGACGCCAGGGACGCCAACATTGCCAGCTATCGCTTCCTCGTCCAGCAGCTCACCGCCTGCTTCGAGGGCTGCGAGTTCCACCACATTCCCCGTGCGAACAACAAGGCGACCGACACGCTGGCCAAGATCGACTCCGCCCGGCAGGCCATCCCAGCTGGCGTCTCCCTCAAGCGGCTGTTGAAGCCTTCGATCAAGCCTTCTCCCGAGTCGGAGTCCATCTTCGTACCGGTAAACGCGGCCGACACCTTGGCGGAACCGGCCGCCCAACCGACCCCGCCGGCTGCGGCAGCTCTGCCGGCACCATGACCACCAGCCGCCGGTTCGGTGCCGTCCGCCACGGCGATTGAGCCAGCCACGTCTACCCATGCCGGCACCAGTCTCGTCACCGTCATGATGACGGCCAACGCTCCCATCGCCGTCTCGCTCCCGGGGGCTGGGCCGGCTGCTATCTCGGCTCCTTCATGGGCCCAGCCCATCCTGGCGTTCCTCCAGCACGGCGAGCTCCCCTCTGACGAGACCACTTCAAGGCGAATTCAGCGCTGGGCCTCGGCCTACAGTATCATCAACAACGAGTTGGTTCATCGCAGGACCACCGGCGTTTTCCAACGTTGTGTCGAGCCGGAGAAAGGGCAAGAAATCCTCCTCGACATCCACCAGGGCGAGTGCGGGCATCATGCCGCCTCTAGGTCCCTGGTGGCCAAAGCATTCCGTCACGGTTTCTACTGGCCGCCAGCACTGGAGGCGGCCAAGGTACTTGTTCACAAGTGCGAGGGCTGCCATCGCTTCAGCACGCAGAGCCATCTTCTGGCTAGCGCCCTCAATACGATCCCCCTTTCGTGTCCATTCGACATCTAAGGTCTGGACATGGTGCGACCCTTCAAGACCGCATGAGGTGGCATGACACATTTACTGGTAGCCGTCGACAAGTTCACCAAGTGGATCGAGGCCCGACCAATCAAGAAACTGGACGGCCCCACGGCCATACGGTTCATCGAAGACATCACGGTATGCTACTACGTCCCCCACGGCATCATCACCGACAACGGCATGAACTTTGCCAAGGGCCCGCTAGCATGCTTTCGCTCGAGGCGAGGCATCCGGCTCGACCTGGCGTCCGTTGCCCACCTGCAGTCAAACAGCCAGGTTGAGAGGGAGAACGGCCTGCTCCTGTCCGGCATCAAACCCCGGCTCGTGACACCACTGGTCCGACCGGCCGGCTATTGGGTCGAGGAGCTGCCGGCTGTCCTTTGGAGCCTCCAAACCACGCCCAACCGGTCGACCGACTACACTCCGTTCTTTCTCGTTTACGGGTCCGAGGCGATCATCCCCACCGACATCGAGTTTGATTCGCCTCGGGTCACCCTGTACACCGAGAAGGATGTGAGGGAGGCAAGGGAATACGGCATCGACCTTCTCGAGGAGGCCCACGAGCTGGCCTTGAGCCAGACGGCCATCTACCAGCAGAAGCTCTGGTATTACCATAGCAAGCGGATCCGGCCGCTCTCCTTCCGCGAAGGAGACTTGGTGCTCAGGTGGATCCAGTGAACCGCCGGCCAGCACAAGCTGTCCTCCCCATGGGAGGGCCCGTTCATCATCAGCCGGGTGCTACACAACAACGCGTACTATCTAATAGACGCCCAGAAGCAGCAAAAGCGCAAGAGAGACACCTCCGGCGAGGAGACAGAGTGCCCGTGGAACGCGGCACTCCTCCGTCCATTTCATTGCTGAAAACCATTGTATGTACCCTTCCCCTTTTGGGCTTATGAATGCAACGGGGGCCCCAAGCCGGCACTAGGGGCACACCCCTTTTTCGATTCCTCCAAAGTTCTGTTATTTAAGGCACATCAACCGGGTCCGGCTCCCGGGCCCGGCGGCTCGCCCGACACCCCGCCGAGGCGGACAAATAATGCGAGCAAGCAACCCTTCGCCTCCCCTCCCCTAACCAGCTACAGACCAGCTGCCGGCTGTCCGGCTGAAGGGACCATGGGGTACAAAGGAACTTCTCACACGAAGGTCAGCGGACGCGCCCGGCAGCCGGACCGGCCCAGCCGAGCTATGTTAATCCTAGTAACCGGCCCCTGCCGGCTCAACCTATCCCTAGCCGGTTGACTCTAGGAGCCCACTATTTTTCCGCAAGGGTGAAACCCCGTCCCTGTCCTAGACCGACCCCGGTTGGCCGGCAGGTGGGGCGGAAGCCGGAAGGAATCCCGACGCGCGGACAGAAGTCAAAAGGTGAAAGGCGAAAGAAGAGCCGGCACGCACATCCTTTTTAAGATAAATGGCATAAGTCATAACAATAAAAGGCCCACGGCCACGACTTTATTACATATACAACCCCGGTGGGTGGAATTCTAGTCTAAAACAAAAATGCAGGAAAGAAAGTCCTAAGTAATGGTAGCTTCAGGCCGGCCCTCCTCCAGTGCTGATGCCTCTGGAGCCGGTGGTGCTCACGCCTCGGGAGCCGGCGGTGCTGGCGCCTCCGAGGCCGGCACCTCCGGGGCGGCCGAGGTAGAAGCCCCCGCAGCCGGAGCCGGCTCGGACTGGGCATATTCGTCGGTGTCGGACTCTTCATCGGCCATCTCGGCGGCGCTCCCCTCTGGGTCATCCAGCGCGAGCCCGTACCGGTCCTTCGGGACCACCACGCCGTGTGCCCCGCGCTCCGGAATGTACTCGTCCCAAGCGGCGAAGGACGCAAGGTCGCTCGCCCTTGCCAGCATCTCGTCGGCTACCACCTCCAACTCCGCGTCGGTGCCGACACGCTGGGCCGTGAGCAAACCCAAGTCCATCTCGGGGTACCACGACTTGGCAATGCGGAGCGCCAAGCCCGCGTCGGCTCGTGCCGCGGAGGCCCTCCAGGTGTTCACCTGCGCGATCCCGAACTCCAGCCACCTCGACAGCCGGTTCATGTAGCCCGGCTCCATCGCGCCAGGCCAAAGCGTGCGGACAAGCGTCATGCCGGCCGCTTGGAGCCACCTCAGGGCACCGACCACCTCTGACAGGCACGCCTCGGCGGCGATCCCCACCTCGTCCAGGGTCCAAGGGGCCAGCGGCCTGACAGCTTCTCCTCGTGCCCGCCGAGCCTCACGGTCGGCCTCCACGGCCTCCTCCGCGACCTCCCGCGTGCCAGGGAAAAGCCCTAAGAAGAAGATGAGGGTTGAGCGGGGAGGCAAGCCAAAAAACCCAGAAGGAAGGTGCGAGAAGAGCAAGGCAACGGAAACTTACTATGCAGCATCCGATCCACCTCGTGCGCTTGCTCCTGCAGCCGCACCTCCCTGGCTGACCACTCGTGGTGCCGGTGCTCATGCTCATCCCGGGCCGGCTTGGCTAGGGCGGCCTCCTTGGCCTCCAGCTTCTCGCGGAGCGCCTTCTCCCACTCCTCCGCCTCCCGACGAAGGGCCGCCCCTTGGTCCGTCAACGCTTGACGATGGGCCACCTCGCTGCCCTACCGCTCCGCCTTCTCTTGGTCCGCCTCCCCATGGAGCCGGTCACGCTCTGTCGTCAGGAGTTCCCGCTCCTCATAAAGGCGTACCACCTGGCGCCGGAGGCAGACCGTCTCGGCATGGGTAGCTGCATGAGAAGCCACTGCTGTCAGAAAGGATTTAGCCAGCCTCCAGGGCAGCCGGCCTGATTCCCAGGGGCTACACCCAGTGGGTGCGCTTGCGTGCTCCCATTGGAAGATCGCAAGACGCTAAAATCACAAGAGCACATACCTCGAAAGTCTGCGGACACAACGGCGAGCCGGTTCTCAGCTCCTCGGTACAACCCCAGCAGGGTGTTGTACGCGGCCACCCGGCGGTCATGCGCTACCTGCAAAACAATAAGAGCTTTAGGCTCGACCCGCCTGCGCCCCAGCCAGCTCGAGCCTCGTGGGCTACACCCAGTGGGTGCGCTGGCGCATCCCCACTAGGAAAGACGGAAAAACGCAAATCAAGAGAATAAGGAAAGAAGAAACTCACTACAACCGCCTGCTCCAAGCTCACCAGCCGGTCGTTGGTGGCCCGAGCGTCTTGCGTCGCCTGGGCGCGGCATGCGGCAAACGCTCTGACAACGGCGGCCACCACCGCCTCGAGGGAGCTCGACGGTCCGCTAGGGGCTGGACTCCCGGCCGCCAGCCAGGTCTGCTGTGGCCGGCCTCCGTCTGCGGCTCTTCCCTTGTTGGAGACCTCGATGGGACTGGCCTCTCCTAACGCCGCCGCGCCGGAGGCCGCCGTCGACGCCCTTGCGGCGGCCGTTTCCCCGGCCGTCGCGGCTTCCACCTCCGGCACTCCGCCTCTGGCGGCTCCGGGCTGACTCGTCTTCGGTACCGGCGCCTCCGGAACCGACGCCTTCGAAGCTGGGACGTTCGGTGCCGGCACCTCCGGGGCCGGTACCTCCGTCCCTGGCGGCATGTCGCCCGCCACCGGCTGGGCGGTGCCACGGCCCATTTCCGCCTTGTCCTCCGCGGTCTTCGCGCTCGCCTCCGCTCGTTTCCTGGAGCCATGGTGGCCCTTCGAACTCTTTGCCCGGCAGCGGGGGAAAGGCTCCCATGCTCCGCCCGCGGCCTCCCCGCTGGTTCGTCGGAGGAGGGGGAACGGCTCCCACGCTCCGCCAGCGGCCTCCCCGCTGGCTCCCCCTCGCCTCTTCGCCGCTTCCTCCCAGGGGCGGAGCTCCTGGACACGCTGCTCCCGCTCGGCCGCCTCGAAGTCGAGCCACGCCTGGCGCTCCCTCTCCTCGGTAGCCATCGGCGATGCCGCCCTCTCCGTCCCGCCACCCGGGGTCCTCCCCATGGCGCGCGCCTCCCTGGTCACGACGAAGTAAGAGACTGGGGGGATGGCAGGACGAACCAAGGTGGAGGAGAAGATGGACTTACCCGGCGATGACGGGGACTGCCATCCTCACGGGTCCTGCCTGGGCAACCTTCTGCTTCTTGCCTCCGCCTCCGCGGTTGCCGCCCGGCTGCGCGGTCGCCGCACGCTTGGGCACCGGCTTGGTGGCAGCCGGCCCCTTCCCCTTGTGATCCGCGACCGGGCCTCCTCGGCTGGAGCCGCCGCCGGCTCGAGGTTGGCGCCTCCGCGGCGCCGTGACCTTGTCCTCCGAAGCCTCGGACTTCTCCGGAGTTTCAGCAACATGCGTTTGGGGAGGACACTCTCCCGTCGATTCGGCCTCTTCGGCCCCCTCCATCTTTATCTCCACGTCGCCGGCTCCAGACGCTCTGGTTTGCTTGGAGTCAGCCGGCTCCACGTAGTTGGCGTCCTCAACCTCCTCGGGGTCCGACTCCGCCGTGTCGGGGCCCGACTCCGCGTAGTTCTGCAGCAACGGGAAAAGCTGTAGGCAGGCCGGGCGGCGCGCTATCAGGCTATGGGGGGAGGGGTACTGCCTCTAAAAGAAGATGGAGGGGAGGAGCCGTCTTGACACTTACCCGCGGTGCCGGGCGGCTCCGGCTGTACGGGGTTTTCCCCCATTGCCATTCGCCATCCGCCATCTTCGCCATCGAGATAGTGTTCACTCTCCTCGCCATAGAGGCCGGCTTCATCTCCTTGGTGGAGAGCCGGCAGGGGTCCTGGCATTCCCCCATCTGGCAGATGAGGTGCGGTCGGCGCTGCAGCGGCTGCATCCGGCGCGCCACCATCGTGGCCAGCAGATCGGTGGCCTTTAGCCCCTCCGACCCGGTCATCGCGAGCAGGCGCTTGCAGAGCTGGTCCGCCGTCTCGGGCGCCAAAGATACGGCCGATCGCCAGTTCAGCATCGCGGTCGGCGGATGGTTGGCGAAGTCAGGGAGGTTGATGTAGTCCTCCTCCAGCTTCGCGTTCTTCACGTAGAAGAACCCCCGCTGCCAGCGCTTCACCGACTCATGCAGCGGGAGTTTCTGGAAGCCGGTCCCCTTGTAGATATGGATCAGGGCGCCTCCATAGGTGGTCATCAACATCTGCTTCGTCGCCGGATCCTTCGCCGTCTGCCGCTTGAGGAAGAAGAGCCGACACCAGAGGTCAAGCCTCGACGCAACCCCCAAGTACCCCTCGCAAAGGGTGACGAACGCCGCCAGCTGCAGGACGACGTTGGGGGTGAGGTGGTGCGGCTACAGGCCGAACCTCGTCAGGAAGCGGCGGAAGAAGGCGCTCGCCGGCAGCTCGAGCCCGCGGAGGAAGTGGTCGGCAAAGACAACCACCTCGCCCTCCCGTGGGGCAGGGAGTTCTCCGGCCCACCTGGGCGTGCTACCAAGTGCTCCTCCACCGGGAGCTTGCGGCGGTGGCGGAGGTGCTTGATGAAGGTCTCGTCCACGTCGCTGCCATCCTAGGCGCCCTTGCCCGCCATGGTCGTCGAGGGGTCGTGCGGGCGCAACGTCGGGCATGGGTGCTCGGCGGCGGCCCGGGCTCTCTTTGGCGGCAGACGGCGGTGCGGCCTGCCCTCGTGCTCTGGTCTCTCTCTCTCTCTCTCGTGACGGGGGGAGGGAGGCGACGAAGGTGATGCGACGGCAGGGGAGAGAACGGGCCGTTCTGCCTCCTCCCTCTCGACATTTAAACCCTGCGCGGGTGATCGTGGGGGCCGGATTCATTGCACGCGACCCCCGTGATTCCCGCGGCGTGCGGGGCGGATATCGTGGCGCTTGGGAATGCCAACCGTCCGCCCGGCACCGTAAAGGATCCCCGCGCACAGGCCGAGACCACGGTCGTGGAGGGCCCCGCCCCGCTGCCCGGTATTTTCCGCCGTGTGGCGCGTCTCCTCTACCCAGTGGGGAACTCGAGGTGGCGCGCGAAGCGTCGGCCAGTTGTGGAGCCGGCCGTCGCTTGCCGGCTTCGCTTGACTCTCAAGGCAGCCCACGGTGCAAGAATGATCTTCAAGCCAGCGAGGACCGCCACGGCCTGTCGGCGGGTCCTCCCCTACTTCGGGGGCTACTGACGGGGGATGACCCTTGGGTAGCCTCAAGCGGCCCCTTTCCCCAGCCTCCTAAATGCAATCAAAGGGCGGGCCGCCTCCCCCCACCGCGGTCCGGCTATGCCCTGACAGAAGCGGCCCGCCCGCTACGACCCGCCGGTTATGGCATATCGGCCGGCTGGGGGCGTTGCCGCCTGCCCCCCACCCCAGCCGGCCGCGCATCAGATACCATCGGTAGGGCGTGCGTGGCAACAGTTTCTCTGACCCTCCCGGATGGTGATCGGGCTTCCAACAGTGCCGGCATGCCCCCAACCACTCCGTTACCTGCCCCGGCATGGCTACAGGGTGGCTGGCCAGACCGCTGATCCCTGCCGGCCTTCGCAAGACGACGCCATGATGGGCGGCCCGTGTCGTGGTGTGACCGGTGTCGGGGCCCGCCACGCGGGCCCTGCCGGTTCCTGATGGGACCCTTCAGCCGGCGGGACCTACCGGCAACAAGACCCCATGGCCGGGCTCTCGCAGCCGGCCAGAGAGGCTGCCGGCTGGGGCCCCCTTTGACCCTCTATTTGTATTGTAATCCGGGGGGTTGGCCTATAAAACCCCCCGGGCCGCCCCCATGCAGGGGGATGATTTGGCTGCTCTCAAAGTTCCCTCCACATCCACTCCACACACATGCACGTAGAGAAGCAGAAGAGCAGGCTAGCTCCTTCTTCATCCACGACCCATAGAGCTCAAAGAGCGCCATTGTAACCTGACCATTGTCTCAACTAGACCGAGCAGGACTAGGGGTATTACCTCCCACGGAGGGCCCCGAACCTGGGTACATCGTGTGTCTGCCACCGCTTGTGCCTAATCCTGCTCCTGAAGCTCGTCGTCGTCCTTCGATCCCTCTCGATAAGCCTACCTCTGGCATCTGCCATGACGAAACCACGACAAGATCCTACCCACGGGGTAAGCTGACTTGCCAGGCACCACACCATGAAAGATTGTCGAAGAGGGCTTAAGGTCTTTATCAAGCAGCTTCCTCCACGGAAAGGTGTCATAGTACATGATATTGATGCTACTACCACCATCCATAAGTACTTTATTCAACATATATCCTCCCACTTGGGGGGCAACCACAAGGGCCATGTGTTCTGGGTCATCACACACGGCGGGTGATCCTCCCGGCTCCACGTGATTTCATACTCAGACCACTTCAAGTATCTTGGTAGAGCCAGCGCGACTACATTAACTACCCGTTTGCGCACCTTCTCATCCCACTTGTTAACGCTAGTTGTAAAAACATGATAATGGCCCGAACTGAGCTGCTTCGGATTACTCCGATATCCAGACTGATTACCATGTTGCTGATGATGGCCACCAGAGTGCTGATGATGTCCTCCTTGATTGCCCTGGCCATGATGACCGGAGCCTGAGCCGCTGGATCCAAACCCGGCTCCTGACCCGCCTGGTCCTAAACCACCGGGCGGGCCACCACCATCATTGTTATGCTGTTGAATGTTGTAGTTCTTGAACTTCTGCATGATGTGGCAATTGCCCCATGTGTGACCTGCAGGTCTATCGGGCCGGCTGTGCTCCGGACAAGGCTTGTTGAGCATCTCCTCTAAGTTGAAAGGAGTTTTAGCCTTGTTAAAAGGTGGTATAAACTTCCCATTGCCTTTAGGCCGATTGTGGCTGGTATTGGCGTTGGCTACCAATTCTGACCCGCCATCCGGGTTCTTCCTCATACTTTGGTTACCATTGCCTGTCGCACCCTTGCCATGGTTATTCTTTTTACCCTGACCAGTTTTCTCCTCATTAGAGCCCGGATCCTTCGTGTTATCAGAGTCGGCATACCTTGTGAGAGCCACCATGAGTTCTCCCATGTCCTAACACGTACGCTTGAGCCGGCAGAGCTTCTGCTTCAACGGGACAAAGTGACAGTTCTTCTCTAGGATCAGCACTGCTTGAGCCGCCGTGATCAGTTCAGACGAGTGGATGATGGTTGACACTCGCCGGAACCAATGATGAGCCAACTCATTCTCCTGTTGAACACAGTGGTCCAGATCCACAATTGTCATAGGCTGTTTGCAAGTCCATTGAAAGTTTTTGACAAACCTTGCTTTCAGCTCAGCCCATGAGTTGATGGTATTAGGTGGCAAACCCTTCAACCACGTGCGAGCCGGCCCTTCAAGCATCGTTATGAAAGACTTGGCACACACCGCGTCATTGACATCCAACATCTCCATAGCTAGCTCATAGCTTTCGATCCAGGCCTCCGGAGGTAAGTCGGCAGTGTAATTCGGCACCTTGCGAGGTCCTTTGAAATCCTTTGGCAACCGCTCGTTCCGCAGAGCCGGCACTAAACACGGTACTACCACGACCCTGGTGGTCACCCCCGCTCCCACGAAGACGCAGGGCACAGGCTCCTGGTGAACCACCGCTGCCAAAGCCGCCGCCTCTCGCTAGTTTCTTGCCCGGTCTACGAGCGCTTGTGCATATAGTGCCGCCTGATCATCCCTTGGGGGGCCCCGGTGCCGATCGCTGCTAGAGACCGCGAGCGACTCATAGCGCTGGCTAAAGCTGTGGCTGGGAAGGGGGTTGAGTGAACGCGGCTCCGGCTGTAAGCATATTTCTCCTGATGGGCCATCGCCCTCTGAAGGTATCCAATGGCGTTTCGTACCTCTTTTGCGAAGGGCGCCTCGTTCGGAATAGGGATCGTTTCAAGCCAAGTTGCTGCAGCCACCATGTTCTCTACCGGATTTGAATAGTGACCCCCCGGTGTTGGAAAAGCCGCTGATGAGGCCTGGTTTCGTCGAGGCGTGTTAAGCTATTGTCGAGCTGCCGGCCGCCTCCCAGGTGCATCCGCTGTCCGTCCCACTACGGGCGAGTTAAAAAGATTCCTAGCCTCGTACTGTTCTGGTAAGCAGGATTGATGCCTCATCTGCTACACCGCAGCTATCGACTGTTGCTCTAGCTCAAGGCAGAAAGCATCTGTCCTAGGACGCTCTGCCTCCGCATCCATTTGAGCTTTTAACTCGGTAATCTTCTATTGCACCTCCGCCGTCCGGTCCTTAAGTCTTTCGATCTCCAAGTTTCGGGCGGCTTGATTATCCGGTGTGACTTCGGTGGTCATCAGGGTTGCGAGCTTGTTCATCAGATCCAAAAGGACTTGAGCCGGTGGCGGCGGGTCAGCCCCCGTGTCTGCCGCTCCGGCAGCTGTGCTGCTCGTGCCTGGTGCTGACCCATCCATGAACACGGCCGCATGAACCGGTGGCTCGGAGCGCTCCAGCTCAGGGTAAGGTTCGTCGTAGCCCCCGAGCCCGCCGTTGTGAAGCGGGTAAATTGATTCCGCCTCTCCGCTAGAATACACGTCCTCCGAATAGACAAGAATTTCCTGCGACATAGAGGCCTCTAGATCCATCCCTTGAGTGAAGCCTAGAAAGATGTGCTTCTGGCCCGGGTTGACACGGGCGGGTCGCACATACTGTGCGGGTTGTGCACGCCGAGCCGGCTCGACGATGTTGGTGCAGATGTTCGGCCCGGGTGTAGATCCGTTCACTTTGCCGATGAAGACGTGGATTCCGCTGAAGGGAACCCAAAATCCATATTCGACAGAGTCAGCCTTAGGACCCTAGCTGGCGTCGTCGATGTAGAAACGGCCGCAGCAATTCTTGCTCATCCTTCCGACCACGTATCCCTCGAACCCTAGGAGAGAGCCCTTTGAGAACTCAACACCACCAAGCGCTGGCCCCACGGTGGGCGCCAACTGTCATGGTTTTGTCACGGCAGATGTCCGGGTGAACAGACATGGATTCGAGGCCATCGCTAAGGTGATGGACTCAAAGGGGTTGATTGGGACGAAGGACACGGGTTTACCCAGGTTCGGCCCCTCAAGTAGAGGTAATAGCCTACGTCCTGATTGTGTATGTATTGCTTGGTGTATCGATTACAAGGAGCTGATTGCTTGACCTAGTTCTCGATAGTTGATCTCTCTCTCTCAGTCGCCCCGGGTCTCGCCTTTATATAGGAGGTTAAGACCATGGGCATACAAGTCAGAACCGAGTGTCACAACGTGTTTGAGTCTATCTCTACATTGTCTTGCCTTCTTGAGAAAGTTGTCTCCGGGCGGCTCATCCGCCCGGGTCTTCATACCTTCTCCGTTCGGGCCACGTCCCGACCCATCTTGTCAAGCCACCCAACGTCTTGGGTTTAAGTCTTCAGGCCCATCCTTGGGCTGGTGTATGAGCCGCCAGGTGTGACCCGGAGCCTCAGGGGCGGGTCTCACCTTGGGGTTATATCCCCAATAGGAGGGTACTATGTGTCTGATATGATGCATTTCAACACCCTCATGGGAAACGGAAATGAGGGGGCTACCATCTGATCTGCCTATGTCGTTTTAGGGTACCATTATTTTTCCAGTCATGCATCATATAAATTCCCTATGAGATAATGTGTGTTAAGAAATGTATAACTAATAACTATCATCTAACGATATTTTAACTAAGTATTTTTGCAACTGAACTATCAAGGGGTGTCTCCTAAGGCAACTAATCCTTTAGCCGGCGACGGGGATGGGAAATGACGGTGACCGCGGGGGGTGGGAGGGGTGGGGGATAGGAGGAGGGGAAGGCTAATGTGGCCGACGGCTCACCTAGGAGGAGGAGGGGAGCGGGTTTGGGGTGACAATGGCATCAGGGACGGCGTTGGGGGCGGCGACGGGGACAGCGACGGGGGCGGCGTGACGAGGAGTGGGCTTGGGGAGGCAACAACGCGATCCGGCAGCCTGGCGGCATCGAGGTGGTCTATGGCACCTTTGGGGGAGATGGATATCGAAAACAACAGATGGCTTTGGTCCTACTTATATACCTCACCCTTTAGTCCCGGTTGGTGACCCGAACACGGACTAATACCCCCCTTTAGTCCGGGTTGGAGCCACCAACCGGGACTAAATGTGAATTTTCACCAGCCGAAAGGGCGGGAAGCCCAGGGCTTTAGTCCCGGTTGGTGGTACCAATAGGGACTAGAGGGGGGTCTTTAGTCCCGGTCGGAACCACCAACCGGGACTAAAGCCCCGTTCCTGGCACGGTGAGAGTTTATTCCCACCTCGCCGAGCGAGGCGCGCTCGTAGTCGTTTATAAGACCCAATGCGGCTTCCCTCTCGAGCTCCTCTCTAGTGCACGGAGTACATGCCTAACTCTTTCTACCCTGTTGGGCCTACTTGTTTCGTGGACCTGCGTCCTGGCCCATGTACATTTGGGTTATTAGTCGTATGCAGACCATGGTGGCCTAGTAGGTGGGCATTTTTTATTTTTATGTTATTTTTGCATATTGAAGTTTCTGACAAAAAAATACTTTATGAAAGTTTTTGCTATTCAAGTTTTTAACAAATAATATTTATGAAAATTGTTTTTGCTATTAAAGTTTTTAACAAAAATAACTTTCATAATTTTAGATGCATAAATTTTATATAATATTAAGTTAAATAACTTTGATGAGACGAAAACTCATCTATTACAAAGGGATTTATTTTTTTAACATACTTTAACTCAACACTTTTTGTGCATTCGATATGCACCATTCAAAGCCACATCGTCACTTTTCAACCCTTTTCTGACTTCATTTGCTATTTTTCATGCATTTCATGATTTATTTTGAGCTAAAATGACCCTGAATTTCAAAATCATTGCAAATGAACTCTGAAAAGTTTGAAAGTTGGCATGGTATCATAATCTCACCCACATAGCATGTGCTAAAAAGTTGAGAAGGTTATAGGAAAAACTGGATGCACTTCGTGTACAAACTGGACAATCTCTTTGGAAGTATGAAGGTTTCAGACGAAAATACTTCAATTACAAAGGGATTTCAATTTTGAAACATATTTTAAATCAAGACTTTTTTTGCATTCAATATGCACTATTGAAAGCCGCATCATCAGTTTTCAACCCTTTTTCTGACTTCATTTGCTATTTTCCATGCATTTCATGATTTATTTTGAGCTAAAACTACCCTAAATTTGAAAAGCACTGCAGATGAACTCTGAAATGGTTGAAAGTTGGCATGGTATCATAATTTCACCCACATAGAATGTGCTAAAGAAGTTGAGAGGGTTACAGGAAAAACTGGATGCACTTCGTGTACAATCTGGACAATCTCTTTCGAAGTATCAGGGTTCGGACGAAAACATGTCTATTGCAAAGGGATTTCAATTTTTAAACATATTTTAACTCAAGTCTTTTTCTGCATTTAATATACACCATTCAAATCCACATCATCACTTTTCAACCCTTTTCTGACTTCATTTGCTATTTTCCCATGCATTTGATGATTTATTTTGAGCTAAAATGACCTTGAATTTGAAAAGCACTGCAAACGAAATATAAAATGGTTGAAAGTTGGCATGGTATCATGATTTCACCCACATAGCATGTTCTAAAAAGTTGAGAGGGTTACAAGGAAAACCAGATGCACTTCGTGTACAAACTAGACAATCTTTCGATGTATGAGGGTTGCGACGAAAACACGTCTATTACAAAAGGATTTCAAATTTTAAATATATTTTAAGTCAAGACTTTTTCTGCATTGAGTATGCACCATTCAACGCCACATCATCATTTTTCAACCCTTTTCTGACTTCATTTTCTATTTTCCATGCATTTCATGATTTATTTTCAGCTAAAATGAACCCGAATTTGAAAAGCCCTGCAAATGAACTCTAAAATGGTTGAAACTTGGCATGGTATCATAATTTCACCCACATAGCATGTGCTAATAAGTTGAGAGGGTTACATTAAAAACTGGACAATGTCTTTGGAAGTATCAGGGTTTCAGACAAAAACTCGTCTATTACAAAAGGATTTCATTTCTTCACATGTAACTGCAGTGATATTCTAGATGAAAGCCATCATCAGAATAGTTGTGGACAGAAAGTATTCACTTTTTCTTTGCGTGTGTCCCTTTCTTATTGCACCGTAACCATGGATAATCTTCATAGTTTAACAAGATTCTTGGGTCAGCCTTCACATTGAAGGGAGGAATTTCATGAAACTTTTCATAATCTTGAGACATGTCTGTCTTAGCCTCCACTCCCACGATATTTCTATTCCCTGAAAGAACTATGTTTTGCTTTGGATCATCATTTGATATCATGTTCCTTATCTTTTTTCTTCTGGATTTGGTAGACATGTCCTTCACATAGAAAACCTACGCCACATCATTGGCTAGGACGAATGGTTCGTCTGTGTACCCAAGATTGTTGAGATCCACTATTGTCATTCCTTACTATGGGTCTGATTGTATGCTGCCTCCTGACATATTGACCCATTTGCAATGAAACAAGGGAACCTTAAATTCATGTCCATAATCAAGTTCCCATATCTCCTCTATGTAACCATAATATGTGTCCTTTGCCGGATTAGTGATTGTTGCATCAAAGCGGACACCACTGTTTTGGTTGCTGCTATTTTATCTTGGGCGATCGTGTAAAATGTATTACCATTTATCTCGTACCCTTGGTAAGTCAATAAAGTCGAAGATGGTGTCCTAGCCAACAAGTATAGGCCATCTGCAACAGTGTTGTTACGCACGAGATGCATTTGCAACCAACCGTCAAAAGTCAAGATGTGTTCATGTGTAATCTAGTTGTCAGACAGCTCTGGGTGTGCCCAGCGTAGAATGATCTTGTGTTCATTCATATATGGGGCCACCAAGGTAGGATTCTGTAGAACTGTGTAGTATTCTTGCGCCCAAGAATGTCCGTCCCTACATATTATTGATTTTGCTCCTATTGTTCCTTTTCCACCGAGTCTCCGCTCATACCGCGATTTAGGGAAACCAATCGACTGAAGGTCAGGAAAAAAGTCAACACAAAACCCAATGACCTCCTTTGTTTGATGGCCCGTGGAGATGCTTCCTTTTGGCCTAGCATGATTACGAACATATTTCTTTAACACTCCCATGAATCTCTCAAAGGGGATAATATTGTGTGGCAATCTTGCCAACTATATGAACTAGGACGTGAGTCATGATATTGAAGAAGGATGGTGGGAACACCAACTCGAAGCTGACAAGACATTGCACCAAATCATTTCGTAACATTGGTAGGATTTCTGGATCTATTACCTTCTGAGAGATTGCATTAAGGAATGCCCATAGCTTCACAATGGCCAAACGAACATTTTCCGGTAGAAGCCCCCTCAATGCAACTGGAAGCAGTTGCGTCATAATCACTTGGCACTCACGAGATTTTAGGTTCTGAATTTTTTTCTCTGCCTTGTTTCACTAGTAGAAAAAGGCCCATTTGTCCCGGTTCGTAAGGCCCATTTTTCCCGGTTCTGGAACCGGGACTAAAGGGTCGGGACTAAAGCCCAAAACATTTAGTCCCGGTTCTCTTACAAACCGGGACAAAATGGGCTCCACGTGGCCTCTATGGGGAGCCCAGGCAGGAGGACCTTTAGTCCCGGGACCAAAAGGCATCCACGCGTCAGCATCTAGTAGTTGCTGTTTTTTTAAAGGGAGTGGGTTAGGGGGTTTTGGACGGTTAATTTAGGGGTTTATATTGTTTTAGCTAGCTAATTAATAGAGAGAAGTGTCCTCTCTATCTCCGTGCTTGGTCGACACTAGCTACTATAGAGAGAACTCGACACGCTAGCTAGTAAGCAAATGAAGGAACCACTAAGTATAGAAGATCGTCATGAACATATAGAGATAGAAGTGATCGACCTCTCTTTCTTCGAGAGATTGGTAGTATAACAAGTTTTCTTATATATATCCGATGCTACTAGCTACATATATACACTATAATATCTCTTACAATCCCTAACATCTAATGTCAACTTCCAGATGGTATTCTCCGGTTTTAATTATGACGTGGCCAAGAAAGAATCCCGCCAATTCTTCTTGAATTGCTCATATGCGATCATGTGGTAGGAGTTCATCCCACATCTGCCACATCTAATTTGAAGATAGGGTCAATACATATATATGGTAACAAAATAAAATTGTGAATATTATTTCTTACGCACTTGAAATTGTTTTTCAGAATAGCCCCGCTTAGGGGTCGTCGCATTGTAGATGAAGTCGCAAACGTAGTATCCACATAAATTATTCTCGGTTTCCTGCCACAAGCACTTTACGAGAAATAGAGTTCAATCAAACTGAACACAAGCATGATAAATGGTATTGATGAAACTAGAATCAATCGAAGATGCGCGGAACTAGCTAGTAGTACTTACTTTTGGGTGTGTAAATCGCAGCTCCCCCGACAGTGCCGGAACAATTGCTGTGAACTCTTTCCAAACCCTGCGAGACAAAGAAAATAATTACTTGATATTAGGAAATGAGCAAAGTTGCCGATATGATGCGATAATGATTGATTGAACTTACTTCTGGAGAATTTTAGTCATGTCCGCATATTCCTGGGGATCATTTTTTTCCGAGTCTAAGACGGTTACTACTCCCCGCTCAAGCTGAATCTCTAGTAGAATATAGTGGAAACTGTGCACGCATGCATAACTCATCAATTACATTACTATAAACCTCGAGTAATAAGGGAAACCGAATATGGACAAGACAGTAACACTCACTTGAATTTGCAAGGAAAGAGTATTGTCCCTTTGTTTTGATTTTTAATCAATGATTGTAGCAAGTTTTCCTCGGTTTGTGTGGGATACTTTTGGAATTTATACTCATGTATGACATTTGGTAATGAACCCAATGTCATAGATTTGTGCATTTCTGCATTCGACGATCTTCAATCTGCATAATATAGTAGGGAGGATAATTATATATACATGCAATGAAAGAGCTGAGCTATATACATAGAGAGACTTAATTACAGAAGTAGTACTTACAGACAGTAGCAAGTCATGATTGTTTTGTTGAGGGCCTTTTGATTGAATAACTGGAATATCTCCTCAAATTCAATATTCAACAGTTTCATTCCAACGAGGTCGTGCTGCTCTTTAACTGACAGTATCAAAGAATCCGTCCTAGACTCGCGGCAGGTTTACATGTACCATTCATGGAATTTTAGCGATCATCGTTGTTAGAGGAGGATGATCAGGTTTGACGAGAGGCCGCCCGTGCCGGTAATGGAATTCGTCCACCTCCAACGGATTTAACTGTACATCATCGCTCAGGTAATCACCAGGTTTGGTACTGGGCACCATCCCCGGATGATTAGTGATGATACCGCTAGACACCTTGAGCAGGGGGCACGATTGGTTCGCCTGTTCGCAGAGCTGGGGAATGTTTTTTCCCACTTCTTTGTTTTGCTAACCTTGCATGACTGGAAGTACTTCCCGACCGGCATGTGGCTTGATATGTCTTTTTAATACAGCGGTCAAAGTTGGAATCCGGCGGAGGCGGTGGTGGTCGCTTCAGGGCATCGATAGTGCACATCACTTTGACCGGATCTATCTTCTCCTTCGGAGTGGAGTTTTCTTTGCAGAATGGGCCCTCCTCATTTTCAGACTCGGTCCTCTCGTATGGTAACTTTTCCAGAGGCTTGAGAGATGGAACGTATCTGTATCCCCTACTGTCTATGCTTGTACTGCTAGCCACCGGAGTGGCGGCGGCTCCCTTCCGTCGTTGCTTACTAGGCGTCGGAGGAGACGGAGCGGCGACGGCTGTCTTCCTCCGTTGCCGACGAGGCTGAGGAGGAGGTGTACTTCTCCGACGTGCCAGAGTAGGCGAAGGAGGAGGCGGAGTGCCCCCATGCATTGAAGGAGCTGGAGAAGGAGGCGGTGTGCCCTGATCACTCACCGGAGGAGGAGGAGGAGCCACAGTGCCCTGATTCGCTTGAGGAGAAGGAGGAGGAGCCAGAGTGCCCTGATTCGCCTGAGGAGAAGGAGGAGGAGGAGGCGTCCAGTTTGGAAGCTTGATGTACTCCTTCTGCCATAGATATGTACTCCTTAGGGCACGAACCAGCTTATTCTCTCCTTCACCTGTACAGTGGTCAAGCTCGAGCTCCTCAAATTCCTTCATTACTTCATCTACCATCACAACAGCATAGCCATGTGGAATTGGACGGCAGTGTAAAGTTCCGTTGGGTTGAGGAGGTGCAACAGAGCTGACAACCGCCTTGAAAGTGAAGTTCCAGCATTTCGTCATAAGCTCGCAATGCTGAGCCTCCGTGATAGTATCCACAGGGTAGTTAGGAGACGTGAAGTCAGGTTGAACGGGCTCCGTGGAAGCGATGCTGATTCTCCGCTGAGATGGCGGGGTAGCTTCTGGGGTAGCTTCGTGCCACTGAGATGGTTGGCCGACAGCTCGCTGGCTCTCAGCTTCCTCTAGCTTTTGTAGTCTTGCATTGAGCTTCTGAATTTCGCTCAGCTCCGCTTTCCTCTTTCTCTCTCGGCTTCTGTAACTGCCTACGTAGGGAAACCCAACCTTCCATGAAACGGAGCCTGGTGTGCCTCGTGTTCATCCAAGATGCTCAGCATTCCCTAAGGCCTTAGTCAGCTCGTCCTTCTCTCTGTCGGGAATGAACGTCCCTTCCTGCGCTATGGTGATATACTTCTGAAGCTTGTTCATGGGTATTGCAAGTTGCTCGTCCGTCGAATGGCACTTCCCTGTTTCAGGGTCCAAAGCTCCCCCAACCCCGAAGAACCAAGTCCTTGAACGATCTGGCCAGTTATATGTCTATGGTATGATGTTTTTAGCAATCAGGTCATTCTCAGCTTTGTCCCACAATGGCTAGGCTTTGAGGTAGCCACCTGACCCCGTGTTATGGTGATACTGGTTCTTTGCAGCATTGACCTTGTTTGTCTCTGCCATTTTCTTACTCTTGTCCAATGTCTTGTAGTCCACAAATGCGGGCCAGTAGTCTCTTATCTTCTCAAATCGGCCGGTGAATTCTGGAGTCTTCCCTTTGTCGACAAACTTTGATTTCAACTCATTCTTCCACCTCCTGAATAGATCTACCATCTTCTTAAGAGCACACGCCTTGACCAGTGGCTCTATAACTGGCTTATTCGGATCCTCCTCTGGCGGTAGGGTGAAATTTGCCTTCAGCGCGGTCCAAATATCATCTTTCTATGTATTGTTCACATAATCACATTCGAGGGCGCCGTCCTTAGGCTTATTCCATTGCTTGATGCTGATCGGGATGTTGTCCCTAATAATAGCTCCACACTGAGCAGAAAATGCGTTCTTGGTCCGCTTGGGATCAATCGGATGGCCATCGTTCACGAGTGTTGTGATTGTGAACTTTTCATCCTTGTGCAACCTCTTCTTCGGGCCTCGTCTCGTTACCGAATTTTGGCTCGATCCGGAGGACTATAAAAGAAGAAAGAAGAGTTAATTTATATATGTACATACCAAAATAATTAAAGCATCAATTAGCTAGTCACTGGAGCCAAGAATTAATTAATATATATACCTTGCCGGACTTTGCAACAGCTCCCTCCTCTGACCGGTCATCGGAGCCGTCATCATGGTTTCCTTCTTCCTCTGACATTCGGTCACCGAAGCCATCATGATCATGTCCTTCCTCCTCCATTGTTCGATCATCGGAGCCTTCATAATCCTCTCCTTCCAGACCATCGGTGTTGTTGAGAAACGACAAGATATCACGTCCGCCGTGGATTATATCCCCCAACAACTGTTCTTGTTCTTCGTCTCTTGGATCCATAGTTTCTGCAAATATTACAACATGGCAATTAATATACAAACATGAATGTCCGACGTCCGGACCGCCTATCTCATGAATGTCCGACGGCGTCTCAGATAGGATAATTAATTAGCTTTTTGGTACGAAGTTCAACAAGAGCCTTCCGAATATCTCTAGTTGGTCGGGTAGGGACGGGGTAGATCGACAATGACGCTCTTTCTTATAGGGTTTGGGTGGCCTCGATAGTTGGTCGGGTGAGAGAACCGCCTCTCTCTCATGCATGTCCGACATCCCCTCTCATGTCGAAGTTATCAGAGAAGGGGTAGATCGACAATGATGCTCTTTATTCTAGGGTTTGAATGGCCTCGATAGTTGTTCGGGCGAGCAGACAGCCTCTCTCACTCATGCATGCCCGACGTCCCCCCTCATGTCGAAGTTATTGGGGAGGGGGTAGATCGATAACGACGCTCTTTCTTCTAGGGTTTGGGTGGCCTCGATAGTTGGTAGGGTGAGCGGACCACCTCTCTCTCATGCATGTCCGACGTCCCCTCTCATGTCGAAGTTATCGAGGAGGGGGTATATCAACAACGACATACATTCCGGATCTGTTGGAAAGCTCTCGGGAAGCCGAAGCCAATGTGATGATAGGGGGGCGGGGTGTTCCCGTGGCCTTGTTGATATGTTGAGCCGATGCCAATGTTATGATAGAGCCGATGCCAACATTTTGATTTAACAAAAAAACTACCTTTTTCAAAAAAGACTTGCTTCGCCGCGGGTCCTCGATGCGATGTGTACTCGGTGGAAAAACTTTATGAAAATGCGGTGGTGGCCGGGTCGGGCGGTTTTCTTTTCCTTCTTTATTTTTTACTTTGTTTTTTCTTATATGTTTGTTTTCGTTTTCACTCTACATTTTCGTACATATGAAAAACAACGAAGACTTTTTACATGAACATATTCACACATATACATGAACATATATACATATACATGAAAAAAACATATACATGAACATATATACACATAACACATATACATGAACATATATACATAAACATGAAAAAACATATACAACATATACATGAAAAAATACAAGGGACGGCGGCGTCGGCTCACAGCGGGGGCGGCCGGCGAGGGCGACGGCAGGGGCGGAAAGGGCAACGGTGACAGTGGGTGCGGGTTGGGGCAGGGGCGGCGGATGGTGAAGGCGTGGGCGACTGACGGTGTCGGCGTGGGCTCGGGGGAAGGCCAGGGGCACGGGCGATGATGGCGACGGCATGGGCGGAGAACGGTGACGACGTGGGCGGCGGACTGCGTCGGCATGGGCTCGGGGGGCGGGGTAGGGGCACGAGCGACGGCGACAACGTCGGGGCAGCCTGGCGGCATCGAGGAGGTCGACGTCGTTGGGGGGAAATGCGAGATGAGAACTGGAAATTCCTAAGTTCTACTTATATACCAAGAGCATTGGTCCCGGTTGGTGGCACCAACCGGGACCAATTCCCACCTTTAGTCCCGGTTGATGCCACCAACCGGGACAAAAGGTCTCTTTTCGGCAGCCCAAAGGGCGGGAAGCAGAGGCCTTTGGTCCCGGTTGGTGGCACCAACCGGGACTAAAGGTTGGCTTTGGTCCCGGTTGGTGCCACCAACTGGGACCAATGGTGGGTATTGGTCCCGGTTGTAGCCACCGACCGGGACTAAATGGTTCGTCCTGGCTATGGTGGGAGTTTAGTCCCACCTCGCCAAGCGAGGGGTGCTCGCACCGGTTTATAAGCCCACCCCTCCCTGCCTTATTGAGTTCCTCTCAAATTGAAAATAGATGCCCTTATGTGGGAAAATTTGACCTGAAATCAAACTGAATTTCAGTCTGATTTCCGGTCGAATTTTACTTACATAAGCGCATCTATGTTCATTTTTGTTATTTTTTTATGTTATCTAAAAGGATTTCATTTTTTTGAACTTATTTGAACTCCATACTATTTGTGTGTTCAAAGTGCACCATTCAAAGCCACATCATCTATTTTCAACACTTTCTGACTTCATTTGGTATTTTTCATGCACTTGCTAATTTTTTTGAGCTAAATAACCCTGAAATTGAAAAGCACTTCAACTGAACTCTTAATGATTGAAAGTTGGCATGGTATCATCATTTCACCCACATAGCATGTGCTAAAAAGTTGAGATGGTTACGGCAAAAACTGGATGCACTTTGTGTACAAAATGGACAATCTCTTCGAAGTATCACTGTTTCGGACGAAAACTCATCTGTTACAAATGGATTTTATTTTTTAAAACTTATTTGAACTCCATACTTTTCGTGTGTTCAAAATGCACCATTCAAAGCCACATCATCAATTTTCAACCCTTTCTGACTTCATTTGGTATTTTTCATGCACTTACTTGTTTTTTTGAGCTAAATAACCCTGAAATTGAAAAGCACTTCAAATGAACTCTGAAAAGGTTGAAAGTTGGCATGGTATCATCATTTCATCCACATAGCATGTGCTAAAAAGTTGAGATGGTTACGGGAAAAACTGGATGCACTTCGTGTACAAAATGGACAATCTCTTTCGAAGTATCACGGTTTCGGACGAAAACTCATCTGTTACAAAGGAATTTCATTTTTTTGAAATTATTTGAACTCCATACTTTTTGTGTGTTCAAAATGCACCATTCAAAGCCACATCATCAATTTTCAACCCTTTCTGACTTCATTTGGTATATTTCATGCACATACTGATTTTTTGAGCTAAATGACCCTGAAATTGAAAAGCACTTTAAATGAACTCTGAAAAGGTTAAAAGTTGGCATGGTATCATCATTTCACCCACATAGCTTGTCATAAAAAATTTAGAGGGTTATGGCAAAAACTGGATGCACTTCGTGTACAAAACGGAAAATCTCTTTCAAAGTATTAGGGTTTCGGATGAAAACTCATGTGTTACAAAAGGCATTTCTTTTCTTGACATGTCACTGCAATGATATAGTTGTGGAGAGAAAGTCTTCACTTTTTCTTCACTTGCGTCCTTTGCTTATTGCGCCATAACCATGGATAATCTTCATCGTTTAATAGGGTGCTTGGGTCAGCCTTGACTTTGAAGGGAGGAATTTCATGAGACTTTTCATAATCTTCACACATGTCTATCCTGCCCTCCAATCCCATGATGTCTCTTTTTCCTCAAAGAACTATGTGGTGCTTTGGCTCATTGTATGATGTATTCGCTTCCTTATCTTTTTCTCGGTGTGGTAGACATGTCCTTCACATAGAAAATCTTCGCCACATCATTGGCTAGGACGAATGGTTTGTCTGTGTACCCAAGATTGTTCAGATCCACTATTGTCATTCCGTACTGTGGGTCTTCTTGTACCCCGCCTCTTGACAGATTGACCCATTTGCACTGAAACAAAGGGACCTTGAAATCATGTCCATAGTCTAGTTCCCATATGTCCATTATGTAACCATAATATGTGTCGTTTCCCCTCTTGGTTGCTGCATCAAAGTGGACACCGCTGTTTTGGTTGGTGCTCTTCTCATCCTGGGCGATTGTGTAAAATGTATTCCCATTTAGCTCGTACCCTTTGTAAGTCAATACAATCGAAGATGGTCCCCTGGCCAACGAGTACAACTCATCAAAAATAGTGTTGTCGCCGATGAGACGTGTTTGCAACCAATTGCCAAAATTCCTGATGTGTTAATATGTAATCCAATCGTCACACTGCTCCGGGTGATTGGAGCGCAGAATATTCTTGTGTTCATTGACATACGGGGTCACCAAGGTGGAATTCTGTAGAACTGTGTAGTGTGCTTGAGACCAAGAATGCCCGTCCCTACATATTATTGAGTCTGCTCCTAGCATGCCTTTTCCAGTCAGTCTCCACTCATACCGCGATTGAGGGAGACCAATCTTCTTCAGGTCAGGAATGAAGTCAACACAAAACCCAATGACATCCTCTGGTTTATGGCCCATGGAGATGCTTGCTTCTGGCCTAGCACAGTTACGAATATATTTCTTTAAGACTCGCATGAACCTCTCAAAGGGGTACATATTGTGTAGAAGTACATGGCCCTAAACGACAATCTCGTCCAATAGATGAACTAGGACGTGCGTCATGATATTGAAGAAGGACGGTGGGAACACTAGCTCGAAACTAACAAGTCATTGCAACAAATCACTCCTTAACCTTGGCTAGATTTCTGGATCAATCGCCTTCTGAGAGATTGCATTGAGGAATGCACATAGCTTCACAATGGCTAATCGAACGTTTTCCGATAGAAGCCCCCTCAATGCAACCGGCAACAGTTGCGTCATAATCACGTGGTAGTCATGAGACTTTAGATTTTGCAACTTTTTCTATGCCATATTTATTATTCCCTTTATATTCGACGAGAAGCCAGATGGGGCCTTCATACTGAGCAGGCATTCAAAGAAGATTTCCTTCTCTTCTTTGGTAAGAGCGTAGCTGGCAGGACCTTCATACTGCTTTGGATGCATGCCATCTTTTTCATGCACACGTTGATGTTCCTCCCGTTCCTCCGGTGTATCTTTTGACTTCCCATACACTCCCAAGAAGCCTAGCAGGTTCATGCAAAGATTCTTCGTCACGTGCATCATGTCGATTGCAGAGCGGACCTCTAGGTCTTTCCAATAGGGTAGGTCCCAAAATATAGATTTCTTCTTCCACATGGGTGCGCGTTTGTCAACGTCATTCGGAACAGATAGTCCGCCAGGACCCTTTCCAAATATTACATGTAAATCATTGACCATATCAAGAATGTGATCACCAGTACGGAGGGCGGGCTTCTTCCGATGATCTGCCTCACCTTTGAAATGCTTTCCTTTCTTTCGACATTGATGGTTGGTCAGAAGAAATCGACGATGCCCCAGGTACATATTCTTCCTACATTTGTCCAAATATATATTGTTGGTGTCATCTAAACCGTGCGTGCATGCATGGTATCCCTTGTTTTTTTGTCCTGAAAGGTTACTGAGGAGCAGGCCAATCGTAGATGGTTACAAACAGCAACACATGTAGGTCAAATTCCCCATGTTCATTCTCATTCCACACACGTACACCTCTTCCATTCCATAGCTGTAAAAGTTCATCAACTAATGGCCTTAGGTACACATCAATGTCATTGCCGGGTTGCTTAGGGCCTTGGATGAGCACTGGCATCATAATGAACTTCCGCTTCATGCACAACCAAGGAGGAAGGTTATACATACATAGAGTCACATGCCATGTGCTATGCTGGCTGCTCTGCTCCCTAAAAGGATTAACACCATCTGCACTTAAACCAAACCATACGTTCCTCGAGTCACCTGTAAAGTCGCTCCACTTTCTCTCGGTCTTTCTCTAGTGCGACCCATCAGCGGGTGCTCTCAACTTCCCATCTTTCTTACGGTCTTTTTTGTGCCATTGCATCAACTCGGCATGCTTTTTGTTTCTAAACAGACATTTCAACCGTGGTATTATAGGAGCATACCACATCACCTTGGCAGGAACCCTCTTCCCGATGCGCTGGCCCTCAACATCACTAGGGTCATCTCTTCTAATCTTATTCCGCAATGCACCGCATACCGGGCAAGCATTCCGTTCCTCGTACTCACCACAGTAGATGATGCAATCATTAGGGCATGCATGTATCTTCTGCACCTCCAATCCTAGAGGGCATACAACCTTCTTTGCTGCGTACGTACTGCCGGGCAATTCGTTATCCTTTGGAAGCTTCTTCTTCGTTATTTTCAGTAGCGACCTAAATCCCTTGTCAGATACACCATTGTCTACCTTCCATTGAAGCAATTCTAGTGTGGTACCGAGCTTTTTGTTGTCATCTTCGCAATTTGGGTACAACCCTTTTTTGTGATCCTTTAACATGCGATCGAACTTCAACTTCTCCCTTTCACTTTCGCATTCTCTCTGTGCATCAACAATGACCCGGCGAAGATCATCATCGGGCACATCGTCTGTTTCCTCTTGATCTTCAGCTTCCCTCATTGCAGCATCACCGTATTCAGGGGGAGGGTAGTTGTCGTCATCCTCTACTTCTTCGTTGTCTTCCATCATAACCCCTGTTTCTCCGTGCTTGGTCCAAACATTATAGTGTGTCATAAAACCCTTCTGAAGCAGGTGGAAGTGAAGGGTTTTAGAGTTGGAGAAAGACTTCAAATTCTCACAGACAGTACATGGACAAGGCATAAAACCATTCTGCTTGTTTGCCTCAGCCACTTCGAGAAAATTATGCAGGCCCTTAATATACTCGGAGGTGCGTCGGTCACCGTACATCCATTGCCGGTTCATCTACGTGCATTATGTAATAAAGTGTATTAAAAACCATTACAACATATCATGAATAGAGAAGTGATAATAGAAGTAAGAAAATCATACGAGTAAGTATATTTTCTTTTAGCAAGAAGATAATATCAAGAGGCTCACCATGCGCGGGCGATCGACGACGGTTTCAGGACGGGGATGGGACATGACAGACCTTCAAACCTAGACAAATCTTGACAAAAATGGAGTTTAGACAAGGAGCTTCGAGAGGAGAAAGCTTAAGTTTGGCTTTGGCATTTCATCAAACACCTCATGTGCATAGGAGGTGAGCTAGAGCACCACGCTCTCCCCTCGCCGGCCAAAAAAACAGAGCAGTGTGGAGTTCTCTGCTCGCTGGCGAGGGGGCATATATAGGCATTTCATGGGTCCCGGTTCATGGCTAGAACCGGGACTAAAGGACTCCCTTTGGTCCCGGATCCAGCCACGAACCGGGACCAATGGTTGTCGGCCAGGAGCGAGGCACATTGGTCCCGGTTCGTGTCTGGAACCGGGACCAAAGGTTCCAGACGAACCGGGACCAATATCCCAAATGGCCCGCCCGGCCCCCTGGCCTCAAGAACCAGGACCGTTGCCCCCATTAGTCCCGGTTCATGACTAAACCGGGACTAATAGGCTGGCTCAGCCCAAACCATTGCCCTGTTTTCTACTAGTGTTTACTATTCCATTTATATTCGATGAGAAGCCAGTTGGGACCTTCATAACGAGCAGGCATTCAAAGAAGATTTCCTTCTCTTCTTTGGTAAGAGCGTAGCTAGCAGGACCTTGATACTGCTTTGGATGCATGCCATCGTTTTGTGCACATGCTGATGGTCCTCCCATACCTCCGGCATAGCTTTTGTCTTCCCATACACGCCCAAGAATCCTAGCAGGTTCACCCAAAGATTCTTTGTCACGTGCATCACGTCGACTGCAGAGCGCACCTCTAGGTCTTTCCAATAGGGTAGGTCCCAAAATATAGATTTCTTCTTCCACATGGGTGCGCGTCCCTTAGCGTCAGTCGGAACAGATTGTCCGCCAGGACCCTTTCCAAAGATTACTTTTAAATCCTTGACCATATCAAGTATGTCATCACTAGTACGGAGGACGTGCTTCTTCTGGTGATCTTCCTCACCTTTGAAATGCTTGCCTTTCTTTCTTAAGGCATGCTTGGTCGGATCGACGATGTCCCAAGTACACATTCTTCTTGCATTTGTCCAAATATATACTTTGGGTATCATCTAAACAGTGCGTGCATGCGTTGTATCCCTTGTTTGACTATCCTCAAAGATTATTAAGAGCAGGCCAATCATTGATGGTTACAAACAACAACGCTCGTAGGTCAAATTCCTCTTGTTCATGCTCATCCCACACACGTACACCTATTCCATTCCATAGCTATAATAGTTCTTCAACTAATGGCCTTAGGTACACATCAATGTCGTTGTTGGGTTGCTTAGGGCCTTGGATGAGCACTAGCATCATAATGAACTTCCGCTTCATGCACAACCAAGGAGGAAGGTTATAAATACATAGAGTCATGGGCAGGTGCTATGATTGCTTCTCTGCTCCCCAAAAGGATTAATGCCATCTGCACTTAAACCAAATCATATGTTCCTTGCCTCACCTACTCCCACTTTTTCTCAAGTTTTCTCCACTGCGACCCGTCACCGGGTGCTCTCAACTTTCCATCTTTCTTACGGTCTTTTCTGTGCCATTGCAACAACTTGGCATGCTCTTTGCTTCTGAATAGGCATTTCAACCGTGGTATTCTAGGATCATACCACATCACCTTGGCAGGAACCCTCTTCCTAGGGCACTCGCCCTCAACATCACCAGGGTCATCTCGTCTGATCTTATACTGCAATGCACTGCATACCGGGCATGCGTTCAATTCCTCGTACTCACCGCGGTAGAGGACGCAGTATTTAGGACATGCATGTATATTATGGACCTCTAATCCTAGAGGGCAGAGAACCTTCTTTTCTCCGTACGTAGTGTCAGGCAATTTGTTATCCTTTGGAAGCTTATTCTTCATTATTTTCAGTAAGTTTTCAAATCCCTTGTCAGACAAACCATTCTCTGCCTTCCATTGTAACAATTCCAGTGTGGTACCGAGCTTTGTTTTGCCATCTTCTCACTTTGGATATAACCCTTTTTTGTGATTCTCTAACATGTGATCGAACTTCAACTTTTCACTTTCACTTTCGCATTCTCTATGTGCATCAACAATGACCCGGCAAAGATCATCATCGGGCACATCTGGTGCCTCTTAATCTTCAGCCTCCCCCGTTGCAGTATCACCATACTCAGGGTACATAGGACGACACTTGTCATCATCCTCTTCTTCTTCGTTGTCTTCCATCATAACCTCTCTTTCTCCATGCTTGGTCCAAACATTATAGTGTGGCATGAAACCCTTCTCAAGTAGCTGGAAGTGAAGGGTTCTAGAGTTGGAGTAATCCTTTGTATTTTCACACATAGTACATGGACAATACATAAAACCATTCTCCTTGTTTGCCTCAGCCACTTTGAGAAATTTCTGCAGGCCCTTAATGTACTCGTAGGTGCGTAGGTCACCGTACATCCATTGCGGGTTCATCTGTGTGCATTATATAATTAAATGTATCAAAAACCATTACAAAACATCATGAATAGAGAAGTGATCAAATTAATACAAGTTGATCATTACATTAAAACCAAAGTACAGTAAGATTAAATGCTATTACTGAAAAAATAAATACATAAAGTTCATCTCTAATTGTGCGTCTAAATCAAAAGAACTCCCACATACACTCCTCCACTAAAACCCACAAACCATACTCTACTTCTAGAGCATTTGAAATGAGCTAAACTAGTAGTGAGAGATAAAACGATGAAGTCGTTAACCTTTTAGAACACTTGTGTAGTTGGTGTACAGCCAAACCTAAACAAATCTTGGGGAAAATGTAGCTTGGAGGTCGAGCTTGGAGATGAGAAAGCTTAAGTGTAGTTGTGGCATTTCATCGAACACCTCATGCGCATAGGAGGTGAGAACAGAGAGCAACACACCTCCCAAACGTCGGCCGGCCAAAAAACAGAGGAGTGAGCGGGCAGGGGCGAGCATATATATAGGCGTTGTATAAGTACCGGTTGGTGGCTAGCACCGGGACTAAAGGGGCCTCTTTAGTGCCGGTTGGTGGCCAGCACTGGGACTAAAGGGGTTGGGCTAGGAGCGAGGCCCTTTAGTCTCGGTTTGTGTCTGAAACCAGGACTAAAGAGGTCAGACGAACCGAGACTGGTTCCTGTTGAGGCCCGGCCGGCACCCTGGCCTCATGAACCGGGACTGATGCACCATTAGTCCCGGTTCGTAACTCGACCGGGACTAATGCAATATTCTGGCCCGTTTCAAAGCCCTGTGTTGTACTAGTGGTCACCAATAGTGGCATTAGAGTGGTTGTAAAGTTGATTGACAGTTACAGTGCTATCATACGTAATCGTGAGTGAATATGATAAAAAACATTAAATGCACCGTTAGTTGTCATGCCCTGGTTGATGCCGCGAAGGTGTCATGCTCCACCTGTGTCATTAGCCCAGCTACATTTATTACCTTGCTACGCAGGTGGGCATGTGTAAGTAAATGTGCCTTGCACCCAGTGATTCACCAAGTATCCTGATAGTCTCTACCTAACTGCCTCCACGCCCGCCACCTGTCTGCGCAACTCTGCGCGTCCACCACGTGTGAACAAATTGTTGATGGGTAGGTGTGAGTCAAGCGGGAGAGGGACATGGAGCTTGCCGGGTCCTGGCTTGCCAGTGATGTGGAGAGTTCTTCCCCGGGTAGGCTTCCTTCCCGGGGGCCTTGGTCTTGATTATGTCTTGAGCTTGCTGGTGGCTCCGTAGTACTTGTCGATGATCTGCTTGGAGGTCTTTTTCATTGTATTAATTCACCATGCCTCGGGTGTCTTAGGATGGACCCATCTTCTTCTGTGTGCTTCTCGGCGTGGAGGCTCCAACTTGCCGGTGTGTGGTCAGGGGTATGAACACCCGTTGTTCACTACACCAACACTTGGTTTTCATAAACATTCAATCCACCGTTCAAACCTGGAGATACACTCTCAAGAAAGATCTAAAGCGGCTCAAGATCAAGTTGGACGATAAGTCCTCAATTGAATTTCAACGGTGGTTCAATTTAAAATTTTAGATTTGTGATGGATAGGTTTCCCAGAAGTGGTATTGGATAGCGCCCCCCCCCCCTTCTGTACATTTGCAGCTTTTTTTTAGTTTTTCTCTCCCTTCCCCTTGTAATATATTTTTGATATATAAAAAATATTACCATAAAACTATTGTTCTCCGGTGCGGGGTTTTAAAGAAAAAGAGCCACCCCTCTTCTTTCCGGAAACAAAGAAAGAAATTTAGAATGGAGTTCCTCTCTCAAAGCAAAATGTTAAGTTGTAGTGAAGGTACGTACTGATAGGATGCCTGTTTTACAGTGTCGAAAAGCTAAACTATACCAGACATAGCATGCCTATCTTTCAGCCCAAGTTAATGAATGAGTGCAAGGGAAGGAATGAAGTGACTTGCGTGGGTGGCCAACATCGATGTGCTCCGTCACAGAATTCATTGGCCAATGGCCATGATAGGAGGAGGATATATAGCATGGATATGGTTGTGGACCTTCGATGATTGGATATAGTCATATAGAGGAGGTATAGCTGACCGGGGACATCTCTGGTTGCGATGCGTACTGTGTTTCTGTTGCACACTATGCCGTGCACACAAATGCACGCTGTGTACCATGCATGGATTTATTGAATGTTGTTACAGTTCACTGCAAGAGTGGTGTGTTGGCGCCATGGGATCTCAAAGCAACTCCAATGCAAGCATACAAACGTGTGTATTTTGTCCTTTTTATCTGTTTGGATGGGTCGCACGGACGCTAATCCGTTTTTTCGTTTTGCTCGACGTATACACCAAACACCGGCCCAACATTTTTTGTTCGCCGAAAGAAAAACCAGAACAAACACGTTAAGCATAATTAAACATTAACGATGGTCAATCGCCTGCTAAGTCAATTTAAACCTTAATAAAACATAATCAAACATAAAAAAGTTTATGCCACCTGGCACGCTGCCCTAGATGTTGCCTTCATCCTCCCTGGGCCGGTGAGGTCAACCAATTTCGGCGTCGGGCCAGCTGAGGGGAATGTCGTCTCACATGCCCGGTCCACGTCCCCTGCCGGCTAAACCGCTGGTTGCACTTTTTGTCGCTCGCGCTCCTCGCGCTCTTCTGTCAGCACGCTCGTCATCCAATGGTTGAGGTCGCCTCTTGCTCCGGCATCGCGCCGAGCCACACGGGCGGCACGCTGACCCATTCGTAGAGCTAGCCGGTCCATTGGTACCGCTCGGGCTCCGTGGGCGGCTACTCGATCTTGAGCTCGGGAAGCACCTACGGTGGTGGCCATGGCGAGGGGACAACGCATTCGTCGGTCGCGGATTGCATGAGAGCCTCATCCAAGCCATCTGAGTGTGCATCGTCATCATGCCTGCTCTACTACTCTAGATCAAGCGTGCTAAAAGGCCGCCTCCAGCGCGGTCTGGTAGGCTGCCTCCATCTCTTCCTCCTCGGACTTGACATCTAGGGGCGGCGGTGGGACGGCAGGGTTGATGTGGACGCGGATTGCGTGAGAGCCTCATCCAGGCCATCTGAGTGTGCATCTTCATCTTGCCTGCTCTACTACTCTAGATCAAGCGTGCTAAAAGGCCGCCTCCAGTGCGGTCTGGTAGGCTGCCTCCATCTCTTCCTCCTTGGACTTGACATCTGGGGGCGGCGGTGGGACAGCAGGGTTGATGTGGACGCTGCGAGTGTGCTCCTCCTCATGCTCAATCGCGAACCAGACCTCCCAATTGGAAGAGTCCGACGCGTACGCAGCCATCCGCCGCTGCTCCAGCGTCAAAAGCCCATGCTGCTGGTGCACCTCCTCGGCATGTGCCCGCGCCGATCGCGGCACCGAGCGCACAAGTATGCGGTGCGGGTCCAGATGCCAACCATGGGGCAGGTTGACATATGGATACGGTAGGGGCTGTCGGCACTATCAAAAGCTCATCCGCGTCTGGTGCATACGAGAGGGGCTGTCGGCACAACCATAGGGCACTGCTGCTTCGACGTCAAAAGCTCATCTGCGTCTGGTGTATTGGTATGTACATGCACTCCCTTTCCCGTGGCGGGGGACGCCGCGACGAGGTGGTGACGAGAGGAGCAGGCGTTGTGGATGAGCTTTCTCTTCCCTTTGCCAAAGAAACTCATGGCACTGGGGTTTTGGCTATCACCGGCGAGGGAGCAAGCTCAGCCAGATGTGAACGGAGGAGAGGAAGTGGATGAGCCCCCCTCCCCCGCGCACACTTGCATTAAAAAGGAGGTCGCCCATAGCATCCACACGCTGTCATGCGGGCCCGAGGTAGGTGGCCGCATTGACTATGACCACGGGTGGTGGTTGGGTGGCCGACAGGTGGACCCGCGGCTGACACCGAGCAGACGCGCGTAGCATCCATTTCGTGTCCATGTGGATGCAAACTGGATGCAAATTTGGGATCGAAATGGGTCCAAACGAACACCGACCAGGCATGTTTTTGGGTTTGGGACCATGCATTGGGCCAGCGTTTTGGTCTGTTTCAACCTAAACGGACACACATGGACAATTTAGATCGGCTGGTTGGAGTTGCTCTATGCTGGAAAAGCGTTGGGCACGCGTCAACAGTGGCAGACCTAGGATATTAACAATGGGGTGGCACAATGTAAATATACAAGGTATAGACAATTTTTTTTGCAAATACAAGGTCTAGACAATATAACACACTAACTAAAAATTTATGAAAAAAAAACATACTACTGATAGCATAAGTTCGTCTAAATATTAGCAGCATTCCAACAATAATACTCCCTCCGATCCAATTTTTTTGTCATGACTTTAGTTAAAATTTGAATTAAAGCCGCGACACTACTTTTGGATTGTAGAGAATAGTAATAAGTTACCCCATTAGTAACTGAATATATGACATGTTTGCAGTTTCATTTCAACTGCGAAGACTTCTTATATTTAGTTAGAGAGGGAGTATTAGATAACGGAAATTGCTAACAGAGCTCGAGCTCCATGGAGCCTTTAATTTAAAATAAAAATAAAAATCAAATATTAGGTTTTAGAAAATTCTGAAAAAAATACACACGTACATATGGGTGTATAGTACTAGCTTCCTCCATCGTTATTATAAGATGTTTTGATTATTTCAATATGGACTATATACGGATTAAAATGTGTAAAAGAGCACACTAAAATGCGTCTATATATATCCGAGTCAAAAGGTTAGAGCATCTTATAATGGAGAACGGTTAGAGTACTTTTCTACGAAGTTTCATGGCGAAATATTTTTTTATGCGAGCTACACAAAAATGAAAAATCACGTATTTCTAGCACACGGGCTATTCACTAAAAGTACGCACATGAATTTTCGTATCAAATTCCACACGCATCTAGTATACATTTGTAAGTACTTATTCATTTATTCTCAGATTATTTGAAACTTAAGCGGTTGATTTTTGCATTTTGATTTTCAGATTTCGGCCTTCATGGAGCCGCCGATTCTGTCTCATGGATGCGAACGGGGCAAGAGCCATTTCGTTCTTCAAATGCTGGATATATTGTTGAGCGGTAGGTCGGCCTTTGAGATGTCCAGTCTATTAAGATACATATTCTCTTACCCGTAAAAAAAAAAGATACATATTCTCTTGACAGTGAGTATAGGAATCATCTTGGTGCTGTACTTGGGATCTGGGAAGTTACATCTTAGCTTAATTAGGTATGTGATCGATGGATGTCATTTAATTCTACATGAGACCCGAGAAGAAGCACTACTGAGCCACCAAATGTAACACAGATGAACAATGAAACACTGTTGCAAAACAAAGTACTGTCTGTGCTTCAGAAATAGGAAAAGGTAAAGCAAACAAGGAGAAACACTTGCACGTTCGGCATCTGCAAACAGCCCTGACCTGGCAGATCCTCCAGCGATCCCGTTCCCGTCTTTTACCACTGTATGCTCAGTGCTCACTATGTTATCCGCTGCTTTCACTCCCTACTGCTGCAAGATGCTACCAAAGTACCATTGCTACCCTATGATGGTAACAACAGACACACACAATCGACTTGGAGTCACCCGTGTCACGGGCATATTTCGCCTGCTACGCAGGATGGTGATGGCTCAAGTGTTCTAGAATCATATGAATGGGTTTCATAACAAATATGATTGTGGTGCTATTTTGTAGTGGAGATCCCATGTATTTTTATTTCTCCAGTTTCATAACGCAACCCCCCCCCCCTCCCTTGCCCGATTGAGCTCCCACCCCGCATGCCCTGGCGACACGAGAGATCTCGAGCCCTAGCGGGCAGACCACCCCCTCGCCTTCCTCCCCTTTGCCGCCGGTGGTCGGCACCAGGCAAAGCCTGTGCGTGCGACCGCGACATCCGGGGCATGCTACTCCGTCTCGCGGGCCACCAGGTGATGTGGGGCACCCTGGCTCGTTGGGGCATGATTCCGATCAACGCCAAAGCGGTGTTGTGGACGGATCCCGGTGTGGTGTGGTGTTGGTGCAAATCGGCGGCTGGAGCAAGGTGGTGCGTCTAGGCATAGTCGGTGGCAGCGGCCTAGAATGATGAAGACTAGGACTCCTTGGTTGGATGACGTGCAGTTAGTCACGTTGAAGGTGGAGTTGCTCCGGCGATCCGATGGCTTCGACTCCGGTTTATGTTCGGTTCACGGGGAAGAGTGTGCTTGGTCCTTCCTAACGGCTATTCCGGCATGGCGCGGTGGGGTAGCAGCCCTCCCTACAAGCTCCAGCGGTGGCACCCTTCGATAACTGCCGGAGTGTTAGGGTTGCCGCGGTAGCAATGCGGTTGTGGATGGTCGCCGGATCTGGGTTGTTGGATCAGGGGCTTTGAATGTGGTCTGGCAAATGCAAAATTGTTGGTTGGAGTCTCATGCGGCAGATCCAGGGAGACCTTGTCTTCGGCCAGGTGATGGCCACACACTGGTGTTGTTTTCTTCTTGAAGGCATCATTGAGGTGAAGCTCCCAACTCCTCCAGCTACTCGGAGTGAAATCCTTGACCAGTCAATCAGATGACCATTACGAATTGGAAACTCTTCTGTCGTTCCTCCCTTGAGGGCATCATTCTTGGAGGTGTGCATTGGCTCGGGGGACAACTAGAACATTTCTTCGGTGATGCGACATTCCATGTGCCATTCCATGTGACACATCGACGACATGGAGTCTCGGTGGTGTGCCGCTACAGGGTCTTCATGACGCTTGCGTGAGGTTAGACGTGTGTAGGGAGGTGATGTTTTCTGGTGTCACGGCATCGTCGACGACAGGCCTGAAAAGGTCAATGCATCAGTATCTATTCTGAAGATGGATCGACGAGAAACAGTGACGGCGGCCTTTGCAGCATGTGCATGCGATGCCCGTTGAGAGTCCACTGAACTGATTTGTGCCCCCTGACCCGTCGTTGATCGGCTTGGTTAAGGCCTCCGGTTTTAGATGATGGCCCCCATGTGAGGTCTCCGCAGGCGGCCCCAACCATGTGCACCCCCCTTCATCATATTGTCATTCTACGTCATGATGTTTCTCTAGCTTCACTCCTTTGCATATATTAACGCGCTAAACTTCTTGTGATCTTTTAAGTTTCACTTCATAATGTAAATAAATTTAGAGCACTCACTTTTACTTTGGTGCTCTTAGGTTTTAATTATCATTTCTTCCGATAAAAAGGTAATATATATTGTCAAGTTCATACCAAGTGGACCTGATCTTTGCAAACATCACAACGAGCGAGTCAAGATGTTGTCGATGTACACACCTTAACTATATGAATAAACAAAGAAAATATGACCGTGCTGAATAAATAATAATAAAAACAAGAGAAGAGAGCCGACCGCCCCACCCATATACTTTTCATAGAAGAAGCGAGAAACCGGTTGAGATATCCATTCCCCGTGAGGATCGAACACGGCTGGCCTGAAACACAAAACTGTGTCCCTACCACTACTGAGCTATCCTCATTTCTTGGTTAAAGATATAACTGGTCTGCAGCAGCAAACTATCAACATTAACTAAGCACACCACTGATGCTATATAAACGTTTTTTAAGCCCTTTTCGCGACGTACTTTAAAACCGTTGTATTGCACGTTGGGCGACAAGGGATCCATCCGAGGAAAGCCCGTCGGCGATAATGACCAACGAGCGCAAACGATCTATCAAACGTAATCGTGTGCAGTGCAGGAATATATCATACTCGCTATATTTTGGGCGTACGTATGAGATTTGACATCAATCACACATGTCTATCATGAGTTAAACGCCTCCAATTGCTCATGAAAAACAAACGATTGAGGAGCTCTTAAGCACACATGCAAGTAGTGCAAATCATTTGTGATTTTTTATGTATCACCAACGTTTCAGTTTATATCTCGTGTGCTTTTCTTGTAGATCACAGGCGGTTGCGCTATAAGTTGCGTGTGCTTTTATTGTTGATCACAGGTGGTTTCGTTATGAGTTACGTGTGCTTTTTGTTTTGTATCAAAGACGCTTAATTGCTTTGTAACGACCCGACCTGGAAGGTCAAGTCTCCGGTGTTTCCGTACCATCCCAAGATCATGCTGGTACACACACGGTACATCAATGTATATATCAAAGGTAAATCACACAACATTATATTAATCGAAATCTCATATCAAGTCCTTTATTACAATAAAAATTACAATAAAGTGGCTAAAAGCCAACTCATGAGAATATCTAAATCTTGCGGAAGCGTCGAAGGTAGATGAGTCCATCTGACTCCAAGGGCATCTCACTGAGCATAGAACGCGTCCTCACTCCTGGTCGGAAAAATACTCTGCAACATGATACGTTGCAGCCGTGTAGGTCAGCATATGGAATATGCCGGCAAAGTCACAAGAGAGGGGTGAAAATAATCAGCTAGTCTATATGCTTATATGGCAGGTGGTGGTGTAAGTTTTGCGTAAAGCCAATTTTTTTCCTACATCAAAAGAAGGGTTAAGCAAAATATTACTAAGTTGGTTGATTAATGAGATGGTTCCACCAACCAATTCTCATACCCAAAATTATTAAATACCCACATCATCATATTATTTGTGTTGAGAGTTCCGGAAGTTTCAATTCCTTTGGCTCAAGTCGTCCATGACCGTGGACACGGCTAATCGATTAGGTTTTGTACTCTGCAGAGTTTTGCACACGTTCCCCACAAGATTTGGTTGCCTCCGTTTGATTTCTCGCACTTCAGGGTGTTTGAGAAACGGATGACCAAAACATGGTCTTCCAAAGGGTTTCCCTGCGACTCTGACGGTGCCCATCCTTTCCTACCGTTCTTCTACCTCTCGTAGTACCGCCTGTCCAGGGTCACCACGATATCCAACCAAGCCAAAGCCCATAATGACTTGTGGCTGTGCAGGTAAGCCTTGGGTTTTGAAGCACCCATCCATCTCTTTGTGCCTGGGTGGACCTTTCCGCGTGAATACTGGCCATCTCCAGCATCACCTAGGCTAACCACTGGTTTCTCCAGGGTGCCGTTCAACCATCATCCACCCAGAGGTATGTTGAAAACTTGGAGTCTTGAAATCTTGATCATTATGCATGTCTTGAAATTATTAACTCTCTCAACTCTCATGATTCTCACAACCAACCCCGTCTACTAATAGCATAGCAAAAGTAAAACAACGTTTCCCGGGGCCAATGTTGTCAAAGAGGGTTGAGAGGGGTATCTACCACATGATACTACTACAATGTAACCAAGTTTCCAACTAACCTATCTTGCATGCAACTGGGAAGATGGTAGAACTAATGCATATAAAACATGGGTAAAACATGATCAAAGTGACTTGCCTGATTGATGATCTTCGTACGTGAGTGACTCTAAGTAACAAGCTTCGCACTCCGGATAATCTAATGAAGCAAACAAACACTCAAATAAGCATACAACAAAATATTGTAACTCACAAACATCAACCAAGAACTAGTAAACAATCAAGACAAAACATTGCACAAATCTCAAGTAAGAAAACACACAAAGTTTTGTTTTCAAAAAGGTGAGAGGTGAAAACACTACTGACATAATGAAACCATTAGTATTATCTAAACATTAGTTGACAGAAAGAAAAACAATAAAATATTTTATTTATGAACAGAATAAAATCAATTTAAGTTTGTTGGGAAAACTTTAGTAAAGTTTGTAAAAGTTTTGATAAACACTATATGAAACAACTATAGTTGTACTAACAAAAGAAATGAAAAACTAACTTATATTTTATTAGTAAAACATGTTCTTGATAGAAATAATTTACTACTAAATCTGTCTTAGAAAACAGAAACAAAATATACAAAACTTTGTTTGAAAGCAAAACTATTACTAGTTAGTTGTTTTAGTCAAATTAAGCCTATTTGAAAATGTGTTATGATTCCTATGTTAATGAGAATAAAGATAAGCAAATTTATATTTTTTTTAACAGTAAGTGAAAACACTAAATGTTTACTAACAGAACCTAATAAACAAATAAAACCAAATCTAAATTTAAACTAATAAAATTAAGTTTATAAAACTATATTATAATACTAGACAGATTCTGTTTTTTTGTTAAAACACTAATCAAATATATCCTGAAAATCCTCAAAGTAAACATGAAGATAGTCCTAACCAATATCAAACAGTAGCAAAAAGAATCATATCAAAATCTATTTTCAAACTCTAGTTATTCAGATTTGAAGATTTTGAGCAAATTTGTTTAAATTCAAATTTTATAGTTCAAATTTGAAATTTAAAAGTGCAGGGTGAAACTACATGAAAAATGTGAGCTATTGCAAAAAGAATCAACTCAAAACACTAAATATATTAAAAGATATAAGCAAAACAAAATTTGAAAACATTCTGTTAATTAAAACAGAGAATGAAAAAAAAATCTGATTTGCGTCGGTCAGGGGGGCTACGTGGCACGATCCGATTGGCTAAGGGGGGTGTGCGTGCGAGAGCTACGGGCGGGCGACCGATCGGAAGAAGAAAACGATTCGGACTTAAGTCCGTTCTAATCTCGGACGTTGGATTCGGATCGGAGGGAGGGGGTGCTCACAGGGTAAAGAGGTCGCCGGCGTCGGGGTACTCCGGCGAGTCCGGTAGCGGTGGATGCGACGGCGAGGCGTTCCGGTGGTCGGGGAGGACGGGGAAGTGGTCCGGGCGACGGCGACGGTTCTCCGGAGTCGATTGGTGGCGACGGTGGGGCGAACGGGGGTCGGAGACGGTGGCTACGCTCGACGGCGAGATCCGGTGGTGGTGGAACTCCGGCGACGAATTGCGGCAGCTCCTCGACGAGGTAGGAGGGGGTTTGGGGGGGAAAGGATGCGGGGAGGTGTCCGGTATTTATAGGGCGCTCGAGGGGTGCGGGGGAGGAGAGAGGAGAGAGATCCGGCGAGAGGTGGAAACTGCCGGCGAGATCCGGTCCGGCGCTCGCGGGGAAGGAGACGACCGTTTCGGGCAACGGTCGGTCGGCGTGGGACCCGGATGTCAGCGAGTGGGCGCGTGACCGTTACGCGCGGTCGGCCGGCTCGTAGTAAAAGCGCGAAATAACTGCCGTGGGCCGGCCCGTTTAATACCGGAAACGGTTACCGTTACTGTTTTTCTTTAAAAAAAAATTCCAGAGACATTCAAATACATTTAAAGCATTCGAATCTTCTCTAAATATAGGGGTATTATATATCAAAATTAACATAATAATAAATTCTATTTAATGAACATTTTTATTCTGTCATTTGAAATCCTTTTTGTTTTTAAAAATAATATTTTCAGAAATTGCCTAATTGTTTTTAAATCCTTTTTGCAAATATTTTCAAAATAAATCCTGGTTATTATTGTTCAAATATATCACCAATTAGACCTGGTGTGGAGTGTCATGTTACTCCTCTCTTATTTTGAACATTTAACCAAAATTTCAAATAGGGGAAGGCAACATAGGGAAAAGTAGAAAGGACTTTCAGAAAGTCAGAAAAGACATTTCAACTATTACATAAAATCAAGCAATGATGATGATAGATGGATAGCTATATCATAACATTCCAAAATGGAATTTTGGGATGTTACAAACCTACCCACCTTAAGATGAATCTCGCCCTCGAGATTCGGGTTGGCTAGAAAATAGGTGCGGATGGTCTCTACGAAGATCTTCTTCGCGTTCCCAGGTGGCTTCTTCCTCAGTATGGTGACTCCACAAAACTTTACAGAACTTGATAATCTTGCTGCGGGTAACTCGGTTGGATGTCTCGAGGATCTTGACAGGCTTCTCCTCGTAAGTCAGATCACTTTCAAGCTGTATGGCCCCTAGGGGCACTGTGTCTCGCAAAGGGATGTCAGCCATCTCAGCATGACATTTCTTCAGCTGGGAAACATGGAACACATTATGAACTTCGGATAATCCTTCCGGCAATTCCAGTTTGTATGCAACTTCGCCTCTACGTTCAAGAATTTTGTAGGGGCCTATGAATCTGGGTGCTAATTTTCCTTTAACACCAAATCTCTTGGTTCCTCGAAGCGGGGATACACGAAGATATGCTCTGTCTCCCACTTCATACCTCACTTCTTTACGTTTGCTGTCAGCATAACTCTTCTGTCGAGATTGAGCTATCTTGAGTCTGTCACGTATCAACTTGACTTTCTCTTCAGAATCTCGGATAAGGTCGGGACCAAAAAGTTGTCGGTCTCCAACACCATCCCACGTCAGTGGTGTTCTGCACCTCCTTCCGTATAAAGCTTCGAAAGGGGCCATCTTTAGACTGGTTTGATAACTGTTGTTGTATGAGAATTCTGCGTAAGGTAAGTTGTCATCCCAACTAGATCCATAATCTAGCGCACAAGCTCTCAACATGTCTTCCAGAATCTGGTTGACTCTCTCAGTCTGTCCATCTGTCTGCGGATGAAAAGCTGTACTAAACTCTAGCCTTGTACCCAAAGTTTCATGTAACTGATGCCAAAACTTTGAGGTAAACTGTGTTCCTCTATCTGACACGATACTCCTTGGAACTCCATGCAAACATACGATCCTGGTCATATATATCTTGGCTAGCTTAGCACTGGTATAGGTGGTTTTCACTGGAATGAAATGAGCTACCTTGGTCATACGATCTACCACTACCCAGATGGAATCATAACCTGAACGGGTCCTGGGTAATCCTGTGATGAAATCCATACCAAGCTTTTCCCATTTCCACTCGGGTATCGGCAAAGGTTGGAGTAAGCCTGCTGGTTTCTGATGTTCTGCTTTTACTCGCTGACAAACATCACATATTGCAACATGCTCTGCAATATCTTTCTTCATACCTGTCCACCAATAACTTTCTTTCAAATCCAGATACATCTTGGTATTGCCTGGGTGTATCGAGTAAGGTGAATCGTGGGCTTCCTGAAGTATCAACTTCCTGAGCTCTGGTTCATTGGGCACATAGATTCGGTTCTCAAACCACAAAGTTCCGTGTTCATCCTCACGAAAACCTTTAGCTTTACCATTTTCCATTCTCTGTTTAATCTCAACTATCTCCTTGTCCGATTTCTGGGCTTCACGAATTCTTTCGGTCAAGGTGGACTGAATTTCCAGTGTACCAACATATCCTCTTGGAACTATCTCTAGCTTGAGCTTTCTGAGATCATCGACTAACTCTTGGGGTAATCCTCCCGCTGTGAGTGTGTTCACATAAGTTTTACGACCTAAGGCATCGGCTACAACATTAGCCTTACCTGGATGGTAGTGTAATCTCATGTCATAGTCCTTGATTAACTCTAACCATCTCCTCTGTCTGAGGTTCAACTCTTTCTGCGTGAAGATATACTTCAGGCTCTTATGGTCGGTGTAAACATCACGACTATTTCCGATAAGGAAATGTCTCCAAGTCTTGAGTGCGTGCACTACGGCTGCTAACTCCAAGTCATGAGTGGCATAATTCAACTCATGAGGTCGTAGCTGTCTGGAAGCATAGGCTACAACTTTTCCATCCTACATAAGTACTCCTCCAAGTCCTTGACGTGAAGCATCACAATAAACCTGGAAATCCTTCCGAATATCGGGCAAGATCAACACTGGGGCTGTGACCAAACGTTCCTTTAACTCCTGGAAACTGGCTTCACATTCCACAGTCCAAACATACTTGGATTCTTTCTTCAACAACTCTGTCATGGGCTTGGCAACCTTTGAGAAATTCTCAATGAACCTCCGGTAATAACCGGCAAGTCCGAGGAAACTGCGGATCTCCTTAACTGAGGTGGGTGACTTCCACTCGGTGACGACTTCAACCTTAGCGGGGTCTACGGCTATTCCTTCTCCAGAAATAACATGTGCAAGGAATCCGACTTCCGTCAACCAAAATTCACATTTGCTGAACTTGGCATATAACTGATGCTCTCTCAGCTTCTCCAGAACTAAACGCAAATGTTCCTTATGCTCTTCCTCGTTCTTGGAGAATATCAGAATGTCATCGATGAACACCACGACAAACTTGTCCAAATATTCCATGAACACTTTGTTCATCAAATTCATGAAGTATGCAGGAGCATTGGTCAATCCAAAAGACATGACCGTATACTCATACAAGCCATACCTCGTGGTGAAAGCTGTTTTGGGTATATCCTATTCACGAATTTTCAACTGGTGATACCCTGATCGAAGATCGATCTTGGAGAATACTTTGGCTCCTACGAGCTGATCAAACAAATCATTAATCATCGGCAGAGGGTACTTGTTCTTGATAGTCACCTCGTTGAAGGCACGATAGTCCACTACCATTCTCAAAGATTTATCCTTCTTCTCCACCAAAAGTACTGGGGCTCCCCAAGGTGAAGAACTGGGGCGAATATAACCTTTGTCCAATAACTCCTTAATTTGCTTCTTGATTTCCAACAGATCATTTGCGGGCATCCGATAGGGTCTCTTGGAAATTGGGGCTGTCCCTGGCTGTAGCTCTATTAGGAACTCAATCTCCCTATCTGGTGGCATGCCTGGTAATTCTTCCGGAAATACATCTAGAAAGTCCTTTACCATAGGTACTTCCTCCTGAACAACTCCTGTGAGAGAATTTAACCGAGCACTCATACGTGTGCGTCGGGATACATACTTAATCCTCTTGTTCTCCGGAGTGGTGAGTGAAACAGACTTGCTAGGGCAATCAAGATTTCCTTCATACTTGGTCATCCAATCCATGCCTAGGATTACATCCAGTCCTTGTGACTCTAAGACGATGAGGTCGGTGGGAAAAACATGATTTCCTATATTGAGTTTCAAGGCATGGCATCCTATCCCTGCCATCATCATACCTCCTGGAGAACTAACCTTAATGGGCTGACTAAGGGTTTTGGTGGGCAAACCATACTTATCCACAACTACCCTTGATATGAATGAATGAGTTGCACCAGAATCAAAAAGTACTATAACAGGACGTGAATGCAATAAAAACTTACCAACCACAGTCTCGGGTTGATCATAGACTTCTTCCACGTCGATGTGATTCACTTGAGCACGGGGAAACGGATTGGGTTTCTTGGCTGCGGAGTTGCCGTTTCCATTGCTTTGCTTGCTCTGGGGACACTCAGTAGCATAGTGCCCTGTCTTCTAACACTTGAAACAGGTAATGTGACTCAGATCCTTCTGAGTAGGAACTTGACGGTGTTGGTTGTTGTTCCCATTCCCATTGTCACTCTTGAAGTTACCATGGTTGGGACGGTTGTTCCCATTTCCTCCATGATGGTGGCCTCCATGGTTATGCACAGTATGAGTGTGCTTTCCAAACTTACCGGTTCCTGATCCGGCATTCCCGGAGTACGGGGAGTAGCGGGGCTTCTGATGAGTTCCAGAGTTGAACTTCCCCTGGGTGTACTTCCTCTTGCGGTTCTCAATCTGCTGCTGTTTACCTTCCAGAATAAGTGCCTTATCCACCAGCTCTTGGTAGTTGTTGAAATTAGCCACTACCAGCTGCATGCTCAACTCATCGTTGAGTCCTTCCAGAAATTTCTCTTGCTTGGCCGCATCATCGGCCACGTCTCCTGGTGCATAACGTGCCAATGTGTTGAAGTCGTCCACGTACTGGGCCACAGAGCGATTACTCTGGCGCAAGTTGCGAAACTCGCGCTTCTTCAGACTCATGGCTCCAGCTGAAACATGTGCGGTGCGGAAAGCTTGCTGGAACTGCTCCCAAGTCACATCTGCAATAGGATAAGTGGTGGTGTAGTTCTCCCACCATGAAGCTGCTGGTCCTTCCAGTTGATGTGCGGCAAATCGCACTTTCTCAGCGTCAGTGCATCCAGCGGTGATCAGCTCTCTATCCATCTTGCGGAGCCAGTCATCTGCCACAATGGGCTCAGTGCTGCTGGAGAAAGTTGGAGGTTTCAACCTCAGAAAACGGGTGAGATTGTCAGTCTGGGGTGGATGGTGGTTGTGGTTGTTCTGATTGTTGTTGGTCTGATTCTGAATCAATAACTGCATCAGTGCATTCTGCTGCTGAAGGAGTTGAGTGAGTTCTGGTGGGAAAGTGAAGTCGGTCTCACGTCGTGGAGGCATCTTGCTGTTTTCAGAGGGATGAGAATTAGAATAGAACAAGGGTCTAGAAGAAATTCACTACCCATATGCAATGCAACAAACATATCACACCAAACACTCATTCATATATTCAATCAATGTCAAACATCGGGAATACAAATCTCAAACAACTAAGCATCGACCTACGCTTTAACGACGAAAATAAAAGATACATTGGAGGGCATAACTAATGTTTTTCCTCAGAAGTGCATAGTCGTAGGTCCTCCGGTGGTGCTTTCCTCATAGTCTTCATCGTCGCTGATGAAGGGTGCCATGTCTCCTTCAGGGTGAAGGTTTTCCCCCATGTCTAGCTGCTCTTCCAGAGTTGCAATGCGTGCATTCTGCTCATCAATCCTCTCTAGGAAGTCCTTCACTTCATGCTCGTGTTCATAGTTGGCCTCTCGCAGATCAGCTTCAAGGTCCAGCTCGCGGTTCATCAGATTCTTGATTGTCTTCGTATCAGCACGAACTCGAAGCTCCAGAGTCCTGATATGAGTCTCCAAGGTCTGGATATAGGAGATAGTGGTGTCTGCAGTGGGAGGAGTTATGATGTTTCCATTGGCATCTCTACGACAAACCATGCTGAGTCCTGGTGAAATGGTTCCACCTCTGTATTCCTCCTGAATACGTCCAAGGGCACGATGAATGGCCATGTCTCTTCCAAGTATCCAACTGGGTGCCACGAACTTGAGATCTATGGGTTCCTTCCGATTCCCAAAGGTCTTCCCTGCGATGTGCACCTCGATCTTGTAGTGTCCATCTTGGGGAAATGACATGATAGGAATCCCGGTGATGCTCGGCAAAGAAATCCTTACGTCCTTGACGATCCTCATCAGCTCCTTACAAAAGGGCATTGTTGCGTCAGGCTGGCAAAACTCTGTGATCAACACTGGGATGAAGGTGGCCATCTATAAATTTTGAAATAATCGGAGAGGAGTCAGAAACGAATAGATGAGAGTATAAGATATTTAAAGACAAAGAGAAACAATCCTAAGGCTTTCCAATCCTAGAGGTTACGTCCTACGGTCAGCGTGTGCTCTGATACCATTTCTGTAACGACCCGACCTGGAAGGTCAAGTCTCCGGTGTTTCCGTACCATCCCAAGATCATGCTGGTACACACACGGTACATCAATGTATATATCAAAGGTAAATCACACAACATTATATTAATCGAAATCTCATATCAAGTCCTTTATTACAATAAAAATTACAATAAAGTGGCTAAAAGCCAACTCATGAGAATATCTAAATCTTGCGGAAGCGTCGAAGGTAGATGAGTCCATCTGACTCCAAGGGCATCTCACTGAGCATAGAACGCGTCCTCACTCCTGGTCGGAAAAATACTCTGCAACATGATACGTTGCAGCCGTGTAGGTCAGCATATGGAATATGCCGGCAAAGTCACAAGAGAGGGGTGAAAATAATCAGCTAGTCTATATGCTTATATGGCAGGTGGTGGTGTAAGTTTTGCGTAAAGCCAATTTTTTTCCTACATCAAAAGAAGGGTTAAGCAAAATATTACTAAGTTGGTTGATTAATGAGATGGTTCCACCAACCAATTCTCATACCCAAAATTATTAAATACCCACATCATCATATTATTTGTGTTGAGAGTTCCGGAAGTTTCAATTCCTTTGGCTCAAGTCGTCCATGACCGTGGACACGGCTAATCGATTAGGTTTTGTACTCTGCAGAGTTTTGCACACGTTCCCCACAAGATTTGGTCGCCTCCGTTTGATTTCTCGCACTTCAGGGTGTTTGAGAAACGGATGACCAAAACATGGTCTTCCAAAGGGTTTCCCTGCGACTCTGACGGTGCCCATCCTTTCCTACCGTTCTTCTACCTCTCATAGTACCGCCTGTCCAGGGTCACCACGATATCCAACCAAGCCAAAGCCCATAATGACTTGTGTCTGTGCAGGTAAGCCTTGGGTTTTGAAGCACCCATCCATCTCTTTGTGCCTGGGTGGACCTTTCCGCGTGAATACTGGCCATCTCCAGCATCACCTAGGCTAACCACTGGTTTCTCCAGGGTGCCGTTCAACCATCATCCACCCAGAGGTATGTTGAAAACTTGGAGTCTTGAAATCTTGATCATTATGCAGGTCTTGAAATTATTAACTCTCTCAACTCTCATGATTCTCACAACCAACCCCGTCTACTAATAGCATAGCAAAAGTAAAACAACGTTTCCCGGGGCCAATGTTGTCAAAGAGGGTTGAGAGGGGTATCTACCACATGATACTACTACAATGTAACCAAGTTTCCAACTAACCTATCTTGCATGCAACTGGGAAGATGGTAGAACTAATGCATATAAAACATGGGTAAAACATGATCAAAGTGACTTGCCTGATTGATGATCTTCGTACGTGAGTGACTCTAAGTAACAAGCTTCGCACTCCGGATAATCTAATGAAGCAAACAAACACTCAAATAAGCATACAACAAAATATTGTAACTCACAAACATCAACCAAGAACTAGTAAACAATCAAGACAAAACATTGCACAAATCTCAAGTAAGAAAATACACAAAGTTTTGTTTTCAAAAAGGTGAGAGGTGAAAACACTACTGACATAATGAAACCATTAGTATTATCTAAACATTAGTTGACAGAAAGAAAAACAATAAAATATTTTATTTATGAACAGAATAAAATCAATTTAAGTTTGTTGGGAAAACTTTAGTAAAGTTTGTAAAAGTTTTGATAAACACTATATGAATCAACTATAGTTGTACTAACAAAAGAAATGAAAAACTAACTTATATTTTATTAGTAAAACATGTTCTTGATAGAAATAATTTACTACTAAATCTGTCTTAGAAAACAGAAACAAAATATACAAAACTTTGTTTGAAAGCAAAACTATTACTAGTTAGTTGTTTTAGTCAAATTAAGCCTATTTGAAAATGTGTTATGATTCCTATGTTAATGAGAATAAAGATAAGCAAATTTATATTTTTTTAACAGTAAGTGAAAACACTAAATGTTTACTAACAGAACCTAATAAACAAATAAAACCAAATCTAAATTTAAACCAATAAAATTAAGTTTATAAAACTATATTATAATACTAGACAGATTCTGTTTTTTTGTTAAAACACTAATCAAATATATCCTGAAAATCCTCAAAGTAAACATGAAGATAGTCCTAACCAATATCAAACAGTAGCAAAAAGAATCATATCAAAATCTATTTTCAAACTCTAGTTATTCAGATTTGAAGATTTTGAGCAAATTTGTTTAAATTCAAATTTTATAGTTCAAATTTGAAATTTAAAAGTACAGGGTAAAACTACATGAAAATTGTGAGCTATTGCAAAAAGAATCAACTCAAAACACTAAATAGATTAAAAGATATAAGCAAAACAAAATTTGAAAACATTCTGTTAATTAAAACAGAGAATGAAAAAAAAATCTGATTTGCGTCGGTCAGGGGGGCTACGTGGCACGATCCGATTGGCTAAGGGGGGTGTGCGTGCGAGAGCTATGGGCGGGCGACCGATCGGAGGAAGAAAACGATTCGGACTTAAGTCCGTTCTAATCTCGGACGTTGGATTCGGATCGGAGGGAGGGGGTGCTCACAGGGTAAAGAGGTCGCCGGCGTCGGGGTACTCCGGCGAGTCCGGTAGCGGTGGATGCGACGGCGAGGCGTTCCGGTGGTCGGGGAGGACGGGGAAGTGGTCCGGGCGACGGCGACGGTTCTCCGGAGTCGATTGGTGGCGACGGTGGGGCGAACGGGGGTCGGAGACGGTGGCTACGCTCGACGGGGAGATCCGGTGGTGGTGGAACTCCGGCGACGAATTGCGGCAGCTCCTCGACGAGGTAGGAGGGGGTTTGGGGGGAAAGGATGCGGGGAGGTGTCCGGTATTTATAGGGCGCTCGAGGGGTGCGGGGGAGGAGAGAGGAGAGAGATCCGGCGAGAGGTGAAAACTGTCGGCGAGATCCGGTCCGGCGCTCGCGGGGAAGGAGACGACCGTTTCGGGCAACGGTCGGTCGGCGTGGGACCCGGATGTCAGCGAGTGGGCGCGTGACCATTACACGCGGTCGGCCGGCTCGTAGTAAAAGCGCGAAACAACTGCCGTGGGCCGGCCCGTTTAATACCGGAATCGGTTACCGTTACTGTTTTTCTTTAAAAAAAATTTCCAGAGACATTCAAATACATTTAAAGCATTCAAATCGTCTCTAAATATAGGGGTATTATATATCAAAATTAACAGAATAATAAATGCTATTTAATGAACATATTTATTCTGTCATTTGAACAATTTGAAAAAAAATAATATTTTCAGAAATTGTCTAATTGTTTTTAAATCCTTTTTGCAAATATTTTCAAAATAACTCCTGGTTATTATTGTTCAAATATATCACCAATTAGACCCTGGTGTGGAGTGTCATGTTACTCCTCTCTTATTTTGAACATTTAACCAAAATTTCAAATAGGGGAAGGCAACATAGGGAAAAGTAGAAAGGACTTTCAGAAAGTCAGAAAAGACATTTCAACTATTACATAAAATCAAGCAATGATGATGATAGATGCATAGCTATATCATAACATTCCAAAATGGAATTTTGGGATGTTACATGCTTGAACCTTGTGTGCTGAAAAATCCAGCTTATTGTAAAATATCCCATTTGAATCACCTTGCAAATAACGAATTCCCCACAATATGCAATCGATAAATAGTGTCCACATGAAGAACCATCATCATAATCTGCCACAATATGCAATTAAAGGAATAGTGTCCACAGAAGAAACATTCATCATAATTCGCGACAATATGCAATTGAGCAAAAGATAACTAAATTCCTATATGTAAGACAGACATATGCAGTACATAAACATAGTGTATGAAATACGAAGACACAGTCATATGAAAAACAATGCATTCATGCGTATATATTTAGCTAATAACACTATATGAATGCGTACTTATTATTGGGGGATACGGATCCTGAAATCTTCGAGGTCTTTAGAGGGCTTAATATAGTGTTTGTCAAAAAAGGTGTTGATAAATTTCCTAACAGACATCATTTCATCTGCGACGAGCAGTTCAAAGGTCATCAGTCCAAAGATCAACTGTAGGACTTTTAGATCAGAATGTGACATCCGTATGGAGTAGAAAATAGTAATTAAGAAATATACTTACTGATTCTATTTTGTCAGCATCGGCACCACATTCAAGATGTCTGCATAGCTTTATCATGTGTTCGCAAACGTAGTATCCACATAGGTTGGTCCCTTGTTGTTGTTGAGAATACTGCAATTTTTGGTACACTATTATTCATGTATTTGCCCTGTTAGGAACAACCTAATCGGTGTAAGTTGTTTCTTTTTTTCTTTGGAGAGAAATAGAAAGAGATTTACTTAGAAACTTGAACATCTGGCTAGCAAATTTTTAAAAATAATGGATTTCTTTGTCTCACTAGAGAAACAATCACGTGCTGCAAATGTAGTTGGGGTCGAACCGTCTCCCTCCTAAAGTTATGTACCTTGACAATACACTACAAATGAAGATGAATTTTAACATACTCAGTTCTTGAACCAGATATGAACACAATATATTAACATCAAAGAATTCAATACCTATCCATGAAATCCTAAGGATGGCCCAGATCCTGAGGCGCATTTAACTCTTTGAGAGAATCCAGGTAGTAAACTGTGTTGCGTTTCGGAACAATGACCATCAAGATTCAATGATCTCTACAATTTAAGAAAACCTTGAACTTACGAACTATGTCAAAAACTGAAAGATGATCAATGTATGCGTGGTTGTATAACTTACCCTTCATGATACGACTACATGAAGAATTCCCCTATCTATAACTCCCACAAGATCATGGCGACATGCGAGATGGAATCCTCGCGTTTCCCATTCATTCATAGTTAACAAAATGTTGTTTGCTAAATCAGGATGTATTAAATGCCAATGCGCCCTTATCGATTTTTGCGTCATCAATCCCCTGAGAGGAATACAATACATTTAGCATTTTTTCATGTACAGACTTGTATGAAGAAGTTTATCAGAGTTTTTGAAGTACTTACAATATCAAGCATTTGACAAGAGTGGTATCAAGATTATCGAAGTTGAAGAAGAGATGAAAGTTCTCGAGTTCCACACTGATGGTACCTGCATCGTGAGAGAAATGATGACGGTCGTACTGTAATTCCACAATGTTATGATCTTGTCCTTTTGACATTATGTCCATGCAATATTTATGTAACTTGCGACAACTGAAACTACACTCATCAAAGTATTCGCCAACTAGAAATGACAGGCCATGCTTGTACTTGCGTTCTTCAAATGGGTCTACTTTCTGACTAGGAAGTAGCATTTCAAATTCTACTTCAGGCATTTCGTCAGAACAGGTATTCATCAGCCATGCCATGGTTCTCCTCGAAGAGTCTTCGTAGTAGGTTACTCTGGTACTCGTCCCTCCTCTGTTTCTATCATGTGTAATAAAAAAAATTCTCAATTTACCAGGAAGCTAAATATAAATGCAAAAGTATTTGTAGTACAGGATGCACATGGACAATGTTTGAATGAAATCAAATTGATAATGACAGGTATGTACATTCTGCTGTCAAACATTCAAATCTGCTAAAAACTATTGTCTTGCACCCTATTTTTTTCACTAATTCTGAGAATCTATTTATTTCAGATTGCCATGTTGTGTTGATGCTAACCATGTTTCTGTGCATAATTAGACATTACTCGTGCCGAATGAAATTGAGTGCTTCATGTGTACTACCTTGCTGTAAATTTTTAGGCAATGATAACTCATGTAGCATATAGTTTTCTTGCTGTCAATATGCCTTCAGGTTAAAACTATGACAGTGTTTTAATCACATCCAGAATAAAATAGCACATGGGAAGTGTCTGAATCACACGTAATATTAGAAATGATTTCTAACAACGAGAGTTAGGCTTACCTATTTTGCACGTCCCAGAAACTTCTGCCCACTGTACCCAGATTCAAAAGCTCGTAACTTCATGGATTGAAATTGTTGTTGACCATGAACAGGCAGGTCTTCGGCTACCCCTCTTCATTCCTTGGAAGTGATTGTCCTAGGGAGCTACAAAAGAAATAAATGGCGCAAATTGGCTTGCCACTTTAAAATCCCCAATTTCAAAACAAAACCCTAAGCCTAGTTGAGTCGGATAGAATAGAGACGAATACATGGCTGGTGAGAGATCGGTCGTCGTCGGAGATACCGTTTGAAGGGTCACTCAAGGAGACCATGGCGTGTCCGCGGTGATTGGATGATAGAGGGAGAGATGTGGGCGGCATCACGGGGCGGGGGGGTCCAAGGGAAATGTGGCCCTTTGGGGGTAGGCATATATTTCGGCAGTCCGTGAAATTTTTCGCTCATTGCAGGGAATCTTGGCGCGCAAGGATTCATTAGACATGTTGTTTCTTCTTTTATCGTGTGCAATGATACAGAACATACAAAATTTCGCCCCTCCCCATGTATTCCCTGGTTATAGTGCGCATCCACGTTATTGCATAATCTAACATCAATTGCTAACTTGGCTATACAAATTAGCGGACGCACATAGCTCACAGTTACTAAATCGAGCAAGTTCACTAAATAATCAAGCTTCTTGAAATAGACATAGATCTTACAAACGACCGACTCTCTAAATAATGGCTATTAGTAATACTTATAATTTTAACAAAGACGCTAATGAGAAACCACCCTATGCCTCGTAGCTGGTCGATGAGACGTCGACGACTTGTCCAGGTGACATTCCGCCGGTGCTGGACTACACATCCCCCAAGCTGACTTTGACCATCGCGACATGCTCATCCTCGACGTTGTCCTCGTCATCGGCATCACCCTCATCTTTGTAGTACTCTTATTAGTGTTGCCGCCATAGCTCACGCTGGTACTCCACCGTTGATTCCTCGACGGACAGACGCTTCTCGACCTCCTCTTGAGCCATGAGCAAATCCTCCCAGCACTCGGCGCTCTCGGATGACTCCCGCATCTCCAGCTCTTGCTCGGTGATCTCGTGTGGAAGGAGCTCCATGGCCTCCGCATCGTTGGCATGCATCTGGGCATCCGCAACAGCCGCCTCTTTGGCCGTGTGGTGCATGCTGGATTCCAATGAAGCTTGTAGTATCTTGGCGTGGGCGGCCTCGCTCATATAGGCCTGGATGGACTTGACCCGGGCCAGGGCGGCCTCCGCGGCATGAAACACTGCTCAAGTGCTCTTGGCATTTGCAGTCCCTGTCATAGCAGTTGCAGCTACCATATTCGCGTCTATAGACGCCCTTCCGACTGTCGCAAAAGCCATGTCGTCCGCGGCAGAGGACCTTTCAGCGGATGCGACCGCGCTTAAGGAGGATGGGGCTGCGCTCTCGGCCGAGGTGGCCATGTTCTTGGCAGAGGCGGGAGCGCTTGGGGCCGAGGGGGTGATTGGACGCACCCTCACAAAGCGTTCCCAAGGCGTCACTCTTTGCAGAGAGGGTTTGCTGGGGAAAGGGTATCAATGGTGAATGAAATCCGAGCTAGACGAAGCAAACGAAGCTTCCATCGTAATACAAAAATAGATCCATGAATTTTCATCGCAAACGGTTCCTATATGGAACCGTGTGTACGCAGTTCACTTTTTGTATTAAATTGTAAAACTATATTGGGGTATAGTAGTAACGGAAATTGTTTTCATTGTAAGAAAAAGATCCCTATCGTCAAAATCCAGTAAGGAATCCTTAAATTTAGGAAATAATCGGGGTTCAATTGGCATTTTTATATATTAAGTTAGTTTGTACAAATTTGACGACCATAATTCAAAATTCTAACACACGAAGATGCAAGATGAAGCGAAAACTGCTAGAAAAATCATATTTATGTACTACTTGCTTCTCTATATATGCCGCTTGCAATAATTTTAAGGAGTTTCAAACATCTTGGGTACGGTTTGGACGCACGTGCACGCATTGGGAATCTAGGTATTAAAATTTAAAAAACGAAAAAAATGCTCTGAAGTACATGATAATAATCTGCATGATTTCTCACCATGGGGTCCATATGTCGTGGTCAAAGTAACGGCTTGTTCGAGATAAGCTTTGACACATGTCTCTCACAAACCGGAGCATCACACACAGGCTCGTATAGTTCCGAGAGCGAACGTGGGGCGTTGTGTGATGACGAACCAGATCGATACCTCATTCGACCTAGTTTTTTTATCGTTACAATGTTCGAATATGACTCTCATCCTAAAATCTGAAGAAATGGCGTTCAATTCACATTTTTATACACGAAGTTAGTTTTCTGAAATTTAATGGCCATGGTTCAAAACTGAAACACGTGAACACGCAAGATGAAGCAAAAAACCGCTGGAAAATCATATTTATGTACTAGTTGCTTTCGTATATATGGCACGTGCAATAAATTTGAAGGAGTTCCAAACATCTTGAGTGACGGTTTTGACACAAAAGCATTGGGAATCTAGGTTTTTAAAGTCAAAAATTGAAAAATACGGTGTACTACATGAAAATATGCATGATTTCCTAACATGGGGCCAAGATGTCGTGATCAAAGTAAAGGCTTGTTCGAGATAACCTTTGACACATGTCAAGCTGACAATGCATGGTTAACTGTTACCCATGTCCATGAGTAATTACTCTATTAGGGCACGGGTGCCAGCTTGAATGCCCATCGGGAAGTTGATGGGTGAAATACCTTACCAAGCGTGCAGGATGAGGATGAGGATGGGATAGCACAACCCGCCTTACCCATGCATAGAAGTACTTACATGTGGGCTCTAAAATTAGTAGCCCTCATGTAATTTGTGGCCTCCATCATCCAAATTTACACATCCCACCCCACTGGATCAAAATTCCATAAGAAAGCCCAAACCTAGGCACAACATATCATTTATTGCGTTGAAATATAATTTTTCTACTCAAATACGCAAAGATTGTTCTTAAATGCATGTGTGGGCTTCCTCACGGTGATAAAGAACCCGATGGGGACGTGGATTGGATATTTTTATTCCCATGCAGGGTACATAGACGGGGACAGGGATGGGAGGGCGGTGATGGGGACGGAGATGGGACTCCAATACCGTCCTAAGAAATCTCCAGCTTTAGACACAAGACTCTCACAAACCAGATCATAACACGAAGACGCGTGGTTCCGAGAGGGAACATGGGTCCATGTGTGATGACGACCCGCCAATCGCTGTCTCATTCGACCTAGTTTATTCTCATCGATACAATGCACGAAAATGAGAGACATCCTAAAAAATATAAAAGTTTGGCGTCCTATTGGCATTTTTATACATTAAGTTAGTTTCTAGAAATTTAATGGCCATAGTTCAAAACTGAATCACATGAACAAGCTCGATGAAGCAAAAACTGTTGGAAAATCATATTTATGTATTACTTGCTTACATATATATGCCACGTGCAATAAATTTGACGAAGCTCGACAAGCAGTGGAGGTGTACGAAGATGTTCGGTACCACACAATGAAAGACAGAGGCACTAGGCGCCTCACCGTTGCGTGGGCGCGGGTCGATAAGCTCAAGCGTGCCACCGCCAAATTGCTCCAGCGGGCGCCCAGTGAACTATCATGCATGGTCGCGCGCCTCCGCCAGCAAGAGGCTCATCGGCACGTCGAGCGCTGCGAGGCGAAGGAGGCGGCGAACTCCTTCTGTGTTGGAAAACCACCGCGCACCAGGGACTTGCTCGCGAGAGGCTACTTCTTTACTGCTCCCCGCTCAAGGAGGGGTTATTATTTGTTTAGTTTTTATTCATTTTACGTATTACTTAAAAACTATCATCATGTATATGTGATTATATATATTGTATTTGTATCATGTCTTCAATGAGCTATTCAATCATTAATATATATATTATTAGTTTCACACTTCTTTCTGTTTTCTTACTGATTTTCTGGCTCTAACTGTTAGCCTTTTACACATATTGAAACATAGCAATAGCACATAAATCATTCACACATCAAAACATATCAATATTGTGATTATTGTCCAAACATTGGGATCAACATTTAAACGATTCAACAAAATAAAACGCGTACATGAATACACCCTAACCTACGGAAGCTCTTGGTTGTGCCTAAACTCAGTCAAGCGTTTGTCCACGCGGTTTACACACTCGCGGTATAGCTGGAACGCGATCTCGAGCTCCAAGCTAGCTATTTCGTCGAAGATTACCATCTTGAGGATGCGACGACCATTTTGTTCTACTACTCCCCGTAGGACACTTGGGCCAAGGAGGCACTCGAGCCTACCGACGAGCCTGTTGGCATCAAGGGGGTGCGGACATGGCGAACGACGCGACCCATGCGAACGGTGCAGCCTGTGTCCGATGCAAGTATGGTGTGATAATCCACAAGTATAGTGGGCCGCAACAGTTTTGGAGGGTAGAGTATTCAACCCAAATTTATAGATTCGACACAAGGGGTGTCAAAGAATATTTTCAAGTATTAGTATTTGAGTTATCAATTCGACCACACCTAGATATTAAATATCTACAACAATGTGATTAGTAGCACAGTAATATGATAGTTTGATAGCAATGGTAACAGTAACGGTAAGAGTGATAGCAATGGTTTTGTAGCAAGTGTAACAGTGACAACATCAATAGTAACTTAGCAAGAAGAATATGTAAAAAACTCGTAGGCACTGGATCGGTGCATTTGTTGGATGATATTCATCATATAACAGTCATAACCTAGGGCGACAAAGAACTAGCTCCAGTTCATAAATGTAATGTAGGCATGTATTCCGTAAATAGTCATACGTGCTTATGGAAAAGAACTTTCATGACATCTTTTTTCCTACCCTCCCGTGGCAACGGGGTCCATAAGGAAACTAAGGGATATTAAGGCCTCTTTTAATAGAGAACCATACCAAAGCATTAACACATAGTGAATACATGAACTCCTCAAACTACGGCCATCACCGGAAAGTATCCCAACTGTTGTCACCTTGGGGTTTACGGATCATAAGACGTACTAGTTGCATATGACTAGGCAAGATCAGATCAAGAACATTGATATAATGATGATAACATAAACAGTTCAGATCTGAAATCATGGTACTCGGGCCCTAGTGACAATCATTAAGCATGGCAAAGTCATAGCAACATGAATCTAAGAACATAGTGGATACTAGGGATCAAGCCATAACAAAACTAACTCGATTACATGATGAATGTCATCCAACTCCTCGCCGACAAGCAAGCCTATGAAGAAGTTACTCACTCCAAGTGGGGAGCATCATGGAATTGGCGATGAAGGATGGTTGATGATGACGAAGAATGAAGATTCCCCTCTCTGGAGCCCCAAACGGGCTCCAGATATGGCCTCCCGATGTAGAACAAGAGGTGGCAGTGGCTCCGTCTCGGGAAACGCAATAAAATGTCCTCCCTATTTTTTTTTCTGGAAAAAGGAATTTATAGTGCCAGAATTAGGGTCAGCGGGGCCACGAGTTGGGCACAACCCACTAGGGCACGCTTGGGGGGGGGGGCTGGCGCGCCCTAGTGTATCGTGCACATCCAGGGCCCCTCCTCTGGTGGTTCTTGGCTCCGGTATTTTTTATTTATTCTGAAATAAATCTCCAAACAGTTTCGTTCAATTCCGATAACTTTTATTTGTGCACAAAAACAACACCATGGTAGTTCTGTTGAAAACAATGTTAGTCCGGGTTAGTTTGGTTGAAATCGTGCAAATTAGAGTCCAAACAAGAGCAAAAGCGTTAGGAAAAGTAGATACGATGGAGACATATCAAATCCCCCAAGATTAAACCATTGCTTGTTCCCAAGCAATTCAGTTGACAAACTGAAAGTGATAACGAAAAACTCTTACGAACTCTTTGTTCTTGTTTACATACATATTCTTAAGTAGCACCTAGGTTTTCAGCAAAAAATATGACTAACCATGTCAACAATAACTCTTAAAGATTGTATTACCTCATATCAATGACATAAGCAACTAGTTAGCAATAATAAAATATCTCAAATGCAAACACTTTGTCAAAACAATCATGATATAATATGTCAATAGTGGTATCTTGCTAGCCCTTTCTGAGACCGTAAAACATAAATGCAGAGCACCTCCAAATTTCAAGACGTGACTAAACATTGTAATTCATGGTAGAAAAGATCCAGTCATTATGCATCATATGCAATGCATAAGGATGACAATAGTGCTCTCAGATCTGGCGCTTATTTGAGAAGGTGATGACTCAACATAAAAGTAACTAGATAGCCCCTTGTAGAGGGAAGCGGGGATTTGTAGAGGTGCCAGATCTAAAAGATTAAATTAGAGATAAATATAATTTTAGGAGGTGCACCCTTCCTGTCAACGTTACGACCAAGAGGTATCAATATCTTCCATGTTAAACACATTAGCGGCGGTTCCCAAGCAGTAAAAGTGAATGTTTACTCCCCTCCAGCAACAAACACACTCCACGGCTAGCCGAATCAACAAGTAGCGTCCATACCAACAACATTCCTGGGGGAGTTTTATTTAATTATTTACATTTTTGATTTCGGGACTGGGAATCCCTATTACTGCCCCTCTCGTGCAAGGACGAGTGAATAAACACTCATCATGAGAATAACCCGCTTAACATGGAAGATACTGATTGCCCCCTGTTGCTCCATTAGCAGTCCAGGCACACAAAACAAACGTTCATTTTAAATTTTAGAGGTGGCACATGCAAGTTTACTTGGAATGGCACGGTAATGCCGCATATAGGTAGATATAGTGGACTCATCTGGAATAACTTTGGTTTAAGGGTTTTGACGCACAAGTAGTATTCTCGCTTAGTACACGCGAAGGGTAGCAAATAGATTGAGAAGCGGCTAGGTAGAGAGTGAAAACGGTCATGAACATGCATTATGAATAATAAAGATTGAATACTATCATGAGTAGGATATGTACACCACGAACATAAATATTGTAAAGGCTATGTTGGTTTTGATTCAACTACATGCGTGAACATCTGCCAAGTCAAGCGACTTGAAACATTCAGAGGAGGATACCATATCATCATACTACATCACAACCATTCAAATGCATGTTGACATCAAAGATAAATCATTATACACTCCTAGATACATTAGCATGGCATGAGAAACTATAGTCTCTAATTGTCATTGCAAACATGTTTGATCATAATATGATGAATCATGGATACTATGTTAGACATTATTTAAAAAAACAAGAATAAGTTGAGTTCATACCCGTTGCTCTCTGCCACAGTCACTTCATCAAATATCGTCATTATTGCCTTTCACTTGCACGACCAAATGATATGAAAATAATAATAGTGCAAGAGTGTCGTGGACTAAGCTGAAATATGCAAGCATTTTATTCAAGAGGAGAAGACAAATTAATATGGGTTGTTTGTTAGATCAATAGTAGTACATATGAGAGCCCCTCAACATTTTCATCATGGTCTTCTCCTTAGTATGACACAATAAAAGGACACTACAGGAATCTGAACATTTGCCGTCTGCTATGGCAGACGGCAAAGGGGGAAACCCCGAACGGCAAAGGCTTTGCCGTCAGTCAGCTGACGGCAAACTGGACGGCAAAAAAATATCCGGTGAAGAGCCCCTTTGCCGTCTGCTTTCCTATGGCGGACGGCAAAAAATCTTTGCCATGAGGGAGCGGACGGCAAATAAACTGGGACGGCAGATCCCCAAACGGTCCCGTCAAGTGCTAACGGTCCTTTGCCATCTGCCGTACCACCCTTTGCCATCCGCCGTACATGGGCCGACGGCAAAGGGAGCACTGTCAGCCCTCCCCCGCCCCCGCCACCACTGTCGTCAGCCATATGGGGGTTCCCTTTGCCGTCTGCCATCCCTGCTTTGTCGTCTTCCCACCCTCCTTTGCCGTCCGCCGTAGGAAAGGCCGACGGCAAAGGAGCGCTCCCAGCGTGGCCCAGCCAGCCTTTGCCGTCTGCCGTACCACCCTTTGCCGTCTGCCCTACGGCCTTTGCCGTCGGTGGATGGATGGCAAAGACTTAAACAACCCCCCTTTATTTTTCTTTCTATTATATCCACCAATTTTCACAATAACCAGGATATATATATATATATATATTTGACAGGAATAAATTTGTTTCCGTACTCATAACCATATTAAAATAACTTTCATCCATAGTACATACATATTATTCCAGTTGCATCCGTACCAAACCATATATTACACCAGTTTCATCCATATGCATACAAAGTTTCATATATATCCATATACTACAATAGTTTCAATACAAACTTCCGTGAAGCCATGGTACAAGAAATCATATTCAAGCATTCCATCAATATAATCCAAGCTTCCCGTGAAGTGAATGTAATCTTCAAAATGACAAATAAGAAAGTTAGAAGAAGAATACTAGATGAAGAAGAGAAGTATATATAGGTTATTTCAGAGAGAACTTAGCTAAGTATAGGCCATTTAATAGCTAATTTAGGTGGAATAGGTCATCTTGGAGCTACATAGCCTTATTATGTCATTTAGGAGAGAACTTAGCTAGGTATAGGTCATTCTAGAGCTAACTTGGATAAAATATGTAATTTTGTAGCCAACTATGATTATTAAATCCATTTTGACCTTATTATGTCATTTTGGAGCTAAATTAGTCATTTTAATGAGCTAACCAAGGTTCTTATGATGTTTTTACCTAACTATGCTAATTATGTCATTTTGGAGGATAATTAGCTAAGTATGTCTTTGTTGGAGAAAATAACCTACGTAGAAGAAGAAAGAGGACAAGCAAGAAGAGAAGAAGAAAGAAGAGAAGAAGCAAGAAGATAAGAAGCGAGAAGAGAAGAAGCAAGAAGAGAATAAGAAGGAGAAGAAGAAGGAGAAGGAGAATGAAGAGGAGAAGAAGAAGGTCAAGAAGAAGGAGAAGAAGGAGAAGAAGAAGGAGAAGGAGCTTCTCTCCTTCTTCTCCTTCTTCTTCCTCTTCTCCTTCTCCTTCTTCTTCTCTTCTTATTCTTCCTTCTTTTCATTTTTCCTCTTTCTTCTCCTCTTGTCCCCTTCTTCGGGCTAAAGTAGCTAATTATGCCTTTTTGGAGCTAATTATGTCATTTTGGAGGATAATTAGCTAAGTATAGGTAATTTTTATTAAATAGGCCATTTTGGAGCTAACTAAGCTAATTATGTCATTTTGTTGGATAATTAGCCAATTTAGTCTTTTTTGGATGATTCTAAGCTACGTAGAAGTAGAGAAAGGGAAGAAGCAAGAAGAGAAGAAGAAGGAGAAGTAAAAGAAGAAGGAGGAGGGGGAGGAGAAGGAGAAGGATAAGGAGAAGGAAGAGGAGAAGAATAAGAAAAGAAGAAGGACAAGAATAAGGAGAAGAAGCTTCTCTCCTCCTTCTTCTCCTTCTTCTCCTTCTTCTTCCTCCTTCTCCTTCTCCTTCTTCTCTTCTTCTTCTTCTTCTTCTTCATTTTTTTCATTTCTCCTCTTTCTTCTCCTCTTGTCATCTTCTCCGGGCTAAATTAGCTAATCATGCCTTTTGGAGCTAATTATGTCATTTTGGAGGATAATTAGCTAAGTATAGGTCATTTTTTGTTAAATAGGCCATTTCGGAGCTCACTAAGCTAGTTATGTCATTTTGTTGGATAATTAGCCAATTTAGTCTTTTTTGGATGACTCTAAGCTACGTAGAAGTAGAGAAAGAGAAGAAGCAAGAAGAGAAGAAGAAGGAGAAGTAAAAGAAGAAGAAGGAGGAGGAGGAGAAGGAGAAGGAGAAGGAGCAGGGAGAGGAGAAGAAGAAGAAAACAAGAAGGACAAGAAGAAGGAGAAGAAGGTTCTCTCCTCCTTCTTCTCCTTCTGCTCCTTCTTCTTCCTCCTTCTCCTTCTCCTTCTTATTTTCTTCTTCTTCTTCTTCCTTTTTTTCATTTCTCCTCTTTCTTCTCCTCTTGTCCTCTTCTTCAGGCTAAATTAGCTAATTATGCGTTTTTGGAGCCAATTATTTCATTTTGGAGGATAAATAGCTAAGTATAGGTCATTTATTATTAAATAGGCCATTTTGGAGCTAACTAAGCTAATTCTGTCATTTTGTTGGATAATTAGCCAATTTAGTCTTTTTTGGATGACTCTAAGCTACGTAGAAGTAGGGAAAGAGAAGAAGCAAGAAGAGAAGAAGAAGGAGAACTAAAAGAAGAAGAAGAAGGAGGAGGAGGAGAAGGAGAAGGAGAAGGAGAAGGAAGAGGAGAAAAAGAAGAAAAGAAGAAGGAGAAGAAGAAGGAGAAGAAGCTTCTCTCCTCCTTCTCCTTCTTCTCCTTCTTCTTCCTCCTTCTCCTTCTCCTTCTTCTTCTCTTCTTCTTCTTCTTCCTTTTTGTCATTTCTCCTCTCTCTTCTCCTCTTGTCCTCTTCTTCGGGCTAAATTAGCTAATTATGCCTTTTTGGAGCTAATTATGTCATTTTGGAGGATAAATAGCTAAGTATAGGTCATTTTTTATTAAATAGGCCATTTCGGAGCTAACTAAGCTAATTCTGTCATTTAGGTGGAAGCCAAGCTAAGTATAGGCCATTCTAGAGCTATCTTGGGTAAAATATGTCATTTTGGAGCCAACTATGATTATTAAATCCATTTTGACCTTATTATGTCATTTTGGAGCTAAATTAGTCATTTTAATGAGCTAACCAAGGTTCTTATGATGTTTTTACCTAACTATGCTAATTATGTCATTTTGGAGGATAATTAGCTAAGTATAGGTCATTTTTTATTAAATAGGCCATTTCAGAGCTAACTAAGCTAATTATGTCATTTTGTTGGATAATTAGCCAATTTAGTCTTTTTTGGATGACTCTAAGCTACGTAGAAGTAGAGAAAGAGAAGAAGCAAGAAGAGAAGAAGAAGGAGAAGTAAAAGAAGAAGGAGGAGGAGGAGGAGAAGGAGAAAGAGAAGGAGAAGGAAGAGGAGAAGAAGAAGAAAATAAGAAGGACAAGAAGAAGGAGAAGAAGAAGGAGAAGAAGCTTCTCTCCTCATTCTTCTCCTTCTTCTCCTTCTTCTTCCTCCTTCTACTTCTCCTTCTTCTCTTCTTCTTCTTCATCCTTTTTTTCATTTCTCCTCTTTCTTCTCCTCTTGTCCTCTTCTTCGGGCTAAATTAGCTAATTATGCCCTTGTGGAGCTAATTATTTCATTTTGGAGGATGAATAGCGAAGTATTTGTCATTTATTATTAAATAGGCCATTTTGGAGCTAACTAAGCTAATTCTGTCATTTAGGTGGACGCCAAGCGAAGTAGAGGCCATTCTAGAGCTAACTTGGGTAAAGTATGTCATTTTGGAGCCAACTATGATTATTAAATCCATTTTGACCTTATTATGTCATTTTGGAGCTAAATTAGTCATTTTAATGAGCTAACCAAGGTTCTTATGATGTTTTTACCTAACTATGCTAATTATGTCATTTTGGAGGATAATTAGCTAAGTATAGGTCATTTTTTATTAAATAGGCCATTTCGGAGCTAACTAAGCTAATTATGTCATTTTGTTGGATAATTAGCCAATTTACTCTTTTTTGGATGACTCTAAGCTACGTAGAAGTAGAGAAAGAGAAGAAGCAAGAAGAGAAGAAGAAGGAGAAGTAAACGAAGAAGAAGGAGGAGGAGGAGAAGGAGAAAGAGAAGGAGAAGGAAGAGGAGAAGAAGAAGAAAATAAGAAGGACAAGAAGAAGGAGAAGAATAAGGAGAAGAAGCTTCTCTCCTCCTTCTTCTCCTTCTTCTCCTTCTTCTTCCTCCTTCTACTTCTCCTTCTTCTCTTCTTCTTCTTCATCCTTTTTTTCATTTCTCCTCTTTCTTCTCCTCTTGTCCTCTTCTTCGGGCTAAATTAGCTAATTATGCCTTTGTGGAGCTAATTATTTCATTTTGGAGGATAAATAGCGAAGTATTTGTCATTTATTATTAAATAGGCCATTTTGGAGCTAACTAAGCTAATTCTATCATTTAGGTGGACGCCAAGCTAAGTAGAGGCCATTCTAGAGCTAACTTGGGTAAAGTATGTCATTTTGGAGCCAACTATGATTATTAAATCCATTTTGACCTTATTATGTCATTTTGGAGCTAAATTAGTCATTTTAATGAGCTAACCAAGGTTCTTATGATGTTTTTACCTAACTATGCTAATTATGTCATTTTGGAGGATAATTAGCTAAGTATAGGTCATTTTTTATTAAATAGGCCATTTCGGAGCTAACTAAGCTAATTATGTCATTTTGTTGGATAATTAGCCAATTTACTCTTTTTTGGATGACTCTAAGCTATGTAGAAGTAGAGAAAGAGAAGAAGCAAGAAGAGAAGAAGAAGGAGAAGTAAAAGAAGAAGGAGGAGGGGGAGGAGAAGGAGAAGGAGAAGGAGAAGGAAGAGGAGAAGAAGAAGAAAAGAAGAAGGACAAGAAGAAGGAGAATAAGCTTCTCTCCTCCTTCTTCTCCTTCTTCTCCTTCTTCTTCCTCCTTCTCCTTCTCCTTCTTCTCTTCTTCTTCTTCTTCTTCCTTTTTTTCATTTCTCCTCTTTCTTCTCCTCTTGTCCTCTTCTTCGGGCTAAATTACCTAATTATGCCTTTGTGGAGCTAATTATTTAATATTGGAGGATAAATAGCTAAGTATTTGTCATTTATTATTAAATAGGCCATTTTGGAGCTAACTAAGCTAATTCTGTCATTTAGGTGGACGCCAAGCTAAGTAGAGGCCATTCTAGAGCTAACTTGGGTAAAATATGTCATTTTGGAGCCAACTATGATTATTAAATCCATTTTGACCTTATTATGTCATTTTGGAGCTAAATTAGTCATTTTAATGAGCTAACCAAGGTTCTTATGATGTTTTTACCTAACTATGCTAATTATGTCATTTTGGAGGATAATTAGCTAAGTATAGGTCATTTTTTATTAAATATGCCATTTCGGAGCTAACTAAGCTAATTATGTCATTTTGTTGGATAATTAGCCAATTTAGTCTTTTTTGGATGACTCTAAGCTACGTAGAAGTAGAGAAAGAGAAGAAGCAAGAAGAGAAGAAGAAGGAGAAGTAAAAGAAGAAGGAGGAGGAGGAGGAGAAGGAGAAAGAGAAGGAGAAGGAAGAGGAGAAGAAGAAGAAAATAAGAAGGACAAGAAGAAGGAGAAGAAGAAGGAGAAGAATCTTCTCTCCTCCTTCTTCTCCTTCTTCTCCTTCTTCTTCCTCCTTCTCCTTCTCCTTCTTCTCTTCTTCTTCTTCATCCTTTTTTTCATTTCTCCTCTTTCTTCTCCTCTTGTCCTCTTCTTCGGGCTAAATTAGCTAATTATGCCTTTGTGGAGCTAATTATTTCATTTTGGAGGATAAATAGCTAAGTATTTGTCATTTATTATTAAATAGGCCATTTTGGAGCTAACTAAGCTAATTCTGTCATTTAGGTGGACGCCAAGCTAAGTAGAGCCCATTCTAGAGCTAACTTGGGTAAAATATGTCATTTTGGAGCCAACTATGATTATTAAATCCATTTTGACCTTATTATGTCATTTTGGAGCTAAATTAGTCATTTTAATGAGCTAACCAAGGTTCTTATGATGTTTTTACCTAACTATGCTAATTATGTCATTTTGGAGGATAATTAGCTAAGTATAGGTCATTTTTTATTAAATAGGCCATTTCGGAGCTAACTAAGCTAATTATGTCATTTTGTTGGATAATTAGCCAATTTAGTCTTTTTTGGATGACTCTAAGCTATGTAGAAGTAGAGAAAGAGAAGAAGCAAGAAGAGAAGAAGAAGGAGAAGTAAAAGAAGAAGGAGGAGGGGGAGTAGAAGGAGAAGGAGAAGGAGAAGGAAGAGGTGAAGAAGAAGAAAAGAAGATGGACAAGAAGAAGGAGAAGAAGCTTCTCTCCTCCTTCTTCTCCTTCTTCTCCTTCTTATTCCTCCTTCTCCTTCTCCTTCTTCTCTTCTTCTTCTTCTTCTTCCTTTTTTTCATTTCTCCTCTTTCTTCTCCTCTTGTCCTCTTCTTCGGGCTAAATTAGCTAATTATGCCTTTGTGGAGCTAATTATTTCATTTTGGAGGATAAATAGCTAAGTATTTGTCATTTATTATTAAATAGGCCATTTTGGAGCTAACTAAGCTAATTCTGTCATTTAGGTGGACGCCAAGCTAAGTAGAGGCCATTCTAGAGCTAACTTGGGTAAAATATGTCATTTTGGAGCCAACTATGATTATTAAATCCATTTTGACCTTATTATGTCATTTTGGAGCTAAATTAGTCATTTTAATGAGCTAACCAAGGTTCTTATGATGTTTTTACCTAACTATGCTAATTATGTCATTTTGGAGGATAATTAGCTAAGTATAGGTCATTTTTTATTAAATAGGCCATTTCGGAGCTAACTAAGATAATTATGTCATTTTGTTGGATAATTAGCCAATTTAGTCTTTTTTGGATGACTCTAAGCAATGTAGAAGTAGAGAAAGAGAAGAAGCAAGAAGAGAAGAAGAAGGAGAAGTAAAAGAAGAAGGAGGAGGGGGAGGAGAAGGAGAAGGAGAAGGAGAAGGAAGAGGAGAAGAAGAAGAAAAGAAGAAGGACAAGAAGAAGGAGAAGAAGCTTCTCTCCTCCTTCTTCTCCTTCTTCTCCTTCTTCTTCCTCCTTCTCCTTCTCCTTCTTCTCTTCTTCTTCTTCTTCTTCCTTTTTTTCATTTCTCCTCTTTCTTCTCCTCTTGTCCTCTTCTTCGGGCTAAATTAGCTAATTATGCCTTTTTGGAGCTAATTATGTCATTTTGGAGGATAATTAGCTAAGTATAGGTCATTTTTTATTAAATAGGTCATTTCGGAGCTAACTAAGCTAATTCTGTCATTTTGTTGGATAATTAGCCAATTTAGTCTTTTTTGGTGACTCTAAGCTACGTAGAAGTAGAGAAAGAGAAGAAGCAAGAAGAGAAGAAGAAGTAGAAGTAAAAGAAGAAGGAGGAGGGGGAGGGGGAGGAGAAGGAGAAGGAGAAGGAGAAGGAAGAGGAGAAGAAGAAGAAAAGAAGAAGGACAAGAAGAAGGAGAAGAAGCTTCTCTCCTCCTTCTTCTCCTTCTTCTCCTTCTTCTTCCTCCTTCTCCTTCTCCTTCTTCTCTTATTCTTCTTCTTCTTCCTTTTTTTCATTTCTCCTCTTTCTTCTCCTCTTGTCCTCTTCTTCGGGCTAAATTAGCTAATTATGCCTTTTTGGAGCTAATTATTTCATTTTGGAGGATAAATAGCTAAGTATAGGTCATTTATTATTAAATAGGCCATTTTGGAGCTAACTAAGCTAATTCTGTCATTTTGTTGGATAATTAGCCAATTTATTCTTTTTTGGATAACTCTAAGCTACGTGGAAGCCAAACTACCATTATCGTCATCACGACGGTGAAGCACGGTGGCTCTGGCTTGTTTCACCTGGGGAAGGCTGCCCTGGAGAACGCTCCACTGTAGAAGGGTCGTGCGATGCGTTTCGAGAGATATTCTGCACCAAACATCGTTTGCAATGTGTCGTTAGCATGATGACACTCTTAAGATCACTGCATTGAAATGAAACTCACCGTCCCCGCCATGTTAATGACTGGCATTGCCGGAGGGACTTGGCCGGTCTTCTCGCACATAGACTGTACATTTGGTTTCGACAAGTCAAACTTTTTAGTTATTAATGAAACGAACATTAAAATTCTAGATTTGAAATAATATGAAGAAGAAATTCACCACGAAGAGCTCGTACATGGCCCTATTAGACGCATCATTCCGTGCCCTCTCCGCCTCCAGCAATGCAGTCGTCCTCTCCTCCAGCTCCTTCATCTCCTTATCCTTCTCCGCCAAAGCCGCCTTCATTGCATCTCTCTCAGGCATGTATCTTCTCATAGGGCATCTTAAGTACACGGAGGATTTTCTCTGACTGGTATAGGTTTGCAGGCAGTACATGGCCTTCGGGTAGAAAGCGTCCAAATATCGTCATCATCGCATCGTAGCATTCTCTGCCTAGGTTGAATTGAGCCTTCAGAGCCATTACTTGCGTGATGGCATCCAGCTGACAAAGCTCAGTCTCCTCGTGGAGAGGACGTTTTGAAGACTCCAACATTTCATAGAAGGCCTTTGAAGATTCCTCCATCTCATTGTCTGAATCTCGAGCATCATCAAAGTCTTGCACCATGTCTTCGATCCCCGTACCATGCTCGTCGGTGCGACGACGAATCACCTCAGCTCTGGCACGTTGGTCAGACTCACCATGAAAAGTGCAAACTGTATAATTAGGCGTAAAACCCCACTTCTGCAGGTGTTTACCCATTTCAAACTCTGTCTGCTTTTTCCGGTTGTCGCAGTTGGGACAGGGGCATCATATTTTTTTTGTTGGCCATTTGCAAATGCAGCTTTCACAAACCCCCTGGTTTTTGTTAACCATTCATTGGTCATGTCTTTCTGACTAGGGTGACCAGTGTACATCCAAGCACGGTCACTCATGTTGCCTAGCTACCTATGGGCGCAGAAGAAATAAATTAATATATAATTCATCACCTATATTCATCCGCTAATCAAGTTTGTCAGTTTTATTACGTCCATGCAACCTACACGCTAATAGGTAAAGATAGGTCCTAATCCCACCCGAGTATGTGTAGATTGGGTTCGTTTTCCCATGCTCTACTCCAGATGCGATGCAAAATTTCGGCAGCACTTCCCCGTTGTTCTCCTGGTACACGTCGCGACAATAAGCAGAGAGGATGTGTACCCGGAGAACAATAGGTAGGCACTGACGAAATTCCGCATCGCATCCGGAGCACAGCATACGGGAAAATGAACCCAATCTACACATACTCGGGCTGTCCATGGATAACGTTGGACAATTCGAAAGAATCACGGTTATAAATATGCAAATGTATGCATATTTATAGATGTAACCCTTTCGAACGGGAGACGCCTAGTGTTCACGCATACTGATGATTCAATCTACCTACAGCTAGCAAGTTTCGTCGGCACGAAGACCGGAACAGAGGAAATGAAGGGGCAGGAGGAGATGTCATCTGTGCTCACCCACGAACGCAAGGGCGGAGCTTGTCGAACGCACGGGGAGGTCGTCGAACACCAAACCCTCGCAGCGATGAAACAACTGCACATTTAAATCCACCCAATGGGCACATATATATATATAATGTTTTCATAACAAAATCGGAAATTATATGACCTAACTCATAATTCACACATATATGACCCCGTCGGCCTCTGGAAGGCCGAAGAGCACCCTTTCGGTCAACAGGAGGCCGAAGAGGTGTCGGGGGTCGTGTCGGGGTGTCGGGGTGTCGTGTCGGGGTCGGGGGTGAGGGGTGTCATGTCGTGGTGTCGGGTTAGGGTGTCCCGCGCGCAGCAATAGTTCTGGGTTGGTGTACATCGGTATAATGCGTGTGTGACTTTCGGTTCATCGAGGCTTTCCTTAAGTAAATCTCATATCTCATGGTGTGTTGGTGCGCTCTCTCTCACACTGATATGGTGGTGTATATATGTTGGTGGACACTCTCTCACAGTAATAGTTCGACCGCTGGTGATGGACGCCTCTTCTCTCCTCTTCTTGCACAATATATCGACGAGTATATCGCACAGAAGAGAAAAAAGAAGAGGCGCCCCCCACGACAACAGTCGGGATTCCTCCACAAGAACACACATGAAAGTTATTTAAGGAAAGCCTCGACGGACCGAAAGTCACACACGCATTATACCGATGTACATCGACCCACGATCACTCATCTTGCCTAGCTACTAGACACACACACAAAAGACTGATGATTGAAGACACCTATAGCTGGCAAGTTTCATCGGCACAAAGACCTGGCACACGGCAAATAACTGAATTCCAGTAGTGTAGCTAGCAAGTTTCATCGGCACGAAGACAGGAACAGAGCAAATTAAGGGGGTAGGAGGAGAAGTCATCGAGGGTCGGTGGCGTCGGGGGTCGGTGGCGTCCGGGGTCAAGGGTCAGTGGCTTCGGGGGTTAGTGGCATCGGTGGTCGGGGCGTAGTGGCGTCGGTGGTCGAGGGTCAGCAGTGTCGGGGGTCGGGGATCTGTGACGTCGGGGGTCAGTGGCATCATGTCGGGGTGTCGAGGTGTCGTGTCTGGGCATCGTGTCGGGGTGTCGAGGTGTCGTGTCTGGGCATCGTGTCGGGGTGTTGGGGTGTCATGTTGGGGCATCGTGTTGGGTTTTTTCTTCAAGGTTTTTTCTTTACTAATAAATAAACCAACTAACCTAAACCTAAACAAACCTAATAAACCAACCTAAACCTAAACCTAAACTAACCTAAAACTATAACTAAACTAACCTAAACCTAAACTAACCTAAAACTAAAACTAAACTAACCTAAACTAACCTAAAAAAAACTAAAATAACCTAAAATTAAACTAACCTAAAACTAAAACTTAACTAACCTAAAAAAACAAAGCAAAAACTAAACAAACTTAAACTTAAACTAACCTAAATCTTAACTAACCTAAAAAACAAAACAAAAAACAAAAAAAAATCTCACCTCACGAAGGTCCACGGGGGCGGGGGCTGCTGGGGGAGGGCCGGCCAGGGGTGGGACCGGCCAATGGAGGGGCGGCCGAGGGCGGGGCCAGCCGAGGGAGGGGGTGGCCAGGGGCTGGAGACGGCGCGGGGCTGGCGGCGGCGTGGGGCTGGCGACGACGCGAGGGAGGGCAGCCGGGAGAGGGGCGGCGCGGGGGAGGGCAGCCGGGGAGGGGTGGCGCGGGGAGGGCAGTCGGGGAAGGGGCGGCGCGAGGGAGGGCAGCCGGGAGAGGGGCGGCGTGGGGGCTGGCGGCGGCCAGGGGACTGGCGTCGGCGAGAGGAAGGGGCGGCCGGGGGAGGGGCGGCACGGGGCTGGCGGTGGCGGTCATAGAGGAGGCGGGAGAGAGTGAGAAAGAGAGGAGTGGGGGTGGGGGACGCCATTTGTAGGGCATCCCCTTTGCCGTCTGCCCCCCGACGGCAAAGAGGGACAGGACAGACGGCAAAGGCGCTCCTCACGGCAAAGACCCCCCCACTTGTACCTGGCAAGGGCCAAGGCCTGGTGGGGCCCACCTTATCCCTTTGCCGTCTGCCCTGGCCTTCTTTGCCGTGAGTGGGCAGACGACAAAGAACTGGCACATGGCAAAGACACTGTTTGCCATGTGCCAGTTCTTTGCCGTCTGCTTTGGAACAACGGACGGCAAAGAGCATCTTTGCCATGAGTCAGCAGACGGCAAAGGCCTGGCACATGGCAAATAACTGAATTCCAGTAGTGGGAAGAGAATTTCAGAGAAACTCACTGAAATATTTTTGGAGTTTTTAGTTTTTCTTGGAGAAAGCAAATAAAAGAAGGAAAAACAAAAATGAGAAAAACTATTTACACGAGAGTACTCCCAACAAGTAAAATAAGAAACAAGAAATCTTTTGGGGTTTTCTTTTAATACTACAACTAAGTAAGCTAAGAAGAAAAATCGAAAAGAAGCAAGAGATATTTTTAGATTTTCTCAAAGTTTCTCAAACACACGAAAAGAAAGCAAGAAAATAAATCTAGCATGGATAATACAATGAAAAAGTGTGGACACTGACAACTGGAATGAAATGTGTGAATATAAATATAATGTCAATAAAAACACGTTCTCCCCCAAGCTTAGGATTTTGGCCTAGCCTGGTAATCACCATCCTTGATAGCCACCCGGTCACATGTAGAAATGTTGTGGCGACAGCACCTGGGCGTCCCACTCCTGGAGATCCTCCTCTTCTGCTGCCTGGTTGTTCCCGTAGGCAATAATGTCATCTGGCATGACCCAGTATCTATTCCAGGCAATAGAATCAAACAAAGCAGGTGCAGACAACGGGATAATATCATGAGTAACCACATTGAATACTAAGTTGTAGCAAATGCTATGAAAAGAATCAGCTACATCGATAAATTGATAATCCTCCGATGCCTTGTGATCTCGATAAACTCGGGGCAAAGGGTAGTCATGTGGCGTATCTGAACATTAAAATGACTCGCTAAGCAAGTAGCATAAATACCACCCTAGATCTTGCCCTTAGTCCTGTTACGGTGTAGGCGACATTCAATAATAGCCCCTAGTCTAAAGGTGTGATCATTATGTAGTGCGCGACGTAAAATAGCAAGGTCGGGGGCATGGAGTGCACCGACTTCTGCCTAGCAGTTAAACACTCCGCGATGAATAAAGCAAAGTAATGCACAAAAGGAAACTACAAACTAGTGGCAGTCGCATTTGACACATCACTTTCATCACCCACTGTCAAAGTGAGGAGAAAGTCCTCAAAATCCGCTCGTCTAGGCTCTCTTAATTGCCCCTAGAAGGGAGCAGAGATATGTCACAAAAGTTGCTAAGCGGTATCTGACGGGTTTCAGCATATAGATCAAACCGCACCTTAGGAGGATTATTCTTACTCAGAAAATGAAAACTTTGCACAAAGAAATTTGTAAGGAGATGTTGTTGGTCACACTCATCTGTGAGGAAGTCAGTCAGCCTAGCATTGGCAATGAATTGAGCAAACTCTTGATGCAACCCGACCTCCTCCATAAGGGCATTATGCCACCATTCGCATAGTTGCACCTCCGCCTTTCTGAGAGTGTTGAGGTCATTGTTCCATGATTCCCCAATGAATCCTTTAGAATTCCTCTTGGAGGAAAACTTCCTGAAGAAACTCATCTTATTCCTATAAATAAATTTCTGAAAATTTTAGTCTACAATTTTTTTTGTCAATAAAACTTCATAAGATTGATAGCAACAACTCATAAGGATTCCTAGAGGCGATATTAAGCATTCAAATTACTTAGAACTCTAAGAATTCAACATGCAAGCCCATTTACAACATCACCAAGAGTAGCTAATTATTCAAAATATAGACTACTAAAGCAAAAACTAACTGTAGCAACGGGGGAGTCACATACCAAGTAGCAATCCCCCAAAACAGTTTCGGAAATGGAGCCTCGAGCAAAGAGATAGAAATCCGCTGGTTTGAGAGCAAGAACATGAGAGAGAGGGACAGAGAGAGCTATGGTGATTTGTTTCTTGAAGTAGGACATGACATGGGCTAAAGAGGTAAGTGAGGGGTCCCAATGGGGACCACAACCCACCAAGCCGCGCCTTGGGTTGCTGCGCGCCCTGGTGTCTTGTGGACACTAGGTTCCCCCTTGATGTTATTTGCACCAGAAAATCAGAAATATTCAGGAAAAATGTTCTAAACTTTTAGGACATTCTAAAAGCTTTAATTTTTGGGTCATTTTTTAGTTCACAGAGAAATCAAAAAACAGGATAAACATGTCATTTTATTTTATTTAACTAAGAAAAACTGAAAGCAAAAAAGTGGATACAAAAGGTTGTGCCTACTAGATTCATCAACTTCATGCCTCTCAAAAATGATACATTAATAAGGTTGATCAAGTCTTATTAACGACCACTTTCGATTAGCACGAAACGAGAAGAACTTTCATAAAACAATAAGTCACCCAATGGGAATATGCATATCCCCAACCATAAGCATATCTTATTTATTTTTGGTAGTAGGTAGAGGTAGTTGAAAACTTCCAATAGTGAGTGTCGGAGAATTTTCAATAACATTTACACCATTCACTTGGAACTGTTTCTTCGGAAAGTGCACCGGATTCTCATTACCCTTGACATGAAAAGTGACCTTGATTTTATTGCAATCATCAACAGCCACTACAGTATTCAAAAAGGGTCTACCAAGGATAATCGACATGTTGTCGTCCTCGGGCATGTCAAGAATAACAAAGTATGTTAAGATAGTAACATTTTCAACAATAACAGGCACATCCTCACAAATACTAATAGGTATGGCAGTTGATTTTATAGCCATTTGCAAAGGTATTTCAGTAGGTGTTAGTTTAGTCAAATTAAGTCTTTTATATAAAAAGAAAGGCATAACACTAACACCAGCTCCCACATCACACAAAGTAGTTTTGACATAATTTCTTTTAATGGAGCAAGGTATAGATGGTATTCTAGGATCTCCATGTTTTTTAGGTACTCCATCCTTAAAAGAATAATTAGCAAGCATGGTGGAGATTTGCGCTTCAAGTATATTTATTTTATTAATGATGATATCTTTCATGTATTTTGCATAAGAGGCCATCTTTAAGATATCAGTTAAGCGGGTACGCAGTAAGACTGGCCTAATCATTTCAACAAAGCATTGAAATTCTTCATCATCTTTTTTCTTAGATGGTTTAGGTGGAAAAGGCATGGGTTTTTGAACCCATGGATCTCTTTCTTTACCATGTTTTCTAACACAAAGACTTTTTTATCATATGGTTTATTTTTAGGTTGTGGGTTATCAAGATCAACAGCAGGTTCTATTTCCACATCATTATCTAGTTCTTTATCATTGTTCAGTTGAGTATCTTTATGAACATCATCATTATCATTATCATTATCACTAGGTGAATGTTCAGTACTAGATTGAGTTTCAGCATCAGAAATGGAGACATCATTATCCTTAGGAGCTTTTTCTATCCTAGGTTCACTAGAGGTATGCATAGTCCTATCATTTTTCTTTTTTTGTTTTTGCTTTCTAGAAGGACTAGGTGCATCAACATTAATTCTCTAAGAGTCTTGTTCAACTCTCTTACGGTGCTCTCAGGGTAAAGTGGTTCCTCTGTCATTTTACCTCCTCTAGTTGCTACACTAACAACAAAATCATTCATATTATTATTCGTATTATTATTCATTTCATTAAGCAATTCTGTTTGAGATTTAGCAAATTGTTCTAACTATGTTTGAACCATAGAGGCATGTTTTCCTACACCTCTAACATCAATAATGATTCTAAATAACAAGTCACTCAAGCGGGCAATCATATTGGAATTATTTCAATTGTTTCACAACATTTGCATTGAAGTGGTCTTGTTTCCTAATGTAATTATCAAGTTCATATAAGCACAGACTAGGATGTTTATTGTAAGGAATGTCACCTTCATCAAACTTTAATAAAGAATTTACCTCTATGATGTGTGGAGGTCGTGGTGTGTAAAGGCCATGTATTTCTTCAATAGGTGGTAAATTTCCTCAGCTTTAATACCTTTTTCCTTCATACGTTTCTTTCCATGCTGCATATCTTCAGGACTGAGAAATAAGATGCCCCTCTTATTCGGAGTGGGTTCAAGTGGTTGTTCAGGGACAGTCCAATCATCATAATTCTTCAATATATTATTCAATAGCTCATCATCTTGTTCAACAGTTCGCTCCCTGAAAACATAACCAGCACAACTATCTAGGAAGTCCCTAGAAGCATCAGTTAGTCCACTATAGAAGATATCAAGTATTTCATTATTCTGAAGAGGATGATCAGGCAAAGCATTAACCAATTGGAGAATCCTCCCCCGAGCTTGTGGGATATTCTCTTATTAAATTTGACAAAATGTAAAAATTTCCTGTAAGGCAGCTTGTTTCTTATGAGCAGCAAAATATTTTTTAGAGAAGTAGTAAATCATATCCTGGGGACTACGCACATGATATGTCTCCAACGTATCTATAATTTATGAAGTATTCATGCTGTTATATTATCATTCTTGGATGTTTTACAATCATTTTATAGCAACTTTATATCATTTTTGGGACTAACCTATTGACCCAGTGTCCAGTGCCAGTTGCTATTTTTTGCATGTTTTTTACATCGCACGGAATCAATATCAAACGGAGTCCAAACACCACAAACTTTTTGGAGTTTTTTTTTGGACCAGAAAGAACCCCATGGGCCAGAGATGCACTTGGGGGGTGCCCCAAGGGGGGCACAACCCACCAGGGCGCGCTAGGGCCCCCTGGCGCGCCCAGGTGGGTTGTGCCCACCTCGGTGGCCTCCCGCACCCCCTCTTTGCACTATAAATTCCCCAATATTCGGAAACCCTTCAGGGTAACCCTAGATCGGAAGTTCCACCGCCGAAAGCCTCTGTAGCCACCGAAAACCAATCGGGAGCCCGTTCTGGCACCCTGTCGGAGCGGGAGATCATCACTGGTGGCCATCTTCATCAACCCAGCGGCCACCATGATGAGGAGGGTGTATTCCACCCTCGGGGCTGAGGGTTTGTACCAGTAGCTATGTGTTTAATCTCTCTCTCTCTCATGATCTTGAGATGTCACGATCTTGATATATCATGGGCTTTGTTAACATCGATGGATCATATGATGTTTCTCCCCTTTATACTCTTCTTGTGATGAATTGAGTTTTTGCTTTGAGATATCGTTGTTATCGTATTGAATACTTTAATGGATTTGAGAACACTTGATATATGTCTTGCAATTGAATACTCGTGGTGACAACGGGGTATCGTATTGATTCACTTGATATGTATTTTGCCATTCAACTTGCGGATTCCTGCGGTGACATTGGGGTAATCTATGCACACGCTCTTGTCTTTGTTTCTCCGGTAGAAATCTTGGGGCACTCCGTAAAGTTCTTTGTGTTGGATTAGGTATTATGAATCTGAAATTATTTGGTGTTGTTTTGGGACGAACTCTTGATTAGATCGATCGGAAAGAATAGCTTCTGTTATTTTAGTACGAACTCTAGGATAGATCGAACGGAAAGCATAGCTTTGAGGTGGTTTCATACCCTACAAAAAATTTCTTCTTATGTTCTCCGCTAGATAGGAACTTTGGAGTGATTCTTCATTGCACGTTGAGGGATGGTTATATGATCCAACTATGCTAGCACTGTTGGGAGATTGCACTAGCGAAAGTACGGACCCTAGGCCTCATTTTAAATCATTGCAGTATCGTTTGTGCTCACTTTTTTATTTACTACCTTGCTGTTTTTATTTAATCAGATTATAAAAATATATTTCTACCATCCATATTACACTTTTATCACTATCTCTTCGCCGAACTAGTCCACCTATACAATTTTCCATTGTCTTGGTGTGTTGGGGACACAAGAGATTTCTTGTATTTTGTTGTAGGGTCGTTTGAGAGAGACCATCTTCATCCTACACCTCTCAATGATTGATAAACCTTAGGTCATCCACTTGAGGGAAAATTGCTACTGTCCTACAAAACTCTGTGCTTGGAGGCCCGACACGTGTCTACAAGAATAAATTTGCGTAGTAGACATCAAGCTCTTTTCTGGCACTGTTGCCGGGGAGGTGATTGCATGAAGGTATATCTTTACATCTTGCAATCGAATCTTTTAGTTTCCTATTTTATCACTAGTTTGGTTTATTGAAAAAAGCTACAAAAAATGGAATTGAGGTTGCACCATATTATTGATCATCTTTATAATATCTTTTATGAAAATGATGGATCGGAAAATTGTGCTCAATTGTTAGAAGAAGAAGTCAATAAAATGTTTGGCACAAAATATTTGAATGATGAGCATGATAGTGATATTGTTAGTATGAATTCTCTAAATATTCACGATGCTAATGATATGCAAAGTCAGAAGCTTGGGGATGCTATTTTCAGTCCCACAAGTTTTGATGAGCAAAACTATTATGATTATGACATGCCTCCTATCTATGATGATATTGTGATGACACGTATGCTATAAAGAGTAATGAAAACCATGAAACTTGAGATCATGATTTTATTTTTTAATTGGATTATGCTTCACATGATAGTTACTTTGTTGATTTTACTCCCACTATTAGTCATGAGAAGAAATTTTCTTGTCTGGAGAGTAGTAAAATTTCTATGCTTGTAGATCATGAAAAGAATGATTTATGTGTTGGTTATATTGTGGAATTCCTTCATGATTCTACTGAAAATTATGAGGGAGGAACATATGCTTGGAGGAATTGCAATAATATCAAGTTTCCTCTCTATGTGTTCGAAGTTTTGAAGTTATGCTTGTTTTGCCTTCCTATGCTAGATGATTCTTGTTACCATATATTGTTTTCTCAATAAATCCCTATGCATAGGAAGTTGGTTAGACTTAAATGTGCTTTTAATGAGATTCATGATGCTCTTTTGCATGTTTCACTTACTATTCCTATGTGAGCATGATTGAAATCATCATGGCTAGCTAAAAGGCATTAAAGAAAAGCACTTGTTGGGAGACATCCCAACACTTTTACTTTATGTTTTTTTGTGTTCACATGATTAATATACTATATAAATCATGTTTTGTGTCTTTTATTTCAATAAAGTGCCAAGTAAATTGTAGCGACCCGACCTGAAAGGTCAAGTCTCCGGTGTTTCCGTACCATCCCAAGATCATGCTGGTACACACACGGTACATCCATGTATATATCAAAGGGAAATCACACAGCATTATATTAATCGAAATCTCATATAGAGTCCTTTATTACAATAAAAATTACAATAAAGTGGCTAAAAGCCAACTCATGAGAATATCTAAATCTTGCGGAAGCGTCGAAGGTAGATGAGTCCATCTGACTCCAAGGGCATCTCACTGAGCATAGAACGTGTCCTCACTCCTGGTCGGAAAAGTACTCTGCAACATGATACGTTGCAGCCATGTAGGTCAGCATATGGAATATGCCGGCAAAGTCACAAGAGAGGGGTGAAAAGATAATCATCTAGTCTATATGCATATATGGCAGGTGGGGTGGTAAGTTTTGCGTAAAGCCAATTTTTCCTACATCAAGAAAAGGGGCTAAGCAAAACATTACTAATTTGGTTGATTAATGAGATGGTTCCACCAACCAATTCTCATTCCCAAAATTATTAATACCCACATCATCATTATTAATTGTGTTGAGAGTTCCGGAAGTTTCAATTCCGTTGGCTCAAGTCGTCCATGACCGTGGACACGGCTAATCGATTAGGTTTGAGTACTCTGCAGAGTTTTGCACACGTTCCCCACAAGATTTGGTCGCCTCCGTTTGATTTCTCGCACTTCAGGGTGTTTGAGAAACGGATGACCAAAACATGGTCTTCCAAAGGGTTTCCCTGCGACTCTGTCGATGCCCATCCTTTCCTACCGTTCTTCTACCTCTCGTAGCACCGCCTGTCCAGGGTCACCACGATATCCAACCAAGCCAGAGCCCATAATGACTTGTGGCTGTGCAGGTAAGCCTTGGGTTTTAGAGCATCCATCCATCTCTTTGTGCGTGGGTGGACCTTTCCGCGTGAATACTGGCCATCTCCAGCATCACCTAGGCAAATCCACTGGTTTCTCCAGGGTGCCGTTCAACCATCATCCACCCAGAGGTATGTTGAAAACTCGGAGTCTTAAATCATGATCATTATGTAGGTCTTGAAATTATTAACATCTCGCAACTCTCATGAATCACACAACCAACCCCGTCTACTAATAGCATAGCAAAAGGTAAAACAACATTTCCCGGGGCCAATGTGTCAAGAGGTTGAGGGGGGGTACCTACCACATGATACTACTACAATGTAACCAAGTTTCCAACTAACCTATCTTGCATGCAATTGGGGAGATGGTAGAACTAATGCATATAAAACATGGGTAAACATGGTCAAAGTGACTTGCCTGATTGATGATCTTCGTACGTGAGTGACTCTAAGTAACAAGCTTCGCACTCCGGATAATGTAACGAAGCAAACAAGCACTCAATAAGCATACAACAGAATATTGTAACTCACAAACATCAACCAATAACTAGTAAACAATCAAGACAAAACAATGCACAAATCTCAAGTAAGAAAACACACAAAGTTTTGTTTTCAAAAGGTGAGGAACGAAAACACTACTGACATAAAGAAACCATTTGTAATAACAAAACAATTGTTGTCAGCAAGGAAACAATAGAATATTTTATTAATAAACAGAATAAAATCAATTTAAGTTTGTTGGGAAAAGTTTAGTAAAGTTTATACAAGTTTGTGATAAACACTATATGAATCAACTATAGTTATATTAACAAAAGAATGAAAAACTAAACTTATTATTTATTTGTAAAACATGTTCTTAACAGAAAATAATTTACAATTAAATCTGTCTTAGAAAACAGAATTAAAATATACAAAACTTTGTTTGAAAACAAAACTATTACTAGTTAGTTGTTTTAATCAAATTATGCCTATTTGAAAAGAAGTTGTGATTCCTATGTTAAATAAAATTAAACTAAGCAAATTTATATTTTTATTATCAGTGAGTGAAAACACTAAATGTTTACTAACAAAACCTAATAAACAAATAAAACCAATTCTAAATCAAACTAATTAAAATTGAGTTTATAAAACTATATTATAATACTAAGCAGATTCTGTTTATATCTAAAACACTACTCAAATATATCCTAAAAATCTTCAAACTAAGCATGAAGGTAGTCCTAACTAATACCAAACAGTAGCAAAAAGATTCATATCAAAATCTATTTTCAAACTCTAGTTATTCAGATTTGAAGATTTTGAGCAAATTTGATTAAATTCAAATTTTATAGTTCAAATTTGAAATTGAAAAGTACAGGGTGGAACTACATGAAAAATGTGAGCTATTGCAAAAAGAACCAACTCAAAATATTAAACAGGTTAAAAGATATTCACAAAACAAAATCATAATAGGTTCTGTTTTCTAAACAAAAATCAGAAAAAAGTGAAATATCTATCGGACGGCCAGGGGGCTACGTGGCACTGTCCTAATGGCTTAGGGGGTGTGCGCTCGAAGGTTTGCAGGCGGGCGACCGATCTCTAATGGAAAACGTTTCGGGGTTTAAAATCAATCTAATCGGGACCGTTGAGTGGGGATCCGATGGATGGGGTGTGTCCGGCGACTTACCGGAGGGAGAGGGGATCTCCGGCGAGTGGTGGCGGCGTCCGGTGGTCGTGGAGGTGGCTCCGCTGGTCGAAATGGAGCGCGGAGAAGTCCAGACGGCAGCGGTGGTCCTCCTGCGCCGATTGGTGGTGTCGGCGAGGGGAGGGGAAGAGTGGAGCGACGGGCACGAGCAATGGGAGCTCCGGTGGTTGTGGAAACTCCGGCGACGAATTCTGCGACGGTCTGGCGAGGGACAGAGGGGGCTCGGGGAAAAATGAAGAGAGGGGAGTGGCCGGTACTTATAGGGGGTGCGGGGAGTGAGAGGGAGTGATGGGGAGGCGAGATTTGCGGGGATGAAAGAAACGGCCGGCGAGGACGACGTCGCGTGCGGGAGGAAGGAGGCGACCGCGCGGGCGAAACGGTCGGTCGGGTGGGCCCGGTGTCAGTGAGAGGGGAGGAGGTTAATGCGCGTCGGTCGGCCGATCGGTAGTAAAAGCGCGAATAACTGCCGTGGGCCGGCCCGTTTAATACCGGAAACGGTTACCGTTTCTTTTTAATAATTTTCCACAGATATTCAAAAACTTTTAAACCATTCAAACCGTTTATAAATATAGGGGTATTATATATCAAAATTAACAGAATAATAAATTCCATTTAATGAACATTTCTATTCTGTCATTTGAACACTTTGAAAAAATAATATTTTCAGAAATTGCCTAATTGTTTTTAAACCCTTTTTGCAAATATTTTCAAAATAACCCCTGGTTATTATTGTTCAGATAAACCACCAATTAGTCCCTAGTGTGGAGTGTCATATTCCTCCTCTCTTATTTGAACTTTTAACCAAAATTTCAAATAGGTGAAAGCAACTTAGTGAAAAGTAGAAAGGACTTTCAGAAAGTCAGAAAAGGCATTTCAACTATTTCATAAAATCAAGCAATGATGATGATAGATGCATAGCTATATTCATAACATTCCAAAATGAAATTTTGGGATGTTACAAACCTACCCACCTTAAGCTGAATCTCGCCCTCGAGATTCGGGTTGGCTAGAAAATAGGTGCGGATGGTCTCTACGAAGATCTTCTTCGCGTTCCCAGGTGGCTTCTTCCTCGGTGTGATGACTCCATAAAACCTTGCAGAACTTGATGGTCTTGCTGCGGGTAATTCTGTTGGATGACTCGAGGATCTTGACAGGCTTCTCCTCGTAAGTCAGATCATTGTCAAGCTGTATGGCCTCTAGGGGCACGGTGTCTCGAAAAGGATGTCAGCCATCTCAGCATGGCATTTCTTTAGCTGGGAAACATGGAACACATTATGAACTACGGATCATCCTTCCGGCAATTCCAGTTTGTATGCAACTTCGCCTCTACGTTCAAGAATTTTGTAGGGGCCTATGAATCTGGGTGCTAATTTTCCTTTAACACCAAACCTCTTGATTCCACGAAGCGGGGACACACGAAGATAAGCTCGGTCTCCCACTTTATACGTCACTTCTTTGCATTTGTTGTCAGCATAACTCTTCTGTCGAGATTGAGCTACCTTGAATCTATCACGAATCATCTTGACTTTCTCTTCAGAATCTCAGATAAGGTCGGGACCAAAAAGTTGTCGGTCTCCAACACCATCCCATGTCAGTGGTGTTCTGCATCTCCTTCCGTATAAAGCTTCGAAAGGGGCCATCTTTAGACTGGTCTGATAACTGTTGTTGTACGAAAATTCTGCGTAAGGTAAGTTGTCATCCCAACTAGATCCATAATCTAGCGCACAAGCTCTCAACATGTCCTCCAAAATCTGATTAACTCTCTCAGTCTGTCCATCTGTCTCCAGATGAAAGGCTGTACTGAACTCTAGCCTTGTACCCAAAGTTTCATGTAACTGATGCCAAAACTTTGAAGTAAATTGTGTTCCTCTATACACGATACTCCTCGGAACTCCATGCAGACATACGATCCTGGTCATATATATCTTGGCTAGCTTAGCACTGGTATAGGTGGTTTTCACTGGAATGAAATGAGCTACCTTGGTCAAACGATCAACCACTACCCAGATGGAATCATAACCTGAACGGGTCCTGGGTAATCCTGTGATGAAATCCATACCAAGCTTTTCCCATTTCCACTTGGGTATCGGCAAAGGTTGGAGTAACCCTGCTGGTTTCTGATGTTCTGCCTTCACTCGCTGACAAACATCACATATTGCAACATGTTCCGCAATATCTTTCTTCATACCTGTCCACCAATAACTTTCCTTTAAATCCAGATACATCTTGGTGTTGCCTGGGTGTATCGACTAAGGTGAATCGTGGGCTTCCTGAAGTATCATCTTCCTGAGCTTTGGGTCATTGGGCACATAGATTCGGTTCTCAAACCACAAAGTTCCGTGTTCATCCTCACGAAAACCTTTAGCTTTACCGTCTTCCATTCTCTGTTTAATCTCAGCTATCTCCTTGTCCGATTTCTGGGCTTCACGAATTCTTTCGGTCAAGGTGGACTGAATTTCCAGTGTGGCAATATATCCTCTTGGGACTATCTCTAGCTTGAGCTCTCTGAGATCATCGACTAACTCTTGGGGTAATCCTCCAGCTGTGAGTGTGTTCACATAAGTTTTCCGACTCAAGGCATCGGCTACAACATTAGCCTTACCTGGATGGTAGTGTAATCTCATGTCATAGTCCTTGATTAACTCTAACCATCTCCTCTGTCTGAGGTTCAACTCTTTCTGCGTGAAGATATACTTCAGGCTCTTATGGTCGGTGTAAACATCACAACTATTTCCGATAAGAAAATGTCTCCAAGTCTTGAGTGCGTGCACTACGGCTGCTAGTTCCAAATCATGCGTGGCATAATTCAACTCATGAGGTCGTAGTTGTCTGGATGCATAGGCTACAACTTTTCCATCCTGCATGAGTACTCCTCCAAGTCCTTGACGTGAAGCATCACAATAAACCTGGAAATCCTTCCGAATATCGGGCAAGATCAATACTGGGGCTGTGACCAAACGTTTCTTCAACTCCTGAAAACTGGCTTCACATTCCTCAGTCCAAACATACTTAGATTCTTTCTTCAACAACTCTGTCATGGGCTTGGCAATCTTTGAGAAATTCTCAATGAATCTCCGGTAATATCCGGCAAGTCCGAGGAAACTGCGGATCTCCTTAACTGAGGTAGGGGACTTCCACTCGGTGACGGCTTCAACCTTAGCAGGGTCCACTGCTATTCCATCTCCGGAAATAACATGTCCAAGGAATCCGACTTCCGTCAGCCAAAATTCACATTTGCTGAACTTGGCATATAGTTGATGCTCTCTCAGCTTCTCCAGAACTAAACGCAAATGTTCCTTATGCTCTTCCTCGTTCTTGGAGAATATCAGAATGTCATCGATGAACACCACAACAAACTTGTCTAGGTATTCCATGAATACTTTGTTCATCAAATTCATGAAGTAGGCAGGAGCATTAGTCAATCCAAAAGACATGACCGTATACTCATACAAGCCATACCTCGTGGTGAAAGCTGTTTTGGGTATATCCTGTTCACGAATTTTCAACTGGTGATACCCTGATCGAAGATCGATCTTGGAGAATACTTTGGCTCCTACTAGCTGATCAAACAAATCATTAATCATCGGCAGAGGGTACTTGTTCTTGATAGTCACCTCGTTCAAGGCACGATAGTCCACTACCATTCTCAACGATTTATCCTTCTTCTCCACCAAAAGAACTGGGGATCCCCAAGGTGAAGAACTGGGGCGAATATACCCCTTGTCCAATAACTCCTTGATTTGCTTCTTGATTTCCAACAGATCATTTGCGGGCATCCGATAGGGTCTCTTGGAAATTGGGGCTGTCCCTGGCTGTAGCTCTATTAGGAACTCAATCTCCCTATCTGGTGGCATGCCTAGTAATTCTTCCGGAAATACATCCAGATAATGTTTTACCACAGGTACTTCCTCCTGAACAACTCCTGTGAGGGCATTTAATCGAGCACTCATCCGTGTGCGTCGGGATACATACTTAATCCTCTTGTTCTCCGGGGTGGTGAGTGAAACAGACTTGCTGGGGCAATCAAGATTACCTTCATACTTGGTCATCCAATCCATGCCTAGGATTACATCCAATCCTTGTGACTCTAAGACGATGAGGTCGGTGGGAAAAACATGATTTCCTATATTGAGTTTCGAGGCATGGCATCCTATCCCTGCCATCATCATACCTCCTGGGGAACTGACCTTAATGGGCTGACTAAGGGTTTTGGTGGGCAAACCATACTTATCCACAACTACCCTTGATATGAATGAATGAGTTGCACCGGAATCAAAAAGTACAGTAACAGGACGTGAATGCAATAAAAACTTACCAACCACAGTCTCGGGTTGATCATAGACTTCTTCCACGTCAAGGTGGTTCACCTGGGCACGAGGAAAAAGGTTTGGCTTCTTGGCTGCGGAATTGCCGTTTCCATTGCCTTGCTTGCTTTGGGGACACTCAGTAGCATAGTGCCCTGTCTTCTGGCACTTGAAATAGGTAATGTGACTCAGATCCTTCTGAGCAGGAACTTGACGGTTCTGGTTGTTGTTCCCATTCCCATTGTCACTCTTCAAGTTACCATGGTTGGGACGGTTGTTCCCATTTCCTCCATGATGGTGGCCTCCATGGTTGTGCACGGCATGAGTGTGTCTTCCAAACTTACCGTTTCCTGATCCGGCATTCCCTGAGTACGGGGAGTAGCGAACCTTCTGATGAGCTCCAGAGTTGAACTTCCCCTGAGTTTACTTCCGCTTGCGGTTCTCAATTTGCTGTTGTTTACCCTCCAGAATAAGGGCCTTGTCCACCAACTCTTGGTAGTTGTTGAAATTAGCCACTACCAGCTGCATGCTCAACTCATCGTTGAGTCCTTCCAGAAATTTCTCTTGCTTGGCCGCATCATCGGCCACGTCTCCTGGTGCATAACGTGCCAATGTGTTGAAGTCGTCCACGTACTGGGCCACAGAGCGATTACTCTGGCGCAAGTTGCGAAACTCGCGCTTCTTCAGACTCATGGCTCCAGCTGAAACATGAGCGGTGCGGAAAGCAAGCTTGAACTGCTCCCAAGTCACATCTGCAATAGGATAAGTGGTGGTGTAGTTCTCCCACCATGAAGCTGCTGGTCCTTCCAGTTGATGTGCGGCAAATCGCACCTTCTCAGCGTCAGTGCATCCAGCGGTGATGAGCTCTCTCTCCATCTTGCGGAGCCAGTCATCTGCCACAATGGGCTCAGTACTGCTGGAGAAAGTTGGAGGGTTCAACCTCAGAAAACGGGTGAGATTGTCAGTCTGGGGTGGATGGTGGTTGTGGTTATTCTGATTGTTGGTCTGATTCTGAATCAATAACTGCATCAGTGCATTCTGCTGCTGAAGAAGTTGAGTGAGTTCCGGTGGGAAAGTGAAGTCGGTCTCACGTCGTGGAGGCATCTTGCTGTTTTCAGAGGGATGAGAATTAGAATAGAACAAGGGTCTAGAAGAAATTCACTTCCCATATGCAATGCAACAAACATATCACACCAAACACTCATTTATTTATTCAATCAATGTCAAACATCGAGAATACAAGTCTCAAACAAGTAAGCATAGACCTACGCTTTAATGATTAAAATAAAAGATACATTGGAGGGCATAACTAAGGTTCTCCTCAAAAGTGCATAGTCGTAGGTCCTCCGGTGGTGCTTTCCTCATAGTCTTCATCGTCGCTGATGAAGGGTGCCATGTCTCCTTTGGGATGAAGGTTTTCCCCCATGTCTAGCTGCTCCTCCAGAGTTGCGATGCGTGCATTCTGCTCATCAATCCTCTCTAGGAAGTCCTTCACTTCATGCTCGTGTTCATAGTTGGCCTCTCGCAGATCAGCTTCAAGGTCCAGCTCGCAGTTCATCAGATTCTTGATTGTCTTTGTATCAGCACGAACTCGAAGCTCCAGAGTCCTGATGTGAGTCTCCAGGGTCTGGATATATGACATGGTGGAGTCTCCAGTGGGAGGGGTTATGATGTTGCCATGAGCATCTCTGCGGCAAACCATGCTGAGTCCTGGTGAAATGGTTCCACCTCTATATTCCTCCTGAATACGTCCAAGGGCACAATGAATGGCCATGTCTCTCCCAAGTATCCAACTGGGTGCCACGAACTTGAGGTCGATGGGTTCCTTCCAGTTCCCAAAAGTCTTCCCTGGGATATGCACCTCGATCCTGTAGCGTCCATCTTGGGGAAATGACGTGATAGGAATCCCGGTGATGCTCGGCAAAGCAATCCTTACGTCCTTGACGATCCTCATCAGCTCCTTACCAAAGGGCCTCGTTGCGTCAGGCTGGCAAAACTCCGTGATCAACACTGGGATGAAGGTGGCCATCTACAAATTTTGAAATAATCGGAGAGGAGTCAGAAACGAATAGATGAGAGTATAAGATATTTTAAAGACAAAGAGAAACAATCCTAAGGCTTTCCAATCCTAGAGGTTACGTCCTACGGTCAGCTTGTGCTCTGATACCATTTCTGTAGCGACCCGACCTGAAAGGTCAAGTCTCCGGTGTTTCCGTACCATCCCAAGATCATGCTGGTACACACACGGTACATCCATGTATATATCAAAGGGAAATCACACAACATTATATTAATCGAAATCTCATATCGAGTCCTTTATTACAATAAAAATTACAATAAAGTGGCTAAAAGCCAACTCATGAGAATATCTAAATCTTGCGGAAGCGTCGAAGGTAGATGAGTCCATCTGACTCCAAGGGCATCTCACTGAGCATAGAACGTGCCCTCACTCCTGGTCGGAAAAGTACTCTGCAACATGATACGTTGCAGCCGTGTAGGTCAGCATATGGAATATGCCGGCAAAGTCACAAGAGAGGGGTGAAAAGATAATCATCTAGTCTATATGCATATATGGCAGGTGGGGTGGTAAGTTTTGCGTAAAGCCAATTTTTCCTACATCAAGAAAAGGGGCTAAGCAAAACATTACTAATTTGGTTGATTAATGAGATGGTTCCACCAACCAATTCTCATTCCCAAAATTATTAATACCCACATCATCATTATTAATTGTGTTGAGAGTTCCGGAAGTTTCAATTCCGTTGGCTCAAGTCGTCCATGACCGTGGACACGGCTAATCGATTAGGTTTGAGTACTCTGCAGAGTTTTGCACACGTTCCCCACAAGATTTGGTCGCCTCCGTTTGATTTCTCGCACTTCAGGGTGTTTGAGAAACGGATGACCAAAACATGGTCTTCCAAAGGGTTTCCCTGCGACTCTGTCGATGCCCATCCTTTCCTACCGTTCTTCTACCTCTCGTAGCACCGCCTGTCCAGGGTCACCACGATATCCAACCAAGCCAGAGCCCATAATGACTTGTGGCTGTGCAGGTAAGCCTTGGGTTTTAGAGCATCCATCCATCTCTTTGTGCGTGGGTGGACCTTTCCGCGTGAATACTGGCCATCTCCAGCATCACCTAGGCAAATCCACTGGTTTCTCCAGGGTGCCGTTCAACCATCATCCACCCAGAGGTATGTTGAAAACTCGGAGTCTTAAATCATGATCATTATGTAGGTCTTGAAATTATTAACATCTCGCAACTCTCATGAATCACACAACCAACCCCGTCTACTAATAGCATAGCAAAAGGTAAAACAACATTTCCCGGGGCCAATGTGTCAAGAGGTTGAGGGGGGGGGTACCTACCACATGATACTACTACAATGTAACCAAGTTTCCAACTAACCTATCTTGCATGCAATTGGGGAGATGGTAGAACTAATGCATATAAAACATGGGTAAACATGGTCAAAGTGACTTGCCTGATTGATGATCTTCGTACGTGAGTGACTCTAAGTAACAAGCTTCGCACTCCGGATAATCTAACGAAGCAAACAAGCACTCAATAAGCATACAACAGAATATTGTAACACACAAACATCAACCAAGAACTATTAAACAATCAAGACAAAACAATGCACAAATCTCAAGTAAGAAAACACACAAAGTTTTGTTTTCAAAAGGTGAGGAATGAAAACACTACTGACATAAAGAAACCATTTGTAATAACAAAACAATTGTTGTCAGCAAGGAAACAATAGAATATTTTATTAATAAACAGAATAAAATCAATTTAAGTTTGTTGGGAAAAGTTTAGTAAAGTTTATACAAGTTTGTGATCAACACTATATGAATCAACTATAGTTATATTAACAAAAGAATGAAAAACTAAACTTATTATTTATTTGTAAAACATGTTCTTAACAGAAAATAATTTACAATTAAATCTGTCTTAGAAAACAGAATTAAAATATACAAAACTTTGTTTGAAAACAAAACTATTACTAGTTAGTTGTTTTAATCAAATTATGCCTATTTGAAAAGAAGTTGTGATTCCTATGTTAAATAAAATTAAACTAAGCAAATTTATATTTTTATTATCAATGAGTGAAAACACTAAATGTTTACTAACAGAACCTAATAAACAAATAAAACCAATTCTAAATCAAACTAATTAAAATTGAGTTTATAAAACTATATTATAATACTAAGCAGATTCTGTTTATAGCTAAAACACTACTCAAATATATCCTAAAAATCTTCAAACTAAGCATGAAGGTAGTCCTAACTAATACCAAACAGTAGCAAAAAGATTCATATCAAAATCTATTTTCAAACTCTAGTTATTCAGATTTGAAGATTTTGAGAAAATTTGATTAAATTCAAATTTTATAGTTCAAATTTGAAATTTAAAAGTACAGGGTGGAACTACATGAAAAATGTGAGCTATTGCAAAAAGAACCAACTCAAAATATTAAACAGGTTAAAAGATATTCACAAAACAAAATCATAATAGGTTCTGTTTTCTAAACAAAAATCAGAAAAAAGTGAAATATCTATCGGACGGCCAGGGGGCTACGTGGCACTGTCCTAATGGCTAAGGGGGTGTGCGCTCGAAGGTTTGTGGGCGGGCGACCGATCTCTAATGGAAAACGTTTCGGGGTTTAAAATCAATCTAATCGGGACCGTTGAGTGGGGATCCGATGGATGGGGTGTGTCCGGCGACTTACCGGAGGGAGAGGGGATCTCCGGCGAGTGGTGGCGGCGTCCGGTGGTCGTGGAGGTGGCTCCGGTGGTCGAAACGGAGCGCGGAGAAGTCCAGACGGCAGCGGTGGTTCTCCTGCGCCGATTGGTGGTGTCGGAGAGGGGTGGGGAAGAGTGGAGCGACGGGCACGAGCAATGGGAGCTCCGGTGGTCGTGGAAACTCCGACGAGGAATTCTGCGACGGTCTGGCGAGGGACAGAGGGGGCTCGGGGAAAATGAAGAGAGGGGAGTGGCCGGTACTTATAGGGGGTGCGAGGAGTGAGAGGGAGTGATGGGGAGGCAAGATTTGCGGGGATGAAAGAAACGGCCGGCGAGGACGACGTCGCGTGTGGGAGGAAGGAGGCGACCGCGCGGGCGAAACGGTCGGTCGGGTGGGGCCCGGTGTCAGTGAGAGGGGAGGAGGTTAATGCGCGTCGGTCGGCCGATCGGTAGTAAAAGCGCGAATAACTGCCGTGGGCCGGCCCGTTTAATACCGGAAACGGTTACCGTTTCTTTTTAATAATTTTCCAAAGATATTCAAAAACTTTTAAAGCATTCAAACCTTTTATAAATATAGGGGTATTATATATCAAAATTAACAGAATAATAAACTATTTAATGAACATTTCTATTCTGTCATTTGAACACTTTGAAAAAAATAATATTTTCAGAAATTGCCTAATTGTTTTTAAACCCTTTTTGTAAATATTTTCAAAATAACCCCTGGTTATTATTGTTCAAATAAACCACCAATTAGTCCTTGGTGTGGAGTGTCATATTCCTCCTCTCTTATTTGAACTTTTAACCAAAATTTCAAATAGGTGAAAGCAACTTAGTGAAAAGTAGAAAGGACTTTCAGAAAGTCAGAAAAGGCATTTCAACTATTTCATAAAATCAAGCAATGATGATGATAGATGCATAGATATATTCATAACATTCCAAAATGAAATTTTGGGATGTTACATAAATCCTTTGGGATAGTGTGGATACTTGCTTGTTTGATTCTGTGCAAAAACAGAAAGTTTTGCGTCCAGTATATGAATTATCTGATTTTACTGGAGCATCAAAAAAATCTGAAATTTCTACACATACTTTATATTGAAATTCCTTGAGTTTTTATAATGTTTCAAACTTTTAGAGTGAGGAAAGTTAGGTGATCATTCAGATCTTTGCAGACTGTTCTCTTTTTGACAGATTCTGTTTGGCATGCATAGTTTGCTTGTTTCAAGTGTTCCTATAGCTTATATTGAGTAATATAAATTGTGGAATGATTTAACACAGTAGGTATCATGTGGGAACAATTATGAATCTTGTCTTGAGATTACCTAAATGAATGATCTATATTTACTACACTAACCCATCTCACAAAGTTCCGTTCAGTTTTGTGTGATTGAAGTTTTCAAGTTTTGGGTGAGACACCGATATGAGGAGAATAAGGAGTGACAAGAAACTAATCTTGGGGATTACCAAGTCACCCCAAGGTAATATCCAAGGAATACTCAAGCGCCTAAGCTTGGAGATGCCCCGGAAGGCATCCCCTCTTTCGTCTTCAACACTATCGGTATATCTTACTTGGAGCTATATTTTTATTCGTCACACAATATGTGCTTTGCTTGGATCGTCATTATATTTTTTATTTTAGGTTAGGTGTTATTCATATTATTATTTTCATTGAAAAGTTCCAAGAATTGCCTTAGGATGCCTGCATTGCATGTTTTGATGAGTGCTGTGTAAAAACATAAACTTTGGCTATAGTGTTTAAATTTTCATATTTTACTGGAACGTGGAAAGTTTCTGAAATGTTTACAAAGTATTTTCATATACATTTTATAGCATTCCCTAAATTTTCATAATTGTTTGAGTTACAGAAGTACACTGTTTTCATAAATTGCTACAGATTGTTCTGTTTAGATAGATTGTTGTCATAGTTTCGTTATCTACTTATCCTATAGTTTCCATATGAATTGTGGAAATGATAGTAAACAGTACATAATGTTTGAAACTTATTATGAAACTTGTCTTGGCAGTACATAAAGAGTTGATTTATTATTATGTGTACTAACCTATCTCACGAGTTCTTTTTGAGTTTTGTGTGGATGAAGTTTTCAGTATTAGGTAAACCATGAAATGAAAGGAATTAAGGAGACACAAAATCTCAAGCTTGGGTATTCCCAAGGCATCCCAAGATAATATTTCAATAATTATCAAGCATCTATTCTTTGGGATTCCCTAGTAGGCATCCCACCTGTTTTCATCAACAATTATCGGTTAGTATCGATTGGTCCTAAGTTTTTACTTCTTCACATGATGTGTGCTATTCTTGAAATGTTATTTTGTTTTGTTTTGATTGATTTTTTAATAAAATAATTAAATCTTAAATTTTTTAAATAAAATGGCGTCCTCAAGTAATTGCCAGGGAGGCTAAGTAAGCGGCATTCACATTCCGTCAACGAAGCTCTTTTCTATGTCATTTACTCATGTGCTTCACTTATATCCTATGCATAAATTGTTGAATAAATTGGATGTCATGAAGTTGAAACCATATCATGCCTAGTGGTAGCGTCACATTGGGTTTAGAAAGTGAAATCTTTTGAGGCTTTACAATCACAATATTGGTCATACATGCAATTGAGGAATAATTAGTATAAGGAAGAGAACTTTCACATGCAAATACACTATCCTGGAAATCTTTTGTGATTGTGATCCCCCATCAAAATATTATATGCCAAAATTGTTAATGTTGGACAAGGAAGACAACATAATGATTTATGTTTGTTCATATTCACATAAAAGTTATATTGTCATAGATCCTTCAACATGTGGTGCTTGCCCCCCCATCTTTGCTAGCCACCAAGTAGAGATACTACTTGTGCATCCAAAAACCCTTAAACCCAAATCTTATTTTCAAGATTCCACCATACCTACCTAAGTATTGAACAAGATCATTCAAGTAAGTTGTCATCGGTGCAATAAGGCAATAAAAATTGCATCTAAAAGTGTTAGATCATATAGTGTAAGAGAAAATTGAGCGTTTTACAAACTTGTGATGGCAAAGTAATAAAAGTGACGGACTGCATAATAAAGGTTTCTATCATAAGGGGCAATATAACGTGATGTTCTTTTGCACTAAGGGGTTGAGCATACAAACAAATAAGCGCATGGCAACCTCTGCTTCCCTCTGCGAAGGGCCTATCTTTTAATTTACGTATTTACTTTTATGCAAGAGTCAATGTTTTTATATCTATTCCTTTTTTATTTTTCTCCTTTGGCAAGCATCATGTGTTGAGGAAAGATCTAGTCACATATGTCCAGTTGAATATGGGTAGCATGAGTTATTATTGTTGACATCACCCTTGAGGTGAATACGTTGGGAGGTAAAGAAATAAGCCCCTATCATTCTATGTGTCCGGTTGAAACATTTTGCCCATGTGTATGCGGTGAGTTTTAGCAATCATAGAAGACTATATGATGGTTGAGCATGTGGAGCTCTTACTTATACTTTGTTAAATAAGTTGAATTGCAATTGCTTGGTGACTAAGAACATAGGTTGTTTAGTTTCAAGAGAGTTTATTGTCTGAACCTTAACATGTGAATCGGTTGCCACTATAACATGAGAAGTTTTATAAGAAAGAATTGTTTTTATGATACTAGAAAAAGTGATCGAAATTGTCATTGATCAAGCTTATGCACTTTGCTAGCATTCACGCTTCATAAATTATTTCTTTTATCATTTACCTACTCGAGGACGAGTAGGAATTAAGCTTGGGGATGTTGATACGTCTCCAACGTATCTATAATTTATGAAGTATTCATGTTGTTATTTTATCATTTTTGGATGTTTTACAATCATTTTATAGCAACTTTATATCATTTTTTGGACTAACCTATTGACCCAGTGCCCAGTGCCACTTGCTGTTTTGGCTTGTTTCTTACATTGCAGGAAATCAATATCAAACGGAGTCCAAACACCACGAAACTTTTTGGAGATTTTTTTGGACTAGAAGGAACCCAATGGGCCAGAGCTGCGCCTAGGGGGTGCCTCGAGGGCGGCACAACCCATCAGGGCGCTCCAGGGCCCCCTAGCGCGCCCAGGTGGGTTTTGCCCACCTCGATGGCCTCCTGCACCCCGTCTTCACACTATAAATTCCCAAATATTCTGAAATCCTTCGGGATAGCCCTAGATCGGATGTTCCACCGCCGCAAGCCTCTGTAGACACCGAAAACCAATCGGGAGCCCGTTCTGGCACCCTACCGGAGGGGGAGATCATCACTGGTGGCCATCTTCATTATCCGGGCAGCCACTACGATGTGGAGGGAGTAGTCCACCCTCGGGGCTGAGGGTTTGTACCAGTAGCTATCTGTTTAATCTCTCTCTCTCTCTCGTGATCTTGAGATGTCACAATCTTGATATATCATGGGCTTTATTAACATAGATGGATCATATGATGTTTCTCGCCTCTATACTCTTCTTGTGATGAATTGAGTTTTCCCTTTGAGATTTCGTTGTTATCAGATTGAATACTTTAATGGATTAGAGAACACTTGATATATATCTTGCAATTGAATACTCGTGGTGACAATTGCCTATCGTATTGATTCACTTGATATGTTTATTTTGGCATTCAACTTGTGGATTCTCGCGGTGACATTGGGGTAATCTATGCATAGGGGTTGATGCACGTTCTAGTCTTTGTTTCTCCAGTAGAAATCTTGGGGCACTCCTTCAAGTTCTTTGTGTTGGATTGAGTATTATGAATCTGAAATTATTTGGTGTCGTTTTAGTACGAACTCTTGATTAGATCGATCAAAAAGAATAGCTTCTGTTATTTTAGTATGAACTCTAGGATAGATCGAACGCAAAGAATAGCTTTGAGGTGGTTTCGTAGCCTACAAACAATTTCTTGGTATGTTCTCCGCTAGATAGGAACTTTGGAGTGATTCTTCGTTGCAAGTTGAGGGATGGTTATATGATCCAACTATGTTAGCACCGTTGAGAGATTGCACTAGCAAAATTACGGACCCTAGGACTCATTTTCAATCATTGCAATATTGTTTGTGCTCACTTTTGTTATTTGCTACCTTGCTATTTTTATTTATTAAGATTATAAAAATATATTTCTACCATCCATATTACACTTTTATCACCATCTCTTCGCCGAACTAGTGCATCTATACAATTTGCCATTGTATTGGGTGTGTTGGGGACACAAGAGATTTCTTGTATTTGGTTACAGGGTCGTTTGAGAGAGACCATCTTCATCCTACACCTCTCACGGATTGATAAACCTTAGGTCATCCATTTGAGGGAAAATTGCTACTGTCCTACAAAACTGTATGCTTGGAGGCCCAACACGTGTCTACAAGAATAAAGTTGCGTAGTAGACATCAGCACACAACCAGGAGCAAGAGTATTGTACCATATCTTAGCATCACTCTTTAATGAGAATGGAAATAATTTGAGAATATAGTAGTAGCAAACCTTCTCATGATGAGCAAAAAGGGTAGCTATATCATTCAACTTAGTAAGATGTGCCACTAGAGTTTTAGTTTCATAGCCATGAAAAGGATAAGATTCAACCAAAGTAATTAACTCTGGCTCAACAGAGAATTCATAATCCTTATCGGTAACACGGATAGGTGAAGTAGCATACTTAGGATCTCCTTTCATTCTAGCATTCAACGTCTTTTCTTTATACTTGCATAATAATTTCTTAAGATCATCTCTATCCTTACAACCAAGAATATCTCTAGCTACTTCTCCATCCATAACATAAACCTCGGGTATCTTAGGCAATTCAAATCTAGGAGAGCTAGGTCTAATAGGTGTTTCATAATTCTCAGTTTCAAGGACCTCATCAGTTTTAGTAATTTCGTCCTCTTTAGCTCTAGAAATTTGTTCATCAAGACATTCACCTAGTGGCACAGTAACATCAAGCAAGGTACTAGCAACATCATAATCATCATTCATAGTAGAAGTAGCATCATCAATAACTTGCGAAATATCAGGATTAATAGCATGTGGTGATGTTGCAAGGCTACTCATAACAGAAGGTGAAGCAAGTGCAGAGTGTGATGGCAAATCCGTACCTCCCCTCGTTTTAGAGGGAACGATCTTGGTTCTTGTATCCTTCAGATTCTTCATAGTGATAAATTGATATAAATCCCAAGCGACTCAACAAATATAGCTATGCTCCCCAGCAACGGTGCGAGAAAAAGGTCTTGATAGCCCACAAGTATAGGGGATCACAATGGTTTTCGAGGGTTAACTATTCAACCAAAATTTATAGATTCGACACAAGGGGAGCCAAAGAATATTTGTGAGCACTAGAAGTTGAGTTGTCATTTCAACCACACCTAGATATTAAATATATGCAACAATGTGATCAGTAGCATAGTAATATGCTAGTTTGATGTACTGGTAACAGTAATGGTAACAGTGATAGCAATGGTTTTGTAGCAATTATAACAGTGACATCAACAATACTAACTTAGCAAGATCAATATGTGGAAAACTCGTAGGCATAGGATCGGTGTATTCGTTGGATGATATCCACCATAACATTCATAACCTAGGGTGAAACAGAACTAGCTCCAGTTCATAAATGTAATGTAGGCATGTCACTACTGCAAGATGGTCCAAAGCAGACACATCAATTTGAGACCCTTCGACAAAACTGTGTGCGATCCACCAATCGCAAACAGTATTGTTCAACCTGCATTGCCAATGACACAATATGTGTGCGATGGCGTATCCATCAAATACGACTCCGAAAGTAGTTGCGTGTGTGATCCACGGCAGAAATTTTATTCTTATAGATAAGATAATAGAAACAATTAACAAAACTATGTACGTGCGCAAAATACGGCACACAGTTCACTCAGATAATTTTTTTGCGCTGATCGAGAAGAACACAAGCGGGTTAGCGTAAGAAGGTGTGTGTGATCCGCAACAATTGGTTCATTCAACTGAATTGTGTGGGAAGACCAATAATAACCGAAACGATTCATTCGAGCAAGTTGTGTGTGTTTTGGGTAGACAGTTGCTGCCAATCAACTGTCAGCAATTGATGGAATCATTACCAATGGTATGTATGGAAGTGACATTTTCCCTTATTAATATCACATACATTTTATTATTATTACCAGTATGACTGCGCATCACCTCTTCTTCCTCTCTCACGTCTTGTGACCGTGTTTTTGCCCGAGGACTCCAGTGCACGCTTCAGCATCGCACCGGCGTTTCTTTTGGCCACATTCCTACGCGAAACGGCACAAATTCCCACGCAAGCTTCCCCATCAGTTTCCTGCCAAAAGCGAATGAGCATAAGAGCCTGTGCGCGCGTCACACGTGGATGTACACTAGTGCACGCAAGACCATCTACGAAGCATGCCAACCCAACCAAGCATCGCCTTTGCCATCAAACTCCTCAATGACGAAAACGATCCAGTGCAGGCGCAACAGCTTGTCGAAGCCGATGGCATGTCCGGTGACGCTCCGAATAACACTGTATTGCGCGTCATTACAAGGGTTGAGCTGAACCTTGGCACAGGGCGCGATATTACCGCCGACCAACATAGCCGCCTCATCATCGAGAGGCTACAACGCGCTACACAAGAAGATCATTAGTGGTGCTCTATAGAGCAAAACATGCGCGTCCGCACCGAGAGGGCAAGGTGCGCCGCATAGCAAGACCGATGGAGGGCTGCAGAGCGAGAGGCACGATGTGCGGTAGAGCAAGAGCGGTTCCATCCCCACGTGCCTGCTATCCCACCCAACATGATGTTGTAGTTGTATCCAAGGCACGTGAGTAGCCCTATTTCTCGTCAGAAATGGGCAGCGGCCGTCTGTGCCATACTTGCATTAGAGCCAGGCTACACCGTCCTTGCCTTAGCCGTCGGCCACATTTTTCGCATGGGTCGTGTCATTCGCCTTGTCTGTGGACCCCTCGATGCTGATGGGCTCGTTGGTAGACTTGAGGGCGTCCTTGGCCTAGGTGTCCAGCGGGGGATTGGTAGAAGAAAATAGTTGTCGCATCCTCGAGATGGTAATCTCCGACGAAATAGTCAGCTTAGAGCTCAAGATCGAGCTCCATGTGTATCGCGAGCGTGTCAACCGCATGGACGAACGCCTGACCGAGTTTAGGCACAACCAAGAGTTTCCGTAGGATAGGGTGTAGTCAACTGGTCATGTACGCATTTTATTTTGTTGAAGTGTTTAAATGTCGATCCCTGTCGGTGCATGACACCTATCGGACCGCGAGGATCCCTTTGTGGTTCGGCGGGGAGAAGGTTTGCGCAAAGAGCAGATCAAACGAATGGCGCGAGTGGAGATTTTTACCCAGGTTCGGGCCACTAAGAAGCATAAAACCCTAATACTGCTTTGGTGTATTATGGGTGTTTTGAGGGTTCCAGCTACAGTAGCGCTATGAACAGCTGCTACGCGCGTGAGCCAGAAGGTGGACGAAAAAAGTCCTCTCTCGTAGCGCCTTGGGCCTCCTTATATACGACTAAGGGGATCCCAACAATGGTGTACAATGCGTGCATGAGGTGCCTAGTGCTACAGTGTTATCATACCTAACACTGACGGTGTGGGACAAAGGCATTTAATGCTCCGTCAGGTGTCCCTGACCTTCTATGGGACGGGACAGGAGCCCGTCCCATTTGCACCTCTTAGCCTCTCCATCGCCAGCACCTCGAGACGTACCCTCGGGATCGACACCTGGCCTTTGTGCTGGCAGGGTGGCGAGGCCTTGCTGGGCGTACTCCTTGCCGGGGCTCCGCAGGCCACCCCCGGCAAGATCTTACCGGGGTTCTAGCCCTTGGCCTCCGGTCTTGTGCTTGTTGACTTGAATGTTCCTTTGATGTCTTCATATTCGCTTCTAGCAGTCCGTTGGTAGGCCTTGCCACTGGTGTGGCTACAATTTCCCATGCACAAGTATGGTGTACTAAAAGCCCAAACTTTAGTACACCGACAAGAGCCCCCGGGCATGGGCCACATACGGGTGCGAGGCGTTGTTGGGCTAGGCCCAAACAGTGCATGGGCACGCATGGTAGGGGCCTGCAGTTGCAACTATTCCGCTTACTGCACCTCCCCATGAAGCGTGTTAAGTGCACGCCATGGGATACATGTGTGGAGTGACCTTTTCCACCACGTGCGTCGCATGCATAGCGGGGGGCTGGCAACGGGCGTCCATGACTTAAAGTCTTGATCGTGGCAGAAACCGCAGCGCCATGGATTGGAGCAATGGGGTGGTTACCTATTCGCCCTGTGATCGTGGGCGACGGGATTGGTGGAGATGGGCGGCGACTCTTGGGGCAGAGGAGAGCCAGCCCCTATGCTCCCCCCTATAAATTGGGGGGAGGGGCAATGCTCATCCATACTTCTTCCTCCTTGAGTGCAAACCTCCAAAGCCTGCCCTTCTATACTTTCCCGATCTTGGGCTGTCTTTATCTTTAGGCATGGCCGGGGGGGAGGGTGGCCACCGTCCTCCGCCCGACCAGCTAGGAGGTCATGCCACCGCTTCAGCCACAGAAGTGGAGGGCGGCCCAAGCGCGCGTGGTGGAAGAGGTACGAGGGACCGGGGCTGTCGTGGAGGCCGTGGTCGAGGGAGGCAGGGCTCCGCTCTACCCCTCCCTCCGATGCCGGACCCCCTCCTCGAAGAGACCCACGCCGAGGGAACGGTGCTAGAGTTCATCATCAAGCTGCGTGGTTCCCTCTAGAGTCATCTGCGCCTCCCTCACCCTTTTGCCAGGGTGATGAAGGTCGACAAGCCACCCGCCTTGTGGCTGCGGGTGCATGGTTGCTGCAATGGCGTTGTGCAGGTAGACGTCGAATACCTGGAGATCCACGTCATGTTCTTCAGGCGCAGTTGGAAAACCTTCGCCCGCACCCACAACCTCCATGATGGGCACGTCCTCCGCTTCAAGATGACGAAGGCCGACATGCTCTCCGTCATGGTTTATGGGCGTATTTTTGGGACTAACTTACTTACCCAGTGCCCATTGTCAGTTCCTGTTTTTTGTGTGTGTTTTTGTTTCGTAGAAATTCCATATCAAACAAAGTCCAAAAGAGCTAAAGAATTTATGGAAATGTTTTTGGAATATATGTGAATTTTGGTTGTGAGAATCAACTCAAGATGGTGCCCAAGGGAGGCACAAGCCAACCGGTCGTAGCCCAGGGGGCGCGACCACATGGCTGGTGGCCCCCCTTAAGTCGGTTGATGTTGTCCTTCGTCCGCAAGAAATATATTTTTGCGATAAAAATCCGCTCAACATTTCAGCCCAATCGGAGTTATAGATCTCCGGATATTTAAGAAAGGATGAAGGGGTCCAAAAACAGGAGATAAACAGAGAGAAATATCCAATATCGGAGGGGCTCTTGCCCTCCGGGAGGCATGGAGGCCAAGGACCAGAGGGGAAATGATGTTTACTATCCAACTTTATTCTTGTAGACTTGTGTTAGGCCTCCAAAGGCAGAGTTTTGTAGGACAATAGCAATTTTCCCTCAAGTGGATGACCTAAGGTTTATCAATCCGCAGGAGGTATAGGATGAAGATGATCTCTCTCAAACAAACCTGCAATCAAATACAAGAAATCTCTTGTGTCCCCAACACACCCAATACAATGGAAAATTGTATAGGTGCACTAGTTCGGCAAAAAGATGGTGATACAAGTGTAGTAGTGATAGTAGATATTCATTTTTGTAATCTGAAAATATAAAAACAGCAAGGTAGCAAGTGACAAAAGTGAGCACAAAAGGTATTTCAATGCTTGAAAACATGGCCTACGATATGTACTTTCGCAAGTGCAATCTCTTAGCAATGCAAAGTTCTTATCTAGCAGAGAGCATAAGAAGAAATTGTGTGTAGGGTACAAAACCATCTTAAAGTTATCCTTTCTGATCGATCTATCCAAGAGTTCATATTAAAATTACCAAGTTAGCCTTTCCGACCGATCTATCTAAGTGTTCGTACTATAATAACACCATATGATATGCATCAATCAACTCTAATGTCACCTAGAGACTCCAATGTCACCACAAGTATCCATGAGTTAATTATACGATACGCACCAAATGATTTCAGAATCATAATACTCAATCTAACAAAAAGAACCTCAAAGAGTGCCCCAAGATTTCTATCGGCTGAACTAGGACAAGAATGTGTATCAACCCCTATGCATAGATTACCCAAATGTCACCTTGGGACTCCACAAGTTGAGACATAGATCAAGTGAATCACTTGAATACCCCAATATCACCTCAGGATTCCGCAAGTTGAGTACCAAGATATAGATCAAGTGAATCATTTGAATACCCCAATGTCATTACAGGTATCCGCATGCAAGACATACATCAAGTGTTCTCAAATCCAATATTCAATCCAACATAACAAAATCTCAGAGGGAAAATTCAATTCATCACCACAAGATAGAGAGGAGAAAACACCATGTGATCCAACTATATTAACAAAGCACGTGATACATCAAGATCGTGCCATCTCTAGAACACGAGAGAGAGAGAGATTGAACATGTAGCTACTCGTACATGCCGTCATCCCTGAGGGTGGACTACTCCCTCCTCATCATGGACTCTGCCGGGATAATGAAGATGGCCACTTGAGATGATCTACCCTCTGTGGTAGGGTAATGTTTTCTCTCTAGATTGGTTTTTCGTCGATACAGAGGCCTTGCGGTGGCGAAACAAGGAATCTAGGGTTATTTCTGATGGTTTCTATATTTATCGGAATTACTGGCATTGGTTTCATGCGGAGATGAGCCACGAGGTGAGAACCCTCCACGAGGGCACGGTTCGGGGGCCTGGCACGCCCTGGTGGAGGGTGGCCACCTCGTGACTCTTCTGGCCCTCCCACGAAGCGTCTAGTGCCTCTTTTGTTCCACAAAAAATCATCAAAAATTTTTGGGAGATTCCGAGAACTTTCATTGTCTCCACAAAAAACAACACCACGGTAGTTCTACTGAAAAAAGTGTCAGTCTGGGTTAGTTCTAAATAAAACATTAAAGTGCATCAAAACCATATAAAAGTATTGCAAAGATAGGTGAATATGGCATGAATACTTCATAAATTATCGATACGTTGGAGACGTATCAGCATCCCCAAGCTTAATTCCTACTCGTCTTCGAGTAGGTAAATTATAAATGAAATAATTTATGAAGTGTTAATCCTAGCATACTGCATAAGTTTGATCAATGATAATTTCAATCACTTTTCCTAGTATCATAACCATCAACTCTTTCTCGTAAAACTCATCATGATAAAGTAGCAACCAATTCACATGTTATGGTTCAAAGAATGAATTCTCTTGAAACTTAACAACCTATGTTCTTAGTCACCAAACAATTGCAATTCAACTTATTCTCAACAAAGTCTAGGTAAGAGCTCCACATACTCAATCATCATATAGTCTTGTATGATTGCTAGTACTCAAAGCTTATTTTAGAAAAAATGGCATCCATCAAACACATAGAAAGATAAGGGCTTAATGTTTCGCCTCCGAACATACTTATCATAAAGATAATTGTCAACAATAATATGTCATGATCAAATATATTTGACTGACCATATGTGCGTAGATCTTTCCCCACCACATGATTCTTGCCAACTAATAGAAGTAGGTTGGAAAAGGAAGTTGACCCAACATGATAAGTAAATAAAATGAAAGTAAATAGATTGTCCGTTCATAGAGGGAAGCAGGGATTTGCATATGTGCCAGAGCTCATTGTTTAAATCAGAGATAAATATAATTTTTGGAGGTGCACCCTTCCTGTCAACGTTACGATCAAGAGTTATCAATATCTTTCTTGTTAAACACATTAGCAGCGGTTCCAAGCGGTAAGAGTAAAGGTTTACTCCCTCTCCACCAAGAAACACACTCCACGACTAGCTGAATCCACGGGTACAGTCCGTACCAACAACATTCCTGGGGGAGTTTTGTTTAATTATTTGCATTTTTTATTTATTTCGGGACTGAGAATCCCTGTTAACGCCCTCTCGTGCAAGGATGAGTGAATAAACTCTCATCATGAGAATAACCCACTTAACATGGAAGATACTGACCACCCTATGTCGCTCCATGAGCGGTCCAGGCACACAAAACAAATGCTCATTTGAAATTTTAGAGGTGGCACATGCAAATTTACTTGGAACGGCAGGGTAATACCGCATGTAGGTAGATATAGTGGACTCTGATGGCAAGAAACTGGGTTTAGGGGTTTTTGGATGCACAAGTACTATCTCTACTTAGTACGAGTTTTTGGCTAGCAAAATGTTCTAAACAAGCACCACATGTTGGAGGATCCATAACAATATAACTTGTATGCAAATATAGCAACCATAACTCATTATGTTGTCTTCCTTGTCCAACTTCAACTAATTTTCTCAAGTTTGAAAATAATTAATGGGTATTCACAATCATAGAAGATGTCCAAGACAATATATTTGTATGTGAAAGTTCTCTTCCTTATACTAATCATTCACGAATTGCTTGTATGACCAATAGTGTGATTGTCAAACTTCAATATATTTTACTTTATAAACCAGATGTGAAGCTACTACTAAGCATAAAGCACATTGATAATTTCAGATTTATGATATTTCATTCATTCACAATTTACTCTTAGGATATAAGTGAAGCACGAGAGTAAACATCAAACTACTCTTGAAAAGATATGAGTGAAGATCAATGAGTAGGTAAACAATCAAGTAGCTATATGAGGACTCTCTCTCTATCTCTCAATAAATATTTTAAGATTTGAGTATTTTATTAAAACAGCAAGCAAAACAAAATAAAATGACATTCCAAGAATAGCACACATCATGTGAAGAAGCAAAAACTTAGGCTCAACCGATAGATATTTGTTTGATGAAGAGAGGTGGGATGCGTAGCATACACAAGCTTAGATGCTTGAGACATCTAGAAATATATACTCGGCTGCCTTTGGCATCCCCAAGGTTGAGCCTTTATGTCTCCTTCAATCCTCTCATATCCCGTTTTCACCTAAATCTCAAAAACTTCATCCACACAAAACTTGAAAAGAACTCGTGAGATAGGTTAGTACACATAAGAATAAATCAACACTTCATGTACTGCCAAGACAAGTTGCATAATAATTTTCAGACATTAGGTATTGTATACTATCATTTCCACTATTTATATCTACCAATATAAGCCATGAAAACTCTAGGATAAGTACATAACAAAACTATGACAACAATTTGTCCAAACAGAACAGTGTGTACAAATCTATTAAAATAGTGTACTTATGTAACTCAAAAATTCTAAACTTTTAGGACATCAATAAGAATTTATATGAAAATACTGTGCAAAAAATTAGGAAACTTTCCACATTCCAGTAAAATATAAAAATTTTAAACACTATGGCAAAAGTTTCTCTTTTTACACGACACATATCAAAATATGCAATGCAAGCATCCTAATGCAATTCTTGGAATTTTTTTATTGGAAAAAAAGATTATAAATAACATGTATCACAAAACCAAGATTATAAATACAGCTCCAAGTAAGATGTACCAATAATGTTGGAGACGAAAGAGGGGATGCCTTGTGGGGCATCCCCAAGATTAGAAACTTGGGTATTCCTTGGATATTAACTTGGGGTGCATTGGGAATCCCCAAGATTATTTCCTTGCTGCTCCTTATTCACCTCATATCGGTATCTCACCCAAAACTTGAAAACTTCACTCACACAAAACTTAACAAAACTTCATGAGATGGGTTAGAATAGTAAATATAGATCATTCACTTAGGTACTGTCAAGACAAGATTCGTATTTTTCTCACATAATACCTACTTTATTCCATAATTACCACAATTTATATCACCAAATATAAGCTATGGAAACACTTGAAACAAGCATACTATGCATGCAAAACAGAATCTTTCAAAAACAGAATAGTCTGTGAAGATCTGAAGGATCACCATACTTACCTTACTCTAAAAAATCTGACAAATTAGGAAAATGTATATAATTTGCATATAGATTTTTTTTAAAATTTCAGAATTGTTCGATGCGACAGTAAAGTCAGATAATTCATATACTGGACGCAAAACTTTATGTTTTTATACAGAATCAAACTAGCAAGTATCCACACTATCCCAAAGGCTTTACTTGTCGCTTATTGAAATAAAAGACATAAAACATGATTACACTAGTAGCTTAATCATGCGAACACACAAAAACATAAAGTAAAAGTGTTGGGTTCTCTCCCAACAAGCACTTTTGTTTAATGCCTTTTAGCTAGGCATGATGATTTCAATGATGCTCGTATAAAAAGTAGTAATTGAAACATGCAAGAGAGCATCATGAATCTCATCACAAGCACATTTAAGTCTAACCCACTTCCTATGCATAGGGATTTTGTGAGCAAACAATTTATGGGAGCAAGAATCAACTAGCATAGGAAGGTAAAACAAGCATATCTTCAAAAGTTTGAACACATAGGGAGGAAACTTGATATTATTGCAATTCCTACAAGCATATGTTCCACCCTCATAATAATTTTTAGTAGCATCATGAAGGAATTCAATAATATAACTATCACATATAGCATACTTTTCATGATCTACAAGCATAGAAAATTTATCACTCTCCACATAAGCAAACTTCTTCTCATTCATAATAGTGGGAGCAAACTCAACGAAATAACTATCATGATGTACTTTATTGGCATAACCCCTTTGAATATTAAAATCATGATAACAAGTCTCATGGTTGTCATTACTATTTATAACATACATGTCATCACAATAATCATCATACACAAGAGGCATGCTATCATCATAATAGTTTTGCTCATCAAAAGTTGGGGCACTAAAAATACCATCTTCATCAAACATAGCCTCCCCAAGCTTGTGGCTTTGCATATAATTAGCATCATGAATATTCAGATAATTCATACTAACAATATTTCAATCATGCTCATCATTCAAGGAATTCTCATTAAGTATTTTCATAAATTCTTCCTCTACCAATTGAGCACAATTTTTGGAACCATCATTTTCACGAAAGACATTAAAGAGACGAAACAATTAAGGCAACCTAAACTCCATTTTTTATAGTTTTATTTTCTAAAACCAAACTAGTGAAAACAAGAAACTAAAAGATTTAATTGCACGATCTAAAAATATACCTTCAAGCACTCACCTCCCCGGCAACGGCTCCAGAAAAGAGCTTGATGACTACTACGCAACTTTATTCTTGTAGACTCGTGTTGGGCCTCCAAGCGCAGGGTTTTGTAGGACGGTAGCAATTTTCCCTCAAGTAGATGACCTAAGGTTTATAAATCCACATGAGGCCTTGGAAGAAGATGGTCTCTCTCAAACAACACTTGCAATCAAATACAAGAAATCCCTCGTGTCCCCTACACACCCAATACAATGGAAAATTGTATAGGTGCACTAGTTTGGTGAAGAGATGGTGATATAAGTGTAGTAATGATAGTAGATATTAATACTTGTAATCTGAAAATATAAAAACAGCAAGGTCGCAAGTGACAAAAGTGAGCACAAACGGTATTGCAATGATTGAAAACAGGGCCTCCGGTGCGTACATTCGCTAGTGCAACCTCTCAGCAATGCTAATATAATTGGATGACATAACCATACCTCAACGTGCAGCGAATGATCACTCCAAAGTTCTTATCTGGTGAAGATCATAAGAATAAATTGTTTGTATGGTATGGAACCACCTTCAAGTTATCCTTTCCGATCGATCTATCCAAGAGTTCGTACTAAAATAGCCAAGTTATCCTTTCTGATCGATCTATCTAAGAGTTCGTACTAGAATAACACCATATGATATGCATCAACCAACTCTAATGTCACCTAGATACTCCAATGTCACCACAAGTATCCATGAGTTAATTATACGATACACACCAAACAATTTCAGATTCATAATACTCAATCCAACACAAAGAACCTCAAAGAGTGCCCCAAAATTTCTACCGGAGAAGCTAGGACAAGAACGTGTATCAACCCCTATGCATAGATTACCCCGATGTTACCTCGGGAATCCACAAGTTGAGTACCAAGACATAGATCAAGTGAATCATTTGAATACCCCAATGTCACTACGGGTATCTGCATGCAAGACATATATCAAGTGTTCTCAAATCCAACATTCAATCCAACATAACGAAATCTCAAAGGGAAAACTCAATTCATCACAAGAAGATAGAGAGGGGAAAACACCATGTGATCCAGCTATATTAACAAAGCCCGTGATACATCAATATCGTTCCATCTCAAGAACACGAGAGAGAGAGAGAGAGAGATTGAACACATAGCTATTGGTACAAACCGTCAGCCCGAGGGTGGACTACTCCCTCCTCATCATGGACTACGTCGGGGATGATCTACCCTCTCCAGCAAGGTACTGTTTTCTCTACAGATTGGTTTTTCGTTGATATAGAGGCCTTGTGGTGGCAGAACGAGGAGTCTAGGGTTATTATTGATGGTTTCTGTATTTATAGGAAGTTTTGGCGTTGGTTTCACATGGGGATGGGCCACAAGGTGAGCACCCTCCACAAGGGCATGATTTGGGGGCCAAGCGTGCCCTCATGGAGGGTGGCGACCTCATAACTCTTCTGTCCCTCCCACAAAGTGTCTAGTGCCTCTTTTGTTCCAAAAAAAATTCAAAAGTTTCAAGTGATTCCGAGAACTTTCATTTTCTGCACAAAAAACAACACCACGGTAGTTCTGCTGAAAACAACGTCACTCCGGGTTAGTTCTAAATAAAAAATATAAAGTGCATCAAAACCATATAAAAGTATTGTAAACATAGGTTAATATGGTATTAATACTTCATAAATTATCAATACATTGGAGACGTGTCAGGAAACCCTCCTCCAACCTAGGGAGGAGTACAAGGAAGAAGAAGAAGGAAGGGCCCTCTCTCCCGGTGCCGCCTGAGTGCCGCCGGGGCCTCCATCGTGACGGCGATCTACACCAACAACTTTGCTGCCATCATCACCAACACCATCACCTTCGCTCAGCTATCTATAGCGGTCCACTCTCCGGCATCCCGTTGTACCCCCTACTTTAACATGGTGTTTTATGCCACCTATTATTATCCTATGATTTGTTGCTATCCTATGATGTTTGTGTAGATCCCTTTTGTCCTATGGGTTGATTGATGATCTTGATTGATTTGAGTTGCATGGTTTATATTGGTTATGTCCTAAGGTTCTTTGAGTGAGGCGCACACGTGAAAGATTCACGTTGGAGGGTGTTGCAATGTTTTCATGATTCTCTTATAGTGGGTGGATAGAGTGACATAAGCTTACACCCGAGTAAGGGGGTTCTTTATGTAAAGGGTACTTGATGTTTAATGCTAAGATTGGTTTTATCTTAATGATCTTTAGTAGTTGCGGATGCTTGCTAGAGTTCCAATCATAAGTGCATATGATGTAAGTATGGAAAGTATGTTAGCTCATGCCTCTCCCTCATATAAAAGTGCAATAATGATTATCGATCTCATTATCAATTGCCTAGGACAATCTCGCAAATCCTATCACCACTTTCCACACTCGCAATATTTACTTGTATTGTTATTTTATTAAAACAGCGCCTAACTTTTATTACCATGTTCTTCATTATCTTCCAAAACTATCTTTACACCTACGAAGTACTTCTAGTTTTATTCCTGCAAACTAGTTTCATACTTGTTCTAGGTAAAGTAAGCGTTAGCGTGCGTACAGTTGTATCGGTGGACAATATAACTTGAGAGAGTATTAATTCTACCTTAAACTCCTCGTTGGGTTCGACACTCTTACTTATCTAAAAAGGCTACAAACGATCCCCTACGCTTGTGGGTTATCGGTGGATCACACATAGTTTCGTCCAAGGGTCTCTGATTGTTGTGTCATCTTTGGATTATCCCGTAGTAGTGCACACAAGTATTGAGGATCAGTTGTAGTAATTTTTACAAGTAAAAGTGTCAAACCCAATGAGAAGCTAAAGAAATTTATAGGCGCTTTCAGTAAGGTATTTTTTGCAAGTGTTATAATATAATTTTGATAGATGGTTTGGTAGCAAGATCATTGGTAACAATTAACAAAAGTATAAAGGTGCATAAAGTGGCCCAATCCTTAATTATTCTAAGGACAAGCAAGTTATACTTCTTGTAATGATTAAAACTCTCTTGATGACACACGGAGATATCGTCAAGTTACTTTCACCATGATTGTTCGTTACCTTGATAAGTGTTATGTCGCTGGACCAGAGCTAAGGTAATGTTCTTACTTGAACAAACACATACTTATGATTATACTCTTGATGCAAGCATCCGCAAATACAAGAAAAACAATGAAAATAAATCTAACTATAGCATTAAACATCTGGATTCAAGAAACAACCCCTCACAGAATAATTCATAATCGGGGGCTTACATTTCAGTCACTCCCATAACCCATCATCTACAAACTAATTACACGATGCCTTCCCCTAGACCCAAAAAAGGTGAAGCGTCTAGTAGTTGACGTTCACATAACATCACTAGAGGAAGAAGAACACAAAATAAAAAAACATAGAAGGTAATCAACTTCACATATTTACTGAAAGGACTTGTGCCATATCCTCAGGAACAAATATAACTACTCAAAACTCACCATATTGAACATGTTATGTGCGTATAAATATAAAGTTAACGATCCGAAGATAATAATGTTCCACCAAGTAAAACAACTAGCATCAACTACAAGATGTAATCAGCACTACTAGCACCCAGGTACCAATCTGAGGTTTGATACAAAGATTGAGCATGAGGGATGAACTAGGGTTTTGAGATAAGATGGTGTTGATGAAGATGTTAATGATTATTATTATTATGATGGGAGAAGCGTTGGTTATGACGATGCCTTTGATTTCCCCCTCCCGGAGGCAAATTTTCCTAGCAAAATCGCTCCCCTAGGGAGCGAAAGTCTTCTGCCTCTGTTTACGCCTTGGGATGACGACAACTGATCCCGAAAGTTTTATCTTTATTTATTTTCTAGGGTAAATGGCTTCATATAGGGAAGGATGTCGGTAGAGGAGCTTTGTATGCCCCACGAGCCTGCATGGCACGGCATGGGGCATAGTCGCGCCCCTGTGCTTGTGTGCCCACTGTTGACCTTTGTCGTTACTTCTTTCTTCTAGTATTTTTACATATTCCAAAATAAATCTCCATCAAATTTCACTTCATTTTGATCTCAAGAGAATTATTATCTCTATTGTAGCTTTTTAGGCCAGAATTACAGCTACCGATAATCTCTCTCCTTTGATGTATCTTGCATTTTAACAGAGAAAAGGCATTAGAATTGCATTGAGAGAAAGTGGCACCCTCCAGCAGGGAAATGGTCCGACAACCCCCTAATGTCTAGGATAGGAATTTTGTAGGATACAATCATTTAGAAGCCTTTGGTTTGTACGAATGGATTCCTAATCCTTCGTTGGATAGGAACCAATCCTTAACATTTTAAAGAAGAAAACTAGGCTAGACTCGATGGAAGAGTCATATACTATGCATCAAATGGCATCTCTTTGTCTAGAGGAATTGAGATAAATGTCATCCTACTTTTTATGGTTCTCGTATTCCTATGATATTTTTATCCTCTGAACTAAAGTAGTCCTAAAGGTATGATAACGATGACTTAGTCCTATTGTTATTCTTAAATGTAGACCTTTGTATAATTTGACTAGAATTTCTTATTTGTAAGTAGCTTCTAAAAATACTTGTTTTATTCAGCAAAAAGTGCAATTTGCACTTCTTCGGCAAGTTGCAATGTTCACATATGATTTTTTTCACAAAGGGCGAATTTTATTTACTCAAAATGAAATGTGGATATAAATACAATGAGCACGAACCCGACCACTATATAGCTATGATGCACGCATCCAACATAAACACATATACACAATTAAACACGATGGCAAATAACAAACTCATATATGACTAAAGCTATGACTTAGTGAGGAAATAAAACCTAAAGCGATCAAAACAACGATCGACAAACTGCAACAATGACCATATCTGTACAAAGCATCCATTAAAACCATGATGACAACGATATTATTCAACACAACACTTTTAGGAAGGGAACGACACTCATGTTTCATCGTCACGGAATTAAAGAACCAAAGGTTGGATTCTTGATTTCTGCCGTGAAGAACAAGTTTGAGAATATCCAAGCAATGCCTTCAACAAGGTCACGATGCAAAAGACATCACCATGCCAGTTATAACCAACTCAAGTCAGACCTAGGATTTTCTCCCTAGAGCTTGAGAACGGGTACTTGAGGAGCATCACAAAATTGAAGACAATCATTTATTTTTGCTACCACTTCTCTGTGATCACAGCAGGTCACTAGTAGAAAGTCGATCATTAGTCCCGGTCGGGATGTTCCTTTAGTACCGGTTCCCCAACCGGTACTAATGGGTCGGGACTAAAGGTCCAGACCTTTAGTACCGGCTGGCCCACGGACCGGTACTAAAGGCCCACCACGTGGCTGCCTGCGTGGGTTGGTGGTGGAGGACCTTTAGTACCGGTTGGTCACACCAACCGGTACTAAAGGCCCACCACGTGGCTGCCTGCGTGGGCTGGTGGTGAAGGACCTTCAGTACCGGTCGGTGATACCAAGCGGTACTAAGTGTTACCAACCGGTTTTAAAATATATTTTTTTGTTTTTCGAATTTTTTTAATTTTTTCTGATTTTCAAATCTGTGAATTATCTGACAATTTAATCTCTAATCACCCCTCTTCACTGCTTTTGAATTATTTGACAATTTAATCTCTAATCACCCTCACTCCAAATCATCGAACTTCCCAACCGGGTCACCCATCCTCTCACTGCTCTAACCCGAGCACGCTTAACTTTCGAGTTCTATCACCCTTTGTTTCCAAGTCTGCACGTGTTGCTTTCTTGACAATAGTAAGCTATCAATCCTATTAACCCTTAGGTCTTGATGTCACATTATTTAATTTTTTGAATTCCAAACAATTATTAAAATAAAATAAAAATATTTAATTTCTATGAAAATAAAATAAGTATTATTATTATTTTATTCATTTTTTTCCATATATTCAATTCATATGGCATAATTAATATCTTTAAATCTGTAAATTGAAATTCAACAAATAATATATCCATTATTATCAGAAAAATGTGAGGAATCCAAATATGACATCATTTATTTATTTTTAAATAAAATTATTTTTATTTTATTTTTGATTTTGTAGGAAAAAATCTTCTTTTTGAAATAACTTTTTTTACTTCTAGGATTTCGAGAATCTGAGAAAACTTCACCGGGTAAAACCCGGTGAAATTGAGTCCCAATTTTTCTCTAGTTTTTCTGATATATTAAACTAACCCCGGTGATCCTAACATGCGTTTCAACTTCAACCTCTCTTTATCATTTTCGCAGTTTCTCTTTGCATCAGCGATGACCCGACCCAAATCATCAGCGGGTTCATCTGATGCCTCTTCTTCAGCTTCCCCCCATTGATGCCTCTTCTTTAGCTTCCCCCATTGTTGTATCGGCGAAAGGATAGTTGTCATCATCCTCTTCTTATACATTGTCTTCCATTATAACCCCTCTTTCTCCGTGCTTGGTCCAACAGCTATAGTCGGACATGAAACCGGACTTCAGCAGGTGGTAGTGAAGGGTTTTTGAGGTAGAGTAATTCCTATCATTCTTACAGTCATGACATGGACAACACATGAAACCATTCTACATGTTTGCCTCAGCCACACGAATAAAATCATGCAGGCGATTAAGAAACCCTGGACTTAGTCGACCATCATACATCCATTGCCGGCTCATGTTCACTACACAACATCGAAGTGACCAAATTAATACAACTTCATCATCACATTACAACCAAAATTAGAGCTAGCAGTGACCAAATGTTATTACTGCAAATAATATATACTTATAGTTCATACATACATCTCATAAAACAACATACAACTATCTCAACTTATTATGGACCAAGCACGGAGAAAGAGAGGTTATTATGGAAGACTACGAAGAAGAAGAGGATGACGACAAATACCCTCCCCCTAAATATGGTGATGCTGCAATGGGGGAAGCAGAAGTTCAAGAAAATGAAAAGTCTTTTGTAACAGATGAGTTTATGTCCGAAACCCTGATACTTCGAAAGACATTGTTCGTTTTGTACACGAAGTGCATCCAGCTTTTGTCGTAACCCTCTCAACTTTTGAGCACATCCTATGTGGGTGAAATGATGATACCATGCCAACTTTCAACCTTTTCAGAGTTCATTTGTAGTGGTTTTCAATTTCAGGGTCATTTAGCTCAAAAAATTCAATAACTGCATGAAAAATAACAAAGGAAGTCAGAAAGGGTTGAAAATTGATGATGTGGCTTTGAACGGTGCATTTTGAACACACAAAAATCTTGGAGTTCAAATAAGTTCAAGAAAATGAAAGGCCTTTTGCAACAAATGAGCTTATGTCCGACACCCTGATACTTCGAAAGAGACTGTCCGTTTTGTACACGAAGTGCATCCAGCTTTTGTCGTAACCCTCTCAACTTTTTAGCATATACTATGTGGGTGAAATGATGATACCATGCCAATTTTCAACCTTTTCAGAGTTCATTTGTAGTGCTTTTCAATTTCAGGGTCATTTAGCTCAAAAAAAAAATCAATAACTGCATCAAAAATTAAAAATGAAGTCAGAAAGGGTTGAAAATTGATGGTGTGGCTTTGAATGGTGCATTTTGAACGCACAAAAAGCCTGGAGTTCAAATAAGTACAAGAAAATGAAATGCCTTTTGTAACAGATGAGTTTATGTCCGAAACCCTGATACTTCAAAACAGACTGTCCGTTCTGTACACAAAGTGCATCCAGCTTTTTTCGTAACCCTCTAAACTGTTTAGCACATGCTATGTGGGTGAAATGATGATACCATGCCAACTTTCAACCTTTTCAGAGTTCATTTGTAGTGCTTTTCAATTTCAGGGTCATTTAGCTCAAAAAATCAATAATTGCATGAAAAATAACAAATGAAGTCAGAAAGGGTTGAAAATTGATGATGTGGCTTTGAATGGTGCATTTTGAACACACAAAAAGCCTGGAGTTCAAATAAGTTCAAGAAAATGAAATGCCTTCTGTAACACATGACTTTATGTCCGAAACCCTGATATTTCGGAAGAGACTGTCCGTTTTGTACACAAAGTGCATCCAACTTTTGCCGTAACGCTCTCAACTTTTTAGCACATGCTATGCGGGTGAAATGATGATACGATGCCAACTTTCAACCTTTTCAGAGTTCATTTGTAGTGCTTTTCAATTTCAGGGTCATTTATCTCAAAAAATCAATAACTGCATGAAAAATAACAAATGAAGTCAGAAGGGGTTGAAAATTCATGATGTGGCTTTGAATGGTGCATTTTGAACACACACAAAACCTGGAGTTCAAATAAATTGAAGAAAATGAAATGTCTTTTGTAACCGATGAGTTTCCGTCCGTAACTCTGATACTTCGAAAGAGACTGTCCGTTTTGTATACGAAGTGCATTCAGCTTTTTCCATAACCCTCTCAACTTTTTAGCACATGCTATGTGAGTGAAATGATGGTACCATGCCAACTTTCAACCTTTTCAGAGTTCATTTGTAGTGCTTTTCAATTTCAGGGTCATTTAGCTCAAAAATCAATAACTGCATGAAAAATAACAAATGAAGAAAGAAAGGGTTGAAAATTGATGATGTGGCTTTGAATGGTGCATTTTGAACACACAAAAAGCCTGGAGTTCAAATAAGTTCAAGAAAATGAAATGCCTTCTATAACACATGACTTTATGTCCGAAACCCTGATATTTCGAAAGAGACTGTCCGTTTTGTACACAAAGTGCATCCAGCTTTTGCCGTAACGCTCTCAACTTTTTAGCACATGCTATGCGGGTGAAATGATGATACGATGCCAACTTTCAACCTTTTCAGAGTTCATTTGTAGTGCTTTTCAATTTCAGGGTCATTTATCTCAAAAAATCAATAACTGCATGAAAAATAACAAATGAAGTCAGAAGGGGTTGAAAATTGATGATGTGGCTTTGAATGGTGCATTTTGAACACACACAAAACCTGGAGTTCAAATAAATTGAAGAAAATGAAATGTCTTTTGTAACCGATGAGTTTCCGTCTGAAACTCTGATACTTCGAAAGAGACTATCCGTTTTGTACACGAAGTGCATTCAGCTTTTTCCATAACCCTCTCAACTTTTTAGCACATGCTATCTGAGTGAAATGATGATACCAAGCCAACTTTCAACCTTTTCAGAGTTCGTTTGTAGTGCTTTTCAATTTCAGGGTCATTTAGCTCAAAAATCAATAACTGCATGAAAAATAACAAATGAAGTAAGAAAGGGTTGAAAATTGATGATGTGGCTTTGAATGGTGCATTTTGAACACACAAAAATCCTGGAGTTCAAATAAGTTCAAGAAAATGAAATGCCTTTTGTAACAGATGAGTTTCCGTCCGAAATCCTGATACTTCGAAAGAGATTGTCCATTTTGTACATGAAGTGCATCCAGCAAAAAGAATGAACTAAAAACAATAAATTTATATTATTTTATGAACTATAATATTCTTCAATAGCAAAAAGAATCAACTAAAAAGCTTTTATATAACTCTAATAGCAAAAAGATACTCTAAAAGCTTTTATAAACCTCTAGTATTTTTGAAACTAAGATTATATAAAACCTAAAAATTACCGTATATGTAGGAAGTCTTTAGTACCGGCTGGTGACACCAGCCGGTACTAAGGTTGCCCTTTAGTACAGCCGGTACTAAAGGTTGCCCTTTAGTACCGGTTGGTGTCACCAGCCGGTACTAAAGGTGCACGCGGGGCCCAAGTCTGACTAAAAGCCTGCCACGCCCCTTTAGTACCGGCTCGTGACACGAACTGGTACTAAAGATTGCTCACGAGCCGGTACTAAAGGTTGCCTTGCTCCTAGCCGTTGGAGCTGGCACGAACCGGGACTAATACCGTCTTTAGTACCGGCTCGTAACCAGACCGGGACTAGTGCTTGGGATGAAAGGTCTGTTTTCTACTAGTGGGTAAATGCGTTGGGATAGAAGTCTAACACTTCCACTACACCACCATACCCTATCCATCAAGCCACCATCCATAGACTGCATCGCACCATCAAAGAAAAAGTGGCTAGAGTGAGAGCTAACAAAAGTCACAATCGAGCCTTCTAGCTGTATCCCGCAATCATGCCAGTACAAGCCTTTGGTCGATGTCACCACAATCAGATCTGAAGGAGGAATCCTCTAAGATCAAACACCTGACTGGAGTTAATTGCATGGAACTGCTAGACATTGGCATGTCATAATGAATTGGTACCACTAGTCATTTTTTGCAATTTAATGCCAAGTCTAAGCCTAAGTGTTGCAAAACAGTCTAATAGTTGTATAAGCTTGTATTGATCGTGTATCTGATCGTGCGGCCCCACCTGTTAGGTGCTGACATTGCATGTTCTTTTGAGAAAAGCCCCTTCGTTTTTATTTAATCCCGTATATATCCTTTGTTACAAGAAAAACGGGTCTGTTTAGACCCCTTTTTCTTGTAACAAAGGATATATACGGGATTAAATAAAAATGAAGGGGTTTTTTGTAAAATAATGTGCCACGTCAGCACCTGACAGGTGCGGCCGTGCGGTCAGATACACGATCAATATGTTTGTATACAGATGTCATACCATTTTGCAACACTTAGGCTTATAGTTGCTACTGACTTGCAAAAAATATGAAAAGTGGTACCAATTCGTTATGATGTGCCAAAGTTTGGTAGTTCCATGCAATTATCTCACCTGATTGGGACGTTCACTGACGTGGCTTAAGACTGCGTCGGTATTTCCCCAAAGAGGAAGGGATGAAGCAGCACAACGACGGTAAGTATTTCCCTCAGTTATGAAACCAAGGTATCAATCCGTAGAGGAAGATCAAGCACCTATGTAAACAACACCTGCACACAAATACCAAATACTTGCAACCCGACACGTAAGAGAGGTTTTCAAGCTCTCAACAGAAAAGAAGATAGATACGGTAGTGATAGTTTTGGTAAATAGATCTCGCAAGAGCACAAAATAAATAGGTAAAGAAATAGTGCAGAAAGGTATTTTTTGTTTTTTGGATTAATAGATCCCAAAACAAAAAGGCAAAATAATAGATCGCAAAGCAATACTTCAAAAAAGTAGACCCAGGGCAGTAGGTTTCATTAGTGGCTTCTCTCATGAGTATAGCACGCAGTGGGTGAACAAATTACAGTTGGGAAATTGATAGAAGATCAAATAATCACGATGATATACACGCAATGATCATTATAGGCACCACATCCAAGACAAGTAGACTGAAACGATTATGCATCTACTTCTATTACTCCACACATCAACCACTATCCAACATTCATCTAGTGTATTAATTTCATGGGAAAATAGAGTAATGCAATAAGAACAGTGACATGATGTAGACAAGATCTAATCATGTAGGAATAGACCCCATCTTGTTATACTTAATGGCAACGATACATGCATGTCTTGCTACCTCTTTTGTCACTAGGAAAGAACACCGCAAGATCAACCCCATCACAAAGCACCTCTTCCCATGGCAAGAAAAATTGATCTAGTTGGCCTAACTAAACTAAATATTCAAACAAGAAATATGAGGCTATAAGAAATCATGAAAATATAAAGAAGACTCAAATCATATTCATGGATAGAAACTAATCATGAACTCAAAATTCATCGAATCCCAACAAACACACCGCAAAAGTCATTACATCAAATAGATCTCCAAGAGACCATTGTATTGAGAATCATAAGAGAGACAGAGAGAGAGAGCAAGCCATCTAGCTACTTTTAGGACCGAAATTAGTGCTAGAGGGGGGTGATTAGACTACTTGACCAAATAAAAATCTACTTTTTCTCAATTTTAACTCGTGTAGATTTTAGCATTCATAGTATGTCAAGTACACCCTACACATGCATGTCTAAGATTATATCAGGGGAAAGTAAAGACAAGTATGTAAGTAAAGAGAGGGTAGGAAGTTCAATCGCAATTGGTGACACGATTATTTTTCTCGTGGTTCCGATAGTTGGCATTATTGTACATCCACGTTCACGAAGTCTTCAACCCATGGAGGGTAACGATCGCGAGAGTCCACAAAGGGCTCTACCCATGGAGGGTTCCACGAAGAAGCAACCTTGACTATACCATGACGGCCTACGTCCGCAGAGGACTAGCATAACTCGGGGTCGATCTTCATGAAGTAGGCGATCTCCTTACCCTTACAAACTTCTTGGTTCACTCCACAACATGAAGTAGGAGGCCCGCAAGCGACACCTAACCAATCTAGGAGGCACCACCCTCCAAAAGGTAATAGGCTCGATTGTGTCGATGAAATCCTTGCTCTTGTGCTTCAAGATGATAGACTCCTCAATGCACAATCACTCTCTCACAGATTTAGCTTGGTAGAAGAGATTGATTGGGTGGAAAGCAACTTGGGGAGGCAAGAGATCAAGCTTCATATGGTAGGAATGGAATGGAATGATCTCAACACATGAGTAGGTGGATCTCTCTCAGAAAACCAGTAGGTATGTATGGGAAACTGTTCTGAGTGCTTCTCTTTCGAGTGAGTGGTGGTGGAGGGGTATATATAGGCATCTCCAAATATCCAACCGTTACACACAAAATGACCAACTTGGTGACACCGATGTGTTAATCTCGGTGAAAACAAAGTGACCAAAAGGTGGCAAGTTTTTGAATCTCGGTGAGACCGATATAGGAATCTCGGTTGCACCGATAAAGTGACCAATAGTCAGAATGTCCAATCTCGGTGACGCCGATTCAACATTCTCAGAGGGACGAAAATTGTGAACTTGTGTAACAGAAAGTTGGCAGCCTAACTTGGTGGCACCGAATGTAGAATCGGTTGCACCGAAAATCTAGGGTTTGGCTGAGTCTGTCTAGGGTTTGGAATTGGTGGCACCGAGTGGAACATGTTGGTTGCACCAATTTTGAATATTTGGCTTAGGACAGACTTTGTGGAAGAGCTTGCGGGTGTATGTGGTGACTATCACTTGTGCACGTATGAGCATTTTGTTCACCAACAAAACCTTACCCCCTTTTAACAGTATTGGCTTTCCTATGGACTCAAAGTGATTTCTCACAAATGTAAAATGTAGAGTCCTTTGCTTGAAGCTTTGCCCATCTATTCCCTTGCATATTGGGGTATTCCACAATCCTTTTGCCAACCCATCATTGAACTTTTCCTGAAACATACTTAGTGGAAACATTAGTTCAATGACATATATGTTGTTATAAATTACCAAAACCACCAAGGGAGCAAATGTGCTTTCAATATCCCCCTTTTGTAATTGATGACAACATATAGATCAAAGATTCGACATATGATATAATTAGTGAATATAATCATCACTTTCAGAAGTATGTGATAAGCAAGAGCTTCCCCTAAATTTGTGCATTATTTTAAATTTGCGTTTGAATGCAAATGCACAATCGATTAGGTACATGGGGCACTTCTTCCATGTCACATACATCTTGGTGGTGTGCGAAAGTAATAAGAGTTAACAACAGAGCACAACACATCAAGCAAAGTGAATGATCATCACATAACCATCAAATCATAGGAAATAGTAGCAACACACATTAAGGCGTATGATCACTCACTCAAACAAAAGTATCTCAAATCAAACCAAAAGAACCAAATGTTTGTAAAACCAGCAAATAAAAGCAGACGCTCTCTCACTGGAAACCTAAGATCTATATACAACTTCTCCCCCTTTGCCAACAAGTTACCAAGAACTTCAAAGAGATATAGCTAATCGTTCCGCAGGTGATCTCCTCCGGTCGTCGATGTCGGAGTCAAGAGAACTGCTTCGGTGAAGACTTCCACTGAATTCCTGGATGGAGCTGGAGTAGATACTGGAGGCACTGGAGCTGATAGAGCTAAAGATACTATGGCTGGAGCAGAAGATGAAGGACTCGTCTTTGGAGCTGGTACTGTAGGAGTCCTGGCCTTAGTCGTGAACTGGGCAATCGTCTTGACAGGTGCACTATCCTCCTCATCATTAGAAGACCTAGACTCTGAAGATATGCGACGGATTGGGGCTTCATCAACCTCCTCCTTGAGCTCATTGACTGTCTTAGTCAGACCATCAACCTTGTCATTTAGAGTTTTCACTCTTTCATCAATAATGTTTCCAAGGTTCTCCTGAGTGTCCATGATGGTCTTGATGTCCTTCTTCATCTCCAGGACAGTGGTGATCAAAAGATCCATCTGCTCATTCCTGGATCCGGGAACCTGAGCACTAGTGACTCGATCTGCCTCTGCTTATACCTCTACTTGTGCCTGAGCTTCAGCTGATGCGGGATGGTCTGGGTCCATCACCATAATGTTTTCCTCAAAATCCGGCTGAAGTGGCAAGTGGGGTCTATCCACAGCATAGATATGCTTCTCAAGCTTAGAATTGATAAGCATCTGAATGTAGAGTGCATAGAAGCATGAGCGTCTGATCAGCAGCAACCCTCTTCACTATCTCTACTATCAAATCCATCACTCGAATCCTGGTGTGACGATCAAGATGGATGAGCATGTTGATGGAGTATCCACAAATCATCTTCTCATCTCGAGATTTGGACATCAAGGTATGCCTTAGGATAGTGTTCATGGTATGGAGGCCTGGCTGGAGAAAGTAGATAGAACCAAGCTTGTGAGATTGCCTGTTGGCAGCTGGAATAGGTTTATACATATCCTTCATAGAGTTGTGGTTCTCCTTGGATTCTAAGTAGACATCCAAATCTCCATCCTGAACCTCTGGGACTCCTAAGATGGTATCCCATTCATCAACAATAGATTCATATCTTGCTCCTTCAATCATCCAAACAATTTTGCCATCTCCGTAAAAATGAGCAGTGGAATAGAACTGCATGATCATCTCATTGTTCCAAGCCGTGAACTCCTTTCCAACAAATTTATCAATGCCAATGCAGTGGAAATTGTCTTGGACACATGGAAAGTAATCTTTGTTATCTTTGATGTACTTGCAGTCCACATATCTCATGTCACTCATAGCTGGACTCTTGTCAAACAAAACTATCTCATAAAAGTCTTGCTGCTCTTTGGTGTAAAATTTGTAGTCAACAACAGTTTTCCTCCTTTGGGCATATGGATCAATTGCTCTTCATGCTCCCAAGCCTGAATCTTTCCTCTTCTTCATATCCTCAATTGTAGGATGTCTGGCATCATGTACAGGAAGGTGAGGTCCGAGCTTCATCAGAACAGTCATAGCATCATCGTCATCATTTGCTTCTCTAAAAGTGGACTTCTTGTTCTCCTCAGTAGTAGGGATATCTATGGTAGTCCTCTTGGACTTCTATCCAACAACTTTCTTGGATGCAGCCTTGGTGCTCTTGGAGGGCCTTGGCTTGGGCATAGCATCAGCTAGAAGTTTCTTGGCCTTCTTCTTAGGAAGGGCCTGAGCAACAGGTTCCTCCTCTTCCTCCTCAGTAGCAGCAGCACCAGTAGCATCCTCCTCCTCTGGATCCTCATACATTGAGGTAGGCCTGCCCATCACATGGATGATCCTCTTCCAGGCTGTCTTCTTATCTCCTGCCTTCTTAGGCAATGATTTCCTTGGAACCTCAACAAACATGGTTGCCCTAGCACTCTCATGTGCTTGGAAGGTCTCTACAGATGTATAAATTTTGCTGACCACCTTCCTAGATGATGTGGCCTCACTGGCATGGTTCCCTGCAACCTTCTCTTGCTTCTTGGCAAGAACTTCATCTGGGACAAAATCAGAATCCTCTTCCTCATAATGGAGTCTCTTCCTTGTCCTAGTGGCAGCCTTAGGCAACCCATGAGAACTGGGAGTGCCTCGGTTTGTGGAAGAACTGGACTTAGGACTCGTGCCTGAACTCATCTCAACGTTTTGCTCTGGCAAATTCTGACTCTCTAAGCCTGACATGCTGACCCTATGAATAGAGTATAAAAGAGTAGAATAGGATAAGTCATCACAAAATGCAGATGTTTTTGAAAGGTTGAACAAAAGATTTTCCAAGTTTTGCATTCTGTCAAGTGTATTTCGGTACAGCCAAGGGAAACATTTTGGTCACACCGAGACAGACACCTACCTTTCCAAGAACTTGGCACCATTTTCGTTTGCACCAATAATGAGAACTCGGTTCCACCGAGGTGATCTTAGTGTGGTTGAAAGTCAAATCGGTGACACTGATTTCTTTGCATCGGTTCTACCGAGATTCAGTTGGTGGATGGCAAAACCCTAAAAATCATTCATTCGCTACTCTGCGGGACTTTCTTGGGGATGGAAAGCTTTCAAACTGTGGATAGATGGGAAATAAGCCCTAATGCGCAAGATTTGGATAGAGGAGCGTGAGAGGGGGGCAAATCCATACCCTAATGTGGCGATGGATCCGCTATGACGACGACATTGGTGAAGAAAACATCGACGACGGAGACGCTCGAGGAGGGCAAGGCGATGACCGGGGTCTTCGGGCGGCAGCTAGGGTTGTGGAGGTGTGACGTTTGACGAATGAAATTCAAAGCATCAGGGTCCACCGAATATATACCCATCGCTGTCGGTGACACCAATTTGATATTTTTGGTGTCACCGAGTTTCACAACTGTCACATGGCAGGGAAACTCGGTGTAACCGAGAATATGAAATTGGTAGTACCGAGATTGGAAAACCAGATCAACCCTAGGCATTCGATGAGACTGAGAATTGTTGTTTGGTTCCACCGAGATGCACTTGGGAGGTTTTAATGGTCAGTCTTTGATGATACGGAACTCCGAGAGCTCCTCACACAAAGAGATCGAAAAGTACTTGTTCAAATTTTGTAATGCAGCATGAATAGAGTAATAGGTGAGAAAGCATAGATAGCTAAAGGAGTGGTCCTAGAAATTCTTGTATATCCAATTGGCAAATGAAAATGAAAAGCTTAATAGGAACAATTGGATACACTCGAATGAGTAAATAAATGCAGACCAACATGCTCACACAATAAGATGTCAAATGAAATCATGGCAAACAGCACAAACACAATAGCAACTAACAAGCGCTTTGGCGATGACGGAGTCATATATATATGAGTATATTGAGTTAGGATCCAAGTAAGAATACTTGATCATAGGTCATACTCATTGTTTAAGCACAAGTGGGGTTACCATTTTTACATAAAGCATTTAATATTGTCACATACTAAGAGATGCTTTGACTCAAGTCTGAGAGTAAAGCTCCCCCTTGATGTGACATCTCCCCATAAGAGGGACAAACTAACCTTGGGTTTTGTCGATGAAGACTTCATGTTGGTGAGGTAGTGGTGGATGCTCAAAGTTGATGAAGATCACCAAGAGTTGGGAGCATCCTTAATGTTTCCTTACTCTTCTCACCTACATGGGTTAGTCCCAACACACAAGAGACAAATACAAGGATATCTATGGATATGGAGTGCAAAGCATATGTGATGATGTCCATTGATTTGTTGATTACCTTATCCCTTGCTTACGTTTGAGGGAATGTGTGAGTCCTTGAACTATTGCATAAAGTTGATGTTGGTAGCAAATAGTTCTTGTCGATAAATGAATGTAGTGAATTTCATTGGCGGAGGCACCCCTCAAGAACTTCTCTAGTTCTTCTTCTTGGGGACCCACATCAAGTTGATCGGGATCCTTGGAGTTGAAGTAGCACTTGTAGAAGTTGAGCTTGTAGTAGCCTTGGGAACCCACTTCACCAAAACTTGGGATTCATCTTCATATGAGTCAATGCCCTCTTGAAGCTTGTTCTTGTCCTTGAGCTTGGGGTCTTGTGGTGGAAGGTCATCTTGATCTTTTGTTCCCTTGGGGAGAGTATTTTCATACTTCTCCTTTTGAGGAACAAATTTGGGATTGGGGTATTGACCTTCTTCCCATTCAACTCCATTAGCATTGAAGTAGCCAACACCACGATTCTGTCGGTATCCTCCGTGCTTGCGTATAATCTCCTCAAATTGTTTGCATCCTTCAAGACTCTTGTTACTTTTCTCTATAATCCCTTTCAAGAGTTGTTTTTCTTGCTCAAGTGTAACTTGGCTAAGAGAAGAGTTAGTGAGATCAAGAGAGCTACTAGAAGCAATATCATTGGATTTATCATTTTTATTGCTACTAGTTGAAGAACCTTTCTTTCCTTTCTTACTAGCTTTCTTAGACTTAACTTGTGGCATGAATGTAGAAAAGAGAACTCGCTTCACTAGATAAGAGGACGTCTTCATTCGAAGATCGTCATTGATAGCTTTAAGGAACTCATGCTCTTGCTCTAAGTTTAGCTTCTCTAAGCGTAGCTTCTCATGTGTCCTTACAAGCTCTCTATGATCTTCTAGAGTTGACTCGTGAGCTAACTTAAGAGTTTTTATTTCTTGAGTTAGTCAGTATATTTCCAACTTATGATCATCACACGACTTGTCTACACTAGAGTGAGTACTAGCAAGTTCATTTTGACTAACATTACTAGATTTGTCAAATAGCAAGTCATCTTCATATAACAAGTCATCTTCATCACTACTGAAATCAAGATACTCGGGGTGTGATACCTTGGGGACTTTATCCATGAAGGAACATCCACTCCCTTCGTTTCGTGAATCAAATATGTCGTAGGAGTCGGTTGTCACTAGTGCAAGTCCGACAACACCATCATCTTGACTATAGTCGGAGTTGGAGTGATAGCTTCTCTCAGAGTGCTTGTCGGATTCAGAGCCAGAAACCCATTCACCAACATGAGCTTGATGTATCCTTATTGAGTAGCTCTTGGTGTACTTGTAGTTCTTCTCCGAGTCCCTACTTCTCCTTGAGGGTCTTTGTTCATAACGACCATCTCTACTCCTTCTCTCTCTTCGAGCTGACTCGTCTCTTGAGCTTCATCTTCTTGGTGACTCTTCTTTCGTTTTGTAAGGAGCCGTGCACTCATTCGAGTAGTGTCCAGGCTTCCCACAATTGTAGCAGTTTCGGTCACGACTTGACGAATGCTTCTCTTCATATCTTGAGTTGGAGCTTCGATCTTTGCTTATATTCTTGTAGAACTTGTTGAATTTGTTAACCATGAGGCTTATCTCTTCATTTGTGACAAGGTTGTTGCTTGAGGTAGCAGGAGCATCACTTGTGGCTTTGTAACCACTGCTAGACTTGTGGTGAAGCTCTTCCTTGTCTTTGAGTGTCATCTCATGAGCAACAATTCTTCCAGTCACTTATGTTGGCTTGAGATCTTTGTAGTTGGGCATCATTTGGATCAATGTGCAAACGGTGTCATATAGATCATACAAAGCTTGAAGTATCCTCTTGATGATGAATTTGTCGGTCATTTCTTCGCTTACTAAGCCGGCAATCTCATTGGTCATGAGAGCTAGCCTAGAGTACATCTCAGCAACTCCTTCACCATCCTTCATCTTGAACTTGTCAAGTTTCCTTTGAAGAACATCCAACTTGGATTCTCTCACAGATTTTATACCTTCATGCATATCAATCAAAGTATCCCAAATCCCTTTTGCTTTCTCTAGACGACTGATTTTGTTGATTTCTTCGGGGCATAGGCGGTTGAAGAGAATGTCACATGCTTAAGCGTTGAGTTGCAACACCTTCAATTCATCCGTAGTCGCTTCCTGATCGGGTTCCCTTCCTTACGCAAAGAATTCACCTTGCATACAACCATGGTCAGTGTCCCAAATGGTGGGGTTATGATCAAGCAAATGCATTTTCATTTTGTGCTTCCAACTAGCAAAATTTGTGCCATAAAAGTACGGACCTCTATGGTGATAATTTCCTTCACTAGACGCCATACTCTCCTAGGTTGTGAGACCAATGCTCTAATACCACTGTTAGGATAGAAAGTGGTGATAGAGGGGGGTGATTAGACTACTTGACCAAATAAAAATATACTTTTTCCCAATTTTAATTCTAGGCAGATTTTAGCATTCATAGTATGTCAAGTACACCCTAAACATGCATGTCTAAGAGTATAGCAGCGGAAAGTAAAGACAAAAATGTAAGTAAAGAGAGGGTAGGAAATTCAAATGCAATTGGTGACACGATGATTTTTCCCGTGGTTCCCATAGGTGGCGCTATCGTACAGCCACGTTTAGGGAATCTTCAAGCCACAGAGGGTAACGATCGCGAGAGTCCACAGAGGGATCTTCCCATAGAGGATTCCACGAAGAAGCAACCTTGACTATACCATGACGGCCTACATCCACGGAGGACTAGCCTAAATCGTGGTATATCTTCACAAAGTAGGCGATCTCCTTGCCATTACAAACTTCTTGGTTCAATCGACAACACGAAGTAGGCGGCTCCCAAGCGACACCTAACCAATCTAGGAGGCACCACCCTCCAAAAGGTAATAGGCTCGATTGGGTCGATGAAATCCTTGCTCTTGTGCTTCAAGATGATAGACTCATCAACACACAATCACTTTCTCACAGATTTGGCTTGGTAGAAGAGATTGATTGGGTGGAAAGCAACTTGGGGAGGCTAGAGATCATGCTTCATATGGTAGGAATGGAATGGCATGATCTCAACACATGAGTAGGTGGCTCTCTCTTAGAAAATCAGTAGGTATGAGTGGGGAACTGTTTTGAGTGCTTCTATTTCGAGTGAGTGGTGGTGGAGGGGTATATATAGGCATCTCCAAAAATCCAACCATTACACACAAAAATTCAAGCTAGGGTTTGGCTGAGTCTGTCCAGGGTTTGAAATCGGTGGCACCGAGTGGAACATGTTGGTTGCACTGATTTTGAATATTTGGCTTAGGACATACTTTTGTGGAAGAGCTTGTGGGTGTATGTGGTCACTATCACTTGTGCACGTATGAGTATTTTGTTCACAAACAAAACCTTACCCCCTTTTTTAATAGTATTGGCTTGCCTATGGACTCAAAGTGATTTCTCACAAATGTAAAATGTAGAGTCCTTTGCTTGAAGCTTTGCCAATCTATTCCCTTGCATCTGGGGTATTCCACAATCCTTTTGCCAACCCATCACTGAACTTTTCCTGAAACATACTTAGTGGAAACATTAGTTCAATGACATATATGTTGTTATTAATTACCAAAACCACCAAGGGAGCAAATGTGCTTTCACTACTGTCTATAGACACGTAGGTCTATGAAGGACTATGCACGCATCATCGAAGAGGCACCTATGATGAAGATGAACCCCCTCCGTGATGGTTTTAGATTGGATCTCGAGTTTCTAGAACTTGCGTCAGCTGGAATTATGTTCCGTCGACTCCTCTAGGGTTTTCCGAATATTTGCGAACTAGTGGGGTCACCCGCGCATTTGCGCGGCTAGATTATTTATTTTTATTGTGAAAATACTTTAAGTCCACTTATTCTATTGCTAACAATATATTTTATAATTTCAATGGTCTTATAAGAGAAACTTTGTATCATCCTTTTAGAATATTGGTGATTTAATTGCTCGAAATAATATTCAACTTTCAAAATTATTTTAAGTATCATGTAAAATAATATAGCCAATTTGGAATCTAAATGCATAGATATTTACAATTAAAGCTTTTTTGTAGCGATCTAATAGTTGCAAGACATGCGTGCCATGGGGGTTGACATGAAGCTCCATCTAGGCACTTGGACTCTAGGCCACGTGCAACCGGTAGGCCACCTGATCTCCTATGGCTAGGTCAGTTATCTCTTCCTCGCCACCTTCCCCTCTCTTTCCATTCTTCCATTTTGGCCTCTCTTGCAACTCTCACTCAATGTACAACCATTGGCTCGTTCCCTCTTTAGCTTCTGAACCTTCAACGTGGACCCTTTTAGACCAAGATGACACTTATATTGATAGCAGTAACTCCTGATTGAGCACAACTGTTGGGTGGTAGTTAGCTTTGATGGTTTCATCTCATCAAAGTTCTAATGGGTGCCAATTTGTAAGGCTAAATTTTATGTGTGTTATTATATCTATATTAGCCTTGTGATGTTGGTACACGAAGGTAGGCTTGCAAAATCACATACAAAATGTTAAAACTTATTTGTCAAATAAAGAATCTGTAGCCAGTATATAAATAGTGAAAAATATTACAAAATGTCAAAACTCATTTGTCAAATAAAGAATCTGTATCCAGTATATAAATCGTGAAAAATATTAGTGGACTCAAGTAGATATGTTTTATCATGTGTAGTAAGATGTCGGCAAAGCATTTCGTATGTGACAACAAAAAACCATATTTGGTTCACTTTTGTCATGCCAAACTTTTATCCACAATTTTAAGAAACATCCTAACAAAAAATAATATATTAACTCTGATGCGTGGGAGATTTTCCAGCTCATGTATGTTGCTTAGACATCTAAGACAATATAATTTTTTTCCGTATATTTGAAGAAATGCAGAACTAACCTCACCTGCTAAATATTGCCCTACCCAGTTTTCTCTATTTTTATCATGGCGTCTATATAGTCATCTTGCATGGTTCTTTATTTTCCTGAAAATTTTGTTAGCTTCTTTCATTAGTCGAAGAATTTACATCAAAGTATTTTATTAGTGTATGTACTCACTCCTCATCCTGTCATCTGCATATTCATTCTGTTTGTGTTAGGCTGTAATGTGTGATATGGAATGATGGACAACAACGCATCATATGATTGCTAACGTAAAATTATTTCGGAAGGTTTAATAAAACTAAGCTTGATTATTTTTGTTTAGAGAGCAGTTTGAGTGGCCATGTCTGTGTGAACTTGATCATCCATACGAGCAATTTACACAATACACCTGGTAGCAGCGAGTTGGGTGGCCCTCGCAATGGTGCGGCTAGATTTTCTAATATAGAGACTAACATAAAAACATAAAATGTATAATACAAATAATATAGAGAAATATGATTGTGTACTTTCCAACAAAGGTATTTTCATTTTAGGCATGGATCGTAACCAAGTACATTTATAAGTACAAAATTAAGGATACATGCTACACATATGTGTGTCTCTCTTGAAACCATATACATGATTATGCCTTTGTCTCATCCAGTCTGCTTCCATGGGATGTACATTTCCATCCACAAATTCTAAAGAACTTCGGATCTATGGTTCACACTTAAACGTCTATCATCTTCTCTGACCATCACTTGTCATATTTGCATTTTCCCACTCTTGAAATATCGTGCCCTTTATATGCTTCCACACATCAAAAGTCATCTTATGCTCTCGAGCTCATTTGAGATCAACTCCATGTCGTCCACACATGTCCATCTTAATCTAATGCTGCATGTCTCCGGCCCTTCTAAGGCAACGTAATCACTATATATTTATTTCTGGTCTCTCATCACAACTCTTCCATTTTTTATCTTATCTAATTTTGTAAATTTATATGTTTTTGCGTAACTAAAACAGCTCATTATGTGCATGACATGATTTGTGCTTTCCATTGTGTTGTAGCCAGAACATTGTTATCCTACCTATATTCATACACGTCATTTGCTTGCCATATACATGGATTTCACATTGAGTTTCTTAAAGGGATGCACTATTTATCCAATAAATCAGTCATATCGAGAACAAACTTTAAAGACTTATTCATATTAGGAAAATTATAATGAAATTCTCCACTGTATATATTTGAAGTAAATTTAGTTCATGAAGATTTTTAGTGCATGTGGCCAGTTTTTGCAGCACAAACATGGGTTACTCTCCCGTAATTAGGGATCTCTTCTTTTTATACATAAACACCTTATACATCTTTTTCTTCTAGCCCATCGAGAGAATAATATTTTTTTGGAAGTGCGCCTATAATGTGTGAGATCTTGTACCAGCAATACACCAGGGGAGATCTTCTTTGTTACCGTTTTATTTACAAATTGTTTACCCTCATGTCAACGATAAAAAGAGCTTGCCATGACATTAGCATTGGCACATTGATTTGTTATATATTAAAATTCATTTTTAGTAAGAAAGAGAAAATTATGGTGGAATATCTTGCAGAAAGTAGGCCAATTATTTGGTGGACCATCTACAAATTTAAAATTTGGACAGACCAGAGAAAAGAAAATATGCAAGAAAATATCAAAAAAGCAAAACATGAGGAAATTAGTTTGGTAACATAAAATTACCATTTTATTTACCAATTGTCTACCCTCATGTCAATGATAGAAAGAGCTTTCCACGACATTAGCATTGGCACATTAACCTGTTATATATTAAAATTCATTTTTAGTTAGAAAGAGAAAAATATGGTAGAATATCTTGCATAAAGTAGGCCAATTATTTGGTGGACCATATAAAATTTAAAATTTGGATAGACCAGAGAAAAGAAAATGTGCAAGAAAATAACAAAAAAGCAAAACATGAGGAAATTAGTTTGGTAACATAAATTCATATACCCCCGCAAAAAAAACTATGTCTCATAAACGCATGCATAGATGATATAAGATGGCATTTCCCCATGTTGTAGCTGCTAGACTGCTACCCATGAAGAATCAATTAGCTTACGTGTGTATCAAGAGATAGATCAATGAGCGCACTTGTTCACATGTAAACGTATGCGTACCTGTATGTTTTTTATGTGAACGCCCAAAGCTCCTTGAGTCGACATGAATGCGCCGCCACAACCGTGAGTCGGCTACAACTCTGCCACGCCATGGCATTTGTGACCCGTGAAATGCGCCTCTGTCGCTGCCATCGGTCCTCTCCTCTAATGCCATTGTTGTCGTCGCTGGCACTGCCACCGTGTAGGCTAGCTTCTACTATCATACATCAATCCAGAAAGTAGCTATTTATATTCCTCCTCATGCCGTCTAAGTGCGGAATCACATACGTCATTGATTGTTGTTATAAATCGTAGACTATCGCTTGCATGGCAGCAGCCTCCACGTCTGTGCACCAGCGAGATCGTGCAGATCATGTGAAGGTCATGGGCCTTGGTTGAACCCAGGTACGCATCGCATGCACAGTCAATCAGAGAATATCTAATTATTTCGCCTTCTCCAAATTATAATAGGTTGCATGTGCCAGTACGCTAGAGCTGTAGAGCAAGTTTGAGTCATTTTGTCTACTCCTTCCAAAGTACGTTTCCTTTCCATCTAAATCTTTTTTCTTTTTAGAAACCCTTTTCTTAATCTCATTTACTCCCTGATTACTTGTCTTGTCCATCACGTTTGGCTTTGGTTGAACATACTTTTTGTACATGACGTTATTACTTGCCTATTGCTAGTTTTTTTACGTGTTTTACATGAGGAAATCTTGATCGTTGATACACCTTAATATTTAGAGTGTCAAATCAGCACCGTTCGTTTTCTATCATTTTAAGTATATAATAGAAGATTTATAGGGTCGATAGTCGGCAGAGGGGGGTCCCAAGGTGGGCACCACCCACCAGGCTGCACCAAGGGCCTCTCGTGCGCCCTGGTGGGTGTCCCCACCTCGGGCCACCTCTCTGCCATTTTTCTGGCCCATCTGGTGTCTTATGATCCAAAAAACTCTCCAAATTTTTTTAGGATGTTTGGGCTTTGTTTGGTACTGATTTTCTACGAAGTAAAAAACAAGCAAAAACAACAACTGGCACTTTGGAACTATGGCCATAGGTTAGTCTCAAAAAATGATATAAAGTTGCTATCAAATGATTGTAAAACATCCAAGATTGATAATATAACAACATGGAACGAGCAAAATTATAGATACCTTGGAGACATATCAACATCCCCAAGCTTAATTTCTACTCGTCCTCGAGTAGGTATATGATAAAAAGAGAATTTTTTATGTGGAATGTTGCCTAACATGTTCATCACATATTCTTTTCTTTGTAGCATGGACATTTGGTCTTTTCTATGGTTCAAAGCAATAGTATAGTTGTGACATGAAAACTTTAATACTCAAGCATATCAACAAGCAACCATGTCTTTTAAAATATCAACACTAACGCAAGTTATCTCTAGCCCATTATGCTCAATCATTGATCTATTCATGAAACACACTCAAATATTAGCTACACCTAATGCTCAAGAACAATCATAGTGCCACCTAGTTGGTGCTTTATAAGAGAAGATGGAGACTCAAATTGAAAAATAAAAATTGCATAAAGTAAATATATAGGCCCTTCGGAGAGGGAAGTAGGGATTTGTAAAGGTGCCAGAGCTAAGGTTTAAATTGATAGAGATAAATATTTTGGGTGGCATGCCTTTCTTGTCAACGAAAACAACCGACAGATTTCAATATATTTACATGTTAGATACATCATAAGCGGTTCCCAAACAGAAAATAAAGTTTCTTCCTTTTTCCACCATACTTTCACTTTCCATGGCTAGCTGAATCCACTGTTGCCTTCCATACCAACACTTTCCAAGGAATTTATTATTTGACAACATAAAGTAAAAAAATCTTTCTTTTCATTTCATCTCGGGAATTGGGATCCATATTGTCGCCGTACTCTCGTGCAATGATGATACGTCTCCAAAGTATCTATAATTTTTGATGATGTCATGCTATTATATTATCTGTATTGGATGTTTTATATGCATTAATATAATATTTTATATTATTTTTGGGACTAACCTATTAATCTAGACCCTAGTGCTAGTTTTTGTTTTTTCCTTGTTTTTGTCTTTGGCAGATATGGAATATTAAATGGAGCCCAAACAGAATAAATCTTCTGAATGATTTTTTGGAAGGAAAGAGATCTACCAGACTTGGAGTGCATGCAGGGCACCTGCCAGGAGGTCACAAGCCCTGGAGGTGTGGCCACCTCCCTGGTCGCGCCTGGCAGGCTTGCTGTCTACAAGAAGGTCTCCTAACCCTATTCTTGATCCTATAAATACCCAAATATTCCCCCCAACACCAAAAAGAGCCTCCATTGCCCCTCCGACAAAAGCCTAAGTTCTCAGATCCATATCTTGGAGCCTTTTCGGTAATCTGCCGGAGGAGGATCCGATCACGGAGGGCATCTGCATCAACTCCATTGTCCCTCCAGTGATGCGTGAGTAGTCCACCATAGACCTACGGTTTCATAGCTAGTAGCTAGATTGCTTCATCTCTCTCTTTGATCGTCAATACCATGTTCTTCATCATCTTCATGGAGATCTATCTGATGTAATTCTCTTTTGCGGTGTGTTTGTAAGGATCCGATGAATTGTGGGTTTATGTTCAGATTATCCATGAATCTTATTTGAATATTCTCTGAATTCTTATATGCATGATTTCATATCTTTGCAAGACTCTTTGAGTTATTGATTTGGTTTGGTCAACTAGATTGGTAATTCTTGCAATGGGAGAAGTGCTTAGTTTTGGGTTCAATCTTGCGGTGTCCTCACCCACTGACAAATTAGGGGTAGCAAGGCACGTATTGTATTTTTGCCATCAAGGGTAAAAAGATGTGGTTTCACATATTGCTTGAGTTTATCCCTCTACATCATGTCATCTTACCTAATGGATTACTCTGTTCTTCTTGAACTTAATATTCTAGATGCAGGCAGGAGTCAGTCACTGTGTGGAGTAATAGTAGTAGATGCAAAATTGTTTCGGTCTACTTGACACGGATGTGATGCCTATATGCATGATCATTGCCTTGGATATATACATGCTTATTCGCTTTTCTATCATGGCTTGACAGTAATTTGTTTACCCACCATGATATTTTCCTTGAAGAGAGAAGCCTCTAGTGAAATCTATGGCCCCCGAGTCTACTTTCCATAACATCTTTTCAGATCTATAAACCAAAACTACCAAAACTACCTTGCTGCAATTTATTTATCTTTTAATTTCCATACTCGTTTACATCTATCTCTATCGGATCTAATCCTTGCAAATAACCGTGAAGGGATTGACAACCCCTTTATAGCGCTGGGTGCAAGAGTTTTATTGTTTATGTAGGTGCATCCATTGGTGACGTGCTTGTTCCTACCTGGATTGATACCTTGGTTCTCATCAGCTGAGGGACATACTTATCTACTTTGCTGCATAACCCTTTCCTCTTCAAGGGAAAACCAACGCATGCTCAAGAGGTCGCAAGAAGGATTTCTGGCGCCGTTGCCGGGGAGGATACACATCAAGCCTACCAAGTACCCATCACAAACTCATCTCTTGCATTTACATTATTTTCCATTTTCCTCTTATTTTCCTCACCCACACATCTAAAATGGTTTTTAGAAAATATCCAAAAGATTTGCCTTTTTATTCGCCCTTCTTCCGTTCGCCTTTTCGTTTGCCTTTCGCTTGCTTGTGTGCTTGATTGCTTGCTTTGTCATGATGTCTGAGAATACCAAGTTGTATGACTTTTCCAATGCAAATAATAATTATTTTATTAGTACTCCGATTGCTCCCGCCACTAGTGCGGAATCTTATGAAATTAATGCCACTTTGCTCATTCTTGTTATGAAAGAACAATTTTCTGTCCTTCCTAGTGAAGATGCCACTTCCCATCTAAATACTTTTATTGAGTTGTGTGATATGCAAAAGAAGAAATATGTGGAAAATTATATTTTTAAATCGAATCTATTTCCGTTCTCACTACGAGATCGTGCTAAAACTTGGTTTTCATCTTTGCCTAAAAATAGTATTGATTCATGGAATAAATGTAAAGATGCTTTTTTTTCAAGTACTTTCCGCCCGCTAAGATCATCTCCCTTAAGAACGATATAATGAATTTTAAACAACTTGATCATGAGCATGTCGCACAATCTTGGGAGAGGATGAAATTAATGATTAGCAATTGTTCTGCACATGGTTTGAGTTTATGGATGATTATATGAATTTTTATGCGGGATTGAATTTTGCAGCTAGAAATCTTTTAGATTCATCCGCTGGTGGTACTTTTATGGAAATCACATTGAGAAATGCTACTAAACTACTAGATAATATTATGACAAACTACTCTCAATGGCATACCGAAAGATCTCCTACTAGTTAAAAAGTGCATGCTATTGAAGAAAAAATACTTTGTGTGAAAAGATGGATCAACTGATGAAATTGTTTGCTAGTAAGAGTCCTTCTATTTATCCTTATGATATGCATTTTTCTTCTTTGATTGGAAATAATAATGAATCAATGGATGTGAATTTTTTGGTAGGAACAATTTTGGTAATAATGCGTATAGAGGTAATTTCAACTCTAGGCCGTTTCCCAGTAATTCCTCTAATAATTATGGTAATTCCAACAACAATTCTTATGGAAATTATAATAAGATTCCCTCTAATCTTGATAATATTATTAAAGAATTTATTGGTTCACAAAAGGTTTTCCATGCTACGATTGAAGAAAAGGTGCTCAAGATTGATGATTTGGCTAGGAATGTTGATAGAATTTTGCTTGAGATTGATTCTTTGAAAGTTAGATCTACCCCACCCAAGAATGATATTAATGTGTCTTTAAAAGCTATGAGAATTTATATTTATGAAAGTAAGGAAAGAACTGCTAGAATTTGTGCTAAGAGTGAATGGCTTGAAAAAGTGTGTTCTCGTGATAATAATGATGAAGATCTCAAAGTTATTGATGTGACTCCTATTAAATCTTTGTTTTCCAATATAAATCTTGATAAATATGGGATGGGAGATAAATCAAATTTAGTGAAAAGGCATCCCAATGATTCGGAGTCTATAGATATTAATGCTAAGGTTGATAAAAGTGGGGTGGAAGGGGTCAAAACTTTAAATAGCAATGAACCCACTCTTTTGAATTTCAAGGACTTTGATTATTATAGTTTCTCTTTGATTGATTGTATTTCCTTTTTACAATCCATGATGAATTCTCCACATGCTTATTATCAAAATAAGGCTTTACTAAACATAGCTGTGATTCTATGATGAAATCTTTTGAAGAAAAACTTGAGTTAGAAGATTCTATCCCTAGGAAGCTACATGATGAGTGGAAACTTACTATTAAGATTAAAATTAAATATTATGAGTGCCATGCTTTGTGTGATTTGGGTGCTAGTGTTTCCACGATTCCGAAAACTTTATGTGATGTGCTAGGATTCCATGATCTTGATGATTTATCTTTAAATTTGCATCTTGCGGATTCCACTATTAAGAAACCTATGGGAAGGATGAATGATGTTCTTATTGTTGCAAATAGGAATTATGTGCCCGTAGATTTTATTGTTCTTGATATAGATTGCAATCCTATATGTCATATTATTCTTGGTAGACGTTTCCTTAGAACGATTGGTGCAATTATTGACATAAAGAAGGAAACATTAGATTCCAATTTCCATTAAGGAAAGTGTTGTGGATTTATCATGGCAGATGTCCGGATGAACGGACTTAGATTCGGGGCGAGATGCAACTACGTGGCGGCTTGAAGGGTTTGATCGGAATCGAGAAGACATGGATTTACCCAGGTTCGGCCCCTCCGCTGGAGGTAAAAGCCCTTGTCTGGTATTGATGATGATGAAGATCTCTCGGTTACAAGGGTGCTAATTTCTACCTCTAATCTCTTGTGCCTCTAGTTTCTTGTGTTGTCTAAACTTGTAGACTTGTGTCTCTTGAGAACTTGTCCCTCTAGGGGTGCTCTACCCCTCCTTATATAAGTGGAGAGGGTAGGTTTACAAATAGAGTCCTACTAGGAGTAGGATTAGGACTAGTATCTCACCAATCCTACTCCGGGTCTTATTTCCTTTAAGGGAATCCTTCTGTCTTGTGGGCCTTCTCCTGTGGGCCTTCTCTTGTGAGCCGTCTGGCCCCGGCTCACCCGCCGGATCTTGGGCTTGGTCATCCTGTGACCTGCTTGCCAGGTCATAAATAAGATGTCATGTTTTTAACGGGTCTCCTGTGAGTTGCCTGGCCGGGTCATTAATAAGATGTCATGTCTTTGGCTGGGTCTCCTGTGAGTCGCCAAGCCGGGTCATACCATGGGGTATATCCCCATCATTAGCCCTCAGGTTAGCTTGAATTTATTCATGGTAAGCTCCTAAAATAAGAGTAACAAATATGTTAAGTGGCCGGCTTGCTCCTTTGGCCAGCTTATAAAATGCCTCCTCAAAAATCCGGGTCTTTTCTCCATATGAATGAGTCCTCTTGATAATCATCTTGCTTGTCAATGTCTTTTGAAAAATATTGAGAATAGAACACCCATATGCCATTGAGTCGGCTTCCAAAACTCTTGGCAGGTCATCTTCGCCGGGTCATAATCATTGATGATGCCAGGTCATTATCGTTGGTGACTCCGGTTTAAATAACTAGAATCCTGCTGACTTGATAAATATTGGGATGAAAATCCATCTGATGTAGAACCGGACTTGCATTGTTGTGAAGCAGGGCGGCTTATATAAAATCTGTCGGGTTTATGATCTTTTGATAACACCGGGTCATAAGTGTTGGTGACGCCGGGTCTAACAACTGAACTCCATATTTAATATCTTGAAAATTCTCCTCAAAGTTTTTGATATGTCCATATTACCTGTAGCCCCCAAGCTCCGAGATTATCCATGATAACTTGGTGCTTTGCAAATAACATTTTGGACTGTGTACCCCCCAAGTGTCGGGTTGTCCTGCCTACAGCAACCTGGGACTTATAATTGCCTTATATCTTATAATGCTTCGGCGGGTGTAGCCCCCAAGGGCCAGCTCATCAGAAAGCTTCGGCGGGTGTAGCCCACAAGGGCCGTCTCATCGGAACGCTTCGGCAGGTGTAGCCCCCAAGGGCCGGCTCATCAGAGTGTGATGCGCCGGGTCTTCAATTTGAATCTCTTAATCTGTTGGAATAGCTGAATACTGTAGCCCCCAAGTGCCGAGTCAGTAAGAATTATTAGGCTGGGACTTTAGAAAAATATAGAAGGGTCGGCTCATCTCCTTGAGATAATATGGTCTTGCTGACAATGTAATGGTTTGAAAACCAGCTTGCATTAGCCCCCAAGTGTCGTGGTGCATGCTTGCAGCGACATGGGACTTGCATAATTGATATAAACTTGGACTTGGATAATGTAGCCCCAAGTACCGGGTCGTCTGCCTGCGGCGACTCGGGACTATGTGAGAATAATACGTCTCACCATAATTTGTTGAATGAATCTTTGACCGTGGTTGTAATTTAACCCGAAATGAATATCCTAAAATAATTCCTTTATCTTTGACATGAAATTCCCACTCATGGTTGCGGTGCAATCCGGCAAATATAAGTTTGAGAAATCCATGAGTGTTGTAGATTACTACAGAGCATAATTAAAGAAATCCGAGAACCGGCCAATTAGATGATATGGCATTATATCTGACAGGGCGGCTCTTTGCAAAATAATAATTTCTCCGAGCTGGTTTGAAAAAACCCAATCATTTATTACTGGTTATGATAAACCATGAAGATCCAGCCATCTTGGCTATTAAAAGATCCACTTGCTCTTGCAGAATATTTAACGGAGGCTCATCTTTTAAGAGATAGTACCTGCAAAAAATAAACAAGACAGGATATATCCTGCATTGTTGTAAGGGTGGCTTGAAGAAGCTCAACCCGGAGATGTTTATACCTTTCATAACATTGCTCCTTTTCTCATAATCTTGCTCTGACCCAGCTTGATAAGCCGGCATGTTATCTGGAGGTGGGAAGCCCCCTTGATAATCCACGGCTCCACCTTTTAGCTCCCATTTGAGAGCACCTTTGTAATAGCTTTAAGGATAATTCTGCCTTTCTTGAATGCAGCTCTGGATGTATATATTTCCATCTCTCCGTGTTTTTGTTTTACTGGCTCTTTATTGATTGATCCCCCCTTTGTATAAATCCATCTTGAACTTTTAGAGCCGGCGCTTGTCTTTGAAGATGTCACGCCTTCTCCAGTAATTTAGAGCCGGCCGAGCACTTTGAAACTTGTCAACCGGAGTAGTATGACTCCGGCTCTTGTAAGATGAACTTTGTCGAGAACCAGTTGTCATAGGGTAATGTAAGCTGTACCTAAAGGTAAGAAGCCTCCTGTTAACGTTTGAATATTGTATGCACGGACGCCGGCTGTCGATGGGAGATATAAGCTATACCCTAAGGCAAGAAGCCTCCATCGACAACCGCGGCTAATGATTAGCCTGAAACGGCATAAAGCTGGCTGTTTGAAGGGAGATGTAAGCTATACCCGAAGGCAAGAAGCCTCCTTCAACAGCTACAGTTGATAAGCAACTGAGTTTTGGCGTAAAATGCCGATTGTTAGGGTGAGATAAGCGAACCCGTCCGTAAGAAGCCCCCTTCGACAACCGCAGTTAATAAGTAACCGGAAGTGGCATAAAGCCGGCCATTAGGGTGAGATAAGCGATACCCGTCGGTAAGAAGCCCCCTTCGATGGCCGCAGTTGATAAGCAACTGGAATTTGGTGTACACGCTGTTGTCTTAGGGTCATGTAAGCTATACCAAAGGTAAGAAGCCTCCATCAAAAACAACGCTTAATGTAACCAAACTATGCATAAAGCCAACTGTGCAAGGGAGATGTAAGCTATACCCGAAGGCAAGAAGCCTCCTTGTAACAGTTTAATAATAGCTGGCTGTACAAAGGAGATGTAAGCTATACCCGAAGGCAAGAAGCCTCTTTGCAATAGTGCTTAATTGGGCATAACGCTGGTTGTGCAAGGGAGAGGTAAGCTATACCCGAAGGCAAGAAGCCTCCTTGCAATAGCGTAAAAGCAGACTGTGCAGGGGAGATGTAAGCTATACCCGAAGGCAAGAAGCCTCCCTGAAACAGCGCTTGATAGGGCATAAAGCCGGATGATAGATCAGCCATTTTGACGGCGAACAAATCACTTCAACTCAAATTTCTGAGCCGGAAAATTTCATCTTGCAAAGACCCGGGCTTCTTATTGAAAACGACCAAATGTGTCTTGCCATGTCTGTAGCCCCCGAGCCTCAAGTTGACTCGAAGAGGCGGCTTGAGAATCTTCATCTGCAAGACGGCACAGGTGACAAGAGACGGCCACGGCGTTGTAAGCCGGTGCTGTCGCGAGAGACGGTCGTGAGAGACGGCTACGGCACGGTGTTGTAAACCGACATAGATGGAGCATCGCCGGTGGCGCTGTAAACTGGCGTGGACGAAGAGTCGCCGGTGGAGTTGTAAGCCGACACGGATGGAGAGTCGTCAGTGGCGTTTATAAACCGACACGGACGCGCGGGTCATTGGCGGCATGTTGATGTAGGCTGCACCAATACGGGCGGCAGCTCCATACTCACAATATGACGCTGCTTTTGTACTGAGTAATTGTCCTGCATACAAAAAATATCATAGGACAAAGTAGTTGTTCTCAACACAATTTAAAGTGTACTGGTAAAACAAATAGGATAGATAACACCTGTAGTCTCAGTACCCATGTGGCCTTCCTCCTCCTCTTTTTTTAGCTGGTCCTTTTTCCCTTTCCCCACAAACAATCAGCATACTGGAGCAAGGCGAGGCGGAATGGGGAGGGGCTGAGCCAGCCACTGCGTAGCCGGTGAAGAGAGGTCGTGGCTGCAAGTCGGCTTAGGACGTGATGGTTCAAGGCAAGGATGTGGTGGTAGCTCGGCCAGGGCATCTTGGAAGCACTCATCCGCGGCAGAAGCAGAGGCGTGGCGGCGGCTCACAGCTGGCGCACAGGGCGGAGCAGAGACGAAGTCGCAGGGGTGGCCGACGGCTGAGCAACGCAGCAGCAGGTGAGGGTGGAATCAAGAGCAAAAGCGATGGGGATGGTGGCTTCATGATGGCCAGCAGCTTTGACACGGCAACTGAGGCTGTGGTTGCTGCTCGGAGGCGGCGCAATCGAACAATGAATTTTTCAGTTTCGCCTAAAGTTGTATCATGCCGGGTGATCCTGTTTGATTGATCCAGGCTCTTCTTCATCTGACTAATCATGAATTTCTTGATCCCTAAAGATATCCCTTCAAAAACACAAACCACAGTGCGTCGCCCCACGGTGGGCACCAACTGTCGTGGATTTGTCACGGCAGATGTTCGGGTGAACGGACTTAGGTTCGGGGGGAGACGCAACTACGTGGCGGCTTGAAGGGGTTGATCGGAATCGAGAAGACACGGATTTACCCAGGTTCGGCCCCTCCGCTGGAGGTAAAAGCCTACGTCCTGCTTGTCTGGTATTGATGATGATGAAGATCTCTCGGTTACAAGGGTGCTAATTGCTACCTCTAATCTCTTGTGCCTCTAATCTCTTGTGTTGTCTAAACTTGTAGACTTGTGTCTCTTGAGAACTTGTCCCTCTAGGGGTGCTCTACCCCTCCTTATATAAGTGTAGAGGGTAGGTTTACAAATAGAGTCCTACTAGGAGTAGGATTAGGACTAGTCTCTCACGAATCCTACTCCGGGTCTTATTTCCTTTAAGGGAATCCTTCTCTCTTGTGGGCCCTCTCCTGTTGGTCCTCTCTTGTGAGCCGCCTAGCGCTGGCTCACCCATCGGGTCTTGGGCTTGGTCATCCTGTGACCCGCTTGCCAGGTCATAAATAAGATGTCAAGTTTTTAACGGGTCTCCTATGAGTTGCCTGGCCGGGTCATTAATAAGATGTCATGTCTTCGGCCGGGTCTCCTCTGAGTCGCCAGGTCGGGTCATACCATGGGGTATATCCCCGTCAGAAAGGCATGGAACACTTTCCTAGAAATAATGTAATATTGCCTTATGAATCTATTATGAGAGCTACTTTTGGATTGCATGCCAAAGATGACAATACCTAGATCTATTGCGTTTTGCCTAGCTAGGGGCGTTAAACAATAGTGCTTGTTGGGAGGCAACCCAATTTTATTTTTTTGTTCCGTTTTTTGCTTCTATTTTTGAGTGTTTCACACATTATTACTTCTCTAGTAATCATGTTTTGGTGTTTTAAATAGTGTTTTATCCAAGTAAAACCTTTGGGGTGATCTATGGTGGTTGTTGATTAGATCTTGCTGAAAAATAGAAACTTTTGAGCTCAGTCCAGGAATGTTCTAAATTTTTCATAGCGCCGAATGAGTATAAAATTTCTACAAAAGATTTATATATAAATTTCCCAGGTTGTCCTAATGTATCAGAATTTTTTGAGTTACATAAGTATACGAAGTTTTCAGATTGCTACTGACAGTTCTGTTTTTGACACATTCTATTTTCTTTGAGTTGTTTACCTATTTGATGAATATATGGGTTGTATCATGGGGTATGAACCTTGGAGAAGTTAGAATACAGTATGTATTACACCAATATAAATAAATAATGAGTTCGAAACATTACCTAAAGTGGTGATTTATTTTCTTATACTAACGGATCTCACAAGTTTTTTGTTAAGTTTTGTGTTGTGAAGTTTTCAAATTTTGGATAAACATTTTATGGACTATAGAATAAGGAGTGGCAAGAGCATAAGCTTGGGGATGCCCAAGGCACCCCAACTAATAGTCAAGGTTGCCAAAGAGCCTAGGCTTGGGGATGCCCCGGAAGGCATCCCCTCTTTCGTCTTCAATCCATCGGTAAATTTACTTGAGGCTATATTTTTATTCAGCACATGATATGAGTTTTGCTTGGAGCGTCGTGTATGATATGAGTCTTTTCTTTTTAGTTTGCCACAATAATCCTTGATGCACACATATTTTGGGAGAGATATGCTAAATCATGAATTTATTGGAATACTCTATGTGCTTCACTTATATCTTTTGAGATAGGCAATTTTGCTCTATATGCGTCACTTATATTTTTTTAGAGCATGGTGGTATTTGAATTTTATAGAAATAATTGAAATCTTGTACCTCACTTATATTATTTTGAGAGTCTTTAAACATCATGGTAATTTTTCTAGTTTATGAATTTAGTCGTAATATGATAGGCATCCAAAAGGGATATAATAAAAACTTCCATATTAAGTGCATTTAGTATTTTGAGAAGATTGATTCCTTGCATAAAGTTTTGAGATATAAAGATGGTAATGTTAAGAGTAATTTTAGGAAGTAATTGTGATTTGGTAAACATACTTGTGTAAAGGTTTGTCATTCCCGTAGCATGCATGTATGGTGAACCGTTATGTAAGGAAGTTGGAGCATGATTTGTTTATAGGTTGTTGACCTTTGTGTGAGGGTCAGGAGCACGCGATTGTTAACTCCTACCAACCTCTCCCCTAGGAGCATGCGTCTAATAATTTGCTTAGATGACAAATAGACTTTTGCAATAAGTATGTGAGTTCTTTACGACTAGTGTTGATTCCATGGATTATACGCACTCTCACCGTTCCACCTTTGCAAGCCTCTCTAGTACCACGCAACTTTTGCTGGTACAACAAATGCACTTTCCTAAAAACAGCCACTATATACCTTCATCAAAACAGCCACCATATACCTTCCTCAAAACAGCCATCATATATCTTTTCTCAAAACAGCCACCATACCTACCTATTATGGCATTTCCATAGCAATTCCAAGATATATTGCCATGCAAATTCCATCGTTTCCTTTTATCATGACATGCACCACCACTTTCATATTGCATATAGAGTCATATTTTGTTGTAGGTATCGAGTTGTAATTTTCTTTTGAGTTGTAAGTAAACAGCAGTGTGATGATTATCATTATTAAAGCATGTACCATGTGAGGAAAGGATGATGGAAGCTATGATTCCCTCACAAGTGGGGATGAGATTCCGGACTTTATGAAAAATAAAATAGTCTAGCGAAGCCCAAATAAAAAAATGATGAATAATAGAGGCCTTAGATGCCCACTAAAAATGAGAGAAAATAGAGGGGGGACATTGCTACTATCTTTTTCGTCACTTGTGCTTCAAAGTGGAACCATGATATTCATTGTAGAGAGTCTCCTGTTTTGTCACTTTCATATAACTAGTGGAATTTTTCTTCTTGATGCATGTCCACTTAGTTTCCTTTTGAGATTTCATACACTAATAGCTCTAAGTGCATCCATTGCATGGAAATACCTACTCGCTCACATTGAGATCTATTGATGGGTATCTCCATAGCCCGTTGATACACCTAGTTGATGTGAGACTATCTTCTCCTTTTCCTTGACAACCTCCACCATATTCTATTCCACCTATAGTGCTATATCCATGGCTCACGCTCATGTATTGCGTGAGAGTTGTAAAAGTTTGAGAAAATAATAAGTGTGAAACAATTGCTTGACTTGTCATAGGGGTTGTGCATGATATAAATACTTTGTGTGGGGAAGATGGAGCGTAGCCAGACCATATGATATTTTAGGGATAACTTTATATTACCATTATATTTTGAAGAGATACAATTGCTTTGCTAGCATGCTTGAAATGTTATTGTTCTTATATCAATATTGAGCTTTTGTTTTGAGTCTTATGGATCTAAATAGTCATTCTACAATAGAGAATATTACATGGATAATATGTTAGGTAGCACTCCACATCAAAAATTCTGTTTTTATCATTTACCTAATCGAGGACGAGGAGGAATTAAGCTTGGGGATACTGATACATCTCCAACATATCTATAATTTTTGATGATGTCATGCTATAATATTATCTGTTTTGGATGTTTATATGCATTAATATGCTATTTAATATTATTTTTGGGACTAACCTATTAATCTAGAGCCTAGTGCCAATTTCTGATTTTTTTTCCTTGTTTTTTAGTTTTGTAGATATGGAATATTATACGGAGCCCAAATACAATAAAATCTTCAGAATGATTTTTTCTGGAAGGAAAGAGATCTACCAGACTTGGAGTGCACGCCATGGCACCTGCCAGGAGGTCACAAGCCGTGGAGGCGCGGTCACCCCCTGGCCGCGCCTGGCAGGCTTGCCATCTCCAGCAAGTCTCCTAACCCTATTCTTCGTCCTATAAATACCCAAATATTCCCCCAATACCAAAAGATCCATGCAAATACTTTTCTGCCGACATAAGCCTCCTTTCCCAAGAGATCCAATCTTGGAGACTTTTCCGGTAATCTGTCGGAGGGGGGTCCGATTACGAAGGGCATCTACATCAACTCCATTGCCCCTCCTATGATGAAGTACACCACAGACCTACGGTCCATAGCTAGTAGCTATATGGCTTCTTCTCTCTCTTTATTCTTCAATATCACGTTCTTCATGATCTTCATGGAGATCTATCTGATGTAATACTCTTTTGCGGTGTGTTTGTCAGGATCCGATGATTTGTGGGTTTATGTTAAGATTATCCATGAATCTTATTTGAATCTTCTCTGAATTCTTATATGCATGATTTCATATCTTTGCAAGTCTCTTCGATTTATTGATTTGGTTTAGCCAACTAGATTGGCAATTCCTACAATGGGAGAAGTACTTAGTTTTGGGTTCAATCTTGCGGTGTCCTCACCTAGTGATAAATTAGGGGTAGCGAGGCACGTATTGTATTGTTGCCATCAAGGGTAACAAGATGGGATTTTCATCATATTGCTTGAGTTTATCCCTCTACATCATGTGATCTTACCTAATGTGTTACTTGTTCTTCATGAATTTAATACTCTAGATGCAGGCAGGAGCCGGTCGATGTGTGGAGTAATAGTAGTAGAAGTAGAATCGTTCCCGTCTACTTGACACAGATGTGATGCCTATATGCATGATCGTTGCCTTTGGATATCTACATGATTATTCGTTCTATCAATTAGTTGACAGTAATTTGTTTACCCACCATGATATTTTCCTTCAAGAGAGAAGCCTCTAGTGAAATCTATGGGCCCCGGATCTACTTTCCATCACATATTTTTAGAACTATAAACGAAAAATACCAAAAATACCTTGCTGCAATTTATTTATCTTTTACTTTCCATACTCGGTTACATCTATCTCTATCAGATCTAATCCTTGCAAATAATGGTGAAGGGATTGGCAACCCCTTCGTAGCGTTGGGTCCAAAAACTTGATTGTCTGTGTAGGTGCATCCATTTGTGACTTGCTTGTTCCTCCTACTAGATTGATACCTTGGTTCTCATCAACTGAGGGAAATACTTATCTACATCGCTGCATCACCCTTTCCTCTTAAGGGAAAACCAACGCATGCTCAAGAGGTAGTAAATGACAAGTGAATAAACACTCATCTACAGAATAAGACATCTAGCATGAAAAAATATTGGTCACCCCCTACCGTCTCATGAGCGGTACGAGCATACAAAAAGGAATTTTTATTTTGAAAATTCCAGATGGCACATACAAATTTGCATGGAATGGCATGGAAATACCGTATATAAGTGTTGCGACCCAACCTGAAAGGTCGAATCTCCGGTGTTTTTGTACCATCCCAAGATCATGCTGGTACACACACGATACATCAATATATATATCAAAGTGAAATCACACAGCTTTAATAATCGAAAAATCTCATATCGAGTCCTTTATTACAATAAGAATTACAATAAAGTGGCTGAAGGCCAACTCATGAGAATAACTAATCTTGCGGAAGCTTCAAAGGTAGTTGAGTCCATTTGACTCCAAGGGCATCTCACCGAGCGTAGAGCGTATCCTCACTCCTAGTTGTAAAAGTACTCTACAACATGATACGTTGCAGCCGTGTAGGTCAGCATATTGAATATGCCGACAATGTCACAAAAGAGGGGGTAAAGTGATCATCTAGTCTATATGCATATATGGGAGGTGGGGTAGTAAGTTTTGCATAAAGCCAAATTTTTCCTACAACAAGAGAGGGCAAAAGCATTATGACTACAATGTTGGTTGATTAATTAGATGGTTCCACCAACCAATTCTCATACCCAAGTTGTCATTAACAAACCCACATCAATACAATTAATTGTGTTGAGAGTTCCAGATAGTTTTAGTTCCTTTGGCTCAAACTGTCCATGACCGTGGACACGGCTAATCGATTTGGTTTGGGTACTCTACAGAGTTTTGCACACGTTCCCCACAAGATTTGATCGCCTCCGTTGGATTTCGCGCACTTCAGGGTGTTTGAGAAATGGATGACCAAAACATGGTCTTCTAAAGGGTTTCCCCGAGACTCTGTCGGTGCCCATCCTTTCCTACCGTTCTTCTACATCTCGTAGCACCGCCTGTCCAGGGTCACCACGATATCCAACCAAGCCAGAGCCCATAATGGCTTGTGGCTATGTAGGTAAGCCTTGGGTCTTGAAGCATCCATCCATCTCTTTGTTCCTGGGTGGACCTTTCCGCACGAATACTGGCACTTCTCCAGCAACATCTAGCCTAACCACTGGTTTCTCCAGGGCGCCGTTCAACCATCATCCACCCAGAGGTATGTTGAAAACTTGGAGTCTTGAAGTCTTGATCATCTTGTAGGTCTTGAAATTATTAACTCACAACTCTCATGAATCACACAATCAACCTCGTCTACTAATAGCATAGCAAAATTTAAATCAACGTTTCCCGGGGCCAATGTGTCAAAGGGTTGAGGGGTGCCTACCACATCATACTACATCCAGTAACCAAGTTTGCAAATTACCTACTTTGCATGCAATTGGGGAGATGGTAGAACTAATGCAATAAAACATAGGTATACCTGGTCAAAGTGACTTGCCTTGCTGACGATCCTCGTATTCAAGTGACTCTAGATAACAAGCTTCGCACTTCGGATGATCTAACGAATCAAACAAAACACACAATAAGCATAAACACAATACAATTCACACAATTTAGCAAGGTAAACAAATATTTCAACAAGCAATAGCACAATCAAAAAGAAGAATCACATAAAGTATAAGACTCTAAAATGTTTGGTGTCAAAACTCTACTAAGACATAACAAGTCAACAAATTGTTTGGAACAACTAGGCATTTTGATAACAGAAAGGTAAATACAAAATTTTATTTAGGAAACAGAAAGTTTTCATTATAAAAATTTTATGCAAAAAGAGTTAGTACAAAACTTTTTTTCTAAACAATACTAAAGGTGAAAATAAGATGTACCTTTCAAACTAGAGCACAAAACAATTTAAAAAAAAGTTTATTAACAGAAAATAATACACCTAATGTTGAATCAACAGAACCTAATGAAATCTAAAAACAAAAGTTAAACTAAATCTGGTTCAAAGTAAACTAAAATCAATTTAATGAAAATCTATTAAGACTAAACATATTCTGTTTTTGTTAAAAACAGTAACCAAATTTATCCTAAAATTTCTCAAACTTTGTAGGATGATAGGTCTAACTAATACAAAACAGTGGCAAAAAGATTCACTCAAAAATATATTTTTAAACTCTAGTTATACAGATTTACGTAATTTAAACAAATTTGATTAGATTCAAAATTTAAAGTTGAAATTTGAAATCTAAGCAGACAGACATAAACTATAACATATTTGTGAACTAATGCAAAAAGAATCAACTAAAAACACCAGATATCTTAAAAGATATGAGAAAAACAAAAACAGAATACATTTTGTTTTCTAAAACAGAAAAGAAAAAGAAAAACATTCTATCGATCGGACAGGGTCTACGTGGCATGCTGTGATTGGCCGTGAGGGCGTGCGTGCGGGAGCTAGCAAGCGGTTGGCCGAGACTTAACGCGTACCAGTTCGTTTATTAAATAGATCTAATCTAGATCGTTGACTACGGATCCGACGGCTACGGGTGGAGGTGGCGGCTTACAGAGAGGGGGTCGAGGTCTCCGACGAGGTCGGCGGCGATCGGTGGTCGGAGGTGCTCCGGGACGATATTGCGGTGGTCGAGGGCGGCGTCCGAGAGCTTCAAGCGGTGGCAGTGAGTCTCCGGCGTCAATTGGTGGCGTCGGAGGGGGCTGGGGGTGAGTGTGGCGACGAGCACGAGCTCGGGGAGGTCCGGTTGGGTGCCGAACTCCGGCGAGGTGTGGGGCAGCGTTCCGGCGAGGTAAGAGGGGGTTTCGGGTGGGGAACGAAGAGCGGAGGGATGGGGCTTTATATAGGGGCGGTGCGGTGGTCGGGGAGGGCACGGCGGGCGAGATCTGCGAAGAGGGATCACCGGCGACGTCGTCGGGCGCGGGGAAGGGGACGAGTGTGTTAACGCCGCGGTCGGACGGTGGGTCCCGCGCGTCAGTGAGGCTGGGACGCGTGGTTAGCGTGTCGGTGGCCGACCCGGAGTAGTTTCGGGTCTTAAAGGCTGTGGGCCGGCCCGGTTCGGTTTAATTCGTTTCCTTATTTATTTCTAGAGCGATAAAAACTCTTTTAGTGCATTCAAAATATATCCAAACATAGGAAATATATATATCAAAATGATTAGGAGAATTAATGCTATTTAATGAACATTTTTCCTCTGTCATATTCAATATCTTTGTAAAATTTATTTTCAGAAAAATGCCTAATTGATTTTAAATCCTTTTGAGATAAACTTTCAAATAACCCCCTGGTTTTATTACTCAAATATTTCACCAAGATGCCCCTGGTATGGAGTGTCATGTTACTCCCCTCTTTCTTTGAACATTACCAAAGATTTTCAAATAGGTGAAACAATTACATGGGAAAATTGAAATGGCCTTTCAGAATTTTCAAAAGAAACACTTCAACAAATTCATTACATTCAAACAAGGTGATGATGATGCATAGCTATATTTCATAACATTCCAAAATGAAATTTTGGGATGTTACAAACCGACCCACCTTAAGATGAATCTCGCCCTCGAGATTCGGGTTGGCTAGAAAATAGGTGTGGGTGGTCTCTACGAAGATCTTCTTCGCGTTCCCAGGTGGCTTCTTCCTCGGTGTGGTGACTCCATAGAACCTTACTGAACTTGGTGGTCTTGCTTCGGGTAACTCTGTTGGTAGTCTCGAGGATTCTGATAGGCTTCTCCTCGTAGGTCAGGTCACTGTCAAGTTGTATGGCCTCTAGGGGCACTGTGTCTCTCAAAGGAATATCAGCCATCTCAGCATGGCACTTCTTCAGTTGGGAAACATGGAAAACATCATGAACTCCGAATAGTCCTTTCGGCAATTCCAGCTTGTATGCAACTTCGCCTCTACGTTCAAGAATTTTGTAGGGGCCTATGAATCTGGGTGCTAACTTTCCTTTAACACCAAACCTCTTGATTCCTCGAAGTGGGGACACACAAAGATATGCTCGATCTCCGACTTCATATGTCACCTCCTTGCGTTTGTTATCAGCATAGCTCGTCTGCCTGGATTGAGCTATCTTGAGTCGGTCTCGAATCAGTTTGACCTTTTCTTCAGAATCTCGGATAAGATCGGGACCAAAGAGTTTTCGGTCTCCAACACCATCCGACATCAATGGTGTTCTGCACCTCCTTCCGTATAAAGCTTCGAAAGGGGCCATCTTTAGACTGGTCTGATAACTGTTGTTATACGAGAACTCTGCGTATGGTAAGTTGTCATCCCAACTGGACCCATAGTCTAGCGCACAAGCTCTCAACATGTCCTCTAGAATCTGGTTGACTCTCTCAGTCTGTCCATCGGTCTGCGGATGAAAAGTTGTACTGAATTCCAGCCTTGTACCCAAAGTTTCATGTAGCTGATGCCAAAACTTTGAGGTAAATTTTGTTCCTCTATCTGACATGATACTCCTCGGAACTCCATGTAGACACACGATCCTGGTCATATATACCTTGGCTAACTTAGCACTGGTATAGGTGGTCTTTACTGGGATGAAATGGGCCACCTTGGTCAAGCAATCGACCACTACCCAAATGGAATCATAACAAGAACGGGTCCTGGGTAATTGTGTGATGAAGTCCATACCAAGCTTATCCCATTTCCACTCGGGTATCGGCAAAGGTTGGAGTAACCCTGCTGGTTTCTGATGTTCCACCTTTACTCGCTGGCAAACATCACATACCGCAACATGTTCGGCAATATCCTTCTTCATTCTTGCCCACCAGTAACATTCCTTAAAATCCAGGTACATCTTGGTGTTGCCTGGGTGTAACGAGTATGGTGAATCGTGGGCTTCTTGAAGTATCAACTTCCTGAACTTTGGGTCATTGGGCACATAGATTTGGTTCTCAAACCATAGAGTACCTTGTTCATCTTCATGAAAGTCTTTAGCTTTTCCTTCTTTCATTCTCTGCTTTATCTCAGCTATCTCCTTGTCCGATTTCTGGGCTTCACGAATTCTTTCGGTCAAGGTGGACTGAATCTCTAGTGTGGCAACATATCCTTTTGGAACTATCTCTAACCGAAGCTCTCTCAGATCATTGGTTAACTCCTGGGGTAATCCTCCGGCTATGAGTGTGTTCACATAACTCTTCCGACTCAAAGCATGTGCCACAACATTTGCCTTTCCTGGATGGTAATGCAGTCTCATGTCATAGTCCTTGATTAACTCTAACCATCTCCTCTGTCTGAGGTTCAACTCCTTCTGTGTGAAGATATATTTTAGGATTTTATGATCAGTGTAAACATCACAACTATTTACGATAAGGAAATGTCTCCAAGTCTTGAGTGCATGTACTATGGCTGCTAGTTCCAAATCATGGGTGGCATAATTCAACTCATTGGGCCATAGCTGTTTGGATGCATAAGCTACAACTTTTCCCTCCTGCATGAGTACTCCTCCAAGTCCTTGGCGTGATGGGTCACAATAAACCTGGAAGTCCTTCCGAATATTTGGCAGTATCAACACTAGGTGTGTGACCAAACGTTTCTTCAACTCCTGGAAACTTGCCTCACATTCCTCAGTCCAGATATACTTAGACTCTTTCTTCAACAATTCTGTCATGGGCTTGGCAATCTTTGAGAAATTCTCAATGAATCTCCGGTAATATCTGGCAAGTCCGAGAAAACTGCGGATCTCCTTAACTGAGGTGGGTGACTTCCACTCAGTGACAACTTCAACCTTAGCAGGGTCTACTGCTATTCCTTCTCCGGAAATAATGTGTCCAAGGAATCCAACTTCCATCAGCCAAAATTCACATTTACTGAACTTGGCATATAACTGATGCTCTCTAAGCTTCTCTAGAACTAAACGCAAGTGTTCCTTGTGTTCTTCCTTGCTCTTGGAGAATATCAAAATGTCACCGATGAACACCAGGACAAACTTGTCCAAATATAAACACTTTGTTCATCATATTCATGAAGTAGGCAAGAGCATTAGTCAAACCAAAGGACATGACCGTATACTCATATAAGCCATACCTTGTGGTGAAGGCTGTCTTGGGTATATCCTGTTCACGAATCTTCAGTTGGTGATACCCTGATCGAAGATCGATCTTGGAGAATACTTTGGCGCCTATGAGCTGATCAAACATGTCATTAATCATCGGCAGAGGGTACTTATTCTTGATAGTCACCTCATTCAATGCACGATAATCGACCACCATCCTCATGGTTTTATATTTCTTCTCCACCAAAAGAACTGGGCTCCCCAAGGTGAAGAACTTGGGCGAATATATCCCTTATCCAATAGCTCCTTAATATGCTTCTTGATTTCTACTAAATCATTTGCGAGCATCCGATAGGGTCTCTTGGAAATTGGGGCGGTTCCTGGTAGTAGCTCTATCAGAAACTCAATCTCTCTATCTGGTGGCATGCCTGGTAATTCCTCCGGGAATACATCTGGAAAGTCTTGTACAACTGGCACTTCCTCCTGAACAACTCCTGTGAGGGAATTTAACCGAGCACTCATCCGTGTGCGTCGGATACATACTTAATTCTCTTGTTCTCCGGAGTGGTGAGTGAAATAGACTTGCTGGGGCAATCAAGGTTTCCTTCATAATTGGTCATCCAATCCATGCCTAGGATTACATCCAAATCCTTGGGATTCTAAGACGATGAGGTCGGTAGGAAAAACATGGTTTCCTATGTGGAGTTTTAAGGCGTGGCATCCTATCCCTGCCATCATCATACCTCCTGGGGAATTGACCTTAATGGGCTGACTAAGGGTTCTGGTGGGTAAACCATACTTTTCCACAACTACCCTTGGTATGAATGAATCAGTTGCACCAGAATCAAAAAGTACCATAACTGGACGTGAATGCAATAAAACCTTACCAACCACAGTCTCGGTCTGATCATAGACTTCTTCCACATCAAGGTGGTTCACCTGAGCACGAGGAAAAGGATTTGGCTTCTTAGCTGCGGAGTTGCCGTTGTTGTTGCCGTTTCCATTTCCTTACTTGTTCTGAGGGCATTCAGTGGCATAGTGCCCTGTCTTCTGGCACTTGAAATAGGTGATATGGTTTAGATCCTTCTGAGCTAGAGTTGGATGGTGTTGGTTGCCACTCCCACTTCCATTACCATTCTTGAAGTTGCCATTGTTGGACGATTATTCCCATTTCCTCCATGGTTATGGCCTCCATGGTTGTGCACGAGATGAGTGTGTCCTCCATACTTACCGGTCCCTGATCCGGCATTTCCTGAGTACGGGGAGTAGCGGGGCTTCTGTTGAGCTCCAGAGTGAGACTTCCCCTGTCCATACTTCCTCTTGCGGTTTTCGATTTGCTGCTGCTTCCCCTCCAAGATGAGGGCCTTGTCTACCAGCTCCTGGTAGTTGCTAAAAGTAGCCACCATCAGCTACACACTCAACTCATCGTTGAGTCCTTCCAAAAACTTCTCCTATTTGGCTGCATCATCGGCCACATCTCCTGGTGCATAACGAGCCAACATGCTGAAATCATCCACGTACTGGGCCACGGAATGGTTCCCCTGGCGTAAGTTGCGAAACTCATGCTTCTTCAGACTCATGGCTCCAGCTGAGACATGAGCGGTGTGGAAAGCTAGCTTGAACTGCTCCCAAGTCACACCAGCAATGGGGTACGTGGTGGTGTAGTTCTCCAACGAAGAAGCTGCTGGTCCCTCCAGTTGATGGGCGGCAAAGCAGACCTTTTCAGCCTCAGTGCATCCCACGGTGGTGAGTTCCCTCTCCATCTTGCGGAGCCAATCATCTGCCACAATGGGCTTAGTGCTGCTGGAGAAAGTTGGTGGATTCAGCCTCAAAAAACGGGTGAGGTTGTCGCCTTGAGGTGGAGGGTGGTTGTTGTGGTTGTTGGTCTAGTTCTGAATCAACAGTTGCATCAGGGCGTTCTGCTGCCGGAGAAGTTGCGTGAATTCCGGCGGGAAAGTGAAGTCGGGCTCACGTCGCGGAGGCATCTTGCTGTTTTCAGAGCGGTGAGAATTAGAATAGAACAAGGACCTAAAAGGAAATTCACTACCCATATGCAATGCAACAAACATATCACATCGAACACTCATTCATTTATTCAACTCAAGGTTCAAACATCGAGTTACAAACCTCCAAATCAAACTAAGCATCGACCTATGCTTTAACGATGAAAATAAAGATACATGGGGGCATAAGTAAAGTTCTCCTCAAAAGTACATGGTGAAGTGGCCTCCTCCGGTGCGCTCTCCTCCAAGTCATCATCGTTGCTGATCAAGGGAGCCATGTCTCCTTCTGGATGAAGATTTTCACCCATGTCCATCTGTTCCTCCAGAGTTGCAATGCGAGTGTTCAGCTTATCAATACTCTCTAAGAGATCCTTCACTTCATACTCATGGTCGTACTTGGCTTTCCGCAAGTCAATTTCAAGGTCAATCTCGCGGTTCATCAGCCTCTTGATCGTCTTTGTGGCGGCACGTACCCGAAGCTCCAATGTCCTGATGTGCGTCTCCAGAGTCTGGATATAGGAAATGGTGGTGTCTTCAGTGGGAGTGGTTATGATATTTCCATTGGCATCCCTGCGACAAACCACACTGAGTCCTGATGAAATGGATCCACCCGTGTATTCCTCCTGAATACGTCCAACGGTGTGGTGAATTGCCATGTCTCTCCCAAGTATCCAGCTGGGTGCCACAAACTTGAAGTCTATGGGTTCCTAACGATTTCCAAAGGTCTTCCCGGGGATGTGCACCTCGATCCTGTAGCATCCATCTTGTGGAAAAGACACGATAGGAGTCCCGGTGATTCTTGGCAAGGCAATCCTTACGTCCCTGACGATCCTCATCAGCTCCTTGCAAAAGGGCGTCATCGCGTCAGGCAGACAAAACTCCGTGATCAAAACTGGGATGAACGTGGCCATCTATAAATTTTGAAATAAATCGGAGGGAAGTCAAAAATGAGTAGATGAGAGTATAAGAATTTTAAAGGCAAAATAGAAAAAAATCCTAAAGCTTTTCCAATCCTAGAGGTTACGTCCTACGGTCAGCATGAGCTCTGATACCATTTCTGTAGCGACCCGACCTGAAAGGTCGAATCTCCGGTATTTCTGTACCATCCCAAGATCATGCTGGTACACACACAGTACATCAATGTATATATCAAAGTGCAATCACACAGCTTTAATAATCGAAAATTCTCATATCGAGTCCTTTATTACAATAAGAATTACAATAAAGTGGCTGAAGGCCAACTCATGAGAATAACTAATGTTGCGGAAGCTTCAAAGGTAGTTGAGTCCATCTCACTCCAAGGGCATCTCACCGAGCGTAGAGCGTATCCTCACTCCTAGTTGTAAAAGTACTCTACAACATGATACGTTGCAGCCGTGTAGGTCAGCATATTGAATATGCCGACAATGTCACAAAAGAGGGGGTAAAGTGATCATCTAGTCTATATGCATATATGGGAGGTGGGGTAGTAAGTTTTGCATAAAGCCAAATTTTTCCTACAACAAGAGAGGGCAAAAGCATTATGACTACAATGTTGGTTGATTAATTAGATGGTTCCACCAACCAATTCTCATACCCAAGTTGTCATTAACAAACCCACATCAATACAATTAATTGTGTTGAGAGTTCCAGATAGTTTCAGTTCCTTTGGCTCAAACTGTCCATGACCGTGGACACGGCTAATCGATTTGGTTTGGGTACTCTACAGAGTTTTGCACACGTTCCCCACAAGATTTGATCGCCTCCGTTGGATTTCGCGCACTTCAGGGTGTTTGAGAAATGGATGACCAAAACATGGTCTTCTAAAGGGTTTCCCCGAGACTCTGTCGGTGCCCATCCCTTCCTACCGTTCTTCTACATCTCGTAGCACCGCCTGTCCAGGGTCACCACGATATCCAACAAAGCCAGAGCCCATAATGGCTTGTGGCTGTGCACGTAAGCCTTGGGTCTTGAAGCATCCATCCATCTCTTTGTTCCTGGGTGGACCTTTCCGCACGAATACTGGCACTTCTCCAGCAACATCTAGGCTAACCACTGGTTTCTCCAGGGCGACGTTCAACCATCATCCACCCAGAGGTATGTTGAAAACTTGTAGTCTTGAAGTCTTGATCATCTTGTAGGTCTTGAAATTATTAACTCACAACTCTCATGAATCACACAACCAACCCCGTCTACTAATAGCATAGCAAAATTTAAATCAACGTTTCTCGGGGCCAATGTGTCAAAGGGTTGAGGGGTGCCTACCACATGATACTACATCCAGTAACCAAGTTTCCAAATTACCTACTTTGCATGCAATTGGGGAGATGGTAGAACTAATGCAATAAAACATAGGTATACATGGTCAAAGTGACTTGCCTTGCTGACGATCCTCGTATTCAAGTGACTCTAGATAACAAGCTCCGTACTCCGGATGATCTAACGAATCAAACAAAACACACAATAAGCATAAACACAATACAATTCACACAATTCAGCAAGGTAAACAAATACTTCAACAAACAATAGCACAATCAAAAAGAAGAATCACATAAAGTATAAGACTCTAAAATTTTTGGTGTCAAAACTCTACTAAGACATAACAAGTCAAAAAATTGTTTGGAACAAATAGGCATTTTGATAACAGAAAGGTAAATACAAAATTTTATTTAGGAAACATAAAGTTTTCATTATAAAAATTTTGTGCAAAAAGAGTTACTGCAAAACTTTTTTCCTAAACAATACCAAAGGTGAAAATAAGATGTACCTATTCAAACTAGAGCACAAAACAATTTAAAAAAGTTTATTAACAGAAAATAATACACCTAATGTTGAATCAACAGAACCTAATGAAATCTAAAAACAAAAGTTAAACTAAATCAGGTTCAAAGTAAACTAAAATCAATTTAATAAAAATCTATTAAGACTAAACAGATTCTGTTTTTGTTAAAAACAGTAACCAAATTTATCCTAAAATCTCTCAAACTTTGTAGGATGATAGGTCTAACTAATACAAAACAGTGGCAAAAAGATTCACTCAAAAGTATATTTTTAAACTTTAGTTATACAGATTTTAGTAATTTAAACAAATTTGATTAGATTCAAAATTTAAAGTTCAAATTTGAAATCTAAGCAGACAGACATAAACTACAACATATTTGTGAGCTAATGCAAAAAGAATCAACAAAAAACATCAAATATCTTAAAAGATATGATAAAAACAAAAACAGAATGCGTTCTGTTTTCTAAAACAGAAAAGAAAAAGAAAAACGTTCTATCGATCGGACAGGGTCTACGTGGCATGCTGTGATTGGCCGCGAGGGCATGCATGTGGGAGCAAGCGAGCGGTTGGCCGAGACTGAACGCGTACTGGTTCGTTTATTAAATAGATCTAATCTAGATCGTTGACTACGGATCCGACGGCTACGGGTGGAGGTGGCGGCTTACAGAGAGGGGGTCGAGGTCCCCGGCGAGGTCGGCGGCGGTTGGTGGTCGGAGGTGGTCGGGGACGACGGTGCGGTGGTTGGGGGCGGCGTCCGAGAGCTTCAAACGGCGGCGGTGAGTCTCCAGCGTCGATTGGTGGCGTCGGATGGGGTTGGGTGCCGAACTCCAGCGAGGTGTGGGGCAGCGTTATGGCAAGGTAAGAGGTGGTTTTGGGTGGGGAACGAAGAGCGGAGGGACGGGGCTTTATATAGGGGTGGTGCGGTGGTCGGGGAGGGCACGAGGGGCGAGATCCGCGGAGAGGGATCGCCGGCGACGTCGTCGGGCGCGGGGAAGGGGACGAGCGTGTTAACGCCGTGGTCGAACGGTGGGTCCCACGCGCTAGGGAGGGTGGGACGTGTGGTAAGCGTGTCGGTGGCCGACCCGGAGTAGTTTCGGGTCTTAAAGGCTATGGGCCGGCCCGGTTCGGTTTAATTCGTTTCCTTATTTATTTCCAGAGCGATAAAAACTCTTTTAATGCATTCAGAATATTTCCTAACATAGGAAATATATATATCAAAATGATGAGGAGAATTAATGCTATTTAATGAACATTTTTTCTCTGTCATATTGAATATCTTTTTAAAATTTATTTTCAGAAAAATGCCTAATTGATTTTAAATCCTTTTGAGATAAACTTTCAAATAACCCCCTGGTTTTATTGCTCAAATATTTCATCAAGATGCCCCAGGTGTGGAGTGTCATGTTACTCCCCTCTTTCTTTGAACATTACCAAAGGTTTTCAAATAGGTGAAACAATTACATGGGAAAATTGTAATGGCCTTTCAGAATTTTCAAAAGAAACACTTCAACAAATTCATTACATTCAAACAAGGTGATGATGATGCATAGCTATATTTCATAACATTCCAAAATGAAATTTTTGGATGTTACAATAGGTAGGTATGGTGGACTCATATCGAAAAACTAGGTTTAAGGATTTTGGATGCACAAGTAGTATTTTTACTTAGTACAAGTGAAGGCTAGCAAATAGATTGAGAAGTATTCAACCAAAAAATGAAAAATCACATAAACAAGCATTAAGCATAACTAACACCGAATAATGCACCATAAGTAGGATGTAATTTGGTAGCACAACTATTGACTTTTGTGCTTGCATAGGGAACCACAAACCTTAACATCAATATTATTACTAAGCATAATTACTCACTAACATAACTCACATATTACTATCGTCATGTCTCTAAACAACTACAATCAAGTTTAATTTTTCCAATGATCTTCATGAAATTTTTTATTATATCCATCTGAATACCTATCACTTTGGGACTAGTTTCATATATTGTCATTGCTTTGATAAGCTCACATAGATATAAGTGAAGATCATGAGCATAAAAGATTTATCTCTCAAAATAATATAAGTGAAGCATGAGAGTGTTTCTTCAAAATTACTAACTCTCAAATTAATATAAGTGAAGCATGAGAGCATTTGTTCAAACATTTAAAAGCATGTTGTGCTCAAAAAGATAGAAGTGAAGCACTAGAGAAATTTCATAGCTCAATGGATTTAAGTGAAGCATATAGAGAAATTCTAGAAAATCTTAACATAATTTTGGCTCTCTAAAGTAGGTGTGTGCAGAAAGGATAAAAAACAAATAAAGCCAAGATACAAGACGCTCCAAGAAAAACACATGATATCTGACGAATAAAAATATAGTTCCAAGTAAAATACTGATGGTTGTTAGAAGAGAGAGGGGATGCCACTTGAGGCATCGCCAAGATTAGTTGCTTGTTACTCTTTGGATAATATATTGGGGTGTTGTAGCATCCCCAAGCTTAGGCTCTTCTTACTGCTTATTCCTTCATCCACCGTGATCTCACCCAAAACTTGAAAATTTAATCACACAATGTCAGATTTCGGGCTTCGCAAAATCCTTAAGATTCGAACACAGGGGCGTGTGCAAAGATCCCCTGCATCCTCGCTCGACCTAGCTTACTACTCGATGAACGCAATAGCAAACTCGCACGATGATCAGGAAGAAGATGAACACGACAATTTACCCAGGTTCGAGCCGCTGCGAAGTGTAATGCCCTACTCCTGCTTTGGTGGATTGCCTCTCAAGGAGGTGGTGTGGATGAACTTGTATAGTGTTCTAGGGCCTCATGAGGGATCCCTTTGATGTGTTCGAGGCTCTCTATGACCTGTTGGTGGATGGATGATGGAATGGATCGGGATCCCTCTCTACGGTGCAGCCTATCCTCTATATATAGTGGAGGCTCGGGTCCTCTTCACTTATCACAATGGCTGGAAGGGATCCCACAACGGCCAATTTTGAAGGGGGACAAGAGTACGTGCTCGCCCTGCCCAAAGGGGGTCTTCGCCTGCAATGTAGCTGCCGACGACACAGGGATGGGCTCAGCGATGACATCCGCCTTGCGGGGCGGGTGGTTGCAGTCTTACTGCAGTGGAATGGAAACCCTTGCGGTGATTTGGGAACCCATGTACGTCCTTGATCCCTTTCCACCAAAGGGGGAACTGCGTCGCCTAGCGCGCTGATGCCCGCCTGTCCTTCCTTGCGTCACCCTTGACTCCCGAGGCCGGGCCTTTCATAGAGATCTTCGCCGCTCCGGAGGGGCCTGGGGAGGCCCACCCCTTGCTGGTCCTAACACTATTCCTCCTCGCGAGGCAAGGGCCCTCGCGAGGGCATTGTCTTGAGTGAGGCCACGCCTGGCCACGTTTGGAAAATGAAATGGGCCATGCCCTAGGCCATAGGCAGGCAAGTCTAGGTACCCCCATTCCCAGAACGCGAACAGTAGCCCTCGGGCCCAAGGCTCACGCGAGCTGGCCTGAGGGTCGTCTCGAAGCGCCGTGGGCCCCAAATGCCTGTGGACCAGGCTCAGCGAGCATCGCGCGGTTGGTGTCGGGTGTCCTTTGCCCCTTCAACCTCTGCTTGAATCGACAAGAGCCCAACTTCCAGCGCTGGTCCATTACCACTTCCCTTTCTCGCACACTTGCTCTTGATTTATAGGTCTCTAGATCTAACAGGCGTATCTCCATATCCGACGCCGCTTCGTATTTCTCCTTGCCGCCTCCGTACCATGCGCTTTCTCAATGGCGCTTGCCGATAAGCAGAGGCTAGAGGCGCAGGGCTTCGCCCCTGCCCCCATCTCGCCGGCGCTCTCGGGGTCTACCCTTGCCAAGGACGAGGACCTCCTCCCAGTGCTCCCGTGGACAGCGGATGGGTACAAAAAGTAGGGGCGGACCTTGATTTGGGGTGGCTCCTCGACGAAGCAGCCCTCGTCCGAAATGGTCTACCCCTTCTTCCTCTACAGTGTCTTTGCTCGGCTCGTCCCGCCCTTCTCCGCATTCTTCACCGCCATCCTTGACCACTATCAGATCCAGGCCCTTCATCTTCAACCTAACTCCATCTTGCTCCTGTCTGTCTTGGCTTTCTACTGCGAGGCCTTCGTGGGCGTGTGGCCTTCGGTAGCCCTATTCTGCCATTTGTTCAGCCTACGTCTACACGACGGCGCCCAACGGTCGGCGTGTGTGTCCTTTGTCGCGGTCCATAGCGGCAACATGCTCTTGAAGGCTGGGAAGAAGGTGGAGAACTTCAGGCACCATTGGGTCCTCATGGATCTCAAGAGCACCAACCCTTAGTTGGAGCTGCCGAAAGGGCTGCCACAGAAGTCCCCTGTGTGGAGCTCCGCGAAGCTTTCTGACCCCCGAGTCGGGCCCGTCTTGGAGGACTTCTCCCGCGACTTCAATGCCAGGAAGCTGACTGGGGGATGATAGTGAAGGAGTTCTTGGCACAGCGCCTGGCACCCCTTCAAGCCCATTCTAGGCCCTTGTGGGACTATCAAGGCCACGGTGACAACCTCAGGCTTCGGTCCGCGCGCATAACCCCCGAGGAACTAAGCAGGGCTGTGGCGACCCTGCTCAATGGCGACCCGGATGGCCTCCCTGAGGCCTACGCCCTGCTGTACTGTCGTGACGACGGGGCCAATCTGGTTGCTGCGATGCATGTCTTCAATGAACTGGGGCTTCTCCCTATAGAGGGCCTTGGTTCCCCGGTGATCATGTCCTCTGGTGACACCTTGCGCAGGGAGGACTCGAAGAAGACCGCCGCCGACGGCCCGATAGGGGCGTCCCCCCCGTCGTTGGGCACCCTCCTACGCGAGCTTGAGGATGATGACGATGTTGGTGAGGTTTCTGTTGTAGGTTCCTCTCGTGTTTCCAAGGACCCTAGAGGACCTGGGCCAGCCCCTCATGCCATGCGGTCTGCCTGCATGGCAAATCCCGAGAAACGCAGCGCGAAGTCTTCTCCGGTGCGCCCTGCTTCTGCGGGCAAGGTGACCGAAGTGCCGGTCTCGCCCTAGCTCGGACCACAATCTGCGGGCAAGGAGAGCGTGGCCGCGACCGCGGTCATCCCTCCGGCAGCCGCTCCTGTGGGCAGTGCCCCGGCTCCCTCACGCGATGGAGCCTCCGTCGAGGTGGGCTTGGGTGCCTCTGTCGCTGCCAGAGCGGAGAGGAAGAGGAAGTGGGTCGATGTCGGGGAGTAAGTGGTCCGGCTTGGCCTGGCTCGCTTTCTTGTGGCTCGTACATTGATACCCTTCCTTTTGTTTTGTGACCAGGGACGTCGCTATGACGAAGATGAGGAGGAATAAGGTGGGTGTTAAGCCCAAGGTAACTTCCGCCACGCCGCCTGTCCCCGCCGACACATCGTCGCCTGCTGCTGAAGGCGAGGAGGCTCGCGAGGCTGCCTCCCTGGTCGTCATCGTGGAGCCCGCTGAGCCTCTAGTGCCCGCCGGCATGGTCGCTCCCGCCCTTGAGAGCGCGGTGGCGCCGATGTCTGGGGGGCCAGCCCCTGAGGGCCGGCAGCTTGCCGATTCGTCCATGTCTGTGGTCGCCGAGCGGCCTTCGGGGCCGCATACTCCTCGTGTCATCGCCCTGTTGGGGTCGCCCCTTGCGATCGCGCAGGGGACTCCTCCGGAGGGGCCCTTGATGCCTCCAACGTACGGTCTCGATATCCTAGACAGGGCCTTTGCTGCTCTAGATCAGGTCTGTGATGCCCTCGGGAGCGCCGGCGATCGCCCCGCGAATGGGTGCCTAGAGCTCCTCTTGAGGTGGCTCCAGGCCGTCGCCTCTGTCGAGGCGGCTTGGGACCAGGCTGAGGTTGCCGTGGTGAAGAGCGAGGAGGAAGCCATGACTACCCGGGCAACGCATGCAGAGGCGTTGATTGAGGCGGCATCCGCTGCCAAGCGTTGCGAAGAGGCAGAAACCTGTCTAAAGGCTTCCCATGAGGAGCAGGCCAAGCTTGCGGGGTACCTTCATCAGTGGGAGAAGGACCCTAGGACCCACGAGGCCGAGCTTGCCGCTCAGGACTCTGAGATGTCCGAGGTGGCGATCCTCTAGGACACGGAGCGGGTGCACCTGAACACGAAGAGGAAGGATATTGCTTCGAGTAAGGCCCTTCTTGAAGCTAGGGAGGGAATTCTTGTTGTAGCCGAGGAGAAGAAGGCCGTGGAGCTGAGCGCCTTCCCTGCCATCGAGCTCAAGCTTCGCCAAGCGCTTCATGCCCTTTGCCGGGAGGGGTTCGTAGAGCCCCTGGCGGCTCCGGAGAGCGGCTTCGCTGTGCTCGCCTCGAATCTCGTGGAGGCGCTGGAGAGCGCCATCGTCTAGGTGGAGAGAGTCTTGGAGAGTGAGTGCAGCGAACTCTGTTCCACGGCCACGACACGTGTCTTCGGCCATCTTCATCTTCGCAAGCCAGGGTTTGACTTCGACTCCGTGATCCGCTCGATCGCCCCTAAGGTCTGCATCAGCGCCGCGATGGTGGTGAAGGGCGCCATGGAGACGCTGTTGAAGAGTTTTGCTCCTGTCATGGTTTCTCTGCCTCCGGATGCTGCTGGGTCTGGCGGCAAAGTTGGCGGTGCTAGTGATGTCAACAACAAGCCCCCCGAGGACGGGACTAGTGGTTGCGGCGGCTCCTCCTGATTCCTCTCCCCTGCTTCTTTCCTGCAATTCACATCATGCCTCATAGAGGCGTTAAACTTGTTTGTGTTTGCAAAGACTTTTAATGCTTGTAATAACTATTTCACTGTGTGGTTGCTCTCTTCGCCTTGTTTCCTTCTTGCTTGCTATGATGCTCTCCGTCGGCAAGGCCCGGGCCGCGCATACCTCAGCCGCCGTTGGACCGAGTGGATCACCAAGGATGGTCCAAGGGTTGAGGGACTATGGTTCTAGTTAGTCTCCTGAGTGGCGATGCACAGGAGTCCTTCTTGACGTGCGAGCAGCACTCATGAAGGGGACACGGCGGAGATCAGGTTAACTTGAAACTTTTGAACAACTTTAGCGCTCAGCATTGGCAGGGCCTGACCCGCGCATACCTCAGCCGCCGTTGGGCCGACTGGATCACGAAGGACGGTCCAAGGGGTGAGGGGCTATGGGTCCAGTTAGGCTCCTGAGTCGCGATGCTCAGGAGTCCCCCTTGACGTACGAGCCACATCATCGTCCTTAGTGGTTTTTGAGCAGCTTTTTGAGTGCTTTGAGCTCTGCTTCGTCATGGCCTGGCCCGCGCATACCTCAACCGCCGTTGGGCCGACCGGATCACCAAGGACGGTGAAAGCACAATATGCTCCCTTGGGGGTTTTGATAATTCATGACAACACACATTGTCTCTTGGACTAACACCTCTATCTAGTATATTTCAGATGATAGTCCATGAAGACCTGAGTTGGCAAAAAGGTTGAGGAGATTGTGGAATTATCCCAAGATGCAAGGAAATAGGTTGTCCAAGCCTCAACCAATAGGAATCTACATTTCATATTTGTGAGAAATCACTTTGAGTCTATAGGAAAGCCAATACTATTAAAAAGGGGGTAAAGTTTTCATGGTGAACAATATGCTCAAACGTGCACAAGTGACAGTCACCAAGACATCCACATTCTCTCCCACCAAAGTTTGTCCTAAGCCAAATATACCAAATTGGTGCAACCAACTTTACTATCCCGGTGCCACCGAGTGTCAAACCCTAGACAGACTCAGCCAAACCCTAACTCTCCGGTATAGCCGACACTACACTCGGTGCCACCAAGCTGGGTTGCCAACTTTCTATTACGCAAATTCTCATTTTCGGTCCGACCGAGAATGGCGAATCGGCGTCACCGAGTTTGGTAATCCTGACCGTTGGTCACCTTGTCGGTGCAACCAAGAGTTATATATCGGTCAATCCGAGATTCAAAAGTTGCCACTTTTTGTCACTTCGGTACCACCAAGTTTTACACTTTGGTGTCACTGAGTCAAACTTATTGTGTGTAACGGTGGGATTTTTGGAGATGCCTATATATACCCCTTCTCCACCACCCACTCAACAGAGAAGCACTCAGAACTATTCCATACCTATCCTACTCAGTTTTTTGAGAGAGAACCACCTACCCTTGTGTTGAGGTCAAGATCTTCCACTCCAACCATATGGATCTTGATTTCTAGCCTCTCCAGGTTGGTTTCCAGCAATCCCATCTCTTCTATCAAGCCAAATCTGTGAGAGAGAGACTGTGTGTTGAGGAGTCTATCATCCTGAAGCACAAGAGCAACGAGTTCATCATCATTACCGAGAGTATTACCTTTATAGGGTGGTTCCTCCTAGATTGGTTAGGTGTCGCTTGGTAGCCTCCTACATCGTGTTGTGGAGTGAACCAAGAAGTTTATAAGGGCAAGGAGATCGCCTACTTCGTGAAGATCTACCCATAGTGAGGCTAGTCCTTCGTGGATGGAAGCCGCATGGAATATTCAAGGTTGCTTCTTCGTGGAACCCTCCGTAGGTAGAGCCCTCCGTGGACTCTCACGACCGTTACCCTCGATGGGTTGAAGACTCCATGAACATGGACGTACGATAGCACCACCTATCAGAACCACGGGAAAAAGCATCGTGTCATCACTTTTGTTTGATCTTCCTATCCCATATCTTTACTTACATGTGTAATGTCTTTACTTTTCGCTGCCATACTCGTAGACTTGCATGTGTAGGGCTGTTAGACTATCTAGACTTGTTGAAATCATTAAAATCTGCCAACCAAACAACTTGGTAAAAGGTTAGATTTTAAATTTATGCTAGTAGTCTATTCACCCCCCCTCCAGACACACCTCTCTCGATCCTACAAGTGGTATCAGAGCTTTGGTCTCCATTGCTTCGGTTTAATCATCGTGGAGGGAGATGGGTGTGTTTAGAATGGAGAGTTTGAGTTGTAGAGTGCCCATTCTTGATGGAGGGTACTATAGTCAATGAAAGAGTGCCATGATTGAGCTATTTATTAGAATCCATTTGACTAAATATATTGAACAACCCTATGTGCTCCCCATTGATGAGTTGCATCCGACACACGAAGAACAAATTAACATGCTTGGTAACCTAAGAACTGTCAATCTTATTGTTAGAGGTTTACCAAGATTCGTGCTTTCTCAAATGAAGAACTTTGCATGTGCCTATTGTTGGAAATATGCCCTAGAGGCAATAATAAATTAGTTATTATCATATTTCCTTGTTCATGATAATCGTTTATTATCCATGCTATAATTGTATTGATCGGAGACTTAAATGCATGTGTGGATACATAGACAAAACCATGTCCCTAGTATGCCTCTAATGGACTAGCTCGTTGATCAAAGGATGGTTAAGGTTTCCTAGCCATGGACATGAGATGTCATTTGATAACGGGATCACATCATTAGGAGAATGATGTGATGGATAAGACCCAAACTACAAACATAGCATATGATCGTGTTAGTTTATTGCTACTGTTTTTTGCATGTCAAGTATATGTTCCTATGACCATGAGATCATGCAACTCACGGATATCGGAGGAGTGCCTTGTGTGTATCAAACGTCGCAACGTAACTGGGTGACTATAAAGGTGCTCTACAGGTATCTCCGATGGTGTCTGTTGAGTTGGCATGGATCGAGACTGGGATTTGTTACTCCGTGTGACGGAGAGGTATCTCAGGGCCCACTCGGTAATGCAACATCACAATAAGCCTTGCAAGCAATGTGACTAATTGTTAGTTGCGGGATCTTGTATTACGGAACGAGTAAAGAGACTTGCCGGTAACGAGGTTGAACTAGGTATGGAGATACCGACGATCGAATCTCGGGCAAGTAACATACCGAAGAACAAAGGGAACGTTATACGGGATTAACTGAATCCTTGACATAGAGGTTCGACCGATAAAGATCTTCATAGAATATGTAGGAACCAATGTGGATGTCCAGGTCCCGCCATTGGTTATTGACCGTAGAGGTGTCTCGGTCATGTCTACATAGTTCTCGAACCCGCAGGGTCTGCACACTTAAGGTTCGGTGACGTTTCGGTAGTGTAGAGTTATGTATGGTGGTGACCGAAGGTTGTTCGGAGTCCCGGATGAGATCCCGGACGTCATGAGGATCTCCGGAATGGTCCGGAGGTAAAGATTCATATATAGGATGTCCCAGTTTGGTCGTCGGAAAAGTTTCGGGCTCATCGGTAGTGTACCGGGAGTATCGGTAGTGCACCGGGAGTGCCGGTAGTGTACCGGGGGACCTCCGGGAGGGGTATTTCGACCCCAAGAGGTCCATGGGCTGTGGGAGAATAATAACGAGCCCTTATTGGACTGGGAAAACAGCCACAAAGGCCCATGGCGCAGGAGAGAAAGTCCTAAAGCAAAAAGTGGAAAATCAGCCAATAGGAGGCAATCCTACTCCAACTAGGATTGGAGGTGAAGTAGGATTGCTCCCACCTCCTATTTCGGCCGACCCAAAGGCCTTGGCTGCCTCTCCTCTCCTCTCCTCCTATGTATACTAGTGGATTGGGTGGTTTTTGGACAGAATTTCCGGCCACGTGCTACCCGTTTCACCGGTGCACAGTTTCTCCTCTAGATCGGTTTTCCGCAGCGCTTAGGCGAAGCCCTGCCGGAATCACTCCACCACCATCACCGGAGCGCCGTCATGCTGCCGGTGAACTCTCTCTCCTCTCCACCTCCTCTTGCTGGATCAAGACGGTGGAGATCATCACATCAAGCTGCACGTGTGCTGAACGCGGAGGTGCCGTCCATTCGCCGCTAGATCGGAAGGACCGTGATCGAGATCACGAGACGGGTCGTGATGAGATCGCGGGACGGACCGTGATGAGTTCGCGGGACAAATCGTGATCAAGATCGTGAGACGGATTGTGATCAGATCGCGGGATGGATCGTGATGAGTTCACGGGACGGATCGTGATTGGATCGCGGGACGGATCGTGATGGGATCGCGGGACGCTCGGCAATTTGGATCGCGAAGATGTTCGACTACACCAACCGCGTTTCTTAACGCTTCCCGCTTAGCGATCTACAAGGGTATGTAGATCCACTCTCCCTCTCATAGATGCTCATCACCATGGATAGGTTTGCGTGTGCGTAGGAAAAATTTTCTTTCCCATGCGACGTTCCCCAACAGTGGCATCATGAGCTAGGTTGATGGTTCGATGAGATCTCGAGTATAACACAAAAGGTTTGTGGGCGTTGATGCTTAGATTGCTTCCTCCCTTGGTCGTATTTTGGTTCAGCGGGATTGTGAGATGAAGCGGCCCGGACCAACATTACTCGTACGCTTACGAGAGACCGGTTCCCTCGACGCAACTTGTTGCCTAGATGGCTTGCGGGTGACAGTTTCTCTCACTTTAGTTGGATCGGATTCAACAAAGGAGGTCCTTGAGAAGGTTGAAAAGCAAACTAGTGTATCACCGTTGTGGTTTATGCGTAGGTGAGAATCGTTCTTGCTAGATACCCGTAGCAGCCACGTAAAACATGCAACAACAATTAGAGGACGTCTAACTTGTTTTTGCAAGGTATGTTGTGATGTGATATGGCCAATTACATGATGAGATATATGTGATGTATGAGATGATCATGTGATGTATAGAATTTCACGACTTGCATGTCGTTGAATACGGCAACCGGCAGGAGCCATAGGGTTGTCTTTAATTATTGTATGACCTGCGTGTCAATCATTAAGCGCTATGTAATGCTTTACTTTATCGCTACGGTAGCAATAGTAGTAGAAGCATGTAGGGCGTGACAACCCCGATGGCGACACGTTGATGGAGATCAAGATGATGGAGATCATGGTGTCGTGCCGGTGACGATGGAGATCATGCCGGTGCTTTCTAGATGGAGATCAAAAGCACAAGTTCATGGCCATATCATGTCACTTATGATTTGCATGTGATGTTAATCCTTTTTATGCACCTTGTTTTGCTTAGGACGGCGGTAGCATTATAAGGTGATCCCTCACTTAATTTCAAGATAAATTGTGTTCTCCCCGAGTGTGCACCGTTGCGAAAGTTCGTCGTGTTGAGACACCACGTGATGATCGGGTGTGATAGACTCTACGTTCACATACAACGGGTGCAAGCCAGTGTTGCACATGCAGAACACTCGGGTTATACTTGACGAGCCTAGCATGTACAGACATGGCCTCAGAACACAAGAGACCGAAAGGTCGAACATGAGTCATATAGTAGATATGATCAACATGATGATGTTCACCATTGCAGCCACCTCAACTCACGTGATGATCGGACTTGAGTTGGTGAATTTGGATCATGTATCACTCGAATGATCGGAGGGATGTCAATTTGAGTGGGAGTTCTTAAGTAATATGATTAATTGAACTCATTATCATGAACATAGTCAAAGTGTCTTTGCAAATTATGTTGTAGATTACTAGCTCACGCTGTAGCTCCCTTAAATTTATATATGTTCCTAGAGAAATAGAGTTGAAAGTTGTTGGTAGCAATATTGCGGACTGGGTCCGTGATCTGAGGATTGTCCTCATTGCTGCACAGAAGGCTTATGTCCTTAATGCACCGCTCGGTGCGCCACCCCCTCTAGCGTCGTCTATAGATGTTGTGAACATATGACAGGCACGTTTCGATGACTACTTGATAGTTTAGTGCGTCATGCATTACGGCTTAGAATTGAGGCTCGGAAACGTTTTGAACGTCACGGAACATATGAGATGTTCTAGGAGCAGAGATTGTGATCTCAGGCTCGTGCCTGTGTTGCGAGATATGAGATCTCCAACAAGATTCTTTGCCTGTAAGATGAAGGAGAATAGCTCAATCGTTGAGCATGTACTCAGATTGTCTGGGTACTACAATCGCTTGAATCAAGTGGGAGTTGATCTTCCACATAAGATAGTGATTGATATAGTTCTCCAAAGTCACTGTCACTAAGCTACTAGAACTTGGTGATGAACTATAAATTGCCAGGGATAGAAATAATAATTCCTGAGCTGTTCGCGATGTTTGACATCGCGAAGGTAGAAATCAAGAATGAGCGTCAAGTGTTGATGGTTAATCAAACCACTAGTTTCGAGAAGGGCAAGAGCAAGGAGGGAAACTTCATGGATAGCAAGTCAGTTGCTGCTCCAGTGAAGCAACCCGAAGTTGAACTCAAACCCGAGACTAAGTGCTTCTGTTATGAGGTGAGCGGTCGCTGAAGCGGAACAACCCTAGATACTTGGTAGATAAGAAGGCTGGCAAAATCGACAGACGTATATTTGATATACGAGTTATTGATGTGTACCTTGCTAGTACTCCTTGTAGCACCTGGGTATTGGATACCGGTTCGGTTGCTAAATGTTAGTACCTCGAAATAAAAGCTACGGAATAAACGGAGAACTAGCTAAGGGTGAGGTGACGATGTGTGTTGGAATTGTTTCCGAGGATGATGTGATCAACATCGCACACTCTCTCTACCTTCAGGATTAGTGACGAACCTAAATAAATGTTATTTGGTGTTTTGCGTTGAGCATGAACATGATTAGATCATGTTTATTGCAATACGGTTATTCATTTAAGTTAGAGAATAGTAGTTATGCTGTTTACATGAATAATACCTTCAATGGTCATGCACCCAGTGAGAATGGTTTGTTGAAATCTTGATCGTAGTAATACACTTGTTCATAACATTTATGTAAAAAGATACATAATGATAGTACCACATACTTGTGGCACTGCCGCAAAATGTCATATTGGTATAAAGCGCATGGAGAAACTCCATGGTGATGGATATTTGGACTCATTCGATTTCGAATCGGTTGAGACATGCGAACCATGCCTCTTGGGCAAGATGACCAAAGGACCCCGTTGGATGGAGCGGGCAAGTGATTCATTGGAAATGATACATATTGATGTATGCAATCTAGTGAGTCTTGTAGCGTGCAGTGGATATCGTTATTTTCTTACCTTCACTGATGATTTGAGTAGATATAGTGTATATTTACTTAATGAAACACAAGTCTGAATCGTTTGAAAGGCTCAAGCAAATTCAGAGTGAAGTTTAAAGATCATCGTGACAAGAAGATAAAAATGACCACGATATGATCGTGGAGGTGAATATCTGAGTTACGAGTTTGGCATACAACTTAAGACAATGTGAAATTTGTTTCACAACTAACGCTACCTGGAACACCATGGTGTGATGGTGTGTCCGAACATCATAGTCATGCTCTATTGATATAGTGCATACTGTGATATCTCTTATCGTTTTACTACTATAATTTTTGGGGTTATGCATTAGAGACAACTACATTCACTTTAAATAGGGCATCATCTAAATCCATTGAGATGACACCGTGTGAATTATGGTTTGATAGAAACCTAAGCTGTCATTTCTTAATATTTGGGGCTGTGACACTTGTGTGGAAAATGTTTTCACCTAATGAGGTCGAACCCAAGGCGGACAAATGCATCTTCATAGAATACCCTAAGATTAGTTGGGTGAACCTTCAATCTCAGATCCTAGTGCAAAGTGTTTGTTGCTTAAACGGATCCTTTCTCGAGGAAATGTTTCTCTCGAAAGAATTGAGTGGGAGGAAGATAGAACTTGATGAGGTTGTTAAACCTTTGTTCAACCAGAGAGTAGCGCAGCGCAGAAAGATGTTTCTGTGAAGCCTACGTTAGTTGAAGAGTAAGTTAATGATGATGATCATGAAGCTTCAGGATCAAGTTACTATCGAACGTCGTAGGTCGACAAGGATGTGTACTGCTCCTAAGTGGTACGACAACTCTGTCTTGGAGATCATGTTGTTGGACAACGATGAACCTACGAGCTATGGAGAAGCGTTGATGGGCCCAGATTCCGACAAATGGTTGGAGGCCATGAAATCCGAGATAGGATCCATGTATGAAAACCAAGTGTAGACTTTGGTAGACTTGCTCGTTGGATGGCAGGTCGTTGAGTACAAATGTATCTTTAAAATGAAGACAGACACTGATGGTGAATGTCACCATTTGTAAAGCTCGACTTGTTGCAAAGTTGTTTGTGACAAGTTCAAGGAGTTGACTGCGATGAGGCTTTCTCACTCATAGAGATGCTAAAAGTCTGTTGGAATTATGTTAGCAGATGCTGCATTTTCAATTATGAAATCTGGCAGATGGATGTCAAAACATCGTTTCCTTAACGGTTTACTTAAGGAAAGGTTGTATGTGATACAACCAGAAGGTTTTGTCAGTCCTAAGGATGCTAAAAGATGAGCAAGCTTCAGTGATCCTTCTATGGACTGAAGCAAGCATCTCGGAGTTGGAATATACACTTTGATGAGGTGATCAAAGTTTCTGTAGTTTATACAAAGTTTATGAGAAACTTGTATTTGCAATAAAGTGAGTGGGAGCACTATAGAATTTCTGATAAGTATATGTGGATGACATATTGTTGTTCAGAAATAATGTAGAGTTTCTGGAAAGCATAAAACGGTTATTTGGAAGTTGATTTTCAAAGGAAGACCTGGATAAAGCTACCTAATTGTTGAGCATCAAAATCTATAGAGATAGATCAAGATGCTTGATGAGACTTTCAATGAGTGCATACCTTGACAAGATTTTGAAAGAGTTCAAAATGGATCAGCCAGAGAAATAGTTCTCGTCTGATATGTAAGGTGTGAAGTTGAGTGAGACTCAAAGCTCGACAACGGCAGAAGAAAGAGAAAGGACGAATGTCGTCCCCTATGCCTTAGCCATATGCTCTATATTATGCCATGCTGTGTACCGCACCTATGTGTGCCTTGCCATGAGTCTGTCAAGGGGTACAAGAGTGGTCCAGGAGTGGATCACTGGACAGCGGTCGGAATTATCCTTAGTAACTAGAGGACTAAGGAAATGTTTCTTGATTGTGCAGGTGATAAAGAGTTCATCGTAAAGAGTTACGTCGATGCGAGCTTTAACACCTATCCGGATGACTAGTAGTAGCAATCTGGATACGTATAGTGGAGCAGCCATTTGGAAATAGTACCAAGTGGAGTGTGGTAGCAGTGTTTACGGTTTGACATAGAGATTTGCAAAGTACACACGGATCTGAATATCGCAGACCCGTTGACTATAAGACCTCTCTCACATGCAAAGCATGATCGGGCCCCAAAACTCATTGGGTGTTAGATTCATAACAATGCGAATCACATGGTGATGTGAACTAGATTATTGACTCTAGTGCAAGTGGGAGACTGTTGGAAATATGCCCTAGAGCCAATAATAAATTAGTTATTATCATATTTCCTTGTTCATGATAATCGTTTATTATCCATGCTATAATTGTATTGATCGGAGACTTAAATGCATGTGTGGATACATAGACAAAACCATGTCCCTAGTATGCCTCTAATGGACTAGCTCGTTGATCAAAGGATGGTTAAGGTTTCCTAGCCATGGACATGAGATGTCATTTGATAACGGGATCACATCATTAGGAGAATGATGTGATGGATAAGACCCAAACTACAAACATAGCATATGATCGTGTTAGTTTATTGCTACTGTTTTCTGCATGTCAAGTATATGTTCCTATGACCATGAGATCATGCAACTCACGGATAACGGAGGAGTGCCTTGTGTGTATCAAACGTCGCAACGTAACTGGGTGACTATAAAGGTGCTCTACAGGTATCTCCGATGGTGTCTGTTGAGTTGGCATGGATCGAGACTGGGATTTGTTACTCCGTGTGACGGAGAGGTATCTCAGGGCCCACTCGGTAATGCAACATCACAATAAGCCTTGCAAGCAATGTGACTAATTGTTAGTTGCGGGATCTTGTATTACGGAACGAGTAAAGAGACTTGCCGGTAACGAGGTTGAACTAGGTATGGAGATACCGACGATCGAATCTCGGGCAAGTAACATACCGAAGAACAAAGGGAACGTTATACGGGATTAACTGAATCCTTGACATAGAGGTTCGACCGATAAAGATCTTCATAGAATATGTAGGAACCAATGTGGATGTCCAGGTCCCGCCATTGGTTATTGACCGTAGAGGTGTCTCGGTCATGTCTACATAGTTCTCGAACCCGCAGGGTCTGCACACTTAAGGTTCGGTGACGTTTCGGTAGTGTAGAGTTATGTATGGTGGTGACCGAAGGTTGTTCGGAGTCCCGGATGAGATCCCGGACGTCATGAGGAGCTCCGGAATGGTCCGGAGGTAAAGATTCATATATAGGATGTCCCAGTTTGGTCGTCGGAAAAGTTTCGGGCTCATCGGTAGTGTACCGGGAGTATCGGTAGTGCACCGGGAGTGCCGGTAGTGTACCGGGGGACCTCCGGGAGGGGTATTTCGACCCCAAGAGGTCCATGGGCTGTGGGAGAATAATAACGAGCCCTTATTGGGCTGGGAAAACAGCCACAAAGTCCCATGGCGCAGGAGAGAAAGTCCTAAAGCAAAAAGTGGAAAATCAGCCAATAGGAGGCAATCCTACTCCAACTAGGATTGGAGGTGAAGTAGGATTGCTCCCACCTCCTATTTCGGCCGACACAAAGGCCTTGGCTGCCTCTCCTCTCCTCTCCTCCTATGTATACTAGTGGATTGGGTGGTTTTTGGACAGAATTTCCGGCCACGTGCTACCCGTTTCACTTAGGCGAAGCCCTGCCGGAATCACTCCACCACCATCACCGGAGCGCCGTCACGCTGCCGGTGAACTCTCTCTCCTCTCCACCTCCTCTTGCTGGATCAAGACGGTGGAGATCGTCACATCAAGCTGCACGTGTGCTGAACGCGGAGGTGCCGTCCGTTCGCCGCTAGATCGGAAGGACCGTGATCGAGATCACGAGACGGGTCGTGATGAGATCGCGGGACGGACCGTGATGAGTTCGCGGGACAGATCGTGATCAAGATCGTGAGACGGATTGTGATCAGATCGCGGGACGGATCGTGATGAGTTCACGGGACGGATCGTGATTGGATCGCGGGACGGATCGTGATGAGATCGCGGGACGCTCGGCGATTTGGATCGCGAAGATGTTCGACTACACCAACCGCGTTTCTTAACGCTTCCCGCTTAGCGATCTACAAGGGTATGTAGATCCACTCTCCCTCTCATAGATGCTCATCACCATGGATAGGTTTGCGTGTGCGTAGGAAATTTTTTCTTTCCCATGCGACGTTCCCCAACACCTATACCTTATGGACTAATTTGGAGAAATGATATACAAAAATTTCCTTAGGAAATCTAGATGAAATTCTTCATAAAACCATTGTTCTTCACAAAATGAAGCCTAGTGATACAAACTTTGATAAATGCCTATATGAGCTCCATGATCTTATGCGTGCTAAAGGATATGTCACCACTATCAACAACAATATCTTTGAAGCCATTCGCATTCATAAACTTGAACATTGTCATGATCACTATTCTAACGAATCTGTATTTCTTTATGCCGAGGATTCCCCACTTGATGATGACAATGCGGAACATGGATACTATTTTGAATATGAGTTGTTCGACATCGAGCATGAGAAGATCATGAATAATCTGAGCCTTATGGCAAACCTTAAGGATTACATGTCTGGAGGAAAAGAGTGGATTCTTGACAGCGGATGTACAAATCATATGACTGGTGATAAAGAAATGTTCCAAGAGATCACGCCTAATCAAGGTCCTTGACGGTACGTGACCTTTGGAGACAACTCTAAGGGTAAGGTACTTGGCCTTCGTAAGGTGGCCATATCCCATTATAGCTCTATTCAAAATCTTATGCTTGTTGAATCCCTTAGTTACAACTTCTTTCCGTATCTAGACTTGCCGATTTTGGATGCAATGTTCTATTCACCAAAGTAGATTGTCAAGCGTTTCATCATGATGATCATAAAATGGTCTTTACCGGTTTCCCTAGAGGTGATCTATACATTGTTGATTTCTCTAAAAGATCCAAGCCTCGCACTTGTTTAATTGCAAAATCTTCTAAAGTTTGGATTTGGCATAGAAGACTTGGACATGTAGGCTTGCGAAATCTAGATAAGCTAATAAAATGTGATCATATACTTGGAGTTAAAGATGTTATTTTTGACAAAGATAGACTTTGTTGTGCTTGTCAAGCTGGAAAGCAAGTAGGTGGAAGTCATCCCGTTAAGAATATCATGACTACTAGGAGACCACTCGAGTTACTTCACATGGATCTTTTTGGTCCCAATGCTTACAAGAGTCTCGGTGGAAATTCCTATGGTCTAGTTATAGTTGATGATTTTTCCAGATTTACGTGGGTATTCTTTCTTGATGATAAGTCACAGGTTCAAAATATCTTCAATAACTTCGCTCGCAAAGTGCAAAATCAGTTCGAAGTGAAGATCAAGAAGGTTCAGTGCGATAACGGATCGGAGTTCAAGAACACCCATGTGGATACCTTTCTTGACGAAGAATGTGTCTCACATGAGTTCTCGGCTACATACACACCTCAACAAAATGGAGTTGTTGATAGGAAGAACATGAGGCTCATTGGGATGGCAAGAACGATGCTTGACGAATACAAGACACCAAGGCACTTTTGGGCAGAAGCCGTTGAAACAGCATGTCATCCCACAAAACGACTTTACTTGCACAAGCTTCTCGGCAAAACAGCATACGAGCTACTCACCGGTAACAGACCCCAAGTCGGATACTTTCTGGTATTTGGCTCAAAACGCTACATTCTTGATAAGCATCATCGTACTAAATTTTCTCCTAAATCTCATTAAGGATTCCTACTTGGTTACGGATCGAACTCTCACACTTACCGTGTCTACAACAACTTCACTCGAAAAGTTGAATAGACAGTAGATGTGAAGTTTGATGAATCTAATGGTTCGCAAGTCGAACAATTGCCAAATGATGTAGGTGATAAGGATCCTACGGAAGCCATTCTAGATCTACCCATTGGCAAGATTCGTCCTATGGAGGTGAAAGAAAGTACTTCATCAACTCAAGTGGAAGCCCCTACCTCATGTCAAGGTGAACCTCAACACGACATGGAGGCATCCACAAGCAATACTCGACAAGATGATGAACAGGAGGAGGTGCATCATGAAGATCCACCACAACCACCTTCACCACCACCTCAAGGGAATGACACCTTCAACAACAATGAAGATGAACGAGATGATGAAGAAGAAGAAGAAGCTCCACCATCTAATAATCGGAAGCTGACCCGAGTTCGACCTCAAGTGACTAAGAACCATCCCCTAAACCAAATCTTGAGGGAAATACAAAGAGGGAGAATCTTTTGCTCTAAAACCCGTCTAGCTAACTTTTATGAACATTATTCTTTCATCTCTAGTATTGAGCCTTTAAAGGTAGAACAAGATCTTGAACACGCGGATTGGGTGAATTGAATGCATGAAGAGCTACACAACTTCTAGAGGAACAAAGTATGGACACTCGTGGAGAAGCCCAAAGATGAGCACAACATCATCGTAACCAAATGGGTGTTTCTAAACAAACAAGACAAAGACGGTCAAGTCGTACGCAACAAGGCTCGTCTCGTAGCTCAAGGATATACGCAAGTCGAAGGAATGGACTATGGTGAGAGTTCTGCCCCAGTCGCTAGACTTGAAGATATATGTATTCTTCTTGCTTATGCCAATCACCAGGATATCACGCTTTATCAAATGGACATCAAAACTGCATTTTTAAATGGTGATATTGAAGAAGAGGTTTTTGTTAAGCAACCACCTGGTCTCATGAATCCTAAGAAACCTAATCATGTTTACAAGCTTCGTAAAGCTCTTTATGGTCTTAAGCAAGCTCCTCATGCTTGGTATAAATGATTAACGAACTTTCTTATCGAAAAAGGTTTTGAAATTGGTAAAATTGATGCAACCTTGTTCACTAAAAGAGTTAATGGAGAATTATTTCTATGCCAAATCTATGTGGATGATATTATCTTTGGCTCTACTAACCCTCAATTTAGTGAAAGATTCAGAAGGTTGATATCCGAGAAGTATGAGATGTCTATGATGTGAGAGCTGAAATTCTTTCTTGGATTGAAAATAAAGCAATCAAGCGAAGGAACTTTCATTTCTGAAACTAAGTACACCAAGGACTTGATCAAGAAGTTCAGCATGCAGGATTGAAAAGGTATGAAAAACCCCATGCCCACTATCGGACACGTTGATCTTACCAGGGAGGATGAAGTAGTTGATCAAAAGTTTATCAATCTATGGTAGTTTCTTTGTTATATCTATGTGCACCTCGTCCCTATATTATGCTTAGTGTTTGCATGTGTGCTAGATATCAAGCTGCACCTAAAGAGTGTCATCTTTTGGCTGTGAAATGTATTATGAGATAGTTGATACAAACACCAAACTTTGGCATTTGGTATCCCTAGGGATCTTGTTTTGATCTTGTTGGCTATTCTGATTCGGACGATGCCGGAGACAAGGTTGATAGAAAATCCACCTCGGGTACTTGTCAATTTTTAGATATATCTCTTGTGTCTTGGTCCTCCAAGAAAAAAAACTCGGTATCTCTATCTACTGCAGAAGTTGAGTATATTGATGCTAGATCTTGTTGTGCGCAATTACTATGGATGACACAAACGCTTAAAGATTATGGTATTCATGTTAAAAATGTTCCATTATTTGTGACAATGAAAGTTCTATTAAAATTGGACATAATCCTGTGCAACCTTCCCGAACCAAGCATATCCAAGTTCGACATCATTTCATTTGTGATCATGTTGCCAAAGGAAATATCAATCTTAAGTATGTTCGTACTAACAAACAACTGGAAGATATCTTTACTAAGCCACTTGATGACAAGACATTTTTTCATTTGAGGAGTGAGTTGAACATCATTGATGCTTCAAACTTGATCTAGACTCACTCGGTTGCAAGCAAGGAAATGAGCTTAATTATTGTCTCCATGATCCCACAACTCATTATCATATGCCATGAAATTCTATGCTCCCTTGTATTGCATCTAACCTTTTGTAGGTACTTGGAAGAACTTCATTCCAGAAGGTTGCCATCAACTCCAATCATAAGCAATCTTGTCATTACCAAGTATCCACAACCCCTCTTGATGATGGAAGGAAGAAGACAACAAAAATATCCTTGACATATACTTGATCTTAGTCGCAAATCTATAAGTGGTATCACATCAATAAGATATCTCCATTGTTCTTCCTTGCATGACTAACCTTAGTAGGTGATGAGTGTACTAGAACGAGAAGGAATGCTTCAAACTCAAGATTATCTTCATCAACCTCAAGCATCCTCAACAAAAGTTCACCTACGAGCAGCGTTATCAACATCATTCAAAGGTATGTACTCATATCCTTGAAAAGGCTTTACTCCAATTCATGGGCTAAAGCAACTCAAGAGATATAAAGACATCAAAATGCTTAATCGAAAAACGGTAACCCAATTTTGAGCTTAAACGATGAGTATGACCTATGATCAAGTATTCTTGCTTGACTCCTAAGTCAATATACTCTAATATAGGTGACCTAGTCACCGCCCATCATTTAGTTAAGAAAGTTGTGTGGTTTGCTCTCTTATTGCATGACTTCTTGTAACCACTCAAATCTTATCTATTTGATGTCCTTTGTAAATCTTTCGCATTTTCCTTTTGAAACAATTACATTTGTCTCTTTGGAACAGAATCTTGGTTTATCTTTCAGCATCACCGATATAAATAACTCGGTCCTACCGAATTCGCACATAAGCTGCAACACACAAATCTTGGTACTATCGATTTATTAATCTCGGAGCCACCGATTCTCTTGGAGTTCAAATATTATGTTTTCCTGATCCAGTTTACTTTGTTTACTATTCTCGAGACAATCTTGTTCCTTCAATGACCCCTTCTCAAAAAAAACTTCATCCTAAAGGGGGAGACGAAAACTCTAATTTGTTACAGGAAGAGAAGCTACATTCAATGATTCCCTTAGTCTTTTATTGGACCCTACTTTTAATGACCCTTGATCTCTAGGATCCCTTCCTTATCAATGATCCATGTCACTGCTCCCAAGTTTAACCTTTTTGGTACTTGATGCCAAAGGGGGAGAATATCAAAGCTTCATGCTAAAGGGGGAGCCACATGCTTATGTAAAAGGGGAGATGGAACTTAGGGGGAGAGGAAAATACATAATATCTAAAGGGGAGAGAAAACTACTGTTGAATTTGATATCTTACTTTTCTCATCCTATCTAATCGCAATATCTACATGCTAAGATTCAGGGGGAGAGGATGAACTATTACTTTCATATCTAAAGGGGAGAAAGTTCTAAAGAATTTATGCCTAAGGGAGAGACATATTAATCTTAAGGATTATCATTCCTTATATGTTCTCCATATCTTGGTATCTTTGAGTTCCATTTGCTTCTGTATAGTAGAACACTCTTGTGTTTCCTAACATTGTTTTATCAAGTGTGTCTCTACTACTAGAATGCTCAAGAGCTCAAGGTAAGTATATGCATTATATCTTTGATCAACATGATCTCTTGCTTCTTGCACATATTGTTTGCCACAGTGAAGTCTTGATCAAGGATATACATTTCATTCACATATATTGATGCATATAGCCAAGATACACATGACTCCTTATATCCCTTCATCCATATGTGTGTCCATGCATACCAAAGCAAATATCCCTTAATGTACTACACACACTTAGGAGGAGCAAATGTAAGTCATGTGTTTCTCAAAGTCTTCATTGCATCCGTCCATATCGTCATTTGTAGCTTTGATTCTATGTTGTCATCAATTACCAAAAAGGGGGAGATTGAAAGCACAATATGTGCCCTTGGTGGTTTTGCAAATTCATGACAACATACATTGTCTCTTGGACTAACACCTATATCTAGTATATTTATGATGATAGTCCATGAAGATCTAAGTTGGCAAAAAGGTTGAGGAGATTGTGGAATTACCCCAAGATGCAAGGAAATAGCTTGTCCATGCCTCAAGCAAGAGGACACTACATTTCATATTTGTGAGAAATCACTTTGAGTCTATAGGAAAGCCAATACTATTAAAAGGGGGGTAGAGTTTGGATGGTGAACAATACGCTCAAATGTGTTCAAGTGATAGTCACCAAGACATCCACATTCTCTCACACCAAAGTCTGTCCTAAGCCAAATATACCAAATCGGTGCGACCAACTTTACTATCCCGGTGCCACCGAGTTCCAAACCCTAGACAGACTCAGCCAAACCCCTAACACTTTGGTACAGCCGACACTTCACTCGATGCCACCAAGTTGGGTTGCCAACTTTCTGTTACGCAAATTCGCATTTTTGGTCTGACCGAGAATGGTGAATCAGCGTCACCGAGTTTGGTAATTCTGACCGTTGGTCACCTTGTCGGTGCAACCGAGAGTTATATATCTGTCCATCCGAGATTCAAAAGTTGCCACTTTTTGTCACTTCGATACCACCGAGTTTTACACTTTGGTGTCACCGAGTCTGACTTATTGTGTGTAATGGTTGGATTTTTTGAGATGGAAATATATACCCCTTCTCCACCACCTACTCGATAGAGAAGCACTCAGACCTATTCCGTACCTATCCTACTCAGTTTTCTGAGACAGAACCACCTCCCTTGTGTTGAGGTCAAGATCTTCCGCTCCAACCATATGGATCTTGATTTCTAGCCTCCCGAAGTTGCTTTCCACCAATCCCATCTCTTCTACCAAGCCAAATCTGTGTTAGAGAGATTGTGTGTTGAGGATTCTATCATCTTGAATCACAAGAGCAAGGAGTTCATCGTCATTACCAAGCCTATTACCTTTTAGTGGGTGGTGCCTCTTAGATTGGTTAGGTGTCGCTTGGGAGCCTCCTACTTCGTGTTGTGGAGTGAACTAAGAAGTTTTTAAGGGCAAGGAGATCGCCTACTTCGTGAAGATCTACCCACAGTTAGGCTAGTCCTTCGTGGACGGAAGCCGCATGGAATAGTCAAGGTTGCTTCTTCATGGAACCCTCCGTGGGTAGAGCCCTCCGTGGACTCTAGCGACCGTTACCCTCCATGGGTTGAAGACTCCATGAACATGGACGTACAATAGCACCACCTATCAGAACCACAGGAAAAATCATCATGTCATCACTTGTGTTTGATCTTCCTATCCCATCTCTTTACTTACATGTCCAATGTCTTTACTTTCCGCTGCCATACTCGTAGACTTGCATGTGTAGGGATGTTAGACTATCTAGACTTGTTGAAATCATTAAAATCTGCCAACCAAACAACTTGGTAAAAGGTTAGATTTTAAATTTATGCTAGTAGTCTATTCACCCCCTCTCTAGACACGCCTGTCTCGATCCTACAGATGGTCCAACGGGTGAGGGGCTAAGGGTCCAGTTAGGCTCCTGATTCGTGATGCTTAGGAGTCCCCCTTGACTTACGAGCGGCTCCAATACCTTTCCTCGCCAGCTTTTCCGAAGATGGGCGCGTGAAGACCAAGTTCAGCAGACCTGGGAAGGTGGCGTGTACTAGGCTTGACCTGGTGGCAGCCCCCCGTGCAGCCCCCTCCTGAGTGTATCCCCGAGGAACGCAGCGAGAAGGGGGGACACTAGGGACCTTCCCGAGGTTGGGTGCAGCCATTGGGGGCACCCTCAGTTGTTTATCCCCCCGCACCTGGCGTGGGGCTTCCACATTGCATGGGCATAGCCATTGGAGGGTTGTGTCGTCTACCAGCACGGAGTTGTGGCTTCCACATTGCGTGGGCATAGCCAGTGGTGGGCCGTGTTGACTTCTCCGCCAACGCTAGGCTATAGCTTCCACATTGCATGGGCATAGTCATTGGTGGACCGTGTCGACTGCCAGCACGAGGTTGGGGCTTCCACATTGCGTGGGCATAGTCATTGGTGGATCGTGTTGACTTATCCGCCAGCGGTGGGCTGTGGCTGCCGCATTGCGTGGGAAGGGACCCCTCTACGTCCTTGGGGGTCCCCGGGCATGTACAACCCATAGAGTTCATACGCATGGCCGACATAGTAGAACTAGGAGGTGTATCTGGGAGCTCACAAGGGCGCTTTGGCCTCACGAGGTCCCTACCTCAAAGGCGGTTTGCGCCTGAGTCTTCTCATAGATGGGGACGTCTGAAGCCCTGCTGAATTCTTATTCTTGGGTGAGGCAGGTTGGGAGTCCTTTTGGCACTCTACATCATCAGGTCCTGGTCTCGCACATTTCCCCACCACCATTAGGTACTGCCGGAAACCAAGGACGCAATTCACGGGGCGAGGCCCTGACACTCCTGACACCGACCGAAAAGCAAGGTCGACATCACGGGGTCAAGTGGAATTATGACGAGTAAGGTTGTTGAGGAGCCCACTTCGACGCTCAAGTGGCTCTTTGTCGGCAGGTCCTAGTCTCGTACATTTCCCTACCACCACAGTATATGACTGGAAACCAAGGATGCAACTGCAGGGCAAGGCCCCGACACTCCTGCGGCTGACCGGAAACCAAGGACAACATCAAGGGGTCAAGTGGCATTACGACCGGTAAGGCTCCTGAAGCGCGGTGCTCAGGAGCCCCCTTTGACGCCCGAGCGACTCCCATTCCGCCCTGTCTGCTGCTGCCTCAGGAGGCCGTGGAGCCTCCCGAGACTCCGTGTCGAGGCACCATGTGGCGGTCAAAGCCACGAGTGGGGGTCGACCGCCCCAAGATGCAAGCCCCCTGAGGCGATAGGGCCTTGCATCCCAGCTCTGAGGTACCCCAGGAAGGGTTGTAATGCACACCCTTTGCAAGACACCAACCCAAAGGGGGTGGTACGGCGCATTCACGCCGGTAAGGAGCCATGCAAGCAAGGCAGAACGTTAGAAAGCAGACGAAATACATGAGAAACTAGTGAAATAAGCATAAAAGAGGCAACTGCAGGGGTGCGCCCTGATCACCTAAGGATAACGCCGCCTAGTGGGCGCCCTCAAATGGAGCAAACCAAAAAATTACCTGGCAACAACCAACAAAAAGGGGTCACCTGGCGGCCAAGCCGCTGAAGAGCTGAAGCTGCTGGCTTAGCCTGATCTTTCACCTCCACGAGCGCGACCTTCATGGGACCATCGTGTCCGGAGGCTCGGAACCTTCGCCAGGTCCAAGAATCTCCTCCAATTCCTCGAAACGCCTCGCCAGGCAAGGCATGAGCATGGCTCGGTAAAGGCGCTGGAACGTGACACCTGCGTTTCCCAGTCCGAAGGGCATGTAGATGTAGGCATTCGGGTTGACCCATCCATGATCGGTGTGCGCTGGCTAGAAGGGGCCATGAGTTGTGGCACTGTTAATTGCGAGCTGGTTGACACAGACGCGCGGCTGGTCAGCCTTGCCGATGATGGAGGCTGCAATTGATGGTGTTGGACAACCCCCGCTTTGCATGACATGTGCTTCTCGAAGCTCCTCGATCGCTCTGATGACGGACTCTTGTGAGCTCGGCGCCCTGTACCGTGCCTTTAGGTTGGGCTCGAGTGCCTCTCTTGTCTCACCGGTCAGACCCAAAGCTCCCTGGGTGGGAGCCCCTGGGCACATCCCAAGAGTGGCACCGAGCGAGTCTTACTATGCCGTGGGGGGTGGGTCCCCATCCCTAGACACGGGCCTCGAGGCCCCCGGGCGCCCCGTGGAAGTGAGCCGCTTCTTCTTTTTGTGCGGGTCCTCATGGGGCAGGGCCTCCTCCTTGTCGTCCGAGCGTTCGGCTGCCTTGGCGCGGTAAGCATGCTCGAGGGTGCAGACAACATCCTTCTTGTCGTAAGTGATGGTGATAACACCACCACTCCCTGGCATCTTGAGGATGTTGTAGCTGTGGTGGGTCACCGCCATGAACTTGGCAAGGGTTGGGTACCCTAGGATCGTGTTGTATGAAAGGTGGATATGCGCGATGTCGAAGTCGATGATCTCGGTGTGGTAGTTATGGCGCCCGCCGAAGGTGACCGGCAAACGCACTTGCCTGATGGGCATGGTGGATCCGTCCATGACACGTGAGAAAGGCTTGGTCGGCATAAGCTGATCATACACTACCTGGAGCATCTCGAAGGTCTCAATGGAGAGGACGTCGAGCCCCACTACACTGTCGATGAGGGTCTTAGTGATGAGTGAAAGCACAACATGCTCCCTTGGTGGTTTTGATAATTCATGACAACATACATTGTCTCTTGGACTAACACCTCTATCTAGTGTATTTCAGATAATAGTCCATGGAGAGTTGAGTTGGCAAAAGGAATGTGGAAATTGTGGACTTACCCCAAGATGCAAGGAAATAGGTTGGCCAAGCTTCAAGCAAGAGGACTCTATATTTTACATTTGGGAGAAATCACTTTGAGTCCATAGGAAAGCAATACTATTAAAAGGGGGTAAGATTTAGTTGGTGAACAAAATGCTCATACATGCACAAGTGATAGTCACCAAAAACATCCACAATCTCTACCATGAAAGTCAGTCTATAACCAAACATTCAAAATTGGTGCAACCAACATTCCTATCCCAGTGCCACCAATTCCAAACCCTAGACAGACTCAGCTAAACCATAACCCTTCGGTGCCATAGAGTTACTTTGCCAACTTTCTGTTACGCAAGTTCACATTTTTAGTCTGTCCGAGAATGTTGAATTGGCGTCACCGAGTTTGGCAATTCTGACCGTTGGTCACCTTGTCGGTGCAACCGAAATTCCTATATCGGTCTCACCGAGATTCAAAAGTAGCCACCTTTTGGTCACTTCGGTACCATCGAGATTAACACATTGTTGTCACCGAGACTGACTTATTGTGTGTAACGGTTGGATTTTTGGGGATGCCTATATATACCCCTCCACCACCACTCACACGACAGAGAAGCATTCAGAACTATCCTATCAGATTTTCTGAGAGAGAACCACATACCATTATGTTGAGCTCAAGATCTTCCACTCCAACCATATGGATCTTGATTTCTAGCCTCTCCAAGTTCCCTTCCACCAATCCCATCTCTTATACCAAGCCAAATCTGTGTGAGAGAGATTAAGTGTTGAGGAGTCTATCATCCTGAAGCACAAGAGCAAGGAGTTCATCATCATTATCGAGCCTATTAACTTTTGGAGGGTGGTGCCTCCTAGATTGGTTAGGTGTTGCTTGGGAGCCTCCTACTTCCTGTTATGGAATGAACCAAGAAGTTTGTAAGGGCAAGTAGATCGCCTACTTCGTGAAGATCTACCCATAGTGAGGCTAGTCCTTCGTGGATGGAAGCTGTATGGAATAGTCAAGGTTGCTACTTCGTGGACCCTTATGGGTGGAGCCCTTCGTGGACTCTCGCAACCGTTATCCTTCGTGGGTTGAAGACTCCATAAATGTGGACGTACGATAGCACCACTTATCGGAACCACGGGAAAAATCCTTGTGTCTCCAACTACGTTTGATCTTCCTATCCCATCTCTTTACTTCACATATAATGTCTTTACTTTCCGCTGCCATATTTGTAGACATGCATGTGTAGGGCTGTTAGATTTGCTAGACTTGCTAAAATAGTTAAAATCTGCCAACCAATTAACTTGGGAAAAGGTTAGGTTTTAAATTCTTGCTAGTAGTCTATTCACCCCCCTCTAGACACTCTTCTAGCGATCCTACAAGCGGTATCAGAGCTTTGGTCTCCATTGCTTTGGTTTAATCACCTTGGCGGAAGACGGATGTGTCTATAGTAGAGAGTTTGAGTTGTAGAGTGCCTAGTCTTGATGGAGAGTACTATAGTCAATGGAAGAATACCATGATTGATCTATTTGATAAATTCCATTTGACAAAATATATTCAAAACCCCTATGTTCTCCCTATTGATGAATTGCATCCCACACACGAAAGGGAAATTAACATGCTTGGTAACCTAAGAACTATCAATCTTATTGTTAGAGGTTTACCAAGATTCGTGCTTTCTCAATTGAAGAATTTTGCATGTGCCAATACCTTGTGGATTGATTTAGAGAAATGATATCCAAATCTTTCATTGGGAAATCTTGATGAAATTCTTCATAAAACTGTTGCTTTTCACAGAATGAAGCCTAGTGATCCAAACTTTGATAAATGCATATTTGAGCTCCGTGATCTTATGCGTGCTAAAGGAGATGTCACCACTATCAACAACATTATCTTTGAAGCTATTCGCATTCATAAACTTGAACATTGTCATGATCATTATTCTAACGAATCTCTTGTTCTTTATGACGAGGATTTCCCACTCGATGATGACAATGTGGAACATGACTATCTTGGGGAAGATGAGTTGTTCGACATCGATCATGAGAAGATCATGAAGAATCTGAGTCATATGGCAAACTTCAAGTATTATATGTTCGGAGGAAAACAGTGGATTCTCGACAATGGATGTACGGATCATATGACTGGTGATAAACACATGTTTCAAGAGATCACGCCTAATCAAGGTCCTCGAAGGTACGTGACCTTTGGAGACAACTCTAAGGGTAAGGTACTTGGCCTTGGTAAGGTAGCCATATCCCATGATAGCTCTATTAAAAAATTTATGATTGTTGAATCCCTTGGGTACAATCTTCTTTCCATATCTAGACTTGCTCACTTCGGTTTCAATGTGTTATTCTTGAAAGTCGACTACCAAGTGTTTCGTCAAGATAATCATAAAATGGTCTTTACCGGTTTTCGTAGAGGTGATCTATATATTGTTCATTTCACTAAGAAATCCAAACCTCACACTTTTTTAATTGCAAAATCTTCCAGAGGTTGGCTTTGGCATAGAAGACTAGGACATGTTAGCAATCGTAATTTAGACAAGCTTATTAAAGGTGATCATATACTTGGTCTTAAAGATGTTATCTTTGACAAAGATAGACTTTGTAGTGCTTGTCAAGCTAGAAAACAAGTAGGTGGAAGTCATCCCGTTAAGAAATATCATGACTACTAGGAGACCACTCGAGTTACTTCACATGGATCTTTTTGGTCCCAATGCTTACAAGAGTCTCGGTGGAAATTTCTATGGTCTAGTTATAGTTGATGATTTTTCCATATTTACGTGGGTATTATTTCTTGATGATAAGTCGCAGGTTCAAAAGATCTTCAAGAACTTCGCTCGCAAAGCGCAAAATCAGTTTGAAGTAAAGATCAAGAAGGTTCGGAGCGATAACAAATCGGATTTCAAGAACACTCATGTGGATGCCTTTATTGACGAAGAAGGTGTCTCACATGAGTTCTCGGCTACGTACACACCTCAACAAAAATGGAATTGTTGAGAGGAAGAACTAGATGCTCATTGAGATGGCAAGAATGATGCTTGACGAATACAAGACACCAGGACACTATTGGGCAAAAGCTGTTGAAACAGCATGTCATGCCACAAACCGACTTTACTTGCACAAGCTTCTCGGTAAAACGGCATACGATCTACTCACCGGTAACAAACCCCAAGTCGGACACTTTCGGGTATTTGGCTCAAAGTGCTACATTCTTGATAAGCATCGTCGTACTAAATTTGCTCCTAAATCTCATGAAGGATTCCTACTTGGTTATGGATCGAACTCTCACACTTACCGTGTCTACAACAACTTCACTTGAAAAGTTGAAGAGACGGTAGATGTGAAGTTTGATGAATCTAATGGTGCGCAAGTCGAACAATTGCCAAATGATGTAAGTGATAAGGATCCTTCGGAAGCTATTTTAGATCTACCCATCGGCAACATTCTTCCCATGGAGGTGAAATAAAGTACTTCATTAACTCAAGTGGAAGCCCCTACTTCACGTCAAGGTGAACCTCAACATGACATGGAGGCATCCACGAGCAGTACACGACGAGACGATGAAGAGGAGGAAGATCATCATGAAGATCCACCACAACCATCTTCACTATCACCTCAAGGGAACGACACCTTCAACAACAACGAAGATGAAGGAAATGATGAAGAAGAAGAAGAAGCCCCACCATCCAACAATTGGAAGCTGACCCGAGTTCGAGCTCAAGTGACCAAGAACCATCCCCTAAACCAAATCTTTGGTGATATACAAACAGGGAGAATCACTCGCTCTAAAAACCCTCTAGCTAATTTTTGTGAGCATTATTCTTTCATATCTAGCATTGATCCTTTGAAGGTAGAACAAGCTCTTGAAGACACGGATTGGGTGACGCTATGCATGAAGAGCTTCACAACTTCGAAAGGAACGATGTGTGGACACTCGTGGATAAACCCGAAGATGAGAACAACATCATCGGAACCAAATGGGTGTTTCGTATTAGACAAGACGAAGACGATCAAGTCGTGCACAATAAGGCTCGTCTCGTGGCCCAAGGATATACGCAAGTCGAAGGTATGGACTATAGTGAGACTTATGCCCCGTCGCTAGATTTGAAGCTATTCGTATTCTTCTTGGTTATGCTAATCACCATGATATCACGCTTTATCAAATGGACATCAAAAGTGCATTTTTAAATGGTGAAATTGAAGAGGAGATTTATGTTAAGAAACCACCTGGATTTGTGAATCCTAAGAAACCTAATCCTGTTTACAAGCTTCGTAAAGCTCTTTATGGACTTAAGCAAACCCCTTGTGCTTGGTATAAATGTTTTATGAAGTTTCTCATTGAAAAAGGTTTTGAAATTGGTAAAATTGATACAACCTTGTTCACTAAGAGTGTTAATGGTGAATTATTTGTGTGCCAAATCTATGTGGATGATATTATGTTTGGTTCCACTAACCCTCAATTTAGTGAAAGATTTGGAAGGTTGATGTCTGACAAGTATGAGATGTCTATGATGTGTGAGCTAAAATCCTTTCTAGGATTGCAAATCAAGCAATCAAGAGAAGGAACTTTCATCTCTCAAACTAAGTATACCAAGGACTTGATCAAGAAGTTCAACATGCAGGAGTACAAAGGTATGTAAACTCCTATGCCCACTAGTGGACATGTTGACCTTACCACGGAGGATGAACCGGCTGATCAAAAGGTTTATAGATCTATGATTGCTTCATTGCCATATCTATGTGCACCCCGTCTCGATATTATGCTTAGTGTTTGCATGTGTGCTAGATATCAAGCTGCACCTAAAGAGTGTCATCTTTTGGGTGTGAAACGTATTGTGAGATACTTGATACAAACACAAAACTTTTGCATTTGCTATCTGAAGGGATCTTCTTTTAATCTTGTTGGCTATTCCGATTCCGACTATGCCGGTGAAAAAGTTGACAAAAAATCCACCTCAGGTACTTGTCAATTTTTGGGTAGATCTCTTGTGTCTTGGTCCTCCAAGAAACAAAACTCGGTATCTCTATCTACTGCCAAAGCTGAGTACATTGCAGCTAGATCTTGTTGTGTGCAATTACTATGGATGACACAAACGCTTAAGGATTATGGAATTTATGTCAAGAATGTTCCATTACTTTGTGACAATGAAAATGCTATTAAAATTGGACATAATCCTGTGGAACATTCTCCAACTAAGCATATTCAAGTTCGACATCATTTCATTCATGATCACATTGCCAAAGGAGATATCAATCCTAAGCATGTTCTCACTAACAAGCAATTGGTCGATATCTTTACTAAGCCACTTGATGAGAAAACATTTTGTCACTTGAGGACTGAGTTGAACATCATCGATGCTTCAAACTTAAGCTAGACTCAGTCAGTTGCAAGCAAGGGTATGAGCTTTCTTGTTATTTCCATGTTCCCATAACTCGTTACCATATGACATGGAATTCTATGATCCATTGTATTGCATCTAACCTTTTGTAAGTACTTGGAAGAACTTCATTCCACAAGATTACCATCAACTCCAATTATAAGCAATCTTGTCATTACCAAGTATCCACAACCCCTCTTGATGATGGAAGGAAGAAGACAACAAAAGCATATACTTGGCATATACTTGATCTTTGATGCAAAATCTATAAGTGGTATCATGTCAATAGGATATATCCATTGGTCTTCCTTGCATGACTAACCTTTGTAGGTGACTAGTGAACTAGAACGAGAAGGATTGCTCCCAATTCAAGACGATTTTCATTAACCTTGATGATCCTCAACAAGTTCACCTACGAGCAACGTCATCAACATCACTCAAAGGTATGTACTTATATCCTTGAAAAGGCTTTACTCGAAGTGATGGGCTAAACCAACTCAAGTGATATGAAGACATTAAAGTGCTTAATCAAAAATTGGTCACCCCATTTGAGGTTAACGTAGAGTCTGACCTATGATCAAGTATTCTTGCTTGTCTCCTAAGTCAATATTCTCTAATATAGGTGACCTAATCACCGCAAATCATCTAGTTAAGAATCTTGTGTGGTTTACTCTCTATTTGCATGATCTCTCATAACCACTCAAATCTTATCTATTTGATGTCCTTTGTAAATTTTGCATTCTTTCATTTTGAAACTATTTCTTTTGTCTCTGTGAAAATAGAAACTTGGTCTCTCATTCGGAGCCACCGATATAAATAACTCGGTTCTAGCGAATTTGTAGATGAGCTGCACTACACAATCTTGGTACCATCGATTTATTTATCCCGGAGTCACCGATTTTCTTTTCTAAATATGTGTTTCTTAAATGTTTTATTGGTTCTTGTGATGTACTTGTTCCTTCGATGACCCCATTATAAAAAATTAGGGGGAGAAGAACAAACAACACTTCGGGGGAGAAGTTCTTTATTCAAGGATCCCTAGCTCCAAGGAGAAGGAAACTAAAATTTGAAAAAGGGAGAGAAGTTACATTCCATGATTCCCTTAGTTCGTTTCTATGAACCCTACTTTGAATGACCCTTGTTCTCGAGGATCCCTTCCTTGTCAATGATCCTTGTCACTACTCCTAAGCTTAACCTTTTTGGTAATTTATGCCAAAGTGGGAGAATGTCAAAGCCTTATGATAATGGGAGAGTTACACGCTTATGCAAAGAGGGAGATATGATTTAGGGGGAGAGGAAAATATCAAAAGTTCACACTTATATATACAAGGGGAGAATAACAATGTGGGGGAAAAAACTATTTTTGGGAAAAGTCTAAATTCAACGAAGGATTACCTTTTCTCATCCTATACAATCCCAATATCTACATGCTGAGATTCACGGGGAGAGGATGAACTACCACTTTCACATCTAAGGGTTGAAAAGCTAAAGGATTAATGCCAAGGGGATACCAAGATATAGTGTTTTATTGTTTGAGTTCTATTGCTTTTGTTTAGTAGAATACTCTTGTGTTTTATAACTTTGTTTTCTCAAGTGTGTCTCTATTACTAGAATGCTCAAGAACTCAAGGTAAGTATATGCAGCATATCTTTGATCAAGATGATCTCTTGCTTCTGGCACATATTGTTTGCAAGAGTGAAGTATTGAACGAGGATACATCTCATTCATATATATTTTGATGCATATAGCCAAGATACACATGACTTCCTATATCCCTTCATCTATATGTGTGTCCATGCATTCCAAAGCACCTATCCTTTAAAGTGCTGCACACATTTAGGGGAAGCTCATGTGTTTCTCAAAGTCCTCATTACATCCATGCATATATTTATTTGAATCTTTGATTGTATGCTGTCATCAATTACCAAAAAGGGGGAGATTGAAAGCACAACATGCTCCCTTGGTGGTTTTGATAATTCATGACAACATACATTATCTCTTGGACTAACACCTCTATCTAGTGTATTTCAGATAATAGTCCATGGAGAGTTGAGTTGGCAAAAGGATTGTGGAGATTGTGGACTTACCCCAAGATGAAAGGAAATAGGTTGGCCAAGCTTCAAGAAAGAGGACTCTATATTTTACATTTGTGAGAAATCACGTTGAGTCCATAGGAAAGCCAATACTATTAAAAGGGGGGTAAGATTTAGTTGGTGAACAAAATGCTCATACGTGCACAAGTGATAGTCACCAAAAACATCCACAAGCTCTCCCACCAAAGTCAATCTATAACCAAATATTCAAAATCGGTGCAACCAACATTCCTATCCCGGTGCCACCAATTCCAAACCCTAGACAGACTCGGCCAAACCCTAACCCTTTGGTGCAGCCGACACTGCTTTCGGTGCCATAGAGTTATGTTGCCAACTTTCTGTTATGCAAGTTCAAATTTTCAGTCTGTCCGAGAATGTTGAATGGGCGTCACCGAGTTTGGCAATTCTAACCGTTGGTAACCTTGCTGGTGCAACCGAAATTCCTATATCGGTCTCACCGAGATTCAAAAGTAGCGACCTTTTGGTCACTTCGGTACCACCGAGATTAACACATTGGTGTCACCGAGTCTGACTTATTGTGTGTAAAGGTTGGACTTTTGGGGATGCCTATATATACCCCTCCACCACCACTCAGTCGATAGAGAAGCACTCAGAACTATTCCATACCTATCCTTTTAGATTTTCTAAGAGAGAACCACCTACCCTTGTGTTGAGATCAAGATCTTCCACTCCAACCATATGGATCTTGCTTTCTAGCCTCCCCAAGTTGCCTTCCACCTATACCATCTCTTCTACCAAGCCAAATCTTTGAGAGAGATATTGTGTGTTGAGGAGTCTATCATCTTGAAGCACATGAGCAAGGAGTTCAACGTCATTACCGAGCCTATTACCTTTTTGAGGGTGGTGCCTCCTAGATTGGTTAGGTGTCACTTGGGAGCCTCCTACTTCATGTTGTGGAGTGAACCAAGAACTTTGTAGGGGCAAGGAGTTCACCTACTTCGTGAATATCTACCCATAGTGAGGCTAGTCCTTCGTGGACGGAAGCCGTATGGAATTGTCAAGGTTGCTACTTTGTGGACCCTTATGGGTGGAGCCCTTCGTGGACTCTCGCGGCTGTTACCCTCCGTGGGTTGAAGACTCCATAAATGTGGACCTACGATAGCACCACCTATCGGAACCATAGGGAAAATCCTTGCGTCTCCAACTGCATTTGATCTGCCTATCCCATCTCTTTACTTCATGTGCAATGAATTTACTTTCTGCTACCATATTTGTAGACATGCATGTGTAGGGCTGTTAGGTTTGCTAGACTTGCTAAAATAGTTAAAATCTAGCAACCAATTAACATGGGAAAATGTTAGGTTTTAAATTCTTGCTAGTAGTCTATTCACCCCCCCCCCCCTCAAGTGATCCTACAACGAGGAAGTTGCTGATGGTTGGAGAGCATAGCACTGGAATCTTGGCGGCCATGGCCGAGCACCTAAGCTGTCCCCTCGAGTCGAAGGTGATGGAGGTGTGGGAAAAATTGAGGGGGCGCATGGCTTAGAGCTTCAGGAGAGCCGCGTTCACCTCCCGGGTGAACTGCGTGAAGGCTCGGTGAGAGAGTCCTGGATTAGCGGGTCCTCAGATAGTCGACCTATTGTTATGGGACGGACTATGAGGGCTGCTTACCGAAGACCGAAGGGTTTGAAGGCCCAATATCTTAGATGGAAGCTTCGGGAAACTAGGCTTGCACTCCACATCTGATGTAATAGTTAGGCAAGTTTATCTCTTCGGCATGTAACCGACCATGTGTAAACCCTAGGCATCCTAGGAATCTATATAAGTCGGAGGGTTTTAGGGTATAGAAAAAGACAACTCATCTAGGGTTAGACATACAATCTCGAGGTAGATCAACTCTGTAACCGCTTACACCATCAATACAACCAAGGAGGACATAGGGTATTACCTCCATTGAAGGGCTCGAACCTGGGTAAACTCGTGTACCCTTTGTCTCCTGCTACCGTCGATCCTAGTCTCATAGTTCGGGACCCCCTACCCGAGATCCGCCAGTTTCAACACCGACCTTGGTGATTTCATTGAGAGTTCGTCTGTGAGCAAGATGGAATCGACGGCTCGTCTCTTCATCAACGAAGAGGCTCGCAACATGGATGTTTTCGTCCTCAGGCAGATCTTCGCCTTTGACGGTGTTGTGCTGCATGTGGATTCTGCCGGCCATCTAGGCCGCGTTGAGAGATTCACCCCTGATCAAGAGGTCAGATTCAAAAATTTAGAGTTCTCCGTCGACTCTCGGGGCGACCTGTCACTAATCGGGCTCATGACTTTGCATGTAGCCCCGAGGACTCTGAGGCCTTAACCTCGAGCACTTTCTTCGGACGTGCCAATGGTGTCACCCATGGCGGCAATATGATCTCTCATCCCAGACAGGCCATCAAGCCATGTGACCGAACATGTGTTCCTTCCGAACACTCCCCACGGTTGGGCCTCATGGGGGTTGACTCCGCGAGTTCCGAACAGCTGGATCCGATCGGGCCCTCAGCGGTTGACGAGGACCTGGAGCAATTCTCATCGATAAGGATCACCGACAATCCAGTCCCGATCTACACCCAGCCCGGTTATAGTTCAGGCAGGGACGGATTTTTCAACCCACCCGCCACCCACTTAATACCCACCGTTGAAGACTTAACCGACATGCTAGACTATGCCTCCGAGGAGGCAGAATACATGGATGAAGAGGACCATCCTCCCACCCCCGTTAACACCGGGAGTTGGGCCACCACTTCTACATATGATGTCTACATTGTGGACACTCTTGCTACCAACGGCGACAATACGCCTCAGAACAATGGTGACAAGTTGGCTGATACGCCATCAAGGCGCCGGAAATCGCATGAGTGGTCCAAAAGGAAAAAGGGAAGAAGAGCTATTATCAGCAACGGTGAAGATAATGCTCCCGTCGATCATGACAATCCCAATATCCCTGAGCACCCGTTTGAGGGTCCGGAAGTGCTTCAGAATAAAAATGACTCTAATACTGTCAATGACACCGAAGGCGATGATTACCTTCCCCCCGCCGAGGAGGAACATATACTAGAAGCCGATGACTTGTACATACCTGAAAACCTCGAGGATCAGGAGGAAATTAGGCAACGGCTCATAGAAAATGCTCGCAGCCTAAAAGACAAAGAACAAGAATTCAAAGCCGAACAGGCCGACCTCAACGATCGATGGACGAAAGTCCTCTCTGCCGAGGAAGTATACGACACTGGCCCATCAAACCAGTCCAAAAGCTACCCTCGGAGAACATTGCTGCCACAATTTGAGGACAAACTTACTGATACTCCATCTCCAAACCGTACTCTATACGACAAGCCGGACCGCACCCCTTGTGGTCGAGAAAGGACGGCCAACTATGCTAGTTACATACCGGTAGTGCCCTGAAGACGGGGCAAGGAGCCATTAGAACCCGATGACACGTTCGACCTGCAAGATGACCTGGATCACAGAGCAGGTTGCACTAGATCCATTTATGGATCCAGAGAGTACACGCCCGATAGACGTGGCGAGTATAGACAATGGTTCGACCAAAACAACAGGGTCCAGGAACACAACCGGCCCCATACAGACGCCGAATACAGGCGCGACATAGCACGGGTCAGAGGTGCCGCTCACCCTCTGTGTTTCGCGGACGAGGTAATGCGGCATCAGTTCCCCGAAGGGTTTAAACCCGTGAATGTAGAACAGTACGATGGGACCACTGACCCAACTGTATGGATCGAGGACTTTGGGCCAGTTTGGATCGTGTCCACGCCGCTAGATGCTTGGCCTGGAGCCTCACTGAGTTGTGCCTGGTAGGTGTTTGGTTGCTGCCCTGGACAAAGTGTAACATAGCCTCGTCTGGACGTACAATCAACTTGGTTAGCCTGGCTTGACTCCCGGCACCTTCATTAGCCTGGGCAAGGCGTCCTTTTTACCACGCCTGGTGGGAGGAGCGACAACCTGGGACTACTAACCTCTTCAATTAGCATCTCATGTGACGTTTTCTATTCTGATCCAGTACACCTTTGTGTCTTTCACATGTTATTCTCAGTGCCAGGCTTGAGGTTGCCAACCAAACAGTAAAATGCCAGGCATGCCTAACCAGGCAAAAAAATGGCTGCCCTCCAGGCCAACACCAGGCACTAATTTTTTCCAGACAAGCAACCCAGGCCATGAACCAAACTACCCCTTCTTACTCCATATCCACATGGCACGAGGAGACGATCTTCATGCCATCAAATACCTACCTCTTAAGCTTAAGGGGCCAGCTCAGCACTGGTTAAATAGCCTCCCCGAAAACTCCATAGGATGCTGGGAAGACCTGGAAGACGCGTTCCGCTCTAACTTCCAAGGGACCTATGTCCGCCCGCTAGACTCTTACGATCTCAGCAACGTCGTCCAGAAGCCCGGCAAATCAGCCCGGCAATTCTGGAATCGGTTCTTGATTAAGAAGAACCAAATCATCGACTGTCCGAATGTTGAGGCCATAGCCTCCTTCCGGCACAATATTCGGGACGAATGGCTGGCCCTCCAGCTAAGCCATGACAAGCCACGAACTATGTCCGCCCTTACCTCCCTCATGACCCACTTTTGCGCGGGCGAGGATAACTGGTTGGCTAGACGCAGCCACAATTCTGATGATCCCGTGGGACCTGAAGCCTAGGATGGCCACTCAAAGCCAAAGCGCAATAAGAATAAGCACCAGCACAATAGTAATGATGCCGATGACATGGCGTTAATGCCGCATTCCGCAATTCCCGACCTGGGCAGCGGAAGAAGCCCCCTAAAGGCAATCGTGAAAGACCCACTCAGCTCGAGAAGATCATGGAAAGGCCTTGCCAAATCCATCAAACTTCGGAAAATACCGCCAACCACACACACCACAACTAATGGGTGTGTAAATAGGTCGGGAAGATACAACTTGAAGATCAGGGCAAATGCTCGCGCAGCGAGGACGAAGATGAGCCTTGGGTCCAATGGGTGGCGGTCAGAAGAAGTTCCCTCCCGAAGTAAAAATGGTGAACATGATATACACCACCCACATACCGAAGAAGGAGAGGAAGCGCGCCCTCCGGGAAGTCTACGCGGTGGAACTCGTAGCCCCGAAGTACAACCCATGGTCGGCATACCCGATCACCTTTGATCGGCATGATCATCCGACCAGTATCTGTCATGGGGGTTCGGTGGCCCTTGTCCTAGATCCCATTATAGATGGGTAACACCTCACAAAGGTCCTAGTGGATGGAGGAAGTACCCTTAACCTGATCTACTCGGTTACGGTGAAAAAGATGGGCATCGATCCATCAAGGATCAAGCCCAGCAGCACTACCTTAAAAGGAGTGATCCCAGGCGTTGACGCCCGATGCACGGGCTAAGTAACTCTAGAGGTCGTGTTCGGCTCACCTGACACCTTTCACAAAGAAGACTTGATCTTCAAAATCGTGCCCTTCTGCAGCGGCTATCACGTGCTTCTTGGATGGACAGCGTTTGCTTGTTTCAACACGGTCCCACACTACGCATACCTCAAGCTCAAGATGCCAGGCCCCAAGGGGGTCATTACTATCAACGGCAATACCGAGCGCTCCCTTAGGACAGAGGAGCATGCTCTGGACCTAGCGACCGAATTCAGTTATAAAGAAGATCGGCAAGCCCCGATATCCTCCATAAAGGCACATAAAGCTAGGAAGCGAGATCGGCTTCATACCGATAACTCGAATCCTTCCTCTTCCCCTCTATAGGAACTCGACCGCACAATTTCCGGACCAGCAAAGTACGTGCCGAGGAGGCACAATTTCGCACTTAAGATTCCATGGGAAGCGGTGGGGAAATACAGGTGGATGTTCGACTACCCCGACCTACTACCACCAATACGTCTTCGGAGAAGATGCAGGTGCTCCTAAAAGAGCTTGCCTATAGCGTAAAGCTCACCTATAATGATGTGGCCTCTCAAGATTTTGTTTCCAAAATCCACCCGCACTAACACCCATCAAGGTGCATCCAAGAGCAGGAGTCAACCAGCAAAGGGGGCATATCTAGGACGTCAGGTCACCAATTGAAGAACCCTGGTACAACAACTCATGTAGGATGTTATTTCTTATTTTCTTTCGCATACCTGTAAACAGTTGCTTCAGCAATCCGAGTTATAAGTGGTGTTGAGAAAATGCAAAATTGTGTGGCGCAATCACACCTCATCTATCCTGTTTTCGGCACATACTTTTTCTCCTTTCTGCCTCTTCTCGTGAACCTGTTCGGTATGACGCGAGGTAACCGCCCAATAGACCAGGGGCTCGATTTCAAACACAAATCGCCTTAACTATTGTGTATTCGGTGTCTTGGCATTTGCTTTATATGCATCAGTTCGAACTATGTCTTTGGTCATTAAGTAGGGTTACCCGGCTCCTGTGCTTGCCCCTTTATGTTCCGCACGTTCGGCTAAAAGGGCAAAGGGAGCAGCCCTGCGATTGTGCTTCCGGATAGTCCGGTCAAGCACCTCAGGGGAGAAAGCCAAAAATGGACTATCATAGTATGCGAGCTCCGATCTATGAACCCCAAGTTAGAAGTATCCTCGGTGTCTTCATAAGTCAGAGGGTTTTAGGGTATAGGAAAAGACAACTCATCTAGGGTTAGGCATACAATCTTGAGGTAGATCAACTCTGTAACCCCTTACACCATCAATATAACCAAGCAGGATGTAGGGTATTATGTCCTTTGTAGGGCCCGAACCTGGGTAAACTCGTGTCCCCTTCGTCTCATGTTACCGTCGATCCTAGTCTCATAGTTCGGGACCCCCTACCCGAGATCCGGCGGTTTCAACACCGACACCGCCCAGGATACAGGAGACGACCCTGATCTCCTGGAAGCCCCAGCCTCGTCGTCCTGCATGTCCTCTTCCTTCCTTCTGGGTGCAGGTGGTAGCGGTGGTAGGCTGACCTCACGAGGACGAACCTCGCGAGGCTGGCCGCGTCGCGACACCTCCGGAAGGTCATCGCACCAGCGGTCCTCACGAGGCTGGTCACGCTAGCATTCGTCTCAAGCCTAATCACGCTAGCGGTCGTCCCGAGCCTGATCGCATCAGTGGTCCTCCTAGGGATGATCGTGCCACCCTTGGCGAGGTTCTAGGTTGTCCCAGTGGCCTCCACCGCGGCCACCGCTGCGTCCGAAGCCTCGGTCACCTTGTCCTGGGTGCCTGCTGAAGTGCTCAGTGCAGATCAGCATGAGTTCTTGGCAGTCCGCGGTGTCATGGTTGTTGGTTCAATGGAAGATGCAGGTGGGCCTTCCTCCTGAGGGGTGTTCCTCGCCCCAGCTGCGCTTCACCTCAGGTTCGACCGTAGGCACTGCTGGGGCCTTGCGCTTCGCCTCCTTGGCCTTGGTCTTGTTTTCTTTTGGCTCCACCGACGGAGGCCCATGGAGTGACAGGCAGCCCTCCTCTACCTTGCCGCACTTGTTTGCCAAATTGAACTTCTCCAGGAAGGAGCACAGTTCATCATTCATGGCGAGCTCCTCCTTCATCTTGAGGTTGGTGACTCCGTCGGTGAATGCTGAGATGATGGCTTCGTCTGAAGCCATCGGAATCTTCAAGCGCGTGGTCGTGAAGAATTGCATAAACTTGCGTAGGGTCTCTCCCTCCTGCTAGTTGATTTGCCGCAGGTCGTTGATGGTGGGTGCGCGGTCGCGGCTGCCTTGAAAGTTAGCGATGAAGCGCTTACGCAGGCTTTCCCAGGAGGTGATACATGCCTCCAGGAGGTTGAAGAGCCAGGAGAGCGTGCCACCCTTGAGCGCCATGGGGAACCAGCACGCCATGACCTTGTCGTCTCCTCCGGCCACCCGGATGCCCAGGGAGTAGAGCTGCAGGAACTCTGCTAGATCTGGGGTACCATCATAGCGTGGGGGCAGGTCAGGCTTGAACTTGCAAGACCACGTAGTTGGGTAGAGCTCCAGGGCGATGGCTCGGCATCCCACCGGCTCGATAGGTGCTACATGCGTGGGAGGGTCCTGGCCTCGACGCTCCTACGAGGCCTCCTAGAGTGGTACCCGGTCGTAGCGCAGGGTCGGTAGCGCGGCGAACGCGCGCGTGCCGACGCGCGGCCAGGGAACCACCTGACAGCTTACCTCATCTTCCAGCCTTGCATGTGGTTCGTGAGGCCGGTTATGGGGGTGCACTTCCCACCTAGGCTCGGGGTCGACATCATGTCACGAAGGTGTAGGATGCGCGTCGTGCGCCACATCATTTGCCATGGATGGTTAGGGTCGAAGCGAGTTGGAGAGCGCCGAAGTGTCACCGACAGCGCTGATGAGCTCCGCGATGCGCCAAAGCCAGTCGTCAAAGTGGTCGGGGAAGGGACGGTAGTGAAGCAGCTCGTTAGCGATGGCGAGCATGCCCTGGCCATGCATGGGCCTGGGCCGAACATGGGAGGATGACCCAGAAGCTGGGACGGTCGACGGAGTGGCAGTGTGTCCGTCGCGTTGCGCGATGACAGTTTGGGAGGAGTCCTACTGCTCATGGGCGTCGGGGCCCGTGGCAGCGTTGCCACAAGTGAGAGCGACCTGCGCGCATTGGCGCGGCCCACCAATGCCATCTGGGCGACGCGGGCGGCTCGGTGCACAATGCAGGCTTGGCGAGCGTCAGACATCGGAGCAGCGAGATGGAAGAAGATCCTGGCTCGAGGAAGACCCCGACACGCCCCCTACCTGGCGCGCCAAATGTCGGATTTCGGGCTCTGCAAAACCCTTAAGATTCTAACACAAGGGCGTGTGCGAAGATCCCCTGCAGCTCGCTCGACCTAGCTTGCTACTCGATGAACGCAATAGCAAACTCGCACGATGACGAGGAAGAAGATGAACACGACATTTTACCCAGGTTCGGGCTGCTGCGAAGCGTAATACTCTACTCCTGCTTTGGTGGATTGGCACTCCAGGAGGTGGTGTGGATGAACTTGTATAGTGTTCTAGGGCCTCATGAGGTCTCCCTTTGATGTGTTCGAGGCTCTGTGTGACCTGGTGGTGGATGGATAATGGAATGGATCGGGATACCTTTCTACTATGCAGTCTATCCTCTATATATAGTGGAGGCTCGAGTCCTCTTCCCTTATCACAATGGCGGGAAGGGATCCCACAATGGCCAATTTTGAAGGGGGAAAAGAGTATGTGCTTGCCCTGCCCAAAGGCGGTCTTGCGCTTGCAAAGTAGTTGTCGACGGCGGGGCAGGTGGTTGCGGTCTTGTTGCACCAGAATGTAAACCTTTGGGGGTGCTTTGGGAACCTGCGTACGTCCTTGCTCCCTTTGCAACAAAGGGGAAACAACACCGCCTGGCATGCTGGCGCCCGCATGTCCTTCCTTACGTCACCCTTGACTCTCGAGGCCGGGCCTTGCATAGAGATCTCCGCCGCTCCAGAGGGGCCTGGGGATGCCCACCCCTTGCCGCATTTGTTCGATGAAGTGGTCCATGCCCTGGGCCGTAGGCATGCATGTCTAGGTACCCCCGTTCACAAAACACCGACACACAAAACTTGACAAAATTCTCATGAGATCTGTTAGTATAATAAAGCAAATTAACACTCTAAGTGTTGTTTTAAACCCATTCATATTTTATTAATGCATTATATCTACTGTATTCTATCTTTAACATGACTTATACCCACCGATACAAGCCATAGATTCATCAAAACAAGCACACAATGCAACGAAAACAAAATCTGTTTCGAACACAACAGTCTGTTGTAATATGTACTCTACCCATACTTACGTAACTCTAAAAATTCTGAAAAATTAGTACAAAGTATAGAATTAGTATATAAATATTGTGTTAAAATTTCAGCTCATGATCACGTTCCAATAAAAACTTAAAATGCGTGTACTGGAGACAAATGTTTTGTTTCATATTCAGCATTGTTTCTACTCATCTTATGAATCATCCTAAAGGCTTTACTTGAAACAAAAACTAATTAAATATAAAAAAAATCATAACAGAAGCATAATTTTGAAAATATTAAAAATATAGAAAGGAAAAGATAAAAATATTTTATTCATTGGGTTGCCTCCGAACAAGTGCAGTCGTTTTACGCCCCTAGCTAGGCATAACGCATAGATTCAAGTATTGTCATCCTTAGTTTCCAACTCCTTGAGGACACAACAAGAATTTTTCAAGGATCTATCATGCATATTTTAAATGACAATACTTCTAGGAATAGTATTGAAAAAAAACCTTGCCATTAAGGTTGTTAACCACTTCAACAAAATTGGGATGAATACATATCATTTTAAGATCCTGATTGTTTCTACTAGTAGCGGTACCCTTGTTCTTAGGAACTTGCATAGATTTGCAATCTTTCCTAATGGGAGATTTTTCAATAGTATTAACGGTAGAAAAAGGAGAACTTAAGTTATGAAAAATTTCTTCCGACTTATCAATTCTAGTGGGGCTCTCTTCCATTCTTTTATTGACTACGGGTTCTTTTCTCTTTAGTACTTTAAGAACATCTCCCGCCTTTGATCCAATTTTATTAGCAAGATCATGCATCCTTTTATCCAAATATTCAATATTTTCCGCAGCGTGCATTTTCTTTTCAATAGCATCTAACCTTTTCATAGCATGCTCGGGAGTTAAAATTATTTCATTGACAATGATAGGTGGGGAACCCACCAAATTTCCCGTTGCATTATAAGCATCCAAAGTAAGGGACATCAAGAAATTCCCACTGGTAATCGTATCAAGGATGAATATATACCAAGTGTTGATATAAAAATAAAAATAGTGAAGTCGAACAATGGTAGATTCCTTTCGAATAAATCTATTATGAGCATTGTAAATCCTATACCAAGCATCTTTAAGATTCTCTCCTCCCTTTGTTTAAAGTTAAGAACCTCATTCTCGGGGGTATACGCAATAACAGAAGAACTAGCCATAATGGAAAGTACATGAACAAGAGATCTGACGAGAAAAGGGCAAACGAAAAAGAGAGGGCGAATAAAACTACAAATTTGTGAAGTGGGGCAGGAACACGAGAGGCAAATGGCAAATAATGTAAATTGCAAGGAGATGAGATTTGTGATGAGTAACCTAGTATATGAGATCGCTTCGTCCCCAACAGTGGCGCAATAAATTCCTTTGATGTGGCTTGAGACCGCATGGGTATTTCCCCAAAGAGGAGGGGATGATGCAGCACATCGAAGGTAAGTATTTACCTCAGTTATGAAACCAAGGTATCAATTCGTAGAGGAAGATCAAGCACCTACGTAAACCGCACCTGCACACAAATAACAAATACTTGCAACCTGACATGTAAGAGAGGTTGTCAAGCTCTCAACGGTAAAAAGATAGATTAGGTAGTGATAGTTTTGGTAAATAGATCTCGCAAGAATAGAAAATAAAATAGGTAAACAAATAGTGCAGCAAGGTATTTTGGTTTTTTTGGATAAATAGATCTCAAAACAAAAGGACAAAACAATAGATCAGAAAGCAATATGTTGGAAAAGTAGACCCGGGGGTCGTAGGTTTAACTAGTGGCTTCTCTCATGAGTATAGCGCATGGTGGGTGAACAAATTACTGTTTGGCAATTGATAGAAGACCAAATCATCATGATGGTATCCAGGCAATGATCATTATATATGCATCGCATCCAAGACAAGTAGACCGAAACAATTATGCATCTACTTCTATTACTCCACACATCAACCGCTATCCAGCATGCATCTAGTGTATTAAGTTCATGTGAAAATGGAGTCAGGAAATAAGAATAGTTAAATGATGTAGACAAGATATATTCATGTAGGAATATAACCCATCTTGCTATCCTTAATGGCAACGATACATGTGTGCCTTGCTGTCCCTTCTGTCATTGGGAAAGAACACCGCAAGATCGAACCCATCACAAATTACATCTTCCCATGGCAAGAAAAATCCATCTAGTTGGCCTAAATAAACCAAAGACTCAAAGAAGAAACACGAGGCTATAAGTAATCATGCACATAAGAGATCAAAGAAGACTCAAATCATATTCATGGATAGAAATTGATCATGACCTCAAAATTCATTGGATCCCACCAAACACACCGCAAAAGTCATTACATCAAGATCTGCAAGAAACCATTGTATTCAGAATCATAAGAGAGAGGGGAAGCCATCTAGCTACTGCCTACGGACCCGTAGGTCTATGGTGGACTACTCACGCAACATCGGAGAGGCACGTATGATGAAGATGAACCCCTTTGTGATGGTGCTAGATTGGATCTCGAGTTTATGGAACTTGCAGCGGCTGGAATTGTGTTTCGTCGACTCCTTTAGGATTTTACGAATATTTGTGAATTTATAGGGTCGATAGTCGGTGGAGGGGGATTCTGAGGTGGGCACCACCCACTAGGCCGCACCAAGGGCCTCAAGTGTGCCCTGGTGGATGTTCCCCACCTCGGGCCACCTCTTTTGGCACTTGTCTGGCCCATCTCGTGTCTTCTGGTCCAAAAACATTCTCCAAAAATATTCAGGACGTTTGGGATTCGTTTGGTACTGATTTTCTACGAAGTAAAAAACTAGAAAATCAGCAATTGGCACTCTCGCACTATGTCAATAGGTTAGTCCCAAAAAATGATATAAATTTACTATAAAAGGATTGTAAAACATCTAAGATTGATAATATAAGAAAGAAGCAAAAAATTTAGATACGTTGGAGACATATCATTCACCGATCTGATCGAAAGTGCCCGTGATGTACCAAGCCGATGCACATCCCTTCGGTGAGCAGTAGGCCGGACCGACCATCCATTGGTGTGACGAAAGGAAACATGCCACTAGTGGAAAACATACCTTTGATCCGAAGCATTAGTCCTGGATGGGTTTGGGCCCGGGACTAATGTGATCATTAGTCCCGGTTCCAATGGCTAGGAGCAGACTGGCGCAGGGCCACCTCTCGTACCGGTTCATGAGAGACCTCTAATCCTGGTTGGTGATACCAATCGGTACTAAAGGGTTGTGGCAGAGTGGCAGTAGGCTAGGGCCCCTATGATATAGGTGCTTCTTCCACCCTGATCCCAAGCTCTCCTTTCTCTCCTCTCAGTTTCCTTACCCTATAGCTCGAGCTCATCACACATTTTTGCCAAGATTTGTTAACATTGGAGGCACCCCATCAATCCAAGGGTTCTAAAAGGTTAGCCGCTTCATCCTTTCATCTCTCATTGCTAGTTTAGCTTGTTTCATGCTCTATAAGTATAGTGATTTGTGGGTTTTAATTTGGGAGTAATTATGTGGGAGTTTATTTAATTTGATCTCGAATTAACTTCTTAGTTTGCATATGTGTACGTGTGGTTTACTTAGTGCCTTCCCATCCCCGTACTCGTCCTCATTGTCGTCAATCGCCCGTGCTGTCCCATCATCGGCACCACCTTGGTGAGCCTCTTGTTCTTATCTTTTTTTGTAAACCAAAACTGATTTAGATAGTTAATTGGATAATTTTCTTACTTGTATGATTGTTTGTTATATGTAGTGACGTGGTTTTGATATTTGTCCCCTTCGGCCCTTGTCCGGTTTATGATTCGGATGTGGTATATTATTTTTTATAACTATTTTGTTTCATTTCGTGTTTATGACAATTATGCCATCAAGTTGACATAGATATTTTTATCTAGTAGGTATGTGAACCAGAAATTGCAACTGACCCTCTTGTCCAGAAGTTAAATTCAGTTGAAAAAGAAAATTATTATTTGAAAGAAAAATTGAAAAGAATTGAAGAAGAGAAGATGAAAGTGGAGTTTTATGTTGCCTATGGCGTTGATGATCACAAGATCAAGATGGATGCAATGTGCTTGAAGATTAGAAAGATAAGAAAATATGCCATTAATAAAGAGGCTTGGTATCATTATGTTGTTGGATCAATTATTACCTTAGTTGCAATTTCGATCACATTTGTTATTGCATTTAAATGATTTAGCTAGATAGTTGTATGTTGTTTTATGATAATAAGTGTATATGAACTTTATGCATGAACTTGTATTAATTTGGTCACTTCGATGTTGTGTAATGAAGATGAGCTGACAAGGGTGTAGAATGACTGACGCTCTCCCCAGTTCATTAATGGCGTGCATAGTTTTCTACGTGCGGCTAAGCCAAACAAGAGGAAAGGTTTTATGTGGTGTCCATGTGGTGTCTATAAGAATGATAGGAATTACCCTACCTCAAACGTCCACACTTCCACTTGCTTCAGTCAAGTTTCATGTCCGGCTATAAATGTTGGACCAAGCATGGAGAAAGAGGGGTTATAATGGAATACAATGAAGAAGATGATGACAACTATCCTAGGTTCCCTGAATACGATGCTACTACAATGGGGGAAGAAGCTGAAGAAGAGGCATCAGATGAGCTCGCTGATGATGTTGGTCGGGCCATTGCTGGTGCAAAGAGAAACTGCGCAAGTGAAAAGGAGAAGTTGAAGTTGCGTCGCATGTTAGAGGATAAAAAAATTGTTTTATCCAAATTGCGAAGATGACAAGAAAAAGTTGGGTACCACACTGGAATTGCTGCAATGGAAGGCACATAATGGTGTCTCTCACAAGGGATTCGAAAAGTTGCTGAAAAATTTAAAGAAGATGCTTGCAAAGGAGAAGAAATTTCCTGACGGTACGTACGAAGAAATGGAGGCTATCTGGCCTCTAGGATTAGAGGTGTAGAAGATACATGCATGCCCTAATGACTTCATCCTCTACTGCGTTGAGTCCGAGAATTTGAATGCATGCCTAGTATGTGGTTCATCGTGCCATAAGATCAGCGGCGATTACCCTGGTGATGTTGAGGGTGAGCGCCCCAGGAAGAGGATTCCTCCGAAGGTGATGTGGTATGCTCATATAATACCGCAGTTGAAACGTTTGTTCCAAAACAAAGAGCATGCCAAGTTGTTGCGATGGAACAAAGAAGATCGTAAGAAATACGGGATGTTGAGAGTACTCGCTGATGGGTGGTAGTGGAGGAAAATTGAGAGAAAGGGGTCGGAGTTTGCAGATGATGCAAGGAACTTATGGTTTGGTATAAGTGTAGATGGCATTAATCCTTTTGGGGAACACAGCAGCAATCATAACACCTAGCATGTGACTCTGCGTATCTATAACCTTCCTCCTTGGTTGCGCATTGATACGTCTCCAATGTATCCACTTTTCCAAACTCTTTTGCCCTTGTTTTGGACTCTAATTTGCATGATTTCAATGGAACTAACCCGGACTGACGCTATTTTCAGCAGAATTTCCTTGGTGTTATTTTTGTGCAGAAATAAAAGTTCTCGGATCGTCCTAAAAATTTACGGAGAATATTTTTGGAATTAATAAAAAATACTGGTGCAAGAATTAACCACAGGGGGGCCACCAGCAGTCCACAAGCCTGCTAGCCGCGGCCACCCCCTTGTTCGTGCCGAGCAGGCTTGTGGGGCCCCCGTGGCGCCTCCGACCTCCTCTCCAACTCCATATAACCCTATTTGTCGAGAGAAAAATGAGGGAGAAAAGTTCATCGCGTTTCATGATGAGGAGCCGCCGCCATCGCCAGTTCTTCCTCGGGAGACCAGATCTGGAGTCCGTTTTGGGCTCTAGAGAGGGGAAATCGACGCCTTCGTCATCACCAACCATCCTTCATCACCAATTCCATGATGCTCCCCACGGTTCGTCAGTAATCTCATCTTAGGTTTGCTCGACAGTGATGGGTTGGATGATATTTATCATGTAATCGAGTTAGTTTGGTTAGCGTTTGATCCCTAGTATCCACTATGTTCTGAGATTGATGTTGCTATGTCTTTGCTATGCTTAATGCTTGTCACTAGGGCCCGAGTGCCATGATTTCAGATCTGAACCTATTATGTTTTCATGAATATATGTGTGTTATTGATCCTATCTTGCAAGGTGTATACACCTATTACGAGTTATGATCCGCATCCCCCTGGGTGACAATAACTTGGATACTTTCTGGTGATAACCTTAGTTTCAGGAGTTTGTGTATTCACTTAGTGCTAATGCTTTGGTGCGGTTCTCTATTAAAAGGAGGCCTTAATATCCCTTAGTTTCTAATAGGACCCCGCTGCCATGGGAGTGTAGGACAAAAGATGTCATGCAAGTTCTTTTCCATAAGCATGTATGCCTATATACGGAATACATGCCTATATTACATTGATGAATTGTAGCTAGTTCTCTGCCACCCTATGTTATAACTGTTGCATGATGAATGACATCCGACATAATTATCCATCACTGATCCATTGCCTACGAGCTTTTCATATATTGATCTTCGTTTAGTTACTTTTCCATTGCTACTATTAAAATCACTACAAACTGCTGCTATCACTTTGTCACCGTTACCGTTACTACTATATTACTTTGCTACTGAATACTTTGCTGCAGATATTAAGTCTTTCAGGTGTGGTTGAATTGATAACTCAGCTGCTAATACTCGAGAATATTCTTTGGCTCCCCTTGTGTCGAATCAATAAATTTGGGTTGAATACTCTACCCTTGAAAACTGTTTCGATTCCCTATACTTGTGGGTTATCAAGATCTTTTTCTGGCACCGTTGCCAGGGAGCATGGATTTATTCTCTAAGTCACTTGGGATATATATTTGTTGATCACTATGAAGAATCTGAAAGATCCAAAAACTAAGATCTATCTATTGGAAATATGCCCTAGAGGCAAAAATAAATTGGTTATTATCATATTTCCTTGCTCATGATAATAGTTTATTATCCATGCTATAATTGTATTGATCGGAAACTTTGATACATGTGTGGATACATAGACAACACCGTGTCCCTAGTATGCCTCTAAGAGACTAGCTCGTGGATCAAAGATGGTAACGTTTTCCTAACTATGGACATGAGATGTCATTTGATAACGGGATCACATCATTAGGACAATGATGTGATGGACTAGACCCAAACTACAATGTAGCATACGATCGTGTCAGTTTATTGCTACTATTTTCTGCATGTCAAGTATTTGTTCCTATGTCCATGAGATCATGCAACTCACTGACATCGTAGGAGTTCCTTGTGTGTATCAAACGTCGCAACATAACTGGGTGACTATAAAGGTACTCTACAGGTATCTCCGAGGGTGTATGTTGGGTTGGCATGGATCAGTACTGGGATTTGTTACTCCGTGTGATGGAGAGGTATCTTAGGGCCCACACAGTAATACAACATCACAATAAGCCTTGCAAGCAATATGACTAAGTGTTAGCCACGAGATCTGGTATGACGAAAACGAGTATAGAGACTTGACGGTAACGAGGTTGAACTAGGTATGGAGATACCGACAATCGAATCTCGGGCAACTAACATACCGAAGAACAAAGGGAGCATCATACGGGATTAACTGAATCCTTGACATAGAGGTTCGACCGATAAAGATCTTCGTAGAATATTTAGGAACAAATATGGGCATCTAGGTCCCGCTATTGGTTATTGACCGTAGAGGTGTCTCGGTCATGTCTACATAGTTCTCAAACCCGCGGGATCTGCACACTAAAGGTTCGGTGACGTTTTGTTAGTACAGAGTTATGCATGGTGGTAACCGAAGGTTGTTCGGAGTCCCGGACGTCCCGAGGAGCTCCGGAATGGTCTGAAGGTAAATACTGATATATAGGAAGTCCTGTTTTGGTCCTCGGAAAAGTTTTAGGCTCATCGGTAGTGTACCTGGAGTGCTAGTAGTGTACCGGGGGACCATCGGCAGGGGTATTTCCACCCAAGAGGCTACATGGGTTGTGGGAGGATGAATACCATCCCACAAAGGTCCCATGCAGCTGGGAAGAAAAGCCCAAGGAGAAAAAGGTGTAAAAAGGCAAAAAGGCTAAATAAGGAAGGAGTCCTAATCCAACTAGGAGCGGAGGTGAAGGACTCCACTCCTCCTTGGGACAAGATCAAAGGGTTGGCCCATTGTGCGCCAGCCTCCTCCTCCTCCTATCCTCCTATATATACTAGAGGTTTTGAGGGCAGCCCTAACCCTAATTACCACGTGCTGCCCTCTTCTTTCTGTAGATTGTTTTCTCCTCTAGATCGGTTTTCATCGGTGCTTAGACGAAGCCCTGTTGGAATACCTCCACCACCATCGCCGCAATGTCGTCGTCTTGCCGGAGAACTGGTCTACCTCTCTGCTCCATCTTGCTGGATCAAGAAGGCAGTGATCGTCATTGAGTTGTACGTGTGTTGAACCTGGAGGTGTCGTCCGTTCGGCGCTAGATCAGAAGGACCGTGATCAAGATCACGAGATGGATCGTGATGAGATCATGAGACGGATCATGATGAGTTCGCAGGACGGATCGTGATTGGATCGCGGGACGGATCGTGATAAGATGGCGGGACACTCGGCGATCTGGATCGCGAAGACATTCGACTACATCAACCGTGTTTCTTAACACTACCCTCTTAGCGATCTACAGGGGTACGTAGATCCACTCTCCCTCTCATAGATGCTCATCACAATGGATAGATCTTGCGTGTGCGTAGGAAAAAAAATTGTTTCCCATGCAACATTCCCCATAGTGGCATCATGAGCTAGGTCTATGTGTAGATGAGATCTCGAGTAGAACACAAAGAGTTTGTGGGTGTTGATGCTTAGATTGCTTCCTCCCTTGGTCGTGTTTTGGTTTAGCGGTATTGTGGGATGAAGCGGCCCATACCAACCTTACTCGTACGCTTACGACAGACCGGTTCCATCAACTGACGTGTAACTTCGTTGCACAAAGATGGCTGGCGGATGTCTGTTTCTCCTACTTTAGTTGGATCGGATTCCACTAAGGCGGTCCTTGAGAAGGTTGAAAAGCAACATATGTATCACCGTTGTGTTTATGCGTAGGTGAGAATTGTTCTTGCTAGATACATGTAGCAGCCATTTAAAACATGCAACAACAATTAGAGGACGTCTAACTTGTTTTTGCAAGGTATGTTGTGATGTGATATGGCCAATTACATGATGAGATATATGTGATGTATGAGATGACCATGTGTTGTATAGAATATCATGACTTGCATGTCGATGAGTACGGCAACCGGCAGGAGCCATAGGGTTGTCTTTAATTATTGTATGACATGCATATCAATCATTAAGCGCTATGTAATGCTTTACTTTATCGCTAAACGGTAGCAATAGTAGTAGAAGCATGGTCTGCGCGACAACCCCGATGGCGACACGTTGATGGAGATCAAGATGATGGAGATCATGGTGTCATGCCGGTGACGATGGAGATCATGCCGGTGCTTTCAAGATGGAGATCAAAAGCACAAGTTCATGCACATATCATGTCACTTATGATTTGCATGTGATGTTAATCCTTTTATGCACCTTGTTTTGGTTAGGACGACGGTAGCATTATAGGGTGATCCCTCACTAAAATTTCAAGATCAATTGTGTTCTCCCCAAGCATGCACCATTGCAAAAGTTCGTCGTGTCAACACACCACATGATGATCGGGTGTGATAGACTCTACGTTCACATACAACGGGTGCAAGCCAGTGTTGCACATGCGGAACACTCGGGTTAAAATTAACGAGCCTAGCATGTACATACATGGCCTCGGAACACAACAGACTGAAAGTTCGAACATGAGTCATATAGTAGATATGATCAACATGATGATGTTCACCATTGAAACCACCTCAACTCACGTGATGATCGGACTTGAGTTTGTGAATTTGGATCATGTATCACTCGAATGACCGGAGGGATGTCAATTTGAGTGGGAGTTCTTAAATAATTTGATTGATCGAACTCACTATCATGAACATAGTCAGTAGTGTCTTTGCAAATTATGTTGTAGCTTACTAGCTCACGATGTAGCTCCCTTGTATTTTTATATGTTCCTAGAGAAACAGAGTTGAAAGATGATGGCAGCAATATTGCGGACTGGGTCCGTGATCTAAGGATTGTCCTCATTGCTGCACAGAAGTATTATGTCCTTAATGCACCGCTCGGTGCGCCAACCCCTCTAGCATCGTGTGTAGATGTTGAGAACATCTGACAGGCACGTTCTGATGACTACTTGATAGTTTAGTGTGTCATGCATTACGGCTTAGAATTGAGGCCCCGAAATGTTTTGAACGTCACGGAACATATGAGATGTTCTAAGAGCTGAAATTAGGATCTCAGGCTCGTGCCCGTGTTGAGATATCCAACAAGATTCTTTGTCTGCAAGATGAAAGCGAATAGCTCAATCGTTGAGCATCTGCTCAGATTCTCTGGGTGCTACAATCGCTTGAATTGAGTGGGAGTTGATCTTCCAGATAAGATAGTGATTGATATAGTTCTCCAAGTCACTGTCACTAAGCTACTAAAACTTGGTGATGAACTATAAAATGACAGGGCTAGAAATAATGATCCCTAAGCTGTTCGCGATGTTTGACACCACGAAGGTAGAAATCAAGAAGGAGCGTCAGGTGTTGATGGTTAGTAAAACCACTAATTTCGAGAAGGGCAAGGGCAAGGAGGGAAACTTCATGGATGGCAAGTCAGTTGCTGCTCCAATAAAGACACCCAAAGTTGAACCCAAACCCAATACTAAGTGCTTCTATTATGAGGAAAACGGTCGCTGAAGCGGAACAACCCTAGATACTTGGTAGATAACAAGGCCGGCAACGTCGACAGTAATATAATTGATGTACGTGTTATTAATGTGTACCTTGCCAGTACTCCTAGTAGCACGTAGGTATTGGATACCGGTTCGGTTGCTAAATGCTAGTAACTCGAAATAAAAGCTACGAAATAAATGGAGAATTAGCTAAGGGTGAGGTGTTGATGTGTGTTGGAAATGTTTCCAAGGTTGATGTGATCAACATCGCACGCTCTCTCTACCTTCGGGATTAGTGAAAAACCTAAATAAATGTTATTTGGTGTTTTGCGTTGAGCATGAACATGATTAGATCATATTTATTGCAACATGGTTATTCATTTAAGTTAGAGAATAATGGTTATTCTGTTTACATGAATAATACCTTCAATTGTCATGCACCCAGTGAGAATGGTCTATTGAATCTTGATCATAGTAATACACATCTTCATAACATTGATGTCAAAAGATACAAAGTTAGTAATGATAGTACCACATACTTGTGGCACTGCCGCTAAATGTCATATTGTTATAAATCGCATGAAGAAACTCCATGCTGATGGATCTTTGGACTTATTCGATTTTGAATCGGTTGAGACATGTGAACCATGCCGCATGGGCAAGATGACTAAGGACCCCATTTTCGGTTTAATGGAGCGGGCAACGATTTATTGGAAATAATACATGTTGATGTATGCAATCCAATGAGTCTTGTAGCGTGCAGTGGATATTGTTATTTTCTTACCTTCACTGATGATTTGAGTAGATATAGTGTATATTCACTTAATGTAACACAAGTCTGAATCTTTTGAAAAGTTCAAGCAAATTCAGAGTGAAGTTTAAGATCATCGTGACAAGAAGATAAAAATGTCCGCGATGTGATAGTGGAGCTGAATGTCTATGTTACGAGTTTGGCATACAACTTTAGACGACGTGAAAGTTGTTTCACAACTCACGCCACCTGGAACACCATAGTGTGATGGTGTGTCCGAACGTCATAGTTGTGCTCTATTGGATATGGTGCGAACTATGATGTCTCTTATCGATTTGACACTATAGTTTTGGGGTTATGCATTAGAGACAACAACATTCTGTTTAAATAGGGAACCATCTAAATCCATTGAGATGACACCGTGTGAGTTATGGTTTGATAGAAACCTTAGTTGTCATTTCTTAATGTTTGGGGCTGCGACGCTTGTGTGGAAAAATGTTTTCACCTAATGAGCTCGAACCCAAAGCGGACAAACGCATCTTCATAGAATACCCTAAGAATAGTTGGGTGAACCTTCTATCTTAGATCCAAGCATAAAATGTTTGTTCCTAAAAACTGGGTCCTTTCTCGAGGAAAAGTTTCTCTCAAAAGAATTGAGTGGGAGGAAGATAGAACTTGATGAGGTTGTTGAACCTTTGTTTCAACGAGAGAGTAGCGCAGCGCAGGAAGATGTTTCTATGAAGCCTACGTTAGTTGAAGAGGAAGTTAATGATGATGATCATGAAGCTTCGGATCAAGTTACTATCGAACCTCGTAGGTCGACAAGGACGTGTACTGCTCTTGAGTGGTGTGACAACCCTGTCTTAGAGGTCATGTTCTTGGACAACGATGAACCTACGAGCTATGGAGAAGCAATGATGGGCCTGGATTCCGACAAATGGTTAGAGGCCATGAAATCCGAGAAAGGATCCATGTATGAAAACCAAGTATAGACTTTGGTAGACTTACTCGTTGGACGACAGGTCGTCAAGTACGAATGGACCTTTAAGATGAAGGCAGATGCTAATGGTAAATGTCACCATTTATAAAGCTTGACTTGTTGCAAAGTAGTTTACGACAAGTTCAAGGAGTTGACTGTGATAAGAATTTTTTCACTCATAGCGATGCTAAAGTCTGTTGGAATTATTTTAGAAGTTGTTGCCTTTTTCAATTATGAAATCTGGCAGATGGATGTCAAAACATCATTTCCTTAATGGTTTACTTGAGGAAAGGTTGTATGAGATACAACCAGAAGGTTTTGTTAGTCCTAAGGATGCTAAAAGGTGAGCAAGCTTCAGTGATCCTTCTATGGACTGAAGCAAGCATCTCGGAATTAGAATTTACACTTTGATGAGGTGATCAAAGTTTTTGAGTCTATACAAAGTTTATGAGAAACTTGTATTTACAATAAAGCGAGTGGGAGCACTATAGATTTTCTGATAAGGATGTGTGGTTGACATATTGTTGATTGGAAATGATATAGAATTTCTGGAAAGCATAAAGGGTTGTTTGAAAGGATTTTTTCAAAGGAAGACCTGGATAAAGCTACCTAATTGTTGAGCATCAAGATTTATAGAGATAGATCAAGATGCTTGATGAGACTTTGAATGAGTACATACCTTGACAAGATTTTGAAAGACTTCAAAACGAATTAGTCAGAGAGAAGTGTTCTCGCCTGCTTTGTAAGGTGTGAAGTTGAGTGAGACTCAAAGATCGACCACGGCAGAAGAAAGAGAAAGGACGAATGTCCTCCCCTATGCCTTAGACATAGGCTCTATATAGTATGTCATGTTGTGTACCGCACATGTGTGTGCCTTGCCATGAGTCCGTCAAGGGGTACAAGATTGATCCAGGAGTGGATCACTGGACAGCAGTCAAGATCATCCTTAGTAACTAAAATACTAATGAAATGTTTCTCAATTATGGAGGTGATAAAGAGTTCGTCGTAAAGAGTTACGTCGATGCAAGCTTTAACACCAATCCGGATGACTCTTAGTAGCAATCCGGATACGTATAGTGGAGCAGCCATTTGGAATAGATCCAAGTGGAGTGTGGTAGCAGTATTTACAGTTTGACATAGAGATTTGCAAAGTACACGCGGACCTGAATGTTGTAGACCCGTTGACTAAAAGACCTCTCTCACATGCAAAGCATGATCGAGCCCCAAAACTCATTGGGTGTTAGATTCATAACAATGTGAATCACATGGTGATGTGAACTAGATAATTGACTCTAGTGCAAGTGGGAGACTGTTGAAAATATGCCCTAGAGGCAATAATAAATTTGTTATTATCATATTTCCTTGCTCATGATAATCTACTATTATGCATACTATAATTGTATTGATCGGAAACTTAGATACATGTGTGGATACATAGACAACATCGTGCCCCTAGTATGCCTCTAAGAGACTAGCTCGTTGATCAAAGATGGTCAAGGTTTCCTAGCCATGGACATGAGATGTCATTTGATAATGGGATCACATCATTAGGAGAATGATGTGATGGAAAAGACCCAAACTACAAACGTAGCATATGATCGTGTCAGTTTATTGCTACTGTTTTCTGCATGTCAAGTATTTGTTCCTATGACCATGAGATCATGCAACTAACTAACACTGGAGGATTGCCTTTTGTGTATAAAACGTCGCAACGTAACTGGGTGACTATAAAGGTACTCTACAGGTATCTCCGAGGGTGTCTGTTGGGTTGGCATGGATCAATACTAGGATTTGTTAGTCCGTGTGACGGAGAGGTATCTTAGGGCCCACTCGGTAATACAACATCACAATACGCCTTGCAAGCAATGTGACTAAGTGTGACCCACGAGATCTTGTATTACGGAAATGAGTAAAGAGACTTGCCAGTAACGAGGTTGAGCTAGGTATGGAGATATCGACGATCGAATCTCGGGCAAGTAACATACCGAAGAACAAAGGGAACATCATACGGGATTAACTTAATCCTTGACATAGAGGTTCGACCGATAAAGATCTTCATAGAATATGTAGGAACCAATATGGGCATCCAGGTCCCGCTATTGTTTATTGACCGTAGAGGTGTCTCGGTCATGTCCACATAGTTCTCAAACCCGCAGGGTCTGCACACTTAAGGTTCAGTGACGTTTCCGTAGTATAGAGTTATGCATGGTGGTAACCAAAGGTTGTTAGGAGTCCCGTCTGAGATCTCGGATATGATGAGGAGCTCCAGAATGGTCCGGAGGTAAAGATTGATATATAGGAAGTCCTGTTTTGGTCCCCGGAAAAGTTTTGGGCTCATCGGTAGTGTACCGAGAGTGCCGGTAGTGTACCGGGGGACCATTGGGAGGGGTATTTCGACCCAAGAGGCTACATGGGCTGTGGGAGGATGAATAACAGCCCTTAGTGGGCTGGTGGAAGTCCCACAAAGGGCCCATGTGTCTGGGAAGAAAAGCCCAAGGAGAAAAAGGTGGAAAAAGGTAAAAAAGCTAAATAAGGAAGGAGTCCTAATCCAACTAGGAGTGGAGGTGAAGGACTCCTCTCCTCCTTGTGCCAAGATCAAAGGGCTGTCCCTTCGTGCGCTAGCCTCCTCCTCCTCCTCCTATCCTCCTATATATACTAGAGGTTTTGAGGGCAGCCCTAACCCTAATTGCCACGTGTTGTCGTCTTCTTCCTCTAGATCGTTTTCTCCTCTAGATCGGTTTTCAGCGGTGCTTAGGCGAAGCCCTACTGGAATACCTCCACCACCATCACCACAACACCATCGTGCTGCCGGAGAACTCGTCTACCTCTCTGCTCCCTCTTGCTGGATCAAGAAGGCCGAGATCATCATCGAGCTGTACGTGTGCTGAACATGGAGGTGTCGTTTGTTCGGCGCTAGATCGGAAGGACCGTGATCAAGATCGCGAGACGGATCGTGATGAGATCGCGAGACGGATCGTGATGAGTTCACAAGATGGATTGTGATTGGATCGCGAGACAGTTCGTGATGAGATCGTGGGACGCTTGGCGATTTGGATCGCGAAGACGTTCGACTACATCAACCGCGTTTATTAACGCTTCCCGCTTAGTGATCTACAAGGGTACGTAGATCCACTCTCCCTCTCGTAGATGATCATCACCATGGATAGATCTTGCATGTGCGTAGGAAAAAAATTGTTTCCCATGCAATGTTCCCCAACACTATCCCTCTACTACGAGGGGAGGTAAGGAACTGCCATCTAGCTCTACACTTGATTCACCTTTTGTTATGAGTAAGTTTGCGACACCACCACCTGCTAGTAATTCTGATATGTCGCAAGTAATTAATGATGCTACTTATGTTATGCATGATGCTTATGATGATACTTTGCTTGATGATATTGTTCCATTGGGTGAATTTCTTGATGAACAAGTTGCTAGAGCCAATGCTGAAACTGATAACATTTCTGAATCTGATGAAATTATTGAAACTGAAAACTATGATTCACCTGCTAGACCTAGATCTCCTAGATATGAATTGCCTGATATACCTGAGGGTTATGTTATGGAAGGAGAGGTAGCTAGGGACTTTATTGCTTGTCAGGATAGAGATGATCTTAAGAAATTGCTTCGCAAGTGGAAGGAAAAAATCTCTGAATGCTAGAATGCAATATGATCCTAAGTTTGCTACTTCACCCATCTTTGTTACTGATAAGGATTATGCATTCTCTGTCGATCCTGAATTAATTACTTTGGTTGAATATGATCCTTTCCATGGTTATGAATTTGAAACATTTGTGGCACATCTTACCAAATTGAATGATATAGACACCCTATTTACTCATGAGGAAAAAATTCGCTATTACTATATTCTTAAGTGGTTTCCTTTCTCATTAAAGGGTGATGCTAAGAAATGGTTTAATTCTCTTGCTCCTGGTTGTGTGCGTAGTCCCAGTACATGGTTTATTACTTCTCTGGAAAAAATATCCTGCCCATAAGAAACAAGCTGCCTTGTGTAATTACTTAATGCTTTGCCTGATCATCCTCTCAAGAAAATGAAATACTTGATATCTTTTATAATGGACTAACCGATGCTTCTAGGGACTACCTAGATAGTTGTGCTGGTTGTGTTTTCAGGGAATGAACTGTTGAACAAGATGAATTACTATTGAATAACATATTGAGCAATGATAATGATTGGACTATTCCCGAACCACCTCCAAAGCCAACTCCGAAGAAAAGAGGTATTCTATTCCTCCGTCCTGAAGATATGCAAGAGGCAAAGAAATCTATGAAAGAAAAAGGTATTAAAGCTGAAGATGTTAAGAATCTACCACCTATTGAAGAAATACATGGTCTTGATAACCCAACATAGGTAGTAGAGGTAAATTCTCTCAGAAGATTTGATGAAGGAGATATCCCTTATAATAAGCCTGCTAGCCAATGCTTGGATGAATTTGATAATTTTATTATGAAGCAAGAAAATTTTAATGCCTATGTTAGTAGACAATTGAAACATAATGCTTATATGCTTGATCGCTTTGGTGATTATTTGAGTAGTACTGTCAATGATCTTAAGCTTATTAGTAAACATGCTTCTATGGTAACAACTCAAGTAGAACAAGTACTTAAGGCTCAAAATGATTTGCTTAATGAGATGAATAGTAAAGACAATGATCATTCTGTTAAAGTTGTGACTAGAGGTGGTAGAATGACTCAGGAACCTTTGTATCCCGAGGGCCATCCTAGGAGAATTGAACAAGATTCTCAGAGAGTTAATACTGATGCACCTACTTCTTCCAATAAGAGTAGGAAAAAGAATGATGATAGTACTTTGCATGCTGCTAGTGAACCTGTTATAGATACATCTGAGAATCTAAATGATATTTCTATTTCTGATGCAAAGACACAATTTGGTGATGAACATGAGCTAGTGATAATATTAATGATGTTCATGTGGATGCCCAACCTAGTAATGATAATGATGTGGATATTGAACCTGCTGTTGATCTTGATAACCCACAACCTAAGAATAAAATATATGACAAAAGAGATTTTGTTGCTAGGAAGCATGGTAAAGAAAGAGAACCATGGGTTCAAAAAACCATGCCCTTTCCTCCTAAACCATCCAATAAAAGGGATGATGAGGATTTTGAGCGCTTTGTGGAAATGCTTAGATCTATCTTTTTACGTATGCGCTTGACTGATATTTTGAAAATGTCTCCTTATGCTAAGTATATGAAAGATATTGTGACAAATAAAAGAAAGATACCGGAAGCTGAGATTTCCACCATGTTTGCTAATTATACTATTAAAGGTGGAATACCTAAGAAACTAGGAGATCCCGGAGTACCTACTATACCATGCTCTATTAAAGGAAATTATGTTAAAACTGCTTTATGTGATCTTGGAGATGGTGTTAGTGTTATGCCTTACTCTTTATATCATAGACTTCATTTGAATAAGTTGACACCTACTGAAATCTCTTTGCAAATGGCTGATAAATCAACTGCTCTACCTATCGGTATTTGTGAGGATGTACATGTCGTAGTTGCAAATGCTACTATCTTGACGGACTTTGTTATTCTTGATATTCCCGAGGATGACAGTATGGTAATCATTCTTGGTAGACCCTTTTTGAATACTGCAGGGGCTGTTATTGATTGCAACAAGGGCAATGTCACTTTTCATATTAACGGTAATGAGCATACGATACACTTTTTGAAGAAACAGCCTCAAGTTCATAGTATCAACTCTATTGAAAAAACAATTATTATTGGAGACTTTGAGTTCCCTCTTCCTACTATCAAGAAGAAATATGATATACTTATTGTTGGGGAAATGCATATCCCCATTGAGGTAACTTAGTGTTATTCGAAAATTCTTTGGTTTCACGTCAATCGAAAGAAGTTCGTTAATAAGACTTGATCAACCTTATTGATGGATTCCTTTTGAGGAGCATGAGATGGATGAATTTAGAAAGCACAACTTCCTGCACCTAACTTTTACTTTCTGTTACCTAGATTGAAATTAAGTAAAAATGCTATTATTTTTGTATTTTCTGAGTTTTCCGTGCAATAGAAAAATGACCTGGAAATAAAAGTTCCCAGAATCCCCTGAAAATTTAGTATGATTTTTTCTGGAATAATTAAGAATTATTTGCACTGAGAATGCATCAGGGGGTGCACTAGTGGGCCACAAGCCTGCAAGGTGCGGCCACCCCCTGGTCATGCCTAGCAAGCTTGTGGGTCCCACGTGGCCCCCCTCTACTTATTCTAGCACCCATTCACTTCATCTTCCCCCAGAAAAAATCCCATCATTGCTCAAACCCGTGTTCTAGCTCATCTTGCTGCCATTTTTGATCTCCTTGCTCAAAGCTCCATTTGCAAAACTATTTTAGGGGATTGCTCATTGGCATGTGACTCCTCCAATGGTACAATAAGTTTTTGTTCTAGTGCCTTATATATTGCAAATTTTCGCTGCTATGGTGACCTTGTTCTTGAGCTTGCATGTCAGATTTGTATGGTCCCAAGTAGTTTTGATGCATGATATGGTCTCTAGGCACTTGAGGGAGTAGTTTCTATGAGTTTTTTTGAGTTTTGTGCACCTTTATTTTCACTCACTAAAAATTTCAGAAATTCTTCAGAGAAAGAAAAGATGTTGAGGAGAATGTACCAAGGTGGTTCCTCGAGCAAGAAAGCCCCGAGACTCGCGCTACGTGAGCCCGATTTTGAACTACCCAAGGAAGCTCCAATACCGCCTTGTGAATCGCCGTCAGATTAACTCATGGAAAACGCCGGATTTAAGGAAGAGTTGTATGCGTACATAAGGAATGTCGGCCTTGAGGATTTCATTTCAGATCGATGCAAGCAATATTATCAACTCACTGACTCTTTTGTGCGGAGGTTTGAATTTTCATCTAAGCGTAATTCCCATTCTGTTCTATTTGATCTTTATGATAAGACCTATACCATGGACCTAGAAGATTTTAATGATGCATGCAGAATTCCATAGTGGGGTAGTCGTAGCGATTGTTATAAAAATGAATATAATGATTTCCTTGCTAGCATCACAGTGGGAGAAACTAGAATCATTACACAAGCTACTTTGGGGAGCATTCACTTTCCGGCTATACACTATTTTGCTCTCTTCATAGATAGATGTATTAATGGTAAACTTGAGCATAGTCACCTTTGTGCGCCTGATTTGAGTATTCTTAAGAGTGCGGTAATGGTAGATAGACGATATAACTTGGGGGCTATTATTGCCAGGAGGTTACATCATAATGCTAAGGATGGAGATTTCTTTGGTGGAATTTATGCCACCCGTGTAGCTAAGTATCTTGGGGTACCCATAAGAGGGAATGACATTGAGTTACCACCTACTTTCCTTGATTATGAGGCTTTGGTGCGCCATTATTTTCTTGAAAGAAATGAACAATCCCTCCAGTATCGACTAATTTTTGACAGGCAACATGTTGTCCATGTTAGCCTTCCTACTCCCGCCTTCTTTAACTTTCAGGAGAAGCAGAGATTTTTTATAACTAGAGAGGAGGCAAACGAGTACGAGCAATGCAGAAACTGCTCGCCTTCATGCTGCAGTGGTATAGGCGGTAGCCGCCGTAGCCCAGCACAACCCCAACTTTGACTTCGGATATTATCCAGGCCAGCCCTGTCCCTAGACCAACTTAGTCCAAAAGCCTAAGCTTGTGGGAGTACGTATTTCTCATCGACATTACATTCATGTTCACACACTTATTTCAGTTGTCGTTGTTCATACTTTTTCATTCTACTATCCATGGTAGTTTAATTCTTGTGTTGCTTTCTTCTTGTGTGTTTAATAAACTTTGAGGAAAATACAAAAAAGTTAGTTCTAGCTTTATTTCCTAGTTGCTTAGTTGTAGCATTAAAGAGAAAGCCCAAAAAGATTTCTCGTTCTTCTTTTTGCTTGTTGGGAGCTTTCCCATGTAAATAGTTTTCCTTTCTTTTCTTTGGTCCGTAAGGAGAAGACCACGATGATGTGTTGAGTGGCTCTCATATGCACTATTGTTTATCTTACAAAGAGCCCATATTGCCTTGTCTTCTCCTTTGGTTTATTGTTTGCAGATTCCAGCTTAGTCCAATGCACGCACACTCTTATTGTTATTCACATCGTTCGATCGTGCAAGTGAAAGGCAATAATGACGATATATGGTGAACTGACTGAGATGGAGAAAAAGCTGGTATGAGCTCAACCTATCTTGTTTTTGTAAATATGATTAGCTCATCGTTCGGAATTCATCTCATTATGGGTTGACCATGTTTGCAACGACAATTAGAGATTATAGTTATTCATGCCATGCTTAATTAGATAAGAGTGGATAATGGTTCGTCTTGAGTGCAAACATGCACATTAATATAGTTCTGATGTAGTATGATAGAATGGTATCCTCCTCTCGAAGATTCAAGTGGCTTGACTTGGCACATGTTTACGCATGTAGTTGAAACAAATCAACATAGCCTGCACGATATTTATGTTCATAGTGAATTATATCCTACTCATGTTTGCATTCAATGTTGGTTAATCTCAAGGCATGTTGGTGACTGTGTCGCTCTCTAGTTGGTTGATCCCCAGTCTTTTGCTAGCCTTCACTTGTACTAAGCGGGAATACTGCTTGTGCATCCATCTCAATAAACCCAAAGTTGTTCCATATGAGTCCACCATATCTACCTATATGTGGTATTTACCTGCCGTTCCAAGTAATTTTGCATGTGCTAAACTTTAAACCTTCAAATAAACTTTATGTTTTGTATGCCCAAAACGCTCATGTGGCGACTGGGGGTTGTCAGTATCTTCCATGGTAGGTGGGTTATTCTCACGATATGTGCTGATTCACTATCATTCACGAGAAAGTGGCTGGTAATCGGGATGCCCAGTTCCATTCTCGAAATAAAAAGCAAAATATAATTAAACAAAACTCCCCCAGAAATGTGTTTGTATGGATGGTACCCGTGAATTCGTCCCGCCGTGGAGTGTGACTGTTTGGTGGAGGGGGAGTAAAAACTTTACCATTCTGTTTAGGAACCGCCTATAATGTATCTATCATGGAAGATATTGAAAACCTCTTGGTAGTTATGTAAGCAACGAAAGCATACCTCTCCAAAATCATTAATTATCTCTGTTTTAAAAGCTTGAGCTCTGGCACCTCTGCAAATCAATGCTTCCCTCTGTGAAGGGCTTATCTATTTACTTTATTGTTGAGTCGTCATCCGCGTATAAAAGGCACCAGTTAGAGAGCACCATTGTCATTTGTATGCCTTGCTATTAATTGATGTTGAGTATGAACATGACTAGATCTCTATCACCGTGAATTACAATGTTTAGCCAGCCCTTGTTCTCCAGAGGTGCTCTGCATTTATGTTTTGTGGTCTCAGAAAGGGCTAGAGAGATACCATTATGTCATATTGTATCATGATTGTTTTGATAAATTGTTGTCGTCCGAGGCTTGTTATTATTGCTCGCTAGTTGGTTATGCGATTGACATGAGTAAATGTGAGACCTAAATTTTATTGTGAATGTGGTTAGTTTATAATCTTTGCTGAAAATCAGAACATAAGTTAGACATATTTACAACAGCAAGATCAAATAGAGTTTGTAAAAGTTTTTCTTTATCACTTTCAGTTTATCAACTGAATTTTTGAGGACAAGGAAAGGTTTAAGCTTGGGGGAGTAGATATGTCTCCAACGTATCCACTTTTCCAAACTCTTTTGCCCTTGTTCTGGACTCTAATTTGCATGATTTGAATGGAACTAACCCGGACTGACACTGTTTTCAGCAGAATTTCCTTGGTGTTATTTTTGTGAGGAAATAAAAATTCTCGGATCGTCCTGAAAATTTATGGAAAATACTTTTGGAATTAATAAAAATACTAGCGCAAGAATTAACCACATGGGGGGCCACCAGCAAGCCACAAGCCTGCTAGCTGCAGCCACCCCCCTGGTCGTGCCGAGCAGGCTTGTGGGGCCCCTGTGGCTCCACCGACCTCCTCTCTAGCTCCATATAACCCTATTTGTCGAGAGAAAAATCAAGGAGAAAAGTTCATCGCGTTACATGATGAGGAGCCGCCGTCGTCACCAGTTCTTCCTCGGGGGACCAGATCTGGAGTCCGTTTTGGGCTCCGGAGAGGGGAAATGGACGCCTTCGTCATTACCAACCATCCTTCATCACCAATTCCATGATGCTCCCCACCTTTCGTGAGTAATCTCATTGTAGGGTTGCTGGACGGTGATGGTTTGCATGAGATTTATCATGTAATCGAGTTAGTTTGGTTAGGGTTTGATCCCTAGTATCCACTATGTTCTGGGATTGATGTTGCTATGACTTTGCTATGCTTAATGCTTGTCACTAGGGCCCGAGTGCCCATGATTTCATATCTGAACCTATTATATTTTCATGCATAGATGTGTGTTCTTGATCCTATCTTGCAAGTTGTAGACACCTATTACAAGTTATGATCCGCATCCCCTAGGGTCACAATAACTGGGATTCCTTCCGGTGATTACCGTAGTTTTAGGAGTTCATGTATTCACTAAGTGCTAATGCTTTTGTCCGGTTCTATATTAAAAGGAGGCCTTAATATCCCTTAGTTTCCAATAGGACCCTGCTACCACGGGAGGGTAAGCCAAAAGATGTCATGCAAGTTCTTTTCCATAAGCACGTATGACTATATACGGAATACATGCCTACATTACAATGATGAATTGGAGCTAGTTCTGTGTCACCCTACATTATGATTGTTGCATTATGAATGCCATCCGACATAATTATCCATTAGTGATCCATTGCCTACGAGCTTTTCATATATTGATCTTCGCTCAGTTACTTTTTCGTTGCTACTATTACAATCACTACAAATTGCTGCTATCACTTTGCCACCGTTACTGTTACTACCATATTACTTTGCTACTGAATACTTTTCTGCAGATATTAAGTCTTTAATGTGTGTTTGAATTGACAACTCAGCTGCTAATACTCGAGAATATTCTTTGGCTCCCCTAGTGTCGAATCAATAAATTTGGGTTGAATACTCTAGCCTTGAAAACTGTTGTGATCCCCTATACTTGTTGGTTATCATGCATGAAGCAGAAGTTCATTATGATGCCAGTGCTCATCCAAGTCCCTAAGAAATCTGACAATGACATTGATGTGTACCTAAGACCATTATTTGAAGAACTTTTACAATTGTGGGATTTAAAAGGTGTATGTGTGTGGGATGAGCACAAACCGAAGGAATTTGACCTACGAGTGTTGATGTTTGTAACCATCAATGATTGGCCTACTCTTAGTAACCTTTTAGGAGAGACAAACAAGGGATACAATGCATGCATGCACAGTTTAGATGGGACTAAAAGTATATATTTGGATAAATGTAAGAAGAATGTGTATCTAGGACATCGTCGATTTCTTCCGATCAGACATCTCTTAAGAAAGAAAGGCAAGCATTTCAAAGGTGATGCAAATCACTGGAAGAAGGCTGACCACCGTACTGGTGATAATAACTTGATATGGTTAAGGATTTAAAAGTAATCTTTGGAAAGGGTCCCAGCTGACAATCTGTTCTGAATGACGCTGACGGACACGCGCCCATGTGGAAGAAGGAATCTATATTTTTAACCTACCATATTGGAAAGTCCTAGAGGCCCGCTTTGCAATCGACGTGAGGCACGTGACCAAGAATCTTTGTGTGAACCTACTAGTATTCTTGGGCGTGTATGGGAAGACAAAAGATACACCAAAGGCACGGCACGACCAGCAACGTATGAACGGAAAAGACGACATGCATCCAACAAAGTATCAATGTCCTACCAGCTACGCTCTTACCAAAGAAGAGAAGGAAATCTTTTTGAATGCATGCTCAGTATGAAGGTCCCATCTGGCTTCTCGTCAAATATAAATGGAATAATAAATATGATAGAGAAAAAAATCAAAAACCTAAAGTCTCATGACTGCCATGTGATTATGACGCAATTACTTCTGGTTGCATTGAGGGGGCTTCTTCTGAAAAATGTTAGATTAGCCATTGTGAAGTTATTGGCATTCCTCAATGCTATTTCTCAAAGGTAATCGATCAAGAAATCCTACCGAGGTTACATGATGATTTGGTCCAATGTCTTGTTAGTTTCAAGTTGGTGTTCCCACCATCCTTCTTCAATATTATAACACACGTCCTACTTCACCTAGTCGAAGATATTACCATTCTAGGTCTTGTATTTCTACACAATATGTTCCCCTTTGAGAGGTTTATAACATAAAAGTCAAGAGGCATAATCCTAACAAGATAAATACGACTTAAAGCTGGCATTATCGACACATTAGCCAAAAGCGCATGAAGAAGCTCCATGAGAATTCTAACTTCATTTGATTTTGAATCATTTGAGACATGTGAGTCCTACCTACTCGGCAAGATGGCTAAGACTCCTTTTGCAAAGAGTTGTGAGAGGGCATCTGAGCTATTAGAACTTATACATAGTGATGTACGTGGATCAATGAGCACGACAGCTAGAGGTGGTTTCCAATACTTCATGACTTTTACCGACAACTTTGGTAGATAGGGATATGTCTACTAGATGAGGCATAAGTCGGAATTTTTTGAAAAGTTCAAGGAGTTTCAAAACGAAGTGGAAAATCAACTTGGGAAGACAATCAAACTTCTACAATTTAACCATGGTAGTGAGTATATAAGCCAGGAGTTCGATGATCATCTGAAGAGGCGTGGAATAGTTCCACAACTCGCTCCTCCAAGTACGCAAAAGAGAAATGGTGTGTCGGAACGGAGGAATCATACTTTGTTAGACATGGTCCTGTCAATGATGAGTCGGTCAGATTTACCCTTGTCATTTTGGGGATACCCTCTAGAAATTGCAGCTTTCACACTAAATAGGGTACCATCAAAGTCCGTAGATAAGACACCATATGAGATATGAATAGAAAAGGGTGATGGTTTATATTTTCTAAAGATTTGGGGTTGTGAAGCATATGTCAAGCGATTTCAGTCAGACAAGCTCACACCCATGTTCGACAAGAACATATTCATGAGATATTCGAGGGAAAGGGATATTACGTCTACAACCGTGAAGAGGGCAAAGTGTTTGTCGCTCGACATGGAGTTTTCCTTGAGAAATATTTTCTCAATCGGAAGGCTAGTGGCAGGTCGGTCTCACACGAAGAAATTCGAGAGCCACACGAGGACGTTCCGACAAGTGATTCAATCACACCGGAGTTGGTCAGGGAACCCGTAGTGGAATCGATGTCGGTTCCACGTAGAGGGAAAAGTTTGCGCAATATGCATGACTGCAATGTGTTCTTCTTGGAGAACAACGAACCGACCACGTATGCGGAAGTGATGGTGAGCCCTGATACCGAGTTATGGCTTGAGGCCATGAGATCCGAATTAAAGTCCATGGATGACAATCAAGTATGGTACTTGGTTGATCTGCCAGATGGCATTTGAGCCATTGAGTGCAAATGGATCTTTAAGAAGAAAACTGATATGGACAGAAATGTTACAGTCCATAAGGCTCGACTTGCCGCTAAAGTTTGTCGACAAGTTCAAGGAGTTGAGTACGGTGAGACTTATTCACATGTAGTGATGCATAAATCAATTCAGATCATTCTTGATAAATCTGCATATTTTGACTATGAGATATGGCAGATGGATGTCAAAATGGCTTTCATTAATGGAAATTTAACTAAGGACGGGTATATGACACAGCCCGAGGGTTATGTTGAACCAAAGAATGTTGGCATGGTATGCAAGCTTCAGAGATCCATTTATAGATTGAGGCAAGCATCTTGGAATTGGAACATTCATTTTAATGAAGCATTCAAAGAGTTTGGCTTCATCAAGAATGACTATGATCGTTGTGTATTCAAGAAGGTGAGTGGGAGGTCAGTTGCATTTTCTATCCTGTATGTGGATAACATATTGTTGGTTGGAAATGATGTTCAAGTGCTTGAATCTGTCAAGGACTCATTGAAAAAATAGTTTTTCATTGAAAGACTTTGGAGAAGCAACTTATATTCTGGGCATTAAGATCTATAGAGATAGATCGTGAAGGCTTATTGTATTATGCCAAAGTATGCATATAGATAAGGTGTTGAAATGGATTGCTACTTCTCGAGCATAAGTTGGTTTCCCGTGAAGAGGAACGGTTTGATGCAGCAAAGTAGATAAGTATTTCCCTCAGTTTTTGAGAACCAAGATATCAATCTAGTAGGAGATACGAGTCACCAATAGATGTACCTGCACAAAGAATCAAACTCTTGCACCCAACGCTATAAAGGGGTTGTCAATCCCTTCACGGTTACTTGCAAGGATGAGATATAATAGAGATAGATATAATAGGATGCTTGAACGGAAAGTAAAACTAAAAGAAAAATAATGCAGCAAGTATTTTTCGTATTTTTGGTGTTAGATCTGAAAGTATAATATGGAAAATAGACCCGGGGGCCATAGGTTTCACTAGATAGATTCTCTCATGATGGCAAGTATTACGGTGGGTGAACAAATTACCGTCGAGCAATTGATAGAAAAGCGAATAATTATGAAGATATCCAAGTCAATGATTATGCATATAGGCATAGCGTCCATGACAAGTAGACCGAAACAATTCTACATCTACTACTATTACTCCACACATCGACCAACTCCTGCCTGCATCTAGAGTATTAAGTTCATCAAGAACAGAGTAATGCATTAAGTAAGATGACATGATGTAGACGGATAACCTCAAGCAGTATGATGAAACTGCATCTTTTTACCCTTGATGGCAACAATACAATATGTGCCTCGCTACCCCTACATTGTCACTCGGTGAAGACACCGCAAGATTGAAACCAAAACTAAGCACTTCTCCCATTGCAAGAATTACCAATCTAGTTGGCCAAACCAAACTAATAACTCGAAGAGACTTGCAAAGATATGAAATCATGCATATAAGAATTCAGGAAAGACTCAAATAATATTCATGGATAATCTGAACATAAACCCACAATTCATCGGATCTCGACAAACATGTTGGTGAACATTGCATGGGAAACAAAAAAATTACTATGCACACGCAAGATCTATCCATGGTGATGAGCATCTACGAGAGGGAGAGTGGATCTACATACCCTTGTAGATTGCTAAGCGGGAAGCAATAAGAAACGCGGTTGGTGTAGTCGAACGTCTTCACGATCCAAATCACCGAGCATCCCGCGATCTCATCACAATCCGTCTCACGATCCAGTCACGATCCATCCCGTGAACTCATCACGATCCGTCCCACAATCTCATCACGATCCGTCTCGCAATCTTGATCACGGTCCTTCCGATCTAGCGCCGAACGGACGGCGCCTCCACGTTCAGCACACGTATAGCTCGATGACGATCTCCGACTTCTTGATCCAGAAAGAGGGAGCGGAGAGGTAGACGAGTTCTCAGTCAGTGTGACGGTGCCGTGGCGATGGTGGTGGAGCAATTCCGGCAGGGCTTCGCCTAAGCACTGCATAAAACCGATCTAGAGGAGAAACTATGCACTAGAAGAACGGGTAGCATGTGGCTGAAAATCTAGTGCAAAAACCCTAAAATCTCTAGTATATATAAGAGGAAGAGAGGAGGAGACTTGGTGCAAGGGCCAAGCCCTCTAGGCTTCGGCCGAAGTGGGAGGAGAGGAGGAATCCTCCTCAAATCCTAGTAGAACTAGGACTCCTTATTTTGGCCTTTTGGCCTTTTTCCACCTTTTTCTCTTTGGGTTTTTATTCCCAGCCGCATGGGCCTTGTGCGAGACTTCCACCAGCCCACTAAGGGCTGGTATTCACTCTCCCACAGCCCATGTGGCCTCTTGGGTCGAAATACCCCTCCCGATGGTCTCTCGGTACACTACCGGCACTCCCGATACACTACCGATGAGCCCAAAACTTTTCCGGCGACCAAAATAGGACTTCCTATATATAAATCTTTACCTCCGAACCATTCCGGAGCTCCTCATGACATCCGGGTTCACATCCGGGACTCCGAACAACCTTCGGTCACCACCATACATAACTCTATACTACCGAAACGTCACCGAACCTTAAGTGTGCAGACCCTACGGGTTCGAGAACTATGTAGACATGACCGATACACCTCTACAGTCAATAACCAATAGCGGGACCTGGATGCCCATATTGGTTCCTACATATTCTACGAAGATCTTTATCGGTCGAACCTCTATGTCAAGGAATCAATTAATCCCGTATGATGTTCCCTTTCTTCTTCGGTATGTTACTTGCCCGAGATTCGATCGTCGGTATCTCCATACCTAGTTTAACCTCGTTACCGACAAGTCTCTTTAATCGTTCCGTAATACAAAATCCTTTGGCTAACATTTAGTCACATTGCTTGCAAGGCTTATTGTGATGTTGTATTACCGATTGGCCCTGAGATACCTCTCCGTCACAGGGAGTAACAAATCCCAGTCTTGATCCATGCCAACCCGACAGACACCCTTGGAGATACCTGTAGAGCACCTTTATAGTCACCCAGTTATGTCATGACGTTTGATACACACAAGGTACTCCTCCGGAGTCAGTGACTTGCATGATCTCATGGTCATAGGAACACATACATGACATGCGGAAAACAGTAGCAATAAACTGACACTATCATATGCTACGTTTGTAGTTTGGGTCTTCTCCGTCACATCATTCTCCTAATGATTTGATCCTGTTACCAAATTACATCTCATGTCCATGACTAGGAAACCATAGCCATCTTTGATCAACAAGCTAGTCTATTAGAGGCATACTAGGGACATGGTGTTGTCTATGTATCCACACATGTATTTGAGTTTCCGATTAATAAAATTATATCATGGATAATAAACGATTATCATGAGCAAGGAAATATGATAATAAACAATTTATTATTGCCTCTAGGGCATATTTCCAACAGTCTCCCACTTGCACTAGAGTCAATAATCTAGTTCACATCACCATGTGATTCGCATTGTTATTAATCTAACACCCAATGAGTTATGGGGCTCGATCATGCTTTGCATGTGAGAGAGGTCTTTTAGTCAACAGGTCTACGACATTCAGATCCGTGTGTAGTTTGCAAACCTCTATGTCATACTGTAGACACTGCTCCACACACCACTTGGAACTATTCCAAATGGCTGCTCCACTATACGTATCTAGATTGCTACTACGAGTCATCCGGATTGGTGTTAAAGCTTGCATCGACGTAACTCTTTACGACGAACTCTTTATCACCTCCATAATCGAGAAACATCTCCTTAGTCTTTTAGTTACTAAGGATAATGTTGACCGCTGTCCAGTGATCCACTCCTGCATCACTCTTGTACCCCTTGACGGACTCATGACACGGCACACAGAGGTGCGGTACACAGCATGGCATACTATACGGAGCCTATGGGTAAGGCATAGGGGACGACATTCGTCCTTTCTCTTTCTTCTATCGTTGTCGAGATTTGAGTCTCACTCAACTTCACACCTTACAAATCAGGCGAGAACTCTTTCTCTAACTGATCCATTTTGAACTCTTTCAAAATCTTGTCAAGGTATGTACTCATTGAAAGTCTCATCAAGCATCTTGATCTATCTCTATAGATCTTGATGCTCAACAATTAGGTAGCTTTATCCAGGTCTTCCTTTGAATAACTCTTTTCAAACAACCCTTCATGCTTTCCAGAAATTCTATACCATTTCCGATCAACAATATGTCAACCACATATGCTTATCAGAAACTCTATAGTGCTCCCACTCACTTTATTGTAAATACAAGTTTCTCATAAACAAGGAAACTCCTTGAACTTGAACAAGGAAACCACATATGCTTGCACACCTTTTATCATCCTTAGGACTGACAAAACCTTCTGGTTGTATCTCATACAACCTTTCCTTAAGCAAGGAAACAATGTTTGGGCATCCATCTGCCAGATTTCATAATTGAAAAATGCAGCAACTACTAACATAATATCAAAAGACTTTAGCATCGCCACGAGTGAGAAAGGCTCATCGCAGTCAACTCCTTGAACTTGACGGAAACTTCTTTGCTACAAGTCGAGCTTTATAAATGGTGACATTCACCATCAGCGTCTATCTTCATCTTAAAGGTCCATTTGTACTCAACGACCTGTCGTCCAATGAGCAAGTCTACCAAAGTCTATACTTGGTTTTCTTACATGGATCCTTTCTCAGATTTCATGGCCTCTAACTATTTGTCAGAATCCGGTCCCCATCATCGCTTCTCCATAGCTCGTAGGTTCATTGTTGTCCAACAACATGACCTCCAAGACAGGGTTGTCGTACTGCTCAAGAGCAGTACACTTCCTTGTCGACCTACGAGGTTCGATAGTAACTTGATCCGAAGCTTCATGATCATCATCATTTACTTCCTCTTCAACTGACGTAGGTTCCACAGAAACATCTTTCTGCTCTGCGCTACTCTCTGGTTGAAACAAAGGTTCAACAACCTCATCAAGTTCTATCTTCCTCCCACTCAATTCTTTCGAGAGAAACTTTTTCTCGAGAAAGGACCCAGTTTTAGCAACAAACATTTTATGCTTGGATCTGAGATAGAAGGTTCACCCAACTGTTCTTAGGGTATTCTATGAAGATGCATTTGTCTGCTTTGGGTTCGAGCTCATTAGGTGAAAACATTTTCCACACAAGCGTCGCAGCCCCAAACATTAAGAAATGACAGCTTAGGTTTCTATCAAACCATAATTCACATGGTGTCATCTCAACGGATTTAGATGGTGCCCTATTTAAAGTGAATGTAGTTGTCTCTAATGCATAACCCCAAAATTATAGTAGCAAAACGATAAGAGACATCATAGCACGCACCATATCCAATGGAGTACGACTATGACATTCGGACACACCATCACACTATGGTGTTCCAGGTGGCGTGAGTTGTGAAACAACTTTCACATTGTCCAAAGTTGTATGCCAAACTCGTAACTCAGATATTCACATCCACGATCATATCGCAGACATTTTTATCTTCTTGTCACGATGATCTTAAACTTCACTCTGAATTTGCTTGAACCTTTCAAACGATTCAGACTTGTGTTTCATTAATTAAATATACACTATATCTACTCAAATCATCAGTGAAGGTAAGAAAATGATGATATCCATCGCACGCTACAAGACTCATTGAATTGCATACATAGACATATATCATTTCCAATAAATCACTTGCCCTCTCCATCAATGCGGAAAACGGGGTCCTTAGTCATCTTGCCCAAGAGGCATGGTGCGCATGTCTCAACCAATTCGAAATCGAATGAGTCCAAAGATCCATCAACATGGATTTTCTTCATGCTCTTTATACCAAGATGACATTTAGCGGCACTGCCACAAGTATGTGGTACTATCATTACTAACTATGTATCTTTTTGGCATCAATGTTATGAACATGTGTATTACTACAATCAAGAATCAACAAACCATTCTCACTGGGTGCATGACCATTGAAGGTATTATTCATGTCAACAGAATAACCATTATTCTCTAACTTAAATGAATAACCGCATTGCAATAAACATGATCTAATCATGTTCATGCTCAACGCAAACACCGAATAACATTTATTATGTTCGTCACTAATCCTGAAGGTAGAGAGAGCGTGCGATGTTGATCACATCAACCTTGGAAACATTTCCAACACACATTGTCACCTCACCCTTAGCTAGTCTCCCTTTATTCCGTAGCTTTTATTTAGAGTTACTAACTTTTAGCAACCAAACTGGTATCCAATACCCAGGTGCTACTAGGAATACTAGTAAGGTACACATTAATAACACCTATATCAAATATACTTCTATCGATGTTGCCAGCCTTCTTATCTACCGAGTATCTAGGGTTGTTCCGCTTCAGCAACCGCTCTCCTCATAATCGAAGCACTTAGTCTTGGGTTTGGGTTCAACTTTGGGTTGCTTCACTGGAGCAGCAATTGTCTTGCTATCCATGAAGTTTCCCTCCTTGCTCTTTCCCTTCTCGAAACTAGTGGTTTAACTAACCATCAACACTTGACGCTCCTTCTTGATTTCTACCTTTGCGGTGTCAAACTTCGCGAACAGCTCAGGGATCATTATTTCTATCCCTGGCATTTTATAGTTCATCACCAAGTTCTAGTAGCTTAGTGACAGTGACTTGAAGAAATCTATCAATCACTATCTTATCTGGAAGATCAACTCCCACTCGATTCAAGCGATTATAGCACCCAGACAATCTGAGCACATGCTCAATGATTGAGCTATTCTCTGTCATCTTGCATGCAAAGAATCTTGTTGGAGATCTCATATCTCGCAACACGGGCACAAGCCTGAGATCTTAATTTTAGCTCTTAGAACATCTCATATGTTCCGTGACGTTCAAAACATTTCAGAGCCTCAATTCTAAGCCGTAATGCATGACGCACTAAACTATCAAGTAGTCATCAGAACGTGCATGTAAGATGTTCACAACATCTACAGATGATGCTAGAGGGGTTGGCGCACCAAACGGTGCATTAAGTACATAAGCCTTCTATGCAACAATGAGGACAATCCTCAGATCACGGACCCAGTCCGCAATATTGCTACCATAATCTTTCAACTCTATTTCTCTAGGAACATATAAAAATACAAGGGAGCTACAGCGCGAGCAAGTAATCTACAACATAATTTGCAAAGACACTACTGACTATATTCATGATAATGATTTCAATTAATCAAATTATTTAAGAACTCCCACTCAAATTGGCATCCCTCCGGTCATTCGAGTGATACATGATCCAAATTCACCAACTCAAGTCCGATCATCACATGAGTTGAGGTGGTTTCAATGGTGAACATCATCATGTTGATCATATCTACTATATGACTCATGTTCGACCTTTCAGTCTCTTGTGTTCCGAGGCCATGTCTGTACATGCTAGGCTCGTCAAGTTTAACCCGAGTGTTCTGCATGTACAACACTGGCTTGCACCCGTTGTATGTGAACGTAGAGTCTATCACACCCGATCATCACGTGGTGTCTCGACACGATGAACTTTTGCAATGGTGCACACTCGAGGAGAACACAATTTATCTTGAAATTGAAGTGAGGGATCACCTTATAATGCTACCGTCGTCCTAAGAAAAACAAGGTGCATAAAAGGATTAACATCACATGCAAATCATAAGTGACATTATATGGCCATGACCTTGTGCTTTTGATCTCCATCTTGAAAGCACCGGCATGATCTCCATCGTCACCGGCATGACACCATGATCTCCATCAATGTGTCGCCATCGGGGTTGTCGCGCCCATCATGCTTGTACTAATATTGCTACAGTTTAGCGATAAAGTAAAGCATTAGATAGCACTTAATGATTGACATGCAGGTCATACAATAATTAAATACAGCCCTATGGCTCCTGCCGGTTGCCGTACTCATCGACATGCAAGTCGTGATATTCTATACAACACATGATCATCTCATACATCACATATATCACATCATGTAATTGGCCATATCACATCACAACATACCCTGCAAAAACAAGTTAGATGTCCTCTAATTGTTGTTGCATGTTTTACATGGATGCTACGGGTATCTAGCAAGAACAATTCTCACCTACACAAAGCCACAACGGTGATACATAAGTTGCTTTTCAACCTTCTCAAGGACCGCCTTTGTCGAATCCAATCCAACTAAAGTAGGAGAAACAGACATCCGCCAGCCATCTTTGTGCAACGAAGGTACATGTCAGTCGATGGAACCGGTCTCTCGTAAGCGTACGAGTAAGGTTGGTCTGGGCCGCTTCATTCCACAATACCGCTGAACCAAAACACGACCAAGGGAGGAAGCAATCTAAGCATCAATGCCCACAAACTCTTTGTGTTCTACTCGAGATCTGATCCACACATAGACCTAGCTCATGATGCCACTATTAGGGAATGTTGCATGGGAAACAAAAAATTACCTACGCACACGTAAGATCTATCCATGGTGATGAGCATCTACGAGAGGGATAGTGGATCTACATACCCTTGTAGATCGCTAAGCGGGAAGCGTTAAGAAACGTGGTTGGTGTAGTCGAACATCTTCGCCATCCAAATCGTCGAGCGTCCTACAATCTCATCACGATCCATCCCGCAATCCAATCATGATCCGTCCCGCGAACTCATCACGATCCGTCTCGCAATCTTGATCACGGTCCTTCCGATATAGCGCCGAACGGACGGCACCTCCGCGTTCAGCACACGTACAGCTCGATGAAGATCTCTGACTTCTTGATTCAGCAAGAGGGAGCAGAGAGGTATACGAGTTCTCTAAAAGCGTGACGGCGCCGTGGCGATGGTGGTGGAGCAATTCCGGCAGGGCTTCGCCTAAGCACTGCAGAAAACCGATCTAGAGGAGAAACTCTGCACTAGAGGAACGGGTAGCACGTGGCTGGAAATCTAGTGCAAAAACCCTAAAACCTCTAGTATATATAATAGGAAGAGAGGAGGAGACTTGGCGCAAGGTCCAAGCCCTCTAGGCTTTGGCCGAAGTGGGAGGAGAGGAGGAATCCTCCTCCAATCCTAGTAGGACTAGGACTCCTTATTTTGGCCTTTTTGCCTTTTTCCACCTTTTTCTCTTTGGGTTTTTCTTCCCAGTCGCATGGGCCTTGTGTGATACTTCCACCAGCCCACTAAGGGCTGGTATTAACTCTCCCACAGACCATGTAGCCTCTTGGGTCGAAATACCCCTCCCGATGGTCTCCCGGTACACTACCGGCACTCCCGGTACACTACCGATGAGCCCGAAACTTTTCCGGTGACCAAAATAGGACTTCCTATATATCAATCTTTACCTCTGGACCATGCCGGAGCTCCTCCTAACGTCCGGGATCTAATCCGGGACTCCGAACAACCTTCGGTCACCACCATACATAACTCTATACTACCGAAACGTCATCGAACCTTAAGTGTGCAGACCCTACGGGTTCGCGAACTATGTAGACATGACCGAGACACCTCTATGGTCAATAACCAACAGAGGGAACTGGATGCCCAATTGGTTCCTACATATTCTACGAAGATCTTTATTGGTCGAACCTCTATGTCAAGGATTCAGTTAATCCCGTATGATGTTTCCTTTGTTCTTTGGTATGTTACTTGCCCGAGATTCGATTGTCGGTATCTCCATACCTAGTTCAACCTCGTTACCGGCAAGTCTCTTTACTCGTGCCATAATACAAGATCCTATGGCTAAAACTTAGTCACATTGCTTGCAAGGCTTATTGTGATGTTGTATTACCGAGTGGGCCCTAAGATGCATCTCCATCACACGGAGTAACAAATCCCAGTCTTGATCCATGCCAACCCGACATACACCCTCTGAGATACCTGTAGAGCACCTTTATAGTCACCCAGTTACGTTGCGAATTTGATACACACAAGGTACTCCTCCGGAGTCAGTGAGTTTCATGATCTCATGGTCATAGGAACACATACTTGACATGGAGAAAACAGTAGCAATAAACTGACACGATCGTATGCTACGTTTGTAGTTTGGGTCTTGTCCATCACATCATTCTCCTAATGATGTGATCGCATTACCAAATGACATCTCATGTCCATGACTAGGAAACCATAGCCATCTTTGATCAACGAGCTAGTCTATTAGAGGCATACTAGGGACATGGTGTTGTCTATGTATCCACACATGTATCTGAGTTTCTAATTAATTCAATTATAGCATGGATAATAAACAATTAGCATGAACAAGGAAATATTATAATAACCAATTTATTATTGCCTCTAGGGCATATTTCCAACAAAACACACCGCAAGAGAGTATTACATCGGATAGATCTCCATGAAGATCATGGAGAACATGGTATTGAGAAGTAAAGAGAGAGAAGAAGCCATCTAGCTACTAGATATGGACTCGTAGGTCTGTGGTGAACTACTCACGCATCATCAGAGGGGCAATGGAGTTGATGCAGATGCCCTCTGTGATCGAATCCCCCTCCGGCAGATTACCGGAAAAGGCTCAAAGATTGGATCTCTCGGGAACGGAGGCTTCTGGCGGCGGAAAAGTGTTTTCGTGGCTCGTTCTGATAATAATGGAATATTTGGGAATTTATAGGCTGAAGATTAGGGTTAGGGGAGCAGTCGTGGGCCCACAAGCCTGCCCAGCGCGGCCTACCCCCTGGTCACGCCCCTAGGGCTTGTGGCCCCACGGTGGCTCCTCTGCCTTGGTTCTCAAGTCTCATAGTTTCCTTTCGTTCCAGAAAAAATCATTCTGAAGATTTTATTCCGTTTGGACTCCGTTTAATATTCCTTATCTACAAAACTCAAAAACAAGGGGAAAACAGAAACTGGCACTAGGCTCTAGATTAATAGGTTAGTCCCAAAAATAATATAAAATAGCATACTAATGCATATAAAACATCCGAAACAGATAATATAATATCATGGAACAATCAAAAATTATAGATACATTGGAGACATATCAGCATCCCCAAGCTTAATTCCTGCTCGTCCTCGAGTAGGTAAATGATAAAAATAGAATTTTTGATGTGGAATGCTACCTAACATATTTATCCATGTAATATTCTTTATTGTGGCATGAATATTCAGATCCGTAAGATTCAAAACAATAGTCTAATATTTACATAAAAACAGTAATACTTCAAACACACCAACAAGATAATCGTGTCCTTTCAAAATAACATGGCCTTAGAAAGTCATCCCTACAAAATCATATGGTCTCGGTATGCTCCATCTTCCCCACACAAAGTATCTAAATCATGCAAAACCCCTATGAACAAGTCAATCAATTGTTTCACACTTTTGGTGTTCTCAAACCATTTCAACTCTCACGCAATACATGAGCATGAGCTATGGATATAGCATTATAGGTGGAATAGAATATGGATGAGGTGCAAGGGGAAAAGGAGAAGATAGTCTCACATCAACTAGGCGTATCAATAGGCTATGGAGATGCCCGTCAATGGGTATCAATGTGAGTGAGTAGGGATTAACATGCAACAAATGCACTTAGAGCTATAAGTTTATGAAAGCTCAAAAAGAAAACTAAGTGGTCGGGCATAATGGATATCCACTAGTTATATGCAAGTGACAAAATAGGAGATTCTTTATCATGAAGATCATGGTGCTACTTTGAAGCACAAGTGTATAAAAGGTAGTAGCAATTGTCCCTTATCTCTTTCTCTCCTTTCTTATATATATTTTATTATTATTATTTTGGTGGGCTTGTTTGGCCTCTATTATTTCGTGTTTGGGCTTTGCTGGCCTCTTTCATTTTTTGTAAAGTCAGGATACTCATCCCAACTTGTGAAGGAGTCATAGCCTCCATCATCCTTTTCTCTGACAGGACAATGCTCTATTAATGAAAAATCATCACACTTTTATTTACTTATAACTCGAAGAAAAATAAATTACAACTCGATTCCTATGACAAAATATGACTCTATATGCAATATGAAGTGATGATGCAAGTCATAGAAAAACTACATGGTGGAAGTTGCATGGCAATATATCTCGGAATGGCTATGGAAATGCCATAATAGGTAGGTATGGTGGTTGTTTTGAGGAATATATGGTGGCTGTTTTGAGGAAGGAGGGTTTGGTGTACCGGCAAAAGTTGTGCGGTACTAGAGAGGCTAGCAAAGGTGGAAGGGTGAGAATGCGTATAATCCATGGACTCAACATTAGTCATAAAGAACTCACATACTTATTGCAAAAGTCTATTAGTTATCAAACAAAGCATTAGACGCATGCTCCTAGGGGAAAGGTTGGTAGGATTTAACCATCGCGCGCTCCCGACCCTCACACAAAGGTCGACAATCATTAAACAAATCATGCTCCGACATTGTTACATAACGGTTCACCATATGTGCATGCTACGGGAATCACAAGCTTTAACACACGTATCTCTTCCAATTCACAACTACTAACTAGCATGACTCTCATATTACCATCCCTATTATCTCAAAACTATATACAAGTAATCAAATTCTCATAGTTTTTAATGCACTTAATATGAAAGTTTTTATTATATCCCTCTTGGATGCCCATTATATTAGGACTAAATTAATAACCTAAACAAATTACCATGCTTTTTTAAGAAACTCTCAAAATAATATAAGTGAGGAGCGAGAGTTCAATAATTTTTGTAAAATATAACACCAGCATTCTCTATAAAGATATAAGTGAAGCACTAAAGCAACATTGCCTAGCTTAAAAGATATAAGTGAAGCACATAGAGTATTCTAACAAATTCACGATTCAGCGTGTGTCTCTCAAAATATGTGTGCATCAAGGATGATTGTGGCAAACTAAAAAGAAAAGACTCATATCATAAAAGACGCTCCAAGCAAAACACATAGCATGTGCTGAATAAAAATATAGCCTCAAGTAAATTTACCGATGGATTGAAGACGAAAGAGGGGATGCCTTCTGAGGCATCCCCAAGCTTACGATTTTTGGAATCCTTGAATATGACTTGGGGTGCCTTGGGAATCCCCAAGTTTAGGCTCTTTCCACTCTTTATTCCATAGTCCATAAAATCTTCACCCAAAACTTGAAAACTTCACAACACAAAACTCAACATAAAACTCATGAGATCCGTTAGTATAAAAAGATAAATCATCACTTTAGGTACTGTTGTGAACTCCTTATTTAGTTTTATTTGTTTAATACCTACTGTATTCTAACTTTTCCATGACTCATACCCCCCGATACGACCCATAGATGCATCAAAATAAGCGAACAACACAAAGAAAACAGAATCTGTCAAAAACAGAACAGTCTCTAGCAATCTGTAAACTTCGAATACTTCTGGAAATCTAAAATTCTGAAAAATTAGGAAAATCAGGAAAATCTGTATATAAATCTTTTGTAAAAAGTTCAGATCAATTCGACGTTGAGAAAAAATTGGAAAATTCCTGGACTAAGAGCAAAAGTTTCTGTTTTTCAGCAAGATCAAATCAACAACTACCATAGATCACCCCAAAGGTTTTACTTGGCTCGTAAAGTAATTAAAACACAAAAACACAATTAATACAGAAATAATAATGTGCAAAACACACAAAAACATAATAAAAATCATAAAGAAAAATAAAATTGGGTTGCCTCCCAACAAGCGCTATTGTTTAATGCCCCTAGCTAGGCAAAACACAATAGATCTAGGTATTGTCATCTTTGATATGTAATCAAAAAGTAGATCTCATAATAGATTCATAAGGCAATCTTATTTTATTTATAGGGAATTGTTCCATGCCTTTACTTAATGGAGATTGTAATCTAATATTTCCTTCTTTCATGTCAATAATTGCACCAATCGTTCTAAGAAAAGGTCTACCAAGAATAATAGGACATGAAGGATTGCATTCTATATCAAGAACAATGAAACCTACGGGCACATAATTCCTATTTGCAACAATAGGAACATCATGAATCACATGGCAAGTATATTTAAGTCTAACCCACTTCCTATGCATACGGATTTTGTGAGCAAACAAATTATGGGAACAAAAATCAACTACCATAGGAAGGCAAAACAAGCATAACTTCCAAACTTTGAACACATAGAGAGGAAACTTGATATTATTGAAATAGGTAAGAGCATATGTTCCTCTCTCATAGTAATTTTCAGTAGCACCATGAAGGAATCTCAGAATATAACTATCACACAAAGCATTCTTTTCATGATCAATTATAGCATACGTGTCATCACCAAAACTTTGGGAACAAAAAGTATCATCTTCATCAAGCATAGAATCCCCAAGCTTGTGGTTTTGCATATCACTAGCATCATGGATATTCAGAGAACTCATACTAAGAACATGGCAATCATGTTTTCATTCAAGGAGACATCATGAATCACTTTATAATTTTCTTCTTTCAACACTTCATCAAAAATTTCATGATGTTCAAGCAAAACTTCATAGAGATAATCAAGTGCACTCAACTCACTTGCTATTAGTTCATCATAATTTGGTCTTTTGAAAAGATTAGCAAGTGGATGAGGATCCATATCAATAGATTTTTAGCAAGCAAAGATGCAAGCAAATCGAAGGCACAAGACAACACAAGCAAACATAGCAACGAAAAGGTGAACAGAAGAAGGGCGAATAAAAAGGAAAATCGTTTTGGTACTTTCTGAAAATCGTTTTAGAAGTGGGGAGAGGAAAATGAGAGGCAAATGGCAGATAATGTAAATGCAAGAGATGATTTTGTGATGGGTACTTGGTAGTCTTGATGTAGATCTCCCCGCAACCAAACTAGAAATTGGCAAGTTGAAGAGAGAGTTCTTATCTTGACTTGCTATGTATCTCCCCGGCAACAGCGCCAGAAATCCTTCTTGCTACTTCTCGAGCATGTGTTGGTTTCCTATGAAGAGGAACGGTTTGATGCAGCAAAGTAGATAAGTATTTCCCTCAGTTTTTGAGAACCAAGGTATCAATCCAGTAGGAGATACAAACGAATCACCAATAGATGTATCTGCACAAAGAATCAAACTCTTGCACCCAACTCTATAAAGGGGTTGTCAATCCCTTCACAGTTACTTGCAAGGATGAGATCTAATAGAAATAGATATAATAGGATGCTTGAACGGAAACTAAAAGTAAAAGTAAAAATAATGCATCAAGTATTTTTGGTATTTTTGGTTTTAGATCTGAAAGTATAATATGGAAAATAGACCCGGTGGCCATAGGTTTCACTAGATGGCTTCTCTCATGATGGCAAGTATTACGGTGGGTGAACAAATTACTATCAAGCAATTGATAGAAAAGCGAATAATTATGAAGATATCCAAGGCAATGATTATGCATATAGGCATCACGTTCGTGACAAGTAGACCGAAACGATTCTGCATCTACTACTATTACTCCACACATCGACCGACTCCTGCCTGCATTTAGAGTATTAAGTTCATGAAGACTAGAGTAACGCATTAAGTAAGATGACATGATGTAGAGGGATAAACTCAAGCAATATGATTAAAACCCCATCTTTTTACCCTTGATGGCAACAATACAATACGTTCCTCGCTACCCCTACTTTGTCACTGGGTGAGGACACCGCAAGATTGAAACCAAAACTAAGCACTTCTCCCATTGCAAGAATTACCAATCTAGTTGGCCAAACCAAACCAATAACTCGAAGATACTTGCAAAGATATGAAATCATGCATATAAAAATTCAGGAAAGACTCAAATAATCTTCATGGATAATCTGAACATAAACCCACAATTCATCGGATCTCGAAAAACACACCACAAAAGAGTATTACATCGGATAGATCTCCATGAAGATCATCGAGAACATGGTATTGAGAAGTAAAGAGAGAGAAGAAGCCATCTAGCTACTAGCTATGGACCCGTAGGTTTGTGGTGAACTACTCACGCATCATTGGAGGGGCAATGGAGTTGATGCAGATGCCCTCCGTGATGGAATCCCTCTCCGGCAGATTACGGGAAAAGGCTCCAAGATTGGATCTCTCGGGAACGGAGGTTTCTGGCGGCGGAAAAGTGTTTTCGTGGCTTGTTTTGATAATGATGGAATATTTGGGAATTTATAGGCCGAAGATTAGGGTTAGGGAAGCTGTCGTGGGCCCACAAGCCTGCCCGGCGTGGCCTACCCCCCCCCCCGGCCACGCCCCTAGGGCTTGTGGCCCCATGGTGGCCCCTCTGCCTTGGTTCTCAAGTCTCGTAGTTTTCTTTTGTTCCAGAAAAAATCATTCCAAAGGTTTTATTCTATTTGGACTCCATTTAATATTCCTTATCTGCAAAACTCAAAAACCAGGAAAAACAGAAAATGGCACTAGGCTCTAGATTAATAGGTTAGTCCCAAAAATAATATAAAATAGCATATTAATGCATATAAAACATCCAAAACAGATAATATAATAGCATGGAACAATCAAAAATTATAGATATGTTGGAGACATATCACGGTTCAACATGCAAGATGCCAAGAAAGGGTTCTTGCCCATGTCACATGGCATTAGTCTTAGCAAGACTCGAAGTCCCTTAACTCTTGATGAGCGAAGATGCATGGATGGGAGTACATATGCTTCGGCTGTCGGGTCCATCATGTATGTTATTTGTGTACTCGTCCTGATGTTAGCTTTGCTCTAAGCGTACTAGGCAGATACCAGGCTGGTCCAGGTGAGAGTCATTGGACAATTGTAAAGAATATCCATAAATGCTTGAGAAGGACGAAGCATATGTTCCTGGTATATGGATGTGAGGATGAGCTCGTTGTAAATAGTTACACTGATGCTAGTTTCTAAACAGACAGGGATGATAGTCAATCGCAATGTGGGTTCGTGTTCATTTTGAACAGAGGAGCAGTGAGCTAGATGAGTCCCAAGCAATATACGGTAGCTGATTCTACGATGGAGGTTGGGTATATTGCGGCTTCTGAAGCTGCAAAAGAAGGTGTTTGGGTGAAGAATTTTATTTCCGATCTTGGAGTGGTTCAGAACCGTTCCAATCCGCTAGACCTTTATTGTGATAATAGTGGTGCTATCGCACAAGTCAAGGAACCATGGAACCATCATAAAACCCAACTCATACTCAGGCGTTTTAACCTTATTCTCGACATTGTCAAGAGAGGCGATGTAAACATATGCAAGATACACAAGGATGCAAATGTTCCTGATCCATTGATGAAGCCTCTCCCGCAGTCAAAGCATGAGGTGGACCTGAGGTCCATGGGCATATGATGCATGGATGATTGACTATAGTGCAAGTGGGAGACTATTGGAAATATGCCCTAGAGGTAATCATGTAATGATTTCATTTCCTATATATTCATGAGTATTTTGTATTGTCCTTGTGAGAGCACAATATGCTCCCTTGGTGGTTTTCATAATTCATGACAACATACATTGTAGCGACCCGACTCAAAACGAGTCAAGCCTCTGTGTATTCTGTGCCATCCCTGGATCAGTATGCTGGCACACACAGTACATCAATGTATATATCAAAGTGCAATCACATGTAAATAACGTAAAACTGATATATACCTTAAAATAGCAGCGGATACAGTCAACGGGAGTGGAGTCCCAATAACACCAACGGCAAGTTGAGTGCGGACCGTAACCCTGAATCATACTCTTACCCGTCGTAGAACAGTATCTGCAACATAAGACGTTGCAGCCGTGTAGGTCAGTACATTGAATGTACTGGCAAGATCACCATAGAAGAACAGAAGAATAAAGACTATTCTATATGCAAAGGCTTTGTGGCTCTGTGTCTAAGTTTTTGCGTAAAAGCTGATTTTATTTTCCTACAACAAAAGGAATATCAGGAATTTCACTATGGAGTTACCTATCATGACATGGTTCCGCCAACCAATGTCTCAATGCCCATAAGTATCATAAGTTGCCCACAATTAGTTATCAGTCCAGTGTTGAGAGTTCAGAGATAGATCCAAGTCTAGAAGCTCAAATTGTCCGTAACCGGGGACACGGCTAATCGATTAGGTTTAACTCTGCAGAGTGTTGTGTACTTTACCCACAAGATTCTTTCCCTCCTGGTAAGTCCTCGCACTGCCTGGTGTTTGAGAACAGGATGAAAGAAACATGGTCTTTCAGAGTGCTTCCCTGACTGTCCGACAGTGCCCATCCCAATCCTAACGTCGACTACATCTCGTAGCACTGCCCAGCAGAGTCACAACAAAGATCAACCAAGCCAGAGCCCATAATGACTTGTGGCTACACAGGTAAGCTTCCGGGCATGAAGTATTCATCCTTCTCTTTGAGTCTGGGTGAAGCTTTCCGCAAGATGTCATGGCGCTTCTCCATGCATCCCGTACATCCACTGGTTTCTCCAGGGATGCCCAATCAACCATCCTTCATCCAGTAGTGTGTATTGAAAACTTGTCTTCTTGAGTCTTGAAGTCTTGAGGTCTTGAAGATGCAGGACTTGAAGATGTCTTCATGAAGTCGTCGTTTTGACGTGGAGTCCTTCTTCACACCACTCACGAACACTCATACCAGACCCCGTCTACTTTAGCATAGCATTGCACTAACTAGCGTTCCCGGGGCTTTAGTAACAAGTGGTGGGTTCCTACCTCATGCATTCTACTCAACTACAAGAATTTCAATAACACTACGGGAGGGATGTGCTGAATGATGTCACTACATGCAATAAAACATAGGTATGAAAAGATGGTCAAAGTGAACTTGCCTGTACTGTTGATGAAGAGAAAGATCGCTCTCAGAAATAACTTGATAGACTATTCGTCACTCTCCGATGAAATCTATAATCAAGCATTGCATACATATAAGCAATCATACTAGCAATCAATTCTAACAATCACAAGGTAACACAAGAAACAAAATCAACAAGGTTGATGAAAGAAATACTTAAGACAAAGTTGAAACACAAAACTCCAACAAATTCAAAAGTAACATAAAACCCAAAACAAAGTAAAATATAATAAAAGGATTTTAGTAAATATTTTGTTAGCAAAATGAGTTACTTTTGAAGAACAAGTAAAACTATGCAAACAATATTCTAAACAACATAAGTGTTTGCCTAATGAACTTAACTACAAGCACAACCATAAACTAAGAGAAAACAAATTATGAAACAACTTAGTTAACAGAAAGTAATTAAATAAAATCTTTATTATAAAGCAGAATTAAATCATCTAAAATTTTCTGAAAAGAGTTTCTATGAAAAACTAAATTGTTTGATAGCACATTACCTAATGAAAAATAATCTACCTTCCTATCATAATAGAGCAAAATTAAATTATTTTTATTAACTAAGCATTTCTTAACAGAAAGGAATTACTACAAATTTTATTAGAGAACAGAATCTAATTATATAAAACTTAGTTAAAAGAATTGTTACTAACAAATTTGCTTTTAAAACAACTATACCTATTTGAAAGAGGGTATAGATCCCTACAACAAAATTTATAAACTAAACAAATTAACTTTTGTTAACAGCAAGTAAATTACTAAGGTTTGGAACAACAAAACTAAATGAAATCTAAAACATAATGTAAATCATATTCAGATTTTCAAAATAAAACAAATAAATCAATTTAATTAAACTAATAAGAAACTAAACAGATTCTGTTTGGTTTGAAAATACTGTTTAAAACTATTATAAAAATTCTCAAACTCTACTAAATGATAGCTATGGTCACTGGTGACAAGTAGGAAAAAGAATCATTCAAAAATTCATTTTAGAACTCAAGATATTCAGAAAACAAAATTTAAATCAAATCTGTTCAAATTCAAATTTAAATGTTCAAACATATCCAAATTTGATATCTACAGAAACTAGATGAAATTTATGATCTAATGCAAAAAGAATCAATTTAAAATACTTAAAAACGTAAAAGATATAAGCAAAAGAAATCTGAAACTATTCTGTTTTTAAAACTGAAAAGAGAATAAAATGAAAAACTTATTTAACGGATAGGGTACACGTGGCATTTCTCGATTGGCTAAGGTGTGCACGTGCGAGGCAATATGAGCGGATGGCCGGAATATAACAGAAAACGATTCGGTCAATTTATTTTAAAAGAAAACCATCCGGTTCACTTAACTAAAACCGAAGGGGTGCGGCTATTCTAATCTGTGCCGTTGATTGAAATCGGACGGTGAAGAGGGGTGGTGGAGCTCACCGCGGCGGTGGAGAAGTCCGGCGACGGTAATGGCGACGGCGACGGCTCGGATTCGATGCGTGCGACGGTTCCAGTGGGTCTCCGGCGACGGTGCGGGCTTCGTTCGACGCAGGGGTGCACGGCGAAGGCGACGGTGGCGTCGAGACGGCTTGGGGACGACCGTGGCGACGACCACAAGCGGAGGGAGCTTCGGTGATAGGGGAAAACTCCGGTGAGCTCGATACAGCGACCGTCTTGGTGGGTCTCCAGCGAAACAGAGGGGTGGGATGATGTGCATGGTTGCGGGGAACTCGATGGTGGTCTCGGGTGGCGAAGGGATGGTCGGGGTGAAGCGGTTGCTCGAAAATGGCGTGGCGGCTACCGGTATCTCCGGCGAGAGATTCCGGTGAGGGTGATGCACGGGAGAAGGGGAAAACAGGAGGAATGGAGAGAGGAGGGTGAGGGCTATTTATAGGACCATGTGCGGGGTAGGGGAGTAAAGGAGGGAGGGGGTCCGCGGCGAGGGGATCCGGCGACGGCGTCGGGCGCGTGGGAGGAGGAAGGCGACCGCGGGACTGAGAGGGAGCGGGCAGCGGGTCCCACACGTCAGCGAGAGCGGGCGAGCTATTAACGCGTCGGTTGACCGGCGCGTATTGAATTCGCGAAATAAAGCCTGTGGGCTGGCCCGTTTTAATTCTAAAACCATTACCGTTTTCTATTTAATGTTTTTCCAGAGCGTTTCAAAAACCTTTAAAGCATTCAAATCGTCTCTAAATATAGGAGTATTATATATCAAAATTAACAGAATAACAAATGAACTTTAATGAACATTTTTATTCTGGCATTTGAATACTTTGGAAAAAATATTATTTTCAGAAATTGCCCTTTTGCTTTTAAATCCCTTTGCAAATATTTTTCAGAATAACCCCTGGTTTTTATTATTCAAATAAATCACCAAGAAGTCCCTGGTGTGGAGTGTCATGTTACTCCTCTCAAATTTTTGTCAGGGGTTTGAATACTTTGAAAATTGGAATAGGAACCAAATATGAAATGATTCCAAAAGAAAATCCAGAGATTTTCACATTCACTATTCAAAGATTTATTTTAAACTTCCAACTCATTTTTCATATAATTTGAAGAAGTCATTTTATCTTCTCTCATGAAAATCACTGAGTTGCTTAAAGTTTTCTGAGTTTGAAATATTTTCAAAATGGAAATTATAATCATTTTCAAATCCCTTTTCATTTCTTTAAATGGAAGAAGTCATGTCATCTTCACTCTAGGGTTTTGTGATGAAATGAATTTGAATTCTTGATGAGAAAAAAATGCAAAGTGAAAGTTTGGGAAAGTCATGTCATTCTCTCTCAATAAACTTTCAAAGTTTCAAAAAGTTTTCAAATTTCACTCACTTTCAATCATTCAAGCAAACAAACAATCATTCTATATTTATTATAACATTCCAAAGTTTGGGATGTTACATACATTGTCTCTTGGACTGATATTCCTACCTAGTGCATTTCATGTGAAAGTCCATAGAGAGAGAAAGGTTGGCAAAAAAGAAAGTGGAGAGTATCGCCAAGAAGAAGAAGGAGAAGGAATAGCATTGGCAAAGCTTGAAGCAAAGAGGACTCTACATTTTACTGTGTGAGAAATAACCTGGAGTCCATAGGAAAGCCAATACTATTAAAAAGGGGTAAGGTATTGTTGGTGAACAAGATGTTAAAATGTGCACAAGTGATAGTCACCAAAACACCCACCAGTCTTCCAAAAAATTTTGTCCCAAGCCAAATATCCAAAACTGTTGCAACCAACTATTTCCACTCGGTCCCACAGATTCCTATACTCACACAGACCCATGCCAAACCCTAGCACATCGGTGCCACCGAGTTCACGCTACCAACTTTTGGTTTCCTCGATTCATAAAATCAAAATTTCCAAATTTTTAGATTGGTGTCACGAAGATGCAGATTCTGACCTTTGGACACCTGATTGGTACCACCGAGAAGTATATATCGGTCTCACCGAGATTCAAAAGTTGCTACCATTGGAGAAACTCGGTACCAGTGAGATTAACACATTGGTGTCACCGAGTTGGTCACGTAACGTGTAACGGTTAGATTTTTGGAGATGCCTATATATACCCCTCCACCACCACTCACTCGTAAGAGAAGCACTCAGAACAGATCCCCACCTATCCTATCAGATTTTCTGAGAGAGAACCACCTACTCATGTGTTGAGAACATGCCATTCCATTCCAACCATATGAATCTTGATCTCTAGCCTCCCCAAGTTGGTTTCCCACCAATCAATCTCTTCCACCAAAGCCAAATATGTGAGAGAGTGATTGAGTATTGAGGAATCTATCATCTTGAAGCACAAGAGCAAGGAGTTCATCGACATTATCTAGCCTATTACCTTTTGGAGGGTGGTGCCTCCTACATTGGTTAGGTGTCGCTTGGGAGCCTCATACTTTGTGTTGTGGAGTGAACCAAGAAGTTTGTAAGGGCAAGGAGATCACCTACTTCATGAAGATCTACCTCGAGTTAGGCTAGTCCTTCATGGACGTAGGCCATCATTGTATAGTCAAGGTTGCTTCTTCGTGGAACCCTCCGTGGGTAGAGCCCTTCGTGGATTCTCGCGACCATTACCCTTTGTGGGTTGAAGACTCCATAAACGTGGATGTATGATAGCGCCACCTATTGGAACCATGGGAAAAATCTTCGTGTCCTTCGTGCGTTTTATCTCCCTATTTCAACTCCGTACTTCCATGTGCATGTCATTACTTTCTGCTGCTATACTTGATGACTTGCATGTGTAGGTTGTGCTAGACTTGCTATAATTGCTAAAATCTGCCAACTCTTAACTTTGGATATTGTGTAGATTTTAATTTGTGCTAGTAGTCTATTCACCCCTTTCTAGACATACGCTTCTAGTGATCCCACAATTGGTATCAGAGCATTGGCCTCCATTGCTTTGGTTTCATCACCGTGGAGAAAGATGGATGTGTCTAGTGTGGAAAGTTTGAGTTGTAGAGTGCCCATTCTTGATGGAGAGTACTATAGTCAAGGTTGTCGGAATCTCGATTCAGGTCTTAGAATTTTACGACCTTACGATCCAAACTAGTCCCTCCAATTCTATGATTTTGCTCACAGAATCTAAGTTTCTACGATCCTATTAATTATGATTCTATGACTCATGATCGTACCAATGGACTTCCGATCCAATCCAGAATCTCGACTCTAACAACTTTGACTATTGTCAATGGAAGAATGCTATGATTGATCTATTTAACAAATTCCATATGAATAAACATATTGAAAATCCTTATGTGTTCCCCATCGATGAATTACATTCCACATACGAAGAGGAAATTCACATGATTGGTTACCTTAGAACTGTCAATCTTATCATTAGAGGTTTACCAAGATTAGTGCTTACTCAATTGAAGAACTTCGAATGTGCTTATACTTTGTGGAATGATTTGGAGAAACGATATCCAAATCTTTCATTAAGTAATCTTGATGGAATTCTTCATAAAACTGTTGCTTTCACAAGATGAAGCCTAGTGATCCAAACTTTGATAAATGCCTATTTGAGCTTCGTGATATTATGCGTGCTAAAGGAGATATCACAACAATAAACATCATTATTGTCAAAACCAGTCACATTCATAAGCTTGAACGTTGTCATGGTTACAATACTAACGAATCTCTTGGTTTCTATGAGGAGGAGATTCTACCAAATGATGACAATGAAGAACATGGCTACTATGATGAAGATGAGTTGTTTGACATTGATCATGAAAAGATTAGGAAAATCTAAGTCTCATGGAAAACTTCAAGGATTACATGTCCAAAGGAAAAGAGTGGATTCTCGACAGTGGATGCACCGATCACATGACTCGTGATAAAGACATGTTTCAAGAGAACACACCTAATCATGGACCTCGGAGGTACGTGACCTTTGGAGACTGGAGACAACTCTAAGGGTAAGGTACTTGGCCTTGGTAAGGTGGCGATATCTCATGATAGTTCTATTCAAAATGTTATGCTTGTTGAATCCCTTGGTTACAATCTTGTTTCTGTATCCAGACTAGCGGACTTCAGTTTCAATGTGCTATTTACTAATGTAGATTGTCAAGTATTTCGTCATGATAATCATAAAATTGTCTTTACCGGCATTCGTACAAGAGATCTATACATTATTGATTTCACTAAAAAGGCCCAACCTCGTACTTGTCTTATTGCAAAATCATCTAAAGGTTGGCTATTCCATAGAAGGCTAGGACATGTAGGCATGTGCAATCTAGATAAACTTATCAAGGGCGATCACATTCTTTGTGTTAAAGATGTTATCTTTGACAAAGATAGGCTTTGTAGCGCTTGTCAAGTGGGAAAGCAAGTAGGTGGAAGTCATCTGGTCAAAAACATCATGACTACTCACAAGAGTTACTTCATATGGATCTTTTTGGTCCCAATGTTTACAAGAGTCTCAATGGAAACTCTCATGGTCTAGTTATAGTTGATGATTTTTCCAGATTTACGTCGGTATTCTTTCTTGATGATAAGTTGCAGGTACAAAAGATCTTCAAGAACTTTGCACGGAAAGCGCAAAATCAATTTGAAGTGAAGATCAAGAAGGTTCGAAGCGATAACGGATCGGATTTCAAGAACACCCATGTGGATACCTTTCTTGACAAAGAGGGTATTTCACATGAGTTCTCGGCTATATACATGCCCCAACAAAATGGATTTGTTCAGAGCAAGAAACTGACCCTCATTGAGATAGCAAGAATGATGCTTGATGAATACAAGACGCTAAGACACTTTTGGGCTGAAGTCGTGGAAATAGCATGTCATGCCACAAACCGACTCTACTTGCACAAGCTTCTCAGTAAAACGGCATACGAGCTTCTCACCGGTAACAAAACCAAGTTGGATACTAATGACCCACAATTATAGGGGATCAGTCGTAGTACTTTCGATAAGTAAGAGTGTCGAACCCAACAAGGAGTAGAAGGAAATGAGAAGCAGTTTTCAGTAAGGTGTTCTCTGCAAGCATTGAAATTATCTGCAACAGATAGTTTTGTGATAAGATAATTTGTAACGAGTAACAAGTAACAAGTGTAGCAAAGGTGCAGCAAGGTATCCCAATCCTTTTTGTAGCAAAGGATAGGCTTGGACAAACTCTTATATGAAGCAAAGCGCTCCTGAGAACACATGGGAATTTCTGTCAAGCTAGTTTTCATCATGTTCATTTGATTCGCGTTCGCTACTTTGATAATTTGTTATGTGGGTGGACCGGTGCTTGGGTGCTTCCCTTACTTGGATAAACCTCCCACTTATGATTAACCCCTCTCGTAAGCATCCGAAACTACGAAAGAAGAATTAATATAAATCTAACCATAGCATGAAACATAGGGATCCAAATCAGCCTCTTACGAAGCAATGCATAAACTAGAGTTTAAGCCTCTATCACTCTAGCAACCCATCATCTACTTATTACTTCCCAATGCCTTCCCCTAGGCCCAAATAATGGTGAAGTGTCATGTAGTCGACGTTCACATAACACCACTAGAGGAGAGACAACATACATCTCATCAAAATATCGAACAAATACCAAATTCACATGATTACTTATAACAAGACTTATCTCATGTCCTCAGGAACAAACGTAACTACTCACAAAGAATTATAATGTTCATAATCATAGGAGTACTAATTATCATAAAGGATATGAACATATGATCTTCCACCAAGTAAACCAACTAGCATCAACTACAAGGAGTAATCAACACTACTAGCAACCCACATGTACCAATCTGAGGTTTGAGACAGAGATCGGATACAAGAGATTAACTAGGGTTTGGAGAGTAGATGGTTTTGGTGAATATGTTGATGGAGATTGACCCCCCACCTTGATGAGAGGATCATTGGTGATGACGATGGCTTCGATTTCCCCCTTCAGGAGGGAAGTTTCCTCGGCAGAACAGCTCCGTCGGAGCTCTAGATTGGTTCTGCCCAAGTTCCGCCTCGAGACGGCGGCGCTTTGTCCCAAAATCTCTCTTATGATTTTTTTTCCAGGTCAAAACCCTCAATATAGTAGAAGATGGGCATCGGAGACCTGCCAGGTGGGTCACAAGCCACCTAGGTGCGGCCGGGGGGGTGGCCACGCCTGGCAGGCTTGTGACCTCCTGGTGGCCCCCCTCTAGTATTTTTTCCTCTCATTATTTTTTATATATTCCAAAATAATTCTTCGTAACTTATCAAGACTTTTGGAGTTGTGCAGAATAGGTCTCCCAGATTTGCTCCTTTCCTAGTCTAGAATTCCAGCTGTCGGCATTCTCCCTCTTCATGTAAACCTTGTAAAATAAGAGAGAAAAAGGCATAAGTGTTGTATCATAACATTTAATAACATCCCATAATGCAATAAATATCAATACAAAAGCATGATGCAAAATGGACGTATCAACTCCCCCAAGCTTAGGCCTCGCTTGTCCTCAAGCAAAGCCGAGATCAATAAATATGTCCACATGTTTAGGGATAGAGGTTTCTATAAAATAAAATGCGGACATGAGGGCATCATGATCATATTTAGAATAGCAATACTTAATGATATATAATTTCTTGTGCTGGAGTAACAATTCATTCACAGGGTAAAAGTATGAACCAAGAACATTATTGACAACTAACAAGTTGTGCTCTCAGTCATTGAAGCAATTTGCAATTTATCATAACATCGGAAAGAGTCAATATAAGAGCTTGTAAAGCAAATCCACATACTCAATCATATTTTGGTCTTTCATAATTGCTAACACTCACGCGGTACTCATGAGATCAAAGCTTCAATTGAACACAGAAAAAGATAGGGGCTTATTGTTTTGCCGCCCAACTATTCACCTCGAGGGTAATGTCAACAATAATAAATCATGATCACCTACCTCCGAGTGGAAATATGTGTTTAGATCATTCCCAAACACATAATGCTTGCCGAGCGAGAAAGGCAAAATATAGGAAGTGGTGAAGATCACCATGACTCTTCTATAAAGGTAAGTACTTGTAAAGTAGAAGTAACAAATAGGCCCTTCCCAGAGGGAAGTAGATGTTGTCATGCACTTTTTGTTTTTTGGATGCGCAAACCCTCAATGCAAAGGAACGCCACGTTGTATTGGCCTTTGTGATAGCAACCTTTATTATGCAGTCTATCGCTTTTCTTTCTTTACTATCACAAGTTTGTACAACACTTATTTTACTTTACAGTAAAAGATCATACATATTTAGGAGCAATTCTTATTGCTTTTTGCACCGATGACAACTTACTTGAAGGATCTTACTCAATCCATAGGTAGGTATGGTGGACTCTCATGGCAAAACTGGGTTGAGGGTATATGGATGCACAAGTAGTATCTCTACTTGGTGCGGAAGTTTTCGCTAATATGAGGTGGAAGAAAGCACTACATGTTGGAGGATCTATAACAATATAACTTCTATTCGGAAATAAGCAAACATAACCCATTATGTTGTCTTCCTTGTCCAACATCAACTTCTTAGCATAAAATATTTTAATGAGTGCTCACAATCATAAAAGATGTCCAAGAAAATGTATTTATATGTGAACCTCTCTTTCTTTATTACTTCCTTTTAATTGCCCCAATGACCAATCGCTGTGCTTGTCGACTCCCAACAAATTTCAACCGACACACTTCTTATATGCGAAGTCATCACTCCCCATAAGATCATCATATATACTCTTTGATTTTCTTATATTATTTTTTATTTCTTAATTATCTCAAGATCATATCAAGCAAGCAAAGATCTCATATCAAACTACTTTTCATTATATAACTCTCGGACTAGACTACATAAGGGGAACAAAAAGCAAAAACTCAAAGCTGGATCATACTAAACTTTTATTCTACTAGATAAAAATAAAACCAAGAGGGTCGAACTAAGAAAAACAAGAAAAAGAAAAGGTTGTGATGGTGATACGATACCAGGGAACCTCCCTCAACCTTGGCATAAGCCAAGGGGAGTGCCCATACCCGTGTGTTTAGATGTCCTTCTTCGGAGGCGATGGTGGTGGAGTAGGATCTTTAAGCTTTTTCAGTTTCCTCTTAAGCATAAAGTTTTGTTCCCTTAGATCATCTACTTCCTTCTTGAGCTTCAATATCCTTTGACATAATTCTTCCTTGCTCTCCTGTAGAAAACGATAAGGGGTAAATATAACCTTGGGTTTTCTTATTGCGTTTGGGAGGTTTGATTTCCTGAACTCCACGTGCATATCTCCTAGTTGAGGCAGGGGGTCTCCTCTTCATCCGAGCTTTCTTCCCCATACTTGTCTTCTTGGTTTTTGAATATCAGTACTTGTCTTCTTGTTCATCCTCCTAGAATAATCCATAAGAATCTAGGTCCTCATAGAGCTTAGGATTGGCAAGATAATGCGATATGTAGATCTCCCCATAAGACTCTTGGGGAGACATCTTGCTCTAAATCTACTGCAGAAACAGCTCAAAACGAAAACATGAGGTATTGTCATGACAAAAAAGTCCAAGCCTTCGAGAGATTATAGAATGAATTTTTTCAGACACAAAGGAGTATCCTACGAGAAAACGGAGTCCAAAGGGTGCACGAGGTGGTCACAGGACACCTAGGCACGGCCAGGGGGTGGCCGTGCCTAGCAGGCTTGTCACCTCCTCTTGCCTCTTTTAGACTGCTTTAAATTTCCCTAATTTACTAAATATTTGAAAACCGAGAAAATATGCTATTGGGAAAGTTTTGGAGTCGGTTTGCTCACCGTAGCACATACATATTTCTTTTTGGAGTCTGAAACGTTCCGATAGGTCTCCCTAATATACTCCTCCGGGGTTATGGTATTGATAATATTGGTTTCAACATTTATGGGAGTACCTGAGATATAATGTTTGATTCTTTGCCCGTTTACCTCCTTCAGGTTCGTGCCTTCGACGTTGTTGATGTTGATGGCATCGGAACGATATACTTCCTCGACAATGTAGGTCCCTTCCCATTTAGAGAGAAGTTTTCCTGCAAAAAATCTTAAACGAGAACTGTATAGCAAGACATGGTCACCTACATTGAATTTATGCTTTTGTATCCTTTTATCATGCCATCTCTTAACTTTTTATTTAAGTAAGTTGGCATTCTCATAGGCTTGGGTTCTCCATTCCTCAAGTGAGATAATGTCAAATAACCTCTTCTCACCAGCAAGTTTGAAATCATAACTGAGCTCTTTGATTGCCCAGTAAGCTTTATGCTCTAGTTCTAGAGGTAAGTGGCATGCTTTACCATAAACCCTTTTAAACGAAGACATATCCATCGGTTTATAAGTAGTTCTATAAGCCCATAATGCATCGTCAAGTTTCTTAGACCAATTCTTTCTAGATCTATTAACAGTCTTTTGCAAGATCAATTTAATTTCTCTATTTCCTAATTCTACTTGACCACTAGAATGAGGATGATAAGGAGATGCAATTCTATGATTAACGTCATACTTAGCAAGCAATTTACGGAAGGCGCCATGAATAAATTAAGTGTGAACCACCACCGGTCATTAAATATCTAGGGACTCCAAATCTAGGTAAAATAACTTCTTTCAACATTTTAATAGAGGTGTTATGATCAACACTACTAGTTGGAATAGCTTCTACCCATTTAGTAACATAATCAAAGCAACTAGAATATGAGTATACCCGTTAGACGTTGGAAAAGGTCCCATATAATCAAAAGCCCAAACATCAAATGGTTCAATAACAAGAGAGTAATTCATAGGCATTTCCTGACGTCTACTAATATTGCCAATTCTTTGGCATTCATCACATGACAAGCCAAACTTACGAGCATCCTTGAAGAGAGTAGGCCAATAAAAACCAGATTGTAATACCTTGTGTGTAGTTCTATTTCCAGCATGCTGTCCTTCGTAGGCCTCGAAATGACACTTGTATAGGATTTGTTCATGTTCATGATCAGGTACACAACGTCTAATAACACCATCTAGTCCTTCTTTATAAAGGTGTGGATCATCCCAAAAGTAATGTATTAAATCATAGAAGAACTTTTTCTTTTGTTGATATGTGAAACTAGACGGTATAAATTTAGCAACAATGTAATTAGCATAATCAGCATACCATGGAGCATTACATGGAGGATTTATGACAGCTAATTGTTCATCAGGAAAGCTATCACCAATAGGTACTGGGTCATCAAGAACATTTTCTAACATAGACAAGTTATCCGCTACTGAGTTATCAGCACCTTTTCTATCAACAATATGCAAGTCAAATTCTTGTAGCGGAAGGACCCATCTGATAAGTCTAGGTTTAGCATCTTTCTTTTCCATAAGATATTTAATAGAGGCACGATCAATGTGAACAGTTACTTTGGAATCAACAATATAAGATCTGAACTTATCACAAGTAAACACAAGTGCTAAAAATTCCTTTTCAGTGGTGGCATAGTTTATTTGAGCGCTATCTAGAGTCTTACTAGCATAATGGATAACATTTAATTTCTTATCAACTCTTTGTCCTAGAACAGCACCAATAGCATAATCACTAGCATCACACATAATTTCAAAGGGTAGGTTCCAATCAGGTGGTAGAACAACAGGTGCAGAAATCAAGGCATTTTTAAAAATTTCAAATGCTTCTACACATCATCATCAAAAATGAATGGAACATCTTTTTGCAAAAGATTAGTCAGAGTCCTAGAAATCATAGAGAAATCTTTCATAAACCTCCTATAGAACCGAGCATGACCAAGGAAACTTCTTATACCTCTGATATCCCTAGGACACGGCATTATTTCAATAGCGTCAACTTTGGCTTTGTCAACTTCAATACCTATTTTGGAGATTTTGTGTCCCAAGACAATACCTACATTTACCATAAAGTGGAACTTATCCCAATTCAAGACAACATTAGTTTCTTCGCATATCTGAAAAACTCGATCAAGGTTCCTCAAACAATCATCAAAAGAAGTTCCGTAAACGGAAAAATCATCCATGAAAACCTCAACAATCCTTTCGCAGAAATTAGAGAATATAGCAGTCGTGCATCTTTGAAAGGTAGTAGGTGCATTGCATAAACCAAAAGGCATACGTCTATAAGCAAAAGTACCGAAAGGGCAAGTAAAAGTGGTCTTCTCTTGGTCCTCTTTTTAACACAGGTATTTGAGAGAAATTAGAATAACCGTCTAGAAAGAAAAAATGTGTGTGTTTGGATAATATTTCTAGCATTTGATCAATAAAAGGTATAGGGTAATGATCTTTCCTAGTTGCTTTATTAAATTTCCTAAAATCAATTACCACTCTATACCCTATAACAATTCTCTGCGGGATCAATTCATTTTTATCATTAGGAACCACGGTGATACCTCCTTTCTTAGCGACACAATGAACGGGACTAACCCATCTACTATCAGCTATAGGATAAATAATATCTTCCTCCAGAAGATTTAATATTTCATTTCTTACCACCTCTTTCATTTTAGGATTTAACCGTCATTGGTGATCAAGAACTGGTTTAGCATCGGGATCCATATTAAATTTATGCTCACATAGAGTGGGACTAATGCCCTTAAGATCATCAAGAGTATATCCAATAGAAGCACGGTGCTTCCTTGGAGTTTTCAATCATCTCTTTTCTTCATGCTATAAAAGGTTAGTGATGTCTACTATGCAACCTTCTTCTTGTAGACTCGTGTTGGGCCTCCAAGCGCGGAGTTTTGTCGGACAGTGGCAATTTTCCCTCAAATGGATGACCTAAGGTTTATCAATCTATGGGAGGTGTAGGATGAAGATGGTCTCTCTCAAGCAACCTTCCAATCAAATACAAGAAATCTCTTGTGTCCCCAACACACCCAATACAATGGTAAATTGTATAGGTGCACTAGTTCGGCGAAGAGATGGTGATACAAGTGTAATATGGATGCTAGATATAGGTTTTTGTAATCCGAAAATATAAAAACAGCACGGTAACTAATGACAAAAGTGAGCACAAATGGTAATGAAATGCTTAGAAATAAGGCCTATGGTTCATACTTTCACTAGTGCAATTTCTCTCAACAATACTGACATAGTTGAATCATATGTAAATACCTCTCGTGAGACAAAGAGTTCACTCCAAGGTCACAAATAAAGTAGAAGTAACAAAGAAATTATTGTAGGGTACAAAACCACCTCAAAGTTATCTTTTCCGATCAATCTTAGGAGCTATCCCTATAAGTGTCACGAACAGCCCTATAGTTTGTACTGAAATAACACCTTAAGATACACATCAACCAAAACCCTAATGTCGCCTAGAAACTCCAATGTCACCACAAGTGCCCATGGGCTTGATTATACGATATGCATCATACACTTTCAGAATCATCATGTTCAATCCAACACAAAGAACTTCAAAGAGTGTCCAAAAGTTTCTACCGGAGTTTCAAGACGAAAACATGTGCCAACACCTATGCATAGATTCCCAAGGCCATGGAACCCGCAACTTGATCACGAAAACATACATCAAGTGGATCAATAGAACTTCCCATTGTCACCACGGATATCCCTTCGCAAGACATAAATCAAGTGTTCCCAAATCCTTAAAGACTCAATCCAATAAGAAAACTTCAAAGGGAAAACTCAATTCATCACAAGAAGATAGAGAGGGGAAAACTCCATATGATTCATCTATATCAATAAAGCTCGCGGTACATCAAGATTGTGCCATCTCAAGAACATGAGATAGAGAGAGATCAAGCACATAGCTACTGGTACATATCCTCAGCCCCGAGGGTGAACTACTCCCTCCTCATCATGGGGAGAGTCGGGATGATGAAGATGGCCTCCGGTGATGGTTTCCCCCTCCGTTAGGGACCGGAATGGGCTCTCGATTGGTTTTTTGTGGCTCTGGAGGCTTGCCATGGTGGAACTCCTGATCTAGGTTTCTTTTCGGAGGTTGGGTATTTATAGGAATTTTTGGCATCGGTCTCACATCAAGGGGGTCCACGAGGTGGTGACAAGCCACCCAGGAGCGACCAGGGGGGGTGGTCGCGCCTGGCAGGCTTGTGACCTCCTCGTGGCTCTTCAAGCCCAAATCCAATGCTTCGGGGGTCTCTTTTGGTCCAAAAAATCATACTAAATTTTCAGCCCATTCCGAGAACTTTTATTTCTGCACTAAAAACGACACCATGGTAGTTCTGCTGAAAATAGTGTCAGTCCGGGTTAGTTCTAATAAAATCATACCAAAATCATATAGAATTATTGTAAACATGGCATGAATACTTCATAAATTATAGATATGTTGAAGACGTATCAGCATCCCCAAGCTTAATTCCTGCTCGTCCTCGAGTAGGTAAATGATAAAAGAAATAATCTATGAAGTGTGAATGCTAGCTGTCGTAGCCCTAGCTAGACATTGCTTATCATTGCATTAACCATCATGGCATCACATTTAAGTTCAACTGAATTTGAAATGGGGTCAAACCCTAGCACCTCATTGATTAAACAAAACTCCAACACCTGAATTTTCAATGTTTCCAAAATGCTTTTCAAAAATGTTCCCCCTCTTTGATAAATGTTGGCAACAACATATCATGGGTGAACTATATTATCAAAACTATTTTTGCAAATTTAATAAATTAGAAAATTTCTAAAAATCACTAATAAAGCACTATAAACTTTTTGGTTGCTTCAAAAATTTTGAAACATTTTGTGGAGTTTGGAAATATTCCATATATACCCACACAAATATTTTCAGGAATTTTGGCTTTATAGTTTTTGCCCAAACAAAATTAAACAAAAAGCAGGAAATAGAAAAATAGAAACAATAAAAAATAGGAGAAACCTTACCTGGGCCTCTTACCTGAGCAAGTGGTGGCCCAGCCCATCACTGCCGCTCCCCTGTCGTCTTCCTCCTCGCGCTATTAGGCATAGGAGAGGCGTGGAGAGCGCGCCGAGCTCCTGGACACCTCCTGCTTCCCTCTCGTCGCGCTGGCGGGCTGGAGAGGACCCCCCCAGAGCCGTCTGGATTGGTTCCCCTCCCCATTTTGTCCCCTCTTTCCTCTGCTCTCCTTCCCTCGCCATGGCCGAGCTCTGCTCGAGCTCGCCGTCGCTGCCCACATAGATAGCGCCTCCTCCCGACCTGCTGACGCGGACCTGAGCTCCCCTACAACCCCCCATGACCTCCCTGTGGATCCAAGCTTCGACGCAAGCACCACAACGCCACCGATGTCGTCGTCCTCAACCTCGGGAGCAGGAGATCGCTAGCGTCGATTCAGCCTCCCCAGCGCCTCCCCGACCCTGCTAAGTCTCTCTACTAGTTCTCTGTGAGCTCCTCTTCCTCTCCCACCCTCCCTCTTCTCAGCTCTTCTCGCGCCCCCTAGGACTTAGCTCCACTGCGTCCGAACTCCGACTGCTGCCAAGTTGCTCGCCGCCGTCACCATAAGCCGCCTCAGCCCCTTCCGCTGCCTTAAATGGATGCGGTGGAGCCCCAGCTCCACGTAGGTGCCCTCCGCCGGCCATTTTGTCGCCGGAGGAGGAATCCCGACGCCCTCCGTTGTCTCTGGAGACACCAGCGATGAGCCGCTGGTTTGACCTTGGTTGACCGGGTTTAACCCCGCTTGGGTCACCGACAGGTGGGACCTAGCCCCGTGTTAATTTTAGGTTAGGCTAAAAATAGTTAATTTGCTTAATTAACCTAATCACGCATTGACTAGTGGGCCCAGCCCCTTAATGATTTTGATTAGGATTTAATTAAACCTAATTAACCACTGTGTCACTGACTGATGGGTCCCACAGGTCAGTTTTGACCTGGCCACGTCGGGGTTGAGTGGCCCCACTAGTTAGCCTGTGTAGATGACCATGTGTCATTGACATATGGGTCCAGCCAGTCAGATTTGACCCGAACACGCCATGTTGACCTGATGACGTCACTATGATGCAATGCTAACGCAATACGAATTCTTCAAACAGTAAAGTTCAATTTCATCAACAGTTACACAAGGAAATGAAAGGGTTGAGGAAATAGAACCAGGTAGGTTGATGAAGACAACATTTTGATGACCCAGTTCCAACTGTTGTGACAGTCGTACGTGTGGTTTGGAACGGCCTGGTATTTAAACCAGAGGACACACAGTCCTTCCATATTCTCCTTGAGCTAAGGTCACATAGTCCTCACCCAACACTCATGGTAAGTCTTCAGGGTAGACTTCCAAAACCCTCACAAACTGGTCACCCGGCGATCCATAATTTACTCCTAGATGCTCTAGACCAAGGTCACTTCGTGATCCCCAATTGACTGCAGGAGCACTAGACCATGACGCCTAACCGTTTGGAGGATGCACAGTCCTCAAAGGTAAAAAGCGTCAGTTCCACATAGGAATTTATTTAGTGATGCTCAATCACTTTGGGTTTGATGGTTTGGTTGTGGGTTTTTCCTCACTGATTATTTTCTCTCAAAGTACTCGGAGGATGGGATGCTCTCAATTGACAAGTGTTAGTTTTCTCTCGGAGCAGCCAACCATCTAGTGGTTGTGGGGGTCGGCTATTTATAGCCAGGGTGCAACCTGACATGATAAGACATAAATGCCCCCAATGATATGATCGTTATGTGGATAAGAATGATTGGGGACAGCTGGCGCTAAGCACAGCAACGGTCGGAATTTCGAACTATGAAAGTCCTCAGCTTGTCATGTTCCTCACTTATAGGCAATTCGCACTGGCGAAATCCTAACTCCTCAGTCAGATCAATTTCCTCAGAGACCAGAAGAACTTTGTCTCTGTTACTGAAGAACTTGTCTGAACCGTAAGAGATTTCCAAAGGCTTCACTCGAAGGATTGTATAGGTTGAGGATTTTGGAGTTGAGCATCAGTTGGAAATTTTCCTTAGTATTACCTCGGCCCCCTTTAATAGTATGGTGTTTCCTATGACTCAAATAAAGGAAATGAAACTACGAAAACAAAAGTCTTCATGCTTCATATTCCTCGTTCATATCTTCAAGATCACACCAACTTCTTCATTTTCAAAGTCTTCACAAAGTCTTCACCAAAGTCTTTAGAAAGTCTTCGGCAAAGTCTTCACTTGAAGACATACATTTTTAGGGGTCGATAATCTCCGAATATATCAAACTCCCCATCGACTTATAGAGCCTGTGTACACTCACAAACACATTAGTGCCTTAACCTATAAGTCTTCAATATACCAAAATCACTAAGGGGCACTAGATGCACTAACAATCTCCCCCTTTTTTGGTGATTGATGACAAATAGGTTAAGTTTTCAACGGGGGTAAACATATGAAGTGAAAGTACAGATTTTGAGGAATTTGGTTGCAAGATATAGAAGAACTCCCCCTGAAGATGTGCATATTTGAGGTATTTGCTTTGGACTGCAAATGCACATGGCAGGTTCAAACATGGAGAACTCCCCTTGTATCTTGTAATTCATACATGCATATGAAGATATGATATGAAGAATTTGAAATTTAATGAGTAAAATGGTGTCTGACGAAAATCAGCATGTATGCATTAAGGTACTTGAGGAAATAAACATGTGAGGAAATAGTTCAAAAGTGTCAGACCACCATCGGACTTAAGTTTACAACTCAATCAACAAAAGTTTTGGAAGAGCGAGAGTTGTAACTTAAACAAAAATAGCCCATAGAGAGACCCGCTCGAAGACTAACTCAAATTTTCTCCCCCTTTGTCATCAAAGACCAAAAGGGACAAAAAAGTGAGGACTAACGCCCCTTTGAAGAATTTTATCTTGTTGGTCAGGAAGGAGCGCCAGCATTGTCGGGGTTGTTCATTGATGCAGGGCCTGCGGTAGTGTCTTCAATGTCTTCATCATCATCGCGCTCTCAAGATGAAGAAAATGAACTTGTGACCATCAGAGGAACTTGAACTTTCTTGAATTTCTTCTGAGGACGGTGAGCGAAGTTAGGATGTTCTTCAAGATCCAGCTCATCAAGTTCATCAGAAGACATGATGTGAGATAGTATAACCCAAGAGCGTTTGAGGTTTTCATGTGCATAATAGTGGTTCCTCTTGACAGTGTTCTGCGTCACAGTCATATTCTGCACAATGTATCCAAGTTGATGCTTTACCCACTTGTGATTGTGATCGACCTTCTGATGAAGACTTATGAGAAGCACGCGATTAGTCATCACACGAGGGGCAGACTCTTGATGTTTGTGAGCTGAGGCCTTTGCATCGGAGTCTTGAGTGGCAGTGTCATCATTTGTAGAGAAGGAGGCAGCTTTGCGAAACTGTCCATCCAGTGGACGAGTTCCTTCATCAATAACAGACTTGCCTTTTCCTTCAACTGAAGAAATTGTACTTTTGATGACTTCAATGGGAGGCAGGAAGCCAAAGTGGTTCTGAAAGTCAGCCTTGAAGGGTACTGAGGTTTTTTCCCTGGTGAATTTCATGATCCATGGCGCATAGGGCTTCTGTTCAAATGGAGATACAGTAGCGCTAGCCAAAGTCCTCATGAAGAAGTCATGCAAGTTAATGGGAATTCCATGTATGATATTGAAGAGAATATTCTTCATGACTCCATCAACTTCTTCTTCTTCAGAATTGTGGCCCTTCTAAGGACATAGCATATTTGTGAGGATACGGTAGATAGTCCTTGGCACATACAGCAGATCCTTCACCAAGAAGATTGTGCACTGAGGCTTTCCAGGAGGCAATGTCTTCATCAGCACTTGCATCAGCTGGTTTGGAAGTGGAGGTTCATCAAACAGCTTGCGGGCTTCATCTGAGGGAATTGGGACAGGGACACACTGAAGCAGTTCAGAGGCTTGAGCGTTGAAGTGTCTTGTCCCTGCCATCCGATCCAATATCTTGGAGTTGATGTTTGAAGAATTGCTGCTAATATGCAATGTGGCATAGAACTGAACAATGAGTTCTTCATTCCAGTCGCAGATGTCGACACAAAATGGAAGAATGCCTGCATCATGAAGAACTTGAAGCACCGGTGTGAATGTTGGAAGAGTTTCCATATCAGCATGAGGAATCTGATGGTGCTCGAAGACTTTCTTCTTCTCATATAGAACATATGCATAGTAGTTGAGTTGTGTTGCAGTCCAGAATCTGTTGCATCCAGCCCTAGCAGAGTCATATGGGTTTGGACCTATGAAGAACATGTGTTCATTGAAGAAATTGTTCTTGAGGAATTTGGTGCGAATAGTGCCTTTGAATGGCAGTCTTGGCTTTGGTTGAAGGTTTGTTTTGATGCGCCCCTTGATCTCCGTTGGCATGGGAGGAACTTCAGACTGAGTAATTTGGAGGACAGGTTCCTCAACTGTGACGGGAGCATCATGTTCCTCAGCTGTTGCAGCTGGAATTTCTTCACTCACTTGAATATTTAGATTTGCAGATTCTTCATGTATTTCTTCAATCGGAGCAGGTGACTGAGGAATCAGCATAAGAGGAGTTATCATTGCTGAATTTGGGTGTGCAGATTCCCAGTATTCATCATTGATGACTAGAGTAGTGTTACCAATGTCAACTTCCTCATCAATTTCTTCAACACCAGCTTCCTCAGCAATGAACTGAAGCTGGGGTGTTGATACCTTCGGGGTTGAAGCAGTGTCTTCAACAATTATCTCTTCATCAATCTGCTCTGTTGAAGTAGCAGAATGATTTTTGTCTTCTTCTGGGATGACATACTCCACCCCAAATGGCACAATAGCGTAGGAAGGTGCTGAGGAAATTGGAGTTGCATCGATTTGTCTCGTTGAAGAACTTGGCAAAGTCTTCAACTTCTTCAAAGTTGGGGCTTCTGAAGTTGATGCTTTTCTTTTGAGGGTCTTTTCCTCAGCAGTGCCAGTTTCTTCAGGAACGACTGATGCAGCCGCCCTGGTGGGTTCAGTTTCTTTAGGCATAGCAGAATCTTTAGCTGGCCGTTCAGTTTCTTCACGCACAACAATGGAGGTTGTCCTAGCATGATCATCATTGGTCTGGGTTTCCTTAGGAGCACTGGTAGTTGCTTCTGGTGTAGAAGCATTTTCATTAGCAGTTTCATCAGGCTGAGCTATTTCATCAGCAGCTTGAGGAATTTCATCAGACTGATGATGTCTTGGTTGCAATCGGGCTGCAACCCTGGTGTTGTGATCCTTAACTACTGCTTGAGCAGCCCTGACGAATCTGACTTTGGTGCCCTTCCATTCAGCATCATATCTCTCTTGATCCTCAGAGAGTGTGCGAATTTCAGATTGAACAGTGACGAGTTGATTTGGGGTCAAGTTCATCACATTGTCTCTCAGGAACTTTTCTTTTCGAACCTTGTTCCTCTTAGCTCTCATAGCTTGCTCTCTCTTCCATTTTTCTTCAGAGATGAAGTGGGTGAGGACATGATCCACTCCAAAAGGCAGTTTTAGTGAAGAAAGTGGGGTGCTTGGGTCTTCATGCCATATATCGATGAAGTTGAGGATCATCTTGGGATCCAACATGAGAGGAACAGAACTGCCCTTTGCTATAGCAGCCTTTTGCTGACTTTGCCTGATGATGTCTTCCAATTCCTCATCATCAGCTTCATCATCATCATCATCCTCGGTACCTGAGGGTATGGTCACCACAGCCTTGCTTGATTGAGGACTTGGTCTTTGACCTCGTCCAGCAGTTTTCTTCAGCTTCAACGCAGAAGGGCTAGTTGAAGACTTTGTTGTGGTAGAGGGGCTAGCTGAGATCTTTGGAAGTCTTGAGAATCCCTCAGTCCTCTTACATGTTGCCAGATGCACTGGGGTTGAGGACTTTGTAGCTGTCGCAGAAGATTGAGCAGCAACTGTTCCAGGAGCAGAAGGCTTTGTTGGCCGAGGCCTTTGACCTTGAGGAATTTTTTGTGAAGGTTTTGATGTTGAAGAACTTGTCTTCAAAGAAGATTTCTTCAGCATCATTTTCTTTGGAGCACTTGCAGAGGCTCCGGTAGAGGCAGCAGCAGCAAAATCCTCATTAAATTTCTTCACAGCCTCTTTGGCTTTCCTCGCCAGCTTGGCTTGCTGCTTCTCCCACAAAAGAGGAAAGTCCTCACCAGTCTTGAGGCTTGTGGGATCGGCAATTTGATTCTGAGCTAGAGGAGGCCTACTGCAAGGTGGTTTCACTACAAATTTCATCATGTACTTTGGGATTACATAACGATATTCCCTCCATTCCTTTGCCCATCTCCTCTCAATTTTTTGCAGACGAATTTTTCTCTGCTTGGTCGTTTCTTTGCCATGAGTTTCTTTATAGGGTGTGCAGTATTCCTCATACAAATCATCTGGAATCTCAAAGGCAGTGTGCACATCTGGCTTCTTTCCACCTTTCTGAGGTTTCTTTCCGTCAGTCATTTTCTTCACTTGAGGAATTTGAACTCTTGAGGACTCTGAAGAAGTACATAGTTTTTCCTCAAGGAGTGCTGCAAATGAGTTAAGTTGATGAGAACCTAGTGATTCATCAGCGGACATATTGTACCTGTGAACAGAGTATAGGTGCGAGGAATTTGAAGAGGTCATATGCGTTCTCAGAAATTTTTCTAAATAAAATAGGTGAGAGGAATTTGACCATGGGTGTCTTGAGGAATTTCACTAAGTGCTCTTTGTCTCAGGTTCCAGAGTTGTGCAAATTTTGAGGATTCACAAAATTGAGGAATCTTGAAGAAAATCATTACTTGGGGGAAAACATCAAGAATGTGAAGATGTAGGGTGCTTTTAGAATAAGGTTCATGAAAAATAAACACCTTTTGAGGAAAATAAGGAGAATTTTAGGATCAAACAGGGGCAGTAAAAATAAATTTTATTTATCCTGGTGAAGAATACGACGAACAAGAGATGAGATTGGGAGGTTTGTCCATTCAGATCTCCCACGCCCTAGCTTGGCAGATGGAGATAGCTATAGCGGCGGCAGGATGAGGACTTCCGCGGCCGATGCGAGTACGGCGACGACAAGGTCAAGGCAGTGAAGCTCTTCCTCACCGGCGACAATGACTTTAGTGGCGGCGCTAGGTTGGAGCTCGGGAGAGGGATGAGATGAGGAGTAACCGAGCACGGTTGAAGGGGAGGGGGTATTTATAGAGGGAGTGAAAACCAATGTGCCCGAAGATTTTGGACAAGATTGCCCCTGACCCTTGCTCTCCACGCGACAGGTGTCACCCACATACTTAGAGGCGGCGATAGTGGGGGATCATGGGTTATCCAGGCACAGGAATCAGAACCATTTGAGCGGGAACCGCTGAAAATTTTGATAGTGAAAATTTCAAATCTTCCGTTCACAAATTCTTCAGCTGTCAAGGACATAGTGAAGACTTTGAACGAGTTTCAAAGTAGAACACATATGAAGAATTTGTGAACAGACTGGGTTGAGTTTAGCATAGAGGGGGAAAGGGTCTGATCACATTCACTTAGATGAAAATCAACTTGAAGAATTAGCAATAAGTGAATGTTGTTGAGGACATTGAAAACTCAAATATATATATATATAGTCAATGAAGAACATGAGTTTCAAAGTTTGAAGAATTTGAAAAGTTGAGGAATTTGAAAACGTGAGGAATTTGCAAATTTGAGGAATTTGATAATTTGAAGAATTTGCAAAAATGACGAAAAACTCAATCTTGAAGAATTTCAACTTTAGTTGGTGGCATGACCCACCGTATAAGAATGATGATTTCAGACACCGCGTACAATTGTCGTAGGGTTCAGAGAATCAAATTCTTCATTAATTTCTTCACACTTGGAGGGTTATTCTTCATTGATTGAAGAAAAACGTTACTTCGTGTGTTGCACATCTAAGTTATCGATTTTGCATGAGTGTTAGGATGTGTGTCCTTTTTCAAAGAACATTCAAAGATTTTAAGATATTTAGCTCACACCGCAACTTGCAAAATCTCTTTTCATCCAAGAGCTTTGTGAAGATATCGGCTAGTTGTTATTCAGTGGGAATGTGGTCGATGGAGATGTCGCCCTTGAGTACATGATCTCGAAGAAAGGGATGACGAATCTGGATGTGCTTGGTCTTGGAGTGTTGAACTGGGTTGTATGCAATCTTGATGGCACTCTCATTATCGCAGTAGAGAAGCACATTCTTCAACTTGATGTTGTAGTCCTTGAGGGTTTGCTTCATCATAGTAACTGAGTGCAACATGAACCGGCAGCAATGTACTCAGCTTCAGCAGCAGAGAGTGAAACGCAGTTATGCTTCTTAGAGGACCAACAGACTAAGGATCGTTCGAGGAAATGACATGTGCCTAAGGTTGACTTGCGATCCACACGATCTCCAGCATAGTCAGCATCAAAGTATCCGACAAGGTGAAGATTTGAGCCCTTGGGATACCATAATTCAAGTTTTGGTGTGTGAGCTAAGTATCGAAGAATATGTTTCACGGCCTTATGGTGTGATTCCTTCGGTGTTGCTTGGAATCGGGCACACATGCAAACACTTAGCATAATACCAGGCCTAGATGCACATAGATACAATAATGAACCAATCATGGAGCAGTATACCTTCTGATCGAAATCTTTACCATTTTCATCAGTACAAAGGTGGCCTTTTGAAGGCATTGGAGTTTTGACGCCTTTACAATCTTGCATATCGAATTTCCTCAGAACATCTTTGAGGTATTTCTCTTGAGAGATGAAGATGCCGTTGTCTTGTTGAAGAATTTGAATACCTAAGAAGAATTTCAACTCTCCCATCATAGACATTTGATATTCTTCACTCATCATATAGGCAAATTCATCACTGTAACGTTTGTCAGTACAGCCAAAGATAATATCATCCACATATATTTTGCATATGAAGAGTTCATTATCATAAGATTTTGTGAAAAGAGTGGGGTCGAGTGAACCGGGTTTGAAGCCTTTGTTCATGAGGAATTCCTTCAGAGTGTCGTACCACGCCCGAGGGGCCTGCTTGAGGCCATAGAGGGCCTTGTTTAGTCTGAAGACTTTGTCAGGATGCTTAGGGTCTTCAAATCCTGGGGGTTGAGCAACATATACTTCTTCCTCAAGCTTACCATCGAGGAATACACTTTTCACATCCATTTGATATAAGATGATATTATGATGGTTAGTGTAAGCAAGTAATATGCAAATAGCTTCAAGTCTAGCAATAGGTGCAAACGTTTCATCAAAGTCAATTCCTTCAACCTGTGTGTAGCCTTGAGCTACAAGTCGAGCCTTATTCCTCACCACAAGGCCATTTTCATCTTTCTTGTTGCGGTAGATCCACTTGGTACCTATGAGGTTATGTTTGCGAGGATCTGGTCGCTTGACAAGTTCCCACACGTTGTTGAGCTTGAACTGATGCAATTCCTCTTGCATAGCTTGAATCCACTCAGGCTCCATGAATGCGTCATCAACCTTGGTGGGCTCTATGATAGAGACAAAGGCAAAGTGCCCACAAAAGTTAGTTAAATGTGAAGCTTTTGAGTGAGTGAGGGGACCTGGTGCATTGATGTCATCGATGATTTTGTCAATCTGCACTTCATTTGCAACTCTAGGATGAGCAAGTTGACGTGGCTGAGGATTTTCATCAGCACCATTTTCATCAGGTGTATCAGCATGAGTGTCTTCATTCGTTGGAATGACTTCCTCAGTGGGTATGATATCTTCAGTTGCCTTCAGCTTGATGGATTCCTTAGGAGACTGTTCATCTAACACAGAAGGCAGGTGCTCTCTTTGCGAGCCATTAGTTTCATCAAACCGCACATCTACAGTTTCAACAACCTTGTGATGATAGGTGTTGAAGACTTTGTAGGTGTGCGAGTCCTTTCCGTAACCAAGCATAAAACCTTCATGTGCTTTCGGTGCAAACTTAGAATTATGGTGAGGATCTCTGATCCAGCATTTTGCACAGAACACTTTAAGATAACTTACATTGGGTTTCTTGCCAGTCATAAGTTCATATGAAGTCTTCTTGAAGAATTTGTGAAGATATACCCTCTTGATGATGTGGCATGCAGTATCAATTGCCTCAGGCCAGAAGCGATGAGGAGTCTTGTATTCATCAAGCATGGTGCAAGCCATCTCAACGAGAGTCATGTTCTTGCGCTCCACGATGCCATTTTGTTGAGGAGTATAAGGGGCAGATAACTCATGAGTAATACCAAGTTCATCAAGATATTCATCAAGATTAGTGTTCTTGAATTCTGTCCCATTATCACTCCTAATATGCTTGATCTTGACGCCGAAGTTGGTGGAGGCCCTTGAAGCAAATCGTCCGAAGACATCCTGCACTTCATTCTTGTACAGAATAATATGCACCCAAGTGTAACGAGAGTAATCATCAACAATGACAAAGCCATAAAAACTTGAAGCATTTGTTAGTATGGAGTAATGAGTGGGGCCAAAGATATCCATGTGAAGCAATTCAAAGGGTCGTGTCATGGTCATGACTGTCTTCGAGGGATGCTTGGATCTGGTCATCTTCCCAGATTCACATGCACCGCAGAGATGGTCCTTGAGGAATTTGACACCCTCGATGCCAATGACGTGCTTTTTCTTCACGAGCGTGTGCAAGTTCCTCATACCCGTATGTCCAAGTCGTCGATGCCACAACCAGCCTTCTAAAGACTTTGCAAGTAAGCAAGTGGCAGGTTGAGGACCTATAGAGAAATCAACAATATACAAGTCTCCTCTCCTAAAGCCTTCGAAGACTTTGGAATTGTCAAATTCCATGATGACAACACAATGATATTTTCCAAATACGACGACCATATCAAGATCACAAAGCATTGAGACAGACATAAGGTTGAACCCAAGGGATTCAACAAGCATCACCTTATCCATGGTTCGGTCCTTTGAGATAGCAACCTTACCAAGTCCCAATACCTTGCTTTTTCCTTTGTCTGCGTAGGTGATATGCTTCAGAGGAGATGGAGTGAGTGGCAAATTCATCAGTAGATTCTTGTCACCCGTCATGTGGTTTGTGCATCCACTATCGAGGACCCACTCAGTACCTTTTGGAGTATCATCCTGCAGATGAATTAGTACAACTTACGAACTCATATGCTTCAGAGTGAAGAATATGACATCAATTTCATCAGATAGGATTTCATCACACAAGATAGTAAGCAAGCAGTGTGAGGACATGAGAAATGAGGAATTCATTTCATCATGGTTAGCTTGCGTCCTTTCAAGCAATTTCTCAGGTCTCCAGCAAGTTCATCAGATGTTCAGTTTGATCTGGAGACCTGACCCTGCATAAGAAATTAGTTCAATTTCTTCACCACCCACATCTGGAGGGGTGGCAAAGAGTTAATCATTCTGCGAGCACTATGTGAGAAAGGAGGCATTAAAGCAAGTGCGCTTCGTTTCACGGGACGAGGATTAGAGTACTCAAATGAATAAGCAGAGAAATTCTTCGAGGACTTATGAACATAATGGTTTCAAGAATAATGCACATATTCATAACTCTTCGATTTTTCCTGCGAAACAGAAGTATTAGCATGAGAATGATATTTTTGACCATTTGAGGAATTTGGTCCAAGTGAGGACTTTGATCTGGGGTTCCTATTCTTCATGAGTGGTGTCGTGAGGACATTCACTTGAAGATTTTGAAGGTAGCTCTTGGGAACCCAGATTTTCCTCATAGGAGAGCCATTCCTGCAGTTAGTTCCAACAAATCAAGCAAATACTTCACCTTTCTGATTTTTGAAGAATTTGTAGTTCGAGTCAAGTGACTCATCAAAGAAATATGAAGTTTCACACATAAAGCCAGATAAAGTGGATGGATCTACACGGGGTCCTTTCGCAGCAACCCATGAGGTTTTGGGGTACTGCAAAGGTGTCCAGTAGGATCCATCAGCGTTGAGTTTCCTCGCAAAGGCAATACCCTCTTTCCTAGGGTTCCTGTTCAGAATCTGCTTTTTGAGGACATCGCAAAGGGTTTGATGCCTTTGGAGACTTTTGTATATGCCTATCACATACAATTCCATCAACCCTGCATTGTCATCAGTGATACTTGTGGCATCCTCAGATGAGGAATTTGAGACCATAGGAATAGCTGAAGAATTTGCAGCAATAGAAGCATTTGAACATTCAAGTGAAGAATAAGCAGTTTCACATTTGATGCATTTCAAACAAGGTGGAACAGATTCTTCCTGAGCGGTACTAATCTATTGAGCCAGTAAGGAATCGTTTTCCCTTTGGAGATCCTCATGTGACACCCTCAGTTTCTCAAGATCTTGCTTTCTTTGAAGAAACTCATAAGAAAGCTTCTCATGATTGGCTAAGAGGTCGTCATGATGACTCTGAAGGTTATCATACTTTGTCTGAAGACTTTTGAGTCCGATCCCCTTCATAATTCAACAAATCATCGCTTTTGTCTAGCATTTTTTGAAGCTTTTCAAGTGCACTTTGTTGCTTAGTGGTAACTTTAACAAGTTTAGCATAGCTAGGTTTCACATATTCATCAAATTCACCTTCACTTGATTCAGATGAGGAATGATGTTTGTGTACCTTCGAGCCTTTTTCCATGAAGCAATAGGTGGGAGCATAATCATCACGGATGACAACAGAGTCGTTGGAGTAGTCATATTCTTCATCGTTGAAGATGGACTTGCTGACGAAAGCAGTAGCGAGAGCAAGGCTAGCGACACCAGATTCTGATTCCTCCTCAGATTCTTCTTCTTCTTCATATTCTTCAGATTCTTCCTCAGAATCCATTTCCTTGCCGATGAATGCTCGAGCCTTTCTGGAACCATTCTTCTTGTGCTTTGAGGACTTTGAAGATGAGGATTTTGCATATGAGGATTTTGAAGATTTCTTATTTTCTTTGAGTCATCGAAACTATCATCCTTGTATTTCTTCTTCTTCTTTGAATCTTTTTCCCAAAGAGGACAGTCAGAGATAAAGTGACCAGGCTCCTTGCAATGATGACAAGTCCTTTTCTTGTAGTCTTCTGAGGAATCTGATTTCCTCAAGCCACTTTTTGATGACTTTCCAAATCCACCTCTCCTTGAGAACTTCTGGAATTTCCTTACAAGCATTGCTAGTTCCTGACTTAGTTCTTTAGGGTCACCAAGGCTGCTATTAGAATCTTCTTCTTTAGATGAGGAAATTGCTTTCGCCTTCAGAGCACGAGATCTTCCATAGCTTGGCCCATAGAGGTCTCTCTTCTCAGCTTGTTGGAATTCATGAGTATTGAGTCTCTCAAGAATATCAGCAGGATCAAGTGATTTGTAGTCTCGACGTTCTTGAATCATCAAAGCTAGAGTATCGAATGAGGAGTCAAGAGATCTAGAAGTTTCTTCACCACTTCATGGTCAGTGATATCGGTGGCACCCAGTGCTTGAAGCTCATTGGAGATATCAGTGAGACGATCAAAAGTTTGCTAAACATTTTCATTGTCAAGTCTCTTGAAGCGGTTGAAGAGATTGGGAGGAACATCAACACGAGAGTCACGTTGAGTGGAAACACCTTCGTTGACTTTGGACAGCCTATCCCAGATAAGCTTAGCAGTCTCCAAAGCACTCACTCTGCCATACTAACCTTTGCTCAGATGGCCACAGATGATATTCTTCGCTTGAGAATCAAGTTGCTTGAATCTCTTCACATCAGCAGTAGTAACAGTGGGAGTGACAGAGGACACACCATTTTCCACAATGTACCAGAGATAGTTGTCAATAGCTTCAAGGTGCATACGCATCTTGTTCTTCCAGTAGGGGTAGTTTGTCCCATCGAAGGTAGGACACCCCACGGAAACCTTGATCATACCTCCTGTCGACATAACTAGAACTCCAGGTGGTTAAACCAAAATCACACAGAGCGAGGGAGTACCTGCTCTGATACCAATTGAAAGTGCGTTATATCGACTAGAGGGGGTGAATAGGCGATTTTTACAAATTCATCACTTGAGGAATTTCAACTTTGAGGAATTTGAAATGTGATGAATAACTAGCAGTAGAATAAGTACTCAAGTGCATGTGGAACATAGCGATAGCATAGTCAACATGATGAAATGAAACACGCACAGAGTACAAGTAGCATGATACAGGATAAGCACGTGAGGAACAAGGTAACTTGAAGAATTTGAGGTGAGGAAATTGTGAAAGTCTTCAGACAAATTCTTCAAACAGTAAAATTCAATTTCATCAACAATTATACGATGAAATGAAAGGGTTGAGGAAATAGAACCAGGTAGCTTGATGAAGACAATGGTTTGGTGACCCAATTCCAACTGTTATGACAGTCGTACGTCTGGTTTGGAGCGGCCTGGTATTTAAGACAGAGGACACAAAGTCCCAGGACACACAGTCCTTCCATATTCTCCTTGAGCTAAGGTCACATAGTCCTCGCCCAACACTCATGGTAAGTCTTCAGGGTAGACTTCCAAAACCCTCACAAACTGGTCACCCGGCGATCCATAATTTACTCCTGGATGCTCTAGACCAAGGTCACTTCGTGATCCCCAATTGACTGCAGGAGCACTAGACCATGATGCCTAACCGTTTGGAGGATGCACAGTCCTCAAAGGTAAAAAGCGTCAGTTCCACATAGGAATTTCTTTAGTGATGCTCAATCACTTTGGGTTTGATGGTTTGGTTGTGGGTTTTTCCTCACTGATTATTTTCTCTCAAAGTACTCGGAGGATGGGATGCTCTCAATTGACAAGTGTTAGTTTTCTCTCGGAGCAGCCAACCATCTAGTAGTTGTGGGGGTCGGCTATTTATAGCCAGGGTGCAACCCGACATGATAAGACATAAATGCCCCCAATGATATGATCGTTATGTGGATAAGAATGATTGGGGACAGCTGGCGCTAAGCACAGCAATGGTCGGAATTTCGAACTATGAAAGTCCTCAGCTTGTCATGTTCCTCACTTATAGGCAATTCGCACTGGCGAAATCCTAACTCCTCAGTCAGATCAATTTCCTCAGAGACCAGAAGAACTTCATCTCTGTTACTGAAGAACTTGTCTAAACCATAAGAGATTTCCAAAGGCTTCACTCGAAGGATTGTATAGGTTGAGGATTTTGGAGTTGAGCATCAGTTGGAAATTTTCCTTAGTATTACCTCAGCCCCCTTTAACAGTATGGTGTTTCCTATGACTCAAATAAAGGAAATGAAACTACGAAAACAAAAGTCTTCATGCTTCATATTCCTCGTTCATATCTTCAAGGTCACACCAACTTGTTCATTTTCAAAGTCTTCACAAAGTCTTCACTTGAAGACATATATTTTTAGGGGTCGATAATCTCCGAATATATCAAACTCCTCATCGACTTATAGAGCCTGTGTACACTCACAAACACATTAGTGCCTTAACGTATAAGTCTTCAATACACCAAAATCACTAAGGGGCACTAGATGCACTAATAGTTCCTTCTCGGTAGACGATGGTTCTGATGATGTGATTGTTGACACTAATGAAGAGAAGTAATATCTTCAGGACTATCAGGTAAGCAAACCCCCTTGAGCATACTGATATGAACCCGCTCTCTCTCTCCTGCTCTCTTTTACTGCATTAGGACAACAACGATTCAACTGTTACTTGTCCTTGGCAGTTGAACTGATTCCTTTGCATGACATGTCCTTGTCACAGTAAATAGTTAAAACCACTTAGCATGAGTAGCAAATGTTTGAGCCTTGTTGTGCTTACTCATCCATGCTTGCTTACTTATTGTGCCTGCTATGATTAGAGTCGTGTCGTGTCAGGTATGATCCATCTGGGTGATGAATCGGAATAGCAGTGTTCATGTCCTACTGTGTGAGAGCTAAGTGTGTGAACACGATTTGGTAAAGGCAGCAATGAGAGGTCATGTAGGAGTACGTGGTGGGTTGTCTCATTGGGACCATCCTTAAGAACTGAGTTATGTATATGTTATCCAAGACAAGATACTACCGCACATTGGGATACTTAATTGACCCTCTCACCTTATTGGTCGCCTAGATCTCTGTCCAGGATTTGCAACTAGTTTATGGTGTTTGTAGGAAAAGTGTTGGTGGCCGTGCTTAGCAATGTCCGATGGGGTGGGCTTCGACACGGTAGATGCACAGTGGCACGGTGTACCAAGTGGCACCCGAACGGTGCGCTTGGGAACCCTGCGCACATCGTTTGAGGCCATAGCGGAAACTTCGGCCAGACTTTCGTGCGGGTTCAGTCTCAAATAGGCGATAAACCTGGACTAGGGTCGTGTGTGATTAACGGTCGTGGCCGACCCCCTCACTGGGCTTCCACTTGAAGGTTGCCGAGGTGCGTTTTTTATGTGCACATGAAGATAAGTGGCGAGAGTGTGTGTGAAGAAGTACACCCCTGCAGGGTTATGAATCTTTTTGAATAGACGCGTCCTCAGATATGGACTATTTAGAGAACTTATGTGGTTCATATACAAGTGAAATGGATACCTTTAAAATACACAAGATAAGCATGAGTGGTATGGATGGCCTTCTCGTAGGGAGACGGGAGAGGATCTATAGTGGTGTATTGATTGGTGAATATGTGGACTCGTCTGCGCTATCCCACCTCAAAGGTACAACTTGTAGTCATAGTACAGGTTAGCCAAGAGTCAAAGCTGACTTGTTGCAATAAACTCCACAACCCCCTTCATTGATACTGATGCATATGTAGATAGTTCTGATATAAGTCTTGCTGAGTACCTTTGTACTCACGTTTGCTTAATTTATGTTTTTGAAGAGGAGACGTCAGTCTCATTAGTGATTCTTATGATGTGAAGTTCGACGTTAACCGGGTTAGCTTGGGAATCCCAGACAAAGGTCTTGTTCCTTTGGTAGTGTCATTGTAGCTTTTCAGGCTCCTCCAGCCACTTTTGTAGATGTCTGTACCCAGACATGTTTAACTTCCGCTTGTTTGTTTGAATGCTCTGAATGTTGGGTCTTGTGACCCCTGCTTGTAACATCTTACTATGTTGGCTCTTCCGATCCTTCTAAATAAATGTTGTAATGATGTATGGTTGTGTTGTGATGCCATAGTTGTATCTATGCATATCGGGCATGTCATGCGTACGTGTGACGTGCAACGGTATGTATGGGATTCGACACCTAGTTGTGTGCCTTTAGTAGTACTCTTTACAGGGAAATGCCTCTTTGTGCTTCCACCGAGCCTTGGTAGCTTGCTACTGCTCCGGACACATTGATTGACCGACATGTATCCTTCTTTGCTGTTGTGTCTGACCCTTCGAGGAATTGTCTCGCAGTGTAATGGAGTCCTTGTAGCATCCTACGACTTGTCTATGTGCATTGATGACATTTATGTCCCACGGCGTAATGGAGTCCTTGTAGCTTGCTATGACTCATCTACACATGCTAGAGATCGACACATGCATTGTTGGGTTACGTATGCATGTCTCTGTACGGATGTGCCACTTGGGTTCTACGACTAGTCATGTCGACCCGGGTTCTCTATCATTTGAATGCTAGCAACACATTCACATACGTGAGTCAAAAGACGCAAACGGTCCCGGCCCAGGTAAGGTGGCAGCCGTGGAGATAACCGTGCGTGAGGCCGCAAAGTGATGTGTTGTGTTACAGGCTGGGTTCTTATGGCTGTGGATCGGGGTCCGGACAGCTTTGGTATCAGAGCTTGACTGCCTATAGGATTACCAAGCCAAACTGGTCGATGTCGAGTCTAGAATTGCTTTAGTTATATAAGGGAATTGGTTGTGGAAGGGAACATAAGGCTCTTTTTCTCCTTTCCTCATGTCATTCTAATTCTGAGTCACCCTCGCCTTTATTCTAAGGGGTTTAAGAACTAGGCTTCTCATCTGTCTATCAGGATGATGAGTTACTATGATGGAGACTAGTAGGAAAGTTGATGCCTTTCTGGATCAATGTCTCCTTAAGAATTCGGTGTTATGTTGTTAGTTGTCTTGTAGGTTGCCTCATATTTCATGCCCGTATAGCCGTTATGTTGTCCGAGTGATCCAAGGTTTATAAATAATCTAATGCAATTGCAAACTCTTTCACCTCGAGTCAATGTCTTTTGGGATAGACAAAGCACACTAATTATTGTGTTGGGGTACTCCATTGTCTCAACGTATATGTTAAAGGTGTTTAGGAAACCAGGTCAAATTAGTGAACCACCCAACAGTTTAGTTGTGTCTTCTGTTCCTAGTGTGATAATTCTGGCCATCGTTGTCGAAAGCGTGTTGTGTTGCTACTCAGTCAATAGGTATTCTATTTCTAGGTTCTTGAACCCATGATAAATTCGGATCACTCCTGTTGACAGTATTTGCTCGTTCCTTTAGGATGATTAGTAACTTTGTTATAGTCTTCAAGGTGCGTGGTATGTCATTCTTCCAATACCATGAACCAACCCCAGCAGAAGTTCTTTGTGGACGAAAGAACACAACATGAGTGTTCGTGATGAGTTCTCCATTCCATAGTTGTGGCTCTGGCAACCCTACCCTTGTGCATGGGTTATCTGGAAGAACTATGTTGAACTATGTTCAACATGTTAACCTATGCATCTACAACTCGGGAAAAATCATGTGCTCTTGAGTTGCCCCTCCTCAATTGTATTCTAACCTTCAGCTATCAGTGGATAGTCAAGCATATGTCATGCATTTGTGTTATGAATGTCGACTACTCTTGTGGTCCATCAAGCCATTCTACTCCAGAATGACTAGGAGAAACAAACTCCAGTACCTCATCCATTCTTAGGATTGGATCAAAGCAGTTGAATTATGCAGATCAAAATGCCAATCTAGCTTTTGTTCTGTTCTACCTTAAAGTATTACCATCCTCATGTCGGGAATGTCATGAGAATTGCACAAACTCTTATGAATTCTTGATGTAGTGATACCTCTTGCCATCATTATTTGTTCCTCGGTACGTGAGTTGGTTGTAACCGGAATACCGACAAGTGAACCGTGATGTGTGAAATCGATACTTCTAGCAACTTTGTTGCTCGATAGTTAAAGGACAATAATATCATTCCTAGTGTGTTGGTTATTAAATCACCACACTAAAGATTGGTCATGCTACCTAGTCCATTTTCCATGCTGCACTTTTTGATCAGTGAGTTAGGATTGTGTCAATCCTTCACTCTGTTGATCGTATCGTCTTGCCTTGAAAAGCAAGATTGTTCTTGAGCTTAATAAAATATTGGTGGTTTGTGATTTTCCAAATATATTCTTAGAAGTATCACCAGGCTGTCCCCTGACCATTATGTTGAGTTCGTGATCAAGATGGTATTTCTATAAACCACCTTTCTCCAAGAATCTGTGTTGGATACCCGTGAACTAGTTGGTTAAGCTAAACAACAACTTGGAGAGTTGAAAGATAAAAGCTTGATCTAACTTAGCTCATGTCAAAGGGATATCTTTGTGTTTTTGTGCTTGTGTGTGTAGAAGAAAGATGATATCTTGATAGGTTGATCCTTGTGATCAATTGTTATATTTATTGTCTTATCTAATCTTTCATTTGAGTTTGGGCTATCGTCAAACCAAAATCAGAACCAAAGATCTTCCTAATGTTGTTTTTACTCGTGGATGTATCCTCGATCATACACTGTTATATATTTTGGTCTGACCAAGGCTATCACCTTGTTCTCATAGTTGTGGAATTCCATCCATAGGGATACTTTGATGAACTGTTGTTGAGCCCTTCGACAAAAAATTTCATGTGTTCCATGATTCATGATGAACATAAAGCTAGCATTGGAAACTTTGTAGGCATATCTTCATGTTTCGTTCATGAAGTATATTTTAGGTGTAAGAAGTGACCTCCCCCTCTGAGTTCATGTGCATTAGATGCAAGTTGCCGCCGTGAATTCAAGGAAAGTTATATTGCTTCCTTTGGAATCATCCCAAATCAGTCATGCATGTGCACAGTATGATATGGTTTGATAGGCTGTCCCCATCCAGTCCATATGTATTACCTAGCATCCCAAGCCACTAATTGATTTTTTCAAGGAAAATAAGTTAAGTGCTACCCCCGAAGGTACCAGGCGGACTTGCACCCGGCTTCGTTATCCACAATGATGGTTTCTAACCCGAACCCGGTAGTGTTTTGTTGTAAAACCATGTGATCATGCTTGTCTTGGACATCGTGTTCACATGTGTCTTGCAATCCAGCTCATGTTTTGGAGTTGGCTTCCGCGGTTCATTTCCTGAGAATCTCGCAACATCATCTCTTCGAATTGTGTTGCAACCTTTCGCTTTCAGACATCCTAAGTCTGTAATATCCTGCCACGAACCATGTCTGAATCTTAGGCAGATATGATGGTTGGAAAGTTGCCCAAGAATTATAATATTGGTCTCGCTGTAACCGCTAAAGTGATGTTGTAGCTAACACATCTGCCAGAATACCTATTACTTTTATATCTTATATCAGCAACCTTAGCCACTTCCCCATGAGGTTTTCGTACGACTTCTCCTAGAAGTTGTTCCTCATGGACCCTTTGAGCCCCGAAGTCCGACCTTTTACTTGATGTGCTAGATATCAAGCATTATCTATAATCAAGATATGCCAGTGCATCAAGAAGAACATAGAAGCGGAATGCTAAATGTCTCTCGGTCAATCATCCAGATTTCGTTCCCTTCGCATAGCTAAGGTGAAATCTGTGAAGGTGTTGTCTTCCTTTGCATCTGCATCCTCCATCATTATTCATCATGGTAGTATGATGAGTCACCAAGATTTTGGCATAGATATTGGTAAAACCTTGATGAATATAGAAATGCTCAAGTTCTTGAGAGCATGCTCAGATGCTAGGTTATATCCTCAGTATCAACTAGAATGTGCCTTCTGTTTATCGAGCTGTCCTACAACCCTAGTTTCCCTCCGATATGAGTATGCCATTCTTTGAATTCCTTCCACTGATCATTTGTGAATTGCCTTAGGTTGGTATCAAGAGTTTCAATGATCTCTGTATCAAAAGTAATTCTTTTTGCCACGTAAGGGATAATCCTATGAGTCACCTTCTCTAAGGTGCTCGTTATGGTATGAAGGGCAATTAACTCCTTGCTAATTTCAAACCTCTTCACCATCTGCTTTAGCGTGGAATTGTTTCCTACCAATTGAACATCCGTTATCTGCCTCATTCATTGTTCTCGATGTGTGTTTTGAGTCTTAGCTCAAGAGACATTTTTGTGTCTCATTCCATGAGTTGATCATGAGTCGCTCGATCTTCGTAAAGATCGGTTCTTGTAGAGTTTTCTATTCCTTTTGTCTTTCTGTTGAATCAAGGTCCCGAAGGAAAAGATGTCAAGATCGACATGATGCAATGAATCAACATCCTCGAGAGGAACAATTGGATCGTGAAGATAGTGATAGTTAGTGTCCCCTCTCCTCTTACCCTACGCCTGAATCTCGAGACGATATTCTTGTGACCTCCTCGTGTCTCTTATGGCCCAACTCCAATGCTTCGGGGGTCTCTTTTGGTCCAAAAATATCATACTAAATTTTCAGCCCATTCCGAGAACTTCTATTTCTTCACAAAAAACGACACCATGGTAGTTCTGCTGAAAACAGCATCGATCCGGATTAGTTCTAATAAAATCATACCAAAATCATATAGAATTATTGTAAACATGGCATGAATACTTCATAAATTATAGATATGTTGGAGACGTATCATCATCCCCAAGCTTAATTCTTGCTCGTCCTCGAGTAGGTAAATGATAAAAGAAATAATTTATGAAGTGTGAATGCTAGTTGTCACAGCCCTAGCTAGCCATTGCTTGTCATTGCATTAACCATCATGACATCATGTTTAAATTCAACTGAATTTGAAATGGGGATGTCAAACCTTAGCACCTCATTGATTAAACAAAACTCCAACAGCTGAATTTTCAATGTTTCCAAAAGGCTCTTCAAAAATGTCCCCCCTCTTTGATAAATGATGGCAACAACATATCAGGGGTGAACTATATTATTAGAACTATTTTTGCAAATTTAATAAATCAGCAAATTTATGAAAATCACTAATAAAGCACTATAAATATTTTAGTTGCTTCAAATTTTCTGAAACTTTTTTGGATTTTGAAAATATTCCAAATGTACCCCACAAATATTTTCAGGAATTTTAGCTTTATAGTTTTTTCCCAAACAAAATTAAACAAAAAGCAGGAAATAGAAAAACAGAAACAATAAAAAAATAGGAGAAACCTTACCTGGGCCTCTTACCTGAGCAAGTGGTGGCCCAGCCCACCACTGCCGCTCCCCTGTCGTCTTCCTCCTCGCGCTAGTAGGCACAGGAGAGGCGTGGAGAGCGCGCCGAGCTCCTGGACACCTCCTGCTTCCCTCTCGTCACGCTGGCGGGCTGGAGAGGACCCCCCCCCCCAGAGCCGTCTGGATTGGTTCCCCTCCCCATTTCGTCCCCTCTTTCCTCTGCTCTCCTTCCCTCGCCATGGCCGAGCTCTGCTCGAGCTCGCCGTCGCTGCCCACATAGATAGCGCCTCCTCCCGACCTGCTGACGCGGACCTGAGCTCCCCTACAACCCCCCATGACCTCCCTGTGGATCCAAGCTTCGACGCAAGCACCACAACGCCACCGATGCCGTCGTACTCAACCTCGGGAGCAGGAGATCGCTGGCGTCGATTCAACCTCCCCAGCGCCTCCCCGACCCTGCTAAGTCTCTCTACTAGTTCTCTATGAGCTCCTCTTCCTCCCCCCCCCCCTCTTCTCAGCTCTTCTCGCTCCCCCTAGGACTTAGCTCCACTGCGGCCGAACTCCGGCTGCTGCCAAGTTGCTCACCGCCGTCACCATAGGCTGCCTCAGCCCCTCCCGCTGCCTTAAATGGATGCGGTGGAGCCCCAGCTCCACGTAGGTGCCCTCCGCCAGCCATTTTATCGCCGGAGGAGGAATCCCAATGCCCTTTGCCGTCTCTGGAGACGCCGATGATGAGCCACGGGTCAACTCTAGCGAGTTTGACCCCGGTTGACCGGGTTTCACCCCACCTGGGTTAGCGACAAGTGGGACCTAGCCCTACGTTAATTTTAGGTTAGGCTAAAAATAATAAATTTACTTAATTAACCTAATCACCCACTGACTAGTGGTCCGAGCCCCTTAATGATTTTGATTAGGATTTAATTAAACCTAATTAACCACTGTGTCACTGGCTAATGGGTCCCACAGGTCAGTTTTGACCTGGCCATGCCAGGGTTGACTCGCCCCACCAGTCAGCCTCTGTAGATGACCATGTGTCATTGACATGTGGGTCCAGCCAATCAGATTTGACCCAGACCGCCCTGTTAACCTGCTGATGTCACTACAATGCAATGTTGATGCAGTATATGTTCTGGAATTAAAATAAATCCTAAATGATTTATAATATTTCCAAAAATGTTTAAAACTTCCAAAAATCATAGAAATTCAATCGTAGCTCAGATGAAAATAATTTATATATGAAAAATGATCAAGAAAATCCAATGAATCTGTTATGCCATGACCATGCATGTTTGAGAAAGTTAACATCACCAACTAGGACATTTCACGATTTGGATAAAGTAATAAATAGTGTTGAAGTTGGAATTTAGCATATATTTGAATTCCACTTCACTTAATATGACTATCTATTGCACTAGGTCAATTCAATGCTTTAACATGCCATAGAATACATCGTGTTTGTTGCATTACATTGAATGTGTTCATTTCTCTGTTTGTCGGTGTTGTTCCTTCTAGGTAGATGATGGTTCTGACGATATGATCATTGACACTGATGAAGATAAGTAATATCTTCAGGACTGTCAGGCAAGCAAACCCCCTTGAGCATATTGATATGAACCCACTCTCTCGCTCCTGCTCTCTTTTACTGCATTAGGACAACAACGATTCAACTGTTACCTGTTCTTGGTAATTGAACCCATTCCTTTGCATGACATGTCCTTGTCACAGTAAATAGTTGAAACCACTTAGCATGAGTAGCAAATGTTTGAGCCTTGTTGTGCTTACTCATCCATGATTTCTAACTTACTATGCCTGCTATGCTTAGAGTCGTGTCGTGTCAGGTCTGATCCATCTGGGCGATGAATCGGAATGGCAGTGTTCATGTCCTACTGTGTGAGAGCTAACTGTGTGAACACGATTTGGTAAAGGCGGCGATGAGAGGCCATGTAGGAGTACGTGGCGGGTTGTCTCATTGGGACCGTCCTTAAGAACTGAGTTATGTGTATGTTATCCAAGACAAGATACTACCGCACATTGGGACACTTAATTGACCCTCTCACCTTATTGGTCGCCTAGATCTGTGTCCAGGAGCTGCAACTAGTTTCTGGTGTTTGTAGGAAAAGTGTTGGCGACCGTGCTTAGCAATGTCCGATGGGGTGGGCTTCAACACGGTAGATGCACAGTGGCACGGTGTACCAAGTGGCACCCGAACGGTGCGCTTGGGAACCCTGTGCACATCGTTTGAGGTCATAGCGGAAAATTCGGCCAGACTTTCGTGGTGGTTCAGTCTCAAATAGGCGATAAACCTGGACTAGGGTCGTGTGTGATTAACGGTCGTGGCCGACCCCCTCACTGGGCTTCCGCTTGAAGGTTGCCGAGGTGCCTTTTTTATGTGCACATGAAGATAAGTGGCGAGAGTGTGTGTGAAGAAGTACACCCCTGCAGGGTTATGAATCTTTTTGAATAGACGCATCCTCGGATATGGACTATTTAGAGAACTTATGTGGTTCATATACAAGTGAAATGGATACCTTTAAAATACACAAGATAAGCGTGAGTGGTATGGATGGCCTTCTCGTAGGGAGACGGGAGAGGATCTATAGTGGTGTATTGATTGGTGAATATGTGGACTCGTCTGCGCTATCCCACCTCAAAGGTACAACTTGTAGTCATAGTACAGGTTAGCCAAGAGTCAAAGCTGACTTGCTGCAATAAACTCCACAACCCCCTTCATTGATACTGATGCATATGTAGATAGTTCTGATATAAGTCTTGTTGAGTACCTTTATACTCACGTTTGCTTAATTTATGTTTTTGAAGAGGAGACGTGAGTCTCATTAGTGATTCTTATGATGTGAAGTTCGACGTTAACCGGGTTAGCTTGGGAATCCCAGACAAAGGTCTTGTTCCTTTGGTAGTGTCATTGTAGCTTTTCAGGCTCCTCCAGCCACTTTTGTAGATGTCTGTACCCAGACATGTTTAACTTCCGCTTGTTTGTTTGAATGCTCTGAATGTTGGGTCTTGTGACTCCTTCTTGTAACATCTTACTATGTTGGCTCTTCCGAGCCTTCTAAATAAATGTTGTAATGATGTATGGTTATGTTCTTATTCCATAGTTGTATCTATGCATATCGGGCATGTCATGCGTACGTGTGACGTGCAACGGTATGTATGGGATTCGACACCTAGTTGTGTGCCTTTAGTAGTACTCTTTACGGGGAAATGCCTCTTTGTGCTTCCACCGAGCCTTGGTAGCTTGCTACTGCTCCGAACACATTAATTGACCGGCATGTATCCTTGTTTGCTGTTGTGTCTGTCCCTTCGGGGAAATGTGTCGCAGTTTAATGGAGTCCCTATAGCATGCTCCGTTTCAGGGTAAAATACACCCTTTACTTTAATTATTTCAAATTATTTTATTTGGAATTGGAACATTTCCGCGGGTACTTTTTTTTACTTTTTAGAAAGTAAAGTTCTTTTTTGAAAGATTACCCCTATCTTTGTTTATGCTTCGGATTAGAGCAAATCACTCTAATTCGTCCACGCCTACGAATCAATCGACATTTTGTACAAATTTTACGAACGGAAGCTCTTATTTTCATATTTCCGTATCCTTTTTTAAACTATGAATCTAATCTTTTGGAAAAATAAGTCTCTAGAAAGATATTTATTAACCTCTAGAAAGATATCAGATACAAGTTCCTTTTCGATATATCTTTGTATACTGTATACACGGATACAGGATCCGCTATACCCGCTTGTGAAATAAAGACTAAATAACCTCTTCTCACCCTACTACGACTCGTCTACATGCAGTGATGACATTTATGTCCCACGGTGTAATGGAGTCCTTGTATCTTGCTATGTCTCATCTACACATGCTAGAGATCGACACCTACGTTGATGGGTTATGTATGCCTATCCTGGTACGGATGTGCCACTTGGGTTCTAAGACTAGTCATGTCAACCCGGGTTCTCTATCATTTGAATGCTAGCGACACATTCACATACGTGAGTCAAAAGACGCAAACGATCCCGGCCCAGGTTAGGTGGCAACCGTGGAGATAACCGTGCGTGAGGCCGCAAAGTGATGTGTTGTGTTATAGGCTAGGTTCTTATGGCTTTGGATCGGGGTCCCGAGACTAGCATATTGCATAAATTTGATCAATGATAGTTCCAAACACTTTTTCTAGCATCATTATATATCATAAACAGTAGCTCATCTCATAAACCTTCTCATGATGAAATAACAAGCTATCCACATGTTAAAGTATAGACTAACAAACTATGCTTTTAGTCACCAAACAATTACAATTCATCTTATTTTCAGGAAGGGTCTATGTAAGAGCTTTGATTTAGCAAATTCCACATACTCAACTATCATAAAGTCTTCCAAGATTGCTAACACTCAAAGCATATTTTTAGAGCAAATGGCATCCCTCCAACACTAAGAAAGATAGGGCCTTAAATTTTCGCCTCCCAACTTATTTATCATATAGATAATTATCAACAAAATAATTCATGATCAAATATATTTAAATGGCCATATATGCTTGCATCTTTCTCCAACACATGACGCATGCCAAGAGAAAAAGGCAAAATATAGGAAGTGGTGAAGATCACCAAGACTCTTGCATAAAGGTAAGTACTAGAAAGTAAAAGATAGGCCCTTCGCAGAGGGAAGCATTGATTTTTGGAGGTGCCAGAGCTCGAGCTTTTAAAACATAGATGAATAATAATTTTGAACAGTATGCTTTCATTGTCACCATAACAACCGAGAGACCTCGGTATCTTCCATGCTAGATACATTATAGGGCGTTCCCAAACAGAACGGTAAAGTTTTTACTCCCCCTCCGCCAATCAAATACACTCCATGGCGAGCCGAATCCACGGGTACCGTCCATACCAACAACATTCCTGGGGGAGTTTTGTTTAATTATTTGCATTTTTTTCTTTGATTTCGGGACTGGGAATCCCTGTTACCAGCCACTTTCTCGTGAATGATAGTGAATCAACACATATCATGAGAATAACCCACCTAGCATGAAAGATACTGACAGCCCCTAGTTACTATATGAGCGATTTAGGCATACAAAATAGAATATTATTTGAAGGTTTAGAGTTTGGCACATGCAAATTTACTTTGAACGATAGGTAAATACCGCATATAGGTAGATATGGTGGACTCTCATGGCAAAACTGTTTTAAGGGTATTTGGATGAACAAGTAGTATTTCTACTTGGTGTGGAATTTTTGGCTAGTATGAGGAGGAAGCAAGCACCACATGTTGGAGGATCCATAACAATATAACTTCTATACAAATATACCCAAGCATAACTCATTACGTTGTCTTCCTTGTCCAACTTCAACTAATTTGCTCAAGTTTAAATATAATTAATGGGTATTCACAATCATATAAGATTTCCAAGATAGTATATTTATATGTGAAATCTCTCTTCCTTCAATATTCTTTCATGAATGGTTCAAGTGACCAATGCGGTGTTTGCTAACTTTCAATAAATTTTACCACCTATACTTATTATATGTGAAGTCATTACTCCCCATGGGATAAGCATATAAAACACGTATAATTTCAGATTTATGATATTCAATTCATTCAACCATTTACTCATAGGATATAAGTGAAGCACGAGAGTAAATGACAAAACTACTCCAAAACATATAACTGAAGATCAATGAGTAGTCAGACCATTAAGTAGCTATGTGAGGACTTTATCTCTCTCTCTCAATAAAGATTTTCAGATCTGAGTATTTTATTTAAACAGCAAGCAAAACAAAAATAGCACTCCAAGAATAGCACACATCATGTGAACGAATAAAAATTTAGGCTCAACATAGGCTAACCGATAGTTGACGAAGAGAGGTGGGATGCGTAGCATCCCCAAGCTTAGACACTTGATACTTCTTGAAATATTTACTTGGGGTGCCTTGGGAATCCCCAAGATTGAGCTTTTTTATCTCATTTAATCCTCTCATATCCAGGTTTCACCTATTCTCAAAAAACTTCATCCACACAGAACTCAAAAAGAACTCGTGAGATAGGTTAGTACACATAAGAACAAATCAACACTTCATGTACTGTCAATATAAGTTTCACAATAATTTCCAAACATTATGTACTATATTATATCATTCCCACAATTTATATCTACCAATATAGGCTATGGAAACTATAGGATAAGTAAATAACAAAACTATGACAGCAATCTGTCCAAACAGAATAGTTTGTAGCAATTTATGAAAACAATGTACTTCTGTAACTCAACAAATTATGAAAAATTATTAAATACTAAAAACATTATATTAAAATACTGTGTACAAATTTCATAAACTTTCCACCTTCCAGTAAAATATGAAAATTCAAACGCTACAGCAGAAGTTTCTGTTTTTACCCAGCACATATTAAAACATGCAATGCAAGCATCCTAAGGCAATTCTTGAAACTTTTTATTGAAAAATAATAATATAAATAACACCTAACAGAGGAAAAAAACAAAATTATGCTCCAAGCAAAACTCATATTATGTGACGAATACAAATATAGCACCAAGTAAGATATACCGATAGTGTTGAAGACGAAAGGGGGATGCCTCCCGGGGCATCCCCAACCTTAGGCGCTTGAATATTCCATGGATATTACCTTTGATTTGCCTTGGGAATACCCAATATTAGGTTCTTGTCACTCCTTATTCTCCTCATATTGGTGTCTCACCCAAAACTTGAAAACTTCCATCACACAAAACTTAACGGAACTTCGTGAGAAGGGTTAGTGTAGTAAAGATAAATCATTCACTTAGGTACTGTCAATACAAGATTCATAATTTTTATAACATGATATATATATTGTATTCCACCATTCCAAAAATTATATTACTCAATATAAGTTATAGGAACACTTGAAACAAGCAAACTATGCATGGAAAACAGAATCTGTCAAAAACAGAACAGTCTGTAAAGATCTGAATGATCACCAAACTTACCTAACTCTAAAAATTATGAAAAATAAGGAAAACTTAAGGAATTTTCAAATAAATGTTTTTTAAAAATTTAAGAATTGTTTGACTCTCTAGTAAAATCATATAATTCATATACTGGACGCAAAACTTTCTGTTTTGGCACAGAATCAAACAAGCAAGTATCCACATTATCCCAAAGGCTTTACTTGGCACTTTACTGAAATAAAAGACACAAAACATGATTACTACAGTATATTAATCATGTGAACACATCAAAATTGAAATTAAAAGTGTTGGTTTGTCTCCCAACAAGCGCTTTTCCTTAATGCCTTTTACCTAGCCATGGTGATTTCAATGATGCTCACATAGGAATAGTAATTGAAACATTCAAGAGAGCATCATGAATCTCATAACAAGCACATTTAAGTCTAACCCACTTCCTATGCATAGGGATTTTGTGAGCAAAAAATTTATGGGAGCAAGAATCAACTAGCATAGGAAGGCAAAACAAGCATAACTTCAAAACTTTGAACACATAGAAAGGAAACTTGATATTATTGCAATTCCTACAAGCATATACTCCTCCCTCATAATAATTTTTAGTAGAATCATGAAGGAATTTCATAATATAACTGTCACATACAGCATTCTTTTCATGATCTACAAGCATAGAAAATTTATCACTCTCCACATAAGCAAACTTCTTCTCATTCATAGTAGTGGAAGCAAACTCAACAAAATAACTATCATGTGACACTTGATTGCCATAACCAAATTTAATATTTAAAATCATGATAACAAGTTTCATGGTTATTATCACTCTTCATAGCATACATGTCATCGCAATAATCATCATACATAGGATACATGTTATCATCATAATAGTTTTGCTCATCAAAACATGGGAGACTAAAAATATCATCAAACATAGCATCCCCAAGCTTGTGGCTTTGAATATCATTAGCATCATGAATATTCAGAGAATTCATACTAAAAAAATTGCAATCATTCTCACCACTCAAATATTTAGTGCCACACATTTTAGTAACTTCTTCTTCTAACACTTGAGCACAATTTTCCTTTCCATCATTTTCACGAAAGACATTAAAAAGATGAAGCATATGAGGAAACCTCAATTCCATTTTTTGTAGTTTTATTTTATAAAACCAAACTAGTGAAAAACAAGAAACTAAAATATTTGATTGCAATATCCAAAGATATACCTTCAAGCACTCACCTCCCCGGCAACAGCGCCACAAAATAGCTTGATGTCTACTATGCAACCTTCTTCTTGTAGTCTCGTGTTGGGCCTCCAAGCATAGAGTTTTGTAGGACAGTGGCAATTTTCCCTCAAGTGTATGACCTAAGGTTTATCAATCTCTGGGAGGTGTAGGATGAAGATGGTATCTCTCAAACAACCCTTCAATCAAATACAATAAATCTCTTGTGTCCCCAACTCACCCAATACAATGGTAAATTGTATAGGTGCACTAGTTCGGCGAAGAGATGATGATACAAGTGTAATATGGATGCTAGATATAGGTTTTTGTAATCTGAAAATATAAAAAAAGCAAGGTAACTAATGACAAAAGTGAGAACAAACGGTAATTCAATGCTTAGAAATAAGGCCTAGGGTTCATACTTTCACTAGTGCAATTTCTCTCAACAATAATGACATAGTTGAATCATATGTAAATACCTCTCGTGCGACAAAGAGTTCACTCCAAGGTCAAAAATAGCAGAGAACTAACAAAGAAATTATTGTAGGGTATGAAACCACCTCAAAGTTATCTTTTCCGATCAATCTTATGAGCTATCCCTATAAGTGTCATGAAGAGCCCTAGAGTTCGTACTAAAATAACACCTTAAGATACACATCAACCAAAACCCACATGTCGCCTAGATACTCCAATGTCACCACAAGTACCCATGGGCTTGATTATACGATATGCATCACACAATTTCAGATTCATCATGTTCAATCCAACACAAAGAACTTCAAAGAGTTCCCCAAAGTTTCTACCGGAGATTCAAGACGAAAACATGTGCCAACCCCTATGCATAGATTCCCAAGGTCAAGGAACCTGCAAGTTGATCACCAAAACAAACATCAAGTGGATCAATAGAACATCCCATTGTCACCACGGATATCCCATTGCAAAACATACATCAAGTGTTATCAAATCCTTAAAGACTCAATCCGATAAGAAAACTTCAAAGGGAAAACTCAATTCATCACAAGAAGATAGAGAGGGGGAAACTCCATATGATTCATCTATATCAATAAAGCTCGTGGTACATCAAGATCGTGCCACCTCAAGAACACGAGAGACAGAGAGAGATCAAACACATAGCTACTGGTACATACCCTCAACCCCGAGGGTGAACTACTCCCTCCTCATCATGGAGAGCGTCGGGATGATGAAGATGCCCTCCGGTGATGGTTTCCCCCTTCGGCAAGGTGCCGAAACGGCCTCCCGATTCATTTTTCGTGGCTCTGGAGGCTTGCGGTAGCGGAACTCCTAATCTAGGTTTCTTTTCGGAGGTTTGTGTATTTATAGGAATTTTTGGCATCGGTGTTGGTGTCAAAACCATCGGATCTCGGGTAGGGGGTCTCGAACTATGAAACTAGAAGAGACGGTAACAGGAAACGAAGGGGACACGGGTTTACCCAGGTTTAGGCTCTCCTGTGAAGGTAATACCCTATGTCCTGCTTGGTTGTATTGGTGATGTGAGGGGTTACAGAGTTGATCTACCTCGAGATCGTATAGCTAACACTAGATGAGTTTTCCTCTCTATACCCCCGACACTTCCGGCTTATATAGACGCCGGGGGTGTCCTAGGTTTACACATGATTGGTTACATGCCAAAGAGATAAACATGCCTAACTATAGCTAATAACTTGGAGAATACGTCATGGCTCCTAAAAGCTTCCATCTGGCATAGGTGGTCTTCAATCATCCGATGTCTGCTTTGCGACCCATACAGTCCGGCCCATAACAATAGGTTGGCTATCCGAGGACCCCCTAATCCAGGACTCCCTCAGTAGCCCCCAGACTAGCCTTCAACGCTGATTTATATCCGGTCAATCTCCTCCCGTCGTTGTCTTCGGCTTGCAAGGCGAGTCCTTCATCCTTCTTAGTTCGATAGCCGACCAGTCTTCGGTAAGATCTCAAGCATCGCGGGCGCAGGTTTATTATAATAACTGCGTGTGTTCCTTGAATTTCGCGCGTCGTGAGGAGGTCAGTGGTCAGTGGTTTTTACAATCTTTTCCTTCCACAACGGGGGAACCAACCCATTTAATCAAACAAAATTGTGGCCCAGACCACATTCTCTCCCTCGTCATCGAAAGAAACTCCCAGCAGAAGCTCCACGCAAACCATGGCCAACGTCCCCAGCTCCTCCGCATGTCCCTAAAGCTCACGCCCAGGGGATTGGACCAGCTGTTCTGTTACACTCCTTCGGCTCCATAATCTGGAGACTCAGGGATACCTCCCGTCATCAGATCTGGCGGCAACCCGCGCAGGTATGCTCTCCTATGGCGACGAGGTTTTCGACAAGCGTTTCTCCAATCCTAACAAGGGGGAGCACGTATACTTTGTATCCTTCCTCCTCCGGGGCCTTGGGTTTCCAATCCATCCGTTCCTAAGGGGTTTACTGGAGTTCTACGGGATCCAACTCCATCATCTCACTCCAGGGTCAGTCTTACACATCTCGGGCTTTGTCGCCTTCTATGATATGTTCTTAGGGTGCGAAGCACATTTCGATTTGTGGAGGAAATACTTCTGTATCGTCTCTCGAACTCGGGATAAGACAATTTTAGAGGTCGGTGGGGCCGAAGTGTGCCACATAGCGGGGACGGGGTATCCGTCAGGCACACAGAGGAAATCCGAAGAATGGACCTCAAAGTGGTTCTATATTGAAGATGTGCCCTTGTTCGAGCCAACCCGGACAGGCCTTCCCGAATACTCCAACGTCCTCCCGAAGAAGAGGTAAAACTGGCGACCAAAGAGCTCATCCGAGGAGGAAAGCGCTGAAGTGGGAACTAATCGGCTAACACATCAATGCGATGGAAAAGCAAACCATTATTTCCAAGATGATGTGGGAACAGTTGCTGAGATGACATGGTTGATGACGTCGATAGCTTGCATGTTTAGATAAATAGGTTAGTGGGGATGAATCTCTTAGGTATATAGGATTATAGAAAAATATTATGAAGGTGTGCCTCTATCAAATAGGTGTGTCCAGAAAATGATGATGGTGACAAACTGAAAGCAAAATCAAACAAAAGCAAACGATGCTCCAAGCAAAACACATATCATGTGATGAATAAAAATATAGCTCCAAGTGACATACCGATGGATTGAGATGAAAGAGGAGATGCCTTCTCGGGCATCCCCAAGCTTAAACGCTTGAGTATCCTTAGAATTATACTTGGGGTGCCTTGGTCATCCCCAAGCTTGGGCTCTTGCTCCTCCTTATTCCGTAGTCCATCGTGATCACACCCAAAACTTGAAAACTTCAATCACACAAAACTCAACAAAACTTCATGAGATCATTAGTATAAGAAACATATTGCATACTTGAGGTACTGTGTTAAATTGATTCAAATTCATTTTTGCATAATAGGTATTGTATTCTAACTTATCCATGATTTACACCCCCGATATAATCCATAGCATAATCAAAAGAAGCAAACTATGCAAGCAAAACATAATCTGTTTAAAACAGAACAGTCTGTATAAATCTGTAAAGAGCCCATAATTCTGTAACTCTAAAAATACTGAAAAATTAGGAAAATGTAAAGAATTTGTGTAGCAATATTGTGTTAAAATTTTAGATCATTATCACGCTCTAGTAAAAAAATAAAAATTCCTGCACTTGAGTCAAAGTTTCTGTTTCAGATTTAGCATCGTTTCTACTCATCTTGTGAGTCATCACAAAGGCTTTACTTGGCACAAACACTAATTAAAACACAAAAACACAATCATTACATATGAAACAATCATGTTATCAGACAAAAACAGAAAGTATTGAGTTCTCTCCCAAAAAGTTATTTCTTTATAGCCATTAGATAGGCTTGTGATTTTAATGATGCTCACATAAAAGATAAGAATTGAAGCACAAAGATAGCATCATATCGCATGTCACAAACTCATTTAAGTCTAACATACTACCTATGCATAGGCATATTATTGTAAAACAAATTATCAAGACAATAAATATCTAGCACATGCAAATAGGAAGAGTGAATCATTAATAACTTCAACACAAAGAGAGATAATTGAATAACATGCAAATTCCTCTAACCATATTTGCATCTCTCACAATAACTACATGTAGGATCATAATCAAACTCAATAATATAACTATCATGTAAAACATTCTCTTTATGATCCATATGCATACAAGTCTTACAATCATCCAAGGTAGTGGGATCATTATTACCTAAAGTTGACGCTCTTCCAAACCCACTTTTAGTAGTGTTGCAAATATGATAATCAACAATAGATTCATAATGAAGCATAGAATTATCAAGATCACAAGAAAAGTCATGATTATCACCCCAATCATGATCATTAGCACAATTGATATTCATAGAATTTATACTAACAACATGGTAGTCATGTTTTTCATTCGATGAACTATCATGAATCACTTTATAAATTTCACAATTTTTAGATTCATGATTTTCAATCAAGACCTCATAAATATAATCTAGTGAGATCTCACTAGCAATTTTTTCAACATAAATCAGGTCTTGCGAAAAGATTAGCAAGTGGATGAGGATCCATTTATCTTAAATTTTTGCATTTACTTTGTGTTTTGGTGTGACAAAGAAAAAGATAACAAAACTAGGCAAAGAAGCAAAGATAAATATTTTTTATTTTTTATTTTTATGAGACAAAATAAATATAATAACAAATGAAAATAAGAACAAGTGAATGAAATTTTGTGCAAAGTTATTTGATAGCTGGGGATGGTATCCCCCGGCAACGGCGCCAGAAATCCTTCTTGATACTCATGATTTGCGTTGGGTTTTCCATGAAGAGGAACGGATAATCGCAGCACAAAGTGGGTAAGTATTTCCCTTAGTTATGAAACCAAGTTTTATCAAACCAATAGGAATACCAATCCTCAACCGTCTTCAGTGGTTGCACACAAAAGAAGAAACAACTTGCACCCAACGTCGGCAAGAGAGTTGTCAATCCCCTTGATCTCATTATTTGCAAGAAAGTGAGTTGTGTAGATAATAGTAAAGTGCAAAATAAAATAAAAGTTAATAAATAACAGGATGGTAATGATACGTTTGTGAATTTATAAGTGCGTAGACCTGGGGGCATAGAGTTCTCTAGTGGCATCTCTCATGAGCAAGGCATACGGTGGGTAAAGAAATTATTGTTGGTAATTGATAGAAAAGCGAATAATTATGTGATGTTCACAGCAATGATCATGTGTATATAGGCATCACGTCCATAAGAAAATAGGCCGACTCCTGCCTGCGCCTACTACTACTACTCCACTTCAAGAGCGCTTCTATGCTTGCCTCTCTACGTATTAAGTTCATGACAAACGGAGTAATGCTTGGAGAACGATGACATGAGACAAAGTAAACTCAACTAATATGAACAAACCCCATCGTTTTATCCTTAGTAGCAACAACACAAAGACTCAACTTGTCCCCTTCTATCACTGGGATATAGAAACTCGTCAGGTTGAACCTACTACAATGCACCACTCCCACTGAAGAAATATCAATCTAGTTGGCCAAACTATCTTAATAAATCGAAGAGCATTACGAATCTATGATGATCATGCAAATAAGAATCATAGTAATCAGGTTTGCCTCAAATACTTTTCATGAATAATCTTACCATAAACTCACAATTCATCGGATCCCAACAAACACACCATAAAAAAGGATTACATCTGATAGATCAAGGCAAAATGTGATGAACATCGTATTGAAGATTGAAAGAGAGACAGATTGTCATCTAGGTACTACCTACAGACCAGTAGGTCCATGGTGAACTACTCACACATCATGGTGAGGGCAGCAAGGTTGATGAAGAGGCCATCCATGATCGATCTCCCCGCCGGCATGGTGCCGGAACAGAGGTGTAGATGGCCTCTGATCGTAATAGAGACTTGCAGCGGCGGAAAAAGTATTTCGGGAGCACTTCTCGTGTTTTTAGGGTAGATGTGAATTTATAGGCCAGAGAACGGCGTCGGGAGATGCTTCGGGGGCCACCAGATATCTGGTCATGGCCCCCCTGTTGCGTCCTCTGGATACGTGGTGGGTCCCTGGTGCATCTCCTCGCCCTCCTCTAAAGCTTCTAGGTCTTGTATTGGTCCAGAAAAAATCACCAAAAAAGTTTCGTGGCAATTGGGCTCTGTTTGGTATGGTAACTCTGAAAAGGCAAAAACACGTAGAAAATAGGAACTGACACCAGGCACTGGGTCAATAGGTTAGTGCTCAAAAATATTATAAATTGGTAAATAAATAAGAAAAAAGTATCCTAGAATGATAATATGTCAGCATGGAACAATCAAAAATTATAGATACGTTGGAGACGTATCTGGCGCTTGCACGTGCTCTAGTCCTTGGTCCAGTTTGTGCTTGAGGCGACGAAGGTAAGTCCATGGGGATGAATGTAGGATGCTCTGCATCATCTGGCTTGTGTTAGATCAGTGAAGTACTCTGTTAAATTCAATGGGAAGTTGGCCTACAAGGGGTCTTCACCAAGGTGATCCCTTGTCACCTCTCTTATTCTTGTTTGTTGTTGATGCTTTATATTCTATGGTGCACAAGTCTATTGATGAGGAGGCCTTAAAGGGTGAGACTATATGTCGGAGGACACCTACTATCAATGCTTTGTTATTCGTAGATGATTCCTTTTTATTTTTAAAGCCTCGCGACATCAGTCCATGTTGGCTAAATGTGTGTTGATCACTTATCCGTCTTCAATGGGGAAACTCATTAACCACTCAAAGTGTTCCATTCTTTTTTATGACAATTGTCCAGATGTGATGGTGGAGGGAGTGAAAGGGATTTTGGATATTTATCAGCACATTTTTTAACCTCGGTATTTTGGGTTGCTAGTGGCCGATGGGAGGATGAATAAGGGTATTCTTGATACAATCCAAGAAATTCTAAGGAAGAGATTAATTGACTGGAGTGAGCAGCGTATGTCAATTGGAAGCAAAGAGATTTTGATTAAAGCAGTTGCTTGGGCTATTCCCACATATGTTATGAGTGTATTTTGGTAGCTGGCATCGTTATGCGACGATCTCATGGGGATGATGCAGCAGTATTGGTCGGCGTGGAAAAAGGGAAAAGAAAGATGGCCTAGTTGAGTTGGAATAAAATGATTCTCCCTAAATCAAGAGGGGAATGGAGTTCCATGATATGTGTACTTTCAACCAAACACTTCTTGCGAAACAAGCATGGAGATTGTTGGCGTCCCCACAAAGTTTATGTGCACGACTTTTGTGTGCAAAGCATTATCCAGATGGTAACTTGCTTGAAACAGTTTTTTGAGGGAATGTGTTAGTAGTGTGGAAAGGCATTGAATATGGCCTAGAACCGTTGAAGTAAAGTGTGCTTTGCGTGTTTACAATGGTCAGTCAGTGAGAACATAGCGTGACCCCTTGATTCCTAGAGGTCCATCCTATAGACTGATCACACCTAAGGGCAACTGTAGACTCAATTATGTGACATATTTCCTAGATGAACATGGGGCATGGAGGTCTCAGCTTTTAGCACTGTATTTCTGGGTGATGGATGTTATGTAAAATCCATACATCACTAAGGCAGCAGGATGCCTTCATAGCTTCGTAGCCGGAGAAAACAAGTTTGATGACTGTACGTAGTTGTTGGGGAACACGACAGAAAACAAAAATTTCCGGTATAGCGAGCACGCCCAGGACCACTATGGAGACTGCATACAAGGTTTGATCTGATCCGTACCGACTCGAAGCGCTGCGGAAGAAGAGTAGGTGGAGATCATTGGTTCAGATCCCCGCAGCTAGGATTTTACAACCTCCCAACCGCGAGGATGTACTCCCTCGTCGGACAGCCCTTCGGGAGGCGGTCGGACAGTCCCCCGGATGATGTCGCGGACAGCCCTTCGGGAGGACCCTCGAAAACTCGAACGAAGACTCGGACAGCCCTACGGGAGGACACACGAACAGCCCCTCGGGCAAAAGATCGAAACTATGACCTCTCTACGGGGTTGCACACATACGGTGTCATCTATCCGGCAGGGCTTCGCCGTCCAGAACTAGTTCCTGCCGGAACCCAAACAGCCTTTCGGCTCTACGAAAGACTCTTTTCGTGGGAGGGAGAGAGAGAGCTTGCAAAGCAAAGCATGTGTATGAGAGCACAAGGATGAAGAAATGGAAGCCCACTCACCTCCTATTTATAGGAAGACCAAGGGGTAGGGTGGTTTTACAATAAAACCCAAAATGCACATGAATGAAGTCCTTCCACAAGGGCATAAAAGTGAAACCAAGGAACAAGAGGGACTCCATGAAGGAGTCCACCATGTGGCCGGCCACACCCTCATGTGGGCCCCCAAAAATGGCTCCAATCCATCCATGTCATCCCCAAGATCTTTTGGAGCAAAGCCCCAAAAGGTGGCTTTCCATAAAGTAGTCCAAAAAGCACTTTCAGTATTCACGGCGACATTTTTCAGCGTCCGCTCGAACTGAAAATATTTATGTGGGCTTAGAAAAATTCTAGTACCCCACTAAAATAATTTTTAATGCGATCCGGAACAATTCCGGAATAGTGATTTTCATCTGCGAAAAGCATCTGAAGTGGTTCCGGCAGCTCCGGAACATTTCCGGTTTTCATCCCGGAAAATTCCAGAAAGTTTCCAGAACGATTGTAGCACCCTTCAAGAATTATCAGGCATGTGCCGAAACCAATTTGACTTTTTGGTATTGCCTGAAACAACTTTTCAGTTTCACCGAAACTGTTCCGGTGACCTGTCTGCGGAACTTTTCCGCTGTCTGAAACTTTTCCGGTGTCCGAAACTTTTCGGTGATTTTCTCTCAGACTCCTTGTCTAGTATTCAACAGATAGATGACCCTTAAGCGTGTGACCCTATAGGTTTGGTGAAGCATAGACATGACCCGGAACCCCTTCCGATCAATGATCAACATCAGAGCCGTGGACACCCATATTGACCCCTATACCCACACGAATGAATATTCGAGTGAACCTCTAGTTGCCGTGAGCTATTCCTGTTGCTTCGCGATATGTTTACAATTACCCGAGGTGAGACATGTAGGCATCCTTGTGGATCAAAAACTTGTCCACTATGCCAGTTACCTCGTTGCCGGTATTGTTCTCTTTTCTCGTTCTCGTGTTCCGGCATCCCCGTGATCAAATCACAAAGTGTCTGGCCAGACGATGATGGATACCGTAACACCGAGAGGGCCCAGAGATATCTCTCCATCGTCGGAGGAGCAAATCCCAATCTTGAGCTATCAAGTTACTTGACATACTTTTCCATGAACCCGTAAGCCACTGTAATAGCCACCCATTTACGGATGACGTTTAACAAACCCCAAAGTTCATGAAGCAAGCATAAAGAAACTCGATACTCTCATGGTCTAAGGAATTATGCAAACGTTAACCATCTCTGTGTTATTAACCATTAACTTGTGACGAATGTATCTCATAGCATAACATCAATTCGGATCGATTCAACACGAGTGTTCTACCAACATCGCGTCCTCAAAATTGCCGGCATAGCCATGCCCATGATCAAGAAAACAGGACCATCATGCAACACTTGAGCCAGTCTTAGAGGCAAGACTAGGAATACAATTCACCGTTTATTATACCACACATGCACATGAGTTTCCCTCCAAGCCTCGTTTAATTTGTAGACTCGAGAATCATTGCAGTTATAGCATGGAACATAAACATTCATTACAAACTTTGGAGATACAAAATAACTGTTATTACTGCCTCTAGGGCATATCTCCTACAGACTCCCACTTGCACTAGAGTCATAATCCAGTTACATGGCTTCCCTAACACCAATGGCTATCCGGTGTTGCTCATGCTTTGCTCGTGGTAGAGGCTTTGTCATCGGGTCTGACACATTCAGATCCGTGTGAACTTTGCGTACTTTCACTAAACCTTCTTCGACATGGTGTCGAATGAGTTTATATTTGCGTTGAATATGCATTGTCTTATGGTGCGAACATGGCTCCCTTGCCTGAGCCACGGCGCCACTATTATCACAATAGATCTCCACCGGGTCCAGAGCACTTGGAACCACACCAAGGTCTTCAAGAAATTGCTTGATAGCGACAGCTTGCTTGGAGGCTTCAGAAGCAGCAACATATTCCGCCTCCGTCGTAGAATCCGCCACAGTCTTTTGTTTGGAACTTTTCCAATCAACTGCGTCGCCGTTCAATATGAAAACATAGCCAGATTGAGATTTGAAGTCATCTGGGTCAGTCATGAAGCCTGCATCAGTGTAACAACTTACAATGAGCTCTTCATCACCTCCGTACACAAGGAGTAAATCCTTGGTCCTTCTGAGGTACTTAAGAATACCCTTGACTGCGGCCCAGTGTTCCAATCCTGGATCACCTTGGTACCGGCTGCTAACACTTAGCGCATAGGAAACATCCGGTCTTATACATAGCATGGCATACATAATAGAACCAACTGCCGAAGCATATGGAATATCATTCATTTGTACTCGCTCATCGAGGGTCCGAGGACTCTGATTCTTCCAAAGCACTGTGCCAGGTGACATGGGGAGTAGGCCTTTCTTGGATTTCTCCATGTTGAACCTTTTCAACACCTTGTCAATGTATGTGCTTTGGCTAAGCGCTATTAGGCGTCTTGATCTATCTCTATAGATCCTGATGCCCAATACATATGCCGCTTCACCTAAGTCTTTCATTGAAAATCTCCTTTTCAATGAGTCTTTTATTTCGCTAAGAAAATTCACATCATTTCCAATCAACAATATGTCATCCACATACAAGATTAGAAATGCTTTTGCGCTCCCACTAAACTTCTTGTAAACACAAGATTCTTCATCGTTCCTGATGAAGCCAAACTCTTTGACCACTTCATCAAAACGAATGTTCCAGCTCCTTGATGCTTGCTTCAGACCATAAATGGCTTTCTGAAGCTTACATACCTTTCTAGCATTCTTAGGATCGACAAAACCTTATGGTTGTATCATGTATACATCCTGTTCAAGGTTTCCATTTAGGAAAGCCGTTTTGACATCCATCTGCCAAATTTCATAATCGAAATAAGCAGCAATTGCTAGTAATATCTGAACAGACCTAAGCATAGCTACGGGCGAGAAAGTCTCATCGTAGTCCACTCCTGGAACTTGCGTGAACCCTTTCGCGACAAGTCTAGCTTTGTGGATAGTAATGTTACCATCCGCGTCCGTCTTTCTTTTGAAAATCCATTTACGACCAATGGGTTTTACGCCATCTGGAAGTTCTTCCAAGTTCCAAACTTGGTTTTCGTACATGGATTCCATTTCGGACCTCATGGCCTTGTGCCATTCCCTTGAGCTAGGCCCCGCCATTGCTTCCTTGTAGTGCGCAGGTTCATCGTCTTCAAGAATGAAGATTTCGTTATGAAACCACTCAGGTGGCTGGATAGCCCTACCTGATCTGCGCGGTTCAGTAACAACATTGTCTGAAATTTCCGCATCACATGCGACAACTTCCGGCTCGGTTGTAGGGATAATTTGCGGAATTACTTCTGGTTCCTTAGCCATATCAACGGTTGCCAAAGATTCACTAATCTCATTAAGTTGTACTGTCCTCCCACTCAATTCTTTAGCGAGAAATTCTTTCTCGAGAAAGTGTGCAACCTTTGCGACAAACATTTTGCCTTCGGACTGGTGGTAGAAGGAATATCCAATGGTGTTATTTGGATAACCTACAAAGTAACATTTGTCTGATCTAGGTTCTAGTTTGGTTGGCTGTAAACGTTTTACGTATGCCTCACAACCCCAAACCTTGAGATGCGACACACTAGGTATCTTCCCACACCACATCTCATGTGGTGTCGTCTCAACAGACTTAGACGGCGCTCTGTTTAATGTATAAGCGGCAGTGAGTAGTGCGTGACCCCAAAAAGATATCGGTAGATCTGTAAGAGACATCATCGACCTTACCATGTCTAACAGGGTTCGGTTATGTTGTTCTGACACTCCGTTTCGCTGTGGAGTTCCGGGAGGCGTAAGCTGTGAAACGATTCCACGGTCACTCAGATGTTGGCCAAACTCATGACTAAGATATTCGCCTCCGCGATCAGACTGTAGAAACTTAATATTTTTGTCACGATGATTTTCTACCTCATTCTGAAAATCTTCGAACTTTTCAAAGGTTTCCGACTTATGCTTCATCAAGTAGATATAGCCATACCGACTTAAATCATTAGTAAAAGTCACGAAGTAAAAATACCCACCCCGTGCGGCCGTGTTCATTGGACCACATACATCACTATGTATTATTTCCAATAATTCACCCGCCCGTTCAGGATGACCCGTGAACAGCGTCTTGGTCATTTTTCCCATCCAGCAAGCTTCACATGTGTCAAATGATTCAAAATCAAGGGATGGTAAAACTCCATCTTTATGGAGTCTTTGCATGTGTCTCTTTCCGATGTGGCCAAGCCGACAGTGCCACAAGTAAGTGGTGGTGGTATCAGCCTTCTTAAGGCGTTTAGCATTCACGTTAAAGACATCATTTCCACAATCAAGATTTATTATGAAAAGGCCCCCAACAATGGGTGCAAATCCATAAAACATATCCTTACAATAAAGTGAACAACCATTGTTCTCAGACTTGTAGGAGTACCCATCGTGTACTAAACATGATCCAGAGATAATGTTTCTACACAATAACGGAACAAAATAACAGTTACTAAGTTCCAAAATAAATCCTGAAGGGAGACGTAGAGGCATAATGCCGACGGCTTGAGCAGCGATCCCAGCGCCGTTCCCGACACGCATCACGACTTCATTCTTTGCCAGCTTGCGCACCTTCTGAAGCCCCTGTATCGAGTTGCAAATGTGAGCAACCGATCCGGTATCAAATACCCAAGACTTGGAATTTTCTCTAGCAAGCAAAACGTCAATGACATTAACTTGTATAACAATTATACCTTTTCCGGTTTTCCCGGACTTCTTATCTTCCAGATACTTCTTGCAGTTTCTCTTCCAGTGTCATGTGCCCTTGCAGTAGAAGCACTCAGTTTCATTCTTGGCTCCGGCCTTAGATTTGCGTTGGAAGCCGGTCTTACCGGCACCCTTGCCCTTCTTTGGCTTGCCTTTCTTTTTGAAACTGGCAGTTTTATTCACAAGCAACACTTGCTTGCGATTTTTCTGCAGTCCTCCTTCAGCAGTTTTCAGCATGGCAAGCACCTCATTTGTTGTTTTGTCCATCCCATTCATGTTGTAGTTCATGATAAAACCGCCATAAGACGGGGGGGAGTGAACCTAGCAATAAGTCCATAACATGCTCTTCTGGAAGTGGGAATTCCAGGATTTTAAGCCTTTCAGCGTAGCCAATCATATTGACTACGTGCTCGCCAACTGAACTGCCCTCAGCCATCTTGGTCTCATGATGTCAAAATGTTCAGACCGTGCATTAAACTTGTAAAGAGCATCCAGATCCTTGATCATATCAAAGGAGTTATGGAATTCAAAACGTTTTTGAAGCTCTGAACTCATGCAAGATAGCATGAGGCACTGCACTAAGTTGTAATCATCATCCTTAGTGGCCCAGACATTTTGTATGTCTGCCACGGCTATTGCCGCCGGTTTAGGGGGAAGAGGTCCGTCAAGCACATACACTTTCTTAGCACCCCGGAGGAAAATCCTCAGGGTACGGACCCAGTCCGCATAGTTGTTTCCATTCGCAGCTAACTTCTCTTTCTCTAACATAGGTCCTAAGTTGAATGCGGTGTTGCGAGCCATTTGATCTACAACGGAAAACACAAGTTCATTTAGACTTTGTTCATAATGATTTTTGGCACTAGTGAATAAATAATTTTATTCCAAGGTGCACTCCCACTCAAATCAATATCTCTCATAATTGATTGTGAGTGATGCAAGACCCAACTTTCAATTCAGCGTCAAGGATGTAACCATCTCAAGTGACGAGAATTTCAATTGGTAGGCCAACTTGCCAATCACATCTCTATGTGACTCTTCTTCATCTTTCGATGCGTGTGTTCCGAGATCATGACTTTCATGCCTGAACGTCAAGACAACCAAGTGATCTCGCTGTGAGGTCTCAACTCACCCGCCTCACACTTCTCTAATCGTTCGTACCCATGTAACCATGTGATACCCCGAAGAGATAGGTGCCATGACGGTGCTACACTTGGGAGAACACTAACTACTTGATATTCTAAGTGAGAGATCACCCTAATAAAAAGCGACTACCGCGCAATTAAGAAGGGTGCATCAAGAGGGATAAACATCTCACGCAATTCATAATAGCATGATACGGTATAGCCCCTTCTGACGGAGAAGTCAAGTATTTCTTCGTCTTCGGCATTCGCGTCGGTGTTCACCTCTGCGAAGATTGCCACCACCTTGTCGATGCACCAGATAATATTGCTATCTTTATAGCTAATAAAATAAGTGCATTACCTAAGGTTGACACGCAGGTCATTAAAGTGCAATCATATGGCTCCAGGCATCATGCCGAATCATGACACGCAGGTCATGTTAATTACATCATATAGCCATCTCATACATAATAAAATTGAGTATGAGCATTTCTATACCACATCACATGCAAACCGTCCTGCAAAACCAAGTTAGACGCCTCTAATCGGTTTATACAAAATTTTATTTTACGTGGCTTCTAAGGTTTTGACTCAAACCGCAGCTACCAACGTTTATCATCAAGTATGATAATTCAAGTTGCTAGATTAACTTTCCAGGGTGTATGAAACACGAGATGATAAAATCTCGAGCCCCATACTAAACTTCGTCATACGCGTGACCCCCGTGCAGATCATATCTGCATTGCCCTTTCGTCTGCAAAACATCCATCTTTCTTTTGACTATGGTGGAACCCAAAGAACTGTTAGCACTTCGTTGATCTGTCAATCAGCATACTCAGGAGCAGTATGAAAGGATCGCGGATTGCCAGAACTTTGTAAGATTCCACCATTCCGTCAAGATATGGACTACGCAAATTCACGGGAAGCAATAGGAACATCGGGTAACAGATTTCATCTACTACCCGCACAAATAATTTTCAGCAATAGATCTCATCTACTACAAAATTATACTATGCAATACCCATACATCTCATGTATTCTAGATCATAACATGCATCTACTCATAGCCTGGCTCTTGATGCCACTGTTGGGGAACGCGACAGAAAACAAAAATTTCCGGTATAGCGAGCATGCCCAGGACCACTATGGAGACTGCATACAAGGTTTGATCTGATCCATACCGACTCGAAGCGCAGCGGAAGAAGAGTCGGTGGAGATCATTGGTGCAAATCCCCGCAGCTAGGATTTTACAACCTCCCAACCCCGAGGATGTACTCCCTCGTCGGACAGCCCTTCGGGAGGCGGTCGGACAGTCCCCCGGACGATGTCGCGGACAGCCCTTCGGCAGGACCCTCGAAAACTCGAACGAAGACTCGGACAGCCCTACGGGAGGACACACGAACAGACCCTCGGGCAAAAGATCGAAACTATGACCTCTCTACGGGGTTGCACACATAAGGTGTCATCTATCCGGCAGGGCTTCGCCGTCCAGAACTAGTTCCTGCTGGAACCCAGACAGCCTTTCGGCTCTACGAAAGACTCTTTTCGTGGGAGGGAGAGAGAGAGCTTGCAAAGCAAAGCATGTGTATGAGATCACAAGGATGAAGAAATGGCATCCCACTCACCTCCTATTTATAGGAAGGCCAAGGGGTAGGGTGGTTTTACAATAAAACCCAAAATGCACATGAATGAAGTCCTTCCACAAGGGCATAAAAGTGAAACCAAGGAACAAGAGGGACTCCATGAAGGAGTCCACCATGTGGCCGGCCACACCCTCATGTGAGCCCCCAAAAATGGCTCCAATCCATCCATGTCATCCCCAAGATCTTTTGGAGCAAAGCCCCAAAAGGTGGCTTTCCATAAAGTAGTCCAAAAAGCACTTTCACTATTCACGGCGACATTTTTCAGCGTCCGCTCGAACTGAAAATATTTATGTGGGCTTAGAAAAATTCTAGTACCCCACTAAAATAATTTTTAATGCGATCCGGAACAATTCCGGAATAGTGATTTTCATCTGCGAAAAGCATCTGAAGTGGTTCCGGCAGCTCCGGAACATTTCCGGTTTTCATCCCGGAAAATTCCAGAAAGTTTCCAGAACGATTCTGGCACCCTTCAAGAATTATCAGGCATGTGCCGAAACCAATTTGACTTTTTGGTATCCCCTGAAACAACTTTTTAGTTTCACCGAAACTATTCCGGTGACCTGTCTGCGGAACTTTTCCGTTGTCCGAAACTTTTCCGGTGTCCGAAACTTTTCGGTGATTTTCTCTCAGACTCCCTGTCTAGTATTCAACAGATAGATGACCCTTAAGCATGTGACCCTATAGGTTCGGTGAAGAATAGACATGACCCGGAACCCCTTCCGATCAATGATCAACATCGGAGCCGTGGACACCCATATTGACCCCTATACCCACACGAATGAATATTCGAGTGAACCTCTAGTTGCCGTGAGCTATTCCTGTTGCTTCGCAATATGTTTACAATTACCCGAGGTGAGACATGTAGGCATCCTCGTGGATCAACAACTTGTCCACTATGCGAGTTACCTCGTTGCCGGTATTGTTCTCTTTTCTCGTTCCCGTGTTCCGGCATCCCCGTGATCAAATCACAAAGTGTCTGGCCAGACGATGATGGATACCGTAACACCGAGAGGGCCCAGAGATATCTCTCCATCGTCGGAGGAGCAAATCCCAATCTTGAGCTATCAAGTTACTTGACATACTTTTCCATGAACCAGTAAGCCGCTGTAAGATCCACCCATTTACGGATGACGTTTAACAAACCCCAAAGTTCATGAAGCAAGCATGAAGAAACTCAATACTCTCATGGTCTAAGGAATTATGCAAACGTTAACCATCTCTGTGTTATTAACCATTAACTTGTGACGAATGTATCTCATAGCATAACATCAATTCGGATTGATTCAACACAAGTGTTCTACCAACATCGCATCCTCAAAATTGCCGGCATAGCCATGCCCATGATCAGGAAAATAGGACCATCATGCAACACTTGAGCCAGTCTTAGAGGCAAGACTAGGAATACAATTCACCGTTTATTATACCACACGTGCACATGAGTTTCCCTCCAAGCCTCGTTTAATTTGTAGACTCGAGAATCATTGCAGTTATAGCATGGAACATAAACATTCATTACAAACTTTGGAGATACAAAATAACTGTTATTACTGCCTCTAGGGCATATCTCCTACAGTAGTGCCTACCAACTTGCGATGTATGATCATGAGGAGTAGATTGGGGGTGGATAGCTCGCACTCGGATGGTTCAAGAAGGCTATAGAACCTTATTTGACAAGCCAAAGTTTCACAAAAGTTGATGATTCTTGCGTGGAAGGCATGCTCGGGAGGGGGGCTAGCAACTACAAAACATAAAATGGCACATCATTAGCACGCCTTCCACGCAAGAATCATCAACTTTTGGGGAAAGAGGATGAATCATCATTTCATGTGTTGGTAGCATGTGATCATGCAGCCAGTCTATGGGATCGCATGAGGACGATTGTGGTCGCTGTCGGCAAAGGAGTCCCTGCGTGACGGCAGTCATGACTGGTTCCTCTATACCCTTGATGACTGCAATCAGGATACTAGTAACAGGATAATTTTATGTATATAGAAATTATGAAATCATGCCACACATTGTAAGGAAGTACCTCCTCCCAAAATTTCTATGGAGATTCTTCATAACTACTAGCGGTCTCTTGATTCAGCTAATAGATACTCTACTGAGGAAATTCTGAAGGGTAAGATGTCGCTTGTGTTGGGACCAAAAGGTCTGAAACCGATGAACACAATACTCTCCATGCCTGGTCGCTACCTCCTAGTGACCATGTGGCACTTTCAGTAGATGGGGCATTCTCGGAGAGTGGTGGCATGGCGGTTGCTAGTATGATACTATGAGGTCTGGGACAATCATTTTTGTTGCTTATAGATTTCTATTCCATTGCAGTGATGACCTGGAAGCATAGATACATGCTTTCATGCAGGGCATGGCCTTGGCCTTGCAACATTCGGAGCATCTAGCTATCGTGCAGTCGGATTCGTCTATGGCCATGTTGATCTTCAGAGACGAATCGTTGTTTGTTCTCTAAATAGGCTTTCGCCCCGCTTTATATATAAAGCCATAGTCACAACCAAGTTTAGTGCACGATAGTAGCCGGGGCCTCGGCACACTCCAGCCCAAAAAAGTAAAAGAAATCATGAAAAAACAGCACCTAGTGGCGGGCAGCAAAGCTCCTAGTGGGAGGCCAGTTGTTGCACTATCGCCTGGAGCAGATCCAGCATGCCATCCAGACGTTCCCGGTCTCGTTGCCTAGAGAGGGGGTGCCAGTGCGGCATAAAAGCAAGAAATTTGAAGAAACAATCAGATGTTTTCCTCGGGAAGATCCTCTCAATCACCATCTTATTACGCGTCGTCCATAGGGTCCATGCCATAGCGGCGAAGACCAGCCAAAAGAGGCGGCTGTGGCGCCCAGCTTGGTTGGTCCTAATTTGGAGAAACTCCACAAGGTCCTAGGCCGCTCAGTCGGAGCATAGGGCCTCGCAAACGAATTCTCACATAGGCCTAGCCGCAATGCACATGAAAAAAATGTGTGTCAATGTCTCCGGAACCGCACATAACGGGCACATGTCGTCCCCTCGGTCGTGTCGCTTAAGGACCTCGGTCCCTATGGATAGGCGGTTGCGGAGTAGCTTCCACCTAAAAATTTGGATTTTGAGGGGGGCGTCTTCCATAAAGGCGAGAGCCAAGCTATAGTAGGAGAACGACAGAGGGCTTGATATACCGAACTGACCGAAAATTCCCTTGATGGGGATAGACGCCAAGCCACCGCGTCTGGATAGTCCGGGAGTAAATGTGGCAAGGCGTCTAGCAGGCGGTTCCATTCGTCTGTTTCTATCGGCCCAAAGGAACGCCTGAACCCGATATTCCAATGTATGTGTTGGAATGCGTCTACCACAAGGAGAGAAGGGTCTAGGCACATGGAGAACAAGGTTGGGAATTCCTCCCTGAGTGGTTCATCCCTAGCCAAGGATCCAGCAAGAACTGGGTCCCCTCACCATTCCCAATATGGAAGGAGATTCCTAGTCGAATCTCTTTCTTTATCTTTTGGATATTGCGCCAGAATTGGGAGCCGTCGGCGTGATAACAAGCGAGAAGCGGCTCACCTCTTAGGTATCTTGCCTGGATGAGTTAGAGCCACAAACCTCCCTCATTACAGAGGATGCGCCATACCCATCGTAGCATGAGGGCATAGTTCATAAAGCGGGAGTCCGTGATCCCCAACCCACCACGGTCTTGGGGCGGCAAATATCTGCCCACTTGACCATGTGATACTTTTGGCGGTCGTCAGCGGGCTGTCAAAAGAACGTGGCGAGTTCCTTGTCGAACGAGCTGTGGACGCTCTCCGGCAAGATGTATAGCCCCATTATATACATGGGGAGGCTCGTGAAGTTAGCACTAATGAGGATCGATTTAGTTCCCTTGGAGGTAAACCGACCTCGCCACGGTTCAGCTCATGAGGCTACCCGCCCAACCAGGGGATTGAATCCAGTTGTCAGGATTTTTGACTCAGCTAGAGGCATCCCCAGGTAGGTTGTGGGGAACTCTGCTAGCCGGCAATTGAGTTTATTAGCAATCCTGGGTTGGTCCTCCGGTGAGTACCCGAGAACAAAAACCTCACTTTTATCAAAATTGATCTTGAGCCCCGACATTGCTTTGAAGCATAATAGGAGGGATTTAAGGTTCACAATGTCTAGGTGTGACCCTTCCACCATGATCATGGTGTCATCGGCATATTGGAGGTGGGTCACCCCTCCTCCAGGGATCAGGTGCCTAACAACCCTAGTCAAATGACCCGCCGTCCGAGCTTTATCCAGAATCCCTACCAAAACATCCACGGCTAAGTTAAAGAGAAGGGGGAGATCGGGTCCCCCTGCTTCACTCCGGCTGAGGAGGAGAAATAGGGTCCCACCTCGCCATTGATGTTGATGGCCGTTTTACTAGACTGGACCAACTTCATGATCCAGGAGCACCACCTATCATCAAAACCCCATCGGAGAAGCTCCGACCGCAAAAAAGACCAGCCCAGTCGGTCATATGCCTTCTGGAAGTCCAGCTTGAGGAAAAAAAAACTATGGCCACGGATGTGCACCTCGTGGGCAATCTCATGCAGGGCCAGGATCCCATCGTGGATCCGCCGACCCTTGAGGAAAGCTGTCTGGAGGGGTGGTCAAGCTGCTCTGCCACAGGGGCCACACGAGTGGCGCAAACTTTTGCGAAGATGCGTTCGAGCACATTTATGACCGTGATGGGTCTAAATTGCCTAATATGAGTCGTTCTCCGTATGGTCATCTTGCAGTGGAGATCAAGACCTTGAAAGAGAAGCAGAAGTTTATTCGTCAAAAGCTTCATCGTTGCCGGAATAGAGTAGCAGATTGTTTGGCAAAATATAGTTGAGCATAGCACAACTGTGTGGCTAGTGGCTATGTAGAAGACCCCCATGTACTGAGGAATTCTTGCCTTATATGTAACTTTATAATCTGGGGGGGAGGGGGGGAGCTTTTACCATCGCAAAAAAACAAAGAGGGTGAATATGAATGTGACCGGTTACTATATTTTTCGAGACAAGGTAAGCCACGGGCAGAGCTATGCCCACAGATCGGCTCTGGATCCCAAGGACAAGCAAGAAGAGATACCCACGCAAAGGAGGAGCCCATCTTCCTGCGTGCCGACGCCATGCCATGCAACAGCCATCCCATTTCTCCTTGACAGTGAGGTTATTCTTGCACTCCTATGAGTGCCATATGTGATCCACCATGTGACTTTGCATCATTCCCTCGCACAAATGATCATCATATAGCCCCTGCAGCTATATATACAGCCACTACCGTTGCAGGGCGGCATTGGCTGGCCGGTGGTCTCTCGTGTCATGGACGGAAAGACGCTGCGATCTTTGTGTGTGAGGTTGTGAGCAGCATATATATTCTTTTAGCCAAAAACAAATGCTGCTCAGAGCGGAGTATAGAGACCAAAGTAAGCATATATAAATATGTTAAAAGTGTTGAGCCGAGAGAGGCGTTTTGGAGGCCGAGCTCCATGAAGGCCTTTATTTTTGAAAAATTCAAATTCAATTTTTTATGGTTCGGAAAATTTCAAAAAAAATATGCGTGTATGTAAGGATGTAACCCACATGTGTGTAAAAATTCATGATGAAATACCTTGAATTGCGACCTGTACAAAAAAGAAATTCATGGCCTAAGAGGATGAATAGTATCATGTGTTAAACAACCCCAGATTTGTCTTTTTTGCATAGCCCTCATTTCAATATATTTTAAACTGAAAATTTACAACATGTGTATTATGTCTTCATGTATATCTGTATATTTTCAAAAAAAATTGAAATGTAAAAATATGAATTTTGATGAAATTTTAAATTTAAATTGGGAGGCCTCACTGGAGGCACAAGCTCCAAAAGGGATTTCCGTGTTGAGCCAGCCTAATTAACTTGCAAGCTTGCAACGTATGTCGATCCGCTGGGTTGTGCGTCGTTCTACTAGGCTTTCTTACTTACAAAAAACATCTATATGAAAATATATCTTATGTTGAATAATATAACAAAAATGGTTGTATGCATCGCTTCACGAAGAGATAGGCCGTTATCCTCCTTTTAAAAAACGAAATTATATATTAACAAAAACATCTTTGGATATATGGACGTCCTCTTTCTTACACACCTGAACCTCCTCCTCCTTCAGCCGCCTCCTCCTTCTTCACAAAAAATCTAGGGTTTTTGCCCCCTGTCGGTGCTGTCGCAGGTTCGCCTTAACTCCGGTGGCCCTAGGACCATGGGGGCACGGTGGATCTCGACAAGAGCCGGTAGGAGGGCTTTGTTTTTAGTCGTTACTTTTAATTTTGTTAGGTTTGTGTCCTGTTTAGGAAGACGAGACGGCAGCAACTCCCTAAAGATGGAATAAAGATCTTCCGCCTAGCCCCCGTTCCGGCGGTGCGTCTAGCATCGTTGGTGGGCGTGTGGGGGTGTGTCTTCGACGGATCTATTTTTGGTGGATTTGCTTAGATGTCTTTGTTGTTCGTCTACGCTCGTGTGTGTTTGGGTTAGATTCTTCTGATCTATGTTATTTTTCATCTGCGACGGATGTTGTTCTGGTGCGCTAGTCCTACTGGGTCTTAGCATGGCGACTTCCCGACTGTGTACTACAACAAGTTGTGTCCTATTCCGGCGATGAAGGGGCGATGACGGCGACGCACCTTCGGCTCGCTTGAGTGCTTGTAGTCGTCACTAGTTGGTCTACGTATCTAGATGTATTTTTTTATTTGTGGTATTTGTTGTGCTGCCATGATTGTAAAATGGATAGATCGAAAATTTATCCGGAAAAAAAAGACGACCTCTTTCTTTTGCACTACCGGACGCCACGCCGTGAACAAATCTCGATGACAATATATATGCCACCTATGGATCTTGGCAACACCCTTGTAGCTAGGCTTTTCGCTGGCTCTGATGCGTACTTTCCTATGCCTGTGAGGCTGTGATGAGAAAGGGCGCGTGTACGTGCAGTAGCTAGCTAGGAGGTACTCCAGCTATACTTCTTGCTCTCAGGATCGAGTAAATAGATGCAGGCCAGGCTTTACAGATACCAGGGCAAAGGATATGCGCGCGTTGCGAACATGTGCGTGCGTGCGTGCGTCTCTCACGTACTAGCACGGTACACGACCCATGCATGGCACGCGCGCGCTTACCACGGTACAGTCCCTTCCATGATCTATACATCACGAGTTCACGACGCAATCTTGTCCAAATCATTTTGGGAGGAGGGTACGCGCGAGAAAGGCGTGTAGAATATTCTTGCAACACGCGCGTCTATCCACGGCACGGCATCATTAACCAGGTGGCTAGCTAGGTAGGAGTAGTAGCCACGAACCGTGCATGAAGCCTCACTCCATTGGCCACTGGCCAGGCCTGTCGCGCAGCTGGCTCTGCACGTACGCATATGCATGTCCTTTCTCTTTTTATTGCGGGAACGCATATGCGTGTCCCTGACATGATCGATGCATGCGCAGGCCGGCAGGCGCAGCCGACGTGCGTGCTCGAGACGAGATGAGATGCCTTGTCTGCGCGCGCACGCCAACGCCGGCGCGACGTACGTCGACTCCGCAATAATTGGCAAGAGAATTTGCAATGTGCGTAAATAATACTCCTTTTTCGCGCGTATTCTCTCTCTTGCAACCACGGGCTGGCCGGGTTGTGCGTCTCGCGCGCGCGTACCGAGGCGCGTGGCCCATGCGGACTTGAGCGACGGTTTCGGGCTGTCCATCGTCGCCGGTACAGTGTCCATGCGTCCGTCGCAGCGGTCGGCGGCGTAGGTACGTAGGTTCTCGGTCACAGCGCGCCGACCGGGCAACGCAAAGGCGCCTCCGCCCTGTACAAACACGATCCATGGACGGACGGATCGAGAGAGCTCGCCCTACGTTCATCGATCTTTCGAGACGCTCGCCTCGCACGCTGCTGCTTGCTCCGCAGGAGCATGCTTCCACGCGAGGAGCTACGCGGTGGAAGAATGGCGCGCACGCTAGCGAAATCACGTACTGGCAAGCCGTCAGTCATTCGTGGGAAACGTGAAGATCGGGCTGCGTTGCCGGTTGCCGGTTGCCGGTTGCCGCCTGCACGGACGACGTGAACGTCTGATCATCAGGACAGACGAAAATGGCTTTGTCTGCAAATCATTCACTCATGAGCAGCATCTGTTCGAGCGCTAGCGACGGGGCGATCGCCGCGGAAACGACGAGGGAGGCCAACGACCTTTGTAGTAGCATCTCACATGACATGTCGCGACAGCCGGCCGGCCGGCCGGAGGCGCGTCCCGTCCGCTCGTACCGTTTTACAGAGGAAGCCAGCCGTGACGTTACAGTGCGTGGTGTCCGTCAGCGTGCATGAGACCAGGCGGTACGTCGTCCTCCCGTCCCAGATGCGCAGAGCCCCGGCGGGCACCAGCAACATCTCGGCGTGCCGCCTTTTCCCCTGCCCTGGTTGGCGCCGGCAGGGCTTGCCGGCGCGGCGTGTGGCCTGGCGCCTCTGCACGTTCACCTCCGGCTGTCAACGTCCGCGACCGACACGATCTCGTCCAGGTCGGGAACTGCAGCCGGAGCCAGCATGTTGCGCGAGCTGCCGAAGCGCTCGTTGGGCGCCCGCGCCACGGGGATCTCGACGCTGTCACCGCGGCCGGCGACGGGATCCGCGGCGCCGGTCTTCTTCAAGGTGAGCGAGTTCCGGAGGCTCGTCTCCGAGCGGCCCCTCTTCCGGGCACCCGTGGCCCAGTTCGCCACGGACTCGTGGAGGCCCGAGCCCAGCGCTTGCAGCTTGATGTCTCCGCCCATCTGGCCCAACAGAATCAGCGCGTCATACATCTGACCTTTAAAACGTTCTTAAAAAAACATCTGACTTTCAAAACTGTGGAAACAGGAGCACAGATATTTCAGGGAGTTTACGTGGGTGACGATGGCGTATAATGGCAGGGTGATGTAGCTGCACACCACCTGGATGATCAGACTGCAAAAAGGAGCACATAAATCATTCTTAAAATGCAACAAGTAATTATTATAACTTGTGTAGGAGAGGGCCACGAGGTATCCGTGAGAACAAATGGCGATCGTGCGTGAATTTTACTGACCCAATAACAAGCCTGGAAATGGTGTATGCCTTCTTCTCCATGATGCATGAATCGAACCCATATGTTACCTATGGAGGTGATGACTTTTTTAGTTAGCTCCAGAACCTAATTATACAAACATTTGAAATGCTTGAGTGAGGACATGGAACGGATAATACCAAGACCCAGAAGAAAAAACCAATCTCGAAGGCGTTCTGGAATAGGATGAAATGGATCAGATGAAGGACAATTGAAGGTTTCCCAAACCAGAAATGCTCCTTGGATGGCTTTATATTCGGGACTTGGTTTGTTGTATCTGCCAACGATGCCACTGCCTCTTGAGCTAATCGGGTAATAATGTGCTGCAGCTTTGCGCCAACGACAAGCAGGAGCTGCAAGTTACCATTGTTAAGAACTGTCATCACTAAGATAAAAGGGCTATTTTGAGCTTACTTTTACTAAATAAGCATAACAACTAACATAGGCGTGATCGGAACTGAGAAGTACAAAATAGGATATTTGAGTCCACAGATGTGTTGTAGCAGAGGAATACTTACAAATAGAGGCAGGAAAGCTAACCAGAAGTATGTGTGCCATCCTGCATTTGGTGGTAAATAAAATTATAAAGAACATGCACAACAGAAACCTATTAAATGCATATCCTGGTCATTGATCAACAAAAGGGCCGATGCCGATGTATGGAACCTTATGATAACTGATGTAAAGCATGCTTAAAATTTATTCAACAGCCAAGTGCTTGGTTCAGATTATTCATCAGATTCGACTGGTTAGAGTTTAAATAAGAACATATAGTGGAAAAAATAAGTAAAATTGCCAGGGATATTACTACACTGCATATCTAAAGACCTAAAAAGACATGTGTTGAGTGGTTCAGTCAGACTTACCATTTATATTTAGCAAAAGAAAAAGGATAACAAAAAGCCACAGGTACCAGCTGCATGAAAGTTACTAATATTAGAAGTGCGTATATATTACAGTCAAAGTTAAAACTTATTTACAAAAATACCAACCTGATACCAACAACCCTCTTAAAGTCATGCTCAAGGGCACGGGTCATGTACTTATGGAAATCAAATTTTGGGTGGCTTGGGTAGTGTATCTGAATTAATTGGAAGGAAGAAAATACCCCATTAGCTTCAAGCCTTCAATAGCAGTACAGAGAAATACACGAGAAGAATATTCAAGAGTTAAGCTAAATAATATATCTTACTAAGACGAATGCTGATCTAAGCGCTTCATAATCTGATTTACCCACAGAATCATGAAATTGCTTCAAGAACGCAATCTGCATTGAGTGAATCAAACCTTTATGGTCAAGTTGTAGATAGACTAACAGACATAGTGACACACAAAACGAAGACAGTTCAAATAAATATGAATATTATCGCAATAACTGTATACATACTGTGCGATTGGGAGCAATTCATTATGGTAAATGATAAATGGATGTTCGCTGGATATTGATTGATACACTGAAAACATTATACAGAAGGAGCACCTTGAAGCCCTGAATGATAATGGCATACTGCAGTTTTGTACACATGCTTGGCATATTTTGAGGACAGTGTGTGTTCAGGCCATAAATCCAGCTGCTGATTCATTTTCCCAAAACTAATAAATGATACAGCATTCATTCGTAGACAACTATGATAATCTACTAAGCAGCATGATATGTAAATGACATTGTGATTTCCTATAATTTTCATCCAGTGTCAGTTAATAACAGTTGACAGTTCTATCTAATTCCATGTTTTCAAGGCATCGATAACAACGCCTAAGGCGTCGCTTAGGCAGTAAGGTGCCCTGGCAGCTCCCTAGCATTTTGTCCGCCTTAGGCGCTTATGTGTCGCTTAGGCGGTAAGGTGGGGGTAGATCGCCTAATGAAGCCTTACCGCCTTAAAAACCTTGGTCAGATTTACTTTTGCATGTTGCACTAATGAGAAGCAGTGAATGCATGCAATTTAATCGAGGCTACTGCATGCAATGTGATAAACATGTCTACCATAGTGAATCCATATGTTACATACAGATAATAATTTGGATAAATGCATGCCCACAATCGAGGATGCAGATAGACTGTTCTAGATACTGAATGGAGAAATATAACAGGATGGACAGACGACTTACAATCCAGCTCACAACAGCCAGCTGCTTCCAAAACCCCCTTGTTCGCTCACTGACCAATTCACGCTGGTGATTACGGCGTAGCAAAACATGCAATGGCGTAGCGTTTCCTACAATATCTGTTTGTACTTCAACTGTTTCTCCAGAAAGAAAACAGAACACTGAGTGAGAAATCTTTAACAACTATTTTGTAAATTGCAAACAGTCCCTTTACAGCATAAATGAAGGGAAAAGGGGCCAATTACAGGCAGAATATAACGCGTCGGCACCATTAGGAGCCAGTGAAAATTAGGAGGCTCGGTTTCCACTCCTATGCATGGTGGTAGCTACGCACGCATGGCGGCAGCTATACACCCTTTGGCATAAGTGACTTCTTTATATATATGACCTCTCGAGTTTCTTATGGCATTGGCACAAGTGCATTTTTGTTGTATAGAAATGACCTTTTCTCACTTTTCTTTGTCTTTTTTATTACCTTTTTGACACAAGTGCCTTTTCGTTGGGTAGAAAGAACCTTTTCTCACTTCGCTCAGTCTTTTAGCTTGCCTTTTTGGCATAATTGCTTGTTTGCTTGCATGACTGGTCCAAAGTCACGATATATTCGTTATAGAGTTATTTTGCATCGTCCAAATAATTTACCAAAATAAATAGAGATAAAAATTGGGGTCGCGCGTAGCTACCACCATGGGTAGCAAATTATTTCCGAATCGCGTAATTGTTGCAGAATTTGACCAATGGCCAAGATGTGGAGACATGGGGCATATCTAGTAGAGCCAAAGGGTGCGCAGAACACCTAGGCAACCCAATATGTTAGATTTTTTTTCAGGGATAAATTATGTATAGGTATATGGGCATATGGCCCCAATATGTTATGAATGTTAAGGACCTAAATAATTTTGATGCTTCCTATTCAACATCACAAGTTATGTAATTTGCCTCTAAATTTGGTATTGCTCTGACCGGTAGAGAGGGCAAGTGTTTACAAATATTTTCTGCATTGTTTTTTGAATCTTGTGAAAACAAAGTTTCAAAAGAAGTATCGACATTCGACAATCAACTCTTGCATGAGCAAGAGGTTTTCTTGAAGTGTTTACAAGGAATAAAAACACATGGTGTGTAATTGAAGTTATATGGTAGCTATTGTGTACTATTTTAACCATGCAAGTCGTTATTTGAACTGTTGAGAAATTCGAAGCTCATTTGTGTCGGACTGTGAAATTATGTATCTGGACAGTACAACTTCTGACTGTAGCTGCACACACCCATTCAAAATTTTCTAGTACAGGACAACTGATTCTGCAGAACAATAATTCAAGACAACTTGAAAAAGTGTTTGATTTGATGCAAATAATGTACCAAATACCAGCCTTCCAATGCTTATTTAATTTTAACATTACTTGAAGCTCAGAAAGATCATAGGCGAGAACCAGTACGAACAGCTTGAATAACTGCGTAGAAGCACGAGAATGCTGGGGGTGGGGTTGGTGCTGAATTAACACGGGTCTAAAGAATATAATTGCACTTCTAAATTAACAGTGCATATGGATAACAGTCACGAATCATGACCGACTCTCTCTTTACTATGTCATATTTCTTCATATTTGATTATACGTCCCGTATATAACTAAATTATATAATGTCACCTAGGAAGCCCGCATCAAGTACTTACTAAATCAATCAAGGAAACAAAAAAGATAGGGCAATAACACACATTTCTGCTGTATATCTCGGTGAATTCCAGTCTCCCAATGCTTCCATCTTCTTATCTAGAAAATTTTAAATGGAGTAAGTTAGTTGTCCACAAAATTTGGTCATACCTACCTTTATATTTGAAGATGTACCTTCGCTCCACCAAGAAATATTGTTGTAGCGCAGAAAACCACATGGACCAATCCAAGTACAAATATGAATATGTGCAGCTGATGCAATGCCTCCAGTGATAGAAAAGGGACATCACCCTGAAACAGAGCAAGCCTATCTTTATAATGATCATTCTAGAATGCATTTATGCATAATACGCTTCAACTGCTTCCTTTTTAAGAAATGTCACTTTACATTGCTTCCTGTGACAGATAAATAACACAAGGCATTTCTACCCAATATAGAAGGACTGTATCTCATAAAATAAGTGCCCAACAATAAGACATCCAGTTCGAAGATACAATCAGGTTTAAGTTCCAGGAAAATGATGGCTCAACATTTTTGCGAATATGGTATTTCCTAACCTTTTTCTTGCAAACTATGGCACCTTCTTCTACAACTTTGTGATTCTCTCTCTTGCATGGAAGCATGAAATGTGTAGCGGTTTCCGGAATGCAAATGTGAACAATAAAACCCTGTGAGAGACTCAGGATGAAGGAAATGAATCCAAGAAGCATTAACTCTGCATAGGTAGCCATTGAACTAGATAAGACACAGAAGAACAACAAGAAGAAGAAATCAATATCATATAGTAAGTGAGCAAAATATTTGCCAGCCCTTTGTCTTGTTTCCTATGTACCATTTTCTGAAGTCAAAGCTCTTCAACCATGTACATCTTTGCCAGAAAAAATACTACAATAAACTATTTAAGTTTTATAATGGATATAGCATGTAGTTAGCTTACAGTTACTAATAACGAATGAAGCTGGATGGTCCGACTAATAAGGCATGCTGATATGCCAATTGACAAGTTCACACAACAATATTCCTGAATGTTACCTTCTTTTAGTCTCTGTAGAGCTGAATACAATGTTTTCTGCTGCTTATGTTTTAATGCCTGCAGGGTTGTAGAAGAAAGCATAAGTTGGGGAAATCCATGGCATCTCTTCGCATTGTTGACTACTGACTTCAAAAGTAAGTCAAGGAGACAAATTTGTTGTTGAGTATTAAATCCTGTATCAAGATCTCAACAATGGATTGCATGCTTTTTTGGAATGTGCAAGATGGAAGTTTATCACTGTTATGGTTTCAATCAAATAGTATAGTAACATGGTAGCACCCTTATAGAAGTCCTAAATAGTACTACGAAATAGACAGAGCAATCAAGTAGAAAAAATTGAGCTAATAAGGGGGGGGGGGGGGGGGGGGGGAATGCTAGGGAGGGTCGGAGGGGGGAGGCGTGCCTTGCCGAGGTAGTGGAGGAAGCGCTCGGCGGCGAGGGAAACGGACACGATGACGAAGCAGACGGCGGCCACGACCCAGGTGGGCGTGTGCTCCAGGGACGCGTCGTCCATGCCTCCGCCTCGATCTTCTTCTTCTGCTGCTGCGGCGGCGGCGGCTTGGCAACCATGGCTGGGTTCGGGTAAGGTGGCGTGCGGTTAAAGGGGGGTGGGGGCAAGGCGAGCGGCGGCGGGAGCGGCAAGGAAGGAATCGGCCTGTCGCCGCGCTGCCTTGCCGACCGCGGCCACCGGCTGGATTCCATCCCCGCGCTCGTGCGCTCTAGCTAGTGGCTAGTGCTGTGCTTGCTCCTGGCTAGCACGCTGTGCGCGCGTGGGGAAGGGGACGGACGGGGGAACGGGGATGCTTTGCTTCGGCCGCCGGTCTTCTCGTCTCCCGCTAGTTGCGTCCTACTCAGTTTTGGGATTAGAAATTACAAATTGTTTGTTCTCCAAAAAAAAAAAAGAATTGCAAAAGGATGTCGAGTTTGAAACTATAAATAATATTTAAATCTGTTGTTGCTTATAGTTCTTATACACCCACCCATTTCGACACCAAAGCTCATCAACTATAGTGGCTCGCAATGAACTTTCACCACCCAGAGGTCCCTGATTTGATCCCTCACATGCGCATGATTTTTTTCTAAAATTTTGCATTGTTTGCGTGCTGCGGGACTGACCCAGTTGGGAAGCCCTCTGTGCGACGTGCGTCGAAAGGACACAACGCAGGTTCAATAGGACGTCCCCATTCCTCCTGGTGGCAGAACAAAAAACGTTTGAGCGCATCCGCTGGATTGTAAGGGGCGGCGCCACGCGGCAACGGCCCCATGCCAGAGTCACCATCCTGCCGAAGCGGGGTGTAATATCGAGGAGTTGCTGCGTCGCTCGAGAGGAACATGTCCTAGTGACAGATCGCATGTCTTTTTTTTTCTAATTTCCTTTTATAGCCATTTCAATTCTAATTTTACAAAATTCATGAATACAAATAAAATATGCATTAAAAATGTTCGCATGCGTTCAAAAAATATTCAAGAAAATTCAAAAAATGTTCACGTGAATTAAATATGTCCATGAATACCTCATGAAATCCATAAAACTCTTTGTGCATTAAAAAAGTTAATGAAACTTAAAAAGATGATGATGAATTAAAAAAAGATCATGAATTATAAAAAATCATAAATTGGGAAAATGTTCGTGAAATCAAAAATTGTTCACGGCTTTTCTTTTTTTAAACCGCAAACATTTTTTGCAAAAATGTGAATAATATTTGACATTTAAGCACAATTTAAGAAACTGTGAATAATATTTGAAATTCTGAACATTTTTTTGACTTTGTGAACAATTTTGAAAATGTGAACAATTTTCTTAAAGCATGAACAAGTTTTGACAACTTTAATATATTTTGAAATTTTAATTCTTTTTTGAGGTTTTGAACATTTTTGTAGAAAAACGAAAAGGAGAGAAAAGATACATATAAAACCAAAAACTAATGGAAAACCGGATGGAAGAGTAAAAGAAAAAAGTTCATAAACCCTCGTAATGGTTTTTTTAGGGGTTAAACCAAGGTTTATTCATCAAATTTCACATGATGTGGGATACAAAACGGGTCATGAGGTTCGACGAACCAAACGTGTCGACCCTGATCCAGAGAATGGGAAAACTTGGTTAACCCGTCGGCATCGCCATTGAAAGCTCTGCCTTCAAAAATAAAATTAAAGTTTATAGAGGAAGCTCTCTTTCTAATTTCACTAATAATGGCACCATAAGATCCTTGATTATTGTTTGCTATTTTATTGATCACTTGTTTGGAGTAGGAGACGATAGTGGCGTTATGTATCATCAGATCCTGCATAAGGACGAAACCCTCTCGGTAGGCTATCGCCTCATGCGTCGCCACATCCGTGATCCCCAAGATCACAAGGCCAAGATGCCCATGTATTTTCCTATGTCAAACAAAAATGTATTTTCCTATGCCATCACGACATACAGACGCCGCAGCCCCTCGCTCATGTGAGCTTGAAATGCCTGCGTCCACATGGAGTTTGGCAAAACCCGACGGAGATGATTCTGGTCTTGTTGTCACAGCTTTGGATGTCGGGGCCCTTCCCAACTTAACCGGTAGAACATCGAGATTAGCAATAAACCGACATATAAATTGATGTGTAGTTGCTGGACTTTGATAAATCTCTTTGTGTATAGCCTTTCTTCTAGCCCACCAAATCGCACACAATGTCACGCCCAACTTGATGAACGCGGAATGTGATAAAGTGTCAATCCTAGAGAATAACCATTGTTTACCACTTGCCTCAGTGGCCTTACATAAAATGCTCTACAAGTTCACCATCTAATGTTATAAAATCCCAAATGCACCTGGACATAGAACCCTCGAGCATAGAATGTTGACAAGAGTCTTCCACACCGCATAGACCACATGCACTCCAAGTGGACATGTTTCTTTGTGCTCTGACGTCTTCCGTAGGGAGAGAATGTTTGGCAAGACGCCATAAAAACATGTGTATTTCCCCTGGCATTGCAGTTCTCCAAAGAAGCTTCCATGATTTCGCGTCGCGGCCAGCGTTTCACGTCTTAATTTTATGCCCATCATGATATTGTATGTCAACCGTACAAAGAAGTTTGCGCTCTTCTCAAAGTTCCATGCCCAATTGTCCGGAATATTTGAAGTGCATAGAGGGATTCAGAGTATTGTTGGTATGTCGATCGCAATGAAGACCTCCCGTAATCTGTTCACGTCCCACGTTACGGCTGTGTGATCTATCAAATTAGCAACAAACTCAAGCAGATTGTTTAGCCGGCAACCTAGCGGGCGCATCATCCCACTTCTAGGTACCTAGTTGTCGGCCCATATCCTTGTTGATTCGCCATTACCTATGTGTCTTATCAGCCCTTTTTTTATAACATCACGACCCTCTATAATAGCTCTCCAAATCTGGCTAGGATGAGTACCAAGTTCAGCCTCCAAAATGGTGTAGTATGGGAAATAAACCCCCTTAAGAATTTTGGCACTTATATAAACATGATTTTGAAGGATCCTCCATGTCTGTTTAGCCAATAAAGCTAAATTGAAAATCTCAAAACCCTTAAAACCCAAACCTCCCATGCTTTTTGGTTGTGTCGTGGCATCCTAGAAAACCCAACTAGGTCTATGATGTTCGTCCTTGCTGCCCCACCAAAATTCCCCAATCAACATGTTTAGGTCCTCGCACAAGTCCCTTGGTAGCTTGAAGCAAGACATAGAGAAAACTGAAACGACTTGGGCCACTGCCTTCACTAAAACCTCTTTACCTGGAGATGACATAGTTTTTTCAATCCAACCCTAGACTTTGCTCTACAAACAATCCTTCACATACTTAAAAGATCCATTCTTACATGATCCTGTTGGAAATATGCCCTAGTGGCAATAATAAATTGGTTATTATCATATTTCCTTGTTCATGATAATCGTTTATTATCCATGCTATAATTGTATTGATCGAAAACTTAGATACATGTGTGGATACATAGACAACACCATGTCCCTAGTATGTCTCTAATAGACTAGCTCGTTGATCAAAGATGACTATGGTTTCCTAGTCATGGACATGAGATGTCATTTGATAATGGGGTCACATCATTAGGAGAATGATGTGATGGACAAGACCCAAACTACAAACATAGCACATTATCGTGTCAGTTTATTGCTACTGTTTTGTGCATGTCAAGTATATGTTCCTATGACCATGAGATCATGTAACTCACTGACACCAGAGGAGTATCTTGTGTGTATCAAACGTCGCAACATAACTGGGTGACTATAAATGTGCTCTACAGGCATCTCCGAGGGTGTCTGTTGGGTTGCATGGATCAAGACTGAGATTTGTTACTCCGTGTGACGGAGAGGTATCTCAGGGCCCACTCGGTAATACAACATCACTATAAGCCTTGCAAGCAATGTGACTAAAGAGTTCGCCACGGGATCTTGTATTACGGAACGAGTAAAGAGACTTGCCGGTAACGAGATTGAACTAGGTATAGAGATACCGACGATCGAATATCGGGCAAGTAACATACCGAAGAACAAAGGGAACAACATACGGGATTAACTGAATCCTTGACATAGAGGTTCAACCGATAAAGATCTTCATAGAATATGTAGGAACCAATATAGGCATCCAGGTCCCGCTATTGGTTATTGACCGTAAAGGTGTCTCAGTCATGTCTACATAGTTCTCGAACCCGCAGGGTCTGCACACTTAAGGTTCGGTAACGTTTCGGTAGTATAGAGTTATGTATGGTGGTGATCGAGGGTTGTTAGGAGTCTCGGATGAGATCCCGGACATCACGAGGAGCTTTGAAATGGTCCGGAGGTAAAGATTGATATATAGGAAGTTCTTTTTTGGTCGCCGGAAAAGTTTCGGGCTCATCGGTAGTGTACCAGGAGTGCCGGGAGGGTACAGGGGGACCATCAGGAGGGGTGTCTCGACCCAAGAGGCTACATGGGCTTTGGGAGGAGGTAAACCATCTCCTGGTGGGCTGGCCGAAGCCTCCTCTAAGGGCCCATGCGGCTGGAGTGGTTTCAGAAGGAAAAAAATCCAAAGGTGAAGAGGTGGAAAGAGTTTCCAAGTGGAAAGGAGGAATCCTACTCCTAATAGGATTGAAGTAGGACTCCTCCACCTCCAATTTCGGCCAGGTTTGAGGTTGCCTCCTCCCCTCCCTCCCTCCTATATATACTAGAGGATTTAGAGGGAAGAACTAACCCTAATTGCCACGTGCTGCCCTCTTCTTCCTCTGGATCGTTTTCTCCTCTAGATCGGTTTTCAGCGGTGCTTAGGCAAAGCCCTACTGGAATTCCTCCACCACCATCACCGCAACGCCGTCGCGCTGCCGGAGAACTCATCTACCTCTCCGCTCTCTCTTGCTAGATCAAGAAGGCGGAGATCGTCATCGAGCCATACGTGTGCTGAACGCGGAGGTGTCGTCCGTTCGGCGCTATATCGGAAGGACCGTGATCAAGATCGCGAGACGGATCGTGATGAGATCGCAGGACGGATCGTGATGAGTTCACGGGACGGATTGTGATTGGATCGCGGGACGGATCGTGATGATATCGCGGAACGCTCGGCGATTTGGATCGCGAAGATGTTCGACTACACCAACTGTGTTTCTTAACGCTTCCCGCTTAGCGATGTACAAGGGTATGTAGATCCACTCTCCCTCTCATAGATGCTCATCACCATGGATAGATCTTGCGTGTGCGTAGGAAAAAATTTGTTTCCCATGCAACGTTTCCAACAGTGGCATCATGAGCTAGGTCTATGTGTAGATGAGATCTCGAGTAGAACACAAAGAGTTTGTGGGCGTTGATGCTTAGATTGCTTCCTCCCTTGGTCGTATTTTGGTTCAGCGGTATTGTGGGATGAAGCGGCCCGGACCAACCTTACTCGTACGCTTACGAGAGACCGGTTCCAACGACTAACGTGTAACTTCGTTGCACAAAGATGGCTGGCGGGTGTCTGTTTCTCCTACTTTAGTTGGACCGGATTCGACAAAAGCGGTCCTTGAGAAGGTTGAAAAGCAATTTATGTATCACCGTTGTGGTTTTGCGTAGGTGAGATTTGTTCTCGCTAGATATCCGTAGCATCCACGTAAAACATGCAACAACAATTAGAGGACGTCGAACTTGTTTTTGCAGGATATGTTATGATGTGATATGGCCAATTACATGATGAGATATATGTGATGTATGAGATGATCATGTATTGTATAGAATATCATGACTTGCATGTCGATGAGTACGGCAACCGACAGGAGCCATAGGGTTGTCTTTAATTATTGTATGACCTGTGTGTCAATCATTAAGCGCTATGTAATGCTTTACTTTATCGCTAAACGGTAGCAATAGTAGTAGAAGCATGGTGGGTGCGACAACCCCGATGGCAACACGTTGATGGAGATCAAGATGATGGAGATCATGGTGTCATGCCGATGACGATGGAGATCATGCCGGTGCTTTCAAGATGGAGATCAAAAGCACAAGTTCATGGCCATATCATGTCACTTATGGTTTGCATGTGATGTTAATCCTTTTATGCACCTTGTTTTGCTTAGGACGACGGTAGCATTATAAGGTGATCCCTCACTTAATTTCAAGATAAATTGTGTTCTCCCCGAGTGTGCACCGTTGTGAAAGTTCATCGTGTCGAGACACCACGTGATGATCGAGTGTGATAGACTCTGCGTTCACATACAACGGGTGGAAGCGAATGTTGCACATGTAGAACACTCGGGTTAAACTTGACGAGCCTAGCATGTACAGACATGGCCTCGGAACACAAGAGACCGAAAGGTCAAACATGAGTCATATAGTAGATATGATCAACATGATGATGTTCACCATTGAAACCACCTCAACCCACGTGATGATCGGACTTGAGTTGGTGAATTTGGATCATGTATCACTCGAATGACCGGAGGGATGTCAATTTGAGTGGGAGTTCTTCAGTAATATGATTAATTGAACTCATTATCATGAACATAGTCAGTTGTGTCTTTGCAAATTATGTTGTAGATTACTAGCTCATGTTGTAGCTCCCTTGAGTTTTACTATGTTCCTAGAGAAATAGAGTTGAAAGATGATGGTAGCAATATTGCGGACTGGGTCCGTGATCCGAGGATTGTCCTTATTGCTGCACAGAAGGCTTATATCCTTAATGCACCGCTTGGTGCGCCACCCCCTCTAGCGTCGTCTATAGATGTTGTGAACATCTGACAGGCACGTTCCGATGACTACTTGATAGTTTAGTGCGTCATGCATTACGACTTAGAATTGAGGCTCCAAAACATTTTGAACGTCACGGAACATATGAGATGTTCTAAAAGCTGAAATTGGGATCTCAGGCTCGTGCCCGTGTTGTGAGATATGAGATCTCCAACAAGATTCTTTGCCTACAAGATGAAGGAGAATAGCTCAATCGTTGAGCATGTGCTCAGATTGTCTAGGTGCTAGAATCGCTTGAATCGAGTGGGAGTTGATCTTCCAGATAAGATAGTGATTGATATAGTTCTCCAAGTCATTGTCGCTAAGCTATTAGAACTTGGTGATAAACTATAAAATGCCAGGGATGGAAATAATGATCCCTGAGCTGTTCGCGATGTTTGACACCGCGAAGGTAGAAATCAAAAAGGAGCATCAAGTGTTGATGGTTAGTAAAACCACTAGTTTCGAGAAGGGCAAGGGCAAGAAGGGAAACTTCATGGATGGCAAGTTAGTTGCTGCTCCAGTGAAGCAACCCAAAGTTGAACCCAAACCCAAGACTAAGTGCTTCTATTATGAGGAGAGCGGTCGCTGAAGCGGAACAACCCTAGATACTTGGTAGATAAGAAGGCTAGCAACGTTGACAGAAGTATATTTGATATAGGTGTTATTAATGTGTACCTTACTAGTATTCCTAGTAGCACCTGGGCATTGGATACCGGTTCGGTTGCTAAATGTTAGTAACTCTAAATAAAAGCTACAGAATAAAGGGAGACTAGCTAAGGGTGACGTGACGATGTGTGTTGGAAATGTTTCCAAGGTTGATGTGATCAACATCGCACGCTCTCTCTGCCTTCGGGGATTAGTGACGAACCTAAATAAATGTTATTTGGTGTTTGTGTTGAGCATGAACGTGATTAGATCATGTTTATTGCAATACGGTTATTCATTTAAGTTAGAGAATAATGATTATTCTGTTTACATTGAATAATACCTTCAATGGTCATGCACCCAATGAATGGTTTGTTGAATCTTGATCGTAGTAGTACACATGTTCATAACATAGATGCCAAAAGATACAAAGTTAATAATGATAGTACCACATACTTGTGGCACTGCCGCTAAATGTCATATTGGTGTAAAGCGCATGAAGAAACTCCATGCTGATGGATCTTTGGAATCATTCGATTTTGAATCGGTTGAGACATGCGAACCATGCCTCTTGGGCAAGATGACTGAAACCCCATTTTTCGGCTTGATGGAACAGTCAAGTGACTTATTGGAAATAATGCATGTTGATGTATACGGTCCAATGAGTATTGTAGCTTGCGGTGGATATCGTTATTTTCTTACCTTCACTGATGATTTGAGTAGATATAGTGTATATTTACTTAATGAAACACAAGTCTAAATTGTTTGAAAAGTTCAAGCAGAATCACAGTGAAGTTTGAGATCATCGTGACGAGAAGATAAAATGTCTACGATATGATCGTGAAGGTGAATATCCGAGTTACGAGTTTGGTATACAACTTAAGAAAACGTGAAAGTTGTTTCACAACTCACGCCACCTGGAACACCATAGTGTGATGGTGTGTCCGAACGTCGTAGTCATGCTCTATTGGATATGGTGCGAATTATGATGTCTCTTATCGTTTTACCACTATCGTCTTGGGTTATGAATTAGAGACAACTACATTCAATTTAAATAGGGCACCATCTAAATCCGTTGAGATGACACCATATGGTTTGGCAGAAACCTAAGTTGTCATTTCTTAATGTTTGGGGCTGCGGCACATATGTGAAAAGGGTTTTCACCTAATGAGCTCGAACCCAAAAGCGGACAAATGCATCTTCATAGAATACCCTAATAACAATTGGGTATACCTTCTATCTCAGATCTGAGTACAAAGTGTTTGTTTCTAAAACTGGGTCCTTTCTAGAGAAAGAGTTTCTCTCGAAAGAATTGAGTGGAAGGAAGATAGAACTTGATGAGGTTGTTGAGCCTTTGTTTCAGCCATAGAGTAGCGCAACACAGAAAGATGTTTCTGTGGAGTCTACATCAGTTGAAGAGGAAGTTAATGATGATGATCATGAAGTTTCGGATCAACTTACTATCGAACCTCGTAGGTCGACAAGGACGCGTACTACTCCTAAGTGGTACGACAACCCTGTCTTAGAGGTCATGTTGTTGGACAACGATGAACCTACGAACAATGGAGAAGCGATGTTGGGCCCGGATTTCGACAAATGGTTAGAGTCCATGAAATCCGAGAAAGGATCCATGTATGAAAACCAAGTATAGACTTTGGTAGATTTGCTCGTTGGACGGTAGGTCGTTGAGTACAAATGGACCTATAAGATGAAGACAGACACTGATGGTGAATGTCACCATTTATAAAGCTCGACTTGTCGCAAAGAAATTTTCGACAAGTTCAAGGAGTTGACTGTAATGAGACTTTCTTACTCGTAGCGATGCTAAGTTCTGTTGTAATTATGTTAGCAGTTGCTGCATTTTTCAATTATGAAATCTGGTAGATGGATGTCAAAACATAGCATATGATCGTATCCGTTTATTGCTACTGTTTTCTGCATGTCAAGTATATGTTCCTATGACCTTGAGATCATGCAACTCACTGACACCGGAGGAGTACCTTGTGTGTATCAAACGTCGCAACATAACTGGGTGACTATAAAGGTGCTCTACAGGTATCTCCGAGGGTGTCTATTGGGTTGGCATGGATCAAGACTGGGATTTGTTACTCCGTGTGACGGAGAGGTACTCAAGGCCCACTCGGTAATACAACATCACTATAAGCCTTGCAAACAATGTGACTAAAGAGTTAGCCACGAGATCTTGTATTATGGAACGAGTAAAGAGACTTGCCGGTAACGAGATTGAACTAGGTATAGAGATACCGACGATCGAATCTCGGGCAAGTAACATACCGAAGAACAAAGGGAACAACATACGGGATTAACTAGATCCTTGACATAGAGGTTCAACCGATAAAGATCTTCATAGAATATGTAGGAACCAATATGGGCATCCAGGTCCCGCCATTGGTTATTGACCGTAGAGGTGTCTCGGTCATGTCTACATAGTTCTCGAACCCGCAGGGTCTGCACACTTAAGGTTCGGTGATGTTTCGTTAGTATAGAGTTATGTATGGTGGTGATCAAAGGTTGTTAGGAGTTCCGGATGAGATCCCGGACATCATGAGGAGCTCCGGAATGGTCCGGAGGTAAAGATTGATATATAGGAAGTCCTATTTTGGTCACCAAAAAAGTTTCGGGCTCATCGGTAGTGTACCGGGAGTGCCGGGAGGGTACCGGGGGACCATCGGGAGGGGTGTCTCGACCCAAGAGGCTACATGGGCTATGGGAGGAGGTAAACCAGCCCCTGGTGGGCTGGCCGAAGCCTCCTCTAAGGGCCCATGCGGCTGGAGTGGTTTGAGAAGGAAAAAATCCAAAGGTGTAGAGGTGGAAAGAGTTTCCAAGTGGAAAGGAGGAATCCTACTGCTAATAGGATTGGAGTAGGACTCCTCCACCTCCAATTTCGGCCAGGTTTGAGGCTGCCTCCTCCCCTCCCTCCCTCCTTTATATACTAGAGGATTTAGAGGGAAGAACTAACCCTAACTGCCACGTGTTGCCCTCTTCTTCCTCTAGATCGTTTTCTCCTCTAGATCAGTTTTCAGCGGTGCTTAGGCGAAGCCTTGCTGGAATTCCTCCACCACCATCGTCACAACGCCGTCGCGCTGCCAGAGAACTCGTCTACCTCTCTGCTCTCTCTTGCTGGATCAAGAAGGCGGAGATCGTCATCGAGCCGTACGTGTGCTGAACGCGGAGGTGTCGTTCGTTCGGCGCTAGATCGGAAGGACCGTGATCAAGATCGCGAGACGAATCGTGATGAGATCGCGGGAAGAATTGTGATGAGTTCGCGGGACGGATCATGATTGGATCGCGGGACGGATCGTGACGAGATCGCGGGACGCTCGGCGATTTGGATCGTGAAGACGTTCGACTACACCAACTGCGTTTCTTAACGCTTCCCGCTTAGCGATCTACAAGGGTATGTAGATCCACTCGCCCTCTCGTAGATGCTCATCACCATGGATAGATCTTGCGTGTGCGCAGGAATTTTTTGTTTCCCATGAAACGTTTCCCAACAGTTCCCACATCAGAGAGCATCCTCAAATATTTTGCACTTAAGGACTCATTAGGAACTTGCAACAAACCTTTTATTCCACTCATATTTTCTAGGCACCCCTTACTGAAATGTACGGAAGACTTATCATGATTTATTCATTGTCCCGATGCCTGATAATAAGTGTTTAACAACCGAATCACCTCAACTGCCCAGTAGCACTAGCCTTGAAAAAGTAGTAGCCTGTCATCTGCAAATAGTAAATGATTTACTAGTAGCCTCGAGGGGTCCACTTGTATTCCACTCAAGTTTGATGACTCGTCAATAGATTTTAAGAGGCACAAAAGGCCCTCTGCTGCTATCAAGAATAGGTAAGGGGAAATTGGGTCTTCCTTTCGAATCCCATGGGAAGGTTGGAACTCCTGTAATTTCATGCCATTGAATAACACTAAAAACTTGACCGATCTTACCAAGCTCATAACAATAGTGACCCACCTTTCTGTAAAACCCAACTTTAACATAATGTCCTCTAAATAGTTCCACTCAACTCTATCATAGGCCTTAATCATATCCAGCTTTAGTGCACAATGACTTTTCCTCTTGGACTTATTTCTCTTCCTAAAATGAAGGCACTCATATGTTGTGATTATGTTATCTGTAATGAGCCTGCATGTAACAAAAGCAGACTGCTCCTTTGAAATGATGTCAGGTAGCACTAACTTGAGCCTGCTAGATATAGTCAACCTTGGATGCAATTTTGTACAATACATTGCAGAGAGAGATTGGTCTGAACTGGGTCAAGGAGGTGTTTTTTTCACCTTGGTATTAATACCAACATGGTCTCATTGATGTATTCTACTGACCCGATGCCTTTAATTATGTGCAAAACAACCATTGTCACATCCGGACCGCAGAACTTTCCTAGTGGTGCTGAAAAAAGGGAGCAGGAAAGCCGTCAGGTGCCTTGGTCGGAAACATTTGAAAAGTGTCACTTTAACTTCTTCTTGGGTATAATCTGCATTCAATATATCATTCATATTTGGTGTAACCTTTGTCGGTACCTCATTTAGTACCCTATCCATGTCATGAACACCCTTTGAAGTATAAAGATTGCTATAGAAATTTGTGTCTAACTCCTCCATCTGTCCCACATCCTCTGCTATCCTTCCATCTCGCATCTCTGGGGCATTTATTCGTTTTTTTTCTTTCGTCTTCTGCTTGCTTGCAAATGAAAAAAAGTTTATCTCCATGCTCTAGCCACTCAATACATGCTCTTTGACGCCAAATATTTTCATCCCGGTTGTAAAGCTCTACTAACCTATCGCAAGTTTTAATTTCTGCATGGGAAGGCCCTGACCTCCATGGGATCGCATGCGGAATCTCTAATTCCCGGTGCATGAGTTGGATCTCGTGACGTACATTCCCAAATACGTTTATGTCCCAGGTACTGAGGGCCCCCGATAGCGACCCAAGCTTATTTTTAATATCTTCCACTGAATCGCCATGCTCATGTCCTCATTATGTGCTCACCTTGTCTGCTAGTTCTGGGCATGTCTCCTAACACATCTCGTATTTAAATGTTTCTGGCCAGCGGTAATGGTTTGTCCGCTTGCTTTCGTAATGGGTCGGTCCATCTCCTACGCCAGTGAGCAGCCGGAGGCTTAACATCTACAACGAGTGATACATAGAGTCGTGGGAAAAGAAGTAGGGTTCCTATTGATTCCCCAACACGGATCGGGGGATACCAGATCAAAGGCGCATCCCAACCCATAGTACTCGGCCAACCCGTTCTTCTGTTACTCACATTTTTTCTTTGTTTTTTCCACCATTTTAAGGAAGTTTCAAGAACATTCCGTGAACCGTTGATTTTTATTTTATTTTTTTGGTTTCCTTTCATTTTTTAGTTTCTTTCTCAGTTTATCAGTTTTTAATATTTTCAATTTAATATTTATTTTTAATTGCTAAACCTTTTTCAAACTCATAAAAACTTCAAATTCATAAAATTTTCAAATTTGGAAACATTTACCAAATTCAAGAACAGATTTTGAATTCCCACCACATTTTTTCAAATCGTGAATTTTTCCTTGAAATTAGGATTTTTTTCATTCGGAATATTTTAGAATTTGCTATTTTTAATTATTTTTTTATTTCTTATACAGTTTTAGAAATCAGGGGATTTTTTTCAGACCCGTGGATTTTTTAAACTGCAATATTTTTTAGATGAAACTTTTTCATATTCTTGAAGGTTTTTGAAATCCATGAAAAATGTCAAATTCATGAACATATTTTCAAATTCAAGAATATTTTTCGAAATCTATGAATGTTTTTGTATTTGAGAGAATAAAAATCTAATTAATATTTTTTGAAATTTATTAAGAAGTAAAAAGAAGGCAAAAATCATTGTTAATGAAATCGTGAACTAATAACTTCTTGGTAGGCTGGCGAGTAGGGAATTAATAAGCTAATCACCCAATTGGCAAGTTAATCGATTAGTTAATTAATTAATAGATGATTTTATCAGTTTATCGACTACTCAGTGACCCTATGGATAAGGATCAATCGACAAGTTAAGTGATTCATTGGACGAATTCTTGAACAAGGCCAAAAATAATAAAACAAAAAAAACAAAGAAAATAGAACAGGCGCCTACGGCCATGTTTCTGGCCGGCCGAACCGCCTGGGGAGGGTGGGTGCGCGTTTGTACACCCGCACCACCCTATGCACCAAATAGGAGCACTCAATATATCACGATCGGCGGTGTCTTACCTGCAGTGAGACACATGCACACCTCGCGAGAGGACGCTCATAATAACGCAGGTACGTGCACATCAGCTTTTTTTTCCCTACCGTTTTTCCTATTTTATTTAAACACGTTTAAAATATTATAAGTACACACATTCAAAAAATCTTAGTGTACTTAAATTTTCTAAAAGAATTCACCATGAATTTAAATTTTTAACCAAGTGTAATTTAATTTGCCAGTGTATTTTCTAGAAAATGTCTGTGACACTTCATGAGTGTTCACAAGGTTCGACAAAATGTACATGACATTTGTAATAAATGCTATACAACGTATAAAAAACAGTTCACAAGGTTCGCATCATGTAAATTACATATTAAAAAAATGTTCATGTGTCCAAAAAATATATTTCCGAAACTTTTAAAAACATGATCACATATTTTAAGAAAAATATCCGCATAGTTTAATAAACATTCCGTGTCATTCAAATAAATGTTACACTCTATTTGAAAAGTGTTTAACATCAACTAAAAATATATATTAGAAAACATGTATTAATAATAAAATATATTTAAAATTGTGTAACCTGTATGAAAATGTTTTAGAGTCATTAGAAAAAGGAACAATATGTTTGCAATAAAAGTGGACATGAAAAAATGTATTAAAAATGTTAAATGTGTATAAAATATGTTCCGTACGTATAAGGGATAATGTGTGTGAAAATGGTTACATGTGTTGGAAAAAAGATTAACCCAGTGTAAGGGAAGAAAGAAACAATAATAAACAAAAAAACATGAAGAAGAGTATACAAAAGGAATGACTAGTAAAAACAAAATTAAAAATAAGAAGAAAATAAAAGTACGGCGATAACAGATAAAACCAAAAAATAAAATCACATAAAAAATCTCGTACAAAAGCACAACAATATAGAGCCCGAGCTAGCTCACTTAGACAGGGCAACCTCGCCTGAACGCAAGCACAAGCTGGGCCAGCCTCCTTTCTTCTGTTTATCATTCACGTATTTTGTTTTTGTATCCGTAAAAAAGGTATTTTGTTTTTCTTTCTTGCTTTTTTATACTTCTAAATATTCAGAATACATATATTTTATAAAAAAATTCCAAAAAACATATGAAGAATGTTAATTAAGCATTTAAAATTTGTTTAATATGCATAGAAAAAATATTTCCCACACATACAAAAAATGTATACAAAAAATATATAATGTGTATGCAAAAGTTGATCACGTATTTAAAAACTGTTAATCAATTATTTAAAAAATTAAACAAGTATTTAAATATTGTTAATCAACATTTCAAAATGTCAAATATATATAGAAAAAATGTTTTCCATGTACAAAAAAATTCTACAAACGTTATACAATATGTATGAAAAGAATGTTCATCATGTATTTATAGAATCTTAATCTTGTATAAAGAGATGTTGAACATGTATTTTTTGTAATGAAAATAAACATTTTCAGACGCAATGTACAATCTTTGTATAAATTAAGAATATTTTTATATACATGTCTAACATTTTTATAATTGATTTATTTTTAAATATATACTTTTTTATCTATGCGTTTACTTAATATATGCTCTACATTATTTTATGCATGATAGGAAAAACTAATATAAACGGTCAACATTTTAAAAACGGGTTGTCAAAAAATTTCATATAAAAAAACAAATCGAAAAAATAATAAAACCAGAGAAAAATCGAAAGGAATGACAAAATGAGCGCATAAGGAATGAAAAAAGGGAAACGATGAAAACAATAAAGAAAATGAAGAAACCCTATGAAAAATTAGAAAGACAGGAAATTAAAACCGAAGAAAAGAAAAGGTCATTTAATACAAAGAAGGATAAGATACATCCAAGAAAAGAAAAATAACCAATGAAAAATCGACACAAAACATAGAAAGGAGAAAACAGAAAACCCAAAGAAAATCAGTGCAAAAAAGAATAAAACACATTAAAACTGGAGAAACCTGAGAAAGAAAAGAAAAAACAGAACTATAAGGAAAACCTCAAATAAGGTTAAAAAAATTCAAATAATAGAAAAAAAAGGGTTGCAATAAGGAGCCAACGATGGAACAAACGACTGAGTGAACGCGTTAAACTGAACCGGGTTATTCACGCAGCGCCGCGGGACGGCGAGAGGAGGCTATCATCTTGCTACAGCAAGATATAGCTGCCGCGAGGATATAACTGCACTCGACCGCACTTTTGGGCCACCCCATGTACCGCAGCGGGACGTTCTGTTTTTTCATTCTTTTCTGTTTTTATTGTACCTTTCTTTTAAAAATGTTTTGGACTTCCAAAACTGTTTGATTCAAACAATATTGAAGAAATTATAAAATTCCTATAAATTTTAGGTAACTTCGAAATATAGGAAAATATTCATGAATTTTAAAAATATTTCTAGATTACGCATAATGTTCTAAATTAGAAAGTTTTGTTTAAAGTTTATAAAATGTTCTTGGATTTCATACAATGTTTACAGTTTATATAAAAATCCTCTACTTAAAATAAAATTGATATATTTTCCAAATGTTTAAAATTTCGAAAAACATTCTTGAGTTACAATATTTTTCCGGATTTCAAAAGAGTTCCAAATTAATTAAAATCATGAATTATAAAAACGTTCCCATTTTTTAAAAATGTAAGAAATGTAAAAATCGAAAACCTAAAAGAAAACCTTGTGAAAAAGAAATAGACAAAATGGGTTTAAGGATTGGACCTTACCAAACAGGCGGGAGCACACACGGTGGAAACTCAAAATGGGCTGGCCCATAGTAAGCAGGTCACTCGAGGGTGCACAATTGTGCGGTATCCGTCGTGATATGCATTGAGTAGGATCTGCCTATCCTGTTGGCCGTACCAAAGCTTTGTGTGAAGCTTTTCCAGTCAACTTAGTAACGTGTTTTTCATCTCAAAAAAAAAGTAACGTGTTTTTTTCTTCTATTTTTGTTTTCTTTTTTTCCATTTATTTTCCTTCTTGTTTTTTGGTTTTCATTAATATTTTTCTTTTTGGGAGAATATGTAAACACTTTAATATTACATGAAATTTCTGCATATCTTCTAAGAGAGATGTAAAACAATAAGAGCATATCATCGATTCCTAATGGAAGCCATCAGGAGAAGAAGGGTGTGCAAGCATCTGTTGGAAGAGGTGTAATAGAAGTGAAGAAAGGGAAGAATGAAGCTAATAAGAGACTGTGCTAAGGGTTTGCATCCACCAGTCAAATCTTAGGTTTGGTACATCGTCCATATTGTTCACTAATGCTATGATCCCTATGGCAGAGAATATATCCCCAAGTATGATTGCTTACCCCCCATGTTTTTTAAGACCAAGCCATGGGTGTATATTGATAAATGGTTGCAACATAAGTTTTACATCACGAAAGAGTATTAACAAAGCACATTAACAAATTACCATGCACTATTCCCTTAATTTTATTTTTACCATACACTAGAGACGATATCCCGCACATTACAACGAGCATGAGTTGCAATATATTTTAATGACATCATATTGTATGGAGCATAAATATTTAGAGTAATAACTTTTATTGTATTTAATTATTATATAGTTGTAAAGTATTTATTGAAGATAAGCAACATAATAGGTATGGCTGCATTAATGGCCGCATGTTTTTTTAGCATAGTACAGACGGAAGCGCTCATATATAAGCGCATACACTCATCCCTATGAACGCACACACACACATCTTACCCCTATGAGCACATTCGAAAGATTAAGCCGACATATCATCTTGAGATTTACGAAGTCACCACAGGCGCCTAGTCGTCGACGGGAACGTCTCCTGCCACTGAATGTGCATCGCCGGAAATCCTGAAATAAATTCAAGAATAATGCAAGCACCAGGATCTGAACCCTGATGGGCTGAGGATACCACTGTCAATCTAACCATCCAACCACAGGTTGGTTTGCAATGGCGGCATGTTAGGATAGGCATTTCTATGCATTGTTGCATATTGGGTGGGTCTTTTTCCATGCACAATTACATGATAAAGTAGCATGGTTGCATTTTGTGAGAAATAGGTTATTAGCCCTACCTACCATTTAGTTGTATAAGATACGAGATGAACATTTTGTTTGAAATATATGGACAAACTTAGGGGATTAACTAGATCGGAAAAGTAGCAAGGGAGAGACATATCTGCTACGCCATGTCATAGGGGGTTAAACAGACTTATCTCTTGTGATATGCAGAGCCTTCCTGGCTTAACGAATGCATGTACTCTTTTTCATTTGTCCCTATATTAATAAAATTGACAAAATCATATGTCTTTGCCGTTAAATAAAGTTGTAATATGCCATCCTTAGATGAATATACAAGAATATGTATAATATCACACATGCATAACTATGATGACATATCTATATTCGAGCATGGAAAATATTCTGAAACACACGTACCCTGGGATTCATGTCAGATAAGGATAATGAAGACATCACAAGGAATTTGGAACGATCTCATCTTAAAGGTCAACATAAGAAACGTATAAAAGTGCCCGGAGGCCATGATGAAACACAAGCAACGTCTACCACAAAAAAGATCACACTTCATACTCGTCTTCAACACCATTTAATCTTCCATAGTTTATAAAAAGATTAGAAGATGTGATATAGGGTTGTTACTGACATCGAGGACATGAACCCCCAGTAAGAGACGCGTCTTATGTTTTCACATGTCTCACCAAAGTCAATCGGTTGTGTCATCATAGTTCCTTTTCACACTCATGTTTAGTACGTACACTCATAATATAAAAGGTCAGCACAAATTCATCGTCAACACGATCGGCGTTACATTCTAAGAGATTTCTCAAGTGGACTTACGCTTTGCGTGATACATATCAAAGTGTAATATTTGATGTGATTTTAGTCCTTATATATGCAACATTTTATTGATACTATACTTATACCGAACACATAACTATAAGAAAATGCAATATGTAACTTCAGACAATGCTTGTGTTTGCTAGATTGTTGGATGATCCCCACATGGTAGAGGGAAAGCAAAACACGTTGTGTAGGTCTTGTGTGTTGTTGGGATAACCACGTTGGACAAAGATGCCAAGGGAAAGAGTTTGAAAATGTGTGGGATATGACTGACCAAATATTATTAATCAAAAAGTCAAAAAAGTAAAGCTTTATTGCTGAGGTCTCTTCGTTAACTAAGATGTTGTGACAGCCCAGGACCGACGCTCCAGAAGATTTCAGAAGATTCCCCTTTTATTTCTGTTCTCGTCATGTGTTCGTCTGGTTGTCGCATCATCCGCATCATCTGCATAGCACTGTCACCCGTTTTCGAAAACTTGCATCCGCTCGTAGTCGCCGGTTCTCGTCGTTTTTGCCGTTGCCCGTTTCGAGACCAACCACACACGCACGCGCCCGCGGCGTCATTTAATAAAACCGTTTTTAAGTGCGCGCAAAATATTCTCGGATTGAGTTAAAACTTGGCGTGCGGTCTTGTTATATTGTAGGTAGACCGCCTGTCGAATTTCGTCGCGTTCTGAGTTCGTTAGATACCCCGTCGGATAGTCGTAGCAGTGCGGTCATCGGTAATCGTTGGACGTTTGTCGGTGTTTTAAAAACCTTCTTGTCACAGGCCGCAAACTTCCCTCTCTTCCCCTCCTAGCCCCTTTGCACAGCCGCCGTAGCCCCTCTTCGCTTCCGATCCGTAGAGTCGACACCCGACGGTCCGAAAACGGTCAGCGACGCTAACCCTAGCCCCGAAACCTATATATAGCCCCTCCGCTTCCTAATTGGGCAGCCAGCCCTAATCCTCCTAGAATCCCGTGCCAACCAGCCCTTCTCCCTCCTCCAGCCGTCAGGCCCGACAAAGCCCATCTGGGCCCGCCCGGGCCCGAGCTCCCCGAGCTCCGCCGTGCTCCCGAGCTCCTCCCGAGCTCCTCCTTTCGGCCGGCCTCGACGCCGCAGCAGCCGCAGCCTCGCCGGGTCGCCGGACCGCCGCGCCCAACCGACCCTCTCCCCTCTTCCTCCCTTCTCCTTCCTCCTCTCCTCCTCTCCCTGACCTCGCCGGTCTCCCTCCCTGCAGATTGCCGCGCCGCCGCCGCCGCCGGTTGCCTTCCCGCCGCCGAGAATGGAACCGCCGCCTCCGGATCTGGCGCCCCCCCGGTCTCCCTTCGCCGGATCCGTGCAGCCCGCCGCCGGTGAGCCCCGCCGCCGCCGCTGCCTGCTCCGAGCGGGATCGGGAGGAGAGCGAGGTCGCTCGCCCCGTTGACCTCCCCGCCTCCAGCGCTCGCTAGCGCGTGGGCCGGCCCAGCCAGCGCCAGCCGGCCCAGTAGCCTCCCCAGCCGCCGATTGGGCCAGGCCCATGGGTGAGCAGCAACCTCCCCCTTGCCTTTTTATTTATTTTGCGTATTTAGAAACGTTGATAAATATTTATCCGTGCATCGTTTGAAAATATTTTGATCATGAAAAATGTTTAGAAAAATACGTAGATTAATAATATGCCATTTGCATCCCTGCTTAAAAATATCTAACATGCCATTTGTGTTGTTTTTGCATATTCGCATATATATCGCATCGTCATTAATTAACCGTGCTTCGAAATTAGTATAATAAAGTATTAAAAATGTTCATCTCATTGGATTGCATTTTCATGCACGATAAAATTATCGGCATCATGTTTTGTATTGATTTTGCATTAATGATTTCCTATAATGTGAATAGGCCTAATACTCGCATATTTAATTGTGAATAATTTTCCACATGAACCTATTCATATTATATATGTTTTCGGGGTAGAAAACTCCATAAAAATTATCTGTGCATTAAGTCTTGCCCTTTGAGCATGTTTGTGTGCATGCCATTTAGTTCGTGATGCCCTTTTGTCATTTTCGTGGGTTTAATCCGTGCATGTTATTAAATAATTTTGAACATGAGAATGCCCTTTGATATGTGTCCTAGCCCTAGGACATTCTGGTTGTCATAGGTATGCATGCTTAGGTGTTGTTTTGTTGTTGTCAACTTGCTATAAAATTCTGCTATTTTGAGGGTCCAAAATATTTCTAAATCTGGAATCTGTTATATTTTGTTGTTGTCTTGCCATGTGATTTGCTAGTGATCTAGAACTCTTTTATGGTAGGTGTAATGGAGTTATTTGTTGTTGATAATGTTCTTTAGTATGCTGTTAAGTTTCATGTCATAATATGATTTGTAGCATATAGTTTTACTGCTGTCAATATGCCTTCGTGATAAAAAACTGCACTGTCTAAAACTGCTATTTTCACTAAGTCTGAAACTGTTTTCAAGTAGCCACCTTGTGAGCTTCCTACCATGTGATCCATGCATGTTTTGTTTATGATATGTGAAGATGAAATGAAGTGTGTGTTATATACTACTGCCCCATGCTTAGTTTGTGCATTTTAGAATAGTGTATCTTGTTGTTTTCATGTGTGCAAAATGCTAAGTTGCTGTTTTGGGCAGATTTTAACTAAAACTTGTTTTGGTGTTTATGGTTGAACCGTAGCTCCGTTTTGGTCATGCCATATATGAAACTTGCTTAGAATCTCATGTAGTTTCATAATAACTTGCTGCATTCATGATTTGAAATGTTTGTGATGGTATTTCCCATGCATTTGCATTCATGACATATGCATCTTGTGTTGCTCATATCTTTTAGGCCGTAGCTCCGTTTGAGACGTTCTATATATGTAAATTGACTAGAATGACGTGTAGAATAACTGTAGGAGATATGCCCTAGAGGCAATAATAAATGTTTTTGATTATCTCCCTGTTCATAATTATGTTTATGTTCCATGCTATAACTGCAATGATTCTCGAGTCTACAAATAAAACGAGGCTTGGAGGAAAACTCATGTGCACGTGTGGGATAATAAACGGTAAAATGTATTCCTAGTCTGGCCTCTAAGACTGGCTCAAGTATTGCATGATGATCCTGTTTTCCTGATCATGGGCATGGCTATGCCGGCAATTTTGAGGGCATAATGTTAGAAGAACATTTGTGTTGAATCGACCCGAATTGATGTTATGCTACGAGATACATTCGTCATAAGTTAATGGTTAATAACACAGAGAAGTTAATGTTTGCATAATTCCTTAGACCATGAGAGTATCGAGTTTCTTCATGCTTGCTTCATGAACTTTGGGGTTTGTTAAACATCATCCGTAAATGGGTGGCTATTACGGCGGCTTACAGGTTCATGGAAAAGTATGTGAAGTAACTTGATAGCTCAAGATTGGTATTTGCTCCTCCGACGATGGAGAGATATCTCTGGGCCCTCTCGGTGTTATGGTATCCATCATCGTCTGGCCAGACACTTTGTGATTTGATCACGGGGATGCCGGAACACGGGAACGAGAAAAGAGAACAATACCGTTAACGAGGTAACTGGCATAGTGGACAAGTTGTTGATCCACGAGGATGCCAACATGTCTCACCTCGGGTATTTGTAACATATCGCGAAGCAACAGGAATAGCACACGACAACTGGAGGTTCACTCGAATATTTATTCGTTTGGGTATAGGGATCGATATGGGTGTCCACGGCTCCGATGTTGATCATTGATCGGAAGGGGTTCCGGGTCATGTCTATGCTTCACCAAACCTATAGGGTCACACGCTTAAGGGTCATCTATCTGTTGAATACTAGACAGGGAGTCTGAGAGAAAATCACCGAAAATTTTCGGACACCGGAAAAGTTTCGGACAGTGGAAAAGTTCCGTAGACAGGTCACCGGAACAGTTTCGGTGAAACTGAAAAGTTGTTTCAAGGGATACCATTAAGTCAAATTGGTTTCGGCACATGCCTGATAATTCTTGGAGGGTGCCAGAATCATTCTGGAAACTTCTGGGAATTTTCCGAAAGAATAACCGGAAATGTTCCGGAGCTGCCGGAACTGCTTCAGATGCTTTTCGCAGATGAAAATCATTATTCCGGAATTGTTCCGGATCACATTGAAAATTATTTTAGTGGGGTACTAGAATTGTTCTAAGCCCACATAAATATTTTCAGTTCGAGCGGACGCTGAAAAATGTCGCCGTGAATAGTGAAAGTGCTTTTTGGACTACTTTATGGAAAGCCACCTTTTGGGGCTTTGCTCCAAAAGATCTTGGGGATGACATGGATGGATTGGAGCCATTTTTGGGGCCCCACATGAGGGTGTGGCCGGCCACATGGTGGACTCCTTCATGGAGTCCCTCTTGTTCCTTTGTTTCACTTTTATGCCCTTGTGGAAGGACTTCATTCATGTGCATTTTGGGTTTTATTGTAAAACCACCCTACCCCTTGGTTTTCCTATAAATAGAGGAGATGTGGGCTGCCATTTCTTGATCCTTGTGCTCTCATACACATGCTTTGCTTTGCAAGCTCTCTCTCTCCCTCCCAGCAAAATAGTTTCGTAGAGTCAGAAGGCTGTCTGGGTTCCGACAGGAACTAGTTTTGGACGGCGAAGCCCTGCCGGATAGATGACACCGTATGTGTGCAACTCTGTAGAGAGATTGTAGTTTTGGTCTTAGTTCGAGAGTGCCTCCCGAAGGGCTGTCAATGTGACCGTCTGAGTTTTGGAGGTCCTCCCAAAGGGCTGTCCGAGTGACAGTCCGAGCTTCGGAGGTCCTCCCGAAGGGCTGTCCGCGACATCGTCCGGGGGACTGTCCGACCGCCTCCCGGAGGGCTGTCCGCAGGGCAGATGACGGTATACATCGTCGCGGTTGGGAGGTTGTAAATCCTAGCTGCGAGGATCTGCACCGCCGATCGTCATCAACTCTACTTCCGCTGCGCTACGAGTCGGTAACGAAAAGATCAAACCTTGTATGCAGTCTTCATAGTGGTCCTGGGCTGGTGCGTTGGTCAGAAATTTTTTGTTTTCTGCTGCGTTACCCTACAGTGGCATCAAGAGCCATGCTATGCGTAGATGCATGTTGTGATCTAGAATACATGGAGATGTATGGGTGTTGCATAATATAATTAGGTAGTAGATGAGATCTATTACTGAAAATTATTTGTGCGGGTAGCAGATGAAATCTGTAACCCGATGTTCTTGTTGCTTCCCTGGAATTTGTGTAGTCCTGATCTTAACAGAATGGTGGAATCTCACAAAGTTCTAGCAATCCGCGATCCTTTCATGCTGCTCCTGAGTATGCTGATTGACAGATCAACGAAGTGCTAACAGTTCTTTGGGTTCCACCATAGTTGAGAAAGATGGATGTTTCGCAGACGAAAGGGCAATGCAGATGTGATCTGCACGGGGGTCACGCGTATGACGAAGTTTAGTATGGGGCTCGAGATTTTATTATCTCGTGTTTCATACACCCTGGATTGTTAATCTAGCAACTTGAATTATCATACTTGATGATGGACGTTGGTAGCTTCGGTTTGTTTCGAAACCTTAGAAGCCACGAAAAACAAGTTTTTGCATGGACCGATTAGAGGCATCTAACTTGGTTTTGCAGGATGGTTTGCATGTGCATGTGATGTGGTATAGCAGTGTTCATAATAATTTGATTATGTATGAGATGACTATATGATGTAAATTGATTAACATGACCTGCGTGTCATGATTCGGCATGATGGCTGGAGCCATATGATTGCACTTTAATGACCTGCGTGTTAACCTTATGTAATGCACTTATTTTATTAAGCTATAGAGATATCAATATTATTTGGTGCATCAAAAAGGTGGTGGAAATCTTCGCAAAGGTGAACACCGATGCGAATGCCGAAGACGAAGAAATACTTGACTTCTCCGTCAGAAAGGGCTATACCATGTCATGCTAATTATGAATTGCCTGAGATGTTTATCCCTCTTGATGCACCCTTCTTGATTGCGTGGTAGTCGCTTTTTATTAGGGTGATCTCTCACTTAGAATATCAAGTAGTTAGTGTTCTCCCAAGTGTAGCACCGTCACGGCACCTATCTCTTCGAGGTATCACATGGTTACATGGGTACGAACGATTAGAGAAGTGTGAGGCGGTGAGTTGAGACCTCGCAGCGAGATCACTTGGTTGTCTTGACGTTCAGGCATGAAAGTCATGAGCTCGGAACACACGCATCGAAAGATGAACAAGAGTCACATAGAGATGTGATTGGCAAGTTGGCCTACCGATTGCAATTCTCGTCACTTGAGATGGATACATCCTTGGCGTTGAATTGTAATTTGGATCTTGAATCACTCACAATCAATTATGAGAGATATTGATTTGAGTGGGAGCGCACTGTAGAATTAACTTGTTTTAATTCTCAGTGCAATTTATTTTGAACACTGTCTAAGTGTGGTTTGCAAAATAGTTGTAGAATAATGGCTCGCGTTTCCACCTTCCCTATTAAAATTGAATAGCTGTTAAATATCTGGTTAAAACTTTACGGTTGGTAACGTAATGTGAGGATTGTCCTCAAGAGTGCCAATAAGGACTTGTCCTATCGCATGTTTTCGGTATTCTCCCGCTAATGATATGGATGATATGACTCTCGTCCTTCGATCCAAAAAGCTAAAATTCCGTTACGGTCAAGTCAAATATGTTTGCTTCCATGAGACTGAAACTTCGAAAGTTCGGATAGTTATGTGATATTCATGGAATCTGAAAGTCATTTTCAGAGACAGACAAAAGTTAAAAGATATGAGATATCCAAAGCAATGTTTGTTTGCAAACTATTAGTAAAGGAGTTTACTATGCATTAGACTGATAAGTGAGGGATCCAGGAGAACGCCTGTCATATGATGAAAGGTGAATAAAACAACAACTTAAAGAGAAAGGAAGTGTCCGAAGGGTGTTAGTAAGACTTTCACGCCTAGGAAGTCCGGGTCTAATGCCACTCTTAAGTTGGGTGCTTCTTCTGAGAGTAGGAGAAATACTGAAAAGTTAAACTGTTAGAAATATAATGGCAAAAGGAAAGAAGACTGGAATATCCAGCTCATGTATGAATGTCATACAAGTTTTTGATGTATAGAAGGCTGGTCAAAGATATAGTTCTTGGGAATTATGGTTAAACATGTTAATCACTAATTCTTGGGTATTGTGAGTTGGTCACAAAGATACCCACTCGATTGCATTCTGTTGCAACTCGATGTAAGAACTACTATGGCCTGAAAGACTAGCCAGGAATGAGATTTAAATACACGTAGGGAACATAGTAAATGTTACTATGCCTTCCATCGATGTATTCCCTATGTATTAAGTTTCATAATTCATTTTAGAGTTTCATACACTCTAGCCCTTTGCATAAGGTATCTTGCAAGAAGGTTGTTCATAAGAGAACTTTTCATGTTCGGTGTTATGAATAACATAAGGGCCATACTTTCATCATGACTGAGACGTATGTTATGAATATTGATAATAATACATTACCTCTGGGTTTACTTTCATAATTCATTTTAGAGTTTCATACACTCTAGCCCATTGCACAATGTTTGTTGCAAAAGATTTGTTCATAAAAACAACAATTGTTGTTCAGTATTATGAATAACATGAAGGGCCATGATTCCATCCTAGATGAGATATATGTTATGAATATTGATGGAAATATGATACATCCATAACACTGACGCTAAATGTCGCAAGACTAAAAGAATACCACATATGTGTGGCACTGCATTTGGTCACATTGGAGAAACCCGCATGGAAAATTCCATTATGATGGATTTTGAAGTCGTTTGATTTTGAATCAACTGACACTTGCGACTTTCCTCCAAAAGGTGAACTAAGTAAAATACCGTTCACAGGCCATAAGGAACGAGCAAAGAACTTATTGGTAATCATACATTATGATGTGTGTAGTCAAATAAATGTTGTTGCAAACAGTGGATTTGTCTACCTTCAAAAATGACTCAAGTAGATATATGGATATTTACTTGATGAGACGTAAGTCTGGATCTTTTGAAATCATTCAAAAGGTTTTCAAAAATTAAGTAGAAGTTATTGTACCAAGAAAATTATGTTTCTGCAATTTGATCGGAAAGGAATATTTGAGTTACAAGTTTAGCGATTGTCTGATGAGTTGTGAAAAGAGTTTCATAACTTGCGCCTCCCGGAACACCACTACAAGTGGAAAGTCCGTGAAGATGTAATCAAACCATTTATGACATGGTAAGATCAAAGATGACATAAATAGATTTGCCATTATCCCTTTTATAGAGTGATGATTTAGAGACTGTGGCTTTTACACTAAAAAGAGATCCATCAGGCCTGTTGAAATGATGCTATGGTATGGTACGCCCAACCATGTTATATCTTTTCTTAACATTTGGAATATGGGGCTTGTGTAAAAGGTTACAAACCCATTCCAAATCAGACAAGTGCTATTTTGTATGGTTATCCCAAGTCATTGGGTATTCCCCCACCATTATACCGAGGCAAAGGGTTTTGCCACAAAACGGTATGATTTTAAAGAGAATAGTTCTTACAAAAGGTGAGTGGGAGGACAGTGCAACTCGACGAGATAACCAATATCTTTGTCATCAGTTCAAAGGAAAGAAACCTTGGAAGTGAATCTGTTGTTTCCTACTATGACTGATACATAAGTCTCTACAATAAAATGTATGGACTCCAGTTGAACGTGTAGCTGAACCACGTAGGCAAAGCTCATGCAAACCTATCAGGTGCGCAAATGAGATATTGTTGTTGGACAACAGTATACCTACAATACACAAGGAAGCGTTGATGGGCCCTGACTCCGGGATTGGCTAAATGCCAATACAATCCGAGATAGTTTCCATATAAGTGATTCAAGATTAAAACCTTGATACACCTTTCAGAGGACTTAGAGTCCAACGAATATTTATGGAACTGAAAACTGGTACGGATAAAAATGTTTTATCCATAAAGCTCGACTTGTTGAAATAACAAGTTTAAGGAGTTGACTACGATGAGGTTGTTTCACCGTACGATGCTTAAGGTCGGTTCGGGTTGAACTAGCAATTAATACATATATCAATCATGAGATATGAAACATGGATGACAAAAGGATTTCCATCTGATGAAAACGAAACCTAGGACTTGTATGTGATATAGTCGAAAGTAATTTGTCGATCCAGAGGATGCTAGTAAGTATGCAAACTTCAGAGTTCCAGCGATGGACAGAAGAGAGCAAAGCGGAGTTGGAATCTTCGTTTTTGATGGAATGGTCAAAGGAGTTTGACTTCATCAAATGGGTATCGAAGATGCTTGTGATTCAAGAAATTAAGTGGGAGCATAATACTATTTCTAAAAACCTTCTGTACTTGACACATTGTTAATTGGAAATAAATTTCTTGACACGAATTAGGACTTCATTTGAAAATAGTTTTTTCGATGAAGTGCTTAGGCTAAATAGCCTCAATATTAGGCATGATGATCTATGGAGATAGATTTACCTAATGGGGCTAAGCAATGAATACATATTGACAAGGTGCTAAAACCTTTTAGCATTTAAAATGCCAAGGAGTGATTCTTGCCGAAGTCACGTGGAAAGAGTTTTTGCAAGACTTAGTGTCCCAAAACACTGATGAGTGAAATACATGATGGAGATTCCACACACTCTTGTGTTTGGATTAATCATGTATTCCATGGTATGTAAAACCACCAGATATGTCCGATACTCCAAAGTTGTTGCGAGTATGGATAACCAAAGTGATCAAAGTACTGATCATAGGACAACAGTGAAAGATGTCATTGAGTACTAGAGTAGTAGTGATGACATGTTTTCTCGCACGCAGAAATCATGAAGAGTTCGGTGTAATATGTTACATCGATATAGTCTCCACCATTTCTCCATGTGATTTTCGATTTAATTGAGGTTTTTGTGTGATACACAATATGGTGGCACGGTAGTTGGAATTGTTCCAAACAAGATACTGTGGCGAATTCTATAACAAAGGCTAAGTATGTTGACGCTTTGGAAGCGACAAAGAAGTTGTTGAATCATATAGTTCATTCATGAACTTAGTATGGTTCCAAGATGGCTTTGGTCTATGAGACACTATTGCAGATAGTTGCTCCATAGCTCAGCCTGAGGAATCAGGTTTCGACCAATGATTCACACATATGCAAAGCCAAGTCACACAAAATACGAATTTTTTGATAGCATGAAAACACGAGGATATGCAATGTTCCACACGGAGCTGAAGTTGTCAAATCCATTGGACATCAGGCTATACCACAAGCGAAGCATATTTTACACCAGTATGCCATAGGTGTAAAGTGCATTAGCATTGACTAGATTATTGACTCTAGTGCAAGTGAGAGTCTGTAGGAGATATGCCCTAGAGGCAATAATAAATGTTTTTGATTACCTCCCTGTTCATAATTATGTTTATGTTCCATGCTATAACTGCAATGATTCTCGAGTCTACAAATAAAACGAGGCTTGGAGGGAAACTCATGTGCACGTGTGGGATAATAAACGGTAAACGGTATTCCTAGTCTGGCCTCTAAGACTGGCTCAAGTATTGCATGATGATCCTGTTTTCCTGATCATGGGCATGGCTATGCCGGCAATTTTGAGGGCATAATGTTAGAAGAACATTTGTGTTGAATCGACCCGAATTGATGTTATGCTATGAGATACATTCATCATAAGTTAATGGTTAATAACACAGAGAAGTTAATGTTTGCATAATTCCTTAGACCATGAGAGTATCGAGTTTCTTCATGCTTGCTTCATGAACTTTGGGGTTTGTTAAACGTCATCCGTAAATGGGTGGCTATTACGGCGGCTTACGGGTTCATGGAAAAGTATGTGAAGTAACTTGATAGATCAAGATTGGGATTTGCTCCTCCGACGATGGAGAGATATCTCTGGGCCCTCTCAGTGTTACGGTATCCATCATTGTCTGGCCAGACACTTTGTGATTTGATCACGGGGATGCCGGAACACGGGAACGAGAAAAGAGAACAATACCGTTAACGAGGTAACTAGCATAGTGGACAAGTTGTTGATCCACGAGGATGCTAACATGTCTCACCTCGGGTATTTGTAACATATCGCGAAGCAACAGGAATAGCACACGACAACTGGAGTTTCACTCGAATATTTATTCGTGTGGGTATAGGGATCGATATGGGTGTCCACGGCTCCGATGTTGATCATTGATCGGAAGGGGTTCCGGGTCATGTCTATGCTTCACTGAACCTATAGGGTCACACGCTTAAGGGTTATCTATCTGTTGAATACTAGACAGGGAGTCTGAGAGAAAATCACCGAAAAGTTTCGGACACCGAAAAAGTTTCGAACAGTGGAAAAGTTCCGTAGACAGGTCACCGAAACAGTTTCAATGAAACTAAAAAGTTGTTTCAAGGGATACCATTAAGTCAAATTGGTTTCGGCACATGCCTGGTAATTCTTGGAGGGTGCCAGAATCATTCTGGAAACTTCTGGGAATTTTCCGAAAGAATAACCGGAAATGTTCCGGAGCTGCCGGAACTGCTTCAGATGCTTTTCGCAGATGAAAATCACTATTCCAGAATTGTTTCGGATCGCATTGAAAATTTATTTAGTGGGGTACTAGAATTGTTCTAAGCCCACATAAATATTTTCAGTTCGAGCGGACGCTGAAAAATGTCGCCGTAAATAGTGAAAGTGCTTTTTGGACTACTTTATGGAAAGCCACCTTTTGGGGCTTTGCTCCAAAAGATCTTGGGGATGACATGGATGGATAGGAGCCATTTTTGGGGCCCCACATGAGGGTGTGGCTGGCCACATGGTGGACTCCTTCATGGAGTCCCTCTTGTTCCTTGGTTTCACTTTTATGCCCTTGTGGAAGGACTTCATTCATGTGCATTTTGGGTTTTATTGTAAAACCACCCTACCCCTTGGTTTTCCTATAAATAGAGGAGATGTGGGCTGCCATTTCTTGATCCTTGTGCTCTCATACACATGCTTTTCTTTGCAAGATTTCTCTCTTCCTCCCAGCGAAATAGTTTCGTAGAGCCGAAAGGCTGTCTGGGTTCCGGCAGGAACTAGTTCTCGACGGCGAAGCCCTGCCGGATAGATGACACCGTATGTGTGCAACTCTGTAGAGAGATTGTAGTTTTGGTCTTAGTTCGAGAGTGCCTCCCGAAGGGCTGTCAATGTGACCGTCCGAGTTTTGGAGGTCCTCCCGAAGGGCTGTCCGAGTGACAGTCCGAGCTTCGGATGTCCTCCCGAAGGGCTGTCCGTGACACCATCCGGGGGACTGTCCGACCGCCTCCCGGAGGGCTGTCCGTGGGGCAGATGAGGGTATACATCCTTGCGGTTGGGAGGTTGTAAATCCTAGCTGCGGGGATCTGCACCGCCGATCGTCATCGACTCTACTTCCAATGCGCTACGAGTCGGTAACGAAAAGATCAAACCTTGTATGCAGTCTTCATAGTGGTCCTGGGCTGGTGTGTAGGTCGGAATTTTTTTGTTTTCTGCTGCGTTACCCTACAATAACATGGTATGCTTTATTATTTTGTTTAACCAATATAAAATATGTTTAGTTCAGATCTGGACCAATTTCGAAATTAATATATGGGGTCATTTCGGAAGTGCTATAAGTTGTTTCCGACCTCATTTAAGATGCCTAGATAGATAGTTTACTTATGCTTCACCTCTTGCCATGTTTAAGAACATTTAATATTGTCGTGTACCTAAAAAGAGTGAACTAAATAATTCGAACATGGAGTTTCGTCAATATGCAACTCGCTGCATATTGAGCTTCACTTTAATGTGTAGAAGTTGATTGTTGTGATTTGACATGCCTTGCATATGTGAACCAGACATGCATCATATTTGTTTGCGCATCATGTCATGCATATGTTGTGGTATTTTTCTTGTGTTGATTGTTGTTTCCGGTTTGTTCCTTCTCGATAGAGTTCTGAAAGTGTTTGGAGCGTGAGGATTCGTTCGACTTCGTTGGCTCATCTTCTTCATGGACTCGGTCTTCTTCCGAGCAGGATCTTAGGCAAGATGACTCATTTCCTTGGATACCATTACTATCATTGCCATGCTAGATGTCTCGTTTTCTATCGCTATGTCACGCTACCTACCACTGTTTGATAAGCCTCCCAACATTGCCATGAAAAGCCTCTAACCCCTCCACATCCCAGCAAACCTTTGTTTGGCTATGTTACTGCTTGCTCAGCCCTTCTTATAGCGTTTCTAGCTGCAGGTGCAATTTCTTCCATGTGTCAACATGGACATTCTTTTGTTATATCACAATATTGCTGCTATTTAATTTAATGCACATATATACTTGGTAAAGGGTGGAAGGCTTGGCCTTTTGCTCGGTGTTTTGTTCCACTCTTGTCGCCCCTAGTTACTTGTGAACCGGTGTTATGTTCCATAATTGAGCGCTCCTAACATGCTCGGGGTTGTTATGGGGACCCCCTTGATTTTCGGGTTGGAATAAAACTTGTCTGGCAAGGCCCAATATTGGTACTACATTTGCCTATTAATTAATGAACTTGCATAGGGGATTTTCCGGACCCCGTGGATAATTAATCAACAACCCGGGCCGGTGCTCCTCATGAGTGTTGGTCCAAACTAGAGCACCGTATGGGGACAACCCGGGGCAACTCGGGAGATTTCTATCAGGACACCGTACACTTCGCTTATCCGCCGTGTCCTGAGAACGAGATACGCGGCTCCTATCGGGATCGTCGACACGTCGGGAGGCCTTGCTGGATTTGTTTTACCTTTCTTGAATGTCTTGAGTGAGGAACTCTGATTTTCTTCGGGCTATCTCGAGGTGTCAGATTTCCTTTGGAATTGCCTAGGATGATCACGAGATCCGTGGTTGAGGTTATTCTCGCTGCGTATGGTTAATTTATGATGGATGAGTTGGAGCACCACTGCAGGGTTAAATCTTTTCGAGAAGCCGTGCCCGCGGTTATGTGGCAAACTTGGATACTTTGTTTAACACCCAGTCATAGCAAACTTGAAGTAATCTCTAATAAAATACACCAACTGTGTGCGTAACCGTGACTGTCTCTTCTCGTGAGTCCTTATCCGAAAGAGAACACGTGGGGTTATGTTTGACGTAAGTAGGTGTTCAGGATCAGTTAGTGATCATTACTAGTTCACGACCGTTATGCTTAGACCATCATACTTTACTTTCTGTACTCGTAAGTTAGCCACTCAAATAAATGCTTAGTCGCTTGCTACAGCCTCACCACTTAACCATACCTTATCTATTAAGCTTTAATAGTCTTGATACCCTTGGAAATGAGATTGCTGAGTCCCTGTGGCTCACAGATTACTACAACAACCGTTGCAGGTATAGGTAATGCGATGAGTTGACGTGAGCGCGTTGCTTGTTTGATTTGGAGTTCTTCTTCTTCTTCTTCAATCTTCGATGGGTTCCAGGCGGCAGCCTGGGATAGCAAGGGTGGATGTCATTTTATCGTTTGATTTCGTCCGTAGTCAGACCCTGCTCTTCTGTATGATGATTGAGTATGTTATTGTATTGATGTGACTCTGATGTAGCTTGTGGAGAGTGTAAGCCAATTTTATATACTCATCTCTTCTGTACATGTACTTGTAATGATATCCATTCTTGCGAACGCATTGAGATGCGCTTCTATCCCCGTCGAGGCCCTCGTGCCGAAATAAGGATAGGACCACATCTTGGGCGTGACAAGTTGGTATCAGAGCCTGTACCGACCTAGGAGCCCCCTTGATTGATCGAACTTGGCCGAGTCGAGTCTAGAATAAAATTGTTTTGAGTCTAGTTATATCGGAGAGTAGGTTTCTTTTTACTCCTCTTCTATGCTCTGGTGAGGTATTTGACTTAGGGATTTTGATTGTACTCCCCTTCTCGCTCAAATTTTTTTTAGGATCACGCGGGTATTTTGGAAACTATATGATGCCGATGTGACGGAGTTCTGTCTTGGTGCCTCCTGTCTGACTTGATTTCTTCCAGGGATTTGAACTCCGAGGGATTCTTGGCACATAATTATCATTCAGTTTTCTTAGTATCTCAGGACGGAGGATGTTTGGAATTGCTTCAATACTTATCGTGGTGAGATAAGATCGGAGTCATCCAGTACTGGGGAGGCGTCCGGGGTACCACCATGGTTTAGTATCGTTGTGAGTTTGAGGATTCGAGATTAGACGAGTTTGCGGAGTTTCTTGAATTATGGTGTGAAAGGTTACTGGTGCAGTTGCAGCTGATTACCTAGGGTAGGTTCCTGGGTCCGCAACCCGAATCGCATAAACAAGAAAGTTTTCGAAAGTTCTTAGGTGGGAACTCAAGTAGTTACCTTGTATTATCTTTCCAACAAGTGCATAGTGGGTATGTATTTATTCTGGCTTGTTTCGTAAGCCTCATCCTTCGTTTTGTTTTGAATATGGTAATTCAAGTTGCTTCGATGTCAAGTGGTGATTTCATATCTTGCTAAGTAGTGCTCTCATATTTCTGTGGGATTGCTAATTCTTGTGCTCAATCAAGTTATCATATCAATTCTTTTCCTACCGGTGTGCTTCTATTTAAGACAATTCTATCCTCTTCAATATTACAAGATCAATTCTCATTTCGTTTTGGAGTTGTCTCATCTGTCCCAAGTTTCTTTGTTTTTCCCACGCTCCCACCCTTTTTCTTCAATGATTGAATTCTCATCCAAGTGTCTTTTCTATTCATGTGATGCTTCAGCTATCATTTCGTTTGTATTGTAGTCGGTGATTTCTTGTGGAGGTTCTCAAGAGTTTCAATTTCAAGATCTATTCTCATATTCTTTCTTCCCGTTGTTATTCTTCTCCGGTGGATTCAATTCAAGTTCTTGGCGTTCATAATATCATTTTCATTCTCCATTTGCTCTCCCATGTTGGAATTCTTTATCAAGCCTCTCTTGTTTATTCATTCCTCTCTATTCTATCCGGAGTGTTGAAGACATCTCAGAAGACATTCATTTTAATTCTTTTCCTCTTAAATTATTTCAAGGGTTTCATATCTTCAAGTTCTTAATTGGTACCGGCGCAATCTCTCTTTAATTCAATTGTTTCATCGGAGTTTTCTTTGAGTGGGCTCATAACCCACAGGTGTTTTCCCCAGGATCTTACCTAACTCTTCTAATCTTTCCGGAGATGTCCTCAAGTTCTTTCAAATATGACGTAAGAATGAATTTCATCAGTCATGTGCCTTCTCGAAGATCGCTTCTAAATCATTTTCATCATTGGCTCAACCTTTTCTTTCTTCATTATTCTGGAGTGTCTCAGTATTTCTTCGCGGTGTTCTCATCTTCATTCTCATCATGGAAGTCCGAAGGAGAGTTTCTCTTAATCTTTGTCTGTTCTTTTCAAGATTCATGGTTTCAGCTGGTTTCTATCATCTCAAATTGTTTTTGATCATGAGTAATTTCTCCCATATATATCTATCTAGTGCATTCAGAATTGTTTTCATTTCTTGATCCTCCGAAGGCCATCATTTTAGAAGATTTCTTCGTTCTCAGCTTTCAGCTTTCGTTCTCAAATTCTTCTCAATTGTTGTTCCTTCGTTCGTATCTCAATTATTCCGGTGCCTTTTTAGTTTCTTTTATGCAAATCTTGATATCTTCATTCTCATGTGTCCTCTTTAGTTTCCAATTCTTTCCGGTGCCTTGTGAAGTTTTCTATTTGGTGGATCATGCTCTCTTTGTTGTCATGTTATATCATTCATTTGTTTCATCCTCTTTTGTTTTGAATTCTTACCGGTGTTCTCGTCCAAGACTTCTCCAAGTTTGTGATCTATCTCTCTTTCTTCAATCTTTTTCAAGAAGAATAAGTGGTGTGTGAAATCTGTTGCTTGTCATCAATTTAACTTGATGAAGGATAGTCATATCATAATTCTTATTCTTGTTTCATCCAAGGGTTTTCAATCTTTCTTCCGGAGTGGTTCATGCTATCAAATTTTGATCCTAAGTGGTTCTTCTTTCTTTTTCGGAGTTCCTAGTTTTGCTCAAGTATCTTGTCTAGAAGCTTCATCTAGTTCATAGCAAGGCCCCAATCTTGTTCTTTTGAATCCTTCAATTCTTTCTATCATCCTTTCGTTTCAAAGTTCTTCCGAAGGTTCTTCATGGTGATTCATCAAGATTTCTTTCATTTTCAAGTTTTCATCAAGATTCTTGTTGGAGGTGCTCAAGTGTTCTTTATCTTGGATTTCTAAGTTCAATTTCTTCTCCATTGTCTTTTGAGATGGTGTTATTAGATTCTTGATGATGAGCAGTCTCGAAGGAAGATTTTCAAGAATGAGATAAGCAAACCCATCTTCTATTCTCGGAGTTCTCTTGGGTTGGATATCACCTAAAGCATTTCCTAAGGATTGTTGCTATCACGGTGTCATAATTGATCCAAGTTTTCTCCTCCTCCTCTTGGTGAAACAAGTTTTTGCATTCCTTGTTGCTCTCAAGCATTCAATTGTTTCTGTTGTGGCAGGTTGTCACCTCATAATTTGGAGATGTTGTATTTAAGCCCACAACAAGCCTTCCTTTCTTTGTTGATTCTTCATCAACTCCGTTCAACCATGTTTTTCAAGTTCAATGGTGGTAGAAGTTGTTATTTTATTCTCCATTCTCTTCTCTCCAAAGATCTAGCTTCTATTCTTTTGTTCCGGAGGCCTTGTGATGTTGCTCTCTTTCAACCATCGTCTTGTTGTTTCAAGATCATGTTCTTTCTTGCTTATCCATTTAACCGGAGTGCTGTGAAATCTTGTCATGATCCTTCCATCTTATGAAGTTTTGATTCTAATCCAACCAAAGTTTGGTGCCTCTCTTTCAATTTGTTTCCATTGTATCAAATTTTGCCTCTTTTTCCTAGCGAAGTGCTGCCGAAATTTCTTGTGAATTCTTGCTTGTTCCTCATGTCATTCTTCATCTGTTTCCAACCTTCATATTTCATTGGTTTCATTCATTTGTCAAGAAGCAACTAAGTTTTACCTTTTTCTCTTCTCTTCCCCTTTTCATTCTAGATCTCAGGACGAGATCCTCGTATAGTGGAGGAGAGTTGTGACAGCCCGGGATCGACGCTCCAGAAGATTCCAGAAGATTCCCCTTTTATTTCCGTTCTCGTCATGTGTTCGTCTGGTTGTCGCATTCATCATCGCATCATCCGCATCATCTGCATAGCACCGTCACCCGTTTTCGAAAACTTGCATCCGTTCGTAGTCGCCGGTTCTCGTCGTTCTTGCCATTGCCCGTTTCGAGACCAACCACACACGCACGCGCCTGCGGCATCATTTAATAAAACCGTTTTTAAGTACGCGCAAAATATTCTCGGATTGAGTTGAAACTTGGCGTGCAGTCTTGTTATATTGTAGGTAGACCACCCGTCGAATTTCGTCACGTTCTGGGTTCGTTAGATACCCCGTCGGACAGTCGTAGCAGTGCGGTCATCGGTAATCGTTGGACGTTTGTCGGTGTTTTAAAAACCTTCTTATCATGGGCCGCAAACTTCCCTCTCTTCCCTTCCTAGCCCCTCTGCACAACCGCCGTAGCCCCTCTTCACTTCCGGTCCGTCGAGTCGACACCCGACGGTCCGAAAACGGACAGCGACGCTAACCCTAGCCCCGAAACCTATATATAGCCCCTCCCCTTCCTAATTGGGCAGCCAGCCCTAATCCTCCTAGAATCCCATGCCAACCAGCCCTTCTCCCTTCTCCAGCCATCAGGCCTAGCAAAGCCATCTAGGCCCGCCCGAGCCCGAGCTCCTTGAGCTCCCCCGTGCTCCCGAGCTCCTCCCTCCGGCCGGCCTCGACGCCGCAGCAGCCGCAGCCTCGCCGGGTCGCCGGACCGCCGTGCCCAGCCGACCCTCTCCCCTCTTCCTCCCTTCTCTTTCCTCCTCTCCTCCTCTCCTTGACCCCGCCGCCGCCGGTTGCCTCCCTGCCGCCGGGAATGGAACGGCCGCCTCCGGATCTGGCGCCCCCCTGTCTCCCTTCGCCGGATCCGTGCAGCACACCGCCGGTGAGCCCCGCCGCCGCCGCTGCCTGCTCCGAGCGGGGTCGGGAGGAGAGCGAGGCCGCTCGCCCCGTTGACCTCCCCGGCTCCAGCGCTCGCTAGCGCGTGGGCCGGCCCAGCCAGCGCCAGCCGGCCCAGCAGCCTCCCCAACCGCCGATTGGGCCAGGCCCATGGGTGAGTAGCAGCCTCCCCCTTGCCTTTTTATTTATTTTGCGTATTTAGAAATGTTGATAAATATTTATGCGTGCACCATTTGAAAATATTTTGATCATGAAAAATGTTTAGAAAAATACGTAGATTAATAATATGCCATTTGCATCCCTGCTTAAAAATTTCTAACATGCCATTTGTGTTGTTTTTGCATATTCGCATATATATTGCATCGTCATTAATGAACCGTGCTTTGAAATTAATATAATAAAGTATTAAAAATGTTCATCTCATTGGCATCGCATTTTCATGCATGATAAAAATGTCGGCATCATGTTTTGCATTGATTTTGCATTAATGATTTCCTATAACGTGAATAGGCCTAATACTCGCATATTTAATTGTGAATAATTTTCCACATGAACCTATTCACATTATATATGTTTTCGGGGTAGAAAACTCCATAGAAATTATCTATGCATTTAGTCTTGCCCTTTGAGCATGTTTGTGTGCATGCCATTTAGTTCGTGATGCCCTTTTGTCATTTTCGTGGGATTTAATCCGTGCATGTTATGAAATAATTTTGAACATGAGAATGCCCTTTGATATGTGTCCTAGCCCTTGGACATTTTGGTTGTCATAGATATACATGCTTAGGTGTTGTTTTGTTGTTGTCAACTTGCTATAAAATTCTGCTATTTTGAGGGTCCAAAATATTTCTAAGTCTGGAATCTGTTATATTTTGTTGCTGTCTTGCCATGTGATTTGCTAGTGATCTAAAACTCTTTTGTGGTAAGTGTAATGGAGTTATTTGTTTTTGATAATGTCCTTTAGTATGCTGTTAAGTTTCATGCCATAATATGATTTGTAGCATATAGTTTTACTGCTGTCAATATGCCTTCGTGATAAAAAACTGCACTGTCTAAAACTGCTATTTTCACTAAGTCTGAAACTGTTTTAAAGTAGCCACCTTGTGAGCTTCCTACCATGTGATCCATGCATGTTTTGTTTATGATATGTGAAGATGAAATGAAGTGTGTGTTATATACTACTGCCCCATGCTTAGTTTGTGCATTTTAGAATAGTGTATCTTGTTGTTTTTATGTGTGCAAAATGCTAAGTTGCTGTTTTTGGTAGATTTCAACTAAAACTTGTTTTAGTGTTTGTGGTTGAACCGTAGCTCCGTTTTGGTCATGCCATATATGAAACTTGCTTAGAATCTCATGTAGTTTCATAATAACTTTCTGCATTCATGATTTGAAATGTTTGTGATGGTATTTCCCATGCATTTGCATTCATGACATATGCATCTTGTGTTGCTCATATCTTTTAGGCCGTAGCTCCGTTTGAAATGTTCTATATATGCAGTGGCGGAACCAGGATTTCTCAAAGCCTAGGGCTAAAACTAACTGGCTAAATATAACGTCAAATACTATGCACATTGATGTACGTTATAAGTATGCCACAACATCACATTCAAAACGAAATGTAAATCCATTATTATCATGAGAGAAAATTCCATAAAACAAATAGTTTAACAAAGTGCATAATTGCAAACATGATTTAGTACCCAATTAGTGAAGACTGCTTAATCCATGGCCATTGTTTCTTCACTAGTGGACGGGCCTGGATCTGCAAACATAAAATCAAGTCACTGGGCATAGACTAAACCAATTGTTCATATGAAATTTTACACAAAAGAGAGTACGTATTATACCATTAACATGAAGTCCACGTGGTAGTAGACCCTTGCGTTTCCTCATTTTTTGATAGCACTGTATAATCTTAATATCATCAATGCTTGCAAATACATCACGCTCAATATAGCACACCAAACGGTGATTCATCCATTCATCATTCATCTTGTTTCGCAAATCAGTTTTGACAATGCTCATAGCTGAAAAGGCTCTTTCTACGGTTGCCGTTGCGACGGGCAGAATCAAGGCCAATTCAATGAGACGATAAACCAACGAAAAATGTGTGTGCCTGTCTGTTTGAACCATCTTTATAGCAAGCTGGCCAAGATCAATGCAACTTAAGAATTCACTATCAGGTCTAGCTTCAGTAACAAATGTCTCAAGTTGGTCCCTTAGAACTCTGCACTCATATTCTGAGAAATCTGCGCCGTAAATCTGAGCAAGTTCAACCAGCTTATTTATATCAAAGTTGGCAAAAAAATTCTTGGCTCTAGACAAGCGATGCATCTCAATAGCTGGGTAGATTTCTCAGCAAAGCGATTGTTGAACTCAACAATAATCTGGTCAAGCACCACATTAAATATTTCATGATGGAAATAATGTAAGTGTGTTACCATCTGGCCGCCACGACCTCTCGAGCGACCTCCAATAGCTAATGTTTCCATCATGTTTGGAATAATGATGTTATGTTTGAGACAAAAGGCATTTACCTCTTCAAATAGGTCATCCCACCCTTGATGCCTCATCTCATTAAGTTTCTGTAATGTGGTCTGAATCAAGCCCATGGCACGAACAATGTTCTGGTTCTTCTTTTGCAAACATTGTGATAGATCATTAGTTTTTCCCAACAATTTCATCATAAGATGTAGTATAAACACAAACTCAAAGCTCTCCATATGACGTATCAAACCTCGTGCTGTGGTTTTCTGTGATGTGTTAGTGGCATCATCAGACATATTCTCCAATACCTCTAGCACTGCATACCACATGAGATGAAGGCGACACAAGGTTTTATGATGTGAGCCCCACCTAGTGTCACCGGGTCTTGTAAGGTTAGTTTGCTGGTTCCTCCCTCTCCCTGTAAAAATTTCTCCAGTCTCTAATTTCTGCACAAGATCATCATGTTGCGCTTGGGCTAACTGGTCATGTCTCTTACAAGAACATTAACACTATTAACAATCATAGAAGTGTAGCTAAAGAAATCCAAGACAGAAGGACAACACTTGGCAACGGCAACAACCACTAACTGTAACTGATGTGCAAAGCAATGTATATAAAAAGCATAAGGATTCTCATCTAGTACTCTTCTTTGCAGCCCATGAAATTCACCTCTCATGTTCGATGCTCCATCATATCCTTGGCCTCGCATTCTATGGATAGATAGGCCATGTTTAAGAAACATATCATCCAAGGCTGCCTTCAATGAAAATGATGTTGTGTCCGCAACATGTTTAATCGCAAGAAACCTCTCAATCACTTCCCCTTGAGTATTCAAATACCTAGATGAGATAAGAAAAAAGTATCAAGATGAGCATACTTCATGACAAAAATAATAATAATAAGCAATTGTTGACATACAAACCTCAAAGCTACAACCATTTGCTCCTTGAGAGATGCATCTTGAGCCTCATCAACAAGGATAACGAATTTTTTATCCCCAATATCCTTCACAATTGCTTTAGTCGTCTCTTCTCCACAAGCTTTGCAAATGCTTTTGTATTTGTGCAAATGTCAACAAATTATTTCCAGAAGCACAATCTAACAACTTAGCGGCATTCGGATCCTTCTTTTTATACCACTGCACCATCTCTAAGAAATTTCCCTTATTTTTTGAGTTAGCAGACTCATCATGTCCACGAAAAGCAAGAGCTTGCAAGAAAAGAAACCTCACAACACCTAACATGATAGTTAGACGACCCAAGTACTCTTCTTCCTTCTTCTTGTCTGAACCGGCCCATACTTGTTCCACATTTTGCCTTGGGTTTTGAAAAGCTTGAAATTGCCTTCTTGCTCTATTATGAGCACTGTTAACATTACCAACATGAGTATTAAAAGATGCAGTAGCATTTTTCCAGTTACTAAAACCTTTCTTTGTATATGCTTCTATTCCATAGTTTTCAGCTCTTGGTTGCTTAAAGAGAAAACAATGAAAACAGAAGGCGGACTTTTTAGCGACACTATATTCCAACCAATCATGTGATTTGTACCACTCTTCACGAAAGCCTCTCATCTGCTTCCCAATTCTTTCCTGTTCATAAACACATCCTGTTGGTCGACATGCTCCCATGGAAAAATACTCTCTTCTAGCGGCATCCCTAACATCCGGATGCAACTCTTCAATTGGTTTTCGGAGGCCGGGGTCAGGATTAATGTCATCTGGATTAAGCTCCACACGTAATTCACTTTCTTTTGCATTACTACCTCCCACTCGTACTGATTCTGTAGCTTTAGGTGATACATCACTGTTGGTATTATTGGCTGTAGTCAGGTTAGATGTTGACTGAAAGAAAGATTCAATTGTACGGGTCCTCTTCATCATTATTTCCTGACAACAATGAAATAAAATTGACAAGGTAAATATAACTCACTGAAGTTTGGCTGAAACAAAGGAATTAGGGGAAACATAATTAGATGCAGATTACATACCTATGCGTTGGCCACTTGGAAGATGTTGCGGACACAGAAAATTCAGATTTTGGCCCAGATTCAGATTATGTGGGTCTGGGTGCGTTAGTGCGTGCAATTCAGAGATAGATGGAGAAGAACAGTAGGAAAGCGGGTGGTCAGGACGCCGGACCCGGCGGCCGGCGCGGCGGTGAATTGCCAATCACTGGTTGATGACAGCGGCGGCGCAACACTTGGACTCTCCGTTGGCTGTTGCTGCGATCTGGCCAGGGTCGAGGCCTCGAGGGATGTTTCTTCTCTTCCGTGATTGACGAAGACGAATGATCGTGTTATGCATCGGAGATCGAAGCGTCGACCGTCTACCTAGCAATTGGTTTTGGTCTGATCCATCGATGGAGTTGGCTAATGGGCTGTAGGCTTTTACGTGTATGTAACGCCTGGGGCTGGGCTTCTATCTATTCCAAAATCTGAATTTTTTTCTACTATGCGTACATGTACTAGCTGGGCCACGCCTGGGGCTGTAGCCCCAGTTGCCCCAGGCCTAGTTTCGCCTGTGTATATATGTAAATTGACTAGAATGACATGTAGAATAACATGGTATGATTTATTATTTTGTTTAACCAATATAAAATATGTTTAGTTCAGATCTGGACCAATTTTGAAATTAATATATGGGGTCATTTCGGAAGCGCTATAAGTTGTTTCCGACCTCATTTAAGGTGCCTAGATAGATAGTTTACTTATACTTCACCTCTTGCCATGTTTAACAACATTTAATATTGTCGTGTACCTAAAAAGAGTGAACTAAATAATTCGAACGTGGAGTTTCGTCAATATGCAACTCGCTGCATATTGAGCTTCACTTTAATGTGTAGAAGTTGATTATTGTGATTTGACATGCCTTGCATATGTGAACCAGACATGCATCATATTTATTTGCGCATCATGTCAAGCATATGTTGTGGTGTTTTTTTCTTGTGTTGATTGTTGTTTCCGGTTTGTTCCTTCTCGATAGAGTTCCGAAAGTGTTCGGAGTGTGAGGATTCGTTCGACTTCGTTGGCTCATCTTCTTCATGGACTCGGTCTTCTTCCGAGAGGGATCTCAGGCAAGATGACTCATTTCCTTGGATACCATTACTATCATTGCCATGCTAGATGTATCGTTTTCTATCGCTATGTCACGCTACCTATCACTGTTTGATAAGCCTCCTAACATTGCCATGAAAAGCCTCTAACCCCTCCACATCCCAGCAAACCTTTGTTTGGCTATGTTACTGCTTGCTCAACCCTTCTTATAGCGTTTTTAGCTGCAGGTGCAATTGCTTCCGTGTGTCAACATGGACATTCTTTTGTTATATCACAATATTGCTGCTATTTAATTTAATGCACATATATACTTGATAAAGGGTGGAAGGATTGGCCTTTTGCTCGGTGTTTTGTTCCACTCTTGCCACCCCTAGTTACTTGTGAACCGGTGTTATATTCCATAATTGAGCGCTCCTAACATGCCCGGGGTTGTTATGGGGACCCCCTTGATTTTCGGGTCGGAATAAAACTTGTCTGGCAAGGCCCAACATTGGTACTACATTTGCCTAATAATTAATGAACTTGCATAGGGGATTTTTCGGACCCCATGGATAATTAATCAACAACCCGGGCCAGTGCTCCTCATGAGTGTTGGTCCAAACTAGAGCACCGTGCGGGGACAACCCGGGGCAACTCGGGAGGTTTCTATCAGGCCACCGTACGCTTCGCTTATCCTCCGTGTCCTGAGAACGAGATACGCGGCTCCTATCGGGATCACCGACACGTCGGGAGGCCTTGCTGGATTTGTTTTACCTTTCTCGAACGTCTTGAGTGAGGAACTCTGATTTTCTTCGGGCTATCTCGAGGTGTCGGATTCCCTTTGGAATTGCCTAGAATGATCACGAGAGCCGTGGTTGAGGTTATTCCCGCTGCGTGTGGTTAATTTATGATGGATGAGTTGGAGCACCCCTGCAGGGTTAATCTTTTCGAGAAGCCGTGCCCGCGGTTATGTGGCAAACTTGGATACTTTGTTTAACACCCGGTCATAGAAACTTGAAGTAAACTCTAATAAAATACACCAACTGTATGCGTAACCATGACTGTCTCTTCTCGTGAGTCCTTATCCGAAAGAGAACACGGTGGGGTTATATTTGACGTAATTAGGTCTCCAGGATCAGTTAGTGATCATTACTAGTTCACGACCATTATGCGTAGACCATCATACTTTACTTTGTGTACTCGTAAGTTAGTCACTCAAATAAATGCTTAGTCGCTTGATGCAGCCTCACCACTTAACCATACCTTACGTATTAAGTTGTAATAGTCTTGATACCCTTGGAAATGAGATTGCTGAGTCCCTATGGCTCACAGATTAGTACAACAATAGTTGCAGGTACAGGTAATGCGATGAGTTGACGTGAGCGCGTTGCTTGTTTGATTTGGAGTTCTTCTTCTTCTTCTTCAATCTTGAATGGGTTTCAGGCGACAACCTGGGATAGCAAGGATGGATGTAATTTTATCGTTTGATTTCGTCCGTAGTCGGACCCTGCTCTTCTGTATGATGATTGAGTATGTTATTGTATTGATGTGACTCTGATGTAGCTTGTGGCGAGTGTAAGCCAATTTCATATACTCATCTCTTCTGTACATGTACTTGTAATGATATCCATTCTTGCGAACGCATCGAGATGCACTTCTATTCCCGTCGAGGCCCTTGTGCCGAAATAAGGATATGACCGCATCTTGGGCGTGACAGATGTATTCCTAAAAATGGATAAATCAGAAAAATGCATGTCATGGCATATTTTCAAACACAATACACGTCAATTCAAGTTCCTTGTGTAAAGGGTAATTCACAAAGTACCTAACGACATTATGATAGTCATACTTAGCTCTGTTTGGTAGTGGGATGTAACCTCGAGTCGTTAGATGAAAACACGAGACTTGACTTTTGCCTAGGTCTAGCCCCACTAGGAGGGTAATGGCCTTACTCCTACTTGTACATTTAAAGACATGATAACAACGCACCTTTCCAGCCTTCTCATGGCATTTTCATTTTCAACCATTGTATATTGATATCTATGCATTTTTGGCCGTGTGATTTGTATGAAGTCGCTCCCATGCTTGCTTCCTTCAATAACACGAAGTGGGCCGTTGCTCACGCAAAATTTTTGGGTGTCCCTCGTTAAATTAGGCCTGGTTGGCTTCTCTCGCGCGGGTTTCTTCTCCTTTTTGCAGTTTTTTCTTTTTTTCTCTCCATTTTTTTCATTTTTTTCATTTAGTTTCTTCGTTTTTTTCATTTAATTTTTCTTTAGTTTCTTTTTTTGGTTTTCTTTATTATTCTACATTTTTGGTATATGTCAACAACATTTTTCTAGCACATGTCTAACATTTTCCTAGTGCAAATTAAACATTTTTGTAATATATATAGTTAATATTTTTTCCAAACAAATTTTCCGAATGCTTGATTAACATCTTTTATATACAATATTAAAATTTATTGAATACATTTTCAACATTTTTCTATACATTTTTTAAATGCTGGATTAACAATTTTCAAATAAAAAGATTAATATTTTTATGAATACATGGTCAATATTTTTGAAACACTTGTTAAATATTTTTCTAATTCCTTGACTAAATTTTTTATATACGTGGTCAAAATATTTTTTTATCATTTTCTAATGCATGGTCAACATTTTCTTATACACAATTAACATTTGTCAAATGCTTCATTAACATTTTTGAAATACTTGTTCAACATTTTTTCAAATGCTTGTTTAAGATTTTCAGATACATGATACAAAAATTCATCATTTTTTAATACCTGGTCAATATTGTTTCTATAGATATTTAACATTTTTCAAATGCTTGAATATCATTTTTATGTACATGATCATATTTTTTCATCATTTTTAATACATCATCATCAGTTTTAATTTTTTACATTCAACATTTTTCCGAATGATTGAGTAACATTTTTCAAATACTTGTTCAATTTTTAAAATGTTTTTTGCAGAATATTTTTTTCTAAACCCTAGAAAGTCTATTCATCGTCCAGGGTGTACAATAAGTTATTTTTCATTTGAGGTAATGTTACGTTCAATCTATAAATAAATTATATTTGGAATACAAATATTTATGTTTATTTTCATTGACCACATAAAATTTGACATAAGTAAACAAAAAATATAGGTCACAAGACCAGAAAAATTGTATTATATTTATATTTGATACTATTTTTGTATGTTTGTAATTTTACGTGACATAATTTTTTTTACGGTGATTATATTTTTTTTACCGTCTCTTTTTATGTATGAAATTGGACAAAATTTACGGAACGCAAAAATGATGGTGCATTGTTGTTGAAATAAAGGGGGTGGAGAATAACTATTCCTCACCCAAGGTGACGATATATATATATATATATATGTGTGTGTGTGTGTGTGTGTGTATACATGATATATATGTGTGTGTGTGTGTGCCCGCGCGCGCGTGTGTTTGTGTGTTTTGAAATACAAACAAAAGTACAAAAATTAAAGCAAAAAACGAAAAGAGAAAATGATTAAAAAAATAAAAGTAGCTTGTAGCCTGCCGTGCGCGTGTGGCGACCCATCTTTGTCGCCCCTTCAGCGAGTCCACCGGACTCGGTGAAGACGAGACATAGGGTCGCCCGTGGGGGAAAACATGCGTGAGGAAGGTGTCCCTTCTTCTCATCTCATCCGTGCAAACGCAACCATACATTTTTTTCGTGCTCGAACAGACAGGAGAAAAAGAAAAGAAGAAAGAAGATCGAGCGAGCGGGGGTAGTCCCACGAAAGCTTGGGCAGGTGATTGAAGTGCTCCATCGAATTGATGTGTTAAATTGTCGTTGCTACAATCCATTAGTGCTAGTAGAAAGCATGCGCTACTCCCCAGGCACCGATAATGACTTCCACTACAGTCCCCTCGCCTCCCTACTGCTCTTATCTATATACCCTCTCCCGGTCTCCTGTTGCGATGTGCCGAGGTCTCCTTGAGGATACATCCTAGGGCGGCTATGTCTCTCTCAAGGTAATTTTAACTTGTAGATCTGTAGTTTATATGCCCATCCTTTTCATAGTGTGCATAATTTCGAATCAAAAGGGAAGAATGAGGAATAAGTTTCGCATGGTGGCAACCATATGTGAGTTCCTACGAATATCTTAACGGTCCGGGTCGTCCCTCCGTTGTTTCGCTCTCTATAAGGCATAGTGATCTGAAGTGATTGTGTATGTATTCTTGGACATGCTATTGCAAAACAACACAGTTCCTGGTCCAATTCCCATATGAGAGAGAGTCATCATGGAGGGAGCATGTAAAATTCAGTTGCTTATATCAAGAACCTCAAGTATTGTAAGCGATGAGGACACTAATACCATAGTTATACCCACAACCTCGGCTACTATATATACTAGACCAATTACTAGAGTTTGCGCATACCAACTAAATTGTCACGTACTTCCGTCTTTTAGGAATGATTCTAATGTTTATGAGAATATGATACTGATTAAAATAGATACATTTATGTTGATTACTAATGAAGGGCCTAACATGGACAAAAGAGATGAAAACTGGAGCAAGACCAAGTATGGAAATGAAGGCGCGCGCATAGGAAACCAGCACGACGTTTCTAGTGGAGTTCTCAACACTTTGAAGCACTCATGATGACATAGAAGGACATGGACAAAATATACAAGATGCCCTTTCATAAATTTCGTACATAACTTATTATAGGTGCTGTGCCATCTCATTTTTTGGCCAGACCTATATAATTTCAAAATACTACTTAGTAGGCTGGTTTTAGAGTACGTATTCTAGGGAAAATGACCCAGGAGGTGTTTTAGTCCTACTTTGTCAAGGTTGGACAAAATGCCCTCTCTTTACCCCTATAAATACATCCCTTACTGCACCGTTTAGACGAGCTTTTTGTTTAGATAAAGTTCATCATAACTGCAACCCGCGTCCTTTGTTTGTGTTCTACGACCAGACCAAGACGTCAAAGAATCCCACTTCCATTAATAAAGTTTTCCTTTTACATTCACAACTATTCAGATTGCAATTTCAGTTTCTTACTTGCTCTTTGCTTGCGTGCAGGAAATAAACCCTCGTGTCAGGTTGATCATGCTTCGAGATGGTCAATAACCTTTCGGAGTTGATTTAGTGATTGCTAAGGAGCGACGCCCTCGCACGTTCGTAGTCGGATTGTCAAAGTCGACTACACCAAAAACGATAGTTACCATCTCATCGAAAAATAGGACACATTCTATAGGATCGAAAGTAGGTCTAGAGGGGGGGGGGTGATTAGACTACTTGACCAATTAAGAGTTTTGCCTATACCAAGTTTTAGGGTTGACAGTTTTTAGCATTTCATGGCAAGTCAAGTACACCCTACACATGCAAGTCTAAGAGTATATAGCAGCGGAAAGTAACAACAAGCATGTATAGAAAGGATTGAGTAGGAAGATCAAACGCAATTGTAGACACGATGATTTTTCCCATGGTTCCGATAGGTGGCTCTATCGTACATCCACATTTATGGAGTCTTCAACCCACGAAGGGTAACGGTCGTGAGAGTCCATAGAGGGCTCCACCCAAAAGGGTCCACGAAGTAGCAACCTTGACTATTCCATAACGGCTTTCGTCCACGAAGGACTAGCCTCACTATGGGTAGATCTTCACGAAGTAGGTGATCTCCTTTCCCTTACAAACTTCTTGGTTCACTCCACAACATGAAGTAGGAGGCCCCCAAGCGACACCTAACCAATATAGGAGGCACCACCCTCCAAAAGGTAATAGGCTCAGTAATGACGATGAACTCCTTGCTCTTGTGCTTCAAGATGATAGACTCCTCAGCACACAATCTCTCTCTCACAGGTTTGGCTTGGTAGAAGAGAGAGGATTGGTGGAAACCAACTTGGGGAGGCTAGAAATCAAGATCCATATGATTGGAGTGGAAGATCTTGACCTCAACACAAGGGTAGGTGGTTCTCTCTCAGAAAATCTGATAGGATAGGTATGGAATAGCAACTTTTGAATCTCGGTGAGACTGATATAGGAAACTCGGCTACACCGATAAGGTGACCAATGGTCAGATTTCCAATCTCGGTGACGCCGATCCAACATTCTCGGTGGGACCGAAAATGTGAATTTGCATAACAGAAAATTGGCAACCTAAACTCGGTGGCACCGGTATGGAATCGGTTGCACCGAAGTGGCTAGGGTTTGGCTTGAGTCTGTCTTGGTTCTGGAATCGGTGGCACCGAAGTGGGAAAGTTGGTTGCACCGATTTTGAGTGTTGGGTATAGAACAGACTTTGGTGGGAGAGTTTGTGGATGTTTTTGGCGACTATCACTTGTGCACGATTGAGCATATTGTTCACCAACAAAACCTTACCCCCTTTTAATAGTATTGGCTTTCCTATGGACTCAAAGTGATTTCTCACAAATATAAAATGTAAAGTCCTCTTGCTTGAATCTTGTCCAACCTATTTCCTTGAATCTTGGGGTTTGTCCACAATCTCCTTTTGCCAATCCTATCATTGAACATTTCCTGAAATATACTTGGTGGAAACATTAGTTCAATGACTTATATGTTGTTATTAATTATCAAAACCACCAAGGGAGCAAATGTGCTTTCAATCTCCCCCTTTTTTGTAATTGATGACAACATATAGATCAAAGCTTCGACATATGATAAAATCAATGAAATTAATCGTCGCTTTGAGAGGTATGTGATAATCAAGAGCTCCCCCTAAATTTGTGCATTATTTTGAATTTGCGTTTGAATGCAAATGCACAATCGATTAGGCATATGGGGCACTTCTTCCATGTCACATACAACTTGGTGGTGTGCGAGAATAATTTAGAATGAATAACATGGCACAACACACACAAGCAAATGTGAATGATCATCTCATGAGCATTAAGATGATAGGAAATGGTTGCATCACACATAACATAACATAGTAGCATAACACAAACACAAAAGTATCTCACATCACACCAAAAGAACCAAATGTTTTTGAAAAGCAAAAAAAACCAAATCGCTCTCTCGCTCGAAGCCTAAAGATCTATATACACTTATCCCCCTTTGGCAACAAGTTACCAAAAAGTTCAAAGGAATACATCTAAGCGTTCTTGGGCATATCTCCTCCGATTGTTGATGAAGGAGTCGAGATGACAGCGTCGGTGAAGATCTTTGCAGATGTCGTGGATGGAGCTGGAGTGGTCATTGATGGAGTTGAAGTTGATGGAGCTGATGGAGCTATTGGAGCTGGCACTATGGCAGATCTGGCCTGAGTAGTGAACTGAGTGCCAGGCCCTAGAGGTGATTCATCCTCATCATCATCATCTAAAGTAGAAGAGACCCGAGGGATGTTCACGGAGTCAACTTCATGCTGAAGTTCTGTGACTATCTTCGTCAGCCCGTCCACCTTATCAGTAAGGGTCTTGATTCTGGTCTCAAATATGCAATCAATAGATCCATTTTCTCGTTTCTAGATCATGGGATTTGAGCACTAGTGGCTCTATCTGCCTCTACCTCTGCCTGAGCTGCAGTTGAGGTGGGATGATCAGTATCCATCACCACAACATTATCCTCGAGATCTGGCTGTAGGGGCAAATGTGGGTGATCTAGGGAAAATATGTACTTCTCCAGTTTTGAGTTTATGAACATTTGGATGTAGGGTTCATAACAACATGAGCGCTTCTGATCAACAGCAACCCTCTTGATTGTCTCTACAATCAAGTCCATGACTCTGATCCTGGTGTGAGTGTCAAGGTGGATCAACATATTGATGGAGTGACCTCGGATCATCTTGTCATCTCCGGACTTGGGCATCAAGGTATGCCTCAGAATGGTGTTGATAGTGCGGAGGCCAGCCTGGAGAAAATAGATTGATCCTAGCCTGTGAAACTTCACATTTGCAGCAGGGATCTTCTTGTACATGTTAGCCATAGCATTGTGACTAGCCTTGGATTCTGAGTAGACATACAGGTCACCATCCCGTGCTTCAGGAACTCCTAAGATATCTGCCCATTCCTCAACAGTTGATTCATATCTCGCACCTTTAGTCATCCAGACAATTCTACCATCTCCGTGTAGGAGATATTCCCTAGAGGCAGTAATAACAGTTATTTTGTATCTCCAAAGTTTGTAATGAATGTTTCCATGCTATAACTGCAATGATTCTCGAGTCTACAAATTAAACGAGGCTTGGAGGGAAACTCATGTGCATGTGTGGTATAATAAACGGTAAATTGTATTCCTAGTCTTGCCTCTAAGACTAGCTCAAGTGTTGCATGATGGTCCTGTTTTCCTGATCATGGGCATGGCTATGCCGGCAATTTTGAGGGCACGATGTTGGTAGAACACTTGTGTTGAATCGATCCAAATTGATGTTATGCTATGAGATACATTCGTCACAAGTTAATGGTAAATAACACAGAGATGGTTAACGTTTGCATAATTCCTTAGACCATGAGATTATTGAGTTTCTTCATGCTTGCTTCATGAACTTTGGGGTTTGTTAAACGTCATCTGTAAATGGGTGGCTATTACGGCGGCTTACGGGTTCATGGAAAAGTATGTCAAGTAACTTGATAGATCAAGATTGGGATTTGCTCCTCCGACGGTGGAGAGATATCTCTGGACCCTCTTAGTGTTTTGGTATCCATCATCGTCTGGCCAGACACTTTGTGATTTGATCACGGGGATGCCGGAACACATGGACGAGAAAAGAGAACAATACCGGCAATGAGGTAACTGGCATAGTGGACAAGTTGTTGATCCATGAGGATGCCTACATGTCTCACCTCGGGTGATTGTAACATATCACGAAGCAACAGGAATAGCTCACGACAACTAGAGGTTCACTCGAATATTCATTCGTGTGGGTATAGGGGTCAATATGGGTGTCCACGGCTTCGATGTTGATCATTGATCGGAAGGGGTTCCAGGTCATGTCTATGCTTCACCGAACCTATAGGGTCACACGCTTTAGGGTCATCTATTTGTTGAATACTAGACAGGGAGTTCGAGAGAAAATCACCGAAAAGTTTCAGACACCGAAAAAGTTTCGGACAGCGGAAAAGTTCCGCAGACATGAGACCAGAACAGTTTCGGTAAAACTAAAAAGTAGTTTCAGGGGATACCATTAAGTCAAATTGGTTTCGGCACATGCCTGATAATTCTTGAAGGGTGCCAGAATCATTCTGGAAACTTCTGGGAATTTTTCAGAAGAAAAACTGGAAATGTTCCGGAGCTGCCGGAACCGCTTCAGATGCTTTTCGCAGATGAAAATCACTATTCCGGAATTGTTCCGGATCGCATTAAAACTTATTTTAGTGGGGTACTAGAATTGTTCTAAGCCCACATAAATATTTTCAGTTCGATCAGACGCTGAAAAATGTCGTCGTGAATAGTGAAAGTGCTTTTTGGATATTTATGGAAAAGCACCTTTTTGGATATTTCCAAAAAGGCTTCTAGAAGGGACTGGGGAGCAAGGTAGCTCCTCATGCCCCCCCCCCCAAAAGGGTTGGCCGGCCAAGGGTGGAGCTCCTCCATGGAGCTCCACATGGCACCCCTTTTCCTTCTTATTATCTTTATGTTTGACATAAAGTGGGGGTAGTTTGGTATTTTCAAGTCCCAACCCTACCCCTTGGTTTTCCTATAAATAGAGGAGATGTGGGCTGCCATCTCTTCATCCTTGTTCTCTCATACACATGCTTTGCTTTGCAAGCTCTCTCTCTCCCTCCCACGAAAAGAGTCTTTCGTAGAGCCGAAAGGCTGTCTGGGCGGCGAAGCCTTGCCGGATAGATGACACCATATGTGTGAAACCCCGTAGAGAGGTCGTAGTTTCGATCTTTTGCCCGAGGGGCTGTTCATGTGTCCTCCCGAAGGGCTGTCCGAGTCTCCGTTCGAGTTTAGAGGGTCCTCCCGAAGGGCTGTCCGCGACATCGTCCGGGGGACTGTCCGACCGCCTCCCGAAGGGCTGTCCGACGAGGGAGTACATCCTCGCGGTTGGGAGGTTGTAAAATCCTAGCTGCGGGGATCTGCACCAACGATCTCCACCGACTCTTCTTCCGCTGCGCTTCGAGTTGGTACGGATCAGATCAAACCTTGTATGCAGTCTCCATAGTGGTCCTGGGCGTGCTCGCTATACTGGAAATTTTTATTTTCTGTCGCGTTCCCCAACAGTGGCATCAAGAGCCAGGTTATGAGTAGATGCATGTTATGATCTAGAATACATGAGATGTATGGGTATTGCATAGTATAATTTTGTAGTAGATGAGATCTATTGCTGAAAATTATTTGTGCGGGTAGCAGATGAAATATGTTACCCGATGTTCCTGTTGCTTCTCGTGAATTTGCGTAGTCCTGATCTTGATGGAATGATGGAATCTTACAAAGTTCTGGCAATCCGCGATCCTTTCATACTGCTGCTGAGTATGCTGATTGACAGATCAACGAAGTGCTAACAGTTCTTTGGGTTCCACCATAGTTAAAGAAAGATGGATGTTTCGCAGATGAAAGGGCAATGCAGATATGATCTGCACGGGGGTCACGCGTATGACGAAGTTTAGTACGGGGCTCGGGATTTTATTATCTTGTGTTTCATACACCCTGGAAAGTTAATCTAGCAACTTGAATTATCATACTTGATGATAAACGTTGGTAGCTGCGGTTTGAGTCAAAACCTTAGAAGCCACGTAAAATAAAATTTTGTATAAACCGATTAGAGGCGTCTAACTTGGTTTTGCAGGATGGTTTGCATATGATGTGGTATAGCAATGCTCATATTCAATTTGATTATGTATGAGATGGGTATATGATGTAATTAACATGACCTGCGTGTCATGATTCGGCATGATGGCTGGAGCCATATGATTGCACTTTAATGACCTGCGTGTTAACCTTATGTAATGCACTTATTTTATTAGCTATAGAGATAGCAATATTATCTGGTGCATCGACAAGGTGGTGGAAATCTTCGCAAAGGTGAACATCGACGCGAATGCCGAAGACGAAGAAATACTTGACTTCTTCGTCAGAAAGGGCTATACCATATCATGCTATTATGAATTGCCTGAGATGTTTATCCCTCTTGATGCACCCTTCTTAATTGCGCGATAGTCGCTTTTTATTAGGGTGATCTCTCACTAAAAATATCAAGTAGTTAGTGTTCTCCCAAGTGTAGCACCGTCACGGCACCTATCTCTTCGGGGTATCACATGGTTACATGGGTACGAACGATTAGAGAAGTGTGAGGCGGGTGAGTTGAGACCTCGCAGCGAGATCACTTGGTTGTCTTGACGTTCAGGCATGAAAGTCATGAGCTCGGAACACACGCATCGAAAGATGAACAAGATTCACATAGAGATGTGATTGGCAAGTTGGCCTACCAATTGAAATTCTCGTCACTTGAGATGGTTACATCCTTGATGCTGAATTGAAAGTTGGGTCTTGCATCACTCACAATCAATTATGAGAGATATTGATTTGAGTGGGAGTGCACCTTAGAATAAAAATTGTTTATTCACTAGTGCCAAAAATCATTATGAACAAAGTCTAAGTGAACTTGTGTTTTCCGTTGTAGATCAAATGGCTCGCAACACCGCGTTCAACTTAGGCCCCATGTGAGAGAAAGAGAAGTTAGCTGCAAATGGAAACAACTATGCGGACTGGGTCCGTACCCTAAGGATTGTCCTCCGGGGTGCTAAGAAAGTGTACGTGCTTGACGGACCTCTTCCTCCTAAACCGGCGGCAATAGCCGCGGCAGACATACAAAATGTCTGGGCCACTAAGGATGATGATTACAACTTAGTGTAGTGCCTCATGCTGTCTTGCATGAGTTCAGAGCTTCAAAAACGTTTTGAATTCCATAACTCCTTTGATATGATCAAGGATCTAGATGCTCTTTACAAGTTTAATGCACGGTCTGAACGTTTTGACATCATGAAAATGATGGCGGAGACCAAGATGGTTGAGGGCAGTTCAGTTGGCGAGCACGTAGTCAATATGATTGGCTACGCTGAAAGGCTTAAAATCCTGGAATTCCCACTTCTAGAAGAGCATGTTATGGACTTGTTGCTAGGTTCACCCCCCCCGTCTTATGGCAGTTTTATCATGAACTACAACATGAATGGGATGGACAAAACAACAAATGAGGTGCCTGCCATGCTGAAAACTGCTGAAGGAGGACTGTAGAAAAATACAAGTTAATGTAATTGGCGTTTTGCTTGCTAGCGAAAATTATAAGTCTTGGGTATTTGATACCGGATCGGTTGCTCACATTTGCAGCTCGATACAGGGGCTTCAGAAGGTGCGCAAGCTAGCAAAGAATGAAGTCGTGATGCGTGTCGGGAACGGCACTGGGATCGCCGCTCAAGCCATCGGCATTATGCCTCTACGTCTACCTTCAGGATTTATTTTGGAACTTAGTAACTGTTATTTTGTTCCGTTGTGTAGAAACATTATCTCTGGATCATGTTTAGTACACGATGGGTACTCCTACAAGTCTGAGAACAATGGTTGTTCACTTTTTTGTAAGGATATGTTTTATGGATTTGCACCCATTGTTGGGGGCCTTTTCATACTGAATCTTGATTGTGGAAATGATGTCTTTAACGTGAATGCTAAACGCCTTAAGAAGGCTGATACCACCACCACTTACTTGTGGCACTGTCGGCTTGGCCACATCGGAAAGAAACGCATGCAAAGACTCCATAAAGATGGAGTTTTACCGTCCCTTGATTTTGAATCATTTGACACATGTGAAGCTTGCTTGATGGGAAAAATGACCAAGAAGCCGTTCACGGGTCATCCTGAACGGGCGGGTGAATTATTGGAAATAATACATAGTGATGTATGTGGTCCAATGAACACGGCCGCACGGGGTGGGTATTTTTACTTCGTGACTTTTACTGATGATTTAAGTCGGTATGGCTATATCTACTTGATGAAGCATAAGTCGGAAACCTTTGAAAAGTTCAAAGATTTTCAGAATGAGGTAGAAAATCATCATGAAAAAAAGATTAAGTTTCTACGGTCTGATCGCGGAGGCGAATATCTTAGTCATGAGTTTGGCCAACATCTGAGTGACCGTGGAATCATTTCACAGCTTACGCCTCCCGAAACTCCACAGCAAAACGGAGTGTCAGAACAATGTAACCGAACCCTGTTAGACATGGTAAGGTCGATGATGTCTCTTACAGATCTACCGATATCTTTTTGGGGTCATGCACTACTCACTGCCGCTTATAGATTAAACAGAGCGCTGTCTAAGTCTATTGAGACGACACCACATGAGATGTGGTATGGGAAGATACCTAGTGTGTTACATCTCAAGGTTTGGGGTTGTGAGGCATACGTAAAACGTTTATAGCCAACCAAACTAGAACCTAGATCAGACAAATGTTACTTTGTAGGTTATCCAAATAACACCATTGGATATGCCTTCTACCACTAGTCCGAAGGCAAAATGTTTGTCGCAAAGGTTGCACACTTTCTCGAGAAAGAATTTCTCGCTAAAGAATTGAGTGGGAGGATAGTACAACTTCATGAGATTAGTGAATCTTTGGCAATCGTTGATATGGCTAAGGAACCGGAAGTAATTCTGCAAATTATCCCTACAACCGAGCCGGAAGTTGTCGCATGTGATGCGGAAACTTTAGACAATGTTGTAACTGAACCGTGCAGATCAGGTAGGGCTATCCAGCCACCTAAGTATTTTCATAAAGAAATTTTCATTCTTGAAGATGATGAACCTGCGCACTACAAGGAAGCGATGGCGGGGCCTAGCTCAAGGGAATGACACAAATCCATGAGATCCGAAATGGAATCCATGTACGAAAATCAAGTTTGGAACTTGGAAGAACTTCCAGATGGCGTAAAACCCATTGGTTGTAAATGGATTTTCAAAAGAAAGACGTACGCGGATGGTAACATTACTATCCATAAAGCTAGACTTGCCGCGAAAGGGTTCGCACAAGTTCCAGGAGTGGAGTACGACGAGACTTTCTCGCCCGTAGCTATGCTTAGGTCTATTCGGATATTACTAGCAATTGCTACTTATTTCGATTATGAAATATGGTAGATGGATGTCAAAACGGCTTTCCTAAATGGAAACCTTGAATAGGATGTATACATGATACAACCAGAAGGTTTTGTCGATCCTAAGAATGCTGGAAAGGTATGTAAGCTTCAGAAAGCCATTTATGGTCTGAAGCAAGGATCAAGAAGCTGGAACATTCGTTTTGATGAAGTAGTCAAAGAGTTTGGCTTCATCAGGAACGATGAAGAATCTTGTGTTTACAAGAATTTTAGTAGGAGTGCAATAGCTTTTCTAATCTTGTATGTGGATGACATATTGTTGATTGGAAATGATGTGAATTTTCTTAGCGAAATAAAAGACTCATTGAAGAAGAGTTTTTCAATGAAAGACTTAGGTGAAGCGGCATATGTATTGGGCATCAGGATCTATAGAGATAGATCAAGACACCTAATAGCGCTTAGCCAAAGCTCGTACATTGACAAGGTGTTGAAAAGGTTCAACATGGAGAACTCCAAGAAAGGCCTACTCCCCATGTCACCTGGCACATTGCTTTGCAAGAATCAGAGTCCTCGGACCCTCGATGAGCGAGTACAAATGAATGATATTCCATATGCTTTGGCAGTTGGTTCTATTATGTATGCCATGCTATGTACAAGACCGGATGTTTCCTATGCGCTAAGTGTTAGCAGCCGGTACCAAGGTGATCCAGGATTGGAACACTGGGCCGTAGTCAAGGGTATTCTTAAGTACCTCAGAAGGACCAAGGATTTACACCTTGTGTACGGAGGTGATGAAGAGCTCATTGTAAGTTGTTACACTGATGCAGGCTTCATGACTGACCCAGATGACTTCAAATCTCAATCTGGCTATGTTTTCATATTGAACGGTGGCGCAGTTGATTGGAAAAGTTCCAAACAAAAGACTGTGGCGGATTCTACGACGGAGGCGGAATATGTTGCTGCTTCTGAAGCCTCCAAGCAAGCTGTCGGTATCAAGCAATTTCTTGAAGACCTTGGTGTGGTTCCAAGTGCTCTAGACCCGGTGGAGATCTATTGTGATAATAGTGGCGCCGTGGCTCAGGCAAGGGAGCCATGTTGGCACCATAAGACAATGCATATTCAACGCAAATACAAACTCATTCAACATCATGTCGAAGAAGGTTTGGTGAAAGTACGCAAAGTTCACACGGATCCGAATGTGTCAGACCCGATGACTAAGCCTCTACCACGAGCAAAGCATGAGCAACACCGGATAACCATTGGTGTTAGGGAAGCCATGTAACTGGATTATGACTCTAGTGCAAGTGGGAGTCTGTAAGAGATATGACCTGGAGGCAGTAATAACAGTTATTTTGTATCTCCAAAGTTTGTAATGAATGTTTATGTTCCATGCTATAACTGCAATGATTCTTGAGTCTACAAATTAAACGAGGCTTGGAGGGAAACTCATGTGCACGTGTGGTATAATAAACGGTAAATTGTATTCCTAGTCTTGCCTCTAAGACTGGCTCAAGTGTTGCATGATGGTCCTGTTTTCCTGATCATGGGCATGGCTATGCCGGCAATTTTGAGGGCACGATGTTGGTAGAACACTTGTGTTGAATCGATCCAAATTGATGTTATGCTATAAGATACATTCGTCACAAGTTAATGGTAAATAACACAGAGATGGTTAACGTTTGCATAATTTCCTAGACCATGAGAGTATTGAGTTTCTTCATGCTTGCTTCATGAACTTTGGGGTTTGTTAAACGTCATCTGTAAATGGGTGGCTATTACGACGGCTTACGGGTTCATGGAAAAGTATGTCAAGTAACTTGATAGCTCAAGATTGGGATTTGCTCCTCCGACGATGGATAGATATCTCTGGGCCCTCTTGGTGTTTCGATATCCGTCATCGTCTGGCTAGACACTTTGTGATTTATTCACGGGGATGCCGGAACACGGGAACGAGAAAAGAGAACAATACCGGCAACGAGGTAACTGGCATAGTGGACAAGTTGTTGATCCACGAGGATGCCTACATGTCTCACCTTGGGTGATTGTAACATATTGCGAAGCAACAGGAATAGCTCACGGCAACTAGAGGTTCACTCGAATATTCATTCGTGTGGGTATAGGGGTCAATATGGGTGTCCACAGCTCCGATGTTGATCATTGATCGGAAGGGGTTCTGGGTCATGTCTATGCTTCACCGAACCTATAGGGTCACACGCTTTAGGGTCATCTATCTGTTGAATACTAGACAGGGAGTCTGAGAGAAAATCACCGAAAAGTTTCGGACACCGGAAAAGTTTCGGATGGCGGAAAAGTTCCGCAGACAGGAGACCAGAACAGTTTCGATAAAACTAAAAAGTAGTTTCAGGGGATACCATTAAGTCAAATTGGTTTCGGCACATGCCTGATAATTCTTGAAGGGTGCCAGAATCATTCTGGAAACTTCTGGGAATTTTCCGGAAGAAAAACCAGAAATGTTCCAGAGCTGCCGGAACCGCTTCAAATACTTTTCGCAGATGAAAATCACTATTCCGGAATTGTTCCGGATCACATTAAAAATTATTTTAGTGGGGTACTAGAATTGTTCTAAGCCCACATAAATATTTTCAGTTCGATCAGACGCTGAAAAATGTCATCATGAATAGTGAAAGTGCTTTTTGGATATTTATGGAAAAGCACCTTTTTGGATATTTCCAAAAAGGCTTCTAGAAGGGATTGGGGAGCAATGTAGCTCCTCATGGGGCCCCCCAAGGGTTGGCCAGCCAAGGGTGGTGCTCCTCCATGGAGCTCCACATGGCACCCCTTTTCCTTCTTATTATTTTTTATGTGTGACATAAAGTGGGGGTAGTTTGGTATTTTAAAGTCCCAACCCTACCCCTTGGTTTTCCTATAAATAGAGGAGATGTGGGCTGCCATATCTTCATCCTTGTGATCTCATACACATGCTTTGCTTTGCAAGCTCTCCCTCTCCCTCCCACGAAAAGAGTCTTTCATAGAGCCGAAAGGTTGTCTGGGTTCCGGCAGGAACTAGTTCTGGATGGCGAAGCCCTGCCGGATAGATGACACCGTATGTGTGCAACCCCGTAGAGAGGTCGTAGTTTTGATCTTTTGCCCGAGGGGCTGTTCGTGTGTCCTCCCGAAGGGCTGTCCGAGTCTCCGTTCGAGTTTCGAGGGTCCTCCCGAAGGGCTGTCCGAGTCTCCGTTCGAGTTTTGAGGGTCCTCCCGAAGGGCTGTCCGCGACATCGTCCGGGGGACTGTCCGACCGCCTCCCGAAGGGCTATCCGACGAGGGAGTACATCCTCGCAGTTGGGAGGTTGTAAAATCCTAGCTGCGGGGATCTGCACCAACGATCTCCACCGACTCTTCTTCCGCCGCGCTTTGAGTCGGTACGGATCAGATCAAACCTTGTATGTAGTCTCCATAGTGGTCCTGGGCGTGCTCGCTATACCAATTTTTTTTATTTTCTGTCACGTTCCCCAACACTCCTTAGAAGTGTGCAGTGGAGTAGAACTGCATGATCATTTCATCATTCCAAGCTGTGAATTCTCTGCCAACGAACTCATCTAGACCTATGCAATGGAAGTTGTCCTGGACACTTCAAGAGTAGTCCTCATTCTCCTTGATGAACTTCGAATCAATGTACCGCATATCACTGATAGCTGGACTCTTGTCAAAGAGCATAGTCTCATAGAAGTCCTGCTGCTCTCTGGTATAGAATCTGTAGTCCACAACAGTCTTCTTCCTCTAGGCATAAGGATCTATTGCTCTCCATGCCCTCAATCCAGAATCCTTCCTCTTCTTCATGTCCTCAGCTAGTGGGTAGCTGTCATTATGAACTGGGAGGTGTGGTCTAAGCTTCATCAGTGTTGTCAAGTCATCCACATCATCAACTCTAGAAGCAGTTCCTTTGTTCTTCTCAAAAGCTAGAATCTGCCTAGTTGTCCTCTTGGGCTTCTCAGCAGCCTTCTTGGATGTGCTGGTCTTAGGCATAGAATTAGACATCAACTTCTTTGCCTTCTTCTTGGGAGGAGCCTTTGTAGCTAGCTCAACCTCCTCTTCCTCTGCAGCAGCAGCTTCTGGATCCTCAACATGGAGGTAGGCCTGCCAGTCACATGGATGATCCTTCCTAGACTTTTTCTCTCCTGCCTTCTTAGGCATAGCTCTCTTGGGGATCTCAACAGACATTGTTGCTCTGGCAGTCTCATGAGCCTTGAAGGTAGAAGCTGGTGCATATATTTTGCTGACAACTCTTCTAGAGGAAGTAGCTTCAGTTGCAGCCTTCTTGGCAGCCTTCTCTTGCTTCTTAGCAAGAATCTCCTCAGGCACAAAGTCTGAATCCTCTTCATCTGAGTTCTACTTCTTCCCGGTTCTGGTGGCAGCCTTGGGCAACCCATGAGAGCTGGGGGTGCCTGGATCTGAGAATGAACTAGGCTCTGGGCTTGTTCCTGAACTCATGTCTGCTCCCTGCTCTGACCTGTTCTGACTGTCTTATGAACCTGACATGCTGACCTTGTGAATAGAGTGTAGATGAGTAGAAGGAGATGAGTCATCACAAAATGAGGCTGTTTTTTTGAAATTTGAGCAGTGAGTTTTTCAAAAGTTTTGCAATCTGTCATATACATATCGGTACAGCCGAAATGAATTTCTTGGTGGGGCCGAGACAGACTAACTCCTTAACAGGAACTTGGCAGCCTTTTCGGTAGGAACGAAAAGAGCCACTCGGTTCCACCGAGTCAGTTCTCAGCAACATAGAAAAGTATATCGGTGAGACCGATATTTCCGATTCGGTTCCATCGAGATGTATCGGGCAGACAACAAAACCCTAGAAATATTCATCTAACTCGAGATTTTGCAGATTTGATTGGATGAATATATGAGCAAGGGGTGGCTCATAGATAAAACTAGGTCCAATGCGCAAGAATCAGAATGGGAGCGCAATAGAGATTGAATCCGTACCCTAGCTTGACGCGGATCTTCTATGGCAGCGACGTTGGTGTAGATTACGTCGACGACGGCGATTCCCAGCGGCGGAGGAGCTCGGGAAGTCAAGGGCGATGACCAGGGGTCTTGGGGCGGCATATTAGGGTTTCGAGGCGCGACGTTGAAGATAGAAATTTCAAAGCATTGGGGTCCACAACATATATACCCTTTACTATCGGTGATACCGATTTTATGTTTTCAGTGTCACCGAGTTTCACAACTGTCAGCTGACAGCGAAACTCGGTGTAACCGAGAATATGAAATCGATGTTACCAAGATTGAAAAACTAGATCAACCCTAGGCATTCGGTGAGACCGAGTTTTTGGAATTGGTTCCACCGAGTTGCACTTGGGAGGTTTTAATGGTCAGTCCTTGTCGATACGGAACTCCGAGTGCTCCACACACAGAGGGATCGAAAAGCACTTGTTCAAATTTTGTGATGCAACATGAATGGAATATGAGGTGAGAAAGCATAGATAGCTAAAGAGTGGTCCTAGGCATTCTTGTCCATCCAGTTGGCAAAAGATAAATCAAAAGCCAAATAGCAACAATTGGATGTTCTCGAATGAGAAAATAAATGCAGACCAACATGCTCACACAATAAGATGTCAAAGGAAATCATGACGAACATGCACAAACACACTAGCATCTAACAAGCACTTGGGCGATGACAAAGTCATCTATATATGAGTATTTGACTTAGGAGCCAAGTAAGAGTACTTGATCATAGGTCATACTCATCGTTTAAGCACAAGTGGGGTTACCACTTTTACATAAAGCATTTAGTGTTGTCACATACTAAGAGATGCTTTGACTCAAGAATTTGAGTAAAGCTCCCCCTTAATGTGACATCCCCCCATAAGAGGGATAAACTAACCGGGGGTTTTGTCGATGACGAATTCATGTTGGTGAGGTAGTTGTGGATGCTCAATGTTGATGAAGATCACCAAGAGTTGGGAGCATCCTTGTTGTTTCCTTACTCCTCTCACCTGCATGAGTTAGTCCCAAAATACAAGAGACAAATACAAGGATATCTATGGACATGGAGTGCACAACATGCGTTATGATGTCCATTGATTTGTTGATTACCTTGTCCCTTGCTTACCTTTGAGGGAATGTGTGACTCCTTGAACTATTGCATTGAGTTGATGTTGAATGAAAAAAGTCCTTGCCAATAATGAATGTGAGTGAATTTCATTGGCGGAGTCACCCCTCAAGAACTTACTAGTTCTTCTTCTTGGGAACCCACATCAAGTTGATGGGGATCCTTGGTGTTGGAGTAGCCTTTGTAGTAGTTGAGCTTGAAGTAGCCTTGGGAACCCACTCCACCAAAGCTAGGGGTTCATCTTCATATGAGTCAATGTCCTTTTGAAGCTTGTTCTTCCCTTCAGCTTGTGGTCTTGTGGTGGAAGGTCATCTTGAGTGTTTGTCCCCTTGAGAAGAGCATTTTCATACTTCTCCTTTTGAGGAACAAACTTGGGCTTGGGATATTGACCTTCTTCCCATTCGACTCCATTAGCGTTGAAGTAGCCAACACCATGATTCTTCCGGTATCCTCCATGCTTGCGAACAATTTCCTCAAATTGCTTACATCCAGCAAGACTCTTGTAGATACCCTTTTCGATAATTCCTTTCAATAAAGCATTTTCTTGCTCAAGTGTAACTTGGCTAAGAGAATCATCATTAGTGGAATCAATAGAACTACTAGAAGCAACATCATTGGGTTTAGCATTTTTATTGTTGCTACTAGATGAAGAACCTTTCTTGCCTTTGTTATTAGATTGCTTAGTTTTAACTTGAGGCATGAAAGTAGACACGAGTAGTCGTTTGGCTAGATAAGATGATGTCTTATTTCGGAGATCGTCATTGATAGCTTTGAGAAACTCATGCTCTTGCTCCAAGTTGAGCTTCTCGAAGCGTAGCTTCTCATGAGTTCTCACAAGCTCTCTATGATCTTCGAGAGTAGATTCATGAGCTAACTTAAGAGTGTTTAGTTCTTTAGTTAGTTGTTCTATTTTCATCTTATCATCATCAAATGACTTATCTTGACTAGCATGAGAATTATCAAGTTCATTTTGATCAATATCACTAGTTTTATCACAAAGCAAGTCATCATCACAAAGTAAATCATCTTCATCACTATCAAAATCAAGATATTCGGGGTGTGATACCTTGGGACCTTTAGCCATGAAGCAACTTCCACTCCCTTCGTTTGGTGAATCAAATAGATCGTAGGAGTTGGTAGTCACTAGAGCAATTCCGGCAACACCTTCATCTTGACTATAGTCGGAGTCGGAGTGATAGCTTCTCTCGGAGTTGTTGTCGGAGTCGGAGCCGGAAACCCATTCACCAACATGAGCTTGATGTTTTCTTCTTGTGTAGCTCTTGGTGTGCTTGTCCTTCTTATCCGAATCTCTACTTCTCCTTCAGTGTCTTCATTCATAACAATCATCTCTACTCCTTCTCTCTCTTTGTGGTGATTCATTCCTTGAGCTTTGTCTTCGAGGTGACTCTTCTCTTATTTTGTAGGGAGCCGTGCACTCATTTGAGTAGTGTCTGGGCTTCCCACAATCGTAGCAATTGCGGTCACAACTTGACGAATGCTTCTCTTCATATCTTGAGTTGGAGTTCCTTTCTTTGCTTCTATTCTTGTAGAATTTGTTGAATTTTTTGACCATGAGGCTTATCTCTTTATTGGTGACAAGGTTGTTGCTTGAAGTTGTGGGAGCATCACTTGTGGCTTTGTAAGCACCGCTAGACTTGTGATGAAGCTCTTCTTTATCTTTGAGTGTAATCTCATGAGAAACAATCCTTCCAATGACTTCTGTAGGCTTGAGATCTTTGTAGTTTGGCATCATTTGGATTAATGTGCACACGGTGTCGTATCTCTCATCCAAAGCTCTAAGTATCTTCTTGATGATGAATTTGTCGGTCATTTCTTCGCTTCCTAAGCCGGCAACCTCATTGGTGATGAGAGCTAGCCTAGAGTACATCTCTGCGACTCCTTCACCATCCTTCATCTTGAACTTGTCAAGCTGACCTTGAAGAACATCTAACTTGGATTCTCTCACGGACTAGGTTCCTTCGTGCATATGAACCAAAGTATCCCAAATCTCTTTTGCATTCTCAAGACGGCCGATTTTGTTGGATTCTTCGGGGCATAAGCAGTTGAAGAGAATGTCGCATGCTTGAGCATTGAATTGAAACATCTTCAATTCATCCGCGGTTGCTTCACGATCCGATTCCCGTCGATCCGCAAAGAACTCACCTTGCAAGCCAACACGAACAACAACCCAAACGGTGGGGTTATGACCAAGGATATGCATTTTCATTTTATGCTTCCAAGTAGCAAAATTTGTGCCATCAAAGTACGAACCTCTACAGTGATAACTTCCCTCACTAGACGCCATACTTCTCCTAGGTTGTGAGACCTAAGCAATGGAGACCAATGGTTTGATACCACTTGTAGGATCTAAAGTAGGTCTAGAGGGGGGGGCTGATTAGACTACTTGACCAATTAAGAGTTTTGCCCATCCCAAGTTTTAGGGTTGACAGTTTTTAGCATTTCATGGCAAGTCAAGTACACCCTACACATGCAAGTCTAAGAGTATATAGCAGCGGAAAGTAACAACAAGCATGTATAGAAAGGATTGAGTAGGAAGATCAAACGCAATTGTAGACACGATGATTTTTCCCGTGGTTCCGATAGGTGGCTCTATCGTACATCCACATTTATGGAGTCTTCAACCCACGAAGGGTAACGGTCGTGAGAGTCCACAGAGGGCTCCACCCAAAAGGGTCCACGAAGTAGCAACCTTGACTATTCCATAACGGCTTTCGTCCACGAAGGACTAGCCTCACTATGGGTAGATCTTCACGAAGTAGGCGATCTCCTTTCCCTTACAAACTTCTTGGTTCACTCCACAACACGAAGTAGGAGGCCCCCAAGCGACACCTAACCAATCTAGGAGGCACCAGCCTCCAAAAGGTAATAGGCTCGCTAATGACGATGAACTCCTTGATCTTGTGCTTCAAGATGATAGACTCCTCAACACACAATCTCTCTCTCATAGGTTTGGCTTGGTAGAAGAGATGGTATTGGTGGAAAGCAACTTGGGGAGGCTAGAAATCAAGATCCATATGATTGGAGTGGAAGATCTTGACCTCAACACAAGGGTAGGTGGTTCTCTCTCAGAAAATCTGATAGGATAGGTATGGAATAGTTTTGAGTGCTTCTCTCTTGAGTAGGTGATGGTGAAGGGGTATATATAGGCATCCCCAAAAATCCAACCGTTGCACACAAAATGACCAACTCGGTGACACCGATGTGTTAATCTCGGTGGTACCGAAGTGACCAAAATGTGGCAACGTTTGAATCTCGGTGAGACCGATATAGGAAACTCAGTTGCATCGATAAGGTGACCAACGGTCAGATTTCCAATCTCGGTGATGCCGATTCAACATTCTCGGTGGGACCGAAAATGTGAATTTGCATAACAGAAAGTTGGCATTAAACTCGGTGGCACCGGTATGGAATCGGTTGCACCGAAGTGGCTAGGGTTCGGCTTGAGTCTGTTTAGGTTCTGGAATCGGTTGCACCGAAGTGGGAAAGTTGGTTGCACCGATTTTGAATGTTGGGTATAGAACAGACTTTGGTGGGAGAGTTTGTGGATGTTTTTGTCGACTATCACTTGTGCACGTTTGAGCATATTGTTCACCAACAAAACCTTACCCCCTTTTAATAGTATTGGCTTTCCTATGGACTCAAAGTGATTTCTCACAAATATAAAATGTAGAGTCCTCTTTCTTGAAGCTTGGCCAACCTATTTCTTTGAATCTTGGGGTTTGTCCACAATTTCCTTTTGCCAATCCTCTCATTGAACATTTCCTGAAATATACTAGGTAAAAGTGTGAGTCCAAGAGACAATGTATGTTGTCATGAATTATCAAAACCACCAAGGGAGCATGTTGTACTTTCAAAGCCCACGTCCCCTAGCGCCTCCCTCGCATGAAGCATGAGCCGCCATCTCCACTTTGACACCACTGCCCCCAGGAGGTGCCGCCTGCGATCACCAAGGTGCGTGGCCGCATCTGCCACTACATGGGAGGCAAAGGATTCGGCGGTGCCTCTAGCTCTCAGGTTGTGGTGCTCGAGGCTGAGTATGTGGTGCGACAGCAGGCGAGGTACGACAAGCGCAATTTGGGTCGCTGCACTGCGTTTGCCAAGACGGACGTGACACCAGAATGGGCCCGCAAGATCCGAACCTCGCCGCGGCGTGGGCGCTCGTCCGCTCCGTGACCACTGTGGAGATGGCCGCCAGGTGTCGTCGCCGCCTTGATGGCAAGCTCGTCATGATCGGCAAGGAGTGGTTGCTTAGAGACTGCTCCACCAATGCCGGTCGCGGAAAGGCTGCCGCATGACGCAACAGGAGGCAGAGCGGCAGGCAGCCACCGGACAAGGCTGTCGCGGCTCACCGGCGCCGTTCCGTTGCTGAAGGGACCACGACGACGAAGATGACAATGACTATGGCACGAGCGGAAACGGCGGTGCGGCAGGGCAGGGCGTTCACGCGTACGAGGTGGTCGTCCGATATAGGGTTTAGTTTTTTTTAGTTTTTAGTTAAATGAAAAAATAGACCTTTTTATGTAAATCATATCCGAACTTGAATGAAATCCGCAGTGTTTTCACGAATTTCGTTCGGTTGGTTCGAATTGTGATAAAAATCTATGCGATTATGGTTGGATGTCGTCCTTCCGCATTTGTGTCCGCGAACTGACCCCCTTTGTCTTCATGGACGCGGGATGGAATTTATGGGTTATCATTGGAAATGCCCTTAGATACACCATGGCCGTGATAATCCATTCTATATGGATTACAATGGTGTCTATGTAAAACAATGACTTTCATTAATGCTACACAATCCTTCAGTTGATTTCTCCACACTTGATATTATTGATGGTGCCTTCAGGAAATTTTGATCCAAGTAATTAAGAAGATTTATTTTTAGAACTGTTGGGACTCCTCTTACTAAATAAAACCTATTTCTAAACAATTTTATATTACAGGTTGTCTTGCCAACATAACATTTGAAACTTCGGACTATGTAACGTATTGAAAAAGAAAAAGAAAATATCCACACGAATCTTCACGTAAGATCAATGATACAAAACTTAGATGTGCAATACTTATGTCACACCTAGATATGATTTAGCAAAATCATTTTTTAATTTCCCATCGTATATCCGTGTTACTATTACAATTGCTCTCGCCATCACATTCGTCCATTTATTGTCAGGTTTAATAGAAGTGTCTATGAAAAACATGCTGGTTGTTTTAATCCAATCGCATAAGTTCCATCATGTGCTATCTCTATTTTCTTTGGGCCCTTTCTTTGTTCCGGATCTGGATGTAGCTTTCTTTCTTTTTCCGCGGATGGCATACATCGGACGCTCATAGTAGAATTTTGCTGGTTATTGACCCGGTCATCCCAAGGTGTTCTAGTCCAAGACTTCACCGATGATTGGATCGAGATTGTGACAGTCACTTTGGGTAAAGTCGGCAGCGTCAACAACACTTTTTGTAATGGTCAGTGCTAGGCGCCGGCGGACCGACCCAATTTTCGGCCGGTCGCCTAGCACCCGATCGATTCAATTAGATTAGAGTACTGCTGGCCATTAGATACGTATAATCGTCACTGTCTTCCCACACGCTGGTCTTCACGTACCCCCCGACAAAATAGGATCACGGACTAGATGCAGCTCGCACACATCAATTGTATCGGTGGCAAGAGTCTTCGTCTTCCAGCAGCGCTGGCCACCATCTCCGCCATAGCAGCCTTCTAGCTGCCCCGTTCACATTACCTCTCTCCATCCCCGCTGGTAGCAAATTTCCTGTTAGTAGCAGCAAAAAACAGGTCACAGGTAGTAGCTTTTCCTTCGTCGCCGTTACAGCCATGGTAGTGTCGTCGCTGCCGGCCGTGGCACTGCTCCACACCGATGACAACACTGCTCCTTCCGGTCACAACACCATCTGCTGCTCCTTGGTTCCAGCACACGGGAATCATGGTAGCACTGGCGTCGGTCGCAATGCTCCTCACACATCGATGGTCGCTGGCACCATGGCTCGCTTCGCGTCACAGCTCTGGCGACACCACTGTAGCGTCATCATAAAACGTTGCAGCTCTGGTTCATATGGATGTAGCTTCTTAATACACGGTTGAAGCATTTTTGTGACCACAACATTGACGGTTGCAGCTCCGGCGACACGACTGTAGCGTCACCATAAAAAACTTGTAGCTCTGGGACACATGGATGTAGTTTCATAGTACACGGTTGAAGCATTTTTGCGATGACAGCATCACCGGTTGCAGCTCTGGCGATACCACTTTAGTGTCACCACAAAACGCTTGTAGCTTTGGGGCACATGGATGTAGCTTCTTCAGTACACGGTTGAAGCATTTTTACGACAATAGCTTCTTCAGTACACGGTCTCCGACTGCTTGCAGCCCCGCGGTGCCTCTCCAAAGATCCCCATTGCAGCATAACGCCTCGCACACCTCCAACTCGTTGCCTTCTCGGTGCTCTGCGCTGTTGTAGGAACTGGAGTGCGTCCTCGCCGCCAGCTTCTTGCAGCACCACGGCTAACCACGCCACTCCAAAAGGTCATCGTTGTAGCAAAACGCCGTCGCGCCCTCGGTCTTCTCATGAACGGTTGTAGTGGTCTCAACACCGGTGGTAGCAAAACACGCAACCGGTTGAAGCAACAAGGTCGTCGCCGCTGTCGGTGTTCTCGTAAACGGTTGTAGCAATCGTCAACACCAATAGTATCAAAACACGACACTGGTTGCAACAAAGCGTTGTTGCCGCTGTCGGTGTCCTCGTGAATGGTTGTGGCCATTGTCAATGCCGGTAGTAGCGAAAGACAACACTGGTTGCAGCAAAAAGACGTCGAAGCTCTCGGCGTCGTCATGAATGATTGTAGCAATCGTCAATGCCGATGGTAGCAAAAATCACTGACGGTTGCAGCAGAAACCTCGTGTCGTGTCGTTGCCGTGATTGGTTGCTGCAATTGTTCGTCATTGGTCGTAGCATCCTGTAGGCCTATTGCAGCTTTGTATACTGCCAATTCCTAGTTCTTGGTGTTCATGGTCGGATCGAAGGAAGAGTTGGTAACAGAGATGTTATAGTTGTAGATGATGCAGCGGGTTTGAAGACGATGGGAGAGACATAAGCAGACGTGTCCGGAGAAAATGAGTGGAGGAGGATGCAGCGGGAAGAGATAAGGCTGAAGGAAAAAACAAAATCCCATGGGACCACAACCACAAGCCAGCGATGCACATAGGATGCGACCGGCGGAATTTCGGCCGGTCGATCGGGTACGAACCTTTACCTTTTGTAATAGACGCCTGCGTGCATGTGGGCATCATTGCACATCGACCAATTGTCACGCAAATGAAATGGTGCATCACGTCCAAGTCTATTTTTGACAAGGGTGGATTACTTTTTTATTTTTATGTCCCTAGTTTCTTAGTTCTCTTCACCTTTTTCCGTCCATCTTACTGTGTTCATTTTTCCCTTCCTCCACTCGTTCGTGCCTCACAAAAGGCCAAATAGGGCCTTGTCGTCGGATCACAGCCTTTGAACGTCACAACGCCAGTGCTGACGCATGGGACCAACATGTAAGGCCATATGCATTCGCATCACCATTGCTCACGTGTGGGATCGTCATATAAGGCCACATGCATTCGCATCGCCCGATGCTGACGCATGGGACTGTCATGTAAGGTCGCATGCATTCGCGTCACCGGTGCATACAGTCGCATGGGACCCACATTTGACCGCATGCATTACTGATTGTGCATGGTCGGTTGATCCTACAAAGTGAGTGGCTGACGTGTGGGACCCACGGGCATGAAAATTGAATAAGTGTCGCCTGCCGTTTCCACATAGGCAACTGCCCACGTTTTGACACAAGGGGAGTTGCGCCGCCGTGCCTAATGATGGTGGCTTAATGCCGCAAACCCACCCCTTCTCGTGCCATATCTGCAGCCCCCATCCCATTTCCTTGCTCGCCTTCACAACCTTATTCACTGCCGGCGCCACTGCAACACAAACCCTAGATCCTCCTCTCCCTCCTCCCTGTTAGGGCATTCCCTGCCTTAGTGTTTTGGTGACGATGAAAACTCACTTTTTGATCTAATCGTGTGCCAAGTTCTTCAGGTACTCTGTGTTTGATGCAAGATGCCCTCCGGACAGAAAAGAACGAAGACGGTGTTCTCTACGTGTTTATTTCTTTGGTCGTAGAAATCTCGTACTATTAAGAGGGAATTCACATTAGAAGGTATTGGGTTAATCATGCACATGCACATTCTTTGTCACCCACCGCATATCCTTCCGTTCATCGAGAGAGAGGTCCTCAATCTCTAACCAAGCAGTGTTTTTACTCCTAAATGGTCGTACTGCTGGTCCTAGCGATTGTACCACTTGGATCGGTATGTCCGAAACAACTACCGCCCCAGGGGCGAAACCCTGGGGTTGCTGCTCTCAGGGGGTTGCCAGTAGTTGTACCGTTGCCTCCGGGCGGTTGTACCGCCTTCAGTCTAGCCAACCCTAGGAAAGTGGCTTTAGGCAGTTGTTCCGGCTCAGTACCGCCCTACCACCGGACACGGTTCTGTTGTGGAGCGGTTCTTGGGTGGTGGTGTCCCGGTTGTTCTAGTCAACTCATGTTGAGTGGTACTACTGGTGTCTGGAGCGGTTGTACTGCTCGAGACTTAGTCACCACCCGTGCTTGGTCCTGGCGGTTGCACCGATACAACCATCGTCTCTTCTGCCACTCGAGGGTGACACATCTCTATTCTCAAGCGGTTGTTGAGTGGTACTGGAGTTGTTATTCCGGTTGTTCATCTCAACCGGTACTACTGCCCGTGTCACCGGTCGTACCGCTCGCTAAGGATTTCTATAGGATACCCGTGTGTATTGGTTGTACCGGTGCACGGAGCGATTGTACCGCTACAGTGTAAAAACGGCTGTAACGGTTGGATTTGGGGGGCTCTATAAAAGAGTGTGGTTCTTCCACCTACCTTCTTACCTCTTGCCTCTCTCTCCTGCATTAGATCTTCAACCTTTCTTGCCCGGTCTCTCTTCCTAGCCACTCAAACTTGTTGATTTGCTGGGGAATGAAGGAGGAGACCTAGATCTACATTTCCACCAAAGAAAACTTGATCCCCCATACTTTCTTGTGTGGATTTTGTTACTCTTGGGTGTTTGAGCACCCTAGACGGAAGTGGTCACCTTGAAGCCACAATCCATTATGGTGAAGCTTCATGGTGGTGTTGGGAGCCTCCAATTAAGTTGTGGAGATTGCCCCAACCTCGTTTGTAAAGGTTAGATCGCCGCCTTGAAGAGCACCACTAGTGGAATCACGACATCTCGCATTGTGTGAGGACGCAATGAGAATGCGGTGGCCTTAGTGGCTTATTGGGGAGCATTGTGCATCCAGATCACTCCAACGGAGACGTACTTCCCCTCAAAGGGAAGGAACTTCGGTAACACATCCTCGTCTCCACCGGTTCCACTTGAGGTTATTTCTTACCTTTACTTTGTGCTAGCTTTACTTGTGGTGTATCCTTTGCTTGGTTTCTTGCTTGTTGTTGTTGCTAGCATCATACAGGTTGTTCACCTAGTTGCATATCTAGACAAACATTTTTTTTGCAAAACCTAATTTATTAAGAAAAGATAATTTTTGTTAGTTGCCTATTCACCCCCCTCTAGTAAACCATATCGATACTTTAACTGCCCTTCCACATCGGTGGCATGGCCGCGTAGTATCACTCTTCGTGAAGCCAAGCTTCTCGCCATCTGTGATGTCCTAGCGCCGTTGGACACGCTTCTGCGAGTGGGATGGGTTCTGAGTGTGGGGAGACTTCTGGTAGTGCACGTCCTCGCCGTTGGTACGGTCCCCTTTGCGCGTGTCGTCCATAGGTTTCATGCAAGTCTATCGCTGGAGGAGAGGGTGCATTCAGGCCTCCATCCTAACAAGACAACATGGCCGCAGATCCTCGAGAAGGACTGCGCCGCTCGGGTGAGTGCATCGATGGCCCCAACCCGATGCCGCACTTTAACGTCGTCGACGATCCTTTTGGGATGATCTTAGTTTCAACAAACATACATACATTAATGTCTATAAATATAAGTAACACAATCATCAACTTTCAAAATATACGATCCTTAAAGAATATTTACCCACCATTCATTTTATCATATTAGCATAGCATGGCTCTGTCTGCCACATAAATACAAATGTTAAGAACCACTGTGTTAAGCTAAGCAATTGGATCGTACTTTTTAACGCACTTCAGCATTTATACCTCACTTAATACATGAGTGTGAACCATGGACATAGCATATAGGTGGAATAGAATATGGTGGTAGGTTTCAAAGGGGTAAAAGTGGGCAAGAAAGTCTCGCATCAACTAGGCAGATCAATGGGCTATGGAGATGCCCATCAATCGATATCAATGCGAGGAGTAGGGATTGTCATGCAACAGATGCATTAGAGATATAAGTGTATGAAAGCTCAACTGAAGCTAAGTTAGTGTGCATCTAACTTGCTTGCTCGTGAAGACCTTGGGAATTTAAGGAAGCCCATCATCGGAATATACATGCCAAGTTCTATACTGAAAAGTTCCGACTAGCTTATGAAAATGACCAAACATGAGACTCTCTATATGAAAAACATGGTGCCAATTTGAAGCACAAGTGGGGAAACAGAGGTAGTAGCACCGTCCTTTCTCTCTTTTCTCTCCATTTTTCTCCTTTTCTCTTTTTTCTTCTTTCTTTTCCCCTTTTTTTCTTTCTTTCTCTTTCTCTTTCTTCTTCTTCTTCTTCTTCTTCTTCTTCTTCTTCTTCTTCTTCTTCTTCTTCTTCTTCTTCTTCTTCTTCTTCTTCTTCTTTATTTTTCGTACGGAGTCTCATCCCGACTTGTGGGGAAATCATTTTCTCCCTCATCCTTTCCTCACTATTACAACACTCTAACAATGAAAAACATCACACATCTATCTGCTTACAACTCGATATGAAAACTACTAAACAAGATGACTCTATATGAATGCCTTTGGTAGTGTACTGATACATCTCCAACATATCTATAATTTTTGATTGTTCTATCCTATTATATAATCATTCTAGGGTACTTTTTAAGAATTTACTTGCTGTTTTAATATTATTTTTGAGCACTAACCAATTAACCCAATGCCAAGTGTTAGTTACCGTTTTCTGCATGTCTTTGGCTTTTCAGGAATACTGTACCAAACAAAGTCCAAATATCCCGATTTTTTTGATGAATTTTTCTGGACAAAAATAAGACCTGGAAGCTTCGGAGGAAGGCCAGATGGCACATGAGATGCCCAAAGCCAACAGGGCGCGCCCAGGGGGGTGGGCGCGCCTTAATGGGTTGGGGACACCTCCTAGCTCTCCTGGCCCTATTCTTTGGCCTATAAATTCACATATATTCCAAAAACCCTAGAGAGCCTCCCAAAACACTTTTTTCACCGCCACAAGTCTCTGTTTCACCGTGTATCCATCTGGATCCCTATTCCGGTGCCTTGCTGGAGGGGGGATCAATCACAGAGGGCCTCTACATCAACCTTGCCGCTCCCATGGTGATGTGTTAGTAGTTTGCTCCTTCTCGAGCATGCGTTGGTTTCCCATGAAGAGAAACGGTTTGATGCAGCAAAGTAGGTAAGTATTTCCCTCAGTTTTTGAGAACCAGCATATCAATCCGGTAGGAGATACAAGCGAGCCACCAATAGATATACCCGCACAAGGAATCAAACTCTTGCACCCAACGCTATAAAGGAGTATTCAATCCCTTCACGGTTATTTGCAAGGATGAGATCTAGTAGAGATAGATATAATAGGATGCTTGAACGAAAAGTAAAACTAAAAGTAAAAACAATGCAACAACTATTTTTGGTGTTTTTGGTTTTAGATATGAAAATATAATATGGAAAATAGACCCGGGGGCCATAGGTTTCACTAGATGGCTTCTCTCATGATGGCAAGTATTACAGTGGATGAACAAATTACTGTCGAGCAATTGATAGAATAGCGAATAGTTATGAAGATATCCAAGGCAATGATTATACATATAGGCATCACGTCCATGACAAGTAAACTGAAATGATTCTGCATCTACTACTATTACTCCACACATCGACCGACTCCTGCCTGCATCTAGAGTATTATGTTCATGAAGAACAGAGTAACGCATTAGGTAAGATAACATGATGTAGAGGGATAAATTCAAGAAATATGATGAAAACCCCATCTTTCTACCCTTTATGGCAACAATACAATACGTGCCTCGCTACCCCTACTATGTCACTGGATGAGGACACCGCAAGATTGAACCCAAAACTAAGCACTTCTCCTATTGCAAGAATTACCAATCTAGTTGGCCAAACCAAACCAATAATTCCAAGAGACTTGCAAAGACATGAAATCATGCATATAATAATTTAGGAAAGACTCAAATAATATTCATGGATAATCTGAACATAAACCCACAATTCATCGGATCTCGACAAACACACCGCAAAAGAGTATTACATCGAATAGATCTCCATGAAGATCATGAAGAACATGGCATTGAGAAGCAAAGAGAGAGAAGAAGCCATCTAGCTACTAGCTATGGACCCATAGGTCTGTGGTGAACTACTCACGCATCATCGGAGGGGCAAAGGAGTTGATGTAGATGCCCTCCTTGATCGAATCCCCCTCCGGCAGATTACCAGAAAAGGCTCCAAGATTGGATCTGTCGGAAACGAAGGTTTCTGACAGCGGAAAAGTGTTTTAGTGGCTTGTTCTGATAATGATGGAATATTTGGGTATTTATAGGATGAAGATTAGGGTTAGAGGAGGTGCCAGGGGCCCACAAGCCTGCCCGGCATGGGGTACCCCCTGGCCACGGCAAACAGGCTTGTGGCCCCATGGCAGCTCCTCCGCGTTGTTTCTCAAGTCTCGTGGCTTCCATATTTTCCAGAAAAACCTTTCCAGAGGTTTTATTCCGTTTGGACTCCGTTTAATATTCCTTATCTACGAAACTCAAAAACAAGGAAAAAACAGAAACTGGCACTAGGCACTAGATTAATAGGTTAGTCCCAAAAATAATATAAAATAGCATATTAATGCATATAAAACATCCAAAACAGATAATATAATAGCATGGAACAATCAAAAATTATAATCCGTTGGAGACGTACCAGCATCCCCAAGCTTAATTCCTGCTCGTCCTCGAGTAGGTAAATGATAAAAACAGAATTTTTGATGTGGAATGCTACCCAACATATTTATCCATGTAATATTCTTTATTGTGGCATGAATATTCAGATCCGTTATATTAAAAACAATAGTCTAATATTGACATAAAACAGTAATACTTCGAGCACACCAACAAGGTAGTCGTGTCCTTTCGAAATAACATGGCCTTAGAAAGTTATGCCTACAAAATCATATGGTCTGGCTATGCTCCATCTTCCCCACACAAAGTATCTAAATCATGCACAACCCCAATGAACAAGTCAAGCAATTGTTTCACACTTTTGATGTTCTCAAACCTTTTCAACTCTCATGCAATACATGAGCGTGAGCCATGGATATAGCATTATAGGTGGAATAGAATATGGTGGGGCTGCAAGAAAAAAGGAGAAGATAGTCTCACATCAACTAGGCATATCAACGAGCTATGGAGATGCCCATCAATAGATATCAATGTGAGTGAGTAGGGATTGCCATGCAACAAATGCACTTAGATCTATAAGTGTATGAAAGCTCAAAAAGAAAACTAAGTGGTCGTGCATAATGAATATCCACTAGTTATATGAAAGTAACACAATAGGAGATTCTCTATCATGAAGATCATGGTGCTACTTTGAAGCAGAAGTGTGGAAAAATATAGTAGCAATTATCCCTTCTCTCTTTCTCTCATTTTTTTTATTGTGGTGGGCTTCTTTGGCCTCTTTTATTTTTTTGCTTTGGGCTTCGCTAACCTCTTTTATTTTTGTAAAGTTCGGATACTCGTCCCAACTTGTGAGGGAGTCATAGCCTCCATCATCCTTTTCTCTCATGGGACAATGGTCTATTAATGAAAAATCATCACACTTTTATTTACTTATAACTCAAAGAAAAAGAAATTACAAATCGATTCCTATGACAAGATAAAACTCTATATGCAATATGAAGTGATGATGCAAGTCATAGAAAAACTACATGGTGGAAGTTGCATGGAAATATATCTCAGAATGGCTATGGAAATGCCATAATAGGTAGGTATGGTGGCTGTTTTGAGGAATATATGGTGGCTTTTTTGAGGAAAGAGGGTTTGATGTACCGGCGAAAGTTGCGCGGTACTATAGAGGCTAGCAAAGATGGAAGGGTGAGAGTGCATATAATCCATGGACTCACATTAGTCATAAAGAACTCACATACTTATTGCAAAAGTCTATTAGTCATCAAACAAAACATTAGACGCATGCTCCTAGGGGAGATGTTTGTAGGAGTTAACCATCGCGCGCTCCCGACCCTCACACAAAGGTCGACAATCATTAGACAGGTCATGCTCCGACTTCGTTACATAGCGGTTCACCATACGTGCATGCTACGGGAATCACAAGCTTTAACACACGTATCTCTTCATTTCACAACTACTCACTAGAATGAATCTCATATTACCACCCCTATTATCTCAAAACTATATGCAAGGAATCCAACTTCTCATAGTTGTTCATGCACTTAATATGAAAGTTTTTATTATATCCCTCTTGGATGCCGTTATATTAGGACTAAATTCATAACCTAAACAAATTACCATGCTGTTTTAAGAAACTCTAAAAATAATATAAGCGAGGAACAAGAGTTCAATAATTTCTATAAAATATAACACCACCATGCTCTAAAAATATATAAGTGAAGTACTAGAGCAACATTGCCTAGCTCAAAAGATATAAGTGAAGCATATAGAGTATTCTAACAAATTCACGGTTCAACGTGTCTCTCTCCAAATATGTGTGCAGCAAATATTATTGTGGCAAACTAACAAGCAAAGACTCATATCATACAAGACACTCCAAGCAAAACACATATCATGTGGTGAATAAAAATATAGCCTCAAGTGAATTTACCGATGGATTGAAGACGAAAGAGGGGATGCCTTCCGAGGCATCCCCAAGCTTAGGATTTTTGGTATCCTTGAACATGACTTGGGGTTCCTTGGGAATACCCAATCTTAGGCTCTTTCCACTCTTTATTCCATAGTCCATCAAATCTTCACCCAAAACTTGAAAACTTCACAACACAAAACTCAACAGAAAACTCATGAGATCCGTTAGCATAAGAAAAATAAATCACCACTTTAGGTACTGTCGTGAACTCATTATTTATTTATATTTGTGTAATACCTACTGTATTCTAACTTCTCCATGACTCATACCCCCCGATACAACCCATAGATACATCAAAATAAGCAAACAACACAAAGAAAAACAGAATCTATCAAAAACAGAACAGTCTGTAGCAATCTGTAAACTTCGAATATGTCTGGAACTTTAAAACTTCTGACAAATTAGAAAAACTAGGTAAATTTGTATATGAATCATGTGTAAAAATTTCAGATCAATTTGATGCTCTAAAAAATTCATAAAAATCCTGTACTAAGCGCAAAAGTTTTTGTTTTCCATCAAGATCAAATCAACAACTACAATAGATCACCCCAAAGGTTTTACTTGGATCAAACACTAATTTAAACACAAAAACACGATTACTAGAGAAGTAATAATTTTCCAAACATACCAAAACAGAAGCAAAAAACTAAAAGCAAAATAAAATTGGGTTGGCTCCCAACAAGCGCTATTGTTTAACGCCTCTAGCTAGGCAAAACACAATAGATCTAGGTTTTGTCATCTTTGGTAAACAATCCAAACTTGATCAATCCATCAAAATATTTCGTAACTAGATCCATCCTTTCCTTTATTTATTTTCTAGTAGAAGAACATAAATCATGAAAGGGGCTGTGGTTAGTGATTTTAACATTCATAAACCCGTAGTCTAGATCATCACCATAAATATCATCATATAACACATGTATCTTATTTCTAAGAGGTTCTTTGGTCATATTTTCAAGCAAATCATCCTCATACCCTTACAAAATTCCCCTAGTAATCAAATCAAATTCCTCATAAGTTTCATGATATAGGCTGTGAGTTATTTCCACGTAGGGAGCTCTCTTCCTAAGATTTTCACTATAAGATTGATAGTCTCTAGATTCTAGGCTACGCAAGGTTTCTTTATCATGGAGGATTTCTTCAATAGGAGGGTGTTCAACATCTCTATTATAGAAGGCAAAAATCTTCCTAGCTTCTTGTATGACGAAAGCAAATTCTCGCATAAGGACAATAGTAGCAATCTTTTTAGCTTTAGTATGATTAATATTGGGAAGTTCATAAAACACTTTCTACAAAGTGGGATGAATGTGCACAAATTTCCTTTCCAATTTTTCAATGAGCATGAAAATAGCATCCGCATAACTATTCGTGCTAAGAAGAATAGATCTCTTACTCATAGGTATTTTTCTAGTATAATCAAAGAATTCTTGAATAACGCTCTTACCGATAATGTTTCCATCTCCAACTTGAAAAGTTTTAGTTTTAAGAAGAGATTCAATTTCATGATCTAGAGAACAAGATTCAAATTTTTCCTCAAGATTAGTACTAGTGATACCCTCCAGATTTTCAGCGATAACCTCCCTTGTTACAGACATGATGGCAAAGCGAGCAATCAAGCACACAAGCAAGAAGACGAACGGGAAAGGGCGAAAGGCAAATCTTTTTGAAAATCGTTTTAGAAGTGGGGGAGAGGAAAATGAGAGGCAAATGGAAAATAATGTAAATGCAAGAGATTAGTTTGTGATGGGTACTTGGTATTCTTGACTTGCTATGTATCTCCCCGGCAACGGCGCGAGAAATCCTTCTTGCTACTTCTCGAGCATGCGTTGGTTTCCCGTGAAGAGGAACAGTTTGATGCAACAAAGTAGATAAGTATTTCCTTCCGTTTTTGAGAACCAAGGTATCAATCCAGTAGGAGATACAAGTGAGCCACCAATAGATATACCTGCACAAGGAATCAAACTCTTGCACCCAAAGCTATAAAGGGGTTGTCAATCCCTTCACGGTTATTTGCAAGGATGAGATCTAGTAGAGATAGATATAATAGGATGCTTGAACGGAAAGTAAAACTAAAAGTAAAAACAATGCAACAAGTATTTTTGGTGTTTTTGGTTTTAGATCTGAAAATATAATATGGAAAATAGACGCGGGGCCATAGGTTTCACTAGATGGCTTTTCTCATGATGGCAAGTATTACGGCGGGTGAACAAATTATTGTCGAGCAATTGATAGAATAGCTAATAGTTATGAAGATATCCAAGGCAATTATTATGCATATAGGCATCACGTCCGTGACAAGTAGACCAAAACGATTCTGCATCTACTACTATTACTCCACACATCGACCGACTCCTGCCTGCATCTAGAGTATTAAGTTCATGAAGAACAGAGTAACACATTAGGTAAGATGACATGATGTAGAGGGATAAACTCAAGCAATATGATGAAAACCCCATATTTTTACCCTTGATGGCAACAATACAATACGTGCCTCGCTACCCCTACTATGTCACTGGGTGAGGACACCGCAAGATTGAACCCAAAACTAAGCACTTCTCCTATTGCAAGAATTACCAATCTAGTTGGCCAAACCAAACCAATAATTCGAAGAGACTTGCAAAGATATGAAATCATGCATATAAGAATTCAGTAAAGAGTCAAATAATATTCATGGATAATATGAACATAAACCCACAATTCGTCGGATCTCGACAAACACACCACAAAAGAGTATTACATCGGATAGGTCTCCATGCAGATCATGAAGAACATGGTATTGAGAAGCAAAGAGAGAGAGAGAGAGAGGAAGCCATCTAGATACTAGCTATGGACCCGTAGGTCTGTGGTGAAGTACTCATGGATCATCGGAGGGGCAATGGAGTTGATGTAGATGCCCTCCATGATCGACTCCCCCTTCGGCAGATTACCGGAAAAGGCTCCAAGATTAGATCTCTCGGGAACGGAGGCTTCTGACGACGGAAAAGTGTTTTCGTGGCTCGTTATGATAATGATAGAATATTTGGGTATTTATAGGACGAAGATTAGGGTTAGAGGAGGTGCCAGGGGCCCACAAGCCTGCCCGACATGGGGTACCCACTGGCCGCGACAAGTAGGCTTGTGGCCCCATGGCAGCTCCTCTGCCTTGGTTCTCAAGTCTTGTGGCTTCCATATTTTCTAGAAAAAATATTTCCAAAGGTTTTATTCCATTTGGACTCTGTTTAATATTCCTTATCTACGAAACTCAAAAACAAGGAAAAAATAGAAACTTGCACTAGGCTCTAGATTAATAGCTTAGTCCCAAAAATAATATAAAATAGCATATTAATTCATATAAAACATCCAAAACAGATAATATAATAGCATGGAACAATCAAAAATTATAGATACGTTGGAAACGTATCATAGTTCACCATGGACCCACGGTCCATAGTTAGTACCTAGATGGCTATCTCTCTCTCTATGTTCTTCATTTCCAAGATCACCCCAATTCCCGTGGTGATCTATCTTATGTAATCACTTGTTGTGGTGTGTTTGTTGGGATCCGATGAATTGTGGGCTTATGTTTAGATTATTCATGAATAAATATTTGAGTCTTCTCTGAATTGTTATATGCACAATTGTTATTGCTATGTAATTCTCTCCAATTTATTGGTTTGTCTTGGACAACTAGATTGATTTATCTTCAGTGGGAGAGGTGTGTTGTAGTGGGTTCAATCTTGTGGTGCTCAATTCCAGTGACATAAAGGGACATGACACATATTCTATTGCTGCCATTAAGGATAAAACGATGGGGTTCATTCATCTTAATTGGATTTACTTTGTCTACAACATGTCATCCTCCTCCAAGCATTACTCTGTTTTTACCTAATACTCTAGATGCATGCTGGATAGCGATAGATGTGTGGAGTAATAGTAGTAGATGTAGGAAGGAGTCGGTCTACTTTCTTATGGACGTGAACCCTATATACATGATCATTGCCGTGACTAAATATTACATAACTATGCACTTTTCTATCAATTTCCCAACAGTAATTTGTTGACCCACCGTATGCTTTCTTCGAGAGAGAAGCCTCTAGCGAAAACTATGGCCCTCTGGTCTCTTCTCAAATATATTTACAAAAACTCTAAATACCCTGCTTCCATTATTTACTTTCTTTTTATTTTCAATTTACATTTATCAAACTATCTATCTATCACTACTTCTCGCTTGCAAGTAACAAGTTCAAGGGGATTGACAACCCTCCCGCCCGCATTGGGTGCAAGTGTGTGCTCTTTTGTGTGTGGCGCCATAGACGAGAAATTGTGTGGTTCTCCTATTGTTTATGTAACCTTGGTTCTCACTAAGGGAAATAATTACCCTTACTGTGTTGCATCATCCCCTCCTCTTCATGGAAAATCCCAACGCAGTTCACAAGTATCATGTACCAGGATGTGCAATGATCTAGCATAACAAGTAAATAATGATGAACGGTGGCTTTGACACAAATACCATGTCACCTATATGATCATCCAAAGAAATATGACTATGAACACAAAAGTCATGATATGTAACGGTGGAACTTGCATGCCAATATATCTCAGAATGGCAATGGAAATACCATGGTAGGAAGGTTTGGTGTCTGTTTTGAAGAAGATATAAGGTGGCTTATGTGCAATGGATCGTATGATGTTGCAGGGTTTGGATGCACCACCGAAGTTTGCACCGATCCTCGAGGTGAGAATGGGCAATGCACGATACAGAAGAGGCTCGCAAATATGAGGAGGTGAGAGTGCGGACATCCATGGATTATCGTTATTCATAAAGAACTCACATACTTATTGCAAAGATTTATTGGCTCACTCGAAGAAAACTACTACTTGCATGCCCTAGGGAGGAGGTTGGTACAAGTTAACCATCGCGCGTCCCCGACCTAAACAGTACTAGGATTTCAACAAGGAATAAGAAGGCTCACACGTCATCACCATGCCATAACCAATATTTAGATGAGCTACAAGTTAACACACTTTAACTATCGTTATTTATACTAACCAACAACCATGCACTCACGCCCTTTGGTATTACCACATCAATATCATTAACCCACAATTTCTGTTTTATGTGCTACATGAAGGTTTTGATTATGCACACCTTTAATACCATTTATTTTTAGAATGGTCTTATCACCCATGCAAATTACCATCACTATTTATTTATCTCTCAAACATATTTCAGTGAAGAATGAGAGTGCAACTATTTATATAAAATTTATACGCCATTGTGCTTTAAAAGGTATAAGTGAAGCACCAGAGCAACTGCTTAGCTCAAAACATATAAGTGAAGCACATGGAGTATACTAACAACTCATGGTGAACATGTGTCTATCTCAAGTAGGTGTGTCCAAACAGTGATTGTGTAAAATTAAAATAAAAGCAAATAATAACACACAACGCTCCAAGCAAACACATATCATGTGATGAATAAAAATGTAGGTCCAAGTGACATACCAATGGATTGAGACGCAACAGGGGATGACTTCCAGGTCATCCCAAAGCTTAGATGCTTGAGTCTTCCTAGAATTTACCTTGGGTTACCTTGGGAATCCCCAAGCTTAGGCTCTTTTCCGCTCCTTATTCCTTCATCCATCGTGATCACACCCAAAACTTGAAAACATCAGCACACAAAACTCAATAGAAAACTCATGAGATTCGTTAGTACGACAGGAGAACCATAAACCTTAGGTACTGTCATTGAATAAGGTACTTTATTATAACTTATCCATGACTTATACCCCCGATATAATCGATATCACCATCAAAACAAGAATTAAGAAAAAAATAGAATTTGTCCTAAACAGAACAGTCTGTAGTGATCTGCCAAAACACCATACTTCTGTATCTCCCGAAATTCTGAAACATTAGGAAAGCATGGAACTTTGTATACCAAATTAACAATACTATGTAAAAATTCATATCAAAAGGACATTCCAGTAAATTCAGAGAAATTCTGCATTGGACGTAAAAGTTTCTGTTTTTGCACCGTATCAATTTTACTTATCATCCAAATCATCCCAAAGGATTACATGGCACGTTCACTAATTTAAAAATAAAAACACAATCATTACAATATCAATAATTATGTCAAATCACAAAAACAGAAAGTATAACAAGAAAAATAAGATAATTATTATGTTGCCTCCTGACAAGCGCTATCGTTTTATGCCCCTAGCTAGGCATAGTGCATAGTTTCAAGTGTTGTCATCTTTGACACTCAATCCATAAGTGGCCATCATGATAAATTCATAATATGGTCTAATTTTCTTCCTAGGGAAGTGTTCCATCCCTTTCTTTAATGGGAATTAGAATCTTCTGTTTCCCTCCTTCATATCAATATTAGACATATAATTCGTAAGAAAGGTCTTCCAAGTATAATTGGACAAGACAGATTGCATTCAATATCAAGAAAAATGAAATATACAGGCACATAATTTATGTTAGCAATAATAATCACATCATTTATTCTACCCAAAGGTTTCTAAATGGTAGAATCCACAAGATACAAGTTAAGGCAACAATCTTGTATATTGGTGAGACCAAGCACATCACAAAGAGATTTAGGTATAGTTGAAACACTAGCACCATGGTCTACAAAGAATTACATTCATATTATTTAAGGTTTATTTTAATAGTAGGTTCCCACTCATCATGCAATTTTCTAGGTATAGAAACTTCCAGCTCAAGTTTCTCATCATAAACTTTTATCAACGCTTCTACTATATGTTTAGTAAAAGCTTTATTTTGTTAATAGTCATTGGGTGAGCTAATAATGGATTGCAACAAGGAAATAAATTATACTAAAGAACAACTCTCATAATTAAAGTCGTTCTAATCCAAGATAGTGGGCTCATCACTGGTTCAAGTTTTGACCTCTCCAAACCCACTTTTTTTGTTTTTATCATTAAGATCATCACCCTTCGAACAAACGTGACGCCTTCTAGCTAAAGTTGACTCATATACAGTACCTTTATCATATATTATAAGATTATTAAACAAATCTTCAATGGGATAATTACCAATCATTTTAAGATCTTCATCATGATTATGGTTAAAAACCGGGTGGAAGAGCCTTTGAAAGAATTATCGCTTAGCTCTAAACCTCACGGTCCTCTCCTTATTCTCATTAATAGATACTTGGATGGATTTAATGGAATCATTGATATCATGCTTTGGTGGAATTTTTTTAAGAGTTTCCGCATCAAGAGCAATTCTATCCATGTTCCTGACCATATCGTCAACTTTATGCAGCTTTTCTTCTACCATAGTATTAAAATCTTTTGAGAACTAATAAATTGTTTATTGATGTTCTGAAGATTAGAGTACATCCTATTATTATTTGTATAAGAATTTACGTAAGAATTACCATAATTATTAGAGGAATTACTTGGGTATGGTCTAGCATTGAAATTTTCTCTATAAGCATTGTTGTTGAAATTATTTCGAGAGATATAGTTCACATCAGTAGAATCATTATTTTGGTCAATCAAGGTAGACAAAGGCATATCACTAGGATCATGAGCATGTTTACTAGCAACCATATTCATCAGAACATCCATTTTCTCACTCAAAGTAGCAACTTCTTGAATAGAATTTACCTTGTTACCAGTTGGAGCTGTTTTGGTATGCCATTGAGAATAATTTGTCATGATATTGTCTAGAAGTTTGGTGGCTGATACGTCTCCAATGTATCTATAATTTTTGATGATGTCATGCTATTATATTATCTATTTTGGATGTTTTATATGCATTAATATGCTATTTTATATTATTTTTGGGACTAACCTATTAATCTAGAGCTCAGTGCCAATTTTTGGTTTTTCCTTGTTTTTGAGTTCTACATATATGGAATATTAAACGGAGTCCAAATGGAATAAAATCTTCGGAATGAGTTTTTTGGAAGGAAACAAATCCACCAGGCTTGGAGTGCATGCCAGGGCACCTGGCAGGGGGTCACAAGCCCTAGAGGCGCGGCCACCCCCTGGTCGCGCCTGGCAGGCTTGCCACCTCCTGACAGGTCTCCTAACCCTATTCCTCATCCTATAAATTCCCAAATATTCCCTCAACACCAAAAACACCCACACAAAGACTCTTGTGCCGCCAGAAGCCTCCGTTCCCGAGAGATCCAATCTTGGAGCCTTTTTCGGTAATCTGCCGGAGGGGGATTCGATCACGGAGGGCATTTACATCAACTCCATTGCCCCTCCGATGATGCGTGAGTAGTCCACCATAGACCTACGGGTCCATATCTAGTACCTATATGGATTCTTATCTCTCTTTGATCTTCAATACCATGTTCTTCATGATCTTCATATATATCTATCCGATGTAATACTCTTTTGCGGTGTGTTTGTCAAGATCCGATGAATTGTGGGTTTATGTTCAGATTATCCATGAATCTATTTGAATCTCATTTGAATTCTTATATGCATGATTTCATATCTTTGCAAGTCTCTTCGAGTTATTGATTTGGTTTGGCCAACTAGATTGGTAATGCTTGCAATAGGAGAAGTGCTTAGTTTTGGGTTCAATCTTGCGGTGTCCTCATCCAGTGACAAAGTAGGGGTAGCGAGGCACATATTGTATTGTTGACATCAAGGGTAAAAAGATGGGGTTTTCATCATATTGCTTGAGTTTATCCCTCTACATCATGTCATCTTACCTAATGCATTACTCTGTTCTTCATGAACTTAATAGTCTAGATGCATGTAGGAGTCGTTCGATGTGTGGAGTAATAGTAGTAGATGCAAAATCATTTCGGGTTACTTGACACGGACGTGATGCCTATATGCATGATCATTGCCTTGGATATCTACATGATTATTCGCTTTTCTATAAATTGCTCAACAGTAATTTGTTTACCCACTATGATATTTTCCTTCAAGAGAGAAGCCTCTTGTGAAACCTATGGACCCCCGAGTCTACTTTCCATAATATCTTTTCAGATCTATAGACCAAAAATACAAAAAATACCTTGCTGGATTTATTTATCTTTTACTTGTTTATGTCTATCTCTATCAGATCTAATCCTTGCAAATAATCGTGAAAGGATTGACAACCCCTTTATAGCGTTGGGTGCAAGAGTTTGATTGTTTGTGTAGGTGCATCCATTGGTGACTTGCTTGTTCCTCCTACTGGATTGATACCTTGGTTCTCAACAATTGAGGGAAATACTTATCTACTTCACTGCATCACCCTTTTCTCTTCAAGGGAAAACCAACACAAGCTCAAGAGGTAGCAGTGACCTCTCCCAATGTAACCTCCATAAAGTTACCACCTGCAGTAGAATCTAGAAGATTTCTAAACACAAAGTTTAGTCCCGCATAATTTTTTTGTATAATCATCCATAAGTTCAAGCCATCAGTAGGGTAATTCTTAATCATCAATTTTATCCTCTCCCAAGCTTGTGCAACATATTATTGATCATGTTGCTTAATATATAATAATTTAATTTCTAAGGGAGATGATCTTAGCAGGAGGAAAATACTTGGTAATGAAATCATCTTTACATTTATCCAATGTTCCAATACTATTACAAGGTAAAGATGAAAACCATGCTTTAGCTTTGTTTCTTAGTGAAAAAGGAAATAATTTCAATTTGACCACATCATTATCCATATCCTTTTTATTTTGCATATCACATAATTCAGCAAAATTATTGAGATGCGCAGCCGGATCCTCATTAGGAATTTTGGAAGATTGTTCTTTCATCACAAGATTTAGTAATGCAACATTACTCCACACTAGCGGCGGGTGGTATAGGAGTACTAATAAAATAATTGTTATTATTATTTGATAAGTCACACATCTTGGTATTGTCTTGAGACATAGTGACGAATCTAGCAAAGTAACAAGAAAAACAAGTAAACTAGCAAGTATAGCAAGCGAACAAGTAAACTAGCAAAGATAAATATTTTTGTAATTTTGTTTTTTAATAGCAATAAAAATATAACAAAAAATAATAAGTAGAACAAGTTAATGATAATTTAAGAGAAGTTACTTGATAGGAATTTGGTGATACTCCTCGGCAATGGCGCCAGAAATCCTTCGTGATACTTGTAAACTGCGTTGGGATTTTCCCTGAAGAAGAGGGGATGATGCAGCACAGTGGAGGTAAGTATTTCCCTTAGTGATAACCAAGGTTATCAAACCAATAGGAGGACCACACAAATTCCTGTCTTCAGCGCCTACACACAAAAGAGCACACACTTGCTACCAACACGGGCAAGAGGGTTGTTAATCCCCTTGAACTCATAACTTGCAAGCCATAAGAAATGATAGTTATCTAGGTTGATAAATATAAATTGAAAATAAAAATAAAGTTAATAATGGAAGCAAGGGTATTTAGAGTTTTTGTAAATATACTTGTGAGGAGACCCGGGGCCATAGTTTTTGCTAGAGGCTTCTCTCTCGAAGAAAGCATATAGTGGGTAGATGATGTCTACTACACAACTTTATTCTTGTGGACTCGTGTTGGGCCTCCAAGCGCCGAGTTTTGTAGGACAGTAGCATTTTTCCTCAAGTGGATGATGTAAGGTTTATCAATCCGTGGGAGGTGTAGGATGAAGATGGTATGTCTCAAACATCCTTGTAATCAAATACAAGAAATCTCTTGTGTACCTAACACACCCAATACAATGGCAAATTGTATAGGTGCACTAGTTCGGCGAAGAGATGGGGATACAAGTGCAGTAATGATAGTAGATATTGATTTTTGCAATCTGAAAATATATAAACAACAAGGTAGCAAGTAAAAAAGTGAGAGCAAACGGTATTGCAATGCTTGAAAACAAGGCCTACGGTTCGTACTTTCGCTAGTGCAATCTCTCAACAATGATAATATAATTGGATCACATAACCATCCCTCAACGTGCAATGAATAATCTCTCCAAAGTTCTTATCTAGCGGAGAGCATAAGAAGAAATTGTTTGTAGGGTACGAAACCACCTTAAAGTTATCCTTTCCGATCGATCTATCCAAGAGTTCGTACTAAAATAACCAAGTTATCCTTTCTGATCAATCTATCCAAGAGTTAGTATTTAAATAACCAAGTTATCCTTTCCGATAGATCTATCTAAGAGTTCATACTAGAATAACACCATATGATACACATCAACCAACTCTAATGTCACCTAGATACTCCAATGTCATCACAAGTATCCATGAGTTAATTATACGATAGGCACCAAACAATTTCAGATTCATAATACTCAATCCAACACAAAGAACCTCACAGAGTGCCCCAAGATTTCTACCGGAGAAGCTAGGACAAGAACATGCAATCAACCCCTATGCATAGATTCCCAAGGTCACCGGAATCCGCAAGTTGACACCATAACATATATCAAGTGAATCACTTGAATACCCCAATGTCACAACGGGTATCCGCATGCAAGATAGACATCAAGTTCTCTCAAATCCATAACAGTATTCAATCCGATAACAACAAAATCTCAAAGGTAAAACTCAATTCATCACAACAAGATAGAGAGGGGAAAACACCATGTGATCCAACTATATTAACAAGGCCCATGATACATGAAGATCGTGCCATATCAAGAACACGAGAGAGAGAGAGAGAGAGAGATTGAACACATAGCTACCGGTACAAACCGTCATCCCAGAGGGTGGACTGCTCCCTCTTCATCATGGACTCCGCCGGGATAATGAAGATGGCCACCTGAGATGATCTACCCTCTTCGATAGGGTACTGTTTTATCTCCCGATTGGTTTTTCATCGATACAGTGGCCTTGCGGCGGCAGAACGAGGAGTCTAGGGTTATTTCTGATGGTTTCTTTATTTATAGGAATTTTTGGCATTGGTTTCACGCGAAGATGGGCCACGAGGTGAGCACCCTCCACCAGGGCACCGTTTGGAGGCCTGGCATGCCCTGGTGGAGGGTGGCCACCTCATGACCCTTCTGTCCCTCCCATGAAGCGTCTAATGCCTCTTTTGTTCCAAACAAAATCGTCAAAAAGTTTCAAGCGATTCCGAGAACTTTCCTTTTCTACACAAAAAAACAACAACACGACAGTTCTGCTGAAAACAACGTCAGTCCGGGTTAGTTCTAGATAAATTGTATAAAGTGCATCAAAACCATATAAAAGTATTGTAAACATAGTTGAATATGGCATGAATACTTCATAAATTATTGATACGATGGAGACGTATCAGCATCCCCAGGCTTAATTCCTACTCGTCCTTGAGTAGGTCAATGATAAAAGAAGTAACTTGTGAAGTGTGAATGCTAGCATAGTGCATAAGTTTGATCAATTATAATTTGAACCACTTCTCCTAGCATCATAACATCATCTCTTTCTCATAAGAATCATTATGATAAAGTATCAACCAATTCACATGTTATGGTTCAAACAATGAATTCTCTTGAAACTTAACAACCTATGTTCTTAGTCACCAAACAATTACAACTCAAGTTATTGTTAACTAAGTCTAAGCAAGAGCTCCACATACTCAATCATCATATAGTATTCTATGATTGCTAGTACTCAAAGCATATTTTTTGAACAAATGGCAACCATCGAACACACAGAAAGATAGGGGCTTAATGTTTCGCCTCCCAACTCATTTATCATAGAGATAATCGTCAACAATAATAAGTCATGATCATATATGTTTGACTGGCCATATGTTCCTAGATCTTTTCCCACCACATGATGCTTGTCAACTAATAGAAGTAGGTTGGAATAAGAAGTTGACTCAACGTGAAAAGTAAATAGAGTAAATAGATTGTCCCTTCACAAAGGGAAGCATGTATTTTCATATGTGCCAGAGCTCATTGTTTAAAATAGAGATAAATATAATTTTGGGAGGTACACCCTTCCTGTCAACGTTACGACAAAGAGTTATCAATATCTTCCATGTTAAACACATTAGCGGTGGTTCCTAAGCGGTAAAAGTAAAGGTTTACTCCCCTCCACCAAAAAAAAACTCCACGGCTAGCCGAATCCATGGGTACCGTCCATACTAACAACATTCCTAGGGGAATTTTGTTTAATTATTTTCATTTTTTGATTTTGGGACTGGGAACCCCTATTACCCCCCTCTCGTGCAAGAACAAGTGAACAAACACTCATCATGAGAATAACCCGCTTAACATGGAAGATACTGACCACCCCATGTCGCTCCATGAGCGGTCCAAGCACACAAAACAACTGTTCATTTGAATGTTTAGAGGTGGCACATGCAAATTTACTTGGAATGGCAGTGAAATACCATATATAGGTAGGTATGGTGGACTCTCATGGAAGAAACTTTGCTCAAGGATTTGTATGCACAAGTAGTTTCTCTACTTAGTACGAATTTTTGGCAATCAAAAGGTTCTAAACAAGCACCACATGTTGGAGGATCTATAACAATATAACTTCTATGCAAATATACGCAACCATAACTCATTACATTGTTTTCCTTGTCCAACTTCAACTAATTTGCTCAAGTTTGAAAATAATTAATGGGTATTCATAATCATATAATATGTTCAAGATAATATATTTGTATGTGAAAGTTCTCTTCCTTATACTAATCACTCACGAATTGCTTGTATGACCAATATTGTGATTGTCAAACTTCAATAGATTTTACTTTCTAAACCAGATGTGAAGATACTACTAAGCATAAATCACAATGATAATTTCATATTTATGATATTCAATTCATTCACAATTTACTCTTAGGATATAAGTGAAGCACAAGAGTAAACATCAAACTACTCTCAAAAGATATAAGTGAAGATTAATGAGTAGTCAAACAATTACGTAGCTATGTGAGGGATCTCTCTCAATAAAGATTTTCAGATCTGAGTATTTTATTTAAACAACAAGAAAAATAAAAATAGCACTCCAATAATAGCATATATCATGTGGACAAAGAAAAAATTAGACTCAACATAGGCTAACCGATAGTTGACGAAGAGAGGTGGGATGCCCAGCATCCCCAAGCTTAGATGCTTGAGACTTCTTGAAATATTTACTTGGGGTTCCTTGGGAATCCCCAAGCTTGAGCTTTTATATCTCGTTCAATCCTCTCATATCACAATTTCACCTATTCTCAAAAACTTCATCCACACAAAACTTGAAAAGAACTCATGAGATAGGTTAGTGCACATAATAATAAATCAACTCTTTATGTACTGCCAAGACAAGTTGCATAATAATTTAAAACATAATCTAATATTTATTATCATTTCCACAATTTATATCTACCAATATAGGCTATGGAAACTATAGGAAAAGTAGATAACAAAACCATGACAACAATCTTTCCAAACAGAACAATCTTTAGCAATCTATTGAAACAATGTACTTATGTAACTCAAAAAATTATGAAAATATAGGATGCGCTAAAGAATTTCGATGAAAATATTGTGTAATAATTTCAAAAACTTTCCACAATCCAGTAAAATATGAAAAATTCAAACACCACAAAAAAGTTTCTGTTTTTACACAACACATATGAAAACATGAAATGCAAGCATCCTAATGGAATTCTTAGAAATGTTTATTGAAAAAATGATAATAAATAACATCTAATAGAGAACAACAAATTATAATGACGCTCCAAGCAAAACACATATCATGTGGCGAATAAAAATATAGCTCCAAGTATCCGGGGCATCCCCAAGCTAAGACGCTTGAGTCTTCCTTGGATATTACCTTGGGGTGCCTTAGGAATCCCCAAGCTTAGGTCCTTGATGCTCCTTATTCACCTCATATCGGTATCTCACCCAAAACTTGAAAACTTCAATCACACAAAAGTTAACGGAATTTCGTGAGATGGTTTAGTATAGTAAATATAGATCATTCACTTACATACTGTCAAGACAAGATTCATAATTGTTATAACATAATACCTAATGTAGTATATCATTCCCATAATTTATATCACTCAATATAATCTATAGGAACACTTAAAATAAGCAAACTATGCATGCAAAACAGAATCTATCAAAAACAGAACAGTGTGTAAAGATCTGAATGATCACCATACTTACTTGACTCTCAAAATTCTGAAAATTAGGATAATGCATAGAATTTTCGTAGAATTTTTTGTAAAAGTTTCAAAATCTTTTGACTCTCTAGTAAAATTAGCTAATTCATATACTGGATGCAAAACTTTCTGTTTTTGCACAGAATCAAACAAGCAAGTATCCACACTATCCCAAAGGCTTTACTTGGTACTTTATTGAAATAAAGACACAAAACATGATTAATATAGTAGCTTAATCATGTTAATACACAATAACATAAAGTAAAAGTTTTGGGTTGTCTTCCAACAAGCACTTTTCTTTTAATGCATTTTAGCTAGGCATGATGATTTCAGTGATGCTCACATAAAAGTAAAGAATTGGAACACAATGGGAGCATCATGAAGGATATTAAAAGCACATTTAAGTCTAACCCACTTCCAATGCATAGGGATTTTGTGAGCAAATAATTTATGGGAGCAATAATCAACTAGCATAGGAAGGCAAAACAAGCATATCTTCAAAAATTTGAAGACATAAAGAGGAAACTTGATATTATTGCAATTCCTACAAGCATAAGTTCCTCCCTCATAATAGTTTTCCTTATCATATTGAAGGAATTAAACAATATAACTATCACATAAAACATTCTTTTCATGATTCACAAGCATAGAATTTTTATTACTACCCACAGAAGCAAATTTCTTCTCATACATAATAGTGGGAGCATCAAATGAGACTCGAATACTATAAATTGTTTCCACATTACAAGAGTAATATTCAGTAAAAGGATATTCAAAATTATGAAAATAATCATCACTACTTTTATAACATAAGTATCATCACAATAATCATCATAAGTAGCAACTTTGTTCTCGTCATAGTCAAGTGAAACCTCTTCCGAAATAGTGGAATCATTACTAAATAAAGTCATGAACTCTCCAAATCCACTTTTATCATTATTATAAAATTCAACACCCACGAAAATAGTGGGATAATAATTATTTAAAGTTGACACTCTTGCAAACCCACTTTCATAAATATCGCAATCATCATAAATAAGAGGCATGCAATCATCATAACAAATTTGATCATTCAAAGTAGGGGAACTAAAAAGATCATCTTCATTAAGCATAGCATCCCCAAGCTTGGGACAAACATTAAATGCAGCAAATAAATTCTCAAACATGTCATGCTCATCAAACATAGCATCCCCAAGCTTTAGGCTTGACATATCATAAGCATAATCACTCTCATCATTAATAGTATGAATAGCACCAATAGTATAAAAAATATTATCATCATAATTTACCAAGTTGGTGCCAACAAGATTTTCAAGATTATAAGAAGTATCATTATCTTCCCAATCATAGTCATCAAAACAAGCAATAGGCATCACAAAATCATCATCAAGTGCATCATCTTCCACAATTATTTTTGATTCATCTTCGTGAGGCACAACAATAATAGGAGCAACATAATTTGGGAGAGATACCTTTTTACCTGTACTCTTTATTCTCCTCTTCTTCTTCACCACATCATGTGGGTTTAATTAATCTCTTCAAGCTTCTTATTGATGAGATTGCTTGAATAGTGAGATCCTCCTCATCACCTATTACATCATGAGAGACAATAGGAGGGAAAGTGAAAATCTTTACCCTTTCATTAGTATTCATTTTATATTCTATTGGTTTTCCCATCTTTCTATAGTTGGTAATATAAGCATTCTCATTGCGATTTACCATGCAAAACATATAGATATCCTTTAGATTCGTTTCAATGTCGTCCGTGGGAATGAATACTTCAAACCAACTATTTTTATGTGTGTCAATTCTTCACACCCCAAAAATAGACAAAGCTCATTATAAAGTTCAAGGGTGATAAAGTCATTATAATATTTGGCCATGATTTTATCATGAAAAAGTTTACATTGGAAATTAAGATGACCAACTTTATTGCAAAGTTCACAACTAATAGGACAAACAAAACATAATTTTGGAGCAAATTCATCTATCACTTTGAGAAAAAAATTGGTTGTATCATGTTTATGCTTCTTACAAAATCTATCCTCCATATAAGGCACGTCTTGACAAACTTTATGCACTCCACAAAAATTGACATGCTTATAAGAAACATTTTTATCATGCCTAGTGCAATCATCATTAGTATTTTGGATATTCATAGAATTCATACTAACAATATTGCTATCATGCTAATCATTCAAGGAATTATCATTAAGTATTTTCATAAATTCTTCCTCTACCAATTGAGCACAATTTGCTGAACCATCATTTTCACGAAAGACATTAAAGAGACGAAACAATTGAGGCAAACTAAACTACATTTTTGTATTTTTATTTTATAAAACCAAACTAGTGAAAAACAAGAAACTAAAAGATTTGATTGCAAGATCTAAAGATATACCTTCAAGCACTCACCTCCTCGGCAAAGGCACAAGAAAAGAGCTTGATGTCTAATACACAACTTTATTCTTGTAGACTCGTGTTGGGCCTCCAAGCGCTGAGTTTTGTAGGAAAATAGCAATTCCCTTCAAGTGGATGATCTAAGGTTTATCAACCCATGGGAGGTGTAGGATGAAGATGGTCTCTCTCAAATAACCCTGCAATCAAATACAAGAAATCTCTTGTGTCCCCAACACATCCAATACAATGGCAAATTGTATAGGTGCACTAGTTCGGCAAAGAGATGGTGATACAAGTGTAGTAATGGTAGTAGATACTGATTTTTATAATCTGAAAATATAAAAACAGCAAGGTAGCAAGTAACAAAAGTGAGCACAAACGATATTGCAATGCTTGAAAACAAGGCCTACGATCTGTACTTTTGCTAGTGCAATCTCTCAACAATGCTAATATAAATGGATCACATAACCATCCCTCAACGTGCAACGAATAATAACTCCAAATTTCTTGTTTGTAGGGTATGAAACCACCTTAAAGTTATCCTTTCGAATCGATCTATCCAAGAGTTTGTACTAAAATAACCAGGTTATCCTTTCTGATCGATCTACCCAAGAGTTCATACTAAAATAACCAAGTTATCCTTTCCGATCGATCTATCTAAGAGTTCGTACTAGAATAACACTGTGTGATACGCATCAACGAACTCTAATGTCACCTAGATACTCCAATGTCACCACAAGTATCCATGAGGTAATTATACGATACACATCAAACAATTTCAGATTCATAATACTAAATCCAACTCAAAGAACCTCAAAGAGTCCCCCAAGATTTCTACCGGAGAAGCTAGGACAAGAACGTGCAATCAACCCTTATGCATAGATTCACAAGGTCACAGGTATCCACAAGTTGATGCCATAACATATATCAAGTGAATCACTTGAATACCCCAATGTCAGCATGGGTATCCGCATGCAAGACATACATCAAGTGCTCTAAAATCCATAAAAGTATTCAATCCGATAACAACAAAATCTCAAAGGGAAAACTCAATTCATCACAACAAAATAGAGAGGGGAAAACACTATGTGATCCAACTATATTAACAAAGCCCGTGATACATCAAGATCGTGCCATATCAAGAACACGAGAGAGAGAGAGATTGAACACATAGCTACTAGTACAATCCGTCATCCCAAAGGGTGGTCTACTCCCTCCTCATCATGGACTCCACCGGGATGATGAAGATGGCCACCGGAGAAGATCTACCCTCATCGGTAGGGTATCGTTTTCTCTCCCGATTGGTTTTTCATCTATACAGAGGCCTTGTAGCAACAGAACGAGGAGTCTAGGGTTATTTCTGATGGTTTCTATATTTATAGGAATTTTTGGCGTTGGTTTCACGCACAGATGAGCCACGAGATGAGCACCCTTCACTAGGGCATGGTTTGGGGGCCTAGCTTGCCCTGGTGGAGGGTGTCCACCTCGTGACTCTTCCGGCCCTCCCATGAAGCATCGAATGCCTCGTTTGTTCCAAAAAAATCGCCAAAAAGGTTTAGGCGATTCTGAGAACTTTCATTTTCTGCACAAAAAACAACTCCACGGTAGTTCTATTAAAAACAACGTCAGTCCGGGTTAGTTCTAAATAAATCATATAAAGTGCATCAAAACCATATAAAAGTATTGTAAACATAGGTGAATATGGCATGAATACTTCATAAATTATTGATACGTTGGAGACGTATGAGTAGACAAATTACTATTGGGCAATTGGTAGAAAAACTCTTGGTTATGCAATCTTTATTCATGACAATGATCATGTATATAGGCATCATGTTTATAAGAAAGTAGAACGACTCCTACCTGCATCTACTACTATTACTCCACCCATCGATCCCTATCCAGCATGCATCTAGAGTATTTAGAAAAAAACAAAGTAATGCTTGGAGGGTGATGACATGATGTTGAAAAAGTAAATCCAATTAATATGAATAAACCCATCATTTTACCCTTAATGCTAGCAATACAATGTGTGTCATGTCCCTTTCTGCCACTTGGATTGAGCATCGCAAGATTGAACCCACTACAACGAGCCTCTCCCACTGAAGATAAATTAATCTAGTTGGCCAAATCAAACCAATAGATCGGAGAGAATTACGGAACTATAACAATCAGGCATATAAGAATTTAGAGAAGAATCAAATATTATTCAGGAATAATCTGAACATAAACCCACAATTCACCAGATCCCAACAAACAGACCACAGATATGATTACATATGATAGATCACCGCAGGAATCATAGTGATCTTTGCATTGAAGACCATAGAGAGAGATAGTCATCTAGGTACGGACTACAGACCCGTAGGTATGTGGTGAACTACTCAAACATCACCATGGGAGCAGCAAGGTTGATCTAGAGGCTCTCCATGACCGATCCCTCCTCCGGCAGGGCACTGGAACAGGCCTCTAGATGGGATCACAGCGGAACAGATACTTACGGTAGCGAAAAAAGTGTTTCGGGAGGCTCTCTAGGGTTTTCCCAATCTATCAGGGCCAGAGGCCATGGGAGGTGGCCCCAGGCCATTAGGGTGCGGCCACCCTCCATGGCATGCCATGTTGGCTTGGCACCACCCCGTGTGGCCTCCGGTATCCATCCGAAGCTTCCATGTCTTATTTATGTCTACAAAATATCATCAAAAAGTTTCGGGGTATTTGGACTTCGTTTGGTACAATATTCCCGAAAAGCCAAAAACATGCAGAAAACAACTAGTGGCGCTTGGCACTGGGTTAATAGGTTAATGCTAAAAAATATAAAACAACAAGTAAATGCTTCAAAATTATCCTAGAAGTATAATATAATAGCATGGAACAATCAAAATATTATAGATACATTGGAGATGTACCACATGGTAAGGTGTGCCGGGTGGCTATGCTCATGCACAACATGCTGCAGGGGTGGCTTGCACTTGCATGGCAGGCTGAGATGTTGGCCTTTCTACGATGACACATCGGTCCAACGAGCGTCCCGCCCCAATTGAATGTGTTCTAGAATAGGTGTCAAGCATGTTGCCCACGACCACTATCATTTTTCCCTGTCCCCCCACTGCCAGGTGGGACACTCATGTCTGCGGCCACTGAACACCCACCCACATCTAGCCAATCAGGTCTCATCTCGCGGATCGACCATGGAAAACCATAGTGCCTGATCTATACCGTTCCCGAATAGCGATGCAATGACCCTGATGGTGTGGGTTTTTGAGAGGGGGTTGAGGGGTTTTAAGAGGGGTTTGAGGGGATTTGAGAGGGATTTGAGGGATAGGGTTGAGCATAACTAATTTTCAAAATATGAAACTTGCGAACATCATCGTTGTATGTTACTAAGTTTCTAGGAAAATAAATAATAAATCACAACTATGAATATTTTCATGAAATTCCCTTCACATAACCTAGATATCATGAACAAGGTTGCATGGTTTTCACGAGAAATGAGTTAGGGTTTAAGGTTAACCATGGCATAGTTTTTCCAAGCGGTTCCATATTGGGCATGGACCTTATATTTGCACACAAGTTGACAAGGTTTTCTTTAGAGCTCATTTAGATAAGTTAGAAAAAATTGCTTAGAAGTAGGGCTGTTTACCCAAGATTTGGAGCTCATTTGGAGCAAAGTTTTAATTAATATGAATTTTACTTCACAAAAGTGCTCGGATTGATTACCTAATGTGCATAAAACTTGAGAATTTAGTGGAACATCAATACCCATACAAGTACAAATTTGAAATGTGCCTTGCTACTTATAGACTGCGTTGGGATTTCCTCCGAAGAGGAGAGTAGATGCAACACAATAGATATAAGTATTTCCTTCTATGAGAACCAAGGTTATCAGACCAATAGGAGTATTAAGCAAACTCTCTTCATCAGCACCTACACACAAAACCAAACACTTGCACCCAACGTGGGCAACAGGGTTATCAAGCCCCTTGAACTCGTTACTTGCGAGGATTTAATGGTGATAGATGGATAATGTAAATATAAATATAAATAACATAAAATAAATGGCATCAATATTTTTGTAGTTTTTGTAATATAATTTGAGAAGACCCGGTTTATAGTTTCGCTACAGGCTTCTCTCTTGAAGACACCATATAGTGGGTAGACAAATTACTGTTGGGCAATTGATAGAATAGCTCATAGTTATGACATATTATTCAAGGAAATTATCATGCACATAGGCATCATGTCCATAAGCAAGTAGACCGACTCCCTCCTACATCTACTACTATCACTCAACTCATCAACCGCTATGCAGCATACATCTAGAGTATTAAGTATGATATAGAGTAATGCTTGGGGCGAGAAGACATGATGTAGACAAAGTAAACTCAAGCAATATGAACACCCCATCGTTTTATCCTTAATGGCAGCAATACAAATATGTGCCATGTCCCTTTCTGTCATTGGGATTGAGCATCGCAATATTGAACCTATCACAACGCACCACTCCCACTAAAGATAAATCAATCTAGTTAGCCAAACCAAACCGAAAGATCAGAGAGAAATATGAAGCTATAATAATCATGCATAAAAGAATTCAGATAAGACTCCATTAATATTCATGAATAATTGATCACAAACTCAGAATTCATCGGATACACAAAAACACACCGCAAAGAAGATTCCATCGAATAGATTACCGCGAGAATCATGGTGAACTTTGTATTGAATCAAAGAGAGAGAAGAAGCCATCAAGGTATTAGATATGGACCCGTAGGTCTATGGTGTACTACTCACACATCATCATGGAGGCAACAAGGTTGATGTAGATGGCCTTAGTGATCGATTCCCCCTCTAACAAGGCACCAAAAAAGGTCTCCACAAGGCCTCGCGTCATAACAGAGACTTGCGGCAGCGAAAAAAGTGTTTCGGGGGGCTCTCTGACGTTTTCCCAATATTTTGTAATTTATAGGGGTAGAATTAGGTCAGACGGAGCCACGTGGGACCCACAAGGTCACAGGGCATGTCTACCCCCTAAGCGCGCTTTGTTGCCTTGTCGTCTCCTCGTGTAGCTTCTAGCCTCCTTCTGAAGCTTCGAGGTCCTCTTTTGTCTAGAAAAAAATCGTCAAAAAGTTTCTTAGCGTTTGGACTCTGTTTGGTACTGGTTTCCTGAAAAGCCAAAAACACGCACAAAAAACAACTGGCACTTGGCACTGGGTTAATAGGTTAGTTCCGAAAAATGATATAAAACAACATATAAATGCATATAAAGCATCCAATATTGATAATATAATAGCATGGAACAAGAAAAAATCATGGATACGTTGGAGACGTAGCAGCATACCCAAGCTTAATTCCTGCTCGTCCTTGAGTTGGTAAACAATAAAAACAGAATTTTTGATGCAACATGCTACCTGACATGTAATCTCTTTTAGGTATGATCTTTAGAAATGATGAACTAATTGATATCAACATAATAATATCCAGAAACATAAACAACATAATCATTCATATTCAAAATATACGATCCTTAAAGAATGTTATTCCCTACTTATTTTATTATATAAGCATGGCATGAGTCCGTCTTCATGGCGTAAGTATAAATCATTAGCACGTTGGTGTCAAGTTAGGTAAGTGGATCGTACTTCTAACGTGCTTCAACATTTTCAACCTCACTCAATACATGAGCGTGATCCGTGGATATGACATATGAGTGGAATAGAATATGGTGGTAGGGATCAAAAGGAATCAAAGTGGAAATAAAGTCTCGCATCAACTAGGCAGACCAACGGGCTATGGAGATGCCCATCAATCGATATCAATGTGAGGAGTAGGGATTGCCATCCAATGGATGCACTAGAGATATAAGTGTACGAAAGCTCAGTGGGTGTGCATCCAACTTGCTTGCTCATGAATAACTCAGGCATTTGAGGAAGTCCGTCATCGAAATATACAAGCCATGTTCTATAATAAAAAATTCCCACTAGCATATGAAAATGACAAATCATGAGACTCTCTATATGAACATGGTTCTCCCTCTAAGAACAAGTGTGAAAAAAGAAGATATACCACTGCCCCTTCTCTCTTTCCTCTCATTTTTATTTATTTATTTTCCTTTTTTTCATTTTTTCTTTCTCCTTTTTTCGTCTAGAGTCTCATCCTGACTTGTGGGGGGATCATAGTATCCATAATCCTTTCCTCGTTGGGATAGTGCTCTAATAATGATGATCATCACACTTTTGTTTACTTGCAACTCGATATGAAAAACTACTATACAAGATGAATCTATATGAATGCCTCTGGCAGTGTACCATGACGTGCAATGATCTAGCATAACATGTAGGTAATGACGAACGGTGTCTTTGCCACAAATACTATGTCAGCTACATGATCTTGGAAAGCAATATAATGGTGGGCACATGGCGGTATCCTAGACTAGGGGGTACTCACCACGTCGTCTCCCGACTAGTGGGTCGAGCAGAGGACTCCCATGGTGGTTCATTAACGGGCTACTTCAGGCAACCCATGACATATACGAGGAAGATTCCACAAGACTTGGTGATCAAGACAAGGACCCCTCTACACTGACATAGACGACTAGGACTCTTGTTATCCTAGGCCTCTGGTGCATTATATAAGATGATGCCAGGCTAGCCAATAGATCATTGTTACATAGATACATCAACGCAATATCATCCAGGTAACTCTAGAGTTAGAACACATCTAACGATCTCTAGGTAGATTAACTCTATACTCGATACTTCTCCATTGATATAAATAAGAGCAGGATATAGGGTTTTACCTCCATCAAGAGGACCCGAACCTGGGTAAACATTGTCTCTCTGTTCCTTTTACCATCCGCCTGACATCTAGAACTCGTAACCCCCTACCCCGAGGTATACCGTTTTTCATACCGACACTGGTGCTTTCATTGAGAGTTCTACTGTGAGATCGATAGAAGGATCGATGGCTCATTTGCAGATTGACAACCGTTTTTTCTGGACAATGCATTCATGTTTGCCCTTCCCATTTCCTCGAGCGTCGCTTTGATAATTGCTTCAGTGAAATTGTGTGGAATTGAATCTACAACAAACATGAAAAATCTCATCGCTTTACGATGGAGGAACCTCTGGCAATCTCCGATATACCAGAACCCTGTAAAATCTAGACAGGAATCTGGATGAGTTTAGGGCGAGGGGTCCAACATCCATCTCGGAAATCCGTTGGAAAATTTCACCGTACATTGGCTGTAGAATTCCTATATCGATCACCCCTCATAATTTCAGCTTGATTCGACAGTCCAAACTCCATGAACGCTCGATGAGTACAACAAATTTTGGATATATTTTCTGCACGAAAACGAATCTGACCCGAGTTCGTCTTTTTCATGAACGGGTTCTCGGACGTCCTTTTGGGAGAAATTTTCTCATAACCTTAGTGAGTCGAACAAGTGTTTGGCATTGGGAGGGCCAAAGAATCATCAAGAGAACCTCGTCGCCCTATGGTTTGCATGGGTCGGGCGTGCCATTGCTCCATCAAGACAGCATTGACTGTGTCATAAATTCCGATCTCCACGAGCATTACCCGTCATTGCTTCTTTAAGCCGACGTCCACCACGCCGACCTGCTTTGACACTTCAGCTGGCATGGGAGCTCTAGCATCACTTTACCGTCCTACTCCATCACCTCGGGAAGACCAAAGGCTTTAGCATCTCTTCATCAACCTGCTCTAGGGACTTCGACATCACGAGCCGACCGACTAGGTCTTGTTATCTGGACCGGGGCTTCGCCTCGCCGCAACAACTGTTTTACATAGCCACTTCGTCAAGACGATCTCCTCGCTCAATCACCTTGGTACCATCTTGGGGGCTGGGACCTCGACCCGCCTGAGACTCGGCCCATGTCATCAACACCGAGCACATTAACCAACTAAGTCTCTTTCATGCTCAACTTTTTTCAATTTTCAATTTTTTGCTTGGTTCAAACCAAGCATTATGGTTGGTTTTAAAATCAAAAGGTCGTTTGTCAAAAAATTTCTTTTTTATAAACACTGTTGGTTAAAAAAGTTGTTTGTTCAAAACACAACCCTCTTTTACCATAATAACTACGAGTTCTTGAATTTAGATGAGCTGTTTTATAATAAATGTGTTTTCTTGTTATTAGTTGCAAAGTCTTTTTTCTACTTCTGCATTTACTGATGCAAGTGTGTGGTCAATAGCCGGGTAGCCTGGTTTCTTTCTCAAGACGCTTGAGTTTAGTTCACTAAAGAGGCCTCGGAGAGATACTCCGCCTTCGGGATATGGAGGTTGAAGCTGAAGGCTAACCCACTTGAAGCCTGGAGATCGGATGTCTCATGTTAAAGAACGACCGAAGCACATATTAATTTTAGGACGAATTTTTGGATTAGCACAAAGAAACTTGATTTAGTTCAGACGTAAAGTTTTTGCTAAAAGTTTTTTGGTTTTTCTTGTTTATGGCACCTTTAACCTATTTTTATGTTTTTCTTTCAATAGGAGGGACATCCTCTTGTTCGAGGTGTTTTGCGTGGTGGTTGTTCTCAGAAAATCCTTTACGACTCACAGTTTGGCATCATTCCTGCCGATCTGAACCTCGGCGTTGTCAAAACATATACAATAGTTGAACAAGTTCCCAAGGAGATACGATCCTCGGGTCGGCCATGTTACCCAATCCAAGTATCGGGCTATTGGCTATACATTTCAGTTGAACCATAGTGGATGTTCCCTTCATTAAACTAGGCTAAACTCCATCAACCTTTTTCTAAACTGATGTAAACAATTAAAACATGGATGCAGCCCGGCGTTGGATCTCAGATGCCTGACACACGAGAAACACTTCAAACCTGAGGCGTGGTGTAAAAACAAGAAGGCATTGATAAAATACGAAAACTTAAAGGGGCTCCTCGGATGCCTGACATATGAACTCTTCGGATACACCTCGGCGATCCTCAAGATCAATATTGGGAAGATTTGTGGAACCAATTTTCAAGACTGGCAATCGAAGATGATGAACTATTCGGGATAACCGAGGAGCGTCCCCAACTTGAAGACCGGTTGAGGGGGATACTCACAGTGTCCTGGACTACGAGGGTACTCAACACATCATTTCCCGACTAGTGGGTTGGGCTGAGTACCCCCATGGTGATTCACTAATGGGACACTTCAGGAAGCCCATGACATATACAAGGAATATTCCATAAGACTTAGTGATCAAGGCAAGGACTCCTCTCCACCGACGTAGCAAACTAGGACTCTTGTTATCCTAGGCCTTTAGTGCATTATATAAGTCGAGGCCAACCTAGTATATAGATCATTATTACATAGATACATCAGTGCAATATCATTGATCTATCCCTAGAGTTAGAACACATCTAACAATCTCGCGGTAGATCAACTCTGTACTCGATACTTCTCCATTGATTTAAACAAGAGTAGGACATAGGATATTACCTCTGTCAAGAGGTCCCAATCCTGGGCAAACATCGTCTCCCTATTCCTGTTACCATCCGCCCGAGACCCACAGATCGGGACCTTGATGACCCAGAAGTATAGGGGATCAATCGTAGTCCGATAAGTAAGAGTGTCGAACCCAGCGAGGAGTAGAAGGAAATGACAAGCGGTTTTCAGAAAGGTAATTTCTGCAAGCACTGAAATTGTAAGTAGAAAGTAGTTTGATAGCAATCTAATTGGTAATGAGCAAGTAACGGTAACGGTAAATAAGGTGCAACAAGGTAGCCTGAAATTATCGATAACAAATAGTTTTGTGATAAGATAATTCATAACGGGTAGCAAGTAAAAATTGTAACAAAGGTGCAGCAAGGTGTCCCAATCCTTTTTATAGCAAAGAACAAGCCTGGACAAATTCTTATATAAAGCAAGGCGCTCCCGAGGAAACATGGGAATTTCTATCAAGCTAGTTTTCATCATGCATATATGATTCACGTTCGTTACTTTGATAAGTTGAAATGTGGGTGGACCGGTGCTTGGGTGCTACCCTTACTTGGAGAAGCCTCCCACTTATGATTAACCCCTCTTACAAGCATCCTCAACTATGAAAGAAGAATTAAGATAAATCTAACCATAGCATGAAACATGTGGATCGAAATCAGCCCCTTACGAAGCAACGCATAAATTAGGGTTTAAGCTTCTGATACTCTAGCAACCCATCATCTGCTTATTACTTCCCAATGCCTTCCTATATGCCCAAACAATGGTGAAGTGTCATGTAATCGACATTCACATGACACCACAAGAGTAAATACAACATTCATCACATCAAAATATCGAACGAATACCAAATTCACATGATTACTTATAACAAGACTTATCCCATGTCCTCAGGAACAAATGTAACTACTCACAAAGCATATTCATGTTCATAATCAGAGGAGTATTAATGATGATCAAGGAACTGAACATATGATCTTCCACCAAGTAAACCAACTAGCATCAACTACAAGGAGTAATCAACACTACTAGCAACCCACATGTACCAATCTGAGGTTTTGAGACAAAGATCGGATACAAGAGATGAACTAGGGTTTGGAGAGGAGATGGTGCTCATGAAGATGTTGATGGAGATTAGCCCCATCTTGATGAGAGGATCGTTGGTGATGATGATGGCTTTGATTTCCCCCTCCCGGAGGGAAGTTTCCCCGACAGAATAGCCCTAAACCCTCCATATAGCAGAAGATGGGCATCAGAGGGCTGCCAAGTGGGCCACAAGCCTTAGGGGCGCGCCCAGGGGGGTAGGGCACGCTCCCAGGCTTGTGGTTGCCTGGTGGGCCCTTGATGCATTTCTTTCGCCCAATATTTTATATATGTTACAAAATAATTCTCTGTAGATTTTTAGGACATTTGGAGTCATGCAGAATAGGTATCTCAGATTTGCTCCTTTTCTAGTCTAGAACTCCAACTGCCGGCATTCTCCCTCTTCATGTAAACCTTGTAAAATAAGAGAGAAAAGGCATAAGTATTGTACCAAAATGTGTAGTAACAACCCATAATGCAATAAATATCAATATAAAATCATGATGCAAAATGGACGTATCAAGTCCCCCAAGCTTAGACCTCGCTTGTCCTCAAGCGAAATCCAAAATCGATAAATATGCCCACATGTTTAGAGACAGAGGTGTCGATAAAATAAAATACAGACATGAAGGCATCATGATCATCTTTATAACAACATCATATATTGACATATAATTTCTTATGCTAAAGTAGCAATTCATTCACAATGGTGAAGTACGAATCAAGAACTCTATTGAGAACCGACAAACTACAATCTCACTCATGGAAGCAATTCCAATTTATCATAACGTAGGAAAGAGTCAATATAAGAGCTTGTAAAGAAATTTCACATACTCAATCATCTTTTAGTCTTTCACAATTTCTAACACTCACGAGGTACCTATGAGGTCTTAGATTCAATCAGACACAAAGAAAGACAGGGACTTATAGTGTTGCCTCCCAACTATTTACCTCAAGGGTAATGTCAATAGTAATAACTCATGCTCGTCCACTTCCAAGTGGATATACGTGCCAAGATCATTCCCCAACACATGATGCTTGCTAAAAGATAAAGGAGAACTAGAGAAAGTGATGGAGATCACCATGACTCTTGCATAAAGGTAAGTACTAGAAAATAAAAGTAACAGATAGGTCCTTCACAGAGGGAAGCAGAGGTTGTCATGTGCTTTTATAGTTGGATGCATAGTCCCTTAATGCAAAAGAATGTCACTTTATATTGCCCCTTGTGATAGAGAACTTTATTATGTAGTCCGTCGCTTTTATTTCTTCCCTATCACAAGTTCGTATAAAGTTTATGTTCCTCACACTAATAGATCACACATATTTAGAGAGCAATTTTTTATTGCCTGCACCGATGACAACTTACTTGAAGGATCTTGATCAATCCGTAGGTAGGTATGGTGGACTCTCATGGCAAAACTAGGTTGTCTGCACAAGTAGTATCTCTACTTGGTGCGGAAGTTTTGGCTGATATTAGGAGGAAGCAAGCGAAACTTGTTGAGGGATCTATAACAATATAACTTCTATTCAGAAATAAGCAAACATAAACCATTATGTTGTCTTCCTTGTCCAACATCAACTTCTTAACATATAATATTTTAATGAGTGCTGACAATCATAGAAGATGTCCAAGATAATATATTTATATGTGAACCTCTCTTTCTTTATTACTTCCTTTTAATTACCCCAATGACCAACAACTATGTTTGTCAACCCACAACAGGTTTCAATCGACATACATCTTATATGTGAAGTCATCACTCCCCATAAGATCATCATATACACTCTTTGCTTTTATTCTATACTTATTTCTACTTCATCTTTCTCAAGATTAAGATCATACCAAACAAGCAAAACCCTCAACTCAAAAGTACTTTTTATTATATAACTCTTGAACTTGCTTACATAGGAGGAATCATAAAGCAAAAACTCAAAACTAGATCACACGAAAACTTTATTCTACTAGATAAAGATATAACCAAAAGGATTGAACTAAGAAAAGATGATAAAAATAAAAATAAAAATAAAAGATGTGATGGTGATACGATATCGGGGCACCTCCCCCAAGCTTGGCGCAAGCCAAGGGGAGTGCCCATACCCATGTGTTTAGTTGTCTTGCTTCGGAGGTGGTGATGCTATAGACTTGGTGATGATGCCCTTAAGAATGCGATTCTCCTCCTCAAGCTTGTTATTTTGCTGTCTGAGATCCATTATTTCCTTGTGAAGTTTTCCAGCGATGGTTAGAGCGCCCTGATACATCTCCAACGTATCTATAATTTTTGCTTGTTCCACGCTGTTATATTATGTTTTACAATCATTTTACCACAACTTTATATTATTTTTGGGACTAACCTATTAACCTAGAGACCAGTGCCGGTTCCTATTTTTTCCTTGTTTTTGAGTTTCATAGAAAAGGAATATCAAACAGAGTCCAAACGGAATAAAACTTTACGGTGATTTTTTTGGACCAAAAGAGACCTACGGAGCATTAGAGTTGGGCCAGAAGGTTCCTGAGGAGGCCACAAGCCTCAGGGGCATGACCACCCCCTGGCCGCGGCCACGAGGCTTGTGGGCCCCTCGGGAGTCCACCAACGTCCCTCTCACCTCTATAAATCGTCAAATATTCCAGAAACCCCAACGCAGAACCTAGATCGGGAGTTCCACCCCTGCAAACCTCCAGATCCACAAAAAACCAATCGGGAGCCTGTTTCGGCACCCTGTTGAAGGGTGAAACCATCACCAGAGGCCATATTCATCATCCCGATGCTCTCCATGACGAGGAGGGAGTAGTTCACCCTCGGGGCTGAGGGTATGTACCAGTAGCTATGTGTTTGATCTCTCTCTCTCTCTCTCGTGTTCTTGAGATGGCACAATCTTGATGTACCACGAGCTTTGTTGATATAGATTGAATCATATGGAGTGTTTCCCCTCTCTATCTATTTGTGGTGAATTGATTTTTCGCTTTGAAGTTTACTTATCGGATTGAGTCTTTAAGGATTTGAGAACACTTGATGTATGTCTTGCGATGGGATTTTTGTGGTGACAATGGGATGTTCTATTGATACACTTGATGTATGTTTTGGTGATCAACTTGCGGGTTCCGTGACCTTGGGAATCTATGCATAGTGGCTGGCACACGTTCTTATCTTGACGTTCCGGTAGAAAATTTGGGGCACTCCTTGAAGTTCTTTGTGTTGGATTGAACATAATAAATCTGAAATTATGTGATGCATACCATATAATCAAGCCCATGGGTACTTGTGGTGACAATGGAGTATCTAGGTTACATTAGGGTTTTGGTTGATGTGTATCTTAAGGTGTTATTTTAGTACGAACTCTAGGGCTGTTTGTGACACTTATAGGGACAACTCATAAGATTGATCAGAAAAGATAACTTTGAGGTGGTTTCATACCCTACAATAATTTCTTCATTATTTCTTTGCTATTTGTGACTTTGGAGTGAACTCTTTGTCGCACGAGAGGTATTTACATATGATTCAAAACTATGCCAATATTGTTGAGAGAACTTGCACTAGTGAAAGTATGAAACCTAGGCCTTGTTTCTAAGCATTGCAATACTGTTTGTGCTCACTTTTGTTACTAGTTACCTTGTTGTTTTTATATCTTCAGATTACAAAAACCTATATCTACCATCCATATTACACTTGTATCACCATCTCTTTGCCGAACTAGTGCACCTATACAATTTACCATTGTATTGGGTGTGTTGGGGACACAAGAGACTCTTTGTTATTTGGTTGCAGGGTTGCTTGAGAGAGACCATCTTCATCCTACACCTCTCACGGATTGATAAAACTTAGGTAATCCACTTGAGGGAAAATTGCTATTGTCCTACAAAACTCTGCGCTTGGAGGCCCAACACGAGTCTACAATAAGAAGGTTGTGTAGTAGACATCAAGCTCTTTTCTGGTGCCATTGTCGGGGAGGTGAGTGCTTGAAGGTATATCTTTAGATCTTGCAATCAAATCTTTTAGTTTCTTGTTTTTCACTAGTTTGGTTTTGTAAAGAAAACTACAAAAAAAATGGAATTGAGGTTGCCTCATATTCTTCATCTTTTTAATGTCTTTCGTGAAAATGATGGAAAGGAAAATTGTGCTCAAGTGTTAGAAGAAGTTATTAAATATTTGGTACTAAATATTTGAATGATGAGGATGATAGTGATATTGTTGGTATGAATTCTCTGAATATTCATGATGCTAATGATATGCAAAGCCACAAGCTTGGGGATGCTATGTTTGATGAAGATGATATTTTTAGCCCCCTAAGTTTTGATGAGAAAAACTATTATGATTATGACATGCCTCTTATCTATGATGATTATTTTGATGAGACGTATGCTATAAAGAGTAATGGTAACCATGAAACTTTTCATCATGATTTGATTATTTTGTTGAGTTTGCTCCCACTATTTTGAATGAGAAGGAAATTGATTATGTGGAGAGTGAAGAATATTCTATGATTGTGCATCATCAAAATAATGATTTATGTGATGGTTATATTGTGGAATTTCTTCATGATGCTACTGAAAATTATTATGAGGGAGGAACATATGCTTGTAGGAATTGTAATAATATCAAGTTTCCTCTCTATGTGTTCAAAGTTTTGAAGTTATGCTTGTTTTGACTTCCTATGCTAGATGATTATTGCTCCCATAAATTGTTTGCTGACAAAATCCCTATGAATTGGAAGTGGGTTAGACTTAAATGTGCTTGTCATGAGATTCATGATGCTCTTTTGCACATTTCAATTACTATTCCTATGTGAGCATCATTGAAATCATCATGCCTAGCTAAAAGGCATTAAAGAAAAGCGCTTGTTGGGAGACAACCCAACACTTTTACGTTTTGCTTTTGTGTGTTCACATGATTAATCTACTTTATTAATCATGTTTTGTGTCTTTTATTTCAATAAAGTGCCAAGTAAAGCCTTTGGGATAGTGTTGATACTTGCTTGATTGATTCTGTGCAAAAACAGAAAGTTTTGCATCCAGTATATGAATTATATGATTTTACTGGAGAGTTAAAAAATTCTGAAATTTCTAAAAAACATTTATGTGCAATTTTTTTGAGTTGTACTAAATTTTCAGAATTTGTAGAGTCAGGGAAGTTTGGTGATCATTCAGATCTTTACAGACTATTCTGTTTTTGATAGATTCTATTTTGCGTGCATAGTTTGCTTGTTTCAAGTGTTCCTATAGCTTATATTGAGTAATATAAATTGTGGGAGTGATGTAATTCAGTAGGTATAATGTGGTAACAATTATGAATCTTTTCTTGATAGTACCTAAGTGAATGATCAATATTTACCACACTAACCTTTCTCACGAAGTTCCGTTAAGTTTTGTGTGATTGAAGTTTTCAAGTTTTGGGTGAGACACCTATATGAGGAGAATAAGGAGTGACAATAACCTAAAATTGGGTATTCACAAAGCACCCACAAGTTAATATCCTAGGATTACTCAATCGCCTAAGCTTGGGGATGCCCCGGAAGGCATCCCCTCTTTCGTCTTAAACATTATCGGTATATCTTACTTGGAGCTATATTTTTATTCGTCACATAATATTAGTTTTTCTTGGAGCGTGATCTTATTTTGTTAATTTCTGTTAGAAATTATTTATAATATATATTTTCAATAAAAATTTCCAAGAATTGCCTTAGGATGCTTGCATTATATGTTTTGATCAGTGCTGTGTAAAAACAGAAACTTTGGCTGTAGTGTTTTAATTTTCATATTTTACTGGAACATGTAAAGTTTCTGAAAAGTTTACAAAGTATTTTAATATAAATTTTATATCATGTCCTAAATTTTCATAATTTTTTGAGTTACATAAGTACACCGCTTTCATAAATTTCTACAGACTGTTCTGTTTAAACAGATTGCTGTCATAGTTTCGTTATCGACTTATCCTATAGTTTCCATAGCCTATATTGGTATATATAAATTGTGTAAATGATAGTATACAGTACCTAATGTTTGAAAATCACTATTAAACTTTTCTTGGCCGTACATAAAGAGTTGATTTATTATTATGTGTACTAACCTATCTCACGACTTCTTTTTGAGTTTTGTGTGGATGACGTTTTTCAGAATAGGTGAAACCATGGTATGAGAGGATTTAAAGAGATAAAAAATCTCAAGCTTTGGGAGGACAAAGGCACCCCAAGTAAATATTTCAAGAAGTCTCAAGCATCTAAGCTTGGGGATGCTACACACCCCACCTCTCTTCATCAACAATTATCGGTTAGCCTATGTTGAGCCTAAATTTTTATTCGTTCACATGACGCGTGATATTCTTGGAGTGCTATTTTTATTTTGCTTGGTGTTTGAATAAAGTACTTAAGATCTGAAAATATTTATTGAGGTAGAGAGAGTCTTCACATAGCTACTTAATTGTTTGACTACTCATTGATCTTCACTTATATCTTTTGAGCTAGGCAATGCTGCTCTAATGCTTCACTGATATCTTTATAGAGCATGGTGGTGTTATATTTTATAGAAATTAATGAACTCTCGTTCCTCACTTATATTATTTTGAGAGTTTCTTAAAACAGCATGGTAATTTGTTTAGGTTATGAATTTATTCCTAATATAATGGGCATCCAATAGGGATATAATAAAAACTTTCATATTAAGTGCATTAAAAACTATGAGAAGTTTGATTCCTTGCATATAGTTTTGAGATAATAGAGATGGTAATATGAGAGTCATGCTAGTGAGTAGTTGTGAATTGGAAGAGATACATGTTATAAAGCTTGTGATTCCCGTAGAATGCACGTATGGTGAACCATTATGTAACGAAGTCGGAGCATGATTTGGTTAATGATTGTCGACCTTTGTGTGAGGGTCGGGAGCACGTGATGGTTAACTCCTACCTACCTCTCCCCTAGGAGCATGCGTCTAATGCTTTGTTTGATAACTAACAGACTTTTGCAATAAGTATGTGAGTTCTTTATGACTAATGTTGATTCCATGTATTATCCGCATCTTCACCCTTCCATCTTTGCTAGCCTCTCTCGTACCGCGCAACTTTTGCCGGTACACCAAACTCTCCTTCCTGAAAACATCCACCATACCTACCTATTATGGCATTTCCATAGCCATTCTGAGATATATTGCCATGCAACTTCCACTATGTAGTTTTTCATGACTTGCACCATCACTTCATATTGCATATAGAGTCATACTTTATCATAGGTATCGAGTTGTAATTTCCTTTTTGAGTTATAAGTAAATAAAAGTGTGATGATTTTTCATCAATAAAGCATATTGTCCCATGAGAGAAAAGGATGATGGAGGCTATGACTCCCTCACAAGTTGGGATGAGTATCCGGACTTTACAAAAAATAAAAGAGGCCAGTGAAGCCCAAACAAAAAAAATAAAAGAGGCCAAAGAATCCCACCAAAGAGAGAGAGAGATAGATAGAGAGAGAGAAAATGAGAGAAAGAGAGAAGGGACAATTGCTACTACCTTTTTCCACACTTTTGCTTCAAAGTAGCACCATGATCTTCATGATCGAGAGTCTCCTATTTTGTCACTTTCATATAACTAGTGGATATCCATTTTGCACAACCACTTAGTTTTATTTTTGAGCTTTCATACATGAAAGTGCGTTATATCGACTAGAGGGGGGTGAATAGGCAATTTTTACAAATTCATCACTTGAGGAATTTCAGCTTGAGGAATTTGAAATGTGATGAATAACTAGCAGCGAATAAGTACTCAAGTGCATGAGAAACATAGCAACAACATAGTCATCATGATGAAATAAAACATGCACATATTACAGGTAGCATGATACAGGATAAGCAGGTGAGGAACAAGGCAACTTGAAGAATTTGGGGTGAGGAAATTGTGAAAGTCTTCGGTCAAATTCTTCAAATAGTAAAGATCAATTTCATCAACAGGTATATGAGGAAATGAAAGGGTTGAGGAAATAGAACCAGGTAGCTCGATGAACACAATGATTTGATGACCCGGTTCCAACTGCTGTGACAGTCGTACGTCTGGTTTGGAGCGACCTGGTATTTAAACCAGAGGACACACTGTCCCAGGACACACAGTCCTTACCATATTCTCCCTAAGATAAGTTTACAAAGTCCTCGCCCAACACTCATGGTATGTCTTCAGGGTAGACTTTCAAAACCCTCACAAAGTGGTCACCCGGCGATCCACAATTTACTGCTGGATTGTATACACCAAGGTCACTTCGTGATCTCCAATTAACTGCAAGATCCACTAGACCATGACGCCTAATTTTCTGGAGGATACATAGTCCTCAAAGGTAACAAGCGCCAGTTCCGCACAGGAACAATCTCTTAAGTGATGCTCAATCACTTTGGGTTTGGTGGTTTGGATTTGGGTTTTTCCTCAGTGATGATTTTATCGCAAAGTCCTCGGAGGATGGGTTACTCTCAAATGACAAGTTTCAGTTCTCCCTCGGAGCAACCAACCAACAAGTGGTTGTGGGGGTGGCTATTTATAGCCAGGGTGCAACCTGACATGATAAGACATAAATGCCCCTAATGATATGACCCTTATGTGGATATTATGATTGGGGACAGCTGGCGCTAAGCACACCAACGGTCAGAATTTCAAACTATGAAAGTCCTTAGACATATCATGTTCCTCACATGTAGGCAATTCGCACTAGCAAAATCCTAACTCCTCAGTCAGATCAATTTCATCAGAGACCAGAAGAATATCGTCTTTGTCACTGAAGAACTTGACTAAACTGCAAGAGATTTCCAAAGGCTTCACTCGGAGGATTGGATAGGTTGAGGATATTGTGTTGAGCATCAGTTGGAAATTTTCCTTAGTATTACCTCGGACCCCTTTAACAATACGGTGTTTCCTTTGACTCAAACAAAGGAAATGAAACTACGAAAACAAAATTCTTCACGCTTCATGGTCCTTGTTCATAACTTCAAGGTCACACCAACTTCTGCATTTTCAAAGTCTTCTGCAAAGTCTTCACCAAAGTCTTCAGTTGAAGACATACGTTTTTAGGGGTCGATAATCTCTGAATATATCAAACTCCTCATCGACTTATAGAGCATGTGTACACTCACAAACACATTAGTTCCTTAACCTATAAGTCTTCAATACACCAAAATCACTAAGGGGCAGTAGATGCACTTACAATCTCCCCCTTTTTTGTGATTGATGACAAATAGGTTAAGTTTTAACGGGGATAATGGTATGAAGTGTAAGTACTGATTTTGAGGAATTTGATTGCAAGATATAGAAGAACTCCCCGTGAAGATGTGCATATTTGAGGAATTTTCTTTGGACTATAAATGCACATGGTAGGTTAAAAACATGGAGAACTCCCCCTATATCTTGTAATTCATACACACATTTAACATATGATATGAAGAATTTTAAATGCATGATGAAAATGGTGTCTGAGAGAATTCAGCATGCATGCATTAAGGTACTTGAGGAAATAAGCATGCGGAAAGCAGTTCAAAAGATTCAGACCACCATCAAACTTAAGTTTACAACTCAACCAACAAAAGCTTCAGAAGTGCGAGAGTTGTAACTTAAAAAAAATAGCCCATATATAGAGAGCCACTTGAAGACTAACTCAAATTTTCTCCCCCTTTGTCATCAAAGACCAAAAGGGACAAACAAGTGAGGACTAACGCCCCTTGAAGAATTTCATCTTGTTGGTGAGGAAGGAGCGCCTGCGTTGTTAGGGTCGTTTGTCGATGCAGGGCCTACCGCAGTGTCGTCAATGTCCTCAGCTTCATCCGTCTCACGCAATGAAGAATATGAACTTGTAACAATCTTAGGAACTTGAACCTTTTTAATTTCTTCCGAAGAGGATGAGACCAGTCAAAGTTTTGCTGAAAGTCCATGTCCTTGAGTTCCTCAAGAGTCTTGAGGTGTTCAAGAATGGCCCATGCACGATCGAAGATTTCATGCACATAGTAGTGAATTTTCCTCATAGAAGTTTTGCGTCACAGTGATGTTTTGAACAACGGAAGCCAACTGACGCTTTACCCACTTGTGATTGTGATCAACCTTCTGATGAAGACTTATGAGAAGCTCACAATCAGTCATCACACGAGGGGCAGACTCTTGAGGTTTTTGTGCTGAGGCTTTTGCATCAGTCCTGGGTAGCAATGTCATCATTGGTGGAGTAAGATGCAACTTTGCGAAACCGACCATCTAATGGACGAGTACCTTCATCAATGATAGCTTTGCCTTTTCCTTCAACTGAGGAAGTTGTGCTCTTGAGGACTTCAATTGGGGGCAAGAAGCCGAAGTGATTTTGGAAGTCCGCCTTGAAGGGAACTGAAGACCTTGATCTGATGAATTTCATGATCCAGGGAGCATAAGGCTTCAATACAAATGGGTCTAGTGCTTCATTTGCCAATGTCCTCATGAAGAAATAATGGAAGTTGACGGGAATCCCATGAATGATGTTGAATAGCATGTTCTTCATGATTCCCTCAACTTCTTCTTCTTCAGAGTTGTGACCCTTATGAGGACAAAGGGTGTTGGTGAGGATGCGATAAACTGTCCTGGCTACATAGAGCAAATCCTTCACAAGGAGGGTTGTCCTTTGAGGTTTTCCAGGAGTCAACGGCTTCATCAACACTTGCATCAGTTGGTTGGGTAGACCAGGTTCATCAAATAGACAACAAACTTTTTCTGAAGGAATTGGAACTGGGACTAAGCGAAGCAATTCGGATACTGGAGCAATGAGGTGAGTAGATCCGGTCATCCAGTCCAAGACCCAGGAGTTGATGTTAGAAGCATCACCTGTGATGTGCAGAGTAGCATAGAATTGAAGAATTAGCTCTTCATTCCAATCGCAGATGTCCGCACAGAAGGGAAGAAGTCCTACATCATGAAGAACTGCTACTACCGGTGTAAAGGATGGAATTGTTTCCATATCCGCATGAGGAATATGATGGTGCTCGAAGACTTTCTTCTTGTCACACAACAATGATGCATAATAATTCATCTGTGTTGGAGTCCAGAATCTAGTGCGACCAGCCCTTGCTGAGTCATATGGATTGGGTCTAGTGAAGAAAATGTGCTCGTTGAAGAAATTTGACTTGAGGAATTTGGGGCGCTTTGAGCCTTTGAATGGCATCCTCGGCTTTGGATGAAGGTTTGGCTTGAAATGGCCCACAATCTCCTTAGGCACACGAGGAATTTCTTCAGACTGAGGAATTTGTGCAGCAGTTTCCTCAGTGGTAGTTGGAGCAATATTGTCATTAGCTGATGCAACTGGAATTTCTTTAGTGTCTATAGTGGCCAAGTCATCAAATCCTTCATGAATTTCTTTACTCTGGGCTGGGGACTGAGGAATTTGTGATAGAGGAGTGGTCATTGGGGAATTTGGGTGTGCAGCTTCCCAATATTCATCATTGATGACATGTGTTGTGTTCCCCATGTCCACGTCCTCATCAATTTCTTTAACGCCGGCCTCTTTAGCAGTCAACTGAGGCTGGGGCAATGATATCTATGGAGTTGAAGCATTAGCTTCCACTTCAATTTCTTCATCAATCTGCTCTGTCGAAGCAGCAGAATGATCTTCTTCATCTTCATCATCTGGGATGACATAGTCAACGCCAAATGGAATTATCTCATAGGCTGGTGCTAAGGAGATTGGGGTGGCATCTATGGGTTTATTTGAAGATCGTGGCAAGGTCTTCAACTTCTTCATGGCTGAGGAATCTGAAGTTGAAGCTTTTCTCTTTAGTGCCTTCTTCTCAGTAGCCTTAGTTTTCTTCACTTCTAATGCAGAAGGAAGGTTGATTGTCTTCACCCTTGATGATTTCGTTGTTTCAGCAAAGGGTGAAGGAGCTACAATTTCTTCAGCAAAGGGTGATGCAGCCGCCCTTGTGGTATCAATTTCATTAGGCGCAACTATTTCTTGAGCATCGACATCACAAGTGGGTTTGGCTGTCCTGGCATTTTCTTCAGGCGCAACAGTGGAAGTTGCCCTGGCAGGTTCTTCAGCAGCTTGTGTTTCTTCAGCTGCGCTTGTAGTTTCTTGAGCAGGCTGAGCAGATTCTTCAGGCTGAGGAATTTGTGGTTGCGATTTAGCTGCAACCCTTGAGTTGTGATCATTGATGACTTTATCAGCTATATTGACAAAGCGAAACTTGGCGCCTTGCCAATCAACATAGTATCTATTGAATTCCTCACTGAGGTTTTTGATCTCAGACTGCATTTTCACTAGTTCCTCAAGAGGCAGCTTCAGAACATTTTTCTTCAAGAAATGCTCTTTCTTGTACTGAACCTTCTTGTACTTCCATTTTTCTTCAGCTATGAAAGCAGTGAGGACATGATCAGGACCAGGAGGCAGCTTCAAGTCATCAATTGGCGTTTTGGGATCCTTGTGCCAGATATCAATGAAGTGCACCACTATCTTAGGATCCAACCATAGAGGAATTTGGGTGCCCTTCGCTTGAGCCACTCGTTCTTGCTTGTTCTTGATGATTGTAACCAGTTCCTCATCATCAGCTTCATCTGAGGAATCAGATGGTATTGTGAACGCCACCTTCTTGGGTTGAGGACTTGGTCGAATGCCTCGTCCAGCAGTTGCTTTCATTTTCATCAGTGAAGGACTGGTTAAGGAATGTGCTTGGGATGAAGAATTTGCTGATGCCCCTGAAGCAATTGAGAATCCCCCTATGCTCTGACATGATGCAAGGTGACTAGGAGTTGAGGACTTTGCAGCAGCAACAGAGGACTAAGGAGCTACTGAACCAGCGGGTGAGGCCTTTGAAGGCTGAGCTTGAGGAATCTGTTGTGATGATTTTGAAGTTGAAGAATTTGACTTCTCAACAGATTTCTTCACCATAGTTTTCTTTGGAGCACTTGCAGAGGCTCCGGCAGTGGCAACAGCAATCGAGTCTTCATTGAATTTCTTCACAACCTCTTTTGCTCTCTTCACCAGCTTGGCTTGATGTTTCGCCCATTCATGAGGAAAGTCATTACCAGTCTTGAGACTAGTGGGATCAACAATTTGATTGGGAGCCAAGGGTGGCCTGTTGCAAGGGGGTTTCACAGCGAATTTCATCATATACTTAGGAGTGACATAGCGATATTCTTTCCACTCCTTTGCCCATCTTCTCTCAATTTTCTGTAAGTGGATTTTTCTCTGCTTAGTTGTTTCTTTGCCATGAATTTCTTCATCTGGCGTGCAGTATTCCTCATATAGCTCATCAGGTATCTCAAAAGCTGTCTACACATCAGGTTTCTTTCCACATTTCCGTGGCTTCTTCCCATCAGTTATTTTCTTCGGCTGAGGATTCTGAACTCTTGGAGATTCTGAAGAAGTGCACAGTTTTTCCTCAAGAAATGCTGCAAATGAGTTAAGTTGATGAGAACCTAGTGATTCATCAGTGGACATATTTGTACCTGTGAATAGAGTATAGGTGCAAGGAATTTGAAGAGGTCATATGCGTTCTCAGAAGTTTTTCAATAACATCAAGTGTGAGGAATTTGACCATGGGTGTCTTGAGGTATTTCACTAAGTGTTCTTTGCCTTAGGTTCCAGAGTTGTACAAATTTTGAGCATTCGCATAATTGAGGAATCTTGAAGAAAACCATAACTTAGGGAAAAACATCAAGTGTATGAACATGTAAGGTGCTTTAGAATGTGATTCTTGAAGAATAAACACCTTTGAGAAGATTGGGGGAAGCTTGAAGATCACACAAGGGCAGTAAAAACAGATTTTATTTACCCTGATGAAGAACATGACAAACTGTGAGAAGAAATCGAGGAAGTTTGTCCATCCAGATCTCCCACACCCTAGCTTGGCAGAGGGAGATAGCTACAGCGGCGATGGGGTGAAGACTTTTGGGCCCGACGCGAGTACGACGACGGCGAGGTTGAGGCAGTGAAGCTCTTCCACACCGGCAGCGATGAATTAGCGGCAGCACTAGGGTTGAGCTCGGGAGAGAGTAGGAGTGAGGAGTAACCGAGCACAATGAAAGGGAAGGAGTATCTATAGCGGAGGTGAAAACCAATCTGTCCAAAGATTTTGGACCAGATTGCCCCTAACCCTTGCTCTCCACATGACATGTGTCACCTATGTACTGAGAAGTGGAGATAGTGGGGGACTATGGGTTATCCAGTCATGGGAATCGGAACAGTTTGAGCGGGAAACGCCAAAAATTTTGATAGTGAAAATTTTAAAGTTTCTGTTCGCAAATTCTTCAGCTGTCAAGGACACAGTGAAGACTTTGAACGAGTTTGAAAATAGAATGCATATGAAGAATTTGTGAACAGACTAGGTGGAGTTTAGCATAGAGGAGGAAAGGGTCCGATCACATTCACTTAGATGAAAATCAACTTGAAGAATTAGCAATAAGTGAATGCTGTTGAGGACATTGAAAACTCATATATATATAGGGATCGACTATTCGTCACCCTGGGTGAGAAATAGTTATTCTTCACCCCCTCTATTTTCACATCAATGCACCGTAATTTTATGTTCCGTAAATTTTATCGTATTCCATACGTAAAAAGAGACTGTAAATTTACATAAAAAATACTTATGTCATGCAAATTTACAAACATAAAAACATAGTGTAAAATATACATAAAATGTGATTTTTCTGGTCTTATGACTTATATTTTTATTTTTTTATGTAAAACTTTATGTAGTGAATCAATATATATGTAACTATTTGCATTTGAAATGTAATTTATTTACGAAACGATCGTAATATTACCTCGGGTGAAGAATAACTTATTCTAGACCCTGGGTAATGAATACACTTTATATATATATATATATATGTATAAAGTCAATGAAGAACATGAGTTTCATAGTTTGAAGAATTTGAGCAGTTGATGAATTTGAGAAGTTGAGGAACTTGCAAACTTGAGGAATTTGAAAATTTGAAGAATTTGGAAAATGACAAAAAACTCAACTTTGAAGAATTTCAACTATGGTTGGTGGCATGACCCACCGTATAAGAATGATGACTTCAGACACCGCGTACAATTGTCGTAGGGTTCTGAGAATCAAATTCTTCATTAATTTCTTCACACTTAGTGGGTTATTCTTCATTGATTGAAGAAAAAAGGTACTTCATGTGTTGCACATTTAAATCAATAATTTTGCATAAGTGTTAGGATGTGAGTCCTTTTCAAAGAACATTCGAAGATTCTAAGATATTTAGCTCACATTGCAACTTGCAAAATCTCTTTTCATCCAAGGGCTTTGTGAAGATGTTGGCCAGTTGTTCTTCAGTAGGGATGTGGTTGATGGAGATGTCGCCCTTGAGTACATGATCTCGAAGAAAGTGATGACAAATCTAGATGTGCTTGGTCTTGTAATGCTGAACTGGGTTGTAAGAAATCTTGATGGCACTCTCATTGTCGTGGTAGAGAGGCACATTATTCAACTTGATGCCATAGTCCTTGAGGGTTTGCTTCATCCACAACAACTGAGCGCAACATGAACCAGTAGTAATGTACTCAGCTTCAGCAGTAGATAGTGACACATAGTTCTGCTTCTTCGAGGACCAACATACTAAGGATCGTCCGAAGAAATGACATGTGCCTAGGTTGACTTGTGATCCACACGATCTCCAGCATAGTCAGCATCAGAGTATCCGACAAGGTGAAGATTTGAGCCCTTGGGATACTATAATCCAAGCGTTGGTGTGTGAGCTAAGTATCTAAGAATATGTTTCACAACCTTATGGTGTGATTCCTTCGGTGTTGCTTGGAATTGGGCACACATGAAAACACTCAGCATAATATCAGGCCTACATGCAAATAGATACAATAATGAGCTAATCATGGAGCGATATACCTTCTGATCGAAATCTTTACCATTTTCGTCAGTGCAGAGGTGGCCTTTTGAAGGCATTGGAGATTTGACGCCTTTGCAATCTTGCATGTTGAATTTCCTCAGAACATACTTGAGGTATTTCTCTTGAGGTATGAAGATGCCATTGTCTTGCTAGCGAATTTGAAGACCTAAGAAGAATTTCAACTCTCCCATCATAGACATTTGATATTCTTCACTCATCATATAGGAAAATTCATCACTGTAACATTTGTCAGTACAGCCAAATATAATATCGTCTACGTATATTTGGCATATGAACAGTTCATTGTCATAGGATTTTGTGAAAATAGTTGGGTCAAGTGAACCGGGTTTGAAGCCTTTCTTCATGTGGAACTCCTTCAGAGTGTCGTACCACGCCCAAGGGGCCTGCTTGAGTCCATAGAGTGCCTTGTTGAGTCTGAAGACTTTTTCAGGATGCTTAGGGTCTTCAAAACCTGGGGGTTGAGCAACATATACTTCTTCCTCAAGCTTACCATTGAGGAATGCACTTTTCACATCCATTTGATATAAGATGATATCATGATGGTTAGCATAAGCAAGCAATATGTGAATATCTTCAAGTTTAGCAACAGGTGCAAAAGTTTCATCAAAGTCAATTCCTTCAATCTGTGTGTAGCCTTGTGTTACAAGACGAGCCTTATTCCTTACCACAAGACCATTTTCATCTTGCTTGTTGCGGTAGATCCACTTGGTACCTATGATGTTATGCTTGCGAGGATCTGGCCGCTTGACAAGTTCCCACACATTGTTGAGCTTGAATTGATGCAATTCCTCTTGCATAGCTTGAATCCACTTAGGCTCCTTGAATGCTTCATCAACTTTGGTGGGCTCTATGATAGAGACAAAGGCAAAGTGCCCACAAAAGTTAGTCAAATGTGAAGCTCTTGAGTGAGTGAGGGGACCTCGTGCATTGATGTCATCGATGATTTGGTCAATCTGCACTTCATTTGCAACTCTTGGATGAGTAGGTTGACATGGCTAAGGATTTTCTTGAGCCCCATTTTCTTCAGGTGTATCAACATGAATGTCTTCATTTGTTGGAATTACTTCCTCAGTGGGTATGACGTCTTCAGTAGCCTTCAGCTTAATGGATTTCTCAGGTGCTCTCTTTGTGAGCCACCAGTTTCATCAAACCGCACATCTACAGTTTCAACAACCTTGTGGTGGTAGGTGTTGAATACTCTGTAGGTGTGTGAGTCCTTTCCGTAACCAAGCATAAAACCTTCATGTGCTTTCGGTGCAAATTTAGAACTATGGTGAGGATCTCTAATCCAACATTTTGCACCGAAGACTTTGAGATAACTTACATTGGGTTTCTTTCCAGTCATAAGTTCAAACGAAGTCTTCCTGAAGAATTTGTGAAGATATACCCTGTTGATGATGTGGCATGCGGTATCAATTGCCTCAGGCCAGAAGTGACGAGGAGTCTTGTATTCATCAAGCATGGTGCAAGCCATCTCAACAAGAGTCCTGTTCTTGCACTCCACGATGTCGTTTTGCTAAGGAGTATAAGGGGCAGATAACTCATGAGTAATACCAAGTTCATCAAGATATTCATCAAGATTGATGTTCTTGAACTCAGTCCCATTATCACTCCTCATATGCTTGATCTTGACGCCGAAGTTCATGGAGGCCCTTGAAGCAAATCGTGTGAAGACATCCTGCACTTCAGACTTTTACAGAATAATATGCACCCAAGTGTAATGAGAGTAATCATCAACAATGACAAAGCCATACAAACTTGAAGAATTTTTTAGTGTGGAGTAATGAGTGGGGCCAAAGAGATCCATGTGAAGCAATTCACAGGTTCGAGTCGTGGTCATGATTGTCTTCGAGGGATGCTTGCATCTGGTAATCTTCCCAGACTCACATGCACCACAAAGGTGGTCCTTGAGGAATTTGACACCTTCTATGCCAATGACGTGCCTTTTCTTCATGAGTGTGTGCAAGTTCCTCATACCAGCATGTCCAAGTCGTCGATGCCACAACAAGCCTTCTGATGACTTTGCAAGTAGGCATGTGGCAAGATGAGGACCTGTAGAGAAATCAACAATATACAAGTATCCTCTGCTGAAGCCTTCGAAGACTTTGGAATTGTCAGATTTCATGATGACAACACAATGATATTTTCCAAATACGACAACCATATCAAGATCACAAAGCATTGAGACAGACATAAGGTTGAACCCGAGGGATTCGACAAGCATCACCTTATCCATGGTTCGGTCCTTTGAGATTGCAACCTTACCTAGACCCAATACCTTGCTTTTTTCCTTTGTATGGGTAGGTGATATGCTTCAGATGAGATGGAGAAAGTGACAAATTCATCAGTAGATTCTTGTCACCAGTCATGTGGTTTGTGCATCCTCTATCGAGGACCCACTCAGTAGCTTTTGGAGGTTCATCCTGCAGATGAATTAATACAACTTATGAACTCATATGCTTCCATGTGAAGAATACGACATCAATTTCATCAGACATAATTTTATCACACAATATAGTAAGCAAGTAGTGGGGGACATGAGAAATGAGGAATTCATTTCTACATGATTAGCTTGCATACTTTCAATCATTTCGTCAGGTCTCCAGCAAATTCATCAGACGTTCAAGTTCATCTGGAGACCTGACCCTGCATAAGAAATTAGTTCAATTTCTTCACCACCCACATCTGGAGGGGTGGCAAAGAGTTCATCATTCTGCGAGCACTATATGAGAAGGGAGGCATCAAAGCAAGTGCGCTTGGTTTCACAAGACGAGGGTTAGAGTACTCATATGAATAAACGGAGAAATTCTTTGAGGACTTATGAACATAATGATTTGAAGAATAATGCACATATTCAGAACTCTTAGATTTTCCCTGCAAAAGAGAGGCCTTAGCTAGAGAATGATATTTTTGACCATTTGAGGAATTTGCTCCAAGTGAAGACTTTGGTCCATATGAGGAATTTGATCTGGGGTTCCTATTCTTCATGAGTGGTGTCATGAGGACATTCACTTGAAGATTTTGTAGGTAGCTCTTGGGAACCCAAATTTTCTTCATAGGAGAACCGTTCCTACAGTTAGTTCCATCAAATCTGGCAAATACTTTACCTTTCTGATTTTTGAAGAATTTGTAGTTGGAGTCAAGTGACTCATCAGAGGAATATGAAGTTTCACAAGTAAAGCCAGATAAAGTGGATGGATCTACAGGAGGTCCTTTTGTAGTAACCCATGAGGTTTTGGGGTACTACTCAGGTGTCCAGTAGGATCCATCAGCGTTGAGTTTCCTCTCAAAGGCAATACCCTCTTTCCTAGGGTACCTGTTCAGAATCTGCTTTTTGAGGACATCAAACAGGGTTTGATGCCCTTTGAGACTTTTGTACATCCCTATCACATACAATTCCTTCAACCCTGCATTTTTGTTAGTGATACTTGTGGTATTCTCAGATGAGGAATTTATGACCACTGGAATAGTTGAAGAATTTGCAGCAATAGAAGCATTTGAACATTCAGGTGAAGAATTAGCAGTTTCACGTTCGATGCATTTCAAACAAGGTGGAACAAATTCTTCCTAAGCGGTACTCATCTGTTGAGCCAGTAAGGAATCGTTTTCCCTTTGGAGATCCTCATGTGACACCCTTAGTTTCTCAAGATCTTGCTTTCTTTGAAGAAATTCGTAAGAAAGCTTCTCATAATCGGCTAGGAGAGCATTATGATGACTCTGAAGGTTATCACACTTTGTCTGAAGACTTTTGAGATCATGAGACAGAGTTTGAGTCCGATCCACTTCCTCACTCAAAAGATCATCCTTTTTGTCTAGCATTTTCTGAAGCTTTTCAAGTGCACTTTGTTGCTTAGTGGCAATGTTAACTAGTTTAGCATAGCTAGGTTTCACATATTCATCAGATTCACCTTCACTTGATTCAGATGAGGAATGATGTTTGTGTACCTTTGAGCCTTTAGCCATGAAGCAATAGGTGGGAACGTAATCATCATTGCTGACGTCAAAGTCATTGGAGTAGTCATTTTCTTCATTGTTGAAGATGGACTTGCTGATGAAAGCAGTGGCGAGAGCAAGACTAGAAACACCAGATTCAGACTCCACCTCAGATTCTTCTTCTTCATCATAATCTTCAGATTCTTCTCCAGAACCCATTTCCTTGCCAATGAAAGCTTGAGCCTTTCTGGAACCATTCTTCTTGTGCATTGAGGACTTTGAAGATGAGGACTTTGTAGATGAGGACTTTGAAGATTTCTTCTTTTTCTTTGAGTCATCAGAACTGTCATCCTTGTATTTCTTCTTCTTCTTTGATTCTTTTTCCCAGAGAGGACAGTCGGAGATGAAGTGACCAGATTTCTTGCATCGGTGACAAGTTGTTTTCTTGTAGGCATCTCAGGAATCTAGTTTCCTCATACCACCTTTTGATAACTTTCCAAACTTACCTCTCCTTGAGAACTTCTGGAATTTCCTCACGAGCATTGCTAGCTCCTGACTAAGTTCTTCAGGATCACCAAGGCTACTATCAGAATCTTCGCCTTCGGATGAGGAAATTGCTTTTTCCTTTAGAGCACGATATCTTCCATAGCTTGGCCCATATAGGTCTCTCTTCTCAACTTGTTGGAATTCATGAGTATTGAGTCTCTTAAGAATATCAGTAGGATCAAGTGACTTGTAGTCTCCACGCTCTTGAATCATCAAAGCCAGAGTATCGAATGAGGAATCAAGAGATCTCAACAGTCTCTTCACCACTTCATGATCAGTGATATCAGTGGCACCAAGTTCTTGAAGCTCATTGGAGATATCAGTGAGGTGATCAAAAGTTTGCTGAACCTTATCATTGTCGAGTCTTTTGAAGCGATTGAAGAGATTGCGAAGAACATCAACACAAGAGTCCCGTTGAGTGGAAACACCTTTGTTGACTTTGTACAGCCTATCCCAGATAAGCTTAGCAGACTCCAAAGCACTCACTCTGCCATACCGACCTTTGCTTAGATCGCCACATATGATATTCTTCGCTTGAGAATCGAGTTGCTTGAATCTCTTCACATTAGCAACGTTGATCTTGAGAGTAACAGAGGGAATACCATTTTCCACAACATACCAGAGATCGTTGTCAATAGCTTCAAGATGCATGTGTATCTTGTTCTTCTAGTAGGGGTAGCCCATCCCATCGAAGGTAGGACAGCCCATGGAAACCTTGATCATACCTGCAGTCAACATAACTAGAACTCTAGGTGGTTAAACCAAAATCACATAGAGCAATGGAGTACCTACCCTGATACTAATTGAAAGTGCGTTATATCGACTAGAGAGGGGTGAATAGGCCATTTTTACAAATTCATCACTTGAGGAATTTCAACTTGAGGAATTGGAAATGTGATGAATAACTAGCAACGGAATAAGTACTCAAGTGCATGAGAAACATAGCAACAACATAGTCACCATGATGAAATAAAACATGCACAGATTATAGGTAGCGTGATATAGGATAAGCAGGTGAGGAACATGGTAACTTGAAGAATTTGGGGTGAGGAAATTGTGAAAGTCTTCAGTCAAATTCTTCAAACAGTAAAGATCAATTTCATCAAAAGGTATATGAGGAAATGAAAGGGTTGAGGAAATAGAAACAGGTAGCTCGATGAAGACAATGATTTGATGACCCAGTTCCAACTGCTGTGACAGTCGTACGTATGGTTTGGAGCGGCCTGGTATTTAAACTAGAGGACACACAGTCCCAGGACACATTGTCCTTACCATATTCTCCTTGAGCTAAGGTCACAAAGTCCTCGCCCAACACTCGTGGTAAGTCTTTAGGGTACACTTCCAAAACCCTCACAAACTGGTCACCTGGCGATCCACAATTTACTGCTGGATGGTCTAGACCAAGGTCACTCCGTGATCCCCAATTGACTGCAGGATGCACTAGACCATGACGCCTAACTGTCTGGAGGATACAAACTCCTAAAAGGTAACAAGCGTCAGTTCCACACAGGAACAATCTCTTCAGTGATGCTCAATCACTTTGGATTTGGTGGCTTGGATTTGGGTGTTTCCTCACTGATGATTTTCTCTCAAAGTCCTTGATGGATGGGTTGCTCTCAAATGACAAGTGTCAGTTCTCTCTCGGAGTAGCCAACCAACTAGTGGTTGTGGGGGGTGGCTATTTATAGCCAGGGTGCAACCTGACATGATAAGACATAAATGCGCCCAATGATATGTCCCTTATGTGGATATTATGATTGGGGACAGCTGGCACTAAGCACAACAACGGTCAGATATTCGAACTGTGAAAGTCCTCAGACATATCATGTTCCTCATTTGTAGGCAATTCGCACTGGTGAAATCCTAACTCCTCAATCAGATCAATTTCACCAGAGACGAGAAGAACATCGTCTCTATCACTGAAGAACTTGACTAAACTGCAAGAGATTTCCAAAGGCTTCACTCGAAGGATTGGATAGGTCGAGGATATTGAGTTGAGCATCAGTTGGAAATTTTCCTTAGTATTACCTCGGCCCCCTTTAACAGTATGATGTTTCCTATGACTCAAAGAAAGGAAATGAAACTATGAAAACAAAAGTCTTCACGCTTCATAGTCCTTGTTCATATCTTGAAGGTCACACCAACTTCTTGATTTTCAAAGTCTTCAGGGAATACCAAAGTCTTCAGCAAAGTCTTCACCAAAGTCTTCAGTTGAAGACATACATTTTTAGGGGTCGATAATCTCTGAATATATCAAACTCCTCATCGAATTATAGAGCCTGTTTACACTCACAAACACATTAGTTCCTTAACCTATAAGTCTTCAATACACCAACATCACTAAGGGGCACTAGATGCACTTACAATACACTTATAACTTTAAGTGCATTTGTTGCATGGCAATCCCTACTCACTCACATTGATATCTATTGATGTGCATCCCCATAGCTGATACGCCTAGTTGATGTGAGACTATCTTCTCCTTTTTCTCCTTGCACCTCCCCCATATTCTATTCCACCTATAATGCTATATCCATGGCTCACGATCATGTATTGCGTGAGAGTTGAAAAGGTTTGAGAACACCAAAAGTGTGAAACAATTGCTTGACTTGTTCATAGGGGTTGTGCATTATCTAGATACTTTGTGTGGGGAAGATGGAGCATAGCCAAATCATATGATTTTGTAGGGATAACTTTCTAAGGCCATGTTATTTCGAAAGGACACGACTACCTTGTTGGTGTGCTCGAAGTATTACTATTTTATGTCAATATTAGACTATTGTTTTGAATCTTACGGATCTGAATATTCAAGCCACAATAAAAAAATATTACATGGACAAATATGTTAGGCAACAGACCACATCAAAAATTCTGTTTTTATCATTTACCTGCTCGAGGACGAGCAGGAATTAAGCTTGGGGATGCTGATACGTCTCCAACGCATCTATAGTTTTTGCTCGTTCCATGCTGTTATATTATCATTCTTGGATGTTTTACAATAATTTTACCACAACTTTATATTATTTTTGGGACTAACCTATTAACCTAGAGACCAGTGCCAATTCCTGTATTTTCCTTGTTTTTGAGTTTTGAAGAAAAGGAATATTAAACGGAGTCCAAACGAAGCAAAACTTTAGAGTGGTTGTTTTTGGACCAGAAGAGACCTAGGGAGCATCAGAGTTGGGTCAGAAGGTTCCCGAGGAGGCCACAAGCCTCAGGGGTGCGGCAACCCCTGGCCGTAACCACCAGGCTTGTGGGCTCCTCGGGAGTCCACTGACCTCCCTCTCAGCTCTATAAATCGTCAAATATTCCAGAAACCCCAACGCAGAACCTAGATCGGGAGTTCCGCCGCCGCAAACCTCCAGAGCCACGGAAAACCAACCGGGAGCCTGTTCCGGCACCCTGCCGGAGGGGGAAACCATCACCGGAGGCCATCTTCATCATCCCGACGCTCTCCATGACGAGGAGGGAGTAGTTCACCCTCAGGGTTGAGGGTATGTACCGGTAGCTATGTGTTTGATCTCTCTCTCTCTCTCTCTCGTGTTCTTGAGATGGCACAATCTTGATGTACCACGAGCTTTGTTGATATAGATTGACTCATATGGAGTGTTTCCCCTCTCTATCTAGTTATGGTGAATTGAGTTTTCCCTTTGAAGTTTACTTATCGGATTGAGTCTTTAATGATTTGAGAACACTTGATGTATGTCTTGCGATGGGATATCTGTGGTGAAGATGGGATGTTCTATTGATACACTTGATGTATGTTTTGGTGATCAACTTGCGGGTTCCATGACCTTGGGAATCTATGCATAGGGGTTGGCACACGTTCTTATCTTGACATTCCGGTAGAAACTTTGGGGCACTCCTTGAAGTTCTTTGTGTTGGATGGAACATAATGAATCTGAAATTATGTGATGCATATCGTATAATCAAGCCCACGGATACTTGTGGTGACAATGGAGTATCTAGGTGACATTAGGGTTTTGCTTGATGTGTATCTTAAGGTGTTATTTTAGTATGAATTCTAGGGCTGTTTGTGACACTTATAGGGACATCATAAGATTGATCAGAAAAGATAACTTTGAGGTGGTTTTGTACCCTACAATAATTTCTTCATTAGTTCTTTGCTATTTGTGACTTTGGAGTGAACTCTTTGTCGCACGAGATGTATTTACATATGATTCAACTATGCCAATACTGTTGAGAGAACTTGCACTAGTGAAAGTATGAACCCTAGGCCTTGTTTCTTAGCATTGCAGTACCGCTTGTGCTCACTTTTGTTACTAGTTACCTTGCTGCTTTTATATTTTAAGATTACAAAAACCTATATCTACCATCCATATTACACTTGTATCACCATCTCTTCGCCGAACTATTTCACCTATACAATTTACCATTGTATTGGGTGTGTTGGGGAGACAAGAGACTCTTTGTTATTTGGTTGCAGGGTTTCTTGAGAGAGACCATCTTAATCCTACACCTCTCACGGATTGATAAATCTTAGGTCATCCACTTGAGGGAATATTGCTACTGTCCTACAAAACTCTACGCTTGGAGGCCCAACATGAGTCTACAAGAAGATGATTTTGTTGTAGACATCACAACCTTAACCATGGGTGTTTCATTGCTGCGAGAGAATAAGCAACACTCCTTTTCATATTTTAAAAAGTAAGAAATTTAGTATTGTAAGGGATAATCGAATTCGGAATTGCTGAGCTCTGAAGTTCTTCCAGCATGGCTCCGGGTTGTGGATCAGAGGTAACTTCTTGATCTTCCTTCATGGCATCTATACTTTTCAAGTCAGCCTCCATCTATTCTTCCGTAGCCTGCCCGAAGCAGTTCTACCCAACCAACTCTTGCAAAGACATCTTGCTCTAAATCTGCTACAGAAACAGCCTAAAGAGAAAACATGAGGTGTTGTCATGATACGAGAGTCAAAACCTCCGGGAGATTATATAATGAATTTTTACCAGCCCGAAGGAGTATACCACAAGAAAAGAGAGTTCGGAAGATGCACGAGGTGGCCACAAGCCATAGTGGCACGCCCAGGGGGTATGGCGGGCCCCCAGGCTTGTCACCTCCTCGTGCACTATTCAGACTACTTTAAATTGTCCTAATTTTTTAAATATTCCAAAACAGATAAAAATTGCCATTGAAAAAGTTTTGGAGTCTATTTACTTACCGTACGACATACTTATTCCTTTTCGGAGTCTGAAACGTTCTAGTAAGTCTCCCTAATGTACTCCTTCGGAGTTATGGTATTGATGATATTGGTGTCAACATTTATGGGAGTACCTGAGATATAATGTTTGATTCTTTGACTGTTCACCACCTTCGGGTTTGTGCCTTCGGCGTTGTTAATCTTATGACACTAGAACGTTATACCTCCTCAATAATGTAAGGACCTTCCCATTTAGAGAGAAGTTTTCCTACAAAAAATCTTAAATGAGAAATGTATAGCAAGACATGATCACCTACATTAAATTCACGCTTTTGTATCCTTCTATCATGCCACCTCTTAACCTTTTCTTTAAACAATTTGGCATTCTCATAGGCTTGGGTTCTCCATTCGTCAAGTGAGCTAATGTCAAATAACCTCTTCTCACCAGCAAGTTTGAAATCATAATTGAACTCTTTGATTGCCCAATAAGCTTTATGTTCTATCTCTAGAGGTAAGTGACATGCTTTACAATAAACCATCTTATACGGAGACATACACATAGGGTTTTTGTAAGCAGTTCTATAAGCCCACAATGCATCATCAAGTTTCTTAGACTAATTCTTCCTGGATCTATTAACAGTCTTCTGCAAAATCAATTTAATTTCTCTATTGCTCAATTCTACTTCAACACTACACTGAGGATGATAAGGAGATCCAATTCTATGATTAACATCGTATTTAGCGAGCAATTTACGGAAAGCACCATGAATAAAGTGTGAACCACCATCAGTCATCAAGTATCTAGGGACTCCAAATCTAGGGAAAATATCTTATTTAAGCATTTTCATAGAAGCGTTAGGATCAGCGCTACTAGTTGGAATAGCTTCTACCTTCTTAGTAACATAATCAACAGCAACTAGAATATGAGTATACTCGTTAGATGTGGAAAAGGCCCCATATAATCAAAACCCCAAACATCAAATGGTTCAATAACAAGAGAGTAATTCATAGGCATTTCCTGACGTCTACTAATATTACCAATTTTTTGACATTCATCACAAGGCAAGACAAACTTACGAGCATCCTTGAAGAGAGTAGGCCAATAAAAACCAGATTGTAGTACCTTATGTGCAGTTCTATCTCCAGCGTGGTGTCCTCCGTAGGCTTCGGAGTGACACTTGCGTAAGATCTATTCCTGTTTATGCTCAGGTACACAATGCCTAATAATACCATCTACTCCTTCTTTATAAAGGTGTGGATCATCCCAAAAGTAATGCCTTAAATCATAGAAGAACCTTTTCTTTTGTTTGTATGTGAAAGTAGGCGGTATAAATTTAGCAACAATGTAATTGGCAAAATCAGCATACCATTGACCATTGTGTGAAGCATTTACGACAGCTAATTGTTCATCAGGAAAGCTATCATCAATAGGTAGTGGGTCATCAAGAACATTTTCTAACCTAGACAAGTTATCTGCCACAGGGTTATCCACACCCTTTCTATCATTGACATGCAAATCAAATTCTTGTAGCAAAAGGACCCACCTAATAAGTCTAGGTTTAGCATCTTTCTTCTCCATAAGGTACTTAATAGCAACATGATCGGTGTGAACAGTTACTTTGGAATCAACAATATAAGATCTAAACTTATCACAAGCAAACACGACTGCTAAAAATTCCTTTTCAGTAGTAGCATTGTTTCATTGAGCATTGTCTAGAGTTTTACTAGCATAATGGATAACATTTAATTTCTTATCAACTCTTTGTCCTAGAACAGCACTAACATCATAATCACTAGCATCACACATAATTTCAAAGGGTAGGTTCCAGTCGGGTGGTTGAACAATAGGTGCGGTAATCAAGGCATTCTTAAGAATTTCAAATGCTTCTACACAATCATCATCAAAAACAAATGGAACATCTTTTGGCAAAAGATTTGTGAGAGGCCTAGAAATCTTAGATAAATATTTGATAAATCTCCTATAGAAACCAGAATGACCAAGGAAACTTCTTATACCTTTGATATCCGTAGGGCACGACATTTTTTCAATAGCATCAACTTTAGCTTTATCACCTTCAATACCTCTTTTGGAGATCTTGTGCCCCAAGATAATACCTTCATTAACCATAAACTTGCACTTTTCCCAATTCAAGACAAGATTGGTTTCTTCACATCTCTGCAAAACTCGGTCAAGGTTGCTCAAACAATCATCAAATGAAGTTCCGTAAACGGAAAAATCATCCATGAAAACCTAAAGAATCTTTTCACAAAAGTCAGAGAATATAGCCTTCATACATCTTTGAAAGGTAGCTGCTGCATTGCATAAACCAAAAGGCATACGTCTATAAGCAAAGGTACCGAAAGGGCAAGTGGTTTTTTCTTGATCCTCTCTTGATACAGGTATTTGAGAGAAACCAGAGTAACCATCTACAAAGCAAAAATGTGTATGTTTGGATAGTCTTTCTAGCATCTGATCAATAAATGGTAAAGGGTAATGATCTTTCTTAGTAGCTTTATTTAGTTTCCTAAAATCAATTACCATTCTATAACCTGTAACAATTCTTTGTGGGATCAATTCATTTTTATCATTAGGAACAACGGTAATGCCTCCCTTCTCGGGGACACAATGGATGGGACTAACCCATCTACTATCAGCAACAGGATCAATTATACCTGCCTCCAGAATCTTTAATATTTCTTCCCTTACCACTTCTTTCATCTTAGGGATCAATCGTCGTTGGTGATCAATAACTGGTTTGACATCAGGCTCCATATTAATTTTATGATGACATAGTGTGGGACTAATGCCCTTAAGATCATCAAGAGTATAACCAATAGCAGCACAGTGCTTCCTCAGAGGTTTCAATAATCCCTTTCTTCATGCTCTGAAAGGTTAGCACTAATAATAACATGATATATCTACTTTTCATCAAGATAAGCATATTTTAATGTATCGGGTAATTGTTTGAGCTCAAACACGAGATCACCCTTGGGTGGAGGCGGATACCCAAGTATTTCAATAGGTAAGTTGTGTTTCAAAATAGGCTGATGATCAAAGAATTTTTTATCTATTTCATTCCTGTCATTCATATGCATATCATTTTCATGTCTAGCAAATATTGTTCTAAAGGATCAGTAGGAGGCACAGCAATAGAAGCAAGTCCAATGATTTCATCATTACTAGGCAATTCTTTGTCATGGGGTTGTCAATGAAATTTAGAGAAACTGAACTCATGAGACACATCCCCAAAACTCACAGTAACTATTTCTTTCTCACAATCAATCCTAGCATTAGCAGTATTCAAGAAGGGTCTGCCAAATATAATGGGACAAAAATCATATTGTGGGGAACCAAGAACAAGAAAATCAGTAGGATATTTTATTTTCCCACACAAGACCTCAACATCTCTAACAATCCCCATCGGTGCAATAGTGTCTCTATTAGCAAACTTAATAGTAACATCAATTTCCTCTAGTTCAACTGGTGCAATATCATGCATGATTTCTTTATATAAGGAAAAGGGAATTGCACTTACGCTAGCACCCATATCACACAAGACATGATAACAAGGATCTCCTATTTTAACAGAAACAACAGGCATGCCAGCAACTAGTCTATGTTTACTCTTAGTATCAGGTCTTGCGATTCTTGCCGCTTCATCACAAAAATAAATAACATGCCCATCAATGTTATCAACCAAGAGATCTTTAACCATAGAAATACTATGTTCAACTTTAATTTGTTCAGGGGGTGTAGGTGTTCTAATACAACTCTTATAGACCATAGTTGAAGCTTTAGCATGTGCTTTTATCCTAACAGGGAAGGGTGGTTTCTCAATGTAAGCAGTAGGAATAACAGGAGCAACATTATAAGTAATAGTTTCCTCTTCAACTTTAATAGGTTCAACTACTTTCACTTCAATGGGAGGATGATATTTAAACCACTTCTCCTTAGGGAGATCAACATGAGTACCAAAAGATTCATAGAAAGAAGCTACTAGTGGTTTTCTTGTTCCATCTCCTCTATAAGTATTAGCTAGGAGTTTCTCTATCATACCCGAAGGAATTTCATAATAAATATTTTTAGTAGGTGCAGCAGGTTGAGGATCCACTCTTTGTGCTTCCGGTCGGGGTGAAGATACCCCGAACTAGCCCCTCAAAGGATTATTTTCCATAGTAACAAGTGACAGTAAATTTTAGCACACCATATAAATTTTCCCTTACCAAGTTCTGTTGGGAGACGTAGTAGTAAATCAAAATTTTCCTACGTTCACCAAGATCTATCTATGGAGAAACCAGCAACGAGAGGGGAGAGATTGCATCTTCATACCTTTGAAGATCGCTAAGCGGAAGCGTTACAAGAACGCGGTTGATGGAGTCGTACTCGCAGCGATTCAGATCGCGGTAGATCCGATCAAGTGCCGAACGGACGGCACCTCCGCGTTCAACACACGTGCAGCCCGGTGACGTCTCCAACACCTTGATCCAGCAAGGAGGAAGGAGAGGTTGGGGAAGGGCTCCAACAGCAGCACGACGGCGTGGTGGTGGTGGAGTAGCAAGGTATTCCGACAGGGCTTCGCCTAAGCGCTGCGGAGGAGGAAGAAGAGAGGTAGGGCTTCGCCGTGAGAGAGAGAGATCAAATCTTGTCTCAAAACATCCAAAACCTCAAGTATATATAGGAGGAGGGACGTGGAGGGCTGGCTTGGCCTCTACTCCAAAGAGGAGATGGCCGGCCGAATTAAAGGGAGAGTCCACCTCCCACAAGGGAGGTGGATCTCCTCCTTTTAAATCCTTTTTGCCTTATCTCCTTATCTCCAGCCGCATGGGCCTTTAGCAAAAGTATTTCCCAGCCCAATAAGGGCTGGCACACTTTATCTAACAGCCCATGTGGTCCTTTGGTCGTCACACCCCTCCCGGGGGTTATCCGGCACCCTCCCGGCACTCCCGGTACACTACCGATGAGCCCGAAAACTTTCCGGTGACCAAAACTGGACTTCCTATATATCAATCTTTACCTCCGGACCATTCCGGAGCTCCTCGTGACGTCCGGGATCTCATCCGGGACTCCGAACAACCTTCGTTAATCACGTATACCTTTTCCCTATAACCCTAGCGTCATCGAACCTTAAGTGTGTAGACCCTACGGGTTCGGGAGACACGTAGACATGACCGAGACACCTCTCCGGTCAATAACCAACAGCGGGATCTGGATACCCATGTTGGCTCCCACGTACTCCACGATGATCTCATCGGATGAACCACGATGTCAAGGATTCAATCAATCCCGTATACAATTCCCTTTGTCTATCGGTATGATACTTGCCCGAGATTCGATCGTCGGTATCCCCATACCTTGTTCAATCTCGTTACCGGCAAGTCTCTTTACTCGTTCCGTAATACATCATCCCGTGACTAACTCCTTAGTCACATTGAGCTCATAATGATGATGTCTTACCGAGTGGGCCCAGAGATACCTCTCCGTCACACGGAGTGACAAATCCCAGTCTCGATTCATGCCAACCCAACAGATACTTTCGGAGATACCCGTAGTGCACCTTTATAGCCACCCAGTTACGTTGTGACGTTTGGCACACCCAAAGCATTCCTACGGTATCCGGGAGTTGCACAATCTCATGGTCTAAGGAAACGATACTTGACATTGAAAAGCTTTAGCAAACGAACTACACGATCTTGTGCTATGCTTAGAATTGGGTCTTGTCCATCACATCATTCTCCTAATGATGTGATCCCGTTATCAATGACATCCAATGTCCATGGCCATGAAACCGTGACCATCTATTGATCAACGAGCTAGTCAACTAGAGGCTCACTAGGGACATGTTGTGGTCTATGTATTCACACATGTATTATGGTTTCCGGTTAACACAATTATAGCATGAACAATAGACAATTATCATGAACAAGGAAATACAATAATAACCATTTTATTATTGCCTCTAGGGCATATTTCCAACAGTCTCCCACTTGCACTAGAGTCAATAATCTAGTTCACATCACCATGTGATTAACACTTACATCACCATGTGATCATATCATCATGTGATTAACACCCAATAAGTTCTGGGGTTTGTTCATGTCCTGCTCGTGAAAGAGGTTTTAGTCAACGGGTCTGCGACATTCAGATCCGTGTGTACCTTACAAACTTTCCATGTCATATTTTTAGATACTACTCCCATGCTCCACTTGGAGCTATTCCAAATGGCTGCTCCACTATACGTAGCTGGATTACTACTAAGAGTCATCCGGATTGGTTTTAAAGCTTGCATCATCGTAACACTTTACGATGAACTCTTTATCACCTCCATAATCGAGAAATATTTCCTTAGTTCTCAAGTTACTAAGGCTAACTTTGACCGCTGTCTAGTGATCCACTCTTGGATTACTCTTGTACCCCTTGACAGACTCATGGCAAGGCACACACAGGTGCGGTACACAGCATGGCATACTATATAGAGCCTATGGCTAAAGCATAGGAGATGACACTCATCTCTTCTTTATCTTCTGCCGTGGTCGGGTATTGAGTCTTACTCAATTTCACACCTTACAATACAGTCAAGAACTCCTTCTTTGACCCATCTATTTTGAACTCCTTCAAAAACTTGTCAAGGTATGTCTTCGTCGAAAAAACTTATCAAGCGAATAGATCTATCCCTATAGATCTTGATGCTCAATAAAATAGTAGCTTTATCTGGGTCTTCCTTTGAAAAACAAAACTTTTCAAACAACCCTTCATGCTCTTCCAGAAATTCTACATCATTTCCGATCAATAATATGTCAACTACATATTCTTATAAGAAATTCCATAGTGCTCCCACTCACTTTCTTGCAAATACAAGTTTCTCATAAACTTTGTATAAACTTAAACACTTTGATCACCTCATCAAAGCATATATTCCAACTCCGAGATGCTTGCTCCAGTCCATAGAAGGATCGCTGGAGTTTGCATATTATTAGCATCCTTAGGATTGACAAAACCTTCTGGTTGTATCACATACAACTCTTCCTCACAGAAACCATTACGGAAACCTTGTTTTGTCATCCATCTGCCAGATTTCATAATCGAAAAATGCAGCAACTGCTAACAAAATTTTAATAGACTTTTAGCATCGCTACAGATGAGACAATCTCATTGCAGTCAACTCCTTGAACTTGGCGGAAACTTCTTTGCGACAAGTCGAGCTTTATAAACGGTGACATTTCACCATTAGCGTCTATGTTTATCTCAAAGGTCCATTTGTACTCAATGACCCGCCATTCAACAGGCAAGTCTACCAAAGTCCATACTTGGTTTTCATACATGGATCCTTTCTCGGATTTCATGGCTCCTAGCCATTTGTTGGAATCCGGGCCCACCATCGCTTCTCCATAGTTCGTAGGTTCATCGTTGTCCAACAACATGATTTCCAAGACAGGGTTGTCGTACTACTCAGGAGCAGTACGCGTCCTTGTCGACCTACGAGGTTCGATAGTGACTTGATCCGAAGCTTCATGATCATCATCATTAACTTCCTTTTCAACTAAGTAGGCTCTACAGAAACATCTTTCTGTGTTGCGCTATTCTCTGGTTGAAACAAAGGTTCAACAACCTTATCAAGTTCTATCTTCCTCCCACTCAATTCTTTCGAGAGAAACTCTTTCTCAAAAAGGACCCGTTCTTAGCAACAAACACCTTTTGCGCTTGGATCTGAGATAGAAGGTATACCCAATGTCTCATTAGGGTATTCTATGAAGATGCATTTGTCTGCTTTGAGTTCGAGCTCGCTAGGTGAAAAACCCATTTTCACATAAGCGTCGCAGCCCCAAACATTAAGAAATGACAGCTTAGGCTTCTGTCAAACCATAATTCTCACGGTGTCATCTCAACAGACTTAGATGGTGCCCTGTTAAAGTGAATGGATTTGTCTTTAATGCATAACCCCATAACGATAGTGGTAAAACGATAAGAGACATCATAGTACTCACTATATCCAATAGAGCACGACTACGACGTTCGAACACACCATCACACTATGGTGTTCCAGGAGGCGTGAGCTGTGAAACAATTTCCACATTGTCTAAAATTGCATGCCAAACTCGTAACTTAGATATTCACCTCCATGATCATATCATAGACATTTATCTTCTTGTCACGATGATCTTTAACTTCACTCTGAAACTCCTTGAATCTTTCAAACATTTCAGATTCGTGTTTCATTAAGTAAATATCCCCATATTTACTCAAATCATCAGTGAAGGTAAAGAAAAACAACGATATCCACTGTGTGTTTCAACACTCATTGGACCACATACATCAACATGTATTAATTCCAATAAGCCACTTGCCCGCTCCATCATATTGGATGACGGGGTCTCAGTCATCTTGCCCAAGAGGCATGGCTCGCATGTCTCAACCGATTCGAAATCGAGTGAGTCAAAAAACATCCATCATCATGGAGTTTCTTCATGCGATTTATACCAATATGACATTACGTGGCAGTGCCACAAGCATGTGGTACTATCATTATTAACTTTGTATCTTTTGGTACCAATGTTATGAATATGTGTACTACTACGATCATGATTCGATAAACCATTTCGAGTGGGTGCATGACCATTGAAGGCATTATCCATGTAAACAGAATAACCATTATTCTCTAACTTATATGAATAACCGTATCGCACTAATCATGATCTAATCACGTTTATGCTCAACGCAAACACCAAATAACATTTATTTAGGTTTATCACAAATCCTGAAGGTAGAGAGAGCGTGCGATGGTGATCACATCAATCTTGGAAATACTTCCAACACACATCGTCACCTTTCACCTAGCTAGTCTCCATTTACTCCGTAGCTTTTATTTCGAGTTGCTAACACTTAGCAACCGAACCGGTATCTAATACCCAGGTGCTACTAGGAGTACCAGCAAGGTACACATCACTAACACGTATATCAAATATACTTCCATTGACATTACCAGCCTTCTTATCTACCAATCATCTAGGGTTTTTCTGCTTCAGCGAACATTCTCCTCATAACAGAAGCACTTAGTCTCGGGTTCGGGCTCAACCTTGGGTTTCTTCACTAGAGCAACAACTGGCTTGCCATTCCTGAAGTTTTTCCCTTCTTGCCCTTGCCCCTTTTGAAACTAGTGGTTTTCACTTAACCATCAACACTTGATGCTCCTTATTGATTTCTACCTTCGTGGTGTCAAACATCACGAACAACTCAGGGATCATCTTATCCATCCCTGACATGTTATAGTTCATCACGAAGCTCTAGTAGCTTGGTGGCAGTGACTTGGAGAACTTCATTAATCACTATCTCATCTGGAAGATTAACTCCCACTTGATTCAAGTGATTGTAGCACCCAGACAATCTGAGAACACGCTCACCGATTAAGCTATTCTCCTTTATCTTGCAGGCAAAGAATCTTGTTGGAGGTCTCATACCTCTCAACATAGGCACGAGCTTGAGATCACAATCTCAGCTCCTAGAACATCTCATATGTTCTGTGACGTTCAAAACATTTTGAAGCCTCAATTCTAAGCCGTAATGCATGACGCACTGAACTATCACGAAGTCATCAAAAAGTGCCTGTCATATGTTCACAACATCTACAGACAACGCTTGAGGGAGTGATGCAGTTAGCGGTACATCAAAAACATAAGCTTTCTGTGCAGCAATGAGGACAATCCTCAGATCACGGACCCAGTCCGCATTATTGCTACCATCAACTTTCAACTTACTTTTCTCTAGGATTGTATCAATAAAACTGGGGAGCTACAGCGCGAGCTATCTACGACATAATTTGCAAGGACATTTTTAGACTAAGTTCATGATAATTAAGTTCATTTAATCAAATTATTAATGAACTCCCACTTAGATAGACATCTCTCTAGTCTTCCAAGTGATACATGATCCATGTCAACTAGCCCGTGTCCGATCATCACGTGAGACGGACTAGTCATCCATGGTGAACATCTCTATGTTGATCGTATCTTCTATACGACTCATGTTCGACCTTTCGGTCTTCCGTGTTCCGAGGCCATGTCTGTACATGCTAGGCTCGTCAAGTCAACCTAAGTGTTTCGCATGTGTAAATCTGGCTTACACCCGTTGTATGCGAACGTTAGAACCTATCACACCCGATCATCACGTGGTGCTTCGGAACGACGATCCTTAGCAACGGTGCACAGTTAGGGTGAACACCTTTCTTGAAATTTTATTGAGAGATCATCTTATTTACTACCGTCGTTCTATGCAAATAAGATGTAAACATGATAAACATCACATGCAATCAATATAGTGACATGATATGGCCAATATCATTTTGCTCCTATGATCTCCATCTTCGGGGCACCATGATCATCACTGTCACAGGCACGACACCATGATCTCCATCATCATGATCTCCATCATTGTGTCTTCATGAAGTTGTCTCGCCAACTATTACTTCTACTACTATGGCTAACGCTTAGCAATAAAGTAAAGTAATTACATGGCGTTTATGATTGACACGCAGGTCATACAATAAATAAGACAACTCCTATGGCTCCTGCCGGTTGTCATAATCATCGACATGCAAGTCGTGAATCCTATTACAAGAACATGATCAATTCATACATCACAATGCATCACATCACATCCTTTGGCCATATCACATCACAAGGCACATGCTGCAAAAACAAGTTAGACGTCCTCTAATTTGTAGTTGCAAGTTTTTACGTGGCTGCTATAGGTTACTAGCAAGAACGTTTCTTACCTACGTCAACACCACAACGTGATTTGCCAATTGCTATTTACCCTTCATAAGGACCCTTTTCATCGAATCCGATCCGACTAAGGTAGGAGAGACAGACACCCGCTAGCCACCTTATGCATCTAGTGCATGTCAGGCGGTGGAACCGGTCTCACGTAAGCGTACGTGTAAAGTTGGTCCGGGCCGCTTCATCCCACAATACCGCCGAATCAAGATAAGACTAGTAGCGGCAAGCAAATTAACAAACTCGACGCCCACAACTGCTTTGTGTTCTACTCGTGCATAGATTCTACGCATAGACCTAGCTCATGATGCCACTGTTGGGAGACGTAGTAGTAAATCAAAATTTTCCTACGTTCACCAAGATCTATCTATGGAGAAACCAGCAACGAGAGGGGAGAGATTGCATCTTCATACCTTTGAAGATCGCTAAGCGGAAGCGTTACAAGAACGCGGTTGATGGAGTCGTACTCGCAGCGATTCAGATCGCGGTAGATCCGATCAAGTGCCGAACGGACGGCACCTCCGCGTTCAACACACGTGCAGCCCGGTGACGTCTCCAACACCTTGATCCAGCAAGGAGGAAGGAGAGGTTGGGGAAGGGCTCCAACAGCAGCACGACGGCGTGGTGGTGGTGGAGTAGCAAGGTATTCCGACAGGGCTTCGCCTAAGCGCTGCGGAGGAGGAAGAAGAGAGGTAGGGCTTCGCCGTGAGAGAGAGAGATCAAATCTTGTCTCAAAACATCCAAAACCTCAAGTATATATAGGAGGAGGGACGTGGAGGGCTGGCTTGGCCTCTACTCCAAAGAGGAGATGGCCGGCCGAATTAAAGGGAGAGTCCACCTCCCACAAGGGAGGTGGATCTCCTCCTTTTAAATCCTTTTTGCCTTATCTCCTTATCTCCAGCCGCATGGGCCTTTAGCAAAAGTATTTCCCAGCCCAATAAGGGCTGGCACACTTTATCTAACAGCCCATGTGGTCCTTTGGTCGTCACACCCCTCCCGGGGGTTATCCGGCACCCTCCCGGCACTCCCGGTACACTACCGATGAGCCCGAAAACTTTCCGGTGACCAAAACTGGACTTCCTATATATCAATCTTTACCTCCGGACCATTCCGGAGCTCCTCGTGACGTCCGGGATCTCATCCGGGACTCCGAACAACCTTCGTTAATCACGTATACCTTTTCCCTATAACCCTAGCGTCATCGAACCTTAAGTGTGTAGACCCTACGGGTTCGGGAGACACGTAGACATGACCGAGACACCTCTCCGGTCAATAACCAACAGCGGGATCTGGATACCCATGTTGGCTCCCACGTACTCCACGATGATCTCATCGGATGAACCACGATGTCAAGGATTCAATCAATCCCGTATACAATTCCCTTTGTCTATCGGTATGATACTTGCCCGAGATTCGATCGTCGGTATCCCCATACCTTGTTCAATCTCGTTACCGGCAAGTCTCTTTACTCGTTCCGTAATACATCATCCCGTGACTAACTCCTTAGTCACATTGAGCTCATAATGATGATGTCTTACCGAGTGGGCCCAGAGATACCTCTCCGTCACACGGAGTGACAAATCCCAGTCTCGATTCATGCCAACCCAACAGATACTTTCGGAGATACCCGTAGTGCACCTTTATAGCCACCCAGTTACGTTGTGACGTTTGGCACACCCAAAGCATTCCTACGGTATCCGGGAGTTGCACAATCTCATGGTCTAAGGAAACGATACTTGACATTGAAAAGCTTTAGCAAACGAACTACACGATCTTGTGCTATGCTTAGAATTGGGTCTTGTCCATCACATCATTCTCCTAATGATGTGATCCCGTTATCAATGACATCCAATGTCCATGGCCATGAAACCGTGACCATCTATTGATCAACGAGCTAGTCAACTAGAGGCTCACTAGGGACATGTTGTGGTCTATGTATTCACACATGTATTATGGTTTCCGGTTAACACAATTATAGCATGAACAATAGACAATTATCATGAACAAGGAAATACAATAATAACCATTTTATTATTGCCTCTAGGGCATATTTCCAACAAGTTCCACTCACCAAAGGCGCTTGACTCCCCGGCAACGGCTCCAGAAAAGAGTGTTGACGACCCAAAAGTATAGGGGATATATCGTAGTCCTTTTGATAAGTAAGAGTGTCAAACCCAACAAGGAGTAGAAGGAAATGACAAGCGGTTCTCAGTAAGGTATTCTCAGCAAGCACTGAAATTATCGGTAACGGATAGTTTCGTGATAAGATAATTCATAACGGGTAGCAAGTAATTGTTGGAAATATGCCCTAGAGGTAATAATAAATTAGTTATTATCATATTTCCTTGTTCATGATAATCGTTTATTATCCATGCTATAATTGTATTGAATGGAAACACATTACATGTGTGGGTAAATAGATAACACTCTATCCCTGGTATGCCTCTAGCGAACTAGCTCATTGATCAAAGATGGTCAAGGTTTCCTAGCCATTGACATGTGATGTCATTTGATAACGGGATCACATCATTAGGAGAATGATGTGACGGACAAGACCCAAACTACAAACATAGCATATGATAGTGTTAGTTTGTTGCTACTGTTTTCTGCATGTCAAAGTATGTGTTCCTATGACCATGAGATCATGAAACTTGCTGACATCGAAGGAGTACCTTGTGTGTATCAAACATTGCAACGTATCTGGGTGACTATATAGGTGCTCTACAGGTATCTCCGAGGGTGTCTGTTGAGTTGGCATGGATGAAGACTGGGATTTGTTACTCCGTGTGACAGAGAGGTATCTCAGGGCCCACTCGGTAATACAACATCAAAATAAGCCTTGCAAGCAAAGTGACTAAGTGTTAGTCACGGGATCTAGTATTACGGAACGCGTAAAGAGACTTGCCGGTAACGAGGTTGAACTAGGTATGGAGATACCGACGATCGCATCTCGGGCAAGTAACATACCGAAGAACAAAGGGAACATCATACGGGGTTAACTGAATCCTTGACATAGAGGTTCGACCGATAAAGATCTTCGTAGAATATGTAGGAACTAATGTGGACATCCAGGTCCCGCCATTGGTTATTGACCGTAGAGGTGTCTCGGTCATGTCTACACAGTTCTCGAACCCGCAGGGTCTGCACACTTAAGGTTTGGTGACGTTTCGGTAGTATAGAATTATGTATGGTGGTGACCGAAGGTTGTTCGGAGTCCCGGATGAGATCTCGGACGTCACGAGGAGCTCCGGAATGGTCCGGAGGTAAAGATTCATATATAGGAAGTCCTATTTTGGTCGCCGGAAAAGTTTCGGGCTAATCGGTAATGTACCGGGAGTGCCGGTAGTGTTCTGGGAGACCACCGGGAGGGGTGTTTCGACCCAAGAAGCTTCATGGGCTGTGGGAGAGTAAATACCAGCCTTTCGTGGGCTGGTGGAAGTCCCACACAAGGCCCATGCGGCTGGGAGAAAAAGCCCAAAGGGAAAAAGGTGGAAAAACGCCAAAAAAGGAGGAATCCTAGTCCTACTAGGATTGGAGGAGGAGTTCTCCTCTCCTCCCCACTTTGGTCGACCAAAGGGCTGGATTTTTGGCAGCCAAGACTCCTCCTCCTCTCCTCCTATATATACTAGAGGATTTTAGGGTTTTAGCACAGAATTTTCAGCCACGTGCTACCCGTTCCTCTAGTGCATAGTTTCTCCTCTAGATCGGTTTTCTGCAGTGCTTAGGCGAAGCCCTGCCAGAATTGCTCCACCACCATCACCGGGGCGCCATCACGCTGCCGGTGAACTCTTCTCCCTCTCCACTTCCTCTTGCTAGATCAAGCCGGTGGAGATCTTCATGAAGCTGCACGTGTGCTGAACGCGGAGGTGCCATCTGTTCGGCGCTAGATCCGAAGGACCGTGAACAAGTTCACGGGACGGATCGTGATGAGATCGCGGGACGGATCGTGATGAGATCACGGGACGGATCGTGATGAGTTCGCGGGATGGATCGTGATTGGATCGCGGGACGGATCGTGATGTGATCGCGGGACGCTCGCCGATTTGGATCGCGAAGATGTTCGACTACACCAACCACGTTTCTTAACGCTTCCCGCCTAGCAATCTACAAGGGTATGTAGATCCAATCTCCCTCTCATAGATGCTCATCACCATGGAAGGATCTTGTATGTGCATAGGAAATTTTTTGTTTCCCATGCAACGTTCCCCAACAGTGGCATCATGAGCTAGGTCTATGTGTAGATGAGATCTCGAGTAGAACACAAAGAGTTTGTGGGCGTTGATGCTTAGATTGCTTCCTCCTTGTTCGGATTTTGGTTCAGCGGTATTGTGAGATGAAGCGGCCCGGACCAACATTACTCGTACGCTTACGAGAGACCGGTTCCCTCGATGCAACTTGTTGCCTAGATGGCTTGCGGGTGGCAGTTTCTCTCACTTTAGTTGGATCGGATTCGACAAAGGCGGTCCTTGAGAAGGTTGAAAAGCAACTAGTGTATCACCGTTGTGGTTTTTGCGTAGATGAGAATTGTTCTTGCTAGATACCCGTAGCAGCCACGTAAAACATGCAACAACAATTAGAGGACGTCTAACTTGTTTTTGCAGGGTATGTTGTGATGTGATATGGCCAATTACATGATGTGATATATGTGATGTATGAGATGATCATGTGATGTATAGAATTTCACGACTTGCATGTCAATGAGTATGGCAACCAGAAGGAGCCATAGGGTTGTCTTTAATTATTGTATGACCTTCGTGTCAATCATTAAGCGCCAAGTAATGTTTTACTTTATCGCTAAACGGTAGCAATAGTAGTAGAAGCATGCAGGGCGTGACAACCCTGATGGCGACATGTTGATGGAGATCATGATGATGGAGATCATGGCGTCATGCCGGTGACGATGGAGATCATGCCGGTGCTTTCAAGATGGCGATCTAAAGCACAAGTTCATGGCCATATCATGTCACTTATGAATTGCATGTGATGTTAATCCTTTTATGCACCTTGTTTTGCTTAGTACGACGGTAGCATTATAAGGTGATCCCTCACTTAAATTTCAAGATAAATTGTGTTCTCCCTGAGTGTACACCGTTGCAAAAGTTCGTCATGTTGAGGCACCACGTGATGATCGGGTGTGATAGACTCTACGTTCACATACAACGGGTGCAATCCAGTGTTGCACGCGCAGAACACTCGGGTTAAACTTGACGAGCCTAGCATGTACAGACATGGCCTCGGAACACAAGAGACCGAAAGGTCGAACATGAGTCATATAGTAGATATGATCAACATGATGATTTTCACCATTGTAACCACCTCAACTCACGTGATGATCGGACTTGAGTTGGTGAATTTGGATCATGTATCACTCGGATGACCGGAGGGATGTCAATTTGAGTGGGAGTTCTTAAGTAATATGATTAATTGAACTCATTATCATGAACATAGTCAGTAGTGTCTTTGCAAATTATGTTGTAGATTACTTGCTCGTGTTGTATCTCCCTTAAATTTTTATATGCTCCTAGAGAAATAGAGTTGAAAGATGATGGTAGAAATATTGCAGACTGGCTCCGTGATCTGAGGATTGTCCTCGTTGCTGCAGAGAAGGCTTATGTCCATAATGCACCGCTCGGTGCGCCAACCCCTCTAGCGTCATCTGTAGATGTTGTGAACATCTGACAGGTACGTGCTGATGACTACCTGATAGTTTAGTGCATCATGCATTACGGCTTAGAATTGAGGCTTCGAAACGTTTTGAATGTCACCGAATATATGAGATGTTCTAAGGGCTCAAATTAGGATCTCAGGCTCGTGCCCGTGTTGCGATATATGAGATCTCCAACAAGATTCTTTGCCTGCAAGATGAACGAGAATAGCTCAATCATTGAGCATGTGCTCAGATTGTTTGGGTGCTACAATCGCTTGAATCGAGTGGGAGTTGATCTTCCAGATAAGATAGTGATTGATATAGTTCTCCAAGTCACTTTCACTAAGCTACTAGAACTTGGTGATGAACTATAAAATGCCAGGGATAGAAATAATGATCCCTGAGCTGTTCGCGATGTTTGACACTGTGAAGGTAGAAATCAAGAAGGAGCATCAAGTGTTGATGGTTAGTAAAACCACTAGTTTCGAGAAGGGCAGGAGCAAGGAGGGAAAACTTCATGGATAACAAGTCAATTGCTGCTCCAGTGAAGCAACCCAAAGTTGAACCCAAACCCGAGACTAAGTGCTTCGATTATGAGGAGAGCGGTCGCTGAAGCGGAACAACCCTAAATACTTGGTAGATAAGAAGGCTGGCAACGTCGACAGAAGTATATTTGATATATGTGTTATTTATGTGTACCTTGCTAGTACTCCAAGTAGCACCTGGGTATTAGATACCGGTTCGGTTGCTAAATGTTAGTAACTCGAAATAAAAGCTACGGAAGAAACGGAGCACTAAGCTAAGGGTGAGGTGACAATGTGTGTTGGAAATATTTCCAAGGTTGATGTGATCAACATCGCACGCTCTCTCTACCTTCAGGATTAGTGACGAACCTAAATAAATGTTATTTGGTGTTTTGCGTTGAGCATGAACGTGATTAGATCGTGTTTATTGCAACACGGTTATTCATTTGACTTAAAGAATAATGGTTATTCTGTTTACATGAATAATACCTTCAACGGTCATGCACCCAGTGAGAATGGTTTGTTAAATCTTGATCGTAGTAATACACATGTTCATAACATTGATGCCAAAAGATACAAAGTTAATAATGATAGTACCACATACTTGTGGCACTGCTGCTAAATGTCATATTGGTATAAAGCGCATGAAGAAACTCCATGCTGATGGATCTTTGGACTCATTCGATTTCGAATCGGTTGAGACATGCGAACCATGCCTCTTGGTCAAGATGACTAAGGACCCCGTTTTCTGTTTTGATGAAGCGGGCAAGTGATTTATTGGAAATGATACATGTTGATGTATGCAATCCAATGAGTCTTGTAGCGAGCGGTCGAAATCATTATTTTCTTATCTTCACTGATGATTTGAGTAGATATAGTGTATATTTACTTAATGAAACACAAGTCTGAATCGTTTGAAAGGTTCATGCAAATTCAGAGTGAAGTTTAAGATCATCGTGACAATAAGATAAAAATGTTTGCGATAGGATCGTGGAGGTGAATATCTGAGTTACGAGTTTGGCATACAACCTTAGACAATGTGAAAGTTGTTTCACAACTCACGCCACCTGGAACACCATAGTGTGATGGTGTGTCCGAACATCATAGTCGTGCTCTATGGGATATGGTGCGTGCTATGATGTCTATTATCATTTTGTTACTATAATTTTGGGGTTATGCATTAGAGACAACTACATTCACTTTAAATAGGGCACCATCTAAATCCGTTGAGATGACACCGTGTGAATTATGGTTTGATAGAAACCTAAGCTGTCATTTCTTAATGTTTGGGGCTGCGATGCTTGTGTGGAAAATGTTTTCACCTAATGAGCTCGAACCCAAAGCGGACAAATGCATATTCATGGAATACCCTCAGAACAGTTGGGTGAACCTTCTATCTCAGATCCAAGCATAAAATGTTTGTTGCTAAAACTAGGTCCTTTCTCGAGAAAAGGTTTATCTTGAAAGAATTGAGTGGGAGGAGGATAGAACTTGATGAGGTTATTGAACCTCTACTTCAACCAGAAAGTAGCGCAGCGCAGAAAGATGTTTCTGTGAAGCCTACGTCAGTTGAAGAGGAAGTTAATGATGATGCTCATGAAGCTTCGGATCAAGTTACTATCGACCTACGAGGAAAACAGAACTTGATGAGGTTATTGAACCTTCACTTCAACCAGAAAGTGACGTAGCGCAGAAAGATGTTTCTGTGGAACCTACGTCAGTTGAAGAGGAAGTAAATGATGATAATCATGAAGCTTCAGATCAAGTTACTATCAAACCTCGTAGGTCGACAAGGATGTGTACTGCTCCTAAGCGGTACGACAACCCTGTCTTGGAGGTCATGTTGTTGGACAACAATGAACCTACGAGCTGTGGAGAAGCGATGATGGGCTCGGATTCTGACAAATGGTTAGAGGCCATGAAATCCGAGAAAGGATCCATATATGAAAACCAAGTATAGACTTTGGTAGACTTGCTCGTTGGACGGCAGGTCGTTGAGTACAAATGGATCTTTAAAATGAAGACAGACGCTGATGGTGAATGTCACCATTTATAAAGCTCGACTTGCCGCAAAGAAGTTTCCGTCAAGTTCACGGAGTTGACTGCGATGAGACTTTCTCACTCGTAGTGATGCTAAAGTTTGTTAGAATTATGTTAGCAGTTGCTGCATTTTTCAATTATGAAATCCGGCAGATGGATGCCAAAACATCGTTTCCTTTCTTGAGGAAAGGTTGTATGTGATACAACCAGAAGGTTTTGTCAGTCCTAAGGATGCTAAAAGGTGTGCAAGCTTCAGTGATCCTTCTATGAACTGAAGAAAGCATCTCGGAGTTGGAATATACACTTTGATGAGGTGATTAAAGTTTTTGAGTCTATACAAAGTTTACGAGAAACTTGTATTTGCAATAAAGTGAGTGGGAGCACTATAGAGTTTCTGATAAGTATATGTGGATGACATATTGCTATTCGGAAATGATGTAGAGTTTCTGGAGAGCATAAACGGTTGTTTGAAAAGAGTTTTTCAAAGGAAGACCTGGATAAAGCTACCTAATTATTGAGCATCAAGATCTATAAAGATAGATCAAGATGTTTGATAAGACTTTCAATGAGTACATATCTTGACAAGATTTTGAAAGAGTTCAAAATGGATTAGTCAGAGAGAGTGTTCTAGCCCGCTTTGTAAGGTGTGAAGTTGAGTGAGACTCAAAGCTCGACCACGGCAGAAGAAAGAGAGAGGATGAATGTCGTCCCCTATGCCTTAGCCATAGGCTCTGTATAGTATGCCGTGTTGTGTACCGCACCTATGTGTGCCTTGCCATGAGTTCATCAAGGGGTACAAGAGTGATCCAGGAGTGGATCACTGGACAACGGTCATGATTATCCATAGTAACTAAAAGACTAAGGAGATGTTTCTCGATTATGGAGGTGATAAAGAAGTTCGTCGTAAAGAGTCATGTCGATGCAAGCTTTAACACCAATCCGGATGACTCGTAGTAGCAATCTGGATACGTATAGTGGAGCAGCCATTTGGAATAGTACCAAGTGGAGTGTGGTAGCAGTGTTTACGTTTGACATAAAAATTTGCAAAGAACAAACAGATCTGAATGTCGCAAACCGGTTGACTATAAGACCTCTCTCACATGCAAAGCATGATCGAGCCCCAGAACTCATTGGGTGTTAGATTCTTAACAATGCAAATCACATGGTGATGTGAACTAGATTATTGACTCTAGTGCAAGTGGAAGACTGTTGGAAATATGCCCTAGAGGCAATAATAAATTAGTTATTATCATATTTCCTTGTTCATGATAATCGTTTATTATCCATGCTATAATTGTATTGAATGGAAACACATTACATGTGTGGGTAAATAGACAACACTCTGTCCCTGGTATGCCTCTAGTGAACTAGGTCGTTGATCAAAGGTTGTCAAGGTTTCCTAGCCATTGACATGTGATGTCATTTGATAATGGGATCACATCATTAGGAGAATGATGTGATGGACAAGACCCAAACTACAAACGTAGCATATGATCGTGTCAGTTTGTTGCTACTGTTTCTTGCATGTCAACGTATGTGTTCCTATGACCATGAGATCATGCAACTTACTGACATCATAGGAGTACCTTGTGTGTATCAAACATCGCAACGTAACTGGGTGACTATATAGGTGCTCTACAGGTATCTCCGAGGGTGTCTGTTGAGTTGGTATGGATGAAGACTGGGATTTTTTACTCCGTGTGACAGAGAGGTATCACAGGGCCCACTTGGTAATACAACATCAGAATAAGCCTTGCAAGCAATGTGACTAAGTGTTAGTCACGGGATCTTGTATTACAGAACTAGTAAAGAGACTTGCTGGTAACGAGGTTGAACTAGGTATGGAGATACCGACGATCAAATCTCGGGCAAGTAACATACCGAAGAACAAAGGGAACATCATACGGGATTAACTGAATCCTTGACATAGAGGTTCGACCGATAAAGATCTTCGTAGAATATGTAGGAACCAATGTGAATGTCCAGGTCCCGCCATTGATTATTGACTGTAGAGGTGTCTCGGTCATGTCTACATAGTTCTCGAACCCGCAGGGTCTGCACACTTAAGGTTTGGTGACGTTTCGGTAGTATAGAGTTATGTATGGTGGTGACCGAAGGTTGTTCGGAGTCCCGGATGAGATCCTGGACGTCACGAGGACCTCCGGAATGGTCCGGAGGTAAAGATTCATATATAGGAAGTCCTATTTTGGTCGCCGGAAAAGTTTCGGGCTAATCGGTAATGTACCGGGAGTGCCGGTAGTGTACCGGGAGACCACCGGGAGGGGTATTTCGACCCAAGAAGCTTCATGGGCTGTGGAAGAGTAAATACCAGCCTTTCGTGTGCTGCTTGAAGTCCCACACAAGGCCCATGCGTCTGGGAGAAAAATCCCAAAGGGAAAAAGGTGGAAAAGGCCAAAAAAGGAGGAATCCTAGTCCTACTAGGATGGGAGGAGCAGTCCTCCTCTCCTCCCACTTTGGTCGACCAAAGGTCTGGATTTTTGGCAGCCAAGACTCCTCCTCCTCTCCTCCTATATATACTAGAGGATTTTAGGGTTTTGGCATAGAATTTTCAGCCACGTGCTACCCGTTCCTCTATTGCATAGTTTCTTCTCTAGATCGGTTTTCTGCAGTGCTTAGGCGAAGCCCTGCCGGAATTGCTCCACCACCATCACCGGGGCGCCGTGACGCTGTCGGTGAACTCTTCTCCCTCTCCACTTCCTCTTGCTGGATCAAGACAGTGGAGATCGTCATCAAGCTGCACGTGTGCTGAACGCGGAGGTGCCGTCTGTTCGCCGCTAGATCGGAAGGACCGTGAACAAGATCACGAGACGGTTCGTGATGAGTTCACGGGATGGATCGTGATGAATATCGTGGGACGGATCGTGATGAGATCGCGGGACGGATCGTGATGAGTTCGCGGGACGGATCGTGATTGGATCGCGGGATGGATCGTGATGTGATCGCGGGACGCTCGGCGATTTGGATCGCGAAGATGTTCGACTACACTAACCGCGTGTCTTAACGCTTCCCTCTTAGCGATCTACAAGGGTATCTAGATCCACTCTCCCTCTCGTAGATGCTCATCACCATGGATGGATCTTGCCTGTGCATAGGAAATTTTTTGTTTCCCATGCAACGTTCCCCAACGGTAATAATTGTAACAAAGGTGCAGCAAGGTGGCCCAATCCTTTTTATAGCAAAGGACAAGCCTGGACAAATTCTTATATAGAGCAAGGCGCTCCCGAGGACACATGGGAATTTATGTCAAGCTAGTTTTCATCATGCATGTATGATTCGCGTTCGTTACTTTGATAATTTGATATGTCGGTGGACCAGTGCTTGGGTGCTTCCCTTACTTGGACAAGCCTCCCGCTTATGATTAAACCCTCTCGCAAGCATCCGCAACTACGAAAGAAGAATTAAGATAAATCTGACCATAGCATGAAACATGTGGATCCAAATCAGCCCCTTGCGAAGCAACGCATAAAGTAGGGTTTAAGCTTCTGTCACTCTAGCAACCCATATTCTACTTATTACTTCCCAATGCCATCCTCTAGGCCCAAACAATGGTGAAGTGTCATGTAGTCAACGTTCACATGACACCACTAGAGGAAAGACAACATGCATCTCATGAAAATATCGAACGAATACCAAATTCACATGATTACTTATAACAAGACTCATCCCATGTCCTGAGGAACAAACATAACTAATCACAAAGCATATTCATGTTCATAATTAGAGGAGTATTAATGATGATCAAGGACCTAGACATATGATATTCCACCAAGTAAACCAACTAGCAACAACTACAAGGAGTAATCAACACTACTAGCAACCCACATGTACCAATCTGAGGTTTTGAGACAAAGATTGGATACAAGAGATGAACTAGGGTTTGGAGAGGAGATGGTGCTGATGAAGATGTTGATGGAGATTGATCCCCTCTCGATGAGAGGATCGTTGGTGATGACGATGGCTTCGATTTCCCCCTCCCGGAGGGCAGTTCTCCCGGCAGAATAGCGTTGCCAGAGCTCTGGATTGGTTCTATCCAAGCTCCGCCTCAAGACGGCGGCGCTTTGTCCCAAAAGCTCTATTATGATTTTCTCGAGGTTGAAACCCTCCATATAGTAGAAGATGGACATCGGAGGGCTGCCAGGTGGGCCACAAGCCATAGGGGCGTGCCCAGGGGGGTAGGGCGCACCCCCAGGCTTGTGGCTGCCCGGTGGGCCCCTTGATGTATTTCTTTCACCCAATATTTTTTATATTCCAAAATAATTCTCCGTAGATTGTCAGGACTTTTGGAGTTGTGCAGAATAGGTATCTCAGATTTGCTCGTTTTCTAGTCCAGAACTCTAGCTCCCGAAATTCTCCCTCTTCATGTAAACCTTGTAAAATAAGAGAGAAACGTTATAAATATTGTACCAAAATGTGTAGTAACATCCCATAATAAAATAAATATATATATAAAAGCATGTGGCAAAATGGACATATCATAGCCCAATACTTTTGTTTCAAAGGACGAGCCAAAACGATCTCTTATAATAAGCAAAGCGTTCTTGAGGGTACACAGGCATTTCATCTAGTCACTTTCATCATGTGGTTTGATTTGCGTTCGCTACTTTGATAATTTCATATGAGGGTGGACCGATGCTTGGGTGTTGCTCTTACTTGAACAAACCTCCCACTTATGATTAACCCCCTGATACGTCTCCAACGTATCTATAATTTTGGATTGTTCCATGCTATTATATTATGTGTTTTGGATGTTTTATATGCATTAATATGCTATTTTATATTATTTTGGGACTAACCTATTAATCTATAGCATAGTGTCAGCTTCTGTTTTTCCTTGTTTTTGAGTTTCGCAAATAAGGAATATTAAACGGAGTCCAAACGGAATAAAACCTCCAGAAAGATTTGTTTTGGAAAATATGGAAGCCACGAGACTTGAGAACCAAGGCAGAGGAGCTGCCACGGGGCCACAAGCCTACTTGTCGTGGCTAGGGGGGTACCCCATGCCGGGCAGGCATGTGGCCCCCTAGCACCTCCTATAACCCTAATCTTCGTCCTATTAATACCCAAATATTCCATCATTATCAGAACAAGCCACGAAAACACTTTTCCGCCACCAGAAGCCTCCGTTCCCGAGAGATCCAATCTTGGAACCTTTTCCGGTAATCTGCCGGAGGGGGATTCGATCACGGAGGACATCTACATCAACTCCATTGCCCCTCCAATGATGCGTGACTAGTTCACCACAGACCTACGTGTCCATATCTAGTATCTAGATGAATTCTTCTATCTCTTTGCTTCTCAATACCACGATCTTCATGATCTTCATGAAGATCTATCCAATGTAATACTCTTTTGCGGTGTGTTTGTCGAGATCCGATGAATTGAGGGTTTATGTTCAGATTATCCATGAATATTATTTGAGTCTTTCCTGAATTCTTATATGCATGATTTCGTATCTTTGCAAGTCTCTTCGAATTAATGGTTTGGTTTGGCCAACTAGATTGGTAATTCTTGCAATAGGAGAAGTGCTTAGTTTTGGGTTCAATCTTGCGGTGTCCTCACCGAGTGACATAGTAGGGGTAGCAAGGCACGTATTGTATTGTTGCCATCAAGGGTAAAAAGATGGGTTTTTTTATCATATTTCTTGAGTTTATCCCTCTATATCATGTCATCTTACCTAATGCGTTACTCTGTTCTTCATGAACTTAATACTCTAGATGCAGGCAGGAGTCGGTCGATGTGTGGAGTAATAGTAGTAGATGCAGAATCGTGTTGGTCTACTTTTCACGGACGTGATGCCTATATGCATAATCATTGCCTTGGATATCTTCATAACTATTCACTTTTCTATCAATTGCTCGACAATCATTTGTTCACCCACCGTAATACTTGCCATCATGGGAGAAGCCATCTAGTGAAACCTATGGCCCCCGGGTCTATTTTCCACATTATATTTTCAGATCTAAAACCAAAAACGCCAAAAATACTTGCTTCATTGTTTTTTACTTTTAGTTTTACTTTCCGTTCAAGCATCCTATTATATCTAACTCTACTAGATCTCATCCTTGCAAATAACCGTGACGGGATTGACAACTCCTTTATAGCACTGGGTGCAAGAGTATGATTCCTTGTGCAGGTATATCTATTGGTGGCTCGCATGTATCTCCTACTGTATTGATACCTTGGTTATAAAAAACTGAGGGAAATACTTATATAGTTTGCTGCATCAAACCGTTCCTCTTCACGGGAAACCAACGCATGCTCGAGAAGTAGCAAGAAGGATTTCTGGCGCCATTGCCGGGGAGATACATAGCAAGTCAAGAATACCAAGTACCCATCACAAACTCATCTCTTGCATTTACATTATTTTCCATTTGCCTCTCGTTTTCCTCTCCCCCACTTCTAAAATGATTTTCAAAAAGTTTTGCCTTTCGCCCTTTCCCGTTCGTCTTCTTGCTTGTGTGCTTGATTGCTCGCTTTTTCGTCATGTCTGAAACTAGGGAGGTTATCGCTAGTAATAATCTTGAAGGGAATCATGATGCCCTTGATAATGACAACCTTCAAAAAGAACCCACTATCATTCATACAAAAAGTTTCCGTATAGGTAGTGGTAATATCATTGGAAAAGGTGCTATTCAAGATTTTCTTTCACTTGCGCGGGAACGCTTCCTACTTTAGGAGGTTCCATTCTCAATAAAACTAATAGTCTTGCGGACGCTATAACTTTGTTAAAAAGTGAACTTGATAGACAATTCTTGCACATGCACCCTTGCATACAAATGACTTTCCTTGAATTTTCCAATATTCAACATTCTTCTGTTAAGTGTGCTGCCACTATATTCCTAGCTCACGAGTTTAGATTTATCATGAAAGAGGCTAGTGAAATCTTTGCTCATTATAGAATTAATGGTGGATGTCCCCCTATTGATGGGATCCTTTTTAATCAAGACGAGGTAATGAGACTACGATCTCAAGATCAAGTTGCTTATAATGAAAATTTGAGAAAGAAAGTCCCTACTGATATTTTGGTTGATACGATTTCTGAACACAATGAGAATTTTGCTATACAAAATAACAGATTAGAGTTCATTCTCAAGAATAGTCTCATGGACTTTAACCAAAGGAAAGCTTATAACGATGAATTGATTATACACTATAAGGGACATAAGGAGGAACCTGTCCCTTCCGCACTTGATCTTGGTGATCCCAATCCTCTTAAATTTAGCCTGCTTGATTACTTTTTCTTACCACAACTGAAATGATCTGCTTAAATAAGGGAGTTTGAGATGATCATGAATTATCTCCCTTATTTTTATTATGAGAATACCTCGATCTATTGCGTTTTGCCTAGCTAGGGGCGCTAAACAATAGCGCTTGTTGGGAGGCAACCCAATTTTATTTTGCTTTGAGTTTTTTTGCTTATGTTTTGGTGTGTTTGGCACACTATTACTTCTGTAGTAATTGTGTTTTTGTGTTTAAATTAGTGTTTGAGGAGAGTAAAACCTTTGGGGTGATCTATGGTAGTTGTTGATTTGATCTTGCTGGAAAACAGAAACTTTTGCGCTCAGGCCAGGATTTTTATGATTTTTTCAGGGAGTCAAATTGATCTGAACTTTTTACACGGGATTTACATAAACATTTCCCTGGTTTTCCAAAATTTTCAGATTTTTTACATTTCCAAAAGTATTCTAAGTTTATATATTTCTACAGACTATTCTGTTTTTGACAGATTCTGTTTTCTTTGTGTTGTTTGCTTTTTTTGATGTATCTATGGATCGTATCGGGGGGTATGAGTCATGGAGAAGTTAGAATACAGTAGGTATTACAAAAATATAAATAAAGAATGAGTTCACAACAGAACCTAAAGTGGTGATTTATTTTTCTTATACTAACGGATCTCATGAGTTTTCTATTGAGTTTTGTGTTGTGAAGTTTTCAAGTTTTGGGTGAAGATTTGATGGAATATGGAATAAAGATTGGCAAGAGCCTAAGCTTGGGGATGCCCATGGAACCCCAAGTTATATTCAAGGATACCAGAAAGCCTAAGCTTGGGGATGCCCCGGAAGGCATCCCCTCTTTCGTCTTCAATCCATCGATAAATTTACTTGAGGCTATATTTTTATTCACCACATGATATGTGTTTTGCTTGGAGCATCTTGTATGATATGAGTCTTTGCTTGATAGTTTCCCACAATAATCCTTGATGCACACATATTTAGAGAGAAATACGTTGAATCGTGAGTTTGTTAGAATACTCTATATGCTTCACTTATATATTTTGAGCTAGGCAATGTTGCTCTAGTGCTTCACTTATATCTTTTCAGAGCATGGTGGTGTTATATTTTATAGAAATTATTGAACACTCGTTCCTTACTTATATTATTTTGAGAGTTTCTTAAATCAGCATGGTAATTTGTTTAGGTTATGAATTTAGTCCTAATATAATGGCATCCAAGAGGGATATAATAAAAACTTTCATATTAAGCGCATTAACAACTATGAGAAGTTGGATTCCTTTCATATAGTTTTGAGATAATAGGGATGGTAGTATGAGATTCATGCTAGTGAGTAGTTGTGAAATGAAGATATACGTGTGTTAAAGCTTGTGATTCCATATAATGCACGTATAGTGAACCGCTATGTAACGAAGTCAGAGCATGACTTGTCTAAAGATTGTCGACCTTTGTGTGAGGGTCGGGAGCACGTGATGGTGAACTCCTACCAACCTCTCCCCTAGGAGAATGCGTCTACTGCTTTGTTTGATGACTAATAGACTTTTGCAATAAGTATTTGAGTTCTTTATGACTAATGTGAGTCCATGGATTGTACGCACTCTCACCCTTCCATCTTTGCTAGCCTCTCTAGTACCGCACAACTTTCGCCGGTACATCAAACCCTCCTTCCTCAAAACAGCCACCATATATTCCTCAAAACAGCCACCATACCTACGTATTATGGCATTTCCTTAGCCATTCCGAGATATATTGCCATGCAACTTCCACCATGTAGTTTTTCTATGACTTGCATCATCACTTCATATTGCATATAGAGTTTTATCTTGCCATAGGAATCGAGTTGTAATTTCTTTTTCTTTGAGTTATAACTAAATAAACGTGTGATGATTTTTCATTAATAGATCATTGTCCCATGAGAGAAAAGGATCATGGAGGCTATGATTCCCTAAGAAGTTGGGACGAGTATCCGGACTTTACAAAAGTAAAATAGGCCAGCGAAGCCCAAACCAAAAAAATAAAAGAGACCAAAGAAGCCCATAAAAATAAAATATGAAATAAAGATATAAGGGACAATTGATACTATCTTTTTCCACACTTGTGCTTCAAAGTAGCACCATGATCTTCATGATAGAGAGTCTCCTATTTTATCACTTTCATATAACTAGTGAATATTCATTATGCACGACCACTTAGTTTTCTTTTTGAGCTCTCATACACATATAACTTTAAGTGCATTTGTTGCATTGATATCTATTGATGTGCATCCCCATAGCCTGTTGATACGCCTAGTTGATGTGAGATTATCTTCTCCTTTTTCTCCGTGCACCTCCCCCATATTCTATTACACCTATAATGCTACATCCATGGCTCACGCTCATGTATTGCATGAGAGTTGAAAAGGTTTGAGAACACCAAAAGTGTGAAACAATTGCTTGACTTTTTCATCGGGGTTATGCATGATTTAGATACTTTGTGTGGGGAAGATGGAGCATAGCCAGACCATATGATTTTGTAGGGATAACTTTCTAAGGCCATGTTATTTCGAAAGGACACGACTACCTTGTTAGTGTGCTCGAAGTATTGCTATTTTTATGTCAATATTAGACTATTGTTTTGAATCTTACAGATCTGAATATTCATTCCACAATAAAAAAATATTACATGGACAAATATGTTAGGCAACATTCCACATCAAAATTTCTGTTTTTATCATTTACCTACTCGAGGACGAGCAGGAATTAAGCTTGGGGATGCTGATACGTCTCCAACGTATCTATAATTTTTGATTGTTCCATGCTATTATATTATTTGTTTTGGATGTTTTATATGCATTAATATGCTATTTTATATTATTTTTGGGACTAACCTATTAATCTAGAGCCTAAGTGTCAATTTCTGTTTTTTCCTTCTTTTTGAGTTTCCCAGATAAGGAATATCAAACGGGGTCCAAACGGAATAAATCCTTCGGAAAGATTTTTCTGGACAATATGGAAGCCACGAGACTTGAGCAACAAGGCATAGGAGTTGCCACTGGGCCACAAGCCTGCTTTTCGCGGCCAGGGGGTACCCTGCGCCGGGCAGGCTTGTGGGCCCCTGGCACCTCCTCTAACCCTAATCTTCATCCTATAAGTACCCAAATATTCCATCATTATCAGAACGAGCCACGAAAACACTTTTTCGTTGCCAGAAACCTCCATTCCTGAGAGATCCAATCTTGGAGCCTTTTTTGGTAATCTGCCAAAGGGGGATTCGATCATGGAGGGCATCTACATCAACTCCATTACCCCTCCGATGATGCGTGAGTAGTTCACCACAGACCTACGAGTCTATATCTAGTAGCTAGATAGTTTTTTTTCTCTCTTTTTGCTTCTCAATGCCATGTTCTTCATGATCTTCATGGAGATCTATCCGATGTGATACTCTTTTGCGATGTGTTTGTCGAGCTTCGATGAATTGTGGGTTTATGTTCAGATTATCCATGAATATTATTTGAGTCTTTCCTGAATTCTTATATGCATGATTTCATATCTTTGCAAGTCTCTTCGAATTATTGGTTTGGTTGGGCCAACTAGATTGGTAATTCTTGCAATAGGAGAAGTGCTTAGTTTTGGGTTCAATCTTGCGGTGTCCTCACCGAGTGACATAGTAGGGGTAGCGAGGCACGTATTGTATTGTTGCCATCAAGGGTAAAAAGATGGGGTTTTCATCATATTGCTTGAGTTTATCCCTCTACATCATGTCATCTTACCTAATGCGTTACTATGTTCTTCGTGAACTTAATACTCTAGATGCAGGCAGGAGTCGGTCGATGTGTGGAGTAATAGTAGTAGATGCAAAATCGTTTCGGTCTACTTGTCACAGACATGATGCATATATGCATAATCATTGCCTTGGATATCTTCATAACTATTCTCTTTTCTATCAATTGCTCGACAGTAATTTGTTCACCCACCGTAATACTTGCCATCATGAGAGAAACCATCTAGTGAAACCTATGGCCCCCGGGTCTGTTTTCCATATTCTATTTTCAGATAACCAAAAACACCAAAGTACTCTTTGCGTTGTTTTTACTTTTAGTTTTGCTTTCCATTCAAGCATCCTATTATATCTATCTCTACTAGATCTCATCCTTGCAAATAATCATGATGGGATTGACAACCCCTTTATAGCATTGGGTGCAAGAGTTTGATTCCTTGTGCAGGTATATCTATTGGTGTCTCGCTTATATCTCCTACTGAATTGATACCTTGGTTCTCAAAAACCAAGGGAAATACTTATCTACTTTGCTGCATGAAACTGTTCCTCTTCACGGGATACCAATGCATGCTCGAGAAGTACCACCCCCTCGCAAGCATCTGCAACTACGATAAAAGTATTAAGATCAAATCTAACCATAAAATTAAACATTTGGATCCAAATTATCCCCTTAGGAAGTAGCGCATAAACTAGGGTGTAAGGTTCTGTCACTGTAGCAACCCATCATCTAATAACTACTCCACAATGCATTCCCTTAGGCCCAAGGATGGTGAAATGCCATGTAGTCGACGTTCACATGACACCACAAAGGGAATCACATCATACATATCATCAAAATATCGAACACATATCAAATTCACATGATTACTTGCAACATGACTTGTCCCATGACATCAAGAAGAAAGGTAACTACTCACGAATGATATTCATGCTCATGATGATAGGGGTATTGAATAGTGTAATGGATCTTAACATATAATCTTGCATCAAATAAACCATATAGTAACCAACTACAAGATGGGCATCAAAGGTGGGCCGTGCTGAGCACAACCCTCCAGGGCATGCCTGGGGGCCTGGCACGCCCTGGTGTCTTTTGCTCACCAGGTGGACCCCCTATGGTAGTTATTTTCTCCAATATTTATTATATATTCCAAAATAAATTTCAGTGAAGTTTTAGCTTGTTTTAAGATGCGTATAATAGGTATCTCTGATATGCTTTTTCAGGTCCAGAATTCCAGCTGCCCTCATTCTCCCTCTTTGTATAAACCTTGCATACTATGAGATAATAGGCATTATAATTACTCCATAAAGCATTATTATGCATAAAAATATTATAAATAACTGTACGAAATCATTATGCAAAATGGGCGTATCAGACCCCCTACCCCAAGGTCTACCGGATTTCACACCGACAAGACACAACTCATGAGACGGAACAGTGGAAGTTGCATGGCAATATATTTTGGAATGGCTATGGAAATGCCATGATAGGTAGGTATGGTGTCTTTTTGAGGAATATATAGGGTGCCTTATGTGTTATAGAGTGTATCATATCACGGGGTTTGGGTGCACCGGCGAAGGTTGTGATGATCCTCGAGGTGAGAATGCGCAATGCAGGGTATGGAAGAGGCAAGCAAATATGGAAAGGTGGGAGAGCATATATCCATGGATTCACATTAGTCATAATGAATTCATATATTATTGTAAAGCCCATTAGATCTCTTGAAGGAAAGTACTACCGCACACTGATGACCCACAAGTATAGGGGATCAATCATAGTCCTTTCGATAAGTAAGAGTGTCGAACCCAATGATGAGCAGAATGAAATGATAAGAAGTTTTCAGCAAGGTAATCTCTGTGAGTAACATTGATAGATAGTTTTGTAGCAAGATAATTGGTAGCAAGCAACAAGTAAAAGAAGTAGCAAGGGTGTAAAAAGGTGACTCAATCCTTTTTTTAGCAAAGGACAAGCCTGAAATTTCTCTTATACAAAGGAAAACACTCTCCAGGACACATGGGAATTTCCATCTAGTCATGTTCATCATGTTGAGTTGATTCGTGTTTGTTACTTTTATAATTTGATATGTGGCTGGACCGATGCTAAGGTGTTGTTATTACTTGAACAAGCAACCCACTTATGAGTACTTCCTCTTGCAAGCATCTGCAACTACAAAAGAAGAATTAAGATAAACCTGGCCGTAGCATGAAACATGTGGATCCAAATCGGTCCCTTATGAAATAACACATAAAGTAGGGTTTAATCTTCTATCACTCTAGAAACCCATCATCTACCTATTACTCCACAATGCCTTCCCTTAGGCCCAAGTATGGTGAAGTGTCATGTAGTTGACGGTCACATGACACCACTAAAGGAAGCAACAACATACATATCACCGACCAAATACCAACTTCACATGATTACTTATAACAAGACTTCTCCCATGTCCTCGAGAACAAAAGTAACTACTCACAAATAATCATGATGTTCAATATCATAGGTATAATAAATATGATAAAATATCTGAACATATTATCTTCCACCAAACAAACCAACTAGCATCAACTACAAGACATAATCAACACTACTAGTATCCCAAAGGTACTAATCTGATGTTTTGAGACAAAGATTGAATACAATAGATGAACTAGGGTTTGAGATGAGATGGTGCTGGTGAATATGTTGATGAATATTGGTCCTCCCATGAAGGAGGAATCATTGGTGATGACGATGGCTATGATTGCCACCTCCTGGAGGGAAGTTTCCCCGACGGAATCACTCTATCGGAGAGAAAAAGGGCCTCTGCCTAGGTTTCCACCTCAAGACAGCGGCGCTTCGTCCCGAAAGTATCCTCTTGGTTTTTTCTAGGTCAAAACACGTCATATAGCAGAAGAGGGGGGCATGGACCTGCCTTTGGGCTTCTCAAGCCATCAGGGCGGGCCCAGGGGGTAGTCGCGCTCTGTTGGCTAGGAGCCACAGGTGGCCCCCCTCTGACAATTTTTATCTCCATAAATTCAGATATATTCCACAAAAAATCCTCATGAAGTTTTAGGTTATTTGGAGTCTAGAGGATTTTCAGTCTTTTTCTTGGTTTTCATGTCCAGAATTCCAGTTTTTTGCAATTTCTCTCTTTGTGATGTACCTTGTAAATTAAGACAGAAAATGTATAAGGTCTGTATCATAAAGTGGAATAATGATCCAGAATAATATCATTATCAATGAGAAACATGATGCAAAATGGACATATCAAATTCCCCAAGCTTAGACCTCGCTTGTCCTCAAGCGAAAGCCAAAGCCGATAATAATGACCACATAATTAGAGAGAGAGGTGTCGATAAAAACAAAATACGGAAATGAGAGCATCATTAATATTAACATAGCAACATGTTTTTATCATATAACTTCTCATAAATAAGTAACAATCTATCCACAATTATTGAATTATGGAGCATAAAATTTTATTGACAATCAACAAACTATGTTCTTAGTCATTGAGACAGTCACAATTCATCATATTTTAGATAAAATTCTATGAAGGAGATTTTCATTTAGCGAGTTCACATAAACAACTATCATTTAGTCTTCCATGATTGCTGACACTCAATGCATATTTTTGGAGCACGTTCCCATTGGACACATAAGAAGATATGGGCTTCCTTGTTTCCACCATCCAACTTTGTTACCTTAAGGATAATGTCAACAATAATGAATCATGATCACCTTGAACGTCCCGAATGTGAAGTACACCCTCACACATTTCAATGGTTTTATGGTGTTTTGTCACTTTCGGAAGATAAGGACTGATGACCTTCTCATAGAACTTGTCCTTCGAGGAGCTGGATGGTGTCATGGCGATCTAGATTTGTCACAAAAACAGCCCGAAACAAGAACAAGGGAGAAACTCATGATGCGGTGGTAAAAACATATGGGAGTATATATAATGAATTTTTTCCATGTTAGAATACGTGTCCAAGAAGAAAACAAAGTTTGAAAAGCACACGAGGTGCTCCCAAGCCAGCAGGGCATGCTTAGGGGGTGGCCGCCCCTGTTAGCTTGGGACTTCCTCGTGGGTCCTCTGGCTGGTTTTTATTTTTCTATTTCTTCTAAAATACCAATATTAACAGAAAATATTTTTATGGAACTTTTGGAGTTGGTTTACTTACTATATCACACACCTACCACTTTTCAGGGTTCTGGAGCTTTCCGCAAGGTCTCTCTTATGTGTTCTTCCCATGTCATCACTTGAATAATATTAGTTTCAACATTAATGGCATACTGAGATGTAATGTTTAAAACTTGAAAAGAACTCGTGAGATGGATTAGTACATATAAGAATAAATGAGCACTTTATGTACAGCCAAGACAAGTTGCATAATGATTTTTAAACATTAGGTATTTTATACTATCATTGCCACAAATTATATCTACCAATATAAGCCATGAAAACTCTAGGATGAGTAGATAACAAAATTATGACATCAATTTGCACCTCCCGTTCCATGGCGTTGTAGTGAGCCCCGACCTCACAGATACTCTGCCAATAGGAAACAAAGTTATACAAACGATGTCAGTCTGATATGAGGAAAGAAATCATTTGGTCATTTGAGTGAAACAAAAATAAATAACTCTAAGACTCCAGCCGACTACAACAGTCGATGACAGTCTCAGGGACTTCATCAAGTGGGTGCGCTCATCGTGCCCCCACTAGAAGGGTAGATGGTCAAAATGCATTTACCATGCCAGATACTTCTGCAGGGTAGGCATGTGGCGTTTCCACAAGCTCAGCAAAAGGTTCTACACCCTGATGGTCAACTTCGAGCTTATAAAGACTCTAAGACTCCCGCCGACTTCCAAAGTCGACGATAGTATTGGGGACTACACCCAGTGGGTGCGCTCGGCGCCCCCCATTGTAACTGGAGAACACCCTGTGGGTGTGTGCCCCGTGCAAACCTAATCGGGATCAAAAACAAAAAACATACAGATCATGAGTCCTAACTAAGGTTGGTACTTACGAGAGTACTTACTCGGAGATTCTCCTTCAAGGGCTCACTAGCATCATATGCCTCCTTCACCCGGTCCATTATCACCTCCACCTGGATCAAGGCCTCCTTGACCGCACCCACCTGATCCTCCGGAACGTGGTGCAACGTGAAGAGGTTGGCTATTGGAGAGGTCGGCGAAGGGGCCGATGTGCCGACTATGAGTGCGATTCCAGCCCTTGGAGTAGCACCCTGAACTAGAATCAGAGCCATGGCTAGAGAGGTCATGGTCACTCAGGGAGGAGAAGTGTCCTGCATGACGATGTTTGCGTCTACCGAAGGGTTTGGTGGGTCAGCCTTGTCGTTCCCATCGAGCTCAGTGACCTCGCATGGCCCTGCAAACGCTCAAGAACACTCTGGTGTTGCAAGCGTGGAATAACACGCCAATCGAATGAAATCCACGCATCTGCCTCTACTTGGCCCCTCTCAGGAGCCTTAGGATCAGGTGAAGCAGTTGAAGTATCAGCGCTGCAAAAAATTCACTCAGGAGGCCAAATCATCCGGACAATCATTAAAAATATCAGTCGGGATAGAAGAAACAATCGACAAAGACACTTACGAGGATGCCGTGGGCACGCTCACTTTGTTCCACGATAGAGCTGATTTCCGAGGCTTGACCACCGGGATTTTGGGCTGCTTGGTCGCCTTCTTTGGTGATGCTGCGGGCTTGCTTCTTCCTTGCTTTGAGCTATGGGTCGGAAGGGCCAACACTATCGGCTTAGAGACACTTGACCCCTTGGTACCGTCGGCACGCCCCTTGGGTCTTGACGCGCCTTGGAGCCGGTCTCAGTCGGAATGTTCTTTGATGGGGAAGACTCTGCCTCGTCTCCCTCCTTGGGGTCATCCTCGTCCTTGTCGGTCTCATTGTCGTGCTCGTCGTCCTCTTCGTCTCCCGAGCCCTCCTAGTGCTCAGTCTTGCTGCCACGTCAACATGCATGTGGTCCATGACCGGCACCATGCTCACCATCTTTGTGAAAGATTATCGATTGGAAAAGGCAATTAAGTCGAAAAGGCAACAATCAACATCAAGAGCAGTCAGACAAAAAATACTCAAGTTTACCTCAATTGGCGGGTTCTTATCAAATGGGACTATCACCCTGGTGCCCAGAGGGTTGTCGCGCGCAGAAGTGATGGCCGTGAGCTTTGCTACCAACGCCTTTGCATCAAGATATTCCAGGTGAGCCCGCATGAGGTCACTTGGTGATACGTCCATTTTGCATCATGTTTTCCTACTGTTATTTATAATGTTTTTATGCATAATAATGCTTTGGGGAGTAATTCTAATGGCTTTTCTCTCACAATTTGCAAGGTTTACACCAAGAGGGAGAATGACAGCAACTGGAATTCAGTACCTGAAAAAAGCATGTCAGAGATACTTATTCTGCACATCTCCAATGAAGCTTAAATTTTACGGAGATTTTTTATGTAATAAGTAAGAAATACTAGAGCTGAAAACTATCGAAGGGGGCCACCAGGTGGGCACCCTCCACCGGGGCGCGCCAGGCCCCCTACCCGCGCTCTGGTGGAGCGTGCTCATCCTGGCCTACCTCCGGAGCCCATCTTCTGGTATAAATTCCCCACAGAAAACTAAAAAATTAGGAGGAGGACTTTCAGGACGAAGCGCCTCCACCTCAAGGCGGAACTTGGGTAGTAGCACTTTTGCCCTCCGACAAAGCGATTCTGGTGAGGGAACTTCCCTCTCGGAGGGGAAAATAGAAGCCATCGTCATCACCAACAACCCTATCATCTTGGGGAAGCCATTATTCATCAACATCTTCAACAGCACCATCTCCTCTCAAACTCTAGTTCATTTCTTGTGTTCAATCTTTGGACCGGCACCTCAGATTTGTACTTGTGGGTGACTAGTAGTGTTGATTACCTTGTGTAGTTGATTGCTATATGGTTTATTTGGTGGAAGCTTGTATGTTTAGATCCATTATGCTATTCAATACCCATCTGATCTTGAGCATGAATATTATTTGTGAGTAGTTACCTTTGTTCTTGAGATCACAGGAGAAATCATGTTGCAAGTACTCATGTAAATTTGATATGTGTTTGATATTTTGATGATATGTATGTTATGATTCCCTTAATGGTGTCATGTGAACGTCGACTACATGACACTCCACCATCCTCTTCCACTCCATTGGAAAAGACTCCCAGCGAAAGATCCTCGAAAAGCATGGCTAGCAACCCTAGATCCTCTGCGCGCCCCTACGGCTCATGTCGAGACTGGACCAGCTGCTCCGTGGCAACCCCACGACTCCGTAATCTGGAGACCCAGGGGTATGTTGGAAATATGCCCTAGAGGCAATAATAAATTAGTTATTATCATATTTCCTTTTTCATGATAATCGTTTATTATCCATGCTATAATTGTATTAAATGGAAACACATTACATGTGTGGGTAAATGGACAACACTCTGTCCCTAGTATGCCTCTAGTGAACTAGCTCGTTGATGAAAGATGGTCAAGGTTTCCTAGCCATTGACATGTGGTGTCATTTGATAACGGGATCACATCATTAGGAGAATGATGTGATGGACAAGACCCAAACTACAAACGTAGCTTATGATCGTGTCAGTTTATTGCTACTGTCTTCTGCATGTCAAGTATATGTTCCTATGACCATGAGATCATGCAACTCACTGACATCGGAAGAGTACCTTGTGTGTATCAAACATCGCAAAGTAACTTGGTGACTATAAAGGTGCTCTACAGGTATCTCCGAGGGTGTCTGTTGAGTTGGCATGGATCAAGACTGGGATTTGTTACTCCGTGTGACGGAGAGGTATCTCAGGGCCCACTCGGTAATACAACATCACAATAAAGCCTTGCAAGCAATGTGACTAAGTGTTAGTCACGGGATCTTGTATTACGGAGCGAGTAAAGAGACTTGCCGGTAACGAGGTTGAACTAGGTATGGAGATACCGACGATCGAATCTCGGGCAAGTAACATACCGAAGAACAAAGGGAACATCATACGGGATTAACTGAATCCTTGACATAGAGGTTCGACTGATAAAGATCTTCGTAGAATATGTAGGAACCAATGTGGACATCCAGGTCCCGCCATTGGTTATTGGCCGTAGAGGTGTCTCGGTCATGTCTACATAGTTCTCGAACCCGCAGGGTCTGCACACTTAAGGTTTGGTGACGCTTCGGTAGTATAGAGTTATGTATGGTGGTGACCGAAGGTTGTTCGGAGTCCCGGATGAGATCCCAGACGTCACGAGGAGCTCCTGAATGGTCCGTAGGTAAAGATTCATATATAGGAAGTCCCATTTTGGTCGCCGGAAAAGTTTTGGGCTAATCGGTAATGTACCGGGAGTGCTGGTAGTGTACCGGGAGACCACCAGGAGGGGTATTTCGACCCAAGAGGCTTCATGGGCTGTGGGAGAGTAAATACCAGATTTTTGTGGGCTGGTGGAAGTCCCACACAAGGCCCATGCGGTTGGGAGAAAAGCCCAAAGGGAAAAAGGTGGAAAAATGCCAAAAAAAGGAGGAATCCTAGTCCTACTAGGATTGGAGGAGGAGTCCTCCTCTCCTCCCCACTTTGGTCGACCCAAGGGTTGGCTTTTTGGCAGACAAGACTCCTCCTCCTCTCCTCCTATATATACTAGAGGATTTTAGGGTTTTGGCACAGAATTTTCAACCACATGCTACCCGTTCCTCTAGTGCATAGTTTCTCCTCTAGATCGGTTTTCTGCAGTGCTTAGGCGAAGCCCTGCCGGAATTGCTCCACCACCATCGCCGGAGCACCGTCACACTGTCGGTGAACTCTTCTTCCTCTCCACTTCCTCTTGCTGGATCAAGACGGTGGAGATCGTCATCAAACTACATGTGTGCTTAACGCGTAGGTGTCGTCTGTTCGGCGCTAGATCGAAAGGACCGTGATCAAGATCACGAGACGGTTCGTGACGAGTTCGCAGGACGGATCGTGATGAGTTCGCGGGACGGATCGTGATCAAGATCACGAAACGGATTGTGATGAGTTCACGAGAAGGATCGTGATGAGTTCACGGGACGGATCGTGATGAGATCGCGGGACGCTTGGCGATTTGGATCGCGAAGACGTTCGACTACACCAACCGCATTTCTTAACGCTTCCCGCTTAGCGATCTACAAGGGTATGTAGATCCACTCTCCCTCTCGTAGATGCTCATCACCATGGATAGATCTTGCATGTGCGTAGGAACATTTTTGTTTCCCATGCAACGTTCCCCAACAATGGCATCATTAGCTAGGTCTATGTGTAGATGAGATCTCGAGTAGAACACAAAAGGTTTGTGGGCATTGATGCTTAGATTGCTTCCTCCCTTGGTCGGATTTTGGTTCAGCGGTATTGTGAGATGAAGCGGCCCGGACCAACATTACTCGTACGCTTACGAGAGACCGGTTCCCTCGACCGCAACTTGTTGCATAGATGGCTTGCGGGTGCGAGTTTCTCTCACTTTAGTTGGATCGGATTCGACAAAGGCGGTCCTTGAGAAGGTTGAAAACCAAATTATGTATCACCGTTGTGGTTTATGCGTAGGTGAGAATCGTTCTTGCTAGAAACCCGTAGCAGCCACGTAAAACATGCAACAATAATTAGAGGACGTCTAACTTGTTTTTGCAGGGTATGTTGTGATGTGATATGGCCAATTGCATGATGTGATATATGTGATGGATGAGATGATCATGTGATGTATAGATTATCACGACTTGCATGTCGATGAGTACGGCAACCGGCTGGAGCCATAGGGTTGTCTTTAATTATTTTATGACCTGCGTATCAATCATTAAGCGCTATGTAATGCTTTACTTTATCGCTAAACGGTAGCAATAGTAATAGAAGCATGGTGGGCGTGACAACCCCGATGGTGACACGTTGATGGAGATCAAGATGATGGAGATCATGGTGTCATGCCGGTGACGATTGAGATCATGCCGGTGCTTTCAAGATGGAGATCTAAAACACAAGTTCATGGCCATATCATGTCACTTATGAATTGCATGTGATGTTAATCCTTTTATGCACCTTGTTTTGCTTAGGACGACTGTAGCATTATAAGGTGATCCCTCACTTAATTTCAAGATAAATTGTGTTCTCCCCGAGTGTGCACCGTTGCGAAAGTTCTTTGTGTTGAGACACCACGTGATGATCGGGTGTCATAGACTCTACGTTCACATACAACGGGTGCAAGCCAGTGTTGCACATGCAGAACACTCGGGTTAAACTTGACGAGCCTAGCATGTACAGACATGGCCTCGGAACACAAGAGACCGAAAGGTCGAACATGAGTCATATAGTAGATATGATCAACATGATGATGTTCACCATTGTAACCACCTCAACTCACGTGATGATCGGACTTGAGTTGGTGAATTTGGATCATGTATCACTCGAATGACCGGAGGGATGTCAATTTGAGTGGGAGTTCTTAAGTAATATGATTAATTGAACTCATTATCATGAACATAGTAAGTAGTGTCTTTGCAAATTATGTTGCAGATTACTTGCTCGCGCTGTAGCTCCCTTGAATTTTTATATGTTCCTAGAGAAATAGAGTTGAAAGATGTTGGTAGCAATATTGTGTACTGGCTCCGTGATCTGAGGATTGTCCTCATTGCTGCACAGAAGGCTTATGTCCTTAATGCACCGCTCGGTGCACCAAACCCTCTAGCGTTGTTTGTAGATGTTGTGAACATCTGACAGGCACGTTTTGATAACTACTTGATAGTTTAGTGTGTCATGCATTACAGCTTAGAATTGAGGCTCCAAAACATTTTAAACGTCATGGAACATATGAGATGTTCTAAGAGCTGAAATTAGGATCTCACGCTCGTGCCCGTGTTGCGAGATATGAGATCTCCAACAAGATTCTTTGCCTGTAAGATGAAAGAGAATAGCTCAATCGTTGAGCATGTGCTCAGATTGTCTGGGTGCTACAATCGCTTGAATCGAGTGGGAGTTGATCTTCCAGACAAGATATTGATTGATATACTTCTCCAAGTCACTGTCAATAAAGCTACTAAACTTGGTGATGAACTATAAAACGCCAGGGATAGAAATAATGATCCCTGAGCTATTCGTGATGTTTGACACCGCGAAGGTAGAAATCGAGAAGGAGCGTCAAAGTGTTGATGGTTAGTTAAAACCACTAAGTTTCAAGAAGGGCAAGAGCAAGGAGGGAAACTTCATGGATAGCAAGTCAGTTGCTGCTCCAGTGAAGCAACCCAAAGTTGAACTCAAACCCGAGACTAAGTGCTTCGATTATGAGGAGAGCGGTTGCTGAAGTGGAACAACCCTAGATACTTGGTAGATAAGAAGGCTGGCAATGTCAACAGAAGTATATTTGATATACGTGTTATTGATGTGTACCTTGCTAGTACTCCTAGTAGCACCTGGGTATTGGATACCGGTTCGGTTGCTAAATGTTAGTGACTCGAAATAAAAGCTACGAAATAAACGGAGAACTAGCTAAGTGTGAGGTGACGATGTGTGTTGGAAATGTTTCCAAGGTTGATGTGATCAACATCGCATGCTCTCTCTACCTTCGAGATTAGTGACGAACCTAAAATAAATGTTATTTGGTGTTTTTTTGTGTTGAGCATGAACGTGATTAGATCATGTTCATTGCAACACGGTTATTCATTTAAGTTAGATAATAATGGTTATTCTATTTACATGAATAATACCTTCAATGGTCATGCACCCAGTAAGAATGGTTTGTTGAAACTTGATCGTAGTAATAGACATGTTCATAACGTTGATGCCAAAAAGATACAAAGTTAATAATAATAGTACCACATACTTGTGGCACTACCGCTAAATGTCATATTGGTATAAAACGCATGAAGAAACTCCATGCTGATGGATCTTTGGACTCATTCGATTTCGAATCGGTTGAGACATGCGAACCATGCCTCTTGGTCAAGATGACTAAGGACCCCGTTTTCTGTTTTGATGAAGCGGGCAAGTGATTTATTGGAAATGATACATATTGATGTATGCAATCCAATGATTCTTGTAGCGTGTGGTGGATATCGTTATTTTCTTACCTTCACTGATGATTTGAGTAGATATAGTGTATATTTACTTAATACAAGTCTGAATCGTTTGAAAGGTTCAAGCAAATTCAGAGTGAAGTTTAAGATCATCGTGACAAGAAGATAAATATGTTTGCGATATGATCGTGGAGGTGAGTATCTAAGTTACAAGTTTGGCATACAATTTTAGACAATGTGAAGGTTGTTTCACAACTCACGCCACCTGGAACACCATAGTGTGATGGTGTGTCCGAACGTTATAGTCGTGCTCTATTGAACATGGTGCGTGCTATGATGTCTATTATCGTTTTGTTACTATAATTTTGGGGTTATGCATTAGAGACAACAACATTCACTTTAAATAGGGCACCATCTAAATCCGTTGAGATGATATCGTGTGAACTATGGTTTGATAGAAACCTAAGCTATCATTTCTTAATTTTGGGGCTGCGTCGCTTGTGTGGAAAATGTTTTCGCCTAATGAGCTCGAACCCAAAGCGGACAAATGCATCTTCATAGAATACCCTAAGAACAGTTGGGTGAACCTTCTATCTCAGATCCAAGCATAAAATGTTTGTTTTCTAAAACTGGGTCCCTTCTCGAGAAAGGGTTTCTCTTGACAGAATTGAGTGGGAGGAGGATAGAACTTGATAAGGTTATTTGAACCTCTGCTTCAACCAGAAAGTAGCATAGCGTAGAAAGATGTTTCTGTGAACCCTACGTCAGTTGAAGAGGAAGTTAATGATGATGATCATGAAGCTTCGGATCAAGTTACTATCGACCTACAAGGAAAATAGAACTTGATGAGGTTATTGATACTTTACTTCAACCAGAAAGTGGCGCAACACAGAAAGATGTTTCTGTGAAGCCTACGTCAGTTGAAGAGGAAGTTAATGATGATGATCATGAAGCTTTGGATCAAGTTACTATCGAACTTCGTAGGTCGACAAGGACGTGTACTGCTACTGAGCGGTACGACAACCCTGTCTTGAAGGTCATGTTGTTGGACAACGATGGACTTACGAACTATGAAGAAGCGATGATGGGCCCGGAAACCAACAAATGGTTAGAGGCTTTCTCGATGATGGGCCCGGAAACCAGTAAATATACACTATATCTACTCAAATCATCAGTGAAGGTAAGAAAATAATGATAACCATCGCATGCTACAAGACTCATCGGATTGCATACATCAACATGTATCATTTCCAATAAATCACTTGCCCGCTCCATCCACCTGGAAACGGGGTCCTTAGTCATGTTGCCCAAGAGGCATGGTTCACATGTCTCAATCGATTCGAAATCGAATGAGTCCAAAGATCCATAAGCATGGAGTTTCTTCACGCGCCTTATACCAATATGACATTTAGCGGCAGTGCCACAACTATGTGGTGCTATCATTATTAACTTTGTATCTTTTGGCATCAATCTTTATAAACATGTGTATTACTACGATCAAGATTCAACAAACCATTCTCATTGGGTGCATGACCATTGAAGCTATCATTCATGTAAACCGAATAACCATTATTCTAACTTAAATGAATAACCGTGTTGCAATAAACACGGTCTAATCATGTTCATGCTCAACGCAAAACACCAAATAACATTTATTTAGGTTCGTCACTAATCCCGAAGGTAGAGAGAGCATGCGACGTTGATCACATCAACCTTGGAAACATTTACAACACACATCGTCACCTCACCCTTAGCTAGTTATCCATTTATTGTGTAGCTTTTATTTTGACTAACTAACATTTTGCAGCCGGACCAGTATGCAATACCCACGCACTACTAGGAGTACTAGCAAGGTACACATCAATAACACGTATATCAAATATACTTCTGTTGACTTTGCCAGCCTTCTTATTTACCATGTATCTAGGGTTGTTCCGCTTCAGCGACCGCTCTCCTCATAATCGAAGCACTTAGTCTCGGGTTTGGGTTCAACTTTCGGTTGCTTCACTGGAGCAGCAACTGACTTGCTATCCATCAAGTTTCCCTCCTTGCTCTTGCCCTTCTCGAAACTAGTGGTTTGACTAACCATCAACACTTGATGCTCCTTCTTGATTTCTACCTTCGCGGTGTAAAACATCGCGAATAGCTCAGGGATTATTATTTCTATCCCTGGCATTTTATAGTTCATCACCAAGTTCTAGTAGCTTTAGTGACAGTGACTTGGAGAACTATATCAATCACTATCTTATCTAGAAGATCAACTCCCACTCGATTCAAGCGATTGTAGCACCCAGACAATCTGAGCACAAGCTAAACGATTGAGCTATTCTCTTTCATCTTGCAGGCAAAGAATCTTGTTGGAGATCTCGTATCTCGCAACACGGGCACGAGCTTGATATCCTAATTTCAGCTCGTAGAACATCTCATATGTTCCGTGACGTTCAAAATGTTTCTGAGCCTCAAGTGTAAGCCGTAATGCATGACACACTAAACTATCAAGTAGTCATCAGAACGTGCGTGTCAGATGTTCACAACATCTACATACGACGCTAGAGGGGTTGGCGCACCGAGCGGTGCATTAAGGACATAAGCCTTCTATGCAGCAAGGAGGACAATCCTCAGATCACGGACCCAGTACACAATATTGCTACCACCATCTTTCAACTCTATTTCTCTAGGAACATATAAAAATTCAAGGGAGCTACAACGCGAGCAAGTAATCTACTACATAATTTGCAAAGACACTACTGACTATGTTCATGATAATGAGTTCAATTAATCATATTACTTAAGAACTCCCACTCAAATTGACATCCCTCAGGTCATCTGAGTGTCACATGATCCAAATTCACCAACTCAAGTCCGATCATCACGTGAGTTGAGGTGGTTTCAATGGTGAACATCATCATGTTGATCATATCTACTATATAACGCATGTTCGACATTTTGGTCTCTTGTGTTCCGAGGCCATGTCTGTAAATGCTAGGCTCGTCAAGTTTAACCCGAGTGTTCTGCATGTGCAACACTGGCTTGCACCCGTTTTATGTGAACGTAGAGTCTATCACACCTGATCATCACGTGGTGTCTCGACACGATGAACTTTCGTAATGGTGCACACTCAGGGAGACCACAATTTATCTTGAAATTAAGTGAGGGATCACCTTATAATGCTACCATCGTCCTAAGAAAAACAAGGTGCATAAAATGATTAACATCACATGCAAATCATAAGTGACATGATATGGCCATGAACTTGCGCTTTTGATCTCCATGAAAGCATGGCATGATCTCCATCGTCACCGGCATGACACCATGATCTCCATCATCTTGATCTCCATCAACGTGTCACCATCGGGGTTGTCGCTGTTGGAAATATGCCCTAGAGGCAATAATAAATTGGTTATTATCATATTTCCTTGTTCATGATAATCGTTTATTATCCATGATATAATTGTGTTGATCGGAAACTCAGATACATGTGTGGATACATAGACAACACCATGTCCCTAGTATGCCTCTAATAGACTAGCTCGTTGATCAAAGATGGCTGTGGTTTCCTAGTCATGGACATGAGATGTCATTTGGTAGCGGGATCACATCATTAGGAGAATGATGTGATGGACAAGACCCAAACTACAAACGTAGGATATGATCGTGTCAGTTTATTGCTACTGTTTTCTGCATGTCAAGTATATGTTCCTATGACCATGAGATCATGCAACTCATGGACACCGGAGGAGTGCCTTGTGTGTATCAAACGTTGCAACACAACTGGGTGACTATAAAGGTGCTCTATAGGTATCTCCGAGGGTATCTGTTGGGTTGGCATGGATCAAGACTGTGTTTTGATACTCCGTGTGATAGAGAGGTATCTCAGGCCCCACTCGGTAATACAACATCACAATAAGCCTTGCAAGGAATGTGACTAAGTGTTAGTCACGGGATCTTGTATTACGGAACGAGTAAAGAGACTTTCCGGTAACGAGGTTGAACTAGGTATGGCGATACCGACGATCGAATCTCGGGCAAGTAACATACCGAAGAACAAAGGGAACATCATACGGGATTAACTGAATCCTTGACATAGAGGTTTGACCAATAAAGATCTTCATAGAATATGTAGGAACCAATATGGACATCCAGGTCCCACTATTGGTTATTGACCGTAGAGGTGTCTCGGTCATGTCTACATAGTTCTCGAACCCATAGGGTATGCACACTTAAGGTTTGGTGACGTTTCGGTATTATAGAGTTATGTATGGTGGTGACCAAATGTTGTTCGGAGTCTGAGATGAGATCCCGGACGTCACAAGGAGCTCCGGAATGGTCCGGAGGTAAAGATTGATATATAGGAAGTCCTGTTTTGGTCGCCGGAAAAGTTTCGGGCACATCGGTAGTGTACCGAGAGTGACGGTAGTGTACCGGGGGACCATCAGGAGAGGTATTTCGATCCAACAGGCTACATGGGTTGTGGGAGGAGGTAAACCAACCCTGGTGGGATGGCCGAAGCCTCCTCTATGGGCCCATGTGGCTGGAGTGGTTTGAGAAGGAAAAATCCAAAGGTGGAGAGGTGGAAAGAGTTTCCAAGTGGAAAGGAGGAATCCTACTCCTAATAGGATTGGAGTAGGACTCCTCCACCTCCAATTTCGACCAAACCTTGAGGGTTTGAGGCTACCTCCTCCCCTCCCTTCCTCCTATATATACTAGAGGATTTAGAGGAAAAAGCTAACCCTAATAGCCACGTGCTACCTCTCCTCTAGATCGCAGTTTCTCCTCTGGATCGGTTTTCAGCGGTGCTTAGGCGAAGCCCTGCCGGAATTGCTCCACCACCATCACCACGGTGCCGTCATGCTGCCGGTAAAATCGTCTACCTCTCCGCTCCCTCTTGCTATATCAAGAAGGCGGCGATCGTCATCGAGCTCTAGGTGTGCTGAATGCGGAGGTGTCGTCCGTTCGGCGCTAGATCGGAAGGATCGTGATGAGTTCGCAGGACGGATCGTGATGAGTTCGCGGGATGGACCGTGATTGGATCGCGGGACGGATCGTGATGAGTTCGCGGGGCGGATCATGATTGGATTGCAGGACGGGTCGTGATGAGATCACGGGACGCTCGGCGATTTGGATCGTGAAGACGTTCGACTACACCAACCGCGTTTCTTAACGCTTCCCGCTTAGTGATCTACAAGGGTATGTAGATCCACTCTCCCTCTCGTGTATGCTCATCACCGTGGATAGATCTTGTATGTGCGTAGGAATTTTTTTGTTTCCCATGCGATGTTCCCCAACAGTCGCGCCCAAAATGCTTCTACTACTATTGCTACTGTTTAGCGATAAAGTAAAGCATTACATAGCGCTTAATGATTGATACGCAAGTCATACAATAATTAAAGACAACCCTATGGCTCCTGCCGATCGCCGTACTCATTGACATGCAAGTCGTGATATTCTATACATCACATGATCATCTCATATATCACATATATCACATCATGTAATTGGCCATATCACATCACAACATACCCTGCAAAAACAAGTTAGACGTCCTCTAATTGTTGTTGCATGTTTTACGTGGCTGCTACGGGTATCTAGCAAGAAAAATTCTCATATATGCAAAAACCACAACGGTGATACACTAGCTGCTTTTCAACATTCTCAAGGACCACCTTTGTCGAATCCAATCCTACTAAAGTGAGAGAAACTGGCACCCGCAAGCCATCTATGCAACAAGTTGCAGTTGAGGGAACCGGTCTCTCATAAGCGTACGAGTAATGTTGGTCCGGGCCGCTTCATCTCACAATACCGCTGAACCAAAACATGACCAATGGAGCAAGCAATCTAAGCATCAACGCCCACAAACTCTTTGTGTTCTACTCGAGATCTCATCTATGCATAGACCTAGGTCATGATGCCACTATTGGGGAACAAAGCATGGGAAACAAAATTTTCCTACGCACACGCAAATCTATCCATGGTGATGAGAATCTACGAGAGGGAGAGTAGATCTACATACTATTGTAGATCGCTAAGCGGGAAGCATTAAGAAACACGGTTGGTGTAGTCGAACGTCTTCGCGATCCAAATCGCCGAGGGTCCCGCGATCTCATCACGATCCGTCCCGCGATCCAATCATGATCCGTCCCGCGAAATCATCATGATCCGTCCCGCGAACTCATCACGATCCATCTCGCGAACTCATCACGATCTGTCCCGCGAACTCATCACGGTCCGTCTCCCGATCTGGATCACGGTCGTTCCGATCTAGCGTCGAACGGACGGCACCTCCGCGTTCAGCACACGTATAGATCGATGATGATCTCCACCTTCTTGATCCAGCAAGAGGGAGCGGAGAGATAGAATAGTTCTCCAGCAGAGTGATGGCGCCGCGGTGATGGTGGTGGAACAATTTCGGCAGGGCTTTGCCTAAGCACTGCAGAAAACCGATCTAGAGGAGAAACTATGCACTGGAGGAACGGGCAGCACGTGGCAAAAATTCTGTGCAAAACCCTAAAACCTCTAGTATATATAAGAGGAAGAGAGGAGGCTTGGCACAAGGGAAAATCCAACTAGGAGGCTTCGGCCGAAGCTAGGGAGGAGAGTCCTCCTCCTCCTCCAATCCTAGTAGGCTTAGGACTCTTCCTTTTTTACCTTTTTGCATTTTTTCCACCTTTTCTCTTTGGGCTTTTATTCCCAGCCACATGCGCCTTGTGTGGGACTTCCACCAGCCCACAAAGGGCTGGTATTTACTATCCCACAGCCCATGTAGCCTCTTGGGTTGAAATACCCCTCCCGATGGTCTCCCGATACACTACCGGCACTCGCGGTACACTACCGATGAGCCCGAAACTTTTCCGGCGACCAAAATAGGACTTCCTATATATCAATTTTTACCTCCAGACCATTCTAGAGCTCCTCGTGACGTCCGGGATGTCATCCGGGACTCCGAACAGCCCTCGTTCACCACCATACATAACTCTATACTACCGAAACGTCACCAAACCTTAAGTGTGCAGACCCTACGGGGTCGAGAACCATGTAGACGTGACTGAGACACCTCTATGGTCAATAACCAATAGCGGGACCTAGATTCCCATATTGGTTCCTACATATTCTATGAAGATCTTTATCGGTCAAACCTCTGTGTCAAGGATTGAGTTAATCCCGTATCTAGTTCAACCTCGAGATTCGATCGTCGGTATCTCCATACCTAGTTCAACCTCGTTACCAGCAAGTCTCTTTACTCGTTCCGTAATACAAGATCACATGACTAACACTTAGTCACATTGCTTGCAAGTCTTGTTGTGATGGTGTATTACCGAGTGGGCCCTGATATACCTCTCCGTCACATGGAGTAACAAATCCCAATCTTGATCCATGCCAACCCAAAAGACACCCTCGGAGATACCTATAGAGTACCTTTATAGTCACCCAGTTCTGTTGCGACGTTTGATACACACAAGGTACTCCTCCGGTATCAGTGAGTTGCATGATCTCATGGTCATAGGAACATATACTTGACATGCAGAAAACAGTAGCAATAAACTGACACGATCATATGCTACGTTTGTAGTTTGGGTCTTGCCCATCACATCATTCTCCTAATGATGTGATCCCGTTACCAAATGACATCTCATGTCCATGACTAGGAAACCATAGCCATCTTTGATCAATGAGCTAGTCTATCAGAGGCATGCTAGGGACATGGTTTTGTCTATGTATCCACACATGCATCTAAGTCTCCAATCAATACAATTATAGCATGGATAATAAACGATTATCATGAACAAGGAAATATGATAATAGCTAATTTATTAGTGACTCTATGGCATATTTCCAACAGAAAATCAGTCCTATCGCACAACAAAGTGGGAGAGTAAGACAAAGGAAAAAGGGAAATACGCGAGAAAAGCGAAAAATATTGGAGGATTGGACGACATCGGTTTATCAGTAGAAGCACCAAAAACGAGTTGTGTTCCATGGGTTTGGTTCAAGGCGATTGTCCGGCGGGCTCTGAAGACAATATGCTCCTCCCGCGAGTACTTCATCGAAGATGAAGGGGCCCTCCCATCTGGGGTTGAGTTTATGCTTCTACTTCTATAGGATCAAAAGTAGGTCTAGAGGGGGGTGATTAGACTACTTGACCAAATAAAAGTTTTTCCTTTTTCCCAATTTTATTTCTTGGCAAGTTTTAGCATTCATAGCATATCAAGTGACACCCTACACATGCATGTCTAAGAGTGTAGCGGCGGAAAGTAAAGACATTGCACATTTAAGTAAAGAGAGGGTTAGCAATGCAAATACAATTGATGACACGATGATTTTTCCCATGGTTCCGATAGGTGGTGCTATCGTACGTCCATGTTCATGGAGTCTTCAACCCATGGAGGTTAATGGTCGCGACAGTCCATAGAGGGCTCTACCCACAAAGGGTTCCATCAAGAAGCAACCTTGATTATTCCATACGGCTTACGTCCACGAAGGACTAGCCTCACTATGGGTAGATCTTCACGAAGTAAGCGATCTCCTTGCCCTTACAAACTTCTCGGTTCACTACACAACACGACGTAGGAGGCTCCCAAGCGACACCTAACCAATCTAGGAGGCACCACCCTCCAAAAGGTAATAGGCTCGGTAATGACGATGAACTCCTTGCTCTTGTGCTTCAAGATGATAGACTCCTCAACACACAATCTCTCTCTCATAGATTTGGCTTGGTAGAAGAGATGGGATTGGTGGAAAGCAACTTGGGGAGGCTAGAAATCAAGATCCATATGGTTGGAGTGGAAGATCTTTACCTCAACACAAGGGTAGGTGGTTCTCTCTCAGAAAATTGAGTAGGATAGGTATGGAATAGTTGTGGGTGCTTCTCTTTCGAGTGCGTGGTGGTGAAGGGGTATATATAGGCATCCCCAAAAATCCAACCGTTACACACAATAAGTCAGACTCGGTGACACCAATGTTTAAATCTTGGTGGTACCGAAGTGACAAAAAGTGGCAACTTTTGAATCTCAGATGGACCGATATACAATTCTCGGTTGTATTGACAAGGTAACCAACGGTTAGATTTACCAATCTCCGTGACGCTGATTCACCATTCTCGGTCAGACCAAAAATGAGAACTTGCGTACCAGAATCTTGGCAACCCAACTCGGTGGCACCAAGTGCAGTGTCGGTTGACCGAAGTGTTAGGGTTTGGCTGAGTCTTTCTAGGGTTTGGAACTCGGTGGCACCAGGATAGGAATGTTGGTTGCACCGATTTGCATTTTTGGCTTGGGACAAACTTTGGTGGGAGAGTATGTGGATGTTTTGGTGACTGTCACTTGTGCACGTTTGATCATTTTGTTCACCATCAAAACTTTACCCCATTTTAATAGTATTAGCTTTCCTATAGACTCAAAGTGATTTCTCAAAAATGTAAAATGTAGATTCCTCTTGCTTGAAGCTTGGCCAACTTATCTCCTTGAATCTTGGGGTAATTCCACAATCCTTTTGCCATTCCCATCAATGAACTTTTCTGAAATATACTTGGTGAAAGCATTAGTTCAATGACTTATATGTTGTTATTAATTACAAAAACCACCAAGGGAGAAAATGTGCTTTCAATATCCCCCTTTTTGGTAATTGATGACAACATATAGATCAAAGCTTTGACAAAGATATAATCAATGAATATAGTCGTCGCTTTGAGAAGTATGTGATAAGTAAGAGCTCCCCCTAAATTTGTGCATTATTTTTGAATTTGCATTTGAATGCAAATGCACAATCGATCAGGTACATGGGTCACTTCTTACATGTCACATACCACTTAGTGGTGTGCAAGAGTAATTGGAATGAATATCGTAGCACAACACAATCAACCAAATATGAATGATCATCACATAATCATTTAAGATGATAGGAAATAGTAGTAGCACACATCAAAGCGTATGATCAAACATCATCAAGCGTCTATCAAGTAAGACAAAAGAGTATCACGGCAACCAAAAGCAATTGTTTTGAAAAAACAAAAAAATACCAAACGCTCTATCTCTCGAATCCTAATGGTCTATATACACTTCTCCCCCTCTGGCAACAAGTTACCAAAAAGTTCATAGGTATCTATCTAAGCGTTCTTGGGTTGGTCTCCTCCGGTTGTCGATCAAGGAGTCGAGAGCATGGCGTCGGCGAAGATCTCTCCAGATGTCGTCGATGGAGCTGGAGTGGTCACAGGAGGAACTAGAGCTGATGGAGCAGGAGCTGTGCTGACAGTAGCTGGACCTGATGAAGAGGGCCTCGATTCTGGTGCAGGCTCTATGTCTGATCTCATCTGAGTGGTGAACTGGGTGCCTGGCGCGAGAGGTGATCCTTCCTCCTCATCATCATCAGAAGAAGAAGAGGTAGAAGAGACCCGGGGAATGTGCACGGAGTCAACTTCCTTCTAGATCTCAATCATTGTCTTGGATAACGTGTCCACCTTATCACCAAGAACCTTGATTCTTGTCTCGAAGATCCTCACTAGACTATTCTGGTTATCCAGAATCCCCTTGATATCCTTCTGGATGCCCTGGACGGTTGTGATCAGAAGATCCATTTGCTCGTTCCTGGATCTGTGGGCTTGAGCACTAGCGGCTCGAACAACTTCTGCCTTTGCTTGTGTTGTAGTAGATGTGGGATGATCTGGGTTCATCACCACAACGTTATCTTCAAACTCTGGCTGTAGGGGTAGATGTGGGCGATTAAGAGAAAAAATGTGCTTCTCCAACTGAGAGTTGATAAGCATCTGAATGTAGGGTGCATAGCAGCATGAGCGCTTCTGGTAACCAGCAACCCTCTTGATTGTCTCAACAATCAGATCCATTACTCTAATCCTGGTGTTCCTCTCAAGGTGGATCAACATGTTGATGGAGTAGCCTCTGATCATCTTGTCATCTCCAGACTTGGGCATCAAGGTATGCCGGAGAATAGTGTTTATAGTCCGGAGGCCTGCTTGCACATAATAGATGGATGCTAGCTTGTGTGATTGCACCTTGTCTGCGGGGATAGGAGTATACATGTCTTTCATGGCATTGTGACTTGCCTTGGGTTCAGAGTATACATCCAAATCTCCTTCCTGAGCTTTTGGAACTTCCAGTAGAGCATCCCATTCCTCAACAGTGGATTCATATCTAGCACCTTCTATCATCCATACAATTCTACCATCTCCATAGAAACGAGTAGTGGAGTAGAATTGCATGATCATCTCGTCATTCCATGCTGTAAGCTCTCTGCTAATGAATTTGTCCAGACCAACACAATGGAAGTAGCCTTGGACACTTGGGAAGTAGTCCACATTATCTTTGATGAACTTCGAATCGACATACCTCATGTCGCTAACAGCTGGGCTCTTGTCAAGCAGAACAGTCTCATAGAAATCATGTTTCTCTCTAGTGTAAAACCTGTAGTCAACTGCAGTCTTCCTTCTCTGAGCATAAGGATCTATGGCTCTCCAGGCTCTCAATCCTGAGTCTTTCCTCTTCTTCATGTCCTCAGAAACAAAGTGGCTGGCATCGTGCACTGGAAGATGTGGTCTAAGCTTCATCAAGGTAGTCAAGTCATCATCATCTTCCACTCTAGAGGCAGTCCCTTTGTTCTTCTCTGAAGCAGGAATGTCCCTGGTAGTCCTCTTGGACTTCTATGCAACAACCTTCTTAGATGTAGGCTTGGTGCTCTTGGAGGTGCCAGTCTTTGGCATAGCATCAGCCATGAGCTTCTTGACTTTCTTCTTGGGAGGGACTATCTCAGCATGCTCTTCCTCCTCCTCCTCAGCAGCAGCACCAGCAGCCTCCTCTAGATCTTCAAACATAGAGGTAGGCCTGCCAATAACATGGACAATCCTCTTCCTGGACTTCTTCTCCATTTCCTTCTTAGGCATAGCTTTCTTGGGGACCTCAACTGACACAGTGTCTCTTACACTTTCATGTGCCTTGATAGTTTCAACAGGAGCATAAACTTTGCTGACAACTCTTTGAGAGGAAGTAGCTTCAGTTGCTGACTTCTTGGCAGCCTTTTCTTGCTTCTTAGCAAGAATCTCCTCAGGAATAAAATGTGAATCTTCTTCATCACAGTTGAGCTTCTTCCTGGTCCTAGTGGCAGCCTTGGGCAAACCATGAGAGTTGGGGGTGCCTGGATCTGAGAAAGAACTGGCTTCTGGGCTTGTTCCAAAACTCATATCAACTCCCTGCTCTGCCAAATTTTGGCTGTCCTCTGAGCCTGACATACTGATCCTGTGAATAGAGTATAGGAGACCATAAGAAGATGAGTCATCACAAAATGAGGCTGGTTTTGGAAATTTGAGCAATGAATTTCCACGATTTTTGCATTCTGTCAAATAGATATCGGTGCAGCCAAAACAAAAATTTCGGTGGGGCCGAGACTGACTGACTCACTAACTGAAACTTGGCAGCCTTTTTGGTTAGACCAAAAAGAGCAACTCAGTTCCATCGAGTCAGTTCTCAGCCACACATAAAAGTATATCGGTGAGTCCGATATTTCTGTTTCGGTTTCACCGAGATCTATCGGGCGAACGGCAAAACCCTAGAAAATTCATCTTTCGCGAGATTATGGTGTTTTGAGAGGATGTAAACATGTGCAAAGGGTGTAATGATGATAAACAAGGATCTAATGCGCAAGAATCGGACGAGGAGCACAATAGAGATCGAATCTGTACCCTAGTTTGGTGTGGACCTCTACGGCGGCGACGAAGGAGAGGAGTTCGTCGGCGATGGCGATTCCCAGCGGCGGAGGAGTGCAAGGAGACAAGGGCGACGACCGGGGGTCTTTGGAGAGGTAGCTCAAGTTTTTGGAGAGCGATGTTTGAAGACAGAATTTCAAAGCGTTGGGGTCCAGAGTTATATACCCACCACTGTCGGTGACGCCGATTCTAAGTTTTCGGTGTCACCGAGTGCCTCAACTGTCAGCTGACAAGGACACTCGGTGTAACCCTAGGAATTCAGTGGGACCGAGATTTTGGGTTTGGTTCCACCAAGATGCACTTGGGAGGTTCTAATGGTCAGTCCTTGTCGATACGGAACTCCAAGTGCTCCAGACACAGAGGGATCAAAAAGCACTTGTTCAAATTTTGTGATGCAGCATGAATAGAGTATGAGGTGAGAAAGCATAGATAGCTAAAGAAGTGGTCCTATGCATTCTTGTATATCCAATTGGCAAAACATAAATTAAAAGCCAAATAGCAACAATTGGATATCCTCTAATGAGAAAATAAATGCAGACCAACATGCTCACACAATATGATGTCAAATGAAATCATTTCAAACATGCACATATACTCTAGCATATAACAAGCACTTGGGCGATGATGAAGTCATCTATATATGAGTATTTGACTTATGATCCAAGTAATAGTACTTGATCATAGGTCATACTCATCGTTTAAGAACAAGTGGGGTTACCACTTTTACATAAAGCATTTAATGTTTGTCACATACTAAGAGATGCTTTGACTCAAGTCTTGGAGTAAAGCTCCCCGTTGATGTGACATCCCCCCATAAGAGAGATAAACTAACCTTGGGTTTTGTTGATCAAGACTTCATGTTGGTGAGGTAGTGGTGGATGCTCAAGGTTGATGAAGATCACCAAGAGTTGGGAGAATCCTTGTTGTTTACTTACTCTCCTCACCTACATGGGTTAGTTCCAACACACAAGAGACAAATACAAGGATATCTATGGACAAGGAGTGCAAAGCATATGTAATGATGCCCATTGATTTGTTGATTACCTTGTCCCTTGCTTACCTTTGAGGAAATGTGTGACTCCTTGATCTATTGCATACGGTTGATGTTGATTGCAAACAGATCTTGCCAATAATGAATGTGGGTGAATTTCATTGGCGGAGTCAGCCATCAAGAACTCTCTAGTTCTTCTTCTTGGGAATCCACATCAAGTTGATGGGGATCCTTGGTGTTGAAGTAGCACTTGTAGAGGTTGAGCTTGTAGTAGCCTTGGGAACCCACTTCACCAAAGCTTGGGATTCATCTTCATAAGAGTCAAAGTCCTCTTGGAGCTTGTTCTTGCCCTTGAGGTTGGTGTCTTGTGGTGGAGGGTCATCTTGAGTGTTTGTCCCCTTGGGAAGAGTATTTTCATACTTCTCCTTTTGAGGAACAAACTTGGGATTAGGATATTGACCTTCTTCCCAATCAACTCCATTTGCGTTGAAGTAGCCAACACCGCGATTCTTCCGGTATCCTCTGTGCTTGCGTACAATCTGATCAAATTGTGTGTACCCTTCAAGACTCTTGTAGATACCTTTCTCTATAATTCCTTTCAATAAAGCATTTTCTTGCTCAAGTGTAACTTGGCTAAGAGAATCATCATTAGTGGATTCAATAGAACTACTAGGAGCAACATCATTTGGTTTAGCATTTTTATTGTTGCTACTAGATGAAGAACCTTTCTTTCCTTTGTTAGTAGTTTGGTTAGATTTGACTTGTGGCATGAATGTAGACAAGAGTAGTCGTTTGGCAATATAAGATGAAGTCTTCTTTTGGAGATCGTCATTATTAGCTTTAAGAAATTCATGTTCTTGCTCCAAATTGAGCTTCTCGAAGCGTAGCTTGTCATGAGTTCTTACAAGCTCTCTATGATCTTCAAGAGTAGATTGATGAGCTAACTTAAGAGTGTTGAGTTCTTTAGTTAGTTCTTCTATTTTCATCTTATCATCATCCATTGACTTATCTTGACTAGTATGAGAAATATCAAGTTCATTAGGATCACTAGTTTTATCACATAGCAAGTCATCATTGTAAAGCAAGTCATCTTCATCACTATCGAAATCAAGATATTCGGGATGTGATACCTTGGGGCCTTTAGCCATGCACAAACTTGCACCTCCTTCAGTTGGTGAATCAAATAGGTCATAGGAGTTGGTTGTTACTAGTGCAATTCCGGCAACACCATCATCTTGACTATAGTCGGAGTTGGAGTGATAGTTTCTCTCGGAGTGGTTGTCGGAGTCGGAGCCGGAAACCCATTCACCAACATGAGCTTGATGCTTTCTTTTTGAGTAGCTCTTGTGTTTGTCCTTCTTCTCCGATTCCCTACTTCTCCTCGAGGGTCTTCGTGCATAACGATCATCTCTACTGCTTCTCTCTCTTCGAGGTGATTCATCTCTTGAGCTTCGTCTTCTTGGTGACTCTTCCCTTCGTTTGTAGGGAGCCGAGCACTCATTTGAGTAGTGTCCAGGCTCCCACAATTGTAGTAGTTTCGATCATGACTTGACGAACGCTTCTCTTCATATCTTGAGTTAGAGCTGCGATCTTTGCTTCTATTCTTGTCGAATTTGTTGAATTTCTTGACCATGAGGCTTATCTCTTCATTTGTGACAAGGTTGTCGCTTGAGGTAGCGGGATCATCACTTGTGGCTTTGTAAGCACCGCTAGACTTGTGATGAAGGTCTTCCTTGTCTTTGAGTGTCATCTCATGAGCAAAAAATCTACCAATCACTTCCGTTGGTTTGAGATCTTTGTAGTTAGGCATTATTTGGATCAATGTGCGCAATGTATCATATCTCTCATCCAAAGCTTGAACTATCTTCTTGGTGATGAACTTGTCAGTCATTTCTTCGCTTCCTAAGCCGGCAAACTCATTGGTGATGAGAGCTAGCCTAGAGTACATTTTAGCGACTCCTCCACCATCGTTCCTCTTGAACTTGTCAAGTTGACCTTGAAGAACATCTAACTTGGATTCTCTCACGGACTCAGTTCCTTCGTGCATATCAACCAAAGTATCCCAAATCTCTTTTGCGTGTTCAAGGCAGCTGATTTTGTTGAATTCTTCAGGACATAGACAGTTGAAGATAATGTCACATGCTTGATCATTGAGTTGCAAAATCTTCAATTCATCTGTAGATGCTTCACGATCCGGTTCCTTTCCATCCGCAAAGAATTCACCTTGCAAGCCAACACGAACAATAGCCCAAACAGCAAGATTATGACCAAGAAATGCATTTTCATTTGATGCTTCCAACTAGCAAAATTAGTGCCATCAAAGTACGAACCTCTATGGTGATAATTTCCCTCACTAGATGCCATACTTCTCCTAGGTTGTGAAACGAATGCAATGGAGACCAAAACTCTGATGCCACTTGTAGATCAAAAGTAGGTCTAGAGGGGGGTGATTAGACTACTTGACCAAATGAAAGTTTTGCCTTTTTCCAAATTTTAATTCTTGGCAAGTTTTAGCATTTATGTCATATCGAGTAACACCCTACACATGCATGTCTAAGAGTGTAGCAACGGAAAGTAAAGACATTGCACATGTAAGTAAAGAGAGGGTTAGGAATGCAAACACAAGTGATGACATGATGATTTTCCCCGTGGTTCCGATAGGTGGTGCTATCGTACGTCCACGTTCATGGAGTCTTCAACCCACAGAGGATAACAGACGCGAGAGTCCATGTAGGGCTCTATCCACGGAAGGTTCCACGAAGCAGCAACCTTGACTATTCCATGTGGCTTCCGTCCACGAAGGACTAGCCTCACTATGGGTAGATCTTCACGAAGTAGGCAATATCCTTGCCCTTACAAACTTCTTGGTTCACTCCACAAGACAAAGTAGGAGGCTCCCAAGAGACACTTAACCAATCTAGGAGGCACCACCCTCCAAAAAGGTAATATGCTCGGTAATGACGATGAACTCCTTGCTCTTGTGCTTCAAGATGAAAGACTCCTCAATACACAATCTCTGTCTCATAGATTTTGCTTGGTAGAAGAGATGGGATTGGTGGAAAGCAACTTGGGGAGGCTAGAAATCAAGATCCATTTGGTTGGAGTGGAAGTTCTTGACCTCAACACAAGGGTAGGTGGTTCTCTCTCTGAAAACTCAGTAGGATAGGTATGGAATAGTTCTGAGTGCTTCTCTTTCGAGTGGGTGGTGGTGAGGGGGTATATATAGGCATCCCCAAAAATCCAACCATTACACACAATAAGTCAGACTCGGTGACACCGATGTGTCAATCTTGGTGGTACCGAAGTGACAAAAAGTGACAACTTTTGAATCTCGGATGGACCGATATACAATTCTCGGTTGCACCGACAAGGTGACCAACGGTCAGATTTACCAATCTCGGTGACGCCGATTCACCATTCGCGGTCGGACCAAAAATGAGGACTTGCGTAACAAAATCTTGGCAACCCAACTCGATGGCATTGAGTGCAGTGTCGGTTGCACCGAAGTGTTAGGGTTTGGCTGAGTGTGTCTAGGGTTTGGAACTCGGTGGCACCGGGATAGGAATGTTGGTTGCACCGATTTGCATTTTTCGCTTGGGACAGACTTTGGTGGGAGAGTATGTGGATGTTTTGGTGACTGTCACTTGTGCACGTTTGAGCATATTGTTCACCATCAAAACTTTACCCCCTTTTAATAGTATTGGCTTTCCTATAGACTCAAAGTGATTTGTCACAAACACTACTAGGGAAAACCCTAGTAGTAGCCCTCGAAATATGCATATTAGTAGCGCTGGGTCCAGCGCTACTGCTATCGTGCTACAACTAAGTTTTAGTAGTAGCGCTGGCCTAACAAGCACTACTACTATGTGTTGTTAACAGTAGCGCTTACCAGGCCAGCGCTACTGCTAACTATCTATAGCGCTTGTGCAAACGAAGCGGTGCTGCTAAACCAGCGCTGCTATTAGATGATTTCCAGCGCTACTGTTAGTATTCCTGCTTTCACAAATTTACACCCTCTACATGTTTGTGATGTATTTATACAGGATCTATACAGTAGTTTCATCATATCATACTAAACATACACTATTATCATCATATCATAGACATACAGTACTCTCGTCATACCATCATCATCATTCAACACAAATATCATCACATCTCAAAAATAGCGATACACATGAGTGATCATGTCATGTCTCGAATAAGTGCAAATGCATGGTCATGGCACAAACACAAGTTTTCATCATCTCTATCTAAACCATGATGCAGAGGAGAAGAGCGATCAGCATGAGCAAGAGCGCGACTATGTAGTACTTGAGGCACCGGCGGTCCCGCCCTCGCTCATGCTGCAGTGTCCACCTCAAGTAACTACTTTCTGCTTTGGCTCTGATGTCAAACCCATTGTGGCTAGCACCCAGGTACCTGTACACCTGGGCCTAAGCGTATGGCCAGTTGTCGTAGACTCCTAGAACCCTCCCAACGAACACGACGTGCCAGTCCTTCGCCATCTCTGATCTATGTACCTGCATCGACAGTTGATCAATTGAACGATAATATGCAACATAATCTACTTAAGAAAACAAAGAGGCATAATTAGCAAAATATAGGCAACTTATAGTAAACATAAGTGACTAAGTTCCTCATATATACCCAAACTAATTAACTAGCAAGAGCGATGAGTCCTCCATGTCGGCGGTCCAATCTTCATAGTCAGGGATGAAGCACCCGAGCTTCGTGAAAGGCTTAAGGTCCAGAAGCTGAGCAAGTATCAGTGCTCGGACATCATCCCTAGTCATTGTTGGCCCATGGTAGAACATCCCTGTTGGTTCGAGGACCTACTTCATCATCACTTGGGCAAGTTCACCCTGTATGTGATAAAACTCATCTCGGAGTCGATGATCCGGTTTTTGTCCTATGCTTGTGCCCCAGCTGACAATCTCGGCATCTTCGGTACTAGGTGGCATGCGAAGGCGTTGATTATCCCTTATGTACTCGAGCAGGTGATGCATGAGGTAGAATCCATCAGCCTGACTGGTGTGTGGTTGCTGGATGCAGCGAAAGTCGGTCTTATGGCGGAAAACCAGCCCATCCTTCCTATTACATTTCACCTTTATATATCCACCAGACATGTTAAAGGTAAATAGGGCACTATTGAGAACTCTCTTTACGTGCGTGTAATCCTTTTTCTTGATGTTCTTCGATGAGTCCAAGTATATAGCATGGGAGTATTCCGGGTACAGAACGATGGGCACGGCGTCGCCCCCACTGCGCAAATGAAGTACACACCTCTAATTAGCCTCCATGCTTGCACAGAGCTGATTAACGACACTAACGAAAGGATATGAGCGGATGACTTACGTGGGATGATAAGGAAGGAGAATCGCTTCCTTGTCCTTATTAGCGATCATGAATCTACCGAGGTACTTGCTCGCATAGTCACGGTGCTCTTTGCAAACTACCAAGTAGCTCTCGTGCATATAGAACGGGTCCATGACGCAGATATATCGTATGTTCTCGATCCTGATGAAGTAGTTGAGATACATCGCATACATGCGGATGAACTGGAAATCTAGCTTGGTCATGTGGAACATGTTGTAGATGTAGTCGAATCGCAGGATGAGCTGATTCACGAGCCAGGTGTCGACGTACAACTTCCCACCCGGCACCTGAGCCGCGTAAAGCGGGTATCCTGGTTTTTCCGCGATCAGAATCCTTTTTTGTCTGGCCAGCACATCTTCATGGAGTCTCCTTAGATCATTGTTCAGTATGTTATCTAGCGCTTTGGGGGGTAGGATCGGCTCGTCGGCGACATGGAAACGATTCTTACCTTCGACAGGTATTCTGTCTACCACTCGGGGCTTCAAAGGCGGTTGGCTTCTTGAAGCATCTCTGGCGCCTTTAGGGCTTTTCTTTTCCTGTCTCCTCCTTGCCTTCTTGTTGGGTCATAGTGGTAGTGAGCCCAACATACCTTCCCTAACCACCTCCCCAAGTGTCGTCAGGCTAAACATTGGACGGGCCTCGGGGGGTTGCTAGGTAGAGGCAGCATCTCGAGGCGTCTCCTGCGAGGATTGTTTGAAGAGAGACTTCTTGCATTCCGCCTTAGGATGTTCCGGCTCCGGCAAATCAGGTAGCATCAAGTCATCATCTTGACGCACATAGCCTGAGTCATCATCGTCCTGAGCCATCAACCTTCCATCATCGTAGGCGGTATTGAAATACTTGTTTGGGTCATCATCATCCTCCTCCATGTTATCAACATTTTCTTCTTCGACAGCAGGGCGACATGATCTGGCACTAATGGAGGCTCTCCCTCGCATGGTGCGCTACCACCCGCCATGAAAGGTGTTGGTAATGTGGTAGGTGGGGTGGTGTTCATACCTTCTTGAGAAGGTGGCATTGCGTGATACTGGGCGCCTCGAGATGAAGAAGAGACTTCGGCCAAGGCAAGAACCAGCTCTTGCATGCGCCAATCCTCTGGGGGGCCTCGTTGTCATCGGCTGGTATTGGAGGAGGCAAATCCTCGAAGCCCGCTAAGACCCTAGCCATGTTAACCTTGAAGATGCCATCGGGCATCTCTCGGTTGTGGAACATGCGGTCCTTCAGCTTCACGATCGTTGCCTTTCCCACGTCCACCTTCTGGCCCTTGATGTCATACAGTAGGGTGCACGGGGTATCATCGGCCTACGAAGAAGACATGTCTGTGACGTCAAACATCCGAAAGGCAACTGAAACGGAAGACTATAGACATGCTGGTGAAAAGGGTATGACGCGTAATTACCGTGAGGGCGTCGAGCTCAGCCAGCGATGAAGGCCCACCGAGCATGCAAGAGACGGAGGTCGGGATGCTATAAACAGGAGCGGGACCTTTTGCGGTTGCTTGAGCAGGTGTCGGTGTTGTGGTGTTCGCCGAATTCCTCCCAACAAAGCTGGGAAGGGGAAAGTCCTCCGTCGTGCATTTGGATAGTTCTTCGTGAAATCGAAATTTGTCGGAATCAAGCTGGCCACCGCGTCAGTGATCGCTGCATTGATGGCCCCGCACAACTCTTCTTTGGTCTCAGCTTCGGTCTTATTGACCACAATCATGATCTTCTCGTCGATGGTCTGCTGAGTGACGACTGACCATCTCTTCCTTCTTTCCTATGGCTCCTCATTGTAGCACGTCGTCCACGAGGCGCCATCTCCGACACCGTGCACACGTCCATAGGACGGCGGCTTATCCACCGGGACCTTTTTCAGTATGTTCAGGGCCCGTTTGAATGGGGTGTCCCACTTGGGCCTTGCCGATGACTGTGACGACTCGTCGCTTTCGGCTGCCTTTTGGTGTTGCTCTTTCTGCAAAAGGGACATGGTTGGTTTACTAATGTGACAAAACTTGTAGCCGGACTGATTGGAAGCTAATATGATAATGTGCTAATATAACAATTACCAGAAGTCTCATGAACTCCCTCGTATTCGGGTCCGTGTAAAAGATCTTATTGACTTTGTCCCACTTGTACCGGGCCCTGATCCAGTCATGCTCCAGCGGGTCTGTGAACTCCGCCAAGGGGTCTGGGATTCCGTGACTTTCACGTTCGGTGTCCTCCTTGGCCCGTACGTGCCTCTTCCCCTCGTAACCACAGCTTCCGAGGCGGTGGGGAGGCGTGTTCCTAGCCTGGAGCGCCTTCATTTTCTCCGACCTTGCCTTGACTTCTTGTTTACTGCAATTCTCCTTGAATTTGTCAAAGTCCTCTTCCGTTATTGACGGATTATCAGCATGAATCTTGGACCACGGTTCATTCTTCGCAATCGCTTTTTTCACCCGAACTTTCCAGGAGGCCAAGTCGTTGGCGAACGTCACCATTGCCTTGGCGTTTATCTTTGTCATGGCGACGTCGTCCCACGGGTCTTTAAATGTTTTTTCATCCCGACCGGGGAACAGGAACCTATTGTGCAACTTCTTTAGGAGCATGTGATCCATATGGGGTATCTTCTACAACAGAGCATCATTGATGTTCGTGGTTTCCCTAAGGATGCATCCTAGTTGATTGCCCCAGCACGAGCGTGCTTCCTCCAGCACCGTTGGCTCTAACTTCTTGGGGTGCATCTTCATGACCACAATTTTTCCAATGCCGAGCTCGTTTGGTTTTCGTGACCTCTTATTCTTTGGTGCTTTATCGGCTATGACAGCATCGTTGCCGTTCTCGGGGCTTGTGTCGGTGCCGGTGCTAGTGCCGGTGTCGGTGTCAGGGTTGGTGCCACTGCCGCCACCATGCAACCCCATCTGGTGTTCGTCCAGGTAATCAAAATATGCATTTGCTGCCTCGTGGGGGTCTACTACGAGGCGAGCAGAACCCCCGGCTTCGGCGTCGTTAGACATGTTTTCTATTCAACAATTGTAAATAAAAGATATAATGAAGAGAAAAAAGGGGCCTATATATATTTGGTCGGAATGTTGATTAATTCCCCTTCCGGCAAATCCCGGACACTCCATATGTCCTAGTTTCTAGCAGAAGTCATGTCAAAAATCACGGAAATTTTTGGCATGACCTTTGCTAAAAAAAGTGGACATATGGAGTGCCTGAAATTTTCCGGAACGGAAATGAGTCAACATTCCGGCAAAACATCGGCCACTCAGACATTACGGCAAAACATCAATGTCATATATCAGATACCAAATGACATATATCATATATCATATATCATATAGCAGCAATGAAGAACAATGAACATATATCATACTACATTCCTAAAATGTGGAATATGCAAATGAACATATAGAAACAATGAACATCAACGACATATATCATATAACAATAAACATCAATTCTGTTTTTTCCTAACTAATTTTTTGTCCTAGCTAATTTCAGAAGAAAATTGCCCCAGCTAGTTTTTTGTCCTAGCTAACCAAGCAACAATGAACATCAATGAAAACTAAATGCTACTGTTTTTTGCCCAAGCAAATTTCCTAAAAAAATCCCTAGCTAATTTCCTATTTTTTGCCTTAGCAAAAGAGAGAGGAGGGCAGGGCAGAGGTGAGCGATAGGCTTACGGCGAATAGGTCTAGGGTAGGCAGGGAAAAGCGCAGCGGCGGTGGTGAGGTCGAGGGCGGGCTCGAGCGGCCGGTGGCGAGGTCGAGGGAGGCCTCGGGCGGCGACAGAGGAGACGGGGGAGAGAGTGGAGAGGGCGCGGACGGCGTGAGTTCGAGGGCGGACGATGGCGAGGTAGAGGGAGGCCTTGGGCGGTGGTGACAGAGGAGAGGGGGAGAGAGTGGAGAGGGCGGCGATAGCATGAGTTCGAGGGCGGCCGACGGCGAGGTCGAGGGCGGGCAGGGGAGTGGGTGGCGACGCGTGCGGCGTGAGGTCGAGGGAGGCCTTGGGCAGCGGCAACAGAGGAGAGGGGGGAGAGAGTGGAGAGGGGCGGGGGGGAGGTGTTGGCGAAATTTTGAACCGGAGCGGCGAGGGGTTAACCCCAACTAGCAGTAGCGCTGGTTTAGGAACCAATGCTATAGCTACCTTAGCTATAGTGTTGGTTCCTAAACCAGCGCTACTGCTACGGGGGAGCCCGCGTGGGGGGTAACCCCAAATAGCAGTAGTGCTTGTTTAGGAACCAGCGCTATAGCTAAAGTAGCTATAGCGGCTATAGCTAAGGTAGCTATAGTGCTTGTTCCTAAACAAGCGCTACTGCTAAATATTTCAATTTTATTTTTTTAATTATTTTTCCTTTTCTAGTTTTTACTTTTCTTTTCCTTTATTATTTTCCTTTTCTTTTCTATTTACTTTTCTTTTCTTTTGTATTGCTTTCTCCTTTTTTTTGTTTTTTTGTTTTTCTCCCGACGACGGCGTCATCCTCTCGCACACTGCGCGAATACTTTCACCGAAACCATGCATGTGGTGGTAACATATCAGTTGACCGATAAAGGTTACTTAAGTGCGTACACAAAGTAGATACATATATATAAATGATGGTTTCTGATCAGCTGTGTCGACGACGTTTCACATTGAGCTTCTTCCCTTTCTTGTTCGTTGCCGAGTAATTGAGCCCCTCCTTGTCACTTTTCCGGAGCCGTGGAGTACGATCTTTCTTAGGTAATGTAGTATTTATTCTTCTTTTCACCTATGCTTCTTCGTCATCGTCATCTTCCCTCATTGGGTTGCCGTATTGGTCGTACTCTTCCTCGCTGGCGACTCCATCCATTCCGATGATGCTCCTGTTGGATCTCCTCACGATAACACGGTTGGGATTGGCCGGGTCGGTTATGAAGAAGCATTCTGTCACGTGCTTAGCGTGTACCCATGGCTCATTTTTGGCAATGACGTTAACATTCACGGGGGTGCTCTTCGCGTTGGTATAGACATGGTGGTGAAATACTTGTTTTCTCTTACGACGTCCTTGGCCCATCTGACACGGAACATCATCGCATCATGCATTCCAGCATAGTCAATATCCCAGATCTCTTCGACCCTTCCATAGTATCTTTCAGTTCTGCCGTTGGCGTCGGTCACGCATTGAATTGTGACACCGGAGTTCTGGTAATCACTGTCCATGTCTTTGGCCTCCGTGTAGAACGTGTACATATTGATATCGTAGGACTGATAGGTCACGAGCTTGGGCACAGGGCCATGTGCTAAGGCGAGTATTAGCAATCCGTTCGAACTGCCCTCTTCCGGGGGATTTTCAAGAACTTGCTCTTTGAACCAATGCAAGAAAGTGGCGTTGTTCTCTACAGTAACTTTGTTGTCCGTCATCCCCTTATCACGGTACTTCTTTGTGATGCTTTCTTTGTGCCATGCCACATAATCATCTACCACATCTAGGTGTTGTAGCACTACTAAGTTAGCCATGTCAAAGTCGTTCCGTCGATCTGAGTAGTCCACGTGCAATTCCCTCCGGCTGTTGTTATGACCATCTACTTTGAGCTTCCCACCGTGCTTCTTGAGGGGCAAACCAACAACAGGGTCTCCGATGCCTATATAATTCTCGCAAAAGGAGACACACTCATGCATCAAATACCCCTGGACGATGCTCCCTTCGGGACGGGACATGTTACGAATGAATCCTTTCATGACCCCATTCATCCTCTTGAACGGCATCATGCTGTGAAGGAATGTCAGCCCGAGGTCAATGATGTCGTCCACAATGTGGACACACAGATGCACCATGACTTCAAAGAACGCGGGCGGGAAGTACATGTCAAGCTCACATAGCATGACAACAATCTCTTCCTGTAGCCTTTGGAGGTGCTTCACACTTATGGACTTTCGGGAGATTACGTCGAAGAAGTTGTAGAGACCAGTAAGCGTGTCACGGACGTGCTTTTCCATTATCCCTCTAATGGCAACCGGGAGTATCTGCGTCATCATCACGTGACAATCACGAGACTTCATCCCGCTGAACCTTTTCTTCTTGGGGTCTAGAAATCTACTTATCTTCGCACAGTAACCAGAACTAACTTTAATTCCCATAAGGCACTTGATGAATTGATCTATCTCCTTCACACTTAAGGTGAAGCAAGAAGGGGGCAATAATTCTCCTCCTTCTTGTTGACTTTCCTGCCCCTTCTCCCCTCCTCCATCTCTGTCTCTGTCTCCTCCGTTGACTTTTTTACGGTGGAGATATTTCCTGATCTTCAAATCTTCCAAGTATTTCCTTGCCTTCGGCCCATACTTGGTCTTCTCCAGCATGTTCATCAGTGTGCCAAGCAAGCTCTCGAGGACATTCTTCGTGATATGCATTTGATCAAGGCAATGAGGCGTGTCGTGATTGGGCCAGTACTCCAACTCCCAGAAAACAGACCTCGTTTTCCATACCTTCAGTAGCGGCTCCGACGCCTTTTTGATCTTTCCCGGCGCAGGGCATTGTTCCCAGTTTCTCAACAGCTTGTCAATTTCTGCGTTGCTCCTCTTACGTGGAGGTACCCGAAGCTCATCCAACCCATTGAATAGATCTCCACGCTTTCTCCACAGGTCATCCTTCTCGAGCCATCTACGATGGACCATGTACACGATTTTCCTAGACCCGCCTTCTTCCGTTGACGTAAGCTGCTGAGACGTTGTATCATCCATGCACCTCATGCATCCGCAGTATTAGTGGCACACCTGGCCTGAGGTGTACCGTAACCGAGATAGTCGTGCACCGTCGTCATCAACGCGGCTCTCATATGGAAATACTCTCCTTTTTTGGCATCCCATGTCCATGTCGGTGTTTTCCATAACGTGTCTAGCTCCTCTTGCAGACGCCCCATATACAGGTTAGTACTATTTCCCGGTTGTTTTGGCCCTTGAATCAGCATGCTCATGTGTACGTACTTTTTCTTCATGCACTTCCATGGGGGGAGGTTGTACATCCATACAAACACGGGCCATGTGTTGTGGTTGGTGTTCTGGTTTCCAAATGGATTCATGCCATCGGTACTCGCACCAAGAACAATGTTCCTTGGATCTTCTGTAGCAAATCCATATACGGCGTTGAATGCTCTCCACTAGCTACCATCTATGAGGTATCTCAGCTTCGAATCATCTCCATCGTCGGGCTTCTTGCTCTCCGCGTGTCGGCGCATGAGCTTTGCGTCCTTAGGATCTACGAAATACCACTGTAGATGGGCAGTGATCAGAAAATACCATAAAACTTTTCGAGGAGCTTTGTTTCCCGCCTTCTTGTCTCGAGAAGCATTGCACACTGGACAGCTGGTTTTTTCCGCGTGCTCCCCTCGATAAATGATGCAATCGTTGATGCATGCGTGGTACCTAATGTGCAGCAAATCAAAAGGGCAAACGATTTTCTTGGCCTCCTCAACACTAGTAGGACATAGGTTCCTCGCGGGAAGAACTTTATTATGTAGATACTTCAAATGCTCATTGAGACTTTTGTCTGTCCATTTTTTTGGCCTTCGTCTTTAGAAGTTTGAGCGTGAAACTCAAGCGGGTCACCTTGGGATCGCAACCGTCATACAATGGAGTTTTCGAGTCTACTTCAAGTTGCGCCATCTTGGCCTCCTCTCTAGAAGCAGCTCTCTTGCTAGTCGTACTCTTGCGAAGGAGGTCTCGTACATGAGGGTCCTGCACGACTGCACTTAGTAGCGTCGAAGACTGCGGTGTGCTCTCTTCTCCACCATGTCTGGACTCTTCTTCGCCATGACCGAAATCTTCTCCGATGTTGTCATTTCCAGACTCTTCGTCGGCGCCATCGTCATGTCGATCGGTCATCTCTTCGTCGAGCCCCATGTCGTTATTTCCTTCCATGTGGACGTCCACATCATCATCAGCTTCTTCACTTATCCACTGAGTATAGCCATCCATGAAACCATTCTTCAGCAGGTGCGCCTTCAAAGTGCCACGATCAAAAGGGTCCAAAAGGACTCCTTCCTTGCATCTTGCACACAGACATCTAATCCTAGTCCGATTATTTGCGTACATGTCCATCACTGCGGATTGCATGTACCGCTCCACCTTCCATCCACTCACCTTCATGACCGACTGCACGGTATAACAAGCAAAAGGGTTATAAAATAAATAATGCATTCATGCTTCAAAGTCATATAAAATTTTGGCATGACCTTGCCTAAAAATAGGACATATTGAGTTTGCTCAAAATTCACCAAAACAGAAATAAATCGACATCTCGGCAAAACATATAGCAACTCGAGGGCATGTCACTCATACAAATCTCTCCATCTATCCCAAACACACATATTCGCATTCACACACATATTCCCATTCTTGAAATGAACAACTTTTTACTCACCTATATATCTCCCAAGAGCGATACCGATCGAGAGAGCACGCCATTAATTAGATGATGAGAGAGACCGATCGAGACGTGTGGATGCCTAAATAGCTAGCTAGATCTAGTTCTTGGGGAGGAGAGGTGAATCTAGCTAGCCAACTAATGGAGAGGGAGTTATGTTGGAGGGGGACATTAATGGGGGGAGAGGAAGGGAGGTGGGAGAAAGAGAGATAATGTGAGAGAGGCCATTTATGGAGGAGAGTTATGGTGGAGGGGGACATTAATGAGGAGAGAATTAGAGAGGTAGGAGGAAGAGAGAAGAAGAGCAACAATGGTAGAGAGTGGAGAGGGGAAAGGAGGGGAGAGAGGGCAAAGTGGGGGTGAGAGTGAGGGGGTGAAAAGGTGGCAGCAGCCACAACTAGCAGTAGCGTTGCTTACAAAAAAGCATTGCTACTATGTGTGGCACATTAGCAGTAGCGCTTGCATGTCATAAAGCGCTACTAGCAGTAGCCTTAGCAGTAGCGCTTCCTTCCACCCAGCGTTGTTACTATAAATACTGTCGGCGGGGTCGCCGGGGCCACCTCATCAGTAGCGCTTTCTTAGCGCCCAGCGCTACTGCTAAGCCCTTAGTTGTAGCGTTGCAGGAACACAGCGCTATTGGTAATTAGCAGCAGCGGTTTTATTTTTTCAGCGCTACTAGTAGGCTCCTGTCTATAAGGTTTTGCCTAGTAGTGAAATGTAAAATGTAGAGTCCTCTTGCTTGAAGCTTGGCCAACCTATTTCCTTGAATCTTGGGGTAATTCCACAATCCTTTTGCCATTCCCATCAATGAACTTTTCTAAAATATACTTGGTGAAAGCATTAGTTCAGTGACTTATATGTTGTTATTAATTACCAAACCACCAAGGGAGCAAATGTGCTTTCAGCTTTTCCCAAGCCGTAGGATGAGTTTGCCTATGTTGTATGTTTTTGCCCTGACCTCCCTGCTCTGGTAGCGTCGTGCTTGTTGTTGGTAAAACACGGAGCGAGCCCGAGCTATGTCACACTCTCCTTCTAAGGCGTCTAGTTCGTCCTGCCAATCTAACTCAGCCACCTTTTTTCGTACATGCACACTCTTGGTGCGTCATGAATAATGTCGCATGGGAGGACTACCTCAGCCCTGTAAACCATGAAGAACGGTCTGTAACCCGTCGATCTGTTCGGGGTGGTGCATAGGCCCCATAAAACGGAGTCGAGCTCCTCCACCCAATGGCATTCGGATTCATGAAGAGATCATACCAAACGTGGATTAATGCCGCTCATAATGAGATCGTTTTCTCGTTCAACTTGTCCATTGGTCTGCGGATGATAGACTAATGCATAATCTAGCTTAATGCCCATTTTGGCGCACCAGTCCTTGACCTCTTGGGCAGTGAAATTGGATTCATTATCCGATATTATACTGTGTGGGACACCATAACGGTGTACCACGCCGGAGATGAAGTCGATAACTGGACCGGACTTGGCCGATTTGACGGGCTTTGCCTCTATCCACTTAGTGAATTTGTCAACCATGACCAGTAGGTATTTATTTTTCTTGGTCCCCCTTTAAGGGGCCAGACCATGTCCAACCCCTAGACCGCAAAAAGGCCAAGTGATCGGAATAGTCCGAAGAGCCGTTGGGGGCATGTGGCTTTGGTTTGCGAAGAGTTGGCATCCTACGCAATGTTTGACAAGCGACTAGCGTCCGTCCGAGCTGTGGGCCAGAAGAAACCAGCTCGGAAGGCCTTGCTAACTAAAGCTCTTGCCGCGACGTGATGGCCGCCCATGCCTGCGTGAACTTCGGTGAGGATCTCCTGTCCTTCTTCCTCGGATATGCACCGCTGTAATATTTTTGTGGTGCTTTTCTTGTATAACTCACCCTCGTGTACTTTGTAGGCCTTGGATTGCCGAACTATGCGTCGTGCCTCTGTCTGATCGGCGAGGAGTTCCTTGCAAAGAAGGTAGGTGAGGAAGGGCTCTGTCCATGGCGCGATTACTGCCATTACCTCATGCGCCGAAGATGTTTGACACAGTAAGGAGCCACCGATGATGTTATTGTCTGCTCGATTTCCGTGAGGGCAACCTTGTCAGCCGTGTCCGGACTAGCGCCCTTGTCCTCATCCTGCCATACTATGGATAGCTTAAATAGTTGTTCCAGAAAGGTGTTTCTTGGGATAGGGTCGTGCTTGGCTCCCATATGGGCCAGTATGTCAGCGGCTTGGTTGTTGTCGCGAGCGACGTGGTGAAATTCCAATCCCTCAAACCGAGCAGATATCTTTAGGATGACATTTCTGCATGCCGCCATCTTCGGATTTCTGGCGTCGAATTCGCCATTAATTTGGGAGATGGCCAGGTTTGAGTCTCCCCGTACCTCCAGCGGTCGTATGCCCATTGATACTGCCATCCGAAGACCATGAAGGAGAGCTTCATATTCGGTTGCATTGTTGGTGTCGGCGTACATGATTTGCAACACGTATCGCACGTTGTCGCCTGTCGGAGATGTGAGGATGACTCCAGCCCCCAGTCCGGCCAAAGTTTTGGACCCATCGAAGTACATTGTCCAATGGGGGTATGTACTGTATTACTTGGGGAGCTCGGCCTTTGTCCCTTCAGACAAGAAGTCTGCCAATACCTGAGATTTTATGGTACGGCGTGCCTTATAGGTTATTTCAAAGGGAAGGAGCTCAATGGCCCACTTGGTTATGCGGTTGGTGGCGTCCCTGTTGTTGATTATATCATTTAGGGTGACTTCGGACGTCACTGTTACCGCACACTCTTGGAAGTAATGTCGGAGTTTCCTCGATGCCATAAACACTGTGTAGGCTATCTTTTGGTAGTGTGGGTATCTTGAGTTGCACTGCGTTAGCACTTCTGACCGTAATAGACCAGTTTCTGAGTCTAGAATTTGTGTCCCTCCTCATCTCGTTCAACGATGAGCACCGCGCTGGCAGCTTGATTGGTGGCCGATATGTAGTACAACATGGGCTCACCAGCGCATGGTGATGTGAGTATGGGATTGGTTGCCAGTAGTGTTTTGATTTATTCTAGCACAGCCGCTGCTTCATCGGTCCACTCAAATTTGTTGGTCTGTTTCAGCTATTTATAGAGCGGTAAGGCTTTCTCTCCGAGGCGGGAGATAAAGCGGCTTGACGCCGCCACGCAGCAAGCTAATCTCTGGGCATGCTTCAACTCTGTGGGAATTGCAAGCTCCGATAAGGCGCGGATCTTAGCTGGATTCACCTCTATACCTCTATGGGAGACGATGAATCCAAGCAACTTACAAGAGGGAACTCTGAATTCACATTTTTCCGGATTAAGTCTTATATCATCCTTGCAGAAACTTTTGAAAGTTTGTTATAAGTCGTCAATGAATTCGCAGACGTGTTTGGTTTTTATTACCGCATCGTCCACGTATGCTTCGACTGTTTTGCCGACCTGTGTCGCGAGACATGCTTGGATCATGCGCTGGTATGGGGCCCATAGGTTTTTTAGCCTGAAAGGCATCGTGTTGAAGGAAAATGGCCTGTATGGGGTGATGAATGCGGTTGCCGCTTGATACGATTCCTTCATTTTAATCTGATGGTATCTAGAGTAAGTGTCGAGGAAGCACAACAAATGATGTCTGGCTGTGGCGTGGATGATTTGGTCTATGCGTGGTAAGGGGAAAGGGTCCTTAGGGCAGGCTTTGTTGAGGTCCTTGAAGTCGACACACAGCCGTCAGGACTTGTCTTTCTTTGGTACCATCACCAGGTTTGCCAACCATTCGGGGTGCTTGATGTCCCGAATGAAACCGGCCTCTTGTAGTTTAGCCAATTCTTCACCCATGGCTTGCCATTTGGGTTCGGAGAAGCGACGCAGAGGCTGCTTAACGGGCTTAGAGCCTGCGATAATATGCATATTGTGTTCAACAAGATGTCGTGGGAATCCGGGCATATCGGTCAGATGCCAGGAAAAAATGTCCCAATTTTCTTGAAGAAAATTCCGTAGTGCCTCGTCCATAAGGGGATCGAGCTAGGCTCCGATGGACGTTGTCTTCTTCGGGTCCGTCAGATGTACCTGAAACATAACGATTTCCTTTAAGGGTTTGAAGGACGTAGACTTGGGTCTCTTGAAAGGATCACGTCATCCTCTTTAACCGTTGATCGTAACGCGGTCAGTTCTTCGGCAGTGAAAGCCTCAACTGATCCCTAGAGGGCGAGTGCTGCCGTTTTGTTTTCGGCCTGAAAGGATATGTACGGATCACTGGAGACTCTGATCACTCCGTTTGGTCCGGGCATTTTAAGTTTCATGTACCCGTAATGGGGTATAGCCAGGAACTTTGCGAAGGCGTCACGTCCCAATAGGGCGTGATAGCCGCTTGGGAAGGGTACGATGTGGAAGAGAAGTTCTTTGGATCAGTAGTTTTTGGGCATGCCGAATACTACGTCCAGGACGATACGTCTGGAACATCGTGCCTGTTTCCCTGGAATTATTGCTCGGAAAGTTGTATTGCATTGTTCAATGCGAGATCGGTCGAATTGCATTTTTTCCAAGGAACCTTAATAAATTAGGTTTAAACCACTGTCATCGTCCATTAACACCTTATGTAGCCTATACCCATCGATAATGGGGTTCAAGACAAGTGCGATCGGTGAGTGACCGGAAAGAATGGCCGGCTGGTCAGTATCTTTGAAGGTAATCGGTATGTCTGCCCATGCGTTAGTTACTGCCACATGGTAAATATTTTCAAGCTCTCTAACGGCCCTTTTTCTCCTCTTCCTTGAAGGGAACGTTTCGTAGACGGTCAGGACTTCGGCATTGTGTTCGGACGACGATGAGGAGTGCCCATTCGTCAAACGTGTTTCGAGGATGGCCTCGCCACTTTTTGCCACTTGCGTGACGACCCAACAAGCTCTAAGGTTGTGAGTCGGGCTTGTGTTTAATAACACGGAATGTATAGGGCAAGGTTTATCTAGTAGTCCATCGAGGACAGTGCCGACCCCTAGAGGAGGCCTGTTTCTTTTTTCGGTGGGTTCATATCTGGCTGGCCGCTGTGGAGGTGCCCTCTTTTTCCGATATCCGCTAGGATGTTTAGGGAAAGTTGGTTCTGAAAACAACCGTTCGGATTGCCAAGAACTTTCCATGGCATAGTATTTTTGTACCAATTAGAACAACTCCGAGAAGTCATGAATGTGTCTGCGGGCCAGGGCATTAAGAATCCCTTCATCATGGCAGTTGTGAACGAAAATTGCCATTATCTCTTGGTTGTTGAGACCTTTTTCTTTGCTCCTAGCGAGTAGGAGTCTTGCCCAAAAGTGATGGACTGACTCCCCCTGTAGGTTCTTAATATGCCGAAAGTCTGATGATGCGGGTTTTGGTGCGATACTATGGTGATCATCTTGGGTGGTGGGTGGGGAAAGACTCGATCCCACGTCACATTGAGTGTTTGGAACCATAGATTCTGAATTGTGTGATAGATCCTAGACCGGTAATAATCCGGCTCCTGGGTGGTTCCCGGCCTGCATTTCGCCGATGTAGTCTTAGTGATCAGAGGCCGGGGTGTAGACTGATTTTAGTTCAGGCGGTTGGGACGAATCCTCGACCGGGCACTCGATGGTAACGACAAGGTGGGTGGCTGGAGGGACTTGAATCTCCCTGTCATCAGGCCTGACCCCGAGCCGGTCATAAACCGGAACCTGGTCCTTCGATACCTGCATGGCCTTGATCTGATTGAACAACTCATTTAAGAACGAGGTGATGGTGGGATGCGTGTCGCTAAGGCGAGTGGATTCAATGACCGGCGAGACGGCTCTAGAGCCGCACCAAAGCGGATCCATCCTCAGTTTAGCCGTGGGCCTGATTTCTTCGGCGTCAAGGCGTCCGGACTTGCAGGTTTCTCCTGAAGGGTCGAGGGTTCCATTAAAATAAGTGTTCCCCGAAAATAAGCGACGAACTCTAAGGTTTCGAACGTGATCCTCTGATCGGGGGAAAGTTCCTGATCTGGCCAGGGTGGCTGATCGGGTTGGCACATGACAAGGTGTCGCCACCCGTGAGATTCTGATCCGGGGAAGAATCCCTTGGATGCCGATCTTATTGCTTGCGACGAGGTGAGCCATCGATTCATTAGGCGCTCATAGTGGAACTCTCAATGAAAGCACCAATGTCGGTGTCAAAACCGGCGGATCTCAGGTAGGGGGTCCTGAACTATGAGATTAGGATCGATGGTAACAGGAGACGAAGGGGACACAGAGCTACCCAGGTTCGAGCCCTCCTATGGAGGCAATACCCTACGTCTTTCTTGGATGTATTGATGATATGGGGGTTACAGAGTTGATCTACCTCGAGATCGAATAGCTAACCCTAGATGAGTGGTCCTACCACCTAAAACCCTCCAGCTTATATAGACGCCGAGGGTACCTAGGGTTTACACATGGTCGGTTACATGCCGAAGAGATAAACATGCCTATCTACGGTCCACGCATTGGAGGATACGTCACGGCTCCTTAAGGTCTCCATCCTGGCGTGGGTGACTTGGTCATCCAATGTTCTTCATGCGGCCCATATAGTTCGGCCCACAAGCAATAGGTCGACCGTCCGAGGACCCCCTAATCCGGGACTCCCTCACTCCTACATGAGACCCTTCCTGAAAATATGATGAATTGTAGTTGCAAAGTTGACTAAGAACATAGTTTGTTGGTTTCCAATAAGGTTTATGCTTTATATTTCCACGTTGTAATGAATTGTTACTTGCTCATAAGAAGTTATATGATGTTGTTATGAAATAAAAGTTGTATGAGAAAGTTTATGTTAGTTTTTGTTGCTGTTATAATAATAAGCATGATGCTACTATGTCTGTATTTTGTTTTTATCAACACCTCTCTCTCAAACCATGTGGACATGTACTTCGATATCGGCTTTCGCTTGAGGACAAGCGAGGTCTAAGCTTGGGGGAGTTGATACGCCCATTTTGAATCATGTTTTCCTACTGTTATTTATAATGGTTTTATGCATAGTAATGCTTTGGGGAGTAATTCTAATACCTTTTCTCTCACAATTTACAAGGTTTACACAAAGAGAGAGAATGCCGGCAACTGGAATTCAGTACTTGAAAAAAGCATGTCACGGATACCTATTCTGCACATCCCCAATGAAGCTGAAATTTTACGGAGATTTTTTATATAATAAATAAGAAATACTAGAGCTGAAAACTACTAGAGGGGGCCACCAGGTGGGCACCCTCCACCGGGGTGTGCCAAGCCCCTAACCCGCTCCCTGGTGGAGCGTGCTCATCCTGGCCCACCTCCGGAGCCCATCTTTTGGTACAAATTCCCAAAAAACCTAAAAACAATAGGAGGAGGACTTTCAGGACAAAGCGCGGCCGCCTTGAGGTGGAAATTGGGAAGGAGCACTTTTTCTCTCTAGGGGAACGATTCCACCAGGGGAACTTCCCTCCCGGGGGGGCACCATCTCCTCTCAAACCCTAGTTCATCTCTTGTATTCAATCTTTGTACCAGAACCTCAGATTGGTACGTGTGGGTGACTAGTATTGTTGATTACCTTGTGTAGTTGATTGCTATATGGTTTATTTGGTGGAAGACTATATGTTCAGATCCATTATGCTATTCAATACCCCTCTAATCCTGAGCATGAATATTATTTGTGAGTAGTTACCTTTGTTCTTGAGGTCATGGGAAAAGTCATGTTGCAAGTAATCATGTGAACTTGATATGTGTTTGATGTTTTGATGATATGTATGTTGTGATTCCCTTAGTGGTGTCATGTGAATGTCGACTACATGACAGTTCACAATCCTTGGGCCTAAGGGAATGCATTGTGGAGTAGTTATTAGATGATGGGTTGCTAGAGTGACAGAAGATTAAACCCTAGTTTATGCTCTATTTGGTAAGGGGCTGATTTGGGTCCACATGTTTAATGTTATGGTTAGAATTTGTCTTAATACTTTTCTCATAGTTGCAGATGCTTGCAAGGGGGTTAATCATAAGTAGGTTGTTAGTTCAAGTAAGAACAACACCTTAGCACCGGTTCATCCACATATCAAATTATCAAAGTAGAAAACACGAATCAAACCAACATGATGAAAGTGACTAGATGAAACTCCTGTGTACCCTCAAGAACACTTTGCTTATCATAAGAGATAGTTTTGGCCTGTCCTTTGCCAAAAAAGGATTGGGCTACCTTGCTGCACCTTACCTATTGTTTCTGTTACTTGCTCGTTACAAATTACCTTTACATCAAACTACTTGCTACTTACAATTTCAGTGCTTGCAGAAATTACCTTGCTGAAAACTGCTTATCATTTCCTTCTGCTCCTCGTTGGGTTCAACACTCTTACTTATCAAAAGGACTATAATTGATCCCCTATACTTGTGGGTCATCACTCAGCCCCTCGTACATCTACATTGGGTGGATCCTCGCTTGCAGAGGATGGATCCTCCATTGAAGGAAAACCTACACAAGGTCCATCCTGTTGAGGCCCTTCCTCACTATGGTCACAACAGCCATCATCAGAATCTCGATGTCGGCCTTCTCCTCCTTGGAAACGGTCAGGGAGGAGGGGGATGGCGCTTGCTCTTCCGAGTACGAAGGGAGCCGGACTGACCGCCAGCGTTTGTGATGTCCTTGCAGTAATAACAAGAGTCTCGCCAAAGCTTCATTGAGCCAGGGAATGACATCGATGGAAAGACAACTTTCCCGTAAGCTGTATCCCTCGACCTCCATGAAGTTGATTCACATGGGCTTTCTCCCCTCTCGGGGAGGCCTTCTTAACAGTCATCGAACAACATGTGAAGAGCTGCTTAAAGAGCCCACAGTGCGGGGGACACCCAATGAAGGTTTTGCAAAGAGAGACAAAGGTAGCCAAATAGGAGAAGGTATTGGGGAGAGATGGTGAAGTTGTGTTCCAAAGTACGTAAGAAAGGCTCGAAAAAATATATGTGAAGGCAGAGAGAAACCTCGCTCGACGTGGGTCACAAGGAGGACCCGCTCGTTCGCTTGCAACGATGGCTCGAGCTCTCCTTCCGTCGGCAGCCGCTAGCTCCCAACGGCTAGGAGCACCTATCTCTCTTGCTCCATCAAAGCGGCCCTCGGTGACCCGCGATGCCAGAAAGTCGCTCTGGATCCTTTTGGTCGACGCGCCAGCACTCGATGACAACCTGCACGACCCTTTCTTCCCCCACTCGTCCTTTGCGGTCGTGGCGCTTCGTGTCATCTCCCTCGATTGGGTCAGTGCTCGAGGGAGTGCTATCGAGGCGCCGCACCCACCTTTCCCACTCACGTGACGCAACCACTACCACATGAACACGCGCCGCCCATGTTCCAAATCCGAGTAAATTCCGCGACAAATTGGCCCGAGTGGTCTTCATGCCCAATGGTCCAAAATAATGCATTTCGGTCCACTGAATACCCCCTGCGGGTCCTTGTTCACTTGGATGCACACGAGCATGATGGAAAGAGGTCCCGTGGGATGCAGGGACGATCAATCCCCACTCTTATGCGATCACTCAGAGTTCCTAGCATACTCGCACACGAGCTGCTAAGTCGTCTCTCCCGAGAGACAATCGAGTGCCATCAGGTTGCACATAGCAGTCAATCCAGTCTGATCATTCGGAACTCTTCAATCCCGAATCCCAAAGTGTCTTGGAACCGAGTGAAAAAGCCCTGAGCTACTTTCCGGACGCCCTCGAGGCACCGGAGACACCCCGAAGTGTCTTTCACTCAACCAATTAAACCTCAACCGATTCAAGAGCTAATGATGGGGTCACCTACTAGTGGTGGGGTCATGGACCTAACATTCAGGGCCCACCTAGGGCCCGACACAACCGTTATAGTCTGAGGACTTCAGATGCATACACCGGATCCACTTGGACCAATGGAGTCACTCGGACATATTCTAGTCAGTCGGCCAAGCACCAACACTCGAACAGAGATAAGCATGGATGAAGTGGGAGCTGCAATGACCGGGGGACTTAACATCATACATGAAGTTTAGTCAAGAGTAGCGTTACCTGTAACGTCCATAATTAAGGCTGCAGTTTCTAGTAACACATGTAGTTACTCGCATTTAATGCCCTTGTAATGACGCTTGACGGGTTTTGGCGAACTCTATATAAGCCAGCCCGAGCTCCTGGACAAGGGTTCAAGATTTGTTGTAATCAGACACCCAGAAAACACAAGACTCCGGGCACGAGACATAGGGTCTTTACCTCTCCAAGAGGGGCCGGACTCTCTAAATCCGAGTGATACATATGTGTCGTAGCTAGGCTCCTCCTCTCATTAGTACCCGTTGTACCATTGTCACGATTGTTCCCTCGACAGACGACCCGCTAGGTGGGTTGGGCCTCTCCTGTGCACTCACGCCCAATCACACAATAGGTTTGCATTCTCTACCTTTTTCCTTTTGTGTTTACCATTTTCTTTAATGTTTTGCATTTCTTGAGCCACCAAATCATTTTTGTTAAATATGAAACTTGGCACATATATATTAGGCAACATATTGAAGAGGCCCACAAAATTTGATGTGCTTTCCATATATATAAGTATTTCTTTTATTTAAAATAGCCGATTTAAATGTTGTTGGTTGTATTTAAATGATGCCATGTGCATTTTGGGAACTCAAATTATGTTGGTCTATTCAAGAAAATTGCTTGGGGATTATTTTCAATATAACCAACATTTTTGTTTCACTGTTTGAAGAAATGATATTTTTGACTTGCAATTTAAATTCTAATTTGACTATGGTTTTGATCAAATGGCAATTAAGCTAGCAAAACATGATGGCATGCCATCATTGGGATGAGATAACTGTAGCTTAATTACAAGGATGTTACAGCAAGCCGCTATTGCACTAATGTGCCAGCCTAGTCGAGGTGTGCCATGTGTGTTGGACTCCTCTATGAGTGCCTCCAGTGGCTCTCTAGTGGCCTACTCAGGTGCAAAATGGGATAGGTGTCCGGGAAATCGCGAGTCCACCACTCGTTTCGCCGTGGATCTCAGCCTCAAGCACCATAACAAGGTCTCTTATTGAACTCGGACAACTGCCTAGTATGTCAGGACCGACCTTCACTTCAAGCCTAAACACGTCTCCCCCGGTGAAGTGCTCGTCCTCGACGTCCAACGGCGTCACAATTTGTTGACATCTTCACCGAGGACCTTCCGATCAGTGTGTTCACCTATTTTTGTCGCTCTAGCCTCAACATTCGCTTTGACTGGGGGCTATTGGAAACCCGTTACGGAATCACGCTTGGTAGGCCAACCTCTAGGGCTGGTTTCCATGGTGTACAGTGCACTTGCACGCCGATACTCCCACTCGTATGCTGATTGGAACCCATCTCAAGTGTACGTAAACACACTCGTGTACGTCAATGCAAAACAGAGATAATTCCCTGATCTAACTTCTGTTACCCGAGATCGGCTAAATCAAACCGCACTAAAACTAACGTTAAAATCCGCAAATCAAGGGCTCCAATAACCGGCGAACATCGATTTTTTTAGCAATCCTAGTGAACGCTCTTAGGACCGTTAGATCCTGGAATGCACGAGACTACTCTGTGCAGCTTGGCAATTTTCTGTCATTTTTTTACAACATGATGATTTTCCCTTTAGAGGATGGAAATCTCCTACAACAGCATGTCAAATTTATATGTTTTCACGTGAAAATTCTGACGTGAAAATCTTAGAAACCTCACGTCAATTTTTTAACATTTCAGCAAACCAAACACGCTATGAGAAAATCATTAAAATTAGGATGTGTCTAGGACACATCTAGTATTGCATATCTAAATGAGTAAATCAAACATAAAAAAAGAAAAAAGAAAATACACACATGAATCTATACATAAGATCAATGATATATAACTTAGATGTACAATATTTATCTCACATTTAGATGTGTTTTAGCAAAAACGTTAAAATTAAGGAGCCTATCATTGTTCCTTCTTGCTGCTTCCCATTCTATGGCTGAAGTATGCGAACCACAGGTTGCCCACCCACAGCACGCTCAGCAGTATCCCGGACCCAATCACCACGGTCCACGACGCCCACGCCCACGTCGGCACACCACCATCGCCGGCCCCGGCGGCGTAGAATCTCACCATCCTCACGAACCAGACCGGCCCGAGGACGGCCCGCATGGCCGTGTAAACCACGTAGAACGGGAGCGACAGCGCGGCGTACGCCCTGACGGCCAGCGGCGAGTCGGCGCGTCGCATGCCGGCCAGCGTCCACAGGTTCTGCGCGAGGCTGGTGGCCTCCGCGAGCACCTCCAGGGCGAGCAAACCGTAGGCGCCACGACGGACAGCGGCGCGGCATGTGGCGAAGACATAGACCGTCGCGAGGTGGTGCGCGACGAAGAGGGCCTCGTGAGGCAGGAAGACGAGGTAGTGGAGGAGGTCGACGGCGAAGTAGGCCGTGCTGAAGTCGAGGACGAGCTCGTCGGCCACCGTGTTGGGCGCCGCGAGGTCGCCGGCCCTCGGGTTGGACAGCACAGCGCGCAGCGCGAGCAGCGTCCCCGGCGTGCCGTGGAAGAGCGACGTGAAGCAACTCGACGCGTCCGGCCGGTGCTGCGGGCTCCAGCAACGGAACACGACCAAGTAGCCGAGGAGGTAGATGGCCGCGAACATCGCAAGGAATGGCAGGAACATGGACTCCATCGTGGATGAAGCATACTCCATTGATCTCTGGACGCGAGCTCAAGCTCGCCCGAGACGAACATGGAATGATATATAGATACAGAGCAGAACCGGAGGGTGTAGGAATTCTGTTGCTTGCTGCAATGGGTTAGCGAGGGAGTATTGCGAATTTGTCATTCCATGGTTGGCTTGGCTGAGAGGTGATGAGGCGTCGCTCTCTCACCTGACTTGGCATATTCTTTGTACAGTATTTGGGCATCTGGGACCAGCGTAATTAAGCATATTCTCTCGATGCAGATGGAACTCCGTGGAGGATTCTACTCGGGTTGATCGGGACAAATCCACATCTGATTGCCTCGGTTCAAGAATTCAAAATCAGAGGCGAGACTTCAGGGTGTTTCCAAAGACACGTACGTGTTGAAAGAAACACATGCAATAGTATAATGGGATTTTTATTTCAGTGTTTCTGGTTTGTTAGTTCTATTCATTCATCTCCACGCTCTTAACTTTTACTCATTTTTCTTTAATTTTTTGTTCGGAACTCTCAGAACTGGTCACAGCGGACGTTGCCGTGGGGTCAATGGCTTGACCATTAACTCTGACGAGTGGGGCCGCGTAGGGCCGAGTCCACATTTTGACCATTACGTGCTAACGAGTGGGGTGCAAAACTGACACTCACTATAACCTGAATCAGATCGAGTCGCTTCCGTGCTGTCGTCGTGCCACCTCTATCGTCGTCGTGCCGCCTCCGCCGCCATCGTGCCGCCTTCGCCGCATCTACCCTCTCTCCCCATCTAGAATTAGGAAGCGATGTCGGGAGAGTACCCCGTCCGGCCCATCGACCGTGCAGATGATTGGGTCGAATCAGAGGCAGATAATTCATGGATTCCACCTGGGTAAGCATTGTTTTCCTCTCAAATTGATTAGGAGATTCGTAAATTAGGCTGTATTTGACCACCATTGGCGTGAATCAGTGCAATTTTTCTGAAAATTTTCGGCCTAACTGCGCCCTTTATTTCAATCGAATATGGTTGATCATGCACTTGCTTTTCGGCTCGCGGTTAGAATGGAAACTAGCGAGCTGCGTGGAACTAAACCGTATCCGATTTCTGGATTTTTCTATCCGAAAGTGGTAGAAACTAGCGTTTCGTTCATAGATTTTCGTGAGGCACTCTGTTGTGAGTATCTGTGGAGCCCTGCCGATGTTGTTGAACTGAGATATTTCGACAGTATCGAGCAGAGATTTGTCCCATTAACTTGTGATAAGCATCTGGGATTGCTATTTTGTTTGAATGCTGACAGCCGTTTCGGTAAAATCCATATCGGTGTGCTTCAGGCACGCAAACAACGTATCCCGAAGGGGAAGGGTGTTCAGACATCATATGTCTCTGCTAATAGCGAGCGTCCTCGCATTCCTTGTAGGTCAAGACCTAGTAAACCTGGTTGTTCTGAAAGCCACAACATGTCGGTTGCCGCTAATTCTGCCACTTCTCATCTCCCTTCTGCAACTGATGTAGAAGCAGATGCAGAGCCTGATGAGGAGTGCCTCGACATGATGACGAGGATGAGAATCTATTCTCTAAAATGGTAGATAGAGTCAGTCATCATGCAATGGAAGATGAATATCCAAAGGAGCCTAGCAGTCGTGCTAGATTTGATGACACTGGCGATGAAGAGAGGGAGGAGAACATCGACTCCTTAGTTTTACAAGAATATACTGTTGAGGACATGCCAACAATTGAGTGGAACAGGAAGAATCCTCAGCTTATTCCACGAACCGTATTCGAATCAATGGTGGATTGTCGCAATGTAGTGACTACATATTGCATTCTCACTAAAAACTCCTATGAGGTTGATAGGAGTGAGCCAAGAAGATTCATTGTTCATTGCCCTTATGATAGGTGTAGGTAGAGGTTGCATGCATCCACTATGCTAAAGAGCAAATTGATTCAGGTATTACAACTGAATTTTTTTTCAGATTATTTATCCATTCTATATTCAGATCATGTGTATTGTTTCTTAATTTTATTTGACATCATTTTTCATTTTGGTTCAGATAAAAAAAAACGCATAGGCACACTTGCTCACCTGAAAGGGGAGGGGGAAAGGACAAATCAAAACTTGCAAAGACTAGGTGAGTGGCAGATGCAATCTTGGATTGGGTGAGGAAAACACCAACAATTGGTCCAACAGCACTCCATGGGAAGCTATTTGAGAATTACAAGATTAATATACCTTACATGAAGATTTTCTATGCTAAGGAAAGGGCTCTTGATAGGATTAATGGTCCACGGAATGAGAGTTTTCAGTTGCTTTACACCTTCAAAGTTGAAGTAGAGATGGCTAGTCCAGGGAGTGTTGTAGAGATTGACAAGCATACAGTTCAGTACAAATTAAAAGGGAAGACGGTGGAGAAGGAGTGCTTCAGGAGGGATTTTGTTTGTTTCAACGCTTGCTGGCAAGGATTTCTGAATGGTTGTAGGCCCTACTTGGCTGTCGATGCAACTACTTTGAATGGAAGATGGAGAGGCCAGCTAGCAGCAGCTTCTGCAGTTGCTAGACACAACTGGCTATTCCTAGTTGCATTTGGTGTGTTGGAGGCAGAGTCCGAGGACAGTTGGGTCTGGTTTTTGCAGCAGTTGCGCAACATTATATGTATACCCCCAGGTTTAGTTACACACACATGCTTGCATGGGTTTAGAGAGTATAGTAAAAATTGTATTCTCTGTAGTGGAACATAGGGAATGCATGTGACACCTAGCGTAGAATTTTAAAAAGAAATTCAAAGACAAAGTTTATAATGAGAACCTATCTCCAGCATCATACACATGTAGCTTGAGGAAGCATGAGCACCATTTGAGAGTGTTGTATGCTCACAATCCTTTGGTGAAGGAGTACATGGATGAACATCATGGAAAGGTGTGATCAAGAAGCAAATTCAATGAAATCTACAAAGTAGACTATTGTGATGTCCTTGATTTGCAGCTACAGTAATCCGTGCAATCAAGTTACAGTAACATGTGGATTATGCTATTCCATTTTTGCTAATCTAGTTATGATCACTGTTGCAATCAACCCTGATTCAAATTCCTTTGCAACTAAAAATCTTTTGAAAAGTGGAATTAAAAGTTTGGCAAAACCTCAAAATTAAAACTCACGAATGGGTTTCAAATAATTCCCTAGTAATATTAAAATTATCACCCATAATTATGCAAATGTTTTGGTGCCTCAAATCTATTTATGGGTGGCCAAAAACAATAAATTAAATTCCCTTTGAATTATAAAAATTCAAATCGGCACCAAACATTTCGTGAGAGTACCATATTTTGCATTGCAAATATTGGGGCCTATACCATATTTCTTTGACAGATTCGTTTTTAGAACTAAAACTAATAAAACAAAAACAATTTAAAAAAATAAACTAAAACAGAGCCCCCCTCCCAGACCGGCCTAGCTGGCCGGCCCAACCGGCCTGGCAGGCCTGCCCGAGGCACTACTAGGGCGCCGGTGCACCCCCCCCCCCAATCGACACCCCACCCCCACTCGCCCCAATCCCTCGCCTCTCGCCTCTCCCCTCCCCCAGATCTGGATCGCGGGAACCGACCTGGCGCAACGCCACCGCTCGCCGGCGCCTCCTTGCCTCCTCGTTGCCAGGCGCCTCCTCATCCCCTCCCTCGCGGTCGCCCTCGAGCCTCGCCGCCCCCTCCTCTCCTCGCCGGTGAGCCCCGATCGGGCTCCTCCCTCCCCTCCTCCTCTCCTCCTCCGGTCGGCTTCGGCCTCGTTACCGCTAGCCGCCCACCGGCGCGGCCCGCGGCCATGCCACTGCGCTCACGGCAGCATGCGCCGCGCTCCGGCGCCCCCCTCTCGCGGCGCTCGCCACGCCCCATCCCGTCCCCGCTCGTGCACCGCCCCGCCGTGGCCCCGCATCGCCCGCTCGCCTCGACCCGTCCCTGTCCTCCGGGCGCCCCCCGGCCGCCCTGCTCGTCCCCCCCTTGTCGCTGGCCCATCGCGACCACGTCCCAATGCGAGCCCCGCCGCGTCCTAGCCGCCGGCGAGCCTCGGTGGCCTCTGGCCGTTGCCCCCCCCCCCCCCCCGCGTGCAATTTGGGGCTAACCCCCCCTGTGTGTATGATAGAGGGGCCCCACCCCCGAGAACATTTTAAATAAATTAAAATAATAATATGTGATAAAAATAAATAAATAATAATTAGTTAAAAGAAATTAATTATTAAAAATGATTAATTAAATAATTAAATAATTAATTATTTTAATTAAGATTAATTGAACTAATTAACCACTATGTTAATTAATTAACTTGTTTAATTAATTCTGTTAATTAATTAGTTTTAAATCAGGGAATGATAGGTGGGTCCCCCCTAATTAATTCTGTTTAAAGTTAATTAAGCTTAATTAAAACTGTGACAATGACATGTAGGACCCACTGGTCAGGTTTGACCAGTCAACAGGACTGTTGAATGGTGATGTCGGCATGACATCATGCTGATGTCATAATTACATTTCTTGAGTTAAATTAAATTCTGTTTATTTCAGAATATTAATAAAACTTTTAAAAATTAATATAAAATGATTCGTAATTCAGATGAAAATAATTTATACATGAAAGTTGATCAGAAAAATCCTGCGAATCCGAATACGCATTCCGTTCGTCTGTCACGTGCTCCCATCATAGCAAGCATGAAAATTTTCTATTTGTTTCATCTGTCCGGTAGTAACCCGAGACCCGAAAAATATTGGTAGATATTCTTCTGAACCGTCTGCGACATGTGGTACTGCGTTAGTGCATGCCTAGCTCTGCATATTGTCATGTCATACATCGTGATGCATTTGTCTGATTTATATTTATTGTTTCTTCCCCCCTCTTCTTATCGGTAGACCCCGAGACTGACGGTGCTGTCGGGTACGACTACACCGCCGAAGATCAGGCCTTTGCAGGAAAGCAACAAGGCAAGCATCCCCCTTGAGCATTTCGATATCGCCCATTTCTTCCCCTCTCATTCTTGCATTAGATTTTTCTACTGTATTAGTTAGCTCCTATTCTGATGCACATCCTGTTTTTGATAAACTGCTACTATACCTGCAATCATATCAACTGCTTAGTATAGGTATGGTCAGTGATATTCCAGAGACCCCAGTATTGTCCCAATTGCCCCTGCTTCTTCATCGACGACCCGACTGTTGGGGAACGTTGCATGGGAAACAAAAAATTTCCTACGCACACGCAAGATCTATCCATGGTGATGAGCATCTACGAGAGGGAGAGTGGATCTACGTACCCATGTAGATTGCTAAGCAGGAAGCGTTAAAAACATGGTTGGTGTAGTCGAACGTCTTCGAGATCCAAATCGTCGAGCATCCCGTGATCCAATCACGATCCGTCCTGATCAAGCACCGAACGGACGGCACCTCCGCGTTCAGCACACGTACAGCTTGATGACGATCTCCGCCTTCTTGATCCAGCAAGAGGGAGTGGAGAGGTAGAAGAGTTCTCCGGCAGCATGACAGCGCTCCGGCGATGGTGGTGGAGCTATTCCGGCAGGGCTTCGCCTAAGCACTGCAGGAATCCGATCTAGAGGAGAAACTATGCACTGGAGGAACGGGTAACACGTGGCTGAAAATCAAGTGCCAAAAACCCTAAAACCTCTAGTATATACAGGAGGAAGAGAGGAGGAGGCTTGGCACTCAAGGGACCAGCCAGGAGGAGAGGAGGACTCCTCCAATCCTAGTAGGACTTGGATTCCTCCCTATTTTGCCTTTTTTTTCCACCTTATCTCTTGGGGTTTTCTCTCCCAGTCTCATGGGCCTTGTGTGGGACTTCCAACAGCCCACTAAGGACTAGTATTCACTCTACCATAGCCCATGTAGCCTCCTGGGTTGAAATACCCCTTCCGATGGTCTCCCGGTACACTACCGGCACTCCTGGTACACTACCGATGAGCCCGAAACTTTTTCGGCGACCAAAATAGGACTTCCTATATATCAATCTTTACCTCTGGACCATTCCGGAGCTCCTCGTGATGTTCGGGATCTCATTCGGGACTCTGAACAACCTTCGGTCACCACCATACATAACTCTATACTACCGAAACGTCACCAAACCTTAAGTGTGCATACCCTACGGGTTCGAGAACTATGTGGACATGATCGAGACACCTCTACGGTCAATAACCAATAGCGGGACCTGGATGTCCATATTGGTTCCTACATATGCTACGAAGATCTTTATCAGTAAAACATCTATGTCAAGGATTCAGTTAATCCCGTATGGTGTTCCCTTTGTTCTTTGGTATGTTACTTGCCCAAGATTCGATCATCGGTATCTTCATACCTAGTTCAACCTTGTTATTGGCACTTTACTCGTTCCATAATACAAGATACCGTGACCAACACTTAGTCACATTGCTTGCAAGGCTTATTGTGATGTTATATTACCGAGTGGGCCCTGAGATACCTCTCCATCACACAGAGTAACAAATCCCAGTCTTGATCCATGCCAACTCAACAGACACCTTCGGAGATACCTGTAGAGCACCTTTATAGTCACCTAGTTATGTTGTGACGTTTGATACACACAAGGCACTCTTCCGGTGTCCATGAGTTACATGATCTCATGGTCATAGGAACATATACTTGACATGCAAAAAACAGTAGCAATAAACTGACATGATCATATGCTACGTTTGTAGTTTGGGTCTTGTCCATCACATCATTCTCCTAATGATGTGATCCCGTTATCAACTGACATCACATGTCAATGGCTAGGAAACCTTGACCATATTTGATCAACGAGCTAGTTCACTAGAGGCATACTAGGGACAAAGTGTTGTCTATTTACCCACACATGTAATGTGTTTCCAATCTATACAATTATAGCATGGATAATAAACGATTATCATGAACAAGGAAATATAATAATAAACACTTTAGTTATTGCCTCTAGGGCATATTTCCAACAGTCTCCCACTTGCACTAGAGTCAATAATCTAGTTCATATCACTATGTGATTTACATTATAATGAATCGAACACCCATGCAATTCTGGTGTTGATCATGTTTAGCCCTTGGAAGAGGTTTAGTTAATGGGCCTGCAACATTCAGATCCATGTGCACTTTGCAAATATTTCTGTCCTTCTCCTCGATATAATCGCGGATGGAGTTGAAGCGTCGCTTTATGTGTCTGGTCCTCTTGTGAAACCTTGGTTCCTTGGCCAGAGCAATGGCACCAGTGTTGTCACAGAACAGGTTCATTGGATTCACTGCACTAGGCACTACTCCAAGATATGTCATGAACTGCTTCATCCAAACACCTTCCTTCGCTGCCTCCGAGGCTGCGATGTACTCCGCTTCACATGTAGCATCGGCTACCACGCTTTGCTTGGAACTGCACCAGCTTACCGCTCCCCCGTTGAGAATAATTATGTATCCGGTTTTTGACTTAGAGTCATCCGGATCAGTGTCAAAGCTTGCATCGACGTAACCCTTTACGACGAGCTCTTCATCACCTCCATAAACGAGAAACATTTCCTTCGTCCTTTTCAGGTACTTAAGGAAATTCTTGACCGTTGCCCAGTGTTCCATTCCAAGATCACTTTGAAACCTTCCGGCCATACTTATGGCAAGGCTAACATCGGTTCTTGTGCACAACATTGCATACATGATAGAGCCTATGGTTGAAGCATAGGGGATGACACTCATCTTTTCTCTATCTTCTGCAGTCACTGGGCATTGAGTCTTACTCAACTTCACACCTTGTAACACAGGCAAGAACCCCTTCTTGGACTGATCCATTTTGAACTTCTTCAAAACTTTATCAAGGTATGTGCTCCGTGAAAGTGCTATTAAGCGTCTCGATCTATCTCTATAGATCTGAATGCCTAATATGAAAGCAACTTCTCCTAGGTCCTTCATTGAAAAACTCTTGTTCAAATATTCCTTCACGCTTTCCAGCATTTCTATATTGTTTCCAATCAGCAATATGTCATCCACATATAACATTAGAAACGCTATAGAGCTCCCACTCATTTTCTTGTAAATACAAGCTTCTCCATAAACTTGTATAAACTCAAACGCTTTGATCACCTCATCAAAGCGCTTATTCCAACTCTGAGATGCTTGCACCAGCCCATAAATGGATCGCTGGAGTTTGCAAACTTTGTCATCATTCTCTGGATCGACAAAATCTTCTGGTTGCATCATATGCAACTCTTCCTCAAGGAAACCGTTGAGGAACGCTGTTTTGACATCCATCTGCCAAATTTCATAATCGAAATAAGCAACTATTGCCAACATGATTCTGACAAACTTAAGCATCGCTACGGGTGAGAATGTCTCATCGTAGTCAACTCCTTGAACTTGTAAAAAAACCTTTGCCACAAGTCGAGATTTATAGATGGTGACATTACCGTCCGCGTCCGTCTTCTTCTTAAAGATCCATTTGTTCAGAATGGCCTTTCGCCCTTCAGGTAATACTTCCAAAGTCCATACTTTGTTTTCATACATGGATCCCATCTCGGATTTCATGGCCTCTAACCATTTCTCGGAATCTGGGCCCATCACCGCTCCTTCATAGCTTGTAGGTTCGTTGTTGTCCAACAACATGACCTCCAAGACAGGGTTGCCATACCACTCAGGAGTAGTACGCGCCCTTGTCGACCTACGAGGTTCAATAGTAGCTTGATCCGAAGCTTCATGATCATCATCATTAACTTCCTCTTCTACCGTCGTAGGTTCCACAGAAACATCTTTCTATGTTGTGCTACTTTATGGTTGAAGTATAGGTTCAATAACCTCATCAAGCTCTATTTTCCTCCCACTCAATTCTTTCGAGAGAAACTATTTCTCAAGAAATGTTCCATTCTTAGCGACAAACACTTTGCCTTCGGATCTGAGATAGAAGGTATACCTGACTGTCTCCTTCGAGTATCCTATGAAGACACATTTCTCCGCTTTGGGTTCCAGCTTTTCAGGTTGAAGCTTATTGACATAAGCATCACATCCCCAAACTTTAGTAAACGACAACTTTGGCCTCTTGCCAAACCATAGTTCATATGGCGTCGTCTCAACGGATTTTGATGGTGCCCTATTTAAAGTGAATGCAGCTGTCTCTAATGCGTAACCCCAAAACGATAGTGGCAAATCAGCAAGAGACATCATAGAATGCACCATATCTAATAAGGTTCGATTATGACATTTGGACACACCATTACGTTGTGGTGTTCCAGGCGGTGTCAACTGTGAAACAATTCCATACTGTCTTAAGTGACTGCCAAACTCATAACTCAGATATTCACCTCCTCGATCAAATTGCAGGAATTTAATCTTCTTGTTACAATGATTCTCAACTTCACTCTAAAATTGCTTGAACTTTTCAAATGTTTCAGACTTGCGTTTCATTAAGTAAATATACCCATATCTACTTAATTCATCAGTGAAGTTGAGAAAATAACGATATCCACCACACGTTGTAACATTCATTGGACCGCACACATTAGTATGTATGATTTCCAATAAGTCACTCGCCCGTTCCATTGTTCCAGAGAACGGCGTTTTAGTCATCTTGCCCATGAGGCATGGTTCACATGTGTCAAGTGATTCAAAATCAAGTGACTCCAAAAGTCCATCAACATGGAGCTTCCTCATGCGTTTTACACCAATATGACCTAAACGGCACTACCACAAGAAAGTGGTACTATCATTATCAACTCTACATCTTTTGGCATCAATGTTATGAACATGTGTGTCATCACTATCAAGATTCAATATGAATAAACCGCTCATATTGGGTGCATGACCATAAAAGATATTACTCATATAAATAGAACAACCTTTATTCTCTGATTTAAATGAGTAACCGTCTCGCAATAAACAAGATCCAGATATAATGTTCATGCTTAACGCGGGCACTAAATAACAATTATTCAGGTTCATCACTAATCCCGATGGTAATCGAAGAGAGAGCGTGCCGATGGTGATCACATCAACCTCGGAACCATTTCCCACGCGCATCGTCACTTCATCCTTTGCCAACCTTCGTCTATTCCATAGTTCCTGTTTTGAGTTGCAAATGTGAGCAACCAAACTGGTATCAAATACCCAGGCACTACAACGAGAGCTAGTAAGGTACACATCAATAACATGTATATCATATATACCTAGTTTTTCGTTGGCCGCCCTCTTGTTAGCAAGGTACTTGGGGCAGTTCCGCTTCCAGTGACCAGTTCCCTTGCAATGAAAGCACTCAGTTTCTAGCTTGGGTCCATGCTTGGGATTCTTTACAGGAGTAGCAACTGCTTTGCCATCCTTATTGGTTTTACCTTTCTTGCCCTTGCCCTTGCCATTCTTCTTGAAACTAGTGGTTTTATTGACCATCAACACTTGATGTTCTTTCTGGATTTCAGACTCAGCGACTTTTAGCATCGCAAACAGCTCAGCGACTGACTTGTTCATCCCGTGCATGTTATAGTTCATAACAAAGCTCGTGGCAATGATTGAAGAACTCTGTTAGTGATTGCCTCTGGTGGAAGGGAAATTCCCAACTCTGCTAGACGATTTGAATACCCAGACATTCTGAGTATATGCTCACTAATAGATCCGTTCTCCACCATTTTGCAAGCATGGAACTTATCAGAGGTCTCATACCTCTCGATCCGGGCATTCTTCTGAAAGATAAACTTCAACTCCTGGAACATCTCATATGCTCCATGACATTCAAAACGTCTTTGAAGTCCCGATTCTAAGCCATACAATATTGCACACTGAACTATTGAGTAATCTCCAGAACGTGCCTCCCAAGTGTTCTTAACGTCTTCGGACAATATGTCCTCTGGTTGGTCACCAAGCGGTGCATCAAGGACATACGACTTCTAGGAAGCCGTGAGGATAATCCTCAGATTACGGGCCCAGTCAACAAAGTTACTTCCATCAACTTTCAACTTAGCTTTCTCTAGGAACGCATTAAAATTCAGGCGTGCTACTGCGCGAGCCATTGATCTACAACATAAATATGCAAAGGTTACTTAGACTATTGTTCAAGATAATGAGTTTAGTTAATCAAATTACTAAATCTCCCACTCAAATTGACGTCCCTTAGGTCATCTGAGTGTCACATGATCCAAATTCACAAACTCAAGACCGATCATCATGTGAGTTGAGGTGGTTTCAATGGTGAACATCATCATGTTGATCATATCTACTATATGACTCATGTTCGACTTTTCGGTCTCTTGTGTTCTGAGGCCATGTCTGTACATGCTAGGCTTGTCAAGTTTAACCCGAGTGTTCTGCACGTGCAACACTAGCTTGCACCTGTTGTATGTGAACGTAGAGTCTATAACACCCGATCATCACGTGGTGTCTCGACACGACGAACTTTCGCAATGGTGCACACTCGGGGAGAACACAATTAATCTTGAAATTTAAGTGAGGGATCACCTTATAATGCCACCGTCGTTCTAAGCAAAACAAGGTGCATAAAAGGATTAACATCACATGCAAATCATAAGTGACATGATATGGCCATGAACTTGTGCTTTTGATCTCCATCTAGAAAGCACCGGCATGATCTCCATCGTCACCGGCACAACACCATGATCTCCATCATCTTGATCTCCATCAATGTGTCGACATCGGGGTTGTCGTGCCCATCATGCTTCTACTACTATTTCTACCGTTTAGCGATAAAGTAAAGCATTACATAGTGCTTAATGATTGACACGCAGGTCATACAATAATTAAAGACAACCCTATGGCTCCTTCCGGTTGCCGTACTCATCGACATGCAAGTCGTGATATTCTATACATCACATGATCATCATACATCACATATATCACATCATGTAATTGGCCATATCACATCACAACATACCCTGCAAAAACAAGTTAGACATCCTCTAATTGTTGTTGCATGTTTTACGTGGCTGCTATGGGTATCTAGCAAGAACAATTCTCACCTACGCATAAACCACAATGGTGATACATTAGTTGCTTTTCAACCTTCTCAAGGACCGCCTTTGTCGAATCCGATCCAACTAAAGTGAGAGAAACTGGCACCCGCCAGCCATCTATGCAACAAGTTGTAGTTGAGGGAACCGGTCTCTCGTAAGCGTACGAGTAATGTTGGTCCGGGCCGCTTCATCCCACAATACCGCTGAACCAAAACACGACCAAGGGAGGAAGCAATCTAAGCATCAATGCCCACAAACTCTTTGTGTTCTACTCGATATCTCATCTACACATAGACCTAGCTCATGATGCCACTGTTGGGGAACATTGCATGGGAAACAAAAAATTTCCTACGCACACGCAAGATCTATCCATGGTGATGAGCATCTATGAGAGGGAGAGTGGATCTACGTACCCTTGTAGATCGCTAAGAGGGAATCATTAAGAAACGCGGTTGATGTAGTCGAACGTCTTCGCTATCCAAATCGCCGAGCGTCCCGCGATCCAATCATGATCCGTCCCGCGAACTCATCACGATCCGTCCCGCGATCTCATCACGATCCGTCTTGCAATCTTGATCACGGTCCTTCCGATCTAGCACCGAACGGACGGCACCTCCACGTTCAGCACACGTACAGCTGGATGACGAACCGGTATCTAGTACCCAGGTGCTACTAGGAGTACTCGCAAGGTACACATCAATAACACGTATATCAAATATACTTCTGTCGATGTTGCCAGCCTTCTTATCTACCAAGTATCTAGGGTTGTTCCGCTTCAGCGACCGCTCTCCTCATAATCGAAGCACTTAGCCTCGGGTTTGGGTTCAACTTTGGGTTGCTTCATTGGAGCAGCAACCGACTTGCCATCCATGAAGTTTCTCTCCTTTCCCTTGCCCTTCTCAAAACTAGTGGTTTTACTAACCATCAACACTTGACGCTCCTTCTTGATTTCTACCTTCACGGTGTCAAACATCGCGAACAGCTCAGGGATCATTATTTCTATCCCTGACATTTTATAGTTCATCACCAAGTTCTAGTAGCTTAGTGACAGTGACTTGGAGAACTATATCAATCACTATCTTATCTGGAAGATCAACTCCCGCTCGATCCAAGCGATTGTAGCACCCAGACAATCTGAGTACATGCTCAACGATTGAGCTATTCTCTTTTATCTTGCAGGCAACGAATCTTGTTGGAGATCTCATATCTCACAACACGGGCACGAGCCTGAGATCCTAATTTGAGCTCTTAGAACATCTCATATGTTCCGTGACTTTCAAAACGTTTCAAAGCCCCAATTCTAAGCTGTAATGCATGACGCACTAAACTATCAAGTAGTCATCAAAACACGCCTGTCAAATGTTCACAACATCTACAAACGACGCTAGAGGGGGTGGCGCACCGAGCGGTGCATTAAGGACATAAGCCTTCTGTGCAGCAATGAGGACAATCCTCAGATCACGGACCCAGTCCGCAATATTGTCTCTAGGAACATATAAAAATTCAAGGGAGCTACAGCGTGAGCAAGTAATCTACAACATAATTTTCAAAGACACTATTGACTATGTTCATGATAATGAGTTCAATTAATCATATTACTGAAGCACTCCCACTCAAATTGACATCCCTCCGGTCATTCGAGTGATACATGATCCAAATTCACCAACTCAAGTCCGATCATCACGTGAGATGAGGTGGTTTCAATGGTGAACATCATCATGTTGATCATATCTACTATATGACTCATGTTCGACCTTTCAGTCTCTTGTATTCCGAGGCCATGTCTGTGCATGCTAGGCTCGTCAAGTTTAACCCAGTGTTCCGCATGTGCAATACTGGCTTGCACCCGTTGTATGTGAACGTAGAGTCTATCACACCCGATCATCACGTGATGTCTCGACACGACGAACTTTCACAACAGTGCACACTTGGGGAGAACACAATTTATCTTGAAATTAAGTGAGGGATCACCTTATAATTCTACCGTCGTCCTAAGCAAAACAAGGTGCATAAAAGGATTAACATCACATGCAAATCATAAGTGACATGATATGGCCATGAACTTGTGCTTTTGGTCTCCATCTTGAAAGCACCGGCATGATCTCCATCGTCACCGGCACAACACCATGATCTCCATCATCTTGATCTCCATCAACGTGTCGCCATCGGGGTTGTCACGCCCATCATGCTTGTACTACTATTGCTATCGTTTAGCGATAAAGTAAAGCATTACATAGCGCTTAATGATTGACACGCAGGTCATACAATAATTAAAGACAACCCTATGGCTCCTGCTGGTTGCCGTACTCATCGACATGCAAGTCGTGATATTCTATACAACACATGACCATCTCATACATCTCATATATCACATCATGTAATTGGCCATATCACATCACAACATACCCTGGAAAAACAAGTTAGACGTTCTCTAATTATTGTTGCATGTTTCACGTGGCTGCTACGGGTATCTAGCAAGAACAATTCTCACCTACGCATAAACCACAACGGTGATACATAAGTTGCTTTTCAACCTTCTCAAGGACCGCCTTTGTCGAATCCGATCCAACTAAAGTACGAGAAACTGCCACCCGCCAGCCATCTTTTGCAACAAGTTGCAGTTGAGGGAACCGGTCTCCGTAAGCGTACGAGTAATGTTGGTCCGGGCCGCTTCATCCCACAATACCGCTGAACCAAAACACGACCAAGGGAGGAAGCAATCTAAGAATCAATGCCCACAAACTCTTTGTGTTCTACTCGAGATCTCATCTACACATAGACCTAGCTCTAATACCACTATAGGGGAACGTTGCTTGGGAAACAAAAAATTTCCTACGCTCACGCAAGACCTATCCATGGTGATGAGAATCTACGAGAGGGAGAGTGGATCTACATACCCTTGTAGATCGCTAAGCGGGAAGCGTTAAGAAACGCGGTTGGCGTAGTCGAACGTCTTTGCGATCCAAATCGCCAAGCGTCCCGCGATCTCATCACGATCCGTCTCGCGATCAAATCACGATCCGTCCCGCGAACTCATCACGATCCGTCCCGCGATCCAATCACGATCCGTCCCGTGAACTCATCATGATCCGTCATGCGATCTCATCACGATCCATCTCGCAATCTTGATCACGGTCCTTCCGATCTAGCGCCGAACGGACTGCACCTCCGTGTTCAGCACACGTACAGCTCGATGACGATCTATGCCTTCTTGATACAACAAGAGGGAGCGGAGAGGTAGAAGAGTTCTTTGGCAGCATGACGACGCTCCGGTGATGGTGGTGGAGCTATTCTGGCAGGACTTCGTCTAAGCATTGCAGAAATCCAATCTAGAGGAGAAACTATGCACTGAAGGAACGGGTAGGACGTGGCTGAAAATCTAGTGCCAAAAACCCTAAAACCTCCAGTACATATAGGAGGAAGAGAGGAGGAGGCTTGGCCCTTAAGGGACCAGCCCTTGGTTCGGCCGAATCAAGGAGGAGAGGAGGACTCCTCCTCCAATCCTAGTAGGACTAGGATTCCTCCCTATTTTGCCTTTTTCCACCTTATCTCTTTGGGTTTTCTCTCCCAGCTGCATGGGCCTTGTGTGGGACTTCCACCAGCCCACTAAGGGCTAGTATTCACTCTCCCACAGCCCATGTAGCCTCTTGGGTCGAAATACCCCTCCCGATGGTCTCCCGGTACACTACCGGCACTCCCGGTACACTACCGATGAGCCCGAAACTTTTCCGGCGACCAAAATAGGACTTACTATATATCAATCTTTACCTCCGTACCATTCCGAAGCTCCTCATGACGTCCAGGATCTCATCTGAGACTCCGAACAACCTTCGGTCACCACCATACATAACTCTATACAACCGAAATGTCACTGAACCTTAAGTGTGCAGACCCTGCGGGTTTGACAACTATGTAAACATGACCGAGACACCTCTACGGTCAATAACCAATAGTGGGACCTGGATGCCCATATTGGTTCCTACATATTCTACGAAGATCTTTATCGGTCGAACCTCTGTGTCAAGGATTTAGTTAATCCCGTATGATGTTTCCTTTGTTCTTCGGTATGTTACTTGTCCGAGATTTGATCATCGGTATCTCCATACCTAGTTCAACCTCGTTACCGGCAAGTGTCTTTACTTGTTTCGTAATACAAGATCCCGTGACTAACACTTAGTCGCATTGCTTGCAAGGCTTGTTGTGATTTTGTATTACCGAGTGGGCCCTGAGATACCTCTCCGTCACACGGAGTAACAAATCCCAGTCTTGATCCATGCCAACCCAACAAACACCCTCGGAGATACCAGTAGAGTACCTTTATAGTCACTCAGTTACGTTGCGACGTTTGATACACACAAGGCACTCCTCTGGTGTCAGTGAGTTGCATGATCTCATGGTCATAGGAACAGATACTTGACATACAGAAAACAGTAGCATTAAACTGACACGATCATATACTACGTCTGTAGTTTGGGTCTTGTCCATCACACCATTCTCCCATTGATGTGATCCCTTTATCAAGTGACATCTCATGTCCATGGCTAGGAAACCATAACCATCTTTGATCAACGAGCTAGTCTATTAGAGGCATACTAGGGACATGGTTTTGTCTATGTATCCACAATGCATCTAAGTCTCCGATCAATACAATTATAGCATGGATAAAACGATTATCATGAACAAGGAAATATGATAATAACTAATTTATTATTGCCTCTAGGGCATATTTCCAACAAGCCGAGCATCTACTTGTCACAGAGCATCGACGATGTCAAGAACAAGTGCGCATGGTGAAGAGGCAAGGTAACTTGAAGCCTAAAGGTTTTCCTTCATCTTTGTACGTGCTTGGATTGGCTGCACGATTGTGCGATCTCGTAGATTCTCCGTGAATGGACATGTGTGTCCGCAACATCAAGTAAAAAAGATGCCACTACTTCCCTATTTTTGCAATGCAACATGAATCGATCCGTCGCTAATAATTGAAGAGAAAACCATTCGCATCATGGCTCGATAGACGCCATATGCCCAACGGTAGGCACCAACTGTCATGGGAAGATCCCGACAATAGAAAGGAATAGGATGAAGGAGCATGTCATATCGAGATGCAAATGGGTGACACAAGTGTTTTTAGCGAGTTCGGGCCTCTCGCGATGGAGATAACAACCCTACGTCTCGTGCTTCGGAGAGGCTTTCCTTTATCTGTCATAAACGCAGAGTTACATGGTGTATTTGAGAGAGGGGGGGAACGGATCTTCATGTCTGAGCTAAGTCCTGAGACTAGTGAGCGCAATAGGCCCTAGTTATGTGGTAGGGATGACTTATATAGAATGTGCCACCCCCTTGCCTTTTATGTTTCAAAGTGGAGCATCAATGCCATTGTCCTTAATGTCGTCCATTAAGATAATAATCAATTGCTCCATTTATCAGTGATGGCGCTTCAGATGCCTTGTATGGATGTTGGTCGTCGCGTACCCGAGTGAATTATAAGACCGAGTGGTTGATGGTCATCCGAGTGGACGGTATGTTGGTTGTCCGAGTGATGTTGGCCTGGATGTCGTCCGAATGATGTTGACATAGATGTCATGTATGGTATGAAATTGATCTGTCCATCTGTCATATGGACCCTATGCCTTATGATATTTTGGACCCTTCATGGCCCTACCTGTTATGTGTATCCCCAACAGCTACCTCCTGGGAGCTTGGGAGCGCCAGTCAGAAAGCTATCACCACCTTGGGGCCGCATGGGATGAGATCATGATCAACGGATCTGAAGGTGTATGACTCGGATCCGTTGCCCATCATGCCGAAGAAGGCCGGAGATCGTCGGACGGGCGTTTGGGTGGCGGGGTGGAGTGGAGGGGAATGGAGTGGCTAGAGTTTAATCGCTAGAGGGGATCAAAACGAATATATGTAGTCCGGTGGGCCGGGTCCAATGTGGCGGACGCACTCGATCATGCACGGGCCTTCCCGAATTTATATTTGGACTGGATATGGGGTGTCGGTCAGCCCGAATGTTTGAGCCTTATTTAAGGCGTCTGTTTGGATCACGTTTTTATAATTGATCATTGACCGGGCCGTTCGCCCGGCGTTTGGGACGGATGTGTGATGGCCGGTTATAGATGCTTTTATCTTATGAAACGGTACATCACCGTGTTCGTATTCCTAAAATGCAACTAATGAGTGGATCCATTTTCGACTATATACATAACAAAATAAATAATTTACATTCTAAAATATGCTTATATATATTTATATATGGTCTATATTAAAATCCCTACAAAACTTATATTTAAGAACGAGGGAGTATACAATCATATGTATTATTCTCAACTTCCTCATTCCTATCGGTTCAACTTGTACTTTCGTCTCTTCCATTCACACTTGGATGGGTTCTCGGCCGAGGAACTAGACAAATGGTGAGCGAAGTGGTGCTCTGAAGGTAATGTTTTTTGGTGGTTCCCTCTCTATATAAAATACTATATAAAATGATACGCATGTTATGTGTATTCGAAAAACTAATTATTGAAATTGACGGGATGCCCTACTACACTGTGCATTTCATTCTTATAATTACAAAGATGGATGCCAATGTCACCGTACTGACACATTCAGCGATTACCACGACAAAGTTACCTCTCCATCTATGTCTATCTTTTTCAGGGATATATCTAAGGGCCTCTTTGATTTAAAGGATTTTCGTTGGAATTCTGGAGCCTCATAATCCTTAGGATTTTTTTCTATGTTGGTTTGATTCGTAAAACTCAATCACATGTGATTTTTTCCTAGGGAATCCTTTGCACTACATTTCGTAGAAAGAAAACAATTACCCGCTCAAATCGATTGCAACTAATTTTTTGCTTTTCTTGTGGTACAAACAAACATACTTTAGTGTATCCAAAACTGTAAAACATGCCAAAATGTCTTATATTCGAAAACAGAGACAGTATTTTAGTGTTATCCTTCTAGTCTTTTGAACATAGTACAACCATCCGAGCTACACTAAGTTTGCGGTTATTCTTTTAGTTTTTAGTTGTTCATAGTACTTAATCGATTTCTTAACACACATATGCTCATCCATACACATACACATTCACCCTATGAACAAACACACTTACATCTTACTTGTATGAGCACCTTCAAAATACTAAATCGACACACCATCTTAACATTAATGAACTCACCACATACGTCACCCTGGTACTGAAGGAATATCACCACGAAGTCTGAAATAAATATAGAAAAGTGTAAGACCGGTGCCAAGTCTAGGAATTGAATTCTTGTTGGTTTGTTCCACCACAAAAAGTTAATCATCTGAGCTAGTCTTGGCTCGCTAAAAGTAATACTTAATCTGTTGCCGACAAGATAATTTGACAATTGTTTTCTGGTAAGTAGCAATAAGGGCATCTTCAAGATTGACCTGTAAATGGACAAGGTAAATGTCTGTTTTATATCTGGACATGGTCTGCGAACATTACGTGGAAAGGAGCCATCCAATGATATTCACGAAGTAATTCGGTTGAGAGGAGAGAAATTATGTGAAAACCATGTATATAATGAGATATTGTGGTGTGATTTCCGGTTAACAGGAGAGAGAGAGAAAAGTCGATTATGCATGTGAAGAGGAAAAAAGAAAAAGGAGGACCATACGGAGGTTTTATAATTGTCAAGTGCATGCCCGCCGCAAAGATCTCTACATTTGTCAGCTGTAACATCCCCCAGTATGCCACTAGCCAGCAGAGAGGACCATAAGGAGGACCATACTGGGTCAGCTGTAACATCCCCCCTTCTTGTGTTTCGCCTTGACCCCAAGGCGGAGAGGCGGGAAAACGTCGCTGGAGTTGTAGTGGTTCCTCCTAGGTCGCCAGGGATGGTGGCAGATCACTCCACTGAATGCGGAGACGGAGGGCCGACGCCCCTCCGATGCGCACCATTTTGTGTTCCACCACCATCTCGGGTACGTGTTCAGCCTGCAAGACAGAGTGGTCAGGTGGTAAAGCAGTGCTTACCGGCACCAGGGCTCCTTGAGCTTTCTTAAGATGTGATACATGGACGACCGGATGAATTTTGCTATTAGGCGGAAGGTCCAGCTTGTACGCCACCGCGCCAATTCGTGCCAGCACTCTGTATGGGGCCGAAGTAACGGAACACTAGCTTCTGGTGGGGTCGTTGCGCGACCGACGACTGGATTAAGGGCTGCAACCTGGGTAGTACTGCGTCACCCTCAACAAATTCCCGATCAGTGCGGCGTTTGTCAGCCTGTCGTTTCATCCGGTCTTGTGCCTGCTTCAACTGTTGCTGTAACAGCTCAATCATGACTTCTCTTTCATGCAACCAGTCCGCCAGATCAGGCACTCAGCAAGTCAGCATTCGTCGATCTGGGTGACTCCAAATTCTCTTGGGAGGTGGTCGTACACCACTTCAAATGGCGTCCTCCCCAAAGCAGAATGGAAGGAGATGTTGTATCAGTACTCAGCCAAGGGAAGCCACTTCGACCAATTGCTCGGGCATGAGTGAACAACGCACCTTAGGTAAGCATTAAGACATTGGTTCACTTTTTTGGCTTCTACCGTAGGTGCATCGTATGCAAATTAAAATTTTCCTACGTGCAGAATAAACAAGAACATGCTATGGAGATGGATCACAGTTCATTACCACTAGACGCACAGTGCCATGCAGCGGAAGTAGAGTTGGGGCAGCGCGTTCGCGTGGTTCGTCTCCTCCTCGTCTGATCTCTCTCGAACGGCCAATCCGATCTCCCTCGAACCGCCGGTCATCGGATTCCACGTACAGGTTTACCGGAGCGGCGCAAGTGCACCACCTTTAACGGTATCCGCGCGTACAGGAGGAACACCGTGCGGCAGACTGTTAGGTCCGGTCACACAGTCGGCGGCGACGAGTGGAGGTGGCTAGTTGCAACTCATGCAAAGCCCTAATGACGGTGTCGAAGCGATCAACCGGATGGGTGTGCCACACCTCCACTATATATAGGCATCCGGCACGGGCTCAACTCTTGGGCCTCGCACTGATCCTAAAGCCCACGTGTTTCTTTCCTTAAGCGCGCGACCCTTTAGGTTCTCGTTCACTTGGTTGCCAGTCAGATCACAACTGACTCGACCGGTCGGTAGCGATCTCTAGCAAGACGTGCCGACTCCAAGTGTCCGATGAAGCTGGTTAGGCGAACCTGTACTTCACACTTTCGTTCCCTTTGCCACACGATATATGTTGTCGTGCACAAGGCGACATGGTCATCCTTGTTGTAGCATGACCTCTTTCTCATTCCGGTGAATCCGACCAATAAGATGGGATTTTCCCCTCCTACCAGGAGAGATATACTCTGGGCCCCCTCGGGTGATCCGACCTGGATAAGCATGTCCATGCGATGAGGATTATGAGATAATCCAACACTTCAGATTATCTCATAATCCTCATCGCATGGACATGCTTATCCAGGTCGGATCACCCGAGGGGCCCCAGAGTATATCTCTCTTCGGATTATCTCATAATCCTCATCGCATGGACATGCTTATCCAGGTCAGATCACCCGAGGGGCCCCAGAGTATATCTCTCCTGGTAGGAGGGGCAAATCTCATCTTACTCGACCATGTCTCGCAACATGGGTCTGGACAAGCCCGAAACCTATCTTTGTAACTACCCAGTCACGGAGTAGCGTTTGGTCAGCCCAAAGCAAGTCTGTCACCATCCCGAGTACATGCGCTAGCTCAGGTCTTAGGACATAGGACATATGTTGTACTAGAGACTCACAGATGACCTATTGCTATGTCTCATAGTTGGGTCTGTCATAGTTGGGTCTATCCAACTCAGACCTTATCTCGACTCGGATCCGACTATGTCGAATCCGACCAGACCTTTATGAGTCCATATTATCCGGCTAGCATCCAATGCTACATGGTCAGTGAGACTGGACCATCCACCGTGTCATATGCTAGTCTAACTGGTTGCGCGTCCACACAACCCTTTCAACTAGGAACCATTTAGGACAGTCGTCATACAATGCATAGTCTCACAAACAAGTCACATACTTGTTAATACACATCAACGATAATCTCTAAGGACTATCTTTATTCATAAACACATAGGAAATATCATCATACATGATTGCCTCTAGGGCATATCTCCAACACACGCGTTCTGTCTGACCATCGGTCTGAGGGTGGTACACAGAACTGAGTCGGAGCTCTGTACGACACAACCTGAACAATTCCTCCCACACTTTGCTTGTGAACACCTTGTCATGGTCAGAGACAATCGCCAGAGGCAGCCCATGCAGTCGGAAGATTTCCTTCATGAACAACTTCGCAACTTGGATAGCGGTGAAGGGATGTATCAATGGAAGAAAGTGAGCATACCTCGAAAACTTATCCACCACGACCAAAACTATATCGTGTCCTCCCGATCGAGGCAGACCTTCGATGAAATCCATGGAGACAACCGCCCATGGTTTCTTCGGAATTGGTAGTGACTGGAGCAATCCAGTCGGCGAGATCCGTTCTGTTTTGGCTTGCTGGCAGACCATACAGTTGCACACTAACGTCTTCACCTGCTCCTTCATCCCGTTCCATGCAAAGAGTCGTTTGATCCTGTTATAGGTGGCGTGAAACCCAGAGTGCCCCCCTACCGCACTTGCGTGGAGTGCCTGAATGAGGTGTTGTTGTACGGTGGTGTCGCCGTCGATCCATACTCGCCCTTTGTATCGAAGGATGCCCTCTTGCATAGTGAAATCCGGCACACTCCCCGGATCCAGGGCCAATTTGGTCATGCGCTGTTGTGCAGCCGTGTCCTGTTGGTAGCTGTTTTTGACTGCTTCGAGCCACACTGGTTTGCACATGGAAATAGCTGCAAGCTCCCCTTGATCTGAGTGTCCTCGGCGCGAAAGTGCGTCTGCTGCACGGTTAGCCAACCCAGCTTCGTATTGTATGATGTATTGTAGCCCCATCAACTTTGTGAAAGCCCGTTGTTGAATAGGTGTGTTGAGCCTTTGGTCCGTCAAGTTTAGGAGGCTTTTCTGATCCGTGCGAACGATGAACTCCGCATGCTGTAAATAGGGACTCCAATGGTCGATGACCAGTAAGAGAGCCACGCACTCTTTTTCATACGCCGAGACCTCAAGGTTCTTGGGAGCTAGTGCTTTGCTCAGGTAGGCAACTGGGTGGTTTTCTTGCATTAGCACTTCCCCAATCCCTGTGGCACTTGCGTCCATCTCCACGATGGACTAGCGGTGAAAGTTGGGGAGTGCCAACACAGGGGCTGCACTTAGAGCTCTTTTCACAGCAGAGAAAGTTGCATCTGTTGTAGGTGTCCACACAAACATTGTGATCCTCTTCAACATGTTGGTAAGTGGTTTGCTGATGACCCCGAAGAAGCGGACAAACTTTCGATAATAGCATGCAAGGCCCAAGAAACCCCTTAATTGTTTGGCGTTGGTTGGCACCGGCCATTGTTGAACGGCTTGTACTTTCTTGTCGTCAGTAGCCACTCCTTTATCACTGATGATGTGGCCCAAATAGCTGATCTTTTGCTTCCCGAAGGTGCATTTGGACATCTTCGCCTTCAACCCATGTTGATCCAATAGCTCAACACCCGAGTAAGTAACTGTTCATGAGTATCCAAGTCCTCTGAATGAATCAAGATATCATCCATAAATACTAGAACACCTTTGCGAAGCACTAATACGTCTCCATCATATCTATAATTTTTGATTATTTCATGCCAATATTCTACAACTTTCATATACTTTTCGCAGCTTTTTATACTATTTTTGGGACTAACATATTGATCCAGTGCCCAGTGCCAGTTCCTGTTTGTTGCATGTTTTTTGTTTCGCAGAAAATCCATATCAAACAAATTCCAAATGCAACAAAAACTTACGGAGATTTTTTTTGGAATATATGTGAATTTTGAGAAGTGGAATCAACAGAAGGCGGTGCCCGAGGGGCCCACAAGCCTGCCAGGCGCGCCCTGGGGGGTAGGGCGCGCCCAAAGGGTTTGTGGCCACCCCTTAGGTCGGTTGGACCTGTCCTTTTGCCGCACGAAATCTAATTTATGGATGAACATCCCCTCAAAATTTCAGCCCGATCGGAGTTATGGATCTTAGTAAATTTAAGAAATGGTGAAAGGCCAGAATCTGGGAATGTAGAAACAGAAGGAAACAGAGGGAGATCCAATCTCGGAGGGGCTCTTGCCCCTCCGCCACCATGGAGGCCATGGACCAGAGGGGAAACCCTTCTCCCATCTAGGGGGAAGGTCAAGGAAGAAGAAGGAGGAGGGGGCTCTCTCCCCCTCTCTCCCAATGGCGCTGGAACACCGCCGGGGCCATCATTGTGACGGCGATCTACTCCAACAACTCCTTCATCTTCATCACCACCTCCATCACCTTCCCCCATCTATCTACAGCGGTCCACTCTCCCGCAACCCGCTGTACCCTCTACTTGAACATGGTGTTTTATGCTTCATATTATTATCCAATGATGTGTTGCCATCCTATGATGTCTGAGTAGATTTTTGTTGTCCTATTGGTTGATTGATGATCATGATTGGTTTGAGTTGTATGTTTTATTATTGGTGCTATCCTATGGTGCTCTCCGTGTCGCGCAAGCATGAGGGATCCTCACTGTAGGGTGTTGCAATGTGTTCATGATTCTCCTATGGTGGGTTGCTTGAGTGACAGAAGCATAAACCCGAGTAGGTGGGTTGTTGCATATGGGAGTAAAGAGGACTTGATACCTTATAATGCTATGGTTGGGTTTTATATTAATGATCTTTAGTAGTTGCGGATGCTTGCTAGAGTTCCCATCATAAGTGCATATGATCAAAGTAGAGAAAGTATGTTAGCTTATGCCTCTCCCTCATATAAAATTGCAATAATGATTACCGGTCTAGTTATCGATTGCCTAGGGACAATTCCGCAACTCCTACCACCACTTTTCCACACTCATTAAACTAACTTAGTTGTTTATTTATCTAAGCAGCCCCTAGTTTTTATTTACGTGTTCTTTATTATCTTGGAAACCTATCCTATCACACCTACAAAGTACTTTTAGTTTCATACTTGTTCTAGGTAAAGTGAATGTTAAGCGTGTGTAGAGTTTTATCGGTGGTCGATAGAACTTAAGGGAATATTTGTTCTACCTTTAGCTCCTCGTTGGGTTCGACACTCTTACTTATCGAGAAAGGCTACAATTGATCCCCTATACTTGTGGGTTATCAAGACCTTTTTCTGGCGCCGTTGCCGGGGAGCAATAGTGTGGGGTGAATATTCTCGTGTGTGCATGTTTGCTTTATCACTAAGTAGATTTTATTTTCTATTCTAAGTTGTTCTCTATCTTTAGCTATGGATATGGAACACGAAATACCAAAAAAATTAGGTGTACTTGCTACTTATGGAGATGGGGAACCTCCTAAAACCTTCGATGCTCGTTATGTGAAATATATTATGCACTACTTTAATAATCCTAAGAAAACCCCATTCAATTATATAATGGGAGACACGTTGGATCAACATGAATACTTTAGGGATTATCGCTTGACTCAAAACGGTAAACCGTTATGGGATCAGATTTATATGTTGAAATGGTATGCTTGGAATCTATGTCGGAGATATGATTATACTTGTTGCTCTAGGATGAAGGCTCAACACCTTCCTTTTTCATGTGAATTTAATGATAATGAAACCTTGGCTTCTTATGCTAATGGTATTTATGATTACTATGATGTGGAACGAATAGAAGAATTTGTTTCTTTTAAGGGTGCTTATGAAATTGAATCTTTGTTTGAGAAGTGTGAAAATTATGATGATGCTATTTATAGACCTGAAAATTTTGCTATACTTAAATATTGCTATGAGAATTATGAATATAATTCCGATATCGATGCATTTATTGCGAGAATGTTTGCTGCCTTGGAAGAGACTAATATTTTGCAGGAATCTATGAAAGAAGAAATTGATGACACTGTGAGCTCATTGGATGAAAAAGATGAGGAGGAGAGCAAAGAACAAAAGGATGAAGAGCGGATTAGCTATCCGTGCCCACCTTCTAATGAGAGTAACTCTTCAACTCATAAATTGTTAAATTTCTCTTCGTGCTTACCGAAGGATGAATGCTATGTTGATTGCTATGATCCCTTGGATTCATTTGAAATATCCCTTTTCATGAACTTGATGCTTGCTATGCTTGTGGCCATGATGCCAATATGAAAGATTGGAGATAAACTTGCTATAGTTCCTTATGTTAAGAATGAAATTGTTGCTATTGCACCCACACATGATAGTCCTATTATCTTTTTGAATTCTCCCAACTACACTATATCGGAGAAGTTTGCAATTATTAAGGATTATATAGATGGGTTGCCTTTTACTATTATACATGATGATTCTGATAGATATAATATGCATGTGATTGCTGCTCCTACTTGCAATTATTATGATAGAGGAACTACATCTCCGCCTCTCTATGTTTCCAATATGATAAATTTGCAAGCAACTGCTTACGCTATGTATTGGCCTTTACTTTGTGTGCATGAATTGTTCTTTTATGACATGCCGATGCATAGGAATAGAGTTAGACTTCGTTGTTGCATGATATATGTTAATTTGTGCTCAATACTAAATTACAAATAATTGTTAATTAAAATTGGCTTTGATATACCTTGGGATTCGGGTGGATCCATTACATGAGCACTTTATGCCTAGCTTAATGGCTTTAAAGAAAGCGCTGCTAGGTAGACAACCCGGAAGTTTTAGAGAGTCATTTTATTCTGTTGTGTGCTTTTATATAGTTTAAAAACAAAAACAAATAAAGAGGGGAACCTGAATTTTTTTCAAAAAGAGAAGTGAAAGTAAGAAGGACGAGCACCATTGAAGTGGGGGAGCTCCTTGAACTTTGTTCATGCCCATGGAAACTTTGCAAATCTTAATTACAGAAACTTTTCAACAAAAATAATTATCCCCTTGTATAAATCCATTTTATTATAAAAATAATGTGCCAAGATTTGCCTTTAGGATGATTAGATTGCTTGTTTGGTGTGTGCAGTGCAAAAACAGAAACTTTGTCTATAGTGCGTGAATTTACATTTTTTTACTGGAATGTCAAACGTTTCTGAAATTTTTACACGGTACTGCTATGAAAATTGTTTATTTTTCCTAAGTTTTCAGAATTTTTAGAGTTAAAAAGTATGGTGAATGTTCAGATTGCTACAGACTGTCCTATTTAAGACAGATTCTGTTTTTGATGCTTTGTTTTGCTCGTTTTGATGAAACTATCGATTGTATCGGTGGTATAAGCCATGGAAAAATTATAATACATTAGCTACAATGCAAAATTAAAATATGAATTGGTTGGCAACAGTACATAAAGTTGTGATTTGCTTTATTATACTAACGGATCTCACAAGGGTTTTGTTAAGTTTTGTGTGATTGAAGTTTTCAAGTTTTGGGTGAGATCACGATGGATGAAGGAATAAGGAGTGGAAAGAGACGAAGCTTGGGGATGACCGAGGCACAACAAGGTAATATTCAAGGACTCCCAAGAAACTAAGCTTGGTATGCCCCCCGAAAGGCATCCCCTCTTTCTTCTAACAACCATCGGTAATTTTACTTGGAGCTATATTTTTATTCGTCACATGATATGCGTAAATCTTGGAGCGTCGTATGCTTTTTATTTTTATTTTATTAATGCACCATGCTGGTATGAGATAGTCCTTGGTTGATTTATAGAATGCTTCATGCACTGCACTTATATCTTTTGAGTATGGCTTTATAGAATGCTTCATGTGCTTCACTTGTATCATTTGAAGTTTGGATTGCATGTTTCTCTACACATAGATAACCTCCATTTGTAGAATGCTCTTTTGCTTCACTTATATTTGTTAGAGCATGGCCATATCTTTTGTATAAACAATTAAACTCTCGTGCTTCACTTATATCTATTTAGAGAGTTAACAGGAGTTGGTCATTCACATGGTTAGTCATAAAATCCTACATAAAACTTGTAGATCACTGAATATGATATGTTTGATTCCTTGCAATAGTTTTGCGATATGAAGATGGTAATATGAGAGTCATGCTAGTGAGTAGTTGTGAATTGGAGAAATACATGTTTTGAAGTTTGTGATTCCCGTAGCATGCACGTATGGTGAACCATTATGTAACGAAGTCGGAGCATGATTTGTTTAATGATTGTCAACCTTTGTGTGAGGGTCGGGAGCGCGCGATGGTTAACTCCTACCAACCTCTCCCCTAGGAGCATGCGTCTAGTGCTTTGCTTGATAACCAATAGACTTTTGCAATAAGTATGTGTGTTCTTTATGACTAATGTTGAATCCATGGATTATACGCAGTCTCACCCTTCCACCTTTGCTAGCCTCTATAGTACAGTGCAACTTTCACTGGCGCATCAAACCCACCTTCCTCAAAACAGACACCATACACCTTCCTCAAATCAGCCACCATACCTACCTATTATGGCATTTCCATAGCCATTCCGAGATATATTGCCATGCAACTTTCACCGTTCCGCTAAGTATGACATGCACCATGATTTTCATATTGCTTTGCATGATCGTAAAACAGCTTGCATGATGTTTTCATGGCTTGTCCGTTTTTTGATGTCATTTGCTAGGCTAGATCGTTGCACATCCCGGTATCCTACCGGAAGCATTCATATAGAGTCATATTTTCGTTCTAGGTATCGAGTTGTAAGTAAATAAAAGTGTGATCATTTTCATTATTAGAGCATTGTCCCATGTGAGAAAAGGATGATGGAAACTATGATTCCCTCACAAGTTTGGAGGAGTCTCCGGACTTTACAAAAAATAAAAGAGGCCAGCGAAGCCTAAATTAAAAAAAGAGGCCAAAGATGCCCACCAAAAAAAGAGAGAGAAAAAAATAAAAAATGAGAGAAAGAGAGAAGGGACAATGCTACTATCTTTTTCCACACTTGTGCTTCAAAGTAGCACAATGATCTTCATGATAGAGAGTCTCCTATTTTGTCACTTCCATATAGCTAGTGGAATTTTCATTATTTGCACGACAACTTGGTTTTCTTTTTGATCTTTCATACACTTATAGCTCTAGTGCACCCGTTGCATGGCAATCCCTACTCACCCACATTGATATCTATTGATGGGCCTCTCCATAGCCCATTGATACGCCTAGTTGATGTGAGACTATCTTCTCCTTTTTCCTTATCACCTCCACCATATTCTATTCCATCTATAGTGTTATATCCATGGCTCACGCTAATGTATTGTGTGAGAGTTCAAAAGGTTTGAGAACATAAAAGTGTGAAACAATTGCTTGACTTGTCATCAAGGTTGTGCATGATTTAGATACTTTGTGTGGGGAAGATGAAGCATAGCCAGACCATATGATTTTGTAGGGATAACTTTCTAAGGTCATGTTATTTTTAAAGGACGCAATTGCCTTGTTGGTGTGCTCGAAGTATTACTGTTTTTATGTCAATATAGACTATTGCTTTGAATCACTCGTATCTTAATATTCATGCCATGATTAGATTATATGATCAAGATTATGCTAGATAGCATTCCACATCAAAAATTATCTTTTTTATCATTTACCTACTCGAGGATGAGAAGGAATTAAGCTTGGGGATGTTGATACGTCTCCGTTGTATCTATAATTTTTGATTGTTTCATGCCAATATTCTACAACTTTCATATACTTTTGGCAACTTTTTATACTATTTTTGGGACTAACATATTGATCCAGCGCCCAGTGACAGTTCCTGTTTGTTGCATGTTTTTTGTTTCGCAGAAAATCCATATCAGACGAAGTCCAAACGGAACAAAAACTGACGGAGATTTTTTTGGAATATATGTGAATTTTGGGAAGTGGAATCAACAGAAGGCGGTGCCCGAGGGGCCCACAAGCCTGCCAGGCGCGCCTTGGGGGCTAGGGCGCGCCCAGAGGGCTTGTGGCCGCCCCTTAGGTCTGTTGGAGTTGTACTTTGGGCGCAAGAAAGCCAATTTATGGATAAAGATCCCCTCAAAATTTCAGCCCGATCGGAGTTACGGATCTCCGTAAATTTAAGAAACGGTGAAAGGCCAGAATCTGAGAACGCAGAAACAGAAGGAAACAGAGAAAGAGAGATCCAATCTCGGAGGGGCTCTCGCCCCTCCGCCGCCATGGAGGCCATGGAACAGTGGGGAAACCCTTCTCCCATCTAGGGGGAAGGTCAAGGAAAAGGAAGGAGGAGGGGGGCTCTCTCCCCCTCTCTCCCGGTGGCGCCGGAACGCCGTCGGGGCCATCATCGTGACGATGATCTACTCCAACAACTCCGTCATCTTCATCAACACCTCCATCACCTTCCCCCATCTATCTACAGTGGTCCACTCTCCCGCAATCCTCTATACCCTCTACTTGAACATGGTGCTTTATGCTTCATATTATTATCCAATGATGTGTTGCCATCCTATGATGTCTGAGTAGATTTTTGTTCTCCTATTGGTTGACTGATGATCATGATTGGTTTGAGTTGCATGTTTTATTATTGGTGTTGTCCTATGGTGCTCTCTGTGTCGTGCAAGCGTGAGGGATCCTCGTTGTAGGGTGTTGCAATGTGTTCATGATTCGTCTATGGTGGGTTTCTTGAGTGACAGAACTATAAACCCGAGTAGGTGGGTTGTTGCATATGGGAGTAAAGAGGACTTGACACCTTATAATGCTATGGTTGGGTTTTACCTTAATGATATTTAGTAGTTCCAAATGCTTTCTAGAGTTCCAATCATAAGTGCATATGATCCAAGTAGGGAAAGTATGTTAGCTTATGCATCTCCCTCATATAAAATTACAATAATGATTACTGGTTTAGTTATCGATTGCCTAGGGACAATTCCGCAACTCATACCACCACTTTTACACACTCGTTAAACTAACTTAGTTGTTTCTTTATCTAAGCAGCCCCTAATTTTTATTTACGTGTTCTTTATTATCTTGCAAACCTATCCTATCACACCTACAAAGTACTTTTAGTTTCATACTTGTTCTAGGTAAAGCGAACGTTAAGCGTGCATAGAGTTGTATCGGTGGTCGATAGAACTTGAGGGAATATTTGTTCTACCTTTAGCTCCTCGTTGGGTTCGACACTCTTACTTATCGAGAAAGGCTACAATTGATCCCCTATACTTGTGGGTTATCAAGCACTGGGTGCAGTACTATATGCATTGCCCCCTGAAATGTGGTTGGTGCAAAAGCCAATATGTACGACATCACTCTGAATTGGTAGTGTCCCGTGTGGGTATTGAAGGCCGTTTTGTGCTCTTCTTCTGGCCGGATCCTGATCTGGTAGTACCATTCCCGAAGGTCAAGCTTGGAGAACCAACACGAGCCTGCTATCTCATCCAATAACTCCTCGATAATGGGCATGCGATAGGTAGTTTTCAAAATGATTGCATTGAGGTGTCGGAAGTCAATGCAGAAGCGCCATGTCTGATCTTTTCTCTTGACTAGGAGTACCGGCGACGATAATGCACTAGTGCTTGGCACTATCATCCCTAAGCGCAACATTTCCTTTACCTAGGCTTCTATCTCATCTTTCTGCTCTGGGGTGTAATGGTAGGGTCGCATGTTGATTGGAGAAGCTCTAGCTATCAACGGAATCAAGTGATCCCAGCTCTTGTGTTTAGGCAGTTCTGTGGGTTCATCAAACACTCTGGAAGGCATCCAACACTTGCTGCACTTGGGGTGGCACTGGTGCCCCACCGTCATCCTGCTCTACCGCATACAACACCACAATGTGAGCAATGGAGTTGCTATCCTCCAGGGCTAGCAGCTGTGACATGTCTGCTTGCTCCACTTGAGTTGGTTGCGCTTGTAACCCTCGTAATATCACTTTGTTCCCTTCCTTATCAAACTGGAGTGTTTTGGCAGTCCAATCCACCAGCACTGGTCCACATTGCTCGAGCCAATCGATCCCTACCACCATATCATAGCATCCGAGGGAGAGGAATCTCAAGTCAGTTGCAAATTGGTGGCCTTGTGTTGTCCAGAGACAATTAGGAATAATGCCCGAGCACTGCAAAACACCCCCGTTGGCAATCTTAACTGACACGGACGACATTGGTTGGATTTTGTTCTGCATGCGCCTTGCGACTGCCTCGCTGATGAAGCTATGAGATCTCCCAGAATCCACCAAAATGAGCAGTTCAACTCCATAAAGCATCCCAAGCAGCCGTACTGTACACAGCGTCATTTCCCCGTGGTGGCCAGTTTTGAGATCGAAATTAATTGCTCCTCATCAGAATCTGACTGGTGTTCTTGTCTGTCTTGTTCTTCCGCTTGCAGTAGTTCCCATAACTCCTCGACCACATGGAGTTGGACCGTGCCTGTGCATTGGTGGCATTGACCCTAGCGCTTGCCACATTTCAAGCAGAGCCTGCGGGCACGCCTGTAATTGCGTAATGCCGTGACTCGATCATTGCCTCGGCCTTGATCTTGGCGACGATCCGGGGCACATGCTGCGTCCAGGGCACGACGGTCTTCGTCCGCCGCTTGTGGCGCCGACAGCACCGGTCATGGGGGAGGCACACCCAGCGCCAACAACGATCATGCAGGGACTCAAGGAATCCCCTGCTCCTGCCGTTGATGATCCTGCCATGGCATGCTTGCCAAGATCTCTTCCTGCAACGTAGCAAGGGAAAAGGCAGGGTCCAAGTCTTGTGGACGGTGTAATGCTACACCGGCTTTGATCTCAATTTCCAAACCATCTAAAAACTATGTGGTGAAAAACAATGGATTGAAAGCGGGATTATGAGCAAGTAAGTGATGCATAAGCTCTTAGAATTGCTCCATATAATCTGCTACCGAACCAGACTTCTTAAGGGGATTGAATTGGCACAGTTGCACCTCATATTGCTCACGGCAGAATTTGGTACAGTTGGTCGTGCACAACTCTTCCCATATGAAAGAGGCGCGATGTGCTTCCTGAATCTGAAGCCATCGCATTGTGTTCCCCAAAAAATGCAAAGTGGCTACTCTAACCCACATCTCTCTGTGAACCCCATACACATCAAAATATTTCTCACACCTGGCTTTCCAAAACTGCGGGTTATCCCCATCAAACGAAGGAAATTTGAGTCGGGGAAGAGACCAACTGTGATGTGACAAGTTTTGTTCGTGTTCCCGAGCGAGATCTACCGATGCAGCAAAAGGAATCACGGGGACAGGTGTGGTTGACGCACCCATGACTGGAGGAGGCACCAGGGTGGTGACCACCCCATGTGCCAATCCCCCGTAGTCGATGATATCGTCGCAGCCGATTGGCCTGTGGTGCACCACGTCCGGCGGCGGAGGCGTTGTCGCGGAGCGTGCGCCCAGATCTGACGCGGGATCCCTTTCTGGTGCGACTGGATCGGCCAACGCAGGATGAAGAGCAATACGCCCCATTTGCATACGCAATTCGTCGAGCTGGTGTTGGCGATTCGTCACCGCCGATCGCCACAACTCGAGGGAGGTCTGGATCGCATCCAAACATGCCTCGTTGGCCGCGCGCCCGTCGTTGACGGACTGAATTAGTGTGGCGAGTTGCTTCTCCATAGCCACCGTCTTCAGTGCTTGCTTGGTGGTGTAGCATGGTCGGGGATAGGCGGACTCTAGGGCGTCTGACCTCTGATACCAATTGTTACGGACCTTGATCTAGGGTAAGGGATTAGGGGCAGGAGGAGAGAAAGGAGAAAAGGGTTGGGATAGGAGGAGGACGAAGAGCAGCTGCGTTCCTCTGTTCAGTCGATTACAATAATTCATCATGCCCCACTCATCTACCTCGCTTGCCTCTTAACCCTCACGGCTCACAGGCCACGCATGCACATACACCAGTCACACACTACCAGGTCCCACGTGCCAGGTGGTCGTGCGTCTTCTCCTACCTTCGAAGCTTCACGCGTTTGTCCCGTGGTCGCTTCCTCTCTGCTGGCCGGTGGGGCCACTGGGTCAGCTGTAACAAGCTGCCTACCATGCCGTGCGTTTTGGTGCTACTAGCCCACGCCGTGCCGTCAGCTGTAACAAGCTGCCCGCCGTTTTACAAGGATAAGTATCTAGGGTAGGGTCGTAGGCAAGACCTATATACCCTATCTAAGGACACTGCATTGGAAGACTTGAAGATCAAGCATAAACTTCCGAGTGGATTCCAGGAGATGTTCAAGGTCACTCGACAGGATATCCACTCGGAGACTCCTTCCTTCACTCGGCGGTCGGGTGTCACTTGGAAGACCTTGTTCTCACTCGACGTCAGAAGAACAGGAGGCATCATTAAGAGCCCAACGGGCAGACGGTGATTCAACCGTCATTAATAGCTTTTATTACGAACGTTACCAGTAATGGAAGACTTTAACCCCACGATCGGACCCTTAGATGCTGTATAATTATGAGGAACAGCGAACTCTATATAAGCCGCCTCTCCCCTCCTGCACAAGGGTTTGCTACCACTGTAATCTCTATATTCCACACGACATAAGCTCCTGAGCACTGAGACGTAGGGTTGTTACCTCCACGAGAGGGGCCTAAACTCATACATCCGTGTGTACACCCTCGTCGTAGCTAGGACTCTGCCCTCTCCTTACGTACCCCTACCATCTACAATCAGGCTCGTTCCCATGACAGTTGGCGCCCACCGTGGGGCAGGCGTCTAAGCGACTTCCGGCAAGGTTGCATTTTCCGTTCTTCAACATGTCTTTCGGCGGTCTTTTTGCTCTGGGCCATGAGATCCGTTTCGGAGCGCTCACCTTCAGCACCGACGATTCGGCATGGTTCCAGGAAGCGCCTCTCAATGTCGAGGCGCTCCCGGTCCGCGGGGCCACGCACTTCCGCACGAGTTCCTGCGGTGTGCTGCTGCATCAACCTTCGACTCCCTACACGTCGGCTCCCCTTGTTGTTTGCGGTTGCAAGCGGTCCGACCGCTCACGACTTCAGCGCTGGGTCAAACTCCTCCGCAGATTGTAGCACTCGAGCCTGCCGAGTCCCTTCATGGCGTGTTCGAGTCAGATTCCGATCCGTCCGACATGCCTTCCGAGTGCGAAAGCTGCGATCCCGCAGAGGAGGTCTTGATGGCGGGCTCTCATCAGAGTTCGCCGCATGGCTTTGGCCGTGGCAGGCATGAGCCTGGCGGTCCGTCTAATGAGCAGCCGCGCCGCGAGGAGGAGTTTCTTCATACTCCCATCGTTGGCGCGACTGCCGAGGCTCAAGCTTTGGAGGCCGCGCGCATTTGTCTGGAAGAACTCCAGGTAGAACTTGACGAGCGCGCTCGCCAGCGCCCGCCACGCCCCAGTCGACGTCAACGACAGCTGTTCCAACTGGATCTCACGACGACGTTGAGGTATATTGAACTCCTGTGTAAATGTTGTTGCTACTGCTAGGATAGCAGATTCCATTCAGCCGTCCCGGCCAGAGACTGGAAGAAGGTTGATGCAGATCAGGGCACTGTTAGATGCAGTGCAGCGTCAGAATTCAGTAGTTTCTTAGTCCCGCAACAGGATACATAGCAATTCACCCAAGGCAAAGACCGTTCAGTCGTCACACAGCCCTGGATCACCCTTGCGCTATTGGGGCGGAGGTTACCGTGAAGAGCAGGTCAGAGATCAGTTTCACCGCGAAGACCACCGTCGAGTGCCCACTCCTCCGCGGAGTGGTTCATACGCGCCCCGGCGCCAGGACGATAGGTGCTCCTTCATTGACGAGCGGAATGCGGGTTTTGACGCACGCAACCTCCTCATTCAGAAGCGGATTGACAGGGGCAGAGCCCACAGGGAAGGACAAGACAAAGATTTTCCGAGTGGTAGCTCAGGTGTGGTTTCTGGTCCTAAGTGTTTCAGCAGAGCCATACGTTTTTTAGAGATTCCCCCTAACTTCAGGTTGGCGGCAGGGATCGGGAATTTCACTGGCGAAACAAAGATAGAGACTTGGTTAGATGATTACCGAGTGGCTGTGCAAATTGGTGGCGGAAATGACAATGTTGCAATGAAGCACATGTCCTTGATGCTAGATGGTCCAGCTCGAGCTTGGCTGAATCATGTGGCTCCTTCCAGTATACATTGTTGGGGGGATCTCACCCGAGTGTTTGTCCGAACCTTTGAGGGAGCTTGCAAGCATCCGGCGGGTCTGGTCGACTTACAGCACTATGTCCAGAAGCCCAATGAAACTTTGAGAGATTATATTCAGCGATGGTCCACTCTGCATCATATAGTGGAGAATGTGTCGGAACACCATGCTATTTGTGCGTTCAAGGCCGGTGTGAGGTATAGAGAGCTATATCTGAATTTGGGCGGACGGGTGATATTTCACTCGGCAAGATGATGGAAATCACCACTCGGTACGCCAATGGCAAAGAATAAGACCTCCTCCGTAGTGTCAAAGGAAAGACAGTCGTCAATGAGGCTGGCGGCAGTAACAATCGGAAACAGAAGCGAAAGGCTGAAGATCCGGTTCAAGCAGAAGCGGCAGCACTGGCGACTCAATCGAAGAACAAGGGCAAAGGTAAAGCGCAATATGCCCCCAATAAAGGGAAAATCAGTTAGGAACTGATATGATGGATCAGCCGTGTGTGATTCACACGAGGAAAGATGCAGAAGGCAACCTGATTTTGCCTAAGCATACCACTCGACAGTGTCGAACCCTTATCGAGCAATTCAAGGGGGGCCTGCAGAGTGATAAATCTCCTGAGAAGGGAGATGAAGAAGAAGATAAAGAAACATTCCCAGATGTCACTGCTACACTGGTGATCTTTGCTGATGTCGAGAGCAAGAGTCGTCTGAAAGTCATCAACAGAGAAATCAACATGGCTATACCGGATACCCCCACCTACCTCAAGTGGTCCCAATATGCTATCACATTCGACCAGACAGACCATCCTGCTCATGTGGCCACTCCCGGTCGACAGGCTCTAGTAGTTGATCCGGTGGTTGGGGGGACTCGACTTAGAAAGGTCCTCATGGACGGTGGCAGTGGACTGAACATTCTCTATGCAGATACCCTGAAAGGGATGGGCATTCCGATGTCCCGTCTGAGCGAAAGCAACATGCAGTTTCACGGGGTCATCCCAGGAAAGAAGGCCAAGTCACTTGGCCAAATAGCATTGGATGTGACATTCGGGAATGACAAAAATTTCCGAAAAGAAAAGTTGAAATTTGAAGTCGTGGATTTCAAGAGTGCTTACCACGCCATTCTGGGTCGACCTGTGTATGCATGTTTCATGGCCCGACCATGTTACGTGTATCTCAAGTTGAAGATGCCAGGCCCTAAGGGCATGATCACGGTCACTGGCAATCGACAGCGGGCCGAAGAATGCCTCCAGCAAGGCTCCAAGATCGCCGATCACCAGATGGCCATGGTTGAGTTGGAGGAGTACAAGAAAACCGCCGACCCTGATGATTTGCTCCGTGCAAAGAAGCCGGCTTCTGAGTTGGCATTTCAGTCGGCAAGGGAAGTGAAGAAGGTGCACATCCACCCGACAGATCCTACTGCTGGCCCGATGAATATCTCATCAACACTCGACAGTAAATAGGAAGCCGAGCTCATCCAGTTCCTTCATGAGAACTAGGATATCTTCGCATGGAAGCCTGCTGACATGCCAGGGATTCCCAGGGAGCTGGCTGAGCACCGTCTGCGAGTGGATCCGAAAGCCAAACCCGTCAGGGAGCATTTGCGTCTCTCAGCGGCGGAGAAGCGCAAGGCAATCGGAGAAGAAGTGGCCCGTCTCTTGCAAGCCAAGTTCATTCGGGAGATTTACCACTCCGAGTGGCTCTTGAATGTTGTGATGGTGCCAAAGAAAGATAAGTCATTGCACATGTGCATTGACTTCAAACATCTCAATAAGGTGTGTCCGAAAGATCATTTTCCGCTCCCCCGCATAGATCAAATTGTCGACTTGACTGCGGGGTGTGAGCGTTTATCATTTTTGGATGCTTACTCTGGGTACCATCAGATCCGTCTGTATGGCCCAGACGAAATAAAGACAGCCTTCATCACCCCATTCGGGTGTTTTTGTTACATCACTATGCCTTTTGGTCTCAAGAATGCCGGTGCTACTTTTATGCGCATGATTCAGAAATGTTTACTCGACCAGATCCCTCGGAATGTCGAGGCATACATGGACGATATAGTGGTCAAGTCACACGAAGGTTCCGACCTGTTGGCTGACTTGGCCGAGACATTCGCCAATCTGAGGCGATTCGACATAAAGCTAAATCCGGCCAAATGTACTTTCTGCGTCCCTGGTGGCAAATTACTCGGTTTTCTCGTTTCCGAGCGAGGAATTGATGCCAACCCTGAGAAAATCAGCGCCATTACCCGTACGAAGACTCCCGTGCGAGTGCACAACGTTCAAAAGCTCACAGGTTGCTTGGCAGCATTGAGTCGATTCATTTCTCATCTTGGTGAGAAGGCCCTGCCTTTATATCAATTGATGAAGAAGTCTGACATGTTCGACTAGACTCCTGAAGTCAAAGCAGCATTTGTTGAGCTCAAAGCCCTGCTCTCCACCCAGTCGGTGCTTGCCGCTCCTGCCAGCAAAGAGCCCTTGCTCTTGTACATCGCGGCCACAAACCAGGTCATCAGTACAGTACTAACTGTCGAGCGGGAAGAGGAGGGTAAAGCTTATTAAGTCTAGCGGCCAGTTCATTATGTCTCGGAAGTATTGTCCCCCTCAAAGCAAATGTATCCACACTATTAGAAGCTGGTTTATGGTATTTACCTATCAGCAAAGAAGGTGGCGCACTATTTCCAAGACCACTCGATTTCAGTCGTTAGTGATGCTCCTTTGTCCGAGATTTTCAATAATCGAGACGCATCAGGTCGAGTGGCTAAATGGGCAATCGAGCTTGGACACTTTGACATCAGATTCGAAGCCAAGAAAGCAATCAAGTCCCAATCATTGGCAGATTTCATGGCCGAATGGATTGAACAGCAACAGCCTATCCAAGTTCACTCGACGCATTGGACAATGTTCTTTGATGGCTCCAAATTGTTGAACGGGTCCGGTGCTGGTGTTGTCTTGATACCTCCGAGGGGAGACAATCTCAGCTATGTCCTGCAAACTCACTTCGATTCCTCCAACAATGAGGCAGAATATGAAGCACTTTTGTATGGGTTGCGCATGGCTATCTCACTCGGCGTCAAGCGCCTGATGGTTTATGGCGACTGAGATCTGGTGGTGAATCAAGTTATGAAAGAGTGGGATGTTCGGAACCCGGCTATGACTGGATACTGCAATGCAGTCCGAAAGTTGGAGAGGAAATTTGAAGGCCTGGAACTTCATCATGTTCCCCGACTGGAAAATCAGGCGGTCGATGAGCTATCTAAGATTGGTTCCACTCAACGGCCCGTCCCCAGCGGTGTGTTCTTGGAGCACTTGCACACTCCTTCGGTTCAAGAAGATCCTTTCATCGAAGAGCCCCTACAAGCTTTGAGTTCCTCTGACCTGACAGAAGTCGATGTCCCTGCAGTGATTGATCTGGTCATGGAGATTCTGGTTATCACTCCCGATTGGACTGTGCCTTACATTGCCTATATCCTCAGACAAGAGCTCACTGAAGATGAAACAGAGGCTTGACAGATTGTGCGCGGGTCCAAGGCTTTCACTGTGATGGGAGATCATCTATTCAGAGAAAGTGCGACTGGTGTTACATAGTGTTACATTTCCCCCGAGGAAGGTCGAATGATTCTAGACGAGATTCACGTGGGAACTTGTGGCCACCATGCGTCCTCAAGGACGATTGTCGCTAAAGCATACCGAGCTGGTTTTTACTGGCCACGAGCTAATGAGATGGCTAAAGACATTGTTGATCATTGTGATGGTTGCTAGTTCTATGCGAACTTGTCACACAAGCCAGCATCTGCTCTGAAGACAATTCCCCTTGCCTGGCCGTTTGCTGTTTGGGAACTCGACATGGTTGGCCCCTTTCGACCAAGAAAAGGAGGATTCACTCACTTGCTTGTAGAAGTCGACAAATTCACCAAGTGGATAGAAGCCAAGCCAATCAAGAAGCTGAACTCCCGCATGGCGGTCACATTCATGAGAGAGATAATTTATCGATACGGCATTCCGCACAGCATCATCACAGACAACGACACTAATTTCGACTCGGAAGAATTCAGGAACTTCTGTAACTCCCAAGGCACCCGAGTGGATTACGCATCTGTTGCACATCCTCAAACCAATGGACAAGTCAAGCGGGCTAATGGTCTCATCCTGTAAGGTCTGAAGCCTCGTCTCATGCGCGATTTCGATCATGCCGCCAGAGCCTAGGTAACTGAGTTGCCGTCTGTTTTGTGAGGTCTGAGGACAACACCTAATCAGTCGACTGGACGGACTCCTTTCTTCCTGATCTATGGTGCGGAAGCCGTACTGCCGAGTGACTTGTTTCACAATTGTCCTCAAGTGGAGATGTATTCTGAGGCTGAAGCTGAACAAACCAGATAGGACGGTGTAGATCTTCTGGAGGAGGAACGAGAGATGGCTCTGATCTGGACCACTGCTTATCAGCAGGACCTGCGGCGCTTCCATGCGAAGAATATCAAGAGTCGGTCATTTCACGAGGGAGACCTGGTGCTTCAAGTGAATCAACACCGACCTCACAAGCTTGCTCCTGCATGGGAAGGTCATTTCATCATCACTAAGATGCTAAACAACGGAGCCTATCACCTGTACAATCTCATGAAGCGGATAGACGAGCCACGAGCCTGGAACGCAGATCTGCTCCGGTGTTTTTATACTTGAGACAGAAGAGTCCACTGATGTAATAAGAATACTTCATCAATACAATTCACTTTTCTGCAATATATATTGTCGATTCCAATCATTCAGTTTCATTCTTGGGAATACTCCGAGTGATGAGCAATCCTCACACTCGGGGGCTTAGCTGAGAACATGCTTTAGCCTAAGTTAAAAGCCCTATCGGGTGGATAGCAGTCCATTCACTCAACGACCTATTTGCGAATCCGTCTTTGCTTAGGTTCAAAAATACTTCGAGTGATGAGCAATCCTCACGCTCAGGGGCTTAGCTGCGAACATGTTTCGCCTAAGTTTAAAAAAACCGTCGGGTGGATAGCAATCCATTCACTCGACAGATTAGCTGCGAATCGGCATTCGCCTAAGTTCGAAAATAACTCCGAGTGATGAGCAATCCTCACACTTGGGGGCTTAGCTGCGAACACGTTTAGCCTAAGTTAAAAAAAATGTCGGATGGATAGTAATCCATTCACTCAACAACTTAGCTGTGAATTGACATTCGCCTAAGTTCGAAAATAACTCCGAGTGATGAGCAATCCTCACACTCGGGAGCTTAGCTGCGAACACGTTTCGCCTAAGTTAAAAAAAACGTCGGATGGATAGCAATCCATTCACTCAACAACTTAGATACGAATTGACATCCGCCTAAGTTCGAAAATAACTCCGAGTGATGAGCAATCCTCACACTTGGGGGCTTAACTGCGAACATGTCTCGCCTAAGTTAAAAAAACGTCGGGTGGATAGCAATCCATTCACTCGACAACTTAGCTGCGAATCGACATTCGCCTAAGTTCGAAAATAACTTCGAGTGATGATAAATCCTCACACTCGGGGGCTTAGCTGCGAACATGTTTCGCCTAAGTTAAAAACCTTGTCGGGTGGGTAACAATCCATTCACTCGACAGCCTAGCGATGAATCGACATTCGCCTAAGTTCGAAAATATCCCAAGTGGTGAGCAATCCTCACACTCGGGGGCTTAACTGCGAACACGTTTTTGCTTAAGTTAAAAACAAACTCAATCAAACAGACGATTGAAAGCCAAATACGAATAAATACAAAGGGTAAACCGTGGATAAACATTTCGTACGGAAGCAAATGTGCTCGGGCCTAAGGCCTGAAGGAAGTTTTAAGGGATACAATTCCACTCGGCATACCGAGGCGAATATAAGTGTTTCTGCCAAAGACCAAGTTTTTTAAACGGGTGACGTGCTGGCTGGCTCGACAAAAGTGTCCAAGTCGATGCCTTCAGCGATTCTGGTGGCTGCCTCAATGAAGGTTTCCATGAAGTCTTCAAACTGGAGTTTCTTCGTGTTTACCACCTGGAGCTCCTTCAGCTTCTCTTCCCTCACGTCCCTGCAATGGACCCTGACAAATGATAACGTCACGTCAGCCCCACAGCGAGCAGTAGATTTCTTCCAGGCCTGCACTCGACTGGGAAGTTCATTCAGGCAAGCCATTATAGAGTCGAGGTCGAGCTGAAGAGTGTCCTCGGGCCATAGCTCCTTGTCGATTCTCTCCATGGCAGAATTCAGTCGGGCAATATACGCCTGGACGCCTTGGAGCCAGAAGTTGAGTCTCAGCATTCATGGCCACTACATCTGCGACTGGTGACTTAGTGGGATCCAGATTAGGCTCAACCTCCTCTGTCTCCTTCTCGAAGTCTTGGCAGAATTTTGTTGAAGAGTTGGAATGGGAGGAGAATCGGTGACTGCGACCTTCAAAGGTTTTACAAACTTCAGTCGACAAGAAACACTTACCGTCGAGCGGGATATACATCTTCCTCGAGAATTTGCCCAAGTGCTTCTCCAGTCTGTTGCTCCGTTTGTTCAACTGCTTGGCCCTTTTAACGAGGTCCACACGCTCTTGCTTCAACTTTGCGTTCTCCTCCTCCAGTTTCTTGGCGGCTATCGGCTTCTGATCTGCAGCTTCAGTCTTGTCCCTGGCCACTCGTTGGGCGTCAGCAAGTGCTTTGTCCTTCTCCTCCAGTGCCTTCTTTATGGAATCTAAAGAAACAACATTGTTGAGTCGCACTTGGAGTCGACGGTTTTCATTGCGTACGTCTGTTCGAGTGAGAGCACTCGGTTCAAAACATGAAGAGTGAAGAGGGGAATGTTGGGGAACGTCGCATGGGAAACAAAACTTTTCCTACGCACACGCAAGATCTATCCATGGTGATGAGCATCTACGAGAGGGAGAGTGGATCTACATACCCTTGTAGATCGCTAAGCGGGAAGCGTTAAGAAACGCGGTTGGTGTAGTCGAACGTCTTCGCGATCCAAATCGCCGAGCGTCCCACGATCTCATCACGATCCGTCCCGCGATCCAATCACGATCCGTCCCGCGAACTCATCACGATCCGTCCCGCGATCCAATCATGATCCATCCCGTGAACTCGTCATGATCCGTCCCGTGAACTCATCACGATCCGTCTCGCGATCTTGATCACGGTCCTTCCGATCTAGCACCGAACGGACGACACCTCCATATTTAGCACACGTACAGCTCGTTGATGATCTCCGTCTTCTTGATCCAGCAAGAGGCAGCGGAGAGGTAGAAGAGTTCTCCGGTAGCGTGAAGGCGCTCCGGAGATGGTGGTGGAGTTATTCCGGAAGGGCTTCGCCTAAGCACTACAGATATCCGATCTAGAGGAGAAACTATGCACTAGAGGAACGGGCATCACGTGGCTAAAAATTCTGTGCCAAAACCCTAAAACCTCTAGTATATATAAGAGGAAGAGAGGAGGCTTGGCGCAAGGGCAAATCCTACTAGGAGGCTTCGGCTGAAGCTAGGGAGGAGAGTCCTCCTCCTCCTCCAATCCTAGTAGGATTAGGACTCTTCCTTTTTTTGCCTTTTTGCCATTTTTCCACCTTTTATCTTTCGGATTTTCTTCCCTAACCGCATGGGCCTTGTGTGGGACTTCCACCAGCCCACAAAAGGCTGGTGTTTACTCTCCCACAGCCCATGAAGCCTCTTGGGTCGAAATACCCCTCCCGATGGTCTCTCGGTACACTACCAGCACTCCCGGTACATTACCGATGAGCCCGAAACTTTTCCGCCGACAAAAATACGACTTCCTATATATCAATCTTTACCTCCGGACCATTCTGGAGCTCCTCGTGACGTCTAGGATCTCATCCGGGACTCCGAACAACCTTCGGTCACTACCATACATAACTCTATACTATCGAAATGTCACCAAACCTTAAGTGTGCAGACCCTACGGGTTCGAGAACTATGTAGACATGACCGAGACACCTATACGGTCAATAACCAATAGCGGGACCTGGATGCCCATATTGGTTCCTACATATTCTACGAAGATCTTTATCGATCGAACCCCTATGTCAAGGATTCAGTTAATCCCGTATGATGTTCCCTTTGTTCTTCGGTATGTTACTTGCCCGAGATTCGATCGTCGATATCTCCATACCTAGTTCAACCTCGTCACCGGCAAGTCTCTTTAATCGTTCTGTAATACAAGATCCCGTGACTAACACTTAGTCACATTGCTTGCAAGGCTTGTTGTGATGTTGTATTACCGAGTGGGCCCTGAGATACCTCTCTGTCACACGGAGTAACAAATCCCAGTCTTGATCCATACCAACTCAACAGACACCCTCAGAGATACCTGTAGAGTACCTTTATAGTCACCTAGTTACGTTGCGACGTTTGATACACATAAGGCTCTCCTCCGGTGTCAGTGAGTTGCATGATCTCATGGTCATAGGAACATATACTTGACATGCAGAAAACAATAGCAATAAGCTGACACAATCATATGCTACGTTTGTAGTTTGGGTCTTGTCCATCACACCATTCTCCTAATGATGTGATCCCGTTATCAAATGACATCTCATGTCCATGGCTAGGAAACCTTAACCATCTTTGATCAACGAGCTAGTCTATTAGAGGCATACTAGGGACACAGTTTTGTCTATGTATCCACACATGCATCTAAGTCTCCGATCAATACAATTAAAGCATGGATAATAAATGATTATCATGAACAAGGAAATATGATAATAACTAATTTATTATTGCCTCTAGGGCATATTTCCAACAGTCTCCCACTTACACTAGAGTCAATAATCTAGTTCACATCACCATGTGATACGCATTGTTATGAATCTAACACCCAATGAGTTCTGGGGCTCGATCATGCTTTGCATGTGAGAGAGGTCTTATAGTCAACGGGTCTGCGACATTCAGATCCGAGTGTACTTTGCAAATCTCTATGTCAAACCGTAAATACTGCTACCACACTCTAGTTGGTACTATTCCAAATGGCTGCTCCACTAGATGTATCCAGATTACTACTACGAGTCATCCGGATTGGTGTTAAAGCTTGCATCAACGTAACTCTTTACGACGAACTCTTTATCACCTCCATAATCGAGAAACATCTCCTTAGTCTTTTAGTCACTAAGGATAATCTTGACCGCTGTCCAGTGATCCAATCCTGGATCACTTCTGTACCCCTTGACTGACTCATGGCAAGGCACACACCAGGTGCGGTACATAGCATGGCATAATATAGAGCCTATGGCTAAGGCATAGGGGACGACGTTCATCCTTTATCTTTCTTCTGCCGTTGTCGAGCTTTGAGTCTCACTCAACTTCACACCTTACAAATCAAGCGAGAACTCTTTCTCTGACTAATCCATTTTGAACTCTATCAAAATCTTGTCAAGGTATGTACTCATTGAAAGTCTCATCTAGCATCTTGATCATCTCTATAGATCTTGATGGTCAACAATTACGTAGCTTTATCCAGGTATTCCTTTGAAAAACACTTTTCAAACAACCGTTTATGCTTTCCAAAAATTCTACATCATTCCCGAATAGCAATATGTCATCCACATATACTTATCAGAAACTCTATAGTGCTCCCACTCACTTTATTGCAAATACAAGTTTCTCATAAACTTTGTATAGATTTAAAAACTTTGATCACCTTATCAAAGTGTATATTCCAACTCCGAGCATTGGGGAACGTTATATGGGAAACAAAAAATTTCCTACGCACACGCAAGATCTTACCATGGTGATGAGCATCTACGAGAGGGAGAGTGGATCTACATACCCTTGTAGATCGCTAAGCGGGAAGCATTAAGAAACGCGGTTGGTGTAGTCGAATGTCTTCATGATCCAAATCGCCGAGCGTCCCGTGATCTCATCATGATTTATCCCGCAATCCAATCACGATCCGTCCTGCGAACTCATCATGATCCGTCCCGCGATCTCATCACGATCCGTCCCACGATCTCATCATGACCTGTCTCACAATCTTGATCACAATCCATCCCGCTAACTCATCATGATCCGTCCCGTGATCTCATCACGATCCGTCTCGCGATCTTGATCACGGTCCTTCCAATCTAGCGCCGAACGGACGACACCTCCGTGTTCAGCACACGTACAGCTTGATGACGATCTCCGCCTTCTTGATCCAGCAAGAGGGAGCGGAGAGGTGGAAGAGTTCTCCGGTAGCGTGACGGCGCTCTGGCGATGGTGGTGGAGCTATTCCGGCAGGGCTTTGTCTAAGCACTGCAGAAATCCGATCTATATGAGAAACTATGCACTAGAGGAACGGGTAGCACGTGGCTGAAAATCTTGTGCCAAAACCCTAAAATCCTCTAGTATATATAGGAGGAGAGGAGGAGGAGGCTTGGCCCCCAAAGAGGCAGCCCATGGGTCGGCCAAACCAAGGAGGGAGGAGTCCTCCTCCTCCACTCCTAGCAGGATTAGGACTCCTTCCTTATTTGGCCCTTTTTTTTTGTCTTTTTCCACCTTTTTCCTTTTGGGCTTTTCTTCCCAGCCGCATGGGCCTTGTGTGGGACTTACACAAGCCCATAAAGGGATGGTATTTACTCTCCCACAGCCCATATAGCCTCTTGGGTCGAAATACCCCTCCCGATGATCCCCCGGTACACTACCGACACTCCCGATACACAAACGATGAGCCCGAAACTTTTTCGCGACCAAAACAGGACTTCCTATATATCAATCTTTACCTCCGAAGCATTCCGGAGCTCCTCATGACGTCCGGGATCTCATCCGGAACTCCGAACAAGCTTCGGTCACCACCATGCATAACTCTATACTACCGAAACGTCACCAAACCTTAAGTGTGCAGACCCTGCGGGTTCGAGAACTATGTAGACATGACCGAGACTCTACGGTCAATAACCAATAGCGGGACCGAGATGCCCATATTGGTTCCTACATATTCTACAAAGATCTTTATCTGTCGAACCTCTATGTCAAGGATTTAGTTAATCCCGTATGATGTTTCCCTTTGTTCTTCGGTATGTTACTTGCCCGAGATTCGATCATCGGTATCTGTATACCTAGTTCAACCTCGTTACCGGCAAGTATCTTTACTCGTTCCATAATACAAGATCCCGTGGCTACCACTTAGTCACATTCCTTGCAAGGCTTCTTGTGATGTTGTATTACGGAGTGGGCCCTGAGATACCTCTCCGTCACACGGAGTAACAAATCCCAGTCTTGATCCATGCCAACCCAACAGACACCTTCGGAGATACTTGTAATGCACCTTTATAGTCACCCTGTTACGTTGCGACGTTTGATACACACAAGGCACTCCTTCGGTGTCCGTGAGTTGCATGATCTCATGGTCAAAGGAACATATACTTGGCATGCAGAAAACAGTAGCAATAAACTGACACGGTCATATGCTACATTTGTAGTTTGGGTCTTGTCCATCACACCATTCTCCTAAGGATGTGATCCCGTTATCAAATGACATCTCATGTCCATGGCTAGGAAACCTTAACCATCTTTGATCAATGAGCTAGTCTATTAGAGGCATACTAGGGACATGGTTTTGTCTATGTATCCACACATGCATCTAAGGCTCCGATCAATACAGTTATAGCATGGATAATAAACGATTATCATGAAGAAGGAAATATGATAATAATTAATTTATTATTGCCTCTAGGGCATATTTCCAACACCGAGATGCATGCTTCAGTCCATAGAAGGATCACTGAAGCTTGCTCACCTTTTAGCATCCTTAGGACTGACAAAACCTTCTGGTTGTATCTCATACAACCTTTCCTTAAGGAAGGAAACGATGTTTTGGCATCCATATGCTAGATTTCATAATGGAAAAATGCAGCAACTGCTAAAATAATTCCAACAGACTTTAGCATCGCTATGAGTGAGAAAGTCTCATCGTAATCAACTCCTTGAACTTGCCAGAAACTTCTTTGCGACAAGTCGAGCTTTATAAATGGTGACATTCACCATCAGCATATGTCTTCATTTTAAAGATCCATTTGTACTCAACGACCTGCCGTCCAACGAGCAAGTCTACCAAAGTCTATACTTGGTTTTCATATATGGATCCTTTCTCAGATTTCATGGCCTCTAATGATTTGTCGGAATCCGGGCCCATCATCGCTTCTCCATAGCTCGTAGGTTCATCGTTGTCCAACAACATGACCTCCAAGACAGGGTTGTCGTACCGCTCAGGAGCAGTACACGTCCTTGTCGACCTACGAGGTTCGATAGTAACTTGATCCGAAGCTTCATGATCATTATCATTAACTTACTCTTCAACTAACGTAGGCTTCACAGAAACATCTTCATGCACTGCACTACTCTCTGGTTGAACAAAGGTTCAACAACCTCATCAAGTTCTATCTTCCTCCCACTCAATTCTTTCAAGAGAAACTTTTTCTCGAGAAAGGACCCAGTTTTAGCAACAAACATTTTATGCTTGGATCTGAGATAGAAGGTTCACCCAACTGTCCTTAGGGTATTCTATGAAGATGCATTTGTCCTCTTTGGATTCGAGCTCATTAGGTGAAAACATTTTCCACACAAGTGTTGCAGCCCCAAACATTAAGAAATGACAGCTTAGGTTTCTATTAAACCATAATTCACACGGTGTCATCTCAATGGATTTAGATGGTGCCCTATCTAAAGTGAATGTAGTTGTCTCCAATGCATAACCCCAAAACGATAGTGGTGAAAGGACAAGAGACATCATAATTCGCACCATATCCAATAGAGCACGACTATGACGTTCGGACACACCATCACACTATGGTGTTCCAGGTGGCGTGAGTTGTGAAACAACTTTCACATTGTCTTAAGTTGTATACCAAACTCGTAACTCAGATATTCACCTCCACGATCATATCGCGGACATTTTATCTTCTTGTCACGGTGATCTTAAACTTCACTCTGAATTTGCTTGAACTTTTTCAAACGATTCAGACTTGCATTTCATTAAGTAAATATACACTATTATTTACTCAAATCATCAGTGAAGGTAAGAAAATAACGATATCCACCGCATGCTACAAGACTCATTGGATTGCATACATCAACACGTATCATTTCCAATAAATCACTTCCCGCTCCATCAAACCAGAAAACGGGGTCCTTAGTCATCTTGCCCAAGAGGCATGGTTCGCATGTCTCAACCGATTCAAAATCGAATGAGTCCAAAGATCCATCAGCATGGAGTTTCTTCATGTGCTTTATACCAATATGACATTTAGCGGCAGTGCCACAAGTATGTGGTACTATCATTATTAACTTTGTATCTTTTGGCATCAATGTTATGAACATGTGTATTACTACGATCAATATTCAACAAACCATTCTCACTGGGTGCATGACCATTGAAGGTATTATTCATGTAAACAGAATAACCATTATTCTTTAACTTAAATGAATAACTGTGTTGCAATAAACACGATCTAATCACGTTCATGCTCAACGCAAAACACCAAATAACATTTATTTAGGTTCGTCACTAATCCCGAAGGTAGAGAGAGCGTGCGATGTTGATCACATCAACCTTGGAAACATTTCCAACACACATCGTCACCTCACCCTTAGCTAGTACTTCGTTTATTCCGTAGCTTTTATTTCGAGTTACTAACATTTAGCAATCGAACCGGTATCCAATATCCATGTGCTACTAGAAGTACTAGCAAGGTACACATAAATAAAACGTATATCAAATATACTTCTGTCGATGTTTCCAGCCTTCTTATCTACCAAGTATCTAGGGTTGTTCCGCTTCAGCGACCGCTCTCCTCATAATCGAAGCACTTAGTCTCGGGTTTGGGATCAACTTTGGGTTGCTTCACTAGAGCAGCAACTGAATTGCTATCCATGAAGTTTTCCTTCCTTGCTCCCTCCCTTCTCGAAACTAGTGGTTTGACTAACCATCAACACTTGACGCTCCTTCTTGATTTCTATCTTTGTGGTGTCAAACATCGCGAACAACTCAGGGGTCATTATTTCTATCCCTAGAATTTTATAGTTCATCACCAAGTTCTAGTAGCTTAGTGAAAGTGACTTGGAGAATTATATCAATCACTATCTTATCTGGAAGATGAACTCCCACTTGATTCAAGCGATTGTAGCACATAGATAATCTAAGCACATGCTCAATGATTGAGCTATTATCTTTCATATTACAGGTAAACAATCTTGTTGGAGATCTCATATCTCGCAACATGGGCATGAGCCTGAGATCCTAATTTCAGCTATTAGAACATCTCATATGTTCTGTGACGTTCAAAATGTTTCGGAGCCTCAATTCTAAGTTGTAATGCATGACGGACTAAACTATCAAGTAGTTATCAGAACGTGCCTGTCAGATGTTCACAACATCAACAAACAACGCTAGAGGGGTTGGCGCACCGAGTGGTGCATTAAGGACATAAGCCTTTTGTGCAACAATGAGGACAATCCTCAGATCACGGAGCCAGTCCGCAATATTGCTACCATCATCTTTCAACTCTATTTCTCTAGGAACATATAAAAATTCAAGGTAGCTACAACGTGAGCTAGTAATCTACAACACAGTTTGGAAAGACACTACTGACTATGTTCATGATAATGAGTTCAATTAACCGTATTACTTAAGAACTCCCACTCAAATTGACATCCCTCAGTCATTCGAGTGATACATGATCCAAATTCACCAACTCAAGTCCGATCATCACGTGAGTTGAGGTGGTTTCAATGGTGAACATCATCATGTTGATCATATCTACTATATAACTCATGTTCGACCTTTCGATCTCTTGTGTTCTGAGGCCATGTCTGTACATGCTAGGCTCGTCAAGTTTAACCCGAGTGTTCTGCATGTGCAACACTAGCTTGCACCCGTTGTATGTGAACATAGAGTCTATCACACCCGATCATCACGTGGTGTCTCAACACGACGAACTTTCGCAACGGTGCACACTCGGGGAGAACACAATTCATCTTGAAATTTAAGTGAGGGATCACCTTATAATGCTACCATCGTCCTAAGCAAAACAAGGTGCATAAAAGGATTAACATCACATGCAATTCATAAGTGACATGATATGGCCAAGAACTTGTGCTTTTGATCTCCATCTTGAAAGCACCCGCATGATCTCCATCGTCACCGGCAAGACACCATGATCTCCATCATCTTGATCTCCATCAACGTGTCGCCATCGGGGTTGTCATGCCCAGCATGCTTCTACTACTATTGCTACCGTTTAGCGATAAAGTAAAGCATTACATAGTTCTTAATGATTGACACGTAGGTCATACAATAATTAAAGACAACCCTATGGCTACTGTAGGTTTCCATACTCATCGACATGCAAGTCGTGATAATCTATACATCACATGATCATCTCATACATCACATATATCACGTCATGTAATTGGCCATATCATATCACAACATACCCTCCAAAAACAAGTTAGACGTCCTCTAATTGTTGTTACATGTTTTACGTGGTTGCTACGGGTATCTAGCAAGAACAATTCTCATCTACGCAAAAAACACAATAGTGATACACTAGTTGCTTTTCAACCTTCTCAAGGACCACCTTTGTCGAATCCGATCCAACTAAAGTGAGAGAAACTGGCACCCGCAAGCCATCTATGCAACAAGTTGCGGTTGAGGGAACCAGTCTCTCGTAAGCGTACGAGTAATGTTGGTCCGGGCTGCTTCATCTCACAATACCGCTAAACCAAAACACGACCAAGGGAGGAGCAATGTAAGCATCAACGCCCACAAACTCTTTGTGTTCTACTCGAGATCTCATCTACACATAGACCTAGCTCATGATGCCACTGTTGGGGAACGTCGCATGGGAAACAAAAAAATTCGTACGCACACACAAGATCTATCCATGGTGATGAGCATCTACGAGAGGGAGAGTGGATCTACATACCCTTATAGATCGCTAAGCAGGAAGCCTTAAGAAACGCGGTTGGTGTAGTCGAACGTCTTCGCGATCCAAATCGCCGAGCGTCCCTCGATCTCATCACGATCCGTCCCGCGATCCAATCACGATCCGTCCCGCGAACTCATCACGATCCGTCCCGCGATCCAATCACGATCCGTCCCGCAAACTCATCACGATCCGTCCCACGAACTCATCACGATCCGTCTCGCGAGCTTGATCACGGTCCTTCCGATCTAGAGCCAAACGGACGACACCTCTGCGTTCAGCACACGTACAGCTCGATGACAATCTCTGCCTTCTTGATCCATCAAGAGGGAGCGGAGAGGTAGAAGAGTTCTCTGGCAGCGTGACGGCGCTCCAGAGATGGTGGTGGAGTTATTCCGGCAGAGCTTCGCCTAAGCACTGAAGAAATCCGATCTAGAGGAGAAACTATGCACTGGAGGAACGGGCAGCACGTGGCTAAAAATTCTGTGCCAACACCCTAAAACCTCTAGTATATATAAGAGGAAGAGGAGGCTTAGCGCAAGGGCAAATCCTACTAGGAGGCTTCGGCCGAAGCTAGGGAGGAGAGTCCTCCTCCTCCTCCAATCCTAGTAGGATTAGGATTCTTCCTTTTTTGCCTTTTTGCCTTTTTTTCACCTTTTATCTTTGGGCTTTTCTTCCCTAACCGCATGGGCCTTGTGTGGGACTTTCACCATCCCACAAAAGGCTGGTGTTTACTCTCCCACAGACCATGAAGCCTCTTGGGTTGAAATATCCCTCCCTATGGTCTCCCGGTACACTACCGGCACTCCCAGTACATTACCGATTAGCCCGAAACTTTTCCGGCGACAAAAATGGGACTTCCTATATATCAATCTTTACCTCCGGACCATTCCGGAGCTCCTCGTGACATCCGTGATCTCATCCGGGACTTCGAACAACCTTCGGTCACCACCATACATAACTCTATACTACCGAAACGTCACCGAACCTTAAGTGTGCAGACCCTGCGGGTTCGAGAACTATGTAGACATGACCGAGACACCTCTACGGTCAATAACCAATAGAGGACCTGGATGCCCATATTGGTTCCTACATATTCTACGAAGATCTTTATCGGTCGAACCCCTATGTCAAGGATTCAGTTAATCTCGTAAGATGTTCCCTTTGTTCTTTGGTATGTTACTTGCCCGAGATTCGATCGTCGGTATCTCCATAACTAGTTCAACCTCGTTACCGGCAAGTCTCTTTACTCGTTCCATAAAACAAGATCCCGTGACTAACACTTAGTCACATTGCTTGCAAGGCTTGTTGTGATGTTCTATTACCGAGTGGGCCTTGAGATACCTCTCCATCACATGGAGTAACAAATCCCAGTCTTGATCCATACCAACTCAAAGACACCCTCGGAGATACCTATAGAGTACCTTTATAGTCACCCAGTTACGTTGCGATGTTTGATACACACAAGGCACTCCTCCGGTGTCAGTGAGTTGCATGATCTCATGGTCATAGGAACATATACTTGACATGCAGAAAACAATAGCAATAAGCTAACACGATCATATGCTACATTTGTAGTTTGGGTCTTGTCCATCACACCATTCTCCTAATGATGTGATCCCGTTATCAAATGACATCTCATGTCCATGGCGAGGAAACCTTAACCATCTTTGATCAGCGAGCTAGTCTATTAGAGGCATACTAGGGACACAGTTTTGTCTATGTATCCACACATGCATCTAAGTTTCTGATCAATACAATTAAAGCATGGATAATAAACGATTATCATGAACAAGGAAATATGATAATAACTAATTTATTATTGCCTCTAGGGTATATTTCCAACAGGGAATGGAGAAAGTCAACAGTAATTACCTCCCAGAGACTTCAGCTCAGCACGCGCTCGCTCCAGAGCATTGTTGGAGGCATCCAGATCCACTCGCAACCGGTTCCTCTCATCCTCCACGTCCTTGTACTTTGTCCCAAGTTCGCAAGCCCTCTGAAACCAACAAAAGACAGGAATTCAATCGGCAAGTGGTGCCTAGGACAGTCGACTGGGTTATGAACACCAGCGAATGATTATCTTACAACCTTGGAACAACCTAAGAAGAATTCAAGCAAAAAGTCCACTCGACATGTCGAGTGGCCCTGGCGCTCCGCATGTCGTAAACAAATTCAAAGCTGTCTCTAGTAAGACCCCTGCCAGTGCAAGCACTCGACAGTGGTCTCGGGGACTACACCCAGTGGGTGCACTCAGAGTGCCCCCACTGAGACGCTTAATTCTCAATCCGTTGAGTAACTCGTCAGAAAAAAATGCACTTGACATGTCGAGTGACTCTAGTACTCCGCGTACGACAAGTTTTCAAGACTACTGCTTATCGTCTGCTATTAACAGTAGCCTCGGGGACTACATCCAGTGGGTGCACTTAGCATGCCCCAACTGGTTATTAAAACATTCGACAAGGTCAGCCTTGTCAGAACACTCTCTAGTCACTCAATCCGTCGAGTGACGATCCGCCGAGTGATGCACCTCCCTACTCTGTGAAGTTCAATCTATCCTTATGCAGCGTCATATCATGGTTTGTCAATAATATCCATGAAACCTACAAGGTAGCTTCGGGGCGGTGTGGTCCACGGCGAAATGTATCCCACATACAATAACCTCTAAGACCCATGCCGATGCAAACACTCGACAGCGGTCTCGGGGACTACACCCAGTGGGTGCACTTAGCGGGCCCCACTGGATCTGCTGACTCTCGATCAGTCGAGTGGCAGAAAAATCCATCATTGGAATATCCATCACTCTGAGAAGTGCAGTCTAACCTTATGCAGCATCATATCATGGTTTGTCAATAATATCCATGAAACCTGCAACGTAACTGTGGAGTGAGGGATACGACAAGCTCTAAGACCCTTGCCGATGCAAGCAATCGATAGTGGTCTCGGGGACTACACCCAGTGGGTGCACTCAGAGTGCCCCCACTGAGACGGTTAACTCTCGATCCATCGAGTAACTCGTAAAAAAATGCACTCGACATGTCGAGTGACTCTAGTACCACGCGTACTATCGATCCCAATCCTACTCGACTACGATCCAATCTATTCGAGTGGAGAAACTTCAAACATTCTACAACAATCAGCCAGTGGGTGCACAGTCAAGAAAAGACAGGAATTCAATCAGACATGTACTTACAATCGAACTTACTCGGACATTGGTGCGGAGGGCTGCACGGACGTCGTAAGGCAGCTTGCTGGCCTCGTACGCCTCCTTGGTTCGCAGCATTATCTGCTCCGCCTGGATCATAGCCTCCTTCGCAGCTCCGGTCTGATATTCCGGGACGCGATACAGAGAGAAAGCCGTCACAGGCGGAATCGGCATAGTTGCTAGGACAGCTGAGGCAGTCTGAGCGGGTCCAGTTGGAGTCGATGTCACAATGGTCGAGACAGCTGGAGGAGCGTTCGACAGAGGTGCTGCAGGTTCAGCTCTGAGTTGTGTCGAGTCACCTATCCCCTATGAGGACTCTGCAATCGAGCACTGAAGCGCCTGCGCTGATGAAGCTCTTAGCGTGTGAGTGTGCGAAGTGTCCAAGTGCTCCTCGTCATCTTCCACCTGAATGATCTCTACATCAACAACCGATAGTGTTAACATTTACATGTAACGAGTCCCATTCGGATGAATCAACAACTTACTAACCTCTATGGGAAGTGGCAGCATCAGCAGTGTCAATGTCCATCACCTCCCCTCCGTCTCGATGAGGCAAGGTTACAGACGTAGCAGCTCTGACGGATCGAACATCATTCAGTCAAACTACAACTCAAGGTCACAGTCGACAGAAAGAATTCGAGAATAAATACTTACGTGGAGACGACAGACACCGCCATCCTCATGTGAGGCAGAGCTTTGCGAGGTTTGGTTGCGATTTGCTTGGGCTGCTTGACCAGCCTCTCACTTGACTCAAAAGTTGACGGGAGACTCCGCTTCGGGTTCTTCTCACTAGGGCCCGGAGCGCTGTCCTCGACAGCTGCCGGATCCTGGCGGGACTTGGTGCGGCCTTCGTGCCAGGGAGGTGACTCGACTTCTTCCTCTTCGCCGGAGTCCTCGTATTCATCCTCGGAGTCGGAGAGGTTGTCGCCGCCCATGCTGCCACCCTCGCTCGCTATGCCATCTTCAGGTTGGTTCCCATTGGGGACTGGCGAGTGCAAGTTTGTCCATTCCTACTTGGTTCCAACAAGGAAGTCAGTTTAAAAAATCAATGTATGTCACTCGACAACACAAGTACTTCAGTCGACAAAGTACAACTTACAAGATTCTTCGGTGGGTTCTCGGCTGAGAAAGGGAGGATCCTCTTGGCCCTCGTGGAGTTGTCGCATGCCCCGGTGATGCTTCGAAGCCACTGCTCGACATTCTTCTGTTGAACCTCCTCTGGATGCGTTCTGGTCGAGTCCTCTGGGGCCGCATAATGCCACATGGTGTGATCTTTGGCTTGGATAGGCTAAATACGTCGACTGAGAAAAGTCTCCAATAGATCCAGGCTAGTCACTCCACCCCGGACCAATTTTACCATGGCGTCCACCAAGGTTACAACCTGATCCTGTTCCTCTTCAGTCACCTTTAAGGACTTGGGGGCAGCTGGGCGGTCAGATGTGTAAGGGGGAAGGCCAGTCGACATGTTGGGTGAAGCTGCATCCTTGCAATAAAACCAAGTCGACTGCCAGCCCCTAACAGACTTAGGGAAAGTCATGGCAGGGAAAGATCGTTGTGCGCTCTTCTAAAGCCCCAACCCTCCCCCCCCCCACACAGCTACAACACATGGGTTTTTCCACCCGACGGGTCTGCTTTCTTCACCGTCTGAGATCTAACCGTAAAAATGTGCTTAAAGAGTCCCTAGTGGGGAGGACACCCCAGGAAGCACTCGCACAAAGTTACAACGACGACAAGTAGGCAATGGTGTTTGGTGGGAGATGATGCAGCTGAGCACCAAAGAAATTCAAAAACCCTCAAAAGAATGGATGCGGAGGCATGGAGAAACCTCTTTCGACATGGGAGAGGAGAGGACCTGCTCCCCGTCGCGCGGCTCCGGCTTGCGCTCTCCCCCCGGCAACCTCCATGCTCCTTCCACCACGAGCCCATCGGAGACCAAGCCGTCGATGTCCTGGCGGGCGACCACCGAAGGGAGGAAGTCACCTTGCATCCATCCCATCGGCGCGGTGAACCGAGTGGTCGAGGGCTTTTTGCCCTTGACCTTCGCCGCCCCCTTCTTGGCCTACTCCACCTTCTCCGTCGCGTTCTTTGTCATCAGCGCGGAGGCTCTCGTCAGGGAGGAACGGAGTGGGGCGCTGGAGGCAGAGGAGGTGGAGGAAAGGAGGAAGAATGGGCGGAGGTATTGTGCAAATCGCGGCGCGTGAAGCTTTATACTCCGCCGAGTGTCCCACTGACCAGTGGGCCTGCAAGATCTCCATGCACGCCAACCGCAGACGACGCCCAGTACGTGGCGATATGACCGGCACGAGAATCGAGGCGTCGTGCCTCCACTTGCCCTGATCATGGCATCATCATCGCACACGCGCGCGCTTCCCAAATTTTTGTATCCCGCAAAATCCGGGTCTGACAGACCGTCCCGTCACCTCCAAAGATGCTTTCAGTTCACTCGAAGCAAAATAGGCATTGAACATCCACTCGGGCACTTTTAAGGCTGAATGGATCCGGGCGAACGGAGAAGAATTCAATCGACACAAGTTTCGTTGAAGCCCCGAATATCATTCGGAAGACTTTGCGTGTCGATCCTGAATTGACGTTAATACTCAGAGTTCAGTCGACGCAAGTTTCATTGAAACCCCGAATATCATTCGGAAGATTTGATGCCCTAACTCAAGATTGACATTGATACTCCATTTCACCACTCGAACCCCGACCCATTCGGGGGCTAATGACGAGGATATGTACCTAGGGTAGGGTCCTAGGCAAGGCCTACATACCCTACCTAAGGACACTGCATTGGAAGACTTGAAGATCAAGCATAAACTTCTGAGTGAATTCCAGGAGACGTTCAAGGTCACTCGACAGGATATCCACTCGGAGACTCCTTCCTTCACTCGGTGGTCGTGTGTCACTCGGAAGACCTTATTATCACTTGACACCAGAAGACCAGGAGCCATCATTAAGAGCCTAACGGGCAGACGGTGATTCAATCGTCATTAATAGCTTTTATTACGAACGTTACCAGTAACGGCAGACTTTAACCCCACGATCGGACCCTTAGATGTTGGGTAATTATGAGGGGCAGCAAACTCTATATAAGCCATCCCTCCCCTCCTGCACAAGGGTTCGCAACCACTGTAATCTCTATATTCCACACGACATAAGCTCCTGAGCACTGAGACGTAGGGCTGTTACCTCCACGAGAGGGGCCTGAACTCATACATCCGTATGTACACCCTCGCCGTAGCTAGGACTCTGCCCTCCCCTTACGTACCCCTACCATCTACTGTCAGGCTCGTTCTCACGACACCGTTAGTGTTGGTGTTGGTGTTGCTAGCCGTTGTCGGCCGAGCTGCCCACCTCGCGCGTTGGTGCTGGCGAGCTGCCCGCCACGCGTGTTGGTGCTGGTGCTGCTAGCCGCTGTTGGCTGAGCTGCCCGCCACGCGTGTGCTAGCCTGTTCAACGGCGAGCGCGAGTGGAGCACGAAGCAAAGGCAAAGGCAAGACCGAAGCACGGGCGCTCAAGACGGAGCACAGCCGCGAGCGAAACATGGGCGGGCGCGAAGGAGCAAAGACACGACCGGAGCATGGGCACGGGCAGGCGCGACCCCGTGGCTTCGTCGCCGACGCGGGCGGAAGCTCAGGGCGGCGGCGCATGAGCTCGAGGCAGTTCAAAAAATGACTCCCACCGGCTGTGCTCAACGAAATGTTAGGGGACATGCTACAAAATGCGTCCGCCTCCCGTTGGGCGTACCAGCTGACCCAAATGAAAAAACCAACCGGAACGCGCAGACAACCGATCCAAACTAAAAAAAAAACCGGTGTCCATTTGGCTTTTTTCGTTGGAGTTGCTCTTAGCCCCGCTGGGAAAGGGCGGTCTGTGTTTCGTCCAAAAGGATGGTTCCGGCCAGCACTGCCCAGTCGGGCCCAGTGCCCACTACCACTGTCCACTGGAGTGCCGTTATGGACTCATGGTGTCTGATGTGGAGCGTAATACACTACTGCATTGCCTTGTGCACATTTCAAGTAGCTGCAAATTTTATGCAACTTGCACGCATGATTATTATTTTCGTTTTTAAAAGAGAAAGTACTCAAGGATTAGAGATATTTTCGGGTAATTCCGGGGGGGGGGGGGGGTCCGTAAACCTCCGTAGATGGGCCCGTTGGTTTAGAATTACTGGGCTGCGCGCTACTCCATCCATGGCGTAGGACGCACAATGCTGGCACTATAAATTCCCACCCACCATTTTGCCTGTTCCCCATCGCTGGACTCCTCTGCCCCCTCCTCTTGAGCAAATCATGGCGCTTACTCGCCTCCTGCTCGTCATTCTCGGCGCCGCATTACCACTGATCTTCTTCTCCAGTGCAGGTAATTAATCACGGAGACGTACAGACCAAGTCAGCTATTTTTGGAAGCAGCTACCGCCGGCGCACTCATGTAACCATGACGTTTTTTTTTTTGTTTCTGTGCATCGCAGAGGCCGGCGAGGTGGGTGTGTGCTACGGCAGGGTCGGGGACAACCTGATGGACCCTGCGGCGGTGGTGCAGCTGCTGAAGAAGAACGGCATCACGACGGTGAGGGTGTACGACACCGACCCGGCCGTGCTGCGGGCGATGGCCAACACCGGCATCAAGTTGGTGGTGGCGCTGCCCAACGAGATGCTGGCCTCCGCGGCCGGCGACCCGTCGTACGCGCTCCGGTGGGCGAGGAGCAACCTGCTGCCGTATTACCCGGCCACGGACATCCGTGGGGTGACCGTCGGGAACGAGGTCTTCCAGCAGGCGCCGCAGCTCACGCCGCAGCTCCTCCCGGCCATGCGGAACGTGCGGGCGGCGCTGGTCAGCCTGGGCCTGAGCGACGCCGTGAAGGTGACCACGCCGATCGCGCTCGACGCGCTCAAGGTGTCGTTCCCACCGTCCAGGAGCGCGTTCCGGGACGACATCGCGCGGTCGGTGATGAGCCCCATGCTCGACTTCCTGGAGCAGGCCGGCTCCTACCTCATGCTCAACATCTACCCGTACTACACGTACGCGTCTCAGCCCAGCGTGATCGACCTCAACTACGCGACGTTCCGCCCCAACGCCGGCGTCGCCGACCCCGTGACCGGCCTCAGGTACTCCAACCTCTTCGACGCCCAGCTCGACGCCGTGTATTACGCCATGGACAACCTGGAGCCCTCTGCTGGCACTGGCAGCGTGCTGCGCACCGCCGTGGGGACGGTGAGCAGGGGAAGGCGCAGCCAGCGGGTGCCCGTGAAGACCGGCGAGTCCGGGTGGTGCTCCCACTGCCCGAACATGGCGGGCGCCACAAAGGAGAACGCCTAGGCGTTCAACGCCAACCTCATCAAGCGCGCGCGCTCCGGCAACACCGGCACCCCGTACCGCCCCGACGCCGACGTCTCCGCGTACATCTTCGCCCTCTTCAACGAGAACAAGAAGCCCGCGGACGAGCAGAACTTCGGCCTCTTCTACCCGGACGGGCAGCCGGTGTACCCGGTGGACATCTGCCCCAGCCCTGCCCCCGGCCCTGCCGCGGGCAGCTGGTGCGTGGCGAACCCGACCGTCGGGGACGCGCGGCTGCAGGCTGCGCTGGACTACGAGTGCAGCAACGGGGCTGACTGCAGCGCCATCCAGCCCGGGAAGCCGTGCTACGAGCCCAACACCATGACCGCGCACGCCTCCTACGCCTTCAACGACTTGTACCAGCGCAAGGGACGGGCCAGCGGGACCTGCGATTTCGGCGGCGCCGCTTCCATCGTCTTCCAGCAACCTGCAGGTGGTGAGATGTATGCTTGTATAAGTAGTTTGTAGACTTGAGTTGAGAATATTACTTATTTCAACATTTTGCATAGGTTATCTACCTAACTTGACGAGATATACATGCATCTGCGACCCGGACATCAGCTGGTGCGTAGCGAACGCGGCGGCCGGAGACGCACGGCTCCAGGCGGCGCTGGAGTACGCGTGCGGCCACGGCGCCGACTGCAGCGCAATCCAGCCGGGCGGGCGTTGCTTCGACCCGAGACTCCGTAATACATCCATGTAATCGTATTTCTTATAGCCAGAAAATAGTATGTAACAAATCTTGTATAGTAATATCCGATTCGGTGATTGTGGGTTTTTTTCGCAAACAAATATTAAGTCCTCCGACTTCTGCTCATCTTCGTTCCCGAAAAGATAACACCCAATGTCCAAAATTAATTTCCGGCCCGAAAGAACTCATTGCTGTCCGTCGTGATGCATGGCTTTTGAAGCTGTAGAGCTTGACAAGACAGAGTATCTTTACCTGTTCGGCCCCAAAGGCTTGAAATAGCGCCGCGTTGAGCCTTGAGCCTAACCAACGCTAATTAGCATGAGGGGGCTTGGGTTCCCAGCCACCCCACCAAGGTCAACTCCAGACATTGTATTTTAAATGCAAATCGAGTCAAAATTCGAAGAAAATGATTCGATTTTGGATGAAATTGTTGAGGAACGTTGCATGAGAAACAAAAAAAATTCTACGCACACGCAACATCTATCCATGATGATGAGCTTATACGAGAGAGAGAGAGTAGATCTACATACCCTTGTAGATCGCTAAGCGGGAAGCGTTAAGAAACGCGGTTGGTGTAGTCGAACGTCTTCGCGGTCCAAATCGCCGAGCGTCCCGCGATCTCATCACGATCCGTCCCGCGATCCAATCACGACCCGTCCCGCGAACTCATCATGATCCGTCCCGCGATCTCATCACGATCCATCCCGCAAACTCATCACGATCCGTCCCGCGATCTCGTCACGATCCGTCTCGCAATCTTGATCACGGTCCTTCCGATCTAGCGCCGAACGGACGACACCTCCGCGTTCAGCACACGTACAGCTTGATGACGATCTCCGCCTTCTTGATCCAGCAAGAGGGAGCGGAGAGGTAGAAGAGTTCTCCGGCAGCGTGATGGCGCTGCGGCGATGGTGCTGGAGCTATTCCGGCAGGACTTCGCCTAAGCACTGCAGAAAACCGATGTAGAGGAGAAACTATGCATTAGATGAACGGGTAGCACGTGGCTGAAAATTCTGTGCCAAAACCCTAAAATCCTCTAGTATATATAGGAGGAGAGGAGGAGGAGGCTTGGCTGCCAAAAAGCCATCCCTTGGGTCGGCCAAAGTGGGGAGGAGAGGAGGACTCCTCCTTCAATCTTAGTAGGACTAAGATTCCTCCTTTTTTTGGCCTTTTTCCACCTTTTTCCCTTTGGGATTTTTCTCCCAGCCGCATGGGCCTTCTGTGGGACTTCCACCAGCCCACAAAAGGCTGGTATTTACTATCCCACAGCCCATGAAGCCTCTTGGGTCGAAATACCCCTCCCGATGGTCTCCCGGTACACTACCGGCACTCCCAGTACATTACCGATTAGCCCGAAACTTTTCCGGCGACAAAAATGGGACTTCCTATATATCAATCTTTACCTCCGGACCATTCCGGAGCTCCTCGTGACATCTGGAATCTCATCCGGGACTCCGAACAACCTTCGGTCACCACCATACATAACTCTATACTACCGAAACGTCACCGAACCTTAAGTGTGCAGACCCTGCGGGTTCGAGAACTATGTAGACATGACCGAGACACCTCTACGGTCAATAACCAATAGAGGACCTGGATGCCCATATTGGTTCCTACATATTCTACAAAGATCTTTATCGGTCGAACCTCTATGTCAAGGATTCAGTTACTCCCGTATGATGTTCCCTTTGTTCTTCGGTATGTTACTTGCCCGAGATTCGATCGTCGGTATCTCCATACCTAGTTCAACCTCGTTACTGCAAGTCTATTTACTCGTTCCGTAATACAAGATCCCGTGACTAACACTTAGTCACATTGCTTGCAAGGCTTTGTTGTGATGTTGTATTACCGAGTGGGCCCTGAGATACCTCTCCGTCACACGGAGTAACAAATCCCAGTCTTGATCCATGCCAACCCAACAGACACCCTCGAAGATACCTGTAGAGTACCTTTATAGTCACCCAGTTACGTTGTGACGTTTGATACACACAAGGCACTCCTCCGGTGTCCGTGAGTTGCATGATCTCATGGTCATAGGAACAGATACTTGACATGCAGAAAACAGTAGCATTAAACTGACACGATCATATGCTACATTTGTAGTTTGGGTCTTATCCATCGCATAATTCTCCTAATGATGTGATCCCGTTATCAAATGACATCTCATGTCAATGGCTAGGAAACCTTAACCATCGTTGATCAACGAGCTAGTGTATTAGAGGCATACTAGGGACATGGTTTTGTCTATGTATCCACACATGCATCTAAGTCTCCGATCAATACAATTATAGCATGGATAATAAATGATTATCATGAACAAGGAAATATGATAATAACTAATTTATTATTGCCTCTAGGGCATATTTCCAAGAGTCTCCCACTTGCACTAGAGTCAATAATCTAGTTCACATCACCATGTGATTTGCATTGTTATGAATCTAACACCCAATGAGTTCTGGGGCTCGATCATGCTTTGCATGTGAGAGAGGTCTTATAGTCAACGGGTCTGCGACATTCAGATCCATGTGTACTTTGCAAATTTCTATGTCAAACCGTAAACACTGCTACCACACTCCACTTGGTACTATTCCAAATGGCTGCTCCACTATACGTATCCAGATTGCTACTACGAGTCATCCGGATTGGTTTTAAAGCTTGCATCGAGGTGACTCTTCACGACGAACTCTTTATCACCTCCATAATCGAGAAACATCTCCTTAGTCTTTTAGTTAGGATAATCTTGACCGCTGTCGAGTGCTACATTCCAGGATCACTTTGAAACCTTCCGGCCATACTTATGGCAAGGCTGACATCGGGTCTTGTGCACAACATTGCATACATGATAGAGCCTATGGCTGAAGCATAGGGGATGACACTCATCTTTTCTCTATCTTCTGCAGTCACTGGGCATTGAGTCTTACTCAACTTTATACCTTACAAATCAGGCGAGAACTCTTTCTCTGACTGATCCATTTTGAACTCTTTCAAAATCTTGTCAAGGTATGTACTCATTGAAAGTCTCGTCAAGTATCTTGATCTATCTCTATAGATCTTGATGCTCAACAATTAGGTAGCTTTATCCAGGTCTTCCTTTGAAAAACTCTTTTCAAACAACCCTTTATGCTTTCCAGAAATTCTATATCATTTCCGATCAACAATATATCAACCACATATGCTTATCAGAAACTCTACAGTGCTCCCACTCATTTTATTGTAAATATAAGTTTCTCGTAAACTTTGTATAGACTCAAAAACTTTAATCACCTCATCAAAGTGTATATTCCAACTCCGAGATGCTTGCTTTAGTTCATAGAAGGATCACTGAAGCTTGCACACCTTTTAGCATCCTTAGGACTGACAAAATCTTCTGGTTGTATCGCATACAACCTTTCCTCAAGAAAAGAAACGATGTTTTGGCATCCATCTGCTAGATTTCATAATTGAAAAATGCAGCAACTGCTAACATAATTCTAACAAAATTTAGCATCACTACGAGAGAAAGTCACATCGCAGTCAACTCCTTGAACTTGTTGGAAACTTCTTTGCGACAAGTCGAGCTTTATAAATGGTGACATTCACCATCAGCATATGTCTTCATTTTAAAGATCCATTTGTACTCAACGACCTGCCGTCCAACGAGCAAGTCTACCAAAGTCTATACTTGGTTTTCATATATGGATCCTTTCTCAGATTTCATGGCCTCTAACCATTTGTCGGAATCCGGGCCCATCATCGCTTCTCCACAGCTCGTAGGTTCATTGTTGTCCAACAACATGACCTCCAAGACAGGGTTGTCGTACCGCTCAGGAGCAGTACACATCCTTGTCGACCTACGAGGTTCGATAGTAACTTGATCCGAAGCTTCATGATCATCATCATTTACTTCCTCTTCAACTAACGTAGGTTCCACAAAAACATCTTTCTACGCTGCGCTACTTTCTGGTTGAAATGAAGGTTCAACAACCTCATCAAGTTCTATCTTCCTCCCACTCAATTCTTTCGAGAGAAACTTTTTCTCGGGAAAGGACCCGTTTTAGCAACAAACACTTTATGCTTGGATCTGAGATAGAAGGTTCACCCAACTGTTCTTAGGGTATTCTACGAAGATGCATTTGTCCACTTTGGGTTCGAGCTCATTAGGTGAAAACATTTTCCACACAAGCGTCGTAGCCCCAAACATCAAGAAATGACAACTTAGGTTTCTATCAAACCATAATTCACACGGTGTCATCTCAACGGATTTAGATGGTGCCCTATTTAAAGTGAATGTAGTTGTCTCTAATGCACAAACCCAAAATTATAGTAGCAAAACGATAAGAGACATCATAACATGCACCATATCCAATAGAGCACGACTATGACGTTCAGACATACCATCACAGTATGGTGTTCCAGGTGGCGTGTGTTGTGAAACAACTTTCACATTGTCTAAAGTTGTATGCCAAACTCGTAACTCAGATATTCACCTCCACGATCATATCGCAGATATTTTTATCTTCTTGTCACGATGATCTTAAACTTCACTCTGAATTTGTTTGAACTTTTCAAACGATTCAGACTTGTGTTTCATTAAGTAAACATACACTATATCTACCCAAATAATCAGTGAAGGTAAGAAAATAACGATATCCACTTCACGCTACAACACTACAGGAATCTGAGATTTTGCCGTCCGCCATGGCTGACGGCAAAGGAGGGAAACACGGACGGCAAAGGCTTTGCCGTCAGTCAGCTGACGGCAAACTAGACGGCAAAAAAATATCCGGTAAAGAGGTGATTTGCCGTCTGCTTTTTGTACGACGGACGGCAAAGACTCTTTGCCATGAGGGAGCAGACGGCAAATAAAACGGGACGGCAGATCAACAGGCCGTCCCATTAAGTGCTAATGGCAGGCTTCCCCCCTTTGCCGTCTGCTCTTAGCCCCCTTTTGCCGTCTTCCCCCTCATGGCAAAGTGGGACCCTAGCCCCTCTCTTCCCCCTCTTTGCCGTCTGCTCTTGGCCCTTTGCCGTCTGCCCCTCACGGCAAAGGGGGGAACCCAGCCCCTCTCTTTCCCCCCCTTTGCCGTCTGCCATGTTCCTCTTTGCCATGCGGGGGCAGACGGCAAAGGCTCTCACCCCTTTGCCGTCTGCCCCCTCATGGCAAAGGGGCATCCCAGCACCTCTCTTACCCCTTCTTTGCCGTCTGCCTTGAGCCCCTTTGCCATGAGGGGGCAGACGGCAAAGGCTAAAAACAGCCCTTTGCCATCTGCCCCCTCATGGCAAAGGCTCAAAATAGCAACCTCACCTCTTTTATTTTCTATTATATCCAGAAAATTTCACAATAATCAGGATATATATATATATATTTGACAGGAATAAATTTTTTCCGTACTCATAACCATATTAAAATAACTTTCATCCATAGTACATACATATTATTCAAGTTGCTTCCGTAGCAAACCATATATTACACCAGTTTAATCCATATGCATACAAAGTTTCATATATATCCATATACTACAATAGTTTCAATACAAGCTTCCGTGAAGCCATGGTACAAGCAATCATATGCAAGCATTCCATCAATGTAATCCAAGCTTCCCGTGAAGTGAATGTAATCTGCAAAATGACAAATAAGAAAGTTAGAAGAAGAATACTAGATGAAGAAGAGAAGTATATGTAGGTTATTTCGGAGAGAACTTAGCTAAGTATAGGCCATTTAATAGCTAAGTTAGGTGGAATATGTCATCTTGGAGCTACATAGCCTTATTATGTCATTTAGGAGAGAACTTAGCTAGGTATAGGCCATTCTAGAGCTAACTTGGGTAAAATATGTCATTTTGGAGCCAACTATGATTATTAAATCCATTTTGACCTTATTATGTCATTTTGGAGCTAAATTAGTCATTTTAATGAGCTAACCAAGGTTCTTATGATGTTTTTACCTAACTATGCTAATTATGTCATTTTGGAGGATAATTAGCTAAGTATGTCTTTGTTGGGGAAAATAACCTACGTAGAAGAAGAAAGAGAAGAAGCAAGAAGAGAAGAAGCAAGAAGAGAAGAAGAAGGAGAAGAAGAAGGAAGCGGAGAAGAAGAAGAAAAGAAGAAGGTCAAGAATAAGGAGAAGAAGGGGAATAAGAAGGAGAAGAAGAAGGAGAAGAAGAAGGAGAAGAAGAAGGAGAAGGAGGAGGAGGAGGAGAAGGAGAAGGAGAAGGAGAAGTAAAAGAAGAAGGAGGAGGAGGAGGAGAAGGAGAATGAGAAGGAGAAGGAGAAGGAGAAGGAGAAGGAAGAGGAGAAGAAGAAGAAAAGAAGAAGGACAAGAAGAAGAAAAGAAGAAGGACAAGAAGAAGGATAAGAAAGCTTCTCTCCTCCTCCTTCTCCTTCTTCTCCTTCTTCTTCCTCCTTCTCCTTCTCCTTCTTCTTCTCTTCTTCTTCTTCCCTTTTTTTCATTTCTCCTCTTTCTTCTCCTCTTGTCCTCTTCTTCGGGCTAAATGAGCTAATTATGCCTTTTTGGAGCTAATTATTTCATTTTGGAGGATAAATATCTAAGTATAGGTCATTTATTATTAAATAGGCCATTTTGGAGCTAACTAAGCTAATTATGTCATTTAGGTGGAAGCCAAGCTATGTATAGGCCATTATAGAGCTAACTTGGGTAAAATATGTCATTTTGGAGCCAACTATGATTATTAAATCCATTTTGACCTTATTATGTCATTTTGGAGCTAAATTAGTCATTGTAATGAGCTAACCAAGGTTCGTATGATGTTTTTTCCTAACTATGCTAATTATGTCATTTTGGAGGATAATTAGCTAACTATAGGTCATTTCTTATTAAATAGCCCATTTCGGAGCTAACTAAGCTAATTATGTCATTTTGTTGGTTATTTAGCCAATTTAGTATTTTTTGGATAACTCTAAGCTACGTAGAAGTAGAGAAAGAGAAGAAGCAAGAAGAGAAGGAGAAGGAGAAGTAAAAGAAGAAGGAGGAGGAGGAGAAGGAGAAGGAGAAGGAGAAGGAAGAGGAGAAGAAGGACAAGAAGAAAGAGAATAAGCTTCTCTCCTCCTCCTTCTCCTTCTCCTTCTTCTTCCTCCTTCTCCTTCTCCTTATTCTTCTCTTCTTCTTCTTCTTCCTTTTTTCATTTCTCCTCTTTCTTCTCCTCTTGTCCTCTTCTTCGGGCTAAATGAGCTAATTATGACTTTTTGGAGCTAATTATTTCATTTTGGAGGATAAATAGCTAAGTATAGGTCATTTATTATTAAATAGGTCATTTTGGAGCTAACTAAGCTAATTATGTCATTTAGGTGGAAGCCAAGCTAAGTATAGGCCATTCTAGAGCTAACTTGGGTAAAATATGTCATTTTGGAGCCAACTATGATTATTAAATCCATTTTGACCTTATTATGTCATTTTGGAGCTAAATTAGTCATTGTAATGAGCTAACCAAGGTTCTGATGATGTTTTTACCTAACTATGCTAATTATGTCATTTTGGAGGATAATTAGCTAAGTATAGGTCATTTCTTATTAAATAGCCCATTTCGGAGCTAACTAAGCTAATTATGTCATTTTGTTGGATATTTAGCCAATTTAGTCTTTTTTGGATAACTCTAAGCTACGTAGAAGTAGAGAAAGAGAAGAAGCAAGAAGAGAAGAAGAAGGAGAAGTAAAAGAAGAAGGAGGAGGAGGAGGAGAAGGAGAAGGAGAAGGAGAAGCAGAAGAAGAAGAAAAGAAGAAGGACAAGAAGAAGGAGAAGAAGCTTCTCTCCTCCTCCTTCTCCTTCTTCTCCTTCTTATTCCTCCTTCTCCTTATTCTTCTCTTCTTCTTCTTCTTCCTTTTTTTCATTTCTCCTCTTTCTTCTCCTCTTGTCCTCTTCTTTGGGCTAAATTAGCTAATTATGCCTTTTTGGAGCTAATTATTTCATTTTAGAGGATAAATAGCTACGTATAGGTCATTTTTTATTAAATAGGCCATTTCGGAGCTAACTAAGCTAATTCTGTCATTTAGGTGGAAGCCAAGCTAAGTATAGGCCATTCTAGAGCTAACTTGGGTAAAATATGTCATTATGGAGCCAACTATGATTATTAAATCCATTTTGACCTTATTATATCATTTTGGAGCTAAATTAGCTAAGTATAGGTCATTTTTTATTAAACAGCCCATTTCGGAGCTAACTAAGCTAATTATGTCATTTTGTTGGATAATTAGCCAATTTAGTCTTTTTTGGATAACTCTAAGCTACGTGGAAGCCAAACATACCATTATTGTCATCACGACGGTGAAGCACGGTGGCTTTGGCTTGTTTCACCTGGAGAAGGCTGCCCTGGAGAAAGCTCCACTGTAGAAGGGTCGTGCGATGCGTTTCGGGAGATATTTTGCACCAAACATCGTTTGCAATGTGTCGTTATCATGATGACACTCTTAAGATCACTGCATTGAAATGAAACTCACCGTCCCCGCCATGTTAATGACTGGCATCGCCGGAGGGACTTGGTCGATCTTCTCGCACATAGACTGTACATTTGGTTTCGACAAGTCAAACTTTTTAGTTATTAATGAAACGAACATTAAAATGCTAGATTTGAAATAATATGAAGAAGAAACTCACCACAAAGAGCTCGTACATGGCCCTGTTAGACGCATCATTCTGTGCCCTCTCCGCCTCAAGCAATGCAGTCGTCCTCTCCTCCAGCTCCTTCATCTCCTTATTCTTCTCCGCCAAAGCTGCCTTCATTGCTTCTCTCTCCTTCAGAATAGCAGCCTGCAACAGAACTCATTGTTAGCATTGTAATCATATTGGTTTCCACGCACAACATAATGCGGAAAGATAGTTGAGTCCATTAAACTAACCTCGATGGTGAGCTCGACTGGCCGTGGACGAGGTGTTATCTCAGGACAGGAGCTCAGGAATAATGGAAGTACCCATCCCACGATCCGCCGACGAAGGAGCCGCGGAGTGCTTTCGACCCTTTCCCACCAACTTTCAACACCTGTCATGACAAAGAGTAAATGAAATTAGTACAACATAAATACCAACATGAGTAATAAAATGTATATAATTTAAGTGTATCATCGTCATAAATACCAACATGACTAATAAAAATTGAATACCTAACATGAACTCAAAATTTATATATAGTAATAGTTGAATACCTGACATGAACTAATCGTGCTCGTCTATATATGCTTCGGGGTCAATAAATGCATCATCATCATCACTATCAGGAAGAACATGTGGAAGGCCACCATTATGTAATCGGTCAAGAAGTGACAGGTCATCCGCAGCAGTAACCTCTTCTTCTTCATGCTCTTCCTGTTCGGGCTCAGGTGTTAAGACGGATTCATCGTCGCTGTCTACTTCAATGTTCAGGGGTGAAGTAGAGCGGTTCTTGAAACGTTTCTTGGACATACGTGTTTCTTGGAAGAATTCTCCTTCATATGTGTCTGGGTTAATGTGAGGTTCGTAATCCTCTTCATTGAGGGTAGGTGGTCTAAAATGTGGTGGCACTTCATAAACGACATCCCAACCTTTCAGATTTGGATTAGTTTGGCAGGCCCACGGTAGATAGAAAACTTGTGTCGCCTGTTGAGCCGTAATATAGACATCTGGAACATCTAAGTGGGTGTTTTGGTTGATTTCGACTAGTCCTATATGTTCATGAGTCCTTCTAGTCTCCCTCGGCTCAAACCAATGACATTTGAAGACTATGACGGTCGGTGGGTTTTCACCATAGAATAGAAGTTCATAAATTGCTTCAACTCTTCCATAATACTCGGTGCCTCCTTCGCCGATAGTAGAGACACAACAATTTGTAGTCTTTAGGTCGGGCATAGATAGCTCTTTGCCAAAGGTACGAAAGGAATACCCGTTGATGTTGTATTTGTGAAATGAACGGACCTTATAGTCAAAACCATTAGCGACTTGTCTCAACTCGGCGTCCATAGACTCTGCATCAGCCTACAAGTTTAATACGAAAGAATGGATGCATTAGCCGCAAATTAGACCAAGAAATCAAATGGACCATTAATGGTAATTAATTACCCTTTGTTTGAACCAAGAGATGAAACCGGGATAGTCGCCTCCATGCTTTGCGAGAAGCTTATACTCTTCGACAGAATCCTTTTCGATGACCGCTCCATCCGAGAATTCGGCAACGTATCGACTATATCAAATATCCGGGAATAAGAGTAGTTGAAACGAATTAGAAGTTACGGAACAATAATTTACCGAGAACTTACTCGATGTACGGCCGCACTTCTGTTAGGTTGGTGAAGATATACAATGAAATGGTCTGCCATTCTTCGACATCCAACGATTCCCTTTCGAAGCACCGGATGGTGCGAGCTTCCCTTTGAATAGGCTGAGGTTGGATCGACCTTTTTTGGATTGTCATCATTGTACCGAGGCTTCGGGTTATGCAAATGATGATTTTTGGCTTTGTAGTGTGCTGTCACGAAGTTTGCCGCCTCCTCGGTAATGAATGCCTCGGACATCGATGCTTCAATTCTACATTTATTTTTACACTTAGCTCGAAGCGTCTTCTGCATCCTCTCAGTTGAGAAGCACCATCGATTTTGAACGGGCCCCCCCAATCTTGCCTCGGTCGGGAGATGCAAAATAAAATGCTGCATTGGATTAAAGAAGCCCGGTGGAAAGATCTTTTCTAATTTGCAGATCAACTCCAGCGCCAACTCTTCCATTTCATCTAGCACGCCAAGCGATAGTTCTTTCGCACAAAGAGAATGGAAGAAATAGCTCAGCTCTGCCAGTACTAGCCATTCATCCTCAAGGATAAAGCCACGCAACATCACCGGCATTACCCGCTCAATCCATATGTGCCAATCATGACTCTTGAGACCAAATATTTTCAATTTCTCATGACTCGCTCCCCTCTTTAGATTCGCAGCATACCCATCGGGGAACATCAACCGCATTTTCACCCACAATAGCATTTCCCTCATAGCTGGCCTTTGAAGATTGAACCATGCCTTTGGCTTCGCTATGCTTTGCTTTCCTTTCCGTTGTCGCAAGTTCTGTAACGGTCTATCACATAGAGCCTCCAGGTCGATTCTAGCCTTAGGATTATCTTTTGACTTCCCCTCTATGCCGAACAATGTACCAAGAATGGCCTCCGCAATATTCTTTTCAGTGTGCATCATGTCGATGTTGTGTGGGCAAAGGAGGTCTTTAAAGTAAGGCAGATCCCACAAACATGACTTGTGAGTCCAGGCGTGTTCCGTATTATACCCTTTGAAATACCCTAGACGTTTAGGATCCGGCTCGAGAGCGTTTATCTGATCCAGGATCTGTTGGCCTGTCAACGCAGCTGGTGCAGTGTCTTTGACAACTCTACCTTTGATGAAATTCTTCTTGTCTTTTCTGAACTTATGGTCAGGATCCAGGAATTGTCTATGCATGTCGAAGCAAGAATACTTGTGACCAGCCTGCAGCCAACGGAACTGAAGAGCTGCCTTGCATGTGATGCACGGGAACCTTCCATGCACACACCAGACAGAGAATAGCGCATACGCCGGATAATCATGCATTGAGTACATGTACCACACATGGATTTTGAAATTTGTTTTGGTAGCGGCGTCGTAGGTCTTGAACCCATTATCCCAGGCTTCTTGCAACTCATCCTTAAGCGGCTGCATGTACACATTCATATTCTTCCCCGGATAGTTGGGCCCTGGAATTATCAACGTCAGGAAAATGTTGTTTCTTTTCATAATCTCTCCGGGTGGGAAATTGAGTGGAATGACAAATACAGGCCAACAACTGTATTGTGTTGCCGTCATACCGTACACATTGAACCCATCCGTGCTGATGGCAACTCTTGGATGCCTTGGATCTTCCGATTTATCCTTATGTAATGCATCGAAGTGCTTCCACACAAAACCATCTGAAGTGTGTACCAACATCTTGTTCCCATCCGCATCTAGTTCGGTTCTTTTTCCCAATTTGTGCCATGTCATCTGTCTGGCCGTCTCTTCGACCATGAAAAGACGTTGAAGTCTTGGTATGATTGGCAGATACCGAAGAACACTAATGGGGATTTTGGTCTGATTCTTCTCACCCATACCGTTGTCTACCACAATATACCTGGAAGAATTGCAAATGGGGCAATAGTTCAAGGCCGCATACTCAAGCCTAAATAAGGCACATCCATTCTCACAGGCATGTATCTTCTCATAGGGCATCTTAAGTACACGGAGGATTTTCTCTGACTGGTACAGGTTTGCAGGCAGTACATGGCCTTCGGGTAGAAAGCGTCCAAATATCGTCATCATCGCGTCGTAGCATTCTCTGCCTAGGTTGAATTGAGCCTTCAGAGCCATTACTTGCGCGATGGCATCCAGCTGACAAAGCTCAGTCTGCTCGTGGAGAGGACGTTTTGAAGACTCCAACATTTCATAGAAGGCCTTTGCATATTCCTCCATCTCATCGTCTGAATCTCGAGCATCATCAAAGTCTTGCACCATGTCTTCAATCCCCGTACCATGCTCGTTGGTGCGACGACGAATCACCTCAGCTCTGGCACGTTGGTCAGACTCACCATGAAAAGTCCAAACCGTATAATTAGGCGTAAAACCCCACTTCTGCAGGTGTTTACCCATTTCAAACTTTGTCTGCTTTTTCCAGTTGTCGCAGTTGGGACAGGGGCACCATGTTCTTTGTTGGCCATTTGCAAATGCAGCTCTCACAAACCCCCTGGTTTTTGTTAACCATTCATTGGTCATGTCTTTCTGACTAGGGTGACCAGTGTACATCCAAGCACGATCACTCATGTTGCCTAGCTACCTATGGGCACAGAAGAAATAAATTAATATATAATTCATCACCTATATTCATCCGCTAATCAAGTTTGTCAGTTTTATTATGTCCATGCAACCTACACGCTAATAGGTAAAGATAGGTCCTAATCCCACCCAAGTATGTGTAGATTGGGTTCGTTTTCCCATGCTCTGCTCCAGATGCGATGTAGAATTTCGGCAGCACCTCGCCGCTGTTCTCCTGATACACGTCTCGGCAATAAGCAGAGAGGATGTGTACCCGGAGAACAACAGGGAGGCACTGATGAAATTCCGCATCGCATCCGGAGCACAGCATACGGGGAAACGAACCCAATCTACACATACTCGGGCTGTCCATGGATAACGTCGGACAATTTTTTCTTTACTAATAAATAAACCAACTAACCTAAACCTAAACAAACCTAATAAACCAACCTAAACCTAAACCTAAACTAACCTAAAACTATAACTAAACTAACCTAAACCTAAACTAACCTAAAACTAAAACCAAACTAACCTAAACTAACCTAAAACAAAAACTAAAATAACCTAAACTTAAACTAATTACCTAAAACTAAAACTTAACTAACCTAAAAAAAACAAAACAAAAACAAAACTAACTAAAACTTAAACTAACCTAAATCTGAACTAACCTAAAAACAAAACAAAAAACAAAAAAAACTCACCGGGGGTGGGACCGGCCGAGGGAGGGGCGGACGAGGGCGGGGCTGGCCGGGGGAGGGGGTTGCCGGGGGCTGGCGGCGGCTAGGGGAGGGGCGGCAGTGAGAGCAAGGGGCGGCTGAAGGGGGGGCTCTTTGCCGTCTTCCCTAGCCTTCTTTGTCGTGAGTGGGCAGACGGCAAAGGCCTGGCACATGGCAAAGACACTGTTTGCCATGTGCCAGTTCTTTGCCGTCTGCTTTTGGACAGCAGACGGCAAAGAGAAACTTTGCCATGTGTCAGCAGACGGCAAAGGCCTGGCACATGGCAAATAACTGAATTCCAGTAGTGCAAGACTCATTGGATTGCATACATCAACATGTATCATTTCCAATAAATCAATTGCCCACTCCGTCAAACCAGAAAACGGGGTCCTTAGTCATCTTTGACCAAGAGGCATGGTTCGCATGTCTCAACCGATTCGAAATCGAAAGAGTCCAAAGATCCATCAGCATGGAGTTTCTTCATGCGTTTTATACCAATATGACATTTAGCGGCAGTGTTACAAGTATGTGGTACTATCATTATTAACTTTGCATGTTTTGCATCTTTGTTATGAACATGTGTATTACTACGATCAAGATTCAACAAACCATTCTCACTGGGTGCATGACCATTGAAGGTATTATTCATGTAAACACCAAATAACACTTATTTAGGTTTTTTACTAATCTCGAAGGTAGAGAGAGCGTGCGATGTTGATCACATCAACCTTGGAAACACTTCCAACACACATCATCACCTCACCCTTAGCTAGTTCTCCGTTTATTCCGTAGCTTTTATTTTGAGTTACTAACATTTAGCAACCGAACCGGTATCCAATACCCAGGTGCTACTAGGAGTACTAGCAAGGTACACATCAATAACACGTATATCAAATATACTTCTGTTGACGTTGCCAGCCTACTCATCTACCAAGTATATAGGGTTGTTCCGCTTCAGCGACCGCTCTCCTCATAATCGAAGCACTTAGTCTTGGGTTTGAGTTCAACTTTGGGCTGCTTCACTGGAGCAGCAACTGACTTGCCATCCATGAAGTTTCCCTCCTTGCTCTTCTCGAAACTAGTGGTTTTACTAACCATCAACACTTGACGCTCCTTCTTGATTTCTACCTTTGCGGTGTCAAACATACAGAACAGCTCAGGGATCATTATTTCTATCCCTGGCGTTTTATAGTTCATCACCAAGTTCTAGTAGCTTAGTGACAGTGACTTGGAGAACTATATCAATCACTATCTTATCTGGAATATCAACTCCCACTCGATTCAAGCGATTGTAGCACCCAAACAATCTGAGCACATGCTCAACGATTGAGCTATTCTCCTTCATCTTGCAGGCAAAGAATCTTGTTGGAGATCTCATATCTCGCAACATGGGCATGAGCCTGAGATCCTAATTTCAGCTCTTAGAACATCTCATGTGTTCTGTGATGTTCAAAACGTTTTGGAGCCTCAATTCTAAGCCGTAATGCATGACGCACTAAACTATCAAGTAGTCATCAGAACGTGCCTGTCGGATGTTCACAACATCTACAAATGACGCTAGAGGGGTTGGCGCACCGAGCGGTGCATTAAGGACATAAGCCTTCTGTGCAACAATGAGGACAATCCTCAGACCATGGACACAGTCCGCAATATTGCTACCAACATCTTTCAACTCTATTTCTCTAGGAACATATAAAAATTCAAGGGAGCTATAGCGCGAGCAAGTAATCTACAACATAATTTGCACAGACACTATTGACTATGTTCATGATAATGAGTTCAATTAATCATATTACTTAAGAACTCCCACTCAAATTGACATCCCTCCAGTCATTCGAGTGATACATGATCCAAATTCATCAACTCAAGTCCGCTCATCACATGAGTTGAGGTGGTTTCAATGGTGAACATCATCATGTTGATCATATCTACTATATGACACATGTTCGACCTTTCGGTCTCTTGTGTTCCGAGGCCATATCTGTACATGCTAGGCTCATCAAGTTTAGCCGGAGTGTTCTACATGTGCAACACTGGCTTGCACCCGTTGTATGTGAACGTAGAGTCTATTACACCCGATCATCACATGGTGTCTCGACACGAAGAACTTTCTTAATGGTGCACACTCGGGGAGAACACAATTTCTCTTGAAGTTACGCGAGGGATCACCTTATAATGCTACCGTCGTCCTAAGCAAAACAAGGTGCATAAAAGGATTAACATCACATGGAATTCATAAGTGACATGATATGGCCATGAACTTGTGCTTTCGATCTCCATCATGAAAGCACCGACATGATTAAAGACAACCCTATGGCTCCTGCCGATTGCCGTACTCATCGACATGCAAGTCGTGATAATCTATACATCACATGATCATCTCATACATCGCATATATCACATCATGTAATTGGACATATCATATCACAACATACCCTGCAAAAACAAGTTAGACGTCCTCTAATTATTGTTGCATGTTTTACGTGGCTGCTACGGGTATCTAGCAAGAACAATTCTCATCTATGCAAAAACCACAACGGTGATACACTAGTTGCTTTTCAACCTTCTCAAGGACCGCCTTTGTCGAATCCGATCCAACTAAAGTGAGAGAAACTGGCACCCGCAAGCCGTCTATGCAACAAGTTGCGGTCAAGGGAACCTGTCTCTCGTAAGCGTACGAGTAATGTTGGTCCGGGCCGCTTCATCTCACAATACCGCTGAACCAAAATCTGACCGAGGGAGGAAGCAATCTAAGCATCAACACCCACAAACTCTTTGTGTTCTACTCGAGATCTCATCTACACATAGACCTAGCTCATGATGCCACTGTTGGGGAACGTTGCATGGGAAACAAAAAAATTCCTATGCACATGCAAGATCTATCCATGGTGATGAGCATCTACGAGAGAGAGAGTGGATCTGCATACCCTTGTAGATCGCTAAGCGGGAAGCGTTAAGAAAAGCGGTTGGTGTAGTTGAACGTCTTCGCGATCCAAATCGCCGTGCGTCCCGCGATCTCATCACAATCCGTCCCACGATCCAATCACGATCCGTCCCGTGAACTCATCACGATCCGTCCTGCGATCTCATCACGATCCGTCCCGCGAAATCATCACGATCCGTCCCACGATCTCATCACGATCCGTTCCATGATCTCATCACGATCCGTCTCGCAATCTTGATCACGGTCCTTCCGATCTAGCGCCGAACGGACGGCACGTCCACGTTCAGCACACGTACAGCTTGATGACGATCTCCACCTTCTTGATCCAGCAAGAGGGAGCGGAGAGCTAGAAGAGTTCTCCGGCAGCGTGACGGCGCTGCGGCGATGGCGGTGGAGCTATTCCGGCAGGGCTTCGCCTAAGCACTGCAGAAAACCAATCTAGAGGAGAAACTATGCACTAGAGGGACGAGTAGCACGTGGCTGAAAATTCTGTGCCAAACCCCTAAAATCCTCTAGTATATATAGGAGGAGAGGAGGAGGAGGCTTGGCTGCCAGACAGTGAGCCCTTGGGTCGGCCAAAGTGGGGAGGAGAGGAGGACTCCTCCTCCAATCCTAGTAGGACTAGGATTCCTCCTTTTTTTTGGCTTTTTCCACCTTTTTCCCTTTGGGCTTTTTCGCCCAGCCGCATGGCCCTTGTGTGGGACTTCCACCAGCCCACAAAAGGCTGGTATTTACTCTCCCACAGCCCATGAAGCCTCTTGGGTCGAAATACCCCTCCCGGTGGTCTCCTGGTACACTATCGGCACTCCCGGTACATTACCGATTAGCCCAAAACTTTTTCGGCGACAAAAATGGGACTTCCTATATATCAATCTTTACCTCCGGACCATTCCGGAGCTCCTCATGATGTCCGGGATCTCATCCGGGACTCCGAACAACCTTTGGTCACCACCATACATAACTCTATACTACCGAAACGTCACCGAACCTTAAGTGTGCAGACCCTGCGGGTTCGAGAACTATGTAGACATGACCGAGACACCTCTACGGTCAATAACCAATAGAGGGACCTGGATGCCCATATTGGTTCCTACATATTCTATGAAGATCTTTATCAGTCGAACCTCCATGTCAAGGATTCAGTTAATCCCGTATGATGTTCCGTTTGTTCTTCGGTATGTTACTTGCCCGAGATTCGATCGTCGGTATCTCCATACCTAGTTCAACCTCGTTACTGGCAAGTCTCTTTACTCGTTCCGTAATACAAGATCCCGTGACTAACACTTAGTCACATTGCTTGCAAGGCTTTGTTGTGATGTTGTATTACCGAGTGGGCCCTGAGATACCTCTCCATCACACGGAGTAACAAATCCCAGTCTTGATCCATGCCAACCCAACAGACACCCTCGGAGATACCTGTAGAGTACCTTTATAGTCACCCAGTTACGTTGCGACGTTTGATACACACAAGTCACTCCTCCAGTGTCAGTGAGTTGCATGATCTCATGGTCATAGAAACAGATACTTGACATGCAGAAAACAGTAGCATTAAACTGACACGATCATATGCTACGTTTGTAGTTTGGGTCTTGTCCATCCCATCATTCTCCTAATGATGTGATCCCATTATCAACTGACATCTCATGTCAATGGCTAGGAAACCTTGACCATCTTTGATCAACGAGATAGTGTATTAGAGGCATACTAGGGACATGGTTTTGTCTATGTATCCACACATACATCTAAGTCTCCGATCAATACAATTATAGCATGGATAATAAACGATTATCATGAACAAGGAAATATGATAATAACTAATTTATTATTGCCTCTAGGGCATATTTCCAACAGAAATTAAGGAGGTTTCCTTCAAATTTGTACAAACCTAAAGGCATAGATAGAAACATAAAAAAAACTACGCCGCCGCCGCCCCGAGGCTAGTTCATGGCGAGGAGCTGGTAGAAGGCGGTGTAGTCGACGTCGTGGCTGTCGTCTTGCGTGTCGTCATCCTTGTTGTAGCCTTGTCCCCGATCGCCATTGCGGACGGGGGCGGTCGGCGCGGGCATGTCCTCTTCGCTGTCGGACAGGACGATGACGCAACCCTCTTTGCGGCCGCAGCGTCGCTCGGCGATTTCCTCCAAAACGAGGCACTGACGCTCCAGCTCCTCCCACACATAGCCGTCGTGTGACCATTTCAGGCCGGTGTCGAGGTCGGCGGCCATCTCCATGTGTTCTTGCTTGACGATCACGGACGTCACCGACTCCTTCCTCAGCCTGACCAGGCAAAGGTGGTCGCAGGGAGGTGAAGTTGGCAACAACCCTCGTTTATGGTGAGGTTGCCACCACGGCTGTGCCGGCGCTCCGGCATCTCCTGGGGCTCGGTCTTGACGACGATGAGTGGCGTTGTCGCACCGGAGGAGCGGGAGCCGGAGGACGAGGAGGATGACCCCGCCATGTGCCTTCGTAGCCATGAGCTCCCTCTCCGGCGCGAGAACGACGATGCCGGGGTACTCCAGCGGCGACTCGTTGCCTCCCTCGATGTGGTCGAGGATGGTGTGGAGCATGTGCTCGGGGATGCCCCACCATTGACAGCGGTCGTCGGAGTTATGGCGCCCCCTTAGCACCAGAGCATCGTTAGTGCAGGCCAGCTGGTCGGCATGGCGGCGCTGGAAGTACACCATCCACAACGGCAGGTTATCGGGGGCGTACCTTTGCTGTTGTCATGGTTTTGCCAGAAAGGACACTCAGATACGTGCAGTCTCGCCACGACATTCTGCATCGATCGGCGGTGGGGGGCATGGGGATGGCGCCGGCGCTCAGCCTCTAGGCGCCCCGCACGCGCATGTCGGGCAGCCCATGGGTAGTTGGACTCGTGGAGGACCTGCGCCTCCCACTTGTGCAGCGACCGATGGCCGAAGGCGTTTGCAGCCGCTCCGTTTTCCTCGGGGGAGTTTTCCGATGATGGAGGCGTGGGAGAGGGGGAGATGGGGATGGACGCGAGTGTGTGGCAAGTGGCGGCGAGACGCAGCTTTTATAGCTAGGAAGGGGCAGGAATGGTGTGCACGCGTGAAAGGGAAGGGCGGGCCATCATTGCATCGCGAGACCTTGGAATCCGATGCATTGAACCAGTGCGAGAGCCAATACGATGAGAACAACGAAGGTTCTCGGTGACGCCCAGTCCCACTGACTCGGCGGGTCCATGCGGAAGGAATTTGATGCGGTTTGTTTTCGCGCCAAATTCCTTTCCCCCGACGCCCCCGGGCGGCCAGTGCCCCATCAAATCTGGTCACTCCAGATCTGGACGTGGAGCCGCCCAAGAACCGGTAGCTCCGTTCGTCTAGCAGCCTCGGCAACATCAGTCACAACCACCTCCATGCCCCCACACCAACGCCAGCCCCCAACGTAACCTACTGAGGTCCACCGCCGTGCTATCCGACCTCATGCATGTCCCATGGATAGGGGTGGGATCCCGGCATCCGTCAGGCACCAGCACCCACACCGCCACACCCAATGATGTGGCACCCCGATCACCAGCTTGTTAAGATCCAACCCATGAATCACTCCATTACATGGAATCAAGCTTGAGTAGAATGGAATTGAGGAGGGAGGAAGGAGAAGAACTGAAGGTAGGGGAAGAGAGGAGCCGCTGTTGCCGTTTAATGATCCAAGCCCGGATGATCTTTCATTGTGTCTTGGATGGGTACTTGGAGTCTGTTTTCCAAAGGAGTGGCAACTCGTCCCGGCCTGGCCCATGGGCTGGTGGGCTAGTATTTGTGTCGCTGACATCCCCTCCTCCTTAACAACCGGCTTGCCCTCAAGCTGGTGCCAGTTACCAGCTCGTCTCTAGAAGCTTGTGTCGTGCAGATGCATTTTGAGCATATGTGAGGTGCCATCAGCGAGCCAGGGATGAGATCATGGGTCTTGAAGTTTGGCATATCCGCAAATGTCAATCCTCCTAGATCCCATGTAATTCCGAACTTGTCGGATTACGGGCTCCGCAAAACCCTTAAGATTCAAACACAGGGGCGTGTGCGAAGATCCCCTAGAGCCTCGCCCAACCTAGCTCGCTACTCGATGAACATAGCAACAAACTCGCGCGATGACGAGGAAGAGGATGAACACGACATTTACCCAGGTTTGGGCCACTGCAAAGCGTAATACCCTACTCCTGCTTTGGTGGATTGCCTCTCGAGGAGATGAGGTGGATGAACTAGTACAGTGTTTTAGAGCCTCGTGAGGGCTCCCTTCAAGGTGTTAGAGGCCCTCTGTGGCTCGGTGATGGATGAGTGGTGGGATGGATTCGGGGGTCCCCCTCTACGGTGCAGCCTACCCTCTATTTATAGTGGTGGCTCGGGTCCTCTTCCCTTATCGCGATGGCGGGAAGGGACCCCACAATGGCCAATTTTGAAGGGGGACAGGAGTACGTGCTCGCCCTACCCAAAGGCGGTCTTTGCCTGCAAAGTAGCTATCGACGACACAAGGATGTACTCAGCGATGACATCCACCCTGCGGGGCGGGTGGTCGTGGTCTTGTTACACCGGAATGGAAACCTTGGGGAGTGCTTTGGGAACCCGTGTATGTCTCTGTCCCCTTTGCACCAAAGGGGAAATGCGCCTGCCTCTCCTTCCTTGAGTCACCCTTGACTCCCGAGGCCGGGCCTCGCATGGAGATCTTCGCCGCTCCAGAGGGGGCATGAGGAGGCCCATCCCTTGCTGGTCTAGACGCTCCTCCTCCTCGCGAGGGCCTTGTCTTGAGTGAGGACACACCCGGCCATGTTTGGTCGATGAAGTGGGCCATGCCCTGGGCCACAGGCAGGCAGGTCTGGGTACCCCGTTCCCAGAACGCCGACAATAGCCCACGTACCCAAGGCACGCTCGAGTTGGCTTACGGGCAAAGCCTGGAGGATGGCCTGAAGTGCCGCGGGCCCCAAACGCCTGCGGGCCAGGCCCTGCACGTGTTGAATGCCCCGGCGGCGGCGCCTCCTCTCCCCGAGGGCGTCCAGAACTATGCCTAGTCAAATTGACATGATGCCTGGGTACAGCGTCGGCCATCATTGCTTCCCATTGAATGCTACCACTGCTTCGGGTCCCTACCCCTCGGGCTACGTGGATGTGACCCTTCAGATGGCAGGAGAGGTGACGTAGATGGTACTGCATTGACCGAACCACCCCACACCACCCGAGAGGTCTGCTCTCCCACGACACCTCGTGGATGCGGTTACGCCTATAAATCCGCCCCGCCCATATCAAGGTGAGGGCATCGCAGTCTTGAGGCTTCTCCTTGTTTCCTTTGCTCTACCGACAAAAAATCCCCTTTCCTTCCCATCTTCTTGTCCTTCATGGCATCCGGAGGAAGCGGTGTGGGCAAAGGGAATCGTGCGGCTCCTCCGGCTCCCTCGACCTCCTCTGGAGGCGGCGGTGGGGTCCCTTAGGGTCAACACAGGTTCGCCGGCGCTGGGCCTGGTCGACGAGTAATTATTCTGCCACCTCCCCCTTCTCTGGTTCTCCTGCCCAACTTATCGAGCATGATTCCCTCCTCCTTCCAGGACGCCTGTGGCCAAGAAGTGCAATCTTGGCAAGGTTCAGGAGAAAGTGGAGACGTTGCAGGCCCGACTCACCACCGTCGAGGCCGCCGTCCAAGCCGCCCTCCAGGGCGAGGCTGAGGCCCTGACGGAGCTCGCGTCCCTATAGACTAAGGTCCAGGAGGCAGCTGATAACGTACAGGCCGCCAAGGACGAGGCGGCGCACTCCAGGCTACTGGAGTTCCAACGTGCCAAGTAGTTCCGGGGCATTGCCGGCCGCGCGGCCGACACGGTGAGGGGGCTACCTTGAGTTCTTTCAGAAGGTGGTGGAGGCGCTGGAGACCGGCATCTCCTGCATGGACGCGGACAACACGTCCGACGCGCGTGACCTTCTGGACCTTGCCTTAACGCTCGTCTTCTCCAACCTCCGTCGTCTCGCCCCGCAGCTCAACCTCCTACGTGTCGGGGAGCCAGTGCCTGACGGGCTCCAACGGCCCCTCAGGGACGAGGTGCGCCCACATGTGGAGTCCATGGTGGAACGGTTCATCCAGGTGCTTGCCTCCAACGAGGAAGACAACACCGACACTGAGCTGGCTGGCGGCGTGGGTGAAAGAACAATATGCTCCCTTGGTGGTTTTGATAATTCATGACAACATACATTATCTCTTGGACTAATACTTTTATCTAGTGTATTTCAGATAATAGTCCATGGAGAGTTGGGTTGGCAAAGAGATTGTGGACCACCCCAATATGCAAGGAAATGGATTGGCTAAGATTCAAGCAAGAGGACTCTACATTTTTTTGTGAGAAATCACCTTGAGTCCATAGGAAAGCCAATACTATTAAAAGGGGGGTAAAGTTTTGTTGGTGAACGAATAGCTCATACGTGCACAACTTATACTCACCAAAGACAGCCACAAACTCCCCCGCCAAAGTCTGTTCTAAGCCAAACACTCAAATCGGTGCAACCAACATTCCCATCCTGGTGCCACCGATTCAAAACCCTAGACAGACCCAGCCAAACCCTAGCCATTTCGGTGCAGCCGACGCTGCTTTCGATGCCATCGAGTTGGGCTGCCAAGTTTCTGTTAAGCAAGTTCACATTTTCGGCCCATCCGAGAATGTTGAATCGACATCACCGAGAATGGCAATTCTGACCATTGGTCACCTTGTCAGTGCAACCGAGATTCCTATACCGGTCTCATTGAGATTTAAAAGTTGCCACCTTTTGGTCACTTCGGTACCACCGATATTAACACATCGGTGTCACCGAGTTTTTCATTTTGTGTGTAACGGTTGGATTTTTGGGGATGCCTATATATACTCCTCCACCACCACCTACTCGAAACAGAAGCACTTAGGACTATTCCATACCTATCCTATCAGTTTTCTGAGAGAGAACCACCTAGCCTTGTGTTGAGGTCAAGATCTCCCACTCCAACCATATGGATCTTGATTTCTAGCCTCCCGAAGTTGCAATCCACCAATCCCATCTTTTCTACCAAGGCATATCTGTGAGAGAGTGATTGTGTGTTGAGGAGTCTATCATCTTGAAGCACAGGAGCAAGGAGTTCATCGACATTACCGAGCCTATTACCTTTTGGAGGGTGGTGCCTCCTAGATTGGTTAGGTGTTGCTTGGGATCCTCCTACTTCGTGTTGTGGAGTGAACCAAGAAGTTTGTAAGGGCAAGGAGATCGCCTACTTCGTGAATATCTACCCATAGTGAGGCTAATCCTTCATGGACGGAAGCCGTTATGGAATAGTCAAGGTTGCTACATCGTGGACCCTTATGGGTGGAGCCCTCCGTGGACTCTTGAGACCGTTACCCTTCGTGGGTTGAAGACTCCATAAACGTGGACGTACGATAGCACCACCTATCGGAAACACGGGAAAAATCCTTGTGTCTCCAATTGTGTTTGATCTCCTCATCTCATCTCTTTACTTCATGTGCAATGTCTTTACTTTCCGCTGCTATACTTGTTGACATGCATGTGTATGGTACATAGACTTGCTAGCCTTGCTAAAATTGTTAAAATCTGCCAACCAATTAACTTGGGAAAAGGTTAGGTTTTAATTTTCTACTAGTAGTCTATTCACCCCCACCCTCTAGAAACTCTTCTAGTGATCCTTCAATTGGTATCAGAGCATTGGTCTCCATTGCATCGGTTTAATCACCGAGGAGGAAGATGGATGTGTCTAGTATAGGGAGTTTGAGTTGTGGAGTGCCTATTCTTGATGGAAAATATTATGGTCAATGGAAATCTTTGATTCTTGAGCTGTTTAATGAATTTCAATTGAGCAAATATGTTATGTGCCCCTATGACCCTCCTACTAATGAATTGCATTCCACACACAAAGAGGAAATTAACATGCTTGGTAACCTAAGAACTGTCAATCTTATTGTTAGAGGTTTACCAAGATTTGTGCTTTCTCAATGGAAGAACTTTGCATGTGCTTCTACCTTATGGAATGATTTGGAGAAACGATATACAAATCTTTCTTTAGGAAATCTTGATGAAATTCTTCATAAAACTGTTGCTCTTCACAAAATGAAGCCTAGTGGTCCAAACTTTGATAAATGCGTATTTGAGCTTCATGATCTTATGCGTGCTAAAGGACATGTCATCACTGTCAACAACATTATCTTTGAATCTGTTCGCATTCATAAACTTGAACATTGTCATGATCACAAATCTAACGAATCTATTGTTCTTTCTGACGAGGATTTCCCACTTGATGATGACAATGTGGAACATGACTATCTTGGAGAAGATGAGTTGTTTGACATCAAGTATGACAAGATCATGAAGAATCTAAGTCTCATGAAACTTCAAGGATTATATGTCCGGAGAAAAAGAGTGGATTCTTGATAGTGGATGTACGGATCATATGACTGGTGATAAGGACATGTTCCAAGAGATCACGCCTAATAAAGGTCCTCGAAGGTACATGACCTTTGGAGATAACTCTAAGGGTAAGGTACTTGGCCTTGGTAAGGTGGACATATCCCATGATAGCTCTATTCAAAATCTTATGCTTGTTGAATCCCTTTGCTACAATCTTCTTTCTATGTCTAGACTTGCCGACTTCGGTTTCAATGTGTTATTCACAAAAGTAGATTGCGAAGTGTTCCGTCAAGATAATCATAAAATGGTGTTTACCGGTTTCCGTAGAGGTGATCTATACATTGTTGATTTCACTAAGAGATCCAAGCCTCGTACTTGTTTAATTGCTAAATCTTCTCAAGGTTGGCTTTGGCATAGAAGATTTGGACACATAGGCATGCACAATTTAGATAAGCTAATCAAGGGCGATCACATTCTTGGTGTTAAAGATGTTATCTTTGACAAAGATAGACTTTGTAGCGCTTGTCAAGCAGGAAAACAAGTAGGTGGAAGTCATCCCGTTAAGAACATCATGACTGCTAGGAGACCACTCGAGTTACTTCACATGGATCTTTTTGGTCCCAATCCTTACAAGAGTCTCGGTGGAAATTCCTATGGTCTAGTTATAGTCGATGATTTTTTTCAGATTTACGTGGGTATTTTTCCTTGATGATAAGTCACAGGTTCAAAAGATCTTCAAGAACTTCATTCGCAAATCGCAAAATCAATTTCAATTGAAGATCAAGAAGGTTCAAAGCGATAATGGATTGGAGTTCAAGAACACCCATGTGGATACCTTTCTTGAAAAAGAAGGTGTCTCACATGAGTTCTCGGCTACGTACACGCCTCAACAAAATGGAGTTGTTGAGAGGAAAAACCGGATGCTTATTGAGATGACAAGAATGATCCTTGACGAATGCAAGACGCTAAGACACTTTTGGGCAGAAGCCGTAGGAACAGCATGTCATGCCACAATCCGACTTTACTTGCACAAGCTTCTTGGTAAAACGACATATGAGCTACTCACCGGTAACAAACCTCAAGTTGGATACTTTCGGGTATTCGGCTCCAAGTGCTACATTCTTGACAAGCATCATCGTACTAAATTTGCTCCTAAATCTCATGAAGTATTCCTACTTGGTTATGGATCGAACTCTCACACTTACCGTGTCTACAACAACTTCACTTGAAAAGTTGAAGAGATGATAGATGTGAAGTTTGATGAATCTAATGGTTCGCAAGTCAAACAATTGCCAAACGATGTAGGTGATAAGGACCCTTCGGAAGCTATTCTAGGTTTACCCATCGGCAAGATTGGTCCCATCGAGGTGAAGGAAAGTACTTCATCAACTCAAGTGGTAGCCCCTACCTCACGACAAGGTGAACCACAACATGACATGGAGGCATCCACAAGCGGTACACGGCAAGATGAAGAGGAGGAGGAAGTGCATCATGAAGATCCACTACAACCTCCTTCACCACCACCTCAAGGAGATGAGCACGTTGACAACATCGAAGACGAAGGAAATGACGATGAAGAAGAAGGTCCACCATCCAACAATCGGAAGCTAACGAGTTCGAGCACAAGTGACCAAGAACCATCCCCTAAACCAAACCTTTGGAGATATCCAAACCGGGAGAATCACTCGCTCTAAAACTCGTCTAGCTAACTTTTGTGAGCATTATTGATTCATATATAGCATTGAGTCTTTGAAGGTGGAACAAGCTCTTCAAGATGTGGATTGGGTGAACGCTATGCATGAAGAGCTTCACAACTTCGAAAGGAACGAAGTGTGTACACTCGTGGAGAAGCCCGAAGATGAGCACAACATCATCGGAACCAAATGGGTGTTTTAGAACAAGCAAGACGAAGATGGTCAAGTCATATGCAATAAGGCATGTCTCGTGGCCCAAGGATATACTCAAGTAGAAGGTATGGACTACGATCAGACTTATGCCCCTGTTGCTAGACTAGAAGCTATTCAAATTCTTCTTGCCTATGCTAATCACCATGATATCACGCTTTATCAAATGGACATTAAAAGTGCATTCTTAAATGGTGAAATTGAAGAAGAAGTTTATGTTAAGCAACCACCTGGTTTTGTGAATCCTAAGAAACCTAATCATGTTTACAAGCTTCATAAATCCCTCTATGGTCTTAAGCAAGCCCCTCGTGCTTGGTACAAATGCTTAACGAAGTTTCTCATTGAAAAGGGTTTGAAATTGGTAAAATTGATGCAACCTTGTTCACTAAGAGAGTTAATGGTGAATTATTTTGTGTGCCAAATCTATGTGGATGATATTATCTTTGGTTCCACTAACCCTCAATTTAGTGAAAGATTTGGAAGGTTGATGTCCGAGAAGTATGAGATGTCCATGATGTGTGAGCTGGAATTCTTTCTTGAATTGCAAATCAAGCAATCAAGAGAAGGAACTTTCATCTCTCAAACTAAGTATACCAAGGACTTGATCAAGAAATTCAACATGCAAGAGTGCAAATGTATGAAAACTCTCATGCCAACTAGTGGACATGTTGATCTTACCAAGGAAGATGAACCGGTTGATCAAAAAGTTTATCGATCCATGATTGGTTCTTTGCTATATCTATGTGCATCTCGTCCCGATGTTATGCTTAGTGTTTGCATGTGTGCTAGATATCAAGCTACACCTAAGGAGTGTCATCTTTTAGCCGTGAAACGTATAGTGAGATACTTGATACAAACACCAAACTTTGGCATTTGGTATCCCAAGCGATCTTCTTTTAACCTTGTTGGCCACTCCGATTCGGACTATGCCGGTGAAAAGGTTGATAGAAAATCCACCTCGGGTACTTGTCAATTTTTGGGTAGATCTCTAGTGTCGTGGTCTTTCAAGAAATAAAACTCGGTATCTCTATCTACTATCAAAGCCGAGTATATTGCTATTGGATCTTGTTGTGCACAATTACTATGGACGACACAAACGCTTAAAGATTATGGAATCCATGTTAAAAATGTTCCATTACTTTGTGACAATGAAAGTGCTATTAAGATTGGTCATAATCCCGTGCAACATTCTCGAACCAAGCATATTCAAGTTTGACATCATTTCATTCGTGATCATGTTGCCAAAGGAGATATTAATCTTAAGCATGTTCGCACTAACAAGCAATTGGCAGATATCTTTACTAAGCTACTTGATGAGAAAACTTTTTGTCACTTGAGGAGTGAGTTGAACATCATTGATGCTTCAAAATTGAGCTAGACTCACCCGGATGCTTGCAAGGGCATGAGCTTTCTTGATACTTCCATGATAGTGCTACATGATATCTTATGCCATGGAATCCTATGCTCCCTTGTATTGCATCTAATCGTTTGTAGGTAGTTGGAAGAATTTCATTCCAAGAGATTGCAACCAACTCCAATCATAAGTAATCTTGTCTTGACCAAGTATCCACAACCCCTCTTGATGATGGAAGGAAGAAGACAACGAAAAAATATCCTTGACATATACTTGATCATTATTGCAAAATCTCATTGGTATCATGTCAAATGGATATACCTATTGTTCTTCCTTGCATGACTAACCCTTGTAGGTAACAAATGTACTAGAATGAGAAGGATTGCTCCAAACTCTAGATGTTCTTCATCATTCTCGAGCATCCTCAACAAATTCACCTACGAGCAACGTCATCAACATCACTCAAAGGTATGCTCTCATATCCTTGAAAAGGCTTTACTCCAAGTCATGAGCTAAAGCACCTCAAGTGATATGAAGACATTAAGATGCTTAATCGAAAAATGGTAACCCCATTCTGAGCTTAACGTAGAGTATGACCTATGATAAAGTATTCTTGCTTGGATCCTAAGTCGATATACTCTAATATAGGTGACCTAGTCACCGCCCATCACTAGTTAAGATTCCTATGTGGTTTGTTCTTTATTTGCATGATCTCTAGTAATCACTCAAATCTTTTCTATCTGATGCCCTTTTCTCCTTTCCGTTGAAAACATTTTCTTTTGACTCTTTGCAAATAGATACTTGGTCTCTTATTCTTTCTGTTTTAAGTCCCGGAGCCACCGACTCAGATATCTCGATTCTACCGAAATGCAGACAAGCTGCACTACAAAATCTCGGTACCACCGATCTATCTGCCTTGGAGTCACTGATATTGCTTTTCTTTTTTGTCTTTCTTCTGATACAGAATAACAAGCTACACTTAGGGAGATAAGTTCTTTATTCAAGGATCCCTAGCTTCAAGGAGGAGATGACTAAAATTTGCCAAAGGGAGAGAAATTACATTCAATGATTCCCTCAACACTTTTCTATGAACCCTATCTTCAATAACCCTAGTTCTCAAGGATCCCTTCCTTATCAATGATCCCTTTACCTACTCCTACCTTTGACCTTTTTGGTAATTAATTCCAAAGAGGGATAAGAACAAAGCTTCATGCTAAAGGGAGAGTTACATGCTTATGCAAAGGGGGAGATAAGATTTAGGGGGAGAGGAAAATATCAAGAAGTTTATACTTAGATAAACAAGGGGAGAGTTACATGCTTATTTTATTTGACTGTTTACTTTAGACTTTTCTCACCCTATCCAATCCAAATATCTACATGCTGAGATTCAGGGGGAGAGGATGAACTACCACTTTCATATCTAAGGGGAGAAAAGCTCTAAAAGATTAATGCTGAAGGGGGAGACATGTTAATCTTAAGGATTATCATATTTTATATATTCTCCATATCTTGGTATCCTTTGAGTTCTACTGCTTTTGATTAGTATAATACTCTTGTGTTTCCTAACATTGTTTTCTCAAGTGTGTCTCTACCACTAGAATGCTCAAGAACTCAAGGTAAGTATATGCATCATATCTTTGATCAAGATGATCTCTTGCTTATTGCACATATTGTTTGCAAGAGTGAAGTCTTGAACAAGGATACTTTCCATTCATATATATTTTGTTGCATATAGCCAAGATACACATGACTTCTTATATCCCTTCATCCATATGCGTGTCCATGCATTCCAAAACAACTATCCTTTAAAGGACTGCACACATTTAGGGGAGGCAAATCTAAGTCATGTGTCTCTCAAAGTGTTCATTATATTCATGCATATATGTATTTGAAGCTTTGATTGTATGTTGTCATAAATTACCAAAAAGGGGGAGATTGAAAGAAAAATATGCTCCCTTGGTGGTTTTGATAATTCCTAACAACATACATTGTCTCCTGTACTAATACTTTTATCTAGTATATTTCAGATAATAGTCCATGGAGAGTTGGGTTGGCAAAGAGATTCTGGAACACCCCAAGATGCAAGGAAATGGATTGTCTAAGCTTCAAGCAAGAGGACTCTACATTTTATATGTGTGAGAAATCACCTTGAGTCCATAGGAAAGCCAATACTATTAAATGGGGGTAAAGTTTTGTTGGTGAACAAAAAGCTCATACGTGCACAAGTGATACTCACCAAAGAAACCCACAAACTCTCCCACCAAAGTCTGTTCTAAGACAAACACTCAAATCGGTGCAACCAACATTCCCATCCCGGTGCCACCGATTCTAAACACTAGACATACCCAGCCAAACCCTACCCACTTCGGTGCATCCGACACTGCTTTCGGTGCCACCGAGTTGGGCTGCCAATTTTTTGTTACGCAAGTTCACATTTTTGGTATGTCCGAGAATGTTGAATCAGCGTCACCGAGAATGGAAATTCTGACCGTTGGTCACCTTGTCGGTGCAACCGAGATTCCTATATCGGTCTCACCGAGATTCAAAAGTTGCCACCTTTTGGTCACTTCGGTACCACCGAGATTAACACATCGGTGTCACCGAGTTGGTCATTTTGTGTATAACAGTTGGATTTTTGGGGATGCCTATATATACCCCTCCACCACCACCTACTCGAAACATAAGCACTCAGGACTATTCCATACCTATCCTATCGGTTTTTTGAGAGAGAACCACCTACCCTCGTGTTGAGGTCAAGATCTCCCACTCCAACCATAAGGATCTTGATTTCTAGCCTTCCCAAGTTGCTTTCCACCAATCCCATCTCTTCTACCAAGCCATATCTCTGAGACTATGATTGTGTGTTGAGGAGTCTATCATCTTGAAGCACAAGAGCAAGGAGTTCATTGACATTACAGAGCCTATTACCTTTTGGAGGATGGTGCCTCCTAGATTGGTTAGGTGTCGCTTAGGAGCCTCCTACATCATGTTGTGGAGTGAACCAAGAAGTTTGTAAGGGCAAGGAGATCGCCTACTTCGTGAACATCTACCCATAGTGAGGCTAGTCCTTCATGGAAGGAAGCCTTTATGGAATAGTCAAGGTTGCTACTTCGTGGACCCTTATGGGTGGAGCCCTCCATGGACTCTCGCGACCGTTACCCTCCGTGGGTTGAAGACTCCATAAACATGGACATACGATAGCACCACCTATCGGAACCACGGGAAAAATCCTTGCGTCTCCAATTGCGTTTGATCTCCTCATCTCATCTCTTTACTTCATGTACAATGTCTTTACTTTCCGCTGCTATACTTGTTGACATGCATGTGTAGGGTACATAGACTTGATAGCCTTCCTAAAATTGTTAAAATCTACCAACCAATTAACTTGGGAAAATGTTAGGTTTTAATTTTCTGCTAGTAGTCTATTCACCCCCCCTCTAGACACTCTTCTAGTGATCCCTCAGAGGGCGGCGAGGGCGACTTCTCCTCCTAGGCGTCCTCTGTTCCCCCTTACCGGTTTCTGTAATGCTTGAAGAAGAACTCTGCCATGTTGGGCATTAATCTTTTGCATGTTACCTTTGCTATCTTGCTTTTCTTCCTCGATCTGATGGCCGCTCGTTGGCCGCGGCGTAGGTTGTTGTCACCATCTATGTGGCCCTATGTCAGCCACCAGTAGGGCCCTCTCGAGGCTCTCCCCCTTGAGGGACGACTCGCTACTATCGTTCCTGTCGTGGCCTGGGCCTTGCAGCTCGTCGTGATCGACCTTCGTCTTCCTTGTTGCTTCATTCCTCAGGGGCCCCGGCAGCCGCGCGTGGTGACCATAGTTCCTGCATCCTTACATTAGTGTGCGTAATCCTTATTCCGTCCTCGGGCTCGTTATTAGGCTGAGAGGCTCCTGATTGGTTCGGTGGTGTACTTAGCTTTGTATGACTCCGGCGATCTTGTGTGTTGCGAGGCATGACGGAGCTGTTCCATCAAGTCGTGGCTCCGTCCGGGATACGTCCTCCCTACCTACTGAATGGTCTGGGGGTCCTTTCGGCACTCTGCATATGTAGGTCCCAGTCCTGCTCATTTCTCGACCGCCGGGGCGTACACCCAAAGGGGCGCAGCCACGGGGTCAAGCCCCGACACTCTCGGTGCCGACCGGATCACCAAGGATGACACCAAGGGGGGCGAGTGGCTATATGACCGGTAAGGCTCCCGAGGCATGCAGCTCAGGAGCCCCCTTTTCGACACGCAAACCGCTCTACGTCGACAGGTCCCAGTCCTGCACATTTCCCGACCACCATTAGGTACGACCAGAAACCGAGGACGCACTTCACGGGGCAAGGACCCGACACTCCTGATGCCGATCGGAAACGAAGGACGACATCAGGGGGTCGAGTGGCCTTATGACCGGTAAGGCTCCTGAGGCGTGCTGCTTAGGAGCCCCCTTTGACACTCAAGCTATCCCCCATTCCGTTCCTCCTGGTGCCGCCTCAGGAGGCCCTGGGGACTCCCAAGACTCCACGCTGCGTTTTCATGCTGCAGTTGGAGCCCCCGAGCGGGGGTCGACAACTGAAAGTTGCGTGCCCCTAGGGCGACAGGTCCTCACCATCCAGCTCAATGACGCCTCGGGGCGGCGCGGAGCATTTGGCTCCTTGTGAAACACCATTCAGAAAGAGAGGTTTCAAGTCTGGCTAAACGAGGAAACACAGAGAGAAAAGTTCCCGCCCCCTTCTTTTCTAAAAAAATATAAAGTTTTGAAATTCTCAGACTTCATTCCAAAAAATGGCAGCTTGAACACCAGAAAGAAGCAAACAAATGCCACACCCGGCCCTTAGACTAGCCTTCGTCTTCCCCCAGCGTTGAGCATAGGGCATCCACGTTGCATGGGCATAGCCATTGATGGGCAGTGTTGTCTTCTCTGCCAGCTCTGGGCTATGGCTGCTACAATGCGTGGGAGGAACCCCTCCGCGTCCTCAGGGGGCTCTGGGCATATACAGCCTGCTCATTATTACGTGAGAGTGTCACGATCGTAGATAGCTGGGCAAGCCCCCAGGCGCACGACCTGGTGGCTCCCAACTCCATTGAGGATCATCCCGTGCATTTCTGCCCGGTTGCGTGCCCTTACGACCCTAACCCAAATGCATCGTTCCTCGCGCGACCACAGGATTGCGCTCCCGAGGACCAACCATGGGCACGATGCATCGGCGTGACCGAAAGGGTGTTTAGTCGGTGAAGCATGCCCCGTGAGGTGCTCGCACACCGCACGGACAAGGCCCCGAAGGTCTCGAGAGGCCCATCCTCCCGAGGCCGTGTCGGCGCTGTAGTTGTCGCGGGTGGCCCGTGCTGCTTTTGTCTTGCTGCTCCCCCAGACCTTTGCTCCCAAGGCCTGGGGGCTTGGCCCAGCGTCGCTTTCCCATGGGGGCGTCGGCTTGCACCGCGCCCCGCGGGCCCAAGGGCGCCCTCCCGCTCGCTCCGCCCAGGCCCGGTGCTCCGCCGATGGGAGCCCCTAGGCCAGGCTTGGGGAGGACGCCCAGGGCGCCCCTTACTCTTGTCAGGTGCTGGCGCCTGCAGCGGGAGCCTGCTCCACCTTTCCGCCAGGCGGTACGACATAGCATGGTACATATGGTTCCATGTAAGTGCTCGGTCCTCCTCCTGAGCCGCCCGTCGGTGCGCCGGGGGCAGTTCCTCCTGGCAGTGGTTTGAAGCCGCCCCGCGCACGTCGCTCGCAGACCCTCCTGCGCCGAGCCTTGGAGCGAAGTTGCCTACCTCTGTCACCGCCGTTGGGTGGGCCGCGTGTCTCCTGGTGTGGACCGCTTCCCTGACGACTTGATGCGCCTTCGCCGCCGTTGCTTGTTTGTCCAGACGCCTGCGCCGCCTGCTCACTATGTCGGATGGCACGCTCCTAGCTGGTCAACCCAGGCTGCTGAGGGCCAACTGGGTCGCTGAGATGCGCATCGATGTGCGCGTGGGGTGTCCCATCGTTCTCCCCGTGCGCCTGGTGGGCATGTCCGGGCTACACCCCGAAACCTGTCATCGGGATTCATAGAAGGAGGAGCACAACATGCGGCGTGCCCTGCTCGGACCCGTCCGGCGTTGGAGGGGTCCCCCCGTCGGCGGGCTAGGGAGCCGGCGCGGCATGCGAGCCTCCGGCACCCGGCTCCTGTGGCCTTGACTAAGAGTGAGGGGAGATGGCCCTCAGCGCGACGGTGACCAGCTCCGCGATGTGATCGGCCCATGCGTCGAAGCCCCCATGCGTTGGTCGGTGGTGAAGCATCTTGCTTGCCAGCAGTAGTGCATCGTGCGCGTTGAGGTCTCCCGCGTAGGTGCGGCGCGCCGCCGGGGCCGGGGGCGCCGGCCGCTCGCCGTGTGCTTGAGCGACGTGAGAGGTGGTGACGGTGAAAGCGATGCTGGCGACTTGGTACTGTCTGCTCAGCCGATCTTCGACGGCCGTGGCGGGGTTTACGGAAGCTGACCCGCCACGGCCGGGAGAAGCTTGTTGAGTGCGGCCATCGGAGTAGAGAAGCTTGGGAAGAGCGAAGCTTGGAGAAGGCCTCGACACGCCCCCTACCTGGCGCGCCAAATGTCGGATTCCGGGCTCTACAAAACCCTTAAGATTCGTACACAAGGGCGTGTGCGAAGATCCCCTACATCCTCGTCCAACCTAGCTCGCTACTCGATGAACACAACAACAAACTTGCGCGATGACGAGGAAGAGGATGAACACGACAGTTTACCCAGGTTCAGGCCGCTGCGACACGTAATACCCTACTCCTGCTTTGGTGGATTGCCTCTCGAGGAGGTGAGGTGGATGAACTAGTACAGTGTTTTAGAGCCTCGTGAGGGCTCCCTTCAAGGTGTTCAAGGCCCTTTTGTGGCTCGGTGATGGATGAGTGGTGGGATGGATTCGGGGGGTCCTCCTCTATGGTGCAACCTACCCTCTATTTATAGCGGTGGCTCGGGTCCTCTTCCCTTATCGCAATGGCGGGAAGGGATCCCACAACGACCAATTTTGAAGGGGGACAGGAGTACGTGCTCGCCCTGCCCAAAGGTTGTCTTCGCCTGCAAAGTAGCTATCGACGGCGCAGGGATGTGCTTAGCAATGACATCCGCCCTGCGGGGTGGGTGGTCACAATCTTGTTACATCGGAATGGAAACCTTTGGGGGGGTGCTTTAGGAACCTGCGTATGTCTCTGTCCCCTTTGCATGAAAGGGGAAACTGCGTTGTCTGGCGCACTGGTGCCTGCCTGTCCTTCTTTGCGTCACCCTTGACTCCCGAGGCCGGGACTTTCATGGAGTTCTTCGCCTCTCCGGAGGGGGCCTGAGGAGGCCCATCCCTTGCTGGTCCAGAAGCCGCTCCTCCTCGCAAGGCCGGGGCCCTCGTGAGGGCCTTGTCTTGAGTGAGGCCACACCCGGCCGTGTTTGGTCGATGAAGTGGGCCATGCCTTGGACCGCAGGCAGGCAGGTCTAGGTACCCCCGTTCCCAGAACGCTAACAGAACTTGGCGGCACCCATGCCACACTTCGTCATATCAACACTTTGATTTGGTCTCGCAGTGGGAAGTAAGCCCTAGCTATTGTTCTTTCGTGCAATCTGAGAGGTCCATAAGTCCGCACACCAAACAAAGGAATATCCAGGGCTGTCACACAACAAGCCCATAACTGAACCATGAAACCTCATGTGTCTGACTGTGTATACCAGAACATGGTTCCTCAATGCAGGAGACATCTGAATGGTAATTGAAAGCCGGCCATGGTTTTGGTGTCAAGGGGTGGCCCGTGTGTCTCATACTTGAACGGCATGGTTCCGCTATGCACTTTGCAAGCACCACCAGGATTCTCTCATGATATGTGGATCACTAAAATCAGGAGTGCTAGACTGAAATTCCACTCTCGGTCGCTCATAAGAGTTCTTATCAGTGAACTGCTCCAATGTGATCAGAATCGACGATGCCAAGGGTACCAGATTGATGCTCAAGCATATAAAAATGTTTCCTTTGAATTTTTTGCACCTCACTGCACTATTCCGGACTCCCCTCTTGGGAACGTTGTCAATAGGCTGAACCATCAAACATGCCAGAAGGACGCATGGATCACTGCATTGTTCAGAACTGTAATCTCTATTAAAACAACCTATCCCCTGAAATTCCTTTAGACGCAAAAATGACCACCCCACCGACATGCTCATAATCTGCATTGCCTCTTGCAGTTTGTCAGGCCTATGTGTACTACACACAGTAGCATGCTCCAACACATGATGCTCACAAAAGTTCCCCTGCTCCTGAATTTTATACACAGAATCTCTTGCGCCCCATAATTCCTCAAGGAAAAAACTACTAGATAACTCCCTGAATTGCTCATGAATAATTAGATACAGGGAGGCTCGACAAATTCTGATGCTCTTAGATCATCAATAGAGATAGGGACGGGTGAACGAAATATTGTAACATTCGAATAGTAGTCAGTCGGTAGCTCACAATTTGGTAGTTCTGAGTTCTGACCACAACTGCACTTCGTGAAAGCAATCAAACGACGGCCATGGGCACTGTTTGGAAATGCTCCCCTTGAATTTGATATGTACACCGTGAACAACAAATGATTCGAGGAATGCCAAATCCCAACCAGAACGACCAGTTTCACTTGATATTGGACCAATGTCTTCAGGCTGATCTTTTGCATGATTTTTTTTTCATTGCTTTGTACTGTTTGCCCTTCCCCTGAACCAGTATGATAAGTCAGTTTATCCTCTTCAAAATTATCTGCATGATGTACCACAGTCATCTTCGCCGCACTAGCATCTTGAGTTTGTTTCTTTTCTTCAACATATCTGCTGAGTGCATTGATCTCCTGAGAAACACGCACCGGGCCAAGTTCTGTCGGAAATACTTGAGATGGCACACACATGGTTCCATTTGTACGTGATGCATCTTCCTTCTCATCATGGTTCATCGAGGCATTATGCAATAAAATAGTCTTTGCAGGATTTGTACCGCTACTGTCTGCATCTGTTCCATTGCCAGGGTCCTCTCAGGGAAGAATTTTTTTCAAAAGTAGTACTAAATTTACGCCAAATTTGAAAACAGCGTTAGCAGTTTAAAAAATGACAAAACTAGCATCCCGTCGGTCGAAGTTGGGCCGATCGGCCACCCATTGGCTTAGAGCAGGCCGAAATTGGCCCATCGGCCGAAGCCAGGCCGAAGTGGCGGGCCGTCGGCCCACGCTAGGCCGAGGAGCGCCCGTCGTCCGCCAGGAGGCCGAAGAGCCCTTGGATAAGGCCGACGCGGCCAGCTTCTTCTTCCTCCTCCAGCTCGCTCGTTCTCTCACACCTTCGGCCGAAAATCCCCCCCCCCCCTTGATCTTCCTTTCGCTCCACCGATTTTCGCTCCCCTTGAAACGATAGATCGGCTTCTTCTCCCCCGCCCTACGGTTTTATTTTTTGCAACGTGGTAGTGATTTGTTCGTGTGAAGGAGAAATGGTGTGGTGGTGGAGGTGTCAATGGTGAAAGGTGGAGTGATGGAGAGGAAGAAGAAGGGCACTCACGCGTCAAAGGTATAATTTTTTTTCTGTTAGTTTAGGTTAGTTTTTTTAATGTACGTTAAATTAGTTTAGGTTATTTTTATTAGTGTAGTGATTTTAGGTTACTTTTATTAGTGTAGTGATTTTATTGTATGTATTCCGAGTATATGTTTAGTTAGTGTAGTCATATTAGTGTCGGTTTATTTTTGCGAAGTTTATTTTATTGTAAGTTTTTTTAGAATACGTAGGTACATTTTAGTGTATGTTTTCCGAGTGTAGATTTTGTTAGTGTAGTCATACTAGTGTCGGTTTATTTTTGTGAATTTTATTTTAGTGTAGGTTTATTTAGAATACGTGGGTATATTTTAGTGTACATTTTATTTTAGTGTCGATATATTCGTTGCGAATAATGAGAAGCTGGCAATGTCTGACAGGTTAAAATGTCTGAATCCGTAAATTTCACTGTGTATTACGGCCCTGGTAATGTTCGATATAATGAGTTGGGGGTTGATCTTAGCGAGTTTAAAAGAGGCGAGATGACACTTTCAGACCCGGACAGACTGGACATTAGGCAGTTGAAGCACTGGTTGACAACTAGTTTTGGCCTGGATCCTGAAATTTGTTCCTTCAGTATTCATGCCTTGTGGACCAAATTCTGTAAAAATGTCAAGTGGGATTTGATTCCGATAGATAGGAGCCAACACTGGTTGTCTCTGTTAAGTCGTTGCAGAGACCGAAGAATCCATCCGTATGCCCTAGTGCAACCAGTGGCGAAGGAGGAGAATATCGTACCACCCACCGTGGGGTATGAACCAGGCCAGAGTAGTCAAGTGGGTAACGAGATTTATGTATTCGGGTCACAGCCATCAGATGTGAATGCTACCCAAGCCGAGAATGAGTCAGATTATGTTAGTGGTCATGCTGCTGGTCAGAGTATTCAGTCGGTAGTATTAGCTGCCTCTGGTGTTGCTGATGGGGATGAGGTAGGCGATGAAATGCAGAGGGTGATGGAGGAAGAGGACGAGGATGGGATTGCATAGGAACTTGATTCTAAAAATTCCGAAGATGAGGAGGAGGTACCAATTCCTGCTGCATGGGAGCAGGACATATCCGCCGGCTTTGCAGTCAACGATGGCCATGAGACTCCATGACAATATAATCTGAACCAAGTCCAGATCGGGGCTTTGTTTGACACAAAGAAGAAAATGAAGTATGCGATGATAAAGTGGGCTATGTCTATGCAGAGGGTTTTCCGGACACACATATCTAGTCTAACGAAATATACCGTGAAGTGTGTTGAATCAGGTTGTCCTGCGAAGGTGCACGGTCACATGCCAGTTGGTCTTTGTGACTTGCCAGCAATTGACCCTCCTAATACGAAGAGAAAGAAGGGCAGGGCAATAAAGAATTTTTCTGAGTGGATAGAGAAAGAGCCTCCAGTGAATTGGTCTTTGCTGCATGACACCCATGGAGCTAGGTATGGCCACATGACAACCAATCTTGCAGAGATCTATAACTTTGTACCCAGAGGGAATAGAGCATTGCCACTGACAGCTATTGTGGATGAGTGGGTTGATCACCCGGACTTAGATGACGCGGGTGAAGCAATGCAGTTGGACAAGAGGCAAGTATCACGCTTCTCTTACGACAGGTCACTCCTTAGCTGCTTAGTAGATAGATGGAGACCAGAGACACATACATTTTACTTTCCCTGGGGAGAGATGGCTCCTACTTTACAGGATGTGTCCTACTTGTTGGGATTACCTCTGGCCAGTGTTGCCATAGGACCTTTAGAGGTAGAAACTGGTTGGCTAGCATCTATGCATTCCTGTTTTCTGGCTGCGGTGCCAACTACCAAGACACTAGACAACGATCGGCACGGGCCTCTTTTCAGGTGGTTGAGCCAGTTTTAGATTGTCGCCTTAGGATATCCCACTTTTCAGTTGTCAGGGGCACAGATTGGCCGGTCCCTAGAGGCATATATTATGTGGTTGTTTGGCAAGACGATGTTCACAAAGAACCACGTGACCACTGTAGATGCACGACTGATCGGTGTTGCACGAGAGATAGCTGACGCACGTTCCTCAGAGGATATTGTGCAGAGGAGTTTTGGTTATGCTGTGTTAGCAGCTACGTATAGAGGCCTGTGCAAAGCTTGCCAGTTGAGGTCAAGGAAATTTGGTCTTCTTGGATGTCCACTATTGTTGCAGCTTTGGTCATATGAGAGATTCCCTATTGATCGACCTTACGTCAACGTTGACAAACCTTTTGGTAATGAGGACATGGCTGGACATTACGTGCCTTCTATCAACGACTTGCCTACTATGGGATCTGTTTAGGCACGGGGAGAGGTATTTTCATTATTAACAATATGAATTAGTAATGTTTATTTCTCGCTATTCAATATTATGTACTAATGTTTGTTGTCATGCGCAGAGGCAGTTTACGCCTGGCCAAGTGAGGGCTGCTACCCCTCCTTCACGGCGCAGTTTGATAGTCCGCACGAGAATCAGGTTATATGGGAACCATACACCCATAATACTATTTCAGAAAGGTACCCATGTGGGATTTCTGGATTCTGCACTAGAGATCAGCATTATTGGATGAACAAGGCCAAGTTGGTGTTTGACGTGACGGTTGAGGAGATGGCTATTAATAGGGTGATGAGACAGTTCGGTTTGTGCCAAGATCCTGCCATTCCAGTTATTTCACAATTACCAGATCACGTGCACAAGTAAGTAATACTACTTTGGTTCTTAGCTTTGCATTAATAGGTTGTTGAGACAGTTCGGTCTACTTATAGCTATTCATGTTACGTGCATTTCAATCTCAAGTCCAGTCGCCTAGGAGGAAAGAAGTCCCAGGCTTCTTGGTTTCGCGACATCAGCCCTTACATCGAGGAATGGACTACTGCCCCGACAAATATCTGGGATGAAGTTCGTGTCTTCGACTGGGACAGTTTCGGGTTGTATCTAAAGCGTTACAGACAGAACACGAGGATCTACTTGGTTCCATCATCTGCTCCGGATCATATCCCAGTTCCTCTCGCCAGCGATCTATTCCCAACTTCCTCAGTTGTGGAACCAGACACCACGCGGTATGTCCTCAGTTTTTCTCACATGCTACGTTTTCCCTATACATGAACATGTACAATTGGTTAACTTTCTGTGTACAGGGTGAATTGGGAATTCAGGCGCTAGAGGAGGTTACCGCTTTGGTGGACCGCGTTGACAGAGGAGAAAATATCCCACTGTGAGAGCAAGCAACAAGGTTGAAGAGTCTTCAAGCGAAGATACACGGGTTTGTGGCAGCTGTTACATGTAGACGATCTTCCGATGTTGTTGACACTCGTGCAGCACATCGTCCGCCACGCCCCTCTCTATAGCATTCAGAACCTTGACGTTCACAGCCAGGAAGCTCCTCCTGGCAGGAGGAACCTCCTTCGCAGCCAGGGAGCTCCTCCTGGCAGCAGGCACCTCCTTCACAACCAGGGAGCTCCTCCTGGCAGCAGGCACCTCCTTCACAGCTAGGTAACTTCTCCTGGCAGCAGGCACCTCCTTCACAGCCAGGGAGCTCCTCCTGGAAGTAGACACCTCCTTCACAGCCAGGGAGCTCCTCCTGGCAGCAGGCACCTCCGTCACAGCCCGGGGGTTATTTCTACCAACAGCCACCTCCTTCACAGCCCGAGGGCTATTTCTACCAGCAGCCACCTCCTTCACATCCCGGGGACTCTTCCTGGCTTCAGCAGATGCACCTAGGTAACTTAACTTTGTACATTCTTTTACAAAATTTAGCCTCGTAAGTCATTCTTTACATGTTTTAATTTACCAGCAGGCGGCAGCCAACACAACTGTTCATGACTTCAGTTCAGTCACCTCTGTTTACTGGTCCTGGTTCATACATACCTGGCGATGGCGAGGACGATGACCGTGGTGCATGCACCTATGGTATCTCCGAGACAGTTCTTGCCACTCCACCACCACGATCGACGTAGGAGACACAGACACCGACAGACGAGGTGTTCTATGGTCATGGTCATCGTGACACTCGTCCACCGCCTCAGAGCTTATTGCCTTCCGGTCCACGTCAGAGGAAGCCCAAGATTCGTTGCAAGCCCCAGCAGTGATATGGTCATCTACGTACGAGACATGACTATCTATTTATGTATGAGACATACGTAGCCTTTATGTATTGGACATATTCATGTATTTGACATATTTAGCCTCTATGTATCGGATATATTCATGTATGCGACATATTTATGGTTGAGACTTATTTGGTTTGGAGAGAGAACAACAGTAACGCAAACCAAATACGTCCAAATGAATTAGAAAGTACAACTGGATTAAACGCTAAGACTGAATAAAACGTTACAATTGAATTAAACGTTACAACTTAATTAAATGCACTATGTAAAACACCACTACAGAAAATAGTACTACATGAAAAATGTATTACATGAATGCATCATCATCATCCTCCGTCGATGCAGATCTCTTCCCCTTTGTCGCTGCAGAACTGTTGCCCATCGACTGTGCGGTCGTCTTCACCTTGGTACTCGGCATGAAGACGTCATCTTTGTCCTCCGTCGACGCAGAACTCTTCCCCTTCATTGATGTAGAACTCTTCCCCTTCGTCGATGCAGAACTCTTGCCCTTCGATGCAGAACTCTTCACCTTGCTGCTCGGCATGAAGAGATCGTCCTCGTCCTCACTTTCTGATGACCATAAACCTGAATTATTCATAGCAATCCTGAGATAAGCATCACCCTTGTGCAGTTGCTTTTGCCATCTGGCGTGCAACCTCAGAAGTTCTTTCCGTATCTCTTCAAAAGTCCTGGGAGGCCACCCACTCCTAGCTAATTGGTGAGCCAACTCATTCATTATGAAGTCACTACTAATGAGTTCCTCCCATGGAACTGCTCTATCATTCATCTTGAAATTGGCAGCTAGACGAAGAAGACGGTCAGACATACCCTTGTGAAAACTACGATCAAAAGGATAGTGAGGATGAGGAGGACGAGACATCTCCACGAAAGGATGGCGAGAGCGGAAGGATGGCGGAGTGAAAGGGAAAGGAAGGGCCTGCTCACCCTCCTTGCTGCGAATGTGGTTATATAGGTGGGAGAGAAAGTGGTGGGAGAGAAAGGCGGGAAAGACAATGGCGGGAATGAATGGAGGGAGAGAAAGTGGCGGGAGAGAACCAATGCAGTTGCACAAGAGGCAAGTATCACGCTTCTCACCGAAATTAAGATACAATTTGCTGAAATTAAGATACAACTTGCTGAAATTAAGATACAACTTGCTGAAATTAAGATACAACTTGCTGAAATTAAGATAGAACTTGCTGAAATTGAGTTACAAGAATATAAATCTACTGAGTCCAACGTGGATATTTTCCTTTTCCATCGGCAGCTTCTTCTGCTGCCTGTGCTGCACGAGCCCTTTCTTTCTTTCTCTGCCTCTCAGCCTCACAGGCCTCCTCTCGCTGCTGGTAGACCTGGCAGTCGAAGTTGGTTTTCTTGGTTTTTATTCTTCATCTCATCAAGAAAAGCCCTCTCCTCCACACAGTACTCTTGCCAAGCTCTCTCCTGCTCTGCTTTCTCCTGTGCTGCCGCCTTCTCGCAGCGCTCCTCCAAGTCCAAACTTGCCCATGCACGACGACTTCTTTCACGTATCTTAGTCACCGCCCAGTCCGGCATTTTCGTGTCTATCCAACGATAGTACTGGCACAGGGGCGGAGGAGACTACAAAAGAAACAGAAATATAAAAATCAAATCAACAAAAATATCAACAACGTGTTTATTCTGGGTGACTCAAACATACCGGAGGCGTGATGTACGGTGAAGGACCAATGGGTGGATCTTCCTCATAATTAGTGCACATGAAAAACTTCATACCCAACAAATCTAAAAAAATTGTCACCTCCTTCACCTTGCAGAGTTCCCCGCACCAACAACGAACTGCTTCCACCCCCTGAGGCAACTTCGCACTCTTCCATTTGCTAGGCCTAATGCTTTGATCCAAACAAGGCAAACTCATAATGACTACCACGTTGGTTTTTTCGAGTGTTGGTGGCCGATGGAGGAAGGCAGATACAATATCTCCTTTTATAGGCAAATGACAACAACGATGGCGGGAAATCGAGAGGGGAAATTTAGCGGGAATACTTAGCAGGAGAAAATGGCGGGAGAGAATGGTGGGAGAGAATGGCGGGAGAGAAAGGCGGGACAGAATGGCGGAGAGAATGGCGGGAAGGAAAGTGGCGGCAGAGAATGGTGGGGAAAAGGTGGCGGTACAGTATGGCGGAAAATAATAAGGAGAATAGTACGACTTGCTACAATTAATGTACAACTTGCTGAAATTAAGATACAACTTGCTAAAATTAAGATACAAGAATATAAATCTACTGAGTAGAACGTGGATATTTTCTGCTGCCTGGGCTGCACGAGCCCTTTCTTTCTTTCTCACTATGGTAGATAGCTGAAAACAACAGCTAGCTCCTGTTCATGCTATTTAAATGTTACGAACACCAAATTGTTGACTTCAATAGACGATGCCAGCAGAAAATTACCGAAACCTTCCTTCTTCAACACCATTCGATCACCCAAGACAATGAAGTAGGAACAAGGAATGGTCACAAATATATCATCATCTTCTGAATCCAAAGTAATTTCAAGAGTTAAAGAACCAGTCCTAGGAATAGCCACAAATTCCATCAAACTCCTGACAACCATGGTAGGAATAACCTGACAAAAACAAGCAAGTTATATGATCCATCCTTTGAACCAACAAAGAACAAACAAATAATAAAAACTAGAAACCAAATCTTACCATATGTTGAGAAATAACATTCATGTGATCCATCCTATGAACAAAAGGAGTACACAGTATGTAGTTGTCATCAAAGAGCTGCCGCGACATGACATACATTTAATGATAATTCAGAGTGACACCACAACTGTAAAACAGTTGTCAACAAGTTCCCTCTGAGTTTCACTCAGATCCTCAAGAGCTACAAAAAAATGATTTCACTAACTCAGATGAACAGCAAAACGTATAAGCTGAAATAAATCTGAAAATCAGTCAAAAACAAATATCTTACCAACATGGGTAAAGGAAAAAACATAACACCATCCCGATGAAATTCGACACTAATATAAGTTCCATAGTGCTCAAGCATAACAGTCATATGTCACTACGGCGGAGACCATAATCATTCACAAGTTCCTCCCACGAAGGACCATGGAATTTACTGCTCATCCTACCATGTGTAAATATAACATGGTATAAGTTACCCTCACTGTTGTGCAGAGCTAGATCAATATTGTGTCACCTCTCCGAATAGCTAAAGCTCTGCACTCCTCAATGTACCGAGCAAGATGTGATCTAACACTGCACGGAACATACTACAACAAGAATGGAAGCAAACATCATAATCATATAAACAAAGGCATTCGAATATGCCACAGTCAGATAATCAAGACATAGAATCTTACAACACATCTTGAACATCGATGATCCAACACCACAGTAAATACAGACGCACCGGAATCAATGGCAGCACAAGGGCCATCTAGAGCTCGGCAAAATGGGCAAGCCATTTACCTGTAGATGGATGGTGACCAATAATAACTAAATCCACTACCGACTTGAGAGTTCTCATTCGATTGAGTTGGAAGCCAAAAAAAATACATGTACGCCGTAGGAGAGCGCCCTGATCTATTTTTTACGCGGGTACGATAACAACATGTGTGGTCGAGCAAAGAGATCGGCGAGGCGGTGGAAGCACCGAACAACAACGGGAGTGAGAGGTGGAGAGGGGCAGGCTACTAGACTGGGAAGGTGTTGGAAATATGCCCTAGAGGCAATAAATAAAGTGTTTATTATTATATTTCCTTGTTCATAATAATCATTTATTGTCCATGCTATAATTGTATTAATTGGAAACACATTACATGTGTGGGTAAATAGACAATACTTTGTCCCTAGTATGCCTCTAGTGAACTAGCTCGTTGATCAAAGATGGTCAAGGTTTCCTATCCATTGACATGTGATGTCATTTGATAACGGGATCACATCATTAGGAGAATGATGTGATGGACAAGACCCAAACTACAAATGTAGCATATGATCGTGTCAGTTTATTGCTACTATTTTCTGCATGTCAAGTATATGTTCCTATGACCATGAGATCATGCAACTCACGGATGCCGAAGGAGTGCCTTGTGTGTATCAAACGTCGCAACGTAACTGGGTGACTATAAAGGTGCTCTACAGGTATCTCCGAGGGTGTCTATTGAGTTGGCATGGATCAAGACTGGGATTTGTTACTCCGTGTGACGGAGAGGTATCTCAGGGCCCACTCGGTAATACAACATCACAATAAGCCTTGCAAGCAATGTGACTAAGTGTTAGTTGTGGGATCTTTTATTACGGAACGAGTAAAGAGACTTGCCGGTAATGAGATTGAACTAGGTATGGAGATACCGACGATCGAATCTCGGGCAAGTAACATACCGAAGAACAAAGGGAACATCATACGGGATTAACTGAATCCTTGACATAGAGGTTTGACCGATAAAGATCTTCGTAGAATATGTAGGAACCGATATGGGCATCCAGGTCCCGCTATTGGTTATTGACCGTAGAGGTGTCTCGGTCATGTCTACATAGTTCTCGAACCCACAGGGTCTGCACACTTAAGGTTTGGTGATGTTTCTGTAGTATAAAGTTATGTATGGTGGTGACTGAAGGTTGTTAGGAGTCCCGGATGAGATCCCGGATGTCACGAGGAGCTCCGGAATGGTCTACAGGTAAAGATTCATATATAGGAAGTTCTGTTTTGCTCGCCAGAAAAGTTTCGGGCTCATCGGTAGTGTACCGGGAGACCATCTGGATGGGTATTTCGACCCAAGAGGCTCCATGGGCTGTTGGAGAGTGTTTACCAGCCCTTAGTTGGCTGGTGGAAGTCCCACACAAGGCCCATGCGGTTTGGGAAAAAAGGCCCAAAGAGAAAAGGTGGAAAAAGGCAAAAATAGGGTGAATCCTAGTCCTACTAGGATTGGAGGTGGAGTCCACCTCCTCCACCTGGTTCGCCCGACTCCTTGGAGGCTTGGCCCTTGTGCAAAGACTCCTCCTCTCTTCCTCTTATATATACTGGAGGTTTTAGCGTTTTTGCACGGAATTTTCAGCCACGTGCTGCTCGTTCCTCCAGTGCATAGTTTCTCCTCTAGACCGGTTTTCTGCAGCGCTTAGGCAAAGCCCTACCAGAATAGCTCCACCACCATCGCTGGAGCGCCGTCACGCTGTCGGAGAACTCTTCTTCCTCTTTGCTCCTTCTTGGTGGATCAAGACGGCGGAGATCGTCATCAAGCTGTACGTGTGCTGAACGCGGAGGTGCCATCCGTTCGGCGCTAGATCGGAAGGATCGTGATCAAGTTCGTGGGACGGATCGTGATCAAGTTCGTGGGACGGATTGTGATTGGATCGCGGGACATATCGTGATTGGATCGTGGGACAGATCGTGATTGGATCGCGGGACGCACGGCAATTTGGATCACGAAGACGTTCGACTACACCAACCGCGTTTCTTAACGCTTCCCGCTTAGCGATCTACATGGGTACGTAGATCCACTCTCCCTCTCGTAGATGCTCATCACGATGGATAGATCTGCATGTGCGTAGGATTTTTTTTTTGTTTCCCATGCAACGTTCACCAACAGTGGCATCATGAGCTAGGTCTATGTGTAGATGAGATCACGAGTAGAACACAAAAGCTTTGCGGGCGTTGATGCTTAGATTGCTTCCTCCCTTGGTCGGATTTTGGTTCAACGGTATTGTGAGATGAAGCGGCTCGGACCAACATTACTCGTACGCTTACGAGAGACCGGTTCCCTCGACCGCAACTTGTTGCATAGATGGCTTGCGAGTTCCAATTTTTCTCACTTTAGTTGGATCAGATTCGACAAAGGCGGTCCTTGAGAAGGTTGAAAAGCAACTAGTGTATCACCGTTGTGGTTTTTGCGTACATGAGAATTGTTCTTGCTAGATACCCGTAGCAGCCATGTAAAACATGCAACAAGAATTAGAGGACGTCTAACTTGTTTTTGCAGGGTATGTTGTGATGTGATATGGCCAATTACATGATGTGATATATGTGACGTATGATATGATCATGTGATGTATAGATTATCACGACTTGCATGTCGATGAGTAAGACAACCGGCAAGAGCCATAGGGTTTTCTTTAATTATTGCATGACCTTCATGTCAATCATTAAGCGCTATGTAATGCTTTACTTTATCGCTAAACGATAGCAATAGTAGTAGAAGCATGTTGGGCGCGACAACCCCGATGGCGACACATTGATGGAGATCAAGATGATGAAGATCATGGTGTCATGCCGGTGACGATGGAGATCATGCCGGTGCTTTCTAGATGGAGATCAAAAGCACAAGTTCATGGTCATATCATGTCACTTATGAATTGCATGTGATGTTAATCCTTTTATGCACCTTGTTTTGCTTAGGACGATGGTAGCATTATAAGGTGATCCCTCACTTAAATTTCAAGATGAATTGTGTTCTCCTCGAGTGTGCACCATTGCGAAAGTTCGTCGTGTTGAGACACCATGTGATGATCGGGTGTGATAGACTCTACGTTCACATACAACGGGTGCAAGCCAGTGTTGCACGTGCAGAACACTCGGGTTAGACTTGCCGAGCCTAGCATGTACATACATGGCCTCAGAACACAAGAGACCGAAAGGTTGAACATGAGTCATATAGTAGATATGATCAACATAATGATGTTCACCATTGAAGCCACCTCAACTCACGTGATGATCGGACTTGAGCTAGTGGATTTGGATCATGTGACACTCAGATGACCTGAGGGATGTCAATTTGAGTGGGAGCTTTAGTAAATTTGATTAACTAAACTCATTATCTTGATCAATAGTCTAAGTAACCTTTGCATATTTATGTTGTAGATCAATGGCTCGCGCAGTAGCACGGCTTCCCAGAAATCATATGTCCTTGATGCACCGCTTCGTGACTGTCGGGTGGATGACCCCCGGATACCCCAAAGACGGCGAGTCAGACGAGGTGCCCGCCCGCCCGGGCTGATTGCTCCACTCGGCCGGCTGCTCCTGTCTGGCTGGTCCCGTCCGGCTGTTCCTGTCTGGTTGCTCCTGTCCGGCTGCCGGCTGCGGCCCGATGAAGTCAGCTCCAGGCGTCCCATTGGACACGAGCTGACAACACTGTGGCTGACGGACTGCAGAGCCGGCCACCCTACTACAGACGGGCACTATTGGCCAATAGTGCCCCACTGGGCACCCTGATGCATCATGTCACCTTGCCCCACTAGTGGCGCACTGTAGCCTGCATCATCAGTCATATCACATGTCACGTCCAACAGTGTAATCAGGCCAAGTGGTCCACCCCTTGTCCCCTGGGCCTCCCTATATAAGAGGCACCAGGGGAGCTCACCGACGGGCAAGCGAGCAAGCTGTCCAAGCTCTCCCCCATTCCTCTCTTTTCCCCACTTACTCTCACACGTGAGGCCATGGAAGGGAGCAGCCAGCTCCCTCTCCCTCCTCAGATACAGCTCCAGGAGCAAGCCTGTACCAGATATACCATATATATACAGACATGCAGGAGTAGGGGTATTATCTCTCCGGAGAGCCCTGAACCTGGGTAAACCATTGCATGCTATTCGCATACCCGTCCCGGATCATCCACAGTAGCCTTGCTCTCACCTCGATAAGCCTACCTATGGCATCTGTCGTCTCGCGAGACCCCTTGTGAGAAAACCACGACAGTTGGCACCCACCATGGGGCAAGCTGCTGTTGGAACCGCGGTCTGTGCGGGATCCTCCTCGTCATCACCGCCGCAGTGCTACCGCCGTCTCCCGGGCAGCACCTGGGGTCTCGATGCCAACACGCCCCCATGGCGGCTGCTAAGGACCGCGCGGCCCCGCCGTCGGTCTCGCCCACGACGAGTTTGCTCCGATGCACCGCCGACCTTATGGGACGACGCGTCCATGCCATCTCACCTGTCGTAGCTCCACCTTTGCTCCACCCGTGCTTGTCTTCGCACACCCTGCTTCACCCCAGTCGCTCCTCATTGCCCCCTGGCCGTGCCCGCGCGAGCCCATGCACAGCGCCCACGGCGGCTTCGCGGTCCGCCTTCGTCCACGAACGCGCTGTCGCCTGAGCCCCGTCGCGCAGCAACCCAGCGCTCGGATGCGCGTGCGCGTCTGCCCGCGCTCCTCCAATGTCGGCTCCTCCGCCGCCCGTGCCGGCGCCCGCACACGGTAGGCTGCCCGCCCCGCGCCGGTGGCTCCACCTCGCCCGCCCGCGCACCCACCGTCCCGGTCCGGCTCCCGTCCCGCGCACCCTGGGCCTCCACCGCGTTCCGCCCAGGCCATGTGCGCCCTGCCTCCACGGCTACTACGCCACGCTGTCGGTCCACCGCTGCGGACGGCTACTGCTGCGCCTCCGTGCGTTGGTGTTCCGCCCCGTCCTGCTCTGGCACCGTGTGGCCGCACAACCTGCTCCGTCCGCCCCATGGTGTGCCGGCAGCCCGTCGCACCAGTGCTTCCGGCTCCGCCCCGTGGTGTGCCGACAGCCCGTTGCTCCAGGCCGGCTCTGGACATCCGGCCCCACCGGCGCCCCCCCCCCCCCCGTGCCCGATCCGGCTCCACCTCGCGCGTCCACGCCCGCTTCCGGGTCGGACTACCGCACCTCCCCTCTTCACCTCGTCGTGACGCGCGCGACGGCTGCGTCCACCACCTCTTCGCTTGAGACCAGGCCGCCCACCGGCTCGGCCTGCCGCGTCTCCGACCCACTCCCGCAAGTGCCTCGGCGGTCCCGCCTCATCGCCCGCTCCACTCCTCAACGAGGGACCCGCGCACGTCGGCCCTGCCATCCGCCCGCGCCGGCTCTCGCACCGCATCGTCACCTCCGGCCAAATGCTGCTCCGGGCCGGCTCCCGTCCCGCGCGCCTGGCTGCTGCGCCCGGCGGCCGCGCCCAAGCCTCGGCCGCCCCTCGGCCTCCCGCGCGTGGTCCAGCCCGCGCCTGCCCAGCCTCTGTCCGTCTGCGCCCACGCGCCTCCAGCTCCTCCCGACCGGCGTCCCGTCGGCCAGCCCTATCCTGCACCCTGCCTCGTGCCGGGCCCTGCCCCGCTGCGGCCGGGTCGCCCTGCGTGCTGCTCCACCGGCTCCACCTCCGACCCGGACGGGCGCCTTCGGCCAGCGCCGCCTCCACCTGCCGACGCCCCCGCGCCCGCTTTGTCCGGCCGACGCCCCCGCGCCCGCTTCGTCCGGCCGACCGCGGCCCGCGCCGCCTCGGCCCCTTGCTCCACCCGAGGCCTGGCCGGCTCATGCCCCTCATGCCACGCCGGCTTGTGCGCCTCAGCCAGCTGCTGCCGGCAATGCCTCCAGCCGGCTGCCACTCCAGGGCCCGGCGCGGCCACGAGGCTTCTCGCCGGCTCGCGGCCTGGCCGGCTCCCGGGCCGCTCCGATCGCTCATGTGGGCCGGCTGCCTACTCGTGCAGAAAAAGGAAAAGTGGGAGACGGCAAAAAAGTTGTGTCCAGCTGCCCACAGTCGGCAGAGCTGAAAAAGAAGAAAAGAAGAAAAGAGGCCGCCCGATGCCTCCGTCCGCCCGCGATGCCGCTCCGCCAACGGTCATGCCCGCCTCGATGCTTGGCCGGCTGTGCCAGGCCGGCTCAACCGCGTCCCGTTGCGCCATCCATTCGGTCGGACCCGACCTGCCAGGACCCCCCTTTGCGCACCCAGAGGCTCGAAGGCTACACCCAGCGGGTGTGCCGGCGCGCTCCACAAGTGCTGAACCATGCCGGCTGTCTTCGCCAACAACCATCTCAACGACGTCAAAAAAAGCAATGCGCCTCCTTGCTCGGAGGCTCGGAGGCTATCCCTCGGCAGCGCCTCGCGCACTCCAGTCGGCGGACCCCGCGTCCGCCCTCGGCAGCGCCTCGCGCACTCCAGTCGGTGGACCCCGCGTCCGCCCTCGGCAGCGCCTCGCGCACTCCAACCGGCAGACCCCGCGTCCGCCCTCAGCAGCGTCTCGTGCACACCAGATGGCGGACCTCGTGTCCGCCCTCGGCAGCGCCTCGCGCACACCAGCCGGCGGACCCCGTGCCCGCCCTCGGCAGGGCCTCGTGCACTCCAGACGGCAGGCCCTGCGTCCGCCCTCGGCAGCACCTCGCGCACACCAGCCGGCGGACCCCGCGTCCGCCCTCGACAGCGCTCGCACACTCCAGCCGGTGGACCCCGCGTCCGGCCTCGGCAGTGCCTCGTGCACTCCAGCCGGCGGACCCCGCCTCCGCCCTCGGCAGCGCCTCACGCACTCCAGCCGGCGGACCCCGCGTCTGGCCTCGGCAGTGCCTCACGCACTCCAGTCGGCGGACCCCGTGTCCGCCCTCGGCAGTGTCTCGCGCACTCCAACCGGCGGACCCCGCGTCCGCCCTCAGCAGTGTCTCGTGCAAATCAGCCGATGGACCGCGCGTCCGCCCTTGGAAGCACCCTGTGCTCTCCAACCGACGGACCCCGCCTCCGCGCCAGGCAGCGCTTCGTGTGCGTCAACAGGACCACGTCGACGACAAAACCACCTCGCCGGCACCCAAAAGCAATGTGAGATCTCCACGTGCATACCCTTGCACTGTACACACAAAAACAAATAACCCCGAGCGGCCCTCGGGGGCCATCCCAGCATTTATTCTACACTTTACTGTTCATCTCGGTGCCGGCTAGTGTCGGCCCGAGGCTGACCGCTTGGCTCGATACGTTCGTTCCCACGGGACGGCTTAGTAGCATGCATGGGACCAAAGGCCCACTCTTCGTCTTTGCTACAGACCGCACCGCGGCTCTCCGGCTAGCAAAAGCAAAAGCTGGAGGTCACCACACGCGAAAAGCATCCGGTGAGAAAACGGCTTGGGCGACCTGGTCGTTTCATCTATGAGTATCTGCTCGGTCGAGTTTGCTCCCAGAGTCCAAGTATTGTACGCTCCATTCCGCGGCCCGCTCTTCGTCTCAGCTATAGACCGGCTCCTGGCTGTCTGACTAGCAAGAGCAAAAGCCAAAGAGCGGAGAGAACATGAAAAAGACTTAAGGGGGCTCGGGCGAAACCGAGTTGGCACCCTTCGCATAAAGCTCATGCACTACCAAAATCAAATATTTGATATACTTAACCTTGTCTTTTGCACGATCTTCCATGAGGAACCTCCTCACCCAGAGGCTCGGAGGCTACCCTTCGATAGGGCTCCACGCCCATCAGCCGGCGGACTCTCCGTCCGACCACGGCAGCGCCTCGCGCTCGACAGCCGGCGGACCCCACATCCGCCTTCGGCAGGGCTCCATGCCCATCAGCCGGCGGACCCTCCATCCGCGCCCGGCAGCGCCTCTCGCTCGATAGCCGGCAGACCCCACCTCCGCCTTCGGCAGGGCTCCACGTCCATCAGCCGGCGGACCCTCCGTCCGTGCCTGGCAACGCCTCGCGCCCATCAGCCGGTGGACCCTCCGTCCGTGCCCGGCAACGCCTCACACTCGACAGCCGGCGAACCCCGCGTTCGGCTTCAGCAGGGCTCCACACCCATCAGCCGACGGACCCTCCATACGCGCCCGGCAACGCCTCGTCCCCATCAGCCGACGGACCCTCCGTCCGCGCCCGGCAACGCCTCGCGCTCGACAGCTGGTGGACCCCGCATCTGCCTTCGGCAGGGTTCCACGCCCATCAGCCGGCAGACCCTCCGTCCGCGCCCGGTAGCGCCTCGCGCTCGACAGCCGGCGGACCCCACGTCCGCCTTCGGCAGGGCTCCATGCCCATCAGCCGGCAGACCCTCTGTTCGTGCCCGGCAACGCCTCGCACCCATCAGCCGGTGGACCCTCCGTCCACGCCCGGCAACGCCTCGTGCTCGACAGCCGGCGGACCCCACGTCTGCCTTCGGTAGGCTCCATGCCCATCAGCCGACAGACCCTCCGTCCGCGCCCGGCAACGCCTCGCGCTCGACAGCCGGCGGACCCCGCGTCCGCCTTTGATAGGGCTCCACGCCCATCAGCCGGCAGACCCTCCGTCCGCGCCCGGCAACGCTTTGCGCTCGACAGCCGGCTGACTCCGCGTCCACGCCCGACATCCTTGACGCCGTAGTCTACTTCAGCAATGGCAAAGACCCTCCGCCCGACTCTTCGAGTTGCCCGGAGGCTCGGAGGCTACATGCAGTGGGTGCGCTTGCGCGCCCCCACTAGAAAAATGCCATGCCGGTTGCAGGCCCACCGCCGGCTGCCACCGGGATCCTCGACGCCGCCATCTACTCCAACAATAGCAAAGACCCTCCGCCCGACTCCTTGAGTCGCCCGGAGGCTCGGAGGCTACGCCCAGCGGGTGCGCTGGCACGCCCCCGCTGGAAGCAAGCCGCGTCTTCCTCAACCTGTAGTCGGCCCTCATCGATGATTTCTGCAACAACAACAATGGAGACGAAAAACCTCCGTCCGACTCTTCGAGTCGCCCGGAGGCTCGGAGGCTACTGTCAGGGGGATGACCCCCGGATACCCCAAAGACGGCGAGTCGGATAGGGTGCCCGCCCGCCCGGGCTGACTGCTCCACTCGGCCGGCTGCTCCTGTCCGGCTACTCAAGTCCGACTGCTCCTGTCCGGCTGCCGGCTGCGGCCCGATGAAGTCAGCTCCACGCGTCCCGTCAGACACGAGCTGACAACACTATGGCTGACGGACTGTAGAGCCGGCCACCCTGCTACAGACGGGCACTATTGGCCAATAGTGCCCCACTGTGCACCCTGATGCATCATGTCATCCTGCCCCAATAGTGGCGCACTGTAGCCTGCATCATGAGTCATATCACATGTCACCTCCAACAGTGTAATCAGGCCAAGTGGGCCATCCCTTGTCCCCTGAGCCTCCCTATATAAGAGGCACCAGGGGAGCTCACGGACAGGCAAGCGAGCAAGCTGTCCAAGCTCTCCCCCATTCCTCTCTTTTCCCCACTTACTCTCACACGTGAGGCCATGGAAGGGAGTAGCCAGCTCCCTCTCCCTCCTCAGATATAGCTCTAGGAGCAAGCCTGTACCAGATATACCATATATATACAGACATGCAGGAGTAGGGGTATTATCTCTCCGGAGAGCCCCGAACCTGGGTAAACCATTGCGTGCTATTCGCATACCTGTCTCGGATCATCCACGACAGCCTTGCTCTCACCTCGATAAGCCTACCTATGGCATCTGTCGTCTCGCGAGACCCCCCATGAGAAAACCACGACAGTGACCAACCAGAAGACATGACCTCCGAAGACGTTAAGAACGCTTGGGAGGCACGTACTAGAGATTACTCAATAGTTCTGTGTGCGATATTGTATGGCTTAGAACCGGGACTTCAAAGACGTTTTGAACGTCATGGAGCATATGAGATGTTACAGGAATTGAAGTTTATCTTTTAGAAGAACGCCCGGATCGAGAGGTATGAAACCTTCGATAAGTTCTATGCTTGCAAGATGGAGGAGAACGGGTCTATCAATGAACATATACTCAGAATGTCTGGGTATTCAACTCATCTAGCGGAGTTGGGAATTGCCCTTCCGCCAAAGGCGATCACTGACAGAGTTCTTCAATCACTGCCACCTAGTTACAAGAGCTTTGTGATGAACTATAACATGCACGTGATGAACAAGTCAGTCGCTTGATGACTTTTGGAGTCACTTGATTTTGAATCACTTGACACATGTGAACCATGCCTCATGGGCAAGATGACTAAAACGCCGTTCTCTGGAACAATGGAACGAGCAAGTGACTTATTGGAAATCATACATACTGATGTGTGCGGTCCAATGAATGTTACAGCGCGTGGTGGATATCGTTATTTTCTCACCTTCACTGATGACTTAAGTAGATATGGGTATATTTACTTAATGAAACACAAGTCTGAAACGTTTGAAAAGTTCAAGCAATTTCAGAGTGAAGTTGAGAATCATCATAACAAGAAGATTAAGTTCATGCGATCTGATTGAGGAGGTGAATATCTGAGTTATGAGTTTGGCAGTCACTTAAGACAGTGTGGAATTGTTTCACAGTTGACACCGCCCGGAACACCATAGCGTAATGGTGTGTCCGAACGTCGTAATCGAACCTTATTAGATATGGTGTGTTCTATGATGTCTCTTACTGATTTGCCACTATCGTTTTGGGGCTATGCATTAGAGACAACTGCATTCACTTTAAATAGGGCACCATCGAAATCCATTGAGACGACGCCATATGAACTGTGGTTTGGCAAGAGGCCAAAGTTGTCGTTTCTTAAAGTTTGGGGATGTGATGCTTATGTCAAAAAGCTTCAGCCTGAAAAGCTAGAACCCAAAGCGAAAAATGCGTCTTCACAGGATACCCGAAAGAGACAGTCGGGTATACCTTCTATCTCAGATCCGAAGTTAAAGTGTTTATCGCTAAGAATGGAACATTTCTTGAGAAAGAGTTTCTCTCGAAAGAATTGAGTGGGAGGAAAATAGAGCTTGATGAGGTTACTGAACCTTTACTTCAACCAGAAAGTAGCGCAACGTAGAAAGATGTTTCTGTGGAAACTACAACGGTAGAAGGGGAAGCTAATGATGATGATCATGAAGCTTCGGATCAAGCAACTATTGAACCTCGTAGGTCGACAAGGCCGCGTACTACTCCTGAGTGGTACGGCAACCCTGTCTTGGAGGTCATGTTGTTGGACAACAATGAACCTACGAGCTATGGAGGAGCAGTGATGGGCCCGAATTCCGAGAAATGGTTAGAGGCCATGAAATCCGAGATGGGATCCATGTATGAAAACAAAGTATGGACTTTGGAAGTATTACCTGAAGGGCGAAAGGCCATTCAGAACAAATGGATCTTTAGGAAGAAGAGAGACGCGGACGGTAATGTCACCGTCTATAAAGCTCGACTTGTGGCAAAGGGTTTTTCACAGGTTCAAGGAGTTGACTACGATGAGACCTTCTCACTCGTAGCGATGTTTAAGTCTGTCAGAATCATGTTGGTAATAGTTTCTTATTTCGACTATGAAATTTGGCAGATGGATGTCAAAACAGCGTTCCTCAACGGTTTCCTTGAGGAAGAGTTGTATATGATGCAACCAGAAGGTTTTGTCGATCCAGAGAATGCTGACAAAGTTTGCAAACTCCAGTGATCCATTTATGGGCTGGTGCAAGCATCTTGGAGTTGGAATAAGCGTTTTCATGAGGTGATCAAAGCGATTGAGTTTATACAAGTTTATAGAGAAGCTTGTATTTACAAGAAAGTGAGTGGGAGCTCTATAGCGTTTCTAATATTATATGTGGATGACATATTGCTGATTGGAAACAATATAGAAATGCTGGAAAGCGTGAAGGAATATTTGAACAAGAGTTTTTTAATGAAGGACCTTGGAGAAGCTGCTTTCATATTGGGCATTAAGATCTATAGAGATAGATCGAGACGCTTAATAGCACTTTCACAGAGCACATACCTTGATAATGTTTTGAAGAAGTTCAAAATGGATCAGTCCAAGAAGGGGTTCTTTCCTGTGTTACAAGGTGTGAAGTTGAGTAAGACTCAATGCCCAGTGACTGTAGAGGATAGAGAAAAGATGAGTGTCATCCCCTATGCTTCAGCCATAGGCTCTATCATGTATGCAATGTTGTGCACAAGACCCGATGTCAGCCTTGCCATAAGTATGGTCGGAAGGTTTCAAAGTGATCCTGGAATGGAACACTGGGCAGCGGTCAAGAATATCCTTAAGTACTTGAAAAGGACTAAGGAAATGTTTCTAGTTTATGGAGGTGATGAAGAGCTCGTCGTAAAGGGTTACGTCGATGCAAGCTTTGACACTGATCCGGATGACTCTAAGTCACAAACCAGATAAGTATTTATTCTCAACGGGGGAGCGGTAAGCTGGTGCAGTTCCAAGCAAAGCGTGGTAGCCGATTCTACGTGTGAAGCGGAGTACATCGCAGCCTCGGAGGCGGCGAAGGAAGGTGTCTGGATGAAGCAGTTCATGACAGATCTTGGAGTCTTTCCCAGTGCGTTGAATCCAATGAACCTATTCTATGACAACGGTGCCATTGCTCTGGCCAAGGAACCGAGGTTTCATAAGAGGACCAAACACATAAAGCGACGCTTCAACTCCATCCGCGATTACATCAAGGAGAAGGACATAAATATTTGCAAAGTGCACATGGATCTGAATAGTGCAGACCCATTGACTAAACCTCTTCCAAGGGCTAAACATGGTCAACACCAGAACTGCATCGGTGTTTGATTCATTACAATGTAAATCACATAGTGATGTGAGCTAGATTATTGACTCTAGTGCAAGTGGGAGACTATTGGAAATATGCGCTAGAGGCAATACATAAAGTGTTTATTATTATATTTCCTTGTTCATGATAATCGTTTATTGTCCATGCTATAATTGTATTAATTGGAAACACATTACATGTGTGGGTAAATAGACAACACTTTGTCCCTAGTATGCCTCTAGTGAACTAGCTCGTTGATCAAAGATGGTCAAGGTTTCCTAGCCATTAACATGTGATATCATTTGACAAAGGGATCACATCATTAGGAGAATGATGTGATGGACAAGACCCAAACTACAAACGTAGCATATGATCGTGTCAGTTTATTGCTACTATTTTCTACAGTATATGTTCCTGTGACCATGAGATCATGCAACTCACGGATGCCGGAGGAGTGCCTTATGTGTATCAAACGTCGCAACGTAACTAGGTGACTATAAAGGTGCTCTACAGGTATCTCCGAGGGTGTCTGTTGAGTTGGCATGGATCAAGACTGGGATTTGTTACACCATGTGACGGAGAGGTATCTCAGGGCCCACTCGGTAATACAACATCACAATAAGCCGTGCAAGCAATGTGACTAAGTGTTAGTTGCGGGATCTTGTATTATAGAACGAGTAAAGAGACTTGCCGGTAATGAGATTGAACTAGGTATGGAGATACCGACGATCAAATCTCGGGCAAGTAACATACCGAAGAACAAAGGGAACATCATACGGGATTAACTGAATCCTTGACATAGAAGTTCGACCGATAAAGATCTTCGTAGAATATGTAGGAACCAATATGGTCATCCAGGTCCCGCTATTGGTTATTGGCCGTAGAGGTGTCTCGGTCATGTCTACATAGTTCTCAAACCTGCAGGGTCTGCACACTTAAGGTTTGGTGACATTTCGATAGTATAGAGTTATGTATGGTGGTGACCGAAGGTTTTTCAGAGTCCCGGATGAGATCCCGGACGTCACGAGGAGCTCCGGAATGGTCCGGAGGTAAAGATTAATATATAGGAAGTCCTGTTTTGGTCGCCGGAAAAGTTTCGGGCTCATCAGTAGTGTACCGAGAGTGCCGGTAGTGTACCGGGAGACCATCGGGAGGGGTATTTCGACCCAAGAGGCTCCGTGGGCTGTGGGAGAGTGTTTACCAGCCCTTAGTGGGCTGGTGGAAGTCCCACACAAGTCCCATGTGCTTTGGGGAAAAAGGCCCAAAGAGAAAAGGTGGAAAAAGGCAAAAATAGGGTGAATCCTAGTCCTACTAGGATTGGAGGTGGATTCCACCTCCTCCACCTGGTTCGGCCGACTCCTTGGAGGCTTGGCCCTTGTGCCAAGCCTCCTCCTCTCTTCCTCGTATATATACTGGAGGTTTTAGGGTTTTTGCACGGAATTTTCAACCACGTGTTGCCCGTTCCTCCAGTGCATAGTTTCTCCTTTAGATCGGTTTTCTGCAGCACTTAGGCGAAGCCCTGCTAGAATAGCTCCACCACCATCGTCGGAGTTCCATCATGCTGCCGAAGAACTATTCTTCCTCTCCGCTCCTTCTTGCTGGATCAAGATGGCGGAGATTGTCATCAAGCTGTACGTGTGCTGAACGCGGAGGTGTCGTCCGTTCGGCGCTAGATCGGAAGGATCGTGATCAAGTTCGTGGGATGGATCATGATCAAGTTCGTGGGATGGATCGTGATTGGATCGCGGGACGGATCGTGATTGGATCGCGGGACGACTCGTGATTGGATCGCGGGACGCACGGCGATTTGGATCGCGAAGACGTTCGACTACACCAACCGCGTTTCTTAACGCTTCCCGCTTAGCGATCTACAAGGGTACGTAGATCCACTCTCCCTCTCATAGATGCTCATCACCATGGATAGATCTGCGTGTGCATAGGAATTTTTTTTGTTTCCCATGCAACGTTCCCCAACAGGAGGGTGAAACGAGTGGTCGGAGGAAAGAAGAAAGAAGCCTTAGGCCTTATCCAGGGGCCCATTGGCCTCCCTCTGGCCGACAAGTGCCTCTTTGGCCCCCCTCTGGTCGATAGGGGGCTCTTCGGGCCCCTCTGGCCGACAGGCCCCTGTTCGGCCGGGTGCTGGCCGACAGGCCCCTGTTCGGCCTGGTGCTGGCCGACGGGGTACTAATTTCGAAAAAAAATCAACTGCTATAGCTCTTTTCAAATTTGGTACAAAATCTGTACTAGTTTTGAAAAAAATCTCTTAGGTAACATCTCTGATCATCCATCGAATTAACCAAGGAATGAAGCAGGGATCTCCATGTGATTGACTATGGATACTTGAACATGGTTCATCCGGGTAGTGTGTGACTGATAGAGGTCGGAACGACGGCCACTGGCTAGGCCTGAAGAGGGACCCGATGTGATTGAACTGCACTTATACATACAACGGCCATGGTTGATGTTCAAAGGAAGGCGGGTGCAGATGCTCAGCAACGACAATTTCATGTGTCTCGTCGGTACTGTGTCGACGGTGGCGGTCAGAGGATTCACCTAATCTCCCACATAGGCAGGGCATTCTGCCAAGTACTTCGTTAACGCTGGTGCAACCAAGTTGCTGGGAACAAGAAGAACGACGATGTCGTGGTCCTTGCTCACAGCTTGGGTGGAGGTGTTGATGGAGGGTAGTTGCGAGTGGTCCTGCTCAGGCGCGCTGGTCTTCGGGTCGATCTCGGACACAACCTCCTGGTGGATGAAGTTCATCACAGGCTCGGGGTGGCCGGCTGAGGCGGTGTCGTGGACCTCGTCGACGCTAGCGATGGAGGCAACCTGGGTTCGGCCCTCCGTTGAACAGGTGACGGGCACCATCTCAATGCAGGTCGAGGGTGCATCATGGGCGACCGTGGGGGGGGGCTCCTGGACCTGGGTGGTGGTGGAGAAGATGTCGGGGACGACCGTCGGGACAATGGCATCATCGGTGAGGCCGTCATCGGCTGTCGTGCCCATGGAACACGCCGGCTGCGGGGTCGAGACCTCGTAGCACTAGCCAAAATGACGATCCACTCTAAATAGAGGAGCCGAACTACTCAACCTTGAGTACCATCAGCAATCCGCAACCTCTCCCTAGCAGCAGCACGATCAGCCAGAGACGCAACAACGGACTATGCTTCGGTGACTTAAGGCACCTGCCTTTGTGTCTATGACATGTGGGCCCAACAGGTAGCTGGCCCACATGTCAAGGACACAAAGGCAGGTGTGTTTACGGCACCCAAGCTGCGTCCCGCAGGGACTATGCTTCGATGTCTTAAGGCAACCTGGACAACTCTCTTTACTCCAGCCTGGAAGTCCACCCTGTCACCTAGATTCAGCAAACCTACCCAATACATCATAAAAGAACATCTAGTGAAAACAGCTTCCAAGGAAAACGAGCCACATGTTTCTCAAACGTGACTTTCTTGCGAGTTTTTTTAGAAAAGGGGGAATGCCTCCGGCCTCTGCATCAGCACGATGCATACGGACCCTTTATTAAAGAAACGAAACACATAATCCGCGGTTCCACATAGTCTCCGAATGAACAAAGTAAAAGAAATAGGTAAAACAAAAAGTGTCACAACCGGCGAAATAGGCCTAGATGCCTAACCATCTATCCTATTACTAGACTGCCATCCAAATCGGTATTGGATATCCCGCGCTACCATTTCACACCGGGTAGACCCCGTAACCAAATGCTCTCTGGTTTCCGCAGGAGTGAGAAATGACCATGTACGGATCCACACCGATGCTCTATGCAATACCTGCAAAAAGTTTACATGTGTTTGCCTGTTAAAAACGACGTCATTCCTACAATTCCATATAGCCCAAAGAAGTGCACATACTCCTATACGAATGTGTCTGGCAATAATCATGTCAGCTCCATCTAGCCACATTCCAAACAACGTGTCAATGCTATATAAAGGCATAATATTAAAGGCTATACGAACTATCTGCCATAAAATTCTTGCAAGTGGACATTGGAGAAAGAGGTGTTTATAATCACCTTCTTGTGCACAAACCACATGAAGACTTTGATTCTTAAGGGAACTTTGACTTTCCAAATATGAATCGATCTGGGGATGATTGTTGTATCAATAAGATTCAAATACATCGATTTCATTGTAAAAAGACCATTAGTCGTAAGCTTTCATTGAATCCTATCAGATTCTTCAGAAAGCTGGACGTCCATGAGTCTCCTCACTAGGTGTAACCAAGACTCCCAGCGATGTCCTATCAATGCTCTTCGAAATTGAATATTTAGAGGATTTGACTGTAAATTTGTGGCCACGTACGCGTCCTTACGTTGCACAATATTATAGAGAGCTGGATATTGAATGGCCAAAGGCGTCCCCCCCAACCACGTATCCTCCTAGAATCTTGTGCCCTCACCATTTCCAATGATAAATCTAGTTCTCTGAAAAAAGACTACCCTCACTCTCATCAGCCCTTTCCAGAATGGAGAATCATTGGGCCTTACATTTACCTGCGCTAAGGTTTTAGTTTGTAAGTACTTATTACGCAAAAATTGTACCCACATACCTTCTGTCTCAACAGATAATCTAAACAACCACTTGCTCAGGAAACATATGTTCTTTACCTTTAAATCCTCAATCCCTAGGCCACCTTGGTCCTTGGGCCTACAGAGAATGTCTCATCTAGCGAGCCTGTATTTCTTCCTATCTTCATCACTCTGCCAAAAAATTTAGGATCGGTAAAAATCCAACCTTTTGCGTACCCTACCGATACCTCAAAGAAGGACAGAAGGAACATCGACATACTCGTGAGAACCGAGTTAATCAGAATTAGCCGTCCTCCATATGACAGAAGCTTACCCTTCCAGCAGCTTAGCTTCTTCTCAAAGCGATCCTCAATGCATTTTCATTCTCTATTGGAAAGCTTCCGATGATGAATGGGTATGCCTAGATAACTAAACGGTAGACTCCCCAGTTCACATCCGAACAATTGTTTATAAGCTTCTTGTTCATCTTGGGCTCTCCCGAAGCAAAACAACTCACTCTTGTGTAAATTTATTTTTGAAACTAAAATAGCTGCCACAAAATCATCATTTAATATTTCTCGCGCCCAGGAAGGAAACAGTACAGCAAAGAAAACATAGCATAATTGTGCACAAATCAGCTTTTAGATGAACAAAATATGGAGCTGCAAAAACAAAATCGGAAGGTCTCTTTTCTTGCGCTTCGTTTCTCCTGTCCTCTAATATAGCATAATTGTGTTGTACTGAGTATACTCTTTCTAGGATAAGTATGTATAATTGTATATGAATGGAAATATTCTAGTGCCTTAGAAGAACCCAGACTGATAAAATACATGGTTAAATTATAGTGTGCTTATTACTGCTATCTCTTATGGGTTGTTGAAGAGGCAAACTGCAACGATTTCTTGACCACGACTCCATTTGATGGTTGTTTTGGTTGTATCCTGCATTAACAAGAAATAAAGGTTAGTATATTGTCCTTTTTTTTATAGTCGTGCAAGTACCGGTGAGAATAGAAAATCAGCTAGAACGAAAAAGTTATAACTCACTCCCTATTCTTTACTTTCCATCATTTTTCAGATTTTCATGCATGCATGGCAAAAGGAATACTATTATTCGTACACTTTCAATATGTTTGTCATATACACACATGTAATTTTGCTAATGCCAATCAACCATCCTTTCCTCGGTAGCCTATATTTTTCTATTGAATCCCACAGATTTATATCAGGGATAATTGTGTCATTATTGGACATGGACATATTTTCCTAATTATCTAAGGATCATGAAACGACTCCTTTTCGAGACTAATTTGACATTTTTGCCTGATTGCTTCATGTTTCTCTGTCATAGTATGAAATAATCCATTTGCTCTCAATCTTATATTTTTCAGTCTTCTTTGATTATTTTTAGTTGCTGATGAAAATGCACAGATCTATCTTTTTTGTCTGATGCTTCTTGTCAACATTTCTTGATTTTTCCCTATTTCTGCTCTGCTTTTTTTCATACACTACAGACAATGCAAGGTGCCATGTCCCAACTTGATTGGTACTACTTTTTTTCTGTGAACTTAATCTCTACTTCTTTTTATGTGAGTTCTAAACCTATATTATAAGTTATAGCTTTAGTTCGAGCATTTTGAAAAATGACTACTTTCTTATTATGTGAAAGTAGCATAACAACCCTAATACTTATAATGTTTTGAATTGGTTCACATACAGAAAAATAGAAGTTCTTATTCTCCTTTTAACTTGGTACTGCTCGATAGATCATAATCATATATTTTTGTGCTTCTGTGATGATAAAAGAATAATTCTGAAAAAATGCATGAGGGTGTGTTTCCTGTTGATCACGATTGCAGTGACCACAATCCATGTAGCTTTTTTTAGGAGGATTACCCCGGTCTCTGCATGTGAATGATGAATGCAATCATATTATTAAGCAAAAGGTCTCACAAAAGGTCTATCATACAGTAGCCGCTCCCAGAAGAGCCAAAGTGAAATGATAAATAAAAAAGCAATAACCGGCAAAAATAGAACAAGATGACTAAACACCTAGTCTATTATTGGACCGACATCCAAACCAATGGTAAGTATCCCGTGCTACCGTCTACTACGGGTTGCATCCAATAGACATATACTCCCTGGCTTTCGCAGGACAGAGTAATGACCATATACAGAACCAAGAAGTTGTTCTATAAATAGCCTGCAAAAAAATTGTAAGAGTTTGCCTGTTAAAGATCATGTCATTTCCGCAGTTTCATATATCCCAAAGCAATGCACATACTCCTACTCGAATATGCCCTGCAATACTTGGCTCCACTCCATCAAGCCACGTCCTAATAACGTGTTAATACTAGTTGGAGGGCCAACATTAAAAGCAACATGAATCATATGACATAAAAGTTTTGCTAGAGGACATGTGAGAAAAAGGTGTATTATATTTTTGTCCTGATCACAAAAGCAACATCGTTTACTACCCTCCCATCTTCGCTTGGCTAAGTTATCATTAGTTAGAATCACTCCCTTGTGCACAAACCACATGAATACTTTGATTTTCAAAGGAACTTTAATCTCCAAATATGAATAGATTGGAGTTGGACCAGAGTTTATTAGGTCTAGATACATAGAGTTGACAGAGAATATCCCATTGACTGATAGTTTTCAGTGAATCAGAGTTCAACACCAATCAACCTCTGCGCAAGGTGTAACCAGATGTCCCATCGTTCACCACCTAGGGACCTTCTAAACTGAATATTCAAATAGATAGATTGTAATGAACACACCCTTCCTTATGTTTCACAATATTGTACATAGAAAGAACAATCCACATGTACAACATGTAGTTCTAACCATTGAACACCATAAATAAAAGTAGCATTTAATAAAATAGCTAGCCTGCATGGGTTGATGAATAGTTTATAAGTAATGATATTTGTCAGTTTAGATAACCTTTAGCCTTTATATCTTCTAGTTGGTGTACTTGCATCTTTTTTATCAATAGTTGTATTTTTTTCATTTTGAATTTATTCACTAAGTGACTTAGTATTATAGTATGAGCACAAATGAAATATAGGATGCAAGGATTAATTAATTTTACATTTTATGATCTTTCAATGAGAACCGTAAAATTTGCTGAAGCAAATAAAATAGAACTGTAAGGTGCAAAGAAAGAAATTAGTTATCCCTCAAAAAAAAGAAATTAGTTATTATATTATTTTATATTTTATGGTCTTTGAGCTATTACACGTCCAAACAAAGCATAAATTTTGCTGAAGCAAATGAAGGTAGCATAGACATTACACGTAATTAGAATTACTATATCAAAGTGACATCAGATCATTATTTTGTTATAGCCGCAAGCAGTCTTAGCATTGGGGGCATATCAAGCTCCATTAGACCCTCAAGAACTCTGACCACTTCATCCATTGTTGGCCGGTCCAACTCATTATCCTGGATACACCAACATGCTACATCGCAAACCCGTTCAACCTCATCCAAGCTGAAGTCACCATGTAATTCTGGATGTACCAATCTCTGCACATCTCCCTAATGAAGCTTGTTGATGGCTCGCACAGGGAAAAAGGTGACATTGTCGTTGTTGCTAGTTTGCACAACAGACGCATTCCTTCTTCCTGATATGATTTCCATCAGTACCATGCCAAAGCTGTAAACATCGACCTTTGATGTAATAGCAACCCCGCTAAGCCACTCTGTGGCAAGATATCCTGTAGTTCCTCTTAATGTAGTTAGAACCTGGCTAAAATCCCTTCCTATGACCGATGCCAACCCAAAGTCTGCAATTTTAGGGACAAACGATTCATCGAGAAGTACATTTTCTGGCTTGATATCACAGTGTATGATGCATTCGCGACAACTCTGATGCAGGTAGGACAATCCTCTAGCAACTCCGATGGCTATCTGATATCTGGTGCTCCAGTTGAGGACTGTGCCATTGCTCTGGAATAGATGGGAATCAAGAGAACCATTGCTCATGTGTTCATATACAAGTAGCCTCTTATCACCATGGCAACAGAAACCAACCAATTTGACCAGGTTAATGTGCTGGATCAGTCCAAGTGCACTTACCTTTGCCCTGAATTGCTTCTCTCCCTGACGCGCACCTTCAAGCCTTTTCACTGCTACACTAGTGAGGTCACTTAAAATTCCCTTAAACACAGTCCCAAATCCTCCTGCTCCGACCTTCACTGAGAAATTCTTTGTAGCCCGTCCCAAATCGGCGTATCTAAAGGCAACAACTCCAACACTACCTTGATTGGTGGCCTGTGATGACACACCACACCAGTTGAATCTGTTCCTTAAGATCACTATAGCAGCATGGGCATCAGCAACCCAAAACTGATAACACTTGCAGCAATGACAACTCCGGCTGCTGGTTTTCTTTTATCTCTTGTTGAACTCGGAACATCTCCGGCGGCAAGGCGAATATACAGAGTGTATTCAGAGCTGATCTCGATGCCATCATCCTTGTTTACATTGAACAACTCCCCTTGCCAAACAGAGCATTTGTTGTCTTGGTAGGAGTAAGCAGTGCAGGAGCAGTTGCTGAGACAGGCCCATTCGCGTTAGCTCCGAGTTGCAGGAGCATGCTGTAAACTCCGGGGACCATAGGGCAATGTTACACGAGCTACGGGGTGGAACACGTCTGTGGAACTCATGTTGGCAGTGCAATCTAGCGGAGTGTTTCTGGAGCACCCTCCTGTTCGATCACCGAGCTCCCAATCCTGAGGCGACGTCCGGGAGAAGCTCTCCATGCACTCGCATGGCGGGTGCGAGCTGCCGGTGCAGACGGTGAACGGTCCACAGCTGGCATATGGGCGGCAGGCATCGGCGGGCTCGACGTAGATGCTATGGTTGGCTTGCGACCATACGTTCAGCCTGGTCTGACCAGACGTGTCGATGAAGAGGAACGAAGAGCTCTCATCTGGTGAGGTGTACATGTAGTACTCCTCCTCCCTGTTGTTGACGTATTTCGGCACGACCATGCTGGTCTGTGGGTTCACGTGCAGCAGCGCCCTGAGTGCTGGGATCTGCATCGACGAGTGATCAGGCGACCATGACCAGTACACCTGGGCAGGGTAGCCTCGACGCCTGGCCGTCACCATTCTGGTGCCATTGGTTACCAGCCCCACGCCGAAGGAGCCGAGGCCCGGGTCGATCCGGCTCTTCCACGAGATGCCAACACGGTTCCAGCCGATCTTGGCGCCTGGGAGCAGGATGTCGGTTGGGTTGTCGAAGCTCTCCAACAGCACCTCACTTGACAGGCTTTCTATGACGAGGTTTCCACTTCCCAAGAGGATGGCTCTGGTGTTGCTGGTGTTTGTTCTAGCATTGGAGATGTTGGTGTTGGTTCTAGTACTGGTGATGTTGGTGGACCAGACGGTGGATTGGGTGGTGTTGCTCAAGACGACAAGGTTGTCATCTTCTGAGATTTGAAGTTGTGTTGCTCTCAGATCGACTCTCCCGGTTGGCAACCCAGACAGGAGTTGTGACATGGATCTTGTTGAACCATATGGCAAGGTACCAACCGGGAGAGGTGGATGACTCGCTGATGTTGCCGGCGCCAGGCGCGAACTTGCCGTTGCTGGAGACGAGCTTGTCGCCGATGGCAAATGACTGGCCTGGCGCGAGAGTATCCTCTTTTGTGGCTATGCTAGGAGGGACAGTGTGCATGGAGAGGAGGAGTAGGCCGAGGAACATGTGAAGGGTAGGCATGGCTGCTCTGCACGTATGTATGTGGCACTGTGCTTGCCCTTTCCTCGGCAGTGCTATTTAACGAAGGAGGCTTAGGAGAGGAGAGGAAGAGGAGATAGGTTGAAGACAGCGAGAGGGAAGACGATGCAGGCGACGACGCCGCTGCTTGCATGCGTGTCAAGTTGGTCCAGTTGTTGATCACGACAAATAGTGCAGACTTGGCGAGACCGACGACATGCAATAAAGCATATGGGTCCTGGGTGTTCACTCTGGCCACCGTCTTCGCCGCTGCACTGCGTCGCCATCGCTGACTGGTGGCCGTTGGTGGTTGTGGCGGTTCCCAGCCCGTGACTGGATTTCAACGCTGCTAGCCGTGGGATTTCGTTTCATTTGGCTTGAGCGAAACTCCCCTGAGTCAGTAGCGGAGTTCCTGCTATGGAAGCAAGCGCACCAAGGCGGAAATATACGCGAGTTGTTCCGAGGTCAAGTGGCGGGAGGAGCATGCGCTCAAAGATGTGACCTAACGATGTAACACAGCTCTCTTCCAATCTTAATACAAAATGGGCATGTCTCATGCGTGTTCTGAAAAAAGAACTTTTCCCTAGGATAAATAATTTGGAAGCAGCGTTAACACCTATTTTGTTCGTTACAGAGCTCAAAAGATGATCGTATCTGTATTCTGTACACGTAAAATTTTCTGTAAACTTTTTCGGCATTCTATACGTGTATGCATTTTAAATAATTTTCTTAAATGCAAACCAAAGAATCAAAACCCAAGTAGAATGTGGCCACCACCGAGGGGAAATCTGGACCAATTGTTGTACACATTGCCAACTTGATAGGGACCATCTCATCCGATTGAAACCCATTCCATAATAACGTGTTGTACAAACAGAAGTAAGTTATATGATTATTTTCCTTTTTTATCTTGCATCTAGTGATATAATCCTTCCCCAGACTTCACCTGATGTAGCTTCTAGCTCTGGGTCTGTCCTTTATCTTGCAATCTTGTGGCGAAATCACATCTTTTTTTTTATTTTAGTTTTCTTGCTCTTGCTTTTTCCTGTCTCACTTTATTTTTATTTTTTATTTTAAAAATTATTTCAGGATTTTGAAAAACTCCAAATTTTAAAAGGTCGTGAGTTTTGATTTTTTTAACAAATCATAATATGTTCATAGATTCAAAAAAATGCTTGGGAAACCACTGAATGTTCGTAGTTTTGAAAATAATTCTGTATAACATAAAAAATATCATGATTTGAAAAAAATTGCAAAATAAAAATGTTCCTGATTTTTTAAAAATGGTCACATATTCAATCACATCCAGTAATTTGAATAAAATGTCCATGAAATTTTAATAATACCATCTTGACTGATTTGAAAAAATGACTGCGGAATACAATAATGTTCATGATTTTGAAACAACATGATCATTATTCAAAACATATTCGGGAATCTGAAAAAATGTTCATGAAATTTAGAAGATGGTCACAAAAAGTCAAAAACATATCAAGAATTTAAAACTTTGTTCCCCAATTATTTTAAATCCCATTGATTCAAAAAAATGTTCATGAATTCAAAAAATGTTCATGCATTTGAAAAGAATGTTCGTCTCAACATAAAAATTGTTCATAGCAGGCATTCATGAAGTCTTTTATGTCTAGGATTTGATTAGTTTTTGGAAAGTTTTTATATGTCTAGACGTTGGTAGTAGATCATGCTCGATGAGATTTTTTTTTAGAGTTGTAAACATTTCCTTGTGTGGCACAATGATAAGTGTGACGTGCACTGGGAAGCTCATAGTCTTGGCATTTACCATGTCGAATGCATTATGATCATGTGAACATCGTGGCCATCAAGAGCGATGGTGGAAAGAAAGTTAAGTGGCAACATGGTGGGACACCGTATTAAATAGAGAACGATCATATGTAGGTTATTGAGCCATACTTATTTGACTAAGACGTAATATCTTTTGTCTTCCATTATAACACACGGACATATTTGCTAGTCTTAATATAAAGACACACATGTCTCATGTGTGTTCTGAAAGAAAAAAACCTTTTCACTAGGATAAACAATCTGGAAGCAGCGCTAACACCTATTGTGTTCGTAGCTCAAATATGATCGTATTTGTACACGTAAAATTTTCTGTAAAAAATTTCAGCATTCTATACGTGTATGCATTTTAAATAATTTTCTTAAATACAAACCAAAGAATCAAAACGCAAATAGAATGTGGCCACCATTGGAGGGAAAATTTGAACCACTTGTTGTTGTTGTACACATTGCCAACTTACTGAACCACTTGGCAGGGACCATCTCATCCGATTGAAAACCATCCCATAATCACGTGTTGTACAGATTGCAGTAAGTTATATGCTGGTTTTCCCTTTTTTATCTTGCATCTTGTGATATAGTCCTTCCCTAGTCTTCACCTGGTGTGGGAGCTTCTAGCTCTTGGTCTGTCATCTATCTTGCAATCTTGTGGCGAAATCAAACCACTTCGAAATAAGGTGATTGATCCCTTGGCGTGAATCCTAGTACACCCCAGAAGGCCGTGATTCCCTTGCGGCCACTGCCGTTGGCGTCGAACCGTCGACCAGCCCGAAAGTGAAGGTGCCTAGGGCTGGAAGGTGGTGGCGGCAGCACACTCGTGTGCTGGATCAACATGGATATCACTTATCCGCGCATGGCAGATGCAGCGGAGCTCCGTGGTCAAGGCGGCCACTGCCATATCCCTCCTCGATGGCGCACAACGGAGGGGCGTGTGAAGTCTGGTTGGAGGACTTATGTTGTGGGCCTAGGTTTCCATCGACAAGGTTCTTAGCCATGTAGTGGCCCGTGTTGGAGACATGTGCGAGACCATGACGAGCCCACCAACGTGCTCTTATCGATGGCGCCACGGCGGAGGATGTCGGTGCGCGACACGGGGAAATGGTTGGCGGATATTTTAGATGGCCGCAGTAGTGGCCAATATGGTCATCACCTTACGTAGAAGCATCCTCCCCTCTCCTAATGACGAATACTGAAGTGGGTGCGACAGTGGCCGGAAGTGGGGCAGTCAGCAATTGGTTTTGGCGTTTTCTCCATTGCCATGGGCATGCCTGAGGCCCTCTCTGTGCTAAGGTCAGACTAGCAAGAGGTTATCAAGTTGTACAGAGGTTGCTAGCAGTGATGGATACAACGACAAGTGCGTGTGATCCATGTGAAAAAACTATGAGCTTTTTCGGAGAAGCGTTCGTTGGGTTGTTTGGTTTGATACGCGCGATGAAGGTCTAATGTCGCAAGGCAAAATGATTTTGGATGGGATGGCATCGTTTTTTCTTTAAGCAAGTTGGTTTGGGTATTGTCGCTTGGCTTTTGATGGAATGGTGGTGCAGAGGTCGAGATTTATCCTTATTTTTAAATAAATAGACCACAGGAAGTTTCTTTTACGGGATAGACCATGGCAAGTTGAAGAACCAACACCAACAGCATGTTGACAGGAAATAATACATGTCACTAATATTTTTGGCATTCTAAACATTAACAGTTGATGGTGCCATTGCATCTCCCTGGAACCACTGACCATAGGCGAATGGCTTATTTCTTCCAAAAAATTAATTAGGGAGCAAAAATGCTAGACTTACATAGATAATCTACGTAATCTAACGTAACTTGACTAACTAATTTCTCCACCCCCGCCCCTTGTTTTAACCTGGGTGGGCCCCCTCACCTTATTTCCTCCAAGAGAAAAAGGCCATGTAAGCTATTAGTTACTTTACGTTGGATGGCTATTAGGTGTAGCATTGCTCATTAGGAAGATACTATCAACCTATCATCTAATTATACATGACACCTTATTTGTTATGTCCATACTTGTTTTTTTTTCTGTTCGAAAATAAGCTAGATAGAGCAGGGCATGTTTATTTCATGCATTTTGCCATTAGTCTATCTAACTGAGAATAATAATCATGCCTGGGACTGGTTGTTAATTGTTAAGTATATCTTGATGGTTAAAGCATCTATTTAAGAGATATAGTATAGTGTAACAATTGACTTGCCGGGATCACTCCGTGTGATAGTATGTTATGTTAAAGCCTGTTGGTTAGAAACAGTGTCTTAAACTGTGATAGTAGTGCCGTTGGTTATATTGAATGCGGGCCAATTTCTTATCATGTTGCTGAATGTTGATTGATTCGAGACTGATCTGTGGCTAGGTCCTAACAACTTGACTAATTGTACGGGTGCATGCACTCAGTGCTGTAGCTAGTGGCGGACCCAAGATTGACTGACGTCCCAGGCTAGAAAATAAGGGCTAAAAAATATCTAAAATAAACTCCCATGATTAGAACTTGATAAAAAGAAATCACTGTTTTGTTTCTCTTACTCATCTTGACTTCCTATAATATTACATAGAAACAAAAATTACTAGATGTCTAGCAATGAAAATCATCCTCAAACAATGGCATCAAGCAACAACAATGACATCTAGCACATCTAGCAAAAACAATGGCTCGGATGGCTTCTTGTCTTTCTGTAAGAAACAATAAACGCAAATTGGAGAGTAATTGCCAGTGCAAAAACAGAACCTCAAATGTCTGCTTATGCTGCTAGTCATACTTCCCCTTTCTTTAGATTTTTTTTCAAAAGTACGACCTATTTTGTACCAAAATCGAAAACCGTACGACCTATTTCTTTAAATTGGAAAAAAATCACAAATAGTACCCCGTCGGCCTCTGGTGGGCTGAAGAGGGGCTGTCGGCCATTGGCAGGCCGAAGAGGGGCCCGTCGGCCACCCCTAGGCCGAAGAGAGGCCCGTCAGGCTCTGGCAGGCCGATGAGTTGCTTGTCGGCCTCTGGCTGGCCAAAGAGCCCTGATCGGCCTCCAGGAGGCCGATGGGCCCCTGGATAAGGATGACCACTCATTTTTTTCTCCTCTGACCACTCCTTTCACCCTCCCTCGGCCTCCAGGCTCCTGAGCTCCACCTCCCACTCCCGTTACTCTCTGGTGCTTCCACCCCCGCGCCGATCTCTTTGCTTGTCCACCCATTTTCATATCCAACCCGCGTAAACAATAGATCAGGGCTCTCTCCACAAGCCTACGGTATTTTTTTTGCTTCCAACACAACCGAATGTCAACTTTCAACTCGGTTATGGATTCAGTTCTTATTGGTCACCGGTTGTTTGTAGGTACATGGCTTGCACATTTTGTCGAGCTCCAGGTGGCCCTTGTTCTTCCTTTGATTTCAGTGTGTCTGTATTCACTGTGGTGCTGGATCGTCGATGTTCAAGGCATGTTGTAAGATTCTATATCTTGTTTATCTGACTGTGGCATATGGTTGATGTTGTTTTGGTTGGAATGTATTCGAATGCCTTTGTTTATATGATTATGATGTTTGCTTCCATTATTGTTGTAGTATGTTCTGTGCAGTGTTAGATCACATCTTACTCGGTATATTGAGGAGTGCACAGCTTTAGCTATTCGGAGCGGTGACACAGATATTGATCTTGCTCTTCACAACAGTGAGGGTAACTTATACCATGTTCTGTTTAGACATGGTCGGATGAGCACTAAACTCCATGATTTTTCGTGGGAGGAACTTGTGAATGATTATGGTCTCCGTCATCGTGACAAGATGGTTGTTAGGCTTGAGCACTATGAAACTATGATTGGTGTCGATTTTCATCGGGATGGTGTTATGTTGTTCCCTTTACCCTGTGTTGGTAAGTTATTTGTTTGACTGATTTTCAGTTTTGTTTCAGCTTATACGTTTTGTTGTTCTGCTCAGTTTGTGAAATTATTTTTTTGTAGCTCTTGACGATCTGAGTGAAACTCAGAGGGAACTTGTTGACAGCTGTTTTTATAGTCGTGGTGTCACTCTAAATTAACATCAAATGTATATCATGTCGCGACAGCTCTTTGATGATAACTACATATTGTGTACTCCTTTTGTTCATAGGATGGATTCCATGAATGTTATTTCTCAACATATGATGAGCTTTGGTTTCGGGTATTGTTTATTTATTTGTTCTTTGCTCTAGCATAATGTTTTAAATTTGTAAGCTGAATATCATATAACTTGATGTTTTTGGTTAGGTTATTCATAGCATGGTTGTGAGGAGTTTGAAGGAATTTGTATCAATTCCTAGGACTGGTTCTCTAACTCTTAAAATTACTTTGGATTCTAAAGATGATGATATATATGTAAGCATTCCTTGTTCCTACTTTATTGGCTTGGGTGGTAGAATGGTGTTGAAGAAGGAAGGTTTCGGTAATTTTCTTCTGGCATTGTCTATTGAAATCAATAATTTGGTGTCCATAACCTTCAAAGAGCGTGATCAGGAGCTAACCGTTGTTTTCAGCCATCTGCCACTGTGATCGTACTATCTCGCCCTACTATCCTCCCATTTTTTTCCGTCCTACTATCCCGTCATTTTCTTTCCCGCCATACTCTGCCGCCACTTTCTTTCCCGCTATTCTCTACCGTCATTCTCTCCCGCCATTTTTTTCCCGCCTTTCTCTCCCGTCATTTTCTTTCCCACCTTTCTCTCCCGCCATCTTCTCTTATGAACCTATATAACCACATCCGCAGTAAGGTGGGTGAGCAGGCCCTTCTTTCCCCCCTTTCTCTCACGCCTTTCACTCCCGCCATCCTTTCCTGGAGATGTCTCATCCTCATTATCCTTTTGATCGTAGTTTTTACTCTAGTATGTCCGATCGTCTTCTCCGTCTAGCCGCCAATTTCAAGATGGATGATAGAATAGTTCCATGGGAGGAACTCATCAGTAGTGACACCATAATGAATGAGTTGGCTCACTCATTAGCTAGGAGTGGGTGGCCTCCCAGGACTTTTGAGGAGATATAGAAAGAACTTCTTAGGTTGCATGGCAGATGGCAGAAGCAACTACATAAGGGTGAAGCTTACCTTAGGATTGTTGTGAAAAATTCAGATTTATGGTCAGCAGATAGTGAGGACGAAGACGACCTCTTCATGCCGAGCACCAAGGTCAAGACTACCGCATCGTCGAAGGGCAAGAGTTCAACATCGACGAAGGGCAAGAGATCTGCATCGACGGAGGACGAAGAGGACGTCTTCATGCTGAGCACCAAGGTCAAGACTACCGCATCGTTGAAGGGCAATAGTTCTGTATCGACAAAGGGCAAGAGATTTGCATCGACGGAGGAGGAGGAGGATGCATTCATGTAGTACTGTTATGTAGTACTGTTTAATTTTAGTTGTACTGTTTAATTCAGTTGTCACATTTAATTCAGTTGTACTGTTTAATTCAGTTGGATGCATTTAGTTTGCAGTACAAGTGTTATCCCTCTAAACCAAATGACCACTGCAATAGAACATGAATATGTTTCATACATAATTAGATACTAATATGTTTCATACATAAAATAGACATATGTCTCACACATAATTAGATAGTCATGTCTCATACATAGATAACCATATCACTGCTGGGGACGGCGATGAATCTTGGGCTTCCTTGGACGAGGGCCGGAAGGCGATAAGCGCTCAGGCGGTGGACGAGTCTCACGATGACCACGACCATAGATCGCCTCGTCTGTCAGTGTCTGTGTCTCCTACGTCCATGATGGTGATGGAGTGACAAGAACTGTCTTCGAGAAATCATAGGTGTTTGCAACTCGGTCATCGTCATCGGCGTCGCCGTCTAACAACGAACCAGTACCGAGTGGAGATTTTTCCTCACACAGTTATACGGGACCACATTGGTGACAACCTCTGTTGGAAAAGGCAGTGCCTAGGAGGCGCTTAGGCACGCCTAGGCGCTAGGCGATGGCCACTTGCCTCGCCTAGGGCATAAGCGAAAGTCTAGGCAGGGCAAGCAAGAAATTGTCTACCCAAGAGAGAAATCATCTCATATTGTACTAATATGCCAAACGAGCCATATTCCTATGGCAGTAGCTAGTAGTTAACGTGTATATATATGCCCTAAATTAAGATAACACACATATAATAACCACAGATATACCCTAGTAGTACAAACTATATTACCGCCTAGGACGCTTAAGCATCGCCTAGGCACTAGGCGAAGGCCAATCACCTCACTTACGCCTACCGTTTTTTCCAACCTTGGTGACAATCTAGTGGATGTTATACTTCGGCACGTGCACGTGTACCTTCGTCGGACAACCTGTTTTAACACACTTCACGATATATTTTGTTGGACTCGATATGTGTGTCTAGAAAACCCTCTGCGTAGACATAGCCCATTTTATCACCGCATACTTCAATTTGTTCTTTGTGTCACTAAACCCTAAACCCTAGGGCATATGGGTGGATTCTTCGGTCTTGGCAACGACTTAACAAGGTCAACCAATGCTGGCTCCTATCTATCGGCATCAAGTCCCACTTGACATTTTTACAGGATTTGGTTCACAATGCATGAATACTGACGGAACATACTACTTCAGGATCCAACCCAAAACTAGTAGTCAATCAGTGCTTCAACTGCCTAATGTCCAGTCTATCCGGATCTGAAAGTGTCATGACGCCTTTTTTTAAACTCGCTAAGATCAACCCCCAACTCATTATATCGAACATTACCAGGGTCGTAATAAACAATCAAATTTACTGATTCAAACATTTTCACCTGTCAGACATTGTCAACTTCTCATTAATCGCAACGAACAAATTTACACTAAATTAAACCTACACTAAATTAAACCTACCTACACTAATTAAACCTACACTACATAAACATACACTAAAATGACTACACTAAAAACGTACACTACCAAAATATACGCTAAAATGACTATACTAAATAAACTAAATTTACGTACAATAAAAAAACTAAACTAAACTAAATAAATTCAGTATACCTTCGACACGTGTGTCCCCTTCTTCCTCTCCACCACACCACCTCCTCACCATCCACACCTCCACCACCCCACCATGGCTCCTCCAAACGCACAAAAAACTACCCATGGCACAAAATGAGACAGTAGGCCGGTGGAGATGGATATGATCTATTGTTTATGCGGATTGAATAGGAAAATTGGTGGAGGATGAAGGAGATCAGAAGGGGTGCTAAATGGGAGAAGAAAAATGAGAGAGAGAAGAGGAGCCAGCGACTGAGGAGGAAGAAGGTCCCGGTCGGCCTTATCCAGGGGCTCTTCGGCCTCCTCAAGGCCGACGGGCCCTCTTCGGCCACCCGCAAGCCGACAGGTGGCTTTTCGGCCACCAGTGGGCCGTGGGCCCTCTTCGGCCGCCCGCAAGCCGACCAGTCCCCCTTCGGCCTCCCGCCGGCCGACAGGCCCCTCTTCGGCCCACCAAAGGCCGACGGGGTACTATTTATGATTTTTTTCAATTTGGGAATACGGTTTTCGAATTTGATACAAAATAGGTCGTACTTTTGAAAAAAATCCCTTCTTTAAAGGTGTCATTGGGCTAGTAAAGCTGCTTATTTTGATCACCAAATGGGTGGCACAAAAGGAAAACACAAATAAATTCTGAAAGGACCACCGATTCATAGAATCCAACCTTGTTGCTAAATTTTGACATTTGTATGTGCTGCCGTGTTAGTGAATGAGAAAAATCCAATCATTTCTAAATTATGAATGGTTAATCTAAAAATCAATATCTAGCACATTAGCACACAGTTTACACTAACATCTTCAAATTAAAACAGTGGCATGAGAGGCTCAGACATCGAGCATTGTCTTTTGAGGCCTAGCTCTCTACTTGTGCTGCCTCTCGATTGCCTTTTGAGGACGAACGCCTACCTGGCCACCTCGCCGGACGCAGGCAGCCTGCCGCCTCCCCGGGGTCGCTGCCTTGCCGGACAGGGCAGCAACCGTAGCGGCACGACCAGACGCATTAGAAGGTGTCGAAGGGGAGCTGTCCAAGGAGCAGGTCGGCTGGATGGGCACAACGGCGGATGGCCGTGGCGGCCCCACGACGGTCAGTTCGTCATGATCGTTGGGCGTGTTCGCTCGCTGACTCTCTGTTCCCGTGGGCAGCATCGAAGTAGCAGGCCTGGGCAGCTAGGTCAGTTGTCCTGGGCTAGTTGTGCTTAGAAGTGGGTTGCGCCCCAGACCTTTTTTTAGGGAAAATCTAACTAGAAGCGCCACACAGCGGACTTCCCGTGCGGCGGGCGGGCGCAATGCATGCGGGCATCCGGCCTCGCGCGTACTATCTGCATGCATCGCTGTCGTGGCTATAGTACTTTTTCTAATCGCTTCAAGTCTGAAAATCCCTTTTGGAGCTCGGCCTCCATGTAGGCCAGTTTTGAAAACCCCAAAATTCATGAAAATTCATATTTTCACATCTCAAAAAAATCTGAAAAAATACGGATATACATGGAGGCATAACACACATGTGTGTAAATTTTTAGGACGAAATACGTTGAAACGAGGTCTGTGCAAAAAGAACAAATTTATGACTTTTTTACACATGATACTATTCATCTCAAAAGTACATGAATTTGTTCTTTTTGCACATATTGTATCTCAAGGTATTTCATCCTGATTTTTTGCACACATATACAATTCATCCTTGTGTAGTTGCATATTTTTTTCAGTTTTTTTTAAACCGGGAAGTTTAGATTTTGAATTTTTCAAAAATAAAGGGCTCCATGGAGGCCGAGCTCCAAAACGTCCTACTCCTGCAAGTCATGCAAACACATGCGTCCGGTGTGCTATAGTGTTCAAGTACGCTGTGTTTCGGTCCTTTACTAATAATACTAGCTGCATTTTTTGCTAAGGGAGGAAGCTGAACTAGCTGCAATTTTTTAACAATGACCATATTTAATTTGTCGTTTTTCACATGCTGCCTTGTTAGACACTGTAATATCACTTCTCAATCCGCATGCATATCACAAGTAGCTTTTATATTGTACATGATACAATACCATGTCATAGGTTGTGCTTGCCAGTTTAACTATGTAGAATTGTCATTTTTACACACGATTTGCTAAAAACGATTTGTTGTGTTTTGCTAGTTTAACTATATGATTTTGTCATATTTACATGTGATTTTCAATAATGATTTGTTATGCTTGAAGCTTTATAAATAATGAGTTGTCAGTTATTTTACATGTAACTGACAAAAAAGTGATTTGTTGTGCTTGTCAGTTTTAAATATGATGAGTTGCCAATTTTTTACATGTAATTGTCAAGAATGATTTTTTTTTTGCGAATTGTCAAAAATGATTTGTTGTGCTTACCATTTTTAAATACGATGAGTTGTCAAATTTTTACATGTAATTGCCAAAAAATGATTTGTTATGCTTTTCAATTTTAAATATGATGAGTTGTCAATTTTTTACATGTCATTGTCAAAAATAATTTATTTATGCTTGTCAGATTAATTATGTCAGGTTGTCATTTTTACATGCAATTGTAAAACATGGCAATTTAGTTATATTTTACTAGGCAAGTAAGTGTTTACAAATATGACAAGTAAGTGCAACAATGTGGCAAATATGGATGGAAAAAAAAGTTGGCAAAACATGCCAATATGGGATCTAGTTTCGAAGATCTTATCGCGACAAAGTCAATGGTGAAAACAGATCATCGATCAAATTAATCGTTTTAGAGATAAAACTTTTTGAATTTCAAACATTGAAGGGAATCTTGATGACGTCCTTGCATGCATGTCTGATAGAGAGAGGGGGATTTGCCGCAGCATGTCCAAGCTATTTCAAGTACTCCTACGAATATGCGAGTAAAGAAACGCACTAATTTTGCATGCGCACTAATGTTGCATTAGCTGGGCCGCCGCACGGCAAGATCCAGGTGCGGCGCCGCTATGTAGTGGGGTCCTTTTTTTTAATATCGGCTGAGAAAAACTCCCATGCCCCACGCAGCGGCCTGGGCTGCCTGGGCCAGATCCGCCCATGGCCTGTAGCAATAGAAGAGCATCTCGATACGACCCCGTTTGCATAATGTGGCATGACAGACCAGTCCCAGGACATGCAAAATGAAGCATTGTCCTTGGCGTCCCAGACAACTAAACCTAGCGAAAACCACACTTCAAAACAAACAGCTGAACCACCTGTTTAGGGCCCATCTCAAGCTATTCAAGTCTATACATCCCATGGTCACCAAGCTAAAACACCCAGTTGCATAGCTAAATGCCTCTTAAGGCACATAGCTAAATGCCTCTTAAGGCAGGGCAACCCACAAATATTCTCTCGCATCAGTCCACGAACAGAGGAGGACCAGTCCGCGAACTCGGATCCGGAAAGCCGCCATCAAACACTTTACGAATTAACCAGATGAAATTCGTGCAAACACGGTAGATTTCATATAAATTGGACGTAAATATTTACATTTTGGACATATTTTAATTAAAAAGGTAAAACTATGTGCACGTCCGACCGCAAGGGGCTCTATTCCCACGATGTAACAGCCTGGGACCGACGCTCCAGAAGATTCTCCTTTAATTTGCGTTCTCGTCTGTGATTCGTTTTATTGTCGCATTCATCATCGCATCATTTGCATCATCTGCATAGCATCGTCATTCATTTTCGGAAACTTGCATCCGTTCGTAGTTGCCGGTTCTCTTCATCCTTGTCGTTACCCGTTTCGAGACCAACCACACATGCACGCGCCCGCAGCATCGATTAAAAAAACCGTTTTCAAAACGCATGAAAAGTATTCTCGGATTGGGTCGAAACCTGACGTGCGGTCTTATTATAGTGTAGGTAGACCGCCTACCGAATTTCGTTGCATTCCGAGTTTGTTTGATACCCGAATGGTCAGTCGTAGCAGCGCGGTCATCGGTTATTCGTCGGATGTTTTTTGTTGTTAAAAACTCGTGTCACGGGCCACCATTCTCTCTCTCTCTCATCTCACACCAAAGCCCACTCCACACACAGCCCACCACTCTTGCCCCGATCTGATCGTCCGATTGCGATCGCACGGCCGAAATCGGCTCCGAAAACCATCAACCCTAGCCATAATTAGTATAAATAGACCCTTCACCTTCCTAATCTGGCTTCTCCTCTCTCCTCCTCGAAATCCATGCCGACAGCCTCCCTCCTCAGCCACCACGGCCCGCCCAAGCCCATCCGCGGCCCACCGGGCCCGAACCGCCGCCGCCGCCCGTACGTGTCCCGCGCGATCGCCCGCAGGAGCAGCCGCTCGCTCCCTCTCCCTGTGCCCCGTGACCGAGGGCCTCCTCCACGCCCGCGCGCCTCGTGGCCGCCCCGTCAGCCGACCACCGGAGCTCCGGCGAGCCCCGATGCCGACGAAACCTCGGGTCGCCCTTCCTCCCCGTTCCTCCCGTTTTCTCCTCCTCCTCTCCTCTAATCTCTCTTCCCTCCCTCTCCCTTTCCTTCCATGGACAGGAGCTCGATGGCCTCGGGCTACGCCGTCGTCGCCGGGGAACGTCGTCTGCTGCCGGATCCTCGACCCTAACCACCAGATCCGGTAGCCCCGCCTCGGATCTTCTCATTCCCGGCCTCATAGACCTCGCAGTTAACCGCACCTATGCCGCCATGGACCCGACCCTCCTGCTTCGAGCGCCTGCTCACGAGGACAAGGAGCGCTCGACTCTGTCGCATGGGCCCAGGAGGCGGCCCAGCTCCCTTCCAGCGCCTCGGCCCAGCTCCTCACCGACCGGGCCCAACCCGTGGGTGAGCACCGCCTAACCCCCGCCCTGAGCACCTTTTTGTTGTCTGTCGCCCATTGCCTGGTTCCAGCCGTTTGCAGATTCGGCCCATAGTTGTTGTTTTTCCTTCGGGGAATTTATTAATTATCCAGAGAAAACATATTTTACAGAAAAAAAACCTAGTTCATACATGTAATAACTTTCAAACCGTGCATCATATGTAGAAACTTTATATATGAAACTTGACCAGAATTTTGTGTAGTTTCATAATATCCGACTTTTACATGTGATAAAAATGTTCAACCTTAATGTTTGCATTGATTTGCGTAATTGTCATGTCGATATGAATTAATTAATAACTTTTTAATCGTAGCTCCGTTAAAAATGTTCCACGTATGTAACTTGACCGGAAAATGTGTAGAATCTCATGATGACATTTATTTTGCTGTTTAACAACTCTAAATATGGTTAGTACAGATCTGGATCAAATTCATATTATACTTATGGGGATGTTTCGGAAATGCTATATGTTGCTTCCGGCCCCATTTAAAATGCCTAGACGACTTAGTTGTTTATGCTTCATCTCTTGCCATAATAAACAATACTAACCACTTTTCTCATAATATGGAAAGTTATTATTTTGTTATATGTATGTTGTCCCTCTCCATTTAAAATTGCTCAATTCCATCTTCGCCCTATGCCATGACCACACATGTTAAAAACATTTAATATTGATGAGCACCTAATGACAGTGAACTAAGTCATTCAAACGTGGAGTTTCGTCAATATGCAACTCGTTGCATATTGAACTTCACTTAATGTGTAGTAGTTGTTTGGTGTGGATTGTCATGCCTTGCATATTGAAACCGGACATGCATCATATTTCTTGGCGCATCATGTCATGCATATGTTGTGGTGTATCATGTGTTGATTGTTGTTTCCGGATTGCTTCTTCTTTATAGAATTCCGAAAGCGTTTGGAGTGTGAGGATTCGTTTGACTACGTTGGCTCGTCTTCTTCATGGACTCGTGTGTCTTCCAAGCGGGATCTCAGGCAAGATGACACATTTCCCTGGATACCACCACTATCATTGCCATGCTAGATGTCTCGTTTTCTGTCGCTATGTCACGCTACCTACCACTTGTTTGACAAGCCTCCCAACATTGTCATGAAAAGCCTCTAACCCTTCACCTCCCCAGCAAACCATTGTTTGGCTATGTTACCGCTTGCTCAGCCCTTCTTATAGCATTTCTAGCTGCAGGTGCAATTGCTTCCATGTGACAACATGGACATTCTTTTGTTATCACAATATTATTGCTATTTAATTTAATGCACTTATACACTTGGTAAAGGGTGGAAGGCTTGGACTTTTGCTCGGTGTTTTGTTCCACTCTTGCGGCCCTAGTTACTTGTGAACCGGTGTTATGTTTCATAATTAAGCGCTCATAACATGCTCGGGGTTGTTATGGGGACCCCCTTGATGTTCGTTTTGGGATAAAACTTATCTGGCAAGGCCCAACATTGGTACTATATTTGCCTAATAACTAATAAATTGCATAGGGACCCGCCGACACCCATGGATAATTAATCAACCCTCGGGCCAGTGCTCCTCAGGAGTGTTGGTCCAAAACAAAGCCACTTGCGGGGCCACCCGGGGCAACTTGGGGGATTTCTATCCAGCCACCGTACGTACTGCTCATCCAGTTGTGCCCTGAGAACGAGATACGCGGCTCCTATCGGGATTGTCGGCACGTCGGGCGGCCTTGCTGGATTTGTTTTACCTTTCTCGAACGTCTTGAGTGAGAAACTCTAATCTTCTTCGGGCTATCTCGAGGTGTCAGATTTCCTTTGGAATTGCCTAGGATGATCACGAGATCCGTGGTCGAGGTTATTCCCGCTGCGTGTGGTTAATTTATGATGGATGGGTTGGAGCACCCCTGCAGGGTTAAATCTTTCGGAAAGCCATGCCCGTGGTTATGTGGCAAACTTGGATACTTTGTTTAACATCCGGTCATAACAAACTTGAAGTAAACTTTAATAAAATACACCAACTGTGTGCGTAACCGTGACTGTCTCTTCTCGTGAGTCCTTCGAGAGAGAGAACACGGTAGGGTTATGTTTGACATAAGTAGGTGTTCAGGATCAGTTAGTGATCATTACTATTTCACGTCCATTATGCGTAGACCACCCACTTTACTTTCTGTATTCGTAAGTTAGCCACTCAAACAACTGCTTAGTCACTTGCTGCAGCCTCACCACTTAACCATACCTCACCCATTAAGCTTTAATAGTCTTCATACCCTTGGAAATAAGATTGCTGAGTCCCTGTGGCTCATAGATTACTACAACAACAGTTGCAGATACAGGTAATGTGATGATTGAACGTGAGCGTGATGCTTGTTTGATTTGGAGTTCTTCTTCTTCATCAATCTAGGGTGGGTTCGAGGCGACAGCCTGGGATAGCAAGGATGGATGTCATTTTGTCGTTTGTTTTTGTCCGTAGTCGGACCCTGCTCTTCTGTATGATGTTTGCCTATGTTGTTGTATTGATGTGATCTTGATGTAGCTTGTGGCGAGTGTAAGCCAATTCCATATACTCATCTCTTCTATACATGTACTTGTAATGATATCCATTCTTGCAACACGACGAGATGCGCTTTTATCCCTGTCGAGGCCCTCGTGCCGAAATATGGATAGGACCGCATCTTGGGCGTGACACATGATGCGGATACACTACACTAGTCTACAGTCGGCAGCGACAGATTCCTTTGTTTTTCCCATGTCTGGCAGCCCGCTTATCAGACCACTAGGAGCCCCAGAGGCACATTCCTCCCCCTTTCCCTATCTACGGATGCGTCGTTTGCCGGAGTGGCAATGAGTGTGCTTCAGCTGGAGGGGAAGTGTTGCATCCCTTCCATGAAGCACGGATCCATGCTTGTTTTTTGGGTGTGGGGTGGACAATGGCCTGATTTAGAGGACGAGACACCGGTTGTGGACGTCGTCGAGTCGCCTACGATTGCCTTCTTGGGATCAAAGCGGCGACGGCCTCCCGTGTTCTACTTTTTCTCTGTCTTGTCGGCATTGCAGACGCGCTGGCCGCCGACTCGTCGAGCTCTGCATAGCTAGTTTCTTCCTTCGTCGATAGGGGGCGCTTTTGGCAATGTTGATGATGGATGGCATGATGTCTGGCCTCGTCCATACCAGCCATGATGGCCGCTCCATCGTGTTTACCCACGTGCCTCCGTGGAGAAACTCACAACTCCTTTGCGAGCTGGCTTGGAGCGGTGAGTTGCTGAACCACGTGTCGGCTTGGAGGGGCAATTTACTCCATCGGGCTAGGCTAGGGAGGTGGAGCAGTGAGCTGCCTTGCTCGTGTACGGTGGGATCGACTAGCCACCCAATCGGTTTTTATGCCGGAGAACTGCTCTTCCTACTCATCGGTTGCCATCGGAAGGGTGAAGAAAATGATGGAAGGAGGAGATGGGGAGCAACGGAGTGGTGCCATTCTTGCCCGAAGTCTGGCCTCCTTTAAAGGGATGACGGGAGGAGCTTGCCCAACATTGTGTTTAATGACGCCCGCTCGTGAATGGACGTGTGGCTGGAGTAGGTTTCTCAGGTTCCACGCGGGTTTAATGGGAGTGTTTGAATGTGGCGAGGAGGCATGTTCAGCCGAGCGTGTAGTGAGTGGCACCCTCGGCCGGCCCGCCGCTTTAATGGCGGAGGCAAGCGAGAGGTCGCGTCCATCCTGAGTCGTCTTCAATGTGGAGCAGCACACCCTATAGCGGCATGAATGTGGGCATCTCGCGTCGGGTGGGAAAGTGTGCGAGCAAGGGAGGAGGGATTTTGGTGGGCCAGGATTGTCAGATGCGGGCTTGGGTGCTGTCCGGACGCCCACAAAGCACCCCTATGACACGTTTGTCTCTAGTTTACTGAGAAAGTACATCTGAATCATCCTATGGACTGATACAGAACCATGTTGTATGATTTCCACGGTCCGGAATGGTGCGTGCGGTTAGTGGGTTGTTATTGGAGATGCCCTTATAAAGGCAACTGGACTTACTTGCGACTTACCTACCTCCTCGAGCTGGTGGCGACCTTGTGTACTAGGAGGTGGTTGCAGTGGCCCCCAAGCTTCGGCACCGCGAGATCCCCGTCCGACGGCGACAAAAATTCACCGTGCGTCGGTGACATCCACTTCCATGCAGCGACATTGCAGGCCCCGTATGCCAGTGTCCAGCAAGTTGCATCGACGAACGACTACGGGTTGAGGGCCTAGGGTTGGAAATCCAAAAGAAGAGTGTCTAGGTGGACGCGGCTATGTGCCGTGCATAGCGACGTGTACGAAGAGGCGGAGCTAGCATCGAAATACGTCCATGGCTAATTACCTTTTGTTATGAATAGGGCTAAGTATCTTTTTCTAATGAATATCGCTAAGTACCTTAAAAGATGCACATTGATGTTTTTTTACATTCTAAGGAAAAACTACAAGGGCTATGTTACTAGGCGTAGGGCTATAGCTCCAGTTGCCATAGGCATATCTTTGTCCATACATGTACGCACGGCTCACATGTAGGCCACCTAAACTAGGTCAGCACAGTAACCGCTTGTTGTGTCAGGATGACGCCAGGGTGACATTATGCTTATACTTTATTTCCGTTTTTCCTTCACTTTTTTTCCTTTTAATTTGCTTCCGTCACAAACAATTTAAATAAAAATATGAAAAATGTTAAACATGCGCAGAAAAATGTTTCTGATATATATGAAAAATGGATAAAGTGGATAAAAAAGTTTAAATGTTTATCATGTCTATGGAAAATGTTAATCATGTGTATGAAAAATGTGTGTGGCAACTAAAAAATGTCACACAATTCAAATAAAATGTACGTGTCTTTTTAAAAATATTTATAAAAGGTAGAAAAATGTTCGTGTAATCCAAAAACAATGTTTCCTATATAAGTCACATTTTAGAAAATCTTCAATATTTTAAAATTTTGTTTGTGAAATTTTCAAATAATGTTTTGCAGAATGTAGAAAAATGTTTGCATAGTTCACAAAAGATGTTTTTAATCAATTGAAAAATGTGTCGACATGTATTTTAGGAAATGTTAAACACATATTTGAAAAATATGTTCAAAACATGTTTTTGTAAAAGATATGTAAAGCATGTATTTGTAAAACTATTAAATGTGTATTAAAACGTTACACGTGTATACAAAAAATATACTGCATGTATGAAAAAGTAGACATGTGTTGGAAAATAGAAAAGTCAAAATGAGTTAAAAAATCAAAATAAACTAACAAAGAAAGTGAAGAAACAAAAAAACAAATAAAATCAAAGTATAAAAAAGAAGAAAAACAAGAAAACGGTGAGAAAAAATGAAGAAACCTAAAATACAACAAAGAAAAAATCCACAAAAAAGATAAGAAAACCAGACTAAGACAACCGAACATGAAACGAGAGAAGGCATGGAGCAACCAACAACTAATGGGTTGGTCCGTAGGCGATTCCTGATAGGAATCAGTACGTGGGAGGCATAACTCTGGCGGTCTAGGCTTGAGTCATGTAGGGCCTGGTTGGGTCGTGCAGAGCCAAATGCTTTTTTTACTCAATGTGTGGTCCAGCAATCTAGGAGGCCCATGTTGAGTAAAAAAAGTGTCCACAAACCAGTACCAGCTGAAAAGAAAAACTTATAAATATTGTGAAGCCTCTATACAACTTGTTAATCTCGCAAAGTCAAGCATTTTATTTGGAGAAGCCTGTCCTAACAATCGAAAGACACGTGATCAAAGTGATCCTAGTGTGCCTAATGAGTCCCTTTCTAAGAGGTATCTAGGTTTAATGAAACACAGACAGATGAGTTTACACCCGCCAGGGGGCTAAGGCAGGGAGTCCTCTTTCCCCTACCTCTTTTTGCTATGTTTGGAGGTCTATATAGTTTCTTGCTCATGAGGAGGAGATTGGGAACCTTGAATGTATTAAAGTTTGCAGGAGTGCGCCTACTATCTCACATCTCCTCTTTGCAGATGACTCCCTAATTCTTATGAAGGCAAACATGCAATGTGAAAACACCATGAAGAGGATCTTGGACACTTACTGTAGTAGCTTAGGGCAGATGGTTAGTAATGCAAAATATAGCACTCTCTTCAGTCCTAATACTCATGTTGGTGTAAGGGTGGAGGTGCATGGGGAACTACATATTGTCACGGAAGCCCTGTCACACAAATATGTGGGGCTTCCTACTATGATAGGAGTGGATAGAAGCGATCGTTTCTAACATCTTATTGACCGTGTATGCCAACGCCTCAAAGGATGGAAGGAGAAAATTCTTTCAATGCAGGGTAAGGAATTTTTACTGAAATTAGTAGCTCAAGCAATACCTTCGTATGCAATGCCAGTATTTAAACCGCCCCAAGGAACCTGTAGAACAATCACTGATGAGATGGCTGGATTTTCATGGGATGATAATGAGGAGAAGAAGAAGATGCATTGGTTTGCATGGTGAAAATTTTGTGTACTGCAGAAGAAAGGGGCCTTGGGTTTAGAGACCTTTACAGTTTTAACCTTGCTATGTTAGCAAAACAGTGTTGACGACTAATCCAGAACCCGGATTCTTTATGTGCACGTGTTTTAAGTGCAAAATATTATCCAGATGGTAAAATTTTGAAGGTTGGACCAAAGAAGGGTTCTTCGTAGACTTAGCAAAGTATTGTTGCAGGCATCCAAACTTTTCAACGAGGTTGTATCTGGCGTATGGGATGAGGAGGACAAATTTATATTTGGCATGACCCATGGATTCCATCAAGCTCTTCATGGAAGGTAATTACCCCTATAGGTGCAACTATGCTCAGATATGTGGAGGAACTCATAGACCGGCATAATGGCACGTGGTATGAAGTGTTGATTAGAGATGTTTTTTCTCTGGTGGATGCTTATAGGATCCTCCAAATCCTTTTAAATGTTCAGCTTGTGGAAGATTTTATTGTTTGTAATTATATGCGATCGGGGTCCTCCTTGGTCTGATCGGCCTACCATAAAGAGTTTGAACACCAGTTTGTTCAACGCCTTGTTCGAACCGATGGACAAGGAAACATGAACTCTAATACAATCTGGAAGGAAGTTTGGAACCTCAAAATCCCAGGTGAGATCAAACATTTTCCATGGAAGGCGGTAAATGGATCACTTCCTTGCTATGGAATTCTTGCAAATAGACACATAACAGTGGTCCCTCATTGCTCTTTCTGTGCGACTCGAGTTGAAGACATCCAGCATTGTCTCTTTACGTGTAAGAGGGCAAAGGAAGTTTTAGGAGTGTAGAACATTGTAGAGGAACCGGTAAGGCAGGGGCTCTATTACTATTGAGATCCTGAGCAGGATAATCTTAGTCACCGCCGACCCCAAAACTTATGATGGTAGCAGCCTGGTACCTATGGTGGCAACGTCGTCAACATATCAAAGGCGAGCCGGTTCAGAACCCCGAAAGAGCCGCTATTTCAATAAAAATTCTAGCAACAAATTATACTCCAAGTTATTTGACAGGTAAGCCTACAAGAAGCCAGGATCATATGTGGAAGAGGCTGCCTAGGGATGTGGTCAAAATCAATGTTGATGTTGCTTTCCGAGTTGAAACTCTCTCGGGTGCAACATGCGCTATTGCCCGTGATGGAAGAGGGAACTTCCTTGCTGCAGCAACTTGGTTCGATCCTCAGATGACCAACATTGACTCAGTAGAGATGACAGCAATCTGAAATGGATTATATCTAGCAGGAGGATCGAATGTAACAAAGTAATCATTGAGTCATGTTGTAGCTTTGTGGTGGAAGCAGTGCAACAACTAGAAATGTATGTGGGCTTAGATGTTTCAATGATACTTGAGTGCAAAAATTTAAGGTTGACTTTGCGAGTGTCACATATGCACAGTATAGACGTGAAGCAAATGAAGTGGCTCACAACCTAGAGAAGAACTCATTTACTGGAAAAAAATCTATGTTTTGGGAATCTATAATCCTTGATTTTATTTCCCACTATATTGTAGATGAAATTTCTATTATATGAGGAATAAAATATGTTGCATTCCAAAAAAACTCTAGGTTTAACATCCAACGTACAAATGAACCGTGATCAAAACAAACAACCGAAAGGACGAGCTATTAGGGACTATTTGAAGCCATTCAATTATATCCACCCCATGTTCACCAAGCAAAAACACATCTTGCATAACTACATGCATGTTTATACAGGCAACCGAACTTACTTGTGAAGTTCCCCTACCTCCCCGAGCTAGTAGCGATCATGTGTACCAGGAGGCGGTTGCAGTGGCCGTCAAGCTACCACAACACGAGATCCTTGTCCCGCGCCAACAATGGCTCTCGTGCGTTAGCGACGTCGGCTCATATGCAGTGATGTTGCAGGCTCCATGTGACAGTGTTCACCTAGCTGTGGCGACGAGCGACTACGGGTCAAGTGCTTAGAGTTGCAAATCGAAAATGTCTAGTGTTGCAAATCCAAAAAAAAGAGTGTCTAGTGTTGGGTCTAGTATGGGCTGGTTCTGACGGGCCAAATGTTTTCGTTTCCGGAAATAATAAATTCCGAACATTTGGATTTTAACATGACAACCCAAACCTTTTTCATGAAAACTTTAGCTGACATAAGGTGACAAGTTTAGGTGGCAAAACATGGTAATTTTTTGACAAAAAATAAACTAAGCAAAATTAACATGTTTATTAACTAAGCTTGCCACATCATATCAACTAAAGTTGTCATGAAAACCATACTTAAAATCCAAACATTCAAAATTTATTGTTTCTTTTAACTCGACGAGCGGTCTAATAATATCCAAAAGGTCCATACGTCCACAAACCACCATTCGGATTCTGCGGGTTCCCTTAAGCGAACATCAAGAGGAAGACTTTGTGGCATGGAATTATACAAAATCTTATTCGTTCTCCGTTTGATCTGCGTACTATATCGAGTGGGACCATTCTCATCGTCAAAGGTTGACGCGAGTGGATGGACAAGGGACATCAAGTCGGAATCCGGTCTGGGAGATTCTTTGGAAACTGAGGGTTCCGAGCAAAGTAAAAATATTCACGTGGAAGGCCTTGCATGGGATACTTCCAGGGTTGGCTGTACTAGCAAACAGGCATATCCCGACCACTGGCCAATGCCCGGTCTGCACACAGGGTCCGGAGGACATCAAGCATCTGATGTTTACTTCCTATCGAGCAAAGCAGGTATTACGAGCTTTGGGCATTCTGGACATAATTGAGGAAGCTACAGGCATTGATAGGTCTGGATCGATTGTGTTGGAAGAGATCTTGCGGTGACCAAACAACAAGTCTCCTGTACTTGGTCATGTTGGGCTCAAAGAACTAGTTGTTGTTGGATCCAGGTATATATGGTGGCAACGGAGGGAGTTTGTTAAGGATGCTTACGTTGCACCGTCGGCAAGATCAGCGTTCAGAATACAGGCGCTGGCAAGCAACTTTGGTGTTGTTGGTCCTAAAGCCGTCACACAGGAAATACTATGGAGCAAGCCACCGAAGAACACGTACAAACTGAATGTGGACGCGTCTTTTTTCAGTGATGGAACGGGAGGTGCAGGAGCTGTTATTTGTAATGATCTAGGAGAAGCAATTGCTGACTCATGTACACCCCTAAATCACTTGCTAGATGTGGCTACGGCTGAAGCAACGGCCCTACAGGAAGGGCTCAAGCTCATGGAAAGAGTTGGATGTACGCCTGTCATTATGAAATCGGACTCCCTCGAGTTAGTTAATGCGTTTAATGGAATTGCTCCAGTTTTCAGTCCTTACTCAGCGATACTTACAGAGTGCTTTCAAATTGCTCAAAGCATTGGTCAAACTTCACTGCATCATTGCAACCGGGAAGCAAATTTGGTGGCGCACAATTTAGCTAGACATGTAGTTCGTACAAACTCTTGTGTTTTTTGGATTGATAATCCTCCTAGCTTTATTGTTTCGAATGTAATAAAGGATGTAACTTTGTTTAAAAATCAATAAAGTGCGTCATGAAGGCTTTCCCTAAAAAAACACCCCTCAGAAAAGGAAACAAGTGTCCACGAACCAGTACCAACCGAAAGAAAAGAAAACTCAACCCTTCCTTTAATCGCGACCGCCGTCCCCTCTCCAACCGCGCATTCCCTCGATCTGCTCGCCTCCGGTACAGCGGCCGCCGTGTACTACTTGAGTTGCTTCCGGCGGTCCAACTCCATCGCCGGCATGCCATCTAGGGTTCCCTCCACCGGCCGCCAGGTCCTCCGTCTCTTCGGCAGACGGCACCAAGAAGGCAAGAACCGCCACCACACACACGCAGCCCGTGTATGTGAAAGATTGTTTTCTTTGCCCTCTGATCCGTGATGGTCCTGAGCACCAGAGTTCAAATTAATACTTAAATCAAGGTGGATTTTGTAGCACATGAGGCTGCAGAGGCGAGCAGGTGAGAGCTGCTGATTTTAGTAGTTACCACTTAGGAGGTGTTTGTTTCGCTGAATGGTAACGTAAATGGAAATGAAAACTGATTACACAGTGTAACAGCTTTGAACTGGACAAATCATAATTTGTTTGGTTTGGCTGTGTAAAGGAAATAGATCCTTAATAGCGTTTGGTTTGTCACGGTAATATGAACACATCAGCAGGCTCTTCTTTCACGTACATACAAGGGCTTTCACATGCAATTTTCAAGTGCTTCACTGGCACAGCTTCTGATTCATCAAACAAGTATAGAAATTCGAAATATTTTTTGCATGCATCCAATGGAAAGACATATTTCAACCAGATTTTGACAACTTTCAACCATAATTTGACAACACTTTAACGACATTACATCATTTTAAAATGCATTTTAAGCCATGGATACAAACTGAGAATTCAATGACAATTCAAAATAAACTACTCCCTCTTATCTGAATTAATTGACACAACCTCTATACAATGTCCACATAATTAGTCCCTAAAATTGTTTTTATAAGATAAATAGAAAGGCAAAGCAGCTAGGGGTAGTTCGGAATCTTGCAAAACAGCTTTTCCATCGATCCTTCCTCTGTCACGCCACACAACTGATCTTCTTTTCTAATCAACCTAGCTTATTTTCTCATCTGCTAATAAGCAAGAGTTAAAAAGGAAAATGATGAAACGTAGGAGACCAATAAGCAAGAGTCAGATATAAGGAAATAAAACAATATGTGAAAATCGCCCACCGACCAAAGTCAAGTTTACAGTTCGACATATAAGTATAAGGAAATGATAGCTAATTAAGGTTGGTATGATTTTCTCTCCTAATAATTAGTAGTAGTACAAAACAAGAAACAAGATAGATTTCATGATGAAGAAAGATAATAAAAGTGATTATATTAATTGTACATATAGGAATTGATGCAATGATGATTACTGTGATCACAAAATAAATAGTCAAGATATGTGAAGAAGGTTTACTCTCTAGTTAGTTGTAGACAGTGTTGCATACGTTATCCTTCACTAGGACATCTTGTATAAATTAAAAAAAGAAACCAAAGGCACACACATGGAGGCTACATCAGCAAGTGCATGCAACCTACAAAGCACCGATACGGCGACACTAACATAGTGATATGGGTACATGGATACGGTAATTTCTAGAAATGACAATATGCCAAGTATATATAAAGAATTAAATTATCCTACGTAATAAAGACAAAGAATACTTTTGAAATGTGAGATGGGTTCAAAATACTGTCTCATTTGTTGCCTCCATGTCTTTTTCAAGTCATTGTGATCCTCAATTTCAGTAACCGAAGTTTGGCTACTTGTCATGCCACTTCAGATCCATTTCCTAGTTAGCAAGGCAACACAGCAAAGAACAACAACAACAACAGGTCAGCACTCAACAGCAACTCAACAATACCACAAACAACAATAAATAAAAACACAGCTAGCAAGGCATAGGTAAGAACTAAGAAGCCAACAACTGCAACACTTATACAATAACAATGGCTCCATAATATTTATAGGGAAATTGTTCGCTTTAGTCCACCAAAATCGGTGGCAACGAGAGATGACGAGCGGCCATCGTTATCCATCCAAGCGGAGCTCCAAACAACCCATCTTATCCATCATATCGACCGAGTCCAAAATTATCAAACTCTTTAATGGGCTTTAATGGGTTGTTCAACCGTGTCACCGTGTTCCTTGACTGGTACCTATCTGGTGTTAGTGCACTGGGTGGGCTTTAATGGGCTGCTCAACCGTGTCACCAGTGTATCGACGGCGTCCCATCGGCATATCGGCTTTTTTAAAACAGAAAAAGGGGATACTTTGGGGACACGGTACCGGACACGTATCATGCATATTGTCGTATCGGCAGTGTGCAGTACACGGATACATAGATCACATGTGCATGTTGTACAGGCAGTACAAGTTTAACAAATCTTGTATCCTGAGTCCTATGATATATATGAAGCAAATAAACTAATCTTGCATACCTAAAAGTTTCTACTAACACAGTTCAAGAACGTTGTAATGTATCATATAAAAGATTTCCAGCACCTTAACAAGTGGCCATCATCATGGAACTGGCAGGAGTCAGATACTAGCTCATATGAATGCCAATGGGGAATATTTTAAAAAGACACATGCAATCAGATAAGACTTTGAGATCCTATACTCCATTTATTCTTCACCAAAACCTGGCTCAGGTAGTGCTAAAAGCATGTACTGCTACCAAATTGAACAAACAAATTCATCATTATAGATCATCTTGCAAGCAGTATACTTTCTTGACATCATCTCCAATCTGCAGTCTGCTATACTTTCTTGACAACATATTGCAACTAGTACAAGTAACCCTAAACTCACTATCTCGTGTAAATCAGTCTTGAACACCATAAAATAGATCAAGAAACAGATCAACAACAGATTGGGTCAAATATTAGATGGACAGGTGGATTAGTAACCCTAACCTCACAAGCCGCAGGAGGAGCTTGATGGAGGAGGAAGAGACGGCGTGGAAATCCGGAGACGGGTCGTGCTACTCCACCTCGACGGCTTCAAGGGACCATCCTCGTCGGCGACTAGCCAAGATGCAGGTTGACGGCTAGCATGGCACGATGTGGTGCCACGGGATGAGGAGGAAGAGATTGCGGGGAGGAGGAGTGATTCAGTCGTGGCAGCGCTGGATGAGGAGGAGGGGATCGTGCGGGAGGAGAGGAGGTAACGCACCCGTTACCGGGGGGAGGTGGGCGGTATTGACCGATTATTGGCCTGGACCCGTTTACGGAGGGAGCCGATTAGGGCATGTACAATGGTTGATAAGATAGTCATATCTTAAGTTTTGCATTTAATTTAGAGATGACAAAAAAGAAAGTCTACAATGGGTCATCTCTTAGCCTTATCTTCAATAAGTAGCTATTCCTAAAAACATGATGAGACATATTGTGCTAAGAGATCACCTCTTGTCTTTTCTTAAATAAGAGAAGGCAAAGCCTTTTTTATGAGTTCTCTCTCCTTCACCTCATCATTTATCTTACGTGGCACTCCTAAGATAACACCATTGTACATGTCCTTACAGTGTGTACATACCAAACGCATGCAACGTCTTCGCTTTACGCTGTAAACAGGTACCAGGCATAATTCCACGAAACAAACACCTCCTTACCAGTTGTTACCCATAGTATGTTTTAACGTGATTTCGTTCAAATTTCAGTATTGCCGAGTCGTTATAATTTCGGGTCCATGAGCTATTGTCAGGTGAAAATAACAAAGTGGAAAGGTTCGAGAATTCAGACTTGGTTTTGGCTTGAGGCTCAGCAATAAAATATGCCCTCAATTGACGCTTACTCCATGAATATGTTGCAAAAGTCCATATACAGGCCATTGGACTACCAAAATTTGACATGTTCTACACCTACATACTAGCTATGGAAAAGATCATCTACAGTTGCCTTTGTCCTTCCCGGCCCCTTTGTCGTCCATCCGGCGGAAGTAGCGGTCGAAAATGTTGGATGGATCAAGTCGAATCTGCTCTTCGCCGACGCTGCCTGACCATCGCTTTGCTCCTTCTCCTTGGGGGTAAGTCCAGGCATCACAAAGACAACCCGATTATGCTCTTGGGTGAGGGCACGCGTGTTCCTTCCCTGTCGCTTCTTTAAGATACGTGCACGGATGGCTTTCCTCCTGTGGGGCCGCCGACACCATGTCGGCAGTGAGGCAGGCCTCGGCCAACCTCATCCTGTCCTTCCCACAGAGAGCACAGAGGTCCCTGTAGCACTCATACTCTGGCGGACCGGTGATGGGGAAAGGGGAATTGGAAGGCTCTCGGGAGGACCGCGATGATCCAACCCCGAAGGATCCGAGCGTCCGATGCACTGACGCAATGGACTCGCGTCGGACAGATCCCTCCGTTGGTCAGGCGCAGTCCTCCTCGAAGTGACGAAGTGCAATCGGAACACAATTGCCTCCTCCAACCCGCACGGAACAACACCCCGATCGATGGATCCGGACTGGTCGTAGTCAGATCCGTTGCCCGCCATGAAGGCCGGAGATCACCAGATGGGAGCTTCATGACGGAGTGGAGTGGAGTGGCTATGGTTTCGTTCGAAGAGCGGATGGGGACGAATATATGTGGGTTGTGTGGGCCAACATGGGTCGGGTCCGATGTGACGGACGAGCCCGGTCGCGCCCGGGCCTCCCATTATCTGCCCATATTTGGGCCAGATATCAGGGGTGCCGGTCAGCCAGGTCGTTTAAGGCCGATTTGAGACGCGCGCCTGAGTCGGATTTTTGTGTCCGGTCATTGCCCGAGCCGTCTGTCCGGGCGTCTGAGGCGTCCGGCTGTAGATGCTCTAAGGTCAGGTAACTTCTCTTGGAAAAGGGATATCATTAGCAACTCACCCTTAATTAGGTTTGTTATATGTCTCATAAATGTTGAATTAGTTATAACATAAATATACAATTCGAATAGAAGGAAAGGCCAGGCATAGTGGTGAAGTACTCCCCACTCGTGCCAAGAACCAAAAGGTCCTGGGTTTCACGTGGCCTCTTTGCATTGCATATTGCAGGGGTAAGACTTGCCTCGTATAATCCTTTTCCATACCCCACCTGGTGTGGAAGCTTCTAGCACTAGGTCTGTCCTAAAAGTCTGAAACCTAAGCTGTGCAGTACATGAATGACAAAAGAATCTCATCACAAGAAGAAAATTGTTTGTGATTTATATATTGCTTTCACTCGTTTGTTTTTGTATCAATAGAAATCGAATTCGGAAAGAGGTAGCATTGTAAATCGCACGCTGATCTTAGGACAGGCATGTGTCCATGCAAAGGATTTTTAATCTCTGAGATTAAAATAAATTTAATTGGATGGATTTTGAGTAAATTGTTTTGTGCCTCGATGTCGAACTATCATTACAAATTAAGTTTCATAGGCAATTTTACGAAGGTCCATACTAGAGCATAACATGGCTTCTATCTCTCCAAACTCAGTGTTGTTGATCCACCATAAGTTTGACTGTTTGAGTGAGGGGAGAGGGGAAGAGGGCGTTAGAGTTATATATATTTAACCTTGTACCCTTTTATAAGGGGCTTTTTCATATTGCACCCCCATGTAGTCACCTGAAAATACAAGTTGCATATTTCCTAACATTTCAATACTTTTTTTAGTTGGTTGTGAAATTGAATAATCTTATTCATACTAGCTCCAATGGAATGTCTATTATTCTCTCGTAGTTGCAAACATTATCAAGATATAATCACCTCATCACAGAAATCACACCCTTTTCACTATTAATACTGCCACTGATAGTATTTTTCTCTAGTAGCGGTCCTTTGGATAGATCTCAGCGATTTTATGTGTGTCCGGGTGTTCTTGAAGGAGACGGGACGACGAGTGCCTTTCTTTGAGGAATAATCTTATGGTTAGCTACATTCAGTTTTCGGAACGAGTTGACAACAATGGGGACCGGAAGCGGTGGAGAAGAAGATATGTGACGAAGAAAACTCCAAGAGAGGACTAGGTATGCCATGTGAGATTTCAGACAATGTCTGGCTGTACTTTCAAGACTATTTATTTCCTTATTTTCTGTTTCTCTACTTAATGTTGGAGCTTAACTCAAATAAAAATAATTTCATACCAGAATGATACTAAAGAAGCTGAAGTTCCCCAATAGAATGACAACTAAAAAATCATAAGTATAGTTGTAACCATCGAACAGCATAAATAAAAAGTAACATTCGAGTGAAAAGAAATAGCTGAAAAATACATACATTTCACACCGATGGATTTTTTGGCTGTTCTACGATCTTTCTTGTCTTTCAAGTGTGTATGCATAGATTTTTTTTGGCATTTCAGATGTGAACATATTGCGGCAGTAAATGATTTCAGTTTTCACTAAATTAGCTAGCCTGTGCAGGCACATGGGTTGATGACTAGTTTATAAATAATATTTTCCAGTTGAAATAGCTTTCATTGTCCAGCATTTAATTTGTGTAGTGGTGTCTTTTTAAGAAATAGTTGTATTTTTTAAATTGTTGTTTATTTATTGGAAATGTATTCACTAAGCGACTTAGTATTCCAGTAAGATATCAAATGAACTAGAAGATTCAAGGAATTATTTATTATATTATATTTTATGATCTTTGGGCTGTTGTACGATCCAGACCATAACCATAAAATTTGCTGAAGCAAATAAAATTAGCATAGACAATAGAAGTAATAAAAATTATTACATGGAATCGACATAAGAGCATTCTGTCGTTATAGCCGCAAGCAATCTTGGCATCGGGGGCATGTCGAGCTCCTTTACACCTTCAAGAACTCGGACCACTTCGCCCATTGTTGGCCGGTCCAACTCATTATCCTGGATGCACCAACATGCTACATTGCAAACTCTTTTAACCTCATCCAAGCTGAAGTCACCATATAATTGTGGATCCACCAAGCTCTGAACATCTCCCTCATGAAGCTGGTTGATGGCTTGCACAGGGAAATAAGCGACATGGTCGCTGCCGCTAGTGTGTACCACAGTTGCATTCCTTCTTCCTGATATGATTTCCATCAGTACCATGCCAAAACTGTAAACATCGACTTTTGATGTAATAGCTACCCCACTAAGCCACTCTGGGGCTAGATACCCCATAGTTCCTCTGAATGTAGTTAGAACCCGGCTAAAATCCCTTCCAATGACTGATGCCAATCCAAAGTCCGCAATTTTTGGGACAAACAATTCATTGAGAAGCACATTTTCTGGCTTGATATCACAGTGTATGATGCATTCATGGCAACTCTGATGCAAGTAGGACAATCCTCTAGCAACTCCGATGGCTATCTGATATCTGGTTCTCCAGTCGAGGACTGTACCATTGCTCTGGAACAGATGGGAATCAAGAGAACCATTACACATGTGTTCATATACAAGTAGCCTCTTATCACCATGACAGCAGAAACCAACCAATTTCACCAGGTTGATGTGCTGGATCAGTCCAAGTGCACTTACCTCTGCCCTGAATTGCTTCTCTCCCTGGCTCGCAGCTTCAAGTCTTTTCACTGCTACACTGGTCAGGTCACTTAAAACTCCCTTAAATACAGTCCCAAAACCTCCTGCTCCTAGTTTCACTGAGAAATTCTTTGTAGCACGGCCCAGATCGGCATATCTAAAGGCAACAACTCCAACACTATCTTGATTGATGGCCTGTGATGACACTGCACACCAGTTGAGTCTGTTCCTTAAGATCACTATTAGGAGCATGAACATCAGCAACCCAAAACCGATAACGCTTGCAGCAATTACAACTCCAGCTAGTGCTGGCTTTCTTTTATCTCTTGCGGAACTTGGGAAATCTCTGGCGGCAAGGCGAATGTACAGAGTATATTCAGAGCGGATCTCGATGCCATCATCCTTGTTTACACTGTACAACTCCCCATGCCAAACAGAGCATTTGCTCTCTTGGTAGGAGTAAGCAGTGCAGGAGCAGTTGCCGAGACAGGCCGATTCGCATTCGCCCCGAGTTGCAGGAGCACCCTGTGAGCTCTGGGGGCCATAGGGCAATGTGACACGAGCTACAGGATGGAACACGTCTGTTGAACTCCTGTTGCCATTGCAATCCAGCGGAGTGCGTCTGGAGCACCCTCCTGTCCGATCACCGAGCTCCCAGTCCTGAGGCGACGTCCGGGAGAAGCTCTCCATGCACTCGCAGGGCGGCTGCGAGCTGCCGGTGCAGACGGTGAACGGTCCGCAGGTGGCGTATGAGCGGCAGAGATCGATGGGCTGGACGTAGATGGTCTGCCAAGCCTGGTTGGCCTGCGACCACACGTTCAGCTTGGTCTGACCAGACGTGTCGAGGGAGAGGAACGTGGAGGAGGCCTCGTCCGGTGAGGTGTACATGTAGTACTCCTCCTCGCTGTTGTCGACGTATTCCGGGACGACCAAGCCTCTGGTCTGTGGGTTAATCTGCAGCAGCGCCCTGAGCGCTGGCATCTTCATCGGCGACTCGTCGGGCGACCACGACCAGTACACTTGAGAAGGGTAGCCTCGGTGCCCCACCATCACCATCCTGGTGCCATTGGTTTCCAGCCCCACGCTGAAGGAGCCGAGGCCCGGGTCGATCCGGCTCTTCCACGAGATGCCGACGCGGTTCAGGCCGGTGACCTTGTTCCAGCCGATCTTGGCGCCGGGGAGCGCGACGTCGGTTGGGTCGTCGAAGCTCTGCCACAGCACCTCGCTTAACGGGCTTTCTATGACGAGGTTTCCACTGCCCAAGAGGATGGCCCTGCTGGTGGTGGTGGTGGAGGTGGTGTTGGTTCTATTATTACTGGTGATGTGGGTGGACCAGACGACGGATTGGGTGGCGCTGTTTAAGACGACAAGGTTGCCATCTTCTGAGATTTGGAGCTGTGTTGCTCTCAGATCAGCTCCGGCGATCGGCCTCTCCCGGTTGGCGACCCAGACGGGGGTGATGACATTGATCTTGTTGAACCATATGGCAAGGTACCAACCGGGAGAGGTAGAAGATGACTTACTACTGATGTTGCCGGCGCCGGGCTGGAAGAAACCGAGCGCGAACTTGCCGTTGCTGGAGACGAGCTTGTCGCCGACGGCAAATGCCTGGCCTCGTGCGAGAGTGTCGTCTTTTGTGGCTGTGGTAGGAGGAATAGTGTGCACGGAGACGAGGAGGAGGAGGAAGCTGAGGATCATGCGGAGAGTAGCCATGGCTGCTCTGCACGTATGTCTGCTTGCTGGGCCTCGGCTCTGCTATTCAATGAAGGAGACCGAGGACGACAGGAGAGGCAACCTGAGGGAAGACATGGCGGGCGAATAGGCGACGACGCCGGTGCAAGCGGGTCAACTTAACCCAGCTGTTGCCACGAGAAATACGGCACTGGGCCGGGCATGCAATAAATCACGTGCCATGCATGGGAGTTCACTTTGGCCAACCATTCTAGTGAAGCATTTTCCCCTGGGAAAAACAACCTAGAAACGATCGACACATATGTATTTGTCTTCGTTGCAGAGCACATATATGATCGTATTTTCAATAGTTTTCTTGAATACAAACAAAAGAAACAAAATCCAAGCAGGATGTAGCTACCATTGGGGGGGAAACCTGAACCACTTGTTGCATACATGTTGTGTTGTCACATTACCTCATTCAACTTGTTGAACCACTTTGCAGGGACCATATCTCATCTGATTCGGAGAGATAAGCGCATGTGGTACAGACCGCAGCAAGTTGAAGATTCGAGCCAACGCTAGCAACATGTGAAGAAGAAATAGTATATGGCACTCTAAACATCAAACATTTAACTGTTCAAGGCATCATTACACCCACTCCGAGCCGCTGACCTTTGGCGAACGTCTTATTTCTCCAAGAAGATGAGTTGCGGAGGTAATATGATTTCATTCATGTACCAACCACGACCTTGTTTTCTTATGTCCATAGTTGATAGTTGTTTCCTTTTTTCTTTTTGAAAATAAGGTTGACAGAGCAGAGCATGATTATTTCATGCAGTTGGCCATTAGTCTATCTGAATGGTGAACCATTTCAAAAACAATGAACTATGATAGGACATACCGTGTGAAATTCTTGTTGTTGTTGTTGTTGCTGAGCAATCATGTTATCGTTGCTGAATGCTGATTGATTGTTGTTGACAGCACTGGCCACTTGACCACTTGTGCTGGGTGCATGCGCTGTAGCACGCAACACAAGAGCATCTAGATGCACTGTAACATGTAGTGGGTCTGGTTTGGCCATTCAAGGACCTGCAAAGAAGCTTCGTCCTTGGGAGTTTATTTCCTCGGTCAACGATTGCAAGTCAAACCATCCTATTCAAAACAGAGAAGTGAACCACATGCTTCAAGTCCGTCCATCCCATTGTCACCAGGCAAAAGCATCTCATTGCCACGTTTTTCCGGTTTTATCATGGCATAGCTTTTTTTTGGCGAATTTATCATGGCATAGCTACATGCGTACTTATTACAAGCAACCGAACTAATCGGCGGGAAGTAGTGAAAGTAAGAGGGCAGCATGTGTTGTTTTTTCTTTTCTTTTGCGAGAGAAAAAAGCATATGTTATTATTTTATTTTAGGGAGTGTCTAGGTCTCAGCCGAATGAGACTTCGAAGTTGTTAGAATTTAATTAATTCTCTTAATTAAAGGAATAATCCTCCTTATGTAATATCTCGTGTGCCGTCACGATGCTTCCTCACGTCCCTGCGAACGCACACCCGTTCGTTCGCGTCTGTTCTCTTGTATAAATATTATGATCGTCAATGAAATAAGACACTTTAATCATTTTCTTGTTCAATCTAAAACACGTTATCAGCACGCTCCGACCGAGAGCATAAGGCCATGAGAAAGATTAGGCCATCCCGACGGTTACAGATGACGTTCTTGCCGTCGATGACCACCCGCAGGCGAGAATAGGCCATCCCAGGCAGCGGTTACGCCCGCCCATGGAACCCGGTGCCTCCCCGACAATGGCGAGGGGTCATGAATTGCCCCGGCGACGTGGCTTCCCAGTGGCCGGCGTCGCTACACACTCAGGCTAATCAGCACTAATCGCTGTGACCTATAGCGAGTTAACCGGCCACTGCCTTGTTCTGCATAGAGAAGGGAATTTGTTAATAGACTCCTTATTTGATCTTCTCTGCTTGTGATTAATCAAAGATCCAATTATTGATTACTTTTTCCTGAACGCCTTTGCACCTACAAGAATTGCTTCATCCGAGCACATACATTGTGTAAAATCAGTAAGTCATCATACGACTTATTGTTGTCGGTACATATGATACAACCGACGTAGTGAGATCTTTATACATAAGGATTATTCCTACAATGATGATTATCCATGTTTGTGTGTCTGCAATGACTACATATGTAATCATCTAAATGACGGAGTTTAAAATGAAGGATTTGGGTAAACCAAAATACCGCTCGTTACTACAACTTGAGCACCTTCATTCACACATTATGGTATACTATGTTGTCTATATCCACAATATATTGGAGAAATTCATTATGGACAAATCTTATCCAACCATAACTCTCATGGTAGGTCATTCTCTAGATGTAGAGAAAGATCTATATAGACCAAGAGATGATGGAAATGAGATATTGGGACTCAACGTTCCATAATGCCATTGGAACCACCGAACACAATTGGTTGGTACTGAAGAATATCTTTCGATATCTTCAAGGCATCAAACATCTTGTCTTGTTTTTTTAGTTTCACATAAATGTGAACACCGATATCATTGGATTCATCGATCAGATCCCCACTATGTCAGATCATAGACAAGCTTAGTATTCCTACTAGGTGAGGTAGCCCTCTCATGAAGAGTCTTCGAAACAGACCTCATGGCTACATCCACCAACTATTATCTCAAAGATAATGTTTCTTGTGTTGCCCTGATGCAAACAGGTTACGCAATAAGCAATATCACTATATTGCATATCTTGCAAATCAAATCATGTGACTGATTTTCTCACCAAGTCTCTACCAATTTTTACATTCCAGAATTATGTTCATGGGATTGGTATGTGACGGCTTCGAAATTTGCAAGAATCAGGGAGAATATCTTCCTGAATTATTCCTGTTCAATGCATCATATTATACTCTTTTTTCCTTCATGAGTTTACTATACAGGTTCTCATAAAGGTTTTTAATGAGGTAATATCAACATGAGATCATATGTCATACTTTCAGTTTTCCCCATCGGGTTTTTTAGGAAAGTATATACGACATATTTATTGTCATCGAAACTCTATGGGTTTTCTCGTATTGAGTTAAAAGAGACAATAATCATTATATGTTGCAGCATTTTCTCCTTATTTTTCCCCTTGGGTTTGAAGGAGTTTTAGCAACATATCAAACACTATACTCCTCATATTTTTCCCATAGGGTTTTTGGTGGAGATTATTCCAAGGATGTTCGATCGCAAGCACAAGGAAGGATTAGGGGAGTGTTAGAATTTAATTAATTCTCTTAATTAAAGGGATAATCCTCCCTATGTAATATCTCGTGTGGTTGTTTCGGCAACCGTCACGATGCTTCCTCACGCCCCTGCGAACGGACACACCCATTCGTTCGCGTCTATTCCCTTGTATAAATATTGTGATCGTCAATGGAATAAGACACTTTGATCATTTTTCTTGTTCAATCTAAAACAGAAGTCTTAGTCAAGTAATATATTAGTATGCAAGAAGAAGAAGAAAACTGCTAAAAAAACTATTTGCATGAATCTTGATGCAAGATCAACGGATTATAATATCAACTGAGACTTCGTCAACTGATTTTTAGCAAGGCCGTTTATCTATTTTAAGCCTAAAAGCATATGTTATCAAAACATGCCAAGTTGCCAGGAAGACCGTGAGCGGCCACTTCAGCCTACTGCGTGTAACTCGATTGTAAGAGCATCTACAGCCGAACCATGCAAATTTGGCCCCTATACGCCCCCGAACGTGCCTGGATGGTCCCTCATATTTCGCTCCGTGCACCCACATGTCTCATATCCGGACTCTCAAATTCATACAAAGTCATGCACGCCGATCATCCGATACTAAACGTCGCACGTAAAACAAGTGTTGGTACAGAAAATAAGAAGTGTTTACATCAAATTTATTTGAAGTGCACAATCAATCATCTGCTCTTCGATTTCTATTGTGGGTCCACATATGCTACACCAGATCATTGAGTAGTTGTGTGTGCACGTGATGATCTCGCAGGTTCTGATGCATCTGCAGAAAGTTCATAAGCTGAACTGCATCTTGATCTTCAGGGATTTCAACTTGTTCTCGAGGTGCTTCAAAATCATTGGTTTAGGCCACACCATCACCCTCATCCTCGACGATCATATTATGCAAAATAACACAACATGTCGTCAACCACCACAAAGTTTCTTGTTCCCACATCATTGCAGCCCTACGAACAATTCCCCAACACGCTTGCAGCACTCTGAATGCCCTCTCCACATCCTTTCTAGTTGCTTCCTGCATTGTTGTGAAGTGCTTTTGCTTTCTGGCATGTGGTTCGGATATTGTCTTGACAAATGCAGTCCGCTGAGGATATATGCCATTGGCAAGATAGTATCCCATGTTGTAGTCTCGGTCGTTAACAGTGTAGTTGCACAGAGGTGATTCCCCATTGCAAAGTCTCATGAACATCAGAGATCACAGAAGCACGTTGATGTCATTGGAAGAACCTCGCAATCCAAAGAAAGCATGCCAAATCCATAAGTCATGTGATACCACCGCCTCTAGTATGATGGTGGCCTCTTTTGTGTGACCTTGATACATTCCTGGCAAACCTTTGGGGCAGTTCTTCCATTGCCAATGCATGCAATCGATTGGTCCGAGCATTCCTGGAAACCCACTGACCTCTCCAATAGCCAACAATTTACATGTGTCCTTTGCATTTGGCTCTCTCAGATACTTTGCTCCAAACACCTGCACCACAACACGGGCAAACTTGACAGTACTTTCCAGGCATGTACTCTCCCTTGTCCTGACCATCTCACTAACGACATCTATTGTAGTACCAAGAGCAAGTATCCTCATAGCAGTCGTGCACTTTTGCTTGACAGAGAAAGAGAGTTGACCGTAGCAATCCCTTGTGAGCCTAAAGTAGTCATCATGTGCTTCCAGTGCCTCCACAATGCGCAAAAACAATGACTTTCGCAAGCGAAAGCGATGGCGAAACCATGGATCATCTGGATATCTTGGGTTCAGATCAAAGTAATCCTTCTGCAATAGTTTTGCTTCGGATACCCTATCTCGATTGATGACTCTTCTCCCTTTGATTGAGCCCTTGATATTGCGAATATGCTTCACTTGCCAGTCCATTTCCTCTTCCATGCTCATGAGCATGATCATGTCCACTTCTTCGTCTGAATCCAATGAATCTAAGGACTCTTCTTGAATTGGCTCATCAAGTTGCCTCGGTCCATACTCCTTGCCGGGTTAAGCATCCGAATTCATCGTTTCTCCTACAAATTTGACGAACATATCCAGTCAGACATTCTGTTAAACACATCCCGTGCAAGGCAGAAGCACAGAGTTGGCGGACGTACTGTTGGAAATATGCCCTAGAGGCAATAATAAATTGGTTATTATCATATTTCCTTGTTCATGATAATCGTTTATTATCCATGCTATAATTGTATTGATCGGAAACTCGGATATATGTGTGGATACATAGACAACACCATGTCCCTAGTATGCCTCTAATAGACTAGCTCGTTGATCAAAGATGGCTATGGTTTCCCGGTCATGGAAATGAGATGCCATTTGATAACGAGATCACATCATTAGGAGAATCATGTGATGGACAAGACCCAAACTACAACTATAGCATATGATCGTGTCAGTTTATTGCTACTGTTTTCTGCATGTCAAGTATCTGTTCCTATGACCATGAGATCATGCAACTCACTGATACTAGAGAAGTACCTTGTGTGTATCAAACGTCTCAACGTAACTAGGTGACTATAAAGGTGCTCTACAGGTATCTTCGAGGGTGTCTGTTGGGTTGGCATGGATCAACACTAGGATTTGTTACTCCGTGTGACGGAGAGGTATCTCACGGCCCACTCAGTAATATAACATCACAATAAGCCTTGCAAGCAATGTGACTACGTGTTAGCCGCGTGATCTTGTGTTACAGAACGAGTAAAGAGACTTGTCGGCAACGATATTGAACTAGGTATGGAGATACCAACGATCGAATCTCGGGCAAGTAACATACCGAAGAACAAAGGGAACATCATACGGGATTAACTAAATCCTTGACATAGAGGTTCGACCGATAAAGATATTCGTACAATATGTAGGAATCAATATGGGCATCTAGGTCCCGCTATTGGTTATAGACCGTAGAGGTGTCTCGGTCATGTCTACATAGTTCTTGAACCCGCAGGGTCTGCACACTTAAGGTTCGGTGGCGTTTCGGTAGTATAAAGTTATGTATGGTGGTGACCGAAGGTTGTTCGGAGTCCTGGATGAGATCCCGGACATCACGAGGAGCTCCGGATTGGTTCGGAGGTAAAGATTGATATATAGGAAGTCCTGTTTTGGTCACCGGAAAAGTTTCGGGCTCATCGGTAGTGTACCGGGAGTGCTGGGAGGGTGTCGGGGGACCATCGGGAGGGGTATTTCGACCCAAGAGTCTACATGGGCTGTGGTAAGAGGTATACCAGACCTTAGTGGGCTGGCCTAAGTCCCACAAGAGTCTCATGCGGCTGGAGTGGAAGGAGAAGGAAAAAAGGCAAGGTGGAAAGAGTTTTCAAGTGGGAAGGAGGAGTCCTAATCCTACTAGGATTGGAGGAGGACTCCTCCTTGCGCAAGGCCAAGGGCTGGCCCTTGTGCACCAAGCGTCCTCCCTCCCTCCTCCTATATATACTAGAGGTTTTGAGGGTTTTGTGACACAGAAAAACAGCCACGTGCTACCTCTCCTCTAGATCGCAGTTTCTCCTTTAGATCGTTTCAGCGGTGCTTAGGCGAAGCCCTACTAGAATTGCTCCACCACCATTGCTACAATGCCGTCACGCTGTCGAAGAACTCGTCTACCTCTCCGCTCCCTCTTGCTGGATCAAGAAGGCGGAGATCGTCATCAAGCTGTACGTGTGGTGAACGCGGAGGTGTCGTCCGTTCGGCGCTAGATCGGAAAGACCGTGATTGGATCGCAGGACGGATCACGATGAGATCGCAAGACGGATCATGATTGGATTGCGGGACGGATCGTGATGGGATCATGGGACCCTCGGTGATTTGGATCGCGAAGACGTTCGACTACATCAACCGCATTTCTTAACGCTTCCCGCTTAGCGATCTACAAGGGTGTGTAGATCCACTCTCCCTCTCGTAGATGCTCATCACCATGGATAGATCTTGCATGTGCATAGGAAATTTTTTGTTTCCCATGCAACGTTCCCCAACAGTGGCATCATGAGCTAGGTTTATGTGTATATGAGATCACGAGTAGAACACAAAGGAGTTTATGGGCATTGATGCTTAGATTGCTTCCTCCCTTGGTCGTGTTTTGGTTCAGCAGTATTATGGGATGAAGCGGCCCAAACCAACCTTACTCGTACACTTACGAGAGACCGGTTCCATCGACTGACGTGTAACTTCGTTGCACAAAGATGGATGGCGGGTGTCTGTTTCTCCTACTTTAGTTGGATCGGATGCGACAAAGGCGGTCCTTGAGAAGGTTGAAAAGCAACTTATGTATCACCATTGTGGTTTTTGCATAGGTGAGAATTGTTCTTGCTAGATACCCGTAGCAGCCACGTAAAACTCAATTAGAGGATGTCTAACTTATTTTTGCAGGGTATGTTGTGATGTGATATGGCCAATTACATGATGAGATATATGTGATGTATGAGATGATCATGTGTTGTATAGAATATCACGACTTGCATGTTGATGAGTACGGTAACTGGCAGGAGCCATAGGGTTGCCTTTAATTATTGTATGACTTGCGTGTCAATCATTAAGCGCTATGTAATGCTTTACTTTATCGCTAAATAGTAGATATAGTAGCATGGTGGGCACGAAAACCCCGATGGGGACACAATGATGGAGATCATGGTGTTATGCCGGTGACGATGGAGATCATGCCGGTGCTTTCAAGATGGAGATCAAAAGCACAAGTTCATGGCCATATCATGTCACTTATGATTTGCATGTGATGTTAATATTTTCATGCACCTTGTTTTGCTTAGGACGACGGTAGCATTATAAGGTGATCCCTCACTTAAATTTCAAGATAAATTATGTTCTCCTCGAGTGTGCACCATTGCGAAAGTTCGTCGTGTCGAGACACCACATGATGATCGGGTGTGATAGACTCTACGTTCACATACAACGGGTGCAATCCAGTGTTGCACATGCGGAACACTCTGGTTAAACTTGACGAGCCTAGCATGTACAGACATGGCCTCGGAACACAAGAGACTGAAAGGTCGAACATGAGCCATATAGTAGATATGATCAACACGATGATGTTCACCATTGAAACCACCTCAACTCACGTGATGATCGAACATGAGTTGGTGAATTTGGATCATGTATCACTCGAATGACCGGAGGGATGTCAATTTGAGTGGGAGTTCTTAAGTAATATGATTAATTGAACTCATTATCATGAACATAATCAGTAGTGTCTTTGCAAATTATGTTGTAGATTACTAGCTCACCTTGTAGCTCCCTTGAATTTTATATGTTCCTAGAGAAATAGAGTTGAAATATGATGGTAGCAATATTGCGGACTGGGTCCGTGATCTGAGGATTGTCCTCATTGCTGCACAGAAGGCTTATGTCCTTAATGCACCGCTCGGTGCGCCAACCCCTCTAGCATCGTCTGTAGGTGTTGTGAACATCTGACAAGCATGTTCCGATGACTACTTGATAGTTTAGTGCGTCATGCATTATGACTTAGAATTGAGGCTCCAAAACATTTTGAACGTCACGGAACATATGACATGTTCTAAGAGCTGAAATTGGGATCTCGGGCTTGTGCCCATGTTGTGACATATGAGATCTCCAACAAGATTCTTTGCCTGCAAGACGAAGGAAAATAGCTCAATCGTTGAGCATGTGCTCAGATTGTCTAGGTACTACAATTTCTTGAATCGAGTGGGAGTTCATCTTCTAGATAAGATAGTGATTGATATAGTTCTCCAAGACACTATCACTAAGCTACTAGAACTTCATGATGAACTATAATTATACCAGGGATGGAAATGATGATCCCTGAGCTATTCGCGATGTTTGACACCGCGAAGGTAGAAATCAAGAAGGAGCATCAAGTGTTGATGGTTAGTAAAACCACTAGTTTCGAGAAGGGCAAGGGCAAGGAGGGAAACTTCATGGATGGCAAGATAGTTGTTGCTCCAGTGAAGCAACCCAAAGTTGAACCCAAACCCGAGACTAAGTGCTTCTATTATGAGGAGAGCGGTCGGTGAAGTGGAACAACCCTAGATACTTGGTAGTTAAGAAGGTTGGCAACGTTGACAGAAGTATATTTGATATACGTGTTATTGATGTGTACCTTGCTAGTACTCCTACTAGCACCTGGGTATTGGATACCGGTTCAATTGCTAAATGTTAGTAACTCGAAATAAAAGCTACGGAATAAACGGATACTAGCTAAGGGTGAGGTGACGATGTGTGCTGGAAATGTCTCCAAGGTTGATGTGGTCAACATCGCACGCTCTCTCTTGTAGGAGATATGCCCTAGAGACAGTAATAACAGTTACTTTTGTATCTCCAAGTTTGTAATGAATGTTTATTATCCATGCTATAACTGCAATGATTCTCGAGTCTGCAATATCCACGAGTCTTGGAGGGAAACTCATGTGCACATGTGGTATAATAAACAGTAAATTGTATTCCTAGTCTTGCCTCTAAGACTGGCTCAAGTATTGCATGATGATCCTGTTTTCCTGATCATGGGCATGGCTATGCCGGCAATTTTGAGGGCACGATGTTGGTAGAACACTTGTGTTGAATCGATCCGAATTGATGTTATGCTATGAGATACATTCATCACAAGTTAATGGTTAATAACACAAAGATGGTTAACGTTTGCATAATTCCTTAGACCATGAGAGTATCGAGTTTCTTCATGCTTGCTTCATGAACTTTGGGGTTTGTTAAATGTCATCCGTAAATGGGTGGCTATTACGACGGCTTACGGGTTCATGGAAAAGTATGTCAAGTAACTTGATAGCTCAAGATTGGGATTTGCTCCTCTGACGATGGAGAGATATCTCTGGGCCCTCTCGGTGTTACGGTATCCATCATCGTCTGGCCAGACACTTTGTGATTTGATCACAGGGATGCCGGAACATGGGAATGAGAAAAGAGAACAATATCGGCAACGAGGTAACTGGCATAGTGGACAAGTTGTTGATCCAGGGGGATGCCAACATGTCTCACCTCGGGTAATTGTAACATATCGTGAAGCGATAGGAATACCACACGGCAACTGGAGGTTCACTCGAATATTCATTCGTGTGGGTATAAGGGTCAATATGGGTGTCCACGGCTCCGATGTTGATCATTGATCGGAAGGGGTTCCGGGTCATGTCTATGCTTCACCGAACCTATAGGGTCACACGCTTAAGGGTCATCTATCTGTTGAATACTAGACAGGGAGTCTGAGAGAAAATCACCGAAAAGTTTCGGACACCGGAAAAGTTTCGGACAGCGGAAAAGTTCCGTAGAGAGAACACCGGAACAGTTTCGATAAAACTAGAAAGTAGTTTTAGGGGATACCATTAAGTCAAATTGGTTTCGTCACATGCCTGATAATTCTTAGAGGGTGCCAGAATCATTCTGGAAACTTCTGGGAATTTTTCGGAAGAAAAAACGGAAATGTTGCGGAGCTGCCGGAACCGCTTCAGATGCTTTTCGCAGATGAAAATTACTAATCCGGAATTGTTCCGGATCGCATTGAAAATTATTTTAGTGGGGTACTGGAATTGTTCTAAGCCCACATAAATATTTTCAGTTCGACCGGACGCTGAAAAATGTCGTCATGAATAGTGAAAGTGCTTTTTGGATATTTATGGAAAGCACCTTTTTGGATATTTCCAAAAAGGCTTCTAGAAGGGATTGGGGAGCAAGGTAGCTCCTCATGGGGGGGGCAAGGGGTGGCCGGCCAAGGGTGGAGCTCCTCCATGGAGATCCACATGGCACCCCTTTTCCTTCTTATGATTTTTTATGTGTGACATAAAGTGGGGGTAGTTTGGTATTTTCAAGTCCCAACCCTACCCTTAGTTTTCCTATAAATAGAGGAGATGTGGTCTGCCATCTCTTCATCCTTTGCTCTCATACACATGCTATGCGTTGCTAGCTCTCTCTCTCTCCCTCCCACAAAAAGAGTTTTGTAGAGCCGAAAGGATGTCTAGGTTCGGGCAGGAACTAGTTCTGGACGGCGAAGCCCTGCCGGATAGATGACATCGTATGTGTGCAACCCCGTAGAGAGGTTGTAGTTTCGATCTTTTGCCTAAGGGGCTGTTCGAGTGTCCTCCCGGAGGGCTGTCCGAGTATCCGTTCGAGTTTCGAGGGTCCTCCCGAAGGGCTGTCCATGACATCGTTCGGGGGACTGTCCGACCGCCTCCTGAAGGGCTGTCCGATGAGGGAGTACATCCTCGCGGTTGGGAGGTTGTAAAATCCTAGTTGTGGGGATCTACACCAACGATCTCCACCGACTCTTCTTTCGCTGCGCTTCGAGTCGGTACGGATCATATCAAACTTTGTATGCAGTCTCCATAGTGGTCCTGGGCGTGCTCGCTATATCGGAAATTTTTATTTTTTGTCGCGTTCCCCAACAATGGTATTAGAGCCAGGCTATGCGTAGATGCATGTTATGATCTAGAATACATGAGATGTATGGGTATTGCATAGTATAATTTTGTAGTAGATGAGATCTATTACTAAAAATTATTTATGCGGGTAGCAGATGAAATCTGTTACCCGATGTTCCTGTTGCTTCCCTTGAATTTGCGTAGTCCTGATCTTGACGATATGATGGAATCTCACAAAGTTCTGGCAATCCGCGATCCTTTCATGCTGCTCCTAAGCATGCTGATTGACAGATCAACGAAGTGCTAACAGATCTTTGGGTTCCACCATAGTTAAAGAAAGATGGATGTTTCGCAGATGAAAGGGCAATGCAGATATGATCTGCACGGGGGTCACGCGTATGACGAAGTTTAGTATGGGGCTCGAGATTTTATTATCTCGTGTTTCATACACCCTGGAAAGTTAATCTAGCAACTTGAATTATGATACTTGATGATAAACGTTGGTAGTTGCGGTTTGAGTAAAAACCCACGTAAAATAAAATTTTGCATAAACCGATTACAGGTGTCTAACTTGGTTTTGCAGGATGGTTTGCATGTGATGTGGTATAGCAATGCTCATATTACTTTGATTATGTATGAGATGACTATATGATGTAATTAACATGATCTGCGTGTCATGATTCGACATGATGGATGGATCCATATGATTGCACTTTAATGACCTGCGTGTCAACCTTATGTAATACACTTATTTTATTAGCTATAGAGATAGCAATATAATCTGGTGCATCGACAAGGTGGTGGCAATCTTCGCAAAGGTGAACACCAACGCGAATGCCGAAGACGAAGAAATACTTGACTTCTCCGTCAGAAAGGGTTATAGCATATCATGCTAATTATGAATTGCCTGAGATGTTTGTCCCTCTTGATGCACCCTTCTTGATTGCGCGGTAGTCGCTTTTTATTAGGGTGATCTCTCACAAAAATACCAAGTAGTTAGTGTTCTCCCAAGTGTAGCACCGTCACGGCACCTAACTTTTCGGGGTGCGCCATGGATGCATGGGTACGAACGATTGGGGATGTGTGAGACGGGTGAGTAAAGACCTCGCAGCAAGATCACTTGGTTGTCTTGACGTTCAGGCATGAAAGTCATGAGCTCGGAACACACGCATCGAAAGATGAACAATAGTCACATGGAGATGTGATCGGCAAGTTGGCCTACCAATTAAAATTCCCGTCATGAGATGATGATTCTATGGTGATGAATTGAAGTTTGGGTCTTGAATCACTCATAATCAATTTTGGGAGATATTGATTTGAGTGGGAGCGCACCTTAGAATAAAACTGTTTATTCACTAGTGCAAATATCATTATGAACAAAGTCTAAGTGAACTTGTGTTTTCCTTTGTAGATCAAATGGCTCGCAATAGTGCGTTCAACTTAGGCCCGATGTTAGAGAAAGAGAAGTTAGCTGCGAATGGAAACAACTATGCAGACTGGATCCGTACCCTGAGGATTGTCCTCAGGGGTGCTAAGAAAGTGTACGTGCTTGACGGACCTCTTCCTCCTAAACCGGCGGCAACTGCCGTGGCAGACATACAAAATGTCTGGGCCACTAAGGATGATGATTACAACTTAGTGCACTGCCTCATGTTGTCTTGCATGAGTTCAGAGCTTCAAAAACATTTTGAATTCCATAACTCCTTTGATATGATCAAGGATCTGGATGCTCTTTACAAGTTTAATGCACGGTCTGAACGTTTTGACATCATGAAAATGATGGCGGAGACCAAGATGGCTGAGGGCCGTTCAGTTGGCGAGCACGTAGTCAATATGATTGGCTACGCTGGAAGGCTTAAAACCCTGGAATTTCCACTTTCGCCAGAGCATGTTATGGACTTGTGTCTAGGTTCACTCCCCCCGTCTTATGGCGGTTTTATCATGAACTACAACATGAATGGGATGGACAAAACAACAAATGAGGTGCTTGCCATGCTGAAAACTACTGAAGGAGGACTGCAGAAAAATCGCAAGCAAGTGTTGCTTGTGAATAAAACTGCTAGTTTCAAAAAGAATGGCAAGCCAAAGAAGGACAAGGGCGCCGGTAAGATCGGCTTCCAACGCAAATCTAAGGGCGGAGCCAAGAATGAAACTGAGTACTTCTATTGCAAGGGCACAGGACACTGGAAGAGAAACTCCAAGAAGTATGTGGAAGATAAGAAGTCCGGGAAAACCGGAAAAGGTATAATTGTTATACAAGTTAATGTCATTGACGTTTTGCTTGCTAGCGGAAATTCTAAGTCTTGGGTATTTGATACCGGATTGGTTGCTCACATTTGCAACTCGATACAGGGGCTTCAGAAGATGCGCAAGCTGGCAAAGAATGAAGTCGTGATGCGTGTCGAGAATGGCGCTGGGATGGCCGCTCAAGCCATCGGCATTATGCCTCTACGTCTCCCTTCAGGATTTATTTTGGAACTTAGTAATTGTTATTTTGTTCCGTTGTTGTGTAGAAACATTATCTCTGGATCATGTTTAGTACATGATGGGTACTCCTACAAGTCTGAGAACAATGGTTGTTCACTTTATTGTAAGGATATGTTTTATGGATTTGCACCCATTGTTGGGGCCTTTTCATACTAAATCTTGAATGTGAAAATGATATCTTTAACGTGAATGCTAAATGCCTTAAGAAGGCTGATACCACCACCACTTTCATGTGGCACTGTCGGCTTGGCCACATCAGAAAGAAATGCATGCAAAGACTCCATAAAGATGGAGTTTTACCGTCTTTTGATTTTGAATCATTTGACACATGTGAAGCTTTCTTGATGGGAAAAATGACCAAGACACCGTTCACGGGTCATCCTGAACGGGCGAGTGAATCATTGGAAATAATACATAGTGATGTATGTTGTCCAATGAGCACAATCGCATGGGGTGGGTATTTCTACTTCGTAACTTTTACTGATGATTTAAGTAGGTATGGATATATCTACTTGATGAAGCATAAGTCGGAAATATTTGAAAAGTTCAAAGAATTTCAGAATGAGGTAGAAAATCATCGTAACAAAAATATTAAGTTTCTACAGTCTGATCGCAGAGGCGAATATCTTAGTCACAAGTTTGGCCAACATCTGAGTGACCGTGGAATCGTTTCACAGCTTACGCCTCCCGGAACTCCATAGCAAAACGGAGTGTCGGAACGACGTAACCAAACCCTGTTAGACATGGTAAGGTCGATGATGTCTCTTACAGATCTACCGATATCTTTTTGGGGTCATGCACTAGAAACTACCACTCACACACTAAACAAAGCACCGTCTAAGTCTGTTAAGACGACACCACATGAGATGTGGCATGGGAAGAAACCATGTGTGTCGCATCTTAACATTTGGGGTTGTGAGGCATACGTAAAGCATTTACAGCCTAGCAAACTCAATCCCAGATCAGACAAATGTTACTTTGTAGGTTATCCAACAAGAACTGTTGGGTATTCCTTCTACCTACCCTCCGAGCACAAAGTGTTTGTCGCTAAAGGCGGAGTCTTTCTTGAGAAAGAGTTCCTCGCTAAAGAAGCTAGTGGGAGGATAGTACAACTTGATGAGATTAGTGAATCTTCGGCCACCGTTGATATGGCTAAGGAACCGGAAGTAATTCCGCAAATTATCCCTACAACCGGGCCGGAAGTTGTCGCATGTGATGCGGAAACTTCAAACAATGTTGTAACTGAACCGCGCAGATCAGGTAGGGCTATCCAGCCACCTGAGTGGTTTCATAAATAAATCTTCGTTCTTGAAGATGATGAACATGCGCACTACAAGGAAGCGATGGCGGGGCCTAGCTCAAGGGAATGGCACAAGGCCATGAGATCCGAAATGGAATCCATGTATGAAAACCAAGTTTGGAACTTGGAAGAACTTCCAGATGGCGTAAAACCCATTGGTTGTAAATGGATCTTCAAAAGAAAGACGGGCGCGGATGGTAATATTACTATCCACAAAGCTAGACTTGTCACGAAAGGGTTCACGCAAGTTCCAGGAGTGGACTACGACGAGACTTTCTCGCTCGTAGCTATGCTTAGGTCTGTTCGGATATTACTAGCAATTGCTGCTTATTTCGATCATGAAATATGGCAGATGGATGTCAAAACGGCTTTCCTAAATGGAAACCTTGAACAGGATGTATACATGATACAGCCAGAAGGTTTTGTCGATCCTAAGAATGCTGTAAAGGTATGTAAGCTTCAAAAAGCCATTTATGGTCTGAAGCAAGCATCAAAGAGCTGGAACATTCGTTTTGATGAAGTGGTCAAAGAGTTTGGCTTCATCAAGAATGATGAAGAATCTTGTGTTTACAAGAAGATTAGTGGGAGCGCAAAAGCATTTCTAATCTTGTATGTGGATGACATATTGTTGATTGGAAATGACGTGAATTTTCTTAGCGAAATAAAAGACTCATTGAAGAAGAGTTTTTCAATGAAAGACTTAGGCGAAGCGGCATATGTATTGGGCATCAGGATCTATAGAGATAGATCAAGATGCCTAATAGCGCTTAGCCAAAGCACGTACATTGACAAGGTGTTGAAAAGGTTCAACATGGAGAAATCCAAGAAAGGCCTACTCCCCATGTCACTTGGCATAGTTCTTTGCAAGAATCGGTGTCCTCGGACCCTTGATGAGCGAGTACAAATGAATGATATTCCTCATGCTTCGATAGTTGGTTCTATTATGTATGCCATGCTATGTACAAGACCAGATGTTTCCTATGCGCTAAGTGTTAGCAGCCGGTACCAAGGTGATCCAGGATTGGAACACTGGGCTGCAGTCAAGGGTATTCTTAAGTACCTCCGAAGGACCAAGGATTTACTCCTTGTGTACGGAGGTGATGAAGAGCTCATTGTAAGTTGTTACACTGATGCAGGCTTCATGACTGACCCAGATGACTTCAAATCTCAATCTGGCTATGTTTTCATATTGAACGGCGGCGCGGTTGATTGCAGAAGTTCCAAACAAAAGACTGTGGCAGATTCTACAACGGAGGCGGAATATGTCGCTGCTTCAGAAGCCTCCAAGCAGGCTGTTGAAATCAAGCAATTCCTTGAAGACCTTGGTGTGGTTCCAAGTGCTCTGGACCCAGTGGAGATCTATTGTGATAATAGTGGTGTCGTGGCTCGGGCAACGGAGCCATGTTTGCACCATAAGACAATGCATATTCAACGCAAATTTAAACTCATTCGACATCATGTCGAAGAAGGTTTAGTGAAAGTACGCAAAGTTCACATGGATTTGAATGTGTCAGACCCAATGACAAAGCCTCTACCACGAGGAAAGCATGAGCAACACTGGATAGCCATTGGTGTTAGGGAAGCCATGTAACTGGATCATGACTCTAGTGCAAGTGGGAGTATGTAGGAGATATGCCCTAGAGGCAGTAATAACAGTTACTTTTGTATCTCCAAGTTTGTAGTGAATGTTTATGATCCATGCTATAACTGCAATGATTCTCGAGTCTGCAATATCCATGAGGCTTGGAGGGAAACTCATGTGCACGTGTGGTATAATAAACGGTAAATTGTATTCCTAGTCTTGCCTCTAAGACTGGCTCAAGTATTGCATGATGATCCTGTTTTCTGATCATGGTCATGGCTATGTCGGCAATTTTGAGGGCACGATGTTGGTAGAACACTTGTGTTGAATCGATCTGAATTGATGTTATGCTATGAGATACATTCATCACAAGTTAATGGTTAATAACACAAAGATAGTTAACGTTTGCATAATTCCATAGACCATGAGAGTATCGAGTTTCTTCATGCTTGCTTCATGAACTTTGGGGTTTGTTAAACGTCATCTGTAAATGGGTGGCTATTACGGCGGCTTGCGGGTTCATGGAAAAGTATGTCAAGTAACTTGATAGCTCAAGATTGGGATTTGCTCCTCCAATGATGGAGAGATATCTCTGGGCCCTCTCCGTGTTATCCATCATCGTCTGGCCAGACACTTTGTGATTTGATCACAGGGATGCCGGAACACGGGAACGAGAAAAGAGAACAATACCGGCAACGAGGTAACTGGCATAGTGGACAAGTTGTTGATTCATGGGGATGCCAACATGTCTCACCTCGGGTAATTGTAACATATCGTGAAGCGACAGGAATAGCACACGGCAACTGGAGGTTCACTCGAATATTCGTTCGTGTGGGTATAAGGGTCAATATGGGTGTCCACGGCTCCGATGTTGATCATTGATCGGAAGGGGTTCCGGGTCATGTCTATGCTTCACCGAACCTATAGGGTCACACGCTTAATGGTCATCTATCTATTGAATACTAGACACGGAGTCTGAGAGAAAATCACCGAAAAGTTTCGGACACCGGAAAAGTTTCGGACAACGGAAAAGTTCCGCACAGAGAACACCGGAACAGTTTCGGTAAAACTGAAAAGTAGTTTCAAGGGATACCATTAAGTCAAATTGGTTTCGGCACATGCCTGATAATTCTTGGAGGGTGCCAGAATCATTCTGGAAACTTCTGGGAATTTTTTGGAAGAAAAACCGGAAATGTTGCGGAGCTGCCGGAACCGCTTCAGATGCTTTTCGCAGATGAAAATCAGTAATCCGGAATTGTTCCGGATTGCATTGAAAATTATTTTAGTGGGGTACTGGAATTGTTCTAAGCCCACATAAATATTTTCAGTTTGACCGGACGCTGAAAAATGTCATCGTGAATAGTGAAAGTGCTTTTTGGATATTTATGGAAAAGCACATTTTTGGATATTTCCAAAAAGGCTTCTAGAAGGGATTGGGGAGCAAGGTATCTCCTCATGGGGGCCCCCCCAAGGGGTGGCCGGCCAAGGGTGGAGCTCCTCCATGGAGCTCCACATGGCACCCCTTTTCCTTCTTATGATTTTTTATGTGTGACATAAAGTGGGGGTAATTTGGTATTTTCAAGTCCCAACCCTACCCCTTGGTTTTCCTACAAATAGAGGAGATGTGGGATGCCATCTCTTCATACTTTGCTGTCATACACATGCTATGCTTTGCTAGCTCTCTCTCCCTCCCACAAAAAGAGTTTTTAGAGCCGAAAGGCTGTCTGGGTTCCGGTAGGAACTAGTTCTGGATGGCGAAGCCCTGCCAGATAGATGACACCGTATGTGTGCAACCCCGTAGAGAGGTCATAGTTTCGATCTTTTGCCTGAGGGGCTGTTCGAGTGTCCTCCCGGAGGGCTGTCCGAGTCTCCGTTCGAGTTTCGAGGGTCCTCCCGAAGGGCTGTCCACGACATCGTCCGGGGGACTGTCCGACTGCCTCCCAAAGGGCTGTCCGACGAGAGAGTACATCCTCGTGGTTGGGAGGTTGTAAAATCCTAGTTGTGAGGATCTACACCAACGATCTCCACCGACTCTTGCTCCGCTGCGCTTCGAATCGGTACGGATCACATCAAACTTTGTATGCAGTCTCCATAGTGGTCCTGGGCATGCTCGCTATACCGGAAATTTTTATTTTCTGTCGCGTTCCCCAACATCTCTACCTTCAGGATTAGTGACGAATCTAAATAAATGTTATTTGATGTTTGTGTTGAGCATGAACGTGATTAGATCGTGTTTATTGCAAAACGTTTATTCATTTAAGTTAGAGAATAATGGTTATTCTGTATACATGAATAATACCTTCAATGGTCATGCACCCAATGAGGATGGTTTATTGAATCTTGATCGTAGTAATACACATGTTCATAACATTGATGCCAAAAGATACAAAGTTAATAATGATAGTACCACATACTTGTGGCACTGCCGCTAAATGTCATATTGGTGTAAAGCGCATGAAGAAACTCCATGCTGATGGATCTTTGGAATCATTCGATTTTGAATCAGTTGAGACATGCGGACCATGCCCCTTGGGCAAGATGATTGAACCCCATTTTCTGGCTTGATGGAATGGGTAAGTAACCTATTGGAAATGATACATGTTAATGTATACGGTCCAATGAGTGTTGTAGCTTGCGGTGGATATCGTTATTTTCTTACCTTCACTGATGATTTGAGTAGATATAGTGTATATTTACTTAATGAAACACAAGTCTGGATCATTTGAAAAGTTCAAGCAGAATCAGAGTGAATTTTGAGATCATCATGACGAAAAGATAAAATGTCTACGATATGATCATGGAGGTGAATATCCGAGTTACGAGTTTGGTATACAACTTAAGACAATGTGAAAGTTGTTTCACAACTCAAGCCACCTGGAACACCATAGTGATGGTGCGTTCGAACGTCGTAGTCGTGCTCTATTGGATATGGTGCGAATTATGATGTCTCTTATCGTTTTACCACTATCGTTTTGGGTTATGCATTAGAGACAACTACATTCACTTTAAATAGGGCACCATCTAAATCCGTTGAGATGACACCATATGGTTTGGCAGAAACCTAAGCTGTCATTTCTTAATGTTTGGGGCTGCGACGATTATGTGAAAGGGGTTTTCACCTAAAGATCTCGAACCCAAAGCGGACAAATGCATCTTCATAGAATACCCTAAGAACAGTTGGGTATACCCTCCATCTCAGATCTGAGTACAAGGTGTTTGTTGCTAAAACTGGGTCCTTTCTCGAGAAAGAGTTTCTCTCGAAAGAATGGAGTGGGAGGAAGATAGAACTTGATGAGGTTGTTGAACCTTTGTTCAATCAGAGAGTAGCGCAACGCAGAAAGATGTTTCTGTGGAGCCTACGTCTGTTAAAGAGGAAGTTAATGATGATGATCATGAAGCTTCAGATCAAGTTACTATCGAACCTCGTAGGTCAACAAGGACGCGTACTGCTCCTGAGTGGTATGACAACCCTGTCTTGGAGGTCATGTTGTTGGACAACGATGAACCTAGGAGCTATGGAGAAGCGATGATGGGCCCAGATTCTGACAAATGGTTAGAGGCCATGAAATACGAGAAAGGATCCATGTATGAAAATCAAGTATAGACTCTGGTAGACTTGCTCGTTGGACGGCAAGTCGTCAAGTAAAAATGGACCTTTAAGATGAAGACAGACACTGATGGTAAATGTCACCATTTATAAAGCTCAACTTGTCTCAAAGAAGTTTCCGACAAGGTTAAGGAGTTGATTGTGATGAGACTTTCTCACTCATAGCGATGCTAAAGTCTGTTGGAATTATGTTAGCAGTTGCTGCATTTTTCAATTATGAAATCTGGTAGATGGATGTCAAAACATCATTTCCTTAACGGTTTACTTGAGGAAAGGTTGTATGTGATACAACCATAAGGTTTTGGTAGTCCTAAGGATGCTAAAAGGTGTGCGAGCTCCAGCAATCCTTCTATTGGCTGGAGCAAGCATCTTGGAGTTGTAATATACGCTTTGATGAGGTGATCAAAGTTTTTGAGTCTATACAAAGTTTATGAGAAACTTGTATTTACAATAAAGTGAGTGGGAGCACTATAGAATTTTTGATAAGCATATGTGGTTGACATATTATTGATCGAAAATGATGCAGAATTTCTAGAAAGCATAAATGGTTGTTTGAAAAGAGTTTTTCAAAGAAAGACCTGGATAAATCTACCTAATTGTTGAGCATCAAGAACTATAGAGATAGATCAAGATGCTTGATGAGACTTTCAATGAGTACATACCTTGACAAGATTTTGAAAGAGTTCAAAATGGATCAGTCAAAGAAAGAGTTCTTGCCTGATTTGTAAGGTGTGAAGTTGAGTAAGACTCAAAGCTCGACCAAGGCAGAAGAAAGAGAAAGTACGAAGGTCGTCCCCTATGCTTTAGCCATAGGCTCTATATAGTATGGCATGCTGTGTACCGCACCTGTGTGTGCCTTGCCATGAGTCCATCAAGGGGTACAAGAGTGATCCACGAGTGGATCACTGGACAGCGGTCAAGATTATCCTTGGTAACTAAAAGAATAAGGAAATGTTTCTCGATTATGGAGGTGATAAAGAGTTCATCGTAAAGAGTTACGTCGATGCAAGCTTTAACACCAATCCGGATGACTCTAAGTAGCAATCCGGATACGTATAGTGGAGCAGCCATTTAGAATAGCTCCAAGGGGAGTGTGGTAGCAGTGTCTACAGTATGACATAGAGATTTTCAAAGTACACACAGATATGAATGTCGCAGACCCATTGACTAAAAGACATCTCTCACATGCAAAGCATGATCGAGCCCCAGAACTCATTGGGTGTTAGATTCATAACAATGTGAATCACATGGTGATGTGAACTAGATTATTGACTCTAGTGCAAGTGGGAGACTATTCGAAATATGCCCTAGAGGCAATAATAAATTGGTTATTATCATATTTCCTTGTTCATGATAATCGTTTATTATCCATGTTATAATTTTATTGATCGGAAACTCAGATACATGTGAGGATACATAAACAACACCATGTCCCTAGTATGCCTCTAATAGACTAGCTCGTTGATCAAAGATGGCTATGGTTTCCTAGTCATGGACATGAGATGTCATTTGATAACGGGATCACATCATTAGGAGAATGATGTTATGGACAAGACCCAAACTACAAACGTAGCATATGATCGTGTCAGTTTATTGCTACTGTTTCTGCATGTCAAGTATATATTCCTATGACCATGAGATCATGCAACTCAGTGACACCGAAGGAGTACCTTGTGTGTATCAAATGTTGCAACGTAAATGGGTGACTATAAAGGTGCTCTACACGTATCTCTGAGGGTGTCTGTTGGGTTGGCATGGATCAACACTAGGATTTGTTACTTCGTGTGACGAAGAGGTATCTCAGGGCCCACTCAGTAATACAACATCACAATAAGCCTTGCAAGCAATGTGACTACGTGTTAGCCGCGTGATCTTGTGTTACAGAACGAGTAAAGAGACTTGCCGGCAACGAGATTGAACTAGGTATGGAGATACCGACGATCGAATCTCGGGCAAGTAACATACCGAAGAACAAAGGGAACATCATACGGGATTAAATGAATACTTGACATAGAGGTTCAACCGATAAAGATCTTCATAGAATATGTAGGAATCAATATGGGCATCCAGGTCCCGCTATTGGTTATTGATCATAGAGGTGTCTCGGTCATGTCTACATAGTTCTCGAACCCACGGGGTTGCACACTTAAGGTTTGGTGACGTTTCGGTAGTATAGAGTTATGTATGGTGGTGACCGAAGGTTTTTCGGAGTCCCGGATGAGATCCCGGACATCACGAGGATCTCCGGAATGGTACGGAGGTAAAGATTGATATATAGGAAGTCCTGTTTTGGTCACCGGAAAAGTTTCGGGCTCATCGGTAGTGTACCGGGAGTGCCACGAGTGTGCCGGGGGACCATTGGGAGGGGTATTTCGACCCAAGAAGCTACATGGGCTGTGGCAAGAGGTATACCATCCATTAGTGGGCTGGTCTAAGTCCCATAAGAGGCCCATGCGGCTTGAGTGGAAGGAGAAGGAAAAAATGCAAGGTGGAAAGAGTTTCCAAGTAGGAAGGAGGAGTCCTAATCCTACTAGGATTGGAGGAGGACTCCTCCTCTCCCCTTTGCGCAAGGCCAAGGGCTGGCCCCTTGTGCGCCAAGCCTCCTCCCTCTCTCCTCCTATATATACTAGAGGTTTTGAGGGTTTTGTGACACAGAAAAACAGCCACGTGCTACCTCTCCTCTAGATCGCAGTTTCTCCTCTAGATCGTTTCAGCGGTACTTAGGCGAAGCCCTGCTATAATTGCTCCACCACCATTGCTGCAATGTCGTCGCGCTTCAAAGAACTCGTCTACCTCTCTGCTCCCTGTTGCTGGATCAAGAAGGCGGAGATCATCATCAAGTTGTACATGTGCTGAACGCGGAGGTGCCGTCTGTTCGGCGCTAGATCAGAAGGACCGTGATTGGATCGCAGGACGAATCGTGATGAGATCGCGGGACGAATCGTGATTGGATTGCGGGATGGATCGTTATGGGATCCCGGGACGCTCGGCGATTTGGATCGCGAAGACGTTCGACTACATCAACCGCGTTTCTTAACGCTTCCTGCTTAGCGATCTACAAGGTTATGTAGATCCACTCTCCCTATCGTAGATGCTCATCACCATGGATAGATCTTGCGTGTGCGTAGGAAAATTTTTGTTTCCCATGCAACGTTCCCCAACACGTACCGCAATGTCTTCCAGGCCGGTTCAACGTCCTCCGCGGCGAGGACGGGAGAGTTGATCCTTCTGACCGAGATGCCGGGGAAGCAGAATCTACTAGGCGACGGAGTACGCGCGGCGGCGGAGCTGGGAGATGGATAGTGCGAGAAGGAAGAAGAGAGGATGCCACCAAACGAATCTGGCACTTCACGAGGTCAATTAGAGGTAGGGTCGGGCTGCCGAGTCCTATGTGACTGGTGTGCGTGGGCGCACCCAGGCTCCCCTATACCCGTCTCATATTTGGGCTGAAAATGAGGGGTGTCGGTCAGCCCGGGCGTTTGAGGCCATTTTGAGAGGGCCGTCTAGATCGATTTTTGTGATCGGACAATGACCGGGCAACATGCCCGGGGGTTGAAGAGGGTATAGGGGGTCCGGGATGCTCTAAAATGGCTGTTTGGAGCCCCTCCTCTGTGTCTCGTTTGTCCAACAAAATTTGGACCTATGAGGCCTTACACGGTCTTATGTCCGTTTACTCGAGATATGACAGCCTCTTGCAATTAGGACATGAGCAATGGAAGCATCACCATACCAGTGCCTCAGCATTTTGTGTAGATTAAAATAACTAAAGCCACGGTTTAGTTTTACATTCATACAATGGAAGCGGTAGTATTGTTCCCAGGTTCAACTGCCCTTTCTTTTCATAAAATACACTAACATGATCCTGTTGGTTGTTGTCCTATCCTCTCTCATTGGCTGCCTCAGTACCTTTGTCAGGGAAGAACCAGCCTCCTCTATAGGATCCCGCCTAGCTCTACAAGCATTACCTTTTGACATGCAAAACTATCCGAACCGATGTGGCACGCTGGAGCACCCGTCCATCCTGGCGTGTTGGCCATGCCCTTAGAAGCCGCAAGAGCTATTGCTCGCCAGTACCGAGAGAGGTAACTCGGTCTGGCATCTTGCGTAGATGTTCTATTGGTCTGACCCATTTTCATATTATTTTCTTGTTGGTTGGTTCCGTTGGAGTTCAGTTAATTTCATTCACTAGGTTTTCTTGTTGTCCTTTTCTTCTATTTCTTCAAGCTTGTCTCGCTTGTTTTTGTGTTTCTTTGTTTTTTCATCGGGTTTATTCGTTTCTTTCTTGGTTTTTATTATTTTTCTTTTGTTTACTTTTCCTTTATTTTTTCACTATTTTTCCTTGTTTCTTTCTTGGATTTATTGTTTTTCTTTATTTTTCCATCATTTTATTTTTATCTTGTTTTTCTTTCGTTTCCTTCATTTCTTCCTTAATTTTTCACCCCTTTTTTCTTTGTTTTTATTTGTTTCCTTGTTGGTTTTAATATTTTTTCTTTCCTTCTTTCCTTTCTCTGTTTCTTTCTTGGTATTTATCGGTCTTCTTTGTATCTCTCTCGGTTTTGTGTGTTTGAATTCTTTGCATTAGTTTTTTTTTCTTTTATTTATTTGTATTTTTTCCGTTTTTACAGGATTATTCTTCTATTGTGTTCTTTGTCGATTTTCCTTTTTGTTCAGCATACATTGACTTTTCTTCAAAAACATTTTTTACGTATAAGTTTACTGAATTTTACATAAACTATTAATTTATTTTGAAAAATTATGTAATTTATGTCCATTTCCATATAAATTTTATAACACAAGATTAACATTTTTTTAATAGATTGTCAACAGTTTTCTCAAATATTTTTTTAACATTTTTTTAAATGCTTGGTTAAAATTTTCCAAATTCAACATTAACAGTTTTTCAATAAATGGTCAATATTTTTTTATACACGAACTGCATATTCAAATGCTTGATTAACATTTTCTAAACAGAAAATAATATTTTTAACACATGCTCAACGTTTTTTATACAAATTAAGCATTTTTCAAATGCTACAATTCTTTAAATACCATTATCAATGTTATCTTATATAAACATATACAAAAATTCTAATACTTCATTTTTTTAAGTGCTTGATTCATATATTTTAATTCATATCCCACCTTTTCAATACTTATTTTATTATTGTGTATATTTTTTTTATACATGAAAAACATTTTATATATACAGATTTAATATTTTTCGTATGTTTGGTTAACTTTTTTTCAAATATTTTACGTAAATTGTTTTATAATACATTTACTTAGAATATTTTGAATTACAAACAAAAGGAAAAAAATGAAAAATCAAGAAAGCGAAAAGTGAAATGTGAAAAACAAAAGAAAAAATCGAGATCATGGCCTTACACGCGCAAGGTTACCCGGGAGCTCCTAGTCAGCGATGCAGGCCGCAGTTAACGATCCAGCGCCTGCAGCATCGCTGACATGGGCCAGCCCACTAGCACTCACGCGAACTGTGCAGTTGTTGTTTTGTTCGGGTTTTTTTTTCTGTTGCTCTAGTAGGAAAAAACCGCGTAGACTTTCTATTTGGTACAAAAAAAAATTCAAAAAGTTTTACAGATTAGAAATGTTCATCCATTTCAAAAAAAAGTTCATATCTTTAAATATGTTCATCAATTTTAAAAAAATAATTAAATTTAAATAAAAGTTCATCCAATTTGGAAAATTTCACTAAATTTGGAAAAACTTCATTAAATTTCATACCACTTCATAGAATTTCCAAAAACTTTCATGTATTTTGGAAATTTTTCATAAATATTTAAAAATTTCACCAATTTTGTAAAACAATCATCCATTTTTACAAATATTTTCATATTTTAGAAAATGTTCATCACTTTTCAGAGAAAAATGAATCAATTTAAAAAAATGCTCGTTGAAATTTAGAAAAAAATCATCGATACTCAAAAAAGTTTATAAAATTTCGAAGACAAAATTCGTCACCCGACGTGTAGATGGGCCTGCCCGTTTAAAAATGCTGCATGCGCCAGTTAACAAAATGTATGTTAACTGGCGCTGGAGCGCCAAAACTTCCCTCTGTCTCGCATGAAGCGAGACATAGAGGCGCCCCGTATCTGGCGAAGGTAGACTCGTCTTAGTGGGCCAGCCTCTAGGCAGTTTTGGGAAGGTTCTATAGACCGGTCTGGTCTGGTCTTGTCCAAGAACCTTCCATGCGGGTATTTTATCTTTTACGTTTCTTTCATTGGTTATTTTCTTTCTTTGGTTTCACAGGACTTATTCCCTTTTTAACACAATGTCTATATTTCAATACACATTGTACAACTTTCTTATACATGAGTACAGAAAATTGATATAGGTGAAAAAATATCAAATTCTCCTTCCGTCCATAATTTTTTATGAATTGTACAAACACTGCTTTTGAATACATAAACATTTTCTAACATTATATAAACCTATTTATAAATGCCATGAACATTTCTTTGAGGCGCGTAAACATCTTTAAAGTGTTACAGAACTCCTTTTCAATGCTATCAACATCTTTTACATTGAATAAACTTTCTTAGTGTGTGATGCACATATTTAAAATTATGGAAAAAATTGCCTAAAAAAATTAGTAAACGTGATAAACAGGGGGGGCGTGCACTAGAGAGTAGCACTCCTCCCGTGTTGGGCCAGCCAATTTAGGAAGGGCGAGAGCTTCTTTGGGGTCACTCTAAACGACATCTAGTCGCGCCCACATGAAGCTGCTCCGCAACAAAGAGTATGCGTCGCATGCCATGGATTCCAGTCGCCCTGTTGAGAATGGAGCAATGTAGCTGGTCATTTTCTATATACGTGATCTTCGTGTTATTCATGCCAGTTTCAAATGTTTAAAGGAAGAGCAAGTCCAAATCCTCCCGGGTTGTCACCTCGCCGTCTAGAAAAATTGCTCACATCGCTCATCAACAGACGGCATGTCTGAAAGCTGAACAAATAGCTGAAGTGGTCCTCGCCAAGCTTGTTGGTTGTCTACCAAGGATACATCACTTTTGCGGGAGCTCATGGCCAAACTCAAAGAGCTATCCCAGGAGGAAGCGAGGGGTTTTGCCAAACTTTTGAAGCTTGTTATTTCGAAGTTCACCTTTTCTGGATGGATGTTCCACTGCAATCCACAGAGGTTGTTCGTGTGGTCATTGTTCCTCCCATATCAATGGATACTTCCAATTTTAATATACTCCTTTGGAACGTGTGAGGGCTCAATGTCAGTGCATGTAGAGACTCTCGGTTAGGGACACAACCATGCCTTCAAATGTCTCCATTGTGTGTTTACATGATGCCAAACTCAGTGGTTTTGTTTTGAAAATCTTCCGGTCATCATCTATTATGTTTGTACAAGGAACCCAAAAATATACACATTCTTAGACCAGTTAGCGACAACTACAAGCACTAGAACGAGATGAAGGCGCTCCGCCATCATCGCCCCTCCCTCACCGAAGTCGGAAAAAACTTGTTGTAGTAGACGTTCGGGAAGTCGTTGTGCAAATGCCCACATGACCAGCGCACTAGAATAACAACAGTCGTCGATGAAAAGAAATGTATATCGAAAGGATCAAATGCATAGACATATGAATGGAGACTGGATTCATGGGGGTCCACCAAAGACAAAGACCGATCGAATCCCACAAGACCCGTTGAAGACACACCTTCACACGCTCTCTAGTGATGCTAAACACATCGCCAGGACGGGGACAGACAGGGAGGATTTTATTAAAAAAAACTCAATGAAGTTTTTTTGCGGGGACTACCAAACTCAATGAAGTTAATAGCATGCTTGTCACACAATGCCTTGGAGTTGATTTTAGCGAATTTGCATATCTCCCGGCTCAAGGTACCAGATTCGGTGTTTTGGTGGTGTGGGATGCTAAGCCTATGCAGGTCGATGTAGTGCAGGTGCATGAGTTCTCAGTCTATATGATTAGCTCATGGTTCCTCGTCCAAATTCTAGATCACTGTAGTTTACGTGCCTCAAGATGAAGCTGATAGTTTGCACTTTTCTCGGAGTCGGGTGAATTCATGACTTTGATGTCGGGCCATGGGAGATAATGGGAGGATTAATCTTATCTTGTATGTGTCCGACAAAAGCAACAAAAATATTAATCGTGGAACAATAGTTCATTATTGTCGCGTTGTTCATGACTTACTGTGAAACGGCATGCTTCCACCCTTCCCACGTGGTTGAATGCATGATAGTACGAGAGGCCCAGACTGACTGAGTCAAAACCTTCCAATCCCCTCCCCCGCCCCCAACATGTGTGAGGCTCATCGCGAGGAGCCCCAACCCCCAACTCCTACCTATGAAACCTCCTGTTTCTTATCCCTGCTCCAAAAAAGAAAATATCTCCCTTCACAAGCAAACCCGTCCCTCTCCCTCCCTCCCTTCCACTCTCTCTCTCTCTCTCTCTCTCTCTCCCTCTCTCCCTCTCCCTTCGATTCGAATTTCACTCCAGCCGATCTTGTTGACGATCTACTCATGGCTTTCGTGATTGAAGTACATGGCTACTCCTCTAAAGACGAAACTTACGAGACCAAACCACCATATAATTGTTCTCGAGGAAGGTATCAACCCCCGAGCATCTGAATCATTAGAGAGTTGTTGATCCAATGGAAGGGGACTATGTGTTTTGTTGGAATGCCCTAGAGACAATAATAGATTGGTTATTATCATATTTCCTTGTTCATGATAATCGTTTATTATCCATGCTATAATTGTATTGATCGGAAACTCAAATACATGTGTGGATACATAGACAACACCATGTCCCTAGTATGCCTCTAATAGACTAGCTCGTTGATCAAAGATAGCTATGGTTTCCTAGTCATGGACATGAGATGTCATTTTATAAAGGGATCACATCATTAGGAGAATGATGTGATGTACAAGACCCAAACTACAAACATAGCATATGATCGTGTCAGTTTATTGCTACTGTTTTCTTCATGTCAAGTATCTGTTCCTATGACCATGAGATCATGCAACTCACTGACACCAGAGGGGTGTATCAAACATCGCAACGTAACTGGGTGACTATAAAGGTGCTCTATAGGTATCTCCGAGGGTGTCTGTTGGGTTGGCATGGATCAAGACTGGGATTTGTTACTCCGTGTGACAGAGAGGTATCTCAGGGCCCACTCGGTAATACAACATCACAATAAGCCTTGCAAGCAATGTGACTAAGTGTTAGCCACGAGATCTTGTATTACGGAACAAGTAAAGAGACTTGCCAGTAACGAGGTTGAACTAGGTATAGAGATGTCAACGATCGAATCTCGGGCAAGTAACATACCGAAGAACAAAGGGAACATCATACTGGATTAACTGAATCCTTGACATAGAGGTTCAACCGATAAAGATCTTCGTAGAATATGTAGGAATCAATATGGGCATCCAGGTTCCGCTATTGGTTATTGACCGTAGAGGCGTCTCGATCATGTCTACATAGTTCTCGAACCCGCAGGGTCTGCTCACTTAAGGTTCGGTGACGTTTTGGTAGTATAGAGTTATGTATGGTGGTGACCGAAGGTTATCTGGAGTCCCGGATGAGATCCCGGACATTACGAGGAGCTCCGGAATGGTATGGAGGTAAAGATTGATATATAGGAAGTCCTGTTTTGGTCATCGGAAAAGTTTCAGACTCATCAGTAGTGTATCGGGAGTGTCGGGAGGGTGTCGGGGACCACCGGGAGGGGTGTCTCAACCCAAAGGACCTCATGGGCTGTGGGAAGAGTCAAACCAGCCCCTGGTGGGCTGGTCTAAGCCACCACTAAGATCCATGCGGCTAGGGGTGGGAAAACCCAAAAGGTGGAGAGGTGGAAAGAGTTTCCAAGTGGAAAGGAGGAATCCTACTCCTAATAGGATTGGAGTAGGACTCTTCCACCTCCAATTCGACCAAACCTTGAGGGTTTGAGGCTGCCTCCTCCCCTCCCTCCTTCCTATATATACTAGAGGATATATATGGGAAAACTGTTGGGGAACGTCGCATGGGAAACAAAAAAATTCCTACGTTCACGCAAGACCTATCCATGGTGATGAGCATCTACGAGAGGGAGAGTGGATCTACATACCCTTGTAGATCGCTAAGCGGGAAGCTTTAAGAAACGTGGTTGGTGTAGTCGAACGTCTTCGCAATCCAAATCGCCGAGCGTCCCGCGATCCAATCACGATCCATCCCGATCAAGCACCGAACGGACGGCACCTCCGCGTTCAGCACACGTACAGCTTGATGACGATCTCCACCTTATTGATACAACAAGAGGGAGTGGAGAGGTAGACGAGTTCTTCGGCTGCGTGACGACGCCGTGGCGATGGTGGTGGAGCAATTCCGGCAGGGCTTCGCCTAAGCACTGTAGAAAACCGATCTAGAGAAGGAACCATGCACTAGAGGAACGGGTAGCACGTGGCTGAAAACTAGTGCCAAAAATCCTAAAACCTCCAGTGTATATAGGAGGAATAGAGGAGGAGGCTTGGCCCTCAAGGGACCAGCCCTTGGTTCAGCCGAATCAAGGAGGAGAGGAGGACTCCTCCTCCAATCCTAGTAGGACTAGGATTCCTCCCTATTTTGCCTTTTTCCATCTTTTCTCTTTGGGTTTTCTCTCCCAGCCGCATGGGCCTTGTGTGGGACTTACACCAGCCCACTAAGGGCTTGTATTCACTCTCCCACATCCCATGTAGCCTCTTGGTTCGAAATACCCATCCCGATGGTCTCCCGGTACACTACCGATGAGCCCGAAACTTTTCCGGCGACCAAAATAGGACTTCCTATATATCAATCTTTACCTCCGGACCATTCCGGAGCTCCTCGTGATGTCCGGGATCTCATACGGGACTCCGAACAACCTTAGGTAACCACCATACATAACTCTATACCACCAAAACGTCACCAAACCTTAAGTGTGCAGACCCTGCGGGTTCGAGAACTATGTAGACATGACCGAGACACCTCTATGTTCAATAACCAATAGCGGGACCTGGATGTCCATATTGGTTCCTACATATTCTACGAAGATCTTTATCGGTCGAACCTCTATGTCAAGGATTCAGTTAATCCCGTATGATGTTCCCTTTGTTCTTCGGTATGTTACTTTCACGAGATTCGATCGTCGGTATCTCTATACCTAGTTCAACCTCGTTTCCGGAAAGTCTCTTTACTCATTCGATAATATAAGATCCAGTGACTAACACTTAGTCACATTGCTTGCAATGCTTATTGTGATGTTGTATTGCCGAGTGGGCTCTGAGATACCTCTCCGTCACACGGAGTAACAAATCCCAGTCTTGATCCATGCCTACCCAACAGACACCCTCAGAGATACCTATAGAACACCTTTATAGTCACCCGGTTACCTTGCGACATTTGATACACACAAGGCATTCTTCCGGTGTCCGTGAGTTGCATGATCTCATGGTCATAGAAACATATACTTGACATGCAAAAAACAGTAGCAATAAACTAACATGATCATATGCTACGTTTGTAGTTTGGGTCTTGTCCATCACATCATTCTCCTAATGATGTGATCCCGTTATCAAATAACATCACATGTCAATGGCTAGGAAACCTTGGCCATCTTTGACCAATGAGCTAGTTCACTAGAGGCATACTAGGGACAAAGTGTTGTCTATTTACCCACACATGTAATGTGTTTCCAATCAATACAATTATAGCATGGATAATAAACGATTATCATGAACAAGGAAATATAATAATAAACACTTTATTTATTGCCTCTAGGGCATATTTCCAACAATCTCCCACTTGCACTAGAGTCAATAATCTAGTTCACATCACTATGTGATTTACATTGTAATGAATCGAACACCCATGCAGTTCTGGTGTTGATCATGTTTAGCCCTTAGAAAAGGTTTAGTCAACGGGTCTGCAACATTCAGATCCGTGTGCACTTTGCAAATATTTATTTCCTTTTCCTTGATGTAATCGCGGATGGAGTTGAAGCATCGCTTTATGTGTCTGGTCCTCTTGTGAAACCTTGGTTCCTTGGCCAGAGCAATGGCACCAGTGTTGTCACAGAACAGGTTCATTGGATTCAGTGCTCTAGGCACTACTCCAAGATCTGTCATGAACTGCTTCATCCAGACACCTTCCTTCACTGCCTCCGAGGCTGCGATGTACTCCGCTTTACACGTAGAATCGGCTACCACACTTTGCTTGGAACTGCACCAGCTTACCGCTCCCTCGTTGAGAATAAATACGTATCCTGTTTGTGACTTAGAGTCATCCGGATCAGTGTCAAAGCTTGCATCGACGTAACCCTTTATGACGAGCTCTTCATCACCTCCATAAATGAGAAACCTTTCCTTAGTCCTTTTCAGGTACTTAAGGATATTCTTGACCGATGCCCAGTGCTCCATTCTAGGATCACTTTGAAACCTTTCAGCCATACTTGTGGCAAGGCTGACATCGGGTCTTGTGCACAGCATTGCATACATGATAGAGCCTATGGCTGAAGCATAGGGGATGACACTCATCTTTTCTCTATCTTCTGTAGTCACTAGGCATTGAGGTCTTATTCAACTTCACACCTTGTAACACAGGCAAGAACCCCTTCTTGGACTGATCCATTTTGAACTTCTTCAAAACTTTATCAAGGTATGTGCTCTGTGAAAGTGCTATTAAGCGTCTCGATCTATCTCCATAGATCTTAATGCCTAATATGAAAGCAGCTTCTCCTAGGTCCTTCATTGAAAAACTCTTGTTCAAATATTCCTTCATGCTTTCCAGCATTTCTATATTGTTTCCAATCAACAATATGCCATCCACATATAATATTAGAAATGCTATAGAGCTCCCACTCACTTTCTTGTAAATACAAGCTTCTCCATAAACTTGTATAAACTCAAACGCTTTGATCACCTCATCAAAGCGCTTATTCCAACTCCAAGATGATTGCACCGGCCCATAAATGGATCGCTGGAGTTTGCAAACTTTGTCAGCATCCTCTAGATCAACAAAACCTTCTGGTTGCATCATATACAACTCTTCCTTAAGGAAACCGTTGAGGAACTCTGTTTTGACATCCATCTGACAAATTTCATAGTCGAAATAAGCATCTATTGCCAACATGATTCTGACAGACTTAAGCATCGCTACGGGTGAGAAGGTCTCATCGTAGTCAACTCCTTGAACTTCTGAAAAACCCTTTGCCACAAGTCGAGCTTTATAGACGGTGACATTACCGTCCGTGTCTGTCTTCTTCTTAAAGATCCATTTGTTCTGAATGGCCTTTCGCCCTTCACGTAATACTTCCAAAGTCCATACTTTGTTTTCATACATCGATCCCATCTCGGATTTCATGGCCTCTAACCATTTCTCGAAATTCGGGCCCATCACTGCTCCTCCATAGCTCGTAGGTTCATTGTTGTCCAACAACATGACCTCCAAGACAGGGTTGTCGTACCACTCAGGAGCAGTACACGCCCTTGTCGACCTACGAGGTTCAATAGCAAGTTGATCCGAAGCTTCATGATCATCATCATTAACTTTCTCTTCTACCGTCGTAGGTTCCACAGAAACATCTTTCTGCACTGCGCTACTTTCTGGTTGAAGTAAAGGTTCAGTAACCTCATTAAGCTCTACTTTCCTCCCACTCAATTCTTTCGAGAGAAACTCTTTCTCAAGAAATGTTCTGTTCTTAGCGACAAACACTTTGCCTTCGGATCTGAGATAGAAGGTATACCAGAATGTCTCCTTCGGGTATCCTATGAAGATGCATTTCTCCGCTTTGGGTTCTAGCTTTTCAGGCTGAAGCTTTTTGACATAAGCATCACATCCCCAAACTTTAAGAAATGACAACTTTGGCCTCTTGCCAAACCATAGTTCATATGGCGTCGTCTCAACGGATTTCGATGGTGCCCTATTTCAAGTGAATGCAGATGTCTCTAATGCATAACCCCAAAACGATAGTGGCAAATCAGCAAGAGACATCATAGAACGCACCATATCTAATAAGGTTCGATTACGATGTTAGGACATACCATTACGTTGTGGTGTTCCAGGCGGTGTCAACTGTGAAACAATTCCACACTGTCTTAAGTGACTACCAAACTCATAACTCGGATATTCACCTCCTCGATGAGATCGTAGGAATTTAATCTTCTTGTCACGATGATTCTCAACTTCACTCTGAAATTGCTTGAACTTTTCAAACATTTCGAATTTGTGTTTCATTAAGTAAATATACTCATATCTACTTAAATCATCAGTGAAGATGAGAAAATAATGATATCCACCACGTGTTGTAACATTCATTGGACCGCACACATTAGTATGTATGATTTCCAACAAGTCACTTGCCCGTTCCATTGTTCCAGAGAACGATGTTTTAGTCATCTTGCCCATGAGGCATGGTTCACATGTGTCAAGTGATTCAAAATCAAGTGACTCCAAAAGTCCATCAGCATGGAGCTTCCTCATGCGTTTTACACCAACATGACATAAACGATAGTGCCACAAGAAAGTGGTACTATCATTATCAACTCTACATCTTTTGGCATCAATGTTATGAACATGTGTGTCATTACTATCAAGATTCAATATGAATAAACCCCTCACATTGGGTGCATGACCATAAAAGATATTACTCATATAAATAGAACAACCTTTATTCTCTAATTTAAATGAGTAACCGTCTTGCAATAAACAAGATCCAAATATAATGTTCATGCTTAACGCAGGCACTAAATAACAATTATTCAGGTTCATCACTAATCCCGATGGTAATCGAAGAGAGAGCGTGCCGACGGTGATCACATCAACCTTGGAACCATTTCCCACACGCATCGTCACTTCATCCTTTGCCAGCCTTTGTCTATTCCGTAGTTCCTGTTTTGAGTTGCAAATGTGAGCAACCGAACCGGTATCAAATACCCAGACACTACAACGAGAGCTAGTAAGGTACACATCAATAACATGTATATCATATATACCTTGTTTGTCGTTGGCCGCCTTCTTGTCAGCCAGGTACTTGGGGCAGTTCCGCTTCCAGTAACCAGTTCCCTTGCAATGAAAGCACTCAGTTTCTGGCTTGGGTCCATGCTTGGGCTTCTTTACAGGAGTAGCAAGTGCTTTGCCATCCTTCTTGGTTTTACCCTTCTTGCCCTTGCCCTTGCCATTATTCTTGAAACTAGTGGTTTTATTGACCATCAACACTTGATGTTCTTTCTGGATTTCAGACTCAGCGACTTTTAGCATCGCAAACAGCTCAGCGACTAACTTGTTCATCCTGTGCATGTTATAGTTCATCACAAAGCTCTTGTAACTAGGTGGCAGTGATTGAAGAACTCTGTCAGTGATCGCCTCTGGCAGAAGGGAAATTCCCAACTCTGCTAGACGATTCGAATACCCAGACATTCTGAGTATATGCTCACTGATAGACCCGTTATCCTCCATTTTGCAAGCATAGAACTTATCGGAGGTCTCATACCTCTCGATCCGGGCATTCTTCTGAAAGATAAACTTAAAATCCTAAAACATCTCATATGCTCCATGACGTTCAAAACGTCTTTGAAGTCCCGGTTCTAAGCCATACAATATTGCACACTGAACTATTGAGTAATCTCCAGAATGTGCCTCCCAAGTGTTCTTAACGTCTTCGGAAGACATGTCTTCTGGTTGGTCACCAAGCGGTGCATCAAGGACATATGATTTCTGGGAAGCCGTGAGGATAATCCTCAGATTACAAGCCCAGTCAACAAAGTTACTTCCATCATCTTTCAACTTAGCTTTCTCTAGGAACGCATTAAAATTCAGGGGTGCTACGGCGCGAGCCATTGATCTACAACATAAATATGCAAAGGTTACTTAGACTATTGTTCAAGATAATGAGTTTAGTTAATCAAATTACTAAAGCTCCCACTCAAATTGACATCCCTTAGGTCATCTGAGTATCACATGATCCAAATTCACCAACTCAAGTCCGATCATCACGTCAGTTGAGGTGGTTTCAATGGTGAACATCATCATGTTGATCATATCTACCATATGACTCATGTTCGGCCTTTCGGTCTCTTGTGTTTCGAGGCCATGTCTGTACATGCTAGGCTCGTCAAGTTTAACCCGAGTGTTCTGCATGTGCAACACTGGCTTGCACCCGTTATATGTGAACGTAGAGTCTATCACACCCGATCATCACGTGGTGTCTCGACACGACGAACATTCGCAACGGTGCACACTCGGGGAGAACACTATTCATATTTAAATTTAAGTGAGGGGTCACCTTATAATGTTATCGTCGTCCTAAGAAAAACAAGGTGCATAAAAGGATTAACATCACATGCAAATCATAAGTGACATGATATGGCCATGAACTTGTGCTTTTGATCTCCATCTTGAAAGCACCGACATGATCTCCATCGTCACCGGCATGACACCATGATCTCCATCATCTTGATCTCCATCAATGTGTCGCCATCGGGGTTGTCGCGCCCATCATGCTTGTACTACTATTGCTACCGTTTAGCGATAAAGTAAAGCATTACATAGCGCATAATGATTGACACGCGGGTCATACAATAATTAAAGACAACCCTATGGCTCCTACCGGTTGCCGTACTCATCGACATGCAAGTCGTGATATTCTATACAACACATGATCATGGCATACATCACATATATCACATCATGTAATTGGCCATATCACATCACAACATATCCTACAAAAACAAGTTAGACGTCCTCTAATTGTTGTTGCATGTTTTACGTGGCTGCTACGGGTATCTAGCAAGAACAATTCTCACCTACGCATAAACCACAACGGTGATACATTAGTTGATTTTCAAACTTCTCAAGGACCACCTTTGTAAAATCCGATCCAACTAAAGTAGGAGAAACTGCCACCCGCCAGCCAGCTTTTGCAACAAGTTGCAGTTGAGGGAACCGGTCTCTCGTAAGCATACGAGTAATGTTGGTCCGGGCCACTTCATCCCACAATATCGTTGAACCAAAACACGACCAAGGGAGGAAGAAATCTAAGAATCAATTCCCACAAACTCTTTGTGTTCTACTCGAGATCTCATCTACACATAGACCTAGCTCATGATGCCACTGTTGGGGAACGTCGCATGGGAAATAAAATAATTCTACGTTCACGCAAGACCTATCCATGGTGATGAGCATCTACGAGAGGGAGAGTGGATCTACATACCCTTGTAGATCGCTAAGCGGGAAGCATTAAGAAACGCGGTTGGTGTAGTCAAACGTCTTCGTGATCCAAATCACCGAGCATCCCGCGATCCAATCACGATCCGTCCCGATCAAGCACCGAACGGACGGCACCTCCGCGTTCAGCACACGTACAGCTTGATGACGATCTCCGCCTTCTGGATCCAGCAAGAGGGAGCGGAGAGGTAGACGAGTTCTTCGGCAGCGCGGCGGCACTGCGGCGATGGTGGTGGAGCAATTCCGGCAGGGCTTTGCCTAAGCACTGCAGAAAACCGATCTAGAGGAGAAACTATGCACTAGAGGAACGGGTAGCACGTGGCTGAAAACCTAGTGCCAAAAACCCTAAAACCTCCAGTATATATAGGAGGAAGAGAGGAGGAGGCTTGTACCTCAAGGGACCAGCCCTTGGTTTGGCCGAATCAAGGAGGAGAGGAGGACTCCTCCTCCAATCCTAGTAGGACTAGGATTCCTTCCTATTTTGCCTTTTTTCCACCTTTTCTCTTTGGGTTTTCTCTCCCAGGCGCATGGGCCTTGTGTGGGACTTCCAGCAGACCATTAAGGGCTGGTATTCACTATCCCACAGCCCATGTAGCCTCTTGGGTTGAAATACCCCTCCCGATGGTCTCCCGTAACACTACCGGCACTCCCGGTACACTACCGATGAGCCCGAAACTTTTCCGGCGACCAAAATAGGACTTCCTATATATCAATATTTACCTACGGACCATTCCGGAGCTCCTCGTGACTTCCGAGATCTCATCCGGGACTCCAAACAACCTTCGGTCACCACCATACATAACTCTATACCACTGAAACGTCACCAAACCTTAAGTGTGCAGACCCTGCGGGTTCGAGAACTATGTAGACATGACCAAGACACCTCTACGGTCAATAACCAATAGCAGGACCTAGATGTCCATATTGGTTCCTACATATTCTACGAAGATCTTTATCGGTCGAACCTCTATGTCAAGGATTCAGTTAATCCCGTATGATGTTCCCTTTGTTCTTCGGTATGTTACTTGCCCGAGATTCAATCATCGGTCTCTCCATACCTAGTTCAACCTCGTTACTGGCAAGTCTCTTTACTCGTTCTATAATACAAGATCCCATGACTAACACTTAGTCACATTGCTTGCAAGGCTTATTGTGATGTTGTATTACCGAGTGGGCCCTGAGATACCTCTCCGTCACACGGAGTAACAAATCCCAATCTTGATCCATGCCAACCCAACAGACACCCTCGGAGATACCTGTAGAGCACCTTTATAGTCACCCAGTTATGTTGCAACGTTTGATACACACAAGGCACTCTTCCGGTGTCCGTGAGTTGCATGATCTCATGGTCATAGAAACATATACTTGACATGCAGAAAACAGTAGCAATAAACTGACACGATCATATGCTACATTTGTAGTTTGGGTCTTGTCCATCACATCATTCTCCTAATGATGTGATCCTGTTATAAAATGACATCACATGTCAATGGCTAGGAAACCTTGACCAACGAGCTAGTTCACTAGAGGCATACTAGGGACAAAGTGTTGTCTATTTACCAACACATGTAATGTGTTTCCAATCAATACAATTATAGCATGGATAATAAACGATTATCATGAACAAGGAAATAAAATAATAAACACTTTATTTATTTCCTCTAGGGCATATTTCCAACAAAAACCAACCCTAATAGCCACGTGCTACCCTCTCCTCTACATCGTAGTTTCTCCTCCAGATTGTTTCAGCGGTGCTTAGGCGAAGCCCTGCTAGAATTGTTCCACCACCATCGCCGCCACGCCGTCGTGCTTCCCTAGAACTCATATACCTCTCCGCTCCCTCTTGATATATAAATAAGGCAGAGATCGTCATCGAGCTGTACGTGTGCTGAAGGCGAAGGTGTCGTCTGTTCGGCGCTAGATCGGAAGGACCGTGATTAAGATCGCGAGGCGATTTGTGATTTGATCATAGGATGGATCGTGATGAGATCGTGGGATGGATCATGATCGGATTGCAAGATGGATCATGATGGGATCGCGGGACGCTTGGCGATTTGGATCGCGAAGATGTTCGACTACATCAACCGCGTTTCTTAACGCTTCCCACTTAGCGATCTACAAGGGTATGTAGATCCACTCTCCCTCTCGTATATGCTCATCACCATGGATAGATCTTGCGTGTGCGTAGGAAATTTTTTGTTTCCCATGCAACGCTCCCCAACAGTGGTATCAGAGCTAGGTCTATGTGTAAATGAGATCTCGAGTAGAACACAAAGACTTTGTGGGCGTTGATGCTTAGATTGCTTCCTCCCTTGGTCGTGTTTTGGTTCAACGGTATTATGGGATGAAGCGGCCCGGACCAACTTTAGTCGTACGCTTATGAGAGACCGGTTCCATCGACTCACGTGTAACTTCGTTGCACAAAGATGGCTGGCGGGTGTCTGTTTCTCCTACTTTAGTTGGAGCGGATTTGATAAAGGCGGTCCTTGAGAAGGTTGAAAAAAAAATTATGTATCACTGTTGTGGTTTTGCGTAGGTGAGAATTGTTTTTGCTAGATACCCGTAGCAGCTACGTAAAACTTGCAACAACAATTAGAGGACGTCTAACTTGTTTTTGCAAGGTACGTTGTGATGCGATATGGCCAATTACATGATGAGATATACGTGTTGTATGAGATGATCATGTGTTGTATAGAATATCACGACTTGCATGTTGATGAGTACGGCAACCGGAAGGAGCCATAGGGTTGTTTTTAATTATTGTATGACCTACGTGTCAATCATTAAGCGCTATGTAATGCTTTACTTTATCGCTAAGCGGTAGCAATAGTAGTAGAAGCATGATGGGCGTGACAACCTCGATGGCAACACGTTGATGGAGATCAAGATGATGGAGATCATGGTGTCATGCCAGTGACAATGGAGATCATGCCGGTGCTTTCAAGATGGAGATTAAAAGCACAAGTTCATGGCCATATCATGTCACTTATGATTTGCATGTGATGTTAATCCTTTTATGCACCTTGTTTTGCTTAGGATGACGGTAGAATTATATGGTGATCCCTCACTTAAATTTCAAGATCAATTGTGTTCTCCCCGAGTGTGCACCATTGCGAAAGTTCGTCGTGTCGAGACACCACGTGATGATCGGGTGTGATAAACTCTATGTTCACATACAATGGGTGCAAGCCAGTGTTGCACGTGCAGAACACTCGGGTTAAACTTGAAGAGCCTAGCATGTACATACATGGCCTCGGAACACAAGAGACCGAAAGGTCGAACATGAGTCATATAGTAGATATGATCAACATGATGATGTTCACCATTGAAACCACCTCAACTCACATGATGATCGGACTTGAGTTGGTGAATTTGGATCATGTATCACTCGAATGACCGGAGGGATGTCAATTTGAGTGGGAGTTCTTAAGTAATATGATTAATTTAACTCATTATCATGAACATAGTCAGTAGTGTCTTTGCAAATAATGTTGTAGATTACTAGCTCACGTTGTAGCTCCCTTGAATTTTTATATGTTCCTAGAGAAATAGAGTTGAAAGATGATGGTAGCGATATTCCGGACTAGGTCTGTGATCTGAGGATTGTCCTCATTGTTGCACAGAAGGCTTATGTCCTTAATGCATCGCTCGGTGCGCCATCCCCTCTAGCGTCGTCTGTAGATGTTGTGAACATCTGACATGCACGTTCCGATGACTACTTGATAGTTCAGTGCGTCATGCATTACGGCTTCGAATTGAGGCTCCAAAACGTTTTGAACATCACGGAACATATGAGATGTTCTAAGAGCTGAAATTGGGATCTCAGGATCGTGCCCTTGTTGTGAGATATGAGATCTCCAACAAGATTCTTTGGCTGCAAGATGAAGGAGAATAGCTCAATCGTTGAGCATGTGCTTAGATTGTCTGGGTGCTACAATCGCTTGAATCGAGTGAGAGTTGATCTTCCAGATAAGATAGTGATTGATATAGTTCTCCAAGTCACTGTCACTAATCTACTAGAACTTGGTGATGAACTATAAAATGCCAGGGATGGAAATAATGATCCCTGAGCTGTTCGCTATGTTTGACACTGCGAAGGTAGAAATCAAGAAGGAGCATCAAGTGTTGATGGTTAGTAAAACCACTAGTTTCAAGATGGGCAAGGGCAAGGATGGAAACTTCATGGATGGCAAGTCAGTTGTTGCTCTAGTGAAGCAACCCAAAGTTGAACCCATACCCGAGACTAAGTGCTTCTGTTATGAGGAGAGTGGTCACTGAAGTGGAACAACCCTAGATACTTGGTAGATAAGAAGGTTGGCAACATCGGTAGAAGTATATTTTGATATACATGTTATTGATGTGTACCTTGCTAGTACTCCTAGTAGCAGTTGGGTATAGGATACCGGTTCGGTTGCTAAATGTTAGTAACTCGAAATAAAAGCTACGGAATAAATGGAGACTAGCTAAGTGTGAGGTGACGATGTGTGTTGGAAATGTTTCCAAGGTTGATGTGATCAACATCGCACGCTCTCTCTGCCTTCGGGATTAGTGACAACCCTGAATAAATGTTATTTGGTGTTTGCGTTAAGCATGAACATGATTAGATCGTGTTTATTGCAATACGATTATTCATTTAAGTGAGAGAATAATGGTTATTCTGTTTACATGAATAATACCTTCAATGTTCATGCACCCAATGAGAATGGTTTGTTGAATCTTGATCGTAGTAATACATATGTTCATAACATTGATGCCAGAAGATACAAATTTAATAATGATAGTACCACATACTTGTGGCACTGCCGCTAAATGTCATATTGGTATAAACGCATGAAGAAACTCCATGCTGATGGATCTTTGGACTCATTCGATTTTGAATCGGTTGAGACATGCTAACCATGCCTCATGGGCAAGATGACTAAAGACCCCATTTTCGGTATGATGGAGCGGGCTAGTAACTTATTGGAAATGATGCATGTTGATGTATGCGGTCCAATGAGTGTTGTAGCATGCAGTGGATATCGTTATTTTCTTACCTTCACTGATGATTTGAGTATATATGAGCATATTTACTTAATGAAACACAAGTCTGAAACGTTTGAAATGTTCAAACAAATTCAGAGTGAAGTTTAAGATCATCGTGACAAGAAGATAAAGATGTCTACGATATGATCGTGGAGGTGAATATCTGAGTTACGAGTTTGGCATACAACTTTAGACAATGTGAAAGTTGTTTCACAACTCACGCTGCCTGGAACACCATAGTGTGATGGTGTGTCTGAATGCCGTAGTCGTGCTTTATGGGATATTGTATGAATTATGCTGTCTCTTATCGATTTTCCACTATCGTTTTGGGGTTGTGCATTAGAGACAACTACATTCACTTTAAATAGGGCACCATCTAAATCCGTTGAGATGACACCGTATGAATTATGGTTAGATAGAAACCTAAGTTGTCATTTCTTAATGTTTGGGGCTCCGACGCTTATGTGAAAAAGGTTTTCACCTAATGAGCTCGAACCCAAAGCGGATAAATGCATCTTCATAGTATACCCTAATGTAACAGTTGGGTATACCTTTTATCTCAGATCCGAGCACAAAGTGTTAGTTGCTAAAATGGGTACTTTCTCGAGAAAGAGTTTCTCTCGAAATAATTGAGTGGGAGCAAGATAGAACTTGATGAGGTTGTTGAACCTTTGTTTCAACCAGAGAGTAGCGCAGTGCAGAAAGTTGTTTCTATGGATCCTACGTTAGTTGAAGAGGAAGTTAATGATGATGATCATGAAGCTTCGGATCAAGTTACTATCAAACATCGTAGGTCGACAAGGACGTGTACTGCTCCTGAGTGGTACGACAACCCTATCTTAGAGGTCATGTTGTTGGACAACGATGAACCTACGAGCTACGGAGAAGCGATGATGGGCCCGGATTCCAACAAATGGTTAGAGGCCATGAAATCCGAGAAAGGATCCATGTGTGAAAACCAAGTATAGACTTTGGTAGACTTTCCCTTTGGACGGTAGGTCGTTGAGTACAAATAGACCTTTAAGATGAAGACATACACTGATGGTAAATGTTGCCATTTATAAAGCTCGACTTGTCGCAAAAGGGTTTCCGACAAGTTCAAGGAGTTGACTGCGATGAGACTTTCTTACTCGTAGCGCTAAAGTCTGTTGGAATTATGTTAGCAGTTGAAGCGGTTTTTCAATTATGAAATCCGGCAGATGGATGTCAAAACAAAGTTTCCTTAACGATTTCCGTGAGGAAAGGTTGTATGTGATACAACCGGAAGGTTTTGTCACTCCTAGGGATGCTAAAAAGTATGCAAGCTCCAGCAATCCATCTAAGGGCTGGAGCAAGCATCTCGGAGTTGGAATATACACTTTGATGAGGTGATCAAAGTTTTGTAGTTTATACAAAGTTTACGAGAAACTTGTATTTACAATAAAGTGAGTGGGAGCCCTATAGAATTTATGATAAGTATATGTGGATGACATATTGTTGATCGGAAATAATGTAGAATTTCTGGAAAGCATAAACGGTTGTTTGAAAAGTGATTTTCAAAGGAAGACCTGGATAAAGCTACTTGAACATTGAGCATCGAGATCTATAGAGATAGATCAAGACGCCTGATGAGATTTTTCAATGAGTACATACCTTGACAAGATTTTGAAAGAGTTCAAAATGAATCAGTCAAAGAAAGAGTTCTTGCCTGATTTGTAAGGTGTGAAGTTGAGTGAGACTCAAAGCTCGACCACGGCAGAAGAAAGAGAAAGGACGAAGGTCGTCCCCTATGCCTTAGCCATAGGCTTTATATTATGCCATGCTGTGTACCGCACCTGGTGTGTGCCTTGCCATGAGTCCGTCAAGGGGTACAAAAGTGATCTAGAAGTGGATCACTAGACAACGGTCAAAATTATCCTTAGTAACTAGAGGACTAAGGTGATGTTTCTTGATTATGGAGGTGATAAAGAGTTCGTCATAAAGGGTTACATCGATGCAAGCTTTGACACCAATTTGGATGACTCTTCGTAGCAATCCGGATACGTATAGTGGAGCAGCCATTTGGAATAGCTTCAAATGCAGTGTGGTAGCTGTATTTATAGTATGACATAGAAATTTGCAAAGTACACACAAATCTGAATATCGCAGGCCCATTGACTAAAAGACCTCTCTCACATGCAAAGCATGATCGAGCCCCAGAACTCATTGGGTGTTAGATTCATAACAATGCGAATCACATGGTGATGCAAACTAGATTATTGACTCTAGTGCAAGTGGGAGACTGCTATAAATATGCCCTAGAGGCAATAATAAATTGGTTATTATCATATTTCCTTGTTCATGACAATCGCTTATTATCCGTGCTATAATTGTATTGATCAGAAACTCACATACATGTGTGGATACATAGACAACACCATGTCCCTAGTATGCCTCTAATAGACTAGCTCGTTGATCAAAGATGGCTATGGTTTCCTAATCATGGACATGAGATGTCATTTGATAAAGGGATCACATTATTAGGAGAATGATGTGATGGACAAGACCCAAACTACAAACGTAGCATATGATCGTGTCAGTTTATTGCTACTATTTTCTGCATGTCAAGTATCTATTCCTATGACCATGAGATCATGCAACTCACTGACACCGGAGGAGTGTATCAAACATCGCAATGTAACTGGGTGACTATAAAGGTGCTCTACAAGTATCTCCGGGGGTGTCTGTTGGGTTGGCATGGATCAAGACTGGGATTTGTTACTCTGTGTGACGGAGAGGTATCTTAGGGCCCACTCGGTAATACAACATCACAATAAGCCTTGCAAGCAATGTGATTAAGTGTTAGCCACGTGATCTTGTATTATGAAACAAGTAAAGAGACTTGCCGGTAACGAGGTTGAACTAGGTATGGAGATGCCGACGATCGAATCTCACACAAGTAACATACCGAAGAACAAAGGGAACATCATACGGGATTAACTGAATCCTTGACATAAATGTTCAATCAATAAAGATCTTCATACAATATGTAGGAATCAATATGGGCATCCAGGTCCCGCTATTGGTTATTGACCATAGAGGTGTCTCGGTCATGTCTACATAGTTCTCGAACCTGCAGGGTCTGCACACTTAAGGTTCGATGACATTTCGGTAGTATAGAGTTATGTATGGTGGTGACCGAAGGTTATCCGGAGTCCTGGATGAGATCTCGGACATCAAGAGGAGCTCCGGAATGGTCTGGAGGTAAAGATTGATATATAGGAAGTCCTGTTTTGGTCACCAAAAAAGTTTCGGGCTCATCGGTAGTGTATCGGGAGTGCCGGGAGGGTGCCGAGGGACCATCGGAAGGGGTGTCTCGACCCAAAGGACCTCATGGGGTGTGGAAGGAGTCAAACCAACCCCTGGTGGGCTGGTATAAGCCCCCACTAAGGCTCATGCGGCTAGGGGTGGGGAAAACCCAAAAGGTGGAGAGGTGGAAAGAGTTTCCAAGTGGAAAGGAGGAATCCTACTCCTAATAGGATTGGAGTAGGACTCCTCCACCTCAAATTTCGACCAAACCTTGAAAGTTTGAGGATGCCTCCTCCCCTCCCTCCCTCCTATATATACTAAAGGATTTATAGGGGGAACCAACCCTAATAGCCACGTGCTATCCTCTCCTCTAGATCGCAGTTTCTCCTCTAGGTCATTTCAACGGTGCTTAGGCAAAGCCCTGCTGGAATTGTTCCACCACCATCGCCGCCATGCCGTCGCGCTTCCGGAGAACTCATCTACCTCTCCGCTCCCTCTTGCTGGATCAAGAAGGCGGAGATCATCATTGAGTTGTACGTGTGATGAACGCGTAGGTGTCGTCCATTCGGCGCTAGATCGAAAGGACCGTGATCAAGATCTCCAGGCGATTTGTGATTTGATCGCGAGACGGATCATGATGAAATCGTGGGACGGTTCGTGATAGGATCGCGAGATGGATCGTGATGGGATCACGGGACGCTCGGGGATTTGAATCGCGAAGACGTTTGACTACATCAAGCGCGTTTCTTAACGCTTCCCGCTTAGCGATCTACAAGGGTATGTAGATCCACTTTCCTTCTCGTAGATGCTTGTTGCCATGGATAGATCTTGCGTGTGCGTAGGAAATTTTTTGTTTCTCATGCAACGTTCCACAACAGTATTCTCCCTGTATTTTTCCCCATGATTACATTTAGACTAATCTACTAGGGGCGTGGTGTTGAGCTTACCGGCATCTGTTCATGTTCATTACCCCCTTTTGGTAGGTCTGGAAAAAGTAGACCAATCAGGGTCGAAATATCATTGCCCCCTTCCCATCTCACCATTACTAACCATCCACAATATTTGTGTGTTGAGCTTATCATCCTTGTTTATGTTTATTGCCATGGGATTGCAAAAGGTAGTTATCGTGATCATTCAAATTCAGAAAACATTGACACCCACCTTGTTTCATGATTGTTACCATGGGTATGGTTGGAAACTTACGAACCTATGTTCATGATTGTTGCCATAGATGGTCAACCAAAAATAGCCATTTAAAAAGCGAAAAAATTGAGCATGTGATCATTTTTGCTGGAACGTAGAACCCGTCATTTGTGGTGCTTTACATGGAAAAATGAAAAGATACAAAAATGTTATCATGTTGTGTAGAAAAAAAGGATACCAGGGACACTACCCACTCGATTTGTATGAATTGTGAAAAAATGATGTGGAAAAAATGTTGTCTGACAATGTAGTTTCCCCATGACAATTAAATGTCTTGTAAACAAGGAGTTATAGATACATATCTACCAAAATTTGCTCCAAAGGTTACCCAGTGTGGTTCACCCCCAATCGAAGGTTCAAACGGAAAACTTGCATGCCCACTAAAAAAATGCACACGAAGAAAAATCATAAGTGAAAAATAACACGTGTATTTTTTTTCCTCGTATTGACATGAAAATAAATTATATAATTGATGGTACTAACATGCCTACATAAAATGAATAGGTGTTACGGTGTTGTCTAACCAAGAATATAATGTGCATGGACTTATAAATGGTGCAAGAATGAACCAGCAAGATATGAATGCATGTGCGGCAAGCAACAATTCGATCAACCCCGACAACTCATTCACATGTAGTTATTATCATTTATGTATGTAGTTACCATGGTGTGTGCAAGTTTCTTACCAGTCTTCCTATGTATAAACTGCCATGTTCACAAATATACTAGTTACCAATACTTATGTTTATAGATTACCAAATCCATTCCATGTGTATAAACTATCATGTTCATGATATATTAGTTATCACTCTTCCTATATAGGAATTACCAGACATCTTGTGTATAAACTACAATGTTCACAACAAAATATTAGGTACCCGACTTTCTATTTGTGAATTATTAGGCTTCATGTGTATAAACTACCATGTCTAATATGTATTAGTTACCAATCTTTCTGTTTATGGATTATCAAGCTTCCTATGTATAAACTACAATGTTCACAAATATATAAGGTACCGATCCTTCTGATTAGAAATTACCAGACTTCTTGCATATAAACTACCATGTCAACAATATATAAGTTACCAGATTGGAAATTACAAGAGCCAAAAATCTACTGTATATTTCCATGTCACAATGACGGGTTGCATCCATGAGCATACCTAGTAGTTTATCAAATACAGACTCAAGTGCTAGTATGGGCGCAACGGGATTTGAAGAGAAAACAATCAGTGAACCCACAACTTTGAAATCGAATAGGATCAATAATGATCATGGAAACAACATGGAAGCGTGCACCACACCATGCACCACACCACATGCTCCTTTTCCAGGAATGAAAGTTGACAATTTTAAAAGCGCTTGTGTGCACTATAGGGTCTACACAAGAAGGTATGGTTTTGAGAATAGGTTGTATTAAAAGAGAAGGAAGGTTGATGGTCAGCTAAGCATTGTACTTCTTATATGTGTTAAATATGGTGCCCTTCGCACGAAAAAAGAAGGCGTTGCAGGATGTGCAAAACCCAAATAACATAGTGAAGAAGAGAAAAAAGAAACAAGGTTGTGAGGATAAATTGCAAAGCCCACTTGTACGTGACGCAATCAGATCTCGTGATAGCCAAATCTGATCCCAACCAAATGTAGATCCTTGTAATCTGCTGAGTCCATATAAGCATGTACGAATCTTTGTTGCCGAATACGATAAACTCTTTCATCAATTTTACGTTGAGCTTTCTGTATTGGAAGTGAAGGTTCAAACCCCGGTCTCTGCATCATTGTGATGCACATCATCATATAGCATTATTATTAATTATTACGCAGAGTACATGACAAAGTAAACCACAACCAAACATTAGAACATATGGAAAAAAACTACGACTAAGGGCTCGTTCGGAAGCTCTCCAGCTTCAGCAAATCCATGTCTCCAGCTTCGCATGCCAACTTTCAGCTTGCCGTGAGGAGAAGCATGCGTTCGGGAGGCTGTGGCCAGCTTCTCCCCAAGTTGGATGGGCTGGCGCTGGCTACAGTCAGATGGCATGTTAGGCAACGCGGATGGTGACTTGGGCTACAAGGCCAGTTCGGTGTGGATGACTCTGATTCATCCACGCCAGCTACCTAGTTCATACGATAGCTCGGGAGAAAAGAGATCGAAAAAATATGCAACTTAGCGCACTAGTAGAAAACAGGGCATTCGTCACAGCTCGATCTACACATTAGTCTTGATTGCCTGTCGAACCGGGACTAATGTGAGCATTAGTCCCGGTTCGAGCGGCTAGGGCGCCGGTCGGGCATTAGTCCCGGTTCGAGCGGGACCTTTAGTCCTGGTTGGAAACACCAACCGGGACTAAAGGGGTTGGGGCTTTAGTCCCGGTTCGTATCTCCAACTGGGATTGATGGGTAGACCTTTAGTCCCGGTTAGAGATACCAACCGGTACTAAAGTTTTTTTTTTGTTTTTTCTATTCGTTTTCTATTTTTAGTTTTTGTTTTAAATTGCTTATATCTTTTAGAATATTTGATGTTTTTGAGTGATTCTTTTTTGCATTAGATTCAAAATTTTGTCTAGTTTGTGTTTGTGCAATTAGTTTTCAAATTTTAATGGTTTGAATTTGAATTTGTTCAAATTTGCTTCAAACCCTAGATTTTGACTAACTTGAGTTTAAAAATAGTTTTTAATTTAATTCTTTTTGCTCCTAGGCACATGTTAGATGGTGCATGTTGAACACACAAAAAATATGGAGTTGAAATAAGTTTAAAAAATGAAATGCTTTTTGTAACAGATGAGTTTTCGTTCAAAACCCTGATACTTCGAAAGGGATTGTCCAGTTTGTACACAAAGTACATCTAATTTTTACCGTAAGCCTCTCAACTTTTTAGCACATATGTGAGTGAAATAATAATACCATGCCAAGTTTTAACCTTTTCAGAGTTCATTTGTAGTGCTTTTTAATTTCAGGGTCATTTAGCTCAAAAAAATCATTAAACGCATGAAAAATAGCAAATGAAGTTAGAAATGGGTTAACTCTGGCTTGGTTAACCTTAGTTGTGACTTTGGCTGGGACGATGCTAGCATATGTAGTCGACGGTATGATTGGATGGACACCAACCCGAACTAAAGGGGTTCTGAATTTTTCAAATTCTACCCCCCTGTGGACCGCCTTTTTGAGTTTTCCAGAAAATAAACATAAATGATAAAATCTTCAAAAAATAAAATCCTTTGAGATGTAGTTAGGTTTTAGTGTCTAGTTAGTATAGAAATTTCGAAATATGAATTTTGACCGTTTTTGCAAAAAATGAAAAAAAATGTAAAACGACCATAACTTTTGCATACGACGTTAAAAAAAGCTTAATATATCAAAAAAAACTAGAGAAAAATTGGGACTCGATTTCACCTGGGTTTACCCGATGAAGTTTTTTCAGATTCTTGAAATTCCAAAAGTAAAAAAAGTTATTTCAAAAAGAAGATTTTTTCCTACAAAATAATAATAAAAAAATTAAAAATAAATAAATGATGTCATATTTGGATTCCTCACATTTTTCTGATAATAATGGATCTATTATTTGTTGAATTTCGATTTACAGATTTAAAGATATTAATTATGCCATATGAATTGAATATATGGCAAAAAAATGAATAAAGTAATAATATTACTTATTTTATTTTCATAAAAATTCAATATTATTATTAATTATTTTATTTATTTTAATAATTGTTTGGAATTAAAAAAATTAAATAATGTGACATCAAGACCTAAGGGTTATTAGGATTGATAGCTTATTATTGTCAAGAAAACAACAAGTGTAGACTTGAAAACAAAGGGTAATAGAACTCAAAAGGTAAGCGTGCTCGGGTTAGAGCAGTGAGAGGATGGGTGACCGGCTGGGAAGTTAGATGATTTGGAATGAGTGATGATTAGAGATTAAATTGTCAAATAATTCAAAAGCAGTGGGTAGAGGTGATTAGAGATTAGATTGTTAGATAATTCACAGATTTGAAAATCAAAAAAAAAATGAAAAACCAAAATAAAAAATTTTATTTAAAAAAATATTTTTAATCCCGGTTTGTAACACCAACCGGGACTAAAGGTCTCGCTCCAGAAAGCTGCCATGTGGAGGGCCTTTAATCTCGGTTCGTAACACAACCGGGACTAAAGGATGGAAGCTTTAGTCCCGGTTTCAAAACCGGAACTAAAGGTCAGTTTTCTACTGTGACGGTGGCATTCATATCGTCATTTTGACAAACTTTAACTTCTCGTTTTTCTGAAGCTAGGCTCGAGCTGCTCCACATCTCCGCGAAAATAGTACAGCCGGATCCTCGTCTTCGCGAAGCAGGCTTCTCGAAGCTGGAGCGTTCGGGGTGGATTCACCCAGCTACTTTGGGAAGCTAGCTCCCTAAGAAGATTTGAGCGGGTCCTAAGTCGACTTCTTCAGTAGTAACGCTTTCAAGAAGGGAAAACGTCCTTGTATTTTAGCTGTCATATACGGCCGCTGACAGCCTGGACAAAGATTTTCATTTTGATTGCCGAGACCAATCAATGAAGATCAGCATGACAACAAAGTAGACAACGACACCAACAAGGTAACGACGCAAGGTAATTTTACATGGAGGCTGAAGCTCCTTGTTTCTCAACAAATTTATGCAGGAGCATCCAACATAGTATAACTCAGCGTCTTATCATGCACATGGTACATGGCGTAATTGCCTCTTATACCTCTTCATAAACTCAGTACTTTATTTACTACAGTCGTGTGAGCAATTCGTAGAGCTCATCAATTTGGGGTACAAGTATACATAGTTAATCATAACCATATCTGCGTGTCCTATAGGAGAAGTGAATCATTTATTTCAGAAAATTCATGCTCGATCGAATGGTGGATCAGTGGAGGTTTCAGCTCCGTTGTAGTGTCGCCGCGGTAGCGGTCTTCTCCCAGACGGCGTAGCCGTTGCCGTGCGCTGATGTTGCGAACCCAGCCGGGATCACCGCCCCGACGTCGTATCTGGACCCGATTTTCACCACCACCTTGCCGTCGATCTCGGCGACGTAGGCATCTCCTTCGTGCATGAGGATCTTTAGTGCACTCGTCGCCGTGATGCCGTTGCGCTTCCTGATCGCCACCAGCGCCGCGATCTCATCCTTGAAACCCCAGATGAAGAAATGGCCGTAGAACTGCAAATCATCGAGACCACCGATTTTAGTTTCCTGGATGAGACTGAGTTTGAGTTCTAAAGTTGGTTTGCTTACGATGCATGGGGTGCCGGGGTGGGTGAGGATGTATGCGTAGCCCTGCATGACCTTGTCGGACGGGAATGGCCACATGGCCTGCGTGGAGCCTGTGTCGTGGTTGTCGACGAAGGTGACGGCCTTGGCCGGCCACCACCCCATCACGCCGGGAGCCTTCCCCTGCGGGTCGATCAGCCGCCACAGCTCGCCCTCCACGGCGGCGTTCAATATCCCCTTGGTTGTGAAGTCGAACACCATGCCGGCCGACGCCGCGCCGCCCACTCCTCCACCCAGTTCACCAGATTCTGCCGGTGCGCGTCCTGGTCATAGTTGGGCTTGCCGTCCCCGCCGGTGGCCATGTTGTCCCACACCTCGGCCACGGCGAGGCTCGGGGACGTGCCGTCGATGTACACCTTGGCCATCTCCGGTGAGTAGCCCCTGGCGAAGTCGAGGCGCCACGCGTCAAAGCCGAGGTCGCTCTTGAGCCAGAGGAGCCACTCCTTGAGCTCGCGCTGGACGCGGTCGTTGAGGTGGTCGATGTCGGGTGCGGCGGCGAAGTCGGCTCCGGTGTCGAGGTTGGCCGTACCGTCGGAGTATTTGGTGTCGTCGCGGCAGATCATGTGGGGGCCCCAGTCGAGGCGGCCGTCCGAGGTGCCGCCCTCGAAGATGCAGTAGATGCCGCGGTTGTCCTTGTAGTCGGCGCAGCGGTGGTTGATGACGATGTCGGCGATCGCCTGCACGCCCTTGCCGTGGAGCGCGCCGATGAGCGACTTGAGCTCCGCCGCGTTGCCGTACTTGGATGCGTCGATGTCGTAGAGCCGACCAGGCATGTAACCTGCACCCAACCCGATCGTCTTAGTTTGTATACTGTATACTTCATTTGCACATTTTGTTCTTCATCGCAGCTGGAACAATTTCATGGAAAAACAGAGTAGGAAAATGCTTCTGGTCGGAGAGGGAGAGGGAGGGACCTTCGTTGGATACGGAGTGCGAGGGCGGCGGCAGCCAGACGTGCGTGACCCCGGCGGCGGCGATGTCATCGACCTTGCCGATCATCATGTTGTACCACCCGCCGCTCTGCTTCCATGACTCCCAGTTGAACCCCTGCAACAATGATTTCGCGCCATGAACAAACATCCATTAAGCTCCTGAGCTCAGATTCTTCCTGAGCGTGCGTACCTGAAAGAGAACTTGATGGCTGGACGCCAACCCGGCGAGAAGCAGCAGCAGCACAGAGAAGCAGCACATGCTGCCGTTCTTCCCCATCGCGCGCGCTACGGTCGATCTCACACTGTTCACTGCAACCTCTTCTTCTTCTCTGGATGAATGATTGGCTAGACTGGTGATTGATGGTTACGAGTGTTCTACGTGCTTGGTATTTATAGGCAGTGGATGGCAGGGCGAGCAATGTACCCGTGGAGTGTTGCTTGGAGGCACTGCATGGATACCAGACTCTGTTACGAGAAAAGGTGCAACAGATGATGGTCAAGTCAATCCGGGGTGGCACAAATTCCATGGACAAGATAGCACTATCCAAGTTGGGATCCAAACCCAGCGTTGCGCTTTACCTTTTTGCAGGATAACCGATTTTCCAATTGTACATGATGCAAAAAAAAGAATTCGTGTTTCCATGGCAGGAAACTCAATGCAAAATGTATCTGTACACCTGCCACTGGAGAAACCAATGGAGTTGAGTCAAGTAAGGACATATTCGCATGAAAATATGTGCATTATTTGGGTTATAAGAAACTGTGAAAATGACATTAATTTTAATAGACAACATCTTATTAATTTTTTACAAGTCATTTACAAAGACACTGCTTAGATCCATATGTGATCGTTACTTAGTCCTGCGATAGTCAAGGAGCTTATGGTTATTAGGTGCAACCGATGAAAGACGGCCGCACGGAATACTTACAATCGATTTGGATGGCGGTCCAATAATAGACTAGGTATTTATTCATCTCATCTTGTTTTTTGCCAGCTATGTCACTTTTTAAGAATGTTAGATAAGCTACCTTGAGGATTAAAAAGGACAAAGGAGTAAACAATGGTCCGTTCTTCACTAGAAAGAACCAGAGATTAAGGAAGGTCCGCAAAATGAAGGAAAGGGATTAATGAGAGATCCGAGATTTGATGGAATTCTTGGGGGATTATTAAGAAGATTGCGGGATTGATGGAATTATCAGGAAATTAAAAAAGTCTCGATGCGCGTGCATGGAAGATTATAAGGAAGTCCTTAAAAAAATGAAAGGAATTAATATTCAGAGTTTTTTTAGCAGAGTACAATTGAAATCGTTCACATACACGAACATACAATTCATCCCTATGAACGCACGCACACACACACTATCCCTATGAGCACCTTCGTGAGACTAAGCCGGCACATCATCTTGAGATTGACAAAGTCGCCACAGACGCCTTCGTTGTCGACGGGAACGTCTACTCCCACTGAAAGCACATTACTGGAAGACCTGAAATAAATCCAGAAAAATGTAAGCACCAACATCAAGTCTGAGACTTGAACTCTGGTGGGCAAGGGATACCACAATCCTCCTAACCATCCAACCACAGGTTGATTTGCAATGATGGGATTCTTTGGAGATTAAAACAGAACACGCCTTTTTTCTGATGTTTGCAAACAGGTTCTCCAAGTTTGACAGAAGTTTCCTTTATATTTGAACAGTCAAACTTTTCCTATATCTTCAGGTCATTGGAGTCGTAGTTTTCAGATCATCTACACACTCATACAAGTTGCTAAAAGCAAGAAAACATATTATTTTCCCTTCATTTTTGAATCTAGATATTTGTATATTTTTATATTTTAGTGAAACAATTTACTTTCACAGTGTTACTAGTGATGAGAGTAATCATATTTGTCACTTTTGTTAGAGTTGGATATAAAAAATGGCAAATAGTGGTTGACAATGCAAATTTGTGTATTTTTTGTCCGTTGCAATGCACGGGTATATGACTACATGGAGCCAAGAACATTGATAATGTCAAACGTTGATGTTGTTAGCCTTTTCATTTTGTGGTGAACCTTTTTGCTTGATGCTAACAGAGCATGTAATTGTTGCTACACCTGGTCTAGAGAGGGATGAATCACATATGGATGATAGGATCTACGTTTGTTGAGGTCAACCTTTATAGTGGACACTTGGAGGTCAGGAAGTTTCTTCAGGGCCACGTGAGGACAATAGAATTGAACGCCATGGCTATATATCTGCTAACTTATCTTTACGGGTAACTGAATCATACTTGTAGTGTTAACACCTTCTGTATTTTGTTTGATATCACTCTGTGCAACATCACTAGAAAGTATTTCACGTTAACACCTTCTGAATTTATGATCTAGTTATAATTTTATAAATTTTGTCCATGTGTGAGATAAATTTAGATTATAACACAAAAAATATCTCGCTCGACATGAGGGTCCCCAAAACTAAATCTTTAGACGCTCCACCCGTATTAATTGTGTACATTAATAATTCAGTAAATCAAATAAAGTTGAAAGGTGTTGATCCAAACCTTGCTTGCGTGTAGGAGTGTGGCACCAATCAACATTTTTTGAACTTATCAATAAATAATTTCTTAGCACATATCTTGTACTGGAATGTTTCTTTCTTCCCCCCTAAATGTTCAAAAATTATTCACTATTTTTTTTAAAATGTCCTCCTTAAAAACATTCAAATTTTAGTAAAGCATTCATTTTTCTTAAAACACATGTTTTTTGGAAATCTAGAAATGAAACCAATTCAGAGACTATTCCATGAAACCACTATTCTTAAATCAGACGAAGAACGCTAAGGGGGCATCTTAACAACCAAAATTCAACCAAAAAGCAATAATTAGTGTAACATTAATACCAACGTTTATCAAATTTGAATATAAGAAATGATGTGTAAGGACACATGTAGCATATTTTTGCAAGATTTTACGCCTGTTGCAATGCACGGGCATTTTCTACTAGTTTTAACTTAAAATTAAACAGACCGGAATAAATAAAAAATATCAAAAAACAGGCGTGAGCTTCTGTCGCTAGCTTGGACTGTGCTTGCTGGGCCAGGCCCATGTTGCGCAGGCGACAGGAGCGAGCTGCCGCTAACGGCCCCATGGGCTACCTACCGGTTTTCCTGCATCATATTCCTTCATTTTTCCTATTCCTTCGTTTTGAAAATCCCGTGAATCAAAGAGGCACTAACATAGGAAAAAAATCCTAAGGGTTTCAATCCTCCAGAAATCCTATAGAATTTCTTTGAATCAAAGGATCCCTTCAAGTGTGTTCTGAAGGAAGGCAAGGAGAAGTAAGTATATAAGCAGTTGAAAGGTTGGAGCAAATATGTGAAGCACATGTGGAAAAATACGGTGGACAAGGCAATTTCTGTTGTACTTGGACGAATGTTAGCTTGATTTTTTGAATTCATGAACTTTTCTTGAGTTCGTGTACATTATTTTGAATTCATAAATGTTTATTTGAATTTGATTTATTTTTTTGTAATTCATGAATAATTTCCAAACTCTTGATACTTTTTCATAAATCCTTAAACATTTTTTGACCTCATGATTTTTTAACTTAAAATTAAACAGACCGAAATAAAAAACCAAAAAAAACAGGCGTGAGCTTCTGTCGCTAGCTTTGACTGTGCTTGCTGGGCCAGGCCCATTTGCACAGGCGACGGGAGTGACCTGCTGCTAACGGCCCCATCCATTTGCTGGATAAGGAGGTCCCCTGGGCTTCCGTTGGTGCTGGGCCAGACGCGGCGAGGCGCGCGTGGAAACGTGGACTTCGACGCCTTGGGAAGCGCGAGCGACGCTGGCTGGGTCGGTGGATCCATCGTCCGTGGATGGGGACGCGTGCGAGTCAGCCAAGCGGACGAGCATTTCGCCTCGTTGAACACGTTTACCCGAGCAAATCCAATAATCCATCACCGTCAAAATCATCATCGTCCGCCACTTCGCCGGTCACCAGCCCTGGCCGCCCTACCGAACCGGTCGGGTCGGACCAACGCGGACCAGGCTGGGAGACCACCAGCAGTCACCACACCAGGGTGGCATTTTTTTTTCTTTGGCATGCATACTGCATCGGATGCCTTCTTCATTTCGCGAATACATTCCATCGGATATTCTCTAACAAATAGATTTCCCCCCAAAATAAAAATAAATAGGTTTCGCCCCGCGTAACCGCACTGCTTCATGTTCCGGTTGCTCAACAATATTCTTGCGTCACGTCACGGTTCTTGCGAAACATTTCAAAAATACCCACGGAAGATAAAGAAATGGCAGATGCACCCCGCCATGCGAAGAGCCGAGGGCCGTTTCAGAAAATCAACAGACGTGAAGGGGGCAAACAGACACGAAGCCGGAATTAGTTTTCTTCCCAGGCACGTTCCCCTCTTCCGCTTTCCCCCCCGGGTCCTCGGCGTCTTCTTCTTCTCCACGCCTCGCCATCCTCCTGACCTCCGCCTCCCACCGTCTCCCCCACCTTTCCCAAATTAGCACCGCCCCCGCCTCCAATCCCACCACCGCCACCCTCCCTCAAACCAAGCCTAGCCGCCCGAATCGGCCACCGCGCGCCCGCTTATAGCCCGGCCCGCCCGCCCCGCACCGACCCCGCGCCCCGCTCGCCCCCCTCCCCGTCCGCCCCCTCCGCCCACGCGCCCCCGTCTCCTCCGGTCGACGCCTCGCGCGGGGGGGAGGAGATGGCCGCAGCGGCCGCCGCGGCGTGCAGGCGCGGCCTGCTCCTGCACAGCCACCACCACCAGTGGCCGACGCGGTGGGCCGGCCCCGCCGCCGCCCGCAGCATCTCGCAGCTCGTCAAGACCAACGGCCGCCGCGCCTTCCTCGTCGACACCCTCGCCCTGGTAACCCACCCTACTCGTGCGCCACGCTTACTAGTTGCTCTTGCTACCATCTGCCTGCGGAATGGCGCTGTCCATTGGAATTGGCGCCCCGGAGGTGCTCGACGAAATGCAATGCTGAGATCGCGTGCGCGCGTGGGTGATCGCGTTCGTTCGCAGGTGAGGAAGCTGGAGTCGCAGGGCGTGCCGACCAAGCAGGCGGAGGCCATCACGTCCGCCATCACGGAGGTCCTCAACGACAGCCTCGAGAGCATCTCCGAGTCCTTCGTCTCCAAGGCCGAGATGCAGAAGGTAACGCCGTCACCGTCTGACTGCATTTCTGCTGGGGAATGGACAGCTTACTCATCTGTTTCCTGCCTTTGCTTTGCCGTGTGCAGAGTGAGATGCTGCAGGAGGCCAATATCTCCAAGTTCAAGTCGCAAGTGCAGAGCTCGCAGGTATGGTTGGAACCAAACTGTTCGGTCAATGCAGCTATTGTTCTTATGGCTGTTGCTGCCCCTTCTGTTGAACTTCATCATATAGCTTCTACAATGTCTACTTGCCATTGTTTCTCACTTGGTTATTCTGCATTACTCCATTTCCTGTTTGTATGTTGGTACCTTCAAGATGTAGCCTCCATTTGGCTTATAAGCGATTTGTTTGTGCAAATAGCTGGGTTTGTATATGATTAAGACTTCATCATATAGCTTGTACAAGTTCTACTTACCATTGTTTCTCTCTGGGTTATCCTGCATTACTTCGCTTCGTGATTGTATGTTGGTACTTGGAAGAAGTAACCCCCATTTGACTTATAACGATTGGCTTGTGCAAATAGTTGGATTGGCATGTAAATAGGGGTCGGGGTCAACGTTTGCTCCAATGCCCAATCATTCTGTGTTATTTGACCTTAATAACAGTGACCTTATAATCTAGATTGCTCTTTTTCTTAAATGCTTAGTTTATCTTTGAGACCAATTAGGTTACTGTTGTTGGCACTTGACAGTTTTGGACTCCCCTTGTTGTATAAGCGTCTAGTCCTACAGGGTTGCCTTATTTCATGCCCTTCACATATACTTTTTTGTTTTTCTTGGTTTCATATGTTATCTTTTACATAGTCTACCATAATTTGTTTTCTCACCTTGTATTTTGAAGTGAGATTAGTAGATTTTTCTAGCTCTTACCATGGAGCACATGTATTCACACGCTCTACCTATTGTTTCACCTAGAAGGATGATTTGGTTCACGTCGCTGTTTGTTTTTTCTAATAAAGTTTTGTTTGAACCTGCAAATGCTACCAAATCTCTAAACAATCGTTCAACGCAATATACAGATTTTTTATTTATCTTTATTCTTTAGCCAAAGTTTAGCAACTTGCATCTCTGTCATTTGGTATTCAAAATTCAAATGTACAGTATTTTCAATCTGTAGTGTTCTTGATTCTTCAAGTACGCTGATTGGTGGTTAGTATTTCCAAGGCAATGAACTCTCTGATTAACCAATGTTGCGGGGCAGAACTCTCAACTGAGACTTTCCACTTAAGTCATGAACTCTCATTCCACTAATAAGTTACTCCCTATAGGTATTTTTGTGCTCACTCCATGGCGTTGGATATGTTGATCAGTAGATTTAAAAGAAAAGAACAAGAAAGAGCTTATTCAGCAAATAAACCAAAGTGGTCTCTGGATATTCATGTTGTGTGGCTTATTGACTTTCAGTTTTGTTTTGCTTTGTACAATGCTTGCAATGGAAATGCTCATCATTGTAGGGACATGTGTGCATGCCAAAAAGACTTGACTAAAGCACTATATAAAGATCACTGTTGGCAGTGCAACACATTCTGTGTGCACTATATTTGCATTGGTTGAAGGTCATACACTCATTTTTCCTTCTATTAGTGTTTGTAACTTCCGTTTTGTTGAACCTTTCTCATGTACAGGTCATACATTCTGTGTGCACTATATTTGCATTATTTCTCTATGGAGTTTGGTTGGAGCAAAATATGTTCAGTAATAACTGCAGCATACGACTTACAATTGCCCATTTTAGTCAGAACTGATGTTTATTTTTCTAAATAAGCTCATGGAACGTTGCTGTATGCAGGAAAACCATTTCTCTTTGTTACAGCGGGAGACTGAGAAACTCCGTGGAGATATTGATAAGATGAGGAGTGAACTGAAGTGAGTATTAACTTCTGAGTTTATGAGCTGTTTATACCAGAAATTTTAAATAGCATACTCAACCTAATGGCCATTTTGTGTGAAACAGATATGAGATTGACAAGGTCACTGCAGGGCAGCGGTTGGATCTGAACCTTGAAAGAGGGTAAGATTATCTTTTTTATATATGCTGCATGCACTATCCTTGCAATCGGCTAATAGCAATAGGTCTCGTTAACTATTGAAGTGCCAGAAATTATACTTTAGAATAAATAATCGAAGAATGGTCAAACCTCTCATTTTTAAGATCATTTTATGTCTATGTGGCCATTATCTTCGAGTCTGTGGCCTTGTGGCCTTTAATTTGGACTGCTTATCTGTTCTGCAATTATTGATCACTTCTGTCTGTAATAAGGCATCGCCATTGAGTGTTTTAAGTTTTGGTACCAACCTACACAGTGTTTAAGAGAAAATTCGGTTTGCTGTATTGAACTTTCACCTTTTACTTTTGGTTGGGGTGCTCATAATTGCTCTTACCAAATTTCTCCGATGGTCAGGATGCAAGTAGCATACAAGATTATTAACTCTTGCCTTGCGCATCTTACTGCACCTGTTGGGTCATGGCATTGATTCACCGGACTGTCTAGGTTTATATAGCTATCTTGATAATCCCACTGCCACCTTTTAACTGTTAATGGCATTTTAAGATTTTAATTACATTTTTAGTTGATTTCTGAAGTATTACTGAGTTATGGGAAAATTAACTTTTTGTGGAACAGTTCCAAATAGTTCAGGCTAGCCTTAGTTCTTCTCCCCCTTGGCCCCTGTTGACCTTTCAAAAATGAAACAAGGTAGTTTCATCTGTTAGTGTTTACACTGGGCATTACTTATTTACTTCCAGGACAATTCCACTGGTTGCTCTGTCTTTATCACATTTCTGCCACAATAATTAAGATTGCTTTGTTGGTATTATCTGATTAAAACATGATCTATCTAATTGCTCTGCTGACTATTGAAGCATCAGAAATAATACTAAGAATGAATAATTGAGGAATGGTTAAACTTCTCACTTCTAAGATCGTGTGATGTCTACGTGGCCATCGTTCTTTGTGTCTTTCGGTGGCTTTGTGCCCTTTAATTTGGAATGCTTAGCTGTTCTATGCAATTATTGATCACTTCTGTGTGTAAAAAAACGTTGTCATTCAGTGTTTAAGTTTTGGGTCCAACCTACATAGTCTTCAAGATTAAATTCGGTTTGATGTATTGAACTTTCACCTTTTACTTTTTGGTCGGGTTGCTCATAATTTCTCTTAACAAAATTCTCGGATGGTGTGGATGCAAGTAGCACAGTACAAGATTATTAAACTCTTGTATATAGCATTAAGTGTCTAGGTTTATATTTCTATCTTGAGAATTCCACTGCCACCCTTCAACACGTAATGGTATATTAAGTCTTTATTTACATTTGTACTCCCTTCGTTCCTAAATATTTGTCTTTGTAGAGATTCAATTATGGACTTACATACAAAGCAAAATGAATGAATCTACACCCTAAATTATGTCTACGTACATCTGTATGTAGTTCATAGTGAAATCTTTAAAAAGACAAATATTTAGGAACGGAGGGAGTGGTTGATTTCTGAAGCATTAGTGAGTTATGGGAGAACGGACTTTTTTGTAGAACACAGAACAGGCTAGCAGCAAGTGGGAACCTTAATTTCTTCTTCCCCTTGGCCCCGTTGACCTTTCGAAAATGAAACAAAGTAGTTTCATCTAGTAGTGCTTATACTGGGCATTACTTATTTACTTTCATGACAGTTCCAGTGGTTGCTCTGTCTTTGTCACATTTCTGTCACAATAATTAAGATTTTTTTGTTGGGTCTTATATGATTAAAACATGATTGTTCCAGGCGCATACGTGATGAACTTGCCAAGCAGAACGAAGAAACCACAGATCTCACCACAAAGCTGGACAAGGTGAGCAAAAGCGCCTGCATGTGTGGGCTTTTGGCATCGCCACTTTATCATAAACATAACTGGATCCTTCTGTTTTGATACAATGTGCAGGAAATTCATTCACTCAAAGCCCAGCTGGAGGCAGCAAAGTATGATGTCATCAAATACTGCATAGGTACCATCGTTTCGATATCAGCCGTTGGACTCGCCGTTCTCCGCATCGTGATGTGAACCCGAACACATGTTCTTTCGTTTACCCATTTATCCATGGAGGCCACAAAGAGGATAGTTATGATTATGTTCCTAGTTTTTTCAATGGGGGCGAAACTTGGTCAGGGGAATTCTGTACTGTCTGTTAGAGAGTGAAAAAGCTCCTCAAGTCCTGTAAGATAGATCGACCTGCACAAGGAATACAGCCAAAATGATTCTTTACCTGTGCCTGAGCTTCGTGGTATTGTCGCTTAACTACCATGCTTCCTCTGTCCCCGCCGACGTGGAAGTCTCTGTTATGTTGCAAGTAACACGCTGTGGACATCTAATCCTAGCAGTGAAGGAAGACTATTGATATCTCCCTATCTGATACTACTTCTGCTGTTTTCCTTCTCCTTTTAGCTGTCGCCAACACATGTTGGAGCTGCTGTAGGTTGCAGGGCATATAAACTGGATTCCCGAAACGTCTGTTGTCGTGATACACAAAATTAAAATTGGTACTCGTAGCATTGCAATTGTACTGCGAATATGTGGTGCACTCAAACCCCAACTCCCCAAGTTTTGTCTTGCTGTGTATGGAAAAGGAGGACCAGTACTAGTTTATACTCCGGGGGTGCTGAGCCGGTGCTGCCCATTAGTAGCATAATCTGAGAACCATATCCATACCTCAAAAGGAGACGAGACCGCACGCAAGTTGGCACCGCGTTCACGTGGGCGCTGAAAGGCACATGGAACCATCGCGGCCGAGGTGAGGTGAGCTGATTCTGATTGGTGAGTCCCGGCCTTGATAGGCACTCGGAACAGTTGCGGTTGAAGCGGAAAGCCCGACCTGAAGACGACATTTCCTCGTCTATCTTCTTCAGTAAAACCTTCAAAATCCTTCTTCGCTCACCTCCTGCTCTCCGAGACATCCGTCTGCACGTAGGATGAGAGGAATTGCACGGAAAACAGTTCGATTCTCATTGGAAAACGTCGTAATTCTGCCCACGATTTTACACCGTCTGGTTAATCTAATCAACTTGGATCAAGCTCGGACCTGCTTTGGTGCCTGCAAATTCAAGACGCAGAAACCAACAGGAGATCGATCGCGGCATCGGCATGGCTCTGCTGTGCGAACGTAGTACATAAATACCGTTGGTCCAACCCAATGGCCAGACCCATGCTAAAATGTCTCTAGTCTACGTACACTGGCATCCCGATCGATCTAACACCAAATCCTACGCTCCGTACTCGCTCGCCGATCTCTGTGATGATGGGCTCAAAAGCCGGGCCATAACTAATCCGACGCCGACTCTCCCCGCCCCATACCCACGCTGGTCCCCGGCCAACCTTAAACCATAGTTTGGGATCCTCTGTGGTCCTTGTCGTCGGGACGCCCACCTGTGCCGCGCGCGCCCATGCGCCCGCTCTCTCGTCGAGGCTCGCTCAAGGTGGCAGAGCGGCACGGTGGCGCCATGTGATCAGTGTACCTTGAGTTTTAAGGCGATGGGGATTGGGATGGGCTAGGTGTTAGTGGTATCGCACCATCACAGAGTTGCTAATCACTTAAGCAAGAGAAGAAAAGTTGTGCACAAGGACCAAATGCTAGTATATTCATTAAGAGGGAAAGGGTTAGCTGAAAGAGACCGCGAACTACTCTTGATTAAACCTCAAAGTAGGGAGGGTCGTCGCTCTACTTAGTGATCACATGGGGATTTTCTCATCGATGGTCTTGATCTTGAATTTGAACTTTTTTAGGCTAACAGACCATGTGAGCAAAAGGACAATACTGCAGGTGAATTTGCAGACAACTCAAGATTTTCTTTTTTTTAATATATAGAACTCTCGAGTCTCGATACAACTATCAGATGCAGCATGTGCAGACGCGGAGTTTAGTGCATACCAACCCGACGCGTCGCGAATGTTCATGCTGGAGTGATACCATTGTGGGGACTCACTCCAGCAAGAACATCTGTTGGAGACTCACTCCTGCTCGAGACTGCCATCGATCGAGCTGTACACTTTAAAATAATTTAAAACGAACCTTCAACCTGTGCACCTTTCTCTCTAACTCATTATGAGTGGAGTTCATTAAAATATGTTCGCTCTAATGGCATTATCCAGGTCGGCACAAAGGTGCACGCACCTGGCTAGAGATTCTAGGAAGAGATTAGCCAATCGATCAAAGCCAGATCAAGCTGGTCCCTCCCTGTTTTATGAAAGAAACAAAAAAAAATTGAGCGTACATTGTTGGGGCAACTAAATTGATGTGCCTAGTGCTAGTTGTACAGTTGGTTGGCTATTATGCAATGCGGATTAATTACCAGTAGTTCGCTTGAGTACGCACTGGAGGACATCACCATCAGTCGATTGCTAAGCTACAACATGCCATATTTCCTCTCATGAACCCAGTGGCGGAGCTTGAGCATAATCTAAGAGGGAGCCATTATTTGAAAGAAAGCAAATTAATAGGGAAGGAGGGGCTAATCTCTAGTTTAGAAACTAGTTAGGCCTAATATATATCATATTTTTCAATGGATACAAAATCTAAGGGGGGCCATTCAGTGGGGGAGCGACCAATGTTGGGCGGGCCGATACAAAGGAAGTCCAATTATTTTGCCCTCATGACCTAGTTTAGTTAATCTTAGACTATAATCCCTATGGGATGGGCGGGTCATGACCCATTTCCCCAATACATAGCTTCGACAATGAGGACATGACCCCTATTGGTCTACATGAAGCTCCGCCATTGCATGAACCATACTTCTTGTAAAGAGAGACATGAAGGGTTGGACTATTACCAAAAACTAGCCATGGACAGGGGTATATGAAAGGATAGCCATCCACGTGTCACAGTCATGACTAGTTTTCGTGAACTGGTTGGTTTCAACTCTAGCCCATTGCAACTTTTTTGGGATTGAAAGGTTGTGTTGTTGTTGTTGTTGTTGTTGTTGTTGTTGTTGTAACCTACTACTTGTAGCACTAGTCATGAACACATCTCCCAACTTCTAAGCCTAATTAAACACATTTCTTGACTTTTCGGCCTAATTAGTGGTTTATGAGATAAATGACTCTAAACATTTGGACCTAGCAATCAACATTTGATTTGTCAATATGAGGTGGTACATTCCCGCGAAATTTAATTGAGCATCCAGGTACTATGTTCTTTCCGAAGCATAATTCAAGTTTAGTACTAATGGATATTCAAAATTCTAGAACAAGTCAATGAATTGTCGTCTTCATCTGTTTCTTTTTACTTTCTTCGCACTACGAGCTTATATTCCTGCTTAGCTTATAGTCTGTGTTTTGTTAACTTAGATACGTTGCTTCACTTTCAAATTTATCTTGGAAGCTTTCAATTCCACATTGTATAAATTTGTTAGCGGCGTGTTCATTCCACCCGTCTAGTCGACGCCATTAATCCATCAAAGCACCTACCTCCCCCCTCCTCCCCCCGTGTCCACATATAGACATACACATACCACGAGCCATAGTCTTGAGATCATGAATCTTGACCAATTAAGTCTCAACTTCGCCACGACCACCAATTTGAGTCGCCTTCCACCATGATTACATCTAAAGAAGAAATAAGAAAGCAAATCAATTAAGATGAAAATAGTAGATGATATTGAATTGTATTCCCTCCGATCATATGGATAAAAGGGAGTAGTCATCATGGAAAATTACAGAAAAAACCTTTTTTATCACCTCGTTCTACCTTCTTGCTTGCTGATTTGAAAAATCCTTAATGGTTTGAACAAACTTAATTTAACATAGCTCAGATACAATTTGGCCTAAAATTCCGTAGAAAATGATTATTCAACCATTGGATTTTTGGTGAAATACCCCCTTACCATTTTAATTTGTTGATTGGCCCCTTCCCTACCCCCAAGTCGGGTTTCTCCATCTAAACTCTCTTGTCGCCGCTTTCTTTTTCCCTCGTCCACGATGATTGTCACCCGATAACCAAAAAGCCTAACCGCCACTTTTCTCACCTCTTAGCCACACGACCTTGACAACTCTCTAGACCTCGTCAACGCGGGCTCCTACAACACCCCATCGACGCTCTTCGTGATACTGCAGCCTCGACAAACCACGAGGGGAATCAAAACGGTGAGAAAGTTACTACGATTCAGTGGCTTGTGGAACAAGAAGTCTGAGAAGTTTTTGAACCTTATGCCAAAAGGAAAAAAGAAAAGAAGAAGATGCATTTTAAGCTATACACTTGGCCGACCCCACTTCCACCTCCTTCATTCGGGAGGGACAATGCCAGCACTGACTCCTACTACACCCTGAACAGCAGATCACCGGCTAGATATTTTTGGTTTTGTTAAGGATATTTTGGAGTTGCATGCCCCACCCCCAATCTTTTGAACAAACTCATGCGGCAGCAGAATAAAACTCCGGGTTAAAGATCTCTCTCGTCTTCCTGTCATGGCGTATATAAAATAGCCCCATCGCCCTCCACATGCCCCTCTTCCCTTTGCTTGCTTGCTCCCCTGTTCTCATCTCCTTGCATTATTTCCCTCCACCTCCTTCCTCGCAACGCATCCAGCCGCAAAGCTTTCTCTCCTCCTCCTTTGACTTGCCCGCAAGAAGAGCCAACCGATCGCCAGCCATGCGCGTGCAGTGCGACGTGTGCGGCCTCGAGCCGGCCGCCGTGCTCTGCTGCGCCGACGAGGCCGCGCTCTGCTCCCCCTGCAACCGCCGCGTCCACCGCGCCAACAAGCTCGCCGGCAAGCACCGCCGCCTCACCCTCCTCCAGCCCTCCCCGGCTACCGGAGATGCCGCCGCGCCGCTCTGCGACGTCTGCAAGGTGCGTACGGTTCATGTCCGTCCGATGCTACGACACTGAGCTGAGCTGACGGTGTTTGTTTGCTGGATTGTTTGCAGGAGAGGAGGGGGCTCGTGTTCTGCGTGGAGGACCGGGCGATCCTGTGCGCCGACTGCGACGAGCCCATCCACAGCGCCAACGAGCTCACGGCCAAGCACAGCCGCTTCCTCCTCGTCGGGGCCAAGCTCACCGCCGACCCCGTGGACCAGGAGATCCCCTCCCCGGACGAAAGCTCCGACGAGCAGGACGACTGCTCTGCCTCGGCCGCCGAGGAAGCCCCTGCAGTTGATGATGCCGGCCACACCGGAGGAGGAGGAGGAGGTGGAAGCAGCATCTCAGACTACCTCACCAACATCTGCCCTGGCTGGCGCGTCGACGACATCCTCTTCGACGACGCCGCGTTCGTCGCCGTAAGCCGCCGACCATCTCTTTACCCGGTTCTGTCCACCGCATCATGGCCAAAAACTAACCGCCCAAGCCTTTGCACTTGCAGAAGCAGAAGGGGCGCGACGAGCAGGTGCCGTTCCTGGACGCCGACCTGTTCGACGTGATCGCCGCCGAGCGTCCGGGGAAGCGCGCTGGCGCATGGGCGCCCCACGTGCCGCATACGTCGGCACCGGCCTGGGGCCTGGAGGAGGTTCCGGCGGCAGCGAAGGCCAGACAGGGGCAGGTGCGGGAGTGGTACCAAAGCGACAGCGACGTGTTCGCCGTGCCGGAGATCTCGTCGCCGCCGGCCAAGCGGGCGCGGCCGTCGTCGTTCTGGTGCATGTGAACCAGCCAGCGTGGCGGCCAATGGCTCACGCCGCCGCAACCACCGATCGAGCCATCGATAGTGTAATCTTTGCTCGTTGTAGGTTGGCGTGACTGAAGTAGTACCGAACTCTAGTAGCGCATCTACGGAAGTAACGCTGTTATGTGTAAGAATGAGATGTTGTTGTCGTATCATAAATAAGTAGAGAATGTATCGTCTCCTTCAACTCTTATCTCACCTGGAAAATAAATTGCACGTACGGAAACCAAATGTATCTCCAAGCAAAGTAATGTTTGAGGCCGTATTTTCAAAAGAAATTAAGTACTGTGCGGAGTTTATCATTTTTTTGGCGAAAGAGGTTTCAGTCCGATTTTCATAAGAAAACTGTAGTACTTCCTCCGTCCGAATTTACTACTTATCATAAAAATATATGTATCTAGATGTATTTTAGTTTCAAATACACTAATTATTTTTTATTTTGATAATAAGTAATTCCAGACGGGGAAGTAGTTCTTACAGCACCAAAATGCCACTGAAAACGACATATCCCGCCACTGAGCTCCACAGCCCCAACTGACTACCAACAACATTAAAGTAAAGACCTAGACAAGCATCCCATAAAGTCTATTACAAGTTTAAACCAACCAGCTAGAAACCCAAAAGAGGAAACCAAGTGCAGGTATAACAGAAACAAAGTAACAGTAAAACTAAAGCCAGAGCAAGATAGCCACAGTGGAAGAGACATCATCTTCAAGAGCAGGATGTGCACATCATATCAGCCACGAGTAAGTCTCATCACCATCAGATTCCATTCTCTCAAAGTATTGTAAATTTCCCTTGCTACTCGTTGTAGAAGCCTTACCCCTCACTCCAGCTCCCTTTGATTTTCCCTGTTTATCTCTAATACAGACCAAGAGTCAATAAGATAGCATGTTTTATATAGAATCCCAAAAGGACCATCAGCCTTGCGATCAAATAAATATCATTTCTGCAAGTCCAAATCGACTACAATAATGCATAAATTCCAACATAAATATATTTTCTCCAAGTTTGTCAAGAGAAGAGAGCCATGTATTAAAATTCTCTTAACAACAAGGAACTAGAGTCCAAATCAAAGGTGCACTGCAACACACTCCATACATTTTTTAGCAAAAGAGCAATGCGAGAACAAATGATCAAGATTCATCAGCGCCACAAAAAACACATTTAGAGTATTCATTCCACCCTCGATGTGCAAATTATTTTTAGTAAGCACATTATTTATAATTAGAAGCCATAGGAAAACATTGATCTTGGGGTAAATTTTGATCTTCCAAAGATATTTGAAAGGGAAATTTAAACTATTAGTCATCAACTGGTTATAAAAAGACCCATCAGAGTATTTTCATCAATAGTCAAGGAGCAAATAAGTGTATCTTTTAATCTTTCAATTCAATATCAACACAACAAGCTTGAATTTCATTCCATTGAAGCAAACTATCCCCCAAAAGGTCTCCTGAGTTTAAACTGTTCCCATCCTTTTTTTCAAAACATCAGCTAACTTTTCATTCTTAGTAAAGCATGAATTATTTAGCATGGGATAGGTTCTTTGAGTAGTTTATCATCCATCCACCAATCTTCCTAAAATCCAATATTCTCTTTCATTTCCAACCTTTTCTTCACATAACTAAAGAACAACTCCTGACAGAGAGTAAACCAACCCAGAACTGGGAGTCTCCCACTTTCTGTCTAACACCAAAGAGACACTCATTCTTAATATATTAATTTCTGAGAATATCCTGCCAAATCCCCTCTTCCATTTCTAACTTGCAAAGCCATTTATATATGAGGACTTTGTTCATTAATTCCAAGTTAAGAATACCTAAACCTCCTTGCTTCTCAGGCTTACATACCCAGACCACCTGACTAAGTTATATTTCTTTTTATCCTTATCTCCGTGCCAAGTATTTCTGGCTCTAAAGAAATCAAAAAAATTCCTAACCATATAGGTATAGAATAAAAGGACATCATAAACAAGGGTATATTTGTCGAGCATGACTGCACAAGTGACTACCTCCCAATAATATTCATCATTCTACCCTGCCAACAAGCACATATTTTTCAATTTTATCTTCATAAGATCTCCAATCTTCTTTCTTGTCCTCGCTTTATTAAGGGGAATGCCAAGATATTTCGTTGGAACTTTCCCTACCTGACAAGCAAAAATCTCACTGTAAATCTGATCTTTATCCCCAACCTCCCCCAAAAGGAAAAGTTCACTATTAAGTAGTTTATTTTAGCCCAGACAACTGCTCAAAGGCACACAAAATAATTTTCAAAAAATTCACACTATCAATATCATCAGGGAGAAGGAAAATTGTGTTATTTGCATGCTACAACATATTCACTCCGCCCTGGTTTCAGTTAGTACCCCTTAACGTACCCCTATTCTATAAAATTATTCATAATAATTACCAAAGCATCAAAAACAAAGTCAAAGAGGGGAGAGGATAAGGAATCCCCGTGCCCAATACCTTCAAAAGTAGAAAAATAGGGTCCAATTTTATCATTAAATTTTACACTCACGGGTCCATTTGCCATGGTTTCCATAATCCAATGATTCCATTTATTAGGGAAACCCTTCAACCAAATCATTTATTTCCTACTTGTAAAGATTTGAGTTGATGGTGTGTTAATTCGCCCATTCACCCTCCTTCTATCTGTGGGACCTACCACATCAAGATACAAAGTTAACATGTGATACTCATACAGAAATCACCAACTAGCAAACATCCTCCTTTGTTTTGTTGTCCACTCTCCTCGTTTTCAAATTTTGAAACTTCCATGGGCCCTTTGGTTTCTCTAGCATCGCCTTGTCGATGTGTGGTTGCTACACCGCACCACCACAACAATCCTCTCATTGACAACATTGACAGACGCTCCCCGAGAACAAATCCACAGGAAAAGCTGGACTTGAGCTGGACCGGGCCAGCCAGAAGCTCTGGCGAGCCCCAACACGAGGCTCGGACCAACCAATCCTTTAGCCCGGGTGGCTGATACGTCTCCAACATATCTATAATTTTTTATTGTTCCATGCTATTATATTATCACTCTAGGATACTTTTCGGGTATTTATTTACCAATTAATATTATTTTTGAGCCTTTGGGTCGATCCGGTCTCCGCCATGCATCATCCTTATGGATTCAGTGTGGAAAGAAACGGGGTGCCAGGACATGAGCATTGGGCCGCCTGCGTAGCTCTAGGTATGTGATGACCGGGAGGGACGTCGCCGCCCTCGAGTGACACATCTTGGGGGCACCATGGCTGTGGTGTGCTCACATCCTCAGATCTAATGGTCATGGTCGGAGCCGTGTCGGGAAGAATAACCCACGATCGATCCAGAGCGATGTGAGTGGAGCAGCCAAGCGGGATCCCACCCCACTGCCTCTAATGATCGACGCTAGTAGGTGAAAGAGGGACGATGAGGAGGGTTGTGCTGGTAGGAGGACAAGACACGATGAGGTAGGCCGTGTTGGGGAACGTCGCATGGGAAACAAAAAATTTCCTACGCACACGCAAACCTATCCATGGTGATGAGCATCTACGAGAGGGAGAGTGGATCTACATACCCTTGTAGATCGCTAAGCGGGAAGCGTTAAGAAACGCGGTTGGTGTAGTCGAACATCTTCGCGATCCAAATCGCCGAGCGTCCCGCGATCTCATCACGATCCGTCCCGCGATCCAATCACGATCCGTCCCGTGAACTCATCACGATTCGTCCCGCGATCTCATCATGATCCGTCTCACGATCTTGATCACGATATGTCCCGCGAACTCATCACGATCTGTTCCGCGATCTCATCACGAATTGTCTCGCGATCTCGATCACGGTCCTTCCGATCTAGCGCCGAACGGACGGCACCTCCGCGTTCAGCACACGTGCAGCTTGATGACAATCTCCACCGTCTCGATCCAGCGAGAGGAGGTGGAGAGGAGAGAGAGTTCACCGGCAGCGTGAAGGCGCTCCGGTGATGGTGGTGGAGTGATTCCGGCAGGGCTTCGCCTAAGCGCTGCGGAAAACCGATCTAGAGGAGAAATTCTGTCCAAAAACCACCCAATCCACTAGTATATATAGGAGGAGAGGAGAGGAGAGGCATCCAAGGCCTTTGGGTCGGCCGAAATAGGAGGTGGGAGCAATCCTACTTCACCTCCAATCCTAGTTGGAGTAGGATTGCCTCCTATTGGCTGATTTTCCACTTTTTGCTTTAGGACTTTCTCTCCTGCGCCATGGGCCTTTGTGGCTGTTTTCCCAGCCCACTAAGGGCTGGTTATTATTCTCCCACAGCCCATGGACCTCTTGGGGTCGAAATACCCCTCCCGGAGGTCCTCCGATACACTACCGGCACTCCCGGTACAATACCGATACTCCCGGTACACTACCGATGAGCCCGAAACTTTTCCGGAAACCAAACTGGGACTTCCTATATATGAATCTTTACCTCCGGACCATTACGGAGCTCCTCGTGACGTCCGGGATCTCATCCGGGACTCCGAAAAACCTTTGGTCACCACCATACATAACTCTACACTACCGAAACGTCACCGAACCTTAAGTGTGCAGACCCTGCGGGTTCGAGAACTATGTAGACATGACCGAGACACCTCTACGGTCAATAACCAATGGCGGGACCTGGACGTCCACATTGGTTCCTACATATTCTACGAAGATCTTTATCGGTCGAACCTCTATGTCAAGGATTCAGTTAATCCCGTATATCGTTCCCTTTGTTCTTCGGTATGTTACTTGCCCGAGATTCGATCGTCGGTATCTCCATACCTAGTTCAACCTCGTTACCGGCAAGTCTCTTTACTCGTTCCGTAATACAAGATCCCGCAACTAACAATTAGTCACATTGCTTGCAAGGCTTATTGTGATGTTGCATTACCAAGTGGGCCCCGAGATACCTCTCCGTTACACGGAGTAACAAATCCTAGTCTCGATCCATGCCAACTCAACAGACACCATCGGAGATACCTGTAGAGCACCTTTATAGTCACCCAGTTACGTTGCGACGTTTGATACACACAAGGCACTCCTCCGATATCCGTGAGTTGCATGATCTCATGGTCATAGGAACATATACTTGACATGCAGAAAACAGTAGCAATAAACTGACACGATCATATGCTATGTTTGTAGTTTGGGTCTTATCCATCACATCATTCTCCTAATGATGTGATCCCGTTATCAAATGACATCTCATGTCCATGGCTAGGAAACCTTAACCATCCTTTGATCAACGAGCTAGTCCATTAGAGGCATACTAGGGACATGGTTTTGTCTATGTATCCACACATGCATTTAAGTCTCCGATCAATACAATTATAGCATGGATAATAAACGATTATCATGAACAAGGAAATATGATAATAACTAATTTATTATTGCCTCTAGGGCATATTTCCAACAGGCCGTGCCGGTGTTTGTGGAGTGGTTGTTGCGGGAATAGTCTGTTGGAAATATGCCCTAGAGGCAATAATAAAATGGTTATTATTATATTTCCTTGTTCATGATAATTGTTTATTATCCATGCTATAATTGTATTGACTGGAAACACATTGCATGTGTGGATACATAGACAACACTTTGTCCCTAGTATGCCTCTAGTAGACTAGCTCGTTGATCAAAGATGGTCAAGGTTTCCTAGCCATTGACATGAGATGTCATTTGATAACGGGATTACATCATTAGGAGAATGATGTGATGGACAAGACCAAAACTATAAACGTAGCATTTGATCGTGTCAGCTTATTGCTACAGTTTTTTGCATGTCAAGTATCTGTTCCTAGGACCATGAGATCATGCAACTCACTGACACCGGAGGAGTACCTTGTGTGTATCAAACGTCGCAACGTAACTGGGTGACTATAAAGGTGCTCTACAGGTATCTTCGAGGGTGTCTATTGGGTTGGCATGGATCAATACTGGGATTTGTTACTCTGTGTGACAGAGAGGTATCTCGGGGACCACTCGGTAATACAACATCACAACAAGCCTTGCAAGCAATGTGACTAAGTGTTAGCCATGAGATCTTGTATTACGGAACGAGTAAATAGACTCGCCAGTGACAAGGTTGAACTAGGTATACAAATACCGATGATCGAATCTCAGGCAAGTAACATACCCAAGAACAAAGGGAACAACATACGGGATTAACTGAATCCTTGACATAGAGGTTCGACTGATAAAGATCTTCGTAGAATATGTAGGAACCAATATGGGCATCCAGGTCCCGCTATTGGTTATTGACCATAGAGGTGTCTCGGTCATGTCTACATAGTTCTCGAACCCGCAGGGTCTGCACAGTTAAGGTTCGATGATGTTTTGGTAGTATAGAGTTATGTATGGTGGTGATCGAAGGTTGTTCAGAGTCCCGGGTGAGATCCCGGACATCACGAGGAGCTCCGGAATGGTCCGGAGGTAAAGATTAATATATGGGATAATAGTGTTTGGTCTCCCAAAGGGTTCCAGAATTCACCGGAAATAGTTTACATGAATAATGGTTATTCTGTTTACATGAATAATACCTTCAATGGTCATGCACCCAGTGAGAATGGTTTGTTGAAATCTTGATCGTAGTAGTACACATGTTCATAACATTGATGTCAAAAGATACAAAGTTAATAATGATAGTACCACACACTTGTGGCACTGCCGCTAAATGTCATATTGGTATAAAGCGCATGAAGAAACTCCATGCTGATGGATATTTGGACTCATTCGATTTCGAATCGGTTGAGACGTGCGAACCATGCCTCTTGGGCAAGATGACTAAAGGACCCCGTTGGATGGAGCGGGCAAGTGATTCATTGGAAATGATACATGTTGATGTATACAATCTAGTGAGTCTTGTAGCGTGCAGTGGATATCGTTATTTTCTTACCTTCACTGATGATTTGAGTAGATATAGTGTATATTTACTTAACGAAACACAAGTCTGAATCGTTTGAAAGGTTCAAGCAAATTCAGAGTGAAGTTTAAAGATCATCGTGACAAGAAGATAAAAGTGACCGCGATATGATCGTGGAGGTGAATATCTGAGTTACGAGTTTGGCATACAACTTAAGACAATGTGAAATTTGTTTCACAACTAACGCCACCTGGAACACCATAGTGTGATGGTGTGTCCGAACATCATAGTCATGCCCTATTGATATAGTGCATACTGTGATGTCTCTTATCGTTTTACTACTATAATTTTTGGGGTTATGCATTAGAGACAACTACATTCACTTTAAATAGGGCATCATCTAAATCCGTTGAGATGACACCGTGTGAATTATGGTTTGATAGAAACCTAAGCTGTCATTTCTTAATATTTGGGGCTGTGACACTTGTGTGGAAAATGTTTTCACCTAATGAGGTCGAACCCAAGGCGGATAATTGCATCTTCATAGGATACCCTAAGATCAGTTGGGTGAACCTTCAATCTCAGATCCTAGTGCAAAGTGTTTGTTGCTTAAACGGATCCTTTCTCGAGGAAATGTTTCTCGCGAAAGAATTGAGTGGGAGGAAGATAGAACTTGATGAGGTTGTTAAACCTTTGTTCAACCAGAGAGTAGCGCAGCGCAGAAAGATGTTTCTGTGAAGCCTACGTTAGTTGAAGAGGAAGTTAATGATGATGATCATGAAGCTTCAAGATCAAGTTACTATCGAACTTTGTAGGTCGACAAGGATGTGTACTGCTCCTAAGTGGTACGACAACTCTGTCTTGGAGATCATGTTGTTGGACAACGATGAACCTACGAGCTATGTAGAAGCGTTGATGGGCCCGGATTCCGACAAATGGTTGGAGGCCATGAAATCCGAGATAGGATCCATGTATGAAAACCAAGTGTAGACTTTGGTAGACTTGCTCGTTGGACGTCAGGTCGTTGAGTACAAATGGATCTTTAAAATGAAGACAAACACTGATGGTGAATGTCACTATTTGTAAAGCTCGACTTGTTGCAAAGATGTTTGTGACAAGTTCAAGGAGTTGACTACGATGAGACTTTCTCACTCGTAGTGGTGCTAAAGTCTGTTGGAATTATGTTAGCAGTTGCTGTGTTTTCAATTATGAAATCTGGCATATGGATGTCAAAACATCGTTTCCTTAACGGTTTACTTGAGGAAAGGTTGTATGTGATACAACCAGAAGGTTTTGTCAGGCCTAAGGATGCTAAAAGGTGTGCAAGCTTCGGTGATCGTTCCATGGACTGAAGCAAGCATCTCGGAGTTGGAATATACTCTTTGATGAGGTGATCAAAGTTTTGATGTTTATACAAAGTTTACGAGAAACTTGTATTTGCAATAAAGTGAGTGGGAGCACTATAGAATTTCTGATAAGTATATGTGGATGACATATTGTTAATCAGAAATAATGTAGAGTTTCTGGAAAGCATAAAACGGTTATTTGGAAAGTGATTTTCAAAGGAAGACCTGGATGAAGCTACCTAATTGTTGAGCATCAAAGTCTATGGAGATAGATCAAGATGCTCGATGAGACTTTCAATGAGTGCATACCTTGACAAGATTTTGAAAGAGTTCAAAATGGATCAGTCAGAGAAAGAGTTCTCGCCTGATTTGTAAGGTGTGAAAGTTGAGTGAGACTCAAAGCTCGACAACGGCAAAAGAAAGAGAAAGGACGAACGTCGTCCCCTATGCCTTAGCCATAGGCTCTATATTATGCCATGCTGTGTACTGCACCTGTGTGTGCCTTGCCATGAGTCCGTCAGGGGGTACAAGAGTGAACCAGGAGTGGATCACTGGACAGCGGTCAAGATTATCCTCAGTAACTAAGAGACTGAGGAGATGTTTCTCGATTATGGAGGTGATAAAGAGTTCGTCGTAAGGAGTTACGTCGATACAAGCTTTAACACTAATCCGGATGACTCGTAGTAGCAATCTGGATACGTATAGTGGAGCAACCATTTGGAATAGTACCGAGCGGAGTGTCGTAGCAGTGTTTACAGTTTGACATAGGTATTTGCAAAGTGCATACAAATCTGAATGTTACAGACCCGTTGACTATAAGACCTCTCTCACATGCAAAGCATGATCGAGCCCCAGAACTCGTTGGGTGTTAGATTCATAACAATGCGAATCACATGGTGATGTGAACTTAAGGTTCGGTGACATTTCGGTAGTATAGAGTTATGTATGGTGGTGACCGAAGGTTGTTTGGAGTCCCGGATGAGATCACGGACGTCACGAGAAGCTCCGAAATGGTCCGGAGGTAAAGATTGATATATGGGATAATAGTGTTTGGTCTCCGGAAGAGTTTCGGAATTCACCGAAAATAGTTTTGGATGTTTACCGAAATGTTCGGGGTACAAGGACACTTTATTTGGGCCAAAGGGTAAAGACCATGAGGCTTTAGGAAGGTGTAAAAGGTGTTTTGCGGAGGCCAGGGGCCAGACGCCAGGGACCCTGGCATTTGGGACCAGACGCCGAGGACCTTGGTGTCTGGTCCTGGAGTCGAGGAGGACTTGTGGGCAAACCGACCTTGAGGAGGATTTTTCTCCAAGTTTTGACCCCAGGGCTCAGCATATAAATAAAGGGGCGGGGCTAGCACTTGGAACACATCAAGAAACCCTAAGTCACGTGCTTCCTCTCCTCTAGTTCATAGTTTCTCCTCTAGATCGGTTTCAACGGTGCTTAGGTGAAGTTCTGCTGGAATAGCTCCACCACCATCGCCGCAACGCCGTCGCGTTGCCGGAGAACTCGTCTACCTCTTCGCTCCATTTTGCTGGATCAACAAGGCGGAGATCGTCATCAAGCTGTACATGTGCTGAACGCGGAGGTGCTGTCCGTTCGGTGCTAGATCAGGACGGATCATGATTGGATCGCGGGACGCTCGGAGATTTGGATCGCGAAGACGTTTGACTACAACAACCGCATTTCTTAACGCTTCCCTCTTAGCGATCTACAAGGATATGTAGATCCACTCTCCCTCTCGTAGATGCTCATCACCATGGATAGATCTTACGTGTGCGTGGGAATTTTTTTGTTTCCCATGCAATGTTCTCCAACATAGTCCTCACGCATGCGGCAATTTTCACCCAATCGATCTCCCTCGTAGCATCATCGTCCTATCCATGCATTATTTCCATCATGGGGAGAGTGTTACAGCGGCCGGCCGGACGAGTATAGATCGATCAACCCAGTAGCCACCACCCTGAGAGCACAAAGCGAGCTATGGCGAGTCTGCACACGCCTGTGTGACACCACTAGATGAGGTCATGTATCGACGCTCAGAAGGAGGCCGCCATGGCCGTCCACTTCAACGACCTCCCTTAGCAGTTACCATCGCACACATCTCCTAGAAGACCTCTACCTCCATCTACCTAACCCAATCAACAATGTAACACATTGATGTCATCTGCAAGATGCTTCACCAAAAGCTATTGATAAACTGAAATATGGGTATAAAATAGAACAATTATTCAGTTCTGGTACTAGAACTATTTGTTGTAATAGTATGATCCATTTTCTATTGACCGTATTTGAAAGGAACACCATTTCTGAACAATGAGGCCGGTGAGGTCACAAGTTAAGAAAATAAATAGATATTACTTATTGCCACTCATTTTATGTTGGATTGTGTTGAGATGTTTACATATTACATGTAGCTTTATATAGATGTAACAAAGTTATTTCAGCTAGTATGATTAGCTAGACAAGTAACTGATTTAGGGAGCTAAGCTGAGGTTGTACGTGTTTCTATCCTTGTATCATATATTATCTATTCAACCTTAGGATTTAAGTTCATGTATCAAATTTTAAAAACACACGGAGGAAAGCAACATAGAAAATACACATGAGAACTACGTTTTCATTGATAGATGAAGGGTGAGAACATGCCAATTGTATAGGGAAGAGAAAGAAAATGGAAACTAAAATGAAAAACTAAGAGAGAAGAATACTATGATCTCATGATAAGATGTCGGCCACTAGCCATCGCTCACAAGAGCGCTCCTACAGTAGGTCCTAAGGCACACATTTTTTTTGATTAGTACTACCATGCATGTCAATGAAGGTCATATGCTCTATCTAACATGTAATGCTTGATCTTTCAGTTTTTGCCTATCATTCATGATTTCTTTTCAATTATGCAATTTTAAAAAATCGGTATGTTATTATCCAATCATACCATGTCAGTATAGGTACGAAGGACAATGAAGTGTTTATTAGTTAAAAAGCATAGGCCAAGCATGATATGCTCTAAACTATAGTAACCTAACCTCTGCTATAAAGTAGCCTTGCATGTTGTGATTATCAAGCTTCAATTGCATGATTCTTTTGTTGATTAATTTCATCTTATGTAGGTTGGTCATAAGCAAGGATACCTCATATAGTTGCGGTAGATGATGCTCATTGATTTCGACAGGCGATAACTATCTAGGTTGTAGGGCTTATCGAAGAATACATTCACAAGAGAAAAGTGGGCATTTGTTGTTTATTTGCATTGGTAGATCTTGTATGTTGTCCAAAAAAACTCAAAAGATCGGTTATATCATCTCATAAGTAAATGAGTTCTTATAGAATTTTTGTTTCTTTCACAATTACATGTTAACCACATACATTCAGGAATTGTACAAACTCTTACATTTTTGTTAATATAAATATTGTTCTTTTGTTAAAATGGAATGCGTGACAACACACGCTTCAAAAATTATGTAAGCAATCATTCTTGATACCATGGTCATGTCATGTATGTCTAATTAGTTTATTATATTTCGTAGCTCATGCTTTGTCCATGATATACCAACAACCAAAATGATAAGGAGTGCATTTAAAAAAAACAATAGAGGTACAAATTAGATTAAGGGGCATAGCAATGTACGGGCGTTCTACTAGGTGATTGTGGTTAGGAAGAGGAACGAGCCCACCCACCTGAAAATCTAGGAATAAGTGGATTACAGTTTGGAAGGTTATGTTAACGTACGTATATAAAACTTAAGTTGGTATAGGATTTTCGAGTCCGTGCCCATCACATCGGGGCTGACGTGTTTTCCATGTACTTGCCACATGCACGAGCAGGCAGCATCAGTTGGTTAAGACGATTAGTTCGTTGAGTTAGTAAAATTGGTTAGGACGATTGGTTCGTTTGGTTGATTAGGCAACCCAAGACACCTCCACTAGTCTACGACCACTAAAATAGAAAATGTACAACACGAAAGCGTGGAATAACGAGACAAAACTACTGGCCAAAGGACATTTCAAACGGTAGATCGTGTGCGACGAATTTGACAAAATTTATTCAAAATAGCTCCAAGCATATATACGAAATCGTTTATTTATAGTCAACAGAACTACGACCTGATTGTTTGAATGGAAACACAATGTCGATGTGCATCTTTTTAATATAAAACTGATCTCAGATCATAGCATCTTTATGTAGCTTAGATGATTACAACACAAGACGAGCAAACTTAGGTACAACTTTGCACAAGCCTGCACTAGCTCGCACTTAAATGAACCAGGAAACCCACCCAGGTCAGCTCGATTGCATCACTCGGGCCTGTCTGAAAAAAATGGTTGATTGGGACGTTCCTCAAGAACCTAACCCGATGGTGCTTTGAAATTTATGCATGCCAAGAATCTGATGCAACCCATGTTATCAATGAACTAAAATTGCATCGTGTGGGCCTGCCTGAACCTAGTGCGAGCTATCAACCATGTCCTAAGCTCACCCGCAGAGCTGCCCAACTCTGCCACAACAGGAAAGTATCAGGTGATATGGGGCTTCCCATGCTCCCATGATACCGGCTCCTGAGAGCCCTTGGATCTCAGATCCAACGATCTCATGATGAGCTCCTGCAAGTTTGTAAAATGCCCATCAAGACCAGACATTTACACGCAAGTCCAGTAGTTTGGTCCATGGCAGTTGGATCTCAGATCCAAGAGCTCTCGGGAGTATGTATGATGGAAGCACAGGAAGCCCCGTATCACACGATACTTTTGCCTGGCACAACTTCAGGACAATACAGGTAGCCTACGGGTGCATGTTTTTTTTTCCGGGACGCAACACTCTCCGGTCACTACTTCATGCACTGATGTAGTACCTCCGTGATACTACATTGCATGCGCAACCACGACAACAAAAATAAATATATCCGATTCTAACTTCAATAAAATATTTCATCAGAATTTATTTATCCTAATCATGACAACAAAAATAAATATATCCGATTCCAACTTCAATAAAATATTTCATCAGAATTTATTTATTCTATTCGTAACAAGGCAAAAGCTAGCTTTGTCTCATTTCATCATATTATATTAATAAAGAAGCGCAACAGCGGTTCACACGAGGTCCATTATTCTTTAACAAATTTGAATTTTGGTTCCGTTCCACGTGATTTATCGACAGGCAAAACCACAAACCGAACCAAAAAAATTCATAGTGAACTGGGAATGGTTACATATTAAGGATAAGAGGGTGTATGACTATGTTCATAGAAATGAGTGTATGTGCGATGTATAAGCGTTTGCATTTATAATTTGTTAAAAAAAGCAGCAGCCGTCGATTTATTCAAGATTTCGTACAACCTAGATTTAGATCAAGCTGACAACTTGGACAATTCGTATGCGTATTCTACTCGAAATCGTGATGTATCATGCATGCACGGACCATTCGGTTCATTTCAAAACGCTTGGAATGCAGGAATATTTATGGTATATACGTTGTCACCAGAACTTTCAGCTCATGTGCGATCCAACAGGAGTGACATGTCAATCTGGTTCGCAGATAGGATCAGAGGGGCTCTGTCTAATGCAGCTTGGTGGTGGGCCCTAAATAATCAGATTATGCGTCCCATCTAACCCATGAGATAAGGAGGAATAAGACCCTACCGATTGCTAGTGGTGTACTTTTCTAACCTGTCTGGCATCTGTTGTCTCATCTGAATCTGGAAAGAACAATGTATCATTGTTTAAGAAAGAAATAAGCTCCACATCCATAACTTGCCCATCACAAAAAAGGTCACCTAAGGTCAATTATTTTTACAAAGATTCACAAATTCCAAAAGAAAACTTGTAAATCATGTGGACAAATAAAATAAAATGTGACGAATCTTTAAGAAAGTTCTAAATAATAATTAGTGAGTTTCCTTGAAATTTCTTGTTTTTCACAATATCATTGCTGTCTATAAAAAAGTCAGAGTTTCAATTTGGTAATTCTCACATTTTAAAAATTGTTATAGAATATTTTTGGACTATAATCTCACAAAAATCTCATGCTTCCCAATTTTTTTATTTCTTCTTAATTGCTTATTCAAATTTATTCCATTTTCCTTAAATTTTAGATTTCATCTTGACCAAGGTTGCCACATGTGTGAAACCAACACCACGTCATCATTGATACCAACGACTGAAGTTAAGAAACAAATCAGTTTAATTTGAGTGTTTAGTATTGGAGTCCGATAGATCAAAATCCGGATTTCTTTTGAGAGAAGACACCCAAAAGATATCTTATCTTATGTTTATCAAGGACAACGAGTGCAATCAAAGGACAACAGAGCACAAGATGACCGGTAAAATATAAAGTTACATTGAAAACAATAATGGTCGTCTTTTTTCCTTCGCTTCTGTGTCACCCATCAAAGTTTTAAAAATACACGAACATGCAGGAAGGGATATGAACACATGCAAATGCATTTGCCACGCAAGACTTTGAAGAACGCAATGATCACCCGCAGCTAACAACAAGATCTAGTAGCCACTATAGAAACATCGTTTGGAGCAGCACCTCATGATGCAATGTAGACTTGCAATCCTTCATCACCAACAAATGGTTTTAGAGTCCGAACCTTGCCGCAGAAAAAAAATGAAGAGGTTTATGTTTCCACGCAAATAATTAGCCATAGACTTTTCATCAAATATCTCAAACAATATACCACAAAGAATCTTAAACATGTTTCCTGATGAGGTTAAGGCTACAAGAAATGGCCTTGTTTTGGGGAAACTTTAATGGGGTTCATTTTGTGACCCACATGTGTGACTAATCTAGCGGAGCTACAAATAAAATTATGGGCGGGCCACACGACACAACTTTCATTATATTACGTGGCGGACCTTATATTCTAGAACGACCGAACAAGTGTTGTGAAGTGTGATGCCGTTGCATGTGTTGAATCGCTCGAGCGCTGGACTGAGCTAGTTGTATGTAACCTGTTGTGTTGGTTAGAATTGTGGGCTGGGCTACATTTTTTTGCTAGCACTGGACGGACCATGGCCCAATTGGCCTTGCTGTAGCTCCACCGTGCTTTGCCGTCGTGCAGGTTTCACCTATACCTGGCCATGGTCCGGGCCGGGCCGGGCTTGGACCGGGCCCTAAAAAGCCCACGACAAAAAACTAAGGCCTAGGCCCAGCCTAGGCCCTGCCATCCGGCCTACTTTGAAGCCCAAGCCTGGCCCAAGCCCTCAAAAGCCCGTTGGGCCTGGGGCCATGGGTCGGGCCTCTTCCTTAAAATCCCAATTAGCCAAGCCCAAGCCCTGCTGGTGGGCTCAAAACTCAGGCCCAAGCCCGACCCACGAGCAAGCCCGTCGGGCCTATGCCCTGGATTTTAGGGCCGGGCCTGGGCGGGCCTGTCGGGTCGGGCCTGAGATGGCCACATATAGTTTCATCCCATGAACACTATCCATCCTCTTGTGGTTAATGGTTCACTTGCATGGGTCAACGTCTCTCCCCGCACAATGTCCTTGTCGTCGCCCTCTTCGTCTTGCGCCTCCTTGCCTCTCATCATTTTTTCCGTGAGAATACCTTGCCTCTCAACATTTTTTTTCATGAGCGAATACCTTGCCTCACAACAAAACTCAGGCTAGGTTCATGTGGGCCGTAAAAGGTGATCGGCTCATTGAAAAAGAGACAAGTGTAGATGGGCTATTCTTAGTATGGGCCGGATGGGCTGAGCCAGAGCAATTTCTTCTAAGCTTCTTCGTCTACTAACAGGTGGGCCTCGTTCCTCAGACCGACTGGATCAGCTTTGATCAGAGCCCCACAACAGGGGACCCCGATCCGCGAACGGCGAACCGCATGCTACCACGCCGACTCGCCCCTCTCCTCCCGAACTCGCGCCTCCTCTTCCGCTCCCTAAACCCTAGCCTCGCCATGTCTCCGGCCGACGCCGCCGCCGCCCACCTGACCACGGCCTCCGACCCCGACGAGGACATATGCTCCAGCCCCGCTGCCGCCGCTGCCTCCGAGGAGATCGCGCCGCCCGTGCCCGTGCCCACGCCCCTGCCCCCTCCGCCGGCGTCCGCGGAGGAGCGGGTGGAGCGCGCGTGGGCCCACTGGAGGCGGCTGGGGTCCCCGAGGCTGGTGGTGGCGCCCATGGTGGACAACTCGGAGCTGCCCTTCCGCATGCTGTGCCGCCGCTACGGCGCCGACGCCGCCTACACGCCCATGCTCCACTCCCGCATCTTCTCCGAGAACGAAAAGCACAGGGACATGGAGTTCACTACCTGCAAGGTAACTTACACTTAGGAGCGTCTAGGTCGTCGTAGTGAGACGATTCAACTCTAGGATACCCGAATTTGAGCATTGTGATTCCCCTGTAGACCACCGTTGCATAGAATTCTGGTAATTCTTCACTGAATTGGCCATGGAAGCTGCAAATAGGTGGATTTAATAACTTAAGAGTAGATATGCTTCTGGTTGGCCTTGGACTGGTATGTTTCACTATTTGTTTGCGGTGTTGTTGACCACCTTAAGACCAGCAAGTGGAGAGGTTCTGAATATCCAGAAGATTTGGGAGATTACTTTGTCATAGAAGTATAGGACTACAAAATGGGTAGACACTTGTTTCCAATAATTAGTTGTATTGCCCAGCTACTGTCTGTGGCCTACTAATCTTTTCTTGTGTATGGAATACAATAAGAAAAACTTGTGCTGAATGTGACATTGATCAAATCTTATACAGGAGGACCGCCCACTTTTTGTTCAGTTTTGTGCGAACGATCCTGACATTTTGTTACAAGCTGCAAAGATGGTGGAAGCTCACTGTGACTATGTTGATTTGAATTTCGGGTAATGTGCCAATTCTCTATGATGTTATACTGAAAAGTACTCTTTAGTCACTTATATAGCTGCGTCTGTAGTGCTCATATTTATTTGTTGCATAAACAAAAAAGTACATTACGAATAATAATCCGCCTCTGATGAATTTCACTGAAGTTAGCTCTGTGACTGGTGCCTTCAGCATGATGTTAGCACTGGACCTTGCAGTGACAGAATTTAAACTTTAAGCCATCGAACTATTTTGTTGCCTATCTGAGATTTCCTTGGGTGCTGATTGTGCACATTTTGCAAATCTGTCTGCGGTGCCATTATGTCGGCAAATTTATACCTTCATCCTTGTTAATATTACACTGCATCGTGCATGTTCCCCATATATGTTCGTTAGTTTAAATATATGGTTCAAACTGGATTCTTTTCTAAATGGCAGTAATGCCTCTCTGGAAACTCTGCAGATGTCCACAGCGCATTGCTAAACGGGGATACTATGGGGCATTTCTCATGGACAACCTTCCACTCGTAAAATCTCTTGTGCAAAATCTGGTAGAAAACCTTTGTGTTCCAGTCTCTTGCAAGATCCGCATATTTCCGCGACTGGAGGACACACTAGCGTATGCAAAGATGCTTGAAGAAGCTGGTGCTTCTCTTGTAGCTGTGCATGGGCGTACAAGAGATGAAAAAGATGGGAAGAAATTTCGAGCTGACTGGGATGCCATTAAAGCTGTGAAAGATGCCCTGAGAATACCTGTACTTGCAAATGGAAACATTCGCCATATGGAGGATGTGAAGAGCTGTCTGCAACACACTGGAGCTGATGGCGTACTTTCAGCTGAACCTCTTTTGGAGAATCCAGCATTATTTGCTGGTTTCCGTACAAAGGAGTGGAAAGAAGATGGCAATGAAGACGGAGATCATGGTTTAGACCCGGCTGATCTGGCGATTGAATATTTGAAACTGTGCGAGCAATACCCAGTGCCATGGAGAATGATTCGATCCCATCTCCACAAGCTGCTGGGAGGCTGTTTTAGAGTGCATCCACAAGTGAGGGAGGAATTCAATGCACAGACCAAGCTCACTTTTGAGTGGTTGCATGATATGGTAAAGAGGTTAAAAGAACTCGGCGGTGGAATACCTCTTTACAGAGACCAGACCTCTTTACAGTCACACACCATTACAAACGGGCTAGCTGCAAACAATGCGTGATGATGCCAATCAATTTTGCCATCTACATCTTACCCATTTATGGAGAGAAACTAAAGATGAACCAGAAGGCACCAGACATCTAATAGCAGTATAGATTGTATCAGCATTTTTGTTGGAACACACTTTGTGGGAGGCACCATGAGTTGTGGTTCTGTAAAAGAGAACTAAATGATTTTGTGTAAAGATATGCCAGTGTTTGCCCAATTGATTTGTTCTGAGCATCTGCAGTGGATACCTTATTGTTGTAACGATTGATGTGCACATCTGCAGACATTATTACGATCTGCTATTGAAGTATCTTCTAACAGCTGGACTCAACATTGCTTTCGTTTACTAATTTAATTTAACTGATTTGCTAGTTTGCCTTGTAGAAAAAAGTAAATCTTTGAAGACAAACTAAAGCTCCACCCGTCTCAGTTCTATGCATGAGTCTTAGATACATACTGCATTACAGAACCATGTCTTATTTGTAGGATAGTTATTAAGTACCACATACTACATCAATGCTAACCAAAGAAAGAATGATGGAAAAAAGACAAAAAAAACCTATCTGTCTTTTGCTGGGTGAAAATTGCTTGTCGTCCTGAAAATGGAGAGGGCTTGATTTAAGTTGGCTCGGCGACCAGCTCCGGTCGCCAATCCGATTTCTCGGCGAACAGCACCCCTTCGTTGTTCTTGGAGAAGGTCAGCCTCACGTCCCAGTGAAGCGACCTCAAGAGTTTCTCCACCTCGCCGACGGCGCCGGAGTCGTCGCGCACGATGATGCTCCCTCCCGGCCTCACGATCCGGTCCACCTCGACGATGACCGGCAACACGGCGCACCTGAAGAACAGGCATTCGCCGTGGTAACGCTGAACCGGCCATGGCTGGATCAGGTGGTTGTAAGTAGGAGGTGACTGACCTATCCTTTATCTTTGAGAAGAGGAGGTCGGCGTGCAGAAGGTCGTAGGTCCTCGGGTAGGTGCTGAAGGACTCGCACCAGTCATGGTACATGCCGAACAGCCCGCGGTCGAAGATGATCGGCAGCGTGTCCGTCGCGTCGACGTTGACGACGTTCATCACCCAGACCTTCTGGTCTCTCAGCGCCGCCGCGAACCTGGCAGAGATCGTGCATGCAAATCGATCAATGTCGTGCAGGGGTTCTATTCTCGGCAGCATGCAATTGATGGTGATTTGTAGGTGCAATGGCGAGAGGGTTCTTGTCGCTGATATTACCCTCCGTAGGCGGCTCTCATGTCCATGACGTTCCTCACCCTGGACCAGTCGACGCCCAGGCCGTTGAGGTACGACTTGTCCATGACGCGCCTCCAGTGCTGGTAGTCCGCCGCGAAGTCCTCCGGTGCCGCCTTCCCGTACACCCCGACCTGCGACGTGTTGAGCCAGTTGGGCGGCGCGCGCACCCGCCGCGGCCAATCGGCCGGCCACCTCGCGCCGCGCTCCGCCGCGCCGGTTGGCACCCGGTGGATGCACGCGTTCAGGCGGACGTACCACGCCGCGTTGGCGTCGTCGTCGTCGCTGCACATGGGTGGCTGCTGCCGCCTCCTGCTCTCGTAGCACTCGTTGGACGTCGGCTTCCGGTAGAAGGCGGCGCCGACGCCGTTGAGCCGGTCTTTCTTGATCGTCACCAGCTCCCAGCACATGGATTTCGTCAGAGCCGTCATTGCTGCGAATGATTCGTTCACGCATGGTGACAGTGAGAATTCATAAGCAAAAATTAGTGCTTAATCATGTCTGTGCAAACCTTTCCAGATCTCGACGTCTTCGGTGAGCTTTTGGTACACGGGCGTGGCGGACCAGACGAAGAGGCCGCCGGGGCGGAGGACGCGGTTGAGCTCGAGGAGGAGGGCGCCGCCGTCGGCGTGCCAGGGGACACGGCAGCGCGCGCAGTGGACGAGGTCGAACGCCTTGCCGGGGAAGGGGAGGCGCTTGGAGCCCATGACGGCGGAGATGGCCGGGATGCCACGCTCCAGCGCCATCTGCACCTGCGCCTCGTGCTCGTCCTTGGGCGCGAACGACATGGTCACCACGTCCCGCTCAAACAGGTAACCCCCGAAGCTGGCCACGCCGCACCCCACGTCCAGCACCACCCGCGTGTGCTTCCCCCACGCGATGCCGCGCACCGACTGCTGCAGGAAGTCGATGTAGTGCAGCGCGCCATGGATGAACTGCGTGCCGCCGCCGGGGAAGAGCAGATACTGCCCGCTCACCTTCACCCAGTTCTGGTGTCCCTTCACCTGGACCAGCTTCGTGTGTGGCACATTGCTCAGCCAAATCTGCACAAGTCATCATCGTCGTGTCAGTGAGCAAGCAATCCATGGCAAGAAGATATACTGCTTTTTTTGTTTGTACGACGAAGGTTTCGAGTGTACCCTGTCACGGCTCTTTGGCCACTCGACGGGCCGGCGGTAGCCTCTCGGGAGCGCGACGAGGCACGTCGGGCCCTCGTCGGGGCAGTGGCGCTCGCGGTGCTCGTAGCGCCGGAAGTTCTCCGGCCGCAGCTTCTTGACGGCCTTCTCGTTGTCCAGGCACGGGATGTAGTCGGCGCCAGCCTTGACGTTGCACGTCCGCCACTCGTGCTGCTCCTCCCCGTCCGTGCTGTTGCCGTCGCCCGCGTCTTCCTGGCGCCGGTCCTTCTCCCGGTGGGACTGATCGCGCTGCGTTGCCCACGCGCTCTGGTCTCCTCCGGCGCCGACGGCCGAGTCCTCGCCTTGCAGCGTATCGACGACGCTGTGGTTTTCCGAGCCGGCGCCGCTGCCGTCCGTGTCCTCCTTGTGCTCTGACTCGGCTGCCTTTTCGTCTCCGCCGCCCTCTTCTTGCCCGGGGTCGGAGTCCACCTCCACCAACGTGCGCCCGTCCTCTTCGACCTGCGATTGATCGCTGCCACGCTCCTCCTCTGTCTGCTCCTGATCGGGTCTATCCTCATCCGATTGCCGCTCCGCCGCCTCGTCCTCCTGCGCCTCGCGGCGGAGGATGCCCGTGCCGGGCTGGTCGTCGCCGGCGCTCATACGCTCCTCCTCGTCGCTCTGCCGCTGCCGCGCGTTGCTCTCCTCCTCGATGCCGCCGTCCAGGCTCCTCTCCTCCACCGTGGCGCGCGGCATCTGCAGATGCGACTGCTGCTCCTCTTGCGCGCCATCCTGATCGTTGTCCAGCGTTTCTTGCTCCTTGTCCGCGCCCGTCGCCGCCGCGGTCTCCTCCTCCTCCTCGGCGGTGGACTGGCTGGAGGCGACGCGGACACGCTCATTGCTCTGCTCATCGTCCACCGCCGCCGCGTCGCTCTTGGAGTCCTCGCCGCCGGAGGCACGCTCGTCCAGATCGGGCTTGGCATGCGGGTCGTCCACGGCCGCCGCGGTGACGGCGCTGCCGCGCTCCTGCTCGGTGCCTCCACCATCCTCCTCCGAGCCAGCGTCCTCCTTGCCCAGCGTCCCGTCCTCGACCTCGGGCTCGCGCGGCGGCGACGGCGCCTCCTTCTCCCTGGTGACCTCGTACGCGAACGACGAGCGGGTGGTGTGGCGGTACGCGGTGACGGCGGCCGCCTTGTCCCCGTCGTCCGAGCCGGCGATGGACGCGGACGAGGTGGACGTGAGGAAGAAGGCCCCGGCGACGCAGAGGGCCACGAGCACCCCCGTGGTGGCGTAGTAGACGCAGGCCGACGCCGCCGCGGACGACGACGCCGCCCCGCCCCCGCGCTTCCCGGCGGCGCGCGAGCTCCGTCCCCCCACCCCCGCCATGCCGATCGGCCGATGGATGGGCTGATGGATCGATCTCACATGCAGACGTACGGCGCGTTCGCTTATCGATCTATCTAAGCTCGCAGTGCCACCATTAGTTTGGGCGCGGGTTTTAGGCGCTGTGTTGTGTTGAGTTCGGGGAACGCAGGGTGATCCCCGCGCGTCGGGGGCGAGCAGGATGTGGGGATGACGTGTGGGGTCAGCAGGCGGTTGGCTGGTTGAGCGGCTAGTGCCATTCCTTGCTTGGCGCGGGACAGGACTCGCAGGAGAATCGGGACACGGAGCCGCGGATCTCTCCCGTGCCGGTTTGCTTGTTCGTTTGTTTGTTGCTCCCGTCAACAGGATCACGACCAGTCTTTTCTTAACTTCTTTCTTGGGTCTTGTAGACTAGTATAGGATCGATCCCATGAAAATTGGAGACGATGCCATTTGCATGAACCTGCTAGTACAACACAAAGCATCTAGGCCCTCCTAGAAAGTTACGATGAAGTGTTGCAAGAAATTTATAAAATGATTCATGATAATTCCTTGAACGAAAAACATGATTGTAATACTGTTAGTATAAATTATATTAATATCATTTGTGTTAATGATATGCAAAACTATAATCTTGAGGATGATGATTTTGTTAGCTTCATTACTTATTGTAATGATCGTAACTGGGGTGATAATGCTTCTCATAATTTTGAAAATTTATTTAAGCTTCATAATGAATCTACTATTGATAATGAAATTTGCAGTGATATTGAAAGTGGGTTTGTAAGATGAAAAGTTTAGGTGAAAAGAATCCCACATATTCGGAGGGTGTCCAGTCTTATGATTTTATTGATAAAAGTGGGTTTCAAGAGCTCATGACTTTAGTTGATGTCAATGCCGGGCGCGGACGGAGGGTCCACCGGCTGATGGGCGCGGTGCCCTGGCAGGAGTAGCCTCTGAGCCTCCGGGCAAGGAGGTTCCTCGTGGGAATGATTGTGCAGAAGACAAGGTTAAGTCGGCGCAGATATATCAAATATTTGATTTTGATAGTGTATGTTTATGCAGAGGGTGCCGACTCGGTTTCGTCCGAGCCCCCTTCAATCTTTTTCATGTGCCCTCCGCTCTTTGGCTTTTTCTCTTGCTAGCCAGACAGTCGGGAGCCGGTCTGTAGCTGAGACGAAGAGTGGGCCGCGCAATGGAGCGTACAATACTCGAACTCTGGGAGAAGACTCGACCGAGCGGATACTCATAAATGAAACGACCGGGTCGCCCAAGCCGTTTTCTCCATGGATGCTTTTCGCGTGTGGTGATCTCCAGCTTTTGCTCTCGCTAGCCGGACAACCACGGTGCGGTCTATAGCTCAGACAAAGAGTGTGCCTTCGGTCCCATGCACGCTACTAAGGTGTCTCGTGGGAATGAACGTATCGGGCCAAGCGGCCAGCCCCGGGCCGAGACTAGCTGGCGCCGGGGCGAATAGTAAAGTTGCAGAATAAATGCGGAGATGGCCCCCGAGGGTCGCTCGGGGTTATTTGTTTTGTGTGTAAGGTGCCAGGGTATGCGCGTGGAGATCTCACATTGCTTTTGGGTGCCGGCGAGGCAGTTTTGTCGATGCTGGCCAACGCGGTTTGTAGCCGATGTGGTCCCGCTAACGCATGCGAGGCACTGCCAGGTGTAGACTTGGGGTCCTCCGGTCGATGGGCACGAGGCGCCGTCGAGCGTGGACGCAGAGTCCGCCAGCTGATGTGCGCGAGGCATTGCCGAGGACGGACGCGAGGTCCGTCGATTGATGAGCGCGGGGCACGGCCGAGGGCGGACGTGGGGTCCGCCGGCTGATGAGCACGGGGCGCTGCCGAGGGCGGACACGGGGTCCACTAGCTGATGAGCGTGGGGCGCCGCCGAGGGCGAACGCGAGGTCCGCCGGCTGATGAGCGCGGGGCGCTGCCGAGGGCAGATGTGGGGTCCGCCGACTGATGAGCGCGAGGCACTACTGAGGACGGATGCGTGGTCCATCGGCTGATGGGCGCGGAGCCCTGCCGGGCGTACCCTCCGAGCCTCCGAGCAAGGGGGTTCATTGGTTTTTGGTGCCGGCGAGGTGGTTGTCGGAAGCGGTTGTTGTTGAAGATAGCCGGTGCGACTTTTTGTCAGCGGAGCATGCCAGCGCACCCGCTGGGTGTAGTCGCCGAGCCCCTTCGCGATCGGTGGGTGTGCTAGTCGGCCAGATCTGACCGGTCGGACGGCGAGACGGGTGGGCAGCTAGAGCCGGCCCGGTGTCGAAGTAGACGGGCAGGCCAGCCGGCGACACGAGTCGACCGTCCGAGTGGGGACGCAGGTGGACGGACGCAGGTGTCTTCTCTCTTTTTTTGGACCGGCTCCACTTTTCTTTGACCTCCCCAACCAGCTCCACCTTTGGGCCACGGGAGACAACTGAGGCGCGCGGGGAGCCGGCAGGCGGCAGGACCGCGACCGAGGCGCGTGTGGAGCGGGAGGCACACGGAGCCAGACGGGTGCGCGGGCGGTGACCCAGAGCCGGCATGGGGCCGGCGCGGGAAGCGGTCAGAGCGGCGGCCACCTAGAGCCGGCCGGGGCCATGCGCGGGAGGCGGCAGCGGCCGGCCGCGGCGGCAGGCGCGCGGAGGCGCAGCCGGGTACAATAGCCAACGCGGGAGCCGACCGGTGCGGGGCGGAGACGGAGCCGGCCTGCGCGAGGTGGAGGTGGAGCCGACCGGCACGAGGTGGCGTCTGCCTGTGGATTCAAACAAGGACACGGGCGCGAGGGACCAGAGTGGAGTGAGGCGGTCGCGCCACCGGCGCATGACTGGAGCAGGGCGAGACGGCGCGCAAGCGGGGAGAGCGACACGGCGCGAGGGTGCGGCGGTGCAGGAGTAGGCGCGTGGTAGTGTAGCAGCGCAGCGCGAGGGAGGAGCCAGAGTAACCGGGCTGGGACGGCGCTGATGAGTGGGCGTTGGCGACGCGGGTAGGGTGCGCGGCCGGCGTAGGAGCCGGCGGGCGTGGGAGCCGGCTGGGCATGGGACTGGCCAGGCTCGGACAGGCGCGACGACAGCGCCGGCCTGGAGCGCTGAGCGGGTGGGACCGGCGACGGAGCACTGATGTGGCAAGGCGTCTGGCGCAGGAGCCTTCCCAAAGCGAGACGGGGCAGAGGACCGTCGCGGGCACACGCGCGGTTGTGGTCCGGCCGGAGGCGGAGCGGCCGGCCCGGACGGTGAGCCGGAGCGCGTGGAGGCAGAGCCGGTCGGAGCGGGCGGGGCCACTGTGCATTCCAGCCGGAGCGACGAGCCGGCACGTGGGCGTGAGAAGCAGCGGTCACTGCAGGTAGAGGAGGCGCGCGGGCAGGGGCGCGTGCGGCAGTGGTGGCCGGACGAGTGGGCGCCGGAGCTAGGCGTCGGGAAGGCGGAGCCGGCGCGGAGGGGCGAAGGCGAACGACGCGGTGGGAGCCGGCCGCGGAGAGGCAGCTGGTGCCACGGCGAGGCGGAGGCGGAGCGGAGCAGGCACGCGCAATGACGCGGGCAAGGCGAGGCCGAGGCTGGAGGCTCGGGCACGTAGACTTGCTGAGCCAAGCGATGCAGCTATACGGGGCGGGGCGACGACATGGGCCGGCCGCGGGCAGGCGGTGCGACAACACGGACGGTGAGCGTTGCGGTGGCCCAGCCGGACGCCGCATGGGGCTTGGCAGGTGCCGCGAGGTGCCACCGGCTCGATGGTAGAGGGGACCCTGCGCGCAGGTATGCAACCGTCGGTGGCGGAACCGGCGCCTAGGGCTATGAACGGAGTTGCGGGCGGGCCGGATCAGCCGACACATGGAGGCGCGGACGGAGCATACGCGTCGGAGGCGCGGAAGACGACGCCTGGGGGAAGAAACATGTGTGCGGGCAGCCAGCTGGGTGGAGCCGGACATGCTTGGCGGGTGCGGCGACGTCGGCACGTGCACGACGCGGGCATGGAGCCCTGCGCCAACACAGCTGGAGGTGCAGGCGAAGGCAGAGAACGACGGGCGCGACCGTGGAGCCAGTGCGAAGCCGGCGCGCATGGGCGCACGGGCGCGAAGCGGGGCGTGGACGCAGGGGTGACTGAAGATGCAAGGCATGATGTCAAGAAAGGGCTGAAGCACAAATGTTGATTTGCCAGTGGTGGAGGAGATCTTCTCGGTGCAATAGAGTCAAAGGTTGTTCTTGTGCGTAGATGTGGTGTCCATGTGGTGATGACATCCAATTGGGATTTGGATCCCCTCATCCTCATAGCCTAGCAGATCCATGAACTCCTTCCAGGTAGCAGACAAACGTCGTTCGTTAGTCATCCAGGTCAAAGTCCGGTCTTCATCAGAGCCTAGATGGACAGTGGCAAAGAACACAACCATAGTCTCGACATCGAAGTCTTTGTTGAACTGCATGAGGTTTATAATACCAAGATTCTCACATAAGCCAAGGGCTTCACCAAAATAGCTAGCATTCTTCTACAAATGATCCAGAACAATGGACTTGATGTGAGGGACATGTTGGGGAACGTTGCATGGGAAACAAAAATTTTCCTACGCACACGCAAGATCTATCCATGGTGATGAGCATTTACGAGGGGGAGAGTGGATCTACATACCCTTGTAGATCGCTAAGTGGCAAGCGTTAAGAAATGCGGTTGATGTAGTCGAACGTCTTCGCGATCCAAATCGCCAAGCGTCCCGCGATCCAATCACGATCTGTCCCGATCTAGCGCCGAACGGACGACACCTTCGCGTTCAGCACACGCACAACTCGATGACGATCTCCGCCTTCTTGATCCAGCAAGAGGGAGAAGAGAGGTAGATGAGTTCTTCGGCAGCGCGACGGCATGGCGACGATGGTGGTGGAACTATTTCGGCAGGGCTTCGCCTAAGAACCGCTGAGCTAGACAGGAGAAAATCGATCTAGATGAAGTAGAGGGAGCACATGGAAATTAGGGTTTCCCTCACCTCTAAACCTCTAGTATATATAGGAGGAGGGGAGGGGAGGCTGCCTTGGCCCCTCTGAGGGAGTCCTGGATTAGGGGGTCCTTGGATAGCTGACCTATTGTGTATGGGCCGGATTATATGGGCTACTTACCGGACGCAGGAAGATTTGAAGGCCTAGTCTCTAGGATGGAAGCTTCGGGAAGCACGGCTTGCATTCCACGTTTGATGTAGTAATTAGGAATGTTTATCTCTTCAGCATGTAACCGACCATGTGTAAACCCTAGGCATCCTCGGTACCTATATAAGCCGGAGGATTTTAGGGTATAGGGACAGAACAACTCCTCTAGGGTTAGCTATTTGATATCGAGGTAGATCAACTCTGTAACCCCCCATATCATCAATACAACCAAGAAGGATGTAGGGTATTACCTCCATAGGAGGGCCCGGACCTGGATAAACTTGTGTCCCCTTCGTCTCCTGTTACCATCAATTCTAGTCTCACGGTTCACGACCCCCTACCCAAGATCCGCCGGTTTTGACACCGACATTGGTGCTTTCATTGAGAGTTCCTTTGTGAGCGAGATGGAATCGATACCTCACCTTGTCATCAACGAAGAGGTTCGCATCATGGACGCTTTTGTCCCTGGATAGATCTTTGCCTTTGGCAGCGTTGTGCTGCATGCTGATTCCGCTGGCCATCTAGGCCGCGTTGAGAGCTTCGCCCCTGATCAAGAGGTCAGATTTGGAAACTTGGAGTTCTCCGTCGACTCTCGGGGTGACTTGTCACTAATCGGGCTCACAGCTTCGCCTATAGCCCCCGAGGACTCTGAGGCTTTAACCTTGAGCCCCTTCTTCGGACATGCAGATGGGGTCACCCATGGCGATAAGCCGATCTCTTATCCCGGTCTGGCCATTAAGCCAGATGACCGGACATGTGTTCTTTACAAACACTCCCCATGGGTGGACGTCATGGAGGCTAACTCCACGAGTTCCGAACAGCTGGATCCGATCGGACCCTCATCGGTCGACGAGGCCCTGGAGCGATTCTCGTCGATGAATATCACAGACGATCCAGCCCCAATCTACGCTCGGTTCGGTTACAGTGTGGACAGGGACGAATTTTTCGACCCACCCACCACCCACTTGATAGCCACCATCGAAGATTTAACCGACGTGCTGGACTATGCCTCCGAGGAGGCAGAATACATGGATGAAGAGGACCGTGCTCCCACCCTCGTTAACATCGGGAGTTGGACCACCACTTCTACATACGACATCTACATGGTGGATACTCCTGCCACCAATGGCGACAACACGCCTCACAATGACGGTGACAAATCGGGCGATGCGCCATCAAGGCGCCGAAAATCGCATAAGCAGTCCAAAAGCAAGAAGGGAAGAAAAGCTATTATCAGCAATGGGGACGGTAATACCCCCACTGATCATGGCAATCCTGATATCCCCAAACAACCGTTAGAGGGTCAGGAAGGGCCGGAGGACCAAAACAACCCCGATAACGTCAATGACTCCGAGGGCGATGATTATCTTCCCCCCGTTGAGGAGCAAGATATATCGGAAGCTGATGACTTGTACGTCCTTGATAACCTGGAAGATCAGGAAGAAATCAGGCAACGGCTCATAGCAACGGCTCGCAGCCTACAGGCTAAAGAACGACAACTCAAAGTCGAACATGCCGACCTCAATGATCGATGGACGAAAGTCCTCTCAACCGAGGAAGTCTACGGCACCGATCTGTCAAACCAGCCCAAAAGCTACCCTCAAAGAAGGCTATTGCCGCAATTCGATGATGAATTTACGGATACTCCGTCTCCAAACCGTACTCCAGACGACAAGCCGGACTGCCCCCCTCATGGTCGGGACAGGACGACTGACGACGCCGGTTATATACCGGCAGTGCCCCGAAGACGGGGTAAGTAGTCATTAGAGCCTAATGACAGGTTTGACCTGTGAGATGACCTGGATCACAGAGCAGGCCGGACAAGATCCATCTATGGATCCAGAGAGTACTCGCCCGATAGACGCGGGGGATACTGACCATGGTTCGACCAAAACAACAGAGTCCGAGAACGCAATCGGCCCCATACAGACGACGAATATAGGCATGACATAGCACGTGTCAGAGGTGCCACTCACCCACTGTGCTTCACAGATGAGGTAATGCGACATCAGTTCCCTAAGGGGTTTAAACCCGTGAATATAGAACAGTATGATGGGACCACTGACCCAACTGTATGGATTGAGGACTTCCTCCTCCATATCCACATGGCGCGAGGAGATGATCTCCGTGCCATCAAAAACCTCCCCCTTAAGCTTAAGGGGCCAGCTCGACACTGGCTAAACAGCCTCCCCGAAAACACCATTGGATGCTGGGAAGACCTGGAAGATGTGTTCTGCTCTAATTTCCAAATAACCTATGTCCTCCCACCGGACTCTTCCGATCTCAGCAATGTCGTCCAGAAGCCCGACGAGTCTGCTCGACAATTATGGAATCGGTTCTTGACTAAGAAGAACCAAATCATCGATTGTCCGGATGCTGAGGCCATAGCCTCCTCCCAGCACAAAATTCGGGATGAATGGCTGGCCCGCCAGCTAGGCGAGGACAAGCCTCAGACCATGTCCGCCCTTACCTCCCTCATGACCCGCTTTTGCACGGGCGAAGATAACTGGCTAGCAAGACGCGACCACAATTCCGAAGATCCCATGGCACCTGAGGCCCGGGATGGCAACTCAAAGCAAAAGCGCAATAAGAATAAGAGCCTACACAATAATAGTGATGCCGACAACACAACTGCAAATGCCGGATTCCACAACTCCTGACCCGGGAAACGGAAGAAGCCCCCTAAAGGCAACTGTGGCGGACCCACTCAACTCAAGAAAATCATGGAAAGGCCCTGCGAAATCCATGGTACTACGGAAAAGCCTACCAACCACACACACCACAACTGCTGGGTGTTTAAACAGGTTGGCAAGATACCACCCGAAGACCAAGGCAAAAGTTCTCACAGCGAGGACGAAGATGAGCCTCGGGGTCCAATTGGTGGCGGACAGAAGAAATTCCCTCCCAAAGTCAAAACGGTGAATGTGATATACGCCATCCATATACCCAAGAAGGAGAGGAAGCGCTCCTCCGGGAAGTCTACGCGGTGGAACCCGTATCCCTGAAGTATAACCCATGGTCGGCATACCCGATCATCTTTGATCGGCGTGATCATCCGACCAGTATCTGCCATGAGGGTTCGACGGCCCTCGTCCTAGACCCCATCATAGATGGGTACCACCTCACAAAAGTCCCAATGGACGAAGGAAGTAGCCTCAACCTGATTTACTCAGATACGGTGATGGGCATAGATCCATCAAGGATCAAACCCAACAACACTACCTTCAAAGGTGTAATCTTGGGTGTTGAGGCCCAATGCACGTGCTCTGTAACTCTGGAAGTTGTTTTCGGCTCGCCTGATAACTTTCGCAGTGAAGACTTGATCTTCAACATCGTGCCCTTCCGTAGCAGCTATCATGCGCTGCTTGGTCGGACATCATTCACTCGTTTCAACGTGGTCCCACACTATGCATACCTCACGCTCAAGATGCCGGCCCCCAAGGGGGTCATTAATGTCAATGGCAATATCGAACGCTCCGTTAGAACTGAGGAATATGCACTGGCCCTAGCGGCCGAATTCAGTTACAAAGAAGATCGACAAGTTCCGATATCCGCCATAAAGGCAAAGAAGGCTGGGAAGCGAGTTCGGCTTCAGACCAAAAACTCAGACCCTCCCTACTCCCCTCTATAGGGACTCGCCCCCCACCACACAACCCCAAGACCAGCAAAGTACGTGCCGAGCAGGCACAACTTCGCACTTAAGATTCCATGGGTAGCGGTGGGGAAATTAAGATGGGTGTTCGGCCGCCCCGAACTGTTACCATTAACATGTCTTCGGACAACACGCAGGCGCTCCTAAAAGAGCCTGCCTATGGCGTAAAGCTCACCTACAATTTGGCGGCCTCTCAAGATTTTGTTAGCAAAATCCGCCCACCGAACACTAACACCCATCAAGGTGCATCTAAGAGCAGGAGTCAACTAGCAAGGGGGCATATCGAGGACGTCATGTTACCAATTGAGGACCCCTGGTACAACAACTCCTGTATGATTTTATTTCTTATTTTCTTTCACATACTTGTAAACAGATGCTTCAACAATCCGAGTTATAAGAGCTATTGAGAAAATGCAAAATTGCGTGGCGCAAGTTCGCCTCATTTGTTCTGTTTTCGGCACATATTTTTTCGTTTCTCCTTCTTCTCGGTGGGGGGACCGGATCTAAATGCGGTGGCGGGTGCTGACCTTCTTCTTGTGGTTCAGTGACGTAGAATAACTCCTTTTGCCATCCCTTGATGGTGCCAATGAGGGTTCCCGACGGCCACCCAACGCGAGTGAGCTTGCCGATGATGGCCCCGCCACAATCTGCGTGCTTGCCGCTGACGCACTTGGGCTTGATGTTGCAGACTTGTAGCCAGAGCCCGAAGTGTGGATTGATACGCAGGAAGGCCTCGCAGACGAGGATGAACGCAGAGATGTGCATGATGGAGTTCGGCGGGAGGTCATGGAAGTTGAGGCTGTAGAAGAACATCAGCCCCCTGACGAAGGGGTGGAGTGGGAAGCTTAACCCCCTGGTGAAGTGGGGGATGAACACCACCCTCTCGCCTAGCTTGGGGGTGGGGATCACCTCGCCCTCCTCCACTACGCGGTGAGGGATGTTGGCGGGGAGGTAGCCGGCCTTCTTGAGGTGGAGTATGTCATGGTCGGTGACCGTGGAAGCTTCCCACTAGCCGTTGGAGCCTGCCATTGCTGAGCTTGAAGGTGGGGTCGGAGAGACCTAGATCTGTGCTCCGGGGGTGCAAGGGAATGGGAGGCGAACAAGTCGAATGGAGAGCGTGAAAATCCTTTGGGGTTTTCCTTCTCTTTTTGTGAGGCCTATCAATTTGGACTCCCCGTGCAGCGCCGTGAATCCCTCCACTTCCCGAGATGCGCGAGCCGTTGCGTGCACATGATTAAGTATATCCCGTATAAAATGGGGCACGATCGGTATATTGATAGATCATGATGATTAAAACGGCCTCGAACCGCGAATTGAGTCTATGCAACTGGCCTAGCGGTCGTGGTGGGCCGTAGCTTTTTGTCAGAAAGGTCGTCAGAGGGCCGTTGTATACCCCCTGACGTTTGGCCTTCAAAGCCAATCAATTTGCTGTATTCGGATGTGCCACTATGTGGAAAACTGCTTATCATCTGAGGCCGAACTATGGTTCTACGGGAAGGAACTCACCTCGCAAGCCAAAGACTCTGTTCGCGAAGTGATGGGAGCTGAAGACCCTTGGCATTGGAGGCAAGTTCGGGGGCTACTGAGGGAGTCCTGGATTAGGGGGTCCTCGGATAGCTGTCCTATTGTTTATGGGTCGGACTATATGGGCTACTTACCGGACGCAGGAAGATTTGAAGGCCCAGTCTCCAGGATGGAAGCTTCGGGAAGCACGGCTTGTGCTCCACGTTTGATGTAGTAATTAGGCATGTTTATCTCTTCGGCATGTAACTGGCCATGTGTAAACCCTAGGCATCCTCGGCACCTATATAAGCTGGAGGATTTTAGGGTATAAGGACAGAACAACTCCTCTAGGGTTAGCTATTCGATCTCGAGGTATATCAACTATGTAATCCCCCATATCATCGATACAACCAAGCAAGACGTAGGGTATTACCTCCATAGGAGGGCCCGAACCTGGGTAAACTCGTGTCCCCTTCGTCTCCTGTTACCATTGATTCTAGTCTCACTGTTCAGGACCCCCTACCCGAGATCTGTCGGTTTTGACATCGACACCCTCCAACAAGGAGGCCTTCGGCCAAAGTGGGGAAGGGAGGATTCCTACTCCAACCCTACTAGGAGTAAGATTCCTTCTCCCGCTTTGGAACCCCTTTCCACCTCTTCCACCTTTGCGTTTCTCTACCCCAGCCGCAAGGGCCTTTAGTGGGGCTTCGGCCAGCCCACTAGGGTCTGGTTTACCTCCTCCCATAGCCCATGTGGCCCCTTGGGTCGAGACACCCCTCCCGACGGTCCCCCGGTACCCTCCCAGTGAGCCCAAAACTTTTCCGATGACCAAAACATGACTTTCTATATATCAATCTTTACGTCCAGACCATTCCGGAGCTCCTCGTGACATTCAGGATCTCATCTAGGACTCCAAACAACCTTCGGTCACCGCCATACACAACTCTATACTACCGAAATGTTACTGAACCTTAAGTGTGCAGACCCTGCGGGTTCGAGAACTATGTAGACATGACCGAGACACCTCTACGGTCAATAACCAATAGCGGGACCTGGATGCCCATATTGGTTCCTACATATTCTATGAATATCTTTATTGGTTGAACCTCTATGTCAAGGATTCAGTTAATCTCATATGCTGTTCCCTTTGTTCATCGGTATGTTACTTGCCAGAGATTCAATCGTTGGTATCTGTATACCTAGTTCAATCCCGTTACCGGCAAGTCCCTTTACTCGTTCCGTCATACAAGATCCCGTGGCTAACACTTTAGTCACATTGCTTGCAAGGCTTGTTGTGATGTTGTATTACCGAGTGGGCCCTGAGATACCTCTCCGCCACACGGAGTAAAAAATCCCAGTCTTGATCCATACCCACTCAACAGACACTCTCGGAGGTACCTGTAGAGCACCTTTATAGTCACCCAGTTACGTTGCGACATTTGATCCCACAAGGCACTCCTTGAGTGTTAGTGAGTTGCATGATCTCATGGTCATAGGAACAGATACTTGACATGCGGAAAACTATTGCAATAAACTGACACGATCATATGCTATGTTTATAGTTTGGGTCTTGTCCATCACATCATTCTCCTAATGATCCGATCCCATTATCAAATGACATATCATGTCAATGGCTAGGAAACCTTGACCATCTTTGATCAACGAGCTAGTCTACTAGAGGCATACTAGGGACACAGTGTTGTCTATGTACCCACACATGTATTTGAGTTTCCAATCAATACAATTATAGCATGGATAATAAACGATTATAACAAACAAGGAAGTATAATAATAACCAATTTATTATTGCCTCTAGGGAATATTTCCAATAGTCTCCCACTTGCACTAGAGTCAATAATCTAGCTCACATCGCTATGTGATTTGTTATGAATCTCACACCCACTGAGTTCTGGGGTTCGATCATGTTTTGCATGTGAAAGAGGTTTTAGTCAACGGGTCTGCGACATTCAGATTCGTCTGTACTTTGCAAATCTCTATGCCATACTATAGACACTGCTACCATGCTCCACTTGGAGCTATTCCAATTGGCTACTCCATTATACTTATCCGGATTGCTACTAAGAGTCATCCAGATTGGTGTTAAAGCTTGCATCGACGTAACCCTTTACGACAAACTCTTTATCACCTCCATAATCGAGAATTATTTCCTAGTCCTCTAGTTACTAAGGATAATCTTGACCGTTGTCCAGTGATCCACTCCTAGATCACTCTTGTACCCCTTGACAGACTCATGGCAAGGCTCACACAGGTGCGGTACACAACATGGCATACTATACAGAGCCTATGGATAAGGCATTGGGGACGACCTTCGTCCTTTCTCTTTCTTCTGCCATGGTCGAGCTTTGAGTCTCACTCACTCGACACCTTACAAATCAGGCAAGAACTCTTTCTTTGACTAATCCATTCTGAACTCTTTCAAAATCTTGTCAAGGCATGTACTCATTGAAAGTTTTATCATATGTCTTGATATACCTCTATAGATCAAGATTCCCAATATTTAAGTAGCTTCATTCCAGGTTTTCCTCTGAAAAACTCCTTTTGAAACAACCCTTTATGCTTTCCAGAAATTCTACGTCATTTTCGATCAAGAATATGTCATCCACATATACTTATCAGAAATTCTATAGTGCCCTCACTCACTTTATTGTAAATACGAGTTTCTCATTAACTTTGTATAGACTCAACATTTTTGATCACCTCATCAAAGCATATATTTCAACTCCGAGATGCTTGCTCCAGCTCATAGAAGGATCGCTAGAGCTTGCACACTTTTTAGCATCCTTAGGACTGACAAAACCTTCTGGTATATCACATACAACCTTTCCTCGAGTAAACCGTTAAGGAAACGATGTTTTGACATCCATCTACCATATTTCAAAATTGAAAATGCAACAACTGCTAACATAATTCCAACAGACTTTAGCATCACTAACAGTGAGAAAGTCTCATCGTAGTCAATTCCTAGAACTTGAAGAAAACTTCTTTGCGACAAGTCGATCTTTATAAATGGTGGCATTCACCATTAGTGTGTGTCTTCATCTTAAAGGTCCATTTGCACTCAACGACCTGCCGTTCAACGGGCAAGTCTACCAAAGTCCATACTTGGTTTTCATACATGGATCCTTTCTCGGATTTCATGGCCTCTAACCATTTGTTGGAATTCGGGACCATCATCGCTTCTCCATAGTTCATTGGTTTATCGTTGTCCAACAACATGACCTCTAAGACAGGGTTGCCGTACCACCCAGGAGCAATACGTGTCCTTGTCGACCTACGAGGTTCGATAGTAACTTGATCCGAAGCTTCATGATCATCATCGTTAACTTCTTCTTCAACTGACATAGGCTCCACAGAAACATCTTTCTGTGCTGCGCTACTCTCTGATTGAAACAAAAGTTCAACAACCTCATCAAGTTCTATCTTCGTACCACTCAATTCTTTCGATAGAAACTCGTTCTCGAGAAAGGACCCGTTAGCAACAAACACTTTGTGCTTGGATCTAAGATAGAAGGTTCACCCAACTGTTATGTTAGGGTATTCTATGAAGATGCATTTGTCCGCTTTGGGTTCAAGCTCAATAGGTGAAAACCCTTTTTCACATAAGCATCGCAGCCCCAAACATCAAGAAATGATAGCTTAGGTTTCCACCAAACCAAAATTCATACGGTGTCATCTCAACGGTTTTAGATGGTGCCCCTTTGAAAGTGAATGTAGTTGTCTCTAATGCGTAAGCCCACAACGATAGTGGCAAATCGATAAGAGACATCATAGTTCGCACCATATCCAATAGAGCACGACTACGACGTTCTGACACACCACCATACTATGGTGTTCTAGGTGGCATGAGCTGTGAAACAAATTTCACATTGTCTTAAGTTGTATACCAATATCATAACTCAGGTATTTATCCCCACGATCATATCGTAGACATTTTATCTCCTTGTCACGAGGATCTCAAACTTGACCCTGATTTTGTTTGAACTTTTCAAACGTTTTAGACTTGTGTTTCATTAAGTCAGTATCTCCATATCTACTCAAATCACCAGTCAAGGTAGGAAAATAACGATATCCACCGCATGCTACAACACTCATTGGACCAAATACATCAACATGTATCATTTCCAATAAGTCACTTGCCCGCTCCATTATACCGAAAAACGGGGTCTTAGTCATCTTTCCCATGAGGCATGGTCCGCATGTCTCAACCGATTCAAAACCAAATGAGTCCAAAGATCCATCAGCATGGAGTTTCTTCATGCGCTTTACACCAATATGAAATTTAGCGGCAGTGCCACAAGTATGTGGTACTAGCATTATTAACTTTGTATCTTTTGGCATTAATATTATGAACATGTGTATCATACGATCAACATTCAATAAACCATTCTCATTGGGTGCATGACCATTGAAGGTATTATTCATGTAAACAGAATAACCATTATTCTCTAACTTAAATGAATAACCCTATTGGAATAAACATGATCTAATCACGTTCATGCTCAATGCAAACACCAAATAACATTTATTTAGGTTCATCACTAATCCTGAAGGTAGAGAGAGCATGCGATGGTGATCACATCAACCTTGGAAACACTTCCAACACTCATCGTCACCTCACGCTTAGCTAGCCTCCGTTTATTCCATAGCTTTTATTTTGAGTTACTAACATTTAGCAACCGAACCAGTATCGAATACCTAGGTGCTACTAGGAGTACTAGCAAGGTACACATCAATAGCACGTATATCAAATATACTTATGTGAATGTTGCCAGCCTTCTTATCTACCAAGTATCTAGGTTTTTTCCGCTTCAGCGACCGTTCTCCTCATAATAGAAGCACTTAGTCTCGGGTTTGGGTTTAACCTTGGGTTTTATTCATTGGAGCAGCAACTGACTTGCCATCCATGAATTTTCCCTCCTAGCCCTTGCCCTTCTCGAAACTAGTGGTTTCACTAACCATCAACACTTGATGCTCCTTCTTGATTTCTACCTTCGCGGTGTAAAACATCGTGAATAGCTCAGGGATCATTATTTCCATCCCTGGCATTTTATAGTTCATCACAAAGCTCTAGTAGCTTAGTGACAGTGACTTGGAGAACTATATCAATCACTATCTTATCTGGAAGATCAACTCCCACTTGATTCAGGCGATTGTAGTACCCAGACAATCTGAGCACATGCTCACCATTTGAGCTATTCTCCTTCATCTTGCAGGAAAATAATCTTGTTGGAGGTCTCATACCTCTCAACATGGGCACGAGCCTGAGATCCCAATTTGAGCTCTTAGAACATCTCATATGTTCTGTGACGTTCAAAACGTTTTGGAGCCTCAATTCTAAGCCGTAATGCATGACCCACTGAACTATCAAGTAGTCATCAGAACGTGCCTGTTAGATGTTCACAACATCTACATACGACGCTTGAGGGGGTGGCGCATCGAGCGGTGCATTAAGGACAGAAGCCTTCTATGCAGCAATGAGGACAATTCTCAGATCGCGGACCCAGTCCGCATTATTGCTACCATCATATTTGAACTCTATTTCTCTAGGAACATATAAAAAATTCAAGGGAGCTATAGCACGAGCTAGTAATCTACAACATAATTTGCAAAGAAATTTTGAGCATCTTCATGATAATGAGTTTAGTTCATCATATTACTTAAAAACTCCCACTCAAATTGACATCCCTCTGGTCATTCGAGTGTCACATGATCCAAATCCACCAACTCAAGTCCGATCATCACGTGAGTTGAGGTGGTTTCAGTGGTGAACATATTCATGTTGATCATATCTACTATATGACTCATGTTCGACCTTTCTATCTTTTGTGTTCCTAGGCCATGTCTGTACATGCTAGGGTCGTCAAGTTTAACCCGAGTGTTCTACACGTGCAAGGCATGCACCCGTTGTATGTGAATGTAGAGTCTATCACACCCGATCATCACGTGGTGTCTCGACACGACGAACTTTCGCAACGATGCACACTCAGGGAGAACACAATTTGTCTTGAAATTTCAGTGAGGGATCAGCTTATAATGGTACCATCGTCGTAAGCAAAATAAGATGCATAAAAGGATTAACATCACATGCAAATCTTAAGTGACATGATATGACCATGAACTTGTGCTTTAGATCTTCATCTCCAAAGCACCGCATGATCTCGATCATCACCGGCATGACACCATGATCTCCATCAACGTGTCTCCATCGGGGTTGCCGCACCGACTGTTGCTTCCATGACTATTGCTAACTCATAGCGATAAAGTAAAGCAAAAACGGCGAAAATAATTAAAGACAACCCTATGGCTCCTGCCGGTTGCCATATTCATCGACATGCAAGTCGTGATATACTATACAATACATGATCATCTCATACATCACATATATATCATCATGTAATTAGCCATATCACATCACAACATACCCTACAAAAACAAGTTAGACATCCTCTAATTGTAGTTGCATCTTTTACGTGGCTGCTACTGGTATCTAGCAAGAACAATTCTCACCTATGCAAAAACCACAACGGTGATACACATATTGCTATTCAACCTTCTCAAGGGCCGCCTTTGTCGAATCCGATCCAACTAGAGTAGGAGAGAAAGACACCCACCAGCCATCTTTGTGCAACAAAGTCACACTTCAGTTGATGGAACCGATCCTCGTAAGCGTACGAGTAAGGTTGGTCCAAGCCACTTCATCCCACAATACCGCTGAATCAAAAAACGACCAAGGGAGGAAGCAATCTAAGCATCAAAGCCCACAAAATCCTTTGTGTTCTACTTGTGATCTCATCTACACATAGACCTAGCTCATGGTGCCACTGTTGGGGAACGTTGCATGGGAGAAAAAAAATTCCTACGCACACGCAAGATCTATCCATGGTGATGAGCATCTATGAGGGGGAAAGTGGATCTACAGACCCTTGTAGATCGCTAAGCGGGAAGCGTTAAGGAACTCGGTTGATGTAGTCGAATGTCTTCACAATCCAAATCGCCGAGCATCCCGCGATCCAATCACGATCCGTCCAGATCTAGCGCCGCACAGATGGCACCTCCGCGTTCAGCACACGTACAACTCAATGATGATATCTGCCTTCTTGATCCAGCAAGAGGGAGCGGAGAGGTAGATGATTTCTCTGGCAGCGCGATGGTGTGGCGGCGATGGTGGTGGAACTATTCCGACAGGGCTTCGCCTAAGCACCGCCGAACTAGACTAGAGGACAAAACCGATCTAGATGAAGTAGAGGGAGCATATGGAAATTAGGGTTTCCCTCACCTCTAAACCTCTAGTATATATAGGATTAATGGAAGGGAGGCTGCCTTGGCCCCTCCAACAAGGAGGCCTTTGGCCGAAGTGGGGATGGGAGGAGTCCTACTCCAATCCTACTAGGAGTAGGATTCCTTCTCCCACTTTGGAAACCCTTCCCACCTCTTCCACCTTTGGGTTTCTCTACGCCAGACACATGGGCCTTTAGTGAGGCTAAGGACAGCCCACTAGGGGCTGGTTTACCTCCTCCCACAGTCCATGTGGCCCCTTGGGTCAAGACACCCCTCCCGATGGTCCCCCGGTACCCTCCCGGCACTCCCGATACACTACCGATGAGCCTGAAACTTTTTCGGTGACCAAAACAGGACTTCCTATATATCAATCTTTACCTACGGACCATTCCGGAGCTCCTCGTGACATCCAAGATCTCATCCAAGACTCTGAACAACCTTCGGTCACCACCATACACAACTCTATACTACCGAAACGTTACCGAACCTTAAGTGTGCAGACCCTACGGGTTCGAGAAATATGTAGACATGACCGAGACACCTCTACGGTCAATAAACAATAGCGGTACCTAGATTCCCATATTGGTTACTACATATTCTACAAAGATCTTTATCGTTTGAACCTCTATGGCAAGGATTCAGTTAATCCCGTATGTTGTTCCCTTTGTTCATCCGTATGTTACTTGCCCGAGATTCAATCGTCGATATCTGTATACATAGTTCAATCCCGTTACCGGCAAGTCTTTTTACTCATTCTGTAATACAAGATCCCGTGGCTAACACTTTAGTCGCATTGCTTGCAAGGCTTGTTGTGATGTTGTATTACCGAGTGGGCCCTGAGATATCTCTCCATCACACGGAGTAACAAATCCCAGTCTTGATCCATACTCACTCAACAGACACTCTCGGAGATACCTGTAGAGCTCCTTTATAGTCACCCAATTACATTGTGACGTTTGATACATACAAGGAACTCCTCCAGTATCAGTGATTTGCATGATCTCATGGTCATAGGAACAGATACTTGACATGCAATAAACTGACACGATCATATGCTATGTTTATAGTTTGGGTCTTCTCCATCACATCATTCTCCCAATGATGTGATCCCATTATCAAATGACATCTCATGCCAATGGCTAGGAAACCTTGACCATCATTGATCAATGAGCTAGTCTACTAGAGGCATACTAGGGACATAGTGTTGTCTATGTACCCACACATGTATTTGAGTTTCCAATCAATACAATTATACCATGTACAATAAACGATTATCACGAACAAGGAAATATACTAATAACCAATTTATTATTGCCTCTAGGGCATATTTCCAACATGACATACATATTCTTCTTCTTCTTGAGCACATCATGATATATTGAACCTTGAAGCTTGGTACAGAAGGGACGGTTGCGAAGAGCTGATTCTTGTGGATCAATATAGGGGTTGCAACAACGAATGATCCAGAACTCCTTGTTGGGCAACTGAGCCATTGACTGAGTCTTCTTGGACTTGGTTGCAGCCTTCTTGGCCTTCTTATTGGGGGTGCATTGGGGTTGACCATGGCATCTTCTGCAGTGTGGTAGCACTTAGAGCCACAATCACGACTTGGGTTCATCCGATGCTCCTGTTGAGCAGAGCTGCTACCATCTGGAGCACACAACAAAGAGCGACGGAAAAACATGTGTAAACCAAATTCATAAGCCAAAAAGAAAAATATAGAGAGTATTTCTGAAGATACATGGCGAAATATGTGCATTGGGCATCATAGGCGGTAGTACTGCCTACCACAAGCGGTAGTACCATCCGCAAGCGGTAGTACCGATCTAAGGGAGCGGTAGTACTTCTTGGGGCATAGGTTGCTGGGGAAACCACTACCGTGGGTCAGATCCGATACCACCGGTGATGTCAAATGCAAATATTTGCCAATAGAATTTCAAATCTACTTACTAGAAGTCTTCCACATCCAACTCATGCCTCGATTTCACTAAAAATAATCAACAAGCTGTGGCTTATGCAAATATTATGAGGCTGTTAGTGAGAGAAGGCTTGGGTTGGAGACTCAAAAACCAGAAAATTGGAGGGGACACTCCGAGTTTAAATAGTCAAATATAAGAAAAGCAAAGTTGGAGTAAAACAAAAAATTGAACAAGTTCTCAAAAGCAAATACCTCATTAGGAGGGGGCGATGGCCGAAGCCATCTATATTTGAGTCAATTGGTATGGCACCGCAAAGATTTTAACCTTGGGCCCATGACCAAAACTCGTCTTTGAGGCACAAGTACCATCAAAAATGGCTAATGTGAAAGAGTTGAACTATTTATGCATAATGGGGGGAGGGAGAGTTCATTGAGAGACCAACACTCCCCCTATATCCATGCCTACATCTAAGAAAGACAATATGATGAGTTTGGCGGGGTGTGCAAAACTTGAGTCCACATTGCTTGAATCAATGATATTTAGCTCATGACTTTACTCGTGAAATCTTGCGTCATTCAATGGCTTTGTGAATATATCTGCAAATTGATCATGAGTATTGAGATGAATAAGATCAATCTCTCCACGCTTGATATGCTCCCGGATGAAGTGATGATGAATCTCAATATGCTTTGTCTTCCAATGTTGAACCGGGTTGTTGAAGATCTTGATTGCAGTCTCATTGTCACAGTAAATAGGCAATTTGTACAAGTGATACTGTAATCCTTTAAAGTTTGCCTCATCCAAAGCAACTGTGCATAGCAACTTGCGGTGGCTACATACTCGGCCTCGTTGGAAGAGAGAGAAATACAATTTTGTTTCTTTGAAGACCAACTTACGAAAGAGCGACCAATGAATTGGAAACTTCCAGAAGTTAACTTCCTATCCACATGATCTCCCGCCCCATCCAAGTTCGAATATTCCATGAGATCAAATAAAGCACCCTTCGGGTACCACAATCCAAAGTTTGGGGTATGAGCCAAATATCGAAAGATTCGCTTGACCACCACATAATGGCTTTCCTTCGGTGCGACTTGATACTGTGCAGAAATTCCCACACTACACTCGACACAATATACATTCTAGATGCACAAAGATAAAGAAAGGATCCAATCATGGAGCAATATACCTTTTGATCCACGGCTTTGGCATTGAGATCAATGTCAAGTTGGCATTTGAGAGGCATGCGAGTGTTGGCCTTGGCCAACTTGACATCACCCAACTTGAACCTATTGATCATGTCTTGAGTGTATTTTTCTTGGTTGATGAATGTTCCTTGACTTTGTTGCTTGACTTTGAATACAATGGAGAACTTCAACTCTCCCATCATAGACATCTCAAACTCTTTGGTCATTAATGCAGCAAACTCATTGAAAGCTTTGTTTAGGGTAACCAAAGATAATATCATCAACATATAGTTGGCATATGAACAAGTCCCCTTTAACCTTCTTTGTGAAAAGAGTGGGATAAATTTTCCCAATTTCAAACCCACGTTCTTGCAACAACTCGGTAAGGTGCTCATACCACACACGTGGGGCTTGTTTAAGGCCATAGAGTGCCTTATTGAGCTTGTATACATTATTGGGGAACTTGGGATCCTCGAACCCTGGGGGTTGCTTGATATATACCAACTTCTTAAGAGGACTATTAAGAAATGCACTCTTCACATCCATTTGTTGTAATTTGAAATCATGATGAGATGCATATGCAAGCAACATGCAAAAAGATTCAAGGACGACAACGGGAGCAAAGGTTTCACCGTAGTCGATACCCTCGACTTGGAAGTAGCCTTGAGCCACCAATCTTGCCTTGTTGCGAATGAGAACACCGTTCACATATTTCTTGTTCTTGAAGATCCACTTGGTCCCAATGACATTGTGATTCTCGTTTGGTCTTGGCACCAATTGCCACACCTTGTTGCGCTCGAAGTTGTTGAGTTCGTCATACATGGCTTCAAGCCAATCTGTGTCCTTGAGCGCCTCTTGTACCTTTAGGGGTTAAATACAAGAAATAAACGCATTATGTGCACAAAAGTGTCGTCATTTTCTCACGGGGAGTCACGCGAGACGGCAGATGCCATGGGGTGGCTTATCGAGGTGAGGGCAAGGCTGCCGTGGATGATCCGGGACGGGTATGCGAATGGCACGCAGTGTTTTACCCAGGTTCGGGGCTCTCCGGAGAGATAATACCCCTACTCCTACATGTCTGTATATATGTGGTACATTTGGTACATGGTTGCTCCTGGAGCTGTTTGGGGAGGAGAGCCATGAGGCTTCTTGCCTCATACATGAGTGTGAGAGTGGGGATGAGAGTGTTGGAAATATGCCCTAGAGGCAATAATAAATTAGTTATTATCAGATTTCCTTGTTCATGATAATCGTTTATTATCCATGCTATAATTGTATTGATCGGAGACTTAAATGCATGTGTGGATACATAGACAAAACCATGTCCCTAGTATGCCTCTAATGGACTAGCTCGTTGATCAAAGGATGGTTAAGGTTTCCTAGCCATGGACATGAGATGTCATTTGATAACGGGATCACATCATTAGGAGAATGATGTGATGGACAAGACCCAAACTGCAAACGTAGCATATGATCGTGTCAGTTTATTGCTACTGTTTTCCACATGTCAAGTATGTGGTCCTATGACCATGAGATCATGCAACTCACAGATATCGAAGGAGTGCCTTGTGTGTATCAAACGTCGCAACGTAACTGGGTGACTATAAAGGTGCTCTACAGGTATCTCCGATGGTGTCTATTGAGTTGGCATGGATCGAGACTGGGATTTGTTACTCCGCATGACGGAGAGGTATCTCGGGGCCCACTCGGTAATGCAACATCACAATAAGCCTTGCAAGCAATGTGACTAATTGTTAGTTGCGGGATCTTGTATTACGGAAAGAGTAAAGAGACTTGCCGGTAACGAGGTTGAACTAGGTATGGAGATACCGACGATCGAATCTCGGGCAAGTAACATACCGAAGAACAAAGGGAACGTTATACGGGATTAACTGAATCCTTGACATAGAGGTTCGACCGATAAAGATCTTCATAGAATATGTAGGAACCAATGTGGACGTCCAGGTCCCGCCATTGGTTATTGACCGTAGAGGTGTCTCGGTCATGTCTACATAGTTCTCGAACCCGCAGGGTCTGCACACTTAAGGTTCGGTGACGTTTCGGTAGTGTAGAGTTATGTATGGTGGTGACTGAAGTTTGTTCGGAGTCCCGGATGAGATCCCGGACGTCACGAGGAGCTCCGGAATGGTCCGGAGGTAAATATTCATATATAGGAAGTCCCAGTTTGGTTTCCGGAAAAGTTTCGGGCTCATCGGTAGTGTACCGGGAGTGTCGGTAGTGTACCGGGAGTGCCGGTAGTGTACCGGGAGGCCTCCGGGAGGGGTATTTCGACCCCAAGAGGTCCATGGGCTGTGGGAGAATAATAACCAGCCCTTAGTGGGCTGGGAAAACAGCCACAAAGGCCCATGGCGCAGGAGAGAAAGTCCTAAAGCAAAAAGTGGAAAATCAGCCAATAGGAGGCAATCCTACTCCAACTAGGATTGGAGGTGAAGTAGGATTGCTTCCCACCTCCTATTTCGGCCGACCCAAAGGCCTTGGCTGCCTCTCCTCTCCTCTCCTCCTATATATACTAGTGGATTGGGTGGTTTTTGGACAGTATTTTGGGCCACGTGCTACCCGTTACACCGGTGCATAGTTTCTCCTCTAGATCGGTTTTCTGCAGCGCTTAGGCGATGCCCTGCCGGAATTGCTCCACCACCATCACCGGACCGCCGTCACGCTGCCAGTGAACTCTCTCTCCTCTCCACCTCCTCTCGCTGGATCGAGACGGTGGAGATCGTCATCAAGCTGCACGTGTGCTGAACGCAGAGGTGCCGTCCGTTCGGCGCTAGATCGGAAGGACCGTGATCGAGATCACGAGACGGTTCGTGATGTGATCATGGAACGTATCATGATGAGTTCGCGGGACAGATCATGATCAAGATCGTGAGACGGATCGTGATGAGTTCGCGGGACGGATCATGATGTGTTCGCGGGACGGTCCGTGATTGGATCGCGGGACGCTCGGCGATTTGGATCGCGAAGAAGTTCGACTACACCAACCGCGTTTCTTAACGCTTCCCGCTTAGTGATCTACAAGGGTACATAGATCCACTCTCCCTATCGTAGATGCTCATCACCATGGATAGGTTTGCGTGTGCGTAGGCAATTTTTGTTTCCCATGTGACGTCCCCCAACAGTGGCATCATGAGCTAGGTTGATGGTTCGATGAGATCTCGAGTAGAACACAAAAGGTTTGTGGGCGTTGATGCTCAGATTGCTTCCTCCCTTGGTCGGATTTTGGTTCAGCGGGATTGTGAAATGAAGCGGCCCGGACCAACATTACTCGTACGCTTACGAGAGACCGGTTCCCTCGACGCAACTTGTTGCTTAGATGGCTTGCGGGTGATAGTTTCTCTCACTTTAGTTGGATTGGCTCCGACAAAGGCGGTCCTTGAGAAGGTTGAAAAGCAATCTATGTATCACCGTTGTGGTTGATGCGTAGGTGAGAATCATTCTTGCTAGATACCCGTAGCAGCCACGTAAAACATGCAACAACAATTAGAGGACGTCTAACTTGTTTTTGCAGGGTATGTTGTGATGTGATATGGCCAATTACATGATGAGATATATGTGATGTATGAGATGATCATGTGATGTATAGAATTTCACGACTTGCATGTCGTTGAGTACGGCAACCGGCAGGAGCCATAGGGTTGTCTTTAATTATTGTATGACCTGCGTGTCAATCATTAAGCGCTATGTAATGCTTTACTTTATCGCTAAGCGGTAGCAATATAAGTAGAAGCAGGGCTGGTGCCACAACCCCAATGGCAACACATTGATGAAGATCAAGATGATGGAGATCATGGTGTTGTGCCGGTGACGATGGAGATCATGCCGGTGTTTCGAAGATGGAGATCTTAAACACAAGTTCATGGCCATATCATGTCACTTATGAATTGCATGAGATGTTAATCCTTTTATGCACCTTGTTTTGCTTAGTACGGCGGTAGCATTATAAGGTGATCCCTCACTTGAATTTCAAGATGAACTGTGTTCTCCCCGAGTGTGCACCATTGCGAAAGTTCATCGTGTTGAGACATCACGTGATGATCGGGTGTGATAGACCCTACGTTCACATACAACGGGTGCAAGCCAGATTTGCACACGCAGAACACTCGGGTTAAACTTGACGAGCCTAGCATGTACAGACATGGCCTCGGAACACAAGAGACCGAAAGGTCGAGCATGAGTCATATAGTGGATATGATCAACATAATGATGTTCACCATTGAAGCCACCTTAACTCACGTGATGATCGGACTTGAGTTGGTGAATTTGGATCATGTATCACTCGAATGACCCGAGGGATGTCAATTTGAGTGGGAGTTCTTAAGTAATATGATTAATTGAACTCATTATCATGAACATAGTCAAAGTGTCTTTGCAAATTATGTTGTAGATTAATAGCTCGCGCTGTAGCTCCCTTGTATTTTTATTTGTTCCTAGAGAAATATAATTGAAAGATGTTGGTAGCAAAATTGCGGACTGGGTCCGTGATCTGAGGATTGTCCTCATTGCTGCACAGAAGGCTTATGTCCTTAATGCACCGCTCGGTGCGCCACCCCATCTAGCGTCGTCTGTAGATGTTGTGAACATCTGAAAGGCACGTTTCGATGACTACTTGATAGTTTAGTGCGTCATGCATTACGGCTTAGAATTGAGGCTTCGAAATGTTTTGAACGTCACGGAACATATGAGATGTTCTAAGAGCTGAGATTGTGATCTCAGGCTCGTGCCCGAGTTGCGAGATATAGGATCTCCAACGAGATTCTTTGCCTGCAAGATGAAAGAGAATAGCTCAATCGTTGAGCATGTGCTTAGACTGTCTGGGTACTACAATCGCTTGAATCGAGTGGGAGTTGATCTTCCAGATAAGATAGTGATTGATGTAGTTCTCCAAGTCACTGTCACTGAGCTACTAGAACTTGGTGATGAACTATAAAATGCCAGGGAAAGAAATGTTGATCCCTGAGCTGTTCGCGATGTTTGACACCGCGAAGGTAGAAATCAAGAAGGAGCATCAAGTGTTGATGGTTAATCAAACCACTAGTTTCGAGAAGGGCAAGAGCAAGGAGGGAAACTTCATGGATAGCAAGTCAGTTGCTGCTCCAGTGAAGCAACCCAAAGTTGAACTCAAACCCGAGACTAAGTGCTTCTATTATGAGGTGAGAGGTCGCTGAAGCGGAACAACCCTAGATACTTGGTAGATAAGAAGGCTGGCAACATCGATAGAAGTATATTTGATATACGAGTTATTGATGTGTACCTTGCTAGTACTCCTAGTAGCACCTGGGTATTGGATACCGGTTCGGTTGCTAAATGTTAGTAACTCGAAAATAAAAGCTACGGAATAAACGGAGAACTAGCTAAGGGTGAGGTGACGATGTGTGTTGGAAGTGTTTCCAAGGTTGATGTGATCAACATCGCATGCTCTCTCTACCTTCAGGATTAGTGACGAACCTAAATTAATGTTATTTGGTGTTTTGCGTTGAGCATGAACATGATTAGATCATGTTTATTGCAATACGGTTATTCATTTAAGTTAGAGAATAATGGTTATTCTGTTTACATGAATAATACCTTCAATGGTCATGCACCCAGTGAGAATGGTTTGTTGAAATCTTGATCGTAGTATTATACATGTTCATAACATTGATGTCAAAAGATACAAAGTTAATAATGATAGTACCACATACTTGTGGCACTGCCGCTAAATGTCATATTGGTATAAAGCGCATGTAGAAACTCCATGCTAATGGATATTTGGACTCATTCGATTTCGAATCGGTTGAGACATGTGAACCATGCCTCTTGGGCAAGATGACTAAAGGACCCCGTTGGATGGAGTGGGCAAGTGATTCATTGGAAATGATACATGTTGATGTATGCAATCTACTGAGTCTTGTAGCGTGCAGTGGATATCGTTATTTTCTTACCTTCACTGATGATTTGAGTAGATATAGTGTATATTTACTTAATGAAACACAAGTCTAAATCGTTTGAAAGGTTCAAGCAAATTCAGAGTGAAGTTTAAAGATCATCGTGACAAGAAGATAAAAATGACTACGATATGATCGTGGAGGTGAATATCTGAGTCACTAGTTTGGCATACAACTTAAGACAATGTGAAAGTTGTTTCACAACTAAACGCCACCTGGAACACCATAGTGTGATGGTGTGTCCGAACATCATAGTTATGCTCTATTGGACATGGTGCGTGCTATGATGTCTCTTGTCGTTTTACTACTATAATTTTGGGGTTATGCATTAGAGACAACTACATTCACTTTAAATAGGGCACCATCTAAATCCGTTGAGATGACACCATGTGAATTATGGTTTGATAGAAACCTAAGCTGTCATTTCTTAATATTTGGGGATGTGACACTTGTGTGGAAAATGTTTTCACCTAACGAGGTCGAACCCAAGGCAGACAAATTGCATCTTCATAGAATACCCTAAGATCAGTTGGGTGAACCTTCAATCTCAGATCCTAGTGCAAAGTGTTTGTTGCTTAAATGGATCCTTTCTCGAGGAACTGTTTCTCTCGAAAGAATTGAGTGAGAGGAAGATAGAACTTGATGAGGTTGTTAAACCTTTGTTCAACCAGAGAGTAGCGCAGCGCAGAAAGATGTTTCTGTGAAGCCTACGTTAGTTGAAGAAGAAGTTAATGATGATGATCATGAAGCTTCAGGATCAAGTTACTATCGAACTTCGTAGGTCGACAAGGATGTGTACTGCTCCTAAGTGGTACGACAACTCTATCTTGGAGATCATGTTGTTGGACAACGATGAACCTACGAGCTATGGAGAAGCGGTGATGGGCCCGGATTCTGACAAATGGTTAGAGGCCATGAAATCCGAGATAGGATCCATGTATGAAAACCAAGTGTAGACTTTGGTAGACTTGCTCGTTGGACGGCAGGTCGTTGAGTACAAATGGATCTTTAAAATGAAGACAGACACTGATGGTGAATGTCACTATTTGTAAAGCTCGACTTGTTGCAAAGATGTTTGTGACAAGTTCAAGGAGTTGACTACGATGAGACTTTCTCACTCGTAGTGGTGCTAAAGTCTGTTGGAATTATGTTAGCAGTTGCTGTGTTTTCAATTATGAAATCTGGCAGATGGATGTCAAAACATCTTTTCCTTAACGGTTTACTTGAGGAAAGGTTGTATGTGATACAACCAGAAGGTTTTGTCAGGCCTAAGGATGCTAAAAGGTGTGCAAGCTTCAGTGATCCATCCATGGACTGAAGCAAGCATCTCGGAGTTGGAATATACGCTTTGATGAGGTGATCAGAGTTTTGATGTTTATACAAAGTTTACGAGAAACTTGTATTTGCAATAAAGTGAGTGGGAGCACTATAGAATTTCTAATAAGTATATGTGGATGACATATTGTTGATCAGAAATAATGTAGAGTTTCTGGAAAGCATAAAACGGTCATTTGGAAAGTGTTTTTCAAAGGAAGACCTGGATGAAGCTACCTAATTGTTGAGCATCAAAATCTATGGAGATAGATCAAGATGCTCGATGAGACTTTCAATGAGTGCATACCTTGACAAGATTTTGAAAGAGTTCAAAATGGATCAGTCAGAGAAAGAGTTCTCGCCTGATTTGTAAGGTGTGAAAGTTGAGTGAGACTCAAAGCTCGACAACGGCAGAAGAAAGAGAAAGGACGAACGTCGTCCCCTATGCCTTAGCCATAGGCTCTATATTATGTCATGCTGTGTACCGCACCTGTGTGTGCCTTCCCATGAGTCCGTCAGGGGGTACAAGAGTGAACCAGGAGTGGATCACTGGACAGCGGTCAAGATTATCCTCAGTAACTAAGAGACTGAGGAGATGTTTCTCGATTATGGAGGTGATAAAGAGTTCGTCGTAAGGAGTTACGTCGATACAAGATTTAACACTAATCCGGATGACTCGTAGTAGCAATCTGGATACGTATAGTGGAGCAGCCATTTGGAAATAGTACCAAGTGGAGTGTGGTAGCAGTGTTTACAGTTTGACATAGAGATTTGCAAAGTACACACGGATCTGAATATCGCAGACCCGTTAACTATAAGACCTCTCTCACATGCAAAGCATGATCGAGCCCCAGAACTCATTGGGTGTTAGATTCATAACAATGCGAATCACATGGTGATGTGAACTAGATTATTGACTCTAGTGTAAGTGGGAGACTGTTGGAAATATGCCCTAGAGGCAATAATAAATTAGTTATTATCATATTTCCTTGTTCATGATAATCGTTTATTATCCATGCTATAATTGTATTGATCGGAGACTTAAATGCATGTGTGGATACATAGACAAAACCATGTCCCTAGTATGCCTCTAATGGACTAGCTCGTTTATCAAAGGATGGTTAAGGTTTCCTAGCCATGGACATGAGATGTCATTTGATAACGGGATCACATAATTACGAGAATGATGTGATGGACAAGACCCAAACTGCAAACGTAGCATATGATCGTGTCAGTTTATTGCTACTGTTTTCCGCATGTCAAGTATGTGTTCCTATGACCATGAGATCATGCTACTCACAGATATCGGAGGAGTGCCTTGTGTGTATCAAACGTCGCAACGTAACTGGGTGACTATAAAGGTGCTCTACAGGTATCTCCGATGGTGTCTGTTGAGTTGGCATGGATCGAGACTGGGATTTGTTACTCCGCGTGACGGAGAGGTATCTCGGGGCCCACTCGGTAATGCAACATCACAATAAGCCTTGCAAGCAATGTGACTAATTGTTAGTTGCGGGATCTTGTATTACGAAACGAGTAAAGAGACTTGCCGGTAACGAGGTTGAACTAGGTATGGAGATACCGACGATCGAATCTCGGGCAAGTAACATACTGAAGAACAAAGGGAACGTTATACGGGATTAACTGAATCCTTGACATAGAGGTTCGATCGATAAAGATCTTCGTAGAATATGTAGGAACCAATGTGGATGTCCAGGTCCCGCCATTGGTTATTGACCGTAGAGGTATCTCGGTCATGTCTACATAGTTCTCGAACCCGCAGGGTCTGCACACTTAAGGTTCGGTGACGTTTCGGTAGTGTAGAGTTATGTATGGTGGTGACTGAAGTTTGTTTGGAGTCCCGGATGAGATCCCGGAAGTCATGAGGAGCTCCGGAATGGTCCGGAGGTAAAGATTCATATATAGGAAGTCCCAGTTTGGTTTCCGGAAAAGTTTCGGGCTCATCGGTAGTGTACCGGGAGTGCCGATAGTGTACCGGGAGTGCCGGTAGTGTACCGGGAGGCCTCCGGGAGGGGTATTTAGACCCCAAGAGGTCCATGGGCTGTGGGAGAATAATAACCAGCCCTTAGTGGGCTGGGAAAACAGACACAAAGGCCCATGGCGCAGGAGAGAAAGTCCTAAAGCAAAAAGTGGAAAAATCAGCCAATAGGAGGCAATCCTACTCCAACTAGGATTGGAGGTGAAGTAGGATTGCTTCCCACCTCCTATTTCGGCCGACCCAAAGGCCTTGGCTGCCTCTCCTCTCCTCTCCTCCTTTATATACTAGTGGATTGGGTGGTTTTTGTACAGAATTTCCGGCCACGTGCTACCCGTTACACCGGTGCATAGTTTCTCCTCTAGATCGGTTTTCTGCAGCGCTTAGGTGAAGCCCTGCCGGAATTGCTCCACCACCATCACCAGAGCACCGTCACGCTGCCGGTGAACTCTCTCTCCTCTCCACCTCCTCTCACTGGATCGAGACGGTGGAGATCGTCATCAAGCTGCACGTGTGCTGAACGCGGAGGTGCCGTCCGTTCGGCGCTAGATCGGAAGGACCGTGATCGAGATCACGAGACGGTTCGTGATGTGATCACGGAACGGATCGTGATGAGTTCGCGGGATAGATCGTGATCAAGATCGTGAGACGGATCGTGATGAGTTCGCGGGACGGATCATGATGTGTTCGCGGGACGGTCCGTGATTGGATCGCGGGACGCTCGACGATTTGGATCGCGAAGAAGTTTGACTACACCAACCGCGTTTCTTAATGCTTCCCGCTTAGCGATCTATAAGGGTACATAGATCCACTCTCCCTCTCGTAGATGCTCATCACCATGGATAGGTTTGCGTATGCGTAGGAAATTTTTGTTTCCCATGCGACGTTCCCCAACAGAGAGGATGTGAGGGAAGCTAACCCCCTTGAGAGAGTGAGAGGGGGCCTTTATATAGGCATGGATGGGTAGCTTGGGATGTAAGACATAGTGGGTAGCTTACATCCCAAGCAGCTTGAGGTGTAAGCTACCTTGGGTAGCTTACAAGTCAAGCCACATGTAACTTGTGGACTAAGCTATGTCTATCCCCTGGTGTACTTTATAAATTAGTATCCAAGGGGCAGGTTACACTGTAGAGAGTATTACATGACGCACGTACAATGTGCTCCTGCTCGCCAATAGCGCACCGCCATGAGATATGGTCGTCAGGTCCGCACGTGTTCGATGGGACGTCGGGAGCTGACTTCGGCAGGCTGCAACCGGACAGGAGGAGCCAAATGGGAGGAGCCGGATAGGGGGAGCTAGACAGGTGGAGGCTGCCGAGCCGGACGGGTGGAGGCTGTCGAGCCAGACGGAAGGAGGCTGTCGAGCCGGACGGGAGGCTGCCGAGCCGGACGGGAGGCTGCTGAGCCGGACGGATCGAGGCCGCCGAGTTAGACGGGTGAAGGCTGTCGAGCCGGACGGATGGAGGCTATCGAGCCGGACGGGAGGCTGCCGAGCCGGACGGGAGGCTGTCGAGCCGGACGAATGGAGGCTGCCGAGCCGGACGGGTGGAGGCTGCCGAGCCGGACGGGTGGAGGCTGTCGAGCCAGACGAATGGAGGCTGCCGAGCCGGACAACTACAATGTCGTCAGCTACAGTGTCGCTAGCTCACTTCTTCGTTTGTCTTGTTGATTTGTGGGGTTCGCATACCAAGGATGGGTCCCCTGATGTTTAAAAAAATGTTGAGTCATCTCCTTGAGCCTACCCGGGGGTAGTCCCCACGACAGTAGCCTCCGCGCCTCTGGGCGACTTTGGATAGTCGGGCGGAGGGTTTATGCTGGTGGAGTTGTTGTTGCAAAAGTTGTCGACGGCGGTTGATCACGGGTTGGGGAGGACGCGGCTTGCTTCCAGCGGGGGCACGCCAGCGCACCCGCTGGGTGTAGCCTCCGAGCCTCCGAGCGACTCGACGAGTCAGGAAGAGGGTCTTTGCTGTTGCTGAAGTACACGGTGGCGTCAAGGATGCCGGGCATGGACACGGAGTCCACCGGCTAGCAGTTTCCGGCGGGGGCGCGCCAGCGCACCCGCTGGGTGTAGCCTCCGAGGCTCTGGGCAACTCGACGAGTCGGGCAGAGGGTCTTTGCCGTTTGCTGAAGTAGACGGTGGCGTCGAGGATGTCGGGCGAGGCACTGCCGAAGGCGGATGCGGGGTCCATCGGCTGTTGGGCGTGGTGCCTTGCCGAGGGTGGATGCGAGGTCAGCCAGCTGTCGAGCGTGAGGCGCTGCCGAGCGCGGACGGAGGGTCCGCCGGCTTGTGGGTGCAGAGCCCTGTCGAAGGCGGACGTGGGGTCTGCCGGCTGTCGAGCGCGAGGCACTGCCGGGCGTGAATGGACAGTCTGCCGGCCCGTGGGCATGGAGCCCTGCCGAAGGCGGACGCGGGGTCCACTGGCTATCGAGCGCGAGGCGCTGTCGGGCGCGGACAGAGAGTCCGCCGGCTGATGGGCGTGTGGCCCTGCCGAAGGCGGACGCAGGGTGCGCCGGTTGTCGAGCACGAGGCACTATCGGGCGTGGACGGAGAGTCCGCCTGCTGATGGGCGCAGAGCCCTGCCGTAGGCGGACGCGGGGTCCGCCGGCTGTCGAGCGCAAGGCGCTACCGGGCATGGACGGAGGGTCCGCCGGCTGGTGGGCGCGGAGCCCTGTCGAGAGTAGCCTCCGAGCCTCTGGGTGTGGAGTTTCCTCATGGAGGATCATGCAAAAGACAAGGTTAAGTAGGCACAGATATATCGAATATTTTATTTTGGTAGTGCATGAGCTTTATGCAAAGGGTGCCGACTCGGTTTCGTCGGAGCCCCCTTAAGTCTTTTTCATGTTCTCTCCGCTCTTTGGCTTCTACTCTTGCTAGCCAGACAGCCGGGAGCTGGTCTATAGCTGAGACTAAGAGTGGGCCGCAGAATGGAGCGTATAGTATTCGGACTCTGGGAGTAGACTCGACCAAGTAGATACTCATAAATGAAACGACCGGGTCTCCCAAGCCATTTTCTCCCTGGATGCTTTTCGCGTGTGGTGACCTCCAGCTTTTGCTCTCGCTAGCCGAACAACCACGGTGTGGTCTATAGCTGAGACAAAGAGTGGGCCTTCAGTCCCGTGTATGCTACTGAGCCGTCCCGCGGGAACGAACGTATCGGGCCAAGCAGCCAGCCCTAGGCCAGGGCAAACAGTAAAGTCGCAGAATAAATGCGGAGATGGACCCCGAGGGTCGCTCGGGGTTGTGCGGGTGGAGACCTCACATTGCATTTGGGTGCCGGCGAGGCGGTTTTGTCGATGTCGGCCAATGAGGTTTGTAGCCAACATGGTCCTATTGACGCGCGCGAGACGCTGTCGGGCGCGGACTTGGGGTCCGTCGGCTGATTGGCGCGAGGCGCTGCCAGGCGCGGTCGCAGGCTCCCCCGGCTGGTGTGCGTGAGGCGCTGCCAAGCGCGGACACGGGGTCCGCCGGCTGGTGTGCGCGAGGCACTACCGAGCACAGAAGCGGGGTCCGCCGGCTGGTGTGCGTGAGGCACTGTCGAGGGCAGACGCGGGGTTCGCCGGCTGGTGAGCGCGAGGTGCTGCCGAAGGCGGACGCAGGGTACGCCAACTGATGAGCGTGAGGCGCTGCCGAAGCCGGACGCGGGGTCTGCCGGCTGATGAGCGCGGGGCGCTGCCGAAGGCAGACGTGGGGTCCGTCGGCTGATGAGCACGAGGCGCTGTCGAAGGCGGACGCAGGGTCCGTCGGCTGATTAGCACGGGGTGCTGCCGAGGGCGGACCCGGGGTCCGCCGGTTGATCAGCGCGAGGGCGCTGCTGAAGGCGGACGTAGTGTCCGCCGGCTGTTGAGCATGGGGTGCTGCCGAAGGCAGACGCGAAGTTCGCCGGCTGATGAGCACGAGGTGCTACCGAGGGTGGACGCGGGGTCCGCCGGCTGATGGGCACGGGGCGCCGCCGGGCACAGACACGGAGTCCTCTGGCTAATGGGCACGGAGCCCTGCCGGGCAAGGACACAAGGTCCACCGGCTGATTTGCACGAGGCGCTGCCAAAGGCGGACGCGGGGTCCGCCGGCTAGTTTGCGCGAGGCGCTTCCGAAGGCGGGCGCGGGGTCCGCCAGTCGGTGTGCATGAGACGTTACCGAGGGTGGACGCGGGGTCCGCCGGCTGATGAGCGTGAGGCGCTGCCGAGGGCGGACGCAGAGTCCGCCGGCCGATGAGTGCGAGACGCTGCCGAGGGCGGACGCTAAGTCCGCCGACTGATGAGCGCGAGACGCTGCCGAGGGCGGACGCGGGGTCCGTCGGCTGATGAGCGTGAGGGCGCTACTGAAGGCGAGGCGGAGTCCGCCGGCTGATGAGCACGGGGTGCTGTCGAGGGCGGACGTGGGGTCTGCCGGCTGATGGGCACGGGGCGCCGCCGGGCACGGACGCGGAGTCCGTCGGCTAATGAGCGCGGGGCGTTGCTGAAGGTGGACGCGGGGTCCGCCGACTGATGAGCATGGGGTGTTGCCGAGGGTAGCCTCCGAGACTCCGGACGAGGAGGTTCATTGCTTTTTTGACGTCGTTGAGGTGGTTGTTGACGAAGACAGCCGGCGTGGCTTGGCGCTTGCGGAGCGCACCAACACACCCGCTGGGTGTAGCCTTCGAGCCTTCGGGCGCTCGAAGGGGGTCCCGGCCGGTCGGATCTGACCGAATGGGCGTCGAGGCGGCCGGGTGGACGGGCTGGCTCCTTAGCCGGCCAGGCATCGAAGGTTGCAGGTAGACCGGTCGGCCAGACAAGGCGGGCTGCGGTGGGCCATCCGAGTGGCAAAGCAGGCGGACGGTCATGCAAAAGGTTTTCTTTTTGCCGTCGGCCCAATTTGCTTTTCTCTGACAGCTGGCTGGAGACCTCGCGAAAAGGTAACTAGCCAGAGCCGCGAGGGGCAACCGGCATTGGTGAGCCGGTCAGGGGGCAAGCGGCCGTGGCGACGTGGGCGTGCGTGCGCGGAGGTGCTGAGCAGGCCGGGCCAGCGTAGGTGTGGCCGGGCGGTAAGGTCGAGGCGGAGCAGAGCCGGCGGGCAGCCGGAGCCGGCCAGGCCGAGGCCACGCGAGCGTCGGGTCGGTGCAGGCGACGGGTGGAGCCGGCGAGCGGCGGGCCGGCCAGGCCGAGGCCACGCGGGCGCCGGGCGGTGCAAAGGCCGGCGCGCGTGGCGCGACAGGAGGCGGGGCCGGCCGGGGGCGCGGTGGTGTCGCAGGCAGAGCCGGCTACGGGAGTACGGGTGCGGGTGCCCAGCCTAAGCCGTAAGGGGCGGGCCGGAGCCGGCTAGAGCAGGGAGGCACGGGAGGCCGTAGGTGGTCGGACGGCCGGGGCGACAGGGCACCGGCAGCGCAGTCGTGAAGACCAAAGAGGGAGGCTAGCCGGTGGGCGGCCAGCCGGAGCGGGCGTGCAGCCAGCCGAGGGCGCGCGGAACTGGAGGCGGCCGGCCCCGGGGCTACGGGGGCACCGACAGCATAGTCTCGGAGACCGGCGAGGTTGGCCAGCCGGTGGGCGGCCAACCGGAGAGGCGCGAAACCGGAGGCGGCCACCCCGGGGCAACGGGGGCACCGCCGGCGCAGTCGGGAGACCAGCGAGGGTGACCAGCCGGTGGACAGAGCAAAGCAGGAGCCGTGACGGGTGAGACGGTGCGAACGTGCCGTCCCTTGTGGTCGGCAGGGGGTTGGAGTGAAATCGAGGTGGGCAAGGCCGGCGGAGGGGCCGCGCCGTCCCCCGTGGCCGCCACGGGAGCCTGTTAGCGTCGAGCCCCTAGGCGCCGCCGGTGAGACGACGGTAGCGCCACGATGGTGATGACGAGGCCGGCGGCGAGGACGTCCCGTCTCGTGCGGCGGTCCCGAGAGCGTGTTGGTGTCGAGCTCCCGAGCACCACCAGAGAGACAAAGTGAGTGCTGCGGTGGCGATGACGAGGCCGGAGGCGAGGACGCGGCGCCGCGCGCACTTGCCCCGGGGGCATGTTGGAGTCAAGCCCCCTGAAAGATAGCGGTGACGCCGTCGGCAACGAGGACGCGGCGTCGCATGCATTTGCCCCAAGGGCAAGTTGGAGTCGAGCCCTCGGAAAGATAGCGGCGATGCCGCGGTGGTGATGATGAGACCGGCAGCGAGGACGCGGCGTCGCATGCATTCGTCCCGGGGGCGAGTTGGAGTCGAGCCCCCGGAAAGATAGCGGCGACCCTGCGGCGGTGATGTCGAAAAGGGTCCCACCCGGACCGTGGATCCAACAGCAGCGGGCCGCACGGTGGGCGCCAACTGTCATCATTTTCTCACAGGGGGGAGGGGGTCGCGCGAGACGGCAGATGCCATGGGTGGCTTATTGAGGTGAGGGCAAGGTTGCCTTGGATGATCCCGGACGGGTATGCGAATGGCATGCAGTGTTTTACCCTGGTTCGGGGCTCTCCGGAGAGATAATACCCCTACTCATGCATGTCTGTATATATGTGGTACATTTGGTACATGGTTGCTCCTGGAGCTGTTTGGTGAGGAGAGCCATGATGCTTCTTGCCTCATACATGAGTGTGAGAGTGAGGATGAGAGGATGTGAGGGAAGCTAACCCCCTTGAGAGAGTGAGAGGGGCCTTTATATAGGCATGGATGGGTAGCTTGGGATGTAAGACATAGTGGGTAGCTTACATCCCAAGCAGCTTGAGGTGTAAGCTACCTTGGGTAGCTTACAAGTCAAGCCACATGTAGCTTGTGGACTAAGCTATGTCTATCCCCTGGTGTACTTTATAAATCAGTATCCAGGGGGCAGGTTACACTGTAGAGAGTATTACATGACGCGCGTACAGTGTGCTCCTGCTCGTCAATAGCGCGCCACCATGAGATATGGCCGTCAGGTCCGCACGTGTCCGATGGGACACCAGGAGATGACTTCGTCAGGCCGTAACCGGACAGGAGGAGCCAGACGGGAGGAGCCGGACAGGTGGAGGCTGCCGAGCCGGACGGGTGAAGGCTGCCGAGCCGGACGGGTGGAGGCTGCCGAGCCGGACGGGTGGAGGCTACCAAACCGGACGGGTGGAGGCTGTCGAGCCGGACGGAAGGAGGCTGCCGAGCTGGACGGGAGGCTGCCGAGCCAGATGGGTGGAGGCTGTCGAGCCGGACCGGTGGAGGCTGTCGAGCCAGACGGGTGGAGTCTGTCGAGTCGGACGGGAGCCTGCCGAGCCGGACGGGAGGCTGCCGAGCCAGACAGGTGGATGCTGCCGAGCCGGACGGATGGAGGCTGCCGAGCCGGAGAGCTACAGTGTCGTCAGCTATAGTGTCGTTAGCTACAATGTCGTCAGCTCACTTCTTTGTTTGTCTTGTTGATTCGTGGGGCTTCGCATACCGGGGATGGGTCCCCCAATGTTTAAAAAATGTTGAGTCGTCTCCTTGAGCCTACCCGGGGGTAATCCCCCTGACAAAAAGTTTGTTAATTGTCTACGAGTGGTCACCCCTTTACTCAACCTTCCGCGGACGTTCTCCAAAACATGTTGTTTATGTTTAAGCTTGGAAGCTATCTTGGCGGCTCGTCTTTCTAAAATCTCCTCCATGGAAGGTTGATGAGCATCATCTTGACAATCTTGAGCGCTGATACGTCTCCATCGTATCCACTTTTACAAACTCTTTTGCCCTTGTTTTGGACTCTAATTTGCATGATTTGAATGGAACTAACCCGGACTGACGTTGTTTTCAGCAGAATTGCCTTAGTGTTATTGTTGTGTAGAAATAAAACTTCTCAGATCGTCCTAAAAATTTACGGAGAATATTTTTGGATTTAATAAAAAATACTGGTGCAAGAATCAACCAGAGGGGGGTCACCTGCAGGCCACAAACCTGCTAGGTGCGACCACCCCCTGGCCATGCCTAGCAGGCTTGTGGGGCCCTCGTGGCTCCTCTGACCTCCTCTCCAGCTCCATATAACCCTATTCACGGAGAAAAAATCAAAGAGAAGATTTCATCGCGTTTCATGATATGGAGCCGCCGCCACCTCCTGTTCTTCCTCGGGAGACCAGATTTGGAGTCTGTTTTGGGCTCCGGAGAGGGGAATTCGATGCCATCATCATCACCAACCATCCTTCATCACCAATTCCATGATGCTCTCCGCCGTTCGTGAGTAATCCCATTGTAGTCTTGCTGGACGGTGATGTGTTGGATGAGATTTACCATGTAATCGAGTTAGTTTTGTTAGGGTTTGATCCCTAGTACACTAGTAGAAAACAGGGCTTTGGTCCAGGCCAGGCCAGCCCATTAGTCCCGGTTCAGTCACGGACCAGGACCAATGGGGGCAATGGTCCCGGTTCATGAGGCCAGGGGGCCGGCCGGGCCACATGGGGCATTGGTCCTAGTTCTTCGGACACCTTTGGTCCCGGTTCCTGACACGAACCGGGACCACTGTGCCTCGCTCCTGGCCCACAACCATTGGTCCTGGTTCGTGGATGGAATCGGTACTAAAGGGGGTCCTTTAGTCCTAGTTCCAGCCACAAACCGGGACCAATGAGATGCCTATATATACCCCCTCGCCGGCAAGCAGAGCACTCCACACTGCTCTGTTCTTTTGGCCGGCGAGGGAAGAGCTTTGTGGTGCTCTAGCTCACCTCCTATGCACATGAGGTGTTCGATGAAATGCCCAAGCCACATTTAAGCTTTCTCCTCTCGAAGTTCCTTGTCCAAGCTCCATTTTACTCAAGATTTGTCTAGGTTTGGCAGTCCGTCCTGTCTCGGCCCCGTCCTCACCGCCGTCGATCGCCCGCGCCCATCTAGGCACCGACACCACCGTGGTTAGCCTCTTCTTCTTATCTTCTTTCTAAAAGAATTTTTTACTTGTATGATTTAGATAGATACTTGTGTAGTTTTCTTACTTTTATTATTGTATTTATTTTGGTCACTATTGTATTTGGCTTTAATTTGATGATGAATTTCTATTAATTTGGTCACTTCTGTATTCATGATATGTTGTAATGGTTTTTAATACACTTTATTATATAACGCACTCAGAGGAACCGACAATGGATGTACGGTGACTGACGCACCTCCGAGTATATTAAGGGCCTGCATAATATTCTCGAAGCGGCTGAGGCAAACAAGCAGAATGGTTTTATTCATTGTCCATGTATTGTTTGTGAGAATACGAAGGCTTTCTCCAACTCTAAAACCCTTCACTTCCACCTGCTTGAGAAGGGTTTTATGCCACACTATATTGTTTGGACCAAGCACGGAGAAAGAGGGGTTATGATGGAAGACAACGAAGAAGACGAGGATGATGGAAACTATGTGCCTCCTGAATACGGTGATGCTGCAACGGGGGAAGATGAAGATCAAGAGGAACCAGGCGATGTGCCCGATGATGATCTTCGCCGGGTCATTGTTGATGCAAATAGACAATGCGAAAGTGAAAAGGAGAAGTTGAAGTTCGATCGCATGCTAGAGGATCACAAAAAAGTGTTGTACCCCAATTGCAAAGATGGCAACACAAAGCTCGGTACCACACTAGAATTGCTGCAGTGGCAGGCATAGAATGGTGTAACTGACAAAGGATTTGAGAAGCTACTGAAAATATTGAATAACAAGCTTCCAAAGGATAACGAATTGCCCGACAGTACTTACGCAGCAAAGAATGTTGTATGCCCTCTATGATTGGAGGTGTAGAAGATACATGCATTCCCTAATGACTACATCCTCTACCACGGTGCGTACGAGGATTGGAACGCATGCTCGGTATGCGGTGCACTGTAGTATAAGATCAGACGAGATGACCCTGGTGATGTTGACGGCGAGTGCCCAAGGAAGAGGGTTCCGGCCAATGTGATGTGGTATGCTCCTATAATACCACTGTTGAAACATCCTTTTAGAAACAAAGAGCATGCCAAGTCGATGGGATGGCACAAAGAGGACCGTAAGAAAGACGGGAAGTTGAGAGCACCCGCTGACGGGTCGCAGTGGAGAAAGATCGAGAGAAAGTGGATCGACTTTACAGGTGACCCAAGGAACATATGTTTTAGTTTAAGTGTAGATGGCGTTAATCCTTTTGGGGATCAAAGCAGCAAGCATAACACATGGCCTGTGACTCTATGTATGTATAACCTTCCTCCTTGGTTGTGCATGAAGCGGAAGTTCATTATGATGCTAGTGCTCATCCAAGGCCCTAAGCAACCCGACAATGACATTGATGTGTACCTAAGGCCATTAGTTGATGAACTTTTACAACTATGGAATGTAAGAGGTGTACGTGTGTGGGATGAGAACGAAGGGGAGGAATTTGACCTACATGCATTGCTGTTTGTAACCATCAACGATTGGCCTGCTCTCAGTAACCTTTCAGGACAGACAAACAAGGGATACCATGCATGCAAACACTATTTAGATGACACCGATAGTATATATTTGGAGAAATGCAGGAAGAATGTGTACCTGGGGCATCATCGATTTATTCCGACCAACCATCAATGTCGAAAGAAAGGAAATCATTTAAAAGGTGAGGCAGATCACAGGAAGAAGCCCGCCCTCCGTACTGGTGATCACATACTTGCTGTGGTCAATGATTTACAAGTAATCTTTGGAAAGGGTCCCGGCGGACTATCTGTTCCGAATGACGCTGAGGGACGCGCACCCATGTGGAATAAGAAATCTATATTTTGGGACCTACCCTATTGGAAAGACCTAGAGGTCCGCTCTGCGATCGACGTGATGGACGTGACGAAGAATCTTTGCGTGAACCTGCTGGGCTTCTTGGGAGTGTATGGGAAGACAAAAGATACACCGGAGGCACGCGAGGAACAACAACATGTGCATGAAAAAGACGTCATGCATCCACAACAGTATGAAGGTCCTTCCAGCTATACTCTTACCAAAGAAGAGAAGGAAATCTTCTTTGAATGCCTGCTCAGTATGAAGGCCCCGTCTGGCTTCTCATCGAATATAAAGGGAATAATAAATATGGCAGAGAAAAAGTTCCAGAACCTAAAGTCTCATGACTGCCACGTGATTATGACACAACTGCTTCCGGTTGCATTGAGGGGGCTTCTATCGGAAAACGTTCGATTAGCCATTGTGAAGTTATGTGCATTCCTCAATGCAATCTCTCAAAAGGTGATCGATCCAGAAATCTTGCCAAGGTTAAGGAGTGATTTGGTGCAATGTCTTGTTAGTTTCAGGCTGGTGTTCCCACCGTCCTTCTTCAATATCATGACGCAGGTCCTAGTTCATCTAGTCGACGAGATTGTCATTGTGGGCCCTGTATTTCTACACAATATGTTCCCCTTTGAGAGGTTCATGGGAGTCTTAAAGAAATATGTTCGTAACACACTAGGCCAGAAGGAAGCATCTCCATGGGCCATCAAACAGAGGATGTCATTGGGTTTTGTGTTGACTTCATTCCTGACCTTAAGAAGATTGGTCTCCCTTAATCGCGGTATGAGGGGAGACTGACTGGAAAAGGCACGCTAGGAGCAGACTCAATAATATGTAGGGACGGGCATTCTTGGTCTCAAGCACACTACACAATTCTATAGAATTCTATGTGGGTGAAATGATGATGCCATGCCAAATTTCAACCTTTTCAGAGTTCATTTGAAGTGCTTTTAAATTTAGGGATATTTTAGCTCAAAATAAATGATGAAATGCATGAAAAATAGCAAATGAAGTCAGAAAAGGGTTGAAAAGGGACGATGTGGCTTTGAATGGTGCATATTGAATGCATAAAAAGTCTTGAGTTCAAATATGTTTAAAAAATTGAAATCCTTTTGCAACAGACGTGTTTTCATGCGAAACCCTGATACTTTGAAAGAGATTCTCTATTTTGTACACGAAGTGCATCCAGTTTTTGCCGTAACCCTCTCAACTTTTTAACAAATGCTATGTGGGTGAAATGATGATACCATGCCAAGTTTCAACCATTTCAGAGTTCATTTGCACTGCTTTTCAATTCAGGGTCATTTTAGCTCAAAATAAATGATCAAATGCATGAAAAATAGCAAATGAAGTCAGAAAAGGGTTGAAAAGGGATGATGTGGCTTTGAATGGTGCATATTGAATGCAGAAAAATTATTGAGTTCAAATATGTATACAAAATTTGAAATCCTTTTGTAACAGACATGTTTTCGTTCGATAAAAGTTATATAACTAAACTTGATATTATATACAATTCATGCAACTAAAATTATCAAAGTTATGGTTGTTAAAAACGTTAATAGAAAAAAGAATATTCATAAATTATTTTTTGCTAAGAACTTCTAATATGCAAAAAAACAAAAAAAAGTGAAAATAGATGCGCTTATAGGGAAAATTCAACTTAAATTCAAAGTGCTAGTAAGCACATACTAGCATTTTGAACTTAGGTCAAATTTTCCGTATAAGGGCATCTATTTTCACTTTGAGAGGAGCTCAATGTAGCAGCCGCGGTGGGGCTTATAAACAGGTTCGGGCAACCTTCGCTTGGCGAGGTGGGACTAAACTCCCACCACACCGCTGTGCAAGGCCATTGGTCCCGGTTGGTGGCACAAACCGGGACCAATGTCTACCTTTGGTCCCGGTTGGTGGAAACAACCGGGACCAAAGGTCTTTGCTTCCCGCCCTGTGGGCTGATGAAAAGGGACCTTTCGTCCCGGTTGGTGCCACCAACCGGGACCAAAGGTCCCTATTTCCCGCCCTTTGGGCTGACAAAAAGAGACCTTTGGTCTTGGTTGGTGGCACCAACCGGGACTAAAGGTTGGCATTGGTCCCAGTTGGTGCCACGAACCGGGACCAGTGCTTCTTCTATATAAGGAGCACTTAGCAAATTTCGCAGGTTTCATCGCCCTCCCCGTTGCCCCCGTCGCCCCCATCGCCGCCCCGCTCCCGTCACCGCCCCCGCCTCCCCCATTGCCGCCACGTCCCCGTCACCGCCCCCATCGCCCCCGTTGCCGCCCCGCCACCCCCGTCGCCCCGTCGCCCCCGTCGCCCCTGTCGCCCCCGTCGTCGTCCCTGCCACCCCCTTCACCACCCCTTCCCCGTCGCCTCCCCCGTCACCCCCGTCGCCGCCCCATCCTCGTCGCCTCTCCGTCGCAGCCTTGCCCCCATGGCCGCCCTGTCACCTCCTCGTTGCTGCCCTCGCTATGAGCCGCCGCCGCCCCTGCTCTGTGGATTTTTTAAATATATGTTGATTTTTTATATGATGAATGTTTATGTTTTAGTTGTTTTATGTTTTATTTAATTATTATGAGTCTTAGGAAAAATCAGTATGTGTATGTTAGATTACAAAAAAATTCTTGGTTTTATGAAAAATTAGTGATTAAACGATAAGAAAACGTTCTCGTAGGAATTTGTCTCGATGCCGACGATGCCCGACCTGCATCCTCGTCGTCGAGCGGTCCGTGATAGCCTGCTTCATAGGCACCATGTCCGGGACTGAGCTCCGTCGGGCTAGCACTAGGAGGTGCTACCTTCCCGGGCTCGGAGGTTGGTGAGGAATCTAGGTCTCGTCGTTGACCCGGAGCTTCTGTGGTGGCGGTCACGTGGGCCACTTTCGGCGCGTAGGGAGTGGGCCCCCGCGGAGGTGGTTCGTCGCCATGTCAGGGAGGAGGACGAGCACGTCCGTCGCAACATGGCGGCATTGGACGCCAGGTTCAACAATACCTGGCAGATTCTTTAGGGATCTCACACGAGTTATGATCCTGTGATGGTTCCTTATCTTTGGGTGTGCATCGCTGGCGACTCAGAGACCGCTAGTGAACCTAGTTCACCGTCCTCCATGTTGGATTCTAGGATATTCAATCTGAATTAGTGATCTTATATGATAATATTCGAGATGTATTAGTTAATATTTGATGATGCATTAACTGGATTGTTCGGGATGATGTATTAGTTAATATCGAGTGCTTGTGATTTGCCAGTCATTCCAGCAAAACATAGGGAATTTTTTCTATGTCATTGCTCGATATATGGAACGGGTTGACTTTAGATCTGTTTCGGCTCCTTGTCTGTCTTTCAGTGAGGGAGAGTGTCCACCATATATATATATATATATATATATATATATATATATATATATGAGAGGAAGAATCCCGACTGTTGTCGTGGGGGTCGCTTCTCCTTCGTTCCTGTGTGCTAGACATTCTGGTGTAATGCACTTGGGGACGAATGGAGGAGACACCATCACCGACGGTCGCAATATCAGAGGGAGTGACCACCATATATGTGAGATGAGAGTTTACGAAGGAAAGACTCCATAGACCTAAAGTCAACCCGTTGCATATTGAGTAATAGTGATCTATGTGTTGATCAGTTTCCTGGTAGTTTCCTTCGATCGATTTTAAATATTTAAAATCATTCGAAGGAAATACTAGTGATCTTATATGATAATATTTGAGATGTATTAGTTAATATTTGATGATGTATTAATAACTGGATTATCCGAGATGATGTATTAATGATATTATATTCGAGTTCATTATAAATGTATTAGTGATATTTTATCGGTATAATGCGTGTGTGACTTTCGGTCTGTCATTGCTCCTTGTGTGACTTTCATGTGTGTTCTTGATGGAGGAATCCCGACTGTTGTCGTGGGGGGCGCCTCCTCTTTTTTCTCTTCTTTGCGATATACTCGTCGGTATAATGCGCAAGAACAGAAGAGGGGGGCGTCCATCACCGGCGGTCAAACTATTTTTGTGAGAGAGTGCCCACCAACATATATACACAACCATATCAGTGTGAGAGAGAGCGCACCAACACACCATGAGATATGAGAGTTATTTAAGGAAAGCCTAGACGGACCGAAAGGCACACACGCATTAGGATCCAAAGCGTGCCGTAATTCTTGAATTAGGAACACAGGAAATGTCATCGTCATCAGACGACGATAGGATCCAAGCATGTGAATTATGCGGCGAAGATAAGGGTCTTTGTGACCAGCCTAGGCTGCGAGACAGCAGGTCCTTCACCATGAAGTTTTACGAGGACTTTGATATTTCTACGGTACGCAACGATGATAACTGTTTTTTCGTAATTAAGCATGACTTTTGTTTCTTTCCTTCAACGCATAATTTTTGTTTTATACAATTCGACTAGTTCTTCCCCTGTCATGCAAGACGATATTTCTTGGAGAGGCTCGGTTTTAAAGAGCACGAGAGTTTTGAGACGAGGATAGCCAACCTGAGGACTAAACATGTTCACACATTTCTTGGGAAAGTAATGAATGAACTTAATAACACAGAATTAGGGTGCTCAAATTGGGAAGCTCTTTGCAAGGCATATGGATTTCAGGAGGATATGGAAATAACCTTCGATCTTCGTCCTGAAGATCATATTGAAGGGAACATTGACATTTGGGTGGATGTCGATATGCTTCCTGTTTTACCTCCACGTGAGTTTGTCAACCATGCATATTTGTCAAGTAATTTGCATTCTATATACATAAATATTTGGTGTTCATCCGTACTAAATTTGTTAATTTTTAATTTACAGCTTATTTCATTTTTTGAGTGAAATATAGAACATAATCGACATGACACACTACACTTATGGATCACATCTAACTTGGGAGGAGAAGGATGATCTTATCTACTTTGTTATTGGTGTCATAGCTGGTAGGGTCATCTTCCCGTATAATTTGGGAACTGGCCCAAAATATACATTGTACAGGACACTAGTGCATAGGTTGAGGGTGAATGACATTCACTGAAATAACTTGGTAAGAGTTGCTAATTAAGTACACTAGTACTGTTGCGTAAATGGTATTGATTACATTGCTAACTAGGCTACTATTATGTTCTTCAACAAAAATTGCCAAATGAAGTTGTGCCACCGTTGATGCAACCCGAAGGTAATATGACAATAAAAAGCCCCTTCCATCCCGAGTTATCTTTTGCATACTCGACTGAGTGCAAACCACCAAGAAGCCTCCAAATTGAAGCATGGGGACAAATAAAGAAGGATCGCAAGCCACAAGTTGGAGACCGTTGGATCTCTTTGCTTCATCATGGAGACATAGGTGTTATTCCTTTTTATGCCATTTTACCTAGGAGGGAGGAGTAGGTCCTATGAGGGAGGACTATGTCATTTTATCTTTTTTTGTTTTATGAGACTTTAACTTTGTATGATTAAGATGATGATGATGAGTTGTTAGATCTTGTGTAATTAATGGTTTCCTTCATATGCTTATTAGCTAGCGTCGAGTTCTCTCTATATGTATAGTAGCTAGCAGCGTCGACCAAGCACGGAGAAAGAGAGGACAATTCTCTCTATTAATTAGCTAGCTAACACAATATGAAAACCCTAAATTAACCCTCCAAAAACCCCTAAACACTCCCCTTTCAAAGAAAACAAAAACCTCAACAACTTTTGCTCCCGGTTGGTGCTACCAACCGGGACTAAAGGTCCTCCTGCCTGGGCTCCCCGTAGAGGCCACATGGAGCCCCTTCTATCCTGGTTCGTAAGCGAACCGAGACTAAAGGTCTAGGGATTTAGTCCCAACCCTTTAGTCCCGGTTCCAGATCCGGGACTAATGGGCCTCTAGAACCGGGACAAATGGGCCGTTTTCTACTAGTGGTATCCACTATGTTCTGAGATTGATGTTGCTATGACTTTGCTATGCTTAATGCTTGTCACTAGGGACCGAGTGCCATAATTTCATATCCGAACCTATTATGTTTTCATGAATATATATGTGTTCTTGATGCTATATTGCAAGTTGTAGACACCTTTTACGAGTTATGATCCGCATCCCAGGGTGACAATAACTGGGATTCTTTCCGGTGATTACCGTAGTTTGAGGACTTCATGTATTCACTAAGTGCTAATGCTTTGATCCTGTTCCTGATTAAAAGGAGGCCTTAATATCGCTTAGTTTCCATTAGGAGCCCACTGCCACGGGAGGGTAGGACATAAGATGTCATGCAAGTTCTTTTCCATAAGCACGTATGACTATATATGGAATACATGCCTACATTACATTGATGAATTGGAGCTAGTTCTGTGTCACCCTATGTTATAAATATTGCATGATGAATTCTATCCAACATAATTATCCATCATCGATCCACTGCCTATGAGCTTTCCACATATTGATCCTTGCTAAGTTACTTCTCCGTTGCTATTGTTACCATCACTATAAAACTGCTACCGTTACTTTTGCTATCGTTATCGTTACTTCCATACTACTTTGCTGCAGATATTAAGTCTTTCAGGTGTGGTTGAATCGACAACTCATCTACGAATACTTGAGAATATTCTTTGGCTCCCCTTGTGTCGAATCAATATAGTTGGGTTGAATACTCTACCCTCGAAAACTGTTGCAATCCCCTATACTTGTGGGTTATCAAGACCTTTTTCTGGCACCGTTGCCAGGGAGCATAGCTCTATTCTCTGAGTCACTGGGGATTTATATCTGTTGATCACTATGAAGAATCTGAAAGATCCAAAAACCAAGATCTATCCCTCTACTACGAGGGGAGGTAAGGAACTGCCATCTAGCTCTACACTTGATTCACCTTCTGTTATGAGTAAGTTTGCGACACCACCACCTGCTAGTAATTCTGATATGTCTCAAGTAATTGATGATGCCACTTCTACTATGCATGGTGCTTATGATGATACTTTGCTTGACAATACTATGCCACTGGGTGAATTTCTTGATGAACAAATTGCTAGAGTTAATGCTGAAAATTATGGTACTTCTGAAACTGATGAAATTATTTAAACTGAACACTTTGATACACCTGCTAGACCTATCTCTCCTAGATATGAATTGCCTGATATCCCTGAGGGTTATGTTATGGAAGGAGAGGTAGCTAGGGACTTTCTTGCTTGTAATGATAGAGATGATCTTAAGAAATTAGTATGTCAGTGGAAATAAAAATCTTTGAATGCTAGAATGAAATATGATCCTAAGTTTTGTAGTTCACCTATCTTTGTTACTGCTAAGGATTATGAATTCTCTGTTGATCCTGAGTTAATTTGGTTGAATCTAATCCTTTCCATGGTTATGAATCTGAAACTGTTGTGGCGCATCCTACTAAACTGAATGATATAGCCACCCTATTTATCCATGAGGAAAAATTCATTACTATTATATCCTTAAGTTGTTTCCTTTCTCATTGAAGGGTGATGCTAAGATATGGTTTAATTCTCTTGTTCCTCGTTGTGTGCGTAGCCCCCAGGATATGATTTATCACTTCTCCGAAAAACATTTTCCCGCCCATAAGAAACAAGCTGCCTTGCAGGAAATATCTAAATTTGTGCAAATTGAAGAATAGAGTCTCCCACAAGCTTGGGGGAGGCTTCTCCAGTTACGTAATGCTTTGCCTAATCATCCTCTCAAGAAATATGAAATACTTGACATCTTTTTATAATGGACTAACCGATGCTTCTAGGGACCACCTAGATAGTTGTGCTGGTTGTGTTTTCAGGGAACAAACGGTTGAAAAAGCTGAAATATTATTGAATAATATACTGAGGAATGATAATAATTGGACCATTCCCGAACCACCTTCGAAGCCAACTCCGAAGAAAAGAGGGATTCTATTTCTCAGTCCTGAAGATATGCAAGAGGCAAAGAAATCTATGAAAGAAAAAGGTATTAAAGTTGGAGATGTTAAGAATCTACCACCTATTGAAGAAATACATGGTCTTGATAACCCGACACAGGTAGTAGAGGTAAATTATCTTCATGGATTTGATGAAAGCGATATTCCTTATAATAAGTCTGCTAGTCAATGCTTGGATGAGTTTGACAATTTTGTTGTTAAGCAAGAAATTTTTAATGCTTATGTTACTAGACAATTAAAACATAATGCTTTCATGCTTGATCGCTTAGGTGATTATATGAGTAGAACTATCAATGATCTTAAACCGATTAGTAAACATGCTTCCATGGTAACTACTCAAGTAGAACAAGTGCTTAAGGCACAGAATGACTTGCTTAATGAGATGAATAGTAAGAACAATGATCATTCTGTTAAAGTTGTGACTAGAGGTGGAAGAATGACCTAGGAACCTTTGTATCACGAGGGCCATCCTAAGAGAATTGAGCAAGATTCTCAAAGGAGTAATACTGATGCACCTAATCGTTCTAATAATAAGAGGACCAAGGATGATGATAGAACTTTGCATGCTGCTAGTGAACCTGTTATAGATACACCTGAAAACCCAAATGATATTTCTGTTTTTGATGCTGAGACACAGTCCGGTGATGAACATGAGCCTAAAGATAATATTAATGATGATGTTCATGTTGATACTCAACCTAGTAATGATAATGATGTGGAGATTGAACCTGCTGTTGATCTTGATAACCCACATCCTAAGAATAAAAGATATGACAAAAGGGACTTTATTGCTAGGAGACATGGTAAAGAAAGAGAACCATGGGTTCAAAAACCCATGCCCTTTCCTCCTAAACCATCCAAGAAAAAGGATTATTAGGATTTTGAGCGCTTTGTTGAAATGCTTAGACCTGTCTTTTTGCGTATGCTCTTGATCAATATTCTGAAAATGTCTCCTTATGCTATGTATATGAAAGATATTCTGACTAATAAAACGAAGATACCGGATGCTGAAATTTCCACCATGCTTGCTAATTATACTTTTAAGAGTGGAGTACCAAAGAAATTGGGAGATCCAGGAATACCCACTATACCATGCTGTATTAAAGGGAATTATGTGAAAACTGCTTTATGTGATTCGGGAGCTGGTGTTAGGGGTTATGCCTTTCTGTTTATATCGTAGACTTGATTTGAATAAGTTGACACCTATTGAAATCTCTTTGCAAATGGTTGACAAATCAACTGCTCTAACTATCGGTATTTGTGAGGATGTACCTGTCGTAGTTGCAAATGCTACTATCTTGACGGACTTTGTTATTCTTGATATTCTCAAGGACTACAGTATGTCGATCATCCTTGGTAGACCCTTTTTGAATACTGCAGGGGCTGTTATTGATTGAAACAAGGGAAGTGCCACTTTTCATATTAATGGTACTGAGCATACGGTACACTTTCCAAAGAAACAACCTCAAGTTCACAGTATCAACTCCATTGAAAATATTCCAACGATTATTATTGGAGACTTTGAGTTCCCTCTTCCTACTATCAAGAAGAAATATGATATACTTATTGTTGGGGATATACATATCCCCATTGAGGTAAATTGGTGTTATTCGAAATTCTTCGGTTTCATGTTATTCGAAATAAGTTTGTTAATAAGACTTGATCAACATTATTGATGGATTTCTTTTCATGAGCATGAGATGGATGAATTTAGAAAGCACAACTCCATGTACCCAACTTTTATTTTCTGTTAGTTAGATTAAATTAAGTAAAATGCTATTATTTTTTTGTTTTCTGTGTTTTCCATGGAATAGAAAAATGACCTGAAAATAAAAGTTCTTCAAATGCCTTGAAAATGGAGTATGATTTTTTCTGGAATGTTAAAAAATTTCTAGCACTGAGCACACTACAGGGGGCTGCACCAGTGGGCCACAAGCCCACAAGGCGTGGCCACCCCTTGGCCACACCTAGCAGGATTGTGGGTCCCACGTGGCCCCCCTTCACTTATTCCAGCACCCATTCACTTCATCTTCCTCTAGAAAAAATCCCACCATTGCTCAAACCCGTGTTCTAGCTCATTTTGCTACGATTTTCGATCTCCCTGTGCAAAGCTTCATTCGCAAAACTGTATTGGGAGATTGTTCCTCGGTATGTGACTCCTCCAATGGTCCAATTAGTTTTTGTTCTAGTGCTTTATATATTGCAAATTTTTGCTGTTGGTGACCTAGTTCTTGAGCTTGCATGTCAAATTTATATGGTCCCAAGTAGTTTTGATGCATGATATAGCTTCTAGGCACTTGAGGGAGTAGCTGCTATGAGTTTTGTTGAGTTTTGTGCAGCTTTATTTTGAGTCACTAAACACTTCAGAATTTTTCAGAAAAAGAAAAATGTTGAGGAAGGTGTTTCAAGGGGGTTCATCAAGCAAGAAGGCCCCAAGACTTGCGATATGTGAGCCCAACCTTGAACTACCGAGGGAAGCACAAGTATGACCTTGTGAATGGCCATCAGATCAATTCATGAGTGATGCCAGTTTCAAGGAAGAATTTTACGCGTACACAAGAAAGGCCGGCCTTGAGGAATTCATGTTATACAAATGCAAGCAATACTATCAACTCATGGATTCTTTCATGCGGAGGTTTGAATTTTTCGCTCAATCGTAATAAACCTTCCATTCTATTTGTCCTTTATGACAAATCATATACTTTGGACACACATGATTTTAATCATGCATGCAAAATTCCACAATGGGGCAGTTATAGTGATCCGCACAAAACTGAATATAATGATTTTCTTGCTAGCATTATCGTCGGAGAAACTAGAAATATTACACATGCTACCATGGGGAGCATTCACTTTCCTGCCATACATTATTTTGCTCTATTCATAGGTAGATGTATTAATAGTAAAACTGAGCATAGCGACCTTTGTGCAACCGATCTTAGTATTCTTAAGAGTACGGTAATGGTTGAAAGGCAATATAACTTAGGGGCCATTATTGCTAGAAGGTTGCATAATAATGCTAAGGATGGAGATTTCTTTGGTGGTATTTATGCCACTCGTTTAGCTAATTATCTTGGGGTGCCCATACGCGGAAATGATATTGAGTTACCACCTACTTTTCTTGATTATGTGGCTTTGGTACATTTTCAGTTTCTTGAAAGGAACGAACAATCTCTCCAATACCGTCTAATTTTTGACAGACAGTGTGCTGTCTAGGTTACCCTTTCTGCTCCTGCCTTCTTTAACTTTTAGGAAAAATGAAGATACATTATAACCAGAGAGGAGCAGACGAGTATGAGAGGAGTGCGGAATCAGCTCGCCTTCACGCTGCAGTCGTTCAGGCGGTAGCCGCCGCAACCCAGTACAACGCCAACTATGACTTCAGATATTATCAGGGCCAGCCATGGCCATAGACCAACTTACGCCAAAATCCTAAGCTTGGGGGAGTACGTATTTCTCACCGACTTTATATTTATGTTCACACACTCATCTTAGTAGTCGGTGTTCATACTCTTTCATTGTACCAGCCATGGTGGTTTATTTTCTTGTTTCACTTTCTTCTTGTGTGTTTATTTAACTTTGAGAAAAATACAAAAAAATAGTTCTAGCTTTATTTCCAGTTGCTTAGTTGTAGCATTAAAAAGAAAACCCAAAAATATTTTTCGTTCTTCTTTTGCTTGTTGGGAGCTTTCTTGTGTAAATAGTTTTTCTCATTCTTGTTTTGATTTTTCTCTCTTTGGGTTGTAAGGAGAAGACCACAATGAAAATCTCGAGTGTCTCTCATATGCATTATTGTTTACCTATTAGAGAGTCCATGTTACCTTGTCTTCTCCTTTGACTTATTGTTTGCAGTTTCCAGCTTTGTCCGATGCATGTGCACTCTTATTATTACCCACAACTTTTGGTCATGCAAGTGAAAGACAATAATGACGATATTTGATGAAAAGATTGAGATGGAGAAAAGCCGGTATGAACTCAACCTATCTTGCTTTCGTAAATATGATTAGCTCATCATGGGTGAAACATATTTGCAATGACAATTAGAGATTATAGTTACTCATGCCATGCTTAATTAGCTAAGAGTGGATAATGGTTTGTTTTGGGTGCCAACATGCATACTGAAATGGTTGTGATGTAGTTTGATGGGATGGTATCCTCCTCTGAACGATTTAAGTGGCTCGACTTGGCACATGTTCATGCATGTAGTTGAAACAAAATCAACATAGCCTCTACAATATTTATGTTCATAGTGATTTATATCCTACTCATGCTTGCATTCATTGTTGGTTAATCTCAAAGCATGTTGATGACTGGGTCGCTCTCTAGTTGGTCGCTCCCCAATCTTTTTCTAGCCTTCACTTGTACTAAGCGGGAATACTGCTTGTGCATCCAATCCCTCATACCCAAAGTTGTTTCATATGAGTCCACCATACCTACCTATATGCATTATTTACCTTCCGTTCCAAGTAAATTTGCATGTGCCAAACTTTAAACCTTGAAATAAACATTCTGTTTTGTATGCCCAAATTGCTCATGTGGCGTCTGGGGGCTGTCAGTATCTTCCATGCTAGGTGGGTTATTCTCACGATATGTGTTGATTCACTATCATTCACGAGAAAGTGGCTGGTAATCGGGATGCCCAGTTCCATGCTCGAAATAAAAAGCAAAATATAATTAAACAAAACTCCCCCAGAACTGTGTTTGTATGGACGGTACCCGTGGATTCGACTCGCCGTGGAGTGTGACTGATTGGTGGACATGGAGTAAACACTTTATCATTCTGTTTGGGAACCGCCTGTAATGTATCTAGCGTGGAAGATATTGAAAACCTCTTGGTCGTTATGTGAGCAATGAAAGCATACCGCCAAAAAAAACATTACTTATCTTTGTTTAAAAAACTCGAGCTCTTGCACCGCTACAAATCAATGCTTCCCTCTACGAAGGGCCTTTCCATTTACGTTATTGTTGAGTCATCATATTCTTATAAAAAGCACCAGTTAGAGAGCACCATCGTCATTTGTATGCTTTGCTATTAATTGATATTGAGTATGAGCGTGAGTGGATCTCTTTCACCATGAATTACAATGTCTACTCAGTCCTCGTTCTTTAGAGGTGCTCTGCATTTATGTTTTGCGATATCAGAAAGGGCTAGCGAGATACCATTTTGTCATATTGTATCATGATTGTTTTGAAAAAGTGTTGTCATCCGAGAGTTATTGATATGTGTAAATGTGAGACCTAAATGTTATTGTGAACGTGGTTAGTCCATGATCTTTGCTGAAATTCTGAACATCAGTTGGACGTATTTACAACAACAAGATCAAACAGAGTTTGTAAAAGTTTGTCTTTATCACTTTCAGTTTATCAACTGAATTGCTTGAGGACAAGCAATGGGTTAAGCTCGGGGGGAGTTGATACGTCTCCACCATATCCACTTTTCCAAACTCTTTTGCCCTTGTTTTGGACTCTCGCATGATTTGAATGGAACTAACTAGGACTGACGTTGTTTTCAGCAGAATTGCCTTGGTGTTATTTTTGTGCAGAAAGAAAAGTTCGCGGATCGTCCTAAAAATTTACAGAGAATATTTTTGGATTTAATAAAAGTACTAACGCAAGAATCAACGAGAGGGGGCCACCTCCAGGCCAGAAGCCTGCTAGGCGCGGCCACTCCTAGCCGCGCCTAGCAGGCTTGTGGGGCCCTCGTGGCTCCTTCGACCTCGTCTCCAGATCCATATAAACCTATTCAGGGAGAGAAAAATCAAAGAGAAGAGTTCGTCGCGTTTCACGATACGGAGCCACCGCCACCTCATGTTCTTCCTCGGGCGATCTGATCCGGAGTCTGTTTTGGGCTCCGGAGAGGGGAAATCGACACCATCGTCATCACCAACCATCCTTCAACACCAATTCCATGACGCTCTTCGCTGTTCGTGAGTAATCCCATCATAGGCTTGCTGGACGGTGATGGGTTGGATGAGATTTACCATGTAATCGAGTTAGTTTTGTTAGGGTTTGATCCCTAGTATCCACTATGTTCCGAGATTGGTGTTGCTATGACTTTGCTATGCTTAATGCTTGTCACTAGTGCCCAAGTGCCATGATTTCAGATCTGAACCTATTATGTTTTCATGAATATATATGTGTTCTTGATCCTATCTTGCAAGTTGTAGATACCTATTACGAGTTATGATCCGCTTCCCCCAGGGTGACAATAACTGGGATTCTTTCTGGTGATTACCGTAGTTTGAGGAGTTCATGTGTTCAGTAAGTGCTAATGCTTTGGTCCGGTTCTCTATTAAAAGGAGGCCTTAATATCCCTTAGTTTCCATTAGGACCCCGCTGCCACAGGAGGGTACGACAAAAGATGTCATGCAAGTTCTTTTCCATAAGTACATATGAGTATATATGGAATACATGCCTACATTACATTGATGAATTGGAGCTAGTTCTGTGTCACCCTATGTTATAACTGTTGCATGATGAATGCTATCCGACATAATTATCCATCACCGATCCACTGCTTACGAGCTTTCCACATATTGATCCTTGCTAAGTTACTTCTCCGTTGCTATTGTTACCATCACTATAAAACTACTACAGTTACTTTTGCTACCGTTACCGTTACTTCCATACTACTTTGCTACTGAATACTTTGCTGCAGATATTAAGTCTTTCAGGTGTGGTTTAATTGACAACTCAACTGCGAATACTCGAGAATATTCTTTGGCTCCCCTTGTGTCGAATCAATAAATTTGGGTTGAATACTCTACTGTCACATCCCTAGTTAGTTTACTTAGGTTAGCAGGTCAGCATGTGTAAGCATCATGTTTTCATCTTTGCATCAATGTGAAATGGGGATTAACAGAAACCCTATCACCTCACCTGAATCAAACCAATTCAAAAGTTGTGAAAATTCAACAGATCCAAAATGCATGCCCATAAAAAAATGTCCCATATGTCTGATAAATGTGGAAATCAATATATCAGGGGTCATTCTAAATATTCGAATCTGTATAGCATTTCAAAAATAAATATTAAAGCTACATAAAGTGCCAAATAAAGCATTATAATTATTTTAGCATTCAAAATATTCTAAAACTTTTTGTAGAGGTTTGAAATATTCCAACTAAACTCTATAAAATAATTTAGTATTTTGTGCCTAGAAAAAATAAAACAAATGTCAGAAAATGCAAAACAGAAAAGAATAAGAAAAAAGAAAAAAAGAAATTACCTTAGGCCCAGGCCAGGCCGGCCCATCTGGCCCAACACCGCCTTCGTCCACCTGGCGTCCAGAAGGACGAGCGCGTGGTCGCCGTGCGCTCGTGCGTGAGCTGCCACGCAACTCCCTGCGCGCCTGCCTCCCCGTCGCGCTCGCGAGTGGATGAGGACGTCGCTGCCATCCCCATCGCTCTCTCCCTCTCGCATTCGCTCCTCTGCCTCTTCCTTCCCTCTGCCCCGCCATGGCCGTCACCTCCGCTCGCTCGCCGCCGTAGCCACAGTCGCTCCCGCGCCCCCTAAGCCTACCAGAAGCTCTGCCTCATCGTCCCCGACCTCTGCACCGAGCCATGCACCGCCGAAGGCCTTGGAGCGATGACCCTGTCCTCTTCTTCCTCATCGGACCCGAGCACCACCGCCAATGATTTGCCGCCTTCGAGCCTTCCCCGAGCATGCTATTGACGGCTCTGTGCCCGTAGTGAGCCCCCGGATCGTTTCCCCCTCTTCCTCAGTCGTTTCCCCCTCTATAGCCCTCAACCCCGTCGGCACCCGAGGTGCTCCGCCGCACGAGCTCAACACCGGCGTCATTCCGGTGATCAGGTGGTCCTTCCGAGGCCACCACTGAGCTCGTGGGGCTGCGTAGAGGCCGTAGGTGCCCAACCCTGGTTGTTTAGTATGCCAGAGCGAGGAGCTAGTGCTCGCCCGAACTCCAACGGCCGCCAAGTTCAATGCCGGCGATGCTCCGGTCCACCTCAGCTGCTGGGGTGTGTCCAGATCGAAGCGCGCATGCATGCTGGTTCGATAGGAACCATCCGGTGTCGAAATGGTCGCCGGAGGAGGTTTTCTGACCCCCTCCGCCGTCCCTGACGTCGCCGGCGGCTCAATGCCGACGAGTCAACCTGTTTGACCACGGGGATTTGACCCAAGGGTCAACTGGCAAGTGGGCCCGACCTGTTAATTAGGATTAGTTTAAAGATAATTAGTTAATTAAATTAATTAAACTAATGACCCACTAACAGTGGGCCCCTTTCCTAATTAATTAGTGGTTAGTGATTAATTAGCTCCTGTTAGTGGCTGGATCACTAACCAGTGGACCCCACTGGTCAGGTTTGACCTGTCAGCGGACTGTTGACCAGCTGACATCATGCTGATGTCATGCTGACGTCATAAAGGAATTTCCGATTTAAATTAATTCCAAAAAATAGTTAAAACTTAGAAAATTCATAGAAATTAATCTATAACTCAGATTGAAATAATTTATATATGAAAATTGATCAAAAAAATCCAATGAATCCAATGGTGCTATTATCATGCATGTAAGAGCAACCTATGTAGATGAACATTGACATTTAGTAATAGGTCAATATGTGGAATATGAAATGGAGAACGATTTTGAACCTATATTCAAAACCACTTCATTTAACTTGGTTAATAGTTGCATTAGCTCATCCATCCATGTTGCCATGTCATGACCATGCATAATATTGCTGCACTTGCCGTGTATTGATTGTTACTTATCTGCATTGCGGTAGGCCCTGCTTCCGTGGATACCCCTGAGTATTCCAATGAAGGAGAATACCTTCCCGCTTCCCAGCAAGGCAAGCAACCCCATTGATCATTCCGATAACATCCCATTCCCTTGCTCCTGCTCTTGTTTATTGCATTAGGACAAACGTTCAATTGCCTGTCATATGCGGTAGATGAACCCATTCCTTTGCATGACCTGTCATTGTCACAGTAGATAGCTAAACCTTGCAACCTAGCATACTTGGTAGATACTTGAGCCATGATGTGCTTTACCTACTTTTCCTACTATGCTTGCTATGCTTATTGAGTTGTGTCAGGTCTGATTCATCTGGGTGATGAACTGGAGTGAAACAGTATTGGTGTGATGTGATAAGCTTAATGATGAACCCGATTTGGTAAAGGTAGCGATGAGAGGCTATGTAGGAGTACATAGCGGGTTGTCTCATTGGGACCGTTCTTAGGAACCGAGTTCCGTGTTTGTGATCCAAGGCTAGTTACTACCACACGTTGGGATACTTAATTGACCCTCTCTACTTATCAATCGCTTAGTCCTTGGTCCAGGAGTTGCAAGTAGTTCCTGGTGTTTATAGTATGCTGGAGGCCGTGCATAGCGCTGACCCTAGGGGTGGGTTACGATGCGGTAGGCAGTGGCACGGGTACCAAGGGTCACCCGAATGGTGGGCTTGGGAACCCTACGCACATCGTTTGGGGCCGTAGCGGAAACTTCAGCTGGACTTCCGTGCAGGTTCGGTCTCAAATAGGCGATAGCCTGGACTAGAGGTCTTATGTGATTGACGGTCGTGGCCGACTCCCTCGCTGGGCTTCCACTTGAAGGTTGCCGAGGTGCATGGTTTTATGAGCACACAACGATAAGTGGTGAGAGCGTGTGTGAGGGATTACACCCCTGCAGGGTATGAATCTGTTCGAATAGCCGCGTCCTCGGATATGGACTACTTGGAGAACTTATGCTGTTCATAGATAATTTAATGGATACTCATAACAATCTCAAGACAAGTGTGAGTACCGTGGATGGCACTCTCGTAGATGACAGAAGTGAATCCATGGTGGTGTATTGATGTGGAGTTAGTGGACTCGTGTGCGGTATCTAAAATTTGAACAAAGAATTAAGATGTGTAGTATAGGTTAGCCAAGAGTCAAAGCTGGCATTATTGCATGAACTCCACCACTCCCCTTGTTGATACATAAGCATGAATAGACTAGGTCTGCTTTAAAGACTTGCTGAGTATGTTTGTACTCACGTTTGCTTAATAAATGTTTCAGATGAGACTCAGGACCCATCCGGTGGGTTCTATCTAGACGTCGACGATGCTGAATAGCTGGTGTCCTAGCTGCGACCTTAAGCCCTATGGCGGGCTGTAGATAGTCAGGTCACGTGCCTTTTTACCCCTTTCAACTGTCTGTACCCAGACAGCTTTATGCTTCCGCTTGGTTTGTGTGAACTTGCTTGTATGACTTGAGTGTTGGGTCATGTGACCCCTACCTGTAAGAACATATTTTGCAAGGCTCCTCTGAGCCTCTTAAATAAAAGTTGTGTTGTTGTATGGTTATGTTCTGATGCCATAGTTGTATCTATGCATATCGGGCATGTCGTGCGTACGTGTGACGTGCAACGGTATGTATGGGATCCGACACCTAGTCATGTGCCTTTAGTAGTACTCTTTATGGGAAACTGCCTCTTTGTGCTTCCACCGAGCCTTGGTAGCTTGCTACTGCTCCGGACACATTGATTGACCGCCATGTATCCTTCTTTCCTGCTATGTCTGTCCCTTCGGGGAAATGTCCTCACAGTGTAATGGAGTCCCTGTAGCTTGTTACGACTCGTCTACGCACAGTGATGACATTTATGTCCCATGGCGTAATGGAGTCCTTGTAGCTAGCTATGACTCGTCTACACACGCTTGAGGCCGACACCTGCATTGCTGGGTTACGTATGCCTGTTTCCGTACAGATGTGCCACTTAGGTTCTATGACTAGTCATGTCGGACCGGGTTCTCTGTCGTTTGAATGCTAGCGACATATTCACATACATGAGCCAAAAGACGCAAACAGTCCTGGCAAAGGTAAGGCTGCAGCCGTGGAGTTACCGTGCGTGAGGCGACAAAGTGATGTGATGTGTTACAGGCTGGATTCCTATGACTTAGGATCGGGGTCCCGACATCTACCCTTGAAAACTGTTGCGATCCCCTATACTTGTGGGTTATCAAGCGCTGTCATGAGCTTTCTTTTGATCTTGAGCATGATATTGATCTTGAGCTTGCTCGGGGGTGCGAACTTGATCTTGGGTATATCTTGGTGAATCACCATCATCGTGAGGTTGATCTTGCCCTTAATATTGTTCACTTGGTTGAGGGCCTTCACTTTGTTCTTCAGAAGCGTGTCGGTCTTGTGTCAGTGATGATTCCACATGAGTGGAACACTGTCCTTCTCCTTCGGCCACAAGGGGTTCCTCAATGGGTAGGAAGTGTCCCACACCAATTCTTCTTATGGCTTGGGGATGAATTTCATCACCTACATCACTAAGACCACTTTGCTCCATTTGGGAGATGTTATTTTCATCAAACTCCACGTTACACGTCTCCTCAATGAGTTGATTGGACTTGTTGAGAACACGGTAAGCGCGAGAGTTTGTAGCATAACAACCAAATATGCCCTCTTGAGCTCTAGGTTCATATTTAAACAAATGAACACCTTTCTTGAGAATGAAACACTTACAACTAAACACCCAGAAGTACTCGAAGCTGGGCTTGTTGCCACTAAGAATCTCGTATGGAGTCTTGTTCAAACCTTTGCGGAGGTAGAGCCGATTAGATGCATGGCATGCGATGTTGATGGCTTCGGCCCAAAAGTTGTGTGGAGATTTCAATTCCACCATCATGGTCCTTGCTGCATCCATGAATGTCCAGTTCTTATTGTCCGCAACACCATTTTGTTGAAAGGTATATGGTGTGGAGTATTGGTGCCTGATCCCCTCATCACTAAGAAAGTCATCCAAGGTGTACTTCTTGAACTAGTGATACGTCTCCAATGTATCTACAATTTTCGATTATTCCATGCTGTTATATTATCAATCTTGGATGTTTTATAATCATTGTATAGTCATTTTATATCATTTTTTGGTACTAACCTATTGACATAGTGTGAAGTGCGAGTTGCTGTTTTTTCCATGTTTTTTACATCGCAGAAAATCAATACCAGACGAATTCCAAATGCCACAAAACTTCACGATGATTTTTTATGGGCCAGAAGGAACACAACGGGCCCTGGCTGCACCTGGGGGTGCCCCGAGGGGGCCACAACCCACCAGGGCGCGCGAGGAGGCCCATGCGCGCCCTTGTGGGTTGTGCCCACGTCCAGTGCCCCCCGGACCACCTCTTTGCTCTATAAATACCCCAATATTCCAGAAACCCTAGGGAGACAGACGACATATTCATCCAGCCGCCGCAGAGTTTAGAACCACCAGATCCAATCTAGACACCATCTCGAATGGGGTTCACCACCTCCATTGGTGCCTCTCCGATGACGCATGAGTAGTTCTTTGTAGACCTTCGGGTCCATAGTTAGTAGCTAGATGGATTTCTCTCTCTCTCGCTGAGTTCTCAATACAATGGTCTCTTGGAGATCGATATGATGTAACTCTTTTGCGGTGTGTTTGTTGGGATCGATGAACTTTGAGTTTATGATCAGATATATCTTTTTATATCCATGAAAGTTATTTGAGTTTCTTTGATCTCTTATATGAATGATTGCTTATAGCATCATATTTCTTCTCCGATATTTGGGTTTTGTTTGGCCAACTTGATCTATTTATCTTGCAATGGGAAGAGGTGCTTTGTAGTGGGTTCGATCTTACGATGCTTGATCCCAGTGACAGAAAGGGAAACGACACGTATGTATTGTTGCTACTAAGGATAAAATGATGGGGTCTATCTTTACATAGATAGATCTTGTCTACTCATGTCATCGTTCTTATTGCATTACTCTGTTTCTCCATGAACTTAATACACTAGATGCATGCTGGATAGCGATCGATGTGTGGAGTAATAGTAGTAGATGCAGGCAGGAGTCGGTCTACTAATCTTGGACGTGATGCCTATGTAATGATCATTGCCTGGATATCATCATGAGTATTTGAAGTTTTATCAATTGCCCAACAGTAATTTGTTCACCCACTGTTTGCTATTTTTCTCGAGAGAAATACCGACGTAGCTTCAAGCGACATGAAAAGGAATTTCTGGTGCCGTTGCCGGGGAAGATCTTCAACATATACCAGGTTCCTAATCACAAATCTCATCTCCTTGCAATTTAAACTATTTTCCATTTGCCTCTCATTTTCCTCTCCCCCACTTCACAAAAATTTTCCGTTTTATTTGCCTCTTTTTTTTCTGTTCACCGTTCTCTTGCTTTCTAGTCTCGATGGCTAGCGTCCCTACTCCTCCTTTGTCGCCAGATTTTCAAGTTCTTTACTTCAAGCAAAGACAAGGGGAAAATTTGAAAGATGCCTGGTATAGGCTTATGGAATCATATCATATTTCCAACTTAAAGGGGGACGCTAAAGTTTTGCTTCGTAATTTTTACACAGGATTGGCTTTGCATCATAGACAACTTCTCGATTTTGCCGCTAAAGGAAATTTCATTGAACTTGATGCCAATGCTGCCTATGAAATTTTAGAGGGAATTTTGGGAATTCCACCTCAAAAGAAGGGGTTTCCTTTGACCCCCGAGGGAGCTCAAATGTTGGACAAACTTGGTGATTTGCATAAACATATGGTTGAAATACATAAATATAATGAACCCCTCAAACACCTCAATTGTAGTATCAATCGCATGAATACTCTGATTACTCTTTGCAAAAAGCGATTGGATATTTTGGATCTTAAGATAGTTTCTTTCCTAGAGAATTTAGGGAAGCATAAAGAGCCTCCCGGGTTTGAGAAAACCCTTACAAAAGTTGCCAAAACTTCAGAAGACAAAACTTAGATCCTTCTTTTATGCCTAGCTAAGGGCGTAAAACAATAGCGCTTGTTGGGAGGCAACCCAATGATTTTTTTTTGCCTTTTGCATTATGTTTTTGAGTTTTTACACAATTATGATACTGTTATGATTGTGTTTTTGTGTTTGAATTAGTGTTTGTGCCAAGCAAAGCCTTTGGGATCATGTTGGGTGATAGTTGCTTTGATCTTGTTGAAAAACAGAAACTTTGTGCGTCAGTCACAGAATTATTAAAAATCACGGAAGTGTGATAAAATTCTGAATTTTTTACACAAGATTGATATACAAATTCATCACGTTGTCCAACATTTTAGAATTTTTTGATTTACAGAAGTATTCGAACAAGTTAGATTACTACAGACTGTTCTGTTGTGATAGATTCTGTTTTGTTTGTGTTGTGTGCTTATTTTGATGGCTCTATGGTTTTTCTTTGATGAGTTTTTGCTATAGAAAAGTTGGAATATAGTAGGTATAATGAAAGAACAAAATATGAATTGGTTTAATACAGTACTTATAGTAGTGATTTTTTTTCTTATACTAACGGATCTCATGAAGGTTTTGTTGAGTTTTGTGTGATTGAAGTTTCCAGGTTTTGGGTTATCTTACGATGGATGAAGGAAGGATGGAATAGCCTATGCTTGGGGATGCCCCAACATCCCAAGCTATTATCCAAAACTGAGCAGCCAGCTAAGCTTGGGGATGCCCCCGAGTGGCATCCCTGCTTTCTTCCAACGATCATCGGTATTTTACTCAAAACTATATTTTTAGTCGTCACATGATATGTGTTTTGCTTGGAGCGTCTTGTATGATATGAGTGTAACATCCCAAAATTTTCATTTTGGAATGTTATGATATATAGCTATGCATCATCATCACATTGCTTAAATGAATATAATGGTGGAAGTGTTTCCTTTGAATTTCTGAAAGGCCACTTTCATCTTTCCCTTTTCTTGTTTCACCTATTTGAAAACCTCTAGATAAGTTCAAAGAAAAGAGGGGAGTAACATGACACTCCACACCAGGGGCATCTTGGTGAAATATTTGAACAATAAAACCAGGGGGCTATTTGAAAAATTATTGCAAAAGGATTTAAAATTAAATAAGCAATTTCTGAAAATAAATCTTTTCCAAGTATTCAATATGACAGAGGAAAAATGTTCATTGAATAGAATTAATTCTCCTGATCATTTTGATATATATATTTCCTATATTTGGAAATGTTTTGAATGCTTTTAAAAGAGTTTTACTGCTTTGGATATTAAAAAGGAAACGAATTAATTTGAAACGGGCCAGCCCAGCTGCGTTTAAGTCCCGAAAATGCTCCGAGCCGACCGACCGACGCGCTGATGCTGCCCTCTCTCTCTCTCTGATGCCCCGACCCCACTGCTCGATCCCGATGATGCCGTGGTCACCTTCCTCCTCGCGTCGACAGGACCTCGCCGGATCTCCCTCCTCTCTGGATCTCCCTCCTCTTTCCTTCCCCAACCACCGCACCGGTCCTATAAATAGCCCCGACTCCCCGCACCCCGTTCCACCCGTTTACCCCTCGTCCGACCCCCTCCAGTCACTGGAATCCCACGCCGGAGCTCCACCCCCCAGCCGAAGCTCCAAGAGCTCGAGGAGCTCGCCTCTGTCATCCCCTGCCCCAACAGTCGCCACCAACGGACGCCGGAGGTTCGCCGCTGTCGTTTGAAGCCCTTGGACACCATCCCCAACCACCGGAGCGCCGCCCCCGTCAACTCGCCACCTCAGCCTCGCTGGAGAAGCTCCACCGCCGGCCACCCCCTCTTTGTGAGCCCCTCTCCCCTTCCTAGATCGTTTGATCTAAATCCAACGCCTAGGATTAGATCATTTTAAAAAACCGAACCGGTACGCGCCAAGCTTCGGTAACCCGCCTGCAAACGCCCGCACGCACGCCCTCTCGGCCAACCACAACCTGCCACGTAGCCCCTGTCCGATAAGTTTCATTTTCTCTTTTTCTGATTCTGTTTTAGAAAACAGAATGATTTCAAATGTTGTTTTTATCATATCTTTTAAACTATTTGGTGTTTTTAGTTGATTCTTTTTGAATTAGTTCACAAATGTGATGTAGTTTATGTATGTATGCTTAGATTTAAAATTTGAACTTTAAATTTTGAATCTAATCAAATTTGTTCAAATTACTAAAATCTATATAACTATAGTTTAAAAATATATTTTCGAGTGAATCTTTTTGCCACTATTTGGTATTAGTTAAACCTATCATTCTACATGATTTGAGTATTTTTTGAATAAATTTAGTTACTGTTTTTAACAAAAACAGAATCTGTCTAGTTCTTAATATGTTTTAACTAAATTGATTTTTATTCAATTTGAACCTAAATTAGTTTAACTTTTGTTTTTAGATTTCATTAGGTTTTGTTGATTCAACTTTAGGTGTATCTTTTTCTGTTAATAAAATATGTTTTTCAAATTGTTTTGTGCTCTAGTTGAATAGGTTCATCTTGTTTTCACAATGAAAATTGTTTGGAAGAAATTTTGTAATACTTGTTTTACCACAAAACTTTTATAATGAAATACTTTATGTTTTCAAAAAAAAAATTATATTTAATTTTCTTTTCTGTTATCTAAATACCTAGTTGTTCAAAACAAATATTTTGACTTGTATGCCTTAGTAGGGATTTTGACACCAAACTTTTATAGTCTTATACTTTAAGTGATTCTTACCTTGATTGTGCTTTTGTTTTGTTGAAGCATTGGTTTACTTTGCTGAATTGTGTGAATTGTTTTGTGTTTATGCTTATGGTATGCTCTTGTTTGATTCGTTAGATCATCCGCAGTTCGAAGCTTGTTATCTAGAGTCATTTGATTACGAGGATCGTCAGCAAGGCAAGTCACTTTGACCATGTACACCTATGTTTTATTGCATTAGTTCTTCCATCACCCCAATTGCATGCAAAGTAGGTAAACTGGAAACTTGGTTACTTGTTATAGTATCATGTGGTAGGTACCCCTCAACCCTTGACACATTGGCCCCGGGAAACGTTGTTTTACATTTTGCTATGCTGTTAGTAGACGGGGTTGGTTGTGTGATTCATGAGAGTTGTGAGTTAATAATTTCAAGACCTACATGATGATCAAGTCTTCAAGACTCCAAGTTTTCAACTTACCTCTAGGTGGATGATGGTTGAACGGCGCCCTGGAGAAACCAGTGGTTAGCCTAGATGATGCTGGAGAAGTGCGAGTATTCATGCGGAAAGGTCCACCCAGGCACAAAGACATGGATGGATGCTTCAAGACCCAAGGCTTACCTACATAGCCACAAGCCATTATGGGCTCTGGCTTGGTTGGATATCGTGGTGACCCTGGACAGGCGGTGCTAAGAGATGTATAAGAACAGTAGGAAAGGATGGGCACCGACAGAGTCTCGGGGAAACCCTTTTGAAGACCATGTTTTGGTCATCTGTTTCTCAAACACCATGAAGTGCGAGAAGTCCAACGGAGGCGATCAAATCTTTCGGGGAATGTGTGCAAAACTCTGCAGAGTACCCAAACCTAATTGATTAGCCATGTCCACGGTCATGGACAGTTTGAGCCAAAGGAACTGAAACTATCTGGAACTCTCAACACAATTAATTATATTGATGTGGGTTATTAATGTCAACTTGGGTATGAGAATTGGTTGGTGGAACCATCTCATTATTCAACCAACATTGTAGTAATTATGCCTTTGCCCCCTCTTGTTGTAGGAAAATTTTGGCTTTATGCAAAAACTTACTACCCCACCTGCCATATTTGCATATAGACTAGATGATTACTTTACCCCCTCTATTGTGACTTTGCCGACATATTCAATATGCTGACCTATCCGGCTGCAACGTATCATGTTGTAGAGTACTTTTCCGACCAGGAGTGAGGATGCACTCTACGCTCGGTGAGATGCCCTTGGAGTCAGATGGACTCATCTACCTTTGGAGCTTCCACAAGTTTATGGTTTAGTTTATCTCATGAGTTGGCCTTCAGCCACTTTATTGTAATCATTATTGTAATAAAGGACTCGATATGAGGTTTCGAATAATTATTGCTGTGTGATTTCCCTTTGATATATACATTGATGTACCGTGTGTGTACCAGCATGATCTTGGGATGGTACAGAAACACCGGAGATTCGACCTTTCAGGTCGGGTCGCTATAGAAATGGTATCAGAGCACACGGTGACCATAGGACGTAACCTCTAGGATTGGAAAAGCCTTAGGATTTATTTCTCTTTTGTCTTTAAAATTCTTATACTCTCATCTACTCGTTTCTGACTTCCCTCCGATTATTTCAAAATTTATAGATGGCCACCTTCATCCCAGTTTTGATCATGGAGTTTTGCCAACCTGACGCAACGATGCCCTTTGACAAGGAGCTGATGAGGATCGTCAGGGACGTGAGGATTGCTTTGCCGAGCATCACCGGGACTCCTATCATGTCTTTTCCACAAGACGACCGCTACAGGATCGAGGTGCACATCCCCGGGAAGACCTTTGGGAATCGGAAGGAACCCATCGACTTCAAGTTTGTGGCATCCAGCTGGATACTTGGGAGAGACATGGCCATTCATCGTGCCCTTGGACGTATTCAGGAGGAATACAGAGGTGGAACCATTTCACCAGGACTCAGCGTGGTTTGTCGCAGGGATGCCAATGGAAATATCATAACCACTCCCACTAAAGACACCACCATTTCCTATATCCAGACCTTGGAGACACACGTCAGGACCTTGGAGCTTCGGGTACGTGCCGACATGAAGACGATCAAGATGCTGATGAACCGTGAGATTGACCTCGAAGCTGACTTACGGGAAGCCGAGTACAAGCATGAGTATGAGGTGAAGGATTTCTTAGAGAGAATCGACAAGCTGAACACTCGCATCGCAACTCTGGAGGAACAGATGGACATGGGTGAAAATCTTTATCCCGAAGGAGACATGGCCCCTTTGATCAGCAACGATGATGACTATGAGGAGAGCACCACCGAAGGAGGCTCCTTCACCATGTACTTTTGAGGAAAACTTTAGTTATGCCCCCATGTATCTTCATTTTCGTCGTTAAAACGTAGGTTGATGTTTAGTTTGAATGGAGATTTGTATCTCGATGTTTGACCTTGAGTTGAATAAATGAATGAGTGTTTGGTGTGATATGTTTGTTGCATTGCATATGGGTAGTGAATTTCCCTTTTAGGTCATCGTTCTATTCTAATTCTCACCCCTCTAAAAACAGCAAGATGCCTCCGCGATGTGAGCCCGACTTCACTTTCCCGCCAGAGCTCACCCAACTTCTTCAGTAGCAGAACGCCCTGATGCAGCTGTTGATTCAGAATCAGACCAACAACCACCCTCCACCTCAAGGTGACAACCTCACCCGTTTTCTGAGACTGAATTCCCCAACCTTCTCCAGTAGCACAGAGCCCATTGTGGCAGATGATTGGCTCCGCAAGATGGAGAGAGAACTCACCACCGCAGGATGCACTGAGGCGGAAAAAGTGCGCTTTGCCGCCCATCAATTGGAGGGGAAGCAGCAACAAATCGAGAACCGCAAGAGGAAGTATGCATAGGGGAAGTCTACCTCTGGAGCTCATCAGAAGCCCCGCTACTCCCCGTACTCAGGAAATACCGGATCAGGGACCGGTAAATATGGAGGACACACTCATCCAGTGCACAACCATGGAGGCCACAACCATGGAGGAAATGGGAATAATCGTCCCAACTATGGCAGCTTCAAGAATGGTAATGGAAGTGGGAATGGCAACCAACACCGTCCCGCTCCAGCTCAGAAGGATCTGAACCATATCACCTGTTTCAAGTGTCACAAGACAGGGCACTATGCCACTGAATGCCCTGAGAACAAGCAAGGGAATGAAAACGACAACTCCGCAGCTAAGAAGCCAAATCCATTTCCTCGCGCTTAGGTGAACCACCTCGATGTGGAAGAAGTCTATGATCAGCCCGAGACTGTGGTTGGTAAGTTTTTATTGCATTCACGTCCAGTTATGGTACTTTTTGATTCTGGTGCAACTCATTCATTCATATCAAGGGTAGTTGTGGAAAAGTATGGTTTACCCACCAGAACCCTTAGTCAGCCCATTAAGGTGAATTCCCCAGGAGGTATGATGATGGCAGAGATAGGATGCCACGCCGTGAAACTTCACATAGGAAACCATGTTTTTCCTACTGACCTCATCGTCTTAGAATCCTAGGGATTGGATGTAATCCTAGGCATGGATTGGATGACCAAGTATGAAGGAAACCTTGATTGCCCCAGTAAGTCTATTTCACTCACCACTACGGAGAACAAGAGGATTAAGTATGTATCCCGACGCACACAGATGAGTGCTCGGTTAAATTCCCTCACAGGAGTTGTTCAGGAGGAAGTACCGGTTGTACGAGACTTTCCAGATGTATACCCGGAGGAATTACCAGGCATGCCACCAGATAGGGAGATTGAGTTTCTGATAGAGCTACTACCAGGGACAACCCCAATTTCCAAGAGACCCTATCGGATGCCTGCAAATGATTTAGTAGAAATCAAGAAGCAGATTAAGGAGCTATTGGACAAGGGATATATTCGCCCAAGTTCATCACCTTGGGGAGCCCCAGTTCTTTTGGTGGAGAAGAAAGACAAAACCTTGAGGATGCTGGTCGATTATCGAGCATTGAACGAGGTGACTATCAAGAATAAGTACCCTCTGCCGATGATTAATGACCTGTTTGACCAGCTAGTAGGCGCCAAAGTATTCTCCAACATCGATCTTCGATCAGGGTATCACCAATTGAAAATTCGTGAACAGGATATACCCAAAACAGCTTTCACCACCAGGTATGGCTTATACGAGTATATAGTCATGTACTTTGGTTTGACTAATGCTCCTGCCTACTTCATGAATTTGATGAACAAAGTGTTTATGGAATATTTGGACAAGTTTGTCGTGGTGTTCATCGATGACATTTTGATATTCTCCAAGAGCGAGGAAGAACACAAGGAACACTTGCGTTTAGTTATGGAGAAGCTTAGAGAGCATCAGTTATATGCCAAGTTCAGTAAATGTGAATTCTGGCTGACAGAAGTTGGATTCCTTGGACATGTTATTTCCGGTGATGGAATAGCAGTGGACCCCGCTAAGGTTGTAGCAGTCACTGAGTGGAAGTCACCCACCTCAGTTAAGGAGATCCGCAGTTTTCTCGGACTTGCCGGATATTACCGGAGATTCATTGAGAATTTCTGAAAGATTGCCAAGCCAATGACAGAGTTGTTGAAGAAAGAGTCTAAGTATATATGGACTAAGGAATGTGAAGCCAGTTTCCAGGAGTTGAAGAAATGTTTGGTCACATCCTCAATATTGATACTGCCAAACATTCGGAAGGACTTCCACCTTTATTGTGACGCATCCCGTCAAGGACTTGGAGGAGTACTCATGCAGGAGGGAAAAGTTGTAGCATATGCATCCAGGCAGCTACGACCCCATGAGTTGAATTATGCCACCCATGATTTGGAGCTAGCAGGCGTAGTGCACGCACTCAAGACCTGGAGACATTTCCTTATCGGAAATAGTTGTGATGTGTACACTGATCATAAGAGCCTGAAGTATATCTTCACGCAGAAGGAGTTGAACCTCAGACAGAGGAGATGGTTAGAGTTAATCAAGGACTATGACATGAGATTACATTACCATCCAGGAAAGGCAAATGTTGTGGCAGATGCTTTGAGTCGGAAGAGTTATGTGAACACACTCATAGCCGGAGGATTACCCCAGGAGTTAACCAAAGATCTCAGAGAGCTTCAGTTAGAGATAGTTCCGCAAGGATATGTTGCCACACTAGAGATTCAGTCCACCTTGAACGAAAGAATTCAAGGAGCCCAGAAATCAGACAATGAGAGATAAAGCAGAGAATGAAGGAAGGCAAGGCTAAAGGCTTTCGTGAAGATGAATAGGGTACTCTATGGTTTGAGAACCGAATCTCTGTGCCCCATGACCCAGAGCTCAGGAAGTTGATACTTCAAGAAGCCCACGATTCACCATACTCGATACACCCAGGCAACACCAAGATGTACCTGGATTTGAAGGAAAGTTACTGGTGGACAGGTATGAAGAAAGATATTGCCGAACATGTTGCGATATGTGATGTTTGTCAGCGAGTAAAGGCGAAACATCAGAAACCAGCAGGGTTACTCCAACCTTTGCCGATACCCGAGTGGAAATGGGATAAGCTTGGTATGGAGTTCATCATAGGACTACCCAGGACCTGTTCAGGATATGATTCAATTTGGGTAGTGGTCGATCGCTTGACCAAGGTGGCTCATTTCATTCCAGTGAAAACCACCTATACCAGTGCTAAGCTAGCCAAGATATATATGACCAGGATCGTATGTCTGCATGGAGTTCCGAGGAGTATTGTGTCAGATAGAGGAACACAATTTACCTCAAAGTTTTGGCATCAGCTACATGAAACTTTGGGTACAAGACTGGATTTCAGTACAACTTTTCATCCACAGACCGATGGACAGACTAAGAGAGTCAACCAGATTCTGGAGGACATGTTGAGAGCCTGTGCGCTAGACTATGGGTCCAGTTGGGATGACAACTTACCTTACGCAGAGTTCTCATACAACAACAGTTATCAGACCAGTCTGAAGATGGCCCCTTTCGAAGCTTTATATGGAAGGAGGTGCAGAACACCATCGACGTGGGATGGTGTTGGAGACCGAAAACTTTTTGGTCCCGATCTTATCAGAGATTCTGAAGATAAGGTCAAACTGATTCGAGACCGACTCAAGATAGCTCAATCCCGACAGAAGAGCTATGCTGGTAACAAACGCAAGGAGGTAACATATGAAGTGGGAGATCGAGCATATCTCCGTGTGTCCCCACTTCGAGGAATCAAGAGGTTTGGTGTTAAAGGAAAGTTAGCACCCAGATTCATAGGCCCCTACAAAATTCTGGAACGTAGAGGCGAAGTTGCATACAAGCTGGAATTGCCGGAAGGACTGTCCGGAGTGCATGATGTTTTCCATGTTTCCGAGTTGAGAAAATGCCATGCTGAGATGGCTAATATTCCTTTGAGAGACACAGTGCCCCTAGAGGCCATACAACTTGACAGCGACCTGACCTACGAGGAGAAGCCTATCAGAATCCTCGAGACTACCAACAGAGTTACCCGTAGCAGGATCATCAAGTTCTGTAAGGTTCTGTGGAGTCACCACACCGAGGAACAAGCCACCTGGGAACGCGAAGAAGACCTTCGTGGAGACCACCCGCACCTATTTTCTAGCCAACCCGAATCTCGAGGGCAAGATTCATCTTAAGGTGGGTAGGTTTGTAACATCCCAAAGTTTTCATTTTGGAATGTTATGATATATAGCTATGCATCGTCATCACATTGCTTGAATGAATATAATGGTGGAAGTGTTTCCTTTGAATTTCTGAAAGGCCACTTTCATCTTTCCCTTTTCTTGTTTCACCTATTTGAAAACCTCTGGAAAAGTTCAAAGAAAGGAGGGGAGTAACATGACACTCCACACCAAGGGCATCTTGGTGAAATATTTGAACAATAAAACCAGGGGGCTATTTGAAAAATTATTGCAAAAGGATTTAAAATCAAATAAGCAATTTTTGAAAATAATTTTTTTCAAAGTATTCAATATGATAGAGGAAAAATGTTCATTGAATAGCGTTAATTCTCCTGATCATTTTGATATATATATTTCCTATATTTGGAAAGGTTTGAATGCTTTTAAAAGAGTTTTACTGCTCTCAATATTAAAAAGGAAACGAATTAATTTGAAATGGGTCGGCCCACCTGCGTTTAAGTCCCTAAAATGCTCCGAGCCGACCGACCGACGCGCTGACGCCGCCCTCTCTCTCTCTGACGCCCCGGCCCCACCGCCTGACCCCGATGACGCCGCGGTCACCTTCCTCCTCGCGTCGACAGGACCTCGCCGGAGATCCCTCCTCTCCGGATCTCCCTCCTCTTAACTTCCCCGACCATCGCACCGGTCCTATAAATAGCCCCGACCCCCGTACCCCGTTCCACCCGTTTCCCCCTCGTCCGACCCCCTCCACACACCGGAATCCCACGCCGGAGCTCCACCCCCAGCCGAAGCTCCAGGAGCTCGAGGAGCTCGCCTCTGTCATCCCCAGCCCCAACCGTCGCCACCAACGGACGCCAAAGGTTCGCCGCCATCGTTTGAAGCCCTCGAACGCCATCCCCAACCACCAGAGCGCCGTCCCCGTCGACTCGCCGCCTCGGCCTCGCCGGAGAAGCTCCACCGTCGGCCACCCCCTCTATGTGAGCCCCTCTCCCCTCCCTAGATCGTCCGATCTGAGTCCAACGCCTAGGATTAGATCATTTTAAAAAACCAAACCGGTACGCGCTACCTTCGGTCACCCGCCCGCAAACGCCCGCACGCATGCCCTCTCGGCCAACCACAACCCGCCACGTAGCCCCTGTCCGATAAGTTTCATTTTTTTCTTTTTCTGACTGTTTTAGAAAACAGAATGATTTCAAATCTTCTTTTTATCATATCTGTTAAACTATTTGGTGTTTTTAGTTGATTCTTTTTGCATTAGTTCAAAAATTTGATGTAGTTTATGTCTGTATGATTAGATTTTAAATTTGAACTTTAAATTTTGAATCTAATCAAATTTGTTCAAATTACTAAAATCTGTATAACTATAGTTTAAAAATATATTTTTGAGTTAAACTTTTTGCCACTATTTGGTATTAGTTAAACCTATAATTCTACATGATTTGAGTATTTTCTTGAATAAATTTAGTTACTGTTTTTAACAAAAACAGAATCTGTCTAGTTCTTAATAGGTTTTAACTAAATTGATTTTTATTCAATTTGAACCTATATTAGTTTAACTTTTGTTTTTAGATTTCATTAGGTTCTGTTGATTCAACTTTAGGTGTATCTTTTTCTGTTAATAAAATATGGTTTTCAAATTGTTTTGTGCTCTAGTTGAATAGGTTCATCTTGTTTTCACCATGAAAATTGTTTAGAAGAAATTTTGTAATACTTCTTTTATCACAAAACTTTTATAATGAAATACTTTCTGTTTTCAAATAAAATTTTATATTTAATTTTCTTTTCTGTTATCTAAATACCTAGTTGTTCGAAACAAATATTTTGACTTGTATGCCTTAGTAGGGATTTTGACACCAAACTTTTATAGTCTTATACTTTAAGTGATTCTTCTCTTGATTGTGCTTTTGTTTTGTTGAAGCATTGGTTTACTTTGCTAAATTGTGTGAATTGTTTTGTGTTTATGCTTATGGTATGCTCTTGTTTGATTCGTTAGATCATCCGTAGTGCAAAGCTTGTTATCTAGAGTCACTTGATTACGAGGATCGTCAGCAAGGCAAGTCACTTTGACCATGTACACCTATGTTTTATTGCATTAGTTCTTCCATCACCCCAATTGCATGCAAAGTAGGTAAACTGGAAACTTGGTTACTTGTTGTAGTATCATGTGGTAGGTACCCCTCAACCCTTGACACATTGGCCTCGGGAAACATTGTTTTACATTTTGCTATGCTGTTAGTAGACGGGGTTGGTTGTGTGATTCATGAGAGTTGTGAGTTAATAATTTCAAGACCTACATGATGATCAAATCTTCAAGACTCCAAGTTTTCAACTTACCTCTGGGTGGATGATGGTTGAACGGCGCCCTGGAGAAACCAGTGGTTAGCCTAGATGATGCTGGAGAAGTGCGAGTATTCATGCGGAAAGGTCCACCCAGGCACAAAGACATGGATGGATGCTTCAAGACCCAAGGCTTACCTGCACAGCCACAAGCCATTATGGGCTCTGGCTTGGTTGGATATCGTGGTGACCCTGAACAGGCGGTGCTATGAGATGTAGAAGAACGGTAGGAAAGGATGGGCACCAACAGAGTCTCGGGGAAACCCTTTTGAAGACCATGTTTTGGTCATCCGTTTCTCAAACACCATGAAGTGCAAGAAGTCCAATGGAGGCGATCAAATCTTGTGGGGAATGTGTGCAAAACTCTACAGAGTACCCAAACCTAATCGATTAGCCGTGTCCATGGTCATGGATAGTTTGAGCCATCGGAACTGAAACTATCTGGAACTCTCAACACAATTAATTATATTGATGTGGGTTATTAATGTCAACTTGGGTATGAGAATTGGTTGGTGGAACCATCTCATTATTCAACTAACATTGTAGTAATTATGCCTTTGCCCCCTCTTGTTGTAGGAAAAATTTGGCTTTATGCAAAAACTTACTACCCCACCTGCCATATTTGCATATAGACTAGATGGTTACTTTACCCCCTCTCTTGTGACTTTGCCGGCATATTCAATATGCTGACCTATCCGGCTGCAACGTATCATGTTGCAGAGTACTTTTCCGACCAGGAGTGAGGATACGCTCTACTCTCGGTGAGATGCCCTTGGAGTCAGATGGACTCATCTACCTTTGGAGCTTCCGCAAGTTTATGGTTTAGTTTATCTCATGAGTTGGCCTTCAGCCACTTTATTGTAATCATTATTGTAATAAACGACTCGATATGAGATTTCGAATAATTATTGCTGTGTGATTTCCCTTTGATATATACATTGATGTACCGTGTGTGTACCAGCATGATCTTGGGATGGTACAGAAACACCGAAGATTCGACCTTTTAGGTCGGGTCACTACAATGAGTCTTTGCTTGTTTTATGTTTTCTTTTAAGTATTGATCCCTTGATGGACACACCTATTTGAGAGAGCCAAAATTATGTCATGACTTGTTAGTACTGCTCTCTATGCTTCATCTAATTTTTTTATGAGCAATGGACTTGCTCTAGTGCTTTACTTATATCTTTTTGACCACAGTGTGCTTAGTATTTTTGAAGAAATGCTCTCTTACTTCACTTAGATTTATTTGAGAGTTAGCAAAATTTTCAAGAAATTCTCTCTTGCTTCACTTAAATTATTTTGAGAGAAAGAAGAAAAATTATGCTCTTGATCTTCACTTATATTTGTTTGAGCTTATGAAAAGAAACACATGAAAATTAGTCCCAAAGTGATAGATATCCAAGAATGATATAATGAAAACTTTCATGAAGATCATTGGACAAACTAAACTTGATTCTTAGTAATAGTTTTGAGATATGCTGATCTGATATGTGAGTTATGTTGATGAGTAATTATGCTTTAGTAAGAATACTGGTGTTAAGGTTTGTGATTCCCTATGCAAGTACAAAAGTCAATAGTCATGCAATGAAATTATACCCTACTTGTGGTGCATTATTCGGTGTTATTTATGCTTAATGCTTGCTTATGAGATTATCCGTTTCTTGGTTGGTCGCTTCTCAATCTTTTGCTAGCCTGAATTTTGGACCAAGTATGAGCTCTACTTGTGCATCCAAATCCTTAAACCCAATTTTTGCCACATGAGTCCACTATACCTACCTATATGCGGTATTTCAGTGCCAGTCTAAGAAAATTTGTATGTGCGATCTCTAATTTCCAAAATAAACTTCTCTTTTGTGTGTTTGTTTCTCTCATGGAGCGGTGAGGGGTGGCTAATATTTTCCATGCTAGATGAGTTATTCTTGTAGGGTAACGCAACAGAAAACAAAAAAAATTCCGACCTACGCACCAGCCCAGGACCACTATGAAGATTGCAAACAAGGTTTGATCTTTTCGTTACCGACTCGTAGCGCAGCGGAAGTAGAGTCGATGACGAACGGCGGTGCAGATCACCGCAGCTAGGATTTTAGAACCTCCCAACCGCGAGGATGAATACCCTCGTCTGCCCCGCGAACAACCCTCCGAGAGGCGGTCGGACAGTCCCCCGGACGGTGTCACGGACAGCCCTTCGGGAGGACCTCCGAAATTTGGACTGTCACTTGGACAGCCCTTCGGGTGGATCTCCAAAACTCGGACGGTCACACGGACAGCCCTTCGGGAGGCACTCTCGAACTAGACCGAAAGTACGATCTCTCTAGAGAGTTGCACACATACGGTGTCATCTATCCAACAGGGCATCGCCGTCGAGAACTAGTTCCCACCGGATCCCAGACAGCCTTTCGGCTCTATGAAACTATTTGGCTGGGAGGGAGAGAATGCCAGATCATGCATGGCTTGTGTGAGAGAGTTGGAGTGAGTATGGAGAGCTCCTCTCCACCTCCTTTTATAGGGGAAGGAGGGGGTGGTGGTGGCTGAAATTTCAGCCACCTGACAAGCACCCACAAAACAAGGGAAAAGCATGTCCCCTTGTCCATGGCACCCCAACATGGGGACCCCACCTCCTCCCAACCAGCCTCACCTTTTGTGGGGGCTGCCCCCCACCATGGGGGGGGCAACACTTTGTCCAACCACAAGGGGGCTGCCCCCTAAAGGGGGCGCCCCCAAAAACAGCCCCCATGAATCGTGGGATATTGTCCCCTCACGCTGGGACAAGATGTTTTCCGCGACTATTACTTCTGAAAAATTCTGGAAGGTTCCAAAACATTTATGGCAACCTCTAAAATTATCTGGACGCACTCCGGAACATTTCTGGTATGGTGGTCTAATTTAAAACCATCTTCGTTTACCCGGTAAACAATTCTGACAGCTCCAAAAACCTTTTTTCGGTTTATTCTCCGGATTTTTTTAGAAATTACCAGACCAATCTGGCAACCTCCAAAACATTCCCGGTGCTTGCCTAAACCTTTTTGGATCAATGATTTTATCCGAAACAACTTTTCGATTTTACCGAAACTTTTTTGGTGTTCTCTCCAGAACCTTTCCGTTGTCTTCAAAACTTTTCGAGTGACTTTCTCTCGGACTCCTTGTCTAGTATTCAACAGATAGATGACCCTTAAGCGTGTGACCCTATAGGTTCGGTGAAGTATAGACATGACCCGGATCCCCTTCCGATCAATGATCAACATCGGAGCTGTGGACACCCATATTGACCCCTATACCAACACGAATGAATATTTGAGTGAACCTCCAGTTGCCGTGTGCTATTCCTGTTGCTTCACAATATGTTACAAATACCCGAGGTGAGACATGTTGGCATCCCCGTGGAAGAACAACTTGTCCACTATGCCAATTACCTCATTACCAGTGTTGTTCTCTTTTCTCGTTCGCATGTTCCAGCATCCCCGTGATGAAATCACAAAGTGTTTGGCCAGACGATGATGGATACCGTAACACCGTGAGGGCCCAGAGATATCTCTCTATTGTCGGAGGAGCAAATCCCAATCTTGAGCTATCAAGTTACTTGACATACTTTTACATGAACCTGTAAGCCACTGTAATAGCCACCCATTTACGGATGACGTTTAACAAACCCCAAAGTTCATGGAGCAAGCATGAAGAAACTCGATACTCTCATTGTCTAAGGAATTATGCAAACATTAACTTCTCTGTGTTATTAACCATTAACTTATGACGAATGTATCTCATAGCATAACATCAATTCAGGTCGATTCAACACAAATGTTCTTCTAACATTGTGCCCTCAAAATTGCTGACATAGCCATGCCCATGATCAGGAAAACAAGATCATCATGCAATACTTGAGCCAGTCTTAGAGGCCAGACTAGGAATACATTTTACCGTTTATTATTCCACACGTGCATATGAGTCTTCCTTCTAGCCTCGTTTATTTGCAGACTCAAGAATCATTGCAGTTATAGCATGGGACATAAATGTAATTATGAATAGGGAGATAATAAATAACATTTATTATTGCCTCTAGGGCATATCTCCTACAGACTCCCACTTGCACTAGAGTCAATAATCTAGTCAATGCTAATGCACTTTACACCTATGGCATACTGGTGTAAACTATGCTTCGCTTGTGGTATAGCCTGATGTCCAATGGATCTGACAACTTCAGCTCGGTGTGTTACTTTGCATATCCTTGCGTTTTCACGCTTCGACAAAATTCATATTTTGTGTGGACTTGGCTTTGCATATGTGTGAATCATTGGTCAAAACCTGATTCCTCACACTAAGCTATGGAGCAACTATCTGCAATAGTGTCCCATAGATCAAATCCATCTTGGACCCATACTAAGTTCATGAATGAACTATATGATTCAACAACTTCTTTGTCGCTTTTAAAGCGTCAACATACTTAGCATTTGTTATAGAATTTGCCATAGTATCTTGTTTGGAACAATTTCCAACTACTGTGCCACCATGTTCTGTATTACACAAAACCCTTAATTTGAATCAAAAATCACATGGAGCATAGATGAAGACTGTATCAATGTAACCTTTTACAACGAAGTCTTCATGATCTCCGCTTGCAAGAAAACATGTCATCAGTGCTACTTTAGTACTCAATGACATATTTCACTATTGTCCTTTGATCAATACTTTGATCACTTTGGTATCTATACTCGCAACACTTTGGGAGTATTGGACATATCTGGTTGGTTTTACATACCATGGAATACATGGTTAATCCAAACAAAAGAGTGTGTGGAATCACCATCATGTATTTTAATCATCAGTGTTTTGGGACACTGAGTCTTGCAAAAACTCTTTCCATGTGACTTCGGCAAGAATCACTCCTTGGCGTTTTAAATGCTAAATGATTTATGCATCTTGTCAATATGTATTCATTTCTTATCCCTATTAGGTAAATCTATCTCCATAGATCATCATGCCTAATATTAAGGCTATTTAGCCCAAGCACTTCATCGAAAAAACCCTTTTCAAATGAAATCTTTATTCGTGTCAAGAAATTTATTTCCAATTAACAATGTGTCAAGCACACAAGGTTTTTAAAATTATTATTATGCTCCCACTTAATTTCTTGATTTACAAGCATCTTCGTTACCCATTGATGAAGTCAAACCCCTTTGACCATTTTATCAAAACACGAAGATTCCAACTCCATTTTGCTCTCTTCTGTCCATCGCTGGAACTCTGAAGTTTGCACCCTTACTAGCATCCTCTGGACTAACAAAATACCTTGGACTGTAACACATGCAAGTCCTTGGTTACATTTCCATCAGATGGAAATCCTTTCATCATCCATGTTTCATATATCATGACTAAAAAATGTATTAATTGCTAATTCAACCCGAACCGACTTTAAGCATCGCTACGGTGAAACAACCTCATCATAGTCAACTCCTTGAACTTGTTATTTCAACAAGTCGAGCTTTATGGATAAAACATTTTTATCTGTATCAGTTTCTAGTTCCATAAATATTTGTTAGACTCTAAGTCTTCCGAAACGTCTATCAATATTTTAATCTTGAAACATTTATATGGAAACTATCTCGGATTGTATTGGCATTTAGCCAATTCCAGAGTCAGGGCCCATCACCACTTCGTTGTGTATCGTAGGTATACTATTTTCCAACAACAATATCTCGTTTGCGCACGTGAGAGATTTGCACGAGCCATACCTACGAGGTTCAGCTGCAAGTTTGATCGAAGTCCATACATTTTATTGTAGAGACTTCCGTATCAGTCGCAGTAGGAAACCCTGGAATCACTTACAAGGTACCTTTCCTTTGTACTGATGATGAAGATAATGTTTATCTTGTCGAGTTGCAGTGTTATCCCACTCACCCCTTTTGAAAGAACTATTTCCTTCAAAAAGCATACCGTCATTTGTGGTAAACCTATTTGCCTCGGTATAGTTGAGGGAGGAATACCCATTTTCTTGGGATAACCTACAAAGTAGCACTTGTCTGATTTGGAAGAGGTTTGTAACCTTTTACACAAGCCCCATATTCCAAATGTTAAGAAAAGATATAACATGGTTGGGTGTACCATACCATGATGTCATTTCAACAGATCTGATGGAGCTCTTTTCAGTGTAAAAGCCACAGTCTCTAATGCATCACTTTAAAAAGGGATAATGACAAATTTATTTATGTCATCTTTGATCTTACCATGTCATAAATGGTTCGATTACATCTTCATGGACTTTCCACTTTGCAATGGTGTTCCGGGAGGTGCAAGTTATGAAACTCTTTTCACAACTCATCAGACATTCGCAAAACATGTAACTCAAATATTCCTTTCTACAATCGAATTGTAGAAACATAATTTTCTTGTTACAATATTTTCTTCTTCTTTTTTAAAACCTTTTGAATAATTTCAAAAAGATCCAGACTCACGTCTCATCAAGTAAATATCCATATATCTACTTGAGTCATTTCTGAAGATAGATAAATCCAATACTTGCAACAACATCTATTGGACTACACACATCATAATGTATGATTACCAATATGTTCTTTGCTAATTCCTTATGGCCTATGAACGCTATTTTAGTCACTTCACTTTTCAGAGGAAAGTTGCAAGTGTGAGATGATTCAAAATCAAACGACTTCAAAATCCATCATAATGGAATTTTCCGTGCTGGTTCTCCAATGTGACCAAATGCAGTGCCACACCTGTGTGGTATTCTTTTAGTCTTGTGACATTTAGCGTCAGTGTTATGGATGTATCATATTTCCATCAATATTCATAACATACATCCTTTCTAGGATGGAAGCATGACCCTTCATGTTATTCATAACACTGAACAACAATTGTTGTTTTTATGAACAACTCTTTTGCGACAAAAGTTGTGCAATGGGCTAGAGTGTATGAAACTCTAAAATGAATTATAAAAGTAAACCCAGAGGTAATGTATTATTATCAATATTCATAACATACATCTCATTCATAATGAAAGTATGGCCCTTATGTTATTCATAACACCGAACATGAAAAGTTCTCTTATGAACAACCTTATTGAAAGATACCTTATGCAAAGGGCTAGAGTGTGAAACCCTAAAATGATTTATGAAACTTAATACATAGCGAATACACCGATGGAAGACATAGTAACATTTACTATGTTCCATGCGTGTATCTGAACCTCATCCCTGGCTAGTCTTTCAGGCCATAGTAGTTCTTACATCGAGTTGCAACAGAATGCAATCGAGCGGGTATCGTTGTGATTAAGTCACAATGCCCAAGAATTAGTGATTAACATGTTTAACCATAATTCCCAAATCTATATCTTTGACCAGCCTTCTATACATCAAAAACTTGTATGACATTCATACATGAGCTGGATATTCCAGTCTTCTTTCCTTTTTCCATTATACTTCTAACAGTTTAACTTTTAGTATTTCTCCTACTCTCATAAGAAGCATCCTACTTAAGAGTGGCATTAGCCCCAGACTTCCTAGGCATGAAAGTCTTACTAACACCCTTCAGACACTTCCTTTCTCTTTAAGTTGTTGTTTTATTCACCTTTCATCATATGACTGGCGTTCTTCTGGATCCCTCTCTTATTAGTCTAATGCATAGTAAACTCCTTTACTAATAATTTGCATACAAACATTGCTTTGGATATCTCATATCTTTTAGCCTTTGTCTGTCTCTGAAACTGATTTTCAAATTCCATGAATATCACATAACTATCCAAACTTTCGAATTTCGGGTCTCATGGAAGCAAACGTATTGCACATGACTGAAATGGAATTCTAGCTTTTGGATTGAAGGACGAGAGTCACATGATCCATAGCATTAGCGGGAGAATACCGAAAGTATGTGATAGGACAAAGTCCTTCTCGGCACTATTGAGGACAATCCTCACATTACGTTACCAACCATAAAGTTTTAACCAGATATTTAACAACTATTCAATTTTAATAGGGAAGGTGGAAACGCGAGCCATTATTCTACAACTATTATGCAAATCACACTTAGACATTATTCAAAATTAATTGCACTGAGAATTAAAAGGATTCAATTTTATAGTGCGCTCCCACTCAAATCAATATCTCTCATAATTGATTGTGAGTGATTCAAGATCCATATTACAATTCAACGCCAAGGATGCATCCATCTCAAGTGACGAGAATTGTAATCGGTAGGCCAACTTGCCAATCACATCTCTATGTGACTCTTGTTCATCTTTCGATGCGTGTGTTCCGAGCTCATGACTTTCATTCCTGAACGTCAAGTCAACCAAGTGATCACACTGCAAGGTCTCAACTCACCCGCCTCACACTCGTACAATCGTTCGTACCCATGTATCCATGTGATACCCCGAATGGAAAGATGCCGTGACGGTGCTACACTTGGGAGAACACTAACTACTTGATATTTTGTGAGAGATCACCCTAATAAAAGAGACTACCGCACAATCAAAAGGGTTCATCATAAGCGATAAACATCTTAGGCAATTCATAATAGCATGATATGGTATAGCCCTTTCTGATGGAGAAGTCTTGTATTTCTTCGTATTCGGCATTCGCGTCGGTGTTCACCTTCGCGAAGATTGCCACCACCTTGTCGATGCACCAGATAATATTGCTATCTCTATAGCTAATAAAATAATCGCATTACATAAGGTTGACACGCAGGTCATTAAAGTGCAATCATATGGCTCCAACCATCATACCGAATCATGACACGCAGGTCATGTTAATCAATTTAATTCATATAGTCATCTCATACATAATCAAATTATTATGAATACTACTATACCACATCACATGCACATGCAAACCATCTTGCAAAAGCAAGTTAGACGCCTCTAATCGGTCCATGCAAAAACTTGTTTTACGTGGCTTCTATGGTTTCGAAACAAACTGAAGATACCAACGTCCATCATCAAGTATGATAATCCAAGTTGCTAGATTAACATTCCAGGGTGTATGAAACACGACATAATAAAATCTCGAGCCCCATAGTAAACTTCATCATACGCGTGACCCCCGTGCAGATCACATCTGCATTGCCCTTTCGTCTGCGAAACATCCATCTTTCTTAACTATGGTGGAACCCAAAGAACTGTTAGCACTTCGTTGATTTGTCAATCAGCATAGTCAGGAGCAACATGAAAGGATCGCGGATTGCCACAACTTTGTGAGATTCCACCATGCCGTCAAGATCAGGACTACGCAAATTCAGGGGAAGCAACAGGAACATCGGGTAACAGATTTCATGTGCTACCCGCATAAATAATTTTCAGCAATAGATCTCATCTACTCCAAAATTATATTATGCAATACCCATACATCTCTATGTATTCTATATCGCAACCTGCATCTACGCATAGCATGGATCTGATACCATCGTAGGGTAATGCAGCAGAAAACAGAAAATTTCTGACCTACGCACCAGCCCAAGACCACTATGAAGACTGCATACAAGGTTTGATCTTTTCGTTACCGACTCGTAGCGCAGCGGAACTAGAGTCGATGATGAACGGAGGTGCAGATCCCCACAGCTAGGATTTTACAACCTCCGAACCGCGAGGATGAATACCCTCATCTGCCTCGCGGATAGCCCTCCGGGAGGCGGTCGGACAGTCCCCCGAACGGTGTCGCGGACAGCCCTTCGGGAGGACCTCCGAAACTTGGACTGTCACTCGGACAGACCTTCGGGAGGACCGCAAAAACTCGGATGGTCACATGGACAGCCCTTCGGGAGGCACCCTCGAACTAAGACCAAAACTATGATCTCTCTACAGAGTTGCACACATACGGTGTCATCTATCCAGCAGGGCTTTGCCGTCCAAAACTAATTCCCACCGGAACCCACATAGCCTTTCGGCTCTACAAAACTATTTCGCTGGGAGGGAGAGAATGCCAGATCATGCATGACTTGTGTGAGAGAGTTGGAGTGAGTATGGAGAGCTCCTCTCCACCTCCTTTTATAGGGGAAGGAGGGGGTGGTGGTGGCTGAAATTTCAGCCACATGACAAGCACCCACAAAACAAGGGGAAAGCATGTCCCCTTGTCCATGGCATCCCAACATGGGGGCCCCACCTCCTCCCAACCAGCCCCACCTTTTGTGGGGGCTGCCCCCCACCACGGGGGCCCCCCAATACTTTGTCCAGCCACAAGGGAGCTGCCCCTTAAAGGGGGCACCCCCCAAAACAGCCCAAAACAGCCCCCATGAATCGTGGGATCTTGTCCCCTCACGCTGGGACAAGATGTTTTCCATGACTATTACTTCTGAAAAATTCCGGAAGGTTCCAGAACATTTCCGGCACCCTCTAAAATTATCTGGACGCGCTCCGGAACATTCCCGGTATGGTGGTCTAATTTAAAACCATCTTCGTTTACCCGGTAAACAATTCCGGCAGCTCCGAAAACCTTTTTTCGGTTTATTCTTCGGAAAAATTCCAGAAATTCCCAGACCAATCTGGCAACCTCCAAAACATTCCCGGTGCTTGCTGAAACCTTTGTGGATCAATGGTTTTATCCGAAACAACCTTTTGATTTTACGGAAACTTTTCCAGTGTTCTCTCCGGAACCTTTCCGTTGTCTTCGAAACTTTTCCAGTGACTTTCTCTCGGACTGCTTGTCTAGTATTCAGCAGATGACCCTTAAGCGTGTGTCCCTATATGTTCGGTGAAGTATAGACATGACCTAGAACCCCTTCCGATCAATGATCAACGTCGGAGCCGTGGACACCCATATTGACCCCTATACCCACACGAATGAATATTCGAGTGAACCTCCAGTTGCCATGTGCTATTCCTGTTGCTTCACGATATGTTACAAATACCCGACGTGAGACATGTTGACATCTCCATGGAACAACAACTTGTCCACTATGCCAGTTACCTCGTTACCGGTATTGTTCTCTTTTCTTGTTCCCATGTTCCGGCATCCCCGTGATCAAATCACAAAGTGTCTGGCCAGACGATGATGGATACTGTAAGACCGAGAGGGCCCAGAGATATATCTCCATCGTCGGAGGAGAAAATCCCAATCTTGAGCTATCAAGTTACTTGACATACTTTTCCATGAACCCGTAAGCCGCCGTAATAGCCACCCATTTACGGATGACGTTTAGCAAACCCCAAAGTTCATGGAGCAAGCATGAAGAAACTCGATACTCTCATGGTCTAAGGAATTATGCAAACATTAACTTCTCTGTGTTATTAACCATTAACTTATGATGAATGTATCTCATAGCATAACATCAATTCAGGTCGATTCAACACAAATGTTCTTCTAACATTGTGCCCTCAAAATTGCCGGCATAACCATGCCCATGATCAGGAAAACATGATCATCATGCAATACTTGAGCCAGTCTTAGAGGCCAGACTAGGAATATATTTTACCGTTTATTATTCCACACATGCATATGAGTCTTCTTTCAAGCCTCGTTTTATTTGCATACTCGAGAATCATTGCAGATATAGCATGGAACATAAACATAATTATGAACAGGGAGATAATCAATAACATTTATTATTGCCTCTAGGGCATAAATCCTACAATTCTCACGATGAGTGTGTATTCACTTGTCATTGCACGAGAGTAAGGCAATGGTATTAGGGATGCCGAGTCCCGAAACGCAAAAATGAATTTACTTTATTTTGTCAAATAATAAATTCCTTGGAAAGTGAAAGTATGGTGGAAAAGGAATAAAATTTATTTTCTTTTTGGGAACCATCTATGATATATCTAGCATGGAAAGTGTTGGGAACACTAAGTCGTTTTCGTTGGTGGGATGGATACACCTCCAAATATTTTTTATCTCTAAGTTTTTCGCTTTGAGCTCTGGCACCTCTACAAATCCCTACTTTCCTCTACGAAGGGCCTTTTTTTTACTTTATGCAATTTTTAATTTTAAATTTGAGTCTCCATCTTCTCTTACCAAAGCACCAACTAGGAGACAATATGATTGTACTTAAGTATTAGGTGTAGCTAATATTCGAGTGTGTTTCATGAATGGATCAATGTTTGAGCATGATGGGCTAGGGATAACTTATTTTAGCGTTGATATTTTGAAAGACATGGTTGCTTGTTGATATGCTTGAGTATCTAAATTATTATGTCAAAACTAGACTATTGGTTTGAACAACTAAAAGTCCAAATGTCCATGCTATAAGAAAAAGAATATGATATGACATGTTAGGCAGCATTCCACACCAAAAATTCTGTTTTTATCACTTACCTACTCGAGGACGAGTAGGAGTTAAGCTTGGGGATGCTGATACGTCTCCAATGTATCTATAATTTTTGATTGTTCCATGTTGGGGATGCTGATACATCTCCAACGTATCTATATTTTTTGATTGTTCCATGTTGTTATATTATCAATCTTGGATGTTTTATAATCATTTTATATCATTTTTTGGTACTAACCTATTGACATAGTGCCAAGTGCCAGTTGCTGTTTTTTCCATGTTTTTTCCATCGCAGAAAATCAATACCAGATGAAGTCCAAATGCCACGAAACTTCACGATGATTTTTTATGGGCCAGACGGAACACAACGGGGGTGACCCGAGGGGGCACAACCCACCAGGGCGCGCCAAGAGGCCCAGGCGCGCCCTAGTGGGTTGTGCCCACCTCGGGTGCCCCCAGACCGCATATTTGCTCTATAAATACCCCAATATTCCAGAAACCCTAGGGTGACAGACGAAATATTCATCCAGTCACCGTAGAGTCCAAAACCACCAGATCCAATCTAGACACCATCTCGGATGGGGTTCACCACCTCCATTGGTGCCTCTTCGATGATGCGTGAGTAGTTCTTTGTAGACCTTCGGGTTTGTAGTTAGTAGCTATATGGATTTCTCTCTCTCGCTGAATTCTCAATACAATGGTCTCTTGGAGATCCATATGATGTAACTCTTTTGCGGTGTGTTTGTTGGGATCGATGAACTTTGAGTTTATATCCATGAAAGTTATTTGAGTTTTGTTTGATATCTTATACGCATGATTGCTTATAGCCTCGTATTTCTTCTCCGATATTTGGGTTTTGTTTGGCCAACTTGATCTACTTATCTTGCAATGAGAAGAGGTGCTTTGTAGTGGGTTCGATCTTACGGTGCTTGATCCCAGTGACAGAAAGGGAAACAACATGTATGTATCATTGCTAATAAGGATAAAACGATGGGGTCTATCTCTACATAGATAGATCTTGTCTACATCATGTCATCATTCTTATTGCATTACTCCGTTTCTCCATGAACTTAATACACTAGATGCATGCTGGATAGCGGTCGATGTGTGGAGTAATAGTAGTAGATGCAGGCAGGAGTCGGTCTACTAATCTTGGACGTGATGCATATGCAATGATCATTGGCTGGATATCGTCATGAGTATTTGAAGTTCTATCAATTTCCCAACAGTAATTTGTTCACCCACAGTTTGCTATTTTTCTCGAGAAAAGCCACTAGTGAAACCTACAGCCCCCGGGTCTCTTTCTCATATTATTTGCCTTTGCGATCTACTTTTCCCTTGCATTTATTTTCAGATCAATACTTCAAAAAACCCAAAAATACCTTCCTGCACTTTATTTTATTTTGCGTTCGATCTATCAACATTTACAACTTTCTCCCATCCACGTGCCTTTCTGGCGCCGTTACCCGAAAGGGATTGATAACCCCTTTAACAATGTCGGGTTGCGAGTATTTGTTATTTGTGTGTAGGGCCTGTTTACGTTGTGTTGCTTGGTTCTCCTACTGGTTCGATAACCTTGGTTTCATATATGAGGGAAATACCTACTGCCGCTGTGCTGCTTCATCCCTTCCTCTTTGGGGAAATACCGACGTAGCTTGAAGCGACATCAACTAGGTGCCTGTCGTGGTTTTGTCACGACAGATGTCCTAGTGAAAGGACTTAGGTTCGAGGCCATCACTACAGCAGTGAACTCGAAGGGGTTGATCGGGACGGGAGACACGAGTTTACCCAGGTTCGGCCCCTCGGAAAGAGGTAAATGCCAACGTCTTTCTTTGTGTTGTATTGATTGGGTATCGATTACTAGGGAGCGGATTCGCTTGATCTAGCTCTCGATGAGTTGTTTCGTAACCTAAGCCGCCGCAGGGACTCGCCTTTATATAAGTAGGTTGAGGCCCTAGGATTAGTAGACTCCAGACCGGGTTTCTCTAAGTATCCGATCATGTCTGTAAGTCGTCTTGCCTTCTTTGGCAAGTCATCTTCCGGGCGACTGACGTGCCCGGGTCTCGTGCCGTGTTCCGCTGTGGGCCTCCATCCAGCCCATCTGGTAAGCCACCTCCTGGCTTGTCTTCAACGTTCGGGCCCACTTAAGATCTTAAGTATAAGTAGCCAACTTGTGACCCGGCCCCTCTTGGGCGGGTCATAACACGGAGTTATAACCCCAACATTAGGCCCCAGATTGATTTGAAGCTGTTTTCATGTCAATCTTCAAGTTCATTTGGCGGCGAGTCTCATACCTCTTTCTTGTTAACTAAAAGTAAATCTTCACAACCCGCCATACCAAAATGGATGACGTCATCTTTGACATACCAGGCAGATCTTAATGACATCACAACGGATCTTTGCGTTAACTAGTCAACCCAACAATCGAGGCGTTTCTTTAGTAAATTATTATCTCGCTTCCTTGATCCCCGCATTGGACAGTTGTTGTCCCATCTCCTTATAAATAGGCCTGTGGGGGGGGGGACTTCCATCCCTCTCACTTCCCCCTGCCACTATTCCTCTTCTTCCTCCTCCAGCTCCCGTGCAACTGAAGCTCCACCGCGCCATCTGGATCTCACAGTCGCCCTAAACCAGGCCGCTACAGCAGCCTTAACGTGTCTAGATTCTCCCCCGCACATGCCCGCATCTCCTACATATCTCAGGTTCCTTCATCTTCCTTTCTCAAATCTGCATTGGGTCATCGGAGTTCTTCCGAGTCCACCGCCGCTCGTTGGAGTATTCACCATAGTTTACAAAATAAAATGCCTTCGGGCTCCAAAACGTTAGCCAACTTCCGCGATGCTCTGCTTAGCATATATCCCCTTTTTAATGTAGATCATTTCTTCATTGAAATCCACACATGAATTGCCTATTCTTCCACTGATGTTTTTTTTAGGTTTAGGAAATATTTCTTTATCTTCATCCGTAGATCTTGCAGTCACAGCTGTAATAGGCGAAACCTGTTTGCCCACACTTAGCAAGATTTTCAATATTGCCTTGTCCGTTTAACCCGCCATCACGCTTCCGCCTCTCTCTAACAAAATATGACGGTGGCTTAGAACTTAGCCATGACCTTCCTAGGCATCATTCTCGCTTTGGCCTCAGCCGTTTTAAACACATAGCGTTTTTTTAACCAGCCACACCTTGTATCTTTCCACAATTTTAACCCACCGTTATGGCCGAAGCCCCTGCCTCTTGCGACTGGGTTGGTTCCTGGGTTACTGAGGAGACGTTAAAGGAATTTGTAACCATGGGCGCTTTGCCGTTTCAAGATATCATCTACTGGCAGGTTCCGAGTAACGAAGTTAGGCCTGAACTCAAGATATTGGCCCCAACTCAAGACTGGGTCAAAAAAAATTCTAGGACACCTTGCACTTCTACAAGCCCCACACTCAAGACATTGGCCCCAACTATGTTACCAACTTATGCCAATTTCAAGTCCTCTGCGAGGTCTATCTGCAAGAAGAACCCACTGTTGACCTCTTCCGAGATTTCTTCTATATCAACCGCCAGACTGAGTTAGTGGCTAGGCCGAGTCTTGAGCTCGGATGCGTCTTGATCCAGAGGCGAAGGTATATGTCTTTCCTTGCAGCCACCCTGGCTAGCCATCCCAAGGATTGAAACTTAACCTGGTTCTATTGCGGAGACACCTCTCCGCCTGAAGAAAATCTGCTGTCGGGTTATCATTCTTTCCGGCTCTGCACAAACACTGAACTCCCTAACCGGATGACTGCTGCGGAGCGCATCCAATATGCTCCGGATTTTTTTGAAGATCCAAGCTTTACTAGACAATGGATTAAATGGAGTTCATCTAACCCACTGCTGGGTCTCTTGGAGGATTATGCCGCTGAGCCGGCATGATAAACTAATGTGTCAATATTCTGGTGAATCGGATGATCGTGTGCGCTTCAACCGGACAACCTTGACCGGTAAGGACCTCAACTCCATCGTCAAGTCTCTGCTTAGGGAGCATCAAGTAGCATGCAACCAGGCCGGGTTAAAACCGTTCTATGCTAGTAACCCAGCTCCAGAGGTAGAAATCCTTTGAACAAATTGTTTGCTTCCTCTAAGATTTTTGTTTCATACTTAACTCCTTTGTAACTTATATGCATGCCAAGTACCCCTTCTGGAAGAAGAACTTAACTGCCACCTCCAAGAAGAAAGCTAAGGTGGCTAAGACCCGTGTCCCGGGTCATAAGAAGAAAACATTCGCCCAAGAGCTGCTCGAGCTTGATGACTCGGAGGTAGAACTTGACTCCCTTGGTCTTCTTTTTATACAACTTATTGATGTTGATTGTTCTTAGGAGGAAGTGGAAACAAGCCACGCTGACATCACTGAGGTAACCTATATTTCCTTCGACTCCGAAACCTTGCCACGAGAGAAAACACGATGGGTCATCAGGAAAGTTCCATTTTCACATACCCTTTCTTACTTAGATCCCAATTTTCTTTTGAAAAAGCAACAACATGACTCCAGGCATCAGACCCGGAGCATCGTCTCTGAAGATCTTTTGGCCAACTTGCCCAACTGTCTAGCTCCTAGGAAGTGACATACCGAGGTATTTCATTGCTTTAAGTTTTCATCTCCTCTGCATACTAATCTTGTGATGTAGCTTACTTGTGTTTCCCAAATTTAACTTTCCAGGACTCACATCCTTCTTCTAGTGACTCAACCGCCACAAAATTGCCTCCTCTTGTTATCAACCCGGGGTGAGCATCTTTGCATCTCATACTGTTTGTTAATATTCTATCCTTACTCATGACGTATAATGCCATATTCACTCACATGGCTCAAGATAAACGGAGGAAAGTAGGTGGATCAATCGCCCCTCCTGAAATCCTAGAGCTGGATAACCCCAGGCCTAGCAGTCTCGAAGCTCCCATTGGGCCCTCTGAGGCTGATAAAGGTGCCCATGAAGAGACTCCTTAGCCTACATAGCTGGATGATGTTGATATTGTAGCTTCTGAAGCTCATCCGAAGGCTAACCCAAAGCCGCCCAACCCTCAGCCAGCAGCTCAAGACATGGCTTCTCCTAAAGAAGTCACTGTTATCGGAACAACTTATGAGTCGCCAGCTCCTTCCAATGTGCTGACCAAGCATACCGGGAAGGATGAGGTGGCTTCACTTGAGTAAGAGAAGATTAGATTTGATCTTCCTAATCTAGAGAAGATGAATCCTGATGAGGGAGTCCTGCTTTAAGGGGTCCTCGGATGGCCGACCTGTTTCTCATGGGCTGGACTATGTGGGCCGCTGGATGAGCATTGGATGATCAAAGGCCCCATCGCCAGGGTGGAAGCTTCAAGGAGTTGTGGCGTGTCCTCCAAGCTTTCGACAGTAGTTAGGCATGTTTTTCCTTCGATGTGCAATCGACCATGTGTAAACCCTAGTACCCCTCGGCGTCTATATAAGCCGGAGGGTTTTAGATTGTAGGGCAGAGAAGAACTCATCTAGGGTTTAGCTATCCGATCTCAAGGTAGATCAACTCTGTAACCTTCATATCATCAATATAATCAAGCAGGACATAGGGTTTTACCTCCATAGGAGGTCCCGAACCTGGGTAAATGTCGTCTACTTCCTACCCTGTTACCATCGATCCTAGTCTCACAGCTCGGGACCCCCTACCCGAGATCCACTTGTTTTGACACCAACATTGGTGCTTTCATTAAGAGTTCCACTTTGATCGCCAAAGGAATCGATGGCATGCCTTGTCACAATCAACAAGATCTATAGCTAGGATATTCTCATCCATGATCAGATCTTCACAAGCGGCGACGTCTTGTCGCACGCTGACCCGACTGGCCACCTTGGCCAGATCGGAAACTTTTTCCCCGATCAAGGGATCAGATTCGGAACCCTAGAGTTCGTCGCTGATTCACGGGGAGAACTTCTACTTCTCGAGCATGCGTTGTTTTCTATGAAGAGGAACGGTTGATACAAGCAAGTCCCCAATAGATGTACCTACACAAAGAATGAAACTTCTGCATCCAATGCTATAAAGGGGTTGTCAATCCCTTCACGGTTACTTGCAAGGATGAGATCTGATAGAGATAGATAGGATAGATTGATTGAACAGAAAGTAAAACAAAAGGTAAAAATAATGCAGCAAAGTATTTTTGGTATTTTTGGTTTTAGATCTGAAAGTATAAGATGGAAAATAGACCAGGGGGCCATAGGTTTCACTAGAGGCTTCTCTCATGATGGCAAGTATTGCGGTCGGTGAACAAATTACTATCGAGAAATTGATAGAAAAGCGAATAATTATGAAAATATGCAAGGAAATGATTATGCATATAGGCATCACATTCGTGTCAACTAGACCGAAACGATTCTGCGTCTACTACTATTACTCCACACATCGACCGACTCCTACCTGCATCTAGAGTATTAAGTTCATGAAGAATAGAGTAACACATTAGGTAAGATGACATGATGTAGAGGGATAAACTCAAGCAATATGATGAAAACCCCATCTTTTTATCCTTGATGTCAACAATACAATACGTGCCTCGCTACCCCTACTTTGTCACTAGGTGAGGACACCGCAAGATTGAACCCAAAACTAAGCACTTCTCCTATTGCAAGAATTACCAATCTAGTTGTCCAAACCGAACCAATAACTTGGAGAGACTTGCAAAGATAAGAAATCATGCATATAAGAATTCAGAAAAGACTCAAAAAAATATTCATAGATAATCTGAACATAAACCCACAATTCATTGGATCTCGACAAACACACCGCAAAAGAGTATTACATCGGATAGATCTCCATGAAGATCATGAAGAACATGGTATTGAAGGGAAAAGAGAGAGAATAAGCCATCTAGCTACTAGCTATGGACCCGAAGGTCTGTGGTGAACTACTCACGCATCATCGGTGGGGCAATGGAGTTGATGTAGATGCCCTCCATGATCGAATCCCCCTCCGGCAGATTACTGGAAAAGGCTCCAAGATTGGATCTCTCGGCAACGGAGGCTTCTGGCGGCGGAAAAGTGTTTTCGTGGCTTGTTCTGGTATACAGGGAATATTTGGGAATTTATAGGCCAAGAAATAGGGTTAGGAGAGCTGTTGTTGGCCCACAAGCCTGGGGGGGCGCGCCCTATCCCCCTGGGCGCACCCCTAGGGCTTGTGGCCCCACCACTATAGGAATCAGGTAATTTGCCTCTGCCATGGCTGATGGTAAAGGGCAGGACACATGACGGCAAAGGCCTTTGCCGGCCGTCAGCAAACGGCAAAAATTTCGGCAAACAAAACCCCGGTAAAGCGGTCCTTTGCCGTCCGCCTCACGACCAAGGACGACAAAGAATCTTTGTCGTGGGGGAGCGAACGATAAAGAGTTTGGACGGCAGACCCAGGGTCTATGGCCATCAAGTGTTAACGACAGTTCTTTGCCATCCGCTCTTTTTGTCATCGGCCTTGTGCCCCCCTTTTCTGTCGGTGGGCGGACGACAAAGGGTAAGGCCCTTTGCCCCTGGGGTCCCCCTTTGTCGTCGGCCTTGGGCCTCACCTTTGTCGTCGGCCTTGGACCCCACTTTGCCGTTGTCCTTGTGCTCCCTTTGCCGTCGGTGGGCCAACGACAAAGAGTAAGGCCATTTTCCCCCCTGTGATCCCCCCTCCGCCATCTGCCCATGCCCCCCTTTGCCGTCTGCCCACCGACGACAAAGAATAAGGCCATTTTCCTTTTTTTATTGAAACAATTTTCATAGCAATATGACATATATATATATATATTTCACAGAAATAAATATGTTGCCATACTGATAACCATATTCAAATAAGTTTCATCCATACATACATACATATTATGAAAGTTTCATCCGTACCCAACCATATTACAATAGTTTCATTCATACATACATAGTTTCATATAAATATGTAGCAAGTGTCACATTGTTCATTGATAGATAAAAGATACAAGTAACCCAAGCACTCCATCAATGCAAACTTCCGTGAAGTGAATGTAATCTGCAAAATGGGAAGCTCCAAAATTAGAAGAAGACTAGTTGAAGAAGAGAAGGTAAAAATAGGTCATTTAGGAGCTAACTATGGTTATTATGCCATTTTGAAGCTAAGGAAGCTAATTATAGGTCATTTAATATCTAACTTTGGTAAAATAGGTAATTTTGGAGCTAGCTAAGCTTATTATGCCATTTTGGAGCTAACTAAGCGAAATATTAGGTCATTTTTGATGAAATAAGCCATTTTGGAGCTAATTTAGCTTACTACGTCATTTAGGAGGAAACTAAGCTAAATATATGTCATTTTAGAGCTAACTTAGGTAAAAATAGGTCACTTAGGAGCTAACTATGCTTATTATGCCATTTTGGAGCTAAGTAAGCTATGTATAGGTCATTTAATAGCTAAGCTAGGTAAAATAGGCCATTTTGGAGCTAGGTAAGCTTATTATGTCATTTAGGAGGGAACTAAGCTAAGTATAGGACATATTTGATAAAATAGGCCATTTAGGAGCTAATTCAGCTTACTATGCCATTTAGGAGGAAACTAAGCTAAATATATGTCATTTTAGAGCTAAATTAATTGAAAATAGGTCATGTAGGAGCTATCTATGGTTATTATGCCATTTTGAAGCTAACTAAGCTAATTGTAGATCATTTTATAGCTAACTTGGGTAACATAAATCATTTTGGCGCTAACTAAGCTTATTATGCAAGTTTGGAGCTACCTAAGCTTATTATGTCACGTAGGAGGAAACTAAGCTAAGTATAGGTCATTCTAGAGATAAGTTGGGTAAAATATGTCAGTTTGGAGGTAAGTTAAGGTAAGTAACCATCATTATGCGGTTGTTAACCAAAACACTAGAAAAACATACCATTCTCGTCAGCACGGAGGTGAAGCACGATGGTTCTGGCTTGTTTCACCTGGAGAAGGCTCCCCTATAGAAGGGTCGTGCGATGTGTTTCGGGAGATATTCTGCACCAAACATCATTTGCAATGTGTTGTTAGCATGATGACACTCAAAAGATCACTGCATTGAAATGAAACTCACCGTCCCTGCCATGTTAATGACTGGCATCGCCGGAGGGTCGTGGCCAGTCTTCTCGCACATAGACTGTACATTTGGTTTCAACAAGTCAAACTTTTTATTTATTAATGAAACGAACATTAAAATGCAAGATTTGACAAATATGAAGAAGAAACTTACCACGAAGAGCTCGTACATGGCCCTGTTAGACGCATCGTTCCGTGCCCTCTCTACCTCCATCAACGCATCTATCCTATCCTCCAACTCCGTCATCTCCTTATCCTTTGCCGTGAAAAGCGTCTGTGTTGCCTCTCTCTCTCTTTCAGAATAGCAGCCTGCAAGACAACTCATTGTTTGCATTTTAATCATGTTGGTTCGCACACACAACGTAATGCGAAAAGATAGTTGAGTCCATTAAACTCACCTCGATGGCGAGCTCGACTAGCCGTGGACGAGGTGTTATCTTAGGACAAGATCTCGTTTGGCGTGCCTTTATCTATCGGAGAGTGCTAGGACAACGTATAAGGCCATCTCCAATGGCGATCGAGCCATGGGGCCTCCCGTTGCCAGCTATCATCACCAGCTCTGGATCAATAGGCCCCTAGCTCGGATTAAAGTCCTCCCCTTTCCTCGCCTTCCCGTGATCTCTGTACTTCATGAGCTTATGGTGGGAGCAGATGTTGGTGAAGTTTTTGGGATGATCGAGGTCAGACGTAGAAAATGCCTTAACCTTCTTGTACGAGGCAGTATGGGCCATCGCATAGAGGTCGTACATCTCTGGCACCTCCGTCTTATTGTGACGCGCCTAAATGAGAGAGAGTGGAAAAAAGTATTAGTAACGGGCTAAAGCTAACATTAAGAATGAATTGCATGAGTCATGAAGCAAACCACATACCCATTTCTCACCAAACTCATTTAAGTTGACGCTCCCTTGATGGTGTGGCACACCAACCATTTTGCCACGCCTATCCTTGGCAGTGTTGTGACTGGCCTCCCACTTTTCGGAGCACCACTGATCTACCAAGGCCTCCCAACAATCCATCTTATCCACACACCATATCGGGGGCACCTAAGTTAATAAAGAGAAATTTGAGCGCTACGCGTAAGAATCAAATCAAGGAAACTAACTAAAAGACCTTAATAATATGTAATTACCTTCATGCAATGCTCCTTGTCCATCTTAGAATCGCGACACTTCCCATTCCCATCATAATACGCCACGAGGTGTAGTAGTCTCGAATGGCCTGCACCCGAGCCTCGTGCCGCTAGTTTTGAAGTAGGCGACAGTATTCGGTTTCGATAACCTTTGCCATGGCCTCCTCGTATCCCTCCTCAACCTGTAGAAGGTCTGCAAACGAGAAAACACTGTTTAGTACAATAACTAGCTATTGTTGATTTTTAATTATGTAACGGAGAAATTACCCAGAACTATCTGATCACCATGTCGGCCCTTGTGTGGCACAAAACACCGTCGATCTCCACCTCCGGCAGGGCCAGGGCACTCAAGTAGTGCTCCCAGGTCATTCCTACCTCTCGACCCTAACCGGGCAACGTAACAAACCCCGGGAAGTTTTGCTGGCAAAGCACACCAAGGACGTTGTTGGGCTTGCGAATACCCTTGGCAACAATCCAACCCCTGCAGTATGACAAATTAAAGCCAACACATTAAATATTTGAGAAAATGTGAAGGTAAAAGGTTAAATAAAAGTAAATGAACTTACTTGTCCCCACTTGGCTGAATCGACCACCTCTGCTCGTGGGGCGCCGGCACGAGTGGGACCCCTGTACTACCATGCTGGTAGACGGTGTCCCCCTCACCCAGCTCCTTGTCGCTACTAGCATGGCCACTTGGCTTCGGCTGACCCAGATCGGGCCAGGTATCCCACTGGGTCTCTTGGGACATACCCTCATCCCTGCTTTGCTCTGGAGTCTCCTGGAACGAAGCCTATGGGACACGAGTCTCGTCGACCTGAGGCTCATGAACCAGAGTCCGTGTAGCCTCCACCTCAGACGGGTCCACCATAGCAGTCCTGTGCTCAGGTGAATCAGCTAGGGGTGGCGGCGAGGAAGGCGTGGCTGCCACCCTACCTCTCCCGCGGGCACCACATGTACCTTTAGTAGCTCTCTTCTTCGCAGGGGGTCGACCTCCTCTCACGGGGGCTACGGTCGTCGAAGAAGCGGCCACTCCTTGCAGAGTAGAGAGCAATGCTCCCCGAAGAGATGGGGCAGGAATAGGATTACCCATCCCACCACCCGCTGACAAAGGAGCCTTGGAGTGCTCTCGACCCTTGCGCACCATCTTTCAACACCTGCCATGACAAAGAGTAAATGAAATTAGTACAACATAAATACCAACATGAGTAATAAAATGTATATAATTTAAGTCTACCATCATCATAAATACCAACATGAGTAATACTTTTTTTATATATGTATATAATAATTGTTGAATGTCGGGCATGAACTAATAATAATCTTGATTGTCTATATATGCTTCGGGATCAATAAATGCATCATGATCATCACTATCATCAATAAATACAGCATCATCATCACTATCAGGAAGAACATGTGGAAGGCCTCCATTATGTAATTGGTCAAGAAGTGAAAGGTCATCCGCAGCAGTAACCTCTTCTTCTTCCGGCTCTTCCTGTTCCGGCTCAGGGGTTAAGACGGATTCACTGCCGCTGTCTACTTCAATGTTCTAGGGTGAAGTAGGGCGGTTCTTGAAACGTTTTTTGGACATACGGTTTCTTGGAAGAATTCTCCTTCATATGTGTCGGGGTTAATGTGAGGTTCTTAATCCTCTTCATTGAAGGTAGGTGGTCTAAAACTTGGAGGCACTTAAACGTCATCCCAACCTTTCAAATTTGGATCAATTTGGCAGGCCCACGGTAGATAGAAAACTTTTGTTGCCTGTTGAGCCGTAATATAGACATCGGGAACGTATAAATGGGTACTTTGGTTGATTTCGACTAGCCCTATATGTTCATGAGTCCTTCTAGTCTCCTTCGACTGAAACCAATAACATTTGAAGACTATGACGGTCGGTGGGTTTTCACCATAGAATAGAAGTTCATAAATTGCTTCAACTCTTCCATAATACTCGGTACGTCCTTTGCTGATAGCAGAGACACAACAATTTGAAGTCTTTACGTCGGGCATAGATAGCTCTTTGCCAAAGGTACGAAAGTGATACCCATTGATGTCGTATTTGTCAAATGACGGACCTTATAGTCAAAACCATTAGCGACTTATCTCAACTCGGTGTCCATAGATTCTGCATCAGCCTACAACTTTAATACAGAAGAGTGGATGCATTAGCCACAAATTAGACAAACAAATCAAATGGTCCAGTAATGGTAATTAATTACCCTTTGTTTGAACCAAGAGATGAAACCGGGATAGTCGCCTCCATGCTTTGCCAGAAGCTCATACTCGTCAATGAAATCCTTTTCAATGACCGCTCCATCTGAGAATTCAGCGACGTATGGACTATATCAAATATCCGGGAGTAAGAGCAGTTCAAAGGAATTAGAAGTTGCGGAACAATAATTTACTGAGAACTTACTCGATGTATGGCTACACTTTTGTTAGGTTGTTGAAGATATACAATGAAATGGTCCGCCATTCTTCGACATCCAACGATTCCATTTCGAAGCACCAGCTGGTGCGAGCTTACCTTTGAATAGGCTGAGGTTGGATCGACCTTTTTTAGGCTCGCCATCATTGTACCGAGGCTTCGGGTTATGCAAATGATGATTTTTGGCTTGGGAGTGTGCTGTCACGAAGTTTGCCGCCTCCTCAGTAATGAATGCATCGACCATCGATGCTTCAACTCTACATTTATTTTTACATTTAGCTCGAAGCGTCTTCTGCATCCTCTCAGTTGAGAAGCACCATCAATTTTGAACTGGCCCCCCAATCTTTCCTCGGTCGGGAGATGCAAAATCAAATGCTGCATTGGATTAAATAATCCCGGTGGAAAGATCCTTCCTAATTTGCAGATCAACTCTGGAATCAACTCTTCCATTTCATCTAGCACGCCAGGCAATAGTTCTTTCGCACAAAGAGAACAGAAGAAATAGCTCAGCTTTGCCAGTACTAGCCATTGATCCTTAGGGATAAAGCCACGCAACATCACCGGTATTACCCGCTCAAGCCATATGTGCCAATCATAACTCTTGAGACCAAATATTTTCAATTTTTCAATACTCGCTCCCCTCTTTAGATTCACAGCATACCCATCGGGGAACATCAACCGCATTTTGACCCACAATAGCATTTCTCTCATAGCTGGGCTTCTAAGATTGAACCATGCCTTTGGCTTCGCTATGCTTTGGTTTCCTTTCCGTTGTCGCAAGTTTTGTAACGGTCTATCACATAGAGCCTCCTGGTCGATTCTAGCCTTAGGATTATACTTTGACTTCCCTTGTATGCCGATTAATGTACCAAAAATGGCCTCCGCCATATTCTGTTTAGTGTGCATCATGTCGATGTTGTGTGGGCAAATGAAGTCTTTGAATTAAGGCAGATCCCATAAGCATGACTTGTGAGTCCAGGCGTTTTCCGTATTATACCCTTTGAAATACCTTGGACACAAAGGATCAGGCTCGAGAGCGTTTAACTGATCAAGGGTCTGTTGGCCTGTCAACGCAGGTGGTGCGGTGTTTTTTACAACTATACCTTTGTTGAAATTATTCTTGTCTTTTCCGAACTTACGATCAGGATCCAGGAAGTGTCTATGCATGTTGAAGCAAGAAAACTTGCCACCCGCTTGTAGCCAATGGAACTGAAGAGCTGCCTTGCATGTGGGGCACGAGAACCTTCCATGCACACACCAGCCAACGAATAGCGCATATGCCGGATAGTCATGCGTCGAGCGCATGTACCACACATGCATTTTGAAGTTCTTGTTGGTAGCAGCGTCATATGTCTTGATCCTATTATCCCAGGCTTCTTGCAATTCATCCTTAAGCGGCTGCATGCACACATTCATATTCTTCCCCGGATATTTGGGCCCTGGAATTATCAACGTCAGGAAAATGTTCTTTCTTTTCATAATCTCTCCGGGTGGGGGGAGAGATTGAGTGGAATGACAAATACAGGCCAACAACTGTATTGTGCTACCATCATACCATACACATTGAACCCATCCGTGTTGATGGCAACTCGAGGATCCTTGGATCTGCCGATTTATCCTTATGTAATGCATCGAAGTGCTTGCACACAAAAGTATCTGAAGTGTGTACCAACATCTTGTTCCCATCCGCATCTAGTTCGGTTCTTTTGCCCAATTTATGCCATGTCATCTGTCTGGCCGTCTCTTTGACCATGAAAAGACGTTGAAGTCTTGGTACGATTGGCAGATACCGAAGAACATTAATGGGTATTTTGGTCTAAATCTTCTCACCCATACCGTTTTCTACCACAATATACCTGGAAGAATTGCAAATGGGGCAATATTTCAAGGCCGCATACTCAAGCCTAAATAAGGCACATCCATTCGCACAGTCATGTATCTTCTCATATGGCATCTTAAGTACACGGAGGATTTTGTCTGACCAGTACAGGTTTGCAGGCAGTACATGGCCTTTGGGTAGAAAGCGTCCAAATATCGTCATCATCACGTCATAGCATTCTCTGCCTAGGTTGAACTGAGCCTACAGAGCCATTACTTGCACGATGGCATCCAGCTAACAAAGCTCAGTCTGCTCATGGAGAGGTCGTTTTGAAGACTCCAACATTTCATAGAAGGCTTTTGTAGATTCCTCCATCTCATCGTCCGAATCTCGAGCATCATCAAAGTCTTGCACCATGTCTTCGATCCCGGTACCATGCTCGTTGGTGCGATGACAAACCACCTCAGCTCTGGCACGTTGGTCAGACTCACCATGAAAAGTCCACACCGTATAATTAGGCGTAAAACCCCACTTCTGCAGGTGTTTACCCATTTCAAACTTTGTCTGCCTTTTAATGTTGTCACATTTGGGACAGGGGCACCATGTTTTTTGCTGGCCATTTGCAAATGCGGCTCTCAAAAAAACCCTGGTTTTTGTTAACCATTCATTGGTCATGTCTTTCTGACTAGGGTGACTAGTGTACATCCAAGCACGATCACTCATCTTGCCTACCTACTAAACACACAATATATATATATATATATATAATTCATCATCTATATTCATTTGGTAATCAAGTTTGTCAGTTTTATTATGTCCATGCAACCTACACGCTAATAGGTAGAGATAGGTCCTAATTCCACCCAAGTATGTGTAGATTGAGTTCGTTTTCCCATGCTCTGCTCTGGATCCGACATAGAATTTTGGTAGCAGCTCCCCACTGTTCTCCTGATACACGTCTCGACAATAAGCAGAGAGGATGTGTACCCGGAGAACAACAAGGAGGCACTGACGAAATTTTGCATCGGATCCGGAGCAGAGCATATGGGAAAACGAACCCAATCTACACATACTCGGGCTGTCGATGGATAACGTTGGACAATTAGAAAGAATCACGATTATAAATATGCAAATGCATGCATATTTATAGATGTAACCCTTTCAAACGGGAGACACATACTGGTCACGCATACTGATGATTGAAGACACCTATAGCTAGCAAGTTTCATCGGCACGAAGACCGGAACAGAGCAATTTTTTAAGGGGGCCGGGGGAGTAGATGTCATTTGTTCTCACCAACGAACGCAACAGGGGAGCTCATCAAACGCACGGGGAGGTCATCGAACAACAGAACCTCGCAGCGACGAAACAACTGCACATTGAAATGAAACTCGATCAACACAAATATGATGTTTTTCATAACAAAATCAAAAAATATATGACCTAACTCATAATTCACAAATATATGACCCTGTCAGCCTCTGGAAGGCCGAAGAGCACCTTCTTCGGGATCGGGGTGTCAGGGGTGTCATGTCGGGGACGGGGTGTCGGGGGTGTTGTGTCGGGGTAGGGGTGCTGTGTCGGGGTCGGGGGTGCCGTGTCGGGGTGTCGTGTTGGGGGTCGGGGTGTCGGTGGTGTCGTATTGGGGTCGACCCTTGACTCCTTTTCCCCTTGATCCTTGAGCCCTCGACCCCTCAGCGACCCTCTTTTCCCTCGGTGACCCTCGACCATCGACGATCCTCTTTTTCTACTTTTCCTACTTTTTTTTCATCTTCTACTTCTACTTTTTTCATCATCTTCTTCTTCTTCTTTGTTGTTCTTCTTCTACGTATTGTTCTTTTTTTCCCATCTTCTTCTTCTTCCTCTTCTTCTTCTTCTTCCTCTTCTTCTTTAACTTCTTTTTTCATCTTTCTTGTTTATTCTTAAAAAACATAAAAAAACCTAAACTAAACTAAACTAAATATAACCTAAACTAAACTAAACTAACGTAAACTAACCTAACCTAACCTAAACTAAACTAAACTAAACTAAACTAAATCTAAAAAAATAGAAAAAAACTAAAAAATTCACCACGGGGAGGGGGCACGGGTTGAGGAGGAAGGCCACAGGGAGGGGGCGCAGGTTGAGGAGGCCGAGGGGAAGGGCGGCCGGCGACGGTGCGCCTCCGGCGGCGGGGCGGGGTGGCTCCAGCGATGGGGCGGGGCAGGGCGACCGCAGTGGTTACCGTCCCTTGGCAAGGAGTCCGGGTGGGGCGGCCGGTCGGCTGGTGACGGGGCGGGCTCCAGGGGCGGGGCTGGCCGACAGCGCCTTGGGCTCCGGGGGGTGGCGAGGGGCGGGGGCGGATCGAGCACGGGGGTGGCGCTGGTGATGTGAGGGGAGAGAGAGGGGTGGGCATGGGGCGGGGATGGCCAGCGGCACCTCGGGCTTCTGGGGGTGGCGCGGGGCGGCGACGGCTCGGGCACGGGGCGGTGCGGGTGAGGTGAGGGTAGAGAGAGATGAGCGGAGAGAGAGAGGGGTGGGTCACGGGGCGATGACTAGCTACTGGGGTGGGGGCAAGGGGGGAACGGACGTTAGTTGGCCACTTTCTTTGTTGTCTGCTAGTAGACGGCAAAGAAAGTGGCCGTTAGGTGGTTCTTGTTAGTGGGCCACCCTTCCTCTTTGCCGTCTGCTAGCTGACGGCAAAGTTTCTATGCCGTCAGCTAGCAGACGGCAAAAATATGCCTGACAGCAAACATGATCTTTTCCGTTAGCTCTTTGTTTGTCGCCAGTTTTCTTTAAACTGATGACAAAGAACTTCGTTGCCGTCAGCTAGCTGATGCAAAGAGCTGGCTAACGGCAAAGATCCTGATTCCAGTAGTGCACGGTTGCTCTCCCAACTTCATCTCCAAGTCTCCTGGTTTGCTTCTGGTCCAAGAAAATTTATTCCGAATATTTTATTCTGTTTGGACACCGTTTAATATTCCTTATCTGCAATTCTCAAAAACAAGAAAAAAACAGAAACTGGCACTAGGCTCTAGATTAATAGGTTAGTCCCAAAAATAATATAAAATAGCATATTAATGCATATAAAACATCCAAAATAGATAATATAATAGCATGGAGCAATCAAAAATTATAGATACGTTGGAGACGTGTCAAGAACTTGTCTTGATAGGATCCTCAACTCTTATGGAGGAGCCCGTAGATCCTGTTGCCTCAGCGCCCAAGACATCGGGAACCACCTCTAAGGAGGTCGTCACCCTCGGGCTGTCTGGAATGCCCAATCTGGCTGTTGCGACCAGATCCACTATGGCCGAACAGGACCTGGATCCGCTTTCATGCGACCCCAGAACTGCGACGCCACATATTGGCCCCACTCGTTTCAGCACACGCATCCTACCGCCGCCTCGTTTCTGAATGTGCTATTTGATCGGATTCAGACCATGCGTATGACTGATGACCAGACCTCGGTCTACGACCGGCTCGGGCCTAAACCCGACGATATGGAGATTCTTCCCCACGGTCACTCACTTAGTCGCCATCGTCGAGTGTCTGGCTGGAGGCTCGTCCCTCCAACGACCGGAATTAAAAAGGTTTATACCCAAATCTCCGATCATCAAGAGCTCGCTTGCAACCCAGACCCTGGAATTTGCTCTGGAGACAGACCGGTATCGGTTCTGACCTAGCACACAATTCGAGGCCCATAATTCCGGACTCACATCGTGGCATGGAGTCAAAACTTTTCCCACCCACCACCCAAGCCAATCACTCAAGCATCAAAGCAGAGTCCAAGTCAAAGGACTTACGAGATGTTAAACAATTACCAGGAGAGTCGGTTCATCATTTTTGGGCTAGACTCCTCGTCGCTAGAAACAAAGTACAAGGTCTTAGTGATCAGGATATAATGGCAATCTTCAATCGCAATCGCCATGGTGAAGGGATTCTCAATGCCCTGGCTCATCAGCGCATTCGTGACTTCACCGAGCTGCCGGACTTGGTAGAAAAATATTGTGCGATGGAAAGCGCCTGACAAGCCAAACGACTATTTTCGGAACCAACCTTTACCAAGCACCCTAGAGGAGATCGGAAAAAGAGGATACCTCTGAAGCGTCCAGCCATACTCGAACCCATCGAAAAGAGAAATAGGCCCCTGATGTCTACTAGGCAACTTTATTCTTGTAGACACGTGTTGGGCCTCCAAGCGCAGAGTTTTGTAGGACAGTAGCAATTTTCCCTCAAGTGGATGACCTAAGGTTTATTAATCCGTGAGAGGTGTAGGATGAATATGGTCTCTCTCAAACAACCCGGCAACCAAATACAAGAAATCTCTAGTGTCGCCAACACACCCAATACAATGGCAAATTGTATAGGTGCACTAGTTCAGCGAAGAGATGGTGATAAAAGTGTAATATGGATCGTAGAAATATATTTTTGTAAACTGAATAAATAAAACAGCAAGGTAGCAAATAGTAAACGGGCACAAAAATGGTATTCCAATGCTTGAAATCAAGGCCTAGGGTCTGTACTTTCTCTAGTGCAATTTCTCAATAGTGCTAAGATAGTTGGATCACATCACTCCCGAGTTCCTATTAGCGGAGAACAAAAGATAGAAATTGTATGTAGGGTACGAAAGCACCTCAAAGCTATTCTTTTCGTTCGATCTATCCTAGAGTTCGTACTAAAATAACACAAGCTATTCGTTCCAATCGATCTACTCAAGAGTTCATACTAGAATAACAACAAAGCAAATTCATATTCATAATACTCAATCCACACAAAGAACTACAAGGGCTCCCCAAAGTTTCTATCGGAGAAAAGATAATAAAAATGTGCATCAACTCCTATGCATAGATTACCCAAATATCACCGCGGGAATCCGCAAGTTGAGTGCCATAACGTATGTCAAGTGAACCAATAAGATACCCCAATGTCACCTCAAGTATTCATACCGCAATACATACATCATGTGTTCCCAAATCTGAACATTCAATCCGACATAACAAAACATCAAAGTGTAAAGATTCAATTCATCACAATAAGAGTATAGAGGGGAGAAACATCATATGATCCATCTATATTAAAAAAGCCCGTGATATAGATCACGAGAGATAGAGATTAAACATATAGCTACTGGTACAAACCTTTAGCCCCGAGGGTGGACTACTCCCTCCTCATCGTGGTGGCTGCCAGGAAGATAAAGATGGCCACCGGAGATGATTCCCCCCTCCGGCAGGGTGCCGGAACAGTTTCTAGATTGGTTTTCGGTGGCTATAGAGCCTTGCCATGAAGGAACTTCTGATCTAGGGTTCCCCCAAGGGTTTCGGAATATTTGGGAATTTATAGTGCAAAGAGGGGGTGCAGGAGGCCAGTGAGGAGGGCACAACCCACCTGGGCACGCTAGGGGGCCCTGGCGCGCCCTGGTGGGTTGTGCCCCCCTCGGGGCACCCCCTAGGTGCAGCTTTGGCCCACTGGGTTCCTTATGGTCCAAACAAATCTCCAAAAAGTTTTGTGGTGTTTGGACTCCATTTGATATTGATTTCCTGCGATGTAAGAAACAAGCAAAAAACAACAACTAGCACTGGGCACTGGGTCAATAGGTTAGTCCCAAAAAATGATATAAAGTTGCTATAAAATGATTATAAAACATCCAAGAATGATAAAATAACAACATGAATACTTCATAAATTATAGATACATTGGAGACGTATCAACATCCCCAAGCTTAATTCCTACTCGTCCTCGAGTAGGTAAATGATAAAAGAAATAATTTATGAAGTGTGAATGCTAGCAAAGTGCATAAGTTTGATCAATGATAATTTCAATCACTTTTCCTAGCATCATTACAACAATTCTTTTCTCATAAAGTTTTGTCATGTTAAAGTACCAACCAATTCTCATGTTAAGGTTCAAACAATGTATTCTCTTGAAACCCAAGAACCTATGTTCTCAGTCACCAAGAAATGGCAATTCAACTTATTCAACAGAGTTTAAGTAAGTGCTCCACATACTCAACTATCATATAGTCTTCTATGATTGCTAACACTCACGGCATACACATGGGAAAAACGTTTCAACCAGACACATAGAAAGATAGGGGCTTATTGCTTTGCCTCCCAACGTATTCACCTCAAGGGTGATGTCAACAATAATAACTCATGCTACCCATATTCAACTGGACATATGTGCCTAGATCTTTCCTCACCACATGATGCTTGCCAAAGGAGAAAAATGAAAAGGAATAGAGAGAAAACTTTGACTCTTGCATAAAAGTAAATACACAAATTAAAAGATGGGCCATTCGCAGAGGGAAGCAGATGTTTCCATGCGCTTATTTGTTTGTACGCTCAACCCCTTAGTGCAAAAGAACATCACATTATATTGCCCCTTATGATATCAACCTTTATTATGCAGTCCGTCACTTTTATTACTTTGCCATCACAACTTCGTACAACGGTCCATTTTCTCTTACACTAATTGATCTAACACTTTTAGAAGCAATTTTTATTGCCTTATTGCACCAATGACAACTTACTTGAAGGATCTCGCTCAATCCTTAGGTAGGTATGGTGGACTCTTGAAAACAAGATTTGCGTTTAAGGGTTTTTGGATGCACAAGTAGTATCTCTAGTTGGTGCGGAATTTTTGGCTAGCAAAGATGAGGGGGCAAGCACCACATGTTGAAGGATCTATGACAATATAACTTCTATGTGAATATGAACAAACATAAATCATTATGCTGTCTTCCTTGAACAACGTCAACAATTTTGGCATATAATATTTTGATGGGGGCTCACAATCACAAAAGATTTCCAGGATAGTGTACTTGCATGTGAAAGTTCTCTTCCTTATACCAATTATTCGTGAATTGCTTGTATGACCAATACTGTGATTGTCAAGCCTCAAAAGATTTAAATTTCTAAACCCAGTGTGAAGCTAACACTAAGCATGATATGATTTAAACTTCATTACATTCAATTTATTCAAAAAATTACTCATAGGATATAAGTGAAGCACAAGAGCAATTCCAAAGAAAAGAGCTTCGTTGACGGGATGTGAATGCCGCTTACTTAGCCTCCTTGGCAACTATTTGAGGACTCTATTTTATTTAAAACTTTAAAATCTAAGTATTTTATTAAAATATCAAGTAAAACAAAAATAAAATTACATTCTAAAAATATCACAACTCATGTGAAGAAGAAAAAACTTAGGCTCAACCGATACTAACCGATAATTGTTGATGAAGAAAGGTGGGATGCCTACCGGGGCATCCCCAAGCTTAGATGCTTGAGAATTATTGAATATTATCTTGGGATGCCTTGGTAATCCCCAAGATTTAGCTTTTGTGTCTCCTTAATTCTTCTCATATCAAGGTTTTCCTAAGTCTCAAAAGCTTCATCCACACAAAACTCAACAAGAACTCGTGAGATAAGTTAGTATAAACTAATGCAAAAACCTTACCATTATCTACTGTATAAAATCAGTAAAATTATTATTAAACATTGAATAATAAATGCCTCTGCATATTTAATACTAATATCCTCAAATAGAATCATTAAACAAGCAAACATATGCAAACAATGCAAACATAACAACAATCTGCCAAAACAGTACAATCTGTAAAGAATGCAAGAGTATCAATACTTCATAAACTCCAAATGTTATGAAAATTTACCATAATGTAGAACATTTATAATATCTTATTGTGAAAAAAGTTTCAAAATTTTATCACATTCTGACTTTTCTAGGGAATTTTTGCAACAGCGGTAAACTTTCAATTTTGAAACAGCAACATGTATACTTGCAAAATAAGCATGGTGAGGGCTAGCCTTGACATTTTTATTGAAATAAAAGACGAAAAAAATTATTATAAATAACCTAAAAAAAATACAAACAAACTAAGTTTATTCTCCAAGTAAAACACATATCATGTGAGGAATGAAAACATAGCTCCAAGTAAGGTTACCGATAATGTTGGAGACGATAGAGGGGATGCCTTCCGAGGCATCCCCAAGCTTAGTTGCTTGGAAAATACTTGAATGTTACCTTGGGGTTGACTTGGGCATCCCCAATCTTAGGGCCTTGTCACTCCTCATTCTCCTCATATCGACATCTGACCCAAAACTTGAAAACTTCAATCGCACAAAACGTAACGGAACTTCGTGAGATGAGTTAGTATGATAAAGAGCAAACCATTTTACTTTGGTACTGTCAAGACAAGATCCATAATTGTTCTCACACAATTACTACTGTATAATATCATTTCCACAATTTATATTAAGAAATATAAGCCATAGAAACTAGAAAACAAGCAAACTATGCATTGAAAACAGAATATGTCAAAAACAGAACAGTCTGTAGTAATATGTACTCCAACCATACTTATGCTACTCTACAAATTCTGAAAAATTAGGACCACGTGATACATTTGTATATTAATCTTCTTCACAAATAATCAACTCAAAATCACTCTTCTGTTAAAAACTAGAATTATTTTTGTGAGCGCAAAAGTTTCTGTTTTTCAGCAAGATCAAATCAATTATCACCCCACATGATCCCAAAGGCTTTACTTGGTACTTTATTGAAACAAAAAATATAAAACTTGATTACTACTGTAGATTAATCATTTTAACACACGAAAACAGTAGGTAAAAGTGTTGGGTTGTCTCCCAACAAGCGCTTTTCTTTTATGCCTTTAAAGCTAGGCATGATGATTTCAATGATACTCGCATAAAAGTAAAGAATTGAAACATAAAGAGAGCGCCATGAAGCATATGACTAGAACATTTAAGACTAATCCACTTCCTATGAATAGGGATTTTGTGAGCAAACAATTTATGGGAGCAAGAATCAACTAGCATAGGTAGGCAAAACAAGCATAGCTTCAAGATTTTCAACACACAGAGAGGAAGCTTGATATTATTGCAATACCTACAAGCATATGTTCCTTTCTCATAATAATTTTCAGTAGCATCATGAATGAATTCAACAATATAGATATCACATAAAGCATTCTTTTCATGATTTATAAGCATAGAGATTTTGTTACACTCCACATATGCAAATTTATTCCCATCAATAGTAGTGGGAGCAAACTTAACAAAATAACTATCATGTGATTGAAAATTAAAATCATGACGACAAGTTTCATGGTTATCATTATTATTTATATCATACATGTCATAACCATAATCAACATATATAAGAACTTTGTTGTCATAATCAATAGCATCCTCTTCCAGAATAGTGGATTCATCATTAAATAAAGTCATGACCTCTCCAAATCCACTCTCATCAATATAATCATCATAAATCGGAGGCATGCTTTCATTATAACAAATTTCCACATCAAAACTTGGGGAAAAAATATCATCTTCATCAAACATAGCGACCCCAAGCTTACTGCTTTGCATATCATTAGCACCATGGATATTGAAAGAATTCATACTAACAACATTGAAATCATGCTCATCATTCATTCCAATCATTTTATTGAATTCTTCTTCTATCAATTGAGCACAATTTTCAGATCCATCATTTTCAAGAAAGATATTATAAAGATGATCAATAATATGATGCAACCTCAATTCCATTTTATGTAGTTTTATTTTATAAACCAAACTAGTGATAAAACAAGAAACTAAAAGATTCGATTGCACGATCTAAAGATATACCTTCATGCACTCACCTCCCGAGCAATGACGCCCGAAAAGAGCTTGATGTCTACTACGCAACTTTATTCTTGTAGAACCGTGTTGGGCCTCCAAGCGAAGAGTTTTGTAGGACAGTAGCAATTTTCCCTCAAGTGGATGACCTAAGGTTTATCAATCCATGGGAGGTGTAGGATGAAGATGGTCTCTCTCAAACGACCCTGCAACCAAACACAAGAAATCTCTTGTGTCCCCAACACACCCAATACAATGGCAAATTGTATAGGTGCACTAGTTCGGCGAAGAGATGGTGATAAAAGTGTAATATGGATGGTAGAAATATATTTTTATAATCTGAATAAATAAAAATAGCAAGGTAGCAAATAGTAAACGGGCACAAAAACGGTATTGCAATGCTTGAAAACAAGGCCTCGGGTTCGTACTTTCGCTAGTGCAATTTCTCAACAGTGCTAAATAACGCAAGCTATTCTTTCCGTCCGATCTGTCCTAGAGTTCGTACTTAAATAATGCAAGCTATTCCTTCTGATCGATCTACTCAAGAGTTTGTACTAGAATAAAACCAAAGCAAATTTATATTCATAGTTCATAGTACTCAATCCACACAAAGAACTACAAGGGGTCCCCAAAGATTCTATCGGAGAAAAGATAATAAAAACGTGCATCAACCCCTATGCATAGATTACCCCAATATCACCGCGGGAATCCGCAAGTTGAGTGCCATAACGTATGCCAAGTGAACCAATAAGATACCCCAATGTCACCTCAAGTATTCATACCGCAAGACATACATCATGTGTTCCCAAATCTAAACATTCAATCCGACATAACAAAACTTCAAAGGGTAAAGATTCAATTCATCACAATAAGAGTATAGAGGGGAGAAACATCATATGATCCATCTATATTAACAAAGCCCATGATATAGATCACGAGAGAGAGAGATTAAACACATAGCTACTGGTAAAAACCCTTAGCCCCGAGGGTGGACTACTCCCTCCTCATCGTGGTGGCCGCCGGGATGATGAAGAAGGCCACCGGAGATGATCCCCCCCGGCAGGGTGCCAGAACGGGGTCTAGATTGGTTTTCGGTGGCTACAGAGCCTTGCGGCGGCGGAACTTCTGATCTAGGGCTCCCCCAAGGGTTTCGGAATATTTGGGAATTTATAGTGCAAAGAGGGGGTGCGGGAGGCCACCGAGGTGGGCACAACCCACCTGGAGGTGCCAAGGGGCCCTAGCGCGCCCTGGTGGGTTGTTCCCCCCTCGGGGCACCCCCCAGGTGCAGCTCTCACCCATTGGGTTTCTTCCAGTCCAAAAAAATCTCCAAAAAGTTTCGTGGTGTTTGGACTCCGTTTGATATTGATTTCATGCGATGTAAAAAACAAGCAAAAAACATCAACTGGCATTGGGCACTGGGTCAATAGGTTAGTCCCAAAAAATGATATAAAGTTGCGAAAATGATTGTAAAACATCCAAGAATGATAAAATAACAGCATGAATACTTCATAAATTTTAGATACGTTGGAGACGTATCAACCCCTTACCGGGGTCAGTTCTGTCCTTGATGAGCTATTGGATAAACCATGCCCTATACATTATGTATTGCTGAACACAAGCCCGACTCATAGTCTTGCAGCTTGCTGGGTCATCAGGAAAGTCGCAAAAAGCAGCGAAGCCATTCTTGAGGTACTACCGCCGAATAGGCACTCCATATCGCCACCAGAATACAACATCGAAGTCTTGACGATCTACAAAACGCCCCTCTCAAGGAACAGGAGGAAAAGACTTCTTAAAGAACTCGAACGGGTCTATCATGTTGCAGCAACAAGTGCATGAGCAAACATACCCATTACCTTTGGAGATAATGACCAACCAGCCATTCGTCCCGGTCATACACCGGCCGCACTGGTCCTAAAACCCATCGTCGATGGCTTCAGGTTACACAAAGTGCTAATGGATGGCGACAGTGGTTTCAACCTTATCTACGAAGATACCCTGGATAAAATGCAGTTCGACCGATCTCGCATCAAACATAGCAACACAACATTCTAGCGGATCATTCCGGGGAAAGAGGCGCATTGTTCAGGACGTATCGCCCTGGACGTAGTGTTTGGCACACCCGAAAACTACCGATCTGCAGAACTTCTCTTCCATATCGTGCCCTTCCCTAGCAGCTACCATGCCCTGCTAGGACGTGACGCGTTCACAAAATTCCAGGCTATACCACATTACGGGTATATGAAACTCAAGATGCCAGGACCAAACGAGGTAATTAGAATTGCTAGTGATCCGAATATAGCCCTTCAAGCCGAAAAAACATGGCTTGCCCTCGAGGCACTAGCTGAGACCTTCGCTGCAGAAGAACTGACCATGCTTCGGCCAACAATAGAAAACGACAATGTGATCCTCAGCAAAAGGCCCAAACCCATGTCCTTTAAACATGTAGATGAAATCGTTAAATTTCAGGTACATCCGACGGACCCCAACAAGACAACGTCCATCGGAGCTCAGTAGGACCCCATAGTTGACACGCAGGTCATACAATAAAATAAGACAAGTCCTATGGCTCCTGCTGGTTGTCACACTCATCTACATGCAAGTTGTGAATCCTATTACAAGAACATGATCAATCTCATACATCACAATGCATCACATCACATCCTTTGGCCATATCACATCACAAGGCATATGCTGCAAAAACAAGTTAGACGTCCTCTAATTTGTTGTTGCAAGTTTTTACGTGGTTGCTATAGGTATCTAGCAAGAACGTTTCTTACCTACGCCAAAACCACAACGTGATATGCCAATTTCTATTTACTCTTGATAAGGACCATTTTCATCCAATCCGATCCAACCAGAGTGGGAGAGACAGACACCCGCTAGCCACCTTATGCAACAAGTGCATGTCAGGCGGTGGAACCTGTCTCACGTAAGAGTACGTGTAAAGTCGGTGTGGGCTGCTTCATCCCACAATACCGCCGAATCAAGATAAGACTAGTAACGGCAAGACAATTGACAAAATTGACGACAACAACACCTTGTGTTCTACTCGTGCATAGATTCTACGCAAAGACAAAGCTCATGATGCCACTGTTGGGAGACGTAGTAGTAAATCAAAATTTTCGTACGTGTTCACCAAGATCCATCTATGGAGAAACCAGAAACGAGTGGGGAGGAGTTCATCTTCGTACCTTTGAAGATCGCAAAGCGGAAGCGTTACAAGAACACGGTTGGTGGAGTCGTACTTGCAGCGATTCAGATGGCATGGAATCCGATCTAAGCGCCGAACAACGACGCCTCCACGTTCAACACACGTGCAGTCCGGTGACATCTCCTGCACCTTGATCCAGCAAGGAGGAAGGAGAGGTTGAGGGAGAGATCCGGCAGCACGATGGCATGGTGACGGTGGAGCTGCGTGGTACTCCGGCAGGGCTTCGCCAAGCACTATGGAGGACGAGGAGGAGAAGGGGTAGGGCTGCGCCGAGAGGGAGAGGAACTCGTGTGTCTGGCAACCCCCAAAACCCCCACTATATATAGGAGGAGGAGGAGGAGTTAGGGCGCAGCCCCAAGGTTTCCCACCCTAGGGCCGGCGGCAGCCCCAGATGGCACTTGGTGCGGCGGCTAGAGAGGGAGAGGGAGGGGCGGCGCCCTAGGTGGGCCTAGGGCCCATCTACCCCTAGGGTTTGCCCCCTCCCACCTTGTGATGCGCCTTGGGCCCTTGTGGGGTGCACCAGCCCACCTAGGGCTGGGTTCCCCCCACTTATGGCCCATGCATCCCTCTAGTGCTCGTGGCCCCACATGGTGGACCCTCGGAACCCTTCCGGTGGTCCCGGTACGTTACCGGTGATGCCCGAAACACTTTCGGTGACCAAAACCTCACTTCCTATATATAAATATTTACCTCCGGACCATTCTGGAACTCCTCGTGATGTCCGGGAACTCATCCGAGACTCTGAACCACCTTCAGTAACCATGTACACTATTTCCCTATAACCCTAGCGTCATCGAACCTTAAGTGTCTAGACCCTACGGGTTCGGGAGGCACGTAGACATGACCGAGACACCTCTTCGGTCAATAACCAACAGCGGGATCTGGATACCCATGTTGGCTCCCACATGCTCAACGATGATCTCCTCGGTTGAACCATGATGTCGGGGATTCAATCAATCCCGTATACAATTCCATTTGTCTACCGGTATGATACATGCCCGAGATTCGATCGTTAGTATCCCTATACCTTGTTCAATCTCATTACCGGCAAGTCTCTTTACTTGTTCCGTAACACATCATCCCGTGGCTAACTCCTTAGTCATATTGAGATCATTATGATGATGTCTTACCGAGTGGGCCCAGAGATACCTCTCCGTCACACAGAGTGACAAATCCCAATCTCGATTCGTGCCAACCCAACAGATACTTTCGGGGATACCCGTATCATACCTTTATAGCCACCCAGTTATGTTGTGACGTTTGGCACACCCAAAGTATTCCTACGGTATCCGGGAGTTGCACAATCTCATGGTCTAAGGAAATGATACTTGACATTAGAAAAGCTTTAGCAGACAAACTACACAATCTTTTGCTATGCTTAGGATTGGGTCTTGTCCATCACATCATTCTCCTAATGATGTGATCCCGTTATCAATGACATCCAATGTCCATGGTCATTAATCTATGACTATCTATTGATCAACGAGCTAGCCAACTAGAGGATCACTAGGGACATGTTGTGGTCTATGTATTCACACATGCATTACAGTTTCCGTTTAATAGAATTATAGCATGCACAATAGACAATTATCATGAACAAGGAAATACAATAATAACCATTTTATTATTGCCTCTAGGGCATATTTCCAATAGCACGGTGGTTCATGCTTGTTTCAGCTGGAGATGGCTCCCCTATAGAAGGGTCGTGCGATGTGTTTCCGGAGATATTCTGCACCAAACATCATTTGCAATGTGTCGTTAGCATGATGACAATCAAAAGATCACTGCATTGAAATGAAACTCACCGTCCCTGCCATGTTAATGACTAGCATCGCCGGAGGGACATGGCCAGTCTTCTCGCACATAGACTGTAAATTTGGTTTTGACAAGTCAATCTTTTTATTTATTAATGAAATGAGCATTAAAATGCAAGATTGGACAAATATGAAGGAGAAACTTACCACGAAGAGCTCGTACATGGCCTTTTTAGACGTATCGTTCTGTGCCCTCTCCGCCTCCATCAACGCAGCCGTCCTCTCCTCCAACTCCTTCATCTCCTTATCCTTCGCCGCCAAAAGCGTCTGCGTTGCCTCTCTCTCTTTCAGAATAGCAGCCTACAAGACAACTCATTGTTAGCATTGTAATCATATTGGTTCGCACACGCAACGTAATGCGGAAAGATAGTTGAGTCCATTAAACTCACCTCGATGGCGAGCTCGACTGGCCTGGACGAGGTGTTATCTCAGGACAGGAGCTCGTTTGGCATGCCTTTATCTGCCGGGGAGTGCTAGGACAACGTATAAGGCCGTCTCCAATGGCGATCGAGCCATGGGGCCTCCCGTTGACAGGTATCATCACCAGCTCTGGAACAATAGGCCCCTGGCTTGGGTTAAAGTCCCCCCCCCTTTCCTTGCCTTCTCGTGATCTCTGTACTTCACGAGCTTGTGGTGGGAGGAGATGTTGGTGAAGTTTTTGGGATGATCGAGGTCAGACTCGGAGAATGCCTTGACCTTCTTGTACGAGGTAGTATGGGCCATCGCATAGAGGTGGTACATCTCTTGCACCTCCGTCTTATTTTGACGCGCCTAAAAGAGAGAGAGAGGAAAAAAGTATAAGTAAAGGGCTAAAGCTAGCATTGAGAATGAATTGCATGAGTCATTAAGCAAACCACATACCCAGTTCTCACCAAACTCATTTAAGTTGACGCTCCCTTGATGGTGTGGCACACCAACCATTTTGCCACGCCTATCCTTGGTAGTGTTGTGGCTGGCCTCCCACTTTTCGGAGCACCACTGATCCACCAAGGCCTCCCAACAATCCATCTTATCCACACACCATCTCAGGGGCACCTAAGTTAATAAAGAGAAATTTGATTGCTACGCGTAAGAATCAAATCAAGGAAACTAACTAAAAGGCCTTAATAATATGTAAATACCTTCATGTAATGCTCCTTATCCATCTTAGAATCATGGCACTTCCCCTTTCCCTTCCTAATACGCTGTGAGGCGTAGTAGTCTCGAACGGCCTGCACCCGAGCTTCATGCCGCCAATTTTGAAGTAGGCGGCGGCATTCGGTTTCGATGAACTTTGTCCTGGCCTCCTCGTATCCCTCCTCACACCTGTAGAAGGTCTCCAAACGAGACACCACTGATTAGTACAATAACTAGCTATTGTTGATTTTTAATTGTGTAAAGGAGAAATTACCCAGAACTGTCTGATCACCATGTCGACCCTCATGTGGCACAAAACACTGTCGATCTCCACCTCTGGTGGGGCGGGGGCACCCAAGTAGTGCTCCCAGGTCATTCCTACCTCTTGACCCCGACCGGGCAATGTAACAAACCCCGAGAAGTTTTGCCGGCAAAGCACACCAAGGACGTTGTTGGGCTTGCGGACACCCTTGGCAACAATCCGAACCCTGCAGTATGAGAAATTCAAGCCAACAAATGGTATGACTATTGAAAACCATGATGAAAAAGCAGCAGCCTTCTATCAGTACTTTAAAATAGAATGGGAGTTGTCACAGAAACTTATGCGGAGTTTGAACTCTAGGAACTGGTACAATGTGTTGATGGACTGGAAGGATTGTCCTCCCCTTTTACTCATGAGGAAATAGACAAGGTTATTAAAAATATCCCTTCGGATAGGGCGCCTGGACCCGATGGATTCAATGGATTGTTCCTCAAAGTTTGTTGGGATATTATTCAAGAGGATTTTTATCAACTGTGCCATGATTTCTGGGAGGGGAAAATTGATCTCAAATGTTTAAACACATCCTTGATTACCCTCATTCCAAAAACCAGCTCACAAAAAACATCAAATGATTTTCGACCAATATCTTTACTAAACTGTGTTCTTAAAGTTCTCACAAAGCTATTGGCCGAAAGATTGCAAGGCCGCATCTTAAAGATTGTACATCACAACCAATATGGTTTTGTCAGGTCAAGAACTATCCAAGATTTTCTGGCATGGGCTTATGAATTTTTACATCAATGCAAACAATCGGGTAAGGAAATTGTGGTACTCAAGTTGGACTTCGCCAAAGCTTTTGATACAATGGACCATTCCTTTATACTCAAAATGTTGAGATGCAAGGGCTTCGATGACAAGTGGTGCTCTTGGGTTCAAATGATTCTAAATTCAGGATCTTCGTCAGTTCTACTGAATGGAGTGCCGGGCAAGGAATTTTAATGCAAAAGGGGAGTTTGACAGGGTGATAGATTCTCCCCCTGCTGTTTGTATTAGTGGCAGATCTTCTACAGTCAATGGTTAATGCAGCATGGTCGTAGAGGCACCTATCATTGCCGATTGAACAACTTGCCTCAGAGATGTATCCGGTGATCCAATATGCTGATGATACCCTGCTCATCCTCCCAGCAGAGAGCTCGTAAATTAGGGTTATTAAACAACTGCTCGATGCCTATGCTAATATCATGGGCCTCAAGATAGACTACTCCAAATCACAACTAATGCCTATCAATATTAGCCGAGAAACGACTCATGAATTGGCTTCACTACTTGGATGCCAGGTGGGATCGATGCCTTTTACTTATCTTGGAGTTCCGATGGGCACTTCAAGACCATCGGTGAGACATATGATGCCACTTGTAGACAGGATTGAACGAAGACTAACAAGCATGGCTATTTGGCTTTCATATGGGGAGAGGGTGTTATTCATCAACTCAGCATTATCATCACTCCTATCAATTTCTATGTGCATGTTGAAGTTGCCCATGAAAATCATTGACATATTTGATAGAGCGCACATACATTGTCTATGGAGAAAAGTGGTGGATAGAGATGCAAAAACACACTCCCTGGAAGCATGGGAACTAGTGTGCAAACCAAAGGATAAAGGGGGCCTTGGTATCATAAACCTGAAACTACAGAACAAGGCTTTGCTATTGAAATTTATTCATAAATTCTACCATAAGGTGCACGCTCCATGGGTAATGTTGGTCTGGAACGCATACTACAAGACAACACCCCTGCATGCAATGCCAGCTTGTGGATCATTCTGGTGGAGGGATGTCATGTCCCTTTCTGACATCTTTAGGGGGATTACAACCTACATCCCTAACTCAGGTGGTACAGTCTTACTTTGGAAAGACCAGTGGCACAACGATAATATCTTAGCAAATTCACATCAACACCTACTCTCATATGCAACCAATGAGGATGTGTCTCTAGCCCAGGTCGTGACGGATGCAGACCCGGCCTCCCACTTCTACCTACCGTTATCACGTGAAGCATGGTTGGAATTGGAAGATCTAATGATCACAATTAACATGATGACCTTAGACCCCTTGAAGGCTAATGAATGGATATATTGTTGCGGAGAGGTGCACTTCAAGCCAAAAAGTTTCTATCGATACCTATTCAGACATGAACATGCTCCATCCTACATAACAACCATATGGAAAACAAAATGCATTCTCAAACACAAAGTGTTTGCCTGGCTGCAGAGAATGGATAGACTAAACACACGAGACCTACTGGTGAGAAGACACTTCAATATAGGTGAAGACCATTCTTGTTTGTTGTGTGAGGGGAACCTACTGGAAACTGACGACCACCTTTTCTTCCAATGCCCCTTTGCAACTGCCTGCTGGGGGAAACTTGGCATCACTTGGGATATGTCTATGAACACGCAGGCAAGATTGGATAGGATGGAAAGAAGATGGGATAAACCCCTGTTTAAGGAAATATGCATATTGGCCGCGTGGAATATCTAGAAACAACACAACCGGAAGATATTTGATGGCGAGATGGTAATGCAACAAGACTAGTTTTTGATGCTAAAGACAGACTTGGAAATCTTGCGTTTCAGACTTAAAGATGTTGATTCTGCCTTCCTGGATAGATTGCTACCAACCATCGAGTCGTAAAATTTGCCCGTGTGTAACTTCCCTAGCTTAGCCTAGTTTAGCTTCTGCGTTCTAGTTTTCTTATTCTACATGGCTATGTAAAAAAAATTGTATCTGTCCTATCTTAATAGAGCAACAGTAGGAGCCTCTCCTGCTGTTTTTAACCTGTCAAATTTTTTTTAAAGCCAACACATTAGATATTTGAGAAAATGTGAAGGCAAAAGGTTAAATAAGAGTAAATGAACTTACTTGTCCCCACTTGGCTGAATCGACCACCTCTGCTCGCGCGTCGCCGACACGAGCGGGAGCCCCGTACTACCACGCTGGTAGACGGTGGCCTCCTCACCTAGCTCCTCGTCGCTATCAGCATGGCCACTTGGCTCCGGTTGACCCAGATCAGGCCAGGTATCCCACTGGGTGTCTTGGGACGTACCCTCATCCCTGCTTTGCTTTGGAGTCTCCTGGAACGAAGCCTCTGGAACACGAGTCTCGTCGACCTGAGGCTCGTGAACCGGTGTCCGTGTAGCCTCCACCTCACACGGGTCCACCCTAGCAGTCCTGTGCTCAGGTGAATCAGCTGGGGTTGGCAGCGAGGAAGGTGTGGCAGCCACCCTACCTCTCCTGCAGGCACCACGTGTACCTTTAGTAGCTCTCTTCTTCACGGGGGGTCGACCTCCTCTCACGGGGGCCACGATCGTCGAAGAAGCAACCACTCCTTGCAGAGTAGAGAGCAACGCTCTCCGGAGAGACGGGGCAGGAATGGGAGTACCCATCCCACCACCCGCTGACGAAGAAGGAGCCTCGGAGTGCTGTCGACCCTTTCCCACCATCTTTCAACACCTGCCATGACAAAGAGTAAATGAAACTAGTACAACATAAATACCATCATGAGTAATAAAATCTATATAATTTAAGTCTATCATCATCATAAATACCAACATGAGTAATAGTTTTTTAATATATGTATATAATAATAGTTGAATACCTGACATGAACTAATAATAATCTTGATCGTCTATATATGCTTCGGGATCGATAAATGCATCATGATCATCACTATCATCAATAAATGTAGCATCATCATCACTATCAGGAAGAACATGTGGAAGGCCTCCATTAAGTAATTGATAAAGAAGTGATAGGTCATCCGCAGGAGTAATCTCTTCTTCTTCCGGCTCTTCCTGTTCCGGCTCAAGGGTTAAGACGGATTCACTGTCGTTGTCTACTTCAATGTTCTAGGGTGAAGTAGAGCGGTTCTTGAAACGTTTTTTGGAAATACGTGTTTCTTGGAAGAATTCTCCTTCATATGTGTCTGGGTTAATGTGAGGTTCGTAATCCTCTTCATTGAGGGTAGGTGGTCTAAAACTTGGCGGCACTTCATAAACGACATCCCAACCTTTCAGATTTGGATCAGTTTGGCAGGCCCACGGTAGATAGAAAACTTGTGTCGCCTGTTGAGCCGTAATATAGACATCGGGAACATCTAAATGGGTGCTTTGGTTGAGTTTGACTAGCCCTATATGTTCATGAGTCCTTCTAGTCTCCTTCGGCCGAAACCAATAACATTTGAAGACTACGACGGTCGGTGGGTTTTCACCATAGAATAGAACTTCATAAATTGCTTCAACTCTTCCATAATACTCGGTACCTCCTTCGCCGATAGCAGAGACACAACAATTTGTAGTCTTTACGTCAGGCATAGATAGCTCTTTGCCAAAGGTACAAAACCGATACCCGTTGATGTCGTATTTGTCAAATGAACGGACCTTATAGTCAAAACCATTAGCGACTTGTCTCAACTTGGCGTCCATAGACTCTGCATCAGCCTACAAGTTTAATACAGAAGAATGGATGCATTAGCCGCAAATTACACCAAGAAATCAAATGGTCCAGTAATGGTAATTAATTACCATTTGTTTGAACCAAGAGAAGAAACTGGGATAGTCACCTCCATGCTTTGCCAGAAGCTCATACTCTTTGACGGAATCCTTTTCGATGACCACTCCATCCGAGAATTCGGAGACATATTGACTATATCAAATATTCGGGAATAAGAGCCATTCAAAGGAATTAGAAGCTGCGGAACAATAATTTACCAAGAACTTACTCGATGTACGGCCACAGTTCTGTTAGGTTGTTGAAGATATACTATGAAATGGTCCGCCATTCTTCGACATCCAACGATTTCCTTTTCGAAGCACCGACTAGTGTGAGCTTCCCTTTGAATAGTCTGAGGTTGGATCGACCTTTTTTAGGCTCGCCATCCTTGTACCGAGGCTTCGGGTTATGCAAATTATGATTTTTGGCTTTGTAGTGTGCTGTCAGGAAGTTTGCCGCCTCCTCGGTAATGAATTAGTCGGCCATCGATGCTTCAACTCTATGTTTATTTTTACATTTAGCTCGAAGCGTCTTCTGCATCCTCTCAGTTGAGAAGCACCATCGATTTTGAACTGTCCCCCCCCCAATCTTGCCTCGGTCGGGAGATGCAAAATCAAATGGTGCATTGGATTAAAGAATCCCGGTGGAAAGATCCTTTCTAATTTCATCTAGCAAGCTAGGTGATAGTTCTTTCGCACGAAGAGAATGGAAGAAATAGCTTAGCTCTTCCAGTACTAGCCATTGATCCTTAGGGATAAAGCCACACAACATCATCGGCATTACCCGCTCAAGCCATATCTGCCAATCATGACTCCTGAGACCAAATATTTTCAATTTTTCAAGACTCGCTCCCCTCTTTAGATTCGCAGCCTACCTATTGGGGAACATGAACCGCATTTTGACCCACAATAGCATTTCTCTCATAGTTGGCCTTCCAAGATTGAACCATGCCTTTGGCTTCGCTACGCTTTCCTTTCCTTTCCGTTGTCGCAAGTTTTGTAATGGTCTATCACATAGAGCCTCCGGGTCGATTCTAGCCTTTGGATTATCCTTTGACTTCCCCTCTATGCCGAACAATGTACCAAAAATGGCCTCCACCATATTGTTTTCAGTGTGCATCATTTCGATGTTGTGTGGGAAAATGAGGTCTTTGAAGTAAGGCAGATTCCATAAGCATGACTTGTGAGTCCAGGCGTGTTCCGTATTATACCCTTTGAAATACCTTGGACGCAAAGGATCAGGCTCGAGAGCATTTAACTGATCAAGGGTCTGTTGTCCTGTCAACACAGCTGTTGCGGTGTTTTTGACAACTATACCTTTGATGAAAATTTTCTTGTCTTTTCTGAACTTATGGTCAGGATCCAGGAACTGTCTATGCATGTCGAAGGAGGAAAACTTGCGACCCTCTTGTAGCCAATGGAACTAAAGAGCTGCCTTGCATGTGGGGCACGGGAACCTTCCATGCACACACTAGCCAACGAATAGCGCATACGCAGGATAGTCATGCGTCGAGTACATGTACCACACATGCATTTTGAAGTTCTTTTTGGTAGCGGCATCATATGTCTTGATCCCATTATCCCGGGCTTCTTGAAATTCATCCTTAAGCGGCTGCATGTACACATTCATATTCTTCCCCGGATATTTAGGCCTTGGAATTATCAACGTCAGGAAAATGTTCTTTCTTTTCATAATCTCTCCGGGGGGAGATTGAGTGGAATGACAAATATAGGCCAACAACTGTATTGTTTTGCCGTCATACCATACACATTGAACCCATCCGTGCTGATGGCAACTCCAGGATGCCTTGGATCTACCGATTTATCCTTATGTAATGCATCGAAGTGCTTCCACGCAAAAGCATCTGAAGTGTGTACCAACATATTGTTCCCATCCGCATCTAGTTCGGTTCTTTTGCCCAATTTGTGCCATGTCATCTGTCAGGCTGTCTCTTCAACCATGAAAATACGTTGAAGTCTTAGTACGATTGGTAGATACCGAAGAACATTAATGGGGATTTTGGTCTGAATCTTCTCACCCATACCGTTGTCTACCACAATATACCTGGAAGAATTGCAAATTGGGGCAAGAGGTCAAGGCTGCATACTCAAGCCTAAATAAGGCACATCCACTCTCACAGGCATGTATCTTTGTAGGATCAAAAGTAGGTCTAGAGGGGGGTGATTAGACTACTTGACCAATTAAAGGTTTTGCCTATAGCAAATTTTATGGTTGATAGTTTTTAGCATTTCATGGCAAGTCAAGTACACACTACACATGCAAGTTTAAGAGTATATAGCAACGGAAAGTAACAGCAAGCATGTATAGAAGGGATTGGGTAGGAATATCAAACGCAATTGTGGACACGATGATTTTTCCCGTGGTTCTGATAGGTGGCGCTATCGTACATCCACGTTTATGGACTCTTCAACCCTCGGAGGATAACGGTCGCGAGAGTCCACGGAGGGCTCCACCCAAAAGGGTCCACGAAGTAGCAACCTTGACTATTCCATACAGCTTCCGTCCACGATGGACTAGCCTCACTATGGGGTAGATCTTCACGAAGTAGGTTTCTCCACAATCTCCTTTTTGCCAATCCTCTCATTGAACATTTCCTGAAATATACTTAGTGGAAACATTAGTTTAATGACTTATATGTTGTTATTAATTACTTAAACCACCAAGGGAGCAAATGTGCTTTCAATCTTCTCATATGGCATCTTAAGTACACGGAGGATTTTGTCTGACTAGTACAGGTTTGCAGGCAGTACATGGCCTTTGGGTAGAAAGAGTCCAAATACGTCATCATCGCGTCGTAGCATTCTTTGCCTATGTTGAATTGAGCCTTCAGAGCCATTACTTGCGCTATGGCATCCAACTGACAAAGCTCAGTGTGCTCGTGGAGAGGACGTTTTGAAGACTCCAACATTCATAGAAGGCATTTGCAGATTCCTCCATCTCATCGTCTGAATCCCGAGTATCATCAAAGTCTTGCACCATGTCTTCGATCCGGTACCATGCTCGTCGGTGCGACGACGAACTACCTCAGCTCTGGTACGTTGGTCAGACTCACCATAAAAAGTCCACATCGTACAATTAGGCGTAAAACCCCAATTCTATAGGTGTTTACCCATTTCAAATTCTGTCTGCATTTTAATGTTGTCGCATTTGCTATAGGGGCACCATGTTTTTTGCTGGCCATTTGCAAATGCGGCGCTAAAAAACCCTGGTTTTTGTTAACCATTCATTGGTCTTGTCTTTCTGACTAGGGTGACCAGTGTACATCCAAGCACGATCACTCATCTTGCCTACCTACTAAACACACAAGATATCTATATATATATATATAATTCATCATCTATATTCATCCGGTAATCAAGTTTGTCAGTTTTATTACGTCCGTGCAACGTACACGCTAATAGGTAGAGATAGGTCCTAATCCCACCCAAGTATGTGTAGATTGGGTTCGTTTTCCCATGCTCTGCTCCGGATCCAACGTAGAATTTCGGTAGCACCTCCTCGCTGTTCTCCGGATACACGTCTCGGCACTAAGCAGAGAGGATGTGTACCCGGAGAACAACAGGGAGGCACTGACGAAATTCTGCATCGGATCTAGAGCAAAGCATATGGGAAAACGAACCCAATCTACGCATACTCGGGCTGTCCATGGATAACGTTGGACAATTCTAAAGAATCACAGTTATAAATATGCAAATGCATGCATATTTATAGATGTAACCCTTTCGAACGGGAGATGCATAGTGGTCACGCATACTGATGATTCAAGACATCTATAGCTAGCAAGTTTCATCGGCACGAAGACGAGAACATAGCAAATTAAGGGGGGAGGAGATGTGTGCTCACCCACGAACGCAGGGGAGCTCATCAAACACATAGGGAGGTCATCAAAAAGCAGACCCTCGTAGCGACGAAGCAACTGCACATTGAAATCCAAACATGAGTAACGTAGCATTATTGTTTTCCGTCAACCTAACTAAATATTTAAAATACGATGCCACTGCCAAGTTGAAATTTAGGGTTCCATCTACGCCGAGGTACGCCCTCTGCCGACATGCCACCCTGGCCCTCTCTTTCCTATCCTCCTACTCCTCTTCTTCTTCTTCTTCCTTCTTTTCCTTTTTCCTATTCTTCCCTTTTCCTTTTTCCTCTTCTTCTCCTCAATTTTATTTTATTCTTAGTTTTTTTCATCTTCCTTCTTCTTCTTCTAATTATCTAAACCTAAACTAAACCAAACACTAATTAATCTAAACCTAAATAGTAAAAAAATGAAAAAATGAAAAAAATCACCTTGAGGGCTGGTGGTGGAGGGTCGTTGCGGTGGTGGAGGAGGGTTGACGCGATGGTGGAGGAGGGCCGACATAGGGGGAGGAAGGCCGCGGAGAGGGGGGCAGAGGCGTAGCCTGTTCCAGTGGTGGGGCGGTGGTGGGCGGTGGGGTGGCCGCTTCCAGGTCATCGGGGAAGGGGCGAGCACAGGGGCCGGAGAGCGGGGCGGCGGGGCAGGTCGTCGAGGAGTGGCGGCGGGGGAGCTCGTCAGGGGAGGGCGGGCGGGGCGGCTAGTGACGGTGGTGGCAGGGTGAGGGGAGGCGACGGGTGAGGGGCAGGGGCGGCCGGTGAGGGGAGGCGACGGGTGAGGGGCGGTTGGTGGAGCTGCGGGGGTGAGAGAGAGATGTAGAGAGAGGGGGTCGGCTACGGCCGGGGTGGGCCGGGGGCTAACGATCGTTACCTAGGCGTCTTCTTTGCCGTCCTCTAGTGGACGACAAACGGATCAAAGGTAGACAGAAAAGATTCAGCGGACGGCAAACGGGCCATCCATTTGACCTAACCAGCTTCACAGCCCAGTGGGACCCAGTTGGGCTCTTTGCCGTCTGCCTTTGGTCCCTTGGCCGTCCGCTGGCAGACGGCAAAGAGCTAGCGGACGAAAACAACATCTTTGTTGTTAGCCCGTATTTTGCCATCAGCTTTTTGCCAGTTGACGGCAGAGAGGTTCTTTGCCGTCTGCTAGCTGACGGCAAAGAATTGGCGAACTCTAGGGCTGTTTGTGACACTTATAGGGATATCTCATAATATTGATCAGAAAAGATAACTTTGAGGTGGTTTCGTACCCTACAATAATTTCTTCGTTAGTTCTCCACTATTGTGACTTTGGAGCGAACTCTTTGTCACACGAGAGGTATTTACATATGATTCAACTATGTTAGTATTGTTGAGAGAAATTGCACTAGTGAAAGTATGGACCCTAGGCCTTGTTTCCAAGCATTTATACAATGTTTTGCTCGCCATTTACTATTTGCTACCTTGTTGTCTTCATATTTTCAGATTACGAAAACCTATATCTACCATCCATATTACACTTGTATCACCATCTCTTCGCCAAACTAGTGCACCTATACAATTTACCATGGTATTGGGTGTGTTGGGGACACAAGAGACGCTTTGTTATTTGGTTGCAGGGTTGTTTGAGAGAGACCATCTTCATCCTACACTTTCCATGGATTGATAAACCTTAGGTCATCCACTTGAGGGAAAATTTCCGCTGTCCTACAAAACTTTGCGCTTGGAGGCCCAACACGAGTCTACAAGAAGAAGGTTGTGTAGTAGACATCAAGCTCTTTTTTGGCGTCGTTGCCAGGGAGGTGACTGCTTGAAGGTATATCTTTAGATCTTGCAATTGAATCTTTTAGTTTCTTGTTTTTCACTAGTTTGGTTTTATAAAATAAAACTACAAAAAATGGAATTGAGATTGCCTCATATGCTTCATCTTTTTAATGTCTTTCGTGAAAATGATGGAAAGGAAAATTGTGCTCAAGTGTTAGAAGAAGAAGTTATTAAAATGTTTGGAACTAAATATTTGATTTATGTGCATGATAGTGATATTTCTAGTATGAATTCTATGAATGTTCATGATGCTACTGATATGCAAAGCCATAAGCTTGGGGATGCTATGTTTGATGAAGATGATATATTTAGCCCCCCAAGTTTTGATGAGCAAAACTATTATGATTATGACATGCCTCATATCTATGATGATTATAGTGATGACACGTATGCTTTAAAGAGTAATGGTAAGCATGAAACTTGTCATCATGATTTTAATATTCAAAGTGGTTATGTCAATCAAGTATGTCATGATAGTTATTTCGTTGAGTTTGCTCCCACTATTTTGAATGAGAAGGAAATTGCTTATGAGGAGAGTGACAAATTTTCTATGATTGTGCATCATAAAAATAATGATTTAGGTGCTGATCATATTGTGGAATTTCTTCATGATGCTACGGAAAATTATTATGAGGGAGGAACATGTGCTTGTAGGAATTGCAATAATATCAAGTTTCCTCTCTATGTGTTCAAAGTTTTGAAGTTATACTTGTTTTGCCTTCCTATGCTAGATGATTATTGTTCCCATAAATTGTTTGCTCACAAAATCCCTATGCATAGGAAGTGGGTTAGACTTAAATTTTCTTGTCATGAGATTCATGATGCTCTTTTGCAAGTTTCAATTACTATTCCTATGTGAGCATCATTGAAATCAGCATGCCTAGCTAAAAGGCATTAACAAAAAGCGCTTGTTGGGAGACAACCCAACACTTTTAATTTCTGTTTTTGTGTATTCACATGATTAAGGTACTGTATTAATCATGTTTTGTGTCTTTTATTTCAATAAAGTGCAAAGTAAAGGCTTTGGGATAGTGTGAATACTTGCTTGTTTGATTCTATGCAATAACAGAAAGTTTCGCATCTAGTATATGAATTATATGATTTTAATGGAGAGTCAAAAAATTATTAATATTGTAAAAAATAAGTATATGAAAATTCCTTGAGTTTTAATAAATTTTCAGAATTTTTAGAGTCAGGGAAGTTTGGTCATCATTCAGATCTTTACACACTGTTCTGTTTTTGACAGATTCTGTTTTGCATGCATAGTTTGCTTGTTTCAAGTGTTCATATAGCTTATATTGAGTAATATAAATTGTGGGAATGATTTTATACATTAGGTATCATGTGGGAACAATTATGAATCTTGTCTTGACAGTACCTAAGTGAATGATCTATATTTACTACACTAACCAATCTCACGAAGTTCCGTTAAGTTTTGTGTGATTGAAGTTTTCAAGTTTTTGGTGAGACACCGATATGAGGAGAATAAGGAGTGACAAGAACCTAATATTGGGAATGCCCAAGGAACCCCCAAGGTAATATTAAAGTAAGACTCAAGCCTCTAAGCTTGGGGATGCCCCGGAAGGCATCCCCTCTTTCGTCTTCAACACTATCGGTATATCTTACTCGGAGCTATATTTTTATTCATCACATAATATGTGTTTTGCTTGGAGCGTCATTATATTTTGTTATTTTATGTTAGGTGTTATTTATAATCTAGTTTTCAATAAAAAGTACCAAGAATTGCCTAGGATGCTCGCGTTGCATGTTTTGATATGTGGTGGGTAAAAACAGAAACTTCTGCTGTAGTGTTTGAATTTTTATATTTTACTAGAACGTGGAAAGTTTCTAATATTTTTACACCGTGTTGTCATATAAAGTTTATAGAATTTCCTAAATTTTTATATTTGTTTGAGTTACAGAATTACACTGTTTTCATAAATTGTTGTCATAGTTTTGTTATCTACTTATCCTATAGTTTCCATAGCATATATTGGTAAATATAAATTGTGGAAATGATAGTATACAGTACCTACTGTTTTAAAATTATTGTGCAACTTGTTTTGTAAGTACATGAAGAGTTGAATTATTATTATGTGTACTAACCTATCTCATGAGTTCTTTTCGAGTTTTGTGTGGATGATGTTTTTGAGAATAGGTGAAACCATGATATGAGAGAATTTGAACGAGATACAAAAGCTCAAGCTTGGGGATGCCCAAGGCACCCCAATTAAACGTTTCAAGAAGTCTCAAACATCTAAGCTTGGGGATGCTACGCATCCGATCTCTCTTCCTCACCAATTATCGGTTATCCTATGTTGAGCTTAAATTTTAATTCCTTCACATGATGCATGCTATTATTGGTGTGCTATTTTTATTTTGCTTGCTGTTAAATAAAATACTCAGATCTGAAAATATTTATTGAGAGATATAGGGAGTCCTCATATATCTATTTTATTGTTTGACTACTCGTTGATCTTCACTTGCATGTTTTGGAGTAGTTTTGTCATTTACTCTCGTGCTTCACTTATATCCTATGAGTAAATGGTTGAATGAATTGAATATCATAAATCTGAAATTATATATGTTGTATATGCTTATCCCATGGGGAGTAATGACTTCACGTATAAGAAGTATAGGTGGTAAAAAATTATTGAAAATTAGCAAACACCGCATTGGTCACTTGAACCATTCATGAAAAAATATTGAAGGAAGAGAGATTTCACATATAAATAAACTATCTTGGACATCTTCTATGATTGTGATTACCCATTAATTATTTTCAAACTTGAGCAAATTAGTTTAAGTTGGACAAGGAAAACAATGTAATGAGTTATCGTTGTGTATGTTTGCATAGAATTTATATTGTTATGGATCCTCCAACATGTGGTGCTTGCTTCCACCTCATACTAGCCAATACTCCCGCACCAAGTCGAAATACTACTTGTGCATCCAAACACCCTTAAAATAAAAGTTGTTCTATATGAGTCCACCATACCTACCTATATGCGGTATTTACCTACCGTTCCAAGTAAATTTCCATGTGCCAAACTCTAAACTTCAAATAATATTCTGTTTTGTATTCTAGAAGCGCTCATATAGAAACTAGGGGTTGTCAGTATCTTCCATGCTAGGTGGGTTCTTCTCACGATATGTGTTGATTCACTATCATTCACGAGAAAGTGGCTGGTAATAGGGTTTCCCAATCCTAAAATCAAAGAAAAAATGTAAATAATTAAAGAAAACTCCCCTAGGAATGTTATTGGTATGGACGGTACCTGTGGATTCGGCTCACTTTGGAGTGTGATTGATTGGTGAAGGGGGAGTAAAAACTTTACCATTCTGTTTGGGAACCACCTGTAATGTATATAGCATGGAAGATACCGAGATCTCTCGGTTACTATGGTGACAATGAAAGCATACCGCCCAAAATTATTATTCATCTCTGTTTTAAAAGCTCGAGCTTTGGCACCTTTGCAAATCAATGCTTCCCTCTGCGAAGAGTCATGGTGATCTTCACCACTTCCTATATTTCGCCTTTTTCTCTTGGAAAGCATCATGTGTTGGGGAAAGATCAAATCACATATGGCCATTCAGATATATTTGATCATGAATTATTATTGTTGACAATTATCTATATGACAAATAAGTTGGGAGGCGAAACTCTAAGCCCCTATCTTTCTCTGTGTTCGACGGATGCCATTTGCTCTAAAATTATTCTTTGAGTGCTAGCAATCATGGAATACTATATGATAGTTACGTATGTGAAATTTGCTAAACCAAAGCTCTTACGTAGACCCGACCTGAAAATAAGATGAATTGCAATTGTTTGGTGACTGAAAGCATAGTTTGTTAGTCTATACTTTAAACATGTGGATAGCTTGTTATTTCATCATGAGAAGATTTATGGGATGAGCTATTGTTTATGATACATAATGAGGCTATAAAAAGTGATTGGAATTATCATTGCTCAAATTTATGCACTATGCTAGCATTCACACTTCATAAATTATTTCTTTTATCATTTACCTACTCGAGGACGAGAAGGAATTAAGCTTTGGGATGATGATATGTCTCCAACGTATCTATAATTTATGAAGTATTCATGCCATGTTTACAATAATTCTATATGATTTTGGTACGATTTTATTGAAACTAACTCGGACTGATGTTGTTTTCAACAGAACTACCGTGGTGGTGTTTTTGTGTAGAAATAAAAGTTCTCGGAATGAGCTAAAAAATACGGAGAATATTGTTGGAAAATATAAAAAATACTGGACCAAAGAGTCATCAGAGAGGAAGGCCGAGGAAGCAACAAGCCAGAGGGGCGCGCCCAACCCCCTAGGGCGCGCCCCCTGGCTTGTGACTTCCTTGTGGACCCCCTGGACATGTTTCCGCAGCCACAAACTCATATAAATACAAAATCCCCCGAAAAGAAACCTAGATCGGGAGTTCCGCCACCGCAAACCTCCAGAGCCACGAAAAACCAATCGGGAGCTCGTTCCGGCACCCTGACGGAGGGGGAAACCATCACCGGAGGCCATCTTCATCATCCCGGCGGTCTCCATGATGAGGAGGGAGTAGTTCACCCTCAGGGCTGAGGGTATGTACCAGTAGCTATGTGTTTGATCTCTCTCGTGTTCTTGAGATGACACGATCTTGATCTACTGCGAGCTTTATTGATATAGATGAATCATATGGAGTTTCCCCCTCTCTATCTTGTTGTGATGAATTGAGTTTTCCCTTTGAATTTTTATTACGGGATTGATTCTTTAAGGATTTGAGAACACTTGATGTATGTCTTGCGATAGGATATCTGTGGTGACAATGGGATGTTCTATTGATCCACTTGATGTATGTTTTGGTGATCAACTTGCGGGTTCCGTGACCTTGGGAATCTATGCATAGGGGTTGGCACATGTTTTTGTCTTCATTCCTTTGAAGATCCCTAAGCGGAAGCGTTACAAGAACGAGGTTGGTGGAGTCGTACTCGCAGCAGTTTAGATCGCGGTGGATTCCGATCTTAGCGCCGAACAACGGTGTCTCCGCATTCAACACACGTGCAGCCCGATGACGTCTCCTACGCCTTGATAGAGCAAGGAGGAAGGAGAGGTTGAGGGATAGCTCCGGAAGCACGACAGTGTTGTGACGATGGAGCGCGTGGTCTTCGGCAGGGCTTCACCAAGCACCGCGGAGAACGAGGAAGATGAAGGGTAGGGTTGTGCCGAGAGAGAGAGAGAGAACTCATGTGTCCGGCAGCCCCTAAAACCCCACATATATATAGGGGGAAGGAGGAGGGGTGCGTCAGCCCTAGGGTTCCCTCCCCAGGGCCGGCGGCCAACCCTAGATCAATCTAGGGCGGCGGCCAAGGAGGGAGTGGGAGGGACGGCGCCCTAGGTGGGCCTAGGGCCCATCTGCCTCTAGGGTTTGCCCCCCTCCCACCTCAAGCTGCACCTTGGGAACCTTGTGGGGGTGCACCATCCCACCTAGGGCTGGTTCCCTCCAACTTGTGGCCCATGCAGACCTCCGGTGCCGGTGGTCCCACTTGGTGGACCCCCGGAACCCTTCCGGTGGTCCCGGTACGTTACCGGTGATGCCCGAAACTCTTCCGGTGACCAAAACCTCACTTCCTATTTATGAATCTTTACCTACGGACCATTTCGGAACTCCTCGTGACGTCCGAGATCTCAGCTGGGACTTCGAACAACCTTCGGTAACCACGTACACTATTTCCCTATAACCCTAGCGTCATCGAACCTTAAGCGTGTAGACCCTACGGGTTCGGGAGGCACGTAGACATGACCGAGACACCTCTCCGGTCAATAACCAACAGTGGGATCTGGATACCCATGTTGGCTCCCACATGGTCCACGATGATATCATTGGATGAACCATGATGTCGGGGATTCAACCAATCCTGTATACAATTCCCTTTGTCTACCGGTATGATACTTGCCTGAGATTCGATCGTCGGTATCCCTATACCTTGTTCAATCTCATTACCGGCAAGTCTCTTTAATCGTTCCATAACACATCATCCCGTGGCTAACTCCTTAGTCACATTGAGCTCATTATGATGACGTCTTATCGAGTGGGCCCTGTGACAAATCCCAGTCTCAATTCGTGCCAACCCAACAGACACATTCGGAGATACCCGTAGTGCACCTTTATAGCCACCGAGGTACATTGTGACGTTTGGCACACCCAAAGCATTCCTACGGTATCTGGGAGTTGCACAATCTCATGGTCTAAGGAAATGATACTTGACATTAGAAAAGCTTTAGCAGACGAACTACACGATCTTGTGCTATGCTTAGGATTGGGTGTTGTCCATCACATCATTCTCCTAATGATGTGATCCCGTTATCAATGACATCCAATGTCCATGGTCATGAAACCGTGACCATCTATTGATCAACGAGCTAGCCAGTTATAGGCTCACTAGGGACATGTTGTGGTCTATGTATTCACACATGCATTACGGTTTCCGGTTAACACAACTATAGCATGAACAATAGACAATTATGAGGAACAAGGAAATACAATAATAACCATTTTATTATTGCCTCTAGGGCATATTTCCAACAGTCTCCCATTTGCACTAGAGTCAATAATCTAGTTACATTGTGATGAGTCGAACACCCATAGCATTCTAGTGTTGATCATGTTTTGCTCATGAGAGAGGTTTAGTCAACGGATCTGCGACATTCAGATATGTATGCACTTTACAAATATCTATATCTCCCTCCTGAATGTAATCACGGATGGAGTTGAAGCGGCACTTGATGTGTCTTTTCTTCTTGTGAAACCTGGGCTCCTTCGCAAGGGCAATAGCTCCAGTGTTGTCACAGAATAGAGTCATCGGGCCCGATGCATTGGGAGTCACTCCTAGGTTGGTGATGAATTCCTTCACCCAGACTCCTTCCTTTTCTTCTTCCGAAGAAGCTATGTACTCCTCTTCACATGTAGATGCCGCCACGACGCTTTGCTTGCTGCTGCACCAGCTGACTGCCCCTCCGTTCAAAATATACACATATCCGGTTTGCGACTTCGAGTCGTCTGGATCTGTGTCGAAGCTAGCATTGACGTAACCCTTTACGATGAGCTCTTCGGCACCTCCATATATGAGAAAAAAGTCCTTTGTCCTTTTCAGGTACTTCAGGATATTCTTGACCGCTGTCCAGTGTTCCGCTCCGGGATCACTTTGGTACCTCCCTACCAAACTTATGGCAAGGTTCACATCAGGTCTGGTACACAGCATGGCATACATAATAGAGCCTATGGCTGAAGCATAGGGGATGACACTCATCTCTTCTCTATCCTTTTCCATGGCCGGGCATTGAGTCGTACTCAATCTCACACCCTGTAACACAGGCAAGATCCCCTTCTTGGATTGATCCATATTGAACTTTTTCAATATCTTTTCAAGGTATGTGCTTTGTGAAAGACCTATGAGGCGTTTCGATCTATCTCTATAGATCTTAATACCTAATATGTAAGCAGCTTCTCCATGGTCCTTCATTGAAAAACATTTATTCAAGTAGGCCTTTACACTTTCCAAAAGTTCTATGTCATTTCCCATCAAAAATATGTCATCCACATATAATATGTGAAATGCTATAGAGCTCCCACTCACTTTCTTGTATATACAGGGTTCTCCATAAACATGTACAAACCCACACGCTTTAATCACCTCATTAAAGGGAATGTTCGAACTCCGAGATGCTTGCACCAGACCATGGATGGAGCGCTGGAGCTTGCATACCTTGTTAGCATCTTTAGGATCGACAAAACCTTCCGGCTGCATCATATACAGTTCTTCCTTAAGGAAGCCATTAAGGAATGCCGTTTTGACGTCCATTTGACAGATCTCATAATCATAAAATGCGGCATTGCTAACATGATTCGGACGGAATTCAGCATCGCTACGGGTGAGAAAGTCTCATCGTAGTCAACTCCTCGAACTTGTCGATAACCCTTAGCGACAAGCCGAGCCTTATAGATGGTCACATTACCATCCGTGTAAGTCTTCTTCTTAAAGATCCATTTATTTTCAGTGGCTCGCTTATCATCTAGCAAGTCCACCAAAGTCCATACTTTGTTCTCATACATGGATCCTATCTCGGATTTCACGGCTTCATGCCATTTGTTGGAATCCGGGCCCGCCATCGCTTCTTCATAGTTCGAAGGTTCACCGTTGTCCAACAACATGATCTCCAGGACAGGGTTGCCGTCCACTCTATTGCGGAATGTGTCCTAGTGGACCTTCGACGTTCAATAGTAACTTGATTTGAAGTTTCATGACCATCATCATTAACTTCCTCTCCAGCCGGTGCAAGCTCCACAGAAACAACTTCCTGTGCTGCGCTACTCTCCGGTTCGAGTGGAGGTACAATTACCTCATCAAGTTCTATTTTCCTCCCACTTACTTCTTTCGAGAGAAACTCTTTCTCGAGAAATGATCCATTCTTGGCAACAAAGACTTTGCCTTCGGATCTGAGGTAGAAGGTATACCCAATAGTCTCTTTGGGATATCGTATGAAGACACACTTTTCCGCTTTGGGTTCGAGCTTCTTAGGTTGAAGTTTCTTCACATAAGCATCGCATCCACAAACTTTTAGAAATGAAAGCTTAGGTTTCTTTCCAAACCATAATTCATATGGTGTCGTCTCAACGAATTTGACGGTGCCCTATCTAAAGTGAATGCGGCAGTCTCTAATGCATATCCCAAAAATGATAGCGGCAAGTCGGTAAGAGACATCATAGATTGCACCATATCCAATAGAGTGCGATTACGATGTTCAGACACACCATTTCGCTGAGGTGTGCCAGGCAGCGTGAGTTGTCAGACAATTCCACATTTCCTTAGGTGCATGCCAAACTTGTGACTTAAATATTCTCCGCCACGATCAGATCATAGGCACTTTATTTTCCTGTCATGTTGATTCTCTACCTCACTCTGAAATTCCTTGAACCTTTCAAAGGTTTCAGACTTGTGTTTCATTAATTAGACATACCCATATCTGCTCAAGTCATCAGTGAGGGTGAGAACATAACAGTAGCCACCGCGAGCCTCGACGCTCAATGGACCACATACATCGGTACGTATTATCTCCAACAAGTCAGTTGCTCGCTCCATTGTTCAGGAGAATGGAGTCTTGGTCATCTTTTCCATGAGGCATGGTTCGCACGTGTCAAATGATTTGTAATCAAGAGACTCCAAAAGTCCATCAGCATGGAGCTTCTTCACGAGTTTGACACCAATACGACCAAGGCGGCAGTGCCGCATGTAAGTGGGACTATCGTTATCAACCTTACACTTTTTGGTACTCACACTATGGACATGTGTAACATCACGTTCGAGATTCATAAAAAATAAACCATTGAACAGCGGAGCATGACCATAAAATATTTCTCTCATATAAATAGAACAACCATTATTCTCAGATTTAAATGAGTAGCCATCTCGCATCAAACGAGGTCCAGATACAATGTTCCTGCTCAAAGTTGGTACTAAATAACAATTATTGAGGTTTAAAACTAATCCCGAAGGTAGATGTACAGGTAGCGTGCCGACGGCGATCACATGGACCTTGGAACCATTCCCGACGCGCATCGTCACCTCCTCCTTTGCCAATCTCCGCTTATTCCGCAGCTCCTGCTTGGTGTTACAAATGTGAGCAACTGCACCGATATCAGATACCCAGGAGCTACTATGAGCACTGGTTAGGTACACATCAATAACAAGTATATCACATATACCTTTAATGTTGCCGACCTTCTTATCCGCTAAGTACTTGGGGTAGTTCCGCTTCCAGTGACCGGTACCCTTGCAATAAAAGCACTCAGTCTCAGGCTTGGGTCCATTCTTGTTGTTCTTCCCAGAAACTTGCTTACCGGGTGTGGCAACAGATTTTCTGTCCTTCTTGAAGTTCTTCTTACCCTTGCCTTTCTTGAAACTAGTGGTCTTATTCACAATCAACACTTGATGCTCCTTTCTGATCTCGACCTCCGCTGATTTCAACATCGAGTACAACTCAGGAATGGACTTCTCCATACCCTGCATGTTGTAGTTCATCACAAAGCTCTTGTAGCTAGGAGGAAATGACTGGAGGATTCTGTCAATGACCGAGTCATCCGGGAGATTAACTCCCAGCTGAGTCAAGCGGTTGTGCAACCCAGACATTTTGAGTATGTGCTCACTGACAGAACTGTTTTCCTCCGTCTTACAACTGAAGAACTTGTCAGAGACATCATATCTCTCGACCCAGGCAAGATCTTGGAAAACCAGTTTCATCTCTTGGAACATCTCTTGTGCTCCGTGTTGCTCAAAATGCTTTTGGAGCCCCGGTTCTAAACTGTAAAGCATGCCACACTGAACAAGGGAGTAATCATTGCAGCGTGATTGCGAAGCGTTCGTAACGTCTTGGTCCACTGGGAAAATGGGTGGGTCACCTAGCGGTGCATCGAGGACATACAATCTCTTGGAATCTATGAGGATGATCCTCAATCTACGGACCGAGTCCGCATAGTTGCTTCCATCATCTTTCAGCTCGGTTTTCTCTAGGAACGCATTGAAGTTGAGGGTGACATTAGCGTTGGCCATTGGATCTACAATATAGATTGTAAAAACAATTTTAGACTAAGTTCATGATAATTAAGTTCACATAATCAAATTATTTAATGAACACCCACTTCGATAGACATCTCTCTAGTCATCCAAGTGACACATGATCCATGTCAACTAGCCCGTGTCCGATCATCTCATGATACGGACTAGTCATCCATGGTGAACATCTCCATGTTGATCGTATCTTCTATACGAATCATGTTCGACCTTTCGGTCTTCCATGTTCTGAGGCCATGTCTGTACATGCTAGGCTCGTCAAGTCAACCTAAGTGTATCGCGTGTGTAAATATGGCTTACACCCATTGTATGCGAACGTTAGAACTTATCACACCCGATCATCACGTGGTGCTTCGGAACAACGATCCTTAGCAACGGTGCACGGTTAGGGTGAACACCTTTCTTGAAATTTTATTGAGAGATCATCTTATTTACTACCGTCGTTCTAAGCAAATAAGATGTAAACATGATAAACATCACATGCAATCAATGTAGTGACATGATATGGCCAATATCATCCTGCTCCTTCGATATCCATCTTCGGGCCACCATGATCATCACTGTCACCGACACGACACCATGATCTCCATGATCATGATCTCCATCATCGTGTCTTCATGAAGTTGTCTCGCCAACTATTACTTCTACTACTATGTCTAACGCTTAGCAATAAAGTAAAGTAATTACATGGCGTTTATGATTGACGTGCAGGTCATACAATAAAATAAGACAACTCCTATGGCTCTCACCGATTGTCATACTCAGCGACATGCAAGTCGTGAATCCTATTACAAGAACATGATCAATCTCATACATCACAATGCATCATATCACATCCTTTGGCCATATCACATCACAAGGCATATGCTGCAAAAACAAGTTAGACGTCCTCTAATTTGTAGTTGCAAGTTTTTAAGTGGTTGCTAAAGGTTTCTAGCAAGAACATTTCTTACCTACGCCAAAACCACAACGTGATATGCCAATTGCTATTTACCCTTCATAAGGACCCTTTTCATCGAATCCAATCCGACTAAGGTGGGAGAGACAGACACCCGCTAGCCACCATATGCAACAAATGCATGTCAGGCGGTGGAACCGGTCTCACGTAAGCATACGTGTAAAGTTGGTCCGGGCCACTTCATCCCACAATACCGTCGAATCAAGATAAGACTAGTAGTGGTAAGAAAATTAACAACATCGACTCCCACAACAAATTTGTGTTCTACTCGTGCATAGATTCTACGCATAGACCTAGCTCATGATGCCACTGTTGGGAGACGTAGTAGTAAATCAAAAAATTCCTACGTGTTCACCAAGATCCATCTATTGAGAAACTAGCAACGAGTAAGGGGAGAGTGCATCTTCATACCTTTGAAGATTGCTAAGAGGAAGCGTTACAAGAACGCGGTTGGTGGAGTCGTACTCGTAGCGATTCAGATCGCGGTGGATTCCGAGCTTAGGGCCGAACAACGGCGCCTCCGCGTTCAACACACGTGCAGCCCGGTGACGTCTCCTACGCCTTGATCCAGCAAGGAGGAAGGAGAGGTTGAAGGAGAGCTCCAGTAGCATGACAACGTGGTGACGGTGGAGCTGCGTGGTCTCCGCCAGGGCTTCGCCAAGCACCGCGGAGAATGGGGAAGAGGAAGGGTAGGGTTGCGCCGAGAGAGAGAGAGAGAGAGAATTCGTGTGTCTGGCAGCCCCCAAAACCCCACATATATATAGGGGGAAGGATGAGGGGTGCGGCAGCCCTAGGGTTCCCTCCCCAGGGCCGGCGGCCAACCCTAGATCAATCTAGGGCGGCGGCCAAGGAGGGTTTGGGAGTTGCGGCGCCCTAGGTGGGCCTAGGGCCCATCTTCCTCTAGGGTTTGCCCCCCTCCCACCTCAAGATGCGCCTTGGGCCCCTTGTGGGGGTGAACCAGCCCACCTAGGGCTAGTCCCCTCCCACTTGTGGCCCATCAAGCCCTCCGGTGCCGGTGGCTCCACTTGGTGGACCCCCAGAACCCTTTCGGTGGTCCTGGTATGTTACCGGTGATGCCCGAAACTCTTTCGATGACCAAAACCTCACTTCCTACATATGAATCTTTACCTTCGGACTATTCTGGAACTCCTCGTGACATCCGGGATATCATCCGGGACTCCAAAAAACCTTTGGCAACCACGTACACTATTTCCCTATAACCCTAGCATCATCGGTATCCCTATACCTTGTTCAATCTCATTACCGGCAAGTCTCTTTACTCGTTCTGTAACACATCATCCCGTGGCTAACTCCTTAGTCACATTGAGCTCATTATGATGATGTCTTACCGAGTGGGCCCAGAGATACCTCTCCGTCACACGGAGTGACAAATCCTAGTCTCGATTCATGCCAACCCAACAGACACTTTCAGAGATACCTGTAGTGCACCTTTATAGCCACCCAGTTATGTTGTGATGTTTGGCACACCCAAAGCATTCCTATGGTATCCGGGAGTTGCACAATCTCATGGTCTAAGGAAATGATACTTGACATTAGAAAAGCTTTAGCAGACGAACTACACAATCTTGTGCTATGCTTAGGATTGGGTCTTGTCCATCACATCATTCTCCTAATGATGCGATCCCGTTATCAATGACATCCAAGGTCCATGGTCATGAAACCATGACCATCTATTGATCAACGAGCTAGCCAACTAGAGGCTCACTACGGACATGTTGTGGTCTATGTATTCACACATGCATTACGGTTTCCAGTTAACACAATTATAGCATGAACAATAGACAATTGTCATGAACAAGGAAATACAATAATAACCATTTTATTGTTGCCTCTTGGGAATATTTCCAACAGTCTCCCACTTGCACTAGAGTCAATAATCTAGTTACATTGTGATGAATCAAAAATCCATAACGTTCTGGTGTTGATCATGTTTTGCTTGTGAGAGAGGTTTAGTCAACGGATCTGCGACATTCAGATCTGTATGTACTTTACAAATATCTATATCTCCCTCCTGAATGTAATCACGGTTGGAGTTGAAGCGGCTCTTGATGTGTCTTGTCCTCTTGTGAAACCTGGGCTCCTTCGCAAGGGCAATAGCTCCAGTATCGTCACAGAATAGAGTCATCAGGCCCGATGCATTGGGAATCACTCCTAGGTCGGTGATGAACTCCTTCATCTAGACTCCTTCCTTTGCTGCTTTCGAAGCAGCTATGTACTCCGCTTCACATGTAGATGCTGCCATGATGCTTTGCTTACTGCTGCACCAGCTGACTACCCCTCCGTTCAAAATATACACGTATCTGGTTTGCGATTTGGAGTCATCCGGATCTGTGTCGAAGCTAGCATCCATATTACACTTGTATCACCATCTCTTCGCCGAACTAGTGCACCTATACAATTTACCATTGTATTGGGTGTGTTGGGGACACAAGAGACTCTTTGTTATTTGGTTGCAGGGTTGTTTGAGAGAGACCATCTTCATCCTACACCTCCCATGGATTGATAAACCTTAGGTCATCCACTGAAGGGAAAATTGCCGCTGTCCTACAAAACTCTGCGCTTGGAGGCCCAACACGAGTCTACATGAAGAAGGTTGTGTAGTAGACATCAGCCAGCTCCAGCTACTGTCTGCCACCGGTTGGCTGTCCGAGACAAAAACATAAGAGGGCTGGCTGCCCAAAATAAAAAAGAGGGAGTGGGGAGCCGACAAAAAAAGGGACGAGAAAACTCCTGCATCCACTTGCCCACGTCCTCACTTGGACGGCCGACCTGCATCGCCACCTGGCCGGCTGGCCTGCTCGTCTACTTCGAAACTGGACCGACTCTAGCTTCCCACCCGTTTCGACGTCCGGCAGGCACACCCGCCGACCACCTGGAGCTCGACGGCTACACCCAGCGGGTGCGTCGGTGTGCTCCGCTGATGAAAAGACGCGCCGACTATCACCGACATCAACCACCTCATCGGCACCAAAAAAGCAGTTAACCTCCTTGCCCAGAGGCTCGGAGGCTACTTCCGGCAGTGCCTCGTGCCACCTGCCGGCAGACCCCGCGTCGGCCCTCGACAACGCCCCACGCTCACTAGCCGGCGGATCCCGCGTCCGTCCTCGGCAGCGCCCCGCGCTCAGCAGCCGGCCGTACCCGGCATCCGCCCTCGGCAGCGCCTCGCGCTCATCAGCCGGCGGACCCTGCGTCCGCCCACGATAGCACCCCGCGCTCATCAGACGGCAGACCCAGCGTCCGCCCTCGGCAATGCCCCGCGCTCATCAGCCGGCGGACCCGTCGTCCGCCCTTGGTAGCGGCTCACGCTCATCAGCCGGCGGACCCCACGTCCGCCCTTGGCAGACCCTCGCGCTCATCAGCCGGCGGACCCCGAGTCCGCCCTCGACAGCGCATCATGCTTGTCAACCGGTCGGACCCCGCGTTCGCCTTTGGTAGGGCCTCGCGCTCATTAGCCAGCGGACCCCGTGTCCACCCTCAGCAGCGCCTCATGCTCATCAGCCGTCCCGACCCGGCGTTCGCCTTCGGTAGCGCCTTGCGCCCATCAGGCGGCGGACTCCTAGTCCGCACTCGGCAGCGCCTCACGCATCAGCTGGGCCATGCCGGCTGCAAGGCGCGCTGGCCGACATCGACAAAAACCACCTCGCGCGGCACCCAAAAGCAATGTGAGCCTCTCACCCGCACATCCTCGTACCACACACAAACATCCGGATACCCCGAGCGACACTCGGGAGACCATGCACGCATTTGCTTCAACTACTTTATTGTTTGCCCCGGAGCCAGCTAGTCTCGGCCCGGGGCTGACCGCTTGGCCCGATACGTTCCTTCTCATGAGACAACTTACCAGCATGTACGGCACCAAAGGCCCACTCTTTTTCTCAGCTACAGCTCGCACCGCGACTATCCGGCTAGCGAGAGCACAGGCTGGTGGTCACCTCACGCGAAAAGCGTCCCAGGAGAAAAATAGCTTGGGCAACCCGACCATTTCATTTATGAGTATTTGCTTGGTCGAGTCTGCTTCCAGAATCTAAGTATTGTACGCTCCACTCCACGGCCCACTCTTCGCCTCAGCCACAGACCGGCTCCCGGCTGTCCGGCTGGCAAGAGCAAAAGCCAAAGAGCGGAATATTCAAGGGGGCTCCGACGAAACCGAGCCAACACCCTCTGCATAAGCATGCACTACCAAAATCAAATATTTGATGTATCTTCGTCGACTTAACCTTGTATTATGCACGATCGTTTCCATGAGGAACTTCCTCGCCCGTAGGCTACTCCCGGTAGGGCCCCGCGCCCATCGGCCGGCGGACCCCGCGTCCGCATCCGGCGGGGCCTAGCGCCCATCAGCCGGCAGACCCTGGGTCCGCCCTCGGAAGGGGTCCACGCCCATCAGCCAGTGGACCCTGCGTCCGCATCCGACGGGGCCTCGCGCTCGACCGCCGGCGGACCCCACGTCCGCCCTCGGTAGGGATCCACGCCTATCCAGCGGCGGACCCCGCGTCTGCCCCCGGCAGCACCTCGCGCCCATTTCGGTGCCGGACCCCGCGTCCGCCCCCGACAGTGCCTTGCTCTCGACAGTCGGCGAACCCCGCGTCCACCCTCGGTAGGGCTCCTCGCCCATCCGGCGGCGGACCCCGCGTCCGCCCCCGGTAGCGCCTCGTGCTCGATAGCCAGCGGACCCCGCGTCCGCACCCGGCAACGCCTTGCGCCCATCAGCCGGTGGACCGCGTGTCCGTGCCTGGCAGCGCCTCGCGTCCATCAGTCGGCACACTCTGCATGCGCGCCCGACGAATTCGATGCCACTGTCTACTTCAGCAACATCAAGGACCTTCCGCCTGACTCTTCGAGTTGCCCGAAGGCTCGGAGGCTACACCCAGCGGGAGCGCTGGCGCGCCCCCGTTGGAAACCACCGTTCGGTGGACTTCGCATTCGCCCTCGGTATCTCCTCGCGCCCTTTAGCCGGCGGACTCCACGTCCGCGCCCAGCGTCCACGATGCCACCGTCTACTTTAGCAATAGCAAAGACCCTCCGCCCGACTCTTTGGGTTGCCCAGAGGCTCGGAGGCTACACCCAACGGGTGCACTGGCATGCCCCCGCTAGAAACCGCCGGCCGATGGACTACGCATTCGCCCCCGGCAGCACCTTGTGCCCTTCAGCCGACGGACTCCGCGTCCACGCCCGGCGTCCTCGAAGCTACCGTCTACTTCAGCAACAACAAAGACCCTCTGCCTGACTCTTCGAGTCACCCAGAGGGTCGGAAGCTACACCCAGTGGGTGCGCTGGCACGCCCCCGCTGGAAACCGCCGGCCGGTGGACTCTGCATTCGCCCCTGCAGCGCCTCGCGCCCTTCAATTGGCGGACTCCGGGCCCGTGCCCGGCTTCCTCGACGCCATCATCTACTTCAGCAACAACAAAGACCCTCCGCCCGACTCTTCGAGTCGCTCAGAGGCTACACCCAGCGGGTGCGCTGGCGCGCCCCCAGTGGAAGCAAGCTACGTCGTCCCCGGCCCGCAATTGACCGTCCAGGACAACTTCTGCAACAACAACGACTTCTGTGACAACAACGACTGCTGCGAAAACCCTCCACCTGACTCTCCAAGTTGCCCGGAGGCTCGGAGGCTACTGTCCGGGGGATTACCCCCGGGTAGGCTCAAGGAGACGACTCAACATTTTACAACATTGGGGGGTCCATCCCCTGCAGTCCAAGCCTCACGAATCAACAAGACAAATGAAGAATTGAAGACAGAAGACAAAGTTGCGGCCCTCCTGGATGGCTACTCCCTGCTGGCTACTCCTAGGTGGCTCCTCCCGGGTGGCTACTCCCGGGTGGCTCCTCCCGGCTGGCTCCTCCCGACCGGCTACTCCTGGCTGGCTCCTCCCGGCTGGATCCTCCCGGCTGGCTACTCCCGGATGGCTCCTCTCGGCTGGCTACTCTCAACTGGCTCCTCCCGGCTTGCTCTTCCCGGCTGGATCCTCCTGTCCGGCTCCTCCTATCCTGCTCCCCTCGGCCGGCTGTCGGCTGCGGCCCGACGAAGTCACCTCTAGGCGTCCCATCGGATACAAGCTAGCGACACTGTATCTGACGGACTGCAGAGCCTGCCACCCCGCTATAGTTGGGCACTATTTGCAAATAGTGCCTCGTTGTGCACCCGTCACGCGTCACTTGTCACCTCCAATAGTGGTGTACTATTGGTTGCATCACTTGTCACTTCCAAAAGTGCATAGTTGGTCAAGTGGTCCAGCCCTTGTCCCCTGGGCCTCCCTATATAAGAGGCACCAGGAGAGCTCACTGATGGCCAAGCCCCTCTCATTCTCTCATCCCCACACTCTCACACTCACGTATGAGGCAAGAAGCCCCATGGCTCTCCTCTCCAAACAGGTCCAGGAGCAACCGGGTACTACAGATATACACCTCATATACAGACATGCCGGAGTAGGGGTATTATCTCTCTGGAGATCCCCGAACCTAGGTAAACCACCGCGTGCCATTCGCATACCCCCCTCGGATATTCCACGGCAGCCTTGCTCTCACATCTTAAGCCATCCCATGGCATCCGCCGTATCGGTGCAACCCCCGTGAGAAAACGACGACAGGGATACACACCATTCTTCATGGTCTATGGGACAGAAGCAGTCCTCCCCTGTGACATTATTCACGACGCACCAAGGGTGCGCATGTACACGGAAAAGGAGGCCGAGTTAGATCGACAGGACGATCTGGATGCCTTTGAAGGAGAGCGCGGCATAGCTCGGGCTCGCTCTACTTTTTATCAACAACAGGCCCAATGTTACCAGAGTAGGGAGGTCATGGCAAAAGCATATAATGTGGGTGAACTCGTCTTACGGCTCCTGGAGAAGCAGAAGCACAAACTCAACCCCAAATGGGAGGGGGCCTTCATAATTGCCGAAGTACTCGCGGGAGGGGCTTACCGTCTTCGAAACCCATCGGATAACCACCTTGAAGCAAACCCATGGAACGCAGCTCGTCTATGGCGCTTCCACGGATGGTGTCGTCATACTATTTACCCTTTACCTCCTTTTTTCCTTTTTCTTCATTTTTCCTTTCCCTCTCGCCTTGATTTTTGGCAGGTTTGATTTTTTTCTTTTCTTCCCAATCCATGTTCGGTTCAACCGGTCTCGTATTAGGACTTTTGGCGTACATCCTTAATTTTTAAATCTGAACACAACACCTGGGCTTCTTCCCAAAGCCAATGATTTTATACTCTAAGCATTTATTCACATTTATTGTGCATGCATGTTTCCCTTGTCGATTTTAAGCCATTATATGCATCAGTTTGAACTAAGATTTTTGCCAAGCTGGATTGCCTCGCTCCTCTGGTTACCCTCTATGTTCCCGATTGTTCGGCTAGAGGGTAAAGGGAGCACCTCTGTGATTGTTACGACCGGGTCATCCGGATACGTACCTTAGACGGATGAAGCCAAAAGCTAGCTATCTTTAGCAAAAAATTGGTCGGCTACGACGGAAGCAACAAAAAATATTATGGCCGTTGTCACCATTACTCGGGCTTCTTTCCTCACGAAAGCCACTAGCCGCATACTAGCAGTATACGGCCTTACTATCTACGATTTACGTAGCATCCTGAAGAAAGGTATCGATAGAGGTAGTATTTTATTCGGAAGATGTTTCTTCCGCTAAGCAATAATATAAAATATCTCCTTGTGTGCTTTTTGTCTGTTCGTACCAAATGGCCGGATTGCCTGGTTCCCCGAACATAATTCACTCTTCTTGAGTGTTATTTTAAGGAACACTCCCAAGCTCTTAGCGTGGGAGGTCGAAGCCAATGGCCGGTTAAGACAAAGTTTACAACCTAGGCGGAGCAATATTTTTGAATATCAGTACATAGTTACATATAATGATACATCCGGATGTTAGACGAGATTGTCTATTAAGGCATCCAGGGAGCAATCTTCCTGCAAGAGACGAGCGGCTGACATCACTTGGCCATACACCAAGTGAAGCGACACTTCTTGCCCATCAGGCCCTGCTATCCCAACCCGAGCCATATGCTCGGGATTAAGGCCGGTATATCGCATGTTGATCATTTGCCACGCCTCTCGTGCTCCCTCTTGACAGGTCAATGTCTTCGGTAGCTCAAAACAACTTCGGGCTCCCTTGAATCGATCAACCTGCTCGGTCATCTCCTCCGGAGGTTGCTCGACAGGCCATAACACTTTTATGATGCTCTTCATGGCCTTCCGAGCCCACTCTTGAAGGGCGGACAGTTCCTTCAGAAGGCTTCCCCGGTAGGATCCGATCTCTTCTTCGGGTGGCCCGGACAGGAGACCTATACATGAGTTAAGGCACGTCCATAATACTTCATATATAAGAAGTACTATCCGATGTCCGAATCACACTTACTGAACATGCCCCTCTGTAATTTGTGGTTCTCTTCTTGGGTCTGGGCCAATTGAGTCTTTAAGCTCTCAATTTCTTCGGCCTCCTGTTTTTTTTTCCTGGAGGCAGTTCTTCTCCTCAAGGTTTCATTGCAATGAACGACAGCTAGCCTCATGCTGGGAATCAACATACCTCTAAGATTCTCGCACTGCATCTAAATCCTTTCACAATTGCCCTATTGATTCAGCTGCTACAAAGTGCCCTTGTGTCAGCATGAGATTATATACTAAGATCGGTAGAACAGGTATACTCACCATGCGCCTCTCGGGCAAAACTCTTCACTTGATCCAATTCAGCCTTCACGGTTTCCACCTGTGTTCGGCTTGCCTCCAGTTCCTTGGCCAGTTGCTCGCTTTGCTGCCTTGAGGCATGCATCAGTAGTAAAACATTACGCGGACCGTTAATTCGGTCGTTCTGACCAATTTAAGGCTCGGGGGCAACTAGGTGTACATGGGTGTTCAGATTCTTATAGACGATTACACACCTGTAGGCTGGACGATATTAGTTTCATGGCCTCCCCGAACTCAGCTCGGGCAGCTCCGATGTGTGCGTCCACCGGGCGTAGAGCATTGAACTCTTGTTCAGAGAGCGCTAGGTGGCGTAGGGATTCTCATCGCCGCCAATGATTCATACCGCTCTGTACCTCGGATTTGGTAAGTAATACCGCGGCCCCGGAGTCTTCAGGGGCCTGATTGACCACAGGAACATCCATAGCAGGTTCAGCATGAGCTGAAGATCTGGAATTGTGAGCACTGCCGGACACCTTGGCATCATCCTCGGCAGAAGATGGCTCAACTCTTTGCCTGAGTATTTCGACATAAGCTCTTTGTGAGGCTCTATCGGTTGTGATAATAAGTTAAATAGCTTAACAAAGTACCTTTGACTTGAACTAGTAGGCGGGCTTGTCCCCACGACTGGTTCATTTGACGGATCACTGTTGCTCTACAGTCCAGGCATTGCCCTCTTAGCCGATGTATGTCGCGCGGATTGTCGACTCTTGGGAGTAGGAGCCAACGTGTTTGGGTCGTTGGAGGATACTTGCCTTTTGCGGGACGAATATTTGTTCTTCTTTCTTACCGCAGGGGAAGGAAATGATCCTGGGTAATTGGCTATGATAGCCACCTTGGAGCGGTCGAGGCTCCCCTAGTAGAAAACCCTGTCTTCAAGCTCAATTGACAGATCCGGGTCGTCATGAAATCCCGGATCGTCATCACGAGAATAGTCCGCGGGTTGGGGGCGGACAGTTAACTGTCTCGATGAAGCTCCTCCATTCTTGTTCACATAAGTTAAAGGCTTCGGTCAAAAAGGGACAAATAGAAAACCAGAATTCTGGTCACGGAGTCAAAAGGCTCACCCATTTGATGGGATCATGACGTGAGTAGCCCTCCTTGGTCGGTAGCCAAGAAAAATATTCTTGCTCCCCTTTGTATAGGTCGGCAAGTGCGGCAGCTAATGTTGTTTGATCGGCAGGGCCCGGTCATTGGGAGCGAGTGGTATCGCTTGTCCCATTGTAACACCACAAGGGATGTATTCTCTCCTAAAGAGGCTAAACGCACCGGGTGATGGTGACGGCCGTGACGTCTATCATGGTCAACTTGTGATGGGATAGTACCCTTACATGGGCAGCCAAGCATTGCACATCAACGCCGTCCTCTTGGGATGGGCTCTTCGATCGCCAGTTGTACCTTTTCTTCAAGGGGGCGTCAGAGTATTCGGGCAAACACCTTCGAACTGGATCAAATAGGGGGACGTCCTCGATGTAGAACCATTCTGAAGACCATTCCTCGGACTCCTTCGATGTTCCCATAGGATACCCCGTCCCCGCTATGCGGCATATTTCGGCTCCTCCGACCACTAAAATTGTCTTGTCCCGAGTACGATGGATGAGGCAGAAGTACTTCCTCCATAATTCAAAGTGTGTCTCACAACCCAGGAACATCTCACAAAGGGCGACGAAGCCCGAGATATGTAGAATGGACCTTGGGGTGATACGATGGAGCTGGATCCCATAGAACTCCAATAATCCCCTCAGGAATGGATGAATGGGGAACCCGAGACCCCACAAGAGGAAGGACACAAAACATACGCGTTCTCCCTTTTGAGGATTAGGGAAGTTTTCTGCGAAGGCTTCGCCATTGAATGAAGTCAAACCGGCACGGGTAACCGCCAGATCTGAGGAAGGTACCCTTGGGTCTCGAGGTTGCATAGTCGAAGGAGAGATATGACGAAGCTTGTCCAATCCCCGGGACGGGAGCCGTAAGGGTGCGAGGAAGAGTTGGGGGCGCTCGCCATGTTCTTGTGTTAATCTCTCATTGAAGGTTTTTTCCAATGAGGAGGAAGAAGAGGATGTGGCCTAGACCACGATTCCGTTTGTTTAAATGGGTGGTGCCTCCTTTGTGGGAGGGGAAGTCTTGTATAAAGCCACTGAACCGCTCGTCTCCCCTCGGCGTGCGAGGATCGAGAAGCGCTAACAGTTATTACAATGGACCCTGCATGTTCGTGATGCTTGGGATTTCGCCGATGACAGGATGGTTGCCGAACAAGAAGGGATAGAGGGACTTGCCTCGCAATCTGAAGACTTCGACGCACAAGATTGTCTTGATATTCCTCGACGTTGGAGGCTAGTCCGGGAGCTACTGAGGGAGTCCTGGTTTAAGGGGTCCTCAGATGGCCAACCTATTTCTCATGGGCTGGACTATGTGGGCCGATGGATGAGCATTGGATGATCAAAGGCCCCGTCGCCAGGGTGGAAGCTTCAAGGAGTCGTGGCGTGTCCTCCAAGCTTTCAACAATAGTTAGTCGTGTTTTTTCCTTCGATGTTAACCGACCATGTGTAAACCCTAGTACCCCCGGACATCTATATAAGCCGGAGGGTTTTAGATTGTAGGGCAAAGAACAACTCATCTAGGGTTTAGCTATCCGATCTCGAGGTAGATCAACTCCGTAACCTTCATATCATCAATATAATCAGCAGGACGTGGGATTTTACCTCCATAGGAGGGCCCGAACCTTGGTAAACGTCGTCTCCTTCGTCACCTATTACCATCGATCCTAGTCTCACACCTCGAGACCCCCTACCCGAGATCCGCTGGTTTTGACACCGGCAGCTAACGAGCTACACTCTGGCTATCTAAGTCGCCTCTCCGCAAGTCAGGACATAGAGGCCAGCTTAGTTGGTATGATGAAGAGGAAATACGAGGTATTCCACTTCCCTTGCCTTCCATATATCCTTAGGTATCCCCCAAGAGCCGGTTTATTTTGAAAAAAGTAAACCAGGTCTTCAACTCTTTGCATTTGTCAGTAGCTCGTCATGTATCCCCCAAGGACCGGGTCATTATGTGAATAATGAGTCGGTACTTACTAGAAATAAGAGCCAACTATAGACCCCATGGGACGGGTCATTATGTAAATAATGAGCCGGTACTTACTATTGAATAAGAGCCAAGTGTAGCCCCCGAGGGCAGGCTTATCTTCCTGGAGATGATTCGGGTCTTATTTGATTTATAAACTTTGAAAGAACTGATATACATTAGCCCCCAAGTGTCAAGTATATTGCTTGCAATCTTCTTGGGACTTATCATATGTTGCTTCATTGCCCCCAAGTGTTAACATGCATTTTCTGGTGGCTTAAAAACAAAAGTAATTTGTACTGAACCACTTGTGCCATGCATGAGGGCTTAACTATGGCCGAGTCTAGCCTGACCGACCTCAAGAAACATCTGGCTTTGCAACAGAATGCCCGGGCTGAGGCTGAAGAAAAATGGTGGCTCTTTTCCATAGAGCTCGGAAAAGTCAAGGCGTACTTTGAAGCCTTTAAACAATCCACTAAGACTGAACAAGCCGCCTTAGCCAAATGTGCAGAAGACGCCGAGGGGAAATTGAAACCCGTTACTGAAGAGCTGAATACTCTTAGGCGCCATATAACTCAGATGACTACCGCCATTTTTGGTAAGTGTTGTTAACTATGAATATTTCTTTCAAAGTGTCTACAAAAATTTCTCTAAGCGGCTTATAAAATTTGACATGCTTGTAGGCCAGCAAACTCGCAGCTTTCAGATGACAGTCTGTTAAAGCTAAAGGCTTTATACTCACTTACTGAGCAACTGTATGCCGGAACCCTTTTCACTATTAAGGCCGTTATTAGTGAAAAGGGCGTTCCAAAATTCATGAAGGGTGTGCTAGAGGTCCTCTCCACCATCCCGAGGCAAACAACTATAGTTTTACTAACAAAAGAGCAAAACAAAACTTATTACTTATTAACAAAACATGTTCTTAACAGAAAATAATTTACAAATAAACTTGTCTTAGATAACAGAATTAGATTATATAAAACTCTATTAAAAGAATCTATTACTAAACTAGTTGTTTTAATCAAATTAAACCTATTTGAAAGGAAGTTGTGATTCCTATATTAACAAAGAAAATAAACTAGACAAATAATATTTTCATTAACAGTAAGTAAAACACCTAAAGTTTAACTAACAGAACCTACTAAATCAAATAAAACTAAATCTAAATTAAACTAACTAAAACTAAGTAAATAAAACTATACTATAATACTAGGCAGATTTTGTTTATAGATAAAACACTAAGAAAAATCATCCTAAAAATTCTCAAACTAAGTAAATAAGTAGTCCTAACTAATACCAAACAGTAGCAAAAACATTCATGTCAAAATCTATTTTCAAAATCTAGTTATTCAGATTTGAATATTTTGAGCAAATTTGATTACATTCAAATTTTATAGTTCAAATTTGAAATTTAAAAGTACAGGGTGAAACTACATGAAAAATGTGAGCTATTGAAAAAATAATCAACTCAAAACATTAAATAGATTAAAAGTTATTCACAAAACAAAATCAGAACAGGTTCTGTTTTCTAAACAAAATCAGAAAAGGGGTGAAATATCTACCGGATGACCAGGGGTGCCGTGGCGACCTGTGAGTGGTTGGGCTAGTGTGCGCGCGGGTGGTTACGGGCGGTTGACCGATCCTACGAGGATACCGGTTCACGAAATAAAACGTTCTAATCTTGGCCATCGGATCTAGATCGAAAGGATGGGAGGGCTCACAGTGTAAAGGTCGCCGGCGTGGGGAATCTCCGGCGAGTCCGAAAGCGGCGAAGACGACAGCGAGGGGCTCCGGTGGTCGAGGGAGGCAGTGTAGTGGTTCAGACGATGGCGAGGGAGGTCCGGCGTCGAATGGTGGGGTCGGAGGGGCGAGTGGACAACCGAGGCGACGGGCACGAGCAATGGGAGCTTCGGTGGTCAGAGCAGCTCCGACGAGGAATCTGGCAATGCCTCGGCGAGGGAGAGAGGGGATTCGGGCGGGAATGGAGAGAGGAGGTTGGGGCTCTTATATAGGGTGCTCGGGTGGTGCGGGGGAGGAGAGAGGAGAGAGATCCGGGGAGGAAGGGAGTAACTGCCGGCGAGGTACGGCGTCGCGTGCGGGGAAGAAGACGACCGCGCTGGCTAACGGTCGGTAGGGCTGGGACCTGGTGTCAGCGAGAGGGGAGCGAGGTTTCCACGTCGGTCGGCCGGTCGGTATTAACTTCGCGAGTAACTGTCGTGGGCCGGCCCGTTTAATACTAAAACCGTTACTCTTTTTATTAACCAGAGTAGTAAATCGTCTTTAGAAGCATTCAAAACATTTTTAAAATTAGGAGTATTATATATAAAAATTAACATAATAATAAATGACATTTAATGAACATTTTTATTCTGTCATTTGAACAATTTGAAAAAAATAATATTTTCAAAATTGCCTAATTGTTTTTAAATCATTTTTGCAAAAAAATTCAAAATAACTCCTGGTTATTTTTGTTCAAATAGATCACCAAATGGGTCCTAGTGTGGAGTGTCATGTTCCTCCTCTCTTATTTGAACTTTTTACCAAGATTTCAAATAGGTGAAAGCAACACATTGAAAGTAAAAAGGGTTTTCAGAAATTTAGAAAGAACATTTCAACAAATACATGTATTCAAGCAATGATGCAGATAGATGCATAGCTATATTTCATAACATTCCAAAATGGAATTTTGGGATGTTACAAACCTACCCACCTTAAGATGAATCTCGCCCTCGAGATTCGGGTTGGCTAGAAAATAGGTGCGGGTGGTCTCTACGAAGATCTTTTTCGCGTTCCCAGGTGGCTTCTTCCTCGGTGTGATGATTCCACAAAACCTTACAGAACTTGATGATCCTGCTACAGGTAACTCTGTTGTTAGTCTCGAGGATTCTGACAGGCTTCTCCTCGTAAGTCAGATCATTGTCAAGTTGTATGGCCTCTAGGGGCACTGTGTCTCTCAAAGGAATATCAGCCATCTCAGCATGACATTTCTTCAGCTGGGAAACATGGAAAACATCATGAACTCCGGATAATCCTTCCGGCAATTCCAGCTTGTATGCAACTTCGCCTCTACGTTCAAGAATTTTGTAGGGGCCTATGAATCTGGGTGCTAATTTTCCTTTAACACCAAACCTCTTGATTCCTTGAAGCGGGGACACACGAAGATATGCCCGGTCTCCCACTTCATACGTCACTTCTTTACATTTGTTGTCAGCATAACTCTTCTGTCGAGATTGAGCTATCTTGAGTCTGTCGCGAATCAGCTTGAATTTCTCTTCAGAATCTCGGATAAGGTCGGGACCAAAAAGTTGTCGGTCTCCAACACCAACCCACATCAGTGGTGTTCTGCACTTCCTTCCATATAAAGCTTCGAAAGGGGCCATCTTCAGACTGGTCTGATAACTGTTGTTGTACGAGAATTCTGCATAAGGTAAATTGTCATCCCAACTAGATCCATAATCTAGCTTACAAGCTCTCAACATGTCTTCCAGAATCTGGTTGACTCTCTCAGTCTATCCATCTGTCTGCGGATGAAAAGCTGTACTGAACTCCAGCCTTGTACCCAAAGTTTCATGTAACTGATGCCAAAACTTTGAGGTAAATTGTGTTCCTCTATCTGACACGATACTCCTTGGAACTCCATGTGGACATACGATCCTGGTCATATATATCTTGGCTAGCTTAGCGCTGGTATAGGTGGTTTTCACTGGAATGAAATGAGCCACCTTGGTCAAGCGATCAACCACTACCCAGATGGAATCATAACCTGAACGGGTCCTGGGTAATCCTGTGATGAAGTCCATACCAAGGTTTTCCCATTTCCACTCGGGTATCGGCAAAGGTTGGAGTAACCCTGCTGGTTTCTGATGTTCCGACTTTACTCGCTGACAAACATCACATATTGCAACGTGTTCTGCAATATCCTTCTTCATACCTATCCACCAATAACTTTCTTTCAAATCCAGGTACATCTTGGTGTTGCCTGGGTGTATCGAGTAAGGTGAATCGTGGGCTTCCTGAAGTATCAACTTCCTGAGCTCTGGGTCATTGGGCACATAGATTCGGTTCTCAAACCACAGAGTTCCTTGCTCATCCTCACGAAAACCTTTAGCTTTTCCATCTTTCATTCTCTGCTTAATCTCAGCTATCTCCTTGTCCGATTTCTGGGCTTCACGAATTATTTTGGTCAAGGTGGACTGGATCTCTAGTGTGGCAACATATCCTCTTGGGACTATCTCTAACTTGAGCTCTTTGAGATCATCGGCTAACTCTTGGGGTAATCCTCCCGCTGTGAGTGTGTTTACATAAGTTTTCCGACTCAAGGCATCGGCTACAACATTAGCTTTACCTGGATGGTAGTGTAATCTCATGTCATAGTCCTTGATTAACTCTAACCATCTCCTCTGTCTGAGGTTCAACTCCTTCTGAGTGAAAATATATTTCAGGCTCTTATGGTCGGTGTAAACATCACAACTATTTCCGATAAGAAAATGTCTCCAGGTCTTGAGTGCATGCACTACGGCTGCTAGCTCCAAATCATGGGTGGCATAATTTAACTCATGAGGTCGTAGTTGTCTGGATGCATAAGCTACAACCTTTCCATCTTGCATGAGTACTCCTCCAAGTCCTTGACGTGAAGCATCACAATAAACCTGGAAGTCCCTCCGAATATTGGGCAAAATCAACACTGGGGCTATGACCAAACGTTTCTTCAACTCCTGGAAACTGGCTTCACATTCCTCAGTCCAAACATACTTGGATTCTTTCTTCAACAACTCTATCATGGGCTTGGCAATCTTTGAGAAATTCTCAATGAATCTCCGATAATATCCGGCAAGTCCAAGGAAACTGCGGATTTCCTTAACTGAGGTGGGTGACTTCCACTCGGTGACGGCTTCAACCTTAGCGGGGTCTACGGCTATTCCTTCTCCGGAAATAACATGTCCAAGGAATCCGACTTCCATCAACCAAAATTCACATTTGCTGAACTTGGCATATAACTGATGCTCTCTCAGCTTCTCCAGAACTAAACGCAGATGTTCCTTGTGTTCTTCCTCGTTCTTGGAGAATATCAAAATGTCATCGATGAACACTACGACTAACTTGTCCAAATATTCCATGAACACTTTGTTCATCAAATTCATGAAGTAGGCAGGAGCATTAGTCAAACCAAAGGACATGACTGTATACTCGTATAAGCCATACCTTGTGGTGGAAGTTGTTTTGGGTATATCCTGTTCACGAATCTTCAGTTGGTGATACCTTGATCGAAGATCGATCTTAGAGAATACTTTGGCGCCTACTAGCTGATCAAACAAATCATTTATCATCGGCAGAGGGTACTTGTTCTTGATAGTCACCTCGTTCAAGGCACGATAATCGACTACCATTCTCAAGGTTTTATCCTTCTTCTCCACCAAAAGAACTGGGGCTCCCCAAGGTGATGAACTTGGGCGAATATATCCCTTGTCCAATAGCTCCTTAATCTGCTTCTTGATTTCCACTAAATCATTTGCGGGCATCCGATAGGGTCTCTTGGAAATTGGGGCTGTCCCTGGCTGTAGCTCTATTAGGAACTCAATCTCCCTATCTGGTGGCATGCCTGATAATTCTTCCGGGAATACATCTGGAAAGTCTTTTACCACAGGTACTTCCTCCTGAACAACTCCTGTGAGGGAATTTAACCGTGCACTCATCTGGGTGCGTGGGGATACATACTTAATCCTCTTGTTCTCCGGGGTGGTGAGTGAAAAAGACTTGCTAGGGCAATCAAGATTTCCTTCATACTTGGTCATCCAATCCATGCCTAGGATTACATCCAATCCCTGGGATTCTAAGACGATGAGGTCGGTGGGAAAAACATGGTTTCCTATATTGAGTTTCAGGGCATGGCATCCTATCCCTGCCATCATCATACCTCCTGGGGAACTGACCTTAATGGGCTGTCTAAGGGTTTTGGTGGGCAAACCATACTTATCCACAACTACCCTTGATATGAATGAATGAGTTGCACCGGAATCAAAAAGTACTGTAACTGGACGTGAATGCAATAAAAACTTACCAACCACAATCTCGGGTTGATCATAGACTTCTTCCACGTCAAGGTGGTTCACCTGGGCACGAGGAAACGGATTTGGCTTCCTGGCTGCGGAGTTGCCGTTTCCATTTCCCTGCTTGCTCTGGGGACACTCAGTAGCATAGTGCCCTGTCTTCTGGCACTTGAAACAGGTGATGTGGCTCAGATCCTTCTGAGTAGGAACGTGACGGTGCTGGTTGTTGTTCCCATTCCCATTGTCAGTCTTGAAGTTTCCATGGTTGGGACGGCATTCCCATTTCCTCCATGGTTGTGACCTCCATGGTTGTGCATGGCATGAGTGTGCCTTCCAAACTTACCGATCCCTGATCCGGTATTCCCTGAGTACGGGGAGTAGCGGGGCTTCTGATGAGCTCCAGAGTTAAACTTCCCTTGAGTGTACTTCCTCTTGCGGTTCTCAATTTGCTGCTGTTTACCCTCCAGAATAAGGGCCTTGTCCACCAGCTCTTGGTAATTGTTGAAGGTAGCCACTACCAGCTGCATGCTCAACTCATCGTTGAGTCCTTCCAGAAACTTCTCTTGCTTGGCCGCATCATCGGCCACGTCTCCTGGTGCATAACGTGCCAATGTGTTGAAATCGTCCACGTACTGGGCCACAGAGCGATTTCCCTGGCACAAGTTGCGAAACTCGCGCTTCTTTAGACTCATGGCTCCAGCTAAAACATGTGCGGTGCGGAAAGCAAGCTTGAACTGCTCCCAAGTCACATCAGCAATAGGATAGGTGGTGGTGTAATTCTCCCACCATGAAGCTGCTGGTCCATCAAGTTGATGTGCGGCAAAACGCACCTTCTCAACGTTAGTACATCCAATGGTGACGAGTTCTCTCTCCATCTTACGGAGCCAGTCATCTGCCACAATGGGCTCAGTGCTGCTGGAGAAAGTTGGAGGGTTCAACCTCAGAAAACGGGTGAGATTGTCAGTCTGGGGTGGATGTTGGTGGTTGTTGTTGTTCTGGTTGTTGGTTTGATTCTGGATCAATAGCTGCATCAGTGCATTCTGCTGCTGAAGAAGTTGCGTGAGTTCCGGCGGGAAAGTGAAGTCGGACTCACGTCATGGAGGCATCTTGCTGTTTTCAGAGGGTTGAGAATTAGAATAGAACAAGGGCCTAAAAGGATAAATTCACTACCCATATGCAATGCAACAAACATATCACACCAAACACTCATTCATTTATTCAATCAATGTCAAACATCGGGAATACAAGTCTCAATCAAACTACGCATCGACCTACGCTTTAACGATGAAAATAAAAGATACATGGAGGGCATGACTATAGTTTTCCTCAGAAGTACATGGTGACTGAGTCTCCTCCAATGGTGCTCTCCTCATAGTCATTATCGTCGCTGATGAAAGGAGCCAAGTCTCCCTCAGGATGAAGATTTTCACCCATGTCCATCTGTTCCTCCAGAGTGGTGATGCGAGTGTTCAGCTTGTCAATTCTCTCTAAGAAATCCTTCACCTCATATTCATCTTCATAGTTGGCTTCCCGCAAATCAACTTCAAGGTCAATCTCACGGTTCATCAGATTCTTGATTGTCTTCGTATCAGCACGAACTCGAAGCTCCAGAGTCCTGATGTGCGTCTCCAGGGTCTGGATATATGACATGGTGGAGTCTACAGTGGGGTTGGTGATGATGTTGCCATGGGCATCTCTGCGGCAAACCATGATGAGTCCTGGTGAAATGCTTCCACCTCTGTATTCCTCCTGAATACGTCCAAGGGCACGATGAATGGCCATGTCTCTTCCAAGTATCCAGCTGGGTGCCACAAACTTGAAGTCGATGGGTTCCTTCCGATTCCCAAAGGTCTTCCCTGGGATGTGCACCTCGATCCTGTAGCGTCCATCTTGTGGAAATGACATGATAGGAGTCCCGGTGATGCTCGGCAAAGCAATCCTCACGTCCTTGACGATCCTCATCAGCTCCTTACCAAAAGGCATCGTTGCGTCAGGCTGACAAAACTCCATGATCAACACTGGGATGAAGGTGGCCATCTATAAATTTTGAAATAACCGGAGAGAAATCAGATATGAGTAGATGAGAGTATAAGAATTTTAAAGACAAAGAGATACAATCCTAAGGCTTTCCAATCCTAGAGGTTACGTCCTACGGCCAGCGTGTGCTCTGATACCATTTCTGTAGCGACCCGACCTGAAAGGTCGAATCTCCGGTGTTTCCGTACCATCCCAAGATCATGCTGGTACACACACGGTACATCAATGTATATATCAAAGGGAAATCACACATCATTATATTAATCGAAATCTCAAATTGAGTCCTTTATTACAATAAAGATTACAATAAAGAGGCTGAAGGCCAACTCATGAGAATGTCTAAATCTTGCAGAAGCGTCGAATGTAGATGAGTCCATCTGACTCCAAGGGCATCTCACCGAGCGTAGAACGTGTCCTCACTCCTGGTCGGAAAAGTACTCTGCAACATGATACGTTGCAGCCGTGTAGGTCAGCATATGGAATATGCCGAAAAAATCACAAAAGAGGGGTGAAAAGATAATCATCTAGTCTACATGCTTATTTGGCAGGTGGGGTGGTAAGTTTTTGCGTAAAGCCAATTTTTTTCCTACATCAAGAGAGGGCTAAGCAAAAATATTACTAAGTTGGTTGATTAATGAGATGGTTCCACCAACCAATTCTCATACCCAAATTGTTAATACCCACATCATCATATTAATTGTGTTGAGAATTCTGAATGTTTCAGTTCCTTTGGCTCAAGTCGTCCTTGACCGTGGACACGGCTAATCGATTAGGTTTGAGTACTCTGCAGAGTTTTGCATACGTTCCCCACAAGATTTGGTCGCCTCCGTTTGATTTCTTGCACTTCAGGGTGTTTGAGAAACGGATGACCAAAACATGGTCTTCCAAAGGGTTTCCCTGCGACTCTGTCGGTGCCCATCCTTTCCTACCGTTCTTCTACATCTCATAGCACCGCCTGTCCAGGGTCACCGCGATGTCCAACCAAGCCAGAGCCCATAATGACTTGTGGCTATGCAGGTAAGCCTTGGGTCTTGAAGCACCCATCCATCTCTTTGTGCCTGGGTGGATCTTTCTGCGTGAATACTGGCCATCTCTAGCATCACCTAGGCAAATCCACTAGTTTCTCCAGGGTGCCGTTCAACCATCATCCACCCAGAGGTATGTTGAAAACTCGGAGTCTTAAATCTTGATCATTATGTAGGTCTTGAAATTATTAACTCTCCCAACTCTCATGAATCACACAACCAACCCCGTCTATTAATAGCATAGCAAAAGTAAAACAACGTTTCCCGGGGCCAATGTTGTCAAAGGGGTTGAGAGGGGTACCTACCACATGATACTACTACAATGTAACCAATGTTTCCAACTAACCTATCTTGCATGCAATTGGGGTGATGGAAGAACTAATGCAATAAAAACATGGGTAAAGATGATCAAAGTGACTTGCCTGATTGATGACCTTCGTACGTGAGTGACTCTAAGTAACAAGCTCCGCACTCCGGATAATCTAACGAAGCAAACAAGAGCACTCAAATAAGCATACAACAAAAATATTGTAACTCACAATCATCAACCAAGAACTAGCAAATAATCAAGACAAAACAATGCACAAATCACAAGTAAGAAAAACACACAAAGTTTTGTTTTCTAGAAGATGATTGATAAAACACTACTAACATAATAAAACTACTTTGTAATAACAAAACAATGGTTGACAATAAAGAAACAATAAAAAGAGTTTTATTAATAAACAGAAGAAAATCAATTTAAGTTTGTTGGGAAAACTTTAGTAATTTTTTTTTAAAGTTTTGATAAACACTATATGAAACAACTATTGTTTTACTAACAAAAGAGCAAAACAAAACTTATTACTTATTAACAAAACATGTTCTTAACAGAAAATAATATACAAATAAACTTGTCTTAGATAACAGAATTAGATTATATAAAACTCTATTAAAAGAATCTATTACTAAACTAGTTGTTTTAATCAAATTAAACCTATTTGAAAGGAAGTTGTGATTCCTATATTAACAAAGAAAATAAACTAGACAAATAATATTTTCATTAACAGTAAGTAAAACACCTAAAGTTTAACTAACAGAACCTATTAAATCAAATAAAACTAAATCTAAATTAAACTAACTAAAACTATACTATAATACTAGGCAGATTCTGTTTATAGATAAAACACTAAGAAAAATCATCCTAAAAATTCTCAAACTAAGTAAATAAGTAGTCCTAACTAATACCAAACATTAGCAAAAAGATTCATGTCAAAATCTATTTTCAAACTCTAGTTATTCAGATTTGAATATTTTGAGAAAATTTGATTACATTCAAATTTTATAGTTCAAATTTGAAATTTAAAAGTACAGGGTGAAACTACATGAAAAATGTGATCTATTGAAAAAATAATCAACCCAAAACATTAAATAGATTAAAATTTATTCACAAAACAAAATCAGAACAGGTTCTGTTTTCTAAACAAAATCAGAAAAGGGGTGAAATATCTACCGGACGGCCAGGGGTGACGTGGCGACCTGTGAGTGGTTGGGCTAGTGTGCGCGCGGGTGGTTACGGGCGGTTGACCGATCCTAAGAGGATACCGGTTCGCGAAATAAAACGTTCTAATCTTGGCCATCGGATCTAGATCGGAGGGATGGGAGGGCTCACAGTGTAAAGGTCGCCGGCGTGGGGAATCTCCGGCGAGTCCGAAAGCGGCGAAGACGACGACGAGGGGCTCTGGTGGTTGAGGGAGGCAGTGTAGTGGTTTAGACGACGGCGAGGGAGGTCCGGCGTCGAATGGTGGGGTCGGAGGGGCGAGTGGACAACCGAGGCGACGGACACGAGCAATGGGAGCTTCGGTGGTCAGAGCAGCTCTGGCGTGGAATCTGGCAACGCCTCGGCGAGGGAGAGAGGGGATTCGGGGGGGGGGGGATGGAGAGAGGAGGTTGGGGCTCTTATATAGGGTGCTCGGGTGGTGCGGGGGAGGAGAGAGGAGAGAGATGCGGGGAGGAAGGGAGTAACTGCCGGCGAGGTCCGGCGTCGCGTGCGAGGAAGAAGACGACCGCGCGAGCTAACGGTCGGTAGGGGTGGGACCCGGTGTCAGCGAGAGGGGAGCGAGGTTTCCGCGTTGGTTGGCCGGTCGGTATTAACTTCGCGAGTAACTGCCGTGGGCCGGCCCGTTTAATACTAAAACCGTTACTCTTTTTATTAACCAGAGTAGTAAATCATCTTTAAAAGCATCCGAAATATTTTTAAAAATAGGTGTACTATATATCAAAATTAACAGAATAATAAATGCCATTTAATGAACATTTTTATTCTGTCATTTGAACAATTTGAAAAAAATAATATTTTCAGAAATTGCCTAATTGTTTTTAAATCATTTTTGCAAATATTTTCAAAATAACTCCTGGTTATTTTTGTTCAAATAGATCACCAAATGGGTCCTAGTGTGGAGTGTCATGTTCCTCCTCTCTTATTTGAACTTTTTTACCAAGATTTCAAATAGGTGAAAGCAACACATTGAAATTAAAAAGGGTTTTCAGAAATTTAGAAAGAACATTTCAACAAATACATGTATTCAAGCAATGATGCAGATAGATGCATAGCTATATTTCATAACATTCCAAAATGGAATTTTGGGATGTTACACAGATAGAAGAACTGAAGAGATCAATCGCCCGTAAAGGTGCAATGGCCGCTTTGGGCCGGTCACTGGCTTATGCTCCCAAGCTTACCACACAAGAAATGAAGGACGACTTTCCTCAGCCGAAGGACGACAACACAGAGTTCACCCAAGAAGATTATGCCAAGTGTATGAAAGCATCCCAAGTACTGGCCAGCCAACTTGTCGCAGAAACCAACTTGTCATCATATCAAGCGGCTTATACTAAGAGCAACACACGAATTCGGGGGCCCACCTTTGAAGCCAAGAGCTTGATTCCTCAACACTGTAAGCACCTCTTCGCTCCTGATGTTGACCCATCTCCACTCTTTCATGATGAAGCTCAGTTTGAAGCTTTCATGAACTACAATTGAGACATGGACCACCTTCAGATCCAGGAGACCGAAGACCCGACACTGCGTGACCCAACAGCGTGTTGAGTAAGCAGTTGGCCCCATCTGAATATAACCCAGGCTTTTTGATGTGCTGGGTTAAAACTTTGTGAAAAAACTTAAGTCCGGAATTTTTGGGCTTTCATATGGCCTTGTAATAGCAGTAGGAAGAAACTTATTGCTTGTGTTCTGCCTTCATGCATGTTTAATCTGCTTCGATATTTTTTCCTATTTACCGGGACTGCTATAATCCTTATCAACATGCTTGATGTGATCATCTTGCTTGAGACCCGGGGACAGGTTATAACCATAGCAACTTTTGAACGGACAACAACGCTGACTTAGGATAAACATATCATCCTAAGGCTATCAGAACCTTTATCATTAAAGAGTCTTTGCAAAACAAACAAAGTAGAAAATATATGTATACTCTCTATCATTGTTTTTAGGTGGCCTGAAAGGCGCAACCTATAGAGGTAAACTCTTGTTATATATTTGAGAAAAAACTCAAGTTTTGTTGTTTCAAAAAGATAGGCATGACTTCCCGAAATCTCATAAGACGGCTCTCACGTGACATAAATCTGTCGTTTTAACCTTAACTAGTTCAGGGTCTTTAAAAAGATTGGTTGTTAAGAGTTTGAACATGACACATAGCAGAGAGACTACAGCCGGGCATGATTGCCACAAAAATCACATAAGCCGGCTCTCACGTGAAATAAATCCGTCGTTTTAACCTTAACAAGTCCAGGGTCTTAAAAAGATTGACTGTTAAGAGTATGGACGGGCCACATAGCGGAGAGACTACATCAGATGGGTGAGTTTATCCTAGATCTCTGTAAGCCGGCGCTCTCGTGACATAAGCTGCCGTTTTAACCTTAACCAGTTCAGGGTCTCATGGCAAGATTGACTGTCAAGAATTTTGACAAGTTCAGGGTATTTTCTTTCAAGATTGACTGGTAAGAGTTTGGCAGGTCACATGGTGGAGTAGCAAGTTGCAAACAGGTAGGTTTAACTCATATATGTCGTGGAAGCCAGTCAGGAGGGTATCAAAGCTAACCCCAGTGGGTTGGAAGCCCCCAAGTGACCTGTTGAATGATCAACTCTTTTGCAAAAAAACTTGTTGCATGCAAACGACAGAGACCCCAAATTGTATGGATGCCAACTTTATTATATTGAAAAAAGGTATATACAATGACAGATGTATGTACATTGATGAGAGTCGGTGACTCAAGTATAGTAAGGCCGGAGATGAGCAATATTCCATGGCCTGCTAGTCTCTTGCCCGGAAGTATGTGACTCGTCGCTCTCCCATATATAAATAAGATAATATGACCCATTGTTGAGATTCCTACTGACCATGAAAGGTCCTTCCCAAGTGGGAGATAACTTATGCATATTTGTCTGATCTTGTATCAGACGTAACACCAAGTCGCCTTCTTGGAACGTCCGGGTTTTAATTCGGTGGCTATGATGGCGATGTAGATCTTGATAATAAATCGCCGATCATGCTGCTGCAAGATCTCGTTCCTCATCCAAAGCATCTAGTGCGTTCTGGCATGCCGACTCATTATGAGTTTCGAGATAAGCCGCCACTCTAGGCGAGTCGTGATGGATATCAATGGGGAGCACAACTTCTACGCCATAAACCATGAAGAAAGGCGTGTAGCCTGATGATCTATTGGGAGTGGTTCTAATACTCCAAAGAAATGAAGGTAACTCCTCCCCCCAACAACCTGGCGGTCGTTCCAAAGGAACCATGAGACGGGGTTTTATCCCTCTTAAAATCTCTTGGTTAGCACGTTCTGCCTGACCATTTGATTGCGGACGAGCCATGGAAGAAACATCAAGGCGAATATGTTCACTTTCACAAAACGCTCTCATAGCCCCCTTGGATAGATTCGTACCATTGTTAGTAATGATACTGTGAGGGTAACCAAAACAAAAAATCAGCTTCTTGACAAACTGAATCGCCGTTGTTGCATCGCATTCGCTGACCAGCTCTGCTTCTATCCACTTCGTAAATTTATCAACCACCACCAAGTGGTGGGTCTTCTTATCTTTAGAGCTCTTAAATAGCCTGACCATATCAAGTCCCTAGACTACAAACGGCCAGGTGATTGGAATCATTCGCAACTCCTGAGCCGACACATGAGCCCGTCGTCCGAATTTCTGACATCCATCACACTTGGTAACTATGTCCTCGACATCTTTATGAGCCGTTAACAAGAAAAAACCATGCCAGAAAGCCTTGGCGACCAAAGATTTGGAGCCGGCGTGATGACCACAATCACCCGTGTGTATCTCAAGTAAAATTTCTTGGCCCTCCTCAGGAGAAACACAACGCTGAAAAACACCCGTCACACTGCATCTATGCAACTCGCCATTGATGATAGTCATGGACTTGGACCGCCTCAAAATTTTCCGTTCCCAGGTTTTGTCCTCGAGTGACTCGCCGTGAGTCAGATACGCTAGATAAGGCAACATCCAATCAGGTATAGCATGAAGAGCCACCACCAACTATCCCTCTAGGTCAGGCATAGCTAGATCCTCTTCAGAAGGTAATTCGACAGAGGGGTGATGCAACACGTCCAAAAAGACGTTAGGCGGCACCGGCTTACGCTGAGATCCCAGCCTTGACAATGCATCAGCCGCCTCGTTCTTCTCATAGTCAATATAATCCACCTGAAAACCGTTGAAGTGACCGGCAATGATATCAACCGCCTGATGATAAACCGCCATACGAGGGTCCTTAGAGTCCCACGTGCATGAAACTTGTTGAGCCACCAGGTCTGAGTCACCCAGGCATCTACCCGTCTCAGATTCATCTCCTTGGCCACACAGAATCCATGAAGCAAAGCTTCACACTCAGCTGCATTGTTAGTACAAGGAAACATTAACCTTAACACATAACAAAACTTGTCACCTCTAGGGGCAGTTAAGACAACCCCATCCCCTGATCCTTCCAATTGTGTGGATCCATCGATGTGAACCATCCAATACGTGTTGTCCGGCTTCTCTTCAGGCGCCTAACAATCCATCCAGTCATTCATGAAATCCACCAAGGCTTGAGACTTGACAGCCATTCGAGGCACATACTTTAAATTAAGAGGTCCAAGCTCTAGTGCCCACTTAGCAATCCTGCCGGTGGCTTCTCTATTGTGAATGATATCTCCCAAAGGAGCAGAGCTAACCACCGTGATTGGATGCCGAAGGAAATAATGCTTCAGCTTGCGATTTGCCATGAACACTCCATAGACAAGTTTTTGCCAATGCGGTTTTTTTTGTTTGGACTCTATCAACACTCCACTAACATAGTAAAGTGGCCTTTGGAATGGTTATTCTTTCCCTGCCTCCTTGCACTCCACAACAACTGCAGTGCTGACTGCCCTGTTATTAGCCACCACATACAGGAGCAATGGATCTTTCTCTATAGGAGCAGCCAAAACCGGCCGCTCAGCCAACTGTTTTTTGAGTGCCTCAAGTGCCTTGTCAGCAGCATTACTCCAGATGAAGTCGTCTGTCTTTTTCATCATTTGATATAAAGGGATAGCCTTCTCACCCAGGCTGCTGATGAAGCGGCTTAAAGCGGCAATACGACCTGCCAACCGTTGTACACCGTTAATGTTGGGGAACATTGCATGGGAAACAAAAAATTCCTATGCACATGCAAGATTTATCCATGGTGATGAGCATCTATGAGACAGAGATTGGATCTACATACCCTTGTAGATCGCTGAGCGGAAGCATTAAGAAATGCGGTTGATGTAGTCGAATTTCTTCGGGATCCAAATCACCAAGCATCCCGCGATCCCATCATGATCCATCTCACGATCCAATCACGATCCATCCCACGATCCTATCACGATCCGCCCCACGATCAAATCACGAATCGTCTTGCAATCCTGATCACGGTCCTTTCGATCTAACGCCGAACGAACGGCACCTTCGCGTTCAGCACACGTGCGGCTTGATCATGCCTTCACCTCCTTGGTCCAGCGAGCGATGGTGAAGTAGTAGATGAGTTCCGGCAGCACAACGACGTGGTGACGGTGGTGGTGAATAACAATCTCCGCAGGGCTTCGCCAAGCACAACGGAAACTATGACGGAGGATAAACTACAGGGACGGGGTTGCTGGCACATGGCTTGGGGAATTATTGATGTGTTCCAGGTGCTAGCCCCGCCCCTTTTTTTATATGCCGAGCCCTAGGGTCCAAACTTGGAGAAACATTCTCCTCAAGGTCGGTTTTCCCTCAAGGCAAGAGTCCTCCTCGGACTCCAGGACCACACACCAGGGTCCTTCGCATCTGGCCCCAGACGCTAGGGTCCCTGGCGTCTGGCCCCTCGCCTCTGAAAAACACCTTTTACACCTTAATAAAGCCTCATGGGCTTTACCCTTTGGCCCAAATAAAGTGTTCTTGTACCCAAACATTTCGGGAAACATCCGAAACTCTTCCGATGAATCCCGGAACCCTTCCAGAGACCAAACACTATTATACCATATATCAATATTTACGTCCGGACTATTCCGGAGCTCCTCGTCATATCCGGGATCTCATCCGGGACTCTGAACAACTTTCGATCACCAACATAACAACTCAACTATACTTATATCGTCACCAAACGTTAAGTGTGTAGACCCTATGGTTTCAAGAACTATGCAGACATGACCAAGACACCTCTACGGTCAATAACCAATAGCGGGACCTGGATGCCCATATTAGATTTGTTCTTCGGTATGTTACTTGCTCGAGATTCGATCGTCGGTATCTCAATACCTTGTTCAATGTCGTTACAGGCAAGTCTCTTTACTCATTCCGTAATACAACATCCCGTGGCCAACACTTAGTCACATTGCTTGCAAGACTTATTGTGATGTTGTATTACCGAGTGGGCCCTGAGATACCTCTCCGTCACATGGAGTAACAAACCCTAGTCCTGATCCATGCCAACCCAACAGACACCCTCGGAGATACCTGTAGAGCACCTTTTTAGTCACCCAGTTATGTTGCGACATTTGATTCACACAAGGTACTCCTACGGTGTCAGTGAGTTGCATGATCTCATGGTCATACGAACATATACTTGACATGCAGAAAACTATAGCAATAAACTGACACGATCATATGCTATGTTTATAGTTTGGGTCTTGTGGATCACATCATTCTCCTAATTATGTGATCACGTTATCAAATGACATATCATGCCCATGGCTAGGAAACCTTAACCATGTTTGATCAACGAGCTAGTCTATTGGAGGCATACTAGGGACATGGTGTTGTTTATGTATCCACACATGTATCTGAGTTTCCGATCAATATAGTTTTAGCATGGATAATAAAGGATTATCATGAACAAGGAAATATGATAATAACAAATTTATTATTGCCTCTAGGGCATATTTCCAATAGTCTCCCACTTGCACTAGAGTCAATAATCTAGCTCACATCGCTATGTGATTTGTTATGAATCTCACACTCAATGAGTTCTGGGGTTCGATCTTGTTTTTCATGTGAAAGAGGTTTTAGTCAACGGGTCTGTGACATTCAGATCCGTGTGTACTTTGCAAATATCTATGTCATACTTTAGACACTACTACCATGCTCCACTTGGAGCTATTCCAAATGGCTACTCCACTATACGTATCCGGATTGCTACTAAGAGTCATCCAGATCGGTGTTAAAGCTTGCATCAACGTAACTCTTTACGAAAAACTCTTTATCACCTCCATAATCGAGAAACATCTCCTTAGTCCTCTAGTTACTAAGGATAATTTTGACGATTGTCCTGTAATCCACTGCTGGATCACTCTTGTACCCCTTATCAGACTCATGGCAAGGCACACGCAGGTGCGGTACACAACATGGCATACTATATAGAGCCTATGGATAAGGCATAGGGGACGACTTTCGTCCTTTCTCTTTCTTCTGTCGTGGTCGAGCTTTGAGTCTTACTCAACTTCACACCTTACAAATCAGGCGAGAACTCTTTCTTTGACTGATCCATTTTGATCTCTTCCAAAATCTTATCAAGGTATTTACTCGTTGAAAAATCTTATCAGGCGTCTTGATCTATCTCGTATAGATCTCAATGCACAACAATTAAGTAGCTTCATTCCAGGTTTTCCGTTGAAAAACTCCTTTTCAAACATCCCTTTATGCTTTCTACAAATTCTACATCATTTCCGATTAACAATATGTCATCCACATATGCTTATCAGAAATTCTATAGTGCTCGCACTCACTTTATTGTAAATACAAGTTTCTAATAAACTTTGTATAGACTCAAAAACTTTGATCACCTCATCGAAGTGTATATTCCAACTCCGAGATGCTTGCTATGTTCCATAGAGGGATCACTGGAGTTTGCACACCTTTTAGCATCCTTAGGACAGGCAAAACCTTCTGGTTGTATCACATACAACCTTTCCTCAAGGAAACCGTTAAGGAAACGATGTTTTGACATCCATTTGCCAGATTTCATAATTGAAAAATGCAGCAACTGCTAACATAATTCCAACAGACTTTACCATCGCTATGGGTGAGAAAGTCTCATCGCAGTCAACTCCTTGAACTTATTGGAAACTTCTTTGCGACAAGTCGAGCTTTGTAAATGGTGACATTCACCATCAGCGTCTATCTTCATTTAAAAAAATCCATTTGTACTCAATGGCCTGTCATTCAACGAACAAGTCTACCAAAGTCCATACTTGGTTTTCATACACGGATCCTATCTCTTATTTCATGGCTCCTAGCCATTTGTTGGAATCCAGGCCCATCATCGCTTCTCCGTAGCTCGTAGGCTCATAGTTGTCCAACAACATGACCTCTAAGACATGGTTACCGTACCACTCAGGAGCAATACGTTCCCTTGTTGACCCACGAGGTTTGATAGCAACTTGATCCGAAGCTTCATGATCATGATCATCAACTTCCTCTTCAACTGGCGTATGCTCCACAAAAACATCTTTCTACACTGCGCAACACTCTAGTTGAAGCAAAGGTTCAACAACCTTATAAAGTTCTATCTTCCTCCCACTCAATTCTTTCGAGAGATACTCTTGAGAAAGGACCGGTTTTAGCAACAAACACTTTGTGCTTGGATCTAAGATAGAAGGCTTACCCAACTGTTATGTTAGGGTAGTCTATGAAGATGCATTGGTCCGCTTTGGGTTCAAGCTCATTAGGTGAAAACCCTTTTTCACATAAGCTTCACAGCCCCAAACATTAAGAAATGACAGCTTAGGTTTCTGTCAATCCAAAATTCATATGGTCTCATCTCAACGGACTTAGATGGTGCCCTATTATAAAGTGAATGTAGTTGTCTCTAATGCATAAGCCCAAAACGATAGTGGCAAATTGATAAGGGATATCATAGTTCGCACCATATCCAATAGAGCACGACTCCGACGTTCGGACACAACATCACACTATGTTGTTCTCGGTGGCATGAGTTGTGAAAAAACTTCCACATTGTCTTAAGTTGTATACCAAACTCGTAACTCACATATTCTCCTCCATGATCATATCGTAGACATTTTATCTTCTTGTCACGATGATCGCAAACTTCACTCTGAATTTGCTTGAACTTTTCAAACGACTCAGTCTTGCGTTTCATTAAGTAAATATACCCATATCTACTCAAATCATCAGTGAAAGTAAGAAAACAATGATATCCACCGCACGCTACAACACTCATTGGACCGCATACATCAACATGTATTATTTCCAATAAGTCACTTGCCTATTCCATCATATTTGAAAACGGGGTCTTAGTCATCTTGCCCAAGAGGCATGGTCCACATGCCTCAACCGACTCAAAATCAAATGAGTCCAAAAATCCATCAGCATGGAGTTTCTTCATGCGCTTTACACAAATATGACATTTAGCGGTAGTGCCACAAGTATGTGGCACTATCGTTATTAACTTTGTATCTTTTGGCATCAATGTTATGAACATGTGTATTACTACGATCAAGATTCAACAAACCATTCTAATAGGGTGCAGGACCATTGAAGGTTTTATTCATGTAAACAGAATAACCATTATTCTCTAACTTAAATGAATACACGTATTGCAGTAAACACGATCTGATCATATTCATGCTCAACGCAAACACCGAATAACATTTATTTAGGTTTGTCACTAATCCCGAAGGTAGAGAGAGCTTGCGATGTTGATCACATCAACCTTGGAAACATTTCCAACACACATCGATCGTCACCTCACCCTTAGCTTGTCTATGTTTATTCCATAGCTATTATTTTGAGTTACTAACATTTAGCAACCGACCCGGTATTTGATACGTCTCCAATGTATCTATAATTTTTAATTGTTCCATGCTATTATATTATCTGTTTTGGATGTTTTATATGCATTTTTTTCTTAGACTAACCTATTAATCTAGAGCCTAGTGTCAGTTTCTGTTTTTTCCTTGTTTTTGAGTTTCGCAGATAAGGAATATTAAACAGAGTCAAATGGAATAAAACCTCCGAAATGATTTTTTCTGGAATAAAAGGAAGCCACGAGACTTGAGAACCAAGGGAGAGGAGCTGCGACGGGGCCAGAAGCCCGCTTGCCGTGGCCAGGGGGTACCCCGCACCGGGCAGGCTTGTGGGCCCCTGGCAACTCCCCAAACCCTAATCTTTGGCCTATAAATACCTAAATATTCTATCATTATCAAAACGAGCCACGAAAACACTTTTCTGATGCCAGAAGCCTCCGTGCCCAAGAGATCCAATCTTGGAGCCTTTTCTGGTAATCTACCAGAGGGGGATTCGATCACAGAGGGCATCTACATAAACTCCATTGCCCCTCCGATGATGCGTGAGTAGTTCACCACAGACCTACGGGTCCATAGCTAGTAGCTAGATGGCTTCTTCTCTCTCTTTGCTTCTCAATACCATGTTCTTCATGATCTTCATGGAGATCTATCTGATGTAATACTCTTTTGCGGTGTGTTTGTCGAGATCCGATGAATTGTGGGTTTATGTTCAGATTATCCATGAATATTATTTGAGTCTTTTCTGAATTCTTTTATGCATGATTTCATATCTTTGCAAGTCTCTTCGAGTTATTGGTTTGGTTTGGCAAACTAGATTGGTAATTCTTGCAAGAGGAGAAGTTCTTAGTTTTGGGTTCAATCTTGCGGTGTCCTCACCCAGTGACAAAGTAGGGGTAGCAAGGCACGTATTGTATTGTTGCCATCAAGGGTAGAAAGATGAGGTTTTCATCATATTGCTTGATTTTATCCCTCTACATCATGTCATCTTACCTAATGTGTTATTTTGTTCTTCATGAACTTAATACTCTAGATGCAGGCAGGAGTCGGTCGATGTGTGGAGTAATAGCAGTAGATGCAGAATCGTTTCGGTCTACCTGTCATGGACGTGATGCCTATATGCATAATCATTGCCTTGGATATCTTGATAATTATTCGCTTTTCTATCAATTGCTCGATAGTAATTTGTTCACCCACCGTAATACTTGCTATCATGAGAGAAGCAATCTAGTGAAACCTATGGCCCTCGGGTCTATTTTCCATATTATACTTTCCGATCTACAATCAAAAACACCAAAAATACTTGCTGCCCTATTTTCACTTTTAGTTTTTACTTTCCCTTCAAGCATCCTATTATATCTATCTCTACCAGATCTCATACTTGCAAATAACCGGAAGGGATTGACAACCCCTTTATAGCGTCGGGTGCAAGAGTTTGATTATTTGTGCAGGTATATCAATTGGTCGCTTGCTTGTATCTCCTACTGGATTGATACCTTGGTTCTCAAAAACTGAGGGAAATACTCATCTATTTTGCTGCATCAAACCGTTCCTCTTCGCGGGAAACCAACGCATGCTCGAGAAGTAGCAGTATCTAATACCTAGGTGCTACTAGGAGTACTAGAAAGGTACACACGAATAACATGTATATCTAATATACTTCTGTCGGCATTGCCAACCTTCTTATCTACCAACTATCGAGAGTTGTTCCGCTTCATCGACTGTTCTCCTCATAATAGAAGCACTTAGTCTAGGGCTTGGGTTCAACTTTTGGTTGCTTCACTAGAGTAGCAACTGACTTGCCATCCATGAATTTTCCCTCCTAGCCCTTGCCCTTCTTGAAACTAGTGGTTTCACTAACCATCAACACTTGATGCTCCTTCTTTATTTCTACCTTCGCAGTGTCAAACATCGCGAATAGCTCAGGGATCATTATTACCATCCCTGGCATTTTATAGTTCATCACGAAGCTCTAGTAGATTAGTGATAGTGACTTGGAGAACTATATCAATCACTATCTTATCTGGAAGATCAACTCCCACTCGATTCAAGTGATTGTAGCACCCATACAATCTGAGCACATGCTCAACGATTGAGCTATTCTCCTTCATCTTGCAGGCAAAGAATCTTGTTAGAGATCTCATACCTCGCAACACTGGCACGAGCTTGAGATCCCAATTTCATCTCTTAGAACATCTTATATGTTTTGTGATGTTCAAAACTTTTTGGAGCCTCAATTCTAAGTTGTAATGCATGACGCACTGAACTAACAAGTAGTCATCGGAACATGCCTGTCAGATGTTCACAACATCTACAGACGATGCTAGAGGGGGTGGCACACCGGGCGATGCATTAAGGACATAAGCCTTATGTGCAGCAATGATGACAATCCTCAGATCACGGACCGAGTCTGCACTATTGCTACCATCATCTTTCAACTCTATTTCTCTAGGAACATATAAAAATTCAAGGGAGCTACAGTGCGAGCTAGTAATCTACAACACAATTTGCAAAGACATTTTGACTATGCTCATGATAATGAGTTTAGTTAATCATATTACTTAAAAACTCTCACTCAAATTGACATCCCTCTGGTCATTCGAGTGTCACATGATCCAATCCACCAACTCAAGTCTGATCATCATGTGAGTTGAGGTGGTTTCAATGGTGAATATCTTCATGTTGATGATATCTACTATATGACTCATGTTCGACCTTTGGGTCTCTTGTGTTCCGAGGCCATGTCTGTACATGCTAGGCTCGTCAAGTTTAACCCCAGTGTTCCGCGCGTGCAACACTGGCTTGCACCCTATGTATGTGAACGTAGAGTCTATCAAACCCGATCATCACGTGGTGTCTCGCCACGACAAACATTCGCAGCGGTGCACAGTCGGGGAGAACACAATTTATCTTGAAATTTAAGTGAGGGGTCACCTTATAATGCTACCATCGTCCCCAGAAAACAAGGTGCATAAAAGGATTAACATCACATCCAAATCATAAGTGACATGATATGGCCATGAACTTGTGCTTTTGATCTCCATCCTTAAAGCACCGGCATGATCTCCATCGTCACCGGCATGACACCATGATCTCCATCATCTTGATCTCCATCAACGTGTCGCCATCAGGGTTGTCGCGCCCACCATGCTTCTACTACTATTGCTACCGGTTAGCAATAAAGTAAAGCATTACATAGCGCTTAATGATTGACACGCATGTCATACAATAATTAAAGACAACCCTATGGCTCATGTCGGTTGTCATGCTCATCGACATGCAAGTCGTGATATTCTATACAATACATGATCATCTCATACATCACATATATCTAATTATCTAATTGGCCATATCACATCACAACATGCGCTACAAAAACAAGTTAGACGTCCTCTAATTATTGTTGAAAGTTTTACGTGGCTGCTACGGGTATCTAGCAAGAACAATTCTCACCTATGCAAAAACCACAACGGTGATACGTAAATTGCTATTCAACCTTCTCATGGACCGCCTTTGTCGAATCCGATCCAATTAAAGTAGGAGAAACAAACACCCGCCAGCCATATTTGTGCAACAAAGTTACACGTCAGTCGATGGAACCGGTCTCTCATAAGTGTCCGAGTAAGGTTGGTCCGGGCCGCTTTATCCCACAATGCCGCTGAAGCAAAACATGACCAAGGGATGAAGCAATCTAAGCATCAACACCCACAAACTCCTTTGTGTTCTACTCGTGATCTCATCTACACATAGACCTAGCTCTGATACCACTATTGGGGAACGTTGCATGGGAAACAAAAAATTTCCTACGCACATGTAAGATCTATCCATGGTGATGAGCATCTACGAGAGGGAGAGTGGATCTACATACCCTTGTAGATCGCTAAGCGGAAGCGTTAAGAAACGCGGTTGATGTAGTCAAACGTCTTCGTGATCCAAATCACCGAGCGTCCCGCGATCTCATCAAGATCCATCTTGCGATCAAATCACGATCCGTCCCACAATCCCATCATGATCCATCCCGCGATCAAATCACGAATTGTCTCGCGATCCTGATCACGGTCCTTCCGATCTAGCACCGAACGGACGGCACCTCCGCGTTCAGCACATGTGCGGCTTGATCAGGCCTTCACCTCCTCGATCCAGTGAGCGATAGTGAAGTAGTATATGAGTTCTGATAGCACAATGGCATGGTGACGGTGGCGGTGAAGAAAAATCTCCGCATGGCTTCCCCAAGCACAATGGAAACTATGATGGAGGATAAACTAAAGGGATGGGGTTACTGGCACACGGCTTGGGAAATTCTTGATGTGTTCCAAGTGCTAGCCCCACCCCTTTATTTATATGCTAAGCCCTGGGGTCGAAACTTGGAGAAATATCCTCCTCAAGGTCGGTTTGCCCGCATGGCAAGAGTCCTCCTCGGGCTACAGAACCAGATGCTAGGGTCCTCGGCGTCTGGCCCTAGACGCTAGGGTCCCTCACATCTGGCCCCTTGCCTCCACAAAACACCTTTTGCACCTTCCTAAAGCCTCATGGGATTTACCCCTTGGCCCAAATAAAGTGTTCTTGTACCCTGAACATTTCGGGAAACATCTGAAACTCTTCCAGTGAATTCCGGAACCCTTCCGGAGACCAAACACTATTATCCCATATATCAATATTTACCTCCAGATTATTCCGAAGCTCCTCGTCGTGTCCGAGATCTCATCCGGGACTCCGAACAACTTTCGGTCAACAACATAACAACTCAACTATACTTATATTGTCACCAAACGTTAAGTGTGTAGACCATGCAGGTTCGAGAACTATGAAGACATGACCGAGACACCTCTACGGTCAATAAACAATAGTGGGACCTGGATGCCCATATTGGTTCCTACATATTCTACAAAGATTTTTATCGGTTGAACCTTTATGTCAAGGATTCAGTTAATCCCGTATGTTGTTCCCTTTGCTCTTCGGTATGTTGCTTGCCCGAGATTCGATCGTCGGTATCTCAATACCTAGTTCAATCTCGTTACCGGCAAGTCTCTTTACTCATTCCATAATACAAGATCCCGTGGCTAAAACTTAGTCACATTGCTTGCAAGGCTTATTGTGATGTTGTATTACCGAGTGGGTTCTAAGATACCTCTCTGCCACACGGAGTAACAAATCCTAGTCTTGATCCATGCCAACCCAACAGCCACCCTCGGAGATACCTGTAGAGCACCTCTATAGTCACGCAGTTACGTTGCAACGTTTGATACACATAAGGTAGTCCTCCGGTGTCAGTGAGTTGCATGATCTCTTGTTGATAGGAATAGATACTTGACATGCAGAAAACTATAGCAATAAACTGACACGATCATATGCTATGTTTATAGTTTGGGTCTTGTCCATCACATCATTCTCCTAATAATGTGATCTCGTTATCAAATGACATCTCATGTCCATGGCTAGGAAACCTTAACCATCTTTGATCAACGAGCTAGTCTATTAGAGGCATACTAGGGACATGGTGTTGTCTATGTATCCACACATGTATCTGAGTCGCCGATCAAAACAATTCTAGCATGGATAATAAATGATTATCATGAACAAGGAAATATGATAATATCTAATTTATTATTGCCTCTAGGGCATATTTCCAACAGTTAATGCTCACCGTCTTGGACAATGAGGTGATGGCCTTTATTTTATCTGGGTTAGCCTCAATTCCCTGCTCTGAGACCAAGAAGCCCAAAATCTTGCGTGTAGATACACCAAAAACACACTTAGTCGTGTTAAGCGTCATCCTGTAAACCCGCAAGTTATCAAACGTCTCCTTCAAATCGTCAAGAAGGGTCTCCTTCTTCCTTGACTTAACAACAATATCATCCACATAAGCATGAACATTGCGCCCAATTCGACTATGAAGCCAATTTTGCACACATCGTTGATAAGTCGTCTGCACACTTTTAAGTCCAAAGGGCATGGACACATAGCAGAAAGCTCCAAAAGGTTTTATGAAGGACGTCTTCTCTTGGTCTTTAACTGTCATCTTGATCTGGTGATAACCTCAATAAGCATTCAGGAAAAAAAAACTCTCATAACCCACCGTTGCACCAATGATTTGGTCGATACGGGGGAGAGCAAATGGATCAATTGGACAAGCCTTGTTAAGATCCATATAATCCACACACATGCGCCACTTGCCGTTCTTTTTAAGTACAAGGACAGGATTAGCCAACCACTCCGGGTGAAAAGCTTCCACAATGAACCCTGCTGCTAAGAGCCGGGCCACTTCTTCTCCAATAGCCTTACGCCGCTCTTCATTGAAACGACGGTGGAACTGCTTAATCGGTTTAAACTTGGGATCCACATTAAGGTGGTGCTCAGCAAATTCTCTCGGTACACCGGGCATGTTAGAAGGTTTCCATGCAAAGATGTCCCAATTCTCACGGATGAATTCGATGAGCACGCTTTCCTATGTGGGGTCCATGTTAGCCTCGATAGTCAACTGCTTCCATGAGTCACCGGGAGCAAAATCCACAAACTTAATATCCTCTGCCACAAACTTCATGGGAAGCTCAGACTATGTGTTGGGATTTTTCAATGGAGTCATGTCAGTTGGGTCAACATTATCTTTGTAGAGCTCGAGCTCTGCCTCAGCACAACTTGTCTCCGCATATGCAACGTCACCTTCCTCGCACTCAAGAGCAACTTTTAGATCACCATGGATCATAATCGTCCCTTTTAGACCAGGAATTTTGAGCTGCAAGTAGACATAATAGAGTCGGGCCATGAATTTAGTAAAAGCAGGTCGCCCCAAAAGGGCATGATATGGGCTCTTGATTTTGTCCACTTCAAACCACAAAGTTTCCACCCTGTAATTGTAGTCATCTCCAAATGCTACCTCAAGGGCAATTTTCCCCACTGGATGAGCAGACTTGCCTGGCATGACGCCGTGAAACATCGTAGACGACGGCTTAAGATATTTGTCAGTCAACTCCATCCGGCGAAAGGTGTCATAGTACAAGATGTTGATGCTACTGCCATCGTCCATCAGTACTTTTGTGAACTTATAACCTCCTACCTGAGGTGCCACCACAAGTGCCAAGTGTCTCGGGTTATAAACCCATGGCGTGTGATCCTCCCTACTCCATGTTATCGTGTACTCCGACCACTTCAAATATTGCGGAAGAGCTGGCGCCATGGCGTGAACCGCCCTCTTGCGCACCTTCTGTTCTCATTTGTCCAGACTCGTGGTGAAGACATAATTGCTTTGATACCCGGGCTGGTTATTTTGCTGTTGACCACCATTACCAGACGGCTGATGGTGGCCGCCTTGACCCTGGTAACCCGAGCTCGAGCCGCCTCCATCGAAGCCGGACCCATGAGAGTTGGATCCTCACCTGTCAGGCGGGCCGTTGCCATTGTCGTGATGCTGATTAAGGCTATAATTCCAGAATTATCGCATGATGTAACAATCCCTCCAAGCATGAGCAGACTGCTTACCAGGTTGGCTGTGCTCCGGGCACGGTTTCCTGAGCAGTGCTCTATGTTGAAAGGGGTTTTGGCTTTGCCAAACGGCGTCTTACCGTTGTCCTTAGCATGATTGTTTCCAGTGTTGGCCACCAAATCTGACTCGCTGTCCTGGAGCTTTCGCTTACCGCCATTACCCGGGTTGCTATTTCATGCCCCATTTTGCTATTGACCCTTGCCGCTTTCGTCGTTCCTACCCTTAGTAGATTTCTCCTCATCGGAACCAGGATCCTTCGTGGTATCAGAATCTGCATATTTGCTGAGAGCCGTCATGAGCTCACCCATGTCCTGACAGGAACACTCGAGTCGTTAAAGCTTCTATTTGCGGGGTAAAAAGTGACAATTTTTCCCCAAGATTAGAACCACTTGAGCCGCCAAGATATTCTCTGATGAGTGGATAACTGCCGAGACCCGCCGGACCCAATGATGGGCCAACTCATCCTCCTGTTGGATGCAATGATCGAGGTCAACGATTGTCATCGGCTGCTTGCATGTACCTTGGACATTCTTAATAAACCGTGCTTTCAACTCGGCCCAGGAAGAAATGGTATTGGGGGCAGACCCTTTAACCACATACGAGCCGATCCTTCCAACATCATGATGAAGTATTTTGCACAGACTGCACCACTGACATCCAACATCTCCATGGCAAGGTCATAACTCTCGATACAAGCCTCTAGGGGCAAATCACCCGTATAATTAGGTACCTTACGTGGTCCTTTAAAATCCTTAGGCAAGTGCTCATTGCATAGTGCAGCTGTTAAACAAGGCACATCGACAACCCTAGAGGAGACTCTGGCTCCCATCGAAGCTGAAGGGGTTACCTGGGGCGGCTCAGGAATCTCCGGATAATTTGTCACCGACGTCGCTCCCCGATGGGATCTGGCCCTGTTCACAATCTCTTGAGCGTTGGTGCGGGGCGGGTAATGTTGTCGCTCACTGTTGGAAACCGCCGGCGACTCCATGTGCCAGGTGTAGCTACGACTTGGGATGGGGGTTGAATGCATGTGGCTCTGGCTATACGAATACTTCTCCTACTGAGCTACCGTCGTTTGTAACAACTCGATGGCATCTCGAGCCTCTTCAGCGAAAGGTGTCCCCTTAGCAAGAGGGAGTGCATTGAGCTTGGTTGCCACTACTACCATGTTATCCATTGGGTTAGAATAGGTGTTGTCAAAAAGTGTTGCGGTTGGGTCTGATCCCTACGGGGCGGGTCTGGCTGTCGCGGTCCTTTCGTGGCCCGGGTTATGGCCAGCGGTGCATTTGGTCCTGCCCTCAGGGTGATAAAATGGTTCCGGGGCTCATACTGCACCGGGAGGAGGGACTGAGATCTCCTTCGAAGAACCGCCTCAGAAGCATGTTGATCCAGGTTGAAACGGAAAGCTTCTACCCTCAGACGCTCCGACTCAGCGTCCATCTGAACTTGCAACGCATTGATATCCTCTTAGGCCTTGGCCATCAACGCTTTCATCCTGGTAATCTCTGCATTGCGCTCTGCCTGATTTGCAGCCATGACCTCAGTTACCATTAAGGTTGTCAGTTCCTTCATCAGGTCCAGCAAAACTTGAGCCGGCAGCCTGGCTGATCCGGACCCTCACAGGGTAGCTCCTGCCACTGCTCCGGTCGTCATGCTATTGAGAGTCGGCGTTGTGCCTGCCATGAAGATGGCGGATTGGCTCGGCGGCTCGTAGATCTCTAGAATACTATTGCCATCAACAAAGCCCGCAAGTCCGTCGTTGTAAAGCTGGTAGATCGATTACGTATCTCCACTAGAGGACCCATCGTCTAGATAGATCTGGGTTTCCTGCCCTGATGCGGAGTCTTCCATGCCCTGCGTAAAACCGATGAATACGCTCTTCCGGTTGGGTTGAACACGGGCACGTGGCGTACGCTGGGCCGGCTCGACAAGGTCGGTGCAGATGTCCGACCCGGGTTCGGGTCCGCGCGATTCTTTCGATGAAGACGTGAATTCCGCCGAAGAGGACCTGGTACCCGTACTCAATTGAGTCGGCGTCGGGGCCCCAGCCAACGTCGTCGATGTTTTAGATCCATGTTTATGTTATCATAATTATATCCATATTTTAGATCCGATATTGGATCTTGCAAGTTATAGTCACCTACTACGTGTTATGATCCGGTAACCCAGGAGTGACAATAACCGGGACTTCTTCCGGTGATTACCGTAGTTTGAGGAGTTCATGTATTCACTATGTGTTAGTGCTTTGTTCTGGTTCTCTATTAAAAGGAGGCCTTAATATCCCTTAGTTTACAGTATGGACCCCGCTGCCACAGGAGGGTAGGACAAAAGATGCCATGCAAGTTCTTTTAATAAAGCATGTATGACTATTTACGGAATACATGCCTACATCATATCGATGAACTGGAGCTAGTGTCATATCGCCCTAGGTTATAACTGACTCATGATGAATATCATCCAATAAGTCACCGATCCAATGCCTACGAATTTATCTTATATTTTTTCTGCTAAGTTACTACTGCTATCATCGCTATTACACTTGCTACAAAATTACGGCTATCACTGTTACCGTTACTGTTACTGCTGCCACTACTATCAAAACTATCATATTACTTTGCTACTGATTACTTGCGGCAGATAATTAATCTCCATGTGTGGTTGAATTGACAACTCAGATACTAATACCTTCAAATATTCTTTGGCTCCCCTTGTGTCGAATCTATAAATTTGGGTTGAATACTCTACCCTAGAAAACTGTTGCGATCCCCTATACTTGTGGGTTATCAAGACCTTCTTTCTGGCGCCGTTGCCGGGGAGCATAGCTATATTTGTTGAGTCACTTGGGATTATGATCATATTATCACTATGAAGAATCTGTAGGATCCTTAGACTAAGATATTTCCCTCAAGGACAAGGGGAGGTAAGGAACTGACATCCAGTTCAGCTTTAGATTCACCTTCTGTTATGAGTAAACTTGCAACACCACCACATGCTATTAATTATGATATGTTGCAAGTTATTGATGATGCTACTTCTGTTATGGATAATGCTTATGATGATGCTAGTACCTTGCTTGATAATGATGATGTGCCACTTGGTGAATTTCTTGATAAACAAATTGCTAGAGTTATAAACCATGATGTTGTTGAATCTGATGATGAGCTTGAAATTGAATCCCCTAAAACACCTGCTAGGACTGTCCTTCCTAGATATGAACTACCTAAGGTATCGGAAGGTTATGTTATGAGTGAAGAAACAACTGGAGTTATTCTTGCTTGCAAAGATAGAGATGATCAAGAGAAATTATTACACAAGTATAAAGAAAAATCTCTGAATGCTAGAATGAAGTGTGATCCTAAGTTTGCTAATTCACCTATCTTTACTGATGATAAGGATTATGAATTCTCTGTCAACCCAGAGTTAATTATTTTGGTTGAATCTGATCCTTTCAATGGTTATGAAACTAAAATTGTTGTGGCACATCTCACTAAGTTGAACGATATAGCCACCCTTTTTACTCATGATGAGAAAACTCGCTATTACTTTATTCTCAAATTATTTCCTTTCTCATTAAAGGGTGATGCTTAAGCTTGGTACAATACTCTTGCTCCTGGTTGTGTGTGTAGTCCCCAAGATGTGATTTATTACTTCTGTGAAAAATATTTTCCTGCTCATAAGAAACAAGCTGCCTTACAGGAAATATTTAACTTTGTGCAAATTAAAGAAGAGAGTATCCCACAAGCTTGGGGGAGGCTTTGCCAGTTACTTATTGCTTTGCCTGATCATTCTCTTAAGAAAAATGAAATACTTGATATCTTCTATAATGGACTAACCGATGCTTCTAGAGATTTCCTAGATAGTTGTGCTGGTTGTGTTTTCAGGGAACGAACTGTTGGGAAGCTCAAGAATTATTGAATAACATATTGAAAAATTATGATGATTGGACTCCTCCTGAACCACCGGCTAAACCCACTTTAAAGAAAAGGGGTACATTATATCTCACTCCCGAAGATATGCAAGAGGCAAAGAAATCTATGATGGAAAAAGGTATCAAAGCTGAGGATGTTAAAAATATACCTCCTGTTGAAGAAATACATGGGCTTAATACACCATCACTACCTAAGGTGGTAGAGGTAAATTCTATAATGAAGTTCAATGATAATGATAATCCTCACAATATGCATCCCAGTCAATGCCTTTATGAGTTTGAAAACTATATTAGAAAACAAGATCACTTCAATGCAAATGTTATGAAACAATTGAAACATAATTTTGATATGATTGCTCGCCTGGGTGACTTGTTATTTAGAATCTCAAATTATGTTAGAGGTGTTGGAAAACATGCTTCTATGGTTCAAACTCAATTAGAACAAGTTGCTAAATCTCAAAGAGAATTGCTTGATGAAATGAATCATAATATGCATGACTTTGCTGTTAGAGTTGCAACTAGAGGAGGTAAAATGACTCAGGAACCACTTTATCCTGAGGGACACCCAAAAAGAATTGAACAAGAATAACAAAGAGCTAACACCAATGCACCAAGTCCTTCTAAAAAGAAGAAGAAAAATAAAAATGATTGGACTTTGCATACTTCTAGTGAACCTGAAATAGAGAAACCTCCTGATAATGATAATGAAACTTCTATCTCAGATGCTGAAACTCGATCTAGTAATGAACACTCACCTAGTGATAATGAAAAGGATAATGATAAGGTTCATGAAGATACTCAAACAAATGATAAAGAACTAGATAATGATGTTGAGATAGAACCACCTGTTGATCTTGATAACCCACAACCTAAGAATAAAAGATATGACAAAAGAGACTTCGTGGCTAGAAACCACGGTAAAGAAAGAGAACCGTGGGTTCAAAAATCTATTCCTTTCCACCCAAGTCAACTAAAAAGAAAGATGATGGACAATTTGAACGTTTTGCTGAAATGCTAAGGCTAGTCTTTCTGCGTACTCGCTTGACTGACATCTTGAAAATGCCTCCCTATGCAAAGTATATGAAAGACATCATCACAAATAAGAGAAAAATATCGGAAGCTGAAATCTCCACTGTGATTGCTAATTACACTTTCAAAGATGGAGTACCTAAAAAACTTGGAGATCCGAGAATACCAACTATACCTTGCTCTATCAAAAGGAATTATGTTAAAACTGCTTTGTGTGATTTAGGAGCTGGTGTCAGTGCCATGCCTTTCTCTTTATATAAAAGACTTGATTTGAATAAACTCACACCTACTGAAATATCTTTGCAAATTGCTGACAAATCAACTGCCATACCTATCGGTATCTGTGAGGATGTGCCCGTTGTTGTTGCTAATGTTACTATTTTGACTGGCTTTCTTATAATTGAGATGCCCGAGGACGACAACATGTCGATTATTCTTGGTAGACCCTTCTTGAATACTGCAGGGGCTGTTATTGATTGCAATAAAAGGAAGGTCACTTTTCAAATCAATGGTAATGAGCATACGGTGCACTTTCCTAAGAAACAATTCCAAGTGAATTGCATTAATGTTATTGAAAAATCTCCGACAATCACTATTGGAAGTTTTCAAATACCTCTACCTACTGTCAAAAAGAAATATGAAATGCTTATTGTTGGGGAAATACATATCCCCATTGTGGTAACTTAGTGATTTACGAAAGTTCTTCAGTTTCATGCTAATAGAAAGTGGTTGTTAATAAGACCTGATAAACCTTATTAATGAATCATTTTTGAGCGGTATGAAGTTGATGAATTTAGTATGCACTACCTTCTGTCCCTACCTTTTGTTTTCTGTTTTTATTAGTTGAATAAAATAGAATGCCGTGTTTGTTTTCTGAATTTCCTGTGCAATAAAAAATGACCCAAAAATAAAAGTTCTCAGAATGCCCTCAAAATTTTACACGCTTTTTTTCTGAATATTTCCGAATTTCTGCTGCAAATAACATCAGAGGGAGGTGCACCAAGTGGGCACAATCCACCTGGGCGCGCCAGGACCCCCAGGCGCGCCCTGGTGGGTTATGGTCCCCACGTGGGCCCCCTCACTTACCTCTTCATCCCACATCATCACTTACCTCTAGAAAAAAATCTCCATTGCTCTCTCTCGTGTGTTCTTGAGCTCAAACCCACGGATTTCGATCTCTTTGCTCGAAGCTCCGTATCCAAAACTGTTTCGGGGGATTGTTGCTTGGTATGTGATTCCTCCGTTTGTCCAATTAGTTTTTGTTTTAGTGGTTTATATTTTGAATAATTAGCTACTCTTGGTGCTGCTTTAGATGTGCTTGCATGTTAAATTCTTAGAGTTCTAAGTAGGTTGAATGCTTGTTACAGACTATGCATCCCTAAAACTGCAGACATGATGACCCTATTTGGAAGGAGTTCTTCGAGGAGACGATCCTCGGGGGCATCTTCTAGTGACAGTTCTGCTCACCGGTCTTATGTTGAACCAAGTGAAAGTTCCACATGAGATGCCACCACCAAAACATTCTTATGGCCTTGCGATGAGTATATGATGTGTGTGGGCATTAAGGAGGAATTTGAGTAATATGTTCACAATGTCGGTCTCGGTCCCTACATCATAGATAAGTGCGAACAATGCCACATTCTCACCGAATCGTTTGTCAAAGGATTTAAATTCCATCCCCATGAGTCTAGGGTGTCGTTTATGCTTTATGATAATCCATATACCATCTCATTAGAGAATTTTGCTTATCACTACAAACTTCTGTTTTGGGGTTCGCTTGACGAACCGCCAAAGGCTGAGTACCAATTATTCTTAACTAGTCTTTGATACGGTGAGACGAGGGGAGCGACACAAGGTAGAATAAAGAGCATTCATTTTCCCGCAATTCAGTACTTCGCATTATTTAACGGGAAATGTATAGTAGGCAAGCAAGACTGTAGTACACTCTGTGCTCCACACTTGAGCCTCATTCACACTACTCTCACCGGTGAAAGGAATTATAACCTTGGAGCTATTGTTGCACGCAGACTTCGGCATAACGCTAATAGTGGCTATTTCTATGGTGGAATATATGCCACGCGTTTAGCACGAGGGTTGGGTGTTTCACCTTTGCCCTTTGATCCTATCCTTCCCATGCAGTATTTAGATTTTGACACCTTAAAAGATCATAAAGTTCTCAAGGGAAAGGTTGATAACTTCACTTATAATCTATTGTTTAACCAAAACTCTGTTGTGCACGCATATTTGCCTGTGCCTGCTCTTTTTTACTATCACAACAAAGGAAGATACTTTCTTCTTGAGAGCGAGGCCCGAGCTCACAACACAGCAGTGGAGGCAGCACGGCAGGCCGAGGCATCCGCATCGAGAACCTCCGTGAGCTACCACTCCAACTACTATCCAGGCTACTAATCGACTACCAAGTTACGCCAAAAGCCTAAGCTTGGGGGAGTATGTGTTTCCCACCGACTTTAAATTCATGTCCACTTATTCTATTTGTCAGTGTCCACACTTTTTCATTGTATCATCCATGCTTAGATTTATCTTCTTGCTTTCTTCTTGTGTGTTTGAAAAACTTTAGAAAAAACAAAAAAAAATAGTTGTAGTCAATTTACTTTGTATGTATGCTTAGTAGTAATATTAAATAGAAAACTCAAAAAGATTTCCTCATTCTTCTTTTGCTTGTTGGGAGCTTTCCCATGTAAATAGATTTTCTCGTTTTTGCTTTTTATTTGCTTGTTCAAGAAAACCAAAAACTCCACAAATATTTCAGTGTGTTTCTCTGAAAATTCTTTTCTTTTTATTCGAGTCTTACCTAGGAGAAGACCACGATGAAAATGTTGAGTGGCTCTCATATGAATAATTGTTGAACTAATAAAGAGCACATTTTACCTTGTCTTCTCCTGTTGAATAAAGTATTTGTAGATTCCAGCTTAGTCCATGGCACTCTTGCACTATTATTATTTTCATATCATCGGTCGTGCAAGTGAAAGGCAATAATGAAGACATTCGATGAACCAGCCGTGGAAAAGAGAAACTGGTATGAACTCGACTTGCTTTGTTTGTGTAAATATGTTGAACCTAGTATCCATTATTCAGCCCATTATGATTAAACAGGTTTGCAATGACGATTAGAGATTATAGTCTCTCATGCCATGCATAAGTAGCTGGGAGTTGATAATGATTTATCTTGGATATCAACATAGCGTTAAAATGATTGTGATGTAGTATGATGATATGGTATCCTCCTCCGAATGTTTGAGTGGCTTGACTTGGCACATGTTCATGCATGTAGTTGAATCAAAACCAACATAGCCTCTATAATATTTAAGTTCATGGTGTTCATATCCTACTCACACTAGTGTACAATGTTACTTATGCATAATACATGGTTATGATAGTTGTTGCTCTCTAGCTGGCCGCTTCTCAATCTAATCGCTAGCCTTCGCCTGTACTAAGTACGAACTCTGCTTGTACATCAAAAACCTTGAACCCAAAAGTTATTCCAGATGAGTCCACCATACCTACCTATATACGGTATTACCCTGCCGTCCTAAGTAAATTTGCATGTGCCACCTCTAAAAACTTCTAAAAATTATCCATTTTGTGTGCCCGGATCGTTCATGGAAAGACAGGAGGTGGCCGGTATGTTCCATGCTAAGCAGGTTATTCTCAGGTCGAGTGTTTATTCACTCGCCATCGCACGAGAAAAGGGCGGTAATAGGGATGCCCAGTCCCAAACTGCAAAATACAAAAAGAGTTAATTGCTCGAATAATCAAACAAAAACTCCCAATGGAGTCAAAACCCTTTACTTTTATCGCTTGGGAACCGCCGCTAGCGTGCTTAGCATAGAAGATGTTGATAAGTGATGGTCGTGAAGTAAATGAGAAGGGTGCATGCCTCAAAATATCATTTATCTGTGTTTTAAAAATTGAGCTCTGGCACCTCTGCAAATCACTGCTTCCCTCTGCGAAGGGACTATCTATTTACTTTTATGATATGTCATCACCTTCTAAAACAAGCGCCGGAAATTGAGAAGAGCATAGTAGTCATGATTTATGCATTGTGTGTAGCTAATGTTGGATGCATCATGACTGGATCTTTTCTACCATGAATTACAATGTTCAGTCGCTGCTTGAACTTTGGAGGTGCTTTGCATTTCTGTTTTGTGGTCTAAGAAAGGGCTAGTGAGATACCACTATTGTCATATTATATCATGGTATTTTAGACAACGTGTTGCTGTTTGAGAAATCTTATTATTGCTCGCTAGATGATTATGTCATTTATATGAGTCATTATAACCTTTAAGAGTTATTGTCAACATGGTTAGTTATAATGCTGGCTGCAAATCTGGGTGTTTTTTAAGCTTATTTATGCAAACAAGGGCAAAAGAGTTCGTAAAAGTTTTTCTTTTTCACTTTCAGTTTATCAGCTGAATTGCTTGAGGACAAGCAAAGGTTTAAGCTTGGGGGAGTTGATACATCTCCACCGTATCTACTTTTCCTACCGCTTTTCCTCTTGTTTTGGACTCTAATTTGCATGATTTGAATGAAACTAACCCCGGACTGACGCTGTTTTCAGCAGAACTACCATGGTGTTGTTTTTGTGCAGAAATAAAAGTTCTCGGAATGTAACAAAACTTTGCAAGGATTTTTTTATATCAATAATAAGAATTTTTGGATCCAAGACTTGCCAGAGAGGGGCACCTGGGTGGGCACAACCCACCAGGGCGCGCCCCCCTCTCTTGGAGCGCCTAGGTTGGTTGTACCCACCTTGTGGACCTGCAGACCCTGATCCCGACGCTATAAAATCACACTAATCCAAAAAAAACAAGGAGGAAGAATTATCGCAATCCACGAGACGAAGCTCCCGCCACCTCCTGTTCTTCATCGGGAGGCCAGATCTGGAGTCCGTTTGGGGCTCCGAAGAGGGGGATCTTCGTTCTTCGTCATCACCAACCCTTCTCCATCGCCAATTCCATGATGCTCTCCATGGGAGTGAGTAATTCCTTCGTAGGCTTGCTGGTCGGTGAGGAGTTGGATGAGATTCATCATGTGATCGAGTTAGTTTTGTTAGGGCTTGATCCCTAGTATCCACTATGTTCTTAGATTGATGTTGCTACGACTTTGCCATGCTTAATGCTTGTCACTTTGGGCCCGGGTGCCATGAACTCAAATCTGAACCATTTATGTTATCATCATTATATCCATGTTTTAGAGACGATCTTGCAAGTTATAGTCACCTACTACATGTTATGATCCGGTATGCTCGGAGTGACAATAACCGGGACTTCTTCCGGTGATTACCGTAGTTTGAGGAGTTCATGTATTCACTATGTGTTAATGCTTTGTTCCGGTTCTCTATTAAAAAGATGCCTTAATATCCCTTAATTTCCAGTGTGGACCCCACTGCCACAGGAGGGTAGGACAAAAGATGTCATGCAAGTTCTTTTAAAGCACGTATGACTATTTACGGAATACATGCCTACATCATATCAATGAACTGGAGCTAGTGCCGTATCGCCCTAGGTTATAACTGTCTCATGATGAATATCATCCAACAAGTCACCAATCCAATGCCTATGAATTTATGTTATATTGTTTCTGCTAAGTTACTACTGCTATCATCGTTGTTACACTTGCTACAAAATTACTGCTATCACTATTACCGTTACTGTTATTGTTGCCACTACTATCAAAACTATCATATTACTTTGCTACTGATTACTTGCTGCAGATAATTAATCTCCAGGTGTGGCTTAATTGACAACTCAGCTGCTAATACCTTCAAATATTCTTTGTCTCCCCTTGTGTCGAATCTAAAAATTTGGGTTGAATACTCTACCCTTGAAAACTGTTGCGATCCCCTATACTTGTGGGTTATCAATCTCAACAAGCATGACATTCTCAATTATTTACTCCTCAGATATCACTACCTTGCCAAGACCCAATACCTTTGAAATTACATCATCACCAAAGGAGACTTGAGTGGCCTAGCTTGTGTTAGTTTGAACGTACTCCACCAAGTCTTTGCTTCTAGTTATATGATTTGTTGCTACACTATCAAGCAACCATGAACCTCCTCTGGAAGCAAACTCATACAAGAGATCAATGCTTGAATGTAGGTACCCATTCTTCAATGGGTCCTTTAATGTTAGTAACTAGTGTCTTAGGAACCCAAATAGACCATTCAATGTACTCATAATAATAACCAACAATTTTGGCATAAACATGCCCATCACTAGCATGGCATAAAACATAAGAGGGGTTAAAGTCGTCGGCTTCATTGGATGGGGTAATCTTGCCCTTCCTGGCATTACCACCCACAACCTTGTCCTTCTTCTCATGAGTATCCTCCCCCGCTTTGACAAATGTTTCCTTGAGTGGGAGAGGTTGCTTTGTCTTTACTTTCTTCTTCTTCTCAGGCTTGGGTGCAAACCCAATCCCTTCCTTTGCAACAACTTCCTTTTGATTTCTCAAAAGTCCATTTAGGTTCTTATCACCTTGGATACATGTTGCAAGGCCTTTTCGCAAGTTTCTATTTTAATTTTGCATTTTCCTCCACAAGGTGCAAATGCTCACAGCAAGGGTTAGCAGCATTGTCATTATCAGTTAACACAAAAGGAGGACATGTGGCTATTTCCTTAGTAAGTTTATTCGTAGTTGATCGTGTGACTCCTTTAGGGAAGCATGAGCACTCTTGAAGGACTTGTGAGCCTTGTCAAGTGTGTCAAGCTCTTCCTTGAGTCTATCATGGTCAATCCCCATTGCAACCTTTTCGGAATTGAGCACATGAGCGAGAACAAGAGCATGATCATGATCTTTTCCTAATTTAGCAAGGTCAATGTTGTGTTACTCCTCAAGAGTCAAATGAAGACCTATCTCTTCCTCAAGAGCAATGGAAAGATCCGCTATCTCATCCGCATAGTCATGACCATGCCCCTCAAATTTACAGATGGAATCCTCATGAGTCTCAATGAGATCACTAGCCTTACCTGGTTGTTCCAAGAGAGCAACAAAGTGCTTCTTGGTCTCACCTTTGAGTTTACTTATGAACTTGTCAAACTCATTCTCATCAACTTTCTCCTCCTCATGTTCATCCACACAATTCAACAACGGGGTAGTAGTAATGGATGTTTTAATGTTGGAGGTTACCTTGTTGGTAGCTTTGGCCATGAGGCACTTGGCAATGTGGTTCTCGTTGCGGGAGTCGACGAGAGACACCTTGGTCGGGGAAGAAGTAGCCATGGCCATCGAGCCATTCCCATTCCCTCATCACTTGCATCATCAACGGAGACATACTCTTCTTGTGCCACAAACACCTCATGAAGCACCTTCTTGGTGAAGTTATTCTTGTTGGGGAAGGACTTGGCCTTGTCTTTGCGGATGAGCTTATCACCATTGTATTCCCTCTTCTCATATGTGAAATCCACCATGAATTTCTCACATGTTACTTGCCTTTAGAGCCACTTGGGTTGTTCTTGGAGAAGTTTGGCCTTGAGTATCTCTTGTTGCCCCAAAATTGTCTTGACACAAGAGCCACGTGCTTGAGGTATGCATATTTGGTGTCTTTGGGGCAACCCTCATATTCTTCATCTTCTTATTCTTCTTCCAAAATTGCCTTGGCCTTCAACGCAAGGTTGGTTGATGACTTATTTGATCGTTGGACACAAACTAGAGCGTCGTCGGAGGTCTTGTTCAAGATGTTCATGGAAATGAACTTATCCAACATGTCACTTGAGTACAAGGAGTGAAAGTCCGATCTTTGCCGAATCACGAAGGACATGGCCTTGTTGAATGGCATGATGGCCTTGAGAAACTTATTCTTGATCCAATTTTCATCCGTATACTTGCTCCCAGGATCTTGAAGAGCGGCCACAAAAGTTGTCAATTTTCGGTAAAGTTCATGAGGTTCCTCATCCTCAATCATCACAAACTGGTCAGCCTCATCAAGAACCACCTCAAAGTTTGACCGTTGAATACTCAAGATTCCCTTATATAAAGAGACAATGTGTTCCCAACAATCATTTGCATGAGTGACAGGATGCAAGTGAGCTAGCTCTCCTTGAGGCATTGTGGATTAAAGGAGGAACAAGGTGGAGTGATTGAGTTAATTGTCTACCGCTTATATTGGGGTGCGATTGTTTGGATCATGCAGGTAGTATCCTTGATAAATGATTCTCCAAAGCTGAGTTGAGTTGTGATTCAAATGGGACTTGATATGAAAAACCCAGTTAGGAAAATCATTTTTCACAACTTTAGGAGGAGGACAAGGTTATGTACGTGGACCGGTCCTCCATACACCATGGGAGGGGGAACCGAGGCAAAGGTTCCCGTCCCATCCCTTCCTTGAGGCCCTTTATCCTTACCACTACTAGCCCCCTCCTTACCGGAGTTGGCATCCGAATTTGAGTTAGTGGGATTAACCACTAGCAACTGATCGGTAGAAAGTTTGAGACCATTAAGAATTCTTTAAATAAGGATTTGAACGCGGTCGTCATAGAAGATTTAAGTGAGACAGTTGCCTCATTTAAATCCTCATGACAAACCGTGTTCACTCCCTCGGCCTCGGGTAAGTCCAGAACCCTATCGCCATGATTAACCATATTCTTCGAGCGGTAAAGCCCTTAATTAAGAGACATAGCTCTGATACCAATTGAAATAATCTATATGGTTTACTAAAGGGGGTGTTAATAGGCAACTACCAACCTTTAGCTATTCTTATCAAATTAGGTTTAGCAACAAATAATTTAACGAGATATGCAACTAGCTGGACAACCTATATGATGCTAACAACAACAATACAAACAAGCACAAATATCATACAAGTAATAATAGCACAAAGTAAAGGTAAGAATTAACCACAAGTGGAACCGATGAGGACGTGGATGTGTTACCGAAGTTGCTTCCCTTCGAGGGGAAGTACGTATCTGTTGGAGCTGTGTGAAGGCACAATGCTCCCCAAGATGCCATTAAGGCCACCGTATTCTCCTCACGCCCTTACACAATGCGAGGTGCCGTGATTCAACTAGTGGTTCCCTTGAAGGCGGCGACTGAACCTTTACAAACAAGGTTGGGGAAATCTCTACAACTTAATTAGAGGCTCCCAACACTACCACGAAGCTTCACCACAATGGATTGTGGCTCCAAGGTAACCTCAACCATCTAGGGTGCTAAAACACCCAAGAGTAACAAGATCCGCCAGGGATTAGTGGGAGGGATCAAATTTCTCTTGGTGGAAGTGTAGATCAGGGGCCTCTCAACCAAACCCTGGAGAATGAACAAGTTGTGTTGGCTAGGGAGAGAGATTGAGCAACAATGGAGCTTAGGGTAGGAAGAGGTGGTCTTCTTGGGGAAGATGTCCCCCTTTATATATTTGGGGAACAAATCCAACCGTTATCCCCTCTCAGCCCACACACAACTGGTAGTACCGCTCAAAGCAGCGGTACTACCACTTGGGTGGCTGAACCAGCCACACAGGTAATGGCACGAAGCCACGAAGCGGTAGTGCTGCCAGAGCGATACTACCGCTCACCCAAGTGGTACTACCATTTGGGTTGCAGTGCAGCAACCCTACAAACACAGAGGGGTGGTAGGAGCGGCGGTAGTTCCACCTGAGCGTTACTACCACTCGTGAGAGCGATACTACCACCTATAGGCGGTACTACCTCGCCCTACTGTCGCTTGGAGTTTGCTGACATGTCTAGGCCAAGAAAGAAGAGCAGTAGTGACACGGTACTAACATGTGGTACTACCACTAATAAGCGGTACTACCGCATCATACTACCGTCTAGAAACCGCTCAGTACAACACGAAAAGTCGACACTCTCGAGTCGGCGATACAGCACACGGAACTGGGCAGTGACACTACCGCCCATAGGCGGTACTACCGCTAGCCAAAGCGGTACTAGCTCTTACTCATGTAGGCAGTACTACCGCTACCATGCATGGTACTTCTGCTTGGATCTTTCTGGCTGAGAACAAAGGCAATGTCGGAAACTCCATAGATGCTAGAAAGGAACAGGGGGTGCAAATGAAAGTGTACGTGTTGAGTCCACCCGAACCTTTCCGATGCGGACCCCATCTTAATAGTATGGTTCTCCTACGATTCAATTCCACCGAAAATAGAACGCGGGGAAGGAACCGTCTTCACTCTAATCCACCGAGGGGCTAGAATTGTCTTGTGCCATATGATGAATTATCTAAAAGGCTTAACCACATGATTAGTCCGCAAATGCATTGTCATCAATCACCAAAACCACTAGGGTAAAAATATGCCCTTACAAACGGTATTGAGGTTATAATATGGGGGTGTACTATCTTGTGAAAATTGACTAGTAAGAATAATAATATTAAGGTTTCTGATCCACTATTCATTAAAATATCAATAGTGGCATGACAACAAAGTTGGAGTGTTTTGTGTCCTTGATTGAAAACCTTGTGTGTTGTTTGGATGAGGGCGCACGGTGGTTAACTCTTCCCAACATCCCCCTTGGGGCATGCGATGAGTACTTTACTTCGTGAGAGCTAATGGAGGACACAATAAGTATCCAAGTTTCTTGTGACTAATGTGAGTTTGTAGACTGTAAGCACTTCCCATCCTTTTTGTATTTTACTAGCCTCTTCGGTACCGTGCATTGCCCTTTCTCACCTCGACAGTTGGCCCATACTTCATCGGTGCATCCAAACCTCATGATATGATACGCACTATCATACATAACCCTCCTTATATCCTTCCTCAAAACAACCACCATATGTACCTATCATGTCATTTTCGTAGCCATTCCGAGATATTGCCATGCAACTTCCACCGTTGTGTTTCATGACTTGTGTGCTCATCGTCATACTGCTTTGCATGATCATATAGAGGTGACATGATATTTGTGGCAAAGCCACTGTTCATCATTTTAATACATGTTATTATAGATCATTGCACATCCTGGTACACTACAAGAGGCATTCATATAGAGTCATGTTGTTCTAGGTTTATCTAGTTGGAGGTAAATAAAAGTGTGATGCTCATCATAATTAGAGCTTGCCCCTACCTGTGATGATATATATAAAAAGAGAGGCCAAAAGAGCCCATAAAGAACGAGATAAAGAGAGAGAGGGGGGAATGCTACCATCCTTTACCACACATGTGCTTCAAAGTAGCAGCATGTTCTTCGTCTCCATGTTCTTTCACTTTCATTTACTAGTGGGAATCAATATTAGACTTAGCTTATATTTTTCATTTACGGGTTCCTCAATTGCCCGATTTTTCGTGATGTAGTTAAGTAGATGCACACCCACTTAGTTTCATTAGACATCTCTCATAAACTTATAGCTCTAAGTGCATAAAAAGTTGCATGGAAATACATACTCCTCACACAACACTACTGCAGAATGCCGCTAACGCGACACATCAATCAGAGACCCTTCGACAAAACTGTGTGCGATGCATGAATCGCAAACGTTATAGTTCAGGCTCCATTGCTAATGGCACGAACTGTGTGCGAAGAAGGATCCATCAAATATGATTCAGAAAGTAGTTGCATGTGTGATCTATGAAAAACAGTTTGTTCTTATGGACCGTTTGTGATTAGCACAGATAACTGAAACGGTTACATAGATCCAGATGTGTGCGATAGTGGGCACACAGTTCATCACTACAAACTGTGTGCGGTAAAATAGCAGAACACAAACGATTCTGTATAATAAGATGTGTGTGAAGTATGGCATACAGTTCACTCAGATAAATTGTGTGCGCTGGTACAGCAGAACACAAACGATTCGGCATAACAAGATGTGTGCGATATACAGCAAACATGTGAGTAATGAGAATCGTGTGCGAACACCAGATATAACACAGATGATTGGTGCTAATAACTTGTGTGTGTTGTGTGGAAATGTTTGCTGGTATACAAGTGTCAGCGATTGATGAAATCATCACCGACAGGTTTCATAGTTTTGTCCGTGTGTATTGTGATTTGCTCTGTCTGCACAACATCCATGCTGCCTACACAAACGTTTGCACAGATCAAGATGTGTGCGGCAGATGGCATACCGTGTGCTCGGCTGAAATGTGCGAGCCAAAATAACACAAACAATTGGGCGTAACAAGATGTGTGTGATGCCCAGCAAACAAGTCATTAATATAAATTGTGTGGAAAGACAGAAAATAACACAGACGATTCGTGGTAATAAGCACCTGATTTAGAAAGTGATAGCACAAATTATTGTTCGCACTCCTACATAATCGACTAAAGAACATAATAGTGGCATTACATATTAGGAAGGTTCAGAAAACAGCAAAATGGAAACAACTACTCGTCGTTGTTGTTGCGGGGCTGGCCTATTGGTTCGCCTTAGTAGAAATATCTTCCGCACTCATGCAACATCCTCTCTATGGAAGTAGGATCCGCTTTCGGGTTGGCACTGACCATGTTCTTGAACGCTTCATAGGCCAGGACTTTCCTCTGCTCATACCCCATCACGGTAGCTCCGGTATCATGGATAATCCCATCCACGGCTAATTGCATGCGTACGACCCTCTTACGATGGAGATATTCAAAGCGGTCGTTGTACTAGAGCGGTAGGAGATTGCAGTAAGGAGGTTGTTGTTGTTGCCAATGCCAAATCCACGCGAGGCGGAAAGGCAACGACGGACTGGTCGGCACATGATGCTCTTTCAAAGGTCACAGCCGCACGTTCCGCGTACAGAACCGCGTTTTGCCAGCAACCGATCTGATATAAGCTCTTCCTCTTTATCCGCCAAGGCCTCCGGACCCTCAGCAGTGCGTACCGCCGCCAAGGCCTCCGGACCGACAGTAGCGCGTATCGCTCCCAAGGCCTCCAGATCCTCAGCAGCACGTACCACTGCCAAGGCCTTCGGACCCTCTACAGTGCATACCTGCCTCAACCATGCGCTCCTCCACAACGGGGTCCTCCGCGTGGATGACATGTCTAATGTTCAGGATTTTGTGGAGGCGAGGACAATGGGGAGAAGAAGGACAGATTTGGGGGATGCGAGAGGGGAAGATACGGTGGAGAGCAAAGAGTGGTGATATTAATTTATGACCCTATTCACGATTGCATACAGTTGCTATATGTGTTACGTGTGCGATTATGTGTGCACGGAAAAGAACTCAAAAACAGTGAAAATGCTTCCCGCGCAAGTGCACGCGCCAGCCACAATGATAATTATAAAATCCGCAAACCCCTTGGCATCAACTAGCTATAAATAACCACAGTGATGGCCGACGACGAAGAGCCAATGATCCCGTGGCTAGTTGCCACACACACCATCAAACCCCCAATGGTCGACGACAAGGTGGAGTTGAGCGACGGCGGAATCGAGGCTGCGTGCGTGATGGTCGGCTTTAGGATTGACAGACATGCCGCTACCTCTCCCGATGAGAGCCAGAGGAGGCAGGAATCACAACATGAGCAAGCCAAGAAGTTAGCCAAGGTCGTCTTGTAAGGAGCTAACGATCGCCAGCGGGCGATATTGCCGGTTTGGCACAGAGTGCGTCGTATGGTGCGAGCAGCGGAGAAGGAACCATGCCGCCCCAAGGACAACTGTGTTAGTGGCTGGCGCACGAGGTGCAGGCTTATGTCCCAAATAGAGGAGGACACAGCTTTGGATGCCGGGGGAGGACAAGCGGTCGTTGCTGCAAAATTGGCGATGGTCAAGGTCTCATTGGCCGCCTTCGTCGAGTTTGACCCTTGCTCGATCGATCAAGGTGTGGGTCATCGACTTGGCGTCCTCTTGTCCTCCTGAGCCAAGGAACGACATGATATCGATGGACGATGGCAGCTGTGCGTGGTGGGTCGGCGTTAGGAGCAGTAGCACTTTTGTGCGCCCGCAGTTCATACGATCAACATACCCAATAGAATGCACCATGTCCAGATTTCACAATTTCCACGCTCATTTATCGTATTTGATCCCTTTTGTGTACTCTCTAGGTCCTTTGTGCTTATAATTCAGGTTAGAACATTTTGCACATGAAAAGGCGTTCAAAAATGACTCGAAAATTCATAATTGTGTCATTGGATAAGTTTTCATGTATTTTATAGGAAACTGATACAATTTTAGGGGATATGTGTGGGGAGAGGCAACCAAAGATGTGTCATTTATTTGTTTTGGAACTATAGAAAAAATGGGAAACATGTCTCAAGCACGTGTTATCTCCTGTGGTACCCGGGCATATGACCTCAATATGATTCGGTACAAATTTAAGAAGGTATAGATAATGTCGTGATAGACACTCTTCATAAACCAAACCATCATCTATGGAATCTCATGGTTTCGGAGCGAAAATCACCATGTTTTCAAGGGGAACCCATACTTTTTTCTTCGTCCTTTCAACTAGATTTATTTTATACGATCAACATACGCACTAGAATGCACCATATCCAAATTTCACAATATTCATGCTCATTTATCATATTTGGTCCCATTTTGTGTACTTTGTAGGTCCTCCGTGCTTATAATTCAGGTTTGAACGTTCTGTACATGAAAAGGCGTTCAAAAAGAACTCAAAAAATTCCTAATTGTGTCATTGAATAAGTTTTCATGTATTTTATAGGAAACTAATATAGTTTTAAAGGATATGTGTGGGAAGAGGCAACCAGAGATGTGTCGTTTATTTGTTTTGGAACTATAGAAAAAATGGAAAACATGCCTGAAGCACATGTTATCACATGTGGTGCCCGGGCATGACCTCAATATGAATCATTAAAAAATTGAGGAGGTATGTATAATGTCATGATAGAAACACTTCATAAACCGGACCATCACCTATGGAGTTTCATGGTTCGGGAGCGAAAATCGTCATGTTTTCAAGGGGAGCCCATATTTTTCCTTGGTCCTTTCAACTAGATTTATTTTATACGATCAACATGCCCACTAGAATGCACTATGTCCAAATTTCAAAATATTCATGCTCGTTAATTGTACTTGGTCCCTTTTGTGTACTTTCTAGGTCATTTGTGCTTATAATTCAGGTTAGAACGTTTTGCACATGAAAAGGCATTCAAAAAGGACTAGAAAATTCGTAATTGTGTCGTTCAATAAGTTTTCATGTATTTAATAGAAAACTAATACATTTTTAAAAGATATACATGTGTGGGAAGACGAAACCATAGATGTGTCGTTTATTTATGTTGTAACTCTAGAAAAATGGAAAATATGCTTGAAGAACATGTTATCTCGTGTCGTGCCCGGGCATGACCTCAATATGATTCAATAAATTTTGGAGGGGGTACCGATAATGTCGTGATAGACACTCTTCATAAACCGGACCATCACTTATGGAGTTTCATGGTTTGAGAGTGAAAATCACCATGTTTCAAGGGGAACTCATATTTTTCCTTGGTCCTTTTAACTAGATTTATTTTATACAATCAACATGCCACTAGAATGCACCATGTCCAAATTTCAATATATTCATGCTCGTTCATCGTATTTGGTCCCTTTTGTGTGCTTTATAGGTCCTTTGTGCTTATAATTTACGTTAGAACGATTCTGTACATGATAATGCGTTCAAAAAGGACTCGAAAATTCGTAATTGTGTCGTTGGATAAGTTTCCATGTATTTTATAGGAAACTAATACAATTTGAAAGGATATGTGTGGTAAGAGGCAACCAGAGATGTGTCGTTTATTTATTTTGTATCTCTAGAAAATTGGAAAACATGTTTGAAGAACATGCTATCTCGTGTGGTGCCCAGGCATGACCTCGATATGATTCGGTAGAAATTGAGGAGGTATGGATAATGTCATTATAGACACTTTTCATAAACCAAACCATCATCTATGGAGTTTCATGGTTCCGGGAGCGATAATCGCCATGTTTTCAAGGGAAACCCATATTTTCTTGGTCCTTTCAACTTGATTTATTTTCTACGATCAACATACCCAATAGAATGCACAATGTCTAAATTTCAAAAAATTTAGTCTCGTTTATCGTATTTTGTCCTTTCGTGTATTTTCTAGGCCTTTTATGTTTTTAATACATCTTTAATGGCACACATTTTCTTACACGAAACCGTTTGCAAAGTGTCTGATGGCATGAGAGAGAGAGAAGACTTGAATTTTTTCCAACGCGGGATCGCCAATTTTCTCTTTTATTGCACACGGGTATTTGATACGCTTCGTCTATATTGTGTGTTCCCCCCGTAAGGTTCAAGTTTCGCCGCAAAATTTTCAATAGGCGCGCGATTTCAGTAGTTATTCCTCCTACCCCATATCAACCCATCACATTTCCCCCATCCCCCCATGCCCCCCTCTCCCCCTGCTCTAACTGTAGCCTAAACCACTGCCGCCGTAACAAAATCTATGTTCTGCACTAGTCTCGCTCGTCGATCTAGTGGGGTGACCTCCGATATCCATCTCCGTGCCGGCCCGATAGCTCAGATGGATCATGCGAACCACCCTCACGCCTCCACATCCCCACCCCCTATCGCTGAGCATCCCTGCATAAGCCCAACCATATATCACACGGAGGTCGAGGAGCTGGTGAGGCGGTCGATGATGTGGTGAACGCTATGCTTGCTAACCCGGAGGAACACCTTGCCGCCGACGCCGCCAATATGGTGCGGGCTCTGCCCTTGATGAAATCCCCAAACTACTACCCCCCGGGACCTACTAAGTATGAACTGTCCAGTTCATTTTTACGAATACCAGTATAGCAATGTTTAACCATGTCAAATTTAGTTTCAATGGTACACGTTTAGATTGCCATGTTAGGTTTCCGTTGTTCATTTCACTTATGCGTAGTGTGTTGTTCAAGTATGAACTGTCAAGTTCAATTTTACTAATACCAGTTACAAACTTACAATGCCTATGCTAGGTTGTTGTTAAGCCTGCTGCAGTAAACAATTATATCCATTATTTATGATGTCCATTCGGTACCGTGCTACTCTTTGCAAAGAGTATATCACTGGAGACGATGTCCTTCAATTACCATTACATATTTTTGGTGCATGTTAACCCTGTTGTAGTTTACATGCCTTTCGTTGTACCTACGCAGTTCCATAATGCACGACGATGTTGTTTACCGTCAAGGTAAGTCACATCCCAATATCTTATAGTACTTTACATCATTTGTTCAGTTGCAGTTTAGCTTCTAACATTTACTTGTTGCTTGTAGGTACATATGTTAGCGGTACTGATCCACGTTATGACCAACAGGAACACCTAGCCACCGACTTTGTGCGGGCTCTGGCCGAGTTTAAATACCCCAGCAACTACCCCTCGGGATTTACCAAATATGAACTGGCTCGTGATGTTTAAATGTGTTAATTTCTGTTTCACTGATACAAGTTTTAATGACTATGTAAGGTTGTCTGAACTCTGAAGTTAATACATCCAGTTTAATTTCACCAATACCTGTCCCTTTGTTACCGCGCTACTCCTCACAATGAAAATATCACTGGAGATATTGCCGTTTAGTTAACATTTTCTATTTTTGGTGGATGTTAACCCTATTGTATTTAACACGCCTTTATATGTACTTATGTATGGCTACGATGCGCTTTGGTGTTGTTTACCATCGAGGTTAGTCACCTCCCATTTTCTTATAATATTTTACATCATCTGTGAAATTGCAGCTTATGTTTCAACATTGATTTGTTGCTTGTAGGTACATATATCAGCGGTGCTGATTCACGCTTCGACCCCTTTGGATATGGGGCAATGAGATTAATATGAACAGGCATCAAGTGAGGAAACTAAGAAAAATTGTTAGGCACAAGACACATCTGATTGGAATTAAACTCTTTATTTATACTTTATCGAAGACATCAGTGAGCTTTAGGATGGTAAATAATTTGTTGCCTTCTTTTCCATCCGAGAACAAGTTACTATATTAGACATGAATACCTGAAAGTTGTCTCTTTTCAGAAGTTTCCAAAGGAATTTACTCAAGATTACCTAGCAAACTACTTGACCGATGTGGAGGCAACGAAGGTTATAGTATATAATTCATGCTACCATGATAACGGTCTAGAAGTCTTCCTGAAGGCGGTGAAGGATGGACGGGCGATCATCACAAGGGGTTGGACAAAAAATTTGCGCACCTTTGGCATGGAGGAGGGCACATTATGGGTATTCCGCTTCTTCATCACCATCGACAGCCAAAAGCATTTACAATTCTCACTTTATCTTTACCGCCTCTAGTACTATATATTGTGGCTCACCATATTTAATCTTCTACCGAACTATGTAACCACGGAACATGTACTGAGCTTTTTTGATTTATGCATTGGCTGTTGAACCATTGTAATTTGGGTATGTATTGATGGATGTGACATCCACATTTCATAACTAAAAATTTGAAATTTCCAATTCTAATAATAAATTAACAAAAATAAGCTATTAGGTACTAAATTACAGCGCACACATCTAGAACGATTAAACCGTGTGCGATGGTGTCATATGTCACACACGATTGTTTGAATAATAGTGTGTGTGATTATCAGCTTTACAACACACAATCGCCTATTTTGCACATGTGGGATGCGCACACTGTCACACACGCGTTTGCACGCCGTAGCTGTGTGTGCTTGCTGTCAATAGCACAAACGGTTACGAACATGTGTGCATGTCTAATGTAGGACGATCAAGAGACGGTTGACATACGTTTCGCGTGTGCGATCCGAAAAAGTATCGCACACGAATATATTTGTGCCATCGGCTCGGATGTGTGCTTGACCACAAACGTAGCATCAAAGTGTGGCGTGTGGGATAGGCTACGACTTCGCATATGTTTACGTTAGGACAATTGTCAGCAGGCGTTCGCATCACCACAGACGATGTTTCGGTGTCATGTGGGATGACCCCACCCCTATCGCTTACACATCCAAGGCGACGGTTCGGAAGTACGTCGTGGAAAGGGGTTAAAAACCGTTTGTATAGCATGTAGAGGTACCAGTGAAAATATCCATTGGAATACATCTCCATATCCTAGTCCTCACATAAAAGTTGCATGGAAATCCAGACTTTTGACTTCTCTTATCCCTACCATCATTTCATTCCACCCAAAGTGCTGAAAGTCCATAGCTCACACTCAGGTATTGAGTAAAGTTGAAAAAGCTCAAGCGCGTTAAAAATTATGAGTCAAGTGCTTGGTTAGGCACCCGGGTGATCATGATTTATACTTGACATAAGGAAGACAAAGTTATGCCATTGCTTGATGATTAATTGAATTTGGGATAATGTTCTTTAGTGTTGTTATTTTGAAAATCGATTGTCATTAGCTCGTATTCATCTGTATTATCGTTTTCAATATTTACTAAGTCATCGTTTCTCAACAAGTATACCATAAAAGGATTACATAAGAAACAAGCTAGGTAGCATTCAACATATTTTTTTTGCATTTATCATTTACCTACTCAAGGACAAGCAGGAATTAAGCATGGGGATGCTTGATATGTCTCCAACGCATCTATAACTTTTGATTGTTTCATGCTATTATATTATCAATCTCATATGCTTTAGAGGCCATTTTATACCATTTTTGAGAACTAACCTATTAATCTAGTGCCAAGTGCGAGTTCCTGTTTTTTGGCTATTTTTGTTTTGTTTTCAAGGAAACCAATACGGAAAAAATTCCAAATGGAACAAAACTTTACGGTGATTTTTTCTGGACCAGAAGCGATCCTAGAAGCATCGGGAGGAGGCCAAACGCGGGACGAGAGGGCCACAAGCTCATGTGACGTGTTCCCAGGGGGCGGGCCTTGTGAGTTTGTGGGCCCCTCGTGGGTCTGTTTAACCTAATTCCACTTCTATAAATCCCCTAAAATCCCTAAACCACCAGAAGGAGACCCAAAACAATTTTTTCGCCGCCGCAAGACTCTGTTCTTCCACGATCCCATCTGGAGGCCTTCGTCGGTACTCTGTCGGATCATAGAGGCTATCTTTATCAACCTTATTGACTCCATGATGAATGATGAGTTGTACACCACCGAACTGCGGGTTCATAGTGATTAGATAGATCTCTCTCTCTCTTTAATCTTCAATACAATTTTCTCTTTGGAGATCTATCTGATGTAATCCTATTTTACGATGTGTTTGTTGGGATCCAATGAATTGTGTGTTTATGTTCAGATTATTCATTGGAAGTAATTGGGTCAAATCTAAACTTTATTATGTGTGATTGTTATAGCTATGTATGCTTTCCGATCTATGATTTTTCTATGGCCAATTAGATGAGTAGATCATCAGATGGAGTGGTGCATAATAGTGGGTTCAATCTTGCGGTGTCCTCACCTCGTGACAGGAAGGGTAGCGAGGCACATATTTGTATTGTTGCCATTCAGGATAAAATGATGGGGTACAAACATATGCTTGTCTAACTTTGTCTACATTATGTCATCTTGCTTAAAGTATTACTCTGTTTGTCATGAACTTAATACCATAGATGCATGCCGGATAGCGGTTGGTTGGTGGAGTAATAGTAGTAGATGTAGGCATGAGTCGGTCTACTTGTCACTGCGAGCTCGTGGTTCCCTCGTAGGTCTTTTGGCCCCTCCCCCCATCCGAAGCTTCGAGGGTCTCTTTATGTCCAAAAATATGCCCAATAAAGTTTCATCACGTTTGGAATTTGTTTGGTATTGATTTTCTAAAAAAGTCCAAAATCGACAATAAGGAGAAACTGATATTGGGCACTCGGTTAATAGGTTAGTCCAAAAATGATATAAATAGCAAATAATTACATATAAAGTATACATGATTGAAAATATAATAGCAAGAAATAATCAAAAAATATAGATACGTTGGAGACGTATCACGGGTGTGTCTCCAGCGATTGTGTCTTTGGTGGATTTCCTTGGATTTGTTCGTCGTTCGTCCACATTCTTGTGCTTCAGCTTGGATCCTTTGTCGTTCGTCCACATTCTTGTGCTTCAGCTTGGATCCTTTGTCGTTCGTCCACATTCTTGTGCTTCAGCTTGGATCCTTTCAATCTGCGTTGTTCTTCATCGGCAATGCTTGTTTTCCTAGTGCGCTAGTCCTATGAGGCCTTAGAATGGCGACTTCCCAACTGTTTACTATAACAAGTTTTGCCCGACTCCGACGAGAAAGGGGCGATGACAGTGGCGCACCTTCGGCTCACTTCAGTGCTTGTAGTCGTCGCAAGGTGGTCTATGGATCTCGATGTAATTCTCTATAACAGTAACCTCCTAGTTCTAAAAAGCTCACATTGAATTGAGGTTTTCAATTAGAATTGAGTCACTCGATTCTAACCGGGTCAACAATTTTTCAAAACTTTCCCATTCAATTCTTTTATACCATACACTATGCTCACTAATTTTTAAGGTATCGCAATTAATTGAGGTATTCAGTTTAAAATTGGGTCATTCGATTTTGACCGAGTCAACAATTTCTCAAGCACTCTTATTCAATTCCTTTTAATTTACTATGTTCCTGAATTTTGAAACTCTTTTATTCAATTGGGGTATTCAATTTTGGATTTGGTTTACGATTTTGACCGGACCAACGATTTTTCAAATCGATTTGCAGCAACCGGCCTATAAAATCATATCAATTCCGCGCACCCTCCTACCGCCTAGGAAAAAAACGGCACCATGTAATATTGTAGCACCAATAAAGTACATACGACCATCGACACATAAATTTTCCCACATAAATATAGGTTGGTTGGCGGATAAAACAGAATCACATCATGAAAAGCCCATCAAATCACCGCATTATAAATAAATATAAAACACACTGTATCATTTCCCCGCCCACCAAATTAAATATTCCATCGGTTTGAAAATATAGGTGGTATTAGTTTTGTAGAAAGTCAAATTTCTCTAACTTTGACCAAGTTCAAAGACAAAATATTAACATCCACCATATGAAACAAAAAAAGCATGAAAATTCATTTCATGATTAATCAAAAAATACCGACTTGATGTTATGGATTTGACATATTTCTCTACAAATTCAATCAAACTTATAAAATGTTTGACTTTTTTAAAAAGTAATACACCTTGTATTGAAACGTAGTTTTTTTTTCTAAGAAATCCAACAATAACCAACGGCGCAACAAAGCGCACCCAACACTTCTAGTTTTGATTATTTTTTATGTTCGTTGTACTGATATGATTGAATATGAATGGATGAAAAAAAATCAGAAAAAAAGATCGACATAGATGCGCCACATCAATATAAGTCATTCCCGTGCCATTTCCTCTCTTTCCAGACGTTCTACCAAAACTTGACTTCAAGCTACACACGTACTTCCGTCCTGTGAAGTGGCGTTGACCAATGCTAATCTCCAAACAGGGCCAGATCAGGCTAACCATAGCCTAGCTTAACAAGCTCGCCGCGTATTGACCATCCATGCCAGCTCGACCAAGGACACACATTAATTGCCTTCCGAGCAACAAGCCAAAACCCTAGCCAAAAGTCGCACCTGCACTACCCCATATACCCACTGACGCAAAACAAAGGAAAAAAGCGAGGCAAATTTTCTCTCCTCACGGCTCACGCTCTGCCCGAGCTCGGCCCTCCCTGTAGCCCGTGCAGTGATGGGTCACGTCCAAGCGCCGGAAACGGCACCGCGGACACATTAACGCGTGCCTGGACTAGGAAAGCCGCGCGGAGCGTTTCCGCTCGCGTCCGTGGCCGACTGCTGACTGACTGACCCGAGCGCATCGCCGGACCGCATGAAATGAAATCAACAGTATCATGCGCCCATCACGTCCTGTCCCCGGCTCCTGCTGGCCCGTGTCAAGTTCGAGAATAACTCTCGCATCCCCAGCCTCTGCCTCCGCCTGCGCTGCGCCACTGATGATGGATCATGCGTGCATGGATGTCCGGTGATAGATCGATATTACCATGAGCGACTGGATGGACGTGATGGGTCATGAGCATTTATGCATTCGATTCTCCTCGGTGGATAGCGAGTTCCGGCCCGATCGATCTTGCATCTACCACTGGAAGGAAGACTGCCGGAATCAGTCGGCAGTGCCTGATTCATGCAAAGGAATGAGGGTTGGCAACACCTTCCTGAGCAAAGGTTTCCGAGAAGATTGCCAGATAGTAGTACAAAATTACGAAGTAGGAAATGTTCTAGCCTGTCTGGCTGCCTGGAAAAACAAAGTCTGACCGACTACGGAGCGATGGTGGGACAATGTAAACGTGTTTTCTTCATTTTTCTGGGTAATACATGTAAACGCTCAATGGTACTAGAAATCAAGCATGTGCGTGTGAAGACACGGTAACATCATTACATCACTGCTACATGGACGCATACAGAACTCCTCATCCGTGAATCACAAGCACACCGTTCCTCATCCGTGACTGTGAGTCCACTACCACTGCATACAAAACTGGCGTGTGGACCTGACCTACAGGCTTCTTTTGAGAATAATAGAGCCCGGAGCTCTACTTGGTTTTGTATTAAAAAAATACCACTTAGATCATCTCCAATAGATGATGTTGATGCAAAAATAACTAAATTTTGGATCTCTGAGACCCAAGAAACCCTCTCCAACAGATGATGTACATGCAAAAAAATTACATCGTCCTCAGAAGAAAATTACCACATAGAGCATCTCCAATAGAAGATGCAAATTTGGAGATGAAAAACACGAGTACATCTCCAAAAAATGCTTTTTACATCTTCAGAAAAGAGGCAACTCTAACGGATGATGTATATTGGAGAAGTAAAAGAGCAACTTCAAATAGATGATGCAAAATGGAGATGTAAAAACTAGTGGGCAGTGGCCGAATCGGGACGACGGCAGTGGGGATGGCGGCAGCGCGATGCGATTCGGGGCGGCGGCGGAGCAATGGTGGTTGTGTGTTGGGACGGCGGAGGAACGTTGGAGGGCTAGCATGGGTGGTGAATCCGGACGACATCAACGCGAATTAGGGCGTAGTAGCGCAGAGGAGCAGCGATTTGAGGCGGGGAGGAGGAGTGTGTGAGGGGTGGCGGGAGCTTGGCGCCACGGGTGGCTGGCTTAGGGGTGGCGGAAGAACGATGGAGGCGGGCGGCGTGGCGCGCCTCCACTACTCTGGCAGTGTGTTGAAGATAGGAACAAGCCCATCCCATCCACAATTGCGTCGTGGAATCCATTCCTGCACATGGACCTTTGGCAAAGCTTCGATTCAAAATGACGGACGAAATCCAATCAACGGCTGCTGGGGATAGCCGTCGCTATTCCGGCGAGGCAGACGGCTGGGGACATATGGGCGGAGTCGCGGCGGGTGTCAGTGTCAAAACCGGCGGATCTCGGGTAGGGGCTCCCGAGCTGTGAGACTAGGATCGATGGTAACAGGGGACGAAGAAGACGATGTTTACCCAGGTTCAGGCCCTCCTATGGAGGTAAAACCCTACGTCTTGCTGGATTATATTGATGATATGAAGGTTACAGAGTTGATCTACCTCGAGATCGAAGAGCTAACCCTAGATGAGTTGTTCTATGCGTACAACCTAAAACCCTCCGGCTTATATAGACGCCGAGGCTATCTAGGGTTTACACATGGCCGGTTACACGCCAAAGAGATAAACATGCATGGTGGAGCACAAGTCGTACTTCCCGAAGCTTCCATCTTGGAGATAAAGTCTTCAATGAATCCTGTGTTCGGAAAGTGGCCCATATAGTCCGGCCCATAGAAATAGGTCGGCTCCCGAGGACCCCTTAATCCAGGACTCCCTCTGTAGCCCCCGAACTTGCCTCCAACGCCAACGGTCTCAGCTTCAATTGGTTCACACGATCAGAGTCTTTGGTTTGCGATGTGATTTCTTCCCGCAAACTTAGTTCGGCCTCCGATGACAAGTAGCTTTTCGCATAGTGGCGCGTCCGAACACCATAAATAGGCCGGCCTTGAAGGCCAAACGTCAAGGGGTAAAATAATGTACCGTTGACGACCTCTCTGACGAAGGGTCATGGCCCATCATGACAGCCACGCCAGTTACAAAAGCTCGATTCGCGGTTTGAGGTCGCTTTAATCAACACGATCTATCAATGTGCTGATCGTGCCCCATTTTAAATGGGATTTGTTAATCACGCGCGTGCAATGGCTCGCGCGTCTCGGGAAGCAGAGGGATTCATGGCGCAGTGAGGGGAGACTGAATCGATAAGCCTCATAAAAGGGGAAGAAACCCCCAAAGCCTATTCACGCTCCCCATTCGCCTTCTTTGCCTTCCATTCATCTGCGCCTCCGAAGCACAGATCTAGGTCTCCCCCACACACACACCTCCAAGCTCATCAATGGGGCTCCAACGGCCAATGGGAGGCCTCCACGATCACCGACTGGGACATCCTTGACCTCAAGAAGGTCAACTACCTCTCCGCTGACATTCCTCACCATGTACCGGAGGAGGGCCAAGTGATCCCCACTCCTCGGCTAGGTGAAAGGGTGGTCTTCCTCCCCCACTTCATCAGGGGGTTGAGCTTCCCACTCCACCCCTTCGTCAGGGGGTTGATGTTTTTCTATGGCCTCGACTTCCACGACCTCCGGTCGAACTCTTTCATGCACATCTCGGCGTTCATCCTCGTCTATGAGGCTTTTCTGGGAGTCGAGCCGCACTTTGGGCTATCGCTCAAAGTGTTCAACATCAAGCCGAAGTGCGTCAGCGGGAAGCACGCAGACTGCGGCGGAGCTGTCATCGGCAAGCTCACTCGCGTCGTGTGGCCATCGGGCACCTTCATCGACACCATCAAGGTGTGGCACAAGGATTGGTTCTACATCACAGAACCACGAGAAGAAGGTCAGATTCCCCCTGCCGAATTCAGATCCGGACCCCCCACCATATTAGCTTCATGACTCGAAAAGGGCCTTAGCTGGGGACTGAGAAAGGAGGTGAGCGACTTGCAGAAGTGCATCGGGTGGGTGGCTATGACATTGTTCCAAGGGTTTTAGGTTGTAGGACAGGGAGCAACTCATCGAATGAAAAAACATGCCTATCCACTATTCCAAACTTGGAGGACACGCCACAATTCTGGAAGCTTCCTTCCTGGTGACAGGGCCTTCGGTCAATCCAATGCTCGGTAAATTGCCCATATAGTCTGGTCCATGAGAAACAGGTCAACCTCCCAAGGACCCCTTAAACCAGGACTCCCTCAGTAGCCCCCGAACTAGCTGCCAACACCAAGGGTCTTAGCTCTAGCTGCTTCGCATGATTAGAATCTTCGTCTTGCGAGGCGAGTTCTTCTCCCCAATTAGTGATCGGCCGAGTTTAGTTCGACCTCCGATGACATGTAGTTTACCCGATCAGAGGACCGCCCGAATACCAAGAATAGCTTAGCCCCGAAGGCCAAACGTTAAGGAGCAAATAGTGTTTCCTGAAAACCTTTCTGACGAAAGGTCATAGACCACCATGACCACTGAACTAGTTGCAAAGACTAGATTTGCGGATCGAGGCCGTTTTTTCATCAGCACGATCCATCAATGCATAGATCATGCTCTGTTTCATACGAGATATGTTTAATCATATCAATTTTCCTCATGCGGGCATAACGGTACACACATCTTGGGAAGTGGAGGAATTCGTGGCAGTAAAAAGGGAGGTAACCGGCGACAAGCCCCATAAAAGGAAAAAAAACAAGGCCTAGCCATGTTTCCCCATTCGCATCCTCTGCTTCCCCAATCTCCTAAGCCTCCAGAGCCCAGATCCAGTTCTATCACAACTCCCCCTCCGAGCTCGGCCATGGCTGGTTCCGGTTCCAACGGTAAGTGAGAGGCTTCCACGGTTACCGACCAGGATATCCGGGACTTGAAACAGGCTGGCTACCTTCCCGCAAGGATCTACCACCGCGCCACCAAGCCCAAATAGGTGGTTACCACTCCCAAGTCCGGCGAGAGGGTGGTGTTCGTCCCCCACTTCATCCGGGGACTGAGCTTCCCGCTCCACCCCTTCGCTAGGGGCCTCATGTTCTTCTACAGCCTCAATTTCCACGACCTTCCACCGAACTCCTTCATGCACATATAGGCCTTCATCATCGTCTGCGAGGCCTCCTTGCGGGTCGAACCGCACTTCAGACTATGGCTCAAGGTGTTCAACATCAAGCTGAAGTGTCTCACGGGTGTCGGTGTCAAAACCGGCGGATCTCGGGTAGGGGGGTCCCGAACTGTGAGACTAGGATCGATGGTAAAAGAGACGAAGGAGACACGAGTTTAGCCAGGTTCGGGCCCTCCTATAGAGGTAATACCCTACGTCCTGCTTGATTGTATTGATGGTGTAAGGGGTTACAGAGTTGATCTACCTCGAGATCGTATGTCTAACCCTAGATGAGTTGTTCTGCCTATATCCTAAAACCCTCTGGCTTATATAGATGTCGAGGCGGCCTAGGGTTTACACATGGTCGATTACATGCCGAAGAGATAAACATGCCTATTCACTACATCAAATGTGGAGCACAAGTCGTGCTCCTAGAAGCTTCCATCATGGTAACTGGGCCTTCAGATCATCTAGTGTTTGGCGAGTGGCCCATACAGTCCAGCCCGTACACAACAGGTCAGCTATCCGAGGACCCCCTAACACAGGACTCCCTCAGCAAGTGAACATGCAGACTGTAGTGGGCCGGTCATCAGCAATCTCCCCCGCATTGGATGGTCGTCCAACACCTTCATCGAGACCATCAAGACCTGAAACAAAGAATGGTTTTATATCACCGAGCCAAGGGAAGAAGGTCAGGCTGCTCCGGCCGATTTCAGATCTGGTCCCCCCACCAGATTGACCTCATGGCTCCGAAAGGGCCTCAACTGGGGGGGCAGATGCGGAGGTGGACAACCTGCAGAAGCGCATCGCCTAAATGATCAAGGGAAAGATCGAGCTAGCCAACGTGGTCCAAATTATGCTTCGATGGCGCATCCACCCCTGTAAGCGCCGGGACTCTCCCATGTGGGCTTATCGGCTTGACGATGAGCCTACCATTCGCCAGCTCTTCGGCACCACTCGGGAGAAAACTGTGGAAGGCGTTGTTCAAGGCTCAGGAGAGGTGGAAAACCAAGGAGGAGGATCAGGGCCTGCATGCCGATAACTCTCCTTCATGGGTATAACATAGTTTCAATTTATTAGCTCCGTCTTCCGAAAGAAAATCTAAGCACCTTTCCGATCATCTTTGTAGAAATGGTTGAGAAAAGCCACGTGCATCAACTGCCCGACACCACAGCTTGAAGACCCCAAGTCCAAGATGTTGTTGAAGATGCTTGTCGTGGCGCCTTACAAGGTGCCAGAAAAGAAAGAGAAGAAGAAAAAAGGCCGAGGAGGTCTCCGTATCAAGGACCAGCCTGACGTTCCGTCCGAGGAAACACATGCCTCCTCTAATGAGAAGGAGCATGAGGACGAGAGGGAAGGCGATTCACCCCTCCCAAGAAAGAGGGCGGTGTCTTCAGACACTGTGGAGGAGATACCTCCTCCTGCCCAGAAAAGGGCACGTCGGGCGAGGTTGATCCTGCCCGACGAAAGTTCGAACTCGGACACCGAGTCCGAGGACTTCGAGAAGGTTACTCAGCGGAACCTAAGGGTCAAGCCCACAGCTCGAAGGTAAGAATCCAAAGACTCCTCGAGCTATTTATGCCAAGTTTTATATGATATTAACGCGTGAGCACCTTTTGATCCGCAGCCCATCATGCGTCCTCCCCACCGATCAAGTTTTGGACAGGGAGACTCCACCTGCTGAGCCGGTAGAGAGTGGGACCACATCACATCCCACACCTCTGGGCGCTGCAAAGGATTCCGTGGAGGTGTCAACTCACCAGGTTTCTCTAGAGCCGGACACAAGCAGTGGGGGTGACAATGTCATGGTTGAGGTTAACGCCTCGGCCACCGAAGACCGGGAGGAGGAGCCCCTCCCAGACACTGAGGAGACCGCACGAAGGGATGTCCAATCCCCTCCAAGGTCATCTCTGGAGCGCACCATGCCTCCGGAGCCACCGGTTCAATCCCCGGTTGGAGATCGGTCTAACCGATCACCACCGGCGCCACCGATCACTTGGTGGCCAGTTATGGAGGAGGCTCTATCAAGCGACTCCATCTTTGAGGATCACTGCACCCTTATGGGTGCGGTTTTGCAAAGCATTTAGTCCACTGATAGTGGACTAAAGGAGGCCTTCAACGGTCTCCTGACGGGCTTCCACATGAGCCACATAATGTTCTATTTCTGGAATATTAATTTATTACATTTGTGCTATCGTTATATATATATATATATATATATATATATATATATATATAGCAGCCCAAAGCCCTAGGTGAGGTTAGAAAACTCACCTAGGGGTCAAGTACAAATTAGCGAACGAACAATGTACGAGACGATATTTGTTCGTAATGTTCTAACAACCCTTAAGAGGACCGAACATAGGGTCATGTTTATGACAATTCGGAGGTTTGAACCCATGTAATCTGATAGGGGTTTGTTATTTGTGGGCTTCGTCATCGGCGGCTGCTGCTAATGCCGCCGAGCTAGATGAGCTAAATCAAAAGCTCAAGAGCTCCGAAGATGAGCTTGACGCTCTGAATAGGAGGTTCGACGAGGAGCAAGGTAAGCCTGATTATAATATCCGATTTTTCCATCATGAGTGATTCTCGTTGTCGAATTAGTATGCTTATATATTTATTGCTTTCATAGCCTCGGTGAAATAAATTGAAGAACTCAAGGCCAAGCTGCAGAAGGCAAAGCAAGAGGCCGTGGACGAGAAGGCAATGTCCGAACAAGCGGTTGCCACGCTTTCCGCTTTAAAAGCTAGAAGTGCCAAGCATGAGGCTCGGGTGGAGGATATCCAGCAGGAGCTCAAGGACGCCGGCCAGAAGTGTGAGGACGTTGAGCAGAAGGGCAAGGAGCAAGCCACCAAACTATCCACTCTAAAATCCGATCTCCAAAAGGAGCGGGTGGATAGGCGGTTCTTTGAAGAGCAAGTCCGCCAAGTTAAGGCTATCACGGATGGTAAGCCATATTTACTGTAGTGTGCCTTCGGTGATAGCAGGTTCACATTGCTCACCCAAGTGTGGCGTTCCTCAGGCGCCTGCTCAGACCTCCAGAAGAGCATAGCGGACGCGAACTAGTTCTATGCTTCGCGGGGAGAAGGAGATGAAGCTCGGCTGTTTTGGGCGGAATTTGAAGCCCCCTGAGCGCTCTACTCTTCTCATCGATCAAATGAAGTAGATGATGGAGCTACACGGGATGGCGGAGTGGGCCATGAAGGATCTCTATATCCGGCGATGGCCCAACAAGCCATTGTTGAGCAGCTACTTTGGCCTGGTGCAGAAGCTGAGCGACGCCTCACCTCGAATCGACGCACTAAGGCATTCTTCCTGTATCGAGGGAGGTTAGATGGCCTTTGCAAGGGCCAAGGTGCACTAGCCGGGGCTTGATCCGACGAATATAGCCACCGCTCCTCCGCCCCCTAGAAAGGAGCATAGTGCCCTGAGCGATACTTCTCTGTAGTGATGGAGGGTGCTCGAGCAATAGAGGCTCAATGTTCAAAAGAAAACATTTATGAGTAAACACGTTGTAATATGTCCGGAGACCTTTGAACGCTTTTGTGGTTATGATGCATGGTTTATCATGTCTTTTATGTTTTGCATTCGCTATAACTCCGGTGTGGCCGTTTTAAACAAAAAGTTGCGAGTCGTCGGCTTCAGCCCCCATGTAGATACTACACGAGATGTCTCTGCCTACGCACTGTGACCCATAGCCGAGATATCGGTACCCAAAGGTGGTAGTGTGAGGGGGACAAGGCAATCAGACCATAGTGCATTATTACTTTCACTTAGTCGTAGGAGCGTGAAAAAGGAATGCGGGGGCTGGTGACTAGCCCTAGTGGCTTGTGATGTTCGGATGAACCGTGGCTAAAGATGGCATCACATGGTTTGTACGAATACCAAACCCAACGTATGACACGGAATAACCTCTAATGAGGTTTTTAATATAACACTTAAGCTCGGATTCGCAGACCGGTTCTCGCATACTATGACAGTCAGTTTTCGGCTTTCTCCCCTGAGGTGCTTGACCAGGCTAGCTAGAAACACAATCGTAGTGGTTCTCCCTTTGCCTTGTTAGTAGAATGAGCAGAACTTAAAGGGGCAAGCATGAGAGCCGGGCAACCCAACTATTGACCCAAGACATAGTTCGGACGCAATGCATATAAAACGAATCTCGAGACGCCGAATGCACAATCGATTGTGCTTAGGGCGATTTTTTAAATTTGAGCCCCGGGTCTATTAGCCAGTTGCATCATAATGTGTACCAAATAGTTTCGCAAGAAGCACTTAAGGAGGGAGTAAATAGAGTATGTATCAGCAAAAAGACAGCAAAGCGGACATTCATGATGGTCTTATATTTTAATCAATAACTCTTGTAGCTCAAATTGCCGAAGCAACTGTTTACAGGTACTTGAAGATGAAATATAAAGTTTTCGGGAGGGGTTGTACCAGGGGTCTTCGATGGGTGGCCTGATGTCGTCGATATGCCCTGTCGTCTGTCCACTCCTGTGCCTCCTAGGGGGTTGCATTCCTTTATGCATAATGGTGTTAGCGAGCGAACCTTGGAAAGAGGATCTTGAGAAGTCGCCGAACTATTGATGGGATTTATGCTTTAACAGGTCCTTGATGGTACCTGTTATGTGTCTGAAGACTTATATTGCAGGTAGTTTGGTCCAGCCGAACACTTGTGCTTTTATAGTTGTTCCCCACAACTGCCCATGGAATCTTAAGTGCAAAGTTGTGCCTTCTAGGCACGTGTTTTGCTGGTATTAGGGTCGTGCAACGGGGAGCAAGTCCCTATTTCTGGGGAGAAGAAGGTTCTAGGAGTTCGGGCTGAAACCGAGCTCGATTCCCAGCTTTACGTGCCTTTATGGCAGATGTCGGCGTTTGCTGATCATCATTGTAATGGAATTCGGCCACAAGGGCCAATGCATGTTCCTCAGTTCGGAGGGAGCGCTCTATGTTGCCGTTGACAGTAATGACCACCTTGGGGCCGGGCATCTTGAGCTTGAGGTATGCGTAATGTGGGACGACGTTAAAGTGAGCGAACGATGTACTGCCTAGCAGGGCATCATAGCCGCTGCAAAGAGGTATTATGTCGAAGATCAAGTCTTCGCTTTGAAATTTATCGGGCGAACCGAACACTACTTACAAGCTTACAGGGCCCGTGCACCTGGCTTCGACGCCTGGGATCACTCCTTTAAAGGTAGTGTTGCTAGGTTTGATCCTTGACGGATCTATACCCATCTTTTTCATAGTGTCTGAGTAAATTAGATTAAGGCTACTTCCTCCATCCATTGGGACTTTAGTGAGGTGATACCCATGTATGTTGGGGTCTAGGACGAGGGCGGCTGAACCCCCATGGCGGATACTAGTCGGATGATCGCGTCGATCAAAGGTGATCGGATACGCCGACCATGGTTTATACTTCGGGGCTACATGCTCTATGGCGTAGACCTCTTAAAGGGCGCACTTCCTCTTATTTTGGGGTATATGAGTGGCGTATATTATATTCACGGTTTTTAACTTTGGAGGGAACTGCTTCTGTCCGCCACCGATCGGACCATGGGGCTCATCCTCGTCCTCGCTGCGTGGGCCCTTGCCATGATCCTCGGTTGTGAGTTTACTGGCCTGCTTGAACACCCAATAGTTACGGTTGGTGTGGTTGGTGGGCATTTCTTGAGTGCCATTGATCTGTCAAGGCCTTTCCATGATCTTGTCCAGCGGGGTGGGTCCGTCGTGATTGCCTTTAGGAGGCTTCTTCCGCTGCCCGGGTCGGGAATTGCGGAAGTCGGTGTTAACGGTCGTGTCATCAGCATCCCTATTGCTGTGCCGACGCTTATTCTTGTTGGGTTTTGGTTTCCCGTTTCTGTCCCGAACTTCGGAGGTTCTGGGATCTTTGGGGTTGTGGCTCCGTTTGCGAGCCAGTTATCCTCGGCCACGCAAAAGTGAGTCATGAGTGATGTAAGGGCAGACATTGTCCTATGTTTATCCTTGCCGAGCTGGCAAGCCAACCATTCACCCTGAATATTGTGCCTAAGGGAGGCTATTGCCTCGGCGTCTGGGCAGTCAACAATCTAATTTTTCTTGGTTAAGAACCGATTCCAGAATTGCCGAGCAGACTCTCCTGGCTTCAAGACGATGTTGCTCGGGTCGGAGGAGTCCGGCGGCCGAACATAGGTGCCCCGGAAGTTAGATCGGAATGCATCCTCTAGGTCCTCCCAGCACTCGATGGAATTTTCGGGGAGGCTGTTTAACCAGTGCTGAGATGGCCCCTTAAGCTTTAGGGGTAGATACTTGATGGAATGGAGATCATTTGCTCGCGCCATGTGGATGTGGAGGAGGAAATCCTCGGTCGATACGGTTGGGTCAGTTGTCCCATCGTATTTCTCTATATTCACAGGTTTGAACCCCTCCAAGAACTGATGCTGCATCAACTCGTCCATGAAGCACAGTGGGTGGGCAGCGCCTCTAACCTGAGCTATGTCGCATCGGTAATTGGCGTCTGTTTTGGCCCGGTTTTGTTCCCAACCTCTATTTTTGTGGTTGAGCCAAGGCCGGTACCCCTCCCATCTATCGGGTGAGTACCCTCTGGATCGGTACATGGATCTTGTATGACCTGCTCTATAGTCTAGGTCGTGTCGCAGGTCGGACCTGTCATCGGGCTCTATTGGCTCTTTTCCCCGTCTTCGTGGTATCGTCATCCTATAACCGGTGTCGCCAGCCGTCTTGTCTCGTCCTCGAGGAGGGCGGTCTGAATTGTTGTATGAGTTATGTTTGCGAGAAGGCGTATCGGTAAGCTCGTCGTTGAATTGTGGGAGCAACATTCGGCATGGATAGCTTTTGGTTTGGTCCAATAGACCGGTACCGTATCCTTCCTCAACTTATAGGACCCTCTTCCATCGATCATTGAGGTTGTCCTGTTCAGCTTTAAGCTGCAGTTCTTTTGCCTTCAGGCTGCGGGTCATGGCTATAAGTTGTTGCCTGAACTATTCCTAATCTTCAAGGTTATTGGGGATGGCAAAGTCATCGCCTTTCGGGATGTCCTCCTTGGCGGGGGCGGCGGGGGGGGGGGGGTAATTGTCGTCCTCGGAATCGTTTAGATCATCGGGTTGTGCTGATCTTCCGGCCTCTCCTAACCCTCTAGCGGGTGTTCGGGGATATCAGGATCGCCGAGGTCTTCCTGGGTATCTCTGTCCCTGGTGCTAGCGATAGCTTTTCTTACCTTTTTCCCTTTGATCATTTATGCGGCTTCCGTCACCTTGACGGCGCTTCACCCGATTTGTCGCCATCATTTTTAGGTGTGTGCTCACCATTAGCGGCTAGAGTGTTCACCATGTAGACATCGTACGTGGAGGTGGCAGCCCATCGCCCCGTGTTAATGGGGGTGGGAGTGCAATATTCCTCATCCATGTCTTCTACTACCTCCGAGGCGTAGTCCACCATGTTGGTTAAATCCTCGATGGTGTCTATCAAGTGGGTGGTGGGTGGGATGAAAAATTCTTCATGACCCGCCTTGAGGCCTATCTGAGCATGGATCGGGGTTGGGTCGTCAGTAATTTTCATTGACAAGATCTGATCTAGGGCCTCGTTGAGTGTCGAGAGCTCGATCGGGTCAACCTGCTCAGAGCTTTCGGAGTTAACCTTCGAAGCATCCGTAGGGGAGTGTTCGGTAAGAACATGTATTCAGGCATCTGGCACTATGGCCGGATCTGGACTAAAAGTCAAGTCATCGTCGGGGTGGATCCCATGGGCGGGACCGAAAGCGAAATCCGAGGTTAAAGCCTCGGAGTCTTCGGGAGTGGCAGGCGAGACTGCGAGCCCGGTTAGCGAAAGATTGCCCCGAGAGTCTACGGAGAACTCTAGGTTCCCGAATCTGACCTCTTGGTCAGGGGTGAAACTCCCAACCCGGCCAAGACGGCCGGTCGGTTCAGTGTGCAGCACAATGCTTCCAAAAGCGAAGATCTGTCCGAGGACAAAAGTCTCCATGTTGCGTACTTTGTTGATGACAACACGAGCCATCGACTCCTTTGGCAATCACAGCAGAACTCTCAATGAAAGCTCCAATGTTGGTGTCAAAACCGACGGATCTCGGGTAGGGGGTCCCGAGTTCTGATACTAGGATCGATGGTAACAGGGGACGAAGGAGACAATGTTTACCCAGGTCCGGGCCCTCCTATGGAGGTAAAACCATACGTCCTGCTTGATTATATTGATGATATGAAGGTTGCAGAGTTGATCTACCTCGACATCGAATAGCTAAACCCTAGATGAGTTGTTCGTTGTCCTACAACCTAAAACCCTCCGGCTTATATAGACGTCGAGGGTCCCTAGGGTTTACACATGGTCAGTTACACATCGAATGGAAAAACATGCCTATCCACTATTCCAAACTTGGAGGACACACCATGATTCCGGAAGCTTCCTTCCTGGTGACAAGGCCTTCGGTCAATCTAATGCTCGATAAACGGCCCATATAGTCCGGCCCATGAGAAACAGGTCGGCCTCCTGAGGACCCCTTAAACCAGGACTCCTTCAGCGGGGTCGGAGGGGGACACTACTAGGGAAAAGCCTAGCAGTAGTGCTGGTTTTTGGGCTAGCAGTAGCGCTGGTGCCCACACTACTGCTACGGCGCTACAACTAACTTGTAGCAGTAGCGCGGTTCAGACATGCGCTACTGATATCCTTACTTAGTAGTAGTGTGGGTCGGGGCCAGCACTACAGGTAGATACTTGTAGCGCTCTGAGCTAGTCGGTATCGCTATCAAAACTGGCGGATCTCGGGTATGGGGTCCCGAGCTGTTAAACTAGAATCAATGGTAACAAGAGACAAGGGGGACGATGTTTACCCAGGTTCGGGCCCTCCTTTGGAGGTAATACCCTACGTCATGCTTGATTGTATTGATGTTGTGAAGGTTACAAAGTCGATCTACCTCGAGATCAAATAGCTAAACCCTAGATGAGTTATCCCTTATACAACCTAAGACCCTCTGGCTTATATAGACGCCTAGTCTACCTAGGGTTTACACATGGTTGGTTGCACATCCAAGGAAAAAACATGCCTATATACAGTCGACAACTTGGACGACACGCCACGGCTCCTTGAATCTTCCACCCTGGCAACGGGGCCCTTGATCATCCAATGCTCACCTTGCGGCCCATACAGCCTGGCCCATGAGAAACAGGTCGGCTATCCGAGGACCCCTTAATCCAGGACTCCCTAAGTAGCCCCCCGGACTAGCCTTCAACGCCGATGTATATCCGGATAATCTTCGCATGTCATAATCTTCAGCTTGCAAGGCGAGTCCCCTACTCCTTCTTGTTCTGCAACCGACCAGTCATCGGTGAAATCCCAAGCGTCACTCGCTCGCCACGTCCATTATAATAACTGTAAGCATTTCTCGATTTTTGCGGATCATGGGGAGACGAGTGGTTAAGTGATTTTTTTAGAAGACTACCCCTCTGCAAGGGAGGCACCACTCAATAAAGAAAACAAAAATTGTGGTGTGAGCCACATCCTCTTACTCCTCTCCATCAGAAAAACTCTAAGCATAAGATCACCACGAAAAATATGGCGAGCGCTCCCAGTTCTTCCTCACGCACTTACGGCTCCCGTCCAAGGGATTGGACCAGCTACTCCATGTCGCTCCTCCGTCTGCGTAATCTGGAGACCTAGGCGTACCTCACTTCTTCGGATCTGGCAGTGACCCGCGTAGGCTTATCTTCATTCAACGATGAAGTTTTTGCGGAGAATTTCCCCAATCCACAAAGGGGGAACGTGTATGCTTCGTGCCCGTTCTTCTGTGGGGTCTCGGGTTTCCCATTCACCCGTTCTTGACAGGGTTACTGGAACTTTACGGGATCCAGCTCCACCATCTTACCCGAGGGTCTATCCTGCACATCTCGTGCTTCGTCGCCCTCTGCGAAATGTTCCTGAGGTGCAAGGCACATTTTGAGTTGTGGAGGAAGTATTTCTGCCTCATTCCTCAAACTCGGGACAAGACAATCTTGGAGGTCGGCAGAGCCGAAGTATGCCGCATAGCGGGAACGGGGTATCCGGTGGGAACACTAAAGGAGTCCGAAGAATGGTCTTTGGAATGGTTTTATATCGAATACGTCCCCCTGTTCGATCCAGCTCAGAGGGGTCTGCCCGAATACTCCAATGCCCCATTGAAGAATAGGTACAACTGACAGCCGAAGAGTTCGTCCCAAGAGGGCAGCATTAAAGTGCAATGCTTGGTAGCCCACGTGAGGATAATAGCCCACCATAATCTGTCCATAACTGACGTCATGGCTGCCACCATCACCCGTTGTGTGCAGCCTCTCCAACAGAGGATACACCCCTTGTGGCGTTACAACGGGACAAGCGACACCACACGCTCCTGAAGACTGGGCCCTGCCAATGAGACAGCGTTGGCCGCCGCACTTGCCAACCTATACAAAGGGGAGAAAGAAGATTTTATTCGGTGATTGACCAAGGAGAGATATTCAAGCCACAACCCCATTGAATGGGTAAGCCTTTCACCTCTATGAACACAGTTCGGGTTTCCATTTTGTGCCTTTTTTACCGAAGTCTTTAACTTCATGTGACCAGGGCTGGAGAAGCTTCGTCAAGACACTTAACTGTCCGGCTCCTCAGCCCGAAGACTATTCCCACGATGATGATCTAGGCTTTCATGAGGACCCGGATCTGTCAATTGAGTTTGAAGACGGGGTCTTCTACCAGGAGAGTCTCGACCGCTCCAAGGTGTCTATCATAGCCAACTACCATGGATCGTTCCCTTCTCCTGCCACAAATAAGAAGAAGAAAAGCTCGTCCCACAAAAGGCAGGCATCCCTCCAATGCCCCGAATGTGCTGGCTCCTACTCCCAAGCGTCGTCGATCCGCACGTCATACGTGGGCAACGGAGGTAGTGCTCGGACCGGAAAACAACAGCGATTCGACAAACAAGCTGGCTGTGAGGACGAGTCCGTCTACTCGCTCAACCCAAAGGTATTTCGTTCGGCTGTTTATTTATTATCACAACTGATAGATCCTCATAGAAGATTTTATATCGAAATTCACAGGTGAGAAACTCAGCCTTCCCTTGTCGAGGAGGTCTCCGGGGAAGCTCAAAATTCCAGAGCTTCGACTCATGCTGAACCTGCTAAATAGGTTCCCGTGGCCAATCTGGCCCCTGCCGATTCCGGTGACGCTATGTCCGTTACCAAATTTGAAGTAGGAAGCGCCATGAATCATCGGCGGTGACGAGAGGCCCTACGTCACCCAATATTCTCTGAAAAGGAGTTCGATGCTCTACGCATAGAGGACACGCACATCGGTGCTGCCCGAGCTGGGTTCGGAGAAGCTATGAAATTAATATTGTCCAGCCTGCACGTAAACAATCGGTTTTGTAGAGTCCGGACATTCATGTAAACCCTGCAGCCCCCGAGCCTTAAATTGGTTGGAACGACCGAATTAAGGGTCCTTGTGTTGTTTTATTGCTAATGCAGGCCTCGAAGTAGCAAAGCGAGCAACTAGCCAAGGAACTAGAAGACGGTCGAGCACAGGTGGAATCTGTGAAGGCCGAACTGGAGCAAGGGAAGAGCTTTACTCGGGAGGCACGTGGTGAGTATATCCGTGCTGCTAATCTTAGTATACTCCCATGCTGACGCAAGGATACTCTTTAGCAGCTGAATCAATAGGGCAAATGCAAAAAGATTTGGATGCAGCCCGAGAATCTCAGCGATACGCCGAGTCCCAGCACGAGGCAGGCTGTCGTGTTTTGAACAGTCTCGAGGCAGAGAATAAAAAACAGGCCGAAGAAATTGAGAGTTTAAAAACTCAATTGACCCAGGCCCAAGAAGACAAACAGAAATTACAGAGGGGAATGTTTGGTAAGTGTGATTCTAAATTCGGCAAGTACTTCTTATAGATGAAGTATAATAAGCATGCCTTTGCCTCATGTATAGGTCTCCTATGTGGGCGACCTGAAGAAGAGATCGGATCCAACTGGGGGAACCTTCTGAAGAAGCTTTCCACTCTTCATGAGCGTACTCGGAAGGCTATGAAAAGCATGATAAAGGTGCTATAGCCTACTGAGCAACCTCCGGAGGGAATGACCGAACTATTCAATCGATTCAAAAGAGCCCGAAGTATGTTCGAGTTGTGGAAGACATCGGCTTGTCGGGAGGGAGCACGGGAGGCGTGGGCGATGATCAAGACCAGCTATACTGGACTTAACCCCGAGCGTATGGCTCAGGTTGGGCCAGGAGGTTTAGATGGACAAGAAGTGCCGCTTCACCTAGTGTACGACCAAGTTATGCCTGTCGCCTGTCTTTCGCAAGAAGACTGCTCCCTGGACACTATAATCGACAATCTCGATCAGTAGCCGAATGTATGATTATATGTAACTATGTACGAATAATCGAGTAGTTGCTCCATCTATGTTGTAAACTTTGTCTTAACTGGCCATCGGCTTCTGCCTCCTGTGCTAAGAGCTCAGGAGTGTTCCTCATAATTTATCACCCTAGAAGAGTGGATTATGTTCGGGGAACTAGACAATCCGGGCATTTGGTGAAGACAGACAAAAAGCACACATGGAGATATGTTATATTATGGCTTAGCGTAAGAAACATCTTCCGAAGAAAATAGTAACTCTATCGATACCTTTCTTCAGGTTTCTACGAAGATCGTAGGTAGAAGACCGTATACTGCTAGTATGCGGCTAGGGGCTTTTGATAGAGAAGAAGCCCAAGTAGTGGTGATAACAAACATAGCAGTCTTAATTGCTTCCGTCACAGCCGACCAATTGTCTACCTAAGATAGTTAGCTTTTGGCTTCACCGGTCTGAGGTACATGTCTCAATGAACTAGTCATAACAATCGCAGAGGTGCTCCCTTTACCCTCTAGCCGAACAATCGGGAACGTAGAGGGTAAGCACAGGAGCGAGGCAACCCAGCTTGGCAAAGTCTTAGTTTGAATTGATGCATATGATGGCTTAAGCAAGACAAAGGAAACATGTGTACACAAGAAATGTGGATAAATGCTTATAATATAAAAGCGTTGGCTTCGGAAAGAAGCCCCCAGGTGCTATGTTCGGATTTGACACTTAAAGGTGTAAGCCGAGAAACTTAGTACAAGATCGGTTGAACCGAAAGAAGAGGAAAAAAATCAATCCTACCAAACAGCAGAGTGGGAGGGGAAAGAAAAAGGGAAAGAAAAGTAAAAATAAAAAAGGGAAAAAAGTGTGACGACACCGGTTTATCCGTAGAAGCACCAAAGACGAGCTGCGTTCCACGGGTTTGGTTCAAGGCGATTATCCGATGGGTTCCAAAGATGGTAAGCTCCTCCCGTGAGTACTTCGTCAATTATGAAGGGGCCCTCCCATTTGGGGTTGAGTTTATGCTTCTGCTTCTTCAGGAGTCGTAAGACGAGTTCGCCCACGTTGTATGCTTTTGCCCTGACCTCCCTACTCTGGTAACGTCGGACCTGTTGTTGGTAAAAAGTAGAGCGAGACCGAGCTATGTTGCGGTCTCCTTCTAAGGCATCTAGGTCATCCTATCGATCTAACTCGGCTTCCTTTTCCTCGTACATGTGCACCCTTGGTGCGTCATGAATGATATCATAGGGGAGGACTGCTTCTGCCCCATAGACCATGAAGAATGGTTTGTATCTCGTTGACCTGTTCGGAGTGGTGCGCAGGTCCCATAAAACGGAGTCGAGCTCCTCCACCCAATGACAGTTGGACTCATGAGGAGATTGGACAAAATTTGGCTTGATGCCGCTCATGATGAGACCGTTTTCTCGTTCGACTTGTCCATCGGTTTGTGGATGATACACTCATGCGTCATCGAGCTTGATGCCCATTTTTGCGCCCTAGTCCTTGACCTCTTGGGCCATGAAGTTGGATCCATTATCCATTATTATACTGTGCAGGACACCGTAATAGTGTACCACAACGGATATGAAGTCAATTACTGGTCCAAACTTGGCCGATTTAACGGGCTTTGCCTCTATCCATTTGGTGAACTTGTCAACCATGACCAGTAGATATTGACACTTCTTGGTCCCCTCCCCTTTAATTGGTCCGACCATGTCCAGCCCCCAGACCGTGAAAGACCAGGTGATCAGAATAGTCCGAAGAGTTGTTGGGGGCATGTGACTTTGATTTTTGAAAAGTTGACACCCCACGCAGTGTTTGACAAGTGATTGGGCGTCCGCCTGTGCAGTGGGCCAAAAGAAACCAGCTCGGAAGGCCTTGCTGACCAAGGCTCTTACTGCAGCATGATGACTGCCCGTCCCAGCGTGGACTTCAGCCAAGAGTTGTCATCCTTCTTCCTTAGATATGCACCGCTGTAGTATTTCGGTGGTGCTTTTATTATATAACTCGCCATGTGTACCTTGTAGTTTTTGGATCGCCGAATTATGCGTCGCGCCTCTGTCTGATCGTCGAGGAGTTCTTTGCGAAGAAGGTAGGCGAGAAAGGGCTCGGTCCATGACATGATTACTGTCATGACCTCATGGCCCGAAGGCGTTTTTAATTTCTTCTAACGCGGCTGCTCCTTCGCTGGTCCACTCGGAATTGTTGGTCCATTTCAGCAGCTTATAGAGCGGTAGAGCCTTTTCTCTGAGGCGAGATATAAAGTGGCTTAGCGCCGCTACGCAACCAGCCAACCTCTGGACATGCTTTAGCTCTGTGGGAGTTGCAAGTTCTGATAGAGCACGGATCTTATCCGGATTCACTTCTATTTCTCCATGGGAGATGATGAATCCGAGCAGTTTACCGACGGGAACTCTGAATACACATTTTTCCGGATTGAGTCGTATGTCATACTCGTGCAGGCTGGCAAAGGTTTGCCGTAGGTCGTCGATCAACTGGCCAATGTGTTTGGTTTTGACTACCACGTCATCCACGTATGCCTCGACTGGCTTACCAACTTGTTTCGCGAGATAAGTCTGGATCATGCGCTGGTATGTAGCCCCAGTGTTTTTAGCCCAAAGGGCATTGTGTTGAAGTAGAATAGCTCGTAGGGGTGATGAATGCAGTTGCAGATTGATCGGATTCCTTCATTTTAATTTGATGGTATCCGGAATAAGCGTCAAGGAAACACAATGAGTCGTGTCTGGCCGTGGCATCGATGATCTGGTCTATGCGCGGTAGGGGGAAAGGGTCCTTAGGGCAGGCCTTGTTGAGATCTTTGAAATCGACGCAATGCCACCAGGATTTGTCTTTCTTTGGTACCATCACCAGATTTGCCAACCATTCGGGGTGCTTAATCTCCCGAATGAATACGGCTTCTAGAAGTTTAGCTAATTCTTCACCTATAGCTTGTCGTTTGGGTTCGGAAAAGCGGTGCACAGTCTACTTCACACGCATAAGCCTGCAGTGACGTTCAGACTATGTTTTGCCAGCCGTCGTGGGATTCCAGGCATATCATAAGGATGCCACACAAAGATTGCCCCGTTTTCCCGTAAAAATGTCCGCAACACTTTGTCTATAATGGGATCGAGCTGAGCTCCGATGGACGCTGTCTTGTTGGGGTCCGTCGGGTGTACTTGAAATTTAACGATTTCATTTGCGGGTTTAAAGGACGTGGGGTTGGGCCTTTTGCTAAGGATCACGTCGTCCTTGTCAACTGTTGACCAAAGTGCGATCAGTTGTTCTGCAGCAAAGGTCTTGGCTAGTGCCTCGAGGGCCAGTGTTGTTGTTTTGTTTTCGGCCCTGATGGCTATGTTCGGATCACTATCAATTGTGATTACTTCGTTTTGTCCTGGTATATTTAGTTTCATATGCCCATAACTAGGTATAGCCTGGAGTTTTGTGAATGTGTCATGTCCCAACAGGGTGTGGTAGCCGCTGGGGAAGGGTACGATATGGAAGAGGAGCTCTTCGGATCGGTTGTTTTCGGGCGTGCCGAACACTACGTCCCGAACATCGCGCCTCTTTCCCTGGAATGAGGCCTCGAAAAGTCATGGTTCTATGCTTGATTTGAGATCGGTCGAACTGCATTTTTTCCAGGGTGTCTTCGTAGATCAGGTTTAAACCACTACCGCCGTCCATTAGCACCTTGTGTAACCTGTAGCCATCGATGATGGGGTTCAGGACTAGTGCGGCCGGTGAGTGACCGAGAAGAATGGCTGGTCGGTCAGTATCTCCGAAGGTAATGGGGATGTCTGCCCATGCACTTGTTTCTGCCACATGGTAGACCTATTCGAGTTCTTTAAGAGCTCTGTTCCTTCTGTTCCTTGAGGGGAATGTTTCGTAGATCGTCGGGACTTTGGCATTGCATTCGGGTGACAATTTGGAGCGCCTATTCGGTGGTAGCGCCTCCAGAATGGCCTCACCGCTTTTTGCGACCTACCTAACGACCCAGCAAGCTCTAATGTTGTGAGTCAGGTTTGTGTTAAGCAACACGGAATGTATAGGGCATGGTTTGTCCAACATCCCGTCAAGGATAGTACTGACCCCTCTAAGGGGCATGTTCCTCTTTTAGGTGGGTTCGAATTTGGATGTCCGCTTTGGAGGTATCCTATTTTTCTGATCTCCTCTAGGGTGTTTGGGAAAGGTTGGTTTCAAAAATAACCGGTCGGCTTGCCAAGTGCTTTCCATGGCACAATATTTCTGTACCAAGTGTGATAGCTTGGCAAAGTGATGAATGTGTCGGCGAGCCAGGGCATTAATAATCCCTTCATCATGGCAATTGTGTTTCAACGTTGCCATTATCACTAAGACCTTTTTCTCTGCTTCTGGCGAGCAGGAGTCTAGCCCAAAAAATGATGAACTGAATCTCCTCGTAATTGTTTAATTTCCCGTAAGTCCGAAGATTTGGGCTTTGGTGCGATGCTGGGATGATCAGCTTTGGTGGTGGGTGGGAAAAATTTGATTCCACGCCACATTGTGAGTTCGAAATCGCGGGCTCCAAACTATGTGCCAGATCAGGGACCGACACCGGTCCATCTCTAGAGCGAACTCCGACGTTTGGGTTATAGATGAGGTCTCGATGAGCGGAGACCGGGGTATAAGCCGTTTTTAATTCCGGTCACGGGGGGACGAGCCCCCAGTCGAACACTCGACGTGGCGGCTAGGTGGGTGACCATGGGGACGTGAATCTCCTTGTTGTCGGGTCTAAGTCCGAGCCGGTCATAGACCGGAACCTGGTCATCAGACATACGCATGGTCTCAATCCAATCAAACGGCTCATTTAAAAACGAGGCGATGGTAGGATGTGTGTCGCTGACGCGAGTGGAGTCGATATGCGGCGTCGTAGTTCCGGAGCAACACGAGAGCGGATCCGAATCGTGATTAACCATGGTAAATCCCGTCACAATGGCCGGATTGGGCGTTCTAGACAGCCCAGGGGTGACGACTTCGTCTAAAGAGGGGCCCAACGTCTTCGACGTCGAGAGCTGCGGGCTTCTTGGTAAGAGTCGAGGGTTCTATCAAGAAGAGTTCTCCCCCATGAATCAGTGATAAACTCTAGGGTTCCGAACTTGATTCTTAGGTCAGGGAAAAAGTTTCCGATCCGGCCAAGGTGGCCGATCGTGTCGGCGTGCGACAAGATGTCGCCGCTCGTGAGAATCTAATGAGAGGTGAGAGTCCTCTGGCCACAGATCTTGTGGCTTGTAGCGAGGCGAGCCATCGATTCCTTTGGCGATCGCAGCAAAATTCTCAATGAAAGCACCATTGTTGGTGTCAAAACCGGCAGATCTCGGGTAGGGGGGTCCCGAGCTGTGAGACTAGAATCAATGGTAACAGGAGACAAGGGGGACGATGTTTACCCTGGTTCGGGCCCTCCTATGGAGGTAATACCCTACATCATTCTTGATTGTATTGATGATGTGAATGTTACAGAGTCGATCTACCTCGAGATCAAATAGCTAAACGCTAGATGAGTTATCCCCTCTAGAACCTAAAAAACCCCGGCTTATATAGACGACGAGGGTACCTAGGGTTTAAACATGGTTGTTTGCACATCGAAGGAAAAAACATGCCTATCTACGGTCAACAACTTGGAGGACACACCACGGCTCCTTGAAGCTTCCACCCTGGCGACGGGGCCCTTGATCATCGAATGCTCACCTTGCAGCCCATACAGTCCGGCCCATGAGAAACAGGTTGGCTATCCAAGGACCCCTTAATCCAGGACTCCCTCAGTCGGTGCTGCTGCTTCTTGTTGACCAACGCTACTGCTAACATCACCTATATTTTTTTGCTGCGTATTTGCGCTATAATACATGTTTTATATAGTAGTCTAATCATATCATAAACATACAATATGCTCATCATATCATACACATAATAGTCTCATCATATCATCACATCATCCGACACAAATCATGTTGTCTCTCATCATAATCTCGATATAGCGATACAAGTTAAGTGACATGTCTCGAATACAAGCAACTACATGTTCATCATGTACACATGTTTCATCATCTATATCTAAACTAAGAAATAGATGAGAAGAGAGATCACTATGAGAAAGAGCATGATAATGTAGTAGTTCTTGAGGCGCATGTTCCTTTCCCTCTCCCCCGCTAGCGTGAACCTCAAGTAACTATCTTCCGCTTCGGCTCTGCTATCAAACCCTCTATGGCGGCTTCCCGGGAACAGGTAAACCTGGGCCTGACACTCAGGCATGTTGTCGTACACTCCTGGAACCTTCCCTACGAACACAACGTGCCACTTCTTCCCCATCGATGATCTATATTCCTGCATCGTCACATGATGATACTTCATCGATAATATGCAACATAATATATAGTTTAGCAACACAAAGAGACAGGGTTAGCAAAAATAGAAGCGACATATCGTAAACATAAATAACAAAGTTCATTGTATCCAAACTAATTAACTAGAGTGATCTATGCTAGTTCAGGAGGACGGTTTAATTACATCACAAAGTTTCATCATGCATAAATTCAAAGTTTCGTCATAGAGAAAGTAGTGACTAAACGGACACTTTGTCATCGTCAATTACTCCAACGGCTTCAGGTCGAGACGCTAAGCGGCTACGCGTGTTCGGGCGTCTTCCCGCGACATTTGCCCTTCTTTGTAAAACATCCCTGTTTTTTGATGACCTCCTTCATGATGACTTTGGCAAGTTCATGATGGATGTGATAGAAATTCTCTTGTAGTCGATGATTCGATACATTTCCTAGTTTCTTGGCCCATTGCAGAATATCGGCATCGTCGGGTTTAGCTGACATGCAATACATTTCCACCCCTTTGGCCGTAGCTAAAGATAGCACTGTTGAGAATACCCTTGATGTGTGTGGAATCCTTTTTCTTTATGTTCTCTGACGAGTCCAAGTAAAGAGCGTGGGAATCGGGGGTAAAGAATGATGAGACAGTGCACCCCTCACTACGCAAAATGAGTACACCTCAAATTAGCCTCCACGCATGCAAATGAATGATTGACATTTAAAAATTATGTATGTGTCACAGAGGATATTCGCGGATGACTTACATGGGATGGTAAGGCAGAGAATCGTCTCATTGTCCTTATTGGCGACCATCAAATCGGTGATGTAGTTCCTCGCATATTAACGGTGCTCTGCGCATGCTCTCAAGAAACTCTCATGCATAATGTACGGGTCCATGACTGAGATATAAGATATTTGCTCACGCCTGACGATGTAGTTCATGTGCAAGGCATAAAGGCGTACAAACGTAAAATCCAGCTTTGTCATGGGAAACATGTTGAAGAGGTAATCAAATCAAAGGAAGAACTTATCCGCGGGAAATGTCTGGACGTACAACCTTTGCCGCGACACGTTAACCACGTAGAGCGGGTATCCTAGATTTTTCGAGAAGATAAGCATTTTCTCTCTCGAGAACACATCGTCATGAAGTCCCCTTAGATCACTATCTACGGCCTCTAGCGTTGCCTTATGTAGGATCAGATCACCGGGGACATGGAAATTTTTGCGGCACCTTTGATAGGTATATGGTCTACACCCCGAGGCTACGGAGGCAGCTAGTTAATGGAAGCAGCTTTGGCGTCAGTAGGGCCTTTCCTCGGTCTCTTCTTATGCTTCTTTGGTACCAGATGGGAGCCTATCATACCGTCCGTGACCATTGCTCCCAGTATTATCGGGCTCAACATTGCACGACCCTCACATTGTTGTTGCTGGGTTGAGGCGGCATCTAGAGGCATCTCCTATGAGGATTGCATGAATAGAGACTTCTTGGAATTAGTCTTAAGACGTTCCTGCTCTGGCAATTCAGGCATCAACTCATCACGCTCAAAGCCCGAGTCATACTGCTGAGCCATCAATCCTTCATCATCATAGCCGCCGGTATTGAGATACCATAGAGGATCATCATCCTCGTCCATGACATCATCCATTGCTTCTTCGACGGCGGCGACGTCATCAGCCACTAATGGAGCCTCTTCCTCACGTCGTCCGCTATCACCCGGGACGACAGACGCCGCTAATAATTGGGTTGGTGGTGTGGTGGTGTTCATACCTTGCCAAGGCTTGGTCATTGGCGTGCTCCCAGCTCTAGACGAAGGAGACTCTTCGGCCACAACAGGACCCAACTCTTGTAATCGCCAAGCCATAGTGGGCTCTCGTCGGCATCTTCGCCTAGTGATGCCAGAGGATCCAAATTCTTGTGGCCTGCTTTAACACTGGCCACGAAAACCTTGAAGACGTCAGGGGGCATTGGCCGGCTATGGAACGAGCATTCCTTCGACTTCACTATCGTCGCCTTTCCCACATCCACCTTCTGGCTGCTGATGGTCTACAGTATGGTGGATGGGGTGTCGTCAGCCTGCGAAGACATGTCTGCAACGTCAGACATCCAAAATGCAATGGAAATGGAAGACTATATATATGTTGAAGAGGGACAATGTGATAGGTAGTTACCGTGAGGGTGTCAAGCTCAGCCAAAGACGAAGCCCCACCGACCACGCGAGAGACGGAGGACAGGCTCCTATGAGCAGGTGCGGGAGTAGTTGCGTGAGCAAGTGCGGTTGCATGAGCAGGTGCTGGTGCGATGTTCACCGAGTTGCTCCTACGCAGGTGCATGCCATAGATGTCTTCGCGGTTACCAGACCCCCGCCTTTCTTGTTGATAGCCATGTTTCCTGCTATTAAGTCTGCTTGTTTAATTATAGACCTAATAAAATGAATAATCGCATAAAAAGGCCTATGTTTTGCCGGAATGTTCATTCATTCCCGTTCCGGTAAATCCCGGCACTTGATATGTCCTAGTTTCTGGCACAAGTCATGACAAATTCAAGGAAAATTTCAGATGAATTTCATGACAAATTCAAGGTAAACCCCCGCCTTTGCTAAAAAGTAGACAAATCGAGTGCCTCAAATTTGCCGTAACGAAAATGAATCAACATTCCGGCAAAACATACGCCACTCGAAATCAGATCTGTTGCAAACAATGTTCAAATATCCATCTTCTACACCGCAACACATGTCCAAATATCCATCTAGTGTTTGAAAACTACCACAACAACAACAACAAAGCCTTTAGTCCCAAACAAGTTGGGGTAGGCTAGAGGTGAAACCCATAAGATCTCGCAACGAACTCATGGTTCTGGCACATGGATAGCAGTCTTCCATGCACCCCTGTCCATGGCTAGTTCTTTGGTGATGCTCCAATCCTTCAAATCTCTCTTTACGGACTCTTCCCATGTCAATTTTTGTCTACCCTGACCTCTTTTGACATTATCAGCACACTTTACCATCCGCTATGCACTAGGGTTTCTGGAGGCCTGCGCTGTATATGCCCAAATCATCTCATACTATGTTGGACAAGCTTCTCTTCAATCGGTGCTACCCCAACTCTATCTTGTATATCATCATTCCTGATTCGGTCCTTCCATGTGTGGCCACACATCCATCTCAACATGCGCATATGTGCCATACCTAATTGTTGCACATGTCGCCTTTTAGTCGGCCAACACTCAATGCCATACAACATTGTGGGTCAAACCTCCGTCCTATAGAACTTGCCTTTTAGCTTTTGTGGTACTCTCTTGTCACAAAGAATGCCAGAAGTTTGGGGCCACTTCATCCAGCTGACTTTAATTTGACGGTTCACATCTTCATCGATATCCCCATCCTTCTGCAACATTGACCCGAAATATCGAAATGTGTCCTTCTGAGGCACCACTTGCCCATCAAGGCTAACATCTTCCTGCTCCTCGTGCCTAGTAGTACTGAAAGTTCACCTCCAAGGTTTGTCTCCATAACTCCAACTTCCTGTTGACCCCTTCCGACTATCGTCGACTAGCAACACATCATCCGCAAAGAGCAAACACCATGGGATATCTCCTTCTATATCCCTTGTGACCTCATCCATCACCAAGGAAAAAAGATAAGGGCTCAAAGTTGACCCCTGATGTAGTCCTATCTTAATCAGGAAGTCATCAGTGTCGCCATCACTTGTTCGAACACTTGTCACAACATTATCATACATGTCCTTGCTAAGGGTAATTAGTGGGACTTTGTGTTTCTCCAAGGCCCACCATGTAAAATTCCGCAGTTTCTTATCATAGGCCTTCTGCAAATCAATGAACACCATATGCGGGTCCTTCTTTTTCTCCCTGTATCTCTCCATAAGTTGTCGTACCAAGAAAATGGCTTCCATGGCTGACGTCCCAGGCATGAAACCAAACTGGTATTTGGTCACGCTTGTCATTCTTCTTAAGCCGTGCTCAATGACTCTCTCACATAGCTTCACTGTATGGCTCACTAGTTTAATTCCACGGTAATCAGTACAACTCTAAACTCCCCCCTTGTTCTTGAAGATTGGTACTAATATATTCCATCTCCATTATTCTAGCATCTTGTTTGCCTGAAAAAAAGACGTTGACAAGTTTGGTTAGCCAAACTATCGCTATGTCCCCGAGGCCTCTCCACACCTCAGTGGGATACAATTAGGGCCCAACGCCTTGCCTCCATTCATCCTCTTTAAAGCCTCCTTGACCTCTGACTCCTGGATTCGCCGCACAAAACGTATGCTAGTAGCATCAAAGGAGTCGTCCGGTTCAATGGTAGAGCTCTCACTCTCCCCATTGAACAACTTGTCAAAGTACTCCTGCCATCTATGCTTAATCTCCTCGTTCTTCACCGGGAGTTGATATGCTTCGTCCTTGATGCACTTGATTTGGTCAACATCCCCCATCTTCCTCTCTCGGATCTTGGTCATCCTATAGATGTCCCTTTTGCCTTCCTTCGTGTCTAACCGTTGGTAGAGGTCCACATACGCCCAACTCCTTGCTTCACTCGAAGCTCGCTATGCGGCCTTCTTTGCCATCTTGTACTTTGAAAGCACATTTGCTCCCTTGGTGGTTTTGGTGATTAATAACAACATATAAGTCATTGAACTAATGTTTCCACCAAGTATATTTCAGGACAAGTTCAATGATAGGAATGGCCAGAGGATTGTGGAATTACCCCAAGATGCAAGGAAATAGGTTGGCCAAGCTTCAAGCAAGAGGACTCTACATTTTAAATTTGTGAGAAATCATTTTGAGTCCATAGGAAAGCCAATACTATCAAAAGGGGGTAAAGTTTTGATTATGGACAATATGCTCAAACGTGCACAAGTGACAGACACCAAAACATCCCCAAACCCTCCCACCAAAGTCTGTCCTAAGCCAAATATGCAAAATCGGTGCAACCAACATTCTTATCCCGGTGCCACCGATTCTAAACCCTAGACAGACTTAGCCAAACCCTAAAACATTGGTGCAGCCGACACTGCACTCGGTGCCACCGAGTTGGGTTGCCCAGATTCTATTACGCAAGTTCTCATTTTCGGTCCGATCGAATATGGTGAATCGGCGTCACCGAGATTGGTAAATCTGACCGTTGGTCACCTTGTTGGTGAAACCGAGAATTTTATATTGGTCCCTGTGAGATTCAAAAGTTGCCACGTTTGGTCACTTCGGTACCACCGAGATTTACACACCGGTGTTACCGAGTCTGACTTATTGTGTGTAACGGTTGGATTTTTGGGGATGCCTATATATAGCCCTTCACCACCACCCACTCGAAAGTGAAGCACTCAAAAATGTTCCATACCTATCCTACTCAGTTTTCTGAGAAAGAACCACCTACCCTTGTGTTGAGGTCAAGATCTTCCACTCCAATCATATGGATCTTGATTTCTAGCCTCCCGAAGTTGCTTTCCACCAATCCCATCTCTTCTACCAAGCCAAATCTGTGAGAGAGCGATTGTGTGTTGAGGATTCTATCATCTTGAAACACAAGAGCAAGGTGTTCATCATCATTACCGAGACTATTACCTTTTGGAGGGTGGTGCCTCCTAGATTGGTTAGGTGTCACTTGGGAGACTCCTACTTCATGTTGTGGAGTGAACCAAGAAGTTTGTAAGGGCAAGGAGATTGCCTACTTCATGAAGATCTACTCATAGTGAGGCTAGTCCTTCGTGGACGGAAGCCGCATGGAATAGTTAAGGTTGCTTCTTCGTGGAACCCTCCATGGGTAGAGCCCTCCGTGGACTCTCACGACCGTTACCCTCCATGGGTTGAAGACTCCATGAACAGGGATGTATGATGGCACCACCTATCGGAACCACGGGAAAAATCATCGTGTCATCACTTGTGTTTGCTTTCCTAACCCTCTCTTTACTTATATGTGCAATGTCTTTATTTTCCGCTGCTACACTCTTAGACATGCATGTGTAGGGTGTTACTTGATATGTTATGAATGCTAAAACTTGCCAAGAATTAAAATTGGGAAAAGGCAAAACTTTTATTTGGTCAAGTAGTCTAATCACCCCCCATCTAGACCTACTTTCGATCCTACAAGTGGTATCAGAGCTTTGGTCTCCATTGGATTGGTTTCACAACCTAGGAGAAGTATGGCATCTAGTGAGGAAAATTATCACCGTAGAGGTCCGTACTTTGAAGGCACTAATTTTGCTAGTTGGAAGCATAAAATGAAAATGCCTTTGCTTGGTCATAATCCTGTCATTTGGGTTGTTGTTCGTGTTGGCTTGCAAGGTGAATTCTTTGCGGATGGAAAGGAACCGGATCGTGAAGCGTCTGCGGATGAATTGAAGATGTTGCAACTCAATGCTCAAGCATGTGACATTCTCTTCAACTGTCTATGTCCTGAAGAATTCAACAAAATCAGCCGTCTTGAACATGCAAAAGAGATTTGGGATACTTTGGTTGATATGCACAAAGGAACTGTGTCCATGAGAGAATCCAAGTTAGATGTTCTTCAAGGTCAACTTGACAAGTTCAAGATAAAGGATGGTGAAGGAGTCGCTGAAATGTACTCTAGGCTAGCTCTCATCACCAATGAGATTGCCGGCTTAGGAAGCGAAGAAATGACTGATAAGTTCATCATCAAGAAGATACCTCGAGCTTTGGATGAGAGATATGACACCGTGTGCACATTGATCCAAATGACGCCGAACTACAAAGATCTCAAACCAACGGAAGTGATGGGTAGAATCGTTGCTCATGAGATGACACTCAAGGACAAGGAAGACCTTCATCACAAGTCTAGCGGTGCTTACAAATCCACAAGTGATGCTCCTGCTACCTCAAGCGACAACCTTGTCACAAATGAAGAGATAAGCCTCATGGTAAAGAAATTCAACAAGTTATACAAGAAGAAGCAAAGATCACAGCTCCAACTCAAGATATGAAGAGAAGCATTCGTCAAGTCATGACCGAAACTTCTACAACTGTGGGAAGCTTGGACACTACTCCAATGAGTGCTCGGCTCCCTAAAAACGAAAAGAAGAGTCACCAAGAAGATGAAGCTCAAGAGATGAATTACCTCGAAGAGAGAGAAGGAGTAGAGATGATCGTTATGCACGAAGACCCTCAAGGAGAACTAGGGACTCGGAGAAGAAGGACAAGGACACCAAGAGCTACTCAAGAAGAAAGCATCAAGCTCATGTTGGTGAATGGGTTTTCGGCTCCGACCCCGACAACCACTCCGAGAGAAGCTATCACTCCAACTCCAACTATTGTCAATATGATGGTGTTGCCGGAATTGCACTAGTGATAACCAACTCCTATGATCTATTTGATTCAGCAAATGAAGGAAGTGGAAGTTGCTTCATGTCTAAAGGCCCCAAGGTATCACACCCCGAATATCTTGATTTTGATAGCGATGAAGATGATTTGCTTTACAATGATGACTTGCTACGTGATAAAACTAGTGATGTTAATCATAATGAACTTGATATTTCTCATGCTATTCAAGATAAGTCAATTGACGATGATAAAATGAAAATAGAAGAACTAACTAAAGAACTCAACACTCTTAAGTTAGCTCATGAATCTACTCTTGAAGATCATAGAGAGCTTGTAAGAACTCATGAGAAGCTACGCTTCAAGAAGCTCAATTTGGAGCAAGAACATGAATTTCTTAAAGTTATCAATGATGATCTCCAAAAGAAGACTTCATCTTATATTGCCAAACCACTAATCTTGTATACATTCATGCCACAAGTCAAATCTAAGCAAACTAGTAACAAAGGAAAGATAGGTTCTTCATCTAATAGCAACAATAAAAATGCTAAACCCAATGATGTTGCTCCTAGTAGTTCTATTGATTCCACTAATGATGATTCTCTTAGCCAAGCTACACTTGAGAAAGAAAATGGTTTATGAAAGGGATTATAGAGAAAGGTATCTACAAGAGTCTTGAAGGGTACAAACAATTTGATGAGATTGTATGCAAGCATGGAGGATACCGGAAGAATCGCGGTGTTGGCTACTTCAACGCTAATGGAGTTGAATGGGAAGAAGGTCAATATCCCGAGCCCAAGTTTGTTCCTCAAAAGGAGAAGTATGAAAATACTCTTCCCAAGGGAACAAACACTCAAGATGACCTTCCACCACAAGACACCAAGCTCAAGGGCCAGAACAAGCTCCAAGAGGACTTTGACTCTTATGAAGATGAACCCCAAGCTTTGGTGAAGTGGGTTCCCAAGGCTACTACAAGCTCAACTTCTACAAGTGCTACTTCAACACCAAGGATCCCCATCAACTTGATGTGGGTTCCCAAGAAGAAGAACTAAAGAGTTCTTCAGGGGTGACTCCGCCGATGAAATTCACTCACATTCATTATTGGTAAGATCTATTTGCAATCAACATCAGCCCTATGCAATAGATGAAGGAGTCACACGTTCCCTCAAAGGTAAGCAAAGGACAAGGTAATCAAGAAATCAATGGACATAATTACACATGATTTGAACTCCATGTACATAGATATCCTTGTATTTATCTCTTGTGTGTTGGGACTAACCCATGTAGGTGAGAAGAGTAAGGAAACAACAAGGATGCTCCCAACTCTTGGTGATCTTCATCAACCTTGAGCATCCGCCACTACCTCACCAACATGAAGTCTTCATCAACAAAACCCAAGGTTAGTTTATCCCTCTTACGAAGGATGTCACATCAAGGGTGAGCTTTACTCTAAGACTCGAGTCAAAGCATCTCTTAGTATGTGACAACATAAAATGCTTTATGTAAAAGTGGTAACTCCACTTGTGCTACAATGATGAGTATGACCTATGATCAAGTACTCTTACTTGGATCCTAAGTCAAATACTCATATATAGATGACTTCGTCATCGCCCAAGTGTGTGTTAGATGCTAGAGTGTTTGTGCATGCTTGCCATGATTTTATTTGACATCTTATTGTCTGAGCATGTTGGTCTGCATTTATTTTCTCATTCGAGGATATCCAATTGTTGCTATTTGGTTTTTAATTTATCTTTTGCCAATTGGATATACAAGAATGCCTAGGACCACTTCTTTAGCTATCTATGCTTTCTCACCTCATACTCTATTCATGTTGCATCACAAAATTTGAAAAGGTACTTTTTGATCCCTCTGTGTGTGGAGCACTAGGAGTTCTATATCGACAAGGACTGACCATTAAAACCTCCCAAGTGCATCTCGGTGGAACCAACCACCAAATCTCGGTCTCACAGAATGCCTAGGGTTGATCTGGTTTTCAGTCTCGGTACCACCGATTCCATTTTCTCGGTTACACCGAGTATCCCTGTCAACTGACAGTTGAGGAACTCGGTGACACCAAAAAGTTAGAATCGGTGCTATCGACAGTGGTGGGTATATAAGATGTGGACCCCGACGCTTTGAAATTCAATCTCATTCTTCACGCCTCAGAACCCTAAGCTGCCGCCTACAAGACCCCTGGTCTTTGCCCTTGTCTCCCTGCGCTCCTCCGCCGCTGGGAATCGCCGTCGTCGATGAAATCCTCTCCCTCAACGCCGCCATAGAGGATCCGCGCCAAGCTAGGGTACGGATTCGATCTCTTTTGTGCTCCTCGTCCGATTCTTGCACATTAGATTCAAGATTATCTATAATACACCCTTTGCACGTAATCCTATCCACTCAAAACTCCATAGTCTGACGAATAATGAATTTTCTAGGGTTTTGCCGTCCGCCCGATAAATCTCGGTGGAACCGAAACAAACATATCGGTCTCCCCGATGTGAAATTCTGTGTTGATGAGAACTAACTCGGTGGTCCGACCGAAAAGGGTGTCAAGGTTTGGTTAAGTGAGTCAGTCAGTCTCGGCCCCATCGAAAATTTTGTTTCGGCTGTACCGATATTTATTTGACAGAATGCAAAAATCTTGGAAATTCATTGTTCAAATTTCAAAAACCAGCCTCATTTTGTGATGACTCATCTACTTCTACTCTCCTATACTCTATTCATAGGGTCAGTATGTCAGACACAGAGGATAGTCAGAATTTGGTAGAGCAGGGAGTTGACATGAGTTCTGGCACAAGCCCAGAGGCCAGTTCTTTTTCAGATCCAAGCACCGCCAGCTCTCATGGGTTGCCCAAGGCTGCCACCAGGACCAGGAAGAAGCTAAACTCTGATGAAGAAGATTCATACTTCATTCCTGAGGAGATTCTTGCCAAGAAGCAAGAAAAGGCTGCTAAAAAGTCTGCAACTAAAGCTACTTCTTCCAGAAGAGTTGTTAGCAAAGTATATGCACCTTATGCACCTATGAGTATAGGGTAACGCAGCAGAAAACAAAAAAATCCGACCTACGCACCAGCCTAGGACCACTATGGAGACTGCATACAAGGTTTGATCATTTTCGTTACCGACTCGTAGCGCAGCGGAAGTAGAGTCGATGACAATCGGCGGTGCAGATCCCCGCAGCTAGGATTTACATCCTCCCAACCGCAAGGATGTATATACCCTCATCTTCCCCTCGGACAGCCCTCCGGGAGGTGGTCACACAGTCCCCCAGACGGTGTCGCGGATAGCCTTCGGGAGGACCTCCAAAACTTGGATTGTCACTCGGACAGCCCTTAGGGAGGACCTTCGAAACTCGGACGGTCACACGGACAACCCTTCGGGAGGCACTCTCGAACTAAGACCGAAACTACGATCTCTCTACAGAGTTGCACACATACGGTGTCATCTATCCGGCAGGGCTTCGCCGTCCAGAACTAGTTCCTGCCGGAACCCAGACAGCCTTTCGGCTCTACGAAACTATTTCACTGGGAGGGAGAGAAGAAGCCAGATCATGCATGGCACTTGTATGTGAGAAGGGATCGATTTTGGGCTGCCCCCTCCACCTCTATTTATAGGAGAAGGAGGGTTGGAGGGGCTGAAATTTCAGCCACATCCATCCATGTCATCTCCAAGATATTTTGGAGCAAAAGCCCAAAAAGGTGGCTTTCCAAAAAGTAACCATAAATCTCATTTCACTATTCACGACAACATTTTTCAGCGTCTGATCGAACTGAAAATATTTATGTGGGCATAGAACATTTCCAGTACCCACTAAAATAATTTTCAACACTTTCTAAAACAATTCCGGTTTAGTGATTTTCATCTGCGAAAAGCATCTGAAGCGGTTCCGGCAGCTCCGGAACATTTCCGATTTTCATCCCGAAAAATTCCAGAAAGTTTCCAGAACGATTCTGGCACCCTCCAAGAATTATCAGGCATGTGCCGAAACCAATTTGACTTTATGGTATCCCTTGAGACAACTTTTCAGTTTCACCGGAAATATTCCGGTGTTCTCTCTGCGGAACTTTTCCGGTGTCCGAAACTTTTCCGGTGATTTTCTCTCAGACTCCCTATCTACTATTCAGCAGATAGATGACCCTTAAGCATGTGACCCTATAGGTTCGGTGAAGCATAGACATGACCCGGAACCCCTTCCGATCAATGGTCAACATCGGAGCCGTGGACACCCATATTGACCCCTATACCCACACGAATGAATATTCGAGTGAACCTGCAGTTGCCGTGTGCTATTCTTGTTGCTTCGTGATATGTTACAAATACCCTAGGTGAGACATGTTGGCATCCCCGTGGATCAACAACTTGTCCACTATGCCAGTTACCTCGTTACCGGTATTGTTCTCTTTTCTCGTTCCCGTGTTCCGGCATCCCCGTGATCAAATCACAAAGTGTCTGGCCAGACGATGATGGATACCGAACACCGAGAGGGCCTAGAGATATCTCTCCATCGTCGGAGGAGCAAATCCCAATCTTGAGCTATCAAGTTACTTGACATACTTTTCCATGAACCCGTAAGCCGCCGTAATAGCCACCCATTTACGGATGACGTTTAACAAACCCCAAAGTTCATGAAGCAAGCATGAAGAAACTCGAGACTCTCATGGTCTAAGGAATTATGCAAACATTAACTTCTCTGTGTTATTAACCATTAACTTATGACGAATGTATCTCATAGCATAACATCAATTCGGGTCGATTCAACACAAATGTTCTTCTAACATTGTGCCCTCAAAATTGCCGGCATAGCCATGCCCATGATCAGGAAAACAGGATCATCATGCAATACTTGAGCCAGTCTTAGAGGCTAGACTAGGAATAAATTTTACCGTTTATTATTCCACACGTGCATATGAGTCTTCCTTCAAGCCTCGTGGTTATTGCAGACTCGAGAACCATAGCAGTTATAGCATGGAACATAAACCTAATTATGAACAGGGAGATGATCAATAACATTTATTATTGCCTCTAGGGCATATCTCCTACAACGAGAGTACTTGAGAGTGCTAGGGCCACAATGACTATAGATCCCCCAAGGAAGTCTTTGCCTAAGAAGGCATGGGAGAAGAAGTCCAGGAAGTGGATTGTCCATGTGATTGGTAGGCTTACCTCTATGTATGAAGATCCAGAGCAGGTTGGTGGTGCTGTTGCTGAGGAAGAGGAGGAAGAACATGTTGAGAAAGCCCCTCCCAAGAAGAAAGCCAAGAAGCTTATGGATGATGCTATGCCAAAGACTGGCACTTCCAAGAGCACCAAGCCTACTTCCAAGAAGGTTGCTGCACAGAAGTCCAAGAGGACTACCAGAGACATTCCAGCTTTTGAGAAGAACAAGGGGACTGCCTCCAGACTTGAAGATGATGATGACTTGACTACTTTGATGAAGCTCAAATCATATCTTCCAGTACATGATGACAACCACTTAGTTGCTGAAGACATGAAGAAGAGGAAAAACTCAGGATTGAGAGCCTGGAGAGCCATAGATCCTTATGCTCAAAGGAAGAAAAATGTTGTTGTCTACAGGTTCTACACCAGAGAGCAATAGGACTTTTATGAGACAGTTTTGCTTGACAAGAGCCCAGTTGTTAGCGATATGAGATATGTCGATTGGAAATTCATTTAGGATAATGTAGACTACTTCCCAAGTGTCCAATATAATTTCCATTGCATTATTCTGAATAAGTTCATTGGCAGAGAGCTTACTGCATGGAACGACGAAATGATCATGCAATTCTACTCCACTACTTATTTCTACGGAGATGGTAGAATTGTATGGATGACTAAAGGTGCAAGGTATGAATCCACTATGCGGAGTGGGCTGCACTTCTAGGAGTTCCAGATGCTCAGGAAGGTGATCTGGATGTATACTCAGAATCCAAGGGAAGTCACAATGCCATGAAGGATATGTATACTCCTATCCCTGCAGACAAGGTGCAATCTCACTAGCTAGGATCCATCTACTATATGCAAGCATGTCTCCGTACAATGAACACTATTCTGAGGCATACCTTGATGCCTAAGTCAGGAGATGACAAGATGATCCGAGGCTACTCCATCAACATGCTGATCCATCTTAATAGGAACACCAGGATTAGAGTCATGGATTTGATTGTTGAGACAATCAAGAGGGTTGCTCCTGATCAAAAGCGCTCTTGCTGTTATGCAGCCTACATCCAATTGCTTATCAACTCTTAGCTGGAGAAGCACATTTTTTCTCTAGATCGTCCACATTTGCCCCTACAACCAGAACTTGAGGATAATGTTGTGGTGATGGACCCAGATCATCCCACATCTGCTACCGCACAAGCAGAAGCAGAAGCAGGTCGAGCCACTAGTGCTCAAGCCCCCAGATCCAGGAATGAGCAAATGGATCTTTTGATCTCAGCCATTCAAGGCATGCAGAAGGATATCAAGGGGATTCTGGACAACCAGAACAGTCTAGTGAGGGTCTTTGAGACAAGAATCAAGGTTCTTGGTGATAAGGTGGACAAGTTGTCGAAGACAGTTATAGAGCTTCAGAAGGAAGTTGACTCCATGCATATCCCTCGGGTCTCTTCTACTTCTTCAGATGATGATGATGAGGAGGAGGAGGATGAATCACCTCTCAGGCCTGGCACCCAGTTCACTACTCAGACTAGATCAGCTATAGTGCCTGCACCAGACTTGAGGCCCTCTTCATCAACTCCTGCTCCATCAGCTCCTGTACCTCCTGTGACCACTCCAGCTCCATCCACGACATCTGCAGAGATCTTCACCGACGCTGTTATCTCGACTCCTTCATCGACAAGTGGAGGAGATCATCCCAAGAACTATTAGATATATGCCTTTGAACTTTTTGGTAACTTGTTGCCAAAGGGGGAGAAGTGTATATAGATCATTAGGCTTCGAGTGAGAGAGCGTTTGGAATTTGTTGCTTTTTCAAAACAATTGCTTTTGATTACTGTGATACTCTTTTGTTTTTCTTGTGATACATGCTTGATGATATTTGATCATACGCTTTAATGTCTGATGCTACTATTTCCTATCATCTTAATGCTTATGTGATGATCATTCATCTTTAGTTGATTGTGTTGTGCTATGATATTCATTCCAATTATTCTCGCACACCAAGAAGTGGTATGTGACATGTAAGAAGTAACCCATGTACCTAATCGATTGTGCATTTGCATTCAAACGAAAATTTAAAAATAATGCACAAATTTAGGGGGGAGCTCTTTCTTATCACATACTTCTCAAAGCGACGATTATATTCATTGATTATATCTTTGTCGAAGCTTTGATCTATATGTTGTCATCAATTACCAAAAAGGGGGAGATTGAAAGCACATTTGCTCCCTTGGTGGTTTTGGTAATTAATAACAACATATAAGTCATTGAACTAATGTTTCACCAAGTATATTTCAGGACAAGTTCAATGATAGGGATGGCCAGAGGATTGTGGAATTACCCCAAGATGCAAGGAAATAGGTTGTCCAAGATTCAAGCAAGAGGACTATACATTTTACATTTGTGAGAAATCACTTTGAGTCCATAGGAAAGCCAATACTATTAAAAGGGGGTAAAGTTTTGATGATGGACAATATGCTCAAATGTGCACAAGTGACAGTCACCAAAACATCCACAAACCCTCCCACCAAAGTCTGTCCTAAGCCAAATATGCAAAATTGGTGCAACCAACATTCCTATCCCGGTGCCACAGATTCTAAACCCTAGACAGACTCAGCCAAACCCCAACACTTCGGTGCAGCAGACACTCCACTCGGTGCCACCGAGTTGGGTTGCCAAGATTCTGTTAAGCAAGTTCTCATTTTTGGTCCGACCGAAAATGGTGAATCGGCGTCACCGAGATTGGTAAATCTGACCGTTGGTCACCTTGTCGGTGAAACCGAGAATTGTATATCGGTCCCTCCGAGATTCAAAAGTTGCCCCTTTTGGTCACTTCGGTACCACCGAGATTTACACATCAGTGTCACCGAGTCAGACTTATTGTGTTTAATGGTTGGATTTTTGGGGATGCCTATATATACCCCTTCACCACCACCCATTCAAAAGTGAAGCACTCAGAACTGTTCCATACCTATCCTACTCAGTTTTCCGAGAGAGAACCACCTACCCTTGTGTTGAGGTCAAGATCTTCCACTCCAATCATATGGATCTTGATTTCTAGACTCCCAAAGTTGCTTTCCACCAATCCCATCTCTTCTACCAAGCCAAATCTGTGAGAGAGTGATTGTGTGTTGAGGAGTCTATCATCTTGAAGCACAAGAGCAAGGAGTTCATCGTCATTACCGAGCATATTACCTTTTGGAGGGTGGTGCATCCTAGATTGGTTAGGTGTCGCTTGTGAGCCTCCTACTTCGTGTTGTGGAGTGAACCAAGAAGTTTGTGAGGGCAAGGAGATCGCCTATTTCATGAAGATCTACCCATAGTGAGGCTAGTCCTTCGTGAATGGAAGCCGCATGGAATAGTCAAGGTTGCTTCTTTGTGGAACCCTCCGTAGGTAGAGCCCTCCATGGACTCTCGCGACCGTTACCCTCCGTGGGTTGAAGACTCCATGAATATGAACGTACGATAGCACCACCTATCGGAACCACGGGAAAAATCATCGTGTCATCACTTGTGTTTGCTTTCCTAACCCTCTCTTTACTTATATGTGCAATGTCTTTATTTTCCGCCTCTACGCTCTTAGACATGTATGTGTAGGGTGTTAGTTGATATGCTATGAATGCTAAAACTTGCCAAGAATTAAAATTGGGAAAAAGGCAAAACTTTTATTTGGTCAAGTAGTCTAATCACCCCCCCTCTAGACCTACTTTTGATCCTACATACTTCTCTATGTTGTCTGCTCCTATCTAGGTATAGGTCTATGAAACAATCTTTCTTCTCCTTAATTGCCTTCTAGACATCATCATTCCACCACCAGGTATCTTTAGCTTCTCTTGTACTTCCCCTGGACACTAAAAAATCCTCTAAGGCCACCTTATGAATGCAAGACGCCGTCTTCATACACATGTCGTATGCATCACCTCCTTCCTCCCAAGGGCCCACCTTAATGACCCTCTCCTTGAACGCCTGAGCTATCTCCCCCTTGAGCTTCAACCACTTTGTTCTAGCGACTTTATCATGCTTGTCCCGCTGGACACGAATCCGAAAGCGGAAGTCAGCAACCAGAGTCTTATGCTAAGGGAAAATACTCTCTCCATGTATCACTTTATGGTCTAGGAACACACGCCTATCTTCTATTCTCAAGAGGATGAAATCAATCTGGTTAGACTATTGCCCACTACTGTAAGTCACTAGATGTGATTATCTCTTCTTAAAGAGGGTGTTAGCTACGCTCATGTTGTAGGCTAGTGCAAATCTTAAGACATCTTCTCCTTCTTGATTCCTGATGACATAGCCAAATCTCCCATGCACTCCTTCAAAACCTGTGTTACATGTGCCCACGTGGCCATTGAGGTCTCCTCCTATGAAGAGCCTCTCGCCAATCGGTACACTCCTAACCATGTCCTCCAGGCCTTCCAAAACTCCCTCTTGGTGTTCTATTTTGGGTTTCATCTCCATAAGAGTGGTTGAGTTTTGACGTTGGCTCGCCAAGCCTATCACGACCCTCCTCCTTTACCCGGGCTTGGGACCGGCTATGTTGAGACAACATAGGCACAATTCCATCCTAGTGTTTGACACTTCAAGAAAATCTACACAAATCTCATGCTCTCTCAAACACAATTTATAAACCAAATAAAAATTCAGAAACCTATAAACTTGACATATTTATGTCCTAAATTACTGTCCTAATAAAAAAATTGTCCTGATAAAAATTATGAACCTGATAACTCAATTCAATTCCAGTTATGAACCCGATAACTCAATTTTTGTCCTAATTTTAAAACTATGAACCCATGTCCAAATATCCATCTTCTACACCGCAACACATGTCCAAATATACATGAGCAACCACATGTCCAAATATAAATGTCAAAATTTCAAAAGCTAATTCAAAAAATAAGTGCATACCAAAATTAGTTAACTACTAATAAAACTAAGTAAATTCACCTAATTAATCTAATGTCCTAATCAACCTAGTTAACCTAGTTAACATAGTTATAGTACTAAACTAACCTAGGTAACCTAAGTAACCTACTGCCCCAATAACCCCTAGAACCCTAATGGCAGGAAGAACCCTAGAACCCTAATGGCAGAGAGAGAGGAGGGGTGGGGGCTTATAGAGGGTGCAGGGCATCTACAGCGAGGAAGCAGGGGCAACGGCAAGGAGGCAGGCGGCAAGGTAGACACGACGATGATGGAGGTAGGGAGGAGGAGCAGGTCAAAGCGGCGAAGGGAGGGGCGCGTCAGCGAGGAAGGGGCACGTCGGCGAGGGAGGGGCACGTCGGCGAGGGAGGGGGCACGTCGGCGAGGGAGGGGGCACGTCGGTGAGGGAGGGGGCTTGCGACGACAGGGTCGGGGTCAGGGCTCGGGCGCCACAGCCTGGTGTGGGGGAAGTAGTTTCTTTACTGATCACGTGCAAAGGGGTTTCCGACCGCCGGAGTCGAAATTTTATAGAGATCTCTTCTTCAATTTTTCAAACTCCGACCAAAAGATATTGGACCCAACTCGATGACCAACATCTGTCAATTTCGAGTGATATGCGAAGTATTGTTGGGTTCTACCGTAGGTACATCGCATACAAATTTAAATTTTCCTACGCGCAAAACATCCAAGAACAAGCTACGGAGATGGATCACAGTTTGTTACCACTAGACGCGCAGTGTCGTGCAGCGGAAGTAGAGTTGGGGAGCACGTTCGTGTGGTGCGTCTCCTCCTTGTCGGATCACCCTTGAACAGCCGGCCCGATCTCCCTTGAACAGCCAGTCGCCGGATCCCACGTACAGGTTCGCCGGAGCGGCGCAAGTGCACCGCCTCTAATGGTATCCGCGCATGAAGGAGGAACACCGTGCGGCGGACTGCTAGGTCTGATTACAGAGTCGGCGGCGGCAAGTGGAGTTGGCTAGTTGCAACGCATGCAAAGCCCTAATGACGGTGCCAAAGCGATCAACCAGAAGGGTGTGCCACACCTCCACTATATATAGGCATCCGGCGCGGGCACAACTCTTGGGCCTCGCACGGATCCTAAAGCCCACGTGTTCCTTCCTTAAGCGCGCGACCCCTTAGGTTCATGTTCACTTGGTCGCGAGTCAGATCACATCCGACTCAACCAGTCGGTAGTGGCCTCTAGAAAAGCGTGTTGACTCCAAGTGTCCGATGAAGCTAGTTAGGTGAACCTGTACTTCACTGTTCTATTCCCTTTGTCTCATGATATATGTTGTCATGCACAAGGCTACATGGTCATCCTTCTTGCAGCACGACCTATTTCTCGTTCTGGTGAATCCGACCAACACTTCGGATTATCTCATAATCCTCATCGCATGGCCATGCTTATCCAGGTCGGATCACCCGAGGGGCCCAAAGCATATCTCTCCTGATCGGAAGGGCAAATCCCATCTTGCTCGACCATGTCTCGCAGCATGGGTCTGGACAAGCCCAAAACCTACCTTTGTAACTACCCAGTCATGGAGTATCATTTGGTCGGCCCAAAGCAAGTCTTTCACCATCCCGAGTACATGCGCTAGCTCAGGTCTTAGGACATAGAACGTATGTTGTACTAGAGACTCATAGATGACCTATCACTTCGTCTCATAGTTTGGTCTATCCAACTCAGACCTTATCTCAACTCAGATCCGACTATGTCAAATCCGACCAGACCTTTCTGAGTCCATATTATCCGGCTAGCATCCAATGCTACATGGCTAGTGAGACCGGACAATCCACCGTGTCATATGCTAGTCTAACAGGCTGCGCGTCCACATAGCCCTTTCAACTAGGGACCATTTAGGACAGTCATCATACAATGCTTAGTCTCACAAACAAGTCACATACTTGTTAATACACATCAATGATAATGTCCAAGGACTATCTTTATTCATAAACACATAGGAAATATCATCATACATGATTGCCTCTAGGGCATATATCCAACAGTCTCCCACTTGCTATAGAGTCAATCAAATAGACATTGAATGCCCATAGCTCTAACGTGCCCCTCATGCTTGGGTTGTGGAAGCGGCTTAGCCAACGGATCCACAACATTTGCATCCATATGAATCTTGCACAAATTGATATCACCTTTCTCTATGAGCTTTCATATCAAGTGATATTTTCGGTCTATGTGCCTGGTCTTGTGGTGTTGTCTCAGCTCCTTGGCTTGTGCGATGGCACCTGAATTATCGCAATAAAGGTCCAACGGTTTTGACCAGCCCGGGAACACACCAACATCTTCTAGGAACTTCTGAATCCGAACACCTTCCTTTGCGGCTTCACAAGCCGCAATGTATTCGGCCTCTGTTGTGGAGTCGGCCACCGTGTCTTGCTTGGAACTCGTCCAGCTCACTGCTCCTCCATTCATGACATACACGAATCCAGTTTGCGATCGACAATCATCCCTGTCGGTTTGGAAACTAGCATCAGCATAACCCTTTATGCAGGGATCCTCCTCACCTCCATAAACTAGGAACATCTCTTTAGTCCTTTTCAGGTACTTCAAAATAGTTTTCACCGCTGCCCAGTGACTCTCACCTGGGTCGGCCTGGTATCTGCTTGTTAAGCTTATTGCATAGGCAACATCAGGTCGTGTACATAGCATGGCATACATGATGGATCCAATTGCCAAGGCATATGGAATCCTACTCATCCGGTTTCACTCATCAGAAGTCGTAGGACTCTGACTCTTGCTTAGCCTTATACCATGTGAGAAAGGCAAGAACCCTTTCTTGGCCTCACTCATGTTGAACCTCTTCAACACTTTGTCTATGTACGTGCTCTGGCTTAAGCCGAGCAGCCTCCTCGATCTATCTCTATAGATCTTGATGCCCAAAATGTACACTGCCTCTTAAAGGTCTTTCATCGAAAACGTTCCGTTCAATGATTCCTTGGCTGAGTTTAGCATCGAAACATCATTTCCGATCAGTAGTATGTCATCCACATACAAGATCAAGAATACTACCGAGCTCCCACTAGACTTCTTGTATAAACAATACTCCTCTTTGTTCTTGATGAAACCAAGGTCAACGATGACTTCATCAAAACGAATGTTCCAACTCCGAGCTGCTTGCTTCAATCCATAAATGGATCTCTTGAGCTTCCATATTTTACCAACGTTAGTTGGATCGACAAAACCTTTAGGTTGTATCATGTATACATCCTCTTTTAAATTTCCATGAAGGAAGGCCATTTTGACATCCATCTGCCATATCTCATAATCGAAATATGCAGCTATAACTAGTATGATCCTCACCGACTTTAGCATCACTACCAGCGAGTAGGTCTCATCATAGTCAATTCCTTGAACTTGTCCATAACCTTTAGCGGCAAGCCGAGCTTTGTGGATCTGAACATTTCCATCCACATCGGTTTTCTTCTTAAAGACCCATTTGCAACCAATGGCAACTACGCCAGGTGGCGGATCAACCAAGTCCCAGACTTGATTATCATCCATGGACTTTAACTCGGATCTCATGGCCTCTAGCCATGCCTGGGAATCTAGGCTCACCATCGCTTCCACATACGTGGTTGGCTCGTCACTTTCTAGCAACAAAACATCACACACTCTGCGCAATCTTTCTGACCTCCGTGGCTCCGATGCCGACTCCACTATGGGTTCTCTGACCGACTCTGGTGTGATCTCATCACCAACCGAGTTGTCCCCGAGTGGCTCTCGAATTTCTTCGAGTCGCGCCGTTCTCCCACTGGCCTCCTGACTGAGAAACTCTTTCTCTAGGAAAACCCCATTCCAAGCAACAAACACTTTGTTCTCTTCTCGGTTGTAGAAGTTATATCCTCGAATATACATTTATCCGACTTGGGTGTAAGCTTGTCCAACATGAGTCGCTTGACAAATGCTTCACAACACCAAATCTTTAGAAAAGACAAACTAGGACTCTTCCCAGTCCACATCTCATGTGGTGTCTTGTCTATGGATTTTGATGGTACCCTATTATAAAGTTGCAGTTTCTAGAGCATATCCCCAGAATGACAAGGGTAAATCCGATTTGCTCATCATCAATTGGACCATGTCCAACAAGGTTTGATTTCTCTGTTCTGACACACCATTTCTCTACGGCGTAGCTGGAGGTGTGAGCCGGGGTACTATACCTCAGCTTTTTAGATGATTATTGAACTCCTGGCTCATGTACTCACCTCCATGATCTGATTGTAGAAGTTTTATCGTCTTGCCGAGCTAATTTTCAACCTCGTTCTGAAACTCTTTGAACTTTTCAAAAAAAATCGACTTGTGCCTCATAAAAAATATATATATATATCCATATCTACTCAAGTCGTCCGTAAAAGTCACGAAGTACTGATAGCCACCTCTGGCCGTTGTGCTCATTGGATCACACACATCACTGTGTATAAACTCCAATTGCTCGGATGCCCTCTCACAACTCTTTGCAAAAGGAGACTTAGTCATCTTGCCTAGCAAGCATGATTCGCATGTCTCGAACGACCCGAAGTCGGACGATGTTAGGAGTCCATCATCATGGAGCTTCTTCATGCGTTTCAGACTAATGTGTCCAAGCCGGCAATGCCAGAAGTATGCTGGATTTATCTCATTAGGATTATGCCTCTTGACATTCACATTATAGACTTGTTTCGTTTCTAGATTTAAAATAAATATCCCATCTACTATGGGTGCATAGCCATGGAACATTCCATTCAGATAAAGTGAACAATCATTATCCTTTATGTTGAATTCATAACCTTGACTCATCAAGCATCAGGCAAAAATAATGTTCTAACCAAGTGCCGGAATGTAACAACAATTATTCAATTCCAAAACAAATCCAGAAGGAAGCTTGAGCTGCATCGTGCCAACCTCCAATGCAGCAACTCTTGCTTTGTTGCCGACCCTGATGTCAATCTCCCCTTGTGCAACATGCCTAGTTCTTACCAGCCCCTGCATCGAGTTGCAAATATGAACAAGCGATCCGGTATCAAATACCCAAGAGCTACTAGGTATGTCAGCAAGGTAAATGTCTATAACATATGTAACAAGTGTACCTTTGCCTGAAGAAGCATCTCCGGCCTTCTTGCCATGCTCATCAAGCCACTTGCTATGGTTCCTCTTCCAATGACCAGCTTCCTTGGAGTGAAAGCAAATGGTCTTTGAGTTCGGTCCGAACTTTGGCTCAGCGGCGAAGACAAACTTCTCCGTGCCCTTTGCCTTACCCTTTTTCTTGGACCAACTCTTCTTGAACTTAGCCGAGTTCTACACCATCAACATTTGATGCATGCCTTTCTTAATATCTTGCTCTGCCACCTTGAACATCCCATGCAATTCACTGAGCTTCTTATACATGTCGTGCATATGATAGTTCGAGATGGACGTCCCATAGCTAGGTGGAAGAGAACCCAAAATTGCATCCGTGGACAGCTCATCCCCAAGTGGGAAGCCTAACTGATCCAAAGCTTGCATGAACCCGATCATCTTGATCACATGCGGGCTCAGTGATCACCCTACTTCAGATTACAATCCGTCAAGGATTGACAGACATTGAACCTCTCGGTCCTAGCCTGCACCTGAAACATGCTCTTCAGACTCTCGATCATATCGAAAGCCTGAATGTTTTCGAAATGTTGTTGCAAATCAGGCTCCATACAAGCCAGCATGAGGCAGCTAATCTCGTTTGATTCATCAACGAGTTTCTAGTGGGCATTCTTGGTTGTGGCATTAGCATTCTCGGCGGGTTCCTCTAGAAGTGGATCCTCTAGAACATGTTCCTTTTTATCATGCTTGAGAACAGTTCTCAAATTTCTATACCAGGTGGTAAAGTTTGTTCCATTCAGTTTATCCTTTTCCAGAATTGATGTCAATGCAAAGTGGGGTTGAGCAGGTGTTGCCATTGATCTACCATAGAAAATATGCAATCACTAAGCAATGTGTTTATGTAGAGTAATTCAAGCCTTAAACAGAACTACTTCCATTGAAGTCGGCATCCCTCCGCAAACTCTCAGCGACTAGTGAGCTTTAGCATCACTGCTAGACAACTTGCCTATTCGGTAAGCAACATCTTGCTAATTGTATCTCTATACGACTCCTATCGGTTGGGTAGGTATCTCATACCCCGGCTCCCAACCTTCTTTTCCACAAGACCCAAAACCGTTTTGATAGCCTTGTCAAGTTAACCTCATGCAGTGCAGGTCCTTGTCCGACACGAACCCTCCAGTTCAAGGACACCTAGTAGCACCTCGATTTTATGAGCCCACTACCAGACGTACTTGACGTGCGAAGGTGCAACATCCGGAATGGCAATATGCTTGATATTAATGAGGGATCTTTATACCATACTAACATGCATAGAAATAAGAAGCAATATCCATCACATATAAACATAAATATGTGAAATAGTATGGCTCCTTCATGGGCATCCTTCCATGGCCGACTCCTACTCCGATGACCAAGGAGGAACTCCATCTTGTTCGTCACGCCGGGACACTTGATCTCTGCCCTCCAACTACTACAACTAGTAATGAATTTACAGAGAATCACAAGTCGACACGCAGGTCATTATACAATATAATGACAGCACTTTGGCTCCTGCCGGCTGACAATCATGACACGCAGGTCATGTTAAGTTACACACATGCATCACATACATATGAGCCATACTATTCACATCAAACCTACAAAACAAACTTATGCACAGAATCGCATTCTACCGGTTTGTGTGATCGTGTAAGAAATACAAGGCGCTACGCACACGGTGGTCCCTCCTGGGTGCGGGCAGTGCCCGACATTTTCGGAAATCACAGATCGCATCTGCACTCCGATCACGCCGAATTTTCTGATCTGACCGATTTCATTGATCATTGCAAACCCGATTCGGATTTACGTTTCACGGTTAACCCCGATGGCGGATACCTATCGATCGGGGTAGGTTGTGTCATGACCTCATCGATTTCGATTTACAGAAAACATAGCCCCAATCTATCCTGATGTGAAGTTGATCTCATCAACCGTGCACATAGCCGATGTCATGAACGACGACGGATCTCATCCGCCGCCTCCACATATCAAATATGCATCCGATCTGAATCCAAATCCTATAACAGAGGCTCTGATACCACTGTTGAGTTCTACCGTAGGTGCATCGCGTGCAAATTCAAAATTTCCTACGCAGAACATGCTACGGAGATGGATCATAGTTCGTTACCACTAGACGTGCAGTGCCGTGCAGCGGAAGTAGAGTTAGGGCAGCATGTTCGTGTGGTGCGTCTCCTCCTTGCGGATCTCCCTCGAACAGCCGGCCCGATCTCCCTCGAACAGCCGGTCGCTGGATCCCACGTACAGGTTCGCCGAAGCGGGCAAGTGCACCGCCTCTAACGGTATCCGCGCGTGCAGGAGGAACACCGTGCGGCGGACTGCTAGGTCCGATCACACAGTTGGCGGCGGCAAGTGGAGGTGGCTAGTTGCAATACATGCAAAGCCCTAATGACGGCGCCGAAGCGATCAACCGGATGGGTGTGTCGCACCTCCACTATATATAGGCATCCGGCGCGGGCTCAACTCTTGGGCCTCGCACGGATCCTAAAGCCCACATTTTTCCTTTCCTTAAGCGCACGACCCCTTAGGTTCACATTCACTTGGTCGCGAGTCAGATCACATCCGACCCGACCAGTCGGTAGTGGCCTCTAGAAAAGCGTGCCGACTCCAAGTGTCCGATGAAGCTAGTTAGGCGAACCTGTACTTCACACTTCTATTCCCTTTGCCTCACGATATATGTTGTCGTGCACAAGGCGACATGGTCATCCTTGTTGCAACATGACCTCTTTCTCATTTCGGTGAATACGACCAACACTTCGGATTATCTCATAATCCTCATTGCATGTCCCTTCTTATTCAGGTCGGATCACCCGAGGGGCCTAGAGTATATCTCTCCTGATCGGAGGGGCAAATCCCATCTTGCTCGACCATGTCTCGCAACATGGGTCTGGACAAGCCCGAAGCGTACCTTTGTAACTACCCAGTCATGAAGTAGCGTTTGGTCGGCCCAAAGAAAGTCTTTCACCATCTTGAGTACATGCGCTAGCTCAGGTCTTAGGACATAGAACGTATGTTGTACTAGAGACTCACAAATGACCTATCGTTGCGTCTCATAGTTGTGTCTATCCAACTCAGACCTTATCTCGACTCGGATCTGACTATGTCGAATCCGACCAGACCTTTCTGAGTCCATATTATTCGGCTATCATCCAATGCTACATGGTCGGTGAGACCGGACCATCCACCATGTCATATGCTAGTTTAACTGGCTGCGCGCCCATACATCCCTTTCAACTAGGGACCATTTAGGATAGTCGTCATACAATGCATAGTCTCACAAACAAGTTACATACTTGTTAATACACATCAATGGTAATGTCCAAGGACTATCTTTATTCATAAAAACATAGGAAATATCGTCATACATGATTGCCTCCAGGGCATATCGCCAACAAGTATATCTTCAAATTGAGTCGTCTTTCACTCTTTTTATAGATCTTTTATACCTTAGGGCAAATCGAGCCTCCAGGGCATATCGCTAACCGTCAAACACACACAAAGGATGGCCCTAGTGTGGAACTGAAAGCACATTTACTCCCTTGGTGGTTTTGGTAATTTATAACAACATATAAGTCATTGAACTAATAATTCCATCAAGTATGTTTCAGGAAAAGTTCAATGATGGGTTGGCTAAAAGAGATTGTGGAATACCCCAAGATGCAAGGAAAAAGATTGGCAAAGCTTCAAGTAAGAGGACTCTACATTTTACATTTGTGAGAAATCACTTTGAGTCCATAGGAAAGCCAATACTATTAAAAGGGGGTAAGGTTTTGTTGGTGAACAAAATGCTCATACGTGCACAAGTGATAGTCACCAAAGACACCCACAAACTCTCCCACCAAAGTCTATCCAAAGCCAAATACTCAAAATCGGTGCAACCAACATTCCACATTCGGTGCCACCGATTCCAAACCCTAGACAGACTTAGCCACACCCTAGCCACTTCGGTGCAACCGATTCCATACCGGTGCCACCGAGTTGAGGCTGCCAACTTTCTGTTACGCAAGTTCACAGTTTTAGTCCCTTCGAGATTGTCGAATCGGCGTCATCGCGATTGAGCATTCTGATTGTGATTGTGTGTTGAGGAGTCTATCATCTTGAAGAACAAGATCAAGGAGTTCATCGACATTACCGAGCCTATTGTTGGGAAACGTCGCATGGGAAACAGAAATTTTCCTACGCACACGCAAACCTATCCATGGTGATGAGCATCTACGAGAGGGAGAGTGGATCTACGTACCCTTGTAGATCGCTAAGCGGGAAGCGTTAAGAAACGCGGTTGGTGTAGTCGAACATCTTCGCGATCCAAATCGCCGAGCGTCCCGCGATCTCATCACGATCCGTCCCGCGATCCAATCACGATCCGTCCCGTGAACTCATCACGATCCGTCCCGCGATCTCATCACGATCCGTCTCACGATCTTGATCACGATCTGTCCTACGAACTCATCACGATCCGTACCGCGATCTCATCACGAACCGTCTCGCGATCTCGATCACGGTCCTTCCGATCTAGCGCCGAACGGACGGCACCTCCGCGTTCAGCACACGTGCAGCTTGATGACGATCTCCACCATCTTGATCCAGCAAGAGGAGGTGGAGAGGAGAGAGAGTTTACCGGCAGCGTGACGGCGCTCCGGTGATGGTGGTGGAGTGATTCCGGCAGGGCTTCGCCTAAGCGCTGCGGAAAACCGATCTAGAGGAGAAACTGTGCACCGGTGAAACGGGTAGCACGTGGCCGGAAATTCTGTCCAAAAACCACCCAATCCACTAGTATATATAGGAGGAGAGGAGAGGAGAGGCAGCCAAGGCCTTTGGGTCGGCCGAAATAGGAGGTGGGAGCAATCCTACTTCACCTCCAATCCTAGTTGGAGTAGGATTGCCTCCTATTGGCTGATTTTCCACTTTTTGCTTTAGGACTTTCTCTCCTGCGCCATGGGCCTTTGTGGCTGTTTTCCCAGCCCACTAAGGGCTGGTTATTATTCTCCCACAGCCCATGGACCTCTTGGGGTCGAAATACCCCTCCCGGAGGTCCTCCGGTACACTACCGGCACTCCCGGTACAATACCGATACTCCCGGTACACTACCGATGAGCCCGAAACTTTTCCGGAAACCAAACTGGGACTTCCTATATATGAATCTTTACCTCCGGACCATTCCGGAGCTCCTCGTGACGTCCGGGATCTCATCCGGGACTCCGAACAACCTTCGGTCACCACCATACATAACTCTACACTACCGAAACGTCACCGAACCTTAAGTGTGCAGACCCTGCGGGTTCGAGAACTATGTAGACATGACCGAGACACCTCTACGGTCAATAACCAATGGCGGGACCTGGACGTCCACATTGGTTCCTACATATTCTACGAAGATCTTTATCGGTCGAACCTCTATGTCAAGGATTCAGTTAATCCCGTATAACGTCCCCTTTGTTCTTCGGTATGTTACTTGCCCGAGATTCGATCGTCGGTATCTCCATACCTAGTTCAACCTCGTTACTGGCAAGTCTCTTTACTCGTTCCGTAATACAAGATCCCGTGACTAACACTTAGCCACATTGCTTGCAAGGCTTGTTGTGATGTTGTATTACCGAGTGGGCCCTGAGATACCTCTCCGTCACACGGAGTAACAAATCCCAGTCTCGATCCATGCCAACTCAACAAACACCATCGGAGATACCTGTAGAGCACCTTTATAGTCACCCAGTTACGTTGCGATGTTTGATACACACAAGGCACTCCTCCGATATCCGTGAGTTGCATGATCTCATGGTCATAGGAACATATACTTGACATGCAGAAAACAGTAGCAATAAACTGACACGATCATATGCTATGTTTGTAGTTTGGGTCTTATCCATCACATCATTCTCCTAATGATGTGATCCCGTTATCAAATGACATCTCATGTCCATGGCTAGGAAACCTTAACCATCCTTTGATCAACGAGCTAGTCCATTAGAGGCATACTAGGGACATGGTTTTGTCTATGTATCCACACATGCATTTAAGTCTCCGATCAATACAGTTATAGCATGGATAATAAACGATTATCATGAACAAGGAAATATGATAATAACTAATTTATTATTGCCTCTAGGGCATATTTCCAACAGTCTCCCACTTGCACTAGAGTCAATAATCTAGTTCACATCACCATGTGATTCGCATTGTTATGAATCTAACACCCAATGAGTTTTGGGGCTCGATCATGCTTTGCATGTGAGAGAGGTCTTATAGTCAACGGGTCTGCGATATTCAGATCCGTGTGTACTTTGCAAATCTCTATGTCAAACCGTAAACACTGCTACCACACTCCACTTGGTACTATTTCCAAATGGCTGCTCCACTATACGTATCCAGATTGCTACTACTAGTCATCCGGATAGGTGTTAAAGCTTGCATCGACGTAACTATTTACGACGAACTCTTTATCACCTCCATAATCAAGAAACATTTCCTTAGTCCTCTGGTTACTAAGGATAATTCCGACCGCTGTCCAGTGATCCACTCCTGGACCACTCTTGTACCCCTTGACAAACTCATGGCAAGGCACACATAGGTGCGGTACACAGCATGGCATAATATAGAGCCTATGGCTAAGGCATAGGGGACGACGTTCGTCCTTTCTCTTTCTTCTGCCGTTGTCGAGCTTTGAGTCTCACTCAACTTCACACCTTACAAATCAGACGAGAACTATTTCTCTGGCTGATCCATTTTGAACTCTTTCAAAATCTTGTGAAGGTATGCACTCATTGAAAGTCTCATCAAGCATCTTGATCTATCTCTATAGATTTTGATGCTCAACAATTAGGTAGCTTTATCCAGGTCTTCCTTAGAAAAACACTTTTCAAACAACCTTTTATGCCTTCCAGAAATTCTACATTTTTTCCGATCAACAATATGTCAACCACATATACTTATCAGAAACTCTATAGTGCTCCCACTCACTTTATTGCAAATACAAGTTTCTCGTAAACTTTGTATAAACATCAAAAACTTTGATCACCTCATCAAAGTGTATATTCCAACTCCGAGATGCTTGCTTCAGTCCATGGAAGGATCACCAAAGCTTGCACACCTTTTAGCATCCTTAGGACTGACAAAACCTTCTGGTTGTATCACATACAACCTTTCCTCAAGTAAACCGTTAAGGAAATGATGTTTTGACATCCATCTGTCAGATTTCATAATTGAAAACGCAGCAACTGCTAACATAATTCCAACAGACTTTAGCACCACTACGAGTGAGAAAATCTCATCGCAGTCAACTCCTTGAACTTGTCACAAACAACTTTGCAACAAGTCGAGCTTTACAAATGGTGATATTTACCATCAGCGTCTGTCTTCATTTTTAAAGATCCATTTGTACTCAACGACCTGCCGTCCAACGAGCAAGTCTACCAAAGTCTATACTTGGTTTTCATACATGGATCCTATCTCGGATTTTATGGTCTCATCCATTTGTCGGAATCCGGGCCCATCATCGCTTCTCCATAGCTCGTAGGTTCATCGCTGTCCAACAACATGACCTTTAAGACAGGGTTGTTGTACCACTCAAGAGCAGTACACGTCCTTGTCGACCTACGAGGTTCGATAGTAACTTGATCCGAAGCTTCATGATCATCATCATTAACTTCTTTCTTCAACTAACATAGGCTTCACAGAAACAACTTTCTGCGCTGCGCTACTCTGATTGAAACAAGGTTCAATAACCTCATCAAGTTCTATCTTCCTCCCACTCAATTCTTTCGAGGGAAACCTTTTCTCAGGAAAGGATCCATTCCAGCAACAAACACTTTGCACTCGGATCTGAGATAGAAGGTATACCCAACTGTTCTTGGCGTATTCTATGAAGATGCATTTGTCCGCTTTGGGTTTGAGCTCATTAGGTGAAAACATTTTCCACACAAGCTTCGCAGCCCCAAACATCAAGAAATGACAGCTTTAGGTTTCTATCAAACCATAATTCACACGGTGTCATCTCAACGGATTTAGATGGTGCCCTATTTTAAAGTGAATGCGGTTGTCTCTAATGCATAACCCTAAAACGATAGTATTAAAACGATAAGAGACATCATAGTATGTGCTATATCAAATAAGGCATGACTACGACGTTCGGACACACCATCACACTATGGTGTTCCAGGTGGCGTGAGTTGTGAAACAACTTTCACATTGTCTAAATTTGTATGCCAAACTCGTAACCCAGATATTCACCTCCACGATCATATCGTAGAAATTTTTATCTTCTTGTCACGATGATCTTTAAACTTCACTCTGAACTTTGCCTTGAACCTTTCAAACAATTCAGACTTGTGTTTCATTAAGTAAATATACACTATATCTACTCAAATCATCAGTGAAGGTAAGAAAACAATGATATTCACTGCAAGCTATAAACACTCATTGGATCGTATACATCAACATGCATTGTTTCCAATAAGTCACTTGCCCGTTTCATCAAGCCAGAAAACGGGGTTTAGTCATCTTACCAAAAGGCATGGTCCGCATGTCTCAACCGATTCAAAATCGAATGAGTCCAAAGATCCATCAACATGGAGTTTCTTCATGCGCTTTATACCAATATGACATTTAGCGGCAGTGCCACAAGTATGTGGTACTATCATTATTAACTTTGCATCTTTTGGCATCATTGTTATGAACATGTGTATTACTATGATCAAGATTCAATGAACCACACTTACTAGGTGCATGACCATTGAAGGTATTTATTCATGTAAGCAGAATAACCATTATTCTCTAACTTGAATGAATAACCGTGTTGCAATAAACATGATCTAATCACGTTCATGCTTCAATGCAAAACACCAAATAAAATTTAGGTTCGTCACTAATCCCGAAGGTAGAGAGAGCGTGCGATGTTTGATCATATCAACCTTGGAAACATTTCCAACACACATCGTCACCTCACACTTAGCTAGTTCTCCATTTATTCCGTAGCTTTTATTTCGAGCAACCGAACCGGTATCCAATACCCAGGTGCTACTAGGAGTACTAGCAAGGTACACATCAATAACATGCATATCAAATATACTTCTGTCGACTTAGCCAGCCTTCTTATCTACCATGTATCCAGGGTTGTTCCGCTTCAGTGACCGTTCTCCTCATAATGGAAGCACTCAGTCTCGGGTTTAGGTTCAACTTTGGGCTGCTTCACTGGAGCAGCAACTGACTTGCCATCCATGAAGTTTCCCTACTTGCCCTTGCCCTTCTCGAAACTAGTGGTTTTTACTAACCATCAACACTTTGATGCTCCTTTTTGACTTCTACCTTCGCGGTGTCAAAACATCGCGAGAAGCTCAGGAATCATTTCTATCCCTGGCAATTTATAGTTCATCACCAAGTTCTAGTAGCTTAGTGATAGTGACTTGGAGAACTATATCCATCACTATCTTATCTGGAAGATCAACTCCCACTTGATTCAAGCGATTGTGGCACCTAGACAATCTAAGCACATGCTCAACTATTGAGCTATTCTCTTTCGTCTTGCAAGCAAAGAATCTTTGTTTGAGATCTCATATCTCATAACACGGGCACGAGCCTGAGATCACAATCTCAGCTCTTAGAACATCTCATATGTTCCGTGACGTTCAAAACGTCTTGGAGCCTCAATTCTAAGTCGTAATGCATGACGCACTAAACTATCAAGTAGTCATCAGAACGTGCCTGTCAGATGTTCACAACATCTACAGACGACGCTAGAGGGGGTGGCGTACCGAACGGTGCATTAAGGACATAAGCCTTCTGTGCAGCAATGAGGACAATCCTCATATCACGGACCCAGTCCGCAATATTGCTACCATCATCTTTCAACTCTATTTCTCTAGGAACATATAAAAACACACGGGAGCTACAGTGCGAGCTAGTAATCTACAACATAATTTGCAAAGACACTACTGACTATGTTCATGATAATGAGTTCAATTAATCATATTACTTAAGAACTCCCACTCAAATTGACATCCCTCAGGTCATCTGAGTGCCACATGATCCAAATTCACCAACTCGAGTCCGATCATCACGTGAGTTGAGGTGGCTTCAATGGTGAACATCATTATGTTGATCATATCTACTATATGACTCATGCTCGACCTTTCGGTCTCTTGTGTTCCGAGGCCATGTCTGTACATGCTAGGCTCGTCAAGTTTAACCCGAGTGTTCCGCATGTGCAAATCTGTCTTGCACCCGTTGTATGTGAACGTAGAGTCTATCACACCCGATCATCACGTGGTGTCTCAACACGACGAACTTTCGCAACGGTGCACACTTGGGGAGAACACAATTTATCTTGAAATTAAGTGAGGGATCACCTTATAATGCTACCGTCGTCCTAAGCAAAACAAGGTGCATAAAAGGATTAACATCTCATGCAATTCATAAGTGACATGATATGGCCATCAACTTGTGTTTAAGATCTCCATCTTCGAAACACCGGCATGATCTCCATCGTCACCGGCACGACACCATGATCTCCATCAACGTGTCGCCATCGGGGTTGTCACGCCCTGCATGCTTCTACTACTATTGCTACCGTAGTGATAAAGTAAAGCATTACATAGCGCTTTAATGATTGACACACAGGTCATACAATAATTAAAGACAACCCTATGGCTCCTGCCGGTTGCCGTAATCACCGACATGCAAGTCGTGATAATCTATACATCACATGATCATCTCATACATCACATATATTTCATCATGTAATTGGCCATATCATATCACAACATACCCTGCAAAAACAAGTTAGACGTCCTCTAATTGTTGTTGCATGTTTTACGTGGCTGCTACGGGTATCTAGCAAGAACAATTCTCACCTACGCAAAACCACAACGGTGATACACTAGTTTGCTTTTCAACCTTCTCAAGGACCGCCTTTGTCGGATCCGATCCAACTAGAGTAAGAGAAACTGTCACCCGCAAGCCAGCTAAGCAACAAGTTGCATCGCGGGAACCGGTCTCTCGTAAGCGTACGAGTAATGTTGGTCCGGGCCGCTTCATCTCACAATACCGCTGAACCAAAATCCGACCAAGGGAGGAAGCAATCTAAGCATCAACGCCCACAAACCTTTTGTGTTCTACTCGAGATCTCATCGAACCATCAACCTAGCTCTGATACCACTGTTGGGAAACGTCGCATGGGAAACAGAAATTTTCCTACGCACACGCAAACCTATCCATGGTGATGAGCATCTACGAGAGGGAGAGTGGATCTACGTACCCTTGTAGATCGCTAAGCGGGAAGCGTTAAGAAACGCGGTTGGTGTAGTCGAACATCTTCGCGATCCAAATCGCCGAGCGTCCCGCGATCTCATCACGATCCGTCCCGCGATCCAATCACGATCCGTCCCGTGAACTCATCACGATCCGTCCCGCGATCTCATCACGATCCGTCTCACGATCTTGATCACGATCTGTCCTACGAACTCATCACGATCCGTACCGCGATCTCATCACGAACCGTCTCGCGATCTCGATCACGGTCCTTCCGATCTAGCGCCGAACGGACGGCACCTCCGCGTTCAGCACACGTGCAGCTTGATGACGATCTCCACCATCTTGATCCAGCAAGAGGAGGTGGAGAGGAGAGAGAGTTTACCGGCAGCGTGACGGCGCTCCGGTGATGGTGGTGGAGTGATTCCGGCAGGGCTTCGCCTAAGCGCTGCGGAAAACCGATCTAGAGGAGAAACTGTGCACCGGTGAAACGGGTAGCACGTGGCCGGAAATTCTGTCCAAAAACCACCCAATCCACTAGTATATATAGGAGGAGAGGAGAGGAGAGGCAGCCAAGGCCTTTGGGTCGGCCGAAATAGGAGGTGGGAGCAATCCTACTTCACCTCCAATCCTAGTTGGAGTAGGATTGCCTCCTATTGGCTGATTTTCCACTTTTTGCTTTAGGACTTTCTCTCCTGCGCCATGGGCCTTTGTGGCTGTTTTCCCAGCCCACTAAGGGCTGGTTATTATTCTCCCACAGCCCATGGACCTCTTGGGGTCGAAATACCCCTCCCGGAGGTCCTCCGGTACACTACCGGCACTCCCGGTACAATACCGATACTCCCGGTACACTACCGATGAGCCCGAAACTTTTCCGGAAACCAAACTGGGACTTCCTATATATGAATCTTTACCTCCGGACCATTCCGGAGCTCCTCGTGACGTCCGGGATCTCATCCGGGACTCCGAACAACCTTCGGTCACCACCATACATAACTCTACACTACCGAAACGTCACCGAACCTTAAGTGTGCAGACCCTGCGGGTTCGAGAACTATGTAGACATGACCGAGACACCTCTACGGTCAATAACCAATGGCGGGACCTGGACGTCCACATTGGTTCCTACATATTCTACGAAGATCTTTATCGGTCGAACCTCTATGTCAAGGATTCAGTTAATCCCGTATAACGTCCCCTTTGTTCTTCGGTATGTTACTTGCCCGAGATTCGATCGTCGGTATCTCCATACCTAGTTCAACCTCGTTACTGGCAAGTCTCTTTACTCGTTCCGTAATACAAGATCCCGTGACTAACACTTAGCCACATTGCTTGCAAGGCTTGTTGTGATGTTGTATTACCGAGTGGGCCCTGAGATACCTCTCCGTCACACGGAGTAACAAATCCCAGTCTCGATCCATGCCAACTCAACAAACACCATCGGAGATACCTGTAGAGCACCTTTATAGTCACCCAGTTACGTTGCGATGTTTGATACACACAAGGCACTCCTCCGATATCCGTGAGTTGCATGATCTCATGGTCATAGGAACATATACTTGACATGCAGAAAACAGTAGCAATAAACTGACACGATCATATGCTATGTTTGTAGTTTGGGTCTTATCCATCACATCATTCTCCTAATGATGTGATCCCGTTATCAAATGACATCTCATGTCCATGGCTAGGAAACCTTAACCATCCTTTGATCAACGAGCTAGTCCATTAGAGGCATACTAGGGACATGGTTTTGTCTATGTATCCACACATGCATTTAAGTCTCCGATCAATACAGTTATAGCATGGATAATAAACGATTATCATGAACAAGGAAATATGATAATAACTAATTTATTATTGCCTCTAGGGCATATTTCCAACACCTATTACCTTTTGGAGGGTGGTGCCTCCTAGATTGGTTAGGTGTTGCTTGGGAGCCTCCTACTTCATGTTGTGGAGTGAATAAAGAAGTTTGTAAGGGCAAGGAGATCGCCTAAAGATCTACCCCGAGTAAGGCTAGTCCTCCGTGGACGTAGGCCGTCATGGTATAGTCAAGGTTGCTTCTTCGTGGAACCCTCTATGGGTAGAGCCCTCCGTGGACTCTCGCAACCATTACCCTCCGTGGGTTGAATACTCCATGAACGTGGATGTACGATAGCACCACCTATCGGAACCACGAGAAAAATCATCGTGTCAAAAATTGCGTTTGCTTTTCTTACCCTCTCTTTACTTACATGTGCAATGTCTTTACTTTCCGCAGCTATACTCTTAGACATGCATGTGTAGGGTGTATTTGACATACTATGAATGCTAAAATCTGCCAAGAATTAAAATTGGAAAGAGTAGATTTTTATTTGGTCAAGTAGTCTAATCACCCCCCCCCCTCTAGACCTACTTTTGATCCTACAAGTGGTATCAGAGCTTTGGTCTCCATTGCATTGGTCTCACAACCTAGGAGAAGTATGGCGTCTAGTGAGGGAAATTATCACCGTAGAGGTCTGTACTTTGATGCCACAAATTTTGCTAGTTGGAAGCACGAACTGAAAATGCATTTACTTAGTCATAACCCCGCCGTTTGGGTTGTTGTTCGTGTTGGCTTTCAAGGTGAATTCTTTGCGGGAGGAAAGGAACCCGATCGTGAAGCGACTGCGGATGAATTGAAGATGTTGCAACTCAATGCTCAAGCATGTGACATTCTCTTCAACTGCCTATGCCCCGAAGAATTCAAAAAAATCGTCTTGAACATGCAAAAGAGATTTGGGATACTTTGGTTGATATGCATGAAGGAACTGAGTCCGTGACAGAATCCAAGTTGTATGTTCTTCAAGGTCAGCTTGAGAAGTTCAATATGAAGGATGGTGAAGGATTCGCTGGGATGTACTCTAGGCTAGCTCTCATCACCAATGAGATTGCCGGCTTAGGAAGCAAAGAAATGACTGACAAATTCATCATCAAGAAGATACTTCGAGATTTGGATGATCGATATGACACCGTTTGCACATTGATCCAAATTATGCCCAACGGAAGTGATTGGTAGAATTGTTGATCATGAGATGACATTCAAAGACAAGGAAGAGCTTCACCACAAGTCTAGCGGTGCTTACAAAGCCACAAGTAATGCTCCCTCTACCTCAAGCGACAACCTTGTCACAAATGAAGAAATAAGCCTCGTGGTCAAGAAATTCAACAAGTTCTACAAGAATAGAAGCAAATATCGAAGCTCCAACTCAAGATATGAAGAGAAGCGTTCGTTAAGTCGTGACCGAAACTCCTACAATTGTGGGAAGCCTGGACACTACTCCAATGAGTGCACGGTTCCTTACAAACAAAGAGAAGAGTCACCAAGAAGACGAAGCTCAAGAGACGGGTCACCTCGAAAAGAGAGAAGGAGTAGAGATGATCGTTATGAACGAAGACCCTCAAGGAGAAGTAGGGACTCTAAGAAGAAGGACAAGTACACCAAGAGCTACTCAAGAAGGAAACATCAAGCTCATGTTGGTGAATTGGTTTCCGGTTTCGACTCCAACAACCACTCCGAGAGAATTTATCACTCCAACTCCGACTATAGTCAAGATGAAGGTGTTGCCGGAATTGAACTAGTGACTACCAACTCCTATGATCTATTTGATTCACCAAATGAAGGGAGTGGAAGTTGCTTCATGGCTAAAGTCCCCAAGGTATCACACCCCGAGTATCTTGATTTCAATAGTGATGAAGATGACTTGTTAATTAAAGATGACTTGCTATTTGACAAAACTAGTAATGCTAGTCAAAATGAACTTGCTAGTACTCACTCTAGTGTATATAAGTCGTGTGATGATGATAAGTTGGAAATAGAATGACTAACTCAAGAACTAAAAACTCTTAAGTTAGCTCATGAGTCAACTCTAGAATATCATAGAGAGCTTGTAAGGACACATGAGAAGCTACGCTTTGACAAGCTCAATTTAGAGCAAGAGCATGAGTTCCTTAAAGCTATCAATGACGATCTTCGAAAGAAGACTTCCTCTTATCTAGCCAAACAACTTCTCTTATCTACATTCATGCCACAAGTTAAGTCTAAGCAAGCTAGTAACAAAGGAAAGAAAGGTTCTTAAACTAGTAGCAATAAAAATGATAAATCCAATGATATTGCTTCTAGTAGTTCTCTTGACCCCACTAACTGTTCTCTTAGCCAAGTTACACTTGAGAAAGAAAATGAAATCTTGAAAGGGATTATAGAGAAATGTATCTAGAAGAGTCATGAAGGGTGCAAACAATTTGAGGAGATTGTACGTAAGCATGGAGGATACCGGAAGAATCATGGTGTTGGCTACTTCAACGCTAATGGAGTTGAATGGGAAGAAGGTCAATACCCCAATCCCAAGGTTGCTCCTCAAAAGTATAAGTATGAAAATACTCTTCCCAAGGCAACAAAAGCTCAAGATTACCTTCCACTCAAAAACACCAAGCTCAAGGACAAGAACAAGCTTCAAGAGGACTTTGACTCATATGAAGATGAATCCTAAGCTTTGGTGAAGTGGGTTCCCAAGTCTACTACAAGCTCAACTTCTACAAGTGCTACTTCAACACCAAGGATCCCCATCAACTTGATGTGGGTATCCAAGAAGAAGAACTAGAGATTTCTTGAGGGGTGACTCCGCCAATGAAATTCACTCATATTCATTATTGGTAAGAACTAGTCGCAAACAACATCAACATTATGCAATAGTTCAAGGAGTCACACATTCCCTCAAAGGTAAGAAAGGGACAAGGTAATCAACAAATCAATGAACATCATCACATATGCTTTGCACTCCGTGTCCATAGATATCCTTGTATTTGTCTCTTGTGTGTTGGTACTAACCCATGTAGGTGAGAAGAGTAATGAAACAACAAGGATGCTCCCAACTCTTGGTGATCTTCATCAACTTTGAGCATCCATCACTACCTCACCAACATGAAGTCTTCTTCAACAAAACCCAAGGTTAGTTTATCCCTCTTATGGGGAATGTCACATCAAGGGGGAGATTTACTCTAAGACTTGAGTTAAAGCATCTAATAAGAATGTGACAACATTAAATGCTTTATGTGAAAGTGATAACCCCACTTGTGCTTAAACGATGAGTATGACCTATGATCAAGTATTCTTACTTGGCTCCTAAGTCAATATACTCATATATAGATGACTCCGTCATCGCCAAAGTGCTTGTTAGATGCTATTGTGTTTGTGCATGTTTGCCATGATTTCATTTGACATATTATTGTGTGAGCATGTTGGTCTGTATTTATTTACTCATTCGAGGATATCCAATTGTTGCTACTTGGCTTTTCATATTTATTTGCCAATTGGATATACAAGAATGCCTAGGACCACTTCTTTAGCTATCTATGCTTTCTCACCTCATACTCTATTCATGTTGCATCACGAAATTTGAACAAGTACCTTTCGATCTCTTTTTGTGAGGAGCACTCAGAGTTCCGTATCAACAAGGACTAGCAATTAAAACCTCCCAAGTGCATCTCGGTGGAACCAACTCCACAATCTCGGTCTCACCGAATGCCTAGGGCTGATCTGGATTTCTTGCCTTGGTACTACCGATTCCATATTCTCGGTTACACCGAGTTTCCTTGTCAGTTGACAGTTGAGAAACTTGGTGACACCGAAAATTTAGAATCGGTTACGGCGACAATGTAGGGTATATATTCGGTGGACCCGACGGTTCGTAAATTCATTCTTCAAACCGTCGCACCCCAAGCCCTAAGCTACCGCAGAAGGACCCCCTGGTCATCGCCCTTATCTTCCCACACTCCTCCGCCGCTGGGAATCGCTGCCATCAATAGAATCTTCGCCCCCGTCGCCACCGTAGCGGATCCGTCACCGAGCTAGGGTACCGATTCGGCTCCCTCTTGCGCTCCAACCTCCAAATCTTTCGCATTAGGGTTTTACCATTATCTAGCCACCGTGTGAGATCGTTCTATCCACAAGATAAACTCCATAGTATAGTGAATCAAAAAAATTAGGTTTAGTTGCCCGTGAAATTGCATCTCGATGATACCGAGTAAGAAAAATTGGTTCCACCGATTGCCTTTTTGTGCTACTAAGGACAGAAATCGGTGAGACCGAGTGACAGTTTTCGGTCTGACCAAAATTGTTGCCAAGTTTCGGTTAAGGGTTTTGTGAGTCTCGGCAGCATCGAAATGTTTTACTCGGTGACATCGAAATCCAATTTTGAAGTGAACTACATCTATAAAAAATTATGTTCAAAATTTCAAAAACCAGCTGTATTTTGTGATGACTTATCCTATTCCACTCTTCTATACTCTATTCACAGGGTCAGCATGTCGGGGTCAGACAGTCAGAATTTGCCAGAGTAGGGTGTTGACATGAGTTCAGGCACTAGCCCTGAGCCTAGTTCTTTTTCAGATCCAGGCACCCCCAGCTCCCATGGGTTGCCCAAGGCTGCCACTAGGGCCAGGAAGAAGCTAAATTCAGATGAGGAAGATTCAGATTTTGTGCCAAAGGAGGTTCTTGCCAAGAAGTAAGAGAAGGCTGCCAAGAAGTCAGCAAATGAGGCCACCTCTTCCAGGAGGGTGGTCATTAAATCATATGCACCTCCTGAAGTTATGAGAGCACCTGAGAGTGCCAGAGCTACAATGACCATTAATCCCCCAGAGGAGTCTATGCCTAAGAAGGCAGGGGAGAAGAAGGCCAGAAAGAGGATAATCCATGTTACTGGCAGGCCTACATCTATGTATGAAGATCCAGAGGAGGCTCCTCCCAAGAGCCAGCTGCAAAGGCTCCTCCCAAGAAGAAGGCCAAGAAACTTCTAGTTGATGTTATGCCCAAGTCTGGCACATCCAAGAGAACAATATCCCGGGAGGCTGCTGCTGAAAAGTCTAAGGGGACATCCAGGCAAATTCCAGCTTCTGAAAAGAACAAGAGAACTACCTCGAGAGTTGAGAATGATGATGACTTGACAACCTTGATGAAACTGAGACCACATCTTCCATTAAATAATGCCAGCTATCCACTTGTCAAAGATATGAAGAAGAGGAAGGACTCGGGTTTGAGGGCATGGAGAGCTATTGATCCATATGCCCAAAGGAAGAAGACAGTTGTGGACTACAGATTCTATACCAAAGAGCAACATGATTACTATGAGACTATGCTTTTTGACAAGAGTCCAGCTATGAGTGACATGAGATATGTTGACTGGAAATTCATTAAGGAGAATGAGGACTATTTTCCTAGTGTCCAAGACAATTTCCACTGCATTGGTTTGGATGAGTTTGTTGGCAGAGAATTTACTGCATGGAATGATGAAATGATCATGCAATTCTACTCCACTGCACATTTCTATGGAGATGATAGGATTGTATGGATGACAGAAGGAGCAAGATATGAGTCCACAGTTGCTGAATGGGCTGCACTTCTAGGAGTTCCAGAGGTTCGGGATGGAGATTTGGATGTCTACACGGAATCCAAGGCGAGCCACAATGCCATGAAGGATATGTATAATCCTATCTCTGCAGACAAAGTGCAATCTCACAAGCTTGGATCCATCTAATTTCTTCAAGCTAGCCTCCGCACCATGAACACCATTCTGAGGCATACTTGGATGCCCAAGTCTGGAGATGACAAGATGATCCGAGGCTACTCCATCAACATGTTGATCCACCTTGATAGACACACCACGATCAAAGTCATGGACTTTATTGTTGAGACAGTCAAGAGGGTTGTTGTTGATCCGAAGCGCTCTTGATGCTATGCACCCTATATCCAGATGCTTATCAACTCTCACCTTGAGAAGCACATATTTGCTCTTGACAGTCCCCATTTGCCCCTACAGCCAGATCTTGAGGATAACATTGTGGTGATGGACCCAGATCATCCCACATCTGCTTCAGCTCAGGCAAAGGTAGGGGCAACTCGAGCGACTAGTGCTCAAGTCCCTAGATCTAGAAATGAGCAAATGGATCTGTTGATATCATCAGTTCAGGACATGCAAAAGGACATTAAGGTAATTCTGGACAACCAGAACAGTCTTGTGAGGATCTTTGAAAGTAGGATCAAGACCCTTAATGATAAGGTAGACAGGCTGACTAAGACAGTCATAGAGCTCCAGAAGGAAGTTGACTCAGTGCCTCTTCCTCACACTACTTCAGATGATGATGATGAGGAGGAGGAGGATGCATCACCTCTCAAGACAAGCACACAGTTTCCTACTCAGGCCACATCAGCCATTGTGCCAGCTCCAGACTTGAGGCCCTCTTCATTAGCTCCTGCTGCTATCACCTCAGCTCCTGCTCCATCAGCTCCAGTTCCTCCAGCTGCCACTCCAACTCCATCCACGACATCTGCAAAGATCTTTGCCGACGTTATTATCTCGACTCCTTCATCAACAGCCGGAGGAGATTAGCCCAAGAACGCTTAGACATATGCCATTGAACTTTTTGGTAACTTTTTGCCAAAGAGGGGGGATGTATATAGATCTTTAGGCTTTGAGTGAGAAAGCATGTTGGTGTTTATTGCTTTTCAAAAACAATTGTCTTTTGGTTACTTGTGATACACTTTTTGTGTGATTCTACTACTTCCTATCATCTTAATGCCTTATGAGATGATCTTTCTACATTGCTTGATTGTGTTGTGCTATGATGTTCACTCTAATTATTCTCGCACACCACCAAGATGTATGTGACATGGAAGAAGTTCCCCATGTACCTAATCGATTGTGCATTTGCATTCAAACACAAATTCAAAATAATGCACAAATTTAGGGGGAGCTCTTGCTCATCACATACTTCTCAAAGCGACAATTACATTCATTAATTATATCATATGTCGAAGCTTTGATCTATATGTTGTCATCAATTACCAAAAAAGGGGATATTGAAAGCACATTTGCTCCCTTGGTGGTTTTGGTAATTTATAACAACATATAAGCCACTGTACTAATGTTTCCATCAAGTATGTTTCAGGAAAAGTTCAATGATGGGTTGGCAAAAGGAGATTGTGGAATACCCCAAGATGCAAGGAAGAAGGTTGGCAAAGCTTCAAGCAAGAGGACTCTACATTTTACATTTGTGAGAAATCACTTTAAGTCCATAGGAAAGTCAATACTATTAAAAGGGGGTAAGGTTTTGTTGGTGAACAAAATGCTCATACGTGCACAAGCGATAGTCACCAAAGACACCGACAAAGTCTCCCACCAAAGTCTGTCCAAAGACAAATACTCCAAATCGGTGCAACCAACATTCCACATTCGGTGCCACCGATTCTAAACTCTAGACAGACTAAGCCAAACCCTAGACACTTCGGTGCAACCGATTCCATACCAGTGCCACCGAGTTCAGGCTGCCAACTTTCTGTTACGCAAGTTCACAGTTTTGGTCCCTCCGAGATTGTCGAATCGGCATCACCGAGATTGAGCATTCTGATCGTTGGTCACCTTATCGGTGCAACCGAGATTCAAAGTTGCCACCTTTTAGTCACTTTGGTACCACCGAGATTAACACATTGGTGTCACCAAGTCTGACTTATTGTGTGTAATGGCTGGATTTTTGGGGATGCCTATATATACCCCTTCACCACAACCTACTCGAAAATAGAGAAGCACTCAGGACTATTACATACCTATCCTATCAGTTTTCCGAGAGTGAACCACCTATCCTTGTGTTGAGGTCAAGATCTTCCACTCCAACCATATGGATCTTGATTTCTTGCCTCCCCAAGTTGCTTTCCACCAATCCCATATCTTCTACCAAGCCATATCTGTGAGAGAGTGATTATGTGTTGAGGAGTCTATCATCTTGAAGCACAAGAGCAAGGAGTCCATCGACATTACCGAGCCTATTACCTTTTGGAGTGTGGTGCCTCCTAGATTGGTTAGGTGTCGCTTGGGAGCCTCCTACTTCGTGTTGTGGAGTGAACCAAGAAGTTTGTAAGGGCAAGGAGATCGCCTACTTCGTGAAGATCTACCCCGAGTAAGGCTAGTCCTCCGTGGATGTAGGCCGTCATGGTATAGTCAAGGTTGCTTCTTCGTGAAACCCTCCGTGGGTAGAGCCCTCCTTGGACTCTCACAACCGTTACCCTCCATGGGTTGAAGACTCCATGAACGTGGATGTAGATGGACCGTTACTCTCGTGACCGTTTTTTAGGTCATGCTGAATTTGTTGTTGTAAAACTGCAGAACCATCTCAAAGAGGAAATGAAATTGAAATCGGAGGCTGAACTTATGGCTTCTCTCCTTGAAAACTCTGCTCGTCACGCGAATGATCTTCTTGATCAAACAAAGAAGTTATTTGAACAAGAAAAGGCCGCCCTCATAAAGCGTGCTGATAAGGCTGAGGGGAAACTTGGGCCCTTAAAAGAAGAGCATTTCACTCTCGTGAAGAAAATAAAGGAGATGTTGACCGCCATATTTGTTATGTAGGCATAACTTCTATTATCTTGAATTTTTGGGTTACGAAGATATGGCGGCTCATCTGTTCACTTATATTTGTATGCAGGACGAAAAGTTCAGAGCCTGGTGAGGGAGCCCATCATGAAGTTGAATGCGATTTTCACTTATGTGGAACAACTATTCGCAGGATCCGTCCATTCCATCATGGCTGTGAAGAATTTGAAATACTCGCCAAGGAACATTAAAGATATGCTAAATCAACTATCCACCATGCCTCAGTGGGTCACGAAAACCAGGAAATCAATGGCTCGGGCTGGAGTGAATATGGCTCTTGCCTGTGCTAAGTCATATCTGCCCGAGCTGGATCCGACGACTTTGAGAGATGGATACCCTGAGTTCAAAATTGATTTCTCATAATTCACGCATGAAGATTCTGCCAACTGCAATAGGAAGACCCAAGCATTGTCAACTCTTCTAGATAAGGAAGTGGATCTATCTCACTATCATGTTGTGTATTCCAATAATAACAAGCTTATCAATGCGCCAAAAGATGATCCCTTTCAGCTAGTGCCACCCCAAAGTAAGAACACCTTTGCTCCTAATGTCGATGCCTCGAATTTAGTTGTGGGATCTTCAAATTTTGAATCTTTGAGATCAATCTGATGGGTATAGAAGGACCAGCAGGGTGATGACGAAGATGAGCCGGCAGAGGCGGATCCTGAGGCGGTCGGCACAGAAAACCCTTAAAGGCGAGTTGAAGCAAGCCGTCGAAATGACTACCCCCCAGGTGTTTGGGAAAAAACTTGAATATTTTGTGGCTCCTAATGTGAGCCTGTAATAGGGGTAGTAAAAAACTTTGAAATGTTCTATCGTGCCATCGTGCACGTTTACACTCGTTTTTCGTGGCTAAGTTGCCATTGAACTTTGAACTTCCAGTCAGTTACCGAAAGACGAGTGTACTTATTTCATTTGTCTTTGAACATTTCTGTTGGTTTTGCTCAATGAGATACTACTTGAATCAGTATGAGTGGGTCATTATAATACGGCCAAATTGAATCATTCCACAACAATTGTTTGTAGAAGATGTATATAATCAAACTAGTCATGATATGACAGCGGTTCGGAACTCAGGCATCCACTTATGGGCTGGTAATAAGAACAATATTTTACCTGGAAAAAGCCATGAGGTAATAGAATGTTGTGATAATATAAAAAATGTTAATAAGTCGGCTCAATGGGACTCGGCAAGGAGACTGGTTTTCGAGGCTCAAGTCTTGCTTCAATGAAGCGGGTATGATACACATGGTTTATCCTAGCTCTCTGCATGTCGGCTCTCACATGACTCAAGCTGGTGTTTTAACCTTGATAAGTTCATGGTCCAGATGGATTGACTTGTCAAGAGTACGCGTGGTCACCTGTTCGGAGTCACACCGAGCAAACAGACAGGTTTAACCATATTTTATCGGCTTATAGCCTAGTAAGAGGGATATTAAAGGCTGACTCGTTGAGTTGGAAGCCCCCAAGTGACTTATGTTCAAAAAATAAAGACTCATGCTTAATTTGCTAGGCTTAAATGACAGAGACCGCGAGTTTCGGGGGCGCGGGCTTTATTATTGTTGAACATAAAGAAGTATGTGTAGAAATTCGGGGGGGTACAAAGGGAAAGGAGCTGGTGGCTCTAAGTATAATAAGGCCGAAGATGACCAATGTTCCAAGGCCAGATTATTTCCTCTTTAGAGGTATATGATCCTTCTCGTAAATCTATTAGGTAATATGAACCATTATTGAGGTTCCTACTGACGACGAAAGGACCTTCCCAAGGTGGCAAAATTTTATGCATTCCTGTTTGATCTTGAATCAAACAGAGCACTAAGTCGCCTTCTTGAAAAGTATGGCTTCAGACTCTATGGATGTGATAGCGACGTAGGTCTTGCTATATATAGCAGATCTGGTTGTTGCTAAGTCACGTTCTTCTTCCAAGGCATCCAAGGAATCTTGACGTGCTTGCTCATTGTTTGCCTCGATGTAATAGTAACTCGAGGAGAATCATGGCGAATATCGCTTGGTAGTACCGCCTCGGCTCCATAAACCAGAAAAAACGGTGTATATGTTTGGAGTTGTGCGAATACTCCAGAGTACTACGGGGAGTTCTTCAACCAACAGCCTGGAGTGCGCTGAAGTGGAACAATAAATCAGGGTTTGATCCCTTTGAGAATCACTTGATTAGCCCGTTCGGCGTTTCCATTGGATTGTGGATGTGCGACTGCCACCTGATATGTCTCCAACGTATCTATATTTTTTACTGTTCCATGCTGATATATTATCATTCTAGGATACTTTGTGGGCATTTGTTTACCAATTTATAACATTTTGAGCACTAACCTATTGAACTAGTGCCCAGTGCCAACTGTTGTTTTCTGCATGTTTTTTACTTTTCAGGTTTACAGTACCAAACGAAATCAAATTGCCACTAAACTTTTTGATGATTTTTTCTGGACCAAAAGAAGCCCCGGAAGCTTCGAAAGGAGGCCAGGAGGCACACGAGGTCCCACCACACATCAGGGCATGCCCTGAGGGGGCGTCCTGATATGTGGTGCCCCTCGTGGCTCTCCCGACTTCCCTCTCTGACCTATAAATTCTCTAATATTCTTAAAACCCTAGAGAAGGTCCCAAAACACTTTTTATGCTGCCGCAAGTCTTTGTTCCAATGGGATCCCATCGAGAGCCCCGTTCAGGCACCTTGCCGAAGGGGGAATCGATCACGGAGGGCCTCTTCATTAACCTTGCTGCCCTCATGATGATGTGTGAGTAGTTCACCACAGACCTACGGGTCCGTAGGTAGTACCTAGATGGCAATCTATCTATCTCTAATGACTTGCCCCCCCCTTTTGGGTGCCATGCCCCTCCTTATATAAGTTGAAGGGGCTGGCTTACATGTAGAGTCCTAGTAGGATTAGGACTGGTATATTCTGGCTTCTTACCGTGGGTGGCTTACTGCGGGCTTCTGATATCTGGCTACTCATCTCCGAGATCTTTCGGACGTCTCATCTTTCGGGCGACTCATCTCTGAGACTCATCTTCCGAGCGACTCATCTTTGAGGCGACTCATCTTCGAGACTCATCTTGGCTACTCATCTTGAGTTGGAGCTTCTTTCTTTGCCAAATATATTTACAAATGCTACTATTACCTTGCTTCTAGTATTAAATTTTTATTTATTTTGCAATTTACAATTATCAACCAGTATCTACACTACTCATTTGCTTGCAAGTAACGAGTTCAAGGGGATTGACAACCCTCTTGCTCGCGTTGGGTGCAAGTGTGTGCTCTTTTCTGTGTAGGCGCTGAAGCCGGGAAGTTGTGTGATCCTCCTATTGGTTCGAGAACCTTGGTTCTCACCAAGGGAAATACTTATCTGTACCGTGTTGCATCATCCCCTCCTCTTCAGGGAAAACCCCAATGTAGATCACAAGTATCATCCGCGAGTTGAAGCACTTCTTGGTAGATACCGAAGAGAACTCAGGTAGACCTCGGCGAACATGATTATATAGCGGAACATCCGCTATGTAAAACCATTCCAAAGCCCACACAATGGTATCCTCCTTAGAAGTCTCGGATGGATACCTAGTGCCAGCAATTCGGCACACCTCGGTTGCGCCCACCTCATGGATGACACCACCTCGGGAGCGAGGAATGATGGAAAAGTACCTCTGGAATAATCGTAAGTGTGCCTCGGATCCAAGATACATCTTACAAAGGGTGACAAATCCTGCTATGTGTAGAATGGAGTTTAGGGTGAGGTGATGAAGCTTTATCCCATAAAAGGAGAGCAAGCCGCAGAGGAAGGGATGGATTGGAAAGCCTGAGCCTCTTGGAAGCAAGGTTATAAAACGTAATTTTCCGCCCCATGAAGGGACGGATGCCTTTCAGCAAGGGCCTGGCCATTGATGGAGGTTAGGCCAGTCCGTACGGGAACTAGATCCGTGTCGGGGAGGTACCCCTGAGTCGCCAGTATGCTTAGGCAAAGGCGAGATACGAAACACCTAGGCCACTCTCCTTGAAGAAGCCCGTGCGGACGCGCGTAGGAGCTGGGAGCGTTGGCCATGGCAAAATTTCTGTAGATAGCTGAAGGAAGGAGATATGGGATCTAAAGCGCGGTGGGTTGGAATGGGGTTACAATTATATTTTGTGCCCCATATGTTTTTAAAAATGACCCAAGGTTAGACGCTTCGATTACTGGCCATCAGACCACTCGCCTCCCTAAGCAGCGCAAGAATCAATAAAAATGTCGTCAAGGCATAGCATGGGGCCATCATTGGTGGACGTCCAAAAAGAGATCAGCATTTCGAAGTGGTTGAATGCTCGGATTGTCTAAGGAATAATCAATACTTCGGATCCAAATATTGCTTTACTAATGGAACTCGCCTGCCAAGCCAAAGGCATTTGAAGCTAGAAGATCAAAGAGTGTGTTTGTCCCCGGTGATTGGAGACTAGTTCGGGGGCTACTAAGGGTGTCCTGGACCACGGGGTACTAACCCAGGGTGTTTGGTCCTTATGGGCCGAACAGGGGCCCAACAAGCCGCCACCTTAAGAATTGAGCGTCAAGACTCGCCCATATGAAGAAGGGAAACCTCTGAATACTTGGTATGCACTCTAGTGACGGCTCCATATTCGGCATGTCTACAACCAACCTAAAGATGTAACATAGCTCCCCCTGGGTGCTTATATAAACCCAAGGGTTTAGTCCGTAGAGGGACAACTTATTCACCTTAGGGTTAGAGCTCACACAACGATCTTGAGGTAGATCATCAACCTGTATTCAATACCCCATCTTCAGTAAATGAAAGCAAGACATAGGGTTTTACTTCTTCGAGAGGGCCCGAACCTGGGTAAACATCGTCTCCCTACTCTTCATGTTACCACTATTCCTAGCTCCACAGCTCGGGACCCCCTACTCGAGATCTGATAGTTTTAGCACCGATAGGACCCCCTACCCCAATATTTGTTGGTCTTAGCACCGACATGTGGGTACGAGGGTCTCTTGGGAAAGGCTTGGAATGATTAAGGCTTACCGGGATTCCACATACTCAAATGCTTATATTTTGGATATGGAGCTTATCTCAGAGGACTAGGGGTGCCAGGTTCTCTGGAAAAAGGCTTGGGATGAACGGGGTTCACAAAAGTAGGGAAAAACTATTTTTTGTGCAAAGGTAGGGAAAACTATTTTCACATGTTCAAATGCCTATATTATGGGAAAAACTATTTTCCGTGCAAAGGAAAACCCAGCCACACCAATTTGCATGTTTACGTTCCAACAAGCCGATCCTGGTGAAGCTTGCCAATACATCCGATGTATTAACTCTTGTGGCTGCAACGTATTATGTTGCAGGTCTGCGAGAAAGGTACGAAGTAGGATTACGGCGCTATACTCAACTCTTGCCTATGAGTTGCTGGACGCCACAAGACTAGAACATTATCTCCGTTGCATGGTTGTAGCGTAAGCTAGCCCATGAGCTAAGCAGGTGTGTATTGTAAAACACTGGGTCTTTGATGTAGATACTATAACATGTGATGTATTTTCAGTATTTCTTTGTTGACCGTGGGTATCAGCTATTGATCTATGGACTAACACGGTAAGCGTAGAGATTCAGAGCTCTATCAGGGACCGGGTCGTGACAGTGTCCAAACCTACGCAAAGCTTATGGGGATGCTCCAACCATCAAACCACACTCGACCTTGCTACCGGCAACCATCAAACATCGAGTGATTACACATCAAGATCATTGAGAAGTGTAGGTAAACACGGGGAGGGGCGAACCAAATCGGGACAACGCTGGATCTCCAAGAAGGATAACAAAAGTCGAAGGCATAATAGTGGCCATTGCCATGCAAAGCTTTTAGTGAAGTCTCATTCACAAATTGAAGGCAGTCGTCGTGCCATGAGCATGCAGAGAAGAAGCATATCTTGCCGATGTCGTGAGTACACCAGCAATGAACTGGTGCCAATCCGCCAACCTTGGAGACGATTTGGCCGAGCACCTGCCTCGCATGACCAAAAATGACTTCGTGACTTGGATTATCGATAGTGACTTAGCCACCTGTCGGTAAGAATCAATGGTCTGATTAACAATGATAGTTATATGTGTTGCATGATATTTTCTACATTGTATTGTGCTACACGATGCTACATTTTCAATCCAATGGCGAAGTTATCCCGGGACTTAGCGGACTGAATCCACGTCCCCGCGTGACATATGGCAGATCCGACGAGGTACACCGTGGCACTGGATCCGCCTTGCTCCATTTTTCTTGAATTTCTAGATCCGCCATGGAGGAATACTTAAGAGAAATATTAGTTTTTTTGTTGCGAAAAGAGTGATGCTAGCTTGATGTACAAAATGATAGAGATGTTCACCTATCCTGAAAAACAGAGAAATGTTAACTATACTTCGTTCGATCCTAAAAGAAACTTCGACACTTATTTTGGATAGGAGGGAGGAGTTAAGATGAGAGAATTAATGCCCCCTTCTTCTTCTGCACAAAAGAAGAAAAGAGTCCGGAAATGCTTTTTCTTTAAGCTCAAAATGCAGGAGAGAATGGTAGCTTAGCCATAGGTCTCTCTTTGTGCATGCGCATGCCTCCAGTCGAGAGACCGGCAAGCTACGCAAAAGCAGCGAAGCAATGATGGCCGCAGAGCCCGAACCGTGCTAACCGTTGTGCCGAGCGCTGCCGCACCGCCGGGCCACGCCACGGCAATATACGCCCCGGACATACGCCCGCGTCCGTCCGGCGCTCAAAACCACGGCCGGCCGGCCCGCCCGCACGCACGCGCCACGCAACGGCGCTCAAAACCATACGCGCGTTACGGGGCTACGCATGGTACGGCCCGTGCGCGCGGGCAGGCCACGGCGCTGTGCCCCACGCCTTTCACGGATTCGGCAACCGTCCCCGTCCATCGGCGCCACCCACCACCGTCCTCACCACCCCGAAATGCACACGCACACTCGGCACCACCTCCATCCACCCCCCTTTACTAAACCAGCAGCTCGAGAAGCAGCAGCGGCAGCAGCTAGACGATCTCCTTCCCTCCATACTCTTTCTTCTCCACCCCTCGCTGCGTCGGTCGACCTAGCTAACCAGCTCGCTCGCTGGCGGTGGGCGCCCGTGCGCGCTCGCTCGCGATTGCGGGGTCGGAGGAGGTGGATCGGCCGGTGGAGATGGGGCGGGGGAAGATCGAGATAAAGCGGATCGAGAACGCCACCAACAGGCAGGTGACCTACTCCAAGCGGCGGTCGGGGATCATGAAGAAGGCGCGGGAGCTCACCGTGCTCTGCGACGCCCAGGTCGCCATCATCATGTTCTCCTCCACCGGCAAGTACCACGAGTTCTGCAGCACGGGCACCGAGTACGAACTACGAACTCCTCATGGCATCCTCCATCTCTCTCCTGCTTAGTTGATTACCAATTCCATTCCATCGCTAGCTGCTTGCTTGATTTATACCTCTCTAACACAAGCCAGCTTCGCCTTGTTCTTCTCCATGTATGTACGTACGTGCTTGCAGCATCAAGGGGATCTTTGACCGCTACCAGCAGGCCATCGGGACCAGCCTGTGGATCGAGCAGTATGAGGTTGCTGCTTCTCTTTCTCGCCTCCATCCATCTTTTTCTTTAGCTGCAACACTTTCTCCTTTCCCTTTAATTATCGTTCGCTGTTTTCTTGTGATTTGACATGAGATCTAAAAGATGTCCAAGCTCCCTCCTCCTATAGTGCTTTACTGCTTCTTCGAATTAGCTGATTTTGTTTTGATTTCATTTCATCGCAGAATATGCAGCGCACGCTGAGCCATCTCAAGGACATCAACCGGAACCTGCGCACCGAGATCAGGTCAATCACTTTCCTCTTTCCTTCTTTATTTCTTTCATGGGGATTCCTTCTCCAACTCCGGCAATTTAGATTGATTTGATGCCGAGATCGACTTGAATTGACATACTGTGTCCTCGTATGTCGATGGCAGGCAAAGGATGGGTGAAGATCTGGACGCGCTGGAGTTCGAGGAGCTGCGCGGCCTTGAGCAAAATGTCGACGCCGCTCTCAAGGAAGTTCGCCAGAGGAAGGCATGCACTTCCAAACCCTAGCTAGCAGATTACCAGATTTAGGCTTCGATTCCTTGCTGGATCTGTCTGTTTCTGCTCGCTCATCTGCCGTCCAATCCGTGCATATTTCATGCTAGCTAGCCCCTTGGTAGATCTACACGAGTTCTCGATCTCTAGGATAGTAGTATTAATTAACAAGAGATTGATTTTTCTCTTGGTAGGATAGAACTAACAAAGAATTGGTTGTTTTTTTTGTTTAATTTCATCTCACGTATTGCTTCCATTAACAACATATAACATCTTAATTAATCTTCTTTTCTTCTGTCTGTTGTTTTCGTTTTGATTTTGCAGTATCATGTGATCACCACTCAGACTGAAACCTACAAGAAGAAGGTGAGACCTTCCCTAAACAATTGTTGTAAACTGTTCTGTATGAATTGAACTACTTTTCTGGTAGCTCGAAAAATTCAGGAGTTACCCAATTTGGTGTACATGACTGTTCTGGTGCATACATATCTCATCAAAACTAGATCTTTCCCCAATTCGTTTACCTTGCCTTGTGTCAGCCGCCACTTGTTACAGTTTCTTTATTTAGCTAGTTCTCCATGCCACTGTTCAAACACCATGTGCTCACCAGATCTCTGTGTTATTAGATCCGTCTAGCTAGATATGTATATGACCATTAATTGCATTTCATGAGCTGCATCGCCAATGGCGTTTCAGTGTATTAACCACTCGCATAACCTAGCTAGCTAGCTTAGAGCCTGCCCAAACATACATCCATCTCCCAACCCTTATATGGTTGAACATTCAACCTAGCTAGTGACCGCTGGAAGCAAAGATCTGACAGACACCTCCACGCCCCAAACGAAACACATTGCATGTTAATGTACACGGTGCACTGCCATGTGTGTCTGCATTTTACACACTCAGCCCCCTCACTTCGACAGCTTGAGACTCTACACACGCATATCTACAACTCTAGATCCCAAATCTTGGCGTAGCTAATTAGCTAGAGCCTTTGGAAAAATCTCGGTGTAGAGTATGAATGGCATGTGCTTACATGCAAGCACACACACGTACACGATCGATGCCGATCGATTAGCAATAGATGCAGTCTTCTGTCTCCTTTTGACAGAAGCACATAAGCTGGAACTGAGAAAGAGCGAAGGACAATAATCTCGGGGCTACCTCTCATGCATCCACACGTATCTCCTGCTAAGCCTAAGCTGCTAGATGATCGGTAGCTGGCCGCCTAGAGATGCATGGGTGCATGAGCGTGCATGGCTGCTTCACTCGGTCCCCCGGCTATCTGGGGGTAGCATGTCAAACACGGATTTTTATGGGATTGCACAGCGCCATGATACCCCCTGTAGATGAGGACCGGCGACGAGGCTTTATGGTTTGCGGAACTATGGAAACGAAGCCTTTAGTTATACGGCCAGTTGGCTTTTCGATCTGACTACATGGCAGAGAACTTTCGCCTTTCTTTTGTTTTGCGTACTGACATACGTATATATGATCCGGTCTTCCGCTTTGCGTAGTCCTGGGGGTGATACTTTATACCAGTCGTCCGTGTGAAGCTAAAATTGGTTTCAAGATATGTTCATATTCTAGGTCCGTGTGGCATTAATATATATAGGTGCTAATTAGAGAAAGAATATTGTGTTTTTTTTTCTTTTTAAAAAGGAGGTTAAACCCTGGCCTCTAGATTGAGTGATGCAGTCTTCTTATATTGAAAAAATATATTGTCGTAAAGATGATATGACAAGGAAACAACCGCATCTAAAAAATAAAGCATGCATGTATTACTCATCTTACCACTAGGCCGTCATTCAAACCATTTAAAAAAAAAACCTCGCAACCATGCATCTCCAACCATGCTTAGCGAGTAGACTGAAGGTGCTGTTTGTATCGGTTTTCGCTGGGTTTTCTGTTAATTAACTGGGCAGTTCTTTTCTTCTTAATTAGTTGATGAGGCAAATTTTTTATTTCTGTTTTGAAAACAAAATGGTTGCACCCAGAGTTCAAAGGCTTCCGTATTTCTGCCATTGAAGTAAGGACCACATACAACTCTAGTTGGCAGCCTTGTGCATAGTTGAAAAAAAAAACGAAACTAACATTGTTGTTAAAATTATCTCATCTATACAAGTTTCTTCTATGGCCGCTAGGAATTATATGGCATGGATGCTTTAGGAGTGGCGCTGGATGATCAGCTGCTTAGGCATATGACATCTACAATGTTAATCTAAACGATAATGCAATTAGTCCTCACACTACTTGACAGTAGTCTTACATGATGGGTACTTGATAAGTGATATATTTTTTTTTTCTTCACACTACTTGGCAGTAGTCCTCACACTACTTGACAATTAGTCCTCATGTAAAAGCATCTTGTAAAGTAAATGCCCAATTAAATTAAATACATGGTGTCCCATCAAAATATGCACAAAATAATGTATACTCAAGAGCGCCATGAGTATAATGTAGTGTTTGAGAAAGATTTCTCTTGTCTTTTCTTTTTAACAACATATTTTTTTGTATGACAGTTCTAGTCCTGGTTCCACTATCATCAATAACCAAAAAAGAAAGTCCAGCCTATATGTTCTAGGCACTCCTTACACAAGTCATGGTAAAGAACAACGGTTAAATTACTACGACATAAACCCCCTACCATCGTTTAAATATGTATCTCCCAAGCAATCTGCAACAGGGTAGTAGTAGCTAAACAAACAAGCTAGCAACACTTGGTAGTGAAAACCAACGGCGGCCTCCATTCGAAATAGATGACAACCTTGAATGGGTGTAGTCAAACTTTTTATTATTCGAATATGCATCATATATTTACTAACTGAAAATACCATCCTTAGAATTTTCATTGAATTTTTAATAACATGTTGATAGAAATGTGACAGCAATACTTGCACTTTCGACGCTTTGGCACCATGCAAGATCCAAACATCATTTATTATTGAGGCGGAGGGAATAGATATATGTGAAGATATATAAATTAAGGTTTTTCTTCCACGTGAAATGACTCATAATTTTATGTGTATGCTAGATTCCTCAAGGTGAATTTTAACACTACTGCATTACTTCACACCATGCATGCACATATGCTAAAATATCCAAAACATTTTTTTGTTTCTCAAGGAAAAAGGGATAAACTACAATCTTATTTTCCATCCTTTTGATTTTTACGTTGCTTTTTTTCATTCTTTGCTTGTGGAATTTCATATTTTGTTCTTGGTGTGTAGAGTATGTGTATGAGTAGATAATACACTACTAAATTTCCCCTTTCTACTAAGGCCCTTTTTTTGGCCAAGTACGGATTAAATACAGAAAGACGTGTACATCTAGAGAATGTATTTGGAAATTCTTTTAGTTCGACTGACAATTGCATTTGAACTTATTTCCTGGGTTCAATTATATCTCACCTTGTTTTCTTTGTGCGCGCAATTGTATCTGGACCTAGCAATTAAGTTTAACTAAGTTTGGTGGGGAAGTAGAGGTACAAATCTTAAGTTGTGTCCTCATGGACTCTGAATTTTGGTTTTTGTAGTTTACTGCCGATGAACCAGCAATTAAGTCGAACAAAGTTTTGTGGTTCTTTTTTCTGTAGCTTTTGTTTAGTGACGTAAATATTTAGTTGCCTACTTATCAGAAGGATTTTCGAGAATTCCACTCCATCGAAACAATGCCTAGTATTGGACCTATATATCTCGTCAGGATGGAAAAATGGCATGCATCCATACGTGGTAGCACCATTGCATTCAACATGGATCTATAGCTAGAGGGACAAATTAAGAGCACAACCTATAGGAAACCCCCAGCCCTTGGTATGCATGCATGGCTGCATGCCATGGTCCTTCATATAAACGGCCATGTTTTCCTACTCAGGCTGTGTTGGGTACGAAGGAACTTCACAGGAAACGTGAAGGTTTTTTTTCCTGTGGCTTTTTTTTCCTTCGGAGGCATTCGGTACAAAGGAAGTAACTACAGAAAAACATAAGAACTGAAGCTCCGGCGTGCCTATTCCAAAGGAATCTGAACATCCACTCGTATATCTAGGAGCCTGCTCAACTGCACCTTTTGCCTATTTAAAAAATTGTATGGACATGGGCTGCTCTATGTGAAAGATAGACACTGTGTTTGCATGTTACAAAACTGCAGATGATTAACTATATAAAAATAATGCAGTTCCAAAGATGCTTTTTCCTGTGATCCGAACAGCACACGTTTTTTTGTTTCCCGTATTTGCAATTCTGTAGGTTCCTGGTTGACAATCACTGCAATTCCTATGATGTAGTTATTTCCTTTGTTTTATCTTACTCCATACCGAACGGAGCCTCATTCTGAACGCATCTTTTTACTTGAGAGGTTTCTCAATGAGAATCCAGTTAAGACAAGCAACAAACGCATATCAATGTGTGTGTATCCGCGCCATGTGTAAGACTGTAACATGTCTTTTATGAATAGACTCTGGCTTTTCTCATTTGGTGCCTCCTGGTGTACGATCTATACGCAGAGATAACACTTCTGCCTGTTGCATTCGTGTACTAATACATGATTTTTTTTCTTGCAATCTATTGCATATATTCAGGTGAAGCACTCCCAGGAGGCATACAAGAATCTGCAGCAGGAGCTGGTGAGCTCTCTCGCTCCCTAGCTATGTAGCAACGACGACCATGCATGCATGAATCTGAGCTGACGATGATGAATGTGCACGCGTGTGTATGCAGGGCATGCGAGAGGACCCGGCGTACGGGTTCGTGGACAACCCGGCGGCTGGCGGGTGGGACGGCGTGGCGGCGGTGGCGATGGGCGGCGGCTCGGCGGCGGACATGTACGCCTTCCGCGTGGTGCCCAGCCAGCCCAACCTGCACGGCATGGCCTACGGCGGCTCCCACGACCTGCGCCTCGGCTAATCTATCACCTCGATCGCTCCTTACTAGCTTATATATCATCGGGTGATCGATCAAATTACCACAATAAGAAAAAAAAGACTGCGTTTGTATTTGTGATATGTTGTGGTCTCGTGCACACGATTTAGTTCAATGTGTAATTAACGTCGTAGTGCTCGACTGTGTATTGTATGATCTGCTATGGCTTTGGTTGTGAGCTAATTGCTGCTACTATCATATATATTCTGGTACTTTCTGATGACCATTTCATATGTCTAAATGGTTTTTGCTTATTATGCACGTATATCCTTTTTCTAAAGGAGGGTCTACCCTGGCCTCTCCATGAAATGATGCACGCAACCATATTGATTAAGTTTAGAGTATTAAGCATTCAGTAGTCGTACACAAATTAACTGTAAAAAGAGCACAAAGCTCGAAATAACCATGCACTAACAAGATAAATGATGCAATCACATAATAATCTGATGGATTACATTACTAACTTCTATAAAAAATTATTTAGGCATCCTTGATGTATAATAATCTGATGGATCGTCATCAAGCCCGGTTATAATAATCTGATGGATTATATTACTAACCTCTATAAAAAGCATAGTTTTAAATAGCCCGCTATAGCCCCGTTATAGCCTTGCTACAGCCTTTTCAGCAGGGTGCCGTTAAATAGCCTCATGTACAAAAAGACCGCTATAGCTCCGCTATAGCCTATTTGGAGGTCCGTCGCTATATGCCATAACCCGCTATTTAAAACATTGATACAAAGTTATTTAGGCATCCTTGATGTATCTTCTTTTTCTCTGAATATTGACAATCCAGCTGTTGTACCTGATAATGCCAGAAGAACGTTAGTGCAAGACTTCTCTATGAAAGAGATCAAAAATGTTGTTTTCAAAATGGCCCATAATAAATCTTCTAGCCCGGATTGTTTTACTGCTGAGTTTTACCAGCATTTCTAGGAGTAAATAAAACATGATTTGAAAGGTATGTTTGATGATTTTGACAATGGGGTTTACATATTAAAAGATTGAACTATGGGATTATTACCCTGATTCCTAAAAGTAAAGATGCTTATCAGATTCAGAAATTTAGACCTATATGTTTGTTGAATGTTAGTTTTAAAGTATCTACTAAAGTGTTGATGAATAGATTGAATGGGCTTACCAGGGAGGTTATTTCTCGAGTGCAAACTGTCTTGTTAAAGGCAAATATATTATATATGGAAGGTGTCCTTATCTTACATGAAGCTTTGAATAGTGTTCATAAGAATAAACAAGATGTGGTTTGTTTAAAGTGGATTTTGAAAAACCTTATGATAAAGTGAAATGGCCTTCTTTCAAATTTTAAAATTGAAAGTTCCCCTGGTGAATGGATTGATTGGGTCATGGGGACCATCAGGGTTGTAGTTTATGTATCAAAGAAAATGAAAATCCGGGACCGTATCCTTACTCATAAAGGAATGAGGCAAGGAGATTATCTCTGTCTCCCCTATTTTTTTATATAGGTGGTGATGCTTTAGCTATATTGATAGCTAATGCTAAAAAAGCAGGGCTAATAAAAGGGTTGTTGACTGATAATCTGAGTGATGATGTTAATATGCTACCATATGCAGATTCCACCATCTTCTTGCTACAAGATGACTTTGATAGTACACACAATTTGAAACATATATATAATGTATATTTGAACAAATGTTTGGCCTGAAAATCAACTTTTATAGAAGTGAGCTTTTTATGTTTGGTAAAGCTACTAATAAAAAAGATGATTATTCTAGAATTTGTACCTGCCCCATTGGGGTTCTTCATGGGAGGTATCTAGGTTTCCAAGTTGATAAAAAAAAGAATTAAGAATAAACACTAGAGAACTCCTGATGATAGAATGGAGGAAAAAATTGGAAATTGGCAGGGTAGGCTGGTGGCAACTATATGGAGATTGACCTTCATATAGTCTTCTATGATAGGGGTTCCTTACTTCATGATGTCCATTTATGGACTGTGTGTGGGTGTTAATAAGAGAATGGGTATTTTTAGACTAGATTTGTTTGGCACGAAGATGTTAACACGAAAAGGTACCATTTGGTCAAGTGGGGTGATGTGTGTGGACCACAAGATTTGGGAGGGCTGGGATACTAAATTTAACTTTGACAAACAAAGCTTTACTGTGTAAGTGGTGGTGGAAAATTTAAGACATTGAAGGTCTCTGGTAGAGCCTAGTCTTGAACAAATACCAGAGAAATAATTTTTTGCCCGGGATAAAACATAGACAGGGAGATTCCCAGTTTTGATCTGAGTTGTTGAAACATAAGGACTTTTTCTTTTCTCTGTGCAAGTTTATGTTGGGAAATGGAAAAAATGTCATGGAAAATTTGTGGATCTTCCTGAAATCTTTACAAAATAGTTTTACTATATTGTACAATATTTGTTTTGATAAAAGCTAGTGTGTAGGAGAGATCTTTGCCAAGGGTTGCAAAATGTTAGGTTCGGAAGAATCATGCATGGGCATCCTTGGAGTTGTGGGATCATACAAAAGATGCTTGTGTAGATGTAACTGTCGGTGTCAAAACCGGCGGATCTCGGGTAGGGGGTCCCGAACCGTGGGTCTTGGATCGATGGGTAACAGGAGACAAGGGAGACGGTTTTTACCCAGGTTCGGGCCCTCTTGATGGAGGTAAAATCCTACGTCATGCTTTGTTTGTATTCGTGATGGTGTATCGAGTACAGAGTTGATCTACCGCGAGATCGTATGTGGTTGTTTAAACCCTAAGAGCTATGCTCGTATGATGATACGATCTATCATCATTTGATCCTCCCTAATGACTAGCCTGGCCTCGGCTTATATAACACACCAGAGGCCTAGGATAACAAGAGTCCTAGTCGGCTACGTTGGTGGAGAGGAGTCCTTGTCTTGATCACCAAGTCTTGTGGAATCTTCCTCGTATGCATCATGGGTTGTCCAAACTGGCCCATTAGTGAACCGCCCTGGGGTCCTCGGCATGACCCACTGGTCGGGAGACAACATGGTGAGTACCCCCTAGTCCAGGACAACGTCAGTAGCCCCCTGAAGCGGTCTTCAAGTTGGGGACACTCCTCGGTTCTTCCGAACTGTTCTTCATCATCAGTCATCGGTCTTGAAAACTAGTTCAACAAATCTTCCCATCTCCGATCTTGAGGATCGTCGAGGTGTATCTGAAGAGTTCACAAGTCGGGCATCCTAGGAGCCCCCTTAAGTTTTCAGCATTTATCAATGCCTTGTAATTCTTTACGCCACACCTTAGGTTTGAAGTGTTTCCCGTGCGGCGGTGTCCTCTTGCATCCGAGCTCCAACGTCGAACTGCATCTGAGATGTCCTTTTGTAACCGAGCTTCAACGTTGATCGGCATTTGAGCGCCAATGACGGGATGCGTCCGAGCTCCAACGCCAGATTGTGTCTAAACTCCAATGTCGGATTGTGTCCGAGCTCCAATGCCGGACTATACCCGAGGTGTCATAGATTACCTCGGTCTTGAAAAAGTTGAAGGAGTTCATCCGAGCTTTATGCCGGACTGCTTCGAAGGTGGTGCACCATCTTGGTCTCGGGGTTTTTTTTTGCGGAATTTATCTCCAATCGCTACAATTTATTTACTACCAAGATTTACAGCCATTAGGCCTCAAGGTGTGTGTCGGTCTATAACCCGAGATGCACTTGAAGGAAAAAATAACAATCAAAATAAAACCACTGATCCCAGTAGCCCTTGAGACTTAGGTCGATTTGCAAAATCAGCCTGAGGATCAAGTTCTTGCTCGGCGGCATACGTTAGGGATGTAAATACGGTACGTAGTAGTTTCCGAGACTCGGGTTGGGTGCGGCCCACCAACCTTAGGATCGAATCTTCTCGGAAACCATATTACACTTTGGATTTGTTGCATTGAATAGGTAATGCAGTAGCCCCCAAGCCTTAATTTGGGCATGGGTGGTCGAATTAAGGATCGATATTTTCTTGAGACAAACTTTGTTATGTTTGACACAATTTATGTGTAATGATTTTATGTATCCAAATACTTTACATCATTAATGCTCAGATCCGCATTGTACAAGACTTTGTTGACCGACCATCGTCTTCAACCTCCTTGGCCAATAGCTGAGGAGTGTTTGTCCTACTTTATAAAGCCTTTTATAAAGGCAAAGATTTACAGCAAACAAGACAATCTGGCCATACAGTTTTATAAACAAAGGTACGCGGAGAGATATGTTATATTACTCTGTAAGAAACATCTTCTGGAAGAAATAGTTCATTTATAAGTTTCTTTTCCCAGGATATCATGTTGACCATGATCATGAGACCTCAACTCCGATCAATGTGGGAGGAAAAACTGAGGATTTAGTTCAGAAAATGTTACCGAACTATGTGGTCCTTAGTGAACCTAGATTTTCACTTCCGTCGTTACCGACCAATTATATTCTTAAGATGGCTAGCTTTCGGCTTCATCCAGTCTGAGCTACTAACCCAAATGAACCGGAAGTAACAATCACGGGGGTAAGCACATGAGCCAGGCAATCCAGCTTGGCTAAAATCTTAAGTCAAATTAATGCATATTTATAGCTTTGTAACGATGATTACGAAAGGCAGCACTCGCATATTGAATATAATTTTTTAATGCTATATGCTATTTCGACTCCTTTGTGACCGTTTATCATTTGTGAGTGGCCCATCGTCGGCTTCTACCCCTTTGTAGATGCTACGTAGGGTGTTTCCACAGTAACAAGACAACCCTTAGCCGACGTCTCGGTGCCCGAAGGCAGTTGTGTTAGCGCAAACGAGGCAATCAGATATCTAGGCTTTATAACTTTCACTTGGTCATGGGAGCTTAAAGTTTGGGAGGCCAGTTACTAGCCATGGTTAGTGTTCGGCGTCAGACGAGGTCAAGCCATTAACACTCCGGCCAATTTTATGAAAGGCCCGTTGTTTAATATGGTCATCAGATCACCGACCAGTTTACGCTCATTGTGACAGTCAGTTTTCGGCTTTCTCCGTTGAGGTACTTGACCAGTTAAACCGAAAGTACAATCGCAGTGGTTCTCCCTTTGCACTCCTAGCCAAACAAAGTGGAACGTATGAGGCAAGCACAGGAGCCGGGCAACCCAACTATTGACCGAAGACACAATTCGAAACTAGTGCATATAAAGCAATATCCGAGGACGTTTTGTCGAGGACTCCTCGAAGTACCTTGGCTTTTGGTGGGTTCGGCTCTAGTTGCAGCCCCCCATCGATATTACCGATGCTTTAAAAGTGTACTACGAGAATTATGCTTCGAGAAAACAAAAATTTATGCAAAAAAATTTTTGCCTAGATAAAAGAAAATTGTGCCAATCCGAAACTGGTCTTAATTAATATGTGCTTTGGTGGTGCTTTAACATGATACATCCAATCTCTCAGACTTCAAGCGGGTCAGCCTTTGGTTTCAACCTCCAAATCCCGAGGGCGGAGTGTTTCTTCGAGGCCTGTTTAGCAAACTAAACTCAAGCGGCTTTAGAGAGAAACCAGGCTATCCGGCTATTGACCACACACCCGTGTTGGAAAAAGGAGTAGTAGAAAAAGACTTTGGAATGACCAAGAAGAAAACGCATTATTATAAAACATCTCATATAAATTTAAGATTCCCCAAGTGACTTGGGTAAAAGAATTTTACGTATAATGATTGTATGTACCGAAGTACATATATCATATATGTGTTCGCCCGAACTTTAAATGCGTCTTAACCGACCGTCGGCTTCTCCCTCTTCGGCCAAGGGCCGAAAATTTTTATCTATTATGCAATCCGAGGATATCGGAGGTGTTTCGAATAACAAGTCAATCAGGCCATTAGGCTATAACAGACAAAGCACGCCCAGGGAACTTATGCTATATTACTATTTAACGTAAGAAGCATCTTCAAAGAAAATAGTTCCGCCAACGGTTTCTTTCTTTGGGTTCTCACGATTACCATGCGGGGTGTGCAATAGATTTATGTATGCTTGTCTTCCATTGTGGCCGACCATAGTTGGAAACAACAAGAGCGCTAGCTTTCGATTTCACCGATCTGAGGCACGAGTTCGGATGACCCGATCGTAACAATCGCAGAGGTGCTCCCTTTACTCCCTAGCCGAACAATCGGTAACGTAGGGGTAAGCACAGGAGCAAGGCAACCCAGATTTGCGGAACACTTAAGTCAACGTGATGCATATATTGGCCTAAACACGAACAAGGAGGGGTGTGATACATTAATAATCATACGCAAGAGGAATGGCTTCATAAAGGAAGCCCCCAAGTAAACGGGGTATTTTAATTTGTTTGTAACAAACAAAGTTTTGACAAAGAAAAATTTTCGCAAACAACTTTTTGTCAAAAAAGTATAATGCTTGGTCGAACAGAACAAAAGGTAAAAATCAAAAAGAATTGAGCATGAAAGTGACTTAGCTGGTTAATATGCTCGGTGTGACGTGTGTCAAACTTGTAGTGGGTTAAGGTCCCAGCCCCCAAGCCGGTCACGAGGTAGCCGAAGAAGAGCTCGGCTTGATGACGTGACAATACAACACTTTCGAAGGCCGAGGAGAAAGCCCCGGGCAAACCGAGCAGACGGAGTAGTTCGGCAGCGTGACGGCGAAGCCCCCACGTCCGTCGACCATGTCGACGACACAATTTTGTTGATGAAGACGTGAGGACGATGTAGACATGTCAAGGTGACTGTATGACACAACCGAAGTCGATTACCTATGCACACAAGATAGTGCAAGCCGAGAGTAATAACAAATAAAGGGAATTATAAATTAAAAAATCTACTTAGTTAATTTAAGTGAAGCAAATAAGTAAAGGGATATGGCTTGGGCACCGAGGTGCCTGGACGAAGAGTTCGGTTTGACGAAGTGGCGACGCTGCACGGTCGATGTGGCAAGATGAAGTCCTTGGTCTAGTTAACATGGCGAAGTCGTGATCAGCGGACACCAAAGTCTCATGCAGGTCGGCTGGTGACGCCGAAGTCTCATGCCAGCTGAGGTGTTGAAGTAGGTCGGCTGGTGATACCAAAGTCTCATGCCAGGCGAGGTGTCGAAGCAGGTCGGCTAGTGACGCCGAAGTCCTCGGAGCAGGTTGATGAAGAGATTGCAAATCCCCCGGTCCAGCCGAGGTGACGGAGCAGATCGGTAAGGTGACGCTAGAGCCCCATGCCAGCCGACGTTTCAAAGTAGGTCGGCGTGGTGGACGTTAGCTTGAAAAAGCAACAGCGCAGCGATGCTGACACAGGTCGGGATTTGTGACGAGGTCGATGCTGGCTTGATGAAGCAACGTAGCGCCCGACCCGTATGACCCGCGGGTGACAAGGTTCTTCCGACGATAGTTCGGCCCTTGCGATGCTGAACTCTTGGTCGTCTCGCCAAGATGATGAGAAAATTTCCTTTAAAAAGGACGTTCGACAACCCGTTCATGAAAAAGATGAACTCGATCGGATTTGTTTTCGCCTAGCAAATATATGCAAAATTCCTTATACTCATCGGACGTTTCCCGGAGTTCGGAAGGTCGGATGGAGCTGAAATTTTGAGGGGCGATCGGCATAGGAATTCCGTAGCCGATGAACGATGGGATTTTCCAACGGACATCCGAGTTAGACACTGGACTCCTCGCCCTAAACTCATCCAGATTCCCGTCCAGATTCGACAGGGATCCGGTATATCGGAGATCGCCGGAGATTCCTCCATCGAAACGCGGCGAAACTTTACAGAGTTGTTCTAGATACAATTCCGTACAGTTCCACCAAATCAATCGTCAAAACAATGCTCGAGGAATCATGGACGACGAACACAAATTCGCTATCCAGAAAAAACTACAATCAATCTGCAGACGAGCCATCAATCCTTCTGTCGATTACACAGCGGAACTCTCAATGAAAGCACCAGTGTAGACGTCAAAAACGGCGGATCTCGGGTAGGGAGTCCCGAACTGTGGGTCTTGGATCGATGGGTAACAGGAGACAAGGGAGATAGTATTTACGCAGGTTCGGGCCCTCTTGATGGAGGTAAAACCCTACGTCCTGCTTTGTTGTATTGATGATGGTGTATCGAGTACAGAGTCTACTACAAGATCGTATGTGGTGGTCTAAACCCTAAGATCTATGCTCGTATGATGATACGATCTATCATCATCTGATCCTCCCTAATGACTAGCCTGACCTCGGCTTATATAACACACCAGGGGCCTAGGATAACAAGAGTCCTAGTCGGCTACGTCGGTGAAGAGGAGTCCTTGTCTTGACCATCAAGTCTTGTGGAATGTTTCTCGTATGCATCATGGCTGTCCGAACTGGCCCATTAGTGAACCGCCCTGGGGGTCCTCGGCCCGACCAACTGGTCAGGAGATGACGTGGTGAATACCCCCTAGTCTAGGACACCGTCAGTAAGTTTGAACGATCAAAAAACATGTGATCAAATGGTCTTTAACTAAAAATGGAATGTATACAGTTAAATCTTGCTGTGTATTCTTGGTACAAACTAGCTACAAATACCCCCACAAGTTTCGGTGGAAGATCAAAATGCCTCCACGTGTTAAGGTGTTCATGTGGTTGACTGTGAAAATAGCATTTTACCATAGATAACTTGCTGCACAGAGGATGGACCGGGGACATCAAGTGTTCTTTCTTTGGGAGATAGGAAGAATTAACCATTTGTTTTTTCATTGCACAGTTGCTAATCTTTTGTGGAATGTTATGAAATGTGCTTTCAACATGTCTGACATTCCTGATACTGTGAAGGATTTGTTTGATCCTGGATTAAGAAATTTAGCAAAGGCGATAGAGGATTAGTAGTAGGTGGTATTTCTGCTATCTTTTGGACTTTGTGGAAACTAAGAAACAAAACGGTTTTTTATGACAACAGGATTATTGATCCTTGTGTTCCTGTCAACATGATCATAGAATGGTTGCATGAATGGAATGTTTTGCACAAAAACCAAGAATAAAATAAGGCGAATGACAGCAGGCGGAAGACAAGTTGAGAAGGTTGCAAAAGAAGTCTTCAGAGTGGCACACGCGTAAAGAGCTGGAACTAGAAGAATCGAAGGCCGAAGCTTCCATAGGCGTATTAGGATGACTCAAGATTGATTTATGCATGTTTCCTAGATTCAGTTCTCTGTGCCTAATCATCTCTTAGGCCTTTAAAAACTATAATCTCTAGTTTGTGTGGTTTTGGATCTCTGGTTCTAGGTTGCTTTGTCGGGGTATGCCCAGTCTGGGGATTTTGCATGTTCGCCTCTGATGTTGTTAGACACAGTCCCTTTGTGATTGTTGGAAGGATGGAGGGATGGCTCTCTTGTTTCCCAATGTTTGTGCATCATACTTGCTTATGGCCTTCTGCCTTTTATTTCTCTTAGTCTGTAATCGAAGGCAATGTGATTTCTGTTAAACGAAACCGGAGAGGGAGTACTCTTTTATCAAAAATAAAAAATCAAGCCCAGTTAAAGAAAATATAGACTTGGCTGCACCTAAAATCAATGGACCATTTGTCTTCTGCACGAAGTGTCTACTCATAGTGAGTGGTTCCTCAAAAACGCAATAAACTTTTCTTGTATAGAAAAGTAGAAATGTCTTGTGCATACAAAGTATTTTTATGTTGAGGGACCATTCGATTTGCACGGATGTGCTAGAATTCTTTGCACGATGTGCACTGATGTCTACTACCCAACCTTTTTCTTGTAGACTCGTGTTGGGCCTCCAAGCGCAGAGTTTTATAGGACAGCGGCAATTTTTTCTCAAGTGGATGACCTAAGGTTTATCAATCCGTGGGAGGTGTAGGATGAAGATGGTCTCTCTCAAACAACCCTGCAGCCAAATAACAAAGAGTCTCTTGTGTCCCCAACACACCCAATACAATGGTAAATTATATAGGTGCACTAGTTCGGCGAAGAGATGGTGATACAAGTGTAATATGGATGGTAGATATAGGTTTTTGTAATTTAAAAATATAAAAACAGCAAGGTAACAAATAGTAAACAGCGAGCAAAACATTGTATAAATGCTTGGAAACAAGGCCTAGGGTCCATACTTTCACTGGTGCAATTTCTCTCAACAATATTAACATAGTTGAATAATATATAAGTCCCTCTCGTGTGACAAAGAGTTCACTCCAAAGTCACAAATAGTGGAGAACTAACGAAGAAATTATTGTAGGGTACGAAACCACCTCAAAGTTATCTTTTCTGATCAATCTTATGAGCTATCCTTATAAGTGTCACGGACAGCCATAAAGTTCGTACTAAAATAATACCTTAAGATACACATCAACCAAAACCCTAATGTCACCTAGATACTCCAATGTCAGCATAAGTACCCATGGGCTTGATTATACGATATGCATCACATAATTTTAGATTCATCATATTCAATCCAACACAAAGAACTTCAAAGAGTGCCCCGAAGTTTTTACCAGAAAGTCAAGGCAAAATGTGTGCCAACCCCTATGCATAGATTCTCAAGGTCATGGAACCTGTAAGTTGATCACCAAAACATACATCAAGTGGATCAAGAACATCCCATTGTCACCACGGATATCCCATCGCAAGACATACATCAAGTGTTCTCAAATCCTTAAAGACTCAATCTGATAAGAAAACTTTAAAGGGAAAACTCAATTCATCACAACAAGATAGAGAGGGAAAACTCTATATGATTCGTCTATATCAATAAAGCTCGCGGTACATCAAGATCGTGTCATCTCAAGAACACGAGAGTGAGAGAGATCAAACACATAGCTACTGGTACATAGCCTCAGCCCCGAGGGTGAACTACTCCCTCCTCGTCATGGAGACCACCAGGAGGATGAAGATGGCCTCCGGTGATGGTTTCCCCCTCCAGCAGGGTGTCAGAACGGGCTACCGATTGGTTTTTCGTGGCTCTGGAGGTTTGCGGCGGCGGAACTCCCGGTCTAGGTTTCTTTTCGGAGGTTTCTATATTTATAGGAATTTTTGGCATCGATCTCACATCAAGGAGGGCCACGGGGCGGTGACAAGCCTGCTAGGCGCGGTCAGGGGGTGGCCGCACCTGTCAAGCTTGTGACTTTCTCATGGCTCTTCTGGCCCAACTCCAATGCTTCGGGGGTCTCTTTTGGTCCAAAACTTTTATTTCTACACAAAAAACGACACCATGGTAGTTGTGCTGAAACAGCGTCAGTCCGGATTAGTTCTAATAAAATCATACCAAAATCATATAGAATTATTGTAAACATGGCATGAATACTTCATAAATTATAGATACGTTCGAAACGTATCATGCACGAACAAGAAAATCAACTTCCTCCTTTCCGATTTAAAATGTCGATGCCTATCCTAGATTAGCAATTCAATCAATATATTGGTGCAGCCAAAATTCTTAGCTGTTATTTTATTTTATTTTTGTGCTTAAGTTGAGTGTGTGTCCCACCTATTTTTTTTTTTGAAGATAACAATAGACTGTACCTTGTACGTACCTATTTTGCAGGGTTCAAGTCCACACTGACCACTTCCATAGCCTGATCATGTGAAAAGAACATACAACAATTAGTGATGGCTATAGGGAATAATTCTGCTCAACCTGCCTCTATGACTGCATGACTACATTTGTTGGGGACGTTGCATGGAAAACAAAATGTTTTCTCTCCCTCTATGACTACATGACTACATTTTTGGAACACTCTAATATACTGTTCTAAATAAGATGTTCCATATAGCACCGGCATGAATAACACAGGAACATATAATCTAAGCAATTGTGTGGAATAAGAATATGGATGGTAAGACACAAAAGGAGGCGGTATGGATTAATAAATTACCTTGGATATTATGAGCAGCCGAACTAAGAAAATGCCAGTGCCAAGGTCCAAGATCTGACCAAATCAGTCCGCCACAACCAGCCTGAACATCACCTGTGTGTAATTTTTTTGTAATGAAAGGACAACAGGACAAGGTAATTGCTTGGTGGGAGGATGATCATACATTAACTGAAAGAAATACAGGGAAACATATCCGAGCATCACGCTGAAGGATGTTCTGCTGCCGGAGCCGAAAGGGTATGAGAGGCAGCATATATACACACACCTCTAGCCCGAAGCAGCTGAAAGTATGGAGCATCACCGGCCATGAATGTCCGAAGAGAAACTGAAGAATGATTGCGCCTTGAAACCTCGGTGGAGCAGTTTCGATCAGACGAAGCGTCAGCCTGAATCGTCTGCGCCGGTTGCATCCCCTCCTTTTCCCTGCGGAACAATCGCCCTCGTCGGCTGGATCGAGCGATCCCCGCATCGCCCGTGGCGACCATTCCCTCACGTGATCCCCGCATCTCCCGCAGCGGATGGATCGATCCCCTTGGTCTTTCTCTGCCAGCGAGCGAATGGATCGATCAAGGCTTTCTCGTGTATAGGCTAATGGGCCATCACAAAAGGCCCAGTAAACCACAATAGTCAGATTTTTCTCCTGGAGCAGCTGCCCCTTAGGACAGCTGGGCCACGAATTTAAGATTGTTGGGCCACGAATTTGAACGTGCCGTGGAGCTCGCAGTAACCATCAGATCGGATGGCCAGAAACACCTCTATGACTAAAACGGACGGTGAGAAATGCAGAGGACGTGAGGAGGCTGGGATTAGGATCAGTTTTACTGTCCTAAATTTGGCTTAGAATAAGAAACCTATCTCTTCCTCCCTAATGGCTTTTCACTACCCCTTGTAGGAATGCGTATCGTTGCTGCACCGCCTCCGTATTCTGACTTGCTTTTCCGAACTGCTTGTTTTCTCGGGGCTGCAGTCCAGTTGCTTAGTGGTTTGCTTCTTGGTCTACCCAATCGTTAGTAAAACTACATTTTAGTAATCCGTCTGGCCTTAACCTCTACGCAAGGAGATCTTACGTATAGACCCATGATTAGGTAACTACTTCTTTTATTCGAAGCATCCAATGAAAAGTGGGCCTCTATCTACAGGTCATGGATACCTGGGCGCTAGAAAGGTTACCGAACCAGGGTTAAGTGAGGCTGTTCATTCTTGTCTGCTAAGAGAATTATTCTTCCTTACAGCTTGCATTCGATGCATCAACCGTACTAAGAGCTCCTTCTTGACGAACTGATTCTGTAACAACCCCAAAGGCGAATCTATCTAAAGAAACCTAAAACTCCCATTATGATTTGAGACTGCCTTGCCGTTGCGCCCCTTGCCTTTCTTACTGGATTTCCAGTTGATGGGGAAGGCTGCTGGATGTGATTCCAAGAGCCAAACGAGAATGAATACCACACAGAAGAGTTGAATGGAAACTTGAACTGAGAGAAAAGGTGTGCTACGCTTCTTCATTCTTTTCAGGTACATGATTAATATTATTTGAAACATACTTTTTATGTCAACTTTTTTCAAACACATTTTAAATTTTACGTATATACCAGGAACATGTTTTACATACACGTTTATAATTTTTCAAATACTTGACTAACATTTTAAAAAAATAACATACAAATTTTTTGCTTTAAATAATGTCTATTTTTTGCACACACATTATATAATTTTCATATACATTAGAAAATGAATGTATACACGTCTACTTTTTTTAAATGAACAATTAATATTTTTTAAAATTTGTATGTAAATTGAATTTTATAAAATAAATATTCAGAATTATAAGCATAAGGAAAAAATAAAGTGCAAAAACGATGCAGAAATGTGAAAAAACATATAAAAAGAGTGCAGAAGGCATGCGGTCCGCTTTCGGTCGGTCCATTCCGGCGGCTGCTTGAGGCGAGATGGCCTGCTGTTTCGTGTCAAGCGAGACATAGTCACGCTCGGCGGAGCCTATTTAGCAGGCGGGCTAACCTTTAATCTAAACAAAACCCCATTTTTGTTAATAAATATTTCTTCTTATATTCGTAATATTTAGATTGCAATTTTAGTTTGTTGCTTGTAATTCGTTTCATGCAGGAAATAGACCTTGATGATCAGATTTATCGTGTTCCGGCGTGACCAATAACCTTTCAAAGTTGGTTTAACAATTGCGAAGGCGCGACGTCCTGTCATGTCTGTAATCGGATCGTCAAAGTCGACTTTCACCGAAAACGATAGCCTTTATCTCATCAAAAGACGGGACACCTTCGCCTCTATCAAGTCGAGACCGCACACGCAACCCTCCGTTGAACGACGCGTAGATTTGGGCCGGTCCAACTAGCGGTTCCCTTTTTTAGTCTTTTAGTATTTATTTTTGGTTTTTTCCTTTCTCACTTAACTGTCGTTTTATTCTTTCTTCCATTTACTTTTTTTGATTCATTTTATTTTTTCACTTTCCTTTCAAAATTCATGAACATTTTATGAAATCTGGAAAAATGTTTCAAATATATGTTTTTTAAATTCAAACATTTTTCATAATTGGTGAAGAATTTTTCAAATTAAAAATTCGTTCATCGCAATTAAACAAGTCCAGCCAATTAAGAAAATTCTTGCGATATTTTGAAAATGTTCATGTTATTACAATGATAATTGAATTTAAAACAGAGATTTAAAATATATTCATAAATTAAAAATAATATTCATTAAAAATTAAATTTCGTCCATGAAATACAGAACTGTTCAGTAAAATTAAAAAATGTGCATAAAAACCCAAAAATATTTCACCAAAATAATTAATTGTTCATAAAATTAGAAAAATCGAATTGTGAACATATTTTCTAGTCGTGAATATTTTCTAAATCTTGGCACATTGTTAAGCATTATAGAACATTTTTAAAAATTGAAAACCTTTTTTTGAATATCGAATTTTTTAAAAATCAATTTCTGAACGAATGTTTTTTTTTCATTAGGGAAATTTTCGTTGAAATTCTTAAATTTGTTGGAAGCTCCAATTTTTTAAAGAATAAAATAACTAAAGAAGAAAGTAAAACTGAAAAGAAAAAATGAAGAAAACAGGGAAGCCCCGCCCCACACTTGGGCGGCACGACTCTCGCGTCGGAGCATGCGGGTACGAGTATTGCCATTTTTGTAGCGCTCAGCACAAGGAATAAGAGCTCACAATCATGCTCCTTGGACACAAGGTCAACTCCGAGTCTCCGACATGGTTCACCAAACTGACTCTAAAATTCGGACCCGGCTGTCCGGATATTTTGTAGGGAGAACCTAACGAACGAGTACTTGTTCAGGAGCCCCGCAAGGGTCATCTGGGATGGGGTGAGAACACGTCACTCAGCCATTGTCACGTGCCGCACCCTGGGCGCTCCCTTCGATATTTGTTCCTTTTTCACGTGTGGTTTCGGCTTTGTACATGTTTTTTTTCTTCTGTTTTTTCATCTTTTCGGTTTTCCAACGGTATTTTTTAGCTTTTGGAAATTTTGTTTCTGAAAAAAAACAAAAATATACGCGAAGAAACATTTTTTTGCTTCCACAAGAGGTACGACCGTGCCCCTCAGAAATGAGAAGGAAACGTGTTCTCTCTTTTTTATAACTTGCATGAGAGGCACAAATCTAGTTCCGCAAGAGTCACGTTGGATACGAATTATTTTTTGTTATTTTTTGTGAGAGACATGGGTTTTTTTTGGCAAGAAACATGGGCGTGCCTCTCACAAACGGAAAAAATTATGTGTTTTTGTTTTTTCGCGAGAAGCACGGTCGTGCCTCTCAAAAACGGAAAAAATACGTAGATTTTTCCTTCCGCGAGAGTCATTGTTTTACCTCTCGTGGAGGCATGGATTTGGTTCCATGAGGGGCACAACTGTGCCTCTTTTGGAAATGAAAAAAAGGTGCTTCCGGTCCTGTTTTTACGTCTGTTTTTTACACACAAAAATGGTTCTTCAAAACTTATCAACTTGGAATCTGGTTTTAAATATCTCGACGGGCGAAATATAATGGTGAACCGGTTCGAGATTTGGACACACGATTTAAGAGATAAAATATTTGAATAAATAGATCTAAGAAAAAGGAAAACTTCCAAGCTGCGATAAGTGGTTCACTCAAAGTGTGTCACTTGTCGCAACTTGGGTGAAAGTGAACTTTGCAAAGAGTGTTATTTAATTAGTGATTCTATATTTTCAGCTTTCATCCAACAAGACCTTAACGATACACGCTTTGTGGGCCGGCCCAACTTGAGCCTAATTTTATTTTTATATGATGCACCGTGTTAGCTTCAGCTTTATAGTCGCAGTATTTTATTTTGTAACGTTGCATCGTTTTTCTGGATGGTACCGGTTTTCTTGGGTCCTAGTGGCTGTTTTTCTTTCTCTATTTTCCATTTAAAGTTTTATTACTTTCCATCATATTTTCCCTTTTACCTGTGTTTTTCTATTTTTGCTTATTTTCAGGGAATTGTTTCTATTCAGTTGTCCATTTAATTTTATATTTACCATTGCTCTATTTTATTATTTTCCATGTTATTGTTTCTAATTTTATTCTTCTTATTCTTATTCTTATTAATTTTTTATTTTTCCTATATTCCTCACAAGGACATGAGATTTTTATATGCGACAACACCTTTAAAAACTATATGGCCGTATTCAGTAAACACGTCAATTCCTTTCAAAACTAGACATAAAATATTAAAATTTACAAATACATCCAAAAATGACATCAATATTTTGGAAAAATACCTTAACACTTTTCACAAGTATATGGATATATTCTTGAAAATCGTGAACACTTTCACGAAATTACATGAACGTTTTGAAACATGTATGAATATTTTTATATTACAACAATATTTATGGAAATATGTGAACATTTTACAAAATTTATGAACATTTATTAAAAATAGGTGAACCTTTTTTAATGTTGCAGGACATTTCTAAAATGCATGAACACTTTAAAAATTGCACGAATATTAATAAATATATTAAAGCCATTAGAATACAGGATTTTTTATTAAAATAAACATAATCTAGTTAAATACTTGTTTTCAACTATGGAAATTTTGAAAATTCAGTGAACATTTTTTCTAATTATATGAACACTTTTTTAAAATACTTATTTCTAAATACATCAATATTTATTTTTATGTATGTACAAGTATTGTTTTTTAGTGGAGTACATGAATTGTTTTGTGCTCCAATGTTTTCTTTCACCTTTTGTAATTAGAGACAAAATGAAAATGATACATTCTAGAACGAAATTCCATTTTTTGCGAAATTTTCTCATTAGTTACTTAGAGTTAAACATGAAGAGAATGTCGATGCCACCCAGTGGATTTACAAGCCAAAAATGATACCCGAACGAACGGGATGGAGCTACGAGCTAGCCTATGAACTTCTTTATTAGCCCCATCTTCTCTCATGGCGTAATATACCTTTGCCGAAACTGCTACTAGATATCATGATCTCTTCTGTCACCGCAGCATATGATGACTTCATGAGTCTGGTGTATCACCATTCACCTGTAGGCATTCACTCGCCACCACTATCATGGGGAATGATATGTCACTGGTCGATGCCAGTGCTTCCGCCAAGTGAAAGCCTCTAGTATCTCCATATCGTCTTGCCTCGACAAGGTTATGGACAATGCTTCGACGAACATATCGCTCCCATCTCTACCATTGTTATTGCTCCAAAGTCAGAATTATTTCTAATGTCGGTTTTAACATTGATCTTTAAGATGATTTAGGTCGACTTGGTGCACTTTGTGACCTAGTTCAGGAAGACATAGAATTTTTGGAACAATAGCTGAGCTTTGTTACCTCTAACACCAATAATGAGTATACCAGAAGTGTCGACAATTAACTAAGCCGACTGCGCATGCCGCGGTTTGGTTGTTAGGTGCCACCATCATATATTGTTTAGCTACTCTAAAATGACTATAATTGTCTCTTTGGTTCAGAGTAAAAATACACCTTACCGAATATATGGCTAGCCAAAACTTTGATCAATGTTTTGCGTGTCCATGATTCGGTAAAACGGATCTTACCCTCTTCCTGAAAGAAAAAGTTGGATAAATGTTGGCAAAAATTAAACAACAAGTTGGCATGTTCATGCCAAAGTTCTAACAACAATTCAAACAAAGACAAAAATTTGGCTATCACACTTTTTTGGATTTCACTACAAATTGAATGTTAGACTTTTTAGCAAGCAAAATTAAACTCTCGAGATGGCAATTCTTGTTATCGTGAGGATGGGAATTTTCTTTATCAAGCATGGTGAATCCCTTTTAAGGAAAAAATTCATCCTCGCTACAAGATAATTTGTAATAGAAAGATATTCAATTTTCCATAACTTTTTGTGAGACATTTTGCTTAATAATATGAATGCATGCATCGATCGGATGCGGAGACCAAAGGAGATCCTCCTTTGTCAAATAATAATAATGCCTAGATAACTGACATCAGATTTTTAACATTTTTGACTTTTTTAGCACTGTGCTTTTAGACATGAACTAGACATAGTGTATGCTCCGTGGGCGTAGCTGCCTTATCCAAACCTCAGACTTCACTTTCCTATCTGCAACATCAATATCATGCTAGCATTCTTTTGGCACCTCTATTGAGTCGCCAAGGTTGATTGTCTTTCTAACCGCATATATCAGCAACATATGCATGTAGATTTCGAACTCCACTTGGCCACCGTCTTTGCCGTGTTGATGGGCATGTTTAGTTACCTGCATCGATTTTGGGCACTTTGCATATTTAACTAGTTGTGCTTGGCTGAGCATATGTAGGCTAAAAACCTACATCTGCATGTTGTTTCGTTGCATCATCCTCTCTAGTCTGCATGTGCCAAAATGGAAGGCATGTTGTTTGGTTGTGGCCTGGTTTGAGAAAAAACACAAGTCTGATTGTTTGGTTACATCCAGACAATAGTGTGGTAACCTACTTTTTAATGTGGTGAGGTTAGCAATCAGAACAGAACAAACTTATTAAGCACACATTGAAGTTTAACCGGACAAGAAAGTTAAACATAGTACGATAAGTTTTAAAGTTAAACTGCAACTCACTTCACTAGGAATGAGAGGTCATTTTAATCAGTCACGGCGAAGGCATGGCCATGCTTCTTGCACTTGGTCACCACCTCCACGCCATCGTCGTTGAAGACGATCACCTTCATGCTAGTCGGGGTGAGCAGCTTGAAAGTCAGCATGTAGACTATCATGACTTGGTGAATGGTGGCGAAGGAGGCCCAACCATCGTCAAGGGTGACCCTGTCGTCGACCACATTCACCGTGACCTTCCATGAGCATCCGGTGTTCGTGTTCAGACTGAACTCCTTAGGCACGACAGGGAAGTGCTTGGTGAAGTCTAGAGGCAAAGGCAGAGCCTCCAACTACGGAGCAAGGATCACCTTGCTGAAGTGGGTTGGTCCTAACTCCTCATGGTAGTGCCCGTAGTTCCTCCACTTTGTATCAGGGTGTTCCTGCACCGGCACCTCCACCACTAGAGGCATGACGTCCTTGCCCTTGTCCAATGGTGTCACGACGTCCTTCCCTCGTGTTGGAAATATGCCCTAGAGGCAATAATAAATTGGTTATTATCATATTTCCTTGTTCATGATAATCGTTTATTATCCATGCTATAATTGTGTTGATCGGAGACTCAGATACATGTGTGGATACATAGACAACACCATGTCCCTAGTATGCCTCTAATAGACTAGCTCGTTGATCAAAGATGGCTATGGTTTCCTAGTCATGGACATGAGATGTCATTTGATAACGGGATCACGTCATTAGGAGAATGATGTGATGGACAAGACCCAAACTACAAACGTAGCATATGATCATGTCAGTTTATTGCTACTGTTTTCTACATGTCAAGTATTTGTTCCTATGACCATGAGATCATGCAACTCACTGACACCGTAGGAGTACCTTGTGTGTATCAAACGTCACAACGTAACTGGGTGACTATAAAGGTGCTCTACAGGTATCTCCGAGGGTGTCTATTGGGTTGGCATGGATCAAGACTGGGATTTGTTACTCTGTGTGACGGAGAGGTATCTCAGGGCCCACTCGGTAATACAACATCACAATAAGCCTTGCAAGCAATGTGAATAAGTGTTAGTCACGGGATCTTGTATTACGGAACGAGTAAAGATACTTGCCGGTAACGAGGTTGAACTAGGTATGGAGATACCGACGATCGAATCTCGGGCAAGTAACATACCGAAGAACAAAGGGAACATCATACGAGATTAACTGAATCCTTGACATAAAGGTTCGACCAATAAAGATCTTCATAGAATATGTAGGAACCAATATGGGCATCCAGGTCCCGCTATTGGTTATTGAACGTAGACGTGTCTCGGTCATGTCTACATAGTTCTCGAACCCGCAGGGTCTGCACACTTAAGGTTCGGTGACGTTTCTATAGTATAGAGTTATGTATGGTGGTGACCTAAGGTTGTTCGGAGCCCCGGATGAGATCCTGGACATCACGAGGAGCTCCAGAATGGTCCAGAGGTAAAGATTGATATATAGGAAGTCCTGTTTTGGTCGCCGGAAAAGTTTCGGGCTCATCGGTAGTGTACCGGGAGTGCCGGTAGTGTATCGGGGGACCATCGGGAGAGGTATTTCGACCCACGAGTATACATGGGCTGTGGGATGAGGTAAACCATCCCCTGGTAGGCTGGACAAAGCCTCCTCTAAGGGCCCATGCGGCTGGAGTGGTTTGAGAAGGAAAAAAATCCAAAGGTGGAGAGGTGGAAAGAGTTTCCAAGTGGAAAAGGAGGAATCGTACTCCTAATAGGATTGGAGTAGGACTCCGCCACCTCCAATTTCGACCAAACCTTGAGGGTTTGAGGCTTCCTTCTCCCCTCCCTCCCTCCTATATATACTAGAGGATTCAGAGGAAAAAATATAACCCTAATAGCCACGTGCTACCTCTCCTCTAGATCGCAGTTTCTCCTCTAGATCGGTTTTCACCGGTGCTTAGGCGAAGCCCTGCTGGAATAGCTCCACCACCATCGCCACAACGCCGTCGCGCTGCCGGAGAACTCATCTACCTCTCCGCTCCCTCTTGCTGGATCAATAAGGCGGAGATCATCATCGAGCTGTATGTGTGCTGAACGCGGAGGTGCCGTCCGTTCAGCGCTAGATCGGAAGGACCGTGATCAAGATTGCGAGACGGATCATGATGAGATCGCAGGACGGATCGTGATGGGTTCACGGGACGGATTGTGATTGGATTGCGGTATGGATCGTGATGAGATCGCAGGACGCTCGGTGATTTGGATCGTGAAGACGTTCGACTACGCCAACCACGTTTCTTAACGTTTCTCGCTTAGCGATCTACAAGGGTATGTAGATCCACTCTCCCTCTCGTAGATGCTCATCACCATGGATAGATCTTGCGTGTGCGTAGGAAATTTTTTGTTTCCCATGCAACGTTCCCCAACACCTCGTCCATCTGCATAATGAAGAACACATAGTTCAAAGGTCATCATTCAATACTACCGGCCTAATATTCCTATAATTACCAAATCTTCTTGCCGAGGGCCGCACTCAAACCCTCTTTCGTTTTTACCCCCTCTCTTCTTCCACCTTTGTCTGTTTCACCACCTCTCCCTCACCATGAACTCCAACCCCAACCCTTTCCCCTAGGGCATGGGATGGAGGGCATTCTTCCTCGGGTGCTTGCTTAGTGACCGTGCTAAGTTCGAGGAGACAATGGAAGTGTGCTCGAACTTTACCAGCATGGAAGAAGTGCACAAGGAGGTCGAACTGTGGTGAAGAAGGTGACGGTGAAGGAGTTGAAGACGCTCATTCCTGACCCAGCAAAGGGCGCTTTGTTAGTTGACATACTTCGCTGGATCATGACTCAGGCCAACTCCGGCGACGCTCGACAGTGGGCCAAGTGGGCCAAGTACAAGGAGTACAACCGTCCCAATGATGACTATGCCGCGGTGTACTGGAAGGTACGGACCATGGTGGATCCGACAGAGGAAGACGAAGAGGTGTAGATGGTGGCCAGGGCATCGGTGGCACGTGACCATGCAAGACCCATCATTCTTGACGGTGAGGAGGAAGAAGAAGAACATTAAGAACATGACGACAAGAAAGAAAGGAAGCCTACGCCCCACCATCGCTCGCCGCGACTCCAGTGTCGCCGCGACTAGACAACTAGGTTGTACCCCAATCCCCACCCCCGATATAATCAACCAATTAGGCATGAACTGAAGATGTGTTTAATCCCCCCCCCCTCACACACACACTCAATGTGTTCAATCCCCTCCCTCACTCTCCCATCGCGTTCTCAACTAAATCTAGCCCGTCCTCGATGGAGTTACTCTACAGAGGTCAAACAAACTTACCGCCATTTCCGATGCGCTGCGCTGGAGGTGTGAAGTCGCTGCAGTGATCGCCATCATCAGAGATCCGCTGCTATCGCTCTGGTGGTCGCCGCCGCTAGTGTGAGTGGGGAAGAGGCGAGAGAGCAATGAGGAAGGGAGGTGAGTGCAAGTTATGACGGCGCTTCTCGAAACAACGTGACTTCTCCATGTTGCATCCACGCATACAACCGCCCACGCTCACGTGCCTAGGGTTGCACCGCTCGGGCCTGGCTCCACAAAAACGGCCGATTTCAGCGTTCTCGTGGATGCAGGCCCAAAGGTTATTTAATGTTCATGCTATCCAGGGAAAACGGTCCATGCGAGTAACCAAATGGCCCAAATTCTTCCTACTCGAGCCTGGCCCGACCTAATGCAGCCTACCAAATGCGTCTGATATCTCTGAAGGCCGGTCCATAGGCTTCATTAACTCAAGAGAATGTAGGAAACTAATCGCCTATTTGTACTCTAGACAAAAAAGATACTTGTAACCTATAATAAATCCCAAACAATTCCACTCAGTGTATATAATAACAACTTCGACATGGTACACTAGTACATGTAATACTCCGACAGCGGGAGTTGGTGCATGGGCATCTTCACCCAGCAAAAATGCCCCCGCATCTATTCATAAATAGAAACACCAGGCCATGGAAATATGAGATGTGATTTAGGCCCATCCAACAATTTCAGAAAAATCTCTATGGGCCCATGTATGTGTCATGATAAGGGAGTGGTGAGATGTTTAGTTCCACCCCATGAGTGGAGAAGGAGTTGAATCTTCTTATAAGGAATCTCTTCCACATGCCATTGGATCTTGAGAAGAGAAGGGAATCCCATGTGCTCCTCCTTGCTGCCCGCATCGACACGTCATGCCTTTTCAAGATGGTTTGCGGCAATGAGTCCATCCGAGCTCATACCTATCCCTTTTTCTCTCGATCACAAACGGAGAGTCCGTAACAAACATGTCACGTATCCGAGATGTTGGATCGTGGTCTGTCACCGTCTCGGACGCGGGTCCAATCCATGCCCTCCTACCCGACCGCACCTATATAGTGAAGGCATCAACAGCCCTAGCCGCCACCAGAAGAACAGATCACATTTGCTCTGCCTCCATGCGCATCGTCCCTTGTCGTTCCTCTTGTTGCTGCCGCCGCCGATGATCCCATCCCGTCCGTTACATACACGGTTGATGAGGGAGCATGCCTTCAAAACCTCACCTCTCCAGATCATATATGGGAGGGAGGCGATTAGGTTTTTGGGGAGCGTCTCCTACGTGGCTGCTCGCCTTCATTCGTGTGCTTCCAATACATCGTCTACATTCGCCTCACCTTCCATCACACAATATTCTCATAATCACATGGATTAGCAAACATACAACATTGGAGCGGGTGGCTACTTATAGCTGCGGCCTTCTCGGATGGGAAATGGCCATTTTAGACACGAGGTCCAACCAATGGCCATCCAACACATTGTCAACGGTTGGATTTGAGAAAAATGGTAACATTGCTTGAAGAACAAGTAATGCTAACTCCTCCATCCGAATTAAATCTCTCATGATGAAAAAGAAGAATGCCTCTGGCTGACATGAATTCATTCGGAACACAAAGAGATTTCTCTAAACTCACATAGGATTTGGGTTTAGCATCAACCAATCATAAGCTTCGAACACTATACCCCTCCTTATAGTACGATGGTCCTATGACTCAACAAGGAGAAAGCAGAACAACAATATAAATGCTACGTCTTCACTTCGTCTTCAACTTATCGGTTGTAGTCAATTTCTTCGGACACACCAAACCAATTGCTTTGCGTCAATAGTTTTTTAGGGGTCACTCTCGACACGCTTAACCTTCGGAAATAATCCTTGTTGCCACACATGATATTATCTTTGGAGTTTGTACCAACCTCCACATGACTTTAAAGACCTGTTACCCTATGTGCACTACCAGACACAGTAACCCTTACTATTTATGACAACAATCTCCAAAAATATAATGAGGCAAATCATTGCATCAACAGTTTCCATGGTGGTAACCCCATCTATGTGATCGGAGATCCTATGAAGTAGGACCTGGGAAAAACAAGCCAGGTGAACTTAGGAGAGTAAGTTTACTAACCCACTCAGTTGGAGAGGCAATACTCTCGAAAACTGTATGGCATGCTGACTACTGCCTTAATGTGTTCCAAAGCTTATATAAGCAAGATGCCATCCTACGGAGTGATCTTTGGAGGAACACACCTATATGAGACTGACTGTTGGTCATAGTCTATGATATTGGGGGTGATCTCTAGCAAGTTCATGAATAATCCAAGAGTGTGACTAATATCCTCCACCAAAGGGGTTAGACTTCGGCAACCTAGTACTAGTAAGACATGTGGTGAAATTTCCTTAAGCCAAACTGAAAATTCAAGGCATAGTCCATTGTTCAGTTGTGAAGGATAGCTACTTCTTCTAGGTGAAGTTCAATCTTAACAGGCTTCCACTAACAAATACTGCTGCTATATCGTAACAATGTTTGGAACAGAGGAGGAAATGAGCCATCGATATCTGGTGGGGAATTGGTGAAATATGGGGTGGGCTTTAGACCCATCCAGCAATTTCAAAAAAAATTAAGGGCCCATGTATGTGTCATGACAAGGGAGTCATGGGAAATTTAGTCTCACCACGCTAGTGGGGAAAGAGTTGCAGGAATGAGCCGAGTCGAGCTCATACCTATGCGCTTATTTTTAACGGTCAGAAACAGAGTTTGTAACAGACGCGTCACGTATTCGAGACGTCGGATCGTGAGTTGTCACCAACTCGGACGTGTGTCCAACCCACGTCCTCCTACCCGACCGCCACCATAAGAACAGATCACGTCTTCTCTGCTTCGTGATACGTCTTCAACGCATTTACTTTTCCAAACACTTTTGCTCTGGGTTTGACCTCTAATTTGCATGATTTGAATGGAACTAATCCGGACTGACGATGTTTTCAGCTGAACCACCTTGGTGTTATTTTTGTGCAGAAATAAAAAAATTCGGAATCAGATGAAACTTTTTGTGAATTGTATCTGGGATTTATGATGAATTATGGAGTGAAGAACTGCCGGAGGGAGGTTGCCAGGGGGCAACACACATCAGGGCGCCCCCTAGGCCACGCCCTGATGGCATGTGGGGCCCTCGTGTCTCCTCCGACCCTAATTGCAGTCCTATAAATTCACATCTTCGGAGAGAAAAATGAGAGAGAAGTTTTTCATCGCGTTTCACGAGATGGAGACGCCGCCACCTCCTGTTCTTCCTCCGGAGAGGGGAAATCGTCGTCGTCATCATGACTATCCCTTCTTCAGCAACACCGCCATGATGCTCACCACCGCGAGTGAGTAATTCCTTTGTAGGCTTGCTGGACGATGGTGGGATTGGATGAGATTGATCATGTAATCAAGTTAAGTTTGATAGGGCGTGATCCCTAGTGTCCACTATGTTCTGAGATTGATGTTGCTATGACTTTGATATGCTTAATGCTTGTCACTAGGGCCCGAGTGCCATGATTTCAGATATGAACCTATTATGTTTTCATGAATATAGGAGTGATTTCGATCCTATCTTGCAAGTTGTATGCACCAATTACGTGTCATGATCCGCATACCCCAAGGTGACAATAATTGAGATTCTTTCCGGTGATTGTCGTAGTTTGAGGATTTCATGTATTCATCATGTGTTAATGCTTTGTTTTGGTTCTCTATTAAAATGAGGCATTAATATCCCTTAGTTTCCAATAGGACCCCGCTGCCACGGGAGGGTAGGACAAAAGATGACATGCAAGTTCTTATTGTAAGCACGCATGACTATATACGGGATACATACCTACATTATATTGATAAATTGGAGTTAGTTCCATGTCGCCCTAGTGTGTAACTGTTACATGATCAATGTCATCTAAATCATTATCCATCACCGATCCACGTGCCTATTTTTACATATACTGAATCTTGCCAAGTTACTATTGGTACTGCTACTGTCACAACTGCTATAAAATTAATGTTGTCACTACTCCTGTTACTTTTGCTACTACTATTTACCGTGCTACTAAATCTTCGCTGCAAAGAGATATCCCAAGTGCGGTTGAATTGACAACTCAACTGTCAAGGCCAATAAATATTCTTTGGCTTCCCTTGTGTCGAATCAATAAATTAGGATGAAATATTACTCATGAAGACTGTCGCGATCCCTTATACTTATGGGTTCTCACCTCCATGCGCACTGTCCCTTGTCGTTTCTTTTGATGTTGTTGCTGTCAGTGATCCCATCACATCCACTGCATACACGGTTGACGGGAGCAGGCCTCCGAAACCTCGCATCTCCAGATCTTGTATTGAAAAGGGTTATTAGGTTTTTGGAGAGCGTCTCCTACGAAACTGCTTGCATATGTCCGTCTCCTTCCACTACATCGTCTACATCCGCATTGCCTTCGGCACCGCCATGGACACTGAAGTCGACCGACTCGCCACCGAGAAGAAGGCCGTCGAGGACACAACAGCGGCTTTTGCATGGCCTATTGGAGGATATAACTCGTTTATCCCGCTTTTTGTCTATTTTTGTCTTAGCAGCACTAGCTATGTGTGTAGACGTTTCTCCTATGTTCGTAGTACGTTCTTACTTGGATCGTAACCAGTATATGATTAATTCCGTCAATGCCATGCTCATGATTTCCTTGTGGATTAAATTAATCGAAAATCGCTAATATACTCAACATCTTCCTCGCTGCCGGCGGAGCCCGTAGACGTGCCGACTTCGTTGTCGTGGAGATGGGGCATAGCCTTGGCAAAGCCGGCGATGTCCTCCTCGTCGTTTCTCTTGTCTCACACCTCATCTGATGCCTCGTCTAACTCCTTGTAGGTGGCCTCCAGTTCCGCCTGACGTTGGCAGTACTGCCAGCGGTCGAGGCGGATCTCGCGGGCGGAGCAGTAGGACTCGAGCAGTACCGCCTCCTCCAGCACATCCGCGTCTAGTGCAATCTCCTTGTCGGCGTCGAGAACTCGAGATGCTCCTCCGCTTGTTAGTGCTTCTCAGGGAGCTGGAGCTTGTAGGTTGCGTCGGTCTACGCCTCTCGGAACTACTCTTTCCTCTCCTCCCGCAACATGTCCATGTAATGGGCACGGGCCTTACCGATGGTCATCCTGCAATGTACTGGCAAGGGTGGTGTCGGCGGGTGGTGCCGACGAGGAGGGTGGAGTCGGTCGCGTCCTCCATTGGGATGCCATCGGCCTCCGGCTGTCTCCCAGTCTGTCGGGTCACAACAATGATGGCCTTCTCCTTCTTCTGCTCCAGCGACGGTTCGTCCCAGAGAGCTTTGGAGCGCGAGGATCCCATGATGGGAATGGTGCCGAGAGAAAGGGACCGTAGGAGGATGACCACGGCTATGGCCGGAGCTGGACTTTATATAACGGGCAAATGACAATGATGGGCAGCCGACGGACGGACCGGTGACGCCGGAGTATGTTCCTCGGCAACCGCAGGTCATTAGTGTGGGCGGCTGACGAACGGGCGGCCATGGACTCATTTGAATGCGAAGCAGACGCGTGTATCGGGAAACGGCATGGGCGGCGCTCTCTCGACCGGCGTATCGCTTCAATGTCGGCGCTAGTCAGAGGTTGCATCCGCTTTGGCCGTTCATGAATGCGGCAATGATGCTCGGGAACGGCGCTGACTGTTTTGGATGTAAAGCATGCGCGAGCGAGGAAGGAGTTTTTGATGGGTCAGGGTGATAAAAACGGTAGCGGTCCGGACGTCCGTAAAGCCTTCATGTTTGTCTCTGATTTGTGAGAAAAAGTGTGTCCAAACTGTATTGTAAATCAATGCAGGACTATGTTAAATGACATAACATGTCCGGATCACGCGATCCGAGTTGGAGATGCCCTAAACAACCTCTCGTGTTTGGTGACGATAATGTACGGCCTTAAGCAATTCTTACTCGACCGTGCGCTGTGCTAGTGCTACGGAGCAGGTGCTCGTACTGTCTCTGCCACGCAACACCGACAGCACGGCCAGCTTCCTCCGATGCGTCGTCGCGTACACACACCAAAACCCTTCCAACATCATTCATCTACGGCTTCGTTCCCTACCGTTGGTTCCTCAGCCAGAAAAAGGAGTGTCCTCTGATGCGATATTTCTGTTGCTGCACCACGTTAACAACAGTCTATCAGTCCCGGATCTGTTCTCCCCAGTCGTACAGATATATTTTGCACCGAGTTTCCTGCCATGGAAACATGAAAAATCTTGTACTCCATGTTCAATTCATTTCCTCCCCTCCCCTCTCCTCTCGCCCATCCTTTTTTTTTTCCAATTGCAAAATCAGTTATCCTCCAAAAAGGTAAGGGCAACGCCGTGTTTCGATCCCAACTTGGATCGTGCTATCTTTATCTATGGAATTTGTGCCACCCCGGATTGACTTGACCGTCATCGGTTCCGGATGCACCTTTTATCGTAACAGAGTCCGGTATCCATGCAGTGCCTCCAAGCAACGCACTCTACGGTACGTAGCTCGCGTTAAATACTGCCATGCCATATTGCCATCCACCGCCTATAAATACGAAGCACGCGTTACACTTGTAGCCATCAGTCGATCAGCCAGTCAGTCAGCCAATCATTCATTCATCCGGGGAAGAAAAGGAGTGTTCTGTACTGTGACCGTGAGTGAGACGATCGACAGTAGCGCGCGCGATGGGGAAGAACGGCAACCACCTGTGCTGCTTCTCTCTCCTGCTGCTGCTTCTCGCCGGGTTTGCGTCCGGCCATCAAGTCCTCTTTCAGGTATGCACGCTCATGGTTCCCTTTTGATTCATGTATTTGTTTTGGTTAAGTTTGATTGATTCTTTGAGGAAAAGAACCTGAGCTCAGGAGCTTAATGGATGTCGTAGGGGTTCAACTGGGAGTCGTGGAAGCAGAGCGGCGGGTGGTACAACATGATGATGGGGAAGGTCGACGACATCGCCGCTGCCGGAGTCACGCACGTCTGGTTGCCACCGCCGTCGCACTCCGTCTCCAACCAAGGTCCTCCTCCAGTCTCTCCCTCTTCCCGCCAAATCATTCGTGTCTCTCAACATCTAGTCTAGATTCTAGAGGCAGCCCAAGAAAAAGGCGAAGGAATCATAGAGGCGTGGCGTGGACAACATGCTAAGTTTGATTGCGACTGCAAAGTACAGTATGATTTCAAAAGATATTATACTAGTGACGACAAACAAAATGCACAAATAGGATCAAGTATACCCCGCAATTCTTTTTTCGACCAAGTATGGATACAAACTAAGACGATCGGGTTGGGTGCAGGCTACATGCCTGGTCGGCTCTACGACATCGACGCGTCCAAGTACGGCAACGCGGCGGAGCTCAAGTCGCTCATCGGCGCGCTCCATGGCAAGGGCGTGCAGGCGATCGCCGACATCGTCATCAACCACCGCTGCGCCGACTACAAGGATAGCCGCGGCATCTACTGCATCTTCGAGGGCGGCACCTCCGACAGCCGCCTCGACTGGGGCCCCCACATGATCTGCCGCGACGACACCACCTACTCCGACGGCACCGCTAACCTTGACACCGGCGCCGACTTCGCCGCCGCGCCAGACATCGACCACCTGAATGACCGTGTCCAGCGCGAGCTCAAGGAGTGGCTCCTCTGGCTCAAGAGCGACCTCGGGTTCGACGCGTGGCGGCTCGACTTCGCCAGGGGCTACTCCCCGGCTATGGCCAAGGTGTACATCGACGGCACGTCCCCGAGCCTCGCCGTGGCCGAGGTGTGGGACAACATGGCCACCGGCGGGGACGGCAAGCCCAACTACGACCAGGACGCGCACCGGCAGAATCTGGTGAACTGGGTGGACAAGGTGGGCGGCGCGGCGTCGGCCGGCATGGTGTTCGACTTCACAACCAAGGGGATATTAAACGCCGCCGTGGAGGGCGAGCTGTGGCGGCTGATCGACCCGCAGGGGAAGGCCCCCGGCGTGATGGGATGGTGGCCGGCCAAGGCCGTCACCTTCGTTGACAACCACGACACTGGCTCCACGCAGGCCATGTGGCCATTCCCATCCGACAAGGTCATGCAGGGCTACGCATACATCCTCACCCACCCCGGCACCCCATGCATAGTAAGCAAACCAACTTTGGAACTCAAACTCAGTCTCATCTATGAAACTAAAATCGGTTGTCTCCATGATTTGCAGTTCTACGACCATTTCTTCACCTGGGGTTTCAAGGATGAGATCGCGGCCCTGGTGGCGATCAGGAAGCGCAACGGCATCACGGCGACGAGTGCACTGAAGATCCTCATGCACGAAGGAGATGCCTACGTCGCCGAGATCGACGGCAAGGTGGTGGTGAAAATCGGGTCCAGATACGACGTCGGGGCGGTGATCCCGGCTGGGTTCGCAACGTCGGCGCACGGCAAGGACTACGCCGTCTGGGAGAAGACCGCTGCCGCGGGCACACTAGAACGGAGCTGAAGCCTCCACTGATCCACCATTCGATCGAGCATGAATTTTCTGAAGTACATGATTCACTTCTGCTATAGACACGCAGATATGATTAACTATGTATACTTGTACCCAAAATTGATGAGCTATACGAATTGCTCACACGACTATAATAAATAAAGTACTGAGGATATGAAGAGGTTTAAGAAATTCGAGTTTGTACCATGTGTGGGTGCATCTGATGCGGTTGATTATCATTTTTTTCAAAAATGGACGTTTTATTACTTAAAAAGTTTAAACATTACACCTGACATCTGCATAGCTAAGATACACACAAACAAACATTGTCCTTTAACTGAAACAAAAAATAAAAGACGAAATACAATAAAAACATGTAGGGGCGCCAATCCTAAGATCATGTTGTCATTCATGTTGGATAAAAGTATCCCTCGTCGTAACCTCCAATCGTGCACAGGCCATCGTGATAAGGTCTCAATTCTTCATGTGCTATAAAGAGGACCATAAACGAAGAGTCACGGTACATCTGTAGATAACCTGCATAAGAGAAGTACGTTTATCGTTAAAAAACTTATCATTTCTACATATCCAAAGCGACCAAATAACGACAAGCCCTGCCACCCTGAGAAGAGTTCTAAACATGTGATCAATCCCATTAACCAATTGTCAAATTCATTAGCAACACTACAAGGATGATATATACAAGCTAGAAGCTATTTGGATGACTGACCATATAGAACGGGTAAATTTGCATTCGAAGAATAAAAGTTTAATTGTCTCATCATGGTGACAAAAGACACATTGCGGACTCCATGTCAATTCCTTTTAATACGATTATCTTTAGTAAAAATGACTTCACGACGAAGATACAATGCAAAGATTCTATTCTTAAGCGGTATCTTCATCTTTCAGATCTTCTTATTATTATCAACCGTCACATCAACCTGGATTAACGATTTATATTATCTTTAGTAAAAATGACTCCGCGACGAAGATACCATGCAAAGATTTTATTCTTAAGAGGTATCTTCATCTTCGAGATCTTATCTTATAATTATCAACTGTCACATTAGGCTGGATTAACGCGTTATACATAGAATCCACTGAGAACTGTGCATTCTCATGTAGGTTCCATAAAAAAACATCGGACTCATGTGACAATTGCATCATGGACAACTGCTGGAGCAGGTTGTTCCACGATTGGAGTCTTAGTCCAATAAATGTTGGAAATATGCCCTAGAGGCAATAATAAATTAGTTATTATCACATTTCCTTGTTCATGATAATTGTTTATTATCCATGCTATAATTGTATTGATCGGAGACTTAAGGTACCTGTGTGGATACATAGACAAAACCATGTCCCTAGTATGCCTCTAATAGACTAGCTCGTTGATGAAAAGATGGTTAAGGTTTCCTAGCCATGGACATGAGATGTCATTTGATAACGGGATCACATCATTAGGAGAATGACGTGATGGACAAGACCCAAACTACAAACGTAGCATATGATCGTGTCAGTTTATTGCTACTGTTTTCTGCATGTCAAGTATATGTTCCTATGACCATGAGATCATGCAACTCACGGACATCAGAGGAGTGCCTTGTGTGTATCAAACGTCGCAACGTAACTGGGTGACTATAAAGGTGCTCTACAGGTATCTCCGATGGTGTCTGTTGAGTTGGCATGGATCGAGACTGGGATTCGTTACTCCGTGTGACGGAGAGGTATCTCGGGGCCCACTCGGTAATGCAACATCACAATAAGCCTTGCAAGCAATGTGACTAATTGTTAGTTGCGGGATCTTGTATTACGGAACGAGTAAAGAGACTTGCCGGTAACGAGGTTGAACTAGGTATGGAGATACCGACGATCGAATCTCGGGCAAGTAACATACCGAAGAACAAAGGGAACGTTATACGGGATTAACTGAATCCTTGACATAGAGGTTCGACCGATAAAGATCTTCGTAGAATATGTAGGAACCAATGTGGACGTCCAGGTCCCGCCATTGGTTATTGACCATAGAGGTGTCTCGGTCATGTCTACATAGTTCTCGAACCCGCAGGGTCTACACACTTAAGGTTCGGTGACGTTTCGGTAGTGTAGAGTTATGTATGGTGGTGACCGAAGTTTGTTCGGAGTCCCGGATGAGATCCCGAACGTCACGAGGAGCTCCGGAATGGTCCGGAGGTAAAGATTCATATATAGGAAGTCCCAGTTTGGTTTCCGGAAAAGTTTCGGGCTCATCGGTAGTGTATCGGGAGTGCCGGTAGTGTACCGGGAGGCCTCCGGGAGGGGTATTTCGACCCCAAGAGGTCCATGGGCTGTGGGAGAATAATAACCAGCCCTTAGTGGGCTGGGAAAACAGCCACAAAGGCCCATGACGCAGGAGAGAAAGTCCTAAAGCAAAAAGTGGAAAATCAGCCAATAGGAGGCAATCCTACTCCAACTAGGATTGGAGGTGAAGTAAGATTGCTTCCCACCTCCTATTTCGGCCGACCCAAAGGCCTTGGATGACTCTCCTCTCCTCTCCTCCTATATATACTAGTGGATTGGGTGGTTTTTGGACATAATTTCCGGCCATGTGCTACCCGTTACACCGGTGCACAGTTTCTCCTCTAGATCGGTTTTCTGCAGCGCTTAGGCGAAGCCCTGGCGGAATTGCTCCACCACCATCACCGGAGCGCCGTCACGCTGCCGGTGACCTCTCTTTCCTCTCCACCTCCTCGTGCTGGATCAAGACGGTGGAGATCGTCATCAAGCTGCACGTGTGCTGAACGCGGAGGTGTCGTCCGTTCGGCGCTAGATCGGAAGGACCGTGATCGAGATCGCGAGACGGTTCGTGATGTGATCACGGAACGGATCGTGATGAGTTCGCGGGACAGATCGTGATCAAGATCGTGAGACGGATCGTGATAAGTTTGCGGGACGGATCATGATATGTTCGCGGGACGGTTCGTGATTGGATCGCGGGACGCTCGGCGATTTGGATCGCGAAGAAGTTCGACTACACCAACCGCGTTTCTTAACGCTTCCCGCTTAGCGATCTACAAGGATACATAGATCCACTCCCCCTCTCGTAGATGCTCATCACCATGGATAGGTTTGCGTGTGCGTAGGAAAATTTTGTTTCCCATGCGACGTTCCCCAACAGTGGCATCATGAGCTAGGTTGATGGTTCGATGAGATCTCGAGTAGAACACAAAAGGTTTGTGGGCATTGATGCTTATATTGCTTCCTCCCTTGGTCGGATTTTGGTTCAGTGGGATTGTGAGATGAAGCGGCCCGGACCAACATTACTCGTACGCTTACGAGAGACCGGTTCCCTCGACGCAACTTGTTGCTTAGATGGCTTGCGGGTGACAGTTTCTCTCACTTTAGTTGGATCGGATCCGACAAAGGCGGTCCTTGAGAAGGTTGAAAAGCAATCTATGTATCACCGTTGTGGTTTATGCGTAGGTGAGAATCGTTCTTGCTAGATACCCGTAGCAGCCATGTAAAACATGCAACAACAATTAGAGGACGTCTAACTTGTTTTTGCAGGGTATGTTGTGATGTGATATGGCCAATTACATGATGAGATATATGTGATGTATGAGATGATCATGTGATGTATAGAATTTCACGACTTGCATGTCGTTGAGTACGGCAACCGGCAGGAGCCATAGGGTTGTCTTTAATTATTGTATGACCTGCGTGTCAATCATTAAGCGCTATGTAATGCTTTACTTTATCGCTAAGCGGTAGCAATAGAAGTAGAAGCAGGGCTGGCGCCACAACCCCAATTGCAACACATTGATGGAGATCAAGATGATGGAGATCATGGTGTTGTGCCGGTGACGATGGAGATCATGCCGGTGTTTCGAAGATGGAGATCTTAAACACAAGTTCATGGCCATATCATGTCACTTATGAATTGCATGAGATGCTAATCCTTTTATGCACCTTGTTTTGCTTAGTACGGCGGTAACATTATAAGGTGATCCCTCACTTGAATTTCAAGATGAACTGTGTTCTCCCCGAGTGTGCACCGTTGCGAAAGTTCGTCGTGTTGAGACACCACGTGATGATCGGGAGTGATAGAATCTACGTTCACATACAACGGGTGCAAGCCAGATTTGCACGCGCAGAACACTCGGGTTAAACTTGACGAGCCTAGCATGTACAGACATGGCCTCGGAACACGAGAGACCGAAAGGTCGAACATGAGTCATATAGTAGATATGATCAACATAATGATGTTCACCATTGCAGCCACCTCAACTCACGTGATGATCGGACTTGAGTTGGTGAATTTGGATCATGTATCACTCGAATGATCGGAGGGATGTCAATTTGAGTGGGAGTTCTTACGTAATATGATTAACTGAACTCATTATCATGAACATAGTCAAAGTGTCTTTGCAAATTATGTTGTAGATTACTAGCTCATGTTGTAGCTCCCTTAAATTTTTATATGTTCCTAGAGAAATAGAGTTGAAAGATGTTGGTAGCAATATTGCGGACTGGGTCCGTGATCTGAGGATTGTCCTCATTGCTGCACAGAAGGCTTATGTCCTTAATGCACCGCTCGGTGCGCCACCCCCTCTAGCGTCGTCTATAGATGTTTTGAACATCTGACAGGCACGTTTCGATGACTACTTGATAGTTTAGTGTGTCATACATTACGGCTTAGAATTGAGTCTCCGAAACGTTTTGAACGTCACGGAACATATGAGATGTTCTAGGAGCAGAGATTGTGATCTCTGGCTCGTGCCTGTGTTGCGAGATATGAGATCTCCAACAAGATTCTTTGCCTATAAGATGAAGGAGAATAGCTCAATCGTTGAGCATGTACTCAGATTGTCTGGGTACTACAATCGCTGGAATCAAGTGGGAGTTGATCTTCCAGATAAGATAGTGATTGATATAGTTCTCCAAGTCACTGTCACTAAAGCTACTATAACTTAGTGATGAATTATAATACACCAGGGATAGAAGTATTGATCCCTGAGCTGTTCGTGATGTTTGACACCGCGAAGGTAGAAATCAAGGAGCGTCAAGTGTTGATGGTTAATCAAACCACTAGTTTCGAAAAGGCCAAGAGCAAGGAGGGAAACTTCATGGATAGCAAGTCAGTTGCTGCTCCAGTGAAGCAACCCAAAGTTGAACTCAAACCCGAGACTAAGTGCTTCTATTATGAGGTGAGAGGTCGCTGAAGCGGAACAACCCTAGATACTTGGTAGATAAGAAGGCTGGCAACATCGACAGAAGTATATTTGATATACGAGTTATTGATGTGTACCTTGCTAGTACTCCTAGTAGCACCTGGGTATTGGATACCGGTTCGGTTGCTAAATGTTAGTAACTCGAAATAAAAGCTATGGAATAAACGGAGAACTAGCTAAGGGTGAGGTGATGATGTGTGTTGGAAATGTTTCCAAGGTTGATGTGATCAACATCGCACGCTCTCTCTACCTTCCGGATTAGTGACGAACCTAAATAAATGTTATTTGGTATTTTGCGTTGAGCATGAACATGATTAGATCATATTTGTTGCAATACGGTTATTCATTTAAGTCAGAGAATAATAGTTATTCTGTTTACTTGAACAATACCTTCAATGGTCATGCACCCAGTGAGAATGGTTTGTTGAAATCTTGATCGTAGTAATACACATGTTCATAACATTGATGTCAAAAGATACAAAGTTAAATAATGATAGTACCACATACTTGTGGCACTGCCGCAAAATGTCATATTGGTATAAAGCGCATGAAGAAACTCCATGGTGATGGATATATGGACTCATTCGATTTCGAATCGGTTGAGACATGCGAACCATGCCTCTTGGGCAAGATGACTAAAGGACCCCGTTGTATGGAGCGGGCAAGTGATTCATTGGAAATGATACATGTTGATGTATGCAATCTAGTGAGTCTTGTAGCGTGCAGTGGATATCGTTATTTTCTTACCTTCACTGATGATTTGAGTAGATATAGTGTATATTTACTTAATGAAACACAAGTCTGAATCGTTTGAAAGGTTTAAGCAAATTCAGAGTGAAGTTTAAAGATCATCGTGACAAGAAGATAAAAATGACTGCGATATGATCATGGAGGTGAATATCTGAGTCACGAGTTTGGCATACAAATTAAGACAATGTGAAAGTTGTTTCACAACTAAACGCCACCTGGAACACTATAGTGTGATGGTGTGTCCGAACATCATAGTTATGCTCTATTGGACATGGTGCGTGCTATGATGTCTCTTGTCGTTTTACTACTATAATTTTGGGGTTATGCATTAGAGACAACTACATTCACTTTAAATAGGGCACCATCTAAATCCGTTGAGATGACACCATGTGAATTATGGTTTGATAGAAACCTAAGCTGTCATTTCTTAATATTTGGGGCTGCGACACTTGTGTGGAAAATGTTTTCGCCTAATGAGGTCGAACCCAAGGCGGACAAATGCATCTTCATAGAATACCCTAAGATCAGTTGGGTGAACCTTCTATCTCAGATCCTAGTGCAAAGAGTTTGTTTCTTAAACGGATCCTTTCTCGAGTAAATGTTTCTCTCGAAAGAATTGAGTGGGAGGAAGATAGAACTTGATGAGGTTGTTAAACGTTTGTTCAACCAGAGAGTAGCGCAGCGCAGAAAGATGTTTTTGTGAAGCCTACGGTAGTTGAAGAGGAAGTTAATGATGATGATCATGAAGCTTCAGGATCAAGTTACTATCGAACATCGTAGGTCGACAAGGATGTGTACTGCTCCTAAGTGGTACGACAACCCTGTCTTGGAGGTCATGTTGTTGGACAACGATGAACCTACGAGCTATGGAGAAGCGATGATGGGCCTGGATTCCGACAAATGGTTGGAGGCCATGAAATCCGAGATAGGATCCATGTATGAAAACCAAGTATAGACTTTGGTAGACTTGCTCGTTGGACGGCAGGTCGTTGAGTACAAATGGATCTTTAAAATGAAGACAGACGCTGATGGTAATTGTCACCATTTGTAAAGCTCGACTTGTTGCAAAGATGTTGGTGACAAGTTCAAGGAGTTGACTGCGATGAGACTTTCTCACTCGTAGCGAAGCTAAAATTCTGTTGGAATTATGTTAGCAGTTGCTGCATTTTTCAATTATGAAATCTGGCAGATGGATGTCAAAACATCGTTTCCTTAACAGTTTACTTGAGGAACGGTTGTATGTGATACAACCAGAAGGTTTTGTCAGTCCTAAGGATGCTAAAAGGTGAGCAAGCTTCAGTGATCCTTCTATGGACTGAAGCAAGCATCTCGGAGTTGGAATATACGCTTTGATGAGTTGATCAAAGTTGTTGAGTTTATACAAAGTTTACGAGAAACTTGTATTTGCAATAAAGTGAGTGGGAGCACTATAGGATTTCTGATAAGTATATGTGGATGACATATTGTTGATCGGAAATAATGTAGAATTTCTGGAAAGCATAACCAGTTATTTGGAAAGTGATTTTCAAAGTAAAACCTGGATAAAACTACCTAATTGTTGAGCATCAAGATCTATAGAGATAGATCAAAGATGACTTGATGAGACTTTCAGTGAGTACATACCTTGACAAAGATTTCGAAAGAGTTCAAAATGGATCAGTCAGAGAAAGAGTTCTCGCCTGATTTGTAAGGTGTGAAGTTGAGTGAGACTCAAAGCTCGACCACGGCAGAAGAAAGAGAAAGGGCGAACGTCATCCCCTACGCCTTAGCCATAGGCTTTGTATAGTATGCCATGCTGTGTACCGCACCTGTGTGTGCCTTACCATGAGTCTGTCAAGGGGTACAAAAGAGATCCAGGAGTGGATCACTGGACAGCGGTCAAGATTATCCTTAGTAACTGAAAGACTAAGGAGATGTTTCTCGATTATGGAGGTGATAAAGGGTTCGTCGTGAGGAGTTACGTCGATGCAAGCTTTAACACTAATCCGGATGACTCGTAGTAGCAATCTGGATACGTATAGTGGAGCAGCCATTTGGAAAAGTACCAAGTGGAGTGTGGTAGCAGTGTTTACGGTTTGACATATAGATTTGCAAAGTACACACGGATCTGAATGTTATAGACCCGTTGACTATAAGACCTCTCTCACATGCAAAGCATGATCGAGCCCCAGAACTCATTGGGTGTTAGATTCACATGGTGATGTTAACAATGTGAATCACATGGTGATATGAACTAGATTATTGACTCTAGTGCAAGTGGGAGACTATTGGAAATATGCCCTAGAGGCAATAATAAATTAGTTATTATCATATTTCCTTGTTCATGATAATTGTTTATTATCCATGCTATAATTGTATTGATCGGAGACATAGATACATGTGTGGATACATAGACAAAACCATGTCTCTAGTATGCCTCTAATAGACTAGCTCGTTGATCAAAAGATGGTTAAGATTTTCTAGCCATGGACATGAGATGTCATTTGATAACGGGATCACATCATTAGGAGAATGACGTGATGGACAAGACCCAAACTACAAACGTAGCATATGATCGTGTCAGTTTATTGCTACTGTTTTCTGCATGTCAAGTATATGTTCCTATGACCATGAGATCATGCAACTCACGGACATCAGAGGAGTGCCTTGTGTGTATCAAACGTCGCAACGTAACTGGGTGACTATAAAGGTTCTCTACAGGTATCTCCGATGGTGTCTGTTGAGTTGGCATGGATCGAGACTGAGATTCGTTACTCCGTGTGACGGAGAGGTATCTCGGGGCCCACTCGGTAATGCAACATCACAATAAGCCTTGCAAGCAATGTGACTAATTGTTAGTTGTGGGATCTTGTATTACGGAACGAGTAAAGAGACTTGCCGGTAACGAGGTTGAACTAGGTATGGAGATACCGACGATCGAATCTCGGGCAAGTAACATACCGAAGAACAAAGGGAACGTTATACGGGATTAACTGAATCCTTGACATAGAGGTTCGACCGATAAAGATCTTCGTAGAATATGTAGGAACCAATGTAGACGTCCAGGTCCCGCCATTGGTTATTGACCGTAGAGGTGTCTCGGTCATGTCTACATAGTTCTCGAACCCGCAGGGTCTGCACACTTAAGGTTCGATGACGTTTCGGTAGTGTAGAGTTATGTATGGTGGTGACCGAAGTTTGTTCGGAGTCCCGGATGAGATCTCGGACGTCACGAGGAGCTCCGTAATGGTCCGGAGGTAATGATTCATATATAGGAAGTCCCAGTTTGGTTTCCGGAAAAGTTTCGGGCTCATCGGTAGTGTATCGGGAGTGCCGGTAGTGTACCGGGAGGCCTCCGGGAGGGGTATTTCGACCCCAAGAGGTCCATGGGCTGTGGGAGAATAATAACCAGCCCTTAGTGGGCTGGGAAAACAGCCACAAAGGCCCATGGCGCAGGAGAGAAAGTCCTAAAGCAAAAAGTGGAAAATCAGCCAATAGGAGGCAATCCTACTCCAACTAGGATTGGAGGTGAAGTAGGATTGCTTCCCACCTCCTATTTCGGCTGACCCAAAGGCCTTGGCTGCCTCTCCTATCCTCTCCTCCTATATATACTAGTGTATTGGGTGGTTTTTGGACATAATTTCCGGCCACGTGCTACCCGTTACACCGGTGCATAGTTTCTCCTCTAGATCGGTTTTCTACAGCGCTTAGGCGAAGCCCTGCCGGAATTGCTCCACCACCATCACCGGAGCGCCGTCACGCTGCCGGTGAACTCTCTCTCCTCTCCACCTCCTCTTGCTGGATCAAGACGGTGGAGATCGTCATCAAGCTGCACGTGTGCTGAACGCGGAGGTGTCGTCTGTTCGGTGCTAGATCGGAAGGACCGTGATCGAGATCGCGAGACGGTTCGTGATGTGATCACGGAACGGATCGTGATGAGTTCGCGGGACAGATCGTGATCAAGATCGTGAGACGGATCGTGATGAGTTTGCGGGACGGATCATGATATGTTCGCGGGACGGTACGTGATTGGATCGCGGGACGCTCGGTGATTTGGATCGCGAAGAAGTTCGACTACACCAACCGCGTTTCTTAACGCTTCCCGCTTAGCGATCTACAAGGGTACGTATATCCACTCTCCCTCTCGTAGATGCTCATCACCATGGATAGGTTTGCATGTGCGTAGGAAAATTTTGTTTCCCATGCGACGTTCCCCAACAATAAATCCCTTCAGAATGTCACATTTGACGGAAGTAATTTCATTACCATGGCGATAGTATCACCCTTGTGACATACAATTGTATAGAGCCGAATATTGTTCCCGGAGAGTGGTATTTCCTAGCCACTTATCCTCCGAGAATCTAACTTCCGAGTCGTCCTTAATCGAGAAAGATCCATAACAGAAGAAATATTTCTTCATAGCCATCAGACCCGCCCAAAAGTGAGAATCCCTAGGCTTCCACTATATTTGGGATACAACCTTGGATCCCACATATTTTCTATTGATGAGGTTTTGCCATACACCAGCTTCCGTTAGGAATTTAAACAACCATTTACCGAGTAGGGTCCTATTCTTAACCTCAAGGTCATAAATGCCCAACCCTCCTTGGTCTTTGGGATGACAAACCACACTCCATTTAGCCATTCAATATTTCTTTCTCTTGCTATCTCCTTGCCAAAAGGATCTTGATCGAAAATAATCCAATCTATATAAAACTCCTTTCGGCAGCTGGAAGAAGGAAGTCATATGTAGTACCATATTAGTTAGTACTGAATTTATGAGGACCAATCTTCTGCCCAGAGACAACAATTTACCTTTCTAACTGCTAAGTCTTTTTTGCAGCCTCTCCTCGACATGTTTCCATTGAACATTTGTGAGTCTTCGATAATGTATTGGTATCCCCAAATATGTGATTGAAAACTGGTCCAACCCGCATCCAAACAGGTCGGAGCCTCGTCTTGAGCTCACCAAAGAAATAATTCACTTTTATGGAAATTGATCTTAAGATCCGAGAGTTGCTCGAATCCTCATAAAATCAATTTTGAAATTTCTTGCTTTCTCGAGGTCATGATCCATGAAGAGAATCGTATCGTCGGCATACTGAAGTATGGAGAGACTAGCATCAACAAGATGATTTACTACCCCATCAATTTCATCAGCCTTGGCACGCTCAATCATGGTCGCTAGCATAGACGTCACTATATTGAATAGCATGGACGATAGTGAGTCACCTTGTTGCAATCCCTTCTTTGTTTCGAAATTGTGCCCAACGTCATCATTGACTTTCACTAATAGGGAAAAGCCTATCGGTAACACCGGTTTTTGTACTATCAGTAGCGCGAGGACCCGCGCTACTGCTATAGTGACTGGTAATATCCTATATCAGTAGCGCTTCCCATAGCAGCGCTACTGCTAACTACCTGCAGTGCGTTTTGCGGAGCAGCGCTACTGTTACATGCGCGCTACAGGTAATGTTTTTCCAACGCTACTATTAATATTTTTATGTTTTTTTCGTTTTTGCTCTATTTATACAGATACAACTTCTATACGGTAACATCATGCATATTCATTGAAACAGATATGAATAATAGAAGTTCTTTCATCTCATATCATCATCATCACTAATAGTCGATCACGTTCATGTCTCCAAGATATAGCGATACAAGTTATTACAAGTCTCGAATACATGAAACTACCCATGATCGCACTCATGTTTCATGTCTATGTAACCTAGCTATGATCTAACCACATACAAGAGAAGGACGATCATGATGAGCACAAGCGGGATTATGTAGAACTTCTTGAGGCATCGGTTTTGATCTCTCTCGCACGCTAGCGTCCACCTCAAGTAACTAGCTTCTGCCTCGTTTCTTCTATCAAACCCTTTTTGGCTACCGCCCGGGAAGCGATACACTTGGGCCTAACACTCTGGCCACTCCTAGTACACTCCTGGAACCCTCCCAATGTACGCAGTATACCACCTCGTCATGGATGATCTATATACCTGTCAGAGATGCATATATTATCCAGTGAATTCAACATTAATATGCAACATAATATACGATGTCGGCATGCAGAGAGAAAGAGTTAGCAAATAGAAGCAACATAAACATAGATAACTAAATAGAGTACGGTAGCATTTACATCTAATAGTTACGTCGTACAGATAAATTCCAAGTTTCGGTTGTAGAGAAAGTAACAACTAAACAGGCACAATGTCATTGTTAATTTAAGCAGTGCACTCGTGCCATTCGTCCATATCCGAGAGGATGCACCCAAGCTTGGTGAAAGGCGTGGTGTCCTAACGTAGTAGGGCTATGCGGGTGTGGACGTCACGCCGCGATATTGGACCACCGTAGAACATCCCATTCTCTTCAATGACATCTTTGATGATGATTGACACAATTTCTTGCTGGATGCGGTAGAGTTCTTTTCGTAGTAGATGATCCGGTACGATTTCTAAGGCTTCGGCCCATCTCTTGATATGGGTATCAGATGTAGATGTCATGTGAAGTGACTATTGATCCCTTCTGTACTCCAGCATTAGATGGATGACGTAGAATCCATCCTTATTACTTGGTGCCAGTCGCTGGACATAGTAGAAGTTAGTCTTGTGGGGGAAACACACCGTGCCCCTAAATGTCTTCTTGAATTGGATGTAGCCACCCCGCATGCTGAAGCCCAGGAGAGCTTTGTCCAGAACATACTTGATGCCTGTGTAATCTTTCTTCTGTATGTTCATGGACGGGTCCAAATACAGTGTGCGTGAGTAATGTGGGTAAAGAACAATGAGAATGACGCTCTCGTGGCTATGCAAAATAAATACACGATCAACTTAGTGTTCATGCATGCAAAGTAACGATTGAAATGCACGAAAGGATGTATGTGCTATAGTGGCTATCCGCGGATGACTTACCTAGGATGATAAGGTATGAGAATCGCTTCCTTGTCCTTATTGTTTACCATGAACTCTTCGATGTACTCCGTCACATATTTACGGTTGGCTTCGTCGACTGACAAGTAGCCCTCACGCATGTAGTACGATTCCGCAACCGCAAGACCATTGATTTTCTCTTTCTTGACAATGTAGTTCATATGAAGAGCATAAAGACGGACGAATGACAAATCGAGCCGCCTTATTTGAAACATCTCGAAGATGTACTCAAATCGCAGGAAGAACAGGTCCGCGGGGTAGGTGTGTACGTACTCCTTGTCAAGACACGACACATGGACCATATAAAGTGGGTATCCTGGATCATTCGAGGAGAGAAGGCTTCTCTCTGTCGACAACACATGGTCATGCAGTCTCCTGATATCCCCTGTTATGGCGGCTAGCACATCCTCCGGTAACATTGGTTTTCCTGCGATATGGATAGACGATGCACCTTTGATCGGTACACTGTCTACAACCCGGGTATGCGGAGGCGGTTGGCTGCCAGAAGCCACTTCTGCAGCTTTGGCGGCAACTGGGTATTTCCTCGCCGGTCTCTTCCTCTACTTCTTCTTGGTGAGATCAGCTGCTGGTGGGTCTATCAGACCCTGTCTGACCACCGCCCCCAGTGTCGTTGGTCTAAGCATTGCATGATCTTGGCTTAGTTGAGCTTGGGTTGAGGCGACATCTGGAGGGGTGTCATGTGAGTCTTGCATGAACAAAGACTTCTTGCACTCCCGAGGACGTTCCGGCTCCAGTTGTTCCTCATATGGCTGACTCATCAATACATCCTCATAGTAGGTGTCGACGTCGGTATTGAGCCACTGGAGAGAGGGTCCTCGACTTCCATGTCATGATCCATATCCTCATCCATGTGGACGACATCATCAGCCGGCGCTGGAACGGTTGGACCCCCTTCCCCGTGTCGCTCGCCCTCACCCAGCAGCGCAGACGGTAGTTGTCGGGGATATACCTCTTGGGGAACGTCGCACGGGAAACAAAAAAATTCCTACGTTCACGCAAGACCTATCCATGGTGATGAGCATCTACGAGAGGAGAGTGGATCTACATACCCTTGTAGATCGCTAAGCGGGAAGCGTTAAGAAACGCGGTTGGTGTAGTCGAACTTCTTCGCGATCCAAATCGCCAAGCGTCCCGCGATCCAATCACGATCCGTCCCGATCAAGCACCGAACGGACGGCACCTCCACGTTCAGCACACGTACAGCTTGATGCCGATCTCCGCCTTCTTGATCCAGAAAGAGGGAGCGGAGAGGTAGAAGAGTTCTCCGGCAGTGTGATGGCGCTCCGGCGATGGTGGTGGAGCTATTCCGGCAGGGCTTCGCCTAAGCACTGCATAAATCCGATCTAGAGGAGAAACTATGCACTGGAAGAACGGGTAGCACGTGGCTGAAAATCTTGTGCCAAAACCCTAAAACCCTCTAGTATATATAGGAGGAGAGGAGCAGGAGGCTAGGCTCCCAAGGAGCCAGCCCTTGGGTCGGCTGAACCAAGTGGGAGAGGAGGAATCCTCCTCCAATCCTAGTAGGACTAGGATTCCTTCCTATTTTGCCTTTTTTCCACCTTATCTCTTTGGGTTTTCTCTCCCAGCCGCATGGGACTTGTGTGGGACTTCCACCAGCCCACTAAGGGATGGTATTCACTCTCCCATAGCCCATGTAGCCTCTTGGGTCGAAATACCCCTCCCGGTGGTCTCCCGGTACACTACCGGCACTCCCGGTACACTACCGATGAGCTCGAAACTTTTCCGACGACCAAAATAGGACTTCCTATATATCAATATTTACCTCCGGACCATTCTAGATCTCCTCGTGACGTCTGGGATCTCATTTGGGACTCCGAACAACCTTCGGTCACCATCATACATAACTCTATACTACCGAAACGTCACCAAACCTTAAGTGTGCAGGCCCTGCGGGTTCGAGAACTATGTAGACATGACCGAGACACCTCTATAGTCAATAACCAATAGAGAGATCTGGATGTCCATATTGGTTCCTACATATTCTACAAAGATCTTTATCGGTCGAACCTCTATGTCAAGGATTCAGTTAATCCCATATGATGTTCCCTTTGTTCTTCGGTATGTTACTTGCCCGAGATTCGATCGTCGGTATCACCATACCCAGTTCAACCTCGTTATTGGAAAGTCTCTTTACTCATTCTGTAATACAAGATCCCGTGACCAACACTTAGTCACATTGCTTGCAAGGCTTGTTGTGAGTTTGTATTATCGAGTGGGCCCTGAGATACCTCTCTGTCACACGGAGTAACAAACTCCAGTCTTGATCCATGCCAACTCAACAGACACCTTCGGAGATACCTGTAGAGCACCTTTATAGTCACCCAGTTATGTTGCGACGTTTGATACACACAAGGCACTCTTCCGGTATCTGTGAGTTACATGATCTCATGGTCATAGGAACATATACTTGACATGCAGAAAACAGTAGCAATAAACTGACACGATCATATGCTACGTTTGTAGTTTGGGTCTTGTCCATCACTTCATTATCCTAATGATGTGATCCCGTTATCAAATGACATCATATGTCAATGGCTAGGAAACCTTGACCATCCTTGATCAACGAGCTAGTTCACTAGGGGCATACTAGGGACAAAGTGTTGTCTATTTACCCACACATGTAATGTGTTTCCAATCAATACAATTATAGCATGGATAATAAACGATTATCATGAACAAGGAAATACAATAATAAACACTTTATTTATTTCCTCTAGGGCATATTTCCAACAGTCTCCCACTTGCACTAGAGTCAATAATCTAGTTCACATCACTATGTGATTTACATTGTAATGAATCGAACACCCATGCAATTCTGGTGTTGATCATGTTTAGCCCTTGGAAGAGGTTTAGTCAACGGGTCTGCAACATTCAGATCCGTGTGCACTTTGCAAATATTTTATGTCCTTCTCCTTGATGTAATCGCGGATGGAGTTGAAGCGTCGCTTTATGTGTCTGGTCCTCTTGTGAAACCTCGGTTCCTTGGCCAGAGCAATGGCACTAGTGTTGTCACAGAACAGGTTCATTGGATTCAGTGCACTGGGCACTACTCCAAGATCTGTCATGAACTGCTTCATCCAGACACCTTCCTTCGCTGCCTCCGAGGCTGCGATGTACTCCGCTTCGCACATAGAATCGGCTACCACGCTTTTCTTGGAACTGCACCAGCTTACCACTCCCCCGTTGAGAATAAATACGTATCCGGTTTGTGACTTAGAGTCATCCGGATCAGTGTCAAAGCTTTCATCGACGTAACCCTTTACGACGAACTCTTCATCACCTCCATAAACAAGAAACATTTCCTTAGTCCTTTTCAGGTACTTAAGGATATTCTTGACCGCTGCCCAGTGCTCCATTCCAGGATCACTTTGAAACCTTCCGACCATACTTATGGCAAGTCTAACATCGGGTCTTGTGCACAACATTGCATACATGATAGAGCCTATGGCTGAAGCATAGGGGATGACACTCATCTTTTCTCTATCTTCTGCATTCACTGAGCATTGAGTCTTACTCAACTTCACACCTTGTAACACAGGCAAGAACCCCTTCTTGGACTGATCCATTTTGAACTTCTTCAAAACTTTATCAAGGTATGTGCTCTGTGAAAGTGCTATTAAGCGTCTCGATCTATCTCTATAGATCTTAATGCCTAATATGAAAGCAGCTTCTCCTAGGTCCTTCATTGAAAAACTATTGTTCAAATATTCCTTCACACTTTCCAGCATTTCTATATTGTTTCCAATCAACAATATGTCATCCACATATAATATTAGAAACGCTATAGAGCTCCCACTCACTTTCTTGTAAATACAAGCTTCTCCATAAACTTGTATAAACTCAAACGCTTTGATCGCCTCATCAAAACGCTTATTCCAACTCCGAGATGCTTGCACTAGTCCATAAATGGATCGCTGGAGTTTGCAAACTTTGTCAGCATTCTTTGGATCGACAAAACCTTCTGGTTGCATGATATATCTCTCTTCCACAAGGAAACTGTTGAGGAACGCTGTTTTGACATCCATTTGCCAAATTTGATAGTCGAAATAAGCAGCTATTGCCAACATGATTCTAACAGACCTAAGCATCGCTACGAGTGAGAAGGTCTCATCGTAGTCAACTCCTTGAACTTGTGAAAAAAACCTTTGCCACAAGTCGAGATTTATAGACGGTGACATTACCGTCCGCGTCTGTCTTCTTCTTAAAGATCCATTTGTTCTGAATGGACTTTCGCCCTTCAGGTAATACTTCCAAAGTCCATACTTTGTTTTCATACATGGATCCCATCTCGGATTTCATGGCCTCTAACCATTTCTAGCAATCCGGGCCCATCAATGCTCCTCCATAGCTCGTAGGTTCATTGTTGTCCAACAACATGACCTCCAAGACAGGGTTGCCGTACCACTCAGGAGTAGTGCGCGGCCTTGTCGACCTACGAGGTTTAATAGCAGCTTGATCTAAAGCTTCATGATCATCATCACTAACTTCCTCTTCAACCATTGTAGGTTCCACAGAAACATCTTTCTGCGCTGCGCTACTTTCTGGTTGAAGTAAAAGTTCAACCACCTCATCAAGCTCTATTTTCCTCCCACTCAATCCTTTCGAGAGAAACTCTTTCTCGAAAAATGTTCCGTTCTTAGCGACAAACACTTTGCCTTCGGATCTGAGATAGAAGGTATACCCGACTGTCTCCTTCGGGTATCCTATGAAGACGCATTTGTCCGCTTTGGGTTCCAGCTTTTCAGGCTGAAGCTTTTTGACATAAGTATCACATCCCCAAACTTTAAGAAATGACAACTTTGGCCTCTTGCCAAACCATAGTTCATATGGCGTCATCTCAACAGATTTCGATGGTGCCCTATTTAAAGTGAATGCAGCTGTCTCTAATGCATAACCCCAAAACGATAGTGGCAAATCAGCAAGAGACATCATAGAACGCCCATATCTAATAAGGTTCGATTACGACGTTCGGACACACCATTACGCTATGGTGTTCTAGGTGGTGTCAACTGTGAAACAATTCCACACTGTCTTAAGTGACTGCCAAACTCATAACTCAGATCTTCACCTCCTCGATCAGATCGCGGGAATTTAATCTTCTTGTTACGATGATTCTCAACTTCACTCTGAAATTGCTTGAACTTTTCAAACGTTTCAGACTTGTGTTTCACTAAGTAAATATACCCATATCTACTTAAGTCATCAGCGAAGGTGAGAAAATAACGATATCCACCACGCGCTGTAACATTCATTGGACCGCACACATCAGTATGTATGATTTCCAATAAGTCACTCGCCCGTTCCATTGTTCCAGAGAATGGCATTTTAGTCATCTTGCCCATGAGGCATGGTTCACATGTGTCAAGTGATTCAAAATCAAGTGACTCCAAAAGTCCATCAGCATGGAGCTTCCTCATGTGTTTTACACCAATATGACCTAAACGGCAGTGCCACAAGAAAGTGGTACTATCATTATCAACTCTACATCTTTTGGCATCAATGTTATGAACATGTGTGTCATCACTATCAAGATTCATTATGAATAAACCCCTCACATTTGGTGCATGACCATAAAAGATATTACTCATATAAATAGAACAACCTTTATTCTCTGATTTAAATGAGTAACCGTCTCGCAATAAACAAGATCCAAATATAATGTTCATGCTTAACGCGGGCACTAAATAACAATTATTCAGGTTCATCACTAATCCCGATGGTAATCGAAGAGAGAGCGTGCCGACGGTGATGACATCAACCTTGGAACCATTTCCCACGCGCATCGTCACTTCCTCCTTTGCCAGCCTTCATCTATTCTATAGTTCCTATTTTGAGTTGCAAATGTGAGCAACCGAACCGGTATCAAATACCCAGGCACTACAACGAGAGCTAGTAAGGTACACATCAATAACATGTATATCATATATACCTTGTTTGTCGTTGGCCGCCTTCTTGTCAGCCAAGTACTTGGGGCAGTTCCGCTTCCAGTGACCAGTTCCCTTGCAATGAAAGCACTCAGTTTCTGGCTTGGGTCCATGCTTGGGCTTCTTTACAGGAGTAGCAACTGCTTTGCCATCCTTCTTGGTTTTACCCTTCTTGCCCTTGCCCTTTCCATTCTTCTTGAAACTAGTGGTTTTATTGACCATCAACACTTGATGTTCTTTCTGGATTTCAGACTCAGCGGCTTTTAGCATCGCAAACAGCTCGACGACTGACTTGTTCATCCCGTGCATGTTATAGTTCATCACAAAGCTCTTGTAACTAGGTGGCAGTGATTGAAGAACTCTACCAGTGATCGCCTCTGGCGGAAGGGCAATTCCCAACTCTGCTAGACGAGTCGAATACCCAGACATTCTGAGTATATGTTCACTGATAGACCCGTTCTCCTCCATCTTGCAAGCATAGAACTTATCGAAGGTCTCATACCTCTCGATCCGGGCATTCTTCTGAAAGATAAACTTCAACTCCTGGAACATCTCATATGCTCCATGACGTTCAAAACGTCTTTGAAGTCCCGGTTCTAAGCCAGACAATATTGCACACTGAACTATTGAGTAATCTCCAGAACGTGCCTCCCAAGCGTTCCTAACGACTTCGGGAGACATGTCTTCTGGTTGGTCACCAAGCGGTGCATCAAGGACATATGATTTCTGGGAAGCCGTGAGGATAATCTTCAGATTACGGGCCCAATCAACAAAGTTACTTCCATCATCTTTCAACTTAGCTTTCTCTAGGAACGCATTAAAATTCAGGGGTGCTACTGTGTGAGCCATTGATCTACAACATAAATATGCAAAGGTTACTTAGACTATTGTTCAAGATAATGAGTTTAGTTAATCAAATTACTAAAGCTCCCACTCAAATTGACATCCCTCGGGTCATCTGAGTGTTACATGATCCAAATTCACCAACTCAAGTCTGATCATCACGTGAGTTAAGGTGGTTTCAATGGTGAACATCATCATGTTGATCATATCTACTATATGACTCATGTTCGACCTTTCGGTCTCTTGTGTTCCGAGGCCATGTCTATACATGCTAGGCTCGTCAAGTTTAACCCAAGTGTTTTGTATGTGCAACACTGGCTTGCACAAGTTGTATGTGAACGTAGAGTCTATCACACCCGATCATCACGTGGTGTCTCGACACGACGAACTTTCGCAACGGTGCACACTCGGGGAGAACACAATTCATATTGAAATTTAAGTGAGGGATCACCTTATAATGCTACCGTCGTCCTAAGCAAAACAAGGTGCATAAAAGGATTAACATCACATGCAAATCATAAGTGACATGATATGGCCATGAACTTGTGCTTTTGATCTCCATCTTGAAAGCACCGGCATGATCTCCATCGTCATCGGCATGACACCATGATCTCCATCATCTTTATCTCCATCAACTTGTCACCATCGAGGTTGTCGCGCCCATCATGCTTGTACTACTATTGCTAGCGTTTAGCGATAAACTAAAGCTTTACATAGCGCTTAATGATTATCACGCAGGTCATACAATAATTAAAAAACAACCCTATGGCTCCTGCCGGTTGCCATACTCATCGACATGCAAGTCGTGATATTCTATACAACACATGATCATCTCATACATCACATATATCACATCATGTAATTGGCCATATCACATCACAACATACCCTGCAAAAACAAGTTAGACGTCCTCTAATTGTTGTTGCATGTTTTACGTGGCTGCTACGGGTATCTAGCAAGAACAATTCTCACCTACGCATAAACCACAACGGTGATACATTAGTTGCTTTTCAACCTTCTCAAGGACCACCTTTGTCGAATCCAATCCAACTAAAGTAGGAGAAACAGACACCCGCCAGCCATCTTTGTGCAACGAAGTTACACGTCAGTCGATGGAACCGGTCTCTCGTAAGCGTACGAGTAAGGTTGGTCCGGGCCGCTTCATCCCATAATACCGCTGAACCAAAACACGACCAAGGGAGGAAGCAATCTAAGCATCAACGCCCACAAACTCTTTGTGTTCTACTCGACATCTCATCTACACATAGACCTAGATCATGATGCCACTGTTGGGGAACGTCGCATGGGAAACAAAAAATTTCCTACGTTCACGCAAGACCTATACGTGGTGATGAGCATCTACGAGAGGGAGAGTGGATCTACATACCCTTGTAGATTGCTAAGCGGGAAGCGTTAAGAAACGCGGTTGGTGTAGTCGAACGTCTTCGCGATCCAAATCGCCGAGCGTCCCGCGATCCAATCACGATCCGTCCCAATCAAGCACCGAACGGACGGCACCTCCGCCTTCAGCACACGTACATCTTGATGACGATCTATGACTTCTTGATCTAGCAAGAGGGAGCGGAGAGGTAGAAGAGTTCTCCGGCAATGTGACGGCACTCCGGCGATGGTGGTGGAGCTATTCCGGCAGGGCTTCACCTAAGCACTTAATAAATCTGATCTAGAGGAGAAACTATGCACTGGAAGAACGGGTAGCACGTGGCTGAAAATCTTGTGCCAAAACCCTAAAACCCTATAGTATATATAGGAGGAGAGGAGGAGGATGCTTGGATCCCAAGGAGCCAGCCCTTGGGTCGGCCGAACCAAGTGGGAGAGGAGGAATCCTCCTCCAATCCTAGTAGGACTAGGATTCCTCCCTATTTTGCCTTTTTTCCACCTTATCTCTTTGGGTTTTCTCTCCCAGCCGCATGGGCCTTGTGTGGGACTTCCACAAGCCCACTAAGGGATGGTATTCACTCTCCCACAGCCCATGTAGCCTCTTGGCTCGAAATACCCCTCCCGGTGGTCTCCCGGTACACTACCGGCACTCCCGGTACACTACCGATGAGCTCGAAACTTTTCCGATGACCAAAATAGGACTTCTTATATATCAATATTTACCTCCAGACCATTCCGGAGCTCCTCGTGATGTCCAGGATCTCATTCGGGACTCCAAACAACCTTCGGTCACCACCATACATAACTCTATACTACCGAAACGTCACCAAACCTTAAGTGTGCAGACCCTGCGGGTTCGAGAACTATGTAGACATGACCGAAACACCTGTATGTTCAATAACCAATAGAGGGATCTGGATGTCCATATTGGTTCCTACATATTCTACGAAGATCTTTATCGGTCGAACCTCTATGTCAAGGATTCAGTTAATCCCGTATGATGTTCCCTTTGTTCTTCGATATGTTACTTGCCCGAGATTCGATCGTCGGTATCTCCATACCTAGTTCAACCTCGTTATCAGCAAGTCTCTTTAATCGTTCCATAATACAAGATCTCATGACCAACACTTAGTCACATTGCTTGCAAGGCTTGTTGTGAGGTTGTATTACCGAGTGGGCCATGAGATACCTCTCCGTCACATGGAGTAACAAATCCCAGTCTTGATCCATGCCAACTCAACAGACACCTTCGGAGATACCTGTAGAGCACCTCTATAGTCACCCAGTTACATTGCGACGTTTGATACACACAAGGCACTCTTCCGGTATCCGTGAGTTACATGATCTCATGGTCATAGGAACATATACTTGACATGAAGAAAACAATAGCAATAAACTAACATGATCATATGCTACGTTTGTAGTTTGGGTCTTGTCCATCACATCATTATCCTAATGATGTGATCCCGTTATCAAATGACATCACATGTCAATGGCTAGGAAACCTTGACCATCTTTGATCAACGAGCTAGTTCACTAGGGGCATACTAGGGACAAAGTGTTGTCTATTTACCCACACATGTAATGTGTTTCCAATCAATACAATTATAGCATGGATAATAAATGATTATCATGAACAAGGAAATATAATAATAAACACTTTATTTATTGCCTCTTGGGAATATTTCCAACAATACCCCGCGGTATGACCCGGGAGACAGTTATAACCCGGTGACAGTTATGACCCGGCTAAAGATGAGTCCCAGGTTGTAAGTCCGTGCAGATGAGTCTTGAAGATGAGTCTTGAAGATGAGTCCCCGGTTGTAAGTCCCTGAAGACAAGTCCTCGGTTGTAAGTCCCCGAAGATGAGTCTTGAAGATGAGTCCCCGGTTGTAAGTCCCTGAAGATCAGTCCCTAAAGATGAGTCCCTGGTTGTAAGCCGCTTAGTTGTAAGCCACCCGGCTCTAAGCTGTCGGTGTGAGCTGCCCGGTGTAAGACGCCCGGGACTCAGAAGCCCATGAAGAGAAGGCCACAATAGGAAGTCCTAATAAGTCAAGTCTCAATCCGACTTAGACTCTACATGTAAGTCGTCCCTTCAACTTATATAAGGAGGGGTGGGTCACCCCGAGAGGGTCAACTTTTTAGACGTATCAATAGACAGGTCTTAGATAGACAAGAGATTGGAGACTCTCATGATTAGAGGTAGCAAAATAGCACCCTTGTAACTGAGAGATCTTCTTCATCATCAATACCAGACAAGCAGGACATAGGCTTTTACCTCTATCGGAGGGGCCGAACCTGGGTAAACTCCGCGTCTCTCGATTCTGACCAACCCCTTCAAGCCGCCACATAGTTGCGCTTCTGCCCCGAACCTAAGTCCGTTCACCCGGACATCTGCCGTGACAAATCCATGACAGTAGTCGTAATTGCGTAGGTGGGGTTATGGTCATACCTGGTCAGGTCCCTTTGGATTGCTCCCGACCACCTCCAAACAAAGAAGATTCTTCGGCCATAGGATAGGCCAAATTTTCGATTCGCCAAGTTGCGTTGGTGTCTCGTCATCCTATGCACCTATTTGTACTGGGAGACATGAACCCTCGTAGCCATGTTCCACACTCACCACAGAGACCCTTAAGGCGTTATTGAGCATCTGTCGGCCATGGAACGAGCAATCCTTGGATTTCGTTATAGTAGCCTTCCCCATAACCACCAACCCGTTGTTCATGTGATATAGGAAGGTGCGCGGAATGGAGTCGGCCTACAAAGACATGTGTGCGGCGTCGGAGATCCAAAAGGCAACAAGAACTAAAGATTAGTTACTTATGTTGATGAGCATGCGATGCGTATTTACCGCGAGGGCATCGAACTTGGCCAATGTCGACGACCCGACATTTAAACTAGAGAAAGAGCATGGGCTGCTATCAGAGGGTGCAGGTGTGGGAGGAGGTGCAGGAGCTGGTGCTGCTAGAATAGGTGCGGGTGCGGTCGCCATAGCAGGTAAGGGTGCGGGTGCGAAGTTTAACAAGTTGCTCCCGGTGAAGCTGGGCATGGGAAATTCATTTGCGGGGTGGTGTGAATTCTGTTCCACCCAATGGACCATATTTGGAATCAAGCTTGTCAATGGAGCTGCCACATCATTTCTGAGGCATCTATCGTTGCCCTTCTTGCCTCACCTATGATTTCAGCTTTGTCTTTCTCCATCGCCAATGCCACCTTCTCGTCGATACTCGCTTGACTAAAGTTCTTTCTCTACTTTTTGGCCTCGGGGTCCTTGTTGGAAATATTCCCTAGAGGCAATAATAAATTAGTTATTATCATATTTCCTTGTTCACGATAATCGTTTATTATCCATGCTATAATTGTATTGATCGGAGACTTAGATGCATGTGTGGATACATAGACAAAACCATGTCCCTATTATGCCTCTAATATACTAGCTCGTTGATCAAAGATGGTTAAGGTTTCCTAGCCATTGACATGAGATGTCATTTGATAACGGGATCACATCATTAGGAGAATGATGGGATGGACAAGACCCAAACTACAAATGTAGCATATGACCGTGTCAGTTTAATGCTACTGTTTTCTGCATGTCAAGTATGTGTTCCTATGACCATGAGATCATGCAACTCACTGACACCAGAGGAGTGCCTTGTGTGTATCAAACGTCACAACGTAACTGGGTGACTATAAAGGTACTCTACAGGTATCTCCGAGGGTGTCTGTTGGGTTGGCATGGATCAAGACTGGGATTTGTTACTCCGTGTGACGGAGAGGTATCTCAGGGCCCACTCAGTAATACAAAATCACAACAAGCCTTGCAAGCAATGTGACTAAGTGTTAGTCACGGGATCTTGTATTACGGAACGATTAAAGAGACTTGCCAGTAACGAGGTTGAACTAGGTATGGAGATACCGACGATCGAATCTCGGGCAAGTAAACATACCGAAGAACAAAGGGAACATCATACGGGATTAACTGAATCCTTGACATAGAGGTTCGACCGATAAAGATCTTCGTAGAATATGTAGGAACCAATATGGGCATCCAGGTCCCACTATTTGTTATTGACCGTAGAGGTGTCTCGGTCATGTCTACATAGTTCTCGAACCCGCAGGGTCTGCACACTTAAGGTTCGGTGACATTTCGGTAGTATAGAGTTATGTATGGTGGTGACTAAAGGTTGTTCAGAGTCCCGGATGAGATCCTAGACATCACGAGAAGCTCCAGAATGGTCCGGAGGTAAAGATTGATATATAGGAAGTCCCATTTTGGTCGCTGGAAAAGTTTTGGGCTAATCGGTAATGTACCGGGAGTGCCGGTAGTGTACCGGGAGACCACCGGGAGGGGTATTTCGACCCAAGAGGCTTCATGGGCTGTGGGAGAGTAAATACTAGACTTTTGTGGGCTGGTGGAATTCCCACACAAGTCCCATGCGGCTGGGAGAAAAAGCCCAAAGGGAAAAAGGTGGAAAAAGGCCAAAAAAAGGAGGAATCCTAGTCCTACTAGGATTGGAGGAGGAGTCCTCCTCTCCTCCCCACTTTGGCCGACCAAGGGCTGGATTTTTGGCAGCCAAGACTCCTGCTCCTCTCCTCCTATATATACTAGAGGATTTTAGGGTTTTGGCACGGAATTTTCAGCCACGTGTTGCCCGTTCCTCCAGTGTATAGTTTCTCCTCTAGATCGGATTTCTGCAGTGCTTAGGCAAAGCCCTGCCAGAATAGCTCCACCACCATCGCCGGAGCGCCGTCATGCTTCCGAAGAACTCTTCTACCTCTCCTCTCCCTCTTGATGGATCAAGACAGCGGAGATCATCATCAAGTCGTACGTGTGCTGAACGCGGAGGTGTCGTCCGTTCGGCGCTAGATCGGAAGGACTGTGATGAAGATCGCGAGACGGATCATGATGAGTTCGTGGGAAAGATCGTTATGAGTTCACGGGATGGATCGTGATGATTTCGCGGGAAGGATCGTGATTGGATCGCAGAATGGATCGTGATGAGATCGCGGGACGCTCGGCGATTTCGATCGCGAAGGCGTTCGACTACACCAACCGCGTTTCTTAATGCTTCCCGCTTAGCGATCTACAAGGGTATGTAGATCCACTCTCACTCTCGTAGATGCTCATCACCATGGATAGGTCTTGTGTGAACATAGGAAAGTTTTTGTTTCCCATGCGACGTTCCCCAACAGTCCTTCCTATAGTAGTACTTCCATGTGGCGCCGTCACCGACGGCGTGCACACGTCCATACGAAGGCGGGTTATCCAGCGGTTTTCCGTACATTATGTGAGTGCCCAGTTGAAAGGGGTGTCGCACTTGTACTTCGGCATGGACAACTGAGTTGACGAGTCGCTTTTGGCTGCAAGCTTGTGTTGCTCTCTCTGCAAAATGAGCATGAATCAATTACGAATGTTGACTAGAATGTCGTCGACTTGATCAGAAGCTAATATAAGGTGGTAAAATGATAATTACCAATATTCTCATGAAGTCCCTCATAGGTATGTCCGTGTAAAATTCATTTTTATTGGGTCCCACTTGAACCGGGCCCTGATGAAGTCATGCTCCTGCTGGTCGATGAACTCAGCCAAGGGGTCTGGGAGCCCTAGACGTTCACGTTCTGCGTCCTCCTTAGCCCACACGGGCCTCTTGCCCGTGTAACCATGACTTCCGAGGTGGTGGTTCCCCATGTTCCTTGCCTAAAGCTCCTTGCCTTTCTCCGATCTGGCCTTGGCATCTTCTTCAGCGCATGTCGCCTTGAACTTTTCAAAGTCCTCTTCCGAAATTGTCGGATTGTCTTCTTTTATCTGGGTGTAGGTTTGATGCTCTACTCCAATCGCCCTTTTCACCCTTGTTTTCCAGGTGCTCAATGCGTTGCTGAACTTTCCTCGAGCTTTGTTGTTTATTTTCTTCATGGAAGGATCATCCCACGGGTCATTGATATTCTTTTCATCCCGACCGGGGAATAAGAGTCTTGCGTGCAACCTATTTAGGAGCAGGTGTCACAAAGGTTAATTTTGCATCATAGATATAAGAGGTATGTCGTAGGATGCAAGCTAGTTGGTTGTCGTACGTCACTGCCACATCCCACGGCTCGATTGGCTCGAAATCGCCTTCTGCCACATCCATGATCACTAGTCTTTCGGTGCCAACCTGATTTGGGCGTCGTGTGCTCTTTCCCTTCTTTCCATCACGGCCTTGGGAGGTACCATCGGTGGCCGTCTCCACCTCAGCACTGGTGTGGGTGGCATCAGTGTCGGTGCCGTTTGCGCCATTGGCATTGGCATCAGTGGTCGTTCCCATCTCCTGTCTAGCCAGATAGTTGAAGTAAACGTGTGCGTCTTCTTCTTGCGTGCGAGAACCTCCGGCTTCATCGTTGTCGGTCATGTTTCCTATGGTTCAATCTAGTCATTTAATTTCTCGAGCTTTAAAAAATAAAATGAATAATGACTCTTGGAAAAATGGTCTATGTTTTACGTGGCTGTCATTTCATTCCCGTCCCGGCAAATATCTGACACTCGATATGTCTACTTTGAAGCACACGTAATGTCGAAATTCACAGAAAATTTTGGCACGATCTATGCTAAAAATGGCACATATCGAGCGCCTGGAATTTGCCAGAACGGAAATGAATCAACATTCCGTCAAAACATAGGCCACTCAGAATCAGTTTCTTGCAAACAAGAATGGCCTGGCCCACAACACATTGTATCTGGTCCAATTTCATCAAATGGACAACAACTCATCAAATGGACAACAACTTCTGAATATTTTGACCCTAATTTTTCTATCATCCCTAGCAATGTCCTAGCTATCAGCCCTAGCAATGAGAAGGACCGAGACAGGCGGACGAGGTATGGGGATCGATGTCTCACCAGAGAAGATGGGCGGAGGAAAAGGGAGGAGGAGACGGCGGCGCGGGGGAAATGGGTGCGGAGGACGACAGCGTGGAGGAGACAGGCGCCGAGGACGGTGACGCAGAGGAGACGAGCACGGAGGACGGCGACGCGGAGGATACGGGCGCGCACACGGAGTCGCCGGGGCCGGCAACAAAGTGAGAGATAGGGAGATCGAATGGGATTGGGGATGAGATCGGGGAAGAACGCCCGGGCTATAGCTAAGTTAGCTATAGCCCGCATTCTCAAAACGCGCTATAGCTAACTTAGCTATAGTGCGTTCCCCCAAATGTGCTATAAATAAGTTAGCTATATGGCTTGTTTTTTTCCAGAAGCGCTATTGCTAAATTCTGTAGATATATATGTTACTATTTTTCCTTGTTCTTTTTCTTTTTCATTTTTCTCTTTATTTTTCCTAATTGCTAAAAATAATTTGACCGATATAATTAGTGCATAATATATATATATTACATCATTTGACCGATAATGGTATTAAGAACTTATATAAAATAGGTACACACAAATTATGGTTGTTTCTTAATTAGCGTGCGGGCGACGGCGCTTGAGACTGGTCTTCTTCTTTCCTCTTTTGTTCGTTGTCGAATAATTGACCCCTTCGTTGTGACTTTTCCTTTTCCATGGAGTATGATATTTCTTAGGTAATGTTGTCATGCTTCTTCTTTTGATGTATGGTTCATCGTCATCATCATCTTCCCTCATCGGGTCACCGTACTGGTCGTAGTCTTCCTCATTGACGACTCCATCCATTCCGACGATGCTCCTTTTGCCTCTCCTCATGACAACAAAGTTGGAATTGAGAGGGTCTTCTATGAATAAGCATGTGTCACATGCTTAGCATGTACCCATGGCTCATTTTTGGCGGTGGCGCTCACGGTATTGGCATCGGGTATACACATGGTAGTGAAAAGTCGGTTTTCTCTTTGTATGTTTTTAGCCCATCTGACATGGAACATCGTCACGCTGTGCAATCCAGAGTATTCTAACTCCCAGATCTCTTCACCCCTTCCGTAGTATCTTTTAGTTACATCGCCGGTCATGGCTTCCATCGTCACCCCTGAGTTCTAGTATTCACTGTTCATATCTTTGGCATCCGTGTAGAACATGTATCCGTTGATATCATATGCCTGATAGGTCGCGAGGTTGACCGTCGGGCCATGTGCTAAGGCGTATATCAACTTTTTGTCTGGAGAACCCTCTTTCGGGGGGTTAGCCACAACATGCTCTTTGAAGCAATGCAAGAAAGTGGAGTTGTGCTCTCTAATAACTTCAGCGTCCGTCCTGTGCAATCCATAGTCACGGTACTTCTTTGTGATGGTCTCTTTATGCATTGCCACAAAAGGATCTACCACGTTTAGGTGTTGTATCACTACTAAGTTAGCTATGTCGAAGTCGTCCTGTCGGCCCGAGAGGTACACATTCAATTCCCTCCAGCCGTTGATGTGACCTTCTCCATTGAACCTTCCACACTGCTTGTTGACGAGCAAACCAACAACAAGTTCTCCGATGCCTAGATAATTCTCGCAGAAGGAGATGCACTCTTGGGTCACATAGCCCTGCGCGATGCTTCCATTCAGACGGGACATGTTATGAACGAATCCTTTCATGACCCCATTCATCCTCTCGAAGGACATCATGTTGTGTAGGAATGGCGGCCCTAGGTCTATGATGTCGTCAACGATGTGGACACACAGATGCACCATGACGTTGAAGAACACGGGCAGAAAGTACATATCTAGCTCATTTAGTATGACAACGATCTCTTCCTGTAGCCTTTTCAGTTGCTTCAGACTAATCGACTTTCGAGAGATAGTGTCGAAAAAGTGGCATAGATCAATAAGTGTCTCACGGACGTAACTGTGTCATCATCATCTGACAGTCGTGAGACTTCATCCCGCTAAACCTTTTTTCTTGGTGTCTAGATATCTGCTTATCTTCCCACAGTATCCGGAACTAACTTTGATTCCATCAAGGCACTCAAAGAATTGATCTACCTCCTTCGGATCTAAGGTGATGCAAGAGGGGGGCAATACTCTTCTCCCTTATTTTTTGCCTTTTTTGCTCCTATCTTTCGTCTCTGTCTCTGTCTCCGTCTCTTCTGATTACTTTTTACCAGGAATGTGGAGATCTTTCCTGATATCCAAAACTTCCAAGTCTTTTCTTTCCTTCGGCCCATCTTTGGTCTTCAACGACATGTTCATAAATGTTCCAAGCAAACTCTCGAGGATATTCTTTGTCATATGCATTTGATCAAGTCTATGAGGCATGTCTAGTTTGGGCCAGTACTCCAAGTCCCAGAAAACAGACCTCGTTTTCCATACCTTCAACAGCAGCTTCGATGCCTTTTTATTAGTCTTTCCTGGCGAGGGGCACTGTTCCTAGTTCTTCAACAACACATTAATTTTGATGTCGCTCCGCTTACGTGTAGGTCCTTGATGCTCGACCTTACCATTGAATAGATATCCACGCTTTCTCCATGGGTCATCCTTCTCGAGCCATCTTTGATGTCCCATATACATGACTTTTGAAGAACCGCCATATTTTGATAGCTGTTGAGACCTTGTATCATCCATGCACCTGGTGCATCCGTGATATGTCTCCAACGTATCTATAATTTTTGCTTGTTCCATGCTGTTATATGATGAATCTTGGATGTTTTACAATCATTTTATAGCAAATTTATATCATTTTTTGGTACTAACCTATTGACATAGTCCCAAAGTGCCAGTTACTGATTTTCCTTGTTTTTACTTTGCAGAAAATCAGTACCAAATGGAGCCCAAACGATGCGGGGATTTTTGTGGATTTTTTCTGGACCAGGAGGAAGCAGATGGGCCAAACAACACCATAAGAGGGGGGCCACGGTGGCCACCCTGCACCAGGGCGTGCCAGAGGCCCCTCGCACGGCCTGGTAGAGGGTGTGCACCTCGGGAACCCCCTCAACCAACTATCGAGCCTATAAATACCCAGGAAATCCAAAAACCCTAGGGGAGTCAACGAAACACAATTCCAGCTACCGCAAGTTCTAGAACCTCGAGATCCGATCTAACACCATCACGGAGGGGTTCATCTTCTTCATAGGTGCCTCTGTGATTATGTGTGAGTAGTCCACCATAGACCTATGGGTCTGTAGGTAGTAGTTAGATGGCTTTCTCTCTCTCTCTCTCTATGTCTCTCAATACAATGGTCTCTGGTCTCTTGGAGATCTATTTGATGTAATGACTTTTGTGGTATGTATGTTGGGATCCGATGAATTTTGAGTGCATGATCAGTTTCTATCCATGAATATGATTTGAGTCTTCTTTGATCTCTTATTTGCATGATTACTTATAGCCTCGTATTTCTTCTTCGAATCTTTGGTTTAGTTAGGCCGACTAGATCGATTTTTCTTGCCATGCAAAGAGGTGCTTTGTGATGGGTTCGATCTTGCGGTGTTGGGCAGAAAGACACGCATGTATCATTGCCCTTAAGGATAACAAGATGGGGTCTATTCCTACATGAATATATCTTGTCTACATCTTGTCACCATTCTTATTGCATTACTCCGTTTCTCCATGAAATTAATACACTAGATGCATGCTGGATAGCGGCCGATGTGTGGAGTAATAGAAGTAGATGCAGAATCGTTTCGGCCTACTTGTCTTGAACGTGATGCCTATATAATGATCATTGCCTGGATATCGTCATGATTATTTGATCTTCTATCAATTTCCCAACAGCAATTTGTTCACCCACTGTGCGCTATACTCATGAGAGAAGCCACTCGTGAAACCTACGGCCCCGGGTCTACTTTTCCAACATATTGCTTTCTGATCTACTATTTGAAACTTTTGTTTTCAGATTTATTAATACAAAAAACCCAAAAATATCATGCTGCACTTTTTGTTTACTTATTTTACTTTGTGTTCTTGCGAGATCTATTTGCCAAAACTATCATTGCCTAATCTATCTTATTACCGTCGAGAGCGTGACAACCTCTCTTTCACGTTGGGTTGCAAGTATTTGTTTTTTGTGTGTAGGTGATGTTTACGTTGGTGCGTGATCTTCCTCTACGGATTGATATCTTGGTTTCATAACTGTGGGAAATACTTACCGTTGTTGTGCACTATCATCCCTTCCTCTTTGGGGAAATACCGACGCAGTCTCAAGCAATGTCAAAGGAATTTGTAGCGCCATTGCCGGGGAGGAAGCAATCTCATCTACCAGGTTCCTAATCACAAATCTCATCTCCTTGCAATTTACGTTATTGAGCAAAATAGTGATTCCTTAGATGTGAATTTCATCTCACAAAACAACTTCAATAACAATGCTTATAGAGGTAATTTTAATCCTAGGCCTTTTCCTGGAAATTCCTCTAATAGTTATGGTAATTCCTATGGTAATTATTACAATAATAATAATAGGAATACCTTTGATCTTGAGAATATTTTTAAATAATTTATCAATTCTCAAAATTCTTTCAATACTACGATAGAAGAAAATTTGAAAAAGATTAATGATATGTCTAGGTGCATTGATAGAATTTCCAACGATGTTGAAAATCTCAAGTTGCTTGCTTTTCCACCTAATATCAATGAATCAATTGAGGCTTTATATGTTTCTATGGATGAAAGTAAGAAGATAACCGCTATGCTTAGAGCTAAAAGAGAATTTTTAGAAAAAGCGTTTTCTTGCGATTACTTTCACAACAATGACGAAGATCTTAAAATGATTGGTGTTTTCTCTATTGATTCCTTGTTTAGTAATGTTAAAATTGATGATAAGGGGACTAAAGAAGAGTCAACTTTAGTTAGAGGGCGTCCCAATGGTTTGGAGGGTGAAAATCTTGATGAAAATTTTGATAAAAGTGGGTTTGAAAAGCTCAAAACTTTAACTAGTGATGTGCCCACTATTTTTTATTACAAAGACTTTAATTATGAGAGTTTCTCCTTGGTTGATTGTATTTATTTTTTGTAATCTATGACAAATTCACCCCATGCTTATGAACAAAATAAAGCTTTCACTAAACATATCATTGATGCCATGGTGAAACCTTAGAAGAAAAGTTGGAATTAGAAAGATTTCAATTCCTAGAAAGTTGCATGATGAGTGGGAACCTACCATTAAATTCAAGATTAAAAATTATGAATGCTTTGCTTTGTGTGATTTGGGTGCTAGTGTTTCTAGAATTCTGAAATCTCTATGTGATGTGCTTGGTCTTACCAATATTGAAGAATGTTCTCTAAATTTGCACTTGGCGGATTCTACTATTAAAAGGGATTTTCATTTCTGTGCCCCTGGTTCCTTAGTTGTACTCATTCATCCCCACGCTCTTAACTGTTGCTCACTTTTCCCCACTCCCTTGCCCGAAACCCTCAGAACAGGTTACAACGGACGTTGTCGTCGGGTCAATGCCTCTGACCATTAACTCTGACGAGTGGGGCCGCTTTCGCGCATGCAATAGGCCACGATTGTGGGGTAGCACGTGTCCATGGGACTTGCCCGAAACGTCCCATCGTATAAAGAGGGGGAACCACCTCCCGACGCATCACCCCTACCATTTCCCCCAAATCCCCTCCCTGCTACATCGTTTTCCTCTCTCCCACCGCGTCGTCTCGCTTTCCTCCACTGCCTCCACAGCACCGTCTTGCTCCCCCCACCACAACCTCTTCCTCACCTTCATCGCCTCCATCTGTCCAATGGCAGACGCTCGTGGCGACGCCGGAGCAGCGGCCGTAGATCTAATAGTGGAGCTGCAGGGCATGGTGACCGCAGATGAAGTGAAGGACGTTGGCGGCATCCACGGCTGTGCGGGGAAACTCGCAACCGCTGCAGATGTGGAGTAGGAGGTGACGGGCTTCGCCTCAGCGCTGCCAGAGCTGAAGGTGATGGCGTCAAGCGGTGCACTCCATCCTGATGCGTAGCCTGGCAAGGAGTAGGAGGTATTTACACTTGCTTGTTAGTTCCAATATTTAGCTTGTAGAGTTAATTGCATTGGTTAGATTGTGATTTGCACGGTACTACAGATGGTTAGAGTAGTTGGTTTGACGGATGGGCCGGGGTTTTCTGTATGGGGGGGGGGATTGGGCTTTTTGTACTAGGGTTTTTTGGATTACATTCTTTGCAAAAATGCTAGATATATCTGTATGAGAGATAGGGATCTCTGTGCTTCAATGCTACATAGATGTATGCTTATTAGATTTTGTTTTTAATGCTACACAGATTGGGGTTTTTAATGATACAAACATGTATGCTTATTGGGTCCCTATTAGATTTGTTTTTGAATGCTACGCAGATTGGGTTTTGAATGTCATATTCCCAAATGGAATCCATTGATTAAGAAGTTATTTGATTCATTAGTATATAAATTTTTCCACAATATGTAGTTATATTAGCTCTGTTGTTCAATGTGTGTGCATGCAATGGAAAATGCAAATAGGATCATAGTATATTAGCCCTATGATCAATGTGTCATGTGTGCATATATAAATTTTCAGTTAGCTTCTGTATTTACTAGTGATGGATGTAATTGTATATTTAGGAGGAGGATGGTTGGGGCAAAAGAGGAAGCTGGACCTTACTGGGTTCAAGGACCTGTACAATCCAGGGTATGGTGACGATGAAGAGTATGAGGTAAGCCTACTTGATATTTAGTTTGTTCATTTAGTTCCTTTGACATGGTGTATATGAATCTATAATGTATTAATGTAATTCATTCTTGTGTGCAGTATGTCTCTCGAGAAGATGTGGATGTGGACGACAGCAACTTCACGTCCTTCAAAGCGAAGGAAGTGGAGAAGATCATGGCCAAGGGAGATGGTTACTACTACAAAAGCAAGACCAACACTTGGCGCTGCCCCTACTGCACCACCAAGCCAAAGCCAAAGTCCGACCGCTTCGCTCACCTTCTAGCTCCTGCAGAAGATGTAGCCATCCATGGCGAGGACTACAAGATCATGGGGCAGCTCTGTTGTTCAATGTGTGTGCATGACAATGGACAATGCAAATAGGATCATAGTATATTAGCCCTATGATCAATGTGTCATGTGTGCACATCTAAAATTTCAATTGGCTTTTGTATTTAGTGATGGATGTAATTGTATATTAAGGGGGATGATGGTTGGGGGAAAAAGAGGAAGCTAGACCTTACTGGGTTCAAGGACCCGTACGATCCAGGGTATGGTGACAACGAAGAGTATGAGGTAAGCCTACTTGATATTTAGTTTATTCATTTAGTTCCTTTGACATGGTGTATATGAATCTATAATGTATTAATGCAATTCATTTGTGTGTGCAGTATGTCTCTAGAGAACATGTGGATGTGGATGACGGCAACTTCTCGTCCTTCAAAGCGAAGGAAGTGGAGAAGATCAGGGCCAAGGGAGATGGTTAATACTACAAAAGCAAGACCAACACTTAGCGCTGTCCCTACTGCACCACCAAGCCAAGGCCAAAGTCCGTCCGCTTCGCTCACCTTCTAGCTCATGCAGAAGACGTAGCCATCCACGGCGAGGACTACAAGATCAGGGGGCGACATGGTGCCCTCACGAAAGCCCTGACTCCCCTTCCCAAGTGATGTGATGATGTGATGATGTGTTTTACGTACTTTTGGTGAACTTTGTGTGTGAAGTATCTATGGATGCATGGTATGATACTATGATGGTATGGCTATCTATATTGGGTATTTGTGTGCACCCTTTTAAATTTGTCTGCTATGATTTGTTTCGGTGTTTATTTTCTGAGTTAGGTATTGCAATGATCACACATGCTATGATGGTATGGCTATCTATATAGTTCCTCATTTTATCAAATATTCCAATAACAGAGCAAAAAAACAACATTCGACTAGACAGTATAAATTAAGGTGATTCGACAGGACAGTATAAACAGAGCAAAAAACAACATTCGACACGACAATATAAATTCAAAACAATGCAAAAAAATGAGGTGATTTAGAGGAGGTCAAAGAAATTTGAATTTGGTAAATGTGCTCCAAATAAGTTCCCAGGCTAGGGTAAACAGCTCCATTTGTAATCAAGTTTTTTTGGACCTACTCTAAATGATCCAAATGTTTTTTATTAACACCTATTCAATCTATATAGTGCAGATTCGAAGTCTCACTATTTTTTGAATTAATCTTCATATTTCTACATTTCTTTTGAAAAAATATGTTTTAATATAAAAACTATTAAAAACATGTTTAAAATATGAAAATGGAAAACTAAGTTCACATCCTTCTTATTCACTTTGAAATAAAGCTTTGGTGATTTTTTTGATTTTTTTAAATTTTTTAAAAACAGAAGGTAACCCTACCTCCTCTCCTCAAACTCTATGAAATGTTGTACTCCCTCCGTACCATAATAGACGCTTTTTAACACTACACTAGTGTCAAAAAAATGTCTTACATTATGAGACCGAGGGAGTACGTGCTAGCTCATATGTGTGAAGGTTTTTTCATGAAAATGACCATAGACCAAGTTTATGATTTTTGGTTGGTAACATGTCACATAAGACAACATTGTGCGCGGGTTTTATATTTTCTTGATGTTTTCTAATTTTGGTGCTCATTTGACCTTGATCGTGCCAGCTAGCTTTTTTTTTTGAAAATGCGTGTATACCAAGTTTAGTATTTTCCCTAGTTAGTGTGTCTTATAAAACGACGAACGGAGAAGGTTTCATATTTTTCGATTTTTTTAAATTAGTTATGCTCAGTCAAAGCCTTGGAAACCCTGTTGACCAGCTCAAAATCCCTCTAAACCCCTCCTAACCCTAGCTCCAAACGTCAGCCGTCTGATCATATGGACAGCTCCGCATCGTTTGATCGTGGGGTGATCCGCAAGAGGCGATCCTATTGGTTGTGCTCGGTTGCTCGCCCACCATTGACTTTGAGAAAAAAACATAGTTATTGAGTCCAAAAGAAAAACAAGCTCTGGTTGGCCGCCGAATTGTGTCGCTTTTTTGCATCGTTTGCTCTGTTTTTAGTGAACGTGATGGCTCTGTTTTTTTTTTGCATCGTTTGAAATTACACAACAATTGATATTGCCTAGAAAATTTAATTTTTTTTGTTCAATACAAATGCAAAATGACCAAAATTATAAGGCCCAAAGTTATTTTTATCATGCAAAATGGCCACAAACAATTCAAAAATTGTCTCTTTTTGTTCATATAATATATATGACCAAGGATTCCCACGTGTGTAATTAGCTTCTTTTTCTTCTTCTTTTCAAACCACGGTTTCCCACGCGTATACACTCCCGATGCCGCGGTCGGTGTGAAAACGAGGCACTTCACATTTGACCCCGTTATTGCCACAGAGAAATAACATGTAGCACTACGGCTATTTAAGCCACCCTCTGCCTCTATCATCCCTCATCCATCTCCCATCCTCTGCCATTTGCCCTTCTTGCTCTTCGACCCCTTCTCCTTCTTCTCCACATCCCTCAGCCATGCAGTACACCGGACCAACCTACCGCTTCCCACCCACCGTGCCGAAGAGGCTCCACCCTACCGGCGTGTACGTTGTGCGCACCCTATGTGTGTGGGCGATGTCAAGGTGGAGGATCGCAAGGAACTTCACCGAGTTCTTCCTCAATGCCGGCTACCGCTACCTCCCGCGGGGATCTCCAACGATGTTCCGCGTCAAGAAGGTCATCCAAAATGGGGTGGTGGTTGCTCTCCTTGTCCACTTCACCAACACATTCGACGCCTTCTACCTCCTCGGTCGGGTGTTTTGGTGTGGTTGCGAGTTCATCGCTTTCACCACCCACAACAAGTATACGCAGTACACCAACATCTTCCCCACCGTGTCACGCAGGCACACTCTTCTGTACCCCATCGACAACGCCCCGGAGGAGCAGTGAAGGGCGCCCGGAGGAGGAGCGAGGTGGAGAAGGCGGTGGCTGGGGTTCTAAACCCTCTATCTATTTTTTTGAATCTATGTTATGTTAATTAAGTTGTAACCGAACTATGTTGGAGATGTTATGGGATTATTGGCCCTTTTATTAAGTTCTATTATTAACTTTTCTATCTATTCTATTATTAAGTTCTTGCTAGTTTGAACTATGTGATCGTGCTATGGGCTTCTTGGCCCTATCTACATGTTTTTTGATTGTTTCTTAGAGAGCTCGCTTTGTTACTAACCATCTAGTGTATGCAGCCACAACAAACCCTTCTATTTTTTACACAAGCCACAAATATCTAGCCACCTAGCTAGTGCATGTAGCCACGAAAATATAAAAACATAGTGTTCAGTTTATTTGTCGTAGCAAAACGGGTGCAGATGCGAGTGGATCGAAAAGGCTGAAACTGATCGAAAAAATGATGCTCTAAATCAAGGAGACAAGTGTGTGAGAAGAGAGGAAGCAGCGGCAACGACCGTCGCTGCATCCGTGGCGGCTGGCGTGCACGAACGTGCTCGGTCAGTGCATCGTGGCGGCACGCATCGGCGCATGCAGGCTAGATCGGCGCATGCAGGCTCGGTCGGCGCATCATGGCGGTGCGCATCGACCCAGCAGGCAGGCTTGCTGGGTGCATGCATAGCAGACTTTTTTCATGGCAGCGCGCGCAGGCGTTTAATGCAAGGGACGGCCCGACTAAACCACGGCCCAACGGTCGATCAGCGACACCGCCCAACGCGGCCCCACTTGTCAGGTCCAATGGGCGACACAGTCTAGCATGGCCCCACTCGTTAGAGTTAACAGTCAAGCCATTGACCCGACGACAACATCCGTTTTGACCTATTTTGAGGGTTTCGGGCAAGGGAGTGGGGAAAACTGAGCAAAAGTTAAGAGTGTGAGGATGACTGAGTAGAGCTAAGGAACCAGGGGCACAAATGTAAAAAACCTATTAAAAAGCCTTTGGGAATAATTGATGATGTTCTTATTCTTTCAAATAGTAATTATGTGTCCATTGATTTTATTGCTCTTGATATTGATTGCAATCTGTCTTGTCCTATCATAATTGGTAGACCGTTTTTACGCACTATAAGTGCCGTGATTGGTATGAAAGAAGGCAATATTAAGTTTTTGTTTCCCCTTAGAAAGGGTATGGAACACTTCCCTAGAACAATAATTAAGCCATCATATGAATCAATCGTGAGGGCCTTATATGGAGTGCAAACTAAGGATGACAATACTTGAATCTATGCGTTATGCCTAGCTAGGGGCGCAAAACGATAACGCTTGTTGGGAGGCAACCAATGAATAAATTATTTTTATATTTTGCTTTCTGTTTTTGTGTGTTTTGCACAATTATAATTCTGTTATGATTGTGTTTTTATGTTTTAGTAGTGTTTGTGCCAAGTAATGCCTTTAGGATGATCAATAAGATGAGTAGAAACAATGTTGAATCTGAAACGGAAACTTTGTTCCCAGTGCACGAATTTTCATTTCTTTACTAGAATGTGATATTAATCTGAAATTTTAACAAAGTATTGTTATACAAATTCTTGGCGTTTGACTAAGTTTTCAAAAAAATAGAGTCCGTAAGTGTGGGTAGAGTACAGATTACTACAGGCTGTCCTGCCTGAAACAAATTATGTGTTCGTTGCATTGTGTGCCTATTTTGATGAATCTATGGCTTGTATTAGGGGGTATAAGTCATAGTAAAGTTATAATACAGTAGTTATAATGCAATAATAAAATATGAATGGGTTTACAACAGTTCCTAAAGTGGTGATTTGATTTATTATACTAACGGATCTCACGAGAATTTTGTCAAGTTTTGTGTGATTGAAGTTTTCAAGTTTTGCGTGAGATCACGATGGATGAAGGAATAAGGAGTTCGAAGAGTCAAATCTTGTGTATTCTATAGCACCTGAAGGTATTATCCAAAGAGTAACAAGCAACTAAGCTTGGGGATGCCCCGATAGGCATCCCCTCTTTCTTCCAACAACCATCGGTATACTAATTGGAACTATATTTTTATTCGTCACATATCATGAGTTTTGATTGGAGCGTCTTGTATCTTTGCTTTATTTGCTTTTATCCTTGCTGCACACACCTATTTGAGAGATCCAAAAATATGCTATGATTTGTTAGAATTGCTCTTTATGCTTCACTTAAAACTTTTGAGCAAAGGAATTGCTCTAGTGCTTCACTTGTATCTTTTTGAGCATGGCGTGCTTTTACATGTTTGAAGAAATGCTCTTATGCTTCACTTATCATGGTGCATTATTCGGTGTTAGTTATGCTTAATGCTCGCTTATGTGATTTTTCGTTTCTTAGTTGGATGCTTCTCAATCCCTTGCTAGTATTCACTTGTACTAAGTAGAAATACTACTTGTGCATCCAAAATCATTAAACCAAGTTTTGTCATATGAGTCCACTATAACTACCTATATACGGTATTTCCATCCCGTTCCAAGAAAATTTGTATGTGTCATCTCTAAACTTTCAAAACAAATTTTCCTTTTTGTGTGCACGTACCGCTCATGAAATGGTGGGGGTGACCGATATTTTAATGCTAGATGTGTTATTCTCAAGATGAGTGTTTATTCACTTGTCATTGCACGAGAGTATGGCAATAATAGGGATGTCTAGTCCCAAAATGCAAAAGAAAATAAATTTACTTTATGTTGTCAAATAATAAATTCCTTGGAAAGTGTTGGTATGGAAGGCAACCGTGGATACGGCCCGCCATAGAAAGTGAAAGTATAGTTGAAAAAGGAATAAACTTTATTTTCTGTTTGGGAACCGCCTATGATGCATATAGTGTGGCAAGATATTGAAATCTCTCAGTCATTTTCGTTGACAGGAAAGGCATGCCACTCAAAATATTTTTCTCTATCAATTTAAACACTTGAGCTCTGCCACCTCTACAAATCCCTACTTCCCTCTGCAAAGGGCCTATCTGTTTACTTTATGCAATTTTTATTTTTCAATTCGAGTCTCCATCTTCTCTTATAAAGCACCAACTAGGAGGCACTATGATCGTACTTGAGCATTAGGTGTAGCTAATATTTGAGTGTGTAATATGAATGGATCAATGATTGAGCATGATGGGCCAGGGATAACTTGCTTTAGCGTTGATATTTTGAAAGACATGGTTGCTTGTTGATTTGCTTGAGTATTTAATTTTTCATGTCAATACTAGACTATTTCTTTGAACCATATAAAAAGTTCAAATGTCAATGCTATAAAGAAAAGAATATGTGATGAACATGATAGGTAGAATTCCACATCAAAAATTATGTTTTTATCATTTACCTACTCGAGGACGAGTAGGAATTAAGCTTGGGGATGCTGATACGTCTCCAACGTATCTATAATTTTTGCTTGTTCCATGTAGTTATATTATCAATCTCGGATGTTTTACAATCATTTTATAGCAACTTTATATCATTTTCTGGGACTAACCTATTAACGTAGTCCATTGTGCCAATTGATGTTTTTGCTTGTTTTTTACTTCGCAGAAAATCTGTACCAAATCGAGCCCAAACGCTGCGGGGGATTTTTGTGGATTTTTTTGGACCAGGAGGAAGAAGATGGGACAAACAACACCAGAAGAGGGGGCCCAGGATGGCCACCCTCCACCAGGGCACGCTAGAGGCCCCTCGCACGGCTTGGTAGAGGGTGGACACCTCAGGCACCCCCTCAACCGACTATCGAGCCAATAAATTCCTAGAAAACCCAAAAACCCTAGGGGAGTCGACGAAACACAATTCCAGCCGCCACAAGTTTCAGAACCTCGAGATCTAATCTAACACCATCACAGAGGGGTTCATCTTCTTCATAGGTGCCTCTCCGATGATGCGTCAGTAGTCCACCATAGACCTACGAGTCCGTACACAGTAGCTAGATGGCTTTCTCTCTCTATGTTTCTCAATGCAATGGTCTCTTGGAGGTCTATTTGATGTAATGACTTTTGCGGTGTGTGTTTTGGGATCCGTTGAATTTTGAGTTCATGATCAGTTTCTATCCATGAATATGATTTGAGTTCTTTGATCTCTCATTTCCATGATTACTTATAGTCTCGTATTTCTTCTTAAATCTTTGGTTTAGTTAGGCCAACTAGATCAATTTTTCTTGCCATGGGAAGAGGTGCTTTGTGATGAGTTCGATCTTGCGGTGTTCTTTCCCAGTGACAGCAAGGGCAGCAGGACACGCATGTATCGTTGTCATTAAGGATAACAAGATGGGATCTATTCCTACATGAATAGATCTTGTCTACATCATGTCACCGTTCTTGTTGCATTACTCTGTTTCTCCATGAACTTAATACACTAGATGTATACTGGATAGTGGTTGATATGTGGAGTAATAGAAGTAGATGCAGAATCGTTTCGGCCTACTTGTCTTGGACGTGATGCCTATATAATGATCATTGCTTGGATATCATCATAATAATTTGATCTTCTATCAACTTCCCAACAGCAATTTGTTCACCCACCATGTGCTATACTCATGAGAGAAGCCACTAGTGAAACCTACGGCCCCCCGGGTCTACTTTTCCAACATATTGCTTTCTGATCTACTATTTGCAACTTTTGTTTTCAGATCTATTAATCCAAAAAACCCAAAAATACCATGATGCACTTTTTGTTTACTTATTTTACTTTGTGTTCTTGCGAGACCTATTTACCAAAACTATCATTACCTAATATATCTTATTAAAGTAGAGAGTGTGACAACCTATCTTTCGCGTCGGGTTGCAAGTATTTGTTGTTTGTGTGCAGATGTTGTTTACGCGGGTGCGTGATCTTGCTCTATGGATTGATGCCTTGGTTTCATAACTGAGGGAAATACTTACCGTCGTTGTGATGCATCATCCCTTCTTCTTTGGGGAAATACCGACGTAATCTCAAGCCACGTCAATCCCCAATATCCGTGGCACACCTGTATATTCGTAACCGAGATATTCGTGCAATGTCGTGATCAACGCGGATCTCATGTCTAAATACTCTCTTGTTTTGGCGTCCAATGTCTTGGCAGATGTTGTCCATAACATGTCTAGCTCCTCTTTCAGTAACCCGAGATACAGATTAATACCATTTCCTGGTTGTTTTGGCCCTTGAATAACCATAGTCATGTGTTTGTATTTTGCCTTCATGCACTTTAGGGGGAGGTTGTACATCCATACAAACACAGGCCATGTGCTATGGTTGGTGTTCTACTTGCCAAACGAATTGTAACATCCCCATTCTTAAATTGAGTTTTCATAAATTCGGTGGATTTTATTTGAACTAATGCCCACTTAAATTAACATTTTGATTAGTTTTTTTCCTTAGTCGGACTTTAATTTCTCATCTTTGGCATATTATAATACGCATCTTTGAGTTTCTTTGCGTTTTCTGGAATGCATTTGATTGTTCGAGTTTCTTTTTCTTTTCTATACTTTCCTAAGAGAAAATAAATTTCTTATCCCTCCCTCAAGTCTGGACCAAATTACCTAGGCCAAATCTACCTCTACCATTTTTCTTTATATTTTTCTTTGTACACCGAATGGGCCCAAGTCCATTTTTTTATTTCTTTTTTCCACCTGGGCCTTGGTCCATTAACACCACTTGGTGGTTGAACTCTTATTCCTCAATCCTCACGTTCTAATCTACAAAGGGAAACCTATAGAGAAGAAAGGAAACGTCTTGCAAGCCTTGACTGTTGCCTTCCTTTAATTCCTCCTCCCTGCCTATTTCTCTTCGGTCTCCACTCACCATCTCTCCCAAGAGAGAAACCTCTTCTCCTTCCTCCACACTCACGCACACGTACACGAGAACAGGAAACGTACAGGTACAGAAGGAAACGTACAGCCACCACATACTCTTTCTCTAATTCCTTTAACTCTCGATCGTTTCCAATTCTGCGGGTACATATAGGTGCACACCGATGTCCTCTATCATTCCTCTAAGACCTCCTCCTTTCTTCCTTCCTCGTTCTCCCATCATCTCTCCCGACCAGCTGCTGCTCCATGCGGCGAGTGCTCGTTCCCGGTGACTCCAAACATCTCCTTGCGCCATAAGTTCTACCTCCATGCCATGAATCCATTCAGAGAAGAAACAACGTGTTCCGTCAATCGCACACGAAGAATTTTGCATGTCCGTCTACACTGTTCGTCAAGTTTGTCGCACCGATTCGTCGCGCTCAGTGAGTTTCTTCCCAATTCCTTTTGCCGGTGTACTCAACCATGTTCAACTTATCTCCTAGTCATCTTAATTCAGCCTATATCTCTAGTTGTCCGTTCACATCCAAATCGGTGGCCATCCCATGACATCATTAGGTTTCTTTAGTTTCTACTCAGTATATGACTTCGTGTCCAACATATGGATTTCTTCCTACAACCATAGAAACTCAGTGGCGGAGTTAGATTGTTGGTTATATCTTGTGAATGGTAGAATAGATATGATCAGAGTCGTTCTTAATAGAATTCAGGGGTCTTTCGAGTATGATTAAATTTATGTTAGTATGTTATTTTGATGTGTTCTTGATATGCTTAGGAGCGTATGCTATTTAGCTAATAATTGGTTGTCAGATGTGATTTGTTAGATTTATTTGTTTCATCGATTACAGTTTCTAAATTGTTAACATGTTGCATGTTGATAATTTATGATGCATCAAGTAGGCCTCTCATGTGTACGTGTACAAATTTGATGAATGTTTGCCATGCTTATAATTCCTTAGATGTCTTAGGAGTTGCATATGATGTACGGGATTATTTTACTCTTGTTTTATATTGTTAGAAGTTGTACGTATTGCTTCAACACCATAATTGTGGCACTTTGTGTAGTTTTATTGTATGCGTGCGTATTGATTTTTTAATAGTATTTTCATGTGTAGAATCTTGGTGTTTATTGTAATCTTAGTTTAATTTATGTCAGTACATAATATGTGTTGCTTGGTTATTGTTTTTTTTTATTTTATGAATATATCAGAATGGTTATAGGAACGATTACAATCCTACAGTAGTATAATGTTTATGTGTAGCAATTTTTGAGATGCGTAGATTTATGGTGAATTAGTAGCTTGGTGTATTTAATTATGGATTATTTCATGTTTTGATTATTTTCAGTAGCATGGCGATATTTTGTGTATGTTTATATATACGTTCTCACCCATGCATGTTACATGAGTATTGGATATATTTTTAAGTCATGTCGTGTTCTAGGTGCTGTTTACTTAAATTAAACGTGTTACCTAGTTTTATCAGTAGTGGTCATGAATTGTTATGTTAGGTTAGAGCATAGTCATTGTTATCGTGAATTGCTTGTTCTAGGCATGTCATAAGTATTTAGATTATTTGTCGCATCATGGTTATGGTCACTTTCTTACTTCCCTGAGTTGCGTGATATAACATGTTTTTTGTGATATTTTAGTAGAACCATTTTGTATAGAAGTTATTCATATGGTAGATATTTATTATCTAAGATTACATGGTTGGATACTTTTACGTCATGGTTATATTGTTTCCTCTACAGAATTTATTCATGATGCATAGAACTTAGTTTATTACATATTGGTAGTTATCATGTGTGTTTATTTATCTTAGCTATTCCCATGCCATGTTAGCAATTGAATAGAGTGGAACACATGTTTGAGCGTGTCCGGTCATGTGACATATGATTGCTACTTGTACTATATGATCACACTTAGGGTTGGTCGTGCTTGGTAGAGATACATGTTAGTAGATACATGCTAGTAGCGTGTGATTCCGTCTTGCTTGATCAATACCATGCCATGATTTTGTGACTATGTAACTAGCATAGTGTGTGACAATTCATGTTATAGAGCATCCCTAGTTTTGTATCTTACGTCTTACAAGTGTAAGTTGTACTTGATAGTAATGCATGTTATCTTTGTTATTCATGTTATGATATCTCATCGCCTCATGTCATTCATGTTGTTGCCTAGATGTTTACTTGCTTACATAATTAGTAATGATTTTCCATGTTCCTATTTATCCTAACTTTCATGCTAGTGATGAGTGCTAATATTGTGCGGGGTCCTTAGGTTATGTTATCAACTAAGTTATGTAGATATGAGTTGTATTATGTTTGAACCATAGCATGCAACTCATGTAACGAGCATCCATGTTTAGTCTTATATGTACTTTATCTTGTCACTTCATTGTTTTATGCCTATCCTTTGGCATATCTAGTATATCTAGTTGTTGCATTGTTGTATGTCTAGCCATCACCATGCAAGTGACCTTTCATGTCTTATTGTTCTACATGTTATATTTGCTTGGCTTAGTTTGTCCTTATAGATGATTACTCTTGTCACATGTCAGTCTTATAAGTGCTTTATACTTGCTGCAATAGTTTATCTCATGCTTAGGATAGTTTACCTTTCATGCTAGTTGAGTTGTTGCGGTGATATTGTGACGTCGTTATTCGTATTAGCTACTTCTTGGTAGTAATACCATGTCCTAGTTTAGTATCTTCTCATGATAACTCATATGTGTGATGCTTGTGTTATTAAATAATACTTCTTTGTTATTTTCTACTTATATACCTTGTATGAGATGGGTCTTATTATTCAGTTCTTCAATTAGCTTTGACCATAGTGATGGTTGGCTCTGGTTATAGAAATATTTCTTAATAGTTGATAGGGCCGAGGTTTGATTTTGATTTCTATTAACAATTATAAATATTTGGAAGCGTCTAAATATTTATTTGTGGTTAGCTGATACTCTTAAACATGACATGTTCTTGCTGGTGCTGGGTTAATGTTACATTATCATGTATTACCATGTCATGTGTAGAAATTGTTATTTGTATTTGTGTTGTTTAACTTGTTTGTATTAGTTGACAATTGTTTTCGTTTGTGATATTGGATCTATATGGTTTAGTATTCCTTTATGATAGAATCTGGATCCAATTCAATTCATGTTGTTGAATGATGTTTCGTTGCTTAACTATTGTCCTTACAGTGTTGGTTGGTTGTCTTAGGGACACTTGCCTTTTGAATCATTATATCGTTGATGTATATGTTGGTTGTTATTGACCATTATAAATATTTAGATTATGTCTAAAGATTTATTTGTGATTAAGTTTTAACACAATCTTGGCATGTTGATTGTTTAGTTAAATGCATATGATGGTTCATTTCCATGTGTGTTGATTCCACCATGGTTGTTATATAGTTGTTTCCTTTATAAGATAAACGATATATGTGGTGGGCACTACTAGTGGTTAGTATCATAATTCATGTCAGAACGTTCGTCTTGATCACCAAGCCTTCCTTAGTCGTGTCAACCTAACCTCGTCACCTCATTGAATCATTTCTCTTACCTTCCTATCATGCTACCTCATTTCAGAATCTCCATCTTGATTAATATCTTCCTATCCATCCACTCTTATTGTTGTTTTGGAAGTTATTTAGAATTTATTGCTTTGGTATTTATTTGTTTGTCTTTTGCTATCGTTATGATGAGTAGGAAGCGACGAGAACGGACATGGACAGAAAACAGGTTATCGAAGAAGGACTCAACAACGAAGGCATGCTTCCTTCTTTGATCATACTTATCCTATTGTTTTACAAATTGCATTGATTTTTATGGTTTCAATTTGCATGATTTTAGTCTCATAGTAGCGTGCCGATTGACACATTACCTTGATCTGCTTATCGCGGATTCATTTGACACGTGAGTAGAAGTATATAGTATAACGGTAGAGTAGAAATGCTTAGCCATGCTTATTACCCTATAGGTGATTTGTTGAATGACCTCTAAGTCATTGACAACTAAAACTTATCGTTGAGCTAGACAAGTTGGCCCTTGTTGACCTTCTCTATGCTCTTCTACTCTGGGTGAAACTTACCATCTGAATACTGGCGCAAGCGACAGTTGAATCAAGGATTGAAGGAGCGATTGGCTGCCCAAGGTGAAGGGAGCAATCAGTCGTCCATGCCGCGTGAAGCCTAATAAGTCTTGGATTTGAAGATTGTGTAAACAGTACAACCACATGCTATATGGGCACTGGCTTGGTTGATTAGTTAGTCCACCCTTATTGTCGTCATCGTCGTACCGCAGATGGGATAGCTGCCTCGCGAGGAGTATCCTCGGCACAAAAGGGGTCTCGGACTGTGAACTGTGGTTACTTCTGTGTTGAAACCTAGTGGGTTGGCAAAGTAAGTGTGGCCTAATGAAAGACCTCGTCACAATCTCCCTGTCGGTACACCGAATGGTGTACTACGCTAGCGACGGATGGTGGCATCAAGACGGGATTGTGTCGTGTGGGTAAAGTGTACAACCTCTGCAGAGTGAAACTATTCGAATAGTCGTGTCCACGGTCATGGACGACACATGAATCTTTCTCGACATACAGGACATGTCTTGCTTATTCCCTCTTTACCCCTATTCTTGGAACGTATGAAGAGTGTGAGTTGATAGAGGATCCTCACTTTGACGAAAGTTATTCTATAAATAAAACATGATTTATCAAAACTGTTTTTACCCAACTACTATATTTTCAAACAAAATTAGCTTTTATGCAAATGAGCCATACAACTTTCCTTTGAAGCCACATGTAGCCGTTAGGTCCTTCTCCGAAGGAGGCATGTTGGGTACGTAATGTACTCATGGCAATAATTTTGTTGAACAACAGAGATTCCATGAAGACGAAGGTGATGACTACGACTACTATGGCGATCCGTAGGAGTGAGGTCACGTGGACTACATCGACTGCCCATGGCTGAGATGGAGTCGCTACGCATTGTACTTCCCGTTGTTTTCTGATTGTCATAAATGTCATGAGACATTTCTCTATGTATGCCTTTTGGCAAACTTTACTAAACTTGTAATACTTTACATTGTGCAATGATACCGTTCACTTTGTTGTCAACAATGATCCTGGGGTTGACAAATATACACATGAGAGTCTGGAAGTAAAATTCCAGGTTCTCACACGAATTCATCCCATCTGTACTAGCGCCAAGCACGATCTACGAAATATTTATATTCAGCGTTTAATGTTCTCCACTCACTAGCATCTGCGATGTGTCTCAGCTTCAGATTATCTCCATCGTCTGGCTACACCCTATCCATGTGCCATCGCATGATCTATGCTTCCTTAGGATCTACGAAATACCTGTTGGGGAACGTTGCATGGGAAATAAAAAAAATCCTACGCACACACAAGATCTATCCATGGTGATGAGCATCTACGAGAGGGAGAGTGGATCTACATACCCTTGTAGATCGCTAAGAGGGGAGCGTTAAGAAACGCGGTTGATGTAGTCGAATGTCTTCGCTATCCAAATCGCTAGACGTCCTGTGATCCGATCACGATCCATCCCACGATCCAATCATGACACGTCCTGCAATCCAATCACGGTCCTTCCGATCTAGCGCCGAACGGACGGCATCTTCACGTTCAGCACACGTACAGCTCGATGACGATCTCCACCTCCTTGATCCAGCAAGCAAGGGTGGAGAGGTAGATGAGTTCTTCGACAGTATAATGGCATGGTGGCGGTGGTGGTGAACTAATCCGGCAGGGCTTCGCCGAGCTTCGCCAAACTAATCTAGAGGAGAAACGATCTAGAGGAAGAAGTGGGCAGCATGTGGCCATTAGGGTTAGGACTATCCTCAAATCCCCTAGTATATATAGGAGGAAGGGAGGGGAGGAGTCATCCTAACCCTCCACAAGGAGGATTCGACCAAACCTAGGCATCCTCAAACCCAACTAGGATTCCTCCTCCCACAAGGGAGGTGGAGTCCTAGGAGGACTCCCCACTTGTCTCTCCTCTCTCCTCTTTGCATGGTCCCTTAGGGGATGGCTTGCCCATTCCAATAAGGGCTAGTGCGCCACCCCTAAGGCCCATGTGCCCCCCGGAGTGGGAGGCCCCTCTCGATGGACCCTCGGAACCCTCTCGGCACCCACGGTATACTATCGGTGACGTCTAAACTTTTTCCGGTGACCAAAATAGGACTTCTTATATATCAATTTTACCTCCGGAGCTCCTCGTGATGCCTGGGATCTCATCTAGGACTCCGAACAATCGTCGGTCACCAACATACATAACTTAATACTATCGAAACGTCACTGAACCTTAAGTGTGCAAACCCTGCGGGTTCGAGAGCTATGTAGACATGACCGATAAACATCTACAGTCAATAACCATAGCGGGATCTGGATGCCCATATTGGTTCCTACATATTCTATGAAGATCTTTATCGGTTGAATCTCTATCTCAAGGATTCAGTTAATTCAATATGATGTTCCCTTTGTTCTTTGGTATGTTACTTGCCCGAGATTCGATCATTCGTATCTTCATACCTAGTTCAATCCCGTTATTGGTAAGTCTCTTTACTTGTTCCATAATACAAGATCACTTGGCTAACTCTTTAGACCCTTTTCTTGCAAGGATCATTATGATGTTGTATTACCGAGTGGGCCCTCGGATACCTCTCTATCACACGGAGTAACAAATCCCAATCTTGATCCATGACAACCCAACAGACACCTTTGGAGATACCTGTAGAGGATCTTTATATTCACCCAGTTACGTTGCGATGTTTGATACACACAAGGTACTCTTCTGGTGTTAGTGAGTTGCATGATCTCACGATCATAGGAACAGATACTTGACATGCAGAAAACTATTGCAATAAACTATCACGATCATATGCTATGTTTATAGTTTGGGTCTTGTCCATCACATCATTCTCCTAATGATGTGATATCGTTATCAAATGACATCTCATGTCCATGGCTAGGAAACCTTGACCATCTTTGATCAATGAGCTAGTCTATTAGAGGCATCCTAGGGACATGGTGTTGTCTATGTATCCACACATGTATTTGAGTTTCCGATCAATACAATTCTAGCATGGATAATAAACGATTATCATGAACAAGGAAATATGATAATAACTAATTTATTATTACCTCTAGGGCATATTTCCAACAGTCTCTCACTTGCACTAGAGTCAATAATCTAGCTCACATCGCTATGTGATTTACATTGTTATGAATCTCACGTCCAATGAGTTTTGGGGTTCGATAATTTTTTGCATGCGAAAGAGGTTTTAGTCAACGGGTCTGCGACATTCAGATCCGTGTGTACTTTGCAAATCTCTATATCATACTGTAGATACTGCTACCACGCTCCACTTGGAGCTATTCCAAATGGTTGCTTCATTATATGTAGTATTTCGGATTGGTGTTAAAGCTTGCATTGACGTAACCCTTTACGACAAACTCTTTATCATCTCCATAATCGAGAAATATTTCCTCAGTCCTAATTACTAAGGATAATTTTGACCGATGTCCAGTGATCCATTCCTGGATCACTCTTGTACCCCTTGACAGTCTCATGGCAAGGCACACACATGTGTGGCACATAGCATGGCATACTATATAGAGCCTATGGCTAAGGCATAGGGGATGACCTTCGTCCTTTCTCTTTGTTCTGCCATGGTCGAGCTTTGAGTCTTACTCAACTTCACACATTCCAAATCAGGCAAGAACTCCTTCTTTGACTAATCCATTTTGAACTCTTTCAAAATCTTGTCAAGGTATGTACTCATTGAAAGTCTCATCAAGCGTCTTGATCTATCGCTATAGATCTTGATGACCAACAACTAAGGAGCTTTATCCAGGCCTTCCTTTGAAAAACTCCTTTCAAACAACCCTTTATGCTTTCCAGAAATTCTACATTATTTCCGATCAACAATATGACAACCACATATACTTATCAGAAATTCTATAGTGCTCCCACTCACTTTCTTGCAAATACAAGTTTCTCATAAACTTTGTATAAACCCAAAAACTTTGATCACCTCATGAAAGCGTATATTCCAACTCTGAGATGCTTTCTCCAGACCATAGAAGGATCGCTGGAGCTTGCATACCTTTTAGCATCCTTAGGACTAACAAAACCTTCTGTTTGTATCACATACAAACTTTCCTCAAGGAAACCGTTAAGGAAACAATATTTTGACATCCGTCTGCCAGATTTCATAATTGAGAAATGCAGCAACTGCTAACATAATTCCAATAGACTTTAGCATCGCTACGGGTGAGAAAGTCTCATCATAGTCAACTCCTTGAACTTGTCAGGAACTTCTTTGTGACAAGTTGAGCTTTATGAATGCTGACATTCACCATCGGCGTATGTCTTCTTTTAAAAGGTCCATCTGTACTCAACGACCTGCCGTTCAACGGGCAAGTCTACCAAAGTCCATACTCGGTTTTCATACATGGATCCTGTCTTGGATTTCATGGCTCCTAGACATTTGTTGGAATCCAGGCCCACCATTGCTTCTTCATAGCTCGTAGGTTCATTGTTTTCCAACAACATGACCTCCAAGACAGGATTGACGCACCACTTAGGGGCGGTACGAGTCCTTGTCAGACCCACGAGGTTTGGTAGTAACTTGATCCGAAGCTTCATGATCATCATCATTTGCTTCCTCTTCACTTGTTGTAGGCGTCGCAAAAACATCTTTCTGCGTCATGCTACTATCCAACTGAAGTGACGGTTCAACAACCTCATCAAGTTCTACCTTCCTCCCACTCAATTCTTTTGAGAGAAACTCTTTCTCTAGAAAGGACCCATTTATACCAACAAACACTTTGCCCTTGGATCTGAGATAGAAGGCATACCCAACTATTTTCCTTAGGGTATCCTATGAAGATGTATTATTCCGCTTTGGGTTTGAGCTTATCACACATAAGTATCGCATTCCCAAAATCTAAGAAATGACAGCTTAGGTTTCTGCCCAACCATAATTCATACGGTGTCATCTCAACGGATTTTAGATGGTGCCCTATCTAAAGTGAATGTACTCGTCTCTAATGCATAACCCAAAATGGTGGTCGCAAAACAATAAGAGACATCATAGTATGCACCATATCCAGTAGAGCACGACTACAACATTCGGACACACCATAATACTATGGTGTTCTAGGTGGCTTGAGTTGTGAAACAACTTCCACATTGTCTTAAGTTGTATACCAAACTCGTAACTCAGATATTCATCTTCACGATCATATCGTAGACATTTTATTTTCTTGTCACAATGATCTCAAACTTTACTCTGAATTTGCTTGAACTTTTCAAATGTCTCAGACTTGTGTTTCATCAAGTAAATATGCCCATATCTACTCAAATCATCAATGAAGGTAAGAAAATAATGATATCCACCGCAGGCTACAACACTCGTTGGACCGCATACATCAACATGTATCATTTCCAATAAGTCACTTACCCGCTCCATCATATCGGAAAACGGGGTCTTAGTCATCTTGCCCAAGAGGCATGGTCTGCATGTCTCAATCGATTCGAAATCGAATGAGTCCAAAGATCCATCACCATGGAGTTTCTTCATGCGCTTTACACCAATATGACATTTAGCGGCAGTGCCACAAGTATGTGGTACTATCATTATTAATTTTGTATCTTTTTGGTATCAATATTATGAACATGTGTATCACTATGATCGAGATTCAATAAACCATTCACATTGGGTGAATGACCATTGAAGGTATTATTCATGTAAGCAGAATAACCATTATTCTCTGACTTAAATGAATAACCGCGTTGCAATAAACGTGATCTAATCATGTTCATGCTCAATGGAAACACCAAATAACATTTACTCAGGTTTAACACTAATCCCAAAGATAGAGGGAGCGTGTGATGGTGATCACATCAACCTTGGAAACACTTCCAACACACATCGTCACCTTGCCCTAAGCTAGCCTCTGTTTATATCGTAGCTTTTATTTCGAGTTACTAACATTTAGCAACTGAACCGGTATCTAATAACCAAGTGCTACTAGGAGTACTAGTAAGGTACACATGAATAACACGTATATCAAATATACTTCTACTGATGTTGCCAGCCTTCTTATCTGCCACGTATCTAGGGTTGTTCCGCTTCAGTGACCGTTCTCCTCATAATAGAAGCACTTAGTCTCGGGTTTGGGTTCAACCTTGGGTTTCTTCACTAGAGTGGCAACTGGCTTGTCATCCATGAAGTTTCCCTTCTTGCCCTTGCCCTTCTCGAAACTAGTGGTTTCACTAACCATCAACACTTGATGCTCCTTCTCGATTTCTACCTTCATGGTGTCAAACATCACGAATAGTTCAGGGATCATTTTTTTCCATCCCTGCCAAGTTTATAGTTCATCGCGAAGCTCTAGTAACTTTGTGGCAATGACTTGGAGAACTATATCAATCACTATCTTATCTGGAAGATCAACTCCCACTCGATTAAAGCGATTGTAGCACCCACACAATCTGAGTACATGCTCATTGATTGAGGTATTCTCCTTCATCTTGTCAGCAAAGAATCTTGTTGGAGGTCTCATACCTCTCAACATGGGCACGAGCCTGAAATCCAATTTCAGCTCTTGGAACATCACATATGCTCCGTGACGTTCAAAATGTATTTGGAGCCTCAATTCTAAGCCTTAATGCAAGACACACTGAACTATCAAGTAGTCATCAGAACGTGCCTGTAAGATGTTCACAACATCCATAGTCGCCGCTTGAGGGGGTGGCGCACCGAGTGGTGCATTAAGGACATAAGTCTTCTGTGCAGCAACTGAGGACAATCCTCTGATCACAGACCTAGTCCTCATAATTGCTACCATCGTCTTTCAACTCTATTTTCTCTAGGAACGTATCAAAAATACAGGTGAGTTATAGCGCGAGCTAGTGATCTACAACATAATTTGAAAAGACACTTTGACTATGTTCATGATAATGAGTTCAATTAATCATATTACTTAAGAGCTCCCACTCAAATCAACATCCCTCAGTTTGTCTAAGTGTGACATGATCCAAATCCACCAACCCAAGTCTGATCATCACGTGAGATGAGGTGGTTTCAATGGTGAACATCTCCATGTTGATCATATCTACTATATGACTCATGTTCGACCTTTCGGTCTCTTGTGTTTCGAGGCCATGTCTGTACATGCTAGGCTCATCAAGTTTAACCCGAGTGTTCCGCATGTGCAACACTAGCTTGCACCCATTGTATGCGAATGTAGAGTCCATCACACCTGATCATCATGTGGTGTCTCAAAACAACGATCTTTCGCAACGGTGCACACTCGTGGAGAACATAATTTTATCTTGAAATTTTAGTGAGGGATCACCTTATAATGCTACCGCCGTCCTAAGCATAATAATATGGATAAAAGGATTAACATCGCATGCAAATCATAAGTGACATCATAGCCATGATCTTGTGCTTTGATCTCCATATTTAAAGCACCGGCATGATCTCCATCGTCACCAGCATGACACCATGATCTCCATCATCTTGATCTTCATCAACGTGTCGCCATAGGGGTTGTCGCGCCCACCATGCTTCTACTACTATTGCTACCGCTTAGCAATAAAGTAAGGCATTACATAGCGCTTAATGATTGACACGCAGGTCATACAATAATTAAAGACAGCCTTATGGCTCCTGCCAGTTGTTGTACTCGTCAACATGCAAGTCGTGATATTCTATACAAAACATGATCATCTCATACATCACATATCTCATCATGTAATTGGCCATATCATATTACAACATACCCTGCACGAACAAGTTAGACATCCTATAATTGTTGTTGCATGTTTTACGTGGCTACTACGGGTATCTGGCAAGATCGATTCTTACCTACGCAAAACCACAACGGTGATACACAAATTGCTTTTAACCCTTCTCAAGGACCGCCTTTGTCGAATATGATCCAACTAAAGTAGGAGACAAACACCCGTCAGCCATCTTTATGCAAAAAGTCACATGTCAGTCGATGGAATCGGTCTCTTGTAAGTGTACGAGTAAGGTTGGTTCGGGCCGCTTCATCCCACAATACCGCCGAATAAAGAAAAGACCAAGAGAGGAAGCAATCTGAGCATCAACTCCGACAAACTCCTTTGTGTTCTACTCATGATCTCATCTACGCATAGACCTAGCTCATGATGCCACTGTTGGGGAACATTGCATGGGAAACAAAAAAAATCCTACGCACACACAAGATCTATCCATGGTGATGAGCATCTACGAGAGGGAGAGTGGATCTACGTACCCTTGTAGATCGCTAAGCGGGAAGCGTTAAGAAACACGGTTGATGTAGTCGAACGTACTCGCGATCCAAATCGCTAGCCATCCCGTGATCCGATCACGATCCGTCCCGCGATCCAATCGCGGTCCTTCCAATCTAGCGTCGAACGGACATCACCTTTGCGTTCAGCACACGTACAACTCAATGACGATCTCCACCTCCTTGATCCATCAAGCGAGGGTGAAGAGGTAGATGAGTTCTCTGGAAGCACAACGGTGTGGTGGCGACGGTGGTGAACTAATCCGGCAGGACTTCGCCGAGCTCCGTCGAACTAATTTAGAGGAGAAACGATCTAGAGGAAGAAGTGGGCAGCATGTGGCTATTAGGGTAGGGCTTCCCTCAAATCCCCTAGTATATATAGGAGGAAGGGAGGGGAGTAGGCAGCCTCAAACCCTCCACAAGGAGGATTCGGCCGAACCTAGGGGGAGGAGTCCTCCCTCAACTAGGGTTCCTCCTCCCACAAGGGAGGTGGAGTCCTGTGAGGACTCCCCACTTGGCCCTCCTCTCTTCTCTTCGCATGGGCCCTTAGGGGCTAGCTTGCCCAGCCCACTAAGGGCTAGTGCGCCACCCCTAAGGCCCATGTGCCCCCCCAGAGTGGGTGGCCCCTCCTGATGGACCACTGGAACCCTCCCGGCACCCCCGATACACTACCGGTGACGCCCAAACTTTTTTCGGTGACCAAAACGGGACTTTCTATATATCAATTTTTACCTCCGAAGCTCCTCGTGACGCCCGAGATCTCATCCGGGACTCGGTCACCAACATACATAACTCAATACTACTGAAACGTCACCGAACCTTATGTGTGCAGACCCTGCGGATTTGAGAACTATGTAGACATGACCGAGACACCTCTACGGTCAATAACCAATAGCGGGACCTGGATGCCCATAATTGTTCCTACATATTCTATGAAGATCTTTATCGGTTGAACCTCTATGTCAAGGATTTAGTTAATCCCGTATGTTGTTCCCTTTGTTCTTCGGTATGTTACTTTCCCAAGATTAGATCGTCGGTATCTCCATACCTAGTTCAATCCCGTTACCGGCAAGTCTCTTTACTCGTTCTGTAATGCAAGATCACGTGGCTAACTATTTAGTCACTTTGCTTGCAAGGCTCATTATGATGTTGTATTACCGAGTGGGCCCTCGGATACCTCTCTATCACACGAAGTAACAAATCTCAGTCTTGATCCATGCCAACCCAACAGACACCCTCGGAGATACCTGTAAAGCACCATTATAGTCACCCAGTTACGTTGCAACATTTGATACACACAAGGTACTCCTCCGGTGTCAGTGAGTTGCATGATCTCATGGTCATAGGAACAGATACTTGACATGGAGAAAACTATAGCAATAAACTGTCACGATCATATGATATGTTTATAGTTTGGGTCTTGTCCATCACATCATTCTCCTAGTGATGTGATCCCGTTATCAAATGACATCTCATGTCCATGGCTAGGAAACCTTGACCACCGTTGATCAATGAGCTAGTCTATTAGAAGCATACTATGGACATGATGTTGTCTATGTATCCACACATGTATCTGAGTTTTTGATCAATACAATTCTAGCATGGATAATTAACGATTATCATGAACAAGGAAATATGATAATAACTAATTTATTATTGCCTCTAGGGCATATTTCCAACAATATCATTGCAGACTGGGAGTGATGGGAAAGTACCACAAGACTTTCAGTGGATTTTTCTTTTCAACCTTATATCGTGAAGCATTGCACTTTGGGCAGATGGGTTTTTCCACGTGCTCGTTTCGATATATGATGCAATCGTTGATGCATGTGTGGTATCTAATGTGCGCCAGATCAAGTGGGCACATGATTTTTTTGGCCTCCTCGACACTAGTGGGACACAGGCTTCCCGCGGGAAGAACCTTCTTTAGATACTTCAAAAGGTCATCCAAGCTTGCGTCTGTCCATTTGTTATTTGCCTTCGTCTTGAGCAGTTCTACTGTGGAACTCAAGCGGGTCACCTCGAGATCGCAACCATCATACAATGGAGTCTTCGAGTCTAGCTCTAGTTGCGCCAATTTGGCCTCCTCTCTAGAAGCAGCTCTGTCGCTAGTCATCCTCTTGTGAAGCAGTTCTCGAACATGCGGGTCCCCCATGACTAAACTAGTAGGGACAAAGACTACAGTGTGTTAGCGTCTTCTCTGCCAGGTCTGGCCTCTTCTAGAGCGCCATGTACGGCGCCATTTTCCACGCCCTCTTCTTCGGGCACATTTTCGATCATCTCTTCGTCTTGGCCCATGTTGTTATTGCCTGCCCCATCGACGTCCTCATCATCAGCGTGTTCAATTATCCATCATGTATGGCCATCCATGAAACCATACATAAGCAGGTGTGCCTTGAATTTGCCAGCCTTAAAGGGGTCAAGCCATACTCTTCCTTTGCATCTACGACACGGACATAAAACCTCCTTCCATTTGTTTTCATACATGTCGTCCACCGTGGATTGCCAGTATGTTTCCACCTTCCTTCCATTGACCTTCATGATTGCTTGCGTGATGCCAAATAATTATAACCACGTACATGCATGCAACAAATTCATACAAATTTTTGACATGAACTTCCCTAAATATAGGACATGTCGATTTTGCCCGAAATTCGCCGAAACGGAAATGGATCGACATTTCGGCAAAACATAGGCAACTCATGTCATGCACATTTCATACCAGACACACAATCACATAGCTCGGTCCTATCGCGCGCATGCACAAACACATACACATATTTCCATTATTGCATGTTATCTCTTCTTTTTCCTCACCTATGTCCAGAGAGATCAAGCCCGCCGGTACGAAGATATATATTCAAGTCTCTTTCTTAATTAGCTAGATCTAGATAGGGAGGTAACTAGGAAGAGAGATAACAAGCTAGCTAGTGGAGAGCTAAAATATTAAAGAGAGTGGTTAGGTAATTAATTAATGGAGGTGGTGGTGGATGGCAAAGAAAGAGAGAGGGGAGGGAGGGCATTAATGGAGGTGGTGGTGGAGGACAAAGAATGAGAGAGGGGGAGGGAGGGCATTAATGGAGGTGATGGAGGGGCACAAAAGAGAGAGCTCATAGCAGTGAGGAGGGGGAAGAACAGGATGTGGGGAAGAAGGAAGGGAGAAGAAGAGGAGGTGGGGAAAAGGTGACAGATATTTAGCGGCTGGCTACCATAGCAGTAGCGCTGGTAGGATAAACACGCTACTAGTAGCTAAGCTAGCAGTAGCACCTTTTCTTACAGCGCGTTGTAGTTAACCAGGGCCCACCAGCATAACCGTTGGAGATTAGCAGTAGCGCTTTTTCGAAGTAGCGTGCTACTACTATCTCAACTAGCAGTAGTGCTTTCTGCAGACAAGCGCCGCTGCTAAGTGGGGCCCGCATGCTTACCCGTAGAAACTTAACTGTAGCGCTTTCTAGAGAAAACGCGCTATAGATAATTTATTAGCTGTAGCGCTTGTTCTTGGGCCATCGCTGCTAATTTATGCCGACCCTGGGGCACCCTTTGGCCCACTTAGCAGTAGCGTGCTAAATTCAACACCGCGCTACTGCTAAATTTAACTGTAGCGCCCTATTTTCTGCGCACTACTGGTACTTAGTAGTAGCGTGTGGACCGTAGCTAGCGTTATTAGTAATATTCTACCTATAAGCTTTTCCCTACTAGTGTTTAATGGCAACATTGCCTCCTGAAACAAAGATATGGATCATAGCACGCCACTGTGCAGAAAATCTTCTCATTCTGAGAGTGTGTTGAAGAAAGGGCCATTTGACTTTTTCATGTGCTTGTTCAAAGTCTATTTTAAGGACCACCCTACTCACCTTTTTCTAGTTTCATGAAGGATAACAACTCTATCTAGGATGTGTCTACCTTGCATAAAAGTTGTCTATGAAGGGAGAACCACATGTTTAGCAACCAAATTCAGTCTAATAGTCGCAACCTCCATGAATATTTTAAAACTAACATTAAGGAGGCAAATAGGTCTATATTATTGTGTCCTTTCAGCCTCATTAACCTTAGGTAATAAAATAATCTCATCGAAGTTTGAGCCAAACAAATCTAGTTGGTCAACATGTAGGTAGCTAAACAAGATGAGGAGATCATGCTTGATGATTTCCTAGAAGTTTTCATAGAACTCTGCGGGAAAACCATGCGAACTAGGGGCTTTTTTGTGCTCTATTAGGAAAACCGCATTTCTAACTGCATCCAAGGAGTATGGTGTCATTATAGCATCTCCAGTCGTGGCCCCAAAGGACCTCCCCAGCCCCTTTTTTATCGCTGGCGGGCGAAAAAAATCCCCCAGTCGAGGCCCCAAGACACCGCTTTTCACCGATTGGGGCCATTTTTTGGGCCGGCGGACCCAGGCCAAACCCAAGGTGTTAGGGGTCTCCTGGGCGCGCCGGCTGAAGCGAAAAGGCGGGTGGGGCCGAGGTGTCGGCGAGACCGGCCACCACTTCCCGCATTTTCCCCCTCCTTTTCCCCATTTCCCTCCATTTCTTCCCTCCATTCTCCCTATTTCCCATCATCTCCCTCCCCTGACTGCCATGCCGCCGAAGAAGTACGTCGAGCCTCAGCAAGCCCCCTGCCCGGCCGTGGCTGTCGTCAAACCATGCAAGGCCCGTGCGCCAAAGGCAAGGCCACCGGGGTTCACTAACATCGAGTGGAAGGCCGACGTCGAGCGGCGGGAGGCGGTGACCACCGATCGCCGCAACAGAAACCTCGTGAAGAAAGCCTGGGAAGCAACAGCGGTGGTAGCGGCGGTTGAGCAGGAGGTGTCGTCTCTCCACACGATCTTCCCGGGGCGGCAGCCGATAGGCTCGTTCTCACAAGGCGCCAGCCAGTAAAGCGTCGCATCTTCGGCCAACCCGCACTTTCCTTCGCCAAACTTCCCTTTGCCGGCATGGGGATACACGCCTCGGCGGAGTACGTCGACGGCGATGCCCTCGGTGGATTCAACCCCAATATCACCTTCCCTCGTATGCCTTTCGCCTTCCCCATCGGCCACCCCAACGCCCAGTATGTCTACGTGCCCTCACCGACGTACTCCGGCTCGTCTACGACGGGTCTGCGGCGTGGCCCTCTGCCCTTTGCGCCTGGCGCAGCGCCACAGTACAGCAACATCGATGTCGAGATGGAGGACATCATCAACGTCGACTCCGTCGCGGCCACCTTGTGCCCCGGATTTGGTATGCAAGAGGCGGAGGACACTGGCGGCATGGACAACACCGAGGTCGATGCTGAGCCCGAAGAGGAGGAGGAGGAGGAGGAAGAGATTGAGGAGGTGGAGTCGGTGCCGAAACCCGCGCCGGCGAAGGGCAAAGGGAAAAAGAAGAGGAAGACGAGATCGGCCAAAGGCAAGCCGGGCGAGCCCCGATCAAGTGGACGTCGGTGGAAGATGTGTGCCTTGCCCAAGCATGGAAGCTGGTCAGCATGGACACGATCACCGGGGCAAACCAGAACACCGAGACCTACTGGAAGAGGATCAAGGCGGCTTTCGACGAGCGCAAGTTGGTCGACCCCGAGTTCACTGGCACGTACATGGACCACGGCACCAAGGCCATGTCGAACCATTGGGGGGCATTCAAACGGCGTGCAACAAGTGGCATGGCATCCAGGAACAGGTCCATGCTCTCCTAGAGAGCGGCGCGAGCATCGAGCAACAGGTATGTTCGCCGACTCTGAGCGTCTTCCGTCGATCCACGTCGTCATTTCGCCGCTGAATAGTTGTCTTTTTTTGGCACGGATCTTTAGGATGTTCGACTTGTTTCGCCAGTACACCGGCTTCAACTTCAAGTTCCTCCATGTCTTCACCCAGATCGAGTACTGCGACAAATGGGCCAAGGTCCGACATCAACTTGCCAACAGCGATGACGCGCTCAACACGGACGCCCCTATTCCTTGGGCGGCAGAAGGGCGCCCTGATGGGAACAAGAAGGCAAAGAAGGCCAGGAACGACGCGCCGACTGCCGAGCGCCTGCAGGAGTCGATCGAGCAATGCATCGTCGATGCAAAGGCTCATTCTGCCCTGAGGGAGGAAAAGACGGAGGCGAGGTGGTCGGCGTTGATGAAGAAGCAGGACGCCAAGCTCGACCTCCTCAGGATGAAGCATGACGCCAAGCTCGACCTCCTCAGGACCAACGTCGCCGCAAAGAAGCGCAACACCGACATGGCTTTTCTCATGGGAGGCATCACGGCGGACATGAACCCGATGGTGAAGGCGTGATGCCTGGCGGAGTGCGACCTCATCCTCAATTGCATGCCGGCGTCGAGCCCGCCCGCACCCACGCTGTCGCCGAGCCCGCCCGCGTCCCCGACATTGCCCGCTATGCCGACCTCGCCACCGTCTACCACTACAACGACCGCTACTGCTACGCGGACCTCGCCTGCGACGACCGCTACGCCGGCCTCTCCCGTTTCTATGGCCGATGGCAAGGAGCTGGCCGTTTGAGAAGTTCTATGATCACGCACTCGCTTTTTTGTATGCGTGACTATTGGCATGTTTTGATCGCCGAACCTGTGGCGATCGCCGAACCGATGGCATGATGGATGCCGACTGTGGCATGGCCGACGTCGAACCGCCGAACTCACGTCGTTTTTTGGGCAGCGGGAACGCGATGTTTCAAGTTGCATGCGCCGTGCCGGGGCGGTGACTGGGAAGCCGACCCCCTCCCCCCAGGCCAATTTTAGCGCCGGTTGGCCCCTAGGTGGCGCTAAAATAGGCCCTTGGGGGCCAACGGCTGGAGATGCTCTTAGAAGGTTGTTTTCCCCATGAGAGACCTGATGAACCACAATTTTGTACGTGCATGTTCCTGCCAATCTGAGGCGGGAGGTACTTCTGCATGCAGCAATGGAAGGTGGCGTCGGCGTTCTTCAAGCCGAACAACATGCTTGTGTCACAGTAGGCCCCGAAGGGGGTGATGAAGGAGGTCTTGAGTCGGTCGGCCGGTTCCATCTTGAACTTGTGGTAACCGGAGTAGGCGTCCACGAAGGACAGCAGGTCGCAGCCGGCCATGGAGTTGATCACCTGGTCGATCCAGGGCAGGGCAAAAGGATCCTTGGGGAACGCCTTCTTCAAGCTGGTGTATTCGATACACATACGCCAGGTTCCGTTCTTCTTCACGACGAGGGCCGGGTTGGCCAGCCACTCGACGTGGAATACTTTCATGGTGAAGCCGGTTGCGAGCAGCTAGGCAATCTCTTCACCAATGGTTCTTTGCGTCTCCTCGGAGAATCAGCGGAGTGATTGCTTGACCGGCTTGGCATCCGACAACACGTAGAGTTTGTGCTTGGTGTACTTCCTCGACACACCCGACATGTCTTTGGGAGACCATGCAAAGATGTCTCGTTTCTCATAGAGGAAGTCGACGAGCTCGCATTCCTATTTGATGTTGAGACGGGAGCTGATGGTGATGCACTGCTTGGGGTTGGTCGGATCGAGGGAGACTTGATTGGTGTCCTTGGACGGCGCAAACTCCGCCTCGCCAGGCACCTTTCTAGGCGGAGCCGACATGGCCGGCTCTGCATTAGCGAGGGCCACGAGTCAGTCGAGCTGGCGCCTCTCTTCAGCGATGACCAGGGACTCGGTCAGCCGACTGCCCACTTGCGAGCACTCGATGGACTTCTTGTAGTCGTCGTCGATGGTGATGATGCCCTTGGGACCCAACATCTTCATCTTGAGCTAGGCCTAGTGGGGGACCGTCATGAACTTGGCTAGTGTTGGTTGACCCAGAACCACATGACAGGGGCTACTCAGGTCCATCACCTCGAGCCAGATCAGCTTGCAGCGAAAGTGACTCTTCGTGCCGAACATGACTTTGAGTCGAATCTTGCCGATGGGGGAGCAGGATTGGCCCGGCACGATGTCGTGGAACAACGTCCAGGTGGCTCTACTTGAGGCCCAACTTGAGCAAGGTGTTGTGGTAGAGGATGTTTATGCTACTGCCACCATCGACAAACACCCGCGAGAAGCGACAGGTGAGCCTCTTAGAGGTGAAGGTGAGGTCGAGGACGAGCGCGTAGCCGCCAGGTGAGGGTTTCACAGTCGGGTGGTCTTTGTGAGAGCCTGACTTAATCGGAATGATAGACTACTCATATCAACAAGGAATTCCTTCTTTTTCGGGAGCCCATGCGAAAAGAACTTCAAAGTTAAGCGTGCTTGGCTTGAAGCGATTCTAGGATGGGTGACCGACCGGGAAGTTGGTCCCGGGTGCGCACGAGTGAGGACAAAGTGCACAGGAAAGACTAGTGTTGGTATGTGAGGCCAGTCTAGATCTCACCAGATGTAACGGAGTGTTATAATTGGGGGAGTCGGAAGGGGAGGCGGCGGGAAGCCTTCACCTTGGTCAAGCCACTAGGAAAAGCTGCACTGTCGGGTCGTGTGTGTAGACGGCTTCGCACCGCTGTGCGTCTTGTACGGTGCGTCGAGCATCTGCTCGAAGGTGACCTTGGGCTATCGGGCGGCCTTGCCGGCCAGCTGTCGCCCTGATCGGCCGGCTGCTCTTCCTCGACGGACGTGACCTGCCGGCTGCCGTAGCAGGTGTCAGGCTACTGGCTACTCGCCCTTCCGCGTGTTGTTGTTGTTGTTGTTGTTGTTCTGTTGCTGCTGCAAATTGACTCCAGCCAGTCGAGAGTTGGCCGGCTGGGTCAAGCCGGACCTTGACACGCATTGCGGAGTCGGCAGTGGCATACTTGTCCCCCTTGGCCATGAGCTCCGCCATGGTGGCCGGCTCGGAGATCATGAGCTTGTGCTTGAGCAGGGTGATGTCCCAACAACTCTCAGTGAAGTACTGAATCGCTTGCACCTCGTGGACCCCCTCACAGGAGTTGCGTGTCTCGGTCCAATGTGTGAGGTAGTCGCGGAGGGACTTGTCCAACCCCTGGACGCACATGGAGAGCTGGCGGGGCCGGCCAGGGCGCTTGTAGGTGTCGGTGAAGTTGTGCACGAACACCTCATCGAAGCCAACCCAAGTGTTGATAGCGCACCGCTACGTGCTTGTTGCCTCTGACGATGCTGATAGCGGTGATGTAGTCGATCAGCCAGTCTTTTGGCTTCACCGAGCCATTATGGGGTGTCACGGAGCAGCATGAAGCCCGCAGAGAAGGGCTCATTGCGGATGCATGGGCCGAAGCACGCCGACCTGGTCAGGCCTTCCTTGCCAACCGCTCGAGGCGGCGCCGGGAGTCGTTTTCGTCTTGGGGCATGCGGGGCCCAGCCGGGCGGTGAGCGCCAGACGCACAACAGGCCGATTGGGGCCGCTCAGCCCCACCGCCCAGGCGTGGTGTGTGGAGCCGGCGAGGGGCGACCATCATCCTCGTAGTCATCCATCCGGTTGGGCATTGCGGTGCCTAGCATAGCCACCACGGTGTCGGTCAGTCCTTTGGCTGGAGGCGCCCGACGAGAATGCATGCAGCACCTGTCGACGTCCGCCAGCCGACAAATGGCCATCATCCTGAAGAGGGGGGACTCCAATCCGGCCAGGGCCGGCTCGAACTAAGGCCAACTCCAGCGCGCGACCCCATCTGGACGTCCGTTTGGGTCGGATTCTGTCCGTTTGGGGCGACAATGGGGCTGCCCATGTCCGGATCGATCCGTGGCCGGGTCGGTGCTCCCAACGCGCGGCCGCATCACAAATCGTCCGGGGGCGGACTGGGCATTTAAAAAAATGGAAATGCCAGAAAAATGTAAATAAAACCCAAACATTAGTAATTATACATTAATAAAACATTGTTCAACGGCCCACGGCCCACGGTCCTTAATTAACATAATTAAAAAAAACAGAAAAAATGCGCCACCGCGCGCTGCTGTCGTGGTCGTCGCCGTCTTCAGGCGCTGCCGTCGTCGTCATCGTTGCCAGTGAGGTCGACGTATGGCGGCACCGTCCATGGATGGGTCAGCGGCCCTGGAAGGTTGGCGGCGCTGGCGGCGCCTGCACCACCTCCCCGTGCGGCGATGACTCGCGCTCCGGTGACCGTGGTGGCATGGGGCACCAATGCTCGGCCCCCACTCCCTGGGCCATCTCCGTGTCCGTGCACGACCACGTCCAGCGCTGGCCCACCAGGTGCGGGTCAAACGCGGCCACTGGCTGCTCCTCGTGCACCTCCTCCTTCACCGCCACGGGCTGCTCCTCCACGGCGTCGGCCATCTCCAGCTCCGGGATTGCCACGTCGCCGGCCACGGAAAGGGCCATCATCTCCTCTAGCCCCACCCACTGGCGCTCATCGTACGTGTTCATGGAATCTTCCATGACACGTTGGACGAGCTGGGCCTCCTCCTCGTCGGTCATGCGAGGAGGTGGTGGTGGCGAAGGAGAGGGCGGTGGCGACAGGGTCGGCGTCAGGCCGCGCACCCGCGTACGCTCACGCACCTGGGGAGGGCTCGGAGGGTGCTCCCGGCGCTCTGCACGTACCCGTCGCGGACTGTTAGTGTCCCCGGCAAAGTACAACGCGTGGCGCATGTCGTGCTCATCGCGGAACCATGTGTCCCATAGGGGCAAATCGACGACGTACCTCGGTACTAGTAGAGGTCGTCGGGGAGGCGGCGTCGGCGGTGCTGGATCTCGTCGCGGCGGGCACGGCCGCTCAACGGCACCGGCGGGATCGGCACCCGATCCGCGGACAAGTGTCAGTTGTTCGGCAAGTGCACGTCGCTCCAGGGGAGCGGCGTCCTTGTCTCCCAATAGCGGCGGCAGACATCCGCATGGATGTACTGCCGAGAGCACGCCGGGACGCCCGTAGGGGCAATGGTGAAGTGGGCCGGAGCAGCACGTGGCGGAGGAGAAGGACGGCGCGGCTCGCTTGCGGCGCGGCGGCGGTCGGACGACGACCCAGCCTCGTGGTCGTGCGCCCCCTTCCCCTTGCGGCCGGTGCTCCACCACCCCATTGATGTCGGCGGCCGGAGAGCTCGAGGGAGGGGGGAAGCTAGGGTTTGGTATCGATGCCGAGGAGGCAGCAGGACTAGAGTGGGGCGCGTGGACTGTTCCGGTCCACGGCTTCCCCATTAAGAAGGACGGCGACCGCCCGCCTGAGTGGATGACAGGTGGGGCCTACCGGTCGTGCACAGTAAATACGGGCGGTGGAAGGTAGGTGGCCGCCCGCCATGCGTCCCCGAGGCGGACGAGAGGAGGTCTCGAGCGCGTCCGCTCGCTGTCCGCCTAGATCCAAACCGAACGCATGTTTGCGTCGGAAATGGGTCGGTCCGGACACAAAATGGACAAGATGTGTTCAGTACGACGCGCGCTTGGCCCGTGGGCTTTGTCCATTTTGCTCCAAATAGACAGGTCCAGACAAGGAGATCGCGCGTCGAACTTGGCCTAAGCATACCGTGTGTTGGCGGCGGTGACGAGGTCGCGGACGCGCTCTTCCTACAGCAAGCGCTCCCCGCCCTTCAAGTGTTCCATATCGGCCATAGCCACATGGGCGGCCTTCATGTTCGCCGCCAGCGAGTCGAAGGTGGGTCGGCCCACGCCAAGGATATTGGCTACCTCGCGGCCTTGACGCGACACCTCGTTGAGCCGACTGGGCTCGGCGCCAACCGGGAAGAAGCCGTAGACGGTGTTGTACTCGTATTGTGCGGACTCCATCTGGCGTCGCGCGGCGGCGAATGTGAAGGCCTCCGTAGGCAGCTGCTTACGGGTCTCCTCAAGCTCGGCCGTGGCGGGCTGGCGGCAGCCGGGTCGGCAGCAGGAGCGATGGGTGTGCGCAATCTCTGCATGGCAGCGTGCAGGGGGTTTGGCTGGCCGGCACGGGCTGCAGCCTGCAGTCGCGGCCGCAGCTTTGTCGCACGCAGAGCTGATGCTGGTCTTGGTAGTCAGCACCTCGACACAGGCGCAGAGGTCATCGACGTCGTCGGAAGTGCCGCTGCCTGCGGAAGGCAACGAGTTGTAGAAGATGAGCAACTCACTAGGGTACTCGTCGGGGACAAACGCGACGAAGACGCACAACTCGCCGAAAGGGACGATGGTCCCGTGGGGTTGGACGCAGCCGGCGTGTAGATCAGTCCGTGCGCGACGCGCTTGCTGGAAGAAGTGAAGGGTCTCGTCGGGAACACGACTTCCGCCGATGCAGCGGTTCCGATCAGATGTTTCCATGGCTCCTCTACCAAGCACGCCGCGGTTCTCACTTCCAGTTTCAGATTTGCTCTGGGTCAGAATATTTACGTGCAAGTCAACAAGTCAATCTTTGAACATTGGTAAGTCTATAGGAGAGATGTTCTGCTGCACTTGTTCTTGTCTATTCTGCCTTGAAGACATGACAATCTTTTGCAAGGATTCTTGCATGCTTATTTTTCTTCAGAAAATCGGTCGGTCCAAAAGCAAAAGGCGATGCTTCTTTTCGATCTCAAGTTGGATATCGATCGTTCTCCATGGAGGCTGTGCCACCCCTGCTTGACTTGACCATCATCAATTACCCCATTTTTCCATAACAGAGTCCGGTACACATGCATTGCCAGCAAGCAACTCGTGCGAAATTCTGGAGTGCCATTTTCCATTGAGTCCCCTGCCTATAAATACCAAGCACGTACTACACTTGTAGCCATCAACCGATCAACCAGCCAGCCATTCGGAGCAGAAGCAGAGTGCCTTGTGAGCTCGAACCATGAGGAAGAACGCCCAAATCATGAGGAAGAACGCCCACATTTGCTGCTTCTCGCTGCTGCTGTTGCTTCTGTTTGCCGGGTTGGCATCCGGCCACCAGATCCTGTTTCAGGTACGCCTGCGCGCGTCGTGTGTGTGTGGGTTTGATTTGTTTCTTTCAGGAAAAGAATCCGAGCTCAGGAGCTTAATTAACCGTGGGAGATGGAATGGATGTTGCAGGGATTCAACTGGGAGTCGTCGAAGCAGAGCGGCGGGTGGTACAACATGCTGATGGGAAAGGTCGACGACATCGCCGCCGCCGGAGTCACCCACGTCTGGCTCCCGCCGCCGTCGCACTCCGTCGCCGAGGAAGGTCCTCCCCCGCTCTCCCCCTCCCTCTTCCCGCTAAATCATTCGTGTCTCAAGTCGCCGATCGCGGTTACAAACTAGAACCAGAGGACCAAAGTAATAAAAATACTACAAACTAAAACGATCGGGTTGGGTGCAGGTTACATGCCTGGCCGGCTGTACGACATCGACGCATCCAAGTACGGCAACGCGGCGGAGCTCAAGTCGCTGGTCGCGGCGCTCCACGGCAAGGGCGTGCAGGCGATCGCCGACATCGTCATCAACCACCGCTCCGCCGACTACAAGGACAAGCGCGGCATCTACTGCATCTACGAGGGCGGCACCCCCGACGGCCGCCTCGACTGGGGCCCCCACATGATCTGCCGCGACGACACCAAATACTCCGACGGCACCGGCAACCTCGACACCGGCGCTGACTTCGACGGCGCGCCTGACATCGATCACCTCAACGACCGCGTCCAGCGCGAGCTCAAGGAGTGGCTCCTCTGGCTCAAGAGCGACCTCGGCTTCGACGCGTGGCGGCTCGACTTCGCCAGGGGCTACTCGCCGGAGATGGCCAAGGTGTACATCGACGGCACGTCCCCGAGCCTCGCCGTGGCCGAGCTTTGGGACGACATGGTCCCCGGCGGCGACGGCAAGCCCAGCTACAACCAGGACGCGCATCGGCAGAATCTGGTGAACTGGCTGGACAAGGTGGGCGGCCCTGCGTCTGCGGGCATGGTGTTCGACTTCACGACCAAAGGGATTCTGAACGTCGCCGTCAACGGCGAGCTATGGCGGCTGATCGACCCGCAGGGGAAAGCCCCCGGCGTGATGGGGTGGTGGCCGGCCAAGGCTGTCACCTTCATCGACAACCACGACACCGGCTCCACGCAGGCCAGGTGGCCATTCCCCTCCGACAAGATCATGCAGGGCTACGCGTACATCCTCACCCACCCCGGCATCCCATGCATCGTAAGCAAAGCAACTTTGGAACTCAAACTCAGTCTCACCAGAGTCACGACCATTCATTCGTTCAGGAAACTTAGGGTTGTTGCTCCAACGATTTGCAGTTCTACGACCATTTCTTCAACCTGGGTTTCAAGGACGAGATCGCGGCGCTGGTGGCGATCAGGAAGCGCAACGGCATCACGGCGACGAGCGCTCTGAAGATCCTCATGCACGACGGAGACGCCTACGTCGCCGAGATCAACGGCAAGGTGGTGGTGAAGATCGGGTCCAGGTACGACATCGGGGCGGTGATCCCGGCCGGGTTCGTGAACTCGGCACACGGCAACGACTACGCCGTCTGGGAGAAGCCTGGCGCCGCGGCGACACTGCAGCGGAGCTGAAGTCTCCACTGATCGGACATGACCTGATCTACATTGTCCATTCTGCTATACAGACGCAGATATTGTTGCGATTTAACTTATGTACGTATACTTGTACCCAAAAATGAGCTCTACGAATGGCTCACACGACTTAGTAAAATAAAAGCATTAAGGATACGAAGAGGTATAAGAGGCAATTGCTCCATTTGGATGCTTCAGCAATCAGCATAAAGCCCAATCCCAAGTAAGAAATAACGAATCAATGGTTTTCTGACTACTGAAAATAAGATTTCCGCAGTAATACAATGACAATGCCATTAATCCAAATAAATCCAGCAAAGGAAGCCAAAATGGCGGCCTGTTATTAATTTATTATTCTCCAAAGGCTAGCCTTAAATAGGCGAAAGATGAGCTCTTTAATAGTTTTGTTACATTGCTGGAGGAACCAGCATAATGAAGATTGCATTGCAAGTTGGGAGCGGAGAGGCTCTACTAAAGGAACACGATAAGAATCGAAACAGGCATACAATAGCCTGCTAGCGTTAGGCATGAGCTGACAAACAGCGAAACCGCAGCCAGAGCCTCAGAAACCAAGCGAGGCTACTCCTACACTAGTGTCTCCGGAAGTAATAGATTACATGCTCCCACATTTTTCTCTATTCTACTCCAGGATTTAAGGAGAACAAGTGCTAGATTTTACTTGGGACGCTTGCGGTATGGGTACAGGATGTCATCCACCGTGTCTTTGACGTAAGTCCCAACTTTATTCATGTTCCTAACCACACCACTGGCCACAAGCCCAGCATTCCTTTGAAATCTGCAAGTCCAGTTGAAAATCGCCGTTTGTTAAATTTCTACGCAAATCCATGGGCCCAAGCAGAATTTAAACCAAAAGAGCAACCTACTTGGTTATGAAATCGGCTTGTGTCAGCGAAGGTCTGTGTCCATGTGCTTGAGTAGCTGCAATGTTATCAAGATAAGTGAAATTTCAAGATCCAATAAGTTTAGTTTCAGGCACAATGGAATAATCATCACATGTTTCGCATGAAGAGCAAGTCTTGTAAGCCAACGTGTAAATACAAGTTACTAAGTTTAGTTTCAGGCAGACTGTGAGATATATGCGTGTTACAAGATTGTTCAACTTAGAATTCAGAGTGTACTTTAGGATCCAGTTCCTCCAATCATTGCCGACTAAATTAAAGTACCATTTCTGATGTTCTGTTTTAGGGAACATTTTCTGTATTACTACTGCGGCAAAATTGACTTTAAGAATAAGATTTTGGTGGCTTTGAATCATGCAATAACCAATGAAGCAACATTAGTATATCCACTCATTTCTTCATTAACAGGCTATAAGTAACAGGCGGGGCAGTTCATTACATTCTACAGAGAATCAGTAGTACAGAGGCCACTGAAGGAAAGTGTGACATGCCAAGCACCTCTTGCAGTGATCTAGCATACTGAGGTAAGCTTTGGAATCGCTATTATAGTACCATTACATATGGTTACCTACTTGTCAAGCAATAAAATAAATATTCTCCTTACCTTCTTTTTTTATGTGAGCTGGAGCTTGTTTAGTTGGAGCTCTGTCTGTCAATAACTGCAGAACAAGAAAAGAAAAAAGCACTTCTTGCTTACACTTAATTTATCATTGGACATACACTTAACAGTATGATACAGGCCAAGCGGTTTCAATAATAGTAATAAACATATTAGGGAAAAGATCAAGAATATATGTCTAATGTTATGGCATGGCCAGCATTCATTCCTACTGTGACTGAGAAAAGAAGGGAAGTGTCATCAACTCATCATTTGTGAACAAATAGAAAGTTTGTGAATTGTCATGAACACAGCAGCCATTTTTTTCTATATACACAATAAAGAACTAGGCTTGCACGCTAAATTGCTTTTCTCATAAAAAATCAACTGTTATAGACTATGCCTGCCATACTAAGACGACCTATACAGTATACACCATCAACAGACAGCATAATTCCCATGCACATTAAGTCACATTGACATACTGCTTATGTGTGAGCTGACATGTTAAGCATAATTTCAGAGCAATAAATGCTTCAGAAGAAGAAATACCTCAACTCCAACACAAATAGGGAGCTCTGCATGCTTCTCTCCCTTTGCTGTAGAGCTCTCCTTGTCATCTAGGTATATGGAATATCCAGCACATGCATATTTGAAGTTGGAAAGGTTGCGACCTTCTTGGATAGCTCCCAGCTCAATTTCTCCAACCATACGATCAGGAACTGGTATCCGTAGCAAGTCAACATAACCAAGATAGGATAAAACAAGTCAACCCAACAGTTAAGAATTACAAAAATCAGACAGAAACAAGTCAGGAAATTAAGCCAGCTATTATTACTGCTATGGTGACTGGTGAGACGATAAATCCAGCGTACATGATACAGAGATAAAAATTCATGATATGAAAAGAGGTACTTCTGCTGTTCTGCAGAGATTGTCTCAACAGAGATAATCTCGAAGTTGTAGGATGGATTGTAATTTCTTACTGATTTAGCATATTCAACTGATCATCAGTACAGAGTACTAATAAAATACAGGAGTTTATTGGTGAACCTAGGATGATCAACAACATTCTGGAATTAAATGGAATTGATGCCCTGACGTAACACTATGTTTCAATGAAATTGACTGAAGCATCTGCTCCTCGTCATCTTTGCAGTCACATAATGAGGACCTAATCTCATACGCTCAATTGTCCTTGTGTGGTTGCCAGAACGTCGGTGGCACATATAAACTCAGCAGAAGATCCAGAATCAGATACGTAATAACATAAATGCAGTGACTTTCTTGTGTTGCTCTGAAGAGTCAACAAACCAACCCAGGCCCTTATCGTTCCCACAGGTCCAGGTATTAACACTAAATGGTAGTACTAGAGAATACTTATACAGCAAGCTTCCTTGGATATGTATGATCGATAGCCTACAAGAATAATTGATAGAATTCTTTTGTGGCACTGATGTTACGCGTCATTATGGGATGTAATGCCTTTGACTGTTTGTCGGGATGGTGCTAGGACTTGTTTTCGTCCAATTGTCTGTTCCCGAAGCAGGTGCAGACAGTGGGTTTTCCTCTGGTATGCCAAGCCGTTTCCCGTTTCATGTTTTCCCTTTGTTCGGTTGCGAAATTTGTTTGCCTCCGTTATGCAACTAACGGAATGGGAAACCCAGTGCCAGAATACAGCTTAGTTTCCAGATAAACCTATGATGTGAAGATTATACAATTTTGTCGAATTCCACTGAAGCCATGAGTTGCAATAAAGGTGATTTCTTCCTGGTGCGTGGGAATGGGCATCCCTGTTTGCAAACAACACAGGAGCCCTAAACTCTATGCATCCCCATGGTTGGTGTGTGTGTGTGCATCACCGCAACAACCGAAATCTGGTGCAAAACCGGGAGCCCAGCGAAAGCTCAGGGGGCATAGATTACATGGCTGAACTAGGAACAGGGGAACCCTAGACCACCTAATAAGACTGTAAAGCAAGCAGTAAGCAATCGAGAGTGATAGAGGAGGTGGAAGGTGGTGCGGGCGCGATTTTCGACCTTGGGGGATGCCGCGGGTGACGCCGACGCAGACGGGGCCGCGCCCTTTGGACCTGAGCACCGACGAGTAGAAGAGGCAGCCCTTGCATGACCTCCCCTTCACCACCCCTGCCCCTGCCACCGGGGTCGCCGCTGCCGCCGCCGCGCCCTCCCCTGCCGCAGGGACCCCCGGCGCGGCGCCGGCGCGCTCCATATCCGCCGGTGTGGATGGGCGGCGGCGGCGGCGGCGGCGATGGGTGATCTGTGGCCCGCGTGGAGAGAGACTGTAGAGGGAGGGGTCTTCGCTTTCGTGGTGCCGCCGCCTCTGGCGTTTATTCAGTCGGAGCTTCTCGTGTTTGGTTTTCAGTTTCGTTTTGTGCAGTCGCCGGAAATACAGTCTTATCAAGAATTTGGAGCAGTGCCTCCGTTTCAAATTCTTTGCATATTCATGTCAAAAAAACAAATACTTCGCGTATTGCTTTTATGATCCCAATTCTGTTTGACTAAATTCATGTTTTATGTATTTGTAATTGTCTATGTTTTTTCTTCAAAATAACAATTTTGATGGTATATAGTAACATATAGAGTATTTAATTAATCAAATCGATGACCTGCCATCTGAAGTTAGTATATACACATTTTGGTCACTTGGCTGTGCTACCATAAAATAGTTTCCTTTTTTGCCGACTCGCAATTGAAGGAATTCGATTTTGCACGAAAATTATTGATGAAACGTTCAATAATTGATTTTGTCTCCTGACAGCAAAAGAAGCCATGTGGTACAAGGTTGCGCTCAGGATGGCCAGAAGCACGGCAACAGCACGAGCGCACATGATTAATAAGTTGATAAAACGATAGCGATGGGAATGATATTTACAGAGAGACCTGAGGAACGCAGTCCCTGTACAATGAGTGGGATATACAGGTTAATTTACACGTAACGAGGGGGCGGAACATGCTTCAGACTTTGCATGCCGCATACATCAGGTGTGGGCGCTACTACGCGACTCATGACTGGAAGAGGGTAACGGTGGCGATGTATCCATTTTTCATCACCTGTTGGTCAATGGAGACGGAAGAATTGCAGGTGTCAGATCAGAGTGATAACAAACAAATTGATGACAAGGTTCGCGCAGGAAAATAAAAAGGTTTCTGAAGACGAATGATAGGTAGCCCACCTCGAAAGCAATGTTTTGGTATCCGTACACGAAAGTTGATCCAAATGGGTTATTCATCGAGCCTTGCGTCTGGATCGCTGCTCGCCCGCAGTCGCCAAGGATCTCCTGATACGGTAGAATCAAAAGACGAGGTCTGTTAATAAATAAGCAGGGAAAATCGGAAGCACAATTTCTTTTGGCCATTTCCGAGAAGCGTTACTGCTCAAACAATTGCTCCTGCATAACTGCAACTAGGATTAAAACTCTAACACGCCGTGTTGAGCTGCTTTTGAAAAGTACAAGAACTGATGCCGTTTTAGCATGGGAGCACATTAACCACAATCTGATTTTACTTTTATTTGTATACCGATCAGATCAAAGAAACATCTTTACCAGGGTCAAAGAAACATTAGTGGCTCGTTTATTTGCATGCAAATTCAAAAAATCTGTCATTCAGCAACTTTTCACGAAGGCAGACATTGAACCATTAAAAGATCGAGATATCTCATAAACAAATCTAGGAAAAACAAGTTGTCATAGAGGGAGCACAAAAGGTTTAGTAATGAAATGACAACTCAAAGCAACGTTGATAGTTATAACTTATAAATCTACATGGCAATCATTGCAGCATAAACCATGGTGAACACCATACCTTGACCTGTTCCCATTTTGTTCGAGGTGTTATGCAATTCTTGGAAGTGTTACCAGTAGGCTGCTGTCCCCCTTCAGCTGAAACAAAGCAAATAGTTAGTTAGTATTGATCTAATCACCAGCAAACTGACTGTAGCGAGCAGTTCGTACCTTCAACATCATAGATAACAAAGTTGCATTTCATGTACGAATTGAAATCAGAATGACCAGGGAAGTTTGTATGTAAAACAAACTTCTTTATCTTATGAGTCTGCAATGAAACAAAATCTACTGGTCAACATGCTGGTTGAACCTCACAAAAGAAATGTTGTCAAATCTTTGAAGTATTCAGGCAGACCTACTATAACAAAAAAACTCCATACCTGACCATCAAATAAGATATCTATACCACGCGAAAAATAGTTGTAGAAGTAGTCTCCACAAAGAGTAGTCCGAGGACGGAGGTCGGATGCAGAGTGTATAACCATTTGGTCCACCTAACATGAGAGCACGATATGGTAAGCGTTAAAGATGCGAATGCAGTATTGAAATCTTAGTGCTTAGGATTTTGGTCTTCCCTTATATTATTTTTTCAATAACAAAACATGGAGAGCATATATCACAAAAGAGTTGGCATGTATCAAGAGGTAAAAAAAATGGTTCCGCATATAAAATATAAATCTAAAAATCAGAAAGTCAAAGGTGAAACAGCTTTTTGGCTGCTTTATCTTCAAACTGCATCAGACACAACATTGTTTTGCAAGTAACATTCAAACATCCCAAAGCAATCTGCAAGCTTCAGAAAAATCCTTGTCGAACCATGACATTTCACATGTTCCAAGCATACTTTGGGGGTATTTCAATCAAATTTCCACACTGTGTTCTACCAACACTCACATGCTGCAACAGCACCTAACACCTAGTTCAGTATGAGACCAAGAGGTCCTCGGATCTTTTGAACCATATGTTGAATTGCTTGAATGCATGGAATCATTTATTGTTTACTGGTCTTTGAAATACTAACAGATAACTCTGGCTTCTCTAGAATGCCCAGAATAATAACTAGAAATGACACTCTAGTTTATCTCACCAGCTCAGCATAGGATAAAATATGGAGGTACAAATAGATGTTTCCAAGGAAATAAGGAATACACTGGAAAGCATGCATACCAAGTAATCTAGTGCATGTTATTCGTAACAACTGAAACATTAGCCTGCCACAATCTTTATGAAAATACATATTGCAGTGCTTCGGTAAAAAAAAGAAATTATAAGCAAACCTGCTTCTGGTGGATACCGCATGGACGACCCAATTCAGTCCAGATGTCCTGCCAAAGATACCGCATCCCGTAAGAAACCATTAAAGCACGCCTCAGAAAAAGAGAGCAGATAGTAGAATGATTTACACCTGTGGCGATGCTCCGAAAGGAATATGCTGGCCCCCAATAGTGAACCAAAGCTCTTCACCAAGCTGAAAACAAGATAAAGCTGTAAAAAAAGGTTTGCTCCAGTGATGAAGATATTGTAGAGCTTATAAAATTACATATATATTTTTTTTTATTCTATGCACAAAAGACAGTAACGGTGATGCATGACACATACACTACCAGCTGTTCAGCCTACAATTCTGCATTTGCTTTCTTTTGGTCTATATATATACTTGCTCAAAAACTTAAAAAAAAGTGTGCAGTTTTAAAACCAGATTGTATGGATTACTGAATCATGGAACAGGAAAATCTCAGCAGTTTTTACCGGATTAATAGGCTGAAAATATCATCAATAAATAGGCAATGTACCTTTGCATGTACTTCCTCCATATATAGGCTGCCCGCAGGTAAGGCAGGAATAACCGCCTTATCCATCAATGATCCAACACCAACTTTGCTATCTGTTGAGCTATCATATATAGAAACACGGCACGTAACCGGAGTTGTTCCATCGGGAAACTCCAGGGGCAAATCTGCCACTGCAAATGCAATAAGAAGCTGAGAAGAAATGCTGTGAATGATGGGTATGCAGAAATGAATGTGACTATTTAGCAACATACCTTCCCCATTGTTGAAGAAATTTGTATATTGACTGGGGATAGGGAACGCAAATGATAAACCCTGCAAAATCTTGTGAGTAAGATAAACCCAAACAGACCAGGAAATGGAACATGGAACAAAATCTTGAAAGAAATGAAACAAAGCAAGGGCGATTTTTCATGACATACTGGATAGAAGAGGGTATACATGCCCCTCTCTTTATCATATATTCCAGGGAAAGTTGGTCCGAATAGAGCATACACAGACACAAAAGTGGCTAACGTCGATGGACCGCTGAAAGAATAGAAGGTAGAAGGAAATCTTCAGTAACACAGCACCGAACCTTTTGTTGAACGGCTAGAACAAAAAATAAATGGCCATGCCACATATAAGCTTTACTCGACCCAAGGGTTCTTGAATATAGACTAAACAGAAAAGAGCAAATGCCTAAAAGCTCCTCACCCAATTAAAGACGTCGCATAACGCAATTGCAGTCTCTTAACATCAAAAATCTCGATGAGACGTAGCCTCTGCAGGAGAAAAATGAAAGAACAAGATTTTCTGAAGGATGGTGATTTTTTTCACAAATCTCAAATGTAAAGTATGCACAAGTTTTTATACCATATCCTTTAAGTAATTTTTGCTGCAGAATTCAAATAACTACAGCACTTAACTACTGAAGGGTCTGCATTATACTTTCTATTTTCAACGAAGCATAAAACCACTATAATTTGGTTATATAAACATTTCAGTACAGTATTCAATACCAACAAACAAATGCTACTGTATACATGAATTCAGTACAAGTGAGATCAACGATGTCTACAATGCAACCAGAGTATCAAGGAAAACCCAAGCATATGACTGCGCCAACAGAAGCAAACCTGCGACCAAGGATCAAAGCGTAAGTGAAATCCATGATCCGGAAAGCTTATGACAAAGTCCAACTTTAGAGGCTCCTGGAATCACAAAATGATCAACACCAATCGGTTAAGGTCAATTTGGTGACTCTGGTAACACCAGACAAAGGCTGTCATCACAAACCTCATCGAAGTACTTCACGTGGACAACATCGTAAATGTTTGGCTGGTGTTCAATCTGCGCAAATGCATCGGAAATCGGCATTCCTGCACCGAACATCTTGTGTCAGAATTGGCAAAAAAAAAAAAATCGAAACTTTCAGCTAAGCGGTTGCTTAAAACGCAGGTTTCTCTCCCGTTGTCGCGTGCGGAGCGAAAGGAAGCAGCCGACGGGTTCGGAAATCGGATCCCAACCGACGCGGCGACGGCGGGTGGTTCGTTCGCTAGGGTTGTTGGGGGAACCTCACCGAGGGTGAAGGGGCCGACGCCGAGGCCGGGGCGGAGGTCGAGGGTGACGGCCCCCATGGCCGTGCCCTCGCAGCGCCGCCTCACCGGCACCGTCGCCGGGGACGGCGACCCGACCGCCGACCCGGGCCCTCCCCCCACCATCGCCGGTGACCTCTGCGTCTGCATCGCTGCGGCGGGCCTTCCTTCCCCTCGTCAGCCGGTTTGTTCCTCTCGCCGCTCCGATTGGGTTCGGGGATTCGCGTGGGCTTGCGTCTACTCCGATTCCTTCTTCTCGCCGACTAGTAGTAGTTTAGCTTAACGAGAAGCCAACGAACGGCGTGCGGGGCCGGCTTGTCAGTGTGAGGTCCGTGGACGCGGGCCCCACGCGTCAGTGGGGTTGGCGCCGGTTTCACACTTGGCACGGCCAACCGGTTGCTTTACTTGCTTGTGCTCACGTTATCACGTTATACGTTTTGCTTCCTCGTTAGGATTTTCTTTTTCTCTTATTATTATTATGTCACAGGAGCAGCTCAAAAGTGTACAAACAGGCATAAAATCCAATTAGAACACAAAGGGCTGTAGTGCGTGTCAACTCCGAAAAAGTAGCCTCGATCGCACGAGGCGATCTAAGGAGGCGACGAGGGTTCCCTTGAGCGTCGCCGGTTCTCTCTCTCTCCGTCTGCCGCTCCGGCGACGGGAGGGTGGGGGAACCTCGGGTCTAGTTGCTTGGTGGGCGTGTGGTAGGGTTAGGGTTAAGGGAGACGCTGCCGAGGCCGGTGCGGTGGTGTCACGTCGGAATAAGTTTCTCCGGGCTCCGTTCACGGTCGGGCGAGGCCTTTGCCTTCGTCTAGGAGCCAGCGGGGTGGGGGATCCTCGGATCTCATCGAGGTCGCGGGCTATGGTGACTGGAGGTCCATCGGCATTGGTCGTTTGGGTCCTCAGATGGGCGATGAATGCAAGGAGACGAAGACCCTTCTTCTTCCTTGTTGGTATGATTTGCTGTTGCTGTTCTTCTCCTTCCTCTACGCTGATGCTGGTGGGAGATCCTGCTTTGTCCAGGCGGATGGCCCGGGCGCGGTGCTGGACCGGTCGGATGACTCAAGTTCTCTTCCTTCCGGAAGGGACACTTTTCGCGGTACTCAAAGCCAAAGATGGCGACGGCTGTTGTAGGTGTGTTGGATTGATGTCCATGCCCTCTCAGCGCTGGTGTCAAGAAAGGAAGAAGAAGCGTGGCGGCAATTGTACCGTGGTCGAAGATGATGACCTGCTTGCGCCTGGTGGCAGATCCACCTGTAGGGGTCTTCTCTCAAGATTCGGGGATGATGACACAGGGCTCCGGAGATCTTCTTGTGTTATGGTTGTCTTAGGGTACTCTAGGTGTTCGTCGTCCTTTGTGTTTGCATTTCAGTGTGCTTGTAAGGGTCAACTACTTTGTACTGTTTCGTGATTTGAATGAAAAAAATCTCTCAAAAAAGGCATAAAATCCAATTGTGTTCAACACGCAAAGCCAGGCTTGAAGGATCAAGATCGAAATGATAAAACGGTTTTGTTTCTGCGGTGTGACAATCAAAGCTTTTGCACGATCTCACGGATTATTTATTTTCAAGTTCTTGAGTGTGATGTTAACATTTCAATTGTTTTTTTTTGTTCCAGCCTCTTGCTTTGGTACTTGATGAAATTACTGGAGTGTTGAATCCAAACAAGGAATTACTAACCCTTCATTTGGATGTAGACATTCAAGGGGTTGGCATTGAATTGGCACCAATGACAATATCTCATGGAATTGATAGTGATCTTCAATAGTAAATTTAGTGTTGGATGTTCATATATCTGTTTGAAGCTTGGGATCCAAAGGGGGCACCAATTCCAATTTGTGTTTGGATGGATAGAGTTTGGAATGGGTTGGCATTTAGCCGAGGAGCTCATGGGCGTGGCAACCTTACTCCATGGTGGGCAACCGCATGTGGTGGCCAATGTGGGAGGAGGGAGTTGTGGTTGTACAAGATGGGTGGTACGTGTAGCGCATGTGTAACTTAAGATGTCGCTGAGGCCTGTAGCGCTCGACTCCGAGCCAATGGCTTCCGCACTCGCCATTCCCATGCATGGGTCGATTCTGCCTAGAAGGTTGTGACGTTCATCGGGAAGAGATGGGGAACCAATGGCAGCATTCAGCAAAGGCAGAGATCCAACAAACGTCGTGGTAAGGAACCAGGGGCGTCATCATCGACAAACTCAAGTGATGGCGGTTGCTTGTGGGAAGGTCGGGGATGGATAGGGGAGCGTTGCCACCAGTCGGGAAGGCAACACCGATGGCCTGGGCGACGAGTGGGCCTGGAATTTGCGGCGAAGCCGTCGGTCGGGGAGGCGACGGCGGGGTGGATCAACATCGATCTCCTAGCACCGGTGAAGGAAACGACAATTCACACCCTTTTCTCTTTCACATGCGAGAACGAGAAGAGGTAAACTAGCCAATTCAATAGAACACGGAGGGTTGGGGTTACTTGTTACTTGTTAACAATTGTCTTGCTATCAAATTATCTATCAAAACTATCTTACAACACTTGCAAAGAATGTCTTGCTAAAAACCGCCTATCAATTTCTTCTACTCCTCGTTGGATTCGACACTCTTATTGAAAGGACTACGATTGATCCTCTAAACTTGTGAGTCATCACTCGGTCATGCTCAAGATTATGTGCTTAGAGACAAAAAAAGGGGAAGAATGCTTCCAAAACCTACTTCCTTTGTTCGGCTTTATTTGCTACCTCAAATTTTAAGCCTAAAATTAACAAAAAGTTTGAATAAACAAAGTATTAGTTATGTGACACCAAAGATATATTAATGGATTTATTCTTCTAAAGATTTTTCAATGATATAATTTTTGTGGCGTATAATTCAGAATTTATAGTCACATTTTGTGTCAAATAGGCACACATTCCACCGGGGGTGTTTATAAATTTGGATGAAGCAGATAGCAAATAACAAGTTTAGTTGTTAATTTGAATTGTTAAATAGTACCATATGAATAGTTCTTTTTGTTTAATTTGGTCATTAAGCTTGGAGCATAGCAACTGAAGTTGGCATGGTAACGGAAATGGAATTAAAAAATTCAACTAAAATAGTGTCATTTTTAATATACTTAGTAAACATTTGTAATTCAAATAGTAGAAAAAAAATTAATTAACAAACATCGACAAGTAAAATAGTAATGAATTAATAATTTAACAAACTTCAAAAACTAAACAAGTATCAACATTAAAATTGTTGGAAATGTGCCCTAAAGGCAATAATGTTGTATTGTTATATTTCCATATTCATAATTAAGAGTTTATATTCTATGCTATAACTACTATGATTCTCGAATGTGTGATTTAGTGGAAAACTCATATGCACGTGTGGAACGGTACTAAACATTCCTAGTATTGCCTCTAAGACTTGCTCAAGTGTTGTTTGTGATCGTGTTTTCCAGATCTTAGGATATAATTAGGTGTAACGACAGTCATAAAACAACATTGAGAATATGAAGTTAGAAGAACGATCATATTGAATCGACTCAAACTTCTTTGTTATACTTTCAGATAATATTGTCTGAAATCAATTGTTATAACACGGAGAGTTAACATATGTTGTATGTTCCTTAGACCATGAGAGTATCATTATCACTTCTTACCATACAATGAGCTTTGGGGTTGCTCAAAAGGCATATGTAACTACATGGTCATAACGACAATTTACAGGTTCATTGGAAAGTTTGACAAGGTACTAGATAGCTAGAGAATGGAATTTGCTCCATCGACGCTGGAGAGGTATTCTTAGGGCCCTCTTAGTGTGAAGGCATTCGTCATCATCTGGTCAGGCATATGTGACTATGTCACGGGGATGCCGGAACACATTAACGAGAAAGAGAACAAAACCGGTATAGTAGGCATGTGAATGGCTCAAGAGGATATTGATGCATCTCGGGATATGTAAAGTATTGTGAAGCAAAGGAGATATCATATCGTAACCAAAGGTTCACTCGAATATCATTCGTGTACTCATAGGGATCGATATGGATGTCCACGATTCCACTATCGGTCATTGAATGAAGAGGTTTCGTTCATCTCTATGAGTTACCGAACCTACGGGGTCACAAGCTGAAGGTAATCACGATATGTTGAGTGTTATTGTCTTAGTAGTGTGGGAGTAATGAGAACATATTTGTGAAATTGTTTCATTAATATTCAAATAGTTTGGAGAGGATCCAAAAGCGTTTGAGGGTCACCGGAAGGGTTTCAGAGACTATCGGGCAGTACCGGGTATTTGAAAGCACAACGTATCCCTAGGTGGTTTTGATAATTAATAACAACATATATTTCACTGGATTAATAATTTTATCAAGTATAGTGCAGGAAAAGTTCAATGAACGGATTGTCTAGGATTGTGAGGAGACCCCCTACATGCTTGGAACATCAATTGGTAAAAGCTTCAAGACTCTACATTTTGCGTTTATGTGAGAAATCACACTTGAGTCCATAGGAAAGCCAATATTATTCAAAGGGGATGAGGTATCCATGATGATCTGGTTGCTCAAGTGCTTAGAGATTAGCCACCAAAAACCCTCAAGATTTCTCCCACAATATATTCTGTCAAAACCCTAATAGACAAATTCGGTGCCACTGAGATTTCTATATCGTCCACACCGAGTTTCCCTTGGACATATTCCAGAGACAAACCCTAGCATCTCGGTGCAATCGAGAACACATTCGGTACAGCCGAAAAGTAGGTGCCAACTTTCTGTTGCCAATGTGTTAAATTTCAGAATTTCCGAGTTTTTCATTTCAATCTCACCAAGAATTGAATCTGCCCAAGCCCACCCGAATCGGTCTCACCGAGTTTTATATATCGGTCTCACCAAGAACCCAAAAATTTCCATATTTTTCACTAATCGGTGCAATCGATTTTTTGCTTTAGCTTCACCGAGTTGGGCAATAATATTGTAACGGTTGGATTATTGGAGATGCCTATATACCCATCCACCTCCCTCTTATTCGTAGAGAGAGCACTCAAAACAAGCCAACACTTCCCCCATCCATTTTTTGAGAGAGAACCACCTACTCATGTGTTGAGTTCAAGATCTTTGATAATCCCCGAGTGCAAGCAATCATCATAGCACTTTGCAAAGATGGAATTGATAGGTATGGAGTGTCGAACCCACAAGTAGATAAAGGTAAGATCAATATTCTCTCAAGTCCTATCTGCCACCGATACGACTCTACATACAAAGAACATTTGATTCTATCTAGTAACGAGAAATAAAACAACGTTGTGGGTATAAAGAGGATAGCTTTGCATGATATTGGAGAACTAAATATGAAAATAGTTGCTGCACTAAATAGAGTTAGAATATATCACAATATATTACAAATAACGAGTGTGGAATAATGATGGTATGGTGTGTGGAATCATCCTAGGCAATTGATAACAAGATCAGTAATCATTCTTGCAATTTTATACGAGGGAGAGGCATGAGCTAACATACTTTCCGTACTTGGATCATATGAGCTTATGATCGGATCTCTAGTAATTATCCGCAACTACTAGAAATCATTAAGGTAAACCCAATCATAGCATTAAACATCAAGTCCCCTTTACTCACATACGTAAACAATCTCCTTACTCGGGTGTAAGCATCTGTCACTCTAGCCACCCACTATAAGCGAATCATGAACATATTGCAACACCCTCCAGCGTGGATCCTTCACATGTGATCCTCATGGAAGGCACCTTAGGACAGCACCAAAATAAAACATACACTCAAACCAATTAAGATCATAAATCAACCCAAAGGACAACATAGATCTACTCAAACATCATAGGATGGCAACACATCATTGATTAATAATATGTGGCATGAAACTCCATGTTCAAGTAGGGGATTACAGAGGGGTGCGGGAGAGTGGACCGTCGAAAAGAGATGAGGAAGGTGATGAAGATGGTGATGTTGATGAAGACGTTCACCGTGGCGATGGCTCCCCCGGCGGCACTTCGGCACCACCCGAAGAGAGGGGGAGAGAGTCTCCCCCCATTAGGCCTCCTCCTCCACGGCCTCTCCCAAGATGGGAAGAGGTTCTCCCCTCTGGTCCTTGGCCTCCATGGTTCCCAAAGGGGCGAGATCCCCTCCGAGATTGGATCTCTCTCTCTGTTTATATCCTGCTTTTGCTATTGTTTTCTCTCCAGATTGGTTTTTCATTGATAAAGAGAGTTGAGGCTGTGGAGCGGGGGATCTCTCTTTATTTTGGGGGTTTCTGGGATTTATAGGATTTTTCAGCGTTGGAATCACGCGCAACGGAGCCACGTGGGCCCCACCACATATCAGGCCACGACCCCCCTCGGGGGCCACGCCCTGATGGCTTGTGGCCCAAGGGTAGCTCCCCTCCGGTGGTTCTTTGCTCCAATATTGCTTATTTCCTCTAGAAAAAAATCACAAAAAAGTTGTGGGCAATTCCGAGAACTTTCATTTTCTGCACAAAAATAACACCACGGTAATTCTGCTGAAAACAGCATCAGTCCGGGTTAGTTCTAGATAAATCATATAAAGTGCATCAAAACCATATAAAAGTATTGTAAACATAAGCAAATATGGCATGAATACTTCATAAAGTATCGATATATTGGAGACGTATCAACATCCCCAAGCTTAATTCCTACTCGTCCTCGAGTAGGTAAACGATAAAAGAAATGATTTATGAAGTGTGAATGCTAGCAAAGTGTATAAGTTTGATCAATGTTACTTCCAACCACTTTTTCTAGCATCGTAAAACAACAACTTGAAAGTGCGTTATATCGACTAGAGGGGGGTGAATAGGTGATTATTACAAATTCATCACTTGTGGAATTTCAAATTTGAGGAATTTGAAATGTGATGAATAACTAGCAGCGGAATAAGTACTCAAGTGCATGAGGAACATAGTAACAACATAGTCTTCATGATGAAATGAAACATGCATAGATTACAAGTAGTGTGACACAGGATAAGCAGTGATGAACAAGGTAACTTGAAGAATTTGAGGTGAGGAAAATGTGAAAGTCTTTAGTCAAATTCTTCAAACAGTAACAATCAATTTCATCAACAAGTTTATGAGGAACAGAGGGGTTGAGGAAATAGAAGCAGGTAGCTCGATGAAGACAATGGTTTGATGACCCAGTTCCAACTGATGTGACAGTCGTACATCTGGTTTGGAGCGGCCTGGTATTTAAACCAGAGGACACACAGTCCCAGGACACACGGTCCTTACCGTATTCTCCTTGAGCTAGGTCACACAGTCCTCGCCCAACACTCGTGGTAAGTCTTCAGGGTAGACTTCCAAAACCCTCACAAACTGGTCACCCGACGATCCACAATTTACTTTTGGATGCTCTAGACCAAGGTCACTTCGTGATCCCCAATTGACCGCAGGATGCACTAGACCATGACGCCTAACCGTCTGGAGGATGCATAGTCCTCAAAGGTAACAAGCGTCGGTTCCACACAGGAATTTCTTCAGTGATGCTCAATCACTTTAGGTTTGGTGGTTTAGTTGTGGGTTTTTCCTCACTGATGATTTTCTCTCAAGTCCTTGGAGGATGGGTTGCTCTCAAATGACAAGTGTTAGTTCTCTCTCGGAGCAGCCAACCAACTAGTGGTTGTGGGGGTGGCTATTTATAGCCAGGGTGCAACCTGACATGATAAGACATAAATGCACCCAATGATATGACTGTTATGTGGATGTTATGATTGGGGACAGCTAGCGCTAAGCACAACAACGGTCGGAATTTCAAACTATGAAAGTACTTAGGCTTATCATGTTCCTCACTTGTCGGGAATTTGCACTAGCGAAATCCTAACTCCTCAGTCAGATCAATTTCCTCAGAGACCAGAAGAACTTCGTCTCTGTCACTGATGAATTTGACTGAACCGCAAGAGATTTCCAAAGGCTTCACTCGAAGGTTGTATAAATTGAGGATTTTGGAGTTGAGCATTAGTTGGAAATTTTCCTTAGTGTTACCTCGGCCCCCTTTAACAGTACGATGTTTCCTATGACCCAAAGAAAGGAAATGAAACTACGAAAACAAAGTCTTCATGCTTCATAGTCCTTGTTCATATCTTCAAGGTCGCACCAACTTCTTCATGTTCAATGTCTTCAGGGAATACCAAAGTCTTCACCAAAGTCTTCACCAAAGTCTTCACCAAAGTCTTGAGTTGAAGACATACGTTTTTAGGGGTTGATAATCTCCGAATATATAAAACTCCTCATTGACTTATAGAGCCTGTGTACACTCATAAACACATTAGTACCTTAACCTATAAGTCTTCAATACACCAAAATCACTAAGGGGCACTAGATGCACTAAGAATCTCCCCCTTTTTGATGATTGATGACAAATAGGTTAAGTTTTCAACGAGGATAAACATATGAAGTGAAAGTACAAAGTTTTGAGGAATTTGATTGCAAGATATAGAAGAACTCCCCCTGAAGATGTGCATATTTGAGGAATTTGCTTTGGACTGCAAATGCACATGGCAGGTTAAAACATGGAGAACTCCCCCTATATCTTGTAATTCATACATGCATTTGAACATATGATATGAAGAATTTGAATTGTGTGAGGAAAATGGTGTCTGACGAAATTCAGCATGTATGCATTAAGGTACTTGAGGAAATAAACATGCGAGGAAATAGTTCCAAAATATCAGACCACCATTGGACTTACGTTTACAACTCAATCAACAAAAGCTTCAGAAGAGCGAGAGTTGTAACTTAAACAAAAATAGCCCATATAGAGAGACCCGCTTGAAGACTAACTCAAATTTTCTCCCCCTTTGTCATCGAAGACCAAAAGGGATGAAAAAGTGAGGACTAATGCCCCTTGAAGAATTTCATCTTGTTGGTGAGGAAGGAGTGCCAACGATGTCGGGGTCGTTTGTCGATGCAAGGCCTGTCGCAGTGTCGTCAATGTCTTCATCCTCATCGCGCTCTTGAGATGAAGAATATAAACTTGCGACCATCATAGGAACTTGAACTTTCTTGAATTTCTTCTGTGGTCGATGAGCCCAGTCAGGATGTTCCTCAAAGTTCAGCTCGTTCAGTTCTTCAGGAGTTGAGAGGTGAGACAGGACAACCCAAGTGCGCTTGAGGTTTTGATGTGCATGGTAGTGATTTCTCTTCACAGAGTTCTAATTCACAATCATGTTTTGCACAATGTACCCAAGTTGACACTTTACCCATTTGTGATTGCGATCGACTTTCTGATGAAGATTTATTAGAAGTTCACGATCAGTCATCACATGTGGGGCAGGCTCTTGAGGTCTTTGAGCTGAGGCCTTTGCTTCTGAGTCCTGAGTTGCAGTGTCATCATTGGTAGAGAAGGAAGCAACTTTGCAAAACTGTCCATCCAATGGTCGATTGCCTTCATCAATGACCGCCTTGACTTTTGCTTCCACTAAGTCAATTGTTCTACTGATGACTTCGATTGGAGGCAGGAAGCCAAAGTGGTTCTGGAAATCAGCCTTGAAGGGAACTGAAGACTTTGCCCTGATGAATTTCATAATCCAAGCCGCATAAGGCTTCTGTTCGAATGGGGCATGAGCAGCATTGGCTAAAGTCCTCATGAAGAAATCGTGGAAGTTGATGGGAATCCCATGAATGATGTTGAAGAGCATATTCTTCATGATTCCCTCCACTTCTTGTTCATCTGAATCATGGCCCTTCTGAGGACATAGAGTATTTGTGAGTATGCGGTAGACCGTCCTGGGCACATATAGCAGATCCTTCACAAGAAAGGTTTTCCGTTGAGGCTTTCCAGGAGGCAAAGTCTTCATCAGCACTTGCATCGGCTGATTCGGAAGTGCAGGCTCATCAAACAGTCTGCGAGCTTCATCTGAGGGAATTGGAACGGGTACATACTAAAGCAATTCAGAAGCTTGAGCAGTGAAGTGAGTTGATCCTATCATCCAGTCCAAAACCCAGGAGTTGATGTATGAAGCATTACCACCGATATGCAGTGTGGCATAGAACTGAAGGATTAGTTCTTCATTTTAGTTGCATATGTCGACGCAGAAAGGAAGAATGCCTGCATCGTGAAGAACTTGGAGCATTGGTGTGAACGATGGAAGTGTTTCCATGTCAGGATGAGGAATTTGGTGGTGCTCGAAGATTTTCTTCTTCTCGAACAGGACTGATGCATAGTAGTTGAGCTGAGTTGCCGTCCAGAATCCTCTACGACCGGCCCATGCAAAGTCATAAGGATTTGGACCTGTGAAGAACATGTGCTCATTGAAGAAATTGCTCTTGAGGAATTTGGGGCGCGCTGAGCCTTTGAATGGCATTCTCGGCTTCGGTTGAAGATTTGGCTTGAAGCGGCCCTTGATCTCCTTTGGCATAGGAGGAACTTCTTCAGACTGAACAATTTGGAGGGTTGGTTCCTCAATTGCAGCTGGAATTTCTTCAGTAACTTGGGTGGTCTGATCAGCAGATTCTTCATGTATTTCTTTAGTTGGAGCAGGCGACTGAGGAATCTATGTCAAAGGTGTAGTCATTGATGAATTTGGGTGTACCGATTCCCAATATTCATCGTTGATGACAGGAGTTGTATTGTCAATGTCTACATCCTCATCAATTTCTTCAACACCGGCCTCTTCAGCAGTGAACTAAGGTTGGGGCGATGATACCTTTGGAGTTGAAGCAATGTCTTCAACTTCAATTTCTTCATCAATCTGCTCTGTCGAAGCAGCAGAGTGATCTTCATCTTCTTCATCTGGGATGACATAGTCAATCCCAAATGGTACAAGTTCATAAGCCGGTGCAGAGGAGAGTGGTGTAGCATCAATGGGTCCAGTTGAGGAACTTGGCATAGTCTTCAACTTCTTCATAGTTGAGGATCCTGATTCTGATGCTTTTCTCTTAAGAGTCTTTTCCTCTGTAGTTTTAGCTTCTTCAGGCACGACTGATGCAGTCGCCCTGGTGAGTTCAGGTTCTTCAAGCATAGCAAAAACTTCAGCTTGCCTTTCAGTTTCTTCAGGCACAATTGTGGTGGTTGTCCTTGTTGGGGAACGTCACATGGGAAACAAAAAATTTCCTACGCACACGCAAACCTATCCATGGTGATGAGCATCTACGAGAGGGAGAGTGGATCTACATACCCTTGTAGATCGCTAAGCGGGAAGCGTTAAGAAATGCGGTTGGTGTAGTCGAACTTCTTCGCGATCCAAATCGCCGAGCGTCCCGCGATCTAATCATGAACCGTCCCGCGATCTCGTCACGATCCGTCCCGCGATCCGATCACGAACGTCCCGTGGCCTTGATCACGATCCTTCCGATCTAGTACCGAACGGACGGCACCTCCGCGTTCAACACACGTGCAGCTTGATGACGATCTCCACCGTCTTGATCCAGCAAGAGAAGGTGGAGAGGAGAGAGAGTTCACCGGCAGCGTGACGACGCTCCGGTGATGGTGGTGGAGTAATTCCGGCAAGGCTTCGCCTAAGCACTGCGGAACTACGATCTAGAGGAGAAACTATGCACCGGTGGAACGGGTAGCACGTGGCCGGAAATTCTGTCCAAAAACCACCCAATCCACTAGTATATATAGGAGGAGAGGAGAGGAGAGGCAGCCAAGGCCTTTGGGTCGGCCAAAATAGGAGGTGGGAAGCAATCCTACTTCACCTCCAATCCTAGTTGGAGTAGGATTGCCTCCTATTGGCTGATTTTCCACTTTTTGCTTTAGGACTTTCTCTCCTGCGCCATGGGTCTTTGTGGCTATTTTCCCAGCCCACTAAGGGCTGGTTAATACTCTCCCACAGTCCATGGACCTATTGGGGTCGAAGTACCCCTCCCGGAGGTCTCCCGGTACACTACCGGCACTCCCGGTACACTACCGGCACTCCCGGTACACTACCGATGAGCCTGAAACTTTTCCGGAAACCAAACTGGGACTTCCTATATATGAATCTTTACCTCCGGACCATTCCGGAGCTCCTCGTGATGTCCAGGATCTCATCCGGGACTCCGAACAAACTTCGGTCACCACCATACATAACTCTACACTACCGAAACGTCACCGAACCTTAAGTGTGCAGACCCTGCGGGTTCGAGAACTATGTAGGCATGACGGAGACACCTCTACAGTCAATAACCAATGGCGGGACCTGGACGTCCACATTGGTTCCTACATATTCTACGAAGATCTTTATCGGTCGAACCTGTATGTCAAGGATTCAGTTAATCCCGTATAACGTTCCCTTTGTTCTTCGGTATGTTACTTGCCCGAGATTCGATCGTCGGTATCTCCATACCTAGTTCAACCTCGTTACCGGCAAGTCTCTTTACTCGTTCCGTAATACAAGATCCCACAACTAACAATTAGTCACATTGCTTGCAAGGCTTATTGTGATGTTGCATTACCGAGTGGGCCCCGAGATACCTCTCCGTTACACGGAGTAACAAATCCCAGTCTCGATCCATGCCAACTCAACAGACACCATCGGAGATACCTGTAGAGCACCTTTATAGTCACCCAGTTACGTTGTGACGTTTGATACACACAAGGCACTCCTCCGATATCCGTGAGTTGCATGATCTCATGGTCATAGGAACATATACATTGACATGCAGAAAACAGTAGCAATAAATAGTAGCAATAAACAATAGCAATAAACTGACATAGTGACCAGTTCCTTTGCAATGAAAGCACTCAGTTTCTGGCTTAGGTCCATGCTTAGGCTTCTTTGTAGGAGTAGCAACTGCTTTGCCATCCTTCTTGGTTTTACCCTTCTTGCCTTTGCCTTTGTCGTTTTTCTTGAAACTAGTGGTTTCATTGACCATCAACACTTGATGTTCTTTCTGGATTTCAGACTCAGCGACTTTCAGCATCGCAAACAGCTCGGTGACTGACTTGTTCATCCTGTGCATGTTATAGTTCATCACAAAGCTCTTGTAACTAGGTGGCAGCGATTGAAGAACTCTATCAGTGATCGCCTCCGGCGGAAGGGTAATTCCCAACTCCACTAGACGGTTTGAGTACCCAGACATTCTGAGTATGTGCTCACTAATAGACCCGTTCTCCTCCATATTGCAAGCATAGAATTTATCGGAGGTCTCATACCTCTCGATCCGGGCATTCTTCTGAAAGATAAACTTCAACTCCTGGAACATCTCATATGCTCCATGACGTTCAAAACGTCTTTGAAGTCCCGGTTCTAAGCCAACAATATTGCACACTGAACTATTGAGTAGTCTCCAGCACGAGCCTCCCAAGCGTTCTTAACGTCTTCGGAGGTCATGTCTTCTGGCTGGTCACCAAGCGGTGCATCAAGGACATATGACTTCTGGGAAGCCGTGAGGATAATCCTCAGATTACGGGCCCAGTCAACAAAGTTACTTCCATCATCTTTCAATTTAGCTTTCTCTAGGAACGCATTAAAATTCAGGGGTGCTACTGCGCGAGCCATTGATCTACAACATAAATATGCAAAGGTTACTTAGACTATTGTTCAAGATAATGAGTTTAGTTAATCAAATTACTAAAGCTCTCACTCAAATTGACATCCCTCAGGTCATCTGAGTGTCACATGATCCAAATTCACCAACTCAAGTCCGATCATCACGTGAGTTAAGGTGGCTTCAATGGTGAACATCATTATGTTGATCATATCTACTATATGACTCATGTTCGACCTTTCGATCTCTTGTGTTCCGAGGCCATGTCTGTACATGCTAGGCTCGTCAAGTTTAACCCGAGTGTTCTGCGCGTGCAAATCTGTCTTGCACCCATTGTATGTGAACGTAGAATCTATCACACCCAATCATCACGTGGTGTCTCGACACGACGAAATTTCGCAACGGTGCACACTCGGGGAGAACACAATTTATCTTGAAATTTAAGTGAGGGATCACCTTATAATGCTACCGTCGTACTAAGCAAAACAAGGTGCATAAAAGGATTAACATCTCATGCAATTCATAAGTGACATGATATGGCCATGAACTTGTGTTTAAGATCTCCATCTTCAAAACATCGGCATGATCTCCATCGTCACCGGCACAACACCCTGATCTCCATCATCTTGATCTCCATCAACGTGTCGCCATCGGGGTTGTCACGCCCTGCAAGCTTCTACTACTATTGCTACCGTAGCGATAAAGTAAAGCATTACATAGCGCTTAATGATTGACACGCAGGTCATACAATAATTAAAGGCAACCCTATGGCTCCTGCCGGTTGCCGTACTCATCGACATGCAAGTCGTGAAATTCTATACATCACATGATCATCTCATACATCACATATATCTCATCATGTAATTGGCCATATCATATCACAACATACCCTGCAAAAACAAGTTAGACGTCCTCTAGTTGTTGTTGCAAGTTTTACGTGGCTGCTACGGGCATTTAGCAAGAACGATTCTCACCTACGCAAAGCCACAATGGTGATACATAGTTTGCTTTTCAACCTTCTCAAGGACCGCCTTTGTCGGATCTGATCCAACTAAAGTAACAGAAACTGTCACCCGCAAGCCATCTAAGCAACAATTGCGTCGAGGGAACCGGTCTCTCGTAAGCGTACGAGTAATGTTGGTCCGGGCCGCTTCATCTCACAATCCCGCTGAAACAAAATCCGACCAAGGGAGGAAGCAATCTAAGCATCAACGCCCACAAAAGTTTTGTGTTCTACTCGAGATCTCATCGAACCATCAACCTCGCTCATGATGCCACTGTTGGGGAACGTTGCATGGGAAAAAAAATCCTACGCACACGCAAACCTATCCATGGTGATGAGCATCTACGAGAGGGAGAGTGGATCTACATACCCTTGTAGATCGCTAAGCGGGAAGCGTTAAGAAACGCGGTTGGTGTAGTCGAACTTCTTCGCGATCCAAATCGCCGAGCGTCCTGCGATCTAATCATGAACCGTCCCGCGATCTCGTCACGATCCTTCCCGCGATCCGATCACGAACGTCCCGTGGCCTTGATCACGATCCTTCCGATCTAGTACCGAACGGACGGCACCTCCGCGTTCAGCACACGTGCTGCTTGATGACAATCTCCACCGTCTTGATCCAGCAAGAGAAGTTGGAGAGGAGAGTGAGTTCACCGGTAGAGTGACGGCGCTCCGGTGATGGTGGTGGAGCAATTCCGGCAGGGCTTCGCCTAAGCACTGCGGAACTACGATCTAGAGGAGAAACTATGCACCGGTGGAACGGGTAGCACGTGGCCGAAAATTCTGTCCAAAAACCACCCAATCCACTAGTATATATAGGAGGAGAGGAGAGGCAGCCAAGGACTTTGGGTCGGACGAAATAGGAGGTGGGAAGCAATCCTACTTCACCTCCAATCCTAGTTGGAGTAGGATTGCCTCCTATTGGCTTATTTTCCACTTTTTGCTTTAGGACTTTCTCTCCTGCGCCATGGGCCTTTGTGGCTGTTTTCCCAGCCCACTAAGGGCTGGTTAATACTCTCCCACAGCCCATGGAACTCTTGGGGTCGAAGTACCCCTCCCGGAGGTCTCCCGGTACACTACCGGCACTCCCGATACACTCCCGGCACTCCCGGTACACTACCGATGAGCCCGAAACTTTTCCGGAAACCAAACTGGGACTTCCTATATATGAATCTTTACCTCTGGACCATTCCGGAGCTCCTCGTGACGTCCGGGATCTCATCCGGGACTCCGAACAAACTTCGGTCACCACCATACATAACTCTACACTATCGAAACGTCACCGAACCTTAAGTGTGCAGACCCTGCGGGTTCGAGAACTATGTAGACATGACGGAGACACCTCTACGGTCAATAACCAATGGCGGGACCTGGATGTCCACATTGGTTCCTACATATTCTACGAAGATCTTTATCAGTCGAACCTCTATGTCAAGGATTCAGTTAATCCCGTATAACGTTCCCTTTGTTCTTCGGTATGTTACTTGCCCGAGATTCGATCGTCGGTATCTCCATACCTAGTTCAACCTCGTTACCGGCAAGTCTCTTTACTCGTTCCGTAATACAAGATCCCGCAACTAAAAATTAGTCACATTGCTTGCAAGGCTTATTGTGATGTTGCATTACCGAGTGGGCCCCGAGATACCTCTCCGTTACACGGAGTAACAAATCCCAGTCTCGATCCATGCCAACTCAACAGACACCATCGGAGAGACCTGTAGAGCACCTTTATAGTCACCCAGTTACGTTGTGACGTTTGATACACATAAGGCACTCCTCCGATATCCGTGAGTTGCATGATCTCATGGTCATAGGAACATATACATTGACATGCAGAAAACAGTAGCAATAAACTGACACGATCATATGCTACGTTTGTAGTTTGGGTATTGTCCATCACATCATTCTCCCAATGATGTGATCCCATTATCAAATGACATCTCATGTCCATGGCTAGGAAACCTTAACCATCCTTTGATCAACGAGCTAGTTCACTAGAGGCATACTAGGGACATTGTGTTGTCTATTTACCCACACATGCAATGTGTTTCCATTCAATACAATTATAGCATGGATAATAAAAGATTATCATGAACAAGGAAATATAATAATAAACACTTTATTTATTGACTCTAGGGCATATTTCCAACAGTCCTAGCATGGTCATCAGTGGTCTTTGTTTCCTCAGCAGCACTGGCTAATGCTTCTGGTGCAAAAGCATTTTCATTAGCAGTCACATCGGGCTGAGCAGTTTCATCAGCAGCCTGAGGAATTTCATCACCTTGAGGAATCTCAGCAGCCTAAGGATTTTATGGTTGCGATAGAGCTGCAACCCTTATGTTGTGATCCTTCACAGCAGCTTGAGCAGCCCTGACAAATCTCACCTTGGTGCCCTTCCATTCAGCACCATACCTTTCTTGATCCTCAGAGAGTGTGCGAATTTCAGACTGAACTGTGACAAGTTGATTAGGGGTCAAGTTCATCACATTGTCTCTCAGAAACTTTTCTTTCCTGGCCCTGTTCCTCTTAGCTCTCTGAGCTTGTTCTATTTTCCATTTTTCTTTAGAAATGAAGTGGGTGAGGACATGGTCCACACCAAGAGGCAGGTTTAGTGAAGAAAGTGGGGTGTTTGGATCTTCATGCCATATATCGATGAAGTTGAGGATCATCTTGGGATCCAGCATGAGAGGAACAGAGCTTCCCTTGGCTATAGCAGCCCTCTACTGACTTTGCCTGATGATTTCTTCCAGTTCTTCATCATCAGCTTCATCCTCCTCCTTAGATCCTGAGGGTACAGTTACCACAGCTTTGCTTGTGTGAGGACTTGGTCTTTGACCTCATCCAGCCATTTTCTTTAGCTTCAACACAGTAGGACTAGTTGAGGGCTTTGCTGTAGTAGAGGGGCTTGCCGAGATCTTTGGAACTTTTGAGAATCCCTCAGTCCTCTTACATGATGCCAGATGCACAGGGGTTGAGGACTTTGCAGCTGCAGCAGACGACCGAGCAGCAACAATACCAGCATCTGAGGCCTTTGTAGGTTGAGGCCTTTGGACTTGAGGAATCTGATGTGATGGTTTTTGAGGTTGAATAACTTGTCTTCACAGCAGATTTATTCATCATTGTTTTCTTCAGAGCACTTGTAGAGGTTCCGATAGAGGCAGCAGCAGTAGCAGAAACTTCATTGAATTTCTTCACTGCCTCTTTGGCTTTCCTCGCCAATTTGGCTTGCTGCTTCTCCCACATATGAGGAAAGTCCTCACCAGTCTTGAGACTAGTGGGATCAGCAATTTGATTTTGAGCCAGGGGAGGCCTGCTGCAAGGAGGTTTCACAGCGAAGTTCATCATGTATTTAGGAGTTACATAACGATATTCCTTCCATTCCCTTGCCCATCTCCTCTCAATTTTCTGCAGACGAATTTCTCTCTGCTTGGTCGTTTCTTTGTCATGAGTTTCTTCATTGTGTGTGCAGTGTTCCTTATACAGGTCACCTGGAATCTCAAAAGCAGTGTGAACATCTGACTTCTTTCCGTCGGCCATTTTCTTCACCTGAGGAATTTGAACTCTTGAGGACTCTGAAGAAGTACACAGTTTTTCCTCAAGGAATGCTGCAAATGAGTTAAGTTGATGAGAACCTAGTGATTCATCAACGGACATGTTGTACCTATGAACAGAGTATAGGTGCGAGGAAATTGAAGAGGTCATATGTATTCTTAGAATTTTTTAAATAAAAGTAGGTGTGAGGAATTTGACCATGGGTGTCTTGAGGAATTTCACTAAGTGTTCTTTGTCTTAGGTTCCCGAGTTGTGCAAATTTTGAGGAATCACACAATTGAGGAATCTTGAAGAAAATCATTACTTAGGGAAAATCATCAAGTATATGAAGATGTAAGGTGCTTTAGAATAAGATTCATGAAGAATAAACACCTTTTGAGAAATATGAAGAACATTTGAATATCAAACAAGGGCAGTAAAAATAAATTTTATTTACCCTGGTGAAGAACACGACGAACTGAGAAATGAGATTGGGAAGTTCGTCAGTTCAGATCTCCCACGCCCTAGCTTGGCAGATGGAGACAGCTACAACGGCGGCAGAATGAAGACTTCCGTGGTCGATGTGAGTACGGCGATGGCGAGTTCGAGGCAGTGAAGCTCTTCCACACCGGCGTCGATGACTTTAGCGGCGGTGCTAGGTTGGAGCTCGGGAGAGAGTAGAGATGAGGAGTAACCGAGCATAGTTGAAGGGGAGGGGGTATTTATAGTGGAAGTGAAAACCAATCCGCCCAAAGATTTTGGATAGGATTGCCCTTGACCCTTGCTCTCCACGCGACAGGTGTCACCCACGTACTGAGAAGTGGCGATAGTGGGGGATCGTGGGTTATCCAGTCACGGGAATCGGAATTGTTTGAGCGGGAACCGCCGAAAATTTTGATAGTGAAAATTTCAAAGTTTCCATTCGCAAATTCTTCAGCTGTCAAGGACACAGTGAAGAATTTGAACGAGTTTCAAAGTAGAACGCATATGAAGAATTTGTGAACAGGCTGGGTTGAGTTTAGCATAGAGAGGGAAGGGGTCCGATCACATTCACTTAGATGAAAATCAACTTGAAGAATTAGCAATAAGTGAATGTTGTTGAGGACATTGAAAACTCATATATATATATATATATATATATATATATATATATATATATATATATATATATATATATATATATAGTCAATGAAGAACATGAGTTTCAAAGTTTGAAGAATTTGAAAAGTTGAGGAATTTGAAAAACTTGAGGAATTTGCAAATTTTAAGAATTTGCAAAATGACGAAAAATTCAATTTTGAAGAATTTCAACTTTGGTTGGTGGCGTGACCCACCGTATAAGAATGATGATTTCAGACACTGCGTACCATTGTCGTAGGGTTCTGAGAATCAAATTCTTCATTAATTTCTTCACACTTAGAGGGTTATTCTTCATTGATTGAAGAAAAACGTTACTTCGTGTGTTGCACATCTAAGTCATCAATTTTGCATAAGTGTTAGGATGTGTGTCCTGTTTCAAAGAAGATTCGAAGATTCTAAGATGTTTAGCTCACACCGCAACTTGCAAAATCTCTTTTCATCCAAGGGCTTTGTGAAGATATCGGCCAGTTGTTCTTTAGTGGGGATGTGGTCGATGGAGATGTTGCCCTTGAGTACATGATCTCGAAGAAAGTGATGACGAATCTGGATGTGCTTGGTCTTGGAGTGCTAAACTAGGTTGTAAGCAATCTTGATGGCACTCTCGTTGTCGCAGTAGAGAGGCACATTCTTCAACTTGATGTCGTAGTCCTTGAGGGTTTGCTTCATCCATAGTAACTGAGCACAACATGAGCCAACAACAATGTACTCAACTTCAGCAGTAGAGAGTGAAACGCGGTTCTGCTTCTTCGAGGACCAACAGACTAAGGACCGTCCAAGGAAATGACATGTGCCTGAGGTTGACTTGCGATCCACACGATCTCCAGCATAGTCAGCATCAGAGTATCCGACGAGGTGAAGATTTGAGCCCTTGGGATACCATAATCCAAGTGTTGGTGTGTGAGCTAAGTATCGAAGAATATGTTTCACAACCTTATGGTGTGATTCCTTCGGTGTTGCTTGGAATTGGGCACACATGAAAACACTTAGCATAATATCAGGCGTAGATGCACATAGATACAATAATGAGCCAATCATGGAGAGGTATACTTTCTGATCGAAATCTTTACCATTTTCATCAGTGCAGAGGTGTCCTTTTGAAGGCATTGGAGTTTTGACGCCTTTGCAATCTTGCATGTCGAATTTCCTCAGAACATCCTTGAGGTACTTCTCTTGGGAGATGAAAATGCCATTGTCTTGCTGACGAATTTGAAGACCTAATAAGAATTTCAACTCTCCCATCATAGACATTTGATATTCTTCACTCATCATATAGGCAAATTCATCACTGTAAAGTTTGTTAGTACAACCAAACATAATATCATCTATGTATATTTGGCAAATGAACAGTTCATTGTCATAGGATTTTGTGAAAAGAGTAGGGTCGAGTGAACTGGGTTTGAAGCCTTTCTTCATGAGGAATTCCTTCGGAGTGTCATACCACGCCCGAGGGGCCTGCTTGAGGCCATAGAGAGCCTTGTTGAGTCTGAAGACTTTGTTAGTATGTTTAGGGTCTTCAAAACCTGGGGGTTGAGCAACATATACTTCTTCCTCAAGCTTACCATTGAGTAATGCACTTTTCACATCCATTTGATATAAGATGATATTATGATGGTTAGCATAAGCAAGCAATATGCGAATAGCTTCAAGTCTAGCATCAGGTGCAAATGTTTCATCAAAGTCAATTCCTTCAACCTGTGTGTAGCCTTGAGCTACAAGACGAGCCTTATTCCTCACCCCAAGGCCATTTTCATCTTGCTTGTTGCGGTAGATCCACTTGGTACCTATGATGTTGTGCTTGTGAGGATCTGGCCGCTTGAAAAGTTCCCACACGTTGTTGAGCTTGAATTGATGCAATTCCTCTTGCATAGCTTGAATCCACTCAGGCTCCTTGAATGCTTCGTCAACTTTGGTGGGCTCTATGATAGAGACAAAGGCAAAGTGCCCACAAAAGTTAGTTAAATGTGAAGCTTTTGAGCGAGTGAGGGGACCTGGTGCATTTATGTCATCGATGATTTTGTCAATCTGCACTTCATTTGCAACTCTTGGATGAGCAGGTTGACGTGGCTGAGGATTTTCATCAGCACCATTTTCTTCAGGTGTATTAGCATGAAAGTCTTCATTCGTTGGAATGATTTCCTTAGTGGGTATGACATCTTCAGTAGCCTTTAGCTGAATGGATTCCCCAGGAGACTGTTCATCTAACACAGAAGGCAGGTGCTCTCTTTGTGAGCCATCAGTTTCATCAAATCACACATCTATAGTTTCAACAACCTTGTGATGGTAGGTGTTGAAGACTCTGTAGGTGTGCGAGTTCCGTAACCAAGCATAAAACCTTCATGTGCTTTTGGTGCAAATTTTGAACTGTGGTGAGGATCTCTAATCCAGCATTTTGCACCGAAGACTTTGAGATAACTTACATTGGGTTTCTTGCCAGTCATAAGTTCATATGAAGTCTTCTTGAAGAATTTGTGAAGATATACCCTATTGATGATGTGGCATGCAGTATCAATTGCCTCAGGCTAGCGACGAGGAGTCTTGTATCCATCAAGCATGGTGCGAGCCATCTCAACAAGAGTCCTGTTCTTGCGCTCCACGACGCCATTCTGCTGAGGAGTATAAGGGGCGGATAACTCATGAGTAATGCCAAGTTCATCAAGGTATTCATCAAGATTAGTGTTATTTAACTCAGTCCCATTATCACTCATAATATGCTTGATCTTGACGCCTAAGTTGGTGAAGGCCCTTGAAGCAAATCGTCTGAAGACATCTTGCACTTCAGTTTTGTATAGAATAATATGCACCCAAGTGTAACGAGAGTAATCATCAACAATAACAAAGCCATACAAACTTGAATAATTTTTTAGTGTGGAGTAATGAGTGGGGCCAAAGAGATCCATGTGAAGCAATTCAAAGGGTTGAGTCGTGGTCATGATTGTCTTCGAGGATGCTTGGATCTGGTCATCTTTCCAGATTCACATGCACCGCAGAGGTGGTCCTTGAGGAATTTGACACCCTCGATGCCAATGACGTGTTTTTTCTTCACGAGCGTGTGCAAGTTCCTCATACCCACATGTCCAAGTAGTCGATGCCACAACCAGCCTTCTGAAGACTTTGCAAGTAAGCATGTGGCAGGATGAGGACCTGTAGAGAAATAAACAATATACAAGTCTCCTCTCCTAAAGCCTTCGAAGACTTTGGAATTGTCAGATTCCATCATGACAACACAATGATATTTTCCAAATACAACAACCATATCAAGATCACAAAGCATTGAGACAGATATAAGGTTGAATCCGAGGGATTCGACCAACATCACCTTATCCATGGTTCGGTCCTTAGAGATTGCAACCTTACCAAGTCCCAATACCTTGCTTTTTTTCCTTTGTCTGCGTAGGTAATATGCTTTAGAGGAGATGGAACAAGTGGCAAATTCATCAGTAGATTCTTGTCACCAGTCATGTGGTTTGTGCATCCACTATCGAGGACCCACTCAGTAGCTTTTGGAGTATGATCTTGCAGATGAATTAGTACGACTTATGAACTCATATGCTTTAGAGTGAAGAATATGACATCAATTTCATTAGATAGAATTTCATCACACAAGATAGTAAGCAAGTAGTGCGAGGACATGAGAAATGAGGAATTCATTTCTGCATGATTAGCTTGCGTCCTTTCAAGCATTTCCTCAGGTCTCCAGCAAATTCATCAGATGTTCAAATTCATCTGGAGACCTGATCCTGCATAAGATATTAGTTCAATTTCTTCACCACCCACATCTAGAGGGGTGGCAAAGAGTTCATCATTCTGCGAGCACCATACGAGAAGGAAGGCATTGAAGCAAGTGCGCTTCGTTTCACAGGGCGAGGGTTAGAGTACTAAATGAATAAGCAGAGAAATTCTTCGAGGACTTATGAACATAATGGTTTGAAGAATAATACACATATTCATAACTCTTAGATTTTCCCTGCGAAATAGAGGCATTAGCACGAGAATGATATTTTTGACCATTTGAGGAATTTGGTCCAAGTGAAGACTTTGGTCCATGTGAGGAATTTGATCTGGGGTTCCTGTTCTTCATGAGTGGTGTCGTGAGGACATTCACTTGAAGATTTTGTAGGTATCTCTTGGGAACCCAGATTTTCTTCATAGGAGAACCGTTCGTGCAGTTAGTTCCAACAAATCTAGCAAATACTTCATATTTCTATTTTTTTGAAGAATTTGTAGTTGGAGTCAAGTGACTCATCAGAGGAATATGAAGTTTCACAAGTAAAGCCAGATAAAGTGGATGCATCTACAGGAGGTCCTTTCGCAGCAACCCATGAGATTTTGGGGTACTTCTCAGGTGTCCAGTAGGATCCATCAACGTTGAGTTTCCTCACAAAGGCAATACCCTCTTTCCTAGGGTTCCTGTTCAGAATCTGCTTTTTGAGAACATTGCAAAGGGTTTGATGACCTTTGACACTTTTGTACATGCCTATCACATACAATTCCTTCAACCCTGTATTGTCGTTAGTGATACTTGTGGTATCCTCAGATGAGGAATTTGAGACCACTGGAACAGTTGAAGAATTTGCAGCAATAGTAGCATTTGAACATTTAGGTGAAGAATTAGCAGTTTCACGTTCGATGCATTTCAAACAAGGTGGAACAAATTCTTCCTGAGCGGTACTGATCTGTTGAGCAAGTAAGGAATCGTTTTCCCTTTGGAGATCCTCATGTGACACCCTCAGTTTCTCAAGATCTTGCTTTCTTTGCAGAAATTCATAAGAAAGCTTCTCATGGTCAGCTAAGAGGTCGTTATGATGACTTTGAAGGTTATCATACTTTGTCTGAAGACTTTTGAGATCGTCAGACAGAGTTTGAGTCCGATCCACTTCATAGTTCAACAGATCATCGCTTTTGTCTAGCATTTTCTGAAGCTTTTCAAGTGCACTTTGTTGCTTAGTGGCAAGTTTAACAAGTTTAGCATAGCTAGGTTTCACATATCCATCAGATTCACCTTCACTTGATTCGGATGAGGAATGATGTTTGTGTACCTTTGAGCCTTTTGCCATGAAGCAATAGGTGGGAGCATAATCATCATTACTGACGTCAGAGTCGTTGTAGTAGTCATTTTCTTCATCGTTGAAGATGGACTTGCTGACGAAAGCAGTGGCGAGAGCAAGGCTTGCAACACCAGATTCCGAGTCCTCCTCAGATTCTTCTTCTTCTTCATATTCTCCATATTCTTCCTCAGAATCCATTTTCTTGCCAATGAATGCTCGAGCCTTTCTGGAACCATTCTTCTTGTGCTTTGAGGACTTTGAAGATGAGGACTTTGCAGATGAGGACTTTGAAGACTTCTTCTTTTTCTTCGAGTCATCAAAACTGTCATCCTTGTACTTTTTCTTCTTCTTCAAGTCTTTTTCCCAGAGAGGACAGTCAGAGATGAAGTGACCTTGTTTCTTACAACGGTGACAGGTTGTTTTCTTGTAGTCATCTGAGGAATCTGATTTCCTCAACCATTCTTCGATGTCCTACCAAATCCACCTCTCCTTGAGAACTTCTGGAATTTCCTCACAAGCATTGCTAGCTCCTGACTTAGTTCTTCAGGATCACCAAGGCTGCTGTCAGAATCTTCTTCTTCGGATGAGGAAATTGCTTTTGCCTTCAGAGCACAAGATCTTCCATAACTTGGTTCGTAGATGTCTCTCTTTTCAGCTTGTTGGAATTCATGAGTATTGAGTCTCTCAAGAATATCAGCAGGATCAAGTGCTTTGTAGTCTTCACGTTCTTGTATCATCAAAGCCAGAGTGTCGAATGAGGAATCGAGAGAGCTTAGCAGTTTCTTCACCACTTCATGGTAAGGATATCAGTGGCACCCAGTGCTTGAAGCTCATTGGAGATATCAGTGAGGCTATCAAAAGTTTGCTGAACATTTTCATTGTCAAGTCTCTTGAAATGGTTGAAGATATTGTGAAGAACATCAACACAAGAGTCACATTGAGTGGAAACACCTTCGTTGACTTTGGACAGCCTATCCCAGATAAGCTTAGCAGTCTCTAAAGCACTCACTCTGCCATACTGACCTTTGCTCAGATGGCCACAGATGATATTCTTCGCTTGAGAGTCAAGTTGCTTGAATCTCTTCACATCGGCAGCAGTAACAGTGGGAGTGACAGAGGGTACACCATTTTCCACAACGTACCAGAGATTGTTGTCAATAGATTCAAGGTGCATGCGCATCTTATTCTTCCAGTAGGGGTAGTCCGCCCCATCGAAGGTAGGATAGCCTGCGGAAACCTTGATCATACATGCAGTCGACATAACTAGAACTCCAGGTGGTTAAACCAAAATCACACAGAGCAAGGGAGTACCTGCTCTGATACCAATTGAAACTGCGTTATATCGACTAGAGGGGGGTGAATAGGCGATTCATCACTTGAGGAATTTCAACTTTGAGGAATTTGAAATGTGATGAATAACTAGCAACGGAATAAGTACTCAAGTGCATGAGGAACATAGTAACAGCATAGTCTTCATGATGAAATGAAACATGCACAGATTACAAGTAGCAGGATAAGCAGTGATGAAGAAGGTAACTTGAAGAATTTGAGGCGAGGAAATTGTGAAAGTCTCCAGTCAAATTATTCAAACAGTAACAATCAATTTCATCAACAAGTTTATGAGGAACAAAGGGGTTGAGGAAATAGAGCCAGGTAGCTCGATGAAGACAATGGTTTGATGACCCAGTTCCAACTGCTGTGACAGTCGTACGTCTAGTTTGGAGCGGCCTGGTATTTAAACCAGAGGACACACAATCCTAGGACACATAGTCCTTACCGTATTCTCCTTGAGCTAATGTCACACAGTCCTTGCCCAACACTCGTGGTAAGTCTTCAGGGTAGACTTCCAAAACCCTCACAAACTGGTCACCCAGTGATCCATAATTTACTGCTGGATGCTCTAGACCAAGGTCACTTCATGATCCCCAATTGACTGCAGGATGCACTAGACCATGACGCCTAACCGTTTGGAGGATGCATAGTCCTCAAAGGTAACAAGCGTCGGTTCCACACAGGAATTTCTTTAGTGATGCTCAATCACTTTAGGTTTGGTGGTTTGGTTGTGGGTTTTTCGTCACTGATGATTTTCTCTCAAGTCCTCGGAGGATGGGTTGCTCTCAAATGACAAGTGTCAGTTCTCTCTCGGAGCAGCCAACCAACTAGTGATTGTGGGGGGTGGCTATTTATAGCCAGGGTGCAACCTGACATGATAAGACATAAATGCCCCCAATGATATGACCGTTATGTGGATGTTATGATTGGGGACAGTTGGCACTAAGCACAGCAACGGGCGGAATTTCGAACTATGAAAGTCCTGAGGCTTATCATGTTCCTCACTTGTAGGCAATTCGCACTGGTGAAATCCTAACTCCTAAGTGAGATCAATTTCCTCAGAGACCAGAAGAACTTTGTCTCTGTCACTGATGAATTTGACTGAACCGCAAGAGATTTCCAAAGGTTTGACTCGAAGGTTGTATAGGTTGAGGATTTTGGAGTTGAGCATCAGTTGGAATTTTTCCTTAGTATTACCTCAGCCCCCTTTAACAGTACGATGTTTCCTATGACTCAAAGAAAGGAAATGAAACTACGAAAACAAAACCTTCATGCTTCATATTCCTCGTTCATATCTTCAAGGTCACACCAACTTCTTCATGTTTAAAGTCTTCAGGGAATACCAAAGTCTTCAACAAAGTCTTCACCAAAGTCTTCAGTTGAAGATATACATTTTTAGGGGTTGATAATCTCCAAATATATCAAACTCCTCATTGATGTATAGAGCTTGTGTACACTCATAAACACATTAATACCTTAACCTATAAGTCTTCAATACACCAAAATCACTAAGGGGCACTAGATGCACTAACACAACTCTTTTCTCATAGAACTTCTCATGATCAAGTAACAAGCTATTCACATGTTAAAATATAGACCATAAACTTTCTTGGAAACTAGCAAACTATGTTGTTAGTCATCAAACAATTACAATTCATCTTATTTTTAGGAAGGGTCCATGTAAGATCTTTGATTTAGAGAATTCCACATACTCAACTATCATTTAGTCTTCCATGATTGGTGACACTCAAGGCATATTTTAGAACAAGCAGTTTCAAGCAAACACATAGGAAGATAGGGGCTTAATGTTCCGCCTCCCAACTTATTTATCCCATGGATAATGTCAACAATAATGAATCATGATCACCTATATCCAACTGGATATATGAGCCTGGATCTTTCTCCACCACATGATGCTTGCCAACTAAAGAAATTAATAGATTGGAATGGGGATGAACATTATTGACTCTTGCATAAAAGTAAATGTAGAAATACATAAAAGTAAAACATAGGACCTTCACCGAGGGAAGCAAAGGTTGCCATGCGCTTTTTATTTTTGGATGTGCAATATCTTAATGAAAAGGAACGTCACTTTATAATGGCCCTTTTGATAGCAAACTTTATTATGCAGTCCGTCACTTAGGAGCAATTTTACCTCACAATAAAAGATCATACATGTTTAGGAGGAATTTTTATTGCTTTGTGCACCGATGAAAACTTACTTGAAGGATATTATTCAATCCATAGGTAGGTATGGTGGACTCTCATGGCAAGAAACTTGGTTTAAGGGTTATGGATGCACAAGTAGTATCTCTACTTAGTGCGGATTTTTGGCTAGCAAAAGGTCCTAAAGCAAGCACCACATGTTAGAGGTTCCATGAAAATATAACTACTATGTGAATATAGGAAAATATAACCATTACGTTGTCTTCCTTGTCCAACGTCAACTACTTGATCAATTTTGAAAAAATGGGGGCTCACAATCATAGAAGATGGCCAAGGTAGTATATGTGAAATCTCTCTTCCTTCAATATTCTTTCATGAATTGTTCAAGTGACCAATGCTATGTTTGCTAACCTCCAATAAATTGTATTTATTATACTCTTAGTATGTGAAGTAAATACTCCGCGTGGTACAATCATATGAAGCATACATAATTTCACGTTTTATGATATTCAAGTCATTCAACATTTTCTCTTAGGATATAAGTGAGGCACACGAGCGATCATCAAACTACTCTCAAAAAGATACAAGTGAAGTTCATAGAGCATTCTTCAATGAATATAGAGAGACCAATATTCAAGATCAAAATATATAAGTGAAGTGCACGAAGCATTCTATAAAGCCATACTCAAAATATTTAAGTGAAGCGCATGAAGCATTCTATAAAGCCATACTCAAAAGATTTAAGTGAAGCACATGAAGCATTCTATAAAGTCATACTCAAGATATTTAAGTGAAGCACAGGAAGAATTATATAAATAAGCCAAGGATTATCTCATACCATCATGGTGCATAAAATAAGAAGGGAAAAGAAACACAAAATATGCTCCAAGAATAGCACATGTGAATGAATAAAAATGTGTGATCATTATAGGCTAATCGATAATTGTTAACAAAAAGAGGTGGAATGCGTAGTATCCCCAAGCTTAGATGCTTGATACTTCTTGAAATATTCACTTGGGGAGCCTTGGTAATCCCCAAGCTTGAGATTTTGTATCTTGTTCAATCCTCTCATATCCCGGTTTCACCTAAGTCTCAAAAACTTCATCCACATAAAACTCGAAAAGAACTCGTGATATAAGTTAGTACATATAAAAATAAATCAACAATTCATGTACTGCCAAGACAAGTTGAATAATAATTTTAAAACATTATGTACTGTATACTATAATTTCCACAATTTATATCTACTAATATAAGCCATGAAAACTCTAGGATAAGTAGATAACAAAACTATGACGACAATATGTCCAAACAGAATAGTCTGTAGAAATATATTAAAACATTGTACTTCTGTAACTCAAAAAATTATGAAACTTTAGGAAATGATAAATAATTTGTGTGAGAGTACTGTGTAAAAATTTCAGAAACTTTCCACGTTCCAGTAAAATATAAAATTTCAAACACTACAACAAAAGTTTATGTTTTTGTACAACACACATCACACATGCAATTCAAGCATTCTAAAGGAAATTCTTGGAACTTTTTGTTGAAAAAAAGATTATAAATAACATATAACAAATAACAAAAAATTAAAATGATGCTCCAAGAAAAACACATATGTTGTGATGAATAAAAATATAGCTCCAAGTAAGATATACCAATAATATTGGAGACGAAAGAGGGGATGCCTTCTGGGCATCCCCAAGCTTAGATGCTTGAGTCTTCCTTGGATATTACTTTGGGGGTACCTTGGGTATACCCAATATTAGGTTATTTCTGCTCCTTGTTCACCTCATATCTGTATTTCACCCAAAACTTGAAAACTTCAATCACACAAAACTTAACGGAACTTCGTGAGATGGGTTAATGTAACAAAGATAGATCATTCACTTAGGTACTATAAAGGCAAGATTCATGATTTTTATAAAATAATACCTACTATATTATATCAGTCACCTAATTTATATTACTCAATATAAGCTATGGAAACACTAAAACAAGCAAACTATGCACGCAAACAGAATGTGTCAAAAACATAACAGTCTATGAAGATTTGAAGGAACACCAAACTTGATTGACTCTAAAAATTCTAAAAATTTAGAAAAACTCATATAATTTTCATATAAATAATGGCTAAAAATTTCAGATTTTTTTGACGCTCCGGTAAAATCAGAAAAATTCAGCACTGGACGTAAAAGTTTCTATTTTTGCATAGAATCAAGCAAGCAAGTATCCACACTATCCCAAAGGCTTTACTTGGCACTTTATTGAAATTAAAGAAATAAAACATGATTACTACAGTAGGTTAATCATTTGAACACATAAAAACAGAAAGTAAAAGTGTTGGGTTGTCTCCCAACAAGCGCTTTTCTTTACTGCTTTTTAGCTAGGCATGATGATTTTAATGATGCTCATATAAGATTAGTAGATGAAACTTGCAAAAGAGCATCATGCACATTATTTTTATGGTACAGTGGTAAATAAAAGGATATAATTATTTTTATGAGAAACTTCCATGAAAATTCAACATTGTTTCCATGAGCATGCACACAAGTGTTTAACGTCGACCCTCACTTCTTCAATGCATAACTTTCCAATCGCTTCTCTTAGTAAAAAATGTGTTTTTATTTTTTTCAAAAAAATGTTTGTTTCGCCCAAAAATAAAGAAAAAAATAGAACAAAAGGAAAACAAAATCTACTTAGTGATAGAAGCAAACAAGCATACACGAAAATATTAACCCCACCCTATTGCTCCCCGGCAACGGCGCCAGAAAAGAGCTTGATAATCCCCAAGTGCAAGGAATCATCATATCACTTTCCAAAGATGGAAGTGATAAGTATGGAGTGTCGAACCCATAAGGATATAAAGGTAGGATCAATATTCTCACAAGTCCTATCTGCCACCAATACGACTCTACATAAGCTGAATGTTTGCTTCTATCTAGTAACGAGAAATAAAATTGTATTGTGGGTATAAAGAGGATAGCTTTGCATGATATTGGAGAACTACATATGAAAATAGTTGCTGCACTAAATAGAGTTACAATATATCACACTACATTAGAAATAGCGAGTGTGGAATAATAATGGTATGGTGTATGGAATCATCCTAGGCAATTGATAACAAGATTGGTAATCATTCTTGCAATTTTATATGAAGGAGAGGCACGAGCTAACATAATTTCCGTACTTGGATCATATGAACTTATGGTTAGATCTCTAGCAAGCATCACCAACTACTATATCTACTCAAACATCATAAGATGGCAACCCATCATGGATTAATAATATGTGGCACGAAACACGATGTTCAAGTAGGGGATTATAGCGGGGTGCGGGAGAGTGGATTGTTGAAAATAGATGAGGAAGGTGATGAAGACGATGATGTTGATGAATACGATCACCGCGGCGATGGCTCCCCTGGTGGCACTCCATCGCCACGGGAAGAGAGGGGGAGAGAGTCTCCCCCCTTAGGCCTCCTGAGGGAGTCCCAGATTAAGGGGTCCTCGGATAGCCAACTTATTTCTTATGGGACGGACTATATGGGCTGCAAGGTGAATATTGGATGATCAAGGTCCCCGTCGTGAGGGTGAAGGTTTCAAGGGGACATGGCGTGTCCTCCAAGTTGGTGACCATAGATAGGCATGTTTATCTCTTCGGCATGTAACCGACCATGTGTAAAATCCTAGGTACCCTTGACGTCTATGTAAGCCGAAGGGTTCTAGGCTTTAGACGGAGAACAACTCATCTAGGGTTAGCTATTCAATCTCGAGGTAGATCAACTCTGTAACCCCCCATATCATCAATACAACCAAGCAAGACATAGCGTATTACCTCCATAGGAGGGCCCGAACCTGGGTAAAACAGCGTCCCCTTTGTTTCCTGTTACCATCGGTTCTAGTCTCACAGTTTCGGACCCCCTACGCGAGATCCGTCAGTTTTGACACCAACATTGGTGATTTCATTGATAGTTCCACTATGATGCACAAAGAAATCGATGGCTCACCTCGTTACGAGAAATGAGATCTACATCCAGGGGATTTTTGCCCCCAATCAGACTCTCACGGGTGGTGACATCTTGTCACGCACCAACCCGATCAGCCACCCTGGCCAGATCGGAAACTTCTCTCCCGATCAGAGAATCAAGTTCGGAACCTTAGAGTTTGTCACTGATTCATGGGGAGTACTTGTTCTGATGGAACCCTTGACTCTTGAGGAGGAGCCTGTCAGTCTTGACGTGTCGAAACCGAAGACATTGGGCATGACCCCCAACGGAGTCATCACCTCCGGGCGGTCTAGAACACCCAATCCGGCCGATGTGACTGGACCCCTCATGGCTAGACAGGACACGAATCCGCTTTTGCGCGGCTCTAGAACAGTCACGCCGCACATTGAATCCACTCGCTTCAGCGGCACACATCTTACCATCGCCTTGTTTTTAAACAAGTTGTTCAATTGGATCGAAGTTATGCGTATGTCGGATGACCAGGTTCCGGTCTATGACCGGCTCGGGATTAGGCCCGGCGATAGGGAGATTCATGTCCCTCTGGTCACCCACCTTGTCGCTACCATCGAGTGTCCGGCTGAGGACTCATCACAACAGCCAAAATTGAAAACAGTCTACACCCCGGTCTCTGATCACCGAGACTTCATCGGCAAACCAGATGCTGGAACTTATCCTAAAGTTGGACCATCATCGGTCTAGGATCTACCACATGATTTAGAGTCCATAATTACGAACACCCGATGTGGCATGGAATCGAATTTTTTCCCACCCACCACCCAAGACGGTTTCCAAGTATTGCACCAAAGCCCGCGTCTGCGGACTTTTGGGTTATTAAGCAACTACAGGGAGAAACAAGGCATCACTTTTGGGCCAGACTCCTACTCGCTGGAAGTAGAGAAAAAGGTCTTAGTGACCAAGAGATAATGGCAACTTTCATTCGCAATTGCCATGATGAAGGGATTCTTAACGCCTTGGCCCGCTGACACATTCGTGACTTTTCTGAGCTATCCGATTTGGTACAAAAATATTGTGCCATGGAAAGCTCTTGGCAATCCGAACGGCTATTTTTGGAACCAACTTTCCCCGAACACCCTAGCGGAGATCGGAAAAGGAGGATACCTCCAAAGCAGATAGCCAGATTCAAACCCGTCGAAAAAAGAAACATGCCTTTCTGGGGTCAGCACTATCCTTGAGGGACTATTGGATAAACCTTGCCCTATACACTTTGTATTGCTAAACACAAGTCTGACTCACAACCTTAGAGCTTGCTGGGTCGTCAGGCAGGTCGCAAAAAGCGATGAGGCCATCCTCGAAGTGCCTCCGTCGAATAGGCGCTCCCCATCGTCGCCCGAATACAATACCGAAGTCCTGACGGTCTACGAAACGTTCCCCTCGAAGAACAGGAGGAAAAGAACTCTTAGAGAACTCGAACAAGTCTACCATGTGGCAAAAACTAGTGCATAAGCAAACATACCGATTACCGTCGGAGATACTGACCAGCCGACCATTCTTCCCGGTCATTCATCGGCCGCACTAGTCTTGAACCCATCATTGATGGTTACAGACTACATAAGGTGCTAATGGTTGGCGGCAATGGTTTAAACCTCATATATGAAGGCACCCTGGAAAAAATGCAGTTCGACCAATCTCGCATCGAACATAGCAATACAACTTTCTAGGGAATTATTCCAGGGAAAGAGGCACGTTGTTCCGGACGTATCATCCTGGACGTAGTGTTCGCCACACCCGAAAACTACCAATCCGAATAACTTCTGTTCCACATCGTGCCCTTCCCAAGCGGCTACCATGCCTTATTGGGACGTGACGCCTTCACAAAATTCCAGGCTATACCCCATTACGGGTACATGAAACTTAAAATGCCAGGACCAAATGGAGTGATCACATTTGCCAGTGATCCAAACATAGCCCTTCGGGCCAAAAACAAGACAGCAGTGCTCGCCCTCGAGGCATTAGCTGCGACTTTTGCTGCCGAAGAACTGACCGCACTACGGCCAACAGTTGACAAGGACGACGTGATCCTTAGCAAAAGGCCCAACCCACGTCCTTCAAACCCGCAGAGGAAATCGTCAAGTTTCAAGTGCATCTGACGGATCCCAATATGACAGTGTCCATCGGAGCTCAGCTCGATCCCCTTGTGGATGAGGCTCTGCGGAACTTTCTCCGAGAAAATTGGGACATCGTCTCCCGGCATCCTTCCAATATGCCCGGAATCCCTCGACGGCTCGCCGAACACAGTCTGAACATTATCACAGGCTTTAAGCCCGTCAAGCAGACCTGCGTCGCTTCTCCAAACCCAAATGGCAAGCTATGGGTGAAGAATTAGCTAAACTACTAGAGGCCGGATTCATTTGGGAGATTAAGCACCCCGAATGGTTGGGAAACCTAGTGATGGTACCAAAGAAAGACAAGTCCTGGCGACTGTGCATCGATTTAAAGACCTCAACAAAGCCTGCCCTAAGGACCCTTTCCCCTTACCACACATACACCAAATCATTGATGCCACAGTCGGACATGATTCGTTGTGTTTCCTTGACACTTATTCTGGATACCATCAAATCAAAATGAAGGAATCCGACCAAGTGGCAACCACATCTATCATCCCCTACGGGCCATTCTGCTTCAACACGACGCCTTTCGGGCTAAAAAATGCTGGGGCCACATACCAGCGCATGATCCAGACCTGTCTCGAGAAACAGGTCGGTAAGACAGTCGAGGCATACGTGGATGTCATGGTAATCAAAACCAAACACGTTAGCCAGTTGATCGATGACCTACAGCAAACCTTTGCTAGTCTACGTGAGTATGCCATACGATTCAATCCAGAAAATGTGTATTCGGAGTTCCTTCGGGTAAACTGCTTGGATTCATCGTCTCCCATCAAGGAATAGAAGCGAATCCAGCTAAGATCCATGCTCTATTGAAGCTTGCAATTCCTACAGAGCTAAAGCATGTCTAGAGGCTGGCTGGGTGTGTAGCGGCGTTAAGCTGCTTTATCTCCCGCCTCAGAGAGAAAGCTTTACCACTCTATAAGCTGCTGAAACGGACCAACAATTTTGCGTGGACCAACAAAGCAGCAGCTGCATTAGAGGAAATCAAAACACTACTAGCAACCAATCCCATACTCACAGCACCAGGCGCCGGTGAGCCCATGTTATTATACATATCGGCTACCAACCAAGTTGTCAACTCGGTGCTCGTTGTTGAACGAGACGAGGAGGGACACAAATTCCAGACTCAGAAGCCGGTCTATTACGTGTCAGAAGTGCTAATGCAGTGCAAGTCTAGATACCCGCACTACCAAAAGATAGACTACACAGTGTTTATGGCATCAAGGAAACTCAGACATTACTTCCAAGAGTGTGCGGTAACGGTGTGATGACGCTTGAAGCTATGTCGGTATTTCCCCAAAGAGGAAGGGAAGATGCAGCATAGTGGCGGTAGGTATTTCCCTCATATAGGAAACCAAGGTTATTGAACCAGTAGGAGAACCAAGCAACACAACGTAAACAGCCCCTGCACACAAATAACAAATACTCGCAACCCGACGTGTTAAAGGGGTTGTCAATCCCTTTCGGGTAATGGCGCTAGAAAGGCACGTGGACGGGAGAAAGTTGTAAATGTTGATAGATCGAACACCAAATAAAATAAAGTGCAACAAGGTATTTTTGGGTTTTTGGAAATATAGATCTGAAAATAAATGCAAGAGAATAGTAGATCGCAAAGGCAAATAATATGAGAAAGAGACCCGGGGGCCGTAGGTTTCACTAGTGGCTTCTCTCGAGAAAAATAGCAAATGGTGAGTGAACAAATTACTGTTGGGCAATTGATAGAACTTCAAATACTCATGAAGATATCCAGGCAATGATCATTACATAGGCATCACGTCCAAGATTAGTAGAGCGACTCCTGCCTGCATCTACTACTATTACTCCACACATCGACCGCTATCCAGCATGCATCTAGTGTATTAAGTTCATGGAGAAATGGAGTAATGCAATAAGAATGATGAGATGATGTAGACAAGATCTATCTATGTAGAGATAGACCCCATCGTTTTATCCTTAGTAGCAATGATACATACATGTCGTTTCCCTTTCTGTCATTGAGATCAAGCACCGTAAGATCGAACCCACTAAAAAGCACCTCTTACCATTGCAAGATAAATAGATCAAGTTGGCGAAACAAAACCCAAATATCGGAGAAGAAATACGAGGCTATAAGCAATCATGCATATAAGAGATCAAAGAAACTCAAATAACTTTCATGGATATAAAAAGATAGATCTGATCATAAACTCAAAGTTCATCGATCCCAACAAACACACCGCAAAAGAGTTACATCATATGGATCTCCAAGAGACCATTGTATTGAGAATTCAGCGCGAGAGAGAAAGCCATCTAGCTACTAACTACGGACCCAAAGGTCTACAAAGAACTACTCACGCATCATCGAAGAGGCACCAATGGAGGTGGTGAACCCCATCCGAGATGGTGTCTAGATTGGATCTGGTGGTTTTGGACTCTGCGGTGGCTGGATGAATATTTCGTCTGTCACCTTAGGGTTTCTAGAATACTGGGTTATTTATGAGCAAAGAGGCGGTCCGGGGACACCCGAGGTGTGCACAACCCACCAGGGCGTGCTTGGGCCTCCTGGCGCGCCCTGGTGGGTTGTGCCCCCTTGGGGCACCCCCAAGCGTAGCCAGGGCCCGTTGTGTTTCTTATGGCCCATAAAAAATCATCGTGAGGTTTCGTGGCATTTGGACTTCGTCTGGTATTGATTTTCTGCGATGTAAAAAACATGGAAAAACAACAATTGTCCCTTGGCACTATGTCAATAGGTTAGTACCAAAAAATGATATAAAATGATTATAAAATATTCAAGATTGATAATATAACATCATGGAACAATTAAAAATTATAGACACGTTGGAGGCGTATCAGCATCCCCAAGCTTAACTCCTACTCATCCTCGAGTAGGTAAGTGATAAAAATAGAATTTTTGATGTGGAATGTTGCCTAACATGTCATATCATATTCTTTTTCTTATAGCATGGACATTTGGACTTTTGGTTGTTCAAAGCAATAGTCTAGTTTTGACATAATAATTTAGATACTCAAGGATATCAAAAAGCAACCATGTCTTTCAAAATATCAACACTAAAATAAGTTATCCCTAGCCCAACATGCTCAAACATTGATCCATTCATGAAACACACTCGAATATTAGCTACACCCAATACTTAAGTATGATCATATTGCCTCCTAGTTGGTGCTTTGGTAAGAGAAGATGGAGACTCAAATTCAAAAATAAAAATTGCATAAAGTAAAAGAAAGGCCCTTCGCAGAGGGAAGTAGGGATTTGTAGAGGTGCTAGAGCTCAAAGCAAAAAACTTAGAGATAAAAACATTTTGGGAGGTGTATCCATCCCACCAACGAAAACGACTTAGAGTTCCCAACACTTTCCATGCTAGATATATCATAGGCGGTTCCCAAAGAGAAAATAAAGTTTATTCCTTTTTCTACCATACTTTCACTTTCCATGGAATTTATTATTTGACAACATAAAGTAAATTCATTTTTGCATTTCGGGACTGGGCATCCCTAATACCTTTGCCTTACTCTCGTGCAATGACGAGTGAATAAACACTCATCGTGAGAATAACACATCTAGCATGGAAAATATTACCCACCCCTCACCGCTCCGCGAGCGAAACAAACACACAAAAGAGAAGTTTAATTTGAAAATTAGAGATGGCACATAAAAATTTGCTTAGAACGGCACGGAAATACCGCATATAGGTAGGTATAGTGGACTCATGTCGCAAAAACTGGGTTTAAGGATTTGGATGCACAAGTAGAGCCCATACTTGGTGCAAAATGAAGGCTAGCAAAAGATTGAGAAGCGACCAACGAAGAAACAGATAATCTTATAAGCAAGAATTAAGCATAAATAACACTGAATAATGCACCACAAGTAGGATATAATTTCATTGCATGACTATTGACTTTCGTACTTGCATAGGGAATCACAAACCTTAACATCAATATTCTTACTAAAGCATAATTACTCATCAACATAACTCACATATCACATCATCATATCTCAAAACAATTACTAAGAATCAAGTTTATTTTGTCCAATGATCTTCATGAAAGTTTTTATTATATCCTTCTTGGATATCTATCACTTTGGGACTAATTTTCATGTGTGGCTTTTCATAAGCTCAAACAAATATAAGTGAAGATCAAGAGCATAATTTTTCTTATTTCTCTCAAAATAATTTAAGTGAAGCAAGAGAGAATTTCTTGAAAATTTTACTAAATCTCAAATAAATCTAAGTGAAGTAAGAGAGCATTTCTTCAAAAATACTAAGCACACCGTGCTCAAAAAGATATAACTGAAGCACTAGAGCAAGTCCATTGCTCATACAAAATTTAAGTGAAGCATAGAGAGCAATTCTAACAAGTCATGACATAATTTTGGCTCTCTCAAATAGGTGTGTCCATCAAGGGATCAAGACTTAAAACACAAAATAAAAAAGCAAAGACTCATATCATACAAGATGCTCCAAGCAAAACACATATCATGTGATGAATAAAAATATAGTTTCGAGTAAAATACCGATGATCGTTGGAAGAAAGCGGGGATGCCACTCGGGAGCAGGGATGCCACTCTGGGGCATCCCCAAGCCTAGTTGGTTTCTATTTTTTGGATAATATCTTGGGATGCCGGGGCATCCCCAAGCTTAGGCTCTTCCATCCTTCCTTCATCCATCGTAAGATAACCCAAAACTTGAAAACTTCAATCACACAAAACTCAACAAAACCTTCATGAGATTCGTTAGTATAAGAAAAATAAATCACTACTATAAGTACTATATGAAACCAATTCATATTTTTCTTTAATTATACCTACTGTATTACAACTTTTATATGGCAAAAACTCATCAAATAAAACCATAGAGCCATCAAAATAAGCACACAACACAAAGAAAACAGAATCTGTCAAAACAGAACAGTCTGTAGTAATCTGATTTGTTTGAAAACTTATATATCTCAAAAAATTCTGAAAAATTAGGAAACCGTGAGCAATTTTTATATCAATCTTGTGTACAAAATTCAGAATTTTATCACGCTTATGTGATTTTTAATAATTCTGTGACTGGCGCACAAAGTTTCTGTTTTTAAACAAGATCAAAGCAACTATCACCCAACATGATCCCAAAGGCGTTGCTTGGAAAAAACACCAATTAAAACACAAAAAACACAAAAAACACAATCATAACAGTATAATAATTGTCTAAAAACTCAATAAAATAAATCAAAAAGCAAAAATAATTTTTATTCATTGGGTTGCCTCCCAACAAGCGCTATTGTTTTACGCCCTTAGCTAGGCACAAAGCAAGGATCTATGTTTTGTCATCTTTGTCCAACTCTTCAGTCAAACACCTAGGATCCTTAAGAGATTTCGCATAAAGATTTTCAATACCAATACCCCTAGGAATAAATTGAAAGAATTGATTCTTGGAAAAAGGATCTCTTATCACTTCAACAAAATCCGGGTGAATACTAATCATTTTAAGATCTCCTTTATTATTGTTACTAGAAGTTGTACCCTTGTTCTTGGATCTACCACTCTTTATGGGAGTTTTCTCGATAGTTTTAGCAGAAGCAAAAGCCGTGCTTAGATTACTAAACATTTCTTCCAATTTATCAATTCGAGATGGACTTTCTTCTATTATTTCATAGTTTATGGTACCCTTCTCTTTTAACAACTTAAAAATATATCCCGCTTTTGACCCAGTATTAGTGGCAAAATTATGCAACTTTTTATCTATAATTTCCGTATGATCTTCGGTGATCATTTTCTTCTCAATAGCATCTAGTCTTTCCATAACATGCTCAAGAGTCAAAGTTGTTTCATTAATCATGAGAGGTGGTGATCCCACTAAATTTCCCATAGCATTAAAAGCATCAAGAGAGGGACACATCAAGGAATTTCCACCGGTAATCATATCAAGAATGAATCTATACCAAGTGGTGATGCCAACATAAAAACAACGAAGAAGAAAATTGGTAGATTTCTTACGGATAGATCTATTATGAGCATTGCAAATTCTATACCAAGCGTCTTTTAAAATTTCTCCTCCCCTTCGTTTAATGTTGAGAACCTCATTCTCAGGAGTGCAAGCAATAAAGGAAGAACTATCCATAGTAACGGCAAACAAGGTTGCACACAAAAACAGATCCGATAAGAAAACGACGAACGGAAAAAGAGGCAAATAAAATGGCATTTTTCTTGAAGTGGGGGAGAGGAAAACAAGAGGCAAATGGAAAATAATGTAAATTGCAAGGAGATGAGATTTGTGATTAGGAACCTGGTATATGTTGAAGATCCTCCCCGATAACGGCGCCAGAAATTCCTTTTGATGTCGCTTGAAGCTATGTCGGTATTTCCCCAAAGAGGAAGGGATGATGCAGCACAGTGGCGATAGGTATTTCCCTCAGGTATGAAACCAAGGTTATCGAACCAGTAGGAGAACCAAGCAACAAAACGTAAACAGCCCTTGGACACAAATAACAAATACTCGCAACCCGACGTGTTAAAGGGGTTGTCAATCCCTTTCGGGTAACGGTGCCAGAAAGGCACATGGACGGGAGAAAGTTGTAAATTTTATATATCGAACGCCAAACAAAATAAAGTGCAGGAAGGTATTTTTGGGTTTTTGGAAATATAGATCTGAAAATACATGCAAGAGAAAAGTAGATCGCAAAGGCAAATAATATGAGAAAGAGACCCGTGGGCCGTAAGTTTCACTAGTGTCTTCTCTCGAGAAAAATAGCAAACGGTAGGTGAACAAATTACTGTTGGGCAATTGATAGAACTTCAAACACTCATGATGATATCTAGGCAATGATCATTACGTAGGCATCACGTCCAAGATTAGTAGACCGACTCCTGCCTGCATCTACTACAATTACTCCACACATTGACCGCTATCCAACATGCATCTAGTGTATTAAGTTCATGGAGAAACGGAGTAATGCAATAAGAAAATGACATGATGTAGACAAGATCTATCTATGTAGAGATAGACCCCATCGTTTTATCCTTAGTAGCAACGATACATACGTGTCGTTTCCCTTTCTATCACTGGGATCAAGCACCGTAAGATCCAACCCACTACAAAGCAACTCTTCCCATTGCAAGATAAATAGATCAAGTTGGCCAAACAAAACCCAAATATCAGAGAATAAATACGAGGCTATAAGCAATCATGCATATAAGAGATAAAAGAAACTCAAATAACTTTCATGGATATAAAAAGATAGATCTAATCATAAACTCAAAGTTCATCGATCCCAACAAACACACCGCAAAAGAGTTACATCATATGGATCTCCAAGAGACCATTGTATTGAGAATTCAGCGAGAGAGAGAAAGCCATCTATCTACTAAATACGGACCCGAAGGTCTACAAAGAACTACTCACACATCATCGGAGAGGCACCAATGGAGGTGGTGAACCCCATCCGAGATGGTGTCTAGATTGGATTTGGTGGTTCTGGACTCTGCGGTGGCTGGATGAATATTTCGTCTGTCGCCCTAGGGTTTCTAGAATATTGGGGTATTTATAGAGCAAAGAGGCGGTCCGGGGGCACCTGAGGTGGGCACAACCCTCCAAGGCACGCTTGGGCCTCCTGGCGCGCCCTTGTGGGTTGTGCCCCCCTCGGGGCACCACCCAGGCGCAGGCAGGGCCCGTTGTGTTTCTTATGGCCCATAAAAAATCATCGTGAAGTTTCGTGGCATTTGGACTTCGTCTGGTATTGATTTTCTGCGATGTAAAAACATGGAAAAAACAACAACTAGAACTTGGCACTATGTCAATAGGTTAGTACCAAAAACTGATATAAAATGATTATAAAACATCCAAGATTTATAATATAACAGCATGGAATAATAAAAATTATAGATACGTTGGAGACGTATCACGGTGGCATCCGAAGTACCCATGAACGATATAATCAACAACAAGGATGCGACTGGCTGCATAGCCAAGTGAGCCATTGGGCTCCTTCCCTTTGAAATAACCTATAAGCCACGCCGTGCCATAAAATCTCAGTTATTGGCTGACTTGACTAAATGGACAGAGGCTGAGCTCCCCAAGGAATACAATGCATACTCCCATTGGACAATGTACTTTGATGGATCCAAAACCTTGGTCGGACTGGGGGCTGGAGTTATCCTCACATACCCCACATGCAACAACATGTGATACGTGTTGCAAATCATGTATGCCGACTCGAACAATGCAGCTGAATACGAAGCTCTCCTACATGGTCTTCGAATGGCAGCATCAATGGGCATACGACGGCTGGAGGTACGGGGAGACTCCAACTTGGCCATCTCCCAAATTAATGGTGAATTCGACGCTAAAAATCCGAAGATGGCAGCATACATAAATGTCGTCTTAAAAATATCCACACAGTTTGAGGTGTTGGAATTTCACCACGTCGCTCGCGACAACAGCCCAGCCGACGACGTACTAGCTCATATGGGAGCCAAATGCGACCCTGTCCCGAGAAACACCTTTCTGGAGCGGCTCTTCAGGCCATCCGTCGTGTGGCGATGACAAGGGCGCCAATCTAAATACGGCGGATGGGGTTGTTCCCCCTATAAACAAACTAGACGATCAAATCATCGGTGGCTCCATAATGGACGAGACGCCCTCGGCCCATGATGTAATGGCAGTAATTGCACCATGGATAGAGCCCTTCCTCGCCTACCTTCTTCGCAAGGAACTCCCCGATGACCAGACAAAGGCACAACACATAGTTCGGCGATCCAAGGCCTACAAAGTACATGAGGGTGAGTTATATAAGAAAAGCACCATCGAAATATTACAGTGGTGCATATCTGAGGAAGAAGGACAGGAGATCCTAGCCGAAGTCCATGTAGGCATGGGCGGCCATCATGCCGCGGCACGAGCCTTAGTTAGCAAGGCCTTTCGAGCTGGTTTCTTTTGGTGTATAGCTTGGTCGGACACCCAGTCGCTTGTCAAACATTGCGTGGGGTGTCAACTCTTTGCAAATCAAAGTAACATGCCCCCAACAGCTCTTCGGACTATTCCGATCACTTGGCCTTTCGCGGTCTGGGGGCTGGACATGGTCGGACCCCTTAAAGGGGGGACCAAGAAGAATAAATACCTACTGGTTCGACAAGTTCACCAAATGGATAGAGGCAAAGTCTGTCAAATCGGCCAAGTCCGGACCAGTGATCGACTTTATCTCTGGCGTGGTACACCGTTATGGTGTCCCGCACAGTATAATAACAGATAATGGATCCAACTTCACGGCCCAAGAGGTCAAGGACTGGTGCGCAAAAATGGGCATAAAGCTCGATTACGCATCAGTCTATCATCCGTAGACCAATGGACAAGTCGAATGAGAAAATGGCCTCATTATGAGCGGCATTAAGCCACATTTGGTCCGATCTCTTCATGAGTCCGACTGTCATTGGGTGGAGGAACTCGATCCGTTTTATGGGGCCTACGCACCACCCCGAATAGATCAACGGGAATACACCGCTCTTCATGGTCTATGGGGCAGAGGCAGTCCTCTCCTGCGATATTATTCACGACGCACCAAGGGTGCATATGTACGAGGAAAAGGAAGCCAAGTTAGATTGGCAGGACGACTTGGACGCCTTAGAAGGAGAGCGCAACATAGCTTGGGCCCTCTCTACTTTTTACCAATAGCAGGTAGGATGTTACCAGAGTAGGGAGGTCAGGGCAAAAGCATACAACGTAGGCGAACTCGTCTTATGACTCCCGGAGAAGCAGAAGCATAAACTCAACCCCAAATGGGAGGCCCCCTTCATAATCAACAAAGTACTCGCGGGAGGAGCCCCTGTCTTCGAGACCCGTCAAACAACCGCCTTGAACCGAACCCATGGAATGCAACTCGTCTTCGGCGCTTCTAAGGATAAACCGGTGTCGTCTAATTCTCTAGCATTTTTCCTTTTTTCCTTTTTCCTTCCCCTCCCACTGTGTTGTTTGGTAGGATTGAATTTTTTCCTTTTCTTTCCATGTTCGGTTCAACCGATCTTGTACAAAGGTTATCGGCTTACACCATTAAGTGTTAAATTGGAACACAACACCTGGGGCTTTGATACGTCTCCAACGTATCTACTTTTCCAAACTCTTTTACCCTTGTTTTGGACTCTAATTTGCATGATTTGAATGGAACTAACTCGGACTGACGCTGTTTTCAGCAGAATTGCCTTGGTGTTATTTTTATGCACAATTAAAAGTTCTCGGATCATCCTAAAAATTTGCAGAGAATATGTTTGGAATTAATAAAAAATATTGGCAAAAGAATCAACTGCAGGGGGCCCACCACCTGGCCACAAGCCTGGTGGGCGAGCCTACCCCCCTAGGGCGTGCCGGGCAGGCTTGTGGGCTCCTTGCTGCTCCTCCGACCTCGTTTCCACTCCTGTATATTCCTATTCGGGGAGGAAAAACTCAGAGAGAAGAGTTCATCACGTTTCACAATACGGAGCCGCCGCCACCTTCTATTCTTCCTCGAGAGACCAGATCTGGAGTCCGTTTTGGGCTCCAGAGAGGGGAAATCGACGCCTTCGTCATCACTAACCATCCTTCATCACCAATTCCATGATGGTCCCCATCGTTCGTGAGTAATCTCATCATAGGCTTGCTGGACGGTGATGGGTTGGATGAGATTTATCATGTAATTGAGTTAGTTTTATTAGGGTTTGATCCCTAGTATCCACTATGTTCTGAGATTGATGTTGCTATGACTTTGCTATGCTTAGTGCTTGTCACTAGGGCCCGAGTGCCATGATTTCAGATCTAAACCTGTTATGTTTTCATGAATATATATGTGTTCTTGATCCTATCTTGCAAGTTGTAGACACCTATTATGATTTATGATCCGCATCCCCCAGGGTGACAATAACTGGGATTCTTTCCAGTGATTACCGTAGTTTGAGGAGTTCATGTATTCACTAAGTGCTAATGCTTTGGTCCAGTTCTCTATTAAAAGGAGGCCTTAATATCCCTTAGTTTCCAATAGGACCCCGCTGCCACGGGAGGGTAGGACAAAAGATGTCATGCAAGTTCGTTTCCATAAGCACATATGACTATATATGGAATACATGCCTACATTACATTGATGAATTGGAGCTAGTTCTATGTCACCCTATGTTATAACTCTTGCATGATGAATGTCATCCGACATAATTATCCATCACTGATCCATTGCCTACGAGCTTTCCATATATTGATCTTTGCTAAGTTACTTTTCCGTTGCTACTACTACAAACACTACAAAACTACTACTATCACTTTTCCACCGTTATCGTTACTTCCATATTACTTTGCTACTGAATACCTTGCTGTAGATATTAAGTTTTTCAGGTGTGGTTGAATTGACAACTCAGCTGCAGATATCAATAAATTTGGGTTGAATACTCTACCCTCAAAAACGGTTGCGATCCCCTATACTTGTGGGTTATCAGGCTTCTTCCCGAAGCCAATGCTTTTATATTATAAGCATTTACTCACACTTATCATGTACGCACGTTTCCTTTGTCACGTTCAAGCCATCATATGCATCAATTCGAACTAAGACTTTGCCAAGCTGGGTTGCCTCGCTCATATGTTTGCCCTCTACGCTCCCGATTATTCGGCTAGAGGGTAAAGGGAGCACATCTGCGATTGTTACGACCGGGTCATCCGGATACATACCTCAGACGGGTGAAGCCAAAAGCTAGCTATCTTACGTAGGCAATTGGTCGACCGTGATGGAAGCACTTAATACGGTTGTGGTTGTTATCACCATTGTTTGGGTCTTTTTCTTCCTAAAAATAGCCTTAGCCACATTCTATCGGTATGCGTACTTCTACCTACGATCTTCGTAGAGCCCCGAAGAAAGGTATCAATAGAGGTACTATTTTCCTCGGACGATGTTTCTTACGCCAAGGAGTAATATAACATATCTCCCTGTGTGCTTTATGTCTGTTTGCACCACATGGCTGGATTGCCTGGTTCCCCGAACACAATTCGCTCTTTTGGAGTGACAAATTATGAGGAACGCTCCCGAGCTCTTTGCACGGAAGGGAGAAGCTGATGGCCGATTAAGACAAAGTTTACAACACAGATTTTTCATACAAAAGTATGCATAATTACATATTCGGCTGTTGATCGAGATTATTGATTATAGTGTCTAGGGAGCAGTCTTCTTGTGAAAGATGGGTGACAGGCATCACCTGGTCATACACTAGGTGGAGTGGCACTTCTTGTCCATCTGATCCCACGGGACCAACCCGATCCATACGCTCGGGATTAAGTCCGGTGTAGCGGGTCTTGATCATTGCCCACGCTTCCCGTGCTCGCTCCTGGCAAGCCGATGTCTTCCACAGCTCGGACCTACTCCGGGCTCCCTTGAATCGATCAACTAGTTTGGTCATTCCTTCCGGATGTTGTTCGGCATGCTATAGTGCCTTTACCATATTTTTCATTGCTTTCTGAGCATGCTCATGAAGAGCGGAAATCTCTTTCAGCTGGTTCCCCCGATAGGATCCGATCTCTTCCTCAGAATGCCCGGATAGGAGGCCTATACATGAGACGCAGACATGCTTATTTTACTTCCTCTATAAGAAATACTTACTGGTGTTAGAATCACACTTACCGAACATGCCCCTCTGTAGTCTTTGGTTTTCTTCTTGGGCCTTGGCCAATTGAGCTTTTAAATTCTCAATTTCTTCGGCCTGTTGTTTATTCTCCGCCTGAAGATGGTTCTGTTCTTCAAGGTGTCGTTGCAAAACACGACAACCAACCTCATGCTGAGACTCGGCGTACTGCTGAGATTCTCGTGCCTCATCCGACTCCTTTTGCATATGCCCTATTGATTCAACTACTAAATAGAATCCCTGCGTGAGCACGGAAATATGCTAAGATTAGCAGCACAGGTATACTCACCATGGGCCTCTTGCGTGAAGCTCTTTACTTGCTCCAGCTCGGCCTTTACAGATTGCACCAGTAATTGGCTGTCTTCCAACTCCTTGACCAGCTGCTCATTCTGTTGCTTCGACGCTTGCATTAGCAGTAAATAAGCATAAGGACCCTTAATTCGGTCGTTCAGAACCAATTTAAGGCTCGTGGGCTATTGGGTTTACATGAGTGTTCGGACTCTTTAAAACCGAATACTTACCTGCATGTTGGTCGATATCAGCTTCATGGCCTTGCCGAACCCAGCACGGACAGCGCCAATGTGCGTGTCCGCCGTGTTTAGGGCACCAAACTCTGGTTCAGAGAATACTGGGTGGTGCAGGGCCTCCCGTCGTTACCGATGGTTCATAGTGCTTCCCACTTACGATTTAGTGACGGATACAACATCACCTGAATCGGCACAAGCCGGATTGGCCATGGGGGCCTCCGTAGTAGGTTCGACGTGAGCTGTAGCTCTGGAATTTTGAGCATCTCCGGGCACCTTGGAAACCTCTTTGGCGGGATAAGACTGGGCATTTCGCCTGAGCATTTCGATGAAATAACTATCGTAAGGCTCTATGGTTATAATAGTAAGCAGACAGCTGAACAGAATACCATTGGGTTGAGCGAGTAGGAGAATTTGTCCTCGCAGCTGGCTCATCGGTTGGGTCCCTGTTGGTTTTCGATCCGGCCACTATTCCAGTTGCTGGTGTATGGCACGCAGATCGACTATGCTTGGGAGCAGGACCGGCGCCTCCTGGGCACTGTTGGTGGCTTGCCTCTTGTGGGACGAGCTCTTCTTCTTCTTGCTTGTTGCAGGAACGGAGAACTATCTAGGGTAATCGGCTATGATAGACACCGGGGATCGGTCGAGGCTCTCTTGATAGAAGACTTCATCTTCAAAATCAATTAGAAGATTCGGGTCCTCATGGAAACCTGGATCATCATCATGCGAATAGTCTTCGGGCTCGGGAGCCAGACAGTTGACTATCTCGATGAAGCTCCTCAACTCCTATGCACAGAAGGTTAAAGGCTTCGGTCAAATAAAGCACGGAATGGAAACCCCGAACTATGTTCGCAGAGGAGAAAGGGCTTACCCATTCTATGGAGATTGTGGCTTGAATACCTTCCTTGGTTAACCACCGAATAAAGTCTTCTTGCTCCCCTTTATACAGGTCGGCAAGTGCAGCGGCCAACACCGTTTGATTGGCGGGTCCCAGTCTTCGGGATCACGTGGTGTCGCTTGTTCGATTGTAGCGCCACAAGGGATGTATCCTCTGTTGGAGGGGCTGCACACACCGGGTGATGGCGGCGGCCATGACATCGATCATGGTCAGGTTGTGGTGGGCAAGTATCCACACCTGGGCTGCCAAGCGTTGCACTTCAATGTTGTCCTCTTGGGACGAACCCTTCGGCCGCTAGTCGTACCTTTTCTTCGCAGGGGCATCGGAGTATTCAGGCAGACCTCTCCGAGCTGGCTCGAACATGGGGACGTCTTCAATATAAAACCATTCTGAAGTCCACTCTTCGAATTCCTTCGGTGTACCACTAGATACCTCGTCCCCGCTATACGACATACTTCGGCTCTGCCAACCTCCAAGATTGTCTTGTCTCGAGTTTGAGGGACAAGACAGAAATACTTCCACCATAGCTCGAAATGTGCCTCGCAACCCAGGAACAGCTCGCAAAGAGCTACAAAGCTTGAGATGTGCAAGATAGACCCTGGGGTAAGGTGGTGAAGCTGGATTCCATAAAATGCCAGCAATCCCCTCAAGAATAGGTGGATGGGGAACCCTAGACCCCACAAGAGAAATGGTACGAGGCATACACATTCCCCCCCTTTGAGGATTGGGCAAATTTTCTATGAAAGCTTTGTGGCCATAGGAGGATAACCCCGCGCGTGTCCCCACCAGATCTGAAGAAGGGAGGTACCCCTGGGTCTCCAGATTACGCAGCCGCAGGAGTGACTGGTCCAGTCTCCGGGATGAGAGCCATAGGGGTGTGTAGAGGAGCTGGGAGCGCTCGCCATGTTTTTCGTGGTGGCTTTCTGCTAGGAGCTTTTTTCTGATGAGGAAGAAGAGGATGTGGTCTAAAACCACAATTCTATTTGTTTAAATGGGTGGTGCCTCCCTTGCGGAGGGGTGGTATTGTAAAAATATTACTGAACCACTCGTCTCCCCATGATGCACACAAATCGAGGAGCATGGGCGGTTATTATAATGGACCCGTGGAACTCGCGACGCTTGGGATTTCGCTGATGACTGGTCGGTTGCCGAATAAGGAGTAAGGGACTCACCTCGCAAGCTAAAGATTAAGACGCGTGAAGATCAGCCGGACATACATCAGCATTGAAGGCTAGTCCAGGGGCTACTGAGGGAGTCCCAGATTAAGGGTTCCTTGGATAGCCGACCTATTTCTTATGGGCTGGACTATATGGGTTGCAAGGTGAATATCGAATGATCAAGGGCCCCGTCGCTAGGCTGAAGGTTTCAAGGGGCCGTGGCGTGTCCTCCAAGTTGGTGACCGTAGATAAGCATGTTTATCTCTTCGGCATATAACCGACCATGTGTAAAACCCTAGGTACCCTCGACGTCTATATAAGCCAAAGGGTTTTAGGCTGTAGACGAAGAACAACTCATCTAGGGTTAGCTATTCGATCTCGAGGTAGATCAACTCTCTAACCCCCCATATCATCAATACAACCAAGTAGGACATAGGGTATTACCTCCATAGGAGGGCCCAAACCTGGGTAAAATAGTGTCCCCTTCATTTCCTGTTACCATCGGTTCTAGTGTCATAGTTCGGGACCCCCTACCCGAGATCCACCGGTTTTGACACCGACACCTCCTCCTCCATGGACTCTCCCAAGATGGGGAGAGATTATCCCCTCTGGTCCTTGGCCTCCATGTCTCCTAGAGGGGCGAGATCCCCTCTAAGATTGGATCTCTCTCTCTCTCTCTATTTCTCTCCTATTTTCGCTACTGTTTTTCTCCAGATTGTTTTTTTGTCGATGCAGAGAGTTGTGGCGGCAGAGCGGAGGATCTTGCTTTATTTTCGGGGTTCCTAAGATTTATAGGATTTTTCAGCATTGGAATCACGCGTAATGGAGCCACGTGGGCCCCACCACATATCAGGCCATGACCCCCCCAGAGTCATGCCCTGATGGCTTGTGGCCAAAGGGTGGCTCCCCTCCGGTGGTTCTTCACTCCAGTATTGCTTATTTCCTCCAGAAAAAATGACAAAAAGTTTTGAGTGATTCCGAGAATTTTCATTTTCTGCACAAAAACAAAACCACGGTAATCCTGCATCAGTCCGGTTTAGTTCTAAATAAATCATATAAAGTGCACCAAAACCGTATAAAAGTATTGTAAACATAGAAAAAATATGGCATGAATACATCATAAATTATCAATACATTGGAGTCGTATCAATCTTCCACTCCAACCATATGAATCTTGATTTCTAGCCTCCCCAAGTTGCTTTCCATCCAATCAATCTCTTCTACCAAGCCAAATATGTGAGAGAGTGAGTGATTGTTGAGGAGACTGTGTTTTGAAGCACAAGAGCAAGGAGTTCATCATCCATACCACATCTATTACCTTTTGGAGAGTGGTGTCTCCTAGATTGGTTAGGTGTCGCTTGGGAGCCTCCAATTCGTTATGGAGTTGAACCAATAAGTTTGTAAGGGCAAGGAGATTGCCTACTTCATGAAGATCTACCCCGAGTGAGGCTAGTCCTTTGTGGACGTAACGCATGATGGAATAGACGAGGTTGCTACTTCGTGGACCCTTCATGGCGGAAATCCTCCATGGACCCGTGCAACCTCTACCCTATGTGGGTTGAAGTCTCCATCAACGTGGATGTACAATAGCACCAGCTATCGGAACCACGGGAAAAATATTTGAGTCCCCATTGTGTTTGATCTTCCTATCCCTACCCTCTACTTACACGTGCGTGTCTTTACATTCAGCTGCTATACTCTTAGTTTTGCATGTGTAGGGTGTACTTGACTTGATAGAATAGCTAAAACTTGCCAACCATTAAAATTGAGAAAAGGCTAGATTTTTAATTCTTCAAGTAGTCTAATCACCCCCTCTAGACATACTCGGGATCCTATAAGTGGTATCGGAGCTTTGATCTTCATTGCCTTGGTTTCAGATTCTAGGAGAGTATGGCGTCTAGTGAGGGAAATTAACACCGTAGAGGTCCATATGTTGATGGTACAAACTTTGCTAGTTGGAAGCATAAAATGAATATGCATATTCTTGGTCATAACCTCGCTGTTTGGGATGTTGTTTGTTTTGGATTGCAAGGTGAATTCTTTGGTGATGGAAAGGAACTGGATCATGAAGCGACCGCAGAAGAATTTAAGATGTTGCAATACAACGCTCAAGCATGTGACATTCTCTTCAACTGCATATGCCCCAAAGAGTTCAACAAGATAAGTCGTCTTGGGAATGCAAAGGAAATTTGGGATACTTTGGTTGATATCCATGAAGGAACCGAATCCGTCAATGAATATAAGTTAGATGTGCTACAAAGTCAACTTGACAAGTTCAACATGAAGGATGGTGAAGGAGTCGCAAAAATGTACTCAAGGCTTGCTCTCATCACAAATGAGATTGCCGACTTAGGGAGTGAAGAGATGACCGACAAATTCTTTACCAAGAAGATCCTTAGAGCCTTGGAGGGAAAGTATGACACTATGTGCACATTCATCCAAATGATGCCAAACTACAAAGATCTCAAGCTTACGAAACTCATTGAAAGGATTGTTGCTCATGAAATATCACTCAAAGACAAAGAAGAGCTCCATAAGAAGTCAAGCGGTGCATACAAAGCCTCAAGTGACACTCCCTCTACCTCAAGTGACAACCTTGTTACCAACAAAGAGATAAGCCTCATGGTCAAGAAATTCAACAAGTACTAGAAGAATACACACAAACAGAGAAGATCCAGCTCAAGATATGAAGAGAAGTGTTCATCTAGTCATGACCGAAATTGTTACAATTGTGGAAGGCCCAAACACTTCTCAAATGAGTGCACAACACCCTCCAAGAGAAGATAAGAGTCATCTAGAAGAAAAATCTCAAGAGATGAGTCACCTCGAAGAAAGAGAAGGAGTAGAGAAGATCGCTATGAACGAAAACCCTCCTGAAGAAGCAAGGACTCAGAGAAGAAGGACAAGTATACCAAGAGCTACACAAGATTAATACATCAAGCTCATGTTTGTGAATGGGTATCCGGCTCCGAATCCGACAACCAATCCGAGAGAAGCTATCACTCCAACTCTAAATATAGTCAAGATGAAGGTGTTGCCGGACTAGCCCTAGTTTCCTCCAACTCCTATGATTTTTTGATTCATCAAATGAAGGAATTGGAAGTTGCTTCATGGATAAAGTCCCCAAGGTATCACACCCTAAATACATTGACTTTAATAGTGATGAGGATGACCTACTAGGATATGATGAGTTGGTCTTTGATAAAACTAATGATGTTAGTCAAAATGAACTTGATAATAATTATGCTAGTCAAGATAAGTCGTGTGATGATGATAAGAAGGAGATTGAGCGCATAACTAAAGAACTAAACACTCTGAAGTTAGCTCATGAATCTACTCAAGAAGATCATAGAGAGCTTCTAAGAACTCATGAGAAGTTACGCTTCGAGAAGCTAAATTTAGAGAAAGCGCATGAGTTTATTAAAGCTATCAATGACGATCTTCGAAAGAAGAGTTCTTATTATCTTGACAAACGACTACTCTTGTCTACATTTTTCCACAAGTTAAATCTAAGCAAACTAGTAACAAAGTAAAGAAAGGTTCTTCATCTAGTAGCAACAATAAAAATGCTAAATCAAATGATGTTGCTTCTAGTAGCTCTCTTGATTCTACTAATGATTCTCTTAGCCAAGTTACACTTGAGCAAGAAAGCGATTTACTGAAAGGAATTATAGAGAAAGGTGTCTACAAGAGTCTTGCCAAAAGTAAGCAATTTAAGGAGATTGTGCACAGGTAACGATGGCACTGGAAGAACCAAGGTATTGGTTATGAACGAAAGTTCAATGCCAATGGAGTTGAATGGGAAGAAGATCAATACCCCAAGACAAAATTTGTTCCCCAAAAGGAGAAGTATCCTACTCTCCCAAAGGGAACACAAACTCAACATGATCTTCAACCACAAGACTACAAGATCAAGGGCAAAGACAAGCTTCAAGAGGAGATTGACTCATTCGAAGAAGAATCACAAGCCATGGTCAAGTGGGTTCCCAAAGCCACTACTATATCTACTTCATCAAGTGTTACCCCAAGTCCAAGGCACCCCCATCAAGTTGATGTGGGTCCCCAAGAAGAAGAACTAGAGAACTTCTTGAGGGGTGAATCCGCCAACAAAATTCACCCACACTCATTTTTGGCAAGAGATATTTGCAATGAACTCCAACCCTATGCAATAGTTCAAGGAGTCACATATTCCCTCATTGGTAAGCAAGGGACAAGCTAATTAATGAATCAATGGACATCATCATACATGTGCTTCATTCCATGTCCATATATATCCTTGTATTTGTTCCTTGTGTGGGACTAACCCATGTAGGTGAGAAGAGTAAGAAACAACAAGGATTGCTCCCAACTCAAGATGATCTTCATCAACATTGAGCATCCACCACTACTTCACCTACATGAAGTCTTCCACTTGTGCTTAAACGATGAGTCTGACCTATGATGATGTATTTTTTCTTGGATCTAAGTCAATATACTCATATATAGATGACTTTGTCATCACCAAAGTGCTTGGTAGATACTAGAGTGGTTGTGCATGTTTGAAATATTATATTTGAAATCTTATTGTGTGAGCATGTGGGTATGCATTCTTTTTCATTTGAGGACATTCAATTGTTGTTATATTTGGATTTTATTTTTTTGGCCAACTGGATGTACAAGAATTCCTAAGTACCCCTATATCTATCTATGCTTTCTCGTGTCAAATTCTCTTCATGCTCCATCACAAAATTTGAGCAAGCACTTTTCCGACCCTCTGGGTGAGGAGCACTGGGAGTTACCATTTTGACAAGGGCTCACTTCCAAAACCTCCCAAGTGTCTCTCGATGTAACAATTGTCAAATCTCCATTCCACCTGAGCACTAGGGTTGATCTACATTTTCAATCTCGGTATCACCGATCTCAAAATCTCGACGTCATTGAGTTGCTCTGTCTACGGGCAGATGCGCATCTTGGTGGAACCGATTTTTGGCTCGGTGTCAACAATAGCAGACGGGTATATATATCTCCTTGGGTACATACTTTGAAATTCCACTTCAAACAAAAGCCCCACTCCCCACTATTGTCGCCGCCCGCGTCTTTGGACGATCTCCATTGCCTTTCGTGCGCCCTCGCCGCAGGAGTCCGTCGTCCTCAACAGAATCGCCTCCGCCATTGTCGTCGTAGTGCAGTTTTTGCCAAGTTAGTGTAAAACTTCAACCCCTCTTGCGCTCCAACCTCTAATTCATGTGCATTAGGTCTCATTGCACTTCTAACCATAGTTTGCAATGTTTCTACCCACAAGAAAATTCCATAGAAATAGACAAACGAGAAAATTTAGGTTTACAGTTTCGCCGTATGCGTTTCGGAGTCACCGAGTTGAAACAAATCGGCGTCACCAATGTGGGATATCCAACATCACAAATGGATTCTTGGTGATACAGAAAGTTCCTACCGATGTTATCGATTTGGGGTTTGGGGGTTTCTGAGCACAACTTTGGTGAGACCGAGTCACTCCTCGGTGAAATCAAAATGAGTGACCAAGTTTCTGTTAACGAAGTTTGTTGCCTCAGAGAATCCAAAATTTGAAACTAAATGAACCAAATCTCGCACCACAGAAACCTAAAACTGAATTGTTGAGTTTATCCATTCTAATCTACATCTAATTCACATGGTTAGTGACCAGTCGTGTCAGGATCAGATGACAGCCAGAATGATCTCAGAGAACCAAGTGTTGATCTTGAAGCAGGCACTAGTCCTTAAGCTAGTTTCTCACACCCTAGAACTCCAATGGCTTGACCAAGGCAATCACAATGGTAGGAAGAAGAGAAACTCTAATGGGGAGGATGCTGACTTTATTCCTGATGATGCCACATCCACGAGGAAACCTGTGAGAAAGGAATATACAGTCACTGAAGCCAAGAAGGTTCCTAAGTCTGGCAAGGGTGGCATGAGACTTACTCTGGAGTCCCAGACACTTCCAAGTAATCAAAATATTTGGCTAAGAAGCCAAGGAAGAAGGCCAGGAAGAGGACCATTCATGTGGTTGGGAGGCCAACATCCATGTTTGAGGGCCCTCGAGAGCATGATGAAGAGGAAGAGGAGGTTCTAGTTTCTAACCCTCCCCCTTCCAAGCAGAGGAAGTTGATGGCAGATGCTATGCCAAAACCTCCTCCTGAGGCTAAACCCACTAATCCCAAGGCCAAGTGTCATGGTTTTGTCACGATAGTTGTCCTCATAGGATAACTTAGGTGTGAGGCCATCGTCGTTGTGTGGTGACTCGAAGGGGTTGATGAAGAATGGGAGACGAGTTTACCTATGTTCAGCCCCTCCGATGGAGGTAAAAGCCTACGTCCTGATTTGGTGTCTATATTGATGGTGATCTCGATTACAAGGGTGTGAAATCACTAACCTAGCTTTTGAGGGTTTCTAACTTAAGTCCATTTGCCTCAGGGGCTTGCCTTTATATACAGGTTGAGACCCTAGGCTTACAAGAGTCCAGATCGTATTATGACCCTGACCTAGTACATCTCTAGCTTGTCTTGTTTCTCAAGTAAGGAAAGTTCTTGGCGCCTCCTGCCTCTTGGACCTTGAGTTGCATCTTTATGTGTTGGGCCACCGTCCGATTTACTTAATAAGTCGCCTCTCTTTCCTGGTCATCAACGACGTGGCCCATCTTGAGTATGATGGCTAAACCACCAATACCTCGACCCGGCCCAATGGGAGGGTCACATCGCGGGGTCATATCCCCAACATTAGGCCCCAGGTTGATTTGAATCTATTCATGTCAATCTTCCTTACCTTCATCAGGCGGCTTACCTTCTGCATATATTTGCATATTCTCTGTATCTTCAAATGTCGTCTTATGATGTTTCCAGACTTGTAATTTTTCTTGGGCCACCCATCCGTGATGTCACTTGCCATATTTTTAGGAAACTCATAATGATATCACAACGGATCTTTTGCACATACCCGTGTATCCCAAAAATCGATGCTTCACCTTTTCCAAAATTTACTGCGTCTCTTGGTTTCACATGCCTCTCAGTTGCCTCTTCGGGTATTTACCCTATAAATATTCACGGAGAGGCCCATTACTCACTTTACACTTCATATTCTTCCTTGTGTTTCTCTTCTTAGTTGAGCACTACCAAAGTTCGAGGACAACACCGAGGCTTTCCAACCGTACTCTTCACACCACCGGATCTTCTCGCAGTCGCCGGAGCGAGTGCGTCCGCCTCCATTTTGCTTTCAACAAGATCCGATACGCTTCGTCCCCCATTTGGAGTTTGATTCTACTAGTGTTCATATCATGTTCTTTGTGTTCGTCGGAGCCATTTCTTGTAGATCCATAAACTTCTCATTCCTTTAACGGCTGTGGCCTAGTTGTATTCTACGCATCATATTTATTGCAAATAGATCTAAAAATTATGCTCTGGATGGTACTTTCAAATGCCCCAGTTCGGTTCCTCCGCCGTCTAGAATGTATTTACCTTTCCTTTCTCATGTTTATCTAGATCCATCGCAGAAACCATCTTGGTAGAAACTTTTTTGTGCATGATTTTTGCTAAGTCATGCGTAGATATGATATGCCTTCGTGCTCCTTTACTTGATTCCGACGGCTTAAACTTCTTTTTGCTGATCATTGTCAGCTTGAATATTTCTTCTGTAGAAACTATAATTTATCTCGCCTGTGAACAACCGCAAGTTGGCGGCTTATGTTGTGCACTGACTTATCTTTCTTATCTCCTTTGTAGTTGCCTTCTAACCCTCCATGGACCCTAATAACCCCAAAGTCTGTAACTGGGTCAGATCCCAAGAATCCAAACTCACTTTGGAGAACCTCGTGAGCTAAGGGTTCCTGCCGTCTCGAAAGGAAATAGGGTGGCACGCTCCCAAAGAAGAACTTTATCACAACCTCGACGGGGGGGGGGGGGGAATTGTCATTTTCGCCGACCACCTACGTAGGGGTTTTCGACCACTGCTACCTCTTGAGCTTGCGTTGGTTTTCCCTTGAAGAGGAAAGGGTGATGAAGCAACACAGATAAGTATTTCCCTCAGTTGATGAGAACCAAGGTATCAATCAAGTAGGAGGAACAAGCAAGCCACCAATAGATGCACCTACACAAACAATCAAACTCTTGCACCCAACGCTATAAAGGGGCTGTCAATCCCTTCACGGTTATTTGCAAGGATTAGATCCGATAGAGATAGATGTAAACGATAACGGAAAGTAAAATATAAGTAAATTGCAGCAAAGTATTTTTGGTATTTTTGGTTTATAGATCTGAAAATATATTATGGAAAGTAGACCCGGGGGGCATAGATTTCACTAGAGGCTTCTCTCTTGAAGGAAAATATCATGGTGGGTAAACAAATTACCGTCAAGCAATTGATAGAAAAGCGAATAGTCATGTAGATATCCAAGGCAATAATCATGCATATAGCCATCATGTCTATGTCTAGTAGACCAAAACGATTCTGCATCTACTACTATTACTCCACACATCGACGGACTCGTGCCCGCATCTAGAGTATTAAGTTCATGAAGAACAGAGTAACACATTAAGTAAGATGACATGATGCAGAGGGATAAACTCAAGCAATATGATGAAAATCCCATCTTGTTACTCTTGATGGCAACAATACAATACATGACTCGCTACCCCTACTATGTCATTGGGTGAGGACACCACAAGATTGAACCCAAAACCAAGCACTTCTCCCATTGCAAGAATTACCAATCTAGTTGGCCAAACCAAACCAATTACTCGAAGAGACTTGCAAGGATATGAAATCATGCATATAAGAATTCAGAGAAGATTCAAATAAGATTCATGGACAATCTGAACATAAACCCACTATTCATCGGATCTTAACAAACACACCACAAAAGAGTATTACATCGGATAGATCTCAATGAAGATCATGAAGAACATGGTATTGAAAATCAAAGAGACATAAGAAGCCATCTAGCTACTAGCTATGGACCCGTAGGTCTGTGGTCGACTACTCACGCATCATCGGAGGGGGAATGGAGTTGATGTAGATGCTCTTCGTGATCGAAACCCCTTCCGGTAGATTAACGGAAAAGGATCCAAGATTGGATCTCTTGGGAACGGAGGCTTCTGGCAGCGGAAAAGTATTTGCATGACTCCCTCTGGTGTTGGGGGAATATTTTGGTATTTATAGGACGAAGAATAGGGTTAGGAGACCTGCTAGGAGACGGCAAGCCTGCCAGGCACGGCCGCGCCTACCAGGCTTGTGATCTCCTTGTAGATACCTTGGCGTGATCTCTTTCCTTCCAGAAAAAATCATTTCGAAGATTTTATTCCGTTTGGACTCTGTTTAATATTCCATATCTACAAAACTCAAAAACAAGGAAAAAACAGAAACTGGCACTAGGCTCTAGATTAATAGGATAGTCCCAAAAATAATATAAAATAACATATTAATGCATATAAAACGTCCAAAACAGATAATATGATAGCATGACATCACCAAAAATTATAGATACATTCGAGACACATCAACCCCTGGCTCAAAATTCTTCAGAGACCTACATTTCTTCAACCTCCATCCTCGGGATATTTTGCTTAATTTAATGAGCAATATCTGTCAATTCCATGTATTGTGCGTTCTGGGGAACGCAACAAAAAACAAAAAAATCGGTACTACGAGCATGCCCAGGATCACTATGGAGATGCATACGAGGTTTGATCTGATCCATACAGACTCGTAGCGCTGCGGAAGTAGAGTCGATGAAGATCGATGGTGCAGATCCCCGCAACTAGGATTTACAACCTCCCAACCGCGAGGATGTTCTCCCTCGTCGGACAGCCCTTCGGGAGGCGGTCAGACAGTCCCTCAGACAATGTCACGGATAGCCCTCCGCGGGCAAAATATCGAAACTATGACCTCTCTACAGGGTTGCACACATATGGTGTCAGCTATCTGGCAGGACTGCACCGTCCAAAACTAGTTTATGTCGGAACCCAGACAGCCTTTCGGCTCTTCGAATCTATTTTGCGGGGAGGGAGAGAGAAGGCCAGATCATGCATGGCATTTGTATGTTGAGAAAGTGTGTGTCCATGGAGAGCACTTATGCACCTCTATTTATAGGCCAAGCCCAAGGGGTAGAGGTCACATGGAAATACCAAAATACCCTTAAGGTGGCTTCTCCAGGAAGCCAATAAGGGAAAATACCAAAAATCCCTCAAGGTGGCTTCTCCAAGAAGCCACCAAAAAGTGCTTTTCACTATTCATGAAACCAATTTTTCGCGACCGATAATACGAAATATTTCTATGGGTCTTAGAATAATTCCAGTACCACTAAAACAATTTTGGGCATGTTTTGAAACATTTCCAGATCCATGATTTTCATCTGTGAAAAGCAACCAAAGAGGTTCCGTCAGTCCGGAACATTTCCGGTTTTTGTCTCCGAAAAATCTCAGAAGGTACCGGATCCATTCTGGTACCCTCCAATGATTTCCAGGCTTATGCTGAAACCAATTTGACTCAATGGTATAATCCGAAACAACTTTTCGGTTTTACCAAAACTCTTCCGGTGTTCTCTCTCCGGAACTCTTCCGTTGTCCTCGAAACTTTTCCGGTGATTTTCTCTGAGACTCCCTGTCTAGTATTCAACAGAGAGATGACCCTTAAGTGTGTGACCCTATAGGTTCGGTGAAGTATAGACATGAGGGGAACACTTTTTGACCAATGATCAACATCGGAGCCGTGGACACCCATATTGACCCCTATACCCACACGAATAAATATTCGAGTGAACCTGCAGTTGTCGTGCGCTATTCTTGTTGCTTCACGGTATGTTACAAACACCCGAGGTGAGATTTTCTTGCATCCCCATGGATCAACAACTTGTCCACTATGCAACTTACCTCATTACCGGTTTTGTTCTCTTTTCTCATTTTCGTGTTTCGGCATCCCTGTGATCAAATCACACCGTGTCTGGCCAGACAATGATGGATACCGTAACACCGAGAGGGCCCGAGAATATCTCTCCATCATCGGAGGAGCAATTCCCAATCTTGATCTATATTGTTACTTGTCATACTTTTCCGTGAACCCATAAGTCGATGTAATAGCCACCCAGTAACGGATGACGTTTAACAAACCCCACAGTTAACGAAGCTAGCTTGAAGGAACTCGATACTCTCATGGTCTAAGGAATTATGCAAACATTAACTATCTCTGTGTTATTAACCATTAACTTGTGACGAATGTATCTCATAGCATAACATCAATTCGGGTTGATTCAACACAATTGTTCTACCAACATTGTGCCCTCAAAATTGTTGGCATAGCCATGCCCATGATCAGGAAAACAAGATCATCATGCAATACTTGAGGCAGTCTTAGAGGCAAGACTAGGAATACATTTTACCGTTTATTATACCACACGTGCAAATGAGTTTCCCTCCGGGCCTCGTGGATATTGCAGACTCAAGAATCATTGCAGTTCTAGCATGGATCATAAACATCCATTACAAACTCGGAGATACAAAATAACTATTATTACTGCCTCTAGGGCATATCTCCTACAGAGTCCCACTTGCACTAAACTCATAATCCAGCTACATGGCTTCCCTAACACCAATGGCTTTCCGGTGTTGCTCATGCTTTGCTTGTAGTAGAGGCTTTGTCGTCGGGTCTGGCACGTTCAGATCCATGTGAACTTTGCGTACTTTCACTAATCCTTCTTTGACATGATGCCGAATGAGTTTATATTTGTGTTGAATATGCATTTGTTGGGGAATGTTGCATGGTAAACAAAAAAATTCCTAATCTTCACCAAGATCAATCTAGGAGATGAGCATCTACGAGAGGAGAGATTGGATCCACATACCCTTGTAGATCGCTAAGCGGAAGCCTTAAAGAACGCGGTTGATGTACTCGTACGTCTCCGCAATCCAAATCACAAGCCGTCCCACGAACTCCAGATCAAGTGTCGAACGGACGGCACCTCCGCGTTCAGCACACGTGCAGCTCGACAATGATCTCCACCTTCTTGATCCAACAAGATGGAGCGGAGAGGTAGATGGGTTCTCCGGCAGCATGACGACGTGACGGCGGTGGTGGTGGAGCTGATCTGGCAGAGCTTCGCTAAGCGTCGCTGAATCAATCTACTAGAGGAGAGGCTATCGGGAAGGGAGGAAGGGCTGCACCTTGGCTTGAGGTGTGGCTGCCCTCCTCCCTCTCCCATATATATAGGGGGAGGGGAGGGGCGCCCAACCCCTAGGGTTTCCCCCTTGGGGTGGTGGCCAAGGGTGAAGGCGCCCTAGGGTGGCTTGCCACCCAAGGCAAGGTGGCGCCAACCCTAGGGTTGGCCCTCCCACCAACCCCCAGCCGCATGGGCCTAGGTGGGAGCTGCTCCAAGCCCACCAAGGGCTGGTGAGCACCCCTCACAGCCCATGTGGCCCCTCTGGGGTTGGAGGCCCCTTCCAGTGGACCCCCGAAACACTTCTGACACCCCCGGTATGCTACCGGTGATGGGCAAACTTTTTTCGGTGACCAACATGGAACTTCCTATATAATAATCTTCACCTTCAGACCATTGCGGAGTTCCTCGTCACGTACGGGATCTCATCCAGGACTCCGAACAACCTTAAGTCACCAACATACATAACTCATCCATGCCAAAACATCACCAAACCTTAAGTGTGCAGACCCTGCGGGTTCGAGAACTATGTAGACATGACCGAGACACCTCTATGGTCAATAACCAATAGCAGGACTTGGATGCCCATATTGGTTCCTACATGTTCTACGAAGATCTTTATCGGTCGAACCTCTATGTCAAGGATTCAGATAATCCCGTATGATGTTCCCTTTGTCTATCGGTATGTTACTTGCCTGAGTTTCGATCATCAGTATCTTCATACCTAGTTCAATCTAGTTATCGGCAAGTCTCTTTACTCGTTCCGTAATACAAGATCACGTGGCTAACACTTAGTCACATTGCTTGCAAGGCTCATTGTGATGTTGTATTACCGAGTGGGCCCTGAGATACCTCTCCGTCACACGGAGCAACAAATCCCAGTTTTGATCGATGCCAACTCAGTAGACACCCTCGGAGATACCTGTAGAGCATCTTTATAGTCACCCAGTTATGTTGCGACATTTGATACACACAAAGTATTCCTCCGATGTTAGTGAGTTGCATGATCTCATGGTCATAGGAACAGATACTTGACATGCAGAAAACTATAGCAATAAACTGACACAATCACATGCTACGTTCATAGTTTGGGTCATGTCCATCACATCATTCTCCCAATGATGTGATCCCGTTATCGAATGACATCCCATGTCCATGGCTAGGAAACCTTAGCCATCTTTGATCAACGAGCTAGTCTGCTAGAGGCACACTAGGGACACAGTGTTGTCTATATACCCACACATGTATTTAGTTTCCAATCAACACAATTATAGCATGGACCATAGATGATTGTCATGAACAAGGAAATATAATAATAAACACTTTATTTATTACCTCTAGGGAATATTTCCAACAGTCTCCCACTTGCACTAGAGTCAATAATCTAGCTCACATCACTATGTGATTTACATTGTAATGAATCGAACACCCATACAGTTTTGGTGTTGATCATGTTTAGCCCTTGGAAGAGGTTTAGTCAACAGGTCTGCAACATTCAGATCTGTGTGCACTTTGCAAATATTTATGTCCTCCTCCTTAATGTCATCGCGGATGGAATTGAAGCGTCGCTTTATGTGTCTGGTCCTCTTGTGAAACCTTGGTTCCTTGGCCAGAGCAATGGCACCAGTGTTGTCATAGAACAAAGCCATTGGATTCAGTGCACTAGGCACTACTCCAAGATCTGTCATGAACTCCTTCATATAGACACCTTTCTTTGCTGCCTACGAGGCTACGATGTACTCCGCTTTGCATGTAGAATCGGCTACCACACTTCGCTTGGAACTGCACCAGCTTACCGCTCCCCCATTGAGAATAAATATGTATCCGGTTTGTGACTTAAAGTCATCTGGATCAGTGTCAAAGCTTGCATCGACGTAACCCTTTACGACGAGCCCTTGATCACCTCCATAAATGAGAAACATTTCCTTAGTCCTTTTCAGGTACTTAAGGATATTCTTGACTGCCGTCCAGTGCTCCATTCCTCGATCACTTTGAAACCTTCTGGCCATACTTGTGGCAAGGTTGACATCGGGTCTTGTGCACATCATTGCATACATGATAGAGCCTATGGCTGAACCATAGGGGATGACACTCATATTTTCTCTATCTTATGCAATCACTGGGCTTTGAGTCTTACTCAACTTCACACCTTGTAACATAGGCAAGAACCCCTTCTTGGTTTGATCCATTTGAACTTCTTCAAAACTTTATCCAGGTATGTGCTCTGTGAAAGTCCTATCAAGCGTATCGATCTATCTCTATAGATCTTAATGCCTAATATGAAAGCAGCTTCTCCTAGGCCCTTCACTGAAAAACTCTTGTTCAAATATTCCTTCACGCTTTCAATTATTTCTATATTGTTTCCAATCAGCAATATGTCATCCACATATAATATCAGAAATGCTACAGAGCTCCCACTCACCTTCTTATAAATACAAGCTTATCCATAAACTTGTATAAACCCGAACGCTTTGATCACCTCATCAAAGCGCAGATTCCAACTATGAGATGCTTGCACCAGTCAATAAATGGATTGCTGGAGCTTGCAAACTTTGCGACCATTCTAACATGATTCTGACGGACTTAAGCATCGCTACGAGTGAGAAGGTCTCATCGAAGTCAACTCCTTGAACTTGTGAAAAACCCTTTGCCACAAGTCGAGCTTTATAGACAGTGACATTACCGTCCCCGTCCTCTTCTTCTTAAAGATCCATTTGTTCTAAATGGCCTTTCACCCTTTAGGTAATACTTCCAAAGTCCATACCTTGTTTTAATACATGGATGCCGTCTCAGATTTCATGGCCTCTAACCATTTCTCGGAATCTGGGCCCATCATTACATCTCCATAGCTTGTAGGTTCATCATTGTCTAACAACATGACCTCTAAGATGGGTTGTCGTACCACTCACGAGCAGTACATGCCCTTGTCGACCTATGAGGCTCAATAGTAACTTGATCCGAAGCTTCATGATCATCATCATTAACTTCCTCTTCAACTGCCATAGACTCCACAGGAACATCTTTCTACACTGCGCTACTCTCTGGTTGAATCAAAGGTTCAACAACCTCATCAATTTCTATATTCCTCCCACTCAATTCTTTCGAGGGAAACTATTTCTCAAGAAATGTCCCATTTTTAGCAACAAACACTTTGCCTTTGGATCTAAGATAGAAGGTATACCCAATTTTCTCTTTCGGGTATCCTCTGAAGATGCATTTTTCCACTTTGGGTTCCAGCTTTTCAGGCTGAAGCTTTTTGGCATAAGCATTACATCCCCAAACTTTCAGAAATGACAACTTTGGCTTCTTGCCAAACCAAATTTCATATGGCATCGTCTCAACGGATTTCGATGGTGCCCTATTTAAAGTGAATGCAGCTGACTCTAATGCATAACCCCAAAATGATAGTGGCAAATCGGCAAGAGACACCATAGAACGCACCATATCTAATAAGGTTCGATTGCGACATTCGGACAAATCATTACGCTATGGTGTTCCAGGCGGTGTCAATTGTGAAACAATTCCACATTGTCTTAAGTGACTGCCAAACTCATAACTCAGATATTCTCCTCCTCAATCAGATCAAAGGAATTTAACCTTCTTGTTACGATGATTCTCAACTTCACTGTGAAATTGCTTGAACTTTTCAAACGTTTCAAACTTGTGTTTCATTAAGTAAATATACCCATATCTACTTAAGTCGTCAGTGAAGGTGAGAAAATAACGATATCCACCGTGTGCCTCAATGCTCATCGGACCGCACACATCGGTATGTATGATTTCCAACAAGTCACTTGCCTGTTCCATTGTTCCAGAGAATGGGGTTTTAGTCATCTTGCCCAAGAGGTATGGTTCACATGTGTCAAGTGATTCAAAATCAAGTGACTCCAAAAGTCCATCAGCATGGAGCTTCTTCATGCGTATTACACCAATATGACCTAAACGGCAGTGCCACAAGAAAGTGGTACTATCATTATCAACTCTACATCTTTTGGCATCAATGTTATGAACATGTGTGTCATCACTATCGAGATTCAATATGAATAAACCCCTCACATTGGGTGCATGACCGTAAAAGATATTACTCATATAAATAGAACAACCATTATTCTCTGATTTAAATGAGTAACCATGTCACAATAAACAAGATCCAAATATATTGTTCATGCTTAAAGCAGGCACTAAATAATAATTATTCAGGTTCATCACTAATCCCGATGGTAATCGAAGAGCGAGCGTGCCGACGGTGATCACATCAACCTTGGAACCATTTCCCACACGCATCGTCACTTCGTCCTTTGCCAACTTTCATCTATTATGTAGCTCCTGTTTTGAGTTGCAAATGTGAGCAACCGACCCGGTATCAAATACCCAGGTACTATAACGAGAGTAGGTAAGGTACACATCAGTAACATGTATATCGTATATACCTTGTTTGGTGTTGGCCGCCTTCTTGTCAGCCAGGTACTTGGGGCAGTTCCGCTTCCTATGACCAGTTCCCTTGCAATGAAAGCACTCAGTTTCTAGCCTGGGTCTAGCCTTAGGTTTCTTCACGAGAGGGGCAACTGCTTTGCCACCCTTCTTGGAGTTACCCTTCTTGCCCTTGCCATTATTCTTGAAACTAGTGGTTTTATTGACCATCAACACTTAATGTTCTTTATGAATTTCAGACTTAGTGACTTTCAGCACCGCAAACAGCTCGACGACCGACTTGTTCATCTCGTGCATGTTATAGTTCAGCACAAAGCTCTTGTAGCTAGGTGGCAATGATTGAAGAACTCTATCAGTGATCGCCTCCGGCGGAAGGGGTATCCCTAACTCCGCTAGATGGATCGAATACCCAGACATTCTTAGTATATGTTCACTGATAGACCCATTCTCCTCCATCTTACAAGCATAGAACTTATCGAAGGTCTCATACCTCTCGATCCGGGCATTCTTCTTAAAGATAAACTCCAACTCCTGGAACATCTCATATGCTCCATGACGTTCAAAACATCTTTGAAGTCCCGGTTCTAAGCCATACAACATTGCACACTGAACTATTGAGTAATCTCTAGAACGTGCCTCCTAAGAGTTCTTAATGTTTTCGGATGACACGGGAGTGGGTGGGTGACCAAGCGGTGCATCAAGGAAATAAGCCTTCTCGGAAGCCGTGAGGATAATCCTCAGATTACGGGCCCACTCTACAAAGTTACTTCCACCATCTTTCAACTTAGCTTTCTCTAGGAATGCATTAAAATTCAGGGGTGCTACTGCACGAGCATCTACAACATAAATAAGCAAAGGTTACTAAGACTATTGTTCAAGATAATGAGTTTAGTTAATCAAATTACTAAAGATACCACTCAAATTGACATCCCTCGGGTCATCTGAGTGATACATGATCCAAATTCACTAACTCAAGTCTGATCATCACGTGAGTTGAGGTGGTTTCAATGGTGAAGATCATCATGTTGATCATATCTACTATATGACTCATGTTCGACCTTTCGGTCTCTTGTGTTACGAGGCCATGTCTGTACATGCGAGGCTCGTCAAGTTTAACCTGAGTGTTCTGCATGTGCAACACTGGCTTGCACCTGTTGTATGCGAACGTAGAGTCTATCACACCCGATCATCATGTGGTGTCTCGACACGACGAACTTTCGCAATGGTGCACACTCAGGGAGAACACAGTTTATCTTGAAATTTAAGTGAGGGATCACCTTATAATGCTACCGTCGTCCTAAGCAAAACAAGGTGCATAAAAGGATTAACATCACATGCAAATCATAAGTGACATGATATGGCCATAAACTTGTGCTTTTGATCTCCATCTCCAAGGCACCGACATGATCTCCATCATCATGATATCCATCATTGTGTCGCCATCGGGGTTGTCGCGCCCACCATGCTTGTACTACTATTGCTACCGCTTAGCGATAAAGTAAAGCATTACATAGCGCTTAATGATTGACACATAGGTCATACAATAATTAAAGACAACCCTATGGCTCCTGCCGGTTGCCGTACTCATTGACATGCAAGTCGTGATATTCTATACAAACCATGATCATCTCATACACCACATATATCTCATCATGTGTTTGGCCATATCATATCACAACATACCCTGCAACAACAAGTTAGACGTCCTCTAATTGTTGTTGCATGTTTTACGTGGTTGCTACGAGTATCTAGCAAGAACAATTCTCACCTACGCATAAACCACAACGGTGATACTAAAATTGCTATTCAACCTTCTCAAGGACCGCCTTTGTCAAATCCGATCCGACTAAAGTAGGAGAGACAGACACCCGCCAGCTATCTTTGTGCAATAGAGTTACACGTCAGTCGATGGAATCGGTCTCTCGTAAGTGTACGAGTAAGGTTAGTCCGGGACGCTTCACCCCACAATACCGCTGAATCAAAACACGACCAAGGGAGGAAGAAATCTAAGCATCAACGCCCACAAACTCTTTTGTGTTCTACTCGTGATCTCATCTACACATAGACCTAGCTCTAATACCACTATTGGGGAACGTTGCATGGGAAACAAAAAAAATCCTAACGCTTCACCAAAATAAATCTAGGAGATGAGCATCTACGAGAGGAGAGATTGGATCCACATACCCTTGTAGATCGCTAAGTGGAAGCATTAAAGAACGTGGTTGATGTAGTCGTACGTCTCTGCGATCCAAATCGCAAGCCATTCCATGAATTCCCGATCAAGTGCCGAACGGACGGCACCTCCGCGTTCAACACACGTGAAGCTCAACAAAAATATCCGCCTTCTTGATCCAGAAAGAGGGAGTGGAGAGGTATATGGGTTCACTAGTAGCACGACGACGTGACGGCAGCGGTGGTGGAGCTGATCTGGTAGAGCTTCGCTAAGCGTCGCTGAATCAATCTACTAGAAGAGTGGCTATCAGGGAGGGAGGAAGGGATGCGCCGTGGCTTGAGGTGCGGCTTCCCTCCTTCCTCTCTCATATATATAGGGGGAGGGGAGGGGCACCCAACCCCTAGGGTTTCCCTCTTGGGGCGGCGGCCAAGGGTGGAGGCACCCTAGGGTGGCTTGCCACCCAAGGCAAGGTGGCGCCAACCCTAGGGTTGGCCCTCCCACCAACCCCGAGACGCATGGGCCGAGCTGGGAGCTGCGCCCAGCCCACCAGGGGCTGGTGTGCAGCCCTCTCAGCCCATGTGGCCCCTCCAGTGTTGGAGGGCCCTTCCGGTGGAGCCCGGAACACTTCCAACACCCTCGGTACGCTACCGGTGACGCCCGAACTTTTTCAGGTGACCAACACGGAACTTCCTATATATGAATCTTCACCTCCGGACCATTCCGGAGTTCCTCATCACATCCGAGATCTCATCCGGGACTCCGAACAACCTTCGGTCACCAACATACATAACTCATCTATACCAGAACGTCACCGAACCTTAAGTGTGCAGACCCTGCGGGGTCGAGAACTATGTAGACATGACCGAGAAACCTCTACAGTCAATAACCAATAGCGGGGCCTAGATGCCCATATTGGTTCCCACATGTTCTACAAAGATCTTTATTGGTCGAACCTCTATGTCAAGGTTCAGATAATCCCATACGATGTTCCCTTTGTCTATCGGTATGTTACTTGCCCGAGATTCGATCGTCGATATCTTCATACCTAGTTCAATCTCGTTATCGACAAGTCTCTTTACTCGTTCTGTAATACAAGATCTCGTGCATAACACTTAGTCACATTGCTTGCAAGGCTCATTGTGACGTTGTATTACTGAGTGGGCCCTGAGATACCTCTATGTCACACGGAGCAACAAATCCCAGTGTTAATCCATGCCAACTCAATAGACACCCTCGAAGATACCTGTAGAGCCTATTTATAGTCACCCAGTTAAGTTGCGATGTTTGATACAGACAAAGTGTTCCTCCGGTGTCAGTGAGTTGCATGATCTCATGGTCATAGGAACAGATACTTGACATGCAGAAAATTATAGCAATAAACTGACATGATCACATGCTATGTTCATAGTTTGGGTCTTTTCCATCACATCATTCTCCCAATGATGTGATCCCATTATCAAATGACATCCCATGTCCATGGCTAGGAAACCTTAACCATCTTTGATCAATGAGCTAGTCTGCTAGAGGCACACTAGGGACACAGTGTTGTCTATATACCCACACATGTATTTAGTTTCCAATCAACACAATTATAGAATGGACAATAGACGATTATCATGAACAAGGAAATATAATAATAAACGCTTTATTTATTGCCTCTAGGGCATATTTCCAACAACATTGTCTTATGGTGCGAACTTGGTTCCCTTGCCTAAGCCACGGCGCCACTATTATCACAATAGATCTCCACCGGGTTCATCGCACTTGGGACCACACCAAGGTCTTCAAGAAACTGCTTGAACCAAACCGCCTGCTTAGAGGCTTCTGAAGCTGCAACATATTCCGCCTCCATCATAGAATCTGCCACAGTCTTTTGTTTGGAACTTCTCCAATCAACTATGCCACCGTTCAATATGAAAACATAGCCTGATTGAGATTTGAAGTCATCTGGGTCAGTCATGAAGCCTGCATCAGTGTAACAACTTACAATGAGCTCTTCATCACCTCCGTACACAAGGAGTAAATCCTTGGTCCTTCTGAGGTACTTAAGAATACCCTTGACTGCAGCCTAGTGTTCCAATCCTGGATTACTTTGGTACCGGCTGCTAACACTTAGTGCATAGGAAATGTCTGGTCTTGTACATAGCATGGCATACATAATAGAACCAACTACTGAAGCATATGGATCATCATTCATTTGTACTCGCTCATCAAGGGTCCGAGGATTCTGATTCTTGCAAAGCACTATGCTAGGTGACATGGGGAGTAGGCCTTTCTTGGAGTTCTCCATGTTGAACCTTTTCAACACCTTGTAAATGTACGTGCTTTGGCTAAGTGCTATCAGGCGTCTTGATCTATCTCTATAGATTCTGATGCCCAATACATATGCCGCTTCACCTAAGTCTTTCACTGAAAAACTCTTCTTCAATGAGTCTTTTTTTTGCTAAGAAAATTCACGTCATTTCCAATCAACAACATGTCATCCACATACAAGATTAGAAATGCTTTTGCGCCCCCGCTAAACTTCTTGTAAACACAAGATTCTTCATCGTTCCTGATGAAGCCAAACTCTTTGACCACTTCATCAAAAGAATGTTCCAGCTCCTCGATGCTTGCTTCAGACCATATATGGCCTTTTGAAGCTTACATACCTTTCTAGCATTCTTAGGATCGATAAAACCTACTGACTGTATCATCTATACATCATTTTCAAGGTTTCCATTTAGGAAAGCCGTTTTGACATCCATCTGCCATATTTCATAATCGAAATAAGCAACAATTGCTAGTAATATCCGAACAGACCTAAGCATAGCTACGAGCGAGCAAGTCTCGTCATAGTCCACCCGTGGAACTTGTGTGAACCCTTTTGCGACAAGTCTAGCTTTGTGGATAGTAATGTTACCATCCGCGTTCGTCTTTCTTTTGAAAATCCATTTACAACCAATGGGTTTTACGCCATCTGGAGTTCTTCCAAGTTCCAAACTTGGTTTTTGTACATGGTTTTGTACATGGTTTTTGTACATGGATTCCATTTCGGATTTCATGGACTTGTGTCATTTCCGCATCACATGCGACAACTTCCGGCTCGGTTGTAGGGATAATTTGCGGAATTACTTCCGGTTCCTTAGCCATGTCAACGGTTGCCGAAGATTCACTAATATCATCAAGTTACTTTTCTCCCACTCAATTCTTTAGCGAGAAAATCTTTCTCAAGAAAGACTCCGTTTTCAGTGGAAGACACTTTGCACTCGGAGGGTTGGTAGAAAGAATACCAACTGTTTCTTTTGGATAACCTACAAAGTAGCATTTGTCTGATCTGGGATCGATTTTTCTTGGTTGTAAACGTTTTACATAAGTTTCACAGCCCCAGATTTTGAGAAGTGACAAATTGGGTTTGTTTCCATGCCATAACTCGTATGGTGTTGTCTCAATAGACTTAGACGATGCTATGTTTAATGTGTGAGCAACAGTTTCTAGTGCGTGACCCCAAAAATATATTGGCATATCTGTAAGAGACATCACCGACCTTACCATGTCTAACAGGGTTCGGTTATGTCGTTTCGAAACTCCATTTTGTTGTGGAGTTCCAGGAGGCGTAAGCTGTGAAACAATTCCACGGTCACTCAGATGTTGGCCAAACTAATGGCTAAGGTATTCGCCCCGCGATCAGACCGCAGAAACTTAATCCTTTTGTTATGATGATTTTCTACCTCATTCTGAAAATCTTTGAACTTTTCAAAGGTTTCCGACTTATGCTTCATCAAGTAGATATATCCATACCTACTTAAATCATTAGTAAAAGTCATGAAGTAGAAATATCCACCCCGTGCAGCTGTGCTCATTGGACCACATACATCACTATGTATTATTTCCAATAATTTACCCGCTCGTTTAGGATGACCCATGAACGGCGTACTGGTCATTTTTCCCATCAGACAAGCTTCACATGTGTCAAATGATTCAAAATCAAAGGACGGTAGAACTCCATCTCTGTGGAGTCTTTGCATGTGTTTCTTTCCGATGTGGCCAAGCCGATAGTGCCACAAGTAAGTGGTGGTGGTATCAGCCTTCTTAAGGCGTTTAGCATTCATGTTAAATACATCATTTCCACATTTCAGATTTAGTATGAAAAGCCCCCCAACAATGGGTACAAATCCATAAAATATATCCTTACAATAAAGTGAACAACCATTGTCTCGGACTTGTATGAATTCCCATCATGTACTAAACATGATCCGGAGATAATGTTTCTACACAACAGAGGAACAAAATAACAATTACTTAGTTCCAAAATAAATCCTAAAGGGAGACGTAGAGGCATAATGTCGACAGCTTGAGCGGCGATCCCAGCACCATTCCTAACACGCATCACGACTTCATTCTTTGCCAGCCTATGCACCTTCTGAAGCAACTGTATCGAGTTGCAAATGTGAGCAAGCGATCTGGTATCAAATACCCAAGACTTAGAATTTTTGCTAGCAAGCACAATGTGAATGACATTAACTTATATAAAAATTATACCTTTTCCAGCTTTCCCGGACTACTTATCTTCCATATACTTCTTGCAGTTCTCTTCCAGTGACTTGTGCCCTTGCAGTAGAAGCACTCAGTTTCATTCTTGGCTCCGCCCTTAGATCTGCTTTGGGAGCCGGTCTTACCAGCGCTGTCGGGGATATACCCCGCGGTATGACCCGACCGGAAGTATGACCCGGCCTGGCGACTCACAAGAGACCTGGTCAAGACATGACATTTTATTAATGACCCGGCAGGCGGGTCGCAGGACGACCAAGCCCAAGACCCGGCGTGTGAACCAGCGCAAGGCGCTCACAAGAGAAGGCCTAAAGGAGAAAGGATTTCCTTACAAGAGAAACAAGACTCGGAATAGGATTCTAAAGAGACTAGTCCTACTCCTACTGCTAGTAGGACTCTATTTGTAAACCTACCCTCTCCACTTATATAAGGAGGGGTAGAGCACCCCTAGGGAGACAGATTCACAAGTCTACAAGTTTAGACAACACAAGTCATTAGCCATAGACATATTAGAGGCTCTCGTGATTAGAGGTAGCAAACAACACCCTTGTAACCGAGAGATCTCCTTCATCATCAATACCAGACAAGCAGGACGTAGGATTTTACCTCCATCGGAGGGACCGAATCTGGGTAAACTCCACGTCTCTCGATTCCGACCAACCCCTTCAAGCCGCCACATAGTTGTGCTTCTGCCCTGAACCTAAGTCCGTTCACCCGGACATCTGCCGTGACAAATACACGACAGGCGCCCTTACCCATCTTTGGCTTGCCTTTCTTTTTGAAACTGGCAGTTTTATTCACAAGCAACACTTGCTTGCGATTTTTCCGCAGTCCTCCTTCAACAGTTTTCAGCATGGCAAGCACCTCATTGGCTGTTATGTCCATCCCATTCATGTTGTAGTTCATGATTAAACCATCGTAACACAGGGGGGTGAACCGAGCAACATGTCCATAACATGCTCTGGCGGAAGGGGAGATTCCAGGGTTTTAAGCCTTTCAGCATAGCCAATCATATTGGCTACGTGTTCACCAACTGAACTGCCCTCGGCCATCTTGGTCTCCACCATCATCTTCATGATATCAAAACGTTCAGACCGTGCATTAAACTTGTACAGAGCATCCAGTTTCTTGATCATATCAAAGGAGTTATGGAATTCAAAATGTTTTTGAAGCTCTGAACTCATGCAAGACAACATGAGGCACTGTACTAAGTTGAAGTCATCATCCTTAGTGTCCCAGACATTTTATTCATCTGCCAGGGCGGTTGCCGTAGGCTTAGGTGGAAGAGGTTCGTCAAGCACACACACTTTCTTACCACTCCTGAGGACAATCCTCAGGGTACGGACCCAGTCCACATAGTTGTTTCCATTCGCAGCTAACTTCTCTTTCGCTAACACCGGGCCTAAGTTGAACGCGTTGTTGTGAGCCATTTGGTCTACAATGGCAAACACAAGTATCACTTAGACTTTGTTCATAATGATTTTTCACTAGTGAATAAACAGTTTTATTCTAAAGTGCGCTCCCATTCAAATCAATATCTCTCAAAATTTATTATGAGTGATTCAAGATCCACATTTCAATTCAACACCATTGATATGGACATCACTGATGACGGGAATTTTAATTGGTAGGCAAACTTTCCAATCACATATTTATGTGACTCTTGTTCATCTTTTGATGGGTGTGTTCCGAGCTCAGGACTATCCTGCCTGAACGTCATAGATAACCAAGTGATCTTGCTGCGAGGTCTGACCTCACCCGCCTCATTCCTCTCGATTCGTTCATACCCATGTGGACATGGCGCACCCCGAAAATATATGAGTTTCAGACGGTGCTGCACTTGGGTGAACACTAACTACTATGATATTTTTAAAATGAGAGATCACCCTAATAAAAAGCGACTACCGCGCAATCAAGAAGGGTGCATTATAAGGGATAAACATCTCAGGCAATTCACAATTAGCATGACATGGTATAGCCCCTTCTGACGGAGAAGTCAAACATTTCTTCGTCTTCAGGATTTGCATCGGTGTTCACCTTCGCGAAGATTGCCACCACCTTGTCGATGCACCAGATAATATTGCTATCTCTATAGCTAAGAAAATAAGTGTCATTGTTAGGGAGCATTTCAAAATTCCCGTTGTTTCCACCTCCTTAGCAAAAATTGTGGCCAAGGATGAGCCGGTTGATTTGGAAAAGGGGAAAACCAAACTAGAAGTCCCAAGCTTGTCTGCACTTGAAGTTCAAGACATTCATCAGCAGTACTTGACTCGGTTGTCTAAAAACCAGGAGCTTGAGATCCATTTGATCGATGCTCTTAAGGAAAAATATGAGATAACATTCATGTTTTACTGCTTGGTCATTATATCCTGTCTTCAGCCCTCAAGGACCATCTTACTATGGAAATGGTAAGCTGGTTCTTCAAAATAGACATACTGGAATTGGACTATAGTTGTAGCCCCAAGGACCGACTTGTTATGATCATGACAAGTTGGTACTTTATGCTTTGAAGTAGATAATACAGAATAGTGGTATAGCCCCCAAGGGCCGGCTTATCTCTTTGAGTTAGCCGGGTCTTCTATTGTCTTTGAAGAAATCAACCTGTAGCCCCCAAGGGCCGACTCATCTTCTTGAGATGAATCTGGTCTTCAGTAACTTTGAATAAAATCGACCTGTAGCCCCCAAGAGTCGGCTCACCTTCTTGAGATGAGTCGGTTCTTGTAATTATGTGTTGACAAGAAATTTGGCACATTAGTCCCCAAGTGTCGTGTGGCTTGTTTACAACCTGATGGGATTTGGAAAAATAAGTTTGAGATGCCATAGCCCCCAAGGACCAAGTCACCCTTTTTAAGGCGACGTGAGGCTTTTGTAAAGATAATCATTTGATGAAATTTTAATACCTATCAGGAATATGTTGAAGATGTTGAATATGTGGCTGTGAAATTGCAGGAGCGTCTTAAAGAAGAAGTGAAGTTGAAAACTAAAGCTAGTCATGCGGCAGATAATTCTGAAGAATCTGTGCATGAGGTGCAAGACCATCTTGAGCAAGCCGTAAAAAAGTTTGAAGAAGAGAAAGCCGCCCTCTTGAAGCGTGCTGAGAAGGATGAGGGTGAACTTGGCCCCTTCAAGGAAAATTATGCCATCCTGGTGAAGCAGATTAGTGAGATGCTGACAGCCATCTTTGGTATGTACTCATAGCTATTTTCACTTGAATTGTCGGGTTATGATCATATGGCGACTTATCATCACAATTGTTTTTGTATGCAGGACGAAAAGAGCATACCCTTGTGGAGCTGCCTATTGTGAAATTGAAGGAAATTTTCACATATGTAGAGCAATTATTCACAGGATCTATCTAATCTATTATGGCAGTAAAGAACTTGAAACACCTGCCCCAGAGTATCAAGGACGTGCTGAAACAATTATCTACTATGCCTCAATGGGTCACAGATACCCGGAAATCAGCGGCTCGAGGTGGAGCATACATGGTTCTCACCCGTGTAAAGGCATATTTTCCTAAGCTAGATTTGGAGGCTCTAAAAAATGGCTTCCCTGAATAAGAACTAGACGGCTCAGAGTTTACCCGTGCTGACTTTGCCAAGTGTTTCGAGGAGACTTGCCCATTGGCAACTCTGATGGTTGAAGAAATCAACCTTTCACAGTATAACCTAGCATACTCCAATGAAAATGAGTGTATCGACGCCCCTAATGGTGAGCCATCAAAGCTGGTGCCACCTCGACGTAAGAGACCCTTTCCTCCTGATGTCGATGCGTCAAGTTTTATGGAAGGGCCTTCAAATTTTGAGTCCCTACTATCCATTCGGTGGGAACAAAAGGACCAACAAGCCGAAGACGAAGAAGAGTCAACAGAAACTCGTTGAGAGGCAACTGATGTGGGTCAATCTTGAAGATGAGCCTTTGAGAATGAATGAGCCGACAGGCGGCTTAGGCCCATGAGTGTTGGGAAAAAACCATGAATATTTTGGTGACTCATGTTATGAGTGTGTAATAGGTATAGTATTAAAACTCTAAAATCCCTTCTCATGCCATCGTGCATGTTGACTACATTTTCCTTGTTATGGTGAAACTTGTGATGACACCTTGATATCTTGATCTGTCTCCCAAAATATTATCATGCTACTCTTTTTGCTTGCCTCTGTATTTTTGATCAAATCAGAGAGGTCAATTTGATGCTTCAAATACACTTGCTTATAAAGTGTAAGTTGTTAATGAATCTTTCCACAACATTGTCATAGAAGATGTATGATTTGAACTGGCCATGATAAGGTCATAGTTTCCTAACCCAGACACTCGTTGATGAGCCGATAATACCTGAAAGGTTATGATAACATATGGCTATAATAATAAAGATAATAAGAAAACTACAATAAGCCGGCTCAATGAGAATTGGCAAGGAGACTGGCTTTCAAGGCTCAAGTCTTGCTTCAATGAAGCGGGCATGATAACCCATAGTTTATCCTAGCTTTCTGTATGCCGGCTCTCACGTGAACAAGCCAATGTTTTAACCTTGAGAAGTTCAGGGTCCATAGAGGATTGAATTATTAAGAGTACATGGGGTTGTTACATCTCCAACGCATCAATAATTTATGAAGTATTCATGCCATATTGACCTATGTTTACAATACATTTATATGGTTTTGATGCACTTTATGATTTATTTCGAGCTAACCTGGACTAACGCTGTTTTCAGCAGAACTACCGGGGTGTTGTTTTTTGTGCAGAAAATGAAAGTTCTCGGAATCACCCGAAACTTTTTGACTATTTTTTTGGAACAAAAGAGGCATCCTAAGCTTCGTGGGAGGGCTAGAAGAGTCACGAGGCGGCCACCCTCCACCAGGGCGTGCCAGGCCCCCAAACCGTGCCCTGGTGTTCCATGCCCACCTCGTGGCCCATCTTCATGTGAAACCAACGCCTAAAATTCCTATAAATATAGAAACCATCAAAAATAACTCTAGACTCCTCGTTCCGCCGCCACAAGGCCTCTGTATCGATGAAAAACCAAACTGGAGAGAAAACAGTACCCTGCCGGAGAGGGTAGATCATCTCCGATGGCCATCTTCATCATCCCGATGGAGTCCATCATGAGGAGGGAGTAGTCCACCCTCGGGGTTGACGGTTTGTACCAGTAGCTATGTGTTCAATCTCTCTCTCTCTCTCGTGTTGTTGAGATGGCACGATCTTGATGTATCACGATCTTTGTTAATGTAGTTGGATCATATGGTGTTTTCCCCTCTCTATCTTGTTGTGATGAGTTGAGTTTTCCCTTTGAGATTTTGTTATGTTCGATTGAATATTGGATTTGAGAACACTTGATATATGTCTTGCATGTGGATACCCATGGTTACAGTGGAGTGTTCTATTGATTCACTTGATCTATGTCTTGGTACTCAACTTGCGGATTCCCGCGATGACATTGGGGTAATCTATGCATAGGGGTTGATACACGTTCTTGTCCTGGCTTCTTCGGTAGAAAACTTGGGGCACTCTTTGAGGTTCTTTGTGTTGGATTGAGTATTATGAATCTGAAATTGTTTGATGTGTATCGTATAATTAACTCATGGATACTTGTAGTGACAATGGAGTATCTAGGTGACATTAGAGTTGGTTGATGTGTATCATATGGTGTTATTCTAGTACGAACTCTTAGATAGATCGATCGGAAAGGATAACTTGGTTATCTTAGTATGAACTCTTGGATAGATTAATCGGAAAGGATAAATTTAAGGTGGTTCCGTACCCTACAAACAATTTCTTCTTATGCTCTCCGCTAGATAAGAACTTCGGAGTGATTATTTGTTGCACGTTGAGGGATGGTTATGTGATCCAATTATATTAGCATTGTTGAGAGATTGCACTAGTGAAAGTATGGACCCTAGGCCTTGTTTTCAAGCATTGTGATGCCGTTTGTGCTCACTATTGTTACTTGCTACCTTGTCATTTTATATTTTCAGATTACAAAAATCAATATCTACTATCATTACTACACTTGTATCACCATATCTTCGCCGAACTAGTGCACCTATACAATTTGCCATTGTATTGGGTGTGTTGGGGACACAAGAGATTTCTTGTATTTGATTGCAGGGTTGCTTGAGAGAGACCATCTTCATCCTACACCTCCCATGGATTGATAAACCTTAGGTCATACACTTGAGGGAAAATTGCTATTGTCCTACAAAACTCTGCGCTTGGAGTCCCAACACGACTCTACAAGAATAAAGTTGCGTAGTAGACATCAGGGGTCACCTGATCGGAGTCGCATCAAGCATAGAGGCAGGTTTAACCATATTGTGTTGTTTCTTATGTCGGATCAAGAGGGTGAGAAAGCTAAACTCGATGAGTTGGAAGTCGCCAAGTGACCTATGATCATGGAAAAGCTTGGCATAGGATATACAGGAGACAATGCTACTACTGCAAAAACATTTGGGGTCCGGATAAGCCGGCTTTATTCCATTCATCATAATGGTATGATGACTCATTGATCCAGAAGCCCCCAAGTGATGTGTTTCAAACAATAAAGACCCATGCTCAATGTATGGGCTGAAACTATAGAAACCTCGAGTTTCGGGGGTGCGGGCTTATTATATTAGAGCACATAGAAGTATATACAGAAGTTGGGGGTCGATACAAAGATAGTGAGCTAAAGGCTCTAAATATAATAAGACTAAGGGTGAGCCAGATCAACTCACTCAATTGCTGGTTTTCTTGAGGGGACTCTGATCAGCCGGGTCAACATCGGCTGTATTGAATTCTAGCTCTTCAATGGTGCAGGACGACTCAGCATAAGTTGCATCTCCTTCCTCACACTCCTGGGCTATCTTCCTGCCGCCTCCCATGATTATAGTGCATTTGGGACCCGACATCTTGAGCTTGAGGTAGACATAGCATGGACGAGCAATGAAACGAGCGTAAGCCGGCCTTCCGAAGAGAGTGTGGTAAGGGCTTTTTATTTTTACCACCTCAAAGGTTAAGGGATCGCATCTGTAGTTATGTTCATCACCAAAAGCAACATCAAGCCTTATCCGCCCAACTAGGCATGCTGACTTCCCAGGAACAATGCCATGGAAAACTGTGCTTGATGGTTGCAAACTGCTATCTAGTAAGCTCATCCACCGAAAGGTGTCGTAATACAGAATGTTGATGATGCTACCTCCATCCATAAGGACCTTTGTGAGGGTATAGCCACCCACCTGAGGCGCCACCACCAAGGCTAGATCTCCTGGGTTATCAACCCCGGGGGGGTGATCCTCTCTGCTCCAGATGATTGGCTGCTCAGACCAATTGAGGTATCTGGGAACTGCTGGTTCGACCTTGTTGATGGCTCTCTGCTTGAGTTTTTAGTCTCGTTTGCAAGTATTAGTGGTAAAAATGTGGTATTGAGCACCATTCAGCTGCTTAGGATTACTTTGAAACCATGCCTGGTTATTATGTTGATGATTGCCCTGACCAGAACGCTGCCCACTGCTATTGTTTCCTTGGTGTTGAAACCCTGATCCCGAGCCGCCCTATCCATTAAAACTTGATCCTGAAAATTCACGCGAGACAACTCTCTCTAAGGAACTCGGCAAAATAGCCCCGTAAAGCCACCCGGTGAGCCGCCCTGGCCATACTGACCCGGATGTTCTCCACCATTGCCTCCTTGATGGCTCTGAGAAGCCTGGTTACGGAACTCCTGCATGATGTAACAATTTTCCCATGAGTGGGTAGCCGGCTTATCCTAGGTACTGTGCTTGGGACAAGGCACTTTGAATGCCTCCTCATAATTCTGTAGCTTATTCCCATTATAAGGCCCTCCAGGACGGCCATTCCACCAATGCCTTTCTTGCCTTTGTCAGTTTTATCCTTGTCTGAGCCGGGATCCTTCATACTATCTGACTCGGCATATCTGGTAAGAACGTCCATCAAGTCGCCCATGTTTTGAACTTTACGCTTCAATCGACCAAGCTTGTGGACCAGGGGCTCAAAGTGGCAGTTTTTCTCCAAGATGAGCATGGTCTGAGCCGCCGTGATGTTGTCTGATGAGTGTATGATTTTGGCAACCCAACGGGTCCAATGGTGTGCCGACTCATTCGTGCGGTGGATGCAATGCTGAAAATCTGCGTCTCTCATTGGTCGTTTGCATGTTCCTTGGAATTTTTTGATGAACCGCCCCTTCAGTTCCGTCCAAGTCCTGATGGATTTAGGCGGAACATTTTTCAACCATGTTCGAGCTGGTCCTTCCAGCACCATCGTCAAATACTTCGTGCATACTGCATCACTGACGTCGAGCATGTCCATGGCTAACACATAGCTTTCGATCCATGTTGCTGGCTCAAGATCTACTGTGTAGTTTGGCACCTTACGAGGCCCTTTGAAATCCTTAGGCATCGGCTCACCGCGGAGAGCCGGAGATAAACAAGGGATGCCGATTGTCCTATTGTTGACTCTAGCCCCCAGCTCCGCTGACCGGGGCTCCGCCATGGGACGTTGAGTCGCCCGTATCGCGGCTGCCTCTGCCTCCGCCTGTTGGGTGGCTTTGTCGGGTCAACGACTGCTTGAGCATTGGGTAACACAGGTCGGGTTGGGGAAACCCGAGGCTGCCGCTATCACCCGCTACTGGAAACAGCCGAAGATTCCTAATGGCAGCTCTTGCTAGCGTATGGAGTGGAGTGCATATGATAACAGCTATAAGAATATTGCGCTTGTTGTACTAATGTTGTTTTCAGCATCTCGATGGCATTCCTTGCCTCGATCTCAACTAGGGTGTTCCTGTGAATCGGAAGTGCCTATAAATTGCGCGTTGCTGCCAACATGTTGTCAACGGGGTTGGAGAAGTGACCTTGCGGCGTCTGAAAATGATGAGTCAGCGACTGAACTGGTGGAGGCTGAGTGGGCTCTACCTACCGTCCTGCATGACGAGGCGGATCCTGTCCTGCCCCAGGTGTCGCTGGACTGGTGAATAACTGAGTTGGCTTGAGGCCTATAGGCAGCCGGCTTTGGTGCCTCCTTTGGTAACCGCCTCGGAAGCATTCCGGCAAAGCCCTAGCTGCCAAGCCTCAACCTTCAAATGTTCTGACTCCTTATGTATACGAGCTTGTATTTTAGCCATCCGGATGTTTTTAGCGTCAATCTCTTCTTGAACCTTGGTGATCTCGGTGCAAAATTTTACTAGTTCTGCGTTACGAGCCTCATGATTCTCTGTAGTGATAGGACTCTCCAAGAGTTTGGCCATCTCATCCATCAAGTTGCTCATGGCTTGAGCCGACGTCTTTCCTGACCTGCCAGCACTGTTTTCGGCTGCTACCGTAGATGGATCTTGAACCATCACGGTTCCTGCCATGTGGATGGTGACCTGGCGAGGCGGCTCATATGACTCCTTGGTGGCTTCTACTTTCGAGTAGCCCCCAAGTCTCCCATCGTAGAGGGGACAGATTGATTTGGTGTTTCCCATGGATGATTCGTTGTCGGAGTTGGTAGGGATGCCCTCGTTGCCTGCTGGCTCATCCAAAAGGTTGACTCCTTGGGTGAAACCTACAAAGATGTGATGTCAGCCAGCTTGATGCAGGCCGGGTCATGTGCGCCAAGATGTCTCGACGATGTCGGTAAAGATGGTCGTCTCAAGTACTAATGCATCGATCTTGCTGACGAAGACATGGATCTTGTGAAAGGGGACCCGATACCCAGATTTGACTGAGTCGGCCTCGGATCCCAAGCTTGAATTGCCGATGTAGAGCTTGCCGCTGCATCTTTTGAACATCTGAGCCACCACGTAGCTCCCAAACCCTGGAAGAGCCCCCTTCGAGAACTCAACTCCACCACGAGAAGGCCCCATGATGGGCGCCAACTATCATGGTGAGGAGAGTTCCACCTCTAGAGATGCTATAGAGGAAGATGAGGAGATAGTTGTTTTGAGGAAGCTCAGACCTCACTTGCCAGGCCACAATGATGATCATACAGTGGTAGAGAACATGAAAGAGTGGAAGGATCAAGGTCTAAGGAAGTGGAGCCAGTGATCCATATGCTGCAAGGAAAAGGACTGATGTTGATGCTAGATTTCACACCAAGGAGCAGCAAGACTAGTGCCCAACTGTCAGTGATATGAGATATGTTGATTGGAAGTTCATCGAGTCAAATGATGACTACTTCCCTCATGTCCAGGAGAACTTCAAGATGATTGACATTGATGAGTTTGTTGGCAGAAAGATGACTGCATGGAATGATGAGATGATCATGCAATTCTATTCCACTACCCATTTTTATCCTCATGGGAAGATAGCGTGGATGACTGAAGGCACCACATACCAGTCAACAATTGATGACTAGGCTACCATCTTAGGATCCCCAAAGGTGAAGGAAGGAGATTTGGATGTGTGCTCTGAATCTAAGATGAACCACAACTCTATGGCAAACATGTACACACCAATCCCTAAGGAATATGTGAAGACCCACAAGCTTGGCTCTGTCTACTTTCTACAAGGTGGTATTCCTACCTCCAACCTAGTATTGAGGCACACCATGATGCCCAAATCTAGAGATTACAAGATGTTCGAGGCTATTCCATCAACATGCTGCATCACGTGGATAGCCACACCAAGATTAGAGTGATGGATATGATTGTTGAGACCATCAAGAGGACAACTGTTGATCATAAGAGATCTTGTGGATACGCTTCGTACATTCAGATGCTCATCAAATTCAAGGTTCGGAAGAGCCAGTATCTACTTGATCGACCACACCTGCCCCTCCAGCCAAACTTTGAGGATAATATTGTGGTGATGGATCCTTCTCATCCCACTTCATCTACTGCACAGGATGATATTGAGGTTGAGGCCTAGGCAGAGGTAGCTAGAGTAGCTAGTGCTCCAGTTTTGAAGATAAAAGGTGATCAAATGTCCTATCTTGTTAGCACCATTCAAGGAATGGAGAAGAACATCAATGAGCTGCTACAGAACCAGAAGAGCCTAGAGAGGATCATGGAGACTAAGTTCCATGACCTTGACAATAAGGTGACTTAGTTGACCACCACTATCAACCAACTAAGGCAAGAGGTAGATGCAATTACATTGCCCAACTCATATTATGATGATGAGAGCCCACACTGCCAATCCAGACTCAGTTTGGGACTCACGCTCGATCTGCTAATGTGCCTGCCTAGGATGTGAGATCCTTAGTGTCTGCACTGGCTGCTACTTCTACCATGCCTCCATCATCACCTCCAGTGTCAACTCCACTAGCCTAGAGGACTTCTGCAGAAGCATTCGCGAACACTCTCCTTTCGACTCCTTCCATGAGTACCGGAGCAGTTTCATCACCCATGGAGGAGACCATGCCCATAGTGGCACTTAACTCTATACTTTCGAGCTTTTTGGTAACTTGTTGCCAAAGGGGGAGAAATTGTATAGATCATAGGGCTTCGAGAGAGAGAGAGAGTCATATCGCTTCAAGAGAGAGAGAGAGTTGCTTTTGATGCTTCTCCTTGCTTTTGAAAACATTTGCCCTGCTTTTGTTTGTCTTAAACTTCGTGGTGTTTGATCATATGCTTTGTGATTAATGTTACTATTTCCTATCCATGTGATATTCATATGATGATCATTAACTCTTTGGTGTTATGTGCATTGTAATCCATTCATATCATTTATGTGCACCACCAAGATGTATGTGACATGGAAGAGTGACCCATGATCTAATAGATTGTGCATTTGCATTCAAATGCAAATTTAAAATAATGCACAAATTTAGGGGGGGAGCTCTTGTGTATCACATACTTCTCAAAGCGACGATGCTATTCATTGATTTATCTCATGTCGAAGCTTTGATCTATATGTTGTCATCAATTACCAAAAAGGGGGAGATTGAAAGCACAACTTCTCCCTAGGCTGTTTTGGTAATTAATAACAACATATATTTCATTGGACTAATAATTTTATCAAGTATATTTCAGGAAAAGTTCAATGAATGGGTTGACTAGGATTGTGAGGAGATCCCCTAGATGCTTGGAACATCAATTAACAAAAGCTTCAAGACTCTACATTTTGCATTTATGTGAGAAATCACACTTGAGTCCATAGGAAAGCTAGTACTATTAAAAGGGGATGAGGTATCCGTGACGATCTAGTTGCTCAAGTGCTTAGAGGTTAGCCACCAAAACCCCTCAAGAATTCTCCCACGATATATTATGTCAAAACCCTAATAGACAAATTCAGTGCCACCAACATTTACATACTGGCCACACTCAGTTTCCCTTAGATAGATTCCAGAGCTAAACCCTAGCATCTCGGTGCAACCGTGAACACATTCGGTACAACCGAAAAGTAAGTGCCAACTTTATGTTGCCAAAGTGTTAAATTTTGAAATTTCCGAGTTTTTCATTTCGGTCTCACCGAGAGTTGAATCTGCCCAAGGCCACCGGAATCAGTCTCACCAAGTTGTATATATTAGTCTCACCGAGAACCCAAAAGTTGCCACATTTTGCACTAGTTGGTGCAACCGAGTTTTTGCTTTGATTTCACCGAGTTGTGCAATAATGTTGTAACGATTGGATTTTTGAAGATGCCTACATATACCCATCCACCTCCCTCTCATTTGTAGACAGAGAGTAATTAGAACAAGCCAACACTTGCCCCATCCATTTTCTGAGAGAGAACAACCTACACATGTGTTGAGATCAAGATTTTCCACTCCAATCATATGAATCCTGATTCCTAGCCACCCCAAGTTGCTTTCCATCTAATCAACCTTTTCTACCAAGCCAAATCTGTGAGAGAGTGATTGAATGTTGAGGAAACTGTCATTTGAAGCACAAGAGCAAGGAGTTCATCATCCATACCACATCTATTACCTTTTGGAGATTGGTGTCTCCTAGATTAGTTAGGTGTCTCTTGGGAGCCTTCAATTCGTTGTGGAGTTGAACCAAGAAGTTTTTAAGGGAAAGGAGATCGCCTACTTCATGAAGATCTACCCCGAGTGAGGCTAGTCCTTCGTGGGCGTAAGCCGTGATGAAATATATGAGGTTGATACTTCGTGGACCTTTCGTGGGTGGAGCCCTACATGGACTCACGCAACCGCTTCCCTCCGTGGGTTGAAGTCTCCATCAACGTGGACATACGGTAGCACCACCTATCGGAACCATGCAAAAAATCTTCGAGTCCACATTGTGTTTGATTTTCCTATCCCTGCCCTCTACTTACACTTGCATGTCTTTACATTCCACTTCTATACTCTTAGATTTGAGTGTGTAGGGTGTACTTGACTTGATAGAATAGCTAAAATTTGGCAACCATTAAAATTGGGAAAAGGCTAGATTTTTAATTGGTCAAGTAGTCTAATCACCCCCCTCTAGACATACTTTGGATCCTACAGTATTAGCAATAAATAATATATAGGTGGAAAATGTTTCTGGAGATGTTAAATTAACAATAGAAGATTGTTATAATAGTTAGAAGGCTTTTATATTTAATTTAATATCAACGGGCCTTGAAAGGCTAAGAGGTGGAAGGCAACTTGGGTGCCCCCTCCTATGATAAGGAGGGAGGGGAGGCCGAATTGGATGGGAAACCCCCTCCTTGGCCGGCGCAAGGGGGAGGGGAAACCTTCCCCCATGTGTTGCCTCCTCATCTCCCCTCCACATATATATTAGAGGATTTCCACCCTTTTAGACACACACCTTTTGAAGTCTCCTCTAGTCCTATAGTTCTAAATTTAGTTGATCCTAGTTGATTAATTAGATCTAGACCTAGATCCTCTAATCCTCATAATTAGAAGCTCGGTGTGGTTATAATCTCCTCCTTGTATTTCTCTGGCAACAATTAGCTCTGGACGGCTAAGCGCTACCGAATCATGAAGACTGTACGTTTGAAACCAAGTAGAGAGGTCGTGCTTTCGGTCTTCCCTTCAAGGGATCATTCGTGGGCGCTTCGCATGATCATTCATCTATGGTTCGAGGGACTACATCAATGATCTACAATAACTTGTCTTCTTCCGTTGCAACTCAGAGTTGGCAACGATCCGATCCTAACCGTTATTGTATCTTCATAGTGTTCCTGGTTGATCGTAGGGCATTTTTTGTTTTCTACGACGTTTCACAACAATGACATCATGAGCAGTTTTATGAGTAGATACATATTGCGATCTAGACCACATGTGTATGTGATGGTTTGATATTCTTTATATGCTTCCCTCGAGTGTTGCTTCGGTTCAGTTCATTAATGACATAATATAGCTTTGCACAAAGTTCTGACAATCGATCGGCTCTGGCTGTCGATAATCTGCTAACAGTTCTTTGGGCTTCATCATAGTCAAGAATAGTGAACTATCGCAGACACGAGAGGGAGATGAGGATGGTCAATCTTCTAGTGGGTGATACATCTCCAATGTAACTACTTTTCCAAATACTTTTGATCTTGTTTTGGACTCTAATTTGCATGATTTGAATGAAACTAACCCGAACAGACGTTGTTTTCAGCAGAACTACCATGGTGTTGTTTCTATGTAGAAATAGAAGTTCTCGAAATTGAACGAAACTTTTTGCAGATTTTTTTGAAATATATAAAAAAATACTGGAGCGAAGACCTACCAAAGGGGGGCCACCAGTTGCCAACAAGCCGACGCGCCATGTTGCCTTGTGGGGTCCACGTGGCTCCGTCGACCCTAATTCCAAGCCTATAAATTCATATTCTTCGAGAGAAAAATAGGAGAGAATTTTTCATTGCGTTCTACGAGACGGAGCCGCCGCCAACTCCTGTTCTTCCTCGGGAGGGCCGATCTGGAGTCTGTTTGGGGCTCGGGGAGTGGAATTCGTCACCATCGTCATCACCAATCCTTCTCCATCAACAATTCCATGATTCTCACCACCATTAGTGAGTAATTACTTTTTAGGTCTGATGGATGGTGATGGGATTGGATGAGATTTATCATGTAATCGAGTTATTTTGATAGGGCTTGATCCCTAGTATCCACTATGTTTTGAGATTGATGTTGCTATGACTTTGTTATGCTTAATGCTTGTCACTAGGGCCCAAGTGCCATGATTTCAGATCTGAACATATTGTGTTTTCATGAATATGAGAGTGTTTTAGATCCTAGCTTGCAATTTTATGCACCTACTATGTGTTATGATACGCATTCCCAAAGGTGATAATAATTGGGATTCTTTCTAGTGATGACCGTAGTTTGAGGAGTTCATGTATTCACCATGTGTTAATGTTTTGTTCTGGTTCTCGATTAAAAGGAGGCCTTAATATCCCTTGGTTTCCATATGGACCCCGCTGCCATGGGAGGGTAGGACAAAATATATCATGCACGTATGACTATATACGGAATACATGCCTATATTATATTGATGAATTGGAGCTAGTTATGTGTCGCTCTAGTGTGTAACTGTTACATGATGAATGTCATCTAAATCAATCCATCATTGATCCATGGTATACGCTTTTCGCTTATTAGTTTCTGTTATGTTACTTTCGTTACTATTGCTATTACAATCAATACAAATCTGCTTTTGTTACTGTTCCTATTACTTTTGTTACCATGCTACTAAAATTTCAGGTGTGGTTGAATTGACAATTCAACTGTTAAAATCAATAAATATTATTTGGCTTCCCTTGTGTCGAATCACTAAATTTGGATGTAAATACTACCCTCGAAGACTGTTGCGATCCCCTACACTTGTGGGTTATCAAGACTTTTTTTCTCGCGCCGTTGCCGCGGAGCATAGCTCTATTTATTGTGTTCACATGGGATTTTTATTGCCACTATGAGAAATATGAAATACGCTAAAACCAAGGCCGTACCTTCTAGGATGAGGGTAGGTAAGGAATTACCATCTAGCTCTACACTTAATTCACCTTCTGTTTTGAGTAAGCTTGCGACACCACGGCCTGCTATTCAATTTGATGTCGCAAGTAATTGATGATGCTACTTCTGCTTTGAATGAAAATTATGATGATGGTACTACTATGCTAGATGAAACTAAACATGTGCCACTAGGTGATTTGTTTGATGCTCATATTGCTAAGTCTAGAGAACTTGAGAATACTGAAATTGATGAAAACTATGATTCACCCATTTTGTCTAGATCTCCGCCTATAATTGAAATGCTTGAAGTACCCGAAGGTTCTGTTATGGATGGGGAGATAGCTAGAGACTTTCTTGCTGGCAATGATAGATATGGTCTTAAGAAACTCCTTAGTAAACTGAAAGAAAAATCTATGAAGGAGAAAATGAAATATGATCCTAAATTTGCTACTTCTCCTATATTTGTTACTGATAAGGATTACAAATTCTCTATTGATCCCGAGATAATTACTTTGGTAGAATCCGATCCTTTCCATGGTTATGAATCTGCAACTATTATGACACACCTTACCAAATCGAACGAAATTGCCACCCTATTTGCTAATGATGAAAACATTGCTATTACTAAACTTTTTTCCTTTCTCACTAAAGGATGATGCTAAGAAGTGGTTCCTTTATCTTGCTATTGGATGTGTGCATAGCCCCCACGATATGATATATTACTTCTTTAAAAAATATTTTTCTGTCCATAAAAAACAAGCTTCTTTAAAGAAAATATTTTAATTTGTGCAAATAGAAGAAGAGAATCTCCCTCAAGCTTGGGGGGGCTTCTCCAGCTAGTTAGAGCTTTGCTTGATCGTCCTCTTAAGAAAAATAAAATACTTACTATCTTTTATAATGGACTAATCGATGCTTCTAGGACTACCTAGATACTTGTGCTGGTTGTGTTTTCAGGAAATAAATTGTTGAACAGGCTGAAGAACTATTGAATAATATTTTGAAGAATGCTATTGATTGGACACTTTCTCAACCACCTCCTGAACCAATTACTAAAAAGTAAGGTATTCTATTCCTCAGTCCAAAATTTATGCAAGAAGCCAATAAATCTATGAAAGAAAAAGGTATTAAGATTGAAGATGTTAATAGTCTATCATCTATTGAAGAAATACATTGACTTGATATCCCTACACAGGTAGTAGAGATAAATTATCTTCGTAGATTCAATGAAAATGATATACCTTATAATAAAACTGCTAGTCAATGCATGAATGAATTTGATAATTACATTCTTAAGCAAAAACATTTTAATATGTATGTTAAGGATCGATTAAAAAGGAATGCTATGTTTAATATGTGGATTGATGAAGTATGCAATAATTTGATGTTGTGGATTGATGAATTTGATGTTACGTTTGTACTATTTGTGTTTTATTTGTTTTGGATTCATTTAAGATAAATTTGATATTATTTGTTTCAATATGTACGGAATTACAATGCCCTATATTATATCATCTCTTGGAGGAATGGTGCCTTATTTGTCATCATAAATGTTGGGGAAGAACAATTTATAATGCCTAAAACACAATTTTTGGTGCCGTAAAACCGCTTTTGAGTGCCCTATTATACATCACGTGTTGGAGAGGCTCTTAGGTAACCCCAACCTCATTGGGACTACCGGCAAGGCCACCAAACAAATAGCAACATATCAATGGTTGTGCATTCAAACATTTTTAGTCATGCATAACTTGACAAAGAAAACTCAGTAAATGTAAACGATGAACTAGCTGATGAGCACAAAATAGTTGGCATACAACATCCATGATAAAAGAAACGCATGGAAGGAGGCGAGTAATTTTATTTTATTCTTAACAATCATACAGCAGCTCAGTTGCATGCTATCATCTGGAAAGTCCTTTGCACTCCGCAGGTGCCAGGCTCTTGATTCTTATTCATTGGTCTTCTTTGCCATAGTTGTAGATAATCTCAATCTGCAAGGACAATTTACCATTTTAACAGTAGTGTAACAGTTTCATAGGCATTGCATAGTCAAGAGAAACTACATCAAACAATAAATATCACGAAATTTGCCTCTTCGGCAGCAGCATGCATGAGATGACTGGTTAACAAAGAAAATTGTCTAAAATACTCTAAACACTTCAGCAAAAAAAATTGTTGAGGAGCTAAGCTTATTGAACACATTTCTGGCAACATACAAAAGGTTTAGTAAAGAAGAAGTCATTGTGCATTTGCACAGACAAATGCTGCATAAAGTAAACTGTATTAATTAATCAATTGGCCAACTAATTTGAACTGAGATCTGCATAAGAGTTTTTGTAAGATATTTTGCATTAGAAACTCCAAGCACAACACTATAAACAGAAGTACCTCAACAACTCACATATGTTCAATAAATTTCATATATGTTCTTACCCCTTCAGGTGGAGGAGGGTTCCTTGTGAATTTAGTGCCACCAGGAGCCCATGGAACTGCATAGATACATTCCATAACCCCATTGATCAGAGGAATCACAGCATATTAAAACCACAAATCACATTCGTTAAACAGGTAACATAAGTTAAGCGAGCGATTGCATCAAAGGAAAGCATATGTAGGATGCACACGAGTAGTTTGTTACAGGTTATATGATCTTAAGATGTTAGTATCGACAATAACCCATCTGAAAATGTGATAGTTTTTCACTTTAATCTAAAGCCTGAGCACATTAACTATCGATTATATGGATCAAAAGTATGCACGGCAATTTTTATTTTATTTTTCTAAAAAGTGCTATTTTGCACAACAGAAGGTGTATCATAAAGCTGAAGCAGCCTCTATTCTCAAGAATAAACTGATGGGAAATAGAATTTGGCCTGGATCAGATTAGCATGCCCTTGAAATGAATATGTAACAAGTATGTACATTTCTGGCTTGAGAATGTTACGTTTGCAGTGAAGGTTAACACTGACTAAAACATGAAGATCATGTCACTACTCTCTACAGAGGTTAGTTGTGACTAAACAACACAGCTCACGCCTTAAACAAATATTGGCACCCTAAGATAACCTGAATTATTTCTTAGAGAGGGGGATACTCCTCTATAACTGAAAGCTAATAAAAGTAGTTTTACAGACCAGCAAAATGGAAGAACATGATGGTGTGATGAACTAAGTGATGACAAAACATGTCTCCAAGTAGCTCTACGCCTCTAATCAATTAATCACTAAAAAAATGCAGGCATGAGCTCACAACTTCAGTAAACCATACAAATTCATCCAAACATTCCCGACTGAATGATCAGTGACTCAATGTTCAACAACATAACGAAACAACTGCAAGTACAACGCTACATTATTTACCGCGCAGTATCGCATCCACAAACAGAGGCACCAACAGCAGGAACGAAGGGCGCAACAATTTCAAGGCTTACCAATGTAAGGATCCGGGTGCTGGAAGTTCCTCTGCTGTGCCTCCGCGTCCTCGATGAGCCTATCGATCACGTCCAGATTCTCCTGCGACACACACACACACAGAGGAAATCCATCAGAACACCACGGGGATCGGCGTCAGATGCGAATCGTCAACAAAGAGACGAAGGGGGAGACGCGAATCGCCAGTCCTACCACATTTCTGTTGGCCTCGAACTTGTCCCTGAGCTCGGACGCCTGCACGGGAGAGGAACACGGGATCAGATCCGCGAGGGGGCGGGGAGATCGGGGGAGGGTGAGGGGAAAGGGGCGCTCACGTCCTGGTAGAAGAGGTGGCGGTGGACGGCCCAGTTGAGGGTGTCCTTGAGCGCGCGACGGTAGAGCAGCCGCACCCGCTCCTTCTGTCCCGCGCGCCGCGCCAGGTACCCCGCCGTCGTCGACATCGACCTCGCCGCCGCAGACGCTCCTGTTTCTTCTCCGGAGTTTCTCTCTCCACTCCTATGCGTTGGTGGATTCGGATTGAGGGGAGCGGAGGAGGAAGGGGGACCCGATCGGGAAGCCCAGGTGGGTTAGTTTTTTTTTCCAGGGCTTCCAGATGGGTTGGGTGGGTGGCCGAGTGGGCGACTAGCCCGGCACGACCTTGATGGGCTTTAGTTGGGTCTCTCTGGACTTAGTTAAACGGGCTAGAGTATTACACGCCCCCACACTTCAGTCTCAATTTCGCCCGATTAGCTTATGTAATATGTTATACAAGATCGCTTTCAAGGTGATATCCAACAGATTAAAGTTAGTCCTGCCTGATATTATCTCGCAGTCAGCATTTGTACCAGACAAGTTGATCACAAACAACATCATCACAGTGTATGAGTGTCTGCACTTCATGAAAAGAAACAAGGCAAGGAAAAATCAGTCATGTGCCCTCAAACTCGACATGACGAAAACTTATGATAGGGTGGAGTGGTCTTATCTCAAGGCCATCATGCTGAGGTTGAGATTCACCACCGGATGGGTGGACATAGTCATGAACTTGGTAACCAGATGTTCCTCGAGCACACCGGCACATGGTTGATTCCAATCTATGCGGTTTATGGGGAGTTCAAGACTCATGGTGACACTCCCTCCTAGAGTGCACATCATCAAGGAGTGTTTGGGCGTTATCCAACGAAAATATAATACATAAAATGATAGAAACTACAGAGCTAAATGCCAAACAGTGGCTTTCACGTTGATGGAATTGTTGTCACCAGAGAATTTTATGCTCATGTATGTTACTTTGTAGTTTATATGGTATGCACTCCGCAAGGCCATCCACGAGGAAATCATTCAGAGTCCCCAAGCTACACACATGTCTGTTGAGAGATTCATGGAGGACCTGGGCATTATTCGGCAAAAACCTCATAGCACAAGCCGCAATGATGTTGTAACTCGTGTACAAAATGTGTGACGCCCTGGATTGCAGCTACAGTGATCCGTGTAATGTAGCTACAGTAACCTGTGGATTAAGCTAATCCATTGTTGTTAAACAGTGGTTGATCACTTTGAAAATCAATTCTCAATACAAATTCTTTTGCAATTCAAACTGATTTGAAAAGTGGATTTAATAGTTTTGCAACCTGAAAAAAAATCATGGATGGGTTGCAAATACTCCCTAAGCTTTTATAAAATTGTAACCCAAATTTTTGTAAGGTCTTTTGGTGCATCAATTTTTTTTTCAATAGAGGCCAAATCATTTATTAAATGTCCTTTTGAATTATGTGGGTTTCAAATAAATTTAAAGGCCCCGAAAATGTTTGACGGACCTGTAAATATTCCCATACTATTATTTAGCCAGTTGACTTATTTTACATAAGTCATTTGATGTCGTTTAAAACAACAGAAACTGTTTTGATATATTAACCAGATATTCCCCAGACCGGCCCAACCTCCCCACTCATCTCCTTCCCCTGCTACAGGAGGTAGAGGGGAGGCGTGGCAGCCATCGGCCGGTCATGGCTGCGCCATGCCGCCGTGGCGACCATCCCCCGGTCGGCCCCTTCCTACTAAAGCACCGGCGAGCCCCCATCGCCAGACTCTAGCCCCCCACGCTCCCCATTCGCCCCTCCCCTCCATCTTCTGCCCCGAGCTCGAGTTCGGACTCGATGCGGGCGACGCCGTCGCCACCGTCCCGCGAGCTCTGGTCCGCCCCTAGCCGCGCCAAGATGTCGAGAAGCTCCGCCGCGTCCGGCTTCGTCCATTCAGAGGAACGAATCGAGCCGAGGTGGCCCGTGCGCTCGTCATCGCCGTCTTCTTGGTCGCGTACATCGCCGGCGTCCGTGGTCGATTCCAACCATTCCAGTCCACCCCCGGCCTCCCCGACCTCGCCACAGAGCTCCTGGTGAGCTTCTCCCTCGAATCCCCCTTTTTTCCCGTCGATTCCGTCGCCGTAGACGCCGTACGCCGTCGCGGCCGAGCCCGGCCGGAGCTTCGCTTGCCGTGCGGCCGCACCCGCACCCGCCTGCTGCCTGATGCTGCCGCTACTAGCCGCTGCTACTGATACATGCTGCTGCTCGCCCTGCCCATGCGCGCGTACCGCCGCGCCCGCGCTGCCCGCCCTGCCACTGCTAGCTGCGCTGATGCTTTGCTCTGCTACTGCCCTTAGCTGCTACTGCTCGCGCGCTGGCTGATGTTGCTGCTAGCTGCTCCTACCTTGCTACTGCCATTTCCTGCTGCTGGCGCTGGCTGCTACTGCTGCCCCTTGTTGCTGCTCCTAGCCGCCACCCGTGCGAGCACTCCTGGCCATGGCTGTTGTGCACTCATGCGCGTGCGTGCCCAACTATGAGGGATGGTTGTGCCTATGGCCGGCCCTGTTTAGTTACGTAGGATTAGCATTTGGTTAGTCTAGTGCTTAATTAGTTTAACTAGGAGCTAAATAGCCAATGCCATGTGGCTTAGTTAACTCCATTAAATTAACTCAAGTTAAAATAAGTCAATGACATGTGGAGCCCATTAATTAGGTTAGTATTTATTTGTTTGTGCGTTTAGGTATATAGCACATGACATGTGGGATCCACTTCTACGTTGACCAATCAAATGTTGACCGGGTCAATCCAGCCCCACTAGCCCATTTCTTCCCCTCTCAAATGTTGACCGGATCCACTTCTACGTTGACCCCTCTTGAGCATTCCGATATCGCCCATTTCTTCCCCTCTCATTCTTGCATTAGATTTTTGCTACTATATTAGTTAGCTCATATCCTTATGCATAGCCTGTTTTGATAAACTGTTACTATACCCGTTGCTATATCAACTGCTTAGTATAGGTTGATCAATGAATCCCGGTGACCCCCTTAGTCTCAGTTGCCCCTGCTCCTTCATCGATGCCCCGACGACTCGACGACTCGAAGACTCGGTCAACGGACCAACAAGCCAGGCCTCTCACATCACCGCACTCCCCTTAGTTGTATGACTCTGCAGTGCTACTATCGAATACCGAGGGTGACACCTCGTGAAGTACTCATGATGCTAGCCCTGTAGTGCAGCTAGTCGGTCGTGGTTATCGAGGGTGATTCCTCCTTCACCATTCCCGACGATGTCTCTGTCGTGCAACCCCTCAAGTGTGGGACCCTCGAGGGTGATTCCTCTAAAGTCCACCTTGACGGTTACATCGAACGGGGACCATTGAGGGTGATTCCTCAGTTCCCGCCTTGATGTTTTATACACACAGTTACTATGACTTGGTTACAGAAACATGTTGGTGATGGGTCGGCCCTGAGGGGTACCCACGGTTTGATGATGATGAGGCGTGGACGGGCAGGAAAGGCCCTTGCCACACATCCTCGAGACAGGGCAACAGGACCGCACTTTATGGGTCGCGTTTGCCACGCATTAATAAAATGCTAAAGAGTTAGGTATTTGATCTGAGTTGGGTCGTTGGCCTTATTACGCACTAACCTTCACGTGGGAGAAGTTATGGGTACTCGACGTCGTTGTATCAGTCAAAGCTCTTCGGACGTCAGCAATGGAGCGGCGTGCGTCAGATTGGGTTGGAAGGTACAACTCTTAGACCGGAGTGTGCTAGGTCTGCTTCCGGCCGCGTACGCATCGTGCAGGAGTGCAAGAGCAAGCGGGCCCATGAACCTACGCGCTTAGGATTTAGACCGACGGGCTGGCCTCTTCGTTGAGCTTAGGTGGGGCGACGACGTTTTGATATCCCGAGGCCGGGCATGACCCAGAAAAGTGTGTTCGGACGGAGGTGATTCAAGCGTGTTGGGGAATATGTTGTGCATCCCTGCAGGGAAGAAATTATCTATTCGAATGGCCGTGTCTACGGTAACAGGACGACTTGGAGTTGTACCTTGACCTACTACAACTAAAATTGTGATTTTAATTGAAATGGATGTTGGCTCCGAGATTGCTTCCTCGCAGGCTGTCGAGGAAGTATCTCTGGGCATGGTTACTTAATAAAAATTGCTACAATAATATGACTATATATGAGATACCAGTCTACTCTTTTCTAATGCTGCAAGATGCTGAAGATGATAGTCTTCGATAGGACTAGGCTTTCCCCCTATTCTTGCTTTCTACAGTCAGTCCAGATATACCCCCATCCCTTGATAATGATGCCTACTTAGCATAGTTCTGATGTCAGTCTTGCGAGTACTTTGGATGAGTACTCACCGATGCTTTGCTTTCTCTTTCCCCATCGATTCGATTGCCGCGTTCAGGCGACGGAGCCCCAGAGATGGAGTACGCCGGAGACGACTACTACACCACCGTAGGAGCCTACTACTACGTGGAGAGTGCCGACGCTCAGGAGTAGTTAGGAGGTTCCTAGGCAGGAGGCCTCGCCTCTTTCGATCAGTGTTATGTTTGTGCTAGCCTTCTTAAGGCGAAAACTTGTTTAACTTATGTCTGTACTCAGATATTTTTGCTTCCGCTGACTCGTGCTTGTCGAGCTTTGTATTCGAGCCCTTGAGGCCCCTAGCTTGTAATATGACGTTGTATGACCTTAATTTGTGTCTAGAGTTGTGTTGTGATATCGATCAGTGAGTCCCTAATCTTGATCGTACACATTGCTTGTATGTTTAGCGTACGGTCAAAATTGGGGGCGTCAAAAAATGCAAAGCCGAAGAGGCCACCCCTAGTCTATTGTAAGATCCATGTCGATGTTGGGGTCTTTTTAGGCAGAGGAGTGTCATCGTTTTATCACGACAGATGCCATGGGTAGGCTTATCGAAGGTGGTTGGGGCCGGAGGACGTCGACGGGCTCCGGGAGCGGGATTAGGCACAAGCGGTGAGGGACGCATGATGTACCCAGGTTCAGGGCCCTCCGTGGGAGGTAATACCCCTAGTCCTACTTGGTCTCGGTTGATAGACGAGGGTGGTTACAAAGGTGCTCCTGGAGCTGTTGTCAAGAGGTGGAGGAAGGAGCAGCTGGCTCCTTCTCCTTTTCTACGTGAGTGGATGTGGGAGGAAGAGGCCTCGTGTGTGTGTGTGTGTGTTCCGATGCGTCCCCCCTATGCATGGGGGGCTCGGGGGTTTTATATGCCAACCATCGGCTTACAATATCCTAAAGTTCTGTGTGGGGAGACCCGGCTGGCAGCCTCTTCGGCTGGCCAGGGGGTCTACCCATCGAGCCGTCTCGTCGCCCGTAGGGCCCACCGGTTGTGCGGTCCCATCGCCCATTGGGGCCCGCCAGCCGGCTCCGCGATTGGCCCATGCCCACCTGCCACGGCCTTTTCCCAAGTTAATTGGTTGGCAGATTTTAACTATTTTAGCAAGTCTAGTAAGTCTAATAGCCCTACACATGCATGTCTACAAGTATGCCAGCGGAAAGTAAAGACATTGCACATGTAAGTAAAGAGATGGGATGGGAAGATCAAATGCAATAGGAGATGCAAGGATTTTTCCCATGGTTCCGATATGTGGTGCTATCATACGTCCACGTTCATGGAGTCTTCAACCCACGGAGGGTATCGGTCGCGAGAGTCCACGGAGGGCGGTACCCACTGAGGGTTCCATGAAGAAGCAACCTTGACTATACCATGAAGCCCTACGTCCACGGAGGACTAGCCTTACTCGGGGTAGATCTTCATGAAGTAGGCGATCTCCTTGCCCTTACAAACTTCTTGGTTCACTCCACAACATGAAGTAGGAGGCTCCCAAGCGACACCTAACCAATCTAGGAGGCACCACCCTCCAAAAGGTAATAGGCTCGGTAATGTCGATGAACTCCTTGCTCTTGTGCTTCAAGATGATAGACTCCTCAACACACAATCACTCTCTCACAGATTTGGCTTGGTAGAAGAGATGGGATTGGTGGAAAGCAACTTGGGGAGGCTAGAAATAAAGATCCATATGGTTGGAGTGGAAGATCTTGACCTCAACACAAGGGTAGGTGGCTCTCTCTTAGAAAACAGAGTAGGATGGGTATGGAATAGTTCTGAGTGCTTCTCTTTCGAGTGGGTGGTGGTGAAGGGGTATATATACGCATCCCCAAAAATCCAACCGTTACACACAAAATGACCAACTCGGTGACACCGAAATGTTATTCTCGGTGGTACCGAAGTGACCAAAAGGTGGCAACTTTTGAATCTCGGTGAGACCGATATAGGAATCTTGGTTGCACCGACAAGGTGACCAACGGTCAGAATTGCCAAACTCGGTGACGCCGATTCAACATTCTCGGACGGACCGAAAGTGTGAACTTGCGTGACAGAAAGTTGGCAACCCAACTCGGTGGCATCGAAAGCAGTGTCGACTGCACCAAAGTGGCTAGGGTTTGGCTGAGTCTGTCTAGGGTTTGGAATCGGTGGCACAAGGATAGGAATGTTAGTTGTGCCGATTTTGCATGTTTGGCTAGAGAGAGACTTTGGTGGAAGAGTTTGTGGGTGTTTTTGAAGACTATCACTTGTGCACGTATGAGCATTTTGTTCACCAACAAACCTGACCCCCTTTTAATAGTATTGGCTTTCCTATGGACTCAAAGTGATTTCTCACAAATGTAAAATGTAGAGTCCTCTTGCTTTAAGCTTGGCCAACCTATTTCCTTGAACCTTGGGGTAATTCCATAATCTCCTCAATCCTTTTGCCAGCTCAACTCTCCATGGACTATTATCTGAAATACACTAGATAGAGGTATTAGTCCAAGAGACAGTGTATGTTCTCATGAATTATCAAAACCACCAAGGGAGCACGTTGTGCTTAAATCTCCCCCTTTTTGGTAATTGATGACAACATACAATCAAAGCTTCAAATAAAAGATATGCATGGATGCAATGAAGACTTTGAGAAACTCATGACCTAGATTTGCTCCTCCTAAATGTGTGTAGTCCTTTAAAGGATAGTTGTGTTGGAATACATGGACACACATATGGATGAAAGGGATATAGGAAGTCATGTGTATCTTGGCTATATGCATCAAAATATATGAATGAGATGTATCCTCATTCAAGACTTCACTCTTGCAAACAATATGTGCAAGAAGCAAGAGATCATCTTGATCAAGGATATGATTCATATACTTACCTTGAGTTCTTGTGCATTCTAGTAGTAGAGACACACTTCAGAAAACAATGTCAGGAAACACAAGAGTATTCTACTAAACAAAAGCAATAGAACTCAAAGGATACCAAGATATGGAGAACATATAAGATATGATAGCCCTTAAGATTGATATGTCTCCTCTTTTAGCATAAAACTTTTTATAGCTTTTCTCCCCTTAGATATGAAAGTGGTAGTTCATCCTCTCCCCCTGAATCTCAGCATGTAGATGTTGGGATTGGATAGGGTGAGAAAAAGTAATCCTTTGTTCATTCTGGACTTTTCTCCAAAAATAGTTTTCTCCCCCGACATTGTTATTCTCCCCTTGTTCATATAAGTATGTGTTGGGGAAGGTTGCATGGGAAACAAAAAAATTCCTACGCACACGCAAGATCTATCCATGGCGATGAGCATCTACGAGAGGGAGAGTGGATCTACATACCCTTGTAGATCGCTAAGCGGGAAGCGTTAAGAAACGTGGTTGGTGTAGTCGAACGTCTTTGCGATCCAAATCGCCGAGCGTCCCGCGATCTCATCATGATCCGTCCCGCGATCCAATCACGATCCGTCCCGCGAACTCATCACGATCCGTCCCGCGATCTCATCACGATTCGTCTCGCAATCTTGATCACGGTCCTTCCGATCTAGCGCCGAACGGACGACACCTCCACGTTCAGCACACGTACAGCTCGATGACGATCTTCGCCTTCTTGATCTAGCAAGAGCGAGCGGAGAGGTAGACGAGTTCTCCGGCAGCGCGACGACGTTGCGGCGATAGTGGTGGAGGAATTCCAGCAGGGCTTCGCCTAAGCATCGTTGAAAACTGATCTAGAGGAGAAACTACGATCTAGAGGAGAGGTAGCACGTGGCTATTAGGGTTAGCTTTTTCCTCTAAATCCTCTAGTATATATAGGAGGGAGGGAGGGGAGGAGGCAGCCTCAAACCCTCAAGGTTTGGTAGAAATTGGAGGTGGAGGAGTTCTACTCTAATCCTATTAAGAGTAGGATTCCTCCTTTCCACTTGGAAACTCTTTCCACCTTTGGATTTTTTTCCTTCTCAAACCACTCCAGCCGCATGGGCCCTTAGAGGAGGCTTCAGCCAACCCACCAGGGGCTGGTTTACCTCCTCCCATAGCCCATGTAGCCTCTTGGGTCGAAATACCTCTCCCAATGATCCCCCGGTATACTACCGGCACTCCCGGTATACTACCGATGAGCCCGAACCTTTTCCGGCGACCAAAACAGGACTTCCTATATATCAATCTTTACTCCCGGACCATTCCGGAGCTCCTCGTGATGTCCGGGATCTCATCCGGGACTCCGAACAACCTTAGGTCACCACCATACATAACTTTATACTATCGAAACGTCACCGAACCTTAAATGTGCAGACCCCGCGAGTTCGAGAACTATGTAGACATGACCGAGACACCTCTACGGTCAATAACCAATAGCGGGACCTGGATGCCCATATTGGTTCCTACATATTCTACGAAGATCTTTATCGATCGAACCTCTATGTCAAGGATTCAGTTAATCCCGTATGATGTTCCCTTTGTTCTTCGGTATGTTACTTGCCCGAGATTCGATCGTCGACATTGCTTGCACTTAGTCACATTGCTTGCAAGGCTTATTCTGATGTTGTATTATCAAGTGGGCCCTGAGATACCTCTCAGTCACATGGAGTAACAAATCCCAGTCTTGATCCATGCCAACCCGACAGACACCCTCGGAGATACCTGTAGAGCACCTTTATAGTCACCCAGTTACGTTGCGACGTTTGATACACACAAGGCACTCTTCCGGTGTCAGTGAGTTGCATGATCTCATGGTCATAGGAACAGATACTTGACACGTAGAAAACAGTAGCAGTAAACTGACACGATCATATGCTACGTTTGTAGTTTGGGTCTTGTCCATCACACCATTCTCCGAATGATGTGATCCCGTTATCAAATGACATCTCATGTCCATGGCTAGGAAACCTTAACCATCTTTGATCAACGAGCTAGTCTATTAGAGACATACTAGGGACATGGTTTTGTCTATGTATCCACACATGCATCTAAGTCTCCGATCAATACAATTATAGCATGGATAATAAATGATTATCATGAACAAGAAAATATGATAATAACTAATTTATTATTGCCTCTAGGGCATATTTCCAACAGTCTCCCACTTGCACTAGAGTCAATAATCTAGTTCACATCACCATGTGATTCGCATTGTTATGAATCTAACACCCAATGAGTTTTGGGGCTCAATGGGTCTGCGACATTCAGATCCGTGTGTACTTTGCAAATCTCTATGTCAAACCGTAAACACTGCTACCACACTCCACTTGATACTATTCCAAATGGCTTCTCCACTATACGTATCCAGATTGCTACTACGAGTCATCCGGATTGGTGTTAAAGCCTGCATTGACGTAACTCTTTACGACGAACTCTTTATCACCTCCATAATCGAGAAACATCTCCTTAGTCTTTTAGTTACTATGGATAATCTTGACCGCTGTCCAGTGATCCACTCCTGGATCACTATTGTACCCCTTGACAGACTCATGGCAAGGCACACACCAGGTGCGGTACACAGCATGGCATAATATAGAGCCTATGGCTAAGGCATAGGGGACGACGTTCGTCCTTTCTCTTTCTTCTGCCGTTGTCGAGCTTTGAGTCTCACTCAACTTCACACCTTACCAATCAGGCGAGAACTCTTTCTTTGACTGATCCATTTTGAACTCTTTCAAAATCTTGTCAAGGTATGTACTCATTGAAATTCTTATCAAACATCTTGATCTATCTCTATAGATCTTGATGCTCAACAATTAGGTAGCTTTATCCAGGTCTTCCTTTGAAAATCTCCTTTCAAACAATCCTTTATGCTTTCCAGAAATTCTACATCATTTCCGATCAACAATATGTCAACCACATATGCTTATCAGAAACTTTATAGTGCTCCCACTCAGTTTATTGTAAATACAAGTTTCTCATAAACTTTGTGTAGACTCAAAACCTTTGATCACCTCATCAAAGTGTATATTCCAACTCCGAGATGCTTGCTTCAGTCAATAGAAGGATCACTGAAGCTTGCTCACCTTTTAGCATCCTTAGGACTGACAAAACCTTCTGGTTGTATCACATACAACTTTTCCTCAAGTAAACTGTTAAGGAAACGATGTTTTGACATCCATCTGCCAGATTTCATAATTGAAAAATGCAGCAACTGCTAACATAATTCTAATATACTTTAGCATCGCTACGAGTGAGAAAGTCTCATCACAGTCAACTCTTTGAACTTGTCGGAAACTTCTTTGTGACAAGTCGAGCTTTATAAGTGGTGACATTTACCATCAGCGTCTGTCTTCATCTCAAAGGTCCATTTGTACTCGACGACCTGCCGTCCAACGAGCAAGTCTACCAAAGTCTATACTTGGTTTTCATACATGGATCCTTTCTCGGATTTCATGGCCTCTAACCATTTGTCGGAATCCGGGCCCATCATCGCTTCTCCATATCTCGTAGGTTCATCGTTGTCCAACAACATGACCTCCAAGACAGGGTTGTCGTACCACTCAAGAGTAGTACGCATCCCTGTCGACCTACGATGTTCGATAGTAACTTGATCCGAAGCTTCATGATCATCATCATTTACTTCCTCTTCAACTAACGTAGGTTCCACAGAAACATCTTTCTGCGCTGCGCTACTCTCTGGTTGAAACAAAGGTTCAACAACCTCATCAAGTTCTATCTTCCTCCCACTCAATTCTTTCGAGAGAAACTTTTTTTTGGGAAAGGACCCGTTTTAGCAACAAACACTTTATGCTTGGATCTGGGATAGAAGGTTCACCCAACTGTTCTTAGGGTATTCTATGAAGATGCATTTGTCCGCTTTGGGTTTGAGCTCATTAGGTGAAAACATTTTCCACACAAGCGTCGCAGCCCCAAACATTAAGAAATGACAGCTTAGGTTTCTATCAAACCATAATTCACACGGTGTCATCTCAACGGATTTAGATGGTGCCCTATGTAAAGTGAATGCAGTTGTCTCTAATGCATAACCCCAAAACTTTAGTGGCAAAACGATAAGAGACATCATAGCACGCACCATATCCAATAGAGCATGACTATGATGTTCGGACACACCATCACACTATGGTGTTCCAGGTGGCGTGTGCTGTGAAACAACTTTCACATTGTCTAAAGTTGTATGCCAAACTCGTAACTCAGATATTCACCTCCACGATCATATCGCAGATATTTTTATCTTCTTGTCACGATGATCTTAAACTTCACTTGAATTTGCTTGAACTTTTCAAACGATTCAGACTTGTGTTTCATTAAGTAAATATACACTATATCTACTCAAATCATCAGTGAAGGTAAGAAAATAACGATATCCACCGCACGCTATAAGACTCATTGGATTGCATACATCAACATGTATCATTTCCAATAAATCACTTGCCCGCTCCATCAAACCGAAAAACGAGGTCCTTAGTCATCTTGCCCAAGAGGCATGGTTCGCATGTCTCAACCGATTCAAAATCGAATGATTCCAAAGATCCATCAGCATGGAGTTTCTTCATGCGCTTTATACCAACATGACATTTAGCAGCAATGCCACAAGTATGTGGTCCTATCATTATTAACTTTGTATCTTTTTGGCATCAATGTTATGAACATGTGTATTACTACGATCAAGATTCAACAAACCATTCACACTAGGTGCATGACCATTGAAGGTATTATTCATGTAAATAGAATAACCATTATTCTCTAACTTAAATGAATAACCGTGTTGCAATAAACACGATCTAATCACGTTCATTCTCAACGCAAAACACCAAATAACATTTATTTAGGTTCATCACTAATCCCGAAGGTAGAGAGAGCGTGCGATGTTGATCACATCAACCTTGGAAACATTTTCAACACACATCGTCACCTCACCCTTGGCTAGTTCTCCGTTCATTCCGTACCTTTTATTTCGAGTTACTAACATTTAGCAACCGGACCAGTATCCAATACACAGGTGCTACTAGGAGTACTAGAAAGGTACAGATCAATAACACGCATATCAAATATACTTCTGTCGACGTTGCCAGCCTTCTTATCTACCAAGTATCTAGGGTTGTTCCGCTTCAGCGACCGCTCTCCTCATAATCGAAGCACTTAGTCTCGGGTTTGGGTTAGACTTTGGGTTGCTTCACTGGAGCAGCAACTGACTTGCTATCCATGAAGTTTCCCTCCTTGCTCTTGCCCTTCTCGAAACTAGTGGTTTGACTAACCATCAACACTTGACGCTCCTTCTTGATTTCTACCTTCGCGGTGTCAAACATCGCAAACAACTCAAGGATCATTATTTCTATCCCTGGCATTTTATAGTTCATCACCAAGTTCTAGTAGCTTAGTGACAGTGACTTGGAGAACTATATCAATCACTATCTTATTTGGAAGATCAACTCCCACTCGATTCAAGCGATTGTAGCACCCAGACAATCTGAGCACATGCTCAACAATTGAGCTATTCTCTTTCATCTTGCAGGCAAAGAATCTTGTTGGAGATCTCATATCTCGCAACATGGGCATGAGCCTGAGATCCTAATTTCAGCTCTTAGAACATCTCATATGTTCCGTGACATTCAAAACGTTTCGGAGCCTCAATTCTAAGCCGTAATGCATGACGCACTAAACTATCAAGTAGTCATCAGAACATGCCTGTCAGATGTTCACAACATCTACAAACGGTGCTAGAGGGGTTGGCGCACCGAGCGGTGCATTAATGACATAAGCCTTCCGTGCAGCAATGAGGACAATCCTCAGATCACGGACCCAGTCCGCAATATTGCTATCATCATCTTTAAACTCTATTTCTCTAGGAACATATAGAAATTCAAGGGAGCTACAGCATGAGCTAGTAATCTACAACATAATTTTGCAAACACACTACTAACTATGTTCATGATAATGAGTTCAATTAATCATATTACTTAAGAACTCCCACTCAAATTGACATCCCTCCGGTCATCCGAGTGATACATGATCCAAATTCACCAACTCAAGTCCGATCATCACGTGAGTTGAGGTGGTTTCAATGGTGAACATCATCATGTTGATCATATCTACTATATGACTCATGTTCGACCTTTCGGTCTCTTGTGTTCCGAGGCCATGTCTGTACATGCTAGGCTCGTCAAGTTTAACCCGAGTGTTTTGCATGTGCAACACTAGCTTGCACCCGTTGTATGTGAACGTAGAGTCTATCGCACCCGATCATCACGTGTTGTCTCGACACGACGAACTTTCGCAATGGTGCACACTCGCGGAGAACACAATTTATCTTGAAATTAAGTGAGGGGTCACCTTATAATTCTACCGTCGTCCTAAGCAAAACAAGGTGCATAAAAGGATTAACATCGCATGCAAATCATAAGTGACATGATATGGCCATGAACTTGTGCTTTTGATCTCCATGTTGAAAGTACCGGCATGATCTCCATCGTCACCGGCTCGACACCATGATCTCCATCAACGTGTCGCCATCGGGGTTGTCGCGCACATCATGCTTGTACTACTACTGCTACCGTTTAGCGATAAAGTAAAGCATTACATAGCGCTTAATGATTGACACGCAGGTCATACAATAATTAAAGACAACCCTATGGCTCTTGCCGGTTGTCGTACTCATCGACATGCAAGTCATGATATTCTATACAACACATGATTATCTCATACATCACATATATCACATCATGTAATTGGCCATATCACATCACAATATACCCTGCAAAAACAAGTTAGACGTCCTCTAATTGTTATTGCATGTTTTACGTGGCTGCTACGGGTATCTAGCAAGAACAATTCTCACCTACGCATAAACCACAACGGTGATACATAAGTTGATTTTCAACCTTCTCAAAGACCGCCTTTGTCGAATCCGATCCAACTAAAGTAGGAGAAACTCCCACCCGCCAGCCATCTTTTGCAACAAGTTGCAGTTGAGAGAACCGGTCTCTCGTAAGCATACAAGTAATGTTGGTCCGGGCCGCTTCATCCCACAATACAGCTGAACCAAACACGACCAAGGGAGGAAGCAATCTAAGCATCAACGCCCACAAACTCTTTGTGTTCTACTCGAGACCTCATCTACACATAAACCTAGCTCATGATGCCACTGTTGGGGAATGTTGCATAGGAAACAAAAAAATTCCTACGCGCACACAGGATCTATCCATGGTGATGAGAATCTACGAGAGGGAGAGTGGATCTACATACCCTTGTAGATCGCTAAGCGGGAAGCGTTAAGAAACGCGGTTGATGTAGTCTAATGTCTTTGCGATCCAAATCGCCGAGCGTCCCGCGATCTCATCATGATCCGTCCCGCGATCCAATCACGATCCGTCCCGCGATCCAATCACGATCCGTCCCGCGAACTCATCACGATCCATCCCGCGAACTCATCACGATCCGTCCCGCGATCTCATCACGATTCGTCTCGCAATCTTGATCACGGTCTTTCCAATCTAGCGCCAAACGGACGACACCTCCGCATTCAGCACACGTACAGCTCGATGACGATCTCCGCCTTCTTGATCCAGCAAGAGGGAGCGGAGAGGTAGATGAGTTCCCCGGCAGCGCGACGGCATTGCGGTGATGGTGGTGGAGGAATTCCAGTAGGGCTTTGCCTAAGCACCGCTGAAAACCGATCTAGAGGAGAAACTACGATCTAGAGGAGAGGTAGCACGTGGCTATTAGGGTTAATTTTTTTCTCTAAATCCTCTAGTATATATAGGAGGGAGGGAGGGGAGGAGGCAGCCTCAAACCCTCAAGGTTTGGTCGAAATTGGAGGTGGAGGAGTCCTACTCCAATCCTATTAGGAGTAGGATTCTTCCTTTCCACTTGGAAACTCTTTCCACCTCTCCACCTTTGGATTTTTTTTCTTCTCAAACCACTCCAGCCGCATGGGCCCTTAGAGGAGGCTTCAGCCAGCCCACCAGGGGCTGGTTTACCTCCTCCCACAGCCCCTTGGGTCGAAATACCTCTCCCGATGGTCCCCCGGTATACTACCGGCACTCCCGGTAAACTACCGATGAGCCCGAACCTTTTCCGGTGACCAAAACAGGACTTCCTATATATGAATCTTTACCTCCGGACCATTCTGGAGCTCCTCATGACGTCCGGGATCTCATCTGGGACTCCGAACAACCTTCGGTCACCACCATACATAACTCTATACTACCGAAACGTCACCGAACCTTAAGTGTGTAGACCCTGCGGGTTCGAGAACTATGTAGACATGACCGAGACATCTCTACGGTCAATAACCAATAGTGGGACCTGGATGCCCATATTGGTTCCTACATATTCTACAAAGATCTTTATCGGTCGAACCTCTATGTCAAGGATTCAGTTAATCCCGTATGATGTTCCCTTTGTTCTTCGGTATGTTACTTGCCCAAGATTCGATCGTCGGCATCTCCATACCTAGTTCAACCTTATTACCGACAAGTATCTTTACTCGTTCTGTAATACAAGATACCGTGGCTAACACTTAGTCACATTGCTTGCAAGGCTTATTCTGATGTTGTATTATCAAGTGGGCCCTGAGATACCTCTCAGTCACACGGAGTAACAAATCCCAGTCTTGATCCATGCCAACCCGACAGACAGCCTCGAAGATACCTGTAGAGCACCATTATAGTCACCCAGTTACGTTGCGACGTTTGATACACACAAGGCACTCCTCCGGTGTCAGTGAGTTGCATGATCTCATGGTCATAGGAACAGATACTTGACACGCAGAAAACAGTAGCAGTAAACTGACACGATCATATGCTACGTTTGTAGTTTGGGTCTTGTCCATCACACCATTCTCCTAATGATGTGATCCTGTTATCAAATGACATATCATATCCATGGCTAGGAAACCTTAACCATCTTTGATCAACGAGCTAGTCTATTAGAGGCATACTAGGGACATGGTTTTGTCTATGTATCCACACATGCATCTAAGTCTCCGATCAATACAATTATATCATGGATAATGAACGATTATCATGAACAAGGAAATATGATAATAACTAATTTATTATTGCCTCCAGGGCATATTTCCAACAGTATGAACTTTTGATATTTTCCTCTCCCCCTAAATCATATCTCCCCCTTTGCATAAGCATGTAACTCTCCCTTTATCATGAAGCTTTGATATTCTCCCCCTTTGGCATAAATTCCAAAAAGGTTAATCTTAGGAGTAGTGACAGGGATCATTGACAAGGAAGGGATCCTGGAGAACAAGGGTCATTGAAAGTAGGGTTCATAGAAAAACTAAGGGAATCATTGAATGTAGCTTCTCTCCCTTTTGCAAACTTTAGTTTTCTTCTCCTTGGAGCTAGGGATCCTTGAATAAAGAATTTTTCCGAAGTGTTGTTTGTTCTTCTCCCCCTATAATTTAAAAAATTTAACTGAAGGGGCCATCGAAGGAACAAGACAATCACAAGAACAAAAACAAATAAACAATATTAAAGAAACATAGATTTGGAAAACAATACAAATCGGTGAGTCCGGGATATATAAATCGATGGTACCGAGATTGTGTAGTGCAGCTCATCTGCAAATTCGGTAGGACCGAGTTATTTATATCGGTGACTCCAAATGAGAGACCAAGTTATTGTTTTCACAAAGAGAAACAAAATAGTTTAGAAAAGAAGATACGAAATTTTTACAAAGGACATCAAATAGGTAAGATTTGAGTGGTTACGAGAGATCATGCAAATAGAGAGCAAACCACGCAAGGTTCTTAACTAAATAATGGGAGGTGACAAGGTCACCGATATTAGAGTATATTGACTTAGGAGCCAAGCAAGAATACTTGATCATAGGTCATACTCTACGTTAAGCTCGAAAGGGGGTTACCATTTTTCGATTAAGCATTTTGATGTCTTCATATCACTTGAGGGTCTTTATCCCATGACCTGTAGTAAAGCCTTTTCAAGGATATGAGTACACACCTTTGAGTGATGTTGATGACGTTGCTCGTAGGTGAACTTGTTGAGGATGCTCGAGGTTGATGAAGATCATCTTGAACTTGGAGCGATCCTTCTCGTTCTAGTACACTAGTCACCTACAAAGATTAGTCATGCAAAAAAGAACAATGGATATATCCAATTAACATGATACTACTTAAGATTTTGCAACTAAGATGAAATATATGTCAAGGATATGTTTTTGTTGTCTTCTTCCTTCCATCATCAAGAGGGGTTGTGGATACTTGGTAATGACAAGATTGTTTATAATTGGAGTTGATGGCAATCTTGTGGAACGAAGTTCTTCCAAGTACCTAAAAAAGGTTAGATGCAATACAAGGGAGCATAGAATTCCATGGCATATGATAACGAGTTACGGGCGCATGGAAATAACAAGAAAGCTCATGCCCTTGCTTGTAACCGAGTGAGTCTAGCTCTAGTTTGAAGCATCAATGATGTTCAACTCACTCCTCAGATGACATGATGTTTTCTCATCAAGTGGCTTAGTAAAGATATCGGCCAATTTCTTGTTAGTACAAACATGTTTAAGATTGATATCTCCTTTGGCAACATGATCACGAATGAAATGATGTCGAACTTGAATATGCTTGGTTCGATAATGTTGCATAGGATTATGTCCAATTTTAATAGCACTTTCATTGTCACAAAGTAATGGAACATTTGTAACATAAATTCCATAATCCTTAAGCATTTGTGTCATCCATAGTAATTGCGCACAACAAGATCCAGCAGCAATATACTCAGCTTTGGCAGTAGATAGAGATACCGAGTTTTGTTTCTTGGAGGACCAAGACACAGGAGATCTACCTAAAAATTGACAAGTCCCTGAGGTGGACTTTCTATCAACTTGTCACCAGCATAGTCCGAATCGAAATAGCCAACAAGATTAAAAGAAGATCCCTTGGGATACCAAATGCCAAAGTTTGGTGTTTGTATCAAATATCTCACAATACGTTTCACAGCCAAAAGATGAGCTCTTTAGGTGCAGCTTGATATCTAGCATACATGCAAAAACTAAGAATAATATCGGGATGAGATGCACATAGATATATCAATAAACCAATCATAGATCGATAAACCTTTTGATCAACCGATTCATCCTCCCTGGTAAGGTCAACATGTTCACTAGTGGACATAGGAGTTTTCATACCTTTGCAATCCTGCATGTTGAACTTCTTGATCAAGTCCTTGGTATACTTAGTTTGAGAGATGAAAGTTCCTTCTCTTTATTCCTTGATTTGCAATCCAAGAAAGAATTTCAGCTCACACATCATAGACATCTCATACTTCTCGGACATCAACCTTCCAAACCTTTCACTAAATTGAGGGTTAGTGAATCAAATATAATATCATCCACATAGATTTGGCACACACAAAATTCTTCATTAACTCTCTTAGTGAACAAGGTTGCATCAATTTTACCAATTTCAAATCCTTTTTCGATGGGAAACTTCGTTAAACATTTATACCAATCACGAGGGGCTTGCTTAAGACCATAATGAGATTTACGAAGCTTGTAAACATGATTAGGTTTCTTAGGATTCACAAAACCAGGTGGTTGCTTAACATAAACCTCTTCTTCAATTTCACCATTTAAAAATGCACTTTTGATATCCATTTGATAAAGCGTGATATCATGGTGATTAGCATAAGCAAGAAGAATACGGATAGCTTCAAGTCTAGCGACGGGGGCATATGTCTAACTGTAGTCCATACATTTGACTTGCATCCATCCTTGGGCTACGAGACGAGCCTTGTTGCGCATGACTTGACTGTCTTCGCCTTGTTTGTTACGAAACACCCATTTGGTTCCGATGATGTTGTGCTCATCTTCGGGCTTCTCCACAAGTGTCCACACTTCGTTCCTTTCGAAGTTGTGAAGCTATTCATGCATAGCATTCACCCAATCCACGTCTTCAAGAGCTTGTTCTACCTTCAAAGGCTCAATGCTAGAGATGAAAGAATAATGCTCACAAAAGTTAGCTATACGGGTTTTGGAGCGAGTGATTCTTCTTGTTTGTATATCACCAAAGATTTGGTTTAGGGGGTGGTTCTTGGTCACTTGAGCTCGAACTCGAGTCAGCTTTCGATTGTTGGATGGTGGAGCTTCTTATTCATCATCATCATTCCCTTCATCTTCGTTCTTGTTGAAGGTGTCGTTCCCTTGAGGTAGTGGTGAAGGTGGTTGTGGTGGATCTTCATGATATACTTCCTTCTCTTCATCATCTCGTCGAGTACCGCTTGTGGATGCCTCCATGTCATGTTGAGGTTCACCTTGACATGAAGTAGGGGCTTCCACTTGAGTTGATGTCCATGAGACGAATCTTGCCGGTGGGTAGATCTAGGATGGCTTCCGAAGGGTCCTTATCACCTACATCATTTGGCAATTGTTTGACTTGCGAACCATTAGATTCATCAAACTTCACATCTACCGTCTCTTCAACTTTTCGAGTGAAGTTGTTGTAGACACGATAAGTGTGAGAGTTTGATCCGTAACCAAGTAGGAATCCTTCATGACATTTAGGAGCAAAATTAGTATGACGATGCTTATCAAGAATGTGGGACTTTGAGCCAAATACCCGAAAGTATCCGACTTGGGGTTTGTTATCGGTGAGTAGCTCGTATGCCACTTTATCGAGAAGCTTGTGCAGGTAAAGTTGGTTTGTGGCATGACATGTTGTTTCAACGGCTTCTGCCCAAAAGTGTCTTGGCGTCTTGTGTTCATCAAGCATCGTTCTTGCCATCTCAATGAGCGTCCGGTTCTTCCTCACAACAACTCCATTTTTTTGTGGGGTGTACGTGGCCGAGAAGTCATGTGAGACACCTTCTTCGTCAAGAAAGGTATCCACATGGGTGTTCTTGAACTCCGATCCATTATCGCTCCGAACCTTCTTGATCTTCACTTCAAACTGATTTTGCGCTTTGCGAGCGAAGTTCTTGAAGATCTTTTGAACCTGTGACTTATCATCAAGAAAGAATAACCACGTAAATCTGGAAAAAACATCAACTATAACTAGACCATAGGAATTTCCACCGAGACTCTTGTAAGCATTGGGACCAAAAATATCCATGTGAAGTAACTCGAGTGGTCTCCTAGTAGTCATGATGTTCTTAACGGGATGACTTCCACCTACTTGCTTTCCAGCTTGACAAGCACTACAAAGTTTATCTTTGTCAAAGATAACATCTTTAACATCAAGTATATGATCACCTTCGATTAGCTTATCTAGATTACGCATGCCTACATGTCCAAGTCTTCTATGCCAAAGCCAACCTTTAGAGGATTTTGCAATTAAGCAAGTGCGAGGTTTGGATCTCTTAGGGAAATCAACAATGTATAGATCACCTCTACGGAAACCGGTAAAGACCATTTTATGATTATCTTGACGAAAAACTTGGCAGTCTACTTTCGTGAATAACACATTGAAACCGAAGTCGGCAAGTCTAGATACAGAAAGAAGATTGTAGCCAAGAGATTCAACAAGCATAACATTTTGAATAGAGATATCATGGGATATGGCCACCTTACCAAGGCCAAGTACCTTACCCTTAGAGTTGTCTCCAAAGGTCACGTACCGTCGAGGACCTTGATTAGGCGTGATCTCTTGAAACATGTCTTTATCACCATTCATATGATCCGACATCCGCTGTCGAGAATCCACTCTTTTCCTCCGGACATGTAATCCTTAAAGTTTGCCATAAGACTCAGATTCTTCATGATCTTCTCATGCTCGATGTCGAATAACTCATCTTCTTCATAGTAGCCATGTTCCACATTGTCATCATCAAGTGGGAAATCCTCGTCAGAAAGAACAAGAGATTCGTTAGAATAGTGATCATGACAATGTTCAAGTTTATGAATGCGAATGGCTTCAAAGATAATGTTGTTGATAGTGGTGACATCTCCTTTAGCACGCATAAGATCACGAAGCTCAAATAAGCATTTATCAAAGTTTGGATCACTAGGCTTAATTTTGTGAAAGCAATGGTTTTATGAAGAATTTCATCAAGATTTCCTAATGAAAGATTTGGATATCGTTTCTCTAAATCAGTCCACAAGGTATAGGCACATGCAAAGTTCTTCAATTGAGAAAGTACGAATCTTGGTAAACCTCTAACAATAAGATTGATAGTTCTTAGGTTACCAAGCATGTTAATTTCCTCTTCGTGTGTGGGATGCAATTCATCAATGGGGAGATCATAGGGGTTTTCAATATATTTTGTCAAATGGAATTTATCAAATAGATCAATCATGGCATTCTTCCATTGACTATAGTACTCTCCATCAAGAATGGGCGCTCTACAACTCAAACTCTCTACTCTAGACACATTCATCTTCCTCCATGGTGATTAAACCGAAGCAATGGGGACCAATGCTCTGATACCACTTGTAGGATCGATAGAAGAGTGTCTAGAGGGGGGTGAATAGACTACTAGCAGAAATTTAAAACCTAACCTTTTCACAAGTTAATTGGTTGGCAGATGTTAACTATTTTAGCAAGTCTAGTAAGTCTTATAGCCCTACAGATGTATGTCTACAAGTATGACAGCGGAAAGTAAAGACATTGCACATGTAAGTAAAGAGATGGGATGGGAAGATCAAACGCAATAGGAGACGCAAGGATTTTTCCCGTGGTTCCGATAGGTGGTGCTATCGTACGTCCACATTCATGGAGTCTTCTACCCACAGAGGGTAACGGTCGCGAGAGTCCACGGAGGGCTCTACCCATGGAGGGTTCCATGAAGAAGCAACCTTGACTATACCATGACGGCCTACATCCACGAAGGACTAGCCTTACCGGGGTAGATCTTCACGAAGTAGACGATCTCCTTGCCCTTACAAACTTCTTGGTTCACTCCACAACACGAAGTAGGAGGCTCCCAAGTGACACCTAACCAATCTAGGAGGCACCACCCTCCAAAAGGTAATAGGCTCGGTAATGTCGATGAACTCCTTGCTCTTGTGCTTCAAGATGATAGACTCCTTAACACACAATCACTCTCTCACATATTTGGCTTGGTAGAGGAGATGAGACTGGTGGAAAGCAACTTGGGAGACTAGAAATCAAGATCCATATGATTGGAGTGGAAGATCTTGACCTCAACACAAGGGTAGGTGGCTCTCTCTTAGAAAACTGAGTAGGATAGGTGTGGAATAGTTCTGAGTGCTTCTCTTTCGAGTGGGTGGTGGTGAAGGGGTATATATAGGCATCCTCAAAAATCCAACCGTTACACACAAAATGACCAACTCGGTGACACCAAAATGTTATTCTCGGTGGTACCGAAGTGACCAAAAGGTGGCAACTTTTGAATCTCGGTGAGACCGATATGGGAATCTCGGTTGCACCGACAAGGTGACCAACGGTCAGAATTGCCAAACTCAATGACGCTGATTCAACATTCTCGGACGGACCGAAAGTGTGAACTTGCGTGACAGAAAGTTGGTAACCCAACTTGGTGGCGTCGAAAGCAGTGTCGGCTGCACCGAAGTGGCTAGGGTTTGGCTGAGTCTGTCTAGGGTTTGGAATCGGTGGCACCGGGATAGGAATGTTGGTTGCGCCAATTTTGCATGATTGGCTAGAGACAGACTTTGGTGGGAGAGTTTGTGGGTGTTTTTGGAGACTATCACTTGTGCACGTATGAGAATTTTGTTCACCAACAAACCTTACCCCCTTTTAATAGTATTGGCTTTCCTATGGACTCAAAGTGATTTCTCACAAATGTAAAATGTAGAGTCCTGTTGCTTTAAGCTTGGCCAACCTATTTCCTTGAATCTTGGGGTAATTCCACAATCTCCTCAATCCTTTTGCCAGCTCAACTCTCCATGGACTATTATCTGAAATACACTAGATAGAGGTGTTAGTCCAAGAGACAGTGTATGTTGTCATGAATTATCAAAACCACCAAGGGAGCATGTTGTGCTTTCAATCTCCCCCTTTTTGGTAATTGATGACAACATATCAAAGCTTCAAATAAAGATATGCATGGATGCAATGAAGAGTTTGAGAAACACATGACCTAGATTTGCTCCCCTAAATGTGTGCAGTCCTTTAAAGGATAGTTGCGTTGGAATGCATGGACACACATATGGATGAAGATATATGAAGTCATGTGTATCTTGGCTATATGCATCAAAATATATGAATGAGATGTATCCTCGTTCAAGACTTCACTCTTGCAAACAATATGTGCAAGAAGCAAGAGATCATCTTGATCAAGGATATGATGCATATACTTACCTTGAGTTCTTGAGCATCCTAGTAGTAGAGACACACAATGTTAGGAAACACAAGGGTATTCTACTAAACAAAAGCAATAGAACTCAAAGGATACCAAGATATGGAGAACATATAAGATATGATAGTCCTTAAGATTGATATGTCTCCTCTTTTAGCATAAAACTTTTTATAGCTTTTCTCCCCTTAGATATGAAAGTGGTAGTTCATCCTCCCCCCCTGAATCTCAGCATGTAGATATTGGGATTGGATAGGGTGAGAAAAAGTAATCCTTTGTTCATTCTAGACTTTTCTCCAAAAATAGTTTTCTCCCCCTACATTGCTATTCTCCCCTTGTTCATATAAGTACGAACTTTTGATATTTTCCTCTCCCCCTAAATCATATCTCCCCCTTTGCATAAGCATGTAACTCTCCCTTTAGCATGAAGCTTTGATATTCTTCCCCTTTGGCATAAATTCCAAAAAGGTTAATCTTAGGAGTAGTGACAGGGATCATTGACAAGGAAGGGATCCTGGAGAACAAGGGTCATTGAAAGTAGGGTTCATAGGAAAACTAAGGGAATCATTGAATGTAGCTTCTCTCCCTTTTGCAAACTTTAGTTTTCTTCTCCTTGGATCTAGGGATCATTGAATAAACAATTTTTTCCGAAGTGTTGTTTGTTCTTCTCCCCCTATTAGTTTTTTTAAATGAAGGGGTCATCAAAGGAACAAGAAAATCACAAGAACAAAAACAAATAAACAATATTAAAGAAACACAGATTTAGAAAACAAGAAAAATCGGTGACTCCGGGATAAGTAAATCGATGGTACCGAGATTGTGTAGTGCAGCTCATCTGCAAATTCGGTAGGACTGAGTTATTTATATCGGTGACTCCGAATGAGAGACCAAGTTTCTGTTTTCACAGAGACAAACGAAATAGTTTAAAAAAAGAAGATACGGAATTTTTACAAAGGACATCAAATAGGTAAGATTTGAGTGGTTACGAGAGATCTTGCAAATAAAGAGCAAGTCACGCAAGATTCTTAACTAAATGATGGGCGGTGACAAGGTCACCTATATTAGAGTATATTGAATTAGGAGCCAAGCAAGAATACTTGATCATAGGTCATACTCTACGTTAAGCTCAAAATGGGGTTACCATTTTTTGATTAAGCATTTTGATGTCTTCATATCACTTGAGTTGCTTTAGCCCATGACTTGGAGTAAAACCTTTTCAAGGATATGAGTACATACCTTTGAGTGATGTTGATGACGTTGCTCATAGGTGAACTTGTTGAGGATGCTCGAGGTTGATGAAGATCATCTTGAACTTGGAGCGAGCCGGTGATGTAATTTTTCTTGAAGCGGGGAAGAGAACCCCGTAGCTTTGGCCTACCTAGGGGTAATAACCCCGTCAGTCGTCCCCGAAGCCGCCAGGGGCCCACGTGTGCCAGATGAGGGGGAGCCGATGGCTTCCCTCACGCAGCGCTCGTCTCCTGCACGGAGCCGAATAGCTGGTCAAGCCGGCGGTCACCCCAGATGCGTCGGGTTCCGTTGTGCCGCTTCGGGTCTCGTGCTGACCCGCAGCGTGCCATGCGGGGTGTAATGATGCTGTGGGGCCCGCACCTGTGGGCGGACGGGACGTCGCCCTAGGCCTAGCCCAGTAGGCCTCGTGCCGTGGGCCGAGATCTTCTGCGCCTGAGTCACGGCGGTTGCAGGCTGAGGTGCCCACGAACGCGCGGATATTCCATAGGAGTGGGCACACATAATCCCCACCTCCCCCGGGCGTCGCCCCCTTACTTAAAGGGGAAGGGCGAGAGGTGGAGGCTGCCTTGCTCCACTTTCCCCATTCGCCTTTTTCCTCTTTGCCTTCTCCGTTCCTTCTTGCGTCGCTGCCCGTTTCGCTCGCCACTTTGCCCGTTCGTCACCCCGTGCCGTCCCGATGCAGCGATGGCCGACGGCCCCTCTGGAAGCTAGTCTGGCTCCATCGTCATGGAGGAGAGCATCGCGGAGCTCTGCCGCGCCCGTATGTTGCCGTCGGAGGAGCTCATGGTTGCCCGCGCGCCGGGCGACGAGGTGGTGCCCAAGCCACGGGCGGGGGAGCACGTCGTCTTCGCCTGCCACTTCTCGCGTGGCTTCGGTCTGCCGGTCGTCCTCTTCTTCTATCTCTTGATGGACACCTTCGATATCCAGCCGCACCACCTCGGCCCCAATGCCATCCTCTACATCGCGGGCTTCGTGACCCTGTGCGAGGGCTATCTTGGGATGCTTCCCTACGTGGAGCTCTTCAAGAAGCTCTTCTACCTCAAGGCTCTAAAGAACGGCAAGGAGCCGTACACCTGCAGGGCGCAGTGGTGTGCTGCCGCGGCTCGCATTTCCCCCACTTCAGCCTCATCGAATCCGTCAAAGGGTGGAACCGGACGTTCTTCTACGTGAAGAACGCCAACCCGCAGCAGGACTACATCCGGCTGTTGGCGTTCGTCAATGCCCCGTCCATCGGGGTGAACTGGTCGGGGTCCGCTCCGCGCGGTCCCTCGCTTGAAGAGTTGGGCCGACTCCTGGCCATGAGGAGCGGGGAAGGGTTGGTCACCTCTGACCTGGTGGCTGCCTTCATCTCCCGCCGGGTGCTGCCTCTCCAGCTGAGGCTGTACCAGATCTATGATATTTCCGGCCGTCGGGACCCCTACCCGCTGTCGTCGACTCAAGTGGCGGCGCAGGTGAACGCCATCACGACCTTCAGGTTGGCGTCGGGGACTTGGTTCTTCGGCAAGGAGTCGTACGACCGACACAGCTCAGCCCCCCTGGTACGCACCGTCGAGGTGGTTTTTCTTTTTTCTCTGAATCCTTTCGGCTGGCTCCCGATCTTACTTGACGCACTGACCGCAACTTTTCGTTCGACAGAACATGCCGGACGGTCTGCACCCCCAGATCTTCGAGGCGGAGCACGCCGAGTCCGACTCCGAGGACTATGAACTGGGAGGCGGACCCGAAGAGGGGGTTGACTCCTCGGGAGAGGCCGAGGCGGCGGGTAACTCGGGAGCCGGCGGGTCCAGAGTGGCTGGTGAGTTCCCCTCGGGCCCCACGGTCAAAGATTGGACTGATGATGACGACGATGATGATGATGACGTTCGGATCATGAACACCCCCCAGCTCAGCAGGGCTCGCGCGGGCGGAGCGAGGAGCAGCCGACGCGCGACCCGGTGACCGGGACCTCCAGCCGGGGGAAGAGGCTGGCTCAGGAGGAGCCGGTGGCTCAGCCACCGGCTCGCAAGCGAGTGAAGGCGGTCGCGTCGGAGCTGCCGGCGCGTGCCAAGCGGGCCCTACCCGCTGTAGCCGGGTAAGTGTTTCGTTCCTTGCGTGGGTCTTTTTCTGTGAGTCATGTGTCAGCCAACGTTTGATTGTTTGCTTGCTCTAGGGATCCGATCGAGTTCCACGATGTGGAGTCGGCAGCGGGCCCAGTGGATGCGGCCAACCGGTTGGCTCAGGAGCATGCAACCACGTTGCATGAGGAGAAGAGGAGGCTCGCGGAACAACGAGCCTCGAAGTCAGGAGCCCAGGGCGGACCCTCACGCTCAGGTGCTTCGAGTGGCGGGAGGCGGAGGAGGCCTGCGGACCCTGCACGGGCATCAGACTCGGCGGCGGAGTCGACTCATATGTCGAGACCTCCATCGAGCGAGCCACGAGGACCGGCCGCGAAGACGGTCGTGTCTCCGTCAGGGGCAGAGGCAGCTCGGCCGGGGGGAGCGGCCCCTGAGCCGGCCCTGAGGAGCCCTGGCAGGCGGAGCCAGCGGTGGTGCCGCCCGTCGTCGAGCCAGCCCCGATCGACGTGCCGGAGGCCCCGGTGGCACCAGAGGCGCCACCGGAGGTGCCGACCATGGAGATGGAGGTGTCGGCCACCGCGATCATCGCCCGAGCTGGCTGGGGGAGGAGGCAGCGACGACGCTGGACATGGGGCTGCCGGGAGCAGATTCCCGTGCCCTTGTCGTTCTCAACCGCCCCCCGACAGCCGGTGCCACGGCGGATGCCGGGACGGGCGGTGGTGGGAGCCGATCCCGGAGGACCATGCTGGAGATGATCCAGGACTGGGAGGCGCTGGCTCGCGTCCCCGCCATCTCGCCTCCGCCGGCCGGCGGCCCGGTCCCGGCACTTGGGGAGCTGGGCAGCGTCCTGGCACGATGCCGTGAGGAGTTGGCGAGGTTTGCGGAGGCAGCCAACCGCGCCCTGCAGCGTGCCGAAGTAAACCTTGTTTGCCTTTGTCGAATTTTTCAGCGGGGGTGCGCGAGCGCACCCATTGGGTGTAGCCCCCGAGATGCAGGCCGGCTAACCGGCTGCGGGGCAGCCGGGCCGGATCTTCTTTCGCTTGCATTCTTGCTTGTTTATGTTTTCCAGTGGGGGCGTGCGAGCGCACCCGGTGTAGCCCCCAAGATGCGGGCCGACTGACCGGCTGCGGGGCAGCCGGGCCGGATCTACTTTCTCTTGCATTCTTTTAACTCTGGCTTCCTTGAGTAGGCGGGTAGCGCCCGACGGCAGGAGCTTTTTGATGAAGTGGTCACCATCCACAACCGTGGCAAGCACGGATTCTACCGGCTGGAGGAGGAGCTGAAGAGGACCCAAGGTACGCTTGATCCAGTGGGGGCGCACTGGCGCACCCAGTGGGGGTAGCCTCCGACAGTCGGGCCGGCTGCTCGGCAGCCGGGCCGGGTCTTGTGCGTTTTTAGTAACCGTTGCTGGTTTTACTTTGTAGGGGAGTTGAGAGCCCTCCGGGAGGAGAAGGACGGGGTGGTCTCCGAGCGGGACCGGCTGGCGCAGAGTGTCGAAGCGATCACCTCAAAGAGGGATTGGCTGGGGCCCTACTGGTGGATGGGCAGGCGACCCAAGAGAGCTTGAGGGCGGACGTGCAGCGGGAGGTGACGACCAGGGAGGACGCCGCCAAGCAGGCGGCTGACGCCACCCAGCAGACCGCCGCTATCCAAAGCAAGGTGACCCACCTTGAGAAGACGCTTGAGGCACGTGGGGCTGAGCTAGCCTAGGCGGAGGCGGCGTTGGAGAGGGAGCATGACTCATCGCTGCACTTCGCCCTTGAGCTGGACGACTCCTTCCAGCGTGAGTCTCGATTTTCCTTTTCAGTTGGCTGTGTTTTTCTTGCCCTTGAGTTGTTTTTCTGTTTCCCCTTTCGCTTTTCCAGAGCGCTTCCCGGAAACCCAGCGCCACGTTGAGCGAGCCGTGGCGGAACAGCGGGAGTATCTACGGGAGCGCGGGCATGAGTTTGAAGAGAACGTCGGCTGGGACGTGGCGGAGCTTGGGTTGGCCATGGAGAACCGGCTGATCCACCTCCAGCGCAGCGTGGAGCGGCTGAAGACAGTCGACAAGGAGGTGATCGCCGCCTTGTGGCCGGGTCATGGGGCCCCGGACAACCGCGTGGCGTTATGGCTGGAGAACGCCGTGGCCCGGCTCAAAACCTGGAAGGCGTCAGCGGCCCGAGCCGGCGCACAGATGGCGCTCCGGTTCGTCACGTCGTGGTACCACGACGTCGACCTGGACCGGTTGGCCACCCTGTGGGACATGCCGAAGGAGGAGCGAGCCGCTTGTGAAGGCGCCCTTGTCTGCCGGGCCAACGAGCTTGCCTCGTACATCGACCCGGACAAACTTCTGTCGGCCCTCGGTGAGGATGGCGAGCCGGTCTCCGAGGACTCCTTCGGCAACCCCCAAGGCCCGAAGGACGAGGAGGTCGCCGACGAGATCACCGCCTCCAGCACCAGTGGCGGCGCCGAGGCCATGGAGACCACAGAGGCGGACCCGAAGGCCGCAGCTTCTTCCGGGCGAAACGTCGAGCCGACTGGCGATGCGCCGGCAGCCTGAGCCACCCCACGCGTTTTACTTGTCTCTTCCTTCGCTGTAGTACTGTTTTTAGGACACATTTCCACCCACTGGGGGTGTATTGTAATGAACCTATGGTTGGTGGCCTTTATCATTTTAACTTGTGCTTTTGGTTGTTGCGATGTTGTTTTATGCGTGTCGGCTCGTCCTTATCCCTTTTTTGCCCTCTTGGTTCCGTCTGCTCAAACCCTTGTCTCCCTCGGTTTTGGCCCCGCCAGCCCGACAGTCGGGAGCCAGTCTGTAGCTAGGACGGGGCGTCCGCCTCGATGGAGTTGGTTCTGAGTTTTGAAACCACGAGAGTTTAGTGGGTAAGGCAAGTGACAGAGGCGAGAAAGTGCTCCGGCTAGACCTAGCCGGCGATCTCCTTGTGATCGATTTTTCATGTGCGCTAAGTTTCGCCGCCCCGAGGAACCGCCAGCCGGACAGCCGGGAGCTGGTCTGTAGCTGGGAGGGATGGGACTGGGAGGGCTTGTTTAGTTCACATTACTTGATCGGTTTCGGGGGAGGATGCCTAGGACTAACCGGTGAGCCCCCGGGACCGGGAGCCGGGCCCGGAAGCTGGTGAATCAAGTAAACTTTGGAAGGAAGCGAAAGGGGTGTGTCCCAAGAGCTGGCTTGGGGCACCCGTTGCATTCATGAGCCCAAAAAGGGAAGGATACATACATACACTGTTTTTTCAGCAGTAAAATGGGCGGAGGAGCGCCGCATTCCACGGGCGCTCCGTCTCTTCGCTGGAGGCGTCTCTCTTGTGCTTCTGCGGCTTCTGGGCGTCTATCAAGTAGTACACGTTGTTGTGCAGCGCTTTGCTGATGATGAACGGGCCCTCCCATGGGGAGGACAGCTTGTGCTGGCCAGCGGTTCATTGGATCCGCCTCAGCACCAAGTCTCCTTCGCGGAAAGAGACTGGCCAGATCCGCTTGTTGTGGTAGTGCCGAAGCTTCTGCTGGTAGATGGCCGTCTGGCCCAGAGCCAGCTCACGTGCTTCTTTGAGTAGGTCGATGCCGTCCTCCCTTGCTTCCTTCGCGTCCTTCTTCGTATACAGGGCGACCCGAGGCGAATCAAATTTGATGTCGGTGGGGATGTTTGCGTTGGACCCGTATACGAGAAAGAAAGGGTTGTAGCCAGTCGACCAGTTGGGTGTGGTCCCAAGGCTCCAGAGGACAGCTGACAGCTCTTCTATCCAGCAGCCGGCTGACCTGACCAGCAGCGCCATGAGCCGGGGCTTGATGCCGGACAGGATCAGGCCGTTCGCCCTCTCCACCTGGTCGTTCGACTATGGATGAGCGACGGATGCCAGGTCGAGCCGGATGCCCTGCTTGGTGCAGAAATGCGCTAGCGCACCCTTGGTGAAGTTTGTGCCGATGTCGGTGATGATGTTGTGGGGGACGCCATAGCGGACCGTGACGTCTTTGATGAACCGGATGGCTGTGGGGCCGTCTAGCTGTTTGATCGGCCTGGCTTCGATCCACTTGGTGAACTTGTCGACAGCTACCAGCAAATGTGTCATGCCGCCTCGTGCGGTCTTGAAGGGTCCCACCATGTCCAGCCCCCAGACGCCAAAGGTCCACGAGAGGGGGATGGTCTGGAGGGCCGTAGCCGGCAGGTGGCTCTATGTGTTGAAGCGCTGGCAGCCTTTGCACTTGTCGACCAGCCACTTGGCCTCCTCCAAGGCAGTCGGCCAGTAGAAGCCATGGCAGAATGCCGTGTCCAATAGGGTCCTCGAGGCGGTGTGATGCCCGCACTCGCCCTGGTCGATGTCGAGGAGGATCTCTCGTCCCTTCTCCGGCTCGACGCATCATTGATAAACTGTCACAGCCCTAGCTAGCCATTGTTTGTCATTGCATATCATGCATGCATTTTTAAATTCAAATGAATTTGAATTGAGGAATGATCCAGCCTTAGAAATATTTTTTGTAAAGTAAGCAATATAAAAATTGCTTCAAATAGTACCAAGAAAATGTTCCTGGTTTTCTACTAAAATATTGGCATGAGGTAAAATTGTCATCCAATATTTGGGAATCACAGAAACATTTTATACTAGGCATTTGCATTAATTCAAACCCTATTTGTTATAGATATATATTTTCCCTATATGGAAAATATATGTCCAATAATTCTGAGAATTATTATGTGGCATTGGATAATTCCATTTATCCCACATATATATTTTGAGGTTTTTATTAATGGTCTTGTATTTATCACAAACCAAAACAAATTGCAAAAAAATAGAAAAGAAAAAAAGAAAAAAAGAAAGAAGGCAGAGCCTCACCTGGCCACTTACCTGGCCCAGGAGGGAGGTGGCCCATCTGGCCCATTGCCAGTCACCCTTGACCTCTCGCCAGGAGGACAGGGGCATGCGCCCGGCGAGCGTGGCCACGCGCCCGGTCACCTCCTGCCTCTCTGCATGTCTCCCCCATAGCCCTGAGAGCGCCACAACCCCCCTGGACCCCACCGCACTAATTAACCCCTCCGAGTTAATTTGTTTAAGTTAATTAACTGGGTTAGTCCCTGAGTCAATGACAGGCGGGTCCCACACGACAGGTTTGACCTGGACCGGGTCTGTTGACTTGCTGACGCAAGCATGACCTCAAGCTGATGCAGTTAATGAATTACTATAATAAACTAATTTCAAAAATGTTTAAAACTTCCAAAAATCATAGAAAATAATCTGTAAGTCAGATGAAAATAATTTATATATGAAAAATGATCAGAAAAATCCAATGAATCTGTTTATGCCATGATAATGCATGTTTGAACAAGTTAACATCACCAAGTAGGAAATTCTATGATTAGGGCAATATATGAAATATCATTTGGAGTTGGAATTCAAACTTGTTTGAATTCCACTTCAATTAACCTGGCTAATTATTCCTCTAGGTTAGTTTAGTACCTTAACTTGTCATATCATGCATCATGTTTGTTGCATTGCATTGAATGTGTTCCTTCCTTGTTTTACCGGTGGTGTTCCCTTTCGGTAGACGATGGTTCTAACGATGTGAACGTTGACACTAAAGAAGAAAAGTAATATCTTCAGGACTGTCAGGCAAGCAACCCCCCTTGAGCATACTGATATGAACCCACTCTCTCGCTCCTGCTCTCTTTTACTGCATTAGGACAACAACGATTCAACTATTACCTGTTCTCGGTAGTTGAGCCCATTCCTTTGCATGACCTGTCTTTGTCACAGTAAATAGTTGAAACCACTTAGCATGAGTAGCAACTGCTTGAGCCTTGTTGTGCTTACTCATCAATGCTTGCTTACTGTGCCTGCTATGCTTAGAGTCATGTCGTGTCGGGTCTGATCCATCTGGGCGATGAATCGGAATGGCAGTGTTCATGTCCTACTGTGTGAGAGCTAAGTGTGTGAACACGATTTGGTAAAGGTAGCGATGAGAGGCCATGTAGGAGTACATGGCGGGTTGTCTCATTGGGACCGTCCTTAAGAACTAAGTTTTGTGTTTGTGATCCAAGACAGGTACTACCACACGTTGGGCCCTGAAATATGACCCCGCTCGACTTATTAATCACCTAGATCTCTGTCCAGGAGTTGCAACTAGTTTCGGGTGTTTGTAGGAAAAGTGTTGGCGGCCGTGCATAGCGCTGCCCAACGGGGTGGACTGTGATGCGGTATAGGCACAGTGGCACGGTGTACCAAGTGGCACCCGAACGGTGGGCTTGGGAACCCTGTGCACATTGTTTGAGGCCATAGCAGAAACTTCGGCTGGACTTCCGTGTGGGTTCATTCTCAAATAGGCGATAAACCTGGACTAGGGTCTTGTGTTATTGACGGTCGTGGCCGACGCCCACGCTAGTGCTTCCGCTTGAAGGTTGCCGGGATACATGACGTGCATATGGTGATAAGTGGCGAGAGCATGTGTGAAGAAGTACACCCCTGCAGGGTTATGAATCTGTTCGAATAGCCGCGTCCTCGGATATGGACTACTAGGAGAACTTATGTGGTTAATAGACAACTTGAAGTGGATACTCTAAAATACGCAAGATAAGCATGAGTGCTATGGATGGACTTCTCGTAGGGAGATGGAAGTGGATCCATAGTGGTGTATTGATATGGTGAATATGTATACTCGTGTGCGCTATCCCACCTCAAAAGAAAGCACTTGTAGTCGTAGTACAGGTTAGCCAAGAGTCAAAGCTGGCTTGCTGCAATAAACTCCACAACCCCTTTCATTGATACTCATGCATATGTAGTTAGTTCTGATGTAAGTCTTGTTGAGTACCCTTGTACTCACGTTTGCGTAATTTATGTTTTTGCAGAGGAGACGTCAGTCTCATTAGTGGTATTTACGACGTGAAGTTCGATGTTGACTGGATTAGCTTGGGAATCCCAAACAGAGGTCTGGTTCCTTTGGTAGGGTCGTTGTAGTTTTTCAGGCTCCTCGAGCCACTTTTGTAGATGTCTGTATCCAAACATGTTTAACTTCCACTTGTTTGTTTGAATGCTCTGAATGTTGGGTCTTGTGACCCCTGCTTGTAACATCTTATTGTGTTGGCTCTTACGAGCCTTCTAAATAAATGTTGTAATGTTGTATGGTTATGTTGTGATGCCATAGTTGTATCTATGCATATCGGGCATGTCGTGCGTACGTGTAATGTGCAACGGTATGTATGGGATTCGACACCTAGTTGTGTGCCTTTAGTAGTACTCTTTACGGGGAAATGCCTCTTTGTGCTTCCACCGAGCCTTGGTAGCTTGCTACTGCTCCGGACACATTGATTGACCGACATGTATCCTTCTTTGATGTTGTGTCTGTCCCTTCGGGGAAATGTCTCGCAGTGTAATGGAGTCCCTATAGCCTGCTATGACTCGTCTACGTGCAGTGATGACATTTATGTCCCACGGCGTAATGGAGTCCTTGTAGCTTGCTATGACTTGTCTACACACGCCAGAGATCGACACTTGCATTGTTGGGTTACATATGCCTGTCCATGTACGGATGTGCCACTTAGGTTCTATGACTAGTCATGTCGGCCCGGGTTCTTTGACATTTGAATGCCAGCGACATATTCACATAGTGAGTCAAAAGACGCAAACGGTCTCGGCCCAGGTAAGGTGGCAGCCGTGGAGATAACCGTGCGTGAGACCGCAAAGTGATGTGATGTGTTACAAGCTGGATTCTTATGGCTTAGGATCGGGGTCTCGACATAAACGCCGGTGGTGCTGCGATGTGGTTGATGATGCTGTAAGCCAGGGCTCAGCGTTGGATCTGCCTTGCCCTGGCCTCGTCAGGAGGGAGCTCGCCGCGTAAGAGGAATGCCAGGATGGGCTAGGCCCATGAGGGAGCCGAGACGGGGCCGGCACGGGAGCCCCCGGGCCTAAGGGATCAGCCCTCGGGACTGGCTCACCAGCCCCCGGGACCAGTTCGCTAGTTCCCGGGGCTAAGGCGGCGGGAGGGACATCGATGGCCATCAAGACTGCCGCAGCGTCGGAGTGGGCCACTTCGGACGCGGCCGGCCCGATGGTTGGAGCTGGTGATGCTGACTGGGCAACCAGTGCCGATGGGCCGGCGTGGCAGTCGGGGCCGATGGGGTCGGTAGCATTGGCCGGCACGAAGATGCACTCTGATTTAGGGGAGGGTTTGATTGACGGCTTGAGCAGCTGCTCGAGGGAGACACCGGCTGGGATGGCCTGCCGGGTGGAGCCGATCTTTGCCAGCGTATCGGCCGCCTCGTTGTCCGCCCGGGGGACATGATGGAACTCACAACCCTCGAAGGAGCCGGCGAGCTACTGGACGAGGAAGCGATAGCTGGCCATGTTGGCGCCTCTGGCGTCCCATTCGCTAGAGACCTGCTGGACCACGAGGTTGGAGTCGCCGAAGCATAGGATGCGCCTGATGCCAATCTCCTTGGCGAGCCGGAGGCCGTGGATGAGCGCCTCGTACTCAGCCACGTTGTTGGAGGCGGCAAAGTGGATCTGGAGAGTGTACTTGAGTTGGTCTCCCTTCGGGGAGGAGAAGACTATGACGGCCCCCAGGCCGGTCCTCATCTTCGAGCCGTCGAAATGCATGCACCAATGAGTAGAGTCTGGGGGTGGCGACACAAACTCGGTCTCCGCCTAGTCGACGAGAAAGTCGGCCATTGCCTACGACTTGATGGCGGTGCGTGGTTCGTATTGGATCTCGTGATCGGTGAGGGAAATGACCCACTTGGCGATCTGGCCGGTGGAGTCCTGGTCGCTCATGATCTCTCCGAGCGGGGCCGTGCTCACCACGGTGATGGTGTGCTCTTGGAAGTACCGCTTGACCTTCTTGGCGGCAAAGTATATGCCGTAGCACATCTTCTGGTAGTGGGGCTAGTTCTGCTTCGAGGCGGAGAGGACCTCATTGAGGTAGTAGACGGGGTGCTGGACCGACAGCGTCCTGCCCTCCTCAGACTGCTTGACCACCAGGACGACGCTGATGACGCGTGTGGTCGTCACGATGTAGGTGAGCAAGGGCTCCTTCTCAACCGGCGCGGCCAGGATGGGCACGCTGGTGAGGGCCCGCTTGAGGCCATGGAAGGCCTCGTCCGCCTTGTCGGGCCAGTCAAACATGGCCGGCTTCTTCAGGGGGTGCGGCCCGGCTCGACCAGAGCCGTCTTTCACAGGAGCCCGTAGAGGGGCAGAACCTTCTCTCCCAATCGGCTGATGAACCGCCTGAGCGAGGCGAGGCGGCCGGTGAACTTCTGGACGTCACGGAGCCGGGTCAGCTTGGGCATGCGCTCGATCGCCCTGATCTTCTGAGGGTTAACTTCGACGCCGCGAGCGGGCACGAAGAAACTCAGGAGCTGGCCGACTGGGATGTCGAAGACGCACTTCTCCGGGTTGAGCTTGATCTTGTACTCGCGTAGGTTCGCGGACGTCTCCTAGAGATCGTCGAGGAGGCCGAAGTGCTTCTTGGTTTTGACGACGATGTCGCCAACGTAGACGTGGACGTTCCTGCCTATCTGAGGCAGGAGACACTTCTGCATGCAACCCTGGAAGGTAGCGCCTGCATTCTTCAGGCTGAAGGACATGTTGATGTAGCAATAGGCCCCGAAGGGGGTGATGACAGAGGTCTTGAGCCGGTTGTCCGAGTCCAACTTGATCTGGTGGTAGCCGGAGTAGGCATCCAAGAAAGACAGCAGGTCGCAGCCAGCCGTGGAGTCGATGACTTGATCAATCCTTGGCAGGGCGAACGGGTCCTTGGGACACGCCTTGTTTAGGCTAGTGTAGTCGATGCACACGCGCCGGGTCTTGTTCTTCTTTAGTACCAGGACTAGGTTGGCCAGCTAGTCCATGTGGAAAACTTCCATGATGAAGCCGACTATGAGCAGCCGGGCAATCTCTTCTCCTATAGTACGTCGCTTCTCCTCGGAGAAACGGCGTAGGGGTTGCTTGACCGATTTTGTGTCCGACCGAACGTGAAGCTTGTGCTTGGCGAACTTCCTCGGAACACCCGACATGTCCTTGGGGGACCACGCAAAGATGTCCCGATTCTCATGGAGGAAGTCGACGAGCTCGCTTTCCTATTTGCTGTTGAGGCGTGAGCCGATGGTGACACACTGCTCGGGGTTGGTCGGGTCGAGAGGGACCTGCCTGGTGTCCTTAGACTGCTGGAGCGAAGCCTCGCTGATCGACTGGGAGGGAGTAGCCGGCACGGCCGGCTGGATGGCAGCAAGGGCCACGAGCCGGTCGAGCTGCCGCTTCTCCTCGACTATCTCCAGGGCCTCGGCCAACCGGCTGCCATCCCGCGCGCACACGATGGACATCTTGTAGTCGCCGGCGACAGTGATGATCCCCTTGGGACCCGACATCTTGAGCTTGAGGTAGGCATAGTGGGGGATCGCCATGAACTTGATGAGAGCCGGCTGGCCCAACAGCGCATGGTAGGGACTATCGAGGTCCACCACCTCAAACCATATTGGCTCGCGGCGGAAGTGGCTGGGACCGCCGAAGAGGACATCGAGCTTGATCTTGTCGATGAGGGTGCAGGACTTTCCCGGCATGATGCCGTGGAAAACGGTTCGGCTCGTCTGCAGATCTTCTGCGTTGCCCTCTAGTTTTTGCATCATGTCGAGGTAGAGGATGTTGATGCTGCTACCGCCATCAATTAACACCCGCGAGAAGTGGCAGGTGCGCCTCTCGGAGGCGATGGTAGGGTCGAGAACCAGGGCGTAGCTGCCGGGATTTGGCATCACGGCCGGGTGGTCTGCCCGGCTCCAGGTAACCGGCTTCTTGGACCTATGCATGAACTGGGGAGTCGCGGGCATGGTGGCGTTCACCTCGTGGTGGAGCCGGCGCTGAGCGTGTTTGTCCGTCTCTTCACTGGTGAAGACGACGTAGGAATCGTCTCGGTTGGGGAACTGGTCGAGCAGGCGACCGTCGTTCTGGGTCGGGGCCGGAGCCGGCATTGGAGCGGGAGCCGGAACCGGTGCCGGGGCTCGGGCAGGCAGCACGGGGGGAGCCGGAAGGCCATCCCTCGGGCCAGTCGCTGTGAGAAGCTGCACTACCAGAGCGTGTGTGTGGAGGGCTTGGCTCCAGAATGATTCTTGCAGGGGAGGTCGAGCATTTGCTCGATTGTGAGCTTGGGCTGCCAGGCAGCCTTGCCGGTGCGCTGATGCTGGCTAGAAGGCTGGGCAGCCGGCTCCTCCTTCTCGATGGTGGCAACCTGCCGGCTCCCATAGCAGGAGTCGGGCTGGTCGGCTTTGCACTTGTTGTTCTGCGGCTGCTGGTTGTCGACAGCCGGTCGTGACGCAGCCGGCGTCGGTGTCGCCTTGGCGAGCGTGCTCATCTTGACCCGGATTGCGGAGTCGGTCGTGGCATACTTGTCCTCCTTGGCCATGAGTTCTACCAGCGTAGTCGGCTCAGAGCATAGAAGTTTGTGCTTGAGGTAGGTGCCGTCGCGGCAGCCTTCGATAAAGTACTGGATGGCCTGTACCTCGTGCACCCCTTCGCAGGAGTTGCGGAGCTCGGTCCATCGGGTGAGGTAGTCGCGGAGGGCCTCGTCCGGCCCCTGAATGCACATGGCTAGTTCGCGGGGGCGGCCCGACCGCTTGTAGGTGTCGGTGAAGTTGCAGATGAACGCTTGTTCTAAGTCGGTCCAGGTGTTGATGCTGCCGGCTGCTAGGCTATTGAGCTAGGTGCGGGCCGAGCCGATCAACATTAGGGGAGTGTAGCGGACGGCCACGCACTTGTTCCCCCTGGCGATGCCGACTGCGGTGGTGTAGTCGATCGGCCAGTCCTCGGGCTTAGCGGCCCCGTTGTACTTTGGGGTGTCCTAGGGAAGAGTGAAGCCGGTCGGGAACGACTCGTTATGGATCCGGGGGCCGAAGCACGCCGAACCAATCGAGCCCTCCTCCTCGAGGATGTCCGACTGCGCCAGCCGGTTGAGGTGGAGGCATGCGTCATTGTTGTTGTGGGGGACCCGTGGTCGGAGCCAGGCCGCGAGCTCCGGGCGGACGGCCGGCGGGACCGACCGCACCAGTTCGTGTCGCGGAGGCGGCGTGTGCCTGCGTCTGCGCCGGCTACCGCCAGCCGGTGCCTCGTCGCGGCGGTTTCTACGAGCCGGATTGTTGCTGTGTCGGCTGTTCACAGCCGACTGCTTGTTCCTCGGCAGCTGGGAACGTCGGGGGTTGCTTGCCTCGGTCCATCGGCCGGAGACACGAGGGGAGCTGGAGTGCGGAGCCAGCTGACGGCCAGCAACCCCCATGCCCTTGCCCTCGGGACGGGGGCCCTTGGAGGCGGCTCCACCGGGGGTGAGCGGGAGCTACTGCTCGTTGGCGGTGTCGATGAGGTCTTTGATGTGTCCCTCGCGCGAGGCGCGCTCTTCGCCTACCAAGGTAGCCAAGTCCTCGTAGGCTACCTTGGTGGCCCGCAGGTTGGCCGCGGGGGGTGTCATAGACGGGCAAGTTGCCGCCAAGGATTTCTGCGACCACGCGGCCGTGGTCGCGCACAGCCCCACGTCGTCTGTGCTCAGTGCCAGCCGGGGTGAGACCGTAAGCGGAGGCGTACTCCCGCTAAGCGGCCTCCATATGGCGCCGCTCAGCCACAAGGGCGCTGGCGTCCTCGAACAACAGGCGGCGAGCCGCCTCCAGCTCGGTCGCGACGGCGTCTGGGTTCGCCGTCGGGGCGATGGGAGTGCTCAGCCCCCTGAGGGTAGTGCCGAGCGGATCTGAGGTGCTGGTGCGGGCAGCGGCCGTGTGGGCCTTGGAAGCCGTTGGGCTCGGTCGGGGGGAGAGCCCCAACGAACGAGGGCGGATCTGTGCAACAGAGCACCTGGCTAGGGTACTCATCGGCTGATGGCTCGTCGGCGAGACTCGGCTTGCCGAAGCGCTCGGTGAGCGCGGCGATGTCGAGCGCGAGGTCGTCGTCGAGGCGTTTGTCCGGGAAGTTGACATCGTTGCCCACAGGGCCTACCGGAGTAAGCCCCACGCGTCTACGGTTCCATCCGGACGTGGAGCGACTGGAGGAGGTGGTTAAGGGTTCCACCCAGAGCGTGACTTCGGCCGGCGCTGCATACGGCCCCACGGTGGGCGCCAACTGTCGTCGTTTTCTCACGAGAGATGCCATGGGTAGGCTTATCGAAGGTGGTTGTGGCCGGAGGACACCGACGGGCTTCGGGAGCAGGATTAGGCACAAGCGGCGAGGGATGCACGATGTACCCAGGTTCAGGGCCCTTCGTGGGAGGTAATACCCCTAGTCCTGCTTGGTCTAGGTTGATAGACGAGGGTGGTTACAAAGGTGCTCCTAGAGCTGTTGTCTAGAGATGGAGGAAGGAGCAGCCAGCTCCTCCTTTGCTACGTGAGTGGATGTGGCGGGAAGAGGCCTCGTGTGTGTGTGTGTATTCCGATGCGTCCCCCTATGCATGGGGGGGGGGCTTGGGGGGGTTATATGCCACCCCCCGGCTTACAATATCCCTAAAGTACTGGGTGAGGGGACCCGGATGGCAGCCTCTCCGGCTGGCCAGGGGGTCCACCCATCGAGCCGTCTCGTCGCCCATAGGGCCCACTGGCTGTGCGGTCCCATCGCCCACTCGGGCCCGCCAGTCGGCTCCGCAATTGGTACGCGCCCACCTACCATGACACGGGCCGCCCAAGCGGTGTTGCCTTGCGCCAACCGACCGAGGTCTTCGGTATGGCCGTTAGCGCTGTAGCCACGCGAGGGCAGGTAATGGAGTAGGTTGGGGCGTGCCGGCAATGTTGCCCCACCCGGTCGCAATCAGCCGAGGTCAGCGGTATGACCGACTGCGTTGTGGCCATGTGTGCCCGCCTGTCAGTGATTACTGTAGCCACGCTGAGGCTCGTCGTGGGGGTCTTGTCTTGTCACAGTACCCGCGCGCAGAGAAATGCGCAGAGAAATGGGACGGGGGCCTGCTCGCTCGAGGGTCAACGGAAGAACCGGGCTGGAGGCAGTCGGCCGTGGCCGAGCCGGCGAGGGCTGATCCGGCTCCTTGGCCTGCCGGCCATGAGCTAGCCGGTAACGAGCCTGTCGGCCGTGCGCCAGCCGGCGCATGGCAGCCGGCAATGTGCCCGCCGGCCAAGGACGAGCTGGCGATGTAATTTTTCTTGAAGCGGGGCAGAGAATCCCGTAGCTTTGGCCTACCTAGGGGTAATAACCCCGTCAAGGAGGGTCCGCACGGCTGTTTGCAAGGATGAAGGTGGCAACTTCATGGGAAGCTCTGCACTGGTAGTGGAAGGAGTGATTGGTCCCGCCTCGCTGGAAGCTCTGGCTTGTCGTGAGGCCCTTTCGCTCGCCGAAGACCTTAACATACTTAACATCAGCGTTGCCTCAGATTGCCAACAGGTAGTTTGAGACATCAACAGAAGTGCAAGAGGAAGATCCGGTGCAATTTTGAGTGAGATAAATATGAAATCTGCCACTTTTCAATGTAATTTTTCTTATGAACGCCAATATGTTAATTTAGAGGTGCATATCTTATCCAAATTTGCACTTTTGAGAGGTCCGGGTCGTCACGTTTGGTTTGGCGTTCCCCTTGACCAAAGATGTATCCCACTTCATGTGGACTTTGATGAATAAAGCAATTGTTCATCCCTAAAAAAAATCTGTTTTTTTTACTGTTTTCCAAATTTTAAACTAAATCAGGATTTCAAAAAAGATACAAATTGTGAAATCTTGGTGAATTCAAAAATTGTTCAAGATTTGACAAAATGTTTGGGAAATGACAAATGCTCAAAGATTTAAAAAAGTTCATGATTACAAAAACTGTCCACAATTTCAACAAATTTTCATGAATATAAAACGTGTTTGCTAATTGAAAACGAAAATAAGGAAAAAACAATAAATAAATAAAATAAAGAAAGAAAGAAGAAAGAAAAGGTAACAGAAAATTACAAAAGAAAGAAAAAACTGGTTCAAGAAATATTCCCAAAACCTGAGGGGATGACATTCGGGCCGGCCCAAAGGAGAATCGAAGCGAAGGCCGAAAGGGATAGGCGCTACAAAGATACGACATGCACTACGCTCCGATCCCCTGTGAGAGATCTTTTTTGAGGTCTCAGCATCCGAACACGGGTTTTCCTATTTAGCTCTGCATGCGCCGGTTTCTTCTGTTTTCTGTTAACCGGCGCTTGCAGCCACACTAGCTGGGCTCGGCCCATTTTGTTCGCATGTCCGTTCCCCTATCGTGTGTTTTTAAAGCGCAAAAAATAGGCTAGAACTTGGAATCGAACCGAGGAGCTCCTAGTTCAGAGAAACAAAACCCATATGTGCTTAGATACGTCATTTTTCATATATTATCGTTTCTTTTGTTTTTCATTTTCCTTTTTCCTTTTTTCTGTTTTCATTTTCTTCTTTTTTAATTTTCCTTCTTCCTCAGTCGATTATTTCTTCAATTCATCAACAATTTTTTGAAAATTGAAAAACTTTTTCCTAATTCAGTGAACTTTTTCGAATTTGATAAATTTTGTTTTCAAATTTGATGAACTTTAAAAAAAATCTATGAAGTTTCTTCAAGATTGATGATTTTTTCGCTTTCAATTTGTGAACTTTTTTCAAACTTGGTGAACTTTTTCAAAATTCTGTGAAACTTTTTCAAACCCAATGAACTTTTTTAGAAAATTCAATGAACTTTTTTCAAGATTGATGATTTTTCCTTTAAATTTGCGAACTTTTTTCAAAATAGATGGACTTTTTTCCAAGCTTGATGTACTTTTTGTCAAAGTCCATGAACTTTTTTCCAAAATCGATGAACATTTTTTCGAAATCGATGAAGTATTTAAAAAAAATTCATAATATTTTTCCAAAATCTGTGAACTTTTTCTTCAAAAATGATTAACTTGTTTTAAGTTTGTGAACTTTTGTCGAAAAATTGATGAACGTTTTTACATTCACAGTTTTTTTAAGTAAAAAAATCTAAATGGTAAATAATTAGCATGGCCGTACTAGCCCATAGGGATTTAGAGCTAATGAAATTACAAGGGTTGAGTCGCTGTGATGGTTAGCTTAGCTCGAGCATGGAGGTTGCGATGCAAGTTCGATTCTTAGAAGGACCAACTTTTGCATTTTTCAAGCATTTTTTGTTCGCTACCCTTTGCCTCGTGGGCCGGCCAAAGAAGGCGCTGCAGCGAGCGCCAGCAACCTGTTTGGGCGCTTAAGGGTGCGTTTGGTTGCATTGCACAGGTAGGCTATAGCTGGGGTAGCCAAGCTAGCTCAACTTGGCTTTGCGATGCCATAGCTACACGTTTGGTTAATTGCAGCTAGTTCCTGCCCATTCGAAGAGTTAGTTGAAGGTTTTTGTTTGCAATCCGATTTTGTCGTTGGAGGCTAGCCAAATCGCTTCTCCCAACGGAGCGAGTTTTCCTTGCCCAGCTTGGCTACCTGGCCTCCAAAAGCAAGATTACATTTATGAAACTAAACACCTAACCTAATTTAGCAAGGTTGAAACCATTTTTCTAAGGAACCAAACGCACCCTAAGGCGCCGAACAAGAGCACCCCCTGAAAATGGTCCTGGCATTCCACATGCCTTTGCTCTTCGCCAAGCCCAAGAAGAAGCCAATCGCTCCCTTGCTGGCTTGATCTTTTTTTGTGGATCTGGTCACGATTCACCACTCAACCATTCAGTTTTGAAAAAAACAAATGTGCAATTCAAAAATGTTTATGAATTAAAAAAAACTCACCAATTTTGAAAAAATATCACTGAATTTACAAAACAGTTCACATATTTTATAAATAGTTCACCGAATTTGGAGAAGTTCATTGATTTTTTTTAAAAATTATCTATTTGAAAAAATCATCAAATCCAAAAACAGAAAACTTAAAAAGTTCTTAAAATTAGAAAAAATCAATCAATTTTTAAAACAAATCATTGAATTTTAAAAATAATAATTTCATTTGAAAAGGTACATAAAATTTGAAAATAAAGTTCAGCAATTTTAACAAGAGTACATTGATTTTGAAAACAAAATTTCGTCCACTTTGAGAAAAGGACCGGCCATTTTACAACAAGTTTTCGATTTTGAAAAAAAGTGGGTCAAATTGAAAAAAATCATTGAATTTCGAAAAATATAGCATTTGAAAGAGGTTCACATATTTAAAAAAAATCATTGAATTTTTATAAAAAATAATCACATTGGAGAAAGTTTAAGCATTTTGGAAAAATGTTAACTTTTTTAGAGAAAAATAGGAAAAGTGAAATAAAAAATCAAACTAAACCGGTCCAGAAACAAGGGGATTTCCATGAACTAAAAACAATAAGAAGAAGAAAAAATGTGAGATGTCAAAAATAATAAGTTCTATGAGTGGTTAGTGCGATTTATATCTTAGGAAAGATCGCGAGTATGATTCGGGCTGAGGGCACCTTTATTGGCAAAATCACTAGTTGAGGAGTACACCTTTCAGCAATTATTCCCACCTTTCCAAGTTGCGACAAGTGGCGCACCGCATGCGTGCCACTTGTCGCAACCTGGGAGTTTTTCCTTTTTTCGTAGATCCGTATTTTCAAAACGTTTAATCTCCTAAACCATGCGTCCAAATCTCGAACCGTTTTCACAATTGACTTTTTCGCGTCGAGATCTTCAAAACTAGATTCCATGTTAATAGGTTTTGGCGAATTTTTTTCATGAAAAACCCGAACGAAACAACCGTGCCTCACGCGATAAAAAAACAAAAACGTGTTTTTTTCCGTTCCGAGAGGCACGCTCGCGAAGGCAAAACCGTGCCTCTCGCGGAAGCAAAACCAGGCCTTTCGCGAAAAAAAGAGAGAGCGCAGAAAACAGTTTTTTTCCCTTTTCGAGAGGCACGGTCGTGCCTCTCGCAATAGCAAACCCGTACGAGGAGTTGGAAGCTCATCTCGAGGAGCATGAGACCACCATTGATAAAATGGAAGGTCATGACCGTGATTACGCTAATGAGATCGTGAAAGCTAGTCTCCGTTTATTCCGTAGCTTTTACTTCGAGTTACTAACATTTAGCAACCGAACCGGTATCCAATACCCAGGTGTTACTAGGAGTACTAGCAAGGTACACATCAATAATACGTATATCAAATATACTTTTGTCGACGTTGCCAGCCTTCTTATCTACCAAGTATCTAGGGTTGTTCCGCTTCAGCGACCACTCTCCTCATAATAGAAGCACTTAGTCTCGGGTTTGGGTTCAACTTTGGGTTGCTTCATTGAAGCAGCAACTGACTTGCCATCCATGAAGTTTCCCTCCTTGCCCTTGCCATTCTCGAAACTAGTGGTTTTACTAACCATCAACACTTGATGCTCCTTCTTGATTTCTACCTTCGCGGTATCAAACATCGCGAACAGCTCAGGGATCATCATTTCCATCCCTGGTATAGTTATAGTTCATCACGAAGTTCTAGTAGCTTAGTGATAGTGACTCAGAGAACTATATCAATCAATTTCTTATCTGGAAGATCAACTCCCACTCGATTCAAGCGACTGTAGCACCCAGACAATCTGAGCACATGCTCAACGATTGAGCTATTCTCCTTCATCTTGCAGGCAAAGAATCTTGTTGGAGATCTCATATCTCACAACACGGGCACGAACCTGAGATCCCAATTTCAGCTCTTAGAACATCTCATATGTTCCGTGATGTTCAAAACGTTTTTGGAGCCTCAATTCTACACCGTAATGCATGATGCACTAAACTATCAAGTAGTCATCGGAACGTGCCTTTCAGATGTTCACAACATCTACAAACGACGCTAGAGGGGGTGGCGCACCGAGTAGTGCATTAAGGACATAAGCCTTCTGTGTAGCAATGAGGACAATCCTCAGATCACGGACCCAGTCCGCAATATTGCTACCATCATCTTTCAACTCTATTTCTCTAGGAACGTATAAAAATTCAAGGGAGCTACAGCGTGAGCTAGTAATCTATAACATAATTTGCAAAGACACTACTGACTATGTTCATGATAATGAGTTCAATTAATCATATTACTTAAGAACTCTCACTCAAATTGACATCCCTCCGGTCATTCGAGTGATACATGATCCAAATTCACCAACTCAAGACCGATCATCACGTGAGTTGAGGTGGTTTTAATGGTGAACATCATCATGTTGATCATATCTACTATATGACTCATGTTCGACCTTTTGGTCTCTTGTGTTCCGAGGCCATGTCTGTACATGCTAGGCTCGTCAAGTTTAACCCGAGTGTTCTACATGTGCAACACTGGCTTGCACCCGTTGTATGTGAACGTAGAGTCTATCACAACCAATCATCACGTGGTGTCTCGACACGACGAACTTTCGCAACGGTGCACACTCGGGGAGAGCACAATTTATCTTCAAATTTAAGTGAGGGATCACCTTATAATGCTACCGTCATCCTAAGAAAAACAAGGTGCATAAAAGGATTAACATCACATGCAAATCATAGGTGACATGATATGGCCATGAACTTGTGCTTTTGATCTCCATCTTGAAAGCACCGGCATGGTCTCCATCGTCACCGGCATGACACCATGATCTCCATCATCTTGATCTCCATCAATGTGTCGCCATCGGGGTTGTCGTGCCCACCATGCTTCTACTACTATTGCTACCGTTTAACGATAAAGTAAAGCATTACATAGCGCTTAATGATTGACACGCATGTCATACAATAATTAAAGACAACCCTATGGATCCTTCCGGTTGCCGTACTCATCGACATACGAGTAAGGTTGGTCCGAGCCGCTTCATCCCACAATACCGCTGAACCAAAACACGACCAATGGAGGAAGCAATCTAAGCATCAACGCCAACAAACTCTTTGTGTTCTACTCGAGATCTCATCTACACATAGACCTAGCTCATGATGCCACTGTTGGGGAACATTGCATGGGAAACAAAAAATTACCTACGCACACGCAAGATATATCCATGGTGATGAGCATCTACGAGAGGGCGAGTGGATCTACATACCCTTGTAGATCGCTAAGCGGGAAGCGTTAAGAAACGCGGTTGATGTAGTCGAACGACTTCGCGATCCAAATCGCCGAGCGTCCCACGATCTCATCACGATCCATCTCGCGATCCAATCACGATCTGTCCCGCGATCTCATCACAATCTGTCCCGCGATCCAATCACGAATCGTCTCGCGATCTTGATCACGGTCCTTCCGATCTAGCGCCGAACAAACGGCACCTCGCGTTCTGCACACGTACAGCTCGATGACGATCTCTGCCTTCTTGATCCAACAAGAGGGAGCGGAGAGGTAGATGAGTTCACCGGCAGCGTGACGGCGTTGCGGCGATGATGGTGGAGCTATTCCAGTAGGGCTTCGCCTAAGCACCGCTGAAAATCGATCTAGAGGAGAAACTGCGATCTAGAGGAGAGGTAGCACGTGGCTATTAGGGTTAGGTTTTCCCTTTAAATCCTCTAGTATATATAGGAGGGAGGGAGGGGAGGAGGCAGCCTCAAACCCTCAAGGTTTGGTCGAAATTGGAGGTGGAGGAGTCCTACTCCAATCCTATTAGGAGTAGGATTTCTCCTTTCCACTTGGAAACTCTTTCCACCTCTCCACTTTTGGATTTTTTCCTTCTCAAACCACTCCAGCCGCATGGGCCCTTAGACGAGGCTTCGGCCAGCCCACCAGGGGCTGGTTTACCTCCTCCCACAGCCCATGTAGCCTCTTGGGTCGAGACACCCCTCCCGATGGTCCCCCGGTACCCTCCCGGCACTCCCGGTACACTACCGATGAGCCCTAAACTTTTCCGGTGACCAAAATAGGACTTCCTATATATCAACATTTACCTCCGGACCGTTCCGGAGCTCCTCGTGACGTCCAGGGTCTCATACGGGACTCCGAACAACCTTCGCCCACCACCATACATAACTCTATACTACCGAAACGTCACCGAACCTTAAGTGTGCAGATCCCGCGGGTTCGAGAACTATGTAGACATGACTGAGACACCTCTACGGTCAATAACCAATAGCGGGACCTGGATGCCCATATTGGTTCCTACATATTCTACGAAATCTTTATCGGTCGAACCTCTATGTCAAGGATTCAATTAATCCCGAATGTTGTTCCCGTTGTTCTTCGGTATGTTACTTGCGCGAGATTCGATCGTCGGCATCTCCATACCTAGTTCAACCTCGTTACAAGCAAGTCTGCTTACTCATTCCATAATACAAGATCCTATGACTAACACTTAGTCACATTGCTTGCAAGACTTGTTGTGATGTTGTATTACCGAGTGGGCCCTGAGATACCTCTCTGTCACACGGAGTAACAAATCCCAATCTTGATCCATGCCAACCCAACAGACACCCTCGGAGATACCTGTAGAGTACCTTTATAGTCACCCAGTTATGTTGCGACGTTTGATACACACAAGGCACTCCTCCGATGTCAGTGAGTTGCATGATCTCATGGTCATAGGAACATATACTTGACATGCAGAAAACAGTACCAATTAACTGACACGATCATATGCTACGTTTGTAGTTTCGGTCTTGTCCATCACACCATTCTCCAAATGATGTGATCCCGTTATCAAATGACATCTCATGTCCATGGCTAGGAAACCTTAACCAGCTTTGATCAACGAGCTAGTCTATTAGAGGCATGCTAGGGACATGGTTTTGTCTATGTATCCACACATGCATCTAAGTCTCCGATCAATACAATTATAGCATGGGTAATAAATGATTATCAAGAACAAAGAAATATGATAATAACTAATTTATTATTGCCTCTAGGGCATATTTCCAACAGCCTCTTGGGTCTAGACACCCCTCCCTATGGTCCCCCGGTAGCCTCCCGGCACTCCCCGTACACTACCGATGAGCCCAAAACTTTTTCGGCGACCAAAATAGGACTTCCTATGTATCAATATTTACCTTCGAACCATTCCGGAGCTTGTCGTGACGTTTGGGATCTCATCTGGGACTCCGAACAACCTTCGATCACCACCATACATAACTCTATACTACCGAAACGTCACCGAACCTTAAGTGTGCATACCTTGCGGGTTCGAGAACTATGTAGACATGACCGAGACACCTCTACAGTCAATAACCAATAGCGGGACCTGGATGCCCATATTGGTTCCTACATATTCTACGAAGATCTTTATCGGTCGAACCTCGATGTCAAGGTTTGTTCTTCGGTATGTTACTTGCCCGAGATTCGATCGTCGGTATCTCCATACCTAGTTCAACCTCGTTACCGGATAGTCTCTTTACTCGTTTACGTAATACAAGATCCCGTGGCTAACACTTAGTCACATTGCTTGCAAGGCTTATTGTGATGTTGTATCACCGAGTGGGCCCTGAGATACCTCTCTGTCACACGGAGTAACAAATCCCAGTGTTGATCCATGCCAACCCAATAGACACCCTCGGAGATACCTGTAGAGCACCTTTATTGTCACCCAGTTACGTTGCGTCGTTTTATACACACAAGTCACTCCTCCGGTGTCCGTGAGATGCATGATCTCATGGTCATAGGAACATATACTTGACATGCAGAAAACTGTACCAATAAACTGACATGATCATATGCTACGTTTATAGTTTGGGTCGTGTCCATCACATCATTCTCCTAATGATGTGATCCCATTATCAAATTACATCTTATGTCCATGACTAGGAAACCATAGCCATCTTTGATCAACGAGCTAGTCTATTAGAGACATACTAGGGACATGGTGTTGTCTATGTATCCACACATGTATCCGAGTTTCCGATCAATACAATTATAGCATGGATAATAATCGATATCATGAACAAGGAAATATGATACTAACCAATTTATTATTGCCTCTAGGGCATATTTCCAACACTCTCCCACTTGCACTAGAGTCAATAATCTAGTTCACATCACCATGTGATTCGCATTGTTATGAATCTAACACCCAATGAGTTCTAGGGCTCGATCATGCTTTGCATGTGAGAGAGGTCTTTTAGTTAATGGGTCTATGATATTCAGATCCGTGCGTACTTTGCAAATCTCTACGTCATACTGTAGACACTGCTACCACACTCCACTTGGAGCTATTCCAAATGGCTGCTCCACTATACGTATCTGGATTGCTACTAAGAGTCATCCGGATTGGTGTTAAAGCTTGCATCGACGTACTTCTTTACGACAAACTCTTTATCACCTCCATAATCGAGAAACATTTCCTTAGTCTTTTAGTTACTAAGGATAATCTTGACCGTTGTCCAGTGATCCACTCCTGGATCACTCTTGTACCCCTTGATGGAGTCATGGCAAGGCACACACACGTGCAGTACACAGCATGGCATACTATATAGAGCCTATGGCTAAAGCATAGGGGACGACCTTCGTCCTTTCTCTTTGTTCTGCCGTGGTCGAGCTTTGAGTCTTACTCAACTTCACACCTTACAAATCAGGCAAGAACTGTTTCTCTGACTGATCCATTTTGAACTCTTTCAAAATCTTGTCAAGGTATGTACTCATTGAAAGTCTCATCAAGATGTCTTGATCTATCTCTATAGATATCGATGCCCAACAATTAAGTAGCTTTATCCAGGTCTTCCTTTGAAAAACTCTTTTCAAACAACCATTTATGCTTTCCAGAAATTCTACATCATTTCCGATCAACAATATGTCATCCACATATGCTTATCAGAAACTCTATAGTGCTCCCACTCACTTTATTGTAAATACAAGTTTCTCATAAACTTTGCATAGACTCAAAAACTTTGATCACCTCATCAAAGCGTATATTCCAACTCCGAGATGCTTGCTCCAGCCCATAGAAGGATTACTGGAGCTCGCACACCTTTTAGCATCCTTAGGACTAACAAAATCTTCTGGTTGTATCACATACAACCTTTCCTCAAGTAAACCGTTAAGGAAATGATGTTTTGACATCCATTTGCGAGATTTCATAATTGAAAAATGAAGCAACTGCTAACATAATTCCAACAGACTTTAGCATCGCTACGAGTGAGAAAGTCTCCTTGCAGTCAACTCCTTGAACTTGTCGGAAACTTCTTTGCGACAAGTCAAGCTTTATAAATGGTGACATTTACCATCAGCGTGTGTCTTCATCTTAAAGGTCCATTTGTACTCGACAACCTGCCATCCAATGAGCAAGTCTACCAAAGTCTATACTTGGTTTTCATAAATGGATCCTTTCTCGGATTTCATGGCCTCTAACCATTTGTCAGAATCCGGGCCCATCTTCGCTTCTCCATAGCTCGTAGGTTCATCGTTGTCCATCAACATGACCTCCAAGACAGGGTTGTCGTACCACTTAGGAGCAGTAGGCATCCTTGTCGACCTACAAGGTTTGATAGTAACTTGATCTGAAGCTTCATGATCATCATCATTTACTTCCTCTGCAACTGACGTAGGTTCCACAGAAACATCTTTCTGCGCTGCGGTACTCTCTGGTTGAAACAAAGGTCCAACAACCTCATCAAGTTCTATCTTCCTCCCACTCAATTCTTTCGAGAGAAACTCTTTCTCGAGAAAGCACCCGTTTTAGCAACAAACACTTTATGCTTGGATCTGAGATAGAAGGTTTACCCAACTATTCTTAGGGTATTCTATGAAGATGCATTTGTCCGCTTTGGGTTCGAGCTCATTAGGTGAAAACCTTTTTCACATAAGCGTCGCAGCCCCAAACATTAAAAAATGACAACTTAGGCTTCTATCAAACCATAATTCACCCGGTGTCATCTCAATGGATTTATATGGTGCCCTATTTAAAGTGAATGTAGTTGTCTCTAATGCATAACCCCAAAGTGGTAGTGGCAAAACGATAAGAGACATCATAGTTCACACCATATCCAATAGAGCACGACTACGACGTTCGGACACACCATCACACTATGGTGTTCCAGGTGGCATGAGTTGTGAAACAGCTTCCACTTTGTCTTAAGTTGTATACCAAACTCATAACTCAGATATTCACCCCCATGATCATATCGTACACATTTTATCTTCTTGTCACGATGATCTCAAACTTCACTCTGATTTTGCTTGAACTTTTCAAACGACTCAGACTTGTGTTTCATTAAGTAAATATACACTATATCTACTCAAATCATCAGTGAAGGTAAGAAAATAACGATATCCACCGCACGCTACAACACTCATTGGATTGCATACATCAAAATGTATCATTTCCAATAAGTCAATTGCCCGCTCCTTCAAACCGGAAAACGGGGTCCTTAGTCATCTTTCCTAAGAGGCATGGTACGCATTTTTCAACTAATTCGAAATCGAGCGAGTCCAAAGATCCATCAGCATGGAGTTTCTTCATGCGCTTTACACCATTATGACCTTTAGCGGCTGTGCCACAAGTATGTGGTACTATCATTATTAACTTTGCATCTTTTGGCATCAATCTTATGAACATGTGTATTACTACGATCGAGATTTCAATAAACCATTCTTATTGGGTGCATGACCATTGAAGGTATTATTCATGTAAATAGAATAACCATTATTCTCTAACTTAAATGAATAACCGTATTGCAATAAGCATGATCTAATCACGTTCATGCTCAACGCAAACACCAAATAACATTTATTTAGGTTTGCCACTAATCTCGAAGGTAGAGAGAGCGTGCGATGTTGATCATATCAACCTTGGAAACATTTCCAACACATCATCACCTCACACTTAGCTAGTCTCTGTTTATTCCGTAGCTTTTATTTCGAGTTACTAACATTTAGCAACCGAACCGGTATCCAATACCCAGGTGCTACTAGGAGTACTAGCAAGGTACACATCAATAACACGTATATCAAATATACTTCTGTCGACGTTTCTAGCCTTCTTATCTACCAAGTATCTAGGGTTGTTCCGCTTCAGCGACCACTCTCCTCATAATATAAGCACTTAGTCTCGGGTTTGGGTTCAACTTTGGGTTGCTTCACTGGAGCAGCAACTGTCTTGCCATCCATGAAGTTTCCCTCTTAGCCCTTGCCCTTCTCGAAACTAGTGGTTTCACTAACCATCAACACTTGATGCTCCTTCTTGATTTCTACCTTCGCGGTGTCAAACATCACGAATAGCTCAGGGTTCCATCCCTGTCATAATTATAGTTCATCACCAAGTTCTAGTAGCTTAGTGACAGTGACTTGGAGAACTATATCAATCACTATCTTATCTGGAAGATCAACCCCCACTTGATTCAAGCGATCGCAACACCCAGACAATCTGAGCACATGCTCAGCGATTGAGCTATTCTCCTTCATCTTGCAGGCAAAGAATCTTGTTGGAGATCTCATATCTCACAACACGGGCACGAGCCTAAGATCCCAATTTCAGCTCTTAGAACATCTCATATGTCTCGTGACGTTCAAAACGTTTTGGAGCCTCAATTCTAAGTCGTAATGCATGACGCACTAAACTATCAAGTAGTCATCGGAACGTGCCTGTCAGATGTTCACAACATCTAAAGATGACGCTAGAGGGGGTGGTGCACCGAGCGGTGCATTAAGGACATAAGCCTTCTGTGCGACTATGAGGACAATCCTCAGATCACGGACCCAGTCCGCAATATTGCCACCATCATATTTCAACTCTATTTCTCTAGGAACATATAAAAATTCAAGGGAACTACAACGTGAGCTAGTAATCTACAACATAATTTGCAAAGACACTACTGACTATGTTCATGATAATGAGTTCAATTAATCATATTACTTAAGAACTCCCACTCAAATTGACATCCCTCCGGTCATTCGAGTGATACATGATCCAAATTCACCAACTCAAGTCCGATCATCACGTGAGTTGAGGTGGTTTCAATGGTGAACATCATCATGTTGATCATATCTACTATATGACTCATGTTCGACCTTTCGGTCTCTTGTGTTCCTAGGCCATGTCTGTACATGCTAGGCTCGTCAAGTTTAACCCGAGTGTTCCGCATGTGCAACACTGGCTTGCACCCATTGTATGTGAATGTAGAGTCTATCACACCTGATCATCATGTAGTGTCTCGACACGAGGAACTTTCGCAATGGTGTACACTCGGGGAGAACACAATTTATCTTGAAATTTAAGTGAGGGATCACCTTATAATGCTACCGTCGTCCTAAGCAAAACAAGGTGCATAAAAGGATTAACATCACATGCAAATCATAAGTGACATGATATGGCCATGAACTTGTGCTTTTGATCTTCATCTTGAAAGCACCGGCATGATCTCCATCGTCACTGGCATAACACCATGATCTCCATCATTGTGTCGCCATCGGGGTTGTCGCGCCCACCATGCTCATACTACTATAGCTATCGTTTAGCGATAAAGTAAAGCATTACATAACGCTTAATGATTGACACGCAGGTCGTACAATAATTAAAGACAACCCTATGGCTCCTGCCGGTTGCCGTACTCATCGACATGTAAGTAGTGATATTCTATACAATACATGATCATCTCATACATAAAATATATCTCATCATGAAATTGGCCATATCACATCACAACATACCCTGCAAAAACAAGTTAGACGTCCTCTAATTGTTGCAATCTTTACGTGGCTGCTACGGGTATCTAGCAAGAACAATTCTCAACTACGCAAAAGCACAACGGTGATACATAAATTGCTTTTCATCCTTCTCAAGGACCGCCTTTGTCGAATCTGATCCAACTAGAGTAGGAGAAACAGACACCCGCTAGCCATCTTGTGCAACGAAGTTACATGTCAGTCGATGGAACCGGTCTCTCGTAAGCGTACGAGTAAGGTTGGCCCGGGCCGCTTCATCCCACAATACCGCTGAACCAAAACACGACCAAGGTAGGAAGCAATCTAAGCATCAACGCCCACAAACTCTTTGTGTTCTACTCGAGATCTCATCTACACATAAACCTGGCTATGATACCACTGTTGGAGAACATTGCATGGGAAACAAAAAAAATCCTACGCTTCACCAAGATCAATCTAGGAGATGAGCATCTATGAGAGGAGAGATTGGATCTACGTACCCTTGTAGATTGCTAAGTGGAAGCGTTAAACAACGCGGTTGATGTAGTCGAACGTCTTCATGATCCAATCACGATCCGTCCCGTGATCTCATCACGAGCCGTCCCGCGATCTCATCGTGGTCCTTCCGATCTAGTGCTGAACATACGGCACCTCCGCGTTCAGCACACGTACAGCTCGATGACGACCTCCACCTTCTTGATCTAGTAAGAGGGAGCAGAGAGGTAGATGAGTTCTCTAGCAGCACAACAGCGTGGTGGCGATGGTGGTGAACTAATCCTGCAGGGCTTCGCCTAAGCACCGCGGAACTAATCTAAAGGAGAAACAGATCTAGAGGAAGAAGAGGGCACCAGTGGCAATTTTGGTTAGCTCTTCCCTCTAAATCCTCTAGTATATATAGGAGGGAGGGAGGGGAGGAGGCAGCCTCAAACCCTCAAGGTTTGGTCGAAATTGGAGGTGGAGGAGTCCTACTCCAATCCTATTAGGAGTAGGATTCCTCCTTTCCACTTGGAAACTCTATCCACCTCTCCACCTTTGGATTTTTCCCTTCTCAAACCACTCCAGCCGCATGGTCCCTTAGAGGAGGTTTCAGCCAGCCCACCAGGGGCTGGTTTACCTCCTCCCACAGCCCATGTAGCCTCTTGGGTCGAGACACCCCTCTCGATGGTCCCCCGATACCCTCCTGGCACTCCCGGTACACTACCGATGAGCCGAAACTTTTCGGCGACCAAAACAGGACTTCCTATATATCGATCTTTACCTCCGGATGACGTCTGGGATCTCATTTGGGACTCCAAACAACCTTTGATCACCACCATACATAACTCTATACTACCGAAACATCACCGAACCTTAAGTGTGCAGACCCTCCGGGTTTGAGAACTATGTAGACATGACCGAGACACCTCTACAGTCTATAACCAATAGCGAGACATGGATGCCCATATTGGTTCCTACATATTCTACGAAGATCTTTATCGGTCGAACATCTATGTCAAGGATTCAGTTAATCCCGTATGATGTTCCCTTTGTTCTTCGGTATGTTACTTGCCCGAGATTCGATTGTCGGTATCTCCATACCTAGTTCAACCTCGTTACCGGAAAGTCTCTTTACTCGTTTCCGTAATACAAGATCCCATGGCTAAGACTTAGTCACATTGCTTGCAAGGCTTATTGTGATGTTGTATCACCGAGTGGGCCCTGAGATACCTCTCTGTCACACGAAGTAACAAATCCCAGTGTTGGTCCATGCCAACCAAACAGACACCCTCGGAGATACCTATAGAGCACCTTTATAGTCACCCAGTTACGTTGCGACGTTTGATACACGCACTCCTCCGGTGTCCGTGAGTTGCATGATCTCATGGTCATAGGAACATATACTTGACATGCAGAAAACTGTAGCAATAAACTGACACGGTCATATGCTATGTTTATAGTTTGGGTCTTGTCCATCACATCATTCTCCTAATGATGTGATCCCGTTATCAAATGACATCTCATGTCCATGACTAGGAAGCCATATGCATATTTGATCAACGAGCTAGTCTATTAGAGGCATAATAGGGACATGGTGTTGTCTATGTATCCGAGCTTCCGATCAATACAATTATAGCATGGATAATAAACGGTTATCATGAACAAGGAAATATGATAATAACCAATTTATTACTGCCTCTAGGGCATATTTCCAACAGATAGCTCACCACTCGAAGTGTTCCGAAGTGAGAAATTGTATGATCGGAATTGACGAAAGACAACGAAAGTCATACTTGCATAAATGACATTGTCTGAAATATTTTTATTACATCAACATCACTCTTTTTTCAGGTATAGAAACACCGGAGCAGATCTACATTCCAGGCTCGTCGCTCATCAATCTACTTGTTGAGGTTGTACAGGTGATAAATTCCATTGTTCAACACCTTGGTGACGACAAAAGGACCTTCCCACGCCAGAGCGAGCTTGTGGGGTCGTTGTTTATCCACTCGGAGCACCAAGTCACCCTCGTGAAATGACCAACTCTTGATGTGCTTCGCATGGAAGCGTCGCAGATCTTGCTGATATGTTGCCGTCCGAATCAAAGCCATCTCTCGCTCCTCCTGTAGGAGATCTACGCCATCCTGTCTTGCTTGTTCAGCTTTAGCTTCAGAATAAAGATCCACTCGAGGAAAATTGTGAAACAAATCACTCGACGGGACCACTTCGGATCCATAGACCAGGAAAAAAGGAGTTCGTCCAGTCGGCCTATTAGGTGTTGTTCTCAAGCCCCATAAAACAGATGGCAACTCTGACACCCAGGCTCCGGCAGCATGTTCTAGGTCCCGCATGAGACGAGGCTTCAGACCTTGTAAGATGAGGCCATTAGCTCGCTCGACTTGACCATTGGTTTGAGGATGTGCAACAAAGGCATAATCCAATCGAGTGCCTTGAGAAAAGCAGAAGTGTCTGAATTCTTCCGAGTCAAAGTTTGTGTCGTTGTCTGTGATGATGTTGTGGGGAACTCCATACCGGTAGATTATTTATCTCATGAACTTGACTGCAGTAAGAGAGTTTAGTTTTATTATTGGCTTGACCTCAATCCACTTTGTAAACTTGTCGACTGCAACAACCAAATGAGTAAAACCACTGTGTCCAGTCCGAAAGGGACCAACCATATCTAGACCCCAGACAGCGAATGGCCAAGTGAGGGGAATAGTCTTCAGAGCAGACGATGGTTTGTGAGATAAGTTTGCATAGAATTGGCACCCTTCGCAGTGATCAACAATGTCCTTGGCCATCTCATTGGCACGTGGCCAAAAGAAACCAGCTCGATATGCTTTAGAGACGATTGTCTATGAGGACGCATGATGGACGCAAGTTCCCGAGTGGATTTCATCCAGGATCATTCGACCTTCTTCAGGGGGAAATACATCACTGCGTCACACCAGTCACGCTTTCTCTGAACAGCTGATCCCCGATCATAGTAAAAGCTTTCGATCTACGTGTGATCTGCCGTGCTTCAGTCTCATCTTTAGGAAGTTCCTGCCTCAGGATATATGCAATATAGGGCACTGTCTAGTTGGGTATGATGACCAGAATCTCCATGAACAAATCAATAACTGCAGGAACATCAACCTCAGTCGGATCAGAGGGGCTCATAGCTTGCGGGGGCTCTTCGGTGAAAGGATCCTCCTGCACCGGAGGAGTGTGGAGGTGTTCCAAGAATACATTGCTGGGGATGGTCGTCGAGTGGATCCAATCTTTGCCAGTTCATTAGCCGCTTGATTCTTTACTCGGGGAACATGATGGAGTTCCAGACCTTCAAACTTCTTCTCAAGCTTTCTAACAACATTGCACTATCCAGTCATAGCGGGGTTTCGAACATCCCACTCTTTCATCACTTGATTGACCACCAAATTTGAGTCTCCATAAACCATCAGGCGCTTGACGCCGAGTGAGATAGCCATGCGCAACCCATATAAGAGTGCCTCATATTCTGCTTCATTGTTGGAGGAATCGAAGTGAATCTGCAGAACATAACTGAATTTGTCGCCTTTCGGAGACACCAAGACAATGCCAACACCGGACCCATTCAACATTTTAGAGCCATCAAAGAACATGGTCTAGTGTGCCGACTGAATCTAGATTGGTTGTTGCTGTTCAATCCACTCGGCCATAAAATCGGCAAGTGCCTGAGACTTGATCGCTTTCTTGGCTTCAAACTTGATGTCAAAGTACAGGACTTCAATTTCCCACTTAGCCACTCAACCAGTCGCATCTCGATTGTTGAGAATCTCAAATAACAGAGCATCACTGACGACTAAAATCGAGTGGTCTTGAAAGTAATGTGCTACCTTCTTTGCTGACATATAAATGCCATAGACAAGCTTCTGGTAATGCGGGTACCTTTGCTTCGAAGGATTTAACACTTCAGAAATGTAGTAGGCTGGGCGTTGGACTTTGTAGGCCTTGCCTTCCTCTTCCTGCTCGACAGTCAAAACTGTACTGGCGACCTGATTAGTGGTCGCAATGTACAGTAGCAAAGGCTCTTTGCTGTGCGGAGCCGCAAGCACCGGCTGGGTGAAAAGCAGGGCTTTGAGTTCGACAAACGCTACTTTAGCTTCTGGAGTCCACTTGAACGTGTCGGACTTCTTCATCAGTCAGTATAAAGGCAATGCCTTCTCACCGAGACGAGAAATGAATCGACTCAATGCTGCTAAGCAACCTGTGAGCTTCTGAACATCGTGCACTCGCATGAAACTCTTCATTCGGGTAATGGCGCTGATTTTCTCAGGGTTGACATTGATCCCTCGCTCAGAAATGAGAAAACCGAGTAACTTGCCGCCAGGGACACCGAAAGTACACTTAGCCGGATTCAGCTTTATATCATACCTCCTCGGATTGGCGAAAGTCTCGGCCAAGTCAGCCAGTAGGTCGGAACCTTTGCGGGACTTGACGACGATATCGTCCATGTACGCCTCAACATTCTAAGGGATCTGGTCGATTAAACATTTCTAAATCATGTGCATGAAAGTAGCGTTGGCATTCTTCAAACCAAATGGCATGGTGATATAGCAAAAACATCCGATTGGGGTGATGAAGGCAGTTTTTATTTCATCTGGACCAAACAGACGGATCTGATGGTAACCGGAGTATGCATCCATAAACGATAAACGCTCGCATCCCGCAGTCGAGTCAACAATCTGATCGATGCGAGGGAGCGGAAAATGATCTTTCGGGCAGGCCCGGTTGATATGCTTGAACTCGATACACATGCGTAGTGACTTTTCCTTCTTGGGGACCATGAAAACATTTGAGAGCCACTCGGAGTGGTAAATCTCCCGAATGAATTTGGCCTGCAAGAGACGAGCCACCTCTTCGCCAATTGTTTTACGCTTCTCTGCCGCCAATCAACGCAGATGCTCTTTCATCGGCTTGGCCTTTGGATCAACTCTCAGTCGGTGCTCAGCCAGCTCCCTGGGAACCCCCGGCATTTCAGCAGGCTTCCATGCGAAGATGTCCCAATTCTCATGGAGGAACTAGATGAGCTCGACTTCCTATTTGCTATCGAGTGTTGACGATATGTTTGTCAGCGTGGTAGCTGAATCTGTCGGGTGAATGTGCACCTTCTTCACTTCCCCTGTCAACTGAAAAGCTGACTCGGAAGCAGGCTTCTTAGCGCGCAGCAAATCAGCAGTGTCAGCGCTCTTCTTGTATTCTTCCATCTCGACCATAGCCATCTGATGATCGGCAATTTTGGAGCCCTGCTGGAGGCACTCCTCAGCCCGCTGTCGATTACCAGTGACTGTGATCACACCTTTGGGCCCAGGCATCTTCAGCTTGAGATACACGTAACACGGATGGGCCATGAAATGAGCATATGTTGGCCAACCCAGAATGGAATGGTACGCACTTTGGAAGTCCACGACTTCAAACGTCAATTTTTCCTTGCAAAACTTTTTATCCATCCCGAATGTCACATCCAATGCGATCTGGCCGAGTGACTTGGCCGTCTTCCCTGGGATGACTCCGCGGAATTGCATGTTGCTCTCACTAAGTCGGGACATCAGAATGCCCATACCTTTAAGGGTATTTGCATAGATAATGTTCAAACCGCTACCACCGTCCATAAGGACCTTGCGGAATCGAGTGCCCCCCACAACAGGATCGACCACCAAAGCCTGCCGACCGGGAGTGGCCACATGAGCAGGATGATCCGTCTGATCAAATGTGATGGCATACTGAGACCACTTGAGGTAAGTGGGAGTTGTGGGCACGGCCATGTTGACTTCCCTGTTTATGACCTTCAGTCGACTCTTGCTTTCAACATCAACAAAAATCATCAGCGTAGCGTTGACATCGGGAAACATTTCTTTATCTTCATCATCATCCTTTTCAGGGGTTTTCTCACTCGACGGGGCCTCCTTGAACTGTTGGATCAACAGTCGACACTGCCGAGTGGTATGCTTGGGCAATATCAGATTGCCTTCTTCATCTTTCCTTGTGTGGATTACACACGGTAAATCCAACACATCAGTCCCTGATTGGTTCTTTCCTTTCTTGGGGTTGAATTATCCCTTGGACTTCCCCTTGTTTTTCCCTTGCGCTGTCAGAGCGGTTGCCTCTGCCTGGATAGGGCCATCAGCCTTCCGCTTTTGCTTCCGATTGGAATTACTGTCGGCATCGTTGTCGACTGCTTTTCCTTTGCCGCTGCGGAGGCGGTCTTCTTCTTCACCATTGGCGTACCGAGTGGCGATTTCCACCATTTTACTCAGGGAAATATTGCCTGTTCACCCAAACTTCAGATAGAGCTCTCTGTATTTCACTCCAGCCTTGAAAGCGCAAACAGCTTGATGCTCGGAAACATTCTCCACTGTATGATGCAGGGTGGACCAGTGCTGAATGTAATCTCTCAAAGTCTTGTTGGGCTTCTGAACACAATGCTACAAATCAATCAGACCAACAGGACACTTGCAAGTGCCCTCGAATGTTCTGATGAGCACTCGGGCGAGATCTTCCCAGCTGTGGATGCTAGAAGGAGCCAAGCAATTCAGCCATGCATGAGCCGAACCATTAACATCAAGGACAAATGCTTCATTGCAATGTTATCATTACCACCATCAATCTGAACATCCATGCAGTAATCATCCAACCATGTTTCTGCCTTTGACTCGCTAGAAAACTTGCTGATCCCAGCCGCCAACTGGAAGTTGGTTGGAATCTCTGCGGAACGAGTAGCCCTGCTAAAGCACTCAGGACCACAAATAACAGCGGTGCTTCCACTTGGATAATCTCTGTCATACCCATACATGTGGGCTCTGCCTCTGTCAATCTGCCTTTGAGTGAGGAGGTCTCGAGCATCAAGCCTTGCGTTACGCTCATCACCGAATGAGCGCCTTTCGTCCTGGTGCCGTGGCACGTGTGGACCAACCCGCGGAGGAGTGGGCACTCAACGATGGTCGTCACGATAAAACAGATCTCTGTACTGATGCTCACGAAAACCTCCGCCCCTGCAGCGCAAGGGCGATCCAGGACTATGTGTCGACTGAACAGTCTCTGCTTTTGGTGAATTACTGTGAATCCTATTGTGCGACTGCGAAACAACAGAATTCTGATGCTGCGCTACATCAAGCAATGCTCTAATCTGTAGCAACCCTCTACCAGCCTCTGATCGTGACGGCTGAATGGAATCTGCTATCCTAGCTACAGCTGCAACATTTAAAACTTGAGTACGGTATACCTCAACACTGTTATGTGAACCACTCGGAAAAAGCCGTCACTGACGTCGACTGGGAGCTGGTGGGCGCTGGCGAGGGCCCTCGTCGAGTTCTCTCTAGAGTTCTTCGAGCCGAATGCGTGTGTCCTCCAAGGCCCGAGCTTCAGCGGTCGCACCAACGATGGGAGTATGGAGAACATCCTCATCTCGACGTGGTTTCTCACTCGATGGTCCACCAGCTTCACGCCTGCCGTGGTCGAAGCCTGGCGGCGGGCTCTAGTGAGAACCGGCCATAAGAACCTCCGCTGCAGGATCGTAGCTCTCGCACTCGGAGGGAACGTCCGACTAATCGGAGTCCGACTCGAACACGCCGTGAAGGGACTCGGCGGGTTCGATCGCCACAATCTACGGAGACGAAACTTGGCGGGCCGCCGCATGTATCACCCAGTGCTGGAGCCGTGAGCGACCGGATCGCTTGCGACGGCGAACAGCGGGGAGAGCCAAAGATTACAGAGTCGACGACTGTCGCAGAAGCACACCGCAGGAGCTCGCATGGAAGTGCGTGGACCCACGGACTGGGAGCGCCTCGACGTCGAGAGGTGCTTCTTGGAGCCATCCCGAATCGTCGGCGATGAAGGTGAGCGCTCCAAAACGGATCTCATCGTCTGGGGAGAAAACACCGCCAGAAGACATGATGAAGGAGGAAAAATGCAACCTCACCGGAAGTCGCTTAGATGCCTGCCCATGATGGTTGCCAACTGTCATGGGAACGAGTCTGACAATAGAAGTTAGGGGTACAAAAGGAGAGGGGAGAGTACTAGCTACGCGAGGATGTACACACGGATGTATGAGTTCAGGCCCCTCTCGTGGAGGTAATATCCCTACGTCTTAGTGCTCGGGAGCTTTTGTCGTGTGGAGAGTGTGAGTTACAGAGGTTGCGAACCCTTGTTCTAGAGGGGAGGGGCAGCTTATATAGAGTTCACCGCCCCTCATAAATGCAAGGCATCCAAGGGTTCGATCGTGGGTATAAAGACGAGCGTTACTCGTAACGTACATCATAATTGCTACTAATGACGACTTGCCTAACGCCTACCCGTTGGCCTCCCTGGGGTGGCTTGTGGTCTTCTGGCGTCGACTCGAAGTCAGGTCTTCCGAGTGACTGGTTAATGTCGAGTGGAGGGAGAAGCTTCCGAGTGGATAAATGTCGAGTGACTTGAGCATCATGGTGAATCCAGTCGGAATCTCTCTTGTAGTCTTTAAGTCCTCCAATATAGTGCCCTTAGGTAGGGTATATAGGTCAGGCCTAGGACCCTACCCTAGATACATATCCTCGTTAGCAGCGGAGGAGCGAGAGCCCCTCTGAGATTGGATCTCTCTCTTTGTTTCCTTCTATTTCTACGCTCCCAGATTCTGGCCTTTCATAGTTTCTTAAATATCCGGAGATCCGTAAATCCGATCGGGCTGAAATTTTGAGGGGATTTTTATACGGATATTAGATTTGTTGCGGCCAAAGGACAGCTCCAACCGACCTAAGGTGTGGCCACAAGCCTGCCAGGCGCGACCATGGGGGTGGGTCGCGCCTAGCAGGCTTGCCACCTCCTCGGACATCGTCTCGCGTTGATTCTTTTTCTCAAAAATCACATATATTCCAAAAAAATCTCCATATGTTTTTATCGCATTTGGACTTGTTTGGTATGGATATTCTGTGAAAAAAAACATGCAACAAACAGGAACTGGCACTGGGCACTGGATCAATATGTTAGTCCCAAAAATAGTATAAAAAGTTGCCAAAAGTATATGAAAGTTGTAGAATATTGGCATGAAACAATCAAAAATTATAGATACGATGGAGACGTATCAACATCCCCAAGCTTAATTCCTGCTCGTCCTCGAGTAGGTAAATGATAAAAAAGATAATTTTTGATGTGGAATGCTACCTAGCATAATATTGTTCATATAATCTAATCATGGCATGAATATTAAGACACGAATGATTCAAAGCAATAGTCAATCATTTGACATTAAGACAATAATACTTCAAGCATACTAATAAAGCAATTGTATCTCTTCAAAATATAATGGCAACAGAAAGTTATCCCTACAATATCATATGGTCTGGCTATGCTCCATCTTCCCCACACAAAGTATTTATATCATGCACAACCCCGATGACAAGTCAAGCAATTGTTTTCACACTTTTATTTTCTCAAACTTTTTCAACTCTCACGCAATACATGAGCGTGAGCCATGGATATAGCACTATAGGTGGAATAGAATATGGTGGAGGTTGTGAAGAAAAAGGAGAAGATAGTCTCACATCAACTAGGCGTATCAACGGGCTATGGATATGCCCATTAGTAGATATTAATGTGAGTGAGTAGGGATTTCCATGCAATGGATGCACTAGAGCTATAAGTGTATGAAAGCTCAAATTGAAAACTAAGTGGGTGTGCATCCAACTTGCTTGCTCATGAAGACCTAGGGCAATTTGAGGAAGCCCATCATTGGAATATACAAGCCAAGTTCTATAATGAAAAATTCCCACTAGTATATGAAAGTGACAAAATAGGAGACTCTCTATCGTGAAGATCATGGTGCTACATTGAAGCACAAGTGTGGAAAAATGATAGTAGCATTGTCCCTTCTCTATTTTCTCTTTTTTTATTTTATTTTTGGTGAGCATCTAAGGCCTCTTTTTTGGGCTTCGCTGGCCTCTTTTATTTTTCATAAAGTCCAGAGTCTCATCCCAACTTGTGAGGGAATCGTAGCTTCCATCAACCTTTCCTCACATGGGACAATGCTCTAATAATGATGCTGATCACACTTTTATTTACTTACAACTCAAGAATTACAACTCAATATCTAGAACAAAATATGACTCCATAAGAATGCCTCCGGCGGTGTACTAGGATAAGCAATGATCTAGCATAGCAAATGACATCAAAAACGGACAAGCCATGAAAACATCATGCTAGCTATCTTATGATCATGCAAAGCAATATGAAAATGATGGTGCATGTCATAATAAACGGAACGGTGGAAGTTGCATGGCAATATATCTCGAGATGACTATGGAAATACCATAATAGGTAGGTATGGTGGCTGTTTTGAGGGAGGATATATGGTGGGTCTAATGCACCGGCAAAAGTTGCACGGTACTAGAAAGGCTAGCAAAGGTGGAAGGGTGAGAGGAAGTATAATCCATGGACTCACATTAGTCATAAAGAACTCACATACTTATTGCAAAAGTCTATTAGTCATAGAAGCAAAGTATTATACCATGCTCCTAGGGAAGAGGTTGGTAGGAGTTAACCATCACGCGTTCCCGGCCCTCACACAAAGGTTGACAATCAATAAACACATCATGCTTCGACTTCCTTACATAACGGTTCACCATACGTGCATGCTACGGGAATCACAAACCTTTACACAAGTATTTCTACCAATCCACAATTACTCACTAGCATGAATCTAATATCACCATCTTTATATCGCAAAACTATTGCAAGGAATTAAATACATCATATTCAGTGATCTACAAGTTTTGTGTAGGATTTTATGACTAACCATGTGAATGACCAACTCATGTTAACTCTCTAAATAGATATAAGTGAAGCATGAGAGTTTAATTCTTTCTACAGAAGATATGCCCACGCTCTAACAAATATAAGTGAAGCAAAAGAGCATTCTACAAATGGCAGTTTTCTATGTGTGAGAAACAGGCAATCCAAATTTCAAATGATATAAGTAAAGCACATGAAGCATTCTATAAAGCCATACTCAAAAGATATAAGTGAGTGCAAAGAGCATTTTATAAATCAACCAAGGACTTTCTCATACCAGCATGGTGCATTATTAAAATAAAAATAAAAATCACACGACGCTCCAAGATTTACGCATATCATGTGACGAATAAAAATATAGCTCCAAGTAAAATTACCGATGGTTGTTAGAAGAAAGAAGGGATGCCTTCCGAGGCATCCCCAAGATTAGTTTATTTGGAGTCCTTGAATATTACCTTGGGGTGCCTCGAGCATCCCCAAGCTTAGTCTCTTTCCACTCCTTATTCCTTCATCCACCGTGATCTCACCCAAAACTTGAAAATTTCAATCACACAAAAAATAACAAAACCCTCGTGAGATATGTTAGTATAATAAAACAAATTACCACTTTAAGTATTGTTGCAAACCCGTTCATATTTTGATTTTGCATCGTAGCTACTGTAATATAACTTTTCCATGGCTTATACCACTGATACAATCGATAGTTTCATCAAAACGAGCAAAACAATGCATCATAAACAGAATCTGTCAAAAACAGGACAGGCTGTAGCAATCTGAAGATTCACCATACTTCTGTAATTCTAACAATTCTCAAAAATTAGGAATAAAATAAAATAATTCATATAAGTACTGTGTAAAAATTTCAGAAACTTTTGACATTCTAGTAAAAAATGTAAATTCACGCACTACAGCCAAAGTTTCTGTTTTTGCACTACACACACCAAAGAAGCAATTTAATCATCCAAAGGCAAATTTGGTACATTATTTTTATAATAAAGTGGATTTTTACAAGGGGATAATTATTATTTTCGAAAAGTTTCTATAATCAAGATTCAAAAAAATTCCATGGGCATGAACAAAGTTCAAGGCTAGCCCCCACTTTAACGTTTCTCGTCTTTCTCACTTTCACTTTTCTTTTTGAAAAAGTTTGAAGTTCCCCACTTTATTTTTTGTTTTTAAACTATATAAAAGCAAACAACACAATAAAATGACTCTCTAAAACTTCTAGGTTGTCTCCCTGGCAGCGCTTTCTTTAAAGCCATTAAGCTAGGCATAAAGTGCTCAAGTAGTGGATCCACCCGGGTCCCAAGGTATATCAAAACCAATTTTAATTGGCAATGATTTGTAATTAAGTAGTGAGCACAAAGTAACATATATCATGCAACAAAGAAGTCTAACTCTCTTCCTATTCATTGGCATGTCATACAAGAATAATTCATTCACACCAAGTAAAGGCCAATGCATAGCATACGTAGTTTCTTGCAATTTTATTGTATCGAAAACATAGAAAGGTGAAGATGTAGTTCCTCTCTCATAATAATTTAAAGTAGGATCAGCAAGCACATGCATATTATATTCATTAAAATCGTCATGTGCAATAGTAAAACGCAACCCATCAATATAATCCTTAATAAGTGAAAACTTCTCCGATATAGTATAGTTTGGAGAATTCAAAAAGATAATAGGAGTATCATGTGTGGGTGGAATAGAAACAATTTCATGCTTAACATAAGGAATTATAGCAAGTTCATCTTCATAAGAATAATTCATATTAGCATCATGGCCACAAGAATAGCAAGCATCAAGTTTATCAAAAAGGGATATTTCAAAAGAATCCAAGGGACCATTGCAATCAACATAGCATTCATCCTTCGATAAGAATGAAGGGAAATGAAACAATGTATGAGTTGAAGTGTTACTATCATTAGAAGGTGGGCACGGGTAGCTAATCCACTCTTCCCCTTTTGTTCTTCATTCTCCTCCTCATCTTTTTCATCTAATGAGCTTACAATTTCAGCAACTTCCTCTTCAATAGATTCCTGCAAAATATTAGTCTCTTCCAAGGCAGCGGTCATTCTTTCAATAAACTCTTTAACATAAGCATTAGAAGGATAGTTTTCATAGCAATATTTAAGTATGGAAAAAAATTCAGAATTGTAAAGAGTAGCATAATACTTTTCAATGAAAGAAGCAATTTCATAGGCACCCTTAAAAGAACCAAATTCTTCAATTTGTTCAACATCATTATAGCAATAGGCCTCCTTGGCATAAGAGGATAATATTTAATTATCATTAAACACACATTGGTAGGGAAGGTGTTTTTTAGCTTGTTTGGACCAACAAGTAAAATCATGAATTTCACATAGATTCCAAGCATAGCAACACAAAGTATTAATTTGATGCCATAAGAGTTTCCCTTTTTGAGATATGTGTTGTCGCAAATAATGAGCATGCTCATTTAATGACTTTCCCTCAACTAAGCTAGTTGGGTTTTCAGCACGAGCACAAGTGGATCGAATATTACCCAAGTAATATTCTTCAGTGGTAGGAACACTAGTGGTTCCTCAACTTTTGGAGCAACAAGTACAACTATTTTTTTTGGTATTTTGTGTTTCCTACCCATATATAAAGATATAAAACAATTTAGAACAGAAAATAAACTATACTTAGTGATAAAGCAAACATGCACACACGAGAATATTCACCCCACGCTATTGCTCCCCGGCAATGACGCCAGAAAAAGGTCTTGATAACCCAAAAGTATAGAGGATCAATTGTAGCCTTTCTCGATAAGTAAGAGTGTCGAATCCAACGAGGAGATAAAGGTCGAACAAATATTCCCTCAAGTTCTATCGACCACTGATACAACTCTACGCACGCTTAACATTCGCTTTACCTAGAACAAGAATGAAACTAAAAGTGCTTTGTAGGTGTAATGGGATAGGTTTGCAAGATAATAAAGTGCACGTAAATAAAGACTAGGGGTTGCTAAGATAAAATAATAATTAAGTTAGTTTAATGAGTGTGGAGAAGTGGTGGTAGGAGTTGCGCAATTGTCCCTAGGCAATCGATAACTACACCGGTCATCATTATTACAATTTGATATGAGGGAGAGGCATAAACTAACATACTTTCTCTACTTGGATCATATGCACTTACGATTGGAACTCTAGCAAGCATCCGCAACTACTAAAGATCATTAAGGTAAAACCCAATCATAGCATTATAAGGTATCAAGTCCTCTTTACTCCCATATGCAACAACCCACCTACTCGGGTTTATGCTTTTGTCACTCATGCAACCCACCATAGGAAAATCATGAACACATTGCTACACCCTACAGCGAGGATCCCTCACGCTTGAGCGACATGGAGAGCACCATAGGACAGCACCAATAATAAAACATGCAACTCAAACCAATCATGATCATCAGTCAACCCATAGGACAACAAAAATATACTCAGACATCATAGGATGGCAATACATCATTGGATAATAATATGAAGATAGATGGGGGAATGTGATGGAGGTGTTGGTGAAGATGACGGAGTTGTTGGAGTAGATCATCGTCATGATGATGGCCCCGGCGGCGTTCCGGCGCCACCGGGAGAGTGGGGGAGAGTGCCCCATCCTTCTTCTTATTTCTTGACCTTCCCCATAGATATGAGAAGGGTTTCCCCTCTATTCCACGGACTCCATGGCGGCGGAGGGGCAAGAGCCCCTCCGATATTGGATCTCTCTCTTTGTTTCCTTTTGTTTCTACGCTCCTAGATTCTGGCCTTTCACCGTTTCTTAAATATCCGAAGATCCATAACTCCGATCGGGCTGCCATTTTGAGGGGATTTTTATCCGGATATTAGCTTTCTTGCGGCCAAAGGACAGCTCCAACTGACCTAAGGGGTGGCCACAAGCCTGCTAGGCGTGACCAAGGGGTGGGCCATGCCTAGCAGGATTGCCACCTCCTCGGGCATCGTCTCTCGTTGATTCTTTTCCCCCAAAATCACATATATTCCAAAAAAATCTCCATATATTTTTTTCGCATTTGGACTTCATTTGGTATGGATATTCTGCGAAACAATAAACATGCAACAAACAGGAACTAGCACTGGGCACTGGATCAATATGTTAGTCCCAAAAATAGTATAAAAAGTTGCCAAAATTATATGAAAGTTGTAGAATATTGGCATGAAACAATAAAAAATTATAGATACAATGGAGACGTATCAATCACTCGTTAGTCAAGTTGCCGTCGAAAGAGGACTAGGCTATACCTGACCCAGATGAGGAATTGGTGGTGGCTCTCCGTGCGATCCCCGATTGGACACTGCCTTACCTAGCATACTTGACTCGCGGCGACTTACCTCAAGATGAAACCCTGGCGCGTCAGATCTCAAGGTGGTCTAAGTCTATGATTATAAAGGATGACGAGTTGCATCGGCGCAACGTGACTGGTGTTTTTCAACGTTGTGTCCCTCCTGATGAGGGCCGTGAAATCTTACAAGAAATTCATGCTGGCGATTGTGGTCATCACGCCGGGTCAAAGTCATTGGTGTCCAAGGCTTTTCGCCATGGTTTTTACTGGTTAATGGCTCCCAAAGATGCGGAGGACTTAGTCAGTAAGTGTGGTGGGTGTCAGAATTTAGATGTCGTGCTCACGTGACGCCTCAATAACTACAGATGATTCCAATCACCTAGCCGTTCACGGTCTGGGGGCTTGATATGGTAGGACCTTTCAAAAGGTCCAAGGATAAGAAGACTCACCTCTTGGTGGCGGTTGACAAGTTTACTAAGTGGGTTGAGACTGAGTCGGTCAGTAAATGTGATGCTGCAACGGCGGTTCAGTTCGTCAAAAAACTGATTTTCAGTTTTGGTTATCCACATAGTATCATCACTGATAATGACACAAATATGTCCAAGGGGGCTATGAAGGACTTCTGTGATGAGAAGCATATATGCCTTGATGTGTCTTCCGTAGCTCACCCGCAGTCTAATGGTTAAGCTGAGCATGCTAACCAGGAAATTATGAGAGGTATTAAACCCCGGCTTATGGTTCCTTTGGAGTGCACTCCGGGTTGTTGGGTGGAAGAGTTGCCGTCTGTTCTTTGGAGCATAAGAACTACCCCTAACAGGTCTACAGGCTTTACGCCTTTCTTCATGGTTTATGGCGTAGAGGCGGTTCTCCCTCATGATATACGTCATGACTCGCCCGGGGTGGCGGCTTACGTGGAAACTGACAATGAGGCAGCGCGTCAGGATGCTCTGGATGCCTTAGATGAAGAACAGGATCTTGCAGCCGCTCGTTCAGTGATTTATCAGCAAGACCTGCGTCGTTATCATAGCCGCAGGGTCAAGACCCAGACGTTCCAAGAAGGCGACTTAGTACTCCGTTTGATTCAAGACCAGTCAAATATGCACAAGTTATCACCTCCTTGGGAAGGGCCGTTCGTGATCAGCAGGAATCTCAACAAAGGATCTTATTATCCCATAGACATACGGGAGAGTGACAAGTCTCGCACTTCCGGGGAAGAAATCAAAAGGCCATGGAATATTGCTCACATGCCATATTACACTTAAGCCGCTGACCGGCTCTCATCAATGTACATATATACATACGTCATTGTACAAACCATCTTTTATGATATAATAAAGTGGGCATCACCAGGATTAGGGGCCTCTGCCGTGTTCTCCACACTGAGTATTATGCCAAGGAGTTGATCCTTCATCAGGTCATCTGGGGGCTTTTAAACCCCCTTGGCCAGGCTTTCTATGCCATCAAGAGTCGATCCTTAATCTGGTGCTATAAGGAGGGCTTTTAAACCCTCTTGCCTAGGTTTAAAATAAAAAAGGAGTTCATCCTTCAATTGGTCATTTGGGGGGCTTTCGGCCCTATGGGTTAAGCTTATTACCTCCGCTTGACCCGGCTTTCTGCCATCCCGAGTTATACCTGCCTGTTTGCAACTTGCTACTCCACCATGTGACCCGTCGTACTCTTGACAGTTAATCTTGATAAGAGACCCTGAACCTTTTCTAAAAGTTATTCTCGCACAAAGACACTGAACTTTCCAAGGTTTAAACATCGGCTTTTGTCACGAGAGAGACGGCTTACAGTGAGCAAGGACAAACTCGTCTTATCTACCGTATCCCCTCTGCTATATGGCATGTTCGTACTCTTAGAATTGTCAATCTTTTAAAAGACCCTGAACTTGCTAAGGTTTAAATGACGGATTTATGTCATGTGAGGCCCAGTTTACAAGTTTTTAGGCTTTCCGCCTTGTTTCTTTGGAAGTAAAAAACATTTTCATAAAAAAGGGACAAGAGTTGTCTTATCCTGTCGCGCCTTTAAAGCCGGCTTATAGGATGAGGCGTACAATTGTTCGTTCTTGCAGGTGCTCTCGTGATAAGGATCTAAGTTTTGGGAAATTTCCGGCTTGGCCCATGGAGTACAAGCCGCCCGACGAGTCAAAACAACTAAAGTACTCCTATATAAACGGTTGAATTTGCTGAATCGCCAGCGGAGCTTTCAAGCATAAAACATCACAAGTGCAGGAACAGGCGATCAAGAGTTTTCTATGCCTATTACAAAGTTCTCCAGGAGCCCAAAATATAAGTGGACTTAAAGTTTCTGTACACTTCCAACCTCGGCAGCTCAGCGGGCCAGGTTACCTTCAGTCAGGAGCAACGGGTTTCAACTCGTCGGCGGGTCATCCTGTGTCGGGTCTTCGATTTCTTCGATATGAAGGTTGTCCACATCCTAGTTGCAGTTTAATAAAGCTTCAGATTGAGCCTCATCAAAGAGGGGAGACGGGTCAACTTCAGGAACAAAGAGTGGCTTACGGCGTCAGGGATTAAGTCCCTGGCTTCAAAAGTTAGGTAGTGTATCCATTTGTTATTTGCACGGCAAGCCGCCTGGTAGGAGCTCAAGTCGATCTCATTGACAAAGGTTGATGCAAGCACATGGGAGGTCTTCATGCAGTTGGCATAGTCAGTTTCAGTAAAGTCAGACCCATCGTCCTTCTTGGATGGGAAGCCATCCATCATTTCTTCGGGGGTCAGCTCAGGGGCAAAGGCCACAGACCGGTTTAGAGTAGCCATCACCCCCTTCCTGGCGGTTGGTCTTCTTAGCTCCTCAATCTTCCTGGGTAGAGTCAACAAAAATTCTATTACCCCCTTCATGAATTTGGGGATGAATTTTTCAGTCATCCGGGTTTTGATGGTGCAGAGGGTCTCACTGTACAGTTGTTCTGTCAAGGTGTATACTGCCTTCAACTTCAACAAACTATCAGAAGATAGTTGGCGTCTCCTCTGGCCTGTAAGGAAAGTAAAACATTATAGGCAACTTGAAAGGTTGTTGCAAACAAAGCAAGAAAAATTTCTGAGTTTTAAGTTCTTACCAAAGATAGCGGCAGTCATCTTGGAGATATGGCACTTGAGGGTGGACAGTTCTTCTAATACAAGCTTTAGCTTCTTGTCAGCATCGTTTGCGCATTTGGTGAGGACAGCTTGTTCAAACTCAGCAGTCTTTTTGAAGGTAGCAAAATCAGCTTGGACCTTCTCAAGTGTTTCAACGACAATCCGCAGTTTTTCTTCCGTTGTAGCCCGGGCAGACTGTTGGGAGGCGAGATTATCCCTTAAGCCGGCTAGATCAGACTCGGTTGTGTTTAAAGCTTCCTGCAACATGCAAGTCAAGTTTAAGTAGTCAAGAGGAAATAGTAATGAGCCAAGGTGGTAAAGCAGTTATGATACAGGTCTCAAGCATATTCCAAGCAATATACTTGCACTTGGGCACTTGGGGCTAATGTATGTGTTTTCTCTCAAAAGTCTACAATAAAGTTCCGGCTCATCTATTTACTAGGTAAGCCGGCACTTGGGGGCTACATTTGATGCTTTGAGGTAGTGCAGTTCCAACTCATCTTTCTACAAGTTAAGCCGACACTTGGGGGCTACACCTGTCGAGTTTTTTCTACCATTGAAAGTTCTGGCTCATCATTAGCATCATGACCCAAACTTGGGGGCTACACTTGGATCCGGTTTTCAAGTTAGTACTGGCTTATTATATGTATTAACCCATTGCTTGGGGGCCACAAGCTAAGTTATTTGCAGTATGACATAATTTGGAAGACCTGGTCTACTATCTGCAATACTAAACTAGCTCTTGGGGGGCTATGTAAGGGTATAAGGAAAAGCAAGAGAGGAAGATTACCTCGTAATTTTTCTTCATTAACCCGACAAGTTTGGACTCCATATTGCGGCTGGTAGAAAGGCGGTTCAGATAACCAACATGCAAGTCGTCCGCAGTCATTTTCTCCAATACATGGAATTCAAAATCAAGCTTCTCTGGTGAGAACGTCTCACACTTGCTGGTGTGTTTTGTTAACACATGAGAAGTAGGGGATTGATGACCCGTCCCAGTAATGACAACTTCTGGATGAGCCATGTCTTCAGCGGCTATTGAAGGGTTGGGCGGCTTAGGATCAGCCGCGTGAGGATTCTCAGGAGTGGCCATGTTGTGATCCGTCGGCTCAGAGGGCTGAGGACTATCTTCAGGTGCATCCTTCCCAGCATCAGAAGGCTCGGTATGAGCTGCAGGGGAGTCCGGCTTAGCATTCTCCGGATCTTGGACAGTAGGAGTGACGGTAGACCCGCTTGCCTTCCTGTGTTTGGCTTGAGCTGTGAAAACAACAAGAATCATTTTTGCAGCACAAGGACAATGATAACAATATGTATGCTGGAAAATAAAGATACATACTCTAGATTGATCTTTAGAGGAGGAAGCTTGGATGCAGTTGAGTCACCATATGAAGGAGGCGACTCCTCAAAAATCAAAAGTCAATAAAAACGGAGTAAGGTAACATGACAAAAGTCTCATACATATATTGGGATTGGTTAAAAGAGTACCTCGGCACGTCGTTTCCGAGGAGCCGAGGAGTTTGGTAAGCCAACCATGAGATCCTCAGAGCCGATGCTCCGGGTATGATGTCGAGAGTTGAGTTGTTGCTTTTTCAAAAGAAATTCAGGATCTAAGTAAGCAAGAGGATGTGAAAATGGAAATTTTCGGATGACCCGCCGTATTTTCTCTCGCGGTAAGACCTCTAAGTCAGAGGAAATATAAGTTATCTCAAGGGCGTCTGTGTGACTCGTTTTCGCTTCCTCCTATATACGATTATCGTCAGTAAATTGCATAAAGAGATGGCCAAAGAGTCAAGTCCTACCTCTGAATCTTCAGGTTCAAGCAGTTCCTCAGCCGAAATTTTCTTCTTACGACCACGAACTTGACCCGCCTAAGACTTCTTCTTCACGGGGGCACTATATTTTTTCTTCCAAAAGCTAGACCCGACCCGTGCGAACGCCACCAAAGGGTTAAAGGCAGAAGGTCAAGACAAGAACAAGTAGTTTTATGAAGAAGGTTTTCTTACGTCTGGGGCTGGGTTCTTGACGTAGAAATGTTTTAACCCTATTTTGTTTCAAACCTCCTGGGGTCCACCAAGAAGTGATTTGACTGCAAAGTTAACATTTTGTTCCGTCAAGGGAGTGTGGTTGAAATAGAGAGGGTCATCCTTGTCACCCGTGTATTCAAAAATAAGCCGGTCGCGCAAACTCAATTGCAAGTTTTTCCATGAGACCCAGCAGCGGGTTCGTTCGACACCAGTTAAGCCATTCGCTAGAAGGGCCTTGATCTTTGCAAAAGCTGGAGCATAATTCACTTGGTCTGCGGCGAACATCCGGTCCAGAAGCTCAGTAGAAGTGCAAAGCCGGGTAGGGCGATAACTCGACAGTGGATTTTCCTCTTTGGTGGAGGTATCTTGGCAGTAAAACCAAGTCTTACGCCAATCCTTAGGGTGTCTTGGCAAGAGAGCAGCTGGATAACGCAGATCTCTCTTTCTCTCGATAGAGACACCGCCTAATTCTAAACTTGGTCCAGCCGCCACTTCAGTTTGGCGATTGACATAGAAGAAATCATGGAAGAGGTCGACAGACGGCTCTTCTTGTAGAGATACTTCACATAGAACTTGAAACTAGCACATGTTGGTGATAGAGTTTGGGGCTACGTCTTGTGGGTGAAGTTTGAAAAGATGAAGAACGTCCTGGAAGAATTTTGACCTAAGCGGGCTGAAGCCGCGGAGGAGGTGATCAGTGAATATGACCACTTCCCCTTCCTTAGGGGCAGGTCTGATTTTTGACCCCGGAACCCGCCATGAATGATATCTTGAGCCGGCAATGAACCAGTCTCTACGAATTCAAGCAGAAGCTCTTTGGTGACTCCGGAGCCAACCCAATCACAGGATGAGGGTGCTCTTGACATAGTGGCGGGTCAAACTGTGAGAAAGTATAAGATATGGCGGATTAGAAATGCCAAAAGAATCAAGACGGCTACGGTTAACGTGATGGTGAGGTGCTAAGCCGCCAGTACATTTTATTAGAGAGCCGGCAATTCGATGGCAGGTTAAGTGGACAAGACAATGCCAGGAATATTGCTAAGTGCGAATAAACAGGTTTCATATGTTGCGACCATGGCTACAAGATCTACAGGCGAGGAAACATGAAAACATATTCAAGACCTAAAAATAACAGTGGAAGACCAAGTGCTTAGTCAGTGCGCTGCTCGAGATGTGCGGATCTATAGTAAGTGGATCTTGGTGTCCGAGTGAGCGGCCGCAATGGATAATCAACATTATGAGATTTAAAGAGATGCTTGTAGATCTACATTATGAGGAGTAATCTGACGAACAACGAAGAATGCTAATGGGAACCCGATGAACTCGGGGAGATTCTAAACTAGGTGAGTCCAGATTCAACAAGGAGTACCTCGTGGATGCGGATGCGTGTGCGAAACTCTGGATCCAGTCAGGCTAATGCAGCGGCTGGTGTTGAGGATGACGGCAAGCTCTGGTCGGCGTAGGCGGAGCTCTAGAGGAGTGAGCATCTGGTGGAAGAAGAAGACAGGGGCGGCGGAGAAAAAGAAATGATCCCTTCGTGTCCTTATTTATGAGATGGGATGGCAAACAGTGCGCGTGAGAATCGAGGAGACGCAGTGATGATTGACCGAAGGGGATGCCTCGATTTTCAGGCCGATTGTTTAATGAGAAGGATCCGTTGCGAACGTCACGGGATCTTTTTGACATGTTCAACATGACATCATGGCGGGTTGTGAATTTTATCTTTCATGTGATAAAAATGAGAGACTCGCCAACCAGAAGACTTGAAGATTGACATGAACTGGTTCAAATCAATCTAGGGCCTAATGTTGGGGATGTACACTCGGGATGAGACCCGCCCAGGTGGTCCGAGTCATGCGGTTGGCGGCTCATGGTAACTCCAGGAAGAAAGCATAACCGATGGGCCGGAGGGCCCAGAGCCGGAAGGCTAGATGTAACCCGATGGACTTAAGCCGTCGGGAGAGACTTGTGAGTTAAGGCATGTTTAGTTAGAGGTGAGGTGAGGTCGGTTGTATATAAGGGCGGCTTACCTGGGTGGCTTAGACCATGAAACAACCGATCGAGAGCTAGGTCAAGCGAACTCGCTCCCTTGTAATCGATACACAATCAATACAACACAAAGCAGGACGTAGGCTTTTACCTCTTTCCGAGGGGCCGAACCTGGGTAAATCCTTGTCTCTCGATTCTGACCAACCCTGTCGAGTTCACCTCCTTAGCGATGGCCTCAAACCTAAGTCCGTTAACCCGGGCATCTACCGTGATAAAACCATGACAAGTACCGAGGGTGACACCTCATGAAGTACTCATGATGCTAACTCTGTAGTGTAGCTAGTCAGTCATGGTTATCGAGGGTGATTCCTCCTTCACCACTCCCGACGATGACTCTGTCGCACAACCCCTCAAGTGTGGGACCTTCAAGGGTGATTCCTCTAAGTCTAGCTTGACGGTTTCATCGAGCGGGGCCCTTTGAGGGTGATTCCCCAGATTCCGTCTTGATGTTTTATACACATTGTTACTATGACCTGGTTACAGAAACATGTTAGTGATGGGTCAGCCCTAAGGGGTACCCACGGTTTGATGTTGTCAAGATGTGGACGAGCAGGAGAGGCCCTTGCCACACATCCTCGAGACGGGGCGACGGGACCGCACTTCATGGGTCGTGCTTGCCCCCGCATTAATAAAATGCTAATGGGTTGGGTATTTGATTTGAGTTGGTCGTTTGACCTTTTACGCACCAAACCTTCACGTGGGAGAAGTTATGGGTACTCAGCGTCATTGTATCAGCCAAAGCTCTTCGGATGTCAACAATGCAGCGGCGCGCGCCCGATTGGCCTGGACGGTAAAACTCTTGGACTAGAGTGTGCTAGGGCTGACCTCGGCCGCGTTCGCATCGTGCAGGAGTGCAAAGGGAAAGTGGGCCCATGACCCCTGCACGCATAGGATTTAGACCGGTGGGTTGGCCTCTCTGTTGAGCCTAGGTGGGGCGATGACATGTTGCTATCCTGAGGTTGGGCATTACCTAGAAAAGTGTGTCCGGCCGGAGGTGATCAAGCGTGATGGAAATGCGGTGCACCCCTACAGGGATGAATTTATCTATTCGAATAGCCGTGTCCACGATATCAGGACGACTTGGAGTTGTACCTTGATCTACTACAACTAAAATTTGCGACTTTAAATTGAAATGAATGTTGGCTCCGAGATTGCTTCCTCGCAGGGAGTCGAGGAAGAATCTGTGGGCTTGGTTACTTAATATAATTGCTACAATAATATGACTATATATGAGTTACCATTCTACTCTCTTCTAATGCTGCAAGATGTTGAAGATGCTAGTCTTCGATAGGACTAGGCCTTCCCCCTATTCTTGCTTTCTGCAGTCAGCCCAGATATAACCCCATTCCTTGATACTAATGCATACTTAGCATAGTTCTGATGTCAGTCTTGCGAGTACTTTCGATGAGTACTCATCGCTTCTTTGCTTTCTCTTTCCCCCTCGATATGATTGCTGCGTTCAGACGACGGAGCCCCGGAGATGGAGTACGCCGGATACGACTACTACACCACCGCAGGAGACTACTACTACATGGAGGCAGCTCCCGACCAGCAGTAGGATAGGAGGTTCCCAGGAAGGAGGCCTCGCCTCGTTTGATCTGTTGTTATGTTTGTGCTAGCCTTCTTAAGGCAAAACTTGTTTCACTTATGTGTTTACTCAGATATTATTTGCTTCCCCTGACTCGTGCTTGTCGAGCTTTGTATTCGAGCCCTTGAGGCCCCTAGCTTGTAATATGAAGCTGTATGACTTTAATTTGTGTCTAGTGTTGTGTTGTGATATCGACCAGTGAGTCCCTAATCTTGGTCGTACGCATTACATGTATGTTTAGAGTACGGTTAAATTGGGGGCATCACAATTTGGTATCAGAGGCGACTGCCTGTAGGTAGCCCCGTTTCCAACTCCTTGGTAGAAGTTGAGTCTAGTACTTGAAAAACTTTACTGACATTGTTCTGTGGCTTACAGGCCCACGTCTCAATCGGGTGGTATTATGATCTTTTATTCCTCGTCTATACTCTGGGTTCTGATCTCTCTTCTCTTTCTAGTTAAAGATTTTGCTAACTCTAACTCTAGGTTCTCGTAACTATCTCCTCCCGGAGAGCCCCTCATTTCATATGATGGCTAGATTCATCCAAAGACTTCAAAGATACTCCCTGATGTTCTCCCGAGAACTTATGCTCATCGCTTTTGTTATTCCCTCCACCATCAACCCCTACAAATAATTCCTCTCACTTACCAGGGATTCGTTCGTTCTCAGTTGTCATGATCAAAAAATCATTCGAATTACTATTCGATCTTCCGAAATCCTTAGTAGCCTATTGCTCTTGACCTTTATCACATTCTAACATTGTGTTTAATTCCATATGTCTAGCATTATCCATTAAAGTCAATTGTGATTATCGTTTGACCTTATTGATTCTACTTGTGTGTGAATGCACACAATCCTCACTTGATACTCTTAAATTATCTGTCCGGTTCAGACGTCTTTCCAATTAGAACCTAGTTCCCGTTAAATCAACCTTGGTCGATTGTCCATCTAAGTCCTTTCAACTTATTTGTATTTATCGGAGCATCCGATTCTGATACACCAAATTGGGAATCTTAATTCCTTTGGTTATTTGAGCATCAAATTATTGGATGTTCTATAATCTGATGCCTTGCATTCTTTCTCCCTCTGATTGCGTACCGATAATCACATCAGGTCCTTTGCGGACCACCAGACCCATTGTTGGGTTATTATCTGATAGCATCCTTTAGATTCAAAATTATTGTGATGTTCTTCCCCTGATAAATGATGCCATTGGTAAATTGTGCCTTCTCCCTCTAATAAGTTGTATCCTATGCTTTTGTCGGCCATGCTCTATTGTCAAGCATGCGATAATTACTCTTGAAGCTTGTGGCATATGTTCCTAAGATGCCCCGATGGGTTGGACCTATGCCTTCCTTAATTCGTGTGAAGCCGACAATTTTCACGAGTCATACTTTTATGGTGTTTTGCCATATAATCTTTCAAAGGTATAATTTCACCAAAGGCGAGGTGTAAATGTAAGGTGATGCATTGATGAAGTGGGAGTCGACCTTGAACCTTGTGTTCATGCCCATGGAAACGATGTTGATCTTATCATACAAGATTCTCCTTTCATATAATCATTCATTGTATCATTTGATCTTGTATCTTTGATCTTGTCCTTTGCAATCGTTGTTCTGACTAGGTTGTTCTACTTTGATTTCATTCCCAGACAGGTTAAAGTGCTTGTCTTCCACAGATCAATACACTAGTCTAACCTCTATTCTGATCTACCTTCGGGTATTATCCCTGGTATCTTGATAAATATCATGGAGCTTTATAACTTCTTATGAGCTCCTCAACAACTATCATATTTCACTAACTCCAGTTTCCCTGTGTTCTGAGTTGTTGGACAATCAAGGACATTGAATATGAAGTACGCATTGTGATTCAACAACTCTTGGTAATCTTCTTTGATTATGAATTGTACTCGATCATGCCATTCCAAGCTGTTTGATGGGGTTATTACCCCCGGGTAGGCCAAAGCAGCGGGGTTCCCCTCCCCGCTTCGAAGAAAAAGCATGCGACCGGTTGTCCACGACCAGTTGGAGCGTGGCTGGCTGTAGCGATCACCGGATGGCCCACGGACGGCTGGTCGAGGCGCCGGCTCGACCCCCGGCCGGCTGGGCACGGCCGGCTGCCTCCGGGCTGCCTCCTCCTTTAACCTCGGGGAGGACATGCAACGTCCCGTTCCTCTGCGCACGGGTACGATGACACGACATGACCGCCACGACAGGCGACATTGCAGCCACAGTGGCCGCTGACGCATGGGTGCGCATGGCTACAGTCCGACCGTCCAGGCCGCTAACCTTGGCGAGCGTGACCAGGCGGGGAAACAGTGTTGGCACGCCCCCGCCCACTCGATTACCTGCCCCGGCGTGGCTACAGTGCAGCCGGGCGTACCGGAGACTTCAGTCGGTTGGCACTAGACGACGCTCCCGGGCGGCTCGTGCCACGGCAGGTGGGCGAGGGCCAATCGCGGAGCCGGCTGGCAGGCCCCAACAGGCGACGGGACCGCACAACCGGTGGACCCTACAGGCGACGAGACAGCTCGAAGGGCGGGGCCCCTTGGTCAGCCGGAGAGGCTGCCAGCCGGGTCCCCCCACCTTTGTACCTTAGGAATATTGTAAGCCAAGGGGGTGGCCTATAAAACCCCCCGAGCTCCCCATGCAATAGGGATGAACAACTCTCACGCACACACCCTCGGGACACTTCCCACATTCTCACACTTGGTAGCGGAGGAAGGCGAGCCGACTGCTCCCTCTTCCTCCTCTAGACTCAGCTCCAGGAGCAACCCTGTAAACACCCCCATCCATCAAACTAGACCAAGCAGGACTAGGGGTATTACCTCCCACGAAGGGCCCTGAACCTGGGTACATCGTTTGTCGCCATCGCTTGTACCTAATGTCGCTCCTAGAGCCCGTCGGCGTCCTCCGGCCCCAACCACCTACGATAAGCCTACCCATGGCATCTGTCATGAGAAAACGACAACACTGTTAGATGCTGAAGCCTGGATAAATGCCCCGAATGCATTAAACATGTCACCTCTTGAGGGGATTGAAAACATTCCAATTGTCTGGGACTTCCAAGATGCCTTTCCGGAAGAACTTCCAGGGATTTCCCCTGTAAGAGCTGACGAGTTTGTCATCAACTTGGTGCCAGGCACCACTCCTATAGCCAAGCGTCCGTATAATATGCCACCACATGAACTCCTTGAACTTAAGCAAGAAATTGACAATTCGCTTCGTCTAGGTTTCATTTGTCCAAGTTCCTCTGCTTGGGGAGCACCTTCTCTCTTTGTCAGGAAGAAAGACAGTACGAATCAGTTGGTCCAAGATTATCGTCCTATCAACCAAGCAACGATTCAAAACAAATATCCGCTTCCTCGGATCAGTGATCTGTATGATCAACTTGCTGGTTCATCAGTATTTTCAAAACTCGACTTGAGGTTGGGTTACCATCAAATCCGGGTTCTTGAAGAGGATATTCCCAAGACTACATTTGTTACTCGCTATGGTTCATACGAGTACACTGTCATCTCCTTCGGCTTAACCAATGCTCCAGCAACCTTCTCTCTCCTAATGAACTATATATTCATGGATTACCTCGATAAATTCATCGTGGTTTATCTAAATGAAATCCTGGTTTATTCTAAGAATAAAGATGAGCATGCTGAACATCTTCGTCTTATACTTGAGAGGCTTCGAGAGCATAAACTTTATGCAAAGTACTCAAAGTGTGAGTTCTGGATGGACGAAGTAACCTACCTTGGTCATGTGATCTCCAAGGATGGTACTGCGGTCAACCTAAACGAGATCAGGCTATTCTTGACTGGACTCCCCCGAAGAATGTCAAGCAAGTCAGAAGTTTTCTCTGACTCGCCAGCTATTGCCATCAATTCGACGAGAACTTCTCCAAGATTGACAAGCCCTTAACCAATCTGCTTCACAAAGGTGTTAAATATGAGTGGACAGAAAAATGTCAGGAGAGCTTTCAAACACTTAAGGACAAGCTGACATCTGCTCCAGTGCTTTCTCCTCTGGATACTCGTAAGGACTTTGTCATTTATTGTGATGCTTCGCATCAGGGAATAGGCTCTGTCCTAATGCAAGAGCGTGGAGTGATTGTGTATGCTTCGCGACAGTTGCATCCCCATGAGGAGAATTACCTAGTGCATGACTTTGAACTTGCCATAGTAATTCATGCACTAAAACAGTGGCGGCAGTACCTTATTGATAATCGTTGAAAGATCTAAACCAATCGCCAAAGTCTGAAGTACCTGTTTACTCAGCCAGATCTGAACCTCCGTCAACAAAAATGGATGGAAAGAATAGCATATTACAATGTGGGAATTTCGTATACACCTGGCAAGGCTAATGTAATGGTTGATGCTTTGAGCCTCAAGTCTTACTGCAACCACCTCCAGGTTCACCCCCTTCTTCAAAAGGAATTCCGCAAGCTAAACCTCCAAATTGTTCCTCAGGGTTATCTCGTTCCCCCTCCTGAAGAGTCCCGCAAGATGCACCTCCATGTTGTTAACATTGGTTCCCTTTGTAACTTGGTTGCCGTACTAGATCTCATGGGTAGCATTAAGAGAATGCAACACTATGACAATGATGTCGAGAAGATTAGACGCTATGTCGCGGAAGGTAAACCCTCTTGTTTCACTGTTGCTGGTGATGGAGCCGTGTACTTCAAGGGTCGATTATTCATTCCAACTAAGAGGGAAAACCCGGATATGACGGATAGAATATTGAAAGAATCTCATGATACACCTCTGTCCATTCATCCGGGTAGTACCAAGATGTACCAAGACATCCATCAAAGATTCTAGTGGTCAAACATGAAACAAGACATTGCATGCTATGTTTCAGAATGTGACATTTGCCGTCGGATCAAAGCAGAACATCAAAAGCCTGTTGGAACTCTGCAACCTATTTCTATTCTTGAATGGAAATGGGACCATGTTGAAATGGACTTTGTCACTAGTTTTTCCTAGATCGCAGAAAGGTAATGATGTTATTCTTGTCGTCATTGACCGACTGTCCAAAGTTGCACATTTTTTGGTTGTCAGGGAAACTATTACTGCTAGTCAGCTAGCAGATCTTTATATGTCCAGAGTTATTTCGCTCCATGGTATTCCCCTGGTGATTAGTTCGGACCGTGGCAGCTTATTCACTTCAAGATTCTGGGCAAGTTTCCAGGAAGCTATGGGAACTCATTTGTCATTCAACACCGCTTTTCACCCTCAATCCCAGAGACAAGTTGCATGAGTCAACCAGATTCTCGAAGACATGCTTCGAGCTTGTGTAATTTCTTTCGGCAAGAGATGGGAGGAATCTCTCCCGTATGTTGAGTTCTCCTACAACAATAGCTATCAAGCCAGTTTGAAGATGGCTCCCTTTGAAGTGTTATATGGACGTAAGTGTCGGAATCCTCGGAATTTGTCAGAAACTGGGGAACGTACACTTATTGGTCCGGATATTATCCAACATGCCGAAGATCAAGTCCGCATTATTCATGCAAATATGAAGGTTGCTCAGTCTCGTCAGAAGACTCAGTATGACCATCATCACAAGGATATGGTCTATCAACCTAGCGAAAAGGCTTATCTTTGAGTCACGCCAATGAGAGGTGCACACCGCTTTGGTATCAAGGGCAAGCTAGCTCCTCAATATATTGGTCCTTTCACTGTTCTCGAAAGGCGTGGTAAAGTGGCATATCAACTGGAACTGCCATCAAACCTTTCTCAGGTTCACGATGTGTTCCATGTGTCACAGCTTCATCGCTGCTTCAAGGATCCTGTCCGAGCAGTGGATCATGATATGCTTGAGCTGCAACAAGACCTCTCGTATAAAGAGCAACCGGTCTGCATTCTTGATGAAACTGAATGTCAGAATCATCACAAGGTTACCAAATTCTTCAAGGTACAATGGGCAAATCACTCTGAAGATGAAGCCATTTGGGAATGCGAAGATCATCTTCATGCAGAATACCCCAAGCTCTTTCCTTCTACTTCTTAATTCTCGAGACAAGAATTATTTTCAGTAGGGGAGAATTGTAACGCCCGGATAATTAAGCTACAGTTATCCCACGTTACTAATGTCTTGTCATCGCTTTCACTATTGCTAATCTCTTTTTGTTTCAAAAGGCCATGAGATTTAAATTTAAGTTAAAGTTGAAAACTAAAGTTTCGAAATACCAAAACAAAAATGTTTGAAATGCGACAAATAATGCATAGGTAATTGTGTTGTAGAAATTAACACTTTTGAAAGTAATTGAATTCACTAAATTAAAATAAAACTAAAACATGAAATTATAATAACAAAAAAAATAAAAAAAAAGGAAACCCCCCTTCCCCCTAGGCCAGCCCAACTGGCCGGCCCACCTACCCCCAGTCGGCCCAGTCGGTGCCTACTATAACCCACTCCCCCCTCCCGAAACCCTAGCCATCGACAACCCTCACCCGTTGCCCCCACTCCCCCCTCCTGATCCACATCGGGATCGGGCCGCCGCCTCCCGCGCCACCCCACCGCCCCGCTCCGCCGGGCGCCTCCCCGGCCTCCTCCTCACCACCGTCGCGTCCCCGTCCTCCCCCTCGTCGGCCTCCATCGTGCCTCGCCGCCCCAACCACCCTACAACCGTTGGTGAGCCCATCGGGCTCCTCCCACCCGTCCTTCTCTCCCCTCTGACCTCGCTCCGGCCCCGCTCCGCGCCCTCGCTAGCGCGCTCCCCCCCATGTCGCTGCGCTCGTCGTGCCTCGCCATGCACCCACCGCACCATGGCCGCGCCCGATCCCGTATGTTGCGGCCCCGCCGCACGTCCGACCCCCACCCTGCCCTGCACGCCCAGCCGTGCGCTCACCGCGGCCAGCCCCGCCGCCGGTGCTCCTACCGACCCTGGCCACGGCCCGCGCCCACGCACGCCCGCAGTCGCCCGCTCCCTCCTGCCGCTGTCGTCGCTGGCCGTCGCTGCTGCCGCTGCTAGCGCCGTCTGCGTCCTGCGCCCCGCAGCCCCGCTCGCCGCTTCGCCTCCTCTTCACCGCCGCAGGCCACCGCCGCCGCCACCCCGCATGGCCACGGCCGTCAGCGGGCCGCCGTGCGTGCGCTCGTCGCCTCGGCCTCAATCTAACCACCACCCCCTCCCGCTGTGGATGATAGAGGGGGCCCACCGCCCCCTAATGATGTTTAAACAAATAAAAAAATAAAATTAATTAATTAATTAATTAATAATTCTGTTAATTAATTAGTTAACTTAATTAAGGCTAATTATGTTAATTAGTTAATCTGTTAAAGAATTAACTTAAACAGTATGACATGTGGGTCCCACACCCCTTAATTAAACATGTTTAACATTGATTAAACATGAATTAAAACTATGTGTATGACATGTGGGGCCCAATGGTCTGTTTGACCAGTCAACGGGACAGATGACTGATGATGTCAGCATGACATCATGCTGATGTCATAAATTGAATTATTGAATTAAAATAATCTATTTTCATTTTTGAATATTAAAAAAACTTTAAAAATTAACTCAGATGAAAAATAATTTATACATGAAAGTTAATGAGAAAAATCCTACAAATTCGAATACACAGTCCGTTTGTGTGTCACGTGCTCCTGTCATAACGAACATGGAACATTTCTATCGTTTTTGTCTGTCTGGTAGTAGCCCGAGACCCAGTAAATATCATCAGATATCCTTCCGAACCGTCTGCGACGTCGAATACTGCGTTAGTACATGTCTAGCTCTGCATATTGCCATGTCATGCATCATGTCGCATCTGTGCTTTATATTTATTGTTTCTCCCCCCTCTTCTTACCGGTAGACTCCGAGACTGACGCTGCTGTCGGGTACGACTACTCGCCTGACGATCAGGCCTTTGCAGTAGAGTAGCAAGGCAAGCAAACACCCCCCCCCCTTGAGCACTCCAATATCGCCCATTCTTCCCTCTTATTCTTGCATTAGATTTTGCTATTGTATTAGCTAGCTCCTATTTCTGATGCATAGCCTGTTTTTGATAAGCTGCTACTATACATGTGTAGTATCAACTGCTTAGTATAGGTTGATCAATGAATCCCCTGTGACCCCCTTAGTCCCAGTTGCCCCTACTTCTTCATCGACGAATCAACGACTCGATAACTCAGTCAACCGTTCGACGAGTTAGGCCCCTCACATCACCGCACACCCCTTAGTTGTATGACTCTACAGAGCTACTATTAAGTATCGAGGGTGACACCTCGTGAAGTACTCATGATGCTAACTTTGTAGGATCGCTAGTCGGTCAAGGCTATCGAGGGTGATTCCTCCTTCACCACTCCCAACGATGACTCTGTCCTGCAACCCCTCAAGTGTGGGACCCTCAAGGGTGATTCCTCTAAGTCCACCTTGACGGTTTCATCGAGCGAGACCCTTTGAGTGTGATTCCTAAGGTTCCGTCTTGATGTTTTATACACACAGCTACTATGACCTGGTTACAAAAACATGTTGGTGATGGGTCGACCTTCAGGGGTACCCAAGGTTTGATGTTGTCGAGGCGTGGACGGGCAGGAGAGGCCCTTGCCACACATCCTCGAGACGGGGCGATGGGACCGCACTTCATGGGTCGTGCTTGCCCCGCATTAATAAAATGCTAATGGGTTGGGTATTTGATTTGAGTTGGTCGTTTGACCTTTTATGCACCAAACCTTCACGTGGGAGAAGTTATGAGTACTCAGCGTCGTTATATCAGCCGAAGCTCTTCGGGCGTCAGCAATGCAGCGGCGCGCGCCCGATTGGCCCGGACGGTACAGCTCTTGGACTAGTGTGTGCTAGGGCTCACCTCGGCCGCGTTCGCATCGTGTAGGAGTGCAAAGGGCAAGTGGGCCCATGACCCCTGCACGCATAGGATTTAGACCGGCGGGTTGGCCTCTCTGTTGATCCTAGGTGGGGCGACGACGTGTTGTTATCCTGAGGCTGGGCATTACCTAGAAAAGTGTGTCCGTCCAGAGGTGATCAAGCGTGTTGGAAATGCGGTGCACCCCTGCAGGGATGAATTTATCTATTTGAATAGCCGTGTCCATGATAACAGGACGACTTGGAGTTGTACCTTGATCTACTACAACTAAAATTTGTGACTTTAAATTGAAATGAATGTTGGCTCCGAGATTGCTTCCTCGTAGGGAGTCGAGAAAGAATCTCTGGGCTTGGTTACTCAATAGAATTGCTACAATAATATGACTATATATGAGATACCATTCTACTCTCTTCTAATGCTGCAAGATGCTGAAGATGCTAGTCTTCGATAGGACTAGGCCTTCCCCCTATTCTTGCTTTCTGCAGTTAGCCCAGATATAACCCCATTCCTTGATACTAATGCATACTTAGCATAGTTCTGATGTTAGTCTTGCGAGTACTTTGGAAGAGTACTCATCGCTGCTTTGCTTTCTCTTTCCCCCTCGATACGATTGCTGCGTTCAGACGACGGAGCCCCAGAGATGGAGTATGCCGGAGACGACTACTACACCACCGCAGGAGCCTACTACTACATGGAGGCGGCCCCTGACCAGCAGGAGGATAGGAGGTTCCCAGGAAGGAGGCCTCGCCTCATGTGATCCGTTGTTATGGTTGTGTTAGCCTTCTTAAGGCAAAACTTGTTTCACTTATGTCTTTACTCAGATATTATTTGCTTCCCGTGACTCGTGCTTGTCGAGCTTTGTATTCGAGCCCTCGAGACCCCTGGCTTCTAATATGAAGTTGTATGACTTTAATTTGTGTCTAGTGTTGTGTTGTGATATCGATCAGTGAGTCCCTAATCTTGGTCATACGCATTGCGTGTATGTTTAGCGTACGGTCAAATTGGGGGCGTCACACACAGCCGTGCCTCTCGCTATAGCAAAACCGTGCCTACGACAGAAACAAAACCGTGCCTCTCACAAAAAAACGTGTTTTTTGCGCAAAACAAAATTGAATTTTTTTCTTCCAAATGCTACGAAAGACTGGTGGAAAACCAGAACACAAAAAAACCCGGAAAAAAGAACTCCAAAAAGGCGAAAACGCATGCGAAAAAAATAAAAATTCTCAAGGGAACGCTTAGAGCGCGACACGTGGCGGTGGTTGAGAATTGTTACGTCTCCAACATATCTATAATTTTTGCTTGTTTCATGTTGTTATAGTATCAATCTTGGATGTTTTACAATCATTTTATAGGAACTTTATATCATTTTTTGGGACTAACCTATTGACATAGCACCAAAGTGTTAGTTGATGTTTTTGCTTGTTTCTTACTTCGCGGAAAATCAATACCAAAGGGAGCCCAAACGCTGCGAGGATTTTTGAAGAATTTTTATGGACCAAAAAAAGGAAGATGGGCCAAAGATCACCAGAAGAGGGGGGCCAGGGTGGCCACCCTCCACCAGGGCGTGCTAGAGGCTCCTAGCGCGGCCTCATAGAGGGTGGGCACCTTGGGAGCCCTCCCAACCGACTATCATGCCTATAAATCTCCAAATATTCAGAAAACCTTAGTAGAGTCGACGAAACACAATTCCAGCCGCCGCAAGTTCCAGAACCTCGAGATCCAATCTAACACCATCACGGAGGGGTTCATCTTCTTCGTAGGTGCCTCTCCAATGATGCGTGAGTAGTCCACCATAGACCTACGGTTCCATAGGCAGTAGCTAGATGGCTTTGTCTCTTTCTATGTTTCTCAATACAATGGTATCTTGGAGATCTATTTGATGTAATGACTTTTGCGGTGTGTTTGTTGGGATCCGATGAATTTTGAGTTCATGATAAGTTACTATACATGAATATGATTTGAGTCTTCTTTGATCTCTTATTTGCATGATTACTTATATCCTCATATTTCTTCTTCGAATCTTTGGTTTAGTTAGGCCAACTAGATCGGTTTTTCTTACCATGGAAAGAGGTGCTTTGCGATGGGTTCGATCTTGCGGTGTTCTTTCCCAGTGACAGCAGGGGAAGCAAGACACGCATGTATTATTGCCATTAAGGATAACAAGATGGGTTCTATTCCTACATGAATAGATCTTGTGTACATCATGTCACCATTCTTATTGCATTACTTTGTTTCGCCATGAACTTAATACACTAGATGCATGCTGGATAGCGGTCGATGTGTGGAGTAACATAAGTAGATGCAGAATCGTTTCGGTCTACTTGTCTTGGATGTGATACCTATATAATGATCATTGCCTGGATATCGTCATGATTACTTGATCTTCTACCAATTGCCCAATAGTAATTTGTTCACCCACCATGCGCTATACTCATGAGAGAAGCCACTAGTGAAACTTGTGCCCCGGGGTCTACTTTTCCAACATGTTGATTTGCGATCTATTATTTACATCTTTTATTTTCACATCTATAAAACCAAAAACCAAAAAATACCTTGCTGCACTTCTTGTTTATCTATTTTATTTTGTGTTCTTGTGAGATCTATTTGACAAAACTATCACTACCTAATCTATCTTATTATCGTGAAGAGCTTGACAACCTCTCTTTCGCGTCGGGTTACAAGTATTTATTACTTCTGTGCAGGTGTTGTTTACGTGGGTGCGTTATCTTCCTCTATGGATTGATACATTGGTTTCATAAACTGAGGGCAATACTTAGCGTCGCTGTGCTGCATCATCCCTTCCTCTTTGGGGAACTACCGACTTAGTCTCAAGCCACGTCAAAGGAATTTCTGGCACCGTTGCCGGGGAGGAAGCAATATCATCTACCAGGTTCCTAATCACAAATCCCATATCCTTGCAATTTGCATTATTTGCCATTTGCATCTCGTTTTCTTCTCCCCCACTTCACAAATTTTCTGTTTTATTCGCCATCTCTTTTTGTTTGTCTTTTTCTCGCTAGATCTCTTGTTCGTTTATCTCTTCACTATGACTAGCATCACTACCCCCTTGTCATAAGATTTTGAAGTTCTATACTTCAAACAAAAACAAGGGGGAAATCTTAAAGATGTTTGGTATAGATTTATGGAATCTTATCGTATTTGTAATCTAAAGGGAAATGTAAAGGTTTTGCTTCAAAAAATTTATATAGGATTAACTTTGGATCATGGACAACTCTTGGATTTTGCAGCTAAAGGAAACTTTACTGAACTTGATCCCAACACTGCCTATGAAATTTTAGAAGGGATGTTGGGAGTACCTCCACAAAAAACGATCCCCACTCCCACACAAGAAGGGATTCAAATTTTAGACAAATTGAGTGATTTACATAAGCACTTGGTTGAGTTGCAAAAATATCACGATCCTCTCAAACATATTAGTGGAAACTTGAATCGCATGAACACTTTGATTACTCTTTGCAATAAGCATTTGGATATTTTAGATCTCAAGATGGTTTCTTCTCCTGAAAATACGGGGAAGCGTAAAGAACCTCCCGGATTAGAGAAAGCCCTCATAAAAGTGGCAAAAACTAAGGATGCCAAGACTTGAATCTATGCGTTATGCCTAGCTAGGGGCGTAAAACAATAGCGCTTGTTGGGAGGAAACCCAATGAATAAATCAATTTTTATCTTTTCCTTTCTGCTTTTGAGTGTTTGCACAATTTACCTTCTGTTATGATTGTGTTTTTATGTTTTATTTAGTGTTTGCGCCAAGTAATGCCTTTAGGATGATCCATAAGATGAGTAGAAACAATGCTGAATCTAAAACAAAACTTTGTTCCCAGTGCACGCATTTTCATTTTTTACTGGAACGTGATACCGAGCTAAATATTTTAACATAGTATTGCTATAAAAATTCTTTACGTCGTCCAAAGTTTTCAGAATTGTAGATTTCCAGAAGTATGGTTAGAGTACAGATTACTACAGACTGTTCTGTCTGAAACAGATTTTGCTTTCACTACATTGTGTGCCTGTTTTGATGAATCTATGGCTTGTATCAGGGGGTACAAGTCATGGTAAAGTTAGAATACGGTAGGTATAATGCAATAATAAAATATGAATGGGTTTACAACAGTACATAAAGTGGTAATTTGCTTTATTATACAGGCGGATCTCACGAGAATTTTGTTAAATTTTGTGTGATTGAAGTTTTCAAGTTTTGGGTGAGATCACGATAGATGAAGGAATAAGGAATTAGACGAGCCAAAGCTTGGGGATGCTACAGCACCCCAAGGTAATATCCAAAGAGTAAGAAGCAGCTAAGCTGGGGATGCCTGGGGTGGCATCCCCTCTTTCTTCTAACAACCATCGATATACTACTTGGAACTATATTTTTATTCGTCACATATCATGAGTTTTGCTTTGAGCATCTTGTATCTTTGCTTGTTTGAGTTTTGCATTTTCATTAGTATCCTTGCTGGACACACCTATTTGAGAAAGCCAAAATATGCTATGATTTGTTAGAATTGCTCTTTATGCTTCACTTAAATCTATTGAGCAAAGGAATTGCTCTAGTGCTTCACTTATATCTTTTTGAGCACGGCGTGCTTTTACATGTTTGAAGAAATGCTCTCATGCTTCACTTATATTAATTTGAGAGTTATTAATTTTGAAGAAATCATCTCATGCTTCACTTGTACTATTCTGAGAGATGAAACTTATATGCTCATGATCTTTAGTTATATCCATGTGAGCTTATCAAAAGCAATTGCAATATATGAAACTAGTCCCAAAGTGATAGATATTCAAGAGGGATATAATAAAAACTTTCATGAAGATTATTGGACAAATTAAACTTGATTCTTTGTAATAGTTTTGAGACATGACAATAGTGATATGTGAGTTATGTTGGTGAGTAATTATGCTTAGTAAGAATATTGGTGTTAAGGTTTGTGATTCCCTATGCAAGCACGAAAATCAATAGTTGGGCTGCGAAATTACATCCAACTTATGGTGCATTATTCAGTGTTAGTTATGCTTAATGCTCGCTTATGTGATTTTTTTTTGTTGGATGCTTCTCAATTTATTTGCTTGCCTTCACTTGTACTAAGTAAAAATACTACTTGTGCATCCAAAATCCTTAAAACCAGTTTTGCCATATGAGTCCACTATACCTGCCTATATACGGTATTTCCATGACATTACAAGCAAATTTGTATGTGTCATCTCTAATTTTCAAAATAAATTTTCCTTTTTGTGTGCTCGTACCGCTCATGAAACGGTAGGGGGTGAAAAATATTTTTCCATGCTAGATGTGTTATTCTCAAGATGAGTGTTTATTCACTTGTCAATGCACGAGAGTATGGCGGTAATAGGGATGCCCAGTCCCGAAATGAAATGAAAAAGAAAAGAAAGTTACTTTATGTTGTCAAATAATAAATTCCTTGGAAATTGTTGGTATGGAAGGCAACCCTGGATTCGGCTAGCCATGGAAAGTGAAAGTATGGTGGAAAAAGGAATAAACTTTATTTTCTGTTTGGGAACCGCCTATGATGCATCTAGTGTGGAAAGATATTGAAATCTCTCGGTCGTTTTTGTTGACAGGAAAGGCATGACACCCAAAATATTTTTTATCTATCAATTTAAACACTTGAGCTCTAGTACCTCTACAAATCCCTGCTTCCCTCTGTGAAGGGCCTATCTATTTACTTTATGAACTTTTTATTTTTGAATTTGAGTATCCATCTTCTCTTATAAAGCACCAACTAGGGGGCACTATGATTGTACTTGAGCATTAGGTGTGGCTAATATTTGAGTATGTATTGTCAATGGATCAATGATTGAGCATGATGGACTAGGGATAAATTGCTTTAGCGTTGATATTTTGAAAGACAGGGTTGCTTGTTGATACGCTTGAGTATTAAAGTTTTCATGTCAAAACTACACTGTTGCTTTGAACCATATGAAAAGACCAAATGTCCATGCTATAAAGAAAAGAATATGTGATGAACATATTAGGCAGCATTCCATATCAAAAATTCTGTTTTTATCATTTGCCTACTCGTGGACGAGTAGGAATTAAGCTTGGGGATGCTGATACGTCTCCAACATATCTATAATTTTTGCTTGTTCCATGCTGTTATATTATCAATCCTGGATGTTTTACAATCATTTTATAGGAAATATATATCATTTTTTGGGACTAACCTATTGACATAGTGCCAAAGTGTCAGTTGATGTTTTTGCTTGTTTTTTTACTTCGCGGAAAATCAGCACCAAATGGAGCCCAAACGTTACGGGGATTTTTAAAGAATTTTTATGGACCAGAAAAAGGAAGATGGGCCAAAGATCACCAGAAAAGGGGGTGGCAGAAAAAAGGAAGATGGGCCAAAGATCACCAGAAGAGGTGGCAGAAAAAGGAAGATGAGCCACCCTCCACCAGGGCGTGCTGGAGGCTCCTGGCATGGCCTCGTAGAGCGTGGGCACCTCGGGAGTCCCCCCAATCGACTATCGTGTCTATAAATCTCCAAATATTTAGAAAATCCTAGGAGAGTCGATGAAACACAATTCCAGCCTCCGCAGGTTCCAGAACCTCGAGATCCAATCTAATATCGTCACAGAGGGGTCCATCTTCTTCATAGGTGCCTCTCCGATGATGCGTGAGTAGTCCACCATAGACCAACAGGTCCGTAGGCAGTAGCTAGATGGCTTTCTCTCTCTATGTTTCTCAATATAATGGTCTCTTGGAGATCTATTTGATGTAATGACTTTTGCGGTCTGTTTGTTGGGATCTGATGAATTTTGAGTTCTTGATCAGTTTCTATCCATGAATATGATTTTAGTCTTCTTTGATCTCTTATTTGCATGATTACTTATATCCTCGTATTTTTTTCTTCGAATCTTTGGTTTAGTTAGGCCAACTAGATCGGGTTTTCTTACCATGGAAAGAGGTGCTTTGCGATGGGTTCGATCTTACGGTGTTCTTTCCCAGTGACAGCAGGGGCAACAAGACACGCGTGTATTGTTGCCATTAAAGATAACAAGATGGGTTCTATTCCTACATGAATAGATCTTGTGTACATCATGTCACCGTTCTTATTGCATTACTTTGTTTCGCCATGAACTTAATACATTAGATGCATGCTGGATAGCGGTCGATGTGTGGAGTAACATAAGTAGACGCAGAATCGTTTCGGTCTACTTGTCTTGGATGTGATACCTATATAATGATCATTGCCTGGATATCGTCATGATTACTTGATCTTCTACCAATTGCCCAATAGTAATTTGTTCACCCACCATGCGCTATACTCATGAGAGAAGCCACTAGTGAAACTTGTGCCCCGGGGTCTACTTTTCCAACATGTTGATTTGCGATCTATTATTTACATCTTTTATTTTCACATCTATAAAACCAAAAACTCAAAAATACCTTGCTGCACCTTTTGTTTATCTATTTTATTTTCTGCTCTTGCAATATCTATTTGCCAAACTATCACTACCTAATCTATCTTATTACCGTGGAGAGCTTGACAACCTCTCTTTTGTGTCAGGTTGTAAGTACTTGTTATTTGTGTGCAGATGTTGGTTACGTGGGTGCGATATCTTGCTCTATGGATTGATACCTTGGTTTCATAAACCGAGGGAAATACTTACTGTCGCTGTGCTGCATCATCCCTTTCTCATTGGAAAACTACCGACGCAGTCTCAAGCCACGTCAAGAATGCGCGCGACACGTGGGAGTCATCGTTGGAAGGCTTCTCAGGAAGTGCTCGTTAACTAGTTGCTCCCCTTTATTGCCCTTTTACATAAAAGGTCAAATGGGATCATTTATAATGCGGGGTTTGTGCGCCCATTTATAAAAACAAATAAAACAGACGCAAGCACCAAATTGGGAATGCCCTAATATGTCTCCCTTCACCCGAGATGAAGCGAGCGCTCGCCTCAAGCAGTACCGACAATGGCCGGTCCAGGGGACGGCGCGCATTCAGTTTTCCTTCGTTTGTTTTTTGCCTTTTTTCTCGTATTTTGCCTTTTTAGATTTTGCTTATAATTCTTAATATTCTAGTTATATCTAAAATAAAAATCACTTTGCATGTAGAAATGAAATTGTGAAACGTGCATTTGAAAAAGGTTAAACGTGTATAGAGAAAATATTTATCATGAACGTGTGTGAAATAACTTGATCATGTATTTAAAAATGCTAGTCTAGTATTTGAAAAATGTTGAACAAATGTTTCAAAAATATTAACCAAACATTTGGGAAATATTAAATATGTATAATAGAAATACTGACCATGTAATAGAAATTAAAAAATTAATCATATAGATAAAAAAGCTAATTCAAGCAGTTGAAAAATATTGAACTAGTACTTGAAATTTTTTAATCAAGCAGTTGAAACAAGTTGATTGTGTATAGAAAAACTATTGATCATGTATTAAATGATAGAAATTTATGATCATGTATATAAAATATTAATGAAGCATTTTAAAAAATATTGAACAATTAATATCTAATCAAGGATTTTAAAATTGTTCAATGTGAATAAAAAACTATTGACCATGTATTAAAAAATGATGAAAAAACTAGATGATGTATATCAAAATGTCAATAAAGTATGTGAAAAATGTTGAAAACTTATTTGAAAATATTAATCAAGCATTTGAAAAATGTTAAATGTGTATATGAAAAAATGTTGACCATGTATCAAAAACTATTAATATTTTATATTAATAATATTAATCAATCATTTGAAAATATAAAAATGTGTAGAAAAATGTGTACCATGTGTTAAAAAATGTTAATCTTGTATTTGAAATATATAAATCAAGCATTTGAACAAAATAATAAAAAATGTGTATATAAAAATGTGGACAATGAATTCAAAAAATGTTTAACTTGTATTTGAAAAATAATAAACGTGTATTAGAAATTTTTTCTTGATGTATACGAAAATGTATAATGAAAACTAAAAAGAAAGGAAAAGGAAATAAATAAATGAAAACCGGAGAAAACAGAAACAATGCAATGAAAAAACAGAGAAACCCTATAAATACAGTGAAAGAAACAAATAAAATCGAAGCGAACAGAACGTAGCTAGCTACAGGGAAGTGCAAACAGAACACATCTAAAGTGGGTCGGCAGAGTACTATACCGAACTGGAAAAGCTTCAGTGAGAACTCGTTCCATTCCGCTTTATGCGAGATATAGCTCCTGCGCTCCTAATCGGCACCTTCTGCGGTGCCCGCACCATGGGCGGGCCTATCACAATGGTGACGCGGGGGCTCGCCCAGGGCGCACTTTATATTCACGGGTTTGGCAAAAAAAAATGTATTTTCAAAAAAGGTTGAAAATAGAATCGTGGATTTTTTATAAAAAAAAGTTCAGGAGCTTCGTTGCAAAAAAGCTGATAAAATTTGCGGATTGGATAAAGTTCATGAAAATAGGAAAAAGTTTACTCAAAAAGTTTAGCAAAAACTGAAAAGGAAGTTCTGGATTTGAAAAAGTTAATAAATTTTTTTAAAAAAAAGTTCTCAAACTGAAATATTCAAAAATTTAAGAGAAATTCATGAATTTTATAAAAGTTAAATTTTAAAAAATACATATGTTTGCAAAACTAGAAAAAAAAATAGAACGAAAACATGAGAATAATAGAACAAAACCCGGTTTAGGAAAAAACGAAAGAAAAAGGTCGAAAAAACAGAAAGAAGAAGGTCGGGAGCTTCCACAAGCTTCCCAAAACCGACTGGAAAGCTTCCGAAAATCGGCAAGGAACCTCCCCTCTAGTGCACTCTATGGGTCGATCCATTTAGTATCCAAGGAAGGAAGGGGGAATCGGGCATGACATGCGAAAATGCGATACAAAGGGCACAAAGTCCTCACAGGTCGACAAGCGATGCAACTGGAGTTAAGAATGCACAACCAAGTCGTCCAACACACACATGCATGCCGCCATGTCAACCCCTAGAAAGCCCAAGTAAAATGAGATATGGCATGGCTCACCCAAGACCCACGAGGATTCCCAAAGGAGCACACGGAAGACACCATGCAAGAAATACTGCACCACCACACCGCACGCACCATCGTTGTCAAAGAGTAGACAAACCACCACGGCTATGAGACGAGACAAGGTGGGCCACCCCGATTTGGATGGCAATGGAAACGTACCTCCAAGATTGCGTGGCTTCAATGAGCAAAGCACCAAAAGGCCCATCACCATCATCCACTAGAATTGATGCACCTTCTGCAACCTTCCTACACTGCCCTCCAAGGACGCTGCCCCGACATCTGTCGCTAGCACGCAAGCCGCGATGTCTACATGACCCAAACTTCTTGTAGCTCAAGCTACCCCCGGCCGTCTACCTACAGGCCACAACCGCCATACCCATTCCCAAGGTCACCTCCCAATATCCAAGTGCGCTATAGTGGTTGAGACGCCAATACCACTTCACCGATGCAAAGATCACACCTATGTTGAGTATGGCTAGAATCCCACCACATGGAGCAATCGTTGCACGGTTTCCCAAGGTTCCTGCCTCAAATTCCACCCCGAGGATTCACCATCGAAGTAGTTGCCCAGGCAATGAAGAACACTGCCACCGCCATCCAAGACCCAACACACACCTACCTATCGCAAGAAAATGCCACACCAGCCCGAGCAGCAAAGGCAACATATCTAGAGGTAGGGTGGAGCCCGCTTCCTTGGTTTCACGGCACCACATGAGGAATTGCCTAACAAAGTAGAAGTAAGAAGGGAAAGGGGAAGCAGGGCATCGTTGGCCACCAGCATTTTGACCATACCATTGTCGGGTTGGAGAGTCTTTGTGTCGTCATTGTTGAACCATGTTGACGTAGGACGCCATGGTCCTAGCCAATCCCCCTTCGTCATGTGCCATACCACTGATACCAGATTAGAGGTTCCCCTCCTTCTTTGAGGAACGAGGCCTGCCACCATTGCGGTAGCATCGGTGGCAGCGACAGCGGGGAGGCAACGGGAACGTCCGGTGGTGCCTCTAGGGGTTGCACCCCCAAGTTGCTTGGTTAGAGCGATGTGGGGGCTTTTATTCTCTAGAAGTGAGGTCTATTGCAAGAAGAAGTGGTACATACTGTAGGGTTTGAGAATGAAGATAGAAGTTGTTGTCGAAGATTCTTTTGGTCCCCTCCTCTTCAGATGTCATCTCGATCCTAAGAGATTAGGGGGGGCTCATATCCTTGAGAGTTTTGTGGTCATTGTCAATATGGTCGTAGTGCTTTTACGAATAAAATTAGTTTGATTCTTTCCCTTGAGGTGCCATGCAGCCAAAGGTTGTTTCCTTGTAGACTTGACTATTCTGGTATTATTAGTTTTTGTTAGTGTGCCGTGTTGTTTTTGTTGTTTTGATTCTTCATGTAGTTAAATATTATCTCAACACTATAGTGAAGATATTGTAGTTTGACCAAGGTTTTAAATAGTGGGCCATGCCATTTAGCAGATGTGGTCATAAGCAATGAAAATCTATAGCAAAGCCAAACACCATTTAGCATTGTTCTTAAAGCATGGCTTTTAGTATGCAAACAGACATCTTATATTATATATCACATGCACTTGACACACACACATTCAACCATAACATCTGAGCATTGGTTACGCATCCTAGTTCAACAATTATGGTTAATAGCTTTAGTGGGAGGGCTATCCAAAAGCTATAGCGACGTTGTAGAGGAGTGATTGCAAGCTATTTACAACTTTGGATTTGACAAATCGTACTTCTAGGGGATTACCTTTGGACTGAGTCCGTTCATCGCCCATGGCTTCATATCTTTTTTGATGAGCGACTCAAGTGGCTTTCTGAAATCTTTATTGATAATCATTTTTATGCAGTTGAATGAGTGGAAGTGCTCTAGTCAAATTGTTGTCTCTTCATAAAAGTCTTGGAAGTATTTGGTCTTGCAAAGATTGATACCACACAGAAGATGTATCCAAGGAATTATTGTAATTCATAATTATACGAGTTCCTTTGTGCTTTTTCTTCGATCGTGGATCCAAATCATTGCACATGTTATCAGTGACGGCAGTAGCGTAGCTTGGGATCTACCTTTGAGGGGGCAAATGGGTTGGGGCAGGAAAGTGTGTTGTGTACTAAAACTATTGGATACTAGTCATTTATTAAGAATCAAGGGGGAAAGTCATGGGCTCGGGGCGGCAGCCCACCTTGGCCCAGCTGAAGGTTCGCCATGCTGAGCAGGCGATTCATAAATTTGAATCATAGGAAGACAAAGTCTTCTTTCAAAGAGGTTTGAGTGGATGCTACAAATTCTATGGGAAGTAGTACAAAAAATCCTTAGAAAAAATCCTACAGGATTCAATCCTACTCCCTCTAAGTGTTGTGTTTTAGTTCAAATTTGAATTAAATCACGACACTTATTTTGGATATGAATCAAACAACCGACATACAAAAAACACCCAAGGATTTTAATCCTCCAAAATTCCTATGAAAATCTTTTGAATCAAATGAGCCCTTATTTTGTTGTTTGTTTCATAGCTTAGTGGATCGACTGTGTAAAGGGTATGTGGTGTGGTGCATTGTGCTTAGTGAGATTGTGAGTGGTGGGCTGGGCCGTTAAGCATACGGTGGGAAAAGGAGCAAAAATCTTGGGCAAGCCACGGCTCACTTTAGCCCCAACGAAAAGCTTCACCCCTGCCTGTAATGGTTATGCATAAAGTCACAAGAGTTTCTTTAAATGTCTTAATAAAAGTTGATATCTTAAGCAAAACAATGGGCTTTAAGGCTGCTTCCAATAAGAAGAAACGTATTGTTTTTTGCAAAATAACACTTTATTACTCAAAAAATAGTGATTAGAATCTAGTAGAGCAACACTAAGAACTTCCTCATGACCATACCCTAGCCAAACCCTAGTACGACCCTCAGCCCTACCAATAGCCATGGAATGACTATCGTTATTGGCACTACGAGGGAGATGAGTAATGGAAGAGTCATGATCCTCCATAATACTTGTGATCCGCGTTGGGTTTTCATGAAGAGGAACGGGTGATGCAACACGATATAGATAAGTATTTCCCTCAGTTGAGAACCAAGGTTTATCGAACCAATAGGAGTAGCACGTAACCCCAATCTTCAGCGACTATACACAAAGAAGCAAACACTTGCACCCAACGCAGGCAAGAGGGATGTTAATCCCCTTGGACTCGTTATTTGCAAGCTAGTGAAGTATGTAGATGAAAGTTGAATAATATAAATTGCAAAATAAAATAAAAGTAAATAAATCGCAGCAAGGTATTGAGAACTTTTGTAAATATATAAGTGAATACACCAGGGGCCGTAGTGTTCTCTAGTGGCATCTCTCGTGTAGTAGGCATACGATGGGTAAATAAATTACTGTTAGGCAATTAATAGAAAAATGCATAGTTATGCAATCTTTATTCACCACAATGATCATATATATATATATATATATATATATATATATATATATATATATATAGGCATCACGTCCATATATAAATAGGCCGACTCCTCCTGCACCTATTACTATTACTCCACGATGAGAGCGCTTCTATGCTTGCCTCTCTAAATATTAAGTTCATGACAAACAGAATAATGCTTGGAGAACGATGGCATGATGTAAATAAAGAGAATTCAATCAATATGAATTAACGTCATCGTTTTATCCTTAGTGGCAACAACACAAAGACATATTTTGTCCCCTTCTGTCACTGGGATATAGGTTGAACCCACTACAACGCACCCCTCTCACTGAAGAAATATCAATCTAGTTGGCGAGACTATTTCAATATATCGGAGAGATTTACAAAGCTATAATAATCATGCAAATAAGAATCATAATAGAAATCAGAAAAGACTCAAATCTTTTTCATGAATAATCTGAACATAAACCCACAATTCATCGGATCCCAACAAACGCACCGCACAAAGTGATTACATCGAATAGATCACCACAAAGATGCGGTGAACTTTGTATTGAAGAGAGAGAGAGGGAGAGAGAGAGAGAGAAAGAGATCTAGGTACTAACTACGGACCCGTAGGTCTACAGGGAACTACGCACACATCACCATGGGAGAATCAAGGTTGACGTAGAGGCCCTTCGTGATCGATCCCCCTCCGGCAGGGCACCGAAACAGGGCTTCGGATAGGCATACGGGGGAACAGAGACTTGTGGCGGTGGAAAAAGTGTTTCGGGAGGCTTTCTAGGGTTTGGGGGATTTATTAGAATCTATAGGCCAGAGAGGGACGTCGGGCACACACCAGGGCACGGTCACCCCTCCTGGGTGCGCCCTGTTGTGTACTCCTTCCATTGTGCGGCCTCCGGTCACCTCCTGAAGCTTCCAGGTCTTCTTTTGGTCCAGAAGAAAATCATAAAATTCGTGGCAATTGGACTTCGTTTGGTACTGTAAACCTGAAAAGTCAAAAACATGCAGAAAACAACAACTGACACTAGGCACTTGAAACAACAACTAACACTGGGCACTGGGCTAATAGGTTAGTGCTAAAAAATAATATGAATTGGGAAATAATCATCCTAGAATGATAATATCATAGCATGGAACAATAAAAAGTTATAGATACGTTGGAGACGTATCACTCCACACTTCGCTGGATCTCTTTGATGATAAAAGAATACTTCGATAAGTTGCTTTCACTCCTCTTCACCATAGCCACAACCTCCAAATAGTGTGATTCAATATCAACGGGTAAAATACTTCATTGCATAGCCATAAAATCCCTTCCCGAAGAGCAAGAAATTCTGATTTTAAAAAACCCTCACATTCTCCCAAAAATCTGCAAGAGCTTAAAATAATAGCGCCAAGGTGATCCCGAAGGACCATACGGCTCCCTGAAACTCCATTCAGGACCAAACCATCCATGTTAAGCTTAAAAATCCCAAGGACCAGAGGGAACCAGGGAGTGCTTCTCGCAGGTGTTCTCATATTGCATATATTCGGCACCAATGGGTAACGAGGGTTGGCCTCCATCTTCCCTATCACAAAATCTGCATCAAGAACCATCTTCAGAGAGGTAAGTGAGTCAAGATAGCTTGATAGGAATCTGACCAAGACATCGATAGGTGGTGTGGGTTTATATTGTACTAACTTGTTCCTCATATGCCAAAGTATCCAGAACAATAATAATACACGGACTTGCATGGCCTCATCTATATCCCAATAAACTGCAATCATCATGGTGCAAAATTGAAGTGATATCAGGAAGCACCAAAATCTCACACATAGCACGCCACATCCAACGTGTTATCACATGCCAAGAATATATGCAAATTGTCTTCATCCTCTCTACCACACACGGGGCAAGTTCACCGTATCTCCAAAGTTATATGTTGTTTATTTTTCCATGTTTCCAAAGAGTTATTCACAACGTGCAAGTGAATGAGAGAACTTTTGGTGGGGATGGGAATGACCAAATTAGGTTCCAAACCCCCTTGTGTCCATCGCCGGAGCTACTTGAGGAAGGTAAAGAAGGACCCGAGAGCTCTCCTGCAGCTAGCCAGTAGGCACTCCGAACTATGAAATGCACATTCTTCTCTGGTTCCCAAGCAATGAAGTCTTCCCAATGCACGGAGATCGTCGTATATGATAAATAGCTTAGACATCCACAGGCAAGAAGAACTGATTCAAGCGTGTCAAGTCCCAATTTCCGTTATGATCAAGTAGTTCTGACACCCATTTGTAGGGACATCTTCACCTCTCGGAAAGCAAAGAACCTGTGGCACCATGAATGAGCCAATGATCATGCCAGATCCTTATCATTTGCAATCCTCCAAAGTAAACCTTTTTTCAAGAGTTCAAGACCATTTGCCAAGTTGGAGATGGATTTCCGATGAAAACAATATCATCAAGCCTCCCATTTGAAAAGCATTTTGCTTTCAGTAACATCGCACATAAGCTATTTAGATAGACAAGCAAACGCCAAGCTTGACAAACCAACAAAGCTTGATTAAAGAGACAAAAATCTCAAAAACCGAGCCCCCGTGCGCTTTAGGCCTCGTCATTTTATGCCAAGCACACCAGTGTGTTTTTCTTTTACCTTTTCCTGAACCCCAATAATAATTCCTTACCATGCGATTTAAATCATCAGAAACTCCAAGTGGAATCTTGAATACATTCGTGACAAAAACGAGGAAAATGCACTATGTGGGTTGTAATAAAAAGGTAAAAAAATGCACTCGGGGTGGCATGTTTTGCATTTACTCTTCACGGACCAATTAGCTTCTTTCAACTATTAGAGAAAAAAACTTTGCTACCCGAACGACAAGCCGAATTTTGGGTCGGTCGAGCCGCTCGCCTTCGATCATCAGGGACCGTGCATCTGTCACGCATGGTCCATCTTATGTTCTTCCCCCACGACACTAACTAACCTCCTTCTTTCTTCTTCCTCTCGCGAGCTTCTCTCCCCAGTGAGACCAACGCCCGTGAGGTCGCGCGCTGTCGCATGCACCTTTGAGCCCCCGCTGCTAACCACCGCTTTCAACAATGCATCTGTAGGGATGAGACGACTGGGTCCGTTCGCCATGGCCATGCATGACAAGGAAAGCACTAGATGCCGCAACCAGGGGGCGACCAGCGATGTCGGAGCTGCAACCGACAAGCCAGAGGTTGGAGACGCGGCGAGCATGCCCCAGAACTAGGCGGCATCGGGGCTACAACCTTCGATGGAAGTTTGTCGAACCGTCCGACATCGAGGTTACAACCATGGTGATTTTTTTTACAACCAACGAGCCTTGGTGCTACAACCTGCATCGTTTTTTGCTACAAACAATCATGGAGAGACGATGGACGATGTTTTTCGCTACAACCGTTGTTGGTTTTTGCTACTACCTGCGACGACATTTGCAACAACCATCCATAGTGTTGATGCGACCCACGACGGCGGCATCGACTTTTTCTTGTTGCGACCGTCGTCAGCTTTTGCTACGACCATATCGCTTTTGTGCTACAACCGGCCTCTCATTTTGCTACAGCCCACAACCAACGTCGGTTTTTTGCTGCAATCGGCACCCATAAAAGCTACAAACCGGTGAGTGTTTTGCTACGATGGCGACTAGATTGGACTTTTTTCTTAGAAAACAAGGCATCAGAGGAGGAAGGAAGAACAAGTTGGGGTGAACCTTTTTTTTTGGCTGGATCTAATTGTCCACGCGTTCACATCCAATGGCTCGCGCAGACAAGTATCACTTTTCACGATCAAAGTTGAAAAATGCAATGGATAAAAATCATGGATAAGCCCTTTCTCTTTTATTTCAAGTATCAACTCGCCAAAAAGGGGTTTGAAGAAGAATTATCTCTATGCTGCACACCTCATGAAGCTTATCTTGAACCAATCTCAGCTTTCTCCGCTGAACTATTGGGCCGGCGCGCCGATATCTACCACTGCCCGATTTTTTATTTTTTATTTGCACATGGTACATACAGCCTTATTTGTAGCAGATATGTCTGGTTTTGAGCCATTGAAGAAAAATAAAATACAAACTGAAGTCAATAGCTGAGAAAAAATATGTATCAAAGTCAAATATTCCAGCTCTAGTAAAGCTGACCTTGCTACATGAAAAGTTCTGTTGTAGTTTGCCAGTATTATTATTTTGCCAGTTGCTGCTCGGGTTGTCCTCACATGTTATTTACAAATGGACGTTGAAACGTTCATGATACGATGATCAGTTGATGAGATTGGGGACTCAATTCTCTCGCCTCATAGTCAGCTGATCAATGTTGATGACTTGGATAAGTCGTCTATAGGCTATAGACTCGAGAGAGTACTCTCACCCAAAAATGTGACATTTTGGGCATGTAGCCAAGCCCTTCAAACTTAAATCTGTTATTCATCGACATCGCTGTATGAATTAATATTCTAAAAACAAAAGTAAATTCAGTAAAAATATACTAGTATATACCATGTATGAATCCAGTCCATCCAAGCATGCTACTGCCATGTCTCTCTCCGCGTACTTTACCAGTACACGCCGCACCTAGCACGGGTTAGAAACTTCGCACTGTGACTCATCATCCTAGCAGTAGAGTGCTTAATCAATTGCATTTGTTCTCTTGTCTACTCACAAGAAGATGATTTCGATACGGATCTGCTAGTAATATTACGGAAATTTTGGTTCATAGAGACTAACGATCTGTCCTTGTGGCTGCTCTGAAGAATAAACAAGAACACATGAACTTTTTCGGAAGCATGCATAGTTAAATACTAGTTTTCTTTTAACCGCTTGGAACCTTCGTGTGTCAGCGTGACGAATTACTGCCAGCAGCAAATGGTGCAGCATCTTTACTGCACGCGAGTACATGCTACGTTTCTGGCAGACGATAGCAGCAGCCAACGGTACTACAGTCTGCAAAGCGGCCCATGACAGCGGCACTAAAGCATGCCAGTACCCGACTGATTAATTGATGAACTTGCGCTGCCATTTTCTTCTCCGCTCCGGTCGATCCACGGCAGTTCAGTTTGCAATGGAACTGACACAAGTTTGCTCCGATGGCTGCTCTGAATACATAGTAATACTAAGAAGTTAAAGAGCACAGGGACCTTTTTCTGAACCTTTCCGCGGCTTGTTTAATGGCTTGGAACCTTCGCGTGTCAGTCCCCGCATGCACCCGCTACCAAGCACTTAATCAACTATACTACCAACAGTGCTTGTTTACTACACCCAATGATTCATTGATCCAGCATTACTTTACTCTGTACTGCCAAACTAAATCGTGATGCGTTGCAGTGCTTGTTTTATGCCGTGCAGACGCTTCCTTAACTGCACCTGCTCCCCTTCTCAAACATTTCTTTACTCGGGCGCGGCGTCTGCTTGCGCCGCGCCATTTTCCGTCAGGCCGGACGGGCTCAGATTCCGGAGATCCAGCCCACACCACCCCCACCACCGCCGGCGGCGGCCACGGCTCGTAATTCTTCGGAATTAGCTCGGCCATGACCGCATGAAGCGGCATTTTTCAAACCGCACGGCGTGCGCGAGGGCGACGAGGCGAAGCAGGTGACGAGGTCATACGGCCGCGGGGTCTCGTCTTGGCATCACGCGTAACCTAACCCTAACCCGATCAAAAAGTTCAAGTTAACTGCCGCAGATGGGACTTGACCACACGGCTGATGAACGCTACGGCAGACCGGCCACTCTCAATCAAAAAAGAAATTCACTGTAGCTGCTACCACTGGTAGTAGTATCATTAAGCACGCGTACAGGAGCCACCATATGTCAAAGTATTGCATCACGGATGACATGCTCATTACAGGAGGGAGAGAGGTTATGCATTATTTTATAATCTTCAATTATATATAAGTGATGAAGCGTCGCCATCAGTCGTCAACGGATCCACACGTGCTGACTGAGCAGGCTGTTAGGCGTTGCCTGGTGCTCTAGTTTGAGGACCAAACCCCCAATGCCTTGATATGCTTACTATATTGTCGACGGCATTTGGATCCGTTCGTGATGGCAATGTTGTTCGATCGAGATGTGTTGTGGCAAGGATTATGGATCAGAAGGAGGTCGTGTCGCGGTGCTGGTGCCTGTGTGTGTGTGTGCACATCTGGGCTAGCGACGTTTCTCGGGTCAAAAGTGTGTGCATTATGCTGGGAGGGGAAATGCCAAATGATGTCGATAGAAGAGCTATAGAATGAATAGAAAATGGAGTACTGTATGCCAGGTTTAAGGCCTTCCATCAATAACATATGTAGAGAGAGAACCTCTCCCCAAAAATCAGACCAATCTTTCGGCCGTTCTTAAGATGGCAACGTGTATGTTTCCCTATGCAGCGGCTAGAGTTTAGGATTCTCTGTGGTGATCTTGATCGCCGTCGAGTTCCCTCGTTACCAGTCGTCCCGCGGCCATACCACCTCCCCTCGAGCGCCATCGCGACGCCCCCACCCCTTTTGTTGCAAGATATGGCGACACCATCCGACGCACAATCAACGACAAGCAGTGGTGCGGCGGTAAACCCTAATGATCTAGGAGGCTTCTTCGACTAGCTTGATCTGGATGGCGAGGAATCCGACAACTTAAAGATTCATGTTGACGAGCTGGTCAATAATGAGAGCGTATCACTAACTGGCCCTTGCTAGGGTTCACACCAACAAGGGCTTGTGTCGGGGGGGGGGGCGCTTTTCTAAGATATGCGGGTTACTTAGAACCCGGCATAGGAACTCCGCTTTCGACCGACTGACGCTAATCTCTTTGTAGTGCAAGCATCATGTCTAGGGAATTGGGAGAGGATCATATAGCAGAAACCATGGATATTTCCATACTAGGCTATTCTCCGGAACCGGTACGATGGTTTCCACAAGGTTGAGGATATGGAAAATGTTCATATGCCTATATGGCTACAAATCCACAAGTATGGATACTGCAAGAAATATCTCATGGAGAGACTGATCAATAAAGCAGAGAAGGTTCCGGGTATGAGGATAAAAGGAGGATGACACTTGGTGTAATGCCCCAATGAAGATGGAAAGTATGGTTGCGTCATACTTAAAGGAAGTTTTCACAAAAGGAACTGACCCTTTCAACTGGCGAGGTTTGGGGGGGGGGGATAGCACCAAAGGTGTCTAATGATACAAATGAAAGGCTTAATGCACCTTTTACTGGTAATGAGATATCCCTTGCTTTATTCCAAATTGCCCCTCCCCCTAAAATCTTCTGGACCGTATGGCTTTCCCTCTCGTTTCTATCACAAGAATTCAGGGTATTTGAAAACTGAGATTGTTACTATGGTCCGGTTATTTTTCTCAACAAGTCACATTCCCGCAAAGAATCATGGCCTCGTTCTAGAAAAACTAAAGAACATCATCAAGTGACTATGCAAGTGAAAGGACAAAGATTTTCTCACTCGAAGAGTTGGAGCAAGACAACAGACAACTTTGATCACAACCATAGAGCTTTTACGATGTTTTTGTGGTTGATCCTTGAAAGGATGGTGATCATTGATGAATTGGTCAATCTCACCTTGTTCAATTGCCTTAGATTTCTTTATAGCCACTACATGTTGGTCAGAAAATATGCCTTTGTACACCATGCCATGCCATCCACGACCAAGGATCCATGTGTGATCAAAGTTGTTTATTGTCTGTTTCTGCTCCAACTCTTCGAGTGAGGAAATCTTTGTCCTTTTACTTGCATCTTCACTCGATGATATTAGTTTTTCTAAAGGGGACCATGATTCTCTGTAAATACTTCCTTCTTAGTTGCTTTGGACGCCTCTTCTCCATCCATGTAGGATAAAAATTGCACATAAGCAGAGAAGTAGAAGACGGAAGCCAATACCAAGCCCAATAGCGATTTCTACGATGAATGAGGGTGTAGGTTAATATCAGTTTCATGTTTTAAAAAGAATTGATAATGGAAGGGGGTTTCTGCCCTTGATGTTACAAAATAATGGAGTGATTACGCCCGTATTTTAGCTTATACACGTGCTTGCCTTATTAGTTCGTGAACAGGATCATACATTCTTGCCCCCTCTCATGTTTTACCCTCGGTCCTCCCCTACACAACGGCAATGGTCTCAACATCCGATTGTGACGGGGTGCCATTCTGCCAAGGTTGTTTCGCTACTGAATGGTGCTTTTCATGCTAGATCGAGGTATGCACGTGTAGTGAAGGAGGTCAATGCCATCATGGAAGGAGAACGACTGGTGAACCTTGTTAAGGTTAGCCATCATTTAAATCAATAGCATATGACCTATTGGTTAGGAAATGTTCATTTGGAAGTGAGGAGGGCCATCCAAAACAGTTGTAATCATGTGATATGTTAATTAAATCAATTTCCCCAAAAATAAATATTTATAAACATTTTCAATCTTTTATTATTTGCGGAGTCATGTTATTTCTATTCTTTTGATTTCACTTTGAATTGGAATATGATTCCAAATAACATCAGGTAAGTAAGATCTAGTTGTAAGAGCATAATTTTCCCTAAGTAGTTTTGGTGGTTGATGACAGTGCTTTTGCGGACTAACCGTGTGCATTGAGCTTTCAACGATTGTCAGGCGGCACAAGACGGGTTTCATACCCTCAGCTGTTAAAAGAGAAGACAGGGTCTTTCTTTCGATTTAGTGTTGGTGAGGGATCACTAGAAGAGTGTCTAGAGGGGGGGGTGAATAGACTACTAGCAGGAATTTAAAAACTAACCTTTCCCAAGTTAATTGGTTGGCAGATTTTAACAGTTTTAGCAAAGCTAGCAAGTCTAACAGCCCTACACATGCATGTCAACAAATATGGCAGCGGAAAGTAAAGACATTGCATATGAAGTAAAGTGTTGAGATAGATAGATCAAGTGCAGTTGGAGACGCATGGATTTTTTCCGTGGTTCCGATAGGTGGCGCTATCGTACATCCACATTTATGGAGTCTTTAACCCACAGAGGGTAACGGTCGCGAGAGTCCATGGAGGGCTCCACCCAAAAGGGTCCACGAAGTAGCAACATTGACTATTCCATAATGGCTTCCGTCCACGAAGGACTAGCCTCACTATGGGTAGATCTTCACGAAGTAGGCGATCTCCTTGCCCTTACAAACTTCTTGGTTCACTCCATAACACGAAGTAGGAGGCTCCCAAGCAACACCTAACCAATCTAGGAGGCACCACCCTCCAAAAGGTAATAGGCTCGGTAATGACGATGAACTCCTTGCTCTTGTGCTTCAAGATGATAGACTCTTCAGCACCCAATCACTCTCTCATGGATTTGGCATGGTGGAAGAGATGGGATTGGTGGAAAGCTACTTGGGGAGGCTAGAGATCAAGATCCATATGATTGGAGTGGAAGATCTTGACCTCAACACAAGGGTAGGTGATTCTCTCTTAGAAAATTGGATGGGGCAAGTGTGGAATAGTTCTGAGTGCTTCTCTTTTGAGTGGGTGGTGGTGAAGGGGTATGTATAGGCATCCCCAAAAATCCAACCGTTACACAGAAAATGACCAACTCGGTGACACCGATGTGTTAATCTCAGTGGTACCGAAGTGACCAAAAGGTGGCAACTTTTGAATCTCAGTGAGACCGATATAGGAAACTCGGTTGCACTGATAAGGTGACCAATGGTTAGATTTCCAATCTCGGTGACGCCGATCCAACACTCTCGGTGGTACCGATAATGTGAATTTGCATAACAGAAAGTTGGCAACCTAAACTCGGCAGCACCGGTATGGAATCGGTTGCACCGAAGTGGCTAGGGTTTGGCTGAATCTGTTTAGGTTCTGGAATCGGTGGCACCGGTATGGGAAAGTTAGTTGCACCGATTTTGAGTGTGAGGTATAGAACAGACTTTGGTGGGAGAGTTTGTGGATGTTCTTGGCGACTATCACTTGTGCATGTTTGAGCATATTGTTCACCAACAAAACCTTACCCCCTTTTAATAGTATTGGCTTTCCTATGGACTCAAAGTGATTTCTCACAAATATAAATTGTAGAATCCTCTTGCTTGAAGCTTGGACAACCTATTTCCTTGCATCTTGGGGTAACTCCACAATCTCCTTTTGCAAAACCTCTCTATAGACTGTATCTGAAATACACTAGGTAAAAATATCATTCCAAGAGACAATGTATGTTGTCATGAATTATCAAAACCACCAAGGGAGCATGTTGTGCTTTCAATCTCCCCCTTTTTGGTAATTGATGACAACATACAATCAAAGCTTCAAATAAGGATACGCATGGTTATACCGAAGACTTTGAGAAACACATGACTTAGACTTGCTCCCCCTAAATGTGTGCAGTGCTTTAAAGGATAGTTGCTTTTGAATGCATGAACACAATTAAGGTAGAAGGGATATAACAGGTCATGTGCATCTTGGCTATATGCATCAAATATATATGAATGAGATGTATCTTTGTTCAAGACATCACTCTTGCAAACGATATGTGCAAGAAGCAAGAGATCATCTTGATCAAGGATATGATGCATATACTTACCTTGAGTTCTTGAGCATCCTGGTATAGAAACACACTTGAGAAAACAATGTTAGGAAACACAAGAGTATTCTATCAAACAGCAAGGTAATAGAACTCAAAATTGCCAAGATATGGAGGACATATAGAAATTAGTATTCTTTAGAATTGATATGTCTCCAAGATCATCGAGAATTTTCTCACCGTAGATATGAAAATACATTATGCTCTCCCCCTGAATCTTAGCATGTAGATATTAGGATTGGATAAGGTGAGAAAGGTCAACAATTTTCTTATCCCCCTACTTTGATATTCTCCCCCTGTTTATAAAGGTATGAGTATTGATATTGGCTCTCACCCTTGATCATATCTCACCCTTTGCATAAGCATGTATGTCCCCTTTAGCATGAAGCTTTGGTCTTCTCCCCCTTTGTTATTAATTTCCAAAAAGGTCAAAAACAGGGATAGATACAAGGATCATTGACTGAGAAGGGATCCTTGAGAACAAGGGTCATCGAAATGTAGGATTCATAGAAATGAAAACTGAGAGAGTCATTGAAAATGATTTCTCTCCCTTTGAGATGTTGTAGGACTTTGTTCTTCTCCTCCTTTCTTCATTGAAGATAGGGATCCTTGAATAAAGAAATTCTCTCCTCAAGATTAACTTTAGTTCTTCTCCCCCTAAGTAATACAAAGTTTTTTTAAAGAAAAAGGGACATCAAAGTAACAGAAGTATTACAAGAAAGATCACTAAGAAAACACAGAATTGCAAAAATGAATTCAAATGAGACAGAATGAAAATCGGTGACTCTGAGATAGATAGATCGGTGGTACCAAGATTTTGTAGTGCAGCTTGCCTGCAATTTCGGTAGAATCGAGATATCTGAGTCGGCGGCTCCGAAAGAGAAACCAAGTTTCTGTTTTCACAGAGTCAAGAGAAAGATATTCAATGAAATATGAAGTTTTTACAAGGGAAATCAACTAGAGAAGATTGGAGTAGTTATGAGAAATCATGCAATAGAGAGCAAACCACACCAGATTCTTAACTAGATGATGGGCGGTGACTAGGTCACCTATATTAGAGTATATCGACTTAGGAGCCAAGCAAGAATACTTGATCATAGGTCATACTCTACGTTAAGCTCAAAATGGGGTTACCATTTTTCGATTAAGCATTTTAATGTCTTCATATCGCTTGAGTTGCTTTAGCTCATTTCTTGGAGTAAAGCCTTTTCAAGGACATGAGTACATACCTTTGAGTGATGTTGACGACGTAGCTTGTAGATGAACTTGTTGAGGATGCTCGAGGTTGATGAAGATCATCTTGAGTTTTGAGCAATCCTTCTTGTTCTAGTACACTAGTTACCTACAAAGATTAGTCATGCAAGGAAGAACAATAGATATATCCAATTGACATGATACCAATTGAGAGTGCACAATTTTGATCAAGTATATGTCAAGGATATGGTTGAGTGGCCTTCTTCCTTCCATCATCAAGAGGGGTTGTGGATACTTGGTAATGAAAAGATTGCTTATGATTGGAGTTGATGGCAATCTTGTGGAATGAAGTTACCTACAAGAGATTAGATGCAATACAAGGGAGCATAGAATTCCATGGCATAAGATGAAATGTTAAGATACATGGAAATATCAAGAAAGCTCATGCCCTTGCATGCAATCAAGTGAGTCTAGCTCAAGTTTGAAGCATCGATGATGTTCAACTCACTCCTCAAGTGACAAAATGTCTTCTCATCAAGTGGCTTAGTAAAGATATCGGCCAATTGCTTGTTAGTGCGAACATGATTAAGATTAATATCTCCTTTGGCAACATGGTCACGAATGAAATGATGTCGAACTTGAATATGCTTAGTTCGAGAATGTTGCACAGGATTATGACCAATTTTAATAGAACTTTCATTGTCACAAAGTAATGGAACATTTTTGTTGGGGAACGCGACAGAAAATAAATTTTTTGGTATAGCGAGCATGCCCAGGACCACTATGGAGACTGCATACAAGGTTTGATCTGATCCGTACCGACTCGAAGCGCAGCGGAAGAAGAGTCGGTGGAGATCGTTGGTGCAGATCCCCGCAGCTAGGATTTTACAACCTCCCAACCGCGAGGATGTACTCCCTCGTCGGACAGCCCTTCGGGAGGCGGTCGAACAGTCCCCCAGACGATGTCGCGGACAGCCGTTCGGGAGGACCCTCGAAACTCGAACGGAGACTTGGACAGTCCTTCGGGAGGACACACGAACATCCCCTCGGGCAAAAGATCGAAACTACGACCTCTCTACGGGGTTGCACACATACGGTGGCATCTATCCGGCAAGGCTTCGCCGTCCAGAACTAGTTCCTGCCGGAACCCAGACAGCCTTTCGGCTCTACGAAAGACTCTTTTCGTGGGAGGGAAAGAGAGAGCTTGCAAAGCAAAGCATGTGTATGAGAGCACAAGGATGAAGAGATGGCAGCTCACATCTCCTCTATTTATAGGAAAACCAAGGGGTAGGGTTGGGACTTGAAAATACCAAACTACCCCCACTTTATGTCACACATAAAAAATAATAAGAAGGAAAAGGGGTGCCATGTGGAGCTCCACCCTTGGCCGGCCAACCCTTCGGGGGGCCCCCGTGAGGAGCTACCTTGCTCCCCAATCCCTTCTAGAAGCCTTTTTGGAAATATCCAAAAAGATGCTTTTCCATAAATATCCAAAAGCACTTTCACTATTCACGACGACATTTTTCAGCGTCTGATCGAACTAAAAATATTTATGTGGGCTTAGAACAATTCTAGTACCCCCACTAAAATAATTTTTAATGCGATCTGGAACAATTCCGGAATAGTGATTTTCATCTGCGAAAAGCATCTGAAGCGGTTCCGGCAGCTCCGGAACATTTCCGGTTTTTCTTCCGGAAAATTCCCAGAAGTTTCCAGAATGATTCTGGCACCCTCCAAGAATTATCAGGCATGTGCCGAAACCAATTTGACTTAATGGTGTCCCCTGAAACTACTTTTTAGTTTTACCGAAACTGTTTCGGTGTCCTGTCTGTGGAACTTTTCCGTTGTCCGAAACTTTTCGGTGAGTTTCTCTCAGACTCCCTGTCTAGTATTCAACAAATATATGACCCTAAAGCGTGTGACCCTATAGGTTCGGTGAAGCATAGACATGACCCAGAACCCCTTCCGATCAATGATCAACATCGTAGCCGTGGACATCCATATTGACCCCTATACCCACACGAATGAATATTCGAGTGAACCTCTGGTTGTCGTGAACTATTCATGTTGCTTCGCGATATGTTACAATCACCCGAGGTGAGACATGTACGCATCCTCGTGGATCAACAACTTGTACGCTATGCCAGTTACCTCGTTGCCGGTATTGTTCTCTTTTCTCGTTCCCATGTTCCGGCATCCCCGTGATCAAATCACAAAGTGTCTGGCCAGACGATGATGGATACCGAAACACCGAGAGGGCCGAGAGATATCTCTCCATCGTCGGAGGAGCAAATCCCAATCTTGAGCTATCAAGTTACTTGACATACTTTTCCATGAACCCGTAAGCCGCCGTAATAGCCACCCATTTACGGATGACATTTAACAAACCCCAAAGTTCATGAAGCAAGCATGAAGAAACTCAATACTCTCATGGTCTAAGGAATTATGCAAATGTTAACCATCTCTATGTTATTTACCATTAACTTGTGACGAATGTATCTCATTGCATAACATCAATTCGGATCGATTCAACACAAGTGTTCTACCAACATCGTGCCCTCAAAATTGTCGGCATAGCCATGCCCATGATCAGGAAAACAGGACCATCATGCAACACTTGAGCCAGTCTTAGAGGCAAGACTAGGAATACAATTTATCGTTTATTATACCACACGTGCACATGAGTTTCCCTCCAAGCCTCGTTTAATTTGTAGACTCGAGAATCATTGCAGTTATAGCATGGAACATATACATTCATTACAAACTTTGGAGATACAAAATAACTGTTATTACTGCCTCTAGGGCATATCTCCTACACACTCCCACTTGCACTAGAGTCATAATCAAGTTACATGGCTTCCCTAACACCAATGGCTATCCGGTGTTGCTCATGCTTTGCTCGTGGTAGAGGCTTAGTCATCGGGTCTCACACATTCAGATCCGTGTGAACTTTGCGTACTTTCACTAAACCTTCTTCGACATGATGTTGAATGAGTTTGTATTTGCGTTGAATATGCATTGTCTTATGGTGCGAACATGGCTCCCTTGCCTGAGCCACGGCGCCACTATTATCACAATAGATCTCCACCGGGGCCAGAGCATTTGGAACCACACCAAGGTCTTCAAGAAATTGCTTGATACCAACAACTTGCTTGGAGGCTTCAGAAGAAGCAACATATTCCGCCTCCGTCATAGAATCCGCCACAGTCTTTTGTTTGGAACTTTTCCAATCAACTGCGCCGCCGTTCAATATGAAAACATAGCTAGATTGAGATTTGAAGTCATCTGGGTCAGTCATGAAGCCTGCATTAGTGTAACAACTTACAATGAGCTCTTCATCACCTCCGTACACAAGGAGTAAATCCTTGGTCCTTCTGAGGTACTTAAGAATACCCTTGACTGCGGCCCAGTGTTCCAATGCTGGATCACCTTGGTACCGGCTGCTAACACTTAGTGCATAGGAAACATCCGGTCTTGCACGTAGCATGGCATACATAATAGAACCAACTACCGAAGCATATGGAATATCATTCATTTGTACTCGCTCATCGAGGGTCCGAGGACTCTGATTCTTGCAAAGCACTGTGCCAGGTGACATGGGGAGTAGGCCTTTCTTGGAGTTCTCCATGTTGAACCTTTTCAACACCTTGTCAATGTACGTGCTTTGGCTAAGCGCTATTAGGCGTCTTGATCTATCTCTATAGATCCTGATGCCCAATACATATGTCGCTTCACCTAAGTCTTTCATTGAAAAACTCTTCTTCAATGAGTCTTTTATTTCGCTAAGAAAATTCACATCATTTCCAATCAACAATATGTCATCCACATACAAGATTAGAAAAGCTTTTGCGCTCCCACTAAACTTCTTGTAGACACAAGATTCTTCATCGTTCTTGATGAAGCCAAACTCTTTGACTACTTCATCAAAACGAATGTTCCAGCTCCTTGATGCTTGCTTCAGACCATAAATGGCTTTCTGAAGCTTACATAGCTTTCCAGCATTCTTAGGATCGACAAAACCTTCTAGCCGTATCATGTATACATCCTGTTCAAGGTTTCCATTTAGGAAAGCCGTTTTGACATCCATCTACCATATTTCATAATCGAAATAAGCAACAATTGCTAGTAATATCCGAACAGACCTAAGCATAGCTACGGGCGAGAAAGTCTCGTCGTAGTCCACTCCTGGAACTTGCGTGAACCCTTTCGCGACAAGTCTAGCTTTATGGATAGTAATGTTACCATCCGCGTCCGTCTTTCTTTTGAAAATCCATTTACAACCAATGGGTTTTACGCCATCTGGAAGTTCTTCCAAGTTCCAAACTTGATTTTCGTACATGGATTCCATTTCGGATCTCATGGCTTTGTGCCATTCCCTTGAGCTAGGCCCCGCCATCGCTTCCTTGTAGTGCGCAGGTTCATCATCTTCAAGAATGAAGATTTCGTTATGAAAATACTCAGGTGGCTGGATAGCCCTACCTGATCTGCGCGGTTCAGTTACAACATTGTCTGAAGTTTCCGCATCACATGCGACAACTTCCGGCTCGGTTATAGGGATAATTCGCGGAATTACTTCCGGTTCCTTAGCCATATCAACGGTTGCCAAAGATTCACTAATCTCATTAAGTTGTACTGTCCTCCCACTCAATTCTTTAGCGAGAAATTCTTTCTCGAGAAAGTGTGCAACCTTTGCGACAAACATTTTGCCTTCGGACTGGTGGTAGAAGGAATATCCAATGGTGTTATTTGGATAACCTACAAAGTAACATTTGTCTGATCTAGGTTCTAGTTTGGTTGGCTGTAAACGTTTTACGTATGCCTCACAACCCCAAACCTTGAGATGCGACACACTAGGTATCTTCCCATACCACATCTCATGCGGTGTCGTCTCAACAGACTTAGACGGCGCTCTGTTTAATGTATAAGCGGCAGTGAGTAGTGCATGACCCCAAAAAGATATCGGTACATCTGTAAGAGACATCATCGACCTTACCATGTCTAACAGGGTTCGGTTACGTCGTTCCGACACTCCGTTTCGCTGTGGAGTTCCGGGAGGCGTAAGCTGTGAAACGATTCCACGGTCACTCAGATGTTGGCCAAACTCATGACTAAGATATTCGCCTCCGCGATCAGACCGCAGAAACTTAATCTTTTTGTCACGATGATTTTCTACCTCATTCTGAAAATCTTTGAACTTTTCAAAGGTTTCCGACTTATGCTTCATTAATTAGATATAGCCATACCGACTTAAATCATCAGTAAAAGTCACGAAGTAAAAATACCCACCCCGTGCGACCGTGTTCATTGGACCACATACATCACTATGTATTATTTCCAATAATTCACCCGCCCGTTCAGGATGACCCGTGAACAGCGTCTTGATCATTTTTCCCATCAAGCAAGCTTCACATGTGTCAAATGATTCAAAATCAAGGGACGGTAAAACTCCATCTTTATGAAGTCTTTGCATGTGTTTCTTTCCGATGTGGCCAAGCCGACAGTGCCACAAGTAAGTGGTGGTGGTATCAGCCTTCTTAAGGCGTTTAGCATTCACGTTAAATACATCATTTCGACAATCAAGATTCAGTATGAAAAGGCCCCCAACAATGGGTGCAAATCCATAAAACATATCCTTACAATAAAGTGAACAACCATTGTTCTCAGACTTGTAGGAGTACCCATCGTGTACTAAACATGATCCAGAGATAATGTTTCTACACAATAACGGAACAAAATAACAGTTACTAAGTTCCAAAATAAATCCTGAAGGGAGACGTAGAGGCATAATGCCGACGGCTTGAGCGGCGATCCCAACGCCGTTCCCGACACGCATCACGACTTCATTCTTTGCTAGCTTGCGCACCTTCTGAAGCCCCTGTATCGAGTTGCAAATGTGAGAAACCGATCCGGTATCAAATACCCAAGACTTAGAATTTTTGCTAGCAAGCAAAACGTCAATGACATTAACTTGTATAACAATTATACCTTTTCCGGTTTTCCCGGACTTCTTATCTTCTAGATACTTCTTGCAGTTTCTCTTCCAGTGTCATGTGCCCTTGCAGTAGAAGCACTCAGTTTCATTCTTGGCTCCGCCCTTAGATTTGCGTTGGAAGCCGGTCTTACCGGTGCCCTTGCCCTTCTTTGGCTTGCCTTTCTTTTTGAAACTCGCAGTTTTATTCACAAGCAACACTTGCTTGCGATTTTTCTGCAGTCCTCCTTCATCAGTTTTCAGCATGGCAAGCACCTCATTTGCTGTTTTGTCCATCCCATTCATGTTGTAGTTCATGATAAAACTGCCATAAGACGGGGGGAGTGAACCTACAAACAAGTCCATAACATGCTCTTTTGGAAGTGGGAATTCCAGGATTTTAAGCCTTTCAGCGTAGCCAATCATATTGACTACATGCTCGCCAACTGAACTGCCCTCAGCCATCTTGGTCTCCGCCATCATTTTCATGATGTCAAAACATTCAGAACATGCATTAAACTTGTAAAGAGCATCCAGATCCTTGATCATATCAAAGGAGTTATGGAATTCAAAATGTTTTTGAAGCTCTGAACTCATGCAAGACAGCATGAGGCACTGCACTAAGTTGTAATCATCATCCTTAGTGGCCCAGACATTTTGTATGTCTGCCGCGGCTGTTGCCACCGGTTTAGGAGGAAGAGGTCCGTCAAGCACGTACACTATCTTAGCACCCCGGAGGACAATCCTCAGGGTACGGACCCAGTCCGCATAGTTGTTTCCATTCGCAGCTAACTTCTCTTTCTCTAACATAGGGCCTAAGTTGAACGCGGTGTTGCGAGCCATTTGATCTACAACGGAAAACACAAGTTCACTTAGACTTTATTCATAATGATTTTTGGCACTAGTGAATAAATAATTTTTATTCTAAGGTGCACTCCCACTCAAATCAATATCTCTCATAATTGATTGTGAGTGATGCAAGACCCAACTTTCAATTCAGCGTCAAGGATGTAACCATCTCAAGTGACGAGAATTTCAATTGGTAGGCCAACTTGCCAATAACATCTCTATGTGAATCTTGTTCATCTTTCGATGCGTGTGTTCCGAGCTCATGACTTTCATGCCTGAACGTCAAGACAACCAAGTGATCTCACTGCAAGGTCTCAACTCACCCGCCTCACACTTGTCTAATCGTTCGTACCCATGTAACCATGTGATACCCCGAAGAGATAGGTGCCGTGACGGTGCTACACTTGGGAGAACACTAACTACTTGATATTTTTAGTGAGAGATCACCCTAATAAAAAGTGACTACCGCGCAATTAAGAAGGGTGCATCAAGAGGGATAAACATCTCAGGCAATTCATAATAGCATGATATGGTATAGCCCTTTCTGACGGAGAAGTCAAGTATTTCTTATTCTTCGGCATTCGCGTCGGTGTTCACCTTTGCGAAGATTGCCACCACCTTGTCGATGCACCAAATAATATTGCTATCTCTATAGCTAATAAAATAAGTGCATTACATAAGGTTGACATGCAGGTCATTAAAGTGCAATCATATGGCTCCAGCCATCATGCCGAATCATGACACGCAGGTCATGTTAATTACATCATATAGCTATCTCATACATAATCAAATTGAATATGAGCATTGCTATAGCACATCATATGCAAACCATCCTGCAAAACCAAGTTAGACGCCTCTAATCGGTTTATACAAAATTTATTTACGTCGCTTCTAAGGTTTTGACTCAAACCGCAGTTACCAACGTTTATCATCAAGTATGATAATTCAAGTTGCTAGATTAACTTTCCAGGGTGTATGAAACACGAGATAATAAAATCCCGAGCCCCATACTAAACTTCGTCATACGCGTGACCCCCGTGCAGATCATATCTGCATTGCCCTTTCGTCTGTGAAACATCCATCTTTCTTTAACTATGGTGGAACCCAAAGAACTGTTAGCACTTCATTGATCTGCCAATCAGCATACTCAGGAGCAGCATGAAAGGATCGTGGATTGCCAGAACTTTGTAAGATTCCACCATTCCGTCAAGATCAGGACTACGCAAATTCATGGGAAGCAACAGGAACATCGGGTAACAGATTTCATCTGCTACCCGCACAAATAATTTTCAGCAATAGATCTCATCTACTACAAAATTATACTATGCAATACCCATACATCTCATGTATTCTAGGTCATAACATGCATCTACTCATAGCCTGGCTCTTGATGCCACTGTTGGGGAACGCGACAGAAAATAAAATTTTCGGTATAGCGAGCACGCCCAGGACCACTATGGAGACTGCATACAAGGTTTGATCTGATCCGTACCGACTCGAAGCGCAGCGGAAGAAGAGTCAGTGGAGATCGTTGGTGTAGATCCCCGCAGCTAGGATTTTACAACCTCCCAACCGCGAGGATGTACTCCCTCATCGGACAGCCCTTCGAGAGGCGGTCGGATAGTCCCCTGGACGATGTCGCGGACAGCCCTTCGGGAGGACCCTCGAAACTCGAACGGAGACTTGGACAGCCCTTCAGGAGGACACACGAACAGCCCCTCGGGCAAAAGATCGAAACTACGACCTCTCTACGGGGTTGCACACATACGGTGTCATCTATCCGGCAGGGCTTCGCCGTCCATAACTAGTTCCTGCCGGAACCCAGACAGCCTTTCGGCTCTACGAAAGACTCTTTTCGTGGGAGGAAGAGAGAGAGCTTGCAAAGCAAAGCATGTGTATGAGAGCACAAGGATGAAGAGATGGTAGTTCACATCTCCTCTATTTATAGGAAAACCAAGGGGTAGGGTTGGGACTTGAAAATACCAAACTACCCCCACTTTATGTCACACATAAAAATAATAAGAAGGAAAAGGGGTGCCATGTGGAGCTCCATGGAGGAGCTCCACCCTTGGCCGGCCAACCCTTGGGGGGGGCCATGAGGAGCTACCTTGCTCCCCAATCCCTTCTAGAAGCCTTTTTGGAAATATCCAAAAAGGTGCTTTTCCATAAATATCCAAAAAGCACTTTCACTATTCACGACATTTTTCAGCGTCTGATCGAACTGAAAATATTTATGTGGACTTAGAAAAATTCTAGTACCCCACTAAAATAATTTTTAATGCGATCCGGAACAATTCTGGAATAGTGATTTTCATCTGCGAAAAGCATCTGAAGCGGTTCCGGCAGCTCCGGAACATTTCCGGTTATTCTTCCGGAAAATTCCGAGAAGTTTCCAGAATGATTCTGGCACCCTCCAAGAATTATCAGGCATGTGCCGAAACCAATTTGACTTAATGGTATCCCCTAAAACTACTTTTTAGTTTTACCAAAATTGTTCCGGTGTCCTATCTGCGGAACTTTTCCGCTGTCCGAAACTTTTCCGGTGTCCGAAACTTTTCGGTGATTTTCTCTCAGACTCCCTGTCTAGTATTCAACAAATAGATGACCCTAAAGCGTGTGACCCTATAGGTTCGGTGAAGCATAGACATGACCCGGAACCCCTTCTGATCAATGATCAACATCGGAGCCGTGGACACCCATATTGACCCTTATACCCACACGAATGAATATTCGAGTGAACCTCTAGTTGTCGTGAGCTATTCCTGTTGCTTCGCGATATGTTACAATCACCCGAGGTGAGACATGTATGCATCCTCGTGGATCAACAACTTGTCCACTATGCCAGTTACCTCATTGTCGGTATTGTTCTTTTTTCTCGTTCCCATGTTCCGGCATCCCCGTGATCAAATCACAAAGTGTCTGGCCAGACGATGATGGATACCGAAACACCGAGAGGGCCCAGAGATATCTCTCCATCGTCGGAGGAGAAAATCCCAATCTTGAGCTATCAAGTTACTTGACATACTTTTCCATGAACCCGTAAGCCGCCGTAATAGCCACCCATTTACGGATGACGTTTAACAAACCCCAAAGTTCATGAAGCAAGCATGAAGAAACTCAATACTCTCATGGTCTAAGGAATTATGCAAACGTTAACCATCTCTGTGTTATTTACCATTAACTTGTGATGAATGTATCTCATCGCATAACATCAATTCGGATCGATTCAACACAAGTGTTCTACCAACATCGTGCCCTCAAAATTGCCAGCATAGCCATGCCCATGATCAGGAAAACAGGACCATCATGCAACACTTGAGCCAGTCTTAGAGGCAAGACTAGGAATACAATTTACCGTTTATTATAGCACACGTGCACATGAGTTTCCCTCCAAGCCTCGTTTAATTTGTAGACTCGAGAATCATTGCAGTTATAGCATGGAACATAAACATTCATTACAAACTTTGGAGATACAAAATAACTGTTATTACTGCCTCTAGGGCATATCTCCTACGATTTTTAACATGAATTCCACAATCCTTAAGTGTTTGTGTCATCCATAGTAATTGCGCACAACAAGATCCAGCATTAATATACTCAGCTTCGGCAGTCGATAGAGATACTGAGTTTTGTTTCTTAGAGGACCAAGATGCAAGAGATGTGCCCAAAAATTGATAAGTACCCGAGGTGGATTTTCTATCAACCTTGTCACCGGCATAGTCCGAATCAGAATAGCCAACAAGGTCAAAAGAAGATCCTTTGGGATACCAAATGCCAAAATTTGGCGTTTGTATCAAGTATCTCACAATGCGTTTTACAGCCAAAAGATGTCACTCTTTTGGTGCAGCTTGATATCTAGCACACATGCAAACACTAAGCATAATATCGGGACGATATGCACATAGATATAACAATGAACCGATCATAGATCGATAAACTTTCTGATCAACCGGCTCATCCTCTCTGGTAAGATCAACATGTCCGTTAGTAGGCATAGGGGTTTTCATACCTTTGCACTCCTGCATGTTGAACTTTTTGATCAAGTCCTTGGTATACTTAGTTTGAGAGATGAAAGTTCCTTCTTTTGATTGCTTGATTTGCAAGCCAAGAAAGAATTTCAGCTCACACATCATGGACATCTCATACTTCTCGGACATCAACCTTCCAAATCTTTCACTAAATTGAGGGTTAGTGGAACCAAAGATAATACCATCCACATAGATTTGGCATACAAATAATTCACCATTAACTCTCTTAGTGAATAAGATTGCGTCAATTTTACCAATTTCAAAACCTTTTTCGATAAGAAACTTCGTTAAACATTTGTACCAAGCACGAGGGGCTTGCTTAAGACCATAAAGAGCTTGACGAAGCTTGTAAACATGATTAGGTTTCTTAGGATTCACAAAGCTAGGTGGTTTCTTAACATAAACCTCTTCTTCAATCTCACCATTTAAAAATGCACTTTTAATATCCATTTGATAAAGCGTGATATCATGGTGATTGGCATAAGCAAGAAGAATGCGAATAGCTTCAAGTCTAGTGACGGGGGTGTAGGTCTCACCGTAGTCCATACCTTCGACTTGTGTATATCCTTGAGCTACGAGGCGAGCCTTGTTGCGCACGACTTGACCGTCTTCATCTTGCTTGTTCTGAAATACCCATTTGGTTCCGATGATGTTGTGTTCATCCTTGGGCTTCTCCATGAGTGTCCACACTTCGTTCCTTTCGAAGTTGTGAATCTCTTCATGCATAGCGCTCACCCAATCCGCATCTTCAAGAGCTTTTTCTACCTTCAAGGGCTCAATGCTAGGGATGAAAGAATAATGCTCACAGAAGTTTGCTAGATGAGTTTTAGAGCGAGTGATCCTCCATGTTTGTATATCACCAAAGATTTGGTTTAGGGGATGGTTCTTGGTCACTTGTGGTCGAACTCGGGTCAGCTTCCGATTGTTGGTTGGTGGAGCTTCTTCTTCATCATCATCTCCTTCATCTTCGTTGTTGTTGAAGTTGTCGTTCCCTTGAGGTGGTGGTGAAGGAGGTTGTGGTGGATCTTCATGATGCACTTCCTCCTCTTCATCATCTTGTCGTGTACCGCTTGTGGATGCCTCCATGTCATGTTGTGGTTCACCTTGTCGTGAAGTAGGGGCTTCCACTTGAGTTGATGAAGTACTTTCCTTCACCTCCATGGGACGAATCTTGCCGATGGGTAAATCTAGGATAGCTTCTGAAGGGGTTTTATCACCTACATCATTTGGCAATTGTTCGACTTGCGAACCATTAGATTCATCAAACTTCACATCTACCGTTTCTTCAACCTTTCGAGTGAAGTTGTTGTAGACACGGTAAGTGTGAGAGTTTGATCCATAACCAAGTAGGAATCCTTCATGAGATTTAGGAGCAAATTTAGTACGACGATGCTTATCAAGAATGTAGCACTTGGAGCCGAATACCCGAAAGTATCCAACTTGGGGTTTGTTACTGGTGAGTAGCTTGTGTGTCGTTTTACCGAGAAGCTTGTGCAAGTAAAGTCGGTTTGTGGCATGACATGCTATTTCCATGGCTTTTGCCCAAAAGTATTTTGGCGTCTTGTATTCGTCAAGCATCGTTCTTGCCATCTCAATGAGTGTCCGGTTCTTCCTCTCAACAACTCCATTTTGTTGAGGCGTGTACGTAGCCGAGAACTCATGTGAGACGCCGTCTTCGTCAAGAAAGGTATCCACATGGGTGTTCTTGAACTCCGATCCGTTATCGCTCCGAACCTTCTTGATCTTCACTTCAAACTGATTTCGCACTTTGCAAGCGAAGTTCTTGAAGATCTTTTGAACCTGCGACTTATCATCAAGAAAGAATACCCACGTAAATCTGGAAAAATCATCAACTATAACTAGACCATAGGAATTTCCACCGGGACTCTTGTAAGCATTGGGACCAAAAAGATCCATATGAAGTAGCTCGAGTGGTCTTCTAGTAGTCATGTTATTCTTAATAGGATGACTTCCACCTACTTGCTTTCCAGCTTGACAAGCACTACAAAGTCTATCTTTGTCAAAGACAACATCTTTAACACCAAGTATATGATCACCTTTGATAAGTTTGTCTAAATTACGCATGCCAACATGTCCTAATCTTCTATGCCAAAGCCAACCTTTAGAAGATTTAGCAATTAAACAAGTGTGAGGTTTGGATCTCTTAGTGAAATCGACAATGTATAGATCACCTCTACGGATACCGGTAAAGACCATTTTATGATTATCTTGACGAAACACTTGGCAATCTATTTTCGTGAATAACACATTGAAACCTAAGTCGGCAAGTCTAGACACAAAAAGAAGATTATAGCCAAGAGATTCAACAAGCATAACATTTTGAATAGAACTATCATGGGATATGGCCACCTTACCAAGACCAAGTACCTTACCCTTGGAGTTGTCTCCAAATGTTACGTACCTTCGCGGTCCATGGTTTGGTGTAATCTCTTCAAACATTTCTCTATCTTCGGTCATATGATCGGTACATTCGCTATCGAGAATCCACTCTTTTCCTCCGGACATGTAATCCTTGAAGTTTGCCATGAGACTTAGATTCTTCATGATCTTCTCATACTCGATGTCAAACATCTCATCTTCATCATAGTAGCCATGTTCCACATTGTAATCATCAAGTGGAAAATCCTCGTCATAAAGAACAAGAGATTCGTTAGGATGGTGATCATGACAATGTTCAAGTTATGAATGCGAAGGGCCTCTATAATGATATTGTTGATAGTTGTGACATCTCCTTTAGCATGCATGGGATATCTAAGCTCAAATAGACAAACATCAAATTTAGGATCACTAGGCGACATTTTGTGAAAGGCAATGGTTTTATGAAGAATTTCATCAAGATTACTTAATGAATAATTTGGATATCGTTTCTCCAAATCATTCCACAAAGTGTAAGCACATGCAAAATTCTTCATTTGGTTAAGCATATTTCTAGGTAATGATCTAACAGTGAGATTAATAGTTCTAAGATTGCATAGCATATCAATTTCCTCTTCGTGTGTGGGATGCAAAGGATCAATAGGAGGCTCATAGGGGCACATAACATATTTTCTCAATTCAAATTCATTAAACAGCTCAAGCATCAAAGATTTCCATTGACTATAGTTCTCTCCATCAAGAATGGGCACTCTACAACTCAAACTTCCTATACTAGACACATCCATCTTCCTCCTCGGTGATTAAACCTAAGCAATGGAGCCCAATGCTCTAATACCAATTGAGGGATCACTAGAAGAGTGTCTAGAGGGGGTGAATAGACTACTAGCAGGAATTTAAAAACTAACCTTTCCCAAGTTAATTGGTTGGCAGATTTTAACAGTTTTAGCAAAGCTAGCAAGTCTAACGGCCCTACACATGCATGTCAAGAAATATGGCAGCGGAAAGTAAAGACATTGCATATGAAGTAAAGTGTTGAGATAGGTAGATCAAGTGCAGTTGGAGACGCATGGATTTTTTCCGTGGTTCCGATAGGTGGCGCTATCGTACATCCACGTTTATGGAGTCTTTAACCCACAGAGGGTAACGATCGCGAGAGTCCATGGAGGGCTCCACCCAAAAGGGTCCACGAAGTAGCAACATTGACTATTCCATAATGGCTTCCGTCCACGAAGGACTAGCCTCACTATGGGTAGATCTTCACGAAGTAGGCAATCTCCTTGCCCTTACAAACTTCTTGGTTCACTCCACAATACGAAGTAGGAGGCTCCCAAGCGACACCTAACCAATCTAGGAGGCACCGCCCTCCAAAAGGTAATAGGCTCGGTAATGACGATGAACTCCTTGCTCTTGTGCTTCAAGATGATAGACTCTTCAGCACCCAATCACTCTCTCATGGATTTGGCATGGTGGAAGAGATGGGATTGGTGGAAAGCTACTTGGGGAGGCTAGAGATCAAGATCCTTATGATTGGAGTGGAAGATCTTGACCTCAACACAAGGGTAGGTGATTCTCTCTCAGAAAATTGGATGGGGCAAGTGTGGAATAGTTCTGAGTGCTTCTCTTTCGAGTGGGTGGTGGTCAAGGGGTATGTATAGGCATCCCCAAAAATCCAACCGTTACACAGAAAATGACCAACTCGGTGACACCAATGTGTTAATCTCGGTGGTACCGAAGTGACCAAAAGGTGGCAACTTTTGAATCTCGATGAGACCGATATAGGAAACTCGGTTGCACTGATAAGGTGACCAACGGTTAGATTCCCAATCTCGGTGATGCCGATCCAACACTCTCGGTGGTACCGATAATGTGAATTTGCATAACAGAAAGTTGGCAACCTAAACTCGGCGGCACCGGTATGGAATCGGTTGCACCGAAGTGGCTAGGGTTTGGCTGAAGCTGTCTAGGTTTTGGAATCGGTGGCACCGGTATGGGAAAGTTAGTTGCATCGATTTTGAGTGTGAGGTATAGAACAGACTTGGGTGGGAGAGTTTGGATGTTCTTGGCGACTATCACTTGTGCATGTTTGAGCATATTGTTCACCAACAAAACCTTACCCCCTTTTAATAGTATTGGCTTTCCTATGGACTCAAAGTGATTTCTCACAAATATAAATTGTAGAGTCCTCTTGCTTGAAGCTTGGACAACCTATTTCCTTGCATCTTGGGGTAACTCCACAATCTCCTTTTGCAAAACCTCTTTATAGACTGTATCTGAAATACACTAGGTAAAAATATCAGTCCAAGAGACAATATATGTTGTCATGAATTATCAAAACCACCAAGGGAGCATGTTGTGCTTTCAGTTGGTGGACTTGAGTCGTAGGAATATCTGTACTATTAAGAGGGGATCCATGGTTGGAAAGGTTGGGAGGAATTTTCACACACACGTTGCACCCCCAGTTTCTTTCCTGGCACAATGGAGTGGATCCTCCCCAAAGGCCCCTGAGGTTGATATAAGCGGAAGTACCGCTCCTCAGAGCCGTAGTACCGCGCTAGCAGTACTGCCTCCCGGAGGATCTACGGCCACTTCCGCTTGCTTTTTTCCTTCTGGTCTTCTGGAATTTTTGAGCGGAAGTACCGCTCCCTCCAGAGCGATACTATTGCACCAAGCGGAAGTACCGCTCCCTTCAGAGCGGTACTACCGCTTAGTTGTTCTAGTATGCGTATAAGCGGAAGTACCGCTCCCTAAGGGAATACTACCGCTTATGCTCGTGTCCATGTAGAAAAACGACCACATTTTCCTCCACCTATATAAGTGAGTATTCTTCCCCATTGAGACTGACCTCTTCCCACAAAAAGCTCCATTGTTGCTCCTAAGCTTATTCTTGCTCCTTCTCCCTCCCTGGCCATCAAATCTTGTTGGTGCTCTAGGGATTGGAGGAGAGGCCCTTGATCTACACTTCCACAAAGAGATATTTGATTCCCCCCATCAATCCCTTGCGGATCTTGTTACTCTTTGGTGTTTGAGCACCCTAGACGGAAGAGGTCACTTTAAAGACATAGTCCATTGTGGTGAAGCTTCATGGTGTCGTTGGGAGCCTCCAATTAAGTTTTGGAGATTGCCCCAACCTTCTTTGTAAAGGTCCGGTTGCCGCCTTCAAGGGCACCACTAGTGGAATCACGTCACCTTGCATTGTGTGAAGGTGTGAGGAGAATACAGTGGCCCTAGTGGCTTCTTGGGGAGCATTGGGCCTCCACACCGCTCCATCGGAGACACACTTCCCTTTATCGAGAAGGAACTTTGGTAACACATCTTTGTCTCCATTGGTTCCTCTTGTGGTTACTTCTTACCTTTACCTCGTGCAAGCTACTTATATTGTTTATCTTGCTTGCTTCGATTGTTGCTTGTGTTTAGCATCATATAGGTTCCTCACCTAGTTGCACGTCTAGCTAACCTATTTGTTGCTAAGCCTAATTTGTTAAATAAAAGTTAAAAACTGGTAGTTGCCTATTCACCCCCGTCCTCTAGTCAACCATATCGATCCTTTCAATTGGTATGAGAGCCACGTGTCTTTAAGGGTTTCACCACACGAAGAGTATGGCTGATGACGGGGAGCGGGAGGTTGAACTCCCCGTGGCTGTGGGTGTGAACACGGTCTCTCGTGAATATTTGAATGAGGCCATGTCCTCGCTTAAATCCTCCATGACGACCAAGGTCAAATCCATGTTTAGATAATTCATTGATACTCTTAGACTTTCCACTGATGCGGTGTAAGTGGCTAATCCCACTAACTCGACATCGGATGTCAACTCCGGCAAGGAGGGGGCTAGTGTTGATAAGGACACTCGGTCTCAAGGAATTAATGGGTCGGGGACCTTTGCCTCGGTTCCCCCTCCCTTGGTCTATGGAGGACCGGTGCACCCACATCATATAGTTAATCTCGGTCCTCCTCCTAAACTTGTTAAGAATGATTTTACTAATTGGGATTTTCGTACCAAGTCCCATTGGGATCACAACTAAATTCAACTCATGCGAGTCATTGAAGAAGCATATTATCCCTGTGATCCACGCAACATCACCCCAAGAGAAGAGGCTAATAAACAGCTAAATTCCCCCGCCTTGTTCATTCTCCAAGTTGATGTTCCTACCAAAGATCTACCTCACCTATGTCCCTTCACAGTTGCTAAAGAGTGTTGGGAACACATTGTCTCCATGTAGAAGGGCATCTCAAGCATTCAACGGTCGAATTATGAGGTGGTGCTTGATCAGTTAGATGAGTTTGCTATGATAGAAGATGAGGAACCTCATGAGCTTTATAGGAGGGTAACTACCCTTGTTGTTGCCCTTTGAGATCATTGCAGCAAGGATGTGGATGACACTTGGGTCAGGCATAAGTTTCTGAAGGCCATCATGCCCTTCAATAAGACCATGTCCACCGGCATCCATCAAAGACCAGACTTCCACACCTTGTCCTCTGGCGATGTGTTGGATGAATTTATTGCCATGAACATCTTGAACACAACCGAAGACAATGCTCTTGCTCGTGTGCAACGGTCGAAGAGATCATCTCCCAACCTTGCTTTGAAGGACAAGGTCAGTCAAGAGGAATAAGAATAAGAAGAAGAAGGTTGTCTTGAGGACACCAAATATGCTTACCATGAGCATATGGCTCTAGCGTCCAGGCAATTTTGGGGCAACAAGAAAAACACAAGGCCCAACTTCTCCAAGAACAACTCAAGTGGGTCAAAGGGCAAGCAACATGTGAGGACTTGCTACAATTGTGCTAATGTGAGTCACTTTGTGGTGGATTGTCCATATGAGAAGAGCGACGACAATGGTGGCAAGCTCATCCACAAAGATAAGGCAAAGACTTTCCCTAACAAGACCAACTTCACCAAGAAGACTCCTCACAAGGTGTTGGTGGCTCAAGAAGAGTATGCCTCCGATGATGACGATGATGATAATGAAGACACAAGTAGTGAAGGAATTGCAATTGCATGTGTGGCAATTGCATCTTCCAACCCAACAAAGGTGTCACTCTTCAATGCTCCCAACGAGAACCATGTTGCTAGGTGCCTCATGGCAAAAGGTATCACCAAGGTAACCTCCAATGCCAAAACCTCAAACATTAAAACTTCTATTTCTTCCACTATGTCTTTGTTAGATTGTGTGGATGAACATGAGGAGGCGAAAGAGGGTGAAAATGAGTTTGACAAGTTCTTATGTAAACTCAAGGGAGAATCCAATAAGCACTTTGTTGCTCTCTTGGAACAACTCGGTGAGGCCAATGACACTATTGAGTCTCAAGAAGAATACCTTGAGGAGTTGAGAGGGCATAGTCGTGATTATGCCGACGAGATAGCGGATCTTTCGATTGCTCTTGAGGAAGAGCAAGGTCTTCGTGTGACTCTTGAGGAGTCACAAAATGATGACCTTGCTAAATTATGTAAATATTATGATCATGCTATCGTTCCTAACCATGTGCTCAAATCCGAAAAGGTTGCACTTGGGGTTGGCCATGAATGACTCAAGGATGAGTTTGTCTCGCTTGACAATGCTCACAAGGCATTGAAGAGTGCTCATGATTCTCTTAAGGAGTCGCATGATCAACTCCAAGTAAAACTCACTAAGGAAATTGCCAAGTGTCCTCCCTTTGTTTTAATTGATAATGCCTTTGCTACTAACCCGTATTGTGAGCATGCACATCTTGTGGACGAAAATGCTAAGATGAAAGAGCGGCTTGAGAAAGGCCTTGTTACATGTATCCAAGGTGAGAAGAATCTCAATGACCTTTTGAGTAATCAAAAGGAAGTTGTTGCAAAAGAAGGGGTTGGGTTTGCACCCAAAAACAACAACAAGAAGAAGGTGAAAACCAAGCAAGTTCCACCGCTCAAGGAAACCTTTGTAAGAGTAGGAGATGTTCCTCATGAGAAGAATAAAGACAAGGTTGTGGTTGGTAATGTCAAGAAGGGCAAGACCATCCACCCCAACAAAGCCGGCGACTTTAACCCCTCTTATGTTTTATGTCGTGCTAGTGATGGGCATGTTTATGCCAAATATGTTGGTTCTTCTTATGAGTACATTGAATGGTGTATTTGGGTTCCTAAGACCCTTGTTGCTAACATGAAAGGACCCATTAAATAATGGGTACCTAAAACCAAACATTGATCTCTTGTAGGGGTTTTCTTATGGAGGAGTGTCATGGTTGCTCGATAGCGGAGCAACAAATCATATGACCAGAAGCAAGGACTTGGTGGTGGACGTTCATCCTGACCCATCCATGGCCACTCAAGTCTCATTTGGTGATGATGCAATTTCAAAGGTATTGGGTCTTGGCAAGGTGATAATCTCTCCGGAACTCTCCATAAAGAATGTTATGCTTGATGAGACCCTTGCGTACAATTTACTTTCTATTCATCAACTTGCACTCATGGGTTTTTGTACCTTTTTTGGTGTGGACTCCGTGACCCTTTTTTGGAGCAAGTATCTTAAAGTAGCCTTTGTTGAGCATGTCTATAACAGTCTCTATGTAGTTAACTTCTCGGAGCGACCCACTAAGACCGCAACTTGCCTAATGGCTAAAGTTGATGTGGGATGGCTTTGGCATCGCCAGCTAGCCCATGTCAATATGAGATCTTTGCAAAGTCTTCTCAAAGGGGATCATGTTCTCGTACTAACAAATGTGAGTTTTGCCAATGATCATGCTTGCAGTGCTTGTATTGAAGGAAAGCTACATGAGACGACTCGCCGCCCCATGACTACCATCTACTCGAAGAGGCCCTTGGAGCTCCTTCACATGGATCTTTTTGGTCCTCAATCCTTCGATAGTCTTGAGGGAAGAAAGTATTGTTTGGTGATCGTGGATGACTACTCAAGGTACACTTGGGTATACTTCTTCAAGAGGAAGAGCGAGACTCAACAGACGGTCATTGACTTTGCCAATTAAGATCAACGACAACATGAGGCAAAGATTCTGATGATAAGAAGTGACAACGGCACCGAGTTCAAGAACTACACCCTGAATGAGTTCCTTAGTTATGAGGGGATCAAGCACCAATACTCCTCACCTTATACCCCTCAACAAAATAGTGTTGCTGAGAGAAAGAACCAAACATTGATGGACGTGACAAGGACCATGATGGCGGAGTTCAAATCTCTGTACAATTTCTAGGCCAAAGCCATCAACACAGAATGTCATGCATCTAATCGGCTCTATCTCCGCAAAGGCTTGAACAAGACTCCTTTTGAAATTCTTACCGGTAACAATCCAAATATCAAGTACTTCAGGGTGTTCGGGTTTAAGTGTTTCATTCTCAAGAAAGGTGTTCGTTTGTCTAAATTTGAACCTAGAGCTCAAGAGGGCATATTTGTTGGTTATGCTACAAACTCTCGCGCTTACCGTGTCCTCAATAAGTCCAATGGAGTCATCGAGGAGACGTGTATCGTGGAGTTTGATGAGAATAATGGCTCCCAAGTGGAGAAAAGTGGTCTTCGTGATATAGGTGATGAAATTCCTCCCCAAGCCATAAGAAGAATGTGTGTGTGTTACGTCTCCAATGTATCTATAATTTTTGATTGTTCCATGCTATTATATTAGCTGTTTTGGATGTTTTATATGCATTAATATGCCATTTTATATTATTTTTGGGACTAACCTATTAATCTAGAGCCTAGTGCCAGTTTTCGGTTTTTCCTTGTTTTTGAGAATTGCAGATAAGGAATATTAAACGGAGTCCAAACGGAATAAAATCTCCGAAATAATTTTTCTTGGACCAGAAGCAAACCAGGAGATTTGAAGATGAAATCGGTAGAGACATCGTGGGGCCACAAGCCCTAGGGGCGCGCCTGTTGGAAATATGCCCTAGAGGCAATAATAAAATGGTTATTATTGTATTTCCTTGTTCATGATAATTGTCTATTGTTCATGCTATAATTGTATTAACCGGAAACCATAATACATGTGTGAATACATAGACCACAACATGTCCCTAGTGAGCCTCTAGTTGACTAGCTCGTTGATCAATAGATGGTCACGGTTTCATGGCCATGGACATTGGATGTCGTTGATAACGGGATCACATCATTAGGAGAATGATGTGATGGACAAGACCCAATCCTAAGCATAGCACAAGATCGTGTAGTTCGTTTGCTAAAGCTTTTCAATGTCAAGTATCATTTCCTTAGACCATGAGATTGTGTAACTCCCGGATACCGTAGGAATGCTTTGGGTGTGCCAAACGTCACAACGTAACTGGGTGGCTATAAAGGTACGCTACGGGTATCTCCGAAAGTGTATGTTGGGTTGACACGAATCAAGACTGGGATTTGTCACTCCGTGTGACGGAGAGGTATCTCTGGGCCCACTCGGTAAGACATCATCATAATGAGCTCAATGTGACTAAGGGGTTAGCCACGGGATGATGTGTTACGGAACGAGTAAAGAGACTTGCCGGTAACGAGATTGAACAAGGTATGGCGATACCGACGATCGAATCTCGGGCAAGTACCATACCGGTAGACAAAGGGAATTGTATACGGGATTGATTGAATCCCTGACATCGTGGTTCATCCGATGAGATCATCGTGGAGTACGTGGGAGCCAACATGGGTATCCAGATCCCGCTGTTGGTTATTGGCCGGAGAGGTGTCTCGGTCATGTCTACGTGTCTCCCGAACCCGTAGGGTCTACACACTTAAGGTTCGATGACGCTAGGGTTATAGGGAAAAGGTATACGTGATTACCGAAGGTTGTTCGGAGTCCCGGATGAGATCCCGGACGTCACGAGGAGCTCCGGAATGGTCCGGAGGTAAATATTGATATATAGGAAGTCCAGTTTTGGTCACCGGAAAGTTTTCGGGCTCATCGGTAGTGTACCAGGAGTGCCGGGAGGGTGCCGGAGGACCCCCGGGAGGGGTGTGACGACCAAAGGACCACATGGGCTGTTAGATAAAGTGTGCCAGCCCTTATTGGGCTGGGAAAGACTTTTGCTAAAGGCCCATGCGGCTGGAGATAAGGAGATAAGGCAAAAAGGATTTAAAAGGAGGAGATCCACCTCCCTTGTGGGAGGTGGACTCTCCCTTTAATTCAGCCGGCCATCTCCTCTTTGGAGTAGAGGCCAAGCCAGCCCTCCACGTCCCTCCTCCTATATATACTTGAGGTTTTGGATGTTTTGAGATAGGATTTGATCTCTCTCTCTCACGGCGAAGCCCTACCTCTCTTCTTCCTCCTCCGCAGTGCTTAGGCGAAGCCCTGTCGGAATACCTTGCTACTCCACCACCACCACGCCGTCGTGCTGCTGTTGGAGCCCTTCCCCAACCTCTCCTTCCTCCTTGCTGGATCAAGGTGTTGGAGACGTCACCGGGCTGCACGTGTGTTGAACGCGGAGGTGCCGTCCGTTCGGCACTTGATCGGATCTACCGCGATCTGAATCGCTGCGAGTACGACTCCATCAACCGCGTTCTTGTAACGCTTCCGCTTAGCGATCTTCAAAGGTATGAAGATCCACTCTCCCCTTGCTCGTTGCTGGTTTCTCCATAGATGGATCTTGGTGAACGCGTAGGAACATTTTTGATTTACTACTACGTCTCCCAACAGTGGCATCATGAGCTAGGTCTATGCGTAGAATCTATGCACGAGTAGAACACAAAGCAGTTGTGGGCGTCGAGTTTGTTAATTTGCTTGCCGCTACTAGTCTTATCTTGATTCGGCGGTATTGTGGGATGAAGCGGCCCGGACCAACTTTACACGTACGCTTACGTGAGACCGGTTCCACCGCCTGACATGCACTAGATGCATAAGGTGGCTAGCGGGTGTCTGTCTCTCCTACCTTAGTCGGATCGGATTCGATGAAAAGGGTCCTTATGAAGGGTAAATAGCAATTGGCAAATCACGTTGTGGTGTTGACGTAGGTAAGAAACGTTCTTGCTAGTAACCTATAGCAGCCACGTAAAAACTTGCAACTACAAATTAGAGGACGTCTAACTTGTTTTTGCAGCATGTGCCTTGTGATGTGATATGGCCAAAGGATGTGATGTGATGCATTGTGATGTATGAATTGATCATGTTCTTGTAATAGGATTCACGACTTGCATGTCGATGATTATGACAACCGGCAGGAGCCATAGGAGTTGTCTTATTTATTGTATGACCTGCGTGTCAATCATAAACGCCATGTAATTACTTTACTTTATTGCTAAGCGTTAGCCATAGTAGTAGAAGTAATAGTTGGCGAGACAACTTCATGAAGACACAATGATGGAGATCATGATGATGGAGATCATGGTGTCGTGCCGGTGACAGTGATGATCATGGTGCCCCGAAGATGGAGATCATAGGAGCAAAATGATATTGGCCATATCATGTCACTATATTGATTGCATGTGATGTTTATCATGTTTACATCTTATTTGCTTAGAACGACGGTAGTAAATAAGATGATCTCTCAATAAAATTTCAAGAGAAGTGTTCACCCTAACTGTGCACCGTTGCTAAGGATCGTTGTTCCGAAGCACCACGTGATGATCGGGTGTGATAGGTTCTAACGTTCGCATACAACGGGTGTAAGCCAGATTTACACACGCGAAACACTTAGGTTGACTTGACGAGCCTAGCATGTACAGACATGGCCTCGGAACACGGAAGACCGAAAGGTCGAACATGAGTCGTATAGAAGATACGATCAACATGAAGATGTTCACCATGGATGACTAGTCCGTCTCACGTGATGATCGGACACGGGCTAGTTGACATGGATCATGTATCACTTGGAAGACTAGAGAGATGTCTATCTAAGTGGGAGTTCATTAATAATTTGATTAAATGAACTTAATTATCAAGAACTTAGTCTAAAAATGTCCTTGCAAATTATGTCGTAGATAGCTCGCGCTGTAGCTCCCCAGTTTTATTGATACAATCCTAGAGAAAAGTAAGTTGAAAGTTGATGGTAGCAATAATGCGGACTGGGTCCGTGATCTGAGGATTGTCCTCATTGCTGCACAGAAAGCTTATGTTTTTGATGTACCGCTAACTGCATCACTCCCTCAAGCGTTGTCTGTAGATGTTGTGAACATATGACAGGCACTTTTTGGTGACTACGTGATAGTTCAATGCGTCATGCATTACGGCTTAGAATTGAGGCTCCAAAACGTTTTGAACGTCACGGAACATATGAGATGTTCTAGGAGCTGAGATTGTGATCTCAGGCTCGTGCCTATGTTGAGAGGTATGAGACCTCCAACAAGATTCTTTGTCTGCAAGATAAAGGAGAATAGCTCAATCGCTGAGCGTGTGCTCAGATTGTCTCGGTGCTACAATCACTTGAATCAAGTGGGAGTTAATCTTCCAGATGAGATAGTGATTAATGCAGTTCTCCAAGTCACTGCCACCAAGCTACTAGAGCTTCGTGATGAACTATAACATGCCAGGGATGGATAAGATGATCCCTGAGTTGTTCGTGATGTTTGACACCACGAAGGTAGAAATCAAGAAGGAGCATCAAGTGTTGATGGTTAAGTGAAACCACTAGTTTCAAAAGGGGCAAGGGCAAGAACGGAAAACTTCAGGAATGACAAGCCAGTTGTTGCTCTAGTGAAGAAACCCAAGGTTGAGCCCGAACCCGAGACTAAGTGCTTCTGTTATGAGGAGAATGTTCGCTGAAGCGGAAAACCCCTAGATGCTTGGTAGATAAGAAGGCTGGTAATGTCAATGGAAGTATATTTGATATACGTGTTAGTGATGTGTACCTTGCTGGTACTCCTAGTAGCACCTGGGTATTGGATACCGGTTCGGTTGCTAAGTGTTAGCAACTCGAAATAAAAGCTACGGAGTAAATGGAGACTAGCTAGGTGAAAGGTGACGATGTGTGTTGGAAGTATTTCCAAGATTGATGTGATCACCATCGCACGCTCTCTCTACCTTCAGGATTTGTGATAAACCTAAATAAATGTTATTTGGTGTTTGCGTTGAGCATGAACGTGATTAGATCATGATTAGTGTGATACGGTTATTCATATAAGTTAGAGAATAATGGTTATTCTGTTTACATGGATAATGCCTTCAATGGTCATGCACCCACTCGAAATGGTTTATCGAATCATGATCGTAGTAGTACACATATTCATAACATTGGTACCAAAAGATACAAAGTTAATAATGATAGTACCACATGCTTGTGGCACTGCCACGTAATGTCATATTGGTATAAATCGCATGAAGAAACTCCATGATGATGGATTTTTTTTGACTCACTCGATTTCGAATCGGTTGAGACATGCGAGCCATGCCTCTTGGGCAAGATGACTGAGACCCCGTCATCCAATATGATGGAGCGGGCAAGTGGCTTATTGGAATTAATACATGATGATGTATGTGGTCCAATGAGTGTTGAAACACACAGTGGATATCGTTGTTTTTCTTTACCTTCACTGATGATTTGAGTAAATATGGGGATATTTACTTAATGAAACACGAATCTGAAATGTTTGAAAGGTTCAAGGAGTTTCAGAGTGAAGTTAAAGATCATCGTGACAAGAAGATAAATGTCTATGATACGATCATGGAGGTGAATATCTAAGTTACGAGTTTGGTATGCAATTTTAGACAATGTGGAAATTGTTTCACAGCTCACGCCTCCTGGAACACCATAGTGTGATGGTGTGTTCGAACGTCGTAGTCGTGCTCTATTGGATATAGTGAGTACTATGATGTCTCTTATCGTTTTACCACTATCGTTATGGGGTTATGCATTAAAGACAAATCCATTCACTTTAAACAGGGCACCATCTAAGTCTGTTGAGATGACACCGTGAGAATTGTGGTTTAACAGAAGCCTAAGCTGTCATTTCTTAATGTTTGGGGCTGCGACGCTTATGTGAAAATGGGTTTTTCACCTAGCGAGCTCGAACCCAAAGCAGACAAATGCATCTTCATAGAATACCCTAATGAGACATTGGCTATACCTTCTATCTCAGATCCAAGCGCAAAAGGTGTTTGTTGCTAAGAACGGGTCCTTTCTTGAGAAAGAGTTTCTCTCGAAAGAATTGAGTGGGAGGAAGATAGAACTTGATGAGGTTGTTGAACCTTTGTTTCAACTAGAGAATAGCGCAACACAGAAAGATGTTTCTGTAAAGCCTACTCAGTTGAAAAGGAAGTTAATGATGATGATCATGAAGCTTCGGATCAAGTCACTATCGAACCTCGTAGGTCGACAAGGACGCGTACTGCTCCTGAGTAGTACGACAACCCTGTCTTGGAAATCATGTTGTTGGACAACGATGAACCTACGAACTATGGAGAAGCGATGGTGGGCCCGGATTCCAACAAATGGCTAGGAGCCATGAAATCCGAGAAAGGATCCATGTATGAAAACCAAGTATGGACTTTGGTAGACTTGCCTGTTGAATGGCGGGTCATTGAGTACAAATGGACCTTTGAAATAAACATAGACGCTAATGGTGAAATGTCACCATTTATAAAGCTCGACTTGTCGCAAAGAAGTTTCCGCCAAGTTCAAGGAGTTGACTGCGATGAGATTGTCTCATCTGTAGCGATGCTAAAAGTCTATTAAAATTTTGTTAGCAGTTGCTGCATTTTTCGATTATGAAATCTGGCAGATGGATGACAAAACAAGGTTTCCGTAATGGTTTCTGTGAGGAAGAGTTGTATGTGATACAACCAGAAGGTTTTGTCAATCCTAAGGATGCTAATAATATGCAAACTCCAGCGATCCTTCTATGGACTGGAGCAAGAATCTCGGAGTTGGAATATATGCTTTGATGAGGTGATCAAAGTGTTTAAGTTTATACAAAGTTTATGAGAAACTTGTATTTGCAAGAAAGTGAGTGGGAGCACTATAGAATTTCTTATAAGAATATGTAGTTGACATATTATTGATCGGAAATGATGTAGAATTTCTGGAAGAGCATGAAGGGTTGTTTGAAAAGAGTTTTTTCAAAGGAAGACCCAGATAAAGCTACTATTTTATTGAGCATCAAGATCTATAGGGATAGATCAATTCGCTTGATAAGTTTTTTCGACGAAGACATACCTTGACAAGTTTTTGAAGGAGTTCAAAATAGATGGGTCAAAGAAGGAGTTCTTGACTGTATTGTAAGGTGTGAAATTGAGTAAGACTCAATACCTGACCACGGCAGAAGATAAAGAAAAGATGAGTGTCATCTCCTATGCTTTAGCCATAGGCTCTATATAGTATGCCATGCTGTGTACCGCACCTGTGTGTGCCTTGCCATGAGTCTGTCAAGGGGTACAAGAGTAATCCAAGAGTGGATCACTGGACAATGGTCAAAGTTATCCTTAGTAACTTGAGAACTAAGGAAATATTTCTCGATTATGGAGGTGATAAAGAGTTCATCGTAAAGGGTTACGATGATGCAAGCTTTAACTCCAATCCGGATGACTCTTAGTAGAAATCTGGCTATGTATAGTGGAGCAGCCATTTGGAATAGCTCCAAGTGGAGCGTGGGAGCAGTATCTACAAATATGACATGGAAAGTTTGCAAGGTACACACGGATCTGAATGTCGCAGACCCATTGACTAAAAACCTCTTTCACGAGCAGAACATGAACAAACCCCGGAACTTATTGGGTGTTAATCACATGATGATATGATCACATGGTGATGTAAGTGTTAATCACATGGTGATGTGAACTAGATTATTGACTCTAGTGCAAGTGGGAGACTGTTGGAAATATGCCCTAGAGGCAATAATAAAATGGTTATTATTGTATTTCCTTGTTCATGATAATTGTCTATTGTTCATGCTATAATTGTATTAACCGGAAACCATAATACATGTGTGAATACATAGACCACAACATGTCCCTAGTGAGCCTCTAGTTGACTAGCTCGTTGATCAATAGATGGTCACGGTTTCATGGCCATGGACATTGGATGTCGTTGATAACGGGATCACATCATTAGGAGAATGATGTGATGGACAAGACCCAATCCTAAGCATAGCACAAGATCGTGTAGTTCGTTTGCTAAAGCTTTTCAATGTCAAGTATCATTTCCTTAGACCATGAGATTGTGTAACTCCCGGATACCGTAGGAATGCTTTGGGTGTGCCAAACGTCACAACGTAACTGGGTGGCTATAAAGGTACGCTACGGGTATCTCCGAAAGTGTCTGTTGGGTTGACACGAATCAAGACTGGGATTTGTCACTCCGTGTGACGGAGAGGTATCTCTGGGCCCACTCGGTAAGACATCATCATAATGAGCTCAATGTGACTAAGGGGTTAGCCACGGGATGATGTGTTACGGAACGAGTAAAGAGACTTGCCGGTAACGAGATTGAACAAGGTATGGCGATACCGACGATCGAATCTCGGGCAAGTACCATACCGGTAGACAAAGGGAATTGTATACGGGATTGATTGAATCCCTGACATCGTGGTTCATCCGATGAGATCATCGTGGAGTACGTGGGAGCCAACATGGGTATCCAGATCCCGCTGTTGGTTATTGGCCGGAGAGGTGTCTCGGTCATGTCTACGTGTCTCCCGAACCCGTAGGGTCTACACACTTAAGGTTCGATGACGCTAGGGTTATAGGGAAAAGGTATACGTGATTACCGAAGGTTGTTCGGAGTCCCGGATGAGATCCCGGACGTCACGAGGAGCTCCGGAATGGTCCGGAGGTAAATATTGATATATAGGAAGTCCAGTTTTGGTCACCGGAAAGTTTTCGGGCTCATCGGTAGTGTACCGGGAGTGCCGGGAGGGTGCCGGAGGACCCCCGGGAGGGGTGTGACGACCAAAGGACCACATGGGCTGTTAGATAAAGTGTGCCAGCCCTTATTGGGCTGGGCAAGACTTTTGCTAAAGGCCCATGCGGCTGGAGATAAGGAGATAAGGCAAAAAGGATTTAAAAGGAGGAGATCCACCTCCCTTGTGGGAGGTGGACTCTCCCTTTAATTCAGCCGGCCATCTCCTCTTTGGAGTAGAGGCCAAGCCAGCCCTCCACGTCCCTCCTCCTATATATACTTGAGGTTTTGGATGTTTTGAGACAGGATTTGATCTCTCTCTCTCACGGCGAAGCCCTACCTCTCTTCTTCCTCCTCCGCAGTGCTTAGGCGAAGCCCTGTCGGAATACCTTGCTACTCCACCACCACCACGCCGTCGTGCTGCTGTTGGAGCCCTTCCCCAACCTCTCCTTCCTCCTTGCTGGATCAAGGTGTTGGAGACGTCACCGGGCTGCACGTGTGTTGAACGCGGAGGTGCCGTCCGTTCGGCACTTGATCGGATCTACCGCGATCTGAATCGCTGCGAGTACGACTCCATCAACCGCGTTCTTGTAACGCTTCCGCTTAGCGATCTTCAAAGGTATGAAGATCCACTCTCCCCTTGCTCGTTGCTGGTTTCTCCATAGATGGATCTTGGTGAACGCGTAGGAAAATTTTTGATTTACTACTACGTCTCCCAACAGCGCCCAGGGGGGTAGGGCGACCCCAAGGCTTGTGGGCCCACGGCAACTCTCCTAACCCTATTTATCGGCCTATAAATTCCCAAATATTCCATGTATACCAAAACGAGCCACGAAAACACTTTTTTGCTGTCACAAGCCTCCATTCCCGAGAGATCCAATCTTGGAGCCTTTTTCGGTAATCTACCGGAGGGGGATTCGATCACGGAGGGCATCTACATCAACTCCATTGCCCCTCCGATGATGCGTGAGTAGTTCACCATAGACCTTCGGGTCCATAGCTAGTAGCTAGATGGATTCTTCTCTCTCTTTGCTCTTCAATACCATGTTCTTCATGATCTTCATGGAGATCTATCTGATGTAATACTCTTTTGCGGTGTGTTTGTCGAGATTCGATGAATTGTGGGTTTATGTTCAGATTATCTATGAATAGTATTTGAGTATTTTCTGAATTCTTGTATGCATGATTTCATATCTTTGCAAGTCTCTTCGAGTTAATGGTTTGGTTTGGCCAACTAGATTGGTAATTCTTGCAAAAGGAGAAGTGCTTAGTTTTGGGTTCAATCTTGCGGTGTCCTCACCCAGTGACAAAGTAGGGGTAGCGAGGCACGTATTGTATTGTTGTCGTCAAGGATAAAAAATGGGGTTTTCATCATATTGCTTGAGTTTATCCCTCTACATCATGTCATCTTACCTAATGTGTTACTCTGTTCTTCATGAACTTAATGCTCTAGATGCAGGCAGGAGTCAGTCGATGTGTGGAGTAATAGTAATAGATGCAGAATCGTTTCGGTCTACTTGACACGGATGTGATGCCTATATGCATAATCATTGCCTTGGATATCTTCATAATTATTCTCTTTTCTATCAATTGCTCGACAGTAATCTGTTCACGCACTGTAATACTTGCCATCATGAGAGAAGCCTCTAGTGAAACCTATGGCCCCCGGGTCTATTTTCCATCTTATACTTTCAGATCCAAAACCAAAAATACCAAAAATACTTTGCTACTTTATTTTTACCTATTGTTTTACTTTCCGTTCAAGCAATCTATCCTATCTATCTCTATCGGATCTCATCCTTGCAAGTAATCGTGAAGGGATTGACAACCCCTTTATAACGTTGGGTGCAAGAGTTTGATTCTTTGTGTAGGTACATCTATTGGGGACTTGCTTGTATCTCCTACTGGATTGATACCTTGGTTCTCAACAACTGAGGGAAATACTTATCTACTTTGCTGCATCAACCGTTCCTCTTCACGGAAACCAACACATGCTCGAGAAGTAGCAAGAAGGATTTCTTGCGCAATTGCCGGGGAGATACATATCAAGTCAGGATAAGAACTCTCCCATCAACTTGCCAATTTCTGGCGCCGTTGCCGGGGAGATCCACATCAAGCCTACCAAGTACCCATCACAAACTCATCTCTTGCATTTGCATTATTTGCCATTTGCCTCTCGTTTTCCTCTCCCCCACTTCTAAAATGATTTTCAGAAAATACCAAAAAGATTTGCCCTTTTATTCGCCCTTTTTCGTTCGTCTTTTTGTTTAATTTTTGCTTGGTTTTGTGCTAGATTGCTTGCTTGTCACGATGACTCAAGAGAATACCAAGTTGTGTGACTTTTCCAATACTAATAATAATGATTTTATTAGTACTCCCTCCCGCCACTAGTGCGGAATCTTATGAAATTAATGCTGCTTTGCTCAATCTTGTTATGAAAGAACAATTCTCCGGCCTTGCTAATGAAGATGCCGCATCCCATCTAAATACTTCTGTTGAGTTGTGTGATATGCAAAATAATAAATATGTGGATAATGATATTTTTAAATTGAAGCTATTCCCGTTCTCACTACGAGATTGTGCTAAAACTTGGTTTTCATCTTTGCCTAAAAATGGTATTGATTCGTGGAATAAGTGTAAAGATGCTTTTATTTCCAAGTACTTTCCGCTCACTAAGACCATCTCCCTTAGGAATGGTATAATGAACTTTAAGCAACTTGATCATGAGCATGTTGCACAATCTTGGGAAAGTATGAAACTTATGATTAGGAATTGCCCGCGCATGGTTTGAGTTTATGGATGATTATACAAATTTTCTATGCTGGATTGAATTTTGCTTCTAGGAATCTCTTAGATTCCGTCATGGGTGGTAATTTTATGGAAATCACATTATGAGAAGCTGCTAAACTCCTAGATAATATTATGGCAAATTACTCTCAATGGCACATCGAAAGATCTCCTACTAGTAAAAAGGTGCACGCTATTGAAGAGATTAATACTTTGAGTGAAAAGATGGATGAATTGATGAATTTTTTTGCTAGTAAGAGTGCTCCTATTGATCCTAATGATATGCCTTTGTCTTATTTGATTGGAAATAATAATGAATCTATGGATGTGAATTTTGTTGGTAGGAACAATTTTGGTAATAACGCTTATAAAGGTAATTTCAATGCTAGACCCTTTCCTAGTAATTCCTCTAATAATTATGGCAATTCCTAAAACAATTCATATGGAAATTATAATAAGATGCCCTCTGATCTTGAGAATAATATTAAAGAATTCATTAGTACGCAAAAAGGTTTCAATGCTATGATTGAAGAAAAATTGCTCAAGATTGATGATTTGGCTAGGAGCCTTGATAGAATTTCTCTTGAGATTGATTAGATCTATTCCACCCAAGAATGATATTAATGAGTCTTTAAAAGCTATGAGAATTTATATTGATGAGTGTAAAGAAAGAACCGCTAGAATACGTGCTAAGCGTGAATGGCTTGAAAAAGTGTGTTCCTGTGGTAATATTGATGAAGATCTTAAAGTGATTGATGTGACTCCTATTGAATCTTTGCTTTCCAATGTTAATCTTGATAATGATGAGACTAGAGATGAGTCAACTTTATTTAAAAGGAGTCCCAATGATTCGGAGTTTATAGATCTTGCTAATAAAAGTGGGATTGAAGAGGTCAAAACTTTAAATAGCAATGAACCCACTCTTTTGGATTTCAAGGACTTTAATCATGATAGCTGCTCTTTGATTGATTGTATTTCCTTGTTGCAATCCATGTTGAATTCTCCTCATGCTTATAATCAAAACAAAGCTTTTACTAAACATATTGTTGATGCTATGATGAAAGCTTTTGAAGAAAAACTTGAGTTGGAAGTTTCTATACCTAGAAAGCTATATGATGAGTGGGAACCTACTATTAAGATTAAGATTAAAGATTATGAGTGTCATCCTTTGTGTGATTTGGGTGCTAGCGTTTCCACGATTCCAAAAACTTTATGTGATGTCCTAGGTTTCCGTGAATTTGATGATTGTTCCTTAAATTTGCATCTTGCGGATTCCACTATAAAGAAACCTATGGGAAGGATTAATGATGTTCTTATTGTTGCAAATAGGAATTATGTGTCTGTAGATTTCATTGTTCTTGATATAGATTTCAATCCTACATGTCCTATTATTCTTGGTAGACCTTTCCTTAGAACGATTGGTGCAATTATTGATATGAAGGAAGGGAATATTAGATTCCAATTTCCATTAAGGAAAGGCATGGAACAATTTCCTAGAAATAAAATAAAATTACCTTATGAATCTATCATGAGAGCTACTTATGGATTGCATACCAAAGATGACAATACCTAGATCTATTGTGTTATGCCTAGCTAGGGGCATTAAACAATAGCGCTTGTTCGGAGGCAACCCAATTTTATTTTGCTTTCTGTTTTTTTTGCTTCTGTTTTGGTGTGTTTTGCACATTATTACTTCTGTAGCAAAAATTTTGGTGTTCTAATTAGTTTTTGAGCCAAGTAAAACCTTTGGGGTGATCTATGGTAGTTGTTCATTTGATCTTGTTGAAAAACAGAAGCTTTTACACTCAGTCCAGGAATTTTCTAAATTTTTTAGAGAGTCTAATTGATCTAAAAGTTTTACAAAAGATTCATATATGAATTTCCCTCATTCTCCTATTTTTTCAGAATTTTTCGAGTTTCATAAGTATTCGAACTCTACAGATTGCTACAGACTGTTCTGTTTTTGACAGATTCTATTTTCTTTGTGTTTTTTGCTTATTTTGATGTATCTATGGGTCGTATCGGGGGTATGAACCATGTAGAAGTTATAATACAGTAGGTATTACATAAATATAAATAAATAATGAGTTCACAACAGTACCTAAAGTGGTGATTTATTTTTCTTACACTAACGGATCTCATGAGTTTTCTGTTGAGTTTTGTGTTGTGAAGTTTTCAAGTTTTGGGTGAAGATTTGATGGACTATGGAATAAAGAGTGGCAAGATACTCAGCTTGGGTATTCCCAAGGCACCCCAGGCCATATTCAAGGATACCAAACAGCCTAAGCTTGGGGATTCCCCGGAAGGCATCCCCTCTTCCGTCTTCAATCCATTGGTGAATTTACTTGAGACTATATTTTTATTCACCACATGATATGTGTTTTGCTTGGAGAGTCTTGTATGATATGAGTCTTTGCTTTTTAGTTTGACACAATCATCCTTGCTGCACACATCTCTTGAGAGAGACATGCTGAATCGTGAATTTATTAGAATACTCTATGTGCTTCACTTATATCTTTTGAGCTAGGCAATGTTGCTCTGGTGCTTCACTTATATCTTTTTATAGCATGGTGGTGTTATATTTTATAGAAATTATTGAACTCTCGTTCCTAACTTATATTATTTTGAGAGTTTATTAAAACATCATGGTAATTTGTTTAGGTTATGAATTTAGTCCTAATATAATGGGCATCCAAGAGGGATATAGTAAAAACTTTCATATTAAGTGCATTGAATACTATGAGAAGTTTGATTCCTTGCATATAGTTTTGAGATAATAGAGATGGTAATATGAGAGTCATGCTAGTGATTAGTTGTGAATTGGAAGAGATACTTGTGTTAAAGTTTGTGACCCCCGTAGCATGCACGTATGGTGAACCGTTATGTAGCGAAGTCGGAGCATGATTTGTTTAATGATTGTCAACCTTTGTGTGAGGGTCGGGAACACGCGATGGTTAACTCCTACCAATCTCTCCCCTAGAAGCATGCGTCTAATGCTTTGTTTGACAATTAATAGACTTTTTCAATAAGTATGTGAGTTCTTTATGACTAATGTCAAGTCCATGGATTATACGCACTCTCATCCTTCCACCTTTGCTAGCCTCTCTAGTACCGCGCAACTTTCGTCGGTACATCAAACCCTCCTTACTCAAAACAGCCACAATATATTTTCCTCAAAACAGCCACCATATCTACCTATTATGGCATTTCCATAGCCATTCCGAGATATATTGCCATGCAATTTCCACCATTTAGTTTTTCATGACATGCACCATCACTTCATCTTGCATATAGAGTCATACTTTGTTCTAGGTATCGAGTTGTAATTTTCTTCTTGAGTTATAATTAAAGAAAAGTGTGATGATTTTCATTAATAGAGCATTGTCCCATGAGATAAAAGGACGATGTAAGCCATGACTCCCTCACAAGTTGGGACGAGTATCCGGACTTTACAAAAAAATAAAAGAAGCCAGCGAAGCCCAAACAAAAAAAATAAAAGAGGCAAAAGATGCCCACCAAAATAAAAAAAATAAAAAATGAGAGAAAGAGAGAAGGGAGAATTGCTACTATCCTTTTCCACACTTGTGCTTCAAAGTAGTACCATGATCTTCATGATAGAGAGTCTCCTATTTTGTCACTTTCATATAACTAGTGGATATTCATATTGCACGCCCACTTAGTTTTCTTTTTGAGCTTTCATACACTTATAGCTCTAAGTGCATTTGTTGCATGACAATCCCTACTCACTCACATTGATATCTATTGATGGGCATCTCCATAACCCGTTGATACGCCTAGTTGATGTGAGACTATCTTCTCTCTTTTTCCTTGCACCTCCTCCATATTCTATTCCACCTATAGTGCTATATCCATGGCTCATGCTCATGTATTGCGTGAGAGTTGAAAAGGTTTGAGAACACCAAAAGTGTGAAACAATTGCTTGATTTGTTCATCGGGGTTGTGCATGATTTAGATACTTTGTGTGGGGAAGATGGAGCATAGCCAGACCATATGATTTTGTAGGGATAACTTTCTAGGGCCATGTTATTTCGAAATGACACAACTGCCTTGTTGGTGTGCTCGAAGTATTACTGTTTTTATGTCAATATTAGACTATTGTTTTGCATCTTACGGATCTGGATATTCATGCCACAATAAAGAATATTACATGGATAAATATGTTAGGTAGCATTCCACATCAAAAATTCTGTTTTTATCATTTGCCTACTCGATGACGAGTAGGAATTAAGCTTGGGGATGCTGATACGTCTCCAAGGTATCTATAACTTTTGATTGTTCCATGCAATTATATTATCTGTTTTGAATGTTTTATATGCATTAATATCCTATTTTATATCATTTTAGGGACTAACCTATTAATCTAGAGCCTAGTGTCATTTTCTGTTTTTTCCTTGTTTTTGAGAATTGCAGATAAGGAATATTAAACGGAGTCCAAACGGAATAAAATCTCCGGAATAATTTTTCTTGGTCCAGAAGCAAACCGGGAGACTTGGAGATGAAGTCGGGAGAGCCATCGTGGGGCCACAAGCCCTAGGGGCGCGCCTAGGGGGTAGGGCGCCCCCTAGGCTTGTGGGCCCATGACAGCTCTCCTAACCCTATTTCTCGGCCTATAAATTCCCAAATATTCCATGTATACCAGAATGATCCACGAAAACACTTTTCTGCCGCCAGAAGCCTCCGTTCCCGAGAGATCCAATCTTGGAGCCTTTTCTGGTAATCTGCCTAAGGGGGATTTGATCACGGAGGGCATCTACATCAACTCCATTGCCCCTACGATGATGCGTGAGTAGTTCACCACAAACCTTCGGGTCCATAGCTAGTAGCTAGATGGCTTCTTCTCTCTCTTTGCTCTTCAATACCATGTTCTTCATGATCTTCATGGAGATCTATCCGATGTAATACTCTTTTGCGGTGTGTTTGTCGAGATCCCGTGAATTGTGGGTTTATGTTCAGATTATATATGAATATTATTTGAGTCTTTTCTAAATTCTTATATGCATGATTTCATATCTTTGCAAGTCTCTCCGAGTTATTGGTTTGGTTTGGCCAACTAGATTGGTAATTCTTGCAATAGGAGAAGTGCTTAGTTTTGGGTTCAATCTTGCGGTGTCCTCACCCAGTGACAAATTAGGGGTAGCAAGGCACGTATTGTATTGTTTCCATCAAGGATAAAAATATGGGGTTTTCATCATATTGCTTGAGTTTATCCCTCTACATCATGTCATCTTACCTAATGTGTTACTCTGTTCTTCATGAACTTAATACTCTAGATGCAAGCAGGAGTCGGTCGATGTGTGGAGTAATAGTAGTAGATGCAGAATCGTTTCGGTCTACTTGACACGGACGTGATGCCTATATGCATAATCATTACCTTGGATATCTTCATAATTATTCGCTTTTCTATCAATTGCTCGACGGTAATCTGTTCACCCACCGTAATACTTGCCATCATGAGAGAAGCCTCTAGTGAAACCTATGGCCCCCGGGTCTATTTTCCATCTTATACTTTCAGATCTAAAACCAAAAATACCAAAAATATTTTGCTGCATTATTTTTACCTTTTGTTTTACTTTCTTCTCAAGCAATCTATCTTATCTATCTCTATCAGATCTCATCCTTGCAAGTAACTGTGAAGGGATTGACAACCCCTTTATTGCGTTGGGTGCAAGAGTTTGATTCTTTGTGTAGGTACATCTATTGGGGACTTGCTTGTATCTCCTACTGGATTGATACCTTGGTTCTCAACAACTGAGGGAAATACTTATCTACTTTGTTGCATCAACCGTTCCTCTTCACAGAAACCAACGCATGCTTGAGAAGTAGCAGTGTGGGACACCTCCTACCCATTGAGGAACCCCTTGTGGTCAAAGGAGAAGGACAATGCTCCACTCACGTGGAGCCATCACCTACGCGAGACCCACATGCTTACAAAGAAAAAAATGAAGGCCCTCAACCTCATGGACAAGATAAAGGGCAAGATCAAGCTCATGATGATGGTATCTTACCAAGTGTTGTCCAAGATCAAGCCCACATGCCGAGCAAGCTCAAGATAAAGTCCTTTTCCAAGATCGAGAGCAAGCTCATGAAGGCGCTCAAGATAACCAAGAAGATGCTCCTCAGGATGTTGTCCCTCAATTATCCAAGGAGGAGATCTTAGAGAGACGAGCCGCAAAGAGGTCTGCCAAGCTTGAGCATGACTAACATCTGTTGGAAAACGTCTACGGTAGATTAAACAGAGGGCTAACCACTCATAGATAATTAACAAACTTTTTAGAACATCACGTGTTTGTTTCTTGCATTGAGACCAATAGGTACAAGATGCGCTCGAGGACATGGAGTGGGTAGAATCCATGAACGATGAACTCAACAACTTCGAGCGCAACAAAGCATGGTGATTGGTGCCAATACCAAAGGAGAACAACAATGTCATTGGAATTAAATGGATCTTCAAAAACAATAAAGATACGAATGGTGTCGTCATTTGTAACAAGGCAAGATTTGTGGCTCAAGGCTACTCCCAAGTCGAGGGTATCGACTACGGTGAAACCTTCGCTCCTGTTGCTCGCCTTGAATCTATTCTCATGTTGCTTGCATATGCTTCTCAGCATAACTTTAAATTACATCAAATGGATGTTAAAAGTGCATTTCTTAATGTTCCTCTTAAGGAGTTTGTATATGTTAACCAACCCCTGGGGTTCGGCGATCCCAAGTTCCCCAATCATGTATACATTCTCGATAAGGCTCTCTATGGCCTTAAACAAGGCCCACGTGCGTGGTATGAGCACCTTACCGAGATGTTGCAAGACCGTGGGTTTGAAATTGGGAAAATTGACCCCACTCTTTTCACAAAGAGGGTCAAAGGGAACTTGTTCATATGCTAACTATATGTTGATGATACTATATTTGTTTCTCCTAACAAAGCTTTCAATGAAGAGTTTGCCACACTAATGACAAATACGTTTGAGATGTCCATGATAGGAGAGTTGAAGTTCTTCCTTGGATTCAAAGTCAAGGAACCTTCATCAATTAAGCTAAATACACTCAGGACATGCTCAAGAGATTCAACATGAATGAACTAGATCCGTCCAAGGCCAACACTCCTATGCCTCTCAAACGCTACCTCGACACTGCTCCCAATGGTAAAGCCGTGGATCAAAAGGTATATCGCTCCATGATTTGCTCCTTGCTTTACCTTTGTGCATCTAGACTGGATATTATGTTGGTTGTGGGAATTTGTGCATGTTTTCAATCTGCACCTAAGGACAGCCACTATGTGGCAGTCAATCGAATCTTTTGATATTTGGCTCATACCCCAAACTTTGGCTTATGGTACCCCAAAGGTGCTTCATTTGAGCTCATAGGATACACGGAATCGGATTGGGCGAGAGACCGTGTGGAGAGGAAGTCAACTTCTGGAGGCTACCAATTCCTTGGTCCCTCTCTGGTAAGTTGGTCTTCATAGAAACAAAATTGTGTTTCTCTCTTGTCCACCGAGGCCGAGTATGTAGCTGATGCCAGTTGTTATGCACAGATTCTTTAGATGAGGCAAACTTTAAAGGATTATGGTGTCAATTGTGACAAAGTGCCTCTTTACTGTGACAATGAAAGTGCCATTGTGATCTCCAACAACCCGGTTCAACATTGCAAGACGAAGCACATTGAGATTCATCGTCACTTTCTCCGGGATCACGTCAAGCGAGGAGATATCAATCTTATCCACCTCAACACTAATGAGCAACTTGTGGATATTTTTCATGAAGCCATTGGATGAAGCAAGATTTCGCCAGTTAAGGCATGAGCTAAATATCATTGATTCGAGCAATGTGGTTTGAATGTGTGCACACCCCACCACACTCATCATTATGTCTTGTTTAGATGTAGGCATGAACCTAAGGGGGGTCTAGTTCTCTCAATGAACTATCCCTCCTCCTATTATGAATAAATCGATCAAGTCTTTCACATTAGTCATTTTTTATGACACTTGTGCTTCAAAGACGAGTTTTGGTCATGGGCCCAAGGTTAAAATCTTCACGATGCCATACCAATAGACTCAAACATAGGTGGCTTCGGCCACCGCCCACCTCCTAGTGAGGCATTTGTTGTATGAGGAACTTTTCTGTCTGATTCATTCTAAGTCTATGCTTCTTAGTGTTTGGATTCTTGAATGACTTAGAATGACTCCTCTTTGTTGGCTGTGTTTGAATTTCTGGGTGCTCCATTCCTTGGACCACCCGTCCCACTTTTTATGCATGGGGCTGTTTTTATGGTCTTAAGTGGTACTACCGGTGGCTCGAACGGTACTACCGCTCAAGCAGAAGTACCGTGCCAACCAGTTGTACTACCACTTCGGGGACCCCTGACCGGTTCAAGTAATGGACAGGGGGAGTTCTAACTCCCCCATACCCATTCACTTGTTTCCCCTGTTGGGGAACGTTGCATGGGAAACAAAAAAATTCCTACGCACACGCAAGATCTATCCATGGTGATGAGCATCTACGAGAGGGAGAGTGGATCTACATACCCTTGTAGATCACTAAGCGGGAAGCGTTAAGAAACGCGGTTGATGTAGTCAAATGTCTTCACGATCCAAATCACCGAGCGTCTCGCGATCCAATCACGATCCGTCCCGATCTAACGCTGAACAGACGACACCTCCATGTTTAGCACACGTATAGCTTGATGAAAATCTCTGCCTTCTTGATCCAGCAAGAGTGAGCAAAGATGTAGACGAGTTCTCTAGCAGCACAACAGTGTTGCGGCGATGGTGGTGGAGCTATTACAGCAGGGCTTCGCCTAAACACCGCTGAAACCCGATCTAGAGGAGAAACTACGATCTAGAGGAGAGGTAGCACGTGGCTGTTTTTTTGTCTCAAAAAACCCTCAAACCTCTAGTATATATAGGAGGAGGGGAGGGAGGAGGCTTGGCTCCCAAGGGAGCCAGCCCTTGTTCGGCCGAAGTGGGGGGAGGAGTCCACCTCCTCCACTCCTAGTAGGATTAGGACTCCTCCTTTTCCCACTTGGGCCTCTCTTCCCACCTTAGGATTTCCTTCCCAGCCGCATGGGCTTCCTGTGGGGATTCAGCCATCCCACTAAGGGTTGGTATACCTTCTCCCACAGCCCATGTAGCCTCTTGGGTCTAAATACCCCTCCCAATGGTCCCCCGGTACCCTCCCGGCACTCCCGGTGCACTACCGATGAGCCCGAAACTTTTCTGGCGACCAAAACAGGACTTCCTATAGATCAATCTTTACCTCCAGACCATTCCGGAGCTCCTCGTAATGTCCACGATCTCATTCGGGACTCCAAACAACCTTCAGTAACCACCATAAATAACTCTATACTACCGAAACGTCACCGAACCTTAAGTGTGCAGACCCTGTGGGTTGGAGAACTATGTAGACATGACTGAGACACCTCTCCGGTTAATAACCAATAGCGGGACTTGGATGCCCACATTGGTTCCTACATATTCTACGAAGATCTTTATTGGTTGAACCTCTATGTCAAGGATTCAGTTAATCCCGTACGATGTTCCCTTTGTTCTTCGGTATGTACTTGCCCGAGATTCGATTGTCGGTATCTGTATACCTAGTTCAATCCTGTTTTCGGCAAGTCTCTTTACTCGTTCCATAATACAAGATCTCGTGGCTAACACTTAGTAACATTGCTTGCAAAGCTTGTTGTGATGTTGTATTACCGAGTGGGCCCTGAGATACCTCTCCGTCACATGGAGTAACAAATCCCAGTATCGATCCATGAAAACTCAACAGATACCCTCGAAGATACCTGTAGAGCACCTTTATAGTCACCCAGTTACATTGCGACGTTCGATACACACAAGGTTCTCCTCCGGTGTCAGTGAGTTGCATGATCTCATGGTCATAGGAACAGATACTTGACATGTAGAAAACTGTAGCAATAAACTGACACGATCAAATGCTACGTATATAGTTTGGGTCTTGTCCATCACATTGCCTAATGATGTGATCCCGTTATCAAATGACATCTCATGTCAATGGCTAGGAAACCTTGACCATCTTTGATCAACGAGCTACTCTATGAGAGGCACACTAGGGACAAAGTGTTGTCTATATATCCACACATGCAATGTGTTTCCAATCAATACAATTATAACATGCATAATAAACAATTATCATGAACAAGGAAATATAATAATAACCATTTTATTATTATCTCTATGGCATATTTCCAACATCACCTTCGGGTTCTCCCTCTCCCACGCGACTGAAACACCCCCGGAGGCCGGCTCCGGATCTCCCATTCCATGTCGTCCTTCGCATTTTTGTCCGGTGGGGTTGATCCCATCCTCTCCCTCGTGCCATGAACCCTGGTATTGCCCTCGATCATCTTCTCCCTTGTCCTTTTTTTGGATCTTGTATCTAGGGCAATGCACGTGTCTTTCTTGTTTTCTCGCTCAAAATTGGCATGAGTAGGCCATGTGATGACTGATAGATGGATGTAGAGTAGATGTACATCTAGCTTTTGGGTTCTACTGCGCTTCCTCGCCGCGGAAATTTTTCCGCCGCCAGGGCGGTACTACCGCTGATGCAAGGCCAGTACTACAGTTTCAAGCGGAAGTACCGCTCCCCCTAGAGCGGTACTACTGCTTCAAGCATAAGTACCACTGATGCACCACAGTACTACTGCTTGTGCTACAGGGCCCCAATTCTAGATGTTTTTCATCTTCTATCATTTCTATTCCTTTTGGCTTATGCTTTGTGTTTACATTGGTCTTCCCTTGCCATTCCTTATTTGTGAGTTCAGGTGATGATGGCTCTGCTATGACTGCTCGTCGCGTGAATCCGAGTTGTGGTGGTTCCAAGCGGTATAGCACGTGTGACGAGGCTAAGGCTGGCTCAAGTGCTCAACCCCATCGACGGTCCATGAAGAAAGTTACCAGCAAAAAGCAAGATGTCAAGGAACCTCAGGATATGACTAGCACCGAGTTCTTTGAGTTTCGTCAGCTTAATCCTTACCGTGGTCCTCAAGACGCCGCATTTGTTGGTTGTCCCTTCTGGAACAAGGCTCAATCTCTCATTTATCTTGAGATTCTCAAGGGCAAGACGAACCTCTATGTGCCTCATGTCAAATCCCTTGACACGGGCCATATGGCCAGCAACCCTCATACTGCCTATCTTGCTGAAGCTCGTGCTCTTTGCCAACAATGGGGTCTGGATCGCATTATTTGATTCAACAAGGATTTTGACTCCGAGATTGTGGCTCGGTTTTATGCCAACGTTCACTTCCACAATGATGCAGCATGGAATTTGACATGGATGACAGGTGGCAGAGTTCTGCACTCCAACTGGAAGACATTTATGAACTCTTTGGGATATGAGGACTCAAGGGAAGATGAGCCACTGGGTCTCTGACCGCACACTGAAGTCCAAGCTATTCACAAGTCCAAGCTCGTGCGCTACCAGAGGTTTGTAAAGACTGCCAAGGGTACTCGCACTAAACTCATTCCATTTTTGGGCACTATGCACCATATCTTTCGCAACTCTCTGTTTTCTCGTGTGGGGAACTTGGATCAGGTTCACTCTTATCCCGTGAATCTGCGTCTGTTGTGCATCAAGGAAAAAAAGTCAAAGATTCAACTTTGGATGTTTCCCGCGTCATGTGGAGGGAGCGTTGCTCAGCAGTTCTTGACAGGAAGGTGCCTATCTAAGGTCCCTATATCTTTAAGCTCATTGAGGATACTTGGTCTGAGCAGTTCCCTGGTGAGCTTCCGGTCACTGATCACATGGTGAATCATGGTATTCTTAAGCTCCGTGTGAAGGAGAATTGGGGCGCTGCGCCTTCTGTGCCAGAGATTGCCCCCACCGACTCTGATGATGAGTCTGAGCCTGACTATACAAATGCCACCTATGCTCCTCGCTCTGAGACTGTTCCCTCTTGGGCTGCCAAGCTCAAAACCAAGATGAAGAATCTTCTCTGCTTTCAGATCAAGGGACAGTACAAGACCCATGTGGAGGCCAAGAAGGCTCGCAGCCGTGACAAGAGGATCATGAGGAAGCTTGGTCTGGATATTGACAACGGGTCTGAGGAGAGGATTTCTGATGAGGACGAATGGATCAAGAAGAATTGCCCATATGCTGAGTCAGAGGATGATGTGCGTGTTGCTACTGATAGGAGGAAGATGTTGAGCCTGACGAGTGACTATTCCGTGCCTATCATCACTTGGTCTTACTTTAGTCCTCTATGCCCCTTTTGGTGTCTCAATGCCAAAGGGGAGAGAGTGTTTAGGGATTTGTTGTTGGAAATATGCCCTAGAGGCAATAATAATTTGGTTATTATTATATTTCCGTGTTCATGATAATCGTTCATTATCCATGCTATAATTGTATTGATTGGAAACTAAATACATGTGTGGGTATATAGACAACACTCTGTCCCTAGTATGCCTCTAGTAGACTATCTCGTTGATCAAAGATGGTTAAGGTTTCCTAGACATGAACATGAGATGTTATTTGATAACGGGATCACATCATTAGGAGAATGATGTGATGGACAAGACCCAAACTATAAACGTAGCATATGATCGTGTCAGTTTATTGCTACAGTTTTCTACATGTCAAGTATATGTTCCTATGACCATGAGATCATGCAACTCACTAACACCATAGGAGTACCTTGTGTGTATCAAACGTCGCAACGTAACTGGGTGACTATAAAGGTGCTCTACATGTATCTCCGAGGGTGTCTGTTGGGTTAGCATGGATCAAGACTGGGATTTGTTACTCCGTGTGACGGAGAGGTATCTCAGGGCCCACTCAGTAATACAACATCACAATAAGCCTTGCAAGCAATGTGACTAAGTGTTAGCCATGGGATCTTGTATTATGTAACAAGTAAAGAGACTTGCCGATAACGAGGTTGAACTAGGTATAGAGATACCGACGATCGAATCTTGGGCAAGTAACATACCGAAGAATAAAGGGAACACTATACGGGATTAACTGAATCCTTGACATAGAGGTTCAACCGATAAAGATCTTCATAGAATATGTAGGAACCAATATGGGCATCCAGGTCCCGCTATTGGTTATTGACCATAGAGGTGTCTCGAACATGTATGCATAGTTCTCGAACCCGCAGGGTCTACACACTTAACATTTGGTGACAATATAAGTATAGTTGAGTTATTATGTTGGTGAGCGAAAGTTGTTCGGAGTCCCGGATGAGATATCGGATATGACGAGGAGCTTCGGAATAGTCCGGAGGTAAAGATTGATATATGGGATAATAATGTTTGGTCTCCGGAAGGGTTTCGGAATTCACGTGGATAGTTTTGGATGTTTCTCGAAATGTTCGGGGTACAAGAACACTTTATTTGGGCCAAGGGGTAAAGCCCATGAGGCTTTAGGAAGGTGCAATAGGTGTTTTGTGGAGGCCAGGGGCCAGACGCCAGGGACCCTAGGTCTGGGGCCAGACGCCGAGGACCTTGGCGTCTAGTCCTGGAGTCCGAGGAGGACTCTTGCCTTGCGGGCAAACCGACCTTGAGGAAGATTTTTCTCCAAGTTTCGACCCCAGGGCTCAGCATGTAAATAAAGGGGCAGGGCTAGCACCCGGAACACATCAAGAAACCCTAATCCATGTGCCGGCAACCCCGTCCCTCTAGTTTATCCTCCGTCATAGTTTCCGTAGTGCTTGGCGAAGCCCTATGGAGATTGTTCTTCACCAACACCGTCACCACATAGTTGTGCTGCCGGAACTCATCTACTACTTCGCCCCTCTTGCTGGATCAAGAAGGTGAGGACGTCATCAAGCTATACGTGTGTTGAACGCGGAGGTGTCGTCCATTCAACGCTAGATCGGAAGGACCGTGATCAAGATCGCGAAACGTATCGTGATTGGATCACGAGAAGGATCATGATGGGATCGCGGGATGCTCGGCAATTTGGATCGGAAGACGTTCAACTACATCAACCATGTTTCTTAACGCTTCCGCTTAGTGATCTACAAGGGTACGTAGATCCACTCTCCCTCTCGTAGATGCTCATCACCATGGATAGATCTCGCATGTGCGTAGGGAATTTTTTGTTTCCCATGCAACGTCCCCCAACATTTGTTGAGTCACGAGTATTTCTCCTTTTATCTGCGCATCTCTTCTCTTGTGAACTCGTCTATTTGCTTTGGTTGTTTGCTTTGCTTTATGGTGTCAGACTCATGAGTACTATGTATGGTGTAAGACATATGCTACCTCTTATATCCGTTATGTATACATTATTGTGATTTTATATTTCCTTTACTTGCTTACCTGGTTATCACTCATTCCATTTGTATGCAAGTATTTGGCCACGTCTATAAAATATAGGGGGAGTGTTGATCCTAGTGTGTGCTCTTTGCATTCCAAAAGCATATTCAAACAGGATACACATCTAGGGGGAGCCTATCTATATTTTGTAGATGTTGGGTTTGCCGTAGTCTTACTATATATATCTTATTGGCAAATCCCGCGTTGTCATCAACCCACCAAAAAGGGGGATATTGTAAGAGCATAATTTTCCCTAAGTAGTTTTGGTGGTTGATGACAGTGCGTTTGCGGACTAACCGTGTGCATTGAGCTTTCAGAGATTATCAGGCGGCACAAGACGGGTTTCATCCCCTCAGCTATTAAAACAGAAGACGAAGCCTTTCTTTCGATTTAGTGTTGGTGGACTTGAGTCGTAGGAATATCCATACTATTGAGGGGATCCAAAGTTGGCAAGGTTGGGAGGAATTTTCACGTACACGTTCTACCCCCAGTTTCTTTCCCGACACAATGGAGTGGCTCCTCCCCAAAGGCCCCTGAGGCTGATATAAGCGGAAGTACCGCTCCTCACAGCGGTAGTACCACTCCAGCGGTACTGTCGCCCTGAGGTGCCGTGGCTACTACCGCTTGGTTTTAGCTTCTGGTGGCTGGGGGGGCTCTGGTTGTTCTGAGCGGTAGTACCGCTCCAGCGGTACTGCCGCCCAGAGGATCCGCGGCCACTTCCGCTTGCTTTTTTCCTTCTGGTCTTCTAGGATTTTTGAGCGGAAGTACCGCTCCCTCCAGAGCGGTACTACCGCTCAGTTGTTCTGGTACGCGTATAAGCGGAAGTACCGCTCCCTAGGGCGGTACTACCGCTTATGCTCGTGTCCAGGCAGAAAAACGGCTACATTTCTCCCCACCTATATAAGCGAGTCTTCTTCCCCGTTGAGACTGACCTCTTCCCACAAAAAGCTTCATTGTTGCTCCTAAGATTATTCTTGCTCCTTCTCTCTCCCTAGCCATCAAATCTTGTTGGTGCTCGGGGTTTGGAGGAGAAGGCCTTGATCTATACTTCCACCGAGAGATATTTGATTCCCCCCATCAATCCCTTGCGGATCTTGTTACTCTTGGGTTTTTGAGAACCCTAGATGGAAGAGGACACTTCGAAGCCATAGTCCATTGTGGTGAAGCTTCGTGGTGTCGTTGGGAGCCTCCAATTAAGTTGTGAATATTGCCCCAACTTTGTTTGTAAAGGTCCGGTTGCCGCCTTCAAGGGCACCACTAGTGGAATCACGGCACCTCACATTGTGTGAGGGCGTGAGAAGAATACAGTGGCCCTAGTGGCTTCTTGGGGAGCATTGTGCCTCCGAACCGCTACAACGGAGACGCACTTCCCTTTACCGGGAAAGAACTTCGATAACACATCTTCGTCTCCATCGGTTCCTCTTGTGGTTACTTCTTACCTTTACCTCATGCAAGCTACTTATATTGTTTATCTTGCTTGCTTTGATTGGTGCGTGTGTTTAGCATCATATAGGTTGCTCACCTAGTTGCACGTCTAGCCAACCTATTTGTTGCTAAGCCTAATTTGTTAAAGAGAAGTTAAAAACTGGTAGTTGCCTATTCACCCCCCCTCTAGTCAACCATATCGATCCTTTCACTAGTAAACATATCAAGCCTTTCGATTATTATTTGAATTGGTTTGAGTACACAAAGAAGCAAATAAAATCTATAATTAAACACTCGAAGAAGTCTTCTTTTCCATCTCTTTTAAGTATTCAACTAAAAGAAACCTTAAATGCCTCTCAAATTTAATCAAGCAATCATAATTATTTTAACAACCTTCCAAAATCTAGAAACTTGGGAATGTTAGACACAACCTCACACCATCTGCACTCCCCTCACTTATAGCCCCCTCTCACCGCTCTCATGCTTCATGTGTGTCACCCCAAGCTCAAAGGTGGAGCCAACTTGCGTCGGTGCCCTTTTCTATCGGGATGGGTGGTGACGAAAAATGTCCCCAACATAAGGGCTTTGTGACGGGAATGCCATGGTTATAATGGGTTGAGTATCTAGTCGTTGCCATCTTGACCCATTTTCATTCATTTCTTCCTTCGCTTACATCATCTCTTGCGTGATTCAAGGCCACAAGGTTCCCTTTCTTTTTTGACAAAACACAATACACCTATAAACACCTTTTAGTCGACAGATATGTCGTCTATCACAAAACAAATATCTTAGACATTTTTGAAATAAATCCATAAAGATACAAGCACACTTGACAAGGTTATTGTTCCAGGGCAAAGCTAAGTTTAAATAAACCAGTTTGTAGCCAGCCCAACTCAGGAATAAAACGATGAAGACCAAACCAGTCCTTTTTTGTGGGTGAGACCAAACTGGTCCCTGTGAGAAAAAATTATGCGCTTTCCTTTAGTCTGGCATGCCAAAGATAATTTTATAGCTCCGCCATTGATGTTTTGACTCTTTGATTATGAATTGCTCGACTCGGCTACTAGGTCTCTCGTTCTTGTCTAGAAAAAAGTATAAGGGCATCTTCAAAGCGAACCCTTAAACTACCTGCATACGTCCGGATCACGCAGTCCGAACGTGATTTGTCATCCAACGTGGTCATGTATCAGTATGTTGATTTGTCTGGACACACTTTTTACCACCAATTGGAAGCATACCAGGGCTTTGCAAGAGCACGGACAACAGACACATAGGAATACTCCAACACCCCTGGCCTACTCAAACCCCTCGCCCAGTCCTTCACCTAAAGCCCCTCACGTCATTCTACCCTTTCACGGTAAGGGCATATCCAACACTGACCCACAAACCGGACACCACATCCGTCCACGCACAGGGGGAGCAGTCCACGCACACGGATGCGGGTGGCGGCCATCCAATGCTATTCACATACATTACAAACAACAATTCAACTAACCGGATGAAATTCATCAAACATGACGGAATCCATCAAAATTCGAATAGAAAATAGCACAAATCATCCACACATAGCATGCAGATAAGTCTAGCACAACAGTAATACAAATTCAACTAGAAATAGTTCAAATTCAATGAGAAATAGTTCAACTTAAACGAGATTAACCGGATATTCAATAAGTTTTTAATGAAAAGATCATGTCGTTGCACACATACTGCCCATTGAGCGTCCCAACAGTGCATGTGCGTTAATGGTCTACCCTCTAGCATGTGGTACATCAAGGCAGCGTGTACATGCTACACAATGTATACGGAAACAATGAGTGAATGAATGAATCAATCAACAAGTTGAGCAAGAAGAAGCAAAACTTATGATCTTCACGGCTAACGAGCACAATGGTCATATTGCCTCCAGCTGGTCAACCGCGCCACAAAACTTAGCAACGGTGGTCTGGATGGTGTATCATCGATGCGCTAACGACTTCACATTGCATTTTTGAATGACGTGCATGTCCTAGGGCGCAATGTGCTTTTGCGCGTGAAAAGAATCATGCACGCACAACCAGAAGCACCCCCTTTTGCTCCTACCTATGAAATGCGCAGATACGACCAACCACGCGTTGCACAACAACTCATCCTTCATGCTTGAGTATCCCGTCATCCTTCGTACTCTAAAATCGACATGAAGTTCGAAAATAAGCTAAATGACATTTGACCGAACACCTATCGTGCATGGTGACCGTTATGGATGTCGTCAACAAGGGAGGAGGGTACTTGGTTACAGACGGATCCTTGGTGGACGACGCCATGGTACAAGGTTAGCAGGCTTGTGGGTGGTAGTTGCGGACGTCCAACAATACACGGGTGGTGGCTGGAGATGTAAAGTGGCGACGGTGAAGAAGGAGGGTACAGGTGCAAAGCAAGGGAGGGCAGGGACGGAGTGAAAAAGAATTAGACCGGGCGGGTTTTGAGTAGACCGGTGGTGTCGGAGTCCCATGTGGCTCCTGTCCGACCGCTCACCCCCCTCCCCCAGTTTGCTTTTAATTTACTAAAAAAACATCTCCAAATCGAAAACCGATACAAAACCACGTTTGATGAAAAATACGTCTAAATCACGCGATACAGACAGATGCATACGATTTAGGAGTCGGCTTCAAGGATGCCCTGCCCTAAACAATGGCTCTCGGTGCCGCTGTCGGCCTGCAAAAGAGTGAAAACAAGTTATCCCCACGAGATGCACCCGGCCATTTTTGATTTGGATCGCCTGGAACCGTCTCTATACCACGGGGAAAGCGACCGAGCCCGTCCGGTTCGTCCGTGCAAAATCTCCTCCTGATCGCTCGGTTTCAGGGCATCATATCACACGCGCGGGACATGGCAGGTCCAGCTCCCCACCCGCCAGATCCCGCTAAAAAGGAAGATCTGGTAATAGCTCCGGCGCGCCGCGGCCGTGCAAAATCTCGTCCGGCCATGGTCTCGTCCCGGTCATCGTAACCTGGGATGGTTACGGCACTGTGGATATCTTAACGTTCGGGTTATATGTACATGCCCACTGCTTGATCGGGCGCGCATGACATGTCCTATTCCCTGGGATATCCTCGCTAAAGCCATGTTGCACTCAGCGTTCCTTGGCAGTCCATCCCGACGCAACGGCACACGGATTAAAACGGTTTAGCCACGGGGTTCTGGCACTAAATTTGCACACCTGTTGCCATATGCTCGATCGTTTCGTCGTTGATCGCGTATTCGCGTGCGACTTTGCTTTTTCAAGAGGACAGTAAAGAAATGGTCAGGCGCCTTCCCTCAAAAAAAAAAAAGTCAGGCGCCGCACGACCACGTCCAGACTCCAGACACGTACTCTACTGCCCCGTCTTGGCGGTTGAACTCTTCTTTCGTCGTGGAATATGGCCTCGTTCCCATTATTATCCCGCATCAAGGCTATAGGGCTTTAATTTCTTGCGTATATAGCCTGGCAGATGACAAGAACCGGAAGAAAATTGAAACGACACGGTTGTTCAGCGAAAAACACACTACTAGTAGTTCTGGTCTAGCGATTAGTCATCATGTTACGTTTGAAACGAAAGGGTCAGACAAGGTGGCCTTTGAGCAATACTGCCGAGCCGGAAATGTCAACACGGTTTGCATCCGAGACACGCCACCACACAAAGCACGTGTCACGTGGACACCGCCACCTAAAAGGCAACCACGGAAACAAAATTCAAAAAGACACACACTCGCTTCCATGGTCAAATTCTAACAGCAATTTGCTGGGGGCTCTGAGTGCCAGGTCGCGGTGCTAATGTATGCTTTGGAGGAGAAGTTTACAACAACCATCGACCGTTCTTGGATGGTCAACATCCCAGTCATCCGGAGCTGGGTAAATCAACTCAATTTTTTTTTGAAATGAAATGGGTAAATCATCATCTGATTTACTACTCGCCCCTTCTCATAATGGCACTCCCTATGTAAAAAAATATAAGAGCTTTTAGATCATCGTACATAGGAAGTATTACATAGTGTGTTTGACCTTTCATGCGCTCCGACATATGGTTTACATTGTGATTTTTTCTTATGTTATGCATTAAAATAGTACAAAGATTATTCATCCATGTTAAAATATGGTGCATATTAGTGTTGTCCTGACTCCCAGTCAGAATTAGACAGAGTTTGATCAAGTTTACAGAAAAAATAATATCAACATATGCATTTGGTCTGCAACCGCATTTCCCTTTTTGTTTTGCATGTACATATTTGACACTTTTTTGTTTATATATATACAGTAGAAGAAGGATTGTTTTTCTTCTACGGTTTTTGGTTAAAAAACATATATATTTGGTCAAAGTTAACAAAGTTTGACATGACTTTTTTTTCTGCAACAAAAAAGTTTGACTTAATTCAAAAGTCAATATGCACTATTTTCATATGGAAATATTATATGATAAAAAGGCAATTGCAGTAATGCAACTCTTAAAAGCTCAATCCACGTGCTTTCACATGTATTGATGGTTAAAGTTTTGAACATTGACTATGGGTACTTTTGTTTGAGCCCAAGTTAGCCTTATCAATATTTGATCAAGTTTTTTTGTTTGCACGTGAATTAGCTGACACTGGCTAAGAAGTTGAACTAGAGTTGTCAAATAGTTATGGACAAGCCAACAAAATAGCAATCATCCAAACAAGCACCAATTTTTTGGTCATGACCACAATAAAATAAAATTGGTAGGGTATGTATTGACTACCACGTAGAACACTCTATACGTGTCTTATATATCTCTAGTCGGGTGGAGTGTTGCTTACATTTATAGTTGGTGATGTCGTCGGAGTTATTGTCTAAAATGTTACTTCGAGTTTACAATAACAAGTACTTTCTCCATATCAAAAGTACATGACGTTTTGGACATGCATTTAGTCAAACTTTGAAACCATGAACTAACAATGGCATCTTAGTTATTCATACAAAAAATCAGATGTAAATATTTGTCTAAAATAATAATTTGGAAGACTCTATATTTTCATGAGCTTTGCACACGTTAATACAAAAATAACAGTCAAGATTATATCTTGAAGAATGTGACAATGCCCAAAAATGTGACTTGTTTGTGTTGTGAAGTGAGTACAACAGTTGTAAAGAAGTCGCAAACTATACACTCCACCGCTAAAAAATATTACCTCCGTCCCAAATTAACTGTATTAGATTTGTCTAGATACGGATGTACCTAACACTAAAATGTGTGTAGATATATTCATATGTAGACAAACATAAAACAACTAATTCGAGACAGAGGGAGGAGCATATGAATCATGCTTAAAAGTACATGGCATTTAGGATACCAGAGTCTAGTCAACTTTGGAAATTTTGGCAAGTGGACATGTTAGCTAAAACATGCGAGGACAATCCACCAGGCTAGGTAGTCCCCACAATACATGTCAACACCTTTTCATTAGTTACTCTCAACCTATGCGATCAAAATGTTACTTCCTCCATTCCTAAATATAAGTCTTTTTACAGATTTCACCACGGACTATATACGGAACAAAATGAATGAATCTACGCTCTAAAGTCTGTTTATATACATTCGTATGTAGCCCATAGTGAAATTTCAAAAAAGACTTATATTTACAAACGGAGGGAGTAGATTATATACAATGTTGGTGACCTCAATGGTTGTTTTGTCTAAAGGAACGCGAGGATCTCGCAAGCTTAGATTGGATCAATCGACAATGCGATGTTGCATCCACCAAATGTGAGTGGAGGTGAATGATGATGGAGTTATTCCTAGCTTTACATCTGCAATGACTAAAATCACAAATCGATGTCATGAGTGGCCCAAAACACTCTTAGTTTTCTACATCTACAGAAGAATTCCTATAACATGAAAGTTCTAAATGGATTAACACCACATGTCGCGAAGTGGTTGTTTATAACACCACTACCGAACAATAGAGGAACAAATGTACCCTCTCGATGAAATCCGCAGCCGGCTCGAAACCAAATTGGAAATCTTGTAACAAACACCAACATATGCAAGTGGGAGAAAACCATACCTTGAACATTGGAAATCCATGAAAAACATATACCATATATGACACTAAACATTTATGCGGGAGCAATGTCGGGCCGGCATGAATGTTTGCTTTTCGTTTTTCCGACTGTCAATCAATCAATCAAACAAACAAAAAGAAAGCAGGGCAAAGAAAGAAAAGATCACCTAAAACCAGGGAGGCAACACTAAAATCCATTTAAAACGGCCAGCCTGAATCAACCACTCCCCTCTCCCCCTACGCCGGAAACGGGCTGCGAGTGATGAAACGGGTACAAGCGGACAACGGTGTCACCAACTGCCCTCGCCCTCACACGGCCACCGAGGACGGACGGGCCGAGCTCCGTCGCATCGCACGCAACACCAAACGCCCCCCACCCCCAGCCGCGGCCCCACCTGTCACTGACCCCGCATTTACTACCGCCACCTCCCTGCCTTTCCCGTCCACCTCCTTTCGAATTTTCCACGCACGGCCGCGGTACGCCGATGACGGGCGGGGCCCGCCCCGGCGCGGCCCCACGGGCCAGAAAGGCGTCGCGCTTGAATTTCCTCCTCCCAGTCCCCGTACGAGCGAGCGAGCGAGCGAGGGGAGATCTCACTTTCCCGGCCTTTTTACGTCCCGCCCCCTGGCGGGGAGCTTGGCTCGCAGTCGCCTCCCTCGCTTGCCTCTCCCGGCTGTTACCCGAGGGGCGAGGAGAGAGAAACACGACGCCATTTTCTCTCTCTCTCGCTCCCTTCCTCCCCCTCTTCGTCCCCACATTTCTGCCTTCGCGACGAGGGCGACGACCCAACCGCTCCCCTCCCCCCCGTCCCGCCCGCGCGCGCCGGTGCGGCCGCCGTGTCCGGGCCAGCTAGCGAGCTCGCCAGGCCCCAAACCCTAACCCTAGCCCGAGCGGTCCTCCGCCTCCGGCAGGCCGAGGCGGGGGCCCGGCCATGGGGCAGTGCTACGGCAAGGGCGCGTCCTCGCGCGGCGCCGCCGCCGCGGAGGACGACTTCGGGGTCGTGGCGGAGACGCACTCGCCGCCCCCGGCCAACGGCGCGCCGCAGACGCCGCCGCCCCGGCAGCCCGTGCCGGCCGCGGCGGCCGCGGCCGGGACCCCGCGGCGCCGCAAGTCCGGATCGACCACGCCCGTGCACCAGACGCCCGGGGTCGCCTGGCCCAGCCCGTACCCCGCGGGGGGCACCAGCCCGCTGCCTGCCGGGGTGTCGCCCTCGCCCGCCAGGTCCACGCCCAGGCGCTTCTTCAAGCGCCCCTTCCCGCCGCCGTCCCCGGCCAAGCACATCAAGGCCACGCTCGCCAAGAGGCTGGGCGGAGGGAAGCCCAAGGAGGGGCCGATTCCGGAGGAAGGCGGGGTTGCTGCCGGAGCCGGCGCTGGGGCCGTCGCGGATGGGACGGAAGCGGAAAGGCCGTTAGACAAGACGTTCGGATTCGGGAAAAACTTCGGGGCCAAATACGAGCTCGGGAAGGAGGTGGGGAGGGGCCATTTCGGGCACACCTGCTCGGCCGTCGTGAAGAAGGGCGAGTACAAGGGCCAGACCGTCGCCGTCAAGATCATCTCCAAAGCTAAGGTGAGGGACATGTGGTGGTATGCTGGTTTCAAGCTTCAGCTCTGGGATTTTACAATATTTTCAAATGTAAGTCGTTTCTGTTGCCGTAACCGCCATGCATTTCGCGCCATTGCATAGCTAGTAAGGGAAATATATCGTACTCGTTGATGATCTGAATGATCAAGATTGAATGATAAGCACCGTGGTGATTCCTTTCTTACTCAAAATTTTAGGACCACTCTTAGTTTTCTCACCGAGTCTTGGCGCGAATGGGAATATGGGAAATTTACGTAATTGTCTAATTGATGTGGTTATAGACTCACGTGCAATTTATAGACTAAAACTAATGCTTCACGTTTTTCTGTTGGGTTGACGATTTCGACTCTTAGAAAGTAAGATTGTACCAGAGAAATTAAATATTATACCATAACATGGTTAATTCTTACTAAAAATTTCTACAGTTACATGGAATGGAGGGAATACATAGTTAGATTTGGGATGGTTGAAAATTGTTTATATTTAATTGTTTCTTTGTGGTATGAATTAAGGTTTTTGATGGTTTAGGGTGGGTTTCAATTCTAGCTGAAATTTATCTGCATCTTAATTCGACGTAATGTGGATGCACGTAGAAGCTTTAGGCGTTAGGCTAGTACAGTGTTCTTGGTGGCCTAACCTATTCTTGCTAACGATAAATGGTATTCTAACCAATCAGCAGTACATATCCTAACCTACCTTGTCACCTCCCCTTTTTGTTTATAGTTAATTAATGAAAAAAGACAGACCCAGTGCTAGAAGCTCCCACACCAGGTGAGGTCTTGGGAAGGACTACACGAGGCAAGCCTTACCCCTGCACAATGCAATGCAGAGAGGCCGCGTGGAACCCAGGACCTCTTGGCACAAGTGGGGAGTACTTCACCACTGCGCCAGGCCTGTCCTTCGTTTATAGTTAATTAATGCCTGTAGATTTTGAGGTTGATTTTGCAACACTCTCAGGAAAGCTGACATTATTGTACTAGTCCCAGTAGTCAGTCATCTGAAGAATACAAGAGCTGCCGTTACAACCCTGTCGGTATTATTAGTTTTGATGACAGAGTTGGAAATATCAGGCCCATTTGCCATTTGCAATCAGCAGGATAGATATCTATCAAGTGAAGAAAGATCCAAGGAGGCTACAAGCTTAAAGTTTATTATGCTAAAGGATACTGGAGGGTGTCACTGTTCAATTGAACAGTATCAGAAAGAATGATCTACGTTGTCCTGTAGGTGGCATCAACTGTCAGGGACTTCATAGAGCAGGCATGGCATACCCATGATCGGAATCCTGGATTTGTCCAATCGCTAGAAAAATAAAAGATGGTTAACATATCTTCTTAGAACATCAGAGATGTTGTTAGCCAATGCCTAATTGTTTGGTGGTTTTTATTGGTCTGCCTGTGGGATCAGAATGTACTGTTGTGCACTGGTGAGCTGCTTTACTTTTAGACTTCTAGATTTAGGCGATGCATTCATGTTTTCAGAAAACACATGTTGCTATTTAATACATTCTGTACGTTCGCTGGCCAAACAATGATGTTTGGTAAACATGGCCTGACTGGCAGACCGTGTTGTACCCCAATAGCTGGCATCTTGTTATACTAACTTATTAGGATTTTGCTGTGGACCTGGAGGCATTGGTGTAAGCTGCGATAATTAATCATGTCATTAATTTGGCCACCCATGTTTAACAGAGCTCTGAATTGCCTAAAAAATCCTTCTGGTGTTCCATCTCTAACATTTAATCCATTCTTAGTCCGGTTTCTAAAAATAATTATAAAGATCTTGTTGAGAAACTACAGTTTTATTATAAAATCAAATATTGTATGCAAATTTGAAGACAGCAAACGCTGAGGGCAGTAAGTAGCACAATTTGTAAATAAATCTGACCATACTAATGGTTGATTTATTCCCTTTTGTTTTATGACTATATATGCAATGATGCATGTAGCCTTTCAAAAATGCCACTGTAAATCTCGTACAGTTACTAGCAGTTTTGGAAAATAATCGCAGATATTCGTAATAGTAGAAGACAACTATGCAACTGGAAAAAGTATTTCTCAGTCAGCTTCTCGTTTGGATATGCATCTCAATTTTTGTATCTCTTAAAAGTTGGTTATGCAGATTGCTTGATTTTTTCTCTTTGCCTGGATGATTTGAATAGCACTACTTAATAAATTAAGCAATTTGCTTTTGTCTTTGACAGATGACAACAGCCATATCCATCGAAGATGTCCGTAGGGAAGTGAAGATTTTGAAAGCTCTATCAGGTCACAACAATCTTGTCAAATTCTATGATGCATGTGAGGATGCCCTCAATGTCTACATTGTCATGGAGTATGTTTTTATGTCCTTTTTATATGCCATTTTAATTGCTTATAATTTGTCGTCCTCTAATACATCAGAGATTTCAGATTCTTCTCACATGTCTGAAAAACACTTTCTCGTGCGGCTACTTTATCACAGTTTTATCTATCTTTGGATGTACTACCATTATAAATAAACATTATTTATGCCATCTTTTGTAACGTGTGCCATGCAGTATTTTCTCATCTCGTTTCCCTTTAACAGATTATGTGAGGGTGGAGAATTGCTAGACAGAATATTAGCCAGGTACTTTTTGCAATTTCTTCATCCACTGCAATCTAGCAATATCTCTTATTAATACTTACCAAGGATGCAAACTTGAACTATTGAAGAGGTGGGAGATACACAGAAGAAGATGCTAAAGCAATCGTTGTACAGATTTTGAGCGTAGTGGCTTTTTGTCATCTTCAGGGAGTAGTGCATCGTGATTTGAAGCCAGAGGTACTCTTTGAAGTCTTAAAACTATTTTCTGTGTATTTTATGGATTCCTTCTCTGCCATCTTATTCCATTGCACTCTATTGTTCTTTCTTCCAAGGGACATTTATTATGTCTGTAGCCTCCACATCCTGTAAAATAATAAACCACCTCTAATGACATAGTTATTTTCATTTGGACAGAACTTCCTTTTCACAACAAGAGATGAAAATGCGCCCATGAAGTTGATTGATTTTGGTCTCTCTGATTTCATTAGACCAGGTATAGTAAACTGATTATCATCTTTATATGCACAAAAATGTGCTACAAGCTTATTAATTATTATTGATATGTTTGCTAAGGGAATGCCAGCTTGATCAAGGAAATCCCATTTCCTGTTCTATTTGTTTCCTTTTTATTGGATATCTCTCTTTCTTGCTTAATTGCTTATTGTAAAAAGAAAGAGCACATGAAGCAACTTAGCAAATTAACACTGGGCGTGATTTGTTGTGCTACTTTGTCCGTTTTGCTTGAATGATTCAACATGCCTATCATGGTAAATATCAGTATATTTCTCATTATATTACGAACTATTGACCTGGCATTTCTGATGAAGCCTAAGATTCCCATCCATTTCAACTTGACAGTCAACTTGTTATATGACATATCCAGAAAACTAATGTTCTTGAATAAGTGAAGCTACTCTATTCAGAGCTCACTGCGTGAGTAACCCTCATAGTGCAACTTTACCATCAATTTTAAATCGCCTCCTTGTAAAATGTTTCAATTCAAACTGGTATTCATCACATTGCAGTCACATAGGATCTGCCTCCAGCTAATGTGAGCATAAATGCTGAACTTTACTTAGGTTAAGATGAACTCTCTTCAGGAATTGACAATCTATTTGTTAAAATGAACATTGTTATTTTCCCACTCGCCACATTGTACATTGTAGTTACATTTGCGTGATTTTCTATGTGGCAGTCAAACATCACAAGACTATGCTAAACCTGAAATAATTACAGAAGTCTTTTGAAGGAACATCATAGATGTAGAGGATGGTTTCTTTAACTTACATTTTTTATGTTGGCTTTCTACCTCTCACAGGATAAATAAACAAGATTTTCATCTCCATCTGTTCACATCCTTGCTGCCTTATATTTATCTATATTCTAAGATGAGTATCTTGATTTTGACGGAAGGTTTTAGTTAAAGTATCTTGATTGCGATAGAAACGAACAGTATGATTGCGCAGATATAATGTCGTCTTACCTTTGTCTGTGTATTTCGACTCGCCGAACTGGTTTGCATTGCCATTTTGATCTCATAACTTATCTGTTAATTAGTTAAACTGTTAACTGAAAAAGAGATCATGTTCATAATTCAGTAAAATTAAGATTTAAGTGTCTTGCTGTAATAAAGATAGTAACTTAACGACCGTATCAAGAAAATGGTACTTTATCATATGCTGCAGCTTGATGATTGACTTGAAATAACAACAAAGCGAAAAATGATTGAATATCTGTATCTGATTTTTTTGAAGTGCGACTTGTTTGGGACTAAAGGTTGTTGTTGTTTGTTGACTGTCCATGGTTTTGGGGTATAGAAAAACATTTGGTTATGGTCATACACTCATATTGTGGTCGCTACCTCCAATCTGCATATGATAATACAATTCACCCAATGCTTATAGCTTGACATAGCTGTTGTGCTGTGATGTTCCAGTGGGATCCTCTTTCATGTTTTGATATATGCTAGCATATATATTTTCAAGGAACAGTGCTTGGAATGAGCTTTGTGCTAATTTTCCACTTAAATGCTGCTTCATATTTATTTAGCTTACCAGATACTCTTTCGTGTTATATAATGCAGATGAAAGGCTCAATGATATTGTTGGAAGTGCATATTATGTTGCCCCAGAGGTTCTACACAGATCATACAGTATGGAAGCAGACATTTGGAGTATAGGTGTCATAACATACATTCTGCTCTGTGGTAGTCGGCCATTTTGGGCACGTACAGAATCTGGAATCTTCCGATCTGTATTGAGAGCTGATCCCAACCTCGATGATTCACCATGGCCTTCAGTGTCAGCTGAAGCTAAGGATTTTGTGAAAAGATTTCTTAACAAGGATTATCGCAAAAGAATGACAGCTGTCCAGGCATTGAGTAAGTTGTCAGAATTACTTATTAAGTATTGTTGTGTGATGTCACAGTACTCATTTTGTGTTTTCTTTGTGAAGCCTTTTTCCGTAGTCTATTTTATGAAAAAATAACTATGTATAGTATTGCTACTGAGACTGTAATACAAACATATTTCGTCTTTTTTCTGCAGCTCACCCTTGGTTGCGGGATGACCAAAGAAAGATTCCCTTGGACATTCTTGTCTATAGATTAATTAAGCAATACCTTCGTGCCACTCCTCTTAAACGTTTGGCTCTAAAGGTACACTATTAACTCCCATGACATTATGTTTGTTTCCAAGCGTTCTTTTGATGTTTTATCGATCTTACTGATAGTGACGCTCTAAATGTGCATGGGTGGGGTAGACCATCTTTGTCCAAGCAGGATCCCACTTATGTGTGTCAATGTCCCAGTGGGAATCTCTTTCTGTTTTGATATATGCTAACTAAGCTCTTTGCCAATACAATGAATTTTATCTTTCATTTTACTATTTAGGATCACATGCTTGTTCTTATGGGGTGTCTTGAATGATACTTCTATTCCTCATGGTATTGCTTAGACATTTTTCTCCAATCTTCCCCATAGAACTCTTTTATATGAGTTTTTAGCAGAGTTGTGGTGTAACGTGGACCATAACCCGAACATTTGCTCTTATTGACAATCAGAAGGTTCTAACAGTTAGCTCTTTACCTCAGGCATTATCCAAGGCGTTGAAGGACGACGAACTCTTGTATCTTAGGCTACAGTTTGATCTGCTTGAACCTAGAAATGGAGTTGTGTCACTTGACAACTTTCGGACGGTGAGATGATCTTACTGATTTTGAAATTCGTTGTGTTTATTTTTGTCAGACTTTTACGCATCTGAAATTCAAACATTGCAATCGTTTACCATCACTGTAACAATATGGTTTAGCAATACATGAGCGATGGTGGTGATAGATTTGTATCTGAGTACTTCAGTGCGACGTTTTGCACTTATTTACACGTCATAATAGAAATTATTATTCAGAGTTCAATTCTAAGAAAACTATCTTGGTGCTTGTAAAAACCATAAGTGGGTGTATATAATAAGGATGAAGAAATGTGGAGAACTTATATTGGTGTCTGATGAAATGACACGATAAATTATCTTAATGTATTACCTATGACAACCTTTTAATCATAGTGTTTCATGATCTTATCCAGGCTTTGACGCGGTATCTAACTGATGCAATGAAGGAATCAAGAATTCTTGAGTTTTTGCATGCGGTAAGGGTCTTTATTTACTGTCTGTAAGCAATGGATGGTTTCCTCTTTGGTTACTTTGGCGCTGCTACTAATATCGTAATAATCCATTGCCCGTGGTGAAAACTTTGAATTAAGACATGCCAATTATCATAGAACATACTTGTCCAACTAACATAATTGGTGCTTCTATAGAGGGTTAGTTTGGTTTTCACCGCATTTGAAATTCAGTACCTTCTTATCAACTACTCCCTTCTTTTCCAAATTTTATTTTGTTTGTTTTTGTTTTCCCTGTTATAACATTGTGTGCCGAAGTTGCTGACCTTGTTCTTGTTTCTCTCTCAGTTGGAACAGCTTTCATACAGGAGTATGGATTTTGAAGAATTCTGTGCCGCAGCTATCAGCCCTTACCAGCTTGAGGCTCTGGACCGATGGGAGGAGATTGCTGGAACAGCTTTTCAGCACTTTGAACAGGAGGGCAACCGAGTCATATCAGTTGAGGAGTTGGCACAGGTATGTAGGATGACAGTAATTTTAACGGCATTTGTCTCAGACGGGCTTTGGGAGCATAGGATAGAGCTTTTGGGTTCTCGTGCCGTACAATAGCTAACCTGGTCTCCTCATCTGTATGCAGGAACTAAATCTTGCTCCGACTCATTATTCCATCGTGCAAGATTGGATCAGAAAAACAGATGGCAAGCTAAACTTTCTCGGATTTACCAAATTTTTACATGGTGTTACAATACGGGGGGCAAACACAAGACGGCATTAAGTAACCATGGACAAAGAAATTATGTATCTGGTTCTAATTTTACCGCTGCTCGTTATATGGCTCCCCTGATTTTTGTTGTTGCCCCCCCACCCCTGCTTCTCCTGTCTTGTGGTTAATGATCATTCTTCTTCTTTTTGTGATGTTGTTGGTTGTTGTCACCATAGCTCTTGTAGAGAGAATACATGTAAAAATCTTTTGTAATGAAGGCGATCGGATGGTTTGTTCGAGAAATATAGTGTTCAAACGTTTTCCCAAGCCCCCTTGACCCTTGTCGTTTGGTACCAATGCAGAGCTGCAGCTGGTCGTAGCGCTCAGCTTAACAACATTTTAAGCACATGTAATGCCGAGAAATGCACTGCTCCTCGAGAAGAATGCGGGCTCACCATTTTTTTCCAGGCTCTGTTCGTTCTGTCGCGTGCTCCGTCTCCCTTTCCGCTGCATCATCCAGAAGCTTCGGAACCTCTATTTTCTCTCTGAAGTTCCGTTGTGTCGATAGACTGGAGCGGAGGAGGTCAGCTCCCTATACCCCACGGCATGGCATCATTGACCGTGCTCTCTCCCCATCTTGCTGCAGTTCCACGAGGGAAGAAGAACCGCTGCCATTGCCAATTGTCAGCCGATCATGATGCGGTGCTGTTGCTGAAACCGATCGGAATCAATCATTTTACTTTTTTTGCAGCTGGATGCAGAACAGGTCAGCGACCTGCACGTGCAAACGGGGGAATCATCTGTGATGCCCATTACGGGCCTGTACCTGTCTCTGTAATGGCCCTGTTTCGTCGGTTGATTTCAGTGTCATGACGAGGAGAGACGGCATTCAGAATGTGGCTTTCAGCCCATACTAGAAAGAGAGATGCGATGATGAAAGGGAGAACCGCCGGCAAAAGCAAGCAAGAGATCATTCTCTTCTCTTCCCATTCCTCCAAGTCGCTCCCCTCCCCGGCCTAGATGACGGTGATTGCCGGCGGCTGATCCCATCCCATCATCAACGCGCTCACGCAAAGACAGAGTCTCCCGAAGCAGTGCAGTGTGTTGCTCGTCCACTGTTGTTCTCCCTCTGACGCACAGTTTCCCCTTGCAACACCAACAACACTGAAGGCTGCAGCAATGAAGGAAGTACAACAGCTGTTCCTTCACTAGTCACCCAGACCGTTACTGTCTCCGTGGACTGCAACAACAGCGTAAGTACAACGACTGCGGGCAGCACTTTTGTTTCCCAGCTGCAGCAGCAGATCGATGAACCTGCAAGCTGCAACGAAGCAAACGGATTATTTTGTAGCGGTACGTCTTAATCAGGCGGACGTGGCGGCGACGTGGACGCGCGGGCGGATTACTGTCAGCTGACGGCGATATCACATGTGACCTACTCCCGTACGGACCTCCATCAAATTCAAACCCCTCCTCTCTGTCTCTTTCTATCTCTCCAATTCTCCATGCACAGCTGCAGCCCGAGGCAGATAGAGGTACACGCGTACGCTACACAGTAGCGGAGGATGCGTTCCCAGTCCCAGGCCAGGCAAAGGCGAGTCTACTAGTGAGGCTCAAACAGGCTGAAGCCTACCCTCAAAAAACGTAAAAAAAATTTTACTATTACTAATCTTCGTAGGCCCATGTGTGAATACCAGCCCACACAAAATGCACCGCAGCTACCAGAAAATACTATCGAGCAATTGTCCAGACTCCAGTACGCAACTCGCTGCCTCTCTCTCACGTCTCACAGAAGAAAGCAGAGCGGAAGCAGAGCAAGGCGGCGGCGACCTGGGACCGGCGGACGGACGACGGGGAGCTGGCGGCGCTGGAGCTGGCGACCGGTGGTCTGGCGGAGCACCGCACACCGCACCACCAGTAAGCCACTCACGGACGGCCGACGGGGGGACGCACCCAGCCGCCAAACCCTAGCGGCAGCCGGAAGCTGTCGCCGGCGGCCGGCGGGGAGGTTTGGGCGGGCTGGAGGAGGGCGCCGGCCTGCAACAGACCAAGACGGCCTAAAGTTTGGGCGCATCGCAGCATCGGCAATCGTCGGCGTTCCGCGTACAGCAACAGACCAGCACGGGCAACACTGGTATTTGTCCAATCCTCACACTATTTTGCTACATGTCTTTGCAAATTGGTAGTTACTAGCTCGTTTGTCCATCTCCGGTTATTTATTTATGTCCAATTTATTCCCAGATTTGCAAAAATGAAGAGAAAGACTATGAGCATCTGTAGTTATTATGCACCTCGTTCAACCACTCAACTTGAACCTGAGCATGTCACTGTCACAACCAACGAACCTGAACCAGAGCATGTCGATCCAGTCCACACCGTGCCTGAACTTGAGCCTGAACCTGAACCTGAAGCTGAGCAAGTGACAATTGATGTGATTCCAGATCCTCCTCCAACTAATGAGAGCACTGACACCACATTCGATGAGAGTACAAATCAAGCAAGACAACTTATACAAGAATTTCATCCAAGTCAAATTATTTGTGATCCAGGACTTAGAATACCAATAGATGATTATGCCCCTGAAATTAGAAGTGATGTGAGAAGAGCTTATTTGTTGAATGGGCGAAATAAAGCTATTGGTCATAAATTCAAGAAGACTAAGGATGGCATTATTTGGAGATCCTTTCAGACTAAGTGGTTGGAGGCCTATGACTGGTTGGAATACAATGTTGAAAAGGAGGCTGCTTTTTGCTTCTATTGCTATCTTTCCAAGAAAGCATCACATGCCACCAGATTTGGAAATGATGTTTTTACAAAAGATAGTTACACTCGTTGGAAAACAGGTTTGGCTAGTTTTAGAAAGCATATTGATGGTCAATCTAGTTGCCACAATATTGGTAGGGATGATTGTGATGATTTCAATAATCAACGAGCAAGTGTGGCTACCAAATTCCGTGTGTACAGCAAGGAGGCTGAAATATCTTATAAAATCCGACTAACCGCATCTTTAGACTGTGCAAGGTATCTCATAGCACAAGGGGAGGCTTTTCGTGGGCATGATGAATCCTCCACTTCCATCAACAAGGGCAATTTCTTGGAGTTATTGGGCTGGTATAAGGACAAGAAGGAAGATGTGAAGGAGGTATTTGATAAGGGGCCAGGAAATGCACAAATGATTTGTTCGGACATCCAAAAGGACCTTGCTGCATGTTGTGCAATAGAGGTGACCAAAGTTATTAAGAATGCCATTGGAGACAAGAATTTCTCAATCCTTATTGATGAGGCAAGAGATTGCTCAATAAAGGAGCAAATGGCAGTGATTGTGAGGTAATATAGTGTCTATATTGTACTAATATTGTTAATCTGATTGTGATTGAGGCTAGAGATTGTCTATATTGTACCAATATTGTTCACTAATGTGATAATTTCTTGATGCATGTAGATTTGTAGATGATCATGGGGTCCTCCAAGAGAGATTTCTTGCAATTAAGCACATCACAGATTGTACATCAGTCGGAATTAAAGAAGCTTTCCTTGATGTGTTGGATTATCATGGTTTGCCAATTTGTAGGCTACGTGGACAGGGCTATGATGGGGCTTCTAATATGAGAGGGGAATTCAATGGTTTGCAAAAATTGGTTAGAGATGAAGCTCCATATGCATTCTATGTTCATTGCTTTGCTCACCAGTTGCAGTTGGTGGTTGTCACTGTTGCTCAATGTAGTCCTTCTATTGCTAACTTCTTCAACATTATTCCATTGATAGTGACTCAAGTGGGTTCATCTTGCAAGAGGAAAGATGCATTACTTGCAAAACACCAGGATGAATTGTTAGAGTTGTTGGAGAATGGGATGATTTCAGCCGGAACCGGACCGCATCAAGAATCTAGCATAACAAGACCAGGAGACACTCGTTGGGGTTCCCATTTGAGAACATTGCTTCGTATATTCACAATGTGGAATGCCGTGGTGGGTGTTCTAGAAATTATAGTAATCGATGCTCGGGAACACACATGTCAAGGTGGATCTTTTGGTTTGCTTGTTAAGATGAACTGCTTTGAATTTGTGTTCATCATGTTGCTCTCAATAAACATGTTGAACACCACAAATCAGCTCTCGCTAGCCTTGCAAAGGAAGAACCAAAATATTGTTGAAGCCATGCGTTTGGTCTTAGATGTGAAAGAGAGTTTGCAAGACATGAGGGACAATGGGTTGGATTCTTTATTCAGCCAAACCAAGAGCTTTTGTGAGGCACATGAGATTGATGTGCCAAATATGGAGGATAATGTTGGAGCTTTGGGTCAAACTGTTCGCACCAAGAATAAGACGGCTCGACTTCACTATTACAAGGTTAGCATATTCAATGTCGCAATTGATGCAATTCTTGCTGAGATGAATCATCGATTCAATGAAGTTTCCACCAAGTTAGTGGATTGTATGTCTTGTCTTAATCCAGCAAACAACTTCTCAAAGTTTAATGTTGACAAACTTATCCGGCTTGCTGAAATTTATGCTGACGACTTCACAGAAGCAGACAGGTTGTTGCTAAGAATTGATCTCCCAAGATTTCTTATGAACATTAGGAGAAGTGAGGAATTTAATGGATGTCGAAATCTGTCCACACTTGCTCAATTGATGGTTCAAACAACAAAACACACATCTTTCCAATTAGTGTACCGCCTCATTGAGTTGACTCTTATTCTTCCCGTGGCAACTGCATCAGTTGAGCGGATATTTTCAGCAATGAAGATTATCAAAACAGATTTGCGCAATAAGGTGTCAGATGAATGGCTGAATGATTTAATGGTGTGCTATTGTGAGAAAGAGATATTCAGGAGCATTCATGATGATCAGATCATGATACAATTTCAGAAATTGAGGGATCGTAAAGGACATTTGCCGCGCGAATATAATGTGATTTCTTAGAGGTACATGTCTGTTTTACTAGTGTTGTCTTTTTGTTGTTACTTCTCTAGTACTTGATGAATTAGTGTGTAAACTGTATGTTTGTGACCTGAAACTTTGTGATATATCGTCATAAATAATTTCATGTATTAGATACTGGCCATTTTTCTTTGAAAGCAGCATTTTGTTTACTCACTGTTAAGTTTCAGCCCACCCTCCAATTTATTCCTAGACTCGCCGTTGAGGCCAGGCATGCAGTGCAGGGACGGTCCAGAGGGAACACAAGATTCCTCTTCCTCCAAACCAGTCATGCATGCAGCCTACGCACGCACGTACGCGTACGCGGGTACGCATATATGTCCACATAGTACTATGTAGGAGTACGTACGTGCATAGATACGTCGTACGTCAAGATTCCTCCAAACGACGGATCGAACCAAGAGTGGTATGATCGATGCGCCAAACACTCTTCATAGAAGCTAGCACCGGTCTCTTTCTACTTAATTAGCAAGAAAGTGACCGGGGCATCCTGGAGGATCGATGATTCTACCATGCATGCCATAGTAATCATCAGTAATAATTTATACATGTAATATCTTTGGCAGGACAAGGATGGCAGTGTCCACCGTACGTCGTCGTTGTTATCAAGCCCTGGGCAGCGACGGAGAACTGACTAATGCAATGAATTAATGGAGAGCAGAGTGTGTGGACCACTAATTTGCATGTAAGGGAGTGCTGCTTGTCGATCGATTCTCTCTTCCCCGCCATGCATTCTTATACATCAGCAATTCACCAATAGCTGCTAGGTCTAGAGCTAGAGCAAGCAGACACGTACTACTCCATGGGCCCAACACTAGAGCTAGAGTAGCTGCTAATCGTATAACCTGCACAAACTAGCATAGGATCCCATGCCGAGAAAACTATGTCTCCATGGGCCCAAAACCAGGAGCTAAGAGCATGAAACGAACGAAGACGACAGGCACGAGCCTATTATTGTGCACACACAAGAACCACATACGCACAGCATATTATTGTGCAGTGCACTGCACCCAAAAGAGATCCGTCCTCACTTGCGTGTGTTTGCTAACTACAGTACCACGTACGTACGTACATATTCCCAGAGAACAAGCCGGCTAGCTAGCTAAACCGGCATATCCAGATTCCAGTGCTCCGATGTATTCCGGGAGAGGGGAGAGAGTGCGATCCTCTCAAAACATCGCTGTTTTTCGATGGCTTTGTGGCACATTGCGTGCCGGTGCTGGCGTCGATATTTCGCGCCACTTGGTCACTTGGGAAACTCAACATCTTGCAGAAAACAAGATGAGAAGAACGGTTTGTGGTCTCTCTCTCTGTGTGTCCGATGTGGTATACTATATCGCGAGTGAAAGGCGACAGCGGGATGAGACGAGGGCATGGGGCCGACTCGTCCAGAGGTCAAAGCTGACAGCGAAAACTACTACCCAAATACGTACACGAACGCGATCCGGGCAGCGAGAACTCGAACGCCAGGACGTTCTGCTCTCCTGGTGATTATCCTATACATATCTATCTGGTATGTGAATCCGTCCTATCCCGCAAGTATGGCATGCACTAGTAGAAAATAGGGTTTTGATTCATTTCTGCAAAGTTTATTAGTCTCGATTGCATTACGAATCGGGACTAATGTAAGCATTAGTCCTGATTCAAACGGTTAGGGCATCAGTCCCGTTTTAAATAAGATTTTTAGTCCCGGTTGGAGACACCAACCGAGACTAAAGGGGTTGAGGCTTTTAGTCCCGGTTGGTGTCTCCAACCGGGACTAAAGGTTAGACCTTTAGTCTCGGTTGGAGACACCAACCGGGACTAAAGGTGTCCTTGAAAGTTTTTTCTGTTCTTATATTTGTTTTAAATTGCTTATATCTTTTAGGATATTTGATGTTTTTGAGTGATTCTTTTTGCATTAGATCCAAAATTTTGTCTAATTTATGTTTGTGCCATTAGTTTTCAAATTTGAATGGTTTAAATTTTAATTTGTTCAAATTTGATTCAAACCGTAGATTGTGAATAACTTGAGTTTACAAAAAGTTTTTAATTTAATTCTTTTTGATCCTAGTCACGTGTTAGATTGTTGTCACAGTAAGATTTATTTTGTTATTTTTAGAATAATTTAAATTAGGATTTTAATTAAAACATTACTGTTTTGCTTATATAGTTGTTTTAGTCATTTAATTGTTGTTTTATTATTATATTTAGTTAGTTCTTTCTGTAGATTTTAACATGTTGTAGTATGGTGTATATTGAATGCACAAAATGCCTGGAGATGAAATAAGTTAAAAAAAATGAAATGACTTTGTAACGGATGGGTTTTCGTCCGAAACCTTGATACTTTAAAGGAGATGGTCCAGTTTGTACATGAAGTGCATCCAGTTTTTGCCATAACCCTCTTAACTTTGTAGCACATGCTATGTGGGTGAAATGATGATAACATGCCAAGTTTAAACCTTTTCAGAGTTCATTTGTAGGAATTTTCAATTTCAAGGTCATTTAGCTCGAAAACAAATCATTAAATGCATGAAAAAATAGCAAATGAAGTTACAAAGGGTTGAAATTTGAGGATGTGGCTTTGAATGGTGCATATTGAATGCACAAAAAGTCTGGAGCTGAAATAAATTAAAAAAAGTGAAATGCCTTTGTAACAGATGGGTTTTCATCCGAAACCTTGATACTTCGAAGGAGATGATCCAGTTTGTACACGAAGTGCATATAATTTTTGCCATAACCCTCTCAACTTTGTAGCACATGCTATGTGGGGTGAAATGATGATACCATGCCAAGTTTCAACCTTTTCAGAGTTCATTTGTAGGGCTTTTCAATTTCAGGGTCATTTAGCTAAAAAAATCATTAAATGCATGAAAAATAGCAAATGAAGTTAGAAAGGGTTGAAATTTGAGGATGTGGCTTTGAATGGTGCATACTGAATGCACAAAAAGTCTGGAGTTGAAATAAATTAAAAAATGAAATGCCTTCGTAACAGATGGTTTTTCGTGTGAAACCTTAATACTTCGAAGGAGATGGTCCAGTTTGTACATGAAGTGCATCCAGTTTTTGTCATAACCCTCTCAACTTTGTAGCACATGCTATGTGGGTGAAATGATGATACCATGCCCAGTTTCAACCTTTTCAGAGTTCATTTGTAGGGCTTTTCAATTTTAGGGTCATTTAGCTCGATTTTTTTATTAAATGCATGAAAAATAGCAAATAAAGTTAGAAATGATTGAAATTTGAGGATGTGGCTTTGAATGGTGCATATTGACTCCCAAAAGTAAAAAAAGTTATTTCAATAAGAAGATTTTTTTCTACAAAATCAATTTTTTTAATTTAAAAATAAATAATGATGTCATATTTGGATTCCTCACATTTTTTGATAATAATGGATATATTATTTGTTGAATTTCGATTTATAGATTTAAAGATATTAATTATGTCATATGAATTGAATATATGGCAAAAAAATGAATAAAATAAATATTACTTATTTTATTTTCATAGAAATTCAATATTATTATTACTTATTTTGTTTATTTTAATAATTATTTGGAATTCAAAAAATTAAATAATGTGACATCAAGACCTAAGGGTTAATAGGATTGATAGCTTACTATTGTCAAGAAAACAACAAGTGCAGACTTGGAAACAAAGGATGATAGAACTCGAAAGTTAAGCGTGCTCGGGTTATAGCAGTGAGAGAATGGGTGACCGGCTGGTAGGTTAGATGATTTGGAGTGAGGGGTGATTAGAGATTAAATTGTCAAATAATTCAAAAGCAGCGAGGAGGGGTGATTAGAGATTAAGTTGTCAAATAATTCACATTTTTGAAAATCAGATTTTTTTAAAAAAAAATTCGAAAAAAAATATATTTAAAAAAAATATATTTAGTCTCAGTTTGTAATACCAACCAAGACTAAAGGTCCCGCTCTAGAAAACTGCCACGTGAAGGGTCTTTAGTCCCGATTCATAACACAACCGGGACTAAAGGATGAAGGCTTTAGTCCCGATCCTTTAGTCCCGGTTTTAAAATCGAAATTAAAGGTCCTCTAAAACCGAGACTAAAGGCCAGTTTTTTACTAATGACGTGGCATATATAACATATAGTATGGCCCGTCCGTGCAGCCGGATTGTCCTTGGAGTGTACTAAGTACTGTGGGTCGGTCCTGGCGTGACCACGACGCGCGTCCACCCAGAGCACACATCAAAAAAAACCCTCCTTCGTGCGGCAACTTGTGTTGTTGTGAAGGAGAAACGTCAAGCCTATCAGCGGTATACAAGCACGTCGTAATCGGGCCGACGTGGCGGCCTACGTACGGTGGGCGTGTATGCGGTTGGTTCAGTCGATTTTTTTCTTCTCCTATAGCTAGTCTTTTTTTTGAGGGGTTCTTCTCCTATAGTCTATAGTCTACTAGCTGACTTGCTGATGCACTCTCCCTCCTGATCGCGTCATGATCGCTGGGGGCCTCGCAGATGATAAACTAGCCTAATCATACACACTAAACTAACTTAGGAGGCAACAAATAATTTTTCAAGAAGAAGAAGAGAGGAGGCAACAAACAAACTGTTCTCTCAGTCAGCGACGGGCCTACCGCGGAGGCCCACAACGCCTAGGCATGTAAGACGTACTCTTATTTCCTTCATTTTTAAATATAAGTCTTTTCTAAAGATTTTATTATAAAAACTACATAATAATGCATATAGACAAATTGGGCATTGCTATGCGGCCAGCGAATCCTTTTAAAAGATCCGCCGCCTCACGAGCCGTTAGATTCGACGGATTAAACGGCCAAGCGGGACCTGTTAGTATTGTAACATAGACTGTGTTGCGAGAAATTTCGACAACACGGTTAATTTTGCAGAAAATTTTGCAACATAGATCAAGTTGCAATTTTTTTCGTTACATAGGTTTTGTTGCAATTTTTTTGCAACAGAGGTCTTGTTGTGAAAAAAAAATCAAATAAAGATCTCGTTGCAATTTTTTATTTTTTGCATCGGACGTATTGATACAAAGCTTTTTGCAACACATATATTGCTGCAGAAACACGCTGATGCAAAACAAGCAGCAAGCAGCGACACGTGTCATGCGTACGAGGCGGTAGACGCTGGCGTGCAATCCGCCGGCTGAAGCAAAGAGTTTTCCATATTTTAAAGTGTAGATTCACTAATTTTATTTCATACTCCATTCGTCTCAAAATAATTATCTTAAGCTTAGTATAACTTTATACTAGAGCTAGTATAAAGTTAAGACAGTTATTTTGAAACGGAGAGAGTATATACCCTCTTCGTTTCTAAATATAAGTCTTTTTAAAGGTTTCATTAGGAGACTACATACAGATGTATATAGACGCATTTTAGAATGTAAATCCATTCATTTTGTTTCATATGTGGTCTTTTAATAAAATCATTAAAAAGACTTATATTCAAAAAAAAAGTAGTCTATGGTGAAATCTTAAAAAAGACCCACGAAGGGAGTAGTATTTTCCCCGGCTGGCTGCGCGCGGGGCGTCGCCACCGTGCACCGTAGTAAACCAGCGGGGGATTCCCTCCTTCCGCCTTCAACCCTTTGTCTTTGTCCCGAGCGGCAGCACGCCCGTACCCACGCCGCGGATACGGACGAGCACGGGCGGGGAGATATTGCTCTCCGTGGTGCGCGCGGGTCGCCGTCAAGGTCTGGACGGCCGGCGCCACTAGCAGCTGCGCTGCGCTGCCTGGTCGAGAGGGGAATGATAGAATAGTCCGGCCTGATCTGTCTGTGGTCTCCGCCTTGTCCATCTGTGTGCTCCGCCCGTACAGAAAAGGATTCTCCGTATCATCCTTCCCTTCCCTGCGGCTTCCTGCTGGCGGTACCAGGAGTACAATTTTCTACACTATCTCTCGGAATGTTCGGCACGACCACAAGAGCGCTGCCAAAGTGCCAATGATTGGTGGCACGTGGACTGGATTTTTGTTACCGGGGCGTTTGCTTTTAATCTTCTTTTAAGGTGTGCTGTGTTTGCTCCTTTTGTGGTACTACCGGAAACACCGGGACAGCAAACATTTCAGCAAAAAGTGGCGCCAAAGCACGCAAGTCCTGGACTGGAGGAGGTCCGGAGTGGAGCGAGGGACGTGTGTTGGCCATGCATGCTGCACACTTGTACAGTAGGAGTGCGGAGAATTTGCCTATGCATAGCGAGGGGCTCCCACTTCCCAGGATACGGCGGCTTCTTCTCCACGTTGTTACTAGCTGCCGTGGAGTTGAGCCCGAAACTTCCGCAGGAAAAGGATGAAACCGATGCGGCGAGTTATTGGGAAGAAGGCAAACTGCTAGGTCGTCTTCTCTGTTAGAGCATTTCCAACAGCAGCGCAACGCGGACGCGTTAAAGTTTACTTTGCAACGTTCTATCGTCTAGAAAAACGCGATGGACAGCGCTGGCTTCAACAGTCGTGCTAAAATTTAGCGTGCATGCGTAGCTCCAGCAGGCGCGCTAAAATGCAACACGCGCGCCCTCGTAGAACACTCTGGACTAGATGTATACATATTTTTTATAAAACGATACATTCATCAGATAAAACGATAAATAGATATTTTTACATAGTTCGATAGATAAACAAACTACGATGCAACTACATAAAATTAAAATACAGTGCAAACTAGATAAAATACGGTGCAGCTAGAACTATTCCGAGTCGTCCTCATCATCATCCTCGATAGTGTTGTCCGAGGTATCGATCCATATGTCATGCCAACGATTATCGTCTACCGTGAAGATCGCCGGCCCACCTGCTTCAACGGAAGCGCACTGCGATATCGCCAGTGCCTTCCGCCGACGCATGTTTGCTTGCTCCGCGCGGCGCCTTGCCGTCCTTTTTCGCCCAGTAGGCACGCTCATTGGCGACACCCTCGGTGGCGCCGACGCCACTCCACCATGGCTCGCTCGTCCTCCTCGGTGACGAGGAGGCGGCGCTGCCGCTAAAGGTGCTCCGCACGGTCCTGGTACGTGATAAGACAAAGCGAAGGGGTGACAGCCTGCGCCTGCTCGCACGTGTAGACGCCGCGGAAGTTCATCTGCGACTAAGGCCTCTCTAGGCGCCACGCCGCCGCGTCGTACGCGCAGGCGGCCTCGTGCGCTGTCCCGAACGTGCAGAGGCCGAGCCGGACGTCGTCAGATCGGATCTCGGCATAGTAGGTGCCGCCGGGGCGCTAGCGGACGCCGCGGTAGCTAGACGATCCCCGGCGGCACGGAGGCATGGTGGTGCGGTGGTGGCGGGGCGAGGAAGCGGCGAGCAAGCGGCAGAGGGAGCGAGGAGAGAGCGCGTGGCAGTGTGGAGGCCGCATGGCAAGCGCCGCAATTTATAGGCGCGCCGGAAGCGGCGCGCCAAAGCTAGGGCGCGAGCTGCCATCTTTTCATCGCACGCGCAATTGTTTCCCGCGCGCTGTACTTTCCCGCCACCGCTGGAGCGCGCGAAAACGTTCCGCGCGCGCTAAAGTGGCAGTTTACCTCACACGCGTCTTTTCGTACGACTGTTGGAGATGCTCTTAGACTACTCACAATAGGGAGTAACATAGAGTAGTAACATGCATATGTTATTAGTCTAAGTTACTACGGATAATAACATATGAGTAGTAACATTGAGTCTTTCATTTATTAGCTTATAGACTCATTTTGTCTTGGAATGCGTTATGTTACTCATAGCGATAGTAACATGCTAAGTAACTCAATTTCTCTCTCTTCTAATTAATTAAATGCCACATCATACTTTTTTCTTAGATGACATCTATGTTACTACTTATGTTACTCCCATTATGAATAGTCTTAGGCGACTTATTTATCTATATATTAAATTATATTTCCTATTGTTTAAAGCCTCGCAATCAATTGAGGTTTTTGATTTGAAATTGAATCATCAGATTTTGACCGGATCAACAATGTCTCAAGAAACTCTCGCACTCAATTCTTTTAGTTTATTATGTCTGGAGATTTTCCAATTAATTGAGATATCCAACTTTGTTTGTTTCATAATTTTGATCGAGTCAACAAATTTTAAAATCAATCGGAAGCAACCGACGTATAGCAACATATTAATCCAGCACACCCTCTCACCACAGAGAAAAAACGAAGCGTCAACATGTAATATTGTAACACCAAAATTGTATATACACACACCGACGCAAAAAATGTTCACACATGAGTATGGATTGTTTAGCAGATAACACATAATAACACCGTCAAAGGCCCATCAAAACACCATTTATAAATAAAATAAAAAACACACTGCATCATCTCCCCCACTTACCAAACCATATGCTTCCCCAGGTCCCAAATATAAGGTGTATATGTTTCTTAAAAAGTTAAATTTATTTAACTTGGCCAGTTCAGAGCCAAAAATACCGATCTCCTTCAATTCTCAATAAATAAAATATTAAAATTCATCTCCTGATGAATCTAACAATACCAATTTAATATAATGAATATTGGTATATTTCTCTATAAATTTAGTCAAAAGGGGTTTGTCTTTAAAATATATATATTTAATCGGTTTTTGTAATTTCCAAACGTTCAGATTTTGTCATGAGATCCGAACGCCTCGGATTTCGTCCATCTCCAGATGGTGCGTTCGCGCGCGTGTAAGGCGATAACTGATCTAATCCTTTAATCAAGACGCGCATTGACGATTTTTTTCTCGGATCCGATTTTGTCGAGGTGTGATTAAGTTGGCAGCAGCGCCCCTCTGATTCAGTTTTTTCTGAGGACTTTTATCGTGTTAAAAAGAATGAGGAGGTGGGGATTTGACCCTAGTACCTCGTGATGCATCACGCCAGCCTTTAACCACTTGGGCTAGATTGAGTTTCGTGGTTAGATTGAGGTTAGAAACTATTTCTGCATCTACTAATCTAACGTGAAGAAAAAACATTTTTTTCTTATTGATTAGTTCCTGAACTTTAAACAAGAAAAGACATACTCTAGGAAGTAACCTGGATATCTTATGTGCATGTGCTACATATTCCGCTAACTTTCGTGTAAATAGCATGACAGCTTATACATCGCATACCTTATAATTTGGATACAAACACCGCAATAATTTTGATCTGAAGAAATAGCTGTTGACACATACCTCGGTAAGTTCTCTGTAAATTTATGCACCGAATACCTGACTTGATGACTTAGATACAAACACTGCGGTAACTTTGACACGGGATTTTTTTTATTGAAAACATACCCCGATCACTTGTGTGTAAATAGATGATAATATACACACCATGGACCTGGTAACTTACGTGCAAATATCATGGTAACCTTGAACCGGCGAAAAATATTTGTTGAAACCATACCCTGCTGATTTTTATGAAAACAGCGTGGTAATATATGCACCGTAGACCTGATAACTCAGGTACACACAGTGATAACTTTTAACATGGAGAAAAAGTTGTTGAAAACATGCATCGGTAACTTCGATGTAAATAACATGGTAATATACAAATCAATGACCTTACTTACGCACAACCACCGTGGTAAGTTTTGATTGGGAAAAAAATGTTCAAACATACCCACGATAATTATGTATAAATAACATGGTAACATACACACAATAGAGCTAATAACTCGTGCACAAATACCACAGTAACTTTGACTCGCCCCCCCGGGGGTATTTAAAAGCATACTCGTGATAACTTTTATGTAAATAGCTTGGTACTACATATTTTATACATGATAACTCGCGCACAAACGTCGTGGTAATTTTTACCCGGCCTGATAAAGAGATTGGAGAAATCAGTTTTATGCTCGGTAATATCTATGTGAACAACATGGTAACATATGTATCACATGTGTGATAACTTATGTAGCTCACACGTGGTAACTTTTGATCCGAAAAAAATCATCAAAACATATCAGATCTCGTTTTAAAGCTCTCGTCGTGACATATTTGTATGTGAAAACAATTTTTCAATCTAGCCGACGGTTTGAACTACAAAATATTTTAAAATTTTGAAATAGGAAGAAATCTAGGATGACATCAACTTTTCTGTTCTCTAGTTCATTTGTAGGTGGGGAGAAGATTAGAGGACCATTTTTATGCCCCGGTAATTTTTATATAAATAAGATGGTAACTTAGTTATTACATACGTGATAACTTGCTTAGCATGGGCTTGATAACTTTTGTCCTGAAAAATAAGTCGTCGGAACATATCAACATGGATCTAGTTTTGAAGGTCTCGTCGCGACGAATTTTTCATTGAAAAACGGATTTTCAATCGGAGCGACGGTTTGATATAAAACATTTTAAAGTTTCAAACTAGAAAGAATATTTGTTCACATCATCACCTTTTGTCTTTTAGTTGCATGCATGCATGTAATCATTCGTCAACTCATGCGTTCAATGAGCGCAACAAAGGCAAACATGATTTGTATGCAGGATTAGCTAGTATAAAAATTCGTTCGGATCTATTACTAAATACCTAACATTTGTTATGTATCACAGTCCATATTTAATACATATTATATTTTGAAACGTAAGAATTATTTTTCTGTATGAAAACCCAACGACATCAACAACGTAGTAATGCACGCTTAACCCTTCTAGGTAAGATATCATTGCCCCTATATTTGGAGCCTGCTGATGCATCCGGGGCTGTGGGGTCCCCACCAATGAGGGTGTGTCCCCTGGGCCAGTCATTTTTTTGGGTTTGAGAAGGTCTTGCCTTGTATTTTGTTTCTCTTTCCTTTATGTGGTTTTCGAACGGTTTTAATACTTTTTTTGTTTTTCCTTCAGGTTTTCTTTTCCCTCTTTAGTTACTTTTGTATCTTTTCTCATGCTAATGCATGATATTTATTTAAAGTCATGAACACTTAAAAAGACTATGAACAAATTGCCGAATTTACAAGAAAACTAAATTTACGAACCTTCTTTATATTTGTGGACATTTTTAATACACATATTATTTTCCATTCGCTATATATAAAAAATCTATTTAAAAAAATACGTGAATTCCTTTTATTTATTGAACTTCACCAATAAAAAATAAATTAGAAAACATTTCTGAGTTGGAAGTGGAGCAAGCAAAATGATGGCCAAGCAAGCGAGCGGAGCACGGGCCGAGGTAAGAGAGAGAGAGAGTGAGCTTCATGGGTTAGCCCGCACTATAACTACGATTCCACGGTTTTAACGTGGAATAAGAGCTTCCATGGGCCCCACACAACCATCATCGGTTGACATCAACGCCAAAACATGTAATGACTCCACAACCACACATTTAACAAATCCACTCTCCTCAAAACAAAAACCGTCTCCAACGGTAGCCCAACACAATAAATTAATGAAAAAACACTGCCAAAACATAATTAAAACCCAAGTCAACGTAGATAAAACCGAAACGAAACAGTCGACCACAATAACCCACTAGAGAGAATTGATCCTAGGAGTGAAGAATGGTGTGATGAAGCACACATTAGCCTCTAGTTTGACTCTACGCCAAGAGCCATAGATCTGAAGTTGAGGTCCATGCATTTTTAGGCCTTCAAAATAAACATTAAAGCTTTTTGCAATACATAAACAAAATATCACATCATAGTGAACATTCTTCAAAATCTGCATAACAAATTCTAAAATCGTTGGGACTTAAGGAGGATCTAAGTGAATAGAGACTTCACCAAAACTGTTTTTGATGGGCACATGCGAGAACAAGTCATAAAAATAGGGCGCACTACACCCCCCTCTTACCTCCCCCCTTTATCTTTTATTTTCAATCTGTTCACTCCAATCGTCAGTTTGGTCGAGGCCGAGTCATGTTTGATTATCTATCAAACAACAACTATATACTAATAATTACAAATGCAAGGCATTTCTAGGCCCTCATCCTTAATTTCCCATGATTTTCTTGTTTTGCTTCTCCTCGCTTTTCTTTCGCAACCAACGTTGCCGCTAATGCTAACTTGAGTGTGTATTAAACATACAAACATACTGTTGTAGGATCGAAAGTATGTCTAGAGGGGGGGGGGGTGATTAGACTACTTGACCAAATAATTTTTTTTTCTTTTCCCAAATTTTAGTGTTTGCAGTATTAGCATTCATGGCAAGTCAATTTCATCCTACACATGCAAGTCTAAGAGTATAGCAGCGGAAAATAACAACAAGCATGAGTAAAAGGGATAGGATAGGAAAATCAAACACAATTATACACACGATGATTTTCCCGTGGTTCCGATAGGTGGCGCTATCGTACATCCACGTTTATGGAGTCTTCAACCCATAGAGGGTAACGGTCGCGAGAGTCCACGGAAGGCTCCACCCATAAGGGTCCACGAAGTAGCAACCTTGACTATTCCATATGGATTCCGTCCACGAAGGACTAGCCTCACTATGGATAGATCTTCACGAAATAGGCAATCTCCTTGCCCTTACAAAATTCTTGGTTCACTCCACACCATGAAGTAGGAGGCTTCCAAGCGAGACCTAACCAATCTAGGAGGCACCACCCTCCAAAAGGTAATAGACTCGGTAATGACGATGAACCCCTTGCTCTTGTGCTTCAGATAATAGACTCCTTAACACACAATCACTCTCTCACAGATTTGGCTTGATGGAAGAGATGGGATTGGTGGAAAGCAACTTGAGGAGGCTAGAAATCAAGATCCATATGGTTGGAATGGAAGATCTTGATCTCAACACAAGGGTATGTGGTTTTCTCTTAGAAAATCTGATAGGATAGGTATGGAATAGTTCTAAGTGCTTCTCTTTCGAGTAGGGGTGGTGGAGGGGTATATATAGGCATCCCCAAAATCCAACCGTTACCCACAAAATGATCAACTCGATGACACCGATGTGTTAATCTCGGTGGTACCGAAGTGATCAAAAGGTGACAACTTTTGAATCTCAGTGAGACCGATATATGAAACTCGGTTGCACCGATAAGGTGACCAACGGTTAGATTTCCAATCTCGGTGACGCCGACCCAACAATCTCGGTGGTACCGAAAATGTGAATTTGCGTAACAGAAATTTGGCAACCTAAACTCGATGGCACCGGTATGGAATCGGTTGCACCAAAGTGGCTAGGGTTTGGCTGAGTCTGTCTAGGTTCTGGAATCAGTGGCACCGGGATAGGAATGTCGGTTGCACCGATTTTGAACGTTTGTCTATAGACAGACTTTGGTAGGAGAGCTTGTGGATGTTTTTGGTGACTATCACTTGTGCACGATGAGCATTTTGTTCACCAACAAAACCTTACCCCTTTTAATAGTATTGGCTTTCCTATGGACTCAAAGTGATTTCTCACAAATGCAAAATGTAGAGTCCTCTTGCTTGAAGCTTGGCCAACCTATTTGCTTGCATCATGGGTTAATTCCACAATCCTTTTGCCATCCCTATCATTGAACTCTTCCTGAAATATACTTTATGAAAACATTAGTTCAATGACTTATATGCTGTTTTTAATTACCAAAACCACCAAGGAAGCAAATGTGCTTTCAACTGCCCATTATATTTTTTTCTCCTTTGCTTTCTTTCCCATCTATTGTGGCACTCCTTTTATCGGCGGCTCCTCCCATCTCGATTCATGACGCGATCCACAACCATTGCTCTCATACCACCCACCATCTACCGTTATCGCATGATCATCTGTCGAACCTACACACATGTCAATTATACATACATGGCGTGTGTGGCACCTCCATTTCCCACCGCCTTTCTTCCCCGGACACCTACCTCACCGCCGATGCCGACTCGTGTCCGATTCTCCATCACACACGCAAACACACATAAATAACCATAAATAAAGGGTTCCCCTTCCTCTTCTGCTCCTTTTTCGCTCTTGCAATCTCCACACTCTTTCTCTTACCCTACCTCATTGTAGAGGCATCCTTTTATCGACGGCTCCTCCTCTTCTCGCTTTATTATTGGATCCGCGGTCGTTGGTACGCCGTGCCCCTTCATCCGCCGCCATCGCAAGCAGGAGGCACCGAGGCGGGACAACAATTATCATCCCGCCGTCGACGAGGTTTCGATGGTGTTGAATTCAATGGTAAGCTTCCTTTCCCTACTTCGCCCCTCCCCTTTATTCGTGCTCATGCTTATGCTTTGCCCTTCCGCTTTCCCCTCCTCCCAAACCCCCTCGACTACCAATTGAACGGCGGGAGCAGGGCACCATTAACTTCTTAGAAAGAGGGATCAACAAATATTTTTTTCATTGTTTTTTCTTTAACTTTTTTATGTGATCACTTTAGGGCATCATTTTTGTTCATTAAGGGGGTCTATAGCACTTTATTCTTCCCCTTTATTGCTACTCCTGCTTTCGCTTTGCTCTTTTGCCGGTCTCCTCCTCCGGCACCGCCCCCTCCTCTTCATCCAACCCCGGGTTGATTGGCGGGAGATCATTCACTATTTAGGAAAAATAGTTAATTTTCGTCCATTACATACCCCCTTTTCTTTTCTTTTGGTAGGATCAATCTGGGATCATTGGTTTTATCCATGAAGGAGGGTTTACACCAAGAAGCAGAAAAGGAGAACATCTGGCCTAGGAAATTTTGTCTATCAGCATGGGGGTCAGTACGATCTTGCCTTCTCGTACTGCGCGTCAGCCTGCCCTTCTGGCCTAAGAAGTTTTGTCTCACTCCATCCATCCTTTCCACTGCGGCGCCGCCCTTTCCTTTCAGATAGACATCGCCTTCTCCTCTGCCACAAGAAGCTCTCAACGGTTGCAGACTCGTACAGGTGCCTCGATATTCCCAAAGATGGACACGTAGGTGTGCCATATATGAGTGGCGTACACTTAATTTGTTGATTAGTGGAGTGGAGTAGAGAATAACGATGAGTACATGTGTGAATGTTTACATGGTACTCCACTAACATCCAGCACTAATCCCTTGCTTGATTGGGGAAAATTAATGTAGGAGAGACAGACAGTAGATGGGACAAAAGAAAGCTAGAGCTCCCCCCAAAAAAGAAAGAAAATAGAGCCTTTGCAAGCTAGCTCGACAGTTCCATTATTTTTATTTTTATTTGCTTCCCAAGGGGTTCTTTGTTTTTCCTTACCAGCTGTAGTTAATTGTGTCTAAACTTGGAGTTACTCGCTTCGAAACCACTTAAAATGCTGTGCAAAAGTTTGTTCATTAATTGTTGGCCCCTCTGCGTGCGTGCGTATGGATGAATCATGATGAACAAGGCCCCAAAGAGAGATTCTTCTCTGGAAAGATAATACTACCAACCACACAGTCTGAAAGCCAAAGGCAATTCGCAAGAGGAAAGGGACAAGAGAACATCTGGTTAATCTAATTATAGGCACTGAAATATCTTCGATTTTCATCATCGTCGATGGATCGTCGCCACAAGCTGGAACGGAAATCCAATCCGGACGGACGATCCATCTGTGTTTCTTTCCAACACGCGCGCAGACCCGAACGCTAGCTAGGAGTAGTACTCAACCCACCCACGCATGATCCTTCGATCACCACATGCATACCTGACCGTCTAAACTCTAATTAACAACGGGAGCCTCCCTGAGGCGACGACGACGACGACGACGACGGGGGCCGGAGACGCGTCCCATCCGGCGAGGGCGGACGAGATCCGCGTGGACGGATCTCACGCCCTGAAGCAGGCGGCGAGGTGGAAGTGGAGGTGGCCCGAGGAGGAGCCGTGGTGCTGGTGGCCGCCGGAGACGAGGCCGCCGGAGCCGCCGTGCCTGTGGCTGTCGATGATGGCCTGGACGCGGCGGAAGTTGTCGACGCCGCAGGGGATGGTGATGGCGCCCTGCTGCTGGAAGCCGTACTCCTCCTCGGCCTCCTTGAGCAGGCCCACGAAGAGCGGGTGCTTGAGGTAGCCCACCGGCACCACGAACCTCTCCTCCTCCTCCGCGCGGCCGCCCGGCCCCACCACCCGCACCGCCATGCACCCCTTGGGCGGCATCGACGGGCCGCCGCTCGAGCCCCCCGCCGCCGACGAGTGCTGCTTCCTCAGCAGGCTCACGCCCATGTATCACCGTATGTACGCACCCTACCCCTGCAGCACCAAGAAAGAAAGGCTCGCTCGCTCGCTAGACCACGACGGACGGCGGGCGTCAGAGCGCGGGGGCTGGACACTGCTGCTGCATGGTGGCTGGCGGTCGAGGAGGGTTGCTAGGAGCTAGCTAGGGTTGGTGGTGGTGCCTGGCCCGTTGGGGTTCCTCGTCTCGGCTACGGCGCCCGTGCCTGCCTCGATCTGCCCGTGCCCTCCGCTGTGTTGTGTCCGGGAGGGGGCGGGGGCGCGTGCGTATAAGAGGCGCGGCGCGCGCGCGCCGGGCTGCCCCGTTTTGTTGCCATCCGCCGCTCCCTTTTCCGTATGTATTCCGTTTATCTTTTACACGGGTATATCGAAAATCTTGGCCCATAAATGTCGCACAGTGCGGTATCCGCAGGAAAATGATCTCCTGATTAATCCCCACGTTTATTGTTCAGCCATACAGTACTATGTTTATTATGTTTATTTCCCGTTTTGCGCCGATCTCGTGTAGTATATATTTAGGGCTTATTTAGTTGAGATTCTGTTTCCCCTCTGCATCCTATCTCGCCGCATTGCGCGCATTTATTTCGAAAGATATACGTAGATAATCAAAGATACATGCGACTATTATTGGCGTACTCTTTCCGTTCGATGAAAAATGTACATTTGGTTTAAAATTTGTTCACAAAATAATGTATTTCTATCTTCCCAATGCATTTTAAAGTAGAAAAAAATGCTTCTCTTCCATCTCACGATAATCAAGACCAATAATATTCTATACATGATCTTCTTAATTTTTACATGCACTTAGCTCATTGGGGGTTAGGTAATTAAAGAGGAAAGAGATGATGGCTTGCCCCTTTTCAATTTATTTTTTATTTTACTCCAAAATTTATCCTAAAATTTTATATGTACATTTTTCACCGGACGGAGGGATACACATTTCTGCGGAAAAAAGATTAGCGTGCGTGCCTTTTGAATGCGGAGAGGGGGCATCTGAATCTGATTATAGCCAGGCCAGGCTACCGTGTGTGTAGCAGCTGGCGGAATGCCGTGTGTTGCATCGACAGTCTTTCTTTGTGTGTGCGAGGGGGATCTCAAGTGCCGTGTGTCGCATAGTCTCTTGACACTTCGGTTGGCGATGCTATGGCTAGCTACTGCTAGAGTACAGGTTAGAGCTCGGTGGGCACTAAACAGTAAACACGGGCGCAGGTCGGTCCAGCCCGGTGAACAACAACGTATATACGTTTCTAAATATAAGTATTTTTAATTTTTTTACTATAGATTATATACATAACAAAATGAGTGAATCTACATTTTAAAATATGTCTATATACAACTGTATATAATCTTTAAAAACAGAGGGAGTACATCAATACATAGTGCGACATACATTATTATTTCCTTCGTTCCAAGTTACTCCATTCTTTTGAAATTATAAGATTTACCTTTTTTCTAAGTCCACTCATTTTTGTTCGTATATAGTCCATACTATATCCAAAACGTCTTCTAATTTGGCGGTGACATTTAAAGTCTAGGTTTGTTATGAGTCTACCTTCTTTATGTTTTTACTAATAAGAGAGGCTTGCGTTGTAATGGGAGAAAAAAATATCACACTCTTCACAATAACCATGGCTCAAGACCCTATAGGTTCACATAATTTATTTCAGCACATGACAACCCATCCGTGTTGCCACTTATCCTCCATCCATCTGACGATGTCCTGTACTATAAGGGTGTTAACCTGTACGTTCTATTGTCCATGGGCCAGGCTGATGACTAGTTAACAAGAAGTGAAAGGCTAACTGAAGATGTAGCCCTCGGCGTAATGAAGATGGAAACTGTCGAAGACTTGCCGTGTTCTTCAAGGAGAGTTCTAGTAGTCGGCGTGTTTATTTCTAGTTGGCAACCAACCATATGTGCAACCCAGGTACCCCCGGTGCATATATAAGCCGAAGGATTTAGTCTTTAGGGACACGATCACTAACCTTACGGTTTAGAACACAATCATCCGATCTCAAGGTAGATCATCTTGTACTCTGTACTCCATCACATCAATACAATCAAAGCATGACGTAGAGTTGTAGCTCTTCTAGAGGGCCCGAACCTAGGTAAAACATAGCCTCCCTCGTCTATTGTTACCATCGTTCTTAGATCCACAACTCGGGACCCCATACCCGAGATCCGTCAGTTTTAGCACTGACATTGGTGCCCCATACAGATCTCGCTGTGTGGCCACAAAGGGTCAATGGCTCGTCTCCAGATAAACATCGGCATCGGTTGTGAGGACATCTTTTTCCTCGGCTAGCTTTTCGAGTTCGACAACATCGTTCTTCATGCTAATTTGGCCGGCCACCTCGGTCGGGTAAAGAACTTCTCCCTAGGCCAGACTATCAGATTTGGGAGCTTGGAATATGCTGCTGACTCCCGTGGTGATCTAGCTCTCTCAAGCCGGGTGTCAGATCAACCGGAGATCCCCACGGATGCCACGGTCTTAAACCTGGATTCAACCTTGGACCCAAACTTTCGATCAGGTCTCACCTCGGAACCGACTTTGAGCTCGGATCCAACCAGTCTATCATCTGACTAGGATTTTACCTTGGCAGATCAACGCTCCGAGGCCACAACACAAGACCCGTCGAGCATATTACAGGTTAGTTCCGCCTACTGTCAAGAGATGGATCTGACAGATAACTCACTTTTAAATGAGATGCTAGATCGAATCCAGAGCCTTGGGATTTCAGACAGACACACTTGACCAGATTGGATCTACAATGTGTGTCTTGTCCCCTTTTGTCACTGGGATATAGAGCACCACAAAATTGAACCCACTACAATGCACTCCTCCGCCTAAAGATAAATCGATCTAGTTGTCCAAACGAAACCGATAGATCGGAGAAATTTGCAAAGCTACAACAATCATGCCTAATAGAATTCGAGAAGACTCAATTACTTTTAATGAATAATCTGATCATAAACCTGCAATTCATCGGATCCCAACAAACACACCACAAAAGAAGATTACATCGGATAGATCATCGCGAGAATCGCAAAAAACTTTGAATTGAAGATCAAAGAGAGAGAGAGGAAGCCATCTAGCTACTAATTATGGACCTGTAGGTCTGTGGTGAACTACTCACTAATACGTCTCCAACGTATTTATAACTTATGAAGTATTAATGACATATTTACAACATTCTTGAATGGTTTGGTGCACTTTTATATGGTTTTTATGGAACTAACCTATTAACCTAGTGTCCAGTGCCAGTTGCTGTTTTTTTTGCTTGTTTTTGGCTTTTCAGAAAGTCCATACCAAACGAAGTCCAAACGCGACACATTTTTTGTCGATGTTTTTGGAACGTAAGAGACCCCAAGCTTTGTGGGATGATCAAAAGACCCACGAGGAGGTGACAAGGCAACCTGGCGCGCCCAGGGGATGGCAGCACCGGGATACATTCTGGGCCCCTCGTAACTCCATTTCGCGTGATTCCAACTCTAAAATTTCTTATAAATAGAGAAGCTCATAGAAATAAACCTAGAACTTTTGCTCTGTCACCGCCAGCCTCTGTTCCAAAGTGATCTCATTCGAAGACCTTTCTGGCACCCTGCCGGAGGGGGTATTCATCGTTGGATCCCATCTTCATCATCCCGACAGTCTCCATGTAGAGGAGGGAGTACTTCACCCTTAGGGCTTGACATGGCTTGAGACTGCGTCGGTATTTCCCTAAAGAGGAAGGGATGATGCAACACAGCTATGGTAACTATTTCCCTCAGTTATGAAACCAAGGTTATCGAACCAGTAGGAGAACCAAGCAACACTATGTAGACGGTACATGCACACAAAGAACAAATACTTGCAATCCGACGCGTAAGAGAGGTTGTCAATCTCTCCACGGTAAAAGATAGATTGGTTTAACTGAGATTGGATAAATAGATCGCACAAGAACACAAAATAAAAAATGCGAATAAAAAGTGCAGCAAGGTATTTTTGGGTTTTTGGAATTGTAGATCTGAAAGCAAATGCGGAAAAAGGTAGATCAGAAAGCAATATATTAAAAAGATAGACCCAGGGGTCATAGATTTCACTTGTGGCTTCTCTCAAGAAAACAACACAAGGTGGGTAAACAAATTACTGTTGGGCAATTGATAGAAGATCAAATAATCATGACAATATCCAAGGCAATGATCATTATATAGGCATCACATCCAAGATTAGTAGACCGAAATGATTTTGCATCTACTACTATTACTCCATACATCGACCACTATCCAGCATGCATCTAGTGTCTTAAGTTCATGGAGAAACGGAGTAATGCAATAAGAATGATGACATGATATAGACAAGATCTATTCATGTAGGAATATACCCCATCTTGTTATCCTTAATAGCAACGATACATGTGTGCCTTGCTGCCCCTTCTATCACCGGGAGAGGACACCACAAGATCGAACCCATCACAAAGCACCTCTTCTCATGGCAAGAAAAATCGACCTAGTTGGCCTAAGTAAACCAAAGATTCAAAGAAAAAATATGAGGTTATAAATAATCATGCATATAAGAGATCAAAGAAGACTCAAATAATATTCATGGATAGAAACTGATCATGAACTCAAACTTCATCGGATCCTGACAAACACACCGCAAAAAGTCATTACATCAAATATATCTCCAAGAGACCATTGTATTGAGAATCAGAAGAGAGAGAGAGGAAGCCATCTAGCTACTGCCTACGGACCCGTAGGTCTATGGTGGACTACTCAGGCATCATCGGAGAGGAACCAATGAGGATGATGAACCCCTTCGTGATGGTGTTAGATTGCATCTCGTCATTCTTGAACTTGCGGCGGCTGGAATTGTGTTTCGTCGACTCCCCTAGAGTTTCTGGAATTTATGAGGATTTATAGAGCTGAGAGGCGGTGGAGGGGGGGGGGTCCCGTGGGCTGCACAACCTACCGGGACGCGCCTGGTGCCTCTGGCGCGCCCTGGTGTCTTGTGCGCCGTACGGGCCTCCTCTCAGGTGCTTCCTTGGCTCCCAAGTTGTCTTCTGGTCCCCAAAAAAAATCTCCAAAAAGTTTCGTGGCAATTGGACTCCGCTTGGTACTGATATTCTGCGAAGTAAAAAACAAGCAAAAAACAGCAACTGGCACTAGTCACTATGTCAATAGGTTAGTCCCAAAAAAATGATATGAAGTTGCTATAAAATGATTGTAAAACATCCAAGAATGATATTATAACAACATGGAACAATAAAAAATTATAGATACGTTGGACACGTATCAACATCCCCAAGCTTAATTCCTGCTCGTCCTCGAGTAGGTAAATGATAAAAACAGATTCTTTGATGTGGAATGCTGCCTAACATGTTCATCACATATTCTTTTCTTTTGTAGCATGGACATTTGGACTTTAGATGGTTCAAAGCAATAGTCTAGTTTTGACATGAAGACTGTAATACTCAAGCATACCAATAAGCAACCATGTATTTCAAAATATCAATATTAAAGAAAGTTATCCCTAGTCCATCACGCTCGATCAATTATCATTCATGAAACACACTCAAATATTAGCTACACCCAATGCACAAGTATGATCATAGTGCCCCCTAGTTGGTGTTTTATAAGAGAAGTTGGTGACTCAAATAAAAGTAAAAATTGCATAAAGTAAATAGATAGGCCCTTCACAGAGGAAGTAGAGATTTGTAGAGTGCCAGAGCTCAAAGTTTAAATTAAGAGAGAGAAATATTTTGGGTGGCATCCCTTTCCTGTCAACGAAAATGACCGAGGATTTTCAATACCTTTCCATGCCGGATATATCATAAGCGGTTCCCAAACCAAAAATAAAGTTTATCTCTTTTTCCACCATTCTTTCACAATCCATGACTAGCTGTATCCATGTGTACCATCCATACAAACACTTTCCAAGTAATTTATTATTTCATAACATAAAGTAAATTTCTTTTTCATTTTGGGACCGGGCATCCCTATTACCGCCGTACTCTCGTGCAATGACAAGTGAATACACACTCATGTTGAGAATAACACTCTAGTATGGACAAATATCAGTCACCCCCTTTCGCTTCATGAGCGGTACGAGCACACAAAAAGGTAATTCATTTTGAAAATTAGAGATGGCACATAAAAATTTGCTTGGAACGACATGGAAATACAGCATATAGGTAGGTATGATGGACTCATATGGCAAAAATGGGTTTAGGGATTTTGGATGCACAAGTAGTATTTCTACTTAGTATGAGTGAAGGCTAGCAAATCGATTGAGAGGCAACCAACCAAGAAACGAAAATTCTCATAAACGGGCATTAAGCATAACTAACACCGAATAATGCACCATAAGTAGAATGTAATTTCACTGCATAAATATTGACTTTTGTGCTTGCATAGGGAATCACAAACCTTAACACAAATATTCTTACTAAAGCATAATTACTCACCAACATAACTCACATATTACTATCGTCATGTCTCAAAACTATTACAAGGAATCAAGTTTAATTTGTCCAATGATCTTCATGAAAGTTTTTATTATATCCCTCTTGAATATCTATAACTTTGGGACTAGTTTAATATATTTCCATTGATTTTAACAAGCTCAAAATTAATTTAAGTGAAGAACATGAGCATAAAAATTTCACCTCTCAAAATAATATAAGTGAAGCATGAGAGAATTTCTTCAAAATTCACTAACTCTCAGATTAATCTAAGTAAAGAATGAGGGTATTTATTCAAAAATTTACTAACTCTCAAATTAATCTAAGTGAAGCATGAGAGTATTTTTTCAAATATATAAAGGACACCATGCTCAAAAAGATATAAGTGAAGCACTAGAGCAATTCAATAGCTCAATTTTTTGGGTGAGGCATATGGAGTAATTCTACAAATCATAGCTTAATTTTGTCTCTCTCAAATAGGTGTGTAAAGCAAAGGTACTTATGACAAACTAAAAATCAAATCAAGCAAAGACTCATATAATACAAGACGTTCCAAGCAAAACTCATAATATGTGACGAATAAAAATATAGCTCCAAGTAAAATACCGAAGGTTGTTAGAAGAAAGAGGGATGCCACTCGGAGAGTCCCCAAGATTAGTTACTTGTTTCTCCTTGGATATTATCTCGGGGTGCTATGGAATCCCCAAGCTTAGGCTCTTTTCACTCCTTATTCCTTCATCCATCATAATCTCACTCAAAACTTGAAAACTTCAATCACACAAAACTTAACAAAACCTTCGTGAGATCCGTTTGTATAATAAAGCAAATCACCACTCTAATTACTATTGCAAACCCATTCATATTTTATTATTAAATTATATCTACTGTATTCTAAATTTACCATGGCTTATACCCTCCAATACAAACCATAGATTCATCAATAAGCACACAATGCAACGAAAACATAACCTGTCAAAAACAGAATAGTCTGTAGTAATCTGTACTCTAACCATACTTTAGTAACTCAAAAAATTCTGACAACTTAGAAATTTATATATCAATCTTGTGTAAAAACTTCAGAATATTTCATCACTTCTGTGATTTTGAAAAATTCGGCTAGTAGACGCAAAAGTTTCTGTTTTTCAACAAGATCAAATCAACTATCGCGCAACATGATCTCAAAGGCTTTACTTGGCACAAACACTAATTAAAGCATAAAAAACAATCATAATAGTAGCATAATTGTGTCAACATTCAAGAACTGAAAGAAAAAGGTAAAAATAAATTTTATTCATTGGGTTGCCTCCCAACAAGCTCTTTCTTTATAGCCATTAAGATGGGCTTTGATTTTATTGATGCTCACATGAAAGATAGTAGTTGAAACACAAAGATATAATCATTTGGCATAAGACAAACACATTAAAGTCTAACATACTTCCTATGCATAGGCATTTTATAAGCAAACAAATTATCAAGACAAGAAATATCTAACATATGCATGGAAGAAGAAAGAAACAATAGCAATCTCAACATGAAGAGAGGTAATTTGGAAACATGAATATTTCTATAACCATATTTCCCTCTCTCATAATAATTACATGTAGGATTATATTCAAATTCAACAATATAGCTATCACATAAAACATTCTCTTCACGATCCACATGCATAAAAGTCTTACAATCTTCCAAGGTAGTGGGATTAACATTAACTAAAGTCATTACCTCCCTAAACCAAATTTCAATACCATTGCAAACATTATTATAATTATCTTATCCATCATTAGGATTAAATAAATTTTCAAGATCATAAGAAGCATTATCACCCAAATCATGATCATTACAATAAGAAGTGGACATGACAAAATTATCATCCCCAAGATTGTAGTTTTGCATATCATTGACATAATTGACATTAATAGAATTTAGGGTAACATCATTGTAATCATGCTTTTAAATCAAGGTTCTATAATGAATCACCTTATAAATTTATTCTTTCAACAATTCATCAAATTTTTCAGATTCATGATTTTCAAACAAAACTTCATAGACAGTGCATTCAACTCACTAGCAATTGGTTCATAATAATTTGGTCTTTTGAAAAGATTAGCAAGTGGATGAGGATCCATATCAATAGAATTTTAGCAAGTGAAGATGCAAGCAAATAGAAGGCACATGGCAACACAAGCAAAGATAGAAAACTAGCAAAAAGGCAAACGGAAAAGTGGGCGAATAAAACGTCAATTTTTTGTGAAGTGGGGGAAATGAAAATGAGAGGAAAATGGCAAATAATGTAAATTGCAAGGAGATGATATTTGTGATTAGGAACCTGATAGATGTTGATGATGTCTCCATGTCAACGGTGCCAGAAAATTCCATTAACGTGGCTTGAGACTGCGTCGGTATTTTCCCAAAGAGGAAGGGATGATGCAACACAACTACGGTAAGTATTTCCCCTAGTTATAAAACCAAGGCTATCGAACTAGTAGGAGAACAAAGCAACACTATGTAAATGGTACCTGCAGACAAATAACAAATACTTGTAACCCGACACATAAGAGAGGTTGTCAATCTCTCCATGGTAAAAGATAGATTGGTTTGTATGAGATTGGATAAATAGATCGCACCAGAACAAAAAATAAATATGCAAATAAAAAGTGCAGTAAGGTATTATTGGGTTTTTGGAATAATATATTTGAAAGCAAATGCGAAAAAAGATAGATCTGAAAGCAATATATTAAAAAGATAGACCCGATGACCGTAGATTTCACTAGTGGCTTCGCTTAAGAAAATAGCACACGGTGGGTAAACAAATTAATGTTGGGCAATTGATAGAAGATCAAATAATCATGATGATATCCAAGACAATGGTCATTATATAGGCATCACTTCCAAGATTAGTAGACCGAAACGATTCTGCATCTACTACTATTACTCCACACAACGACCACTATCCAACATGCATCTAGTGTATTAAGTTCATGGAGAAATGGAGTAATGCAGTAAGAACGATGACATGATGTAGACAATATCTATTCATGCAGGAATATACCCCATCTTGTTATCCTTAATAGCAACGATACATGAGTGCCTCTTTGCCCCTTCTTTCACTGGGAGAGGACACCGCAAGATCGAACCCATCACAAAGCACCTCTTCCCGTGGCAAGAAAAATCGATCTAGTTGGCGTAACTAAACCAAAGATTCAAAGAAGAAATACGAGACTATAAATAATCATGCATATAAGAGACCAAAGAAGACTCAAATAATATTCATGGATAGAAACTGATCATGAACTCAAACTTCATCGAATCCTGACAAACACACCGTAAAAATTCATTACATCAAATAGATCTCTAAGAGACCATTGTATTGAGAATCAAAAGAGGGAGATGAAGCCATCTAGCTACTGCCTATGGACCCGTAGGTCTATGGTGGACTACTCACGCATCATCGGAGAGGCACGAATGAGGATGATGAACCCCTTTGTGATGCTGTTAGATCGTGGTTCTGGAACTTGTGGCAGCTTGAATTGAGTTTCATCGACTCCCCTAGGGTTTCTAGAATTTCTAAGGATTTATAGAGCTGAGAGGCAGTGGAGGGGGGTCCCGTGGACCGCACAACCCACCAGGGCACGCTTGGGGGCCTCTGGCATGCCTTGGTGTCTTGTGGGCCCCACGGGCCTCCTCTTAGGTGCTTCCTTCGCTCCCAAGTTGTCTTCCGGTCCAAAAAAGTCTCCAAAGAGTTTCATGGCAATTGGACTCCGTTTGGTACTAATATTCTGTGAAGTAAAAAACAAGAAAAAAATAGCAACTGGCACTAGGCACTATGTCTATAGGTTAGTCCCAAAAGATGATATAAAGTAGCTATAAAATGATTGTAAGACATGCAAGAATGATAATGTAACAACATGGAACAATAAAAAATTATATTTACATTGGAGACGTATCAGGGCTGAGGGTATGTACCGGTAGCTATGTGTTTGATCTCTCTTTCTCGTATTCTTGAGATGCCACGATCTTGATGTGTCACGAGATTTGTTAATATAGTTGAATCATATGGTGTTTTCCCCTTGCTATCTTGATATGATGAATTAAGTCTTTCCCTTTGAGGTTTTGTTATGTTGGATTGGATTTCAGAACACTTGATATATGTATTACATGTGGATACCCGTGGTGACAATGGGGCATTCCATTGAGTCACTTGATTTATGTTTTGGTAATTAACTTGCGGATTCCCCTCACAATGAGTGATCTATGCACATAGGTTGATGCATGTTTTCATCCTACTTTCTCCGATAGAAATATCGGGATACTCTTTGAAGTTCTTTGTGTTGGATTGAATATGATGAATTCGAAATTGTTTGATGCATGTCGAATAATTAAGTCATGGATACTTGTGGTGGCATTGGAGTATCTAGGTGACATTAGAGTTGACTGATGCGTCATAGGTGTTATTTTAGTACGAACTCATGGGCTGTTTGTGACACTTATAGGGATGACTCAATAGATTGATCAGAAAGTATAACTTTGAGGTGGTTTTGCTGCCTACAACAATTTCATCTTATATTCTCGCTAGATAGGAATTTTGGAGTGATTCTTTGTAAGGATGGAAATAGGTAGGGTATGGGCAGGGTAGAGAAATACCATACCCATACCCGTATAGTGAGTGGGTACAAAATTCTATCCATACCCATACCCACGGGTATGAAACTTTACCCATACCCACACCCGATGGTTACCCATACCCATTGGGTACCGAACGGGTAGAACAAATAGTACACAAGTTGTTCACAATTTTACACTCGCTGATAGCACATTTGACACAAAAATAAATTATCTCAGCTTAATGACAGGTAGATAAGTACATGACCACTATTAAAATTTAGAAATTAGAACATACTCATAAGTCAATAGGAATAGACGGGTCACAGACAAATTACTGATTAATTAGAGATAAACTTAACATTAGTTCACAAGTGGGGAGGCGATGGGTATACCCACGGGTACAAGGCTATACCCGTACCCTACCCATGACTTAACGGGTAAAATATGGGTACTACCCATGGGTATAAAAGTGTTCCCATACCCGACCCATGTGGGTGCGGTACCCGCGGGTACCCATACCCGTGGGTAAAATTGCCATCCTTAATTCTTTGTCGCATGTTGAGGGATGGTTATATGATGCAATTACGTCAGCAGTGTTGAGAGATTGCACTAGTGAAAGTATGAACCCTATGCCTCATTTCCAAGCATTAATATATTGTTTACCTTGATGCTTACTACTTGATACCTTGCTAATTTTATTTATTCAAATTATAAAAACCTCTTTCTACTATCCATACTACATGTGTATCACCACCTTTTCACCGAACTACTGCACCTATACAATTTGCCATTGTATTGGGTGTGTTGGGGCCACAGGAGATTGCTTGTATTTGATTGCAGGGTTGTTTGAGAGAGATCATTTTTATCCTACACCTCTCACGGATTGATAAACCTTAGGTCATCCACTTGAGGGAAAATTTCTACTGTCCTACAAAACTCTATGCTTGGAGGCCCAATAGAGTCTACAAGAATAAAGTTGCATAGTAGACATCTAGCTCTTTTCTGGTGCCGTTGCCGGGGAGGTGAGTGCTGGAAGGTATATTTTTAGATCTTGTAATTGAATATTTTAGTTTCTTTTTTATTTCTAGCTTGGTTTTATAAAGAAAACTACAAAAAAATGGAATTGAGGTTGCCTCAAATGCTTTATCATTATAATGTCTTTCCTGATAATGATGGATCAGAAAATTGTGCCAAAGTGTTAGAAGAAGAATTCAATAAAATGTTTGGCATAAAATGTTTTAATGATAAGAATTATTGCAATGTTTTTAGTATGCTTTCTTTGAATATGAATAATACCAATGATGATTGCACTAGTCATGACAAAAATGTTTCTTACAAGCATGTCAATTTTTGTGGAGTGCATAAAGTTTGTGAAGACATGCCTTACAGGGATGATAGGTTTTGTAAGAAGCATAAACATGGTAAAACCAATTGGTTTCTTAAAGTGATAGATGAATTTGCTACAAAATTATGCTCTCTTCATCCCATTACTTGTGAATCTTGCAACAGGGTTGGTCATCTTAATTTCCAATGCATACCTTTTCATGATTGAATCATGACAAAATATTGTAATAACTTGATCACCGAACCTTATAATAAATTTTGTTTATTTTTGGCATGTGACTAATTGTCACATAAAAATAGTTTGTTTGGAGCATTCATATTCACAGACAATACTGAAACTAGTGTATAGGAAATCTATATGTTTTGCGTAGTAAATTGCAATGAGAATGCTTATATTGCTAACTATAGAAAGATGGGGAAACCAATAGAATATAAAAGTAATACTAATTAAATGGTAAAGATTTCCACTTTCCCTCCTATTGTCTCTCTGATGAAACAAATGTCGGTAAGGAGGTTCCTATCCAACCAATCTCATCAGTAAGAAGGTCGGAAAATTGATTAAACCCACACATGATGTTGTGAAGAAGAAAAGAAGAAAAAGTAGAGGTAAAAAGGTATCTCTCCCAAATAATGTTGCTCCTATTATTGTAGTACCTCATGAGGACGAATCAAATATAATTGTGGAATATGATACACTTGATGATGATATTGTTTTTTGGTCTTATGACACCATGTCCAAAGGAACTATTAAAGATGATTTTGTTATGCCTATTACTTGTTGTGATAATTGTGATTGGGAAAATAATGATACTTCTTATCACTTGAAAATAGTTTTGGCACCAACTTAGAAAATTATTATGATAATAATTGTTATACTATTGGTGCTATTCATACTATTAATGATGACAGTGATAATGCTTATGATATGCAAAACCACACGCTTGGGGATGCTATGTTTGATGAGAATGACATGTTTGAGAAATTATTTGCTGCAATTAATATTTGTCCCAAGCTTGGGGATGCTATGCTTACTGAAGATGATCTTTTTAGTATCCATACTTTGAATGATCAAATTTGTTATGATGATTGGATGCCTCCTATTTATGATGATTGCCATATTTGTTAAAGTGGGGTTGGAAGAGTGTCAACTTTAGTTAATAATTATCCCAATATTTTCGATGGTGATTAATATTATTATAATGATAAAAATGGATTTGTAGAGGTCATGAATTTATTTAGTAATGATTCCCCTATCTTGAAAGAGATTTCAGTTGACTATGATGAGAACAAAGTTGCTACTTATGATGTTTACTCTGATGATACTTATATTATAAAAAATAGTGATGATGATTCTTACAAAACTTGTCATAATTATGAATAATTTTTTATGGAACATTAATCTTTTAATGTGAAACAATTTATGGTATTTGAATTTCATATGATACTCCCACTATTACGAATGAGAAGAGAATTGCTTATGAGAAGAGTAATAAAAATTCTATTCTTGTGGATCATGATATGAATGCTTTATGTGATAGTTTTATTGTTGAAGTCATTCATGATGCTACTAAAAATTACCATGAGAGAGGAACATATGCTTGTAGGTATTGCAATAATATCAAGTTCCCTCTCTATGTGTTGAAAATCTTGAAGTTTTGCTTTGTTTGCCTTCATATGCTAGTTGATTCTTTTTCCCATGATTATTTGCTCACAAAATCCATATTCATAGGAAGTGCGTTAGGATTAAATGTGCTTGACATGTGATTCATGATGCTTTCTTTGTGTTTCAATTCTTTACTTCTATGTGAGCATCATTGAAATCATCATCCCTAGCTAAAAGGCATTAAAGAAACACGCTTGTTGGGAGACAACTCAATATATATACATACTATTTTTGTTTGTTCACATGACTAAGATATTGTAGTAATCATGTTTTGAGTGTTCTATTTGAATAATGTGCCAAGTAAAGCCTTTGGGATAATGTGGATACTTGTTGATTTGATTCTATGCAAAAACATAAACTTTTGCATCTAGTATATGAATTATGTGATTTAATGGAGCATTAAAATATTCTAAAATTTTGATAAATAATTTCTATGCACATCATCTGCATTTTCCTATTTTTTCAAAATTTCAAAGTTAGGTAAGTATGGTTTTAATCCAGATCTTTATAGACTGTTCTATTTTTGACAGATTCGGTTTTGCATGCATAGTTTACTTGTTTTAGTGTTTCCATAGCTTATATTGAGTGATATAAATTATGGGAATGGTATAATACAGTAGGAATTATGTGATAACAATTATGAATCTTGTCTTGGCAGTACCTAAGTGAATGATCTATTCTTATTACACTAACCCATCGCATGAGTTCCCATAAATTTTGTGTGATTCAAGTTTCCAAATTTTGGGTGAGGTACCAATATGGGGATAATAAGGAGTGGCAACACCCTAAGCTTGGTGATGCCCAAGGCACCCCAAGGCAATATTCAAGGAAGACTCAAGCATCTAAGCTTGGGATGCCCCGGAAGGCATATCTTACTTGGAGCTAAAATTTTATTCGTCATGTAATATGTGTTTTGCTTGTAGCTTCATTTGTTTTTGTTGATATTTGCTTGCTGTTATTTCATGTTTTCCAATAAAAGGTTCATAGAATTTCCTTAAGACATCTCAATTGCATGTTTGATGTGTGTTGTGCAAAAACATAAACTTTTGTTGTAGTGTTTGAATTTTGATATTTTACTAGAATGTGGATTTTTTCTGAAATTTTTACACAACATGGTCATATATATTTTTTATGTCCTAAATTTTCAAGATTTTTTTGAGTTACAGAAGTGTACCTTTGGAATTGATTACTACAGACTGTCCTGTTTAGACAGATTACTGTCATGGTTTTGTTATCTACTTGTCCTAATGTTTTCATGGCTTATATTGGTAGATATAAATTGTGTAAATGATAGTATATAGTAGATAATGTTTGAAAATTATTATGAAACTTGCCTTGGCAGTGCATAAAGTGTTGATTTATTGTTATGTGCACTAACCTATCTCACGAGTTCTTGTCAAGTTTTGTGTGGATGAAACCTTTAAGATTTAGGAAATTATGATATGAGAGGAATTAAAGAGACACAAGATCTCAAGCTTGGGGATGCCTAAGGCTCCCAAAGTCAATATTACAAGAAGTCTCAAGCATCTCAGCTTGGGGATGCCACGTTAGGCATCCCACCTCTCTTCATCAACGAATATCACTTAGCCTATGTTGAGCTTACGTTTTTATTCATTCACATGATATGTGCTATTATTGGAGTGCCCTTTCTGTTTTTTGTTGTTGTTTTAACTAATCTCAGATCTGAAAGTCTTTATTGAGAAAGAGTTCTCACATAGCTACTTGATTGTTTGACTACTCATTGATCTTCACCTATATCTTTTGAGAGTAGATTGACGTTTACTCTTGTGCTTCACTTATATCCTAAGAGTAAATTGTGAGTGAATGAAATATCATAAATATGAAATCACCCATGTTCTTTATGCTTGGTAGTAGTTTCACATTTGGTTTAGAAAGTAAAATCTATTGAAGTTTGACAATCATAGTATTGGTTGTACAAGCAATTTATGAATGATTAGTATAAGGAGGAGAACTTTCACATACAAATATATTACCTTTGACACCTTTTATGACTGTGAATACCCATTAATTATTTTCAACCTTTATCAAATTAGTTGAAGTTGGAGAAGGAAGAAAACATAATGAGTTATGTTTGGGTATATTCACATAGAAGTTATATTGTTATGGATCCTCCAACATGTGTTGCTTGTTTAGAACCCTTTGCTAGCTAAAACTTCGTACTAAGTAGAGATACTACTTGTGCATCCACAATACCTGATCCAAGTTTCTTCCACGAGAGTCCACCATACCTACCTATATTTGGTATTTCACTGCCATTCCATGTAAATTTGCATGGGCCACCTCTAAAATTGTCGTGGGGGGACGAACACCTATGGGATACGGAGGTCCCATTTCGGTTCGATGGGGAGACGGGTGTGCGCGAAGAGCAGGACGAATGAGCAGCGCGGGGAATTTCTACCCAGGTTCGGACCGCTCAAAAGCGTAAAACCCTACTCCTGCTTTGTGTATTATGGGTGTTCTTGGGTTCTAGCTACAGGGGCGCTGTGTGTGCCATAGAGCACAGCCGATACGCGTGTGAACTTGAATATTGGTCAAAAGATCCAAAAGTACCTCACTGTCATGCCCTGGGCCTCCTTTTAGATGACTAAGGGAATCCCAACGGTGACGTATAGTGCGTACATGAGGTGTATAGAGCTACAGTGCTATCATACCTAACACTAATGGTGTAAGACATGCACATTTAATGCTCCGTCTGGTGCCTCTAACCGTACATGGAATGGGACAGGATCCCGTCCCATCGGCACCGCTTAGCCCCTCCATCGCCGGCGTCTCGATACGTGCCCAAGTGGGGCGACACCTCGCCTCTGCGCTGGCGGTGTCTTGCCGGGGCTTTGCCTTGCCGGGGGCTGGAAGGCCATCCCGACAAGGTCTTGCCAGGGGTCTTGCCTTTGGTCTTGATTGTTTGGATGTTCTCTTGATTCTCTTGTATCTGCGTCTAGAAGTTCCCAGTCGGGCCTTGCCGCCAGAGTGGCTACAACTTCCCGTGCACGAATAAGGGACACTGGAGAACCCAAAACTCTAGTGCACCGACAGGAGCCCCCGGCCTGGGCCACACATGGTGCGAGGCGTTGTTGGGCTAGGCCCAAACAGTGCACGGGCACGCGTGGCAGGAGCCTGCGGTTGTAATCATTCCGCTTACTGCGCCTCCCCACGATGTGCGCAAGGTGCATGTCGTGAGATACGTGCGTGAAGCGGTAATAATTATTTTGATTGCTGCGTCAGGCCGTTTCCGCCACGTGCACCGCATGCATAGTGGGGAGCCAGCAATGGGCGCCCGTGACTTAAAGTCCTGGCCATGACAGAAACATCAGCACCATGGATTGGAGCAACGGGACGGTTGCTGTTAGCCCCGTGATCATGGGCGATGCTATTGGAGGAAGTGTGCGGTGACTCTTGAAGCGGGGGAGAGCCAGCCCCCGTGATTCCCCCTATAAAATGAGGGGTAGCAAGGACGATGCTCATCCATCCTTCCTTCCTCATCAAGCGTGAACCTCCAGAGCTTGCCCTTCCACCTCTTCCAAGCCTTGAGTGGTGCCCGCCCTTAGCCATGAATAGGGGGCAAGGGTGGCCTCCGTCCTCTACACCAAGGAGGAGTACCCGTCGAGATCATGACACCGCTTCGGTCGTAGAGGCGGAGGGTGACTCGGGTGCGCATGGTGGGAGAGGCGCGAGGGGTCGTGGTCGCCATGGAGGTCGAGGCCGGGGGAGGCGGAGCGCTGCTCCACCTCTCCATCCAACGCCAAGCCTCTCCCTCGAAGAGACCCACGCCGAGGGGACGGTGGTGGAGTTTGTACTCAACCTGCACGGTCCCCTTCGGAGCCACTTGCGCCTCCCTCACCCTTTCTCTAGGGCAATGGAGGTCGATGAGCCGCCCATTTTGTGGCTGCGGGCGCATGGCTGTTGTAATGGCGCCACATGGGTGGATGCCGAGTATCCGGAGAGTTGTGTCATGTTCTTCAGGTGCGGCTGGAAAACCTTTGCCCATGCCCACAACCTCCAGGATGGGCACGTCCTTCGTTTCAGAATGACGGAGGCCGATCTGCTCTCTGTCAAGATTTATGGGCACTTAGGCGTCCGCCTCAGCTGCTGCGAAGAGAGCTCGAGCAGAGCCGAAGGTCCCTCCTCGAGCAACAGTGACGAGGAGGACAGTGGTGAAGATGACGATGATGAGTCTGGTCTTCAGGCCATCAAGTCAGAATACGACGACCTGGACTCGGACTGACCGTTGGCCGCACCATCACCGTTAGCCTCGCGCCTTTCCTCCTCCCAGCAAGACGATCCTACCGGGGGTCCTTGTCCCGGGCGCTGCCTCATCTTCCAGCTGAATCTTTCGACAGGCCCGTGGACTTTGGCTTCTGCCCCCTTCTTGTCCACGCAGTGCTGGTATTCTCCTCTGCACAATGCTGGCCTCGGGGAGGCCAGGCTCTCGTTGGAGGCCCATTGCTATATTTTTCTCCTTGTAATCTACCTCCTCCTCTTATCTTTTTCTTCTTGTAATCTCCCCTAGGGGAGAAAGTCAAATAAAGATGTATTCAAGAAGAGGTGACATCTCATGTAAATTTCACCCTATTTGAATGACCGTATGTTATTCCCCTTGTTAGATTCCTCTTTGCATGGTGTTTTCCCTACGCTTTTTCGGAAAGACCTTGCCGGCATGTGTAGCCCTACCGGGAGCGCTTCGAGGAGCGGGTCCTTAGCAGCTTGCTGGCAGTGCTATTGCTGGCAAGACACCTTGACGTTCTTGCCATGGCCACTTAAGCCGTTGAGTGGGCTTGAAACAGACTAAGGGTGCGAGTGCAGCCACTTGAGCCGTTGAGCGGACTCGAAACAGAATAAGGGCGCGAGCGCAACCACTTAAGCCGTTGAGCGGACTCGAAACAGAGCAAGGGCGCCATTAATTACGGCAAGGTTCCTTAGCGTGCAGGTTTTCCATACAAAAGTTGAAATCGTCCAAGGAAAATAACTTCACAGAAAAAATTCGCTTAGGGTCTAGTAACTTATGTTCCCGTCGCTGTACTTTTTCCACTCCTTCCCACAAGATGCCAATCTCGGACGTCGCCGATGTCCATACCATCTCATCCCCCCGACAAACTTGCACACGAGAGAACCTTCTGTCTTTTAAGAAAAAGAAAGAAGATAAAATAGAGATGTGGAACCTTGACGGTCCGTTAGTACTTGCCGAGAATAGGCGTAATGCAACATCTTGGATAAGCATGCGAAACAAGTAAACATGGAAATCAACAACAGTTGCAGAACGCTCGGTCTTATTCAGCTGTGCACAGGGTCTGCGCCTGACTTTGTACGAAGGATCACATGCCTTGCCGGCAATACTCGTCCAACAGGTGGTTGCCGGGAGGCCCGGAAACTGCGCCTTATGGGTAGAACTTACGAAGATGCTCGATATTCCAAGAGTTGCTCATCGGAACGCCATCTTCGGTCTCTAGGCGGACTGCGCGAGACCCGGTGACTCGTACTACCCAATAAGGGCCTTCCCACTTTGGCGTCAACTTGTTTGAATTCTTGGCCGACCGAACACATCGAAGAACAAGGTTGCCTTCCTCAAGGCTTCAGGCACGACCTTTTCGGCTATGATAGCGGCACAAAGCTTGCTGGTAGCATGCAACTCTCACAGCAGCCCGAAGACGGTCTTCCTCAAGGAGTGTCGCGTCATCTGGTCGCAACTGCTGTTGCTCAAGCTCGTCATAAGAGAGCACTCGAGGTGACCCGTATATGAGTTCCGTGGGGAGAACTACTTCCGCCCCATATGCCAGGGAGAAGGGTGTCTGGCCGATGCCTCGATTTGGTGTCATTCTGATCGACGAAAGAACCGCCGATAGTTCATCAATCCAACGGTTTCCACACATATGTAGCTTGTCAAAAGTTCTTGTTTTAAGCCCGCACATCACTTCAGCATTCACCCTTTCCGCTTGGTTTTTGCTCCTTGGGTGATTGATAGAAGCAAAATAGATTTTGCTGCCAAGGTCCTGGACATACTGCATGAAGGTGCGGCTTGTGAACTGTGTGCCGTTGTCAGTGATGATCCTGTTGGGAACACCAAAGCGGCAGACTAGTCCTTTGAAGAACTTGATGGCTGACTGTGCTGTCACCTTTCTCATTGCCTCCACTTTTGGCCACTTTGTGAACTTGTCGATCGCAACGTACAAGTACTCAAAGCCCCCGATAGCACGGGGAAATGGGCCCAAGTTGTCGATCCCCCAGACCAAAAATGGCTAGGAGAGAGGGATTATTTGAAGGGCTTGAGCTGGTTGATGTAGCTTCTTTGAATGGAACTAGCATGCTTCACACTTGGTTACTAGCGCAGTTGCATCCTCGAGGGCGGTGGGCCAAAAGAAACCTTGCCGGAATGCCTTGCCGACCAGTGCTCTTGACCCTATGTGGGAGCCACATATGCCTCCATGTATCTCTGCCAACAGCTCCAGTCCATCCTCCCGAGGAATGCACTTCAATTTCACCATTTGGTCTCTTTCTGTATAGGACATCGTCCACAAACTGGTACATGTTGGACTACTTTCTTCGCTTCCTCTTGTTCCTCAGGGAGTTCTCCTGTTTGGAGGAACTGAACAATGAGTTGCGCCCATGCCGGATCCTGGGGCTCGACGGCAAGGACTAAAGGCACGTCTTCTACTGCGGGAGTGTTTGTCTCTATGACGAAGACCTGAGGTCTTGCCGAAGCATGTTGCCCCCCGACAAGCTTGGCGTCGTTCCCAGGAACTCCCTCACTGGCGGCTGCTGGGAGCTCTACGGGGAAGTACTGTCCGGAATTCAACTTTCTTCTTTTATCTTGCCTTGTTGACGATGCTACAAATGGCTGAGTTAGCTTGAGCACAAAAGTTCCTGGTTCCACAGGTAACTTGAGGGCAGCGCGCTTTGATAGCTCATCAGCAATGATGTTCTCCGCATGAGGAACGTGCTCTGTTTGTAGGCCATCGAAGCGCTCCTCTAGATTTCTCTTTTCATCCACGTAAGCCTCCATCAACGGGTTCTGATAATCCTTGTTGACTTGCTTGACAACAAGCTATGAATCACCTCTAACGATGAGCTGTTAGATTCCAAGGTCTGCCACGATCCTGAGACCAACAAGCAGTCCTTCATACTCTATCGTATTGTTTGTTGATCTCTCCCGGGGAAAGTGCATCTGAATCACATACTTGAGGTGCTCTCCGGTGGTTGCGACAAGCAACACGCCAGCACCGGCTCCTTGTAGGGAGAAAGCCCCATCAAAATACATGACCCATTCTTGCTCAGTTTCCTTGCCGTGAAGAGTTGTTTCTTGGAACTCTTCGTCTGGCATTGGAGTCCATTCTACAATGAATTCTGCCAGGGCTCTGCTCTGGATAGTTGAAGTACTTTCAAACTTGAGACCAAAGCTCGACAACTCCAAAGCCCACTCCACAATCTTGCCGGTGGCGTCTGGATTCCACAGAATCCGTTGCAGTGGAAAGCGAGTGACGACAGTGATCTCATGTGCTTGGAAGTGGTGGCGTAGCTTCCTTGAGGCCATAAGGAGACCGAAAAGCAGTTTTTGCACACCAGAGTACCTTGACCTAGCTCCCTGGAAGAGGGAACTGACAAAATAAATTGGCCACTGCACCATCTTCTTCTTCTACGTTGTTTCGTTTGTTTGTACTGACCTTGCCTTGCCGGCATCAAGACCTGCCGAGGGAGTTCCTAGCCCATCGCTTGGCGGTCGCCCCTGCCGTCGCCTCTTCGTGAGCTTCCCTCTGCGTCACCAGCGCAGCGCTAGCCACTTGATTCGTCGCCTCTAGATATAGCAGCAACGGTTCTTGTGGCTTCAGTGCGACTAGTGTTGGCAGAGAGGAGAGGTACTTCTTCAGATCCTGCAGCGCTGCCTCCACTTCTGGAGTCCATTTCATTGGACCTGCCTTATTCATGATTTTGAAGAATGGCAGGGTGTGCTCAGCGTATTTTGAGATGAACCTGCTTAGAGCTACGACGCAACCAGCAAGACGGCGTACATCCTTGACGCGCTTTGGTGCTTCAATCTGCTCAATCGCCTGGATCTTGTCAAGGTTTGCTTCGATCCCACGCCAAGACACAAAGAACCCGAGAAGCTTGCCGGACGGAACGCCAAACACATACTTCTCGGGATTGAGATTTAGGTTGATCTTGCACAGATTAGCAAACATCTCTTCTAGGTCTTGTATGAGTGTTGCCTTGTCCTTGGTTTTGACCACTATGTCATCCATATAAGCTTCCATATTCCTATGAAGCTGGGGTTCAAAACCAATCTGTACCGCTCTTGCAAATGTTGAACCAACACTTTTCAACCCCAAAGGCATTCGCACGAAGCAGTACATACCACATGGGGTGATAAATGCGGTCTTCTCTTCATCATCCTTCGACATGACGATATGATGGTAGCCAGAGTATGCATCGAGGAACGACAGCAAGTCACAGCCGGTAGTGGAGTCCGCAATCTGGTCGATGCGCGGCAAGGGAAAGGGATCTTTTGGACAGGCTTTATTGAGATATGTATAGTCAATACACAACCTCCATTTCCCATTCGCCTTGCACACTACGACGAGATTGGCCAACCATGTTGGGTGGAGCACCCCTCTGACTAGACCTGCTACTTCTAGTTTTCTAATATCCTCGACAATGAACTCTTATCTCTCCAAAGCTTGCTTCCTCACCTTTTGCTTGACGGGACGCACATGAGGATAGACGGCAAGATGATGCTCAATCACCTGCCTGGGAACACTGGGGACGTCAGACGGTTGCCATGCAAACACGTCGACATTCGCCCACAGGAAGGCAACGAGCACGCTTTCCTATTTGTCATCGAGGGTGGAACTTATGATGAAAGTTCCCCCCGGGCCATCCTCCTTGACGGGCACCTTTTTAGTCTTCGGTGGAGCTGCCTTGGATTTCTTGTTCTTGCTGGTGGAGCTCTCTGGCACATCGTCAATGGGAGCGCAACACTCTGAGGAGGTGCACTTGCCGGAATGCGCGCCAGAGGCCTTGCCGGTCTTCTTCCTCCCGGGACCTTCAACGGCAGGAGCAAGTGCCTTGGCGGCAGATGCTGCAACTGCCTCCCAGTAGAGTTGGTCGGCACAGACGAGTGCACCTTTCTTGTCAGAGCTGATCGTGATGACTCTCATTAGCCCGAGCATCTTCAACACATTGTAAGCAAAGTGGGCGGCCGCCATGAACTAGCCAGCGCTGGGCGGCCAAGGATACCGTTGTATGGCAATGAGATCTTGGCGACGTCAAAGACGATCTTCTCGTTCTGAAATTGATGTCACTATCAAATGTTATCGGTAGTGTGATCTTGCCCTTTGGCTAAGTCCTCCATGAATTGACCCCTTGGAATGTGCCTGTCGGCTTGAGATCTTCATCAGGGATTTTCAGCCTCTGGATGACGTCTAGCAAGATCAGGTTGAGGCTGGCTCTATTGTCGACTAGCATTTTCGTCACCTTTAGGTTGCAAATTATCGGTGAAACCAAGAATCGCACACACCCGACCACGGTTGTGCGATCAGGGTGATCCTCGGCGTCGAAAATGATAGGATTGTTGGACCACTTGAAAGGTTTCTGGGCACCTATAGACGGCTCCGCCGCATTAACCTCGCGTGCCCACTGCTTGAATTGGCGGTGGGAGGAATGCGACGAGGCACCTCCCTCGATGCACATCATCTCCGTAGCCGTTTGGAACTCATGCTCGCTGGACTCGTTGTCCTCTTCGTTGCAAACGTCATCCCCTCCTTCTTCGTCACGGCCTCGAGCAGGCCTCTCCTTCTGTTTCTTGGTCTTGCCGCGGCAACCTCCTCAGTCCCTGCGCTTCCTGCCAAACCCTTCCACACCGTTTTGGGCTTTCTCCTTATCTCGTCTCACGTACTCAGCCTTCTGCTTCTCGACGAGTTGCTCTACCTGTCAGCAGTTTTGGAGGTCATGAACCTTGGTGCGATGGATCTAGCAGTACTGCTGGTCAGAGACCTCCGTCTTGTCGGCGGCCGCCAAGGCCTGGCACGAGGTGCACCCGGCAACCTCCTTGCCGGGACTGTCAACCTTAGTTTTCTTGGCAGCATCGACGTTACCGGATCCCTCGACGGCAAGCACAATCTTACTCTTGCGCTTCTTGTTCCACCTCCATTTTTTCTTTGCCGGGGCGGTGTCGTCTTCGTTGTCGGAGTTGACTCCAACGCCAGCTTCTTCGCCAGGGATTCTCCTGTTGGGGAACGTTGCATGGGAAACAAAAATTTTCCTACGCACATGTAGATCTATCCATGGTGATGAGCATCTACGAGAGGGAGAGTGGATCTACGTACCCTTGTAGATCGCTAAGCGGAAAGCGTTAATAAACGCGGTTGGTGTAGTCGAACGTCTTCGCGATCCAAATCGCCGAGTGTCCCGCGATTTCATCACGATCCGTCCCGCGATCATAATCACGATCCGTCCTGCTAACTCATCATGATCCGTCCCGTGATCTCATCACGATCCGTCCCGTGATCTCATCACGATCCGTCTCGCGACCTTGATCACGGTCCTTCCGATCTAGCGCCGAACGGACAGCACCTCCGCGTTCAGCACACGTACATCTTGATGAAGATCTCCACCTTCTTGATCCAGCAAGAGGGAGCGGAGAGGTAGAAGAGTTCTCCGGGAGCATGATGGCGCTCCAGCGATGGTGGTGGAGCTATTCCGACAGGGCTTCGCCTAAGCACTGCAGAAATCTGATCTAGAGGAGAAACTATGCACTGGAGCAACAAGTAGCACGTGGCTGAAAATCTAGTGCCAAAAACCCTAAAACCTCTACTATATATAGGAGGAAGAGAGGAGGAGGCTTGGCTCCCAAGGAGCCAGCCCTTGGGTCGACCGAACCAAGGAGGAGAGGAGGATTCCTCCTCCAATCCTAGTAGGACTAGGATTCCTCCTTATTTTTGCCTTTTTTTTTTGCCCTTTTCCACCTTTTTCTCTTTGGGCTTTTCTTTCCAGCCGCATGGGCCTTGTGGGGGACTTCCACCAGCCCACTAAGGGATGGTATTTACTATCCCACAGACCATGTAGCCTCTTGGGTCGAAATACCCCTCCCGATGGTCTCCCGGTACATTACCAACACTCCCAGTACACTACCGATGAGCCCGAAACTTTTCCGGCGACCAAAACATGACTTCCTATATATCAATCTTTACCTCCAGAGCATTCCGGAGCTCCTCGTGACGTCCGGGATCTCATCTGGGACTCCTAACAACCTTCGGTCACCACTATACATAACTCTATACTACCGAAACGTCACCGAACCTTAAGTGTGCAGACCCTGCGGGTTCGAGAAGTATGTAGACATGACCAAGACACCTATATAGTCAATAACCAATAGCGGGACCTGGATGCCCATATTGGTTCCTACATATTCTACAAAGACCTTTATCGGTCGAACCTCTATGTCAAGGATTCAGTTAATCCCGTATGATGTTCCCTTTGTTCTTCGGTATGTTACTTGCCCGAGATTCGATCGTCGGTATCTCCATACCTAGTTCAACCTCGTTACCGGCAAGTCTCTTTACTTGTTCCGTAATACAAGATCCCGTGACTAGCACTTAGTCACATTGCTTGCAAGGCTTGTTGTGATGTTGTATTACCGAGTGGGCCCTGAGATACCTCTCCGTCACACGGAGTAACAAATCCTAGTCTTGATCCATGCCAATTCAACAGACACCCTCAGAGATACCTGTAGAGTACCTTTATAGTCACCCAGTTACGTTGCAACGTTTGATACACACAAGGCACTCCTCCGGTGTCAGTGATTTGCATGATCTCATGGTCATAGGAACATCTACTTGACATGCAGTCTTGTCCATCACACCATTCTCCTAACGATGTGATCCCGTTATCAAATGACATCTCATGTCCATGGCTTGGAAACCTTAACCATCTTTGATTAACGAGCTAGTCTATTAGAGGCATACTAGGGACATGGTTTTGTCTATGTATCCACACATGCATCTAAGTCTTCGATCAATACAATTATAGCATGGATAATAAACGATTATCATGAACAAGGAAATATGATAATAACTAATTTATTATTGCCTCTAGGTCATATTTCCAACAGTCTCCCACTTGCAATAGAGTCATAATCTAGTTCACATCACCATGTGATACACATTGTTATGAATCTAACACCCAATGAGTTCTAGGGCTCGATCATGCTTTGCATGTGAGAGAGGTCTTGTAGTCAATGGTTCTGCAACATTCAAATCCGAGTGTACTTTGCAAATCTCTATGTCAAACCGTAAACACTGCTACCACACTCCACTTGGTACTATTCCAAATGGCTGCTCCACTATACGTATCAGGATTGCTACCACGAGTCATCCGGATTGGTGTTAAAGCTTGCATCGACGTAACTCTTTACGATGAACTCTTTATAACCTCCATAATCGAGAAATGTCTCCTTAGTCTTTTTGTTACTAAGAATAATCTTGACCACTGTCCAGTGATCCACTCCTAGATCACTCTTGTACCCCTTGATGGACTCATGGCAAGGCACACACAGGTGCGGTACACAGCATGGCATACTATACAGAGCCTATGGCTAAGGCATAGGGGATGACATTCGTCCTTTCTCTTTCTTCTGCCATGGTCGAGCTTTGAGTCTCACTCAACTTCACACCTTACAAAGCAGGCGAGAACACTTCTCTTTGACTAATCCATTTTGAACTCTTTCAAAATCTTGTCAAGGTATGTACTCATTGAAAGTCTTATCAAACATCTTGATGTATCTCTATAGATCTTGATGCTCAACAGTTAGGTAGCTTTATTCAGGTCTTCCTTTGAAGATCACTTTTCAAATAACCGTTTATGATTTCCAGAAATTCCACATTATTTCCGAATAGCAATATGTCATCCACATATACTTATCGGAAACTCTATAGTGCTCCCACTCACTTTATTGCAAATACAAGTTTCTCATAAACTTTGTATAGACTCAAAAACTTTGATCACCTCATCAAAGTGTATATTCCAACTCCGAGATCCTTGCTTCAGTTCATAGAAGGGTCATTGAAGCTTGCACACCTTTTAGCATCCTTAGGACTGACAAAACCTTCTGGTTGTATCTCATACAACCTTTCCTTAAGGAAGGAAACGATGTTTTGGCATCCATCTGCCAGATTTCATAATTGAAACTACTAACATAATTCCAACAGACTTCAGGATCGCTACGAGTGAGAAAGTCTCATCATAGTTAACTCCTTGAACTTGCCGGAAACTTCTTTACGACAAGTCGAGCTTTATAAATGGTGACATTCATCATCAGCGTCTGTCTTCATTTTAAAGATCCATTTTTACTCAACGACCTGCGTCCAACGAGCAAGTCTATCAAAGTCTATTCTTAGTTTTCATATATGGATCCTTTCTCGGATTTCATGGCCTCTAACCATTTGTCGGAATCCGGGCCCATCATCGCTTCTCCATAGCTCGTAGGTTCATCGTTGTCCAACAACATGACCTCCAAGACAAGGTTGTCGTACCGCTCAGGAGCAGTACATGTCCTTGTCGACCTACGAGGTTTGATAGTAACTTGATCCAAAGCTTCATGATCATCAACATTAACTTCCTCTTCAACTAATGTAGGCTTCACAGAAACAAATTCCTGTGCTGCACTACTCTCTGGTTGAACAAAGGTTCAACAACCTCATCAAGTTCTATCTTCCTCCCACTCAATTCTTTCGAGAGAAACTCTTTTTCGAGAAAGGACCCAGTTTTAGCAATAAACATTTTATGCTTGGATCTGAGATAGAAGGTTTACCCAACTGTCTTTAGGGTATTCTATGAAGATGCATTTGTCCGCTTTGGGTTCGAGCTCATTAGGTGAAAACCCTTTTTCACATAAGTGTTGCAGCCCCAAACATTAAGAAATGACAACTTAGGTTTCTATCAAACCATAATTCACACGGTGTCATCTCAACGGATTTAGATGGTGCCCTATCTAAAGTGAATGTAGTTGTCTCTAATGCATAACCCCAAAATTATAGTAGAAAAACGATAGGAGACATCATAGCAAGCACCATCTTCAATAGAGAAACACACCATCACACTATGGTGTTCCAGGTGGCGTGTTTTGTGAAACAACTTTCACATTGTCTAAAGTTGTATGCCAAACTCGTAACTCAGATATTTACCTCCACGATCATATCGCAGAGATTTTTATCTTCTTGTCACGATGATCTTAAACGTCACTCTGAATTCGCTTGAACCTTTCAAACAATTCAGACTTGTGTTTCATTAAGTAAATATACACTATATCTACTCAAATCATCAGTGAAGGTAAGAAAATAACGATATCCACCGCACGCTGCAAGACTCATTGGATTGCATACATCAACATGTATCATTTCCAATAAATCACTTGCCCGCTCTATCTATCTGAAACGGGGTCCTTAGTCATCTTGCCCAAGAGGCATGGTTCGCATGTCTCAACCGATTCAAAATCGAATGAGTCCAAAGATCCATCAGCATGGAGTTTCTTCATGCGCTTTATACCAATATGACATTTAGCGGCGGTGCCACAAGTATGTGGTAATATCATTACTAACTTTGTATCTTTTGCCATCAATGTTATGAACATGTGTATTACTACGATCAAGATTCAACAAACCATTCTCACTGGGTGCATGACCATTGAAGGTATTATTCATGTAAACAGAATAACCATTATTCTCTAACTTAAATGAATAACCGTGTTGCAATAAACACGATCTAATCACGTTCGTGCTCAATGCAAAACACCAAATAACATTTATTTAGGTTTGTCACTAATCCCGAAGGTAGAGAGAGCGTGCGATGTTGATCACATCAACCTTGGAAACATTTGCAACACACATCGTCACCTCACCCTTAGCTAGTTCTCCGTTTATTCCGTAGCTTTTATTTTGAGTTACTAACATTTAGCAACCGAACCAGTATCCAATACCCAGGTGCTACTAGGAGTACTCGAGAGGTACACATCATTAACACCTACATCAAATATACTTCTGTCGATGTTGCCAGCCTACTTATCTACCAAGTATCAAGGGTTGTTCCGCTTCAGTGACCGCTCTCCTCATAATCAAAGCACTTAGTCTCGGGTTTGTGGTCAACTTTGGGTTGCTTCACTAGAGCAGCAACTGACTTGCTATCCACGAAGTTTCCCTCCTTGCTCTTGCCCTTCTCAAAACTAGTGGTTTGACTAACCATCAACACTTGACGCTCCTTCTTGATTTCTACCTTCGAGGTGTCAAACATCGCGAACAGCTCATGGATCATCATTTCTATACCTAGCATTTTATAGTTCATCACCAAGTTCTAGTAGCTTAGTGACAGTGACTTGGAGAACTATATCAATCGCTATTTTATCTGGAAGATCAACTCCCACTCGATTCAAGCGATTGTAGCACCCAGACAATCTGAGCACATGCTCAATGATTGAGCTATTCTCTTTCATCTTGCAGGCAAAGAATCTTGTTGGGGATCTCATATCTCGCAACACGGGCACAAGCCTGAGATCCTAATTTCAGCTCTTAGAACATCTCATATGTTCCGTGACGTTCAAAATGTTTTGTAGCCTCAATTCTAAGCCGTAATGCATGACACACTAAACTATCAAGTAGTCATCAGAACGTGCCTGTCAGATGTTCGAAACATCTACAGACGACGCTAGAGGGGTTGGCGCACCGAGCGGTGCATTAAGGACATAAGCCTTCTGTGCAGCAACGAGGACAATCCTAAGATCATGGAGCCAGTCCGAAATATTGCTACCATCATCTTTCAACTCTATTTCTCTAGGAACATAGAAAAATTCAAGGGAGCTACAGCGCGAGTAAGTAATCTACAACATAATTTGCAAAGACACTACTGACTATGTTCATGATAATGAGTTCAATTAATCATATTACTTAAGAAATCCCAGTCAAATTGACATCCCTCCGGTCATTTGAGTGATACATGATCCAAATTCACCAACTCAAGTCCGATCCTCACGTGAGTTGAGGTGGTTTCAATGGTGAACATCATTATGTTGATCATATCTACTATATGACTCATGTACGACCTTTCGGTCTCTTGTGTTCCGTGGACATGTCTATACATGCTAGGCTCGTCAAGTTTAACCCGAGTGTTCTGCGTGTGCAACACTGGCTTGCACCCGTTGTATGTGAACGTAGAGTCTATCACACCCGATCATCACGTGATGTCTCAACACGACGAACTTTCGCAACGGTGCACACTCGGGGAGAACACAATTCATCTTGAAATTAAGTGAGGGATCACCTTATAATGCTACCGTCGTCCTAAGCAAAACAAGATGCATAAAAGGATTAACATCACATGAAAATCATAAGTGACATGATATGGCCATGAACTTGTGCTTTTGATCTCCATCTTGAAAGCACCGGCATGATCTCCATCGTCACCGGCATGACACCATGATCTCCATCAACGTGTCGCCATCGGGGTTGTCGCGCCCACCATGCTTCTACTACTATTGCTACCGTTTAGCGATAAAGTAAAGCATTACATAGCACTTAATGATTGACACGCAAGTCATACAATAACTAAAGACAACCCTATGGCTCCTGTTGGTTGCCGTACTCATCGACATGCAAGTCATGATAATCTATACATCACATGATCATCTCATACATCACATATATCACATCATGTAATTGGCCATATCACATCACAAGATACCCTGCAAAAACAAGTTAGACGTCCTCTAATTGTTGTTGCATGTTTTACGTGGCTGCTACGGGTATCTAGCAAGAACAATTCTCATCTATGCAAAAACCACAACGGTGATACACTAGTTGCTTTTCAACCTTCTCAAGGACCGCCTTTGTCGAATCCGATCCAACTAAAGTGAGAGAAACTGGCACCCGCAAGCCATCTATGCAACATGTTGCGGTTGAGGGAACCGGTCTCTCGTAAGCATACGAGTAATGTTGGTCCTGGCCGCTTCATCTCACAATATCGCTGAACTAAAACACGACCAAAGGAGGAAGCAATCTAAGCATCAACGCCCATAAACTCTTTGTGTTCTACTCGAGATCTCATTTACACGTAGACCTAGCTCTGATACCACTGTTGGGGAACGTTGCATGGGAAACAAAAATTTTCCCACGCACACGCAGATCTATCCATGGTGATGAGCATCTACGAGAGGGAGATTGGATCTATGTACCCTTGTAGATCGCTAAGTAGGAAGCGTTAAGAAACGCGGTTGGTGTAGTCGAACGTCTTTGCGATCCAAATCGCCGAGCTTCCCGCGATCTCATCACGATCCGTCATGCGATAATAATCACGATCCGTCGCGCGAACTCATCACGATCCGTCCCGCGATCTCATCACGATCTGTCCCGCGAACTCATCATGATCCGTCCCGCGATCTCATCACAATCCGTCTCGCGACCTTGATCACGGTCCTACCGATCTAGCGCCGAACGGACGGCACCTCCGCGTTCAGCACACGAGCAGCTTGATGACGATCTCCACCTTCTTTATCCAGCAAGAGGGAGAGGAGAGGTAGAAGAGTTCTCCAGCAGCATGACAGCGCTCCGGCGATGATGGTGGAGCTATTCCGGCAGGGCTTCGCCTAAGCACTGCAGAAATCCGATCTAGAGGGGAAACTATGCACTAGAGGAACGGGTAGCACGTGGCTGAAAATCTAGTGCCCAAAACCCTAAAACCTCTAGTATATATAGTAGGAAGAGAGGAGGAGGCTTGGATCCCAAGGAGCCAGCCCTTGGGTCGGCCGAACCAAGGAGGAGAGGAGGATTCCTCCTCCAATCCTAGTAGGACTAGGATTCCTCCTTATTTTTGCCTTTTTTTGCCTTTTCCACCTTTTTCTCTTTGGGATCTTCTTCCCATATACATGGGCCTTGTGTGGGACTTCCACCAGCCCACTAAGGGCTGGTATTTACTCTCCCACAGCCCATGTAGCCTCTTGGGTCGAAATACCCCTCCTGATGGTCTCCCGGTACACTACCGATGAGCCCGAAACTTTTCCGGTGACCAAAGCAGGACTTCCTATATATCGATATTTACCTCCGGACCATTCCGGAGCTCCTCGTGATGTACGGGATCTCATTCGGGACTCCAAACAACCTTCGGTCACCACCATACATAACTCTATACTACCGAAACGTTACCGAACCTTAAGTGTGCAGACCCTGCGGGTTCGAGAACTATGTAGACATGACCAAGACACCTCTATGGTCAATAACCAATAGCGGGACCTGGATGCCCATATTGGTTCCTACATATTCTACGAAGATCTTTATCGGTCGAACCTCTATGTCAATGATTCAGTTAATCCCGTATGATGTTCCCTTTGTTCTTCGGTATGTTACTTGCCCAAGATTCGATCATCAGTATCTCCATACCTAGTTCAACGTCGTTATCGGCAAGTCTCTTTACTTGTTCCGTAATACGAGATCACATGACTAACACTTAGTCACATTGCTTGCAAGGCTTATTGTGATGTTGTATTACCGAGTGGGCCCTGAGATACCTCTCCATCACACGGAGTAACAAATCCCAGTCTTGATCCATGCCAATTCAACAGACATGCTCGGAGATACCTATAGAGTACCTTTATAGTCACCCAGTTACGTTGCGACGTTTGATACACACAAGGCACTCCTTCGGTGTCAGTGAGTTGCATGATATCATGGTCATAGGAACATATACTTGACATGCAGAAAACAGTAGCAATAAACTGACACGATCATATGCTACGTTTGTAGTTTGGGTCTTGTCCATCACACCATTATCAAATGACATCTCATGTCCATGGCTAGGAAACATTAACCATCTTTGATTGACAAGCTAGTCTATTAGAGGCATACTAGGGACATGGTTTTGTCTATGTATCCACACACGCATCTAAGTCTCAGAACAATACAATTATAGCATGGATAATAAACGATTATCATGAACAAGGAAATATGATAATAACTAATTTATTATTGCCTCTAGGGCATATTTCCAACATCTCCTCCCTTCTTTGGCTCAGGCACATCTATCAGCCAGAGCATAAAGCTCGGCAATATCCCTGACCTTATTCATTGCCAGCTCTTCGCGCATCCTACGGTTGCGCACGTTCTGGTGGAACGTGCTAATAATAGTGGCATGATGAACGTCCGGGATGTTGTGATGCACACGGCTGAACCTTTGGATGTACTTGCGCAAGGTCTCGCCTTCTTTCTGGGGAATCATGTGCAAGTCACTTTCTAGACCAGGAGCTTGGTGGCCTCTGGTAAAGGCGCCGACAAACTCATGGCACAGGTCTGCCCAGGAGGTGATGGAATTCTTCGGAGATGCATTAACCATGACCTGATGTTGGGCTTGAGTACCAACAGGAAGTAGTTGGTGAGTATCTTGTCATTGCGAGATCCAGTAGCCTGCACCGCAATGGTGTAGATGCTCAAGAACTCTAACGCGTGAGTCTTGCCATCATATTTCTCCGGGACCTCTGGCTTGAACGTTCAGGATTTGGGCCACTGTTCTCACCGCAGCTCACGGGTAAACGCTGGGCAACCCACCTCGTAAGGTAGGCTGACAGGATACCCTGGCGCGGGTTTGTCCACACCAGGCCTATCGCGCTTATCAGATTGATGGCGTGCTTCCCGCCGTCACTCGATCATAGTCTGAGTGTCTTCTTTGCTTCGCTCCCGAGGAACTTGACAATGATCACGACGAGTCTGTGGATGGGACGACGCCGTGGAGTAACTATCGCAAGCGTCGGTCCGACGAGTCGGTGACCGGCGTTGCTGCTGTGGAGGAGAGTGCATCGTGGTCGCACCGCCTCCGTCCTTCTCACCGCTGGCACGAGCCGGCTCGGTGAACCAAAACTTATCGGCGAGGCTGAGGAGGTTCTGAATGGTGTCTCTCCACTCGTCGAGCTTCTCCGCAGCAGGAGGGAAGTTCAGGAGCAGTTGTGCCCGCGCCATTGCTTCTTCCGACGTGGTCGTCAGCGAATGACGTGAAGAACATGAGGTGCTCTGACTCCTAACCGTGTTAGAAGGAGCTCCATCGCTGTACCGTGATGGCACGCTACTCCCACTAGCATGCTGGCATGCATGCTGGTCCTGCACATCTTAGGAGCGATGCGCAAGAGCTTTTCTGTGGGGACGTTGGGAACCGCTGACACCGCGGCGGTGCTCTTCGTGCGTGTCCTGAGGAGGTCGCGGCGTACGTGCCGATGTGGGTGTCTTGGAGGGTGCCCTTCCATCCCTGGAGTTCACCGTACCGCCCGCAGGCGACATAGATCCGTCCTGGGACCTAGTGGTGCTAGGGTTTCTACCGCCACCGTGGGTGCAGGGTCTCCGCTCCCTGCTCCCATGTCCGCTCTGTCGCCCAATTGGGCGACTACGGGCACATCAGATGTGGAGGGCTCCACCGCCATGAAACCCTTCTTATTGGGAGCTATGGCGGGGATACCTATGGGATCAGCCGTGAAACCCTTCTTATTGGGCCCACTGACGCTGATCGTCAGACCAGATTTACGCAACCAATCCCCCTACCTGGCGTGCCAGAGATGTCGTGGGGGATGGACACCTATGGGATCAGTAGGACCCCTTTCGGTTAGGCGGGGAGACAGTTGTGCGCGAAGAGTAGGACGAAGGAGCAGCGCGGGGGATTTTTACCCAGGTTCGGGCCGCTCAAAAGCGTAAAACCCTATTCCTGCTTTTTGTATTATGGGTGTTCTTGGGTTCTAGCTACAGGAGCGTTGTGTGTGCCATAGAGCACAGCCGCTACGCGCGTGAACTAGAAGAGTGGTCAAAATATCCAAAAGTCCCTCACTGTCATGCCCTGGTCCTCCTTTTATATGACTAAGGGGATCCCAACAGCGGCATACAATGCGTACACGAGGTGTACAGAGCTACCGTGCTATCATACCTAACACTGATGATGTAAGACATACACATTTAGTGCTCCGTCTGGTGCCTCTGACTGTCCACGGGACGGGACAGAACCCCGTCCCATCGGCACCGCTTAGCCCCTTCATCGTCAGCGTCTCGACACGTGCCCAGGTGAGGTGACACCTGGCCTCTATGCTGGCAGGGTCATGCCGGGGCTTCGCCTTGCCGGGGGCTTGAAGGCCATCCCGGCGAGGTCTTGCCGGGGGTCTTGCCTTCGGTCTTGATCGTTTGGATGTCCTCTTGATTCTCCTATATCTGCATCTAGCAGTTCCCAGTCAGGCCTTGCCGCCGGAGTGGCTACTAATGCTCATGCACGAGTAAGGGGCACTGGAGAACCCAAAACTCTAGTGCACCGACAAAAACCTTCAAATAATTTCTGTTTTGTATGCCTATACCGCTCATGGAGCAATCGGGGCGGTCAGTATCTTCCATGCTAAGTGGGTTATTCTCATGATGCATGTTTATTCACTTGTCATTGCTTGAGAGAGGCTGGTAAAAAGGATGTCCGGTCCTGCATAATACAAAAATAAATAAACAAGAACTCTCTCGAGAAAGTTGATTGTTTGGAGGGAACCCATGGATATGGCTAGCCATGGAATGTGTTTGAATAGTTGAGGGGGCGGTAAAAATTTCCATTCTATTTGGGAACCACCAGTGATGTGATTAGCATGGAAGATATTGAAATCCTTTGTCATGATGTTGGTAGGAAAGGCACACCACCCAAAATATAATCATCTCTGTTTTAATGAATGAGCTCTAGCACATAAGAAATTCTTTGTCTCCCTCTACGAAGGGACATTCTATTTACTTTTATGTTATTTACTTTTCATGTTAAGTCAGCTTCTTATTCCAACCTCAATCTCTAGTTGGCAAGCATCATGCGATGGGGAAAGATCCAAACACATATATCCAAGCAAATATATTTGATCATGAGTTATTATTGTTGATAATTATCTTTATGACAAGTGTGTTGGGAGGTGAAACATTAAGCCCCTATCTTTCTCTATGTTTGATGAATGATGTTTGTTCTAAAAATATGCTTTGAGTATTAGCAATCATAGAAGACTATATGATAATTGAGTATGTGAACCTCTTACTTAGAAAATAAGATGGACTATATTTGTTTGATGACTAATAACATAAGTTGTTAAGTTTCAAGAGAATGCATAGTTCGAACCATAACATGTGAACTGATTGCTACCTTATCATGATGAGTTCTATGAGAAAGAGTTTTTGTTTATGATACTAAAAACTTCGATTGAAGTTGATCAAACTTATGCACTATGTTAGCATTCACACTTCATAAATTATTTCTTTTATCACTTACCTACTCGAGAATGAGCATGAATTAAGCTTAGGGATGCTGATACGTCTCCAACGTATCTATAATTTATGAAGTATTAATGCCATGTTTACAACAATCTTAAATGGTTTTGGTGCAATTTTATATGATTGTTATGGAACTAACCTATTAACCTAGGGCCTATTATCAGTTGTTGTTGGCTTTTCAGAAAATCCATAGCAAACAAAGTCCAAACGCGATGAAACTTTTTGGCGATTTTTTTGGAACGTAAGAGACCCCCGGAGATTCATGGGAGGATCAGTAGACCCACAAGAAGGTGACAAGGCAAACTAGCACGCCCAACTAGGTGGCTGTGTCGGGATCCTTGTAGGCCCCTTGTAACTCCGTTTCGCGTGATTACAACTCTGAAAATTCATATAAATAGAGAAACCCACAGAAATAAACATAGAACTTATGCTTCGCTGCCGCAAGCCTCTGTTTCAAAGTGATCTCATCCGAAGCCCTTTTCTGGCACCCTATCGGAGCGAGAAATCATCACCAGAGGCCAGATTCATCATCCTGGTGGTCTCCATGTTGAGGAGGAGTAGTTCATCCTCGAGGTTAAGGGCATGTAACAGTAGCTATGTGTTTGATCTCATTTTCTCGTATTCTTGATGTATCACGAGCTTTGTTAATATAGGTGAATCATATGGTGTTCTTCCATTTCTATGTTAATGTGATGAATTGAGTCTTTCCCTTTGAGGTTTTTTATGTTGGACTAGATTTGAGAACACTTGATATATGTCTTGCATGTGGATACCCATGGTGAAAATGGGGTATTCTATTGAGTCACTTGATGTATGTTTTGGTAATCAACTTGCATATTCCCGTGACATTTGGGTGATCTATGCAAATAGGTTGATGCACGTTTTCGTCCTAATTTCTCCGATAGTAATCTTGGGGTACTCTTTGAAGTTCTTTGTGTTGGCTTCAATATTATGAATCTAAAATTATTTTATGCATGTCGAATAATTAACTCATGGATACTTGTGATGACATTGGAGTATCTAGGTGACAGTAGATGTGATTGATATGTATCCTAGGTGTTATTCTAGTACGAACTCTAGGGCTATTTGTGACACTTATCGGGATGGATCAATAGATTGATTGGAAAGGATAATTTTGAGGTGGTTTTGCTACCTATATCAATTTCATCTTATGTTCTCCGCTGGATACAAACTCTGGCGTGATTCTTTGTCGCACATTGAGGGATGGTTATATGATTCAACTATGTTCGCACTGTTGAGAGATTGCAATAGTGAAAGTATGAATCGCAGGCCTTGTTTCTAAGCATTAATACATCATTTTGATCATTGTTTACTACTTGCTACCTTGATGTTTTTATTTATTCAGATTATAAAAACATGTTACTACTATCCATACTACACTTGTATCACCATCTCTTGGCCGAACTAGTGCACCTATACAATTTGCCATTGTACTGGGTGTGTTGGGGAAACAAGAGATTGCTTGTATTTGATTGCAGGGCTGTTTGAGAGAGACCATCTTCATCGTACGCCTCCTACTGATTGATAAACCTTAGGCCATCCACTTGAGGGAAATTTGGTACCGTCTTACAAAAAATCTGTACTTAGAGGCCCAACCGAGTCAATGATGACCCACAAGTATAAGGAATCAATCGTATAACCTTTCAATAAGTAAGAGTGTCGAACCCAACGAGGAGCAGAAGGAAATGGTAAGCAGTTTTCAGCAAGGTATTATGTGCAAGTGCTATGAGTAACAGTAATAGATAGTTTTGTAGCAAGATAATTCGTAACAAGTGACAAGTAGCAATAGTAGCAAAGGTCCAATAATGTAGCCTATTCCTTTCTATAGCAAAGGACAAGCCTGAAAGTACTCTTATATTAAGCAAGCGCTCCCGAGGACACATGGAATTTCTCTCTAGTCATATACATCATGTAGAGTTAATTCACATTTGTTACTTTGATAATTTGATATGGGTGGACCGGTGCTAAGGTGCTATTCTTACTTGAACAAAGAACCCATTTATGATCGGCTTCTCTCGCAAGAATCCGCAACTACAAAAGAAGAATTAAGATAATTTTGACCATAGCATGAAACGTGTGGATCCAAATCATCCCCTTATGAAGTAACACATAAACTGGGGCTTAAGCTTCTGTCACTCTCGCAACCAATCATCTACTTGTTACTCTGCAATGCCTTCCCTTAGTCCCATACCATGGTGAAGTGTGAAGTAGTCGACGCTCACATGACACCACTAAGAGAAGCAACAACATACACATCATCAAAATATTGAACCAATACCAGCTTCACATGATTACTTATAACAAGACTTCTCCCATGTCCCCAGGGAAAAAAGTAACTACTAACACATCATCAACATGTTCAAGATCAGAGGTTTAACAATGTAGATCAAGGATGTGAACACAATATCTTCCACCAAGTAAACCAACAAGCATCAACTACGGGATGTAATCAACACTACTAGTAACCCATAGGTACCAATATGTGGTTTTGAGACAAAGATTGAATACAAGAGATGAACTTGGGTTTGAGATGAGATGGTGCTAGTGAATATGTTGATGAAGTTTGTTCCTCCCATGAAGGATTAAGGGTTGGTGATGACGATGGCTTTGGTTTCCCCCTCCCAAAGGGAATTTTCCCAGGCAATATCTCTCTACCAAAAGAGCAAAAGGGCCACTGCCCAAGTTTCTGCCTCCAGATGGTGGTGCTTCATTCTGAAAGTATATTCTTGATTTTTTCTAGGGAAAAACACACCATATAGGAGAAGAGGGGGCAGACCTACTAGGCCCCCACAAGGCAATGGGCGCACCTAGGGGGTGGGTGCGCCCTGTTTTCTTGTGGCCAGCAAGTGCCCCCTATGGTATAATTTTGGCCTAATGATTCTTATATATTCCATGAAAATTCTCCATGAAGTTTGAGGTCTTTTGGAGTCTAGTGGATTTTCAGCCATTTTCTTGGTTTTCACGTCCAGAATTCTAGTTTCGAGTGATTTCCCTCTTTGTGATACACCTTGCATATTTAGAGAGAAAAATCATAAGAACTGTATCATAATGAGGAATAATGGACAAGAATAACATAAATACCAACAAGAATCCATGATGCAAAATGGACATACCAACACCCCCAAGCTTAGACCTCGCATGTCCTCAAGCAAAAGATGAACTCGATAATAATGACCACATAATTTGAGAGGGAGGTGTCGATATAAAAAGAATAGTTTTTCATCATATAACTTCTCAGAAACAAGTAACAATCTATCCAATATTATTGAAGCATGAAGCATAAACTTCATTAACAATCAACAAACTAGTTTGTAGTCATTAAGACAATCGACACTCATCATATTCCAGAGAAGAGTCTATGTAAGAGCTTTCATTCTAACAAGTTCACATACTCAACTATCCTTTAGTCTTCTATGATTTCTAACACTCATTACATATTTTTGGAGCTAACGTTTTCATCGGACACACAGGAAGATGGGGGCTTCATAGTATTTGCCACCCAGCTCATTTTCCTCAAGGATAATGCCAACAATAATGAATCATATCACCTATTTCCAACCAGATATATATACCAATACATAATGCTTGCCAATTAGAGAATTAATAGGTAGGAATAGGGATAAACATTATTGACTCGAGCATAAAAGTAATTATGTCAAAGTAAAAGATATGCCCTTTACAGAGGGAAGTAGAGGTTGTCATGCACTTTTTAATTTTGGATGTGCAAACTCTTAATGGAAAGGTACGTCACTTTAAATTGCCCCTTACGATAACAAACTTTATTATGCAATCTTTCGCTTTTATTTCTTTGCCATCACAAGATCGTACAAAGTTTATTTTACCTTACTATAAAAGATGATACATATTTAAGAGCATTTTTATTGCTTCGTGCACCAGTGACTACTTACTTGAAGGATCTTATTCAATCCATAGGTAGTATGGTGGACTCTCATGGAAAGAAACTAGGTTTAAGGGGTTATGGACGCATGATACATCTCCAACGTATCTAGAATTTTTTCTTGTTCCATGCTAATATATTATCACCCTAGGATAATTTTTGGGTATTATTTACCAATTTATAATATCTTTCGAGCACTAACCTATTGACCTAGTGCCCAGTGCTAGTTGTTGTTTTCTACGTATTTTTGAATCTTTAGAGTTACAGTACCAAACGAAGTCATTGCCATGAAACTTTTTGATGATTTTTTTGGACCAAAAGAAGACCTAGAAGCTTCGGGAGGAGGCCGAAGGATCCACAAGGGACCCACAAGCCAACAAGGTGCACCACTTGGGGGGGCACGCCTTGATTGCTTGTGCCTCCCTCGGGTGCCTCCCGATGCCCCTCTCTACCCTATAAATCTCTTTTACCCTAAAACTCAAAAAGCAGACCCGAAACACTTTTTCCGCCGACGCAAGTCTCTGTTCCGACGGGAGGCCATTTACACCTCCGTTCCGGCACCCTTTCGGAGGGGGAATCGATCACGGAGGGTCTCTTCATCAACCTTGCTACCCTCACCATGTTGTGAGTAGTTCACCAAAGACCTATGGGTCCATAGGTAGTACATAGATGGCAATCTCTCTCTCTCTCAATCTTAAATACAATATTCATCGCATCTTTGCCTTGATCTATCCGATGTAATCCCTTTATATCGTGCATTTGTTGGGATCCGATGAATTGTGAGTTTATGTTCAGATTATTCATGAAAATTATTTGAGTGACTTATGAAATATTATGATTCTTATTTGCATGATCATCATAGCTTTGTAATGCTTCCGATCTATTGAGATATTTTGGCCAACTAGATTGATATTTCTTCGATGGGAGTGGTGCGTTGTAGTAGGTTCAATCTGACGAGTTTCTATATCCTAGTGACAGAAGGGGACAAGTTGCGTCTTTGTGTTGCTGCTACTAAGGATAAAGGATGGGGTTTATTCATAATGATTGAGTTTACTTTGTCTACATCATGTCAATGTTCTCCAAGCATTACTCTGTTTTACTTAATACTCTAGATGCATGCTGGATAGCGGTCGATGGGTGGAGTAATAGTAATAGGTGCAGGCAGGAGTCAGCCTATTTTCTTATGGACGTGATGCCTATATACACACGATCATTTCCAAGAAAATCGCATAACTATTTGCTTTTCTATTAATTGCCCAACAATAATTTGTTTACCCACCATATCCTACTTTCATGAGAGATGCCACTAGAGAACTCTACGACCCCCAATCTCTATTCACTTATATATTTACAAACGCTTTCATTACCTTGTTGTTCTTATTAACTTATTTATTTTATTTTTCAATTTACAGTTATCTACAATTATTTACACACCTCACTTGCTTGCAAATAACGATTTCAAGGGGATTGACAACCCTCTTGTCGGTGTTGGGTGCAAGTTGTTTGTTCTTTTGTGTGCAGCCGCTAAAGACGATTGAGGATTGGTATTCCTATTGGTTCTATAAACCTTGGTTTCATAACCAAGGGAAATGCTTACCCACTTTGTGCTGCGATAACCCGTTCCTCTTCACGGAAAACCCAACGTAGATCACGAGTATCAAAGCACAAGTAGTATCTCTAGTTAGTGTGGTTTTTTTGGCTAGCAAAAGATCTAAAGCAAGCACCACATGTTATAGGATCCATGATAATATAACTTCCATGTGAATGTAAACAAACATAGTCATTACGTTGTCTTCCATGTCCAACATCAACACTCGATCATTATATAATATCTGGTGGGGGCTCACAATCATAAAAGATGTCCAAGATAGTGTATTTGTATATGAATCTCCTCTCCGCTATCATAATCTTGCATAGATTGTATCAGTGACTAATGCTATGTTTGTTTATTTCAAAACAACCTTTATCTAACATACTTCTTCTATGTGAATTCATTACTCCCCATGTGATTAGCATATGATTTTTCTATCTCTTTTATTTCATTTCTATGGTTGATGCATGAGAGTAAAGCAAGCAAACTCAAACTAATCTTTATTATATAACTCTCATACTCGATTACAAGGATAGATAGATCTAAAAGAAAAAGCTCTAAGCAAAGCAAATTTGAAATTTTTATTTCTCTAAATCATGACATAACTAAGGATCGAACTAAGATAGATTATAATTGTAAAAGTGATGGTGATACGATATCGGGACACCTCCCCCAAGCTTGAAACAAGCTAAGGGTGGTGCCCATACCCATGTACTCAAGCGTCCTTCTTGGGTGATGGTGGTGATGATGTAGTAGGTTGGTCCCCCGTCTTCCAATTCATAGGCTCTTTGTCATAGAAAGAGGATCGGAATCCTGAAACCAGTAGATGTGCTCATCCTTTTAAACCTGGATTCATACTCACAATTTTGGTTTTGCAAGTCGAAGTTTTGAGCTTGGAGATGATCAATCCAATCTTGAAGTTTGAAGAGACCCTCTCCCACATTCCTAGTGTCCATATTGTTCTCTCGGATGAATTCCATGATCATAGAGTGATCAACACCCAAACCACATTCAACTATCCCTTGGCACTGGAAGATTTTTTGCTCCACCGCTGCAAGCCTGGATTCCTCGCTCCGCTCCTTCTTTGGGCCTTGAACATATCGGATGTGGAGATCCTCCTCACGTGTCTCAATGGCTCGAGGGTGCTTCATCACCTCCGATGGGTAAGGGTTGATGACCTTCTCTAATAACTTATCCTTGGAGGAGCTTGACGGCGTCATGGCGATCTGGATTTGTCAGAAAAACAGCCTGAAACAAGATCAGAGGAGAAACTTGTGATGTGGTGGTCAAAACATATGGGAGTGTATATAATGAATTTTTCTAGGTCAGAATACATGTCCAGGAAGAAAACAGAGTCCGGGAGGCACACAAGGGCCCCACAAGCTATCATGGCGCGCCCAGGGGGTGGGCGCGCCCTGTTGCCTTGTGGCTCCCTCATGGGTCCCCGTGACTCATTTTTATTTTTCGAATTCTCTAAAATACCAAGACCAACATAACATATTTTTCTGGAATTTTTGGAGTCCTACCGTAGCACATAGCTACATCTTTTTCAACTTTCTAGAGTGTTCTGGGAAGTCTCTCTTATGTGTTCTTCCGGAGTCATAACTTGAATAATATTAGTTTCAACATTGATGGGCGTACCTGAGATATAGTGTTTAATTGTTTTCCCATTTACTACTCTCGGATTTTTTCCTTCAAATTGTTTATCTTAGTAGAGCCAGAGCGATAGACCTCCTCGAAAACATAAGTGCCTTCCCATTTGGAGAGAAGCTTACCTGCAAAAAAATCTGAAACGAGAATTTTACAAAAGAACTTGGTCTCCTACATTGAATTCCCTTTTTTGGATTCTATTGCCATGCCATATTTTTTTATATAAACAATTTGGCATTTTCATAAGCTTGTGTCCTCCATTCATCTAGTGAGTTAATATCAAATAACCTATTTTCACCGACAAGTTCGAAATCATAATTAAGCTCTTTAATTGCCCATTAATCTTTATGTTCTAACTCAAGAGGTAAATGACATTCTTTTCCATAGACCGTTTTATACGGGGGCATTCCCATAGGGTTTTTATAAGCAGTTCTATAAGCCCATAAAGCATCATCAAGTTTCTTAGACCAATTCTTTCTATATCTATTAATAGTCTTTTGCAAGATCAATTTTATTTCTCCATTGCTCAACTCAACTTGACCGCTAGACTGAGGATGATAAGGTTATGCATTCCTATGGTTAACATTGTATTTTGCTAGAAGTTTACGGAAAGAACCATGAACAAAATATGAAGCACCATCAGTCATTAAAGATCTATGGAGTCCAAACCTCGGGAAAATAACATCTTTAAGCATTCTAATAGAAGTGTTATGATCAACACTACTAGTTGGAATAGCTTCTACCTACTTAGTACCATAATCAACAACAACTAAAATATGAGTATATACATTAGAGGAAGGAAAATATCCCATATAATCAAAACCCCAGCCATCAAATGGTTCAATTGCAAGTGAACAATTCATAGGCATTTCCTGATGTCTACTAATGTTACCAATTCTTTGACATTCATCACAAGAAATTGCATAATAAACGAGCATCTTTAAGAAGAGTACGCCAATAGAAACCATACTGTAATACCTTGTGTGTAGTTCTATCACTAGCATGGTGCCCTCCGTAGTCCCTAGAGTGAAACTTACGTAGGATCTATCCCTGTTCATGCTTAGGTACACAACGTATAATAACACCATCTACTCATTGTTTATAAAGATGTTGGTCATCCCAAAAGTAATGTCTTAAATCATAAAAGAACTTTTTATTTTTTTGGTAGGTGAAACTAGGTGGTATATATTTAGCAACAATGTAATTAGCATAATCTGCATACCAAGGAGTACCATGGGAAACATTTATAACAACAAGTCGCTCATTAGGAAAGTTATCATCAATATGAAGTGGGTCATCAAGAACATTTTCAATCCTAGAAAAATTATCTGCTATGTGGTTTTTAGCTCCCTTCATATCAATAATGTGCAGATCAAATTCTTGAACTAAAAGCACCCACCTTATCAGTCTAGGCTTAGCATCTTTCTTTTCCAGAAGGTATATAACAGAATCATGATTAGTGTGAATAGTAACTTTGGAATCAACAATATAAGGTCTAAACTTATCACATGCAAAGACAACTCCTAAAAAATCCTTCTCAGTAGTAGCATAATTTCTTTGACGACTGTCTAGAGTTTTTCTAGGATAATGAATGACATTCAATTTCTTGTCTAGTCTTTGCCCTAGAACAACACCAATAGCATAATCACTAGCATCACACACAATTTCAAATGGTATATTCCAATCAGGTGGTTGAAAAATAGGTGCAGAAATCAAGGCTTTCTTAAGTATTTCAAAGGCTTCTACACAATCATCATAAAAAACAAAATGTATATATATTTTTAAAGAAGATTAGTTAGTAGCCTAGAAATCTTTAATAAAACGCCTATAAAAACCAACATGACCAAGAAAACTTCTTATAACTTTAATATCTTTAGGACATGGCATTTTCTCTATTGCATCAACTTTAGCTTTGTCTACCTCAATGCCCCGTTCAGAGATTTTATGCCCAAGTACTACACCTTCATTCACCATAAAGTGGCATTTCTCCTAATTCAAGACAGATTAGTTTCTTCACATCTCTGCAAAACTTGATCGAGGTTCCTCAAGCAATCATCAAAAGAAATCCTGTAAATGGAAGAATAATCCATGAAAACCTCAACAATCTTTTCAAAAAAATCAGAAAATATAGCATTCATACATCTTTGAAAGGTAGCAGGTGCATTGCATAAACCAAAGGGTGTGCGTCTATAAGCATAAGTTCCAAAAGGGCATGTGAAAGTAGTTTTCTCTTAGTCTTCTTTTGACACATGTATTTGAGAGAAACCATAATAACCATCAATACAACAAAAGTGTGTGTGCTTATATAACCTTTCCAATATTTGATCGATAAAATGCAAGGGGTAACGATCTTTTCTAGTAGCTTCGTTTAATTCCCTAAAATCAATTACCATCCTACAACCAGTTATGATTCTTTGTAGGATATGTTCATTTTTATCATTAGGAACAAAGGTTATGCCTCCTTTCTCAGGAACACAGTGAACAGGACTTACCGATCTACTATCAACAAGAGGATAAATTATACCTACCTCCAGAAGCTTTAGTATTTTAGTTCTTACCACTTCCTCCATCTTAGGATTTAAGTGTCACTGATGATCAACTACAAGTTTAGCATCTGGTTCCATATTAATCTTGTGCTGACATAGAGTGGGGCTAATGCCCTCAAGATCAGCAAGAGTATATCCAATAGCAGCCCTGTGCTTCTTCAAGGTTTTAGTAATCTCTTTTCTTCATACTCTGAAAGGTTAGCACTAATAATAACATGATATATTTTCTTTTCATCCAAATAAGCATATTTCAAAGTATTAGGTAATCTCTTTAGCTCAAACACGGGATCTCCCTAAGGTGGAGGAGGATCCCCTAAAATATGAACAGGCAAGTTGTGTTTGAGACTACGTGTTTGTCTAAAAAATATATCATATATCTCATTTCTTTCATTCATATGCATATCATTATCATGGTCTAGCAGATATTGTTCTAGTAGATGAGTAGGAGGTACGGAAATAGAAGCAAGACCAATTATTTCATCCTTACTAGGTAATTCTTTTTCATATTTTTCTGTCAAACTTAGAGAAATTAAATTCATGAGACACATCACCAAAACTTACTTTGATTTTCTCAGTAAACAATTAATTTCAGCATTAATAGTATTCAAGAAAGGTCTACCAAATATAATGGGACACAAACTATCTTGTTGGGAACCAAGTACTAAGAAATCCATAGGGTACTTTATTTTTCCACACAAGACCTCAACATCTCTAAGAATCCCAAGTGGTGAAAAGGTGTCTCTATTTGCAAGTTTAATAGTGACATCAACATCTTCAATCTCAGAGGATGCTATGTCATTCATAATTTCTTGATATAAGGTAAAAGGTATAGCACTAACACTAGCACCAGTGTCACATAAGCCATGATAACAATGATATCCAATTTTAACAGAAACAATGGGCATGCCAGTAACATGTTTTATTTTATCTAACTCATCCTCATTGTTTCTAATAGGTTTTGCAATTCTAGTAGCTTCAGCATAGAAATAAATAATTTTTCCATCAATATTATCAACTATGAGATCTTCAACCATAGCAATATTAGGCTCAACATTTATTTGTTCAGAGGGTTTAGATATCGTAATATAGATTTTATTAACCACAGTTGTAGCTTTAGCATGTTCCTTAATCCTAAGAGGAAAAGGAGGTTTCTCAGTGTAAGCAGTAGGCACAACTGGATCAACTTGATAAACAATTGTTTCCTCTTTAACTTTAACAAATTCCTCTAATGATTTTTCAATAGGTGGATGGTATTTTAACCACTTATCCTTAGGGAGATCAACATGAGTAGCAAGTGATTCACAAAAAGAAAATACTATCTCGGAGTCAAGCCAATATTTATTGCTAAACTCATGGAAAGTATCAGTTTCCATAAAAGATTTAACACAATCAAACTTAAGATCTATATCTGCCACATTACCTTTGTCGAATTCCCAATCTTCATAGTTGCAATTAATGCTTTCCAGAAGATCCCATTTGAATTCAATAGTCCTCTTCATGTAGGAATCAGTAGAAGAAGAATCGAGTAGTAATTGATCATCATGAGAAAGCCGAGCATATTTTTTTGTATAATCATTTCTCTTGAGATCTCATAGTTGGGTCAAGTGTGCATCATAGATTTAAGCCTCCCCCAATCTTGAGCGATGCTTTCTCCTTCATGAGGCCAACAATTATATATAAAGTTCTCATCACAATGGACTAGATGCATAGGATAAAACTTGTTACGAAATTCCAGCTTCAGGCATTCCAGTCACATGATCGAATGTCATCCAATAGTTTGTACCACATTAATGCTTTTACCTCCAAAGATAAAGGGAAAGAATTCTTCTTAACTTTGTCTCCGATAAACCTGCAAGCTTAAACAATCCAAAAATCTCCTTTACATATATCAAGAAGTAATCAGGATGAGTTGTACCATCATAAGGATTAGCTAGCAGTTCCTCTACCATACCCGAAGGAATCTCAGAATAAATATTTTTAGTAGGTTCAGTAGGTTGAGGTGCAATTTTTTCAACTTTTGTTCGAGGCGAAGATACCCCAAACAAGTCATTCAAAGGGTGACTCTCTATAGTAACAAGCAACAGTAAATTTCAGCACATATTGAAAATGTTTCATTACCAAGTTCCACTTACCAGAGGCGCTTCACCCCCTGGCAGCGACAAAAGAAAAGATTCTTCATGACCCACAAGTATGGAGGATCAATCTTAGTCCTTTCGATAAGTAAGAGTGTCAAAGCCAATGAGAAGCAGAAGGAAATGGTAAGCAGTTTTGAGCAAGGTATTCTCTGCAAGTGATGTGAGTAAGAGTGATAGATAGTTTTGTAGAAAGATAATTCGTAACAAGTGACAAGTAGCAATAGTAGCAAAGGTGCAGTAAGGTAGCCAAATCCTTTTTATAGCAACGGACAGGCCTGTAAGTACTCTTATGTTAAGCAAGCGCTCCTGAGGACACATGGAATTTCTCTCTACTCAAGTTCATCATGTAGAGTTAATTCACGTCGGTTACTTTGATAATTTGATATGTGGGTGGATCGGTGCTAAGGTGTTGTTATTAATTGAACTAACAACCCACTTACGATTAGCCCCACTCGCCAGCATCCACAAATACGAAAGAAGAATTAAGATAAATCTAACCATAGCATGAAACGTGTGGATCCAAATCATCCCCTTATGAAGCAACACATAAACTGAGGCTTAAGCTTCTGTCACTCCCGCAACCCATCATATACTTGTTACTATACAATGCCTTCCCTTAGGCCCATAACATGGTGAAGTGTCGTGTAGTCGACGTTCACATGACACCACTAGGAGAAGCAACAACATACACATCATCAAAATATCGAACAGATAACAAATTCACATGATTACTTATAACAAGACTTACCCATGTCCTTGGGAAAAAAGTAACTAATCACACATCATCAACATGTTCAATATCAGAGGTTTAACAATGGAGATCAAGGATCTGAACATAATATCTTCCACCAAGTAAACCAGCAAGCATCAACTATGGGATGTAATCAACACTACTAGTAACCCACAGGTACCAATCTAAGGTTTGAGACATAGATTGAATACAAAAGATGAACTAAGGTTCGAGATGAGATGATTCTGGTGAAGATTGGTCCTCCCATGAAGGAGAAAGCATTGGTGATGACGATGGATTTGAGTTCCCCCTCCCAGAGGGAAGTTTTCTCGGGAGAATTTCTTTGCCGGAGAGCAAAAGGGCCTTTGCCCAGGTTTCTGCCTCAAGATGGCGACACTTCATCCCAAAAGTATCTATTGATTTTTTATAGGTTAAAACACACCATATAGGAGAAGAGGGGGCTCGGGAGACCTGATGCCCCCACAAGGCAATAGGGCATGCCCAGGGGGCGCCCTGTTGGCTTGTGCCAGTAGGTGGCCCGCTTTGGTGTATTTTTGGCCCAATAATTCTTATATATTCTATAAAAATTCTACGAGAAGTTTGAGGTTATTTGGAGTACAATGAATTTTCAACAATTTTCTTGGTTTTTAGGCCGAGAATTCCTTTTTCTAGTGATTTACCTCTTTGTGTTGTATCTTGAATATTCAGAGAGAAAAAACAAAAGAATAGTAACGTGGAATAATGGATAATAACATAAATATCAATACGAATCCATGATCCGAAATGGACGTATCAATCTACAAGAATAAAGTTGCGTAGTAGACATCACTCACACATCATCATGGAGGCGTCAAGGTTGATTTAGACGGCCTCCATGATGGATCCCCCCTCCGACTGAGTACCGGAAAAGGCCTCCAGATGGGATCGCAGACGAACAGAGACTTACGGCGGAGGAAAACCTATTTTGGGCGACTCTCTGATTTTTTAGGGATAATTTGGAATATATTGAACTGGAATTAGGTTGGGAGGTGTCGACGAGCTAGGGGCACACCCTACCCCCCAAGGTGCTCCCAGGTGGCTCGTGGCCACCTCATGGGTCTTCTGGCCTCCTTCGAAATCTTTTTGGTTCTCTTCTGGTCAAAAAACAACTCTCGTAAACGTTTATCCTATTTGGACTTCATTTGATATTGATTTTCTGAAAAGTCCCAAAAATAGTCAAAAACAGAAACTAGCACTAGGCATTGAGTCAATAGGTTAGTCTCGAAAATGATATAAAATACCATATAAAGTATTTAAGATTGATAATATAATATCATGAAACAATAAAAAATAATTGATATATCGGAGACGTATTAGGTCCTCCATATAATAAATCAATGTGTTGTAGGCAATTTTCCAACTTGCATAGGCTTATGATGGAAATTTCACATGTAGATGTGTGTGAGTGTGTGTATAGACGACATACTATTCTTCGAAAGCAGAAAACAAACAAGCACAATCTATACAGGTTACAACTATTACGGTCTTGAAATTCCTCGATATGAATAACTCAAAACTATTTGAATTCAAAGTAAACTTTCAATATTTGTGCTTTCGAAATGATGATCTATGCCGCTATGATGAATATGGGTGGAGGGCAAGGTGTTAGGAAGTACGAAGGAAGAGAAAAATGAAAGAGTAGTTAGGGATACTAGAGGGGGAGGGGGCCTGAGTGCCAACAATGATAAAATGATGTAGGTGACAAAGCGACATTGACTATACTCATAGAGTGTTTAGTAATAAGCGTCTTGACTACTAAAGTGCATGCCTTCTCGAGGTGTAGCGACGGTCCAATTTGACGTTGTTGAGGGGATGGGATGGTCGACACATGAAAATGGTGGTAGATCTAAGAAGTGTGGCGACGACTAGGATAATGATATGAAGGTGGAGGAGAGGAATCGAGAGGCTGGCAATAATGTTGTGATAAATAGTGGAAGGGCTTCTCGGGCGGTGGCGATGGCCTAAATTTACACCTTGGAGGCAATGATGGAGGACAATGACTATGTTGGGGAGGTTGGGGAGCATGTCTATAGTGTATTGGGATCCTCTGCAGTGGCGCATGAGGCAGTACGATCGTAGATGTGCAGACCAAACCCCATATTACATCCACCCTACCGCATGGTGCAATATCCAAAGGATCTTGACCGACGCTGGGGGTAAGGAAGTAGAGCGGAGGTGACCAATAGGGATAATGAAGGCAGGGGGGAGTCAACAAGAAGAATGACGAAAGTGCGAGAGAGGCGACTGAAATAAAAAAGGAAAGAAAATGATCATGTTTGGCCATGCACCTTAGTTTTTTAGGTCAGCCATGTAACCCCTCTGATGTAATCGGTGTCAAGCCTAGTTATCTATGAAAGACAATTCTTTCACATTATTTGTTGGAACATCTGTGGCCTTGGTGATGATAAATGTGTAGATATCTTGTCCAAGTTAACTTCTCAACATTCTTCAATAAATTGCACTGCTTCAGGAAAGGAAACTCCAAAACCTAGTACTGTAAAAAATTAGATTGTTCTTACCATGTTTATTAGAATTCTATGAACAATTATTTGCCATTGGATTCGTGAGTCCTCTCTGCCTCAACCACGAAACACCTCACTCTAATCGGTTTCTAACACCACCAATTCACATCCTCCTGGCACTCACTTTCTTGGCATGAAAATCAAACGTAATGATCACAAATGTGTACACCCCATCCTCCAAACCATAAAATAAAGTCTTGCGCAAACTAAAAACATTGCACCCCATAATCCCCACCTTGTCTAGTAGTAGGTAACTTAACATAATATGCCTCACATGAAAAAATACCCCGACTTTCACTAAACTGAAGCTGAATTCTTCAGTTGCACCATTGATCAATTGGTTCTCTTAGAATTACCCCTAACCGATAGACTTTTCAGTTGGTCAAATATCTAATCTAACCTAAATCTTGAAAGATTAGATAGAGTGTTTCTTAACCTCGCTTGGGACAATATCTTTCTTAATACTAACCTCTCCTCTCCCATGCGATTCACCTCACATCTTGTCGCCCTACTCATCTCCATTTCCTAAAAAAATTCCCCTCTACCCGCCTCTCCCGTTTTGAAAAGTACTAGTTCTCATTCCCAGCCTCTAAAAAAAATTTGGGTGAAATTTGGTGGCCCATCACACTCCTCGAATATAGGCCTATAAACACATCGCTATTAACTCAGCTGATGCCCTTGTTGACAAATTAAAAGAACAAGGGCAAGTTGCAAAACCTTGCAAAAAACTAAAGCTCATCTATTTTGCCCCTTATCTCTCTTGGAAAATAACTATGGGCAATTGTCATCATTTGCACCCAGCACCCCATTAGACAAAAAATGCTTTTTGGAAACAATGGGAAAAATTAAAAGTGTCATTGATGAAGATGAATACGCTAGATTCTTTCACGCCTGAGTACACACCGCTTGAGGAAAAACTAAATTTCAGTTCTCCTAGATGAAGGCTCTGAAGTGTTTCTCTCAAAAAGCAAAAAAATAAATATATGCTCAAAAGCTTCTTTAAAAACCTTATTGGGGAAACAAAAAGGTTGTGTGGAACTTTGATCTCACATTGTTCTATGACTCAACTTTGCCTCGGTTTCAAGATCTGAACCTACGTTATACAGAACAAGAGATTTATGATGCCTTCCTGCACATGAACATGATTGTCTGTCGTGGCTCGGATGGCTTCGATAATCCCTCATTTCATCAATAAAATCACTCAATCAACAAAATTTTCCTTCCTTTCTTTAAGATTTACAGTATCTCACCATATACCTACAAATATTCAACTACGCCTTTATGGTGCTTCTCCCAAAGAAAGGCGGTCACTACACCATTTGCCTTTTGTCCCATCTCCATCCAAAATTGTACGCCCAAAGCGGTTTCCAAATGGAAAATCTTCAGCTTACAATGTCCTTAATACCACGAATTATTTATAATGACCAAATGGCTTCCTTCATGGACGGAACATCAATATAGTTTTTACATTGCGGACCTGCTAAGCACTTTCCACTCTCGGAAGGCCGCCACTTTTGTATTCAATATAGATTTCAAGAAGGCATTCAACTCCATCTCCTTGGACTCTCTCCTTAAAATATTACACAACCGTCACCCCTCCCTTTGTCACTAGATTTGGGGGATTATGGATATATGTAAGACTGCAGTTCTCCTCAACGGGTACTTGTCCCTAGATAAATTTCAAATGTGGACTAATACAAGGAGACCCTCTATCATCGTAACTTTTTTTTATCATTGTGGCTGATATACTTCAATGCGTGATGGAGAAAGGCTTCTCCCACCACATATTTTCCCACCCTCTAATCCATGAAAAGCCCTCCAGTTATTCTTCAACACAGAGATAATACACTGATTATTTTGCATGTATCCACTGATGCCGCACCCACTGTCAAACAAATTTGGGACTACATTTACCTTGGAACTGGCCTTTGTATCAACTTCAGAAAAAAAAATCATTTTTACCAATCTGCCCATACCTTAATATGACATCACATGTTACTGATGCCTTGACCTGCTCTCGAGAGGTTTTCCCACTCATTTACCTCAGGCTATCACTCCGCCACTGCCACCTTCAGCCTTTTGATCCGATGATAGACACTTCTGTAGATGACTTCCGCATTTGGGTAGCTAGGATGCTCTCCAGGTCTGGTACACTTACACTTCGTTCATCCATTCTCACCCCCTGGTCATGTATTTTATGTTAGTTTTTTGTTTACCATTTTTTTGAAAACTCTTGATGCCCTGGATAGGACCTTTTTTCTTGTCTAATGCGGAATCTTGCACGAGAGAAAAATTTCTTATCACTTAGAAAAATGCTTGTAAGACAATTTTTTGGTGGTCCTGGCATTAAAAATATGTAAATTCGAAAAAGCTACCAAAAATGAAATTTGCCTTGAAACTACAACAATGTATATTCCTTGGGTTCACTGTTACCAACACAAATACCCCCTGAACATTACATATAACCCCTCCAAACCTTTCGTCATTTGGAAGACTATAAACCACCAACTACAAACACTTATCAACCTCCTCACCTTTGTGATCACAATTAATGTCCTCCTGAACTTCTTCTGACTAGACGCCTGGTTGTTCAAAACACCTCTTCAAAAACCTTCCCACACCCTTTTTTGCACACCACGAACGACAAGGTCCTAGTGGGTAGCTATTTAGGAATTTGGCTTATTGACTAACCTTTGAAATTACCCTACTTCTGATTCCTCTCATGAATTGGATATTGTTTTGTAACTATTGCAGGATTTCCACTCTAGTAAGACAAATAATGAGCAGTCCCATGCATGGCACACCCTTCATGTCCAGGAATGTCTATAATGCCCTCACCCTCAAGTCAACTGTCGACAAAAACTATGACTTCATTTGGTGTGCCAAAGTTCACATCAAGGTGAAGATATTTGGTTGTCCACTTTTCAGGGATAGATTAAACTCTAAGGAGAACCTTCACCACAAAAATATTGTGGATTTGTCTTCATTCCCTCAATGTGATGCCCTTTGTGAAGATGCTTCTGACATCACCCTTCTTTACCCCGCCACCACTCAAGTGTGGATTCACCTCACGATAATACCTCCTCCATCTTTGGGGCTTCTTTGGGAGGCCATTCCACACTCAAACCTTGACCCCAACAATTGTCCATCAGTCGCCCTCACAATCATGTGTAAAATTTGGGAATCTTGCAACGCTCTTGTCTTTCGGGAGGTAAACCACCTCGCCAGGATCACCGCCAGGAAGATTGTATTTGAATTCTCCCTTAGGATCTTTTGGTTTAAATACATTGCCTTAATAGACGTGGCCACGTCGTGGAAGCTCTACCTCTCTTCTAGATTTGAATCCCTCTTGTAATATAAAAAGGTGGGAATTTCCCTCGTTCCCCCGATGACCACTCAAAAAAATAGCTTCACTAAATATATTATCATAATATGTATGTACCTGATGTTGTAGATATTAACATTTTTTTCTATAGACTTGATCAGACATAAAGAAATTTGACTTAAGACAACCTATGACTTCAAGTAATTTGGAACTGATAGAGTATGACCTAAAAGGTTAACCTATAATTCTCATGTGTGGGGGTATTAGTGCACCTTTTCTTAACTAAACTTATCTGTTTAAGTTTGTTCTGATGGTATCCTCTATTATATTTAAAAAGGTGCACATGTAGCTTATACATACCATAAATTATTGCATCGACACTGCCCGTAGAAAACATGTAGCTTAAACATATTGGATGTTGATATTTTCTCTGCAAACAGAGTCAAACTTTGCAAAGTTTTGTTGGGAGACGTAGTAGTAAATCAAAATTTTCCTACGTTCACCAAGATCTATCTATGGAGAAACCAGCAACGAGAGGGGAGAGATTGCATCTTCATACCTTTGAAGATCGCTAAGCGGAAGCGTTACAAGAACGCGGTTGATGGAGTCGTACTCGCAGCGATTCAGATCGCGGTAGATCCGATCAAGTGCCGAACGGACGGCACCTCCGCGTTCAACACACGTGCAGCCCAGTGACGTCTCCAACACCTTGATCCAGCAAGGAGGAAGGAGAGGTTGGGGAAGGTCTCCAACAGCAGCACGACGGCGTGGTGGTGGTGGAGTAGCAAGGTATTCCAACAGGGCTTCGCCTAAGCGCTGCGGAGGAGGAAGAAGAGAGGTAGGGCTTCGCCGTGAGAGAGAGAGATCAAATCTTGTCTCAAAACATCCAAAACCTCAAGTATATATAGGAGGAGGGACGTGGAGGGCTGGCTTGGCCTCTACTCCAAAGAGGAGATGGCCGGCCGAATTAAAGGGAGAGTCCACCTCCCACAAGGGAGGTGGATCTCCTCCTTTTAAATCCTTTTTGCCTTATCTCCTTATCTCCAGCCGCATGGGCCTTTAGCAAAAGTCTTGCCCAGCCCAATAAGGGCTGGCACACTTTATCTAACAGCCCATGTGGTCCTTTGGTCGTCACACCCCTCCCGGGGGTCATCCGGCACCCTCCCGGCACTCCCGGTACACTACCGATGAGCCCGAAAACTTTCCGGTGACCAAAACTGGACTTCCTATATATCAATCTTTACCTCCGGACCATTCCGGAGCTCCTCGTGACGTCCGGGATCTCATCCGGGACTCCGAACAACCTTCGGTAATCACGTATACCTTTTCCCTATAACCCAAGCGTCATCGAACCTTAAGTGTGTAGACCCTACGGGTTCGGGAGACACGTAGACATGACCGAGACACCTCTCCGGTCAATAACCAACAGCGGGATCTGGATACCCATGTTGGCTCCCACGTACTCCACGATGATCTCATCGGATGAACCACGATGTCAAGGATTCAATCAATCCCGTATACAATTCCCTTTGTCTATCGGTATGATACTTGCCCGAGATTCGATCGTCGGTATCCCCATACCTTGTTCAATCTCGTTACCGGCAAGTCTCTTTACTCGTTCCGTAATACATCATCCCGTGGCTAACTCCTTAGTCACATTGAGCTCATTATGATGATGTCTTACCGAGTGGGCCCAGAGATACCTCTCCGTCACACGGAGTGACAAATCCCAGTCTCGATTCGTGCCAACCCAACAGATACTTTCGGAGATACCCGTAGCGTACCTTTATAGCCACCCAGTTACGTTGTGACGTTTGGCACACCCAAAGTATTCCTACGGTATCCGGGAGTTACACAATCTCATGGTCTAAGGAAATGACACTTGACATTGAAAAGCTTTAGCAAACGAACTACACGATCTTTGTGCTATGCTTAGGATTGGGTCTTGTCCATCACATCATTCTCCTAATGATGTGATCCCGTTATCAACGACATCCAATGTCCATGGCCATGAAACCGTGACCATCTATTGATCAACGAGCTAGTCAACTAGAGGCTCACTAGGGACATGTTGTGGTCTATGTATTCACACATGTATTATGGTTTCCGGTTAACACAATTATAGCATGAACAATAGACAATTATCATGAACAAGGAAATACAATAATAACCATTTTATTATTGCCTCTAGGGCATATTTCCAACAGTCTCCCACTTGCACTAGAGTCAATAATCTAGTTCACATCACCATGTGATTAACACTTACATCACCATGTGATCATATCATCATGTGATTAACACCCAATAAGTTCTGGGGTTTGTTCATGTTCTGCTCGTGAAAGAGGTTTTTAGTCAGCGGGTCTGCGACATTCAGATCCGTGTGTACCTTTGCAAACTTTCCATTTCATATTTGTAGATACTGCTCCCACGGTCCACTTGGAGCTATTCCAAATGGCTGCTCCACTATACGTAGCTGGATTTCTACTAAGAGTCATCCGGATTGGTTTTAAAGCTTGCATCATCGTAACACTTTACGATGAACTCTTTATCACCTCCATAATCGAGAAATATTTCCTTAGTTCTCAAGTTACTAAGGCTAACTTTGACCGCTGTCTAGTGATCCACTCTTGGATTACTCTTGTACCCCTTGACAGACTCATGGCAAGGCACACACAGGTGCGGTACACAGCATGGCATACTATATAGAGCCTATGGCTAAAGCATAGGAGATGACACTCATCTCTTCTTTATCTTCTGCCGTGGTCGGGTATTGAGTCTTACTCAATTTCACACCTTACAATACAGTCAAGAACTCCTTCTTTGACCCATCTATTTTGAACTCCTTCAAAAACTTGTCAAGGTATGTCTTCGTCGAAAAAACTTATCAAGCGAATAGATCTATACCTATAGATCTTGATGCTTAATAAAATAGTAGCTTTATCTGGGTCTTCCTTTGAAAAAAAAAACTTTTCAAACAACCCTTCATGCTCTTCCAGAAATTCTACATCATTTCCGATCAATAATATGTCAACTACATATTCTTATAAGAAATTCCATAGTGCTCCCACTCACTTTCTTGCAAATACAAGTTTCTCATAAACATTGTATAAACTTAAACACTTTGATCACCTCATCAAAGCATATATTCCAACTCCGAGATGCTTGCTCCAGTCCATAGAAGGATCGCTGGAGTTTGCATATTATTAGCATCCTTAGGATTGACAAAACCTTCTGGTTGTATCACATACAACTCTTCCTCACAGAAACCATTACGGAAACCTTGTTTTGTCATCCATCTGCCAGATTTCATAATCGAAAAATGCAGCAACTGCTAACAAAATTTTAATAGACTTTTAGCATCGCTACAGATGAGACAATCTCATTGCAGTCAACTCCTTGAACTTGGCGGAAACTTCTTTGCGACAAGTCGAGCTTTATAAACGGTGACATTTCACCATTAGCGTCTATGTTTATCTCAAAGGTCCATTTGTACTCAATGACCCGCCATTCAACAGGCAAGTCTACCAAAGTCCATACTTGGTTTTCATACATGGATCCTTTCTCGGATTTCATGGCTCCTAGCCATTTGTTGGAATCCGGGCCCACCATCGCTTCTCCATAGTTCGTAGGTTCATCGCTGTCCAACAACATGATTTCCAAGACAGGGTTGTCGTACTACGCAGGAGCAGTACGCGTCCTTGTCGACCTACGAGGTTCGATAGTGACTTGATCCGAAGCTTCATGATCATCATCATTAACTTCCTTTTCAACTGAGTAGGCTCTACAGAAACATCTTTCTGTGTTGCGCTATTCTCTGGATGAAACAAAGGTTCAACAACCTTATCAAGTTCTATCTTCCTCCCACTCAATTCTTTCGAGAGAAACTCTTTCTCAAGAAAGGACCCGTTCTTAGCTACAAATACCTTTTGCGCTTGGATCTGAGATAGAAGGTATACCCAATGTCTCATTAGGGTATTCTATGAAGATGCATTTGTCTGCTTTGGGTTCGAGCTCGCTAGGTGAAAAACCCATTTTCACATAAGCGTCGCAGCCCCAAACATTAATAAATGACAGCTTAGGCTTCTATCAAACCATAATTCTCACGGTGTCATCTCAACAGACTTAGATGGTGCCCTGTTAAAGTGAATGGATTTGTCTTTAATGCATAACCCCATAACGATAGTGGTAAAACGATAAGAGACATCATAGTACTCACTATATCCAATAGAGCACGACTACGACGTTCGAACACACCATCACACTATGGTGTTCCAGGAGGCGTGAGCTGTGAAACAATTTCCACATTGTCTAAAATTGCATACCAAACTCGTAACTTAGATATTCACCTCCATGATCATATCATAGACATTTATCTTCTTGTCACGATGATCTTTAACTTCACTCTGAAACTCCTTGAACCTTTCAAACATTTCAGATTCGTGTTTCATTAAGTAAATATCCCCATATTTACTCAAATCATCAGTGAAGGTAAAGAAAAACAACGATATCCACTGTGTGTTTCAACACTCATTGGACCACATACATCAACATGTATTAATTCCAATAAGCCACTTGCCCGCTCCATCATATTGGATGACGGGGTCTCAGTCATCTTGCCCAAGAGGCATGGCTCGCATGTCTCAACCGATTCGAAATCGAGTGAGTAAAAAAACATCCATCATCATGGAGTTTCTTCATGCGATTTATACCAATATGACATTACGTGGCAGTGCCACAAGCATGTGGTACTATCATTATTAACTTTGTATCTTTTGGTACCAATGTTATGAATATGTGTACTACTACGATCATGATTCGATAAACCATTTCGAGTGGGTGCATGACCATTGAAGGCATTATCCATGTAAACAGAATAACCATTATTCTCTAACTTATATGAATAACCGTATCGCACTAATCATGATCTAATCACGTTTATGCTCAACGCAAACACCAAATAACATTTATTTAGGTTTATCACAAATCCTGAAGGTAGAGAGAGCGTGCGATGGTGATCACATCAATCTTGGAAATACTTCCAACACACATCGTCACCTTTCACCTAGCTAGTCTCCATTTACTCCGTAGCTTTTATTTCGAGTTGCTAACACTTAGCAACCGAACCGGTATCTAATACCCAGGTGCTACTAGGAGTACCAGCAAGGTACACATCACTAACACGTATATCAAATATACTTCCATTGACATTACCAGCCTTCTTATCTACCAATCATCTAGGGTTTTTTCGCTTCAGCGAACATTCTCCTCATAACAGAAGCACTTAGTCTTGGGTTCGGGCTCAACCTTGGGTTTCTTCACTAGAGCAACAACTGGCTTGCCATTCCTGAAGTTTTTCCCTTCTTGCCCTTGCCCCTTTTGAAACTAGTGGTTTTCACTTAACCATCAACACTTGATGCTCCTTATTGATTTCTACCTTCGTGGTGTCAAACATCACGAACAACTCAGGGATCATCTTATCCATCCCTGGCATGTTATAGTTCATCACGAAGCTCTAGTAGCTTGGTGGCAGTGACTTGGAGAACTGCATTAATCACTATCTCATCTGGAAGATTAACTCCCACTTGATTCAAGTGATTGTAGCACCCAGACAATCTGAGAACACGCTCACCGATTAAGCTATTCTCCTTTATCTTGCAGGCAAAGAATCTTGTTGGAGGTCTCATACCTCTCAACATAGGCACGAGCTTGAGATCACAATCTCAGCTCCTAGAACATCTCATATGTTCTGTGACGTTCAAAACATTTTGAAGCCTCAATTCTAAGCCGTAATGCATGACGCACTGAACTATCACGTAGTCATCAAAAAGTGCCTGTCATATGTTCACAACATCTACAGACAACGCTTGAGGGAGTGATGCAGTTAGCGGTACATCAAAAACATAAGCTTTCTGTGCAGCAATGAGGACAATCCTCAGATCACGGACCCAGTCCGCATTATTGCTACCATCAACTTTCAACTTACTTTTCTCTAGGATTGTATCAATAAAACTGGGGAGCTACAGCGCGAGCTATCTACGACATAATTTGCAAGGACATTTTTAGACTAAGTTCATGATAATTAAGTTCATTTAATCAAATTATTAATGAACTCCCACTTAGATAGACATCTCTCTAGTCTTCCAAGTGATACATGATCCATGTCAACTAGCCCGTGTCCGATCATCACGTGAGACGGACTAGTCATCCATGGTGAACATCTCTATGTTGATCGTATCTTCTATACGACTCATGTTCGACCTTTCGGTCTTCCGTGTTCCGAGGCCATGTCTGTACATGCTAGGCTCGTCAAGTCAACCTAAGTGTTTCGCATGTGTAAATCTGGCTTACACCCGTTGTATGCGAACGTTAGAACCTATCACACCCGATCATCACGTGGTGCTTCGGAACGACGATCCTTAGCAACGGTGCACAGTTAGGGTGAACACCTTTCTTGAAATTTTATTGAGAGATCATCTTATTTACTACCGTCGTTCTATGCAAATAAGATGTAAACATGATAAACATCACATGCAATCAATATAGTGACATGATATGGCCAATATCATTTTGCTCCTATGATCTCCATCTTCGGGGCACCATGATCATCACTGTCACCGGCACGACACCATGATCTCCATCATCATGATCTCCATCATTGTGTCTTCATGAAGTTGTCTCGCCAACTATTACTTCTACTACTATGGCTAACGCTTAGCAATAAAGTAAAGTAATTACATGGCGTTTATGATTGACACGCAGGTCATACAATAAATAAGACAACTCCTATGGCTCCTGCCAGTTGTCATAATCATCGACATGCAAGTCGTGAATCCTATTACAAGAACATGATCAATTCATACATCACAATGCATCACATCACATCCTTTGGCCATATCACATCACAAAGCACATGCTGCAAAAACAAGTTAGACGTCCTCTAATTTCTAGTTGCAAGTTTTTACGTGGCTGCTATAGGCTACTAGCAAGAACGTTTCTTACCTACGTCAACACCACAACGTGATTTGCCAATTGCTATTTACCCTTCATAAGGACCCTTTTCATCGAATCCGATCCGACTAAGGTAGGAGAGACAGACACCCGCTAGCCACCTTATGCATCTAGTGCATGTCAGGCGGTGGAACCGGTCTCACGTAAGCGTACGTGTAAAGTTGGTCCGGGCCGCTTCATCCCACAATACCGCCGAATCAAGATAAGACTAGTAGCGGCAAGCAAATTAACAAACTCGACGCCCACAACTGCTTTGTGTTCTACTCGTGCATAGATTCTACGCATAGACCTAGCTCATGATGCCACTGTTGGGAGACGTAGTAGTAAATCAAAATTTTCCTACGTTCACCAAGATCTATCTATGGAGAAACCAGCAACGAGAGGGGAGATATTGCATCTTCATACCTTTGAAGATCGCTAAGCGGAAGCGTTACAAGAACGCGGTTGATGGAGTCATACTCGCAGCGATTCAGATCGCGGTAGATCCGATCAAGTGCCGAACGGACGGCACCTCCGCGTTCAACACACGTGCAGCCCGGTGACGTCTCCAACACCTTGATCCAGCAAGGAGGAAGGAGAGGTTGGGGAAGGTCTCCAACAGCAGCATGACGGCGTGGTGGTGGTGGAGTAGCAAGGTATTCCGACAGGGCTTCGCCTAAGCGCTGCGGAGGAGGAAGAAGAGAGGTAGGGCTTCGCCGTGAGAGAGAGAGAGATCAAATCTTGTCTCAAAACATCCAAAACCTCAAGTATATATAGGAGGAGGGACGTGGAGGGCTGGCTTGGCCTCTACTCCAAAGAGGAGATGGCCGGCCGAATTAAAGGGAGAGTCCACCTCCCACAAGGGAGGTGGATCTCCTCCTTTTAAATCCTTTTTGCCTTATCTCCTTATCTCCAGCCGCATGGGCCTTTAGCAAAAGTCTTGCCCAGCCCAATAAGGGCTGGCACACTTTATCTAACAGCCCATGTGGTCCTTTGGTCGTCACACCCCTCCCGGGGGTCATCCGGCACCCTCCCGGCACTCCCGGTACACTACCGATGAGCCCGAAAACTTTCCGGTGACCAAAACTGGACTTCCTATATATCAATCTTTACCTCCGGACCATTCCGGAGCTCCTCGTGACGTCCGGGATCTCATCCGGGACTCCGAACAACCTTCGGTAATCACGTATACCTTTTCCCTATAACCCAAGCGTCATCGAACCTTAAGTGTGTAGACCCTACGGGTTCGGGAGACACGTAGACATGACCGAGACACCTCTCCGGTCAATAACCAACAGCGGGATCTGGATACCCATGTTGGCTCCCACGTACTCCACGATGATCTCATCGGATGAACCACGATGTCAAGGATTCAATCAATCCCGTATACAATTCCCTTTGTCTATCGGTATGATACTTGCCCGAGATTCGATCGTCGGTATCCCCATACCTTGTTCAATCTCGTTACCGGCAAGTCTCTTTACTCGTTCCGTAATACATCATCCCGTGGCTAACTCCTTAGTCACATTGAGCTCATTATGATGATGTCTTACCGAGTGGGCCCAGAGATACCTCTCCGTCACACGGAGTGACAAATCCCAGTCTCGATTCGTGCCAACCCAACAGATACTTTCGGAGATACCCGTAGCGTACCTTTATAGCCACCCAGTTACGTTGTGACGTTTGGCACACCCAAAGTATTCCTACGGTATCCGGGAGTTACACAATCTCATGGTCTAAGGAAATGACACTTGACATTGAAAAGCTTTAGCAAACGAACTACACGATCTTTGTGCTATGCTTAGGATTGGGTCTTGTCCATCACATCATTCTCCTAATGATGTGATCCCATTATCAACGACATCCAATGTCCATGGCCATGAAACCGTGACCATCTATTGATCAACGAGCTAGTCAACTAGAGGCTCACTAGGGACATGTTGTGGTCTATGTATTCACACATGTATTATGGTTTCCGGTTAACACAATTATAGCATGAACAATAGACAATTATCATGAACAAGGAAATACAATAATAACCATTTTATTATTGCCTCTAGGGCATATTTCCAACAAGTTTGACTTATAATAAACTTTAAAATACTTTATTTTGAAATTAAGTACTTAATATGAGATAATCAACACGCGTTCAAGTTGGTAACTTGGTATATATAGGTGCTTCGTTCACCTACAAAGGGAAACACTCACAACAATCTCGGCATGTACTTACAAAAAATGTGGACATATGATGGATATATCAATGTGAATATGATGTGTGTGAGTGTGTACATAGACATCATATTGTTTTCAAAAGCATAAAACAAACAAAGATGTAGTCTATAGAGGTTGTAACTACTAAGGTCTTGAAATTCCTAGATAGCACTAACTTTGGTCGCATTATTATTCAAGTTTGAAGTGAACTTTTGATCTATCTTCTTTACAAATGAGGCTCGCACCATCCACTACAAAGAATGTGAGTGGAGGGAAAGGTGTTAGCAAGAAGGAAAGAAGCGTAAAACGGAAAATAAGCCAGGGATACTAGAGGTAAGGAGAAGGGGAAGCTGAGTGCCGACATCGACAAGATGATGTTTATGACAGGGCAACATTGACTATGACAGACATGGTATTTAGTAATGAGCTTCCTAGCAACTATAGTGGAAAGAGGTGCGGCGATGATCATATCTAACACTCTCGAGGGGCTGGAGTGTTGAAACACGACAATGGTGGCGAATCTAACGAGTGTGACGACGGCTAGGATAAGGATATGAAGGTGGTAGATGGGAAGTGAAGGGATGGCGATAATGTCCTTACAAATAGTAGAACGCTTTCCCGCGTTATGGGGACAACCTTACTTGACACCTTGGAGACGGTGACAGTGAACAACAAAATTTGTGGTGGATCTAAGGAGCGATGCTACAGTGGACTGAGATCCTCTCTAGTAGCGCACCATGTAGTACGATCGTTGATGTGCAGGTATGACCCCATGTGACATCTGCACTACTACTCCATGCAGTATTGTTCATGATCCTCTGTGCAGTATTGTTCATGATCTCGACATGGCTGTCACTAGGGTAAGGAAAGAGCAGAGGGTGAAGGATATGTATGAAGAAGGGAAGGAAATTCAATAACACGAATGATGAAAGTGCGAGAGAGGTGACTAGAAGAAAAGAGGAAACGATATTATTGTCAAAATGTCAACTCAAGACATCAGGGATAATGATACCCTGTATTTTTGTTTGGACAAGGGCTAAAACACTCGGTCTTCCTCTAGCTACCAAAGACCATCAGACACAAAGATTTATACAGGTTCATGACGCATTGTGGAGTAATGCACTACTCCTGTTCCTTGTTGGTTGATGTGTACGATGTGGTGGTGTTTACATATGATCGAGCGAGCTTTGGGTACACTCTCAAGATATTTGGTAATGCTCAAGGAATAATATGCTGCTGGTCCTACCAGCCCTAGCATTCCCTTTCTCCTACTCCTATAAGTGTTGCTTTTCTCTAGTTGTGGCAGGAGTTGTCTTTGGATGGTTGCGGTCTTCCCCTTATATAGAGCTGGGGGGTACCATTGTGGTCGTTCCTACTCACGTGAACACACACAAATTAAATAATGTGAGTTGGATCTCAAGTGACCACCTTGACTAAGTGGGTTGATGCCAGGCAGCTTATTGCTCATTACGCGCACGTACGTCACGCACTCGAGTACCCTTTACCATCATTACGCTTTGGTCGGTCCCTTTCGCCAGTATCTTGTCGTTTGAAGTTGCTGCTGATCAATGAGATATCCTATATTGTCATACTCATCCATTTTATAGGTTGCACACTTTATCACACGGGGGGAACATGCACCACCCCTAGGATGTCATTTTTACTGCTTACTATACGTAGGCCTGCAACAGCCTTCGGTCCATATATTGCAGCTTCATTAAATGCCCTTTTCTGGTGGCTCCGTTTTCATTATGCATGATATTTTGACGCGCTTTTGGATGTTCCATGTGGCGTGTTTGACACACTGTGGCCACCTGCTGGTGGGAGGGCCCAATCCTTAATGGGCCTTCCCAAAGGGCATCTCTTTGGAGAAGTGGGAGTGTCCCCATGCTTCTATGTTAACGGAAGCACCAACATTCATGAAAATCGAGGAGCCACCTCGGGTCGTGTGTGATTGGTGGCAATGACATGTGGTGCATTGAGCACTAGACCAAGGATTATGTGCCCCCTTTTCGAGGGTGCCCTCTCCGCTTCCTATCCCTAGATATAAATGGGTCGCATGAGCATGACGCAGGGTTTTCATTGGTTCCTTCCACTTTCTTTCGGCGAGGATCCCTAGGCAAATAAAATGGCCACCTATGCCCGGACGTCTGAGACACCTCTTATTTGCCTCTTTTGCATCATCTTCATTGTTGGCTCTTCCTTCCCGACAATTGGTGTTCTTGGAGCGCGCCATCCCAACAGTGGCGATGATGGCACACTCTCCTCGCCAGTCGATAGCCTCTTCATTGCGCCAACCCTCGTCTTAGATGGCCATAGGATATATCCCTACTTCTCCACATCCCCAGGCCAGGCCAATGTTGCCTCCACCCCAACACCAACCAGTACGAGGAAGCCCCTAGTGGTGCGTGGCTTGGGGGAAAGGATGGTAAGGAAGAGCGCCTCCGACTACGGGTGTAACATACCAATCTTCGGCGGTCATAATGGAGACCATGGGGTGTGTCAACGATTTTGATGCTTGTTTGTAGATCGGAACCATGGTAGTTATTGGCCTCAGACATCACTCCTTTGTTTCTTCTTGGCATGCTGCTCCGCAAGGCACGACAGTTCGTACTGCGTCTAGAGGACCATTGATGGATTTCGCGCCTCGTTCTAGAGGTTGGCCAATGGTGGTCTCTGCGAGGCATGGTTGGCTACAGTGAGAACTCAGTGCTTCTTCTTTATCAATTGTCATCTCTGATGGTGGTTGGTGGGCTTGTTAGCGGTAAGGCGGGATGATGTGCAGTTGAGGTGGTGTGGGAGCTTGGGTGAAGACCCTGTCTCGGCTTTGTGATGTGACCAATGATGGTGGTGGTTGCAGCCATCGTTGACCTTCCTGGAAGCATCGCTGCTTTGCTGCCGCACCCCTCTCGCGCTGATCCGGCCATCTCGGCCTCTCCGGGGGCACTTGATCTGCATGGTCGAATGATGGTGTGCCTTGGTGTCGTATTCCCTATTGAGGGCTTTATCTTGGGAGTTTGGCATTGGTGAGTAGGAGCGGTGGATGGAAGCAGTTGTGGCATCCATGCTTTTGTGGCAACGATGATGGTGAGAGTGAAGTCGATGGAGTGACAATAGTTGAGATAACTCGTACTTCTTCGGTGTGACTGTGACAGCCCAAGTGATGTCCCTACCTTTTATGGCATATAATCTCTTGTATGAACCTTGTTGTCATGAGTTATGAAATGATTTGCACCTTGTCATACCATGTCTTGCTCCTGCATTCATGCATCATGCATCATGCATCCATCATGCCATGCTTGATTCTTATGAGACCTTGTATGGTGTGGTTGGTTGTGATCTTGTCTTGTGTGTGTGATATGGTGGAGTGTTTGTGTACAACTCTCCTTCTATTCCCTCTCCTTTTCTTTTCAACAAAACCCTTCCAATACCCCTTTTCCTTCATGTTATTTCATAAACAGATTTAAGTTGCTTTTTAATTGATTAAAAATGTTCAAGTGCTAGCCTAAAATGTTTTAAGCTTGTGTGTGTGATTATTTTGTTGTTTTGAGCTTTTATGTATTTGGGGTATTAAATAACACGGGCTGCTATTTTCAAAATATTTAAATTACTTGTCTTAAAAATCATTTTGATATTTTTAGTAAATAGTGCATTTTATTTCCATTGTCAAAGTATTTTTGTTCTGCATAAAAATCCTTTATATTTTCTCTGAGGATTTTCTTGTGTTGCTGTGTTTTGAAAAAGAATAAAACTTCTCTGTTTTATTGTTTTAGAGAGAGAGAGAGAGCCAGAGTGGGCCTTGCTTCCCTCGCAGCCCAGCCCGCTCGAGGCAACGGCCAGCTGCCCCGTCTGTCTTCTCCGTCAGCGACCAGAGAGAGAGAGAGCGCCGTCCGTCGTCCCCTTTTCCGTCGCCCGTCACCGTTGGCCCATGGGTGTTTAGTTCCCCCTCGGCATGTGTGCCCCTCCGCTAGGGTTCCTCTCCCCCTCACGTCGCCGCAGCTCCCATCTCCCTCTCAATTCCTCTTCCTCCTCTCTTCTTCCCCCCTGCCAGGTAAGCTTCAGAGAGTTTCAGAGAGAGAGGCAGAGTAGTTCGCCGGCGTCTTCTTGTCGTCTCCGTCGGCCTCGTCATCGATCATGGCGTCCAAGAGCTCGGGGGTCCTCCCCGCGTTTAGTTCTTGCCGCTAGGAGCCCCAGAGAGGCTCTGTAGCGACGGCCCCGTCGTCGTCTTCGCCGGAGGGTTCCGCTCTGTCGTCTTCTTCCCCTGCTTCAACTCTGGCGCGTGTCTCCAACCCCCTCCGTCGTCTTCTTCTCGTCCGGCTCGTCATCGCCTTCCCCTCGGTGAGCAGCCGGTCCCTGTAGCTCCCTTCTTCCCCATGTAGGACGTCGGGTAGTTGCCGCCGTGTCCGTCGTCGTTGGTCGCAAGGTGGGCCCTTGCAGCTCGCCTCCTTCCTCCTCATCGCAAGGTGAGTAGGGAATGGGACCCCAGTTGTTCCCGCTTGGTGTGTGCCCATTTGCATCGCCGGATCTGCCCTGTAGTCACCGGATTTTGCCCGCTGTCGCCGTGGGTGCTCGTCTTCAGTTTCGTCAGTAAGTGCAGTGCGAGTGTGTACTAGTGCAGCCGAGCCCCTCCTCTGTTAGCGTTCGCGACCGTAGCCGAGTGGAAACCGGCTCGGGGAACGACGAGGTGGTCATGGGTTCGAAGCCGAACCCCTCCCCCATTTTTTATTGTTTTCTTTTTCACTTGTTTTATTTTTTCTTCTTCTTGCTTTCTCTTGCTAGTGTATGTATGTATGTGTTTAGATGCAATTCTTGCATGCATGGATTTTTTTTCTTTCCTGTTCATATGTATATGAGTGTGTCTGAGTGTGGCATATGTGTATATGCATATGTGTAGTGTATGTGAGTGTGTGTGTGTGTGCTTGATGCATACACACATATGTGTAAGGGGGGTGCTTGTGCATGTGTGTTGCACACATGTGTGTATGTGTATGTGCATGTGTGTGTGAGAGTGTGTGTAGTGCATGTGTGTGTGCACATGCTTGTGTGTTGTGAGTGAGTGTGTATGTGAGTGTGTAGTCCTATGCATATGTCTAGGCATATATGCACTTGTGCATATGTGTGGGGATGAACACCCACACACATGGGCTTGTGTATGTGAGTGTGTGTGTGGATGAACACCCCCCTCATGGTGGTGTGTTCATGAGAGAGCTTGTGCTCATAGGCCCTTAGGCATATGGAGCATTTGTGTGTAGGCTTGTGTAGTGGTGTGTTAGAGTGTATGTGTGTGGTGGCAAGTGGGTCCTTTCCCCCACTTGTCATACCCTTTGATGATATATGAATGTTTTGTGGTTTATTAGATATTTTTCCATGGTAAACTTAGTTTCCAAATCTGGTTATCTCCATTTATGCTTATGTTCATTTAGAGTAAGTTTTAACTTATAAGTGAGTGGATGGTTGCTTGCTAGTATATTGTGCCATGTTGCTTCACATGAACATATGAGTATGACACATGCTTTTGGGGTAGAAAGAGCCAATGAATCCATTGGTGCCTTCAGATTTCACTTTTGAGCAAGTTTATAAAACTGTCATTTTCTGCTGCGAAGCTACTTTGTCATTTTTGCATGATTTAATCCATGCTTGCTTTGGGGCATGTGCCAACATGGAAGTGCTAGTGTTTTATATCTAATATGTCATGGTATTTCGTTTTAACATGAGAATCACCCATATAAGTGGGAAACATGCTGCAAAGTAGCTAACTTGATGTTTCTGTTTTCACCATGTTAAATATTTCTAAGTCTGAGAATCTGCTGTTATTTTTATGCCATGAAGAGTGGATGACATCTTGTAATATGTTGAGAATTAGCTCATGATCAGTGCTAGTATTTTGGAGTAGATGTTGTCTACTACCGTCCTGTTAATTTTCATGCCAAGAGCTGGTCTCTAACACCTTTAACTTCTGCTATCAACATGCTACCAGATTAACTCAGATTCCAGAAAACTGTTATTTCACTAAGTCCCTGAAAACTGTTTCATCATGCCAACTTGATAGCTTCATACTTATTGATGTGTGCCTCCTTTGCAGATTGTGTAGTAGGATAATTTAATAAGCATGTTATGTAGTTTCTGTCAATACCTTGTTTGTGGTTGTAGGATTCCTGTAGCTCAAGTTGTGGGCTGTGTAAGTTGCTATGTTGTTGTTTTGTGGCAGATTGTTTGTTTTATTGTTTTGTGACTTGTGGGAGCTATACTCCATGGTTTTTCTTTATATTTGGCTCTATTATGGTTGGTTTATCATTGACTAACCAGTGGCTACCTTGGAATGCCAAGAATTAGCCCATGGCCGTGTTGTCTTGTGTTGTGCCTTCATACCTTGTCGTGAGCGTATCGTGAGAAAACCGTAACTCTGTTTCTTGCGTTCTTTATATGCATTTCTATCGATTTTGCGTGATGCATCCATATTTGCCATGTTAATGCATGTCTAAACAACTTAACATGAGGTTCTGTCCAGATTCATTAATAACCAATCATTGCATGTGAAACATGACTAGTTTTGAATTGCCATGTTTAATTCTTCATAAATGAATCATGCATCATCTGGGTTGTGCATTGCACCTTGGTTAGATGTTTATTGTTGCTGTTTCTCTTGGGTAGAAGCGAGTGTTGATACTGAGTACGAAGACCTAGGAGAGTACCACTACGAGGATCCCGCTACTTGTTCCGCTGAAGAACCAACAGGCAAGATGATCGTACCCCGATCCCGATACTATTTTCGCTTGCTAGTTTCTCGCTCTTATCGTTACAATTTGCGCTACCTACCACTTGAATATCAGCCTCCTAATTGCCATGAAAGCCTCTAACCCTCCACCTCCTAGCAAACCTTTGATTGGCTAAGTTACCGCTGCTCAGCCCCTCTTATAGCGTTCTTAGTTGCAGGTGCAGGTTGTTCCATGTGATAACATGGATTTGGCATATCATAATATTATCTATTATTTAATTTAATGCACATATATATCTTGGTATTGGTGGAAGGCTTGGTCTCTGCTAGGCGATTTGTTTCGCTGTTACCGTCATAGTTTCTTGTTAGCGGTGTTATGTTTTCCATATTTTGCGCTCATAACATGCTCGGGGTTGTTATGGGGACCCCCTTGTTTATTCGGTCAAGATTAAAACTTGTCTGGCAAGACCCAACATTGATACTACATTTGCTAATAACTTAATAAAATTTGCATATGGCTTTGCAACCCCGTGGATAGTTAATCAACCTCCGGGTCAGTGCTCCGCATGAGTGTTGGTCCAACCCAGAGCAGCTTATTAACGCCGCCCGGGGAAACTCGATGATTGGCGTGGTAACCATCGCTCATCTGTCGTGTCCTGAGAATGAGATATGCTGCTCTTATCGGGTTCGCCGACAAGTCGGGAGGTCTTGCTGGATTTGTTTTACCTTTATCGAATGTCTTGCGTGAGGGCTTTGACTTTCTTCGGGTTATACCGAGGTGTTGGAATTCCTTTGGAGTTACCTATGATGATCACGAGATCCGTGGTCGAGGCTATTCCCGCGGAGTGTGGTTATTTATGATGGACTAGTTGGAGCACCCCTGCAGGGATAAATCTTTTCGAGAAGCCGTGCCCGCGGTTATGTGGCAACTTGGATATTTGTTTAACACCCGGTTATAATAAACTTAAAGTAAACTCTAATTAAAATACACCAACTGTGTGAGTAACAGTGATCGTCTCTGCTCGTGAGCATGATCCGAGAAGAGAACACGGTGGGGTTATGATTGACGTAAATAAGTGTTCAGGATCTCATAGAGATCATACTAGATTCGATCGTTCATCGTAGGCCACTCATATTTATTTTCATGTTGCGTAAGTGTAGCCACCATATATGCTTAGTGTTGCTACAAACTAAACACATACCCTTTCCCAACCTTTGAGCTGGAATAGTCTCGGTACCCGGGTGCTTGATTGTTGAGTCCTTGTGGCTCACAGATTACTATAACACTCCAGGTACAGGTACAGATGAGTACGTGCAGGATGATCTGACGCAGCTCCAGTGGGAATATGACGAGGAAAGAGGCAGGATGTACGTGACTTACCCGGATGAGTAGAGGACCATGGCCGTGATCTTTGGGATAGAGAGATAGTATCATTTGCATCTGTTTTATCATTTAATTTCGTCCGTAGCCGGACCCTTGAACTCTGTGTGGAATTGTGTTTTAGTATGTGGCGAGTGTAAGCCAACTTGTATTCTTATCTCTTCTGTAATGTATGATGCAATGATTCTATACTTGCGAACGGCAAGATGCGCCTCTATCCCTTGCGAAGCCCTCGTGCCTTAAAATGGATAGGCGTGCATCTTGGGCGTGACGATGACCGTGAGATTGCCTCGGTTTGTTTGTTGCTGTGATGAGAAAGCTATGGCGGGGCCATGTGGTGTACGATAACTGGTTGCAGGTGGCCCTCAGTGATCTTTCGTGGCACTAGTTGTGCATAATTTTGTCCTTCGTAGTTCTCTGCCAGAGCCAAAGTTGCGTTGTCTGGTCATAGGTGGATGAATTTTGGCGTTGATCTTCCTACAACTCCACACAGCCTCTATAGTGTGGGTTGTGTCAATGATATCCTATGGCAAAGTCAAAGTCGTTTACTCAGGGTGTAGGGATGACGATGATGCCTCTGGGGAAGAAGTGATGAAGATGACACATGTGTGCCGTCTCTGAAGGACCTCTTTGGAGTGGTGTGCGTGTGGTATCTTATGTATGACGATTAGTGATTTTGATGATTTCCACCCGATTTTTCATAATTAACTATTTAATCTGGTTTTCAATCTTTTTTCTAATTAATCGAGCAACTCTTTTCTTCCTAATAAATGCAAGAATTCTGTCATTTAAAATATATATTTCATCGGGACTATCTCTATTATCTTAACAGTTACATATGCTACCTCATTAAAGGTCCCTCACAACATGCATGACAGAAAAGATTTACATTATTAGTTGATCCATGCACACATCACACCTCATCACACATGCCACCTCATTAAAGGTCCACTCAACATGCATGAGAAAAAAGTCAATTATTGCCACTTATATTCAAAATATTTTTTGAATACATAATAATCTAATACAATATATAATGTATATTTTTAGTATTATTAATTCCACTATGCATGTTTTATACAATCAAATCACTCAAATATATTGCAATCAATTTTCACATCAACGCGTGAGATATGATCTAGTTTAATAAAGATGAAGATGCAAGCCAACTATATATCGAACTTACAATACTGAAAAGAAAGCAAAACACTAGCATTTTCATAAAGGCATCACCGACCATGACATAAAATTACAATTCTAGATTTGACATTGGAGATCGCATTTTTCTGAATTTATTTCAGTCTTTCTGGCGACGTTCGTTGAATGAGAGGAGACGTTTTTATTGACTACGTGACATCATTGCTGATTTCTTTCAATCCCAAGATGTTGTGCCGGCTTAGGACAGGGTGTGTGGACGTGCGTCTGTATTGATTAGTATGTATGTGTGTACGTGAGCATTTACGATTTTATTATGTTTTTTCTAAGAAAAGATAAATACAATCAAGACTGAAGAATCCTTTAAACTTAACTCCCATGCGTGTCACCTACCTTCGATACCACTCGTAACGGTTATTAAAAGAAAATTTAACGATTCGCACGTCGATTAATCTAATATGATGGGAGTCATTAAAGGCATGTACAATGGTGCTATCTTAGAAGTACCACGTAAGATGAATGATGGGGTAGAGGAGAGAGAACTTCTAAAAAAGGCTTTGTCTTTTCTTATTTAAAAGAAAACAAGAGATGATCTTTTGACACAATATATCTCATCATATTTTTAGGAATAGCTAATTATTAAAGATAAAGCTAAAAAATGTTTCATTATAGACTCTATCTTTTCTCATCTCTAAATTACATGCAAGACTTAAGATATAACTATCTTATCAACCATTATGCATGTCCTAAAAGATAGACGCGGCTTTATCTTGATATGCATCTCTTCACACCCGTATCCATAGCCCTTCCCCGTGTTTGTTGCAAAAAAGATGCACGCTTGCCAGAAACGCATCGCACGTCACGGCACATGAAACGTATGCGCGCCGAGGATGCGATACGCTCGCGCCCGCGCCCGAGCGGTGGCTACGCGGCGGCACCCTCCGCGGATGCCGATCGACCGGCGCAAGGTTCAACAGGTGTACACGCGCCCAGCCAGCCAGGCCCGCCCGCCCGCGAGAGCCTCCCGGTTGCTCGGCGTGAATCCGGCCGGCTCGCTCGCTCGCGTGCGTTTCCGAAGGACGACGGAGCACGTACGTACGCCATGTGTGCATTGCTCCAGGCCTCCCTTTGGAGCTTGCACGGCTGTACCGCCGAAGCGGCACGCTTCGGTCACCCGCCTCGCCGGGTTTCGTGCGGGTGTTGGCCGGGCTCTCAAGGTCAGACCTTGGTAGTAGGTGGATTAGGGTCGCGGCCGGCGTAGGCACGCACGCACGTCACGCTCCATGCGTGGCGCGTTCGTCTCCTGCGATGCTCGGTCGGTCGTGACTCTGGCCATCTTGGCGGTCGCTACAGAACCGTACGGGCACGTCTCGCGGACTCGTACACGATCACACTCGGACAAGTTGGCTTGCGTCGTCGGAGCGGCTGGATTTGGAGTCCTACGCACGTGGAGTACTAAGCAACACCGTTTGAGCGACGATTAATATGGGACGGAGGAAGTAATACTAATACGGCGTGCACGAAAATAAGCAATGATCCCAAGTAGATACGCCACAATGTGACGGTTTTTTAGAATTAACAAGAGCTTTGCGTTGTCCACACACACAAAAGTAAGGAGAGCTTTGCGTGGGTGTATGTACGTGAGGCAGAGAAGCGTTTCACGCACATCGTACACGTACACGGTACGTGTAGGATGCCAGATCACCGGTGTCCACCTCCTTTATCAGATGTAGATAGATATAGATAGATCATAGATAGATAGATAGATAGAGGCTAGAGCCGAAGATTCTGGCGGGGAGCAAAGGACAGGGAGGACGAGCGAGCGGCTAGAACAAGACACGTCCGTTATGTACGTACCGACACAAGCAAAGCAAGACGGTCGACGCTCGTATTTTTCAGCACCGCTTGATCCTTCGTCGCGCTCCAACCACCTGGTTGTCTACCTCCTCGCGAGCACTCCTATTCCCGTAGATCTTGTGAGTGGAGAGGCTAGACTAACCTCTCATCTTTTGCCAATTATTGCTTCGGAATATCAGTGTCTGACGGACGGGTAGCCTGGACATCGACGCACATAGCTATGCATGCATGCATTGCATTGCATGGACCCGCGAGGGGCGGCAAAAAATAGTTCCATAAAAAAAATATGTGCTGCTAGTCCTACAGTGATAGTACTAGCTTGAAAAACGGAGGTTGGAGTTTTGGCCCTGGGAGTAAGAGTAAAATCATTTACAACCGGACCCTTCGTACTCTTCTTAAACATCTGGACACTGGTCGGTTACGGAAAAACGAGCCAGACGGATTTTTTATACCATCTCAAATGATCGGACTAATCGACACCTCTCATATTCATCTCAAATATGAGGACGATATGAGAAGTTCTGGACATGCCCGATCAGTCCGCCACGTAGGACGCAACCCCATCCGGACCATCTTTTTTTATTCATTATTTTCTTTCTTTCTTTTCTTCTTCACCAATCACGTGCAAGTGATCGGACATATGAGGAAAAATATGAAAGATGTGGCTGCACGAATGAAAAAGTGAGAGTTCAAAACGGACACGCCCGGTCACTGACCGGGCATTTGAGGGCCCAAATTTGGTTTTCCTTTTTATGGATGTTTGTGTTGGTGTCTCAAGCATGCTTGATAAATTTCATGCGGAACGGAACAGTAGTTTTTTGTCGGCGTAGAAAAACAAATTCATGGTGACATTTTCAGATAACATTTGATGTTTAATTATTTTTTGAACATGTCAAAATGTTTAACTGTTTTGCCTAAAACTTTGTAGATAGCATTTGTATGTGACTATGAATACATAAAAAATCTGTTTTTTTACATGCTTGACAATTTCCATGCGAAACGAAGCGGTAGTTTTTCATTGATGTAAAAAACAAAATTGGAATGACATTTTCAGGTGATGTTCAATTTGCTTTTTTACACATGCCAAAATGTTTATCTTTTTGGCTAAAACTTTGCAGATAGCATTTGAACGTGACTAGGAATACATAAAAAAATCATTTGGATTTTCTTGACATTTAAAAAATTGCTTTTATGCGCATGAGCCGAAATGGATTCCCGTTCAAAACATTTTTTATATTATAGAAGGTAGCTAGTAGTTTATATGAATTGACTCGTGAAAATCTTAATAGCTAGTACTAGACTGCAATTTAGATAGACTGAATATTATAAATATATCTGTCGGCCGGGCCGGCCTCACTTGAATTATTAAAGCAGAGTACGTACAACCGAAGGACAATCAGAATCCTGGAGTGTGTTATAGTAGAGGGCAACGAGCACACCAAGAACCATCATCAAGTATGGTCTGGGGTCACTCACTCGCGATCACTTTGCTTTGCTTTGGTTCCAATAATTCATCCAAAGCTAGCCACAGAAAGAAACAAAGCAGCGGCTCAGGTTTTTGCTGGTGGCTGCTGCTGTTCTCTGCTAGCTGGTCAAACATCCCGCACCTCCTCCATCCTCATGCGCTCGTCTAATACTGTCATTACAACGGAGGATGGCTAATTTAACACAAGGAAAAAAGGGTATGTTCTGTCCCGGATAGAGACCTTGGAACTGTTTATGTAGGGGGTAAAAAGTAGTAGCAGTAGCTAGGGTTGTTGGAAGTTCAGTTGTCGACTCGCACCTCGTTCCGTTGCTAAATTTGTCAAGAGCAGAAAGTTCAGCAATACAGAAACCAAGATGGTTTTCTCTTGGGAATCTTCTATGAGGGTGTCTGAAAGTACAGTGTTGTTTGCCTTGCTGATAACTATGGCTAAGAAGAGTTTGGTGATGAGAAGAGACGTCGGGTTTTTCTCCATCCATCCATCCATTTTAACTATTGATACAAAAACTAATGGTTAGAAAAACGCAGCATACTTGAACTACGCAAAATAAAAAATTGTTCTATTTTAGAACGGTGTCATTTATTTTGGAACGAGTGGAGTATGGCTCAAGATGCAAAATTCACTAGTGATAAAAGCCTCCTAGCTGTGTTCCTGTGCTAGAAACCGACGTCCACGTGCTTAAAGAAGATCCTTGGGCTTAATTTGGAGGATCGCAGAAAGGTTGCCGTCAGATAACAAGACGGAAGGAGCGATCGAGCTCATAATGAGAAAGACTAAGCATGGAATGAGACCTGACCATCCATCCATCCATCCATTTTTGCCTTTGAGAATAATTGCAGCTGGGAAAGCAAAAGCTCCGAGCCCTCAGCCATCCATCAATTTCTGCCAAGTGCCACTGTGCTACTCCATCAACTGGCAGACAGCGCAACCATCATGGCTGATTGGTTGGCTAAGCCAAGCTTAGCTCTCAGCAACGACAACCCTTTACTCCACCGATCCTTGGCCCATAATCCGTGATGGCGAAAAGCGCGGCAATCAACCGTTTCAATCCGAGTTTATGCCTTTTTTTGATGTTTCTTCGATGTTTACGCCTTTCTTCGATGTTGGATATTCGATCTGCGGTCCGGTTCATCTGGGGGAGATCTTTGGCTCGCCAAAGGTGTGAATTATTGGGGCGCTTTGGGTGATGGGTTTTACAGGGACAGACGGTGTGTTGTGTGTAACAACACTTGACGATAGTACCATACACTGCTGCGTGTACAGTGCACAACGACAGATGATCGTTGTTGGAGAGATCTTACTACTGAGTGGATTGCTGAGCACTGGATGCTGAATTCTACATCACGATGATGTAACTGAATTTTGTGATTATATCTTTGTAGCATGTGATACGGAGATGGTTTGCTGATGACCTGAAACAGTGATGCAGAAGAGAATTCTAAAAAAGAAAAACGGTAGCGCAGAAGAGAATTCTGAACCTTCGTTGCACTCGAGAGGATTGAGACGAGAGATGAGTGGATCGATCGGTCCAATGCGTATCTGGATCTTGCCGGCACATCGGCGAACGGAAGGACGGTAGCGAGGAAGGCAGACGCAACACGTAGCCGGGAAACGGCCCGTCGGAGGTGCCAAAAACATGAACGGCCGGAGTGGAGCGCCCGAGATTTCTTTTTTGTTCTTGTTGTTGTTGTTATTGTTATTATTGTTTGAGTGGAGCGTCGGAGATGGTAGCTCCGCGAAGCGCCACCTAAATGGGCCGGCCTAGGAGCGTGTTTTCTCAGTCGTCGGTTTAGTTACATATTGAACGAAAAAAAGAAGGAAAAGGCAAAAAATGAAAACAAAAATGTGAAAAAAAGAAAACCAGAAACCAATTGCTTAAGGCATCACGCATTCGACGACACATTGATGCAGGAAAGAGCTTGTACAGCCTCGCAATTACACCCACGCTAGAGTAGAACTGTCGTGTGAAATCACTAGTTAAGGATTACCTCTGACAAAGGTCACTTCCTATCTTTTCAGGTGCTGACAAGCGGTCTATTACATGTAAGTCCCTTATCAGAACCTGATAGTTTTTTAAGAATCGTTTATTCAAAACCTTTTATCTTGCCAACTGTGAGTCTAAATAACAAGCCATTTTCAGCATTGGATTTTTCGATGTCAAGATTTTCGAAAATAGGTCCATATTAACATGTTTCGATGATATTTTGTTCACGGGAAAACAAAAGAAAAAACAAAAATCCATAAGGAAAAAAGGAAATCGATAAGAAACAAATACGAAAAACCCCAAAAAATGGAAACCGAAGAAACAAACAATCGAGATAAGTGAATGCTGAAAAAAAGAGATGGGAGAAAAAAATCGGAGCCCAAAGGCATGGTTACAGTTTTCACTTTTCTATCAGGAAGCAAAAGCTGTGTTTTTTCCTTTTTTCGGGGATGCAAAGGTTGTGCTCAAATTGTGTGCTTCTTGCAGAAGCGAATCTGTGAATCAGATGTGCGCGTTTTCCTTTTTAATAATCACATATGTGCTTCTTGTGAAAGCACATGTTGTGCTTTAATGAGAAACACAACTGGTCAGAAGCAAATATAGGTTTCCCACTAGAGCCCGAAAGCATGATTCTAGTTTTTTCCTATTAGAAAGCGAGGGCTGTGTTTTTCCCTTTTATCGGGAAAACACATGATGTACTTCTTTCGGAAGCAAGACTATGCTTCTTGTGAAAGCAAATCTGTGCTTTCACGAGTCACACAACTATGTTTCTTGCGGAAGCTTATATTCACTTTTTCTAAGAAGCATAGATGTACTTTGAATATTTTCTTCAAAACCTAGAGAAGATAAGAAAAAAAAGTTAAAAAAAACATGTAAAGGAACAAAATCCAAACCAAGCACCTAACACGCAACACATGGCGGTGACTTGGTGCACCCCTTGGCGCGATCCCGAGCAATAAAGTGATTCTTGCGCGAGCATCCCAAAGGGTTATCTTTGGTTGTTGCATCGTGCGGGCAATTGGGCCCTCGTTACGTGTTTTTCAATGATTCTTATATAAGAACCAGACCATTTAATTTCATTCCACCGCCGAATCATGTGGAAGCTTGGCCGGGATACTATTTGGGGCATAGGTCACCCGATAGGGACTGCGTACGTACCCCCGAATCCCCGCGGTTTACATGTGGGGCGGCCCAACTACTTACCCAAATTGTTTTTTCTTCTTTTCTTTTTCATTTTTCCTTTCCTTATTTCTATTTATCCTTTCATTTTTATTTCCAACTTCCGTAACATTTCTCAAATTTGGGAGCATTTTTCAAATCGGTGAACATTTTTTACAATCCAAAGTTTGGTGATCGAATTGAAAAAAATGTTCATGATATTTATAAATGTTGTTAAATTATTCAAAACTTTTCAAAAAAATTCGAAAAAATTCTCTAGAATTTCAAAAATGTTTTGGAATTCAGAAATAGTAATAAATTTAAAAAAGGTTCATAGAATTGAAATTGTGGTCAAGATATACAAAAAAAATTCATATAAATTCAAAAGATCAGATAAATTTCATTTTTTTTCATAAAATATTCAGTGTTTTGTTCATCCGAATTCAAAAAATGTTCATAAATTATTAAAATAAAAATAAAAAATGTTCATCAAACTAACACAATGTTCATATTTTACAATTTGAGAAGCTTTCAGAGTGCGTAAACATTATCTGAAATAATAAAAGTTTTTCCAAATCCCAAATCTTCTTAAAGAAGCAAAAACAAAAGACAAAAAAATTATGAAAAAAGAATGGAGGCCCATCTTGAACTGGGCTGACCCCAAGTTCGAGTGTTGGGAAGTCAGGCGTGCGCGCAGCGCGCCAAATATGAACTTCCGGTGCTTGGGTAGCAATGAATTACTCAAAAAATAGGTGTTTGCTCGGGTTGGCTGAGACCATGACAACTGCAAGGAATTCACTACGTACGCCGAAAGAGTGTGGCATGGCTATGTGCCGCCCTTTCCGACCCCTAGGAACGGCTAGCTGCAGGTTGCCCGCACTCGACCGGCCCAGCTACCGCACCTTGCTGATATCATGGTGACGTAGTGGACGATTTATCTTTTTTAATCTTTTTTCTTATTAAAAATTTCAATTGTATTTATACGCTTATATGTTTTAAATATACACATATATATGTATATTACAAATGTACAATAGTTTTTTTATAAATGTTTAATCTTGCATTTGAAATAATGTAATTGTGTAGTGAAAAATCAGTTTGCTGTATAAAAGATTACTAAATGTGAATTTCAAAAGTAAAAAAATGTTCTAACTCTAAAAAAAAGTAGGAAATGCATGTATATGGAAAATATTATTCATACATACGAAAAAAATTGGTGTAAATTATACAATTTCGCACATTTCAATAGAGATGTATATGACTTTAATAAAATATTATACAAATGTAAAAACAAACTCTTGCAATTACATGAAAATATGTTGAACATTCAAAATAATGTTCGCTTCAATTAAAAAATCTTCACAAGTTAAAAAAAGTGTTCATGACATTTTCCAATAAAATATCGTCCAATATACGAAAACATTGCATATTTTAAAAATGGTCTCTATGATCAAAAAATGTTTCATCATTTATTTCAAAAATAAAATTTATAATATGTATAAAAAATATATTGAAAACAGGTTTTTTCACAAAAAAAAATTTGAACATGTATATAATTTTGTTGTACATGTATAAGAAAATTTTACACCATGTATAAAAAGGTATGCATGTTTGTAGAAAATAATTATAAAAAATCCACAAAGAAACAAAGAAAACTATACAAAAATGTTGGATGTAAAAAAAATCAAGAAAAATGTTGGATGTACAAAAAAATTGAACGAAAATCTTAATAAAGAAAAAGAAAAACCACTGAAAAAGGTGAAAAACAGAGCAAACCCAAGAAAAATACACAAATGCACAAAAATACGTATGAACCGATCAATCCTAGTTACCTGACGCGAACGAGCGAAGGCAACGAGTGAAACAGCTAATGGGACAACACGTAGTCGTCCGTTTGTAGGCGGTTCCTATTGGAAATTTGGCGGACCTATACCTCATAGTGAGCAAGACAGAAGACGCTCCCGCTGAAGCATCCGCATTAAAGGGACGGCCATTAGCGCATATTGTAAAACAAGTGAAAATAGCGATGAAAATAGAGCTCCTAGGAATCCATCCCAAATGACCGGTGGTCGGTGGTGCTTCTAGCCATTGCGCCAATGTCGGGCTCGTGTTAAGATATAAGGCGTGGCCAACTAGAGAAAAATGACCCCTTTTTTTTTACTTTCATTCATAGTTTTTATGCTCGTTCTCTTTTCCTTCTCATGTATCTTCTTCTTCTCTTTGTTTTTTTGTTTCCTCTCTTGGTTTTCAATATTTTTATATTAATATTTTATAACTATTTTATCAATTATATCTGCATTTGTTTGCTTGATTTTATCTTTCGTATATTTTTTCTTCGGTTTCTTTTCCGATTTGCATTGTGTTTTCGTTTTTGTTTCTTTCTTTGCTTTTTCATACTACATTTTTCATTTTTCATATATATCAAGTACATTTTTCTAATACACGCTTACAGTTTTCAAATACAAGTTTAATATATTTTGAATACACTGTCAAATGTTTTTCTAAGCAGATTATTAACATTTGTCAAATGCTTCATTAACTTTTTTCGAATGCTATAGTAACATTTTGCAATACGCTGTCAACACCTTTTTCTATACATTTTTTAAACATTAAAAATGCTTGAATAACATTTTCAAATTACAAGATTAACAATTTTAATACATGGTCAACATTTTTAATACACATTTAAAATTTTCAAGTGCTTGATTAATATTTTTTAATGCAAAATTAGCATTTTTTAATACGTGGTCAATATATTTTCTATACACATTTAACCATTTTCAAATACTTGACTAACACTTTTTAAATACTTGTTTAGAAATTTCTCAAATGCTTGATTACCATTTTGCCGAGATGGTTTGCTTCTTTTTTTTGCGGAAGAGAATTCTAAGAAAAATGGTAGCGCAGAAGAGAATTCTGAAACTTCGTTGCACTCGAGAGGATTGAGACGAGAGATGAGTGGATCGATCCATCCAATGAGTATCTAGATGTTGCCGGCACATCGGCGAACGAAAGGACGGTAGCGAGGTAGGCACATGCAGTATGTAGCCGGGAAACGGCCCGTCGGAGGTGCCAAAAACATGAACAGCCGGAGTGGAGGGCCGAAGATTTTTTCTTTTTTCTTTTTTGAGTGGAGCGCCGGAGATGGTAGCTCCGTGAAGCGCCACCTGAATGGGCAAGCCCAGGAGCGTGTTTTCTCAGTCGTCGGTTTAGTTACATACTGAACCAAAAAAAACCAAAAACCAAAAAACATTAAAAAGAAAAATATGAAAAAAAGAAAACCAAAAAACAATTGCTTAAGGCATCACGCATCCGACGACACATTGGCGTAGTAAAGAGCTCGTACAGCCTCGCAATTGCACCCACGCTAGAGTGGAACTGTCGTGCGGAATCACTAGTTAAGGTCACTCCCTATATTTTCAGGTGCTGACAAGCGACGTATTGCATGTAAGTCCCTTATCAGAACCTCATAGTTTTTTAAGAATCGTCTATTCAAAACCTTTTATCTTGCCAATTGTGCGTTTAAATAACAAGCCATTTTAAGCATTAGATTTTTTGATGTCAAGATTTTCGAAAATAGGTCCATATTAACATGTTTCGATGATATTTTGTTCACGGGAAAACAAAAGAAAAACCAAAAACCATATGGAAAAAAGGAAATCGAGACGAAACAAATACGAAAAAACCCAAAAAATGAAAACCGAAGAAACAGACAATCGAGATAAGTGAATGCTGGAAAAAAGGGTTGGGAGAAAAAAAATCGGAGCCCAAAGGCATGGTTACGGTTTTCACTTTTTATCAGGAGGCAAAAGCTTTGTTTTTTCCTTTTTTCGGGGATGCAAAGGTTGTTCTCAAATTGTGTGCTTCTTGCAGAAGCAAATACGTGAATCAAATGTGCACGTTTTTCTTTTTAATAATCACATATGTGCTTCTTGTGAAAGCACATGTTGTGCTTTAATGAGAAACACAACTGGGCAGAACCAAATATAGGCTTCCTACTAGAGCCCGAAAACATGATTCTGGTTTTTTCCTATTAGAAAACGGTGGCTGTGTTTTCCCCTTTTATCGGGGAAACACATGATGTACTTCTTTCGGAAGCGAGACTATTCTTCTGGTTGAAGCACAAATCTGCTTCTTGTGAAAGCAAACATTGTGTTTCTTGCGAAAGCAAATTTGTGCTTTCACGATACACACAACTATATTTCTTGCGGAAGCATATATTCACTTTTTTTAAGAAGCGTAGATGTGCTTTGAATATTTTCTTCAAAACCTAAAAAAAATAAGATAAAAAAGTTAAAAAAAACACGTAAAAGAACAAAAATCCAAACCGAGCACCCAACACGCAACACATGTCGGTGACTTAGGGCGTGTTTGGTTGCCTGGGCAGCTTTTGCCTGCACCGCACGGGGATCCTGGGTGAGCGTAGCCTGGATGAGCCGATGCACGGACAACTGAGATGAGTGTTTGGTGAATTTGTATGATATGGTGTATGAGTTACAGGTTCTTCCAACTTGGGCTGGAATCAGTGAGGAACATGGAGCACGCGCCAGCACGGAGAAGTACGGGGAAGTTGGCGTCAAGGAGTTGGGAGCTTCGAGGTGGGCGTGAGGGCCGGCGGCGGACGCTGTGGAAGGGGAGCTCACCTCACCACGTGTAGCGGCGGCGAGGAAGATGGGGATCTTGGAGGTGGGCGTGAGGGCCGGTGGCGGAGGATGTGGAGGTAGGCGGGGAGCGGCAGCGGCGCCGCGGGCAGAAGCACGGAAGGGATGTGGAGCGTGGTGAGGAGCGCGCCCGTGCGGCCGGAGAGCGGCGCGGATGCCGAGTACAGGCGTCAGACGGGCGCGGTTGGCTTCCGAGGATGCGGAGGAGGGCGACGGCGGCGCTTGATGGAAGGCGAACGGAGCTGGTGGCGGTGCTTGACGAGATGCTCTGGCGGAGCGGCAGCGGCGCTTGGTCTGGACGAGATGGAAGAAAGGAGATGGGAAAAAGCCAACGACCGAGCTTGCACGCGAGAAACGCGAGAAACCTGCGTTTCCGCTCAGCCAGGCTGCGAGGCCGTTTTGCATCCGTCGGGCCAGGCCCAGTTAAGCATGCAGGGTACCAAACATCCGGTATTTGCACGGCGGGTGCGAGCCAGATGCCATACGAGAAACCAAACACGCCCTTAGTGCACCCCTTGGCGCGATCCCGGGTAATAAAGTGATTCTTGCGCGAGCATCCCAAAGGCTAATCGTTGGTTGTTGCATCGCGCGGGCAATTGGGCCCTCGATACGTGTTTTTTCAACGGTTCTTATATAAGAACCAGACCATTTAATTTCATTCCACGGTCGAATCATGTGGAAGCTTGGCCGGGATCCTATTTGGAGCGTAGGTCACCCGATAGGGACTGCGTACGTACCCCCGAAATCCCCGTGGCGTATAAGTGGGGCGGCCCAACTACCTACCCAAATTGTTTGTTTCTTTTTTTCTTTTTCGTTTTTCCTTTCCTTCTTTCTATTTCCCCTTTTCGTTTTTATTTCCAACTTTTGGAACATTTCTCAAATCGATGAACATTTTTTACAATCCAAAGTTTGGTGATCGAATTAAAAAAATGTTCATGATATTTACAAATGTTCATATTTTTTTCAAAACTGTTCACGAATTTTCAAAAAAACTATATCGAATTTCAAAACAGTTTTGGAATTCAAAAATAGTAATCAATTAAAAAAGGTTAATTGAATTTAAATTGTGTTCAATATATACAAACCATGTTCATATAAATTCAAAAGATCAGATAAATTTAACTTTGTTTTTCATCAAATATTCAGTGTTTTGTTCATCTGAATTCATAAAATGTTCATAAATATTTAAAAAATCAAAAACAAATAAAAAATGTTCATCAAAATAAAACAGTGTTCATGTTTTAAAATTTGGGAAGCTTTCTGAATATGTAAACATTATTTGAAATAATAAAACTTTTTTCCAAATCCCAAATCTTTTTAAAGAAGCAAAAAAAACAGAAAAGAAAAGACAAAAGAAAACAAAGATTATGCAAAAAAGAATTGAGGCCGATCCTGAACTGGGCTGGCCCAAGTTCGAGTGTGGGGAAGTCAGACGTGCGTGCAGCGCGCCAAATATGAACTCCCGGTGATGGGTAGCAATGAATTACTCAAAAAATAGGTGTTTGTCCGGGTTGGCCGAGACCATAACAACTGCAAGGAATTCACGACATACGCCAAAAGAGTGTGGCATGGCTATGTGCCGCCCTTTCCGACCCCTAGGAACGGCTAGCTGCAGGGAGCCCTTTCCGAGCCCAGCTACCGCCGCACCTTGCTGATACCATGGTGACGTAGTGAACGATTTATCTTTTTTTATCTTTTTTTTTATTAAATTTTTTGATTGTATTTATATGATTATATGTTTTAAATATACACATATATACTTATATTACAAATATACAATACTTTTTTATAAATGTTATTCTTGCATTTGAAATAATGTAATTGTGTAGTGCAAAATCATTTTGTTGTATAAAAGATTTGTAAATGTGAATTTCAAAAGTAAAAAATGTTAAACTCGAAAAAAGTAGGAAATGCATGCATATGGAAAATATTAATCATATGTACAAAAAATATTGGTGTCAATTATACAATTTCGCACATTTCAATAGACATGTATATGACTTTAATAAAATATTATACTAATGTAAAAACAAATTCTTGCAGTTACATGATAATATGTTGTACATTCAAAATAATTTTTTTCAATTAAAAAATCTTCACAAGTTTCAAAAAGAGTTCATTACATTTTCCAATAAAATATAGTACAATATACGAAAACATTGCATATTTTAAAAATGGTCTGTATGATCAAAAAATGTTTCATCATTTATTTCACAAATTAAAATTTAAAACATATTAAAAATATATTGAAAACATGTTTTTTACAAAAAATTTGTTAAACATGTATATACTTTTGTTGTACATGTATAAGAAAAATGTACACCATGTATAAAAAGGTATACATGTTTGTAGAAAATAATTATAAAAAATCCAAAAAGAAACAAAGAAAACCATACTATATGGAAAAAATAAAAATAAAATGTTGGATGTACAAAACAATTGAAAGAAAATCATAATAAAAAGAAAGAAAAACTACTGAAAAAGGTGAAAAAACAGAGCAAACCCAAGAAAAATACACAAATGCACAAAAATACATATGAACCGATCAATCCTAGTTACCTGACGCGAACGAGCGAAGGCAACGAGTGAAACAGCTAATGGGACAAGACGTTAGTCTTCCGTTTGTAGGCGGTTCCTATTAGAAATTGCGCGGACCTATACCTCACAGTGAGCAAGACGGAAGACGCTCTCGCTTAAGCATCCGCAGTGAAGGGACGGCCATTAGCACATATTGTAAAACAAGTGAAAATAGCGACGAAAATAGAGCTCCTAGGAATCCATTCCAAATGACCGGTGGTCGGTGGTGCTTCTAGCCATTGCGCCAATGTCGGGCTCGTGTTAAGATATAAGGCGCGACCAACTAGAGAAAAATGTCCCTTTTTTTACTTTCATTCATAGTTTTTATGCGTTCTCTTTTCCTTCTCATGTAACATCTTATTCTCTTTGTTTTTTTGTATCCACTCTTGGTTTTCAATGTTTTTTATTTTAATATTTTATAAATATTTTATCAATTATATCTGCATTTGTTTGCTTGATTTTATCTTTCGTATATTTTCTCTTCGGTTTCTTTTCCGATTTTCATTGTGTTTTCGTTTTTGTTTCTTTCTTTCCTTTTTCATTCTACATTTTTTATTTTTCATATATATCAAGTACATTTTTCTAATACACGCTTATAGTTTTCAAATACAAGTTTAATATATTGTGAATACAAGGTCAATTTTTTTTCTAAGCAGATTATTAACTTTTGTCAAATGCTTCATTAACTTTTTCGAATGCTATAGTAAAATTTTGCAATACGCTGTCAGCACTTTTTCTATAAAAAATTTAAACATTAAAAATGCTTGAATAACATTTTCCAATTACAAGACTAACAATTTAATACATGGTAAACATTTTTCTATACACATTTAACTTTTTCAAATGCTTGATTAATCTTTTTTAATGCAAAATTAACATTTTTTAATACGTGGTCAATATATTTTCTATACACATTTAACCATTTTCAAATACTTGACTAACACTTTTTAAATACTTCTTTAGAAACTTCTGAAATTATTGATTATCATTTTGCAAATACAATGTTTTTTAATGCATGGTACAAAATTCTATGCATTTTAAACATATTTTGAATGCTTGATAAAAAAATTGAATGCAATATGTGTTGGAAATATGCCCTAGAGGCAATAAATAAAGTGTTTATTATTATATTTCCTTGTTCATGATAATCGTTTATTATCCATGCTATAATTGTATTGATTGGAAACACATTACATGTATGGGTAAATAGACAACACTTTGTCCCTAGTATGCCTCTAGTGAACTAGCTCGTTCGTCAAATATGGTCAAGGTTTCCTAGCCATTGACATGTGATGTCATTTGATAACGAGATCACATCATTAGGAGAATGATGTGATGGACAAGAGCCAAACTACAAACATAGCATATGATCGTATCAGTTTATTGCTACTGTTTTTTGCATGTCAAGTATATGTTCCTATGACCATGAGATCATGCAACTCACGGACACCGGAAGAGTGCCTTGTGTGTATCAAATGTCGCAACATAACTGGATGACTATAAAGGTGCTCTACAGGTATTTCCGAGGGTGTCTGTTGGGTTGGCATGGATCAAGACTGGGATTTATTACTCCGTGTGACAGAGAGGTATCCCAGGGCCTACTCGGTAATACAACATCACAACAAGCCTTGCAAGCAATGTGACTAAGTGTTAGTCACGGGATCTTGTATTACGGAACGAGTAAAGAGACTTGCGGGTAACGAGGTTGAACTAGGTATGGAGATACCGACGATCGAATCTCGGACAAGTAACATACCGAAGAACAAAGGGAACATCATACGGGATTAACTGAATCCTTGACATAGATGTTCGATCGATAAAGATCTTCGTATAATATGTATGAACCAATATGGGAATCCAGGTCCTGCTATTGGTTATTGACCGTAGAGGTGTCTCGGTCATGTCTGCATAGTTCTCGAACCCGTAGGGTCTGCACACTTAAGGTTCGGTGACGTTTCGGTAGTATAGAGTTATGTATGGTGGTGACCGAAGGTTGTTCGGAGTCCCGGATGAGATCCCGGACGTCACGAGGAGCTCCGAAATAGTCCGTAGGTAAAGATTCATATATAGGTAGTCCTGTTTTGGTCGCTGGAAAAGTTTCGGACTCATCTATAGTGTACCGGGAGACCATCGTGAGGGGTATTTCGACCCAAAAGGCTACATGGGCTATGGGAGAATAAATACCAGCCCTTAGTGGGCTGGTGGAAGTCCCACAAAAGGCCCATGCGGCTGGGAAGAAAAGCCCAAAGAGAAAAAGGTGGAAAAGGCAAAAAGGCAAAAATAAGGAGGAGTCCTAGTCCTACTAGGATTGGAGGAGGAATCCTCCAATCCTCCTTGGTTCGGCCGAAGCCTCCTAGGAATGGCCCTTTGTCCAAGCCTCCTCCTCTCTTCGTCTTATATATACTAGAGGTTTTAGGGTTTTGCACTAGAATTTCAACCACGTGTTATCCGTTCCTCCAGTGCATAGTTTCTTCTCTAGATCAGATTTCTACAATGCTTAGGCGAAGCCTTGCCGAAATAGCTCCACCACCATCGTCGGAGCGTCGTCACGCTGCCGGAGAACTCTTCTACCTCTTCGCTCCCTCTTGCTGGATCAAGAAGGCGAAGATCGTCATCGAGCTATACGTGTGTTGAACGCGGAGGTGCCATCCGTTCGGTGCTAGATCGAAAGGACCGTGATCAAGATCGCGAGACGGATCGTGATGAGATCGCGGGACGGATCGTGATGAGTTCGCGGGACGGATCGTGATTGTATCGCGGGATGGATCGTGATGAGATCGTGGGACGCTCGGCGATTTGGATCGCAAAGACGTTCGACTACACCAACCACGTTTCTTAACGCTTCCCGCTTAGCGATCTACAAGGATACGTAGATCCACTCTCCCTCTCGTAGATGCTCATCACCATGGATAGATCTGCGTGTGCGTAGGAAATTTTTTGTTTCCCATGCGACGTTCCCCAACAGTGGCATCATGATCTAGGTCTATGTGTAGATGAGATCTCGAGTAGAACACAAAGAGTTTGTGGGCGTTGATGCTTAGATTTCTTCCTCCCTTGGTCGTGTTTTGGTTCAGCGGTATTGTGAGATGAAGAGGCCCGGACCAACATTACTCGTACGCTTACGAGAGACCCATTCCCTCAACCGCAACTTGTTGCATAGATGGCTTGCGAGTGCCAGTTTCTCTCACTCTAGTTGGATCGGATTCGACAAAGGCAGTCCTTGAGAAGGTTGAAAAGCAACTAGTGTATCACCATTGTGGTTTTTGCGTAGATGAGAATTGTTCTTGCTAGATACCCATAGCAGCCACGTAAAACATGCAACAACAATTAGAGGACGTCTAACTTGTTTTTGCAGGGTATGTTGTGATGTGATATGGACAATTACATGATGTGATATATGTGATGTATGAGATGATCATGTGATGTATAGAATATCACGACTTGCATGTCGATGAGTACGGCAACCGCAGGAGCCATAGGGTTGTCTTTAATTATTGTATGACCTGCGTATCAATCATTAAGCGCCATGTAATGCTTTACTTTATCGCTTAACAGTAGCAATAGTAGTAGAAGCATGGTGGGCGCGACAAACCTGATGGCGACACGTTGATGGAGATCAAGATGATGGATATCATGGTGTCATGCCGGTGACAATGGAGATCATGCCGGTGCTTTCAAGATGGAGATCAAAAACACAAGTTCATGGCCATATCATGTCACTTATGATTTGCATGTGATGTTAATCCTTTTATGAACCTTGTTTTGCTTAGGACGACGGTAACATTATAAGGTGATCGCTCACTTAATTTCAAGATAAATTGTGTTCTCCCCGAGTGTGCACCGTTGCGAAAGTTCGTCGTGTCGAGACACCACGTGATGATCGGGTGTGATAGACTCTACGTTCACATACAATGGGTGCAAGCCAGTGTTGCACATGCAGAACACTCGGGTTAAACTTGACGAGCCTAGCATGTACAGACATGGCCTCGGAACACAAGAGACCGAAAGATCGAACATGAGTCATATAGTAGCTATGATCAACATGATGATGTTCACCATTGAAACCACCTCAACTCACGTGATGATCAGACTTGAGTTGGTGAATTTGGATCATGTATCACTCGGATGACCGGAGGGATGTCAATTTGAGTGGGAGTTCTTAAGTAATATGATTAATTGAACTCATTATCATGAACATAGTCAGTAGTGTCTTTGCAAAATTATGTTGTAGATTACTAGCTCACGCTGTAGCTCCCTTGAATTTCTATATGTTCCTAGAGAAATAGAGTTGAAAGATGATGGTAGCAATAATTGCGGACTAGGTCCGTGATCTGAGGATTGTCCTCATTGCTGCACAGAAGACTTATGTCCTTAATGCACCGCTCGGTGCTCCACGCCCTCTAGCGTCGTCTGTAGATGTTGTGAGCATCTGACAGGCGCGTTTCGATGACTACTTGATAGTTTAGTGCGTCATGCATTACGGCTTAGAATTGTGGCTCTGAAAAGTTTTGAACGTCACGGAACATATGGGATGTTCTAAGAGCTGAAATTAGGATCTCAGGCTCGTGCCCGTGTTGAGAGATATGAGATCTCCAACAAGATTCTTTGCCTGCAAGATAAAAGAGAATAGCTCAATCGTTAAGCATGTGCTCAGATTGTCTGGGTGCTACAATCGCTTGAATCGAGTGGGAGTTGATCTTCCAGATAAGATAGTAATTGATATAGTTCTCCAACTCACTGTCACTAAGCTACTAGAACTTGGTGATGGACTATAAAATGCCAGGGATAGAAATAATGATCCCTGAGCTGTTCGCGATGTTTGACGCCGCGAAGGTAGAAATCAGGAAGGAGCGTCAAGTGTTGATGGTTAGTAAAACCACTAGTTTCAAGAAGGGCAAGGGCAAGGAGGGAAACTTCATGGATGGCAAGTCGGTTGCTGCTCCAATGAAGCAACCCAAAGTTGAACCCAAACCCGAGACTAAGTGCTTCGATTATGAGGAGAGCGATCGCTGAAGCGGAACAACCCTAGATACTTGGTAGATAAGAAGGCTGGCAACATCGACAGAAGTATATTTGATATACGTGTTATTGATGTGTACCTTGCAAGTACTCCTAGTAGCACCTGGGTATTGGATACCGGTTCGGTTGCTAAATGTTAGTAACTCGAAATAAAAGCTACGGAATAAACGGAGAACTAGCTAAGGGTGAGGTGACGATGTGTGTTGGAAATGTTTCCAAGGTTGATGTGATCAACATCGCATGCTCTCTCTACCTTCGGGATTAGTGACGAACCTAAATAAATGTTATTTGGTGTTTTGTGTTGAGCATGAACGTGATTAGATCGTGTTTATTGCAACACGGTTATTCATTTAAGTTAGAGAATAATGGTTATTCTGTTTACATGAATAATACCTTCAATGGTCATGCACCTAGTGAGAATGGTTTGTTGATCTTGATCATAGTAATACACATGTTCATAACATTGATGCCAAAAGATACAAAGTTAATAATTATAGTACCACATACTTGTGGCATTGCCGCTAAATGTCATGTTGGTATAAAGGGCATGAAGAAACTCCATGCTGATGGATCTTTGGAATCATTCGATTTTGAATCGGTTGAGACATGCGAACCATGCCTCTTGGGCAAGATGACTAAGGACCCCGTCTCCCGGTTTGATGGAGTGGGCAAGTGATTTATTGGAAATGATACATGTTGATGTATGCAATCCAATGAGTCTTGTAGCGTGCGGTGGATATCGTTATTTTCTTACTTAATAAAACACAAGTCTGAATCGTTTCAAAAGTTCAAGCAAATTGAGTGAAGTTTAAGATCATTGTGACAAGAAGATAAAAATGTCTGCGATATGATCGTGCTGGTGAATACCGGAGTTACGAGTTTGACATACAACTTTAGACAATGTGAAAGTTGTTTCACAGCTCACGCCACCTGGAACACCATAGTGTGATGGTGTGTCCGAACGTCATAGTCATGCTCTATTGGATATGGTGCGTGCTATGATGTCTCTTATCGTTTTGCTACTATAGTTTTGGGGTTATGCATTAGAGACAACTACATTCACTTTACATAGGGCACCATCTAAATCTATTGAGATGACACCGTGTGAATTATGGTTTGATAGAAACCTAAGCTGTCATTTCTTGATGTTTGGGGCTGCGACGCTTGTGTGGAAAAATGTTTTCACCTAATGAGCTCGAACCCAAAGAGGACAAATGCATATTCATAGAATACCCTAAGAACAGTTGGGTGAACCTTCTATCTCAAGATCCAAGCATAAAGTGTTTGTTACTAAAACTGGGTCCTTTCTCGAGAAAAAGTTTCTCTCAAAAGAATTGAGTGGGAGGAAGATGGAACTTGATGAGGTTGTTGAACCTTTGCTTCAAACAGAGAGTAGCACAGCGCAGAAAGATGTTTCTATGGAGCCTACGTCAGTTGAAGAGGAAGTTAATGATGATGATCATGAATCTTCGGATCAAGTTACTATCGAACCTCGTAGGTCGACAAGGACACGTACTGCTCCTGAGTGATACGACGACTCTATCTTGGAGGTCATGTTGTTGGACAACAATGAACCTACGAGCTATGGAGAAGCGATGATGGGCCCGGATTCCGACAAATGGTTAGAGGCCATGAAATCCGAGAAAGGATCCATGTATGACAACCAAGTATAGACTTTGATAGACTTGCTCGTTGGACGACAGGTCGTTGAGTACAGATGGACCTTTGAAATGAAGACATACACTGATGGTGAATGTCACCATTTGTAAAGCTCGACTTGTTGCAAAGAAATTGACGACAAGTTCAAGGAGTTGACTGCGATGAGACTTTCTCACTCGTAGCGATGCTAAAGTCTGTTGGAATTATGTTAGCAGTTGCTGCATTTTTCAATTATGAAATCTGGCAAATGGATGCCAAAACATCGTTTCCTTCCTTAAGGAAAGGTTGTATGAGATACAACCAGAAGGTTTTGCCAGTCCTGTATAGTATGCCATGCTGTGTACCGCACCTGTGTGTGCCTTGCCATGAATTCGTCAAGGGTACAAGAGTGGTCCAGGAGTGGATCACTGGACAACAGTCAAAATTATCCTTAGTAACCAAAGGACTAAGGAGATGTTTCTCGATTATGGAGGTGATAAAGAGTTCGTCTTAAAGAGTTACATCGATGCAAGCTTTAACACCAATCCGGATGACTCGGAGTAGTAATCTGGATACGTATAGTGGAGCAGCCATTTGGAATAGTACCAAGTGGAGTGAAAACACATTACATGTGTGGGTAAATAGACAACACTTTGTCCCTAGTATGCCTCTAGTGAACTAGCTCGTTGGTCAAAGATGGTCAAGGTTTCCTAGCCATTGACATGTGATGTCATTTGATAATGGGATCACATCATTAGGAGAATGATGTGATGGACAAGAGCCAAACTACAAACATAGCATATGATCGTGTCAGTTTATTGCTACTGTTTTCTGCATGTCAAGTATATGTTCCTATGACCATGAGATCATGCAACTCACGGACATTGGAAGAGTGCCTTGTGTGTATCAAACGTCGCAACGTAACTGGGTGACTATAAAGGTGCTCTACAGGTATCTCCGAGGGTGTCTGTTGGGTTGGCATGGATCAAGACTGAGATTTGTTACTCCGTGTGACAGAGAGGTATCTCATGGCCCACTCGGTAATACAACATCACAACAAGCCTTGCAAGCAATGTGACTAAGTGTTAGTCACGGGATCTTGTATTACGGAACGAGTAAAGAGACTTGTCGGTAACGAGGTTGAATTAGGTATGGAGATACCGACGATCGAATCTCGGGCAAGTAACATACCGAAGAACAAAGGGAACATCATACGGGATTAACTGAATCCTTGACATAGAGGTTCGACCGATAAAGATTTTCGTAGAATATGTAGGAACCAATATGGGCATCCAGGTCCCGCTATTGGTTATTGACCGTAGAGGTGTCTCAGTCATGTCTGCATAGTTCTCGAACCCGCAAGGTCTGCACACTTAAGGTTCGGTGACGTTCCGGTAGTATAGAGTTATGTATGGTGGTGACCGAAGGTTATTCGAAGTCCCGGATGAGATCCCGGATGTCACGAGGAGATCCGAAATAGTCCGTAGGTAAAGATTCATATATAGGAAGTCCTGTTTTGGTCGCCGGAAAAGTTTCGGGCTCATCGGTAGTGTACCGGGAGTGCCGGTAGTGTACCGGGAGACCATCGGGAGGGGTATTTCGACCCAAGAGGCTACATAGGCTGTGGGAGAATAAATACCAGCCCTTAGTGGACTTGTGGAAGTCCCACACAAGGCCCATGTGGCTGGGAAGAAAAGCCCAAAGAGAAAAAGGTGGAAAAAGGCAAAAAGGCAAAAATAAGGAGGAGTCCTAGTCCTACTAGGATTGGAGGAGGAATCCTCCAATCCTCCTTGGTTCCGCTAAAGCCTCCTAGGGCTGGCCCTTTGGCCAAGCCTCCTCCTCTCTTCGTCTTATATATACTAGAGGTTTTAGGGTTTTGCACTAGAATTTCAGCCACGTGCTACCCGTTCCTCCAGTGCATAGTTTCTCCTCTAGATCGGATTTCTGCAGTGCTTAGGCGAAGCCCTGCCAGAATAGCTCCACCACCATCGCCGGAGCACTGCCACGCTGTCGGAGAACTCTTCTATCTCTCCGCTCCCTCTTGCTGGATCAAGAAGGCGAAGATCGTCATCGAGCTGTACGTGTGCTGAACGCGGAGGTGTCGTCCGTTCGGCGCTAGATCGGAAGTGTAATACCCCGTTACGCCTGGCGGGATCTAGACTGGCCCCACAGACCAACACTAGTCTTTTCTGCACACTTTGTCCTCACTCGTGCGCACCCGGGACCAACTTCCCGGTCGGTCGCCCATCCTATAATCGCTCCAAGCCAAGCATGCTTAACTTTGGAGTTCTTTTCGAGTGAGCTTCCGGAAAAGAAGGAATTCCTTGTTGATATGAGTAGTCTATTATTCCTATTATTCCTATTATTCCTATTATTCCAAGCCAAGCCAGCTCACAAGAAGGACCGTGATGAGATCGCGGGACGGATCGTGATGAGTTCGCGGGACGGATCGTGATTGGATCGCGGGACGGATCGTGATGAGATCGCGGGAAGCTCGGCGATTTGGATCGCGAAGACGTTTGACTACACCAACCGCATTTCTTAACGCTTCCCGTTTAGCGATCTACAAGGGTACGTAGATCCACTCTCCCTCTCGTAGATGTTCATCACCATGGATAGATCTGCGTGTGCGTAAATTTTATTTTTGTTTTCCATGTGACGTTCCCCAACAATATGATCACATCTTACATACATGGTCAACATTTATTTTATATACATTTATATTTTGAAGTAATTGACTATTTTTTCTTAAATACTTTGTCAACATTTTTTCAAATGCTTGATTAACAGTTCAAATTAAGATTAACATTTTTTGAATACACGGTCAACATTTATTCTATAAATATTTAACATTTTTCTAATGCTTCATCTTACTATTTCTAAAGATTGAGTTGGTTGTGATTTCACTCCTCACCTCTCACTCTTACTTGTGGGCACATACTACAACCGTTATAAAATTCTAGCTTTGGAAGTGGAACGTGAGGGACCTCTTCACGTGGAGCTTTTTGGAATAAAAAACTCTATCTCTTGCTCATGATTCCATCTGTTCCCCAATCATCGTTGCCGCCTCTCGTCTCCAATCGTCATTCTCTGCCATTGCCTTGTAGACGACACATTGCTACTTTGCCATAACAGCCCCCAAGATGCTACTACATCGGAGGCACGTTGCATATCCTTCCCTGGATAGTAGAAGTGACTGCTGCTTCCCCGCCAGCAACTTCACAAGCACTAGCAAGAAGAAGCGCATGAACTGGAGGAGAATTGCCCCATCCTAGGCGAGGCGACGACGACTGGTAGGCCCGGGTGAGGCATGCGTATTGAAAGGGCACCGACTGGGTGATGAGATGGAGCGTGGGCTCGACAACGTCCGGAAGCATGGCCAACACAACACAATCTTGACAACACTGGGAGTAGGCGCAATTGGTAGCTCGTGACGAGCACGAGCACGTCATCAGTGGCGTCTTGCACGTCGGCCTTGGTCGCCTTTGTCGGTGTGATGAGCAGGAACGGTGTCTTCCTGAGCATTTTGGCGTTTCGCTGCTCTTCGGTGAGTACTTGTTCATGCCGGCGAAGGCCAGGAGGATCCAGGCGACCAAGGCAGCTTTAGTTAGGTACCCTGTTTGTATTTCAGACTAATCAAAAGAATACCACACATGTCAAACCCATTTCCCCACGGCAGTAGAATTTCGGCATGAATCATATGTCACCCATGTTGTGGAAACCTCTAATACGAACCAGTGAACCCCAAGTGTATAAATATCCCATATCAATTGCGCTAGCATACAATTGATCCTATGTTTGAAGTCCCAATTTGGATCGTTAAGGGCCAATTTTATCTCAAATAAAAATTTAAGGACCAATTTCCAGCATATAACAAAAGTAAGCTCAACCTTGAGTTGGTATGCAGAAAGTCAGGATCTTCATTTGTTTCAGAAGCAAAAATTAATGCATTTTTTGCACTTTCATGTTGAAATTTAAAAAAATAGCCTCATAATCATGCCAAAAAACTGAAATAAAACTAATTACACAATGTGTACATCATTTGAAAAAATCACCACAAGGTATTACCAATGGGGGTAGAGCTAGGAACAATTAATATGACGTGCCGCCTCCAGAAAATTGTTTTTTACATCACACGAATACTACAAAATTAACCAAAAAGCAGTACAAGTAGCTTAAGTAGAAATCACAAAGCTCTGGCTGGCCATTGTCCACCCAGAGCACCTGATGGTCATGGACAAAATCATCTTTTCAGCTAACGGTCAACTGATGGGTGGTGGCATATTTTGGAAGAGGAAAATTGTAAGTGGCATATAGGCATATAGCTGAAATCTACAGGAAGTGAAGTATTTGAGCTCAAGCTCAAATGCATTTGGATGAACAGTAAAATCGAAAAAAAATTAAAAACATTTTAAAAAATTCCAATTTTTTTGTGATGAACTTTGACAAAAATTTGTAAGTGCTTGCAATTTTTTATCATTAGATCACATTCGAGTGAGGCGTGACAAAAAAAAAATCAGTGTTTCAAAATGCTTTCGAAAGTAGCATTTTCAGAGTATTGTTTTTGTTCTTTTTTTTTGTTACGCCTTACTCGAATGTGATCTCATGATAAAAATTTGCAAGAACTTATAACTTTTGTCAAAGTTCATCATAATTTTTTTTTTTGGAATTTTTGAAATGTTTTTGATTTTTTTTCGATTTTACTGTTTATCCGGGTGCATTTGAGCTCGAGCTCAAAAGGACACTGTCCAACTCTAAGTGGTTTATACACTATATAGAGTAAGAACACAAATAATTAGTTGCTACCATGTAAGCCTTGATAACAAATATACACATGAGGCCTCAAGTGTACACGTTTCGTCGTGCACAAGCAGACGTACCACAACATACATTTCTTCGGTCCTAGCAAATCTTGTTCAGTCCATTTGCAGCTATACTTCAGCAACGACATCCTGGCCTACAACAACATCAGTTCTGGCACTTCCCTTGACTTCACCAGAAAGAAATTAGAAGGTTGGCTGACCCTACTCCCAAACTTTTAGAAGTATCAGCCAAGCCAAGGATGTGGAGGAGTACCTGGACCCTAAACTTTCATGTGGGTGTTTCCGCAGCGTAGCACGGGTATTTTACTAGTTACTATAATTTTTCATGTACAATAATAATATTTTTTAACAAATACTTCACATTTTTTCTATATACATTTAATATTCTTCATATACTTGGCTAACATTTTTGAAATACTTGTTGCAAAAAATTTCAAATGCTTGATTAACATTTTTTGATACAAGATTAACATTTTTTAATACATAGTGAACATCTTTTCTACACATAATTAACATTTTTTAAATGCTTGATTAAGTTTTTTTCTATACATGATCAAATTATTTCATACACATTTTTTGTATGGATATTTCGTACATGTGAGAAATATTTTCTCTATACACATCTAACATTTTTCAAATGCTCCGTCAACATTTTCTAAATGTTTTATGTAGTGTTTTTTTATAATATACTTATTTATAATATTTGGAGGTATAAACAAAAATAGAGAAAGAAAGCAAAAAACGTAGGGAAACCTAAAAAGAGGAGGCTGTTGTTCCTGGCCCAACACGCTTCACCCTCCAGCGAGGGTTCCCTCTGTCTCGCGTGAACCGAGACACAAGGGGTGCCTTAGAAATTGGGTACGAGGGAGACACAGCCCTTGCGGGAGGAATGATCGGGCTTTGTTTCTAGCTCGGGATGTAGGGTAGCAAGACATGGCTCCAATTAGCCTGCATCCGCTATTAGTACCCCTTCCTCCACCGATGAACTGACTCCTCTGATCGTTCCTTGCAAACAGCAGCAGCCGCCATCCGTTGTCCAACCGAGATGGAAATCTTCGCATGGTCGATTACTCGAAGTGTCAGCAAACCACCAGTTGGCTCTACTTCGCACCGCCTGTGGCTTCAGGCTCCTGTGTGACAAGATGCTGAAGCAGAGTAATAAGCTAGGGTCGTCAGGCTGCTGCTTCTGTTCTACCATGGTGGATCAAGCAGAGACGAAGGCGGCGGTAGGGGCAGAGAAGAGCAACCCCATGGTAGAGACACAATGGTAACCCAAGATTTACATTACTACTTCCTCCATTCTTAAATATAAGTCTTTTTAGAAATTTCATTAAAAACTACATACGAGATAAAATGAGTAAACCTATATACTAAAGTATATTTACATACATCTATATATAGTCTCTAGCAGTGGTGGAGCGTGACGAGCAACAATGAGGGGAGGGGGGAGGGATATCAAACTAAATGCAAAATGTGCACAAAAGAGACACATCGCACATGTTCACAACATATATAGGAACGAGATATACATCTTATATACATATATCCATATTGCTTGTTCACACAAATACAGGATAACACCAACATACATGGTATTGTGGACAATTAAAGAGTGCTCATCAGTGCAATACTCCAGAATGGCCAAAAGACGACTAACTACGACCAATAACTATAAATATGCTCTTCTGGCCTTCTTAGCTTTGAATTCAACAATTATGTCATCATAACTTATTTTTGCTGCAATTTCTCGTTCTACTTGTAGCAGCAAGCTACCTGCAAGAAATTCATCTTCCATTCTATCGAGCAGCCTTGACTTGATAAATTTCAAACTAGAAAAGGCACGCTCAACACTTGCTGTTGAAACTGGAAGGGTAACAAGCAATCGAAGTAATATATCAATCGAATTATAGATTTTATGCCTTCCTGTCTCAACAAGGCATCGACATAGTGCAGATATGATTGTAGGCATCTTCAAGTCCTCACTACTCTGAGCATCTACAACAAAGCGATTTAGTTGAAGTTCCAATGCATACCTCTCTTGTTGATTAAAATCAGCTGGATAATACTTCTCCACCATTGAGCACATTTCTTTAGCATTGAAAGATCTGAATCCATTTCTTGGTATTAGTGTAACACTAATGTTCAGAAGGTCCATTACTTTCTCATTGAACTTGAGATTCAACTCGGTCAGTTGTCTTTCAATGGATGCTCGATATATCTCCACTCAAAAATAACATTCAATAGTGAAATGATCAGGTTGACGATGAGCACGTCCACCACGCAGAATGTATGTCTCCTCCATGTTTGGGACATCAATGTCATGCTCTGCACAGAATTCAATAAATCTCAAAAAGAACAATTCTCATCCTTCATCTGTTCTCATTTGTTCCAGGAGCACTTTTGTTGATTTGACTAAGCGAACAACATTTACTATGTCCTGTGCCTTTTTCTGTAAAGACTTCCCAAGATCTTCACTTGTTTCCAGTATTTCTCTCATCATACATAGCATGAAAACAAACTCAAAGGAGGACAAATAGGTGAAAGCAGTACCCCCATCAGCTCGGTTTGCTCCCGCTGATGAATCAACAGCTAAATTTTCTAGAACAACTTTTACCACATTAAATATATGCATAAGACTAGCAACCGAACCTAGATGTGAACCCCATCTTGTCTCTCCTGGGCGCTTCAAATAACAGGTTCTTCTTGGTCTTGGCCCTGTTCCGGTTCTTCTTCTTATTGGCTCCAATCTACATTTTCAAACTCATCATCTTCCAGTTCATCTTCCATCAATTCCACCAATGCTAGAGAACTTGGAGTGGTGGTGTGAGCTGATGGTTCTTATTCAACATTTTCATGACCTCTCTTACTTTTTCAAAAGGAAACCATTGTTTGTTGTTTCACCATTGTGACCTGCAGGCTGCAGCTATCTTAGATAAAATTCAGACAACAAGTCTCTGAACATTGAACATCACTGAATTTATGCAAATGACTGAACAACACTAAATTTATGCAGGTCACAGTGGATTTTATTCCTGAAACATACCTAATTTTATAGGCAACCGACGCTCAGGAAGTTAGGAGGTAGTGGCCAGGCCAGCACCCAGCCGGCCAGCCGGGCAGTAGGCAGCCCGCGCTCAGGAAGCAGCCCAGCATCCGGCAACCAGGCCATGAGGCCCGGCGGGCAGCCGACAGCCGGCACTCAGTGTCGTGGCTCGGAGGGGCGGAGGGTGGTGGCGAGTGGAGAGTAGCGACGGTGTAGCGCGGGCGCGCGACGGGCCGACGGACGACGGCGGTTGGCAGCAGCGCCGGACGGCGGTTGGCGGTGTCCCACTCCAAGACCCACGATTTGGGGGAAGACGAGAGGAGAGCGTAGGAGAGCGGTTGGTGCGTACGAGAAGGAGATGTTGTCGTTGGTTGGGCTGGGTATTTTTGGGATGGGCTGAATCCTCCTTTGGCCCATACGAGGCTCCGCGAGTGGTCTCTAGTGAATTTTTTTTAAAAACTTATATTTAAGAACGAAAAGTGTACATGTCAATCCTTCCACGGAGCAGCCACCATCATGGGAGGATTGAGGCCCAGGCAGAAGGGGCGGCTGTCACAACCCTAGCAAGTGTCTAGGCTAGCATTGTGTTTGCATCATCATCATCATCATTGCATCAATATGAAATGAGGAGAAAGAAAGAAACCTTAGCATTTTATGAATTAAAGGAATTCCAAACAAATGAAATTTCAACAAATCCAAAATGCCCATAAAAAATGTTCCCTATGTCTGATAATTAAGGGCATGAATATACCAGGGACCATTTCAATTATTTGAACATTTTAAATATTTTAAATTATTGAATTCAGTCTCTGAAATTGACAAATAAAAAATATTATCATTATAACTGTTTTCAAAATAATCTGAAACTTTTTATACAAGTTTTAAATATTCAAACTTGAAGTTACAAAAAGTTTTAGAATTATCGTAGGGGTATTTTGGACCTGCAAGAAATAAACAAGTGTTAGAAGAAAAAAAACAGAAAACATAAATAAAAAAATAAAAGAGAGAGGAGGCCTGAGGCCTGGCACTGGGCATCCCATCTGGCCCATGTGCCAGTCGTCTCCTACCTTTGCCAGTAGGCAGAGGCAAAGGAGGGCACGGCGAGGCCTCCACCTCCTCCCTGCCTGGTCGCCCGCCTAGAGGCCCCAGGGCGCGCCAGCACCTCGCCGTCGTGCCCTTCTCCTCTCTCCCTCCCGCGAGCTCTCTCCCTCTCTCGCGCTTTCTCCCCTCGGACCCGCCATGGCCGCACAGCTCCTCGCCGTCGTGCCGCCGTTCTAGCCACCCCCGAGCCCCCCTGACCTAACCAGCAGCTCCGCCCTGAGCCCCTGAAGCCCCTTGACGGAGGAATCGAGCCGGGAGCCCTCTGCTTCGCCGTCATCGCCGAATCCCCTTCGCCGGTCGCCATCAGTCCTCGCCGCCGTTCTAGCTGTCCCCGAGCCTTCCGAGCCCCCCTGCAACCTCCCAGTGAGCACCCCGTCCTCCTCCCTCTCTTCCCTAGCTTCCCTGTGCTCCCTGGCGCTCCTCGCCGTAGTGGCCGATCGGGTACCGCCGTGGAAGTACTCCCCGGCGAGCCTCCGGTGATCGCCGGTCCCTCCTGACCAGCCCAATCGACGCGGTCGAGCACAGGCTTTGTTCCAGCGCCTTCCCCGCGTCGATCCGACCCCTCCAGTGGCTTCCGGTGAGCCTCCGCCGCGTCGGATGGTCGCCGGCGACCACCCTCCGGCCAGTGCCGACGTGGCCGGCCACTTAGTCGCTAATCACCTTGATTAGCTTAGCCCAGCCACTGACAGTGGGCCCCAGAGCTGGGTCAAACCCTGGTCAGCGCGGGATTAGCCCCCGTGACACTGACCAGTGGGGCCCCCATGTCAGGTTTGACCCAGAGCGGTCAGTTGACCAGGCTGATGTCATGCTGACACATGGCTGACGCAGTAAATCTATTTTCTGATTTTAAATATTTCCAGAAATAGCTAAAAACTTTGAAAAATCATATATATTAATCTGTAAGTCAGATGAAAATAATTTATATATGAAAATTTATCAGAAAAATCCAATGAATCCAATGGTACTATTTTCATGCATGTTAGAGCAACCTAAATAGGTGAACATGGACATTTTAACATTAGGTCAATATATGGAATTTGAAATCAGAACAACTTTGAACCTATATTCAAATCCATTTCAAATTGACATGACCAGTAGTTACATTAGCTCATCCATGTACATCATTATGCCATGTTCAGGCATCATATTGTTGCATCTGTTTGTATTGAATGTTTCATCTGCATTGCGGTAGGCCCTAATCCGGAGGATACTACTCCGTACCCTGACGAAGGAGAGAACTCTTCCGCAACCCAGCAAGGCAAGCAACCTCATTGATCATTCCGATAACATCCCACTCTCTCGCTCCTGCTCTCATTTATTGCATTAGGACAAACGATCACATGTCAGTTATACACGGTAGATGATCCTATTCTTATGCATGACCTGATCTTGTCACAGTAAATAGCTACACCTTGCAACCTAGCATACCTGGTAGATGCTTGTGCCATGATGTACTTAGCTTACTTTGCCTGCTATGCTTGCTATGCTTAGAGTTGTGACAAGTCGGATTCATCTGGGTGATGAAATGAGTGAAACAGTGTTGTCCGATGTGATGAGCTTATAATGAATACGATTTGGTAAAGGTAGCGATGAGAGGCTATGTAGGAGTACATAGTGGGTTGTCTCGTTGGGACCGTTCTTAGGAACTGGGTTCCGTGTTTGTGATCCAAGACTAGATACTACCACACGTTGGGATACTTAACTGACCCTCTCGACTTATCAGTCGCTTAGTCCTTGGTCCAGGTATTGCAAGTAGGTTCTGGTGTTTATAGCATGCTGGAGGCCGTGCGTAGCGCTGACCCTCGGGGTGGGTTACGACGTGGTAGGCAGTGGCACGGTGTACCAAGGGTCACCCGAATGGTGGGCTTGGGAACCCTGCGCACATAGTTTGGGACCGTAGCGGAAACTTCGGCCGGATTTTCGTGCGGGTTCAGTCTCAAATAGGCGGTAGCCTGGACTAGAGGTCTTATGTGATTGACCGTCGTGGCCGACTCCCTCGCTGGGCATCCGCTTGAAGGTTGCCGAGGTGCATGGTTTATGGCACACAGCGATAAGTGGCGAGAGCATGTGTGAAGAAGCAGACCCCTGCAGGGTTATGAAACTATTCGAATAGCCGCGTCCTCGGATATGGACTACTTGGAGAACTTATGCTGTTCATAGATAATCAAATGAATACCTCTAAAAATCTCAAGACAAGTGTGAGTACCGTGGATGGCACTCTTCCGGAAGGGGAAGGTGAATCCATGGTAGTGTATTGTGATGGAGGTAGTGGACTCGTGTGCGATAACTAAAATTGTAACAAAGAGTTTAAAACTGAGTAGTGTAGGTTAGCCATGAGTCAAAGCTGGCTTCCTGCATAAACTCCACCACCCTTTGTTGATACATGAGCATAAATAGACTAGGTCTGTTTTAAAGACTTGCTGAGTACGATTGTACTCATCCTTTCTTAATTAATGTTGCAGAAGAGAACCAGGACCCATCAGGTGGGTTCTATCTAGATGTTGACGATGCTGAATAGCTGGTGTCCTAGCTACGATCTTGCCCGTGTGGTGGGCTGTAGATAGTCAGGCCATGTGCCTCTTTTATATTTTGCCGTCTGTACCCAGACAACTTTAGTTTCCGCTGGCTTGTATGACCATGTTTGTATGACTTGAGTGCCGGGTCATGTGACCCCTGTCTGTATGAACATATTATGCAAGGCTCGTCTGAGCCTCTTAAATAAAAGTCATGTTATTGTATGGTTATGTTGTGATGCCATGGTCGTATCTATGCATATCGGGCATGTCGTGCATACGTGTGACGTGCAACGGTATGTATGGGATCCGACACCTAGTCGTGTGCCTTTAGTAGTACTCCTTACGGGAAACTGCCTCTTTGTGCTTCCACCGAGCCATGGTAGCTTGCTACTGCTCCGGACACATTGATTGACCGGCATGTATCCTTCGTTGCTGCTATGTCTGTCCCTTCGGGGAAATGTCTCGCAGTGTAATGGAGTCCCTGTAGCCTGTTATGACTCGTCTACGTGCAGTGATGACATTCGTGTCTCGTGACGTAATGGAGTCCTTGTAACTTGCTATGACTCGTCTACACACGCTTGAGGCCGACACCTGCATTGCTGGGTTATGTATGCCTGTTTCCGTACGGATGTGCTACTTGGGTTCTATGACTAGTTATGTCGGCCCGGGTTCTTTGTTGTGTGATTGCCAGCGACATGTTCACATACGTGAGCCAAAAGACGCAAACGGTCCCGGCCAAGGTATGGTGACAGCCGTGGAGTACCGTGCGTGAGGCCGCAAAGTGATGTGGCTTGGTACTGTATGGAATCATATGACTTAGGATCGGGGTCCCGACAGCGGCAGCCTGGGGCATGAGGCCCATCTTCTTCATTTACTGTAGCACGGTAGTTATAGTAACCACTACAGTTAAGGATGGGCCTGGGCCCAGTTCACCTGGGGCTTGGCCCTTCCTGGGTTCACCATTGGCCACCGTGATGGTGTGATATACATAGACTTGATTGGGAGAGGGATTACTCCGTCGATATCGCCGACCTCACGAAGACTCTACTTGAACCATCGTACATAGTGTTCCACCGCCGTATGGATGCATACATGCATTTCTTGTATAAAGGAACTCATGTCTCTCATGTGTAACCTGTTATTATGGAATAAAACTCCCCTTTTCTCGCAAAAAAAAGGTTTTAAACATTCAATTAGCTTTATTTTTGTGACTTCTCAAATTCGAGAAGATAAGATTTCAGAAGATGGAAAGTTAAAATTTTGGAGTTGAGTTAGAGATAGCCTTACGATCTTGTGGTTCCAAACATTCACTATTATAAGCCTTATGATCTTGTTGTTTTGGCATTCAATGCGGGTCTATATTGTTCCATCGACTGGTCTGGACGTATTTTTTCTGCAAACGGGAAACAAACAAGGGGATGGCACTTTGCTTCGTCCGAACCCTTGAAACACCAGTTTCTGACTGCCCTGGCCCACCCAGAAATCTCTCCCTCAACCGCACGCATTCCACCAGAAGCGGCCAGCATCGCAACAGAGTACCAATGCTGCATTCATGCTGGCTCAGAGTGATGCGGTCTCTCACAACGCTTGGGCATTGAAGCGGTGCACCAGTTGAGAGCGTCACCCTCGTCGCTTCTCGGTGCATGTGGCTGCCCCCTCATTGAAATGACAACCCGTTCGTCCACCTACCTATATTGAACATGTGTGGGGTTGCCGAGGAACAGCGAGCCTACGCCACCTTTCGTATACCGCCCACTATTAATCACCTTAGCCGATTGCCCAGCCATCCGCCCGCTATATGTCTGGCCATAGCCGTATCCAACATCCTCCACTCCCTTTATCCTCTCTGTGCCATGCCCACCATGGTCTCCTCGATCTCCAAAAAGCCATCTGGCATAGCCTCTTATCCAAGGAGAAAATGAAGATCACCGCCATTGCAGCTGATTGGCATGCTCGCACGCATACGTAGGTCGGCGCCGCGGATGTCCCAATGGCGGACGCTCCCAACGACGAGCCGACTCCACCCACCTTGCCGGTTCATGCCGGCATCACCATACGTGAGGCCCGTGCTCACTACACTGAAGTGGTGTTGGCCGAGCAGGAGGCCGCGTTTCGGCATGCACAGTCCGACCAGTAGTAAAATGTCCTCCTCCTTGATTAGCACCGACACACATATAAAGCAACTCGCCGCCAACACGACCATTGCGCCGGACGTGGCCGTGGCCGGACAGGACGCGTTGTTCGAGTCCTATTGCTTCACCTACCACTAGTAGAAAATAGACGTTTTATCCGCATCATTAGTCCTGGTTGGGTTTTGAACCGGCACTAATGTGCCCATTAGTCCCGGTTCGTGACGGGCATCATTAGTGTTGGTTTTTTCTAGACCTTTAGTCCCGTTTCGTGCCACAAACCGGCACTAAAGGTGTGGTGGCAGGCTGGCGTCAGCTTGGGGCCCCACGGGAACCTTTAGTCCCGGTTGGCAGCTCCAACCGCGACTATAGGCTAACCTTTAGTCACGATTGGAGCCACCAACCGGGACTAAAGGTCCCCCTATATGAAATCCTTCGGCGCCAGCCCGAGCACACTCCTCTCTGTTCTTCCCCTTTCCTCTCCTCTCCATTCTTCCTCTCTTCCTCGAGCTCATCCTCCATTTTTGCCAAGGTTTGTCAAGATTTGGAGGCATCCCATCCATCCAAGTGTTCACAAAGGTTAGCAACTTTGTCCTTTCATCTCTCATTGCCAGATTAGCTCTTGCAATGCTCTATAAGTATAGTAATTTGTGGGTTTTAGTTTGTATGTGGTAGTTTATTTGATTTATGCAATTTGAGTTCAAATTAACTTCTTACTTTGCATTTGTAGGTGTGGTTTACTTAGTGCCTTCTCGTCTCCGTCCTAACGACCGTCGATCGCCCGCACCGTCCCGTCACCGGCACCACCTTGGTGAGCCTCTTGTTCTTATCCTTTTTATAATAAAAAACCATGTTTGTAATATTTAGTTAGTTACTTGTATAGTTTTCTTACCTATATGGTTGTTTGTTATACATAGTGGCATGGTTTTCAAATTCGTCCCCGTCGGCCCTCGTCCGGTTTATGATGCGGATGTGGTATATACTCTCTTTTATAACTCTTTGTTGCATTTCGTGTTTATGACAATTATGCCAATCAAGTTGACATAGATATTTTTATCTAGGAGGTATGTGAACCGGAGATTCCAACCGACATAGATATTCTTGTCAAGAAGTTGAATTTAGTTGAAAAAGAAAACGAGTATTTGAAAGAAAAATTGAAAAGAGTTGAAGAAGAGAATATGAAACTAGAGTTGTATGTTGCCAATGTCGTCGATGATCACAAGATCAAGATGGGTGCAATGCGCTTGAATATTAGAAAATTTAAAAGATATACCATTGATAGTGAGGCTTGGTATCACTATGCTGTTGGATAAATTGTTACCTTAGTTGCGATGTTGATCGCATTTTTTGTTGCATTTAAATGCTTTAGCTAGATAGTTTGTATGTTGTTTTATGAGAACAAGTGTGTATGAACTTATATTAATTTGGTCTTTTTGGTGTTGTGTAATGAAGATGAGCCGGCAATAGATGTACGACGACCGATGCTCTCCCCAGTTCATTAATGGCGTGCATACTTTTCTAGTTGCGGCTAAGGCAAACAAGCGGCCGAATGGTTTTATGTATTGTCCATGTGCTGGCTGTAAGAATGATCGAAATTACTCTAACTCAAGAACTATTCACGTCCACCTATTTGAGTCCGGTTTCATGTCCGGCTATCACTAGTAGAAAGCAGACCTTTCGTCCGCATCATTAGTCCCGGTTGGGTTTTGAACCGGCACTAATGTGCCCATTAGTCCCGGTTCGTGATAGGCATCATTAGTGCTGGTTAATTCCGAACCTTTAGTGCCGGTTCGTGCCACGAACCGACACTAAAGGTGTGGTGGCAGGCTGGCATTAGCCTGGGGCCCCACAGGAACCTTTAGTCCCGGTTGGTGGCTCCAACCGCGACTATAGGCTAACCTTTAGTCGCAGTTGGAGCCACCAACCGGGACTAAAGCCCCCCCTATATGAAACCCTTCGATGCCAGCCGGAGCACACTCCTCTCTGTTCTCCCCCTTTCCTCTCATGTGTTCTTCCTCTCTTCCTCGAGCTCATCCTCTATTCTTGCCAAAATTTGTCAATATTTGGAGGCATCCCATCCATCCAAGTGTTCACAAAGGTTAGCAACTTTGTCCTTTCATCTCTCATTCCTAGATTAGCTCTTGCAATGCTCTATAAGTATAGTAATTTGTGGGTTTTAGTTTGTATGTGGTAGTTTATTTGATTTATGCAATTTAAGCTCAAATTAACTTCTTACTTTGCATTTGTAGGTGTGGTTTACTAAATGCCTTCCCGTCCCCTTCCTAACCACCGTCGATCGCCCGCACCTCCCTTCGCCAGCACCACCTTGGTGAGCCTCTTGTTCTTATCCTTTTTATAATAAAAAACCATGTTGTTAAGATTTAGTTAGTTACTTGTATAGTTTTCTTACCTATATGGTTGTTTGTTATACATATTGGCATGGTTTTGAAATCCGTCCCCATCGGCCCTCATCCGGTTTATGATGCGGATGTGGTATATACTCTCTTTTATAACTCTTTGTTGCATTTTGTGTTTATGATAATTATGCCAATCAAGTTGACATAGATATTTTTATCTAGGAGGTATGTGAACCGGAGATTCCAACCAACATAGATATTCTTGTCAGGAAGTTAAATTTAGTTGAAAAAGAAAATGAGTATTTTAAAGAAAAATTGAAAAGATTTGAAGAAGAGAAGATGAAACTGGAGTTGTATGTTGCCGACGTCGTCGCTGATCACAAGATCAAGATGGGTGCAATGCGCTTGAAGATTAGAAAATTTAAAAGATATGCCATTGATAGTGAGGCTTGGTATCACTATGCTGTTGGATCAATTGTTACCTTAGTTGTGATGTTGATCGCATTTGTTGTTGCATTTAAATTCTTCAGCTAGAGAGTTTGTATGTTGTTTTATGAGAACAACTGTCGATGAACTTTATGTATGAACTTGTATTAATTTGGTCTTTTCGGTGTTGTGTAATGAAGATGAGCCGGCAATGGATGTACGATGACCGATGCTCTCCCCAGTTCATTAATGTCATGCATACTTTTCTGGTTGCGGCTGAGGCAAACAAGCGCCCAGATGGTTTTATGTATTGTCCATGTGCTGGCTGTAAGAATGATCGAAATTACTCTAACTCAAGAACTATTCACGTCCACCTATTTGAGTCCGGTTTCATGTCCGGCTATCACTAGTAGAAAGCAGACCTTTCGTCCGCATCATTAGTCCTGGTTGGGTTTTGAACCGACACTAATGTGCCCATTAGTCCCGGTTCGTGACGGGCATCATTAGTGCTGGTTCGTTCTGAACCTTTAGTGCCGGTTCGTGCCATGAACCGGCACTAAAGGTGTGGTGGCAGGCTGGCATCAGCCTGGGGCCCCATGGGAACCTTTAGTCCCGGTTGGTGGCTCCAACCGCGACTATAGGCTAACCTTTAGTCGCGGTTGGAGCCACCAACCAGGACTAAAGGTCCCCCTATATGAAACCCTTCGGCGCCAGCCCGAGCACACTCCTCTCTGTTCTTCCCCTTTACTCTCCTGTGTTCTTCCTCTCTTCCTCGAGCTCATCCTCTATTCTTGCCAAAATTTGTCAAGATTTGGAGGCATCCCATCCATCCAAGTGTTCACACAGGTTAGCAACTTTGTCCTTTCATCTCTCATTGCTAGATTAGCTCTTGCAATGCTCTATAAGTATAGTAATTTGTGGGTTTTAGTTTGTATGTGGTAGTTTATTTGATTTATGCAATTTGATCTCAAATTAACTTCTTACTTTGCATTTGTAGGTGTGGTTTACTTAGTGCCTTCCCGTCCCCGTCCTAACCACCGTCGATCGCCCGCATCGTCCCGTCGCCGGCACCACCTTGGTGAGCCTCTTGTTCTTATCCTTTTTATAATAAAGAAAACCATGTTTGTAAGATTTAGTTAGTTACTTATATATTTTTCTTACCTATATGGTTGTTTGTTATACATAGTGGCATGGTTTTGAAATCCGTCCCCGTCGGCCCTCGTCCGGTTTATGATGCAGATGTGGTATATACTCTCTTTTATAACTCTTTGTTGCATTTCGTGTTTATGAGAATTATGCCAATCAAGTTGACATAGATATTTTTATCTAGGAGGTATGTGAACCGGAGATTCCAACCGACATAGATATTCTTGTCAAGAAGTTAAATTTAGTTGAAAAAGAAAATGAGTATTTGAAAGAAAAATTGAAAAGAGTTGAAGAAGAGAAGATGAAACTGGAGTTGTATGTTGCCGATATCGTCGATGATCACAAGATCAAGATGGGTGCAATGCGTTTGAAGATTAGAAAATTTAAAAGATATGCCATTGATAGTGAGGCTTGGTATCACTATGCTGTTGGATCAATTGTTACCTTAGTTGCGATGTTGATCACATTTGTTGTTGCATTTAAATGCTTTAGCTAGATAGTTTGTATGTTGTTTTATGAGAACAAGGGTGTATGAACTTTATGTACGAACTTGTATTAATTTGGTCTTTTTGGTGTTGTGTAATGAAGATGAGCCGGCAATGGATGTACGACGACCGATGCTCTCCCCAGTTCGTTAATGTCGTGCATACTTTTCTGGTTGCGACTGAGGCAAACAAGCGGCCGGATGGTTTTATGTATTGTCCATGTGCTAGCTGTAAGAATGATCGAAATTACTCTAACTCAAGAACGATTCACGTCCGCCTGTTTGAGTCCGGTTTCATGTCCGGCTATAACTGTTCGACCAAGCACGGAGAAAGAGGGGTCCTAATGGAAGAGAATGAAGAAGAGGATGACGACAGCTATCCTGGCCATGGGTTCAATGAATATGATGGTACAACAATGGGGGAAGAAGCTGAGCCGCCAATGTGGGAAGGAGCTGAAGAAGAGGCATTAGATGAGCCCGCTGATGATCTTGGTCGGGCATTGCCGATGCAAAGAGAAACTCCGCAAGTGAAAAGGAGAAGCTAAAGTTGCAGCGCATGTTAGAGGATCACAAAAAGGGTTGTAACCAAATTGCGAAGATGATAATAGAAAGATGGGTACCACACTGGAATTGTTGCAATGGAAGGCAGAGAATGGTGTAACTGACAAGGCATTTCAAAAGTTGCTGATAATGTTAAAGAAGAAGCTACCAAAGGACAACAAATTGCCAGAGAGTATGTACGAAGCAAAGAAGGCTATCTGCCCTCTAGGATTAGACGTCGAGAAGATACATGCATGCCCTAATGACTGCATCCTCTACCGCGGTGAGTACAAGGATTTGAATGCATGCCCGGTATGCTGTGCATTGCTCTATAAGATCGACCATGATGACCCTGGTGACGTTGAGGGCGAGTGCCCTAGGAAGAAGATTCCTACCAAGGTGATGCGGTATGCTCCTATAATACCACGGTTGAAACGTTTGTTCCAAAACAAAGAGCATGCCAAGTTGATGCGATGGCACAACGAAGACCGTAAGAAAGACGGGAAGTTGAGAGTGCCCGCTGACGGGTCGCAGTGGAGAAAAATTGAGAGAAAGTGGAAGTACTTTGCAAAGGATGCAAGGAACGTATGGTTTGGTTTAAGTGCAGATGACATTAACCCTTTTGGGGAGCAGAACAGCAATCATAGCACATGGACTGTGACTCTATGTATCTATAACCTTCCTCCTTGGTTGTGCATGAAGCAGAAGTTCATTATGATGCTAGTGCTCATACAAGGCCCCAAGCAACATGGCAACGACATTGATGTGCACCTGAGGCCATTGGTTGAAGAACTTTTACAGCCGTGGAATGGAAAAGGTGTATGTGTGTGGGATGCGAAAGATCGGGAGGAATTTGACCTACATGCGTTGCTGTTTGTAACCATCAATGATTGGCCTGCTCTCAGTAACCTTTCAGGACAGACAAACAAGGGATACCACGCATGCACGCACTGTTTAGATGATACCGACAATATATATTTGGATAAATGTAAGAAGAATGTGTATCTGGGGCATTGTCTATTTCTTAAGAGCAGGCATCCCATAAGAAAGAAAGGCAAGCATTTCAAAGGTGAGGTAGATCACCGGAAGAAGCCTCGCCACCGTACAGGTGATGACATACTTGATATGGTCAAGGATTTAAAAGTAATCTTTGGCAAGGGTCCTGGTGCATAATCTGTTCTGAATAATGCTGACAAACACGCACCCATGTGGAAGATGAAATCTATATTTTGGGACCTATCGTATTGGAAAGACCTCGAGGTCCACTCTGCAATCGATGTGATGCACGTGACGACGAATCTTTGCGTGAACCTGCTAGGCTTCTTGGGCGTGTATGGGAAGACAAAAGATACGCCAGAGGCACGGGAGGACCAGCAACGTATGCACGGAGAAGATGGCATGGATCCAAAGCAGTTTCAGGGTCATGCCAGCTATGCTCTTACCAAAGAAGAGATGGAAATCTTCTTTGAATGCCTGCTTAGTATGAAGGTCCCGTCTGGCTTCTCGTTGAATATAAAGGGAATAATAAATATGGCGGAGAAAAAGTTCCAGAACCTAAAGTCTCATGATTGCCACGTGATTATGACACAACTGCTTGCAGTTGCATTGAGGGGGCTTCTACCAGAAAACGTTCGATTAGCCATTGTGAAGCTATGTGCATTCCTGAATGCAATCTCTCACAAGGTAATCGATCCAGAAATCCTACCAAGGTTAGAGAATGATTTGGTGCAATGTCTTGTCAGTTTCGAGTTGGTGTTCCCACCATCCTTCAATACCATGACACATGTCCTAGTTCACCTAGTCGAGGAGATTGCCATTCTGGGTCATGTATTTCTACACAATATGTTCCCCTTTGAGAGGTTCATGGGAGTCTTAAAGCAATATGTTCATAATCGTGCTAGGCCATAAGGAAGCATCTCCAAGGGCCATGAAACAGAGGAGGTCATTGAGTTTTGTGTTGAATTTATTCCTGACATTAAGCCGATAGGTGTTCCTGAATCGCGGCATGAGGGAAGACTGGATGGAAAAGGCACACTAGGAAAGAATTCACTAATATGCCGGGACGGGCATTCTTTGGCGCAAGCACACTACACAGTTCTACAAAGTTCAGCCTTGGTGGCTCCGTATATCGAGCAACACAAGAATATTCTATGCTCCAAACACCCGGAGAAGTCTGATGACTGGATTACACATGAACAAATGGTGACTTTCACCGGTTGGTTGCAGACACGTCTCATGCATGACGACACTGTTGAAGATGACCTGTACTTACTCTCCAAGTTACCATCTTCGACTCTATTGACTTTCAAAGGGTACGAGATAAATGGGAATACATTTATACGATCGCCCAAGATAAAAAGAGCGCTAACCAAAATAGTGGTGTCCACTTTGATGCAGCAAACAACAATGGGCCAAAGGACACATACTATGGTTACATAGAGGAAATATGGGAACTTGACTATGGACTTGATTTGAAGTTCCCTTTGTTTAGGTGCAAATGGGTCAATCTGACAGGAGGTGGGGTAAAGGAAGACCCATAGTACGGAATGACAACAGTGGATCTCAACAATCTTGGGTACGCAGATGAACCATTCGTCCTAGCCAATGATGTGGCGAAGGTTTTCTATGTGAAGGACATGTCTACCAAGCTGAGAAAAAGAAAAGATAAGGAATCAAATACATCATGCGATGCGCCAAAGTGCCACATAGTTCTTTTAGGGAAAAGAAACATCGTGGGAGTGGAGGACAAGACAGACATGTTAGAAGATTATGAAAAGTTTCATGAAATTGCTCCCTTCACAGTGAATGTTGACCCGAGCATCAAGTTAAACGATGAAGATTATCCATGGTTACCATGCAAAGGGACACACGTGAAGAAAAAGTTTTACAACCAAAGATCCCACTCTGGGATGTGACCGGCTTCTCTAGTTAGTTTCCGGACTTATATATCTAGAAAGTCCCACTTCGGACAAACCGAAGGGAATCTTTGTAATAGTAGTGTACTTATGTGTTTTGTGCGTTCAGTATGCACCATTTGAAGGGAGGCCATCAATTTTCAACTCTTTCTGACTTCATTTGCTATTTTTCATGCATTTACTGATTTTTTAGCCAAATGACCCTGAAATTGATAAGCACTACAAATGAACTCTGAAAAGGTTGAAAGTTGGCATGGTATCATCATTTCACCCACATAGCATGTGCTAAAAAGTTGAGAGGGTTACGACAAAAACTGGATGCACTTCGTGTACAAAATGGAGAATCTCTTTCGAATTATCAGGGTTTCAGACGAAAACTCGCCTGTTATGAAGGCATTTCATTTTTTAACTTATTTCAACTCTAGACATTTTGTGCGTTCAGTATGCATCATTCGAAGGGAGGCCATAAATTTTCAACCCTTTCTAACTTCATTTGCTATTTTTCATGCATTTACTGATTTTTTTGTGCTAAATGACCCTGAAATTGATAAGCACTACAAATGAACTCTGAAAAGGTTGAAAGTTGGCATGGTATCATCATTTCACCCACATAGCATGTGCTAAAAAGTTGAGAGGGTTGCGACAAAAACTGGATGCACTTCGTGTACAAAATGGACAATCTCTTTCGAAGTATCAAGGTTTCAGACGAAAACTCGCATGTTACAAAGGCATTTCATTTTTTAAACTTATTTCAACTCCAGAATTTTTGTGCGTTCAATATGCACCATTCGAAGGGAGGCCATCAATTTTCAACCCTTTCTGGCTTCATTTGCTATTTTCATGCATTTACTGATTTTGTGAGCCAAATGACCCTGAAATTGATAAGAACTACAAATGAACTCTGAAAAGGTTGAAAGTTGGCATGGTATCATCATTTCACCCACATTGCATGTGCTAAAAAGTTGAGAGGGTTACGGCAAAAACTGGATGCACTTCATGTACAAAATGGACAATCTCTTTCGAAGTATCAGGGTTTCAGATGAAAACTCGTCTGTTAGAAAGGCATTTCATTTTTTAAATAACCTAAGAATTACCAAATTGGATATAATGATAAAACACGATAATATTAAACAATAGAAAATAGAATCACTGGAAAATCTATTTTTAAAGTAAGGTTATTCACAAACTAGTGATTCACACAAATTTCAAATAATTCAAATTTAAACTATTCAAATTTGAAAACTACTGCCACTAACAGAAACTTTATAATTTTTTTGAGCTAACGCAAAAAGATTCACTCACTAACTCTCAATAAAGCACAAAAAAACTTAGAAACAAAAGAAAATAAATAAAGCAAAAAACAAAAAAAATAAAAAAATATAAAAATAGGCCGCCTACTGGGCCGCCATGGCCTGCATACGACTAGAAACCCAACCTTTAGTTGGGCCAGGATGCAGGCCCGCAAGGCCTAGTAGGCCCAACGGGGCCGCACAAGTTAATTAGGCCCACACAGGCCTGCTTAGAGAGGAGCTCGAGTGAGAAGCCGCGACGAGGCTTATAAGCTGGTGCGGGCGCCCCTCACTTGACGAGGTGGGACTAAACTTGCCCCATACAGCGCCTGCGCGAGCACCACCCTTTAGTCACGGTTGGTGGCTCCAACCATGACTAAAGACCCCCCCTTTACTCACGGTTGGAGCCAGCAACCGCGACTAAAGGGTTTCGCTTCCCGCCGCCCGCGCCCGCTGAAATTCACCTTTAGTCGTGGTTGGTGGCTCCAACCGCGACTAAAGGGGGTCTTTAGTCGCGGTTGGAGCCACCAACCATGACTAAAGGTCTCCTTATATATACAACACTTCAAAAAATTTCAGTTACTCTGCTCTTCGACCTCTTCGCGACATCGCCGCGCCGTCGCCGTCTCGCCTCCCTGACGCCGGAGCTCGTCGCCGCCCTCGACGCTGGCCTCCCGCGCCTCCTCGTACCGATCTCCGACGCCGCCCATGCCCGCTCCTCCGCCCCGATCGAGCTCCTCACCGTCGCCGCCCCGACTCCCCTCGCCTCACCTCGCCATTGCCCAGTCGCCCCGCTATGAGCTCCCCCCTCTCCCCCTTCTCCCTCGCCCCCTTTGCCGCCATGGCGGCCGCCGGCCCTCCCCGAACCCCCCAATTTTGATGAACACACACACACACACACAATTTTGACATTACGATATATATGTACATAATCTAGTGTACATATATAGACATCAGTATAGAAATATATGACATTAGTATATATATATATATATGAAATTAGTATATATATATATAGAAATTAATATATGGAATTTTTACATTTTGATCCAATATATGTATAGAAATTAGTACATATATGTATGAATACAATGTATAGAAAAAAGTTGATGAATTTTGACATTTGATCCAATGTATAGAAATTAGTATTTGAAAAAGTTGCATATTTTAATGTTGTATTTGCAAAAGTTTGTTATGTATTAATTTGCAAGTAGTATTTGTTATGTATTTGCAGAAGTCATGGGTCATAAGGTTAAGAGATTCCGTTAGGATTCTGAAGGTTCCTCGTATATAAGAAATCACAATCAAGCATTTAAAAAATGTTTAATTTGCATAAAATTTCTTCTCGGAGTCAATGATGCCTGGCCCCCATCCTCATCATCGACTTGTTCGCGACGACGACCTGCTTCAGAGGCGCCATGTCCGGGACTGGGCTCCGAAGGGCTGGCACTGGGAGGTGCTACCTTCAGGGGGGTGCAGCTTGGTGAGGAACCCAGGTCCCGTCATCGACCCGGAGCTTCTTTGGTGGCGTTCACCTAGGCCAACTTTCGATGCGGAGGAAGCCGACCCCGCCGGAGGTGGTATGTTGCCGCGTCAGGGAGGAGGACGAGCACATCCGTCGCTACATGGATGCGTTGGACGTCAGGTTCTCCAATACCTGGCAGGTTCTTCAGGGATCACACTCGAGCTATGATCCTGTTATAGTTCCTTCTCTTTGGGTGTCCAACGCCTGCCGTGCGAGACGTCAAATGGATCTGTAGTAGTGATATTATATAATCAATATTATTCGAGATGTATTAGTAATAATATTCGAGATGTATTCGAGATTATATTTGATAATATTCGAGGATTTATTCGAGATTATATTCGATGATGCATATTATGTACTATGATTCATTTTTCCTTATTGATTGCATGCATTCTAATTTGAATACTAGATTGTTTTATCTTTCTTCTGGGTCAGTTAAATAAAAGCTATGGACAATACCGACAGAGAAGGAGAAGAGGCTCTGTTCAACATCATACGCTCCACGAGCCCAAAGCATGAACATGAAGATGATGATGGCTCACAATATCTAAACAATTCTGGTGAGGGTTGTATGTTTGATGAAGACGAAAGAATAGATGAATTCGACAAAGATGTTGACGAAGAAAATGTTCTTCAAATAACAAAGACCGGCGAGCTATATTTATTATATAAGCCATCCGGTGATCATTACATGTCTTAATTGAGTTGTATATGTATTAACGAATCGATCTTTCTTCTTTTAGGCCTCCAAATCGAGCAAATCTTCTACAAGCAATAGGGTAGTTCGAGGCCCGGCCAAAAAGTTGGACTCTCGTGTAAAGTTCAACATCGATTCCATCAATATATCAACTGGCGAACCACTTGAACCTAAGAAAAATGCGACCAAGTTCAAGAATCAATGTGGAGTTATTGTCAGGGACCAAATACCGATCTTCACACAAGAATGGAAAAAGCCAGCAAAGGGAGATCGAGAAGGAGTTACTTTTGTTGATGAAAGTGCAAAATATGTGCTTTGGACCGAGCTGATGTCACATTTCACACTACCAGATAACTTGACAATTGCAGATCTGAAGAAAGTTAGAAACTATGCTCTTAAAAAAATGGCGATTGGATTCAACACCTTCAAGAAAAATGCATGGGCTGCATACGTCAAAGCAAACAAGACGACTCCAAAATTCGAGGGAGCACTAGTGAAGGCAAAACATCACTGGGATGATTTCACAAAGTTCAAGGAATCGGAACTAGCTAAGGAACGGTCGAGAAAGAACAAGATTAATGCTGCGAAAAAGCAGTGGCACCATACTCTGGGGATAGGTGGCTACCAGACGGCCCTTCCTAAGTGGGATCAATCTGAACAAGATATGATTAGTGCAAGGATCACTCCAGTTATAGTGACCTGGCCCTCGAGGTGCAGGGCATGGTTTTATGCGCATGGGGGGAAGTTGGACCAAAGACAGTCGCTATTATGGTGAAGGCAAGTCTTAAAAAAGGGACAGACGAAATTTTGATGAAAATGGAAGAAGCTTGAATGGGGGCGTTCACGCCCAACAGAGAGGACGACGAGCTTACGCGTGCCCTGAAAAATCCCGAACACCTAGGAAGAACACGAGGGAAAGGTGTTGTTCCGTGGTTTGAGGAGTTTGTTGGTTGGAACGACGACTACAGAAGCTATGCGAGAAAGAAGATGCATGAGGAGCGAAAGAAGAAGGACGAAGCACTCCACCTTAAAGGCCTAGAATCAAAGCACCTAGAGTTGGAATCCAGAGTTAGGCGGTAGGAGGAGTAGATCGACTCACTCAGCCAGGAAAGGGAGTCTTAGTGGCAGAATGAGCAGATCGATCCAGCATTGGATACCACCATCCCATCTATGCCGAGAAGCAGCGTGGGTTCCGCTCCGGCTGATATCGATGACGATGCATTGCTAGCTAGCTAGCCTGTGGATGTTATCAAAGACAAGACTAACTGTGAGCTACACATGAAAGTGAAGAACTTATCCATGAAGGTGGCAGACGGCTATGCTTTAGGAAATCCCCCAGAAGCAACCTTCCATTGCAATCCCATTCCAACTAGCTATGCTCGTGTCGGGGTTGATGAAGTGATGTCAGCATATCACGAGCTATAACTTGACATTCCTGGAGGTGACGAGGGGAGAACACTAGGAGAGGCCATACATCATATCATTCTATGGAAAAAAGATTGTATCGTCTTTCCAAGGCCACTGACTCCTCCTCCTCCAAGTCCGCCACCGCGTTAGTCGACTCCTCCTCCTCCAAGTCCAGCACCGCGTCAGCCGACTCCTCCTCCAAGTCCGGCACGACATCAGCCAACTCCTCCTCCTCCAAGTCCGGCACCGCATCAGCTGACTCCTCCTCCAAGTCTGGTACAGTGTTAGCATGCTCTGTTGACTCAGCGTGCTCTGTCGCCTAAGCAACAATGGAGGAGAGAGGCCGCAGCTACGATGACTAGCCGTACAACAGGCAAGAAATTCAGATATGGTCCAAGTCTCAATCCTCTTCCAAAGTTGCCTTACCACCTGACAGAGGAGGAACTCGAGAGCATACTGGATGCCAAAGTGAAGGCCCATTTTGGACTGAAACCGCCCCAACCGCCAAAGGAGAAAGTACCTGAGCATGTCTCACAACACTTCATTGATATGGCTCGACCGGCTGTCAATCAGAAGGACAACGACTATGTGCGGTCAATCAAGAAGTCATATCTTTCAGGACAAAAGGAGTCGAGCTCGAGATCTAGCCAAGGAGTTGGCAACATAAGCGGGAAAACTACCGCCAGCTGGGAGAACAGGCAGTGCAATCGATCCCCCCGCTCATTGTACAAACACCTGTGAGTACCGCCGGTCGGCCAAGAGTAACCAAAGAACATATTAGGATGGCTAAAGAGGCCGGTATCAGTGTTGAACAACTCCTAGGCCTTGAGGAAATCCCCGGGCTAAAAGAGTCATAAGTAAAATGTCAATATGCCCGCAACAAACCTCTAGTCAAGCCTGAAGATGTCAAGCTTCTACCAACGAGAATGTACGATTTGCATACGTGGTACATGCAAATAACAACAAATACCAATCAAGAGTCCCTCATGGTGAGAGTCAAAGGGAGGCATTACTTCCATAAAAAAGATCTATGGATTCATTATTCAGAGTTGTTTCAGTTATTCAATCAAGACGCACTCGACAAATCTTTAGTCAGTTGCTATTGTCTATAAGTGATTTCTTACTATAATTTAAGTCTCTAGCTAGTTGTGCTCTCGTTCATTACCTGTAATTATCCTCACTATATTCGTTTCTGTGGTATTATGCAGAATGAAGATGTATGAAATGAAACAAGCTGGACGCTATGGCATTGGGTTCATTGACCCAAATACGATTAATCAAAATATATGGGAAACTTCATATTCGAGAAAAGACATAGAGAAAGCCATGCTAGATTTTTTGAAGCATCTAAACACCCAACCAGAAATACTACTTCCTTACAACTTCGGGTGAGTGTTACTATATATATCTTGTAGTACAAATTCAATTTTTGGCTTACTAGATGTTAATAAGTGTTGTGGATGAGTTATGCAGTTACCACTAGATCTTGTTAATCATTGAAGTTGACAATGGAAAAGTTGAAGTACTCAACTCGCTATTTAAGGATCCATCCGAATACGCAATCGTGAGGGGGCTGCTTGACAGGTAATTTCAATCATTATCGCACTATGTCGGCCTATTTAATTACTTCATTTCCTGATATCAACTATAGTTAATAACTCATTTATTCTTTTTCTTTGCCAACGACAGGGCTTGGGCCAAGTTTGTCAAACAGGTCCCAGGCGACTGGGCACAACAGCTGAAATGAGTGCGACCCAAGGTAATTAAGTACTACTAGCTAGCTAGCTACGTCCATGCATCTCTTTAATTCTAGTTTCAGTACCATTATCATGCTTGATTAATTATTACCTGATTGAATTTTATTCTCGTAAAGTGCATGAGGCAGGAGGAGGGGACTAGTTTATGCGCATACTATGTTTGCAAGAACATTCGCATGATCACGTCTGGAAGGAGCAGAAACGAAAGAAATCTTTGGGTATGTTTGTCAGAAAACTATCCATAATTGTTTTTATCATGATCTAGCTAATATATATACACACAACTAATATATTCATCTTGATCTCCATCTTGTAGCTGACGGAGATGCGGGGCCAGCTCATACTAGAGGCTCGGGTACGAGCAATTCAAGAGGAATTAGCTGGATTTCTGGTCGACCAGGTGATAGATCCCAAAGGAGAATACCATTACAAGATCAAGAACAAGTAATGCCTGCATATATATATGTAATGATCCTCAATAAATTATATATATATATATATATATATGTATGTGAATGGTCGTCGTATGAGCAATTCGATGATATATATATATATATATATATATATATATATATATATGATCGGTTCTACGAGATATTCTATTTATATATATATGTACAATATATGTAGTAGCGTAATATATGTTTGAAGCAAAAATTAATTAAATGGAAAACAAAAAATTAAAAGGAAAATTAAACCATAATTAGTTCATAAACCCCTAAAGAATTAAAAGGAAAAATAATACAAAATTAAAAAAACTAAATACTTTTAGTCCCGGCTGGTGTTACCAACCGGGACTAAAGGTCCCCCAGCCCAAAGCACCGGCGGATGCAACGTGGAGGGACTTTGGTGCCGGGCGGTGTTGAACCGGGACTAAAGGGGGTAGGCTTTAGTCCCCACCCTTTAGTGCTGGTTCGAGAACCGGCACTAAAGGCCCTTACCAACCGCAACATTAGGCCGTTTCTACACTAGTGTATAACTATTGGACCAAGCACGGAGAAAGAGGGGTCCTAATGGAAGAGAATGAAGAAGAAGAGGATGACAACAACTATCCTAGCCATGGGTTCCATGAATACGATGGTACAACAATGGGGGAAGAAGCTAAGCCGACAATGCGGGAAGAAGCTGAAAAAGAGGCATCAGATGAGCCCACTGATGATCTTGATTGGTCCATTGCCGATGCAAAGAGAATCTACGCAAGTGAAAAGGAGAAGCTGAAGTTGCAGCACATGTTAGAGGATCACAAAAAGGGTTGTACTCAAATTCGAAGATGATAAGAAAAAGCTGGGTACCACACTGGAATAGCTGCAATGGAAGGCAGAGAATGGTGTATTTGACAAGGCATTTGAAAAGTTGCTGATAATGTTAAAGAAGAAGCTACCAAAGGACAACGAATTGCTAGAGAATACGTATGAAGCAAAGAAGGTTGTCTGCCCTCTAGGATTATAGGTGGAGAAGATACATGCATGCCCTAATGACTGCATCCTCTACCGCGATGAGTACGAGGATTTGAATGCATGCCCGGTATGCTGTGCATTGTGCTATAAGATCGACCACGATGACCCTGGTGATGTTGAGGGTGAGCGCCCCAGGAAGAAGATTCCTGCCAAGGTGATGTGGTATGCTCCTATAATACCACAGTTGAAATGTTTGTTCTAAAACGAAGAACATGCCAAGTTGATGCGATGGAACAATGATACGTCTCCAACATATGTATAATTTATGAAGTATTCATGCTGTTATTTTATCATTCTTGGATGTTTTACAATCATTTTATAGCAACTTATATAATTTTATGGGACTAACCTATTGACCCAGTGCCTAGTGCCAGTTGCTGTTTTTTGCTTGTTTTTTACATCGCAGGAAATCAATATCAAACGGAGTCCAAACACCACGAAATTTTTTGGAGATTTTTTGGACCAGAAGGAACCCAATGGGCCAGAGCTACACATGGGGGGTGGTGCCCCGAGGGGGGCACAACCCACCAGGGCGCGCCTGGGCCCCCTGGCGTGCCCAGGTGGGTTGTGCCCACCTCGGTGGCCTCCCGCACCCCTTCTTTGCACTATAAATTCCCAAATATTCCGAAACCCTTTGGGGTAGCCCTAGATCAGAAGTTCCGTCGCTGCAATGCTCTATAGCCACTGAAAACCAATCTAGACCCCGTTTCGGCACCCTGCCGGAGGGGGGAATCATCTCCGGTGGCCATCTTCATCATCCCCGCGACCACCATGATGATGTGGGAGTAGTCCACCCTCGGGGCTGAGGGTTTGTACGAGTAGCTATGTGTTTAATCTCTCTCTCGTGATCTATATCATGGGCTTTGTTAATATAGATGGATCATATGATGTTTCTCCGCTCTATACTCTTATTGTGAGGAATTGAATCTTTACCCTTCGAATTTTTGTATGTCGGATTGAATTTTCATATTTGGGAACAAATGATGTATGTCTTGTGGTATGAATACTTGAGGTGACATTGGGGTATCTTATTGGTTCACTTGACATACGTTATGACACTCAACTTGCGGATTCCCGCGGTCATATTAGGGTAATCTATGCATAGGGGTTGATGCACGTTTTCATTATCTTTTCTCCGATAGAAACTTTGGGCATCCTTTGTAGTTCTTTGTGAGGATTGAGTATTATGAATATGAATTTTCTTTGGTGTTATTTTAGTATGAACTCTTGATTAGATCGATCGGAAAGAATAGCTTGCGTTATTTTAGTACGAACTCTAGGATAGATCAAACGGAAAGAATAGCTTTGAGGTGGTTTCGTACCCTACAAACAATTTCTATCTTATGTTCTCCGCTAATAGGAACTCGGGAGTGATTCTTTATTGCACTTTGAGGAATAATCATATGATCCAACTATGTTAGCACTGTTGAGAAATTGCACTAGTGAAAGTACGGACCCTAGGCCTTGTTTTCAAGCATTGCTATACCGTTTTTGTGCCCGTTTACTATTTGCTACCTTGCTGTTTTTTGTTCAGATTATAAAAATATATTTATACCATCCATATTACACTTTTATCACCATCTCTTTGCCGAACTAGTGCACCTATACAATTTGCCATTGTATTGCGTGTGTTGGGGACATAAGAGATTTCTTGTATTTGGTTGCAGGGTCGTTTGAGAGAGGCCATCTTCATCTACACCTCACGGATTGATAAACCTTAGGTCATACACTTGAGGGAAAATTGCTATTGTCCTACAAAACTCTGCGCTTGGAGGCCCAACATGTGTCTACAAGAATAAAGTTGCGTAGTAGACATCAAGCTCTTTTCTGGCGCCGTTGCCGGACAGGTGAGTGCATGAAGGTATATCTTTAGATCTTGTAATTGAATCTTTTAGTTTCTTGTTTTATCACTAGTTTGGTTTATTAAAGAAAACTACAAAAAATGGAATTGAGGTTGCATCATATTGTTGATCATCTTTATAATATCTTTCTTGAAAATGATGGATCAGAAAATTGTGCTCAATTGTTAGAAGAAGAAGTCAATAAATGTTTGGCACAAAATATTTGAATGATGAGCATGATTGCAATGTTGTTAGTATGAATTCTTTTATTATCCAAAATGTTAATGATGATTGCACAAGTCATGGAAAAAAATGTTTCTTATAAGCATGTCAATTTTTGCGGAGTGAATTGGGAGTGCAAATGCACACCAAAAAGGGAAGATAGATTTTGTAAGAAGCATAAATATTTAGAAACTAAAAAGTTGCAAGAGAGGCTAGATGATTGTGCTGAAAGATGTAATTTATTTTGCCATCCTTGTGAACTTTGCAATGAACGTGGTCATTTAAATCTCCAATGCAAATTATTTCATGATCAAATTGTGTCCAAAAATTGTGACAACTTGATTACCCTTTAGCATCATAATTAGCTTAGTCTTCTTTTGGGGTATGAAGAAATGAAACGTATAACTAAGGGTTTTCCAAATCCCGAGAGATTTCTTAATTTTGATCTAGAGGAAATTTATATGTTTTGTGCGGTAAATTGCATTGAGAATCTTTATATTGACAACTATCTAAAGATAAGAAAACAAATAGAATATGAAGAGAGTACTAATGAAAGGGAAAATATTTCCCAATACCCTCCTAGTGTTTATTATGATGAATCAGGTAACGAGGAGGAGCTTCCTATCCAATCAATATCTTCAACAAGAAGCTTGAAAAAATTAATTAAACCCACACATGATGTGGTGAAGAAGAAAACAAGAAAGAATAGAGGTAAAAAGGTATCTCTCCCAAATAATGTTGCTCCTATCACCATTGTGCCTCATGAAAGTGAATCAAATATGTTGATGGAGGATGATGATATTGAGTATGATTTTGTGATACCTACTACTTGTTGTAATGATTATGATTGGGAAGGCAATGATGTCCCTTATGATCTTGAGAATATTTTTAGCACTTTCTTGGAAGAATATGATAATAATGTTCGCTATACTATTGGTGCCATTCATGCTATTAATAAGAATGATTGTGATGATATGCAAAACCACAAGCTTGGGGATGCTATGTTTAATGAGTATGATATGTTTGAAGATTTATTTGCTAGAAATAATGCTTGTACTAAGCTTGGGGATGATTTGCTTAATGAATATGATCCTTTGATTCCTTATTCTTTCGATAAGAAAATTTATTATGATGATAGCATGCCTCCTATTTATGATGATTACATTGATGAAAGTGGGTTTGGAAGAGTGTCAACTCTAGGTAGTAGTGATCCAACTATTTAGGAGGATGTTGAATCTTATTACAATATTGATTAAAGTGGATTTGGAGAGGTCATGACTTTATTTAGTGATACATCCACTATTTTTTGGAAGAGGTTGCTATTGATTATGACAACAAAGTTCCTATATATGATGATTATGGTGATGAAATGTATGCTATAAACAATAATGATAATCATGAAACTTGTCATCATGATTTTAATTTTCAATCACATGATAGTTATTTTGTTGAGTTTTCTCCCACTACCATTGATGAGAATAAATTTGTTTATGTGGAGAGTAAATAAATCTCTATGATTGTGCATCATCAAAATAATGATTTATCTGCTGGTTATATTGTGAAATTCCTTCATGATGCTACTAAAAATTATTATGAGGGAGGAACATATACTTGTAGGAATTGCAATAATTTCAAGTTTCCTCTCTATGTGTTCAAAGTTTTGAAGTTATGCTTGTTTTGCCTTCCTATGCTAGATGATTCTTGTTCCCATAAATTGTTTATGTGTTCAAATTTTTGAAGTTATGCTTGTTTTGCCTTCCTATGCTAGATGATTCTTGTTCCCATAAATTGTTTGCTCACAAAATCCATATTCATAGGAAGTGGGTTAGACTTAAATGTGCTTGTCATGTGATTCATGATGCTCTCTTGCATGTTTCAACTATTATTCCTATACGAGCATCATTGAAATCATCATGCCTAGCTAAAAGGCATTAAAGAAAAAACACTTGTTGGGAGACAACCCAACAGTTTTACTTTCTGTTTTTGTGTGTTCACATGATTAATATACTGTATTAATCAGGTTTTGTGTCTTTTATTTCAATAAAGTGCCAAGTAAAGCCTTTGGGATAGTATGGATACTTGCTTGTTTGATTCTGTGCAAAAACAGAAAGTTTTGCGTCCAGTATATGAATTATCTGATTTTACTAGAGCGTCAAAACTTTCTGAAATTTTTACACAACATTTATATACAAATTACTTTAGTTTCATAATTTTTCAGAATATTTAGAGTCAGGTAAGTATGGTGATCATACAGATCTTCACAGACTGTTCTGTTTTTGACAGATTCTATTTTGCATGCATAGTTTGCTTGTTTTAGTGTTCCGATAGCTTATATTAAGTGGTATAAATTATGGGAATGGTAGAATACATTAGGTATCATGTGGTAAAAATTATGAATCTTGTCTTGACAGTACCAAAGTGAATGGTTTGCTCTTTATCATACTAACCCATCTCACAAAGTTCCGTTAAGTTTTGTGTGATTGAACTTTTCAAGTTTTGGGTGAGACACCGATATGAGGAGAATAAGGAGTTATAAGAACCTAAGCTTGGGGATTACCAAGGCACACCCAAGGTAATATCCAAGGAATACTCAAGCGCCTAAGCTTGGGGATGCCCCGGAAGGCATCCCCTCTTTTGTCTTCAACACTATCGGTATATCTTACTTGGAGCTATATTTTTATTCATCACACAATATGTTATTTTCTTGGATCGTCATTATATTTTGTTATTTTATGTTAGTTGTTATTTATATTATATTTTTTCAATAAAAAGTTCCAAGAATTGCCTTAGGATGCTTGCATTGCATGTTTTGATGAGTGCTGTGTAAAAACAGAAACTTTGGCTGTAGTGTTTGAATTTTCATATTTTACTGGAACGTGGAAAGTTTCTAATTTTTTAAAACATTATTTTAATATATAGCATTTACTAAATTTTCATAATTGTTTGAGCTACATAAGTACACTGTTTTCATAAATTGCTACAGACTGTTCTGTTTAGACAGATTGCTGTCATAGTTTCGTTATCTACTTATCCTATAGTTTCCATAGCCTATATTGGTAGATATGAATTGTGGAAATGATATTATACAATAAATAGTGTTTGAAACTTATTATGCAACTTGTCTTGGCAGTACATAAAGAGTTGATTTATTATTATGTGTACTAACTTATCTCACGAGTTCTTGTTGAGTTTTGTGTGGATGAAGCTTTTGAGATTTAAGAAAACCGTGATATGAGAAGAATTAAGGAGACAAAAAATCTCAAGATTGGGGATGACCAAGGCATCCCAAGATAATATTCAAGAAAACTTGGGGATGCCCCGGTAGGCATCCCACCTTTCTTCTTCAACAATTATCGGTTAGTATCGGTTGAGCCTAAGTTTTTGCTTCTTCACATGAGTTGTGCTATTCTTAGAATGTAATTTTATTTTTGTTTTACTTGCTATTTTAATAAAATACTTAGATCTTAAAGTTTTAAATAAAATAGAGTCCCCAAATAGTCACCAAGGAGGCTAAGTAAGAGGCATTCACATCCCGTTAACGAAGCTCTTTTCTATGTCATTTACTCTTATGCTTCACTTATATCATATGAGTAAATTTTTGAATAAATTGAATGTCATGAAGTTGAAATCATATCATTCTTAGTGGTAGCTTCACATTGGGTTTAGAAAGTGAAATCCTTTGAGGCTTAACAATCACAATATTGGTCATACAAGCAATTCACGAATAATTAGTATAAGGAAGAGAACTTTCACATGCAAATACACTATCCTGGAAATATTTTGTGATTGTGAGCCCCCATAAAAATATTATATGCCAAAATTGTTGACGTTGGACAAGGAAGGCAATGTAATGATTTATGTTTGTTCATATTCACATAGAAGTTATATTGTCATAGATCCTTCAACATGTGGTGCTTGCCCCCCATCTTTGCTAGCCAAAAATTCTGCACCAAGTAGAGATACTACTTATGCACCCAAAAAACCTTAAACCCAAATCTTATTTCCAAGAGTCCACCATATCTACCTAAGTATTGAGCGAGATCCTTCAAGTAAGTTGTCATCGGTGCAATAAGGCAATAAACATTGCTTCTAAAGTGTTAGATCATTTAGTGTAAGAGAAAATTGAGCGTTGTACGAACTTGTGATGGCAAAGTAATAAAAGCGACGTAGTGCATAATAAAGGTTGCTATCATAAGGGGCAATATAACGTGACATTCTTTTGCACTAAGGGGTTGAGCATACAAACAAATAAGCGCATGGCAACCTCTACTTCCCTCTGCGAAGGGCCTATCTTTTAATTTATGTGTTTACTTTTATGAAAGAGTCAAAGTTTTTCTCTCTATTCCTTTTTATTTTTATACTTTGGCAAGCATCATGTGGTGAGGAAAGATATAGGCACATATGTCTAGTTGAATATGGGTAGCATGAGTTATTATTGTTGACATCACCCTTGAGGTGAATACGTTGGGAGGCAAAGCAATAAGCCCCTATCTATCTATGTGTCCGGTTGAAATGTTTTGCCCATGTGTATGCGGTGAGTATTAGCAATCATAGAAGACTATATGATGGTTGAGTATGTGGAGATCTTACTTAAACTCTGTTGAATAAGTTGAATTGCAATTGCTTGGTGACTGAGAACATAGGTTGTTGGGTTTCAAGAGAATTCATTGTTTGAACCTTAACATGTGAATTGGTTGCTACTTTAACATGAGAAAACTTTACGAGAAAAGAATTGCTGTAATGATGCTAGGAAAAGTGATTGAAATTATCATTGATCAAACTTATGCACTTTGCTAGCATTCACACTTCATAAATTATTTCTTTTATCATTTACCTACTCGAGGACGAGTAGGAATTAAGCTTGGGGATGCTGATACGTCTCCAACGTATCTATAATTTATGAAGTATTCATGCTGTTATTTTATCATTCTTGGATATTTTACAATCATTTTATAACAACTTTATATCATTTTTTGGGACTAACCTATTGACCTAGTGCCCAGTGCCCAGTGCCTAGTGCCAGTTGCTATTTTTGCTTGTTTTTTACATCGCAGGAAATCAATATCAAATGGAGTCCAAACACCACGAAACTTTTTGGAGTTTTTTTGGACCAGAAGGAAGCCAATGGGCCAGAGCTGCACCTGGGGGGTGCCCTGAGGGGGCACAACCCACTAGGTATGGGCCCCCTGGCACGCCCAGGTGGGTTGTGCCCACCTCGGTGGCCTCCCGCACACCCTCTTTGCACTATAAATTCCCAAATATTCCGAAACCCTTTGGGGTAGCCCTAGATCAGAAGTTTCGTCGCCGTAATGCTCTATAGCCACCGAAAACCAATCTAGACCCCGTTTCGGCACCCTGCCGGAGGGGGGAATCATCTCCGGTGGCCATCTTCATCATCCCCGCGACCACCATGATGATGTGGGAGTAGTCCACCCTCGGGGCTGAGGGTTTGTACGAGTAGCTATGTGTTTAATCTCTCTCTGTCATGATCTATATCATGGGCTTTGTTAATATAGATGGATCATATGATGTTTCTCCCCTCTATACTCTTATTGTGAGGAATTGAATCTTTACCCTTTGAAGTTTTGTTATGTCGGATTGAATGTTCAGATTTGGGAACACATGATGTATGTCTTGCGGTATGAATACTTGACGTGACATTGGGGTATCTTATTGGTTCACTTGACATACGTTATGGCACTCAACTTGCGGATTCCCGCGGTGATATTGGGGTAATCTATGCATAGGGGTTGATGCACGTTTTTATTATCTTTTCTCTGATATGAACTTTGGGGATCCTTTGTAGTTCTTTGTGTGGATTGTGTATTATGAATATGAATTTGCTTTTGTGTTATTTTAGTATGAACTCTTGATTAGATCGATCGAAAAGAATAGCTTGCGTTATTTTAATACGAACTCTAGGATAGATCGAACGGAAAAAATAGGTTTGAGGTGGTTTCGTACCCTACAAACAATTTCTATCTTATGTTCTCCACTAATAGGAACTCGGAAGTGATTCTTTATTGAACTTTGAGGGATAATCATATGATCCAACTATGTTAGCACTGTTGAGAAATTGCACTAGCGAAAGTACGGACCCTAGGCCTTGTTTTCATGCATTGCAATACCTTTGTTGTGCCCATTTACTATTTGCTACCTTGCTGTTTTTGTTTATTCAGATTATAAAAATATATTTATACCATCCATATTACACTTTTTCACCATCTCTTCGCCAAACTAGTGCACCTATACAATTTGCCATTGTATTGGGTGTGTTGGGGACACAAGAGATTTCTTGTATTTGGTTGCAGGGTCGTTTGAGAGAGACCATCTTCATCCTACACCTCTCACGGATTGATAAACCTTAGGTCATCCACTTGAGGGAAAATTGCTGCTGTCCTACAAAACTCTGCGCTTGGAGGTCCAACATGTGTCTACAAGACTAAAGTTGCGTAGTAGACATCACACAACGAAGACCGTAAGAAAGATGAGAAGTTGAGAGTGCCCGCTGGCGGATCGCAGTGTAGAAAAATTGAGAGAAAGTGGAAGGACTTTGCAAAGGACGCAAGGAATGTATAGTTTGGTTTAAATGCAGATGGCATTAATCCTTTTGGGGAGCAAAACAACAATCATAGCACATGCGTGTGACTCTATGTATCTATAACCTTCCTCCTTGGTTGTGGATGAAGCAGAAGTTCATTGTTATGCCAGTGCTCATCCAAGGCCACAAGCAACCCGGCAACGACATTGATGTGTACCTAAGGCCATTGGTTTAAGAGCTTTTACAGTTGTGGAATGGAAAAGGTGTACATGCATGGGATGCGAAAGATCAAGAGGAATTTGACCTATATGCATTGCTGTTTGTAACCATCAATGATTGGTCTGCTCTCAGTAATCTTTTAGGACAGACAAACAAGGGATACCACGCATGCACACACTTTTTAGATGATACTGACAATATATATTTGGATAAAGGTAAGAAGAATGTGTATCTGGGGCATTGTCAATTTCTTCAGAGCAGGCATCCCGTAAGAAAGAAAGGCAATTATTTCAAAGGTGAGGCACATCACCGGAAGAGGCCTTGCCACCATACGGGTGATGACATACTTGATATGGTCAAGGATTTAAAAGTAATCTTTGGCAAGGGTCCTGGCGCACAATCTGTTCCGAATGACGCTGACAAATGCGCACCCATGTGGAAGAAATCTATATTTTGGGACCTACCCTATTGGAAAGACCTCGAGGTCTGTCTGCAATTTATGTGATGCACGTGACGAACAATCTTTGGGTGAACCTGCTAGGCTTCTTGGGCGTGTATGGGAAGACAAAAGATACGCCGGAGGCACAGGAGGACCAACAACGTATGCACGGAGAAGATGGCATGGATCCAAAGTAGTTTCAGGGTCATGCCAGCTATGCTCTTACCAAAGAAGAGAAGGAAATCTTCTTCGGATGCCTGCTCAGTATGAAGGTCCCGTCTGCCTTCTCGTCAAATATAAAGGGAATAATAAATATGGCAGAGAAAAAGTTCCAGAACCTAAAGTCTCATGACTGCCACGTGATTATGACGCAACTGCTTCCGATTGCATTGAGAGGGCTTCTACCGGAAAATGTTCGATTAGCCATTGTGAAGCTATGTGCATTCCTGAATGCAATCTTTCAGAAGGTAATCGATCCAGAAATCCTATCAAGGTTAGAGAATGATTTGGTGCAATGTCTTGTCAGTTTCGAGTTGGTGTTCCCACCATCCTTCTTCAATATCATGACGCATGTCCTAGTTCACCTAGTCGAGGAGATTGCCATTCTGGGTCCTGTATTTCTACACAATATGTTCCCCTTTGAGAGGTTCATGGGAGTCTTAAAGAAATATGTTCATAATCGTGCTAGGCCAGAAGGAAGCATCTCCAAGGGCCATGAAATAGAGGAGGTCATTGAGTTTTGTGTTGACTTTATTCCTGACATCAAGCCGATTGCTGTTCCTGAATCGCGGCATGAGGGCAGACTGGATGGAAAAGGCACGCTAGGAAAGAATTCACTAATATGCCGGGACGAGAATTCTTTGGCGCAAGCGCACTACACAGTTCTACAAAGTTCCGCCTTGGTGTCTCCGTATATCGAGCAACACAAGAATATTCTTCGCTCCAAACACCCGGAGAAGTCTGACGATTGGATTACACATGAACAAACGGTGACTTTGCCGATTGGTTGCAGACACGTCTCATGCATGACGATACTATTGAAGATGACCTGTACTTGCTGTCCAAGTTACCATCTTCGACTATATTGACTTTCAAAGGGTACGAGATAAATGGGAATACATTTTACACGATCGCCCAAGATAAAAAGAGCGCCAAGCAAAACAGTCGTGTCCGCTTTGATGCAACAAACAACAATGGGCCAAAGGACACATATTATGGTTACATAAAGGAGATATGAGAACTTGACTATGGACTTGGTTTGAAGGTCCCTTTGTTTAGGTGCAAATGGGTCAATCTGACAGGAGGCGGGGTAAAGGAAGACACGCGGTACGGAATGACAACAGTGGATCTCAACAATCTTGGGTGCGCAGACGAACTATTCGTCCTAGCCAATGATGTGGCGCATGTGCTCTATGTGAAGGACATGTATACCAAGCCGAGAAAAGGAAATATAAGGAAGCAAATACATCATGCGATGAGCCAAACGCCACATAGTTCTTTCAGGGAAAAGAAACATCGTGGGAGTGGAGGACAAGGCAGACATGTGAGAAGATTATAACAAGTTTCATGAAATTGCTCCCTTCACAGTGAATGTTGACCCGAGCATCAAGTTAAACGATGAAAATTGTCCATGGTTACGACGCAAAGGGACACACGCGAAGAAAAAGTTTTACACCCAAAGATCCCACTCTGGGATGTGACCGGCTTCTCGAGTTAGTTTTCGGACTTATATATCTGGAAAGTACCACTTCGGACAAACTGAAAGGAATCCTTGTAATAGTAGTGTACTTATGTGTTTTGTGCGTTTAGTATGCACCATTCGAAGGCAAGCCATCACTTTTCAACCCTTTCTGACTTCATTTGCTATTTTTCATGCATTTATTGATTTTTTGAGCTAAATGACCCTGAAATTGATAAGCACTACAAGTGAACTCTAAATAGGCTGAAAGTTGGCATGGTATCATCATTTCACCCACATAGCATGTGCTACAATGTTGAGAGGGTTACGGCAAAAACTGGATGCACTTCGTGTACAAAATGGACAATCTCTTTGGAAGTATCAGGGTTTCAGACGAAAACTCATGTGTTACAAAGACATTTCATTTTTTAAACTTATTTAAATTCCAGACTTTTTGTGTGTTCAGTATGCACCATTCGAAGTCACGTCATCACTTTTCAATCCTTTCTGACTTCATTTGCTATTTTTCATGCATTTACTGATTTTTTGAGCTAAATGACCCTGAAATTGATGTGCACTACAAATGAACTATGAAAAGGTTAAAAGTTGGCGTGGTATCATCATTTCACCCACATAGCATGTGGTAAAAAGTTGAGAGAGTTACAACAAAAACTGGATGCACTTCGTGTACAAAATGGCCAATCTCCGAAGTATCAGGGTTTCAGACGAAAACTCGTCTGTTACAAAGGCATTTAATTTTTTAAATAACCTAAGTAATACCAAATTGAATATAATGATAAAACACAATAAAATTAAACAAAAGAAAAAATAATCACTGAAAAATCTATTTTTAAAGTAAAGTTATTCACAAACTAGTGATTCACACAAATTTCAAATAATTCAAATTTAAACTATTCAAATTTGAAAACTGCTGGCACTAACAGAAAGTTTATATTTTTTTACCTAAAGCAAAAGGATTCACAAAGAAACTCTAAATAAAGAAAAAAACAACTTAGAAAAAAAAGCATAAAACAAAAAAAAATGAAAAATAAATAAATTAAAAAATCCCGCCTATTGGGCCACAACGGCCTGCATATGACTAGAAACCCAACCTGTAGTTGGGCCATGACGCAGGCCCACAAGGCCCAGTAGGCCCACATGGAATCGCAATAGAGATAGGCCTTGAAGGCCTGCATTAGAGAGGAGCTCAATGCAGTGCCCGCGCTGGGGCTTATTAACTGGTTGAGGCACCCCTCGACTAGCGAGGTGAGACTAAACTTCCATCGCAGTGTGCCTGCCAGGAACATGTCTTTAGTCATGGTTGGTGGCTCCAACCGCGACTAAATACCCATCTTTAGTCGCGATTGAAGCCACCAACCGTGACTAAAGGTGAATTTCAGCCAGCCCAAGCGGCGAAAAGCCAGACCTTTAGTCGCGGTTGGTGGCTCCAACCACGACTAAAGGGGGTTGCAGGTCGCTTAAGAAAAATTCATCATCCTCTCCATTCTCTCGACGCTAAACACAGAGGACGTTGCCAGGCTGCTGTGCGCCGCCGCCTGCCCCATTCAACGCCGTCGTCATCCCTGACGCTAGAGCTCGTTGCCGCCCCGATGCTGGCCGCCCGCGCCTCCTCGCTGGTGCCCGACGCCGCTTGTGCCCGCTCCTCCCCGAGCTCCTCGCTGCGCCACCGCCTTCCCCGACGCAGTCGCCGCCCCCGACTTGCCTCGCCTCGCCGTCGCCTTGCTGTGAGCTCCTTTCCTCCCTCTCCCCTCTCCCTTGCCCCTGCCGCCATGGCCGCCCCTCCTCGAGCCCTCCCCACATTTTCTTAAGTTAGATGTATATATGTATAGCAATTTTGTATGTTTTAGTATATATGTATAGCAATTTTGACATTTTTAGAAGAATTTTGATATTTTTGACATTTGAGAAATTAATTAATATAATATATGTATAGAAATATTGAGCAATTTTGACATTTTGATCCAATGTATAAAAATTAGTATGTATATATATGTATGTATACAATGTATAGAAAAAAGTTGAGGAATTTGACATTTGATTCAATATATGTATAGCAATTAGTATATGTATGTATAATGTATAGAAAACATTTGAGGAATTTTGACAAAGCATAGAAAAAAGTTTGTTATGTATTTGCAAAATCAAGTTAAAAAGAATTACCAAAAACACAATCAAGCATTTATTTTTTGAAAATTTGCATAGAATTTGTTCATGACGTGAACGATGCCCCGGCCCGCATCCTCGTCGTCAACTCGTTCGCGATGACGTCCTGCTTTAGAGGCACCATGTCCGGGACTAGGCTCCGTCGGGCAGGCATCGGGAGGTGCTACCTTCAAGGACACGCATTTTGGTGAGGAACCCCGGTCCCGTCGACGCCCCGGAGCTTCTTTGGTGGCGTTCGCATGGGCCACTTTTGGTGCGGAGGCAGCCGGCCCTGCCGGAGGTGGTACATCGCCGTCTCAAGGAGGAGGACGAGCACATCCATCGCTACATGGATGCATTGGACGTCACGTTCTCTAATACCTGCTAGGTTCTTCAGGGATCTCACCCGAGCTACGATCTTGTCATAGTTCCTTCTCTTTGGGTGTCCACCGCCTGCCGCGCGAGATGTCAACTGGATCTGTAGTAGTGATATTATATAATTAATAATATTCGAGATGTATTAGTGATAATATTCAAGATTTATTCGAGATTATATTTGAGATTATATTCAATGATGCATATTATGTACTATGATTCAGTTTTCCTGATTGATTGCATGCATTCTATTTTGAATACTAAATTGTTTAATCTTTCTTCTGGGTTAGTAAAATAAAAGCTATGGACAATACCGACAAACAAGGAGAAGAGGCTCTGTTCAACATCATACGCTCCACGAGCCCAGAGCATGAACATGAAGATGATGACGACTCGCAATATCTGAACAATTCCGGTGAGGGTTGTATGTTTGATGAAGACGAAAGAATAGATGAATTCAAGAACGATGTTGACGAAGAAAATGTTCTTCAAATAACAAAGACTGGCGAGATATATTTATTATATAAGCCATCTGATGATCATTACATATCTTAATTGAGTTGTATATGTATTAACGAATCGATCTTTCTTATTTTAGGCCTCCGGATTGAGAAAATCTTCTACAAGAGACAGGGTAGTTCGAGGCCCGGCCAGAAAGTTGGACCCTGGCGTAAAGTTCAACATCGATTCAATCAATACATCAACTGGCGAACCGCTTGAACCTAAGAAAAATGCGACCAAGTTCAAGAATCAATGCAGAGTTATTGTCAGGGACCAAATCCTGATCTCCACACCAGAATGGAAAAAGCCAGCAAAGGGAGATCGAGAAGGAGTTACTTTTGTCGATGAAAGAGTAAAAGATGTGCTTTGGACCGAGCTGATGTCACATTTCACACTACCAGATAACTTGACAGATGCAGATCTGAAGAAAGTCAGAAACTATGCTCTTAAAAAGATGGCGATCGCACTCAACACCTTCAAGAAAAATGCATGGGCTGCGTACGTCAAAGCAAACAAGACGACTCCAAAATTCGAGGGAGCACTGGTGAAGGCAAAAGATCACCGGGGCGATTTCGTGAAGTTCAAGGAATCGGAACTAGCTAAGGAACGGTCGAGAAAGAACAAGATTAATGCTGCAAAAAAGCAGTGGCATCATACTCTGGGGCTAGGTGGCTACCAGACGGCCCTGCCTAAGTGGGATCAATCCGAACAAGAGATGATTAGTGTAGGGGTCACTCCAGTTACAGTGACCTGGCCCTAGTGGTGCAGGACATGGTTTTATGCGCATGGGGGGAAGTTGGATCCAAAGACAGGGGCTATTATGGTGAAGGCAAGTCTTAAAAAAGTGACAGACGAAATTCTGTTGAAAACAGAAGAAGCTCGAACGGGGGTGTTCACGCCCAACAGAGAGGACGACGAGCTTACGCGTGCCCTGAAGAATCCCGAACAACCGGGAAGAACATGAGGGAAAGGTGTTGTTCCGTGGTTTGAGGGGTTTGCTGGTTCGAACGACGACTACAGAAGCCATGCGAGAAAGAAGATGCAGGAGGAGCTGAAGAAGAAGGAGGAAGCACTCCACCTTGAAGGCCTAGAATCAAAGCACCTGGAGTTGGAATCCAGAGTCAGGCGGCAACAGAAGCTGATCGACTCACTCAGCTAGGAAAGGACGTCTCAGCGGCAGCATGAGCAGATCTATCCAGCATTGGATACCATCGTCACATCTATGCCGAGAAGCAGCGTGGGTTCCGCCCTGGCCGATATTGATGACGATGCACTGCTAGCTAGCTACCCTGTGGATGATATCAAAGACAGGACTAACTGTGAGCTACACATGAAAGTGAAGAACTTATCCATGAAGGTGGCGGACGGCTATGCTTTAGCAAATCCCCTACAAGCAACCTTCCATTGCAATCCCATTCCAGCTGGCTATTCTCGTGTCGGGGTTGATGAAGTGATGTCAGGATATCACAAGCTACAACTTGACATTCTTGGAGGTGACGAGGAGAGAACACTGGGAGAGGCCATACATCGTATCATTCTATGGAAAAAGGATTGCATTGTCTTTCCAAGGCCACCGACTCCTCCTCCTCCAAGTCCGCCGCCACGTCAGTCGACTCCTCCTCCTCCTTCAAGTCCGGCACCGCGTCAGCCGACTCCTCCTCCAAGTCCAGCATGGTGTCAGTCAACTCCTCCTCCTCCAAGTCCGACACCGCATCAGCCTACTCCTCCAAGTCCAGCACGTCATCAGCGTGCTCCGTCGACTCAGCGTGCTCCGTCGCCTAAGCTACACCGGAAGAGATAGGCCGTAGCTATGACGACTAGCGGTACAATAGGCAAGAAATTCAAATATGGTCCAAGCCTCAAGCCTCTTCCAAAGTTGCCGTACCACCTGACCGAGGAGGAACTCGATAGCGTAGTGGATGCCAAAGTGAAGGCCCATTTTGGACCGAAACTGCCCCAACCACCAAAGGAGAAAGTACGTGAGCATGTCTCACAACACTTCATTGATATGGCTCGATCGCGTGTCAATCAGAAGGACAACGACTATGTGCAGACTATCAAGAAGTCATATCTTGCAGGACAAAAGGAGTCGAGCTCAAGCTCGAGCCAAGGAGTTGGCAAAAAAGCGGGAAAACTATCCCCCAACTGGAAGAACAGGCAGTGCAATCGATCGTCCCGCTCATTGTACAAACACCTGTGAGTACCGCCGGTCGGCTAGGAGTACCCGAAGATCATATTAGGATGGCTAAAGAGGCCGGTGTCAGTGTTGAACAACTCCTAGGACTTGAGGAAATCCCCGAGCTTAAAGAGGAGGAAGTAAAATATCAATATGCCTGCGGCAAACCTCTGGTCAAGCCTGAAGATGTCAAGCTTCTACCAGCGAGATTGTACAATTTGCATACGTGGTACATGCAAATAACAGCAAATACCAATCAAGAGTCCCTCATGGTGAGAGTCAAAGGGAGGCATTACTTCTATAAAAATATATGTGGATTCATTATTCAGAGTTGTTTCAGTTATTCAATCAAGATGCACTCGACAAATCTTTAGTCAGTTGCTATTGTCTGTAAGTGATTTTCTTTCTATAATTTAAGTCTCTAGCTAGCTGTGCTCTCGTTCATTACCTGTAATTATCCTCACTATATTCGTTTCTATGGTATTGTGTAGAATGAAGATGTATGAAATGAAACAAGCTGAACGCTATGGCATTGGGTTCATTGACCCAAATACGATTAATCAAAAGACATGGGAAACTGCATATTCGAGAAAAGACACAGAGAAAGCCATGCTAGATTTTTTGAAGCATCTAAACACCCAACCAGAAATACTACTTTCTTAAAACTTCGGGTGAGGGTTACTATATATATCTTGTACTACAAATTCTATTTTTTGCTTACTAGATGTTAATAAGTGTTGTTGATGAGTTATGCAGTTACCACTGGATCTTGTTAATCATTGAAGTTGACAAGGGAAAAGTTGAAGTACTCGACTCACTATTTAAGGATCCATCCGAATACGCAATCGTGAGGGGGCTGCTTGACAGGTAATTTCAATCATTATCGTACTATGTCGACCTCTTTAATTACTTCATTTCCTGATATCAACTAGTTAATAACTCATTTATTCATTCTCTTTGCCGGCGGGCAGGGCTTTGGCCAAGTTCATCAAACAGGTCCCAGGCGACTGGGCACAATAGCTGAAATGGGTGCGATACAAGGTAATTAAGTACTACTAGCTAGCTAGCTATACATCCGTGCATCTCTTTAATTCTAGTTTTAATACCATTATCATGCTTGATTAATTATTACCTGAGTGAATTTTATTCTCGTAAAGTGCATGCGGCAGGAGTAGGGGACTAATTTGTGCACATACTACGTTTGCGAGAACATTCGCATGATCACGTCTGAAAGGAGCAGAGATGAAAGAAGTCTTTAGGTACATTTGGCAGAACATTATCCATCATTTTTATCATGATCTAGCTAATATATATACACACAACTAATATATTCATCGTGATCTCCATCTCGTAGCTGAAGGAGATGCGGGGGCAGCTCATACCAGAGGCTCGGGTACAAGCAATTCAAGAGGAATTAGCTGAATTTCTGGTTGACCAGGTCATAAATCCCAAAGGAGAATACTATTACAAGATCAAGAACAAGAAGCAGTAATGCCTGCATATATATGTAATGATCCTCAAATTGTAGGAGAATATATATATATATATATATATATATATATATATATGCACAACGTGTGTATAGTATGTAGTATCATAATATATGTTTGAAATGAAAATTAATTAAATGGAAAACACAAAATTAAAAGGAAAATTAAACCATAATTAATTCATAAACCGCTGAAAAATTAAAAAGAAAAATAAAACAAAATTAAAAAAACTAAATATTTTTAGTCCCGGTTGGTGTTACCAACCGGGACTAAAGGTCCGCCAGCCCACGGCACCGACGGATGCCACGTGAAGGGCCTTTGATGCCGGACCGTGTTGAACCGGGACTAAGGGGGGTAGGCTTTAGTCCCCACCTTTTAATACCGGTTCGAAAACCGGCACTAAAGGACCTTACGACACGTGACTATAGGCCGATTCTGCACTAGTGTACGACATCCACTATGACTACTGACAGTACCGCCAACGTCAAGCAGAGTGAGAAGCCGCCGTTAGAGAGTTAGATGAGGTGTTCGACAGAGCGAGGACGAGGACAAGGTCACCAGCTCCGCCATGTCTGGGCCCCACCGCCACGATCACGAAGCCAACATGCCCACTAGCGCCTCGTACATCGAGGAAGATTTGCGCATGGGAGGTCACCGACGCTTGTGTCCCATGAAGGCCAGCACACCTCTCCTCCTGTTGAAGCCAAGCTCGGCGAGCTCATCATTGTCGGTCGATTAGCTGCAAGTAGGTTGCGAAGGCGGAGCTTCATTTTCCGGGGCTCATGGCAGACCGGAGATGAGGAACAGGCGCCGGCGATATTTTCAGACTAGATTTAGGGTCAGTCCTTGTTGAAATATATTTAATTGTAATGAATTTATCCTGGTTTAGATGAAAAATATATGTTTTATGTAAAAAATTGTCAAGTATGAATGAATACGGCAGATGTGTTTAAAGATGTATCAAAATAGTTCATTTTATTAAATTCTTTCAAAATGTAATCGGACATACGCGGACAGCTTTAGATGGCCAGCTTCCGCATCCATGTCCATAGAGAAATGCAGTGTTTGGTTTGGGATGAGTTGCAGATGCCTCATAGCCCGCGAGCGAGTTGATTCCAGAAAAGTCAGAGGCCAAACTGACCCCCATGCGGCCATGCATGTGATATAGGCAGTTGTTGAAGTTTTATTTAAAACAGTCCACTCTGCATTTCCATGCAACCGACTCAACATGTGCTGGAAGCATATTCCATGAGCAAATCAAGAACTTGGTTCGGCAACAACCCGGTCTATAAAGAGTTGGAAGCCAAAAACCATTTGCGTATGCAAGAGGCAAAAGGCATCCCACTGCCATGTTTTAAAAAAATATGGATGTAATGACCTGTCAGGCATAAGGCAACCACAGGGAAGACCAACATTCTCAGTCTTTTGTTCGTATCTTAATCCCAATTATTGTATTGGTGCTAATAATATCAAACTTATCCTAATGTACAATCATACACTCATACCTCGCTGGCTACGACATGCTTATCAAGACATTACAATTGGTTTGGTTCATAGCAAACCAGACAGGAAGAGGACGATTTCAGTGAACGAACGGGAGAGAAGCAGTATAATTGAGCAGCCTCCATGTTCCATAACAGCTAGATCACTGCATGCTGATCAATTATTGCCATATGAGTTATCTGTCGATGCACGTATAAATAGCCATACCTTACGAGCAACATCTCATCGGTCAATCACACACTCTCGATATCGACAGGACACAAAGGCTGATAACCTAGTTAAGAGCTTGAGAAGACAATGGCTACCGCCTGGCTTAAGCTTTGTATTGCGCTGACATGCGCATTGCTTTTGTCTTCGGCGTGCCATGGCCTGCAGGTGGGCTACTACAAGAAGACGTGCCCCCGCGTGGAGGCCATCGTGAGGGACGAGGTGAAGAGGTTCGTCTACAAGAACGCCGGCATCGGCGCCGGGCTCATCCGCATGTTCTTCCACGACTGCTTCGTGCAGGGATGCGACGGCTCCGTCCTCCTCGACCCGACGCCGGCCAACCCGCAGCCGGAGAAGCTGAGCCCTCCCAACTTCCCCAGCCTCCGCGGCTTCGAGGTTATCGACGCCGCCAAGGACGCCGTCGAGAAGGCGTGCCCCGGCGTCGTCTCCTGCGCCGACATCGTCGCCTTCGCCGGCCGTGACGCGGCCTACTTCCTCACCAGGATGACGATGAAGATCAACATGCCGGGGGGCCGCCTCGACGGGCGCATTTCCAACTCCACGGAGGCTCTCGACAACCTGCCGCCCCCGTTCTTCAACCTCGACCAGCTCGTCACCAGCTTCGCCGCCAAGGGCCTCACCGCGGAGGACATGGTCGTGCTGTCCGGCGCCCACAGCATTGGGGTGTCCCATTGCTCATCCTTCGTCTCCGATCGTCTCGCCGTCCCCTCCGATATCAACACTGGCTTTGCCAACGTGCTGAGGAGGCAATGCCCCGCTAGCCCAAGCCCGGCCAACGATCCCACGGTGAACCAGGACGTGGTGAGCCCCAACGCGCTGGACAACCAGTACTACAAGAACGTCCTGGCGCACAAGGTGCTCTTCACGTCGGATGCCGCTCTGCTTGCCACGCCGGCCACGACTCAGATGGTGCGCGACAGTGCCAACATTCCCGGGCAATGGGAGGCCAAGTTTAACAAGGCGATGGTCAAGATGGGAGCCATCGAAGTGAAGACCGGTTACCAGGGAGAGATCAGGATGAACTGCAGGGTCGTCAACCACTGAACGAATCATTATGGCGTCTCATTGCATTTGTTTGTGCACTTTAGTTTTCGCACTGGTGGGGTCACCTGCCTGTGACTTCCGTTGAATTTCGCGCCTGTAATTTGTTTGTTTACTCAACTCTTCAAAACTCTTTGGCTGGTGATTGGTACGAAAGTAGAAGATTAGAAGAATGCATTGGTTCTACTATTTGACTTTGTTCTCCCTTTTTGCCCAACATAGGGTATCATTCGAACCTTCTTTAGATCCACTTATTTAAGACCAGGAATGTTCTATTTTTACCAGCTTATCAGCTGTTCAAAGCTCAGTTTCCCCATCTCAGAAAATAGTGCAAATCAAGCAGCATCCTCTCTAGATTTGGTATTAATATGAGGGTACGCAGACATTCTAGACGTATAGAAATGATGATGTACGTGTTGCAGTCGCCGCTGGCATCATAGGTGCACTAGCAGACGACACCTCTCCTGGCCGACCACCTTGAGCGGGAGCTTGCAGCGGCGACCGACCTGTGAGGTACGTTGTTCGGTACCAGCCCAGCATTCTCAACATCCGGCTGCATCTGTTGCTCATACTGTCTTCAAATACCAGTGTGAAAATATTTTCTTTCTGGATCTGCTTGTTATGGTTCTTCAATTGAATACATTGAATGATATTGTAGTTTTTATGGGCTTGTTCTTTACAAGAAAATAATTGTACACATAGCACTGTAGTTAGAAGTAGGTCACTCTTCTAGGGCCGTTCCTACATTTTTATTTATAGCGTTTAGGTGTTGCTTATCTGGATTGTTTCGAATGCCAACGCAGGATCGGCTTGATAGCATTAGATCTGGCAAGAAAGGGATCATTGGTAATCCCCAAACAGTGCAGAGTTCCTATTTTTGTGCTCTACAGCGACACGAAGATCCTTTGATCAATATCAGGGCCGGCCCAGGCGAATGACCGACGGGACGACGGTCTAGGGCCCATGGGAGGGAGGGGCCCATGATGTAGTAAATATACACACTACAGCCCAGTAAAAAATAGATGAAAAATTACAAAAGAAAAGAAACGAGATGGCTAGGCCCATCAGATAACTAGCGATCGATTAGCGACGTGCCAGTCTAGCAATCTGTGCCTGATGCGACAGTTCTATTAAGGGAATAGCGAAGAGTCACGCCAGTTTTTCTTTCTGCTTGTCGGTTCGTTGGCCTGCCTGTTGCTGTCGCTCGGCGCCTTATCGCCTCGCCGCCACCAAAAGTCACCGCTCCACGCGCCATACCGCAGTCCGGCCATCCGGCCATCCGGCATCTGGCATCTGGCATGCAGCACGCATCATCAACAGTAACCCGCAGAGTACGACTGTACGAGGCCCGAGCGCCCGGCCATCCGATAAGATCCATCCAACATCCATCCATCAGCACTTCAGCAGCAGTAATCAGCGGTAGAAATCAGCAGCAGTATCGGTACATATCGATGACCCATTCATCCATCAGGAGCAATATGTATGAAAGTATCCATGATCCACCTGTGTTCCTGATCCATGTCCCAAACCCCTACTTGACCATTTCAGTAGTATATTTTATTCTCTATTTAGTATGTATGTATTCAAGTATTTATTCATGTATGCCTAGGGTTCCAATCATTCGATATATAAGTTCCTAATTCTTCGTATCCTCTTTTCTCATAATTTTAGGACATTAACCTGTCATGTTACGTAAGATGAAGCAATTGTTGGGTGCTGCATTGAGAAGGATATCTTGAACAATCTTGATCTTGAATTGTTGGGTGCTGCATTGAGAAGGATATCTTGAACAATCTTGATCTTGATTGTGCCCTTAATGACTATGTATCAAGAAACGTCCGTAGAAACTTTTTCTGAAGAACTAAAGTATTATTATTGTTGATTGAGCCAGTCGAAATTTGGTTCTTATTTAAGGTAATTATGTCATGTTAGTTTTGTTTTGCTATCTTATTGTTGATTGAGTAAGTTTGAATTTGATTATTATTGTTGTCGATGTAGTCAGTCAAATTATTATAGTCAAATCTTAAACTAAAGATTTTGATCTGAAGACATAGAGGCCCACGTCCTTGAGTTCGCCTAGGGCCTTCCAAAACACAGGACCGGCCCTGATCAATATTCTTTACCAAAATTTCATCTTACCTTTTATCCTGGGACAAACAATTCAGAAACACACCTAAGTCTAGACCTATTGTTTCTTCCCGTGATTTTCTACCCCTTGACGGTGAATCTAAATGACCATCCCGAAACCTCCAAATGAATCTCCTTTATATTTCTTTGGGCAACATGCACTTGAGCTTTTTCCCCTTGTCATGAATAAGAGATGTCAGAGCATCTACAACCGGACTTAGCAAATCACGTTCGCGGACATGCCCGACCAGTGTTTAGACGTGTTCGTTTTGTGCCCATATTTGTCCGTGGATGTAGCCTTGCTCCATATTTTCTTTCTTATATGTTCGGTCACTTGCATGTGATTGATTAAGATGAAGAGAGAAAGAAAAAAAAAGAAAAAAAATAGGTGGTTCAAGGTGGAACGCGTCCTACATGGCAGACTTATCAGGTGCGTCTGCAAGCCCTCATATTCTCTCTAGATTTGGTATTAATATGAGGTTTTGCAGACATTCCAGACGTATAGAAATGATACGAGAGAGCTGATTGGGTCATTTTTTCTTCTCTCTTTTGTCCGATCACTGACCGAACGCGTAAACAAATATTTGTGGTGGATTTAAGAGGACCAGAGGTAGATGCTCTTGCGCGGGAAGGAAGTTTGTAAAAGACGATCATTTGCGCAATATTTTGATTTCATCGAGCGATCACACAAGGAGTCAGGATTCATCTGCAAACGTAAAGCATGTCTGGCCAAAAGAGCTTGGATCAAAGGACCTTTTTATCTTACAAACGTTTGCTGGGAGGGGGTGGCATTTGCAAATGTTTTGATGACAATTTTGGTTGTTCGGAGTTGACAGTTTCTTCACAACAATATAATAGTTTCTGAAAAAACGAAATTTTTGAGCAAAAAACTAGGGAAAAAGATAACGTCCACACGTGTGGGCGTTTGCATCTCGCCCACACGCATGGATCAATGTCCATTTGTGTTTGCACGAATCTTGACATGTTTTGCCAGATTTTTTATGCCACGTAGGACTGGGTTGGTGCGTGGGAATTCATCTGGTCGCCCACACATCCGTTTCACCATGCGGAGGGGCCGGTGTGTGGGCGTTTAATACTTCGTCCACACGCTAGTTTTCACGTTGTCGTCGTTTTCTCACGGGGGTTCTCGAAAGACGACATATGCCATAGGTAGGCTTATCGAGGTGAGGGTAAGGCTGTCGTGGATGATCCGAGACGGGTATGCGAATAGCACGCAGTGCTTTACCCAGGTTCGGGGCTCTCCGGAGAGATAATACCCCTACTCCTGCATATATGTATAACTTTGGTATATCTGATACATGGTTACTCCTGAAGTTGTTTGGGGAGGAGAGCCATGAGGCTTCCTGCCTCATACGTGAGTGTGAGAGTGGGGATGAGAGAATGTGAGGGAAGCTAGCCCCCTTGAAAGAGTGAGAGGGGGCCTTTATATAGACATGAATGTGTAACTTGGTATGTAAGCTAGAGTGGGTAGCTTACATAGCAAGAAGCTTGGGATGTAAGCTGCAGTGGGTAGCTTACATGCCAAGCTATATGTAGCTTGTGGACTAAGTTGTGTCTGTCTCTTAGTGCACTTTATAAGTCAGTGTCCAGGGGATAGGTTACGCTGTAGATAATATTGGGCGACGCGCGTACAATGCACTACTGCTCGCCACTAGTGCACCGCCACGGGATATGGTCGTCTTGTCTGCGCATGCCGGATGGGACGTCGTAGTTGGCTCCGGGCTGCCGACTGGCGACCGCAGCCGGCTGATCAGAGCAGCCGACCATTGGTGTGAGTTGGAGTAGCCGGCCCGGGCGGGCGCGCACCCTGTGCGACTCGCCGTGTTTGGGGTACCCGGGGGTCATTTCCCCGACAGTAGCCTCTGAGCCTCTAGGCGATTCGCAGAGTCGGGTGGAGGGTTTTCGTAGTCGTTGTCATTCTAGAAGTTTTTGCGGGTTGGAGACGACGCGGCTTGCTTCTAGTGGGGGCGAGCCAGCGCACCTGCTGGGTGTAGCCTCTGAGCCTCCGGGCGACTCGAGGATTCGAGCGGAGGGTCTTTGCTATTGCTTAAGTAGACGGTGGCGTCGAGGATGCCGGGGGCGGATGCGGAGTCCGCCGGCTGAAGAGCGCGAGGCGATGCCAGGGCGAACGTGGAGTCCACCGGCTAGCGGTTTCCAAGGGGGAGGGGTGCCAGCGCACCCGCAGGCTGTAGCCTCCGAGCCTCCGAGCGACTCGAGGAGTCGGGTAGAGGGACTTTGCGGTTGCTGAAGCAGGCGGTGGCGTTGAGGACACCGGGCGCGAACATGGGCTGAAGGGCGCGAGGCGATGTCGTTGGCGAACGCAGGGTCCATCGGTTGGCGGTTTTCAGCGGGGGCGCGCCAGCGCACCCGTTGGGTGTAGCCTCCGAGCCTCCGGGCGATTCGAGGAGTCGGGCGGAGGGTCTTTGCTGTTGTTGAAGTGGACGGTGGTGTTAAAGATGTCGGGCGCAGATGCGAGGTACGCCAAGTGAAGGGCGCGAGGCACTGCCGAAGGTGGACGAGGGGTCCGCCGATTGATAGGCGTGGAGCCCTGCCGAGGGCGAACGCGGGGTCTGCCGGCTGTCGAGCACGAGGCGCTGCCAGGCACGGACACGCGGTCTACCGGTCGATGGGCGTGGAGCCCTGCCGAGGGCGGACGCGTGGTCCGCCGACTGTCGACTGCAGGGCGCTGCCGGGCGTGGATCCGGGGTCCGTTGGCTGATGGGCGCGAAGCCCTGCCAAGGCGGTTGCGGGGTCCGCCGGTTGTCGAGCGTGAGGCGCTGCTGGGAGCGGACGGAGGGTCCGCCGGCTGATGGGTGCATGATAACCCACAAGTATAGGGGATCGCAACAGTTTTCGAGGATAGAGTATTCAACCCAAATTGATTGATTCGACACAAGGGGAGCCAAAGAATATTCTCGAGTATTAGCAGCTGAGTTGTCAATTTAACCACACCTAAAATACTTATATCTGTAGCAAAGTATTCAGTAGCAAAGTAATATGGTAGTAATGGTAACGGTGGGAAAGTGATAGTAGCAGATTTGTAGTGATTGTAACAATAGCAACGGAAAAGTAACTAAACGAAGATCAATATTTGGAAAGCTCGTAGGCAATGGATCAATGATGGATAATTATATCGGATGGCATTCATCGGCAACAATTATAACATAGGGTGACATAGAACTAGCTCCAATTCATCAATGTAATGTAGGCATGTATTCCATATATAGTCATACATGCTTATGGAAAAGAACTTCCATGGCATAATTTGTCCTACCCTCCCGTGGTAGCGGGGTCCTATTGGAAACTAAGGGATATTAAGGTCTCCTTTTAATAGAGAACCAAACCAAAGCATTAGCACTTAGTGAATACATAAACTCCTCAAACTACGGTAATCACCGGAAAGAATCCCAGTTATTGTCACCCTAGGGGATGCGGATCATAACTCGTAATAGGTGCCTACAACTTGCAAGATAGTGTAACATCCCAAGTGCTGTCCTTGCCATTTTGGTCATGTAACCTATGTGAACCTTGTTGCCATGTGTTGAATGATATGATGTTGCTCATTGCCATTTCATCTCTTGCATCATGCATCACGTCATCTCATCATCATGTCATGCATAACATAATTTGTGGTGTGTTTCCATGTGACAATTGTTGTTATGTTGTTAGTGGATCTTGTGTGATGTGTGCAAGTGTGCTTACCTCCCTCCCTCTCCCTTATTTTCAAAACTACCTAAACCTTTTTATTCCTTTTGTTTTCTACAGTAGAATCAACTTGCTAAATAATTCTGTTAAAAATGTTCATGGTGTAGATAATATTATTTTGGGGTTAGGTGTGTTGCTCTCTTTGGTGTTTGAGATTTGCACTCGTGGTTTTTTTGATATAAACAGGGGTTGGTTGTTTAAAAAGTATTTAATTTGCTTGCCCTAAAAATCAACTTTGTAATTTTATTAAATAGGGCATATTTCCTTTTGTGTCAAAGTATTTTTTTTGTCAAAAATCCTTTTCTTTTACTCTAGGCCTTTTTGTTTTTTTTCTTTTATCTAAAAAAGAAAACCCTCTGTTTTTTTTCTATGAGTGAGAGAGAGAGGCTGGGCGTTTTCCCTCACGTGCGGCCCAACCCAGCCTCTAGCGGCAACCTGCCCCGCCGTTCGTCTCCGTCAGCGTCAGAGAGGAAAGCAGAGAGAGAGCCGTCACCGGCGTGAACTTTAGCCATCGAGCGCCGTCTTCCCCGGGCCTTTTAAACCCCCCTCGGCGTGCGTGCCCCTTCGCCTAGGGTTCTGCGTCGTCCTCCTGCTGTCGCCGCTCCCATCTCCCTCTTTCTCCCCCCTTCTCCTTCTTCTTTTGTCAGGTGAGTTTCAGAGAGGGTGAGGTTCAGAGAGCAGAGCGCCGGTGCCTTCGGTCGTTGTCGTTGCCTCCGGTGTCCCGCTCGTCGCCGTCGGAGATGGTGTGTAGCTCGAGGGTGCCGTCTGTGTCCCGTTCCCGGGGCTAGGGGGTGAGGAGCACCCCTGCAACATCGTCTTCTTCCTCGTCTTCCCCGCGTCGCCGGAGCTTGCGTCGTCTTCTTGCTCTGCTCCGCCCTGCTTCGAGCGCAATCGTCGCCCCCCGTGAGCATCTGCGCATCCCCTCCTCTCCACATCTCTCTTCTCATAGCCGTAGCGTAGCGTTGTGTTTCGTCACCGTAGTGCTCGCCGTCGCTGCCGGCCGGGCAAGGCATGGCCTTGAGGTTCTCGCCTTCACCCCCCTCGTCGCAAGACGAGTAGGGGAATGGATACCCCGTGGGTTCCGCAGCTCCCACAAGAGATTTCCCTCTCCGGGGTGCCCCTCCGTCGCCAGAATTTTGTTATCACTGTGTCGCTGTCGTAGGTGTTGTCTTCTTCAGTTTCGTCAGTTAGATTTGGGGCGAGTTAGTAGTTATTCAGCAAAGACCCTCTTTGGTCAGTAGCCGCTCGTAGCGTAGTGGCATTCGACTCAGGCATCAACCTCACGGTCGCGGGTTCGAACCCCAGTCGCCCCTTTTTTCTTGTTTTTGGATTAGCTGCAGGTGCGTGTATGGTGTTCGGATCCGGTGTGGCAACACCCGGATCCTGTGTGGCTGTGCAGCTAGTGCGTGTGTGCTAGTGTGTGCTTGGTGTGTGCAAGATCTCCTGTGGCCAGCAAGGATCTGGTGTGGCTTGGTGTGAGAGTAAGTGTGTGTGTGGCAGGTGTGTATGTGTGTGTGTGTGTGGTTGTGAGGGTATGACAAGTGGGGCCTGGCCCCACTTGTCATCCACTAGGGGGCCCTAGTGCCTGTGCTAGGTGGGCCCCTCCTAAATATTGTTTTCTTTTATTTTGTTTTGTGTTTATATGGTGATAAATAGATTTTTCCTTTTCTGCTATATTCCAAATCTGGTTATGTGCATATTTGAACATGAGCATATTAGGTAAGTTTTCACTTATAGGAATTGTTGGTATTTTGGTAGCTAGTGTTTTGCCATGTTGCTCCATGCAAACATATCAGTGTGATATATGATTTTGGGGTAGAATCACCCAAGGAATTCATTCGTGCAACTTGTTTGGTCATTTGAGCAAGTTTGACCAAATTTCATTTTGTCTCAAAGTGTCATTTGTCATTTTAGTTATAATTAATCCATGCATGCTATGATATTTGTGTCAACATGGAAGTGGTAGCCTTTCATGAGTAGAATGCCATGGTATTTTCTTTTGACATGATAATCTTGCATATAAGTGGGAACCATGCTCCAAAGTGGCTATTAAAATGTTGTTGTTTTCATCATGCTAAATATTTCTTAGTCTGAGAATCTGTTAATATTTTTGTGCCATGAAGAGTGGGTGCTACCAAGTGATATGTTGTGAATTAGCTCCAGCTCAATGCTATTATTTTGAAGTAGATGTTGTCCTATACCATCCTGTTAATTTTCATCCATGAGGTGGTCTCTATCACCATTCGTTTCTTCTGTCAACTTGCTATCAGCTTAACTCAGATTCCAGGAAACTGTGATTTTCACCAAGTCCCTAGAATCGGTTTCATCATGCCAACTTGTGAGCTTCATGCTTATTGATATGTGCTTGATTTATAGTTTGTGTAGTTGGATGATTGGATAGGAATGCTATGTAGTTTTTTTAAATGCCTTGTTTGTGGTTGGAGACTTCCTGTAGCTCTATATATTTGCTGTGAAAGTTGCTATGTTGCTGTTTTGTGACAGATTGTTTGTTTTAGTGTTTTGTGACTTGTGGGAGCTATGCTCCATGGGATTGCTTGATATTTGACTCTATTGTGGTTGTGTCTACCTTGGAATGCCAAGGAATAGCCCATGGCCTTCATTGTCTTGTGTTTTGCCTTCGTAACTTGCCATGAGCGTAGCTTGAGAACCGTAACTCCGTTTTCTATGTTCTACATATGCATTTGTATCGATTTTGTGTGAAGCATCCATATTTTCCATGGTCATGCATGTTTAAACAAATTAACACGAGGTTCTGTCCAGAATTGTAAACAACTAAACTATTGAATGAGAAACATGACTAGTTTAGGATTGCCATGTTAAATACTTCAAATGAATCATGCATCATCTTGTTTGTGAATTGCACCTTGGAGTGTTGTTTATTGTTGCTTTTATCTTGGGTAGACACGAGTGTTGAACCTGAGTACGAGGATCCAGGAGAGTACCACTACGAGGACCCCGCTCTTTGTCCCTCTGAAGAACCAACGACCAAGATGATCGTACCCGGATCCCGACACTATTTTTGCTTTGCTAGATGTATCGCTCTTATCGTTGCATATGCGTTACCTACCACTTGAATGTGAAGCCTCCTACATTGCCATGATAGCCTCTAACCCCTCCACATCCTAAGAAACCTTGTTTGGCTAAGTTACTGCTGCTCAGCCCCTCTTGTAGCGTTCTTAGTTGTAGGTGCAGGTTGTTTCCATGTGGTAACATGGATATCTGGCATATCAAAATATTATCTGCTATTTAATTTAGTGCACATATATATCTTGGTATGGTGGAAGGTTTGGCCTTTTGCTCGGTGTTTTGTTCCACTTTTACCGCCATAGTTTCTTGTTACCGGTGTTATGTTTCCATATTGTGCACTCCTAACATGCTCGGGATTGTTATGGGGACCCCCTTGATTATTCGGTTGAGATTAAAACTTGTCTGGCAAGACCCAACCTTGGTACTACATTTGCTTAACAACCTAATAAATTGCATAGGGACTAGCTACACCGTGGATTAATCAACAACCCGAGCCAGTGCTCCATATGAGTGTTGGTCCAAAATGGCAATAGTCGAGGCCACCAACGGGTGTGTCAGCCAAAAACTTAGCCCATCCATTGTGTACTGAGAACGAGATACGCGGCTCTTATCGGCTTCGTTGACATGTCGGGAGGTCTTGCTGGACTTGTTTTACCTTTCTCGAGTGGCTTGCGTGAGGGACTCTGATTTTCTTCGGGCTATCTCGAGGTGTCGGAATTCCTTTGGAGTTGCCTAGGATGATCACGAGATCCGTGGTCGAGGTTATTCCCGCGGAGTGTGGTCAATTTATGATGGACTAGTTGGAGCACCCCTGTAGGGTTAAATCTTTCGGAAAGCCGTGCCCGCGGTTATGTGGCAACTTAGATATTTGTTTAACACCCGGTTATAGTTAGCTTGAAGTAAACTCTAATAAAATACACCAACTGTGTGAGTAATCGTGATTGTCTCTGCTCGTGAACTTGAACCGAGAGAGAACACGGTGGGGTCATGTTTGACGTAAGTAGGTTCTCAGGATCTCTTAGAGGTCATTCTAGTTCTCGATCGTTATCGTAGACCACATATTTACATTCATGTACTCGTAAGATTATCCACCATAAATGCTTAGTGCTGCTGCAAACTAAACACTTATCCCCCATCCAACCTATAAGCTTGAATAGTCTCGGTACCCGGGCGCGAGATTGCTAAGTCCCTGTGGCTCACAGATTACTACAACAAATACAGGTCTAGATGAGATCGTGCCAGATGATGTGACGCAGCTCCAGTGGGAGTATGATGAGGAGTGTGGCAGGATGTACGTCACATATCCAGACGAGTAGAGTGGTCGTGGTCATGATCTTTGGGGCTAGCAAGCCAGTGTCATTGCATCATTTTATTGTTTGTTTTCGTCCATAGCCAGACCCTGTCTTGGATTGATGTTTGAATAAATTGCGTGGAATTTTAATTTAGCATGTGGCGAGTGTAAGCCAACTCATATACTCTTCCCTTCATAAATATATGTAATCATACTGAACTTGCGAAATGACTAGATGCGCCTCTATCCCTATCGAGCCCCCTGCCAAATATGGATAGGCGCGCATTTTGGGCGTTACAAGTTGGTATCAGAGCCATACGACCATAGGAGTCCTTATCGAACTTGGTCGAGTCGAGTCTAGTAAAAATTATTTTGAGTCTAGTTATATCGGAGAGTAGGTTTCTTTTTACTCCTCTTCTTTGCTCTGGTGAGGTATTCGACTTAGGAATTTTGATTCTACTCCTCTTCTCGCTCAATTTTTTTTAGGATCACGCGGGTATTTTGGAAACTATATGATACCGATGTGACGGAGTTCTATCTTGGTGCCTCCTGTTTGACTTGATTTCTTCCGGGGAGTTGAGCTCCAAGGAATTCTTGGCACATCATTATCATTCAGCTTCCTTAGTATCTCAGGACGGAGGGTGTTCGGAATTACTTCAATACTTGTCGTGGTGAGATAAGATCGGAGTCACCCAGTATTGGGGAGGCGTCCGGGGTACCACCATGGTTAGTATCGTTGTGCTTTTGAGGATTCAAGTTAGATGGATTTGCGAAAGCCTCTGGTTATGTGTTGATGGATGGATACAGTTAGGGTGTAGCTTTGCTAGTTGTGTGAGATATTTCCTCCTTGTATCCCCCACACCGGATTGCATAACCAGAAAGTTGTCGAAAGTCCTTAGGTGGGATCTCATGTAGTTATCTAGGATCATCTTCTTCAGATGTATAAGGGCATATACATTTGTTCCGAGCAACATTAGCTCAATACTTTTGTGTTATTGCAAGTGGATTCTTAATATCTAATGACGTTATCGCAAACCCGAAGGAGGCTTTCTTACTAATTTTTCAGTAGGAAGGTTGTTTGTGTTATTCGTTCAATTTCTTTCAAGCATTTGATTCGGCTTTGAATTCATCTTATCAATGAGGTGATGATGTTCTTGTCCATCTCCAGGATGGATCCAACAACTCACGGGAGTGCGGATCGTGATGGGGAGCAATCTGTTGTTCCACCACCCCTGCCACCGCCTCCTCCTCTTGAAGCTTGGCAAGCTATGATGGCCGCAACCAATGCAAATACTCAGATGTTGCTCAGGCTACTGCAAGATAGAGATTAGGGTCAGCAAGGCTTTCAAGGGATTTTTCAGAATCAAGCTCAGTTTGCGACGCTCAACCAGTTCCTTGCCAACCAGCCCAAGTCTTTCACCTGTTGTGAGTAGCCTTTTGATGATGATGATTGGCTCCGTGACATGAGTAAGCATTTTGAGTGCAGCAATGTCAGACCAGAGGACTTTATTAGATTCGCGTCATTCCAGCTCAAGGGCCATGCAGCAGATTGGTGGCAGCAGAACAAGGACTCCAGGGGCGATCGTGTTGTTACTCGGGAGATTTCTGTCGTGACTTCATGGCCCATTACATTCTGACTAGCTTTGTCGAGGAGATGCGTGAGGAGTTCAGGCCCCTGAAGCAGGGAAGCAAGTCTGTCTATCAGTACAACATCCAGTTCCAGAATCTGGCCCGCTATGCTAAGCATGACGTTCCAGATGACAAGGGCATGATTTACCAGTTCAGAGGTGGTCTCAAGGATGAACTTCTGCTTGGTCTAGTCCTTCAAGAGCCTCGTGAGTTTGATCAGTTCTACAATATGGCTTTGAAGGTTGAGGCAACTCATCTCAAGTTGGAGAACTCAAGGAAGCGTTCCAGGGATTCATATTCTTCTTCTTCTAGCTCTCAGATGGTCCCTAAGCAGCAGAAGTATTGGGTTCCTAATCCTCCTCTGTTTCGTCCTCAGTAGCAGAAGCAATTCTGTGTTCGTGGTTCTTCCCACCCACCCAACCCAGGATACCAACAGAGGCCCCAGGCTCCCAAGTCAGCATATGTTCCTCCTCTAGGAAACTTCCACCCTCTATCTGAGGTTACTTGTCACAAGTGTGGTCAGAAGAGTCACTACTCGAACAAGTGCAACCAGCGGCGTCTTCCGCCTCCTCCTCCAGCCAGACCTCCAAGCAATGCTATGGTGAGACACAACCCCAAGACAACAAGAGTGAATATGGTGAACGCAACAGAGGCAGAGGATTCTTCTCAAGTGATCATGGCTAATCTCCAAGTTAATTCTATTCCTGCAAAAGTTTTGTTTGACACTGGTGCATCACATTCATTCATATCTAGACCTTTTGTTGCTAAGCATGAATTCTTCTTGAATGAGTTGCCTAAGCCTATGACTATAGCTTCTCCCGGGAAGATGATGAATTCTTGTTTAGTAGTTCCGAATGTTTCTATCAAGATGGGCAATTATTCTTTTCTGGCTTCTCCGATTGTTCTCGGTAATTGCGACATTGATCTTATTCTGGGCATGGACTTCCTGGCTATGAACAAGACATATGTTGATTGTAAAGCAAAAGAAGTCAAGTTGACTCATCCTTCAGAAGATGTGATTATTTTTGCGGCTCGCGATGACACAATCCATCTCTTTGCTCTTAATGAGAAGGGTGAAATCTCAGCTATTTCTCAAATTCCGGTGGTTTGCGAGTATGAAGATGTCTTTCCGAAAGAATTTCCAGGAATGCCTCCGCACCGGCCAGTCGAGTTCGTGATTGATCTCGAGCCCGGAACTGAACCGGTTTGCAAGCCCCCTTATAAACCTAGCCCCGAAGAGCTGAAAGAGTTGAAGAAGCAGCTAGATGAACAAGAACGTCTAGGTCTGATCAGACCAAGTTCTTCTCCATGGGTTTGTGGTGTTTTTTTGTCAAGAATAAGGATGGCACAGACCGACTTTGTGTCGATTACCGTCCATTGAACAAGAATACAATCAGAAACAATTACCCACTTCCCAACATCAATGAGTTGTTTGAACAACTGAAAGGTGCCAAGGTTTTCTCGAAGCTTGATCTTCGCATGGGCTATCATCAGATTCGCATTCGCAAAGAAGATATTCCAAAGACCGCTTTCAGGATGTGTTTTGGCTCTTATGAGTACACCGTCATGTCGTTTGGTCTTGCCAATGCTCCCCCAACCTTCTCAAGAATGATGAACTTCATATTCTCTCCTTTCAAGAATGAGTTTGTCTTGGTTTATCTAGATGATATCCTTGTGTTCTCGGAGACCGAAGAAGAGCATGCAGAGCATCTCTGGCTTGTGCTTAACAAGCTAAGAGAACATTGATTCTATGCCAAGTTTTCCAAGTGTGAGTTTTGGCTCAATGACGTGGTGTACCTTGGGCATGTGATCTCTGCCGAGGGCATTAAAGTGCACCCTGAGAAAGTTGAGGCAATCTTGAAGTGGGAGCCTCCTCAGAATGTGAAGCAGCTTTGTAGCTTCCTCGGGCTTGCTAGTTATTGCAGAAGATTCGTGGAGAACTTCTCTCAAATTGCTAAGCCTCTGTCTAATCTCCTCCAGAAGAACGTCAAGTATGTTTGGTCTCCTGAGTGTGATGTGGCGTTCAATACACTCAAGCAAAGACTGACTTCAGCTCCAATTCTTGTTCCTCCCGAGCAATCAAAGCCTTTCCAAGTTTTCTGTGATGCTTCTCTCCAAGTTCTTGGTGGTGTTCTCATGCAAGATAAGAAGATAGTTTCTTATACCTCACATCAGTTGAAGCCTGTCGAGAAGAAATACCCCACTCATGATCTCGAGTTGGCGGTAGTTGTGCATGCTCTGATGATTTGGAGGCATTTGTTGTTGGGTAGACCAGTTGAGGTGTACATCGATCACAAGAGTTGAAGTACATTTTCACTCAACCCAATCTCAATCTTCGGCACTCTCGTTGGGTGCAAATGCTTGAGGACTTCAATCCAAGCATTGAGTATACTCCTGGAAAAGCAAATGTCATTACAGACATGCTCAGCCGAAAGGCATACTGCAACAGTCTCATCCTGAAGCCTCTTCAACCTGAGCTTTGTGAAGTCTTCCGCAAGCTCAATTTTCAAATGATTATGCAAGGATTCGTTGCCAATCTTCAAGTCTCTCCGACTCTAGAAGATCAGGTTCACCAAGCTCAGCTTCTTGATGCGATGGTGAAGAAAGTGAAGAAAGGTGTGTCCAAGGGCATTCCAAAGTATAAACGCTTTCGCGTTGATGACAGAGATAACTTGTTCTTTGAGGACTGTCTGGTGGTTCCAAAAGGTGAGCTTAGGAGGGTTATCATGGATGAAGCACACAAATCTCTTCTATCAATTCATCCAGGAAGTTCCAAGATGTATCAGGATCTCAAGCAAACCTTCTAGTGGACTCGCATGAAACGTGAAATTTCTCAGTTCGTGAACGAGTGTGATGTTTGTCACAGAGTGAAGGCGGAACATCAACATCTAGTAGGTCTCCTTCAGCCTTTGCCTATTCCAGAGTGGAAATTCGATCATGTGGAGATGGATTTAGTCACTGGGTTTCCCAAGTCCAAGAAGGGCAACGACGCCATATTTGTGGTTATCGACCAGCTGACCAAAGTTGCTCATTTCCTTCCGGTCAAAGAATCTATCTCGGCAGCTCAGCTAGCAGAGTTGTATACGTTAAGGATAGTTTCTTTGCGCGGTATTCTTCAGCTCATCTCATCTGACATTGGAAGCCTCTTTACTCCCAAGTTTTAAGAGTCCTTCTAGACTGCTATGGTTACCCAGATCCGTTTCAGCACAGCGTTCCATACGCAGACAAGTGGTCAAGTTGAGAGAGTCAATCAGATCCTTGAAGACATGCTCAGAGCCTGTGTGATTTCATTCGACATGAAATGGTAAGACTGCCTTCCGTACGCTGAATTCTCATATAACAATAGCTTCAGGCTAGCTCAGGTAAGGCCCCTTTCGATATTCTCTACGGCAGGAAGTGTCGTACCCCACTTAACTGGTTTGAAACCGGTGAGCGTCAAATTTTGGGCAATGACATGCTCACCGAAGCAGAAGAGATGTGACGTGTCATTCGTGAGAACCTCAAAGCAGCTCAATCCCGACAGAAGAGTTATTACGATAACAAACATTGGGATGTCTCCTTTCAAGTTGATGATCTAGTCTATCTCAGAGTCTCTCCCATGAAGGGCACTCAGCGGTTTTGTTGGGGATGTAACCTTGTGGTGAGACCTACCTAGGTGGGGCCGGGTCATACCTGGCGGCTCATAAACCAGATCAAGGCAGATGGGCTAGAGACGTGAGCTTAGAGCTATGGCGGCTTACCAAGATGGGCCAAGGCAAGGCCCAGACGAGAGAAGGCATGAAGACCCGGGCGGTTTAAGCCACCCGGAGACGGCTTGCCCAGGAATGCAAGGCGACATGGAGATAGAATCAGATACGTTGTAAGAGTCGGTATGAGACTTGTGTAACCCGTGGTCTCGACCTCATATATAAAGGCTAGACCTGGGGCGACTTAGATAGAAACCAACTAATCGAGAACTAGGTCAAGCAAATCCGCTCCTTTGTAATCGATACTCCAATCAATACAACACAAGCAGGACGTAGGCTTTTACCTCTACTCGAGGAGCCGAACCTGGGTAAACTCGTGTCCTTCGTCCCAACCAACCCCTTTGAGTCCATCACCTTAGCGATGGCCTCGAATATAAGTCCTCGGACATCTGCCATGACAAAACCATGACAGCTGGCGCCCACCATGGGGCTAGCACTCGGTGGTGTTGAGTTCTCAAAGGGCTCTCTCCTAGGGATCGAGGGGTATGTGGTTGGCCGGATGAACAAAAGCTGCCATGGTCGGCTCTACATCGACGATGTCGGCTGGGGCCCTAAGGCCGACTCTATCGAGTACGGATTCTAGGTTCCCTTTGGTGGAATCCACGTCTTCTTTGGCAAGGTCGGCGGATGTACACCCGGGCCGGACATTTGCACCAACATCGTCGAGCCGGCTCGGCGCGCGCAACCCGCCCGACACGTGCAACCCGCCCGTGCTAATCTGGGCCGGAAGCATGTCTTCGTCGGCTTCACTCCGGGTATGGATCTTGAGGGGTCCATGTCACAGGAAAGGCCGCTTTCAGGATAAATTTAGAGCGGAGAGACGGAATCAATCTACCCGCTTCACAATGGCAGGCTGGGGGCTATGGCAAGCTTTACCCTGAGTCGGAGTATCATGAGTCAAAGGACCATGGGCCGCCGATGCATGCGGCCGTCTTCATGGCAGGTTCAGCACCAGGCATGAGCGGTACAGCGGCTGGGGTAGCCGGGTCTGGGGCTGACCCGCCACCGGCTCAAGTTCTCCTAGATTTGATGAATGAGCTCACAACCCTGATGGCAACTGAGGTCACGGTAGAGAATCAAGCGGCCCAGAATGCAGAGATCGCAAGGCTAAAGGACCAGATGACTGAAGTCCAACAAGGGATGAGCATGCTGAAGGATCAGATGGACGCGGAGGCAGAGCGTCTTAGGGCAAACACTTTCCGCCTTGAGCTGGAGCAGCAATCTGCAACGGCGGTTCAGCGGATGAGGCATCAGTCCCGCTTGCCGGAATAGTTCGAGCCCAGGAATCTTTTTAACACACCGAGGACGGGACAGACCGTGGAAGCACCAAAGAGTCGGTCGGCGGCTCGACAACAGTGCCCTAACCCGCCCCGACGGAACCAGCCTTCACCAATGTCTTTCCCAACGCCGACAAGTCACTATTCAAACCCGGCAGAGAACATGGTGACGGCGGCAACCCATCTTGGTATGGTTCCTATCCCAGACGAGGCTCCCTTTGCAGAAGAGGTGCAGAACGCTATTGGATACCTGCAGACGGCAGTGACCAAGCAAGAGAAGTACACCTATAGCCGGAGTCGTGTACACTCAACCCCCATCCCCAGTATGGCTTTAGCCGGTGTTATGAGTCGCCGGCGGTTTCTAGCAGTGATGGACACTGGGACCGCCATGGGATGATCAGGCGGTTCTGGATGCTCAGGCGTTGGTGGACCGGACAAGGGCACAGCATGAGGCGGCGGCTCTGGCGGCGGCGGCGGCTCGTCAAGAGCCGGCACCTTCCATCTCGGTGGGAGCAGGGGTAACTACCAGGGCTGTGGGAGTGCCGTGCCTAATACCGGCTTTGCGGAACGAGCATCTGCCGAAAGATTTCAAGGGCCCTCGCAAGGTCCCAAATCACATCGCGGACCTGCCGCCAGAGGCGTGGACTGAGAGCTATGAGCCGGCGATGGAGATTTTAGACGTCAACGACGCAGTATGTGCCAAGTATTTTATTATGATGCTGGAAGGGCCGGCTCGCATGTGGTTGAAGGGCTTGCCACCCAACACCATTAATTCCTGGGCCGAGTTAAAAGCGAAATTCATCAAAAACTTCCAAGGGACATGCAAGCAGCCCATGACGATTGTGGATTCAGAGCATTGCGTGCAGTAGGAGAATGAGTCGGCTCATCATTGGGCCCGATGGGTCTCAACCATCATCCACTCGTCCGAATAGATTACGACGGCTCAAGCAGTTTTGATTTTGAAGAATTGCAACTTTACGCCTCTAAAGTAGAAGCTCGGCCAGCTCAAGCGCTCGTGTGAGGACATGGGGGAGCTCATGGCGACTCTCATGAAGTACGCCAACTCTGACAGTACGAAAGATCCGGGCTCTGACAAAGAGAAGCCTAGTCAGAACAAGAAGAATAACAACAGCAAAGGTCCAGCAGGCAATGGCAACCATAACAAGAGGAAGAATCCAGATGGCGGGTCAGAATTGGTGGCCAACGCCAGTGCCGGGAACAACCGTGCTAAGGGCAATAGGAACTTCAGATAGCCCTTTAATAAGAATAAAACTCCTTTTAATTTAGAGCAGATGCTCAATAAACTTTGTCCAGAGCACAGCCGACCCAATGGGGTGGCGGGACACACGTGGAGGAACTGCCACATTATGCAAATATTTCGGGACTATAGCTTGCGGCAGCATAACAACGATGGTGGTGGCCAACTAGGCGGGTCGGGATTAGGCGGGTCTGGAGCCGTACTTAGGTCTGGCGGTTCAGGATCTAACTATCAGGGCTAGGGCAACCAAGGAGGGCATCATCAATAGTCTGGTAGCAACAGTCAGCAGCAGAATAACCAATCGGGGTATCATAGTAATACAAAGCAGCTCAGCTCGGGTCAGTATCATGTCTTTACAACTAGTCTTAACAGGCGAGACCATAAGTTGCGCAAGCGGGCGGTTAACGCGACCACACCTGCTCTCCCACAATTCTTGAAGTGGTCGGAGTATGACATAACTTGGAGCAGGGAGGATCACCCGCCATGCATTGACGACCCGGGCCGGCTGGCTTTGGTAGTTGCCCCCCAAGTGGGAGGATATGTGTTTACTAAGGTACTTATGGATGGTGGCAGCAACATTAACATCTTGTACTATGATACTTTCCGCCGGATGAAGTTGCTTGATAAGGATCTTAGGCCTTCCTCGACAGTCTTTCACGGCGTGGTGCCTGGTAAGTCTGCTTATCCAGTGAAGAAGATCTCTTTGGAAGTCGCCTTCAGTGACAAATACATCTACAGGGTCGAGACCTTGTGTTTTGAGGTGTTCAAGATCAAAAGTCCATATCATGCCCTATTCAGACGTCCGGCTTACGCCAAATTCATGGCTAGGCCTTGCTACGTTTACTTGCAGCTCAAGATGCCGGGTCTAAAAGGAACGATTACAGTGCATGGTGATCGGGAGACAGCTATTGGGTGTGAGGAAGGAGACGCGACTTATGTAGAGTCAAGTTGCGCGGAAGCAGAGCTCAAGTTCTATAAGGAAAATGTTGACCCGGAGGACATGACTCTGCTCAAGCTTACCACAGAATCTGAGCCGCCCCTCAAGTTTTCGGTGGATGACACCAAGCTGGTGGATTTTACTCCGGGCGACTCATCGCAACAGTTTACTATTGGGGCCAATATGGATCCTAAATAGGAAAGTGCGCTCATCGAATTCATCCCTGAGAGTCGGGACATCTTTTCTTGGAAGCCTTCTGCATGTTGGGTGTACCGAGAGAGTTTGCTGAGCACCACCTTAATGTGAATCCTAAGTTTAAGCTGGTCAAACAGTTTCTACGGTGGTTCAATGAAGAGAGGCGTAAGGACATTGGAGAAGAGGTGGCCCGGCTCCTGGCGGCGGGTTTCATCGTTGAAGTATTTCACCTAGAGTGGCTTGCTAACCCGGTGCTAGTGCTTAAGAAGAACGGCACATGGTGGATGTGTGTGGATTACACAGATCTTAACAAAGCCTGTCCGGCTGATCGATTTGCTCTTCCGCGTATTGACCAGATCATCAATGCAACAACAGGTTGTGAGAGTTTATGCTTCCTGGATGCTTATTCTGGCTATCATCAGATCAAGATGGTAGCCAAGGACCAAGAGAAGACGGCTTTCATCACGCCTTTTGCTGCCTTCTGCTATGTGTCTATGACTTTCGGGCTCAAGAGTGCCCAGGCGACTTACCAGCGTTGTGTGCAAAATTGTCTTCACAGCCAAATTGGGCGCAACATTCATGCATATGTGGCTGACATTGTGATTAAGTCTAGGAAGAAGGAGACTCTGCTTGATGACCCGAAGGAGACTTTTGACAACTTATGGGTCTGCAAGATGATGCTTAATCCGACTAAGTGTGTATTCGGTGTTCCTATAGGCAAGCTCTTGGGATTCTTAGTCTCTGAGCGTGGCACTGAGGCTAATCGAGATAAGATCAAGGCTATCACTTCCTTGTCTGAGCCGAGATGCATCAATGATGTTCAACGCCTGGCGGGACGGATCGCTGCATTAAGCCGGTTCGTAAGCCGCCTTGGGGAGAAGGCCATCCCTTTGTACCAGATGATGAAGAAGACAGACAACTTTGTCTGGAGTGCGGCGGCGAGTGAAGCGTTTGAGGTCCTCAAGAGGCAGCTCACAGAGCCACCAGTCTTAGTGGCTCCGGCTGAGAAGGAACCTTTGCTCTTATACGTGGCGGCTAATAACAAGGCAGTCAGTGCCGTGATCGTTGTTGAGCGTAAGGAAGCCGGGAAGGAATATCCGGTTCAAAGGCCGGTTTATTATATCAGTGAAGTTCTGGCAAAGTCCAAACAGAGGTATCCACATTGGCAGAAGCTGGTATATGGGGTGTTCATGACCAATCGTAAACTAAAGGATTATTTCCTAGGGCACCAGATCACAGTGGTTAGTTCTGCCCTGTTGGGAGACATAATTGAAAACAGAGAGGCCACCGGCAGGATTGCTAAGTGGGCATTGGAGCTTGGACCTCTTAATCTAAAATACGTGCCTCACACGGCGTTCAAGTCTCAAGCCTTAGTGGATTTCATAAACGACTAGACGGGGTGTCAAGCGCCCGAGAAAAAGCCGGATAACAAGTATTGGACAATCCACTTTGATGGATCCAGGCAGCTGGAAGGATTAGTGGCAAGGGTTGTCTTAACTTCCCCCAAAGGTGACAAGTTCTGTTACGTGTTAAGGTTGATGTTTCCTTGTACTAATAATGCAGCTGAGCACGAAGCTCTGCTTCATGGCGTCTGGGTGGCTAAGGAGATGAACCTGAGCTTGGTTAGGTGTCTCTACGACTCAGACCTAGTAGCCCAGCAAGTGTTAGGCACCTAGGACTCCAAGGACCTACGGATGGCGGCTTATCGTCTAGCGGTGGATATCATCGCTGGTCATTTCGAGGGTGTCAGCTGTCGCTATCATAGCTGCAGAGTCAAGACCCAGACATTTCAAGAAGGTGAATTAGTGTCGTGGTTGATTCAAGATCAGACAGATGCACACAAGTTATCCCCTCCATGGGAAGGACCTTTCGTGGTCAGCAAAAATCTCAACAACAGGCCATATTACCTCATTGACATACGAGATGAGTCAAGCACTTCTGGCAGGAGACCCGCCGGCCGTGGAACATAGCGCATCTGCAGCCTTACTATACCTGAGTCGTTGAGACTTCACATGGTACACCATCATTGTACATATCACATATAGCCAGGGCCTCTGCCATTTCGCATATCTCAGTTTGTGCAAAAAGGTCAACTAGGTGGCTTCCAACCCGCCGGGTTTAGCTTATCAGACCCTATTGATCGGCTCTTAAGCCAAATAGTTGACTTCGTCAACATGATCGTCTAGGGGGCTTCTAACCCGCCGGGTTTAGCTTATCAGACTCTATCGATCGTCTCTTAAGCCAAATAGTTGACTCCGTCAACATGATCTTTTGGGGGGCTTCTAACCCGTCGGGTTTAGCTTATTAGACCCTATCGATCGGCTCTACACCAAACAATTGACTCTGTCAACAAGGTCGTCTAGGGGGCTTCTAACCCGTCGGGTTTAGCTTATCAGACCCTATCTGTCGGCTTTTAAGCCAAGCAGTTGATTCCGTCAACGAGGTCATTTGGGGCTTCCAACCCACCGGGTTTAGCTTACATACCCTCTTGATCGGCTCTTAAGCCACCAGGGTTAAACCTGCCTGTAAGCTGATGCTACTCTGCTATGTGACCCACCGAACATTTGCTAGTTAATGTCGCTTAGAGACCCTGAGCCGGTTCAAAGAAATTGACAGCCAATCTCGTTAGAGACCCTATACTGGTTAAGGTTAAATCGACGGTTCTTGTCACGTGAGGGCCGGTTTACGGAAAGCGAGGATAAACTCTCTCGTCTGCTACCGACTCTCCGCTATGTGGCCCGTTCGTACTCTTAGACAGTTAATCTCTTAAAGACCCTGCACTGTTTAAGGTTAAAACAATGGATTTATGTCACATGAGAGGCAGTTTATGAGCTACCAGGGTACTCATGCCCTGTCGTGTCTCTTTCTGGGATGTTACACTTCCTATCAGTTAATCTCGCTTGGAGACCCTGAGCCGTTCTACGAAATTGACGGCCAATCTCGATAGAGACCCTGTATTGATTAGGAGTTTTAATTAGCGAGTCCACCCAGAAGAACCGACACATGAGTTCAAAAAAATTCAGAAAACAAATCAGGAAAGATATAACATCTCTGGGTGGTGCTATTCTAAGCCACCCTACTAAATAGTATGGAACATATTTTGTTTCTGCAGGTTGGTTATCTCAAGAAGAGCTGCCATGACATCTGGTATGAATTGAAGCACAAGGCGGACACAATATGTTAAATCCATGCGATTTCCTATGTGCACGATGGCACAGTTCAGGCAAGACAATTTTTACTAAAGGCCTATTACAATGCTCTCCACAGAGCTCAAAAACAATGATTTAAAGTTTTTTACACGCCCCAAAATTTGGCAGGTGACGAAAGCCGGATTATCCATGGCATTATCAAATTGATCAGCTGGACGGTGGGTCACCCTGCGGCGGGTCTTCGACCTCCTTGATCTGGAGATTGTCCATGTCCCAGTTGCAGTTGGTTAAAGCTTCAAAGTTTTCCTCTTCAAAGAGGGGAGACAGGTCAAGATCAGGAGCAAAGAAGTGCTTACGGCATGCATGAGTTAAGTCCTTGACCTCGAAGGTTGGGCCGCGCACTCGCTTGTTCTCGACATTGTAAGCCGCCTGGCATGTTGACATGTTCACTTCTTCCGCTAATACTAATGCAAGGACGCTGGAGGCCTTCATGCAACGAGCATAGTCGGCTTTTGTGAATTCTGAGCCGTCATCCTTCTTTGATGGAAACCCATCCATCATCTCTTCAGGAGTTAGTTCTGGGGCGAAGGCTAAGGCCCGGCTTATTGCCGCAATGGCTCCCTTTTTGGCGGCTGATTTTTTGAGCTCCTGGATTTGCTTGGGCAAGATGGATAACACTTCTATCACTCCTTTCATGGACGGAGGTATACTCTATTTATTAAGCATCACTTTGATGATGAAGAGAGTTCCGCAATACAACTGTTCTAATAGTGTGTAGACGGCTTTCAATGACAACAGGCTGTCAGCAGCAAGTTGACGGCTCCTTGGACCTGCATAATTTGGATTTTTGGTTATAAGCCGCCTGCATAATTCTTCACACAAGGATATTGGCTAAGTCTTTAGTACTTACCATGTTAGAAATATGCCCTAGAGGCAATAATAATAAATTGGTTATTATCATATTTCCTTGTGCATGATAATCGTTTATTGTCCATGCTATCATTGTGTTGATCTGAAACTCAGATACATGTGTGGATACATAGACAACACCATGTCCCTAGTATGCCTCTAATAGACTATCTCATTGATCAAAGATGGCCATGGTTTCCTAGTCATGGACATGAGATGTCATTTGGTAACGGGATCACATCATTAGGAGAATGATGTGATGGACAAGACCCCAACTACAAACGTAGCATATGATCGTGTCAATTTATTGCTACTGTTTTCTGCATGTCAAGTATATGTTCCTATGACCATGAGATCATGCAACTAACTGAAACCAGAGGAGTACCTTGTGTGTATCAAACGTCGCAACGTAACTGGGTGACTATAAAGGTGCTCTACAGGTATATCCGATGGTGTCGGTTGGGTTGGCATGGGTCAAGACTGGGATTTGTTACTCCGTGTGACGGAGAGGTATCTCAGGGCCCACTCGGTAATACAACATCATAATAAGCCTTGCAAGCAATGTGACTAAGTGTTAGTCACGGGATCTTGTATTATGGAACGAGTAAAGAGACTTGCCAGTAACAAGGTTGAACTAGGTATGGAGATACCGACGATCAAATCTCGGGCAAGTAACATACCGAATAACAAAGGGAACATCATACGGGATTAACTGAATCCTTGACATAGAGGTTCAACCAATGAAGATCTTCGTAGAATATGTAGGAACCAATATGGGCATCCAGGTCCCGCTATTGGTTATCGACCGTAGAGGTGTCTCGGTCATGTCTACATAGTTCTCGAACCTACAGGGACTGCACACTTAAGGTTCGTTGATGTTTCGATAGTATAGAGTTATGTATCATGGTGACCAAAGGTTGTTTGGAGTCCTGGATGAGATCCCGGACGTCATGAGGAGCTCCGGAATGGTACGGAGGTAAAGATTGATATATAGGAAGTCCTATTTTGGTCACCGAAAAAGTTTCGGGCTCATCGGTAGTGTACCTGGAGTGTCGGGAAGGTACCGAGGGACCATCGGGAGGGGTGTCTGGACCCAAGAGGCTACATGGGCTGTGGGAGGAGGTAAACCAGCCTCTGGTGGGCTGGCCGAAGCCTCCTCTAAGGGCCCATGCGGCTGTAGTGGTTTGAGAAAGAAAAAAAATCCAAAGGTGGAGAGGTGGAAAGAGTTTCCAAGTGGAAAGGAGGAATCCTACTCCTAATAGGATTGGAGTAGGACTCCTCCACCTCCAATTTCAACCAAACCTTGAGGGTTTGAGGCTTCCTCCTCCCCTCCCTCCCTCCTATATATACTAGAGGATTTAGAGGGAAAAGCTAACCCTAATAGCCACGTGCTACCTCTCCTCTAGATCGTAGTTTCTCCTCTAGATCGGTTTTCAGTGGTGCTTAGGCGAAGCCCTGCTGGAATAGCTCCACCACCATCGCCGCGCTGCCATCGCGCTGCCGGAGAACTCATCTATCTCTTTGCTCCCTCTTGCTAGATCACGAAGGCGGAGATCGTCATCGAGTTGTACGTGTGCTGAACGCGGAGGTGCCGTCCGTTCGGCGCTAGATCGGAAGGACCGTGATCAAGATCGTGAGACGATTCTCGATTGGATCGCGGGACGGATCGTGATGAGATCGCAGGATGGATCGTGATAGGATTGCGAGATGGATCGTGATGGGATCGCAGGACGCTCGTGATGAGATCAACCGCGTTTCTTGACGCTTCCCGCTTAGAGATCTACAAGGGTATGTAGATCCACTCTCCCTCTCGTAGATGATCATCACAATGTATAGATCTTGCGCATGCGTAGGAAATTTTTTGTTCCCATGCAACGTTCCCCAACATACCAAAGATAGCAGCAGACATCTTTGCAATATGGCACTTTAGGGTGTGCAGTTCATTGGATACCTCCATGAGCCGCTGGTCCGCATCATCTGCACGTTGAGCCAGGGCAGTTTGCTCTGTCTCAACAGTTTTCTTGAAGGGGGCGAAATCAGCTTTGACTTTTACAAGCTCTTCAGCTGCAAGCCGGCACTTCTCCTCTGCTACACTCCCGGCGGCTTGCTGGGAGGCCAGATTGCTCTTTAAGCCGGTCAGTTTAGACTCGGCATTGTTTAAAGCTTCCTGTGACAAACAACAGGTAAAAGAGGGGTAAGTCGCTAGGATAGGATATTGCCAGAAGGTTAAGTTTAACAAATATAAGGCAAGTCTCAAGCAGATTGCGAGCAATATACTTGACACTTGGGGGCTAATGTCTATTTGCTCTCCAAGACTACAAGTAAGTTCCGGCTCACCTTCATCAAACTCAGCCGACACTTGGGGGCTAATGTCTATTTGCTCTCCAAGACTATAAGACTACAAGTAAGTCCCGGTTCATATTGGTCAAAGATAAGCCTGTACTTGGGGGCTACATTTGGCTCTTTGTGCACGTCTACAGTGAAGTTCCGGCTCATATTTGTCAAAGATAAGTCGGAACTTGGGGGCTGCATTTGGCTCTTTCATCAAATTTACAGGCAAGTCTGGCCCATTATTTCTATACTGACCCGAACTTGGGGGCTACATTTGATCAAATACTTAAAACTGAGTACATGCTCAATATTTTCATATTAAGCCGATACTTGGGGGCTACAGTCTAAGTGGTTTTGTGTAAAGCATGGATTGGAAGACCCAGTTTACCATTATCAAATATTAAACTGGCTCTTCGGGGCTACATAAGGATATAAGGAAAGGAAGGGGTACCTCATATTTTTTGTTCATCAGATTAACAAGCTTGAGCTCCATGTTCTGGCTTGTGGAGAGGCGGTTCAGATAGCCGGCGTGTAGTTCATCAGCAGTCAACTTCTCTAGCACGGGGAGCTCAAAATCCAGCTTATCAGAGGCTTCAGTTTTCTTAGTATGCTTTGTTAGCACATGAGGTTGAGGGGGTTGAAAACCGGCACCAGTAATGATGACGTCCGGAGTATCTGAATCATTAACGGCCATTGAAGGGCTCGGCGGCTTGGAATTGGTCCTTGGAGGGCTCTCGATTGCCATCTCCTGAGCCGCCGGCTCGACAGAACGACGAGCATCTCCAGGCACATCCTTGGAGGCTGTAGGAGAGTCTAGCTTGTCAGGTTCTGGCTCTTTGGCAGTGGGGGCAGGGGTAGACCCACCGGTTTTTCTTTGTTTTGCTTGAGCCCTACAAAGCACAGAGTGCATACTCTGGGTTGATCTTCAGAGACGGCAGCTTGGTTGCTGTAGAGTCACCTGAAGTAGGGGGCGATTCCTGAAAGCAGTGAAAGCAATATGAACACAGAGCAAGGTTGTAAGGCAAGATTGATAGAGTTAAACTACATTAAGCAAATATCTTAGTCGGCCGTTTCCGTTGAATCGGAGGGTTGGACAACCCGGCCATAAGGTCTTCAGAGCCGGCGCTCCGGGTTTGGCATCGAGAGAGGTGCTGTTGCTTTTTCAAAAGAAAGTTGGGGTCTAAATAAGCAAGAGGATGAGAAAATGGGACTTTTTAGATGACCCGTCGTATCTTCTTTGGTGGAAGATGTTCTGAGTCAGAGGAAACATAGGTTACCTCTGGGACGTTGGCATGGCTTGTCTCCGTTTCGTCCTGTGAATTATTATTGTTAATAAGGCGTATGAAGAGACGGCCAAGAGAGTCAAGTTCTACCTCTGACTCATCAGCCATAGGTTGTTCTTGAGGTGTAGGCTTCTTCTTTCGGTCGACGGCCTTCTCCTTCAACTTCTTCGAAGGAGGAACATATTTCTTTTTCCAAAAGCTGGAGTTAGCCTGGAAGTAAAAGCCGCCAAAAGAGGTTAAAGATTATAAAACATACATGGATAGCTAACGCGGAAGTCAGGAGATTGAGAGTCGCCCTTACATCCGGGGCCGGGTTTGCAATGCAGAAGGTTGGTAATCCAATGGTGTGGCAAGAATCTTGAGATTCATGGATAAGGCTTTTGACGGCAGCAACGATGTTGTCTTCTGACAAAGTGGTAGGATTAAAACAGAGGGGATTGTTGGCGTCACCCGCATATTCACACATGAGGTGACTTCTCCAGCTTAGAGGAATGACTTGCCAAGAGACCCGACAGTGAGTCAGATCAATCCCTGTCAAACCGTTGGCCATGAGGGCTTTAATTTTGGCGTAAGCCGGAGCATATTTCGCCCATTCAGAAGCTGACATCCGGTCAGGGAGTTCGGTTGTGGTCTTGAGCCGGGACGGGCAATAACCCGACAATGGACGTTCTCCCTCTTGAGAAGTATCTTTGCAATAAAACCAGGTTGTGTTCCAGTCTTTGGGATGACTTGGCATCCGAACAGCCGGAAAGGTCATGTCCCATCTTCTTTGAATGGAGATCCCGCCAAGCTCCAAGCTTAGGCCAGCTGCCACTTCTATTACCTCGACTTGAGAGGCTGTTACCTCGACTTGAGGGCTGTTACCTCGACTTGAGGGGCCGAACCTTGGTAAACTCATGTCCTTCGTCCGAACCAACCCCTTTGAGTCCATCACCTTAACCATGTCCTCGAATCCAAGTCCATACATCTGGACATCTGCTGTGATAAAACCACGACAGTTGGCGCCCACCATGGGGCTTGCGCTCGGTGGTGTTGAGTTCTCAAAGGGCTCTCTCCCAGGGCTCGAGGGATACGTGGTCGGAAGGATGAGCAAGAGTTGTCGCGGCCGGCTCTACATCTACGATGCTGGCTGGGGGCTTGATGCCGGCTCTGTGGAATATGGATTCCGGGTTCCTTTCGGCGGGATCCACGTCTTCATCGACAGGATCGACAGATCTATGCCTGGGCCGGACATTTGCACCGACATCGTTGAGCCGGCTCGACGCGCGCAACTCACCCGTGATGTACAGCCCGCCCGTGTTAACCCGGGTCGGAAGCACGTCTTCGTGGGCTTCACTCAAGGTATGGATCTGGAAGCTTCTGAGTCACAGGAAACTCTTGTCTATTCAGAAGATGGATCATCGAGCGGAGAAACGAAGTCGATTTACCAGCTTCGCAACGGTGGGCTCGGGGGCTATGATGCCCTGAGTCGGATCGTTCTGAGCCGGACGATCTTGGACTGTCGGTTCATGGAGCCATGTTCATGGCGGGGTCGGCCCCAGGTACGAGCAGCACAGCTGCTGGAGCAGCAACCTCGGGGCCTGACCCGCCGTCGTCGGCTCAAGTTCTTCTGGATCTGATGAACAAGCTCGCAGCCCTGATGGCTACTGAAGTTACACTAGATAACCAAGCCGCTCAGAACTTAGAGATTTTGAGGCTCAAGGACCGGATGGCGGAGGAGCAACAGAGGATAGCTGAGCTAAAGGTCGAGATGGAGGAAGAGACAGAACGTATTAAGATGGATGATTTCCGCCTTTGGCTGGAACAACAATCAGCGGCTGCGGTGCATCGGATGAGACATCAATCCCGCTTACCAGAACGTTATGAGGCTAGGAATCTCTTCAACACGCCAGGAACAGGAGAGGCAGCGGATACACCTGGAAGCCGGCCGACGGCTCGAGCGACACCACACCCGGCCCGACGAAACCAGGCCTCACTAGTGGTCTTTCCAACACCGGTGGGTCATTATTCCAACCCGGCAGAGAACATGGTGGCCGCGGCCACCCGACTTGAAACAATCACTATAGGAATCAGGCAGTTTGTCGTCAGGCATACTAGACGACAAAGGCATGCATCTCGGACAGCAAAGGCTTTGCCGTCCACCAGCAGATGGCCAACCGTCCGGCTGAATAAGCCATGGTAAAGGGCGCTTTGCAGTCTGCTGGCGGATGGCAAAGGGCATGGACGGCACACGTGGCAACTTAGGTCTGTTAAGGGCTTAACGGCGTGCTTTGCCGTCCGCTGGCAGACGATAAAGACCTTAGTTCTTTGTCATCTGCCAGCGGACGGCAAAGCACCTATTTCTTTGTCGGCCTAGGTGGGTTCTGGCGGACGGCAAAGAACTAAGGTCTTTGCCATCTGCCAGCGGCCGGCAAAGAACCCACTAAGGTATTTGTCGTCTGCCAGCAGATGACAAAGTGGCTATATAGCCTCTATTTTTTCTGTTTTTTCTTAAAATCATTCAATTTGACAGAATATCACATATATATCTAACATATCAACAATACAAGTTTCCAACAAGCATACCAACAATTAGTTTCAACAAGTATACCAACAATAAGTTCCAACAACATACCCAACATACAAGTTTCCAACAACATATCCAACATACAATGGTTTCCAACAATATATCCATACATACATATCCAAAACAAGTTTCCAACAAGTTTCCATAAACAAAAAGGAAGCACAAGTAGAAGAGTACACTCCATCAATGCAAGCTTCCTCATCTATAGCAAACCTGCAAATTAGGAAAGATGAAAGTTAGAAGAAGAAGAAGACTAGGTAGAAGAAAAAGAAGAAAAAGAAAAAGAAGAAGAAGAAGAAGAATTTATCTTCTCTTTCTTTTTCTCCTCTCCTCTCCTCTTCTCCAAGGTAGTAATGCCATTTTCTAGCTAACTAAGCATATCAAGTCATTTTGGAGGAAAAAATGCGAAGTCTAGATCATTTTATAGCCATCCTAGGTAGAATATATCATTTTGGAGGTAAGTAAGGTTCTTATGTCATTTTTGAGGAAAATTAGCTACGTATAGGTCATATTGGATCCAAACCAAGGTTATTATTCCATTTTTACCTAATTGAGCTAATTATGTCATAAATGAACTAGCTAAGCTAATTATAGATCATTATTGAGCTATCCTAGGTAGTTATGCCATTTTGTACCTAAGTGAGCTAATTATGTCATAAATGAACTAGCTAAGCTAGCTATAGATTATTATTGAGCTATCCTAGGTAGTTATGCCATTTTCTAGGTAACTAAGCATATCAAGTCATTTTGGAGGAAAAAATGCTAAGTATAGGTCATTTTATAGCTATCCTAGGTAGAATATATCATTTTGGAGGTAAGTAAGATTATTATGTCATTTTTGAGGAAAATAAGCTAAGTATAGGTTTGGAGCTAAGTAGGTCATTTCTTAAGCTAAGTATGCATTTGTTAATGAAAATACTTGGGAAAACTTACCATCATCATGGACGTGGAGGACCGGTAGGGTTTGCCCCAGGGTGAGACGTAGAAGGACCGGTCGGGGTTGCAGCAGACGCAGAAGTGTTGGAAATATGCCCTAGAGGCAATAAATAAAGTGTTTATTATTGTATTTCCTTGTTCATGATAATCATTTATTATCCATGCTATAATTGTATTAATTGGAAACATGGATACATGTGTGAATACATAGACAAACACAATGTCCCTGGTATGCCTCTAGTGAACTAGCTCGTTGATTGAAAGATGGTTAAGGTTTCCTAGCCATGGACATGAGATGTCATTTGAGAACGGGATCACATCATTAGGAGAATCATGTGATGGAAAAGACCCAAACTACAAACATAGCTTATGATCGTGTCAGTTTATTGCTACTGTTTTCTGCATGTCAAGTATATGTTCCTATGATCATGAGATCATGCAACTCAAAGATATTGGAGGAGTACCTTGTGTGTATCAAATGTCGCAACGTAACTGGGTGATTATAAAGGTGCTCTACAGGTGTCTCCGAGGGTGTCTATTGAGTTGGCATGGATCAAGACTGGGATTTGTTACTCCGTGTGACGGAGAGGTATCTTAGGGCCCACTCGGTAATACAACATCACAATAAGCCTTGCAAGCCATGTGACTAAGTGTTGGTCACGGGATCTTGTATTACGGAACGAGTAAAGAGACTTGCTAGTAACGAGGTTGAACTAGGTATGGAGATACCGACGATCGAATCTCGGGCAAGTAACATACCGAAGAACAAAGGGAACATCATACGGGATTAACTGAATCCTTGACATAGAGGTTCGACCGATAAAGATCTTCGTAGAATATGTAGGAACTAATGTGGACATCCAGGTCCCGCCATTGGTTATTGACCGTAGAGGTGTCTCGGTCATGTCTACATAGTCCTCGAACCCGTAGGGTCTGCACACTTAAGGTTTGGTGACGTTTCGATAGTATAGAGTTATGTATGGTGGTGACCGAAGTTTGTTTAGAGTCCCGGATGAGATCCTGGACGTCACGAGGAGCTCCGGAATGGTCCAGAGGTAAAGATTCATATATAGGAAGTCCTGTTTTAGTCGTCGGAAAAGTTCCGGGCTTATCGGTAGTGTACCGGGAGTGCCGGTAGTGTACCGGGAGACCTTCGGGAGGGGTATTTCGACCCAAGAGGCTTCATGGGCTGTGGGAGAGTATTAACCAGCCCTTAGTGGGCTGGTGGAATAGCCACAACAGGCCCATGCGACTGGGGGAAGAGTCCCAAAAGGAAAAGAGTGGAAAAAAAGGCAAAAAGGGAGAGTCCTACTCCTACTAGGAGTGGAGGAGGAGCAGGACTCCTCCCCCTTGGCTTTGGCCGACTCCAAGAGGGGCTCAGCCCTCCTCGTCCTCTCCTCCTATATATACTGGTGGAATAGAAGGGTTTTGCACAAGGTTTTTCATCCACGTGCTACCCGTTCCTCCAGTGCACAGTTTCTCCTCTAGATCGGTTTTCTGCAGTGCTTAGGCGAAGCCCTGCCGGAATTGCTCCACCACCATCGCCGGAGCGCCGTCAGGCTGCCGGAGAACTCTTATTACTCTCCACTCCTTCTTGCTGGATCAAGACGGTGGAGATCGTCATCAAGCTATATGTGTGCTGAACGCGGAGTTGCCGTCCGTTTGGTGCTAGATCGGAAGGATCGTGATAAGGTTCGTGAGACGGATCGTGATCAAGTTCGTGGGACGGATCGTGATCGGATCACGGGATGGATCATGATTGGATCGCGGGACGGATCGTGATTGGATCGCGGGACGCATGGCGATTTGGATCGCGAAGACGTTCGACTACACCAACCGCGTTTCTTAACGCTTCCCGCTTAGCGATCTACAAGGGTATGTAGATCCACTCTCCCTCTCGTAGATGCTCATCACCATGGACAGATCTTCGTGTGCATAGGAAATTTTTTGTTTCCCATGCAACATTCCCCAACAGTGGCATCATGAGCTAGGTCTATGTGTAGATGAGTTCTCGAGTAGAACACAAAGAGTTTGTGGGCGTTGATGCTTAGATTGCTTCCTCCCTTGGTCGGATTTTGGTTTAGCGGTATTGTGAGATGAATCGGCCCGGACCAACATTACTCGTATGCTTACGAGAGACCGGTTCCCTCGACAGCAACTTGTTGCATAGATGGCTTGTGGATGCCAGTTTCTCTCACTTTAGTTGGATCGGATTCGACAAAGGCGGTCCTTGAGAAGGTTGAAAAGCAACTAGTGTATCATCATTGTGGTTTTTGCGTAGATGAGAATCGTTCTTGCTAGAAACCCGTAGCAGCCACATAAAACAGGCAACAACAATTAGAGGACGTCTAACTTGTTTTTGCAGGGTATGTTGTGATGTGATATGGCCAATTACATGATGTGATATATGTGATGTATGAGATGATCATGTGACGTATAGAATTTCACGACTTGCATGTCGATGAGTACGGCAACCAGCAGGAGCCATAGGGTTGTCTTTAATTATTGTATGACCTGCATGTCAATCATTAAGTGCTATGTAATGCTTTACTTTATCGCTAAACGGTAGCAATAGTAGTAGAAGTATGCAGGGTGTGACAACCTCGATGGCGACACGTTGATGGAGATCAAGATGATGGAGATCATGGTGTCGTGCCGGTGACGATGAAGATCATGCCGGTGCTTTCAAGATGGAGATTTAAAGCACAAGTTCATGGCCATATCATGTAACTTATGAATTGCATGTGATGTTAATCCTTTTATGCACCTTGTTATGCTTAGTACGGCGGTAGCATTATAAGGTGATCCCTCACTTAAATTTCAAGATAAAATTGTATTCTCCCCGAGTGTGCACCGTTGCGAAAGTTCATCGTATTGAGACACCACGTGAGGGTGTGATAGACTCTACCTTCACATACAACGGGTGCAAGCCAGTGTTGCACGCGCAGAACACTCGGGTTAAACTTGACGAGCCTAGCATGTACAGACATGGCCTCGGAACACAAGAGACCGAAAGGTCGAACATGAGTCATATAGTAGATATGATCAACATAATGATGTTCACCATTGAAGCCACCTCAAATCACGTGATGATCGGACTTGAGTTGGTGGATTTGGATCATGTGACACTCAGATGACCTGAGGGATGTCAATTTGAGTGGGAGCTTTAGTATTTGATTAACTAAACTCATTATCTTGAACAATAGTCTAAGTGAACTTTGAATATTTATGTTGTAGATCAATGGCTCGCGAAGTAGCACCCCTGAATTTTAATGTGTTCCTAGAGAAAGCTAAACTGAAAGATGATGGAAGTAACTTTGTTGACTGGGCCCGTAATTTGAGGATTATCCTCACGACTTCCCAGAAATCATATGTCCTTGATGCACCGCTTGGTGACTAACCAGAAGACATGACCTCGGAAGACGTTAAGAACGCTTGGAGGCACGTACTGGAGATTACTCAATAGTTAAGTGTGCAATATTGTATGGCTTAGAACCGGGACTTCATAGACGTTTTGAACGTCATGGAGCATATGAAATGTTCCAGGAGTTGAAGTTTATCTTTCAGAAGAACGCCCGGATCGAGAGGTATGAAACCTCTGATAAGTTCTATGCTTGCAAGATGGAGGAGAACGGGTCTATCAGTGAACATATACTCAGAATGTCTGTGTATTCAACTCATCTAGCAGAGTTGGGAATTGTCCTTCCGCCAGAGGTGATCACTGACAGAGTTCTTCAATCACTGCCACCTAGTTACAAGAGCTTTGTGATGAACTATAACATGCACGGGATGAACAAGTCAGTCACCGAGCTGTTTGCGATGCTAAAAGTCACCGAGTCTGAAATCCAGAAAGAACATCAAGTGTTGATGGTCAATAAAACCACTAGTTTCAAGAAAAATGGCAAAGTCAAGGGCAAGGGCAAGAAGGGTAAAACCAAGAAGGATGGCAAAGCTGTTGCTACTCCTGCAAAGAAGCCCAAGCATGGACCCAAGCCAGAAACTGAGTGCTTTCATTGCAAAGGAACTGGTCACTGGAAGCGGAACTGCCCCAAGTACCTGGCTGACAGGAAGGCGGCCAACGACAAACAAGGTATATATGATATACATGTTATTGATGTGTACCTTACTAGCTCTCGTAGTAGTGCCTGGGTATTTGATACCGGTTCGGTTGCTCACATTTGCAACTCAAAGCAGGAACTACGGAATAAACGAAGGCTGGCAAAGGACGAAGTGACGATGCACGTGGGAAATGGTTCCAAGGTTGATGTGATCACTGTCGGCACGCTCTCTCTTCGATTACCATCGGGATTAGTGATGAACATGAATAATTGTTATTTAGTGCCTGCGTTAAGCATGAACATTATATCTGGATCTTGTTTATTGTGAGACGGTTACTCATTTAAATCAGAGAATGAAGGTTTTTCTATTTATATGAGTAATATCTTTTATGGTCATGCACCCAATGTTAGGGGTTTATTCATATTGAATCTTGATAGTGATGACACACATGTTCATAACATTGATGCCAAAAGATGTAGAATTGATAATGATAGTACCACTTTCTTGTGGCACTGTCGTTTAGGTCATATTGGTGTAAAACGCATGAGGAAGCTCCATGCTGATGGACTTTTGGAGTCACTTGATTTTGAATCACTTGACACATGTGAACCATGCCTCATGGGCAAGATGACTAAAACTTCGTTCTCTGGAACAATGGAACGGCCGAGTGACTTATTGGAAATGATACACACTGATGTGTGCGGTCCAATGAATGTTGCAGCGCGTGGTGGATATCATTATTTTCTCACCTTCACTGATGACTTAAGTAGATATGGGTATATTTACTTAATGAAACACAAGTCTGAAATGGTTGAAAAGTTCAAGCAATTTCAGAGTGAAGTTGAGAATCATCATAACAAGAAGATTAAGTTCCTGCAATCTGATCGAGGAGGTGAATATCTGAGTTATGAGTTTGGCAGTCACTTAAGACAATGTGGAATTATTTCACAGTTGATACCGCCCGGAACACCATAGCGTAATGGTGTGTCCGAATGTCGTAATCGAACCTTATTAGATATGGTGCGTTCTATGATGTCTCTTGCTGATTTGCCACTATCGTTTTGGGGTTATGCATTAGAGACAGCTGCAGTCACTTTAAATAGGGCACCATCAAAATTCGTTGTGACGACGCCATATGAACTTTGGTTTGGCAAGAAGCCAAAGTTGTCGTTTCTTAAAGTTTGGGGATGTGATGCTTCTGTCAAAAAGCTTCAGCCTGAAAAGCTGGAACCCAAAGCGGAGAAATGCGTCTTCACAGGATACCCGAAAGAGACATTTGGGTGTACCTTCTATCTCAGATCCGAAGGCAAAGTGTTTGTCGCTAAAAACGAAATGTTTCTTGAGAAAGAGTTTCTCTCGAAAGAATTGAGTGGGAGGAAAATAGAGCTTGATGAGGTTATTGAACCTTTACTTCAACCAGAAAGTAGCATAGCGCTGAAAGATGTTTCTGTGGAACCTACGACGGTAGAAGAGGAAATTAATGATGATGATCATGAAGCTTCGGATCAAGCAGCTATTGAATCTCATAGGTCGACAAGGCCACGTACTACCCCTGAGTGGTACGGCAACCCTGTCTTGGAGGTCATGTTGTTGGACAACAATGAACCTACGAGCTATGGTGGAGCAGTGATGGGCCCGGATTCCGAGAAATGGTTAGAGGCCATGAAATCCAAGATGGGATCCATGTATGAAAACAAAGTATGGGCCTTGGAAGTATTACCTGAAGGGGGAAAGGCCATTCAGAACAAATGGATCTTTAAGAGGAAGACAGACGCAGACGGTAATGTCACCGTCTATAAAGCTCGACTTGTGGCAAAGGGTTTTTCACAAGTTCAAGGAGTTGACTACGATGAGACTTTCTCACCCGTAGCGATGCTTAAGTCTTTCAGAATCATGTTAGCAATAGCTGCCTATTTCGACTATGAAATTTGGCAGATGGATGTAAAAACAGCGTTCCTCAACGGTTTCCCTGAGGAAGAGTTGTATATGATGCAACCCGAAGGTTTTGTCGATCCAGAGAATGCTGACAAAGTTTGCATACTCCAGCGATCCATTTACGGACTGGTGCAAGCATCTCGGAGTTGGAATAAGCGCTTTGATGAGGTGATCAAAGCGTTTGAGTTTATACAAGTTTACAGAGAAGCTTGTATTTACAAGAAAGTGAGTGGGAGCTCTATAGCGTTTCTAGTATTATATGTGGATGACATATTGCTGATTGGAAACAATATAGAAATGCTGGAAAGCGTGAAGGAATATTTGAACAAGAGTTTTTCAATGAAGGACCTGGGAGAAGCTGCTTTCATATTAGGCATTAAGATCTATAGAGATAGATCGAGACGCTTAATAGCACTTTCACAGAGCACATACCTTGATAAAGTTTTGAAGAAGTTCAAAAAGGAACAGTCCAAGAAGGGGTTCTTGCCTGTATTACAAGGTGTAAAGTTGAGTAAGACTCAATGCCCAGTAACTGCAGAAGATAGAGAAAAGATGAGTGTCATCCCCTATGCTTCAGCCATAGGCTCTATCATGTATGCAATGCTGTGCACAAGACCCGATGTCAGCCTTGCCACAAGTATGGCCGGAAGGTTTCAAAGTGATCCTGGAATGGAGCATTGGCAAGCGGTCAAGAATGTCCTTAAGAACCTGAAAAGGACTAAGGAAATGTTTCTCATTTATGGAGGTGATGAAGAGCTCGTCGTAAAGGGTTACGTCGATGCAAGCTTTGACACTGATCCAGACGACTCTAAGTCGCAAACCGGATACGTATTTATTCTTAACGAGGGAGCGGTAAGCTGGTGCAGTTCCAAGCAAAGCATGGTAGCTGATTCTACGTGCGAAGCGGAATACATCGCAGCCTCAGAGGCGGCGAAGGAAGGTGTCTGGATGAAGCAGTTCATGACAGACCTTGGAGTAGTGCCCAGTGCACTGAATCCAATGAACCTGTTCTGTCACAACACTGGTGCCATTGCTTTGGCCAAGGAACCAAGGTTTCACAAGAGGACCAGACACATAAAGCGACGCTTCAACTCCATCCGCGATTACATCTTGGAGAAAGACATAAATATTTGCAAAGTGCACACGGATCTAAATGTTGTAGACCCGTTGACTAAACCTCTTCCAAGGGCTAAACATGATCAACACCAGAACTGCATGGGTGTTCGATTCATTACAATGTAAATCGCATAGTGATGTGAACTAGATTATTGACTCTAGTGCAAGTGGGAGACTGTTGGAAATATGCCCTAGAGGTAATAAATAAAGAGTTTATTATTGTATTTTCTTGTTCATGATAATCGTTTATTATCCATGCTATAATTGTATTAATTGGAAACATGGATACATGTGTGGATACATAGACAAACACAATGTCCCTGGTATGCCTCTAGTGAACTAGCTCGTTGATTGAAAGATGGTTAAGGTTTCCTAGCCATGGACATGAGATGTCATTTGATAACGGGATCACATCATTAGGAGAATGATGTGATGGACAAGACCCAAACTACAAACGTAGCTTATGATCGTGTCAGTTTATTGCTACTGTTTTCTGCATGTCAAGTATATGTTCCTATGACCATGAGATCATGCAACTCACAGATATTGGAGGAGTACCTTGTGTGTATCAAACGTCACAATGTAACTGGGTGACTATAAAGGTGCTCTACAGGTGTCTCCGAGGGTGTCTATTGAGTTGGCATGGATCAAGACTGGGATTTGTTACTCCGTGTAACAAAGAGGTATCTTAGGGCCCACTCGGTAATACAACATCACAATAAGCCTTGCAAGCAATGTGACTAAGTGTTGGTCATGGGATCTTGTATTATGGAACGAGTAAAGAGACTTGCCAGTAACGAGTTTGAACTAGGTATGGAGATACCGACGATCGAATCTCGGGCAAGTAACATACCGAAGAACAAAGGGAACATCATACGGGATTAACTGAATCCTTGACATAGAGGTTCGACTGATAAAGATGTTCGTAGAATATGTAGGAACTAATGTGGACATCCAGGTCCCGCCATTGGTTATTGACCATAGAGGTGTCTCGGTCATGTCTACATAGTTCTCGAACCCGCAGGGTCTGCACACTTAAGGTTTGGTGACGTTTTGGTAGTACAGAGTTATGTATGGTGGTGACCGAAGTTTGTTCGGAGTCCCAGATGAGATCTTGGACGTCACGAGGAGCTCCGGAATGGTCCGGAGGTAAAGATTCATATATAGGAAGTCCTGTTTCTGTCGCCGGAAAAGTTCCGGGCTTATCGGTAGTGTACCGGGAGTGCCGGTAGTGTACCGGGAAACCTCCGGGAGGGGTATTTCGACCCAAGAGGCTTCATGGGCTGTGGGAGAGTATTAACCAGCCCTTAGTGGGCTGGTGGAATAGGCACAACAGGCCCATGCGGCTGGGGGAAGAGTCCCAAAAGGAAAAGAGTGGAAAAAAGGCAAAAAGGGATAGTCCTACTCCTACTAGGAGTGGAGGAGTAGTAGGACTCCTCCCCCTTGGCTTCGGCCGACTCCAAGAGGGGCTCAGCCCTGCGCCAGCCCTCCTCCTCCTCTCCTCCTATATATACTGGTGGAATAGAAGGGTTTTGCACAAGGTTTTTCAGCCACGTGCTACCCGTTCCTCCAGTGCATAGTTTCTCCTCTAGATCGGTTTTCTGCAGTGCTTAGGCGAAGCCCTGCCGGAATTGCTCCACCACCATAAGCCGGAGCGCCATCAGGCTGCCGGAGAACTCTTCTTCCTCTCCACTCCTTCTTGCTGGATCAAGACAGTGGAGATCATCATCAAGCTGTACGTGTGCTGAACGCGGAGGTGCCTTCCGTTCGGTGCTAGATCGGAAGGATCGTGATCAAGTTCGTGAGACGGATCGTGATCAAGTTCGTGGGACGGATCGTGATCGGATCGCGGGACGGATCATGATTGGATCGCGGGATGGATCGTGATTGGATCGTGGGACACACTGCGATTTGGATCGTGAAGACATTCGACTACACCAACCGCGTTTCTTAACGCTTCCCGCTTAGCGATGTACAAGGGTATGTAGATCCACTCTCCCTCTCGTAGATGCTCATCACCATGGATAGATCTTCGTTTTCGTAGGAAATTTTTTGTTTCCCATGCAACGTTCTCCAACAAGAAGGATCGGTCGATGCTTGTCGGGAGGCATGCTGCACCAAAGATCATTTGCAATGTCTCCTTAGAATGATGCAACTCAAATGTGAATACTAGTAACTAATGACCATTCAAATGAAACTCACCGTGGGTGCTATAGCAATATGGGGCAGAGATGGAGGGGTCTGACCATTGTTCTGGCACATGGTCTGCACACTTTCTTTTCATGAGTCATTCATATTAGTTAGTGATGAAATGAACATTACGTGCATGATTTGGCTCATATGCAGGAGAAATTTACCACGAGGAGCTCGTATAGGGACCGGTGAGACGCGTCGTTCTGGTTCCTCTCCTCCTCCAACAACCTAGTAGTCCTCTCCTCCATGTCCCTCTCCCTCTGTGTCGCCTGCCTGTTTGCCTTCGCTAGAAGCTCCTGGGCCCTAGCCTCAATGGCGAGCACCATTGGCCGTGGACGAGGCCTTATCTCAGGATCAGAGCTCGTCTGGCGCTTCTTGATCTCCGAAAGAGTTCTAGGACAACGTATTAGTCCATCCCCAATGGCTATCGAGCCATGGGGCCTTCCACCACTAGATATCATCACGAGCTCTGGATCAAAAGGACTCTGGCTCGGGTTGAAGTCCTCCCCTTTCCTCGCCTTCCCCTCATCCCTATACCTCATGTGCTTGTTGTGGGAGGAGATGTTGCTGAAGCTCTCTAGATGATTGAGGTCATCCTCAGAGAATGCCTTGGCCTTCTTGTACGAGGTAGTATGGGCCATGGCATAGAGGTCAAACAAAGGTGGCACCTCCTTCTTGTTTTCTCGTGCCTAAAAGAGAGGAACAAAATATTAGTTAAGGGCTCAAGCTAGCATGAAGAATGAAATTGCATGAATCATGAAGAAAACCACATAACCAGTTATCCCCGAACTCAAACAGGTTGGAGCTCCCTTGATGGTGTGGCACACCTCTCATTTGGGCACGCTTATCCTTGGCCTTGTTGTGTTCGGCTAGCCATTGGGAAGAGCACCACTCATCCACCAATGCCTCCCAACAGTCCATCCTCTTGTCTTTTTTGTACTTATGGTCAGGATCCAGGAACTGTCTATGCATGTCGAAGCAAGAAAACTTGCGACCCGCCTCCAGCCAATGGAACTGAAGAGCTGCCTTGCATGTGGGGCACGGAAACCTTCCGTGGACACACCAGCCAACGAATAGCTCATAAGCCTACAAGTCATGCATCGAGTACATGTACCACACATGCATTTTGAAGTTCTTTTTTGTAGCGGCATCGTATGTCTTGATCCCATTATCCCAGGCTTCTTGCAATTCATCCTTAAGCGGTTGCATGTACACATTCATATTGTTCCCCAGATATTTGGGCCCTGGAATTATCAATGTCAGGAAAATGTTCTTTCTTTTCATAATCTCTCTGGGGGGAGATTGAGTGGAATGACAAATACAGGCCAACAACTGTATTGTGCTGCCGTCATACCATACCCATCGAACCCATCCGTGCTGATGGCAACTTGAGGATGCCTTGGATCTGCCGCTTTATCCTTATGTAATGCATCGAAGTGCTTCCATGCAAAAGCGTCTGAAGTGTGTCCCAACATCGGATTCCCATCTGCATCTAGTTCTGTTCTTTTGCCCAATTTATGCCACGTCATCTGTCTAGCCGTCTCTTTGACCATGAAAAGACGTTGAAGTCTTGGTATGATTGGCAGATACCGAAGAACATTAATGGGGATTTTGGTCTGACTCTTCTCACCCATACTGTTGTCTACCAGAACATACCTAGAAGCATTGCAAATGGGGCAATAGTTCAAGCCCTGTCATGGATTTGTCACGGCAGATGTCTGGGTGAACGGACTTAGGTTCGGGGCTAAGATGCAACTATGTGGCAGCTTGAAGGGGTTGATCGTAATCGAGAGACATGGAGTTTACCCAGGTTCGGCCCCTCTGATGGAGGTAAAAGCCTACGTCCTTCTTGTCTGGTATTGATGATGAAGACGATCTCTCGGTTACAAAAGTGTTGCTACCTCTAATCACAAGAGCCTCTAATCTGTCTATCTCTAATCTCTTTTGTCTGTCTAAACTTGTGGACTTGTGAACCTGTCTCTCTAAGGGCGCTCTACCCCTCCTTATATAAGTGGAGAGGGTAGGTTTACAAATAGAGTCCTACTCCCAGTAGGATTAGGACTAGTCTTTCACGAATCCTACTCGGGTCTTGTTTCTCTTGTAAGGGAGTCTTTCTCTCTTTGAGCCTTCTCTTGTGAGTCTCCTGGCACCGGCTTACACGTTGGGTCTTGGGCCTGGTCGTCCTACGACCTGCCTGCCGTGTCATTAATAAAATGCCATGTCTTTTCCAGGTCTCCTGTGAGTCGCCAGGCCGGGTCATACCGCGGGGTATATCCCCGACATTAGCCCCCAAGTTAGCTTGAATTTATTCATGCTAAGCTCCTGAAATAAGAGTAACAAATATGTTAAGTGGCCGGCTTGCTCCTTTGGCCGGCTTATAAAATGGCTCCTCAGAAATCCGGGTCTTTTCTGCATATGAATGGGTCATCTTGATAATCATCTTGCTTGTCAATGTCCTTTGAAAAAATATTGAGAATAGAACACCCATATGCCATTGAGTCGGCTTCCAATACTCTTGGCGGGTCATCTCCGCCGGGTCATAATCATTGATGATGCCGGGTCATTATCGTTGGTGGCGCCGGGTCAAATAACTAGAATGCAGCTGACTTGATAAAAATATTGAGATGAAAATCCATCTATGTTAAATTGGACTTCCTTTGTTGTGAAGCAGGGCGGCTTATATAAAATCTAGCGGGTTATGATCTTTTGATAATTCTGGGTAATAAATGTTGGTGACGCTAGATCTAACAACTGAACTCCATAATTAACATCTTGAAAATTCTCCTCAATGTTTTTGATATGTCCATATTACCTGTAGCCCCAAGCTCCGAGATTATCCATGATAACTTGGTGCTTTGTAATAATATGTTTGAATGTGTAGCCCCCAAGTGCCGGGTTGTCTTGCCTGCAGCAGCCTGGGACTTATAACTGTCTTATACCTTATGAAACTTCAGCTGGTGTAGCCCCCAAGTGCCAGCTCATTAGAATGTGATGCGCCGGGTCTTCAATTTGGTCCTCATACTCTGTTTGAACAGCTGAATACTACAGCCCCCAAGGCCCGGGTCACACGCCTGCGGCGACTTAGGACTTTAAAAAATTTGATCTGAGCGGCGTAGCCCCCAAGTGTCGGGTCGGTAAGAATTACTAGGCTGGGACTTATAAAAATATAGAAAGGATGGCTCATCTCCTTGAGATAACATGGTCTTGCTGACGATGTAATGATTTGAAAACCGGCTTGCATTAGCCCCCAAGTGTTATGGTGTGTGCTTACAGCGACATGGGACTTGCATAATTGATATAAACTGGACTTGAATAGTGTAGCCCCCAAGGGCCAGGTCGTCTGCCTGTGGCGACTTGGGACTATGTAATATGACTCACCACAATTTGCTGAATGAATCCTTGACCATGGTTGTAATATAATCCGGAATGAATATCCTGGAATAATTCCTTTGTCTTTGACATGAAATCCCTGCTCGTGGTTGCAGTGCAACCCGACAAATATATGTTGGAGAAATCCATGAGTGTTGTAGGTTACTACAAAGCACCTTTGAAGAAATCCAAGAACCGGTCAATTAGATGACATAGCATTATATATGACATGTCGGCTCTTGAAAAATAATAAATTCTTCGAGATGGCTTGAAAACCCCAATCATTTAGTACTGGTTATCATAAACCATGAAGATCCAGCCAAGTTGGCTATTAAAGATCCATTTGCTCTTGTAGAATACTTAACGACGGCTCATCTTAAAAGATAATACCTGCAAAAATAAACAAGACAAAATATATTCTCCATTGTTGTAAGGGCGGCTTGAAAAAGCACAACCCGAAGATGTTATATCTTTCATAACATTGCTCCTTCTTTCATAATCTTGCTCTGGCCCGGCTTGATAAGCTGGCATGACATGTGAATATGATGCAATGTATGATGCTATGTATGATGCAATGTATGATGCAATGTTGACTTGTCAACATTTTGGCTTAAGAGCCGGTTGTTAGGGTTAGATAAGCTACACCTGGAGGTGGGAAGCCCCCTTCCACAACCAAAGTTGACTTTTCAACTTTTTTGGCATAAGAGCCGGCTGTTAGGGTTAGATAAGCTACACCCGGAGGTGGGAAGCCCCCTTTGACAACTATGTTGACTTGTCAACATTTTTTGGCTTGAGAGCCGGGTGTCAGGGTTAGATAAGCTACACCCGGAGGTGGGAAGCCCCCCTCGACAACCAAAGTTGACTTGTCATCTTTTTTGGCGTAAGAGCCGGCTGTTAGGGTTAGATAAGCTATACCCGAAGGTAGGAAGCCCCCTTCGACAACTAATGTTGACTTTTCAACATTTTGGCTTGAAAGCCGGTTGTTAGGGTTAGATAAGCTAGACCAAGAGGTGGGAAGCCCCTTTCGACAAACAAAGTTGACTTGTCAACTTTTTTGGCGTAAGAGCCGGCTGTTAGGGTTAGATAACCTATACTCGAAGGTAGGAAGCCCCTTTCGACAGCTAATGTTGACTTGTCAACATTTTTTGGCTTGAAAGCCGGTTGTTAGGGTTAGATAAGATACACCCAGAGGGTGGGAAGCCCCCTTCGACAACCAAGTTGACGAAGTCAACTTTGTGCACCATCTTGTAAGTCACCATCTTGTAAACCGCCATCTTGTATGAAGAAACAGCAGAAGCTCCAAGTGACTTTGTGATGATCCAATAAATCCGGGCACCCATGTTTGAATGGTGTATCATGGCGGTTCGTCTTCCTGGGCAACTTTTTTAATCTTCTGCCAATAATGTAATAGCACCCAGGATTTGGTTTTCTCTTGCCAAGACCCGGGGTTCTTGTTGAAAACAACCAAATGAGTCTCACCATGTCTGTAGCCCCGAGTCTTAAGTTGACTCGAAGAGGCGGCTTGAGAGTCTCCACTAATGGTCGAGGTTGACCGTGGCGGGTTACAGATGATCCCGTATGAACTGTTTCAATAATCCGGTCGGTGGTTCGTTCCGGCTGGTTGTTGAAGTGAACCAAACTACAATGGCGGCGATTTGTGCGCCTGTCCGTTGGGCGGCTCGTATCACCGAGCACTGCATCGATATGTTGACGTAGATCAAACTGTGGGTGGCATCTTGCACGCGTCCGTTGGGCGGCTCGTACAAGCGAGAACTGCACCAATATGTTGTAGATTGTATCACAAGGTAGCGATTCAGAACCATCCGTTGGGCGGCTCGTACTGGTGTATGCAGCCCCTAGCATGTTGATGTAGACGTAGAAGTCAGTCGTGTCACTGTAAGCCAGCACAGTCACGAGAAACAGCCACAACATTGTAATCCGGTGCGGACGACGGGTCGATCGCAGCATTGTAAGCCGAGGCGATCGTAAGAGGCGGTTGTGGCATTGTAAGCCGGTGCAACAGGAAGAGGCGGCCATGGCGTTGTAATCCGGTGCAACCGTAACAGGCGGCCATGGCGTTGTAAGCTGGCGTAGACGGTGAATTGCCCGTGGCATTGAAAACCAGCATGGACGATGTTGGGGATATAACCCCATGGTGAGACCCGCCTTGAAGGCTCCGGGTCATATCAAGCGGCTCGTATGCCAGCCCAAGAGTGAGCCGTGAAGACTTAAGGCCCAAGACGCTTGGCGGCTTGACAGGATGGGCCAGAAGGTGGCCCGGAAGGAGAAGACCCTGGCGCGTATGCCGCCCGGGGACAACTTGGTTAGGAAAGGCAAGAGAAGATAGAGGTAGACTCGGACATGTAATGAGAGTCGGTTACAACTTGTATGACCCGTGGCCTTGACCTCCTATATATAGGCAAGACCCGGGGCGACTTAGAAGAGAGGTGAACGAGAACTAGGTGAAGCAATAGCTCCCTTGTAATCGATACATCAAGCAATACAAGCACAAGCAGGACTTAGGCTATTACCTCGACTTGAGGGGCCGAACCTGGGTAAACTCGTGTCCTTCGTCCCAACCAACCCCTTTGAGTCCATCACGTTAGAAATGGCCTCAAACCCAAGTCCGTTCACCCGGACATCTGTCGTGATAAAACCACAACAGATGGCGCTCACCGTTGGGCCTGTGCTCGGTGGTGTTGAGTTCTCAAAGGTCTATCTCCCAAGGCTCGAGGGATACGTGGTCGGAAAGATGAGCAAGAGTCTCCGCGGCCAGCTCTACATCGTCGATGCCGGCTGGGGGCTTGATGCCGATTCTGTGGAATATGGATTTCGGGTTCCTTTCGGCAGGATTCACGTCTTCATCGGAAGGACCGACGGATCTACACTCGGGCCGGACATCTGCACCAACATCGTCAAGCCGGCTCGGCGTGCACAACCCGCCCGTGATGTGCCGCCCACCCGTGTTAACCCGGGCCGGGAGCACGTCTTCGTAGGCTTTACTCAAGGGATGGATCTGGAAGCTTCTGGGTCACAGGAAACTCCTCTCTGTTCAGAAGACGAATCTTCAAGTGAGGAGACGGAGTCGATCTATCAGCTTCACCATGGTGGGCTCGGGGGCTATGACGAGCTCTGCCCTGAGTCGGATCATTCTGATTCGTATGTTCTTGGGCCGTCGGTTCATGCTGCCGTGTTTATGGCGGTCGGCCCTAGGCACGAGCAGTACAGCCGCAGGTGCGGCAACCTCGGGTGCTGACCCGCCGCCACCGGCTCAAGTTCTTCTGGATTTGATGAACGAGCTCGCGGACCTAATGGCCACTGAAGTTACACCAGATAATCAAGCTGCCCAGAACTTAGAAATTGTGAGGCTCAAGGACCGGATGGCAGATGAGCAACCGAGGATAGCTGAGCTGAAGATCCACATGGAGGAAGAGGCAGTACGTATTAAAACAGATGCTTTCCGCCTAGGGCTGGAATAGCAATCAGCGGCTGCGGTACATCGGATGAGGCATCAATCTCGATTACCAGAATGCTATGAGGCTAGGAACCTCTTCAATACGCCAGGAACAGGACGAGCAGCGGATGCACCTGGAAGCCGCTCGGCGGCTCGACCGACGTCTCACCCAGCCCGACGAAACCAGACCTCACCAGTGGTCTTCCCAACACCGGCGGGTCATTATTCTAACCCAGCCAAGAATATGGTGGCCGCGACTACCCGGATTGAAACAATTCCTATTCCGGATGAAGCACCTTTTGCGGAAGAGGTACGGAATGCCATTGGATACCTTCAGACGGCGATGGCCCAGCAGGAGAAGTATACTCACAGCCGAAGCCGCGTTCATTCAACCCCTCTCCCCAGCCGGAGCTTTAGCCGGCGCTATTAGTCGCCGGCGGTTTCCAACAGCGATCGGTAGAGAGGACCTCTGGGGACGATCGACCGGCTCTAGATGCCCAAGCGCTCATGAATCGGGCGAGAAACCAGCAAGAGGCGGCGACTTTGGCTACAACGACTCACCAAGAGCCCGTGCCCTCGGTATCAGTAGGAGCAGGAGTAACTACCAGGGCCGTGGGAGTGTCATGTCTATCGCCGGCTCTGCGAAGTGAACGGTTGCCAAAGGATTTTAAAGGACCTCGCAAGGTTCCGAATTACACTGTTGATTTGCCTCCCGAGGCCTGGGTCGAAAGTTATGAGCTAGCTATGGAGACGCTGGATGTCAGTGAGGCAGTGTGCACTAAGTACTTCATCATGATGCTTGAAGGTCTGGCTCGCACGTGGTTAAAGGGGTTGCCTCCCAATACCATCAATTTGTGGGCCGAGTTAAGGGCGGGGTTTATCAAAAATTTCCAAGGGACTTGCAAACAGCCTATGAGCATTGTGGATCTCGATCATTACGTCCAACAGGAAGGTGAGTCGGCTCATCATTGGGTCCGACGGGTGTCGACCATCATCCACTTGTCTGAGAAAATCACGGCAGCTCAAGCTGTGCTAATCTTAGAGAAGAACTGTCACTTCGTCCCGCTGAAGCAGAATCTTGGCCGGCTCAAGCGTACATGTCAAGACATGGGTTAGCTCATGACGTCTCTCACAAAGTACGCCGATTCTGATAACACGACGGATCCAGGCTCTGATGAGGAGAATGCCGGTCAAGGCAAGAAAAACAATCAAGGAAAGGGTGTGGCCAACAATGGTAACCAGAATAAGCAGAAGAACCTCGATGGCGGATCAGAGCTGGTAGCCAATGCAAGCACCGGTCAGAATCATCCTAAGGGCAATGGGAAGTTTAGGCCACCTTTTAATAAGAACAGGACTCCCTTTAATTGGGAGGAGGCGCTTAAGAATCCCTGTCCGGAACACAGCCAGCCTGGTAAGCCTTCGTCGCACGCATGGGGTGATTGCCATATCATGTAGAAGTTCGAAAATTACTACACGCAACTCAACAACCAGGGGGTGGCCTGCCGGGCGACTCAGGACCGGGCGGGTCAGGGGCCGGATTTGGATCCGGTGGCTCAGGGTCAGGTCATCATGGTCAAGGTAATCAAGGAGGACATCCGCAGCACTCCGCTAACAACAACCAGCAACAGCATAACCAATCTGGGTATCAAAGCAATCCAAAGCAGCTCAGCTTGGGCCAGTATCACGTTTTCACGACCAGCCTTAACAAGCGGGATCAGAAGTTGCACAAGCGAGCGGTCCATGCGGTTGCGCCGGCTCTGTCGCAGTACTTGAAGTGGTCTGAATATAACATAACGTGGAGCTGGGAGGATCACCCGCCACATGTTGATGACCCGGGGCGGCTGGCTTTGGTTGTTGCCCCTCAGGTGGGAGGATATATGGTAAATAAGGTGCTTATGGATGGAGGCAGCAGTATCAACATCCTTTATTATGACACCTTCCGGCGGATGAAGTTGCTTCACAAGGATCTTAAGCCCTCATCCACCATTTTTCATGGTGTGGTGCCAGGCAAGTCGGCTTATCCAGTGGGTAAGATTTCTTTGGATGTTGCCTTTGGTGACGAATATAACTACAGAGTGGAGTCCTTGTGGTTTGAAGTGATCAAGATCAAGATCCCTTACCATGCGTTGTTTGGGCGGCCGGCTTATGCTAAGTTCATGGCTAGGCCCTGCTATGTCTACTTACAGCTCAAGATGCCCGGGTTAAAAGGTACAATTACCATTCATGGTGATCGGAATACGGCTATTGAGTGCGAGGAAGGAGATGCGGCTTATGCAGAATCTAGTTGTGCTCAGGAGGAGCTTAAGTTTTATAAGGAGAATGTTGGCCCAGAGGATGTGATGCCGCTGAAAAAGCCCACAACGGAGCTTGAGCCACCCCTTAAGTTTTCGGTGGATGATACCAAGGCAATAGACTTCACTCCGAGCGACTCATCCAAATAGTTCATCATTGGGGCTCACATGGATCCCAAATAGGAAAGCGCGCTCATCGAATTCATCCGTGAGAATCGAGACATCTTTGCATGGAAACCTTCTGACATGCCGGGTGTTCCGAGAGAGTTCGCTGAGCACAATCTTAATGTGGTCCTAAGTTTAAACCTATCAAGAAGTTTCTATGGCGGTTCAATGAGGAGAGACGCAAGGCCATCGGGGAAGAGGTCGCCCGGCTCTTAGCAGCGGGTTTCATCGTCGAGGTCCTTCACCCGGAGTAGCTTGCTAACCCAGTGCCGGTGCTCAAAAAGAACGACACGTGGCAGATGTGTGTGGATTATACAGAACTTAACAAGGCTTGTCTAGCTGATCCCTTTGCTCTCCCTCGTATTGATCAGATCATTGATGCTATAGCGGGTTGTGAAAGTCGGTGCTTCCTGGATGCTTATTCAGGATATCATCAGATCAAGATGGCGGTTAAGGACCAAGGGAAGACGGCTTTCATTACGCCTTTTGGAGCCTTTTGTTATGTATCTATGCCTTTTGGGCTCAAGAGTGCCCAGGCGACTTATCAGCGTTGTGTGCAGAACTGCCTTCATAGTCAGATTGGGCGCAATGTTCATGCTTACGTGGATGATATTGTGATCAAATCAAGGAAGAAGGAGACCCTTTTGGATGACTTAAGGGAAACTTTTGACAATCTCCGGATCTACAAGATGATGCTTAACCCGACCAAGTGTGTTTTTGGTGTCCCGGCTGGCAAGCTCTTGGGATTTCTGGTTTCTAAGCGTGGCATTGAGGCTAACCTGGATAAAATCAAAGCTATCACCTCCCTGGGAGAGCCAGCCTGTGTTAATGATGTCCAATGCCCGGTGGGGCGAATCCCCGCATTGAGCCGGTTCATAAGCCGCCTCGGTGAGAAAGCCATTCCCCTATATTAGATGATGAAAAAGACAGATAATTTTGTCTGGAGTACGGCGACGGGTGAAGCATTGGAGGCACTCAAGTAACAACTCACTAAGCCGCCGATATTGGCTGCTCCGGCTGAGAAAGAACCTTTGCTCCTATACGTGGCGGCTAACAAACAAGCAGTCAGCACCGCAATTGTGGTTGAGCGCAAGGAAGACGGGAAGGAGTATCCGGTTCAAAGGCCGGTTTATCATATCAGTGAGGTCCTGACTGAATCAAAGCAAAGATATCCACATTGGGAGAAGCTAGTGTATGGGGTGTCCATGGCCAATCGCAAGTTGAAGCACTATTTCCTAGGGCACCAGATCACCGTGGTCAGTTCTGCTTCGTTGGGGGATATAATCCAGAACAGAGAAGCTATTGGTAGGATTGCTAAGTGGGCATTGGAGCTGGGACCTCTCAATCTGAAATATGTGCCTTGTACGGCCATCAAGTCCCAAGCCCTTGTGGATTTTATAAATGATTGTACACAGTGTCAAGCTCCCGAGGAAAAGCCGGATAACGCATACTAGACTATACACTTTGATGGATCCAAGCAGCTGGAAGGATCGGGGGCAGGAGTTGTTTTGACATCTCCCAAGGGTGATAAGTTTTGTTATGTGCTCCGGTTGATGTTCCCTTGCACCAACAATACGGCTGAGTAGGAGGCTCTGCTTCATGGTCTCAGAGTAGCCAAGGAGATGAATTTAAGCCGGGTAAGGTGTTTGGGCAACTCAGATCTTGTGGCTCAGCAAGTTTCGGGCACTTGGGATTCCAAGGACCCGCGGATAGTGGCTTATCGTCGGCGGTGGATGTCATTGCTGGTCATTTCAAAGGATATCAGGTAGATCATATTGACCGACGCAGGAATGAGGCAGCTGATGCCTTGTCACGGTTAGGTTCTCAGCGAAAACCGGTGCCACCCAATATCTTTCTAGACGTCTTATACCACCCGACTATCAAGTTATCTTCAGAGGAAGATTTGGCTGTTCCTGACCCAGAGGGGCAATTGGTGGCGGCTCTACATGCTATTCCGGATTGGACTGTACCTTACCTGGCTTATTTGACTCGGGGCGAGTTTCCTGACGATGAAAACCTGGCTAGACAGATCACCCGATGGTCTAAGTCCATGAAAATAATTAATGGTGAGTTGCACAAGTGCAGCTTTACCGGGGGTTTTCAGCGTTGTGTCTCACTAGAGGAAGGTCAGGAAATCTTGAATGAAATTCACGCTAGGGATTGTGGACATCATGCCGGCTCAAAATCTCTAGTGTCCAAGGCTTTCCGCCACGGTTTCTTCTGGTTGACGGCTCACAAAGATGAAGAGGCTCTGGTCTGTAAGTGTGACGGATGTCTAAAATTCTGCCGGCGTGCTCATGTTCTGGCTCAAGAGTTGCGGATGATACCAATTACTTGGCCATTTGAAGTCTGGGGGCTTGATATGGTAGGGCCTTTCAAGAGATCCAAGGATAAGAAAACGCACCTCTTGGTGGCGGTTGACGAGTTTACCAAATGGGTAGAGGCTGAGCCGATTAGCAAGTGTCACACGGTTATGGCGGTTCAGTTTGTTAAAAAGGTGATCTACTATTTTGGTTACCCCCACAACATCATCACTGACAATGGCACAAATTTGTCCAAGGGGGCTATGAAAAAATTCTGCGACGAAGAGCACATCCAGCTTGATGTTTCAGCAGTTGCGCATCCACATTCCAATGGTCAGGCTGAGTGTGCCAATCAAGAAATCTTGAGGGGTATTAAGACGTGGCTTATGGTTCCTTTATAACGAATGCCTGGGTGTTTGGTAGAAGAGTTGCTTTCCGTCTTATGGAGCATCAGAACCACTCCCAATAGATCTATAGGGCATACACCTTTCTTCATGGTGTACAGGGCCGAGGCAGTATTACCAAGTGACATCCGTCATGACTCGCCACGAGTGGCGGCTTACGTTGAGACGGACAATGAGACGGCGCGTCAAGACGCGTTGGATGCTTTGGAATAGGAACAAGAGCTAGCGGTTGCTCGTTCGGCGATTTATCAACAAGACCTGTGCTGCTATCATAGCCGCAAGGTCAAGACCCAGAAAAACAAAGGCAAGGTTGCTGCTAGTCTATTACATACGCTCTCTGTGGAGCCCAAAATACCATCTAGTTTTTTACATCTCCCACGGCGGGTCATGGAGAGTCGGCTATTAAAAGATTCCTATAAAGTAATCAGCTGGCTGGCGGGTCATCCTGCTCCGGCTCTTCGGCTGCCTTGATCTGCAGATTTTCCAAGTCCTAGTTGCAGTCGGTTAAAGCCGCAAAAGTTCCTTCTTCAAAGAAGGGGGACGGGTCAAGATCAGAGGCGAAGAGATTCTTACTGCGAGCGGGTGTCAGATCTTTGCACTCAAAGAGCGGGCCACGGATCCTCTTTTGATCAGCGATGTAAGCCGCCTGGTAAGTCACCAAATTAACCTCTTCAACTAAGACGGAGGCTAGGACTTTCGAATCCTTTACGCACCGAGCATAGTCAGCATCGGTAAATTCAGAGCCGCCGTCTTTCTTGGAGGGAAACCCGTCCATCATGTCAGCCGGAGTAAGCTCTAGAGTGAAAGCCAACGCCCGGCTTATGGCCGCGATTGCCCCTTAGCGGGTGGCTATCTTTTCAACTCAAGAATCTGTTCGGGCATTGTTGACAGGAGCTCCAAGACCCTTTTGAGAGCCGAGGGGATGTTCTCTTTATACTGCACAACCTTGATTGTGCATACCGCCCCGCAGTACAGTTGCTTTGTCAAAGTATATATAGCCTTCAAAGGCAGCAAGCTATCAGAGGTGAGTTGACGTCTCCTAGGACCTGCATGAGACGGAGGCCGCGTTATGAGTCGCCGACACAAGTATAATATCCGGATTGAGCCAAGCTTCTAAAAACTTACCAAAGAGGGCGGCTTCCATTTTCTTGATGTGACGATTCAACGACTGCAGCTCGTCAGAAACAATCATCAATCATTGATCAGCATCATCCGCCCGCTTAGTCAACGTAGCTTTTTCAGAGACGGTGGACTCCTTGAAGGCGGTGAAATCGGCCTTGATCTTAACTAGCTCCTCAGTAAGGAGCCGGCATTTCTCGTCAGCTTCACTCCGGGCAGCTTGCTGAGTAGCTAAGTTGGTTTTTAAGCCAACCAATTCTGACCCGGCCTCGGTTAAAGCTTCCTGCGACATATCAAAATCTGGAGTAAATAAGCAAGTTTCAAACAGATTGCAAGCAATATGCATGACACTTGGGGGCTAATGTCTATTTTTCAAGATAGTTCCGACTCAACTTCAAAAAGATTGACCCGGAACTTGGGGGCTACATATTGGTTTTCTAAGGAGGTTCTGCATGAAAGTCCCAGCTCAACTTTGGAAAAGATTAAACTAGCCCTTGGGGGCTATGATTGGCTCTGTTAATTATTTTCTAGGAAGTTCCGGTTCAAAATTATCAATTATTGAGCCGGACCCTGGGGGCTAACAACAATGATTTCAGATCACAACTAAGTGAGTTGAGGCCTAAATATTATATATGTCTACTTCTACTAAGATGGAAGAGCCGGATAATTATCAGTCGATATTAACCCGACCCTTGGGTGTTATGTAAGGGTATAAGAAGGGAAAAAGAGTACCTCATATTTTCTCTTCATTAAATTAACCAGTTTGAGCTCCAGATCCCGGCTTGTAGACAACCGGTTCATATAGCCAGCATGAAGTTCTTCAGCTGTCATTTTCTCCAAGGTAGGGAGCTCAAACTCAAGCTTCCTGGAAGCCTCAGCCGTCTCATTATGCTTAGTTAGCACGTAAGGTGAAGGAGAGTGCAAGCCGGTGCCAGTAATCATGATGTTCGGGGCAGCATCATCATCAGCAGCCTTAGCAGGGCCCGGTGGTTTGGAAGAGTTCCTCTGAGGACTCTCAGGAATAATGTCATCAACAGCCGGTTCGGCAGAAGTCGCCGACGGGTCCGGCTTAGCAAACTCTGGCTCTTGAGCAGCAGGGCCAGAGGAGGACTTGTTGGTTTTCCTCCGCTTAGCTTGAGCCCTAGGAAAAACATGAAAGGTCAGAATCCAAGGGTTACAGCCGCCAAAGAGCCACGCGTAAAGGCTGGAAAACACGTACAACGGATTGATCTTCGGAGGTGGTAGAGTGGTGGCCATGTTAGGGAACGTCGCATGGGAAACAAAAATTTTCCTACGCACACGCAAACCTATCCATGGTGATGAGCATCTACGAGAGGGAGAGTGGATCTACGTACCCTTGTAGATCGCTAAGCGGGAAGCGTTAAGAAACGCGGTTGGTGTAGTCGAACATCTTCGCGATCCAAATCGCCGAGCGTCCCGCGATCTCATCACGATCCGTCCCGCGATCCAATCACGATCCGTCCCGTGAACTCATCACGATCCGTCCCGCGATCTCATCACGATCCGTCTCACGATCTTGATCACGATCTGTCCCGCGAACTCATCACGATCCGTTCCGCGATCTCTTCACGAACCGTCTCACGATCTCGATCACGGTTCTTCCGATCTAGCGCCGAACGGACGGCACCTCCGCGTTCAGCACACGTGCAGCTTGATGACGATCTCCACCGTCTTGATCCAGCAAGAGGAGGTGGAGAGGAGAGAGAGTTCACCGGCAGCGTGACGGTGCTCCGGAGATGGTGGTGGAGCAATTCCGACAGGGCTTCGCCTAAGCGCTGCGGAACTACGATCTAGAGGAGAAACTATGCACCGGTGGAACGGGTAGCACGTGGCCGGAAATTCTGTCCAAAAACCACCCAATCCACTAGTATATATAGGAGGAGAGGAGAGGAGAGGCAGCCAGGGCCTTTGGGTCGGCCGAAATAGGAGGTGGGAGCAATCCTACTTCACCTCCAATCCTAGTTGGAGTAGGATTGCCTCCTATTGGCTGATTTTCCACTTTTTGCTTTAGGACTTTCTCTCCTGCGCCATGGGCCTTTGTGGATGTTTTCCCAGCCCACTAAGGGCTGGTTATTATTATCCCACAGCCATGGACCTCTTGGGGTCGAAGTACCCCTCCCGGAGGTCCCCCGGTACACTACCGGCACTCCCGGTACACTACCGATACTCCCGGTACACTACCGATGAGCCCGAAACTTTTCCGGCGACCAAACTGGGACATCCTATATATGAATCTTTACCTCCGGACCATTCCGGAGCTCCTCGTGACGTCCGGGATCTCATCCAGGACTCCGAACAACCTTCAGTCACCACCATACATAACTCTACACTACCGAAACGTCACCGAACCTTAAGTGTGCAGACCCTGCGGGTTCGAGAACTATGTAGACATGACCGAGACACCTCTATGGTCAATAACCAATGGCGGGACCTAGACGTCCACATTGGTTCCTACATATTCTACGAAGATCTTTATCGGTCGAACCTCTATGTCAAGGATTCAGTTAATCTCGTATAACGTTCCCTTTGTTCTTCGGTATGTTACTTGCCCGAGATTCGATCGTCAGTATCTCCATACCTAATTCAACCTCGTTACTGGCAAGTCTCTTTACTCGTTCCGTAATACAAGATCCCATGACTAACACTTAGCCACATTGCTTGCAAGGCTTGTTGTGATGTTGTATTACCGAGTGGGCCCTGAGATTCCTCTCCGTCACACGGAGTAACAAATCCCAGTCTCGATCCATGCCAACTCAACAAACACCATCGGAGATACCTGTAGAGCACCTTTATAGTCACCCAGTTACGTTGCGACGTTTGATACACACAAGGCACTCCTCCGATATCCGTGAGTTGCATGATCTCATGGTCATAGGAACATATACTTGACATGCAGAAAACAGTAGCAATAAACTGACACGATCATATGCTATGTTTGTAGTTTGGGTCTTATCCATCACATCATTCTCCTAATGATGTGAACCCGTTATCAAATGACATCTCATGTCCATGGCTAGGAAACCTTAACCATCCTTTGATCAACGAGCTAGTCCATTAGAGGCATACTAGGGACATGGTTTTGTCTATGTATCCACACATGCATTTAAGTCTCCGATCAATACAATTATAGCATGGATAATAAACGATTATCATGAACAAGGAAATATGATAATAACTAATTTATTATTGCCTCTAGGGCATATTTCCAACAGGCCATAGAGTCGCCGAATGAAGGTGATCCCTGAGTGATAGTTCATATGATATAAGGCAGTGTTAAGTTTACAAAGGAAAAGTCTATAAAATTAAATAGAGGGGAAATACGTACCTCTGCGGGGCGCTTCTTCGGAGCCGGGGAGTTAGGTAACCCAGACAAAAGATCAGTAGATCCGGCGCTCCGGGTCTGACGTCGATCGGCTTGCTGTTGCTTTTTCAAACTAAATTGGGGATCCAAATAAGAAAGAGGATGAGAAAGGTGAACTTTTTGAACAACTCGCCGTATCTTCTGGGGTACAAAACATTCTGAGTCAGATGAAATATAAGTTACCTCAGGGACGTTGGCGCGACTCGTCTCTACCTCGTCCTTTGAGTAAGTTGTTATTAGTAAGGTGAATAATGAGGTTACAAAAAATAGTCAAACTATACATCTGAGCTGGATGATTCTGGCAGTTCAAACCATTCCTCCTGAGGGGTGGTCGTCTTCGTCTTCTTGGCTGGGACCTTCTTCTTGTTCTTCTTCAGAGGAGGAACACACTTCTTCTTCCAGAAGTCAGAGTCAACCTGAATAGGTAAGCCGATTAATAGCAATGAATTGATAGAGTCGTAACTAGACCGAGAGAAGAGACGATGAAGAGTCGCATTACGTCTGGAGCCGGATTAATGACACTGAAAGGCTCCAGCCCAATAGCACTGCAAGCTCCTGACATCTCATGGACCAGACTCCGGATGACAGTAGTGATATCATCTTCGCTTAATGTTGTCCGGCTGAAGCATAGGAAACCATCATACAGGCCCAGATATTCGCACATGAGGCGGATTCTCTGGCTCAGAGGCATAATTCTCCAGGAGATCCAGCAGCGGATTAGGTCTAAACCCGTCAATCCATTGGCCATGAGGGCTCTAATCTTGGCGTGAGCCGGCTCATGCCTTGCACGTTCAGAAGTTGACAGCTGGCCGGGAAGCTCAGAAGTTGTCTTGAGCCGGGAGGGGCGGTAATCTGGCAGCGGATGCTCACCCTCTGGGGAAGTATCCTTATAGTAAAACCAAGTTTTATTCCAATTCTTAGGATGACTCGGCATTGGTACAGCTGGAAAGGTAATGTCCCGGCGCCTCTGAATAGAAATTCCACCAAGTTCTAAACTTGGGCCGGCTTTTACTTCAGTTTGCCGATTTGTGTAAAAGAATTCTCGGAAGAGACCTACAGATGGCTTGGTTTCCAGATAGACCTCGCTGAGCACTTGGAAGTTGCATATGTTTGACACGGAGTTGGGGGCAAGGTCTTGAGGATGCAGCTTGTAAAAATGAAGGATGTCCCGGAAGAATTTTGAGCTGGGGGGCACGAATCCACGTTCAATATGATTCGAAAAAAACAACTACCTCGCCCTCCTGAGGAATGGGCTTTAGTTCATTACCCGGAACCCGCCAGTGGATGACCTCTTTGGCAGGAAGGGTGCCCGCAAGTACAAAATCCATCAGAAAGTCTTCGGTAATGCAAGAACCGACCCAGTTGCAGGAGTTAGAGGCGCGAGACATGGCGGCAGTTTTAACTCTACAAAGTAACCATGTGCGGCGAGTCAAGAAAATGGTGAACAAATATGGGCGGCTTAAAAGCTTAAAGACCTTAAGGACGAGACGCCAAGATCCGGCTAATGAGAGCCGGAATAGCATGGCGGGTCAACATCACGAAAGGACAGGGTGAAATTTGGCTAAGTACTGAAAACATGTTCCACAAGATATTACTAAGATTGCGGATTTGCAAAAACAAAAGGAATGTCTATATTTCTAGACCTAGAGATGAACTGGTGAAAGACTGAAAACGATGGGCGGAGCCGTGGTGAATCTAAAAAGCATTAGTGTCGATCTCCTACCTAGCGGCGCCATGAAGACAGGATATAGTCGATGGCTAATGGACTAAACATGTCTAGCATTAACGGAACCCGAGTTCTAAAATAGCGGTGGCGGAGCTCCATGAAAACCCTACCGGAACGGTTGCAGATCTAAGGGGAGAAGGACTCACTGGCGATGGCGCGATGAACACGGAAGGTACTCTGGTCACGTCAGGTTGATGTAGCGGCCCTACCAACGGCGAGGAGGAGACAGCGTCAGAGCGAGAGGCGCTGGAAACGGAAGCGTCGGAAGGAAGAAGATGACGGAGCGAGCGGGAGAAGGCAAATGCCGCCCCAGGTGGTCCTATTTAATAGGGAAAAGGTGGAACGGGCGCGAAAATCCAGGCGTCGGATGTCGTTTGACCGAGGCGGACGCCTTGATTCATGGGATATTCATTTAATAAGAAGATTCGTTGCGTGTATCAGAGGATCTTTTTTGCAGATTTGACATGACGTCACGGCAGGTCATTTCAGGGCGACTCGACGAGGAATAAGAAGAAAGGCTGAAGTGAGCAAGCTCAAATCAACCTAGGGCCTAATGTTGGGAATATAACCCCACGGTGAGACCCGCCCTGAAGGCTCCGGGTCATATCAAGCAGCTCGTACGCCAGCCCAAGAGTGAGCCGTGAAGACTTAAGGCCCAAGACGCTTGGTGGATTGACAGCATGGGCCGGAAGGTGGCCCGGATGGAGAAGACCTGGGCGCGTAAGCCGCCCGGGGACAACTTGGTCAGGAAAGGCAAGAGAAGATAGAGGTAGACTCGGACATGTAATGAGAGTCGGTTACAACTTGTATGACCCGTGGCCTTGACCTCCTATATAAAGGCAAGACCCTGGGTGACTTAGAAGAGAGGTGATCGGGAACTAGGTCAAGCAATAACTCCCTTGTAATCGATACATAAAGCAATACAAGCACAAGCAGGACGTAGGCTATTATCTCGACTTGAGGGGCCGAACCTGGGTAAACTCATGTCCTTCGTCCCAACCAACCCCTTTGAGTCCATCACGTTACCTATGGCCTCGAACCCAAGTCCGTTCACCCGGACATCTGCCGTGATAAAACCACGACAGACGACGAGTCATTGTGGCATGTTGATGTAGCCTAGATCGCAGGAGTGGCGTCTTATAAGCATCTGTTGGCTGCTCACCCGTTCATTGACTTGCCCAACGTAGTGTGGACGCCGGAGCGGCTTCCCATTTATAGTTTAGCCAGCGAAAATTCACACAAGTCAAAGTACAAAAAACTCTTAATAGAGTAAGTTCACAATAATGTTTCCAAGAAAAATATCACCTGATGATAATGTTATCCCATCATAAATGTCGTTCTGATGGAAAAACTCTTTGGTCGTAGACGCTTTTTTTCAACCGGCTCCCCACTCTTTCCTTATCATCCACCCGACCGCACAGAGCTGCAAGTCAGCGCGGGGAGGCTGGCGAAGCTGGCGGCCGAGGCGGGCAGCGCGACATGCGAGTCCAGGCCTTTGAGAATGCAGTGGACATGCAGCAAGCCGTCGCGTCGTCTGGCGGCTCGTGGGGCGAGCGGGCGAGGCGAGAGCAGCGGCAGCGGCCATAGCGGCGACCGACTCGGCGCACAGGCAAAGCGGTAGCAAGCGGAGGCGGGGTGACGCCAGCTTCCCATAGCAAAGGCGGAGCAGCTCAAAACGGCAGCGGCTGGCAGGGTGGAGCCAGCGTCTGCGGCTGGCGGTGCAAAACGCAGCGGAGGCGCTCAATGGCGGCTGACAGGGCAGAGTTGGCGGCTGCGGCTGGCGGTGCTAAACGCAGCGGAGGCGCTCAGCGGTGTCTGACAGGACAGAGCCGGCGGCCACGGGAGAGGGGAGGCGACAATGGCTGACGGGGTAGAGCCGGCGGCCACGACAGAGGAGAGGCGACGGAGGATGGGGCCGGCCCGCTGCAGAGGCGGAGTGACTCGGCCGAGGCGGCTCCCATAGCTCGAACGCCGGCGGCTTACTGTGTGGGACGGCACACAGGAGGGAAGGAGGCTTGCCAGAGCAAGCGAGGCCGTGGAGAGGTGGAAGCATGGCAGAGCCGGCGTTGGCTGGGAGACGGCGGATGGGGCCAGCCTGCTGCAGAGGCGGAGGCGATGTAGAGGCAGGGAGGCTCGGCGTGTGAGAGCGGAACAAGTCCGACTCGGCACGAGGCAAGGTGCGGCACGCAGGGTGGAAGAAGAACTGGGGCGACTCGGGCGTCCGCCAGCGGGTGCGGAGATGAGGCGAGCGCCGGTGGCTGATACGGCAAGGGGCGCGAGCATGCCCAGAAGCACTGCGAGGCCAGGCGGGCGCAACGGCGCGGCGGCTCATGGGAGCTACGGCGGTAGGCGCAACATCAAGACGGAGGCGAGAGGAGGCCGCGGTGGCTCTGTGAGGTGGAACTACGGGTCACGGCATCTTGCAGCAACGGCACGGGAGTGTAGAGGCGGCTCGGCAGCGGTGTCGTCCGACTCAGGCCGCAGATAAGGTGGATCATAGCAGCTCGCAGCAGCAGTGGGAGACGAGTTGTGACGGCCACGGCGCAGCAGCGGGAAGACGAGCGCGGCCGAGAGGGCCGGCTCGAGGCCAGACAAGCCACAACGGAAGCAGGCAGTAGGCACGGTGTCTTGCCACGGCTTGTGACGGGGTGTTAAACCGGCTTGGTGGGTGGTGGAGGTGACGCAAAGAACTATAGGAAATAACTTCGACCTTAATAGCTCTGATTTTTTTCATACAAGCTGCATTTTCTTCCACCAAGTCAACCTCACTTGATCCTCGTAGTACTCATGAGCCTGTAGTAGTCTTACGTATCAATTATTGACCAAACTGCAGCTTTGCGGGATCAAGAGTAGTACATGATTAGTACTACCAAAATCAATCTTACCATGCAGCCGGCTAGGAGACCCATTAGCTTGTCTTCAAGTAGTTGTAAAAAAGGAAAGCTTCGGTCTTCACGTCACAGAGTATTGACTGGTCAAAAAGGAGCAGCCTTGGAAATCGCTTTGATTGGACTGCCAGCAGTTGTTTACACGCTTGTATATTGTCTGCCTTCGATAGTTGTTGTGGTTGAAGGAACCTTCGATAGTTGTTGCGGTTGAAGGAACTTGAAATGGATACGGCGCGCGTGATAGTAATCGAATCGGTCTCGCGCGGCCAGCGATAGTGTGATAGCTACAGTGGAAAATTCGATGGAAGCTGTGACGGCTCGGACTCGAGGGGACGTAGGCCGGCGCCGTGGCAGCTCAAAGCGTGACGGTTCAAGGCGATGGCGGAGGAGGATAGAGCCACGGCGTCTCAAAGACGAGGTTGGGTTGGTAGAACTTTGAAGTTTATGAAGATTATTTCGTGCTAGCTCTCCCGGATCCAGTGGATTGTGAGCTTCTTGATTCCTAGGAAAGATCTTTTCAAAAACATAACACCACCATGCGCTGTCGTTGATTTGTCACGACAGATGTCTGGATGAACGGACTTAGGTTCGGGGCTAAGACGCAACTATGTGGCGGCTTGAAGGGGTTGATCGGAATCGAGAGACACGAAGTTTACCCAGGTTTGGCCCCTCCGATGGAGGTAAAAGCCTACGTCCTTCTTGTCTGGTATTGATGATGAAGAAGATCTCTCGGTTACAAAGGTGTTGCTACCTCTAATCACAAGAGCCTCTAATCTATCTATCTCTAATCTCTTTTGTCTGTCTAAACTTGTGGACTTGTGAACCTGTCTTTCTAAGGGCGCTCTACCCCTCCTTATATAAGTAGAGAGGGTAGGTTTACAAATAGAGTCCTACTCACTACAGGAAACAGGTACTTTGCCGTCTGCCATCCCGGACGGCAAAGGCATGAAACACGAACGACAAAGGCTTTATCGTCCGCCAGCGGACGGCAAACCGTCCGACTGAATAATCCACGGTAAAGACCGCTTTGCCGTCCGCTGGTGGACAGCAAAGACCTTAGGCTCTTTGCCGTCTGCCAGCGGACGACAAAGAGCCTACACGACACACGTGGGCACTTAGCTCCGTTTGGGGGCTTAACGGCGTGCTTTGCTGTCCGCTGGCTGACGGCAAAGACCTTAGGTTCTTTGTCGTCTGCCAGCGGACGACAAAGCACCTTTTTTTTGATAGCTGGGGCTGTTCTAGGTGGGTTCTTTGCCGTCCGCTGGCAGACGACAAAGAATCTTAATTCTTTGTCGTCCGCGAGCAGCCGGCAAAGAACCCACCTAGGCCAGCCCCAGTTTGCACAGGAAGCTGCCAGGTGGCCTCTTTGCCGTCCGCTGGCGGACGACAAAGCTCTTTGTCGTCTGCCAGCAGACGGCAAAGTGGCTTAATAGCCCCTGTTTTTTTTCTTAAAATCATTCAATTTGACAGAATATTCATATATATCCAACATATACATATCCAGAACATACATATCATTCAACAAGTTCCAATAAGCATACCAAATAAGTTGAAACAAGCATATATATACCAATAATTAAGTTCCAACATACAAGTCCAACATATATACAAGTTTCCAACAACAGGTAATATGGTTTCAACAACATATCCATACATATGTATCCAAAACAAGTTTTCCATAAACATAAAGGTAGCAGAAGTAGAAGAGTACAGTCCATCAATGCACTCTTCCACATCTATAGCAAATCTGCAAAGTAGGAAAGATATAGTTAGAAGAAGAAGACTAGCTAGAAGAAGAAGAAAATGAAGAAAAAAAGAAGGAGAATAATTTATCTTCTATTTCTTTTTCTCCTCTCCTCTCCTCTCCTCTTCTCCAAGGTGGTGATGCCATTTTGTAGCTAACTAATCATATCAAGTAATTTTGGAGGAAAAAATGCTAAGTATAGGTCATTTTATAGCTATCCTAGGTAGAATATATCATTTTGGAGGTAAGTAAGATTATTATGTATTTTTGAGGAAAATAAGCTAAGTATAGGTCATCTTGGAGGTAAACCAAGGTTATTATGCCATTTCTTTACCTAAGTGAGCATATTATGTCATAAATGAACTAGCTAAGCTAATTATAGATCAATATTGAGCTACCCTAGGTAGTTATGGAATTTTGTACCTAAGTGAGCTAATTATGTCATAAATGAACTAGCTATAGATCATTATTGAGCTATACTAGCTACTAATAGCATTTTCTAGCTAACTAAGCATATCAAGTCATTTTGGAGGAAAAAATGCTAAGTATAGGTCATTTTATAGCTATCCTAGGTAAATATACCATTTTCTAGCTAACTAAGCATATCAAGTCATTTTTGATGAAAATAAGCTAAGTATAGGTCATTTTATAGCTATCCTAGGTAGAATATATCATTTTGGAGGTAAGTAAGGTTATTATGTATTTTTGAGGAAAATAAGCTAAGTATAGGTCATTTTGGAGGTAAACCAAGGTTATTATGCCATTTTTTACCTAAGTGAGGATATTATGTCATAAATGAACTAACTAAGCTAATTATATATCATTATTGAGCTATCCTAGGTAGTTATGCCATTTTGTACCTAAGTGAGCTAATTATGTCATAAATGAACTAGCTATAGATCATTATTGAGCTATACTAGCTACTAATGCCATTTTCTAGCTAACTAAGCATATCAAGTCATTTTGGAGGAAAAAAATGCTAAGTATAGGTCATTTTATAGCCATCCTAGGTATAATATACCATTTTCTAGCTAACTAAGCATATCAAGTCATTTTTGATGAAAATAAGCTAAGTATAGGTCATTTTGGAGCTAAGTAGTTCATTTCTTAAGCTAAGTATGCATTTGTTAATGAAAACACTTGGGAAAACTTACCATCAACATGGAGGTGAAGGACCGGTAGGGTTTGGGCCAGGGTGAGACGTAGAAGGACCGGTCGGGGTTACGGCAGATGTAGAAGGATCTGTCGATGCTTGTTGGGAGGCACGCTGCACCAAAGATCATTTGCAATGTCTCCTTAGCATGATGCAACTCAAATGTGAATACTAGTCACTAATGACCATTTAAATGAAACTCACCGTGGGTGCTATAGCAATATGGGGCATCGACGGAGGGGTCTGACCATTGTTCTGGCACACGGTCTGCACATTTTGTTTTCACGAGTCATTCATATTAGTTAGTGATGAAACGAACAGTACGTGCATGATTTGGCTAATATGCAGGAGAAACTTATCATGAGGAGCTCGTATAGGGCCCGGTGAGACGCGTCGTTCCGGTTCCTCTCCTCCTCTAACAGCCTATTCATCCTCTCCTCCATCTCCCTCTCCCTCTGCGTCGCCTGCCTATTTGCCTCCGCCATAAGCTCCTGGGCCCTAGCCTCAATGGCGAGCTCCATTGGCCGTGGAAGGGGCCTTATCTCAGGATCAGAGCTCGTCTGGCGCTTCTTGATCTCTGGGAGAGGTCTAGGACAACGTATCAGTTTATCCCCAATGGCTATCGAGCCATGGGGCCTCCCACCACCAGATATTATCACGAGCTCTGGATCAAAAGGACTTTGGCTCGGGTTGAAGTCCTCCCCTTTCCTCGCCTTTCCCTCATCTCTGTACCTCACGAGCTTTTTATGGGAGGAGATGTTGCTGAAGCTCTCTGGATGAGCGAGGTTATCCTGAGAGAATGCCTTAGCCTTCTTGTACGAGGCAGTATGGGCCATGGCATAGAGGTCGAACAGAGGTGGCACCTCCTTCTTGTTTTCTCGCGCCTAAAAGAGGTGAACAAAATATTAGTTTAGGGCTGAAGCTAGCATGAAGAATGAAATTGCATGAATCATGAAGCAAACCACATACCCAGTTATCCCCGTACTCAAACAGGTTGGAGCTCCCTTGATGGTGTGGCACACCTCTCATTTGGGCACGCTTCTCCTTGGCCTTGTTGTGTTCGGCTAGCCATTTGGGAGAGCACCACTCATCCACCAATGCCTCCCAACAATCCATCCTATCCTCACACCATCTCGGGGGCACCTAAGTTAGACAAGAGAAATTTCAGCGCTATGCCTACGAATCAAATCAAAGACACTAAGTACAAGGCCTTAAGAATAGATAATTACCTTCATAAACTTCTCCTTACTCAGATAATTTTTGCGGCACTTCTTCTTGGCCCTCTTAATGGTAGTCGAGGCATAGTAGTCTCGAATAGCCTACACCCGAGCCTCATGTCGTAAGTTCTGAAGTAGGCGCTTGCACTCGGCTTCGAGAACAACAGCCGCTCTCACCTCGTCTTCCTCAAGACACCTATAGAAGGTCTACAATCAAACAAGACAACACATTAGACACTGATTAGTACAATCACTAGGTGTTGTTGATTTTTAATTCTGTAAGGAGAAATTACCCAAAAGCGACGGATCACAATGTCAGCCACAGTCTCGCACAAGACACCGTCAACCATCTCCTCCGGCGGGGCCTCCTGACCGACTCTAGCCTTTGGATTATGCTTTGACTTCCCCTCTATGCCGAACAATGTACCAAAAAGGGCCTCTGCGATATTATTTTTAGTGTGCATCACGTCGATGTTGTGTGGGCAAACGAGGTCTTTAAAGTAAGGCAGATCCCACAAACATATCTTGTGAGTCCAGGCATGTTCCGTATTATACCCTTTGAAATACCATGGATGATTTGGATCCGGCTCGAGAGCGTTTATCTGATCCAAGATAGAGAGGCCTATCAACGCAGGTGGTGCAATGTTTTTGACAACTCTACCTTTGATGAAATTCTTCTTGTCTTTTCCGAACTTATGGTCAGGATCCAGGAACTGTCTATGCATGACGAAGCAAGAAAACTTGCGACCCACCTCTAGCCAATGGAACTGAAGAGTTTCCCTGCATGTGGGGCACGGAAACCTTCCATGCACACACGAACCAACGAATAGCGCATACGCCGGCAAGTCATGCATCGATTACATGTACCACACATTCATTTTGAAGTTCTTTTTTGTAGCGGCATCGTATGTCTTGAGCCCATTATCCCAGGCTTCTTGCAATTCATCCTTAAGCGGTTGCATGTACACATTCATATTCTTCCCCGGATATTTGGGCCCTGGAATTATCAATGTCAGGAAAATGTTCTTTCTTTTCATAATCTCTTCGGGGGGGGAGATTGAGTGGAATGACAAATACAGGCCAACAACTGTATTGTGCTGCCGTCATACCATACACATTCAACCCATCCATGCTGATGGCAACTCGAGGATGCCTTGGTTCTGCCGCTTTATCCTTATGTAATGCATCGAAGTGCTTCCACGCAAAAGCGTCCGAAGTGTGTCCCAACATCGGATTCCTATCTGCATCCAGTTCTGTTCTTTTGCCCAATTTATGCCACGTCATCTGTATAGCCGTCTCTTCGACCATGAAAAGCCATTGAAGTTTTGGTATGATTGGCAGATACCGAAGAACATTAATGGGGATTTTTGTCTGAGGCACATCCATTCTCACAGGCATCTATCTTCTCATAGGGCATCTTAAGCGCACGCAGGATTTTGTCCGATTGGTACAGGTTTGGTGGCAATACATGGCCTTTGGGTAGAAAGCGCCCAAATATCTTCATAATCGCGTCGTAACATTCTCTGCCCAGGTTGAACTGAGCCTTTAGAGCCATTACTTGCGCGATGGCATCCAGCTGACAAATCTCAGTGTGCTCGTGGAGAGGACGTTTTGAAGACTCAAACATTTCATAAAAGGCCTTTACAGATTCCTCCATCTCATCATCCGAATCCCGAGCATCATCAAAGTCTTGCACCATGTCTTCGATCCCGGTACCATGCTCGTCGGTGCAACGACGAAGCACCTCAGCTCTGGCATGTTGGGCAGACTCACCATGAAATGTCCAGACTGTATAATTAGGTGTAAAACCCCACTTCTATAGGTGTTTGATCATTTCAAACTCTGACTTGTTCTTATAGTTGTCGCAATCGACACAAGGGCACCAGGTTGTTTTCTGTCCATTTGCAAATGCAACTCTCACAAACTCCTTGGTTTTTGTTAACCATTCACGGGTCATGTCTTTCTGACTAGTGTGATCGGTGTACATCCACCCACGATCACTCATCCTACCTAGCTACTGGACACACCCAAAATATATACATAATTCAGCAAACCATATTCATAAGTTAATAGAGTTTGTCAGTTTTAATATGTCGATGCAACCTAGACGCTAGTAGGTAAATATAGGTCCTAATCCCACCCTAGTATGTGTAGATTGGGTTCATTTTCCCATGCTCTACTTCGGATCCGATGCAAAATTTCGGCAGCACCTCCCCGCTGTTCTCCTGATACACGTCTCGGAAATAAGCAGAGAGGATGTGTACCCGGAGAACAACAAGGAGGCACTGACGAAATTCTGCATCAGATCCGGAGCATAGCATATGGGAAAACGAACCCAATCTACACATACTCGGGCTGTCCATGGATAATGTTGGACAATTCAAAAGAATCACGGTTATAAATATGCAAATGTATGCATAATTATAGATGTAACCCTTTGAACGGGAGACACATAGTGTTCACGCATACTGATGATTCAATCTACCTACAGCTAGCAAGTTTCATCGGCACGAAGACCGGAACAGAGACAATGAAGGGTGAGGAGGAGATTTCACTTGTGCTCACCCACAAACGCAGGGGCGGACCTCGTCGAATGCATGGGGAGGTCGTCGAACACCAAACCCTCGCAGCAATGAAACAGCTACACATTTAAATCCACCCGATAAACAAAAATATATATATGATGTTTTTCATAAAAAAATCGGAAATTATATGACCTAACTCATAATTCACACATATATGACCTTGTCGGCCTCTGGAAGGCCGAAGAGCACCCTTTCGGTCAACAGGAGGCCAAAGAGGTGTTGGGGGTCGGGGGTGTCGTGTCAGTGTACATCGGTATAATGCTTGTGTGACTTTCGGTTCGTCGAGGCTTTCCTTAAGTAACTCTCATATCTCATGGTGTGTTGGTGTGCTCTCTCTCACACTGATATGGTGGTGTATATATGTTGGTGGGCACTCTCTCACAGTAATAGTTTGACCGCCGGTGATGGACGCCTCACCTCTTCTCTTCTTGCGCAATATATCGACGAGTATATCACAAAGAAGAGAAGAATGATGAGGCGTCCCCCACGACAACAGTTGGGATTCCTCCATCAAGAACACACATGAAAGTTCTTTAAGGAAAGCCTCGACGGACCGAAAGTCACACACGCATTATACCGATGTACATTGGCCCACGATCACTCATCTTGCCTAGCTACTGGACACACACAAAAGACTTATGATTGAAGACACCTATAGCTGGCAAGTTTCATCGGCACGAAGACCGAAACAGAGGAAATGATGTTTTGTATAACAAAATCAAAAAAATATATGACCTAACTCATAATTCACAAATATATGACTCGTGTTGTGTCGGGGTCGGGGTGTCTGGGGTGTCGTGTCGGGGTTGGGGTGTCGGGGTGTCGGGGTCGGGGTGCTGTGTCGGGGTCTCGGGGTGTCGGGGTCGGTGTGCCGTGTCGGGGTGTCGTGTCGGGGTGTCATGTCGGGGTGTCAGGGGTGTTTGGGTGTCGGGGTGTCGGAGGTGTCGTGTCTGGGTGTCGTGGTGTCTGCTTTGTCATTTCGGGGTCGGGGTGTCGTGTCGGGGTCGGGGTGTCGGGGTGTCGGGGGTGTCGTGTGTGGGTCGGGGGTCTTCTTCTTCTTCTTCTTCTAGCCTCGACCCCTCGACCCTCGACCCTCGACCCCTCGATCCTTGACCCCTCGACGACCCTCGACCCCTCGACGACCCTCGACCCCTCGACGACCCTCGACCCCTCGATCCTGCACCTCCTCCTCCTCCTCTTTTTCTTCTTCTTTTCTTCTCCTCCTCCTCCTCCTCCTCCTCCTCTTCTTCTTCTTCTTCTTCTTCTTCTTCTTCTTCTTCTTCTTCTCCTTCTTCTCCTTCTTCTTTTCTTCTCCTCCCCCTTTTCTTCTTCTCCTCCTCCTCCTCTTCTTCATCTTATTCTTCTTCTTTTCTTCTCCTAATAAATTTTTTCAAGAACTAACCTAACTAACGTAGAAACTAATCTACCTAACCTAGAACTAACCTAACAAACCTTGAACTAATCTAACTAACCTAACTAATAGTAGTAACTAACCTAACTAACATCAAAAAAAGAAAAAGAAAGAAAAAAAGGGCCGGGAGAGCTCACCGGAGTGGGGCGGTGGGGCGGCGAGGGCGTCGGGGCGGCTGGGCGGCGGGGGCGGTGGGCTGCTGGGCCGCGAGGCGGCTGGGGGTCGGGGGGCGTCGGTGGCGGCACGCGGTGGGAGGCAGGACAGGGCCACGTGGGGTAGGGGCGGTCGATGGGGCAGGCTCCGGGGGGTGGGGGCGGTGCAGGGCGGCCGGCGATGGGGCAGGTGCCGGGGGGCGGTGCGGGACGGCGGAGGGGGGCGGCACGGGGTGGCAGAGGGGGAGGGGCGAGGGAGCGGAGGGCAGCGGCGGCGGCAGGAGAGAGAGAGAGGAGGGGGGTTAACGGTCCGTTATAGGAGTTATTCTCTTCGCCATATGCCAGTGGACGGCAAAGTTTCTTTGCCATCCGCTAGCAGACGGCAAAGAGGTGGGGTGGGCCCTTGCAGTTAGCCCTCCCATGCCATGACGTTTGTGGGCCCTCCTCACTTCTTTGTCGTCCGCTAGCGGACGGCAAAGAATTCTTTGCCGTCTGCCAGCAGACGGCAAAGAAGTGAGGAGGTTGACCTAGCCAGTGTTGTGCCCCGCTGGCTGACGGCAAAGAACTGCAGACGGCAAATAGGGTCTTTGCCATCAGCTGGTTCTGTGCCATCTGCTTTGGGAAGATAGACGGCAAACAAACTCTTTGTCGTCTGCTAGCAGACGGCAAAATGTCTGATTCCAGTAGTGACTTCCAGTAGGATTAGGACTAGTCTTTCACGAATCCTACTCCAGGCCTTGTTTGTCTTGTAAGGGAGTCTTTCTCTCTTTGAGCCTTCTCTTGTGAGCCGCCTGGTGCCGGCTTACACGGTGGGTCTTGGGCCTGGTCGTCCTGCGACCCGCCTGCCAGGTGATTAATAAAATGTCATGTATTTACCGGGTGTCCTGTGAGTCGCTAGGCCGGGTCATACCGCGGGGTATATCCCCGACAAGCCCGCATACTCAAGCCTAAATAAGGCACATCCATTATCACATGCATCTATCTTCTCATAGGGCATATTAAGCGCACGTAGGATTTTGTCCGACTGGTACAGGTTTGGTGGCAATACATGGCCTTTGGGTAGAAAGCGTCCAAATATCATCATCATCGTGTCGTAGCATTCTCTGCCCAGGTTGAACTAAGCCTTCAGAGTCATTACTTTCGCGATGGCATCCAGCTGACAAAGCTCATTGTGCTCATGGAGAGGACGTTTTGAAGACTCCAACATTTAATAAAAGGCCTTTACAGATTCCTCCATCTCATCGTCTCAATCCCGAGCATCATCAAAGTCTTGCACCATGTCTTCGATCCCGGTACCATGCTCGTCGGTGCGACGACGAACCACCTCAGCTCTGGCACGTTGGGCACACTCACCATGAAATGTCCAAACCATATAATTAGGCGTAAAACCCCACTTCTACAGGTGTTTGATCATTTCAAACTCTGACTTCTTCTTACAGTTGTCACAATCGACACAAGGGCACTAGGTTGTTTTCTGTCCATTCGCAAATGCGACTCTCGCAAACTCCTTGGTTTTTGTTATCCATTCATGGGTCATGTCTTTCTGACTAGTGTGATCGGTGTACATCCACCCACGATTACTCATCTTGCCTAGCTACTAGACACACAAAAAATATATACATAATTTAACAAACCATATTCATCAGTTAATAGAGTTTGTCAGTGTTATTACGTCGATGCAACCTAGACGCTAGTAGGTAAAGATAGGTCCTAATCCCACCCGAGTATGTGTAGATTGGGTTCGTTTTCCCATGCTCTGCTCCCGATCTGACACACAATTTTGGCAGCACCTCCCTGCTGTTGTCCTGATACACGTCTCGGCAATAAGTAGAGAGGATGTATACCTGGAGAACAATAGGGAGGCGCTGATGAAATTCTGCATCGGATCCGGAGCAGAGCATATGGGAAAACGAACCCAATCTACACATACTCGGGCTGTCCATGGATAACGTTGGACAATTCGAAAGAATCATGGTTATAAATATGCTAATGAATGCATATTTATAGATGCAACCCTTTCGAACGGGAGACGCCTAGTGGTCACGCATACTGATGATTGAAGACACCTATAGCTAGCAAGTTTCATCGGTACGAAGACCGGAACAGAGGAAATGAAGGGGGCAAGAGGAGATGTCATTTGTGCTCACCCACGAACGCAGGGGCAAAGCTCGTCGGACGCGCGGGGAGGTCGTCGAACACCAGACCCTCGCAGTGATGAAACAACTGCACATTTAAATCCACCTGATCGACATAAACATGATGTTCTGTATAACAAAATCGAAAAAATATATGACCTAACTCATAATTCACAAATATATGACCTGTGTTGTGTCGGGTCGGGGGTGTCGTCTCGGGGTCAGGGTGTCGGGGGTGTCGTGTCGGGGTCGGGGTGTCGAGGGTGTTGTGTCGGGGTCGGGGTGTCGGGGGTGTCGTGTCGGGGTCGGGGTGTTGGGGGTGTCGTGTCGGGGTAGGGGTGTTGTGTCGTGGTCGCGGGTGCCGTGTCAGGGTGTCGGGGTGTCGTGTCGTGGCCGGGGTGTCGTGTCAGGGTCGGGGTGTCGGGGTGTCGTGTCGAGGTCAGGGTGTCGGGGGGTGTCGTGTCAGGGTTGGGGTGTCGGGGTGTCGTGTTGGGGGTCGGGTTGACGGTGATGTCGTGTCTGGGTCGATCCTCGACTCCTTTTCCCCTCGATCCTTGACCCCTGACAATCTAAATAAACCTAAACTAAATCTAGCGGGGGGACCTAAACTAAACCTAAACTAAACCTAAACCTAAACTAAACCTAAACTAAACCTAAAACTAGTACTAAACCTAAATCTAATTAAACAAAGTATAAATTAAACCTAATTTAAACAAAATCTAAATAAAACAAAATCTAAATTAAACATTAAAAAAAGAGGCCAGACTCACCTTGGGTGGCGGCGGCAGGGGTGGGGGCGGCCGGCGGCACGTGGGCCATCGGCGGCTCGAGCGAGGGAGTAGGGGGTGCGAGGGCAGCCGTCGGCCAGCTGTAGGGGCGGGGGCAGCCGTGTAACGCCTCGGACACACCCGCCGGTGGTCGTTACTCCTGGCAGGATCTAGATTGGCCTCACTGATCAATACTAGTCTTTTCTACGCACTTTGTCCTCACTCATGCGCACCCGGGATCAACTTCCCGGTCGGTCACCCATCCTAGAACTACTCCAAGCCAAGCACGCTTAACCTGGGAGTTCTATTCGAATGGGCTCCCGAGAAAGAAGGAATTCCTTATTGATATGAGTAGTCTATCTTCCCTAATAAGCCAGGCTATTACATACATCACCACTTAGAGTAATCGACGTCCTCGTTGGGCCACAGGAACGTTCCCTCTTGGCACAAACGTCTGGGCTTCCAGAATGATACATGTGTCATTCCGTGTGCCACGACGGGTCACAAACTTCATGAACAACATGAGCGCGCACCTGTCGGCAAACATCCGTGTAACCGCGAGGGTCGACTCTAATACCAACTTGTAACGCCCCGGACACACCTGCCGGTGGTCATTACTCCTGGCGGGATCTAGACTAGACTCACAGATCAATATTAGTCTTTTCTACGCACTTTGTCCTCACTCATGCGCACCCGGGACAAACTTCTCGGTCGGTCACCCATCGTAGAACTACTCCAAGCCAAGCACGCTTAACCTGGGAGTTCTGTTCGAATGGGCTCCCGGAAAAGAAGGAATTCCTTATTGATATGAGTAGTCTATCATCCCTAATAAGCCAGGCTATTACAGGCCAGCGGCACGGGTGGTGGCGGCCGCCGGTGGCACGGGGGGGGGGGGGGGGGCTCGGGCACGAGGAGTGGGGGTGCGAGGAGGGGAGAGAGAGAGGGGTGGGGTGCACTGACAGGTATACCAAGGCTTTTGCCGTCTGCTAGCAGATGGCAAAGAGCCTTAGTTAGTGGGGTGGCGCTGGGGGAAACGACCGTTAGATGGCCACTCTCTTTGCCGTCTGCTAGCAGACGCCAAAGAGAGTGGCCGTTAGCTGGTTCTCGTTGTGGGCCACCCTTCCTCTTTGCCGTCTGCTAGCGGACGGCAAAGAAGAGGCTGACGACAATGAGATCTTTGCCGTCAGCTCTGTCTTTGCCATGAGTTTTATTTAAGCTGATGGCAAAGACCTTCTTTGCCATCAGTTGGCAGACGGCAAAGAGCTGGCAGACCGAAAAGATCTCAATTCCAGTAGTGAATCCCTATTCGGGATGAAGCGCCTTTTGCGGAAGAGGTACGGAATGCCATTGGATACCTTCAGACGGCAATGGCCCAGCAGGAGAAATATGCTCACAACCGGAGCTGCGTTCAATCAACCCCTCTCCCCAGCCGCATCTTTAGCTGGCGCTATGAGTCGCCGACGGTTTCCAGCAGCGATCGGCCCAGAGGACCTCTAGGGGACGATCAGGCCGCTCTAGATGCGCAAGCGCTCATAAACCGGGTGAGAAACCAGCAAGAGGCGGCAGCTTTGGCCACGGCGACTCACCAAGAGCCCATGCCCTCTATATCAGTGGGAGTAGGAGTGACAACCGGGGCCGTGGGAGTGCCATGCTTATCACCGGCTCTACGAAGTGAGCGGTTGCTGAAGGATTTCGAAGGATCTCACAAGGTTCCGAATTACACTGCTGACTTACCTCCGGAGGCCTGGATCGAAAGTTATGAGCTGGCTATGGAGATGTTGGATGTCAGTGAGGCGGTGTGTGCTAAGTACTTCATCATGATGCTTGAAGGTCTGGCTCGCACATGGTTGAAAGGGTTGCCACCCAATACCATCAATTCGTGGGCTGAGTTAAGGGCAATGTTCATCAAAAACTTTCAAGGGACTTGCAAACAACCTATGACCATTGTGGATCTCGATCATTGCGTCCAACAGGAGAGTGAGACGGCTCATCATTGGGTCCGACGTGTGTCGACCATCATCCACTCATCTGAACAGATCACGACGGCTCAAGCAGTGCTGATCTTAGAAAAGAACTGTCACTTCATCCCTCTGAAGCAGAAGCTTGGCCGGCTCAAGCGTATGTGTCAGGACATGGGAGAACTCATGAAGGCTCTTACAAAGTACGCTGACTCTGATAACACGAAGGATTTAGGTTCTAATGAGGAGAAGGCCGGCCAAGGTAAGAGGGACAACCCGGGCAAGGGTGCAGCGAACAATGGTAACCAGAGTAAGCGGAAAAACCCGGATGGCAGGTCAGAACTGGTGGCCAATGCGAGCACCGGCCATAATCATCCTAAATGCAATGGGAAGTTCAGGCCGCCCTTTAACAAAAATAGGACTCCTTTTAATTTGGAGGAAATGCTCAAAAACACCTGTCCGGAGCACAGCCGGCCCGATAAACCTTCAACACGCACATGGGGTGATTGCCATATCATGCAGAAGTTCAAGAATTACAACATGCAGCTGCACAACAACCATGGCGGTGGCCCGCCCGACGGATTAGGACCAGGCGGCTCAGGGGCCGGATTTGGATCCGGCGGCTCAGGGTACGGTCATGATGGTCAGGGAAATCAAGGAGGACATCCACAACACTCTGGTAACACCAATCAGTAGCAGCATAACCAGTCTGGGTATCAGAGTAATCCAAAGCAGCTCAGTTCGGGCCAGTATCATGTTTTCACGACCAGCCTTAACAAGTGGGACTAGAAGTTGCACAAGCGAGCTATTAATGTAGTTGCGCCGGCTCTGCCGCAGTACTTGAAACGTGGAGCCAGGAGGATCACCCACCGCGTGTTGATGACCCGGGGTGGTTGGCCTTGGTAGTTGCCCCCCAAGTGGGAGTATATATGGTGAATAAGGTACTTATGGATGGTGGCAGTAGCATCAACATCCTATATTATGATACTTTCCGGCGGATGAAGCTGCTTGACAAAGACCTTAAGCCCTCATCAACCGTTTTTCATGGGGTGGTGCCGGGCAAGTCGGCTTATCCGGTGGGCAGGATTTCTTTGGAAGTCGTCTTTGGTGATGAATACAACTACAAGGTGGAGTCCTTGTGGTTTGAAGTGGTCAACATCAATAGCCCTTACCATGCGTTGTTTGGGCGACCGGCTAATGCTAACTTCATGGCTAGGCCTTGTTATGTCTACTTACATCTCAAGATGCCCGGGTTAAAAGGTACGATTACCGTTCATGGTGATCGGAATACGGCTGTTGAGTGCGATGAAGGAGACACGACTTATGCGGAATCCAGTTGTGCTAAGGCGGAGCTTAAGTTTTATAACGAGAATGTTGACCCGGAGGATATGACCCCGCTGAAAAAGCCCACGAAGGAGGTTGAGGCACCCCTCAAATTCTTAGCGGATGATGCCAAGGCAATAGATTTCACTCTGGACGACTCATCCAAACAGTTCATCATTAGGGCTAACATGGATCCCAAATAGGAAAGCACGCTCATCGAATTCATCTGTGAGAATGAGGACATCTTTGCATGGAAACCTTCTGACATGCCAGGTGTACTGAGAGAGTTCGCTGAGCACAACCTTAATGTGGATCCTATGAGCCCAGGCAACTTATGAGCGCTGAGCACAACCTCAAGAGTGCCCAGGCAACTTACGAGCGCTGTGTGCGGAATTGCCTTCACAGGCAGATCAGATGCAACGTTCACGCTTACGTGGATGATATTGTGATCAAATCAAGGAAGAAGGAGACCCTTTTGGACGTCTTAAGGGAAACCTTTGACAATCTCTGGATCTATAAGACGATGCTTAACCTGGCAAAGTGTGTCTTTGGTGTTCTGGCTGGCAAGCTCTTGGGATTTCTGATTTCTGAGCATGGCATTAAAGCTAACCCGGATAAGATCAAAGCTATCACCTCCCTGGCAGAGCCGGCTTGTATTAACGATGTCCAACGCCTGGCAGGGCGGATCGCCGCGTTGAGCCGGTTTATAAGCCGCCTTGGTGAGAAAGCTACCCCCCTATATCAGATGATGAAAAATACAGACAATTTTGTCTGGGGTACGGCGGCAGGTGAAGCGTTTGAGGCGCTCAAGAAGCAGCTCACTGAGCCACCGGTATTAGCTGCTCCGGCTGATAAAGAACCTTCGCTCCTATAGGTGGCGGCTAACAACCGGACTGTCAGCGCTGCAATTGTGGTCAAGCGCAAGGAAGCAGGGAAGGAATATCCGGTTCAGAGGCCAGTTTATTATATCAGTGAGGTCCTGACAGAGTCTAAGCAAAGATATCTACATTGGCAGAAGCTAGTGTATGGGGTATTCATGGCCAATCGCAAGTTAAAGCACTACTTCTTAGGGCACCAGATCACCATGGTCAGCTCTGCTCCGTTGGGGGACATAATTCAAAACAGAGAAGCCACTGGTAGGATTGCTAAGTGGGCATTGGAGCTAGGACCTCTCAATCTGAAATACGTACCCCGTACGGCTGTCAAGTCTCAAGCCCTTGTGGATTTTATAAATGATTGGACAGAGTGTCAAGCGCCCAAAGAAAAGCCGGATAACACATACTGGACTATACACTTTGATGGATCCAAGCAGCTGGAAGGGTTAGGGGCAGGAGTTGTTTTAACATCTCCCAAAGGTGATAAGTTCTGTTATGTGCTCCGGCTGATGTTCCCTTGCACCAATAATGCGGATGAATATGAAGCCCTGCTTCATGGCCTCAGGGTAGCTAAGGAGATGAATTTAAGCCGGGTAAGGTGTTTGGGCGACTGAGATCTTGTGGCTCAGCAAGTTTCAGGCACTTGGGACTCCAAGGACCCACGGATGGAGCCTTATCGTCAGGCGGTGGATGTCATTGCTGGTCGCTTCAAAGGTTATCAGGTAGATCACATTGATCGTTGCAGGAATGAGGCGACTGATGCCTTGTCATGGTTAGGCTCTGAGCAAAAGCCGGTGCCGCCCAATATCTTTCTGGACGTCTTACATCACCTGACTGTCAAGTTACCTTTAGAGGAAGATTTGGCTGTTCCTCACCCAGAGGGGCAATTGGTGGCGGCTCTACATGCTATTCCGGATTGGACTGTGCCTTACCTGGCATATTTGACTCGGGGTGAGTTACCTGATGATGAAAATCTGGCAAGACAGATCACCCGGCGGTCTAAGTCCATGACAATAGTTAATGGTGAGTTGCACAAGTGTAGTGTTACCGGGGTGTTTCAACATTGTGTCTCACCGGAGGAGGGTCAGGAAATCTTGAATGAAATTCACGCTGGAGATTGTGGACATCACGCCGACTCAAAATCTCTAGTGACCAAGGCTTTCCGACGCGGTTTCTTCTGGTTGACGGCTCACAAAGATGAAGAGGATCTGGTCCGCAAGTGTGACGGTTGTCAAAAATTCGGCCGGCGTGCTCATGTTCCGGCTCAAGAATTGCGCGTGATACCAATTACTTGGCCGTTTGCAGTCTGGGGGCTTGATATGGTCGGGCCTTTCAGGAGATCCAAGGATAAGAAAACACACCTCTTGGTGGCAGTTGATAAGTTCACCAAGTGGGTAGAGGCTGAGCCGGTCAGCAAGTGTGACGCGGCTACGACGGTTTAGTTTATTAAAAAGCTGATTTACCATTTTGGTTACCCTCACAGTATCATCACGGACAATGGCATAAACTTGTCCAAGGGGGATATGAAATTTTTTGCGACTTGGAACACATCCGGCTTGATGTTTCGGCGGTTGCCCATCCACAGTCCAACGGTCAGGCGGAGCTTGCCAAACAAGAAATCTTGAGAGGTATCAAGCCACGGCTTATGGTTCCTTTACAACGGATGCCGGGTTGTTGGGTGGAGGAGTTGTCGTCCGTCTTATGGAGCATTAGAACCACAGGGTATACACCTTTCTTCATGGTTTATGGTATAGAGGCCGTGTTACCAAGTGACATTCGACATGACTCATCACGAGTGGCGGCTTACATTGAGATGGATAATGATACGGCACGTCAAGACGCGTTGGATGCTTTTGAGGAGGAATGAGAGCTGGCGGCTGCCCGTTCGGCGATCTATTAGCAGGACCTGCGCTGCTATCATAGTCGCAGGGTCAAGACCCAGACGTTTCAAGAGGGCGACTTAGTGCTTCGACTGATTCAAGACCAGACAAATATGCACAAGTTATCTCCTCCATGGGAAGGACCTTTCGTGGTCAGAAGAAATCTCAACAACGGGTCGTATTATCTCATTGACATCTGGGACGACTCAGATACCTCGGGTCAGGAGACCCGCCGGCCGTGGAACATAGCGCATCTACGGCCTTATTATACCTGAGTTACTGACACGCGCCATTGTACACTATCCTTGTACATCTCATATTTATATATGAATAAAGTAGCATCCCTGCAAGCCTGGGCATCTGCCATGTCGAATATCTTCCTCCAGGCAAGAAAACCCCCAAACTTTGGTTGTCGAAGGGGTCTTCCCACCTCCGAGTGTAGCTTATCTAACCCTAACAATCGGCTCTCACGCCAAAAAGTTTGACAAGTCAACATTGCCGTCAAGGGGGCTTTCTTCCCTACGGGTGTAGCTTCTCAAACCCTATCGGTCGGCTCTTAAGCCAAGCAGTTGACTCCATCAACACGGTAGGAAGATACAGCATCTTCGGTTCATGCTTTTAAACCGCCCTCCTAATGGTATAAAGATACATCTATTCTTGCAGGAAATTAAGCCACCAAGAGCCGACAAAGCATGCAATGAGAAGCACAAGGAAGATGACATATATATGTTAAGCCAGACTTTTCATATGTGCGTGATGGCACAATTCAAAGAAAGGCAAAAGTTACTAGCAGTCTATTACATATGCTCTCGGTGGAGCCCAAAAATATCTTAAAAGTTTCTTAGACTGCTCACGGCGGGTCACGAGAGCCGGCTATCAATGGCGTTTATGACCACTTTACATGGCCGGCGGGTTTCCCTGCTCCGGGTCTTCAACTTCCTTGCTGTGAAGACGGTCCAAGTCCCAGTTGCAGTTGGTTAAAGCCGCAAAGTTACCTTCCTCAAAGAAGGGTCACGGGTCAAGTTCAGAAGCAAAAATATGCTTACTACGGGCAGCTGTCACATCCTTGCTTTCAAAGAGAGGGCCATGGATCCTTTTCTGATCTGCGCTATAAGCCGCCTGGTAAGTCACCAGATTAACTTCTTCTGCTAAGACGGAGGCCAGGACTTTGGAATTCTTCACGCATCGGGCGTAGTCAACATCGGTAAATTCAGAGCCATCATCCGTTTTGGAGGGAAACCCGTCCATCATGTCACCCGGAGTTAACTCGGGGGCAAAAGCCAGTGCCCGACTTATAGCTGCAATTGCCCCCTGACCGGCGGCTGATCTCTTCAACTCTACGATTTTCTTTGGCATCGTGGATAGAATCTCTAAGACCCCTTTGAGAGTTGAAGGGATATCATCCTTGTACTGTACGGCTTTAATTGTACACACGTCACCGCACTAGAGTTGTTCTGTCAAAGTATATATGGCCTTCAGGGGCAGCAGGCTATCGAAGGCAAGTTGGCGGCTCCTAGGACCTGCATAAGACGGAGGTCTCGTCGTAAGCCGCCAGCGCAAGTACAATACACAAATTGAGTTAAGTCGTTAAATACTTACCAAAGAGGGCGGCTGTTATCTTCGTGATGTGGCCCTTCAAGGACTGCAGCTCATCAGATACAATCATAAGCCCCTGATCAGCATCATTTGCCCATTTAGTCAAGGCTTCTTGTTCAACTTTAGCGGATTCCTTGAAGGTTGTGAAGTCGGCCTTGATTTTGGTTAGATCTTCGGAAAGGATCTGGCACTTCTCATCAGCTTCACTCCGGGCGGCTTGCTGTCTGGTTATATTGCTTTTTAACCCGGCCACTTCTGACCCGGCTTCGTTTAAAGCTTCCTATGACGTATCAAAACATGGGATGAGCCAGCAGGAGGAGAAGTATAAGAAAAAACACAACAAGTCTCAAACAGATTGCAAGCAATATGTATGACACTTGGGGGCTAATGTCTATTTGGTCTCCTAGATCGATGACAATTCTGGATCATCTTTATTCAGTTAACCCGGAATTTGGGGGCTACATACTGGTTTTTTCAGGAGGTTCAGCATGAAAGTCCCGACACAACTTCGACGAATTGAGCCGGCCCTTGGGGGCTAGATTTGGCTTTGTTACTCATTCACAATAAAGTCCTGACTCAACTTTGGAAAAGATTGAGTCGGCCCTTGGGGGCTACAATTGGCTCTATTACCTATCTTCTATGAAGCTCCGGTTCAAGGTTATCAATTATTGAGCCGGCCCTTGGGGGCTAACTGTTAGAAATATGCCCTAGAGGCAATAATAAATTGGTTATTATCATATTTCCTTGTTCATGATAATCGTTTATTATCCATGCAATAATTGTATTTATCGGAAACTCAGATACATGTGTGGATACATAGACAACACCATGTCCTTAGTATGCCTCTAATAGACTAGCTCGTTGATCAAAGATGGCTATGGTTTCCTAGTCATGGACATGATATGTCATTTGATAACGGGATCACATCATTAGGAGAATGATGTGATGGACAAGACCCAACCTTCAAACATAGCATATGATCGTGTCAGTTTATTGCTACTGTTTTTTGCATGTCAAGTATTTGTTCCTATGACCATGAGATCATGCAACTCACTGACACCGGAGGAGTACCTTATGTGTATCAAACGTTGCAACGTAACTGGGTGACTATAAAGGTGCTCTATAGGTATCTCTGAGCGTGTCTGTTGGGTTGGTATGGATCATGACTTGGATTTGTTACTCCGTGTGACGAAGAGGTATCTCAGGGCCCACTCGGTAATACAACATCACAATAAGCCTTGCAAGCAATGTGACTAAGTGTTAGTCACGGGATCTTGTATTACGGAACGAGTAAAGAGACTTGCCGGTAACGAGGTTGAACTAGGTATGGAGATACTGACGATCGAATCTCGAGTAAGTAACATACCGAAGAACAAAGGGAACATCATACGGGATTAACTGAATCCTTGACATAGAGGTTCGACCGATAAAGATCTTCGTAGAATATGTAGCAACAAATATGGGCATCTAGGTCCCGCTATTGGTTATTGACCGTAGAGGTGTCTCGGTCATGTCTACATAGTTCTCGAGCCCGCAGGGTCTGCACACTAAAGGTTCGGTGACATTTCGGTAGTATAGAGTTATTTATGGTGGTGACCGAAGGTTATTTCGAGTCCCAGATGAGATCCCGGACATCACGAGGAGCTCTGGAATGGTCTGGAGGTAAAGATTGATATATAGGAAGTCCTGTTTTCGTCGCCAGAAAAGTTTCGGTCTCATTCGTAGTGTACCGGGAGTGCTGGTAGTGTACCGGGGGACCATCGGGAGAGGTATTTCGACCCAAGAGGCTACATGGGCTGTGGGAGGAGGTAAACCAGCCCCTGGTGGGCCGGTCGAAGCCTCCTCTAAGGGCCCATGCGGCTAGAGTGGTTTGAGAAGGAAACAATCCAAAGGTGGAGAGGTGGAAAGAGTTTCCAAGTGGAAAGGAGGAATCCTACTCCTAATAGGATTGGAGTAGGAATCCTCCACCTCCAATTTCGACCAAACCTTGAGGGTTGGAGGCTGCCTCCTCCCCTCCCTCCCTCCTATATATACTAGAGGATTTAGAGGAAAAAGCTAACCCTAATTGCCACGTCCTTCCCTCTTCTTCCTCTAGCTCGTTTTCTCCTCTAGATCGGTTTTCAGCGGTGCTTAGGCAAAGCCCTGCTGGAATTCCCCCACCACCATTGCCGCAATGCCATCGCGCTAACGGAGAACTCATATAACTCTCCGCTCCCTCTTGTTGGATCAAGAAGGCGGAGATCGTCATCAAGCTATACGTGTGATGAACGCGGAGGTGCCGTTCGTTCGGCGTTAGATCGGAAGGACCGTGATCAAGATCGTGAGACGGATCGTGATGAGATCGCGAGACGGATAGTGATGAGTTCGCGGGACGGATCGTGATTGGATAGCAGGACGGATCATGATGAGATCGCGGGACGCTCGGTGATTTGGATCACGAAGACGTTCGACTACACCAACCGCGTTTCTTAATGCTTCCCGCTTAGCGATCTACAAGGGTATGTAGATCCACTCTCCCTCTCATAGATGCTCATCAGCATGGATAGATCTTTCCTGTGCGTAGGAAAGTTTTTGTTCCCATGCAACGTTCCCCAACAGTGGTACCGGAGCTAGGTCTATGTGTAGATGAGATCTCGAGTAGAACACAAAGGGTTTGTGGGCGTTGATGCTTAGATTGCTTCCTCCCTTGGTCATGTTTTGGTTCAGCGGTATTGTGGGATGAAGCGGCCCGGACCAACCTTACTCGTACGCTTACGAGAGACCGGTTCCATCAACTGACGTGTAACCTCGTTGCACAAAGATGGCTGGCGGGTGTCTGTTTCTCCTACTTTAGTTGGATAGGATTCGACAAAGGCGGTCCTTGAGAAGGTTGGAAAGCAACTTATGTATCACCGTTGTGGTTTTTGCATAGGTGAGAATTGTTCTTGCTAGATACCCATAGCAGCCACGTAAAACATGCAACAACAATTAGAGGATATCTAACTTGTTTTTGCAGGGTATGTTGTGATGTGATATGGCCAATTACATGATGAGATATATGTGATGTATGAGATGATCATGTTTTGTATAGAATATCACTACTTGCATGTCGATGAGTACGACAACCGGCAGGAGCCATAGGGTTGTCTTTAATTTTTGTATGACCCTGCGTGTCAATCATTAAGTGCTATGTAATGATTTACTTTATCGCTAAATGGTAGCAATAAGTAGAAGAAGCATGGTGGGCGCGATAACCCCGATGGCGACACATTGATGGAGATCATGGTGTCATGCCGGTGACGATGGAGATCATGCCGGTGCTTTCAAGATGGAGATCAAAAGCACAAGTTCATGGCCATATCATGTCACTTATGATTTGCATGTGATGTTAATCCTTTTATGCACCTTCTTTTGCTTAGGACGATGGTAGCATTATAAGGTGATTCCTCACTTAATTCAAGATAAATTGTGTTCTCCCCGAGTGTGCACCATTGCAAAAGTTCGTCGTGTCGAGACACCACGTGATGATCGGGTGTGATAGACTCTATGTTCACATACAACAGGTGCAAGACAGTGTTGCACATGCAGAACACTCGGGTTAAACTTGACGAGCCTAGCATGTACAGACATGGCCTTGGAACACACGAGACCAAAAGGTCGAACATGAGTCATATAGTAGATATGATCAACATGATGATGTTCACCATTGAAACCACCTCAACTCACGTGATGATCGGACTTGAGTTGGTGAATTTGGATCATGTATCACTCGAATGACTGGAGGGATGTCAATTTGAGTGGGAGTTCTTAAGTAATATGATTAATTGAACTCATTATCATGAACATAGTCAGTAGTGTATTTGCAAAATTATGTTGTAGATTACTAGCTCATGCTGTAGCTCCCTTGAATTTCTATATGTACCTAGAGAAATAGAGTTGAAAGATGATGGTAGTAATATTGCGGACTGGGTCCGTGATCTGAGGATTGTCCTCTTTGCTGCACAGAAGGATTATATCCTTAATTCACCGCTCGGTGCGCCACCCCCTCTAGCATCGTCTATAGATGTTGTGAACATCGGACAGGCACGTTCTGATGACTACTTGATAGTTTAGTGTGTCATGCATTATGACTTAGAATTGAGGCTCCAGAACATTTTGAACGTCATGGAACATATGAGATGTTCTAAGAGCTGAAATTGGGATCTTAGGCTCGTGGCCATGTTGTGAGATATGAGATCTCCACCAAGATTCTTTGCCTGCAAGATGAACTAGAATAGCTCAATCCTTAAGCATGTGGTCAGATTGTCTGGGTGCTACAATCGCTTGAATCTAGTGGGAGTTGGTCTTCTAGATAAGATAGTGATTGATATAGTTCTCCAAGTCACTGTCACTAAGCTACTAGAACTTGGTGATGAACTATAAAATGCCAGGGATAGAAATAATGATCCCTGAGCTGTTCGCGATGTTTGACACCGCGAAGGTAGAAATTAAGAAGGAGCATCAAGTGTTGATGGTTAGTAAAACCACTAGTTTCGAGAAGGGAAAGGGTAAGGAGGGAAACTTCATGAATGGCAAGTCAGTTGCTGCTCCAGTGAAGCAACCCAAAGTTGAACCCAAACCCGATACTAAGTGCTTCAATTATGAGGTGAGCGGTCGCTAAAGCGGAACAACCCTAGATACTTGGTAGATAAGAAGGTTGTCAACGTCGACACAAGTGTATTTGATATACGTGTTATTGATGTGTACCTTGCTAGTACTCCTAATAGCACCTGGGTATTGGATACCGGTTCGATTGCTAAATGTTAGTAACTCGAAGTATATGCTACGGAAAAAATGGAGACTAGCTAAGGGTGAGGTGACGATGAGTGTTGGAAATGTTTGCAAGGTTGATGTGATCGACATCGCATGCTCTCTCTACCTTCGGGATTAGTGACAAACCTAAATAAATGTTATTTGGTGTTTTGCGTTGAGGATGAACATGATTAGATCGTGTTTATTGCAACACGATTATTCATTTAAGTTAGAGAATAATTGTTATTCTGTTTACATGAATAACACCTTCAATGATCATGCACCCAGTGAGAATGGTTTGTTGAATCTTGATCATAGTAATACACATGTTCATAACATTGATGCCAAAAGATACAAAGTTAATAATGATAGTACTACATACTTGTGGCACTATCGCTAAATTTCATATTGGTATAAAGCGCATGAAGAAACTCCATGTAGATGGATCTTTGTACTCATTCGATTTCGAATCGGTTGAGACATGCGAACCATGCCTCTTGGGCAGGATGACTAAGGACCCCGTTTTCCGGATTGATGGAGCGGGCAAGTGATTTATTGGAAATGATACATGTTGATGTATGCAATCCAATGAGTCTTGTAGCGTGCGGTGGATATCATTATTTTCTTACCTTCACTGATGATTTGAGTAGATATAGTGTATGTTTACTTAATGAACACAAGTCTGAATCGTTTGAAAATTCAAGCAAATTCAGAGTGAAGTTTAAGATCATCATGACAAGAAGATAAAATGTCTGTGATATGATCGTGGAGGTGAATATCTAAGTTACGAGTTTGGCATACAACTTTAGACAATGTGAAAGTCGTTTCACAACTCACGCCACCTGGAACACCATAGTGTGATGGTGTGTCCGAATGTCATAGTCGTGATCTATTGGATATGGTGCGGGCTATGATGTCTCTTATCGTTTTGCTACTATAGTTTTGGGGTTATGCATTAGAGACAACTACATTCACTTTAAATAGGGCACCATCTAAATCCGTTGAGATGACGCCATGTGAATTGTGGTTTGATAGAAACCTAAGCTGTCATTTCTTAATGTTTGGGGCTGCGACGCTTGTGTGGAAAAATGTTTTCACCTAATGAGCTCGAACCCAAAGCGGATAAATGCATCTTCATAGATTACCCTAAGAACAGTTGGGTGAACCTTCTATCTCTCATCCAAACATAAAGTGTTTGTTGCTAAAACGGGTCCTTTCCCGAGAAAAAGTTTCTCTCGATAGAATTGAGTGGGAGGAAGATAGAAGTTGATGAGGTTGTTGAACCTTTGTTTCAACCAGAGAGTAGCGCAGCGCAGAAAGATGTTTCTGTGGAACCTACGTCAGTTTAAGAGGAAGTAAATGATGATGTGTTGGGGAACGTTGCATGGGAAACAAAAACTTTCCTACACACACGCAAGATCTATCCATGGTGATGAGCATCTACGAGAGGGAGAGTGGAGCTACATACCCTTGTAGATCGCTAAGCGGGAAGCGTTAAGAAACGCGGTTGGTGTAGTCAAACGTCTTTGCGATCCAAATCACCGAGCATCTCGCGATGTCATCATGATCGGTCCCGCGATCCAATCACGATCCGTCCAGCGAACTCATCACGATCCGTCTGATGATCTCATCATGATCAGTCTCGCGATCTTGATCACGGTCCTTCCGATCTAGCGCCAAACGAATAGCACCTCCGCGTTCAGCACACGTACAGCTTGATGACAATCTCCGCCTTCTTGACCCAGCAAGAGGGAGCGGAGAGGTAGATGAATTCTCCGTCAGCGCGATGGCGTTGCGGCAATGGTGGTGGAGGAATTCCAGCAGGGCTTCGCCTATGCACCGCTGAAAACCGATCTAGAGGAGAAAATGATCTAGAGGAAGAAGAGGGCAGCACGTGGCAATTAGGGTTAGCTTTTTCCTCTAAATCCTATAGTATATATAGGAGGGAGGGAGGGGCGGAGGAAGCCTCAAACCCTCAAGGTTTGGTCGAAATTGGAGGTGGAGGAGTCCTACTCCAACCCTATTAGGAGTAGGATTCCTCCTTTTCCACTTGGAAACTCTTTCCACCTCTCCACCTTTGGATTCTTTTCCTTCTCAAACCACTCCAGCCACATGGGCCCTTAGAGGAGGCTTCGGACAGCCCACCAGGGGCTGGTTTACCTCCTCCCACAGCCCATGTAGCCTCTTGGCTCGAAATACCTCCCCCGATGGTCCCTCGGTACACTACCGACACTCCCAGTACACTACCGATGAGCCCGAAACTTTTCCGGCGACCAAAACTGGACTTCCTATATATCAATCTTTACCTACGGACCATTTTGGAGCTCCTTGTGATGTCCGGGATCTCATCCGGGACTCCGAAAAACCTTCGGTCACCAGCATACATAACTCTATACTACCGAAACGTCACTGAACCTTAAGTGTGGAGACCCTACGGGTTCGAGAACTATGTAGACATGACCGAGACACCTCTACGGCCAATAACCAATAGCAGGACCTGGATGCCCATATTGGTTCCTACATATTTTATGAAGATCTTTATCGGTCGAACCTCTATGTCAAGTATTCAGTTAATCCCGTATGATGTTCCCTTTGTTCTTTGGTATGTTACTTGCCCAAGATTCGATCATTTGTATCTCCATACCTAGTTCAACCTCCTTACCGGAAAGTCTCTTTACTCGTTCCAGAATACAAGATCCCAAGACTAACACTTAGTCACATTGCTTGCAAGGCTTATTGTGATGTTGTATTACCGAGTGGGCCCTGAGATACCTCTCCGTCACACGGAGTAACAAATCCCAATCTTGATCCGTGCCAACCCAATAGACACCCTCGGAGATACCTGTAGAGCACCATTATAGTCACCCAGTTACATTGCGACGTTTGATACACACAAAGTACTCCTCCAGTGTCAGTGAGTTGCATGATCTCATGGTCATAGGAACAAATACTTGACATGCAGAAAACAGTAGCAATAAACTAACATGATCATATGCTACATTTGTAGTTTGGGTCTTGTCCATCACATCATTCTCCTAATGACGTGATCCCATTATAAAATGACATCTGATGTCCATCGCTAGGAAGCCAAAGCCATCTTTGATCAACGAGCTAGTCTGTTAGAGGCATACTAGGGACATGGTGTTGTCTATGTATCCACACAGGTATCCGAGTTTCCGATCAACACAATTATAGCACGGATAATAAAAGATTGTCATGAACAAGGAAATATGATAATAATAAATTTATTATTGCCTCTAGGGCATATTTCCAACAGTCTCCCACTTGCACTAGAGTCAATAATCTAGTTCACATCACCATGTGATTCGCATTGTTAAGAATCTAACACCCAATGAGTTCTGGGGCTCGATCATGCTTTGCATGTGAGAGAGGTCTTATAGTTAATGGGTCTGTGACATTTAGATCCGTGTGTACTTTGCAAATCTCTATGTCAAACTGTAAACACTGCTACCACACTCCACTTGGAATTCCAAATGGCTGCTCTACTATACGTATCCGGATTGCTACTAAGAGTCATCGGATTGGTGTCAAAGTTTGCATCGACGTAAATATTTATGATGAACTCTTTCTTACCTCCATAATCGAGAAACATTTCCTTAGTATTTTAGTTACTAAGGATGATCTGGACTACTGTCTAGTGATCCACTCCGGGATCACTCTTGTACCCCTTGACGGACTCATGGCAAGGCACACACAGGTGCGGTACACAGCATGGCATACTATATAGAGCCTATGGCTAAGGCATAGGGGACGACATTCGTCCTTTCTCTTTCTTCTGCCGTGGTCAATCTTTGAGTCTCACTCAACTTCACATCTTACAAAGCAGGCGAGAACACTTCTCTTTGACTGGTCCATTTTGAACTCTTTCAAAATCTTGTCAAGGTATGTACTCATTCAAAGTCTCATCAAGCATCTTGATCTATCTCTATAGATCTTGATGCTCAACAATTAGGTAGCTTTATCCAGGTCTTCCTTTGAAAAACTCCTTTCAAAAAACCATTTATGCTTTCCAGAAATTCTACATCATTTCCGATCAACAATATGTCAACCACATATGCTTATCAGAAACTCTATAGTGCTCCCACTCACTTTATTATAAATACAAGTTTCTATTAAACTTTGTATAGACTCAAAAACTTTGATCACCTCATCAAAGTGTATATTCCAACTCTGAGATGCTTGCTTCAGTCCATAGAAGGATCATTGAAGCTTGCTTACCTTTTAGCATCCTTAGGACTGACAAAACCTTCTGGTTGTATCTCATACAACCTTTCCTTAAGGAAGGAAACGATGTTTTGACATCCATCTGCCAAATTTCATAATTGAAAAATGCAGCAACTGCTAACATAATTCCATCAGACTTTAGCATCACAACGAGTGAGAAAGTCTCATCGCAGTCAACTCTTTGAACTTGTCAGAAACTTCTTTGCGACAAGTCGAGCTCAATAAATGGTGACATTTACCATCAACGTCTGTCATCATCTCAAAGGTCCATTTGTAGTCGACGACCTGCCGTCCAACGAGAAAGTATACCAAAGTCTATACTTGGTTTTCATACATGGATCCTTTCTCGGATTTCATGGCCTCTAACCATTGGTCAGAATCCGGGCCCATCATCGCTTCTCCACAGGTCGTAGGTTCATCGTTGTCCAATAACATGACCTCCAAGACAGGGTTGTCGTACCGCTCAGGAGCAGTACACATCCTTGTCGACCTACGAGGTTTGATAGTAACTTGATCTGAAGCTTCATGATCATCATCATTAACTTCCTCTTCAACTAACGTAGGCTTCACAGAAACATCTTCCTGCACTGCGCTACTCTCTGGTTGAACAAAGGTTCAACAACCTCATCAAGTTCTGTGTTCCTCCCACTCAATTCTTTCGAGAGAAACCCTTTCTCGAGAAAGGACCCGTTTTAGCAACAAACACTTTATGCTCGGATCTGAGATAGAAGGTTTACCCAACTGTTCTTAGGGTATTCTATGAAGATGCATTTGTCCGCTTTGGGTTCGAGCTCATTAGGTGAAAACCTTTTTCACATAAGCATCGCAGCCCCAAACACTAAGAAACGACAGCTTAGGTTTCCATCAAACCATAATTCATACGGTGTCATCTCAAAGGATTTAGATGATGCCCTATTTAAAGTGAATGTAGTTGTCTCTAATGCATAACCCCAAAACGATAAGAGACATCATAGTATGCACCATATCCATTAGAGCACGACTATGACGTTCAAACACACCATGACACCATGGTGTTCCAGGTAGCGTGAGTTGTGAAAGAACTTTCACATTGTCTAAAGTTGTATGCCAAACTCATAACTCAGATATTCACCTCCACGATCATATCGCGGACATTTTATCTTCTTTTCACGATGATCTTAAACTTCACTCTGAATTTGCTTGAACTTTTTCAAACGATTCAGACTTGCGTTTCATTAAGTAAATATACAGTATTATCTACTCAAATCATCAGTGAAGGTAAGAAAATAACGATATCCACCACATGCTACAAGACTCATTGGATTGCATACATCAACATGTATCATTTCCATTAAATCGCTTGCCCGCTCCATCAAACCGGAAAACAACGTCCTTAGTCATCTTGCCCAAGAGGCATGGTTCGCATGTCTCAACTGATTCAAAATCGAATGAGTCCAAAGGTCCATCAACATGGAGTTTCTTCATGCGATTTATACTAATATGACATTTAGCGGCAGTGCCACAAGTATGTGGTACTATCATTATTAACTTTGTATCCTTTGGCATCAATGTTATGAACATGTGTATTACTACGATCAAGATTCAACAAAGCATTCTCACTCGGTGTGGTATTATTCATGTAAACAGAATAACAATTATTCTCTAACTTAAATGAATAACCATGTTGCAATAAACACGATCTAATCATGTTCTTGCTTAACGCAAACACCAAGAACATCTAGGTTTGTCACTAATCCCAAAGGTAGAGAGAGGGTGCGATGTTGATCGCATCAACCTTGGAAACATCTCCAACACACATCGTCACCTCACACTTAGCTAGTCTCCGTTTATTCCGTAGCTTTTACTTTGAATTACTAACATTTAGCAACCGAACCGGTATCAAATACCGAGGTACTACTAGGAGTACTAGCAAGGTACACATCAATAACACGTATATAAAATATACTTCTGTCGACGTTGCGAGCCTTCTTATCTACCAAGTATCTAGGGTTGTTCCGCTTCAGCGACCGCTCTCCTCATAATAGAATCACTTAGTCTCGGGTTTGGGTTCAACTTTGGCTTGCTTCACTGGAGCAGCAACTGCCTTGTCATCCATGAAGTTTTCCTCCTTGCCCTTGCCCATCTCGAAACTAGTGGTTTTACTAACCATCAACACTTGATGCTCCTTCTTGATTTCTACCCTTGCGGTGTCAAACATCGCGAACAGCGCAGGGATCATTATTTCTATCCCTGGCATTTTATAGTTCATCACCAAGTTCTAGTAGCTTAGTGATAGTGACTTGGAGAACTATATCAATCACTATCTTATCTGGAAGATCAACTCCCACTCGATTCAAGCGATTGTAGCACCCAGACAATCTGAGGACATGCTCAACGATTGAGCTATTCTCTTTCATTTTCCAGGCAAAGAATCTTGTTGGAGATCTCATATCTCGCAACATGGGCACGAGCCTAAGATCCTAATTTCAGCTCTTGGAACATCTCAAATGTTCCCTGACGTTCAAAACGTTTCAGAGCCTCAATTCTAAGCCATAATGCATGAAGCACTAAACTATCAAGTAGTCATCAGAACGTGCCTGTCAGATGTTCACAAGATCTACTGACGACGCTAGAGGGGTTTACGAACCGAGCGGTGCATTAAGGACATAAGCCTTCTGTGCAGCAATGAGGACAATCCTAAGATGACGAACCAAGTCCGCAACATTGCTACCATCATCTTTCAACTCTATTTCTCAAGGAACATATAAAAATACAAGGGAGCTACAACATGATCTAGTAATCTACAACACAGTTTGCAAAGACAGTACTAACTATGTTCATGATAATGAGTTGAATTAATCATATTACTTAAGAACTCCCACTCAAATTGACATCCCTCCGGTCATTCAAGTTAATACATGATCCAAATTCACCAACTCAAGTCCAATCATCACGTGAGTTGAGGTGGTTTCAATGGTGAACATCATCATGTTGATCATATCTACTATATGACTCATGTTCGACCTTTCGGTCTCTTGTGTTCTGAGGCCATGTCTATACATGCTAGGCTTGTCAAGTTTAACCTGAGTGTCCTGCGTGTGCAACACTGGCTTGCACCCGTTGTATGTGAACGTAGAGTCTATCACACCCGATCATCACGTGGTGTCTCGATACGACGAACTTTCGCAACGGTGCACACTCGGGGAGAACACAATTCATCTTGAAATTTAAGTGAGGGATCACCTTATAATGCTACCGTCACCCTAAGCAAAACAAGGTGCATAAAAGGATTAACATTACATGCAAATCATAAGTGACATGATATGGCCATGAACTTGTGCTTTTGATCTCCATCTTGAAAGCACCGGCATGATCTCCATCGTCACCGGCATGACACCATGATCTCCATCATCTTGATCTCCATCAACGTGTCGCCATCGGGGTTGTCGCGCCCACCATGCTTCTACTACTTATTGCTACCATTTAGCGAGAAAGTAAAGCATTACATAGTGCTTAATGATTGACACGCAGGGTCATACAATAATTAAAGACAACCCTATGGCTCCTGCTGGTTGCCGTACTCATCGACATGCAAGTAGTGATATTCTATACAAAACATGATCATCTCATACATCACATATATCTCATCATGTAATTGGCCATATCACATCACAACATACCCTGCAAAAACCAGTTAGATGTCCTCTAATTGTTGTTGCATGTTTTACGTGGCTGCTATGGGTATCTAGCAAGAACAATTCTCACCTACGCAAAAACCACAACGGTGATACATGAGTTTCTTTTCAACCTTCTCAAGGACCTCCTTTGTCGAATCCTATCCAACTAAAGTAGGAGAAACAGACACCCGCCAGCCATCTTTGTGCAACGAGGTTACACGTCAGTTGATGGAACCGGTCTCTCGTAAGCATACGAGTAAGGTTGGTCTGGGCCGCTTCATCCCACAATATCGATGAACCAAAACATGACCAAGGGAGGAAGCAATCTAAGCATCAACACCCACAAACCCTTTGTGTTCTACTCGAGATCTCATCTACACATAGACCTAGCTCTGATACCACTGTTGGGGAACGTTGCATGGGAAACAAAATCTTTCCTATGCACACGCAAGATCTATCCATGGTGATGAGCATCTATGAGAGGGAGAGTGGATCTACATACCCTTGTAGATCGCTAAGCGGGAAGCATTAAGAAACGCGGTTGGTGTAGTCGAACGTCTTCGCGATCCAAATCGCCAAGCGTCCCGTGATCTCATCACGATCCGTCCCGCTATCCAATCACGATCCGTCCCGCGAACTCATCAGGATTCATCTCGTGATCTAATCACGATCCGTCTCACGATCTTGATCACGGTCCTTCCGATCTAACACCGAACGAACGGCACCTCCGCGTTCAGCACACATATAGCTTGATGACGATCTCCGCCTTCTTGATCCAACAAGAGGGAGCGGAGAGGTAGATGAGTTCTCCGTCAGCGCGAGGGCATTGCGGCAATGGTGGTGGGGGAATTCTGGCAGGGCTTCGCCTAAGCACCGCTGAAAACCGATCTAGAGGAGAAAACGATCTAGAGGAAGAAGAGGGAAGCACGTGGAAATTAGGGTTAGATTTTTCCTCTAAATCCTCTAGTATATATAGGAGGCAGGGAGGGGAGGAGGCAGCCTTAAACCCTCAAGGTTTGGTCGAAATTGGAGGTGGAGGAGTCCTACTCCAATCCTATTAGGAGTAGGATTCCTCCTTTCCACTTGGAAACTCTTTCCACCTCTCCACCTTTTGATTTTTTCCTTCTCAAACCACTCCAGCCGCATGGGCCCTTAGGGGAGGCTTTGGCCAGCCCACCATGGGCTGGTTTACCTCCTCCCACAGCCCATGTAGCCTCTTGTGTCGAAATACCTCTCCCGATGGTCCCCCGGTACACTAAGAATGAGCCCGAAACTTTTCCGGCGACGAAAACATGACTTCCTATATATCAATCTTTACCTCCGGACCATTTTGGAGCTCCTCGTGACCTCCAGGATCTCATCCGGCACTCCAAATAACCTTCGGTCACCACCATACATAACTCTATACTACCAAAATGTCATCGAACCTTAAGTGTGCAGACCCTATGGGTTCGAGAACTATGTAGACATGACCGAGACACCTCTACGGTCAATAACTAATAGCGGGACCTAGATGCCCATATTGGTTCCTACATATTCTATGAAGATCTTTATCGGTCGAACCTTTATTTCAAGGATTCAGTTAATCCCATATGATGTTCCCTTTGTTCTTTGGTATGTTACTTGCCCGAGATTCGATCGTCGGTATCTCCATACCTAGTTCAACCTTGTTACCGGCAAGTCTCTTTACTCGTTCCATAATACAAGATCCCTTGACTAACACTTAGTCACATTGCTTGCAAGGCTAATTGTAATGTTGTATTACCGAGTGGGTCCTAAGATACCTCTCCGCCACACGGAGTAACATATCCCAGTCTTTCCACATGCCAACCCAACAGACACCCTCGGAGATACCTTTAGAGTACCTTTATAGTCACCCAGTTACATTGCAATGTTTGCTACACACAAGGTACTCCTCCGGTGTCAGTGAGTTGCATGATCTCATGGTCATAGGAACAAATACTAGACATGCAGAAAACAGTAGCAATAAACTGACACGATCATACGCTATGTTTGTAGTTTGGGTCTTGTCCATCACATCATTCTCCTAATGATGTGATCCCGTTATCAAATGACATCTCATGTTCATGACTAGGAAACCATAGCCATCTTTGATCAACGAGCTAGTCTATTAGAGGCATACTAGGGACATGGTGTTGTCTATGTATCCACACATGTATCTGAGTTTTCGATCAACACAATTATAGCACGGATAATAAACAATTATCATGAAGAAGGAAATATGATAATAACCAATTTATTATTACCTCTAGGGCATAGTTCCAACATGATGATCATGAAGCTTCGGATCAAGTTACTATCGAACCCCGTAGGTCGACAAGGATGCGTACTGCTCCTGAGTGGTATGACAACCCAGTCTTGGAGGTCATGTTGTTGGACAACGATGAACCTATGAGATATGGACAAGCGATGATGGGTCCGGATTCCGACAAATGGTTAGAGTCCATGAAATCCGAGAAAGGATCCATGAATGTAAACCAAGTATAGACTTTGGTAGACTTGCTTGTTGGACGGCAGGTCGTCGAGTACAAATGGACCTTTGACATGAAGATAGAAGCTGATCGTAAATGTCACCATTTATAAAGCTCGACTTGTCACAAAGAAGTTTTAGACAAGTTCAAAGAGTTGACTGCGATGAGACTTTCTCACTCGTAGCGATGCTAAAGTCTGTTGGAATTATGTTAGCAGTTGCTGCATTTTTCAATTACGAAATCTAGCAGATGGATAACAAAACATCGTTTCCTTAACAGTTTACTTGAGGAAAAGTTGTATGTGATACAACCAGAAGGTTTTGTCAGTCCTAAGGATGCTAAAAGGTGAGCAAGCTTCAGTGATCCTTCTATGGACTGAAGCAAGCATCTCGGAGTTGGAATATACACTTATATAAGGTGATCAAAGTTTTTGAGTCTATACAAAGTTTATGAGAAACCTGTATTTACAATAAAGTGAGTGTGAGCACTATAGAGTTTCTGATAAGCATATGTGGTTGACATATTATTGATCGGAAATGATGTAGAATTTTTGGAAAGCATAAAGGGTTGTTTAAAGGAGATTTTCAAAGGAAGACCTGGATAAAGTTACCTAATTGTTGAGCATCAAGATCTATAGAGATAGATCAAGATGCTTGATGAGACTTTGAATGAGTACATACCTTGACAAGATTTTTAAAGAGTTCAAATTGGATTAGTCAGAGAGAAGTGTTCTCGCCTGCTTTGTAAGGTGTGAAGTTGAGTGAGACTCAAAGCTCGACCATGGCAGAAGAAAGAGAAAGGACGAATGTTGTCCCCTATGCCTTAGCCATAGGCTCTGTATAGTATGCCATGCTGTGTACCGCACCTGTGTGTGCCTTGCCATGAGTCCGTCAAGGGGTACAAGAGTGATCCAGGAGTGGATCAATGGACAGCGGTCAAGATCATCCTTAGTAACTAAAAGACTAAGGAAATATTTCTCGATTATGGAGGTAAGAAAGAGTTCGTCGTAAAGAGTTACGTCTATGCAAACTTTAACACCAATCCGGATGACTCTGAGTAGCAATCCGGATACATATAGTTGAGCAGCCATTTGGAATAGCTCCAAGTGGAGTGTGGTAGCAGTGTCTACACTATGACATGGAGATTTGAAAAGTGCACACGGATCTGAATATCATAGACTCATTGACTAAAATACCTCTCTCACATGCAAAGCATGATCGAGCCCCAGAACTCATTGGGTGTTAGATTCATAACAATGTGAATCACATGGTGATGTGAACTAGATTATTGAATCTAGTGCAAGTGGGAGACCGTTGGAAATATTCCCTAGAGGCAATAATAAATTGGTTATTATCATATTTCCTTGTTCATGATAATCGTTTATTATCTATGCTATATTTGTATTAATCGGAAACTCAGATACATGTGTGGATACATAGACACCACCATGTCCCTAGTATGCCTCTAATAGACTAGCTCGTTGGTCAAAGATGGCTATGGTTTCCTAGTCATGGACATGAGATGTCATTTGATAACGGGATCATGTCATTAGGAGAATGATGTGATGGACAAGACCCAAACTACAAACATAGCATATGATCGTGTCAGTTTATTGCTACTGTTTTCTGCATGTCAAGTATTTGTTCCTATGACCATGAGATCATGCAACTCACTGACACCGGAGGAGTACCTTGTGTGTATCAAATGTTGCAACGTAACTAGGTGACTATAAAGGTGCTCTGCAGGTATCTCTGAGGGTGTCTGTTGGGTTGGCATGGATCAAGACTGGGATTTGTTACTCTGTGTGACGGAGAGGTATCTCAGGGCCCACTCAGTAATACAACATCACAATAAGCCTTGCAAGCAATGTGACTAAGTGTTAGTCAAGGGATCTTGTATTACAAAACGAGTAAAGTGACTTGCCGGTAACGAGGTTGAACTAGGTATGGAGATACCGACGATCGAATCTCGGGCAACTAACATACCGAAGAACAAAGGGAACATCATACGGGATTAACTGAATCCTTGACATAGAGGTTCGACCGATAAAGATCATCATAGAATATGTAGGAACCAATATGGGCATCCAGGTCCCGCTATTGTTTATTGACCGTAGAGGTGTCTTGGTCATGTCTACATAGTTCTCGAACCCGCAAGGTCTGCACACTTAAGGTTCGGTGACGTTTTGGTATTATAGAGTTATGTATGGTGGTGACCGAAGGTTGTTCAGAGTCCCGGATGAGATCCCGGACATCACGAGGAGCTCTGGAATGGTCTGGAGGTAAATATTGATATATGGGAAGTCCTGTTTTGGTCGCCAAATTTTTTTTGGGCTCATCGGTAGTGTACCGGGAGTACCGGTAGTGTACCAGGGGACCATCGGGGGAGGTATTTCGACCCAAGAGGATACATGGGCTGTCGGAGGAGGTAAAACAGCTCCTGGTGGGCTGGCCAAAGCCTCCTCTAAGGTCCCATGCGGCTGGAGTGGTTTGAGAAGGAAAAAAATCCAAAGGTGGATAGGTGGAAAGAGTTTCCAAGTGGAAAGGAGGAATCCTACTCCTAATAGGATTGGAGTAGGACTCCTCCACCTCCAATTTCGACCAAACCATGAGGGTTTGAGGCTGCCTCCTCCCCTCCCTCCCTCCTGTATATACTAGAGGATTTAGAGGGAAAAGCTAACCCTAATAGCCACGTGCTACCTCTCCTCTAGATCGCAGTTTCTCCTCTAGAATTGTTTTCAGCGGTGCTTAGGCAAAGCCGTGCTGGAATAGCTCCACCACCATCGCTGCAACGTTGTCGCGCTGCCGGAGAACTCATCTGCCTCTCTGCTCCCTCTTGCTAGATCAAGAAGGCGGAGATCGTCATCGAGCTATACGTGTGCTGAACGCGGAGGTGACGTCCGTTCGGTGCTAGATCATAAGGACCGTGATCAAGATCGCGAGACAGATCATGATGAGATCACGTGACGGATCATGATGAGTTCGCGGGATGGATCATGATGAGATCACGGGACGGATCGTGATGAGTTCGCGGGACGGGTCATGATTGGATCGCGGGACGAATCATGATTAGATTGCGGGATGCTCGGCGATTTGAATCGTGAAGACGTTCGACTACACCAACCGCGTTTCTTAATGCTTCTCGCTTAGCGATCTACAAGGGTATATAGATCCACTCTCCCTCTCGTAGATGCTCATCACCATGGATAGATCTTGCGTGTGCGTAGGAATTTTTTTGTTTCCCATGCAACGTTCCCCAACACTAACAACAATGGTTTGAGATCACATCTAGGTAAGTTGAGGCCTACATGTTAGATGTTTCTACTTCTACCAAGATTGAAGAGCCGGATTATTATCAGCCCATATTAACCCGACTCTTGGGGGCTGCGTAAGGGTATACGGAGAAAAAAGAATACCTCATATTTTCTCTTCATTAAGTTAACAAGCTTGAGCTCCATATCCCGGCTTGTAGACAGCCGGTTATATAGCTAGCATGAAGTTCATCAGCTATCATTTTCTCAAGTGCGGGGAGCTCAAACTCCAACTTCCTGGAAGCTTCAGCCATCTCATTATGCTTTGTCAGCTCGTGAGGTGAAGGAGAGTGGAAGCCGGCACCGGTAATCAGGACATCCAGAATAGTGGTGTCATCAGCAGCCTTGACAGGGCTCGGCGGCTTAGAATGGTCCCTCTGCGGACTCTCTGGAATGATATCATCAGTAGTCGGCTCTGCAGAAGCCACTAGGGGTTCGCATCTGGCATAGGCGCATCCATCTTGGCAAGCTCCAGTTCTTGAGTAGTAGGGCCAAGGGAGGGCTTTTTGGTCTTCCTTCGCTTGGCTTGAGCCCTAGAAAAGCATGAAAGTTAGAGCCTAAGTTTTGTAGCCGCCAAAGAGCCGGACGTAAGGCTTGGAAAAATACGTACAATGGATTAATCTTGGGAGGCGGCAGAGCAGTGGCCGTAGAGTCGCCAGACAAAGGCGATGATCCCTGAAAAGGTAATTCAGATAATGTCAGGCAATGTTGGAATTATAAAGGAAGAGCTAATAAGATCAAGCAGAGAAGATATACATACTACTGCGGGGCGCTTCTTCTGAGTCGGGGAGTTAGGTAACCCGGACATGAGATCAATAGAGCCGGCGCTCCGGGTCTGGCGTTGGTCGGCTTGCTGTTGCTTTTTCAAAAGAAATTGGGGATCCAAATAAGCAAGAGGATGAGAAAGGGGAACTTTTCGAACGACCCGCCGTATCTTCTGGGGTACAAAATATTCCGAGTCGGACGAAACATAAGTTACCTCAGGGGCGTTGGCACAGCTCATCTCTGCCTCGTCCTGTGAATGGCTGTTATCAGTAAGGTGAATAAAGAGATCACAAAAAGTAGTCAAATTATACCTCTGAGCCGGATGATTCCGACGGTTCAAACCATTCTTATTGAGGAGTGGTCTTCTTCGTCCTCTTGGCCGAGGCCTTCTTCTTGGTCTTCTTCAAAGGAGGAACATGCTTCTTCTTCCAGAAGTCGGAGTCAGCCTGAAAAGATAAGCCGGCCAGTAGTGATGAATTCCCAAGACATAACTAAACAAAGAGAAGAGACTATGAAGAGTCGCCCTATGTCTGGGGCCGGGTTAATGACACAGAAAGGCGCCAACCCAATGGCGCTGCAAGCTCCTGATGTCTCGTGGACAAGACTTCGGATGAAAGTTGTAATATCATCTTCGGTTAGTGTTGTCCGGCTGAAGCAGAGGGAGTCATCGTACTGGCCCGGATATTCGCACATAAGACGATTTCTCCGGCTCAAGGGCATAATCCTCCAAGAGATCCAGCAGCGAATCAAATCTAATCTTGTCAGTACGTTGGCCATGAGGGCTATAATCTTGGCATGAGTTGGCTCGTACTTTGCCCTTTCAGCAGGTGATAGCCGGCCAGGAAGTTCGGAGGTTGTCTTGAGCCAGGATGGGCAGTAACCCGGCAATGAATGCCCACCCTCTAGGGAGGTATCTTTGCAATAAAACCAAGTCTTATTCCAATTTTTTGGATGACTCGACATCTGAACAGTCGGAAAAGTTATGTCCCGGCGCCTCTGAATGGAAATCCCACCGAGTTCTAAGATTGAGCCGGCCTTCACTTCGGTCTACCGATTCGTGTAAAAAGAACTCCCTGAAGAGACCAACAGACGGTTCAGTTTGTAGATAGACCTCGCTGAGAACTTGGAAGTTACATATGTTTGAGACGGAATGGGGGGCAAGGTCTTGAGGGCGCAGCTTGTAAAAATGAAGGACATCCCGGAAGAATTTTGAGCCGGGGGGTAAGAACCCACATTCAATGTGATCTGAAAAGACAACTACCTCGCCCTCCTAAGGAACAGGCTTCAGTTCATTAACCGGAACCCGCCAATGGATGACCTCTTTGGCAGGAAGGGTGCCCGCGTGTACAAAGTCCATCAGGAACTCTTCCGTGATGCAAGAGCCGACCCAATTGCATGAGTTGGATGCACGAGACATGGTGGAGGCTCAAACAACTACGTAAGATAAGCAATGTGTGGCGAGTCAGGGAACGGCAGATGTCTACAGGCAATTACAAGCTTAAGATCTAAAGATTAAGCCGCCAGGATCCGGCTGGTGAGAGGCGGAATACATGGCGAGTCAAGATTATGAAAAGACAAAGCAAAATTTGGCTAAGTGTGGAAAACAGGTTTTGCAAGGTATCTCTAAGATTGCGGATCTACAAAACAAAGGAAATGTTCCTATTTTAGACCTAGGGACGAACTGACGAAAGCAGAGAAAGTTTAAAAATGGCAGGCGGAGCTGTTGCAAATCTGCGCAGTATTACTATCGGTCTCCTACATAACGCCGCAGTGGGGACAAGATATCGTCAAATGTTCATGGGCTAAGCATGGCCGACATTGAAGGAGGCTCGAGTTCTAAGCGGCGGGAGGAGCTCCATGAAATCCTACTGAAATGGCTACGGATCTAGAGGAAGAAGGACTCACCGGAGACGGCGCGGTGGACACGGAGGGAACTCTGGAACGAACAGGTTCATGCAGCGGCCTCGTCGACAATGATGAGGAGACGGCACCAGAACGAGATGCGCGGGAGCGGAGGCGTCGAAAGGAAGGAGACGACGAGCGAGCGGAGAATAAGGCAATGATGCCCCCCGTGGCCCTATTTAAGAGGAAAAGGTGGAAACAGGTGCAAATATCCAGGCGTCGGAAGTCATTTGACCGAGGCGGAAGCCTCGATTCCTGGACTATCCATTTAATAAGGGAAGATTCGTAGCATGCATCAGAGGATCTTTTTGACAGATTTGACATGATGTCGAGGCGGGTCATTATTTTCTGGGCGACTCGCCGAGGAGTAAGAAGGAGGCTGAAGTGAGCAAGCTCAAATCAACCTAGGGCCAAATGTTGGGGATATAACCCCATGGTGAGACCCGCCCAAAGGGCTCCGGGTCAGACCAGGCAGCTCGTACACTAGCCCAAGAGTGGGTCGTGAAGACTTAAGACCAAGACGCTTGGCGGCTTGACAAGATGGGCCGACCCTTGGCCCGGACGGAGAAGACCCGGGCGAGTAAGCCGCCCGGAGACAACTTGACCAGGAAGGCAAGATAAGGTAGAGATAGAGTCATACATGTGATTGAGAGTCGGTCACGACTTGTATGACCTGTGGTCTTGACCTCCTGTATAAAGGCGAGACCCGGGGTGACTTAGAGATCAGACTATCGAAAACTAGGTCAAGCAATAGCTCCCTTGTAATCGATACACCAAGCAATATATACACAAACAGGACGTAGGCTGTTACCTCGACTTGAGGGGCCGAACCTGCGTAAACTCATGTCCGTCGTCCAAACCAACCCTTTTGAGTCCATCACCTTAACCATGGCCTCGAATCCAAGTCCGTACACCCGGACATCCTGCTGTGATAAAAGCACGACAGCGACCGAAACTGGCCGACCGAGACGGACGCCTCGATTTTCAGGCCGTCAGTTTAATGATGAAAGATCCGTTGTGGTCGTCAGGGAATCTTTTTGGCATATCCAATATGACGTCATGACGGGTCACATTTCTTACTTTCAGGTGATGAAGAGTGAGACTCGCAGCCAAGAAAAATGGACGATTGACATGAGCAAACTCAAATCAACCTGGGGCCTAATGTTGGGGGTATAGCCCCGTGGTGAGACCCGCCTAGGTGGGGCCGGGTCATACCTGGCGGCTCATAAACTAGATCAAGGAAGCTGGGCCTAGAGACATGACCTTAGACATATGGAGGCTTACCAAAATGGGCCAAGGCCAGGCCCAGACGAGAGAAGGCATGAAGACCCGGCGGTTTAAGCCGCCCGGAGACGGCTCGCCTAGGAAGGCAAGGCGGCATAGAGATAGAATCAGATACATTGTAAGAGTCCGTATGAGACTTGTGTAACCCATGGTCTCGACCTCCTATATAAAGGAGAGACCCTGGGCGACTTAGACAGAAACCAACTAATCGAGAACTAGGTCAAGCGAATCCGCTCCCTTGTAATCGATACTCCAATCAATACAACACAAGCGGGACGTAGTTTTTTACCTCTACTCGAGGGGCCGAACCTGGGTAAACTCGTGTCCTTCGTCCCAAGCAACCCCTTTGAGTCCATCACCTTAGCGATGGCCTCGAACATAAGTCCTCGGACATCTGCCGTGACAAAACCATGACAGGTTTGGAATTAAAGGGAAGCTAGCTCCTCGCTTTGTTGGTCCTTTCAGAGTTGTTCGCCAGAGAGGTGAACTTGCATATCAAATAGAGCTTCCTCCAAAATTCGCAAATGTGCATGATGTCTTCCATGTCTCTCAGCTCCAAAGGTGCTTCAAGACTCCTGAGCATACCATTGACCTCCAAGACATTGATCTCTAAGAAGACCTCTCTTATCGTGAGCATCCAGTGGCTATTCTCGAAGAAACTGAGCATAAGACTCGCAACAAATCAATCAAGTTTCTGAAGGTGAAGTGGTCTCATCATTCTATCAAAGAAGCTACTTGGGAACATGAGGATCTTCTCCGTTCCGAATATCCAGAGTTATTTCGTTCCTAGATCTCGGTTCGAGATACTCTTGTAGTGTGGGAGAGTTGTAACATCCCAAGTGGTGCCCTTGCCATTTCGGTCATGTAACCTATGTCAACCTTGTTTCCATGTGTTGAATGATATGATATTGCTCATTGCCATTTCATCTCTTGCATCATGCATCATGTCATCTCATCACCATGTCATGCATAACATATTTTGTGGTGTGCTTCCATGTGACAATTGTTGTGATGTTGTTAGTGTATCTTGTGTGATGTGTGCAAGTGTAGTTACCTCCCTCTCCGTCCCTTATTTTCAAAACTACCTAAACCTTTTTATTCCTTTTGTTTTCTATAGCAGAATCAACTTGCTAAATAATTATGTTAAAAATGTTCATGGTGTAGATAATATTATTTTGGGGTTAGGTGTGTTGCTCTCTTTGGTGTTTGAGATTTGCACTCATGGGGTTTTGATATAAACAGGGACTGGTTGTTTAAAAAGTATTTAATTTGCTTGCCCTAAAGTCAACTTTGTAATTTTATTAAATAGGGCATATTGCCTTTTGTGTCAAAGTATTTTTGTTTTGTCAAAAATGCTTTTCTTTTACTCTAGGGCTTTTTGTCTTGTTTTCTTTTATCTAAAAAAGAAAACCCTCTGTTTTTTTCTGTGAGTGAGAGAGAGAGAGAGAGGCTGGGCCTTTTCCCTCCCACGCGGCCCAGCCCGGCCTCTAGCGGCAACCTGCCCCGCCGTTCGTATCCGTCAGTGTCAGAGAGGAAAGCAGAGAGAGAGCCACCGCCGCTGTGAACTTCAGCCGTCGAGCGTTGTCTTCCCTGGGCCTTTTAAACCCCCTCGGCGTGCGTGCCCCTTCGCCTAGGGTTCCGCGTCCCCCTCCTAGCTCTGCCGCTCCCATCTCCCTCTTTCTCCTGGTTCTCCGTCTTCTTCTGTTAGGTGAGTTTCAGAAAGGGTGAGGTTCAGAGAGCAGAGCACCGGTGCCTTCGGTCGTCATCGTCGCCTCCGGTGGCCCGCTCGTCACCGTCGCAGATGGCGTGGAGCTCGCGGTTGCCGTCTGCGTCCTGTTCCCGGTGCTAGGGGTGAGGAGCACCCCTGCAGTGTCATCTTCTTCCTCGTCTTCCCGGCATCGCCAGAGCTCGTGTTTGTTGGGAGACGTAGTAGTAAATAAAAAAATTCCTACGATCACCAAGATCTATCCATGGACAAACCAGCAACGAGTGGGGAGAGATTGCATCTTCATACCTTTGAAGATTGCTAAGCGTAAGTGTTACAAGAATGCGGTTGGTGCAGTCGTACTCGCAGCGATTCAGATCGCGGTGGATTCTGATCTCAGCGCCGAACAACGGCGCCTCCGCGTTCAACACACATGCAGCCCGATGACGTATCCTATGCCTTGATCCAGCAAGGAGGAAGGACAAGTTGAGGGAGAGAACCGGCAGCACGACGGCGTGGTGACGGTGGAGCTACGTGGACTCCGGCAGGGCTTCACCAAGCGCTACGGAGAACAAGGAAGAGGACGGGTAGGGCTGCGCCGAGAGAGAGAGAAGTCGTGTCTCAAATCATCCCAAACCCTTGCATATATATAGGATGAGGGAGAGGGAGGGCTGCCTTGGCCCCTCCTCCAAGGAGGAGAGCTTCGGCCGAAGCTAGGGAAGAGTCCACCTCCCACAAGGGAGGTGGATCTCCCTCCTTTCAAACTCCTTCTGCCTTATCCCTTGATCTCATGGGCCTTTATAGAAGGTCTTGGCCAGCCCAATAAGGGCCGGCACACCTCCTCTAAGGGTCCACAAAGTCCTATGGTCGTCACACCCCTCTTGGGGGTCCTCCGGCACCCTCCCGACACTCCCGGTACACTACCGATGAGCACGAAAACTTTCCGGTGACCAAAAATGGACTTCCTATATATCAATCTTTACCTCTGGACCATTCTGGATCTAATACGGGACTCCGAACAACCTTCGGTAATCACGTATACCATTTCCCTATAACCCTAGCGTCATTGAACCTTAAGTGTGTAGACCCTACGGGTTCGGGAGACATGTAGACATGACCGAGACACCTCTCCGTTCAATAACCAACATCGGGATCTGGATACCCATGTTGGCTCCCACATGCTCCACGACGATCTCATCGGATGAATCACGATGTCGGGGATTCAATCAATCCCGTATACAATTCCCTTTGTCTATCGGTATGATACTTGCCCGAGATTCGATCGTCGGTATCTCCATACCTTGTTCAATCTCATTACCGGCAAGTCTCTTTACTCATTCCGTAATACATTATCCCATGACTAACTCCTTAGTTACATTGAGCTCATTATGATTATGTCTTACCGAGTGGGCCCAGAGATTCCTCTCCGTCACACGGAGTGACAAATCCCAGTCTCAATTCGTGCCAACCCTACACACACTTTAGGAGATACCCGTAGTGCACCTTTATAGCCACCCAGTTACGTTGTGACGTTTGGCACACCCAAAGCATTCCTACGGTATCCGGGAGTTGCACAATCTCATGGTCTAAGGAAACGATACTTGACGTTGAAAAGCTTTAGCAAACGAACTACACGATCTTGTGCTATGCTTAGGATTGGGTCTTGTCCATCACATCATTCTCCTAATGATGTGATACCGTTATCAACGACATCCAATGTCCATGGTCATGAAACCATGACCATCTATTGATCAATGAGCTAGTCAACTAGAGGCTCACTAGGGACATGTTGTGGTCTATGTATTCACACATGTATTACGGTTTTCGGTTAACACAATTATAGCATGAACAATAGAAAATTATCATGAACTAGGAAATACAATAATAACCATTTTATTATTACCTCTAGGGTATATTTCCAATAGTCTCCCACTTGCACTAGAGTCAATAATCTAGTTACATTGTGATGAATCGAACACCCATAGCAATCTAGTGTTGATCATGTTTTGCTCGTGAGAGAGGTTTAGTCAACGGATCTACGACATTCAGATCCGTATGCACTTTACAAATATCTATATCTCCCTCCTGAATGTAATCACAGATGGAGTTGAAGCGGTGCTTGATGTGTCTTGTCTTCTTGTGAAACCTGGGCTCCTTCGCAAGGGCAATAGCTCCAGTGTTGTCACAGAATAGAGTCATCGGGCCCGACGCACTTGGAATTACTCCTAGGTCGGTGATGAACTCCTTCATACGAACTCCTTCCTTTGCTGCTTCCGAAGCAGCTATGTACTCCGCTTCACATGTAGATGCCGCCACGACGCTTTGCTTGCTGCTGCACCAGCTGACTGCCCCATCATTCAAAACGTACACGTATCCGGTTTGCGACTTGGAGTCGTCCGGATCTGTGTCGAAGCTAGCATCGATGTAACCCTTTACGACGAGCTCTTCGGCACCTCCATATACGAGAAACATGTCCCTTGTCCTTTTCAGGTACTTCAGGATATTCTTGACCGTTGTCCAGTGTTCCGCTCCGGGATCACTTCGGTACCTCCCCACCAAACTTATGGCAAGGTTCACATCAGGTCTGGTACACAGCATGGCATACATAATAGAGCCTATGGCTGAAGCATAGGGGATGACACTCATATCTTCTCTATCCTTTGCCGTGGTCGGGCATTGAGTCGTACTCAATCTCACACCTTGTAACATAGGCAAGAACCCCTTCTTGGACTGATCCATATTGAACTTCTTCAATATCTTTGCAAGGTATGTGCTTTGTGAAAGACCTATGAGGTGTCTCGATCTATCTCTATAGATCTTAATACCTAATATGTAAGCATCTTCTCCAAGGTCCTTCATTGAAAAACACTTATTCAAGTAGGCCTTTACACTTTCCAAGAGTTCTATATCATTTCCCATTATCAGTATGTCATCCACATATAATACGAGAAATGCTACAGAGCTCCCACTCACTTTCTTATAAATACAGGGTTCTCCATAAACCTGTACAAATCCAAATGCTTTAATCACCTCATTAAAGCGAATGTTCCAACTCCGAGATGCTTGCACCAGCCCATAGATGGAGCGCTGGAGCTTGCATACTTTGTTAGCATCTTCAGGATCGACAAAACCTTCCGGCTGCATCATATACAGTTCTTCCCTAAAGAAACCATTAAGGAAAGACGTTTTGATGTCCATTTGCCAGATCTTATAATCATAAAATGCGGCAATTGCTAACATGATTCGGACAGACTTCAGCATCGCTACGGGTGAGAAAGTCTCATCATAGTCAATTCCTTGAACTTGTCGATAACCCTTAGCGACAAGCCGAGCCTTATAGACGGTTACATTACCATCCGCGTTAGTCTTCTTCTTAAAGATCCATTTATTTTCAATGGCTCGCTTATCATCAGGCAAGTCCACCAAAGTCCATACTTTGTTCTCATACAAGGATCCTATCTCGGATTTCACGGCCTCAAGTCATTTGTTGGAATCCGGGCCCGCCATTGCTTCTTCATAGTTCAAAGGTTCACCGTTGTCCAACAACATGATCTCCAGGACAGAGTTGTCGTACCACTCTGGTGCGGAATGTGTCCTAGTGGACCTTCGACGTTCAATAGTAACTTGATCTGAAGTTTCATGATCATCATCATTAACTTCCTCTCCACCCAGTGTAGGCTCCACAGAAACAACTTCTTGTGCTGCGCTACTCTTCGGTTCGAGTGGAGGTACAGTTACCTCACCAAGTTCTATTTTCCTCCCACTTACTTCTTTCGAGAGAAACTCTTTCTCGAGAAAGGATCCATTCTTGGTAACAAAGACTTTGCCCTCGGATCGTAGGTAGAAGGTATACCCAATAGTCTCTTTGGGATATCCTATGAAGACGCACTTTTCCGCTTTGGGTTCGAGCTTCTCAGGTTGAAGTTTCTTCACATAAGCATCGCATCCCCAAACTTTTAGAAACGACAGCTTAGGTTTCTTTCCAAACCATAATTCATACGGTATCGTCTCAACGGATTTTAACGGTGCCCTATTTAAAGTGAATGCGGCAGTCTCTAATGCATATCCCCAAAATGATAGCGGTAAGTCAGTAAGAGACATCATAGATCGTACCATATCTAATAGAGTGCGATTACGATGTTCAGACACACCATTTCGCTGAGGTGTGCAAGGCGGCGTGAGTTGTGAAACAATTCCACATTTCCTAAGGTGCTTGCCAAACTCGTGACTTAAATATGCTCCGCCACGATCAGATCGTAGGCACTTTATTTTCCTTTCATGTTGATTCTCTACCTCACTCTGAAATTCCTTGAAACTTTCAAAAGTTTCAGACTTATGTTTCATTAAGTAGACATACCCATATCTACTCAAGTCATCAATGAGGGTGAGAACATAACGGTATCCACCACGAGCCTCGACACTCATTGGACCGCATACATCGGTATGTATTATTTCCAACAAGTCAGTTGCTCGCTCCATTGGTCCGAAGAACGGAGTCTTGGTCTTCTTGCCCATGAGGCATGGTTCACACGTGTCAAATGGTTCGAAATCAAAAGACTCCAAAAGTACGGTAGTTGCACAATCTCATGTTCTAAGGAAACAATACTTGACATTGAAAAGCTTTAGCAAACGAACTACACGGTCTTGTGCTATGCTTGGGATTGGGTCTTGTCCATCACATTATTCTCCTAATGATTTGATCCCATTATCAATGACATCCAATGTCCATGGTCATGAAACCGTGACCATCTATTGATCAACGAGCTAGTCAACTAGAGGCTCACTAGGGACATGTTGTGGCCTATGTATTCACACATGTATTACGGTTTCCAGTTAACACAATTATAGCATGAACAATAGACAATTATCATGAACTAGGAAATACAATAATAACCATTTTATTATTGCCTCTAGGGCATATTTCCAACAGCGTCGTCTTCTTCCTCTGCTCCTCCCTGCTCCGAGCGTAGTCGTCGCCCCCCCCCCCCCCCGTGAGCATCTGTGCATCCCCTCCTCTCCACATCTCTCTTCTCATAGCCGTAGCGTAGCGTTGCATTTCGTCGCCGTAGTGTTCGTCATCGCCGCTGGCCGGGCAAGTCGTGGTCTTGAGGGCCTCGCCTCTGTCCCCCTCGTCGCGAGACGAGCAGAGGAATGCATACCCCGTGGGTTCCGCAGCTCCCACAGGACATTTGCCTTGCTGGAGTGCCCCTCATAGCCGGAATTTTGCTGTTGCCGTCCCGCTATCGCAGGTGTTGTGTTCTTTAGTTTCGTCAGTTATATCTGGGGTGAGTTAGTAGTTATTCAGCAAAGACCCTCTTTGGTCAGTAGCCACTCGTAGCGTAGTGGCATTCGACTCGGGCGTCGACCCTGCGGTCGTGGGTTTGAACCTCGGCTCACCCCCTTTTTCTCCTGTTTTCGGATTGGCTGCAGGTGCGTGTGTGGTGTTCGGATCCGGTGTGGCAACACCCGGATCCCGTGTGGCTGTGTTGCTAGTGCGTGTGTGCCAGTGTGTGCTTGGTGTGTGCAAGATCTCCTGTGGCCAGGAAGGATCTGGTGTGGCTTGGTGTGTGAGTAAGTGTGTGTGTGTGTGTCAAGTGTGTTTGTGTGTGTGTGTGTGTCGTTGTGAGTGTATGACAAGTGGGCCCTGGCCCCACTTGTCATCCACTAGGGGGCCCTGGTGCCTATGCCAGGTGGGCCCCTCCTAAATATTGTTTTCTTTTATTTTGTTTTGTGTTTATATGGTGATAAATAGAATTTGCCTTTTGTAGTATATTCCAAATCTGGTTATTTGCATATTTGAACATGAGCATATTAGGTAAGTTTTCACTTATAGGAATTGTTGGTATTTTGCTAGCTAGTGTTTTGCCATGTTGCTCCATGCAAACATATGAGTGTGATATATGATTTTGGGGTAGAATCACCCAAGGAATTCATTGGTGCAACTTGTTTGGTCATTTGAGAAAGTTTGACAAAATGACATTTTGTCTCAAAGTGCCATTTGTCATTTTAGTTATAATTAATCCATGCATGCTATGATATTTGTGTCAACATGGAAGTGGTAGCCTTTGATGAGTAGAGTGCCATGGTATTTTCTTTTGACATGATAATCTTGCATATAAGTGGGAACCATGCTCCAAAGTGGCTATTGAAATGTTGCTGTTTTCAACATGCTAAATATTTCTAAGTCTGGAAATCTGTTAATATTTTTATGCCATGAAGAGTGGATGCTACCAAGTGATATGTTGTGAATTAGCTCCAGCTCAGTGCTAGTGGTTTGAAGTAGATTTTGTCCTCTACCATCCTGTTAATTTTCATGCCATGAGGTGGTCTCTATCACCATTAGTTTTTGTTGTAAACTTGCTATCAGCTTAACTCGGATTCCAGGAAACTGTAATTTTCACTAAGTCCCTAGAATCTATTTCATCATGCCAACTTGTGAGCTTCATGCTTATTGAATGTGCTTACTTTCCATTTTGTGTAGTTGGATGATTGGATAATCATGCTATGTAGTTTCTGTAAATGCCTTGTTTGTGGTTGGAGACTTCCTGTAGCTCTATATATTTGCTGTGAAAGTTGCTATGTTGCTGTTTTGTGACAGATTGTTTGTTTTAGTGTTTTGTGACTTGTGGGAGCTATGCTCCATGGAATTGCTTGATCTTTGACTCTATTGTGGTTGGTTTTTCATTGCGTAACCAGGGCTACCTTGGAATTCCAAGGAATAGCCCATGGCCTTCATTGTCTTGTGTTTTTCCTTCGTAACTTGCCGTCAGCGTAGCGTGAGAACCGTAACTTTGTTTCCTATGTTCTACATATGCATTTGTATTGATTTTGCATAAAGCATCCATATTTGCCATGATCATGCATGTTTAAACAACTTAATATGAGGTTCTGTCCAGAATTGTAAACAACTAAACTATTGCATGAGAAACATGACTAGTTTAGGATTGCCATGTGAAATACTTCAAATGAATTATGCATCATCTTGTTTGTGAATTGCACCTTGGTTGGTTGTTTATTATTGCTGTTTCTCTTGGGTAGACACGAGTGTTGAACCTAAGTACGAGGATCCAGGAGAGTACCACTACGAGGACCCCGCTCTTTGTTCTTCTGAAGAACCAACACGCAAGATGATCGTACCCGGATCCCGACACAATTTTTGCTTTGCTAGATGTCTCGCTCTTATTGTTACATATATGTTACCTACCACTTGAATGTCAAGCCTCCTACATTGCCAAGATAGCCTCTAACCCCTCCACATCCTAGCAAACCTTGTTTGGCTAAGTTATCGCTGCTCAGCCCCTCTTGTAGCGTTCTTAGTTGTAGGTGCAGGTTGTTTCCATGTGACAACATGGATATCTGGCATATCACAATATTATCTGCTATTTAATTTATGGCACATATATATCTTGGTATGGTGGAAGGCTTGGCCTTTTGCTCGGTGTTTTGTTCCACTTTTACCGCCATAGTTTCTTGTTACCGGTGTTATGTTTCCATATTTTGCGCTCCTAACATGCTCGAGGTTGTTATGGGGACCCCCTTGATTATTCGGTTGAGATTAAAACTTGTCTGGCAAGACCCAACCTTGCTACTACATTTGCTTAACAACCTAATAAAATTGCATAGGGACTAGCTACCCCATGGATTAATCAACAACCCAGACCACTGCCCCACATGAGTGTTGGTCCAAAATGGCTGTAGCCGGGGCCACCAACGGGTGTGTCAGCTGGAAACTTAGCCCATCCGTCTTGTCCTGAGAATGAGATACGCGGCACTTATCGGGTTCGTCGACACGTCGGGAGGTCTTGCTGGACTTGTTTTACCTTTCTCGAGTGGCTTGCGTGAGGGACTCCGATTTTCTTCGGGCTATCTCGAGGTGTCGGAATTCCTTTGGGGTTGCCTAGGATGATCACGAGATCCATGGTCGAGGTTATTCCCACGGAGTGTGGTTAATTTATGATGGACTAGTTGGAGCACCCCTACAGGGTTAAATCTTTCGGAAAGCCGTGCCCGCGGTAATGTGGCAACTTGGGTATTTGTTTAACACCTTGTTATAGTTAACTTGAAGTAACCTCTAATAAAATACACCAACTGTGTGAGTAACCGTGATCGTCTCTGCTCGTGAACATGAACCGATAGAGAACATGATGGGGTTATGTTTGACGTAAGTAGGTGCTTAGGATCTCTTAGAGGTCATTCTAGTTCTTGGTCGTTATCGTAGACCATTCATGTACTCATAAGATTAGCCACCATAGATGCTTAGTGCTGCTACAAACTAAACACTTATCCCCCATCCAACCTATAAGCTTGAATAGTCTCGGTACCCGGGCGCGAGATTGCTGAGTCCCTGTGGCTCACAGATTACTACAACAAATACATGTGCAGGTGCAGATGAGATCGTGCCAGATGATGTGATGCAGCTCCAGTGGGAGTATGACGAGGAGCGTGGCAGGATGTACGTCACATATCCAAACGAGTAGAGTGGTCGTGGTTGTGATCTTTGGGGCTAGCATGCCACTGTCATTCCATCATTTTATCATTTGTTTTCGTCCGTAGTCGGACCCTGTCTTGGATTGATGTTTTAATAAATTGTGTGGAATTGTAATTTAGTATGTGGCGAGTGTAAGCCAACTCATGGACTCTTCTCTTCATAAATGTATGTAATGATACTGAACTTGCGAAACGACTGGATGCGCCTCTATCCCTATCGAGCCCACGTGCCAAATATGGATAGGCGCGCATCTTGGGCTCCGTATCGTAAAACACGATGAACTCTTCTCTCTGATGTTTTCCTCGACAAATAAGGTTATATGGAGCTAGAGAGGAGGTTGGAGGAGCCGCGGGGAGCCCACAAGCCTGCCCAGCGCGGCCAGGGGGTGGTCGCGGCTAGCAGGCTTGTGGCCTGCTGGTGGCCCCCCTCTGGTTAATTCTTGCGCCAGTATTTTGTATTAATTCCAAAAATATTCTCCGTAAATTTTCATGGCGATCCGAGAACTTTTATTTCTGCACAAAAATAACACCAATGCAATTCTGCTGAAAACAGTGTCAGTCCGGGTTATTTCCATTCAAATCATGCAAATTAGAGTCCAAAACAAGGGTAACGAGTTTGGAAAAGTAGATACGTTGGAGACGTATCAACTCCCCCAATCTTAAACCTTTTCTTGTCCTCAAGCAATTAAGTTGATAAACTAAAAGTGATTAAGATTTTTTTTTACAAACTCTATTTGATCTTGCTATTGTAAATATGTCTAACTTATGTTCAGATTTTCAGCAAAGATTATAAACTAACCACATTCACAATAACATTTAGGTCTCACATTTACTCATGTCAATGGCATAACCAACTAGCGAGCAATAATAAAACGTTTCGGATGATAACAATTTATAAAAATAAGCATAATACAATATGACATAATGGTATCTCGCTAGCCCTTTCTGAGACCGCAAAACATAAATGCAGAGCACCTCTGGAGAACAAGGACTGACTAAACATTGTAATTCACAGTGAGAGAGATCCAGTCATGCTCACAATCAACATCAATTAATAGAAAGGCATACAAATGACAATGGTGCTCTCTAACTAGTGCCTTTTATAAGAGGATGATGACTCAACAATAAAGTAAATAGATAAGCCCTTCGCAAAGGGAAGCATTGATTTGCAGAGGTGCCAGAGCTCAAGCTTTTAAAACAGAGATAGGTAATGATTTTGGAGCGGTATGCTTTCGTTGCTCACATAATGACCAAGAGGTTTTCAATATCTTCCATGCTAGATACATTATAGGCGGTTGCCAAACAAAATGGTAAAGTTTTTTACTCCCCCTCCACCAATCAGTCACACTCCACGGCGGGATGAATTCATGGGTACCGTCCATACAAACACATTCCTGAGGGAGTTTTGTTTCATTATATTTCGCTTTTTATTTCGAGCATGGAACTGGGAATCCCGATTACCAGCCACTTTCTCGTGAATGATAGTGAATCAACACATATCGTGAGAATAACCCACCTATCATGGAAGATACTGACAACCCCCAGTCGCCACATGAGCGATTTGGGCATACAAAACAGAAGGTTTATTTGAAGGTTTAAAGTTTAGCACATAATAATTTACTTGGAACGTCAGGTAAATATCGCATATAGGTAGATATGGTGGACTCATATGGAACAACTTTGGGTTTATTGAGATGGATGCACAAGCAGTATTCCCGCTTAGTACAAGTGAAGGCTAGCAAAAGAGTGGGGAGCGAACTAGAGAGCGACACAATCATCAACATGCCTTGAGATTAACCAACATTGAATGCAAGCATGAGTAGGATATAATTCACTATGAACACAAATATCGTGGAGGCTATGTTAATTTGTCTCAACTACATGCGTAAGCATGTGCAAAGTCAAGCCAGTTGAATCATCCAGAGGAGGATACCATTCTATCATACTACATCACAACCATTTTAATGCGCATGTTGGCACTCAAGACGAACCATTATCCACTCTTAGCTAATTAAGCATGGCATGAATAACTATAATATCTAATTTTTATTGCAAACATGGTCAACCCATAATGTACTGAATTCAGAACGATGAGCTAATCATATTTGCAAAAGCAAGATAGGTCGAGTTCATACCAGCTTTCTCCATCTCAATCTTTTCATCAGATATCGTCATTATTGCCTTTCACTTGCACGACTGAACGATGTGAATAATAATAAGAGTGCACGTGCATTGGTCTAAGCTGGAATCTACAAACAATAAACCAAAGGAGAAGACAAGGCAGTATGGGCTCTTTGTAAGATAAACAATAATGCATATGAGAGCCACTCAACACGTCATCGTGGTCTTCTCCTTACGACCCAAAGAAAAGAAAGAAAAGTTATTTACATGTGAAAGATCCCAACAAGCAAAAATAAGAACGAGAAATATTTTTGGGTTTTCTCTTTAATGCTACAACTAAGCAACTAGGAAATAAACCTAGAACTATTTTTTTATATTTTTCTCAAAGTTAATTAAACACACTAGAAGAAAGCAAAACAATAATATAAACTATCATGGATAGTTCAATGAAAAGTATGAACACCGACAACTGAAATAAGTGTGTGAACATGAATGTAATGTCGATGAGAAATACATACTCCCCCAAGCTTAGGTTTTGGCCTAAGTTGCTCTAGGGCCATGGCTGGAAATAACCTTCTCCGGGGTATCCGGAGGACACTAAGGGTTCCACTGATTAGAGATCTCCTGTGGCTCCCACTGAAAAACGGGGTCTGATATGGATCCAGAGCCGATGCTAGCTCAGGTGCTGGGGGTTGCTCTAAACCCCAATATTGGTAGTTGTCATCGGGCATAACAGTGTACCTGCCTGAATGAATATCGAACAGAGATGGAGCAAACGGAGTAATAATCTCACAAGTACCCTAACTAAATACTAAGTTGTAAAGTAGCCTCCTATCATCATTCTTCTTAATAAAATCATGGGCTACCATACGGTCATAATCTAAAAACTTTGTGAGTATCAGCTTTTCATCTTTCTCGTGAAGCCTAAAGGGTATCTCAAAATATTTAGATAAACGAGATGCATAGATACCTTCGAATATGGGCCCATTCGAACGGTTGGTGTTCAACCGTTGGGCCACCATAGCGCCTAGACTAAAAGTTCTATCATCAAGTAAAGCATGGCGCAAAATAGCAAGGTCAGGAGCACTAAGGCTACCACTCTCCCAGCAATCAACTAAACATCTTCCCGCAAATAATGAATAATAGTGTAGCACAGGAAAATGTAAACTAGTTGCTCGTGCCTTTGACATGCCTCTCTCTTCTCCTAGAGTGACCGAGGCAATAAAATCTTCCATGTCTCAAGGACTTGGTTCCTTGATGCTACCCTTGTAGGGTATCTTGCAACGTTTTGAAAAATCATAAAGATTCATTTTCTTAGGCACGTCATATAAATGAAATTCTACTGTAGGGGGGTCTTACCTAGGATGAAAGTGAAAATTTTGCACAAAGGTGTTAGTGAGCAAAAGGTATTGGTCACACTTATCGTTGAGGAAGTCAGTGATTCCAGCATACTCGGCCAAATAATAGAAATCTGCATATATTCCAGCCACCCTCAAGAATGTGTCACACGGCCATTCACATGGTCGGATTTCTACGACGCGAGGAAGATTGTATTTGGGTTTCTCCTTCATTTCATTCTCATCTCCCTTAGAACCTTGGCTTGAAGATCCTCTTAGCAACCTTCTCAACATTTCTGAAAAATTCTGAAATTTTTAGTGAGTGAAAATAAAGGTGAACAAAGCTCAACAACACTCATAGCAACTACTCCCTGAAGTGCCTAGAGACCATATCATGCATCAAAACTACTTGGGACCATAAAAAATTGACATGCAAGCTCAAGAACAGGGTCACCATAGCAGCAAAAATTTGCAATATAAAAGGCACTAGAACAAAAACTAATTGGACCATTGGAGGAGTAACATGCCGGTGAGTAATCCCCTAAAACAGTTTTGCAAATGGAGCTTTGAGCAAGGAGATCGAAAATGGCAGCAAGATGAGATAGAACACAGGTTTGAGCAATGGTGGGATTTTTTCTGGAGGAAGATGAAGTGAATGGGTGCTGGAATAAGTGGAGGGGGGCCATGTGGGACCCACAAGCTTGCTAAGCACAGCCAGGGGGTGGCCGCGCCCTACAGGCTTGTGGCCCACTAGTGCAGCCCCCTGATGCATTCTTAGTCAAAAAAATTCTAAAATATTCTAGAAAAAATCATACTAAATTTTCAGGGGATTCTGGGAACTTTTATTTTCAGGTCAATTTTCTATTGCACGGAAAACTCAGAAAACAGAAAAAACAATAGTATTTTAACTTAATTTCATCTAGGAAACAGAAAGTATCACTTAGGTGCAGGAAGTTGTGCTTTCTTAATTCATCCATCTCATGCTCCTCAAAAGGAATCTATCAATAAGGTTGATCAAGTCTTATTATCGAACTTCTTTCGAATGACATGAAACCGAAGAATTTTCGAATAACACTAAGTTACCTCAATGGGGATATGCATTTCCCCAACAATAAGTATATCATATTTCTTCTTGACAGTAGGAAGAGGGAACTCAAAGTCTCCACTAATAATTGTTGAAATTTTTTCAATAGAGTTGATACTATGAACTTGAGGTTGTTTCTTCGGAAAGTGTACCGTATGCTCATTACCATTAATATGAAAAGTGACATTGCCCTTGTTGCAATCAATAACAGCCCCTGCAGTATTCAAAAAGGTTCTACCAAGGATGATTGACATACTGTCGTCCTCGGGAATATCAAGAATAACAAAGTCCGTTAAGATAGTAGCATTTGCAACTACGACAGGTACATCCCCACAAATACTGATAGGTAGAGCAGTTGATTTATCAGCCATTTGCAAAGAGATTTCAGTAGTTGTAAACTTATTCAAATCAAGTCTACAATATAAAGAGAAAGACATAACACTAACACCAGCTCCAAGATCACATAAAGCAGTTTTAACGTAATTTCCTTTAATAGAGCATGGTATAGTAGGTACTCCTGGATCTCCTAGTTTCTTAGGTATTCCACCTTTAAAAGTATAATTCAAAAGCAAGGTGGAAATCTCAGCTTCCGGTATCTTTCTTTTATTTGTGACAATGTCTTTCATATACTTAGCGTAAGGAGATATTTTCAAAATATCAGTCAAGCGCATACGTAAAAAGACAGGTCTAAGTATTTCAGCAAAGCGCTCAAAGTCCTCATCATCCTTTTTCTTGGATGGTTTAGGAGGAAAGGGCAGGTTTTCTGAACCCATGGTTCTCTTTCTCTACCATGTTTCCTAGCAATGAAGTATCTTTTATCATATCTTTTACTCTTAGGTTGTGGGTTATGTTTCAATTGTCTACTAACATAGGCATTGAAATTTTCTTGCTTCACAATAAAATTATCAAATTCATCAAAGCATTGGCTGGCAGGCTTATTATAAGGGATATCTCTTTCATCAAATCTTCCGAGAGAATTTACCTCTACTACCTGTGTCGGGTTATCAAGACCATGTATTTCTTCAATAGGTGGTAGATTCTTAACATCTTCAGCTTTAATACCCTTTTCTTTCATACATTTCTTTGCCTCCTGCATATCTTCAGGACTGAGGAATAGAATACCTCTTTTCTTCGGAGTTAGCTTTGGAGGTTGTCCGGGAATAGTCCAATCATTATCGTTTCTAAATATTCTATTCAATAGTAATTCTCCTTGTTCAATAGTTCGTTCCCTGAAAACACAACCAACACAACTATCTAGGTAGTCCCTAAAAGCATCAGTTAGTCCATTATAGAAGATATCAAGTATTTCATTTTTCTTGAGAGGATGGTCAGGCAAATCATTAAGCAATTGGGGAAGCCCCCCAAGCTTGTGGGAGACTCTCTTCTTCAACTTGCACAAAGTTAAATATTTCCTGCAAGGCATCTTGTTTCTTATGGGCAGGAAAATATTTTTCAGAGAAGTAATAAACCAATTCCTGGGCACTACGCACACAACCAGGAGCAAGAGAACTAAACCATTTCTTATCATCAACCTTTAATGAGAAAGGAAATAACTTAAGAATATAGTAATGGTGATTTTTTTCCTCATGAGTAAATAGGGTGGCTATATCATTCAATTTGGTAAGATGTGCCACGACAGTTTCCGATTCATAACCATGGAAAGGATCAGATTAAACCAAAGTAATTAACTCAGGATCGACAGAGAATTCATAATCCTTATTAGTAACAAAGATGGGTGAAGTGGAAAACTTTGGATCATATTGCATTCTAGCATTTAGAGATTTTTCCTTCCACTTGCAAAGCAATTTCTTAAGATCATCTCTATCCTTACAAGCAAGAAAGTCCGTAGCTACCTCTCCTTCCATAACATAACCTTTAGGTGTATTAGGCAATTCATATCTAGGAGAGCTAGGTCTAGCAGGTGAATCATAGTGTTCAGTTTCAATAATTTCATCAGATTCAACAATATTATCAGTTTCAGCATTAGCTCTAGCAATTTGTTCATCAAGAAATTCACCCAGTGGCATAGTATGATCAAAAAAGTATTTTCATAAGCATCATGCATAACAGAAGTAGCATCATCGATTACTTGCAACATATGAGAATTATTGGCAGGTGGTGGTGTCGCAAACTTACTCAAAATAGAAGGTGAATCAAGTGCAGAGCTAGATGGCAGTTCCTTACCTCCCCTCGTAGTAGAGAAATAGATCTTGGTTTTTGGATCTTTCAGATTCTTCATAGTGATCAACACATATATATCCCAAGTGACTCAGAGAATAAGGCTATGCTCCCCGACAACGGCGCCAGAAAAAGGTCTTGATAACCCACAAGTATAGGGGATCACAAATGTTTTCGAGGGTAGAGTATTCAACCCAAAATTATTGATTCAGCACAAGGGGAGCCAAAGAATGTTCTTGAGTATTAGCAGCTGAGTTGTCAATTCAACCACACCTGAAAGACTTAATATCTGCAGCAAAGTATTCAGTAGCCAAGTAATATGGTAGTAACGATAACGGTGGAAAGTGATAGTAGAAGATTTGTAGTGATTGTAACAGTAGCAACGGAAAAGTAACTGAACGAAGATCAATATATGCAAAGCTCGTAGGCAATGGATCAGTGATGGATAATTATGTCGGATGGCATTCATCATGCAACAGTTATAACATAGGGTGACACAGAACTAGCTCCAATTCATCAATGTAATGTCGGCATGTATTCCCTATATAGTCATACATACTTATGGAAAAGAACTTTCGTGACATCTTTTGTCCTACCCTCCTATGGAAGCGGGGTCCTATTGGAAACTAAGGGATATTAACGCCTCCTTTTAATAGAGAGTCGGACCAAAGCATTAGCACTTAGTGAATACATGAACTCCTCAAACTATGGTAATCACCGGAAAGAATCCCAGTTATTGTCACCCTGGGGATGCGGATCATAACTCGTAATAGGTGTCTACAACTTGCAAGATAGGACCAAGAACACACATATATTCATGAAAGCATAATAGGTTTACATCTCAAATCATGGCACTCGGGCCCTAGTGATAAGCATTAAGCATAACAAAGTCATAACAACATCAATCTCAAAACATAGTGGATACTAGGGATCAAACCCTAACCAAACTAACTCGATTACATGACAAATCTCATCCAACCCATCACCGTCCAGCAAGCCTACGATGAAATTACTCACGAACGGTGAGGAGCATCATGGAATTGGTGATGAAGGATGGTTGATGATGACGAAGGCGTCGATTCCCCCTCTCCGGAGCCCAAAACAGACTCCAGATCTGGTCTCCCAAGGAAGAACTGGTGATGGTGGCGGCTCTGTATCGTGAAACGTGATGAAGTCTTCTCTATGATTTTTTTCTCGACAAATAGGGTTATATGGAGCTGGAGAGGAGGTCGGAGGAACCATGGGGGGCCCACAAGCCTGCCCCGTGCGGTCAGGGGGTGGCCGTGGCTAGCAGGCATGTGGCCTACTGGTGGCCCCCCACTCGTTAATTCTTGCGCCAATATTTTTTATTAGTTCCAAACTTATTCTCCGTAAATTTTCAGGGCGATCCGAGAACTTCTATTTCTGCACAAAAATAACGCCAAGGCAATTCTGCTGAAAACAGCATCAGTCCGGGTTAGTTCCATTCAAATCGTGCAAATTAGTGTCCAAAACAAGGGCAAAAGTGTTTGGAAAAGTAGATACGTTGGAGACATATCAGTGCCGATCCCTGCCGAAGGCGGACATGGGGCCCGCCGACTATCGAGCATGAGGCGCTGCGAGGCACGGATGGAGGGTCTGCCGGCTGATGGGCATGGAGCCCTGTCGAAGGCGGACACGGGGTCCGCTGGTCGATGGGCGTGGAGCCATGGCGAGGGCGGACGCGGGGTCTGCAGGCTGTGAAGCACGGGGCGCTGCCGGGTGCGGATGCTGGGTCTGCCGGCTGATGGCCGCAGAGCCCTACTGAAGGTGAACGCGGGGTCCGTCGGCTGTCAAGCGCAAGGCGCTGCCGGGCGCGGACGGAGGGTCCACCGACTGATGGGCGTGGAGCCCTGCCGAAGGCGGGCGCTGCCGGGCGCAGACAGAGGGTCCGCCAGCTGATGGGCACGGAGCCCTGTCGAAGGCGGACGCGGGGTCCGCCGGTCAATGGGCGTGGAGCCCTGTCGAGGGCGGACGCGGGGTCTACCGGCTATCGAGCGCGGGGTGCTACGGGGCACGGATGCGGGGTCCGTCGGCTATCGAGCGCGGGGCGCTGCCAGGCACGGACGCGGGGTCCGTCGGGTGATGGGCGCGGAGCCCTGCCGAAGGCAGACGCTGGGTCCGCCAGCTGTCGAGCGCGAGGCACTGCCGGGTGCGAACGGAGGGTCCACGGCTGATGGGTGTGGAGCCCTACCAAAGGCGGACATGGGGTCCGCCGGCTGTCGAGCGCGAGGCATGGCCGGGCGTGGACATAGGGTCTACCAACTGATAGGCATGGAGCCCTGCCGTGGGCGGACAAAGGGTCCGCCGGCTGTTGAGCGCGAGGCTCTGTCAAGGGCTGACGTGGGGTCTGTCGGCTGATGGGCGTGGAGCCCTGCTGGGAGTAGCCTCTGGGCGAGAAGGTTTCTCATGGAAATGATCGTGCAGAAGATAAGGTTAAGTCGGCGCAGAAATATCAAATATTTGATTTTGGTAGTGCGAGTTTGTGTAGAGTGTGCCGACTTGGGTTCGTCCGAGCCCCCTTAGGTCTTTTTCATGTTCTCTCCGCTCTTTGGCTTTTGCTCTTGCTAGCCAGACAACCGGAGCCGGTCTGTAGCTGAGACAAAGAGTGGGCCGCTGAATGGAGCGTGCAGTACTCGGACCCAGGGAGCAGGCTCGACCGAGTAGATACTCATAAATGAAATGACCGGGTCGCCCAAGCCGTTTTCCCGGGCTTCTTTTCGCGTGTGGTGACCTCCAGCTTTTGCCCTCACTAGCCGGAAAGTCGTAGTGCGGTCTGTAGCTGAGACAAAGAGTGGGACTTCGGTCCCATGCACACTACTAAGGCGTCTCGTGGGAACGAACGTATCGGGCCAAGCGGCCAGCCCCGAGCCGAGACTAGCTCGCGCCTGGGCGAACAATAAAGCACCAGAATAAATGCGAAGACGCCCCCTCCCGAGGGTCGTTCGGGGTTATTTGTTTCGTGTGTACGACGGAAGGATATGCGGGTGGAGATCTCACATTGCTTTTGGGTGCCGGCAAGGCGGTTTTGTCGATGTCGGTCAACGCTGTTTGTAGCCGACGTGGTCCTGCTAACGCGCACGAGGCACTGCCGGGTGCGGACTTGGGGTCCGCCGGTTGATGGGCACAAGGCGTTGTCGGGCACGGACGCGGAGTCCACCGGTTGATGTGCTTTAGGTGCTGGCGGGGGCGGACGCGGGGTCCACCAGATGATGGTTGCGGAGCCCTACTGGGCGTGGACGCGGGGTTCGCTGGCTGATGAGAGCGATGCACTGCCAGGCACGGACGTGCGGTCTGCTGGCTGGTGTGCGTGAGGCGCTGCCGAAGGCGGATGTGGGGTTCGCTGGCTGATGAACGCGAGGCGCTGCTGAAAGTAGCCTCCGAGCCTCCGGGCGAGGGGGCTCATTGGTTTTTGGTGCCAGCGAGGTGGTTGTCATTGATGACAACCAGCGGTCGGCCTGGAGACGGTGCGGCTTTTACCAGCGTGGCGCGCCGGCCGCACCCGCTGGGTGTCGCCTGCTGGGTGTAGCCTCCAGGGCGGTTGATGGAGGTCCCGATGAGCCAGCCCTGACCGGCCAGCGTCGAAGTGGAAGAGCGACGGAGCCGACTCCCCAGCATGCCCGGTGTCGAAGTAGACGGGCAGGCCAGCCGGTCAGCTGGCCGGACGGCGAAGCGGACAGGCATGCCAGCCGGTCGAGCGGCGACGCGAGACCGAGGACACGGATGAGCGGACCAGTTGGCATGGGTAGACGGGCGTAAAATGCTTTTTTCTCTTCCTTTTGGTCGGCCGTGGGCAGCCGGACGCAAAGTCTCTCTCTTTTTTAGGGCGGTCCCACCGCCAACCGGCCACGCACTACCACTCACATGCAAGCATGCATGCAAATGCATTTTTCTTTTCTTCCGACTCACACCACATCAGCCGGTCCCCCTCTACTTTTGCCCCTCCTAGGCAACAAGCCGCACAGAGCCACGAGAGCCACACGGGAGACGGCAGGAGCGCGATGGGGGAGATGACAGCGGCGCGATGGGGGAGCCGGCCGAGGCGGTGAGCGGCCGGGCCAGGGCCGAACTGGCGCGGGCGAGGAGGCGGAGTGGCGGGAGCTGGGGCCGACCAAAGGCGGCGGGACATGGGGAGTCGGAGCCGAAGCACGGTCGGGTCGCGCGAGCGGCCGGCTAGCAGCGAGCCTGCCGCAGGAGCCTGGTCAGCATGGGAACGCCGGGGAAGGGAGCCGGTCGATGGCGCGCGCAAGCAGGCGGAGTGGGGCGGAGCCGGCTCAGGCGGTTGGCGGCGGAGTGCGGGCACGCCGGAGCCGGGCCGGGCATGGTCAGGCGGCGCGGGTCCTGGCACGCTAAGGTGAGAGGCAGGGGCCGTGCATGGGATTACATGTGTCAGGGAGGATTCTCAGGGCACGCGAGGCGTGAAGCGAGGCGCGGCCGTGGCCGGAGGTAGCGGCTTGCAGGAGCCCGCGGGCAAGGAGGGGGGGGCGGAGCGAGGCACGCGACCACACGGGCGCGAGGAGGCGGAGCCGTTCGCAGCTGGGCGTGGAACCGGCTCAGGAGCGTGCGTGCAGCCATGCGAGCACGAAGCGCGGGTGCGGCGGAGCTGGCCAGAGGAGCAGGGAGGCACAGGTGGCGCGGTGCGGGGCCACGGCCACAGGCGTCACGGGGCGCAGGCGGAGCCGCCGGTGGCGGCACCTGGAGGCGAGCGGGCGGGCTAGAAGAGCCGGCACGACGCGAGCACGTGGGACCGGAGCCAGTCGGATGGAGATGCTGTAGTTGCCCAACATGGTTGAGGGATTGGACCGAGCTGGCCTCCGGGGACGCGGGGCGGAGCCAGACGCGCGGAGGTCGCCGGTCGTGGGAGCCGGCCGGCGCGAGAGCGGTCGGGCACGGGAGCAGCCGGCCATGGGAGGAGGCGGCCGGGCGCGGGAGCCGCCGGCCATGGGAGCCGGCCGGCGTGGGGGTCGGAGGCCCAGAGACGGCGGCCACGGGAGGAGGCGGCCGAGCGCGAGCGCCAACCGCCGCGGGAGCCGCCGAGCGCGGGAGCAGCTCCCTCCGGACGCTAGAGGTGGAGCGGGCACGGGGAGGCCTCGAGCGGAGCAATGCAGGGCTGCCCACAACAGCGAAGACGGCCAGGCGAGGAAGACGTGCACGACCGAGATGGGCGGGTGGATGGGCGCTCGCGTGGACGCGCGTAGCAGCACCTGCTACCTCGTATGGAGTCGCGACACCTGCACCAGCGGCGCGAGGAGGCATACCGGCACCGCTACAGTGGCGGCCAAGGCATGTGGTGGATGGTTGGACGCGAAGCGCAGCGCGACGCGCAAGCGGCTGGTTCGGCGAGGAAACGTAGGGACTCCAAGACGGAATCGGCAGAGCGGCGCGAGACCGTGGAGGCGCCCGGGGCACGGCATCGTAGGGGAACGGAGGGTCATGGCGGCGTGGGCGCACAACCGTGTGGTGGCGGAGCGAGTCCGCGTGTGCGAGGGCCCTCTGCCAGATCGACGCGCGGATGACCGGAGGTGGACGAGGCCGACGACGGGGACGCGCCGTCCCGTGCGGCCGCTCCGGGGGCATGTCGGTGTCGAGCCCCCAAGCGCAGCCGGAGAGACGGCGACATCGCCGTGGTGGTGATGACGAAGAGGGTCCCGCCCGGACCACGGTTCCAAAAGTAGCGGGCCCCACGGACGGCGCCAACTGTCGTTGTTTTCTCACGGGGGTCTCGCGAGACGGCAGATGCCATAGGTAGGCTTATCGAGATGAGGGCGAGGCTGCTGTGGATGATCCGCGACGGGTATGCGAATAACACGCAGTGGTTTACCCAGGTTCGGGGCTCTCTGGAGAGGTAATACCCCCACTCCTGCATATATGTATAACTTTGATATATCTGGTACATGGTTGCTCCTGGAGCTGTTTGGGGAGGAGAGCCATGAGACTTTTTGCCTCATACGTGAGTGTGAGAGTGGGGATGAGAGAATGTGAGGGAAGCTAGCCCCCTTGAGAGAGTGAGAGGGGGCCTTTATATAGGCATGGATGTGTAGCTTGGTACATAAGCTAGAGTGGGTAGCTTACATATCAAGCAGCTTGGGATGTAAGCTACAGTGGGTAGCTTACATGCCAAGCTATATGTAGCTTGTGGACGAAGTTGTGTCTGTCCCCTAGTACACTTTATAAGTCAGTATCTAGGGGACAGGTTACACTATAGATAGTATTATGCGATGCGCGTATAGTGCACTACTACTCGCCACTAGTGCACCAAAACTGGATATGGCCGTGTTATCTGTGCGTGTCCGATGGGACGTCGTAGTTGGCTCCGAGCTGCTGGCTCGCGGGCGCAGCCGGCTGGTCAGAGCAGCCGGCCACGGGTGCGAGTCGGAGCAGCCGGCCCGGGCGGGCGCGCACCCCGTCCGACTCGCATTCTTTGGGGTAACCGGGGGTCATCTCCCCGACACACGCACACAGAGGGGCTGGTGTGTGGGTGTTTACCAGTTTGCCCACACGCCCGTCTCCTCTCCCGCATCCATAGTTGTCAGTTGCCATGTGCTTTGCATGGTACACGGCAACTGCCCTAATATGCTTGTAAGTAGATGGCAACTTTCTCTTTACCCGAACATGTTATTTTATCATGTCTTTTATAGTGTTACATGGCAACTGCCTAGTGTTAATAGATGGCAACTCTTAAAGTTTTCAAATCATGACAACTACAATAGACCAGACCATACATGACAATAACTACAGTTGTCCACCAATGACATCTGACACTTGACCTGAGATGGCAACTACAGTTGAGCAACCATGACAATTGTAGTTGTCAGACATGACAACTATTGTTCAGCAACATGGCAACTGCAGTTAAACGAACATGGAAGAGGGTCGGACCATGGCAACTGCGGGGACGTGTGGTAACTGTCACGCGGGGCGTGTGTGACCGTGAGATAGGAGGCCAGACGTACGAGCGTATGAACGTTATCTATTTTGCCCTAACGTAGATGTGTGGGAGGGACCGCGAGGCAAAAGACGTGACGTGTGGACATTACTTGTTTTGCCCACGTATGAACTGGTTTTGTTAGATACCACACCAAACTTGGGACAAGACTCTTCGGAACTTCCATCGTTCAATCCCGCCTCGCAACTAAAACTGCCAACAAACACCGTTCGTTAGCCATCCCTTTTCCAGTAAACGTCAGGCAGATAGCATTATGGTGATTAAAAAGACGAATATCCGAATCAAAACACAGCTGACGTTTTATGAGCCAAGCCGGACCTGAACTTGTATCGTTACGGGTGCATGCGGAGTCATACATGCAAGCCACGAGAACAGGACACACCGGAGGACTAGTCATAGGCGGTTACACGCAACGCAACAAATAATACTCGGATACAACCCTTTCCCTCCCAACGCACGCCACGCCATGCCCTCCTCCTCTCGCCGCCGTCGCGAGCCCCGTCGGCGCCGCCGCAAGGACGGAACGGCGGAGACGAGGAACTGGGCGGACATGCCGCTGGACGCGATCTTGGCCGTCTTCCAGAAACTCGACCACATCGACATCCTGATGGCCGGTGACCGGGTCTGCAGCTCCTGGCGCCGCGCGGCGCGGGACGAGCCCGCGCTATGGCGCCGCATCGTCATGCGCGGCAACGCGGATCTCTCCTCCTGGATCAACCGTCAGGGGATGGCCTGCGCCGCCGTGCAACGCAGCGCGGGGCAGTGCGTGGCATTCTGCGGCGAGTACGCCGGTGACGACGGGTTCCTCTTGTACCTCGGCGAGCAGTGAGCACCTACGAACTCGATCCCGTGTTAATTCCACTTAATTATTGTTGTCGTACAGAGGTTTATTATTGTGTCTCGTTTAAAATCTAGATTTTGCTACGATTTTCCCTTTATTAGCTAGGCTGGGCATATGGCTTCATCCCTTATCTTTGGATCTGCCTAGTACATATATGCTGGTAACTGCACTTCACATTCAAAAAGTTACATATAACTTTGGTTCTAATGATCATGTCAATTGTTTTCACATTATCTTTCACGTCAAAAAAAAGTTTCTGAAACAATGATAGTTAGTACATTTTTTTGACCCTGTCCCATAAATAATAATGAACGACGATAACTACCACACGTGTGGGCGTTATGGGAGTCTTGCCACACGCCCTGTATGGTGTGTAAGAGAAACAGCCCACACATCTATGTGTGGACAAAACAGTTAACACCCACACGTCCGACCTCCTGTCCTTGCGGCCCGCATGTCCAGCCTGCCACCTCGCGGTCTCACGTGCCCCTGACAGTTGCCATGCTTGCTAAAATCGTGGCAACGGATTGTTTAACTGCAGTTGCCAAGTCTAAACAACCACAGTTGTCATGGTTGCTTAACTGGAATCGCCATGTCTGAACAATTGCATTGCCATGTAACACTAAAAAAACATGGCAACTGCCAGGTGTTTGGGTGTGCGACAACAGTTTCACCCAATTGCCATGTAACGCTGGAAAAGACATGACAACTGTTAGCGTGTGGGTGCGCGACGACAGTTTGACTCAGTTGCCATGTAACACTGAAAAGACATGCACTACCAGGATAAAGCTCTATGCCGATGGCTTAGGCCGTCAGCGTAGGCCCGATTCCCGTCGGCATAGGCTCGTCGGCACCATATATGTCGGCATACCACAAGTCACCGTCGGCACAAAAAAGTCGTCGGCATATATGCTATGCCGACGGTGTCCATACAGAGGTACCGACGGCTTAGGCCGTCGGCATAGCTCCATTGCAAACGGCGTCCGGTAGCGCTGCCGTCAAGAGTGCACCACCCAGGGACAGCCACATGTCCGTCCTATGCCGATGGCCTGGGCCGTCGACTTAGGCTACAAAGATACGTCGACGGCCTAGCCGTCGGCATAGCTTGCCACATGGCAGGCGCTGGTATCCCCTGGGGCGTGCGTATGCCGACGGTTCAGGGCGTCGGCTTAGGCTACAACTATATGCCGACGGCATAGCCGTCGGCATAGCTTGCCACGTGGCAGCCACTGGTAATTCAGAGACCCTCTATGCCGACGGCTATGTCGTTGGCGTAGTTTTGCGCTTTTTTTCTTTTTCCTGGTTCATACAAATTCATTTGAACTCCAAAATAACAGGATATATACAATGAAATTTAATGCACAGCCAACAGCGCCATCACATCGTCACAACCAACACCATCACCATCACATCCTCACAACGAACAACCTAATCATATCAGAAACATAAGCATATCAAGAGCATAAGTTATCTAAAGGCAGAAGTCATCGGAAGTAGCGTAAAAAGACGGACGCCATCTAAAGAGCACTAGTCATTTAAGGAGCACCAGTACGTCCACCTCCAAGGTCGTCAACGCCAAGTTCGCCAAAGCCCAGGTCTTCACTGCTAGCGGCAGCGCTACCGTCTCGGTGGATTGGAGTGACCGGGCTCCGTGACTCGGGAGTGATGTGAACATCGACACCACCACCAACGGATGATCCACCAGTTCCCTGGATGTTTGAAAAGACATGTTGAGTGAATGATATTGTGTTGAATAAACAGTAAGCGGTGGTTGAATAGTTTGGGGATGTACTAACCACCGTTGTTCCCGGTTGTTGTGCTAGAAATTCCTCAAAGGTAAGCAACACTGGTTGTGCTCCTGCAGCTGGTGGTGCTGGTTCCATTTCAGGAATCGTGTCGTTCCTCATGCTCTCAAACACGAGCTGCATGTTAATTGACAAAGCAAACACCAATGTCAGAAGAAATGAAAGTGTCAATATGGAAATAAAATGAAAGGGGCTAAACTAACCGTCATCATGCGAATGTTGTGGTCCTCGACGGCTGCAACTCTCGCGCTCCACGCCATGGTCTCCTGTCGTGTGTACTCCATGTAGGCCTACAATATGACGTGATGGAACTCATTAAACATCTCAATGTGGAAAATAAAGTGAGCAATGAAGATAAGAGGGAAACATACTTACAAAGTGTCGCTCGGTCGTGGGCGTGCGCTACTCAGGCTTGGGTCGGTAGCTTGGAGCTGTGGGTAGGAGATAGAAGGAGTGACCACAGCATCCAGAATCGGCTACCGACCATGAGCCTTCGGCCCCATGCCAACCACTGCACTGTCGTCCAAAGGTGCCTTGATGGGGTCAGGTGTGTTAGGATGTAGATTCAGATACTCCGCAGAGTAGTTCTTCTTCTTCTCCGAGGTGTTGTCGTAGTACTTGTCTTCCCCGGGCTTGGGCCTCCTCCGAGTATGGGCGATCTCCCATGCCTCCATGTGTGAGAGCGGCCGCTTGAGTTTCTCCTCCTGCACGAACAAATAGATGTTAGTCATACATAAAAAAGTGACGGTAAATAGAAGAAGATTGTTTAATGAGGTTAGTCATACCTGAAGTGCCTTGTGGAGAAAGTGATTCCGGTTTCCCTGAGCATGTACTCCCTCCTTCCCTCGTCGGTTAGCCTTGTTTTTTGCTGCTAGTAGCCGCCCAAGCTTCATCCTGACCACACCACAGGTCCAACAATGCCGCCCAGGACTCGTCTTTTCCATAACACCAATTTGGACACACCTACATAATAGGAAGCATAATGGCATGTGTAACACGAAACGATGAAATTTACCACAAACTTCAAAATGAAAAATCGTTAATACTTACCGACAAGTACTCGTCCCTCTCCAAGGTACTGTGTCGCGCCTTCACTCCTTCCTTGGTCATCTTCATACCAAGATAGTCGTGATAGTATTGTGTGATGGCCACCAACCGCACCTCGTACTGCATCTGGCGGGCCTTCTTCTTCGCTTGGCGCATCACGATCTCGTCGGCAGTGACCTTGTGCTCTGGAAGAACTCGATAGTATTTCTACAATCATTCATGAAACCAGAATGGAATAAGGCATGAGTTAAATCATTCATGAAACCAGAATGGATATGTGCTTGTGAAGAGAACTCACCCAAAAATTAGTGATCACGGCCTTAGCATGGGTCACCTACTCCGCGTGGGGGGTTGCTTCCCAGTGCTCCTAGGTCTTAGCCAAAACCCAAAGATCCGGGTGACTAACTGGATCCGGACAGTACAGCCCCGGCCAGTATTCCTTCAGCAAGAGGGTGATGATGCCGTTGGGAACACGGGCCCCTTTAGGATGTACCCAGTTACTGCAAAAGATATAAAGAATGAAAATAGTAGCAAACACGGGCCAATAGCTGTATGGATTGGTCGACATACCATATGGATTGACCCCATCACCTGTTATTGCAACTCTGACATTCCCAGCCTGTGCTGCTTCCTCGGGGTATTCTTCATCGAACAACTTCCATGCTTCACCTTCTGATGGATGTACGGTTTTATTTGGATGATACCTTTTACCTTCCTTGTGCCACTTCATCAATTTGGCTGACTCCTCCGTGATGAAAAGGCACTGCAGTCTTTGTATGAAATCGAGATACCGAAGAACCTTAGCGGGGATCGTTAGCTACCTTTTCTCACCATCCTCACCGACCACCTCAAGGTACCGAGACGAACCACACTCCCTACAGTACTTGTCATCCGCATACTCATGCCTAAACAAAAGGCAATTCTTTGGACAAACATGTATTTTCTTATAATCCATAGAGAGTGCCTTCATGATTTTCTTTGTAGCGTACATGCTTTTCGGCAGTTGATGACCCTCGGGAAGGCTGTTAGCCCATACTCCCAGGAATGCTTCAAAGCATTTCTGACTACAGCCGTACTCGGCCTTGACTCCAATAAGTTGCGAGATGGCATCCAGCTGAGATATTTTGGCACCCTCATAAAGAGGTTTCTTTGACGAGGCCAAGACCTCCAAGAAGGCCTTTCCGATTGCCTCCGGCTCCTCTAGTTCATTCTCTGAAGGTGTCGCATTTGTAGTTTCTACAACAATGACATCATCTAGCATGTCCCTGACCCTGTCGTCTTCATAACCATCGATGCGTTGTCGCATCACCTCCCCTATACCACAGTCATGCTCAGCTAAGTTTATCGGTGGCATGTCAAAGTTTGCCATATATCCGTGCGTGTGAAGGTGGTCAGTCATGTCCTTCTGATTTTTATGGTGACGTCCGCCACATCTCGCACATGGGCATGGTGGGATAATTCTCATTGGACTACAGAATATATCCTTCAAATACACATCGGTTTTCTTGATCCACTCTGATGTTACTCGATTCCGACGGATAAAACCACTGTACATCCACTGATTATGTGCCATCCTCTGTTTTATTGGGAGCCGCACAACAAAATTAAGGATTCATTTGAATTAATCACATCAAATTTTTATTTTCTTCTGTGGTGAATCCAACAACACCTCTAATAGGTAAAGATGGGTCTTAATCCCACCCGAGGATGTCTAGATTGAGTATGTTCTCCATGCTCTACCCCGTTCCGAGACAAATTTTTGGCAGAACCTCCCCGTTGTTCTCCAGATACACGTCTCGTCAAATAGCCACAAAAATGTGCTCCGGAGAACAACGGGGAGGCGCCACCGAAATCTTGTCTCGGAACGAGGGTAGGGCATGGAGAATGTACCCAATCTATACATCCTCGGGCTATCCATGGAAAACACTGGACAATCCAAAAGAGTTGTGGTGAGAAATATGCAATTGAATGCATATTTATCGATGCAACCCTTTCAGATGGGAAACGCCTAGGTTACGGGACTTGACGTGAAAAGAAAATTTAGTGACATAAAAAACCCTGCAAATTCCACCGCGACAAAAATTTAGAACATAAAAAACTCATAGAGCATATTTAAAGTATCTAAACATGCATTCATTTACTTTAGCATCATGTAGGCAAACAACTAACAATATTAACAACATATTAACAATATTACCGGTCGGTGCGGGGGAGGCTACTGCGGGGAGGTGGTCGAGGGAGGCCAGCCGGAGCAGGGATGAGGAGGCCGGAAGGGGGAGGCCGGCCGGTGCGGGGGAGGACGAGCGAGGTCGGGAAGGCCGGCCAGCGTCGTGGAGGACGGGTGGCATTGGCGGCAGGACGGGCGGGGTTGGGGAGGCCCGCTGGCGTCGGAAGGATGGGCAGGGTCGGGGATGCCCACTGGCGTCGGGAGGACGGCGGCGTCGGGTGGAGGAAGGGCGGGACAAGGGAGGCCCGCCGACATCGTGGAGGACGGGCGGCGTCGAGGGCACGACGGGGTGCCGGTCGGGAGGACGGCGGCGTCGGGTGGAGAAAGGGCGTGGTCGGGGAGGCCCGCCGGCATCAGGGAGGACGGGCGGCATCGGGGGTGCGACGGGGGCGTCGGTCAGGGTTGGGGGAGGGGGGAGCGGCGGAGACAGGGTCAGGGCCGGGGACGGGGCTGGGCGAGGGCGGCGGCACTCGCCGAGGTCGCGGCGGCGGCGGCGCGGGCGAGGAGAGGGCGGCGGCAGCGCGGGCGAGGAGAGGGTGGCGGCGGTGTGCGAGAGGATTAGGGAGAGAGAGAGGGAGAGAATGGGTGGACCGGAGGCCACCAGGAGGATAAGGCAGAGATATGTCGACGGCCTAGCCGTCGACATAGCTTATTGGAGCCACGGCATTTTAAGGCCGTCGGCATTTTAATTTTTTATTCTTTTCAGTGTTTTAATCATATTTAGGGATTTCGTTACATTTTTGAGGGGTGTTATTTCTGTTCTTTTCAAGACACAAGTGCCCTCTGTGTCTCCCCGACGTGTTCGTTTCCACCCTCCGTGCGATGGCGGCATTGACGTCCGTGAGGGGGGCCACACCCCGGAGCCGTGTGTCGGATGCTTGCACCTACCACCACACTTCCAAAACGTATAAAAAGGCCTAGTGCAATACCTGGCGGCATTGCCTCCCCCCAAGTACCCTGTCCCGTCTAACCCTAGCACCGTTGAACGAACGGGTATACCCCTTTGACTTTCAGCGGACGAGGTATGACCGATGGAAAGTTTCATCTGGGTGTGATAGGCGAGCCCATAGATACACTCCGGATCATGGTCCGGGCCCAACACAGTGCAAATTGCCTCTTTGTCTCCCCGATGTGGTCGTTTCCACCCTCCGTGCGATAGTGACAGCGACATTCGTGAGGGGGCTCACACTACGGAGCCACATACCGAGTGCTTGCACCTGCCACCACACTTGTAGATGTATAAGAGGTCCCGGCGCAAGACCTGGCGGCATTGCTACCCTCGCAAGTCCCCTGTCCCGTATAACCATAGCACCGTTGACTAGACGGGTCTACCCCTTTGACTTTCACCGGACGAGGTATGACCGATGAACATTTTCACCTGGTTGTGATAGGCAGCCCATAGATAGACTTCGGATCAAGGTCCGGGCCCAACCCAATGCAAGATTACCTCTGTGTCTCCCCGACGTGGCCGTTTCAACCCTCCGTGCGATGGCGGCATCGACGTCCGTGAGGGGGGCCACACCCTGGAGCCATGTGCCGGATGCTTGCACCTACCACCACACTTCCAAAACGTATAAAAAGGCCTAGTGTAATACCTGGCGGCATTGCCTCCCCCAAGTACCCGTCCCGTCTAACCCTAACACCATTGACCTCACGAGTCTACCCCTTTGACTTTCACCGGAGGAGGTATGACCGATGGAAAGTTTCACCCGAGTGTGATAGGCGAGCCCATAGATACACCCCGGATCATGGTCCGGGCCCAACCCAGTGTAAAATTACCTTTGTGTCTCCCCGACGTGGTCATTTCCACCCTCCGTGTGACCGTGATAGCAACGTTCGTGAGGGGGGTCACACTACGGAGCCACGTGCCGAGTGCTTGCACCTGCTGCCACACTTGCAAACGTATAAGAGGTCCCGAAGCAAGACCTGGTGGCATTGCTACCTCCGCAAGTCCCCTGTCCCGTATAACCATAGCACCGTTAACTGGACGGGTCTACCCCTTTGACTTTCACCGGACGAGGTATGACCGATGAACATTTTCACCTAGTTGTGATAGGCAGCCCATAGATAGACTTCAGAACAAGGTCCGGGCCCAACCCAGTGCAAGATTGCCTCTGTGTCTCCCCGACGTGGCCGTTTCAACCCTCCGTGTGACGGTGGCATCGACGTCCGTGAGGGGGGCCACACCCTTGAGCCGTGTGCTGGATGCTTGCACCTACCACCACACTTCCAAAACGTATAAAAAGGCCTAGTGCAATACCTGGCGGCATTGCCTCCCCCAAGTACCCCGTCCCGTCTAACCCTAGCATCGCTGACCGCATGAGTCTACCCCTTTGACTTTCACCGGACGAGGTATGACCGATGGAAAGTTTAACCTGGGTGTGATAGGCGAGCCCATAGATACACCCCGGATCATGGGCCGGGCCCAACCCAGTGCAAGATTGCCTCCGTGTCTCCCTGATGTGGTCGTTTCCACCCTCCGTGCGACGGTGACAGCGACGTTCGTGAGGGGGGTCATACTACGGAGCCACCTGTCGAGTGCTTGCACCTGCCACCACACTTGTAGACGTATAAGAGGTCCCGGCGCAAGACCTGGCGGCATTGCTACCCCCGCAAGTCCCCCGTCCCGTATAACCATAGCACCGTTGACCGGACGGGTCTACCCCTTTGACTTTCATCGGACAAGGTATGACCGATGAACATTTTCACATGGTTGTGATAGGCAGCCCATAGATAGACTTCGGATCAAGGTCCAGGCCCAACCCAGTGCCAGATTGCCTCTGTGTCTCCCCGACGTGGCCGTTTCAACCCTCCGTGCGATGGTGGCGTTGACGTCCGTGAGGGGGGCCACACCCCGGAACCGATGAACATTTTCACCTGGTTGTTTCTATTTAAATAAGAAAAATTTACCTAAAAGCAGAATAAAAAAAGATATGCCAGAAAATAGATTAATAAACATAATAGAAATATATGCTTTGTATTTAGAGAATGAAAAAACAGGAAAAACAAATATGCCGATGGATCGATGACCTGGACACAAGTACGTCTATGCCGATGGTATGGCCATCGGCATACCTCTGTTTGCATCGACCAGGCACGCACCGCGGATCGATGATGTGCCACCCACCGCGGATCGATGACGTGGACACAAGTCTATGCCGACGGTTTGGCCATCGGCATACCTCTGCCGACGGCCTCCGTCCGAGCCGTCGGCGTAGTAGTAACGGTATGAGGCCACCGTCCACCCCTGGCCTGCCTACCACTAGTGCAGAACAGGCCTATAGTCCCGGGCCGGATGAACCTTTAGTACCGGTTCTCCAACCGATACTAACGGGTCGGGACTAAAGGTCCAGACCTTTAGTACCGGTTGGAGCACGGACCGGTACTAAAGGCCCTCCACGTGGCTGCATGCGTGGACTGGTGGTGGAAGACCTTTAGTGCCGATTGGTGATACCAACCGGTACTAAAGAAATTTTTTCTTTTTTTGAATTTTTTTGGAAATTTTTTTTGTTCGATTTTCAAAATTTTGAATTATTTGAATTTAATCTTTAAGTACCCCTCATCACTGCTCAATTTGATTTCTAATCTCTAATCACCCCTCATCATTCCAAATCGTCTAACTTCTCGACCGGTCACCCATCCTCTCACTACTCCAACCTGAGCACGCTTAACTTTCAAGTTCTATTCCCCCTTGTTGTCAAGTTTGCACTTGTTGTTTTCCTGATAATAGTAAGCTGTCAATCCTATTAACCCTTAGGAGTTGAACTTGAGCATGACCATAGTTTGACCATAATCACCCCTCATTATTAAGTAACACACTAATATTTCTTGAATAAGTAGTTTGTCCATAGTTTGACCAAAGTTTGACCATAGTTTGACCAGATTTGACCAAAATTCAAAAAAACTGAAGTTTGAGCATAACTTTTTTCCTTTTAGAATTTTTAATAACTTATTTTAACTCCATACTTTTTGTGTGTTCAATATGCACCATTCAAAGGCACATCATCAATTTTCAACCCTTTCTGACTTCATTTGATATTTTTCAGGCATTTAATGATTTATTTTGAGCTAAATGACCCTGAATTTGAAAAGCAGTACACATGAACTCGAAAAAGGTTGTAACTTGGAATTATATCATAATTTCACCCACATAGCATTTCTAGAGAGTTCAGAGGGTTACGGCAAAAACTGGATGCACTTCGTGTACAAATTGGACAATCTCATAAGAAGTATGAGGGTTCCGGACGAAAACTCATCTATTACAAAGGAATTTCATTTTTAATAACTTATTTTAACTCCATACTTTTTGCGTGTTCAATATGCACCATTCAAAGGCACATCATCAATTTTCAACCCTTTCTGACTTCATTTGATATTTTTCAGGCATTTAATGATTTATTGTGTGCTAAATGACCTTGAATTTGAAACGTAGTACAAATGAACTCTGAAAAGGTTGTAACTTGGCATGACATCATGATTTCACCCACATAGCAACTTCTAGAGAGTTGAGAGGGTTACGGCAAAAACTGGATGCACTTCGTGTACAAATTTGACAATCTCATAAGAAGTATGAGGGTTTCGGACGAAAACTCATCTATTACAAAGGGATTTCATTTTTAATAACTTATTTTAACTCCATACTTTTTGCATGTTCAATATGCACCATTCAAAGGCACATCATCAATTTTCAACCCTTTCTGACTTCATTTGATATTTTCAGGCATTTAATGATTTATTTTGAGCTAAATGACCCTAAATTTGAAAAGCAGTACAAATGAACTCTGAAAATGTTGTAACTTGGCATGACATCATAATTTCACCCACATAGCAATTTCTAGAGAGTAGAGAGGGTTACGGCAAAAACTGGATGCACTTCGTGTACAAATTGGACAATCTCTTAAGAAGTACGAGGGTTTCGGACGAAAACTCATCTATTACAAAGGGATTTCATTTTTAATAACTTATTTTAACTCCATACTTTTTGTGTGCTCAATAAGCACCATTCAAAGGCACATCATCAATTTTCAACCCTTTGTGACTTCATTTCATATTTTTCAGGCATTTAATGATTTATTTTGAGCTAAATGACCCTGAATTTGAAAAGCAGTACAAATGAACTCTAAAAAGGTTGTAACTTGGCATGACATCATAATTTCACTGAATATAATGTTAAAACGAAGTAGTATTAAATAGCTGGAAAAATTGTAAAGAAATAACATAAAAAATAGCAAAAGTGAAAATAGATGCACTTACACTGAAATTCAACCCAAATTCAAAGTGTTAATTAGGCACCTAACTAACATTTTGAATTTAGGTGGAATTTCATGTCTAAGGACATCTATTTTCACTATGAGCGGAGCTCGAGAGGTCAAGCGTATCGGGGCTTATAAACAGGTGCGGTTTCGCCTCGACTAGCGAGGTGGGACTAAACATTTGACACCTGCTGCGTGGAAGTCTTTAGTACCGGCTGGTGTCACCAGCCGGTACTAACGGTTGCCCTTTAGTACCGGCTGGTGTCACCAGCCGGTACTAAAGGTGCACGCGGGGCCCAAGTCTGGCCAAAAGCCTGCCATGCCCCTTTAGTACCGGCTCGTGACACGAACAAGTACTAAAGGTCCCTCACGAGCCGGTACTAAAGGTCGCCCTGCTGGGCCGGCACGAACCGGGACTAATACCCTCTTTTGTACCGGCTCGTGACCAGTCTGGGACTAATGCTCGGGACGAAAGGTCTGTTTTCTACTAGTGTACGTCACGTCTACGCCGACGGCCTTACTATGCCTACGCCATCGTTGGCATAGAGGCCGGTATGCCGACGACATATATATGCCTACGGCCAACGTCGGCATAGTCCGACGTATGCCGACGGCCTTTTTATGCCTACTGTCTAGCCACGGCCGTCGGTATACCTCCATCTATGCCGAGGTGGCCGTAGACATAGATTAGGCCGTCGACAAATACCGTTATTTTGGTAGTGATGGCAACTGGTGGGCATGCGAGTGTGTGAGCGTGATGCTACATCCACCACACGCCGGGTTGGCAGCGCAAGATCTGCATGCGTGAAACGGCGTGTGGACGGACCGGTGAAAGCCCACACACTAACCCTTTCCTGTGTGGCACAAAAAGTCTGTCAAAAGTTGTCAAGATTCGTGCAAACACACACGAACGACCATCCACGCGTGTGAGCGAGTTGCAAAACGCCCACACGTGTGGGCGTTAGTGTTTTCGTTAATAATTGCATCTGGAATATAGAATTGTTTAGATTTCAGAGAAGAAAGATAGCTACGTATAGAAAAGATAACTGTTAAATGGACCGAACTTCAGATATGGGTTCAGACTATTTGATAACTGTTAACTGAACTGAACTTCAGATATGGGTTCAGACATAAAAGATATGAATACTGACACTAACTTTTTTTTGCGGGCGATATGAATACTGACGCTGACTGAAAATTTGTTCGTCAACTTATGCTTTGAAATATAGACTGACACCTTATATCATCATAGTAATGCAAAAATACACATATAATTTGCAGGTAAATATTGTCCAAGCATGGATCTGTGAAATGCTTTCGCAATGCCCTATTCTTTTTTCTTTTCTTTTGTTGAATTGTTTTATCTCAACGGTCGTTGTTTGTCAAGCTGCACAATTGTGGCTATATATTCTTTTTGTTGAATTGTTCTATCTCAGCGGTTGTTATTTCTTAAGCTGCACAATTGTGGCTATATATTTCTAATATTTGAACATTCTGCTGGGCTCCCTGTTTGAAGAGCCTTCGCCTCATCTCATGCGACGGCATCTCACTTGACGAGTTTCCAGAGCTAATAAGAAGGTTTCCTCTGCTCGAGGAACTCGAGCTATCGAACTGTCGAGAGCTGGTAATGGAATGGTCGAACTCTCTACATCCTGAGGTATACGAGGTTCTTGGGCAAGCATGCTCACAGCTGAAGCATTTCAGGGTGAACAAACTATACTTCCATGAACAGATATGGGGCGATAACGACCTCGATGCCGAGAGGATTGCAGCCATGCATGAGCTGCGCTCATTACAGCTCATAGCCAACGACCTCACCAACAAAGGGCTGGCAGCCATCTTGGAGAACTGCCCGCGCCTGGAGTCTCTGGACATACGCCATTGCTTCAATGTCGAAATGGACGACGGGGACGGCACACTGCTGCGAGAGAAGTGCGCCCGTATCAAAACGCTGCGACTTCCCCACGACTCAACCCATGACTACGACCTCGTGGTTCAAAGCCCTAGGTTTGTGTGGAAACAGCAAATAAACAGCTCAGTCTGGTCCAGTCCGGTCTACTACTCTCCGAGGCGGCTCGAGCAATGGGAGGAAGACGACGAGGATCTTTACCGTACTCCTTCCCGTTACGAGGCTGACCTCGACAAATACGAGAAGGTGCTTCCTAGGAGCATGCGCACCTTCCTCTAATGAGAAGACCATCTTCCTGCATTTCGGTCCTTGTCCATGTAGGAGTAGGCGTGCAGCCAACATTTTCTCATGAAGCAACCGTGCCCTTGCATTGTTATCTTGTTTTATCATGATGCAATAAAATCAGTTTAAACGATAATCATGTTACAGTGAGTAAATTTGCGATCTATTTATCCTGTGAGTGAAGAGTAAATTTCCACTTGCAGATCAATACTGTAGACATTCCTTTTGGTTTTCAAGCTATTTTAATCCGGAATGAAACATATGGCATGGTTCGTCGAGGGAATTTTATAAGAATTTCATAGGATATATGATTCCTATAGGAAAATTTCCTTTACGGTTTGTTTGGCACGCATCATTCGGGTTCGAATTCATGTAATTCAATTGCGAATTCATACACCAACATCTTTGGCTGCCCCGAAATTGATTGTCAGAATTCATTATGTCTGACCATTACGTAAACCAAATCTTGGCCAATAAGCTGTCATTCCCCAAATCCAGTCACCCTCGACGCCCTCATCTTGCTCTCCATGCCCTTGTCTCCTTCCACCATCGTCGTCCAAGAGATTCGCCTTCCCCACCCAATCCAAAGGAGGCAGACCACCGGAGTCCTTGCCTACCAGCAGAGCATCCTAACGCTAGGCCAAGGGAACCCACAAAGCTCATCTCCCAAGCCCCTTCTTGTAAGTCACCGCCCTGTTAGGAAACATAGTAGGAAAAAAATCCGTCCTACAAATCAAGTTCCCTCGATCGCTATGAAGATGCACAAGGGTTTGGTCACATCATTACCAACTCGGAGTAGCAATAGAAGTAGAGTTGTGAAGGACCGTTGATGCAGAATTTCTCCCTCGAATGAACGTTGAAAGCTAACGATCTCTCTACCTGGTTGTAGGCGTACAAGATCAGCAATTCAGTAACGCTTCGCCATCTAGAACTAATCATCATCGATGGACTATGGCTAGAGCAACCTTGCGATAGCTATGAACAAGTTTCGTGGAGAGAAAGGGGGACAACTCTTTGGGACCTAATCGTGTGCAAAAGAGCCTCCCCCCTCCACTATATATAGGTGTAGGGGAGGGGCAAACCGCCTTGGAGGAGGGGCTCCCTCCCCTAGGGGCGAACCATGTTAGGCCCCACCCAAATCCTAGTTGCACCAAGCCAAGGCTAGGGGCGCCCCCCTAATGAGCCTCTATGGCCCATGCAGCTAGTCCCCTTATAGGCTTTGACTATGGGGCTGGCCTAATGCGCCATACACATCCACGGGGCTCCAAGAAAATTCCTGGAGAACACCTATGTAATTATTTCTCCTTTGGAACTTTTTTTGCCTTTAGTTTTATTTGGTTTTCTGTGCAACACTTTTGGTTACTTCGAAAAACTTTTGGTTCTCCCTGAAAATATTTTCATTGTCTCAAAACTTTTCCAAATGACTTTCTCTCAATGCTTCTAACCATCTAGAACTCAACAGATCAATGACCCTTAAGCATTTGACCCTACAGGTTTGGTAGATGATAGACATGACCAAAACTCATTTTGTATAGTGATCAATAGCGGAACCATGGACATCCATATCGGCCCTATATCTACATGAATGATTATCAAGTGAACAGGTAGTTCCCGTGTGATATTGCTTTTACTTCATGATACTTTACAAAATTCGAGGTTAGCTATGTCGGCATCCCCGTGAATCAACAACTTGATCACTATGCCACTTTCCTCGCTACCGGTCATGATCTCTTTTCTCGTTCACATGTGGAAGGTGGTTTTGGTAATTCATGACAAAGTATATATCATTGAATTAATGCCTACTCAAATATTATTTCACATAAAGTTGAATATAGGTATGGTTATAGGATGATATGTGGACCCGTCAAAATGCGAAGGAACAATGTTGGAAAAGCTTCAAGACACTACATTTTGGGTTAAGTGATCCAAGATCATGCTAAGTCCATAGGAAAGACAATACTATTAGAAGGGGATGAGGTTTTTGTAATTGACTAACTACTCGAGTTGTTAAAGATATTGCTCCAAAACCCTCACCTGCATTCTCATTTTCATCTATGTACAAAACCCCAAAGTCCATCTCGGTCCCTGTTGGTGTCAAAACCGACGGATCTCGAGTAGGGGGTCCCGAACTGTGGGACTGGGATCGACGGTAACAGGAGACAAAGGTGACACGAGTTTACCTAGGTTCGGGCCCTCCAATGGAGGTAATACCCTACGTCCCGCTTGATTGTATTGATGGTGTATGGGGATACAGAGTTGATCTACCTCGAGATCGTATGTCTAACCCTAGATGAGTTATCCTGCCTCTATACCCTAAAACCCTTCGGCTTATATAGATGTCGAGGAGGCCTAGTGTTTACACATGGTCGGTTACATGCCGAAGAGATAAACATGCCTATTACTACATCAAACGTGGAGCGCAAGCCGTGTTCCTCGAAGCTTCCATCCTAAGAGCTGGCCTTCAAACCATCCTGTGTTCGGTGAGTAGCCCATATAGTCCGGCCCGTAGACAACAGGTCGCATATCCGAGGATCCCCTAATCCAGGACACCCTCAGTAGCCCCCGAACTTGCCTCCAAGGCCAAGGGTCTTCAGCTCCAATCACTCCGCGAACAGAGTCTTTGGCTTGCGAGGTGAGTTCCTTTCTGCCGAACTATAGTTCGGCCTCCGATGATAAGCAGTTTTCCACATAGTGGCACATCCAAATCATGTGAGATAAGTTGGTTTTGAAGGCCAAGCATCAGGGAAAATGATAATGTTTCCCGACGACCTCTCTGACGAAAGGTCACAGCCCACCACCACCGATAGGCCAGTTATAGGCACTCGATGCACGGTTCGAGATCATTTCATCCACACGATCTATTAACGTGTCGATCGTGTCCCGTTTTATACAGGATATAATTAATCACGCGCCCGCAATGGCTCGCGCGTCTTGGGAAGTGGAGGGATTCATGGCGCGGCAAGGGGAGCCCAAATCGACAGACTTCGGAAAAGGGGAAGAAAACCTCGAAGGCCCCTCACGCTCTCCATTCGACTTCTCCGCCTCCTATTCCCCTGCGCCTCAAGAGCACAGATCTAGGTTTCTCCACCCCGCTTCCAAGCTCAATAATGGCGGGCTCGAACGGCCGGTGGGAAGTCTCGACGGTCAACAACCAGGACATAATCGACCTCAAGAAGGCCGGTTATCTTCCCATCGACATCCCTCAGCGCGCGGCGGAGAAGGGACAAGCAATCCCCACCCCCAGGCCAGGTGAGCGGGTGGTGTGCATCCCCCACCTCATCAGGGGGTTGAGCTTTCCGCTCCACCCCTTCGTCAGGGGTTTGATGTTTTTCTATGGCCTCGATTTCCATGACCTCCTGCCAAACTCCATCTTGTACCTCTCCTCCTTCATCCTCTTCTGCGAGGCATTCCTGCATATCGAGCCGCACTTTGGGCTCTGGCTACAAGTTTTCAACATCAAACCGAAGTGCGTCGGCGGCAAGCATGCAGAATGCGGTGGCGCTGTCATTGGCAAACTCACGCACGTCGAGTGGCCGGCGGGCACCCTCATCGACACCATCAAGGGGTGGCATAAAGAGTGGTTCTACATCACCGAACCCTGGGAACAAGGTCTGCACCCCACCGCCGCGTTCAGATCTAGTCCTCTGTCCAGACTTGCCTCATGGATCGAAAAGGGTCTCGTCTAGGGGTCGAGCAAGGAGGTGGTCGATCTACAAAGGCGGATCCGCTCCTTGGTCGAGAACGGCACCAAGCTGGCCGATCTGGTCCAGGTAATGTTCCGGAGATGCATCCTCCCCTGCCAGTGCCGGGACACACCCCTGTGGGCTCGGAAACTCGACGCTGAGCCCGCAGTCACTATGCGGGAGAATCTATGGAAGGTTTTATTCAAATCAATGAAGAGCTGGCCAGCCGAGGAGGAGGACAAGGGCCTACACGCCGCCAAGCCGGACTCCGAGGTAGGACTCGTCCTAGCCTGATTGGCTCTATACATAGAAGGTCCATAACCCTATGTTCGATCGTTTATGTAGAGATGGTTGAAGAAAGCCATCAACATCCACAATCCGGCTCCTCAGCGTGAAGACGAGAGGACCGGGCTGTTAGCCAAGATGCCCGTGGAGAAGCCCTACGAGCCTCTCACGAAGAAGGAGAAGAAGAAGAAACCAGGTCAGGCTGGCCTTCGCATCAGGGATCAACCTGATGTTGGTTTCGAAAACACGCCCACCTCCTCGAATCAGGAGGAGGCCGAGGAGGAGGAAGAAGAGGAGGAGGAGGAGGTCGAGAGCGAGGGGGGATGCGATCTCCCCTACGCCAAGAAGAGAGCGGCGACTTCGGACGCTCCAGGGTAGGTAGCCTTTCCTGCCCCGAAGAGGGCGCGACAAGTGCGGATGGTCTTGTCCGACGACAGTTCGGACTCGAGCTCCGCATCCAAAGATGCCGAGGAGGTTCCCCGAAGGAGCCTCAAGGTCAAGCCCCCTCCATCAAGGTTAGGATCCGAAGACCCTTCTTCCAGTAACCAGTAAATTTAGAGTTTGCTGACACGCAGGCTATTGGCTTCTACAGCCCCCCCCCCCACGCATCATTCCCACCGAGTTGGTATCGGATGGGGAGACCCCGCCCGCCGAACTAGCGGAGAGCAGGGATGCCTCGCACGCCCCCCACTCCAGGCGCTACGAAGGACGCTGTGAATGTGTCGTCCCAGCCCACTCCAATGGAGGTGGACGCACGGGGCGAGGGAGATTTTACCATGGTCAAGGCTAATGCTTCGGCCATCGAAGACCAGGGGATAATACCCTGCCCGGACACCAAGGAGGCCGGACGGACAGGCCATCAGTCCCCTACAAGGACATCTCTAGGGCGCACTATGCCTCCGGAGGCACCGGTCCAAACCCCGGTGGGTGATCGGGAAATCAGATCATCCCCGGCACCTGAAAGCACAACATGCTCCCTTGGTGGTTTTGATAATTCATGACAACATACATCGTCTCTTGGACCGATATTTTTACCTAGTGTATTTCAGTTACAGTCTACAGAGAGGTTTGGCAAAAGGAGAGTGTGGAGATACCCCAAGATGCAAGGAAATAGGTTGGCCAAGCTTCAAGCAAGAGGACTCTACATTTTATATTTGCGAGAAATCACTTTGAGTCCATAGGAAAGCCAATAGTATTAAAAGGGGGTAAGGTTTTGTTGGTGAACAATATGCTCAAACGTGCACAAGTGATAGTCGCCAAAAACATCCACAGACTCTCCCACCAAAGTCTGTTCTATACCTAACACTCAAAATCGGTGCAACCAACTTTCCCATACCGGTGCCACCGATTCTAGAACCTAGACAGACTCAGCCAAACCCTAGCCACTTCGGTGCAACCGATTCCATACCGGTGCCACAGAGTTTAGGTTGCCAACTTTCTGTTACGCAAATTCACATTATCGGTACCACTAAGAATGTTGGATCGGCGTCACCGAGATTGGAAATCTGACCGTTGGTCACCTTATCGGTGCAACCGAGTTTCCTATATCAGTCTCACCGAGATTCAGAAGTTTCCACCTTTTGGTAACCTCGGTACCACCGAGATTAACACATCGGTGTCACTGAGTTGGTCATTTTGTGTGTAACGGTTGGATTTTTGGGAATGCCTATATATCCCCCTTCACCACCACCCACTCGAAAGAGAAGCACTCGGAACTATTCCACACTTGCCCCATCTAGTTTTCTGAGAGAGAACCACCTACCCGTGTGTTGAGGTCAAGATATTCCACTCCAATCATACGGATCTTGATCTCTAGCCTCCCCAAGTAGCTTTCCACCAATCCCATCTCTTCCACCATGCCAAATCTGTGAGAGAGTGATTGGGTGCTGAGGAGTCTATCATCTTGAAGCACAAGAGCAAGGAGTTCATCGACATTACCGCTCCTATTACCTTTTGGAGGGTGGTGCCTCCTAGATTGCTTAGGTGTCGCTTGGGAGCCTCCTACTTCGTGTTGTGGAGTGAACCAAGAAGTTTTTAAGGGCAAGGAGATCGCCTACTTCGTGAAGATCTACCCATAGTGAGGCTAGTCCTTCGTGGACGGAAGCCGTTATGGAATAGTCAAGGTTCCTACTTCGTGGACCCTTTTGGTGGAGCCCTCCATGGACTCTCGCGACCGTTACCCTCCGTGGGTTGAAGACTCCATAAACGTGGATGTACGATAGCGCCACCTATCAGAACCACGAGAAAAATCCATGCGTCTCCAACTGCGTTTGATATACCTATCTCAACACTTTACTTCATATGCAATGTCTTTACTTTCTGATGCCATATTTGTTGAAATGCATGTATAGGGCTATTAGACTTGCTAGCTTTGCTAAAACTATTAAAATGTGCCAACCAATTAACTTGGGAAAGGTTAGGTTTTAAACTCCTGCTAGTAGTCTATTCACCCCCCTCTAGACACTCTTCTAGTGATCCATCAATTTGTATCAGAGCGTTGGTCTCCATTGCTTCAGTTTAATCACCAAGGAGGAAGATGGATGTGTCTAGTATAGGGAGTTTGAGTTGTAGAGTGCCCATTGTTGATGGAGAGTACTATAGCCAATGAAATCTTTGATGCTTGAGTTGTTTAATGAATTTGAATTGAGCAAATATGTTATGTGCCCCTATGAGCCTCCTATTCATCCTTTGCATCCCACACACGAAGAGGAAATTGATATGCTATGCAATCTTAGAACTGTTAATCTCATTGTTAGAGCATTGCCTAGAAATATGCTTAACCAAATGAAGAATTTTGCATGTGCTTACACTTTGTGGAATGATTCGATATCCAAGTTATTCATTAAGTAATCTTGATGAAATTCTTCATAAAACCATTGCCTTTCACAAAATGTCGCCTAGTGATCCTAAATTTGATGTTTGTCTATTTGAGCTTAGAGACCTCATGCATGCTAAAGGAGATGTCACAACTATCAACAATATCATTGTAGAGACCCTTCGCAGTCATAAACTTGAACATTGTCATGATCACCATCCTAACGAATCTCTAGTTCTTTATGATGAGGATTTTCCACTTGATGATGACAATGTGGAACATGGCTACTATGATGAAGATGAGCTGTTCGACATCGAGTATGAGAAGATTATGAAGAATCTAAGTCTCATGGCAAACTTCAAGGATTACATGTACGGAGGAAAATTGTGGATTCTCGATAGCGGATGTACCGATCATATGACCGGAGATAGAGAAATGTTTGAAGAGATTACACCAAAGCATGGACCGAGAAGGTACGTAACGTTTGGAGACAACTCCAAGGGTAAGGTACTTGGTCTTGGTAAGGTGGACATATCCATTGATAGTTCTATTCAAAATGTTATGCTTGTTGAATCTCTTGGCTATAATCTCCTTTCCGTGTCTAGACTTGCCGACTTTGGTCTCAATGTGTTATTCACGAAAATAGATTGCCAAGTGTTTCATCAAGATAATCATAAAATGGTCTTTACCGGTATCCATAGGGATGATCTATACATTGTCGATTTCACTAAGAGATCCAAACCTCACACTTGTTTAATTGCTAAATCTTCTAAAGGTTGGCTTTGGCATAGAAGATTAGGACATGTTGGCATGCGTAATTTAGACAAACATTTATCAAAGTGATCATATACTTGGTATTAAAGATGTTGCCTTTGACAAAGATAGACTTTGTAGTGCTTGTCAAGCTAGAAAGCAAGTAGGTGGAAGTCATTCTGTTAAGAATATCATGACTACTAGGAGACCACTCGAGTTACTTCACATGGATCTTTTTGGTCCCAACGCTTACAAGAGTCTTGGTGGAAATTCCTATGGTCTAGTTATAGTTGATGTTTTTTATAGATTTGCATGGGTATTATTTCTTGATGATAAGTCGCAGGTTCAAAAGATCTTCAAGAACTTCGCTCGCAAAGCCCAAAATCAGTTTGAAGTGAAGATCAAGAAGGTTCGGAGCGATAACGGATCGGAGTTCAAGAACACCCATGTGGATACCTTTCTTGACGAACAAGGTGTTGTTGGAAATATGCCCTAGAGGCAATAATAAATTGGTTATTATCATATTTCCTTTTCATGATAATCATTTATTATCCATGCTATAATTGTATTGATCGGAAACTTAGATACATGTGTGGATACATAGACAACACCATGTCCCTAGTATGCCTCTAATAGACTAGCTCGTTGATCAAAGATGGCTATGGTTTCCTAGTCATGGACATGAGATGTCATTTGGTAATGGGATCACATCATTAGTAGAATGTTGTGATGGACAAGACCCAAACTACAAACGTAGCATATGATCGTGTCAGTTTATTGCTACTGTTTTCTGCATGTCAAGTATATGTTCCTATGACCATGAGATCATGCAACTCACTGACATCGGAGGAGTACCTTGTGTGTATCAAACGTCGCAACGTAACTGGGTGACTATAAAGGTGCTCTACAGGTATCTCTGAGGATGTCTGTTGGGTTGGCATGGATCAAGACTGGGATTTGTTACTTCGTGTGACGGAGAGGTATCTCAGGGCCCACTTGGTAATAAAACATCACAACAAGCCTTGCAAGCAATGTGACTATGTGTTAGTCATGGGATCTTGTATTACGGAATGACTAAAGAGATTTGCCGTAATGAGGTTGAACTAGGTATGGAGATACCAATGATCGAATTTCGGGCAACTAACATACCGAAGAACAAAGGGAACATCATACGGGATTAACTGAATCCTTGACATAGAGGTTCGACCGATAAAGATCTTCGTAGAATATGTAGGAACAAATATGGGCATCCAGGTCCCGCTATTGGTTATGGACCGTAGAGGTGTGTCGGTCATGTCTACATAGTTCTCGAACCAGCAGGGTTTGCACACTTAAGGTTTGGTGACGTTTCGGTAGTATAGAGTTATGCATGGTGGTGACTGAAGGTTGTTCGCAGTCTCGGATGAGATCCCGGACATCACGAGGAGCTCCGGAATGGTCCAGAGGTAAAGATTGATATATAGGAGGTCCTGTTTTGGTCACCGGAAAAGTTTTGGGCTCATCGATAGTGTGCTGGGAGTGCCAGTACTGTACCGGGAGACCATCGGGAGGGGTATCTCGACCCAAGAGGCTACATGGGCTGTGGGAGAGTGAATACCAGCCCTTAGTGGGCTGGTGCAAGTCCCACATAAGGCCCATGCGGCTGGGAAGAAAAGCCCAATGAGAAAAAGGTGGAAAAAGGCAAAAAGACCAAAATAAGGAGGAGTCCTAGTCCTACTAGGATTGGAGGAGGAATCCTCCACTCCTCTAGGTTCGGCCGAAGCCTAGGTGGCTTGGCCCTTGGGCCAAGCCGCCTCCTCTCTTCCTCTTATATATACTAGAGGTTTTAGTGTTTTTGCACTAGTTTTTCAGCCACGTGCTACCCGTTCCACTAGTGCACAGTTTCTCATTTAGATCGGTTTTCTACAGTGCTTAGGCGAAGTGTTGGGGAACGTTGCATGGGAACAAAATTCCTACGCACACGCAGATCTATCCATGGTGATGAGCATCTACGAGAGGGAGAGTGGATCTATGTACCCTTGTAGATCGCTAAGCGGGAGGCGTTAAGATACGCGGTTGGTGTAGTCGAACGTCTTCGCGATCCAAATCGCCGTGCGTCCCGCGATCCAATCACGATCCGTCCCACGATCCAATCATGATCCGTCCCACGAACTTGATCACGATCCCTCCCACGAACTTGATCACGATCCTTCCGATCTAGCGCCGAACGGACGACACCTTCACGTTCAACACACGTACAGCTTGATGACGATCTCTACCGTCTTGATCTAGCAAGAAGGAGCGGAGAGGTAGAAGAGTTCTCCGGCAGCATGATGGCGCTCTAGCGATGGTGCTGGAGCTATTCCGCCAGGGCTTCGCCTGAGCACCGCTGAAAACCGATCTAGAGGAGAAACTATGCACTGGAGGGACGGGCAGCACGTGGCTGAAAATTCTGTGCAAAAACCCTAAAAGCTCCAGTATATATAAGAGGAAGAAATGAGGAGGCTTGGCACAAGGGTCAAGCCTCCAAGGAGTCGGCCGAACCTGGTGGAGGAGGTGGACTCCACCTCCAATCCTAGTAGGACTAGGATTCACCCTATTTTTGCCTTTTTCCACCTTTTCTCTTTAGGCCTTTTTCCCAAATCGCATGGGCCTTGTCTGGGACTTCTACCAGCCACTAAGGGCTGGTAAACACTCTCCCACAGCCCATGCAGCCTCTTGGGTCGAAATACCCCTCTCGATGGTCTCCCGGTACACTACCGGCACTCCCGATGAGCCCAAAACTTTTCCGGCGACAAAAACAGGACTACCTATATTTGAATCTTTACCTCCAGAACATTCCGAAGCTCCTCGTGACGTCCGAGATCTCATCCGGTACTCTGAACAACATTCGGTCACCACCATACATAAATCTATACTACCGAAACATCACCAAACCTTAAGTGTGCAGACCCTGCGGGTTCGAGAACTATGTAGACATGACCGAGACACCTCTACTCAATAACCAATAGCGGGACCTAGATGCCCATATTGGTTCCTACATATTCTACGAAGGTCTTTATTGGTCGAACCTCTATGTCAAGGATTCAGTTAATCCCGTATGATGTTCCCTTTGTTCTTCGGTATGTTACTTGCCCGAGATTTGATCGTCGGTATCTCCATACCTAGTTCAACCTCGTTATCGGCAAGTCTCTTTACTCGTTTTGTAATCCAAGATCCCGCAACTAAAACATAGTCACATTGCTTGCAAGGCTTATTGTGATGTTGTATTACCGAGTGGTCACTAAGATACCTCTCCGTCACACGGAGTAACAAATTGCAGTCTTGATCCATGCCAACTCAACAGACACCCTCGGAGATACCTTTAGAGCACCTTTATAGTCACCCAGTTATGTTGCGACGTTTGATACACACAAGGCACTCCTCCGGTATCCGTGAGTTGCATGATCTCATGGTCATAGGAACATATACTTCACATGCAGAAAACAGTAGCAATAAACTGACACGATCATATGCTACGTTTGTAGTTTGGGTCTTGTCCATCCCATCATTCTCCTAATGATGTGATCCCGTTATCAATGACATCTCATGTCAATGGCTAGGAAACCTTGACCATCTTTGATCAACGAGCTAGTTCACTAGAGGCATACTAGGGACAAAGTGTTATCTATTTACCCACACATGTAATGTGTTTCCAATTAATACAATTATAGCATGGATAATAAACGATTCTCATGAACAAGGAAATATAATAATAAACACTTTATTTATTGCTTCTAGGGCATTTTCCAACAATCTCCCACTTGCACTAGAGTCAATAATCTAGCTCACATCACTAGGTGATTTACATTGTAATGAATCGAATGCCCATGCAGTTCTGGTGTTGATCATGTTTAGCCCTTGGAAGAGGTTTAGTCAACGGGTCTGCAACATTCAGATCTGTGTGCACTTTGCAAATATTTATGTCCTTCTCCTCAATCTAATCACAGATGGAGTTGAAGCATCGCTTTATGTGTCTGGTCCTCTTGTGAAACCTTAGTTCCTTGGCCAGAGCAATGGCACCAGTGTTGTCACAGAACAGGTTCATTGGATTCAGTGCACTGGGCACTACTCCAAGATCTGTCATGAACCGCTTCATCCAGACACCTTCCTTTGCTGCCTCCGGGGCTGCGATGTACTCCGCTTTGCACATAGAATCGGCTACCATGCTTTTCTTGGAACTGCACCAGCTACCGCTCCCCCGTTGAGAATAAATACGTATCCGGTTTGCGACTTAGAGTCGTCCGGATCAGTGTAAAAGCTTGCATCGACGTAACCCTTTACGACGAGCTCTTCATCACCTCCATAAACAAGAAACATTTCCTTAGTCCTTTTCAGGTACTTAAGGATATTCTTGACAGCTGTCCAGTGCTCCATTCCAGGATCACTTTGAAACCTTCCGGCCATACTTATGGCAAGGCTGACATCGGGTCTTGTGCACAGCATTGCATACATGATAGAGCCTATGGCTGAAGCATAGGGGATGACACTCATCTTTTCTCTATCTTCTGTAGTGACTGGGCATTGAGTCTTACTCAACTTCACACCTTGTAACACAGGCAAGAACCCCTTCTTGGACTAATCCATTTTGAACTTCTTCAAAACTTTATCAAGGTATGTGCTGTGTGAAAGTGCTATTAAGCGTCTCGATCTATCTCTATAGATCTTAATGCCTAATATGAAAGCAGCTTCTCCTAGGTCCTTCATTGAAAAACTCTTGTTCAAATATTCCTTCATGCTTTCCAGCATTTCTATATTGTTTCCAATCAGCAATATGTCATCCACATATAATACTAGAAACGCTATAGAGCTCCCACTCACTTTCTTGTAAATACACGCTTCTCCATAAACTTGTATAAACTCAAACGCTTTGATCACCTCATCAAAACGCTTATTCCAACTCCGAGATGCTTGCACCAGTCCATAAATGGATCGTTGGACTTTGCAAACTTTGTTAGCATTCTCCGGATCGACAAAACCTTCTAGTTGCATCATATACAACTCTTCCTCAAGGAAAACGTTGACGAACGCTGTTTTGACATCCATGTACCAAATTTCATAGTCGAAATAGGCAGCTATTGCCAACATGATTCTGACAGACTTAAGCATCGCTACGGGTGAGAAGGTCTCATCGTAGTAAACTCCTTGAACTTGTGAAAAACCCTTTGCCACAAGTCGATCTTTATAGACGGTGACATTACCGTCCGCGTCTGTCTTCTTCTTAAAGATCCATTTGTTCTGAATGGCCTTTCACCCTTCAGGTAATACTTCCAAAGTCCATAATTTGTTTTCATACATGGATCCCATCTCGGATTTCATGGCCTCTAACCATTTCTCGGAATCCGGGCCCATCACTGCTCCTCCATAGCTCGTAGGTTCATTGTTGTCCAACAACTTGACCTCCAAGACAGGGTTGCCATACCAATCAGGAGTAGTACGCGGCCTTGTCGACCTACGAGGTTGAATAGTAGCTTGATCCGAAGCTTCATGATCATCATCATTAACTTCCTCTACTACCGTCGTAGTTTCCATAGAAACATCTTTCTGCGCTGTGCTACTTTCTGGTTGAAGTAAAAGATCAATAACCTCATGAAGCTCTATTTTCCTCCCACTCAATTATTTCGAGAGAAACTCTTTCTCAAGGAATGTTCCATTCTTAGTGACAAACACTTTGCCTTCGGATCTGAGATAGACGGTATACCCGACTGTCTCTTTCGGGTATCCTATGAAGACACATTTTTCCGCTTTGGGTTCCAGCTTTTCAGGCTGAAGCTTTTTGACATAAGCATCACATCCCCAAACTTTAAGAAATGACAACTTTGGCCTCTTGCCAAACCACAGTTCATATGGTGTCATCTCAACGGATTTTGATGGTGCCCTATTTAAAGTGAATGCAGCTGTCTCTAATGCATAACCCCAAAATGATAGTGGCACATCAGCAAGAGATATCATAGAACGCACCATATCTAATAAGGTTCGATTACGATGTTCGGACACACCATTACGCTGTGGTGTTCCGGGCGGTGTCAACTGTGAAACAATTCCACACTGTCGTAAGTGACTACCAAACTCATAACTCAGATATTCACCTCCTCGATCAGATTGCAGGAACTTAATCTTCTTGTTATGATGATTCTCAACTTCACTTTGAAATTGCTTGAACTTTCCAAACGTTTCAGACTTGTGTTTCATTAAGTAAATATACCCATATCTACTTAAGTCATCAGTGAAGGTGAGAAAATAACGATATCCACCACGCACCGTAACATTCATTGGACTGCACACATCAGTATGTATGATTTCCAATAAGTCACTTGCCCGTTCCATTGTTCCAGAGAACGGCGTTTTAGTCATGTTGCCCATGAGGCATGGTTCACATGTGTCAAGTGATTCAAAATCAAGTGACTCCAAAAGTCCATCAGCATGGAGCTTCCTCATGCGTTTTACACCAATATGACCTAAACGGCAGTGCCACAAGAAAATGGTACTATCATTATCAACGCTTCATCTTTTGGCATCAATGTTATGAACATGTGTATCATCACTATCAAGAGTCAATATGAATAAACCCCTAACATTGGGTGCATGACCATAAAAGATATTACTAATACAAATAGAACAACCTTCATTCTCTGATTTAAATGAGTAACCGTCTCGCAATAAACAAGATCCAGATATAATGTTCATGCTTAACGCAGGCACTAAATAACAATTATTCAGGTTCATCACTAATCCCGATGGTAATCGAAGAGAGAGTGTGCCGACGGTGATCACATCAACCTTGGAACCATTTCCCACGCGCATCGTCACTTCGTCCTTTGCCAGCCTTCGTTTATTTCGTAGTTCCTGCTTTGAGTTGCAAATGTGAGCAACCGAACCGGTATCAAATACCCAGGCACTACTACGAGAGCTAGTAAGGTACACATCAATAACATGTATATCATATATACCTTGTTTGTCATTGGCCGTCTTCTTGTCAGCCAGGTACTTGGGGCAGTTCCGCTTCCAGTGACCAGTTCCTTTGCAATGAAAGCACTCAGTTTCTGGCTTGGTTCCATGCTTGGGCTTCTTTGCAGGAGTAGCAACAGCTTTGCAATCCTTCTTGGTTTTTCCCTTCTTGCCCTTGCCCTTGACTTTGCCATTTTTCTTGAAACTAGTGGTTTTATTGACCTTCAACACTTGATGTTCTTTCTGGATTTCAGACTTAGCGACTTTTAACATCTCAAACAGCTCGGCGACTGACTTGTTCATCCCGTGCATGTTATAGTTCATCACAAAGCTCTTGTAACTAGGTGGCAGTGATTGAAGAACTCTGTCCGTGATCGCCTCTGGCGGAAGGCAATTCCCAACTCTGCTAGACGAGTTGAATACCCAGACATTCTGAGTATATGTTCACCGATAGACCCGTTCTCCTCCATCTTGCAAGCATAGAACTTATCGGAGGTTTCATACCTCTCAATCCGGGCGTTCTTCTGAAAGATAAACTTCAACTCCTGGAACATTTCATATTCTCCATGACGTTCAAAACATCTTTGAAGTACCGGTTCTAAGCCATACAATATTGCACACTGAACTATTGAGTAATCTCCAGTACGTGCCTCCCAAGCGTTCTTAACGTCTTCGGAGGTCATGTCTTCTGGTTGGTCACCAACCGGTGCATCAAGGACATATGATTTCTGGGAAGCCGTGAGGATAATCCTCAGATTACGGGCCCAGTCAACAAAGTAACTTCCATCATCTTTCAGTTTAGCTTTCTCTAGGAACGCATTAAAATTCAGGGGTGCTACTTCGCGAGCCATTGATCTACAACATAAATATTCAAATTTCACTTAGACTATTGTTCAAGATAATGAGTTTAGTTAATCAAATACTAAAGCTCCCACTCAAATTGACATCCCTCAGGTCATCTGAGTGTCACATGATCCAAATCCACCAACTCAAGTCCGATCATAACGTGAGTTGAGGTGGCTTCAATGGTGAACATCATTATGTTGATCATATCTACTATATGACTCATGTTCGACCTTTCGGTCTCTTGTGTTCCGAGGCCATGTCTGTACATGCTAGGCTCGTCAAGTTTAACCCAAGTGTTCCGCGCGTGCAACACTGGCTTGCACCCGTTGTATGTGAAGGTAGAGTCTATCACACCCGATCATCACGTGGTGTCTCAACACGAAGAACTTTCGCAACGGTGCACACTCGGGGAGAATACAATTTTATCTTGAAATTTAAGTGAGGGATCACCTTATAATGCTACCACCGTACTAAGCATAACAAGGTGCATAAAAGGATTAACATCACATGCAATTCATAAGTGACATGATATGGCCATGAACTTGTGCTTTAGATCTCCATCTTGAAAGCACCGGCATGATCTTCATCGTCACCGGCACGACACCATGATCTCCATGAACGTGTCGCCATCGAGGTTGTCACGCCCTGCATGCTTCTACTACTATTGCTACCGTTTAGTGATAAAGTAAAGCATTACATAGCGCTTAATGATTGACACGCAGGTCATACAATAATTAAAGACAACCCTATGGCTCCTGCCGGTTGCCGTACTCATCGACATGCAAGTCGTGAAATTCTATACATCACATGATCATCTCATACATCACATATATCACATCATGTAATTGGCCATATCACATCACAACATACCCTGCAAAAACAAGTTAGACGTCCTCTAATTGTTGTTGCATGTTTTACGTGGCTGCTACGGGTTTCTAGCAAGAACGATTCTCACCTACGCATAAACCACAACGGTGATACATAATTTGCTTTTCAACCTTCTCACGGACCGCCTTTGTCGAATCCGATCCAACTAAAGTGAGAGAAACTGTCACCCGCAAGCCATCTAGGCAACAAGTTGCGTCTAGGGAACCGGTCTCTCGTAAGCGTACGAGTAATGTTGGTCCGGGCCGCTTCATCTCACAATACAGCTGAACCAAAATACGACCAAGGGAGGAAGCAATCTAAGCATCAACGCCCACAAACCTTTTGTGTTCTACTCGAGATCTCATCAAAATATTGACCTAGCTCATGATGCCACTGTTGTAGAACGTCGCATGGGAAACAAAAAATTTCCTACGCACACGCAGATCTATCCATGGTGTTGAGCATCTACGAGATGGATAGGGGATCTATGTACCCTTGTAGATCGCTAAGCGGGAAGCTTTAAGAAATGCGGTTGGTGTAGTCAAACGTCTTCGCGATCCAAATAGCCATGCGTCCCGCAATCCAATCACGATCCATCCCGCGATCCAATCATGATCCATCCCGCGATCTAATAACGATCCGTCCCACGAACTTGATCACAATCCGTCCCACAAACTTTATCATGATCCTTCCGATCTAGCGCCGAACGGACGGCACCTCCCCGTTCAGCACACGTACAGCTTGATGACGATCTCCGCCGTCTTGATCCAGCAAGAAGGAGCGGAGAGGTAGAAGAGTTCTCCGGCAGCGTGACGGTGCTCCGGTGATGGTGGTGGAGCTATTCCGGCAGTGCTTCGCTTGAGCACTGCAGAAAACCGATCTAGAGGAGCAACTATGCACTGGAGGAACGGGCAACACGTGGCTGAAAATTCTATGAAAAAACCCTAAAACCTCCAGTTTATATAAGAGGAAGAGAGGAGGAGGCTTGGTACATGGGACAAGCCTCCATGGAGTCGGCCGAACCAGGTGGAGGAGGTGGACTCCACCTCCAATTCTAGTAGGACTAGGATTCACCCTATTTCTACCTTTTTCCACCTTTTCTCTTTAGGACTTTTTTCCCAAACCACATGGGCCTTGTGTGGGACTTCCACCAGCCCACTAAGGGCTGGTAAACACTCTCCCACAGCCCATGGAGCCTCTTGGGTCGAAATACCCCTCCCGATGGTCTCCCGATACACTACCGGCACTCCTGGCACACTACCGATGAGCCCGAAACTTTTCCGGCGACCAAAACAGGACTTCCTATATATGAATGTTTACCTCCGGACCATTCCGGAGCTCCTCGTGACGTCCGAGATCCCATCTGGGACCCTGAACAACATTCGCTCACCACCATACATAACTCTATACTACCAAAACGTCACCAAACCTTAAGTGTGCAGACCCTGTGGGTTTGAGAACTATGTAGACATGACCAAGACACCTCTACGGTTAATAACCAATAGCGGGACCTGGATGACCATATTGGTTCCTACATATTCTACGAAGATCTTTATCGGTCCAACCTCTATGTCAAGGATTCAGTTAATCCCGTATGATGTTCCCTTTGTTCTTCGGTACGTTACTTGCCCGAGATTCGATCGTCGGTATCTCCATACCTAGTTCAACCTCGTTATCGGCAAGTCTCTTTACTCGTTCTGTTATACAAGATCCCACAACTAACACTTAGTCACATTGCTTGCAAGGCTTATTGTGATGTTGTATTACTGAGTGGGCCCTGATATACCTCTCCATCACACGGAGTAACAAATTCCAGTCTTGATCCTTGCCAACTAGACAGACACCCTCAGAGATACCTGTAGAGCACCTTTATAGTCACCCAGTTACGTTGCGACGTTTGATACACACAAGGCACTCCTCCGGTATCCGTGAGTTGCATGATCTCATGGTCATAGGAACATATACTTGACATGCAGAAAACAGTAGCAATAAACTGACACGATCATATGCTACGTTTGTAGTTTGGGTCTTGTCAATCACATCATTCTCCTAATGATGTGGTCCCGTTATTAAATGACATCTCATGTCAATGGCTAGGAAACCTTGACCATCTTTGATCAACGAGCTAATTCACTAGAGGCATACTAGGGAAAAAGTGTTGTCTATTTACCCACACATGTAATGTGTGTCCAATTAATACAATTATAGCATGGATAATAAACAATTATCATGAACAAGGAAATATAATAATAAACACTTTATTTAGTGCTTCTAGGGCATATTTCCAACATGAAGCCCTGCCGGAATTGCTCCACCACCATCGCCGTGATGCCGTCACGCTGCCGGAGAACTCATCTACCTCTCTGCTCCCTCTTGCTGGATCAAGAAGGCGGAGATCGTCATCGAGCTGTACGTGTGCTGAACGCGAAGGTGCCGTCCGTTTGGCGCTAGATCGAAAGGACCGTGATCAAGATCGTGAGACGGATCGTGATGAGATCGCAAGACGGATCGTGATGAGTACGCGGGACGGATCGTGATTGGATTGCGGGACTGACCATTATGAGATTGCGGGACGCTCGGTGATTTGGATCGCAAAGACTTTCGACTACACCAACCGTTTTTCTTAACGCTTCCCGCTTAGCGGTCTACAAGGGTATGTAGATCCACTCTCCCTCTCGTAGATGCTCATCACCATGGATAGATCTTGCGTGTGCGTAGGAATTTTTTTTTTCCCATGCAACGTTCCCCAACAGTGGTATCAGAGCTAGGTCTATGTGTAGATGAGATCTCCAGTAGAACACAAAGAGTTTGTGTGCGTTGATGATTAAATTTCTTCCTCCCTTGGTCGTGTTTTGGTTCAGCGGTATTCTGGGATGAAGCGGCCCGAACCAACATTACTCGTACGCTTACGAGAGAACGGTTCCCTCAACTGCAACTTGTTGCAAAAGATGGCTGGTGGGTGGCAGTTTCTCCTGCTTTAGTTGGACCGGATTCGATAAAGGTGGTCCTTGATAAGGTTGAAAAGCAACTTATGTATCACCGTTGTGGTTTATGCGTAGGTGAGAATTGTTCTTGCCAGATACCCGTAGCATCCACATAAAACATGCAACAACAATTAGAGGACGTTTAACTTGTTTTCGCAGGGTATGTTGTGATGTGATACGGCCAATTACATGATGTGATATATGTGATGTATGAGATGATCATGTGTTGTATAGAATATCACGACTTGCATGTCGATGAGCACGGCAACCGGCAGGAGCCATAGGGTTGTCTTTAATTATTGTATGACCTGCGTGTCAATCATTAAGCGCTATGTAATGCTTTACTTTATCGCTAAACGGTAGCAATAGTAGTAGAAGCATGGTGGGCGCGAAAACCCCGATGGCGACACGTTGATGGAGATCATGGTATCATGCCGGTGACGATGGAGATCATGCCGGTGCTTTCAAGATGGAGATCAAAATCACAAGTTCATGGCCATATCATGTCACTTATGATTTGCATGTGATGTTAATCCTTTTATGCACCTTGTTTTGCTTAGGATGACGGTAGCATTATAAGGTGATCCCTCACTTTATTTCAAGATAAATTGTATTGTCTCCGAGTGTGCACCGTTGCGAAAGTTCGTCGTATTTTGACAACACGTGATGAACGGGTGTGATAGACTCTATGTTCACATAAAACGGGTGCAAGCCAGTGTTGCCCATGCAGAATACTCAGGTTAAACTTGATGAGCCTAGCATGTACAGACATGGCCTCGGAACACAAGAGACAGAAAGGTCGAACACGAGTCATATAGTAGATATGATCAACATGATGATGTTCATCATTGAAACCACCTCAACTCACGTGATGATCGGACTTGAGTTGGTGAATTTGGATCATGTATCACTCGAATGACCGGAGGGATGCCAATTTGAGTGGGAGTTCTTAAGTAATATGATTAATTAAACCCATTATAATGAACATAGTCAGTAGTGTCTTTGCAAATTATGTTGTAGATTACTAGCTCACGCTGTAGCTCCCTTGAATTTTTATATGTTCCTAGAGAAATAGAGTTGAAAAATGATGGTAGCAAGGCTCCATGATCTGAGGATTGTCCTCGTTGCTGCACAGAAGGCTTATGTCCTTAATGCATCCCTCGGTGCGCCAACCCCTCTAGCGTCGTCTATAGATGTTGTGAACATCTGACAGGCACGTTTTGATGACTACTTGATAGTTTAGTGCGTCATGCATTACAACTTAGAATTGAGGCTCCGAAACGTTTTGAACGTCACGAAACATATGAGATGTTCTAAGAGCAGAAATTAGGATCTCAGGCTCATGCCCGTGTTGCGAGATATGAGATCTCCAACAAGATTCTTTGCCTGCAAGATGAAGGAGAATAGCTCAATCGTTGAGCATGTGCTCAGATTGTTTGGGTGCTACAATCACTTGAATCGAGTGGGAGTTGATCTTCCATATAAGATAGTGATTGATATAGTTCTCCAAGTCACGGTCACTAAGCTACTAGAACTTGGTGATGAACTATAAAACGCCAGGGATAGAAATAATGATCCCTGAGCTATTCGCGATGTTTGACACCGCGAAAGCTAGAAATCAAGAACGAGCGTCAAGTGTTGATGGTTAGTAAAAACCACTAGTTTCGAGAAGGGCAAGGGCAAGGAGGGAAACTTCATGGATGGCAGGTCAGTTGCCGCTGTAGTGAAGCAACCCAAAGTTGAACCGTAAACCGACACTAAGTGCTTCGATTATGAGGAGAGCAGTCGCTGAAGCGGAACAACCCTAGATACTTGGTAGATAAGAAGGCTGGCAACGTCAACAGAAGTATATTTGATATACATGTTATTGATGTGTACCTTGCTAGTACTCCTAGTAACACCTGGGTATTGGATACCAGTTCGGTTGCTAAATGTTAGTAACTCGAAATAAAAGCTACGGAATAAATGGAGAACTAGCTAAGGGTGACATGACAATGTGTGTTGGAAATGTTTCCATGGTTGATGCGATCAAAATCGCACTCTCTCTACCTTCGGGATTAGTGACGAACCTAAATAAATGTTATTTGGTGTTTTGCTTTAAGAATGAACGTGATTAGATCGTGTTTATTGCAACACGGTTATTCATTTAAGTTAGAGAATAATGGTTATTCTGTTTACATGAATAATACCTTCAATGGTCATGCACCTAGTGAGAATGGTTTGTTGAATCTTGATCGTAGTAATACACATGTTCATAACATTGATGGCAAAAGATACAAAGTTAATAATGATAGTACCACATACTTGTGGCATTGCCGCTAAATGTCACGTTGGTATAAAGCGCATGAAGAAACTCCATGCTGATGGATCTTTTGAATCGTTTGAAAAGTTCAAGCATATTCAGAGTGAAGTTTAAGATCATCGTGACAAGAAGATAAAAATGTCTGCGATATGATCGTGGAGGTGAATATCTGAGTTACGAGTTTGGCATAGAACTTTAGACAATGTGAAAGTTGTTTCACAACTCACGCCACCTCGAACACCATACTCTATTGGATATGGTGCGTGCTATGATGTCTCTTATCGTTTTGCTACTATAATTTGGCGTTATGCATTAGAGACAACTACATTCACTTTAAATACGGCACCATCTAAATCAGTTGAGATGACACCGTGTGAATTAGTGTTTGATAGAAACCCAAGCTGTCATTTCTTAATTTTTGGGTCTGCGATGCTTGTGTGGAAAATGTTTTCACTGAATGAGCTCAAACCCAAAGCGGACAAATGCATCTTCATAGAATACCCTAAGAACAGTTGGATGAACCTTCTATCTCAGATCCAAGCATAAAATGTTTATTGCTAAAACTAGGTCCTTTCTTGAGAAAGAGTTTCTCTAGAAAGAATTGAGTGGGAGGAAGATGGAACTTGATGAGGTTGTTGAACCTTTGTTTCAACCAGAGAGTAGTGCAGCGCAGAAAGATGTTTCTGTGGAACCTACGTCAGTTGAAGAGGAAGTAAATGATGATGATCATGAAGCTTCAGATCAAGTTACTATCGAACCTCGTCGGTCGACAAGGATGCGTACTGCTCCTGAGTGGTACGACAACCCTGTCTTGGAGGTCATGTTGTTGGACAACGATGAACCTATGAGATATGGAGAAGCGATGATGGGCTCGGATTCTGAGAAATGGTTAGAGGCCATGAAATCCGAGAAAGGATCAATGTATGAAAACCAAGTATAGACTTTGGTAGACTTGCTCGTTGGATGGCAGGTCGTCGAGTACAAATGGACGGTTGAGATGAAGACAGACGCTGATGGTAACACTACAGGAATCAGGAATTTTGCCGTCTGCCAGCTCTTTGCCGTCTGCCAGCTGATGGCAAAGAGGCGGTTTGCCGTCTGTCTTTCCAAAGCAGACGGCAAAGAGCCTCTTGGAAGACGGCAAAGAACACAGTGGGCCCCACGGGGCACGACACTGGCTAGGTCAAACCCTTTGTCATCCGCCACCTCTCTGTCGTCTGCTGGCAGACGACAAAGATTTCTTTGTCGTCTGCCAGCAGACGGCAATGAGCTGAGTGTGGGCCCGCAGTGTCACGGCATGGCGCGGCTAACATTCACCCTCTTTGCCGTCTGCCAGCAGACGGCAAAGAAAGGGTTTTAATTTTCGGCCCCGCGCCTCTCTCTCTCACCCACACACACCCCGCGCCCCTCTCTCTCCCTCTCATCGTCGCCGCCCCGCCCTCCCGACGTCGTGCGCCCAGCACCGCCGCCGGCCCGCCCCCCCGACCACCTCGCAGCAGGGCCAGGCTGCAGCACCGACCCTCCCCACGGCCCTCCTCGACCACCGCCCCCTCCCTGTGGCCCTCCTCCACCACCACCAGAGCCATACCGCGGCGCCGCCAGCCCCCCTCCTCGCGGCCCACCGCCACCACCACGGCGTCGCCCCCTCCCCGCGGCCCTCCTCCACCACCGCCGGAGCCAGGCCATGGCGCCTGCCCGCCCCCCTCCCCACGGCCCTCCTCCACCATCGTGGCCGCCGGAGCCAGGCCATGCCATCCCTGATCCAATTTGAGCCCTCCACCGCAGGTCACCGCCTCCCTGTCTCCTTTCGTTTTTTTGTTTAGTTTTAGGTTTTAGTTTTGTTGTGGTTTAGGTTTAGTTTTAGTATAGGTTTAGTTTTAGTTTAGTTTAGGTTTTAGTTTTAGTTTAGTTTAGTTTTAGTCTTAGGTTAGATTCCTGTTTAGTAGAACAAAAGAAGAAAAAGTAGAAGAAGAAGAATAAGTAGAACAAGGAAAAAAGGAAAAGAAGAAGAAGAAGAGAGGAGGAGGAGGAGGAGGAGAAGAAGAATAAGAAGAAGGAAAAAAGGAAATGGCTCGACACTGACCCCACTGAACCCCGACGCTATGGACCCCCAACCCACGACGCCACCGATCCCCAATGCCACCGACCCCCGACGCCACTAACCCCCTACCCCCGATGCCACCGACCCCCGACCCCCGACACCCGACGCCACCGACCCCCGACCCCCGACGCCTTCGACCCCCAACCACCGATGCCACCGACCCCCGACCCCCGACACCACCGACCACCGACCCCCTACCCCCGATGCCACTGACCCCCGACGCCACTGACTCCCGACGCCACTGACCCCCGACGCCACTGACTCCCGATGCCACTGACCCCCGACCCCCGACACCTATTCTGCTTCCTGTTGACCGAAAAGCTGCTCTTCGGCCTTCCAGAAGCCGAGGCGGTCATAGTTTTGTAATTATGAGTTAGGTCACATATTTTCTGATTTTGTTATAAAAAACATCATATTTGTGTTGATCGGGTGAATTTTAATGTGCAGTTGTTCGATAACCTCCCCGTGCGTTGGACGAGCTCCCCTGCTGCGTTTGTGGGTGACCACAAATGACATCTCCTCCCCCGGCCCCCTTAATTTGCTCAGTTCCGGTCTTCGTGCCGATGAAACTTGCTAGCTATAGGTGTCTTCAATCATCAGTATGCGTAATCAGTATGCGTCTCGCATTCGAAAGGGAGGCATCTATAAATTTGCATGTCTTTGCATATTTATAACCACCATCCTTTCGAATTGTCCAACATTATCCATGGACAACCCGAGTATGTGTAGATTGGGTTCGTTTTCCCTTATGCTCTGCTCCGGATCCGATGCGGAATTTTGTCAGTGCCTCCCTGTTGTTCTCCGGGTACACATCCTCTCTGCTTATTGCCGAGACGTGTATGAGGAGAACAGCGGGGAGGTGCTGCCGAAATTCTGCGTTGGATTCGGAGCAGAGCATGGGAAAACGAATCCAATCTACACATACTCGGGTGGGATTAGGACCTATCTCTACCTATTAGCGTGTAGGTTGCATGGACGTAATAAAACTGACATAACTTGATTAACGGATGAATATAGATGATGAATTATATATATATTTCTTGTGTGTTTAGTAGGTAGGCAAGATGAGTGATCGTGCTTGGATGTACACCGGTCACCCTAGTCAGAAAGAAATGACCATTGAATGGTTAAGAAAAACCAAGGGGTTTCTGACCGCCGCATTTGCAAATGGCCAGGAAATAACCTGGTGCCCCTGTGTCCGGTGCGACAACCATAAAAAGTGGACACGGGATGAAATGGGTAAACACTTGCAGAAGTGGGGTTTTACGCCTGATTATAAGGTGTGGAGATATCGTGGTGAGTCTGCCCAACGCGCCAGAGCTGAGGTTGTTCGTCGTCGCACCGACGAGCATGGTACCGGAATCGAAGACATGGTGCAAGACTTTGATGATGCTCGGGATTCGGACGATGAGATGGAGGAATCTGCAAAGGCCTTCTATGAAATGTTGGAGTCTTCAAAACATCCTCTCCACGAGCACACTGAGCTTTGTCAGCTGGTTGCCATCGTGCAAGTAATGGCTCTGAAGGCTCAGTTGAACCTAGGCAGAGAATGCTACGACGCGATGATGACGATATTTGCACGCTTTCTACCCAAAGGCCATGTATTGCCAGCAAACCTATACTAGTCAGACAAAATCCTACGTGAGCTTAAGATGCCCTATGAGCAGATAGATGCCTGTGAGAATGGATGTGCCTTATTTAGGCTTGAGTATGCGGGCTTCAACTATTGTCCCATTTGCAAGTCTTCCAGGTATGTTGTGGTAGACAACGGTACGGGTGAGAAGAGTAACACCAAAATCACAGTTAATGTTCTTCGGTATATGTCAATCATACCAAGACTTCAACGTCTTTTCATGGTTGAAGAGATGGCCAGATAGATGACGTGGCATAAATTGGGCAAAAGAACCGAACCGAACTGGATGCAGATGGGAATCCAATGTTGGGACACACTTCAGACACTTTTGCATGGAAGCACTTCGATGCATTACATAAGGATAAAGCGGCAGATCCAAGGCATCCTTGAGTCGCCATCAGCACGGATGGGTTCAATGTGTTTGGTATGACGGCGACCCAATACAGTTGCTGGCCTGTATTTGTCATTCCACTCAATCTCCCCCCGGAGAGATTATGAAAAGAAAGAACATTTTCTTGACGTTGATAATTCCAGGGCCCAACTATCCGGGGAAGAAAATAAATGTGTACATGCAGCCGCTTAAGGACGAATTGCAAGAAGCTTGGGATAATGGGATCAAGACATATGACGCCGCTACAAAAAAAACTTCAAAATGCATGTGTGGTATATGTACTCGTCGCATGATTTGCCGGCGTATGCGCTATTCATTGGCTGGTGTGTGCATGGAAGGTTCCCGTGCCCCACATGCAAGGCAGCTCTTGAGTTCCGTTGGCTGCAGGCGGGTCGCAAGTATTCTTGCTTCGACTTGCATAGACAGTTCCTGGATCCTTGCCATAAGTTCAGAAAAGAGAAGAAGAATTTCATGAAAGGTAGAATTGTCAAAAACTCTGCACCACCTGCATTGACAGGCCAACAGACCCTGGATCAGATAAATGCTCTCGAGCCGGATCCAGATCGTCCAGGGTATTTCAAAAGGTATAATTCGAAACACGCCTGGACTCACAAGATATGCTTGTGGGATCTGCCTTACTTTGAAGACCTCCTTTGCCCACACAACATCGACGTGATGCACACTGAAAAGAATATCGCCGAGGCCCTTTTTGGTACATTGTTCGGCATAGAGGGGAAGTCAAAGAATGATCCAAAGTCTAGAGTCGATCAGGAGGCTCTATGTGATAGACCGTTACAAAACATGCGACAACCGAAAGGAAAAAAGAACTGGAGGAAGCCAAAGGCATGGTTCAATCTTGGAACGCCAGCTATGAGGGAAATGATCTTGTGGGTGAAAATGCAGTGGATGTTCCCCGATGGGTATGCAGCGAATCTAAAGAGGGGAGCAAGTCTTGACAAATTAAAAATATTTTGTCTCAAGAGTCATGATTGGCACATATGGCTTGAGTGGGTAATGCCGGTGATGTTTCATGGCTTTATCCCTGAGGATGAATTCCTAGTACTGGCAGAGCTGAGCTATTTCTTCTGTGCTCTTTGTGCGAAAGAACTATCGCCTGACGTGCTAGACAAACTGGAAGAGTTGGCGCCGAAGTTGATCTGCAAGTTAGAAAAGATCTTTCCACCGCGATTCTTTAATCCAATGCAGCATTTGATTTTTGCATCCCCCGACCGAGGCAAGATTGGGGGGCCCATGCAAAATCGTTGGTGCTTCGCAACTGAGAGGATGCAGAAGACGCTTCGAGCAAAATGTAAAAATAAACGTAGAATTGAAGCATCGATGGCTGAGGCATTAATTACTGAGGAGGCGGCAAACTTCGTGACAGCACACTACAAAGCCAAGAATCGTCATTTGCGTAATCCGAAGCCTCGGTACAATAATAAATGTCCCCTAGAGGCAATAATAAATTAGTTATTATCATATTTCCTTGTTCATGATAATCGTTTATTATCCATGCTATAATTGTATTGATCGGAGACTTAAATGCATGTGTGGATACATAGACAAAACCATGTCCCTAGTATGCCTCTAATGGACTAGCTCGTTGATTAAAGGATGGTTAAGGTTTCCTAGCCATGGACATGAGATGTCATTTGATAACGGGATCACATCATTAGGAGAATGATGTGATGGATAAGACCCAAACTACAAACATAGCATATGATCGTGTCAGTTTATTGCTACTGTTTTCTGCATGTCAAGTATATGTTCCTATGACCATGAGATCATGCAACTCACGGATATCGGAGGAGTGCCTTGTGTGTATCAAACGTCGCAACGTAACTGGGTGACTATAAAGGTGCTCTACAGGTATCTTCGATGGTGTCTGTTGAGTTGGCATGGATCGAGACTGGGATTTGTTACTCCGTGTAACGGATAGGTATCTCGGGGCCCACTCGGTAATGCAACATCACAATAAGCCTTGCAAGCAATGTGACTAATTGTTAGTTGCGGGATCTTGTATTACGGAACGAGTAAAGAGACTTGCCGGTAACGAGGTTGAACTAGGTATGGAGATACCGACGATCGAATCTCGGGCAAGTAACATACCGAAGAACAAAGGGAACGATATACGGGATTAACTGAATCCTCGACATAGAGGTTCGACCGATAAAGATCTTCGTAGAATATGAAGGAACCAATGTGGAAGTCCAGGTCCCGCCATTGGTTATTGACCGTAGAGGTGTCTCGGTCATGTCTACATAGTTCTCGAACCCGCAGGGTCTGCACACTTAAGGTTCGGTGACGTTTCGGTAGTGTAGAGTTATGTATGGTGGTGACCGAAGGTTGTTCGGAGTCCCGGATGAGATCCCGGACGTCACGAGGAGCTCCGGAATGGTCCGGAGGTAAAGATTCATATATAGGAAGTCCCAGTTTGGTTTCCGGAAAAGTTTCGGGCTCATCGGTAGTGTACCGGGAGTATCGGTATTGTACCGGGAGTGCCGGTAGTGTACCGGAGGACCTCCGGGAGGGGTATTTCGACCCCAAGAGGTCCATGGGCTGTGGGAGAATAATAACCAGCCCTTAGTGGGCTGGGAAAATAGCCACAAAGGCCCATGGCGCAGGAGAGAAAGTCCTAAAGCAAAAAGCGGAAAATCAGCCAATAGGAGGCAATCCTACTCCAACTAGGATTGGAGGTGAAGTAGGATTGCTCCCACCTCCTATTTCGGCCGACCCAAAGGTCTTGGCTGCCTCTCCTCTCCTCTCCTCCCATATATACTAGTGGATTGGGTGGTTTTTGGACAGAATTTCCGGCCACGTGCTACCCGTTTCACCGGTGCACAGTTTCTCCTCTAGATCGGTTTTCCGCAGCGCTTAGGCGAAGCCCTGCCGGAATCACTCCACCACCATCACCGGAGCGCCGTCACGCTGCCGGTGAAATCTATCTCCTCTCCACCTCCTCTCGCTGGATCGAGACGGTGGAGATCGTCATCAAGGTGCACGTGTGCTAAACGCGGAGGTGCCGTCCGTTCGGCGCTAGATCGGAAGGACCGTGATCGAGATCGCGAGACAGTTCGTGATGAGATCGCGGAACGGATCGTGATGAGTTCGCGGGACAGATCGTGATCAAGATCGTGAGATGGATCGTGATGAGATCGCGGGACGGATCGTGATGAGTTCACGGGACGGATCGTGATTGGATCGCGGGATGGATCGTGATGAGATCGCTGGACGCTCGGCGATTTGGATCGCGAAGATGTTCGACTACACCAACCGCGTTTCTTAATGCTTCCCGCTTAGCGATCTACAAGGGTATGTAAATCCACTCTCCCTCTCGTAGATGCTCATCACCATGGATAGGTTTGCGTGTGCGTAGGAAATTTTTTGTTTCCCATGCGGCGTTCCCCAACAGTGGTATCAGAGCTAGGTTGATGGTTCGATGAGATCTCGAGTAGAACACAAAAGTTTTGTGGGCGTTGATGCTTAGATTGCTTCCTCCCTTGGTCGTATTTTGGTTCAGCGGGATTGTGAGATGAAGCAGCCCGGACCAACATTACTCGTACGCTTACGAGAGACCGGTTCCCTCGACGCAACTTGTTGCCTAGATGGCTTGCGGCTGACAGTTTCTCTTACTTTAGTTGGATCGGATTCGACAAAGGCGGTCCTTGAGAAGGTTGAAAAGCAAACTAGTGTATCACCGTTGTGGTTTATGCGTAGGTGAGAATCATTCCTGCTAGATACCCATAGCAGCCACGTAAAATATGCAACAACAATTAGAGGACGTCTAACTTGTTTTTGCAGGGTATGTTGTGATGTGATATGGCCAATTACATGATGAGATATATGTGATGTATGAGATGATCATGTGATGTATAGATTATCACGACTGGCATGTCGATGAGTACGGCAACCGGAAGGAGCCATAGGGTTGTCTTTAATTATTGTATGACCTGCGTGTCAATCATTAAGCGCTATGTAATGCTTTACTTTATCGCTACGGTAGCAATAGTAGTAGAAGCATGCAGGGCGTGACAACCCCAATGGCAACACATTGATGGAGATCAAGATGATGGAGATCATGGTGTTGTGCCGGTGACGATGGAGATCATGCCGGTGTTTCGAAGATGGAGATCTTAAACACAAGTTCATGGCCATATCCTGTCACTTATGAATTGCATGAGATGTTAATCCTTTTCTGCACATTGTTTTGCTTAGTACGGCGGTAGCATTATAAGGTGATCCCTCACTTGAATTTCAAGATGAACTGTGTTCTCCCCGAGTGTGCACCGTTGCGAAAGTTCGTCGTGTTGAGACACCACGTGATGATCGGGTGTGATAGACTCTACGTTCACATACAACGGGTGCAAGCCAGATTTGCACGCGCAGAACACTCGGGTTAAACTTGACGAGCCTAGCATGTACAAACATGGCCTCGGAACACGAGAGACCGAAAGGTCGAACATGAGTCATATAGTAGATATGATCAACATAATGATGTTCACCATTGCAGCCACCTCAACTCACGTGATGATCGGACTTGAGTTGGTGAATTTGGATCATGTATCACTCGAATGATCGAAGGGATGTCAATTTGAGTGGGAGTTCTTAAGTAATATGATTAATTGAACTCATTATCATGAACATAGTCAAAGGGTCTTTGCAAATTATGTTGTAGATTACTAGCTCGCGCTGTAGCTCCCTTGTATTTTTATATGTTCCTAGAGAAATAGAATTGAAAGATGTTGGTAGCAAAATTGCGGACTGGGTCCGTGATGTGAGGATTGTCCTCATTGCTGCACAGAAGGCTTATGTCCTTAATGCACCGCTCGGTGCGCCACCCCCTCTAGCGTCGTCTATAGATGTTGTGAACATCTAATAGGCACGTTTCGATGACTACTTGATAGTTTAGTGCGTCATGCATTACGGCTTAGAACTGAGGCTCCAAAACGTTTTGAACGTCACGGAACATATGAGATGTTCTAGGAGCAGAGATTGTGATCTCAGGCTCGTGCCTTTGTTGCGAGATATGAGATCTCCAACAAGATTCTTTGCTTGTAAGATGAAGGAGAATAGCTCAATCGTTGAGCATGTACTCAGATTGTCTGGGTACTACAATCGCTTGAATCAAGTGGGAGTTGATCTTCCAGATAAGATAGTGATTGATATAGTTCTCCAAGTCACTGTCACTAAAGCTACTAGAACTTAGTGATGAACTATAATACACCAGGGATAGAAGTATTGATCCCTGAGCTATTCGCGATGTTTGACACCGCGAAGGTAGAAATCAAGAAGGAGCGTCAAGTGTTGATGGTTAATCAAACCACTAGTTTCGAAAAGGGCAAGAGCAAGGAGGGAAACTTCATGGATAGCAAGTCAGTTGCTGCTCCAGTGAAGCAACCCAAAGTTGAACTCAAACCCAAGACTAAGTGCTTCTATTATGAGGTGAGAGGTCGCTGAAGCGGAACAACCCTAGATACTTGGTAGATAAGAAGGCTGGCAACATCGACAGAAGTATATTTGATATACGAGTTATTGATGTGTACCTTGCTAGTACTCCTAGTAGCACCTGGGTATTGGATACCGGTTCGGTTGCTAAATGTTAGTAACTCGAAATAAAAGCTACGGAATAAACGGAGAACTAGCTAAGGGTGAGGTGACGATGTGTGTTGGAAATGTTTCCAAGGTTGATGTGATCAACATCGCACGCTCTCTCTACCTTCAGGATTAGTGACGAACCTAAATAAATGTTATTTGGTGTTTTGCGTTGAGCATGAACATGATTAGATCATGTTTGTTGCAATACGGTTATTCATTTAAGTCAGAGAATAATAGTTATTCTGGTTACATGAATAATACCTTCAATGGTCATGCACCCAGTGAGAATGGTTTGTTGAAATCTTGATCGTAGTAGTACACATGTTCATAACATTGATGTCAAAAGATACAAAGTTAATAATGATAGTACCACATACTTGTGGCACTGCCGCTAAATTTCATATTGGTATAAAGCGCATGTAGAATCTCCATGCTGATGGATATTTGGACTCATCAATTTCGAATCGGTTGAGACATGCGAACCATGCCTCTTGGGCAAGATGACTAAAGGACCCCGTTGGATGAAGCGAGCAAGTGATTCATTGGAAATGATACATGTTGATGTATGCAATCTAGTGAGTCTTGTAGCGTGCAGTGGATATCGTTATTTTCTTACCTTCAGTGATGATTTGAGTAGATATAGTGTATATTTACTTAATGAAACACAAGTCTGAATCGTTTGAAAGGTTCAAGCAAATTCAGAGTGAAGTTTAAAGATCATCGTGACAAGAAGATAAAAATGACCGCGATATGATCGTGGAGGTGAATATCTGAGTTACGAGTTTGGCATACAACTTAAGACAACGTGAAATTTGTTTCACAACTAACGCCACCTGGAACACCATGGTGTGATGGTGTGTCCGAACATCATAGTCATGCTCTATTGATATAGTGCATACTGTGATGTCTCTTATCGTTTTACTACTATAATTTTTTGGGTTATGCATTAGAGACAACTACATTCACTTTAAATAGGGCATCATCTAAATCCATTGAGATGACACCGTGTGAATTATGGTTTGATAGAAACCTAAGCTGTCATTTCTTAATGTTTGGGGCTGCGATGCTTGTGTGGAAAATGTTTTCACATAATAAGCTAGAACCCAAAGCGGACAAATGTATCTTCATAGAATACCCTAAGAACAAATGGGTATGCCTTCTATCTCAGATCCGAGTGCAAAGTGTTTGTTGCTACAACTGGGTCCTTTCTCGAGAAAAAGTTTCTCTCGAAAGAATTGAGTGGGAGGAAGATAGAACTTGATGAGGTTGTTAAACCTTTGTTCAACCAGAGAGTAGCGCAGCGCAGAAAGATGTTTCTGTGAAGCCTACGTTAGTTGAAGAGGAAGTTAATGATGATGATCATGAAGCTTCAGGATCAAGTTACTATCGAACTTCGTAGGTCGACAAGGATGTGTACTGCTCCTGAGCGGTACGACAACTCTGTCTTGGAGGTCATGTTGTTGGACAACGATGAACCTACGAGCTATGGAGAAGCGATGATGGGCCCGGATTCCGACAAATGGTTGGAGGCCATGAAATCCGAGATAGGATCCATGTATTAAAACCAAGTGTAGACTTTGGTAGGCTTGCTCGTTGGACGGCAGGTCGTTGAGTACAAATGGATCTTTAAAATGAAGACAGACACTAATGGTGAATGTCACCATTTGTAAAGCTTGACTTGTTGCAAAGATGTTTGTGACAAGTTCAAGGAGTTGACTACAATGAGACTTTCTCACTCGTAGCGATGCTAAAAGTCTGTTGGAATTATGTTAGCAGTTGCTGTGTTTTCAATTATGAAATCTGGCAGATGGATGTCAAAACATCGTTTCCTTAATGGTTTACTTGAGGAAAGGTTGTATGTGATACAACCAGAAGGTTTTGTCAGGTCTAAGGATGCTAAAAGGTGTGCAAGCTTCGGTGATCCTTCCATGGACTGAAGCAAGCATCTCGGAGTTGGAATATACGCTTTGATGAGGTGATCAAAGTTTTGATGTTTATACAAAATTTATGAGAAACTTGTATTTGCAATAAAGTGAGTGGGAGCACTATAGAATTTCTGATAAGTATATGTGGATGACATATTGTTGTTCAGAAATAATGTAGAGTTTCTGGAAAGCATAAAACGGTTATTTGGAAAGTGATTTTCAAAGGAAGACCTGGATAAAGCTACCTAATTGTTGAGCATCAAAATCTATAGAGATAGATCAAGATGCTTGATGAGACTTTCAATGAGTGCATACCTTCACAAGATTTTGAAAGAGTTCAAAATGGATCAGCCAGAGAAATAGTTCTCGTCTGATTTGTAAGGTGTGAAGTTGAGTGAGACTCAAAGCTCGACAACGGCAGAAGAAAGAGAAAGGACGAACGTCGTCCCCTATGCCTTAGCCATAGGCTCTATATTATGCCATGCTGTGTACCGCACCTATGTGTGCCTTGCCATGAGTCTGTCAAGGGGTACAAGAGTGGTCCAGGAGTGGATCACTGGACAACGGTCGGAATTGTCCTTAGTAACCAGAGGACTAAGGAAATGTTTCTTTATAATGGAGGTGATAAAGAGTTCGTCGTAAAGAGTTACGTCGATGCAAGCTTTAACACCTATCCGGATGACTAGTAGTAGCAATCTGGATACGTATAGTGGAGCAGCCATTTGGAAATAGTACCAAGTGGAGTGTGGTAGCAGTGTTTACGGTTTGACATAGAGATATGCAAAGTACACACGGATCTGAATATTGCAGACCCGTTGACTATAAGACCTCTCTCACATGCAAAGCATGATCGAGCCCCAGAACTCATTGGGTGTTAGATTCATAACAATGCGAATCACATGGTGATGTGAACTAGATTATTGACTCTAGTGCAAGTGGGAGACTGTTGGAAATGTGCCCTAGAGGCAATAATAAATTAGTTATTATCATATTTCCTTGTTCATGATAATCGTTTATTATCCATGCTATAATTGTATTGATCGGAGACTTAAATGCATGTGTGGATACATAGACAAAACCATGTCCCTAGTATGCCTCTAATGGACTAGCTCATTGATTAAAGGATGGTTAAGGTTTCCTAGCCATGGACATGAGATGTCATTTGATAACGGGATCACATCATTAGGAGAATGATGTGATGAATAAGACCCAAACTACAAACATAGCATATGATCGTGTCAGTTTATTGCTACTGTTTTCTGCATGTCAAGTATATGTTCCTATGACCATGAGATCATGCAACTGACGGATATCGGAGGAGTGCCTTGTGTGTATCAAACGTCGCAACGTAACTGGGTGACTATAAAGGTGCTCTACAGGTATCTTCGATGGTGTCTGTAGAGTTGGCATGGATCGAGACTGGGATTTGTTACTCCGTGTAACGGAGAGGTATCTCGGGGCCCACTCGGTAATGCAACATCACAATAAGCCTTGCAAGCAATGTGACTAATTGTTAGTTGCGGGATCTTGTATTACGGAACGAGTAAAGAGAATTGTCGGTAACGAGGTTGAACTAGGTATGGAGATACCGACGATCGAATCTCGGGCAAGTAACATACCGAAGAACAAAGGGAACGATATACGGGATTAACTGAATCCTCGACATAGAGGTTCGACCGATAAAGATCTTCATAGAATATGTAGGAACCAATGTGTATGTCCAGGTCCCGCCATTGGTTATTGACCGTAGAGGTGTCTCGGTCATGTCTACATAGTTCTCGAACCCGCAGGGTCTGCACACTTAAGGTTCGGTGACGTTTCGGTTGTGTAGAGTTACGTATGGTGGTGACCGAAGGTTGTTCGGAGTCCCGGATGAGATCCCGTACATCACGAGGAGCACCGGAATGGTCCGGAGGTAAAGATTCATATATAGGAAGTCCCAGTTTGGTTTCCGGAAAAGTTTTGGGCTCATCGGTAGTGTACCGGGAGTATCGGTATTGTACCGGGAGTGCCGGTAGTGTACCGGAGGACCTCCGGGAGGGGTATTTCGACCCCAAGAGGTCCATGGGCTGTGGGAGAATAATAACCAGCCCTTAGTGGGCTGGGAAAACAGCCACGAAGGCCCATGGCGCAGGAGAGAAAGTCCTAAAGCAAAAAGTGGAAAATCAGCCAATAGGAGGCAATCCTACTCTAACTAGGATTGGAGGTGAAGTAGGATTGCTCCCACCTCCTATTTCGGCCGACCCAAAGGCCTTGGATGCCTCTCCTCTCCTCTCCTCCTATATATACTAGTGGATTGGGTGGTTTTTGGACAGAATTTCCGGCCACGTGCTACACGTTTCACCGGTGCACAGTTTCTCCTCTAGATCGGTTTTCCGCAGCGCTTAGGCGAAGCCCTGCCGGAATCACTCCAGCACCATCACCGGAGCACCGTCACGATGCCGGTGAACTCTCTCTCCTCTCCACCTCCTCTCGCTGGATCGAGACGGTGGAGATCGTCATCAAGCTGCACGTGTGCTGAACGCGGAGGTGCCGTCCGTTCGGCGCTAGATCAGAAGGACCGTGATCGAGATCGCGAGACAGTTCGTGATGAGATCGCGGAACGGATCGTGATGAGTTCGCGGGACAGATCGTGATCAAGATCGTGAGACGGATCGTGATGAGATCGCGGGACGGATCGTGATGAGTTCACGGGACGGATCGTGATTGGATCGCGGGACGGATTGTGATGAGATCGCGGGACGCTCGGCGATTTGGATCGCGAAGATGTTCGACTACACCAACCGCGTTTCTTAACGCTTCCCGCTTAGCGATCTACAAGGGTATGTAGATCCACTCTCCCTCTCGTAGATGCTCATCACGATGGATAGGTTTGCGTGTGCGTAGGAAATTTTTTGTTTCCCATGCGGCGTTCCCCAACAGATGGCGACCGTGAAAAAGGTCGATCCAACCTCAGCCTATTCAAAGGGAAGCTTTCACCACCCGGTGCTTTGAAAGCAATAGTGTTGGATGTCGAAGAATGGCGGACCATTTCATTGTATATCTTTAACAACCTAACAGAAGTGCGGCCGTACATCGAGTAAGTTCTCGGTACATTGTTTCGCAACTTCTAATTCCTTTGAAATGCTCTTATTCCCGGAAATGTGATATAGTCGATACATCGCCAAATTCTCGGATGGAGCGGTGATCCAAAAGGATTCCATCGAAGAGTATGAGCTTCTGGCAAAGCATGGAGGCGGCTATCCCGGTTTCATCTCTTGGTTCAAACAAACGGTAATTTCCATTAGACCATTTCATTTCTTTGTCTAGTTTGCGGCTAATGCAACAATCCTTTCGTATTAAACTTGTAAGCTAATGCAGAGTCTATGGACTCCAAACTGAGACAAGTCGCTAATGGTTTTGACTATCAGGTCCGTTCATTTGACAAATACGACATCAACGGGTATCACTTTCGTACTTTTGGCAAAGAGCTATCTATGGCCGACCGAAAGTCTACAAATTGTTGTGTCTCCGCTGTCGGCGAAGGAGGGATCGAGTATTATGGCAGAGTTGAAGCAATTTATGGACTTACATTCTTTGGTGAAAACTCAACAAACGTCGTAGTATTCAAATGTTATTGGTTCCAGCCGAAGGAGACTAGAAGGACTCATGAACATATAGGGCTAGTCGAAATCAAACAAAGCACCCATTTAGATGTTCCCGATGTCTATATTACGGCTCAACAGGCGACCCAAGTTTTCTATCTACCGTGGGCCTGCCAAATTGATCCAAATCTGAATGGTTGGGATGTCGTTTATGATGTGCCGCCACATTTTAGAGCACCTCCCCTCAATGAAGATGATTATGAACCTCACATTAACCCAGACTCATATGAAGGAGAATTCTTCCAAGAAACACGTCTTTCCAAAAAACGTTTCAAGAACCGCTGTACTTCACCCCAGAACATTGAGGTAGACAGCGACAGTGAATCCGACTTCACCCCTGAGCCGGAACAAGAAGAGACGGAAGAAGAAGAGGTTACTAATGCAGAAGACCTATCAATGCTTGACCGATTACACAAAGGAGGTCTTCCGCATGTTGCTCCCGATAGTGATGACGATGCATTTATTGATGATAGTGATGATGATGATGCATTTATTGATCTCGGAGCATATATAGACGATGAAGATTATTATTAGTTCATGTTAGGTATACATGATGATGATATACTCAAATTATATATATACATATTATTATTCATGTCGGCATTCAATTTTTATTATATACATGATGATGATACACTTAAATTATATACATATTATTATTCATGTTGGTATTCAATTTTTTATGTTGTGTACTAATTGTGTTTACTATTTGTCATGGCAGGTGTTGAAAGATGGTGGGCGCGGGTCGAGAGCGATCTGAGGCTCCTTCTTCATCGGGACGTGGTGGGAGGGGTACTTCCATTCCACCCCAATCTCTCCGAAGAGCGTTGTATGAAGGTATGGGGACACCCGAGGGCGCTTCTTCGTCGGCAAAGTTGCCCACCGGGAGAGGAGGTCGTGGGAAGAAGAGAGCTCCTAAAGCTACACGTGGTGGCCGCGAGAGAGGTACGAAGGCTGCTACGCCTTCCTTGCCGCCACCCCCAGCTGATTCACCCGAGCACATGACTGCTACGATGGGCTTGTCTGAGGTAGAGGCTACGAGGACTCCTTTCCATGAGCCTCGGGTCGATGATCCTTCTGTCCCAGACGCTTCGACACACGAGATTCCTGTGCCAGACGCTACGTCCCGCGAGACTCATGGGCCAGACGCTTCGTCCCGTGAGACTCCACAGGCTTCCACCGGATGGGATGCCTGGCCGGATCTGCATTAGGCGGAGCCGAGTGGCCATGCTGATGGTGACAGGGATTAGCTTTCTGATAGCGGGGACGAGGTGGTCGAGGGCACCGTCTACCAGCGCGGGTGTACACGGCTCCTGCCCATGCCGGCGACCCGCGAGCAGAGGTGGCTGATTAAGTCCGAGTCGTTGAAGTGAGTGCATTTACTCTTTTTAAACCTTTTGCCTTCATGTTTATTCACATATCTAATGCGTTGTCTTTGTCATACTGCAGGGGTTGGATTCACGCCAAGGATGTCCGCAGGCCCAACTCCATCCTTGGTCTGCTTTTGCGGCATAACTTCCCGGGGTTTGTCACGTTGCCGGCGAGGGTCAGCTTCGAGGGTTAGGATTGAAATGGGAGCACTACTTGGCTGCCTCGGCCCCACCGGAGGAGATGATCGATGATGTTTGTGCCACACAAGGGCCGACATGGTGATCAGGAAGTTCTGGGTAATTTCTCCTTTACACAATTAAAAATCAATAATAGCTAGTTATTGTACTAATCAGTGTTGTCTATTTTGATTGCAGACCTTCTACAGGTGTGAGGAGGGATACGAGGAGGCCGCGGCAAAGTTTATCGATTAGGAGTGCAAGCGGCTACTACAGAACTTACGACACGAGGCTCGGGTACAGGCTATTCGAGACTACTACGCCTCGCAGCGTATTAAGAAGGCCAAGTCGTCGTCCCGCTAAAAGTTTCTGGACAAGGAGCAGTACATGAAGGTAATTACCTATTCTTAAGGCCTCGTACTTAGTTTCCTTCCTTTGATTCATAGGCATAGCTCTCAACTTTCTCTTTACTAACTTAGGTGCCCCCGAGATGGTGTGCAGATAAGATGGATTGTTGGGAGGCGTTGGTGAATGAATGGTGCTCTGACCAATGGCAAGTCCTCCACGATGACGCCAAGGCACGGCGTGCCCAAATGTGAGGTGTGCCACACCATCAAGGCAGCGCCAACATATATCAGTTCGGGCGCAACTGGGTATGTGGTTTGCTTCATGATTCCTGCAATTCATTCTTGATGCTAGCCTCGACCCCTTTATTAATACTTTGTTCCTCTCTTGTACGCTCATCACAATAAGACAGATGTGCCAGAGTTGTACGACATCTATGCCATGGCCCATACTGCCTCATACAAGAAGGTCAAGGCATTCTCTGAGTCTGACCTCGATGATCCCAAGAACTTCACTAATATCTCCTCCCACAACAAGCTCGTGAGGTACAAGGTTGTGGGGAAGGCGGTGAATGGGGAGGACTTCAACCCGAGCCAGCATCCTATTAATCCAGACCTGGTGATGATAGCTGGCCATGGGAGGCCCCATGGCTCGATAGCCATTGGAGATGGACATATACGGTCTTCGAGCACTCTCCGAGAGATCAAGGCGAGCCAAACGAGCTCCTGTCCTGCGATATCGCCTCGTCCACGGCCAATCAAGCTCGCCATCGAGGTTAGTCATACGGACTCAGATATCTTTCCTCCATTACAATATGTGCGAAAAAATATGATTACAATGCTAACGACGATTCGTGTTGCAGGCTGCCTAGCAGAAAGAGAGAGAGAAAACCCAGGCGCTTCTGGCGGAACAGGCCCGGCAGGCGGCAGAGGAGAAGAGGGATCTGGAGGAGAGGACGGCAAAGTTGGTGGAGGAGGAGAGGGCACGTAACGATGCGTCTAACCGGGCCATGTACGACCTCATCGTGGTAAGTTTCTTCTTCATATTAGCCAAATCTTGCACTACATGTTCTTTTCATTAATAACTAATATGTTTGACTTGTGAAAACCAAATGTGCAGACTATGTACACGCAGAATGGCCAGACCCCTCCGCCAATGCCAGTCATTACCATGGCTGGAACGGTGAGTTTCATTTCAATGTTCATTCTTTACTAGTCTTAAAATTTCAGCGTCATCATTCTAACGCAAATGATCTTTGGTACAGCATAACTCCCGAGCCGCATCGCACGACCCGAGCACCCCCGGTGTGTCACGTCCATGATGACGAGGACGGTAAGCCCTAATATGCCACTTACTTCGCTCATTTTCTCAAACAAAGACAAACATAGCATTTAGACAAACTTAGCACAATTAGCTTATCCTCCACAATGACATAATTAGCTTATTTAGTCCATTTATGACATAACTAGCTTATTCGTTTCAAAAATGGCATAATAACCATGGTTACCTCATAAATGTCATATACTTAGCTTATTATTCTCCAAAATGACATAATTACCTAAGTTAGCTCTCGAATAACATATACTTACATAATTTGGCTCAAAGATGGCATCATTACCTAGGTTAGCACAAAAATGACCTATACTTACCTTATTTTTCCTAGGTTAGCACAAAAAAATGGCGTGCTTACATAGTTAGCTCTAAAATGACACAAATAAGGAATAAGATGAAGAAAAACAAGAAAGAGGAGAAAAAAAGGAATAGCAGAATAAGAAGAAGAAGAAGGAGAAGTTCTTCTTCTTCTTCTTCTTCTTCGTCTTCTCTTCTTCTCCTTCTTCTTGTTTTTTTTCTTCTTCTTCTAGTCTTCTTCTTCTTCTTCTTCTTCTTCTTCTCTTCTTCTTTTCTGTTCTTCTTCTTCTAACTTTCTTATTTCCCATTTTGCAGATTTGATTCACTTCACGGAAGCTTGCGTTCATGGAGTGCTTGTCCTTCCTTTTTTGTTTTGATTTTATAGGATGAACAGTGTGAAACTATTGTAATATGGTGGAACTTGCGTATGTTTTGATTTGGTATATGTGTTCGATAATCATATATGGTATATGTGTTGAGTATGATTTGCAGATTTGATTTGGTATATGTGTTGGATATAGTTTATTATGTGATGGATGAGACTATTGTTTGCCTTATTATGTGAAATATATATATATATATATATATATCATATATTTGCTTTGAAATTGCTTTGATATAACAAAAAACAGAATAAAAAGTGGCAATACAGCCCCTTTGTCGTCTACCGCGGACGGCAAAGTTGCCACGTGGTGGCCACCTGTAAACCTAGGAAGCCTCTTTGCCATCCGCGGCCGACGGCAAACAGGGACTGGAGGCAGACGACAAAGGCTGGCATGTTGCCAGGTTGGGCGCTTTGCCTCTTTGTCGTCTGCGGTAGACGATAAAAGGGGGGCTGGAGGCAGACGGCAACAACCTCTTTGCCGTTCGCGGCAGACGGCAAAGACTAGCTGGGGGGGGGGGCAGACGAAAAACGCTTGGGTTTGTTAGCCGCCTAACGGTGTCGCCGTCGGCAGTACGCTGTCCAGTTCCTTTGTCGTCTGCAAGCGGACAACAAAGAATCTTTGCCGTCCGCTTGACCGAAGCAAACGGCAAAGAACCCCTTTGCTGGAGTTCACTTGGCCCAAAGTTGTGCCGGCCGCTAGCGGACGACAAATGTCTTTGCCGTCTACCATGGCAGACGGCAAATGTCCTGATTCCATTAGTGTAAATGTCACCATTAATAAAGCTCGACTTGTCACAAAGAAGTTTCCGACAAGTTCAAAGAGTTGACTGTGATGAGACTTTCTCACTCGTAGCGATGCTAAAGTTTGTTGGAATTATGTTAGCAGTTGCTGCATTTTCAATTATGAAATCTGGCAGATGGATGACAAAACATCATTTCCTTAACATTTTACTTGAGGAAAAGTTGTATGTGATACAACGAGAAGGTTTTGTCAGTCCTAAGGATGATAAAAGGTGAGCAAGCTTTAGTGATCCTTCTATGGACTGAAGCAAGCATCTCGGAGTTGGAATATACACTTTGATGAGGTGATCAATGTTTTCAGTCTACACAAAGTTGATGAGAAACTTGTATTTACAATAAAGTGAGTGGGAGCACTATAGAGTTTCTGGTAAGCATATGTGGTTGACATATTGTTGATCGGAAATGATGTAGAATTTCTAGAAAGCATAAACGGTTGTTTGAAAAGAGTTTTTCAAAGGAAGACCTGGATAAATCTACCTAATTGTTGAGCATCAAGATCTATAGAGATAGATCAAGATGCTTGATGAGACATTCAATGAGTACATACCTTGACAAGATTTTTGAAAGAGTTCAAAATGAATCAGTCAGAGAAAGAGTTCTCGCCTGATTTGTAAGGTGTGAAGTTGAGTGAGACTCAAAGCTGGACAAAGGCAGAAGAAAGAGAAAGGATGAATGTCGTCGCCTATGCCTTAGCCATAGGCTCTATATTATGCCATGTTGTGTACCGCACCTGTGTGTGCCTTGCCATGAGTCTGTCAAGAGGTACAAGAGTGGTCCAGGAGTGGATCACTTGACAGCGGTCAAAATTATCCTTAGTAACCAGAGGACTAAGGAGATGTTTCTCGATTATGGAGATGATAAAAAGTTCATCGTAAAGAGATACGTCTATGCAAGCTTTAACACCAATCCGGATGGCTCGTAGTAGCAATCTGGATACGTATAGTGGAGCAGGCATTTGGAATAGTACCAAGCCAAGTGTGGAAGCAGTGTTTACAGTTTGACATAGAGATTTGCAAAGTACACACAGATCTGAATGTCGTAGACCCGCTGACTATAAGACCTCTCTCACATGCAAATCATGATCGAGCCCCAGAACTCATTGGGTGTTAGATTCATAACAATGCGATCACATGGTGATGTGAACTAGATTATTGACTCTAGTGCAAGTGGGAGACTGTTGGAAATATGCCCTAGAGTCAATAATAAATCGGTTATTATCATATTTCCTTGTTCATGATAATCATTTATTATCCATGATATAATTGTGTTGATCAAAAACTTAGATACATGTGTGGATACATAGACAACACCATGTCCCTAGTATGCCTCTATTAGACTAGCTCGTTGATCAAAGATGGCTATGATTTCCTAGTCATGGACATGAGATGTCATTTGGTAACGGGATCACATCATTAGGAGAATGATGTGACGGACAAGACCCAAACTAAAAAAATAGCATATGATCGTGTCAGTTTATTGCTACTGTTTTCTGCATGTCAAGTATCTGTTCCTATGACCATGAGATCATGCAACTCACTGACACCGGAGGAGTGCCTTGTGTCTATCAAACGTTGCAACATAACTAGGTGACTATGAAGGTACTCTACAAGTATATTCGAGGGTGTTTGTTGCGTTGGCATGGATCAAGACTGGGATTTTTTACTCCGTGTGACGGAGAGGTATCTTCGGGCCCACTCGGTAATACAACATCACAACATGCCTTGCAAGCAATGTGACTAAGTGTTAGTCATGAGATCTTGTATTACAGAACGAGTACAGAGACTTGCTGGTAATGAGGTTGAACTAGGTATGGAGATACCGACGATCGAATCACGAGCAAGTAACATACCGAAGAACAAAGGGAACATCATACGGGATTAACTGAATTCTTGACATAGAGGTTCGACCGATAAAGCTCTTCGTAGAATATGTAGGAACCAATATGGGCATCTAGGTCCCGCTATTGGTTATTGACCGTCGAGGTGTCTCGGTCATGTCTACATAGTTCTCAAACCCGCAGGGTCTGCACACTTAAGGTTTGGTGACGTTTCGGTAGTATAGAGTTATGCATGGTGGTGACCTAAGGTTGTTTGGAGTCCTGGATGAGGTCCTGGACATCACAAGGAGCTCCGGAATGGTCTGGAGGTAAAGATTGATATATAGGAGGTCCTATTTTGGTCGCCAGAAAAGTTTCGGGCTCATTGGTAGTGTACCGGCAGTGCCGGTAGTGTATCGGGAGACCACCGGGAGGGGTATTTCGACCCAAGAGGCTACATGGGCTGTGGGAGAGTGAATACAAGCCCTTAGTGGGCTGGTGGAAGTCCCACATAAGGCCCATGCGGCTGGGAAGAAAAGCCCAAAGAGAAAAAGGTGGAAAAAGGCAAAAAGACCAAAATAAGGAGGAGTCCTAGTCCTACTAGGTTTGGAGGAATCCTCCTCTCCTCTAGGTTCGGCCGAAGCCTAGGTGGCTTGGCCCTTTGGCCAAGCCTCCTCCTCTCTTCCTCTTATATATACTAGAGGTTTTAGGGTTTTGGCACTAGTTTTACAGCCACGTGCTACCCGTTCCTCTAGTGCATAGTTTCTCCTCGAGATCGGTTTTCTGCACTGCTTAGGCGAAGCCCTGCCGGAATAGCTCCACCACCATCGCCGTGGCACCGTCACGCTGCTAGATAACTCATCTACCTCTCTGCTTCCTCTTGCTGGATCAAGAAGGGGGAGATCATCATCGAGCTGTACGTGTGCTGAACGCGAAGGTGTCGTCCGTTCGGCGCTAGATCGGAAGGTCCGTGATCAAGATCGCGAGACAGGTCGTGATGAGTTCGTGGGACGGATTGTGATGAGTCCGCGGGACGGATCGTGATTGGATCGCGGGATAGATCATGATGAGATCATGGGACGCTCGGCGATCTTAACGCTTCCCGCTTAGCGATCTACAAGGGTATGTTGATCCGCTCTCCCTCTCGTAGATGCTCATCACCATGGATAGATCTTGCGTGTGCATAGGAATTTTTTTGTTTCCCATGCAACATTCCTCAACAGGTGTCTCACATGAGTTCTCGGCCACGTACACGCCTCAACAAAACAGAGTTGTTGAGAAGAAGAACCGGACACTCATTGAGATGGCAAGAACGATGCTTGACGAATACAAGACGCCAAAACACTTTTGGACAGAAGCCTTGCAAACAGCATGTCATGCCACAAACTGACTTTACTTGCACAAGCTTCTTGGTAAAACGGCATACGAGCTACTCACCGGTAACAAACCCCAAGTTGGATATTTTCGGATATTCGGCTCCAAGTGCTACATTCTTGATAAGCATCATCGTACTAAATTTGCTCCTAAATCTCATGAAGGATTCCTACTTGGTTATGGATCGAACTCTCACACTTACCATGTCTACAACAACTTCACCCAAAAAGTTGAATAGAAGGTAGATGTGAAGTTTGATGAATCTAATGGTTCGCAAGTTGAACAACTGCCAAATGACGTAGGTGATAAGAACCCTTCGGAAGCTATCCTAGATTTACCCATCGGTAAGTCGTCCCATGGAGGTGAAGGAAAGTACTTCATCAACTCAAGTGGAAGCCCCTACCTCACGACAAGGTGAACCACAACATGACATGGAGGCATCCACAAGCGGTACACGGAAAGATGATGAAGAGTGGGAAGTGCATCATGAAGATCCACCACAACCTCCTTCACCACCACCTCAAGGGAACGGCACCTTCAACAACAATGAAGATGAAGGAGATGATGATGAAGAAGAAGTTCCACCAACCAACAATCGGAAGCTGACCCGAGTTCGAGCACAAGTGACCAAGAACCATCCCCTAAACCAAATCTTTTGTGATATAAAAACAGGGAGGATCACTCGCTCTAAAAATCGTCTAGCAAACTTCTGTGAGCATTATTATTTCATCTCTAGCATTGAGCCCTTGAAGGTAGAACAAGCTATTGAAGACGCGGATTGGGTGAACGCCTATGCATGAAGAGCTTCACAGCTTCGAAAGCAACAAAGTGTGGACACTCGTGGAGAAGCCCGAGGATGAACACAACATCATCAGAACCAAATGGGTATTTCGGAACAAGCAATACGAAGACATTCAAGTCGTGTGCAACAAGGCTCGCCTCATAGCTCAAGGATATACTCAAGTAGAAGGTATGGACTACGGTGAGACCTACGCCCTCGTCGCTAGACTTGAAGCTATTCGCATTATTCTTGCTTATGCCAATCACCATGATATCACGCTTTATCAAATGGATATTAAAAGTGCATTTTTAAATGGTGAGATTGAAGAAGAGGTTTATGTTAAGCAACCACCTGGCTTTGTGAATCCCAAGAAACCTATTCCTGTTTGCAAGCTACGTAAAGCTCTTTATGGTCTTAAGCAAACCCCTCGTGCTTGGTACAAATGTTTATCGAAAAAGGTTTTGAAATTGGTAAAATTGATGCAACCTTATTCACTAAGAGAGTTAATGGTGAATTATTTGTGTGCCAAATCTATGTCGATGATATTATCTTTGGTTCCACCAACCCTCAATTTAGTGAAAGATTTGGAAGGTTGAAGTCCGAGAAGTATGATATGTCCATGATGTGTGAGCTGAAATTCTTTCTTGTCTTGCAAATTAAGCAATAAAAAAGGAACTTTCATCTCTCAAACTAAGTATACCAAGGACTTGATCAAAAAGTTCAACATGCAGGAGTGCAAAGCTATGAAAACCCCTATGCCTACTAGCGGACATGTTGATCTTACCAGAGAGGATGAGCTGGTTGATCAGAAAGTTTATCGATCTATGATTGGTTCATTGTTATATCTATGTGCATCTCATCCCGATATTATGCTTAGTGTTTGCATGTGTGGTAGATATCAAGCTGCACCAAAAGAATGTTATATTTTGGCTGTAAAATGCATTGTGAGATACTTGATACAAACTCCAAATGTTGGCATTTGGTATCCCAAGGGATCTTCTTTTGATCTTGTTGGCTATTCTGATTTGGACTATGCCGGTGACAAGGTTGATAGAAAATCCACCTTGGGTACTTGTCAATTTTTGGGCAGATCTCTTGTATCTTGTGTTGGGGAACGTTGCATGGGAAACTAAAATTTTCCTACGCACACACAAGATCTATCCATGGTGATGAGTATCTACGAGAGGGAGAGTGGATCTACATACCCTTGTAGATTGCTAAGCGGGAAGCGTTAAGAAACACGGTTGGTGTAGTCGAACGTCTTCGCGATCCAAATCGCCGAGCATCCCGCGATCTCATCACGATCTGTCCCGTGATCCAATCAAGATCCTTTCCGCGAACTCATCACGATCCGTCCCGCGATCTCATCACGACCCGTCTTGCAATCTTGATCACGGTCCTTCCGATCTAGCGCCGAACGGATGGCACCTCCACGTTCAGCACACGTATAGCTCAATGATGATCTATGCCTTCTTGATTAGGCAAGAGGGAGCGGAGAGGTAGAAGTGGCAGCGTAGCGGCGCTCCGGCGATGGTGGTGGAGCTATTCCGGCAGGGCTTCGCCTAAGCACTGCAGAAATCTGATGTAGAGGAGAAATTATGCAGTGGTGGAACGGGTAGCACGTGGCTGAAAATCTAGTGCAAAAACCCTAAACCACCAGTATATATAGCAGGGAGGGAGGAGATGCCTTGGCGCAAGGGCCAATCCTACTTTGGTTCAGCCAAAGTGGGGAGGAGAGGAGGACTCCTCCTCCAATCCTAGTAGGACTAGGATTCCTCCCCTTTTTGCCTTTTTCCACTTTCCCCTTTGGGCTTTTCTTTCCCTAGCTGCATGGGCCTTGTGTGGGAATTCCACCAGACCACAAAGGCATGGTATTCACTCTCCCACAGCCCATGAAGCCTCTTGGGCCGAAATACCCCTCCCGATGGTCTCCCGGTACACTACCAGCACTCCCGGTACACTACCGATGAGCCCGAAAAATTTCCGGTGACCAAAACAGGACTTCCTATATATGAATCTTTACCTTCGGACTATTTTGAAGGTCCCCATGAAGTCCGAGATCTCATCCGGGACTCCGAAAAACCTTCGGTCACCACCATGCATAACTCTATACTACCGCAACGTCACCAAACCTTAAGTGTGCAGACCCTGCGGGTTCGAGAACTGTGTAGACATGACCGAGATAACTCTACGGTCAATAACCAATAGCGGGACCCGGATGCCGATATTGTTTCCTACATATTGTACGAAGATCTTTATCGGTCGACCCTCTATGTAAAGGATTCAGTTAATCCCGTATAATGTTCCCTTTGTTCTTCGGTATGTTACTTGCCCGAGTTTCGATCGTTGGTATCTCCATACCTAGTTCAACCTCGTGACAGGCAAGTCTCTTTACTCAGTCCATAATACAAGATCCCATGACTAACACTTAGTCACACTGCTTGCAAGGCTGGTTGTGATGTTGTATTACCAAGTGGGCCCTGAGATACCTCTCCGTCACACGGAGTAACAAATCCCAGTCTTGATCCATGCCAACCCAATAGACATCCTCAGAGATACCTATAGAGCACCTTTATAGTCACCCAGTTATGTTGCGACGTTTGATACACACAAGGTACTCCACCGATGTCAGTGAGTTGATGATCTCATGGTCATAGGAACATATACTTGACATGCAGAAAACAGTAGCAATAAACTGACACGATCATATGCTACGTTTGTAGTTTGGGTCTTGTCCATCACATCATTCTCCTAATGATGAGATCCTGTTACCAAATGACATCTCATGTCCATGACTAGGAAACCATAGCTATCTTTGATCAACGAGCTAGTCTATTAGAGGCATACTAGGCACATGGTGTTGTCTATGTATCCACACATGTATCTGAGTTTTTGATCAACACAATTATAGCATGGATAATAAACGATTATCATGAACAAGGAAATATGATAATAACTAATTTATTATTGCCTCTAGGTCATATTTCGAACAGTCTCCCACTTGCACTAGAGTCAATAATCTAGTTCACATCACCATGTGATTCGCATTGTTATGAATCTAAGAGCCAATGAGTTCTGGGGCTCGATCATGCTTTGCATGTGAGAGAGGTCTTATAGTCAACAGGTCTGCGACATTCAGATCCGTGTGTACTTTGCAAATCTCTATGTGAAACCATAAACACTGCTACCACACTCCACTTGGTACTATTCCAAATGGCTGCTCCACTATACGTATCCAGATTGCTACTACGAGTCATTCGGATTGGTGTTAAAGATTGCATCGCCGTAACTCTTTACAATGAACTCTTTATCACCTACATAATTGAGAGACATCTCCTTAGTCTTTTAGTTACTAAGGATAATTTTGACCGCTGTCCAGTGATCCACTCCTGGATCACTTTTGTACCCCTTGACAAACTCATGGCAAGGCACACACCAGGTGTGGTACACAGCGTGGCATAATATAGAGAGCCTATGGCTAAGGCATAGGGGACGATGTTCGTCCTTTCTCTTTCTTCTGTCATGGTCGAGCTTTGAGTCTCACTCAACTTCACACCTTACAAATCAGGCGAGAACTCTTTCTCTGACTGATCCATTTTGAACTCTTTCAAAATCTTGTCAACATATGTACTCATTGAAAGTCTCATCAAACATCTTGATCTATCTCTATAGATCTTGATGCTCAACAATTAGGTAGCTTTATCCAGGTCTTCCTTTGAAAATCTCTTTTCAAACAACCATTTATGCTTTCCATAAATTCTACATCATTTCCGATCAACAATATGTCATCCACATATACTTATCAGAAATTCTATAGTGCTCCCACGAACTTTATTGTAAATACAAGTTTCTCAGAAACTTTGTATAGACTCAAAAACTTTGATCACCTCATCAAAGTGTATATTCCAACTCCGAGATGCTTGCTTTAGTTCATAGAAGAGTCACTGAAGCTTGCACACCTTTTAGCATCCTTAGGACTGACAAAACCTTCTGGTTGTATCTCATACAACCTTTCCTTAAGGAAGGAAACGATGTTTTGGCATCCATATGCTAGCTTTCATAATTGAAAATGCAGCAACTACTAACATAATTCCAACAGACTTTAGCATCTCTGCGAGTGAGAAAGTCTCATCACAGTCAACTCCTTGAACTTGTCGTAAACTTTGCAACAAGTCGAGCTTTACAAATGGTGACATTTACCATGAGCGTCTGTATTCATTTGAAACATCCATTTGTACTCAACGGCCTGCCGTCCAACGAGCAAGTCTACCAAAGTCTATACTTGGTTTTCATACATGGATCCTTTCTCAGATTTCATGGCATCTAACCATTTCTTGGAATCCGGGACCATCATCGCTTCTTCACAGCTCGTAGGTTCATCATTGTCCAACAACATGACCTCCAAGACAGGGTAGTCGTACCACTCAGGAGCAGCACACATCCTTGTTGACCTATGAGGTTTGATAGTAACTTGATCCGAAGCTTCATGATCATCATCATTAACTTCCTCTTGAACTACCGTAGGCTTCACAGAAACAAATTCCTATGTTGCGCTACTCTCTGGTTGAACAAAGGTTCAAGAACCTCATCAAGTTCTATCTTCCTCCCACTCAATTCTTTCGAGATAAACTCTTTCTCGAGAAAGGAACCATTTTAGAAACAAACATTTTCTGCTCGGATCTAAGATAGAAGTTTTACCCAACTGTTCTTAGGGTATTCTATGAAGATGCATTTGTCCGCTTTGGGGTCAAGCTCATTAGGTGAAAACCTTTTTCACATAAGCATCGCAGCCCCAAACACTAAGAAATGACAGCTTAGGTTTCTATCAAACCATAATTCATACGGTGTCATCTCAATGGATTTAGATGGTGCCCTATTTAAAGTGAATGTAGTTGTCTCTAATGCATAACGCCAAATTATAGTAGCAAAACGATAAGAGACATCATAGCACGCACCATATGCAATAGAGCATGACTATGACATTCGGACACACCATCACAATATGGTGTTCCATGTGGCGTGAGTTGTGAAACAACTTTCACATTGTCTAAAGTTGTATACCAAACTCGTAACTCAGATATTCACCTCCACGATCATATCACAGACATTTTTATCTTCTTATCACGATGATCTTAAACTTCACTCTGAATTTGCTTGAACTTTTCAAATGATTCAGACTTGTGTTTTATTAAGTAAATATACACTATATCTACTCAAATCATCAGTGAAGGTAAGAAAATAACGATATCCACCACATGCTATAAGACTCATTGGATTGCATACATCAACATGTATCATTTCCAATAAATCACTTGCCCGCTCCATCAAACCAGAAAACGGGGTCCTTACTCATCTTGACCAAGAGGCATGGTTCGCATGCCTCAACCGATTCGAAATTGAATGAGTCCAAAGATCCATTATCATGGAGTTTCTTCATGCGTTTTATACCAATATGTCATTTAGCGGCAGTGCCACAAGTATGTGGTACTATTATTATTAACTTTGTATCTTTTGGCATCAATGTTATGAACATGTGTATTACTACGATCAAGATTCAACAAACCGTTCTCACTGGGTGCATGACCATTGAAGGTATTATTCATGTAAACAGAATAATCATTATTCTCTAACTTAAATGAATAACCGTGTTGCAATAAACACGATCTAATCACGTTCATGCTCAACGCGAAACACCAAATAAAATTTATTTAGGTTCATCACTAATCTCGAAGGTAGAGAGAGCGTGCGATGTTGATCACATCAACCTTGGACACATTTCCAACACACATCGTCACCTCACCCTTAGCTAGTTCTCCGTTTATTCCGTAGCTTTTATTTCGAGTTACTAACATTTAGCAACCGAACTGGTATCCAATACCCAGGTGCTACTAGGAGTACTAGCAAGGTACACATCAATAACACGTATATCAAATATACTTCTGTCGATGTTGCCAGCCTTCTTATCTACCAAGTATCTAGGGTTGTTCCGCTTCAGCGACCGCTCTCCTCATAATCGAAGTACTTAGTCTCGGGTTTGGGTTCAACTTTGGGTTTCTTCACTGGAGCAACAACTAACTTGCTATCCATGAAGTTTCCCTCCTTGCTCCTGCCCTTCTCGAAACAAGTGGTTTTACTAACCATCAATACTTGACGCTCCTTCTTGATTTCTACCTTTGCAGTGTCAAACATCACGAATAACTCAGGGATCATTATTTCTATCCCTGGCATTTTATAGTTCATCACCAAGTTCTAGTAGCTTAGTGACAGTGACTTGGAGAACTATATCAATCACTATCTTACCTGGAAGATCAACTCCCACTCGATTCAAGCGATTGTAGCACCCAGACAATCTGAGCACATGCTCAACGATTGAGCTATTCTCTTTCATTTTGCAGGAAAAGAATCTTGTTGGAGATCTCATATCTCACAAGATGGGCATGAGCCTGAGATCCTCATTTCAGCTCTTGGAACATCTGATATGTTCTGCGATGTTCAAAATGTTTCGGAGCCTCAATTCTAAGCCTTAATGCATGACGCACAAAACTATCAAGTAGTCATTGGAACGTGCCTCTCATATGTTCACGACATCTATAGACGAAGCTAGAGGGTTTGGCACACCGAGTGGTGCATTAAGGACATAAGCTTTCTGTGCAGCAATGAGGACAATCCTCAGATCGCGGACCCAGTCCGCAATATTGCTACCATCATCTTTAAACTCTATTTCTCTAGGAACATATAAAAATTCAAGGGAGCCACAGCGTGAGCAAGGAATCTACAACATAATTTGCAAAGACACTACTAACTATGTTCATGATAATGAGTTCAATTAATCATATTACTGAAGAACTCCCACTCAAATTGGCATCCCTCCGGTCATTCGAGTGATACATGATCCAAATTTACCAACTCAAGTCCGATCATCACGTGACTTGAGGTGGTTTCAATGGTTGACATCATCATGTTGATCGTATCTACTATATGACTCATGTTCGACCTTTCCGTCTCTTGCGTTCCGAGGCCATGTCTGTACATGCTAGGCTCGTCAAGTTTAACCCGAGTGTTCTGCATGTGCAACTCTGGCTTGCACCCGTTGTATGTGAATGTACAGTCCATCAGACCCGATCATCACGTGGTGTCTCGACACGACGAACTTTCGCAATGGTGCACACTCGGGGAGAACACAATTTATCTTGAAATTAAGTGAGGGATCACCTTATAATGCTAGCGTCATCCTAAGCAAAACAAGGTGCATAAAAGGATTAACATCACATGCAAATCATAAGTGACATGATATGGCTATGAACTTTTTCTTTTGATCTCCTATCTTGAAAGCACCGGCATGATCTCCATCGTCACTGGCACAACACCATGATCTCCATCATCTTGATCTCCATCAACGTGTCGCCATGGGGTTGTCACGACCATCATGCTTGTACTACTATTGCTATCGTTTCTCGATAAAGTAAAGCATTACATAGTGCTTAATGATTGATACGCAGGTCATACAATAATTAAAGACAACCCTATGGCTCCTGCTGATTGCCATACTCATCGACATGCAAGTCGTGATATTCTATACAACACATGATCATCTCATACATCACATATATCACATAATGTAATTGGCCATATCACATCATAACATACCCTGCAAAAATTAGTTAGACGTCCTCTAATTGTTGTTGCATGTTTTACGTGGCTGCTACGGGTATCTAGCAAGAACAATTCTCACCTACGCATAAACCACAACGGTGATACATAAGTTGCTTTTCAACCTTGTCAAGGACCGCCTTTGTCGAATCCGATCCAACTAAAGAAGGAGAAACTGCCACCCGCTAGCCATCTTTTGCAACAAGTTGCAGTTGAGGGAACTGGTCTCTCGTAAGCGTACGAGTAATGTTGGTCCGGGCCGCTTCATCCCACAATACCGTGGAACCAAAACACGACCAATGGAGGAAGCAATCTAAGCATCAACGCCCACAAACTCTTTGTGTTCTACTTGAGATCTCATCTACACATGGACCTAGCTCTGATACCACCGTTGGGGAACATTGCATGGGTAACAAAAAATTTCCTATGCACACACAAGATCTATCCATGATTATGAGTATCTACGAGAGCAAGAGTGATCTACATACCCTTGTAGATCGCTAAGTGGGTAGCGTTAAGAAACGCGGTTGGTGTAGTCGAACGTCTTCGCGATCCAAATCGCCGAGCGTGCTGCGATCTCATCACGATCTGTCCCGCGATCCAATCACGATCCATCCCGCGAACTCATCACGATCCGTCCCGTGATCTCATCATGACCCGTCTCACAATCTTGATCACTGTCCTTCCGATCTAGCACAGAACGGACAACACCTCCGCGTTCAGCACACGTATAGCTCAATGATGATCTCCGCGTACTTGATCCAGCAAGAGGGAGTGGAGAGGTAGAAAAGTTCTCCAGCAGCATCACGGTGCTCCAGCGATGGTCGTGGAGCTATTCTGGTAGGGCTTCGCCTAAGCACTGCAGAAATCCGATCTAGAGGAGAAACTATGCACTGGAGGAACATGTAGCACGTGGCTGAAAATCTAGTGCAAAAACCCTAAAACCACCAGTATATATAGGAGGGAGGGAGGATAGGCCTTGCCGCAAGGGCCAATCCTCCTTTGGTTCGGCCGAAGTGGGGAGGAGAGGAGGACTCCTCCTCCAATCCTAGTAGGACTAGGATTCCTCCCCTTTTTTGCCTTTTTTCCACTTTTCCCTTTGGGCTTTTCTTTGCCTGGCCGCATGGGCCTTGTGTGGGACTATCACAAGACCACAAAGGGCTGGTATTCACTCTCCCACAGCGCATGAAGCCTCTTGGGATGAAATACCCCTCCCGGCAGTCTCCCGGTACACTACCAGCACTCCTGGTACACTACCGATGAGCCCAAAACTTTTCCGGTGACCAAAACAGGACTTCCTATATATTACTCTTTACCTCTGGACCATTCTAGAGCTCCTCGTGATGTCCGGGATCTCATCCGGGACTCCGAACAACCTTCTGTCACCACCATGCATAACTCTATACTACCGAAACGTCACCAAACCTTAAGTGTGCAGACCCTGCGGGTTCGAGAACTATGTAGGCATGACCGAGACAACTCTACGGTCAATAACCAATAGCGGGACCTGGATGCCCATATTGGTTCCTACATATTGTATGCAGATCTTTATCGGTCGAACCTCTATGTCAAGGATTCAGTTAATCCCGTATGATGTTCCCTTTGTTCTTCGGTATGTTACTTGCCCGAGATTCGATCGTTGGTATCTCCATACCTAGTTCAACCTCGTTACCGGAAAGTATCTTTACTTGTTCCGTAATACAAGATCCCATGACTAACACTTAGTCACATTGCTTGCAAGGCTTGTTGTGATGTTGTATTACCGAGTGGGCCTTGAGATACCTCTTCGTCACACGGAGTAACAAATCCCAGTCTTTATCCATGTCAACCCAATAGACACCCTCGGAGATACCTGTAGAGCACCTTTATAGTTACCTAGTTACGTTGCGACGTTTGATACAGACAAGGTACTCCTTCGATGTCAATGATTTGCATGATCTCATGGTCATAGGAACATATACTTGACACGCAGAAAACAGTAGCAATAAACTGACATGATCATATGCTACGTGTGTAGTTTTGGTCTTGTCCATCACATCATTCTCCTAATGATGAGATCCCGTTACCAAATGACATCTCATGTCCATGACTAGGAAACCATAGCCATCTTGATCAACGAACTAGTCTATTAGAGGCATACTAGGGACATGGTGTTGTCTATGTATCCACACATGTATCTGAGTTTCCGATCAACACAATTATAGCATGGATAATAAACGATTATCATGAACAAGGAAATATGATAATAACTAATTTATTATTGCCTCTAGGGCATATTTCCAACATCTTGATCCTCTAAGAAACAAAACTCGGTATCTCTATCGACTGCCGAAGCTGAGTATATTGCTGCTGGATCTTGTTGTGCGCAATTACTATGGATGACACAACCAGTTTAGGATTATGGAATTCATGTTAAAAATGTTCCATTACTTTGTGACAATGAAAATGCTATTAAAATTGGTCAAAATCCTGTGCAACATTCTCGAACTAAGCATATTCAAGTTCGACATCATTTCATTCGTGATCATGTTGCCAAAGGAGATATTAATCTTAACATGTTCGCACTAACAAGCAATTGGCCGATATCTTTACTAAGCCACTTGATGAGAAGACATTTTGTCGCTTGAGGAGTGAGTTGAACATCATCGATGCTTCAAACTTGAGCTAGACTCACTCGATTGCATGCAAGGGCATGAGCTTTCTTGATATTTCCATGTATCTTAATATTTCATCGTATGCCATGGAATTCTATGCTCCCTTGTATTGCATTTAATATCTTGTAGGTACTTGGAAAGACTTCATTCCACAAGATTGCCATCAATCCCAATCATAAGCAATCTTGTCATTACCAAGTATCCACAAACCCTCTTGATGATGGAAGGACGAATGCCACTCAACCATATCCTTGACATATACTTGATAAAAATTGCACACTCTCAATTGCTATCATGTCAATTGGATATATCTATTGTTCTTCCGTGCATGACTAATCTTTGTAGGTAACCAGTGTACTAGAACAAGAAGGATTCCTCAAGACTCAAGATGATCTTCATCAACCTCGAGCATCCTCAATAAGTTCATCTACAAGCTACGTCATCAAAATCACTCAAAGGTATGCACTCATGTCCTTGAAAAGGCTTTACTCCAAGAAATGAGCTAAAGCAACTCAAGCGACATGAAGACATTAAAATGCTTAATCGAAAAATGGTAACCCCATTCTGAGCTTAACTGTCGGGACCCCGATCCTAAGTCATATGAATCCAGACTGTAACATATCACATCACTTTGCGGCCTCACGCACGGTAAGATCCACGGCTATAGCATTACCTTAGCCGGGACCATTTGCATCTTTTGGCTCACGTATGTGAACATGTCGCTGGCAATCCAACGACAGAGAACCCGGGCCGACATGACTAGTCATAGAACCCAATTGGCACATCCGTACGGAAACAGGCATACGTAACCCAGCAATGCAGGTGTCGGCCTCAAGCGTGTGTAGACGAGTCATAGCAAGCTACAAGGACTCCATAACGTCGTGAGACATAAATGCCATCACTGCACATAGACGAGTCATAGTAGGCTACAGGGACTCCGTTACACAGTGAGACATTTCCCCGAAGGAACAGACACAACAGCAAAGAAGGATACATGTCGGTCGATCAATGTGTCCGGAGCAGTAGCAAGCTACCATGGCTCGGTGGAAGCACAAAGAGGCAGTTTCCAGTAAAGAGTACTACTAAAGGCACACGACTAGGTGTCGGATCCCATATATACCGTTGCACGTCACACGTACGAACGACATGCCCGATATGCAGAGATACAACCATGGCATCACAACATAGCCATACAACAACTTTTATTTAAGGGGCTCAGACGAGCCTTGCATAACATGTTCTTACAGATAGGGGTCACATGACCCGACACTCAAGTCATACAAACAAGTTCATACAAACCAAGCGGAAGCATATGCTGTCTGGGTACAGACAGATGAAAGGGTAAAAAGGCACATGGCCTGACTATCTACAGCCCGCCACAAGGCATAGGTCGTCGCTGGGACACCAGCTATTCGTCATCGTTGACATCTAGAAAACCCACCTGATTGGTCCTGGGTCTCATATGCAACATTTATTAAGCAAACATGAGTACAAACATACTCAGCAATTCTTTAAAACAGATCTAGTCTATTCATGCTCATGAATCAACAAGGGGTGGTGGTGGTGGAGTTTATGAAGCAATGCCAGCTTTGACTCATTGCTAACCTACACTACATAGTTTTAACTCTTTGTTTACCTTTTTAGATATCGCACATGAGTCCACTAACTCCATTACAATACACCACCATGGATTCACTTCCCTCTCCTGGGAGAGTGCCATCCACGGTACTCACACTTGTCTTGATATTTTTATGAGTATTCGTTTAATTTTCTATGAACAACGTAAGCTTTCCAAGTAGTCCATATCTGAGGACGCGGCTATTCGAATAGTTTCATACCCTGCAGGGGTGTACTTCTTCACACACGCTCTCGCCACTTATCGATGTGTGCTCACAAAACCATGCACCTCGGCAACCATCAAGCGGAAGCCCAGCGAGGGAGTCGGCCACGACCGTCAATCACATAAGACCTCTAGTCCAGGCTATCGCCTATTTGAGACTGAACCCGCATGGAAGTCCGGCCAAAGTTTCCGCTACGGCCCCAAACGATGTGCGCAGGGTTCCCGAGCCCACCATTCGGGTGACCCTTGGTACACCGTGCCACTGCCTACCACGTCGTAACCCACCCCTAGGGTCAACGCTACGCACGGCCTCTAGCATGCTATAAAAACCAGAAACTACTTGCAGCTCCTGGACTAAGGACTAAGCGACTAATAAGTCGAGAGGGGTTCAGCTACCGGAACCCAATGTGTGGTAGCATCTAGTCATGGATCACAAACACGAAACTCAGTTCTTAAGAACAGTCCCAATGAGACAACCCGCTATGTACTCCTACATAGCCTCTCATCGCTACCTTTACCAAATCAGGTTCATCATAAGCTCATCGGAACAACAATGTTTCACTCCAGTTCATCAGCTAGATGAATCAGACCTGACACAACTCTAAGCATAGAAAGCATAGCAGGCAAAGTAAGCTAAGCACATCATGGCACAAGCATCTACCAGGTATGCTAGGTTGCAAGGTTTAGCTATTTACTGCGACAATGATAGGTCATGCAAAAGAATAGGTTCTTCTACCATGTATGACAAACATATGAGCGTTTGTCCTAATGCAATAAACAAGAGTAGGAGAAAGAGAGTGGGATGTTATCAGAATGATCAAGGGGTTTCTTGCCTTGTTGGGTAACGGGAAGGTTCTCTCCTTCGTTGGAATACTCGGGGGTATCCTCAGAAGCAGGGCTTACCGTAGTGTAGATTAATAGCAATCAATACACGCAAGTGCAACAATATGATGCATGATCATGACATGGCAGCATGTATGGATGAGCTAATGCAGCTATTGTCCAAGTTAATTTGAAGTCAGTTTGAATATAGGTTAAAAATCGTTCTTCATTTCAAATTCCATATTTTAACCTATTAGCAAATGTCAATGTTCTCCTACATAGATTGCTCTAACGTGCATGATAATATCACCATTAGATTCATTGGATTTTTCTGATAATTTTTCATATATAAATTATTTTCATCTGAGTTACAGATTAATTTATATGAATTTTTGAAGTTTTAAACATTTTCTAGGATTATTTAAAAACTGGAAAATGAAATATGACGTCAGCCTGACGTCACTACGACGTCAGCTGGTCGGCTGACCAGGCCACGTCAAACCTGACATGTGGGGCCCGCACGTCAGTGACACGGGCCTAATTCCCGCACTGACCAGGGTTTGACCCGCAGCTGGGGCCCACTGGTCAGTGGCTGGGGGCCTAATTAAGATGGGGATTAGCCCCTAATGGCTGGCCACGTCGGCGCCCACAGGAGCGGGGCCGGCGGCGACCAACAACACGGCGGTGACCCACCGGAGTTGCGCCTCCGGCGACCATTTGACGCGCGGAGGGCACCGGAAGGTAGCCCGTGCACGCGCGCTTCTAGCAGGGTAGCAGAGGGGCCTCAAGGTCGCCAGAGAAGATGACCACATCGAGCTAAGTGGCGGCGACGGCTCGGGCAGGACCGGCTACGATGCTACAGGCTGAGGGTGGAGGAGCTACGGGCGGCTACGGGCTCCTGGGGACGCTACGAGCATGAGCCCGTGGTCGGGAGCGAGCTTTGGCCGTTGTGGCCACTGCTATGCCATGGCCGGCGGCGAGCTCCGCTCGGCTCTGGCTATCGACGGGGCTAAAATGAGTCTAGATACATCCACTTCTAGAACAAGTATTTCTGGACGGATGGAGTATATAATAACACTTTATTATTTCCTCTAGGGCATATTTTCAATAGTCTTCCACTTGAACTAGATTTAATAATATAATTTACATTACTTCCTTTACACCAATGACATTCTGGGGTTGTTCATGTTTTGCTCGTGGTAGAGGCTTCATCATTGGGATAGACACATTCATATCCTTGTGAATGTTGAGTACTTTCACATAACCCTTCTCGACCTGATCTCAGATAATGTGATACTTGTGTTCTACATGTCTGGACTTAGTCCAAAAAAATCACCTAAAGTTTCATCGTGTTTAGACTTCATTTGTTATGGTTTTTATGCGAAACAAGGAAATAGGCAAAAAAACATAAACTGGTATTGGGCACTAGCTTAATAATTTAGTGCCAAAAAATGATTTAAAATGGTATATAAAGAATACAAGATTGATAATATAATAGCATGAAATGAAAACTTATAGATATGTTGAAGACGTATCACTCTCTACCCTACCCCGACTTGTGCGGTTTGGTCACAAACTTGAATGAAGTTTTAACATCACACGCGACAACCCTCGGCTTGGTTGTAGGTATATTTCATGGAATTACTTTTGGTTCCCTAGCCCTATAATTGTTGGTGAAGATTCATTGATTTCTCCTTTCATTCATCCTGCATTATAACAAGAAAGGATATCTCGCACCTATTTCCCCAGAGGTGACCCTGGGTATCAAACCCACGATAGGAAAGTTCCCCTGAAGTAATGGTCTCTAGCAAGCTTTTGCTAAAGTCTAAATCCAGCTTTTGACCGGATCATCAAGCAAATTACGATTAAAACACTTATAATAAAAAGATGGTATGGGGATGATGTCTTAATTCTTACAATCATGTAATGGTGTTGGGATAAAAAATGATATTAGTTTGTGCTCGAAAGTTACCCATCAAGAGGTACTTCCTTCGTATCGGAGTGGGGAATGTGTCCAAATAACATCTTGACCGACATGATTCCTACATCAAGAATCAGTTATCCTACCGAAGGCCCTATCCATCTCGCGGGGTTGCCTCGATAATTAAGATAATTATATCAGACAAAAGCATCAGGTGTTTAATGACTACACCTCATGAATCCCCATGGATACGATCCATGTTACCCTACTAAACCTTATTGCCACCATACTACTTGTAAACTATGTTGGTTTTCCCCCCGAAAAGGAGAGGATATGCAACACCATAGAGATAAGTATTTCCCTAAGTGAGAACCAAGGTTATCAAACCAATAGGAGAATCACACAAACCTCTATCAACAGCAGCTGCACACCAAGAATAAAACACTTGCACCCAACGTGGGCAAGTGGGTTGTCAAGTCCCTTGAACTTGTTACTTGCAAGGATTAAATATTGATAGATAGATTTTGTAAATGTGTCAAAATAAAAGTAATAAAAGGACAACAAGGTAAATAAGGTTCTTTAGTTTTTATATTTAAGTAGACCCGGGGGCCATAGTGTTTACTAGAGGCTTCTCTCTCGAAGAAAGCATACGATGGGTAAACAAATTACTGTTTGGCAATTGATAGAAAAGTGCATAGTTATGACAATCATTCAAGGCAATGATCATGTATATGGGTATCACATACATATGCAACTAGACCGACACCTTGGTGTATCTACTACTATTACTCCACTCATCGTTCGATATCCGGCATGCATCTAGAGTATTAAGTATGAAACAGAGTACCACTCTCTAAGCAAGATGAAATGGTGTAGGCAAAGTAAACTCAACTAATATGAATAAACCCCATCGTTTTCCCCTTAATGGAAGTAATACAATACATGTCTTGACCATTCTGCCATGAGGATAGAGCACCACAAGTTAAACCCATCACAACGCACCACTCCCACTAAAGATAAATCAATCTAGTTAGCCAAACCAAACCTATAGATCGGAGCAAAATGCTAAGATATAAAAATCTTGCATAAAATAATTAGAGAAGACTCAATTAATATTCATGAATAATACGATGATAAACACACAATTCATCGGATCCCAACAAACGCACCACAAAGTGGATTACATCTAATAGGTCACTGCAGGAATCACGGTGAACTTTGTATTAAAGATCATAAAGAGAGAGAGAGAAAGAAATCTAAGTACTAGCTATGGACCAGTAGGTCTATGGTGAACTACTCACACATCATCATGGAGCAGCAAGGTTGATGTATAGGCCCTTCGTGATCGACCCCCCTCTAACAGAGTACTGGATCAGGGCTCCAGATGGGCACAAGATGGAACAAAGACTTTTGCTGGCAGAAAAAGGGTTTCAGGTGGCTCTCTGTTGATTTCCTGATTTTAAAGAATATATTGAGGCAGTGGTAGGTCAAACGGAGCCACGAGATGGTCCCATGGCAAGTGAGCGCCCCCTGGCCGCTCCCTCTTGCCTTGGCACCGGCTCGTGCGGCCTCCCGGTTCCAAAGCTTCTAGGTCTTACTTTTGTCCAGTAAAAATCATCAAAATTTTCTGGGTCATTTGGACTGTGTTTGGTATTGGTTTCCTAAAAGGCCAAAAACAACCAGTAAACAACAGCTGACACTAGGTACTAGGTTAATAGGTTAGTTCACAAAAATAATATAAAATAGCATATAAAGTATCCTAGAATGATAATATAACAGCATGGAACGACCAAATATTATAGATACGATGGAGATGTATCAGCATCCCCAAGATTAATTCCCGCTCGTCCTCCACTAGGTCAATGATAAAAACAGAAATTTTGATGTGACATGGTGCCCAAGCTGCAATATCTTTTAGGTATGATCTTTGAGGATTGATGAAATAATGAGCATCAACATAATAATGGAATGTTTATTTTTTTTCCTTAGTTGCTTAGCACTCCTCAGTTTCCCCCCATCCAACTAATGCTCCTCACTTTTCCCCTCCACCACTCAGCCCACGCTCAAGTCTGCCCAAAACCGGGTGTTTCCGTCGGGTCATTGTAGTTCACCGTTACCTGGCACATATGCTGATGCGTGGGACACACAAGATACACCTATTAGTGTATAGTATATTAGTTAAAAATAGTGGAATATACTGACAATTGGGACACTGTAGGACCCACCTGTCTATGTCAGATTTTTGCAAAACGTACTTGATTAATAATGCCTCCCATGCGGGTCGAACCGAGGACCATCACTTGATTATGTATCGAGCTAGCCACTTCAGCTATGTGTATTTGTTTGCTTATGTGCAGAGCCAAGGCTAATCAAATTGACATCTCTATGTTACGAAAGGGCCCATGAATCAATGGCACTTGAAAGAGAGAGCGTTCGTACATTAATAGAGCGTTCATAGATTAATAGTAAAACACAACATATAAAGGGGAGGGGCTAACTAATACGTCGCATTAACTTGACAAACACATTCATAGATTAAGAGAGCGAACTAATATAGTGACATTACGCTAACTTAACACGTTCATAGATTAACTTAACAATACATATTTTCCGGAGACAAGGGGACATCAAATGGCTGGATGACCCTAATAGGCACTGAGAACGACAACAGATGGATGGCTACTTGTCTTCATCGTCCCAAAGGACGATGGTGCCTTCATCGTTGTTGTGGTCTTTGTCGCCAGCCGCTCCACGCAGAGTAGTTACCCTCATTTGCTCTCAAGTTGCGTCTTCTTCTTCAGTCGTCCAGCGCCTGATAGCCTCTACCTCCGTCGTGGATAGAGACGCGTATAGCACTGCCTCGTCGAGCTGGTGTTGTGCCGCACGTAGGGTCTCATCGGGTTGGGCAGTGAGCATGGCAGCGTCGGGCGGAGGAGGCGGTGCCTCTTCCTCAGTTGCATCTTCCATGCCTTAGATGTCGAGTTGCTCCTGCATCGCCTCGTAGGCTGCCTCCTCCTTGATGCCCCCCTCCTTGATCTCCCTGCGATTATGAGACATCTCGGATGTCGTGGGCTCGATCTCGGAGTAGTTGGAGTAGGTGTTGGAGCCCAGCAAGGATACACCGTAGTTGGAGCAAGAGCTGGAGTTTGAGCCTGCAGCCGCTCCAGAGTTGGAGCCGCCACCGTTGTTGGGCACCAGCACCCTGGGGCAGGGACCTCCCATGGAGATCCTTGCGGTTTGTAGGTACCTCACTATGGTAGATGAACTAGCCAGGGATTGAACGACGTGTGGAAGCAAAGGATTGAAGCGCTGGTGGAACGGGAGTGAGCAGAAATGATGTCGCATGTCGTTATTTAATCAAAGGAGTGTAGGGAGTTCAACAAAGAAGGGGAGTCAACCGTTAGTGCAGGGAGTTTAATGGAGCATTGCCTTCGTCTTTTCACATTGATTTTTGGCTTGTCGATTATAGTTGCATTACACTAATTACCCTGATGCGATGCAACTACGTGGTAGTGCACATGCAAGGCAGGCTACTTCGGGTGCATGCATGGGTTGAGACTAGGCATCTATAGCGGCCCATGAGCCTAGCATGCAGCCCATAGTTGACATTATTCCTCTGTTGTCAGGTGGGTCACTCATGTCCGCAGCCACAGGGCACCCGCCCGATCCAACCAATCAGGCCTCATTCATGGATCGGTCATGGTATACCCTAGCGCCTGATCTAAACTGTTCCCAAACGGCGATCCAACGGCCCTGGTCATGAGGGTTTTTGAGAGGGGTTTCAAGAAGGGTTTGAGTGGTTTTGGGAGGGGTTTGAGAGGGGGTTGGGTGCTAGGTATGAGGACAACTAATTTAAAAAAAAACAAAAAATATGAAACTTGCACACATCGTCATTTTATGTTACTAAGTTACTAGGAAAAATTAGAAACCACGACTATGGGTATTTTCATGAAATTTTCTTCACAAATAGCTATCATGAACAAGGGTGCATGGTTTTCAAGTGTGATGAGCCAGGGTTTTTGGTTATGTGTGGCGTAGTTTGTCCAAATGATCTGATATTAGGCATGAACCCTATGTTTGCACAACAACCTCTTTGTACCTAAATATTGTTGGGGAACATAGTAGTAATTCAAAACTTTCCTACGTATCACGAAGATCAATCTATGGAGAAACCAGCAACGAGCAAGTGGAGTGCATCTTCATACCTTTGAAGATCGCAAAGCGGAAGTGTTACAAGAACGTGGTTGGTGGAGTCATACTCGCAGCGATTCAGATCGCGGTGGATTCCGATCTAAGCGCCGAACAACGGCGCCTCCGCGTTCAACACACATGCAGCCCGGTAACGTCTCCTATGCCTTGATACAACAAGGAGGGAGGAGAGGTTGAGGGAGAGCTCCGGCAGCACAATGACGTGGTGACGGTGGAGCTGCATGGTACTCCGGTAGGGCTTCGCCAAGCGCTACGGAGGACGAAGAGTAGGAGGGGTAGGGCTGCGCCGAGAGGGAGAGAAACTTGTGTGCCGACAGCCCCCAAAACCCCCACTATATATAGGAGGAGGAGGAGGGAAGGCGCATCCCCTAGGGTTCCCACCCTAGGGCCGGCGGTAGCCCTAGATGGCCCTTGGGGCGGCGGCCAGAGAGGGGAGAGGAGGGGCGGCGCCCTAGGTGGGCCTAGGGCCCATCTGTGCCTAGGGTTTGCCCCCTCCCACCTTTTCTGCGCCTTGGGCTGGGTGGAGGCGCACCAGCCCACCTAGGGGCTGGTTCCGTCCCACCTTCAGCCCATGCATCCCTCTGGTGCCGGTGGCACCACACGGTGGACCCTCGGAACCCTTCCGATGGTCCCGATACGTTACCAGTGATGCCCGAAACACTTCCGATGACCAAAACCTCACTTCCTATATATGAATCTTTACCTCTGGACCATTACGGAGCTCCTCGGGACGTTCGGGATCTCATCCGGTACTCCAAACAACCTTCGGTAACCACGTACACAATTTCCCTATAACCCTAGCGTCATCGAACCTTAAGTGTGTAGACCCTCCGGGTTCGGGAGGCATGTAGACATGACCGAGACACCTCTCCGGCTAATAACAAATAGCGGGATCTGTATACCCATATTGGCTCCCACATGTTCCACGATGATCTCATCGGATGAACCACGATGTTGGGGATTCAATTAATCCCGTATATAATTCCCTTTGCCTATCGATATGTTACTTGCCCGAGATTCGATCGTCGGTATCCCTTTAGCTTGTTCAATCTCATTACCGCCAAGTCTCTTTACTCTTTTCGTAACACATCATCCCGTGTCTAACTCCTTAGTCACATTGAGCTCATTATGATGATTTCCTACCAAGTGGGCCCAGAGATACCTCTCCGTGGCACGGAGTGACAAATCCCAGTCTCGATTCGTACCAGCCCAACAAACACTTTCGGGGATACCCGTAGTGCACCTTTATAGACACCCAGTTACGTTGTGATGTTTGGCACACCCAAAGCATTCCTACGGTACCCGGGAGTTGCACAATCTCATGGTCTAAGGAAATGATACTTGACATTAGAAAAGCTTTAGCAGACGAACTACACGATCTTGTGCTATGCTAAGGATTGGGTCTTGTCCATCACATCATTCTCCTAATGATGTAATCTCGTTATCAATGACATCCAATGTCCATGGCCATGAAACCGGGACCATCTATTGATCAATGAGCTAGCCCACTAGGGGCTCACTAGGGACATGTGGTGGTCTATGTATTCACACATGCATTATGGTTTTCGGTTAATACAATTATAGCATGAACAATAGACAATTATAATGAACAAGGAAATATAATAATAACCACTTTATTATTGCCTCTATGGCATATTTCCAATAGTCTCCCACTTGCACTAGATTCAATAATCTAGTTCACATCGCCATGTGATTAACACTTACATCACCATGTGATCATATCATCATGTGATTAACACCCAAATAGTTCTGGGGTTTGATCATGTTTTGCTCGTGAAAGAGGTTTTAGTCAACGGTTCTGCGACATTCAGATCCATGTGTACCTTGCAAACTTCTATGTCTTACTGTAGATAGTGCTCCCACGTTTCACTTGGAGCTATTCCAAATGTCTACTCCACTATACGTATCCGGATTTCTACTAAGAGTCACCCAGATTGGTGTTAAAGCTTGCATCGACGTAACCCTCTACGACGAACTCTTTATCCCCTCCATATTCGAGAATTTTTTTCTTAGTCCTCTAGTTTCTAAGCATAATTTCGACCGTTGTCTAGTGATCCACTCCTGGATCTCTCTTGTACCCCTTGACAAAATCATGGCAAGGCAAACACGGGTGCGGTACACATCATGGCATACTATATAGAGCCTATGGCTGAAGCATAGGGGATGACACTCATCTTTTCTCTATTTCCTGCCGTGGTCGGGCATTGAGCTGTGCTCAATCTCACACCTTCTAATATAGACAAGAACCCTTTCTTGGACTGATCCATATTGAACTTCTTCAATATCTTGTCAAGGTATGTACTCATTTAAATTATTATCAAGCATCTTGATCTATCTCTATAAATCTTGATGCCCAACAATTAGTTAGCTTTATCGAGGTCTTCCTTTGAAAACCTTTCTCCAAACAACCATTTATACTTTCCAGAAATTCTACATCATTCCCGATCAATAATATGTCAACTACATATTCTTATCAGAAATTCTATAGTGCTCCCACTCACTTTCTTGTAAATATAAGTTTCTCATAAACTTTGTATAAACTCAAAAACTTTGATCACTTCATCAAAGCTCATATTCCAACTCCGAGATGCTTGCTCCAGTCCATAGATGGATCGTTGGAGTTTGCATACCTTTTAGCATCCTTAGGATTGACAAAATCTTCTGGTTGTATCACATACAACGCTTCCTCACAGAAACCATTAAGGAAGCCTTGTTTTGACATCCATCTGCCAGATTTCATAATCGAAAAATGCAGCAACTGGTAACATAATTTTAACATACTTTTAGCATCACTACGGATGGGAAAATCTCATCGCAGTAAACTCCTTGAACTTGGTGGGAACTTCTTTGCGACAAGTCGAGCTTTATAAATGGTGACATTTCACCATTAGCGTCTGTGTTCATACGAAAGGTCCATTTGTACTCAACGACCTGCTGTTCAACGGGCAAGTCTACCAAAGTCCATACTTGGTTTTCATACATGGAACCTCTCTTGGATTTCATGGCTCCTAGCCATTTGTTGGAATCCGGGCCCACCATCTCTTCTCCATAGTTTGTAGGTTCATCGTTGTCTAACGACATGACTTCCAAGATAGGATTGCCATACTACTCAGGAGTAGTACGCGTCCTTGTCGACCTACGAGGTTCGATAGCAACTTGATCCGAAGCTTCATGATCATCATCATTAACTTCCTTGTCAACTGACGTAGGCTCCGTAGAACATCTTCCTGTGTTGCGCTACTCTCTCATTGAAACAAAGGTTCAACCACCTCATCAAGTTCTATCTTCCTCCCACTCAATTCTTTCGAGAGAAACTCTTTCTCGAGAAAGGACCCGTTCTTAGCAACAAACACCTTTTGTGCTTGGATTTGAGATAGAAGGTATACCCAATGTCTCCTTAGGGTATTCTATGAAGATGCATTTGCCTGCTTTGGGTTCGAGCTCATTAGGTGAAAACCCATTTTCACATAAGCGTCGCAGCCCCAAACATTAAGAAATGACAGCTTAGGCTTCTGTCAAACCATAATTCTCACGGTGTCAGCTCAACAAACTTAGATGGTGCCCTATTAAAGTGAATGGATTTGTCTTTAGTACATAACCCCATAACAATAGTGGCAAAACGATAAGAGACATCATAGTATGCAGTATATCCAATAGAGCACGACAACGACGTTTCGACACACCATCACACTATGGTGTTCCAGGAGGCGTGAGCTGTGAAACAATTTCCACATTGTCTTAAATTGCATACCAAACTCGTAACTCAGATATTCATGTCCACGATCATATCGTAGACATTTTATCTTCTTGTCACGATGATCTTTAACTTTACTCTGAAACTCCTTGAACCTTCCAAACATTTCAGACTCGTGTTTCATTAAGCAAATATCCCCATATTTACTCAAATCATTGGTGAAGGTAAAGAAAATAACGATATCCAATGTGTGTTTCAACACTCATTGGACCACATACATCAACATGTATTAATTCCAATAAGCCACTAGCCCGCCCCATCATACCGGAAGAAGGGGTCTTAGTCATCTTGCCCAAGAGGCATGGCTCGCATGCCTCAACCGATTCGAAATTGAGTGAGTCAAAAGATCCATTAGCATGGAGTTTCTACATGCGATTTATACCAATATGACTTTTAGCAGCAGTGCCACAAGTATGTGGTACTATCATTATTAACTTTGTATCTTTTGGTACCAATGTTATGAACATGTGTACTACTATGATCAAGATTCAATAAACTATCCCTAGTGGGTGCGTGACCATTAGGAATTATTCAAGTAAACAGAATAACTATTATTCTCTAACTTATATGAATAACCATATTGCACTAAACATGATCTAGTCACGTTCATGCTCAACGCAAACACCAAATAATATTTATTTAGGTTTATCACAAATCCCGAAGGTAGAGAGAACATGCGATGGTGATCATATCAACCTTGGAAACACTTCCAACACACATCGTCACCTTTCACTTAGCTAGCCTCTGTTTATTCCATAGCTTTTATTTCGAGTTGCTAACACTTAGCAACCAAACCGATATCCAATAGCCGGGTGATACTAGGAGTACCAGCAAGGTACACATCAATAACACGTATATCAAATATACTTTTGTCGACATTGCCAGCCTTCTTATCTACCAAGTATCTATGGTTGTTCCACTTTAGCAAACATTCTCCTCATAACAAAAGCACTTAGTCTCAGGTTTGGGCTCAACCTTGGGTATCTTCACTAGAGCAGCAACTGGCTTGCTATTCCTGAAGTTTTCCCTTCCTGCCCTTGCCCTTGTTGAAACTAGTGGTTTTCACATAACCATCAACACTTGATGCTCCTTCTTGATTTCTACCTTCGTGGTGTCAAACATCAGGAACAACTCAGGGATCATGTTATCCATCCCTGGCATGTTATAGTTCATCACGAAGCTCCAGTAGCTTGGTGGCAGTGACTTGGAGAACTGTATTAATCACTATCTTATCTGGAAGATTAACTCCCACTCGATTCAAGTGATTGTAGCACCCAGACAATCTGAGCACATGCTCACCGATTGAGCTATTCTCCTTTATCTTGAAGGCAAAGAATATTGTTGGAGGTCTCATACCTCTCAACATAGGCATGAGCCTCAAATCCCAATTTCAGCTCTTAGAACATCTCATATGTTCCATGACGTTCAAAACATTTTGGAGCCTCAATTCTAAGACGTAATGCATGACGCACTGAACTATCAAGTAGTCATCAGAAAGTGCCTGCCATATGTTCACAACATCTACAGACAACGCTTGAGGGAGTGGTGCACTTAGCGGTGCATCAAGGACATAAGCCTTCTATGCAGCAATGAGGACAATCCTCAGATCACGGACCCAATCCGCATTATTGCTACCATCAACTTTCAACTTACTTTTCTCTAGGACCGTATCAATAAAACAAGGGAGCTACAACACGAGATATCTACGACATAATTTGCAAAGACACTTCTAGACTAAGTTCATGATAATTAAGTTCATCTAATCAAATTATTAATGAACTCCCACTTAGATAGACATCTCTCTAGTCATCCAAGTGACACATGATCCACATCAACTAGCCCGTGTCCGATCATCACGTGAGACAGACTAGTCATCAGTGGAGAACATCTCCATGTTGACCATATCTTCTATACGACTCATGTTTAATCTTTCGGTCTCTCGTGTTCCGAGGCCATGTCTGTACATGCTAGGCTCGTCAAGTCAACCTAAGTGTATTGCGTGTGTAAATCTGGCCTACGCCCGTGTATGTGAACGTTAGAGCCTATCACACACGATCATCACGTGCTACTTCGGAACAACGAACCTTAGAAATAGTGCACAGTTAGGGGGAACACATTTCTTGAAATTTTAGTGAGAGATTATCTTATCTAATCTACCGTCGTTCTAAGCAAATAAGATGTAAAACATGATAAACATCACATGCAATCAATATAGTGACATGATATGGCCAATATCATCTTGCTCCTTTAATCTCCATCTTCGAGGCACCATGATCATCATTGTCACCGGCACGACACCATGATCTCCATCATCATGATCTCCATCATCGTGTCTTCATGAAGTTGTCTCGCCAACTATTACGTCTACTAGTATGGCCAACGGTTAGCAATAAAGTAAGGTAATTACATGGTGTTTTTGATTGACACGCATGTCATACAATAAATTAAGGCAACTCCTATGGCTTATGCCGATTGTCATACTCATCGACATGCAAGTCGTGAATCCTATTACAAGAACATGATCAATCTCATAGATCACATATATCACATCACATCCTTTGGCCATATCACATCACACGGCATATGCTGCAAGAACAAGTTAGACGTCCTCTAATTTGTTGTTGCAATTTTTTACGTGGCTGCTATAGGTTTATAGCAAGAACGTTTCATACCTATGCCAAAACCACAACGTGATATGCCAATTTCTATTTACCCTTCATAAGGACCCTTTTCATCGAATACGATCCGACTAGAGTGGGAGAGACAGATACCCGCAAGCCACCTTATGCAACCAATGCATCTGTGGTGGAACCAGTCTCACGTAAGCGTACGTGTAAGGTCCGTCCGAGCCGCTTCATCCCACAATACCACCGAGTCAAGATAAGACTAGTAACGGCAAGCCAATTGAAAAAATCGATGCCCACAACAACTGGTGTTCTACTCGTGCATAGATTCTACGCATAGACCTAGATCATGATGCCACTATTGGGGAACGCAGTAGTAATTCAAAATTTTCCTACGCATCACCAACATCAATCTATGGAGAAACCAGGAACGAGCAAGGGGGTGCATCTTCATACGTTTGAAGATCACAAAGCGGAAGCGTTACAAGAACGCGGTTGGTGGAGTGGTACTCGCAGCAATTCAGACCACGGTGGATTCCGATCTAAGCGCGGAACAACGACGCCTTCGCGTTCAACACACGTGCAGCCCGGTGATGTCCCCTACGCCTTGATCCAGCAAGGAGGAAGGAGAGGTTGAGGGAGAGCTCCGGCAGCACAACGTGTTGGAAATATGCCCTAGAGGCAATAATAAAATGGTTATTATTGTATTTCCTAGTTCATGATAATTGTCTATTGTTCATGCTATAATTGTGTTAACCGGAAACCGTAATACATGTGTGAATACATAGACCACAACGTGTCCCTAGTGAGCCTCTAGTTGGCTAGCTCGTTGATCAATAGATGGTCTCGGTTTCATGACCATGGACATTGGATGTCGTTGATAACGGGATCACATCATTAGGAGAATGATGTGATGGACAAGACCCAATCCTAAGCATAGCACAAAGATCGTGTAGTTCGTTTGCTAAAGCTTTTCAATGTCAAGTGTCATTTCCTTAGACCATGAGATTGTGTAACTCCCGGATACCGTAGGAATACTTTGGGTGTGCCAAACGTCACAACGTAACTGGGTGGCTATAAAGGTACGCTACGGGTATATCCGAAAGTGTCTGTTGGGTTGACACGAATCGAGACTGGGATTTGTCACTCTGTGTGACGGAGAGGTATCTCTGGGCCCACTCGGTAAGACATCATCATTATGAGCTCAATGTGACTAAGGAGTTAGTCACGGGATGATGTATTACGGAACGAGTAAAGAGACTTGCCGGTAACGAGATTGAACATGGTATGGGGATACCGACGATCGAATCTCGGGCAAGTACCATACCGATAGACAAAGGGAATTGTATACGGGATTGATTGAATCCCTAACATCGTGGTTCATCCGATGAGATCATCGTGGAGTACGTGGGAGACAACATGGGTATCCAGATCCCGCTGTTGGTTATTGGCCGGAGAGGTGTCTCGGTCATGTCTACGTGTCTCCCGAACCTGTAGGGTCTACACACTTAAGGTTCGATGACGCTAGGGTTATAGGGAAATAGTGTACGTGGTTACCGAAGGTTGTTCGGAGTCCCGGATGAGATCCCGGACGTCACGAGGAGTCCCGGAATGGTCCGGAGACGAAGATTGATATATAGGAAGTGAGGATTTGGTTACCGGAAGTGTTCCGGGTGTCACCGGTAGTGTACCGGGACCACCGGAAGGGTTCCGGGGGTCCACCAAGTGGGCCCACCTGCCCCGGAAGGTTCCGTGGGCTAAGAGTGGGAGGGAGCCAGCCCCTAGGTAGGCTGGTGCGCCTCCCACCCCAGCCCAAGGCGTGGCAAAGGTGGAAGGGGGCAAACCCTAGGCTTAGATGGGCCTTAAGGCCCACCCTAGGGCGCCCCACCTCTCCCTTGCCCTAGCCGCCGGCCAGATGGCATCTGGTGGCTGCCGCCACCCCTAGGGTGGAACCCTAGGGCGCAGCCACCCCTCCTCCCTCTCTCCTATATATAGTGGAGGTATTTGGGGCTGCACAACACACGGTTCTCCCTCTCTCTCTGGTGCAGCCCTACCTCCTCCTCCCCTCGTTCTCCGTAGCGCTTAGCGAAGCTCTGCCGGAGTACCATGCAGCTCCACCGCCACCACGCCGTCGTGCTGCCGGAGCTCTCCCTCAACCTCTCCTCCCTCCTTGCTGGATCAAGGCATAGGAGACGTCACCGGGCTGCACGTGTGTTGAACGCGGAGGTGCCGTCCGTTCGGCACTTGATCGGATCTACCGCGATCTGAATCGCTGCGAGTACGACTCCGTCAACCGCGTTCTAGCAACGCTTCCGCTTAGCAATCTTCAAAGGTATGAAGATGCAATCTCTCCCCTCTCGTTGCTGGTTTCTCCATAGATAGATCTTGGTGACACGTAGGAAAATTTTGATTTACTACTACGTTCCCCAACACAACGACGTGGTGACGCTAGAGCTGCATGGTACTCCGGCAGGGCTTCGCCAAGTGCTACGGAGGACGAGGAGTAGGAGGTGTAGGGCTGCGCCGAGAGGAAGAGAAACTTGTGTGTCGGCGGACCCCAAAACCCTCACTATATATAGGAGGAGGAGGAGGGAGGGTGCAGACCCTAGGGTTCCCACCCTAGGGCCAGCGGCAACCCTAGATGGCCCTTGGGGCGGCGGCTAGAGAGGGGAGAGGAGGGGAGGGGCGGCGCCCTAGGTGGGTGTAACACCCCAAATTTTGGAATGTTATAATAAATATTAGAATGAATGTTTGTTTGTTTGAGTGATTGATTTGGGTGGAATTTGAAACTTCTGAAAACTTTTGAACGAGAGAGAATCAAATGACTTTCCCCTTTGTGTTTGATTTCAAATTAATACTTTTCAAATCAGGGAGAGAAGATGACATGACTTCTTCAATATAAAAAGATTTGAGTAGTGAATTTGAAAGCATTTCAAATAGAGTTCTTTTTATATTTGAATCCCAATTTGAAATTTGTAAGCATTCAAATACCCTTGACAAGTTTTGAGAGGAGTAACCTAACACTCCAAAGCAGGGTTATTTTGTGAAGTATTTGAACCATAAAGCCCAGGAGGTTATTTGAAAATTTATTGCAAAAGAATTTAAAACCAATTTAGGCATTTTCTTAAAATAGTTTTTTTTAAGTATTTAATTTGGCTGTGGATTTTTTTCATTAAATTGCATTTATTCCCCTATTCAATTTAATATATAAATCTTCATTTTTTGGAAATGTATTGATTGCCATAAAGTAGTTTCCATTCTCTTTAAATTAGAAAAAGGAAAGGAATTAATGCATTACCTGAAAATAATTTTTTTTTAAGTATTTATTTTGGTCGTGGAAAAATGTTCATTAAATTGAATTTATTCCCTGGTCAATTTAATATATAAATCTTCATTTTTTGGAAATATATTGATTTCCATAAAGTAGTGTCCATTCTCTGCATGTTAGAAAAGGAAAGGAATTAATGTTCTAATAAAAACCTGCCGGCCCACCTGTCTTAACTTCCCCCGAAATTACTCCTATCCCACCGAATCCGCCATCTCCTCTCCCTTTCCTTTCTACAAACCCGAGCCGCTCCTATAAATACCCAAGGCCTCCCGCACCCCGTTCCCCCTAAGCCCCATTCCCCGTGCCCTCTCGCCGTAGCTTCGCACCACCGAAGCCCTCGAGCTCGTGCTGCTCCACTCCGACCTCCCCAAGCTCTTATAAGCCCACCAACCTCTTCGCCTCGATCTCCCGCACCTCCCCATCCACTCTCCAGAGCCTCGCACCCACCGGAGCCCCTTTCCTCGTCGACACCCGAGCGTCGCTGCCGCCTCCGAGCTCACCGTCGTCGCCATCGTCGCCCCCAAGCCCTGCTGACGCCACCAACGGAGTCACCATTCCCGACAACCGCAGCACCGTCCCCGACCACACCGCCGCCTCGGACATCGCCGGAGCTCTCACCGGACTCCAACCCCACCGCGGTGAGCACCGGAACCTCTCCCCATCGTCGGGTCGTAAACAAACGGATACGATTAGATCGCGTGTTTTAATTTTATTTGCCGAACCGTTTTCTTGTAGTTACCGGTTGTTCGCTCTGTTATTTTAATTTGATTCCTTTTGCATTATGTCAAAAAAATTGTGTAGTTTATGTAGATATAAAGTTTGACCAAATTTGAATAATTTAAAATTGATTCAAACAGATTTGATTCAAATCTTATTTTCTGAATATTTTGAGTTTAAAAATTTATTTTGAGTTGATTCTTTTTGCGAATTATCACTAGTGACCTTAGTTATCAGTAGGTAAAACTTTAGAATTTTTTCGAAAATTTTAAATTAGCATTGTTAACAAAACAGATTCTGTTTTAGTTCTTTTTAGGTTTATTTCTAATTCTTTTGTTTTTCTTTTATATTAGTTAATTTCTTTTAACTTTTTTTTGTTAGTTAGAAATAGAACTTCAAACAAATTTATTTTTATATTATTTATTATATTTTAACATGAAATCATTTCTAGTTTCATAGTAACTTGCATATTGATTTCATTGCTAGTTTGACTTCTTATTTGAAAATATTTTATAAATTGTTTTATAAAGTTTTACTTTCTGTTAACTTAGTTGTGATATACTTTGTTTTCTGTTATTTTAATATTTTATTGTTTTACTTGTTGTTAAGTTTATTAGTTAGAAAACTTATAGTTTTTAGTGTGTTGTTTTCATAGTTTTTACTTGTTATTCAAAAGTAATTCTTTTTACTAGTAAAATATTTACTAAAATACTTTTTTTATATTTTACTTTGTTTTTGTGTTTTTACTTTTGAAGAAAGGATTTATTTGTAGAGAAAACCAAGCTTAGTTGTGTTGATGAAACTTTGTTGTTTTGAGTTTTGTCTTAAGTATTTCCTTCATCAATCTTGTTGCTTTTGGTTTTGTGTTACTTTTTGATTGTTAGAATTGATTGCTATTATGATTGATTATATGAATGCAATGTTTGATTATATAGATTTTATTAGAGAGTGACGAATAGTCTATCAAGTTACTTCTGAGAGCGATATTATTCTTCATCAACAATACAGGCAAGTTCACTTTGACCATCTATTTCATACCTATGTTTTATTGCATGTAGTGACATCATTCAACAAATCCCTCCAGTAGTGTTATTGAAATTCTTGTAGTTGAGTAGAATGCATGAGGTAGGAACCCACCACTTGTTACTAAAGCCCCGGGAACGTTAGTTATTTTAGTGCTATGCTAAAGTAGACGAGGTCTGGTCAGAGTGTTCGTGAGTGGTGTGAGAAGGAGGACTCGACGTCAAGACGACAACTTCATGAAGGCATCTTCAAGTCCTGCATCTTAAGGACCTCAAGACTTCGAGACTCGAGAAACAAGTTTTTCAATACACACTACTGGGTGAAGGATGGTTGATTAGGCATCCCTGGATTAACCAGTGGATGGCCGGGATGCATGGAGAAGCGCCATGACATCTTGCGGAAAGATTCACCCAGAGTCAAAGAGACGGATGAATACTTCATACCCGAATGCTTACCTATGTAGCCACAAGTCATTGTGGGCTCTGGCTTGGTTGATCTTTGTTGTGACTCTGGCTGGGCAGTGCTACGAGATGTAGTCGACGTTAGGAATGGATGGGCAATGACAGTAGTCAGGGAAACACTCTGAAAGGACATGTTTCGTTCATCCTGTTCTCAAACACCCGACAGTGCGAGGACTTACCAGGAGGGCACGAATCTTGTGGGTAAAGTACACAACACTCTGCAGAGTTAAACCAAATCGATTAGCCGTGTCCCTAGTTACGGACAATTTGAGCCTTTGGACTTGGATCTATCTCTGAACTCTCAACACTAGACTAATAATTAATTGTGGGCAACTTATGAGACTTGTGGGCATTAAGACATCTATTGGCGGAACCATGTCATGTTAGGTAACTTTGTAGGTGAAAATTCCGGATATTCCTTTGTTGTAGGAAAATAAAGTAAAATCAGCTTTTATGCAAAAACTCAGACACAGAGCCACAAAGCCTTACTGCATATAGAATAGTTTTTATGTTTTGCTCTGCTATGGTGATCTTGCTGGTACATTCAATGTAGTGACCTACATGGCTGCAACGTCTCATGTTGCAGATACTCTTCTTCGATGTGTAAGAGTACGATTCAGGGTTACAGTCCACACTCAACCTGCCGTTGGTGTTATTGGGACTCCACTCCCGTTGACTGTTTCCGCTGAGATTTTTGAGGTATATATCAGTTTTACATTAATTACATGTGATTGCACTTTGATATATACATTGATGTACTGTGTGAGCCAGCATACTGATCTAGGGATGGCACAGAACACACACAGAGGCTTGACCTTTCCACGTCGGGTCGCTACAGAAATGGTATCAGTTAACATGTTGATTGTAGGACGTGACCCTAGAAACTAGAAAGCCCTTAGTAAACGATTTCTCTAAAAACTTTGTTTTCAAAAGAGCCTTTACTTCTCATCTTATTTGAGCTTTATCAAATGATCTCTCTTACCTCATATAGTTAGAAAATACCCGTTCCCCTTTGACCACACTAACGATCAACTGAGACCACTTCGAGAAGGACAAGATATCGAAACAACTGATGGTCACTTCAAAGTAAAGGAGATTCCAACATGCATTAGAAGAGTTGAAGCTACACGAGTTGAAGACTGTGAAGACCCGAAGAAATTGAAGACCATGAAGAATTTCCAAGATATTATGCCCTAGAAGACCAAACCCCTGTTGTATACTTACGTTAGATACGATGATTTGTGAGCTGTCATTTGTGTGTAATTTTTTTTTGACAGCCACAACTAAAATCTATTTTCAAAACCGTTATTTGTATTGTGTGTATCCCCTCCTTTCTCTCTCTTACCCATCTCATCCCCAAAACCTTGAACCCAATAGATGATGAGTGAAGCTGGACTCATGTATTCTGGATCGATGACTCGGTTAGAGACAGAAGAATGGATACAGAACATGGAGGATCATCTAAGCAGTAACCATGTTGCAAGAAAGGAGATGGTCCCATATGCTCTTCGGTACCTTGCAAAAGGAGCTGCAAATTGGTGGAAGATGCATGAAGCTATCTATGATAGGCAAGCATCCAACACTTGGGAAGAATTCAAGAGGACTCTGCAAAAGTCTCACGTTGTCACCAACACCCAGAAGCCCCGTTGCAAAGTTGTGAAGAAGATTTGTGCATGCAAGATATGTGGAGAGAAAGGACACACCCAGGAAGAACACGAGGATGGATGTCTTTATTGTGAAGAAAATCACCCTGCTGAGGAATGCCCAACTGGGCAGGTGACATGTTTCTTGTGTGAAAGAACTACGCATTACCCGGCTCAATGCCAAATGTACCCCAAGGTACAAGAAGTCATCAAGCAGCAGAAGGAATCCATGAAGAAATCCTTCAGAGAAAAATTAGGAGAATTTGTGATGAAGGAAGATGTTGAAGACCCTAATGGAGAAGGCCTAACCAGATTTTACTCCAATGCCTTCTATTCATGTGGAGAAGAAGGACATTTCTCACAGGACTGTACGAAGGAAAGAAAAGAGTATCTGGGAAACTACCCGATATAAGAAGTGGAGTTTGATCCACAGGAAATTGAAAGTTTGATCGGAAAAAAGAAGCCCAGGAAGACAAACCGAAGACATTCTCAGAACAACCCAATTTCTGCAAAGAAGGATCTGACTCAGATCATGTGTTTCTGGTGCAAGAATTTAGGCCACTATGCCGATAAATGCCCAGAGAAGAAGGTTAAACATGAGTAGTTTGAGTTTTGGATTTTGGAAGGAATAAATGTAATAGGTAGAACTCTTACCATTTTGAAGTTATGTAACGGAAATCTTGGAGTTTGTAATAAAATTCATGAGATCAATGGAATTTATGATGTCATGATTCTCCTGTGTTGAATTATATGAGTTGCCACTCTAAGAACAAAGATCTCTGACCAATTTTCGAGGATATGAGAAAATATGGTCTATGCAAGCATGGGTGCATTTCATTTTAAGTGTGGTAGTACCCATAGGGATAAATGAATGAAGAAAATACCATTCATATTAAGGAGTTTGGATAAGTGAATATAGGTGAAGAGAATGTGGAACCATATCCAAACTAAGTGGATGATAACCTTTGTGACAACGTGTTTTTGAAGCTGGAATATTGAGAAAAGGAATGATTGTGATGAAACCATACCCAAGGTTAAATAGACCAATGGAAAGGAAAATGAATTCCTTGGAGTAAAATCTAGACAAGAATAAGTCTGTGATTGGTTACCTCAGGGGTATGATGGAGTGAACTGAAGGTAATGTTGGAATATGAAATGATAGTAACCCCAATAGTGAGTTAAAGTTGTTCAAGTATTCAAGTAAACCCACAACTCACTGACCTCGGGATTGATAAGGATCAAGCCCCACCTTTGTGAAGGAAGAAACTTGGAAGAAGCTACGACTGATCAACCCACGTTTTTCTTAGGAGTATATGAAAACCTGAGAGTTGTGAGGAAACGATAGATGTTTTTGTTCGGCTTGCAGAATAGATGGACTTATCCGAACTTCGTTCGTTGAAAAGAGAATTTTTTTGCAACGCTTGTGAGGAAGCCCAAGTGCTAGAATATGAGATTCACCGAACCTTATACAAGCTAATGATTTGAGTGCGACATGGCTTGGCCACCATGACGACTTAGTCTTATCATTTCTCTTTCTATTCAGAATGGTAAGTCTGAGTGACTTACCCATAGTAAAGAGACGATGTTCTTCGAAGCTTTTGTTTAAGCCTTAGAATGGTATGAAGAAAACCCTTGTACATGACAGTTGCTGTCACACGTAGGAATTTTATGGTGAGGAATGAAGCCAAGACCCATTTCACTACACGATAACCACTAATGGTAGACCACCATGAGATCTTCGATAAGTTATTTAGGATGAACGCAAGACCTGCCAGCTAAGAAGACCCATTATCGGAGGAAATGCATTTTGTTATGAGATCACAAGATTTTGATTTAATGGAAGAGCCTCATCGAAGGAGCTATCGTGAAGAATGTGAGCAGATGGATGCACCCAGAGGACTTCCATGATTTTGAGGGACCAGTAACTCTCATTTTAAGTGTGGTAGACCCCACACCTTTCCAGAAGAGTGGATTTGTTAGAAGACCCCCAAACCCTAACCTTTTCTTTATAGCCCTTTCGAATCTCGAGGACGAGATTCATTTTAAGTGTGGTAGGTTTGTAACATCTCAAATTTTGGAATGTTATAATAAATATTAGAATGAATGTTTGTTTGTTTGGGTGATTGATTTGAGTGGAATTTGAAACTTTTGAAAACTTTTGAATGAGAGGGAATCAAATGAGTTTCCCCTTTGTGTTTGATTTCAAATTAATACTTTTCAAATCGGGGAGAGAAGATGACATGACTTCTTCAATATAAAAAGATTTGAGGAGTGAATTTGAAAGCATTTGAAATAGAGTTCTTTTTATATTTGAATCCCAATTTGAAATTTGTAAGCATTCAAATACCATTGACAAGTTTTGAGAGGAGTAACCTGACACTCCAAACCAGGGTAATTTTGTTAAGTATTTGAACCATAAAACCCAGGGGCTATTTGAAAATTTATTGCAAAAGAATTTAAAACCAATTTAGGCATTTTCTGAAAATAATTTTTTTAAAAGTATTTAATTTGGCTGTGGAAATTTTTCATTAAATTGCATTTGTTCCCCTGGTCAATTTAATATATAAATCTTCATTTATTGGAAATGTATTGATTGCCATAAAGTAGTTTCCATTCTCTGTAAATTAGAAAAAGGAAAGATATTAATGCATTTTCTAAAAATAATTTTTTTAAAGTATTAATTTTGGCGGTGGAAAAATGTTCATTAAATTGCATTTATTCCCCTGGTAAATTTAATATATAGATCTTCATTTTACGGATATATATTCATTGCCATAGAGTAGTTTCCATTCTCTGCAAATTAGAAAAGGAAAGGAATTAATGTTCTAATGAAAACCTGCCAGCCCACGTGCCTTAACTTCCCCTGAAATTACCCCAATCCCACTGAACCCGCCATCTCCTCTCCCTTTCCTTTCTACGACCCCGAGCCGCTCCTATAAATACCCGAGGCCTCCCGCACCCCGTTCCACCCCTAAGCCCCATTCCCCGTGCCCTCTCGCCGCCGCCATTGCTCGTCGGAGCTCCGCACCGCCGAAGCCCTCGAGCTCGTGCCGCTCCACTCCGACCACCCCAAGCTCTTCTGAGCCCACCAACCTCTTCGCCTCGATCTCCCGCACCTCCCCATCCACTCGCCCGAGCCCCGCACCCATCGGAGCCCCTTTCCTCGTCGACACCCGAGCGCCGCCGCCGCCTCTGAGCTCACCGTCGTCGCCATCGTCGCCCCCGAGCCTTGCTAACGCCACTAACGGAATCGCCGTCCCCGTCCACCGCAGCACTGTCCCCGACGACCCCGTCGCCTCGAACATCGCCGGAGCTCTTGCCGGACTCCAACCCCACCGCGGTGAGCACCGAAACCTCACCCCACCGTCGGATCGTAAACGAAATTATACGATTAGATCACGTGTTTTAATTTTATTAGCCGAACCGTTTTCTTTTAGTTACTGGTTGTTCGCTCCGTTACATCTAGCACGCACCTCCTGTAGCCAATGAAAAAAAATGCCACGTAGCCCCTGTCCGTTAGTTAGAGTTTTTTTCTGTTTCTGTTTTAAAAACAGAATAGTTCTATTGTATTTTCCATATAACTTTTATGTTTTTAATTGTTTTAATTTTATTCTTTTTGGGTTATGTCACAAATTTTATGTAACTTCTGTAGATATAAAGTTTGACAAAATTTGAATAATTTAAAATTGATTCAAACAGATTTGATTCAAATCTTATTTTCTGAATATTTTGAGTTAAATTTTTTATTTTGAGTTGATTCTTTTTGCTACTTGTCACTAGTGACCTTAGTTATTAGTAGGTAAAACTTTAGAGTTTTTTTGAAAAATATAAATTAGCATTGTTAACAAAACAGATTCTGTTTTAGTTCTTTTTAGGTTTATTTGTAATTCTTTTGTTTTATATTGTTTTAATTTGTTTTTCTTTTATATTAGTTAATTTTTTTTAACTTGTTTTCTGTTAGTTAGCAATAGAACTTCAAGCAAATTTATTTTTGTATTATTTATTATATTTTAACATGAAATCAATTCTAGTTTCATAGTAACTTGCATATTGATTTCATTGCTAGTTTGACTTCTTATTTGAAAATATTTTATAAATTGTTTTATAAAGATTTACTTTCTGTTAACTTAGTTGTGATATACTTTGTTTTATGTTATTTTAATATTTTATTGTTTTACTTGTTGTTAAGTTTATTAGTTAGAAAACTTCTAGTGTTTAGTGTGTTGTTTTCATAGTTTTTACTTGTTATTCAAAAGTAATTCTTTTTACTAGTAAAATGTTTACTAAAATACTTTTGTTATCTTTTACTTTGTTTTTGTGTTTTTACTTTTGAAGATAGGATTTATTTGTAGAGAAAACCAACCTTAGTTGTGTTGATGAAACTTTGTTGTTTTGAGTTTTGTCTTAAGTATTTCCTTAATCAATCTTGTTGCTTTTGGTTTTGTGTTACTTTTTGATTGTTAGAATTGATTGCTAGTATGATTGATTATATGAATGAAATGTTTTATTATATAGATTTTATCGGAGAGTGACGAATAGTCTATCAAGTTACTTCTGAGAGCGATATTATTCTTCATCAACAGTACAGGCAAGTTCACTTTGACCATCTATTTCATACCTATGTTTTATTGCATGTAGTGACATCATGCAACAAATCCCTCTAGTAGTGTTATTGAAATTCTTGTAGTTGAGTAGAATGCATGAGGTAGGAACCCACCACTTGTTACTAAAGCCCCGGGAACGTTAATTATTTTAATGCTATGCTAAAGTACAAGGGGTCTGGTATGAGTGTTCGTGAGTGGTGTGAGAAGGAGGACTCTACGTCAAGACGACAACTTCATGAAGGCATCTTCAAGACCTCAAGACTTCAAGACTCGAGAAACAAGTTTCTCAATACACACTACTGGGTGAAGGATGGTTGATTGGGCATCCCTGGAGTAACCAGTGGATGGCCGGGATGCATGGAGAAGCGCCATGACATCTTGCGGAAAGCTTCACCCAGACTCAAAGAGACGGATGAATACTTCATGCCCGGAAGCTTACTTGTGTAGCCACAAGTCATTATGGGCTTTGGCCTGGTTGATCTTTGTTGTGACTCTGGCTGGGCAGTGCTACGAGATGTAGTCGACGATAGAAATGGATGGGCACTGACAGTAGTAAGGGAAACACTCTAAAAGACCATGTTTCGTTCATCCTGTTCTCAAGCACTCGGCAGTGCGAGGACATACCAGGAGGGATTGAATCTTGTGGGTAAAGTACACAACACTCTGCAGAGTTAAACCTAATCGATTAGCCGTGTCCACAGTTACGGACAATTTGAGCCTCTGGACTTGGATCTATCTCTGAACTCTCGACACTAGACTGATAATTAATTGTGGGCAACTTATGATACTTGTGGGCATTAAGACATCGGTTGGCGGAACCATGTCATGTTAGGTAACTCTGTAGGTGAAAATTCCGGATATTCCTTTGTTGTAGGAAAACAAAATAAAATCAGCTTTTATGCAAAAACTCAGACACAGAGCCACAAAGCCTTACTGCATATAGAATAGTTTTTATCTTCTGTTCTGCTATGGTGATCTTGCTGGTACATTCAATGTACTGACCTACACGGCTGCAACGTCTCATGTTGCAGATACTCTTCGTCGACGTGTAAGAGTACGATTCAGGGTTACGGTCTACACTCAACCTGCCGTTGGTGTTATTGGGACTCCACTCCCGTTGACTGTTTCTGCTGAGATTTTTGAGGTATATATCAGTTTTACGTTAATTACATGTGATTGCACTTTGATATATACATTGATGTACTGTGTGTGCCAGCATACTGATCCAGGATGGCACAAAACACACAAAGGCTTGACCTTTTTAGGTCGGGTCGCTATAGTGGGCCTAGGGCCCATCTGTGCCTAGGGTTTGGCCCCCTCCCACCTTTGCTTCGCCTTGGGCTGGGGTGGAGGCGCACCAGCCCACGTAGGGGCTGGTTCCATCCCACCTTCAGCCCACGCAGCCCTCTGGTGCTGGTGGCACCACATGGTGGACCCCCGGAACCCTTCTAGTGGTCCCGATACATTACCGGTGATGCCTGAAACACTTCCGGTGACCAAAACCTCACTTCCTATATAGTAATATTTACCTCCGCACCATTCCGGAGCTCCTCGTGATGTCTAGGATCTCATCCGGGACTCTGAACAACCCTCGGTAACCACGTACACAATTTTCCTATAACCCTAGCGTCATTGAACCTTAAGTGTGTAGACCCTATGGGTTCGGGAGGCATGTAGACATGACCGAGACACGTCTTCGGCCAATAACCAATAGCGGGATCTGGATACCCATATTGTCTTCCACTTGTTCCACGATGATCTCATGATGAACCACGATGTCTGGGATTCAATTAATCCCGTATACAATTCCCTTTGTCTATCGGTATGTTACTTGCCCAAGATTCGATCGTCGGTATCCGATTCGTGCCAACCCAACAGACACTTTTGGGGATATACGTAGTGCACCTTTATAGCCACCCATTTACGTTGTGATGTTTGGCACACCCAAAGCATTCCTACGGTACCCAGCAGTTGCACAATATCATGGTCTAAGGAAATGATACTTGACATTAGAAAAGCTTTAGTAGACGAACTACATTATCTTTTTCTATGCTTAGGATTGGGTCTTTTCCATCACATCATTCTCCTAATTATGTGATCCTGTTCAATGAAATCCAATGTCCACGGCCATGAAACCATAACCATCTACTGATTAACGAGCTAGCCAACTAGAGGCTCACTAGGGACATGTTGTGGTCTATGTATTCACGCATGTATTACGGTTTCCGGTTAATACAATTATAGCATGAACAATAGACAATTATCATGAACAATAGAAAATTATCATGAACAAGGAAATATAATAATAACCACTTTATTATTGCCTCTAGGGCATATTTCCAACAAATACTTGTACAAGGGATGGTGCACACTTAGCTATCACGAACAGTGGTGCGTAGTTTGTCCAACTCGATTCTAAATTCAAATGTTTATTTTTGCACACACCTTTTTAATTACTATTTTATTAATTTTTCATATTTTTTTTCATAAATTTCCTATACTTCTTTAAAATTCTTTCTAACAATCCTTTTTTCCAGAAGATAATATAAAGCACACGATAGTATACAACACAAGATAATGTAAACCAAACAGACTTTAGCAAAAGTATACTACAATTCACATACTACATAACCAAAATATACAATCCGCCAACAGTCCACAGCTGCAAAAGTAAAAAAATCAGATGATCATGGAGAGCTACTAAATGGAAGTCAAAGCCTTCAGTAGGGCTGCATGCTGTGCCCTAATCTTGGCATCTGATACTTGTAAATTGCGTTGGGATATTTCACGAAGAGTAGGGGATGATGCAACACAGTAGATGTAAGTATTTCCCTTAGTGAGAACCAATGTTATCAAACCAATAGGAGAACCATGCAAACTCCCGTCTTCAGCGCCTATGCACAAAAGAGCGAACAGTTGCACCCAACACGGGCAAGAGGGTTGTTACTCCCCTTTAACTCGTTACTTGCAAGAGATAAGTAGTGATACATAGATAATTTGATAAAAATAAATTTTAAATAAAAAGAAAGTAAATAATGTCAGAAATATTTTAGGAGTTTTTGTAATTATATTTGGGAGGAAACCCGAGGCCATAGTGTCCGTTAGAGGCTTCTCTCTCGAAGAAGGCATACAGTGGGAAACAAATTATTGTTGGGCAATTGATAGAAAAGCATAAAGTTATGCAATATTTATTCAGGGCAATGATCATGTATATAGGCATCACATCCATAAATAAGAAGACCAACTCCTGCCTGCATCTACTACTATTACCCCACCACCATCGAGTGGTATCCAGCATGAATCTAGAGTATTAAGTGATAATAGAGTAATGCTTGGAGGAGGATGACATGATGTAGACAAAGTAAATCCAATTAATATTAATGAACCCCATCATTTTACCCTTACTAGAAACAATACAATATATGTCATGTCCTTTTCTGTCACTAGGACTGAGCAACGAAAGATTAAACCCACTACAACGCACCACTCCCACTTTATGATAAATAAATCTAGTTGGCCAAACGAAGCCTATAGATCAGAGAGAATTACGAAGCTATAAAAATCGTACATATAAAATAACAGTAAGGATTTAATATATTTTCATGAATAATCTAAACATAAACCCACAATTCATCAGATCCCAACAAACACACCGCAATAGATCAACGTGGAATCGCGGTGATCTTGGCAATGAAGAACATAAAGTGATAGATACCCATCTAGGTACTAACTACGAACCCATAGGTCTGTGGTGAACTAATCACACATCACCATGGGAGCAGCAAAGTTCATGTAGAGGCCCTCCGTGATTGATATCCCCACCGTTAGGGCATCATAACTGGGCTCTAGATAGGCGCATGACGGAACAAAGGCTTGAGGCAGAAAAAAAAGTGTTTCGGGAGGCTCCCTAGGGATTTTGGAATATATGTGAAATTATAGTCCAGAGATTAGGGTCAGGAGAGCAAGGAGGTGGCCTCATGCCATCAATGCTCGACCACTACCCCTAGGCGAGCCCTATTGGCTTGGGGGCACCTCGTGTGCCCTCGGGTCTTCGTCCCAAGCTTCTAAGTCTTATTTTGGTCCAGAAATAATGATCAAAAAGTTTTGGGGTATTTGGACTTTATTTGGTATGGTATTCCTGAAAAGCCAAAAACATGCGTAAAAAAAGTGGCACTTGGCACTGGGTTAATAGGTTAGTTCTTAAAAATAATATAAAACAATGAGTAAATGCTCAAAAGCATCATAGAATGATATTATAATAGCATGTAACAACCAAAAGTTATAGATACGTTCGAGACGTATCAACATCCCAAGCTTAATTCCTGCTTGTCCTCGAGTAGTTAAATGATAAAAACTGAATTCTTGATGTGACATGCTATCCAACATGTAATCTTTTCATGTATGATCACTGTGAAACAATGAATCAACAAACATTAACATAGTAATATCCATGAACATAAGTAACATAATCATCAACTTTCAAAATATATGATCCTTAAAGAATGTTTACCCCATTCATTTTATTATATTAGCATTGCATGGATCCTTGTTCACCACATAAATACAAATTTCAACCACCATAGTGTTAAGCCAAGCTATTGGATCGTGCTTTTTCACGGGCTTCAACATTTTATACCTCATTCAATGAACAAGTGCGAACCATTGACATAGCATATAGGTGGAATAGAATATGGTGGTAGGTTTCAAAGGGGTAAAAGTGGAGTAGAAAATCTCACATCAACTAGGAGTATCAAAGGGCTATGAAGATTCCCATCAATCAATATCAATGAGAGGAGTAGCGATTGCCATACAACGGATGCACTAGAGCTCTAAGTGTATGAAAGCTCAAATGAAGCTAAGTGGGTGTGCATAAAACTTGCTTGCTCATGAAGACCTCGAGCACTTGACGAAGCCCGTCATCAGAATATACAAGACAAGTTCTATAATGAAAATTTCCCACTAGCATATGAAAATTACAAAACATGAGACTGTCTATATGAAAAACATGGTGCCTTATCTAAGCTCAAGTGTGGAAAAAGAGGTAGTTGCATTGTTCCTTCTCTATTTTCTCTCATTTACTCGTTTTTCCTTTTTTTATTCTCCTTTTTCTTTTTCTCCTTCTTTTTTTCCTTTTTTTATTTTTTTCCTTTTCTCCTTTTTCTTCTTATTTGGCACCAATAGTATGTCGACTACATGATCTTGCAAAGTAATATGACAATGAATGCACAAGTCATATGGTGTAATGATGGAAGTTGCATTGCAATATATCTCAGAATGGCTATGGAAATGCCATAATACATAGGTATGATGGTTGTTTTGAGGAACATATAAAGAGGCTTATGTGCAATAGAGCGTAATGTCACTGGGTTTGGATGCACCGGCGAAAGCTGCACCGATCCTCGAGGTGAGAATAGCCAATGCACGGTACCGAAGAGGCTAGCATATTATGAAAAGGTGAATGTGCTTACATCCATGGACTCACATTAGTCATAAAGAACTCACATACTTATTGAAAAGTTCTATTAGCTCTCTCGATGCAAGTACTACTTGCATGGCCCTAGGGAGGAGGTTGTTAGGAGTTAACCATCGCGCTCCTCTGACCTAAACGGTACAATAATTTCAATGAGGAATAAGAATGCTCACACATCATCACCATGTCATAGAAAATATTTAGATAAACAAAAATTAACACCCTTGAACTATCGATATTTGTACTAACCAACAATTGTGCACTCATGCCCTTTCATAATATCACTAGCCCACAATTTCTCTTTTATGTGCTACATGAAGGTTTTGATTATGCACTCCTTGAATACCTATTATTTCAGACTAGTATTATAACCCATGAAAATTTCCTTCACTATATATTATACTCTCAAAAATTTAAGTGAAGAACGAGAGTGCAATTATTTCTATAAAATTTATACGCCACCGTGCTCTAAAAGATATAAGTGAAGCACTAGAGCAACTACTTAGGTCAAAAGATATAAGTGAAACACATAGAGTATTCTAAAAAATCATGGTGAACATGCGCAAGTAGGTATGTCAAGCAAACAATTATTGTGGAAAACTAAAAAAAATCAAACTATAACACACCATGCTCCAAGAAAAACACATAGCATGTGATGAATAAAAATGTAGCTACAAGTGACATATCAATAGATTGAGACGAAAGAGGGGATGCCTTCTTGGGCATCTCCAAGCTAAGACACTTGAGATTTATTATAATTTACCTTGGGGGTGCCTTGGGAATCCCCAAGCTTACGATCTTTGTCGCTCCTTACTCCTTCATCCATCGTGATAGCACCCAAAACTTGAAAACTTCAGCACACAAAACTGAACAGAAAACTCGTCAGCTCCGTTAGTATGATAGGTAAATGAAAAGTTTAGGTACTGTCATAAATTGAATCATATTTTATTACTGCATAAGGTACTATATTATAACTTCTCCATGGCTTATACCCACCGATACAATCCATAGAATTGTTAAAACAAGCAAACTATGCAAGCAAAAACAGAATGTGTCTAAAACAGAACAGTCTGTAATGATCTGAACAAACACCATACTTTTGTAACTCCAAAAATTCTGAAAATTAGGAAAACCTGGGGAATTTGTATAAAAATAATTTCTCTAAAATTCAGATCAAAAATACGTTCCAGTAAATCATAAAAATTCTACATTGGACGCAAAAGTTTCTGTTCTTGCATCGATCAATTCTACTTATCACTGAAGTCATCCCAAAGGATTAACTGGAAACCAACACTAATTTAATGATAACATCACAATAATTACATTATAAATAACATGTTATTACACCATGACATAAAGTAAAAAACAAAAAATAAGGATAACTATTGGGTTTCTTCCCAACAAGCGCTATCGTTTTATGCCCCTTGATAGGAATAATGCATTGTATCAAGTGTTGTCATCTTTTGCACTCAGTCCATAGTTGGACCTCTTGATAGACTCTGTCACACCCTGTGATTTGCCTCAGGACTAAGTTATCATGACTCAGAAATCCGAGCCAATTAGAACTTTTGTGTGCTTGTTATGCTCGACTTGATTGCTGATTGTTTGATTGCTTGCTAGTGCTCTATACTCATTAAACTCCCTCCTACTCTCAAAGATCTTTTGATTGATCAAAACTTGTTGCCAAATGATCATGCCATGTGAATAGTACCCAAAAATATTTTTTATCAAATTTTATTTTGGCCAAAAAGCATTTATTTAAATTAGGTTTTCAAAAGCCCCTGATTTGAGATTTGCACTACAAGTCCACAAAATTGGGTGGATCCTTTTACCCCAAATTCTTTATTTGGAACCTAATGTATATATAAATTACCAAAACCACAAAATATTGTTTTTAAAGATTATTTTCATATTTTATTTAAAGGCTTTTTCTTACGGCTAGAAATGGTATTTTATACGGAAAAATTATTTAAATGCTTTAAAAATATTTGAGAAATTTAGGAAAACTCAGTGGACATATATTTTCAATATATGGGGGTATCAACACATGGTCATGTTCAAAATATTGGACCAAACCCTTCAAAACCATTTCTGCCTATTCCTAGCTTTTGAAATATTTCTATAAGAAATATTCTCTATTAAATCTAGGAAAATTATGGAATGTCACATATGATATATGTGTTCATATTTCCAAGTTACATATCAATCCCAATTGTTTTGGTTCACCAAAATATCCCAAAACCATTCATGTCCATAGCCAAATTTGATCAACTTTCCATTGTGAAGTATCTCCTATTGATCCCAAACTTTGTGGGCATGATCTATTACCCAAATGGTGATGCTACACTAAGTGGTGCATCAAGTAGAATAGATTTGCGGACCTAGATCTACAGAAACCTGATTCTATATATTTCTAGGATTACAAAGTTTATATTATCAACTTTCTTCATTTGAGCTGAAAACTTGTGATCATGACCCAATGGACTTACCATTTAACCCTGGTAAATTTCAAGGTCCTAGGATTCCCCTACCTAGCCCAATCACAGCACAAACACCTTCAGCCATAAACTTGTGGACAAGTTAAGTGGGCCCAACAGATTCCCCTTGCCCCCAAATTTTTACCACAGCATATTATAACCCTCTTCTACCTCAAGTAACCTTGCCATGGCCTCTGGCCAATTATTTGGGGGGTAACTCTCTCTTATTCCCTCTCATTTTACCATGACAACATCTATCCTTCCCTCCTGATCATGCTAATGAACCCAAACTTTTCCACAACCTCACTTGCATACCTATGCATGAAACCAAACCTAAATATGGCAGGATCATGTGGAAAATATGAGCAGTTCATCTAAACCTACATTATGGCAGAAATAGTGCCCTTGCACTGCAGGTACTCTGTAGAATCATCTCCCTGAGTTGAAAATTGGTGGACCTTTAGTACCTCCATAGCTTGGTCCACTAGACATGGTTTTGTTCCAAGTAGACCACAGTAGAAACCCCTTAGATGAGCCTCCAGTTTTCTGTTGCAAACTTACCCCCTGTAAGATCCCCATCTACCCAGCTCCATTTACCCTCCCACTTCACCATAGCTCTCCTACATGCATGCCTCACAGCCCAGACAAAGTTACCCGACCGAACATTTGTGCTAGACATACTGTACCGTGGTGACCATGACATTGGCATGTAAAAGTCACGCTCTGCCTCTACTTCTTGTCCTGTAGCTCGCGTCCGTCCTCGGCAAGGAATCCACGCACGCCAGAGGTTCCTTCTCCACCTCCGACGCCCCTCCCTGACACCAGGGTGCAAATAAGGGAGCTCAGTCATGCGCATGCCCATGCCTAGAGAGCATCCGAGGTTTACCCAAGCCCCTCTCGGTCGCTCCCTTATTTCAAGCCTCCTCGAGCTCTCCCTCGCATGCGTTAGCGCTTCCCTCTCCCCCTTGGACCCCCTGTACAAGCCCGCTCGCTCTTCCTTAGCCTCCATCGTCGTCCATGGCCGAATCTTTCCGGCGGCACACACTTAAAATTTGGATGATGCCAATCCCCCCATTGCCCCTGCTCGCTCCAATATTCCCCCTTCAAGACGACGCAAGCTCTCCCATCGCCCCTTCTCCTCCCTAGGGCATCGTGCGCCCGCAACCAGTGGCGACTGTGGCCTCCTCCACGCCCCCGGAAGTTGGCATCGTTGCAGCTCTCCCTCGTAGGCACACAGCACCAGGACGGGCGCGGCGTGGCCTCCCAATATCGCTAGCATGCCTAGCATCGCCGGAGGTGGCCGATGGAGCGAGCACCGGCGCGGGCTTGGCCTTCCCCTGCCTCATCTCTTCGTAGGCGGGAGGAGGGAGATGAGCCTGCTGGTGGGTCCTGCCTGTCGGCCAGCCATTGGGACTGGGCCACTAATGGGGGGGTCCCGGTTCCTGTTAAGTGGAGGCACACCCCCGTGCTAACTGCCTCCCAGGAAAGGAGGCGTATTCGCGGGAATACACCTTCCGTATCACCCCGCCGCAGGCTGAGCCGCTGGGCCGGCCCGACTCCCTTTTCTACGCCCTGTGCGCGGTTTAGCCAGATGGTATATTCCCTTTTTCCTTATTCTTTTATGAGTAACTTCCAAAAATCATAAACAAATAAATACATGTCCAAATCCAATGATTCAAATTCCTACATCCTTCTAAAAATACCACCTATGTAATAGTGGCACTTCCATAATTCTTCACCACACTTTTCCTGTGAGATTCAAATTTAAATTCAAATTTGAACTACAAGAGGCCACTTTGCAAATTCCTAGAGCATCCATATAACCTCCAGATGGAGTAATTCCAATATATAGGTACTATAAGTGTCATACCCTATTTTTCTAATGATGGTGAACATTTTTGCCATGCACCTATTTTGTTGGATCTAATAAATAACCCACTTTTCCATTTATCTCATCTTTGCAAATCCCTAGGAAATTCATCCCAACTCCAAATCCAGTGAAACCACTTTCTAGATTCCTCTAAAATCATGCCCTATTTTATGCGCGCCACTAATCATTTTTCTAAAAACATTTTCTGCGAACACCTTATAGGACCGTCAATTCCTTCATTTCCAGCATTCAAAAATACCTCTTGATCCACATCCAATGAAACGTCCTTGGTTATTTTTATTATAACTAGAAATGGTCAAGAAAAACAAAACTCCTATTTATAGAGCACTTTTATTTCTCTGCTTGTTGTGTTGATTATTGTGGTTGTTTATCGACGGTAGTTGACGAGATAAACTTAGTGCTCGGAGTTGGACGGAAGGCGTGTGAAGACCTCGAAGACTTTGCGAAGCGAGGCAAGCAGCCCTTTGACCATGTTAATAAACCATTTTCATTGCATGTAATATAGCACTTTACTTTTGTTATGCTTGATCATGTGGAGTAGTGACCACTTCGGTGGGTTTCCTCCGATACTCTTACCATTGACACTTGCATCATGCATAACCCTACCACCTTATGAGGGTTATGCGGGTGGGTGTAGTTACGATGCTAGTAGATGCTACGCAAGTGGGCTGGGGACTTATGCATAGTGATGGAAAGTAAGAAATGATTTGAAAGACTTTTCGAAAACTCCGTCGGGTGCCACTAATGCCCAAGGGAGATGATGATGAGGAAGTGGTGTACCAGAGCAAGTGAGTGTGTGTGGTTTTCTAAAGTGGGTTGGTGTAAGTTGTGATCGTTATTCCAACCTTACATGTACAACCACTCTACCCCTATATGTGAAGGGGCTTTGTTGATTACCTTTGTGGGTACTATCATAGAGCCCACAGTACTAGTGGCGGGAGTGGCGTGGTCACTCTTGATATGGGGTGATACCGGAATGGAAGATCATGCACTGTCTTTACAAGCACCGGGCACACCGTTGGTCCCCTCATGGATGGTACGATTGGAGCGAGGCTCGTATGATGTACGTCATGGGGGCTGGGTACCAATCAACTGGACTCTTTGTTTAGTATCGCTAGTGGAAAGGTATTGTTCGGGTGCTTACCTCGGGTATGTTATATACCGCGAGTCGTGGATGACACGGAAGTTCCCCGAGTCTTGTGGGTAAAGTGTGCAACCTCTATAGAGAGTAAAACTATTCGAATAGCCGTGTCCATGGGTAAGGACAGTTGGATGACCGCTGTTGTGCTACGTCCAGATGTTTCCTAAAAACTTGGTGAGGGTGTTTGGTGACAAGGATGATACTTGAGTCGAGTCGGATGACTTGGCATGATGATTGAACAAGAGATGTTCAGACGGTACATGAGACAAGTCTGAGGACTTGGTGTGATGGTTGAACATGAGATGTTTGACCCCTGCTTATGATGATGACTATGGCGTGTCCTTATGAACACATGTCTAAGGTTGATGCATGCTCACTTAAGTTACTTGATCATGTCATTGCACTCAAAACTAGCTTTATGCAAAACTTACCTATTAGTGCTACATCATGCATTGTTATTGCCTTGCTCCAAACATGGGTTGCTTGCGAGTACATTCAAAGTACTCATTGGCTTGCCACTGGTTATTTGATTGGCCAGGCATGAAAGATCAGGTTATGATGAAGATTACCTTGGTGACGGACGTGCGATCCAAGACACTTCCCAGTCAGAATGCTTGTAGGGTTAAGGCAGATGGCAATGGGTTCACCCTATCGTTGAAGATTCCCGCTGCAATCATATGAAGACTTGGTCATAAAGGCCATATTTCAGTAAACCGGTATGTAATGGATGTAAGACTCTTGTTATTTAATTGTTGTGTGCTCAGTGAGCATTGATCTCTGGGATCACTATGCACGTACATTTGGTGATCACGAGTCGGGGTCCCCATAGAGCTGGTATCAGAGCCATCCTGACTATAGGAAGCCCTTGGTTAGCTTGGATGTTAGTTAGGACAAAATTGTTTTCCGAGACCCATCAAAACACTTGCAAAGGCTACCATATTTCTTAGCTCCTATAAGCTTTCAAATAAACCGAAGGATTGTGCCTAGCACTTCCACCATTTTTCTTTTTGGCTCTCCTCGTCTACTTTTCAAAACTTTGCAAATGGTTGCTACTAACCTCGTGCTCCTGACCATAGGATTCTTTGTAATCCTCGTGGGTAACCTAGGAAGCCACCTTGCCAGACGATCTCCGACATATCTTGGGCCCAAGTTGGTGACACTAGACAAGGAGCTACCAGCAGAGGATGCCTTCTCGAAGGATGAGGATGTCAAGACTTAGATGATAGTGACACCCTCGACACAGCCCAAGGATGATGCCACCCTGGCCTTCGAAGACCAGGGCACAAGACATGCAATGTCATGATATGCATCGCTAATGGAGCAACCATGTCCTTTTCGTTGTGATATCGGTAACCACCAGTGGATGAGGACCTCGCCATTTGGTCCGCCTCACTGTAATGAGCAGGAAACCGGTCCTCATCATCCCCCGCTCTTGGTGTCGATAATATCATTAACATGACCGGCAGGATACAACTCTACCATGCCTTGTTAACGACATTACATAAAAGGTTGCCTACCTGGAATGCTCGATGCCTCAGAAGACAAGAAGGCATTGTCATGACCACGAGGACACCAGAAGACCCTGTCAACAACAACCGTGAAGAATCACCTTCGACGTCAACTCAACAGACCCGAAGTCGTCAAGGACTCTTCAGGCGCAACCAGGATCGTTTTGATGAACAACAACTAAATACATGGCAACACCTGAAGAAGATCTAGAAGGCTAAGGGAACTCCTCTCCAAGACAAGAAGCAATCACGACTACTGAGTCTGAGAACCCCTAGGGTAGAATAGGTCGTGTGTCCCCTATGCGAAGTTTAGTCCGTATGATGGTTCGAGTGGAACCATGATGTGTGTTGCTTGTTTTTCATGTTTGTGCTTTGGTGTAAGTCACACTTTTGCCCTGGGCAACAAGTGCACGACTTTGTCACCTACCTTACCTTTATGTATGTGTCTGGCCTTTTCGACACTTGCTTGATTGCACTTCCACTATACCACCCCCTTAGGAAGTCCTCTCGATGCTGCTACCTCTCCCCCACCTCGTCAACTGAAGACCAGCAAGACAAGATGTGCCAAGGATCCACCTCGACAAACAACCGACACCGAAGACTTCAACTACCACCTCCTCAACCAGATGCAACCCCATAGAGTTATGCTTTTCCCTCAAGATTGGAAACCCCTCCCTTGCCCAACCTATATCTCACCAGCTCCCCAGCACGAGTCTCTGATCACGTGTTTTACACATGGATTTGCCAGAGCACTTATTGAGCTTCTATAACCCCTGCTTTGCATTGGGTTCATTCTGGAGCTTGTGATCACAGTGAACAAACATGCTTCATTCTTATGCTAGAACTAGAACCTTGGTGACATAGGAAGGATCGTTCTAAGGGCATATGATTTGGGGATAATGATTTGGTTTAGCCATAATGAAAGTCTTGAGGAAGTGGTTGAGACCCTTTTGTGGATTATGAGGCTTAATGTTGGTAGACGAACTTGATGGATCAAGATTGATAGATTAGCATAACTTACTTGTCCCTTGAGCAAATTGGATTAGTAGGACAAATATGATCATAGGCTGAAATTCTTACTGGATTAATGACTTGACTTTGGCATGTAATGTTGATAATGGATTGATGGTGATACAATGGTGACTGGAGTAACTAGTAGGGAGTTCTTACTAGATGTAAAACTTGGACTGAAATAGGTGATCCTACTAGGTGCTCGAGATCATTAAACCACATGGTTGGGAGTAACATGGATTTAATTTGATGATCTTGATCTTGACACCATGTTTCTCGGTGGAAGTCAAAACAGGAATATTGGGTTGTTGCTAGAATCGATTCAAGAATCCATATGCACTTAACATCAGGGTTCACTACATCCTCGTGATAGGGATTGCTGGTTATACTGGGATGAGGTAGTTCTTTCTGGAATTTGGAGATTTGGAAAAATCTGGATATATATGGGACGACACTGGTATCAGATTTGTAGCAATAATGGATCATCTAATAGTGGATGATATTCATGGATCGATTAAGTTGGATTCGTAGGAAGGAAACAAGATCTCAGATTGGTATACTACATGTTTCGTTAGCATGGAGATGCAACCTCTCAGACCTTGGATATATTAGCTGAACACTTGGATTTGTAGTGTCATGCTCAAGCTTAGCGGCTTGTAATTTATCTCAAGGATTTTTATATAGGAATATATGTGAGTTGGCCATAGTATACATATGAGATTTTCAACATAATTCTTGTCTCAAAACCTTGGAAGTTATGAGTAGCATGTGTAATATTGGAGTTGACTTATATGAAATAATACCTTCGAAGATATAAGGTAATTTCGTTTGGAGTAATAGACAGTACTATTGGCATATAATAGTTGTGCTCAGGATAAGATGTTAGACGTTCACTCACATCCTAAGCTCCTTGAAAATCCCTAAGCTTTGCTAAGTCATATCACGGTTGGGTCATGACCATAGGCCTTGGACTATAAGTCCTTAGACTATGGTCAATACTCCACCTTGACCACCACCCACCCCTTTTCATAAGGTAGGTGGACTCGCAGAACTAGTTTTCAATTGACCACAAACCCTTGATACTAGTGACCACCCGGAACAGACGACCGCCTCTATCACACATCCCATGGGCAATGTTTTTATGTGGTATTGGAGGAATATGATGTTATCCTCACGGATGACATAATTATTTAGCCAATGAGAGGAAGGAATACCTTAGTCCTATTTGGACCAGCCCCAAGAACACTAACTACCATGCCTCTCAAGTATAAGGTCTCACCTTGAAGAAGTTGGACTCCGCAAAGCACCCTCCCTACAAGAGAAGACTTTCTTGCCCAAGTAAGATGAAAGACCACTGCGATTGTGAAGCTAAGACAATGACGAAGAAGAACCAAGAGAAGGCAATCACCACTCCTCTTCTGGCTACATCAACTAGACTACATCCCAAAGCACCGACGTTCAAGCCCGATGAAGCCCTTGGACATCAAGAGGATTAAGGATCCCCTTGCTTTAAATGGTCATCTATGAACTCCTGACTAGGATGGAACTGAGAAGTTGATGGCACCCCTCACTCCACCACTTTGATGGTGTACGATGAGCGTGACATCCCTACTCCCTTTAGATGCTTGGAATGGAGTAGACGACCGTCATGACCTCATTACTAAGCCCCTTTTTGGTTCAATCAAGGACGTGAGCTTGACTCGATCGTGGTAAACCACCTGTCAAAGGTAGTTCACCCTACTTTGCAAGCATCAGACCTTGGGGAGTAGATGGCTGATCTATACTCTAAATAGTCAGCTTATCTAGAACCCCAATAAAACCTTCCCAGATGGTATAACCCGTTTCGATACCAAGTCTCTAAGCTCAGTCTTAGGAGCGATACTCAGCGCAGACCTTGCCACGGAGAGACGAGTAGACCAAACACTCAAGGACGATCTAGAAATGTGTGTCCATGACGAAGAATACAAACAACCAAAGAAGAATGAAGAATCTACCTGGGCAACTTACTCAAGCAGAAGATCTTGACGAGAAGCCCACGATGACGCACCTCAGCACTCTCAAGGATGGAGACCACCCACGACTGAAGACCTCCTGCTTTAAGGAAGCTAAGGACCTCCCCGTCAACGAGAAGCTACACTGAGACTCGATCCGTCTATTCTAACACGAGACATCTAGATGTCACTAACCCACGTGAGCAGTCCTAGGACCAGCACAGACACACCGCTTGGCTAGGTATTCCGACTTTGGGATACACATGCAAGCCAGGCCTTTGCTAGAACCCCGTTCACCCTTAAAAGAAGTCAATAGTGCACTCGAAGACATATCATAAGGCACTTCAAGATCCAGAAGGACAACCATGCTAGAGCAGAAACAACGTGGAACGTGAAGACTACCTCACCTCTGAATTTCTGCATCCTCCCCACGCCTAGCCTAGGAATCTCGGGGACGAGATTCTTGTAAGGGGGTAGGTCTGTCACACCCTATGATTTGCCTCATGACTAAGTTATCATGACTCAAAAATCTGGGCCAATTAAAACTTTTGTGTGCTTGTTATGCTTGACTTAATTGCTGATTGTTTGATTGCTTGCTAGTGCTCTTTGCTCATAAAACTCCCTCCTACTCTAAAAGATCTTTTCCTTGATGCAAACTTCTTGCCCAATGATCATGCCATGTGAATAGTACCCAAAAATATTTTTATCAAATTTTATTTTGGCCAAAAGGCATTTATTTAAATTAGGTTTTCCCCTGATTTGAGATTTGCACTACAAGTCCCCAAAATTGGGTGGATCGTTTTCCCCAAATGCTTTATTTGGAACCTAATGTATATATAACTTACCAAAACAACAAAATATTATTTTTAAAGATTATTTTCATACTTTTTTTAAAGGCTTTTTATTAAGGCCAGAAATGGTCTTTTATACGGAAAAATTATTTAAATGCTTTAAAAATATTTGAGAAAATTTAGGAAAACTCAATGGACATATAATTTCCATATATCGGGGTATCAACACATGGCCATGTTCAAAATATTGGACAAAACCCTTCAAAACCATTTCTGCCTATCCCAAGCATTTGAAATATTTCTATAAGAAATATTCTCCATTAAATCCAGGAAAATTATAGAATGTCACATATGATATATGTGTTCATCTTGCCAAGTTACATCTCAATCCCAATTGTTTTGGTTCACCGAAATATCCCAAAACCATTCGTGTCTAGAGACAAATTTGATCAACTTTACATTTTGAAGTATCTCCTATTGATCCCAAACTTTGTGTGCATGATATATTACCCAAATGGTGATGCTACACTAAGTGGTGCATCAAGTAGAATAGATTTGCAGACCTAGATCTACGGAAACCTGATTCTGTTGATTTCTAGGGATTTCAAAATTTATATTATCAACTTTCTTCATTTGAGATGAAAACTTGTGATCAGGACCAAATGGACTTACCATTTAACCCTGGTAAATCTCAAGGTCATAGGATTCCCCTGCCTAGCCCAATCACAGCAGAAACACCTTCAGCCATAAACTTGTGGACAAGCTAAGTGGGCCCAAAAAGATTCCCCTTGCCCCCAACTTCTTACCACAGCATATTATAACCCTCTTCTACCTCCAGTAACCTTGCCATGGCCTTTGGTCAATTATTTGGGGGGTAACTCTCTCTTATTCCCTCTCTTTTTACCATGTCAGCATCTCTCCTTCCCTCCTGATCATGCTAATGACACCAAACTTTTCCACAACCTCACGTGCATACCTATGCATAAAACCAAACCCAAATATGGCAGGCTCATGTGGAAAATATGAGCAGTTCATCTAAACCTACATTATGGCAGAAATAGTGCCCTTGCACTACAAGTACTCTGTAGAATCATCTCCCTAAGTTGAAAATTGGTGAGTTTGTAGTACCTCCATAACTTAGTACACTACAAATGGTTTTGTGCCAAGTAGAACACAGTAGAAACCCCTTAGATGAGCCTCCAGTTTGCTGTTGCAAACTTACCCCCTGTAAAAAAACCATCTACCTAGCTCCATTTACCCTCCCACTTCACCATAGCTCTCCTGCATGCATGCCTCACACCCTAGACAAAGTTACACGACCAAACATTTGGGCTAGACATACTGTGCCACGGTGACCACGCCATTGGCATGTAAAAGTCATGCTTTGCCTCTGCTTCTTGTCGTGTAGCTCGCATTTGTCCTCGGGAAGGAATCCACGCACGCGAGAGGTTCATCCTCGACCTCCCACGCCCTTCCCCGACACTAGGGTGCAACCAGGGTAGCTCAGTCACGTGCATGCCCGCGCCTAGAGAGCACCCGAGGCGCACCCGAGCCCTTCTCGGTCGCTCGCCTATTTCAAGCCTCCCTGAGATCTCCCTCGTGTCCTTTGGCGCTCCCCTCTCCCCTTGGACCCCCCGTACAATCCTGCTCGCTCTCCCTTAGCCTCCATCGTCGTCCATGACCAAATCTTGCCGGCGGCATACACTTAAAATTCGGACGAAACCAAGCCCCCCATTGTCCCTGCTCACTCCAATATTCCCCCTTCAAGCCGATGCAAGACCACCCTTCGCACCTTCTTATCCCCGTGGCATCGTGCACCCGCGACCAGTGGCGATTGTGGCCTCCTCCGTGCCCTCGGAGCTGGTGTCGTTGTAGCTCTTCCTCGTAGGCGCACAAGAGCAAGACGGGCGCGGCGCGACCTCCCAATATCGCCGGCATGCCCAGCCTCGTCGGAGGTGGCCTATGGAGCGAGCTCGGTCACGTGCTCGGCCTTCCCCTGCCTCTTCTCTTTGTAGGTGGGAGGAGGGACATGAGCCTACTGGTGGATCCTGCCAATCGGCCAGCCATTGGGACTAGGCCACTGACGGGGGGTCCCGGTTCCTGTTAAGTGGAGGCACACCCCCGTGCTAACCGCCTCCCAGGAAAGGAGGCGTATTCTCAGGATTATGCCTTCAGCATCACCCTGTCGCAGGCCGAGCCGCTAGGCCGGCCTGACTCCCTTTTCTACGCCCTGTGCGCGGTTTAGCCATATGGTATATTCCCTTTTTCCTTATTCTTTTATCAGGAACTTCCAAAAATCATAAACAAATAAATACATGTCCAAATCCAATGATTCAAATTTCTACATCCTTCTAAAAATACCACCTATCTAATAGTGGCACTTCCATAATTGTTCACCACACTTTTCCTATGAGATTCAAATTTAAATTCAAATTTGAACTACTAGAGGCCACTTTGCAAATTCCCAGAGCATCCATATAACCTGCAAATGGAGTAATTCCAATTTATAGGCACTGTAAGAGTCATACCCTATTTTTCTAGCAATGGTGAACATTTTTACCATGCACCTATTCTGTTGGATCTAATAAATAACCCACTTTTCCATTTATCTCATCTTTGCAAATCCCTAGGAAATTCATCCCAACTCCAAATCCAGTGAAACCACTTTATGGATTCCTCTATAATCATGCCCTATTTTATGAGCGCCTCTACTCATTTTTATAAAAACATTTTTTGTGAACACCTTATAGGACCGTCAATTCCTTCATTTCCACCATTCAAAAAAAAACCTTGATCCACATCCAATGAAACATCCTTGGTTATTTTTATTATAACCAGAAATGTCCAAGAAAAATAAAACACCTATTTATAGAGCACTTTTATTTCTCTGCTTGTTGTGTTGCTTATTATGGTTGTTTACCGATGGTAGTTGACGAGATAAACGGAGTGCTCGGAGTTGGACGAAAGGCGTGTGAAGACCTCGAAGACTTTGCGAAGCCAAGCAAGCAGCCCTTTGACCATGTTAAGAAACCATTTTCATTGCATATCACATAGCACTCCACTTTCGTTGTGCTTGATCATGTGGAGTTGTGACCACTTCAGTGGGTTGCCTCCGAAACTCTTACCATTGACACTTGCATCATGCATAACCCTACCACCTTATGAGGGTTATGCGGGTGGGTGTTGTTAGGATGCTAGTAGATTCTACGCAAGTGGGTTGGGGACTTATACATAGTGATGGAAAGTAAGAAATGATTTCAAAGACTTTTCGAAAACACCGTCGGGTGCCACTAATGCCCGAGGGAGATGATGATGAGCTAGGTAACCACTTGAGGAAGAAGTGGTGTACCGGAGCAAGTGAGTGTGTGTGGTTTTTTTAAAACGGATTGGTGTAAGTTGCGACTGTTATTCCAACCTTACATGTACAACCACTCTACCCCTATATGGGAAGGGGCTTTGTTGATTACCTTAGTGGGTACTAGCATAGAGCCCGCATAGTGGCGTGGTCACTCTTGATACGGGGTCATACCGGAATGGACGATCATGCGCTATCTTTACAGGCACTGAGCACACCATTGGTCCCCTCATGGATGGTACAATCTGGAGCGTGTCTCGTCTGATGTACATCATGAGGGCTGGGTACCAATTGAGTGGACTCTTTGTATAGTATCTCTAGGGTAAAGGCATTGTTCAGGTGTTTACCTCGGGTATGTTATATATCGTGAGTCGTGGATGACACGGAAGTTCCCCGAGTCTTGTGGGTAAAGTGTGCAGCCTCTCCAGAGTGTAAAACTATTGGAATAGTCGTGTCCGTGGTCAAGGACAGTTGGATGACCGCTCTTGTGCTACGTCTACATATTTCCTCAAAAATTGGTGAGGGTGTGTGGTGACAAGGATGATACTTGAGTCGAGTCGGACGACTTGGCATGATGATTGAACATGAGATGTTCAGACGGTACATGAGACAAGTCTGAGGACTCGGTGTGATGGTTGAACATGAGACGTTCGACCCCTGCTTATGATGATAACTATGGCGTGTCCTTATGAACACCTGTCTATGGTTGATGCATGCTCACTTAAGTTACTTGATCATGTCATTGCACTCAAAACTAGCTTTATGCAAAACTTACCTATTAGTGCTACATCATGCATTGTTATTGCCTTACTCTAGACATGGGTTGCTTGCGAGTACATTCAAAGTACTCATTGGCTTGCCACTAGTTATTTTCTTGGCCAGGCATGAAAGATCAGGTTATGATGAAGATTACCTTGGTGACGGACGTGCGAGCTAAGACGCTTCCCAGTCAGAATGCCTATAGGGTTAAGGCAGATGGCAATGGGTTCACGCTATCATTGAAGATTCCCGCTGCAATGATATGAAGACTTGGTCATAAAGGCCATATTTGAGTAAACCGGTATGTAATGGATGTAAGACTCTTGTTATTCAATTTCTATATGTTTAGTGAGCATTGATCTGTAGGATCACTGTGCACGTACATTCGGTGATCACAACTTATGAGTTGGGGTCCCCATAGGTTCCATCCTTTATTTAGTGGGAATTGCAATCTTATGTTTCCCTCTTTCATATCAATCATAACACCTATAGTTCCTAGGAAAGGCCTACCAAGTATTATTGGACAATACCAATTGCATCCAACATCAAGCACAATGAAATCCACAGGTACATAATTTCTATTAGCAATAATAGGCACATCATTTGTTCTACCCAATGGTTTATTAATAGTGTAATTTGCAAGATGCAAGTTGAGGGAACATTCATTTATATATGTGAGACCTCGCACATCACATAAAGATTTCGGTATAGGTGAAACACTATCAAGAATATCACACAACGCATTGCATTCATATTCCTTAAATTTAATTTTAATAGTATATTCCCAGTCATCATGCAACTTTACAGGAATAGAAACTTCTAACTCAAGTTTTTCTTCTTGAGCTTTTAGCATAGCTTCTATGATATTTTTAGTAAAATCCTTATTTTTTTCGTAAACATGGGGTGCACTAATAATGGATTGCAGCAAGGAAATGAATTCTACTCAATATAAATTATCATAATTAAAGTCTTTGTAATCCAAGATAGTGGGTACATCACTTGTTAAAGTTTTGACCTCTCCAAACCCACTTATTTCATTTTTATCATTGAGATCATTACCCTCTGAACAAATGAGACGCCTTCTAGATAAAGTTTACTCATATCCAGTACCTTTATCATATATTTTCTTATTAGTAAATAAAGTTTCAATGGGAGAAGTACAAATAGTTTTAAGATCTTCGTCATGATTACGCTAAAAACAGGGCGGAATAGCCATTTCTAAGAATTCTCGCTTAGCTCTCAACCTTGTGGTCCACTCCTTACTTTCATTAATAGATATTTGGATGGATTTACTAGACTCATTAATATCATGTTTGTGTGGCATAGTTTTACTTTTAAGGTTTTCCACATCATGAGAGATCCTATCCATATTTCTAGCCATATTGTCAATTTTATGGAACTTTTCTTCTACCATAGCGTTGAAAATATTTTGAGAACTAATAAATTACTTAATGGTGTTATCAAGATCAGTGGATGAGTTTAGGAATTACCAGAAGAATTTCCATAGTTATTAGAGGAATTATTGGGATATGGCATAGCATTGAAATTACTGCTATAAGCATTATTGTTCAAATTATTTTGCGAGACAAAGTTCACATCAATATCATCATTATTTTGATCAATCAAAGTAGACAATGGAATATCATTAGGATCAACTTGAGCATTCTTGCTTGCAATCATATTCATAAGAGCATCAATTTTATCACTCAAAGTAGTAATTTCTTTGACATAATTTACCTTCTTACAAGTTGGAGCTCGCTCAGTGTGCCATTGAGAATATTTGTCATGATATTGTCCATAAGTTTTGTAGCCCCCTTAATGTCACTCCATAAAGGTATCACCTACAACAGAATCTAGATGCTTTCTAGACACAAAGTTCAGTCCAGCATAGAAATTTTGTATAATCATCCATAAGTTTAAGCCATGAGTGGGACAATTTCTAATCATCATTTTCTTCTATCACATGCTTGTGCAACATGTTCTTGCTCATGTTTCTTAAATTCATAATTTGATTTTGGAGAGAAATAATTTTAGCGGGAGGAAAATACCTGGCAATAAAAGCATCCTTATACTTATCCGACGTTCCAATACTATTGTGAGGCAAGGATGAAAACAAAGTTTTAGCTTTATCTCTTAGTGAAAAGTAAATAATTTCAATTTGACCACATCATTATCCATGTCGTTTTTATTTTGCATATTACATAATTCAATAAAGGTGTTGAGATGAGAAACGGGATTCTCATTGACTTCCCAAAAAATGTTCTTCGATCACAAGATTTAGCAATGGAGCATTAATATCATAAAAATCCACACTAGTGGCAGATGGTATAGGTTTACTAATAAAATCATTAGTATTAGTGTTTGAGAAGTCACACAAATTAGTAGTATCTTGAGACATGGTGACGAAACAAGTAAACTAGCAAGGAAACAAGTAAACTAGATAACTAAGCAAACAAGCAAATAGAAATATTTTTGATTTTTTGATTTTTTATAGCAAGAAAAATATAAAATAAAATAAAAAGTAGAACAATTGAATGATAGTTTGTGACAAGATACTTCATAGGAATTTGATGATGCTCCCCCGCAATGGCGCTAGAAATCCTTCCTAATACTTGTAAACCTTGTTGGGATTTCCCCCGAAGAGGAGGGGATGATGCAGCATAGTAGAGGTAAGTATTTGCCTCTATGATAACCAAGGTTATCAAAACAATAGGAGAACCACGCAAACTCCCGTCTTTAGCGCCTATGTACAAAAGAGTAAACACTTGCACCCAATGTAGGCAAGAGGGTTGTCGATCCCCTTGACCTCGTTACTTGCAAGCGATAAGTGGTGATAGATAGATAATTTGATAAATATAACTTGTAAATACAAAGAAAGTAAATAATGGCAGCAATATTTTAGGATTTTTTTTAAGTATACTTGTGAGAAGATCCGAGGGACATATTGTTCGCTAGAGGCTTCTCTCTCGAAGAAGGAATACGGTGGGTAAACAAATTACTGTTGGGCAATTGATAGAAAAGCACATAGTTATGCAATATTTATTCACGACAGTGATCACGTATATAGGCATCACGTCCATAAACAAGTAGGCTAACTCCTGCCCGCATCTACTACTATTACTCCACACATCAATCGCTATCCAGCATGCATCTAGAGTATTTAGTAAAAACGGAGTAATACTTGGAGGATGATGACATGATGTAGATAAAGTAAATCCAATTACTATAAACAAATTAAGGATCATACTCGTCCTTAAACCCAGTCAGGGCCAGCTTCCTCTTGCTACCAGAGATCCATGCTGGATAGCGGTCGATTGGTGAACTAATAGTAGTAGATGCAACATTGTTTCGGTCTACTTGTTTATGGATGTGATGCCTATATATATGATCATTTTCGTGGACATATTGTCATAATTATGCATAATTCTATCAATTGCCGAACAATAATTTGTCTACCCACCGTATTCTACTTTCAAGGAGAAGCCTCTAGTGAACACTAGGGCCCTTGGGTCTACTTAAACATAAAAACAAAAATAACTATATTACCTTGCGACACTTTATTTAACTTTATTTTATTTGAAAATTAAAATATCTATTCTATCAAGATTTAATCCTTGCAAGTAACAAGTTCAAGGGGCTCGACAACCTCGTTGCCCGTGTTGGGTGCAAGTATTTGTTTTGTTTCTGTAGGTGTTGTTGAAGGGAATGTCCATTGGGTCTCCTAAAGGTTCGATAATCTTGGTACTCACCAAGATAAATACTTATCTCCATTGTACTACATATCCTCTCCTGTTCGGGGGAAATCCCAACGCAACTCACAAGCACCTGGAAGAATTTCTAGTGCCGTTACTGGGAAGTATCATCAAATTCTTTTCACGTACCTACACACAAATTATCTTTCACTTGTTGTACTTTTTATTTGCTGTCATATATTATTTTTTATCAAAATAAAAAATACGAAAATATTTCTATGTGCTTGTCTGCTTAATTATCTAGTTCACTTTCTAGTTTACTTGTCTGATTGGTTGTTTGAAGTTGTTATCATGTCTGATTTTATCATTGAGAAAAGTGAGGATGTTAAAACCCCTAACGAAGAAATTCCCACAAATTTGGATATGATTTTTTGTGTGATGGTAAGTGGGAATGTCATAGGCAAAACAATATTCAAGAATTCTTTAATTGTATTCGAACTTTCATTATTCTTAAAAGAACCAATCGTTACTCCGAAGTTATTTTAGCACTTGTTCTTAAACTTGAAAGAAAATTTGTGCATACTCACCCAACTTTGCAAAGAATTTTCTACGAGCTACCTGTTATAAAAAAACCTAAGGCTAAAAAGATAGCTACTCTTATCCTCATGACTAAGTATGACTATATAGTGCGTGAGGCTCGTGAGATCTTTGATTTTTATAATATGAGTCATAAGCATCCTGTGAATCTATGATAGATGAAATTTTATGTGATGAACATTGTATGATGTGATATGTGTTTTGTGATAATCATACTTTTTATGAAAATACTAAAAAAGAAGTTCCTCCTTTGAATATTATCCAACAAATTTTCAATGCTATTAATCAACAATATTTTTGGATAGTGAAAGATAACCAACAAGGGTTTAAACAAAGTAGCCTTGAGAATGCTAAGATTTTAATAGATGATTTGTTTTCCATTGTTTTCAAAAACCGCTCTATGAACACACATCCCAAGATGCAAAAACTATGGATGAAAACAATTGATACTATGCATTATGCCTAGCTCGAGGCATAAAACAATAACGCTTGTTGGGAGGCAGCCCAATAGTTATCTTTTAAACTTTTCTTTTACTTTCTGTTTTGGTATGTTGACATGATTATTTCTATAGTAAGGATTGTGTTTTTATGTTTAAATTAGTGTTTCTGCTAAGTAAAGCCTTTGGCATGATTTGGAAGATAGTAGAATTGAGGCGGTGCAAAAACAGAAACTTCCATGGCCATTGCAGAATTTTTTTGATTTTACCGGAACATCATTTTTATCTAAATTTTGTACACAGAATTTGTATAAAAATTTCCCAGGTTGTCCTAATTGTTAAGAATTTTCGGAGTTACATAAGTGTAGTTTTTCTATAGATCTTTAGAGATTGTTTTGTTTTAGACAGATTCTATTTTTTGCTTGCATAGTTTGCTTGTTTAAATGATGCTATGGATTATATCAGGGGTATAAGCCATGGAGAAGTTAGAATATAGTAACTATAATGAAATAATGAAATATGAATCAATTTATATTAGTACCTATAGTATTTGATATGTTTATTACACTAATGTACCTAAAGTACCTAAATAATGAAATATGAATATAATACCTAAAGTACCTAAATAATGAAATATGAATACAGTACCTAAAGTTTTGGGTGAGAGAACAATGGATCAAGGAATAAGGATAGGCATGACCCTAAGCTCGGTGATTCCCAAGGCACCCCAAGCTAATATTCAATGAAGACCCAAGCATATAAGCTTGGGGATGCCTCAGAAGTCATGCCCTCTTTTGTCTCCAATATAGAGGTATGTCACTTCGAGCTATACTTTTATTCATCACATAATATGCGTTTTGCTTGGAGCATAGTGTGTTATATTTTTTCCTTTAGTTTGCCACAATCATAGTTTTCTAAAAACACATATTTCAACGAGACACACGGTTATTGTAATTTGTTAGAATACTCTATATGCTTCGCTTTTATTTTATGAGCTAGGCAGTTGCTCTAGTGCTTAACTTATATATTTTTAGAGCACGACGACATCTAAATTTTGTAGAAATGATTGAAATCTCATGCTTCACTTCAATATTTTTGAGTGTATAATAAGAAATAGGAACCTAAATGGCACGAGTTATAAGACAAGTCCAAAAAGGATACGTATTCAAGGGGGATATAATAAAAATATTATGTAGCTCACTAAAGAAGAAACATGAGTTGATTATATTGATGTATTAATATGAAAGCACATGGGTACATGACTATTAGTCAATTGAGATGTTGATAGTTAAAGCTTGTTATATTTTATTCATCTAAATATGAACATGGCATGGTGATGATGTGTAAGTGTTTTTATGTCTGAAATGAAACCCTATCGTATTGTTTGAATCAGCGGCTAGCAATGACTAACTCCTCCCAACCTCCTCCCTAGGGTATGCGATAGTACTTTGCTTAGAGAGAGCTAATAGGCTTTGTAATAAGTATGTGAGTTCTTTATGAGTAATGTGAATTTATGGAGATACACACTCTCACCCTTCCATATTTGCTAGCCTCTTCTGTATCATGCATTTCCAACTCTCACCTTGAGAGTCCGTACAACCTTTGCTGGTGCATCCAAGCCATGTGATAAGATATGCACTATCACACATAAGCCCGAAGGAGGAGATGGACGTACGACTCCCGGGAGGCGGCCGCCCATCGACAGCGCTCGGACTCGCAACATCGGGAATCCATTGCATCGTCACAACTGGTGCTTGGATCTTGCGTCGCTGCTTCACCAGAGGCGGTGCGGGCCGTCTGGCATCTGCATGTCGTGGCGGACGCACAACCCCTCTGTTGGCGCGCCGAGGATGCGCCATGGGCAGCCATGGACGCTATCATGGCATGGCATGCCCATCGTGCGAGGCAGCGGGCATGGGAGTGATACGTCTCCAACGTATCTACTTTTCCTAACACTTTTGCTCTTGTTCTGGACTCTAATTTGCATAATTTGAATGAAACTAACCCGGATTGACGTTGTTTTCAGCAGAACTACCATGGTGTTGTTTTTGTGTAGAAATAAAATTTCTCGGAACGGAATGAATCTTTTTGGTGATTTTATTTTGGAATATATGAGGCATTATGGAGCTAGAATCCACCTGAGAGGGGACCCAAGGTGCCCACCCTCTACCAGCGTGCGCTAGGCCCCCCTGGCACGACCTGGTGGAGGGTGGACACCTCGTGCCCCCGACCCTAATTCCAACACTATAAATTCACAAATCTCCGGAAACAAATCAGAGAGAAAGAATTATCGCATTTCATGATACAGAGCCGCCACCACCTCATGTTCTTCATCGGGAGGCTAGATCTGGAGCCTGTTTGGGGCTCTAGAGAGGGGAATCTTCACTCTTCATCATCATCAACCCTTCTCCATATCCAATTCCATGATGCTCCCCACCAAGAATGAGTAATTCCTTTGTAGGCTTGCTGGTAGGTGAGGAGTTGGATGAGATTCATCATGTAATCGAGTTAGTTTTGTTGGGGCTTGATCCCTAGTATCCAGTATGTTCTAAGATTGATGTTGCTATGACTTTTCCATGCTTAATGCTTGTTAGTAGGGCCCGAGTGCCATGATTTAAGATCTGAACCGTTTATGTTATCATCATTATATCTATGTTATTGATCCGATCTTGCCTAGTCATATGCACCTATTACGTGTTATGATCCATCAACCCCATAGTGACAATATTTGGGATACTTTGCGGTGATGACCATAGTTTGAGGAGTTCATGTATTCACTTGGTGTTAATGCTTTGTTCCAGTTCTCTATTAAAAGGAGGCCTTAATATCCCTTAGTTTCCTTATGGATACCGCTTCCATGGGATGGTATGACAAAAGATGTCATGCAAGTTCTTTTCCATATGCACGTATGACTACATAAAAAATACATGCCTACATTACATTGACAAACTGGAGCTTGTTCTGTGTCGCCCTAGGTTATGTTGTTATATGACGAATATCATCCAACGAATACACCAATACAGTGCTACGAGTTTTCCACTTATTGTTCTTGCTAAGGTACTACTACTGTTGTAACTATTGCACTTGCTATAAAATCATTGCTGCTACTCTTACCGCTACTGTCACTATTACCACTGCTATCAAACTGTCATATTATTGTGCTACTGATCACTTTGCTGCAGATATTTATCTCGATGTGTGGTTGAATTGACAACTCAATTGCTAACACTCTCAAATATTCTTTGGCTCCCCTTGTGTCGAATCTATAAATTTGGGTTGAATACTCTACCCTCAAAAATTGTTGCAATCCCCTATACTTGTGGGTTATCAAGGCCTTTTTTGGCACCATTGTCGGGGAGCATAGCTATATTTGTTGAGTCACTTGGGGTTTATATAATTAATCGCTATGAAGAATCTGAAGGATGCTAAAAAAATATTTTCCCTCTACTACAAGGGGAGGTAAGGAACTGCCATCACACTCTGCACTTGATCCACCTTCTGTTATGAGTAAGTTTGCAACACCGCCACATGCTATTAATCCTGATATTGATGATGCTACTTCTGTTATGAATGATTCTTATGATGATGCTAGTACCATGCTTGATAATACTATGGCATTAGGTGAATTTCTCGATGAACAAATTCCTAGACCTAAAGAGAATGAAATCATTGAATGTGCTGAAACTGATGAAAACTTTGAAACTGATGATTATGAAACACCTAATAGGCCTAGCTCTCCTACATTTGAAATGCCTAAGATACCTGAAGGTTATTATTTAGATGGAGAAATATCTAGATATATTCTTGCTTGTAAGGATAGAGATGATGTTAAGAAACTATTATGCATGTATAAGGAAAAGACTCTGAATGCTCAAATTAAATGTGATCCTAAGTTTGCTACTTCACCTATCTTTGTTACCGATAAGGATTATGAATTCTCTGTTGACCCAGAGTTAATTACTTTGGTTGAATCCGATCCTTTTCATGGCTATGAAACTGAAACTATGGTAGCTCACCTTACTATGTTAATGATATAGCCACCCTATTTTCTCATGATGAGAAGATACACTACTACTATATTCTCAAATTATTTCTGTTCCTATTATAGGATCATGCTTAGATATGGTACAATAATATTACTCCTGGTTGTGTGTGTAGTCCCCAGGATATGATTTACTACTTCTTTGAAAAATATTTTCCCACTCATAAGAAACAAGCTGCCTTATAGGAAATATTTAAGTTGTGCAAATTGAAGAAGAGAGTCTCCCATAGTCTTGGGGTAGGATTCTACAATTGCTTAATGCTTTGCTTGATAATCCTCTTAAGAAAAATGACTATTTGATATCTTTTATAATGGACTAACTGATTCTTCTAGGGACTTCCTAGATAGTTGTGCTGGTTGTGTTTTCACGGAACAAACTGTTGAACAAGCTGAGGAACTATTGAATATTATATTGAAGAACTATGATGATGGACACTCCCTGAACCACCAATTGAACCCGCTCCATAGTAGAGGGGTATCTCGTTTCTCTGTCCTAAAGATATGCAAGAGGAAAATAAATGTATGAAGGAAAAATCTATTAGAGCTAAGGATGTTAAGAATTTACCACCTATCGAAGAAATACATGGGATCAACACACCACCACCTCCATAGGTGGTAGAGGTAAATTCTTTATTAAAGTTTGATGAAGTTGATATCCCTCACAATAAACATCGTAGTCAATTCTTATATGAGTTTGATAACTACATTATGAAACAAGATCACTTCAATGCAAATGTTCTGAAACACTTGAAATATAATTCTGATATGATTGCTTGCTTGAGTGACTTGTTATTTAGAATCAGTAATGATGTTAGAGGTGTAGGAAAACATGCCTCTATGGTTCAAACTCAATTAGAACAAGTTTCTAAGTCTCAAAGAGAATTTCTTGATGAAATGAATAATAATATGAATGATCTTGTTATTAGAGTAGTAACTACAGGAGGTAGAATGACCCAAGAACCTCTTTATCCTCAAGGTCATCCTAAAATAATTGAACAAAACTCTTAAGGAATTAATATTCGTAAAACCTAGTCCTTCTAAGAAGAAAAAGAAAAACGAAGATGATAGGACTTTGCATGCTTCTAGTGAACCTGAGATAGAAAAACCTCCTGATGATACTATTGATGTTTCTATTTCTGATGCTGAAACTCAATCTGGTAATGAACATCCACCTAGTGATAATGATAATGATAGTGATGTTCATGAGGATACCCAACCTAGTAATGATAAAGAACCATATAATTATCTAGAAATAGAACCTGTTGCTGATCTTGATAACCTACAACCTAAAAATAAACGATATGATAAGAAAGACTTTATGGCTAGAAAACATGGTAAATAAAGAGAGCCATGGGTTCACAAACCCATTCCTTTTCCACCTAAACCATCTAAGAAAAAGGATGATGAAGAATTTGAACGCTTTGCTGAAATGATTAGGCTAGTCTTTTGCGTACCCGCTTAACGGATATCTTAAAGATTCCTCCTTATGCTAAGTACATGAAAGACATCATCACTAATAAAAGAAAGATACTTGAAGTAGAAATCTCCACCATGCTTGCTAATTATTCTTTTAAGTATGAAGTACCTAAAAAACTTGGAGATCCTGGAATACCAACAATACCTTGATCCATTAAAAGAAATCATGTTAAAACTGCTTTTTGTGATTTAGGAGCTGGTGTTATTTTTATGCCTTTCTCCTTATATAAAAGTCTTGATTTGAATACACTCACACCTACTAAAATATCATTGCAAAAGGCTGACAAATCAACAACCATACGTATCGGTATTTGTGAGGATGTGCCAGTTGTTGTTGCAAATGTTACTATCTTAACGGACTTTGTTATTCTTGAGATGCCCAAGGCCGACAACATGTCGATTATCCTTGGTAGACCCTTGTTGAATACTGCAGGGGCTGTTATTGATTGCAATAAAAGCAAGGCCACTTTTCATATCAACGGTAATGAGAATACGGTGCATTTTCCAAAGAAACAATTCCAAGTGAATGATGTGAATGTTAATGAAAATTCTTCAACACTCCTTATTGGAAGCTTTCAATTACCTCTACATACTATCAAAAAGAGATATGATATTATTATGATTGGGAATATGCCTATCCATGTTGAGGTAACCTAGTATGTTACAAAAGTTCTTCGGTTTCATGCTAATTGAAAGCGGTTGTTAATAAGACTTGATCAACCTTATTAATGAATCATTTTCGAGAGGTATGGAGTTGATGAATTTAGTAGACACAACTCTCTCTATCAACTTTTAGTTTTATGTTTTTATCACATAAATAAAATAAAATGCCATATTTATCCTGTCTTTTGATTTTTCCCGTGTAATAAAAATGACCCAAAAATAAAAGTTCTCAAAATGCCATCTAGATTTAACATGATATTTTTTCTAATTATTTATGAATTTCTGGAACAAGTAATACCATAGGGGGGTGCACCTAGTGGCCTCCCTCCACCAGGGTGTGCTAGACCCCCCTAGCGCGGCCTGGTAGAGGGTGGGCCCCAGGTGGGTCCCCTCACTCATCCCTTTAGCCCAAGTCATCTCCTACCTCCTAAAAAATCACCATTGCTCTCTCCCTCGTGCTTTTGCTCAAGAACCTGTGGATTTCAATCTCTTTGCTCAAAGCTCTATTTTCGAAATAGTTTTAGGGGATTGCTTCTCGGTGTGTAACTCCCCCATTGCTCCAATAGGGTTTTGATTTAGTTGTTTATTTTCAGAATAATTAGCTACTCTTGGTGCTATTGTAGATGAGCTTGATGTTGAAGTTTTACAGTTCTAAGTAGTTTGAATGCTTGATATGGCCTCTATGTATCCATAGGAGTAGTTGCTCTCAATCTTTTTTAGTTTTTTTAACAAATTTTTGTGGACTAAGATTTTTAGAAATTTATTTGTACTCCTTGCATCCCCCAAGGGAGGAGGTTGGTAGGAGTTAACCATCGCGTGCCCCTAACTCGAAACAACACTAGGATTTCAACGAGGAATAAAAATGCTCACACGTCATCACCATGCCTATTTAATTTTTAGATGAATAACAAGTTAACACCTCTTAAGCTCGACACTTCTACGAATCAAAAATTGTGGACTCGCACCTTATTAATATAACCATATTAATGTCATTAACTCACTACTTCCGTATATGTGCTACATGATGGTTTTGATTATCATCCATTGAATACCTATTATTTCTGGACTAGTCTTATGGCCTATGCAAATTACCGTCACTATTTAATCAGATCTCAAACAAATATAAGTGAAGGATGAGATCATAATATTTCGATAAAATCTACTTGCCACCGTGCTCAAAAGTTATAAATGAAGTACTAAAGCAACTGCCAAGCTCAAAAGATATAAGTGAAGCACATAGAATATTCTAGCAAATATGATGAATGTGTGTGTCTCTCAAATAGGTGTGTACAGAAAAATATGATTGTGACATGCTGAAAGTAAAAGCAATCAAAAGCAAATGATGCTCCAAGCAAAACTCATATTATGTGATGAATAAAAATATAGCTCCAAGTTACATACCGATGGATTAAGACGAAAGAGGGGATGCCTTCTGGGTCCCCAAGCTTATACGCTTGAGTATTTCTTAGAATTTTACTTGGGGTGCCCTGTGAATCCCCAATCTTAGGATCTTGCTACTCCTTATTCCATGGTCCATCATGATCACACCCAAAACACGAAAACTTCAATCACACAAAACTCAACAAAACTTCATGAGATCTGTTAATATAAGCAACATTTTAAACACTTTATGTACTGTTATAAATTGATTCTAAATTCATTTTTGCATAATAGGTATTGTATTCTAATTTCCCCATGGCTTACACCACCCAATAAAATCCATAGCAGAATCAAAACACGCAAACTATCCAAGTAAACAGAATCTGTTTAAAACAGAACAGTCTATAGAAATTTGTAAAGATACCATACTTCTATAAGTCTTAAAATTCTAACAATTTAGTAAAACGTCATTATAAGGCTTTAGTAAAAACGAAAATTCATGTACTGGAGTAAAAGTTGCATCGTTTCTACTCATCTTGTGAGTCATCCTAAAGGATTTACTTGGCATAAACACTAATTAAAACATAAAAACATAATCATTATAGAGGAAACAATCATGCTATCATAAAATAACAGAAAGTATTGGTTTTCTCCGAACAAGCTCTTTCTTTATAGGCATTATGATTGGCTTGAAATTTCAATGAAACTCATATAACAGCCAACAATTGATGCACAAAGAGAGCATCATATATCAAGTAATAAACACATTTAGGACTTACATACTTCCTGTGCATAGTCATTTTATAAGCAAACAAATTATCAAGGCAAGTAGTGTCTAGCATATGCAAGTAGGAAGAATAAAACATTGACAATTTCAACACAAAGAGAGATAATTGAGTATCATACAAATTCTATAACCATATTTGCCTCTCTCATAATAATTACATGTAGGATCATTCCCAAACTCAAAAATATAGCTATCATGTACAAAATTCTCTTTATGATCCATATGCATACAAGTCTTATAATCTTCCAAGGTAGTGGGATCATTATCACCTAAAGTTGGCGCTCTTCCAAACCCACTTTTAGTAGTGTTCCAAATATGATGATCAATAATAGATTCATCATGAAGCATATATATATCAAAATCACAAGAAACATCATGATTATCACCCCAATCATGATCATTGGCACAACTGGTATTCATAGAATTTATACAAACAACATGGCAATCGTGTTTTTCATTCCAGGAACTACCATGAATCACTTTATAAATTTCACAAATTTTAGATTCATGAGTTTCAAGAAAGACCTCATAAAGATAATTTAGTGCACTCTCACTAGCAATTGTTTCAATGGGTATTGTGAAAATATTAGCTAGTAGATGATGATCCACTTATCTTAAATTTTGCATTTACTTTCTGTTTGTGTGAGACAAATATAAAGATAGCATAGCTAGGCAAGTAAACTAGCAATTAAAGCAAACTAGAAGTAAACTAGTAACTAGAAAAGATAAGTATTTTTGTATTTTTGATTTTTATGAGACAAACTAAATATAACAGAAAATAAAAAGAAGAACAAGTGAACGAAAATTTGTGCGAAGTTACTTGATAGTTGGTGATGGTACTCCCTAGCAACGACGCCATAAATCCTTCTCGATACTTGTGATCTGCATTGGATTTTTTGTGAAGAGGAATGGGTTATCGGAACACAAATTGGGTAAGTATTTCCCGCAGTTATATAACTAAGGTCTATCAAACCAATAGGAATACTAATCCTCAACCGTCTTCAGTGGCTACACACAAAAGTACAAACAACTTTCACCCAACACCGGCAAGAGGGTTGTCAATCCCCTTGATCTCGTTATTTGCAAGCAAGCGAGTTGTGTAGATAATTGTAAATTTAAAAATAAAATAAAATAAAATAAATGATAGCAAGGTAATGATAGGGTTTGTGAATATATAAGTGAGTAGACCCGGGGGCCATAGAGTTCTCTAGTGGCATCTCCCATAGAAATAACATACGGTGGGTAAACAAATCACTGTTGGGCAATTGATAGAAAAGCGAATAGTTATGCAATTTTCACGACAATGATCAAGTATATATAGGCATCACGTCCATAAGCAAATAGGCCGACTCCTGCCTGCACCTATTACAATTACTTGACTCATTGACTGCTATCCAGCATGCATTTAGAGTATTAAGTAAAACAGAGTAATGCTTGGAGAACGATGACGTGATGTAGACAAAGTAAACTCAATTAATACGAATAAACTACATCGTTTTATCATTAGTATCAGAAACACAAAGACGCAACTTGTCCCCTTCTGTCACTGGGATATAGAAACGCGTCAGGTTGAACCTACTACAACACACCACTCCCACCAAAGAAATATCAATCTAGTTGGCCACACTATCTCCATAGATCGGAGAGCATTACGAAGCTATGATGATCATGAAAATAAGAATCTTAGTATTCAGGTTTACTCAAATATTTTTCATGAAATCTGAACATAAACAAACAATTCATCGCATCCCAACAAACACACCATACAAAGGGATTACATCGGATAGATCAAGGCAAAGATGCGATGAACATTGTATTGAAGAGAGAGAGAGGGAGAGGGAGAGAGAGAGAGATTTCTATCTAGGTACTACCTACATACTCATAGGTCTATGGTGAATTATTACACATCATGGTGAGGGAAGCAAGGTTGATGAAGAGGACCTCCGTGATCGATCTCCCCTCTGGCAGGGTGCCGAAACGGAGGTGTAGATGGCCTACCGTTAGAACAAAGAGTTGTGGTGGCAGAAAAGGTGTTTCGGAAGTGCTCCTAGGGCTTTTGGAATATATGTAAATCTATAGGCTAGAGAGGTGCGTCGCGAGGCACCCGAGGGAGGCGCAAGCCATCAGGGTGTGCCCTGTTGTCTTGTGGGGCCCAAGTGGCTTTCCCGGCCTCCTCACGAAGCTTCCAGGTCTTCTTTTGGTCCATAAAAGTAATATTAAATTTCCATGGCAATTGGACTTCGTTTAGTACTATAAACCTAAAAAGGCAAAAACATGTAGAAATAGCAAATTGCACTAGGCACTGTGTCAATAGGTTAGTGCTCAAAAATATTATAAATTGGTCAATAGGTGCCAAAAGTATCCTAGAATGGTAATATATTAGCATGGAACCATCAAAATTTATAGATACGTTGGAGATGTACTAGTCACAGTTGCACACAGGAAGAGGGGGGCCTAAACCGATGGGGGATGGGACCAATAGCCTCCTACTACAAAGACTCGTCGCCCATAATCAAATTAACAACATGTTTTTCGAAGGGATGGGTAATCCCTTTTCTAAAGAAATGCCCAAAGCAGAAGTTGAAAAGCTACTTTCTAGTAAGAAAGCAGACCCATTTGAAGCATGCAAGTACAAGCATGGTCAGCCATTTCTTGTTGGCGAATACCTTGATGAGTGGAGTTCCAGTTGTTGCCAGTTACATAAATATTGCATGGAAAAAATGTCAAAAGGAGAAGATCATAACATGTTGGATGTCCACTACGATGGTAGGCATTTATCTCACGTTGCAGGTACCATCAGTGTGGAATTCGAGGACTTTCATCTCTTCTTCAACTTCAATGAGCTTGCTGCCACCCTTGTCAAATTCTTGTTGTTTTAAGTACTTCACAAATTTGATCAACTTCCCCATATAAGGATGTACTCGAAAAAATCTAACTATATTGTATTCCTCGCAAGTGTTTGACAACACAGAGAATATTTAGCAAACGACATCTTGTTAAAAAGTAATGTTACACGCAAGGCTTCCATTGATCATTTGGCCAATATCTTGTTCCAGTTACATGTAGGAGAATTCTTCATGTGGCTCTATCATAAATGGTAAGTTAAATATAGAACCACACATACATTGATCATCTTTTAGTTTTCAACATAGTTCATTAGTTCAAGGTTTTCTTAAAGTATAGCCATCACTGGATCTTGGTGGTAATTGTTCCAAAACGCAACACACTTTACTACCTAGATTCTCTCAGAGAGTCCGATAAGCCTCATGATCTGAATCATCTTAAGGATTTCATGGATAGCAATTGAATTCTTTGGTGTTAATATGTTGTGTTTATATCTAATCCAAGAGTTGAGTATGTGACAATTCATCTTCATTTTGGAGTGTATTTTCACAGAGCATAAGTTTAGGAGGGTTACGATTCGACCACAAACTACCTCTACATCATGTGATCGGTTCTCCGGTCAGACAATGAAATACGCTATTTTCGGAAAATTCTAGTCAGATGTTCAAGTTTCTAAGTAAACATGTTTCTATTTCTCTCCAAAGAAAAAAAAGAAACAACTTACACCGGTTAGGTTGTGCCCAATAGGGAAAATGCAAGAGTAATACTTTGCGGAAAAAAATAGTGTCCTCAACAACAACAACAACAACAACAAGGGACCAACCTATGTGGATACCATGTTTACACACACATGATGAACCTATGCACACATGTTGAATGTGGTGCCAATGCTGACAGAATAGAACAAGTAAGTCAGTTACATAATTACTTTTTTCTACTCCACACGTATGTCACATTCTAATCTAAAAATCCTGTAGATGATCTCGAGACCGATGACCTCTGAACTGCTCGACACAGATAAATTGTTGCCTGTTAGGAAATTTATGACCACATTCTTTGTGAAACACTATATCAAGCCCAATCAAGACATCGAAGATTTCAACATTCATATCCCGCAATAATAAGTATCCATTCATATAGTGTTATCATCTAACCATATACACATAGATGCGTTATTTATCCATATGATCATGTCTTCGTATTTCATACACTATGATTATGTACTGCATATGTCAGTCTTACAGTTGTGGAATTTAGCTACCATTTGTTCAATTGCATATTGTGGTGAATTTTGATGAATGTTCTTACGATGGACACTATTTGTTCAATTGCATATTCTGGTGAATTATGATGAATATTCTTTATGCGGACACTATTTGTTGATTGCATATTGTGGCAAATTTTCTATTTGCAAGGTGATTCAAATGTGATATTTTACAATAAGCTGAGCATATCAGTGCACACGGTTCAAGCAACTAAGCATGTGTGATTCAGAACACAAAGCACACGCAAATCATAGCGCAACTGCTTGTGGTCTACAGGAAAAGCACACGCAACTCATAGCGCAACCGCTTGTGATCTACAAGAAAAGCACACGAGATATAAACTGAAATGTTGGTGATTGATAAGAAATTGCAGACAATTTGCAAGACTTTTATGTGTGCATAGGAGCTCTTCAATCATTTGCAATAGTACCTCATATCACACGTGATCCAATAGGAAACCGTGCCCGATGCAAAGACGATCCCACGCGTAAATGTTTCGGGAAATGTGTGCGATGATATCATGCATGACACACGGTTGGCAAGGAAATATCGTGTGCGATGATGAAGATATCACACATAGTTTCTACCATGGACCGTCTAGAGTAGGTAATATTTCGCAAACGGTAAAAGTTCAAACACTGTTTGTTTTCCATGAGCAATTAGACACGTTTGACTCATGATAGATGTGTGTGATTGATCCCAAATCCCACACGTACACCCAAAATGTAGTGTGTGTGATATGTTCCTGCATCGCACACGATTAGTTTTGCCAAACATATGCGTGCATTTGTCATCAGCGCCGAAGATTTTTGTGTGTCGTCTGGGATGGACCCCCTTATCACCCTCACAAGCATGGCGATGGTCTAAAACTACGTCGCGAAAAGGGGCTAAAAACCATTTTTACAGCACGTCGATGCACCATTGTATCCAAGTGAAAAAGAGGGGGTCGTAGGACATACCTTCTCGGTTGCGAATTTACACACATATCTTCCTTACTACTGGATTCCTTGTTGTCCTGGCATACATCAACTCCTATGAAAACAAAATGCAAATGAACTCCAAGGGGGCAAAATGAAGAACAGGAGCAAATCAAAACTTATTCTATTCTTTTGGTTTTTGAAAACTAGCTTGCAACCAAAAAATCACAAAATCAAACACAAAGCAAAAGCAAAAGCAAATAAAAAGCAAAGTGTTGGAACAAACCAACACAAGTGTTTTGAAGCTCCTCGAGTAGAAGTACAACACCATTACAATTTACTCAAATGTCGCCGCATCTTGATGTAGAAGTGGTGATAACCTCCCCCAAGCTTAGGCTCTTGCTAGACCAAACCGTCAAGATAATTGTGGCGGCTGGTCAGGAGCCCACTCATGCCTCTAGTTGGAGAAGTCCATGTTCATGTTGGCAGCCATGCCTCTCGGGGATGATGCGAGGTTGCTCGTATCATGGATAGAGCCCTGAAGGTTGTTGATGTCTGCGTAGGTGGTGTAGTCTTGCGGGGGCTGCTCCTCCTCTTCGTCAGTGGTGAGTTATTCTCCATCTACTTGTTCTGGTTGTGTCCCTTCTTTGTCAAAATTTGCATCTCCTTCATGCGCAACATAATGCAATTGTCCATTCTCGATGGAGAAACGGTTAGGCATAGGTGTGGGCAATTGATACGTCTCCAACATATCTATAATTTTTGATTGTTCCATGATATTATATTATCAATCTAGGATACTTTATATGCACTTATGTGCTCTTTTATATGATTTTTGGGAACTAACCTATTAACCTAGTGCCAAGTGCTAGTTGTTGTTTTCTGCTTGTTTTTTTGGTTTTCCAAGAAGTCTGTACGAAATGAAGTCTAAATGCTACAAAACTTTTTGACGATTTTTTTCTGGACAACAGATATCCAGGAAGCTTTAGGGGCAGTTAGGAGGATGCACGAGGAGAACACAAGGCAGGTGGGCGCACCTAGGGGGTAGGCACACCTTGTGGCTCTGATTGACCTAATTCTGCTACTATAAATTATCAAATATCAAGAAAGCAACAGAGAGCCACCCGAATCACTTTTTCTGCCATCACAAGCCTCTATTCTGACGGGAGGCCATCTGGAGACCTTTTTCGGTCTGTCGGAGGAGGAATCGATCATGGAGGCCATCTACATAGGCCTGACTGCCGCCATGATGATGCGTGTCTAGCAACCGATTCCCTTGAAGCAATGATCTTTAGCAAGCTTTTGCTAAAATCTCAATCCAGCTTTCGACTGGATCAACAAGCAAATTGTTTTCCAAACACTTATAATAAATAGAAGGTACGGGGCTGAGGTCTTAATGCTTACAACCATGTATTGATGTTGGGATAAAAAATGATATTAGTTTGTTCTCGGGAAGTCACCCATCAAGAGGTGCTTGATTCGTATCGGAGTGGGGGACGTGTCCAAATAACATCTTGACCGGCACGTGTCCTGCATCAGCAATCAATTGCCTACCAAAGGCTCTATCCATCTCACGGGGTTGCCCCGATAATTAAGATAATAATATCATACAAAAGCATTGGGTGTTTAATGACTACTTCTCATGAATACCCAAGGATATGATCCATGTTACCCTACTAAACCTTACTATCATTGATGTTCGGTATAACACTTCATGGTCCCCTTGCTCCTAGCCTCACCGATGCTTGATATCCTTGATCCTGGGTACCTGCAGGGATGAAGATCGTGGACAAGACAGGAAACACTCCATGAAACAATTTTATTTCACACATATGAGACATTGTGTCAAACACTTCAATTGATCCCTTCACTTAATACGTGGGGTTGCAAGGCTCATACCTCACCACTACCTTACCAAACTACTCACAAATGGAGATCACATCACAGGAGTAAAACATTAAAGAGCTCATCTTGGGATTGATTGATTGCAATATTTCTTACAATGGATGCCTTGTGTGATACACGATTACATGTATGAACTAGATGAGAGAGCACTATGGTGGTGGAGATGGCTATGGATATGAAAATGCTGGCGTCTAGGGTTTGTGGATGAAGATGATGATGAAGAGGTTATCACTATGCTCGATGCTATTTTATTGACATTTCGCCAGGGTCCCATTTATAAAAGGTGTTCAGGTGGACGACCTGCCTAGGTTTCCATGCCAAACGAATGCTCATGCGAGCGCATGCGGCCGCATGGAACACCTGCTTTGACCCCGGTGTCCATCTGGCGCCTCCTGGGAGTTGTTTCCTATCCATTTTCTGTCCTTTCCTTTATCCCACGTGACTTGTTTTCTTTTTAGCCCATTTGATATGGAAAAATATCAAAGAGAAGATGTGTGGAATCCTTTGCATTCATTATTCATTAGTGGCAATATCAGAGCGAATATCTCTCTTTTAATGAAATATCTCGGTTTAAACATGGTTGAACGAGTGTAAAAATATCACTCATAATTCATCAAGTTGTATTGTCCTCCCACTCACTTCTTCAGCGACAAACTCCTTCTTGAGAAATACTCCATTTCTAGAGGCAAACACTTTGTTATCGGAGGGGTGGTAGGAAAAAATACCCAACTACTTGCTTGGTATAACCTACAAAGTAACATTTGAGGTATACTTTGTAGAAGTTATAGATTCTACTATTTGGAATCTATATCCACTTTGCAATTCTGATCTCTTACAACATGGTTGATAATGTTTTGAATATAGGGAAAAAATCTGCAACTTTCCTCTGGATCTGAAGAGGCTACCATTGATCCTTTGAAATATATAAACCATGAAATGAAAAGGCTAAGTTCTAGTCAAGGACAAAGCAATTTCTTCAAAAAATGCTCTTATATTTCGGGTGTCTCCAAAACCTGGGGCAAAGTATATCTCCGAGCATAATTCAATGTGAACATACCTTGATGAAGTCCACTTGTTATCCCAAACTCATTTTTCTTTGTCTTTTTTACATCATAGAGACATTCCATTTATTCCTGTTGTACTTACCTTCCCAGTGAACTGTTTCAAAGTATGCATTTTTGTTGGCTTGGAGTTCAAGCACACTTGCAAACTTATAGATATTGGAGGAGTACATCTTTGCAATGGACATCCATGCGAAGGATTCATATCACTCATCCTCATATTACATGGAGAAAAATATTTGAATGGTATGTTCTTCGTCCCAATCTTTCTTCATAACCATATGTTAGGCTACTCCACAAACTTCACTATTTGCATGCATATTTGAGAACAAATATTTCCGTCAAATTAATCGTAGTTTACATATCCCATCTTAAGAAATTTGGTCTTCTTCAATAATACAGTTTCATGAATCATGTTGGATATTTGCATTGAATTTGGAATATGTGGAGTTACTTCTCCTAGCATAAGAACAACTAAATTTAGCCTCCTTACATTGGTCTCGAGGCACACTCAGTAGTCAATAACCAAGAGATCAGTTGGACATTTCATAGGAATACCAGGAGTAGTCATGATCTCACTTGGATCTCTTCTTGCACCATGACACTTCCATGTGCAAATTTGCCTTAGCCCTTATGGAGAATAGCTTACTTACAAAGGATAATTTTCTCAATAGGGGATGAACTATGAATAATCATTGCCACTTCTATGAGAATAAAGAAAACATGGATCTCCGACATCTAAGTGTAATATATCCAAATTTTATCTGCCAGGTGGCAATATGTTCTTTGGACCCAATGATTTTGAGACTACATGAAAATGGAATTGATATGGTGGGGAGGTTGGCTTATTTCTTAATGCGGAGCATCCCATCATCATCCCAATGGAGTCTAAACCATCACATCAAGCCCCAAATGTCGCTATGACTAGATCCCACAGACGTGCCATCAAAACTAAGGTGAAAACACTCCTCTTCGAGCTATAGATGAATATCAGTGGGACTTGGATGCTTCCTCACTACGAAACCTTCTGCATCCTTAGGTACGAGGAAGAAATCCACAAAGGATCATGGGCACATCCCCAAGGCCAAGAGGAAGAAGTGCAATACTGCATGTGGCCGGATCATCTGGACCCCGGCCCAGATTGTCCGGCTAAGCCACCAAGCGACACGAGTAAGCTTCTGATGAAGTCGGATCATCCGGGCCCTGTCCTGGATCATCCGGATGCCCCAACACCAGTACTCATATGGTGAAGCTGGATCATCCATACCCCCATGTGGACCATCCGGAAGGTTCCCAGATTATCCGGACCGCGGTCCGGATGATCCGGCCCCGCCTACGCGCTTGACGGGCCTTTGACCTTGTATCTCTCCTCTTTTACCCATTCGTCCCTAGTACTATGAATAGACCTTCCCCACCTCCTTTCTAGGGTTAGCTTATGTTTAGCACTTGACTTTGTTGAGCATAAATCCATCTACCTCCTTCTCCCATGGAGTTGACCACCTCTTTGATAGAAGATCCGAAGTTGATGCCAAGGCCCTTATCAAGGGAAGATACCGCGGGATATCAAGGCCCCTCCTCCAGAGTGGGAGACTATCAGTTACTTGTATCCTCTTGTTGATCGTGCATCTATGTATCTCATGTGTTTGTGTGGTTCTAGTGGATGTGTGATCGGGGATCGTCTTTTAGTTCGTGTTTTCTTTCGTGATTTCTCCCTTTTACCCTCCAAGTGTGAAAAGATCGACACTCACGGGCTTGCCCCAAATCACATTGGTATCATGAGCCACGTTGATTCACACCTTTGAGTCTCATCCTCCAATTTTTAGCCAATTTTTGCGTTGATTTGACCTAATTTCGAAAATTCCCACAAAAATAGCCACACCAAAGTTTCTTGGATTCGTTGGATTTGAGGAGATTTTGTTGATTTTGATCCGCGGATTTTGCTATCGACTTGTGGATCTAGCTTTCCCCCACCATCTCCATCAACTATACTTGCCAAATCACCCCAATTTTTCTGAATTTTTTTCGTGTTCTACCTCAAGCTCGAGGGGTTTCTCCAGATTGGATCGGGATCAAGACACCCGGATCATCTCGACCATCATTCGGATCATCCGTACTGACACTTATTCGGATCATTCGGACCACCTCCCGGTCATCCGGCCGCCCATAACCCGGACATCTGGACCACCTACCAGACATCCGTCCTGGGTATGGCAGCAGGGAATCTTCGCCTTGTTTTTCACATCTTCTTTGTTTTCCACCACACTTTTTCCGCAAACCTCCACCATTTTCTTCCGCAACCTTTTGCATTTGAGATTTTGAGTCATGAGCACGCCACATCCTAAGGTATTTCGGCTACTTAGGAGTGGTTCTACACCGACATCTCCACTCATCATCACCCTAGGGCATCGCCAACCACCTCTTGATTGACACCAAACCATAAGCAAGGACGGTAACCGCGATGACACTCTTGTCATATACCCTTGCCATTGCATTGTTACCCCGAGCCTATTTGCATTACTTTCCTATCGAGACTAGCCATTGAGTATTGTCGGGCTACCCTACTTGTGAACTTTAGTGATACATACTCTGCATAGCTTCAATGGCGTGCGCATATCTTGGTATCATCTTTTGTAATGCAAATAGTACCCACATACATAATTGTTACCTTGGTAATACAAATATCATTGCTAAAAGAAAGAGAAGAAAAGATTTAGAGCAAGGAAAAAAGAACAAAAGCAATAGCATCGCCAAATTTGCATATCATACTTGATCATCTTGGATCATTTGAGCGAGTGCCTAGTGCCTCATACATACATAGCATGTCGGGAATAGAAATACAACATGGTTTGTTTCTTATAGGTTGTGCACAAGTTTTTATCATGCCCATTTGATTAATCGTGCTAGCGTCTCTCTAGCATTATGCAACACTAGCGTTTTCCATGGATTCCACATTTTGTGCTCTCTCCTTGGTTGCACAAGCCCACTTTTCTATCTATGTGTCTGTGTGTTTGTGTATATTCATTGCTTTGATCTACATTATCTTACTTGCGGATTTATGAATCTTCTTCAACATCCTTGAATCTTATTCTCGAATTGCTTGAATGTCGTGCCACCATCCTAATCAAGCTACTCCATAAGCTTTATTTGTGTAGGTGTGAGAAGGACGATCCTCGGTACCAATTATACTATTACCGCCTTTGCACATTGAGTGATCGTGATCCACTTTCAACTTTCGGAACGGTAATTTGTATTGTCTTCTCACTCTTCCACTTTAATATTCTTGAGTGATATGGATAGGACAATCATGTCAAACCCGGCCTTTGAGGAGCATGACGACGACACGAATTTCCACATCACCAAGTTGCACTTATTCAGCGCACACAAGGCAATTACTCAAGCACAAGATGTTTTGAGCGACCGCATCGAACAGTTCGCCACCAACTTATGTCAAACGGACGAGCGAATGTGGGACTACCTCGACACTAGTCTATCAAGCCAAATGGAGGAATTTCATTCCTTGATGGTCAACCGTGCTCCTTCAAGTTCTACCTCGTTAAGGTGGCGTCACTCAAGTTCTCACAGATTGGAGTACTCTTTCGACAAAAGTCCTTTCCGAGCAGGTCATCATCATCGCGATGACCGCTCTAGTCCAAGTTATCCACAAGGTATTCAACGTCACGAGAACCCATTCCATGATAATGGTTTGCAAGAGCGACTATGAGAACGTGAACGACATCGCCAACAAGAGCAAGATCAAGCACGACTACGCCAAGAGGAAGAACAACATCATCGCCACGAACAAGCTCTACAAGCACAACGTTCCCTACTTGAAGCTACACATGCCTTGGAAGAGCGTAACCGCTAGGCTCACCAAGAACAATATGCACTCCAACGAGAACAACAAGAAGAAGCTGCTTTCCAAGACTAACAACAATAAAGACGGAACCGAGTGCGAGGACCTGGTCAACGACCTCAAGAACACCATGTCGAGCACAATGACGATGACGCCCCAAGACAAACGCAACGTCAACTCGACAACAACATTGATGCGCCTCCTCCATGCCACGGCATCGACAAAACATCCAAAATGAAGCACAACGCTTCGGCAAGCTCATATTCACCATGCATAAGTTCTCCGGAAGCAATGATCCCGAAGACTACCTATCATGGGCCCTCAAAGTTGACAAGATATTTTTTTTGCACAACTTGGAGGAATATAAGAAGATTTCCATGGCTTCCATTGAATTCCAAGACTGCATTTTCATTTGGTGGCAACAAGTGATTGAGCAAATAAGAAAAAGAGGTGAACCTCCTATCACCACTTGGGCACAAATGAACGACCTCATGCGAGCTCGTTTTGTGCCTACACACTAAAACTAGGATCTCTTCAAGAAGCTACAACTACTCAAGCAAGGCACAAATTCCCTCGAAAAATACTATCAAGAAATGGAAATTTCCATGATTTGAGCCAATATCAAGGAAGATAACAAGCAAACAATGGCGCGCTTCTTGAATGGCCTCAACTACCAACTCAAGAAGATAGTGGACTTTCAACCCTACTCCAACCTACTTGAACTAATGCATCAAGCCACCAAAGCGGAACAGAAAGTGCAAGATGACTACAAGTACGCCAAGTCCTCCTACAAGGCCTACAACTCAAGTGCAAAAACTTCTATGACCATGACGCCTTCCACTACAAAATCTACAACAACTACTGGCAACAAGTCAAGTTCCAAGGACAAGATGACTTCATCAAGCCACCCTCTTACAAATAACTGCAAGCCGAGAGCTTCATCCTCTACACCGACTTCGGATGCTACCGCCAAGTCAAGATCTATCAAGTGCTTCACGTGCCAAGGCCATGGCCACAAGATTTATGAGTGCCCAACAAGACGCACTATGATCCTTCAAGACGATGGCACTGATGAATCTATGAGTGACGACGAGATGGAAGCGTTGGGGCATGTGGAAATGCATCGACAAGTCAATGAAGACGAAGACTCACAAATCTTTTGTGAAAAGGATCCGAGACCAGCTCTTATTATCTCAAATGTGTTTACACTTCAAAAACATCAAGATGAGGACCAAGGTTGCCACATCTTCCATACCAAGGCAGGTATCCAAGGAAAATTCGTCAAGGTCATCATCGATGGTGGAAGTTGCCATAATTTGGCTAGTTAAGACCTTTTCTCCAAGCTCCAATTGGTCTAGAAGAAGCACCCTTACCCCTACAAGGTCCAGTGGCTTAGTGACTCCGGCACTATCCAAGTTGATCACACCGTGCAAGTTTCCTTCAATATAGTCGCAAACAAAGACACCTTGGAGTGTGATGTGGTTCCCATGTCCGTTTTCCATCTACTCCTTGGGAAACCTTGGCAATTCGACTGTGGCGTCATCCACAATGGTCATACCAACCACTATATCTTCAAAATGAAGGGAGGAAGTATGTGCTTAGCCTAATGTCTCCAACCAAGTAACTATCGACAAGCAAGCTTCATCCCATCATGGAGATAAAAGTGAGAGAGTGATCCACCTCAAAGAGAGTGAGCGCCACAAGCCAAAATTGAGTGACTCCATGATGACAGACATGAGAGATCTAGTTATTTCAGCCATCAAAAGAGACTTGAGGGATGTGAGTGAGAGCCCATCGACCTTTCTCCACTATTTTCTTGTGTGCAAGGATGACGTTGTACAGACTAACCCTTCACAAGATCTTCCTCTTGTGTTGTCTCATTTCTTGCAGGAATTCCAAGATATTTTTCTTGATGAACTACCTCTGGGCCTACCACCAAAACAAGGGATCGAACACCACATCTATCTCATAAACAGAGCTATTGGGGAACATTGCATGGGAAACAAAAAATTTCCTACGCACACGCAGATCTATCCATGGTGATGAGCATCTACGAGAGGGAGAGTGGATCTATGTACCCTTGTAGATCGCTAAGCGGGAAGTGTTCAGAAATGCGGTTGGTGTAGTCGAACGTCTTAGCGATCCAAATCACCGTGCATCCCGTGATCCAATCACGATATGTCCCGCGATCCAATCATGATCCGTCCCACGAACTTGATAACGATCCTTCCGATCTAGCGCTGAACGGACGGCACATCCGCGTTCAGCACACGTACATCTTGATGACGATCTCCGCCGCCTTGATCCAGCAAGAAGTATGGGAGAGGCATAAGAGTTCTTCGGTAGCGTGACGGCGCTCCGGCGATGGTGGTGGAGCTATTCCGGCAGGGCTTCGCCTAAGCGCTGCAGAAAACCGATCTAGAGGAGAAACTATGCATTGGAGGAATGGGCAGCACGTGGCCAAAAATTCTGTGCAAAAACCCTAAAACCTCAAGTATATATAAGAGGAAGAGAGGAGGAGTCTTGGCAAAAGGTCCAAGCCTCCAAGGAGTCGGCCGAACCAGGTGGAGGAGGTGGACTCCATCTCCAATCCTAGTAGGACTAGGATTCACCCTATTTTTGCCTTTTTCCACTTTTTCTCTTTGGGCCTTTTTTTCCAAACCGCATGGGCCTTGTGTGGGACTTCCACCAGCCCAATAAGAGCTGGCCAACACTCTCCCACAGCCCATGGAGCCTCTTGGATTGAAATACCCCTCTCGATGGTCTCCCAGTACACTACCGGCACTCCCGGTACACTACCGATGAGCCCGAAACTTTTCCGGTGACCAAAACAGGACTTCCTATATATGAATATTTACATCCAGACCATTACGGAGCTCCTCGTGACGTCCGGGATCTCATACGGGACTCCGAACAACCTTCGGTCACCACCATATATAACTCTATACTATCGAAACGTCACCAAACCTTAAGTGTGCAGACCCTGCGGGTTCGAGAACTATGTAGACATGACCGAGACACCTCTACGGTCAATAACCAATAGCGGGATCTAGATGCCCATATTGGTTCCTACATATTCTATGAAGATATTTATCGGTCGAACCTCTATGCCAAGGATTCAGTTAATCCCGTATGATGTTCCCATTGTTCTTCGGTATGTTACTTGCCCGAGATTCGATCGTCGGTATCTTCATACCTAGTTCAATCTCATTACTGGCAAGTCTCTTTACTTGTTCCGTAATACAAGATCCCGTGACCAACACTTAGTCACATTCCTTGCAAGGCTTATGGTGATGTTGTATTACCGAGTGAGCCCTGAGATACCTCCCCGTCACACGGAATAACAAATCCTAGTCATGATCCATGCCAACTCAACAGACACCCTCGAAGATACCTGTAGAGCACCTTTATAGTCACCTAGTTATGTTGCGACGTTTGATACACACAAGGCACTCCTCCGATGTCCGTGAGTTGCATGATCTCATGGTCATAGGAACATATACTTGACATGCAGAAAACAGTAGCAATAAACTGACACGATCATATGCTATGTTTGTAGTTTGGGACTTGTCCATCACATCATTCTCCTAATGATGTGATCCTGTTATCAAATGACACCACATGTCAATGGCTAGGAAACCTTGAACATCTTTGATCAATGAGCTAGTTCACTAGAGGCATACTAGGGACAAAGTGTTGTCTATTTACCCACACATGTAATGTGTTTCCAATTAATACAATTTATAGCATGGATAATAAACGATTATCATGAAAAAGAAGTATAATAATAATCACTTTATTTATTGCCTCTAGGGCATATTTCCAACAGTCTCCCATGTGCACTAGAGTCAATAATCTAGCTCACATCACTATGTGATTTACATTGTAATGAATCGAACACCCATGCAGTTCTGGTGTTGATCATGTCTAGCCCTTGCAAGAGGTTTAGTCAACGGGGCTGCAACATTTAGATCCGTGTGCACTTTGCAAATATTTATGTCCTTTCTCCTCGATGTAATCATGGATGGAGTTGAAGCGTCGCTTTATGTGTCTGGTCCTCTTATGAAACCTTGGTTCCTTGGCCAGAGCAATGGCACCAGTGTTGTCACAGAACAGGTTCATCGGATTGAGTGCACTGGGCACTACTCCAAGAGCTGTCATGAACTGCTTCATCCAGACACCTTCCTTCGCCGCCTCCGAGGCTGCGATGTACTCCGCTTCACATGTAGAATCGGCTACCACGCTTTGCTTGGAACTGCACCAGCTTATCGCTCCCCCGTTAAGAATAAATACGTATCCGGTTTGTGACTTAGAGTCATCCGGATCAGTGCCAAAGCTTGCATCGACGTAACCCTTTACGACGAGCTCTTCATCACCTCCATAAACGAGAAACATTTCCTTAGTCCTTTTCAAGTACTTAAGGATATTCTTGACTGTTGCCCAGTGTTCCATTCTAGGATCACTTTGAAACCTTCCATCCATACTTATGACAAGGCTGACATCCGGTCTTGTGCACAACATTGCATACATGATAGAGCCTATGGCTGAAGCATAGGGGATGACACTCATCTTTTCTCTATCTTCTGCAGTCACTGGGCATTGAGTCTTACTCAACTTCACACCTTGTAACATAGGCAAGAACCCCTTCTTGGACTGATCCATTTTGAACTTCTTCAAAACTTTATCAAGGTATGTGTTGTGTGAAAGTGCTATTAAGCGTCTCGATCTATCTCTATCGATCTTAATGCCTAATATGAAAGCAGCTTCTCCTAGGACCTTCATTGAAAATATCTTGTTCAAATATTCCTTCATGCTTTCCAGCATTTCTATATTGTTTCCAATCAGCAATATGTCATCCACATGTAATATTAGAAACGCTATAGATCTCCCACTCACTTTCTTGTAAATACAAGCTTCTCCATAAACTTGTATAAACTCAAACGCTTTGATCACCTCATCAAAACACTTATTCCAACTCCGAGATGCTTGCACCAACCCATAAATGGATCGCTGGAGTTTGCAAACTTTGTCAGCATTCTCTGGATCGACAAAACCTTCTGGTTGCATCATATACAACTCTTCCTCAAGGAAACCATTGAGGAACGTTGTGTTGACATCCATCTACCAATTTTCATAGTCGAAATAAGCAGCTATTGCCAACATGATTCTGACAGACTTAAGCATCGCTACGGGTGAGAAAGTCTCATCGTAGTCAACTCCTTGAACTTGTGAAAAACCCTTTGCCACAAGTCGAGCTTTATAGACAGTGACGTTACTGTCCGCGTCTGTCTTCTTCTTAAAGATCCATTTGTTCTGAATAGCCTTTTGCCCTTCAGGTAATACTTCCAAAGTCCATACTTTGTTTTCATACATGGATCCTGACAGGGATATACCCCATGGTATGACCCGGCCTAGCGACTCACAGGAGATCCGGCCAAAGACATGACATCTTATTAATGACCCGGCCAGGCAACTCACATGAGACCCGTTAAAGATATGACATCTTATTTATGACCCGGCAAGTGGGTCACAGGATGACCAAGCCCAAGACTCGGCGGGTGAGCTGGCGCTAGGTGGCTCACAAGAGAAGGCCCACAAGAGATAAGGATTCCCTTAAAGGAAATAAGACCTGGAGTAGGATTCGTGAGAGACGAGTCCTAATCCTACTCCTAGTAGGACTCTATTTGTAAACCTACCCTTTCCACTTATATAAGGAGGGGTAGAGCACCCATAGAGGGACAAGTTCTCAAGAGACACAAGTCTACAAGTTTAGACAACACAAGAGATTAGAGGCACAAGAGATTAGAGGTAGCAATTAGCACCCTTGTAATCGAGAGATCTTGATCATCATCTATACCAGACAAGCATGACGTAGGCTATTACCACGACTTGAGGGACCGAACCTGGGTAAATTCGTGTCTTTCATCCCGATCAACACCTTTGGGTCCACCCCGTTAGCGATGGCCTCAAACCCAAGTCCGTTCACCCGGACATCTGCCGTGATAAATCCACGACAGTTGGCGCCCACCGTGGGGCTAGCGCTTGGTGGTGTTGTGTTCTCAAAGGGCTCTCTCCCAGGGCTCGAGGGATACATGGTTGGAAGGATGAGCAAGAGTCACCGCGGCCGGCTGTACATCGACGACGTCGGCTGGGTGCTTGATGCTGATTCTGTGGAGTATGGATTCCGGGTTCCGTTTGGCGGGATCCAGGTTTTTATTGGAAAGGTTGATGGATCTACACCCGGGCCGGACATCTGCACCAACATCGTCGAGCCGGCTCGGCGTCTCCAATCTGCGAGTGGTGTGCGGCCTGCCCGTGCCCATCCAAGTTAAAAGCATGTTCTCGTGGGCTTCACTCAAGGTATGGACCTGGAAGCGTCCGGGTCACAGGGAACTCTTGTTTGCTCGGAAGATGAGTCCTCCAGTGGGGAGATAGAGTCAGTGTATCGGCTCAGTAACGGTGGCCTTAGGGGCTACTACGACAACTATTCTAAGGTAGAGGGCTTTGAGTCGGATGCTCTGAGACCCCCAGTTCATGCGGCGGTGTTCATGGCAGGATTGGCTCTAGCCGCCGGTCACACAGCTGTGGGAGCCGCCGCAGTGGGAGATAGCCCGCCGCCGGCGGCTCATGTTTGTTCGCCGTCAAAACCGCTGATCTATCATCCGACTTTATACCCTCTCAAGCGCTATTGCAGGGAGGCTTCTTGCCTTCGGGTATAGCTTACATCTCCCCTGTACAGTCTGCTTTTACGCTGTTGCAAGGAGGCTTCTTGCCTTCGGGTATAGCTTACATCTCCCTTGCACAGCCGGCGTTATGCCCAATTAAGCACTGTTTCAAAGAGGCTTCTTGCCTTAGGGTATAGCTTACATCTCCTTTGCACAGCCAGCTATTATTAAACTGTTGCAAGGAGGCTTCTTGCCTTCGGGTATAGCTTACATCTCCCTTGCATAGTTGGCTTTATGCCTAGTTTGGTTACATTAAGCGTTGTTGTTGATGGAGGCTTCTTACCTTTGGTATAGCTTACATGACCCTAAGACAACAGCGTGTACACCAAATTCCAGTTGCTTATCAACTGCGGCCATTGAAGGGGGCTTCTTATCGACGATTATCGCTTATCTCACCCTAATGGCTGGCTTTATGTCACTTTCAATTACTTATTAACCGCGGTTGTCGAAGGGGGCTTCTTACTGATGGGTTCGCTTATCTCAGCCTAACAACTAGCGTTTACGCCAAAACTTAGTTGCTTATCAACTGTAGCTGTTGAAAGAGGCTTATTGCCTTCGGGTATAGCTTACATCTCCTTTCAAACATCCGGCTTTATGCCGTCTCAGGCTAATTATTAGTCGTGGCTGTCGATGGAGGCTTCTTGCCTTGGGGTATAGCTTACATCTCCCATCGACAGCCAGCGTTCGCGCATACAACATTTGCTATTAAAAGGAGGCTTCTTACCGTCAGGTATAGCTTACATTACCCTTCATACAGGCTTCTTACCATCAGGTACAGCTTACATTATCCTAAGACAACCGGCTCCTTAATGGATTCATCCGACAAGAGCCGGAGCCATGTTGCTCTAGTTGACAAAATTCAAGTTTTCAAAGATATTATCCAGCTCTAATCTTCTGGAGAAGTAATGACGTCTTCAAAGACAAACACCCCTCATCAGAAAAGCTCAAGGTATATTTATGTAAAGTAGCGATAAATCAATGGAGAGCCGGAAACACATCAAATTGAAACACGGAGAGACAGAAAGTATACATAAAGAGATGGAAATATATACAACCGGCATTATCTTTAGAACGGCAAACTCATCCTTAAGCTATTACAAAAATTGCTCTCAGAAGGAGCAAAGGCATTACCAAGTTTCAACCGCCCACGGCGGGTCATTGCACGACGTATATGACTCAGCTGGTCGTCGAGACAAAACAGGTGCTATCCACCCAATTTGTTTTATCTATACATTTTTCCTTCGAAGAACAATTACTTCGTCTTTGTAATATTTTTTATATACAGGATAGATATTCAAGTGGCATTGTACCACGGAGATGGAGCACACAACAACATTGTTTTGTACTGGTGCTCATCGGAGGCGTGTTACTCGCTCGACGCACGTGCGTCGCCGCCCCCGCGGACGGTCTAGATCGACTCGCCGGTACTGTGCACTCTCACCTGCCAGTAGGAGCCGCCCAATGGACACGGCAAGCCGCCGCATTCGCGATATGGTCTTCACAAACCACGCCATGGCTGACTCGTTGTTCTCGCCGGCTTTCAACGCCACTGCTGACTCACCTATCTATGCCGGCTTACAATGCCGTGGCCATCTCTCGCCACCGTGCCGGCTTACCACGCCGTGGCCGTCTCTCGCCGTCGTGCCGACTCACAACCCCGCGGCCGATTCTTGCCTCCCGCACCGACTTACAATGTCGTGGCCGTCTCTCGCCACCGCACCGGCTTACAACGCCATGGCCGTCTCTCGCCGTCGTGCCGACTCACAATGCCGCGGCCGATTCTCGCCTCCCGCGCCGACGTACAATGCCATGGTCGTCTCTCATCATCCGCACCAGCTTACAACGCCGTGGCGTCTTTTACAGCATCACTAGTTTACAATGCCGCAGCCGTTTTCTACGTCTACATCAACATATCGGTGCAGTGCTCGCCTGTACGAGCCGCCCAACGGGCGTGTGCAAGACGCCACCCACACTGTGATCTACATCAACATATCGGTGCAGTGCTCGCCTGTACGAGCCACCCAACAGATGCGTGCAAGACATCACCCACAATTTGATCTACATCACTATATCGGTGCAGTGCTCATCGATATGAGACGCCCGACGGACAAGCACACGAGTTGCCAGCACTACAATTTTGTTCACTTCAACAAACAGCCGGAATGAACCATCGACCAGATCATTGAAGCAATTCATACGGGATCATTTATAACCCGCCACGGCCAACCTCAAACTTCCAGTGAAGATTCTCAAGCCGCCTCTTCGAGTCAACTTCAGAATCGGGGGCTACAGACATGGCGAGGAACATTTGGTCATTTTAAACGAGAACCCCGGGTCTTTGCAAGAGAAAACCCAATCCCGAGGGCTACTACATTATTGGCGGATGATTAAAAGTTGCCCAAGAGGACGGACCGCCGTGATGCACCATTCAAACATGGGTGCCCGGATCATTGGATCATCATAAAGACACTTGGAGCTTCTGCCGTTTCTTCATACAAGATGGCGGCTTACAAGATTGATGCTGCTCCGCTATGTGACCCGCCTGCCTTACCAGTTAATCTCGCCTAGAGACCCTGAGCCAGTTCAAAGGAATTGACGGCCAATCTCGATAGAGACCCTGTACTGGTTAAAGTTAAATCGGTGACAAGGGATACTCATGCCCTGCTTGTCTCTAGCTGGGACGCTGCGCTTATCAATTCTCGCCTGGAAAACGAGTGTTGCTCTGAGTTTGAAGTCAGTGAGTCCTCTCGACGGAACTAGTATGCGTGTCTCTTTCTGGTTCTTTGCGCTCATCAATTCTCGCCTAGAAACTGAGTGTTGCTCTGAGTTTCAAGCAGCGAGTCCACCCAGAAGAACCGGTGGATGTGTCTCTTTCTGGTTCATTGCGCTCTTATCAGTTAATCTCGCCAAGAGACCCCGAACCGCTCAAAGGAGTTAACGGTCAATCTCATTAAGAGACCTAGAACTGGTGTGAGTTCAAGCATCAAGTACAGCCAGAAGAACCATCATATGAGTTTTTTGAGGAAAAGCAAGATCATCATGCATTACATCACATATTGCATCATACATTGCATTGCATCATACATTGCATCATATTCACATGTCATGCCGGCTTATCAAGCCGGGTCATAGTAAGGTTATGAAAGAAGGAGAAATGTTATAACATATCCGGGTTGTGCTTTGTCAAAGCCGCCCTTACAACAATACAGAATATATTCTGTCTTGTTCATTTTTGCAGGTTTTATCTCTTAAGATGAGCCTCCGTTAAAGTATTCTACAAAAGCAAATGGATTTTTTAATAGCCAACATGGCTGGATCTTCATTGTTTATCATAACTAGTAATAAATGATTGGGATTTTTTCAAACCAGCTCGGAGAAATTAATATCTTTCAAGAGCCGCCCGATCAGATGTAATGTCGTGTCATCTAATTGGCCGGCTCTCGGATTTCTTTAATTGTGCTCTGTAGTAATCTACAACACTCACGGATTTCTCAAACTTATATTTGTCGGGTTGCACCGCAACCACGAGCAGGAATTTCATGTCAAAGACAAAGGAATTATTCCAGGATATTCATTTCGGGTTATATTACGACCATGGTCAAATATTCATTCAACAAATTATGGTGAGATGTATTATTATCACATAGTACCGAGTCGCCGCAGGCAGGCGACCCGGCACTTGGGGGCTACATTATCCAAATCCAAGTTTATATCAATTATGCAATTCCCATGTCGCTGCAAGCATGCACCACGGCACTTGGGGCTAATGCAAGCCGGTTTTCAAACCATTACATTGTCAGCAAGACCATATTATCTCATGGAGATGAGTCGGCCCTTCTATATTTTTCTAAAGTCCTAGCCCAGTAATTCTTACTGACCCGGCACTTGGGGGCTACAGTATTCAGCTATTCCAACAGATTAAGGGATTCAAATTGAAGACCCGGCCCGGCGCATCACATTCTGATGAACCTTCCCTTGGGGCCTACACCTACCGAAGCGTTCTGATGAGCCGGCCCTTGGGGGCTACACCCGCCGAAGCGTTCTGATGAGCCAGCCCTTGGGGGCTACACCCGCCGAAGCGTTCTGATGAGCTGGCCCTTGGGGGCTACACCCGCCGAAGCATTATAAGATATAAGGCAGTTATAAGTCCCAGGTTGCTGCAGGCAGGACAACCCAACACTCGGGGGATGCAGAGTCCAAAATAATATTGCAAAGCACCAAGTTATCATGGATAATCTTGGAGCTTGGGTGCTATAGGTAATATAGACATATCAAAAACTTTGAGGAGAATTGTCAAGATGTTAATTATAGAGTTCAGTTGTTAGACCCGGCATCACCAACATTTATGACCCAGCGTTATCAAAAGATCATAACCCACCAGATTTCATATAAGTCGCCCTGCTTCACAACAATGGAAGTCGAGTTTTACATCAGATGGATTTTCATCCCAATATTTTTATCAAGTCAGCTGGATTCTAGTTATTTTACCCGGCGTCACCAACGATAATGACCCAGCATCATCAATGATTATGACCCGACAGAGATAACTCGCCAAGAGTATTGGAAGGCGACTCAATGGCATATGGGTGTTCTATTCTCAATATTTTTCAAAAGACATTGACAAGCAAGATGATTATCAAGACGACTCATTCCATATGGAGAAAAGACCCGGATTTCTGAGAAGCCATTTTATAAGCCGGCCAAAGGAGCAAGCCGGCCACTTAAAATATTTGTTACTCTTATTTCATTAGCTTACCATGAATAAATTCAAGCTAACCTGGGGGCTAATGACGGGGATATACCCCATGGTATGACCTGGCCTGGCGACTCATAGGAGACCCGGCCGAAGACATGACATCTTATTAATGACCCGGCCAGGCAACTCATAGGAGACCCGTTAAAGACATGACATCTTATTTATGAACCAGCAAGCGGGTCACAAGATGACCAAGCCCAAGACCCGATGGGTGAGCCGGTGCCAGGCGGCTCACAAGAGAAGGCCCACAGGAGAAGGCCCACAAGAGAGAAGGATTCTCTTAAAGGAAATAAGGCTCGGAGTAGGATTCGTGAGAGACTAGTCCAAATCCTACTCCTAGTAGGACTCTATTTGTAAACCTACCCTTTCCATTTATATAAGGAGGGGTAGAGCACCCCTAGAGGGACAAGTTCTCAAGAGACACAAGTCTACAAGTTTAGACAACACAAGAGATTAGAGGTAGCAATTAGCACCCTTGTAACCGAGAGATCTTCATCATCATCAATACCAGACAAGCATGACGTAGGCTATTACCTCGACTTGAGGGACCAAACCTGGGTAAATCCGTGTCTTTCGTCCCGATCAACCCCTTTGAGTCCACCCCGTTAGCGATGGCCTCGAATCCAAGTCCGTACACCCAGACATCTGCCGTGATAAATCCATGACAGATCCCATCTCGGATTTCATGGGCTCTAACCATTTCTCGGAATCCGGGCCCATCATTGCTCCTTCATAGCTCGTAGGTTCATTGTTGTCCAACAACATGACCTCTAAGACAGGGTTGCCGTACCACTCAGGTGTAGTACGCGGCCTTGTTGACCTACGAGGTTCAATAGTAGCTTGATCCGAAGCTTCATGATCATCATCATTAACTTCCTCTTCTACCGTCGTAGGTTCCATAGAAACATCTTTCTGCGTTGTGCTACTTTCTGGTTGAAGTAAAGGTTCAATAACCTCATCAAGCTCTATTTTCCTCCCACTCAATTCTTTCGAGAGAAACTCTTTCTCAAGAAATGTTCCGTTCTTAGCGACAAACACTTTGCCTTCGGACCTGAGATAGAAGGTGTACCCGACTCTCTCTTTCGGGTATCCTATGAAAACACATTTTTCCTCTTTGGGTTCCAGCTTTTCAGGCTGAAGCTTTTTAACATAAGTATCACATCCCCAAACTTTAAGAAACGACAACTTTGGCCTCTTGCCAAACCACAGTTCATATGGCGTCGTCTCAACGGATTTCGATGGTGCCCTATTTAAAGTGAATGCAGCTGTCTGTAATGCATAACCCCAAAACGATAGTGGCAAATCAGCAAGGGACATCATAGAACGCACCATATCTAATAAGGTTCGATTACGACGTTCGGACACACCATTATGCTGCGGTGTTCCGGCCGGTGTCATCTGTGAAACAATTCCACACTGTCTTAAGTGACTACCAAACTCATAACTCAAATATTCACCTCCTCAGTCAGATCGTTGGAATTTAATCTTCTTGTTATGATGATTATCAACTTCACTCTAAAATTGCTTGAACTTTTCAAACGTTTCAGACTTGTGTTTCATCAAGTAAATATACCCATATCTACTTAAGTCATCAGTGCAGGTGAGAAAATAACGATATCCACCACGCGTTGTAACATACATTGGACCGTAGACATTAGTATGTATGATTTCTAATAAGTCACTCGCCCGTTCCATTGTTCGAGAGAATGGCGTTTTAGTCATCTTGCCCATGAGGCATGGTTCACATGTTTCAAGTGATACAAAATCAAGTGACTCCAAAAGTCCATCAGCATGGAGCTTCCTCATGCATTTCACACCAATATGACCGAACGACAGTGCCACAAGAAAGTGGTACTATCATTATCAACTCTACATCTTTTGGCATCAATGTTATGAACATGTGTGTCATCACTATCAAGATTCAATATGAAAAAACTCCTAACATTGGGTGCATGACCATAAAAGATATGACTCATATAAATAGAACAACCTTTATTCTTTGATTTAAATGAGTAACTGTCTCGCAATAAACAAGATCCAGATATAATGTTCATGCTTAACGCAGGCACTAAATAACAATTATTCAGGTTCATCACTAATCCCGCTGGTAATCGAAGAGAGAGCGTGCCGACGGTGTTCAAATCAACCTTGGAACCATTTCCCACGTGCATCGTCACTTCGTCCTTTGCCAGCCTTCGTTTATTACGTAGTTCCCGCTTTGAGTTGCAAATGTGAGCAACCGAACCGGTATCAAATACCCAGGCACTACTACGAGAGCTAGTAAGGTACACATCAATAACATGTATATCATATATACCTTGTTTGTCGTTGGCCGCCTTCTTGTCAGCCAGGTACTTGGGGTAGTTCCGCTTCCAGTGACCAGTTCCCTTGCAATGAAAGCACTCAGTTTCTGGCTTGGGTCCATGCTTGGGCTTCTTTACAGGAGTAGCAACTGCTTTGCCATCCTTCTTGGTTTTACCCTTCTTGCCCTTGCTCTTGACCTTGCCATTTTTCTTGAAACTATTGGTTTTATTGACCATCAACACTTGATGTTCTTTCTGGATTTCAGACTCAGCGACTTTTAGCATCGCAAATAGCTCGGCGACTAACTTGTTCATCCCGTGCATGTTATAGTTCATCACAAAGCTCTTGTAACCAGGTGGCAGTGATTGAAGAACTCTGTCAGTGATCGCCTCTGGCGGAAGGGCAATTCCCAACTCTGCCAGACGAGTTGAATATCCAGACATTCTGAGTATATGTTCACTGATAGACCCGTTCCCCTCCATCTTGCAAGAATAGAACTTATCGGAGGTTTCATACCTCTCGATCCGGGCATTCTTCTGAAATATAAACTTCAACTCCTGGAACATCTCATATGATCCTTGACGTTCAAAACGTCTTTGAAATCCTAGTTCTAAGCCATACAATATCGCACACTGAACTATTGAGTAATCTCCAGTACGTGCCTCCCAAGCGTTCTTAACGTCTTCGGATGACACACCTTCTGGTTGGTCACCAAGCGGTGCATCAAGGACATATGATTTTTGGGAAGCCGTGAGGATAATCCTCAGATTACGGGCCCAGTCAACAAAGTTACTTCCATCATCTTTCAACTTAGCTTTCTCTAGGAACGCATTAAAATTCAGGGGTGCTACTGCGCGACCATTGATCTACAAGATAAATATGCAAAGTTTACTTAGACTATTGTTAAAGATAATGAGTTTAGTTAATAAAATTACTAAAGCTCCCACTCAAATCGACATCTCTCAGGTCATCTGAGTGTCACATGATCCAAATCCACTAACTCAAGTCCGATCATCACGTGAGTTGAGGTGGCTTCAATGGTGAACATCATTATGTTGATCATATCTACTATATGACTCATGTTCAACCTTTCGGTCTCTTGTGTTCCGAGGCCATGTATGTACATGCGAGGATCGTCCTGTTTAACCCGAGTGTTCTGCATGTGCAACACTGGCTTGCACCCGTTGTATGTGAACGTAGAGTCTATCACACCCGATCATCACGTGGTGTCTCAACACGACGAACTTTCGCAACGGTGCACACTCGGGGAGAACACAATTTTATCTTGAAATTAAGTGAGGGGTCACCTTATAATGCTACCGTCGTCCTAAGCAAAACAAGGTGCATAAAAGGATTAACATCACATGCAAATCATAAGTGACATGATATGGCCATGAACTTGTGCTTTTGATCTCCATCTTGAAAGCACCGGCATGATCTCCATCGTCACCGGCAAGACACCATGATCTCCATCATATTGATCTCCATCAACGTGTCGCCATCGGGGTTGTCGCGCCCAACATGCTTCTACTACTATTGCTACCATTTAGAGATAAAGTAAAGCATTACATAGCTCTTAATGATTGACACGCAGGTCATACAATAATTAAAGACAACCCTATGGCTCTTGCCGGTTGCCGTACTCATCGACATGCAAGTCGTGATAATCTATACATCACATGATCATCTCATACATCACATATATTACATCATGTAATTGGCCATATCACATCACAACATACCCTGCAAAAACAAGTTAGACGTCCTCTAATTGTTGTTGCATGTTTTACATGGCTGCTATGGTTATCTAGCAAGAACAATTCTCATCTACGCAAAAACCACAACGGTGATACACTAGTTGCTTTTCAACCTTCTCAAGGGCCGCTTTTCTCAAATCCGATCCAACTAAAGTGAGAGAAACTGTCACCCGCAAGCCATCTATGCAACAAGTTGCGGTCGAGGGAACCGGTCTCTCGTAAGCGTACGAGTAATGTTGGTCCGGGCCGCTTCATATCACAATACCGCTGAACCAAAATCCGACCAAGGGAGGAAGCAATCTAAGCATCAACGCCAACAAAACTTTGGTGTTCTACTCAAGATCTCATCTACACATAGACCTAGCTCATGATGCCACTGTTGGGGAACGTTGCATGGGAAACAAAAATTTCCTACGCACACGCAGATCTATCCATGGTGATGAGCATCTACGAGAGGGAAAGTGGATCTACGTACCCTTGTAGATCGTTAAGCGGGAAGCGTTAAGAAACGCGGTTGGTGTAGTCAAACATCTTCGTGATCCAAATCTCCGTGCAACCCGCGATCCAATCACGATCCATCCTGCAATCCAATCATTATCCGTCCCACGAACTTGATCATGATCCGTCCCACGAACTTGATCACGATCCTTCCGATCTAGCGCCGAACGGACGGCACCTTCGCGTTCAGCACACGTACATCTTGATGACGATCTCCACCGTCTTCATCCAGCAAGAAGGAGCAGAGAGGAAGAAGAGTTATCTGGCAGCGTGATGGCGCTCCGGCGATGGTGGAGCAGCTATTCCGGTAGGGCTTCGCCTAAGCACTGTAGAAAACCAATCTAGAGGAGAAACTATGCACTAGAGGAACGGGCAGCACGTGGCTGAAAATTCTGTGCAAAAACCCTAAAACCTCCAGTATATATAAGAGGAAGAGCGGAGGAGGCTTGGCACAAGGGCCAAGCCTCCAAGGAGTTGGCCGAACTAGGTGGAGGAGGTGGACTCCACCTCCAATCCTAGTAGGACTAGGATTCACCCTATTTTTGCCTTTTTCCACTTTTTCTCTTTGGGCCTTTTTTCCCAAACCGCATGGGCCTTGTGTGGGATTTCCACCAGCCCACTAAGGGCTGGTAAACACTCTCCCACAGCCCATGGAGCCTCTTGGGTCGAAATACCCCTCCTGATGTTCTCCCGGTACACTACCGGTGAGCCCAAAACTTTTCCGACGACCAAAACAGGACTTCCTATATATGAATCTTTACCTCCGGACCATTCTGCAGCTCCTCGTGACGTCCAGGATCTCATCCGGGACTCCGAACAACCTTCAGTCACCACCATGTATAACTCTATACTACCGCGTCACCAAACCTTAAGTGTGCAGACCCTGCAGGTTCGAGAACTATGTAGACATGACCGAGACACCTCTACGGTCAATAACCAATAGCGGGACCTAGATGCCCATATTGGTTCCTACATATTCTACGAAGATCTTTATCGGTCAAACCTCTATGTCAAGGATTCAGTTAATCCCGTATGATGTTCCCTTTGTTCTTCGGTATGTTACTTGCCCGAGATTCGATCATCGGTATCTTCATACCTAGTTCAATCTCGTTACTGGCAAGTCTCTTTACTCATTCCATAATACAAGATCCCGTGACTAACACTTAGTCACATTGCTTGCAAGGGTTATTGTGATGTTGTATTACCGAGTGGGCCCAGAGATACCTCTCCGTCACACGGAGTAACAAATCCCAGTTTTGATCCATGCGAACTCAACAGACACCCTCGAAGATACCTGTAGAGCACCTTTATACTCACCCAGTTACGTGGCGACGTTTGATACACACAAGGCACTCCTCCGATGTCCATGAGTTTCATGATCTCATGGTCATAGGAACATATACTTGACATGCAAAAAATAGTAGCAATAAACTGACACGATCATATGCTACGTTTTTAGTTTGGGTCTTGTCCATCACATCATTCTCCTAATGATGTGATCCCGTTATCAAATGACATCACATGTCAATGGCTAGGAAACCTTGACCATCTTTGATCAACAAGCTAGTTCACTAGAGGCATACTAGGGACAAAGTGTTGTCTATTTACCCACACATGTAATGTGTTTCCAATTAATACAATTTATAGCATGGATAATAAACGATTATCATGAACAAGGAAATATAATAATAAACACTTTATTTATTGCCTCTAGGGCATATTTCGAACAAGAGTACCATTACCATTACCATTACCAAACAAATTACCAAACAAGAAACGAAGGAGATACAAAGGGAAGTCCAAAAACTCCTAGATAAAGGGCATGTATGTGAGAGCTTAAGTCCTTGTGCGGTTCCCATTACTAGTACCTAATAAAGACGGTAGTATGCGCATGTGCTCGGATTGCCACCCTATCAATGCTATAACTGTTGGATATCGCCACCCTATTCATCGAATAGATGACATGCTAGATGAACTTAGCGGTTCCACTATATTTTCCAAAATTGACTTGAAAAGTGGTAACTATAAAATGCACAAGAAGAGGGCGATGAGTGGAAAACGATGTTCAAAACTAAGTTTGGTCTCTATGAATGGCTAGTGATGCATATGAGTCTATCTGAAGCATCAAGTACTTTTATGCGAGTCATGCATCATGTCTTACGACATCTCATTGGTGATTACGTTGTAGTATACTTTGATGAGATTCTCGTCTTTAGCGAGTCTCTTGAGGAGCATGCTAAACATGTTAGGGGAGTATTGCAAGTTCTTAGGAATGAACAATTGTATGCAAAAATGTTAAAATGCACTTTTGTTGTTGACAAAGTTGTTTTCCTAGGATTTTTGGTTTCTTCTAAGGGTGTGCATGTTGATGAAACTAAAATTGATGCTATTAAAACTTGGCCCATGCCCATCAATTTTCTACAAGTGCGTAGTTTCCTAGGACTAGCCGATTTCTACCGTCGGTTTGTTAAGGACTTTATCACTAATGCATCTCCTCTACATCCTTTGAGCAAGAAGAATGCACCATTCATTTGGGGACCAATGCAATACACTGCATTTCTTGAGATAAAAATTTGCTTACTCATGCACCTTTGCTTTCCCTACCCAACTTTGATAAAAAAAATTGAAGTGAATTGTGAGGCTAGTGATAATGGCATAGGTGGTGTCCTAACGGAAGAGAAGCGCCCTATCGCGTATTTTAGTGAGAAACTTTCCGGCGCTCAACTTAACTACCCCATTTATGGTAAGGAATTCTATGCTTTGGTGAGAGTTTTACATGTTTGAGAGCATTATCTCCATCCACATGAATTTGCCATACATGCCAATCATGAAACTCTCAAGTATCTTAAGGGTCAAACTAAGTTGAACAAATGACATGCTAACTGGAGTGAATTTATTGACTCTTTTCCTTATGTCATCAAATACATTAAGGGCAAGGAAAATGTTGTGGCGGATGCTCTTTCCTGCAAAGGCATGCTAGTTACTCAACTTGAATTGAATGTAATTGGTTTTGAGCATATCAAAGACTTGTATGAGCATGGTGTTTCTTTATTTACTCCATATGCTAAGTGCCAAGTGAAACCTTATTCGGAAAACTACTACATGAAAGATGGATATCTTATGCGTGCTAAGAAACTTTGTATACCTGAGTCTTCTTTTCGTTTGTTGCTTTTGCAAGAAGCTCAGGCTAGAGGACTTATGGGCCACTTTGGATGGGACAAGACGTATGCCACCCTCTCCAACGAGTACTTTTGTCCCAAGATGTTTCTCGGTGTTGCATGTTTCACCACCCGATGCTCTACAAGTCACAAAGCTAAGTCAAAATCTCAATCTCATGTTATTTACATGCCTCTCCCTATACCTTTCCAACCTTGGGAAGACATTAGTGTGGACTTTGTGTTTGGTTTGCTAGGAACAAAAAATGGCCATGATTTTGTTTTTGTGGTCATGGATCATTTTTCCAAAATGGCTCATTTCATTCCATGTCATAAGATCGACGATGCTTCACATGTTGCCAATATCTTTTGTAGGGACATCTTATGACTACACCGAGTGCCCAAAACCATTTTCTAGGATCGTGACGTCAAGTTCCTTAGATACTTTTGGAAGACTCTCTGTGCCTAGCTCGGGATAAAGCTCCTATTCTCTTCGGCCTATCACCACAAACTGATGGCCAAATGGAGGTGATGAACCAGACGGTTTCCACTCTTCTTCGTGTGCTCATCAAGAAGAACATCAAGGAATGGGAAGATTGCATCCCATCGCCGAGTATGCCTACAATCGCGCACGTCACTTCACCACCGACAAGTATCCATTCGAAGTGGTCTATGGCTTCAACGCTTTGTCCCCATTGGACATCCTACCTTTACCACTCCAAGAGCGAGTGAATGTGGATGCAAGTGCAAGGGAAACCTACATCAAGAAGATGCATGAAGACACAAGGCGCATGGTCGAACGTCAAGTGGAACGTGTCACCGCTAAGCGCACAATCAGCAAGCACCCCATGGTGTTCAAGACCGGTGAACTCGTATGGCTACACCATCGCAATGAGTGCTTCCGAAACGAACGTAAGCCCAAGATACAACCGCGATCCTATGGACCATTCAAGGTGTTAGCGCGCTACAACAATTATGCCTACAAGATCGATATTCCACACGACAAGTACAACATGAGCGACATCTTCAGCGTCAAGGACCTATCCCCTTTTTCCTGGTGATGAATATCTTGATCCGAGGATGGATCTTTGCCAAGGGGGGGAGATGATGCGGAGCATCCTACCATCATCCCCATGGAGTCTACATCATCACATCAAGCCCCAAATGGCACTATGGCTAGAGCTCGCACATGTGCCATCGAAACTAAGGTGAACTCACTCCTCTTCGAGCCAGACATGAATATCAACGGGGCTTGGATGCTACCTCATAATGAAACCCTGTGCATCATTAGGTATGAGGAAGAATGCCACAAAGGATCAAGGAAGCATCCCCAAGACCAAGAGGAAGAAGGAAGAAGTGCAAGACTGCACGTGACCGGATCATCCGAACCCAAGCCCAAATCATCCGGAAGTAGCTTAGATCACCCGGACCCCGGCCCGGATCATCGGGCTAAGCCACTTGGTGACACCAATACGCTTCTGATGAAGCCGGATCGTTTGAGCCCTCTCCTAGATCATCCGGAGGCCCCAACACGAGTACGCATATGGTGAAGCCGGATCATTCGGACCACCGTTCGGATCATCCGGATCATTCGGACCACCGTCCGGATCATCCGGATCATTCGGACCACCGTCCGGATCATCCGGACCGCGGTTCAGATCATCCGACCCTGCATGTGCACATGATGGACCTTCGGCCTTGTATCTCTCCACTTTTATCCCTTCGTCCCTAGTACTATAAATAGACCTTCCCCACCTCATTTCTAGGGTTAGCTTATGTTTAACACTTGACATTGTTAAGCGTAGCTCTTTGAGAGAAGATCCGAAGTAGATGCCAAGGCCCCTATCAAGGGAAGATCCTGCGGGATATGTAGGCCCCTCCTCCGGAGTGGGAGACTATCAGTTACTTGTATCCTCTTGTTGATCATGGATTTATGTATCTCATGTGTTTGTGTGCTTCTAGTGGATTTGTGATCAGGGATCGTATTTGAGTTCATGTTTTCTTTTGTGATTTCTCCCTTTTCCCCCTCCAAGTGTGAAAAGGTCGACGCTCACGGGCTTGCCCCGTTTCACTTCTTTCGCATATGACCATCACAAGTTTATACTATGGGTCAGTACTATTTGTTTGACCATTTCAAAAAGGATATATGCTGCTTATTTTTATAAGAAAAAGTTCATTTTACTCCCATGAATAAAATGGTTGGTTCCTCCTGGTCTTTTTTTTGTTCCCTTCACGCCTAATATATCTATTAGATTTGAACAATAGTGTTTGGTGGGTTTGCATAGGTGTTTTGTTGACGTGGATGTGGTCTAATTGATTTGTTGATTAGTGGTGGCGTAGACCTAGTCTTAGACAATCGAAAGCTTCCATGGGGCAATGACCGACCGTAGGTAGCCGAATGGTTAGAGGGATATGGAGGTCAAGAGCAGGGACAAAAAAGATTTGCCTTATCACCTTGACCACATAGGTCCTTCGGGGAGTCCAGAGGGAGGGATCTTGGGTTTTTAAGATTGTTGAGTTTGATTGTAGGAGTAGGCAGCTAAGCATGGAGACAAATGGGGAGGCCCCCAAGGATGCGCAGTTGCCAATGGATGAGACGGTTAGCTTCAGGGGACCACCATGGTCCTTGGGACTAGATGGGGAGAAGAGGGGGTTACCAGAGGAAGGGATCAAGGCAGTTGCGGTAGATACCAAAGGCGAGGAATGAAACATGGGCGATGATGATTTATGGCAAACTAAAAAATTCGTTTGGTAGGAATGAATAGAGAAACATGGCAAAGCAATCATATATGGCTTCACGATGAGGAGGCAACTGTAGCGGTCGCCAGAGCCTCGACACGCGTCGAAATGTCCTTGCGAACGCGTGGCTCCAAATGGATGGGTCGGTCGACTTCAGGGAGCACTGCTACTCCTGTTGGAGTTTTTCGATTTTCCAAAAGAGGAAGCGTGATGTAGCACAACAAAATAAAGTATTTCCATTAGTTAAGAACCAAGGTTTATTGAACCAGTAGGAGGCACTACACTAACAATGTTAGAAGTACCTGCACACAAACACAACAAATGCTTGTGCCCAACCATGATAAGGGTGTCATCACTCCTCTTATTCTTGCCAGTTACAAGATTAAAAGCTCATATTCATGGGCAAAGTCATAAAACAATAAAGAGAAAACATAGATAAATTGTAGGAGCTTTTGTATTAATGGAGAATGGTCATGTAGTAGTAGAGAAATTGCTAGCCACAACTCTTGTTGGTGGCGCACCGTTTTCAGTCGACGCCAGCACTACATTTTTCAAATATCGCTAGCATCGGCCATTTTGGTACGACATCGCTAGTGACTTAATGCTGGCACTAGACGTATGTGGAACACCACTTGTGTGTGGCCTCCAAGGTTGTGTCTAGGTGTAACTTACTAGTGGCGTACTAGGTTGGTAGTACGCCGCAGCATTTCATATATCTATGGCGTTGACTTAGTCTAGACGCCAGCTGTTTATTTTGTGGGTCCATTTTTTATGTCAACATTGGGTCCCACGTAACACCGGCATAGCATATGAAGGCACACCAGGAATATACATGTTAGTGCTAGCGTGATATTTTCTTGAAACGCCAGTAATAAAGTCGCATCACTACTATCACGTGATAACCCTTGTTTATATACCAGATTCCCCTTCTTCTTCACTAGTATAAAACAGACCTTTTGTCCGACGCATTAGTCCCGGTCTGGTTACGAGCCGGTACTAAAGAGGCTATTAATCCCGGTTCATGCCGGCTCCAACGGCTAGGAGCAGGGCGACCTTTAGTATCGGCTCGTAAGGGACCTTTAGTACCGGTTCGTGTCACGAACCAGTACTAAAGGGGGCGTGGCAGGCTTTTGGTCAGACTTGGGCCCCGCGTGCCTCTTTAGTACCGGTTGGTGGCACAAGCCGGTACTAAAGGTTGCCCTTCAGTACCGGTTGGTGACAACAACCAGTACTAAAGACTTCCTATATATATGCTTCATCCGCAGCCAATCGAAGGGGCTCTCATTTCTCTGTTTTCTCCCTCTTCTTCTTCTTGCTCGAAGCTCATCCTCCATGTTGCCAAGGATTTGTCAAGATTTGAAGGCACCCCATCTATCCAAGTGTTCACAAAGGTTAGCAACTTTGCCCCTTCATCTCTCATTGCTAGATTAGCTTGTGGTATGCTCAAAGATATGTGATTTGTGGGTTTTAGCTAGGTTTTGGGGGAGTGATCATTATGTGGGAGTTTATTTGATTTATATGCAATTTGAGCTCAAATTAACTTGTTAGGTTGCATTTGTGTAGGTGTGGTTTATTTGGTGCCTTCCCATCCCCATCCTAACCACCGTCGATCGTCCGACCGTCTCGTCGCGGCACCTGCCACCTTGGTGAGCCTCTTGTTCTTCTTAAAACCTTTTTGTCAAAAAATTTACTTGTATGATTTAGATAGCTGCGTGTACGATTCACTTACATGTATTATTGTTAGTTATTCTATAGTGTCATGCTTATGGTATCCGCCCACGTCGGCCCTCGTCCAGTCTATGATTCAAATGTGGTATGTCGTTAGCTTTTATAACTATTTCACACATCATCTAATGTCTATGACAATTAATTATGCCACCAAATTGACAAATATGTTTTATCTATAGAAGTAGTTGAACCAGAAATTCCAACCGACTATGCAATTCTGCTCGAGAAGTTAACACAAGCTAAAAAAGAGATTGATCATTTGAAAGAAAAATTGAAAAGAACTGAAGATGAGAAGATGGCATTGGAGTTGCATGTTGCTAATATCGTCGATAATCACAAGAACAAGATGGCTGGAATGCACTTGAAGCTTAGAAAGATTAGAAAATATGCCATTGATAAAGAGGCTTGGTATCCTTATGCCGTTGGCTCAATTGTTACCTTAGTTGCAATTATGATCGCATTTGTTGTTGCATTTACATGTTTTAGATAGTTGTATGTTGTTTTATGAGAATTATGTATCAACTATAAGTATCTATTATTTGTAGTAATAACATTTGGTCACTGCTAGCTCTACTTTGGTTGTAATGTGATGATGAAGTTGAATTAATTTGGTCACTTTGATGTTGTGTAGTGAGCATGAGCCGGCAATGGATGTACGATGACCGTCTAAGTCCAGGGTTCCTTAATGGCCCGCATGATTTTATTCGTGTGAGAGTGGAGGACAACACAGACATGTCAGAAGATTATGGAAAGTTTCATGAAATCCCTCCCTTCAGAGTCAAGACTAACCCAAGCATCCTGTTAAATGATGAAGATTCTCCATGGTTACAGTGCAACAATCAGTAAGGGACAAACGCACAGAAAAAGTCTTACACCGTGAGATCCCACTCTGGGATGTGACCGGCTTCACCGTCATCACTTTCTATGTGAAGGACATGCATGCATTTTCTAGCATGGTATATGTGTAAAAGTTTGTACACGAAGTACATCCAGTTTTTGCAGTAACCCTCTCAACTCCTTAGAAGTTGCTATGTGGGTGAAATTATGATGGCATGCCAAGTTTCAACCTTTTCAGAGTTCATTTGTCAGAAAGGGTTGTTTGTCAATTTCAATTTCAGGGTCAGTTAGATCAAAATAAATCATTAAATGCATGAAAAATATCAAATGAAGTCAGAAAGGGTTGAAAATTGATGATGTGCCTTTCAATGGTGCATATTGAACACACACAAAGTATGGAGTTAAAATAAGTTATTAAAATTGAAATCCCTTTGTAGTAGATGAGTTTTCGTCCGAAACCCTCATACTTCGAAAGAGATTGTCCAGTTTGTACATGAAGTGCATCCAGTATTTGCCGTAACCCTCTCAACTCTTTAGAAGTTTCTATGTGGGTGAAATTATTATGTCATGCCAAGTTACAACCTTTTCAGAGTTCATTTGTACTTCTTTTCAAATTCAGGGTCATTTAGCTCAAAATAAATCATTAAATACATGAAAAATATCAAATGAAGTCATAAAGGTTTGAAAATTGATGATGTGGCTTTGAATGGTGCATATTTAAAACACAAAAAGTATGGAGTTAAAATAAGTTATTAAAAATGAAGTCCCTTTGTAATAGATGAGTTTTTGTCCGAAACCCTCATACTTCGAAAGAGATTGGCCAGTTTGTACACGAAGTGCATCCAGTTTTTTCCATAACCCTCTCAACTCTTTGGAAGTTTCTATGTGGGTGAAATTACGATGGCATGCCAAGTTACAACCTTTTGAGAGTTCATTTGTACTTCTTTTCAAATTCAGGGTCATTTAGCTCAAAATAAATCATTAAATGCATGAAAAATATCAAATGAAGTCAGAAAGGGTTGAACAATGTTGATGTGGCTTTGAATGGAGCATATTGTACACACAAGAAGTATGGAGTTAAAATAAGTTATTAAAATTGAAATCCCTTTGTAATAGATGTGTTTTCATTTGAAACCCTCATACTTCAAAAGAAATTGTCCAGTATGTACATGAAGTGCATGTAGTTTTTGCCGTAACCCTCTCAACTCTTTCGAAGTTTCTATGTGGGTGAAATTATGATGTCATGCCAAGTTTCAACCTTTTCAGAGTTCATTTGTACTGCTTTTCAATTTCAGGGTCATTTACCTAAAAATACATCATTAAATGCATGAAAAATATCAAATGAAGTCAAAAAGTGTTGAAAATTGGTGATGTTCCCTTGTATGGTGCATATTGAACACACAAAAAGTATGGAGTTAAAATAAGTTATTAAAAATGAAGTCCCTTTGTAATAGATGAGTTTTCGTGCGAAACCCTCATACTTCGAAAGAGATTGTCCAGTTTATACACAAAGTGCATCCATTTTTTGTCGTAACCCTCTCAACTCTTTAGAAGTATCTATTTGGGTGAAATTATGATGTTATGCCGAGTTACAACCTTTTCAGAGTTCATTTGTGCTGCTTTTCAATTTCAGGGTCATTTAGCTCAAAATAAATCATTAAATGCATGAAAATATCAAATGAAGTCAGAAAGGGTTCAAAATTGATGATGTGCCTTTGAATGGTGCATACTGAACACACAAAAAGTATGGACTTAAAATAAGTTATTAAAAAAGAAATCCCTTTGTAATAGATGAGTTTTCGTCTGAAACCCTCATACTTCGAAAGATATTGTCCAGTTTGTACACGAAGTGCATTCAGTTTTTGCCGTAACCCTCTCAACTCTTTAGAAGTCGCTGTGTGGGTGAAATTATGATGTCATGCCAAGTTACAACCTTTTCGGAGTTCCTTTGTACTGCTTTTCAATTTCAGGGTCATTTAGCTCAAAATAAATCATTAAATGCATGAAAAATATCAAATGAAGTCAGAAAGGGTTGAAAATTGATGATGTGCCTTTTAATGGTGCATATTTAAAACACAAAAAGTATGGAGTTAAAATAAGTTATTAAAAATGAAGTCCCTTTGTAATAGCTGAGTTTTCGTCCGAAACCCTCATACTTCGAAAGAGATTGTCTAGTTTGTACACGAAGTGCATCCAGTTTTTCCCGTAACCCTCTCAACTCTTTAGAAGTTTCTATCTAGGTGAAATTATGTTGTCATGCCAAGTTACAACCTTTTCAGCGTTCATTTCTACTGCTTTTCAAATTCAGGGTCATTTTGCTCAAAATAAATCATTAAATGCATGAAAAATATCAAATGAAGTCAGAAAGGGTTGAAAATTTATGATGTGCCTTTGAATGGTGCATATTGAACACACAAAAAGTATGGAGTTAATATAAGTTATTAAAATTGAAATCCCTTTGTAAGAGATGAGTTTTCGTCCGAAACCCTCATACTTCGAAAGAGATTCTCCAGTTTGTACACGAAGTGCATCCAGTTTTTGTCGTAACCCTCTCAACTCTTTCAAAGTTGCTATGTGGGTGAAATTATGATGTCATGCCAACTTACAACCTTTTCAGCATTCATTTGTACTGCTTTTCAAATTAAGGGTCATTTAGCTCAAAATAAATCATTAAATGCATGAAAAATATCAAATCAAGTCAGAAAGGGTTGAAAATTGACGATGTACCTTTGAATGGTGCATATTGAACACAAAAAAAGTATGGAGTTAAGATAAGTTATTAAAAATGAAATCCTTTGTAATAGATGAGTTTTCGTCCGAAACCCTCATACTTCGAAAGAGATTGTCCAGTTTGTACACGAAGTGCATCCAGTTTTTGTCGTAACCCTCTCAACTCTTTAGAAGTCACTATGTAGGTGAAATTATGATGTCATGCCAAGTTACAACCTTTTCGGAGTTCATTTGTACTGCTTTTCAATTTCAGGGTCATTTAGCTCAAAATAAATCATTAAATGCATGAAAAATATCAAATGAAGTCAGAAAGGGTTGAAAATCGATGGTGTGCCTTTGAATATTGCATATTTAACACACAAAAAGTATGGAGTTAAAATAAGTTATTAAAATTGAAATCCCTTTGTAAGACATGAGTTTTCGTCTCAAACCCTCATACTTTGAAAGAGATTGTCCAGTTTGTACGCGAAGTGCATCCAGTTTTTGTCGTAACCCTCTCAACTCTTTAGAAGTTTCTATCTGGGCGAAATTATGATGTCATGCCAAGTTACAACCTTTTCATAGTTCATTTGTACTTCTTTTCAAATTCAGGGTCATTTAGCTCAAAATAAATCATTAAATGCATGAAAAATATCAAATGAAGTGAGAAAAGGTTGAAAATTGATGATGTGGCTTTGAATGGTGCATATTGAACAGACAAAAAGTATGGAGTTAAAATAAGTTATTAAAATTGAAATCCCTTTGTAATAGATGTTTTTTCGTCTGAAACCCTCATACTTCGAAAGAGATAGTCCTATATGTACACGAAGTGCATCCAGTTTTTACCGTAACCCTCTCAACTCTTTACAAGTTGCTTTGTGGTGAAATTATGATGCCATGCCAAGTTACAACCTTTTCAAATTTCATTTGTACTGCTTTTCAAACTCAAGATATGACATTTCAAATGCCATTTAATCAAATTGTCTTATACAGTAGTTTAAGTTGTTCAACATGCATGGCAATGCCATAAACAGATTCTTTATATTTTTCTGATATTTTTTCATAGATTATTTATTTCCATTGGAGTCATAGATGGTTTTCTAAAAAGAATAATTAATAATGAATTAAAAATACCTTTGGTACCGGTGCGAGCCACACACCGGTACTAAAGGTCCACCGCCCCACGCATTTTTTGGGGAGGACCTTTAGTACTGGTGCGTGGCTCGCACTGGTACTAAAGACCCTTTAGTACCAGTGCGAGCCACGCACCGGTACTAAAGGTCCTCTAGGTATAAATACTAGAGGCCTCGTCCCGGGCCGAGCCACACATCGGGAGAAGCGAGAGTTGCGCCGCTAGGCTGCCGAAATCCGCCGTCGCTGCCGCGCCCCGCCCCGAGCCCGCTGCCCCGACGCCACGCGCCGCCCCGAGGCCGCCGCCCCGACCCGCCGCCCCGATGCCGCGCCACCCCGACTCCGCGCGCCGCCCTGCCGCCCCGACGCAGCCCCGACACCCCCACCTATCTCCGGCTCCACTGAGTGCCCGACCACCCCCACCTTTTTCCTGTTTTTCTATTAATTTATTTAGTTTCTTAGGTTATTAGGGTAGTTTAGTTAGTTAGTTAATTAGTTAATGGGTTAGGTTAGTTTAGTTAGTTAGTTAGGTTCTTAGGTTGTTTTAGTTAGTTAGGTTAGTTTAATTAGTTAGTTAGTTAGGTTATCAGGTTAGTTTTGTTAGTTTAGTTAGTTAGGTTAGTTTAGTTAGTTAGTTAGTTAGTTAGTTAGTTAGTTAGGTGCTAAGTGTTATTTATTTTGTTAGATGCTAAGTGTTATTTAATTTGTTTTCATAATTAAGTGTTTCTTCTCGACGTCGACGATGGCAATCCCGCATCCTCGTCGTCGAGTCGGCGGAGGAGGTCTGTTGCTTGAGCCGAGGGGCCCTGTCCGGGACTAGGCTCTGCCGGCATGGTATTGGGAGGTGCTGCCTTCCGGGCGGCGCAGCTTGGTGAGGAGCCAGCCCGTCGTCGACCCATAGGTTCTGTGGTGGCGGCCGCATGGACCATGGACGATTAGGAGGCTTGAGTCCCCCGCGGAGGTGGTACAATACCATGTCAGCAAGGAGAACGAGCATGTCCGTCACTACATGGCAGCTTTGGAGGCCAGATCCGATAATGCCTGGCAGATTATTCAGGGATCTCACTGGAGCTATGCTCCTGTGATGGTTCCTTCATTTTGGGTGTGCACTGCTGCCCTCGATATCCGTCGGGTGCTAGGGTTCTAGCTAGATCAATATATTAGCTACTATATATGTATTATTATGATGTATTAGCTAGATCTATGGATTAGCCAATGTATTAACTATTATCCGAGATTATGATGAGATCTTTTCTAAGAACTACTATATATGTATTCGATGATGCATTATTAATTAACTATCAGTTATTTTGCTTCTTGAATGCATGCTAATTTGAATACTAATTTGTTTTATCTATATTATTATGGATTAGTTATTAAGCTATGGACAATACCGGTAGAGCTCATGAAGAGGACATCTTCGACATGATATGCTCCTCCGAAAACCCAGTGGACCTTCTAGGCTCACAATATCTGAACGATTACGGTGCTGGACATGAGGCCGAAGAAGAACAACTTATGTTCCAAAATCTGGAACAACTAACAATGTCCGGCGAGGTATATACATATTAGCCTCTAGTGATCATTACATGTGTATTAATTGATTTATATATAAATATATATTAACAAATCTTTCTTGTTTTAATTATCAGCCTTCCGGATCGAGTCAATCTAGTAGAAAGGTACGAGGCAGTGCCAAAATTTTGGACGGAAAGGTAAAGCTCAATCTTGATGCTTTCAAACATGATGGCGTACCGACTCACCCTAAAGCCAATGCCAAGACATTTGTGCGTTAATGCGGAGTGATTGTTAGGGACAGAGTCCCGATCACAATGCAAGAGTGGATTCTGTCAAACAAACCAAAACCAGGAGTGAATTGTGTCGATAAAAGAATTAAAGATGTCCTTTGGCGAGATCTCATGGAGCATTTCATCCTACCAGATTCTCTCTCGGAGCGCCAAAGGGAAAAAGTCAAGGAGTTTGCTCTCCATAAGATGGCCGTCGCATTCCAGACTTGCAAGAAAAGATTATGGACCGAGTACAATGCTAGAGGAAAGAAGGCGCCCGAATTCAGAGGAATATACGAGAAGGTAAGGAATCACTGAGACGCATTTATCGAGTACAAGACATCGGAAGCTGCTTTGGAGAAGTCAGCAAAGAATAAGATAAATGCGGAGAAAAAAGTATCACCATAAACTAGCCCCGGAGGTGCAGGAATTGGTGGATACAAGTCAGCCATTACTAAGTGGGATGCATTAGAGAATAAGATGCATGCTGAAGGGATCACTCCAGTAACCTTCCACTGGCCCCGGAGGTGCAGGAATTGGTGTTTTGCGCATGGGGGAAAGTTGGACCCAGCAACAGGGAAGATTATTGCACTGGCTAGTCCAAAGTATGCATCAGATGAGTTGATTGAAGCAATAAAAGCTGTCCAAGAAGGACGGTTTCACCCCGATAGAGAGAACGATGAGCTTACACGCGCCCTCGGGAATCCCGAACACGGAGGACGAACACGAGGCGTGGGCGTTGTTCCATGGTATAAGGGGTTTGCGGGCTGGAAGGATAGTTATAAATGCCATTCGAGAAAAAAGAAGGTTGAAGCAGATCGACTTTAAAAGTTGGAACAAAAGTACGAGCAACAGCAGCTACAGATATAGGTGCTGACCCAGCAAAGGGCAACTCCGCAGGAGGAGGCATCAAAACCCGTCCCATCTACACTGCCGAAAAGCAGCGTGGGTTCCATGGGGGCACCGCTGGGTCACACCCCCATGGATGACATCACCGAGAAGACATCTTGTGAGCTAATCTAGAAAATGAAGAACATACCCGTGCGGGTCGCGACGGGCTATGCTATACCAAATACACCTGATGTTCTCTAGCATTTCAATCTGGTTCCCGCTGGATATGCCCGTGTCACGGTGGATGCAATAGAGCCAAGATATGATGAACTACAGCTTGACATCCTTGGAGGTGTGGGGGAGTCCACACTGGCAGAAGCCGGCCGTGGTCTCATTCTATGGAGTAAGGACTGCATCATCTTTGCACACTCGGCGCTAAGGCTACCGGCTCCTCTGAGTGTCGATGTCCAGCGCGAGGGATCCCAGCCAGAGGCATCGCAGCGCCAGTAGTCCTCCCCACCTCGAGAGGCGTCCCACTTTGATAGGGATCCCAACGCGAGTCCACCCAAACCTCGAGATGGAGCACGACACGAGTCCATATCGTCGATATCGATCTCCGTTGCGTGAGCCAAGTCCACCCCGGCAGCGGTCCCGCCAACAGGGCTCCTAGAGAGGAAGGCCATCAGCAGTCCTCTTCGGAAGAAAGCAAAGAAGAAACCCGAGCCTCCAGCCGAAAAGAATCTGCCTTACAACATGATACCATAGGAAAACAAAATTGAAAGCGATCGCCAAGTGAAAGCCTTTTTGCGAAGAAGCCCCTGTCGCCAAAGGAGCTAATACCCAAGGAAGTCCAAGAGCACTTTAGGGAACACTATATTGATTGACCCCCAGCATTTGTGGAGTGTATGCTGATAGTCTATGAGCGACAGATTTAGAAGGCAAGTGAGCAGAGAAGTCGGCCCAGCCCAAGGAATAAGTCGGGAAGTACGACATCAACGACAGGTGGTACTACTAGCGGGAAAACAATTCCCTAGCTCAGAGAACAATCCAAGCAATTGATCTGTCCGCTCAAGGTGAGTACCAATCCAAGCAAGCAATTGATCCAAGCAGTCGACGTTGCCGGCAACCCAATCGACCTCGAAGAAGTAGAGGCTATAGGTCTCACTCTTGGCCAAATCCTTGGCACCGAGGAAATCCGCGGGTACGGTGCAGCTGAGTACGCAATGCAATATGCCATTGGAAAACCACTTGTCACACCCGAGCAGTACAAGGAACTACCAACTACGATGCGACGGTTGCATGATTGGTACCTGCGTGAAGCAAAGCAAGGGGAGATGGCAGTCATGGTCAAGGTAAGGAGAGAGCATTACGTCAATGGATGTGACATATGTATTGAATTCTTAGAACATTTCCAGTTATACCACATGGACTCTATCGACAAAACTCTCATCAGTTGCTATTGTCTGTAAGTGATTTATATATTTAATAATTTAAGTCGTTCATTGGCTTATCCTCACTATATATGTTCTTTTCTATGCTATTATGCAGATTGAAGATGTGGGAATTGGAACAAGAGGGATTCGATGACATTGGGTTCATCGACCCAGATACCATTCATGGTCATGTGGTAAAACATTATACCAAGGACACAGAAGATATCTCGGAAAATTTTCTAGAGGAACTAATGAATACCAAATCTACTATAATATTTCCTTACAACATGGGGTGAGTGTTTACTCTCTTGTATACTACAAATTCTATTTTGGCTTACTAGCTCGATGTCAAGTGTAGTTGATGAGCTATATGCATGCCTGCTTAATTATATAAACTTCTACGCAGAGACCACTATACCCTCCTAAATATTATCCTCGTGGATGGACTTTTTCAAGTGTACGACTCACTAGATACACTAGAACAATCATATGTGGACTTGTATTTTATGATAGAACGGTAATTTCAATCTTTATCGACCTTGCTTTCTTTCATTAATTCCTGATATCAAAAGTAATTATAATAACTCTTTCTTTCTTTTTCTTTGCCGCATAGTGTTTGGAAAAAGATGATAGAAAAAAACCATCACGGTCGTCAATTGAAACCAAAGCTGAAGTGGAAAAAGATGCAGGTAATTAAGTAGTACTACTAGGTCCACGCATCTCTTCAATTCTAGTTTCAATACCATTATCATGCTTGATTATTAATTATCTTATTGAATTCTATTCTTTTGCAAAGTGCATGAAGCAGCCACAGGGGACAAATTTATGTGGATACTTCCTCTACGAGAACATTCGCATCCAGTTCGAATGCCATATACGTCGTAGAAGAGCACGTGAAAAACAGCTCGAGGTTTGGTAGATGATGTCGAAGCTCTCTCGAGAAATGCTTTGTAGCACTTCAAGAGGAATTTGCGGGATTTCTTCTTCGACATGTCATTGATGTAAATGGAGAGCACTATTCCTTACCGCCGCCTCAATAATGCCAACAAATCAGTAGTAGAAAACTGAGATTTCATCTGGAGCACTAGCTACCTAGTCACGGCTGGGTTTTGGGCCTTAATTTATAAGTCCAGAATATATATGGATGTGTAATTCAATTTGTATATATATTGTGTATGAGATATTATATATTATATTACATATATATATGCATCAACTAGTGTACTATTTACGGTATGTAGCACCGTAAAATAAATTTTAAATGAATGGAAAACACAAAAAATAGAGAGGAAAATTAAAACCTAATTAAAAGCTAAAACAAAAAAACACTTAGTACCGGTTGGTATCACCAACCGGTACTAAAGGTCCTCCACCACCAGCCCACGCAGGGAGCCACGTGGTGGGCCTTAAGTACCAGTCCGTGGGCCAACTAGTACTAAAGGTCTGGACCTTTAGTCCCGACCCTTTAGTACCGGTCGGGGAACCGGTACTAAAGGCCCATCCCGACTGGGACTACAAACAGACATTCTACTAGTGCTTCCTCTTGCCCTTGCTCTTCCTCCTCTCTCTTCCCTCTCTTCATCTTGAGAAACTCAACTATTTTATCATGATTCTTAATTAGGTAGTTAGATCTAGCTAGATAATGTGTTAGTTACGTTTGCCTGCCTCCTCCACACACCCACTCTGTAAGCTAGCTATATGTAGCTCTCTCCTCATCCCACTTGCATTAAATTTTCCTTCGACCTCCATTAATGGCGCCCACCAACCTACGTACGGTCGATCAGCTTCTCGTGGGATCGATCGAGGAATAGCTCAACTTGTGTCTCTTCCGCTTGAGGTAATTAACACAAAACACTTCCTCGTCATCAAATTGTGCATGTTACGTACGTGTGTGATTGCTAAATGGCGAAACGTGCATGGATGGCTAATTTGTAGAGAGAGTTGCCAATGTTTTGGCGAAACGTTGATTCATTTCCGTTTTGTTAAATTCCTGGTACCACTTTTGGCAAAGGTCATGCCGAAAATTTGTATGCCCCCGCTTGATATATATGTAAATATTTTTGTATTTCCCTTTACAAGCTACTTTGATTGATCGAAAGATTCAATATGGATCAAAGTGTGAAGTACTTTCTCAATTTTGCGGTGAATAATATGATACAAAAGTGTGAAATGCAAACATTATTTCCATGTAAGGCGTGCAAAAATGGAATTTTCCATAACCCGTTCAATGGTAGCGTTCTCACGCACTTGCTTCGTCGTGGTTTCGTTGAAGGTTATACACGATGGACAAAGCATGGTGAGGAGAATGATGATGTACGTGACGAAGATGACGGAGTGGTGGATATGGAAGCGGAGAACCCTTTCAATGATGAATTAGCAGGGCCTCCAGAAGGAGGAAACAATAATGAACAGGCGCCTAGAGGAGGAAATGGTGAAACGCCACCCGAACATGAAGAGAACCATCTCACCCAGGATATGTCATTGGCTGAAAATGTTGTATGATCCCCATGTTAAAGACTACTTCAGAACAAGAAGACAAATGAGAGAGCTTCTATTAAGGAGGCTCTCAAGTTGGCGCAATGGGAGGTAGACGTGAATGCTCCACTCTATGAAGGTTGTGATCCTCAGCACACCCGCTTGTACGGCATTCTCAAACTTCTAGACATCAAGGCAAGATTCAAGAGCACAAACGCAAGTCTGGACGCTACATTGGAGTAATTACATACATTTTTTCCCAAGGGGAATTTCTTGCCTCTGAGTGTTTATGAGGAGAGAAAGATCGTGTGCCCTCTTGATTTGGAGCATGTAAGATATCATGCATGCATACATGATTGCATCTTATATCGTAACGATCATGAGCACAAGACAGAGTGTCCAACTTGGAAGGAACCCTAATACAAGCCTGGAAAGAAGGATCCTTGAAAGGTTGTATGGTACCTTCCGTCGATTCCACGCATGTAATGTTATTTCGCTGACGCGAAGGAAGCAAAGAACATGAGTTGGCACAAGACTAGGAAATCCAAAAATGATGGCATTCTCAGACATATTGCAGACGTTTCTCAGTGGAAAGCACTCGACTGCATAGAAGCAAAATTCACAGAAGAACCAAGAACCCCTAGGTTCGGTGTCAGTAGCGATGGACGAAATCCATTTGGCAAGCATAGTAGCACACATAGGACATGTCCCATGTTTGTTTGAATGTACAACCTCCCGCCTTGGCTCTGCGTGAAACAAAAGTACATACACATGGTAATGCTCATTCAAGGACTGCTCCAACCAGGGAACGATATCAACATATATCTTGAGCTATTGAAGGAGGAGTTACACATATTATGTAAGGATGAAGGGGTCAAAACGTGGGATGCCAGCACTAGAAACTATTTTGAGAGCACCATTGCTCACGACCGTTCATGACCATCTAGGTTATGGATATATTTCCGGACAAGTGTGTCATGGACATTGCGGATGTGTTAAATGTATGGATGAAACATCTTTTCTCTAGCTATCAAAAAAGGGCAATTACAAAACATTGTTCATGAGCCATCAAAGTTGGCTTGACAAAGATGAAGAGTGGAGAACTCGTGGCGACATGTTCGACAACAAGGATGAGCCCGAGGGCCACTACGTAAGAGGGGTGGAGAAGAAATCCATGAGATGTTAAAGAATTGGACAGGTTGCCTGAAGTAAGGAAAGAAGAAAAAGAAGGTTGAGAAAATTCTGCTAAAAGTATGGAAAAGAAAGTCTTTTTTCTAGTGCTTGAAGTATTCGGAACTACTCAGTTCGCCGCATTCTCTTGATATGATGCATGTCACAAAAAATATATGTGAGAGTTTGCTTGGCACACTGCTTGACATGCCAGAAAAAAGTAAAGATGGTATGAGGGCAAGACAAGACTTTAAAGATATATGTATTTGGGAAGAGCTCCAACGCTCATCCTTAAAAGAACCAAGGAGATGGCCAAGGGCAAAAACATCGCCATAGCCATCGAGACAACAAAGGGCAAAACCGTGACAAAAAACAAAGAAGATTATTGACCCCAGCTTGCTTCACGCTCGATGAGGATGAGCTTCTGTAGGATCGAAAGTATGTCTAAGGGGGGTGATTAGACTACTTGACCAAATAAAAATCTACCTTTTCCCAATTTTAATTCTTGGCAGATTTTAGCATTCATAGTATGTCAAGTAGACCCTACACATGCATGTCTAAGAGTATAGCAGCGTAAATTAAAGACAAGCATGTAAGTAAAGATAGGGTAGGAACATTAAACGCTATTGGTGACATGATGAATTTTGCTGTGGTTCTGATAGGTGGTTCTATCATACATCCACGTTCATGGAGTCTTCAACCCACGGAGGGTAACGGTCGCAAGAGTCTGCAGAGGGCTCTACCCATGGAGGGTTCGACAAAGAAGCAACATTGACTATACCATGATGGCTTCCGGCCACGAAGGACTAGCCTTACTCGGGGTAGATCTTCACGAAGTAGGTGATCTTCTTTCCCTTAAAGACTTCTTGGTTCACTCCACAACACGAAGTAGGAGGCTCCCAAGCGACACCTAACCAATCTAGGAGGCACCACCCTCGAAAAGGTAATAGGCTCGGTAATGATGATGAACTCCTTGCTCTTGTGCATCAAGATGATAGACTCCTCAACACACAATCACTCTCTCATAGATTTGGCTTGGTAGAAGAGATGGAATTGGTGGAAAGCAACTTGGGGAGGCTAGAAATCAAGATCCATATGGTTGGACTGGAAGATCTTGACCTCAACACAAGGGTAGGTGGTTCTCTCTCAGAAAACTGATAGGATAGGTATGGAATAGTTCTGAGTGCTTCTCTTTCAAGTAGGTGGTGGCGAAGGGGTATATATAGGCATCCCCAAAAATCCAACATTATGCACAAAATGACCAACTCGGTGACACCGATGTGTTAATCTTGGTGGTACCGAAGTGACCAAAATGTGGCTACTTTTAAATCTCGGTGAGACCAATATAGGAAACTCGGTTGCACCGATAGGGTGACGAATGGTCAGAATGCCCAATTTCGGTGATGCTGATCCAACAATCTCGGTGGGACCAAAACTGCGAACTTGCATAACAGAAAGTTGGCAGTCCAACTCGGTTGCACCAAATAGAGTATCGGTTGCACCAAAAAGCTAGGGTTTGGCTGAGTCTGTCTAGGGTTTGGAATCGGTGGCATCGGGATGGAAATGTTGGTTGCACAGATTTTGAGTATTTAGCTTAGGATAGACTTTGCTGGGAAAGTTTGTGGGTGTTTTTGGTGACTATCACTTGTGCTTGTATGAGCATTTTGTTCACCAACAAAACCTTACCCCCTTTTAATAGTATTGGCTTTCCTATGGACTCAAAGTGATTTCTCACAAATGTAAAATGTAGAGTTCTGTTGCTTGAAGCTTTGCCAACCTATTTCCTTGCATCTTGGGGTATTCCACAATCTTTTTTCCAACCCATCATTGAACTTTTCCTGCAACATTCTTAGTGGAAACATTAGTTCAATGACATATATGTTGTTATTAATTACCAAAACCACCAAGGGAGCAAATGTGCTTTCAATCTCCCCCTTTTTGGTAATTGATGACAACATATAGATCAAAGCTTCGACACATGATATAATCAATGAATATAATCGTCGCTTTGAGAAGTATGTGATAAGCAAGATCTCCTCCTAAATTTGTGCATTATTTTAAATTTGCGTTTGAATGCAAATGCACAATCGATTAGATGTATGGGGCACTTCTTCCATGTCACATACAACTTGGTGGTGTGTGATAGTAATAAGAGTTAATCCACATAGGACAACACAACAAGCAAAGTGAGTGATCATCACATAATCATAAAATGATAGGAAATAGTAGCGACACACATAACAGCGTATGATCACACACAAACAAAAAAGTATATCACGTCAAACCAAATGAACTAAATGTTTTGTAAAACCAGCAAATAAAAATAGATGCTCTCTCACTTGAAGCCTAAGATCTATATAAAACTTCTCCCCCTTTGGCAACAAGTTACCAAGAAATTGAAAGAGCTATAGCTAATCATTCTATGGCTGATCTCCTCCGGTCATCGATGTCAGAGTCGAGAGAACTGCGTCGGCTGTCCTGGATGGAGCTGGAGTAGATACTGGGGGAACTGGAGCTGATGGTGCTAAAGATACTGTGGCTGGAGCAGAAGATGAAGGCCTCGTCTCTTGAGCTGCAACTGTAGGAGTCCTGGCCGTAGTCATGAACTGGGTAGTCATCCTCACAGGTGCACTATCCTCGTCGTCATTAGAAGACTCAGACTCTGAAGAGGTGCGATAGATTGGGGCTTCATCAACCTCCTTCTTGAGCTCATTGACTGTCTTAGTAAGCCCGTCAACCTTGTCATTCAGAGTTTTCACTCTATCATCAATGATGTTTGCAAGGCTCTCCTGAGTATCCATGATGGTCTTGATGTCCTTCTTCATCTCCAGGACGGTGGTGATCAACAGATCCATCTGCTCGTTCCTGGACCTGGGAACCTAAGCACTAGTGGCTCGAGCTACCTCTACTTCTGCCTCTGCATGTGCCTGAGCTGCAGCTGATGTGGGATGGTCTGGGTCCATCACCACAACATTATTCTCAAAGTACGACTGAAGTGGCAAATGGGGACTATCTAGACCAAAGATGGCAATTCATGACCATCTGCATATAGGGTGCATAGCAGCATGAGTGCTTCTGATCAGCAGCAACCCTCTTCACAGTCTCTACTATCAAGTCCGTCACTCGAATCCTGGTGTGATGATCAAGATGGTTGAGCATGTTGATGGAGTATCCACGAATCATCTTCTCATCTCCAGAGTTGGGCATCAATGTATGCCTGAGGATGGTGTTCATGGTACGAAGGCCTGGCTGGAGAAAGTAGATAGAACCAAGCTTGTGATATTGCACTTTATCTCCACGGATAGGATTATACATATCCTTCATAGCATTGTGGCTCTCCTTGGATTCTGTGTAGACATCTAAATCTCCATCCTGAACCTCTGGGACTCCTAAGATGGTAGCCCACTCATCAATAGAAGATTCATATCTTGCTCCGTCAATCATCTAGACAATCCTACCATCTACATAGAAATGTGCAGTGGAGTAGAATTGCATGATCATCTCATCGTTCCAAGCAGTGAACTCCTTCCCAACAAATTTATCAAGTCCAATGCAGTGGAAGTTGTCTTGGACACATGGAAAGTAATCCTCATTATCTTTGATGTACTTCTAGTCAACATATCTCATGTCACTGACTGCTGGGCTCTTCTCTAGCAAAACTGTCTCATAGAAGTTTTGCTGCTCTTTGGTGTAAAATCTGTAATGAACAACAGTCTTTATCCTCTGGCCATATTAAATAACTCTCCACGCCCTCAAGCCTGAATCCTTCCTCTGAGTTGAGTCTCTTCCTTGTCCTTGTTTCAGCCTTAGGCAACCCATGAGAACTGGGAGTGCCTGCATCTGAAAAGGAACTAGACTGAGGACTCGTGCCTGAACTCATCTGAACGTCCTCCTCTGGCAAATTCTGACTGTCTGAACCTGACATGCTGACCCTGTGAATAGAGTATAGAGGAGCAGAATAGGATAAGTCATCACAAAATGAGGTTGATTTTTGAAAGTTTGAACAAAAGATTTTCCAAGTTTTGCATTCTGTCAAATGAACATCGGTACACCCAAAGCAAAAATGTCGGACCTACCGAGACTGACTTTCTCCTTAGCCAAAACTTGGCACCCCTTTTGGTGAGACTGAAAGGTGCACTCGATTTCACCGAGAAATTCTAAGCAACACAAACATACAAATCGGTGACACCGATTTGCGTGCTTCGATTCCACGGAATTTCATCGGGCGGACGACCAAACCATAAAAATCCATGGTTCTCTACTCTCCGGGATGTTCTTTGTGTATGGAAACCTTTCAAACTGTGGATAGATGGGAAATAAGCCCTAATGCGCAAGATTTGGATAGAGAGGCGCGGGAGGGGGCTGAATTCATACCCTAATGCGATGATGGATCCGCTACGACGACGACGTTGGTGAAGAAAACATTGATGGCGGTGATTCCCAATGGCGGAGGTACTCGGAGAAGGCAAGGCGATGACCGGGGTATTCGGGCGGCAGCTAGGGTTGTGGAGGCATGACGTTTGACGAATGAAATTCAAAGCGTCAGGGTCCATTGATTATATACCCATTGCTGTCGGTGACACCGATTGTCACAGCCCTACTTTCACCTTGCTTGACATTGCATTCATGCATGCATTTAAATTTTGAATGAAATTGAAATGAGGATTTGGTCAAGCCTCAGAAATAAGTTTTTTGCCAAAATAAGCATTATAAAAATTGCTTCAGCAGATCCAAGAAAATGTTCCTAGTGTTCAGATAAAATATTGGCATGATGTGAAAATGTCAATCAATATTTTGGGATCTCAGAAACATTTTATCTTGGGCTTTTGAATTAATCAAACAATTATTTGCATTGGATTATATTTACTATATATAAAATATAGATCCAAATAACCTTGAAAATTATTGTGTGGCTTTGTACACGTCCAACATAGTCCACAGATATTAGGGGAGTGAGCCTAGCACAACTAGTTGGGGGAGTGGATGTGCAAGCCCAACACGTGAGTTCGAATCCTCACGAAGGTAAATTTAGGTTCCTATTTATTCTTGAGGACCAGGCTCTCCCGGTACTCACGCATTTATTGAGGACTAGGCTTGGTGTATAACCGAGACGAAAAATCCTAGTACTCATACTTAAAAGGCTCTATGCATCCCTAGTTGGTGCAGAGGCCATGGAAGTGAAATTCTCCCCCATTTTAAAAGGTCCAACTATGGTTGTTCAAGTTGTTGGACTCAGCATGCCACTCCATATTTCCTTTCATACGTTTCTCAGGTGGTACCAAGAATATTGTCTGTTCCAAAGAGGTTTGGAATGTGTGTATGGACTTCATGGAAGATAATTTCAAGAAGTTGCTGACTCACTCCTCTTAGGAGGTTTGCCACAGTCAGTCCCAGGACATGATCTATACTGTTTCCTCGGAGGGACAAGGGGCAGCATCTCGCATGAAGAGACCAAGGGCACCTTTGGATGTATCTACTGTCTGCAGAAGTGCAAGGTCCACCAGGTTCTAGGGATTCAAACCATCCTCCATGGCTGATTCAAAAAAGAAGATTTCTCATGTCAATCTAAGGTGTTCTCCTGTGTTTAATGACTAGGATGCTCCTGATGCAATGGAGATAGTTGCGGATCAGATGGTAATACCCCCACGTACTCCCATTACTACTTTCAATTGGTTCTGTTCAGTGTGGAATTCCCAGGGAGGAATTGACGGTGGAGATCCTGACGAACCAGCAGATGCAGGCCCAGATAGAGGCTTAGGAGGACATGGACATGGCTCCCTAGTGGTCCGGGTGATCCATTATCTCTTATTTGAATTATCTTCATTCCCGCCATTTATCTTGATGTTGAATGTTGCTTGGAACATTTTGTGTTTGAATATGCGTGGTATGAATGACGACTCCAAAAGTTTGTCCTTGCGCAAAAAAATAGATGAATCAAACTGCTTGATTATTTTCTTACAGGAAACCAAATAAAAGGATTTTGATCAATCTTTCATATGAAAATGTTGCCCTCGCAGATTTGATAAATATGAATTTGTTCCTTCTTTGGGAGCCTTACGTGGACTGATCATTTATTGGTGCAGTAGCCATTTCTCGGGTGTGGTGTTACATAAATTCTCTTTAGCTCCAACTGTAAAATTCACCTCAGTTCACTCCAATCGATAGTGGTTGCTCACAAATATATATGGCCCATGTACAGGCCCGGGAAGGCAAAATTTCACTCAATGGTTTGAGGGGATCAGTATTGAAATCGATGACCTATGGGTCTACATGGGAGACTTTAACTTCATTCGTTCTCTATACAATTGTAATCTCCCAGGTGGTAACATTGATGATATTATTAAATTTAACAAAATTATTAGTTCTTTGGCCCTGATTGAGATCCCAATAAAGGGTAGAAAATATACTTGGAGTAATATGCAAGAAAACCCACTCCTAGAGCAATTAGATTGGTTCTTTACAACTCCTGAGTGGACTTCACAATATCCTAATACAATGGTGAAACCCCTTGCAAAGCTGGTTTCTCATCATACTCCATGTGTAATGGCTATCTAGATGTCCATTCCACAGTGCAACTTATTTAGATTTGAGAACTTTTGGCCACAATGTCTGGGATTCATGGAGACCGTGAAGAAGTCTTGGGATAGACCTATTAAAGCAGCTTCCTCTACCACTCGCATCTTTGCTAAACTGAAACGATTGAGGTATGCACTCAAGAAGTGGAGTAAGAAACTTTCTAAACATAAACTCTTAATTGAAAATTGCAATACGCAACTACTTCATTTAGACAGTTTGGAAGACCTTCATCGGCTATCCTTGCCTGAATCCAATTTCAGGATTATTCTAAAATATCAGTTGATGAAATTGCTAAAATATCAAAGTGCATATTGGAAGAAACGATGCACTTATAGATGGGCGGTTGAAGGTGAAGATAACACTAAGTATTTTCAGGCAAGGGCGAGTGAGAGGTATAGACGTAATATCATCCCATATCTAATACTGACAGATGATACGACTATTGAAAATCATGAGGAAAAAGCTACTGCCTTTTTCAATGTTTTAAAAGTAGAATGGGAGTGGTCACAGACACATTTGCTGAGTTTGAGCTCCAGGATCTAGTGCAAAGAGTGGAGGGTCTGGAAGAACTGTCCGCTCCCTTCACTCATGAGGAAATAGATAGAGTTATCAAAATCATACCTTCTGATATAGCACCTGTCCCTGATGGATTTAATGGACTTTTTCTAAAGGTGTGTTTGGAGATCATTAAAGAGGACTTCTACCAACTTTGTAAGGATTTTTGGGAAGGGAAAATTAACCTTAAATGCCTGAATACCTATTTGATCACTCTCATACCAAAAACTAGCTCCCCTAAGACTGTTAATGACTTCAAACCAATATCACTGCTAAACTGTGTTCTTAAAGTCTTAACAAAGCTATTAGCACAATGATTGCAACAATGTATCTTGAATATTGTGCATCATAACAAATATGGATTCATCAGATGTAGAACTATTCAGGATTGTCTTGCGTGGGCCTATGAATTCCTTCACCAATGCAAGCAGTCTCGTAAGGAAATTGTGGTCCTGAAGTTAGATTTTGCAAAGGCCTTTGATACAATGGACCACTCTTTCATCCTAAACATGCTGAGTTGCAAAGGATTCGATGCCAAATGGTGTTCCTAGGTAAAAATGATATTGGATTTAGGATCATCTTCTATTTTTTTGAATGGAGTACCAGAGAGGGAATTTCAATGCAAGTGTGGAGTTAGACAAGGTGACCCTTACTCTCCCCCTTTTATTTGTCTTAGCAGCTGATTTGTTGCAATCAATGGTCAATAGAGCATGGGTTGAAGGACACATATCACTACCAATTGATCAACCTGCTTCGGAGCTTTATCCTGTAATCCAATATGCCGATGATACATTGCTTATTCTCCCTGCAGAAAGTACAGAGATCAGAATCATTAAGAAGCTGCTCGATGTGTATGCTAATGCCACGTGACTTAAGATTAACTTCTCTAGATCATAGCTAATGCCCATTAATGTCAACCAAGATACAACTAATGAACTGGCCTCAATACTTGGTTGCCAGGTGGGCTCCATGCCCTTCACCTATCTAGCAGTATCGAGGGCACAACAAGACCTACAGTGTTGGATTTGATGCCGCTCGTTGATTGTATAGAGCGTAGGTTAACAAGCACAACAATTTGGCTTTCGTATGGGGAAAGAGTGCACCTCATTAATTAAGCTTTGTCATCACTTCTCTCATTTGCTATGTGTGTGCTAAAATTGCCCACTAAAATCATTGATATATTTTATAGATCTAGAAGACATTCCCTAAGGAGGAAAGTGGCAGACAGAGACGCAAAAACACATTCCCTAGCAGCATGGGATCTAGTTTGTAGACCAAAGGACAAAGGAGGATTGGGTATCATAGACCTAAAAATACAAAACAAGGCTCTACTACTGAAATTCCTCCATAAGTTATATCATAAGGTGGATACTCCCTAGGTCATGTTGGTTTGGAATGCATATTATGACATGACGCCACCACATGTGTTGCCAGTTTTGGGGTCCTTTTGGTGGAAAGATATCCTATTCCTTTCGCACATCTTCAGAGGGGTTACAACTTGCATTCTGACTTCGGGTGACACCATCCTACTTTGCAAAGACCAATGGCACAATGAGGAGGTATAGCAGAATCCCTTGAACACTTATTATCTTATGCAACAAATGAGGATGTATCTCTTGCAAAATTCAAGATGGACGCAGACCCTGCATCCAACTTCCATTTACCTCTATCACGTGAAGCACGACTGGAACTGGATGACCTAATGCTCACCATAAACAAGATAATGCTAAACCCTTTAACAGTTGATGATTGGATGTACTGTTGGGGAGAGGTACAATTTAAACACAAGCGTTTCTACCGATATATTTTCAGACATGTGCAGGCGCCAAAATACCTAACAAGCATATAGAAGTCAAAGTGCTTGCCCAGACATAAAGTTTTCACTTGGCTGCAAAGAATGGATAGACTCAACACAAGGGCTCTATTAGCAAGAAGGCATTTTGAGATAGGAGATGATCACACCTGTGTGCTACGTAATGAAAATGTGTTGGAAACTAATCAACATCTCTTCTTCCAATGTGCATTCGCAACTAGCTGTTGGGAAAAACTTGGCATCACATGGGACACGACCCTAGAGGTGCAGACAAGATTGTATGTGATGGAAAACAGATGGGCCAAACTTATGTTCAAGGAAATTTGCATATTACCCACATGGAACATTTGGAAGCAACGCAGCCGAAAGGTGTTTGATGGTGTGATGGCAACACAATAGGACTGGCTTAGGATGTTGAAAGCAGATTTGGAGATCCTGAAATTTAGACTCAAGCCTGACAAGTCTACCTTTATAGATAGGTTTCTTCCAACTATCCACTTGTAACTGCATCTGTACACTCGCTGCTTGATCCTTGCTGTTGTTGTGTGGATTTGTAATCTCTTGTAAATAGCCACCATTTAATATAGCAATAGCAGGAGGCTCTCTTGCTATTTTAACCTGTCAATAAAAAGTCCACATGTATTTTCTTAGGTTTCTATAAATGGTTTGACATTTTTAACAAACCAAACAAATCTTAGAAAAATAGAAAAACCCAACAATAAAAGAAAAAAAGAGAAAAATCTCACTTGTAGCTTACCTGGCCCAGAAGGGAGGCGACCCACCTGGCCAAGTGGCCAGTCATCCCTGACCTCCCGCCAGGAGGACAGGGACACGAGCCCGGTGCATGCGGCCACACGCGAGGCCACCTCATGCCTCCCTGCTTGCCTCCCCTCCGTCCTGGCATTGCCATGCACAACCCCTCGGCCTCCCCACCCCTCTCGTGCTCATCTCCCTCTCCTGCTACTCTCTCCTATTGCAACCGCTCGCGCCCATCACCGCCGGTTGTTGCACGCATAGTCACCGCCGCTGTTTCGCCACTCCTTGGAGCCCCTCGGGTCTGCGTCGACCTGCTGCGTGTCCCCAACGAAGGAACTGAGCCGGTTCGCCCGTATCTTTGCCATCATCACCAATTTCCATCGCCAGCCTCCGGTGCATCACCATCAAATTCGTGGCCACAGGACCACCCCAAGCTCGAAGTTGCCTCTATTTGATCTGTGGTGAGCTGCTGGCCCGTTTCCCCTACCCCTGTTGCCCTAGCACCCCATAGCTAGATCCACCACCGTGGCCGAAGCCCGAGCATCGTCATGGCCTGAGCTTGTTGCCGGCACCACCATGGGGCACCCCAGCCCTTGTTTTTGCTGCCAATCGACGTGTCTTGTCGTGCTAGTTCTGCAGAGCCCAAGCACGCATTTGGAGGCCGCCGGCATCGGCCGGCCGATGATCGCCGTCATGCCGGATTAGTGTCGCCAGTTAACCGGAGGTTGACCCCCTGTTAACCACTAATTGCCCCCCTAAGACTGACAAGTGGGGCTAGTTCCCCTAATTGAACCGTTTATTTTTTAATCCGGAAGTGGTGTCATTAATGATATATATTTAACCCAGTGCCTATGACAGGATGGACCCACATGCCAGTTTTGACTGGTGTTGACCTACTGACGTCATGGTGTTGTCATGCTGGTGTCATTAATGATTTCTAGAATAAAAATAATCTAGGAAAATCCAGAAAATGCTTTAAACTTGGAAAATTCATAGAAAATAACGTGTAACTCGGACTGAAATAATTTATATATGAAAAATGATCAGACAAATCCAATGAATCTGTTTATGCCATGATCATGCATGTTTGAGCAAGTTAACATAACCAAGTAGGACATTTTATGATTAGGGAAAATTGGATAATTAGTTTTGGATTGGAATTTGATATATATATTTGAACTCCACCTCAGTTAACTTGGATTAATGTTGCATTAGGTCAATTCAGCACCTTAACATGCCATATCATACATCATGTTTGTTGCATCCCATTGAATGTTATTCTTTTGTTGTTTGTTGGTGTTAGTTCCCTCTCGGTAGACGTTATTTCGATGTTGAGATCGATGCCACCGGTGAAGACTCATTGTTATCTTCAGAAGTGTCAGGCAAGCAACCCTCCACCCTTGAGCATATTCGAAACAATCCCACTCTCTCGCTCTCGCTCTCATTTCAATGCATGAGGACAATGTGATTCAACTGCTACTTGTGTTGTAGTAGATGAACCCACTCCTTTGCATGACCTATCATTGTCACAGTATATAGCTAAACCAAGCAACCTAGCATACCTGGTAGATGCTTGAGCCATGTTGTGCTATAGTCCTGTTATGCTTGCTATTCTTAGAGTTGTGTCAGGTCTGATTCATCTGGGTGATGAACCGGAGTGAAATGGATGTGTCCTGATGATGAGTGTTAAGTGTTGAACCCGTTTTGGTAAAGGTAGCGATGAGAGAGCATGTAGGAGTACATGGTGGGTTGTCTCATTGAAGCCGCTCATAGGAGTTGAGTTCCGTGTTTGTGTTCCAAGACTAGCTACTACCGCACATTGGGCCCGAAACCAATCGACCCTCTCGGCCTATTAACCTACCCTATTCTCGGTCCAGGAGTTGTAGTTGTTCGAAACGTTGATAGGTGTGGCATGGCCTGCGAAGTGGATGAACGGCCCAATCGGGACCGGCTTGTCGCCCTGCTCACAACATTTGAGGCCATGTTGGAAACCTCGGCCGGACTTCCATTATGGGTTCCAACTCAGATAGGCGACTGCCTTGGACGTGAGTCTTTGAAGGTTAACGTCCGTGGCTGACTCCCTCGCTGGGCTTCCGCTTAAAGGTTGCCAAGGTGCCTTTTTACGTGCACATGGTGCTAAGTGGCGGGAGGATGTGTGACGAAGTACACTCCTGTAGGGTAAACAATCTATTTGAATAGCCGCGTCCTCGGATATGGTCTACTTGGAGACTTGCGTTGTTCATAGATAACTTTAATTGGATACTTTAAAATGCTCCAGATAAGTGTGAGTGCTATAGATGACTCCTCATCGGAAGTCGAGAGAGGATCCATAGTGGTGTATTGATCTGGTGAATATGTGGACTCATGTGTGATACGCCACCTCAAAGAAAGTATTCATAAACGTAGTACAGGTTAGCCAAGAGTCAAAGATGGTTTGGTGCAATAAACCCCACAACCCCCTTTGTTGAAAATCATGCATATGTAGATAGTTCTGATGTAAGTCTTGTTGAGTACCTTTGTACCCACATTTGCTTATTTATGTTTTTGCAGATGAGACTAAAGTCTCTTTAGTGATTCTTATGACGGGAAGTTCAATGTTGACCGGATTAGCTTGGGAATCCCAGATAGAGGTATGGCTCCTTTGGTAGGGTCGTTGTAGCTTTTCAGGCTCCTCCAGCCACTTTTAGTAGATGTTTGTACCCAGACATGTTTTGCTTCCGCCTGTTGCTTGTATGACTTGAGTGTTGGGTTGTTTGACCCCTGTTTGTAATATCACACTATGTTGGCTCTTATGAGTCCTAATAAATACTTGAGTCATAGAGTTATATTGTGATGCCATGTTGTATCTACGCATATCATGCATAGTGCATGTATGTTTGAAATGCATTGGTATGTGTGGGATTCGACACCTAGTTGTGTGCCTTTAGTAGTCTTCTTTACGGGGAAATGCCTCTGTGTCTTCCAATGAGCATTGGTAGCTTGCTACTGCTCCGGACACATTGATTGAGAGGCGTGTATCCTTCTTTGGTGTTTTGTCTATCCCTTTGGGGAAATTTCTCGAAGTGTAATGGAGTCCCTATGGCCTGCTATGACTCGTCTACGTGCAGTGATGACATTAATGTCCCACGGCATAATGGAGCCCTTGTAGCTTGCTATGACTTGTCTACACAAGCTGATGACCGACACCTACACTGCTGGGTTACGTATGCTTGTCCCTGTACGATTGTGCCACTTGGGTCTATGACTAGTCATCTTGACCCGGGTTCTTTGACATGTGAAAGCTAGCGACATGTTCATATCCGTGAGCCAAAAGGCGCAAACAGTCCCGTCCAAGGTAAGGCGGCAGTCGTGTGTTACGGTGCGTGAGGCCGCAAAGTGGTGTGACATGTTACAGGCTGGATTCATATGTCTTAGGACCAGGGGCCTGACAGCGTTGGTATCAGAGCTTGACTGCCTATAGGACTACCAAGCCAAACTGGTCGATGTTAAGTCTAGAACTGCTTTTGTTATATGAGGGAATTGATTGTGGAAGGGAACTAAGATTCTTTTTACTCCTTTCCTTGTGTCATTCTAATTCTGAGTCACCCTCTTTTTTTCTACGGGGATTAAAGCTAGGATTTCTAATCTATCTATCAGGATGACGAGTTACTATGCTGGAGACCTATAGGAAAGTTGTTGTCTTCCTGGATCAGTGTCTCCATAAGAATTCCATCTTATGTTGTCAGTTTTCTTGTGCAGGCTACCTCCTATTTCATGCCCGTACAACCGTTATGTTGTCTAAGTTATGCAATGTTTGTAAATTATCTAATGCAATTGCAAAACTCTTTCATCTTGAGTCAATGTCTTTCGGCCAAACAAAGCACACCAATTATCGTGTTGAGGTACCCCATTACCTTGACGAATTTGTTGAAGTGTTAGGAAACCAAGTCATATCAGTGAACCACCAATAGTCTAGTTGTGTTTTTTGTTTCCAGTGTGATAATTCTGGCCATCGTTATCGAAAGCATCCCTCGGTGCTAATTAGTTACTAGGTATTCTAAATCTGGGTTCTTAAACCCAAGGATCATTCTGCTCACTCCTATTTATAGTGTTTTCTCGTTCCTTCAGGATGATTAGTAACCTTGTTCTAGTCTTTGGGGTCCCTGGTATATCATTCTTCCAATACCATGAACCATCACGACAGAAGTTCTTTGTGGACTAAAGATCACAACAAGAGTGCTCTTGACGAGTTCTCTGTTTCATAGTTGTGACTCTGTCAATTCTACTTTTCTACATGGGTTATCCGGAAGAAATATATTAAACTCGTTCGACATGCTAACCTATGCATCTACAACTTAGAAAAATCATGTGCTCTTGAGTTGTCTATCCTCAATTGTACTCCGACCTTTATCTATCAGGGGATAGGCAAGAGTAATTGTGCATTCGTATTCATCGATGCATAATATTCTTGTGGTCTGTCAGGACATTCTATTTTAGAATGCCTAGGAGAAACAAACTAGAGTACCTCCTCTAGAAGTTCTTTGTGGACTAAAAATCACAACAATATTGCCCTCGAGCTTAATAACATATCGATGGTCCGTTATTTTCCGAATATCTTCTCGTAAGCATTACCAGGTTGTTCCCCGACTGTTATGTTGAGTTCGTGATCAAGTTGGTTTCCTTATAAACCACCCCTTCTCTAAGACTCTGTGTTGGATACCCTGAGCTAGTTGGTTAAGCAAAACAACAACTTGGAGAGTTGGAAGATAAAAGCTTGATCTAACTGAGCTCATGTCAAGGGGATATCTTTGGTTTGTGTGGGTGTGTTAAAGAAGGATGATATCTTCACCGATTGATCTTCGTGATCAATTGTTGCATTTATTGTCTTGTTCAATATCTGATTTGAGCATGGGCTATCGTAAAATGAGATTCAAAACCAATGATTATCGTAATGTTGTTTACTCGTGGATGTTTCCTCGAGCATACACCATTACATCTTTGACTGACCAATGCTATGACCTTGTTCACATAGTTATGGGATTCCATCTTCATGTTTATTTTTATGAATTGTTGTTGAGCCCATCAACAACATACTTATCTCCTCCATAACTCATGATGAACATAAGCTAGTATTGGAAAATTTTGTAGGCATTATCTTCAAGTCTCATTCCCGAAGTATATGTATGGTGTAAGAAGTCACTTCCCCTAGTTCACATGTACATGATGCAAGTTGCTGCTGTGAATTCGAGATAAGTTATTTTGTTCCTTTGGAATCATCCCAAGCCAATCATGCATGTGCAAAGTATTCTTTGGGTTGATAGACTAGTCATCTACAGTCCATATGTATTCCTAGCACACTAATCCACTGATTGTCTTGTTCAAGGTAAAGAAGTTCCTTCTTCAGATACGGATCTCCGAGTGCTCCTCACATAGAGTGATCGAAAAGTACTTGTTAAAATTTTGTGATGCAGCATGAATAGAGTATGAGGTGAGAAAGCATAGATAGCTAAAGGAGTGGTCCTAGGCATTGTTGTATATCCAATTGGCAAATAAAAATTAAAAGCCAAATAGCAACAATTGGATATCCTCGAATGAGTAAATAAATGCAGACCAACATGCTCACTCAATAAGATGTCAAACGAAATCATGGCAAACATGCACAAACACAATAGCATCTAACAAGCACTTTGGCGACAATGGAGTCATCTATATATGAGTATATTGACTTAGGAGCCAAGTAAGAATGATCATAGGTCATACTCATCGTTTAAGCACAAGTCGGGTTACCACTTTTACATAAGGCATTTAATGTTTTCACATTCTTATGAGATGTTTTGACTCAAGTCTTAGAGTAAAGCTCCCCCTTGATGTGGCATACCCTCATAGGAGGGACAAACTAACCTTGGGTTTTGTCAATGAAGACTTCATGTTGGTGAGGTAGTGGTGAATGCTCAAAGTTGAAGAAGATCGCCAAGAGTTTGGAGCATCCTTGTTGTTTCATTACTCTTCTCACCTACATGGGTTAGTCCCAACACACAAGCGACAAATACAAGGATATCTATGGACATGGAGTGCAAAGCATATGTGATGATATCCATTGATTTGTTGATTACCTTGTCCCTTGCTTACCTTTGAGGGAATGTGTGACTCCTTGAACTATTGCATAATGTTGATTTTGTTTGCAAATAGTTCTTGCCAATAATGAATATGAGTGAATTTCATTGGCGGAGTCACCCCTCAGGAACTTTCTACTTTGTCCTTTTGCGGACCCACAGCAAGTTGATGGGGATCCTTGGTGTCATAGTAGCCTTTGTAGAAGTTGAGCTTGAAGTAGCCTTGGGAACCCACTTCACCAATGCGTGTTCTTGTCCTTGAGCTTGGTGTCTTGTGGTGGAAAGTCATCTTGAGATTTTGTTCCCTTGGGAAGAGTATTTTTATACTTATCCTTTTGAGGAACAAACTTGGGATTGGGGTATCGATCTTCTTCCCATTCAACTCCATTAGCGTTGAAGTAGCCAACACCACAATTCTTCCGGTATCCTCTATGCTTGCGTACAATCTCTTAAAATTGTTTGCACCCTTCAAGACTCTTGTAGATACCTTTCTCTATAATCGCTTTCAAGACTTCATTTTCTTGCTCAAGTGTAACTTTGCTAAGAGAAGAGTTAGTGGGATCAAGAGAACAACTAGAAGTAATATCATTGGATTTATCATTTTTATTGCTATTAGTTGAGGAACCTTTCTTTCCTTTGTTACTAGCTTGCTTAGACTTAACTTGAGGCATCAATGTAGATAAGAGAAGTCATTTAGCTAGATAAGAGGAAGTCTTCTTTTGAAGATTATCATTGATAGCTTTAAGGAACTCATGCTCTTGCTCAAAATTGAGCTTCTCGAAGCATAGCTTCTCATGTGTCCTTACAAGCTCTCTATGATCTTATAGAGTTGACTCGTGAGCTAACTTAAGAGTTTTTAGTTCCTGAGTTAGTCGTTCTATTTCCAACTTATCATCAACACACGACTTATCTACACTAGAGTGAGTACTAGAAAGTTCATTTTGACTATCATTACTAGATTTGTCAAATAGGAAGTCATCTTCAATTAACAAGTCATCTTCATCACTATTGAAATCAAGATACTCAGTGTGTGATACCTTGGGGCCTTTAACCATGAAGCAACTTCCACTCCCTTTGTTTGGTGAATCAAATAGACCATAGGAGTTGGTAGTCACTAGCGCAAGTCTGGCAGCACCTTCATCTTGACTATAGTCGGAGTTGGAGTGATAGCTTCTCTCAAAGTGGTTGTTGGATTCGGAGCCCGAAACCAATTCACCAACATGAGCTTGATGTTTCCTTCTTGAGTAGCTCTTGGTGTGCTTGTCCTTCTTTGCTGAGTCCCTACTTCTCCTTGAGGGTCTTCGTTCATAACGATCATCTCTACTCCTTTTCTCTCTTCGAGGTGACTTGTCTCTTGAGCTTCATCTTCTTCGTGCCTCTTCCTTTCTCTTGTAAGGAGTCGTGCACTCACTGAAGTAGTGTCCGGGCTTCCCACAATTATAGCAGTTTCGGTCACGACTTGACGAACGCTTCTCTTCATATCTTGAGTTGGAGCTTCGATCTTTTCTTGTATTCTTCTAGAACTTGTTGAATTTCTTGACCATGAGGCTTATATCTTCATTTGGGACAAGCTTGTCTCTTGAGGTAGTGGGAGCATCACTTTTGGCTTTGTAAGCACCGCTAGACTTGTGGTGAAGCTCTTCCTTGTCTTTGAGTGTCATCTCATGAGCAACAATTCTACCAATCACTTCCGTTGGCTTGAGATATTTGTAGTTGGGCATCATTTCGATCAATGTGCAAACAGTGTCATATCGATCATCCAATGCTCGAAGTATCTTCTTGATGATGAATTTGTCAGTCATTTTTTCGCTTCCTAAGCCGGAAATCTCATTGGTGATGAGAACTAGCCTAGAGTACATCTCAGCGACTCCTTCACCATCCTTCATCTTGAACTTGTCAAGTTGACATTGAAGAACATACAACTTGGATTTTCTCACAGATTCAGTTCCTTCGTGCATATCAATCAAAGTATCCCAAATCTCTTTTGCATTCTCAAGATGGCTGATTTTGTTGAATTATTTGGGGCATATGTAGTTGAAGAGAATGGCGCATGCTCGAGCATTCAGTTGCAACATATTCAACTCATCCGCGGTCACTTTACGGTCAGGTTCCCTTCCTTCCGCAAAGAATTCACCTTGCATACCAACACGAACAACAGCCCAAACGGTGGGGTTATGACCAAGAAAATGCATTTTCATTTTGTGCTTCCAACTAGCAAAATTTGTTCCATCAAAGTACGGACCTCTACGGTGATAATTTCCCTCACTAGACGCCATACTTCTCCTAGGTTGTGAGACCAATGCAATGGAGACCAATGCTCTGATACCACTTGTAGGACCGAAAGTATGTCTCGACGGGGTGATTAGACTACTTGACCAAATAAAAAACTACTTTTCCCCAATTTTAATTCTTGGCAAATTTTAGTATTCATAGTATGTCAAATAAACCATACACATGCATGTCTAAGAGTATAGCAGCAGAAAGTAAAGACAAGCATGTAAGTAAAGAGAGGGTAGGAAGATCAAACCCAATTGGTGACACGATGATTTTTCCCATGGTTCCGATAGGTGGTGCTATCGTACATCCACGTTCATGGAGTCTTAAACCCATGAAGGGTAACAGTCACGAGAGTCCATGGAGGGTTCCATGAAGAAGCAACCATGACTATACCATGACATCTTTCGTCCATGGACGACTAACCTTACTCGGGGTAGATCTTCATGAAGTATACGATCTCCTTGCGCTTAAAAACTTCTTGGTTCACTCCACAACACAAAGTAGGAGGATCCCAAGCGACACCTAACCAATCTAGGAGGCACCACCCTCAAAAAGGTAATAGGCTCGGTAATGACAATGAACTCCTTGCTCTTGTGCTTCAAGATGATAGACTCATCAACACACAATCACTCTCTCATAGATTTGGCTTGCTAGAAGAGATGGGATTGGTGGAAAGCAACTTGGGGAGGCTAGAAATCGAGATCCATATGGTTGGAGTGGAAGATCTTGACCTCAACACAAGGGTAGGTGGTTCTCTCTCAAAAAACTGATAGGATAGGTATGGAATAGTTCTGAGTGCTTCTCTTTCGAGTAGGTGGTGGTTAAGGGGTATATATAGTAATCCCCAAAAATCCAACCGTTACACACAAAATGACCAACTCGGTGACACTGATGTGTTAATCTCGGTGGTACCGAAGTGGCCAAAAGGTGGAAACTTTTGACTCTCGGTGAGACCGATATAGGAAACTCGGTTGCACCGATAAGGTGACCAACGGTCAGAATGCCCAATCTAGGTGACGTCGATCCAAGAATCTCGGAGGGACCGAAACTGTGAACTTGCGTAACAGAAACTTGGCAGTCCAACTCGGTGGCATCGAATGCAGTATCGGTTGCACCCAAAAGCTAGGGTTTGGTTGAGACTGTCTAGGGTTTGGAATCGGTGGCACTAGGATGGAAATGTTGGTTGCACCAATTTTGAGTATTCGGCTTTGGACAGACTTTGGTGGGAGAGTTTGTGGGTGTTTTTGGTGACTATCAATTGTGCACATATGAGCATTTTGTTCACCAACAAAACTGTAGGATCGAAAGTAGGTCTAGAGGGGGGTGATTAGACTACTTGACCAAATTAAATATATATTTTCCCAATGTTAATTCTTGGAAGATTTTAGCATTCATAGTATGTCAAGTACACCCTACACATGCATGTCTAAGAGTATAGCAATGGAAAGTAAAGACATTGCACATGTAAATAAAGAGAGGGTAAGGAAAGGAAACACAATTGGTGACACGATGATTTTTCCCGTGGTTCCGATAGGTGGTGCTATCGTACGTCCATCTTAATGGAGTCTTCAACCCACGGAGGGTAATGGTCGCGAGAGTCAATGGAGGGCTCTACCCACGGAGGGTTCCACGAAGAAGCAACCTTGACTATACCATGACGGCCTAAGTCCACGGAGGACTAGCCTTACTCAAGGTAGATCTTCACGAAGTAGGCGATCTCCTTTCTCTTAAAAAATTCTTGGTTCAGTCCACAACACGAAGTAGGAGGCTCCCAAGCGACACCTAACCAATCTAGGAGGCACCACCCTCCACAAGGTAATAGGCTCGGTAATGTCGATGAACTCCTTGCTCTTGTGCTTCAAGATGATAGACTCCTCAACACACAATCACTCTCTCACAGATATGGCTTGGGAGAAGAGATGAGATTGGCAGAAAGCAACTTGGGGAGTCTAGAAATCAAGATCCATATGGTTGGAGTGGAAAATCTTGACCTCAACACAAGGGTAGGTGGTTCTCTCTCAGGAAACTGATATGATAGGTATGGAATGATTCTGAGTGCTTCACTCTCGAGTAGGTGGTGGTTGAGGGGTATCTATAGGCATCCCCAAAAATCCAACCGTTACACACAAAATGACCAACTCGGTGACACCGATGTGTTAATCTCGGTGGTACTGAAGTGACCAAACGGGAGCAACTTTTGAATCTCGGAGGGACCGATATAGGAATCTTGGTTGCACCGATAAGGTGACCAATGGTCAGAATGCTCAATCTCGGTGACGCCGATTCAACAATCTCAGAGGGACTAAAACTGTGAACTTGCGTAACAGAAAGTAGGCAGCCTAACTCGATGGCACCGAAAGCAGTATCGGCTGTACTGGAAGGCTAGGGTTTGGTTGAGTCTGTCTAGGGTTTGGCATCGGTGGCACCGAATGTGGAATTTTGGTTGCATTGATTTTGAGTTTTTTCCTTAGGATAGAGTTTGGTGGGAGAGTTTGTGGGTGTCTTTGGTGACTATCACTTGTGCACGTATGATAATTTTGTTCACCAACAAAACTTTACCCCCTTTTAATAGTATTGACTTTCCTATGGACTCATGGTGATTTCTCACAAATATAAAATGTATAGTCCTGTTGCTTGAAGCTTTACCAATCCATTTCCTTGTATCTTGGGGTGTTCCACAATCTCTTTCCCAACCCATCATTGAACTTTTCCTGAAATATACTTGATGGAAACATTAGTTCAATGACTTATATGTTGCTATGAATTACCAAAATATTGCTTTCAACAGGGAGCAAATTTGCTTTCAATCTCCCCTTTTTGGTAATTGATGACAACATATTGATCAAAGTTTTGACATATGGTATAATCAATGAATATAATCATTGCTTTGAGAAGTATGTGCTAAGCAAGAGCTCCCCCTAAATTTGTGCATTATTTTTTATTAGCGTTTTAATGGAAATGCACAATCAATTAGGTACATGGGGCACTTCTTCCATGTCATATACATCTTGGTGGTGTGCGAGAATAGTTAGAGTGAACATCATAGCACAACACAATCAAAAAATCTAGAAAGATCGTCTCATAAAGCATTAAGATGATAGGAAGTAGTAGCATCACACAAAAAGTGTATCACAAGCAACCAAAAGACAATTGTTTTTGAAAAAACAATAAACACAAAAACGCACTCTCACTCGAAACCTAAAGATCTATATACACTTCTCCCCCTTTGGGAACAAGTTACCAAAAAGTTCAACAACATATATCTAAGCGTTCTTGGGTTGATCTCCTACGGTTGTTGATGAAGGAGTCGAGAGAACATTGGCGGCGAAGATCTCTGCAGATGTTGTGGATGGAGTTGGTGTGGCAGCTAGAGAAACTGGAGCTGCTGGAGCAGGAGCTGAGGTGATAGCAGCAGGAGCTGATGAAGAGGGCATCGAGTCTGGAGCTGGCACTATGGCTGATCTGGCCTGAGTGGGGAATTGTGTGCCTGACCTGAGAGGCAATCCATCCTCCTCATCAAAATCATCAGAAGAAGAAGAAGCCCGAGGGATCTGCACTGAGTGAACTTTCTTCTAAAGTTCTATGACTGTCTTAGTCAACCTGTCCACCTTATCATTAAGAGTCTTGATCCTTGTTTCAAAGATCATCACAAGACTGTTCTGGTTTTCCAGAATCCCCTTAATGTCCTTCTGCATGCCCTGAACTAATGAAATCAACAGATCCATTTGCTCACTTCTGGATCTAGGAACTTGAGCACTAGTGGCTATAACTGCCTCTGCCTCTGCCTGAGCTGCAGTTGATGTGGGATTATCTGGGTCCATCGCCACAACATTGTCCTCGAGATTTGGCTATAGGGGAAAATGGGGACGATCTAGAGCAAATATGTGCTTTTCCAATTTGGAGTTGATGAGCATCTGGATGTAGGGTGCATAGCAGCAAGAGCGCTTATGATCAGCAGCAACCCTTTTAACTGTCTCAACAATCAAGACCATGACTCTGATCCTGGTGTGTCTGTCAAGGTGGATCAACATGTTGATGGAATATCCTCGGATCATCTTGTCACCTCCTAACTTGGGCATCAAGGTATGCCTCAGAATGGTTCTCATGGTGCGGAGGCCAGCCTGAAGATACTAGATGGATCCTAGCTTGTGAGACTTCTCATTGGCAGCAGGGATCTCCTTTTACATTTTGGCCATAGCATTGTGGCTCTCCTTGGATTCTGAGTAGACATCTAAATCACCATCATGTGCCTCTGGGACTCCTAGAATTGCAGCCCATTCATCAATAGTGGACTCATATCTCGCTCCTTCTGTCATCCATACAATCCTACCATCTCCATAGAAATGTGAAGTGGAGTAGAATTGCATGATCATTTCATCATTCCATGCAGTAAATTCTCTGCCAACAAACTCATCCAAACGAATGCAGTGGGAATTATCTTGGACACTTGGAAAATAATCCTCATTCTCCTTAATGAATTTCCAGTCTATATATCTCATTTCACTGACTGCTGGGCTCTTGTCTAGCAGGACTGTCTCATAGAAGTCTTGCTACTCCTTAGTGTAGAATCTGTAATCAACAGCAGACTTCTTCCTTTGGGCATATGGATCTATGGCTCTCCATGCCCTCAAACCTGAGTCCTTCCTCTTCTTCATATCTTCTGCAACTAGGTGGTTGACATCATGTACTGGAAGATGTGGTCTAAGTTTCATCAAGGTTGTAAAGTCATCATCATCCTCAACTCTGGAGGTACTTCCCTTGTTCTTTTCAGAAGCTGGAATCTGCCTGGATGTCCTCCTAGGCTTTTCAGGATCAGCTTTCTTGGATTTTGTGCTTTTGGATGTGTGAGTCTTGGGCATAGCATCAGCTAGAAGTTTTTTGGCCTTCTTCTTCGGAGGAGCCTTTGCAGCTGGCTCATCCTCCTCTTCAGCAGCAGCTGCCTCCTATGGATCTTCATACATGGATGTAGGCCTGCCAGTCACATGGATTATCCTCTTTCTGGTTCTCTTCTTTTCTCCTGTCTTCTTAGGCATAGACTTTTCTGGGGGCTCAATGGTCATTGTAGCTCTGGCACTCTCAAGTGCTCTCATAGTTTCAGGAGGTGCATATGTTTTGCTAACCACCCTCCTCGATGAGGTGGCCCCATTTGATGACTTCTTGGCTGCCTTCTCTTGCTTCTTGGCAAGAGCCTCTTCTGACACAAAGTCTGGATCTTCCTCATCTGAATCCAGCTTCTTCCTGGCCCTAGTGGCAGCCTTGGACAACCCATGGGAGCTAGGGGTGCCTGGATCTGAAAATGAACTAGGCTCTGGGCTTGTGCTTGAACTCATGTCAACTCCCTGCTCTGGTAAATTTTGACTATTTGACTTTGACATGCTGGCCCTGTGAATAGAGTATAGAAGAGTGAAATAAGATAAGTCATCACAAAATATTCAGCTGGTTTTTGAAAGTTTGAACAGAAAAATTATAGATGTAGTTCACTACAAAATTGGATTTCGGTGTCACCGAGTCAAACCTTTTGGTGCTGCCGAGACTCACAAAACCCTTAACAAAAACTTGGCAACAGTTTCGGTCAGACCTAAAACTATCACTCGGTCTCACCGATTTTTGTCCTCAATAGCACAAAGAGAAATCAGTGGAACCGATTTTTTTGACTTGGTATCACCGAGATGCAATTTACCGGGTAACTAAACCTAAAATTTTCGATTCGCTAGACTATAGAGTTCATCTTGTGGATAGAACGATCTCAGACTGTGGCAAGATACTGGTGAAACCCTAATGCGCAAGATTCGGAGGTTGGAGTGCAAGAGGGGGCCCAATCAATACCCTAGCTTGGTGATGGATCCTCTACGGCGGCAACAGGAGTGAAGATTCCATCGACGGCGGCGATTCCGAGCGGCGAAGGAGTGTAGGAAGGCAAGGGTGACGACCAGGGGTCCTTGTGCAGCAGCTTAGGGATTGGGGCATGATGGTTTCAAGAGTGAATTTTTAAACCGGCGGGACCACGGAATATATACCCTTAACTGTCGGTGATACTAATTCTAAATTTTCGGTGTCACGGAGTTTCTCAACTATTAGCTGACAAGGAAACTCGGTGTACCTGAGAATATGGAATCGGTATTACCGAGGCAAGAAATCCAGATCAACCCTAGGCATTCAGTGTGACCAAGATTTTGATGTTGGTTCCATCGAGATGCACTTGGGAGGTTTTAATGGTCAATCCTTGTCGATACGGAACTCTGAGTGCTCCACACACAGAGGGATCGAAAAGCACTTGTTCAAATTTTGCGATGCAACATGAATAGAGTATTTGGTGAGAAATCATAGATATCTAAAGAAGTGGTCCTAGGCATTCTTCTATATCCAATTGGCAAAAGATAAATCAAAAGCCAAATAGCAACAATTAGATATCCTTGAATGAGTAAATAAATGCAGACCAACATGCTCACACAATAAGATGTCAAATGAAATCATGGCAAATATGCACAAACACTATAGCACCTAATAAGCACTTTGGCGATGACAGAGTTATTTATATATGAGTATTTGACTTAGGAGCCAAGTAATAATACTTGATCATAGGTCGTACTCATCGTTTAAGCACAAGTGGGGTTACCACTTTCACATAAAGCATTTCATGTTGTCACATTCTTTTGAGATGCCTTAACTCAAGTCTTAAAGTAAAGCTCCCCTAGATGTGACATCCCCCATAATAGGGATAAACTAACCTTGGGTTTTGTCGATGAAGACATCATGTTGCTGAGGTAGTGGTGGATGCTCAAAGTTGATGAAGATCACCAAGAGTTGGGAGCATCCTTGTTGTTTCATTACTCCTCTCACCTACATGGGGTAGTCCCAACACACAAGAGACAAATACAAGGATATCTATGGACATGGAGTGCAAAGCATATGTGATGATGTCCATCGATTTGTTCAATACCTTGTCCCTTTCTTACCTTTGAGGGAATGTGTGACTCCTTGAACTATTGCAAAGAGTTGATGTTGATTGCAAATAGTCCTTGCCAATAATAAATATCAGTGAATATCATTGGCCGAGACACCCCTCAAGAACTCTCTAGTTCTTCTTCTTGGGGACTCACATTAAGTTGATGGGGATCCGTGGTGTTGAAGTAGCCACTACTGGATTTATGATCTTTGCTGTCAGCCAACTCTTTGTCGTCTGCTAGCTGACGGCAAAGAAGGTCTTTGCCATCAGCTTAAATAAAACTGACAGCAAACAAAGAGCTGACCGCAAAGATCATGTTTGCCGTCAGGCATCTCATTGCCGTCTATTAGCAGACGGCAAAGAAGATTTGCCATCAGCTAGCAGACGGCAAAGAGGAAGGGTGGCCCACTAACGAGAACCAGCTAACGGCCACTTTCTTTGCCGTCTGCTAGCAGACGGCAAAGCTTCTTTGTCGTTTGCTAGCAGACGGCAATGAAAGTGGCCAACTAACGCCCGTTCCCCCCGGCCCCACCCCACTAACTAGGCTCTTTGCCGTCTGCTAGTAGACGGCAAAGAGTTTTAACCTATATGTCAGCGCGTCCCACCACCCTCTCTCTCCCCCCTCACCTCACTCCCCCCCCCCCGTGCCACCAGCCGCCCCCACACCCCACCCCATGCACCGGCCGCCCCCGCCCCTATCACCCCCGTGCCCGAGTCCCTGCCACTGGCCACCGTCCAGGCCGCCCCGGCCACCGTCACTACCTCCGGTGAGTACCGGTCGCCCCGTTCTTTCTGTTATTATTTAGTTAGGTAGTTAATTAGTTTAGTTTATTAGGCTATCTAGGTTAGTTTATTAGGCTACTGTTAATTAGGTTAGTGCAAAAAGAAGAACAAGAACAAGAACTAGAGGAGAAGAGGAGAAGAATAAGAAGGAGAAGAAGGAGAAGAAGAAGAAGAAGAAGAAGAAGAGAAGAGCCCCCGATCCCCAACGCCACTAACGCCCCAACCTTCGACGCCACCGATCCTCGACCCCCAATGCCACCGATCCTCGACCCCCAACCCCCGACGCCACCGACCCCTGACCCCCGATCCCCGACCACCGACGCTATCGGCCCCCGACCACTAACACCACCAACCCCCGACCACCGGCGCCATCAACCCCTGACCACCAACGCCACTGACCCCCGGCTCCCGACACCATCGACCCCCGATCGCCGATGCCACTAACCCCTAATGCCACTGTCTCTCGATGCCACTAACCCCCGACCCCTGACACCTATTCTGCCTCATGTTGATCAAAAAAGGTGTTCTTCGGCCTTCGTGAGGCCGAGGAGGTCATAGTTTTGTAAATTATGAGCTAGGTCACATATTTTCCTATTTTGTTATAAAACCCATCATATTTTGTGTTGATGAGGTGAATTTCAATGTGTAGTTGTTCGACGACCTCCCCATGCATTTGACGAGCTCCCCTGTTGTGTTCGTTGGTGAGCACAAATGATATCTTCTCCCTCGGCACCCTTAAAAAATTGCTCTATTCCGGTCTTCGTGCCGATGAAACTTGCTAGCTATAGGTGTATTCAATCATCAGTATGCGTGACCAGTATGAGTCTCCCGTTCGAAAGGGTTACATCTACAAATATGCATGCATTAGCATATTTATAATCGTGATTCTTTTGAATTGTCCAACGTTATCCATGGACAGCCCGAGTATGTGTAGATTGGGTTCATTTTCCCATATGCTCTGCTCTGGATCCGATGCAGAATTTCAGTAGGGCCTCCCTGTTGTTCTCCGGGTACATAACCTCTCTGCTTATTGCCGAGATGTGTATTAGGAGAATAGCAGGGAGGTGCTACCGAAACTGTGCGTCGGATCTAGAGTAGAGCATGGGAAATCGAACCCAATCTACACATACTCAGGTGGAATTGGGACCTATCTTTACCTACTAGCATCTAAGTTGCATCGACGTAATAAAATTGAAAAACTCTATTAACTCATGAATATGGTTTGCCGAATTATGTATATATTTTTTTTGTGTCTAGTAGCTAGGCAAGATGAGTGATCGTGGGTGGATGTAAACCGGTCACACTAGTCAGAAAGACATGACCCATGACTGGATGACAAAAACCAAGGGGTTTGTGAGAGTCGCATTTGCAAATGGACAGAAAATAACCTGGTGCCCCTGTGTCGATTGCGACAACTATCATAAGAGGTTAGAGTTTGAAATGATGAAACAACTGCAGAAGTGGGGTTTTACGCCTAATTATACGGTCTGGACATTTCATGGTGAGTCTGCTCAACGTGCCAGAGCTGAGGTGGTTCGTCGTCGCACCGACGAGCATGATACCGGGATCGAAGACATGGTGCAAGACTTTGATGATGCTCGGGATTCGGATGATGGGATGGAGGAATCTGCAAAGGCCTTCTATGAAATGTTGGAGTCTTCAAAACGTCCTCTCCACGAGCACACTGAGCTTTGTTCGCTGGATGCCATTGTGCAAGCAATGGCTCTGAAGGCTCAGTTCAACCTGGGCAAAGAATGCTACGACGCGATTATGACGATATTTGGATGCTTTCTACCCAAAGGCCACGTATTGCCAGCAAACCTGTACCAGTCGGGTAAAATCCTACGTGCGCTTAAGATGCCCTATGAGAAGATGGATGCCTGTGAGAATGGATGTGCCTTATTTAGGCTTGAGTATGCGGGCTTCAACTATTGTCCCATTTGCAAGTCTTCCAGGTATGTTGTGGTAGACAATGATATGGGTGAGAACAGTCAGACCAAAATCCCAGTTAATGTTCTTTGGTATCTGCCAATCATACCAAGACTTTAACATCTTTTCATGGTCAAAGAGACGGCTAGACAGATGACATGGCATAAATTGGCAAAAGAATAGAACTAGATGCAAATGGGAATCCAATGTTGGGACACACTTCAGACGCTTTTGCATGGAAGCACTTCGATGCATTACATAGGGATAAATCAGCAGATCCAAGGCATCCTCGAGTTGCCGTCAGCACGGATGGGTTCAATGTGTATGGTATGACGACAGCACAATACAGTTGTTGGCCTGTATTTGTCATTCTACTCAATCTCCCCCCCCCCCCCGACGAGATTATGAAAAGAAAGAACATTTTCCTGACATTGATAATTCCAGGGCCCAAATATCCGGGGAAGAATATGAATGTGTACATGTATCCGCTTAAGGATGAATTGCAAGAAGCCTGGGATAATGGTTTCAAGACATACAATGCCGCTACCAAAAAGAACTTCAAAATGCATGGGTGGTACATGTACTCATCGCATGACTTGCTGGCGTATGCGCTATTCGTTGCCTGGTGTGTGCATGGAAGGTTCTCGTGCCCCACATGCGAGGCAGCTCTTGAGTTCCATTGCCTGGAGGCGAGTCGCAAGTTTTCTTGCTTCGACATGCATAGACAGTTCCTGGATCCTGACCATAAGTTCAAAAAAGACAAGAAGAATTTGCCGCATGGGTATGCAGCGAATCTAAAGAGGGGACTAAGTTTCCCTCATAGCCAGCCTTTGGCTTCCTCCAGTTCTTCTTTCCTTTCACAAAAAATGCAGTTGATGTTCCCCAATGGGTATGCAGCGAATCTAAAGAGGGGACTAAGTTTTGACAAATTGAAAATATTTGGTCTCAAGAGTCATGATTGGCACATATGGCTTGAGCGGGTAATGCCGATGATGTTGCGTGGCTTTATCCCTGAGGATGAATGGCTAGTACTGGTAGAGATGAGCTATTTCTTCCATGCTCTTTGTGCGAAAGAACTATCGCCTCACGTGCTAGACGAACTAGAAGAGTTGGCACCGGAGTTGATCTGCAAGTTAGAAAAGATCGTTCCACCGGGCTTCTTTAATCCAATGCAGCATTTGATTTTTCATCTCCCGACCGAGGCAAGATTAGGGTGGGCGTGCAAAATCGTTGGTGCTTCACAACTAAGAGGATGTAGAAGACACTTCAGGCAAAATGTAAAAATAAATGTAGAGTTGAAGCATCGATGGCCGAGGCATTCATTATTGAGGATGCGGCAAACTTCGTGACAGCACACTACAAAGCCAATAATTGTCATTTGCATAATCCAAAGGCTCGGTACAATGATGGCGACCATGAAAAAGGTCGATCCAACCTTAGCCTATTCAAAGGGAAGCTCACACCAGCCGATGCTTCGAAAGCAATAGCGTTGGATCTCGAAGAATGGTGGACCATTTCGTTGTATATCTTCAACAACCTAACAAAAGTGCAGCCGTACATCGAGTAAGTTCTCGGTACATTGTTTCGCAACTTCTAATTCCTTTGGAATGCTCTTATTCCTGGATATGTGATACAGTCGATACATCGCCAAATTCTCGGATGGAGCGGTGATCCAAAAGGATTCCATCGAAGAGTATGAGCTTCTGGCAAAGCCTGGAGGCGGCTATCCCGGTTTCATCTCTTGGTTCAAGCAAACGGTAATTTCCATTAGACGATTTCATTTCTTCGTCTAGTTTGCGGCTAATGCAACAATCCTTTCGTATTAAACTTGTAGGCTAATGCAGAGTCTATGGACTCCGAATTGAGACAAGTCGCTAATGGTTTTGACTATAAGGTCCATTCATTTGACAAATACGACATCAACGGGTATCGCTTTCGTACTTTTGGCAAAGAGCTATCTATGGCAGATGGAAAGTCTACAAATTGTTGTGTCTCCGATGTCGGTGAAGGAGGGGTCGAGTATTATGGAAGAGTTGAAGTAATTTATGAACTTACATTCTTTGGTGAAAACCCACCAAACATCGTAGTCTCCAAATGTTATTGGTTCTAGACGAAGGAGACTAGAAGGACTCATGAACATATAGGGCTAGTCGAAATCAAACAAAGCACCCATTTAGATGTTCCCGATGTCTATATTATGGCTCAACATGCGACCCAAGTTTTCTATCTGTCAATGCTTGACCGATTGCATAAAGGAGGCCTTCCACATGTTGATGCATTTATTGATGATGCTGATGAGCACGTCATTACTGATAGTGGCGATGATTATGCATTTATTGATCCCGAAGCATATATAGTTGATAAGATTAATATTAGTAATGTCAGGTATTTAATTATTATTATGTACATATATATTATTAATTAGTTCATGTTATTAGGTATTCAATTTTTTTCTGTTGAACTAATTTCGTTCACTTTTTGTCATTACAGTTGTTGACAGATGGTGGGCGCGGGTCAAGAGCGCTCTAAGCCTCCTTCCTCGGCACGTGCTGGGAGGGGTGCTATTATTCCTCCCCAGCAACTCCGAAGAGCACTGGTACATAGGACGCAGACACTGGCGGGCATTTCTTCTTCGACCGGGAGAGGTCGGGGGAAGACGAAGAGAGGTGCTAGAGGTAGGAAGGCTGCTGCGCCTTCTTCACCGCCACCCCCAGCTGATTCTCCAGACCATAGGAGTGCTCTGTCTCAGGTGGACCCGTCTTGGACTCCGGTCGCCAACCCTCGCCGCCGAAGTCTCGGACCCGTCCCTTACCCGTCTTGGAGTCTCTAGGAGATGTACGTGGCTGCCTCGGCCCCGCTAGAGGAGAGGGTTGATGGTGTCTTGTGCGAGACGGTGGCCGACATTGTGATCCAACAGTTTTGGGTAATTTCTCCTTTACAGAATTAAAAATCAACTGCACCTAGTGATGGTACTAATTAGTGTTGTCTTGTTTTATTGCACACCTTCTACAGGTGTCTTGAGGAACACGAGGCGGACGCGGGTATTGATCTCATAGCCGAGTGCAAGCGCCTACTTCAGAACTTATGGCACGAGGCTCGGGTGCAGGTTATTCGAGACTACTATGCCTCGACTAACATTAAGAAGTGCCGCAAAAAAATTCTGAGTAAGAAGAAGTACATGAAGGTAATTACCTATTCTTAATGCCTTGTACTTACTTTCCTTGATTTGATTCGTAAGCGTAGCGCTGACATTTCTCTTGTCTAACTTAGGTTCCCCCGAGATGGTGTGCAGATAGGATGGACTGTTGGGAGGCATTGGTGTATGAGTGGTGCTCTCCCAAATGGCTAGCCAACCACAACAAGGCTAAGTATAAGCATGCCCAAATGAAAGGTGTGCCACACCATCAAGGGAGCTCCAACTTGTTTGAGTACAGGGATCACTGGGTATGTGGTTTGCTTCACGATTCATGCAATTTCATTCTTCATGCTAGCTTGAGCCCTTAACTAATATTTTGTTCCTCTCTTTTAGGCGCGACACAACAGAAGGAGGTGCCACCGCTGTTCGACCTCTATGCCATGGCCCATACTGCCCCGTACAAGAAGGCCAAGGCCTTCTCTGAGGATGACCTCGATCATCCAGAGAGCTTCAGCAACATCTCCTCCCACAATAAGCTCATGAGGTATAGAGATGAGGGGAAGGCGAGGAAAGGGGAGGACTTCAAGCCAAGCCCGAGTCCTTTTGATCTAGAGATCGTGATGATATCTGGTGGCGGGAGTCCCCATGGCTCGATAGCCATGGGGGATGGACTGATATGTTGTCCTAGAACTCTCCCGGAGATCAAGAAGCGTTAGACGAGCTCCGATCCGGAGATAAGGCCTCGTCCATGGCCAATGGAGCTCGCCATCGAGACTAGGGCCCAGGAGCTTCTGGCGGAGGCAAACAGGCAGGCAGCACAGAGGGAGAGGGACCTGGAGGAGAGGATGACTAGGCTGTTGGAGGAGGAGAGGAACCGGAACGACGCGTCTCACCGGGCCTTATACGAGCTCCTCGTGGTAAGTTTCTCCTGCATATTAGCCAAATCATGCACGTAATGTTTGTTTCATCACTAACTAATATGACTGACTCGTGAAAATAAAATATGCAGACCGTGTGTCAGAACAATGGTCAGACCCCTCCGTCAATGCCCCAGATTGGTATAGCACCCACGGTGAGTTTCAATTGAATGGTCATTAGTTACTAGTATTCACATTTGAGTTGCATCAAGCTAACGAGACATTGCAAGTGATCATTGGTGCAGCGAGCCTCCCGACAAGCATCGACCGATCCTTCTGCGTCTATCGCAATCCCGACCGGTCCTTATCCGTCTCACACTGGCGCAAACCCGACCGGTCCTTCACCTTCATGATGATGGTAAGTTTTCCCAAGTGTTTTGCTTAACAAATGCATACTTAGTTTAAGAAATGACATATTTAGCTCCAAAATGACCTACACATAGCTTATTTTCCTCGAAAATGACATAATAACCTTACTTAGCTCCAAAATGACATATTTTACCTAGGATAGCCATAAAATGACCTATACTTAGCATTTTTTCCTCCAAAATGACTTAATATGCTTAGTTAGCTGAAAACGGCATAGCTACCTAGGATAGCTCAATAATGATCTATACTTAGCTTAGCTAGTTCATTTATGACATAACTAGCTTTCTTAGGTAAAACAAATGGCATAATAACCTTGGTTTAGCACCAAACTGTCATATCATTAGTTTTTTTTCCTCCAAAATGACAAAATAACCTTACCTAGCTCCTCGAAAATGACCTATTTACCTAGCTTAGCTCTAAAATGACCTACACTTAGCATTTTTACCTAGCTTAGCTAAAAAATGGCATAATTACCGAAGTTACCTTCGTGTAACATCCCAAAATTTCATTGTGGAATGTTATGAAATATAGTTATGCATCATCATCACTTTGTTTGAATGAAATGAATGGTTAACGTGCTTCTTTTGAAATTCTGAAAGGCCATTTCAATTTTTCCATGTATTTGTTTCACCTATTTGAAAACCTTTAGTAATGTTCAAAGAAAGAGGGGAGTAACATGACTCCACACCAGGGCATCTTGGTGAAATATTTGAGCAATAAAACCAGGGGGTTATTTGAAATTTTATCTCAGAAGGATTTAAAATCAATTAGGCATTTTTCTGAAAATAAAATTTAAAAATATATTCAATATGACATAGGAAAAATGTTCATTAAATAGCATTTAATCCCCTGATCATTTTGATATATAAATTTCCTATGTTTGGAAATCATTTGAATGCATTAAAGATGTTTTAAACGCTCTGTAAATAAATAAGGAAACGAATTAAACAGAAACGGGCCGGCCCATAGCCTTTAAGACCCGAAATCAATCCAGGTAGGACACCAACGCGTAGATCCCGCGTCCCAACCTCACTGACACGCGGGACCCACCATCCGACCGTGGCGACAGCGCGCTCGTCTCCTTCACCGTGCCTTCGACGTTGCCGGCGATCTCTCCCCACAGATCTCGCTCCTCTCTCCCTCGCCGACCACCACACCACCCATATAAGAAACCCCCCCCCCCCCGTCCCTCCGCTCTCCGTTCCACCCCGAAACCCCCTCTACCCTCACCAAAACGCTACCGCACGACCTCGCCGGAGTTTGGACGTCAACCGAATCTCCCCGAGCACGAGGCCGTCGCCTCCGTCGTCCCCAGCCCCGGCCGACGCCACCAATCGAAGCCGGAGCTTCACCGCCATCTCCTGAGCACTTTGGACACCGCCCCCGACCACTGCACCGTCGTCTTCGACCACCTCCGACGTCCGGCCACTGTCAAACCTCGCCGGAACCCCGACCCCCTCCTCTGTAAGCCGCCACCTCCACCCGCATCCGTTCGATCTAGATCCAACGCGCCAGATTAGAAGCTTTATAAAACGAATCGGTATGCGTTAAGTTTCGGTCGTCCTCTCGCTAGATCCCACATGCACACTCTCTCAACCAATCGCAGCATGCCACGTAGACCTTGTCCGTTCGATCAGATTTTTTTTCTTTTCTTTTCTGTTTTAGAAAACAGAATGTTTTTTGTTTTTGTTTTAGTTGTAACTTTTATACTAATTAATGTTTTTAATTGATTCTTTTTGCATTAGGTCACAAATTTCATGTAGTTTCATCCTGTAGTCTTAGATTTCAAATTTGAATCTAACCAAATTTGCTTAAATTACTAAACTTTGTATAACTAGAGTTTAAAAATATATTTTTGAGTGAATCTTTTTGCCACTGTTTTGTATTAGTTATACCTATCATCCTACAAAGTTTGAGAAGTTTTAGGATAAATTTGTTTAATATTTTAACAAAAACAGAATCTGTTTAGTCTTAATAGAGTTTAGTTAATTTGATTTTTGTTTAGTTTGAATCTGAGTTAGTTTAACTTTTGTTTTCAGATTTCATTAGGTTCTGTTGATTCAACATTAGGTGTATTATTTTCTGTTAATAAAAATATATTTTTTAATTTGTTTTGTGCTCTAGTTTGAATAGGTACATCTTATTTTCACCTTTAGTACTGTTTAGAAAAAAAGTTTTGTAGTAACTCTTTTTGCACAAATTTTTTTATAATGAAATACTTTATGTTTTCTAATAAAATTTTGTATTTACTTTTCTGTTATCTAAATGCCCAGTTGTTCAAAACAAATTTTTGACTTGTCATGTCTTAGTAGAGTTTTGACACCAAATTTTTTTTGAGTCTTATACTTTGAGTGATTCTTCCTTTTGATGGTGCTATTGTTTGTTGAAGTATTTATTTACCTTGCTGTTGTATGAATTGTATTGTGCTTATTGTGTGTTTTGTTTGATTCGTTAGATCATCCGGAGTGCGAAGCTTGTTATCTAGAGTCACTTGAATACGAGGATCGTCAGCAAGGCAAGTCACTTTGACCATGAATACCTATGTTTTTATTGCATTAGTTCTACCATCTCCCCAATTGCATGCAAAGTAGCTAATTTGGAAACTTGGTTACTTGATGTTGTACCATGTGGTAGGCACCCCTCAACCCTTTGACACATTGGCCCCGGGAAACGTTGACTTAATTTTGCTATGCTATTAGTAGACGGGGTTGGTTGTGTGATTCGTGAGAGTTGTGAGTTAATAATTTCAAGACCTACAAGATGATCAAGTCTTCAAGACTCCAAGTTTTTCAACATACCTCTGGGTGGATGATGGTTGAACGGCGCCCCGGAGAAACCAGTGGTTAGCCTAGATGTTGTTGGAGAAGTGCCAGTATTCATGTGGAAAGGTCCACCCAGGCACAAAGAGATGGATGGATGCTTCAAGACCCAAGGCTTACCTGCACAGCCACAAGCCATTATGGGCTCTAGCTTGGTTGGATATCGTGGTGACCCTGGACAGGCAGTGCTCCGAGATGTAGAAGAACAGTAGGAAAGGATGGGCACTGACAGAGTCTCGGGGAAACCCTTTAGAAGACCATGTTTGGTCATTCGTTTCTCAAACACCCTGAAGTGCCAGAAATCCAATGGAGGCGATCAAATATTGTGGGGAACGTGTGCAAAACTCTGCAGAGTACCCAAACCTAATCGACTAGCCGTGTCCATGGTCATGGACAGTTTGAGCCAAAGGAACTGAAACTATCTGGAACTCTCAACACAATTAATTACATTGATGTGGGTATTAATGTCAACTTGGGTTTGAGAATTGGTTGGTGGAACCATCTCATTAATCAACCAACATTGTAGTAATTATGCTTTTGCCCTCTCTTGTTGTAGGAAAAAATTGGCTTTATGCAAAAACATACTACCCCCACCTGCCATATATGCATATAGAATAGATGATTACTTTACCCCTTCTTTTGTGACATTGCCGGCATATTCAATATGCTGACCTACACGGCTGCAATGTATCATGTTGCAGAGTACTTTTCCGACTAGGAGTGAGGATACGCTCTACGCTCGGTGAGATGCCCTTGGAGTCAGATGGACTCAACTACCTTAGAAGCTTCCGCAAGATTAGTTATTCTCATGAGTTGGCCTTCAGCCACTTTATTGTAATTCTTATTGTAATAAAGGACTCGATATGAGATTTTTCGATTATTAAAGCTGTGTGATTTCACTTTGATATATACATTGATGTACCGTGTGTGTACTAGCATGATCTTGGGATGGTACAGAAACACCGGAGATTCGACCTTTCAGGTCGGGTCGCTACAGAAATGGTATCAGAGCACACGCTGACCGTAGGACGTAACCTTTAGGATTGCAAAAGCCTTAGGATTTATTTCTCTTTTGTCTTTAAAATTCTTATACTTTCATCTACTCGTTTCTGACTTCCCTCCGATTTATTTCAAAATTTATAGATGACCACCTTCATCCCAGTTTTGATCACGGAGTTTTGTCAGCCTGACACGACGGTGCCCTTTGGCAAGGAGCTGATGAGGATCGTCAGGGACGTAAGGATTGCCTTGACAAGCATCACCGGGACTCCTATCATGTCTTTTCCACAAGACGGTCGCTACAAGATCGAGGTGCACATCCCTGGGAAGACCTTTGGAAATCGTAAGGAACCCATCGACTTCAAGTTTGTGGCACCCAACTAGATACTTGGGAGAGACATGGCAATTCACCGTTCCCTTGGACGTATTCAGGAGGAATACAGGGGTGGACCCATTTCACCAGGACTCAGCGTGGTTTGTCATAGGGATGCCAAAGGAAATATCATAACCACTCCCACTGAAGACAGCACCATTTCCTATATCCAGACATTGGAGACACACATCAGGACCTTGGATCTTCGGGTACGTGCCGACACAAAGACGATCAAGAGGCTGATGAACCGCGAGATTGACCCCGAAGCTGACCTACAGGAAGCCAAGTACGAGCATGAGTATGAAGTGAAGGATCTCTTAGAGAGGATCGATAAGCTGAACACTCGCATTGCAACTCTGGAGGAACAGATGGACATGGGTGAAAATCTTCATCCAGAAGGAGACATGGCTCCCTTGATCAGCAACGATGATGACTATGAGGAGAGCGTCACCGGAGGAGGCCACTTCACCATGTACTTTTGAGGAGAACTTTAGTTATGCCCCCATGTATCTTTATTTTTGTCGTTAAAGGGTAGGTCGATGCTTAGTTTTATTTGGACATTTGTATCTCAATGTTTGAACCTTGAGTTGAATAAATGAATGAGTGTTTGGTGTGATGTGTTTGTTGCATTGCATATGGGTAGTGAATTTCCTTTTAGGTCATTGTTATATTCTAATTCTCACCCCTCTAAAACAGCAAGATGCCTCCGCGACGTGAGCCCGACTTCACTTTCCCGCCGGAACTCACACAACTTCTCCAGTAGCAGAACGCCCTGATGCAACTGTTGATTAAGAACAAGACCAACAACCACAACAACCACCCTCCACCTCGAGGTGACAACCTCACCCGTTTTCTGAGGCTGAATCCACCAACTTTCTCCAGTAGCACCGAGCCCATTGTGGCAGATGATTGGCTCCGCAAGATGGAGAGGGAACTCACCACCGTTGGATGCACTAAGGCTAAAAAGGTGCGCTTTCCCGCCCATCAACTGGAGGGACCAGCAGCTTCATGGTGGGAGAACTACACCAGCACGTACCCCATTGCTGGTGTGACTTGGGAGCAGTTCAAGCTAGCTTTCCGCACTGCTCATGTCTCAGCTAGAGCCATGAGTCTAAAGAAGCGTGAGTTTCGCAACTTACGCCAGGGGAACCGTTCCGTGGCCCAGTATATGGATGATTTCAGCACGTTGGCTCGTTATGCACTAGGAGATGTGGCAGATGATGCAGCCAAACACGAGAAGTTCTTGGAAGGACTCAACGATGAGTTGAGCGTGCAGCTGATGGTGGCTACTTTCAGCAACTACCAAGAGCTAGTAGACAATGCCCTCATCTTGGAGGGGAAGCAGCAGCAAATCGAAAACAGCAAGAGGAAGTATGGACAGGGGAAGTCTCACTCTGGAGCTCAACAGAAGCCCCGATACTCCCCGTACTCAGGAAATACCGGATCAGGGACCGGTAAGTATGGAGGACACATTCATCACGTGCACAACCATGGAGGCCATAACCATGGAGGAAATGGGAATAATCGTCCCAACAATGGCAACTTCAAGAATGGTAATGGAAGTGGGAATGGCAACCAACACCGTTCCGCTCCAGCTCAGAATGATCTGAACCATATCACCTGTTTCAAGTGCCAGAAGACAGGGCACTATGCCACTGAATGCCCTCAGAACAAGCAAGGTAATGGAAACGGCAACAATAACGGCAACTCCGCAACTAAGAAGCCAAATCCTTTTCCTCGTGCTCAGGTGAACCACCTTGATGTGGAAGAAGTCTTTGATCAGCCCGAGACTGTGGTTGGTAAGTTTTTATTGCATTCATGTCTAGTTATGGTACTTTTTGATTCTAGTGCAACTCATTCATTCATATCAAGGGTAGTTGTGGAAAAGTATGGTTTACCAACCAGAACCCTTAGTCAGCCCATTAAGGTCAATTCCCCAGGAGGAGGAGGATGGCTGGGATAGGATGCCACGCATTGAAACTCCACATAGGAAACCATGTTTTTCCTACCGACCTCATCGTATTAGAATCCCAGGGATTGGATGTAATCCTAGGCATGGATTGGATGACCAAGTATGAAGGAAACCTTGATTTCCCCAGCAAGTCTATTTCACTCACCACTCCGGAGAACAAGAGGATTGAGTATGTATCCCGACGCACACAAATGAGTGCTCGGTTAAATTTCCTCACAGGAGTTGTTCAGAAGGAAGTGCCGGTTGTACAAGACTTTCCAGATGTATTCCCGAAGGAATTACCAGGCATGCCACCAGATAGAGAGATTGAGTCTGATAGAGCTACTACCAGGAACCGCCCCAATTTCCAAGAGACCCTATCGGATGCGCGCAAATGATTTAGTAGAAATCAAGAAGCAGATTAAGGAGCTATTGGATAAGGGATATATTCGCCCAAGTTCTTCACCTTAGGGAGCCCTAGTTCTTTTGGTGGAGAAGAAAGATAAAACCTTGAGAATGGTGGTCGATTATCGTGCATTGAACGAGGTGACTATCAAGAATAAGTACCCTCTGCCGATGATTAATGACCTATTTGATCAGCTAGTAGGCGCCAAAGTATTCTCCAAGATCGATCTTCGATCAGGGTATCTCCAACTGAAGATTCATGAACAGGATATACCCAAAACAGCCTTCACCACAAGGTATGGCTTATATGATTATACGGTCATGTCCTTTGGTTTGACTAATGCTCCTGCCTACTTCATGAATATGATGAACAAGGTGTTTATGGAATATTTGGACAAGTTTTTCATGGTGTTCATCGATGACATTTTGATATTCTCCAAGAGCGAGGAAGAACACAAGGCACACTTGTTTTTAGTTCTGGAGAAGCTTAGAGAGCATCAGTTGTATGCCAAGTTCAGTAAATGTGAATTCTGGCTGACGGAAGTCGGATTCCTTGGACACATTATTTCCGAAGAAGGAATAGCAGTATACCCCGCTAAGGTTGAAGCAGTCACTGAGTGGAAGTCACCCACCTCAGTTAAGGAGATCCGCAGTTTTCTCGGACTTGCCGAATATTACCGGAGGTTCATTGAGAATTTCTCAAAGATTGCCAAGCCCATGACAGAGTTGTTGAAGAAAGAGTCTAAGTATATCTGGACTGGGGAATGTGAGGCCAATTTCCAGGAGTTGAAGAAACGTTTGGTCATAGCCCCAGTGTTGATACTGCCAAACATTCGGAAGGATTTCCAGGTTTATTGTGACGCATCACGTCAAGGACTTGGAGGAGTACTCATGCAGGAGGGGAAAGTTGTAGCCTATGCACCCAGACAGCTATGACCCCATGAGTTGAATTATGCCACCCATGATTTGGAACTAGCAGCCGTAGTGCACGCACTCAAGACCTGGAGACATTTCCTTATCGGAAATAGTTGTGATGTTTACACTGATCATAAAAGCCTGAAGTATATCTTCACACAGAAGGAGTTGAACCTCAGACAGAGGAGATGGTTAGAGTTAATCAAGTACTATGACATAAGACTGCATTACCATCCAGGAAAGGCAAATGTTGTGACAGATGCTTTGAGTTGGAAGAGTTATGTGAACACACTCATAGCCGGAGGATTACCCCAGGAGTTAACCGATGATCTCACAGAGCTTCGGTTAGAGATAGTTCCAAAAGGATATCTTGCCACACTAGAGATTCAGTCCACCTTGACCGAAAGAATTCGTGAAGCCCAGAAATCGGACAAGGAGATAGCTAAGATAAAGCAAAGAATGAAAGAAGGAAAAGCTAAAGACTTTCATCAAGATGAACAAGGTACTCTATGGTTTGAGAACCGAATCTATGTGCCCAATGACCCAGAGCTCAGGAAGTTGATACTTCAAGAAACCCACGATTCACCATACTCGATACACCCAGGCAACACCAAGATGTACCTGGATTTGAAGGAAATTTACTGGTGGACAGGAATGAAGAAGGATATTGCCGAACATGTTGCGGTATGTGATGTTTGCCAACGAGTAAAGGCGGAACATCTGAAACCAGCAGGGTTAATCCAAACTTTGCCGATACCCTCGTGGAAATGGGATAAGCTTGGTATGGACTTCATCACAGGATTACCTAGGACCCGTTCAGGTTATGATTCCATTTGGGTAGTGGTCGATCGCTTGACCAATGTGGCTCATTTCATTCTAGTGAAGACCACCTATACCAGTGCTAAGTTATCCAAGATATATACGACCAGGATCGTATGTCTGCATGGAGTTCCGAGGAGTATCGTATCAGATAGAGGAACACAATTTACCTCAAAGTTTTGGCATCAGCTACATGAAACTTTGGGTACAAGGCTGGAATTCAGTACAACTTTTCATCCATAGACCGATGGACAGACCGAGAGAGTCAACCAGATCTTGGAGGACATGTTGAGAGCTTGTGCTCTAGACTATGGGTCTAGTTGGGATGACAACTTACCTTACGCAGAGTTCTCGTACAACAACAGTTATCAGACTAGTCTGAAGATGGCCCCTTTTGAAGCTTTATACGGAAGGAGGTGCAGAACACCATTGATGTGGGATGGTGTTGGAGACCAAAAACTCTTTGGTCCCGATCTTATCCGAGATTCTGAAGAAAAGGTCAAACTGATTCGAGACCGACTCAAGATAGCTCAATCCAGGCAGAAGAGCTATGCTGATAACAAACGCAAGGCGGTGACATATTAAGTAGGAGATCGAGCATATCTTCGTGTGTCCCCACTTCGAGGAATCAAGAGGTTTTGTGTTAAAGGAAAGTTAGCACCCAGATTCATAGGCCCTACAAAATTCTTGAACATAAAGGTGAAGTTGCATACAAGATGGAATTTCCAGAAGGACTGTTCGGAGTTCATGATGTTTTCCATGTTTCCCAGCTGAAGAAATGCCATGCTGAGATGGCTGATATTCCTTTGAGAGACACAGTGCCCCTAGAGGCCATACAACTTGACAGTGACCTGACCTACGAGGAGAAGACTGTCAGAATCCTTGAGACTACCAACAGAGTTACCCGAAGCAAGACCATCAAGTTCTGTAAGGTTGTGTGGAGTCACCACACCAAGGAAGAAGCTACCTGGGAACGCGAAGAAGATCTACGTAGAGACCACCCGCACCTATTTTCTAGCCAACCGGAATCTTGAGGGCGAGATTCATCTTAAGGTGGGTAGGTTTGTAACATCCCAAAATTTCATTTTGGAATGTTATGAAATATAGTTATGCATCATCATCACTTTGTTTGAATGAAATGAATGGTTGAAGTGCTTCTTTTGAAATTCTGAAAGGCCATTTCAATTATTCCATGTATTTGTTTCACCTATTTGAAAACCTTTGGTAATGTTCAAAGAAAGAGGGGAGTAACATGACACTCCACACCAGGGGCATCTTGGTGAAATATTTGAGCAATAAAACCAGGGGGTTATTTGATAGTTTATCTCAAAAGGATTTAAAATCAATTAGGCATTTTTCTGAAAATAAATTTTAAAAAATATTCAATATGACAGAGGAATTGCATCAGTTCAAGCTCAACAACGTGTGGGAACTTGTCAAGCGGCCAGATCCTCGCAAGCATAACATCATAGGTACCAAGTGGATCTACCGCAACAAGCAAGATGAAAATGGTCTTGTGGTGAGGAATAAGGCTCGACTTGTAGCTCAAGGCTATACACAGGTTGAGGGAATTGACTTTGATGAAACTTTTGCACCTGTTGCTAGACTTGAAGCTATTCGCATATTACTGGCTTACGCTAACCATCATAATATCATCTTATATCAAATGGATGTGAAAAGTGCATTCCTCAATGGTAAGCTTGAGGAAGAAGTATATGTTGCTCAACCCCCAGGTTTTGAAGATCCTAAGCATCCTGACAAAGTCTTCAGACTAAACAAGGCCCTCTATGGCCTCAAGCAGGCCCCTCGGGCGTGGTACGACACTCTGGAGGAATTCCTCATGAAGAAAGGCTTCAAACCCGTTCACTCGACCCTACTCTTTTCACGAAATCCTATGACAATGAACTGTTCATATGGCAAATATATGTTGATGATATTATCTTTGGATGTACTGATAAACATTACAGTGATGAATTTGCCTATATGATGAGTGAAGAATATCAAATGTCTATGATGGGAGAGTTGAAATTCTACTTAGGTCTTCAAATTCGTCAGCATGACAATGGCATCTTCATCTCACAAGAGAAATACCTCAAAGATGTTCTGAGGAAATTCGACATGCAAGATTGCAACGGCGTCAAAACTCCAATGCCTTCGAAAGGCCATCTCTGCACTGATGAAAATGGTAAAGATTTCGATCAGAAGGTATACCGCTCCATGATTGGCTCCTTATTGTACCTATGTGCATCTAGGCCTGATATAATGCTAAGTTTCTGCATGTGTGCTCGATTCCAAGCAACACCGAAGGAATCACACCATAAGGCTGTGAAACATATTCTTCGATACTTAGCTCACACACCAACACTTGGATTGTGGTATCCCAAGGGCTCAAATCTTCACCTCGTCAGATACTCTGATGCTGACTATGCTGGAGATCGTGTGGATCGCAAGTCAACCTTAGGTACATGTCATTTCCTTGGACGATCCTTAGTCTGTTGGTCCTCGAAGAAGCAGAACTGCGTTTCACTCTCTACTGCAGAAGCTGAGTACATTGCTGCTGGCTCATGTTGTGCTTAGTTACTCTAGATGAAGCAAACCCTGAAGGACTACGACATCAAGCTGAAGAATGTGCCTCTTTACTGCGACAACGAGAGTGCCATCAAGATTGCATATAACCCAGTTCAGCACTCCAAGACCAAGCACGTCCATATTCGTCATCACTTTCTTCGAGATCATGTACTCAAGGGCGACATTTCCATCAACCACATTCCCACTGAAGAACAACTGGTCGATATCTTCACAAAGCCCTTGGATGAAAAGAGATTTTGCAAGTTGCGGTGTGAGCTAAATATCTTAGAATCTTCGAATGTTCTTTGATGAAGAACACACATCCTAACACGTATGCAAAATTGATGACTTAGATGTGCAACACACGAAGCGTTTTTCTTCAATCAATGAAGAATAACTCTCTAAGTGTGAAGAAATTAATGAAGAATTTGATTCTCAAAACTCTACGACAATTGTAAGCGGTGTCTGAAATCATCATTCTTATACGGTGCGTTACACCACCAACCAAAAGTTGAAATTCTTCAAAATTGAGCACCGTTGCAAATTCTTCAAATTCTCAAATTCCTCAATTTTGCAAATTCCTCAAGTTTTCAAATTCATCAACTTTTCAAATTCTTCAAAACTTTTGAGACTCATATTCTTCATTGACTATATATATATATATATATATATATATTTGAGTTTATCAATGTCCTCAACAGCATTCACTTATTGCTAATTCTTCAAGTTGATTTTCATCTAAGTGAATGTGATCGGACCCTTTCCTCGTCTATGCTAAACTCAACCCAGTCTGTTCACAGATTCCTCATATGCGTTCTACTTTGAAACTTGCTCAAAGTCTTCATTGTGTCCTTGACAGCTGAAGAATCTACGAACGAAAACTCTGAAATCTTCACTACCAAAATTTTCGGCGGTTCCCGCTCAAACTATTCCGATTCTCGCGCCTGGATAACCCACGATCCTCCATAATCTTCACTACCCAGACCGTGGGTGACACCTGTCGTGTGGAGAGCAAGGGTCAGGGGTAATCCTGTCCAAAATCTTTGGGAGGATCAGTTTTCACTTCCTCTATAAATGTCCCCTTCTCATCAACTATGCTCACTTACTCCGCATCTCATCCCTCTCCCGAGCTCCAACCTAGCGCCACCGCTAAAGTCATCGTCGGGGGTGAGGAAGAGCTTTGCTGCCTCAACCTCGTCGTCGCCGTACTCGCATCGGCCGCGGAAATCTTCATCCCGCCGCCGCTGTAGCTGTCTCCTTCTGCCAAGCCAGAGCATGGGAGATCTGAACGGACGAACTTCCTCATTTCATCTCTGTGTTCGTCGTGTTCTTCACCAGGGTAATTAAAAAACATTTACTGCCCCTATTTGATCGTCAACTACAACTACTATTCCTCAATTGGTGTTTATACGTTATAAATCAAATGCACAAGCACCTTACATCTCCTCATACTTGATACTTGATGATTTTCCCTAAATAATGACTTTCTTCAAGATTCCGCAATTGTGTGAATTCTCAAATTTGCACAACTCTGGAACCCAAGGCTAAGAACACTTAGTAAAATTCCTCAAGACATCCATGGTCAAATTCCTCACACCTATCTCTCTTAAAATTTCTGAGAACGCATATGACCTCTTCAAATTCTTCGCACCTATACTCTGTTCACAGGTACAACATGTCCGCTGATGAATCACTAGGTTCTCATCAACTTAACTCATTTGTAGCGCTACTAGAAGAAAAACTGTGTACGTCTTCAGAATCTTCAATAGTTCATATCTCAAGTTAAGAAAATGTCTGATGGAAAGAAACCTCAGAAAGGAGGGAAAAAGCCAGATGTGCACACTGGATTTGAGATCCCTGAGGATCTGTATGATGGATATTGCACACCTGACGAAGAAACTCATGGAAAGGAGACGACCAAGCAGAGGAAGATCCGTGTACAAAAGATTGAGAGGAGATGGGCCAAAGAATGGAGAGAATATCGTTATGTAACTCCAAAATACATGATGAAATTCGCTATGAAACCACCTTGCAGTAGGCCTCCTCTTGCTCCTACCCAAATTGCTGATCCTACTAGCCTCAAAACGAGTGAGAACTTTCCTGACATGAGGGAAAAGCAACAAGCCAAGTTGGCAAGGAAAGCCAAAGAGGCAGTGAAGAAATTCAACGAGGATTCTGGTGCTGCTGCCTCTGCTGGAGCTTCTGCTAGTGCTCCGAAGAAAATGGTAAAGAAACCTGCCCTAAAGATTGTTTCCTCAACATCAAAATCCTCAGTACAAATTCCTCAAGGTCAAAGGCCTCAGCCCAGAAAAACTTCTGCACCTGGAACTATTGCTGCTCAGTCATCTGCAACAGCTACAAAGTCCTCAACCCCAGTGCATCTGTCAACATGCAAAAGGACTGAGGGTTTCACCGTAGTTCTGAATCTCACTGCAAGCCCCTCCACAACTGCAAAGTCTTCAACCAGTCCCTCTGCGCTTAAACTGAAGAAGACAGCTGGACGTGGTCAAAGACCAAGCTCTCACACCAGCAAGACTCTGGTTACAGTCCCCTCAGATTCTTCAGAGGGTAATGATGATGATGAGGAGGAGGAATTGGTAGAAATCATCAGACAAAGTCAGCACAAGGCAGCTAGAGCAAAGGGTAGATCTGTTCCTCTCATGTTGGATCCCAAGTTGATCCTCAACTTCATTGATATATGGCATGAGGACCCAAGCACTCCACTTTCCTCACTAAATCTGCCTCCTGAAGTGGATCATGTCCTCACCCACTTCATCTCTGAAGAACAATGGAAGAGAGAGCAAGCTCAGAGAGCTAAGAGGAACAAGACTCGCAAAGAAAAGTTTCTGCGCGAAAATGTGATGAACTTGACAACAAATCAACTCGTCACAGTTCAGTCCGAGATTCGCACTCTCTTTGGATCAACAGAGATATGATGCTGAATGGAGGGGCACCAAGGTCAGACTCGTCAAGGCTGCTCAAGCAGCTGTAAAGGATCACAACACCAGGGTTGCAGCTCGATCGCAACCACAAATGACTTAGTCTGAAGAAATTGCTTGGACTGCAGATGAAATTCCTCATGGGGCATTAGTCATCACTTTTTCTTCCCTTTTGGTCTTCGATGACAAAGGGGGAGAAAATTTGAGCTAGTCTTCAAGCGGGTCTACATATATATGGGCTATTTTTGTCTAAGTTACAACTCTCGCTCTTCTGAAGTTTTTGGTTATTGAGTTGTAAACTTAAGTCCGATGGTGGTCTGACAATTTTGAACTATTTCCTCGCATGTTTATTTCCTCAAATACCTTATGCATGCATGCTGAATTTCGTCATACACCATTTTCCTCACGCATTTCAAATTCTTCATTTCATATATTCAAATGCGTGTATGAATTACAAGATATAGGGGGAGTTCTCCATGTTTTGAACCTGCCATGTGCATTTGCAGCCCAAAGCAAATTCCTCAAATATGCACATCTTCAGGGGGAGTTCTTCTATATCTTGCAATCAAATTCCTCAAAATCTGTACTTTCACTTCATATGTTTATCCCCATTGAAAACTTAACCTATTTGTCATCAATCACCAAAAAGGGGGAGATTGTTAGCGCATCTAGTGTCCTTTAGTGATTTTGGTGTATTGAAGACTTATAGGTTAAGGCACTAATGTGTTTGTGAGTATACATAGGCTCTATAAGTCGATGAGGAGTTTGATATATTCGAAGATTATCGACCCCTAAAAATGTATGTCTTCAAGTGAAGACTTTGCTGAAGACTTTCTAAAGACTTTGGTGAAGACTTTGTGAAGACTTTGAAAATGAAGAAGTTGGTGTGACCTTGAAGATATCAACGAGGAATATGAAGCGTGAAGACTCTTGTTCTCGTAGTTTCATTTCCTTTATTTGACTCATAGGAAACACCGTACTATTAAAGGGGGTCGAGGTAATACTAAGGAAAATTTCCAAATGATGCTCAACTCGAAAATCCTCAACCCATACAATTCTTCGAGTGAAGCTTTTGGAAATCTCTGACGGTTCAGACAAGTTTTTTAGTGACAGAGACGAAGGTCTTCTAGTCTCTGAGGAAATTGATCTGACTGAGGAGTTAGGATTTTGCCAGTGCGAATTGCCTACAAGTGAGGATCATGATAAGCTGAGGACTTTCATAGTTCGAAATTCTAACCGTTGTTGTGCTTAGCGCCAGCTGCCCCCAATCGTTCTTATCCACATAACGGTCATATCATTGGGGGCATTTATGTCTTATCATGTCAGGTTGCACCCTGGCTATAAATAGCCGACCCCCACAACCACTAGCCGTTGGCTGCTCCGAGAGAGAACTGACACTTGTCATTTGAGAGCAACCCATCCTCTGAGGACTTTGAGAGAAAATCATCAGTGAGGAAAAACCCACAAACCAAACCACAAAACCCATAGTGATTGAGCATCACTGAAGAAATTCCTGTGTGGAACCGACGCTTGTTACCTTTGAGGAGTGTGCATCCTCCAGACGGTTAGGCGTCATGGTCTAGTGCTCCTGCAGTCAATTGGGGACCACGAAGTGACCTTGGTCTAGAGCATCCAGCAGTAAATTGAGGATCGCTGGGTGACCAGTTTGTGAGGGTTTTGGAAGTCTACCCTGAAGACTTACCACGAGTGTTGGGTGAGGACTGTGTGACCTTAGCTCAAGGAGAATACGGTAAGGACTGTGTGTCCTGGGACTATGTGTCCTCTGGTTTAAATACCAGGCCGCTCCAAACCAGACGTACGACTGTCACAGCAGTTCGAACTGGGTCATCAAACCATTGTCTTCATCAAGCTACCTGGTTCTATTTCCTCAACCTCCTTATATCCTCATAAACCTGTTGATGAAATTGATTGTTACTTTTTGAAGAATTTGACTGAAGACTTTTGCAAATTCCTCACCTCAAATTCTTCAAGTTGCCTTGTTCATCACTGCTTATCCTTATCACGCTACTCACTGTTCGTGCATGTTTCATTTCATCATGATGACTAAGCTGATACTATGCTCCTCATGCACCCGAGTACTTATTCCGCTGCTAGTTATTCATCACATTTCAAATTCCTCAAAGTTGAAATTCCTCAAGTGATGAATTTGTAAAAATCGCCTATTCACCCCCCTCTAGACGATATAACGCAATTTCAGAGACCACACCATGTGGCACTACGCGGGCCCTAAGGGCTCGACAAGGGCGCATCCCGAGGAAGTTCCTCAGAAAACTATCGAGCAGTGGCTCTGTAGCATCACTGGAGCCTGCGACAATCCTTTGGGAGCCAAGAGGATCCGTCCATACTCCGCCGAAGAACCTGGTGAGTTGTGTGATGTCGTCTGATATATTGTACTATCGAGTGATATATTGAACTGACTTCTTTGCTTGAATCATGCAGGAATGGACGCACATGCACTCGCCCGTTCCCAACAGGAACCATGTTGAAGATGGCATGGTGAGCGAGGGAGGCAGTGTGGACGGCGACGGTTCTTCTGACACCGAGGAAGAATATGAGGACTCTGGCAAGGAGGAAGAATTCGAGTCACCCCCCCCCCCCCCCGACGCGAAAGACGCACCAAGTCCCACCAAGATCCGTCAACTGTTGAGGATAGGGCTCCGGGCCCTAGTGAGAAGAACCCGAAACGGAGCCGCCCTTCGACCGCTGAGTCGAGTGAAAAACTGGCCAAGCAGCCCAAGCAAGCCGTCATCAAGCCTTGCAAGGCTGTGCCTCGCATGAGGGTGGCCGTGCCTGTCGTCTCCATGTAAGTTTTTATTTCTATACTTGTCCTATCGATTGAAGTCTGGAGTTTTATTTGACCAAATGCCACTCAATCCGTCAGAGCTGCTACATCTGTGACCTCGCCTCATTGAGATGGAGAAGAAGCGATGGATTCTGACACTGCTGATGCATCCACTTCTCATAGAGGTAAGAAAGTTGCTGGTTCGTCCGGATGGGACTCGGCACATGTAGATGTTAACACTGTCGGTTGTCATTGCAGAGGTCATTCAGGTGGAGGACGACGAGGAGCAACAGGGCACTTCGCGCACTCGTACCCGGAGGGCATCATCGGCACAGGTGCCTCAGCGCTCAACTGCAGAGTCTTCCCAAGGGAGAGGTGGCTCAACACAACCCAGGGCTGAACCTGCAGCACCTCTATCGCATGCTCCACCAGCCGTCTCGACCGTTGTGACATCGACTCCAACTAGACCCTCTCAGACTGCTTCAGTTGTCACAGCGATCACGCTGACCCCACCTATGACGGCCTTCTCTCTGCATCGCACCCCAAAAGATCAGACCGGAGTTGCGAAGGAAGCCATGATTCAGGCAGAGTAGCTCATGCTGAGAACCAATGAGGCGTTCGAGGCCAGCAAACTGGCTTTTGACATCAGCGCAGCCCTTCGTACCAATGTCCGAGTAAGTTCGATTGTAAGTCCATTGTTGATTCAATTCCTGTCTTCTCTTGGCTTTGGTACACCAAGTGGGTGGTTGCTGTAGAATGCTTGAACTTTCTCCACTCAAATAGAATGGATTGTAGTCGAGTAGGGCTGGGATTGATAGTACGCGTGGTACTAGGGTCACTCGACATGTCGAGTGTATTTTCTGATGAGTTGCTCGACGGATCGAGAGTTAATCGTCTCAGTGGGGGCGCTCTTAGCGCACCCACTGGGTGTAGTCCCCGAGACCACTGTCGAGTGCTTGCATCGGCAGGGGTCTTAGAGTCTATTGTATACAGGATACACTTTGCCTTGAATCACACCACTACGTAGCTACCTTGCAGGTTTCATGGATATTATTGGCAAACCATGATATGATGTTGCATAAGGATAGACTACACATCATAGAGTAGGGAGGCGCGTCACTCGACGGGTCGAGTGTCGTGACAGGGCTGGCCTTGTCGAATGTTTGAATAACCAGTGAGGGCATGCTAAGTGCACCCACTGGGTGTAGTCCCCGAGGCTACTGTTCATCACAGACGATAAACAGTAGGCTTGAAGACTTGTCGTACGTGTGGTACTAGGGTCACTCGACATGTCGAGTGTATTATAGATGAGTTACTCGATGGATCGAGAGTTAACCGTCTCAGTGGGGGCGCTCTTAGCGCACCCACTAGGTGTAGTCCCCGAGACCACTGTCGAGTGCTTGCATCGGCAGGTGTCTTAATAGAGACAACTTTTGAATTTGTTTAAGGTGCGCGGAGCGCCGGAGCCACTTGACATGTCGAGTGGACTTTCTGCTTGAATTCTTCTAACATAGTCACTCGTCGGCGTTCGATACCCGGTCGACTGTCCCCAGCGTCACTCGCCAATTGAATTTCTGTTTTATGTTGATTCTAGAGGGCTTGCGAACTTGGGGCGGAGTACAAGGACGTCGAGAATGATAGGAACCGGTTGCAGGTAGATCTGGAGGTCGCCAACAATGCCCTGGAGCGAGTGCATGCTGAGATAAAGACCTTGGGAGGTAATTACTACTGACTTTCTGCATTCTCCCCTTCACTCTTCATGTTTTGAACCGAGTGCTCTCACTCAAACAGATGTACGCAATGAAAATCGTCGACTACGAGCGCGACTCAACAATGTTTTTTTAGATTCCATGAAGAAGGCGCTGGAGGAGAAGGACAAGGTGCTTGCTGACGCTCAACGAGCGGCCACGGAGAAGACTAAAGCTGCGGATCGGAAACTGGCGGCTGCCAAGAAATTGGAGGACGAGAACGCCAAACTAAAGCAGGAGCATGCAGATCTTGTCAAGAAGGACGAACAACTAACCAAGAGGGGTAATGGTCTACAGAAGCATCTGGGCAAATTCTCGAGGAAGATGTATCTTCTACTCTACGGTGAGTATTTTTGTCGACTGACATTTGTAAAAATTTTGAGGGTAGCAGTTCACCAATTCTCTTCCTATTTCCCCTTCTTCAACAGAATTCTACCAGGACTTCGAAAAGGAAACAGATGAGGTTGAGCCCAATCTCGACCCCACCAAGTCGACAGTTGTTGATGCGGTGGCGATGAACATGCTACGGCTCAACTTCTGGCTCCAAGGCGTCCAGGGCTACATCACTCGACTGGAATCTATCATGGAAATAATCGACAAGGAGCTATGGACTGAGGACACTCTTCAACTCAACCTCGACTCCATGATGGCTCGCCTGAAGGAACTTCCCAGTCGAGTGCAAGCTTGGAAAAAATCTGCTGCTCGCTACGGGGCCGACGTGGTGTTATCACTCGTCAAGGTCCATTGTAGGGACGTGAGGGAGGAGAGGCTGAAGGAGCTCCAGGTGGTCAACATGAAGAAACTCTAGTTCGAGGACTTCATGGAAACCTTCATCAAAGCGGCCATCAGAATTGCCGACGGTATCGACCTGTACACTTTCATCGAGCCCGCTAGTCCGTCTTCCGTTTAAAAAACTTGTCTTTGGAAGAAACGGTTAAATTTGCCTCGGTATGCCGAGTGGATTTGTATCCTTTAAAACTTCGTTCAGGCCTTAGGCCTGAGCACATTTGCTTTCATATGAGACGTTTATCGGTGGTTTACCCTTTGGATTTTGTTCGTATTTGTCTTTCAACCGTCTGTTTGACTGAGTTTGTTTTTTACTTAGGTGAAGCGTGTTCGCAGCTAAGCCCCGGTGCGAGGATTGCTCATCACTCGAAGTATTTTTGAACTTAGGTGAATGTCGATTCGCAGCTAAATTGTCGAGTGGATGGATTACTATCCACTCGACGAGGTTTTTAACTTAGGCGAAACGTGTTTCGCAGCTAAGACTCTGAGTGCGAGGATTGCTCATCGCTCGGAGTATTTTCCAAACTTAGGAATGTGTTTCGCAACTAAGCCCCTAAGTGTGAGGATTGCTCATCACTTGGAATATTTTTGAACTTAGGCGAATGTCGATTCGCATCTAAGTTGTTGAGTGAATGGATTACCATCCACTCGACGAGGTTTTAACTTAGGCGAAACGTGTTTCGCAGCTAAGCCCCTGAGTGTGATGATTGCTCATCACTCAGAATATTATTATTTTTGAACCCAAGCAAAGACGGATTCGCAAATAGGTCGTCGAGTGAATGGACTGCTATCCACCCGACAGGGTCTTTAACTTAGGCGAAACATGTTTCGCAGCTAAGCCCCCGAGTGTGAGGATTTCTCATCACTCGGAGTATTTTCGATCTTAGGCGAATGTCGATTCGTAGCTAAGTTGCCGAGTCAATGGATTACTATCCACTCGACGAGGTTTTTAGCTTAGGCAGAACGTGTTTTGCAGCTAAGCCCCCGAGTGTGAGGATTGCTCATCACTCGGAGTATTGTTGAACTTAGGCGAATGTTGATTTGCAGCTAAGTTATCGAGTGAATGGATTACTATCCACTCGATGAGGTTTTTAACTTAGGCGAAACGTGTTTCGCAGCCAAGTCCCCAAGTGTGAGGATCGCTCATCACTCGGAGTATTTTTGAACTTAGGCGAATGTCGATTCGCAGCTAAGTTGTCGAGTGAATGGATTACTATCCACTCGATGAGGTTTTTAACTTAGGTGAAACGTGTTTCGCAGCTAAGCCCTCGAGCGTGAGGATTGCTCATTACTTAGAGTATCCCCAAGAATGTAACTGCACTGTTGGAATCGATGAAGTATTAATCGCATAAACGCGAATTGCATTGATGAAGTACTCTTATTACATCAGAAAACTCTTGTCTCAAGTGTAAAAACACCGGACCAGGTCTGCATTCCAGGCTCGTGGCTCATCTATCTGTTTCATGAGATTATACAGGTGATAGGCTCCATTGTTTAGCACCTTAGTGACAACAAAAGGGCCTTCCCATGCAGGAGCAAGCTTGTGAGGTCGGTGTTGATTCACTCGGAGCACCAAATCTCCCTCATGAAACACTCGGCTTTTGACATTCCTTGCATGGAAGCACCGTAGGTCTTGCTGATAGGTAGTGGTCCGGATCAGAGCCATCTCACGCTCCTCCTCCAGAAGATCTACCCCATCCTGTCTGGCTTGTTCACCTTTAGCCTCAGAATATAGCTCCACTCGAGGAGAATTGTGGGCCAAGTAACTCGGCAACATGGCTTCGGCGCCATAGACAAGGAAGAAAGGAGTTCGTCCCGTCGACCGATTAGGTGTTGTCCTCAATCCCCACAAACAGACGGCAACTCAGTTACCCACGCACTGGCGGCATGATCCAAATCGCGCATGAGACGAGGCTTCAGACCTTGCAGAATGTGACCATTATCCTGCTCAACTTGCCCATTGGTTTCAGGATGTGCAATAGAAGCGTAATCCACTCGAGTGCCTTGGGAGTTATAGAATTTGTTCCGAGTCAAAATTAGTGCCATTGTCCGTGATGATGCTGTGCAGAATGCCGTATCGGATAATGATCTCCCTCATGAACGTGACCGCCATGCGGGAATTCAGCTTCTTGATGGGCTTGGCTTCAATCCACTTGGTGAATTTGTCGACTGCTACCAACAGGTGGGTGAATCCTCCTTTTCCGGGTCGGAAGGGACCAACCATGTCGAGTCCCCAAACCGCAAACGTCTAGGCAAGAGGAATTGTCTTCAGAACAGACACCGGCTTGTGTGACAGATTTACATAGAACTGACAGCCCTCGCAATGATCAACGATGTCCTTAGCCATCTCATTAGCTTGTGGCCAGTAAAAACTAGCTTGGTATGCTTTAGCGACGATCGCCCTTGAAGACGCATGGTGTCCGCAAGTTCCTGAGTGCATTTCGTCTAGAATCATCCGACCTTCCTCGGGGGAAATGCAGCGCTGGGTGACACCAGTCACACTCTCTCTGAATAGCTGATCTCCCATCATAGTGAAAGTCTTGGACCTGCGCACAATCTGTCGAGCCTCTGCTTCATCTTCAGGGAGCTCTTGTCTGAGGATATAGGCAATGTATGGCACAGTCCAGTCGGGAATGATAACTAGCATCTCCATGACGAGGTGAATCACAGCAGGAACATCGACTTCAGTTGAGTCAGAGGAGCTCAAAGCTTGTGGAGGCTCTTCGGTGAAAGGATCCTCTTGAATCGGAGGAGTGTGCAAATGTTCCAGGAACACCCTGTTGGGGACAGGCCGTCGAGTGGAGCCAATCTTGGACAGCTCATCGGCCGCTTGATTTTTTTAGTCGGGGAACATGGTGAAGTTCTAGGCCTTCAAATTTCTTCTCCAACTTCCAGACTGCATTGCAGTAGCCGGTCATAGCGGGGTTTCTAACATCCCATTCTTTCATCACTTGATTCACCACCAAATCTGAGTCGCCATAAACCATCAGGCACTTGACGCCTAGTGAGATAGCCATGCGCAACCCATACAAAAGTGCTTCATACTCTGCCTCATTGTTGGAGGAATCAAAATGAATCTGCAAGACATAGCTGAGCTTGTCGCCTTTGGGAGATATCAAGACAACACCAGCACCAGACCCATTCAACATTTTGGAGCCCGTCGAAGAACATTGTCCAATGCGCCGAGTGAACTTGGATGGGCTATTGCTGTCCAGTCCACTCGGCCATGAAATCTGCCAATGCTTGGGACTTGATTGCCTTCTTGGCCTCAAATCTGATGTCGAAGTGTCCAAGCTCAATTTCCCATTTAGCCACTCGACCTGATGCGTTGCGATTATTGAAAATCTCGGACAAAGGAGCATCACTGACGCCTGAGATCGAATGGTCTTGGAAATAATGTGCCACCTTCTTCGCTGACAGGTAAATACCATACACCAGCTTCTAATAGTGTGGATATCTTTGCTTTGAGGGGGACAATACTTCCGAGACATAACAAACTGGCCGCTGGACCTTATAGGCTTTACCCTCCTCTTCTCGCTCGACAGCCAACACTGTACTGACGACGTGATTCGTGGCTGCGATGTACAGGAGCAAGGGCTCTTTGCTAGCAGGAGCGGCAAGCATCGGCTGGGTGGAGAGCAGGGTTTTGAGCTCAACAAACGCTGCTTCGGCTTTGGGAGTCCAGTCGAACGTGTCGGACTTCTTCATCAACTGATATAAGGGCAGAGCCTTCTCACCAAGACGAGAAATGAATCGACTCAATGCTGCCAAGCAACCTGTAAGCTTCTGAATGTCGTGCACTCGCACGGGGGTCTTCATTCATGTAATGACGTTAATCTTCTCGGGATTAACATCAATTCCTCGCTCGGAAACGAGTAAACCGAGCAACTTGCCGCTACGGACAACGAAGGTACATTTGGCCAGATTCAGCTTTATGTCGAATCGCCTCCGTTTGGCGAACGTCTCGGCCAAGTCAGCCAGCAGGTCGGAACCTTTGCAGGACTTGACTACTATATAGTCCATGTACGCCTCGACATTCTGAGGGATCTGGTCGAGTAGACATTTCTGAATCATGCACATAAAAGTAGTGTCGGCATTCTTAAGACCAAAAGGCATGGTGATGTAGCAAAAACACCCGAAAGGGGTGATGAAGGCTGTCTTTATTTCGTCCGATCCATACAGACGGATCTGATGGTACCCAGAATAAGCATCCAAAAACAATAAATGCTCACACCCTGTTGTCGAGTCAACAATTTGATCTATGCGGGGGAGCGGCAAATGGTCTTTCGGGCACACCTTATTGAGATGTTTGAAGTCAATGCACATGTGTAATGACTTATCTTTCTTTGGCACCATCACAACATTCGAGAGCCACTCGGAGTGGTAAATCTCTCGAATGAACTTGGCTTGCAAGAGATGGGCCACTTCTTCTCCGATTGCCTTGCGCTTCTCCGCTGCTGATCGATGCAAATGCTCCCTGACGGGCTTGGCTTTCGGATCCACTTCCACACGGTGCTCAGCTAGCTCCCTGGGAATCGCCGGCATGTCAGCAGGCTTCCATGCAAAGATATCCCAGTTCTCACGAAGGAACTGCATGAGCTCGCCTTCCTATTTACTGTCGAGTGTTGTTGAGATATTTGTCGGGGTAGCAGTTGGATCCATCGGGTGGATATGCACCTTTTTCACTTCCCCTGCCGACTGAAATGACGACTCGGAAGTAGGCTTCTTTGCGTAGAGCAAATCAGCAGGATTGGCGGTTTTCTTGTACTCCTCCAGCTCGACCATGGCCATATGTTGATCGGCGATCTTGGATCCTTGCTGGAGACACTCTTCGGCCCACTGTCGATTGCCAGTGACCGTGATCACGCCCTTAGGGCCTGGCATTTTCAACTTGAGATAAACATAACATGGTTGGGCCATCAAACGTGCATAAGCGGGTCAACCCAAGATGGCGTGGTAAGCACTCTTGAAATCCATGACTTCAAATGTCAACTTTTCTTTTTGGAAATTTTTGCTATCTCCGAATGTCACATCCAATGCTATCTGGCCAGGTGACTTGGCCTTCTTTCCTGGGATGACCCCGTGAAACTGCATGCTGCTCTTGCTTAGATGGGACATCGGGATGCCCATCCCTTTTAGGGTGTCCGCATAAAGAATGTTCATGAGGACCTTTCTGAGTCGAGTCCCTTGTACCACCGGATCAACTACCAGAGCCTGCCGACCGGGAGTGGCCACACAAGCAGGATGGTCTGTCTGGTCGAATGTGATAGCATATTGGGACCATTTGAGGTAGGTGGGGGTGTCTGGCACAGCCATGCTGATCTCTCTATTGATGACTTTCAGACGACTCTTGCTCTCGACATCAGCAAAGATCACTACTGTTGTAGTGACATCTGGGAATGTTTCCTTTTATTCATCTTCATCTCCCTTTTCAGGAGATTTCGCACTCGACTGGTCTCCCTGGAATTGCTGGATAAGGGTTTGACACTGTCGAGTGGTGTGCTTGGGCAAAATCAGGTTGCCTTCTGCATCTTTCCTCGTGTGAAATACACACGGCTGATCCAAGATATCAGTTCCTGACTGACCCTTCCCCTTCTTGGGGGCATACTGAGCCTTGGCTTTGCCCTTGTTCTTCGACTGAGTCACCAGTGTTGCTGCCTCTACCGGAGCCGGGCCTTCAGCCTTCCGCTTCTGTTTCCGATTGTTGTCACCGCCAGACTCGTTGGCGACTGTTTTTCCTTTGCCGCTATGGAGGCGGTCTTCTTCCTCGCCATTAGTATAGCGAGTGGCAATTTCCATCATCTTGTCGAGTGAAATGTCACCAGTGCGCCCGAACTTCAGGTACAGCTCCCTGTATCTTACACCGGCCTTGAAGGCACAAACAGCCTGGTGTTCCGACACATTCTCCATCGTATGATGCAGGGTGGACCATCACTGAATATAATCCCTTAAGGTTTCATTAGCCTTCTGGATGCAGTGTTGTAAGTCGACCAGACCTGTCGGGCGCTTGCAAATGCCCTCAAAGGTCCGGACAAACACTCGGGCAAGATCTTCCCAACAATGTATGCTAGAAGGAGCCAAACAATTCAACCAATCTCGAGCTGAACCATCCAACATGAGGGGCAGGTGCTTCATTGCGACATTGTCATTTCCGCCACCAATCTGCACAGCCACTCGATAATCATCTAACCATGTCTCTGGCTTTGTTTCACCAGAAAACTTTTTGATTCCTGCCGCCATCCTGAAGTTTGGGGGGATCTCTACAAAAGTATAGCCCTGCTAAAACACTCAGGACCAGACACCACAGCTGAGCTTCCACTCAGAACATCTCTGTCGTGTCCTTCTCTGTAGGCTCTGCTCTTGTCGATCCGCTTCTGAACAAGGTAGGCGCGGGCGTCAAAGTCCATGTCCCGCTCATTACCGAAGGAGCGCCTATCGTCCTGGCGCTGGGGCGCGTACGGACCACTCCGCGGAGGAGTGGGCACTCATCGGTGGTCTTCGTGGTGATAATGATCTCTGTCTTGTCCTTCACGAAAACCGCCGCCTCGACGACGCAAGGGCGATCCAGGGCTGTGTGCCGACTGAACGGTCTCTGCCTTGGGTGAATTGTTGTACATCCTGTTATAGGACTGAGAAACTGCTGAATTCTGACATTGTGCTGCATCCAACAACGCTCTGATCTACAACAGCCCTCTACCAGCCTCTGACCAGGACGGCTGAATGGAATCCGCTATCCTAGCAGCAACAACAACATTTAGCATAGGAGTTCGGTATACCTCAATGCCATCATGAGATCCAGTCAGAAACAATTGTCGATGACGTCGACAGGGGTGCGACGGGCGCTGGCGAGCACGCTCGTCAATCTCTGCCTGGAGCTCTTCCAAATGAATGTGCACGGCCTCCAAAGCTTGGGCCTCGGCAGTCGCACCGATGATGGGAGTATGAAGAACCTCCTCATCATGACGTAGCTGCTCGTTCGACGGGCCTCCAGCCTCGGTCTTGCCACGGCCGAAACCAAGCGGTGAACTCTGATGAGAGCCTGCCATCAAGACCTCTGCTGCAGGGTCGCAACTTTCGCACTCGGAAGGCACGTCTGACGGGTCGGAATCCGACTCGAACATGCCGTGAAGGGACTCAGCGGGCTCAAGCGCTGCAACCTGTCGAGAATTTTGACGCGCTGCTGCGTGTTCGACCCACCGCTTGAGTCGTGAGCAGCCAGACCGCTTGCGACCGCGAACAGCGAGATGAGCCTACGTGTAGGGGGTCAACGGCTGTCCCAGCAAAACACCACAGGGACTCGCATGGAAGTGCATGGCCCCGCGGACCGGGAGCGCCTTAACATCGAGAGGCGCTTCCAGGAGCCATGCCGAATCATCGGTGATGAAGGCGAGCACTCCGAAATGGATCTCGTGGCCCAGAGCAAAAAAAACACTGCCGGAAGACATGTCGAAGGATGAAAATCGCAACCTCGCCGGAAGTCGCTTAGACGCCTACCCCACGGTGGGCGCCAACTGTCGTGGGAACGAGCCTGACAGCAGATGGTAGGGGTACGAAGGGAGAGGGCAGAGTCCTGGCTACGGCGAGGGTGTAAACATAGATGTATGAGTTTAGGCCCCTCTCGTGGAGGTAACAGCCCCACGTCTCAGTGCTCGGGAGCTTTATGTCGTGTGGAATGTTGAGATTACAATGGTTGGCAACCCTTGTGCATGAGGGGAGGGGCGGCTTATATAAATTTCGCTGCCCCTCATAATTATCCTCCATCTAAGGGCTTGGTCGTGGGATTAAAGTCTGCCATTTTAGGTAACGTACGTAATAAAAGCTATTAATGACCATTGAACCAGCATCTGCCCGTTGGGCTCTTGATGATGGCTCCTGGTCTTATGGCATCGAGTGAAAGCGAGGTCTTCTGAGTGACACGTGACTGCCGAGTGAGAGCGGGAGTCTCCGAGTGGATTGCTGTCGAGTGACTTTGAACGTCTCTAGGGATCCACTCGGAAGTTCATGCTTGATCTTCAAGTCCTCCCATGTGGTGTCCTTAGGTAGGGTATGTGGGTCGTGCCTAGGATCCTACCCTAGGTACATATCCTCGTCACTAGGCGATCTCCTTGCCCTTACAAACTTCTTGGTTCACTTCACAACATGAAGTAGGAGGCCCCCAAGCGACACCTAACCAATCTAGGAGGCACCACCCTCCAAAAGGTAATAGGCTCGGTAATGACAATGAACTCCTTGCTCTTGTGCTTCAATATGATAGACTCCTCAACACACAATCACTCTCTCACGGATATGGCTTGGTAGAAGAGATGAGATTGGGGGAAAACAACTTGGGGAGGCTATAAATGAAGATCCATATGGTTGGAGTGGAAGATCTTGACCTCAACACAAGGGTAGGTGGTTTTCTCTCAAAAAACTAATAGGATAGGTATGGAATGGTTCTGAGTGATTCACTCTCGAGTAGGTGGTGGTGGAGGGGTATATATAGGCATCCCCAAAAATCCAACCATTACACACAAAATGACCAACTCGGTGACACCGATGTGTTAATCTCGGTGGTACCAAAGTGACCAAAATGTAGCAACTTTTGAATCTCGGAGGGACCGATATAGGAATCTCGGTTGCACCGATAAGGTGACCAACAGTCAGAATGCTCAATCTCGGTGACGCCGATTCAACAATCTCGGAGGGACTAAAACTGTGAACTTGCATAACAGAAAGTTGGCAGCCTAACTCGGTGGCACCGAAAGCAGTATCGGTTGTACTGAAAGGCTAGGGTTTGGCTGAGTCTGTCTAGGGTTTGGAATTGGTGGCACCGAATGTGGAATGTTGGTTGCATCGATTTTGAGTGTTTGTCTTAGGAGAGACTTTGTAGGGAGAGTTTGTGGGTGTCTTTGGTGACTATCACTTGTGCATGTATGAGCATTTTGTTAACCAACAAAACTTTACCCCCTTTTAGTAGTATTGGCTTTCCTATGGACTCAAGGTGATTTCTCACAAATATAAAATGTAGAGTCCTCTTTCTTGAAGCTTTGCCAATCCATTTCCTTGCATCTTGGGGTGTTCCACAATCTCTTTCCCAGCCCATCATTGAACTTTTCCTGAAATATACTTGATGGAAACATTAGTTCAATGACTTATATGTTGTTATGAATTACCAAAACCACCAAGGGAGCAAATGTGCTTTCAAAAACCTTATCCCCTTTTAATAGTATTGGCTTTCCTATGAACTCAAAGTGATTTCTCACAAATGTAAAATGTAGAGTCCTCTTGCTTGAAGCTTTACCAACATATTTCCTTGCATCTTGGGGTATTCCACAATCTTTTTTCCAACCCATCATTGAACTTTTCCTGAAACATTCTTAGTGGAAACATTATTTTAATGACATATATGTTGTTATTAATTACCAAAACCACCAAGGGAGCAAATGTGCTTTCAGCTGCATCAACTTTTCAATTGCCTTGATGGCATAAAGGTTCCTTATGGTTACTTGGAGCTCATACGCAGATATCTTGACACAAAAAAGCAAAGGTTTAGCAACATGAAGTCCCATGATTTTCATGTGATGACGACGCAATTACTTCTAGTAGCCCTTATAGGGATAATGGATGACCACGTTCGCAACACACTTCTTGACTTCTACAACATTTTCTACGTTCTCTCTCGAAAGTCTATCAACGTGCGACATATCACTTGACTACAAGAGGATATCATCACAATACTATGTGAGCTTGAGATATATTTCCCCCCATCATTCATTGATGTGATGTTGCATCTCCTAGTTCATGTTGTTTCTGAGGTTAAAGACCTTAGATCGACATTCTTGCATACCATGTTCCCGTTTGAAAGGATGAATGGAACTATGAAGGGTTACGTTCATAACAGGGCCCGTCCAGATGGAAGCACCGTCCATGCCTATCTGACCAAAGAGTGCATATCATTCTACAATAATTATATAGATCCTAATAAATCTCTTGGTCTAACCACGAGGAAGCATGCCGATAGTCTTGATGGAGTAGGTCACTCATAGTTGAAGCGTGATTTAAATGTGGATATACAGAACCGCCGAGACGACTTTGATAGAGCGCACATAGTGGTGTTACAACAAGCAGATATAATCACTCCTTGGAAGCACACTCACAATGACACCTTAAAGAGAGAGCATGCAATGGCAGGGAGACAGAGGACCGAAACCCAGATCATTAGAGAGCACAACTCCAAATTTGCAGCCTTGTTAAAAGAGCAAATTCGGGAGAAACCACTGCCAACAGGTATTGCCAATGCAAATCTCATATATGCATTAGAAGTAGGCCCCACATGCACCATCGCCACCTACCAATCATATGATATCAATGGCTACACATTCTATACTGAGGAAAAAGACAAATACTCTGATTACCAGAACTCAAGCATCACGTTAATTTCCTTCATCAAGAATGAAACTAACAGATACTACGGAAGGATCGAAGAGATATGGGAACTTGAGTACTCCGAAGATCACACCGTGCCACTATTCTGGGTCAGATGAGCAAAGGATGTTGAGAAGGAAGAACGTGGTGCCGTTACCATGTCCCTACCCGAAGCACAAGCTGCTGGTGCAAAGGGTGTCAAAGGAATTACCGCCAAATATGACCCTTGCATATTCTCTAAGGACATTTCACAATGCTTCTATATAACTGACCCAACAAAGCCAAGTCGTGTTGTCGTCAGGAGATCCAAGAGATCCATCGTCGGGATGGACGGGGTGGACAACGAGGATAACTATGATCAGTTCGGCGTCGACCCAAAAGAAGAGGAGAACTATGATGGGGATGAAAATAACACCACAAGAAGGAGCAGAACTACCTTATCTGAGACATGACATCCCTTCTTACGAAAGAGTCATAACGCGGGACAAAAGTATTCAAGCAAGATTAAAAATACTCAAACCGTCGTTGAGAGGATTGTCAAACGACGTCATACTAGTTGATTAATTTGTGTGCTTCATTATTCGTGTACTGCAGTTTCGTGTACTTCTCATTGCGTAATACTTCGCACGATATTGTACTTCATTTGTGTCTACCTCCTAATTTGCATTATTATATACTTTGATCCACATTCATGTATGCATTTTCACATGCCATTTGTCAAGTATTATTAGAACAACCCAAGCTAACACAACACCAATTAATGCTGGCATCGGCCACGTCATTGGCGCCAGCACTAATGACTAACCGCCACTTTTATCTACACTATTGTTGTGAGAGAAACTGAGATTCCCCTTCTCCCCCTGCCACCGGACACTATTCTCCGTCGTTCCCCCACCCAGCCGCGCTCGCACCCTGCACTAGACGTGCCGCTGCGCTGCCGAGCCCTTCCCCAAGCCCACCCGCTCATCCAAGAGACTCTTCCTCCGTCGTCCTGTCCGACCACTCTCTCAATATATGGTCGTCCTGTCCGACCACTCTCTCCCTCTGTCGTCTTGTCCGGCTGCCCCGTCCGCCATGCATCACCACCCCATCAAGTTGTTTTCATGGGCGCCCCCACCATGCCCTCCTGACAACCGACCCCCACTCGACCTGGACGGTAAAAATATATCTCTAACCATTTTATGAAATGTGAATTGATGAAATATGTTATATGTTGTATCATCGTATGTTCTTGCGAATTGTCTCGTGCTAGCTATGTTTCTTTTTGCATGGAAAGCTGGAGAGACTGGCCAATGTTTAGGCGAAACGTGGATTCATTTCCGTTTCATCCAAATTTCTTGCACTCAGTATGTCCATTATTTACCTATGTTCATGCCCATTTTTCCATTGACTTTTATTTTGTGAATGCAACAAAAAATGGAAGAATGCTCATCCTGATCCGACAAAGTGGTATGTGTGACGATCCTCACCTTGACAACAATAAATGCTTCTCCATCACTCTCAAGAGGAAAGACGGTTTCAATTCCAAATGTACAATCAATAATAAGGTAGATCACACAAATTTTGTTGCTACCAGTGTAGTTTATGTGACAATTATATGCCTCAAGATGAAAGATGATTACTACGTTGCTTACTATGTTACTATTTTTTCAAAGACAGAAGCTCCCAAGATGTGTTGTGCCTCCGGTGATGGGTGACCACGAGATATGGACATTTCGAGTTAAAAGAATGGATGAAACTATCCGAGTGATCGCAACTTGGAAGATTGGAGATCGGTGAATCTCTATGCTCCACCATGCATGGAGATGCAGGGGGTTTCCCTCTTCTTCAAGATTGATCCTAAACGAGATGAGTATCATACTAGTAGTTACGATGATGGTTAATGTATGCATATAAATAAATGATGTGTACTATAATATAAATTATGCTATACATGTGTTTTAATTTCTTATCGGAATCAATGTGGGATACGAACATCATTATGTATATATTGATACAAAATTGTGTTGTCGCCGCAACATTACTCTCTACGGTGGCAGCGGTTTTTGGTGTTGCGTTTGGTCATTTAGTAATGGTGTGCGAAACATCCGATACACCCGTAATGACCTCTCAATTGTATGGCGTTGGGAAAGTTAACACGTCATAGATATATATGATATTGCTGTCATGGCGATAAAGCCAACGCCATAGGTATATGAAATACTGCTGGCGTAGGCTCCAACAACATCACTACTTTTTAACCGTGGCGCCATATTGCTGACATCGGGTGTCTACGCCAGTAAGGTCATTTTTTCCACTCCATAGCTAGGCTTTTATGCACTGATGATGTGGGCCACACGTTCACCCGTGGAATTTCTCTCGAAAGCATATAACGGTATGGCACACAAATTATTGTTGGGCAATTAACATAATAGCACACATTCTAACAATGATCATTCCTGGCATAATCCCACATAGGCATTACGATCAGCGATAAGTAGACCGTTAATCCAACTGCATTAACTACTATTACTACACCCCAAGACTGCCATCTAGCATGCATCTCAAAGTATTAAGTTTATACAAATAGAGTAACGCACTAAGAAAGAAGGCATAATGTAGACAAGTAAGAGACCAATCAATATGACCAAACCCTGTCGTTTTATCCTTAATGGCAACAATACAATATGTGTCTTTGCCTCTTTTGCCACTGGACAAGATCACTGTATGATTGAACCCACTACTATGCACCACTCCCTGTGAATACCTACTCATCTAATTGGCCAAACAAGACTCATAGATCGGAAAGCATACATACCTATAAAATTACATATCAGAGAATGTAAGAAAATCAATATAACTCAATAAATAATCTAGTCATAAATCCACAGTTCATCAGATCGATCCTAACAAACATGTCACAAGGATTGCATCAAATAGATCTCCGAAAAGATCGTTGTATTGAAGATTGAGAGAGAGAGAGAGCTCCTGAAAGAAACTACTCATACATCATCATGCGACGCCGACAAAATTGATTTGGGTCTCATTTCGAGTGTTTCTCAATATATGAGAATTTATAGGTCAAGATTTAGGGTAAACGGAGCACTAGGGGGCACAAGACTTTCAACGGACCCTACTAGTTTGTGAGGCCCATGTGGGTGTTCTCTCCTCCTCCCAAAGTTTTGAGGGTCTCTTATGTTTAAACAAACATATAGTTAAAAACTTTCATCATGTTTAGACTTCTGTAGGTATCGATTTTTGAAAAATAAAAACATGCAAAAAAAACAAGATTGGGCACTAAATTAATAGTTTAGTTTAGAGAAATGATATAAAAATGACATACAAATCATACAAAAATGATAACATAATATCATTGAATAATAGAAAATTATAGATACATTTGAGACATATCAGCATCCCAAGTTTAATTCGTACTCTTCCTTAAGTAGTTAAATGACAAGAAATGATTTTTCTATGTTGAATGCTACCTAACATGTTACACGGTCTTGATCAAATGATGCAATCTTGGAATGAATATTGAGATACGAATGAGAGTGGTGTTTTTGCTCCCGGGAGCATATACTCCTCGTTTCTAAAATGTATTTTAAACGTATTTCAAACTGTCAGAATTTTTTGACAAAAAAAAAATCACGCATACATCTCAACGTTCTACGTGCTCACATGTCATTTCACAAAAAAATCGACAACTTCTGTGTCCCGTGTGAAAAGATAAAATTCGATGCTAAAATGGGATTTTCAAGAGAGGTATTTTGTCTTTTTTACACATACCACAAAATATGTCAGCTTTCCACGAAACTTGGCGTGCACACATAGAATGTCGAGATGTACGCACTAAATTTTTGTTCAAATTTTTTGGCAGTGTGAAATGTTTTTTTTCACTGACAAGAGCATGTGCTCCCATGAGCTAATGTGAATTCCCGTCTAAAATCTTACATTACTTTACAGAAGGAGTAGCTATTAAGTGATTGTTGTTATGTAATGTGCACTATTCCATGTTTTTTTTCCTGTTGGATGTTGCTATTTGTGGAGAGTGTAATTTTGAATGCTTGGCTCCATGTAGCTCGAATTTTGAAAAATTCAAAAGCCAATTTTTGAAGTTTCAAAAAAATGTGAAAAAATTACGCATGTATACTGTGACATATACTTCATCTGTTTAAATTTTCATGATGAAATAAGTTTTTATGTGGTGTACAAAAAATTAATGAAATTTTATAGTGAATAGTAAATGTGATAGAAAATCATGGTCATGTGTAGCTCATGTCAAAATGTATTTCGTCATGAAAATTTACAGACATGTAGTATACATACCTATCCAGATGTGTGATGTTTTTCAGAATTTTCCAAAACTTAAAAGGTTGATTTTTTTTTAATTTCTCAAAAATCGGGCTCCATGGAGCCTGAGCTCTATTTGCAAATTCTGCCATTGGTGTTTCTATTGAATTGTGTAACAAACCTGGTTGCTTCTTCAACGGGAATTAATGCAGAGATTTTTCCTCTCATTTTTAAAACGAGGGCTGGCAAATTGTTATTTTTCAGCTCCGTTCCTTCCTTCATCCACTTTATACCCAACCAGCCAGCCTGGCGCAGGAAAAAATAACAAAGAAAAGCAGTCAGGCAGATGCAAAAGCTAGCAGACACACTGCTCGATCACTGTTGAATGAGATGAAAGGCCCAGATCCCGCAGCATGGCGATGCATGGATATGGAAGCTGCCTTGGCTTTCTCCTACCTGGCGCACCCTGCATGGCCTGCATGAACGCTCGCGTCAAGACATCAATGGCACTGCTCGAGCTCCATCGGCGGCCGAGCCGTGTACTAGCTAGATTCGCCCGACATCCTACGGCCTAGCTAGCCAGCATCGGCCATGGTCTCATGGGCCGCCGCGGCCGCATCGCGTCACGCACGTACGTGCCTGCCCGGCCAGTTTGGGCGATGCGTGCGGAGAAGGAAGAAAAGAAGAAAAGGAGCTCCGTACGTATGTAGACCATGGTAGCTGACGTATCTGTGTGTACGCAGTACACAGCCAGAAGGCACGCACTGCTTGTTGCTCGCTCGTGCACGTACGTACGGGCGCGTACTGCTGCACGTCAAATCATACGCTGCCTGTACGTAATACCTCCTTTATTTTACAATGTAGTGGGCCCATATTTTTTGAAATCTAAGTTTAACTATACATTTAATCAACGAGACTGATTATAAAAAAATGCGTTCCTTTCCTCATGTAGAAGAGAAATAAAAAAACAAAATCCTGAACTGTCCAGTCTCCGGTACTGGTCGATACGGCCTGCACAGGTACGTACGTGACAGGTGTGCCCTAAGTTTGCATGTCGATTTGATCAGTCAATGCATGCCCTCGTACTAGAAACCAAGCAGATTTGACTGGTGAATGGGTCCTCCCCTCTGGAAACGAAATTATTTCCTAGCTTGTCACCACACGATTCGACATGACCGCTCCACGTACGTTTGCTCATGCTAGGAGTATTTCGTTCCGACTCGTTGCACTTACAGGCTACTTAATTACACGCTTTTACACGATTGGATAGTTGTACCGATTTCTGAACATGTGATCCATCTCGGAAACAAAAGCCTAAATAAGGCACTTGCACTTGCACTTGTTGTAAACATCTTGTCTCCAGTTCTAAATTGGTACTCCAACATGCATGAGAATTTATAGCTTATACGTCATATCATCATTTCTCTTAACACGTCATATCATCATTGAACCTGCATAAAACATCAACATGCAACTATCCATAAATAAAAGCTACTTCAACATGCATGAGAATTTATAGACACAGATCAACTTAGTTTGAGCTCATATGAGTTTGGATGAACAGTAATTTCATACCTTGTCACCACACAATTTGATATGCTCGTTTCATGTTTACGTACGTTTTACACTTGGACAACTCAAAAAAAAAATTGTGCCAAACTTTAACAGATGTTTTCAATGCTAGCAAAGTTTCATCACAAAATGACATTCGTCGTAATCGTGGCAAAATAAACAAAATCATAGGTATAGAAAATATATTTTCAAAAGCATTTTGGAGTGTTGATTTTCTTTTTTTAGCCACAACTCCACGAATATTATTTCAGGATGAAACTTTGCAAGCATTGAAAACTTTTATCATATAGTTTGGCAAAAAAACTCAGAATTTTATGTATTTATTTCAAAATTTCAAAATTAACTGTTCACCCAAGCTTATATGAGCTCGAGCTGAGGACACTTTTGGAAAAATCAACAATATATTAATAATTAGGAAATATTTGACAACTATACGATAATCAAACATAATAAATCATTTTTGTCAGTTTTAGCTCACATTATCACTCCAAATATTCATGTTCTGTATAGCCAAATTAAATTGAAATATATTCCAAAACATTCCCACAACAATAGGTGGGATCATCTAGCTAACTTAATTGCCCCCTAATGAGATCAAAAATAAAAATCCTAAACATTCGGACGTGGGTTACCGGGCTACAGATGCGTCCCACAAAATCCCATGAATATCACTGTCCGTAGCCCTCCCCCTCATAGCAAAAGCTCAATCGGAAGTATGCTGTCGGCCTTTCAAAGATTCAAAGTATCTCTCCATTCGTTCTTTTCCAGGAGGATCCATAATTTCAAATCTATACACTCAACAATGTGGCTAATTTTTAAATTCTTGAGCAAGTCCACATAAAAATATATCGAGAATTACAACACCAAATTAGTTTATCAGGTTTATTTGTATTACCTATATTGAAGTAGTAATATTAGTATATTTTTGCAAAACTTGGTTAAATGTAGATAAGTTTGACTTATAATAAAACTACAAATCGAATAAATTTAGAGTCAAAAAATATAATACTTTGTGTATATTTATAACAACACAAATAATATATAAAAATATAGTGCATGTAGATTTTTGTGAGAAGTTAAGTCTTCCAAAGTTTGACCAATTATATAGAGAGAAAATATCAACATCTATAATTCCAAATAAATATCATTAATTACATCGTGAGATATGTTTTATATCTTATTTGGTTGTTGTTATTGATGATGATGATAAGTTTCTATATACATAACTTGCAACGGTGAGTGCGCCTAAACATTACTCTTAGGTCCAGATTGTATATGTAAAACCAACCGGGGTGCCATTCTTTTTCAGTAGAACATTATGGATCAGACACACACTACCCATTGCTTGGACCCCACTAGATTGCAACAGAAAAAACGGGAAGATACTAGAGCCTAACCCACGAAATTATTCCTTAAATACTTTCAAGATAATTTACTAAGAAAGAATCCGGAAGAGAAGTGATTAACGCGTATGTAACTAATTAACATAGTAAAATGTGCTAGTACATAACAAGAGAATCTTTAGGAGTTTGGGGGCATTGGAAACACCATTATGTGCAGCACATATGCACCAGCTGATAAGGTATGAGCATCTCGACGTAAAAACTAATAGTATGGCGCATAGTACACTTCCCAACCTTCCAGCTAGTAGAGTTCAAGGCTTGAACAGCAAACAAACTCAGAGCTAACAACAAGGCTGCACCAACATCAATGCATGCGTTGGTGTGCCAAAACAAAAGACTTGAATACTTTTAACTATTCCACGCAGTAGGAGTACACTTCCTGGGTGAGTTGGTCTGACATGCATATGCTCCAATCAATACAGGTTTCCCAAAAAAATCAGTCGATGGAGCAGTACCTTTCTGGAGTAGCGCTGCATTTCATGTTCAAGTGGATGAATACCTGGGCCAGTTCTGAATCGACATTAGGACTATCAGCCTAGCTGGCAGTTCATGAACGAACTTTTCTTTTGCCCGCCGGGAACATCAAGGATATCCATCTTGTATAACTGAGTGAAATGAAGTTATATGAACTGCTTTTGCTGGACTTATATTTGCTCATATGATACGACTAAAACAATTCCCAACGAAACATTGCCATGATTGATTAATTTGTGTGTGCTACTACCATTATGTTTAATTCTTCTTTCCTGGAATGGAACCAGTTTGTGTGTATTATTTTGTCCTGGATTGAACCTGGAAAATCAACCGACAAGCGAAATTGTAGGCCCTTCAAAAAAAAGTGAAATTATAGGAATTTACCATTCCTGGAATTTGATTCTAATCAATGCAAATACTATATTCCTTTGCACACATGTTTAATTCTAATCGGCGCCTGTTCTAGATCTAGTCGACATAGCAGTAACCATGCGTGCAGTGATGGGATCCGATGGTTTTCAGCTGAGAAAATAATCAGGGACCTATGAGTATGCTTGGCTTATTCCTCTCGTTAACTGGGAAATTTAACATGTAAACTTGACCAACAAATCAAGAACTGCAAACATGTAATGAATCTTAAGGCATGAAAAAATGGAAAGCGTTAGATGTTCAGACATTCGTCGAAACCAAGGAAAAGGGCCGAGAAAGAAATAATGATGGCAACTTTTCCCACATCAGAGCTAATAATTGCAGAGGGGGAAAGAGAGGAGGGAGAGATCCCCAATGAGAAGCTGCGATATGTGTGCGGCTGCATGCACAAGCATGCAGTCACGCCCCGTCATCATTACACCAATCTGCATCTCATGCAGTTTATACGCATGCCACCAAAAAAGAGATCCATCCATCACCCGAACGCACAGAGGAGAAGAAAAAAGACCAACAGTTTGCGAGAGGGGAGGGAGGAGGATAACCTGAATATAAACCAATCGAGGCTCGCCCGTCTCAGATTTGGGAGAGGCGATTAACCAACCTGGATCCCGATACGGGCGGAGGTCGATCGATCATGGCCGGGAGCCTTTGTCTTTGGGGGGAATGAAGCCTGGTCCGAGATCTACGCACGTCGACTCTCATCTCCCCCCTCATCGGATCTTTGATCTTTCTCTCGATCTGATCAAGGAGGGATCGAGGGGAGGAAAATGGAGGGAGAGAGAGAGGAAGAAAGAGAACCCCGAGCCAGACAACATTCCCCTCAAAACGAAAAGGCTCCCTCTCTAGCCAACTTTCTCTCACCTTCCTGGTCCTATACTACCTGCCTCCCTCTCTCTCATCATCCTGCCTTTTTCCCTTACTTTCTTCTCGCCTTTTGGAGCGTGGGTTGTGGTCTTGTGGATGGAGTGGACGGGGGCAGGGGCGTGGAGAGGGTATATATGTAGCGGTAGCTCCCAAAGGAGAAGGGCCGGGATGAAAGGGAGAGGGACGGAGGGAGAGGCCCCCCATGAGCCACGGCTGGTTCCGAGGGAGATCAGCTGTCTGAAGGAGGCGTGTGACTCTGGCTGAGGAAGAGGGAGGAGGGGGAGCTTTAAATCGGGGGAGTTATTGTGGACCTATGCCCACAAGAATTGCTAACTTCACCTACCCATCCAACCATGCCTACCATGCATATCTACTCTTTCTTGCAACTTGATCTGTCAAACATGGGTGAAAATTCATATCCTTGCGTGTTCAAATGATTTCCACTGATATTTGTTTAGTAGACATGAGGAATTTCAATGAGTCATACCCCTCCCCCCTCCACACACACCATTGAAAGAGACCCCGCTCTATTTCTTATTTGGTTCGACGTTCTGGTTGGGGTTGTCTAGCGGCATCATTGTCCCCTGGTAGGAATAATGACTCCCGCATTTTATCCCCGTCCTGATGGTGTGTCCAGCATCGTTGGATGGCATGTGGAGGCGTGTCTTTATCGGATCTCGTGATATTCGATTGGGGCTAGTCTGTGGATCTGTTTGAATCCAATCATTCATTTGTGTGTTTACATGTTTGATCCTTTCTGACAGATCTACACTTATTTTCATTGGCACGGTTGTTATTCTTGTGTGTCTATCTTGTGGAATCCTTCTAATCACTAGTAGAAAACGACCCATTTGTTCCGGTTCCAAAGGCCTATTAGCCCCGGTTCTGGAACCGGGACTAAAGGGTCGGGACTAAAACCCAAAATTTTTAGTCCTGGGACAGAAGGGGCTCCACGTGGCCGCTGCGGGGAGTCCGGGCAAGAGGACCTTTAGTCCCGGTCAGTAACACCAACCGGGACCAAAAGGCATCCACGCATCAGCATCTGGCAGGAGATGGGGTCTTATTTGAAAAGGGGGTTTTGGAGGGTTAATTTAGGGGTTTCATATTGTGTTAGCTAGCTAATAGAGAGAAGTGACCTCTTTTTCTTCGTGCTTGGTCGACGTTGCTAGCTACTATACATATAAAGAGAACTCGACGCTAGCTAATAAGCAAATGAAGGAAACCATTAATTACACAAGATCTAACAACTCATCATCATCATCTTAATCATACAAAGTTAAAGTCTCATAAAACAAAAAAAGATAAAATGACATAGTCCTCCCTCATAGGACCTAGTCCTCCCTCATAGGTAAAATGACATAAAAAAGAATAACACCTATATCTCCATGATGAAGCGAAGAGATCCAACGGTCTCCAACTTGTGGCTTGTGATCCTTCTTTATTTGTCCCCTTGCTTCAATTTGGAGCCGTCTTGGTGGTTTGCGCTCAGTCGAGTATGCAAAAGAGAACTCGGGATGGAAGGGGCTTTTAATTATCATATTACCTTCGGATTGCATCAACCGTGGCACAACTTCATATGACAATTTCTGTTGAAGAACATAATATAGTAGCCTAGTTAGCAATGTAATTAATACCATTTACGCAACAGTACTAGTGTAGTTAATTAGCAACTCTTACCAAGATATTTCGGCGAATGTCATTCGCCCTCAACCTATGCACTAGTGTCATGTACAATGTATAATTTGGGCCAGTTCCGAAATTATATGGGAAGATGTCCCTACCAGCTAGGACACTAATAACAAAGTAGATAAGATCATCCTTCTCCTCCCAAGTTAGATGTGATCCATAAGTGTAGTGTGTCGTGTCGATTATGTTCTGTGTTTCACTCGAAGAAATGAAATAAGCTGTAAATTATAAATTAACTAATTTAGTACGGATGAACACCAAATATTTTTAAATATAGAATGCAAATTACTTGACAAATATGCATGGTTGACAAACTCACATGGAGGTAAAACAAGAAGTATATCGACATCCACCCAAATGTCAATGTTTCCTTCAATATGATCTTCAGGACGAAGATCGAAGGTTATGTTCATATCCTCTTAAAATCCATATGCCTTGCAAAGAGCTTCCCAATTTGAGCATCCTAATTCTGTGTCATTAGGTGCATTCATTACTTTCACAAAAAATGTGTGACCATGTTTAGTCCTCAGGTTGGCCATCCTCGTCTTGAAACTCTTGTGCTCTTCGAAACCGATCCTCTCAAAGAAATATCGTCTTGCATGACAGGGGATAAACTAGTCGAATTGTATAAAACAAAAATTACACGTTGAAGGAAAGAAACAGAAGTCATGTTTAATTACGAAAAAACAGTTGTCATCGTTTCGTACCATAGAAATATCAAAGTCCTCGTAAATCTTCATGGTGAAGAACCTGCCGTCTTGCAGCCCAGGCTGGTCGCAAAGACCCTTATCTTCACCGCAAAATTCATACGCTTGGATCCTACCGTCGTCTGATGATGACGACATTTCCTGTGTTCATGATTCAAGAATTATGGCATGCTTGGATCCTAATGCGTGTGTGACTTTCGGTCCGTCAAGGATTTTCTTAAATAAGTCTCATATCTCATGGTGTGTTGGTGCACACTCTCTCACACTGATACGGTGGTGTATATATGTTGGTGGGCACTCTTTCACAGTAATAGTTCGACTATCGGTGATGGACGCCGCCCCTCTTCTCTTCTTGTGCATTATACCAACGAATATATCTACATACAATTTTCTTAACACATTGTTTAATGAAAAAATGTTGCATACCAACCAAAAAAATTTGCACGTTTTTAAATAATGTGTGTGTGTGTGTTTGCGGCACCGTTGGAGATGGACGGCCGGGCGGCGAGGCCCCTACGCCGGAGATGGATGGGGCGGCGGCTCCCGGGCATCTCCGATGGTGGCTCTAGGTGTAGCCAGGGTGGGCTCGGGGTGGTGGCTCAAAATCTACATCTATACATACATCTACATATACATCTACATACATGAACAAAAAAATCTATGAAAAAAAGGAAAGCTTGGGCGGCGACTCACAGCGGGGGCAGCAAGGTCTCGGGGCGGAGGGAGAGCGTGCGGGCTTGGGGGCGGCGATGGCGATGGTGACGGTGACGGCAGGGCAGGGGCGCGGCGAGGGCTCGGGGAGGAGCGACAGTGCGTGAGCTCGGGGGCGGCGACGGCGACGGCGACGGCAACGACGACAGCAGGGTAGGGGCGCGGCAACGGCGGGTTAGGGGGACGTCGACGGCAGGTCAGGGGCGCGACGACGACGTCGGGGCAGCCTGACGGCGTCATGTCATCGGCGTCGGCGTCGTATGCTAGAAATTCCAAAGTGTTGGCTTATATATCGAGAGCATTGGTCCCGGTTGGTGGCACCAACTGGGACCAATGCCCATCTTTCGTCCCAGTTTGTGCCACCAACCGGGACCAAAGGTCAGTTTTCATTGACCCAAAGGGCAGGAAACAGGGACACCAACCGGGACCAAAGGTCAGTTTTCAGCAGCCCAAAGGGCGGGAAACAGGGACCTTTGGTCCCGGTTGGTGACACCAACCGGGACCAAAGGGTGGTGCTGCGTGGGGCCAAATTTTTAGTCCCACCTCGCTAGCCGAAAGAGCTTGGGAGTGATTTATAAGCGTTGCTGCGCACACCCTCCCGGGCTCCTCTCAACTGCAGGCTTTCGGGCCTAATCTGTCACTACCTATGGGCCTATCGAGCCTTGTGCAAGCCTGAATCCTGGCCCAAAAAGCTGGTTGGGTTTCTAGTTGTATTCATGCCGTGGTGGCCCAGTAGGTGGCATTTAAAAAAATCAATTTTTTTGTTTTGTTTTTTGCTTTATTTATTTTATTTTGTTCCTACTTATTGTTTTTCAGTGATTCCTTTCGCTTTTAGGTCACAAAAATTATAAACTTTCTGTTAATGCCATTAGTTTTCAAATTTGAATAGTTTAATTTGATTTTTTTGAAATTTCTATGAATCGCTAATTTGTGAATAACTTTACTAAAAAAATAGATTTTTGAGCGATACTTTTTCCTCCTATTTCGCAAGTTTTAGGTTATTTTAAATGTCTGTTTTAATCAAAAACATATTTGGTTATTTTAGTTTGCTATTAAAGTTTCTAACAAAAAATTCTTTATGAAAATTCTTTTTGCTATTAATGTTTCGAACAAAAAAAGATTTGATAATTTCAGTTGCATACATTTTATATAATTTTAGTTTCAAAAACACTAGAGGTTTATAAAAGCTTTTTAGTTGATTCCTTTTGCTATTAAAGTTTTATAAAAGCTTTTTAGTTGATTCTTTTTTGTATTGAAGAATATTATAGTTTTGTTTTATTTGATCATAACAGAATATTTTAATTGATTATTTGTAGTTCATTCTTTTTTCTATTAGAGTTTCATAAAAGTTTTCTCGTTCATTCATTTTGCTGTTAGTTATTTCTTTGAGCTAAATGACCCTGAAGTTGAAAAGCACTACAAATGAACTCTGAAAAGCTTGAAACTTGGCATGGTATCATCATTTCACCCACATATCATGTGCTAAAAAGTTGAGAGGGTTACGGCAAAAACTCGATGCACTTCGTGTACAAAATGGACAATCTCTTTCGAAGTATTAGGGTTCCGGACGAAAACTCATCTGTTACAAAGGGATTTCATTTTTTGAACTTATTTGAACTCCAGACTTTTTGTGTGTTCGAAATACACCATTCGAAGCCACATCATCAATTATCAACCCTTTCTGACTTCATTTGGTATTTTTCATGCATTTAGTGATTTTTTTGAGCTAGATGACCAAGAAATTGAAAAGCACTACAAATGAACTTTGAAAAGGTTGAAAGTTGGCATGTTATCATCATTTCACCCACATAGAATGTGCTGAAAAGTTGAGAGGGTTACGGCAAAAACTGGATGCACTTCGTGTACAAAACGGACAATCTCTTTCGAAGTATCAGGGTTTCGAACAAAAACTCATCTGTTACAAAGGTATATCATTTTTTGAACTTATTTGAACTCCAGACTTTTTGTGTGTTCAAAATGCACCATTCAAAGCTACATGATCAATTTTCAGCCCTTTCTGACTTCATTTGGTATTTTTCATGCATTTATTTTTTTTGAGCTAAATGACCATGAAATTGAAAAGCACTACAAATGAACTCTCAAAAGGTTGAAAGTTGGCATGGTATCATCATTTCACCCACATAGCATGTGCTAAAAAGTTGCGAGGGCTATGGCAAAAACTGGATGCACTTCATGTACAAAACGAACAATCTCTTTCAAAGTATCAGAGTTTTAGACGAAAACTCATCTGTTACAAAGGTATTTCATTTCTTTAGATGTAACTGCAGTGATATTCTTGATCAAAGGCATCATCATAATAGTTGTGGAGAGAAAGTCTTCACTTTTTCTTCGCTTGTGTCCTTTGCTTATTGCGCCGTAACCATGGATAATCTTCATCGTTTAAGAGGGTGCTTGGGTCAACCTTAACTTTGAAGGGGGGAATTTCATGAAACTTTTCATAATCCTTAGACATGTGTGTCTTGCCCTCCAATCCCATGATGTCTCTTTTTCCTAAAAGAACTATGTGGCGTTTTGGCTCATCGTATGCTGTATTCGCTTCCTTATCTTATCTTTTTCTCGGTTTGGTAGACATGTCCTTCACATATAAAACATGTGCCACATCATTGGCTGGAACGAATGGTTCGCCTGTGTACCCAAGATTGTTCAGATCCACTGTTCTTATTCCGTACTGTGGGTCTACCTGTACCCCGCCTCTTGAGAGATTGACCCATTTGCACTGAAACAAAGGGACCTTAAAATCATGTCCATAGTCAAGTTCCCATATGTCCACTATGTAACCATAATATGTGTCCTTTACCCTCTTGGTTGTTGCATCAAAGCGGCGCTGTTTTAGTTGGTACTCTTTTGATCTTGGGCGATCATGTAAAATGAATTCCCATTTATCTCGTACCCTTTGTAAGTCAATACAGTCGAAGATGGTCCCCTGGCCAACGAGTACAACTCATCAGAAACAATGTTGTCACGCATGAGACGTGTTTGCAACCAACTGCCGAAAGTCCTGATGTGTTCACATGTAATCCAGTCGTCACACTACTCTGGGTGTTTGGAGTGCAGAATATTCTTGTGTTCATCAACATACGGGGTCACCAAGGTAGAATTCTGTAGTGTGCTTGAGACCAAGAATGCCCGTCCCTGCATATTATTGAGTCCACTCCTAGCGTGCCTTTTCCATTCAGTCTCCCCTCATACCGCGATTGATGAAGACCAATCTTCTTAATGTCAGGAATTAAGTCAACACAAACCCCAACGACATCCTCTGTTTGATGGCCCATTGAGATGCTTCCTTCTGGCCTAGCACGGTTACGAACATATTTCTTTAATACTCCCATGAACCTCTCTAAGGGGAACATATTGTGAAGAAATACAGGGCCCAGAACGACAATCTCATCCACTAGATGAACTAGGACGTGCATCATGATATTGAAGAAGGATGGTGGGAACACCAGCTCGAAACTGACAAGACATTGCACCAAATCACTACTTAACTTTGGCAAGATTTCTGGATCGATCACCTTGTGAGAGATTGCATTGAGGAATGCACATACATTCACAATGGCTAATCGAATGTTTTCCGGTAGAAGCCCCCTCAATGCAACCGGAAGCAGTTGTGTCATAATCACGTGGCAGTCATGAGACTTTAGGTTCTGGAACTTTTTCCCTGCCATATTTATTATGCCCTTTATATTCGACGAGAAGCCAGACGGGACCTTCATACTGAGCAGGCATTCAAAGAAGATTTCCTTCTCTTCTTTGGTAAGAGCGTAGCTGGCAGGACCTTCATACTGCTTTGGATGCATGCCGTCTTTTTCATGCACACCTTGCTGTTCCTCCCATGCCTCTGGCGTATCTTTTGTCTTCCCATACACTCCCAAGAAGCCTAGCAGATTCACACAAAGAATCTTCATCATGTGCATCACGTCGATTGCAGAGCGGACCTCTAGGTCTTTCCAATAGGGTAGGTCCCAAAATATAGATTTTTTCATCCACATGGGAGTGTCCCGCATCGTCAATCGGAACAGATAGTCCGCCAGAACCCCTTCCAAAGATTACTTTTAAATCATTGACCATATCAAGTATGTGATCATCAGTACGAAGGGCAGGCTTCTTCTGGTGATCTGCCCCACCTTTGAAATGCTTTCCTTTCTTTCAACATTGATGGTTGGTCGGAAGAAATCGACGATGCCCCAGGTACACATTCTCCCTGCATTTGTCCAAATATATACTGTCGGTGTCATCTAAACAGTGTGTGCATGTGTGGTATCCCTTGTTTGTCTATCCTGAAAGGTTACTGAGAACAGGCCAATCGTTGATGGTTACAAACAGCAACACATGTAGGTCAAATTCCTCCTGTTCTTTGTCATCCCACACACGTACACCTCTTCCATTCCATAGCTATAAAAGTTCATCAACTAATGGCCTTAGGTACACATCAATGTCATTGTCGGGTTGCTTAGGGCCTTGGATGAGCATTGGCATCATACTGAACTTCCGCTTCATGCACAACCAAGGAGGAAGGTTATACATACATAGAGTCACAGGTCATGTGTTATGCTTGCTGCTCTGCTCCCCAAAAGGATTAATGCCATTTGCACTTAAACCAAACCGTATGTTCCTTGGGTCACCTGTAAAGTCGCTCCAGTTTCTCTCAATCTTTCTCCACTATGACCCGTCAGCGGGTGCTCTCAACTTCCCGTATTTCGTACGGTCCTCTTTGTACCATGGCATCAACTTGGCATGCTCTTTGTTCCTGAACAAACGTTTCAACCGTGGTATTATAGGCGCATACCACATCACCTTGGCAGGAACCCTCTTCTTGGGGCACTCACCATCAACATCACCTGGGTCATCTCCTCTGATCTCATACCGCAATGCACTGCATACCGGGCATGCGTTAAAACCCTCGTACGCATTGCGGTAGAGGATGCAGTCATTAGGGTATGCATGTAGCTTCTGCACCTCCAATCCTAGAGGGCTACAACATTCTTTGTTGCGTACGTACTGTCGGACAATTCTTTATCCTTTGGAAAGCTTCTTCTTCAATATTTTCAGTAGCTTCTCAAATCCTTTGTCAGGTACACCATTCTCTGCCTTCCACTGCAGCAATTCCAGCGTGGTACCGAGCTTTGTGTTGCCATCTTTGCAATTGGGGTACAACCCTTTTTTGTGATCCTCTAACATGCGATCAAACTTCAACTTGTCCTTTTCACTTTCGCATTGTCTCTTTGTATCAACAATGACCCGGCGAAGATCATCATCGGGCACATCGTCTAGTTCCTCTTGATCTTCATCTTCCCCCGTTGCAGCATCACCGTATTCAGGAGGCACATAGTTGTCATCATCCTCTTGTTCTTCATTTTCTTCCATCATAACCCCTCTTTCTCCGTGCTTGGTCAAACATTATAGTGTGGCATAAAACCCTTCTCAAGCAGGTGGAAGTGTAGGGTTTTAAAGTTGGAGAAAGCCTTCGTATTCTCATAGACAGTACATGGACAATGCATAAAACCATTTTGCTTGTTTGCCTCAGCCGCTTCGAGAAAATTATACACGCCCTTAATATACTCGGAGGTGCGTCAGTCACCGTACATCCATTGCCGGTTCATATGCGTGCGTTATATAATAAAGTGTATTAAAAACCATTACAGTATATCATGAATAGAGAAGTGACCAAATTAATAGAAATTCATCATCACATTAAAGCCAAAGTACAATAGTGACCAAAATAAATACATAAAGTTTATACGAGTTCTCATTATTGAACAACATATAGCTATCTAGAGCATCTAATTAAAACATACATTGAAACTATGTAAAAAAGTGCAACAACTAATGCGATTATAACCACTACTAAGGTACCAATTGATCCAACGACATACTAATACCAAGCCTCAGTATGAATGACATATTTTCTAATCTTTCGAATCTTTAAGCGCATTGCATCCATCTTGATCTTGTGATCGTCGACGACATCGGCAACATGCAACTCCAACTTCATCTTCTCCTCTTCAACTCTTTGTAATTTTTCTTTCAAGTAATTATTTTCTTTTTCAACCAAATTTAACTTCTCGACAAGAATTTCTATGTCGGTTGGAATTTCTGGTTCACATACCTCCTAGATTAAAAAATCTATGTCGGGTCGGCATAATTGTCATAAACACTAAATAAAAAAAATATTTATAAAAGATAATATATACCACATCCGAATCATAGACAGGACGAGGACCGACGGAGGCAGATACCGAAACCATCACACTATATAATAACAAAAAATAATAAAAGTAAGAAAATTACATAAGTATCTATCTAAATCATACAAGTAAGAACTTTTTTTCTTTTAGAAAGAAGATAAGAAGAAGAGGCTAACCACGGTGGTGCCGGCGCAGAGATGGGCGCGGGTGATCGACGACGGTGAGGACGGGGATGGGACAGGACGGACCGCCAAACCTAGACAAATCTTGAGGAAAATGGAGCTTGGACAAGGAGCTTCGAGAGGAGAAAGCTTAAGTATGGCTCAGGCTTTTCATCGAACACCTCATGTGCATAGGAGATGAGCTAGAGCACCACAAAGCTCTACCACGGCAGGCCAAAAAACAGAGCAGTGCATTGCTCTGCTCGCGGGCAGGGGGTATATATAGGCCAACCATCGGTCCCCATTTGTGGCTGGAACCAGGGCTAAAGGACCACATTTGGTCCCGGTTCCAGCCACGAACCGGGACCAATGGCCGACGAAGCCCTGCCGGCGCCCTGGCCTCACGAACCGGGACCGATGCCACCATGGGTCCCGGTTCGCGAGTGAACCGGGATTAATGGCATTTCAGGCCTAGACCAAAGTCTTGTTTTCTACTAGTGAATCTACGCTACCAGATTGTCTCTTACAACAAAGTTTGGCCAACTCCAGTGAGGGAGGGGCGATAAAGGCGAGATGCCTTCGACTCGCTTAAGTGCTTGTAATCGTTGCTAGGTGGTCCACGAACCTAGTTTCAATGTGTATTAATTTTGGTGCTCTCTTTACCACCATGACAGATAATGAATATATCGGAAGTTTCTTACGTAGAAAATGAAACATTAGAATCTTTGGTTGCAAGAATCAACTGATTAGATGTTATAGGTGATCCTCCTTTTCAGAAAAATTATCTTAAGAAACTTTTAAATCAATACGAGTCATCTACTTTCAATGATCTAGTGATGACGCATACTACATGAACAATACATGAAAACAAAACAAGTCGAGTATCAGACATACTCGGCGAAGGCCAAATGCACTTCGGCAAAGAGTTTGCCAAGGTTTCACCTAGCAAAGCAGACTCGACTTACCCCATGCATATCAGGAAAGAAACATATCACGAGATCCTTTTGTCAGGGACTCAAAAAAGATCTTGCCGAGTATAATCATCACCTCTCGGGAACATAAAGCTTCCTAACACTCGGCCCATAGAAACGGCGGTGCAACGTGGTGAAGGAATAAGCCAAGCGTCGTTGCACACCTTCTTGGTCAGTTATGGACCAACAAGAAGGTGCCACATTTTCACTTATAAGATTAGCGTTATGCAATACCTGCATGGCATACATATAAGTCGAGTGTCGCCTCCCGGCTTCCCTTTCAGCTAGGGGTCAAACATACATTACCATGTGACCATCATATTAGCCGAGAGCCTAGCAACACACGCATGGCGTGAGGGTTAGCCGAGTGTTGGATAGTAAGTACACGTCCTAGGTATATACCGAGTGTCGACCCTCGACTTATACATAAATCGTGGTATGGAATTTGTTCATGCACTTCCTAGACTGTGGCACGTGTCCTGCAGGCGAGTGTAACACTAGTAGAAAACAGGCCTTCCGTTTGTACCTTTAGTTCTGATTTGGCTTTGAACCAGGACTAATGTTGCCATTAGTCCCGGTTCCAACGGCTAGTAGCTGTTAGGCCATTAGTCCCGGTTCATCTGGGACCTATAGTCTCGGTTTGTATCACAAACCAGGAATAAAGGGGTGGTGGCAGGCTGGTGGCAGCCTCGGGCCTTCACGAGCGTTTTTAGTCCCGGTTTGTGATACAAACCAGGATTATAGATGGATCTTTAGTCCCGGTTGGTAGCTTTTCCTATATAAACCCTTCGTCCAGCTCAACTCCATTTCTATGTTTTCATCATTCGAACTCCCCTCTCCGTTTCTTCCCCTAGCTCGAGCTCATCCCTCCATTTTTGCCAAGATTTGTCAAGATTTGAGGCACCCCAATCCATCCAAGTGTTCACAAAGGTTAACAACTTTGTTCTTTCATCTCTTATTGCTAGATCATCTCGTGCAATGCTTTATAAGTATAGTGATTTGTGGGTTCGAGTTTGGATGTAATAATGTGATAGTTTTTTTGATTTATATGCAATGTGAGCTCAAATTAACTCCTTAGTTTGCATATGTGTAGGTGTGATTTACTTAGTGTGCCTTCCCGTCCCCGTCTTAACCACTGTTGATCGAACGCATTGTCCCGTTGCCGGCACCACCTTGGTGAGCCTATTCTTGTGTTCTTATCATTTTTTATAAATAAAATCGTATTTGTATGATTTAGATAGTTACTTGCATAGTTTTCTTGCTTGTATGATTGTTGTTATATATAGTGACATGGTTATAATATTTGTGCCTGCCGGTCATCGTCCGTTTACGATTCAGATGTGGTATATTCTCTTTTATAACTATTTGTTGCATTTCGTGTTAATGACAATTATGCCCATCAAGTTGACATAGATATTTTTATCTAGGAGATAGTTGAACCGGAAATGCCAAAAATCCTATTGTCGAGAAGTTAAATTTAGTTGAAAAAGAAAACGAGGATTTGAAAGGAAAATTGAAAAGAGTTGAAGAACAGAAGATGAAATTGGAGTTGTACGTTGCCGATGTCATCGATGATCACAAGATCAAGATGGATGCAATGCGCTTGAAGATTAGAAATATTAGAAAATATGACATTAATAAAGAGTCTTGGTATCATTATGTTGTTGGATCAATTTTTACCTTAGTTGTGATTTTGATCGCATTTGCTATTGCATTTAAAATGTTTTACTAGATAGTTTTATGTTGTTTTATGAGAATAAGTGTGTATAAACTTTATGTATGAACTTATATTAATTTGGTCTTCTCGGTGTTGTGTAATGAAGATGAACCGGCAATGGATGTACGTTGACCGACATTCTCCCCAGTTCATTAATGGCATGCAGAGTTTTTTGCGTGCGGCTGAGGAAAACAAGCGGGATGGTTTTATGTGTTGTCCATGTGGTGTGTGTAAGAATGATAAGACTTACTCTAGCTCAAAACAGATTCATGTCCACTTGTTTACGTCCGGTTTCATCTCCGGCTATAATTGTTGGACCAAGCACGGAGAAAGAGGGGTTCTAATGGAAGAGAATGAAGAAGAATAGGATGACAACAATTATCTTGGGTGTCCTGAATATGATGGTAGTACAATGGGGGAACAGAACGGAGTAGAAGCTGAGGCATCAGATGAGCCCGCTGATGATCTTGGTCGGGCCATTGCTTATGCAAACAGAAACTGCGAAAATGAAAAGGACAAGTTGAAGTTGCAGTGCATGTTAGAGGATCACAAAAAAGGGTTGTACCCAAATTGCGAAGATGACAACACAAAGCTCAGTACCACACTCGAATTGCTGCAATGGAAGGCAGAGAATGGTGTAGCTGACAAGGCATTTTAAAAGTTGCTAAAAATAATGAAGAATAAGCTTCCAAAGGACAACGAATTGCCCAACAGTACATACGAAGAAAAGACGGTTGTCTGCCCTCTAGGATTGGAGGAGCAAAAGATACATGCATGCCCTACTGACTGCATCCTCTACCACGGTGAGTACGAGAATTTGAATGCATGCCCGGTATACAATGCATTGCAATATAAGATCGATCGCGATGACCCTGTTGATGATGTTCAGGGCGAGCGCCCCGGGAAGAGGTTCCTGCCAAGGTGATGTGGTATGATGCTATAATACCATAGTTGAAACGTTTGTTCCAAAACGAATAGCGTGCCAAGTCGTTGCGATGGCACAAACAAGACCGTAAGAAAGACGGGAAGTTGAGAGTACCCGCTGATGGGTCGCACTGGAGAAAAATCGAGAGAGAGAGAGTGGCCTGACTTTGCAGATGACCGAAGGAACTTATGGTTTGGTTTAAGTGCAGATTGCATTAATCCATTGGGGGAGCAGAGCAGCAAGCATAGCACATGACGTGTGACTCTATATATCTATAACCTTCCTCCTTGGTTGTGCATGAAGCGGAAGTTCATTATGACGTCAGTGCTCATCCAAGGACCTAAGCAACCCAGCAACAACATTGATGTTTACCTAAGGCCATTAGTTGATGAAATTTTATAGCTGTAGAATAAAAAAGGTGTATTTGTGTGGGATGAGCACAAACAACAGGAATTTGACATGCGAGTGTGGCTCTTTGTAACCATCCATAATTGGCCTGATCTTAGTAACCTTTCAGGACAGACAAACAAGGTGTACCATGCATGCACACGCTGTTTAGATGATACCGAAAGTATATATTTGGACAAATGCAAGAAGAATGTGTACCTGGGATATCGCCGATTTCTTCTGGCCAAGCATGCCTTAAGTAAGAAAGGCAAGCATTTCAAAGGTGAGGTGATACGTCTCCAACGTATCTATAATTTTTGCTAATGTCATGCTATTATATTATCTATTTTGGATGTTTTATATGCCTTAATATGCTATTTTATATTATTTTTGGGACAAACATATTAATCTAGAGCCTAGAGCCAGTTTTTGTTTTCTCCTTGTTTTTGAGTTTTGCAGATATGGAATATTAAACGTAGTCCAAACGGAATAAAATCTTCGGAATGAATTTTTCTGGAAGGAAAACTATCAACCAGGCTTGGAGTGCACACGAGAGGATCTACCAGGAGATCACAAGCCCGGTAGGCATGGCCACCCCCCTGGCCGTGCCTGGCAGGCTTGCCATCTCCTGGCAGGTCTCCTAACCCTATTCTTCGTCCTATAAATACAGAGATTTTCCCCCAACACCAAAGCGAGCCACGCAAATACTTTTCCACCGCAAGAAGCCTCCGTTCCCGAGAGACCCAATCTTGGAGCCTTTTTTGGTAATGTCCCGGAGGGGTTTTTGATCATGGAGGGCATCTACATCAACTCCATTGCCCCTCCGATGATGCGTCAGTAGTCCACCATAGACCTATGGTTCCATAGCTAGTAGATAGATGGCTTCTTCTCTCTCTATTTGATCTTCAATACCATGTTCTTCATGATCTTCATGGAGATCTGTCTGATGTAATACTCTTTTGTGGTGTGTTTGTCAAGATCCGATGAATTGTGGGTTTATGTTGAAATTATCCATGAATATTATTTGAATCTTCTCTCAATTATTATATGCATGATTTCATATCCTTGTAAGTCTCGTCGAGTTATTGGTTTGGTTTGGCCAACTAGATTGGTAATTCTTGCAATGGGAGAAGTGCTTGGTTTTGGGTTCAATCTTGCGGTGTCCTCACCTAGTGACATAGTAGGGGTAGGGAGGCACGCATTGTATTATTTCCATTAAGGGTAACAACATGGGGTTTTCATCATATTGCTTGAGTTTATACCTCTACATCATGTCATCTTACTTAATGCGTTACTCTGTTCTTCATAAACTTAATACTCTAGGTGAAGGTAGGAGTCGGTCGATGTGTGGAGTAATAGTAGTAGATGTAGAATCGTTTCGGTCTACTTGACACGGATGTGATGCCTATATGCATGACCATTGGCTTGTATAACTACATGATTATTCGCTTTTCTATCAATTGCTTGGCAGTAATTTGTTTATCCACCATGATATTTTCCTTCAAGAGAGAAGCCTCTAGTGAAACCTATGGCCCTCGGGCTTATTTTCCATTATATATTTTCAGATATATAAATACAAAATACCAAAAATACTTTGCTAAAATTTATTTACCTTTTACTTTCCGTTATCGTTTACATCTATCTCTTTTGGAGCTAATCCTTGCAAATAACTGTGAAGGGATTGACAACCCCTTTATAGCGTTGGGTGCAAGAGTTTGATTGTTTGTGTAGGTGCATCCATTGGTGACTTGCTTGTTCCTCCTACTGGATTGATACCTTGGTTCTCATCAACTGAGGGAAATACTTATCTACTTCGCTGCATCACCCTTTCCTCTTCAAGGGAAAACCAACACATGCTCAAGAGGTAGCAAGAAGGATTTCTGGCGCCGTTGCCGGGGAGGATACACATCAAGCCTACCAAGTACCCATCACAAACTCATCTCTTGCATTTACATTATTTGCCATTTGCCTCTAGTTTTCCTCTCCCCCACTTCTAAAATGATTTTCAGAAAATACCAAAAAGATTTGCCTTTTTATTCGCCCTTCTTTTGGTTGCTTCCTTTCTTGCCAAATCTTCTGCTTGTTACTATGACTAGCATTACTACCTCCCCCTTGTCACCGGACTTTGAAGTTCTATACTTCAAGCAAAAACAAGGGGAAAATCTTAAAGATGCTTGGTATAGGATAATGGAATCCCATCATATTTCCAATCTAAAAGGAGATACAAAATTTCTGCTTAGAATTTTTTATGTTGGATTGGCTTTGCATCATAGAAAGCTTTTGGATTTTGCCTCACATGGTAATTTTATTGAACTTGATACAAGTGCCACTTATGATGTTTTGGAAGGAATTTTGGGGGTTCCCCAACAAAAGAAGGGGCCTACCTTTTCACAAGAGGGAGCTCAAATTCCCGACGCATTGAGTGACTTACATAAACACTTAGCCGAGTTACAAAAATATCACGAGCCCCTCAAAAACATTATTGGGAATCTCAGTCGCTTAAACACATTGATCTCCCTTTGCAATAAGCATTTGGATATTTTGGATCTTAATATTTTTACTTTGTCCGAAAACCCGGGGAAGAGGAAAGAGCCCCCAGGATTCGAGAAGGTCCTCACAAAGGTTGCTAATACCAAAGATGACAATACATAGATCTATTGTGTTTTGCCTAGCTAGAGGCGTTAAACAATAGCGCTTGCTGGGAGGCAACCAAAATTTATTTTTGTGTTATGTTTTAGCTTCTATTTTGAGTGTTTACCACATTATTACTTCTGTAGTAATTGTGTTTTGGTGTTTTAATTAGTGTTTGAGCCAAGTAAAACCTTTGGGGTGATCTATGGTAGTTGTTGATTTGATCTTGCTAAAAAACAAGAACTTTTCCACTCAGTGTAGGAATTTTCTAAATTTGCCAGAGCGTAGGATGAATCTGAAATTTTTACAAAAGATTGATACATAAATTTCCCAGGTTTTACTAATTGTTCAGAATTTTTTTGAGTTACATAAGTATACAAAGTTTTCAGATTGCTACAGACTATTTGTTTTTGACAGATTCTATTTTCTTTGAGTTGTTTGCCTATTTTGTTGAATCTATGGGTTGTATCATGGGGTATGAACCATGGAGAAGTTACAATAGAGTGGTATAACACCAATATAAATAAAGAATGAGTTCACAACAGTAGCTAAAGTGGTGATTTATTTTATTATACTAACGGATCTCACAAGTTTTCTGTTAAGTTCTGTGTTGTGAAGTTTTCAAGTTTTGGGTAAAGATTTGATGGACTTATGAATAAGGAGAGTCAAGAGCCTAAGCATGGGGATGCCCAAGGCACCCCAAGTCATATTCAAGGATGCCAAAGAGCCTAAGCTTGGGGATGGCCCAGAAGGCATCCCCTCTTTCGTCTTCAATCCATCGGTAAATTTACTTGAGGCTATAGTTTTATTCACCACATGATATGTGTTTTGCTTGGAGTGTCTTGTATGATTATGAGTCTTTGCTTCTTAGTTTGACACAATCATCCTTGCTGCACAAATATTTTGAGAGAGACATGCTGAATCGTGAATTTATTAGAATACTCTATGTTCTTCACTTATATCTTTTGAGATAGGCAATTTTGCTCTATGTTCTTAACTTATATTTTTTAGAGCACGATGGTGTTTGTGTTTTGTAGAAATAATCAAACTCTCGTATCTCACTTATATTATTTTGATAGTCTCTAAATAGCTTGGTAATTGGTCTAGTTTATGAATTTAGTCCTAATATTATAGGCATCCAAGAGGGATATAATAATAAAAATATTAAGTGCATTGAATACTATGAGAAGTTTGATTCCTTGCATAAAGTTTTGAGGTATACAGATGGTTATGTTAAGAGCCATGTTAGGAAGTAATTGTGATTTGTTAAAAATGCTTGTGTTAAGGTTTGTGATTCCCGTAGCATGCACGTATGGTGAACCGTTATGTAAGGAAGTCGGAGCATGATTTGTTTATAGATTGCCAACCTTTGTGTGAGGGTCGGGAGCGTGCGATGGTTAACTCCTACCAACCTCTCCCCTAGGAGCATGCGTTTAATACTTTACTACAATGACTAATAGACTTTTGCAATAAGTATGTGAGTTCTTTATTACTAATGTTGAGTCCATGGATTATACGCACTCTCACCCTTCCACCTTTGCTAGCCTCTCTAGTACCGTGCAACTCTCGCCGGTACAACATATCCAACTTCCTCAAAACAGCCACCATATACCTTCCACAAAACAGCTACCATGTACTTTCCTCAAAAAAGCCACCATACCTACCTATTGTGGCATTTCCATAGCCATTCCGAGATATATTGCCATGCAACTTCCACTTTTCCTTTTATGACATGCACCATCACTTCCATATTGCATATAGAGTCATATTTTGTCATATGTATCAAGTTTTAATTTTCTTTTGAGTTGTAAGTAAATAAAAGTGTGATGATTATCATTATTAGAGCATGTCCCATGTGAGGAAAGGATGATGGAAGCTATGATTCCCTCACAAGTGGGGATGAGATTCCGTACTTTATGAAAAATAAAAGAGGCCAGTGAAGCCCAAATAAAAAAAATAAAAGAGGCCTTAGATGGACACCAAAAAAAGAGAGGAAAAAACGAAAAACAGAAAAAATGAGAGAAAAGATAGAAGGGACATTGCTACTATCTTTTTTTCCACACTTGTGGTTCAAAGTAGCTCCATAATCTTCATGATAGAGAGTCTCCTATTTTGTCACTTTCTTATATTAGTGGGAATTTTTGTTTATATAACTTGGCTCGTATATTCCAATAATGGCCTTCCTCAAATTTCCCAAGGTCTTCTTGAGCAAGCAAGTTGGGTGCACCCCCACTTAGTTTCCTCGTGAGCTTTCATACACTTATAGCTCTAGTGCATCCATTGCATGGCAATCCCTACTCACTCACATTGATATCTATTGATGGGCATCTCCATAGCCCGTTGATACGCCTAGTTGATGTGAGACTATCTTCACCTTTCCTTGACAACCTCCACTACACTCTATTCCACCTATAGTTCTATATCCATCGCTCACGCTCATGTATTGCGGGAGAGTTGAAAAAGTTTGAGAAAATAAAAGTGTGAAAACAATAGCTTGACTTTTCATCAGGGTTGTGCATGATATAAATACTTTGTGTGGGTAAGACGGAGCATAGCCAAACCATATGATATTGTAGGGATAACTTTCTTTTGCCATTATATTTTGAAGAGATACAATTGCTTTGCTAGTATGCTTGAAACATTATTGTTTTTATATCAATATTGAGCTTTTGTTTTGAGTCTTATGGATCTGAATATTCATGCCACAATATAGAATATTACATGGATCAATATGTTAGGTAGCACTCCACATCAAAAATTCTGTTTTTATCATTTACCTACTCGAGGATGAGAAGGGATTAAGCTTGGGGATGCTGATACGTCTCCAACATATCTATAATTTTTGATGATGCATGCGATTATATTATTTGTATTGGATGTTTTATATGCATTAATATGCTATTTGATATTATTTTTGGGACTAAACTATTAACATAGAGCCTAGTGCCAATTTCTGTTTTTCCTTGTTTTTGAGTTTTTTAGATATGGAATATTAAATGGACTCCAAGTGGAATAAAATCTTCGGAATGAATTTTTCTAGAACGAAAACTATCAACCAGGCTTGGAGTGCACGCTAGGGGATCTATCAAGAGATCACAAGCCTGGTAGGCGCGTCCACCTCCCTGGCTGCGCCTGGCAGGCTTGCCATCTCTTGGCAGGTCTCCTAACCCTATTCTTCGTCCTATAAATACCCAAATATTCCCCCAACACCAAAGGGAGTCACGCAAAAAAATTTCCGCCGCGAGAAGCCTCCATTCCCGAGAGATCCAATGTTGGAGCCTTTTCCGATAATCTACCGGAGGGGGTTTCGATCACAAAGGGCATCTACATCAACTCCATTGCCCCTCTGATGATGCGTGAGTAGTCCACCACAGAACTACGGGTCCATAGCTAGTAGCTAGATGGCTTCTTCTCTCCGTTTGATCTTCAATACCATGTTCTTCATGATCTTCATGGAGATCTATCCGATGTAATACTCTTTTGTGGTGTGTTTGTCAAGATCCGACGAATTGTGGGTTTATGTTGAATTATCCATGAATATTATTTTAATATTCTCTCAATTATTATATGCATGATTTCATATCCTTGTAAGTCTCTTCGAGTTATTGGTTTGGTTTGGCCAACTAGATTGGTAATTCTTGCAATGGGAGAAGTGCTTGGTTTTGGGTTCAATCTTGCGGTGTCCTGACCCAGTGACATAGCAGGGGTAGCGAGGCACGTATTTTATTGTTGCCATCAAGGGTAACAAGATGGGTTTTTCATCATATTGCTTGAGTTTATCCCTCTACATCATGTCATATTACTTAATGCGTTACTCTGTTCTTCATGAACTTAATACTCTAGATGCAGGCAGAAGTCGGTTGATGTGTGGAGTAATAGTAGTAGATGCAGAATCATTTCAGTCTAGTTGACACGAACGTGATGCCTATATGCATGATCATTGCCTTGGATAACTACATGTTTATTCACTTTTCTATTAATTGTTTGACAGTAATTTATTTACCCACCATGATATTTTCCTTCAAGAGAGAAGCCTCTAGTGAAACCTATGGCCCCCGGGCCTATTTTCATTATATATTTTCAGATCTATACACCGAAAATACCAAAAATACTTTGCTGCAATTTATTTACCTTTTACTTTCTATTATCGTTTACATCTATCTCTATCAGATCTAATCCTTGCAAATAACCGTGAAGGGATTGACAACCTCTTTCACTACAGGAATCAGGCACTTTGCCGTCAGCCATCCCAGACGGCAAAGGCATGCATCCCGGACAGCAAAGTCTTTGCCGTCCGCCAGCAGACGGCCAACCGTCCGGCTGAATAAGCCACGGTAAAAGGCGCTTTGCCGTCTGCTGGCGGACAGCAAAGACCTTTGAATCTTTGTCGTCCGCTAGCGAACGGCAAAGTGCCTGGACGGCACACATGGCACCTTAGCTCCGTTAAGGGCTTAACGGCGTGCTTTGTCGTCCGCAGGCAGATGGCAAAGACCTTAGTTCTTTGCCGTCTGCCAGCGGACGACAAAGCACCTGTTTTTTTGCTGGCCTGGGTGGGTTCTTTGCCGTCCACTGGCGGACAGCAAAGACCTTAGTTCTTTGTGGTCTGCCAGCGGACGGCAAAGAACCCACCTAGGCCAGCCCCAAGTTGCATAGGTAGCTGCCACGTGGCATCTTTGCCATCTTCTTGGTGACGGCAAAGCTCGTTGCCGTCAGCCAGCAAACGGCAAAGTGGCTATATAGCCCCTGTTTTTTCTGTTTTTTTATTAAAATCATTCAATTTGACAGAATATCACATATATATCCAACATACCAACAATAAGTTTCAACAAGCATACCAACAATAAGTTCCAACAAGCATACCAACAATAAGTTCCAACAACATATCCAACATATACAAGTTTGGAACAACATATCCACCATACATATCCAAAACAAGTTTCCAACAAGTTTCCATAAACAAAAAGGAAGCAAAACTAGAACAGTACACTCCATCAATGCAAGCTTCCTCATCTATAGCAAATCTGCAAAGTAGGAAAGATGAAAGTTAGAAGAAGAAGAAGACTAGGTAGAAGAAAAAGAAGAAGAAAAAGAAGAAGAAAAAGAAGTAGAATTTATCTTCTCTTTCTTTTTCTCCTCTCCTCTCCTCTCCTCTTCTCCAAGGTAGTAATACCATTTTCTAGCTAACTAAGCATATCAAGTCATTTTGGAGGAAAAAAATGCTAAGTACAGGTAATTTTTAGCCATCCTAGGTAGAATATATCATTTTGGAGGTAAGTAAGGATATTATGTCATTTTTGAGGAAAATAAGCTAAGTATAGGTCATTTTGGAGCTAAACCAAGGTTATTATGCCATTTTTTTTACCTAAGTGAGCTAATTATGTCATAAATGAACAAGCTAAGCTAATTATAGATCATTATTGAGCTATCCTAGGTTGTTATGCCATTTTGTACCTAAGTGAGCTAATTATGTCATAAATGAACTAGCTAAGCTAGCTATAGATCATTATTGAGCTATACTAGGTAGTAATGCAATTTTCTAGGTAACTAAGCATATCAAGTCATTTTGGAGGAAAAAATGCTAAGTATAGGTCGTTTTATAGCTATCCTAGGTAGAATATACCATTTTCTAGCAAACTAAGCATATCAAGTCATTTTTGAGGAAAATAAGCTAAGTATAGGTCATTTTGGAGCTAAGTAGGTCATTTCTTAAGCTAAGTATGCATTTGTTAATGAAAACACTTCGAAAAACTTACCATCAACACGGAGGTGAAGGACCAGTAGGATTTGCGCCAGGGTGAGACATAGAAGGACCGGTCGGGGTTGCGGCAGACGCAGAAGGATCGGTCGATGCTTGTCGGGAGGCACGCTGCACCAAATATCATTTGCAATGTCTTCTTAGCATGATGCAACTCAAATGTGAATACTAGTAACTAATGACCATTTAAATGAAACTCACCGTGGGTGCTATAGCAATATGGGGCATTGACGGAGGGGTCTGACAATTGTTCTGGCACACGGTCGGCACATTTTGTTTTCACGAGTCATTCATATTAGTTAGTGATGAAACGACCATTACGTGCATGATTTGGCTAATATGCAGGAGAAACTTACCATGAGGAGCTCATATAGGGCCCTGTGAGACGCGTTGTTCCGGTTCCTCTCCTCCTCCAATAGCCTAGCTGTCCTCTCCTCCATGTCCCTCTCCCTCTGCGCCGCCTGCCTGTTTGCCTCCGCCAGAAGCTCCTGGGCCCTAGCCTCAATGGCGAGCTCCATTGGCCGTGGACGAGGCCTTATCTCAGGATTAGAGCTCGTCTGGCGCTTCTTGATCTCTGGGAGAGTTCTAGGACAACGTATTAGTCCATCCCCAATGGCTATCGAGCCATGGGGCCTCCCGCCACCAGATATCATCACAAGCTTTGGATCAAAAGGACTCTCGCTCGGGTTGAAGTCCTCCCCTTTCCTCGCCTTCCCCTCATCCCTATACCTCACGAGCTTGTTGTGGGAGGAGATGTTGCTGAAGCTCCGTGGATGATCGAGGTCATCCTTAGAGAATGCCTTGGCCTTCTTGTACGAGGTAGTATGGGCTATGGCATAGAGGTCGAACAGAGGTGGCACCTCCTTCTTGTTGTGTCACGCCTAAAAGAGAGGAACAAAATATTAGTTAAGGGCTCAAGCTAGCGTGAAGAATGAAATTGCATGAATCATGAAGCAAACCACATACCCAGTTATCCCTGAACTCAAACAGGTTGGAGCTCCCTTGATGGTGTGGCACACCTCTCATTTGGGCACGCTTATCCTTGGCCTTGTTGTGTTCGGCTAGCCATTCGGGAGAGCACCACTCATCCACCAATGCCTCACAACAGTCCATCCTATCCGCACACCATCTCGGGGGCACCTAAGTTAGACAAGAGAAATTTCAGCGCTACACCTACGAATCAAATCAAAGAAACTAAGTACAAGGCCTTAAGAATAGATAATTACCTTCATTAACTTCTCCTTACTCAGATAATTTTTGCGGCACTTGTTCTTGGCCCTCTTAATGTTAGTCGAGGCGTAGTAGTCTCGAATAGCCTGCACCCGAGCCTCGTGCCGTAAGTTCTGAAGTAGGCGCTTGCACTCGGCTTCGAGAACAACAGCCGCCTTCGCCTCGTCTTCCTCAAGACACCTGTAGAAGGTCTGCAATCAAACAAGACAACACTGATTAGTACAGTCACTAGGTGTTGTTGATTTTTAATTCTGTAAAGGAGAAATTACCCAAAAGCGACGAATCACAATGTCAGCCACTGTCTCGCACAAGACACCGTCGACCAGCTCCTCCGGCGGGGCCGGGGAAGCCTTGTACAGCTCCCAGGTCAATACTACGTGTGGAGACTCAGCCTCACCGGGAAACTGGACCTTCCCCGGGAAGTGGTGCCAGAGAAGCACACTAAGGACCTGGTTGGCCCTGTGGACACCACGCTCGTATTTCCAACCCTTGCAGTAGGACAAGGCCAACACATTAGATATTAATTTGAAGAAACATGAAGGCAAAAGGTTAAAAAAGAGTAGATGCACTTACTTCTCCGCATTAGGCACAATCAACCACCTCTGTTCGCGGGTCGTCGGCATGGGCGGCAGCTTTGTACAACCATGCTGGTAGACCTTCTTGCCCTCCTCAACCAGCTCGCCATTGCTATAGGTGTCCTCAGACAAGTTGTCCTCGCCAGCATCAGACAAGTTGTCCTCGCCACCATCAACATGGCCACTAGCCTCCAAAGTTACGTGGGACGAAGACTCTGGGACCCGAGTCTCCTGGGACGAAGACTCTGGGACCGGAGTCTCCTAGGACGAAGGCTCGGTGACCCGAGGCTCGTCGACCCGAGGCTCGTGGACCGGAGTCCGAGACGGGTCCAAGTCAGACGGGTCCACCTGAGATGGAGCACTCCTGTGGTCGGGAGAATCAGCTGGGGGTGGCGGCAAGGAAGGCGCAGCAGCCTTCCTACCTCTCGCACCTCTCTTCGGCTTCCCCGACCTCTCCCTGTCGAATGCTACATTGGATCAAAGAAGCCCGGTGGAAAGATATTTTCTAACTTACAGATCAACTCCGACGCCAACTCTTCCAGTTCGTCTAGCACGTCAGGCGATAGTTCTTTCGCACAAAGAGCACGAAAGAAATACTCAGCTCTGCCAGTACTAGCCATTCATCCTCAGGGATAAAGCCACGCAACATCACCGGCATTACCCGCTCAAGCCATATTTGCCAATCATGACTCTTGAGACCATATATTTTCAATTTGTCAAGACTCGCTCCCCTCTTTAGATTCACTGCATACCCATCGAGGAACGTCAACTGCATTTTCACCCACAAGATCATTTTCCTCACAGCTGGCCTTCCAAGATTGAACCATGCCTTTGGCTTCCTCCAGTTCTTCTTTCCTTTCGGTTGTCGAATTTTTTGTAACGGTCTATCACATAGAGCCTCCTAGTCGACTCTAGCCTTAGGATTATCCTTCGACTTCCCCTGTATGCCGAACAATGTACCAAAAAGGGCCTCCGCAATATTCTTTTCAGTGTGCATCACGTCGATGTTGCGTGGGCAAAGGAGGTCTTTAAAGTAAGGCAAATCCCACAAACATATCTTGTGAGTCCAGGCGTGTTCCATATAATACCCTTTGAAATAACCTGGACGATCTAGATCCGGCTCGAGAGCGTTTATCTGATCCAGGATCTGTTGGCCTGTTAACGCAGGTGGTGCAGTGTTTTTGACAACTCTACCTTTGATGAAATTCTTCTTGTCTTTTCTGAACTTATGGTCAGGATCCAGGAACTGTCTATGCATGTCGAAGCGAGAGAACTTGCGACCTGCCTCCAGCCAACGGAACTGAAGAGCTGCCTTGCATGTGGGGCACGGAAACCTTCCATGCACACACGAGCAAACGAATAGCGCATATGCTGGCAAGTCATGCATCGAGTCCATGTACCGCACATGCATTTTGAAGTTCTTTTTTGTAGCGGCGTCGTATGTCTTGATCCCATTATCCTAGGCTTCTTGCAATTCATCCTGAAGTGGTTGCATGTACACATTCATATTCTTCCCCGGATACTTGGGCCCTGGAATTATCAACGTCAGGAAAATGTTCTTTCTTTTCATAATCTCTCCGAGGGGGAGATTGAGTGGAATGACAAATAAAGGCCAACAACTGTATTGTGCTGCTGTCATACCATACACATTGAACCCATCCATGCTGATGGCAACACGAGGATGCCTTGGATCTGTCGCTTTATCCTTATGTAATTCATCGAAGTGCTTCCACGCAAAAGCGTCTGAAGTGTGTCCCAACATCGGATTCCCATTTGCATCTAGTTCTGTTCTTTTGCCCAATTTATGCCACATCATCTGTCAAGCCATCTCTTCGACCATGAAAAGACATTGAAGTCTTGGTATGATTGGCAGATACCGAAGAACATTAATGGGGATTTTGGTCTGACTCTTCTCACCCATACCATTGTCTACCAGAACATACCTGGAAGCATTGCAAATGGGGCAATAGTTCAAGCCCGCATACTCAAGCCTAAATAAGGCACATCCATTCTCACAGGCATTTGTCTTCTCATAGGGCATCTTAAGCGCACGTAGGATTTTATCCGACTGGTACATGTTTGCTGGCAATATATGGCCTTTGGGTAGAAAGCGTCCAAATATCGTCATCATCATGTCGTAGCAGTCTCTGCCCAGGTTGAACTGAGCCTTCAAAGCCATTACTTGCGCGATGGCATCCAGCTAACAAAGCTCAGTGTGCTGGTGGAGAGGACTTTTTGAAGACTCCAACATTTCATAAAAGGCCTTTGTAGATTCCTCCATCTCATCGTCCGAATCCCGAGCATCATCAAAGTCTTGCACCATGTCTTCGATCCCGGTACCATGCTCATCGGTGCGACGACGAACCACCTCAGCTCTGGCACGTTGGGTAGACTCACCATGAAATGTCCAGACCGTATAATTATTCGTAAAACCCCACTTCTGCAGGTGTTTCATCATTTCAAACTCTGACTTCTTCTTACAGTTGTCGCAATCGACACAAGGGCACCATGTTGTTTTCTGTCCATTTGCAAATGCGACTCTCACAAACTCCTTGGTTTTTGTTAACCATTTATGGGCCATGTCTTTCTGACTAGTGTGACCGGTGTACATCCACCCACAATCACTCATCTTGCTTAGCTACTGGACACACACAAAATATATACATAATTCAGCAAACCATATTCATTAGTTAATAGAGTTTGTCAGTTTCATTACGTCGATGCAACCTAGATGCTAGTAGGTAAAGATAAGTCCTAATCCCACCCGAGTATGTGTAGGTTGGGTTCGTTTTCCCATGCTCCGCTCCGGATCCGACGCACAATTTCGGCAGCACCTCCCCGCTGTTCTCCTGATACACGCCTCGACAATAAGCAGAGAGGATGTGTATCCGGAGAACAACAGGGAGGCACTGATGAAATTCTGCATCGGATCCGGAGCAGAGCATATGGGAAAACGAACCCAATCTACACATAGTCGGGCTGTCCATGGATAACGTTGGACAATTCAAAAGAATCACGGTTATAAATATGCTAATGAATGCATATTTATAGATGTAACCCTTTCGAATGAGAGACGCATAGTGGTCACGCATACTAATGATTGAAGACACCTATAGCTAGCAAGTTTCATCGGCACGAAGACCGGAACAGAGGAAATGAAGGGGGCAGGAGGAGATGTCATTTGTGCTCACCCACGAATGTAGGGGCGGAGCTCGTCGAACGCACAGACCCTCGCAGCGACGAAACAACTGCACATTTAAATCCACCTGATCAACATAAATATGATGTTTTGTATAACAAAATCAAAAAATATATGACCAACCTCATAATTCACAAATATATGACCCGTGTCGTGTCGGGGTCGGGGTGTTGGGGGTGTCGTGTCGGGGTCGAGGTGTCGGGGGTGTCGTGTCGGGGTCGGGGTGTCGGGGGTGTCGTGTCGGGCTCGGGGTGTCAGGGTGTCGTGTCGGGCTAGGGGTGCTGTGTCGTGGTCAGGGGTGCCGTGTCGGGGTGTCGTGTCGGGGTCAGGGTGTCAGAGGTGTCGTGTCGGGGTCGGGGTGTCGGGGGTGCCGTGTCGGGGTCGGGGTGTCGGGGGTGCCGTGTCGGGGTCGGGGTGTCGGGGGTGCCGTGTCGGGGTCGGGGTGTTGGGGGTGCCGTGTCGGGGTCGGGGTGTCGGGGTCGGGGTGTAGGGGGTGTCGTGTCAGGGTAGGGGTGATGTGTCGTGGTCGGGGGTCCCGTGTCGGGGTGTCAGCGTGTCGTGTCGGGGTCGGGGTGTCGGGGGCTGTCGTGTCGGGTCGGGGTGTCGAGGGTGCCGTGTCGGGGTGTCGTATCGGGGGTCGGGGTGTCGGTGGAGTCGTGTGGGGGTCGATTCTCGACTCCTTTTCCCCTTGATCCTCGACCCCACAAAATCTAAATAAACCTAAACTAAATCTCGGGGTGTCGGGGTCTTGGGGGTGTCGGCGGTGTCGGGGGTGTCATGTGGCGACGGTGCTAAACCTAGCTAAACCTAAAGTAAACCTAGATAAACCTAAACTAAACCTAAACTAAACCTAGCTAAACTAAATCTAAATAAACAGAAAAAACTGAAAAAAAGATCACCTTAGGGCGGCGTGGCTCCGACGGCAGGGCGGGGCTAGGCAGCGCGGCGCCGGTGGCGGGGCGGGGCGACGCGGCACCGGTGACGGGGCAGGGCGGTGTGGCGCGGCTCCGGCGGAGGGGCGGGGCGGCGCGGTGGCGGGGGCCGGGCCGCGCGGCGGCGGGGGCGACGCAGCGGCGGGGGTGGCGTGGGGCCGGTGGGCGCGGGCGGCGGGGGTGACGGGCGACAGGGAGGAGAGAGGGATCGAGAAAGAGAGAGAGAGAGAGGCGGGCCAGGGGGGCGTTAGCCGTTAGCTAACCCCCTCTTTGCCTTCCGCTAGCGGACGGCAAAGGAGGTTTTCCATCCGCTAGCGAACAGCAAAGAGGGGGGCCGTAAGGTCAACTTGCGGGCTGGGTTTATGGTGTGCCCCTTCCGTCTTTGTCGTCCGCTAGCGGACGGCAAACCTCCTTTGCCGTCCGCTAGCAGACGGCAAAGTAGTGGCTGATGGCAAAGCCACCCTTTGCCGTTTGCCACTACTTTGTCGTCTGCTTTCTGCTAGCTGATGGCAAAGCCACTCTTTGCGGTCCGCTAGCAGACGACAAAGAAGTGGCAGACGGCAAATCTTCTGATTCCAGTAGTGTTTATAGCATTGGGTGCAAGAGTTTGATTGTTTAGGTGCATCCATTGGTGACTTGCTTGTTCCTCCTACTGGATTGATACCTTGCTTCTCATCAACTGAGGGAAATACTTATCTACTTTGCTGCATCACCCTTTCCTCGTCAAGGGAAAACCAACACATGCTCAAGAGGTAGCGTGAGGCAGATCACCAAAAGAAGCCCGTCCAACGTACTAGTGATGGCACATACTTGATATGTTCAAGGATTTAAAAGTAATATTTGGAAAGGGTCCTGGTGGACAATCTGTTACGAGTGACGCTGAGGGACGCGCACCCATGTGGAAGAAGAAATCTATATTTTGGGAGCTAGAATATTGGAAAGTCCTAGTGGTCCACTCTACAATCGACATGATGCACGTGACGAAGAATCTTTGCGTGAACCTGCTAGGATTCCTGGGGATGTATGGGAAGACGAAAGATACACCGGAGGCACGGGAGGACCAACAACGTTTGCACAAAAAGACGGCATGCATGCAAAGCAGTTTGAAGGTACTACCAGCTACACTCTTACCAAAGCAGAGATGGAAATCTTCTTTGAATGCCTGCTCGGTATGAAGGTCCCCTCTGGCTTCTCCTCGAATATAAAGCGAATAATAAATATGGTAGAGAAAAATTCCAGAACCTAAAGTCTCATGACTGCCACGTGATCATGACGCAATTGCTTCTGGTTGCGTTGAGGAGGCTTCTACCAGAAAATGTTCGATTAGCCATTGTGAAGCTATGTTCATTCCTCAATGCAATTTCTCAGAAGGTAATCGATCTGGAAATCCTAGCAAGCTTAAAGAATGATTTGGTCCAATGACTTTTCAGTTTCGAGTTGGTGTTCCCACCATCCTTCTTTAATATTATGACGCACGCCCTAGTTCACCTAGTCGAAGAGATTGCCATTCTGGGTCCTGTATTTCTACACAATATGTTCCCCATTGTGAGGTTCATGGGAGTCTTAAATAAATATGTTCATAACTATGCTAGGCCAGAAGGAAGCATCTCCAAGGGCCGTGAAACAGAGGAGGTTATTGAGTTTTGTTTTGACTTTATTCCTGACATTAAGCCGATTGGTGTTCCTCAACCGTGGTATGAGGGGAGAGTGCATGGAAAAGGCATCCTTGGACCAAAATCAATAATATGTATAGGCAGACATTCTTGAGCGCAAGCACACTACATAGTTCTACAGAATTCTACATTGGTCACCCCATATATCGAGGAACACATGGATATTATACGCTCGAAGAACCCGGAGAAGTCCGACCCCTAGATTCAACGTACACACACTGAGGTTTTCGGCGGTTGGTTGCGAACACATCTCATGAATGACGACAATGTTGAAGACGACTTGTACTTGTTGGCCAAGAGACCATCTTCGACTATGACGACTATATTGACTTTTTACCACATGCTATGTGGGTCAAATGATGATACCATGCCAAGTTTCAATCTTTTCAGAGTTCGTTAATAGTGATTTTTATTAAAAAAAATGAAGGTATAAAACTAAAAAGGGTTCAACAGAATTTGGTTTTGATTAAAACACCTATTTAAAATATCCTAAAAGTCCAAATTTAACATAATGATAAAACATACTAATATTAAATCACGTCAAAAAAAATCACTCAAAAATCTATTTTTAAACTAAAGTTATTCACAAAAAATTTAAAAGAATTCAAATTTAAACTATTTAAATTTGAAAACTACTGGCACTAACAGAAAGATTCATTAAAAACTATAAATATTCTAACAGTTATTGCAAGTATAAAAACAGTTATTCCAAATATAAAAAAAAGAAAGAGAAAATAGACCTTTAGTTCCGGTTGGATCCACCAACCGGGACTAAAGGTCCCTTCCCGCACAAATTTGGGCCGCCGAAAAGGCCTCTTTAGGCGCGGTTGGTATAAAAAACCGGGACTAAAGGGCCTCCCTATATAGCGGCGTGTCCTTCCTCCCCCAAATTCACTCCGTTTAACTCGATCCGATGATGCCGCTAGGCTGCCCCACCCGTGCCCTCGATCGACGGCATCGTCCGTCCACGCACCGCCATCGCTCTCTTCCTCCACGTCGTCACCCTCAGCTTCGCCAGTGCCGCTCCTCCCAGCCGTCGGTCGTCGCCCTCAGCTCCGCCGATCCTCCCTCACCTCCGCCGCCACTCTCCTCCTTCACGTCATCGCCCTTAGCTCCGCCGGCGCTGCTCCTTCATGCCATCGCCCTCAGCTCTGCCGACACCGCTCTCCTCCTCCACACCGTAAGCCCGATTCGTCCTCCGCCCTCCGAATTGATGTGTATGTGTATGTTAGATTTATATGTCTATTTGTATGTATATATATGTATATGTTAGATAAAATCAAGAGTCCTAGGAGTTTATAGTATTTGTATGTTAGATATATTGATGTGTATATGTGTATGTTAGATAAAATCAGGAGTCCTAGGAGTTTATAGTATTTGTATGTTAGATATATTGATGTGTATATGTGTATGTTAGAAAAAATGATAATACTAGAATAATATGTCACTTTGATGCAATTAAAATAAATGATACATTTTATTAGTTTAAATTTGCCCCTAGGAGTTTATAGCATTGTACGTATGATCATAGGTACGAAAGAATTTACCTATCGTTGGGGGAGTTTGTACATTTTATTAGTTTAAATGTATGTATGTTTAAATGTATTTTTAAATGTTTAGATGTTGCTAATTGCTAATTGACATATTGCATAAAGCATCTTTCCTTACTGTCGAATCGATTGCATAGCGTAGCCGTTGAGTCGACGATGCCCATCCTGCATCCTCTTCGTCGACTTGGCGGCAACCACCTGCTTGAGAGGCGCCATGTTTGGGACTGGGCTCCGCCAGGCTGGCACTGGGAGGTGCTGCCTTCCAGGGCGCGGAGCTTGGTGAGGAATGAGGGTCCTGTCGTCAACCCAGAGGTTATTTTGTGGCAGTCGCGTGGACCACTATCGGTGCAAAGGGAGCCGCCCCCGCGGAGGTGATACGTCGCCGTGTTAGGGAGGAGGACAAGCACGTCCGACGCTACATGGCTGCGTTGGACGCCAGGTTCTCCAATACCTGGCAGGTTCCTCAGGGATCTCACCCGAGCTATGATCTTGTCATTGTTCCTTCTCTTTGGGTGTCCACCACATGCGTCGCGAGACGCCAACTATATCTATATTAGTGGATATTATTCGATGATGTATTAGTGATATTATTCAATGATGTATTAGTGATTCTATTCGATATGTATTAGTGATACTATTATTCTATGATGTATTATTGATATTATATGATCATTTTGTTGCGTTGCCTTGTATTGATTTGCATATCTCCGATTCTCCTTATTGAATGCATTCTAATTGTTTTATATTTGACAGGCCAAAAGTAATAATCAATTTTTGAATCAGTAACACAAGTGTAAGAGCACGTTTATCCATGTGTGGTTTTGGTAATTGATTACAGTCCCTATGGACTAATGGTTGCCATGAGTTATAGTCAAAGGATTTGTCCATAGGCAGTTCTTGAAGTACATATGTTGGTTTCAAGGAGTTTATATGGTGACCAAGGTGGTATGTAAGGTTTTATCCAAAGATTGGTCATGTGAGAGTTGATCTCATTGCAAGCATGTCTTGAAGAAGAAGATTATGTGAACATTCATGTTTACCTTCAAGACATCATCTTTGTGAAGAGAAAGAGAAGACACACGGTTGATTAAGATTAAGGCAAAGAATGGTTCAAGTTGATCAACACACAAAGCGTAGAAGATGTACGTAGTGGGATCAAGTGATCCCATGGTATGGTAAGCATTGTCCATTATGCTTTGTGTACTAACACATGGTCTACGTGAGAGTTCGTTATGGGTTTAGGTATATTTTCATGGGCTGGCGTCAATTGGAAAATCTCATACAACCCATGGAGGATGACATTAATGGTGATCGTTATCAAGGTTGCGGTGTGGAAGTTCAAGTGAAGCATCACGGAGAGACCATGCTTGAAGCTTGTCGTCCATTGTGGTGACAATGGACTTGTGAAGATGTGCCAAAGAGTGGCTCAGCCATAGTGGAGTATGAGGGAGCAATCAACTAGTCTTCATCGAGCCAGTGCAATCAAGGAAGGTGGTCCATCTTGAGAAGGACAAGATCGTCATCATCTAGCTCAAGTGGACTATGCGCAAGGAAAAGGTTTGTCCTTGATAGGGTTTTCTATTTACCGGTCTCATAGTGGTAGTTGGGAGACTTGGTTACACGATAGATAGCCCTACTATCAAGGGGGGCTCTCAAGTGATTAACTTGATCATATCATTCATTGAGACCTCAATCCATTTGCATCCTTTCATCATCATCTTTCTTGGTTCTTGTTTGGTGTTTCTCTTTGTGAGTTCTTGAGCTTATGGTCAGCTTCATGACAAGCTCAAGTTCATCGAAAACGGAGTCCATATGCATCTTCTATGATGTAATTTATGTTGGAGTTTTTGCCGGTACTTCATTGATAGAGGTTTCACATCTCTATATCATAGGCATTTTCATATTGCCTCTTCTTAAGATAACCAACAAGCTTGAGTTTTCTCAATTCAGAGCTCATATGCGAAGGTTATGACAGTTTTGGTTTTACTGGTTCCATCTAGCTACTCTGGTTCTTTGTTACCCTCCCTAGGGTGGTAGTACTGCTCAAGGGAGCAGTAGTAAGGCAGGAGACAGCGGTAGTACCGCACCTGTGAGATGTAGTACTGCTGTCCCTAGCACCAGATGCGTGCGCTTGTAGTAGTAGGCGTGGATGTAATTTTTTACATCCGCCCTCAAGCGGTAGTACCATGTTGTATGTCCGGTGCTACAGTGCCGGACTTTTGCGCCGCTCTGCCCTCAGCGGAGGTAGGCACGGAAGTAATTTTTTACTTCTGTGCATCCCCTGTGCCAGATTATACCTACCATGCGGTAGTACCGTATTGGCTCTCGGTTGTACCGCTCCGGCGGTTCTACCACTCGTTGCCCTATGCTATAGGTCTTCGTCTAGTCACCACAGTGCGAGCGGTAGTACTGCACCCTGTATCGGTAGTACCGCACGCTGGAGCAATTGTACCACAGCCTCTTGCGGTAGTACCGTGGCTTTGTGCGGTAGTACCGCAATGTGCGGGCTGAGGGTGTGGATAACGGTTGGATCTCCCCACTTATAAAAGGGGGTCTTCTTCCCCAATGCAACTTATCTCTTTAGCTCGTGTTCTTCCCCCATTGTTGACCTTCTTCGAGATTGCTAACTCTTAATCCCTCCAATGATTCTTGCTAATTCTTGAGGGAAAAGAGAGAGTAGCTTGATAACTCTCAATCCCTCCAATGGTCCACATTTCCACCAATCAGTTTCTCCTCTAAGTGAGGGAACCCCTGGAATCTAGATCTTGGAGTTCTTCGTGTTCTTCTTCATTCATCCTCTCATTTTCTTCCATAGCATTAGTTGTTGTGGAGGGATTTGGGAGAGAAGGACTTGGACACTCTGTGTGCCCTTGCCATTGCATTTGGTGGATAGGTTTGAGTTCTCCGTGGTGATACGTGGAAGTGAAGTTTGAGAAGCTTATTACTTCTGGGTGTTTGAGCACCCTAGAGCTTGTTCCTCTTGGGTGCCTTGGCGCCCTAGACAGCTTGTGTTGCCTCGGAGCTCAATCATTGTGGTTCAAATCTCTAGGCAAGCGCCGGGTTCTCCAATTAGGTTGTGGAGATTGCCCCAAGCATTTGAGGTCACCTTGGAGCCACAATCCGTTGTGGTGAAGATTCATGGTGTCATTGGGAGCCTCCAATTAAGTTGTGGAGATTGCCCCAACCTAGTTTGTACGGGCTCGGTGGCCGCCCTCAAGGGTCCCTTAGTGGAATCACGACATCTTGCATTGCGCGAGGGTATGAGGAGATTACAGTGGCCCTGGTGGCATCTTGGGGAGCATTGGTCCTCCACACCGCTCCGAACGGAGATTATCATCCGCAAGGGTGTGAACTTCGGGATACATCATCGTCTCCGCATGCCTCGGTTATTGATGTCTACTACAAAACCTTCTTCTTGTAGACTCGTGTTGGGACTCCAAGCGCAGAGTTTGGAGGACAATGGAAATTTTCCCTCAAGTGGATGACCTAAGGTTTATCAATCCGCGGGAGGTGTAGGATGAAGATGGTCTCTCCCAAGCAACCCTGTAACCAAATAACAAAGAGTCTCTTGTGTCCCCAACACACCCAGTACAATGGTAAATTGTATAGGTGCACTAGTTCGGCGATGAGATGGTGATACAAGTGCAATATGGATGGTAGATGTAGGTTTTTGTAATCTGAAAATATAAAAACAGCAAGGTAACAAATAGTAGACGGCAAGAAAAACGTTGTATAAATGCTTGGAAACAAGGCCTAGGGTCCATACTTTCACTAGTGCAATTTCTCTCAACAATATTGACATAGTTGAATCATATGTAAATACCTCTCGTGCGACAAAGAGTTCACTCCAAAGTCAAATAGCCGAGAACTAATGAAGAAATAATTGTAGGGTACGAAACCACCTCAAAGTTATCTTTTCTAATCAATCTTATGAGCTGTACCTATTAGTGTCACAAACAGCCCTAGAGTTCGTACTAAAATAACACCTTAAGATACACATCAACCAAAACCCTAATGTCACCTAGATACTCCATTGTCACCACAAGTACCCATGGGCTTGATTATACGATATGCATCACATAATTTCAGATTCATCATGTTCAATCCAACACAAAGAACTTCAAGGAGTGCCCCAAAGTTTCTACCAGAACGTCAAGATAAGAACATGTGCCAACCCCTATGCATAGATTCCCAAGGTCACGAAACCCGCAAGTTGATCATCAAAACATACATCAAGTGTATCAATAGAACATCCCATTGTCACCACAGATATCCCATCACAAGACATACATCAAGTGTTCTCAAATCCTTAAAGACTCAATCCGATAAGTAAACTTCAAAGGGAAAACTCAATTCACCACAACTATATAGAGAGGGGAAACACTCCATATGATTCAATCTATATCAACAAAGCTCGCGGTACATAAAATCGTGCCATCCCAAGAACAGGAGATAGAGAAAGATCAAACACATAGCTACTGTTACATACCCTCAGCCCCGAGGGTGAACTACTCCCTCCTCGTCATGGAGAGTGTTGGGATGATGAAGATGGCCTCCGGTGATGGTTTCCCCCTCCAACAGGGTGCCGGAACGGGCTCCCGATTGGGATTTCATGGCTCTGGAGGCTTGCGGCGGCGAAACTACCGATCTAGGTTCTGTGTTGGGGTTTTTGGAATATTTGATGATTTATAGAGCTGAGAGGGACCCCCGAGGGGCGCACAAGCCTGGTGGTCGCGGCTAGGGGGGTTGGCCGCATCCCTAAGTCTTGTGGCCTCTTCAGGAACCTTCTGGCCCACATCTTCGCTCCAGTATTTTTTATATTTTCCCAAAAAATTCTCCGTAAATTTTCAGCTCATTCTGAGAACTTTCATTTCTGCACAATAACAACACCACAGTAGTTCTGCTGAAAACAGCGCCAGTCTGTGTTAGGTGTAATAAAATCAGACCAAAATCATATAGAATTATTGTAAACATGGCATGAATACTTCATAAATTATAGATAGGTTGGAGATGTATCAGCATCCCCAAGCTTAATTCCTGCTCGTCCTCAAGTAGGTAAATGATAAAAGAAATAATTTATGAAGTGTGAATGCTAGCATAGTGCATAAATTTGATCAATGGTAATTCCAATAATTTTTTCTATCATCATTATATATCATAAACAGTAGCTCATCTCATAAAACTTCTCATGATGAAATAACAAGCTATCCACATGTTTAAAGTATAGACTAACAAACTATGCTTTCAGTTACCAAACAATTGCAATTCATTTTATTTTCAGGAAGGGTCTATGTAAGACCTTTGATTTAGCAAATTCCACATACTCAACTATCATATATTCTTCCATGATTGCTAGAACTCAAAGCATATTTTTAGAAAAAATAACATCCATCAAACACAGAGAAAGATAGGGGCTTAAAATTTCGCCTCCAAACTTATTTATCTTATAGATAATTGTCAACAATAATAATTCATGAGTAAATATATTTGAATGGCCATATATGCTTGGATCTTTCCCAACACATGACGCTTGCCAAGAGAAAAAGGAAAAATATAGGGAGTGGTGAAGATCACCAAGACTCTTGCATAAAGGTAAGTACTAGAAAGTAAAAGATAGGCCGTTCGCAGAGGGAAGCATTGATTTGCAGAGGTGCTAGAGCTCGAGCTTTTAAAACAGAGATGAACAATAATTTTGAGCGGTATGCTTTCATTGTCACCATAACAACCGAGAGATCTCAATATCTTCCATGCTAGATACATTATAGGTGGTTCCCAAATAGAATGGTAAAGTTTTCCCCCCCTCAACCAATCAATCACACTCGACGGCGAGCCGAATCCACGGGTACCGTCCATATGAACAACATTCCTGGGGGAGTTTTGTTTAATTATTTGCATCTTTTTCTTTGATTTTGGGACTGGGAATCCCTATTACAAGCAACTTTCTCGTGAATGATAGTGAATCAACACATATCGTGAGAATGACCCACCTAGCATGGAAGATATTGACAGCCCCTAGTTACTATATGAGCGATTCGGGCATACAAAATAGAATATTAATTTGAAGATTTAGAGTTTGGCACATGCAAATTTACTTGGAACGGCAGGTAAATACCGCATATAGCTTGGTATGGTGGACTCATATGGAACAACTTTGGGTTTAAGGGTGTTTGGATGCACAAGTAGTATTTCTACTTGGTGCGCAAGTTTTGGCTAGTATGAGGTGGAAGCAAGCACCACATGTTGGAGGATCCATAACAATATAACTTCTATACAAATATACCCAAGCATAACTCATTATGTTGTCTTCCTTGTCCAACTTCAACTAATTTTCTCAAGTTTGAAAATAATTAATGGGTATTCACAATCATAGAAGAAGTCCAATATAGTATATTTAGATGTGAAATCTCTCTTCCTTCAATATTCTTTCATGAATGGTTCAAATGACCAATGCGATGTTTGCTAACTTTCAATAAATTTAACCACCTATAATTATTATATGTGAAGTCATTACTACCAATGGGATAATCATATAAAACATGTATAATTTCAGATTTATGATATTTGATTCATTCAACCATCTACTCAAAGGATATAAGTGAAGCACGAGAGTAAATGACAAAACTACTCCAAAACATATAAGTGAAGATCAATGAGTAGTCAAAAAATTAAGTAGCTATGTGAGGACTCTATATATCCCTCAATAAATATTTTCATATCTTAAGTACTTTATTCAAACAAAAAGAAAAAGTAAAATAGCACTCCAAGAATAGCACGCATCATGTGAACGAATGAAAATATATGCTCAACATAGGCTAACCGATAATTGTTGATGAAGAGAGGTGGGATGCGTAGCATACCCAAGCTTAGATGATTGAGAATTATTGAAATATTTACTTGGGGTGCCTTGGGCATCCCCAAGCTTGAGCTTTTGTATCTCGTTCAATCCTTTCATACCACAGTTTCACCTATTCTCAAAAACTTCATCCACACAAAACTCAAAAAGAACTCGTGAGATAGGTTAGTACACATAATAATAAATCAACTCTTTATGTACTTCCAAGGCAAGTTGCATAATAATTTTGAAACATTAATAACTTTATACTATCATTTCCACAATTTATATCTACCATTATGGGCTATGGAAACTATAGGATAAGTAGATAACAAAGCTATGACAGCAATCTGCCCAAACAGAAGAGTCTGTAGCAATTTATGAGAACAGTGTACTTCTGTAATTAAATTTTTTATAAAAAATATTAAATACTATAATATTTATATTAAAACACTGTGTAAATTTTTTAAAAACTTTCCACTTTCCAGTAAAATATGAAAATTCAAACACTACAGCAGAAGTTTCTGTTTTTACACAGCACATATCAAACATGCAATTCAAGCATCCTAAAGGCAATTCTTGGAAATTTTTATTGAAAAAAAAAGATTATAAATAACATCTAACATAAATTAGCAAAATATAATGACTCTCCAAGAAAAACTCATATTACGTGATGAATAAAAATATAGCTCCAAGTAAGATATACCGATAGTGTTGAAGACGAAATAGGGGATGCCTTCCGAGGTATCCGCAAGCTTAGATGCTTGAGTCTTACTTTAATATTACCTTGGGATTGCCTTGGGAATCCCCAAGCTTAGGTTATTGTCACTTCTTATTCTCCTCATATCGGTGTCTCACCCAAAACTTGAAAACTTGAATCACACAAAACTTAACGGAACTTCGTGAGATGGGTTAGTGTAGTAAATATAGATCATTCACTTAGGTACTATCAAGACAAGATTAATAATTGTTTCCACATTATACATAATGTATTAAATCATTCCCACAATTTATATTACTCAATATAAGCTATAGGAACACTTGAAACAAGCAAACTATGCATGCAAAACAGAATCTGTCAAAAAACAGAACAATTTGTAAAGTTCTGAATGATCACGAAACTTCCCTAACTATAAAAATTCTGAAAAATTCGGAAAACTTAAGTAATTTTCATATAAAGTTTTGTAAGTAGTTCAGAATTTTTTGATGCTCCAGTAAAATCAGATAATTAATATACTAGACGCAAAACTTTCTATTTTTGGACAGAATCAAACAAGCAAGTATCCACACTATCCCAAAGGCTTTACTTGGCACTTTATTGAAATAAAAGACACAAAACATGATTATTATAGTAGCTTTAATCATTTTAGCACACAAAAACAGAAAGTAAAAGTGTTGGGTTGTCTCCCAACAAGCGCTTTTCTTTAATGCCTTTTAGCTAGGCATGATGATTTCAATGATGCTCACATAGGAATAGTAATTGAGACATGCAAAAGAGCATCATGAATCTCATGACAAGCACATTTAAGTCTAACCCACTTCCTATGCATAGGGATTTTGTGAGGAAACAATTTATGGGAACAAGAATCATCTAGCATAGGAAGACAAAACAAGCATAACTTCAAAACTTTGAACACATAGAGAGGAATCTTGATATTATTGCAATTCCTACAAGCATATGTTCCTCCGTCATAATAATTTTCAGTAGCATCATGAAGGAATTACACAATATAACTAAAACATAAAGCATTCTTTTGATGATCTACAAGCATAGAAATTTTACTCTCTCCTCATAAGCAAATTTCTTCTCATGACTAATAGTGGGAGTATCATAAAAGACTTGAATACTACAAATAGGTTCCACACTAAAAGAGTAATATTTAGTAAAAGTATATTCATAATTATGACAAGTATCATAATAGTAATCATCACTCTTTTTCATTGCATAAGTATCATCACAATAATCATCATAAGTAGGAGGCATGCAATCATTATAACAAATTTGATCATTCAAAGTAGGGGGAATAAAAAGATCATCTTCATTAAGCATAGCATCCCCAAGCTTGGGACAAACATTAATTGCAGCAAATAAATTCTCAAACAATTCATTTTCATCAGACACAACATCCCCAAGCTTGTGGCTTTGTATATCATAATCATAATCACTCTCATGATTGATGGTATGAATAGAACCTATAATATAGCAATTATTATCATCATCCTCCAAGTTGGTGCCATAAATATTTTCAAGATTATAAGAAGTATCATTATCTAACCAATAATAATTATCACAACAAGCAATAGGCATAACAAAATCATCATCAAGTGTATCATCTTCCACAACTATTTTTGATTCATTCTCATGAGGCCTATCAATAATGGGAGCAACATTACTTGTGAGATATACATCTTTACCTTTACTTTTCCTTCTTTTCTTCTTCTTCACCACATTATGTGTGGCTTTATTTAATTCCTCCAAACATATTTTTGAAGAGGTTGTTTGAATAAAAAGCTCCTCCTTGTTACGTGATTCATCATAATAACAAATAGGAGGATATTGGGAAACCTCTTCCCCTTCATTAGTATTATCTTCCTCTTTTAATTGTTTTATTGTCTTTAAGTAATTGGAAATATAAGGATTCTATATTCAATTTACCATGCAATACATATAGATTTCATTTATATCAAAATCAAATATTTTCATGAGAGCCCATACTGGAACATCCTTAACTTCACGTTTCATTTCTTCATACCCAAAAAATAGACTAAGTTCATTATGATGCTCAAGGGTAATGAGGTTATCACAATTTTTGGACACAATTTGATCATGAAATAATTCACATTGGAAATTATAATGACCACATTCATTGCAAAGTTCACAAGGACGGCGACAAATATGAAGTCTTTCAGCACAAACACATAGCCTCTCTTGCAACCATTTAGTTTCTAAATACGGCGCCAGAAAAGAGCTTGATGTCTACTACACAACCTTCTTCTTGTAGACTTGTGTCAGGCCTCCAAGCGCAGAGTTTTGTAGGACAATGGAAATTTTCCCTCAAGTGAATGACCTAAGGTTTATCAATCCGCAGGAGGTGTAGGATGAAGATGGTCTCTCTCAAGCAACCCTGCAACCAAATAACAAAGAGTCTCTTGTGTCCCCAACACACCCAATACAATGGTAAAATGTATAGGTGCACTAGTTCGGCGAAGAGATGGTGATACAAGTGCAATATGGATGGTAGATGTAGGTTTTTGTAATCTGAAAATATAAAAACAGGTAGGTAAAAAATAGTTAACGGCGAGCAAAACATCGTATAAATGCTTGGAAACAAGGCCTAGGGTCCATACTTTCACTAGTGCAATTTCTCTCAACAATATTGGTATAGTTGAATCATATGTAAGATACGTCAAGTGTATCAACAGAACATCCCATTGTCACCACAGATATCCCATCGCAATACATACATCAAGTGTTCTCAAATCCTTAAAGACTCAATCCGATAAGTAAACTTCAAAGGGAAAACTCAGTTCACCACAACTAAATAGAGAGGGGAAACACTCCATATGACTCAATCTATATCAACAAAGCTCGCGGTACATCAAGATCATGCCATCTCAAGAACACGAGAGAGAGAGAGAGAGATCAAACACATAGCTACTGGTACATACCGTCAGCCCCGAGGGTGAACTACTCCCTCCTTGTCATGGAGAGCGTCGGGATGATGAAGATGGCCTCCGGTGATGGTTTCCCCCACCGGCCGGGTGTTGGAACGGGCTCCCGATTGGTTTTTCGTGGCTTTGGAGGCTTGCGGAGACCGAACTCCCGATCTAGGTTCTGTGTTGGGGTTTCTGGAATATTTAACGATTTATAGAGCTGAGAGGGAGGTCAGTGGACTCCCGAGGGGCCCACAAGCCTGATGGCCGTGGCCAGGGGGGTGGCCGCCCCCCTGAGGCTTGTGGCCTACTCGGGAACCTTCTGGCCCAGCTCTTCACTCTAGTATTTTTTATATTTTCCAAAAATCTTCCCCGTAAATTTTCAGCTCATTCCAAGAACTTTTATTTCTACACAAAAACAACACCACGGTAGTTCTGGTGAAAACAACGTCAGTCCGGGTTAGTTCTAATAAAATCATACCAAAATCATATACAATTATTGTAAACATGGCATGAATACTTCATAAATTATAGATACGTTGGAGATGTATTAGTTATCTCTTACCCGAGCCCTTTACTTATGCACTTTACTTTGTGATAGCCATACTGTTTCTTGCTATATATCTTTCTATCACTTAGTTGTTTATCTTGCTTAGCATAAGTTGTTGGTGCACATAGGTGAACCTAGTTATTTTAGGTTTTGTGCTTGACATATTAAATGTTAGTATTATTCCGCATTTGTTCAAGCCTAAACCGTAATTATTTTAACGCGCCTATTCGCCCCCCTCTAGGCGACATCCACGTCCTTTAAACAGGAAATGTCGTTGTCTAATGATGATGATAGGATCCAAGCGTGTGAACTCAGCGGTGAAGATAAGGGTCGTTGCGACTAGCCTACACTGCGAGACGACAGGTTCTTCACCATGAAGCTTTATGATGACATCTTCTACGGTACACAACGATGACAACTATTTTTTCGTAATTAAGCACGACTTCTGTTTCTTTCCTTCAACATGTAATTTCTGTTTTATACAATTTGACTAGTTCATCCCCTGTCATGCAAGACGATATTTCTTGGAGAGGGTCGGTTTCGAAGACCATGACAGTTTTGAGACGAGGACAGCCGACCTGAGGACTAAACATTGTCACACATTTCTTGTGAAAGTGATGAATGCACTTAATAACACGGAATTAGGGTGCTCAAATTGGGAAGCTCTTTGCAAGGCATATGGATTTCAGGAGGATATGGAAATAACCTTCGATCTTCGTCCTGAAGATCATATTGAAGGTAACATCGAGATTTGGGTGGATGTCGATATGCTTCCTGTTTTACCTCCATGTGAGTTTGTCAACCTCGCATATTTTTCAAGTAATTTGCATTCTATATTTTAAAATAGTTAGTGTTCATCCATACTAAATTTTTTAATTTATAATTTATAGCTGATGTCGTTTCTTCGAGTGAAACACGGAACATAATCGACATGACACACTACACTTATGGATCACATCTAACTTGGGTGGAGAAGGATGATCTTATCAACTTTGTTATTGGTGTCCTAGCTGGTAGGGAGATCTTTCCGTATAATTTGGGAACTGGCCCAAATTATACATTGTACAGGACACTAGTGCATAGGTTGAGGGCGGATGACATTCACCAAAATATCTTGGTAAGAGTTGCTAATTAAGTACACTAGTGTTGCGTAAATGGTATTGATTACATTGCTAACTAGGCTACTATTATGTTCTTCAACAGAAACTGCCAAATGAAATTGTGCCTCCGTTGATGCAAGCTGAAGGTAATTAAAAGCCCCTTATAGGCCGATTTCTCTTTTGCATACTCGATTGAGCACAAACCACCAAGATGGCTCCAAATTTAAGCATGGGGACAAATAAAGAAGGATCGCAAGCCACAAGTTGGAGACCGTTGGATCTCTTTGCTTCATCATGGAGACATAGGTGTTATTCCGTTTTATGTCATTTTACCTAGGAGGGAGGACTAGGTCCTATGAGAGATAAGTTTTTCTGGTTTATATTAACTTGCATGATCAATTAGGATGATTAGTATTATGATTTTTTTGTTTTATGAGATTTTACTTGGTATGATTAAGATGATGATGAGTTGTTCGATGAGTAAGATGGTGATGGGTTATATGACATTTATTTGATTAAATTGGATAGATGCAAGTGATCATGTTGAATTTGAGGGAAAAATTAAATGGAAAACACAAAATGAATAAGAAAAATAAACAATGAATCCTTAAACGCTAAACCTTTAGTCCTGGTTGGTGTTACCAACCAGGACCAAAGGACCACATGCCCTCGCGCGCGCTGCCGACAACGTGGCAAGGGTTTAGTCTCCGTTCGTATCCAACCAATACTAAAGGCATGGACTCTTCAGTCTCTATACTTTAGTCCCGGTTGGGGAACCGGGACTAAAGGCCCTTCCCAACCGGGACTAAAGGCCTGTTTTCTACTAGTGTAAACACGGCTTACTTGAGTATCTTGAGTGTTACACTCCACTTATGTGTCTAGTAGGTGTTATTTTCCTGCTTGCATAATATGAAAATGTTGTGCAAGAGTATTTTGAATGTTGTTCAAACAGGGAAAATACTAATAGATAGTTCTACTTTAGAAACTAATATGTCTCCAACGTATCTATAATTTTTAATTGTTCCATGCTATTATATTATCTGTTTTGTATGTTTTATATGCATTAATATGCTATTTTATATTATTTTTGGGACAAACCTATTAATCTAGAACCTAGTGCTAGTTTCTGTTTTCTCCTTGTTTTTGAGTTTGGCAGATAAGGAATATTAAATGGAGTCCAAACGGAATAAAACCTTCGAAAAGATTTTTTCTGGAAAATATCGAAGCCATGAGACTTGAGAACCAAGGCAGAAGAGCTGCCATGGGGCCACAAGCCTGCTTGCCGTGACCAGGGGGTACCCCGTGCCGGGCAGGCTTGTGGGCCCCTGGCACCTCATCTAACCCTAATCTCTGTCCTATAAATACCCAAATATTCCATCATTATCAGAATGAGCCATGAAAACACTTTTCCGCCGCCTGAAGCCTCCATTCCCGAGAGATCCAACTTGGAGCCTTTTCCGGTAATCTTCCGGAGGGGGATTCGATCACAAAGGGCACCTACATCAACTCCATTGCCCCTCCAATGATGCGTGAGTAGTACGTGTCCATAGCTAGTACCTAGATGGCTTCTTATTTATCTTCGCTTCTCAATACCATGTTCTTCATGATCTTCCTGGATATCTATCCGATGTAATACTCTTTTGCGGTGTGTTTGTCGAGATCCGGTGAATTGTGGGTTTATGTTCAGATTATCCATGAATACTATTTGAGTCTTTCCTGAATTCTTATATGCCGGATTTCATATCTTTGCAAGTCTCATCAAATTATTGGTTTGGTTTGGCCAACTAGATTGGTAATTCTTGCAATAGGAGAAGTGCTTAGTTTTGGGTTCAATCTTGCGGTGTCCTCACCCAGTGACATAGTAGGGTTAGCGAGGCACATATTGTATTGCTGCCATCAAGGGTAACAAGATGGGGTTTCGTCATATTGCTTGAGTTTATCCCTCTACATCATGTCATCTTACCTAATGCGTTACTCTATTCTTCATGAACTTAATACTCTAGATGTAGGCAGGAGTCGGTCGATGTGTGGAGTAACAGTAGTAGATGCAGAATCGTTTTGGTCTACTTGTCACGGACGTGATGCCTATATGCATAATCACTGCCTTGGATATCTTCATAATTATTCACTTTTCTATCAATTGCTCGACAGTAATTTGTTCACCCGCCGTAATACTTGCCATCATGAAAGAACCCATCTAGTGGAACCTATGGACCCCGGGTATATTTTCCATATTATATTTTCAGATCTAAAACCAAAAACACCAAAAACACTTGCTGCCTTGTTTCTACTTTTAGTTTTACTTTTTGTTCAAGCATCCTATTATATCTATCTCTACTAGATCTCATCCTTGCAAATAACTATGAAGGGATTGACAACCCATTTATAGTGTTGTGTGCAAGAGTTTGATTCCTTCTACGGGTATATCTACTAGTGGCCCGCTTGTGTCTCCTACTGGATTGATACCTTGGTTCTCAAAAACTGAGGGAAATACTTATCTACTTTTCTGCATCAAACCGTTCCTCTTCACGGGAAACCAACGGATGCTCAAGAAGTAGCAAGAAGGATTTCTGGCGTCGTTGCCATGGAGATACATAGCAAGTCAAGAATACCAAGTACCCATCACAAACTCATATCTTGCATTTACATTATTTGCCATTTGCCTCTCGTTTTCCTCTCTCCCACTTCTAAAACGATTTTCAAAAAGATTTGCCTTTCGCCCTTTTTCGTTCATCTCCTCATTTGGTTCTTGCTTGTGTACTTGATTGCTCGCTTTGCCATCATGTATGAAACAAGGGAGGTTATTGCTAAAAATCTGGGGGTATCACTAGTACTAATCTTGTAGAAAAATTTGAATCTTGCTCTCTAGGTCATGAAATTGAATCTCTTCTTAAAACTAAAAAATTTCAAGTTGGAGATGGAAACATTATTGGTAAGAGTGTTATTCAAGTATTCTTTGATTGTATGGGAATGATACCTATGAGTAAGAGATCTATTCTTCTTTGAATGAATAGTTATGCAGATGCTATTGTCATGCTCACTGAAAAATTGGAAAGGAAATTTGTGCACAGTCATCCCGCTTTGGAGAAAGTGTTTTATGAACTTCTCAATATTAATCATCCTAAAGCTAAAAGGATTGCTACTATTGTCCTTATGTGAGAATTTCATTTCATCATACAAGAAGCTAAGGAGCTTTTTTCCTTCTATAATAAATATGTTGAACACCCTCCTATTGAAGAAATCATCCATGACAAAGAAACCTTGAGTAGCCTAGAATCTAGAGACTATCAATCTTATAGTGAAAATCTTAGGAAGAGAGCTTCCTACGCGGAAATAACTCACACCCTATATCATGAAACCTATGAGGAATTTGATTGGATTACTGGGGGAATTTTGGAAGCGTATGAGGATGATTTGTTTGAAAATATGACCAAAGAACCTCTTAGAAATAAGATACATGTGTTATATGATGATATTTATTTTGATGATCTAGACTACGAGTGTATGAATGTTAAAATCACTAACCACAGCCCCTTTCATGATTTAAGTTCTTCTACTAGAAAAGAAATAAAGGAAAGGATGGATCTAGTTAGGAAATCTTTTGATGGATTGATCAATTTTGGATTGTTTACCAAAGATGGAAATATCTAGATCTATTGCGTTTTGCCTAGCTAGGGGCGTTAAACAATAGCGCTTGTTGGGAGGCAACCCAATTTTATTTTGCTTCATTTTTTGCTTCTGTTTTGGTGTGTTTGTCACATTACTACTTCTGTAGTAATTGTGTTTTTGTGTTTACATTAGTGTTTGAGCCATGTAAAACCTTTGGGGTGATATATGGTAGTTGTTGATTTGATCTTGCTGGAAACCAGAAATTTTTGCGCTCAGTTCAGGCTTTTCCAGAGCGTCAAATTGATCAGAATTTTTTACACCGGATTGATATACAAATTTCCCTGGTTTAACAAATTTTTCAGAATTTTTACAATTCCAGAAGTATTCTAAGTTTACAGATTGCTATAGACTGTTCTGTTTTTGGCAGATTTTGTTTTCTTTGTGTTGTTTGCTTATTTTCATGTATCTATGGGTCGTATCGGGGGGTATGAGTCATGGAGAAGTTAGAATACAGTAGGTATTACACAAATATAAATAAAGAATGAGTTCACAACAGTACCTAAAGTGGTGATTTATTTTTCTTATACTAATGGATCTCATGAGTTTTCTGTTGAGTTTTGTGTTGTGAAGTTTTGAAGTTTTGGGTGAATTTGATTGACTATGGAATAAAGAGTGGCAACAGCCTAAGCTTGGGGATGCCCAAGGCACACCAATTCATTTTCAAGGATACCAAAAAGCCTAAGATTGGGGATGCTCCGGAAGGCATCCCTTCTTTCGTCTTCAATCCATAGGTATATTCACTTGAGGCTATATTTTTATTGACCACATGATATGTGTTTTGCTTGGAGCGTCTTGTATGATAGTCTTTGCTTGTTAGTTTGACACAATCATCTTTGCTGCACACATCTTTAGAGAGGTACATGCTGAATCGTGAATTTTTTAGAATACTCTATATGCCTCACTTATATCTTTTGAGCTAGGCAATGTTGCTCTAGTGCTTCACTTATATCTTTTTAGAGCATGGTGGTGTTATATTTTATAGAAATTATTGAACTCTCGTTCCTAACTTATATTATTTTGAGAGTTTCTTAAAACATCATGGCAATTTGTTTAGGTTATGAATTTAGTCCTAATATAATGGCATCCAAGAGGGATATAATAAAAACTTTCATATTAAGTGCATTAACAACAATGAGAAGTTGGATTCGTTGCATATAGTTTTGAGATAATAGGGATGGTAATATGAGAGTCATGCTAGTGAGTAGTTGTGAAATGAAGGTATATGTGTGTTAAATCTTGTGATTCCCGTAACATGCACGTATGGTGAACCGCTATGTAACGAAGTCGGAGCATGACTTGTCTAATAATTACCGACCTTTGTGTGAGGGTCGGGAGAACGCGATAGTTAACTCCTAAAAAACTCTCCCCTAGGAGCATGTGTATAATGATTTGTTTGAGGACTAATAGACTTTTGCAATAAGTATGTGATTTCTTTATGACTAATGTGAGTCCATGGATTATACGCACTCTCACCCTTCCATCTTTGCTAGCCTCTCTAGTACCGCGCAACTTTTGTCGGTACATCAAACCCTGCTTCCTCAAAAAAGCCACCATATATTTCTCAAAACAGCCACCATACCTACCTATTATGCCATTTCCATAGCCATTCCAAGATATATTGCCATGCAACTTCCACCATATAGTTTTTCTATGACTTGCATCATCACTTCATATTGCATATAGAGTTTATCTTGTCATAGGAATCAAGTTGTAATTTCTTTTTCTTTTATTTATAAGTAAATAAAAGTGTGATGATTTTTCATTAATAGAGCATTGTCCCATGAGAGAAAAGGATGATGGAGGCTATGACTCCCTCACAAGTTGGGACGAGTATCCGGACTTAAGAAAAATAAAAGAGGCCAGCGAAGCCCAAACAAGAAAATAAAAGAGGCCAAAGAAGCCCACCAAAATAAAAAATAAAATGAGAGAAAGAGGTAAGTGACAATTGCTATGTTTTTCCACACTTGTTCTTCAAAGTAGCACCATGATCTTCATGATAGAGAGTCTCCTATTTTGTCACTTTCATATAACTAGTGGATATTCATTTTTGCACGACCACTTAGTTTTATTTTTGAGCTTTCATAAACTTATAGCTCTAAGTGCATTTGTTGCATGGCAATCCCTACCCACCCTCATTGATATCTATTGATGGGCATCTCCATAGCCCGTTGATACACCTAGTTGATGTGAGACTATCTTCTCCTTTTCCCCCTGCACCCCCACCATATTCTATTCCACCTATAATGCTATATCCATGTCTCATGCTCATGTATTGTGTGAGAGTTGAAAAGGTTTGAGAACACCAAAAATGTGAAACAATTGTTTGACTTGTTCATCGGGGTTGTGCATGATTTAGATACTTTGTGTGGGGAAGATGGAGCATAGCCAGACCATATGATTTTGTAGGGATAACTTTCTAAGGCCAGGTTATTTCGAAAGGACATGACTACCTTGTTAGTGTGCTCGAAGTATTACTGTTTTTACGTCAATATTAGACTATTGTTTTGAGTCTAACGGATCTGAATATTCATGCCACAATAAAGAACATTACATGAATAAATATGTTGGGTAGCATTCCACATCAAAAATTCTATTTTTATCATTTACCTACTCGAGGACGAGCAGGAATTAAGCTTGGGGATGCTGATACATCTCCAACATATCTTTAATTTTTGAATGTTGTTCAAACGGGAAAATACTAGTAGATAGTTCTGCTTTAGAAATTGATACGTCTCCAACGTATCTAGAATTTTTGATTGTTCCATGCTATTATATTATCTATTTTGGACTTTTTATATTCATCGATATGCTATATTATATTATTTTTGGGTCTAACCTATTAATCTAGAGCCTAGTGTCAGTTTCTGTTTTTCCTTGTTTTTAATTTTCGTAGATAAGGAATATTAAACGCAGTCCAAACGGAAGAAAACCTCTGGAAAGGTTTTTTCTAGAAAATGGAAGCCACAAGACTTTAGAACCAAGGCAGAAGAGCTGCCACGGGGCCACAAGCCCGCTTGCCGCGGCTAGGGGGTACCCCGTGCCGGGAAGGCTTGTCGGCCCCTGGAACCTCCTCTAACCCTAATCTTCATCCCATAAATACCCAAATATTCCATAATTATCAGAACGAGCCACGAAACCACTTTTCCGCCGCCAGAAGCCTCTGTTCCCAAGAGATCCAATCTTGGAGCATTTTCCGGTAATCTGCCGGAGGGGGATTCGATCACGGAGGGAATCTACATCAACTCCATTGCCCCACTGATCATGCATGAGTAGTTCACCACAGACCTACGGGTCCATAGCTAGTAGCTAGATGGCTTCTTCTCTCTCTTTGCTTCTCAATACCATGTTCTTCATAATCTTCATGGAGATATATCCGATGTAATACTCTTTTGCGGTGTGTTTGTCGAGATCCGATGAATTGTGGGTTTATCTTCAGATTATCCATGAATATTATCTGAGTCTTTCCTGAATTCTTATATGCATGATTTCATATCTTTGCAATACTCATCGAATTATTGGTTTGGTTTGGCCAACTAGATTGGTAATTCTTGCAATAGGAGAAGTGCTTAGTTTTGGGTTCAATCTTGCGGTGTCCTCACCCAGTGACATAGTAGGGGTAGCGAGGCATGTATTGTATTGTTGCCATCAAGGGTAAAAAGATGGGTTTTTCATCATATTGCTTGAGTTTATCCCTCTACATCATGTCATCTTACCTAATGCGTTACTCTGTTCTTCATCAACTTAATACTCTAGATGCAGGGAGGAGTCGGTTGATGTGTGGAGTAATAGTAGTAGAAGCACATGTAGAATCATTTCGGTCTACTTGCCATGGACGTGATGCCTATATGCATAATCATTGCCTTGGATCTCTTCATAATTATTCGCTTTTCTATCAATTGCTGGACCGTAATTTGTTCACCCACCGTAATACTTGCCATCATGAGAGATGCCATCTAGTGAAACCTATGGCCCCCGGGTCTATTTTCCATATTATATTTTCAGATCTAAAACCAAAAACACTAAAAATATTTGCTGCCTTGTTTTTACTTTTAGTTTTACTTTCTGTTCAAGCATCCTATTATATCTATCTCTACTAGATCTCATCCTTACAAATAACCGTGAAGGGATCGAGAACCCCTTTATAGCGTTGGGTGCAAGAGTTTAATTCCTTGTGCTGGTATATCTATTGGTGGCTCGCTTGTGTCTCCTACTAGATTCATACCTTGGTTCTCAAAAACTGAGGGAAATACTTATCTACTTTGCTGCATCAAACCGTTCCTCTTCACGAGAAACCAACGCATGCTCGAGAAGTAGCAAGAAGGATTTCTGGCACCGTTGCCGAGGAGAAACATAGCAAGTCAAGAATACGAGGTACCCATCACAAACTCATCTCTAGCATTTACATTATTTGCCATTTGCCTCTCGTTTTCCTCTACCTCACTTCCAAAATTATTTTCAGGAAGATTTGCCTTTCACCCTTTTTCATTCGTCTCTTCATTTAGTTCTTGCTTGTGTGCTTGATTGCTCGCTTTGCCATCATGTCTGAAACAAGGGAGGTTATCACTGAAAATCTGGGGGGTATCACTAGTACTAATCTTGAAGAAAAAATTGAATCTTTCTATATAGGTCATGAAACTGAATCTCTTCTTAAAACTAAAAGTTTTCAAGTTGGAGATGGAAACATTATTGGTCAGAGAGTTATTCAAGAATTCTTTAATAATGAAACGAGGGTGATTGTAATGGCGAGATATGGATGGTACATAGGTTATTAAAAAATGAATAAATTACTAATTAAGTAAATAATATTGACATAGAGTCCAACGGTAAATAGGGAAAATCATCATGATTTTAATTAATGTTAGTTCTATTTTATGTTTTGCTGCATTACTTGTAAATCAAGTCATCAATTTGTGATTATTTTACCTAACAAGCTCATCGTGATCTAAAACAAGCATTTTTTATCTTAATAAGAGAGTGAAATGTGCCAATAGTCCATTAACTCAAACGGATTGCACCACTCATCGTGATCTAAAACAAGCACCATAAACTCGAAAAATGGTCGATTTAGTCCATAAACTCATTAATTTGATCAAATAAGGTCCAAACCAACCAGAGAGAGAAAAACCAGCCACGTGACTCCTACATGAGCGTTCCTAAACCGCTCGTTGAGTTACTATTTCCATAGGGGTCTATATGCAAACTTATCATTTTTTCTCACCAACCATGCAAAGGAAAAAGGCAATAAAAAATATTGCTTTGACTAGAAATCGGACACTAGTGCGTGGGCGTTGGGAGGAGCCTAGCTAACCGGTGGAACAGAAGACGGCTGGTGTAACTTGAGATAGCCCACTTTCTATATTATAATAATAATATGTTTTTACTCCCTCCGTTCCTAAATATAAGACCTTTTAGAGATTTCACTATAGACTACATACAAAGCAAAATGAGTGAATCTACACTCTAAAATATGTCTATATACATCTATATGTAGTCTATAATGAAATCTTTAAAAGGTCTTATATTTAGGAATGGAGGGAGTAATTGATATTTGTAAGATTATATACAATTTGCTCCTGGATAGATCGATTCCCTTATGTTGGCAATCGTATCAGGTCCTGTTAGTTAGTTTCCTTTCTTTGACATTAATTTTTTACAAAGCAACTTCTCATAAAATAAAAATAAAAGTAAATATAAAACCATAGTGAATTAGGCGGGCTTTAACACCTTTGTAATTGATATTTATATAAGTTTTTTGTGTTTCTAATTGGTTACATAATATATATATAGGATTGGACAAGCAACAAATGAGAAAGAGATTGATCTTTCCAAGGAGCAGATTGTTCATAATCTTGTGAAGGTTAATTTCACACACATTGTTTTAATATACAAGGTGGGCTGCTCCAACGTACACGAACTTGTTATTGTTGTGTTGGTTTGCTAGGCCCTGCCCATATCCAAGCACTTGTGGTTGATTCCAAAAAATGCAATGTTCTTTAAGTGCTTTTTTCCTTCGCATGGTTTGTGAGAAAAACACTGATAAGTTTGCAAATAGATTCATGTAAAAATAGTAACTCAATTAGTGGTCTACGAACACTGATGTGATAGCCATGTGTCCGTTTTTCCTTTTCCTAGTCGGTTTTGGCCTTATTTGATCAAATTAACAATTTGATGGACTAAATCGATCACTTTTCAAGTTGTTAGCCTAAAGTGTGCAACCAATTTGAGTTAATGAACTACTGGTGCATTTCACTCTTAAGTAAAGTTTTTTCTCTTTGTTTTCTTTTCTAAAGTAAATATTTGCCCTCAATTCTGCCTGTTGTGTATGACTGTCCTCATGGGCTTATAAAGCATTGAAAAACTGGAACTTTGTAGTGTGACTTGTTTCTTGTGTCATCTTTAACAAAAATTTACAAGCAAAACTTACATACAAGTGTGTACTGTACTACATTGCAGAGTTGATTTTGTCACTTGGGTGTTTCAATGTGAGTAGTGTCTATATAATATAGCTCCTACAAAACTTGTTTGTGTGCTACCTGAAAGTGCTTTTCTAAGCTCAAGCCCACATGAGCTCGAGTAAACAGTAAAAGAAGAAAAAGGAAATCTGAATTCAAAGCTCGAGCTGGCATGAGCCCGAAAGTGCTATTTGTCAAAAAAATTACAAGGAAGTAAGAATTTTTTTAGCATTTTTACTGCCCAATGGAGCTCGGTTTATCTGCTTCCACTCTATTTATGTTACATATGGAAGTATTTAGTGAATTTTTGACATAACGGAAAGTAATATTAAATCCATTTACACCATTCTCTGTTTCTATTAGAAAATAGGTTTATATTCCCAACTTAGTATGTGTAGAAAGGTAGAATTTTTATGTTGTGGCGTTTATCCTCTTTTTCTTTCTTTGAGAAATAGTTATAATTCTATTCATACTGAAAACAAGCACATGTACACTTGAAACTACGATCCATGAAAATAACAAATAACTCCTATGACTAAGAATTTCAGTAAAATCTCTTGGAAATACCTTGTTCGTGGTATCAATCTCTGCTCAAAGAAATACTCCTAAGACTTTGATAAAGAGGTTGCACTTTCACTCACACAAACATTACCACTAGTAGAAAACAGGGCATCTGTCCCGGTTCTGGAACCGGGACAACGCCAACGGGACTAAAGATCCGGACTTTTAGTCCTGGTTGGCTTACGAACCGGGACTAAAAGGGCTCCACGCGGCCGATGTAGGGCACCCAGGCAAGAGGACCTGTAGTCCCGGTTGGTAACACCAACCGGGACAAAAGACCATCCACGTCTTAGCCCCTGCAAAGCGCTAGGGTCTAGGGTTTTTTTTGAAAAGGTTCGTGTTTCATTTTGTGTTTTCATTTCTTTTATATTTATATTTTATTTTCACGCAATTACACATATTAATATACAACATCATCAATACAAATTATGGAAAAAAAAACATCCAACATCACTACAAATTAAATGGATGCAATAGCCCAAGTTGAAGTAGAGGAAAATACGATGTTGCCATTAATTCAACTTGGTCTATTGTATCCATCTAATTTGTACTGGTATATGTCATATTAAAACTCAACATCATCTTAATCAACTCTTCATCATTCTAGGTAAAATAACATAAAACGGTGAAATCCTCATCATTCTGGTTGTTATCATACTAGCAAATGATCAAGTTATCACAAGTTAGAAACACTAACTATTACTCTTTCCTAGGTAAAATAGCATAAAAAGGTGAACTCCTCCATCTCCCGGTTGAAGAATACAGATCAACCTATCTCCAACTTCTGGCTTGCACAATTTATAGTCTCCAAGTGGTTGCCTAGATGCTGTTATTGCCTTGCTCCATCCTCTTATTTTCAATGTATTCTCACTTTGAGATATCGTGTATTTACCAGGGTAACTCATCGGCAGTGGCCGTAAACTAACCATAGGCAAATCACCTTTGGTAAACATCCACTTAAGAACGGTCTCTAGCGGGGGTACCTATTGAAGAACATAAGTTATAATAACATAGTTAGCAAACTAGTTTTTCTTAAGAACAATGTATGAAAAGGATGGACTAATGACACAAGAGTAAAAAATCTTACAAAGTAGTCTCTACTGATGTTATAAGGGTTTAACTTGTGCACTAGTGGCACATATCATGATAAATGTTACCAATCATGTAATTGCGCTTATTATGCTGAACATCATGAATAAATGAAATGAGATGATCTTTCTCCAACCAAGTAAGTTTGCAGTCATAACTGTAGTAAGTTTGGAGTAATAACTGTACTAACTAGCTTATGATCTTTCTCCAACCAAGTAGGCGGGCATTTTTTTCTTATTTTTTGCATATTAAAGTTTTTAACAAAAATACTTTGATAATTTTAGTTAATATTATTTTGATTCTTTTTAGTTCATTCTTTTTAGTTAATGTTTTAGTTGATTCTTTTTAGTTCATATTTTAGTTGATTCTTTTTAGGTCATTCCTTGCTAAATGACCGAGTTTTTAACAAAAACTACTTTGATAATTTTAGTTAATATTATTTTGATTTTTTTTAGTTCATTCTTTTTAGTTAATGTTTTAGTTGATTCTTTTTAGTTAATATTTTAGTTGATTCTTTTTAGGTCATTCTTTGCCAAATGACCTAGTTTTTAACAAAAAATACTTTGATAATTTTAGTTAATGTTATTTTGATTCTTTTTAGTTCATTCTTTTTAGTTAATGTTTTAATTGATTCTTTTTAGTTCATTCTTTTTAGTTAATATTTTAGTTCATTCTTTGCTAAATGACCCTGAAATTCAAAAGCACTACAAATGATCTCTCAAAAGGTTGAAAGTTGGCACGGTATCATAATTTCACCCACATAGCATGTGCTAAAAGGTTGAGAGTGTTACGGGAAAAAGTGGATGCACTTCGTGTACAAACTGGACAATCTCTTTCGAATTATCAAGGTATTAGACGAAAACTCATCTATTACAAAAGGATTTCATGTTTAAAAAAATATTTGAACTCAAGACTTTTTCTGCATTCAATGTGCACCATTCAAAGCAACATCATCCCATTTCAACCATTTTCTGACTTCATTAGCTATTTTTCATGCATTTAATGATTTATTTTGAGCTAGAACGACCCTGAAATTGAAAAGCACTACAAATGTACTGTGAAAAGGTTGAAAGTTGGCACTGTATCATAATATCACCCATATAGCGTGTGCTAAAAAGTTGAGAGGGTGACGGGAAAAAACTAGATGCACTTCGTGTACAATATGGACAATCTTTTTCGAAGTATTAGGGTTTTAGACAAAAACTCATCTGTTACAAAAGTATTTCAATTTTTAAACATATTTGAACTCAAGACCTTTTCTGCATTCAATGTGCACCATTCAAAGGCACATCATCCCATTTAACCATTTTCTGACTTCATTAGCTATTTTTCATGCATTTCATGCATTTCATGATTTATTTTGAGGAAGAACGACTTTGAATTGAAAAGCACTACAAATGAACTCTAAAATGGTTGAAAATTGGAATGGTATCATAATTTCACCCACATAGCATGTGATAAAAAGTTGAGAGGGTTACAGGAAAAACTGGATGCACTTCGTCTACAAACTGAATAATCACTTTCGAAGTATCACGATTTTAGACGAAAACTCATCTCTTACAAAAGGATTTCAATTTATTAAACATATTTGAACTCTAGACTTTTTCTGCATTCAATGTGCACTATTCAAAGCCACATCATCCCATTTCAACAATTTTCTAACTTCATTAGCTATTTTTCATGCGTTTCATTATTTATTTTGAGCTAGAACGACCCTGAATTGAAATGCACTGCAAATGAACTTTGAAATGGTTGAAAATTGGTATGGTGTCATAATTTAACCCACATAGCATGTGCAAAAAAGTTAAGAGGGTTACGGGAAAAACTGTTGGGAACGATGCATGGGAAATAAAAAAATTCCTACGCACACGCAAGATCTATCCATGGTGATGAGCATCTACGAGAGGGAGAGTGGATGTACATACCTTTGTAGATCGCTAAGCAGGAAGCGTTAAGAAACATGGTTGATGTAGTTGAACATCCTCGCGGTCCAAATCGCAAGCCGTCCCACGATCCAATCACGATCCGTCCCGCGATGCAATCACGATCCTTCCGATCTAGCACCAAATGTACGGCACCTCCACGTTCAGCAGACGTACAACTCGATGACGATCTCCACCTTCTTGATCCAGAAAGAGGGGCGGAGAGGTAGATGATTTCTCCGGCAGTGCGACGGCGTGGCGGTGGTGGTGGTGGTGGAGCTGATCCGAGAGGGCTTCGCCAAGCACTACGGAATAAATCTAGAGGAGAAACAGATCTAGAGGAAGAAGAGGGCAGCACATGGCAATTAGGGTTAGAGGGCTAACCTCAAAATCCCTCAATATATAGGAGGAAGGGGAGAGGAGGCAGTGTTGGCCCCTACTCTAAGTAGGTTCGGCCGAACCAAACAAGGGAGGAATCCACCTCCCACAAGGGAGGTGGAATCCTATTAGGAAACCTTCCTAATTTGGATTTCCTCCCCCTTGGGGTTTTTCCTTCCCACTCTTTCCCAGCCGCATGGGCCTTATAGGGCTGGTTTTCCCAGACCACTAAGCGTTGGTGCAACACCCCTCGGTCCCATGTGGCCTCCCGGCGTGGGTGGCCCCTCCCGATGGCCCTCTGGCACTTCCGGTACACTACCGAAAATACCCGAAACTTTTCTGGTGGACAAAATGGGACTTCCTATATATCAGTCTTTACCTCTAGACCATTATGGAGCTCCTCTTGACGTCCGGGATCTCATCCGGGACTTCGAACAACCTTCGGTCACCAACATACATTACTCAGCTATACCGAAATGTCACTGAACCTTAAGCGTGCAGACCCTGCGGGTTCGAGAACTATGCAGACATGACCGAGACACCTCTACGGTCAATAACCAATAGAGGGACCTAGATGCCCATATTGGTTCCTACATCTTCTATGAATATCTTTATCAGTCGAACCTCTATGTCAAGGATTCAGATAATCATGTATGTTGTTCCCTTTGTCCTTCGGTATGTTACTTGCCCGAGATTTGATCGTCGGTATCTCTATACCTAGTTCAATCTCATTACCGGAAAGTCTCTTTACTCATTACGTAATACAAGATCTCATGGCTAACTCTTTAGTCACATTGCCTGCAAGGCTTAGTGATGTTGTATTACCGAGTGGGCCCTGAGATACCTCTACGTCACACGGAGTAACAAATCCCAGTCTTGATCCATGCCAACCCAACAGGCACCCTCGGAGATACCTTTAGAGCACCTTTATAGTCAGCCAGTTACGTTGCGACATTTTATAGACACAAGGTACTCCTCCGCTGTCAGTGAGTTGCATGATCTCATGGTAATAGGAACAAATACTTGACATGCAGAAAACTGTAGCCATAAACTGACACGATCATATGCTATGTTTGCAGTTTGGGTCTTGTCCACCACATCATTCTCCTAATGATGTGATCCCCTTATCAAATGACATCTCATGTCCATTGCTAGGAAACCTTGACCTTCTTTGATCAACGAGCTAGTCTGCTGGTGGCATACTAGGGACACAATGTTGTCTATGTACCCACACATGTATTTAGTTTCCAATCAATACAATTGTAGCATGGATAATAAATGATTATCATGAACAAGGAATTATTATAATAACCAATTTATTATTGCCTCTAGGGCAAATTTCCAATAGTCTCCCACTTGCACTAGAGTCAATAATCTAGCTCACATTGGTATGTGATTTGTTATGAATCTCACACCCAATGAGTTATGGGGTTCGATCATGTTTTGCATGTGAAAGAGTTTTAGTCAACACGTCTGCGACATTCAGATCCGTGTTACTTTGTAAATCTCTATGTCATACTATAGACACCGCTACCACGCTCCACTTGGAGCTATTCCAAATGCCTACTCCACTATACGTATCTGGATTGCTACTAAGAGTCATCCGGATTGGTGTTAAAGCTTGCATCGACGTAACCCTTTACAATGAACTCTTTATCACCTCCATAATCAAGAAATATTTCCTTAGTCCACTAGTTACTAAGGATAATTTTGACCGTTGTCCGGTGATCCACTCCTGGACCACTCTTGTACCCCTTGACAGACTCATGTCAAGGCACACACAAGTGCGGTACACAACATGGCATACTATGTAGAGCCTATGGCTAAGGCATAGGAGATGACCTTCATCCTTTTCTCTTTCTTCTGTCGTGGTCAAGCTTTGAGTCTTAATCAACTTCACACCTTACAAATTAGGCAAGAACAACTTCTTTGACTGATCCATTTTGAACACTTTCAAAATCTTGTCAAGGTATGTACTCATTAAAAGTCTCATCAATTGTCTTGATCTATCTCTATTGATTTCGATGCCCAACAATTAAGTAGCTTTATCAAGGTCTTCCTTTAAAAAACACCTTTCAAATAACCCTTTATGCTTTCCAGAAATTCTATATCATTTCCGATCAACAATATGTCTAGCACATATACTTATCAGAAATACTATAGTGCTCCCACTCACTTTCTTGTAAATACAAGTTTCTCTTAAACTTTGTACAAACTCAAAAACTTTGATCACCTCATGAAAGCGTATATTCCAACTCCGAGATGCCTGCTCCAGCCCATAGAAGGATTGCTGGAGCTTGCACACCTTTTAGCATCCTTAGGGGTGAAAAAACGTTCCGGTTGTATCCGATACAACCTTACCTCACGGAAATCGTCAAGGAAATTATGTTTTGACATCGATCTACCAAATTTCATAACCAAAAAATGCAGCAACTGCTAACATAATTTCAACAGACTTTTAGCATCGCTATGGGTGAGAAAGTCTCATCGTAGTCAACTCCTTGAACTTGGCGGAAGCTTATTCGCGACAAGTCGAGATTTATAAATGGTGCCATTCACCATCAGCGCCTGTCTTCATCTTAAAGGTCCATTTGTACTCAAACACCCGCCGTTCAATGGGAAAGTCCACCAAAGTCCATACTTGGTTTTCATACATGGATCCTTTCTCGGATTTCATGGCTCCTAGCCATTTTTTGGAATCCAGGCCCACCATCGCTTCTCCATATTTCGTAGGTTCATCGTTTTCCAACAACATGACCTCCAAGACAAGGTTGTCGTACCACTCAAGAGCTGTACGCATCCTTGTCGACCTATGAGGTTTGATAGTAACTTGATCCGAAGCTTCATGATCATCATCATTAACTTCCTCTTCAACTGACGTAGGCTCCACAGAAACATCTTTCTGCGCTGTGCTACTCTCTGGTTGAAACGAAGGTTCAACAACCTCATCAAGTTCTATCTTCCTCTCACTCAATTCTTTCGAGAGAAACTCTTTCTTGAGAAAGTATCCGTTTTTAGTAACAAACACTTTTGCCCTCAGATCTGAGATAGAAGGTGTACCCAACTGTTACCTTAGGGTATCCTATGAAGATGGACCTTTTCGCTTTGGGTTTGAGCTCATCAGACATAAGCTCGCATTCCCAAACTTTGAGAAATGATAGCTTAGGCTTCTGCCAAACCATAATCCATACGGTGTCATCTCAGTGGATTTAGATGGTGCCCTATTTCAAGTGAATGTAGTTGTGTCTAATGCATAACCTCAAAACGATAGTGGAAAAACGATAAGAGACATCGTAGTACGCACCATATCCAATAGAGCATGACTATGACGTTCGGACACACCATCACACTATGGTATTCCAAGTGGCTTGAGTTGTGAAATAACTTCCACATTGTCTTAAGTTGTATACCAAATTCAGAACTCAGTTATTCACCTCCACGATCATATCGTAGACATTTTATCTTCTTGTCACGATGATCTCAAACTTCACTCTGAATTTGCTAGAACTTTTCAAATGTTTCAGACTTGTGTTTCATAAAGTAAATATACTCACATCTACTCAAATCATCAGTGAAGGTAAGAAAATAACGATATCCATTGGACGCTACAACACTCATTGGACCACATACATCAACATGTATTATTTCCAATAAGTTACTAGCCTGCTCCATCATACAGAAAACGGGGTCTTTAGTGATCTGGCCCATGAGGCATGGTCCGCATGTCTCAACCGATTCGAATTCTAATGAGTCCAAAGATCCATCAGCATGGAGTTTCTTCATGCGATTTATACCAATACGACATTTAGCGGCAGTGCCACAAGTGTGTGGTATTATCATTATTAACTTTGTATCTTTTGGCATCAATTTTATGAGCCTGTGTATTACTACGATCAAGATTCAATAAACAATTCCCATTGGGTGCATGACCATCGAACGTATTATTCAGGTAAATAGAATAACCATTATTCTCTAACTTAAATGAATAACCATATTGCAATAAATGATCTAATCACGTTCATGCTCAACGCAAATACCAAATAACATTTATTTAGGTTTATCACTAATCCCGAAGGTAGAGAGAGCGTGCAACGGTGATCACATTAACCTTGGAAACACTTCCAACACACATCGTCACCTTACCCTTAGCTAGCCTCCGTTTATTCCATAGTTTTTATTTCTAGTTACTAACATTTAGCAAACGCACCGGTATCTAATACCCAGGTGCTACTAGGAGTAGTAGCAAGGTGCACATCAGTAACACGTACATCAAATATACTTCTGTTGACGTTGCCAGCCTTCTTATCTACCAAGTATCTAGGGTTGTTCCGCTTCAGCGACCGTTCTCCTCATAATAGAAGCACTTAGTATTGGGTTTGGGTTCAACCTTGGGTTTCTTCACTAGAGCGGCAACTGTCTTGCCATTCCAGAAGTTTTTTCCTTCTTGCCCTTGCTCTTGTTGAAACTAGTGGTTTTACTTAACCATCAACACTTGATACTCGTTCTTGATTTCTACCTTCGTGGTGTCAAACATCACGAACAGCTCAGGGATCATTATTTCCATCCCTGGCATTTTATAGTTCATCATGAAGCTCTAGTAGCTTAGTGACAGTGGCTTGGAGAACCATATCAATCACTACCTTATCTAGAAGATCAACTCCCACTCCATTCAAGCGATTGTAGTACCCAGATGATACGTCTCCAACATATATATAATTTATGACTTCATGCCATGTTTACAATAATTCTCTTTGATTTTGGTATGATTTTATTAGAACTAACTCGGACTGATGTTGTTTTCAGCGCAACTACCATGTGTCGTTTTTGTGTGCAGAAATAGAAGTTCTCGGAATGGGCTAAAAATTTAGTATGATTTCTTGTGGACCAAAACAGACACCTGAAGCATTGGAGCTGGGACAGAAGAGCCACGAGGAGGCGACAAGCCTGCCAGGCTCGGCCAGAGGGTGGCCGCACCTAGCAGGCTCGTGAATCCCTCGTGGCCCCCCCTTGACATAGTATCGATGCCAAAAATTCCTATACATCCAGAAACCATCGAAAAGAAACCTAGATTGGGAGTTCGGCCTCTGCAAACCTCCAGAGCCATGAAAAACCAATCGGGAGCCTGTTCCGATACCCTACCGGAGGGGGAAACCATCACCGGAGGACATCTTCATCATCCTAGCACTCTCCATGACGAGGAGGGAGTAGTTCACCCTCGGGGCTGAGGGTATGTACCAGTAGTTATGTGTTTGATCTCTCTCTATCGTGTTCTTGAGATGGCACGATCTTGATGTACCGTGAGCATTAGTGATATACATGAATCATATGGAGTTTTCCCCTCTCTATCTTGTTGTGATGAATTGAGTTTTCCCTTTGAAGTTTTCTTATCGAATTGATTCTTTAAGGATTTGAGAACACTTCATGTTTGTCTTGCGATGGGATATCCGTGGTGACAATGGGGTGTTCTATTGATCCACTTGATGTATGTTTTGGTGATCAACTTTCGGGTTCCGTGACCTTGGGAATCTATGCATAAGGGTTGGCACACGTTTTTGTCTTGACTTTCACGTAGAATCTTTGGGGAACTCTTTGAAGTTATTTGTGTTTGATTGAACATGATGAATCTTAAATTATGTGATGCATATCGTATAATCAAGCCCATGGGTACTTGTGGTGACGTTGGAGTGTCTAGGTGACATTAGGGGTTTGGTTGATGTGTATCTTAAGGTGTTATTTTAGTACGAGCTCTTGGGCTGTTCGTGACACTTGTAGGGATAGCTCATAAGATTGATCAGAAAAGATAACTTTGAGGTGGTTTTGTACCCTACAATAATTTCTTCGTTAGTTCTCCGCTATATGTGACTTTGGAGCGAACTCTTTGTCGCACGAGAGGTATTTACATATGATTCAGTTATGCCAATATTGTTGAGAGAAATTGCACTAGTGAAAGTATGGACCCTAGGCCTTGATTCCGAGCATTTATACAATGTTTTGCTCGCTGTTCACTATTTTTTACCTTGCTGTTTTTATATTTTCAGATTACAACAACCTATATCTACCATCCAAATTGCACTTGTATCACCATCTCTTCACCGAACTAGTGCACCTATACAATTTACCATTTTATTGGGTGTGTTGGGGACCCAAGAGACTCTTTGTTATTTGGTTGCAGGGTTGTTTGAGAGAGACAATCTTCATCCTACACCTCCCAAGGATTGATAAACCTTAGGTCATCCACTTGAGGGAAAATTGCCACTGTCCTACAAAACTCTGCAATTGGAGGCCCAACACGAGTCTACAAGAAGAAGGTTGTGTAGTAGACATCAAGCTCTTTTCTGGCGTCGTTCCCCGGGAGGTGAGTGCTTGAAGGTATATCTTTAGATCTTGAAATCAAATCTTTTAGTTTATTGTTTTTCACTAGTTTGGTTTTATAAAAGAAAACAACAAAAAATGGAATTGAGGTTGCCTCATATGCTTCATCTTTTTAATGTCTTTCATGAAAATTATGGAAAGGACAATTGTGCTCAAGTGTTAGAAGAAGAAATTATTAAAATGTTTTGCACTTAATCTCAGAGTGATGAGCATTATAGAAATATTGTTAGTATGAATTCTCTAAATATCCATGATGCTAACGATATGCAAAGCCACAAGCTTGGGGATGGTATGTTTGATGAAGAAGATATTTTTAGTCCCTCAAGTTTTGAAGAGCAAAACTATTATGATTATGACATACCTCCTATCTATGATGATTAGTGTAATGACACGTATGCTATAAAGATAATGCAAACATGAAACTTTTCATCATGATTTTAATATTCAAAGTGGTTATGTCAATCAAGTATCTCATGATAGTTATTTTCTTGAGTTTGCTCCCACCATTATGCATGAGAAGAAAATTGCTTATGAGGAGAGTAGTAAAATTTCTACGCTTGTAGATAATGAAAAGAATGCTTTATTTGCTGGTTATATTGTGGAATTCCTTCATGATGCTACTGAAAATTATTATGAGGGAGTAACATATGCTAGTAGGAATTGCAATAATATCAAGTTTCCTCTCTATGTGTTCAAAGTTTTGAAGTTGTGCTTGTTTTGCCTTCCTATGCAAGTTGATTCTTGTTCCCATGATATGTTTGCTCACAAAATCCCTATGCATAGGAAGTGTGTTAGACTTAAATGTGCTTGTCATGAGATTCATGATGCTCTTTTGTGTGTTTCAAATATTATTCCTATACAAGCATCTTTTGAAATCATCATGCCTAGCTAAAAGGCATTAAAAAGCGCTTGTTGGGAGACAACCCAACACTTTTACCTTCTGTTTTTATGTGTTCACATAATTAAGCTGTTGTAGTAATCATGTCTTGTTTCTTTTATTTCAATTAAGTTCCAAGTAAAGCCTTTGGGATAGTGTGGATACTTGCTTGTTTGATTCTGTGCAAAAACAAAAAGTTTTGCGTCAAGTATATGAATTACCTGATTTAGCTAGAGCGTCCAAAAATTGTGAAATGTTTACACAAGGTATATATTAAAATTCCTTTAGTTATCCTAAATTTTCAGAATTTTTAGAGTCTGGGAACTATGGTGACCATTCAGATAATAAGGAGCGACAAGTGGGGATGCCCAAGGAACCCCCAAGGTAATATTCAAGTAATACTCAAGTGTCTAAGCTTGGGGATGCCCTGGAAGGCATCCCCTCTTTCGTCTTCAGCACTATCGGTATATCTTACTTAGAGCTATATTTTTATTCATCACATAATATGTGTTTTGATTGGAGCATCACTTTATATTTTTGTTATATGTTAGGTGTTATTTATAATCTTGTTTTTCAATAAAAAGTTCCAATAATTGCCTTAGGATGCTTGCATTGCATGTTTGATGTGTGCTGTGTAAAAAACAGAAACTTTTTATGTAGTGTTTGAATTTCATATTTTACTAGAGCGTGGAAACTTTATTAAATTTGTACACAGTGTTATCATATAAAGTATTTATTATGTACTAAATTTTCATAATTGTTTGAGTTACAGAAGTACACTGGTTTCAAAACTTTCAACAGACTGTTCTGTTTGGACACATTGATGTCATAGTTTTGTTATCTACTTATCCTATAGTTTCCATAGCGTATATTGGTAAATATAAATTGTGGAAATGATAGTATACAGTGCCTAATGTTTCAAAATTATTATGAAACTTGTCTTGGTAGTACATAAAGAGTTGATTTATTATTATGTGTACTAACCTATCTTACGAGTTCTTTTCGAGTTTTGTGTGGATGAAGTTTTTGAGAATAGGTGAAACGGGGATATGAGAGGATTGAACAAGATACAAAAGCTTAACATTGGGGATGACCAAGGCACCCCAAGTAAATATTTCAAGAGGTCTCAAGCATATAAGCTTGGGGATGCTACGCATCCCATCTCTCTTCATCAACAATTACCGGTTAGCCTATGTTGAGCCTAAATTTTAATTAGTTCACATGATGCATGCTATTCTTGGAGTGCTATTTTTCTTTTGCTTTATGTTTAAATAAAATACTCAAATATGAAAATCTTTATTGAGAGAGAGAGAGAAAGTCCTCACATGGCTACTTAATTGTTTGACTACTCATTGATCTTCACTTATATGTTTTGGAGTAGTTTTGTCATTTACTCTCGTGCTTCACTTATATCCTATTTGTAAATGGTGGAATGAATTGAATATCATAAATATGAAATTATATATGTTTTATATGCTTATCCCATGGGGATTAATGACTTCACATATAATAAGTATAGGTGGTAAAATTTATTGAAAATTAGCAAACACCGCATTGGTCATGTGAACCATTCATGAAAAAATATTGAAGGAAGAGAGATTTCACATATAAATATACTATCTTGGACATCTTCTATGATTGTTATTACCCATTAATTAATTTCAAACTTGAGAAAAATAGTTGAAGTTCGACAAGGAAGACAACGTAATGAGTTATGGTTGCGTATATTTGCATAGAAGTTATATTGTTATGGATCCTCCAACATGTGGTGATTGCTTCCACCTCATACTAGCCAAAACTTCCGCACCAAGTAGAAATAGTACTTGTGCATCCAAACACCCTTAAACCCAAAGTTGTTCTATATGAGTCCACCATACCTACCTATATGCGGTATTTACCTACCGTTCCAAGTAAATTTGCATGTGCCAAACTCTAAGCCTTCAAATAATATTCTGTTTTGTATGCCCGAATCGCTCATTTAATGACTAGGGGCTGTTAGTATTTTCCATGCTTGGTGGGTTATTCTCACGATATGTGTTGATTCACTATCATTCATGAGAAAGCGGCTGGTAATAGGGATTCCTAGTCCCGAAATAAAAAATGCAAATAATTAAACAAAACTCCCCCAGGAATGTTGTTGGTAATGACGGTACCCATGGATTCGACTCACCGTGGAGTGTGATTGATAGGTGGATGGAGAGTAAAAACTTTACCATTCTATTTGGGAATCGCCTATAACATATCTCGCATGGAAGATACCGAGATCTCTCGGTTGTTGTGGTGACAATTAAAGCATAATGCCAAAATTATTATTCATCTCTGTTTTAAAAGCTCGAGCTCTGGCACCTCTGCAAATCAATGCTTCCCTCTGTGAAGGGCCTATCTTTTACTTACTAGTACTTACCTTTATGCAAGAGTCATGGTGATCTTCACCGCTTCCAATATTTTGCCTTTTTCTCTTGGCAAGGATCATGTGTTGGGGAAAGATGCAAGCATATATGGCCATTGAAATATATTTGATCATGAATTATTATTTTTAACAATTATCTATACGATAAGTAAGTTGGGAGGCAAAACTTTAAGCCCCTATCTTTCTCTGTGTTCGATGGATGCTATTTGTTCTAAAAATATGCTTTAACTGTTAGCAATCATGGAAGACTATATGATTGTTGAGTATGTGGAATTTGCTAAATAAAAGCTCTTACATAGACCCTTCCCAAAAATAAGATGAATTGCAATTGTTTGGTGACTGAAAGCATAGTTAGTTAGTCTATACTCTAACATGTGAATACCTTGTTATTTCATCATGAGAAGTTTTATGAGATGAGCTTTTGTTATTTCATCTAGGAGTGCGATATAACACAATCATCAAGCAAGCAAACAACATAGCAACAAGCACAAGCACTTTGAAAAAGTTTTTGTTCGCTCCAAATTTTATAAACCCAAACATAACAATGTGATACAAACACAGGGTGTGATAGACCTTCCCCCCTCACAAGAATCTCGTCCCCGAGATTCCTAGGCTAAGTGCTAAAAAGATAAGGGAACTCAGATCTAAGATAATCTTTACGCTCTCAGGTTGCTTTAGCTTCAGTGTGGTTCCTCCAGTGGACCTTGAAGTACTTGATGGTGCGGCTTCGGGTGCAGCGCTTGGCTTCATCCAAAATGCAAACTGGCCTCTCACGATAAGTGAGGCCTAGCCAAAGGTCGATGGCTTGATGGTCCATGCCCTTGTAGAGGTTGGGGCAGTTGGGAACTTGCAGACACTTTCAGAGCTGTGACACGTGAAAGACGTTGTGCACATTCGACAGCTCAGAAGGTAACTCTAGCTCATATGCAACTTCTCCTCGCCTGTCGGTGATCTTGAAGGGACCGATGAATCTTTGTGTGAGCTTCCCTTTGACGTGGAAACGCTTGTTCCCTTTGAGAGGTGTTACTCGGAGGTAAACATGGTCCCCAACACGGTAACTCATGTCTCGACAGTGAGAGTCGATGTAGCTCTTCTGCCTAGTCTTGGCGGTCTCGAGTCGCTCTCGGACGAGTTGAACTTGCTCTTCTGCTTCGCGGAGGATGTCCGGCCCAAAAACTAATCCTTCTCCTCTTTCTAACCAGTTGAGGGGAGTACGGCACTTGCGTCCATACAACACCTCGAATGTTGCTATCTGAAGACTTGCTTCGTAACTGTTGTTGTACGAGAACTCGGCAAATGGTAGGCAATCTTCTCATTTGACTCCATACGCTAAAACACAAGTGCGGAGCATGTCTTCAAGTATCTAATTTACCCGCTCTGTTTGCCCACCGGTCTGAGGGTGGAATAGTGCTGAAGGAAAGCATGGTTCCCAATGCTTCTTGGAACCTATTCCAAAATCTTGAGGTGAACTGGGTTCCTCGATCGGACACAATCTCCTTTGGAACTCCATGAAGACTCACGATGCGGTTGATGTAGAGGTTGGCCAATTGGTTCCCATTGTAGGTCGTCTTAACATGAATGAAGTGGGATACCTTGGTCAGGTGGTCGACAATGACCCAAATGGAATCATGTCCTCTTCTTGACCTTGGAAAACCGGTGATGAAATCCATCCCGACTTTATCCCACTTCCATTCAGGAACTTTGAGGGGTTGCAGTAGTCCAGCGGGTCGCTGATGCTTAGCCTTGACCCTCTCGCATCTTTCACACTTGGCGACAAAGGTGCCTATCTCCCGCTTCATGCCATGCCACCAGAATATTGTCTTGAGGTCTTGATACATCTTGGTTCCTCCAGGATGGATGGAGTATGGAGTGTCATGAGCTTCTTGCAAGATCAAGTTCTTGAGATCTTCCTTGTTGGGCACGTAGATGCGATTCCCAAACCATACGACTCCTTGTTCATCCACCGAGAATCCTAGGGCCTTGCCTGCCCTTATCTACCTCTTGATGCCTTCAACGCTCTCATGTCCCTACTGGGCTTCTTTGATATCATCCATCAAGGTAGGCTTTGCTTCAAGGTTGGCGAGGAATCCTGGTGCAACCAGTTCCAAGCCGAAGCTCTCGAGCTCTTCATACAGTGCGGGTAGACTTTCCTTAATCATAGCATTCAAGGAACAAGCCTTTCTGCTTAAGGTGTTTGCTACCACATTGGCCTTTCCGGGGTGGTACTGAACACTAAGGTCGTAGTCCTTGATCAATTCCAACCATCTTCGCTGCCTCATGTTCAATTCCCTTTGAGTGAAGATATACTTCAAACTCTTGTGGTTTGTGAATATCTCACATCGCTTCCCCAGAAGGTAGTGTCGCCATGTTTTCAAGGCATGAACCACGGCTGCCAACTCGAGATCATGAGTTGCGTAGTTCTCTTCATGAGGACGTAGCTGTCTGGATAGATATGCTATGACTCTGCCTTCTTGCATCAGAACACCTCCAAGACCGGTTCTTGATGCATCACAATAAATCACAAACTCCTTGTGAATATCGGGGGTGGCCAAAACAGGGGTCGTGGTCAATCTCTTCTTGAGCACCTGGAAGCTTTCCTCGCACTTAGTTGTCCATTCGAACTTCCTGTCCTTCTTCAAAAGCTGGATCATGGGTCGAGCAATGCTTGAGAACCCTTCCACGAACTTGCGGTAATATCCTGCGAGTCCGAGGAAGCTTTTGACTTCCTTCACGGTGGTTGGGGTTTGCCATTCCGTCACGACTTCAATCTTGGCAGGATCCACTGACAATCCTTCTGCAGTCAACACATGACCCAATAATCCAACTTCATGAAACCAGAATTCACACTTGCTGAACTTGGCATAAAGCTGGTGCTCTTGAAGATTCTCTAGGACCAATCTCAAGTGTTCCTCATGTTCTTTCTCAGACTTGGAGAAGACGAGTATGTCATCAATAAATACGACAATGAACTTGTCCAAGTACTCCATGAAGACCTTATTCATGAGGTACATGAAGTAGGCAGGGGCATTAGTTAACCCAAATGACATGACCGTGTATTCATACAGGCCATACCTAGTTACAAACGCCGTCTTCGGAATGTCTTTGGTTCTGATCTTCAGCTGGTAGTACCCAGACCCGAGGTCGACCTTGGAGAACACCTTGTCTCCGTTCAACTGACCAAACAGGTCTTCAATCTTGGGGATTGGGTACTTGTTCTTTATCGTGACCTCATTGAGGGACGGTAATCAACGCAAAGTCTGATAGTTTCGTCCCTCTTTGACACAAATAGAACAGGTGATCCCTAAGGAGAGGCACTAGGGCGAATAAACCCTTTTCTTATAAGCCAACTCTTCGGATCCCATCTGGTAAGCCTTCTTATAGATGGGCCTTGATACGGACATAATCTCAATGATGAACTCAATATCGTGGTCAGGGCATTCCGGGAAGCTCATCAGGAAACACATTTGGGTACTCACATACCACTAGCACTTGATCCAACTCAACTCCCGATAGGCAGTTAGCCTGAGGGGCTTGAGTGGAGGCTGGGTTGGGAACATACTTGACTTCCACTCCTTGGCTATTGGTCATGGTGACAATCCTCTTGGCACAGTCCAACATGCCTTGGTGCTTTGTTAACCAATTCATGCCAAGGTTGACGTCCAAGCCTGGTGAATCCAGAACTATAAGGTCTACTAGGAAGTCTACCCCATTGATGTCAATCTTCACACCTTTGCACCCTATCCCGGACTTCATAACTGAACCCGAGGTTTGTATCAACATACGACTACCCAGGGGTGTAGGTTTTATGCCACTCTCTAAAGCAAACCTTTGGGTGACAAAAGAATGCGAAGCTCCACAATCAAACAACACTGTTGTTGGGGTTGAGTTGATAAGGAATGTACCCAGTATGACGTCCGGGTCTTCCTAGGCTTCCTCTGCAGTGACGTGATTCACACGACCCTTGCCATTGTTGGGCTGGTTGCGAGGAGTCGGGTTCCTTGGTGGTGCTCCACGGGCTTGACCTTGGTTTGGCGCATTGGGGCGCGGTGCATCTGGCTTCCTGTTGGGGCAAAGCTTAGAGATATGTCCGGACTGACCACATCCGAAGCAAGTGACTTGCCCAGAGTTTTTGTGAAAGTTTCTGCCACCGTTGTTGTTATTGGGGTTGTTGTTGTAGGCTGGCCTGGGATTGGCATACTGCTGAGGCTGGTAGCTCAGACGAGATGCACGAGGTCTAGCCTACTGTGGCTGATAGTTGGGCTTGACTGGGGCTGGCTGCTAGGGGTGAGGCTTCAGGTTGCTTGAGCTACCCTTGCTGATCATCTTGCGCTTGCGAGTGTCGTCGATGGCAAGACATTTGTCTTCCAGATGAGGGCCTTGTTCACAAAGTCGAAGAAGGTACGACAGTCGCAGACGATGAGATGATACTGCAGGACCTGTTGAAATCCTTCCATGAAGCGTTCCTTCTTGGCAGCCTCTGTGCTGACATCTTCAGGTGCATACCTTGACAGCAGGTTGAACTTCTACAGGTAATCCTTGACAAAGCCACTTCCTTGCTTCAGCGCTCGGAATTCTATCTTCTTGATAGCCATGATCCCGGAAGGAATATGGGCAGTGCGGAATCCTTCCTTGAAGTCATTCCAGGTGATCACACGCTCTCCTTGCATGACCTTGAATCCGTCCCACCAAGCTCGGGTGGTACCTCCAAGGCAGTGAGAGGCATAAAGCACCTTCTCACGATCCTCATTGTAGTTGACCAGTGCAAGGAGGTCCTCGATGGTGCGGATCCAGTCATCGGCATCCAATGGTTCAACAGTCTCGGTGAAGGTTGGGGGCGAGTTCCTCATGAACTCAGACAGCGTGGAGCGGCCATTGTCGTTCCTGCTTTGCTGCTGGTTGTTCACAAGGGCCTGAGCCATCTGCTAGATATCAGTATTGTTGGCTTGGCGCTGCTCACAGAGAACTTGGAGAAACTGAGATATTGTCATGTTCTCTGGTGGAGGTGGTGGCGAGGGAATGTCGCCCTGTGGCTGCTCCTGGTGTTCTCCAGCGTGAGCAGCCCCACCAGCTCCCTGTTGATGGCTCGAGTTGCCGGCTTCAGGGTTGGTGAAGGAGCTGTTGCGGGTAGCAGTAACCATCCTGTTTGGAGCAGCCAAGTCAAACAACTAAGATTGACAAGCAGATAAGAAATAACGGGAAAGCGCGCCTAAGGGGGTCGGTCAAGTGCACGTGTGTTGAAACAAAGGTCGAAAGACCAACACATATTAAGATAGACAATGGAGTCACTTACATGTTGCCTAAGGCAAAAGCACGACTTGCATCGGAACACAAACAACAAAACAAACAACAAGCACACATGGTTTCATATGAACCATTACACGGACTCGACCTCGCATGAGGGATACATGACTGATCCTACCCTAGGGGTTCTCGGACTCAGGTGGTGGAGTGCTCAGTGTCGTAGTCATGCTCCTCTGGGTCTTCCTCCTGTTCATGATCTGAACGGGCATCGTTCCCGGTCGAAGGGGTCGGGGAACGAGGAGGTCCATCCCGACGACGCTTTGCAGGAGGGTCGGTGAAGACCTCAAGGTACTCCTTCGCACTCGTGCGATGACTACGCGTGGGCGCATCACTAGCTGGGGGTACTCCTCCTCGATAAGAGACACCTTGTCGTCCATCAGGGGCTCCATCCTTCTTGATCTTGTTTGGCTTCGTCTTGGCTTGTTGAAGTAGCTCTCGGGTGTGGTGAAGTTCCTCGCGAAGCTTCACGGACTCCTTCATCAGGTTATGAACCAGGCTATCGGCGGAGAGGCTGAAGTAGGTCTGGAAGCTGAGTGGTGTGCCATCCTCCTTGGTTGGAATCAGCATCCAACTCCCGTCGGGATCATCCTTCCTGAAGGGAAGGTAGCGAGTAGCCAGCTCATCAGCCATCTCTGGAATGATGTCTCGAAGGTGTAGAAGTGCCTTGTGTGCAACTGTCTCAACTGCGACTATCATGGTCTCCATTTGTGGTCCTTCAAAGAACCAACTAGTCGAGGAGTCGTTTGCCTTCACGACCACATCTACGTGGTAATCCTTCATGACGGCATTGACCCAGTGCTCGTGGTACAGTAAAATGGGTGGTTGGCGAAACTGGCACTTCTCCAGGCTATCCCTAATGAGTAAGGGGAAGCCGGATGTCAGGAAGGCTTCGGGTACGACGGCCATCTACGAAGATTTGAAAGGAGGAGAGTCAGCAGAGTGTTGTGTGAAGATGACAACAGGTAAATAGTGTAGAATTCCTAAGTATAATTGGTAGGTGTAGTTTTGAAAGTCGGTTTTATCCTGACTAACGTCCATGCTAACTAAGGGCTTCCTACAGTCAGGATGGCTCTGATACCAGCTCTGTGGGGACCCCAACTCATAAGTCGCGATCACCGAATGCACGTGTACAATGATCCTAGAGATCAATGTTCACTGAACACACAGAAGCTCAATAACAAGAGTCTTACATCCATGCTTAACGTCTTACACAAATAAAGACCATGAAGGTCAAGTCTTACATAGATAGAGCCACACGGGCCAAACACTTAAAATAGAACAAGCAGCGGAAATCTTGGTTGAAAGCGTGAACCCATGCCATCTACCTTAACCTACAGGCATTCTGACTAGGAAGCATCCTAGTTCGCATGTTCGTCTCCAACAAACTCTTCAACATACTCCTGTTCTTCCATGCCTGGCCAATTAAATAACCAGTGGCAAGACAATGATTACTTTGAATGTACTCGCAAGCAACCCAAGTGTGGAACAAGGTAACAAGGATGCATGTTATAGCACTAAGTAGGTAATTTTGCGGAAAGCAAATTTTTTAAATGCAATGACATGATCAAGTAACGAGTAAGCATGCATCAACCATAGGCAGACATCCATATGAACAAGATACAGATCATCATCATAAGTTGGGGGTTGAACACCTCGTGTTCATTCATCATACTAAGTCAACGGACTTAGATCACTTTCCTTGCTAGTCATCGGACTTAGCTCAAGTACCATCTTTGTTTCCAACACACCCACACAAACAAGTTTGTGAAAACACTTGGACGTAGCACAAGAGTGGTCATCCAACTGTCCTTGACCGTGGACACGGCTATTCGAATAGTTTTATACTCTGCAGAGGTTGCGCACTTTGCCCACAAGACTCGGGGAACTTCCGTGTCATCCATGACTCGCGGTATTTAGCATACCCAAGGTAAGCACCCGAACAATGCCTTTCCCATGGTGATACTAAACAAAGAGTCCACTTGTTGGTGCCATCCCTCATGATATACATCACTCGTATCATCCATGAGGGCATGCAACGGTGTGCTCGGTGCCTGTAAAGACAGCGCATGGCCTTCCACTTTCAGGACGACCCCGTCTCAAGAGTGACAACTTCACTCTTGGCACTAGTAATGCGGGGCCCTTGCTAGCACTGACCATAGTTCTCAACAAAGCCCCGTCCCATAATGGGTATCGTGGTCGTACATGTAAGGTTCGAATAACGGTCGCAACTTACACCAATCCATTTTCGAAAACCACAACACTCACTTGTTCTGGCACACCACTTCTTTCTCAAGTGGTCCAACTTCTTCGTCAACCGTGCAATCTATCATCGCGAAATAAAGCGATAGAAATAAGCAACACACAAAAAACACAGCACTCAAACTACTATCAAAAGTGTCAACCTACTCTGATAAATACAAAATGTCATGCTAAAAATATTCTCCTAGGGTTTTGTTGTGAAAAACTTTTTAGAATACAAATAACAAAAACAAAAAGGTGCCTAAATATAGGTTTTAAAATAAAACAGTACAAAAAATATTTTCAAACATTTTTACAAATGGCACTATTAAATTCTATGGATTATTTCAAGAATTTAGGTGAAGGAATTATTGGATTCGGACAAGTATTTTATTCTGTGGGAGTTTTGAAAGTTTACAGAGAAAAAGAAAAAAGAAAGGGCTACTGTGCCCCTCCGGCTAAAAGTGCCCGGCCGAATCCGGTCAAAGAGGGAAGCCGGCCCAGGCAAGGATCCGCGCGAGGCAGGTTTAGTTTTAAACCTGCCTGTGGGGATGACAGGTGGGCCCCACCTGTCATCCCTCTCCTCATGGCAGGGGCAGAGAAGGGGCTCACTGGATGGCTACGTTTCGCGGCGGCCGGAGTGGAGGGCACCGGCGTACTCTTGGGGGCGTCGCGCGTCGGAGGATGGTCGCGAGGTCGCCGGGGGGAGAGGGGAATGCCTGCGAGGGGGGAGTCCGACGGCGGCGGCGAGGGTTTGGGTTGGAAGAGGGCTCCCAACCACGGGGGAGGGCGCGCTGGGCATGAGGGAGAAGCGGAGGGAGGGGGCAAACAAGGAGGGGGGAGAAGGAGGCACGGGGAGGCCTTAAATAGGCGGGCCGCCGACTTACCATGGACGCGGTGCGCCGATGAGCATGGGGTGCTCGCCACAGGCCACGGGGGAGGGAATGGGCATGTCTGGGGGCTTCGTGGGTGAGGTCTAGGCCGGGGGAGAGAGGAAAGAGAGCTGGGGGCATGCGAGTGCGAGCCCGCTGGTTGGCCGAGCCGCGCGACACCGGGAATACGCGCAGGAGCCGCCGGAGAGAGAGAGAGAGAGAAGGGGGCCGACCAGGCAGCGTGTTGCGGACATCGAGGGGGCAAAGGGGACAAGCTGGGGCAGCCCGAGGCGGTCAGGGCTACCCGTTGGCGAGCGGCTACATTGCGGGTGCACACTGTAGCGCGCTCCAGAGCGCGAGCTTTGCACGCCAGGGCATATTTTTAAGCCCCCCACATGTCTTCTTCTGCCTGGGGCATTTGGAGATGCCCAAAGGCTATGATGAGCTAGGGGAGAAGGAAAGGGGGAAATAGAGAGGAAAGGTGTTGTCCAGGAGGGGTAAATGGGGTTTTCACCCCCTTACATTTCGGCTATGGCCATGGGACTTTTATTGGAGGTAAAATGCATCCACAGTAGGCTGTGGTAAAAATTTGGGGCCAAGGGTAAATGGAAAAGGGGTGGAAATGCGGTTTTTACCATTTCACCTGAAGGTGTTTGGTGGTGTTTTGGGCAAGAAGATGATACCATCTTACTGAGATACTTACCAGGCTCAAAGGCTAGGTAGAAATGAGGGGACTCACCAAGTTTGATCTTAAGAGGAAAAAGTTGACAATGGAAATTTGTTAAACCCTAGAATTTTGCAGAATCAGGTTTATGTAGATCCATTGATGCTAGGTTTTGACCCTGATGCACCACTTAGTGTATCATCACTATTTGGACATTAGAGCATGCCCACAAAGTTTGAGGCCAAGGGGGAACACTTCACAATGTAAAGTTGCTCAAATTTGATTCTGGACAGGAATGGTTTTGGGATGGTTTGATGAACCAATTTAACTTGGATTGAGATGAAACTTTACAAGATCATCACCCATGATAGTGTCGACTTGCTGGAATTTTCCTGGAATTTATGGAGAATATATCTTATAGAAATATTCCAAAAGTTTGATCTGAACATAAAGGGTTTTGAGGGGTTTTGCCTATGATCTGATCATGCCCTTGTGTTGAAACTCATATATATGGAAAATATATGTCCACTGAGTTTCTCTAAATTTTCTCAAATATTTTTAAAGTATTTAAATAATTTTTCCCTATGAAAAACCATTTCTGGCCTTAAGAAAAAGCCTTTAAATAAAATGTAAAGAGGTTTGGGGCATGGAAGATGAATAAGAAGTGGAATTGAATCTAGGAGTGCCATATAACGCAACATCAAGCAAGCAAACAACATAGCAACAAGCACAAGCACGTTGAAGAAGTTTTTGTTGGCTCCAAATTTTATAAACCCAAACATAACAATGTGATACAAACACAGGATGTGACAATTATTTTATTAGAACTAACCCGGACTCACGCTGTTTTCAGCAGAAATACCATGGTGTCGTTTTTTTGTGCAGAAATAAAAGTTCTCGGAATGGGCTGAAAATTTAGTATGATTTTTTGTGCACCAAAAGAGACCCCTGACGCATTGGAGCTAGACCAGAAGAGCCACGAGGAGGCGACAAGCCTGCCAGGCACGGCCAGGGAGGGTGGTCGCACCTAGCAGGCTTGTGACTCCCTCGTGGCCCACCTTGACATGGGATTGACGCAAAAATTCCTATAAATCCAGAAACCACCGAAAAGAAACCTAGATCGGGAGTTCCACCGGCGCAAACCTCTAGAGCCACGAAAAACCAACCGGGAGCCCGTTCCGACACCCTACCGGAGGGGGAAACCATCACCAGAGGCCATCTTCATCATCCCGACGCCCTCCATGACGAGGAGGGCGCATTTCACCCTCGGGGCTGAGGGTATGTACCAGTAGCTATGTGTTTGATCTCTCTCTCTTGAGTTGTTGAGATGGCACGACCTTGATGTACCACGAGCATTATTGATATAGATGAATCATATGGAGTTTTCCCCTCTCTATCTAGTTGTGATGAATTGAATTTTCCCTTTGAAGTTTTCTTGTCGGATTGAGTCTTTAAGGATTTGAGAACACTTGATGTATGTCTTGCGATGGGATATCCATGGTGACAATGGGGTGTTCTATTGATCCATTTGATGTATGTTTTGGTGGTCAACTTGTGGGTTGCATGACCTTGGGAATCTATGAATAAGGGTTGGCACACGTTTTTGTCTTGACTTTCCGGTAGAAACTTTGGGGCACTCTTTGAAGTTCTTTGTGTTGGATTGAACATGATGAACCTGAAATTATGTGATGCATATTGTATAATCAAGACCATGGGTACTTGTGGTGACATTGGAGTATCTAGGTGACATTAGGGTTATTGCTACCATCAACTTTAAACTTACTTTTCTCTAGGACCGTATCAATAAAACAGGGGAGCTACAGCGTAAGCTATCTACAACATAATTTGCAAAGACACTTCTGACTATGTTCATGATAATGAGTGAATTAATCATATTAACTAAAAGCTCCCACTCAAATTGACATCCCTCTAGTCATTCGAGTCATACATGATCCAAATCCACCAACTCAAGTCCAATCATCATGTGAGTTGAGGTGGTTTTAATGGTGAACATCATCATGTTGATCATTTCTACTAAATGACTCATGTTCGACCTTTCGGTCTCTTGTGTTTCAAGGTCATGTCTGTACATGCTAGGCTCGTCAAGTTCAACCCTGAGTGTTCTGCACGTGCAACACTGGCTTGCACCCGTTGTATGTGAACGTAGAGTCTATCACACACAATCATCACATGGTGTCCCGAAACGACGAAATTTCGCAATGGTGCACACTCGGGGAGAACACAATTTTATCGTGAAATTTTAGTGAGGGATCACCTTATAATGCTACCGTTGTCCTAAGCAAAACAACGTTCACAAAAGGATTAACATCACATACAAATCATAAGTGACATGATATGGCCATGAACTTGTGCTTTTGATCACCATTTATAAAGCACCGGCATGATCTCCATCGTCACTGCCATGACACCATGATCTCCATCATCTTGATCTCCATCAATGTGTCGCCATCGGGGTTTTCACGCCCACCATGCTTCTACTACTATTGCTACTGTTTAGCAATAAACTAAAGCATTACAAGGCGCTTAATGATTGACACACAAGTTATACAATAATTAAAGACAACCCTATGGCTCATGTCAGTTGCCGTACTCATCGACATGCAAGTCGTGATATTCTATGCAAAACATGATCATCGCATACATTACATATATCTCATCATGTAATTGACCATATCACATCACAACATACCCTAAAAACAAGTTAGACGTCCTCTAATTGTTGTTGCAAGTTTACATGGCTGCTATGGGTATCTAGCAAGAACGATTCTTACCTACGCAAAACCACAACGATGATACACAAATTGCAATTCAACCTTCCCAAGGATCGCCTTTGTCGAATCCGGTCCAACTAGAGTAGGAGAGAAAAACACACGCCAGCCATGTTTATGCAACAAAGTCACATGTCTGTCGATGGAACCGGTCTCTCGTAATCGTACAAGAAAGGTTGGTCAGGACACCGCTGAATTAAAAAATGACCAAACGAGGATGCAATCTGAGCATCAACGCCCACAAACTCCTTTGTGTTCTACTCAAGATCTCATCTACACATAGACCTAGCTCATGATACCACTATTGGGAATGTTGCATGGGAAACAAAAAAATTCCTACTCACATGCAAGATCTATCCATGGTGATGAGCATCTACGAGAGGGAGAATGGATCTACATACCCTTGTAGATCGCTAAGCAGGAAGCGTTAAGAAACGTGGTTGATGTAGTCGAATGTCTTCGCGATCCAAATCGCAAGCCATCCCACGATCCCATCACGATCCATCCCGCGATCCAATCACGATCCGTCCCGCGATCCAATTATAGTCCTTCCGATCTTGCATCGAAAGGACGACACCTCCGTGTTTAGCACACATACAGCTCGATGACCATATCCACCTTGTTTATCCAGCTAGAGGGGAAGGAGAGGTATTTGAGTTCTTCGGCACCGCAACGACTCGGCGGTGGTGGTGGTGGAGCTGATCCGGTAGGGCTTCGCCAAGCACTACAGAATCAATCTAGAGGAGAAATAGATCTAGAGGAAGAAGAGGGCATCACGTGGCAATTAGGGTTAGAGGGATGCCCTCAATATCCCTCAATATATATAGGAGGAAGGGGAGAGGAGCCAACCTTGGCCCCTATTCCAAGAAGGTTTGACCGAACCAAACAAGGGAGGAATCTACCTCCCACAAGGGAGGTGGAATCCTATTAGGACTCCTTCCTAATTTGGATTTTCCTTCCCCCCTTTGGGGTTTTTCCTTTCCCACTCTTTCCTAACCGCATGGGCCAAGTCGGATGGTTTTCCCACACCCCTCAGGCCCATGTGGCCTCCCGGACTGGGTGGCCCCTCCCGATGGCCCTCTGGCACTTTCGGCACACTACTGGAAATACCCGAAACTTTTCCGGTGGCCAAAACGGGACTTCCTATATATCAATATTTACCTCTAGACCATTCCTGAGATCCTCGTGACGTCTTTGATCTCATCCAGGACTCCGAACAACCTTTAGTCACCAACATATATAACTCAACTATACCGAAACATCACCGAACCTTAAGTGTGCAGACCCTGTGGGTTCGAGAACTATGCAGACAAGACCGAGACACCTCTACGGTCAATAACCAATAGTGGGACCTGGATGCCCATATTGTTTATCAGTTGAACCTCTATGTCAAGGATTCAGATAATTTAGTATGTTGTTCCCTTTGTTCTTCGGTATGTTACTTGCTCGAGATTCGATCGTCGGTATCTCTATACCTAGTTCAGTCTCGTTACCGGCAGGTCTCTTTACTCATTCCGTAATACAAGATCTCGTGGCTAAATCTTTAGTGTTATTGCTTGCAAGGCTTATAATTATGTTGTATTACCAAGTGGGCCCTGAGATACCTCGCCGTCACACGGAGTAACAAATCCCAATCTTGATCCTGCCAACCCAACAGACACCCTCGGAGATACTTGTAGAGCACCCTTTATAGTCACCCAGTTATATTGAGACCTTTGATACACACAAGGTACTCCTCTGGTGTCAGTGAGTTGCATGATCTCATGGTCATAGGAACATATACTTGACATGCACAAAACTGTAGCAATAAACTGACACAATCATATGCTACGTTTATAGTTTAGGTCTTGTCCATCACATCATTCTCCTAATGATGTGATCCCGTTATCAAATGACATCTCATGTCCATGGCCAGGAAACCTTGACCATCTTTGATGAACGAGCTAGTGTACTAGAGGCATACTAGGGACACATTGTTGTCTATATACCCACACATGTATTTAGTTTCCAATCAATACAATTATAGCATGGATAATAAATGATTATCAAGAACAAGGAAATATGATAATAACTAATTTATTATTGCCTCTAGGGCATATTTGCAACAAAAACTAGATGCACTTCGTGTACAAACTGGACAATCTCTTTCGAAGTATCAGGGTTTTAAACGAAAACTCATCTATTACCAAAGGATTTCAATTTATTAAACATGTTTGAGCTCAAGGCATTTTCTACATTCAATGTGAACCATTCAAAGCCACGTCATTCCATTTCAACCATCTTCTGACTTCATTAGCTATTTTTCATGCATTTCATGATTTATTTTGAGCTAGAACAACCCTGAATTGAAAAGCACTACAAATGAACTCTGAAATGGTTGAAAATCGGCGTGGTATCATAATTTAAGCCACATAGCATCTGCTAAAAAGTTGAGAGGCTTACAGGAAAACCTAGATGCACTTCGTATACAAACTAGGCAATCTCTTTCGAAGTATCAGGGTTTTAGACGAAAACTCATTTCTTACAAAAAGATTTCAATTTATATTTGAGCTAGAACGACCCTGAATTGAAAAGCACTGCAAATGAACTCTAAAATGGTTGAAAATTGGCATGGTATCATAATTTCACCCACATAGCATGTGCTAAAAAGTTGAGAGGGTTACGGGAAAAACTGGATGCACTTCGTGTACAAACTGGACAATCACTTTTGAAGTATCAGGGTTTTAGACGAAAACTCATATGTTACAAAAGGATTTCAATTTATTAAACATATTTGCACTCAAGACTTTTTTTGCATTCAATGTGAACCATTCAAAGCCACATCATCCCATTTCAACCATTTTCTGACTTCATTAGCTATTTTTCATGCATTTCATGATTTATTTTGAACTAGAATGACCCTAAATTGAAAAGCACTGCAAATGAACTCTGAAATGGTTGAAAATTGGCATGGTATCATCATTTCACCCACATATTATGAGCTAAAAAGTTGAGAGGATTATGGGAAAAACCGGATGCACTTCGTGTCAAAACTGCACAATCTCTTTCGAAGTATCAGGGTTTTAGATGAAAACTCATGTGTTACCAAAGGATTTCAATTTACTAAACATATTTGAACTCAAGACTTTTTCTACATTCAATGTGAACCATTCAAAGCCACGTCATTCCATTTCAACCATTTTCTGACTTCATTAGCTATTTTTCATGCATTTCATGATTTATTTTGAGCTAGAACAACCCCGAATTGAAAAGCACTACAAATAAACTCTCAAATGGTTGAAAATTGGCATGGTATCATAATTTAAGCCACATAGCATGTGCTAAAAAGTTGAGAGGGTTACAGGAAAACCTAGATGCACTTCGTATACAAACTAGGCAATCTCTTTCGAAGTATCAGGGTTTTAGACGAAAACTCATTTGTTACAAAAGGATTTCAATTTATATTTGAGCTAGAACGACCCTGAATTGAAAAGCACTGCAAATGAACTCTAAAATGGTTGAAAATTGGCATGGTATCATAATTTCACCCACATGGCATGTGCTAAAAAGTTGAGAGGGTTACGGGAAAAACTGGGTGCACTTCGTGTACAAACTGGACAATCACTTTTGAAGTATCAGGGTTTTAGACGAAAACTCATATGTTACAAAAGGATTTCAATTTATTAAACATATTTGCACTCAAGACTTTTTCTGCATTCAATGTGCACCATTCAAAGCCACATCATCCCATTTCAACCATTTTCTGACTTCATTAGCTATTTTTCATGCATTTCATGATTTATTTTGAGCTAGAACGACCCTGAATTGAAAAGCACTGCAAATGAACTCTGAAATGGTTGAAAATTGGCATGGTATCATCATTTCACCCACATATTATGAGCTAAAAGTTGAGAGGATTACGGAAAAAACCGGATGCGCTTCGTGTAAAAACTGGACAATCTCTTTCGAAGTATCAGGGTTTTAGACGAAAACTCATGTGTTACCAAAGGATTTCAATTTACTAAACATATTTAAACTCAAGACTTTTTCTGCATTGAATGTGCACCATTTAAAGCCACATCATCCCATTTCAACCATTTTCTGACTTCATTAGCTATTTTTCATGCATTTCATGCTTTATTTTGAGCTAGAACGACCCTGAATTGTAAAGCACTACAAATGATTTATTTTTCATGCATTTCATCACAATAGTTGTGGAGAGAAAGTCTTCACTTTTTCTTCGCGTTGTGGAGAGAAATTCTTCACTTTTTCTTGACTTTTTTTTCGCGTGTCTCCCTTGCTTATTGCTACGTAACCATGGACAATCTTCATCACATACATCACAATGCTTCACAAATCTTGCTCACATCATACTTAATATTCTTACACACAAACCGTACTTAAACAGGGACATAATAGAAATAATAGTTCAGATATCCATTATAGAAAGTACTGCATAATTGAAGATAACAATCCTACTCTTCCGTATTGCAAACCTACTCGTCTGAATCAGGAGACCCCCAAGCACTACGTAATAGAGATAGAAGTGTTCGCCATTGCAAACACTACTCGTCATCCGGATCAGAATACCCCCAAGCAGGAGACTGATGGGGCACTAGTGGTGGTACTAGCGGTATGAGATGACGCTGCCCATAATTGATGATTCCAATCCTATGGTACAACTCTTATGCAACGTACCCATATATTGTTGCATACTCAATGTTGATAGGGTCAAGTGGGGACTTCTCCCAATGTTTGTGCCCTGACTTGGGGAATTTTTTCTTCATATCAGGTTAGTCCTCGTCGATTAGGGCGGTTGCCATATCATCCATTGAAGTCTTGTCATGGTCAAGCCTGAACCTGCCCTGAAGATCAATGTGGCATTCAGCTGGTATCTCAATACCCCAGGTGCGCCTCATCTTGATGGTGTCATTCGTTATATCAATGCTAGCAAAATATATGTCGCTCTGAAGGAACTCCATGAGTTTTGGACAGTGCTTGTCACTACTGCAACAACAAAATGGAACAAATGTGTTATATACTGTTGCAACAAGTATATTTTCAAACAAGTATAATAAGAATCGTAACAAGTATAATTCGGCACAAGTATAATAAGAATCACAAAAAGTATAATAAGAATCATAGCAAGTTTCTTATTCCTATGCATTTCCTATCATATGAATCAAAAGAAGCCCCTAAACTATGACATGTTCTCCCACGATGGCCAATATGCAACTACAAGGAAAATTCTTATGCAATTTCCCTATCCTATTCGTCCTATCCTCCTATTCCTATTCCTATTCCTATGCAATTTTCCTAATTCTCCTATGGAATTTTCTATACCTATGCAATTTTCCTATGAATCAAAGAAAAGCCCCAATTTTCCTATGCATTTTTCATATGAATCAAGGAAACTATGACATGTTCTCGACATTCCCAATCCTCCTATTCCTATGCAATTTTCCTATCTATGAATCGAAGAAAAGCCCCAATTAAAACTATGACAAGTTTCGTATTACCTTGCCCACTAGAAGACCATGACATGCTGCTTGAAACAAAGTTGGACAACAACAACATCACGACCATCGGTCGTGTACTCGATATCGAGGCCCAAGAACTAGTGTTCCTCCTCTTGAAGCCATTCCTCGGACATGGAAAGAAAAACCTTCACTTTGGCGCTGTCATTCATGCAGACGACATGGAGGTTGGTCATGCCATGTGCGAGCACTTTCCCGTAGCAAGTGATTGGATTCATGGTGGAGGATGGGGAAGAAGAGAGGAGAGAGAGACGAACAGAAATGTAGGTGCTGGACACGGTTACTGTAGCATCGTGTGGCATTTGATCTCGCGTGAAAGAACTTCCAAGGTGCGGGAATCGAACGGTTTGGACCTTTAGTCCCGGTTTGATCCTCGAACTGGGACTCAAAGGGCTCGCGTAGGGCGAACGGTTGCCACCACCCCTTTAGTCCCGGTTCGTGGCTCAAACCGGGACTAACGGTCCAAGCTGAACCGGTACTGATGTGTGTCGAGGCCCAACTGGCATCCTAGCCTCACAAACTAGGACTGATGCTCCCATTAGTCCTGGTTCATAAACCAACCGGGACTAATGCTCTGATCTGGCCAGGATCAAAGCCCTGTTTTCTACTACTGTACTTATATGAAAGCGCCTTGAGTCGCCCATCCAAAAACATGGGAAGCCTTGATCGATGAACAAACTTGATCGATGATCTCCTAAAAGTGCAGGCCATCGAATCACTATATCTTCACCATGGTGTCAATGAAAGGTTTCATCTCGACAAAGAATCAAACCAACAAAAAAAGCATGACACACCAACATAAACTCATTAGATCTAGACAATCCGGTTTGTGAGGACATAAAGTAATGTAACCTCGTGGCACCGCCAAAAAAATGAGCATAATTTTATTCTTACAAAATGCGATGATCACTAGACGTTGATGAGAAAGATGCGTGATAAATATTCCTCTAAGTTAGGCCTTCCAAAAAACATGCCTCTTACCTTTAATAGGTTGTGTGTCTTAAAATTGCTTTTAAATCTGGTTGGTAGTAAAGGGGTTCAAGTGGACAAAAAATAAAATATAAGCATAGAAGAGAGGCGGAAGTCCAAGAGAGAAAGAAATAAAAGAAACAGCAGGTCACCACACAATCAGGTAGCAATACAACACCTTAATAATCAATGAATGTGGTCATGCCAAAACCTTTTGTCAAGAAACCTTGTGCAATGATTTTTTGAGTATTTCATATGGAAAATATCCTTAAGATATATATTCTGGTGCTTCTTGCAATGTTCCAGGAAACTGTTTTCTGGAATGTGTGGAAGAAACAAAGCCATTAAGTTTTCTTGTGAAGCCCAATTTTGAAGACCCCCCCATACCATCCTTGATGTAGCTTCACTATTGATAGTGGGTATTACCCATATACGGGTTGGCTATTTTCTCATGGATACGTAAATAAGATAGCTTACGTATTATCTTTATCTTATATCTATAAATAACTATTGTACTTACTTTTTTATTTTCCAACTCTATTGAAATGTTCATATGCGCACATCATCACCCTTTTGTGTAAAAAATGTTGATCTCCATGAAATGAGAACTATTGGAAGCCATCTAGTGATACATTGAACAAACACGGAGTTGCAAGTTCCATTGTATCCCATCATTACTGAAACACTACTCATCTCCTACTCAATGCAAACGACATAACCATTTTGATGGGCTACCTATCATCTATCAATACCTTAATGTATTGATGCAATATTATAGTTGAAGGAAAACAATAACCAAATGCAAATATATTTGTGTGGATCAGTAGAATAAAAAGTATATATATATCTGCTATAAGACTAGGTCAAGATCTCTTATTCTTACCTTTTTACACGGTTAACTCGATTTCCATATGGAAATGCTGCATCTGGAGGTTTTTGAAATTAATTAATCAACTGGATACATACAACTCTTGCTCAAAGTTCCTTGTGTGTTACACTGAATGATGGAAATGGTCCTTATATGGATGGCAAAATCTTAAAGCAAGGAGACCCCTTCTCCTATCTTATTCAACCTTGTGGCTAATATTTTTAAAAATGTTGGTTAAGGTTGCTAATCCTGGTATAATATTTGTCCTCCATCCCAATATTATTCCACGTGGTGTCATTGGTCTCCTATATATGTTTATCACACCATCTTATTTATTTACAATATTCTGCAACTAATATTGGATCTCTTAAATGGATAATTTCCTACTTTGAGTTGTTATCTAATATGAAATTTAACTTCCATAATAGTGGCTTGCTCACTATCAATCTAAATGGCTAGGATGCCAATTTTTCTGCCCAAATTTTCTGATGCAAAATTTGTTATTTTTGCTTAAAGTACTTAGCCTCCCCACTACACTAAGATTAAGAGAGAGAATTATGGTGTTTGTTTGATAATATTATTAAGCATGTGGTTGGGGGAAAGATAAAATATTAAACTACGAATGGAAGAACATGCCTTGGAAATATTCTAATGTATGTATCGTTGATGATTAAATACCCTAAACAGAGTATGAATACTATTACATATCAAATGTGGCATTTATTTTGGGGTAATTTTGGGAACTCTCACAAGTACCATCTTCTTACTTGGGGGCTTATATCTAGTTGGAAACTAGCACAATGCATGTGTGTTCCTACGAAGCCATAATAAATAAGAATTAGCACCGGCTTAGTGTTGGAGATATGCCCTAGAGGCAATCATGTATTATGATATTTCCTATGTGTTTATGAATAAAGATAGTGCTTGGACATTATTAGTGATGAGTATTAACAACTACGTGACTTGTTTGCGAGACTATGCATTGTATGATAACTGTCCTAAATGGTCCCTAGTCGAAAGGCCTGTGTGGACACGCAACCAGTTAGATTAGCATATGACATGATGGATGGTCCGGTCTCACTGACCATGTAGCATTGGATGCTAGCCTAATAATATGGACTTAGAAAGGTCTAGTCGGATTCGACGTAGTCGGATCCAAGTCGAGATAAGGTCTGAGTTGGACAGACCCAACTATGAGACGCGGTGATAGGTCATTTGTGAGTCTCTAGTACAACATACGTTCTATGTCCTAAGACCTGACCTGGCGCATGTACTTGGGATGGTGACAAACTTGCTTTGGGCCGACCAAACTCTACTCCGTGACTGGGTAGTCACAAAGGTAGGTTTCGGACTTGTCCAGACCCGTGTTGCGGGACATGGTAGAGCAAGATGGGATTTGCCCCTCCGATCAGGAGAGATATACTCTGGGCCCCTCGGGTGATCCGACCTGGATAAGCATGGCCATGCGATGAGGATTATGAGATAATCAGAAGTGTTGGTCGGATTCACCGGAACGAGAAAGAGGTCATGCTGCAACCAGGATGACCATGTCGTCTTGTGCACGACAACATATATCGTGTGGCAAAGGGAATAGAAATGTGAAGTACAGGTTCTCCTCACCAGCTTTATTAGGCACTTGGAGTTGGCACGCCTTGCTAGAGGCCGCTATTGACTGATGGAGATGGATGTGATCTGACTTGCGACCAAGTGAACAAGAACCTAAGGGGTCGCGCACTTAAGGGAAGGAACATGTGGGCTTTAGGATCCGTGCGAGGCCCAGGAGTTGGGCCCGTGTCAGATGCATACATATAGTGGAGGTGCGGCACACCCATCTGGTTGATCGCTTTGGCACCGTCATTTGGGCTTTGCATGAGTTTCAAATAGACACCTCCACTCGCCGCCGCCGACTGTGTGATCGGACCTAGCAGTGCGCTGCACGGTGTTCCTCCTGCACACGCGGATGCCGTTAGAGGCGGTGCACTTGCGCTGCTCTGGAGAACCTGTACGTGGGATCCGATGACTGGCTGTTCGAGGGAGATTGGGCTGGCTGTTCGAGGGATATCGAACGAGGAGGAGACGGACCACACGAACACGTCGCCCCAACTCTACTTTCGCTGCACGACGCTGTGCGTCTTGTGGTAATGATTTGTGATCCATCTCCGTAGCATGTTGTTGGTTGTTCTGCGCATAGGAAAATTTTGATTTGCATGCGATGCACCTATGGTAGAACCCAACAGTGGTATGAGAGCCTCTTTTATAGGATTTGGATTCAGATCGGCTGCATATTTGATATGTGGAGGCGGCGGAAGAGATCCGTCATTGTTCAGAAGATTGGCTATGTGCACGGTTGATGAGATCAACTGCACATCAGAATAGATTGAGGCTATGTTTTCTGTCAATCAGAATCGATGAGGTCATGACACAACCTACCCCTACCGGTCGGTATCTCCCATCGGGGTTAACCGTGAAACATAAATCCGAATCGCGGGATGATCGATGAGATCGGTTAGATCAGAAAATTCGGCATGATCGGAATACAGATTTGATCTGTGATTTCCGAAAATGTATTTTGTACACAACCACACAAACTAGTAGAATGTGATTCTATGCATAAGTTTGTTTTGCAGGTTTGATTTGAATAGTATGGCTCATGTGTATGTGATGCATGTGTGTAACTTAACATGACCTGCGTGTCATGATTGTCAGCCGGCAGGAGCCAAAGTGCTGTCATTATATTGTATAACGACCTGCGTGTCGACTTGTGATTCTCTGTAAATTCATTACTAATTGTAGTAGTTGGAGGACAGAGATCAAGTTCAAGGGTTTGGCGTGCTGGCATGATGGACGGAGTTCCGCCTTGGTCATCCGAGTAGGAGCCAGCCATGGAAGGACGCCCATGAAGGAGCCATACTATTTCACATATTTATGTTTATATGTGATGGATATTGCTTCTTATTATGTGCATGTTATTATGGTAGAAAGATTCCTAATTAATATCAAGCATATTGCCATTCCGGATGTTGCACCTTCGCACGCCAAGTACGTCTTGTAGTGGGCTCATAAAATTGAGGTTCTACTAGGTGTCCTTGAACTGGAGGGTTCGTGTCAGACACGGACATGCATTGCATCAGGTTAACTTGACAAGGATATCAAAACGGTTTTGGGCCTTGTAGCAAAGAAGGTTGGGAGCCAGGGTATAAGATACCTACCTGACCAACATGAGTCGTATAGAGATACGATTAGCAAGGAGTTGCTTACCGAATATGCAAGTGTGCTAGTAGTGATGCTAAAGCTCACTAGTCGCTCGCGCTAGACGGGTCCTAAATCACCGAGTGTTTGTGGAGGGATGCTGACTTCAGTGGGAGTAGTTCTGTTTAAGGCTTGAATTACTCTACATAAACACATTGCTTAGTGATTGCATATTTTTTTGTAGATCAATGGCATCACCTGCTCAACCCAACTTTGCATAGAAGTCAATTCCGGAAAAGGATAAACAAAATGGAACAAACTTTACCACCTGGTATAGAAATTTTAGAATTGTTCTCATTCACGATAAAAAGGACCATGTGTAGAGTATCCACTCCCATAGGAACCTGTCGAGAATGCTAATGCCACAACCAAGAATGCCCACCAGAAACTCATTGATGAATCAAACGAGATCAGCTGCCTCATGCTGGCTTGTATGGATCCCGATTTGCAACAGCATTTCGAAAACATTCAGGCTTTTGATATGATCGAGAGTTTGAAGAGCATATTTCAGGTGCAGGCTAGGACTGAGAGGTTCAACGTCTGGCAATCCTTGACGGATTGTAAGCTGAAAAAGGGTGATCCACTGAGTCCGCAGGTGATCAAGATGATAGGGTACGTGCAAGATTTGGATCAGTTAGGCTTTCCACTTGGGGACGAGGTGTCCATGGATGCAATGTTGGGTTCTCTTCCACCTAGCTATGGGAAGTTCGTCTCGAACTATCACATGCACGGCATGGATAAGAAGCTCACTGAATTGCATGGGATGCTCAAGGTGGCAGAGCAAGATATTAAGAAAGGCACGCATCAAGTGTTCATGGTGCAGAACTCAGCTAAGTTCAAGAAGATTTGGTCCAAGAAAAGGGTAAGGCAAAGGGAACGAGGAAGGTTGTCTCCGTCGCTGAGCCAAAGTCTGGACCGAACTCAAAGACCATTTGCTTTCACTACAAGGAAGCTGGTCACTGGAAGAGGAATTGTATCAAGTGTCTTGCCGAGCACGGCAATAAGGTCAGAGATTCTTCTTCAGGCAAAGGTACACTTGTTACATATGTTATATACATTTACCTTGCTAACATACGTAGTAGCTCTTGGGTATTTGATACTGGATCGCTTGTTCATATTTGCAACTCAATGCAGGGGCTGGTAAGAACTAGGCGTGTGGCACAAGGGGAGATTGACATCACGGTAGGCAACAAAGCAAGAGTTGCTACGTTGGAGGTCAGCACGATGCAGCTCAAGCTTTCTTATTTATTTATTTTGGAATTGAATAATTGTTATTACATTCCCGCACTTAGTCAGAACATTATTTCTGCCTCATGCTTGATGAGTCAAGATTATGAATTCAATACAAAGGACAATGGTTGTTCATTTTATTTGAGCGTGATGTTCCATGGCTATGCAACCATAGTAGATGGGATATTTATTTTAAATCTAGAAACGGAACTAGTCTATAACATGAATGTCAAGAGGCATAAGCCTAATGAGATAAATTCGACATACCTCTAGCATTGCCGGTGTGGACATATTAGTCTGAAATGCATGAAGAAGCTCCATGATGATGGACTCCTAACTTCGTCCGACTTCGGGTCATTCGAGACATGCAAATCATTCTTGCTAGGCTAGATGACTAAGTCTCCTTTTGCAAAGAGTTGCGAGAGGGCGACCAAGCTGTTGGAGCTTATACATAGTGATGTGTGTGTCCAATGAGCACAACGGCTAGAGGTGGCTATCAGTACTTCGTGACTTTTACCGATGACTTGAGTAGATATGGATATATCTATTTGATGAGGCACAAGTCAGGAACTTTTGAAAAGTTCAAAGAGTTTCAGAACGAGGTTGAAATCAGCTCGGCAAGATGATAAAACTTCTACGATCAGATCGTGGAGGTGAGTACATGAGCCAAGAGTTTGATAATCATCTGAAAAAGCCGAGGTATAGTACCTCAGTTCACACCTCCAGGTACGCCACAGAGAAACAGTGTGTCATAATGGAGAAATCAAACCTTGTTGGACATGGTCCGATCAATGATGAGCAAAAGTTTGGGTCTGAGGCTCAGCTCTTCCTCACTGAAGTGAGTGACCATCCTTTTGGGATTGGAATTTTTGGATTTGTCGATGCTTCACTTCGAGATATCGCTGCAGCCACCCCACTGGAACTAGAGGATGAAGATTTACTCGTCACATTTGTCCTGCATAATGAGGCTCTCAATTGCCGTAGCACCACCTTTGGGCCTGAGATCTGGCTGATGAATTTTGGATTTCCATATAATTATCAAACTGAACATTACATGGGAAAATCCCTTGGGGGTTTTCATGCTCTGGTTTCTTGGTATAATCCACGACAAGATAGAAGGTTTGTGCTGCTCCGTGCTAGGGTTATCAGTCTCCATCTCGTTCCCAAAAGTTTTGTTGTGTGGAAGTTAGGAGGAGCGAGGGATTGCTGGACTATTCAAGTGATGATCCTCTGAAGCAATGACTTGAATGCACTACTACCAGAGGTCCCTCCTGGTGGTGAAGAACAGCCACCCCTAGATGGCAATCCGCACCCCCAATTTGGATCGGACCTCACCGCCGAGCAGCTCTACCAACAATAGGTCCACAATTGGCTGGTTCAGAATGCAGCGCCTTCGGCCCCAACCCTCCACCCATTGACAATGATCAGGCTCACGATAATGCTGGGTGGAGAGCTTGGCCTTTGCCACCGGCTCCAACTTTACCGCCTTATCTCATGAATTTTCAAGCATGGCTTGCAGCGCATGGACTCACAGTGCAACATGGCCTTGTGCCCGAAGACAATGAATGTGATAGTGCAGCACAAGCATGGAATGATACCATCACTGAATCTGACGGGGCTAGTTTCATTCAGACTGTTGATGTCTCCCTGTCTTCAGAACACACTCTGCTCCATGTACTAGAAACATCCCCCCCTGAATCACAAGTGGAGGATAGGAACTTGGCTGGTGGTGAAGGTAGGCTCTCCATCACTGTTGATCTAAATAGCCAGGGTATGAGGTTTGGTCTCTCAGCTCAAGGTGAAACTCTGTTGGCTCTGCTCTTAACTGATCCAGTCACCCGACAGCAGCTGAATTCTGCTTTGTTCTCTGCCTACGGCCACTGATTGCCTCCATGGGTCCTTGGCATGCCGGATATGGAATGAGGCATGAGTGTATGTCTGTAGAAATCCAAGTGATTGTTGCCAATGGAGGCATCAAAGTCACTCAAATCGCCCCACGCACTCCCCCTACAGGTAACTCCACGGTTGTCATAACTGAACTATATGACATGAATGGTACCCCTGCTCTGAATGGCAATGTGGCAAGTGATATCGCCACTTATGTACCTATGCCACTCCCCCCATGGAATCCACCTCTGCTATTTTTATTCATGATGTCGATTCTCCTACACATGAGATAGTTGCTTGCCTGTTGCAAGTCATTTTGATGACAGTCTGCCCCAGGATGCTCTACCTGCAGATATTGTGGCCCAGTCTGCTGAACCTCCCATTGTGCACACTTCAATTACCTAGGAACATCCTAAACTGAAGAAGGGGAAGATGATGGCACCTATTGACACCACCAATCTACGCCGCAGCACTAGGTCCAATAAGTATGATGGTTTCCATGTCACAGGGTCTTTATATGGACGTATCTGCAAGTGCAAAGTGAAACCTAGGGTGATTCCTGCCGCTACACCACTCCAGATCTCTGCTGATCGTCAGGAGGAAGAAGACTCTGCACTAGTGATACCCCCTCCTACTGAGATCATCACAATGCAAGCAATTGGTTATAGCTTTGCGCCATACCCGCGGAGGAACTCTCGGTTGAAGAGCTCACTAAGGATAGCGAGGGCTCAGCCTCCTCTGCATAGTGGTTTTACTATCATTTACTTTTAGCTCATGACCCTTTTGCAGAATTGGAACATACTCTGTTGGAATATCGGTGGCCTTAATTCCCCAAAAAAATGTTTAGCTTTATCTAATGCGATTGCCTCTAATAGATACTCTATCATTTGCTTGCAAGAGTCTAAAATGCCAGACTTTGATTCTGCTACGTTAAAATCTTTATGCCCCAAGCGCTTTGACAAGTTTGCTTTCATACCCTCAAGAGGTGCCTCAGGTGGTTTAATCACTATCTGGAACAGTAGTTTATTCCACGACTCAGTTTTCTTAGCTAAAGATTATACTGTAGGCCTTGCTTTCACCTCAACCCAATCCGGCCAGTCTTGGAAACTCATCAATATGTACGGGCCATGTCAGGGAGAAGCCCGGGACCTTTTCACCCATTGCCTTTTTGACATCAACATTCTCGCTAATGAAGACTGGCTCCTTCTTGGGGATTTCAATTACATTAGATCTCCTGACAATCACAACAAGCCAGGAGGAGATGTAAATGACATGTTTACTTTCAATGATTTCATCTGAGAACAAAACTTAACTGAACTACCTATTAAGGGATGAAAGTTCACATGGTGAAATATGCAACAGAACCCGCTGCCAGAAAAGCTAGACTGGTTTTTTACATCGCTCAATTGGACCGTCTCATTCCCGAATACATTAGTTAAACCTCTCGGCAAGCCAATCCTAGACCATACCCCGTTCTCGGTCGTCATTTAGACATTAATACCATGCAGTAAACTATTCAGGTTTGAAACCTACTCAATCGCCCACCCGGGATTCTTGAATGTAGTCTCCCAAGCTTGGCAGAAACCAATTAAGCATGGAAAATCGGACAATGCTGCCACCACTCTCTGTCAGAAACTTAAAGCCACTCGACAAGCCCTCAAACATTGGAGCAAAGGGATCTCATGTTTGAAAGTGGCCATTGAAAGCACCAACAAAGCCTTAGTTCAGCTTGATGGAATCGCAGATCGAAGGAACCTTACCATGCCTGAACACAATTCCCAAATCTTCCTCAAAAACCACCTCTTACGGATACTACAGTACCAGAAGGATTACAGGAAGAAACGCTGCATGATCAGATGGATTCAATTTGGGGGTGAAAAGACATTTTTTTCCAAACCATAGCTACTGAGCGATATAGGAGGAACTGCATCTCCAACTTAACTACCCCAGACGGAGCGGTTGTGGATGACCATGCTGGTAAAGAGTCAATTCTTTTCAACACCTTTAAAGAAAAAATGGGAACTTCTGATGAACAACATATGTGCTTTAACCTTTCAAAGCTATTGAGATCTGATGTGGATTTTGAGAGTCTAACAGCACCGTTCTCCACTAAGGAAATTGATGATGTGATCAAGGAGATGCCCCCAGACTGTGCCCCTGACCCTGATGGATTCAACGGTGCCTTCATTAAAGCCTACTGGCCTATAATCAAACAAGATTTTTATCAGGTTTGCAATGAGTTCCGCTCGGGGGATCTAAACCTAGAATGTTTGAATTATGGCTACATTACCTTGGTACCGAAGAAAACTTCCCAGAGTGATGTTAATGACTTTATGCCCATTACCCTCCTCAATTGCTGCCTCAAGATGATCACTAAAATACTAGCGAATCGGCTACAGAAAATCATCCTCAAAATTGTCCACGGAAATCAATACAGTTTCCGGCGGGGTCGATCGATACACGACTGCCTTGCGTAGGCGTTTGAATTTATTCACTAGTGCCAAGCCTCCAAGAGAGAGATCATGATAATCAAACTTGGATTCGCAAAAGCATTTGATACCATTCAACTTCCCACTATGATACAGATCATGCAAAACATGGGCTTCAATGATACGTGGATCAAATGGATGCATTGCGTCTTCGACTATGGAAAATCCTCTGTTCTCCTCAACGGGGTGCCTAGCCGATAATTCCATTGCAAATGTGGCGTCCGACAAGGGGACCCTCTGTCCCCGCTGATTTTTGTTCTGGCCACCAATCTTCTCCAAATTTCCATCAATGAGTCTATGGCGAACAACCTACTGCAACACCCGATCCGACCACGAGAGGAGGTTGAGTTCCCCGTTATCCAATACGCTGACGACACTATAATTGTAATGCAAGCATGCCCAACCCAAGCGAAACACATGAAAGGAATTCTCACGGACTACGCTGAATATATTGGTTTAAACATCAACTTTCACAAATCAACTTTGATCCCCATCAACATACCAAATGAAAAGTGTACATCCCTTGCAGAAATATTTGGTTGTACAACAACAACCATGGCCTTCACCTACCTTGGTTTGCCTATGGGTACCAACCGCACGAGTGTGTCGGATATGACCCCTTGGTCTTCAAAGCCGAAAGGAAAATCACGGCTACCATGTCTCTGATGTCACATGTTGGATGACTCACGCTATCAAACTCTCTTATCACCACGCTTATAATGTACCCGATGGGGACCATCAAGATCCCACCAAAGATCATAACGCAGCTTGATAAAATCCGTCGCCACTGCCTTTGGAAGAAGAAAATAGACAATGGAGAAAAGAGCCAACCCCTTGCTGCATGGGATATGGTGTGCCGACCGAAGAAGTGCAGAGGCTTAGGGGACATAAACCTGCGAACGCAAAACGAGACCCTATTGGTAAAGTTCCTGCATAAATTCTACAACTGCCACAACATCCCCTGGGTGAATTTGGTATGGAGTAAATATTACAGCTACACCGTACCCCATGGCAATGAACCATGTGGTTCCTTTTTGGTGGCGTGATCTTGTTCAATTAATGCCTACATACAGAGGGATCACCCAATTTCACACGAATGATGGGATGTCCACGCTATTCTGGAAAGACAATTGGACTCAAGAAATCCTGGCTAACAACTTCCCGAGAGCGTTCTCCTACACCACTATGGAAGATGCCTCGGTAAGAGATTTTCTATCCATCACAAACCTACACATGGCATTCCATCTCCCCCTCTCCTTGCAAGCTTGCAAAGAACTGCGACAGGTCCAGGAGATGGTAGCATCTGTGAGTTTGGAATGCAAACCAGATGTCTGGACATATGCTTGGGCTGCGTCTAAATTCACAACAAAAAAACACTATAATTTCTATTATAGGAACGAGATTGCACCTGACGCTTTTAGATGGCTGTGGAAGTCCAAATGTACCCCGAAGATCAAAGTCTTCGCCTGGTTGCTGCTATCGGATAGAATGAACACTAGAAATATGCTCAAGCGAAGACATTACAACATCGCCGATGATCTGCACTTCTTACTTTGTGGCGAACACGTTGAAGAAACAGTTGAGCATCTCTTCTTCCATTGCCATTTCAGCAAACAATGTTGGTCCAAGCTCAACGTTCGATGGAATGTACAGGGGGACATGCTCGAACTGATCAAAGACATGAAGATCACACACACCCGGGAAATGATAATGGAAACATTCATGGTGGTGGCGTGGAGCCTCTGGAAGTAATGAAATAATAACCATTTCAGAAAAATAGCCCCACCATCTCTTCACGGGAGGAGAGGTTCAAGACTGATTTCACCAACATAAGATATAGGCTACCTCCCCACAGAAGACATCTTGTGTCTGGATCCATGACATAGAAAGTTTGTTGTGGAAAACATTGTACATGTAGACACCCGCCCCACCACCCCCACCACCCACCCGCGAATGGGTTGTAAATTTTTGTAAACTTTACACATGTTCATTAATACAAGCGCAGTAGGATCCTCTCCTACTGTTTTCATGGTCAAAAAAATGATGAACAAATCAGGTTTACCCTTGTCATTCTAGGGATACGCTCTAGAAACTGCAGCTTTCACACTTAACAGGGTACTATCAAAATCCATAGACAAGACACCACATGAGATGTGGACCGGGAAGAGTCCTAGTTTGTCTTTTCTAAAGTTTTGGGACTGTGAAGCATTTTTCAAGCGACTCGTGTTAGACAAGCTTACACCCAAGTCGGATAAGTGCATATTCGTGGGATATCCGAGGGAAACCTTGGGATATAACTTCTACAACCGAGAAGAGAACAAAGTGTTTGTTGCTCGGAACGGGGTTTTCCTAGAGAAAGTGTTTCTCAGTCGGGAGGCCAGTGGGAGAACGGCACGACTCGGAGAAATTCGAGAGCCACTCGAGGACAACTCGGTTGGTGATGAGATCACACCGGACTCGGTCAGAGAACCCGTAGTGGAGTCGGCACCTGAGCCACGAAGGTCGGAAAGATTGCGTAGTTTTGTTGCTAGAAAGCAACGAGACTGCCACGTATGCGGAAGTGATGGTGAGCCCAGATTCCGAGGCATGGCTAGAGGCCATGAGATCTGAGTTAAAGTCCATGGATGACAATCAAGTTTGGGACTTGGTTGATCTGCCACCTGGCGTAGTTGCCATTGGTTGCAAATAGGTCTTTCAGAACAAAACCGATGTGGATAGAAATGTTCAGATCCACAAAGCTCGTCTTGTCGCTAAAGGTTATGGACAAGTTCGAGGAATTGACTACGATGAGACCTACTCTCCTGCAGTGATGCTAAACTCGGTGAGGATCATACTAGCTATAGCTGCACATTTCGATTATGAGATATGGCAGATGGATGTCAAAACGGCTTTCCTTCATGGAAATTTAAAAAGAGGATGTATACATGATACAACCCTAAGGTTTTGTCGATCCAACTATCGCTGGTAAAATATGCAAGCTCAAGAGATCCATTTATGGATTGAAGCAAGTAGCTCGGAGTTGGAACATTCATTTTGATGAAGTCATTGTTGATCTTGGTTTCATCAAGAACGAAGAGGACTATTGTTTATACAAGAAGTCTAGTGGGAGCTCGGTAGTATTTTTGATCTTGTATGTGGATGACATACTGCTGATCAGAAATGATTCAATGCTGAACTCAGTCAAGGAATCATTGAATGGCAAGTTTTCCATGAAAGACCTTGGAGAGTCAGTGTACATTTTAGGCATCAAGATCTATAGAGACAGATCGAGGAGGCTGCTCGGCTTAAGCCAGAGCACGTACATAGATAAAGTGTTGAAGAGGTTCAACATGAGTGAGGCCAAGAAAGGGTTCTTGCCCGTCTCACATGGTATAAGGCTAAGCAAGACTCGGAGTCCTACGACTTCTGATAAGTGAAACCGAATGAGTAGGTTTCCATATGCCTTGGCAATTGGATCATCATGTATGCCATGCTATGTACATGGCCTGATGTTGCCTATGCAATAAGCTTAACAAGCAGATACCAGGCCGACCCACGTGAGAGTCACTAGGCAGCGGTGAAAACTATCTTGAAGTACCTGAAAATGACTAAAGAGATGTTCCTAGTTTATGGGTGAGGAGGAGCTCTGCGTAAAGGGTTACACTGATGCTAGTTTCCAAACCAACAGGGATGATTGTCGATCGCAAACTGGATTCGTGTATGTCATGAATGGAGGAGCAGTGAGCTGGACGAGTTCCAAGCAAGATACGATGGCCGACTCCACAACAGAGGCCAAATACATTGCGGCTTGTGAAGCCGCAAAGGAAGGTGTTTGGATTCGGAAGTTCCTACAAGATGTTGGTGTGTTCCCAGGCTGGTCAAAACTATTGGACCTTTCTTGCAATAATTCAGGTGCTGTCACACGACCCAAGGAGCCGAGACAACACCACAAGACCAGGCACATAGACCGAAAATATCACCCGATATGAAATCTCGTAGAGCAAGGTGATACCAATTTATGCAAGATTCATAAGGATGAAAATGTTGCAGATCCGTTGACGAAGCCGCTTCCACAACCAAAGCATGAGGGGCATGTTAAAGCTATGGGCATTCGATGAATATTTGATTGACTCTAGTGCAAGTGGGAGACTGTTGGAGATATGCCCTACAGGCAATCATGTAAGATGATATTTCCTATGTGTTTATGAATAAAGAAGTCCTTGGACATTATGAGTGATGTGTATTAACAAGTACGTGACTTTTTTGTGAGACTATGCATTGTATGATAACTGTCTTAATGGTCCCTAGTCGAAAGGGTTGTGTGGACGCACAACCAGTTAGACTAGCATATGACACTGTGGATGGTCCGGCCTCACTGACCATGTAGCATTGCATGCTAGTCGGATAACATGGACTCAGAAAGGTCTCGTCAGATACGACGTAGTCGAGTCCGAGTCGAGATAAGGTCTGAGTTGGCCAGACCCAACTATGAGACGCAGCGATAGGTCATCTGTGAGTCTCTAGTACAACATACGTTCTATGTCCTAAGACCTGAGGTGGCGCATCTACTCGGGATGGTGACATACCTTCTTTGGGCCAACCAAACGCTACTCCGTGACTGGGTAGTTACAAAGGTAGGTTTCGGGCTTGTCCAGACCCATGCTACGAGACATGGTCGAGCAAAATGGGATTTGCCCCTCCGATCAAGAGAGTTATAATCTGGGCCCCTCGGGTGATCCGACCTAGATAAGCATGACCATGCGATGAGGATTATGAGATAATCCGAAGTGTTGGTCGGATTCACAAGAACGAGAAAGACGTCATGTTGCAACAAGGATGATCATGTCACCTTGTGCACGACAATATATATCGTGTGGCAAAGGGAATATAAATGTGAAGTACAGGTTTGCCTAACCAGCTTCATCAGACACTTGGAGTCGACACGCCTTGCTAGAGGACGCTACCGACTGGTCGAGACGAATGTGATCTGACTCGCGACCAAGTGAATGAGAGCCTATGGGGGGAAGGAACACGTGGGCTTTAGGATCCGTGCGAGGCCCAAGAGGTGAGCCCGCACTGGATGCCAATATATAGTGGAGGTGAGCACACCCATCCGGTTGATCGCTTCGGCGCCGTCATTACGGCTTTGCATGAGTTGCAACTCGCCACCTCCACTCGCCACCGCCGACTGTGTGAGCGGACCTAGCAGTCTGCCGCACGGTGTTCCTCCAACACGCACAGATATCGTTATAGGCGGTGCACTTGCGCCGTTCCGGCGAACCTGTATGTGGGATCCGACGACCGGCTCTTCGAGGGAGATCAGGCTGGCTGTTCAAGGGAGATCGGGTGAGGAGGAGATAGACCCCACGAACGCGCTGCCCCAACTCTACTTCCGCTACACGGCACTGCGCGTATAGTGGTAATGATCTGTGATCCATCTCCGTAGCATGTTCTTGGTTGTTCTGCGCGCAGGAAATTTTTGATTTGCATGTGATGCACCTATGGTAGAACCCAACACTTAGGAGATCATCATAAGATGATGGTGTCTTGCGGCTGTTGCAAGATTCACCATTAAAAAGAGATTGCAAACATAATAAAAGATCATGTTGCAGTTGGTAAAGAGTCTCGAGCGACCATAGTAGGTACTTCACAAGTTCTATAATGAGATATATTTTGAATTTGGAACATAGGAGAATGGGTGTGAGTAAGTTAAATCATCGCACTGAATTGTAGTGTGTTTGCCCTCTTCTGCTATGAGATGGAACCGAAAGACTTGGTTGGGACGAGAAATTAAAATCAAGACCACGATTTTGAATTGGAGGCATACTTCCATTTATAATTTGTGTTTTTACAAGAATGTTATTGTCATATTAGGATAGAAATGTATTTGTTTATTTGAGATAGGTCTCACACCTAGTAAAAGTAACATTTGTTTATTTATATCTCTTGGAAGGTTGCTAGTCCCACATGTGGGTAGTGCATTTGTTTATTTGTGAAGTCCCACATGTGAACTCACCACCAACACCAAGCTTTATAAGTAGGAAAGATATTTTTGTGGTACGAGTGTCCCTAATTTGCGGGATTTTAATTTTGGCCTTGCTAACTTCTTGGGCTCGAACATACTTTCTTGGTTGTAACAAAAAGGCAAGTACTTGTGGATTTTACATAGAATACTCATAATCCTGATCTTTATTGGCTAAGACTAATGTGGGGCTCACTGTTTTGGAAGGGTTGACTTAGGGCTATGTCAGCCTCTAGGGTGTATTATCGATGAGAGATTATGAATGTCAATGATGTTAGTTTTTGGCAACACTCTTGGGTTGGGGACCTGACTTTCAAAACTATGGGTGTTGGAGCTTTTCGACATTTGTCAACAACAATATACGAGCTTTAGTGATTCTTATGTGAACTAAAAGACTAAGGAGAGGTTTCTCGATTATGGAGGGGTACAAGAGTGATCCAGGAGTGGATCACTGGACAGCGGTCAAGATTATCCTTAGTAACTAAAAGACTAAGGAGATGTTTCTCGATTATGGAGGTGATAAAGAGTTCGTCGTAAAGAGTCACGTCGATGCAAGCTTTAACACCAATCCGGATGACTCGTAGTAGCAATCTGGATACGTATAGTGGAGCAGCCATTTGGAATAGTACCAAGTGGAGTGTGGTAGCAGTGTTTTCGGTTTGCCATAGAAATTTGCAAAGTACACACGGATCTGAATGTCGCAGACCCGTTGACTATAAGACCTCTCTCACATGCAAAGCATGATCGAGCCCCAGAACTCATTGGGTGTTAGATTCATAACAATGTGAATCACATGGTGATGTGAACTAGATTATTGACTCTAGTGCAAGTGGGAGACTGTTGGAAATATGCCCTAGAGGCAATAATAAATTAGTTATTATCATATTTCCTTGTTCATGATAATCATTTATTATCCATGCTATAATTGTATTGATCGAAGACTTAGATGCATGTGTGGATACATAGACAAAACCATGTCCCTAGTATGCCTCTAATAGACTAGCTTGTTGATCAAAGATGGTTAAGGTTTCCTAGCCATTGACATGAGATGTCATTTGATAACGGGATCACATCATTAGGAGAATCATGGGATGGACAAAACCCAAACTACAAACGTAGCATATGATCGTGTCAGTTTAATGCTATTGTTTTCTGCATGTCAAGTATCTGTTCCTATGACCATGAGATCATGCAACTCACTGACACCGGAGGAGTGCCTTGTGCGTATCAAACGTCGCAACGTAACTGGGTGACTATAAAGGTACTCTACAGGTATCTCCGAGGGTGTCTGTTGGGTTGGCATGGATCAAGACTGGGATTTGTTACTCCGTGTGACGGAGAGGTATCTCAGGGCCCACTCGGTAATACAACATCACAACAAGCCTTGCAAGCAATGTGATGAAGTGTTAGTCACGGGATCTTGTATTACGGAATGAGTAGAGAGACTTGCCGGTAACGAGGTTGAACTAGGTATGGAGATACCGACGATCGAATCTCGGGCAAGTAACATATCGAAGAACAAAGGGAACGTTATACGGGATTGACTGAATCCTTGACATAGAGGTTCGACCGATAAAGATCTTCATAGAATATGTAGGAACCAATATGGTCATCCAGGGCCCGCTATTGGTTATTGACCGTAGAGGTGTCTCGGTCATGTCTACATAGTTCTCGAACCCGCAGGTCTGCACACTTAAGGTTTGGTGATGTTTCGGTAGTATAGAGTTATGTATGGTGGTGACCGAAGGTTGTTCGGAGTCCCGGATGAGATCTAGGACGTCACGAGGACCTCCGGAATGTTTTGGAGGTAAAGATTGATATATAGGAAGTCCCATTTTGGTCGCCAGAAAAGTTTCGGGCTAATCGGTAATGTACCGGGAGTGCCGGTAGTGTACCGGGAGACCACCGGGAGGGGTATTTCGACCCAAGAGGCTTCATGGGCTGTGGTAGAGTAAATACCAGCCTTTTGTGGGCTGGTGGAAGTCCCACACAAGGCCCATGCGGCTGGGAGAAAAAGCCCAAAGGGAAAAAGGTGGGAAAAGGCCAAAAAAGGAGGAATCCTAGTCCTACTAGGATTGGAGGAGGAGTCCTCCTCTCCTCCCCACTTTGGTCGACCCAAGGGCTGGATTTTTGGCAGGCAAGACTCCTCCTCCTCTCCTCCTATATATACTAGAGGATTTTAGGGTTTTGGAACAGAATTTTCAGCCACGTGCTACCCATTCCTCTAGTGCATAGTTTCTCCTCTAGATCGGTTTTCTGCAGTGCTTAGGCGAAGCCCTGCCGGAATTGCTCCACCACTATCACCGGAGCGCCGTCACGCTGCCGGTGAACTCTTCTCCCTCTCCACTTCCTCTTGCTGGATCAAGATGGTGGAGATCGTCATCAAGCTGCATGTGTGCTGAACGCGGAGGTGTCGTCCGTTCGGCGCTAGATCGAAAGGACCGTGAACAAGATCGCGAGACCGTTCGTGATGTGTTCACGGGACAGATCGTGATGAGATCGCGGGACGGATCGTGATGAGATCACAGGACGGATCGTGATGAGTTCGCAGGATGGATCGTGATTGGATCGCGGGACGGATTGTGATGTGATCACGGGACGCTCGGCGATTTGGATCGCGAAGATGCTCGACTACACCAACCACGTTTCTTAACGCTTCCCGCTTAGAGATCTACAAGGGTATGTAGATCCACTCTCCCTCTCGTAGATGCTCATCACCATGGATAGATCTTCGTGTGCGTCGGAATTTTTTTGTTTCCATGCAACGTTCCCCAACAGTGATATCAGAGCTAGGACTATGTGTCGATGAGATCTCGAGTAGAACACAAAAGGTTTGTGGGCGTTGATGCTTAGATTGCTTCCTCCCTTGGTCGTATTTTTGTTCAGCGGTATTGTGAGATGAAGTGGCCCGGACCAACATTACTCATACGCTTACGAGAGACCGGTTCCCTCGCCGCAACTTGTTGCCTGGATGGCTTGCGGGTGGCAGTCTCTCACTTTAGTTGGATCGGATTCGACAAAGGCGGTCCTTGAGAAGGTTGAAAAGCAAATTATGTATCACCGTTGTGGTTTATGCGTAGGTGAGAATCGTTCTTGCTAGAAACCCGTAGCAGCCACGTAAAACATGCAACAACAATTAGAGGATGTCTAACTTGTTTTTGCAAGGTATGTTGTAATGTTATATCGCCAATTACATGATGTGATATATGTGATGTATGAGATGATCATGTGATGTATAGAATTTCACGACTTGCATGTCGATGAGTATGGCAACCGGCAGGAGCCATAGGGTTGTCTTTAATTATTGTATGACCTGCGTGTCAATCATTAAGCGCTATGTAATGCTTTACTTTATCGCTAAACGGTAGCAATAGTAGTAGAAGCATGCAGGGCGTGACAACCTCGATGGCGACACGTTGATGGAGATCAAGATGATGAAGATCATGGTGTTGTGCCGGTGACGATGAAGATCATGCCGTTGCTTTCAAGATGGAGATCTAAAGCACAAGTTCATGGCCATATCATGTCACTTATGAATTACATGTGATGTTAATCCTTTTATGCACCTTGTTATGCTTAGTATGGCGGTAGCATTATAAGGTGATCCCTCACTTAAATTTCAAGATAAAATTGTGTTCTCCCCGAGTGTGCACCGTTGCGAAAGTTCGTCGTGTTGAGATACCACGTGATGATCGGGTGTGATAGACTCTACATTCACATACAATGGGTGCAAGCCAGTTTTGCACGCGTAGAACACTCGGGTTAAAGTTGATGAGCCTAGCATGTACAGACATGGCCTCAGAACACAAGAGACCAAAAGGTCGAACATGAGTCATATAGTAGATATGATCAACATAATGATGTTCACCATTGAAGCCACCTCAACTCACGTGATGATCGGACTTGAGTTGGTGGATTTTGGATCATGTGACACTCAGATGACTTGAGGGATGTCAATTTGAGTGGGAGTTCTTAAGTAATATGATTAATTGAACTCGTTACCATGAACATAGTCAATAGTGTCTTTGCAAATTATGTCGTAGATTACTAGCTCACGCTGTAGCTCCCTTGTATTTCTATATGTTCCTAGAGAAATAGAGTTGAAAGATGATGGTAGCAATATTGCGAACTGGGTTCGTGATCTGAGGATTGTCCTCATTGCTGCACAGAAGGCTTATGTCCTTAATGCACCGCTCGGTGCACCAACCCCTCTAGCGTTGTCTGTAGATGTTGTGAACATTTGACAGGCACGTTCTGATGACTAGTTGATAGTTTAGTGCGTCATACATTATGGCTTAGAATTGAGGCTCCAAAACGTTTTGAACGTCACGGAACATATGAGATGTTTCTAAGAGCTGAAATTAGGATCTCAGGCTCGTGCCCGTGTTGCGAGATATGAGATCTCCAACAAGATTCTTCGCCTGCAAGATGAAAGAGAATAGCTCAATCGTTGAGCATGTGCTTAGATTGTCTGGGTGCTACAATCGCTTTAATCAAGTGGGAGTTGATCTTCTAGAAAAGATAGTGATTGATATAGTTCTTCAAGTCACTGTCACTAAAGCTACTAGAACTTAGTGATGAACTATAAAACGCCAGGGATAGAAATATTCATCCCTGAGCTGTTCGCGATGTTTGACACCGCGAAGGTAGAAATCAAGAAGGAGCATCAAGTGTTGATGGTTAATAAACCACTAGTTTCGAGAAGGGAAAGAGCAAGAAGGGAAACTTCATGGATAGCAAGTCAGTTGATGCTCCAGTGAAGCAGCCAAAAGTTGAACTCAAACCCGAGACTAAGTGCTTCTGTTATGAGGTGAGCGGTCGCTGAAGCGGAACAACCCTAGAAACTTGGTAGATAAGAAGGCTGGCAACGTCGACATAAGTATATTTGATATATGTGTTATTTATGTGTACCTTGCTAGTACTCCAAGTAGCACCTGGGTATTGGATACCGGTTCGGTTGCTAAATGTTAGTAACTCGAAATAAAATGCTACAGAATAAACGGAGCACTAAGCTAAGGGTGAGGTGACGATGTGTGTTGGAAATGTTTCCAAGGATGATGTGATCAACATCGCACACTCTCTCTACCTTCGGGATTAGTGATGAACCTGAATAAATGTTATTTGGTGTTTTGCGTTGAGCATGAACGTGATTAGATCGTGTTTATTGCAACACGGTTATTCATTTGAGTTAAAGAATAATGGTTATTCTGTTTACATGAATAATACCTTCAATGGCCATGCACCCAGAGAGAATGGTTTGTTAAATCTTTATCGTAGTAATACACATGTTCATAACATTGATGCCAAAAGATACAAAGTTAATAATGATAGTACCACATACTTGTGGCACTACCGCTAAAATGTCATATTGGTATAAAGCGCATTAAGAAACTCCATGCTGATGGATCTTTGGACTCATTCGATTTCGAATCGGTTGAGACATGCGAACCATGCCTCTTGGTCAAGATGACTAAGGACCCCGTTTTTTGTATTGATGAAGCGAGCAAGTGATTTATTGGAAATGATACATGTTGATGTATGCAATCCAATGAGTCTTGTAGCGAGCGGTGGATATCATTATTTTCTTATCTTCACTCATGATTTGAGTAGATATAGTGTATATTTACTTAATGAAACATAAGTTTGAATCATTTGAAAGGTTCAAGCAAATTCAGAGTGAAGTTTAAGATCATCGTGACAATAAGATAAAAATGTTTGCGATATGATCGTGGAGGTGAATATCTGAGTTACGAGTTTGGCATACAACTTTAGACAATGTGAAAGTTGTTTCACAACTCACGCCACCTGGAACACCATAGTGTGATGGTGTGTCCGAACGTCATAGTCGTGCTCTATTGGATATGGTGCGTGCTATGATGTCTATTATTGTTTTGTTACTATAATTCGGGGGTTATGCATTAGAGACAACTACATTCACTTTAAATAGGGCACCATCTAAATCCGTTGAGATGACACCGTGTAAACTATGGTTTGATAGAAACCTAAGCTGTCATTTCTTAATGCTTGGGGCTACAACGCTTGTGTGGAAAATGTTTTCACCTAATGAGCTCGAACCCAAAGCGAACAAAGGCATCTTCATAGAATACCCTAAGAACAGTTGGGTGAACCTTCTATCTCAGATCCAAGCATAAAATGTTTGTTGCTAAAACTGGGTCCTTTCTCGAGAAAGGGTTTCTCTTGAAAGAATTGAGTGGGAGGAGGATAGAACTTGATGAGGTTATTTGAACCTCTGCTTCAACCAGAAAGTAGCGCAGTGCAGAAAGATGTTTCTGTGAAGCCTACGTCAGTTGAAGAGCAAGTTAATGATGATGATCATGAAGCTTCGGATCAAGCTACTATCGACCTACAAGGAAAATAGAACTTGATGAGGTTATTGAACCTTTACTTCAACCAGAAAGTGGCGCAGCACAGAAAGATGTTTCTGTGAAGCCTACGTCAGTTGAAGAGGAAGTTAACGATGATGTTCATGAAGCTTCGGATCAAGTTACTATCGAACTTCGTAGGTCGACAAGGACATGTACTGCTACTGAGCGGTACAACAACCCTATCTTGAAGGTCATGTTGTTGGACAACGATGAACCTACAAACTATGGAGAAGCGATGATGGGCCCAGAAACCAACAAATGGTTAGAGGCCATGAAATCCGGGAAAGGATCCATGTATGAAAACCAAGTATAGACTTTGGTGGACTTGCTCGTTGGACTGCTGGTCGTTAAAGTACAAATGGATCTTTGAAATGAAGGCAGACGCTGATGGTAAATGTTACCATTTGTAAAGCTCGACTTGTTGCAAAGTAGTTTACGACAAGTTCAAAGAGTTGACTGCGATGAGACTTTCTCACTCGTAGCGATGCTTAAGTCTGTTGGAATTATGTTAGCAGTTGCTGCATTTTTCAATTATGAAATCCGGCAGATGGATGCCAAAACATCGTTTCCTTCCTTAAGGAAAGGTTGTATGAGATACAACGAGAAGGTTTTGTCAGTCCTAAGGATGCTAAAAGATGCGCGAGCTTCAGTGATTCTTCTATGAACTAAAATACTAAGGAGATGTTTCTCGATTATGGAGGGGTACAAGAGTGATCCAGGAGTGGATCACTGGACAGCGGTCAAGATTATCCTTAGTAACTAAAAGACTAAGGAGATGTTTCTTGATTATGGAGGTGATAAAGAGTTCGTTGTAAAGAGTCACGTCGATGCAAGCTTTAACACCAATCCGGATGACTCGTAGTAGCAATCTGGATACGTATAGTGGAGCAGCCATTTGGAATAGTATCAAGTGCGGTATGGTAGCAGTGTTTTCGGTTTGACATAGAAATTTGCAAAGTACACACGGATCTGAATGTCATAGATCCGTTGACTATAAGACCTCTCTCACATGCAAAGCATGATTGAGCCCCAGAACTCATTGGGTGTTAGATTCATAACAATGCGAATCACATGGTGATGTGAACTAGATTATTGACTCTAGTGCAAATGGGAGACTGTTGGAAATATGCCCTAGAGGCAATAATAAATTAGTTATTATCATATTTCCTTGTTCATGATAATCTTTTATTATCCATGCTATAATTGTATTGATCGGAGACTTAGATGCATGTGTGGATACATAGACAAAACCATGTCCCTAGTATGCCTCTAATAGACTAGCTCGTTGATCAAAGATGGTTATGGTTTCCTAGCCATTGACATGAGATGTCATTTGATAACTCGATCACATCATTAGTAGAATGATGGGATGGACAAGACCCAAACTACAAACGTAGCATATGATCATGTCAGTTTAATGCTATTGTTTTCTGCATGTCAAGTATCTGTTCCTATGACCATGAGATCATGCAACTCACTGACACCGGAGGAGTGCCTTGTGCGTATCAAACGTCGCAACGTAATTGGGTGACTATAAAGGTACTCTACAGGTATCTCCGAGGGTGTCTGTTGGGTTGGCATGGATCAAGACTGGGATTTGTTACTCCGTGTGACAGAGAGGTATCTCAGGGCCCACTCGGTAATACAACATCACAACAAGCCTTGCAAGCAATGTGACTAAGTGTTAGTCACGGGATCTTGTATTACGGAATGAGTAAAGAGACTTGCCGGTAACGAGGTTGAACTAGGTATGGAGATACCGACGATCGAATCTCGGGCAAGTAACATACCGAAGAACAAAGGGAACGTTATACGGGATTGACTGAATCCTTAACATAGAGGTTTGACCGATAAAGATCTTCGTAGAATATGTAGGAACCAATATGGTCATCCAGGGCCTGCTATTGGTTATTGACCGTAGAGGTGTCTCGGTCATGTCTACATAGTTCTCGAACCCGCAGGGTCTGCACACTTAAGGTTTGGTGACGTTTCGGTAGTATAGAGTTATGTATGGTGGTGACCGAAGGTTGTTCGGAGTCCCGGATGAGATCCAGGACGTCACGAGGAGCTCCGGAATGTTCCGAAGGTAAATATTGATATATAGGAAGTCCCATTTTGGTCGCTGGAAAAGTTTCGGGCTAATCGGTAATGTACCGGGAGTGCCGGTAGGGTACCGGGAGACCACCGGGAGGGGTATTTCGACCCAAGAGGCTTCATGGGCTGTGGTAGAGTAAATACCAGCCTTTTGTGGGATGGTGGAAGTCCCACACAAGGCCCATGCGGCTGGGAGAAAAAGCCCAAAGGGAAAAAGGTGGAAAAAGGCCAAAAAAAGGAGGAATCCTAGTCCTACTAGGATTGGAGGAGGAGTCCTCCTCTCCTCCCCACTTTGGTTGACCCAAGGGCTGGATTTTTGGCAGCCAAGACTCCTCCTCCTCGCCTCCTATATATACTAGAGAATTTTAGGGTTTTGGAACTGAATTTTCAGCCACGTGCTACCCGTTCCTCTAGTGCATAGTTTCTCCTCTAGATCGGTTTTCTGCAGTGCTTAGGCGAAGCCCTGCCGGAATTGCTCCACCACTATCACCGGAGCGCCGTCATGCTTCCGGTGAACTCTTCTCCCTCTCCACTTCCTCTTGCTGGATCAAGATGGTGGAGATCGTCATCAAGCTGCATGTGTGCTGAACGCGGAGGTGCCGTCTGTTCGGCACTAGATCGAAAGGACCGTGAACAAGATCGCGAGACCGTTCGTGATGTGTTCACGGGACGGATCGTGATGAGATCGTGGGACGGATCGTGATGAGTTCGCAGGATGGATCGTGATGGGATCACGGGACGGATTGTGATGTGATCGCGGGACGCTCGGCGATTTGGATCGCGAAGATGTTTGACTACACCAACCACGTTTCTTAACGCTTCCCGCTTAGAGATCTACAAGGGTATGTAGATCCACTCTCCCTCTCGTAGATGCTCATCACCATGGATAGATCTTCGTGTGCGTAGGAAAAATTTTGTTTCCCATGCAACGTTCCCCAACACATGGAGGGTCTGGAAAGATGTTAGGTGCTATTGGGGGAAGATAATTAATCTCTGTGCTCCATTGACGGAACATTATTGCAATGTTTCCCAATATGTTCTACTCGTGAGATGCCTTTTAGTTTCGGATCATCAAAGAGGGGAATTGTTGAGAATCGCCTAAAGATGATCCCACACATGTATGATATGGGCGAGTAGTGGCGACAATTTCTGTGGACCGACACTAATTGGTTCTAGCTCTTTGAGTGATTTAACTTTGGATCGACGTTTATTACGTAGTTCATTTAACTTTATTGTTTTAGAGTGGAGGTCAAGCTACATGGCACCCCTTATCCTTACCCTTCCAACATTGCTTTGAGATATGTGCTAGCCAACTAACTAACTACATTAAATTTTCTTTTTTTCTTTCTCTCAAATGAAACAACATATGGACTTCAATCTTTGTTGGACACCAACTTTGTTTCTCTCATTTTTCATCGTACACTCAAGACTAGTCCCTAAGCATGACATCTCATATTATTAGAGTATATTCGACCGGTTTAGTTTTGGTAGTTTTAATTGTAATCTATCTCTTCTATACTTGGACTCCAAGACTTTGTACTTATATAAACAGCCGTTTGAGGCCTCAATCAATATAGTTATTATTCTCCAATTATCCAATTATAATGGTATCAGACGTCTAGGTTTTCGCCCTCGACATGGCTTCGCCGCCAAATCCTCCCTCGCTGCCGCCGCAGCGGCTCTCCACCATCACCAAGCTCCACACCGCTGGCGCGGCTACTCTATCGTCTTTAACCCTTACCAAAACCCTATTTCACCCTAACCACCTCAGCCCTTTGTTCTTGCACCCGTCTACCGGCCACCGCAGCCCCGCCCTGCTGTTCCACCACCACCGGTGCCTCCTCCACCTCCATCTGCTGCTGCCTCCGAACTTGGCAGCCTTAGCAAGACCCCTGGACTGGTCTAGTTCAGGTGTGGCCAACTGCGCCGTCTCCCAACCTCATTGGTTCGCGGCCACCGCCTCATGCCTACACGGCCACGACCTCTCTATCGCCGGCCATCCAAGGATCACACCACGACTACCTGCCGATACCCTATGTGCCCTACGCCTACGGACCTGCTTTACCCATGCCGTATGCGCACGCGCTTGCGGACGCACCACCAGCTACTCATCAACAGCCAGCCTGGGATCACGCCGCCTTCATCGCCGCCATGAATAACTTTACACTCAATAACCAAGGTATCGATTGGATCTTTGACTCCGGTGCATCTTCACATGTCTTCAAATATGGATATTCTGTCAACTTGTTTTCCTTCCGCTTATTCTTCCATCACCATAGGCAACGACTCCCTTGTTCCCGTTTCTTGCACCGATTACTCCTCCATGCAAATAGATCACGCCAACTTTCAACTATGCAATATTCTTGTTGTTCCCTCTTTAATCAAAAACCTTAATTATGTTCGACAATTTACCATCGATAATCTTGTCATTCTAGCATTTGATCCTTTTGGTTTATCTGTGATGGATATGCGAACGAGGACACTTCTCGCTCGCTACAATAGCACGGACGATGTCTATCCACTTCATGGCGCGCCTACATCCTCTCCTCGCGCCATGCTTGCTTCAGTTGATCTGTGGCATCATCGGCTTGGTCACCCCAATAATTCAACGTTGTCATCTCTCCTACAAGAATTTTCTATCCCTAGGACTAGTGTGTCACATGATTCTTCTCTTTGTAAGGCATGCCAATGTGGCAAACATGTTCGGCTACCTTTTGGAACATCATCTACTGCTAGCACTTTTCGTTTCGAGCTTTTACATTCTGATCTATGGACCTCCCCTATTCCTAGTGTCTCTGGCTACAAGTATTATCTTGTGATTTTAGATGATTATTCTCACTACATATGGGCGTTCCCTCTACGTGCCAAATCTGATGTACAACGGGCACGAGTTTGACAACGTCACCAATCGTACCTTTTCCTCTCCCAAGGCATTCTTCTCTGGTTTTCTTGCCATATACCTCCTCTCAAAATGGGAAGGCTAAGCGCTCTCTTCGTTCCATCAACGATATCCTACGTACTCTACTTATCCAAGCATCTCTTCCTCCTTATTTTTGGGTCGAAGCTCTCTGCACTGCCACCCTTCTCCTTAACATCTGCCCCACCAAAACATGTCCTCGCTATACACCCTTTCAATCTATTCTTCTATCAGATCCCGACTATCTTTCTCTTAGGGTTTTTGGTTGCCTATGCTTTCCTAACATCACATCCACTATAGCTCACGAACTAGCCCCACGATCTCTACCCCGCATTTATCTTGGCCTCTCCCATGACCACAAAGGACATAGCTGTTTCGATCCATCTTCTGGTCGCGTGCTTGTCTCTCACCATGTCACATTCGATGAAAACACTTTTCCTTATTCTGTCACTAACACCACATCACCCAATCACCAGCAAACCACCACCACCTCTGCCGCGACCTCTCCCTCTCCCGCGGCGAGGCCGGCAAGCCCGGCAGGCCCGACAATTCCGGCAAGCCTGATCCGAGCATGCCCGACAGGCCCGGCAAACCCGGTAGTGGCAAGCCCGACAATCCCGCCAAGCCCGACACCGACAAGCCCGGCACCGGCAAGTCCTGGCACCGGCAAGCCCAAAAGCCCAAGCCCGACACCGGCAAGCCCGACAAGCCCGACACCGGTCCAATCACAACTCCAACCCAATGTCGTACCCATTCCACCACCCAGTAATGATCATGTCATGTGTACTCGTGGAAAACGCGGTTTTCATCTCCCTACTAGCCGTCTTAATCTCATGGCCACACCGACTATCTCCCCTCTACACACTTCATACAAATGGGCTCTTCTTGATCCCGTTTGGTTTTATGCTATGCGGGACGAATTTGATGCTCTACAGCAAAACAACACTTGGACTTTGGTTCCCAAGCCTCCGGGTGTTAATATTGTCTCTAGCAAATGGGTTTTTCGCCACAAGTTTCATGCCGATGGTTCTCTTGCCCGCTACAAAGCTCGTTGTGTTCGTCGTGGTTTTTTCCAACAGCACGACATTGATTTTGATGAGACCTTCTCTCCTGTGGTAAAACCTAGCACCATACGTGTTGTTATTAGTCTTGCGGTCTCCTCTTCCTGGCCTATTCACCAACTGGATGTCAAAAATTCTTTCCTTCATGAAACACTAAATGAAACTGTGTACTGCCAGCAACCCTCTGGTTTTGAAAATCCCTCCTCACCAAATCTTGTTTGTCTTCTTAACAAATCGTTGTATGGTCTCAAACAGGCTCCTCGAGGCTGGTTCCAACGTTTTGCTAACTTTGTTCAAACCATTGGCTTTGTCCCTTCTAAATCCGACTCCTCTCTCTTCGTTTTTCATTTATCTAATCACACCTCCCATCTCCTATTATATGTAGATGATATTATTCTAACCGCTTCTTCCGATACTTTCCCACACCACATAATCTCTTCTCTTAATCATGAATTTTCTATGACTAATCTTGGTCCTCTACATAATTTTCTTGATATCAATGTTTCTCGTACTCCCTCTACTCTTTTCCTCTCCCAACGCCAATATGTTATTGATTTGCTCTCACGTGCCGGCATGTCTGATTGTCAACCCTGTCGAACACATGCTGACACCGGTACCAAATTGTCGGCTGATGGTGAACTCGTTTCTGATCCCACTTTGTATCGCAGCATTACCGGTGCCCTTCAATACGCTACTCTCACTCGTCCTGATATTTTCTACTCTAGTCAACAAGCCTGTCTTTTTATGCATGACCCTCGTGCTCCTCATCTTTCTCATGTTAGACGCACACTTCGCTATCTCAAAGGTACTCTAGACCACGGCCTCCTTACTGATTCTCCCTCTCGAACAAGCTTGAGAGTATATTCTGATGCAGACTGGACAGGTTGTCCCGACACTTGACGATCCACATCTGGCTATTGTGTTTATTTGGATGATAATGTTGTTTCTTAGTCTTCGAAAAGGCAGGATACAGTTTCCAGGTCCTTCGCTAAATCTGAGTATCGGGCTGTGGCACATGCTGTAGCCGAGGCCGTCTTGCTTTGGCAACTCCTCATGGAGCTTCATCGACCACTCGAGCATGTTACAATTGCTTACCGCGACAACATTTCAGCAGTCTATATGGCATCTAATCCAGTTCAGCATCGTCGCACAAGGCACATTGAGATCGACATCCACTTTGTTCGTGAGAAGGTGGCTCTTGGCGAGGTTCGGGTTCTACATGTTCCAACGAGTGCGCAATTTGCTGATATCTTCACCAAAGGGCTTCCCAATGCATCCTTCACCAACATACGATCTAGTCTCAACATCGTCACGCTCGACCTTGACACTGCGGGGGGATATTAGAGTATATTCGGCCAGTTTAGTTTTGGTAGTTTGAATTGTAATCTATCTTTTCTATACTTGGACTCCAAGACTTTGTAATTATATAAACAGCCCTTTGAGGCCTCAATCAATACAGTTATTATTCTCCAATTATCCAATTATCACTTATGTATTTAATTAAGTCTTTGGGCAACACAACACCTAACTAAGCTTTTTATTGTCATATAACACCTAATGCCCTAACTTACAACAAAAGGTATAGGTTGGCAGAGAAGCAACATGTGCTTGGATGTTTAATTAGGGCTTAGGACGATGTTTGTATATCGGGCCCGCGAGAGATTATATCCCATGTTTAACGTATTGTATATGGTTCATCAATGCAGTTCCTTTCTGCCTTTATCCCATAATATAAGAAGTTTTTGGCAAGTAAACTATACGTGGCCTTATGTCGAGCCTGGCCGAAAAGACACGATGCTAAAAACCCAGGCCCATGCCCGGCATTGTCCGATCGCCGGACCTATAAATCGGGCGTGAGCCTGAAAAAGCCCGACTCGGCCTAATCAACTTGGCCCGACAACGGCTAAAATCCGATTTTTTCACAGGCCCAAGTCCGCTCCGACCAGACCGTGGGAGTTAATTTCCATGTCCAAACCCGGCCCGATGACACGATTAGGCCTAGCCCGGCCCAGGATTTTCGGACTGGCTGCCCATGGCCAGGCATAAAGGGGACGGAAGGAGTATCTTTCAGTAGGAGACAATCGTTCGTGTTAATGACGAGACAGGATGTACCTTCTTCTTTGGGACATGGGACAGCTGACCCAAATAAATTTACCGACCCTTCAATACATTTTACTATTAGCATTATGTGTTACTAGTTTATTTGTGAAAGTTGAACCCGGTAGAGTAGAGAAGGCACCATCGGATTTATTTTATAGCTTTCTTCGCCGTGCAGCGTGCTGCGTGCCCGGTCTCTCCATCATCGTTCCGCATATATATATCTCCCTTTGTTCGCTCGGGGCATCAGAAAGCGATCGATCGGTTCGGCTTTGGTCCTTGTGGACTTGTGGCCTTGTTTTGGGAAGGTGGATACTTGATCTGGCTGCTGTTGCGCTGTGCGCCACTGAAACTCTGGATTTATGTTGGGTCTCCCTCAGCTTGGCTAACATAGGCTGGGTCTATTAGGGTTCCTTTCCTCGTCTGCTTTTTTGTTTTTGACTCAGATGCCACTTGCTGCGTGTTTGTCTTGTCACAACTTTTCCTCGAGGCATCACACGCTTCCTTCAAAATTCGCTATAGAACAGCAGATCCTGGTAATCAAGGTTAATCAAGGTAGCCTCTACCCCACCGGTCAGCCTAGAAAAAGACCATAAAAGCAGGGAACGTGCACCCATGACGACGCTTGAAAATCTGCCTTTCTCCTTGCTGCAACTTTTCATCTGTCGATATCTTTTCTGGCCCCTGTTCGAACACCAGCTTAAATGCCGAGTTTAAGACGAAGGACATGATTGAGAGCGAGCGAGAGAGAGAGACAGAGCGCGCGCGGGCCGTGTCATTCGTGTGGGGGCCGGCCTCTGGCTGGAAAGACATGGCAAAAGACATGGCAAGGCAGGAGGCTGGCCATGCCATGCCATGCCATGGCCGTTTTACTTGCCACTGCGACCAGTTCACAAAAATATAGCAATCATGTTAAAAAAAAGAGTTCTCAGCACAGTGCAGATCAACGTCCTCCTGCACCTTCTCATGATTCCCGCGGATCAAGAATGCCAGAGAAAGGAGACACGCAAGGAGCAATCGATCTTTGCTGGCAACCCATGTACGATCCGGCACGGCAGCTTAGATCCGCCACCTCCTCGATCTGGCTGATATGATGAGACCACCACCACCACCACGGCGACCATGCATGCACGTCCCCCCTCCCCGGGCACGTCCATTGCTTCTCCTACGAACCCACTCCGCCTACATGCGTCCCTGGCATGGCATGCGTTCCCAGTTTCCTTCCCGAGCTCTCGACCGCCCTGCGTCTGCATGCATGTACGTTCGTTGGTGGTCTCTGGCTCTGATGGTCTGCACGCTGAAGAGAGCTAGAGCGCGGCGCCACGATGATATCCCATGCATGCGTACTGCTTTTTTTCAGATTCTTTCCACTGTGGTGAATCGGCATCAGGCGATCATTTTGATTTCGACCTTCTCCTCCTGCATGCGTGGCGTGCAGTTTGCTTGGGACGTGTATGCGTGCGTGCATGCATGGCTACAGCGTTTTTCGTTGGGGGGCGGAGGCTCCGTGCGTGTGTGCGTGCTAAGCGGTGTACGTTTGATTCAGCAAAGGCATAATGCTTTCGCCGCATGCATGCGTGGCCGGCCGGCCGCTCGCCGGCGGTGTCATCGACGCATGGTACTTCATCGGTCGGCAAGACCGTCCGTGCATGTGTTGCAATTTTTGTTGATAGCTTACCAAGACGGTCCATGCATGCATGTGATGGGCTCGCAGCTCGCTGATGCATGCCTGAGTCTTGTAGGTTTTTTTTTAAGATGGAGTTTTGTTGTTAGTAGAATGGCAAATGAAATGGTCATGCACTATCTAAACATATGTCACAAATTGCAAGCCTCCTCATATATAGCAGCTTTTATTTGCTATTGGGTACTCTACTATACATACGTACGTAGCAAAGAGTGGATGCTTTAGGGTGAGCAAATGCTCTCTTCTTTGCCATATTTTCGTTATGAAACCAGCCAACCAGGGTAGATATCCACTACCAATAAAACGATAAAATCGTATTGCTCTGCCCCGCTTTGTTGTGTGCTACTGGTAAGGATTATATTCCTCTGTCCGAAAGTACTTGTTTAAAAATGAATAAAAAAATTATAATTATAATAAGTCTAAATACATCTACTTTTAAAATAAATATTGTTGAATGGAGGGAATATTTACCAACGGCTCGACCTGACCAGCTGCAGAGGTGCAGTGTATTTTAGTGCAAAGCTGCTTTAAGAGTTTGCCTTTCTGTTCAGAGTCTTTTAGTAAGTGGCGGCCCTTGGATCGGTCCTGTCATCTTCCGTTTCTGATTAAAGAAACAGCCATCTACATACAACGCAACTTTCGCCCATGCTTCGCTGTTCCCGCGCACACACGTATTGCATGCACCCCCGATTGAAGAAGAAAGCAGCATGGACACTTCGCAAGAGTTTACACGCACAATGGAATGTCTGCTTTTTTTCACATTGTAAGTCCGCAGGCTAGAACATTTGTGCGGCAAAAAAAGAAGTTAACACCGGATTATGTTTTCTCCCCAAAGAAAAAAACATGGGCATTAGGCCGATTCGTTTCTCAGTTTGGCTTGTTTTTAAGCTGCCATCATCCATGGATCGGGCCTAGGCAAACTGGTTTTGAGTCGGGTTTTTTTTTGAAATATTTCTATTTCACAGATTAAAAAGCAATATTAAATAGATTTAAAATAATATAAAAGTTAGTTTCAGAATGAAGAAATATTAAATAACTATACATAGTTCAGTAGTTAAGATATTATGAATGTTGAAAATTTTCTTGAATTTTTTAAAAATATCACCATTGTTGTAAAACTATTCATTGGTTCTTTTTAAATGTTCAAGAATTTAAACAGTGGCAGGACATTTAAGTTAAAAGTAAGAATTATTTTAAAATGTTTATGACTTTTAAAAAATATCTCTGAATGGTTTATAAATGTTTGTGGATTTTTTTAACAAACTTTCCAGGACTTTAAAAAACATAAATAAAATGAGAAAATAGAATGGAAAGATAAATGTCGGTGCACTAGAGTTTTGGGGTTTTCTAGTGCCCCTTACTTGTTCACGGGCGGTCGAAGCCACACCCGCGGCAAGGCCCGCCAGGGGGCTGCAGGACGCAAGACAAAAGACGTCAAGGAAGTCAAGAAGGCATTCAAGCCATCAATCAGGACCGAAGGCTGGGACCCCGGCAAGATCTTGTCGGGATGGCCTACGGACCCCCGGCAAGACGAAGCCCCGGCACAAGCCAGGTGTCGCCCCACCTAGGCACGTGTCGAGGCGTCGGCGGTGGAAGGAGATAAGATGTGCCAATGGGACAGGGTCATGTCCCGTCCCGCAGACGGTCAGGGGCGCCTGACGGGGCATTAAATGCGCTTGTCTTACACCGTTATTGTTAGGTACGATAACACTGCAGCACTGTGCACCCCGTGCACGCACTGTACGCCACTCTTGGGATCCCTTTGTTCATATAAAAGGAGGCCCAAGGCGTTATGAGAGGAGACTTTTAGCTCCCATCTTCCCTAGCCCATTCTGCATGAGTAGCTGCTGTGTACTGTAGCGCTCCCAGAATCGGAGCTAGAACTCATCCAATACAACCAAGCAGGAGTAGGGTTTTACGCATCTTTGCGGCCCGAACCTAGGTAAAATTCCGCGCATTAACCATCAGATCTGCTCTCTCTGCGAGCCTTCTTCCCCGTCGAACCGTAAAGGGATCCCTCCGATCCGATAGATGTCGTTCCCCTGACATCTTTGGCGCGTCAGGTAGGGGGAAAAGGACGTGGACCTGATCTGGTGACTAGCGCTCCAGTTCCTTGATAATCATCATGACCATGACCCCCAAGAGGAAGGGTTTGACGGCGGTTGGTCCATCCACGTCCGCTCTTCCTGTAGCTACGCAGACAGGCGACTGTGTAGACATGGGTGGAGGAGGCGGAGGTTCATAGCTTCCGCGACGTTCCGATGATCAAGGCCAAGGAAGCGGCGACGCCTGCCACGGAGACGCTCATGGCGGCGGTGGGAACCCCGTGCCATGTGGTCTCAGGACGGGGTTGTACCACCCGAGGGCGGTACGGAGAACTCCGGGGACGAAAGGACACCTTCCAAGGCACCCACGCCGGCGCGTACGCCGTGACCTTCCCAGGACGCGCGCGAAGAGCAGCGCCGCGATGTTGGTGGCTCCCAACGTCCCCACGGAAAAGCTCTTGCGCATCGCTCGCAAGATGCGCGAGACCAGCATGCATGCCAGCATGCTAGTGGGAGTTGTGTGCAATCGCGGGACCGCAACGGAGCTCCTTCTAACACGGTTAGGAGTCAGAGCACCTCGCGCTCTTCGCGCCGTTCACTGCCGACCACGTCAGAAGAAGCAATGGCGCGAGCACAACTACTCCTGAACTTCCCTCCTGCTGCAGAGAAGCTCGATGAGTGAAGAGCCACCATTCAGAGCCTCCTCAGCCTCGCCGACAAGTTTCGATCTACCGAGCCGGCTCACACAAGTGGCGAGAAGGCCAGAGGCGATGCAACCATGGTACACTATCCTCCACAGCAACAACGCCGATCACCTACTCGACGGACCGACGCTTGCGATGGTTACTCGACGGTGTCGTCTGATTCACGGACTCGCCGCGATCAGCGTCAAGTTCTTCGAGAGCAAAGCAAAGAAGACGCTCGAACTACAATCGAGCATCGGCGGGAAGCACGCCATCAATGTGATAAACGCGTGGGACCCACTGTAGAGAAATCCGCACAAGGGTATCCTGTCAGCCTACCTTATGAGGTGGGTTGTACAGCATTTATCCGTGAACTGCGGTGAGTCCAGTGGCCTAACTCCCGAACGTTCAAGCAGAAGTCCTGGAGAAATATGACGGCAAGACTCACCAGTCAGAGTTCTTCAGCATCTACACCATTTCGGTGCAGGCTGCTGGGGCTCACGACGACAGGATACTCGCCAACTACTTCTCGTTGGTGCTTAAGCCCAACGTCAGGTTGTGGTTGATGCACTTGCCGGAAGGATCCATTTCTTCCTGGGCAGATCTGTGCCATGAGTTTGTTGGCGCCTTTATCGGAGGTCATCAAGCTCCTGGGCAGGAAAGTGATTTACATCTCATCCCCAGAAGGAGGGCGAGACTTTGCGCAAGTACATCTAGAGGTTCAGCCGCACACACCACAACATACCATACGTTCATCATGCTACTGTTATTAGCACGTTCCATCAAAACGTACTCAACCGGAGGACGCGGGAAGAGCTGGCGATGAACAAGGTCAGGGATGTTGCCAAGCTCTATGCTCTGGCAGATAAATGTGCTCGAGCTGAAGAAGGGAGGAGGCTCCCCGGCGAGGACGCTGGCGCAGGGGTCGACTCTCAGGATGAGGACACCACTGCCTCGACAACGAAAGGTCGGCGGCGTAATAGGAAGCACAAGGACAAGGCCGTGCTTTCCGTCGAGGGATCCGGCAACCTCGGCACCGCCAAGAAGGCCAAGGCTGGTGACCCCAGCAAGGATGTTGCCGGGTGCGCCTCCTGTCAGGCTTTGGCGGCTGCCGACAAGCCGGAAGGCTCCGTCGAGCAGTATTGCAAGATCCATCGCACCAAAGGCCACGATATCTAGGACTGCCGGCAAGTTGAGCAGCTTGACAAGAAGAAAAAAGCCGAGTACGAGAGGCGAGACAAGGAGAAGGGCCAGGATGGTGCGGAGGGGTCCGGCAAGAAGCACGGTGGCTGAGGAGGTCGTCGTGGCAAGGCCAAGCAACAAAAGGACCGGCTCACTCGTGGCTGCGACAAGCAAGAGGGTGATGATGATTTTGACGTTGAAGAATTCCAGAGAGCTACAGACGCCATGTGCGTCGACGGAGGTGCCTCGTTGCATTCTTCCCACCGCCAACTTAAACAGTGGGCGCGTGAGGTTAATGCGGCTGAGCCATCTGTCGGCACCCGGAAGCCTTTGAGATGGTCCAACACGCCTATCATTTTCGACGTTGAGGATCACCCTGATCGTGTAACTGTGGTTGGGTGTTTCTGTTGTTGGTCTCACCAACAATTCACAACCTCAAAGTGACGAAAATGTTAGTTGATGGTGGGGCCGGCTTGAACTTGATCTTGCCCGAGGTAATCAAGAGATTGCAAATTCCTGATGGAGATCTCGAAGAAACGGGCTCGTTTTAGGGGATCAATCTAGGAAGGAGCCAGCCAAAGGGAAAGATCACGCTTTCGGTGACATTTGGTAGAGATCTGAACTTCAGGACAGAGAAGGTTGTTTTCGACGTCGCCAAGATTCCATTGCCATACAATGGGATCCTTGGCCGTCCAGCATTGGCCAAGTTCATGGCAGCGTCGCACAACGCTTACAATTTATTGAAGATGCCCGGGAAGATGAGTGTCATCACTGTCAATTCCGACAAGAAGGACATGCTTATCTGCACCGATCAACTCTACCGGGAGGCAGTTGCAGCACTTGCCGCTGATACGTCTCCAACGTATCTATAATTTTTTATTGTTCCATGCTATTATATTATCTATTTTGGATGTTTTATATACATTAATATGCTATTTTATATTATTTTTGGGACTAACCTATTAATCTAGAACCTAGTGTCAGTTTCTGTTTTTTCCTTGTTTTTGAGAATTGCAGATAAGGAATATTGAACGGAGTCCAAATGGAATAAAACCTTCAGAATGATTTTGTCTGGAACGAAAGGAAAAACGATACTTGAGAACCAAGGTAGAGGAGCCACCATGGGGCCACAAGCCCTAGGGCCGCGCCTAGGGGGGTAGGGCGTACCGAGCAGGCTTGTGGGCCCACGGCAGCTCCCCTAACCCTAATCTTCGGCCTATAAATTCCCAAATATTCCATCATTATCAAAACAAGCCACGAAAATACTTTTCCGCCGCCAGAAGCCTCCATTCTCGAGAGATCCAATATTGGAGCCTTTTCCGTTAATCTGCCGGAGGGGGATCCGATCACGGAGGGCATCTACATCAACTCCATTGCCCGCCCTCCGATGATGCGTGGGTAGTTCACCACAGACCTTCGACTCCATAGCTAGTAGCTAGATGGCTTCTTCTCTCTCTTTTCTCTTCAATACCATGTTCTTCATGATCTTCGTGGAGATCTATCCGATGTAATACTCTTTTGCGGTGTGTTTGTCGAGATCCGATGAATTGTGGGTTTATGTTCAGATTATCCATGGATTATATTCGAGTCTTTTCTGAATTCTTATATGCATGATTTCATATCTTTGCAAGTCTCTTCAAGTTATTGGTTTGGTTTGGCCAACTAGATTGGTAATTCTTGCAATGAGAGAAGTGCTTAGTTTTGGGTTCAATCTTACGGTGTCCTCACCCAGTGAAAAACTAGGGGTAGCGACACACGTATTGTATTGTTGCCATCAAGAATAACAAGATGGGGTTTTCATCATATTGCTTGAGTTTATCCCTCTACATCATGTCATCTTACCTAATGCGTTAGTCTGTTCTTTATGAACTTAATACTCTAGATGCAGGTAGGAGTCGCTCGATGTGTGGAGTAATAGTAGTAGATGAAGAATCATTTCGGTCTACTTGACACGGACGTGTTGCCTATATGCATAATCATTGCCTTGGATATCTTCATAATTATTCGCTTTTCTATCAATTGCTTGACAGTAATTTGTTTACCCACCGTAATACTTGCTATCATGAGAGAAGCCTCTAGTGAAACCTATGGCCCCCGAGTGTATTTTCCATCTTATAATTTCAGATCTAAAACCAAAAATATCAAAAATACTTTGTTGCATTACTTTTACCTATTGTTTTATTTTCCTTTTAAGCAATCTATCTCTATCAAATCTCGTCCTTGCAAGTAACCTTAAAGGGATTGACAACTCCTTTATAGCGTTGGGTGCAAGAGTTTGATTCTTTGTGTAGGTACACCTATTGGGGACTTGCTTGTATATCCTACTGGATTGATACCTTGGTTCTCAAAAACTGAGGGAAATACTTATCTACTTTGCTGCATAAACCGTTCCTCTTCACGGAAACCAACGCATGCTCGAGAAGTAGCAAGAAGGATTTCGGGCGCCGTTGCCGGGGAGATCTACATCAAGCCTACCAAGTACCCATCACAAACTCATATCTTGAATTTACATTATTTTCCATTTGCCTCTAGTTTTCCTCTCCCCCACTTCTAAAACAATTTTCAGAAAATACCAAAAAGATTTGCGTTTTATTCGCCCTTCTTTCGTTTGCCTTTTGTTTGCTTGTGTTGCCATGTGACTCCTATTTGCTTGCATCTTCGCTTGCTAAAAATCTATTGATATGGATCCTCATCCACTTGCTAATCTTTTCAAAAGACTAAATTATGATGTACCAATTGCTAGTGAGTTGAGTGAACTTGATTATCTCTATGAAGTTTTGTTTGAAAATCATGAATCTAAAAATTTTGATGAAGAAGAAAAATATAAAGTGATTCATGATATCTCCTTGAATGAAAAACATGATTGCCATGTTATTAATATGAATTCTTTGAATATCCATGATGCTAATGATATGCAAAACCACAAGCTTGGGGATGCTATGCTTGATGAAGATGATATTTTTTGTTCCCCAAGTTTTGGTGATGACACATATGCTATAATTGATGATGAGAAGAATGCTTTGTGTGATAGTTATATTGTGAGATTCCTTCAAGATGTTACTGAAAGTTACTATGACAGAGGAACATATGCTTTTACATATTGCAATAATATCAAGTTTCCTCTCTATGTGTTCAAAGTATGTAAGTTATGCTTGTTTTGCCTTCCTATGGTAGTTGATTTTTGTTCCCATAATTTGTTCGCTCACAAAATCCCTATGCATAGGAAGTGGATTAGAATTAAATATACTTGCCATATGATTCATGATGTTACTATTGTTGCAAATATGAATTATGTGCCCGTAGATTTCATTGTTCTCGATATAGATTGCAATCCTACATGTCATATTATTCTTGGTAGACATTTCCTTAGAACGATTGGTGCAATTATTGATATGAAGGAAGGGAATATTGGATTCCAATTTCCATTAAGGAAAGGCATGGAACACTTTCCTAGAAAGAAAATAAAATTACCATATGAATCTATCATGAGAGATACTTATGGATTGCATACCAAAGATGACAATACCTAGATCTATTGCGTTTTGCCTAGCTAGGGGTGTTAAACAATAGTGCTTGTTGGGAGGCAACCCAATTTTATTTTTCTTTCTGCGTTTTTTCTTATGTTTTGGTGTGTTTAGAACATTATTACTTCTGTAGTAATTGTGTTTTTGTGTTTTAATTAGTGTTTGATCCAAGTAAAACCTTTGGGGTGATCTATGGTAGTTGTTGATTTGATCTTGCTGAAAAACAGAAACTTTTGCGCTCAGTCCAGGAATTTTCTAAATTTTTCAGAGCGTCGAATTGATCTGAAATTTTTACACAAGATTGATATACAAATTTTCCTAATTTCCCTAATTTTTAGAGTTCCAGAAGTATTTGAAGTTTACGGATTGCTACAGACTGTTCTGTTTTTGATAGATTCTGTTTTCTTTGTGTTGTTTGCTTATTTTGATGTATCTATGGGTCATATCGGGGGGTATGAGTCATGGAAAAGTTAGAATACAGTAGGTATTACACAAATACAAATAAATAAGTAGTTTACAACAGTACCTAAAAGTGGTGATTTATCTTTTTATACTAATGGATCTCATGAGTTTTCTGTTGAGTTTTGTGTTGTGAAGTTTTCAAGTTTTGGGTGAAGATTTGATGGACTATGGAATAAAGAGTGGCAAGAGCCTAAGCTTGGGGATGCCCAAGGCAACCCAAGCCATATTCAAGGATATCAAAAAATCTTAAGCTTGGGGATGCCTTGGAAGGCATCCCCTCTTTCATCTTCAATCCATCAGTAAATTTACTTAAGGCTATATTTTTATTCACCACATGATATGTGTTTTGCTTGGAGCATCTTGTATGATATGAGTATTTTCTTTTTAGTTTTACACAATCATCCTTGCTGTACACATCTTTTGAGAGAGACACGCTAAATCGTGAATTTATGAGAATACTCGATGTGCTTCACTTATATCTTTTGAGCTAGGCAATGTTGCTTTAGTGCTTCACTTATATCTTTTTAGAGCATGGTGGTGTTATATTTTATAGAAACTATTGAACTCTTGTTCCTCACTTATATTATTTTGTGAGTTTCTTAAAACAGCATGGTAATTTGTTTAGGTTATGAATTTAGTCCTAATATAATGGGCATCCAAGAGGGATATAATAAAAACTTTCATATTAAGTGCATTAAAAACTATGAGAAGTTTGATTCCTTGCATATAGTTTTGAGATAATAGAGACGGTAATATGAGAGTCATGCTAGTTAGTAGTTGTGCATTGGAAGAGATAATTGTGTTAAAGCTTGTGATTCACGTAGCATGCTCGTATGGTGAACCGTTATGTAATGAAGTCGGAGCATGATTTGTTTAATGATTGTCGACCTTTGTGTGAGGGTCGGGAGTGCGTGATGGTTAACTCCTACCAATCTCTCCCCTAGGAGCATGCGTCTAATGCTTTGTTTCATAACTAATATACTTTTGCAATAAGTATGTGAGTTCTTTATGACTAATGTTGGGTCCATGGTTTATACGCACTCTCACCCTTCCATCTTTGCTAGCCTCCGTAGTACCACACAACTTTCGCCAGTACATCAAACCCTCCTTCCTCAAAACAGCCACCATATATTCCTCAAAACAGCCACCATACCTACCCATTATGGCATTTCCATATCCATTCCGAGATATATTGCCATGCAACTTCCACCATGTAGTTTTTTTATGACTTGCATCATCACTTCATATTGCATATAGAGTCATATTTTTTCATAGGAATCGAGTTGTAATTTCTTTTTCTTTTGAGTTATAAGTAAATAAAAGTGTGATGATTTTTCATTAATAGAGCATTTTCCCGTGAGAGAAAAGGATGATGGAATCCATGACTCCCTCACAAGTTGGGATGAGTATCCGGACTTTAGAAAATATAAAAGAGTCCAGCGAAGCCCAAACAAAAAAATAAAAGAGGCCAAAGAAGCCCACCAAAAAATAGAAAAAAATAAAAAAGAAAAAAATAGAGAAAGAGAGAAGGGACAATTGCTACTACATTTTTACACACTTCCGCTTCAAAGTAGCACCATGATCTTCATGATAGAGAGTCTCCTATTTTGTCACTTTCATATAACTAGTGGATATTCATTTTGCACGACCACTTAGTTTTATTTTTAAGCTTTCATACACTTATAGATCTAAGTGCATTTGTTGCATGGAAATCCCTACTCACTCACATTGATATCTATTGATGGGCATCTCCATAGCCCGTTGATACGCCTAGTTGATGTAAAACTATCTTCTGCTTTTTCTCCTTGCACCTCCTCAATATTATATTCCACCTATAATGCTACATCCATGGCTCATGCTCATGTATTGCGTGAGAGTTGAAAAGGTTTGAGAACACCAAAAGTGTGAAACAATTGCTTGACTTGTTCATCAGGGTTGTGCATGATTTAGATACTTTGTGTGGGGGAAGATGGAGCATAGCCAGACCATATGATTTTTTAGGGATAACTTTGTAAGGCCATGTTATTTCGAAAGAACACGACTATCTTGTTGGTGTGCTTCAAGTATTACTGTTTTTATGTCAATATTAGACTATTGTTTTGAATCTTACGGATCTGAATATTCATGCCACAATAAAGAATATTACATGGATAAATATGTTAGGTAGCATTTCAGATCAAAAATTCTATTTTTATCATTTACCTACTCGAGGATGAGCAGGAATTAAGCTTGGGGATGCTGATACGTCTCCAACGTATCTATAATTTTTTATTGTTCCATGCTATTATATTATTTGTTTTGGATGTTTTATATGCATTAATATGCTATTTTATATTATTTTTGGGACTAACCTATTAATCTAGAGCCTAGTGCCAGTTTCTGTTTTTCCTTGTTTTTGAGAATTGCAGATAAGGAATATTAAAAGGAGTCCAAATGGAATCAAACCTTTGGAATGATTTTTTCTGGAACAAAAGGAAAAGACGAGACTTAAGAAGCAAGGCAGAGGAGGCACCGTGGGGCCACAAGCCCTAGGGCCGCGCCTAGGGGGGCAGGGAGCGCCAGGCAGGCTTGTGGGCCCACGGAAGCTCCCCTAACCCTAATCTTCAGCCTATAAATTCCCAAATATTCTATCATTATCGAAACAAGCCACGAAAACACTTTTCCGCCGCCAGAAGCCTCCGTTCCCGTGAGATCCAACCTTGGAGCCTTTTCCCGTAATCTGCCGGAGGGAGATTTGATCACAGAGGACATCTACATCTACTCCATTGCCCCTCCGATGATGCATGTGTAGTTCACCACAGACCTTCGGGTCCATAGCCAGTAGCTAGATGGCTCCTTCTCTCTCTTTGCTCTACAATACCATGGTCTTCATGATCTTGATGGAGATCTATCCGATGTAATACTCTTTTGCGGTGTGTTTGTCGAGATCCGATGAATTGTGGGTTTATGTTCAGATTATCCATGAATATTATTTGAGTCTTTTGTGAATTCTTATATGCATGATTTCATATCTTTGCAAGTCTCTTCGAGTTATTGGTTTGGTTTGGCCAACTAGATTGGTAATTCTTCCAATGAGAGAAGTGCTTAGTTTTGGGTTCAATCTTGCGGTGTCCTCACCTAGTCACAAAGTAGGGGTAGCGAGGCACGTATTGTATTGTTGCCATGAAGGATGACTAGATGGGGTTTTCATCATATTTCTTGAGTTTATCCCTCTACATCATGTCATCTTACCTAATGCGTTACTCTGTTCTTTATGAACTTAGTACCCTAGATGCAGGCAGGAGTCGGTTGATGTGTGGAGTAATAGTAGTAGATGAAGAATCATTTCGGTCTACTTGACACAGACGTGATGCCTATATGCATAATCTTTGCCTTGGATATCTTCATAATTATTCGCTTTTCAATTGCTCGACAGTAATTTGTTTACCCACCGTAATACTTGCTATCATGAGAGGAGCCTGTAGTGAAACCTATGGCCCCGGGTCTATTTTCCATCTGATAATTTTAGATCTAAAACCAAAAATACCAAAAATACTTTGTTGCATTACTTTAACCTATTGTTTTACTTTCCGTTTAAGCAATCTATCTCTATTAGGTCTCATCCTTGCAAGTAACCTTAAAGAGATTGACAACCCCTTTATAGTTTGATTCTTTGTGTAGGTACACCTATTCGGGACTTGCTTGTATCTCCTACTGGATTGATACCTTGGTTCTCAACAACTTAAGGAAATACTTATCTACTTTGCTGCATCAACCGTTCCTCTTCACAGAAACCAATGCATGCTCGAGAGGTAGCAGCCGCCAAGGCACTTGCTCGTGTCACTGAAACTCCCGGGAGGAAGAAGCCCGGCAAGACCTCTAACACAAACTCCGACAAGCGCACTTCCTCGGAGTGCTGCGCTCCTATTGAGGACGTGCTAGAGAGTTCCACCAGTAAGAGCAAGAAGTCCAAGGCAGCTCCACCAAAGACTAAGAAGGTGCCCGCCGAGGATGGTACGGGAGGAACTTTCACCATAAGTTCCACCCTTGACGACAAATAGTGTTGGGGATATAACCCCACGGTGAGACCTGCCCAGAAGGCTTGTATACTGGCCCAAGAGTGAGCCGTAAAGACTGTAGGGCCCAAGAAGCTTAGCGGCTTGACAGGATGGGCCGGTGGGTGGCCCGTATGAGAAGACCCAGGCGTGTAAGCCGCACGGGGACAACTTGGTCAGGATAGGCAAGAGAAGATAGAGGTAGACTCGCACATGTAATGAGAGTCGGCCAAAACTTGTATGACCCGTGGTATTGACCTCTTATATAAAGGCAAGACCCGGGGCAATTTAGGGATGAGGTGATGGAAATCTAGGTCAAGCAATAGCTCCCTTGTAATCGATACATCAAGCAATACAAGCACAAAGCAGGACGTCGGCTATTACCTCAACTTGAGGGGATGAACCTGGGTAAACTCGTGCCCTCGTCCCAACCAACCCCTTTGAGTCTATCATGTTAGCAATGGCCTCGAACCCAAGTTCGTTCACCCGGACATCTGCCGTGATAAAACCACGACAGTTGGCGCCCACCGTGGGGCACGCGCTCGGTGGTGTTGAGTTCTCAAAGGGATCTCTCCCAGGTCTCGAGGGATACATGGTTGGAAGGATAAGCAAGAGCTGCCACGGCCGGCTCTACATCGACGGCACCGGCTGGGGGCTCGATGCCGACTCTGTGGAGTATGGATTCCGCGTTCCTTTTGGTGGGATTCACGTTTTTATCGGAAGAACTGATGGATCTACACCCGGGCCGGACGTCTGCACCCACGTTGTCGAGCCATCTCGGCGTGCACAACCCGCCCGGGAGGTGCAGCCCGCCCTGTTGATCTGGGCCGGAGGCACGTCTTCGTGGCCTTTACTAAAGGCATGGATCTGGAAGCTTTCGGCTCGTGGGAAACTCTTGTCTGTTCGGGAGACGAATCTTCAAGCGGAGAGATGGAATCAATTTATCAGCTTCACAACGGCAGGCTAGGGGGCTATGATGAGCTTTCCCTTGAGTTAGACCATTTTGAAGCGGACGCTTTTGGGCCGCCGGCTCACGCAGCTGTATTCATGGTGGGGCCGGCCCTAGGCACGAGCAGTGCAGCCGGCAGAGCGGCAACCTCAGGAGGTGACCTGCCGCCGTTGGCGCAAGTTTTTCTGGATTTGGTGAACGAGCTTACGGCCCTGATGGCCACCAAAGTTACACCAGATAATCAGGCAGCCCTGAACTTAGAGATTATGAGGCCCAAGGACCGGATGGCGGAGGAGCAGCAGAGGATAGCTGACCTAAAAGCCCAGATAGAGGAAGAGGCAGAACATATTAAAACGGACGCTCTCCGCCTCGGGCTGGAGCAGCAATCGGCGGTTGCAGTACATCGAAGGAGGCATCAATCTCATTTGCCTGAACGGTATGAGGCTAGGAACCTCTTCAATACACCCGGAATGGGACGAGCCGCGGACGCGCCCGAAAGCCGCCTGGCGGCTCGACCGACGTTTCACCCGGCCCGACGAAACCAGGCCTCACCAGAGGTTTTTCCAACACCGACGGGTCATTATCCTAACCCGCCCGAGAACATGGTGGCGATGGCCACCCAAATTGAGATGATTCCTATTCTGGATGAAGCGCCTTTTGCGGAAGAGGTGCGGAATGCCATTGGATACTTGCAGACGGTGATGGCTCAGCAGGAGAGGTACACTAATAGCCGGAGCCACGTTCATTCAACACCTCTCCCCAGCCAGAGCTTTTGCCGGCGCTATGAGTTGCCGGCAGTTTCCAGCAGTGACTGGCGGAGAGCACCTCCGGGGGACGATCAGGCAGATCTGGATGCGCAAGCGCTCGTGAACCGGGCAAGGAACCAGCAACAGGCGCCCGTTGTAGCCGCGGCGACTCACTAGGAGCCCGCGCCTTCTGTATCAGTAGGAGCTGGAGTAACTGCCAGGGCCGTGGGGGTGCCATGTTTATCGCCGGCTCTGCGAAGTGAACGGTTGCCGAAGGATTTTAAGGGGCGTCGCCAGGTTCCAAATTACACTGCTGATTTGCCTCCAGAGGCATGGGTCGAGAGTTATGAGCTGGCTATGGAGATATTAGATGTCAGTGAGGTGGTGTGCACTAAATACTTTATCATGATGCTTGAAGGTCCGGCTCGCACGTGGTTGAAAGGGTTGCCTCCCAATACAATCAGTTCGTGGGCCGAGTTAAGGGCAAGGTTCATCAAAAATTTCCAAGGAACTTGCAAACAGCCTATGAGCATCGTGGATCTTGATCACTGTGTCTAGCAGGAGGGTGAGTCAGCTCATCATCGGGTCCGGCGGGTGTCAGCCATCATCCATTCATCTGAGTAGATCACGACAGCCCAAGCCATGCTCATTTTAGAGAAAAATTGTCACTTCGTTCCACTGAAGCAGAAACTTGGCTGGCTCAAGCGTATGTGTCAGGATATGGGAGAGCTCATGACGACTCTTACGAAGTATGCCGACTCTAATAACATGAAGGACCCAGGCTCAGATGAGGAGAAAGCCGGGCAAGGAAAGAAAAACAATCAAGGAAAAGGTGCGGTTAATAATAGTAATCAGAACAAGCGGAGGAATCCCGATGGCAGTATGGAGCTGGTAGCCAATGCAAGTACTGGCCAGAGTCCTCCCAAGGGCAATGGGAAGTTCAGGCCATCTTTTAATAAGAACAGGACTCCCTTCAATTTGGAGGAGGCGCTCAAGAAGCCCTGTCCAGAACACAGCCAGCCCGGCAAACCTTCGTCGCACATGTGGGGTGATTGCCACTTCATGCAGAAGTTAAAGAATTATTATACATGACCCAATGACCGGGGCGGTGGTCTGCCCGGTGGCTCAGGAGATGGTGGGTCAGGAGCCGGGTTTGGATCCGGCGGCTCAGGGTCTGGTCATCATGGTCAAGGGGATCAAGGAGGGCATCCACAGCACTCTGATAATAACAACCAGCAACAGGATAACCAGTCTGGGTATCGCAATAATCCGAAGCAGCTCAGCTCAGGCCAATATCATGTTTTCACGACCGGTCTTAACAAGCGGGATCGGAAATTATGCAGGCGGGCGGTTCATGCAGCTGCGCCGGCTCTGCCATGGTACTTAAAGTGGTCTGAATATGACATAACTTGGAGCCGGGAAGATCACCTGCCTCGTGTTGATGACCCGGGGCGGCTGGCTTTGGTGGTTGCCCCCCATGTAGGGGGTTATATGTTGAACAAGGTTCTTATGGATGGAGGCAGTAGTATCAACATCCTTTATTATGACACCTTCCGACGAATGAACTTGCTTGACAAGGATCTTAAGCCTTCATCCACTGTCTTTCATGGTGTGGTGCCCAGCAAGTCGGCCTATCCAGTGGGCAGAATTTCTTTGGAGGTTGCCTTGGGGGATGAATATAACTACAGGGTGGAGTCCTTGTGGTTTGAAGTAGTCAAGATCAAGAGCCCTTATCATGCGTTGTTTGGACGGCCGACTTATGCTAAGTTCATGGCTAGGCCCTGCTACGTATACTTGCAGCTTAAGATACCCGGGTTGAAGGGCACTATTACCGTTCATGGTGACCAGAATACGGCCATTGAGTGTGAAGAAGGAGACATGGCTTATGCAGAGGCCAGTTGCGCTCAGGAGGAACTTAAGTTCTGTAAGGAGAATGTTGATCCGGAGGATATGACGCCGCTAAAAAAGCCCACAACGGAGGCTGAGCCGCCCCTTAAGTTTTCGGTGGATGACACCAAGGCAATCGACTTCACTCCGGGCGACTCATCCAAACAGTTCATCATTGGGGCTCATATGGATCCCAAATAGGAAAGCGTGCTCATCGAATTCATCCGTGAGAATCGGGACATCTTTGCATGGAAACCTTCTGACATGCCGGGTGTTCCAAGAGAGTTCGTTGAGCACAATCTTAATGTGGATCCCAAGTTTAAACCAATCAAGCAGTTTCTACGGCGGTTCAATGAGGAGAGGCGGAAGGCCATTGGGGAAGAGGTCACCCAGCTCTTAGCAGCGGGTTTCATCGTTGAGGTTTTTCACCCGGAATGGCTTGCCAACCCAGTGCTGGTGCTTAAAAACAACGGCATGTGGCGGATGTGTGTGGATTACATGGACCTTAACAAGGCTTGTCCGGTTGACCCCTTTGCTCTCCCGTGTTTTGATCAAATTATTGATGCCACGGCGAGTTGCGAAAGCCTGTGCTTCCTAGATGCATATTCAGGATATCATCAGATCAAGATGGCAGTTAAGGACCAAGAGAAGACGGCTTTTATTACGCCTTTTGGAGCCTTCTGTTATGTATCTATGCCTTTCGGGCTCAAGAGTGCCCAAGCAACTTATCAGCGTTGTGTGCAGAATTGTCTCCACAGTCAGATCGGGCGCAACGTCCATGCTTACATGGATGATATTGTGATCAAATCAAGGAAGAAGGAGACCCTTTTGGATGATTTAAGGGAAACTTTTGACAATCTTCGGGTCTATAAGATGATGCTTAACCCAACCAAATGCGTTTTTGGTGTTCCGGCTGGCAAGCTCTTGGGATTTCTGGTTTCTGAGCGTGGCATTGAGGCTAACCCGGATAAAATCAAGGCTATCACCTCTCTAGCAGAGCTGACCTATGTTAATGACGTTCAACGTCTGGCCGGGCGTATTGCTGCATTAAGCCGGTTCATAAGCCGCCTTGGTGAGAAAGCAATTCCTCTGTATCAGACGATGAAAAAGACAGACAATTTTGTCTGGAGTAAGGCGGCGGGTGAAGCGTTGGAGACGCTCAATAAACAACTCACTGAGCTGCCGGTGTTGGCTGCTCCGGCTGAGAAAGAACCTTTGCTCTTATATGTGGTGGCTAACAACCGGGCAATCAGTGCCGCAATTGTGGTCGAACGCAAGGAGGCTGGGAAGGAGTATCCAGTTCAAAGGCCAGTTTATTATATCAGTGAGGTCCTGACCGAATCCAAACAGAGATATCCACATTGGCAGAAGCTGGTATATGGGGTGTTCATGGCCAATCACAAGTTAAAGCACTATTTCTTAGGGCATCCAATCACAGTGGTCAGCTCTGCTCCGTTGGGGGACTTAATTCAGAATAGGGAAGCCACCGGTAGGATCGCTAAGTGGGCATTAGATCTGGGACCTTTTAATTTAACTTACATGCCTCATAAGGCCATCAAATCCCAGGCCCTTGTGGATTTTATAAACGATTGGACAGAGTGTCAAGCTCCTGAGGAAAAGCCGGATAACACATACTAGACTATACATTTTGATGGATCCAAGCAGTTGGAAGGATTAGGAGCAGGAGTCGTTTTAACATCTCCCAAAGGGGATAAATTTTGTTATGTGCTCCGGCTGATGTTCCCTTGCACTAACAATACGGCTGAATATGAGGCCCTGCTTCATGGTCTCAGAATAGCCAAGGAGATGAATTTAAGCCAGGTAAGGTGTTTGGGTGACTCAAATCTTGTGGCTCAGCAAGTTTCAGGCACGTGGGATTCCAAGGACCCGCGCATGGCGGCTTATCGACAGGTGGTGGATATCATTGCTGGTCACTTCAAAGGTTATATGGTAGATCATATTAACCATCGTCGGAATGAGGTAGCAGATGCCTTATCACGGTTAGGCTCTCAGCTAAAGTCGGTGCCGCCCAATATCTTTTTGGATGTTTTATATCACCCGACTGTCAAGTTGCCTTGAGAGGAAGATTTGGTTGTCCCTGACCCGGAGGGCAATTGGTGGTGGCTCTGCATGCTATTCCAGATTGGACCGTGCCTTACTTGGCATACTTGACTAAGGGCGACTTACCTGATGATGCAAATTTAGCCAGACAGATCACCCAGCGGTCTAACTCGATGACAATAATTAATGGTGAGTTGCACAAGTGCAGCGTGACCAGGTTTTTTTAGCGTTGTGTCTCACTAGAGGAAGGTCAGGAAATTTTGAATGAAATTCACGCTGGAGATTGCGGACATCACGCCGGTTCAAAATCTTTAGTAGCCAAGGCATTCCGGCACGGTTTCTTCTGGTTGACGGCTCACAAAGATGGAGAGGATCTGGTCCGCAAGTGTGACGGATGTCAAAAGTTCGGCCGGCGTGCTCACGTTCCGGCTCAAGAGTTGCGCATGATACCAATTACTTGGCCATTTGCAGTCTGGGGGCTTGATATGGTAGGACCTTTCAAGATATCCAAGGATAAGAAAACACACCTCTTGGTGGCGGTTGATAAGTTTACCAAATGGGTAGAGGCTGAGCCGATCAGCAAGTGTGATGCGGCGACGACGGTTTAGTTTGTTAAGAAACTGATCTACCGTTTTGGTTACCACCATAGCATCATCACTGACAATGGCACAAATTTGTCAAAGGGGACTATGAAAAAATTCTGCGACGAAGAGCATATCCGGCTTGATGCATCAGCAGTTGCTCATCCAAAGTCCAATGGTCAGGCGGAGCATGCCAATCAAGAAATCTTGAGAGGTATCAAGCCACGGCTCATGGTTCATTTATAACGAACGCCCGGTTGTTGGGTAGAAGAGCTGCCCTCCGTCTTATGGAGTATCAGAACTACCCCAACAGATCCACAGGGTATACACCTTTCTTCATGGTTTACGGTGCCGAGGCCGTATTGCCAAGCGACATCCGACATGACTCGCCACGAGTGGCGGCTTACGTTGAGACGGATGATGAGATGGCACGTCAGGACGCGTTGGATGCTTTGGAAGAGGAACGAGAGCTGGCGGCTGCTCGTTCGGTGATTTATCAACAAGACCTGCGCCGCTATCATAGTCGCAGGGTTAAGACCCGGACGTTTCAAGAGGGCGGCTTAGTTCTACAGCTAATTCAAGACCAGACAGATATGCATAAATTATCTCCTCCATGGGAAGGGCCTTTTTTGGTCAGCCGAAATCTCAACAACGGGTCGTATTACCTCATTGACATCCGGGATGACTCAAACACTTCGGGTCAGGAGACTCGCCGGCCATGGAACATAGCGCATCTACGGCCTTACTACACTTAAAGGTTGTTGAGAGTCATCACTGTACATTATCATTGTATATATCATATTTGTAAATGAAATAGCATCCCCGCAAGACGGGGCCTTTACCATGTCGCACATCCTTGTTAATGCGAGAACATTGGCTGTCGAAGGGGGCTTCTTACCTTCGGGTATCGCTTATCTCACCCTAATAGCCGGCTTTATGCCATCTCCGGTTAACAAGATTAACCACGGTTGTCGAAGGGGGCTTCTTACCTTCGGGTATCGCTTATCTCACCCTAACAGCCGGCTTTATGCCATCTTCGGTTAACAAGATTAACCGCGGTTGTCGAAGGGGGCTTCTTACCTTCGGGCATCACTTATCTCACCCTAACAGCCGGCTTTATGCCATCTCCGGTTAACATGATTAACCGCGATTGTGGAAGGGGGCTTCTTACCGACGGGTTCGCTTATCTCACCCTAACAACCAGCTTTATGCCATTCCAGTTGACATGTCAGCTACGACTGTCGAAAGGGGCTTCTTACCTTCGGGTATCGCTTATCTCACCCTAACAGCCGACTTTATGCCATTTCCGGTTAACATGATTAACCGCGGTTGTCGAAGGGGGCTTCCCACCTCCGGGTGTAGCTTATCTATCCCTAACAACCGGCTTTGTTCCATTCCAGTTGACATGTCAGCTGTAGCTATCGAAGTGGGCTTCTTACCTTCGGGTATCGCTTATCTCATCCTAACAGCCGGCTTTATACCATTTCCGGTTAACAGGTTAACCGCGGTTGTCGAAGGGGGCTTCCCACCTTCGGGTGTAGCTTATCTATCCCTAACAACCGGCGTCCGCGCCAGAAATGTTGACAAGTCAACATAACCATACAGGGGGCTTCCTGCCCTACGGGTGAAGCTTCTCAAACCTTCTCGGCCGGCTCTGAAGCCTAGCAAAGAATTCTATCAAACACTTTGGGAAGACACAGCATCTTTGGGTTATGCTTTTAAGCCACCCTCCTAATGGTGTGAAGGTACATTTAACATGCAGAAAGCTAAGCTATGAAGAGCCGGTAGGGCATACAATAATAAGGACAAGGAAAATGGAACGTATCTATTTTTCAATCCGGACTTTCATAGGTGTGCAAAAGAACTAATTCAAGAACGACAAAAGTTGTTATTATAGATGCTCTCTGTGGAGCCCAAAAATATCATCAGGTTTTTACGTCACCCACGGCGGGTCATGGAAAGCCGGTTATTTCGAATTTCTACAAAGCAATCAACTGGCTAGCGGATCATCCTGCTCCGGCTCTTCCGTTGTCTTGATCTGGAGATTATCCAAGTCCCAATTGCAGTCGGTTAAAGATGCAAAAATTCCTTCTTCAAAGAAGGGGGACGGGTCAAGGTCAGAAGCAAAGAGAGTCTTACTGCAGGCGGGTGTCAGATCCCGGGATTCAAATAGCGGACCACAGATTCTCTTTTGGTCAGCGCTGTAAGCCGCTTGGTAAGTCGCCAAGTTAACCTCTTCTGCTAAAATGGAAGCTAAGACTTTGGACTCTTTTATGCACCGCGCATAGTCAGCATCAGTGAACTCAGAGCCGTCGTCCTTCTTGGAGGGAAACCTATCCATCAATTCAGCCGGCGTAAGCTCTGGAGCAAACGCCAAGGCCCGGCTTATGGCCGCAATTGCCCCCTAGCGGGCGGCTGACTTCTTCAGTTCCATGATCTGCTTGGGCATCGTGGACAAGAGCTCCAAGACACCTTTGAGAGCTGAGGGAATATTTTCTTTATATTGCAGGGCTTTGATGGTGCATACTGCGCCACAGTAGAGCTGCTCGATCAAGGTGTATATGGCCTTCAGAGGCAGCAGACTATCGGAGGCAAGTTGGCGGCTCCTAGGGCCTGCATAAGATGGAGGCCTCGTTATAAATCGCTAGCACAAGTTTAAAAATTGGATCAAGCCAAGCTATTAGAAAATTACCAAAGAGGGCAACCGCCATTTTTGTGATGTGGCGCTTCAAAGATTGCAGCTCGTCGGATACGATCATGAGCCGATGATCGACATCATCCGCCCGTTTAGTCAATATTGCTTTTACCGCTTCAGCAGATTCCTTTAAGGCGGTGAAGTCAGCTTTGGTCTTCTCTAGCTCTTCGGCAAGGCGCCGGCATGTTTCATCAACTTCGCTTCGGGCGGCTTACTGAGTAGCTAAGTTTGCTTTCAAGCTAGCCAATTCTCACCCGGCTTCGGTTAAGGCTTCCTGCGACATATTAAAAATATGAAATGTATCAGCAAGTCTCAAACAGATTGCAGGCAATATGCATGACACTTGGGGGCTAATGTTCATTTTCAAGATAGTTTTCGACTCAAACCTGGAAAAGATTGAACCGACCCTTGGGGGCTAACATTGGCTCTATTAAGCTATCTTCTATGAAGTCCTGACTCAACCTTGGAAAAGATTGAGCCGGCCTTTGGGGGCTAACATTGGCTCTATTAATCTATCTTCTATGAAGTCCCAACTCAACCTTGGAAAAGATTGAGCCGACCCTTGGGGGCTAACATTGTCTCTGTTATTCCCTTTCAGGAAGTTTCTGGCTAAAAAAATTCAGTTATTGAGCCGGCCCTTGGGGGCTAGGACAATGATTTGACATCAAGATTAAGTAAATTGAGGCTTACATATTACATATGTCTACTCTTGCTAAGATGGAAGAGCCGGATTATTATCAGTCAATATTAACCCGGACCTTGGGGACTAGGTAAGGATATAAGGAGGAAAAGGGAATACCTCATGTTTTTTCTTCATTAAGATAACTAGCTTCAGCTCCAGATCCCGGCTTATGGACAGCCAGTTCATGTAGCTGGCATGAAGTTCATCAGCCGTCATCTTCTCCAAAGCAGGGAGTTCAAACTCAAGCTTCCTGGAAGCCTCAGCCATTTCACTATGCTTGGTTAGGATGTGAGGTGAAGGAGAATGCAAGCCGGCGCCAGTAATCTCGACGTCTGGAGCGACGGTATCATCAGCAGCTTTAGCAAGGCTCGGCAGCTTGGAAAGGTCCCTTTGTGGGCTCTCGGGAATAATGTCATCAGCTGCCAGCTCTGCAGAAGTCGCTGGGTGGTCCGGTTGAGCAAGCTCCGGTTCTTGAGTAGCGGGGCCAGGGGCGGACTTGTTGGTTTTCCTCCGCTTAGCTTGAGCCCTAGAAAAGACATGAAAGCCAGAATTTAAGGGTTACAACCGCCGAAGAGCCGAGTGTAAAGGATACAAGATACTTACAGCGGATTAATTTTCAGAGGTGGAAGAGCGGTAACCGTAGAGTCGCCGGAGGAAGGTGATCTCTGTGAGATAGTTCAGAGGATATAAAAGAAAATGTTGAGACTATAAAGGAAAGCTAATAAAATCAAACAGAGATATATACCTCTGCGGGGCGTTTCTTCTGAGCCGGGGAGTTAGGCAACCCGGACATAAGATCAGTAGAGCCGGCGCTTCGGGTCTGATGGTGGTCGACTTGCTATTGCTTTTTCGAAAGAATTTAAGGGTCCAAATAAGCAATAGGATGAGAAAGGGGAATTTTCCGAACAACCCGTCGTATCTTCTGGGGTACAAAACATTCTGAGTCGGATGAAATATAAGTTACCTCCGGAGCGTTGGCGCGGCTCGTCTCTACCTCGTCTTGTGAATAAATTGTTGTCAGTAAGGTGAATGATGAGGTTACAGAAAATAGTCAAAACTATACCTCTAAGCCGGATGATTCCGGCTGGTCAAACCATTCCTCTTGAGGGGTGGTCTTCTTCGTCCTTCTGACCGGGGCCTTCTTCTTGCTTTTCTTCAGAGGAGGAATATACTTCTTCTTCCAGAAGTCGGAGTCAGCCTGAAAAGGGAGGTCAGATAATAGCAATGAATTGACAAGTCGCCTTACATAAAAAGAAGGGACAATGAAGAATCGCCTTATGTCTGGGCCGGATTAATGGCGCTGAAAGGTGCTAGTCCAATATTGCTACAAGCTCATGACGTTTCATGAACAAGACTCCGGATGACGGTGATAATATCGTCTTCGGTTAAAGTTGTCCGGCTGAAGCATAGGGAACCATCATACTTGCTAGGGTATTCGCACATGAGGCGGCTTCTCAAGCTCAAAGGCATGATTCTCCAGGAGATCCAGCAGCGGATCAAGTCCAAACCCATCAATCCATTGGCCATGAGGGCTCTAATCTTGGCGTGAGCCGGCTCGTGCCGTGCACGTTCAGAAGTTGATAGCCGGCCAGGAAGCCCAGAAGTTGTCTTGAGCCGGGAGGGGCGATAACCTGGCAGCGGATGTTCACCCTCCGGGGAAGTATCCTTGCAGTAGAACCAAGTCTTATTCCAATCCTTTGGATGACTCGGCATTGGTATAGCCGGAAAGTTAATGTCCCGGCACCTGTGAATGGAAATTCCACCAAGTTCTATGCTCGGGCCGGCTTTTACTTCAGTTTGCCGGTTCACATAAAAGAATTCTCGGAATAGACCTACAGACGGCTGAGTCTGCAGATAGACCTTGCTGAGCACTTGGAAGTTGCAGATGTTTGAGACGGAGTTAGGGGCAAGGTCTTGAGGATGCAGTTTATAAAAATGAAGGTTGTCCCGGAACAATTTTGAGCCGGGGGCACGAATCCACGTTCAATATGATCCGGAAAAAAAACTACTTCACCCTCATGAGGAATGGGCCTCGGTTCGTTACCAGGAACCCGCCAGTGAATGACCTCTTTGGCAGGAAGGGTGCTCGCGAGTACAAAGTCTGTTAGAAACTCTTCGGTAATGCATGAGCCGACCTAGTTGCAGGAGTTAGATGCGCAAGACATGGAGGCAGTTTTTAGCTGTACAAGGTAACCATATACGGCGAGTCAAGAAAAAGGCGAATAAAAGTGGGTGGCTTAAAAACTTAAGACCTTAAGGATGAGACGTCAAGATCCGACCGATGAGAGCCGGAACGGCATGACAGGTCAACGTCACGAGAGGACAGGGTGAAATTTGGCTAAGTACTGAAAACAGATTCCAAAAAATATTGTTAAGATTGCGGATCTACAAAAGCATAAGAAATTTCTATAAATCCATACCTAGAGATGAACTGGTGAAAAACTGAAACAACGGGCGAAGCCGTGGCGAGTCCAAAAAACGTCAGTATCGATCTCCTACCTAGCGGCGCCATGGGGACATGATATAGTCGAGGGCTCGTGGACTGAAACATAGCTAGCATTGACGAAACTCGAGTTCTAAAACAGTGGCGGCGGAGCTCCATGGAAAACCTACCGGAACGGTTGCGGATCTAAGGAGAGAAGGACTCACCGGCGACGGTGTGATGAATGCAGAAGATACTCTGGTCGCGTCAGGTTTATGTAGCGGCCCTGTCGACAGCAAGGAGGAGATGGCGCCGAAGCGGGAGGTGTTGGAAATGGCAGCATTGGGAGGAAGAAGATGACGGAGCGAGAGAAGGCCAATGCCGCCCTGGGCGGTCCTATTTAATAGGGAAAAGGTGGACCGGGCGCAAAAATCCAGGAGTCAGATATCATTTGACCGAAACGGACGCCTCGATTTTCGGGCTGTTATTTAATAAGCAGATTCGTTGCACGTGTCAGAGGATCTTTTTTGCAGATTTGACATGACGTCACGACGGGTCATTTCCGGGTGACTCACCACGAGTAAGGAGAAAGGCTGAAGTGAGCAAGCTCAAATCAACCTGGGGCCTAATGTTGGGGATATAACCCCACGGTGAGACCCGCCAGAAGGCTCCGGGTCATACCTGGCGGCTCGTATACCGGCCCAAGATTGAGCCGTGAAGACCGTAGGGCCCAAGAAGCTTAGCAGCTCGACAAGATGGGCCGGCGGGTGGCCCGGATGATAAGACCTGGGCGTGTAAGCCGCCCGGGGACAACTTGGTCAGGATAGGCAAGAGAAGATAGAGGTAGACTCGGACATGTAATGAGAGTCGGCCACAACTTGTATGACCGACACGTTAGCAATAGCTCCCTTGTAATCGATACATCAAGCAATACAAGCACAAAGCAGGACGTAGGCTATTATCTCAACTTGAGGGGCTGAACCTGGGTAAACTCGTGTCCCTCGTCCCAACCAACCCCTTTGAGTCCACCACGTTAGCAATGGCCTCGAACCCAAGTCCGTTCACCCAGATATCTACCGTGATAAAACCATGACAAATAGGAAAGTGCACTCGTCGCCTTCCTGCGGGCGAATGTCGATGTGTTTGCATGGCAACCATGTGATATCCCCAGTGTTCCCAGGAAGGTGATTGAGCACCACCTTGCCCTCGGTCCACACACGCGGCCCGTCAAGCAGAAGGTTAGGAAGCAGGATTTGGAGCGGCAACAGTTTCTTATCGAAGAAATCAAGAAACTAGAAGCGGCTGGCTTGGTTAGAGGAGTACTTCATCCAACATGGTTGGCCAATCCAGTTGTAGTGCACAAGGCAAATGGGAAATGGAGGCTATGCATTGACTACACAGATATCAATAAATCCTGCCCCAAAGATGAGTTTCCCTTGTCGCGCATTGACCAGATTGTGGACTCCACCATCGGCTACGACTTATTGTCTTTCCTTGACGCCTATTTAGGTTATCATCAGATTTTCATGGCCAAGGAAGACGAAGAGAAGACTACATTCATCACCTCATGTGATACGTATTGCTTTTTGCGTAAGCCTTTTGGGTTGAAAAGTGCGGGTTCTACATTTGCAAGAGCGGTCAAGATTGGTTTTGAACCCCAGCTACATAGAAATATGGAGGCTTATATGGATGACATAGTGGTAAAAACCAAGGACAAGGCAACGCTCATATCATATTTAGAAGAAACATTTGCAAATCTGCGCAAGATCTACTTGAAACTCAACCCTGAGAACTGTGTGTTTGGTGTCCCATCCGGCAAGCTTCTCGGGTTCTTTGTATCTCAACATGGAATTGAAGCAAATCCCGACAAGATCAAAGCAATTGAGCAAATTGAAGCACAAAGACTTGTCAGGGATGTGCGTCGTGTTGCCAGCTGCGTTACCACTCTGAGTAGGTTCATTTCAAAATTTGCTGAGCGTGCCCTGCCCTTTTTCAAAATCTTGAAGAAGGCAGGTCTGATGAAATGGACTACGAAAGCAGAGGCAATGCTGTAGGATTTGAAGAAGTACCTCTCCTCTCCGTCAATCCTAGTCGCGCCAAAACCACAAGAACCGTTGCTGCTATATCTAGCGGTAACAAATCAAGTGGTGAGTGTTGCGTTAGTGGCTGAAAGATAAGTTGATGAAGAAGCAGCGGCAGGACCGCCAAGCAACAAGCCAGGATATTCCCCGGTAAGGTTTGGTGTCGACAAAACAGGATCTGCACAATCGAATGAAATAATTCAGAAGAAGAAGATAGTGCAACGCCCAGTCTATTTTGTCAGCTCCCTTTTGCAGGGGGCTAGGTCAAGATATTCTGGCATGCAGAAGTTGCTCTCCGGCCTCCTTATGGCCTCGAGGAAGCTGCGCCATTACTTCCAGGCACCTGAGATCACCGTTTTTACTCGCTTTCCGTTGCAGCGGATTTTGTGGAACCCAGATGCTACCGGCAGGATTGTAGAGTGGGCTTTGGAACTGTCAAGTGTTAGTCTCAAGTTTGAAAGTACTTCGACTATAAAGAGCAGAGCCTTGGCAGAGTTAATTGTAGAATGGACACCAACGCCAGACGAAGAGGTTCCAGAGTCAACTCTCCCTAGCAAGGAAACAAATCAAGAGTGGATCATGTATTTTGATGGGGCTTTCTCGCTGCAAGGCGCCAGTGCTGGAGTGCTGCTTGTCGCACCCACCAGAGAGCACCTCAAATATGTGATTCAGATGCACTTTCCCTGGGAGAGGTCGACGAACAATACTACAGAATACGAAGGGCTGATTGCCGGTCTCAGGATCGCTGCAGACCTTGGGAATAAGAAACTTATTGTCAGGGGTGATTCTCAGCTTGTCGTCAAGCAGGTGAATAAGGATTATCAGAGTCCATTGATGGAAGGTTATGTAGATGAAGTGAGAAAGTTGGAAGAACATTTTGGCGGTCTGCAAATGGAGCATGTTCCTCGTGCAGAGAACAATGTTGTTGATGGCCTGTCAAAGTGTGCTGCCCTTAAGTTGCCTGTGGAACCAGGAACTTTTGTGCTCCGACCGACTCAACTATCTGTGACACCGTCAATTGGACAAGAGAAAAGAAGAAAGTTGAGTTCCGAGAAGTATTTCCCGGTAGAGCTACCAGAAGCCGCCGGCGAGGAAGTTGCCGGGAACGACGACAGGCTTGCCAGTGAGCGTCATGCTCCGGCAGGGCCTCAGGCTCTTGCCGTGGAAGGACACGCTCCCGTCATGCTTGTCGGGGGGAAACGGGCTCCGACAGGGCCTCAAGGCCTTGTCGTCAAGACAAATGCTTCCCTGGCAGAGGATATGACTTCAGCCCTTGTTGTCGAGCCCCAGGCTACAACATGGGCATATCACATCATCATTTCCTTCAAACAGGAGAACTCCCTGAGGAACAATAAGAAGCAGAGAAAGTAGCTCATCGGTCTAATATGTGTCAGTTCGTGGACAACGTCTTGTACAGAAAGAGGCTGAATGGTGTGAAACTCAAGTGCATTTCTCGAGAAGATGGACTGGAGCTGTTGGCGGAGATAAATGGAGGCATATGTGGATCCCACATAGGATCAAGAGCGCTTGCCGGTAAAGCATTCCGGCAAGGTTTCTTTTGGCCCACTGTCCTCCAGGATGCAACTGCGCTAGTATCCAAGTGTGAAGCGTGCCAGTTTCATTCGAAGAAATTACATCAACCGGCTCAAGCTCTTCAGACAATCCCTCTCTCCTGGCCATTTTCGGTCTGGGGGCTCGACATCTTGGGCCCCTTCCCTCGTGCTACCAGGGGCTTTGAGTACTTGTACGTCACAATCGATAAGTTCACAAAGTGGCCGGAAGTGGAAGCAGTGAGAAAGGTGACAGGACAGTCAGCTGTCAAGTTCTTCAAAGGAATAGTTTGTCGCTTCGGTGTTCCGAACAGGATCATCACCGAAAATGGCACACAGTTCACGAGCCGCACCTTCATGCAGTATGTCTAGGACCTCGGGAGCAAGATATGTATTGCTTCCGTTGCCCACCCAAGGAGCAACGGCCAGGTGGAAAGGGCTAATGCTGAAGTGTTGTGAGGCCTCATGACAAGAACTTTCGACAAGCTGCATGAGTGTGGAAGACGCTAGATTGATTAGTTGACAGTGGTTCTTTGTTCAATTAGGACGACTCCAAATTGAGGTACCGGCCAGACACCCTTCTCCCTAGTATATGGGGCGGAAGCAGTTCTCCCCACGGAACTCACATACGGGTCACCTTGAGTGCTCGCTTATGATGAGCTTGAGCAAGAGCAATTGCGGCAAGATGACACTACACTCCTCGAGGAAGATTGTCTTCAGGCTGCTGTGCGAGCTGCGCACTACCAGCAAGCCTTGCGCCGCTACCATAGCTGCAAGCTTCATGCCTGAAGTCTTGAGGAAGGCGACCTTGTTCTTCGGCACACTCAGTCGGCCAAGAATTCAAACAAGTTGATGCCGAAGTGGGAAGGCCCTCATCCGGTAGTGCGAGTCACCAGGCCTGGCACAGTCCGCCTGGAGACCGAAGATGGCATCCCAGTGAGCAACCCCTGGAATACCGAGCATCTTTGTAAGTTCTACCCGTAAGGCACTGTTGCCAGGTACCCCGGCAACCACCTTTTGTACAAGTCTTGCCGTTGAAGCATGTAATCCTTCGTACAAAGCCAGGCGCAGACCTTGTGCATAGTTGAATAAGGCTAAGTGTTCTGCAAATCTTGTTGATTCTCATGTTTACTTATATGCATGTTTATCTGAGACGTTTCATTACGCTTACTTCCAGCAATAGCTAACGGACCGCCAAGGTTCCATATCCCTATTTTCTCTTCTTTCTTTTTCTCAAAGGATAGAAGGTTACTTTGCGTGCAACTTTTGTGGGGGGGGGGGATGGTGGTATGGATACCGACAGACGACGTTCAAGGAAAACATCTTACCGGAAGGAGTACTACAACTAAAAGATTAGTTGCAACACCCTAAGTGAACTTTTCGGTGAAGTTATTTTGCTTGGGCGGTTGCGACTTTTGTATGGAAAACCTGCATCCACAGGAACCTTGACGTGGTCAGCTGCGCCCTTACTCTCTTTCGAGTCCGCTCAACTGTAGGATCGAAAGTAGGTCTAGAGGGGGTGATTAGACTACTTGATTAAATAAAACTATGCTTTTTCCCAATTTTTATTCTTGGCAAGTTTTAGCATTCATAGCATTTCAAGTACACCCTACACATGCATGTCTAAGAGTATAGAAGCGGAAATTAAAGACATTGCACATGTAAGTAAAAAGAGGGTAAGGAAAGCAAACACAAGTGATGACACGGAGATATTTCCCATGGTTCCGATAGGTGGTTCTATTGTACCTCCACGTTCATGGAGTCTTCAACCCATGGAGGGTAACGGTCGCAAGAGTCCACGGAGGGTTCTACCCATGGAGGGTTCCACGAAGAAGCAACCTTGACTATACCATGATGGCTTCCGTCCATGAAGGACTAGCCTCAAGGGCAGATCTTCATGAAGTAGGGGATCTCCTTGTCCTTACAAACTTCTTGGTTCAGTCCACAACACGAAGAAGGAGGCTCCCAAGAAACACCTAACCATTCTAGGAGGACCCACCCTCCAAAAGGTAATAGGCTCGATAATGACAATTAACTCCTTGCTCTTGTGCTTCAAGATGATAGACTCTTCAACACACAATCACTCTCGCACAGATTTGGCTTGGTAGAAGAGATGGGATTGGTGGAAAGCAACTTGGGGAGGCTAGAAATCAAGATCCATACGGTTGGAGTGGAAGATCTTGATCTAAACACAAGGGTAGGTGGTTCTCTCTCAAAAACTCTGATAGGATAGGTATGGAATAGTTCTGAGTGCTTCTGCGTCGGGTGGGTGGTGGTGGAGGGGTATATATAGGCATCCCCACAAATCCAACTGTTACACACAAAATTACCAACTTGGTGACACCGATATGTTAATCTCGGTGGTACCGAAGGGACCAAAAGGTGGCAACTTTTGAATCTCGGAGGGACCGATATAGGAATCTCGGTTGCACCGATAAGGTGACCAACGGTCAGATTTCCAATCCTGGTGACGCCGACCCAACATTCTCGGTGGGACCGAAAATGTGAACTTACGTAATAGAAAGTTGGCAACCTAAACTCGGTGGCACCGGTATGGAATCGGTTGCGCCGAAGTGGCTAGAGTTTGGCTGAGTCTGTCTAGGTTCTGGAATCGGTGGCACCGGGATAGGAATGTTGATTGCACCGATTTTGAATGTTTGGCTATAGACTGACTTTGGTGAAAGAGCTTATGGATGTTTTTGGTGACTATCACTTGTGCACGTATGAGCATTTTTTTTCAACAACAAAACCTCACCCCCTTTTAATAGTATTGGCTTTCCTATGGATGCAAAGTGATTTCTCACCAATGTAAAAAGTAGAGTCCTCTTGCTTGAAGCTTGGCCAACCTACTTCCTTGCATCTTGGGGTAATACCACATTCCTTTTGCCATCCCTATCATTGAACCTTTCCTGAAATATATGTTGGGGAACATCGCATGGGAAACAAAAAAAATCCTACGCACACGCAAACCCATCCATGGTGATGAGCATCTATAAGAGGGAGAGTGGATCTGCGTACCCTTGTAGATCGCTAAGTGGGAAGCGTTAAGAAACGCGGTTGGTGTAGTCGAACATCTTCGCGATCCAAATCGCCGAGCATCCCGCGATCTCATCATGATCCGTCCCGCGATCCAATCACGATCCGTCTCGTGAACTCATCACGGTCCGTCCCGCGAACTCATCACGAATCGTCTCGTGGCCTTGATCACGATCCTTCCAATCTAGTACCGAACGGACGGCACCTCCGCATTCAGCACACGTGCAGCTTGATGACGATCTCCACCGTATTGATCCAGCAAGAGGAATTGGAGGGGAGTAAGAGTTCTCCGGCAGCGTGACGGCGCTTCGGAGATGGTGGTGGAGCTATTCCAGCAGGGCTTCGCCTAAGCACTGCAGAAATCCGATCTAGAGGAGAAGCTATGCACTAGAGGAACGGGTGGCACGTGGCTGAAAATCTTGTGCCAAAACCCTAAAATCCTCTAGTATATATAGGAGGAGAGGAGGAGGAGTCTTGGATGCCAAAAAGGCAGCCCTTGGGTCGGCCAAACCAAGGAGGGAGGAGTCCTCCTCCTCCACTCCTAGTAGGATTAGGACTCCTTCCTTATTTGGCCCTTTTTTGCCTTTTTCCACCTTTTTCCTTTTGGTATTTTCTTCCCAGCCTCATGGGCTTTGTGTAGGACTTCCACCAGCCCACTAAGGGCTGGTATTCATCCTCCTACAGCCCATAAAGCCTCTTGGGTCGTAATACCCCTCCCTGTGGTCTCCCGGTACACTACCGGCACTCCTGGTACACTACCGATGAGCCCGGAACTTTTCCGGCGACCAAACTATGACTTCCTATATATGAATCTTTACCTCCGGACCATTACGGAGATCCTCGTGACGTCCAGGATCTCATCTGGGACTCCGAACAAACTTCGGTCACCACCATACATAACTCTACACTACCGAAACATCACCAAACCTTAAGTGTGCAGACCCTGTGGGTTCGAGAACTATGTAGACATGACCGAGACACCTCTACGGTCAATAACCAATCGCGGGACCTGGATGTCCACATTGGTACCTAGATATTCTACGAAGATCTTTATCGGTCGAACCTCTATGTCAAGGATTCAGTTAATCCCGTACGATGTTCCCTTTGTTCTTCGGTATGTTACTTGCCCGAGATTCGATCATCGGTATCTCCATACCTAGTTCAACCTCGTTACCGGCAAGTCTCTTTACTCGTTCCATAATACAAGATCTTGCAACTAACAATTAGCCACATTGCTTGCAAGGCTCATTGTGATGTTGTATTACCGAGTGGGCCCTGAGATACCTCTCCGTCACACGGAGTAACAAATCCCAGTCTCGATCCATGCCAACTCAACAAACACCCTCGGAGATACCTGTAGAGCACCTTTATAGTCACCCAGTTACGTTGTAACGTTTGATACACACAAGGCACTCCTCTGATGTCCTTGAGTTGCATGATCTCATGGTCATAGGAACACATACTTGACATGCAGAAAACAACAGCAATAAACTGACACGATCATATGCTACGTTTTGTAGTTTGGGTCTTGTCCATCACATCATTCTCCTAATGATGTGATCCCGTTATCAAATGACATCTCATGTCCATGGCTAGGAAATCTTAACCATCTTTTGATCAACGAGCTAGTCTATTAGAGGCATACTAGGGACATGGTTTTGTATATGTAGCCACACATGCATCTAAGTTCCCGATCAATACAATTATAGCATGGATAATAAACGATTATCATGAACAAGGAAATATGATAATAACTAATTTATTATTGCCTCTAGGGCATATTTCCAACAATATACTTGGTGGAAACATTAGTTCAATGACTTATATGTTGTTATTAATTACCAAAACCACCAAGGGAGCAAATGTGCTTTCAATCTCCCCCTTTTTGGTAATTGATGACAACATATAGATCAAAGCTTCAACAAATATATAATCAATGAATAAAATCGTCGCTTTGAGAAGTATGTGATAAGAAAGAGGTCCCCCTAAATTTGTGCATTATTTTAAATTTGCATTTGAATGCAAATGCACAATCAATTAGGTACATGGGTCACTTCTTACATGTCACATACAACTTGGTGGTGTGAGAGAATAATTAGAATGAACATCATAGCACAACACAATCAAGCAAAGATGAATGATCATCGCATAAGCATTAAGATGATAGGAAATAGTAGCATCACACATTGAAGTGTATGATCAAACATCATCAAACGTATATCACAAGCAACCAAAAGATACTTGTTTTTGAAAATGCAATAAAAACCAAACGCTCTCTCACTCAAAGACTAAAGATCTATATACACTTCTCACCCTTTGGCAACAAGTTACCAAAAAGTTCAAAGGGATATATCTAAGCGTTCTAGGGATAATCTCCTCCGGTTATTGATGAAGGAGTCGAGAGAACAACATCAGCGAAGATCTCTATAGATGTCTTGGATGGAGCTAGAATGGATAATGAAGGAACTGGAGCTGATGAAGCAGGAGCTGAAGTGATAGTAGCAGGAGCTGATGAAGAGGGCCTCAAGTGTGGAGCAGGCACTACGGCTGATCCAGCCTGAGTAGTGAACTGTGTGCTCGGCCTGAGAGGTGATCCATCCTCATCATCATCATCATCATCATCATTTGAAGAAGTGGAAGAAACCCGAGGGATGTGCACTGAGTCAACTTCCTTCTGAAGCTCTATGATTGTCTTAGTTACCTTGTCCACCTTATCATTGAGAGTCTTGATCCTTGTTACAAAGATCTTCACAAGACTGTTCTAGTTGTCCGGAATCCCCTTAATGTCCTTTTGCATGCTCGAAACTGATGATATCAACAAATCCATTTGCTCATTCCTGGATCTAGGAACTGGAGCACTAGTGGCTCGAGCTGCCTCTGCCTGAGCTGCAGCTGAAGTGGGATGATCTGGGTCCATCACCACGACGTTATCCTCGAGATCTGGCTATAGGGGCAAATGGGGACTGTCAAGAGCAAATATGTGCTTCTCAATCTGAGAGTTGATAAGCATCTGGATATAGGGTGCATAGCAGCAAGAGCACTTCTGATCAGCAGCAACCCTCTTAATTGTCTCAAAAATTAAGTCCATGACTCTGATCCTGGTGTGACTATCAAGGTGGATCAACATGTTAATGGAATATCCTCGGATCATATTTTCATTTCCTGACTTGGGCATCAAGGTATGCCTCAGAATGGTGTTCGTGGTGTGGAGGCTAGCTTGAAGATAGTAGATGGGTCCTAGCTTGTGAGATTGCACTTTGTCTGCAGGGATGGGAGTATACATATCCTTCATGGCATTGTGGCTTGCGTTGGATTCTGAGTATACATCCAAGTCACCATCCTGAACCTCTAGGACTCCTAGAAGTGCAGCCCACTCATCAACAGTAGATTCATATCTGGCTCCTTTAGTCATCCATACAATCCTACCAGCTCCATAGAAGTGTGTAGTGGAGTAGAATTGCATGATCATCTCATCATTGCATGTAGTAAGCTCTCTGCCAACAAATTCATCCAAACCAATGAAGTGGAAATTATCTTGGACACTTGGAAAGTAGCCTTCATTCTCTTTAATGAATTTCCAATCAACATATCTCATATGACTGACTGCTGGGCTCTTGTCTAGCAGGACTGTCTCATAGAAGTCTTGTTGCTCCTTGGTGTAGAATCTGTAATCAACAATAGTCTTCTTCCTATGGGCATATGGATCTATAGCTCCCCAAGCCCTCAAACCTGAGTATTTCCTCTTCTTCATATCTTCAGCAACTAGGTGGCTGACATCATGTACTAGAAGATGTGGTCTAAGTTTCATCAAAGTTGTCAAGTCATCATATTGCTTAGCTCTCGAAGTAGTTCCTTTGTTCTTTTCAGAAGCTGGAATATCTATGGTAGTCCTCTTGGACTTGTGTGCAGCAGCATTCTTGGGTATAGACTTGGTGCTCTTGGATGTGTTAGTCTTTGGCATAGCATCAGCTAGAAGTTTCTTTTTCTTCTTGGGAGGGGCTTCTCAACATGTTCTTCCTCCTCTTCAGCAGTAGCTGCCTCCTCTGGATCTTCATACATAGATGTAGGCTTGCCAATAACATGAACTATCCTCTTTATGGCTCTCTTCTTCCCTGCCTTCTTAGGCATAGACGTCCTGGGGACCTCAACAGGCATTGTTGCCCTAGCACTCTCATGTGCTTTCATAGCTTCAGAGCTAGCATAGATCTTGTTGACAACTCTCCTAGAAGAAGTGGCTTCAGTAGCAGACTTCTTAGCAGCCTTCTCTTGCTTCTTGGCAAGAATCTCCTCTGGCACAAAGTCTGAATCCTCCTCATCTGAATTCAGCTTCTTTCTGGTCCTTGTAGCAGCTTTGGGCAACCCATGGGAGCTGGGGGGGCCTGGATCTGAAAATGAAGTAGGCTCTAGGCTTGTGCCTAAACTCATGTCAACACCCTGCTCTGGCAAATTCTGACCGTCCTCAGCATCTGACATACTGACCCTGTGAATAGAGTATAGAAGAGCAGAAGAAGATGAGCCATCACAAAATAAGGCTGGTTTTTGAAAGATTGAACAATAGATTTTCGAAGTTTTGCATTTTGTCAAATGAATATCGGTACAACCGAATCAAAATTATCGGAGCTACCGAGACACACTTCCTCTTTAGCCGAAACTTAGCACCCCTTTCGGTGAGACCGAAAGGTGCACTTGGTTTCACCGAGAAATTTCTCAGTACCCCAGATGTCCAAATCGGTGACACCGATTTGCCTGCTTCGGTTCCACCGAGATTCATCGGGCGGACGGCAAAACCCTAAAATTCCACGGTCTCTAATCTACGGGATTCCTTTTGTGGATAGGGAGACGTGCAATAGGTGGCTCATAGAGAAAAACAAACCAATGCACAGGAATCAGACGGCGAGCACAAAGGAGGTCGAATCCGTAACTTAACTCGGCGACGAATCCGCTACGACAGTGACGATGGAGAGGATTTCGCAGACGGCGGCGATTCCCAGCAGAGGAGGAGCGCAGGAGGACAAGGGCGATAACCAGGGGTCTTGGAAACGGTAGCTTAGGGTTTTGAGGCGCGACGGTTTGAGGATGAATTTCAAAGTGTCGGGGTCCATAGTATATATACCCACCACTATCGGTGACGTCGATTCTATATTTTCGGTGTCACCGAGTGCCTCAACTGTCAGCTGACAGGGACACTCAGTGTAACCGGGAATATGGAATCGGTAGTACCAAGATAGAAAACCAGATCAACCCTAGGCATTCGGTGAGACCGAGATTTTGGGGTTGGTTCCACCGAGATGCACTTCAGAGGTTTCAATGGTGAGTCCTTGTCGATACGAAACTCCGAGTGCTCCACACACAGAGGGTTCGAAAAGCACTTGTTAAAATTTTGGGATGCAGCATGAATAGAGTATGAGATGAGAAAGCATAGATAGCTAAAGAGTGGTCCTAGGTATTCTTGTATATCCAATTGGCAAAAGATAAATCAAAAGCCAAATAGCAACAATTGGATATCCTCGAATGAGTAAATAAATGCAGACCAACATGCTCACACAATAAGATGTCAAATGAAATCATGGAAAACATGCACAAACCTAATAGCATCTAACAAGCACTTTAGCGATGACGAAGTCATCTATATATGAGTATATTGACTTAGGAGCCAAGTAAGAATACTTGATCATAGGTTATACTCGTCGTTTAAGCACAAGTGGGGTTACCACTTTTACAAAAAGCATTTAATGTTGTCACATTCTAAGAGATGCTTTGACTCAAGTCTTAGAGTAAAGCTCCCCTTTGATGTGACATCCCCCCCATAAGAGGGATAAACTAACCTTGGGTTTTGTCGATGAAGACTTCATGTTGGTGAGGTAGTGGTGGATGCTCAAAGTTGATGAAGATCACCAAGAGTTGGGAGCATCCTTGTTGTTTCCTTACTCTTCTCACCTACATGGGTTAGTCCCAACACACAAGAGACAACTACAAGGATATCTATGGACATGGAGTGCAAAGCATGTGAGATGTTGTCCATTGATTTGTTGATTACCTTGTCCCATGCTTGCCTTTGAGGGAATGTGTGAGTCCTTTAACTATTGCATAGGGTTGATGTTGATTGCAGATAGTCCTTGCCAATAATGAATATGAGTGAATTTCATTGGCAAAGTCACCCCTCAAGAACTTTCTAGTTCTTCTTCTTGGGGACCCACATCAAGTTGATGGGGATCCTTGGTGTTGTAGTAGCCTTTGTAGACGTTGAGCTTGAAGTATCCTTGGGAACCCACTTCACCAAAGCTTAGGATTCATCTTCATAAGAGTCAAAGTCGTCTTGAAGCTTGTTCTTGCCCTCGAGCTTGGTGTCTTGTGGTGGAAGGTCATCTTGAGTGTTTGTCCCCTTGGGAAGAGTATTTTCATACTTCTCCTTTTGAGCAACAAACTTGGGATTGGGATATTGACCTTCTTCCCATTCAACTCCATTAGCGTTGATGTAGCCAACACCACGATTCTTCCGGTATCCTCCATGCTTGCGTACAATCTCATCAAATTGTTTGCATCCTTCAAGACTCTTGTAGATACCTTTCTCTATAATTCCTTTCAATAGAGCATTTTCTTGCTCAAGTGTAACTTGGCTAAGGGAATCATCACTAGTGGAATCAATAGAACTACTAGGAGCAACATCATTGGGTTTAGAATTTTTATTGTTGCTACTAGTTGAAGAACCTTTCTTTCGTTTGTTACTAGCTTTCTTAGACTTAACTTGAGGCATGAATGTAGACAAGAGTATCCTTTTGGATAGATAAAATGAAGTCTTCTTTCGGAGATCATCATTGATAGCTTTAAGGAACTCATGCTCTTGCACTAAATTGAGCTTCTCGAAGCATAGCTTCTCATGTGTCCTTACGAGCTCTCTATGATCTTCGAGAGTAGATTCATGGGCTAACTTAAGAGTGTTAAGTTCTTTAGTTAGTTCTTCTATTTTCATCTTATCATCTTCAATTGACCTATATTGACTGGCATGAGAATTATCAAGTTCATTTTGATCAACATCACTAGTTTTATCACATAGCAAGTCATCATCACAAAGAAAATCATCTTCATCACTATCGAAATCAAGATATTCAGGCTATGATACCTTGGGGCCTTTAGCCATGAAGCAACTTCCACTCCCTTCATTTATTGAACCAAATATATCATAGGAGTTGGTTCTCACTAGTGCAATTCCGGCAACACCTTCATCTTGACTATAGTTGGAGTTGGAGTGATAGCTTCTCTCGGAGTGATTGTCGGAGTCGGAGCCGCAAACCCATTCACCAACATGAGCTTGATGTTTTCTTCTTGAGTAGCTCTTGGTGTACTTGTCCTTCTTCTCCGAGTCCCTACTTCTCCTTGAGGGTCTTTGTTCATAACGATCATCTCTACTCCTTCTCCCTCTTCGAGGTGATTCGTCTCTTGAGCTTCGTCTTCTTGGTGACTCTTCTCTTTGTTTGTAGGGAGTCGTGCACTCATTGGAGTAGTGTCCGGGATTCCCACAATTGTAGCAGTTTCGGTCACGACTTGATGAACGCTTCTCTTCATGTCTTGAGTTGGAGCTTCGATTGTTGCTTCTATTCTTGTAGAACTTGTTGAATTTCTTGACCATAAGGCTTATCTATTAATTTTTGACAAGGTTGTCACTTGAGGTAGCGGGAGCATCACTTGTAGCTTTGTAAGCACCGCTAGACTTGTGATGAAGCTCTTCCTTGTTTATGAGTGTCATCTCATAAGCAACAATTCTACCAATCACTTCTGTTGGTTCGAGATCTTTGTAGTTGGGTATCATTTGGATAAATGTGCAAATGGTGTCATATCGATCATCCAAAGCTCGAAGTATCTTCTTGATGATGAATTTGTGTGTCATTTCTTTGCTTCCTAAGCCGGCAATCTCATTGGTGATGAGAGCTAGCCTAGAGTACATTTCAGCGACTCCTTCACCATCCTTCATCTTGAACTTGTCAAGTTGACCTTGAAGAACATCTAACTTGGATCTCTCACGGACTCAGTTCCTTGATGCATATCAACCAAAGTATCCCAAATCTCTTTTGCGTGTTCAAGACGGCTGATTTTGTTGAATTCTTCGGGGCATAGGCAGTTGAAGAGAATGTCACATGCTTGTGCATTGAGTTGTAACATCTTCAATTCATCCGCAGTCGCTTTATGATCTGGTTCCCTTCCATCCACAATGAAATCACCTTGCAAACAAACACGAACAACAACCCAAACGGCAGGGTTATAACCAAGCAAATGCATTTTCATTTTGTGCTTCCAACTAGCAAAATTTAATTTCTGCCATCAAAGTACGGACCTCTACGGTGATATTTTCCCTCACTAGATGCCATACTTCTCCTAGGTTGTGAAACCAATGCAATCGAGACCAAAGCTCTGATACCACTTGTAGGATCGAAAGTAGGTCTAGAGGGGGTGATTAGACTACTTGGCCAAATAAAACTATGATTTTTCCCGATTTTAATTCTTGGCAAGTTTTCGCATTCATATCATGTCAAGTACACCCTACACATGCATGTCTAAGAGTATAGCAACGGAAAGTAAAGACATTCCACATGTAAGTAAAGAGAGGGTAAGGAAAGCAAACACAAGTGATGACACGAAGATAGTTCCCGTGGTTCCGATAGGTGGTGCTATCGTACGTCCATGTTCATGGAGTCTTCAACCCACGGAGGGTAACGGTCGCAAGAGTCCACGGAGGGCTCTACCCATGGAGGGTTCCATGAAGAAGCAACCTTGACTATACCATGATGGCTTCCGTCCACGAAGGACTAGCCTAACTATGGGTAGACCTTCACCAAGTAGGGGATATCCTTGCCCTTACAAACTTCTTGGTTCACTCCACAACACGAAGTAGGAGGCTCCCAGGTGACACCTAACCAATCTAGGAGGCACCACCCTGCAAAAGGTAACAGGCTCGGTAATGACAATGAACTCCTTGCTCTTGTGCTTCAAGATGATAGACTCCTCAACACACAATCACTCTCTCATGTATTTGGCTTCATAGAAGAGATGGGATTGGTGGAAAGCAACTTGGGTAGGCTAGAAATCAAGATCCATATGGTTGGAGTGGAAGATCTTGATCTCAACACAAGGGTAGGTGGTTCTCTCTCAGAAAATCTGATAGGATAGGTATGGAATAGTTCTGAGTGCTTCTCTGTCGAGTCGGTGGTGGTGGAGGGGTATATATAGGCATCCCCAAAAATCCAACCGTTACACTCAAAATGACCAACTCGGTGACACTGATGTGTTAATCTCGGTGGTACCGAAGTGACCAAAAGGTGGCAACTTTTGAGTCTCGGAGGGACCGATATAGGAATCTCGGTTGCATCGATAAGGTGACCAACGGTCAGATTTCCAATCCCGGTGACGCCGACCCAACATTCTCGGTGGGACCAAAAACGTGAATTTGCGTAACAGAAAGTTGGCAACCTAAACTCGGTGGCACCGGTATGGAATCGGTTGCACCGAAGTGGCTAGGGTTTGGCTGAGTCTGTCTAAGTTCTCAAATCGGTGGCATCGGGATAGGAATGTTGGTTGCACCGATTTTGAATATTTGGCTATAGACTGACTTTGGTGGAAGAGCTTGTGGGTGTTTTTGGTGACTATCACTTGTGCACGTATGAGCATTTTGTTCACCAACAAAACCTTACCCCCTTTTCATAGTATTGGCTTTCCTACGGACTCAAAGTGATTTCTCACAAATGTAAAATGTAGAGTCCTCTTGCTTGAAGCTTGGCCAACCTATTTCCTTGCATCTTGGGGTAATTCCACAATCCTTTTGCCATCCCTATCATTGAACCTTTCCTGAAATATACTTGGTGGAAACATTAGTTCAATGACTTATATGTTGTTATTGATTACCAAAACCACCAAGGGAGCAAATGTGCTTTCATCAACAGCTTAGGTGGGTGCGCCCACGTCCTTGCTTCGTTTCGAGTCCACTCAACGAACCAAGTGACTGCGTTCCTGCCCTTATTCTGTTTCGACTATGATCAACAACTTAAGCGGCCGCACCAAGGACGTCAAGGTATCTTGCAAGCGGTGGCGCCGCCAGCAGGCTGCTAAGGACCCGTTCCTCAAAGCGCTCGTGGTAGGGCTACACACGCCGGCAAGTTTTTCCGAAAAGGTGGAGGGAAAGTTCCATTTAAAGAGTAATCTAAGAAGGAAGATAATATACAGTCATTCAAATAGGGTGAAATTTACATGAGATGTCACCCCTTCCTAAACACTTCTTTATTTGACTTTCTCCCCTAGGGGAGATTACAAGAAGAAAAATATAGGAGGAGGAGGTAGATTACAAGGAGAAAAAGATGGCAAGGAGCCTCAGACGAGAGCCTGGCCCCTCCTGGACCAGCATTTCACAGAGGAGAAGACCAGCACTGCACGGACGAGAGCAGGGGGGCCCAGAAGCCGAAGTCTACGGGCCTGCCGGAAGATCCAGCTGGAAGATGAGGCATCGCCGTCCTGTCGGGAGGAGGAGACGCGCGAGGCTGACGGTGATGGTGCGGCCGATGGTCAGTCCGATCCCAGGTCGTCGTATTCTGACTTGATGGCCAGAAAACCGGACTCATCATCGTCATCTTCACCACTGTCCTCGTCACTGTCGCTCAAGGAGGAACCTTCGGCTCCGCTCGAGCTCTCTTCGCAACAGCTGAGACGGACGTGTTGGAAATATGCCCTAGAGGAAATAAATAACGTGTTTATTATTATATTTCCTTGTTCATGATAATTGTTTATTATACATGCTATAATTGTATTGATTGGAAACACATTGCATCTGTGGATATGTAGACAACACTTTGTCCCTAGTGTGCCTCTAGTAGACTAGCTCGTTGATCAAAGATGGTCAAGGTTTCCTAGCCATTGACATGAGATGTCATTTGATAACGGGATCACATCATTAGGAGAATGATGGGATGGACAAGACCCAAACTATAAACGTAGCATATGATCATGCTAGTTTATTGCTAGAGTTTTCTGCATGTCAAGTATATGTTCCTATGACCATGAGATCATGCAACTCACGGACACCGGAGGAGTGCCTTGTGTGTATCAAATGTCACAACGTAATTGGGTGACTATAAAGGTGCTCTACAGGTATCTCCGAGGGTGTCTGTTGGGTTGGCATGGATTGACACTGGGATTTGTTACTCCGTGTGTTGGAGAGGTATCTCAGGGCCCACTCGGTAATACAACATCACAATAAGCCTTTCAAGCAATGTGACTAAGTGTTAGCCACGAGATCTTGTATTACAGAAACGAGTAAAGAGACTTGTCAGTAATGAGGTTGAACTAGGTATGGAGATACCGACGATCGAATCTCGGGCAAGTAACATACCGAAGAACAAAGGGGACATCCTATGGGATTAACTGAATCCTTGACATAGAGGTTCGACCGATAAAGATCTTCGTAGAATATGTAGGAATCAATATGGGCATCCAGGTCCCGCTATTGGTTATTGACCGTAGAGGTGTCTCGGTTATTTCTACATAGTTCTCGAACCCGCAGGTTGTGCACAGATAAGGTTTGGTGACATTTCGGTAGTATAGAGTTATGCATGTTGGTGATCGAAGGTTGTTCAGAGTCCCGAATGAGATCCTGGACATCACGAGGAGCTCCGGAATGGTCCGGGGGTAAAGATTGATATATAGGAAGTCCTGTTTTGGTCACCGAAAAAGTTCCAGGCTCATCGGTAGTGTACTAGGAGTGCCGGGAGGGTACCGGGGACCATCGGGAGGGGCATTTCGAACCAAGAGACTACATGGCTGTGGGAGGATGAATACCAGCCCTTAGTGGGATGTCCGAAGTCCCACATAGGTCCCATGTGGCTGGGAAGGAAATCCAAATTGGAAAAGGTGGGAAAAGGCTAATATAAGGAAGGAGTCTTAATCCGACTAGGAGTGGAGGAGTAGGACTCCCCCCTCCACTTTGGCTGAAGCCAACAGGGTTGGCCCTTGTGTCCAAGCCTCCTCCTCTCCTCCTCCTATATATACTATAGATTTTAGGGTTTTTGCACACAGATTTTTCAGCCACGTGCTACCCTCTCCTCTAGTCCGTAGTTTCTCCTCTAGATCAGTTTCAGCAGTGCTTAGGCGAAGCCCTGCTGGAATTACTCCACCACCATCGCCACAATGCCGTTGCGCTGCCGGAGAACTCGTCTACCTCTCCGCTCCCTCTTGCTCGATCAAGAAGGCAGAGATCGTCATCAAGCCGTACATGTGCTGAACGCGGAGGTGCCCTCCGTTCGGTGCTAGATCTGGACGGATCGTGATTGGATCGCAAGAAGCTCGGCGATTTGGATCGCGAAGACGTTCAAATACATCAACCGCGTTTCTTAACACTTCCCGCTTAGCGATCTACAAGGGTATGTAGATCCACTCTCCCCTCTCGTAGATGCTCATCTCCTAGATTGATCTTGGTGAAGCGTAGGAAATTTTTTGTTTCCCATGCAACGCTCCCCAACAGTGGCATCATGAGCTAGGTCTATGTGTAGATGAGATCTCAAGTAGAACACAAAGAATTTTGGGTGTTGATGCTTAGATTTCTTCCACCCTTGGTAGTGTTTTGGTTCAGCGGTATTGTGGGATGAAGTGGCCCGGACCAACCTTGCTCGTATGCTTACGAGAGACCGGTTCCATCGACTGACATGTAACTTCGTTGCACAAAGATGGCCGGCGGGTGTCTGTTTCTCCTACTTTAGTTGGACCGGATTCGACAATGGCGGTCCTTGAGAATGTTCAAAAGAAACTTATGTATCACCGTTGTGGTTTTGCATAGGTGAGAATTGTTCTTGCTAGATACCCATAGCAGCCACGTAAAACATGCAACAACAATTAGAGGACGTTTAACTTGTTTTTGCAGGGTCTGTTGTGATGTGATATGGCTAATTACATGATGAAATATATGTGATTTATGAGATGATCATGTGTTGTATAGAATAACATGACTTGCATGTCGATGAGTACGACAACCGGCAGGAGCCATAGGGTTGTCTTTAATTATTGTATGACCTACATGTCAATCATTAAGAGCTATGTAATGCTTTACTTTATCACTAATCGGTAGCAATAGTAGTAGAAGCATGATGGGCGCAAAAACCCCGATGGTGACACGTTGATGGAGAACAAGATGATAAAGATCATGATGTCATGCCGGTGCTTTCAAGATGGAGATCAAAAGCACAAGTTCATGGCCATATCATGTCACTTATGATTTGCATGTGATGTTAATCCTTTTATGCACCTTGTTTTGCTTAGGACGACGGTAGCATTATAAGGTGATCCCTCACTTAAATTTCAAGATGAATTGTGTTCTCCCTGAGTGTGCACCTTTGCGAAGGTTCATCGTGTCGAGACACCACATGATGATCGGGTGTGATAAACTCTACGCTCGGATACAATGGGTGTAAGCCAGTGTTGCACATGCAGAACACTCGGGTTAAACTTGACGAGCCTAGCATGTACAGACAGGGCCTCGAAACACAAGAGACCGAAAAGTCGAACATGAGTCATATAGTAGATATGATCAGCATGATGATGTTCACCATTGAAACCACCTCAACTCACGTGATGATCGGACTTGAGTTGGTGAATTTGGATCACGTATCACTCAGACGACCTGAGGGATGTCAATTTGAGTGGGAGCTTTAGTAATTTGATTAAATAAACTCATTATATTGAACAATAGTCTTAGTAACCTTTGCTTATTTATGTTGTAGATCAATGGCTCGCGCAGTAGCACCCCTGAATTTTAATGTATTCCTAGAGAAAGCTAAGTTGAAAGATGATGGAAGTAACTTTGTAGACTAGGCCCGTAATCTGAGGATTATCCTCACGGCTTCCCAGAAGTAATATGTCCTTGATGCACCGCTTGGTAACCAACCCACAGACATGTCATCTGAAGACGTTAAGAACGCTTGGGAGGCACGTTCTGGAGATTACTCAATAGTTTAGTGTGTAATATTGTATGACTTAGAACCGGGACTTCAAAGACGTTTTGAACGTCATGGAGCATATGAGATGTTCCAAGAGTTGGAGTTTATCTTTAAGAAGAATGCCCGGATCGAGAGGTATGAGACCTTCGATAAGTTCTATGCTTGCAAAATGGAGGAGAACGGGTCTATCAGTGAACATAGACTCGGAATGTCTAGGTAGTCGACTCGTCTGGCAGAGTTGGGAATGCCCCTTCCAACAGAGGTGATCACTGACAAAATTCTTCAATCACTGCCACCTAGCTACAAGAGCTTTGTGATGAACTATAACATGCATGGGATGAAAAAGTCAATCGCCGAGCTGTTTGCGATGCTGAAAGGCGCTGAGTCTGAAATCCAAAAAGAATGTAAAGTGTTGATGGTCAATAAAACCACTAGTTTCAAGAAGAATGGCAAGGGCAAGAAGGGTAACTCCAAGAAGAGTGGCAAAATAGTTGCCCCTCCCGTGAAGAAACCCAAGGCTATACACAAGCTAGAAACTGAGTGTTTTCATTGCAAGGGAACTGGTCACTGGAAGCGGAACTGCCCCAAGTATCTGGCTGACAAGAAGGCGGACAACAACAAACAAGGTACATATGATATACATGTTATTGATGTGTACCTTACTAGCTCTTGTTGTAGTGCCTGGGTATTTGATACTGGTTCGGTTGCTCACATTTGCAACTCAAAACAGGAACTACGTAATAGACGAAGGCTGGCGAAGGACGAAGTGATGATGCGCATGGGAAATGGTTCCAAGGTTGATGTGATCGCCGTCGGCGCACTCTCTCTTCGATTACCATCGGGATTAGTGATGAACCTGAATAATTATTATTTAGTGCATGCGTTAGGCATGAACATTATATTTGGATCTTGTTTATTGCGAGACGGTTACTCATTTAAATCATAGAGTAATGGTTGTTCTATTTATATGAGTGATATCTTTTATGGTCATGCACCCAACATGAGGGGTTTATTCATATTGAATCTTGATAGTGATGATACACATGTTCATAACATTGATGCCAAAAGATGTAGAGTTGATAGTGATAGTACCACTTTCTTGTGGCACTACCGTTTAGGTCATATTGGTGTAAAATGCATGAGGAAGCTCCACGCTGATGGACTTTTGGAGTCACTTGATTTTGAATCACTTGACACATGTGAACCATGCCTCATGGGCAAGATGACTAAAACGCCATTCTCTGGAACAATGGAACGGGCAAGTGACTTGTTGGAAATCATACATACTGATGTGTGCAGTCCAATGAATGTTGCGGCACCCGGTGGATATCGTTATTTTCTCACCTTCACTAATGACTTAAGTAGATATGACTATACTTACTTAATGAAACACAAGTATGAAACGTTTGAAAAGTTCAAGCAATTTCAGAGTGAAGTTGAGAATCATCATAACAAGAAGATTAAATTCCTATGATCTGTTCAAGGAGGTGAATATCTGAGTTATGAGTTTGGCAGTCACTTAAGACAGTGTGGAATTGTTTCACAATTGACACCGCCTAGAACACCACAGCGAATGGTGTGTCCAAACGTCGTAATCGAACCTTATTAGATATGGTGCATTCTATGATGTCTCTTGCCAATTTGCCACTATCGTTTTGGGGTTATGCAATAGAGACAGCTATATTCACTTTAAATAGGGCACCATCAAAATCCGTTGAGACGATGCCATATGAACTGTGGTTTGGCAAGAAGCCAAAGTTGTCGTTTCTTAAAGTTTGGGGATGTGATGCTTATGTCAAAAAGCTTCAGCCTGAAAAGCTGGAACCCAAAGCGGAGAAATGTGTCTTCATAGGATACCCGAAAGAGAAAGTTGGGTACGCCTTCTATCTCAGATCCGAAGGCAAAGTGTTTGTCGCTAAGAACAGCACATTTCTTGAGAAAGAGTTTCTCTCGAAAGAATCGAGTGGGAGGAAAATAGAGCTTGATGAGGTTATTGAACCTTTGCTTCAACCAGAGAGTAGCGCAGGGCAGAAAGATGTTTCTATGGAGCCTACAATAGTTGAAGAGGAAGTTAATGATGATGATCATGAAGCTTCAGATCAAGTTAGTATTGAACCTCGTAGGTCGACAAGGGCGCGTACTGCTCCTGAGTGGTATGGCAAACCTATCTTGGAGGTCATGTTGTTGGACAACAATGAACCTACGAGCTATGAAGGAGCGATGATGGGCCCGGATTCCGAGAAATGGTTAGAGGCCCTAAAATCCGAGATGGGATCCATGTATGAAAACAAATTATGGACTTTGGAAGTATTATCTGAAGGGCGAAAGGCCATTCAGAAAAAATGGATCTTTAAGAAGAAGACAGACGCGAACGGTAATGTCACCGTCTATAAAGCTTGACTCGTGGCAAAGGGTTTTTCATAATTTCAAGGAGTTGACTACGATGAGACCTTCTCACCCGTAGAGATGCTTAAGTCCGTCAGAATCATGTGAGCAATAGCTGCATATTTCGACTATGAAATTTGGCAGATGGATGTCAAAACAGCGTTCCTCAACGGTTTCCTTGAGGAAGAGATGCATATGATGCAACCAGAAGTTTTTGTCGATCTAGAGAATGCTGACAAAGTTTGCAAACTCCAGCGATCCATTTTAGGGACTAGTGCAAGCATCTCAGAGTTGGAATAAGCGCTTTGATGAGGTGATCAAAGCGTTTGGGTTTATACAAGTTTATGGAGAAGCTTGTATTTACAAGAAAATGAGTGGGAGCTCTATAGAGTATCTAATATTATATGTGGATGACATATTGCTGATTGGAAACAATATAGAAATGCTGGAAAGCATGAAGGAATATTTGAATAATAGTTTTTCAATGAAGGACCTAGGAGAAGCTGCTTTCATATTAGGCATTAAGATCTATAGATATAGATCGAGACGCTTGATAGTCAGAAAGCACATACCTTGATAAAGTTTTGAAGAAGTTCAAAATGGATCAGTCCAAGAAGGGGTTCTTGCCTATGTTACAAGGTGTGAAGTTGAGTAAGACTCAATGCCCTGTGACTGCAGAAGATAGAGAGAAGATGAGTGTCATCCCCTATGCTTCATCCATAGGCTCTATCATGTATGCAATGCTGTGCACAAGACCCGATGTCAGCCTTGCCATAAGTATGGCCGGAAGTTTCAAAGTGATCCTGGAATGGAGCACTGGGCGGCGGCAAGAATATCCTTAAATACCTAAAAAGGATTAAAGAAATGTTTCTCGTTTATGGAGGTGATCAAGAGCTCGTCGTAAAGGGTTATGTCGATGCAAGCTTTGACACTGATCCGGATGACTCTAAGTCGCAAACCAGATACGTATTTATTCTCAATGGGGGAGCCGTAAGCTGGTGCAGTTCCAAGCAAAGTGTGGTAGCCAATTCTACATGCGAAGCGGAGTACATCGCAGCCTCGAAGGGAGCGAAGGAAGGTGTCTGGATGAAGCAGTTCGTGACAGATCTTGGAGTAGTGCACAGTGCACTAAATCCAATGACTCTGTTTTGTGACATCAGTGGTGCCATTGCTTTGGCCAAGGAACCAAGGTTTCACAAGAGGACCAGACACATAAAGTGACGCTTCAATTCCATTCGCGATTACATTGAGGAGAAGGACATAAATATTTGCAAAGTGCACACGGATCTGAATGTTGCAGACACGTTGACTAAACCTCTTCCAAGGGCTAAACATGATCAACACTAGAACTGCATGGGTTTTCTATTCATTACAATGTAAATCACATAGTGATGTGAACTAGATTATTGACTCTAGTGCAAGTGGGAGACTGTTGGAAATATGCCCTAGAGGTGTAGGACCGAAAGTATGTCTAGAGAGGAGTGATTAGACTACTTGACCAATTAATTTTTTTGCCTATACCTAGTTTTAGGGTTGACAGTTTTTAGCATTTCATGGCAAGTCAAGTACACCCTACACATGCAAGTCTAAGAGTATATAGCAGCGGAAAGTAACAACAAGCATGTATAGAAGGGATAGGGTAGGAAGATCAAACGCAGTTGTAGACACGATGATTTTTCCCGTGGTTCTGATAGGTGGCGCTATCGTACATCCATGTTTATGGATTCTTCAACCCATGGAGGGTAATGGTCGCGAGAGTCCACGAAGGGCTCCACCCAAAAGGTTCCACGAAGTAGCAACCTTGACTATTCCATAACGGCTTCCGTCCACGAAGGACTAGCCTCACTATGGGTAGATCTTCACAAAGTAGGCGATCTCCTTTCCCTTACAAACTTCTTGGTTCCCTCCACAACATGAAGTAGGAGGCTCCCAAGCGACACCTAACCAATCTAGGAGGCACCACCCTCCATAAGGTAATAGTCTCGGTAATGACGATGAACTCCTTGCTCTTGTGCTTCAAGATGATAGACTCCTCAGCACCCAATCACTCTCTCACATATTTGGCATGGTGGAAGAGAGAGATTGGTGGAAAGCTACTTGGGGAGGCTAGAAATCAAGATCCATATGATTGGAGTGGAAGATCTTGAGCTCAACACAAGGGTAGGTGGTTCTCTCTCAGAAAATCTGATAGGATAGGTATGGAATAGTTCTGAGTGCTTCTCTTTCGAGTAGGTGGTGGTGAAGGGGTATATATAGGCATCCCCAAAAACCCAACCGTTACACACAAAATGACCAACTCGGTGGCACCGATGTGTTAATCTCGATGGTACCGAAGTGTCCAAAAGGTGGCAACTTTTGAATCTCGATGAGACCGATATAGGAAACTCGGTTGCACCGATAAGGTGACCAACGGTCAGATTTCCAATCTCGGTGACGTCGATCCAACATTCTCGGTGGAACCGAAAATGTGAATTTGTGTAACAGAACGTTGGCAACCTAAACTCGTTGGCACCGATATGGAATCGGTTGTACCGAAGTGGCTAGGGTTTGGCTTGAGTCTGTCTAGGTTCTGGAATCGGTGGCACAGGTATGGGAAAGTTGGTTGCACCGATTTTGAGTGTTAGGTATAGAACAGACTTTGGTGGGAGAGTTTGTGGATGTTTTTGGCGACTATCACTTGTGTACGTTTGAGCATATTGTTCACCAACAAAACCTAACCACCTTATAATAGCATTGGCTTCCCTATGGACTCAAAGTGATTTCTCACAAATATAAAATGTAGAGTCCTCTTGCTTGAAGCTTGGCCAACCTATTTCCTTGCATCTTGGGGTTTCTCCACAATCTCCTTTTGCCAATCCTATCATTGAACATTTCCTGAAATATACTTGGTGGAAACATTAGTTCAATGACTTATATGTTGTTATTAATTACCGAAACCACCAAGGGAGCAAATGTGCTTTCAATCACCCCCTTTTTGGTAATTTATGACAACATATAGATCAAAGCTTCGACATATGATAAAATCAATGAATATAATCATTGCTTTGAGAGGTATGTGATAAGCAAGAGCTCCCCTAAATTTGTGCATTATTTTGAATTTGCGTTTGAATGCAAATGCACAATCGATTGGGTATGTGGGGCACTTCTTCCATGTCACATACAACTTGGTGGTGTGCGAGAATAATTAGAATGAATAACAATGCACAACACAATCAAGCGAAGGTGAATTATCATCTCATCAGCGTTAAGATGATAGGAAATAGTTGCATCACACATAACAACGTATGATGACACATAAACACAAATGTGTCTCACATCAAACCAAAAGAACCAAATGTTTTGAAAAGCAATAAACATCAAAACGCTCTCTCGCTCGAAGCCTAAAGATCTATATACACTTCTCCCTCTTTGGCAACAAGTTACCAAAAAGTTCAAAGGCATACATCTAAACATTCTTGGGCATATCTCCTCCAGTTTTTGATGAAGGAGTTGAGATGACAGCGTCGGCGAAGATCTCTGCAGATGTCGTGGATGGAGCTGGAGCGGTCACTGGAGGAACTGGAGCTGATGGAGCAGGAGCTGATGGAGCTGGCACAGTGGCTGATCTAGCCTGAGTGGTGAACTGAGTGCCTGGCCTTAGAGGTGATTCATCCTCATCATCATCGTCATCATCATCATCTGAAGTAGAAGAGACCCGAGGGATGTGCACGGAGCCAACTTCCTTTTGAAGCTCGGTGATGCTCTTAGTCAGCTTGTCCACCTTATCAGCAAGGGTCTTGATTCTGGTCTCAAAGATCCTGACAAGACTGTTCTGGTTGTCCAGAATCACCTTAATGTCCTTCTACATGCCCTGAACTAATGATATCAACAGATCCATTTGCTCATTCCTGGATCTAGGGACTTGAGCACTAGTGGCTCTAATTGCCTCTGCTTCTTCCTGAGCTGCAGTTGAAGTGGGATGATGAGTATCCATCACCACAACATTGTCCTCGAGATCTGGCTGTAGGGGCAAATGTGGATGATCTAGGGCAAAGATGTGCTTCTCCAATCTTGAGTTGATAATCATCTGGATGTAGGGAGCATAACAGCAGGAGCGCTTCTGATCAGTAGCAACTCTCTTGATTGTCTCAACAATCAAATCCATGACTCTCATCCTGGTGTGTCTGTCAAGGTGGATCAACATGTTGATGGAGTGGCCTCGGATCATCTTGTCATCTCCTAAATTAGGCATCAAAGTATGCCTCAGAATGGTGTTCATTGTGTGGAGGCCAGCCTGGAGAAAGTAGATCGATCCTAGCCTGTGAGACTTCCCATTGGCAACAGGGATCTCCTTGTACATGTTTGCCATAGCATTGTGGCTCGCCTTGGATTCTGAGTATACATCCAAGTCACCATCATGTGCTTTAGGAACTCCTAAGATATCAGCCCATTCTTCAACAATTGATTCGTACCTTGCACCTTCAGTCATCCATACAATTCTACCATCTCCGTAGAAGTGTGCGGTGGAGTAGAATTGCATGATCATTTCATCGTTCCAAGCAGTGAATTCTCTGCCAACGAACTCATCTAGACCTATGAAGTGGAAGTTTTCCTAGACACTTGGAAAGTAGTCCTCATTCTCCTTGATGAACTTCCAATCAACGTATCGCCTATCACTGACAGCTGGACTCTTGTCAAAGAGCACGGTCTCATAGAAATCCTGTTGCTCTCTGGTATAGAATCCGTAGTCCACAGTTGTCTTATTCCTCTGGTCATAAGGATCTATATCTCTCCAAGCTCTCAATCCTGAGTCCGTCCTCCTTTTCATGTCTTCAGCTAGTGGGTAGCTGGCATTGTGTACTGGAAGATGTGGTCTAAGCTTCATCAATGTTGTCAGGCCATCCACATCTTCAACTCTGGAAGCAGTTCCTTTGTTCTTGTTAGAAGCTGGAATCTGCCTAGTTGTCCTCTTAGGCTTCTCAGCAGCAGCCTTCTTGGATGTGCTGGTCTTAGGCATAGCATCAGACATCAATTTCTTTGCCTTCTTCTTGGGAGGAGCCTTTGTAGCTGGCTCAATCTCCTCTTACTCAGCAGCAGCACCAGTTGCTTCCTCTGGATCTTCATACATGGAAGTAGGCCTGCCAGTCACATGGATAATCCTCATCCTGGACTTTTTCTCCCCTGCCTTCTTAGGCATAGCTCTCTTGGGGACTTCAATAATTGTTGCTCTGGCAGTCTCATGAGCCTTGAAGGTAGAGGCAGGTGCATAAATTTTGTTGACAACTCTTTGAGAGGAAGTAGCTTCAGTTGCTGACTTCTTGGCAGCCTTCTCTTGCTTCTTAGCAAGAATCTCTTTTGAAACGAAGTCTGAATCTTCTTCATCTGAGTTCAGCTTCTTCCTGGTTCTGGTGGCAGCCTTGGGTAACCTATGAGAGCTGAGGGTGCCTGGATCTGGGAAAGAACTGGCTTCTGGGCTTGTTCCAGAACTCATATCAACTCCCTGCTCTGGCAAATTCTGACTATCTTCTGAGCCTAACATACTGACCCTGTGAATAGAGTGTAGATGAGAAGAGGTAGATGAGTTATAACAAAATGAGGCTGGTTTTTGAAATTTGAGCAATGAGTTTTCAAAAAGTTTTGCAAACTGTCAAATACATATCGGTGCAGCCGAAAAGAAATTTTCGGTGGGGCCAAGACAAACTAACTCTTTATAGGAACTTGGCAGCCTTTTCGGTCGGACCGAAAAGAGCTACTCAGTTCCACCGATTCAATTCTCAACCTTACTGAAAAGCATATCGGTGAGACCGATATTTTCGTTTTGGTTCTACCAAGATTTATCGGGCGGATGGCAAAACCCTAGAAAATCCATCTAACTCGAGACTTTGGAGAACTAATTGGATGGATATATGAGCAAAAGGGTGCAAAGATGATTAACAAGTATCTAATGCGAAAGAATCGGATGGGGAGCGCACTAGAGATCGAACCCGTACCCTAGCTTGGCGCGGATCCTCTACGGCGGTGACAATGGAGCAGATTTCGTCAACGGCGGCAATTCCCAGCGGCGGAGGAGCGCAGGAAGACAAGGGCGGCGACCAGGGGTCTCGAGGCGGCAGCTTAGGGTTCTGAGGCACAACATTGAGGTTGAATTTCAAAGCGTCGGGGTCCACGGCATATATACCCTTCACTGTCGATGATACCGATTTTATGTTTTCGGTGTCACCGAATTCCACAATTGTCAGCTGACAGGGAAACTCGGTGTAACCGAGAATATGAAATCGGTAGTACAACCGAGATTGAAAACCAGATCAACCCTACGCAATCGGTGAGACCGAGATTGTGGGGTTGGTTCCACCGAGTTGCACTTGGGAGGTTTTAATGGTCAGTCCTTGTCGATACGGAACTCCGAGTGCTCCACACACAGAGGGATCAAAAAGCACTTGTTCAAATTTTGTGATGCAGCATGAATGGAATATGATGTGAGAAAGCATACATAGCTAAAGAGTGGTCCTAGGTATTCTTGTATATCCAACTGGCAAAAGATAAATCAAAAGCCAAATAGCAACAAATAGATGTACAAAAATGAGAAAATAAATGCAGACCAACATGCTCACACAATAAGATGTCAAAAGAAATCATGACAAACATGCGCAAACACTCTAGCATCTAACAAGCACTTGGGCGATGATGAAGTCATCTATATATGAGTATTTGACTTAGGAGCCAAGTAAGAGTACTTGATCATAGGTCATACTCATCGTTTAAGAACAAGTGGGGTTACCACTTTTACATAAAGCATTTAATGCGGTCACAAACTAAGAGATGCTTTGACTCAAGTCTTAGAGTAAAGCTCCCCCTTAATGTGACATCCCCCCATAAGAGGGATAAACTAACCTTGGGTTTTTTCAATGAAGAATTCATGTTAGTGAGGTAGTTGTGGATGCTCAATGTTGATGAAGATCACCAAGAGTTGGGAGCATCCTTGTTGTTTCTTTACTCCTCTCACCTCATGGGTTAGTCCCAACACACAAGAGAAAAATACAAGGATATCTATGGACATGGAGTGCAAAGCATATGTTATGATGTCCATTGATTAGTTGATTACCTTGTCCCCTTATTACCTTTGAGGGAATATGTGACTCCTTAAACTATTGCATTGAGTTGATGTTGAGCGCAAAAAGTCCTTGCCAATAATGAATGTGAGTGAATTTCATTGGCGGAGTCACCCCTCAAGAACATACTAGTTCTTCTTCTTGGGGACCCACATCAAGTTGATGGGGATCCTTGGTGTTGAAGTAGCCTTTGTAGTAGTTGAGCTTGAAGTAGCCTTGGGAACTCACTCCACCAAAGCTAGGGGTTAATCTTAATATGAGTCAATATCCTCTTGAAGCTTGTTCTTTCCCTTGAGCTTGTGGTCTTGTGGTGGAAGGTCATCTTGAGTGTTTGTCCCCTTGGGAAGAGTATTTTCATACTTCTCCTTGTGAGCAACAAACTTGGGCTTGGGATATTTACCTTCTTCCCACTCAACTCCATTAGCATTGAAGTAGCAAACACCACGATTCTTCCGGTATCCTTTGTGCTTGCGTACAATTTCCTCAAATTGCTTACATCCGTCAAGACTCTTGTAGATACCTTTTTCTATAATTCCTTTCAATAAAGCATTTTCTTGCTCAAGTGTAACTTGGCTAAGAGAATCATCATTAGTGGAATCAATAGAACTACTAGAAGCAACATCATTGGGTTTAACATTTTTATTGTTGCTACTAGATGAAGAACCTTTCTTGCCTTTGTTACTAGATTGCTTAGTTTTAACTTGAGGCATGAAAGTAAACAAGAGTAGTCGTTTGGCTAGATAACATGAAGTCTTCTTTCCGAGATCGTCATTGATAGCTTTGAGAAACTCATGCTCTTGCTCCAAGTTGAGCTTCTCGAAGTGTAGCTTCTCATGAGTTCTCACAAGTTCTCTATGATCTTCGAGAGTAGATTCATGACCTAACTTAAGAGTGTTTAGTTCTTTAGTTAGTTGTTCTATTTTCATCTTATCATCATCAAATGACTCATCTTTACTAGCATGAGAATTATCAAGTTCATTTTGATCAACATCACTAGTTTTATCACAAAGCAAGTCATCATCACAAAGCAAATCATCTTCATCACTATCAAAATCAAGATATTTGGGGTGTGATACCTTGGGGCCTTTAGCCATGAAGCAACTTCCACTCCCTTCGTTTGGTGAATCAAATAGATCGTAGGAGTTGGTAGTCACTAGAGCAATTCCGGCAACACCATCATCTTGACTATAGTCGGAGTCGGAGTGATAGCTTCTCTCAGAGTTGTTGTCGGAGTCGGAGCCAGAAACCCATTCACCAACATGTGCTTGATGTTTTCTTCTTGTGTAGCTCTTGGTGTACTTGTCCTTCTTCTCCGAATCTATACTTCTCCTTGAGTGTCTTCGTTCATAATGATCATCTCTACTCCTTCTCTCTCTTTGCGGTGACTCATTTCTTGAGCTTCGTCTTCGAGGTGACTCTTCTCTTCTTTTGTAGGGAGCTGTGCACTCATTTGAGTAGTGTTCGGGCTTCCCACAATTGTAGCAATTGCGGTTATGACTTGACGAACGCTTCTCATCGTATCATGAGTTGGAATTTCTGTCTTTGCCTCTATTCTTGTAGAACTTGTTGAATTTCTTGACCATGAGGCTTATCTCTTCATTTGTGACAAGGTTGTTGCTTGAAGTTGTGGGAGCATCACTTGTGGCTTTGTAAGGACCGCTAGACTTGTGATGAAGTTCTTCTTTATTATTGAGTGTCATCTCATGAGCAACAATCCTTCCAATGACTTCCGTAGGCTTGAGACCTTTGTAATTTGGCATCATTTGGATTAATTTGCACACGGTGTCGGATCTCTCATCCGAAGCTCTAAGTATCTTCTTGATGATGAATTTGTCGGTTGTTTCTTCGCTTCCTAAGCCGACAATCTCATTTGTGATGAGAGCTAGCCTAGAGTACATCTCTGCGACTCCTTCACCATCCTTCATCTTGAACTTGTCAAGCTGACCTTGAAGAACATCCAACTTGGATTCTCTCCCGGACTCAGTTCCTTCATGCATATCAACCAAAGTATCCCAAATCTCTTTTGCATTCTCAAGACAGCTGATTTTGTTGAATTCTTCGGGACATAAGCAGTTGAAGAGAATGTCGCATGCTTGAGCATTGAGTTGCAACATCTTCAACTCATATGCGGTCGCTTCACGATCCGGTTCCCGTCCATCCGCAAAGAACTCACCTTGCAAGCCAAAACGAACAACAACCCAAATGGTAGGGTTATGACCAAGACTATGCATTTTCATTTTGTGCTTCCAACTAGCAAAATTAGTTCCATCAAAGTACGGACCTCTACGGTGATAATTTCTCTCAGTAGACTCCATACTTCTCCTAGGTTGTGAGACCAAAGAAATGGAGACCAATGCTCTGATACCGCTTGTAGGACTGAAAGTATGTCTAGAGGGGGGTGATTAGACTACTTGACCAATTAAAAGTTTTGCCTATACCTAGTTCTAGGGTTGATAGTTTTTATCATTTCATGGCAAGTCAAGTACCCCTTCACATGCAAGTCTAAGAGTATATAGCAGCGGAAAGTAACAACTAGCATGTATAGAAGGGATAGGGTAGGACGATCAAACGTAGTTGTAGACATGATGATTTTTCCCGCGGTTCTGATAGGTGGCGCTATCGTACATCCACGTTTATGGATTCTTCAACCCGGAGGGTAACGGTCGCGAGAGTCCACGAAGGGCTTCACCCAAAAGGGTCCACGAAGTAGCAACCTTGACTATTCCATAACGGCTTCCATCCACGAAGGACTTGCCTCACTATGGGTAGATCTTCACGAAGTAGGCGATCTCCTTTCCCTTACAAACTTCTTGGTTCACTCCACAACATGAAGTAGGAGGCTCCCAAGCGACACCTAACCAATCTAGGAGGCACCATCCTCCAAAAGGTAATAGGCTCGGCAATGACGATGAACTCCTTGCTCTTGTGTTTCAAGATGATAGACTCCTCAGCACCCAATCACTCTCTCACCGACTTAGCATGGTGGAAGAGATGGGATTGGTGGAAAGCTACTTGGGCAGGCTAGAAATCAAGATCCATATGATTGGAGTGGAAGATCTTGACCTCAACACAAGGGTAGGTGGTTCTCTCTCACAAAATCTGATAGGATAGGTATGCAATAGTTCTGAGTGCCTCTCTTTCGAGTAGGTGGTGGTGAAGGGGTATATATAGGCATCCCCAAAAATCCAACCGTTACACACAAAATGACCAACTCGGTGACACCGATGTGTTAATATCGGTGGTACCGAAGTGACCAAAAGGTGGCAACTTTTGAATCTCGGTGAGACTGATATAGGAAACTCGGTTGCACCGATAAGGTGACCAACGGTCAGATTTCCAATCTTGGTGACGCCGATCCAACATTCTCGGTGGGACCGAAAATGTGAATTTGCGTAACAGAAAGTTGGCAACCTAAACTCGATGGCACCGGTATGGAATCGGTTATACCGAAGTGGCTAGGGTTTGGCTTGAGTCTGTCTAGGTTGTGGAATCGGTGGCACCGGTATGGGAAAGTTCGTTGCACCAATTTTGAGTGTTAGGTATAGAACAGACTTTGGTGGGAGAGTTTGTGGATGTTTTTGGCGACTATCACTTGTGCACATTTGAGCATATTGTTCATCAACAAAACCTTACCCCTTTTTAATTGTATTGGCTTTCCTATGGACTCAAAGTGATTTCTCACAAATATAAAATGTACCTCTTCCTTGAAGCTTGGCCAACCTATTTCCTTGCATCTTGGGGTTTCTCCACAATCTCCTTTTGCCAATCCTATCATTGAACATTTCCTGAAATATACTTGGTGGAAACATTAGTTCAATGACTTATATGTTGTTATTAATTACCAAAACCACCAAGGGAGCAAATGTGCTTTCAAGAGGCAATAAATAAAGTGTTTATTATTATATTTCATTGTTCATGATAATTGTTTATTATAAATGTTATAATTGTATGTATTGGAAACACATTGCATGTGTGGATATATAGACAACACTTTGTCCCTAGTGTGCCTCTAGTAGACTAGCTCGTTGATCAAAGATGGTCAAGGTTTCCTAGCCATTGACATGAGATGTCATTTGATAACGGGATCACATCATTAGGAGAATGATGGGATGGACAAGAACCAAACTTTAAACGTAGCATATGATCGTGTCAGTTTATTGCTACAGTTTTCTGCATGTCAAGTATATGTTCCTATGATCATGAGATCATGCAACTCACTGGCACCGGACAAGTGCCTTGTGTGTATGAAACGTCACAACATAACTGGGTGACAATAAAGGTGCTCTTCAGGTATCTCCGAGGGTGTCTGTTGGGTTGGCATGGATCAACACTAGGATTTGTTACTCCGTGTGATAGAGAGGTATCTCAGGGCCCACTCGGTAATACAACATCACAATAAGCCTTGCAAGCAATGTGACTAAGTGTTAGCCACGGGATCTTGTATTATGGGAACGATTAAAGAGACTTGCCAGTGATGAGGTTGAACTAGGTATGGAGATACCGACGATCGAATCTCGGGCAAGTAACATACCGAAGAACAAAGGGAACATCATACGGGATTAACTGAATCCTTGACACAGAGATTCGACCGATAAAGATCTTTGTAGAATATGTAGGAATCAATATGGGCATTCAGGTCCCGCTATTGGTTATTGACCGTAGAGGTGTCTCGGTCATGTCTACATAGTTCTCGAACCAGCAGGGTCTGCACATTTAAGGTTTGGTGACGTTTCAGTAGTATACAGTTATGCATGGTGGTGGCTGTCGAGGATATACCCCGCGGTATGACCCGGCCTGGCGACTCACAGGAGACCCAATAAAGGCATGATATTTATTTGGTGAACCGGCAGGCGGGTCGCAGGACGACCAAGCCCAAGACCCGGCGTGTGAGCCGGCGCAAGGCGGCTCACAAGAGAAGGCTTAAAGGAAAGAGGATTCCCTTACAAAAGGAAACAAGACCCGGACTAGGATTCTAGGGAGACTAGTCCTAATCCTACTCCTAGTAGGACTCTATTTTGTAAACCTACCCTCTCCACTTATATAAGGAGGGGTAGAGCACCCCTAGAATGATGGATTGACAAGTCCACAAGTCTAGACAATACAAGAGATTAGAGATAGACAGATTAGAGGCTCTCGTGATTAGAGGTTAGCAAGAGCACCCTTGCAACCGAGATATCTCCTTCATCATCAATAACAGACAAGTAGGACGTAGGCTTTTACCTCCATCAGAGGGGCCGAACCTGGGTAAACTCCGTGTCTCTCGATTCCGATCAACCCCTTCAAGCCGCCACATAGTTGCATCTTCGGCCCGAACCTAAGTCCATACACCCAGACATCTGCCGTGACAAATCCACGACAGTTGGCGCCCACCGTGGGGCTGCGCACGGTGGTTTGTGTTCTTGAAGGGATCTCTCCCAAGGATCGAAAAGCACACAATTTTTCGGATAAAAAAGAGCCGTTGCCAGTTTGAGATCATGAAAAATTTAGGGTTGTGTCGTGTGCGCCGTCACACGCGGCCGGGTGATGTGTCAAAGCCTGGTCGATTTTTGCTGCACCAACTCCCAATGGCGTCAGCCGATACAGTTGCTGCTACGCCCCAATGCGGAAGACAAAACCAGCAATGGCGAAACCACGCATCAAATCATAAGTGCAGACGAGTATTGATGGTTTCGAGTACTAGTATGTCTCGGACGAATACGTCACCTGAAGTCAAATCAGTTTGGTCTTTTGTCAAACATTGATTGCTACGATCATATAAGGAAACTACCAGGTGGCTAATTCAAGGATTAAGGAAAGAAAAGTTATTAAGTTCTAGTCGGGCACGTGACTACCAACAACAGCAAAAAATGCCTCCAGTTAGGTGCACGCATGGAAGACAGAGAAGAAGAAAATTCCGAACGTTTTGATCTATGCGTGGCCTTGTGGGATCCTGTGATCCGCCTGCCTCCGCAGCCATGGTATACTCGTGCCGGGCTGGCCTCGCCTCGGCCTCGTGGCCAAGACGCCCCGGTGACCTGCTTTCGCCTCATCCGAACTGGCCTCATCCGCTCGTGTCGCCGCATGCTGCTCCACCTCTGTGCACCGTGGCCCCGTCCGTCTCTCACCTCCATCGCACGCTCGACTTGCTAGGGTGCACTTTGAGCCGCCGCTGGCCTACGCCTCCGACCACCTCTGCTCCGAGCTCCCCAAGCTACCAGCTGCACCGTGAGCCACCCTAGGGCCGGTCTCGCCCGTTGCTGCAACCCGCCATTTCAAAAAGGACAGGCTGAGCCGCCGCCCTGCTGTTGTGAGCCGCCGCCGGCTGCTGATGTGAACCGCCTTCACCTCGTTCCGGTTCAGCCGCGGGCCAGCGCTGTCGAGCCACCGCCGGTTCTTCTGCCGTGAGCCACCGATTTCCTCATGCGCGAGCCGCCTCCACCATGGTTCGCACTACCACCCACGCCGTCGGGTCACATGTGAGCCATCGTCGCCTCGCCCGCGGCATCCGCACCGCCAGCCGGCCCCGCTCCACGCCTCCGGTTGCCCGCCTCGCCCAATCCGCTACACCTGTGCGCTGCCCACATCAAGCCACCGCGCTGACCAGCCGTCATCGCCTCGCCGGCTAGCACCCTGGGCCGGTTCCAACCCGACGCCACGGCTTCCACTCCCACCACCCATCGCAGGGTAAGGAGAAGTGGGAGGTGGTGGATAAGGACGTGGGGAGCCAATTGGGAAGATAAGAGGTTAAAAAAATGGGACCCGCCTTGTTAAACACGCCGTGGTCCTTCACCGCCTCGAGTCACCCTGCTGCACTTCTTTGACGCAAACGCCATCACCGTTGAGCCGCCCTGGTCTAGCGCCGTCTCGGAAGCGCCATGGCTGAATCGTCACCTCCGTTGCGGCCTCGAGAGAGTGCCTCAATCACTATTGAAATTACGAGAGGTGATCCACGGACAATTTATATGACTCAGCTGGTCGTTGAGACGAAACAGGTGCTATCCACCCAATTTATTTTATCTATACATTTTGATTCCTTCGACGAACAATTACTTCGTCTTTGTAATATTTTTTACACAGGACAAATTATTCATTACCAAAGTGGCATCATATCACGGAGATGGAGGCGCACCAGCATCGTTTGGCACTGGTGTCCGTACCGGCTTACAACGCCACAGCCGTCTCTCGCGGCCGCACCGGCTCGCAACGTCCGCGGCTGAGTCATCTATCCACGCCGGCTTACAATACCCGTGTCCGAGTCACCCGTTCGCGTCGGCTTACAATGCCCATGGCTGATTCTCCTATCCGCGCTGACAACACCTTGGTCAACCTCAACCTCCCGCGGGTTCACATCAAAAATATACAATGAGTGTTGCGAAGATCATCAAACACACCAGGGACCACACACACCAGTACGAGCAGCCCAACAGACGAGTGCAAGACGCCGACCACAGACTGATTTTACCTCATCATATCGGTGCAGTGCTCGAGCCGCCCAACGGACAGGCGCACAAATCGCCGCCACTACAGTTTGGTTAACTTCAACAACCAGCCGGGACGAACCATCGACCGGATTATCAAAACAATCCCCGGGTCATGGCAAAATTAACCCGATCCTGGGGGCTACTACATCTTTGGTGGAAGATTAAAAGTTTCCCAAGAGGACGAACAGTCGTGATGCACCATTCAAACATGGGTGCCCGGATTTATTGGATCATCATAAAGTCACTTGGAGCTTCTGCCGTTTCTTCATACAAGATGGCGGTTTACAAGATGGCGGCTTACAAGATGGTGCACAAAACATTTCCGGCTAACACGATTAGCCACGGTGGAGGGCGGTTTCCTACCTCTGGGTATAGCTTCTAATGCCTTATCCGCCGGCTCTATGCCAAAATTCCGGCTAACACGATTAGCCGCGGTGGAGGGCGGCTTCCTACCTCCGGGTATAGCTTCTAACGCCTTATCCGCCGGCTTTATGCCAAAATTCCAGCTAACACGATTAGCCGCGGTGGAGGGCGGCTTCCTACCTCCGGGTATAGCTTCTAACGCCTTGCCCGCCGGCGTTTACGCCATATTGCTGAAGGGGGCTTCTTACCGACGGGTATCACTTCTAACACCCTATCAGCCGGCTTTATGCCAAAATTCTGGCTAACACGATTAGCCGCGGTGGAGGGCGGCTTCCTACCTCCGGGTGTAGCTTCTAACGCCTTATCCGCCGGCTTTATGCTAAAATTCCGACTAACACGATTAGCCGCGGTGAAGGGCGGCTTCCTACCTACGGGTATAGCTTCTAATGCCTTATCCGCCGGCTTTATGCCAAAATTCCGGCTAGCATGATTAGCCGCGGTGGAGGGCGGCTTCCTACCTATGGGTATAGCTTCTAACGCCTTATCCACCGGCTTTATGCCAAAATTTTGGCTAACATGATTAGCCGCGGTTGTCACAGGGGGCTTCCCACCTCTGGGTGTAGCTTATCTAACCCTAACAACCGGCGTTTTTCGCAAAAAAATGTTGACAAGTTAAACATTGCATCATACTTTGCATCATACATTGCATCATATTCACATGACATGTCGGCTTATCAAGCTGGGTCCGAGCAAGATTATGAAAGAAGGAGCAATGTTATGAAAGATTTTAACATCTCCGGGTTGTGGTTTTTTAAGCCGCCCTCACAACAATGCAGAATATATTCTGTCTTGTTAATTTTTGTAGGTTTTATCTCTTGAGATGAGCCACCGTTAAGTACTCTGCAAGAGCAAATGGATCTTTAATAGCCAACCTGGCTAAATCTTCATGGTTTATCATAACCAGTACTAAATGATAGGGGTTTTCAAACCAGCTTAGAGAATTCATTATTTTTCAAGAGCCGCCCTATCAGATATAATACCGTGTCATCTAATTGACCGGTTCTCGGATTTCTTCAATTGTGCTCTGTAGTAAACTACAACACTCATGGATTTCTCCAACACATATTTGCCGGGTTGCACCGCAACCACGAGCAGGGATTTCATGTCAAAGACAAAGGAATTATTCCAGGATATTCATTCTGGGTTATATTACAACCACGGTCAACGATTCATTCAACAAATTGTGGTGAGTCATATTATTCTTAATAGTCCCAAGTCGCCGCGGGCAGACAACCCGGCACTTGGGGGCTACATTGTTCAAATCCAAGTTTATATCAATTATGCAAGTCCCATGTCACTGCAAGCACGCACCACGGCACTTGGGGGCTAATGCAATCCGGTTTTCAAATCATTATATTGTCAGCAAGACCATATTATCACAAGGAGAGGAGACGGCCTTTCTTTCTAAGTCCCAGCCCAGTAATTCTTACTGACCTGGCACTTGGGGGCTACACACAGTCCAGTATGTTATTGCAAAGCACCAAGTTATCATGGATAATCTCGGAGCTTGGGGGCTACAGGTAATATAGAGATATCAAAAAGTTTGAGGAGAATTCTCAAGATGTTAATTATGGAGTTCTGTTGTTAGGCCCGACGTCACCAAACATTCATGACCAGTGTCATCAAAAGCCCATAACCCGCCAGAGTTTATATAAGCCGCCCTGCTTCATAGAAATGGAAGTCCGGTTTTACATCAGATGGATTTTCATCCCAATATTTTTATCAAGTCAGTGGATTCTAGTTATTTGACCCGGCGTCACCAACGATAATGACCCGGCATCATCAATAATTATGACCCGGCGGAGATGAGCCGCCAAGAGCATTGGAAGCCGACTCAATGGCAGATGGGTGTTCTATTCTCAATATTTTTCAGAGGACCTTGACAAGCAAGATGATTTTCAAGACGACTCATTCATATGCAGAAAAGACCCGGATTTCTGAGGAGCCACTTCATAAGCCGGCCAAAGGAGCAAGCCGGCCACTTAACATATTTGTTACTCTTATTTCAGGAGCTTACCATGAATAAATTCAAGCTAACCTGGGGGCTAATGTCGGGGATATACCCCGCAGTATGACCCGGCCTGGCGACTCATAGGAGACCCGGTAAAGGCATGATATTTATTTGGTGAACCAACAGGCAGGTCGCAGGACGACCAAGCCCAAGACCCGGCGTGTGAGCCGGTGCAAGGCGGCTCACAAGAGAAGGCCTAAAGGAAAGAGGATTCCCTTACAAAAGGAAACAAGACCCGAACTAGGATTCTAGAGAGACTAGTCCTAATCCTACTCCTAGTAGGACTCTATTTTGTAAACCTACCCTCTCCACTTATATAAGGAGGGGTAGAGCACCCCTAGAAGGACGGATTGAGAAGTCCACAAGTCTAGACAATACAAGAGATTAGAGATAGACGGATTAGAGGCTCTCATGATTAGAGGTTAGCAACAGCACCCTTGTAACCGAGATATCTCCTTCATCATCAATACCAGAGAAGCAGGACGTAGGCTTTTGCCTCCATTAGAGGGACCGAACCTGGTTAAACTCCGTGTCTCTCGATTCCGATCAACCCCTTCAAGCCGCCACGTAGTTGCGTCTTCGCCCCGAACCTAAGTCCGTACACCTGGACATCTGCCGTGACAAATCCACGACAGTGACCGAAGGCTGTTCGGAGTCCCAGATGAGATCCCGGACATCGTGAGGAGCTCTAGAATGGTCTGGAGTAAAGATTAATATAGGAAGTCTTGTTTTGGTCACCGGAAAAGTTCTGGGCTCATCGGTAGTGTACTGGGAGTGCCGGGAGGGTACCGGGGACCATCGGGAGGGGTATTTCGACCCAAGAGGCTACATGGGCTGTGGGAGGATGAATACCAGCCCTTAGTAGTCTGGCCGAAGTCCCACATAGGGCCCATGTGGCTGGGAAGGAAATCCAAAGTCGAAAAGGTGGAAAAAGGCTAATACAAGGAAGGAGTCCTAATCCGACTAGGAGTGGAGGCGTAGGACTCCTCCCTCCACTTCGGCTGAAGCAAAAAGGGATGGCCCTTGCGGCCAAGCCTCCTCCTCTCCTCCTCCTATATATACTAGAGGTTTTAGGGTTTTTGCACACAGATTTTCAGCCCTGTGCTACCCTTTCCTCTAGTCTGTAGTTTCTCCTCTAGATCGGTTTCAGCAGTGCTTAGGTGAAGCCCTGCTGGAATTACTCCACCACCATCGCCGCAACGCCGTCATGCTGCCGGGAGAACTCGTCTACCTCTCCGCTCCCTCTTGCTGGATCAAGAAGGTGGAGATCGTCATCAAGACGTACGTGTGCTGAACACGGAGGTGCCGTCCGTTCAGTGCTAGATCGGGATGGATCGTGATTGGATCGCGGGACACTCGGCAATTTGGATCGCGAAGATGTTCGACTACATCAACCGTGTTTCTTAACGCTTCCCGCTTAGCGATCTACAAGGGTATGTAGATCCACTGTCCCCTCTCGTAGATGCTCATCTCCTAGATTGATCTTCGTAAAGCGTAGGAAATTTTTTTGTTTCCCATGCAACATTCCCCAACAGGATGCCTGAGCGCCCATCAATCTTGACGGAGAGCAGATCAGCCTCCATCATTTTGAAATGAAGGACGTGCCCATCCTGGAGGTTGTGGGCGCGAGCGAAGGTTTTCCAGCCATGCCTAAAGAACATGACGCGACTCTCCGGATACTTGACATCCACCCGCGTGGCGCCATTACAGCAACCATGCACCCACAGCCACAAGACGGGCGGCTCGTCGACCTCCATCGCCCTCTTGAAAGGGCGAGGGAGGCATAGATGGCTCTGAGGGTGGCGCAGTTCGAGGACGAACTCCAACGTCGTCCCCTCGGTGTGGGTCTCCTCGAGGAAGAGGCCTAGCGTCGGAGGAAGAGGTGGGGACACGCTCCGCCTCCTCCTACCTCGGACTCCATGACGGCCACGACCCCTCATGCCTCTTCCACCACACGCACCCGGATCACCCTCCGCCTTTGTGGTTGAAGCAGTGGCATGATCCCGACGAGAACTCCTCCTTGGAGCCGAGGACGGTGGCCATCCTTCGCCCCTATTCATGGCTAAGGGCGGGAACCACTCAAGGCTTGGAAGAGGTGGAAGGGCAAGCTCTGGAGGTTTGCACTCGATGAGGAAGGAAGGATGGATGAGCATCGCCCTTGCTACCCCTCAATTTATAGGGGAAGCGTTGGGGCTGGCTCTCCCCTGCTCAAAGAGTCGCCGCCCACCTCCTCCAATACTATCTCCCACGATCACGAGGCGAACAGCGGCCGCCCCGTTGCTCCACGGCGCTGAAGTTTATGTCACGGCGAGGAATTTAAGTCACGAGTGCTCGTTCCTGGCTTCTCGCTATGCATGCGGCGCGCGTGGCGGAACCGGCCTGACGCAGCAATTGAAATAATTATTACTGCTCCGCGCACGTATCCCACGTCGTGCACTTAACGTGCGTCGTGGGGCAGCGCAATAAGCGGAATGATTGCAAGCGCAGGCTCCGACCACGCGTGCCCGTGCACTGTTTGGGCCTAGCCCAACAACGCCTCGTGCCGTGTGTGACCCAAGCCCGGGGGCTCCTGTCGGTGCACTAGAGTTTAAGGGTTTTCTAGTAGCCCTTACTTGTGCACGGGCAGTCGAAGCCATGCCCGCGGCAAGGCCCGCCAGGGGGCTGCGGGACGCAAGACCAAAGACATCAAGGAAGTCAAGAAGGCATTCAAGCCATCAATCAGGACCGAAGACCGAAGGCTGGGACCCCGGCAAGATCTTGCAGGGATGGCCTACGGACCCCCGGCAAGGCGAAGCCCCGACAACACACGACCAGCACAGAGGCCAGGTGTCGCCCCACCTAGGCATGTGTCGAGGCATCGGCGATGGAAGGAGCTAAGCGGTGTCGATGGGACGGGGTCCTGTCCCGTCCCGCAGACCGTCAGGGGCGCCTGACGGGCCATTAAATGCGCTTGTCTTACACCGTTAGTGTTAGGTATGATAACACTGTAGCACTATGCACCCCGTGCATGCACTGTACGCCACTGTTGGGATCCCCTTGGTCATATAAAAGGAGGGCCAAGGCGTTACGAGAGGGGACTTTTAGCTCCCATCTTCCCTGTCCCATTATGCATGAGTAGCGGTTGTGTACTGTAGCGCTCCTACAATCGGAGATAGAACTCATCCAATACAACCAAGCAGGAGTAGGGTTTTACGCATCTTTGCGGCCCGAACCTGGGTAAAATCCCATGTGTTAACCATCAGATCTGCTCTCTGTGCGAGCCTTCTTCCCCACCGAACTATAAAGAGATCCCTCCGATCCCTCTCTGTGAAAGCCATAAGAAATCGTGAGGCAATAAAGCCCAAATCTACGAAGTAGGATTCGCCGCAAGAGCTATATCTCGCCAACTTTTTTTTATTTGAGGCAAATATCTCGCCAACTCAGCATGCCTACAGCGAGCAGCCGATAGGCCGGTCCAGTAACCGACGTACACTTCCGATTTTTCTTATGGTTCGTTTCTCGGTTTTCTTTGTTTTTGACCCGGTTTCTGCATTTCTTCACCGGGTTCTTTGTTGTTCTTCAATTTTCTGTTTTCTTGTTTCTTGCGTTTCCTCGCCGTTTTTCTTTGTTTTTTCCTGTTTTTTGGCGTTTCTTCACCGCTTTCCTACTCGCTTTTCCCCTTCTTTTCCAAGACATGACTGCTTTTCTCGAAACATGTACATTTTGTATATACCAATGGAACATATTTTAATACACGTCGATTTTTTTCAAAAACATGATGTATATTGTTTTAGAATACATGTTTCATACATTTTTGATAAATGTTAAACATTTTCAAAGAACCGTTTAACGGATTTATTTTAATTAGCATGAAATATTTTTAAACCATGCAAACATTTATTTACATTACATAAAAAAATTCTTAATGTTACAAACATTTTCTAAATCACGTGAATATTTCTTCAAATGAAACATACACTTTTGCTAAATGGTATGAAACTTTTATTTATGTTGTATATGTCTTTTCTAAAATGTCACATAACTTTTTTGAAATAAGTCAACATGTATTTGAAATGCCGCAAGTACTTATTTTGAATTGTACGAAGCATTATCTTTTCTGTTTATGCAATCATATATATGATTTCGCTAATATTTGTTGGGAAATGCGGAAATATTGCTAGTTGTCACAAACAATTTTTTAATACTGTCGACATTTTATAAAGGCTATGTGATTATTTTTCTTTAGAGTAAATTCAACATGCTTCCTCTTATCCCTCCACCCACGCCCTCCCCTTCTTATCACATGAGAGGTAAGCGGGTAAGTGGTAATCAGACCACTTGTTAATCATATCAATGGCTAAGATCTATTATGTACTCTTACATTTCATATGAAAAGGAAGGTAAGAAGGAGCATGCTAAAAATTGCCTTTTTTAACATTACATTAGCGTTTATATAACGTGTGGTGAACATTTGCAAAATTGAAGCACTTTTTCATTTTAGTAAGAAAAAATAAAAATGAAATAGCATGTCGTAGGGAGTCAGTGCCCCTGTCGTTCGCTAGGCCGACCTATTTATGGGTACTATGGGCAATGTTGTGCTCTGTAAGTGATACATAGTTGTGCCAAGAATCTCTTGAACAGTGCACGAGTTATTGGTGCCTAATGGTTCAGGCCAATTGCCACATGTCGAACCTACACGAAAGTAGCCAATATTCCACAAACTAAGGCCCAAGCGGCAACTTAGTTAGCAATTTAACATAACAGAAAGCCCAACCAATGGAGTATCAGAGAAAACACAACAACATGTCCAATTATTTCGTTGCATCTTTTTTTAACCATACAGGAGAGGTGCATGTATTTCATTAAGAAGAAAGAAAATACAATGCCAAAGTGTAGGATCGAAAGTAGGTCTAGAGGGGGGTGATTAGACTACTTGACCAATTAAAAATCTACCTTTTCCCAATTTTAAGTGTTGGCAGATTTTAGCAATTGTAGCAAGTCAAGCACACCCTACACATGTATGTCTACGAGTATAGCAACGGAAAGTAAAGACAATCATGAATAGTAAAGGAAGGGTAGGAAGATCAAACGCAATTTGGTGACACGATGATTTTTCCCGTGGTTCCAATAGGTGGTGCTATCGTACGTCCACGTTTATGGAGTCTTCAACCCATGGAGGGTAACGATCGCGAGAGTCCACAGAGGGCTCTACCCACGGAGGGTTCCACGAAGAAGCAACCTTGACTATACCATGATGGCCTACGTCCACGGAGGACTAGCCTAAATCGGGGTAGATATTCTGGAAGTAGGCGATCTCCTTGCCCTTACAAACTTCTTGGTCCACTCCACAACACGAAGTAGGAGGCTCCCAAACGACACCTAACCAATCTAGGAGGCATCACCCTTCAAAAGGTAATAGGCTCGGTAATTTTGATGGACTCCTAGCTCTTGTGCTTCAAGATGATAGACTCCTCAACATGTTGGGGAATGTCGCATGGGAAACAAAAAATTTCCTACGCACACGCAAACCTATCCATGGTGATGAGCATCTACGAGAGGTAGAGTGGATCTACGTACCCTTGTAGATCGCTAAGCGGGAAGCGTTAAGAAACGAGGTTGGTGTAGTCGAACATCTTTGCGATCCAAATCGCCGAGCGTCCCACGATCTCATCACGATCCGTCCCGCGATCCAATCATGATCCGTCCCGTGAACTCATCACGATCCGTCCCGCGATCTCATCACGATCCGTCTCACGATCTTGATCACGATCTATCCCGCGAACTCATCACGATCCGTTCCGCGATCTCATCACGAACCTTCTCGCGATCTCGATCACGGTCCTTCCGATCTAGCGCCGAACGGACGGCACCTCCGCGTTCAGCACACGTGCAGCTTGATGACGATCTCCACCGTGTTGATCCAGCAAGAGGGGGTGGAGAGGATAGAGAGTTCACCGGCAGCATGACGGCGCTCCGGTGATGGTGGTGGAGCAATTCCGGCAGGGCTTCGCCTAAGCGCTGCAGAAAACCGATCTAGAGGAGAAACTATGCACCGGTGGAACGGGTAGCACGTGGCCAAAAATTCTGTCCAAAAACCACCCAATACACTAGTATATATAGGAGGAGAGGAGAGGAGAGGCAGCCAAGGCCTTTGGGTCGGCCAAAATAGGAGGTGGGAGCAATCCTACTTCACCTCCAATCCTAGTTGGAGTAGGATTGCCTCCTATTGGCTGATTTTCCACTTTTTGCTTTAGGACTTTCTCTCCTGCGCCATGGGCCTTTGTGGCTGTTTTCCCAGCCCACTAAGGGCTGGTTATTATTCTCCCACAGCCCATGGACCTCTTGGGGTCGAAATACCCCTCCCGGAGGTCCCTCGGTACACTACCGGCACTCCCGGTACACTACCGATGAGCCCGAAACTTTTCCGAAAACCAAACTGGGACTTCCTATATATGAATCTTTACCTCCGGACCATTCCGGAGCTCCTCGTGACGTCCGGGATCTCATCCGGGACTCTGAACAACCTTCGGTCACCACCATACATAACTCTACACTACCGAAACGTCACCGAACCTTAAGTGTGCAGACCCTGCGGGTTCGAGAACTATGTAGACATGACCGAGACACCTCTACAGTCAATAACCAATGGCGGGACCTGGACGTCCACATTGGTTCCTACATATTCTACGAAGATCTTTATCGGTCGAACCTCTATGTCAAGGATTCAGTTAATCCCGTATAACGTTCCCTTTGTTCTTCGGTATGTTACTTGCCCGAGATTCGATCGTCGGTATCTCCATACCTAGTTCAACCTCGTTACCGGCAAGTCTCTTTACTCGTTCCATAATACAAGATCCCGCAACTAACAATTAGTCACATTGCTTGCAAGGCTCATTGTGATGTTATATTACCGAGTGGGCCCTGAGATACCTCTCCGTCACACGGAGTAACAAATCCCAGTCTCGATCCATGCCAACTCAATAGACACCATAGGAGATACCTGTAGAGCACCTTTATAGTCACCCAGTTACGTTGCAACGTTTGATACACACAAGGCACTCCTCCGATATCCGTGAGTTGCATGATCTCATGGTCATAGGAACATATACTTGACATGCAGAAAACAGTAGCAATAAACTGACACGATCATATGCTATGTTTGTAGTTTGGGTCTTATCCATCACATCATTCTCCTAATGATGTGATCCCGTTATCAAATGACATCTCATGTCCATGGCTAGGAAACCTTAACCATCCTTCGATCAATGAGCTAGTCCATTAGAGGCATACTAGGGACATGGTTTTGTCTATGTATCCACACATGCATTTAAGTCTCCGATCAATACAATTATAGCATGGATAATAAACGATTATCATGAACAAGGAAATATGATAATAACTAATTTATTATTGCCTCTAGGGCATATTTCCAACAGTCTCCCACTTGCACTAGAGTCAATAATCTAGTTCACATCACCATGTGATTCGCATTGTTATGAATCTAACACCCAATGAGTTCTGGGGCTCGATCATGCTTTGCATGTGAGAGAGGTCTTATAGTCAACGGTCTGCGATATTCAGATCCGTGTGTACTTTGCAAATCTCTATGTCAAACCGTAAACACTGCTACCACACTCCACTTGGTACTATTTCCAAATGGCTGCTCCACTATACGTATCCAGATTGCTACTACTAGTCATCCAGATAGGTGTTAAAGCTTGCATCGACGTAACTCTTTACGACGAACTCTTTATCACCTCCATAATCAAGAAACATTTCCTTAGTCCTCTAGTTACTAAGGATAATTCCGACCGCTGTCCAGTGATCCACTCCTGGACCACCCTTGTACCCCTTGACAGACTCATGGCAAGGCACACATAGGTGCGGTACACAGCATGGCATAATATAGAGCCTATGGCTAAGGCATAGGGGACGACATTCGTCCTTTCTCTTTCTTCTGCCGTTGTCGAGCTTTGAGTCTCACTCAACTTCACACCTTACAAATCAGACGAGAACTATTTCTCTGGCTGATCCATTTTGAACTCTTTCAAAATCTTGTCAAGGTATGAACTCATTGAAAGTCTCATCAAGCATCTTGATCTATCTCTATAGATTTTGATGCTCAACAATTAGGTAGCTTTATCCAGGTCTTCCTTTGAAAAACACTTTTCAAACAACCATTTATGCCTTCCAGAAATTCTACATTATTTCCGATCAACAATATGTCAACCACATATACTTATCAGAAACTCTACAGTGCTCCCACTCACTTTATTGCAAATACAAGTTTCTCGTAAACTTTGTATAAACTACAAAAACTTTGATCAACTCATCAAAGTGTATATTCCAACTCCGAGATGCTTGCTTCAGTCCATGGAAGGATCACCAAAGCTTGCACACCTTTTAGCATCCTTAGGACTGACAAAACCTTCTGGTTGTATCACATACAACCTTTCCTCAAGTAAACCGTTAAGGAAACGATGTTTTGACATCCATCTGCCAGATTTCATAATTGAAAACACAGCAACTGCTAACATAATTCCAACAGACTTTAGCACCACTACGAATGAGAAAGTCTCATCGTAGTCAACTCCTTGAACTTGTCACAAACATCTTTGCAACAAGTCGAGCTTTACAAATAGTGACATTCACCATCAGTGTCTGTCTTCATTTTAAAGATCCATTTGTACTCAACGACCTGCCGTCCAACGAGCAAGTCTACCAAAGTCTACACTTGGTTTTCATACATGGATCCTATCTCGGATTTCATGGCCTCCAACCATTTGTCGGAATCCGGGCCATCATCGCTTCTCCATAGCTCGTAGGTTCATCGTTGTCCAACAACATGATCTCCAAGACAGAGTTGTCGTACCACTTAGGAGCAGTACACATCCTTGTCGACCTACGAAGTTCGATAGTAACTTGATCCTGAAGCTTCATGATCATCATCATTAACTTCCTCTTCAACTAACGTAGGCTTCACAGAAACATCTTTCTGCGCTGCGCTACTCTCTGGTTGAACAAAGGTTTAACAACCTCATCAAGTTCTATCTTCCTCCCACTCAATTCTTTCAAGAGAAACATTTCCTCGAGAAAGGATCCGTTTAAGCAACAAACACTTTGCACTAGGATCTGAGATTGAAGGTTCACCCAACTGATCTTAGGGTATTCTATGAAGATGCATTTGTCCGCCTTGGGTTCGACCTCATTAGGTGAAAACATTTTCCACACAAGTGTCACGTCCCAAAATATTAAGAAATGACAGCTTAGGTTTCTATCAAACCATAATTCACGCGGTGTCATCTCAACGGATTTAGATGGTGCCCTTTTTAAAGTGAATGTAGTTGTCTCTAATGCATAACCCCAAAATTATAGTAGTAAAACGACAAGAGACATCATAGCACGCACCATGTCCAATAGAGCATAACTATGATGTTCGGACACACCATCACACTATGGTGTTCCAGGTGGCGTTTAGTTGTGAAACAACTTTCACATTTGTCTTTAAGTTGTATGCCAAACTCGTGACTCAGATATTCACCTCCACGATCATATCGCAGTCATTTTTATCTTCTTGTCACGATGATCTTTAAACTTCACTCTGAATTTGCTTGAACCTTTCAAACGATTCAGACTTGTGTTTAATTAAGTAAATATACACTATATCTACTCAAATCATCAGTGAAGGTAAGAAAATAACGATATCCACTGCACACTACAAGACTCACTAGATTGCATACATCAACATGTATCATTTCCAATGAATCACTTGCCTGCTCCATCCAACGGGGTCCTTTAGTCATCTTGCCCAAAAGGCATGGTTCGCATGTCTCAACCGATTCGAAATCGAATGAGTCCAAATATCCATCAGCATGGAGTTTCTACATGCGCTTTATACCAATATGACATTTAGCGGCAGAGCCACAAGTATGTGGTACTATCATTATTAACTTTGTGTCTTTTGACATCAATGTTATGAACATGTGTAATACTACGATCAAGATTTCAACAAACCATTCTCACTGGGTGCAAGACCATTGAAGGTATTATTCATGTAAACAGAATAACCATTATTCTCTAACTTAAATGAATAACCGTATTGCAATAAACATGATCTAATCATGTTCATGCTCAATGCAAAACACCAAATAACATTTATTTAGGTTCGTCACTAATCCTGAAGGTAGAGAGAGCATGCGATGTTGATCACATCAACCTTGGAAACACTTCCAACACATATCGTCACCTCACCCTTAGCTAGTTCTCCGTTTATTCTGTAGCTTTTATTTCGAGTTACTAACATTTAGCAACCGAACCGGTATCCAATACCCAGGTGCTACTAAGAGTACTAGCAAGGTACACATTAATAACTCATATATCAAATATACTTCTGTCGATGTTGCCAGCCTTATTATCTACCAAGTATGTAGGGTTGTTCCGCTTTAGCGACCTCTCACCTCATAATAGAAGCACTTAGTCTCGGGTTTGAGTTCAACTTTGGGTTGCTTCACTGGAGCAGCAACTGACTTGCTATCCATGAAGTTTCCCTCCTTGCTCTTGCCCTTTCGAAACTAGTGGTTTGATTAACCATCAACACTTGACGCTCCTTCTTGATTTCTACCTTCGCGGCGTCAAACATCGCGAACAGCTCAGGGATCAATACTTCTATCCCTGGTGTATTATAGTTCATCACTAAGTTCTAGTAGCTTTAGTGACAGTGACTCGGAGAACTATATCAATCACTACCTTATCTGGAAGATCAACTCCCACTTGATTCAAGCGATTGTAGTACCCAGACAATCTGAGTACATGCTCAACGATTGAGCTATTCTCCTTCATCTTACAGGCAAAGAATCTTGTTGGAGATCTCATATCTCGCAACACAGGCACGAGCCTGAGATCACAATCTCTGCTCCTAGAACATCTCATATGTTCCATGACGTTCAAAACGTTTCGGAGCCTCAATTCTAAGATGTAATGCATGACGCACTAAACTATCAAGTAGTCATCGAAACGTGCCTATCAGATGTTCACAACATCTATGACGACGCTAGAGGGGGTGGCGCACCGAGCGGTGCATTAAGGACATAAGCCTTCTGTGCAGCAATGAGGACAATCCTCAGATCACGGACCCAGTCCGCAATATTGCTACCAACATCTTTCAACTCTATTTCTCTAGGAACATATAAAAATTTAAGGGAGCTACAGCGCGAGCAAGTAATCTACAACATAATTTGCAAAGACACTTTGACTATGTTCATGATAATGAGTTCAATTAATCATATTACTTAAGAACTCCCACTCAAATTGACATCCCTCGGGTCATTCGAGTGATACATGATCCAAATTCACCAACTCAAGTCCGATCATCACGTGAGTTAAGGTGACTTCAATGGTGAACATCATTATGTTGATCATATCCACTATATGACTCATGCTCGACCTTTCGGTCTCTTGTGTTCCAAGGCCATGTCTGTACATGCTAGGCTCGTCAAGTTTAACCCGAGTGCTCTGCGCGTGCAAATCTGGCTAGCACCCGTTGTATGTGAACGTAGAGTCTATCACACCCGATCATCACGTGGTGTCTCAACACGACGAACTTTCGCAACGGTGCACACTCAGGGAGAACACAATTTATCTTGAAATTAAGTGAGGGATCACCTTATAATGCTACCGTCGTCCTAAGCAAAACAAGGTGCATAAAAAGGATTAACATCACATGCAAATCCTAAGTGACATGATATGGCCATGAACTTGTGCTTTTGATCTCCATCTAGAAAGCACCGGCATGATCTCCATCGTCACCGGCATGACACCATGATCTCCATCAACGTGTCGCCATCGGGGTTGTCACGCCCTGCATGCTTCTACTACTATTGCTACCGTAGCGATAAAGTAAAGCATTACATAGCGCTTAATGATTGACACGCAGGTCATACAATAATTAAAGACAACCCTATGGCTCCTGCCGGTTGCCGTACTCATCGACATGCAAGTCGTGATAATCTATACATCACATGATCATCTCATACATCACATATATCACATCATGTAATTGGTCATATCATATCACAACATACCCTGCAAAAACAAGTTAGACGTCCTCTAATTGTTGTTGCAAGTTTTACATGGCTGCTACGGGTATCTAGCAAGAACGATTCTCACCTACGCATAAACCACAACGGTGATACATAGATTGCTTTTCAACCTTCTCAAGGACCGCCTTTGTCGGATCCGATCCAACTAAAGTGAGAGAAACTGTCACCCGCAAGCCATCTAGGCAACAAGTTGCGTCGAGGGAACCGGTCTCTCGTAAGCGTACGAGTAATGTTGGTCCGGGCCGCTTCATCTCACAATCCCGCTGAACCAAAATACGACCAAGGGAGGAAGCAATCTAAGCATCAACGCCCACAAACCTTTTGTGTTCTACTCGAGATCTCATTGAACCATCAACCTAGCTCATGATGCCACTGTTGGGGAATGTCGCATGGGAAACAAAAATTTTCCTACGCACACGCAAACCTATCCATGGTGATGAGCATCTACGAGAGGGAGAGTGGATCTACGTACCCTTGTAGATCGCTAAGCGGGAAGCGTTAAGAAACGCGGTTGGTGTAGTCGAACATCTTTGCGATCCAAATCGCCGAGCGTCCCGCGATCTCATCACGATCCGTCCCGCGATCCAATCACGATCCGTCCCGTGAACTCATCACGATCCGTCCCGCGATCTCATCACGATCCGTCTCACGATCTTGATCACGATCTATCCCGCGAACTCATCACGATCCGTTTCGCGATCTCATCACGAACCGTCTCGCGATCTCGATCACGGTCCTTCCGATCTAGCGCCGAACGGACGGCACCTCCGCGTTCAGCACACGTGCAGCTTGATGACGATCTCCACCGTCTTGATCCAGCAAGAGGGGGTGGAGAGGATAGAGAGTTCACCGGCAGCGTGACGGCGCTCCGGTGATGGTGGTGGAGCAATTCCGGCAGGGCTTCGCCTAAGCGCTGCAGAAAACCGATCTAGAGGAGAAACTATGCACCGGTGGAACGGGTAGCACGTGGCCGGAAATTCTGTCCAAAAACCACCCAATCCACTAGTATATATAGGAGGAGAGGATAGGAGAGGCAGCCAAGGCCTTTGGGTAGGCCGAAATAGGAGGTGGGAGCAATCCTACTTCACCTCCAATCCTAGTTGGAGTAGGATTGCCTCCTATTGGCTGATTTTCCACTTTTTGCTTTAGGACTTTCTCTCCTGCGCCATGGGCCTTTGTGGCTGTTTTCCCAGCCCACTAAGGGCTGGTTATTATTCTCCCACAGCCCATGGAACTCTTGGGGTCGAAATACCCCTCCCGGAGGTCCCTCGGTACACTACCGGCACTCCCGGTACACTACCGATGAGCCCGAAACTTTTCCGGAAACCAAACTGGGACTTCCTATATATGAATCTTTACCTCCGAACCATTCCGGAGCTCCTCGTGACGTACGGGATCTCATCCGGGACTCTGAACAACATTCGGTCACCACCATACATAACTCTACACTACCGAAACGTCACCGAACCTTAAGTGTGCAGACCCTGCGGGTTCGAGAACTATGTAGACATGACCGAGACACCTCTACAGTTAATAACCAATGGCGGGACCTGGACGTCCACATTGGTTCCTACATATTCTACGAAGATCTTTATCGGTCGAACCTCTATGTCAAGGATTCAGTTAATCCCGTATAACGTTCCCTTTGTTCTTCGGTATGTTACTTGCCCGAGATTCGATCGTCGGTATCTCCATACCTAGTTCAACCTCGTTACCGGCAAGTCTCTTTACTCGTTCCATAATACAAGATCCCGCAACTAACAATTAGTCACATTGCTTGCAAGGCTCATTGTGATGTTGTATTACCGAGTGGGCCCTGAGATACCTCTCCGTCACACGGAGTAACAAATCCCAGTCTCGATCCATGCCAACTCAATAGACACCATAGGAGATACCTGTAGAGCACCTTTATAGTCACCCAGTTACGTTTCGACGTTTGATACACACAAGGCACTCCTCCGATATCCGTGAGTTGCATGATCTCATGGTCATAGGAACATATACTTAACATGCAGAAAACAGTAGCAATAAACTGACACGATCATATGCTATGTTTGTAGTTTGGGTCTTATCCATCACATCATTCTCCTAATGATGTGATCCCGTTATCAAATGACATCTCATGTCCATGGCTAGGAAACCTTAACCATCCTTTGATCAATGAGCTAGTCCATTAGAGGCATACTAGGGACATGGTTTTGTCTATGTATCCACACATGCATTTAAGTCTCCGATCAATACAATTATAGCATGGATAATAAACGATTATCATGAACAAGGAAATATGATAATAACTAATTTATTATTGCCTCTAGGGCATATTTCCAACACAACACACAATCACTCTCTCATAGGTTTGGCTTTGGTGGAAGAGATTGATTAGGTGGAAAGCAACTTGGGGAGGCTAGAGATCAAGATTCATATGGTAGGAATGGAATGGCATGATCTCAACACATGAGTAGCTGGCTCTCTCTCAGAAAATAGTTGGTCTGAGTGAGGATCTATTCTGAGTGCTTCTCCTTCGAGTAGGTGGTGGTGGAGCGGTATATTTAGGCATCTCCAAAAATCCAACTGTTACAATGAATAAGTCCAACTCGGTTACACCGATTTGTTAATCTCGGTGGTACCAAGTTCCCTCAAAGGTAGCAACTTTTGAATCTCGGTGAGACCGATATAGACTTCTCGGTGACACCGAAAAGGTGGGTAACAGTCAAAATGGCAAGACTCGGTGACACCGAAGCAAAAAAATCAGAATTTCCGATTTTGTGCAACAGACACAAGTAGGTTTGCCACCTGAACTCGATTCCACCAATTCAGAATCGGTTGCACCAAAAAGGCAGGGTTTGGCTTGGTTATGTCTGAGTATGGGAATCGGTTGCACCGAGTGGGAAGTGTTGGCTGCACCGATTTTGGATATTTGGCTTTGGATAGACTTTTGTGGAGGAGTTTGTGGATGTTTTCGGTGACTATCACTTGTGCACGTATGGCATCTTGTTCACCAACAGTACCTTACCCCCTTTTAATAGTATTGGCTTTCCAATGACTCAAAGTGATTTCTCACAAAGTAAAAAGAGAGTCTTCTTTGCTTGAAGCTTTGCCAATCGATTTCCTTGCATCTAGGGGTCTCTCCACAATCCTTTTGCCATGCCATCATTGAACCTTTCCTGAAATATGCTTAGTGGAAACATTAGTTTAATGACATATATGTTGTTATTAACTACCAAAACCACCAAGGGAGCACATGTGCTTTCAATCTCCCCCTTTTTTGTAATTGATGACAACATATAGATCAAAGCTTCGACATATGACATAATCAATGAATATAATCGTCGCTTTGAGAAGTATGTGATAAGCGAGAGCTCCCCCTAAATTTGTGCATTATTTTAAATTTGCGTTTGAATGCAAATGCACAATCGATTAGCTACCTGGGGCACTTCTTCCATGTGTCATACATCTTGGTGGTGTGCGAGAATAATAAGAGTGAATATCATAGCACAACACAATCAAGCAAAGTGAATGATCATCTCATAAACATCAAAGGGATAAGAAAATGGTAGCAACACACATTAAGCGTATGATCAAACACGAACAAAGTTTAACACATCCAACACAGAAGATCAATTGATTTTGGAAAGGTGATAAAAACCAACGCTCTCTCACTCGAAGCCTAAAGATCTATATACAACTTCTCCCCCTTTGGCAACAAGTTTACCAAAAAGTTCAAACAGGTATAGCTAATCGTTCTTCTAGGGATGATCTCCTCCAGTAGCTGATGAAGGAGTCAAGAGAACCACGTCGACGAAGAGATCTGCAGATTTCATGGATCGAGTCAGTGTAGCAACTAGAGGTACTGGAGAAGCTGATGGAGCAGAGGAGGTGACTATAGCCGGTGCTGATGAAGACGGTCTTCTCTCTAGAGGTGGCACTGTGTTTGATCTAGCCTGAGTAGTGAACTGAGTGCTCATCATGAGTGGTGCATCATCCTCATCATCATCAGAAGTAGAATGAGGACTAGGCACAGCATCAACTTCCTTCTTGAGCTCATTCACGGTCTTGGTCAGCCCATCCACTTTGTCATTGAGGGTCTTGATCCTCCTAGCCTCAGAACTGGCATATGTTTTGCTGACTACCCTCTTGGAAGAGGTGGCTTCATTGGCAGACTTCCTGGCAGCTTTGTCTTGCTTCTTGGTAACAACTTGCTTTGGCACAAAATCAGAATCCTCCTCATCTGAATTTAGCTTCTTTCTGGCCATAGTAGAAGCCTTGGGCAACCCATGAGAACTGGGGGTGTCTGGATCTGAAAAAGAGCTAGGCTCAGGACTAGTGCATGTATCTACATCAACACTGAGTTCTGTGTGATCATTCTGACTGTCCTCTGAAGCAGACATCTCTGACCCTGTGAATAGAGTATAGAAGAGGAGAAGGGGATGAGTCAACACAAAATGCAGACTTTTTCAAAAAATTGAACTAAGATTTATTAATTTTGCATTCTGCCAAATGTATATCGGTACAACCGAAACAAATTTTTTGGAGCTACCGAGACAAACAGTCTCTTTAACAGAAACTTGGCACCAGTTTCGGTCAGATCGAAAATGGGCACTCAGTTTCACCGAGACTGTTCTCAGTCAACTAGAAAAGCAAATCGGTGCTACCGATTCTTTTGCATCAGTTCTACCGAGATTCATTTGGTGGACGACAAAACCTAAAAAAACAATCGATCGCTATGCTACGGGAATTTCTCGTGGATGGAGAGGTTTGTAATCGGTGGATAGACAATAAAAAACTCCAATGTTTAAGAATCATACGGGGAGCGCAAGGAGGGTCGGCTACATACCCTAGCTTGGTGAAGGATCCGCTACGGCGGCGGGGATGAACATTCCGTCGGCGGACACGAATCACAATGGCAGAGACGCACGGGGAGCCAAGGGCGACGACCAGTGGCCACGATTCGGCAGCTTAGGGTTTTGGAGGGGGCGACGATTGAAGAAAATTTCAAAGGTCGGTTCTGCCTCTTTATATACCCGTGGTTGTCGATGACACCGATTCTAACTTTTCGGTGTCACCGATTTCCTCAACTGTCAGCTGACAGGGAAACTTGGTGTAACCGAGAAAATGAAGTCGGTGGTACTGAGATTGAAAACCGGATCAACCCTAGGCATTTGGTGAGACCGAGATTTTTGGGTTGGTTCCACCGAGGTGCACTTGGGAGGTTTTGATGGCCAGTCCTTTGTCGATACGGAACTTCGAGTGCTCCTCACACAGAGAGATCGAAAAGTACTTGTTCAAATATTGTGATGCAGCATGAATAGAATATGAGGTGAGAAAGCATAGATAGCTAGAGAGTGGTCCTTGGCATTGTTGTCCATCCAATTGGCAAAAGATAAATTAAAATCCAAATAGAAACAATTGGATGTCCTCGAATGAGTAAAGAAATGCAGACCAACTGCTCACACAATAAGCTGTCAAATGAAATCATGGCAAACATGCACAAACATACTAGCATCTATGAAGCACTTTGGTGATGACAAAGTCGTCTATATATGAGTATATTGACTTAGTAGCCAAGTAAGAATACTTGATAATAGGTCATACTCATCGTTTAAGCACAAGTGGGGTTACCACTTTCACATAAAGTATTTAATATTGTCACATTCTTTTGAGATGCTTTAACTCATGTCTTAGAGTAAATCTCCCCCTAGATGTGACATACCCCCATAAGAGGGATAAACTAACCTTGGGTTTTGTCGATGAAGACTTCATGTTGGCGAGGTAGTGATGGATGCTCAATGTTGATGAAGATCACCGTGAGGTGGGAGCATCCTTGTTGTTTCCTTACTCTTCTCACCTACATGGGTTAGTCCCAACACACAAGAGACAAATACAAGGATATCTATGGACATGGAATGCAAAGCATACATGATGATGTCCATGTATTTGTTGATAACCTTGTCCCTTGCTTACCTTTGAAGGAATGTGTGACTCCTTGAACTATTGCATAATGTTGATGTTGATTGCAACAAGTTATTGCCAATAATGAATATGAGTGGATTTCATTGGCGGAGTCACCCCTCAAGAACTTCTCTAGTTCTTCTTCTTGGGAACCCACATCAAGTTGATGGGGATTTTTGGTGTTGAAGTTGAGCTTGTAGTAGCCTTGGGAACCCACTTCACCAAAGCTCGGGATTCATCTTCATATAGGTCAATGTCCTCTCGAAGCTTGTTCTTGCCCTTGAGCTTGGGGTCTTGTGGTGGAAGGTCATCTTGAGCATTTTTTCCCTTGGGGAGAGTATTTTCATACTTCTCCTTTTGAGGAACAAACTTGGGCTTTGGGTATTGACCTTCTTCCCATTCAACTCGATTAGTGTTGAAGTAGCCAATGCCATGGTTCTTCCTGTATCATCTGTGCTTGTGAACAATTTTCTCTAGTTGCTTACACCCGGCAAGACTCTTGTACGTACCTTTCTCTATAATCCCTTTCAAAAGTTCATTCACTTTCTCAAGTGCAACTTGTCTAAGAGAAGTGTTAGTGGGATCATTAGAACTACTAGAAGCAATATCATTAGATTTATGTTTTTTATTGCCACCAATTGAAGAACCTTTCTTGCCTTTGTTACTAGTTTGCTTAGCCTTAACTTGTGGAATGAATGTAGACAAGAGAAGTCGTTTGGCTAGATAAGAGGAAGTCTTCTTTTGAAGATCGTCATTGATCGCTTTAAGGAACTCATGCTCTTGATCTAAGTTGAGCTTCTCAAAGAGGAGCTTCTCATGTGTCCTTTCAAGCTTTCTATGATCTTGTAGAGTAGACTTGTGAGCTAACTTAAGAGTGTTTAGTTCTTTAGTTAGTCGTTCTATTTCTAACTTATCATCATCATACATCTTATCTTGATTAGAGTGATTACTAACAAGTTCATCTTGACTAACATTACTAGATTTGTCACATAGCAAGTCATCATCTCCTAGTAAGTCATCCTCATCACTATTGAAATCATGATACTCGGGGTGTGATACCTTTGGGCCTTTAGCCATGAAGCAACATCCACTCCCTTCATTTGGTGAATCAAATATGTCGTAGGAGTTGGTTGTCACTAGTGCAAGTCCGACAACACCTTCATCTTCACTATAGTAGGAGTTGGAGTGATAGCTTCTCTTGGAGTGGTTGTCGGATTTGGAGCCGGAAACCCATTCACCAACATGAGCTTGATGTATTCCTCTTGAGTAGCTCTTGGTGTACTTGTCCTTCTTCTCCGAGTCCCTACTTGTCCTTGAGGGTCTTCGTTCATAATGATCATCTCTACTCCTTCTCTCTCTTCGAGGTGACTCATCTCTTCAGCTTCGTCTTCTTGGTGACTCTTCTTTCCTTTTGTAAGGAGACGTCCACTCATTGTAGTTGTGTCCGGGCTTCCCACGATTGTAGCAGTTTCGGTCACGACTTGATGAACGCTTCTCTTCATATCTTGAGTTGGAGCTTCGATCTTTGCATCTATTCTTGTAGAACTTGTTGAATTTCTTGACCATGAGGCTTATCTCTTCATTTGTGACAAGGTTATCGCTTGAAGTTGCGGGAGCATCACTTGTGTCTTTGTAAGCACCGCTAGACTTGTTGTGAAGCTCTTCCTTGTCCTTGCGTGTCATCTCATGAGCAAAAATCCTTCCAATCACTTCTGTTGGCTTGAGATCTTTGTAGTTGGGCATCATTTGGATCAATGTGCATACGGTGACATATCTATCATCCAAAGCTCGAAGTGTCTTATTGTTGATGAATTTGTCGGTCATTTGTTTGTTTCCTAAGCCGGCAATCTCATTGGTGATGAGAGATAGCCTAGAGTACATCTCAGCGACTCCTTTACCATCCTTCATCTTGAACTTGTCAAGCCAACTTTGAAGAACATACAACTTGGATTCCCTCACGGATTCGGTACCTTCATGGATATCAACCAAAGTATCCCAAATCTCTTTTGCATTCTCAAGACGGCTGATTTTGTTGAATTCTTTGAGGCATAGGCAGCTGAAGAGAATGTCACATGCTTGAGCATTGTATTGCAACATCTTCAATTCTTTCGCAATCGCTTCATGATCTGGTTCCCTTCCATCCACAAAGAATTCACCATGCGAACCAACACGGACAACAGCCCAAACGACGGTGTTATGACCAATAATATGTGTCTTCATTTTGTGCTTCCAACTAGCAAAATTACTGCCATCAAAGTACGGACCTCTACGGTGATAATTTCCCTCACTAAATGTCATACTCTCCTAGGTTGTGAAACCAATGCATTGGAGACCAAAGCTCTGATAACACTTGTAGGATCAAAAGTAGGACTAGAGGGGGTGATTAGACAACTTGACCAATTAAAAATCTACTTTTCCCCAATTTTAAGTGTTGGCAGATTTTAGCAATTGTAGCAACTCCAGCACACTCTACACGTGCATGTCTACGGGTATAGCAGCGGAAAGTAAAGACAAGCATGAATAGTAAAGGAAGGGTAGGAAGATCAAACACAATTTGGCGACACAATGATTTTTCCCGTGGTTCTGATAGGTAGTGCTATCGTACGTCCACATTTATGGAGTCTTCAACCCACGGAGGGTAACGGTCGCGACAGTCCACGGAGGGCTCTACCCATGGAGGGTTCCAAGAAGAAGCAACCTTGACTATACCATGATGGCCTACGTCCACAGAAGACTAGCCTAACTCGGGGTAGATTTTCACAAAGTAGGTGATCTCCTTACCCTTACAAACTTCTTGGTTCACTCCACAACATGAAGTAGGAGGCTCCCAAGAGACACCTAACCAATCTAGGAGTCACCACCCTCCAAAAGGTAATAGGCTCGATAATGTCGATGAACTCCTTGCTCTTGTGCTTCAAGATGATAGACTCCTCAACACGCAATCACTCTCTCACAGATTTGTCCTTGGTGGAAGAGATTGATTGGTTGGAAAGCAACTTAGGGAGGCTAGAGATCAAGATTCATATGGTAGGAAGGGAATGGCATGATCTCAACACATGAGTAGGTGTCTCTCTCTCAGAAAATCAGTTGGTATGAGTGGGGATCTGTTTTGAGTGCTTCTCCTTCGAGTAGGTGGTGGTGGAGGGATATATATAGGCATCTCCAAAAATCCAACAGTTACACCTAATAAGTCCAACTCAGTGACACCAATGTGTTAATCTCGATGGTACCGAGTTGCCTCAAAGGTTGCAACTTTTGAATCTCGGTGAGACCGATATAGACTTCTCGGTGATACGAAAAAGGTGGGCAACGGTCAAAATGGAAAGACTCGGTGACACCGAACAAAAAAAATCGGAATTTCGATTTTGTGCAATAGACACAAGTAGGTTTGCCACCTGAACTCGACTCCACCAATTCAGAATCGGTTGCACCAAAAAGGTAGGGTTTGGCTTGGTTCTGTCTGAGTATGGGTATCGGTTGCACCGAGTGGGAAGTGTTGGTTGCACCAATTTTGGGTATTTGGCTTTGGATAGACTTTTGTGGAGGAGTTTGTGGATGTTTTTGGTGACTATCACTTGTGTACGTATGAGCATCTTGTTCACCAACAGTACCTTGCCCCCTTTTAATAGTATTGGCTTTCCTATGACTCAAAGTGATTTGTCACAAAGTAAAAAGAGAGTTTTCTTTGCTTGAAGCTTTGCCAATTAATTTCCTTGCATATAGGGGTCTCTCAACAATCCTTTTGACATGCCATCATTGAGCCTTTCCTGAAATATGCTTAGTGGAAACATTAGTTCAATGACATATATGTTGTTATTAATTACTAAACCCACCAAGGGAGCAAATGTGCTTTCACAAAGACAACACGACCCATACATTGTTGAAAATTGCATGGCCCATACAACACCGCAACCCAAAAAATAGATGACATGGCATCGACTTTCTACATCGACCAAAAGATTAAAAACAAAAGTCCATTGGGCGCACAATCTAGCAACTCATTACCATGAAAGAAATGGAAAACACCTACGGGGCAAGAAGTCAAGATTTTCCAAGTAGGAAACTGAGGTGCCGATGACACGACCGTGATCATAGTAATGTGCAAGCACCATGAAGACACCAACAACCACCAGACCTGACTTGCACTGGCTGAAGGTAAGGGAATATGACCATGAACTCATGGTCGGATAGTACACCCACACCACCGGGGCAGCCACCTCATGAGCCGACATAGAAGAGCGAGATGATGGTGCTCTCGGGCATGAGTGATTTGCTCCTCATGAGCTATGGTACATCCCAAAACGTATCTATGTTTTCAAGCACTTTTTCTCTTGTTTTGTAATTTAATTTACATGATTTGAATAAAACTAACCCACATTAATGTTGTTTTTAACAGAACTGCCATGATGTTGTTTTTGTGCAGAAATAAAAATTCTCGAGATTGGACGAAACCTGACGAGGATTTTTATTGAATAAATAAAAAATATTGGAACAAAGATCTGCCGGAGGGGGCCTATTGACCGTCCACAAGGGGGCAGGGTGTGCCCCCTGACTTGTGGCCCCCTCGATGCTCCGCCTGCCCTATTTGCAACCCCATAAGTATTGTCTTCCCGAGAAAAAATAAGAGAGACAATTCATCGTGTTTGACGATACGAAGCCGCCGCCACCTCATGCTCTTCTCTTGGAGGCCAGCAAATCGCCGATGTCGTTATCATCAACCCCTCTTCATCGACAATCTCATGATGGTCACCACCGGGAGTGAGTAGTTATATTGTAGGTATACTGGAGGTAGATGGAGATGGATGAGATTGATCATGTAATTGAGTCAATTTGTTAGGGCATGATTGCTAGTATCCACTTTGTTCTGAGATTGATGTTACTATGACTTTGCTATGCTTAATGCTTTTCACTAGGGACCGAGTGCCATGATTACAAATATGAACCTATTATGTGTTCATGAATATAAGTGAGTTTTAGATCCTATATTGCAAGTTGTATGCACCTATTATGTGTTAGGGTCCTTAGACTACAAGGTGACAAAAATTGGGACCCCCTCTAGTGATGACCGTAGTATGAGGAGTTCGTCTATTCATTATGTGTTAATGCTTTGCTTCGGTTCTCTATTAAAAGGAGGCCTTAATTACCCTTAGATTTCCATTAGGATCCTACTACCACAGGAGGGTTGGACAAAAGATGGTATGCAAGTTCTTATTATAAGCATGTATAACTATTTACGGAATACATGTCTATATATGATTGATGAATTGAAGCTAGTTCTGTATAGCTGTAGGTCATGACTGTTACATGGTTGATGTCATCCAAATATCCATCACCACTCCATGCATACACTTTTATCATATTGTGTTTTTTAAGTTACTACCATTGCTACTACTGCTACTGCTACTATCAAAACTATCAAACTACTATACCACTAATATTTTGTTGCAGATAATTAATATCCTAGGCGTGGTTGAATTGACAACTCAAATATCAAGGCTTATAAATATTTTTGGCGCCCCTTGTGTCAAATCAATAAATTATTTAAAATACTCCACTCGAAAACTGTTGCGATCCCCTATACTTGTGGGTCATCAAGACTATTTTTTGACGCTGTTGCTAGGGAGCATCGCTCTATTTATTAAGTTCAGTTGGGAATTAAATATCTACTTATTACAATGAAGAATCTGAAAGACTCCAAGACCAACATCATGCCTTCTTGAACGAGGGGAGGTAAGGAATTGCCAACTAGCTCTTCACTTTGTTCACCTTCAATTTTAAGTCAGCTTGTGACACCACCACCTGCTATTCAATCTAATATGTCACAAGTAATAGACATTGCCTCTGCTATAGATGATACTCATGATGGTGCTTCTACTTTTCTTGATGAAACTGTGCCACTAGGTAAATTTCTTGATGCCCATATTACTAAATCTGGAGAACTTGAAATTGATAAAAATGATGAACCACCTATTACAACTAGCACTTCTACTAAATTTAGGATTCTTGATATACATGATGATTATGTTATGGATGGGGGATTGCTAAGGAATTTCTTACTTGTAAAGATAGGGAGGGTCTTAAATTTGTAATGAAGAAGTTGAAACAAAGAGGTATGAATGAGATGAAATGTGATCCTAAATTTGTAACTTCTGCTATCTTTGTTGATGATAAGGATTATAAATACTTGATTAATCTTGAATTAATTACTTTGGTAGAATCCGGTCCTTTTCGTGTCTATGAATTTGAAACTGTTGTGCCACACCTTACCAAGCTGAAAGAAATTGCTACCTTGTTCACTCACAAGGAAAAGATTCTCAAAGGACGTGGATGTCGCCTAGAGGGGGCTGAATAGGCGCTTCAAAATAATTACAGTTTAGGCCTGAACAAATGCGGAATATAACTAAAGTTTAATATGTCAAGCACAAAACCTAAAACAACTAGGCTCACCTATGTGCACCAACAACTTATGCTAAGCAAGATAAACAAGTAAGTGATAGAAAGATATATATAGCAGGAACCAATATGACTGTCACAAAGTAAAGTGCATAAGTAAAGGGCTCGGGTAAGAGATAACCAAGGCACGTGGAGATGATGATGTATCCCGAAGTTCACACCCTTGCGGATGCTAATCTCTGTTTGGAGCGGTGTGGAGGCACAATCCTCCCCCAAGAAGCCACTAGGGCCACCGTAATCTCCTCACGCCCTCGCACAATGCAAGATGTCATAATTCCCTAAGGGGCCCTTGAGGGCGGTCACTGAAACCGTACAAACAAGGTTGGAGCAATCTCCACAACTTAATTAGAGGTTCCAAACAACACCACAAAGCTTCACCACAATTGATTGTGGCTCCAAGGTGACCTCAAATTCTCGGGGCAATCTCCACAACCTAACTGAAGACCCTGATGCTTGCCAGAAGCTTTGCACCACAATGATTGAGCTCTGAGGCACCACCAACCGTCTAGGGAGCCAAGTCACCCAAGAGGAACAAGCTCTAGGGTGCACAAAAACCCAAGAGTAATAAGCTTATGAATTTCTCACTTCCACGTATCACCGTGTAGAACTCAAACCTATGCACCAAATGCAATCGCAAGGACACACAAAGTTCCCAAGTCCTTCTCTCCCAAATCCCAGCACTACAACTAATGCTATGGAAGAAAATGAGAGGATGAACGAAGAAGAACACGAAGAACTCCAAGATCTAGATCCAGGGGGTTCCCCTCACATAGAGGAGAAATTGATTGGTGGAAATGTGGTCTAGATCTCCTTTCTCTTTTCCCTCAAGAACTAGCAAGAATCATTGGAGGCATTGAGAGTTAGCAAGATAGAAGAAGGTCAACAATGGGGGAAGAACACGAGCTCAAGAGATTATATCCATTGGGGAAGAAGACCCCCTTTTATAGAAGGGGAAAATCCAACCGTTACCCCCTCAGCCCGCACACAAGCGGTACTACCGCTCAAGGGAGCGGTACTACCGCTCGGGTGGATGAGGCAGCCATCCAGAGCAATGGCACGAGATGCGATAGTGCTGAGGGAGAGGTAGTACCTCGTCCTAGTGCCGCCTAGGGTAGCATGGGGTTCCGAAGATCAGAAGGTTAGCCGGTAGTAGCAAATGTTACTACCGCCCTAGGGAGGTACTACCGCTGACTACTACCGCGCTAATACCGTGCAAACCTTCTGCTGAACCAAGGAAACACAAGGTTAGCTAGTAGTACCGAGTGGTACTAACACGCTAGGGCGGTACTACCGCTTGCTGGTTATAATAAGAAGAGGCAGTATAGAAATGTCAAAGATATAGAGATGTGAAACCTCTATGAATGAAGAACTGGCAAAAACTCCAATCATCAAAAAATCATAGAAGATGCATATGGGCTCCGTTTTCGATGAACTCGAGCTTGTCATGAAGATGATCATAAGCTCTAAAACTCACAAAGAGAAACACCAAACAAGAACCAAGAAAGATGATGCAAGGATGCAAATGGTTTGAGCTCTCAACGAACGATAAGATCAAGCTACTCACTAGAGAGCCCCCCTTGATAGAACAACAATCGATCCTATAACCCGGTCTCCCAACTACCACAATGAGACCGGTAAAATAGAAAACCTATCAAGGGAAAACACACACCTTGCATGTAGTCCACTTGAGCTAGATGATCACGAACTTGACTTCCTCAAGATGGACCACCTATCTTGATTGTGTTGGCTTGATGAAGACTAGTTGATTGCTCCCCCATACTCCACTATGGGTGAGCCACTCTTTGGCACATCTTCACAAGCCTATTGTCAACACAATGGACGGCAAGCTTCAAGCATGATCTCTTCATGATGCTCCACTTGAACTTGCACACCGCAACCTTGGTGATGATCACCACTTCATGCCATCCTCCGTGGGTTGTATGAGATCTTCCTCTTGAATCAAGCCAATGGAAATATACCTAACCCCACAACAAACTCTCATGCAGACCACGGGTTAGTACACAAAGCTTAATGGACAATTATTATCATACCATGGGATCACTTGATTTCTCTCGGTACATCTTGTGCGCTTTGTATGTTGATCAACTTGATTCACTCTTTGACTTAGACTTGATCAACCTTGTATCTTATCTTCTCTCTTCATAAAGATGATGTATTGAAGGTAAACATGAATGTTCACACAATCTTCTTCTTCAAGACATGCTTGCAATAAGCTCAACTATCACATGACCAATCTTTGGATAAATTCTTGAATACCACCGTAGTCACCATATAAACTCCTTGAAACCAACACATGTACTTCAAGAAGTGACTATGGACAAATCCTTCGAATATAACTCAAGGCAACCATTAGTCCATAGGGATTGTCAACAATTACCAAAACCACATATGGAGAAATATGCTCTAACAATATTCCCCATTTTGGTAATTGATGACAATCACTTTCAAGAGAGTTTATATAAGCAAATAAGCACAACCAAGCACACCCATGAAAAGCAACAACCAATAATGCATATGCATGGGTATGAGATTCAAATGCTTAAGAATCAAAAGCAAAACTCTCTAAACAACTCCAAACTAAACTCTCTAAACTTCTCCCCCATTGGAATTGATTGCAAAAATGGGCGAAAAGCTTAGAAAGCCAATATAATAGGTGTTCCTCCGAAAGATGTGTATTTCTCAAAATATGAGTGCAATGAGATACACATGTCCAGTGATAAGTAGTTGGAGGAAAAAAAACTATACTAAGAACCCAAAGATTGCAAAAAGGATCGTATGGCACAAAGACATACAACAGAGTGAAGCAAGCAATCAGAAGATACCAATTGAAACCATCAATCATATGGTCCTATGAGTCACATGAATAAAAGATATTATGATATGGGCAAACGAGTGTTTTAAAGAAACTAGGAAAGCTCCCCATGACTTGTGCACTATTAAGAATTTTTTGTATTTGGATACAAGTGCACAAAATAGGATCATGACTCCCCAAAAATCAATAGAAACACACAACAAGTGCAAGCAAGTAGATAAAACAATAATCATAGCACTTGCGCCAAACATATGGTTGAGCAACCTGTAAAAAAGGCAACTTAAGAATCAGCTCAACCAAAACGGTGTGTGTGAGTCATGGCCAAACACTTTTAGAAGACTAATATTAGGATGAGCATTAAGCATCAACATAGTCTTGATGAAATGAGGCACGAAGTGCAAGACATATCCTTCGCACACACACAACACTAGCAAATGGGTTCACAAGCTTACTAATAAACAAATTAAAAACCAAAGCTTGTGACAACCCATGGTGAAGATAAGATAAGACATAATAGCATTGTCATGAGGAGGGATACCAATCGAAATGGCAAAACCCAAAAAGGTAAAAGAAATGCTAGCAATTTATTCATATATATTTTTGAAAATTCCACTATTATATGCCTATTCTTGCATATTACAAAACCCAAAAATTATAAATTGTGTGGAAATATTTTCATTAGTTGATTTCATTTTTTTTCAATTTTTTTTCTTCTTGGAAGGTGAAACCAATGCCACTAATTCATTCTTTCTTGGACATTTTGTTTTCTTTTTTTTTTATTCTTTAAGATGACACCACCACAAGTATTGAAATTTCAGACAACGAACCTTTTTTGGATTTTGGTTATCACGTTAATTGGTTTGTATTGTGCTTTTTTGTTGCTTCAGCCCGAGAACTGTCGTGGGCTTATTTCAGTTTGTGTTCAAAGGGTTGATTTGGACTGGTCGAGGAGATCGAATGAAACAAGTTTGTGGTCAGTCATTTTTATTCGTAAACATGCTTTCTCTGTCGGTCCCCAGTCTTTGTTAACTACACCCAGAGTACTTATGAACATGCGATGAGAGCAACAATTAATCAAACCAAGGCGCCTAGGACGCTATGACTGAGACCGTTAGTTCACACGTACGGAAATCAAGTATACCATCTGTGCATCGATCCGATGTCTCCGATGCGTGCATGATCAGCAGCAGCAGCAGCTGAGCTCGTAGCCTAGTAGTAGGAGGAGTTTTTGTGGACGTCTAGGATGGCGAGCATGAGGTGGACGAGGTTGGCGAAGGCGGCGATGAGGGAGACGATGACGGCGGCCATGGCGCGGTCGCAGAACTGGCTGTAGACGTGGCACACCTTGCCCCACCGCACGTGGGAGTTGCCGCGCTCGCCGAGGATGCCGAACTCCGCCGCGGCGCCCACCGCCGAGAAGAGGAGTGCCAGCACCACCAGGTCACCGACCATCAGCGGCGCCACCGCGCTCCGGCTGCGGCACGCCGCCAGCGCCACCGCCGAGAAGACGCACGCCATCGCGTTCGCCACCACGAAGTACCTGCAATCATAGATCAATTGATTACTACCTACCTAGTATCACAGTAACACCAACTTTACGGAGCACATATATCGAATTTTGCCGGTAAAGGAAATTGGAGAGGGAGCTCTCTTTTTTTAAGAAAAATATATATCCATTTTTTCTGCCCAAGTATTAGCGCCGTGCATACAGTTCGAACGCTACGACGTGCACAGGCGTAGCGCGGTGCAAGTGACGACACGTAGTGAAATGTGCGCTGTCCGGTCCGGATGTTGAATGTGTACTGTATCATGGATCTACGTCATTTTCGTGCTTAAATTCCACCGTAGTTGTTCTTAATAGCTATGTCTGCTTTCCTCAAATTAGTTGCACACAATGTGTAGGAACAATATCATTAATACATGCTGTATGTAGTAGCGGCAAAGAAAGATGAACTTGGCTGAATTAATCCATGACTACTATACTACTAAACTGCTAATTAAGGAACGTGAACCAACCAAGCCTATTAAGCAGTCGTTTTATCGATACAAGAAAAACACCGCATATGTATGCTGCTGCTGTTTCATTTTCATCAACTCGGCTCGATATTCGAAACAAGCGGACACGTCTGTGACGGAAAAGAATCGATCTCGACAATCCTTTCGGAAATCTCTATCCGTATCCCATATATCGATCACCACCTTTTGTAAAAGGCCAAATCGCTTGGTGGCTGCTATCTTGGGCCGGAGCACACGTCTGCCCCACCATGGATAGGAGTAGGACGGGTGAGCTGGGACTTAATTCATGCACCCATCTGATCATCCATCCATCTCTTTCCGCAATAATGCGGCGCGGATCGGCCGATCGGTCGGGCCAGCCAGCCGGACACGTACGCGGTCCGCTGAAGGTTCATGCGTTTCCGGACGTGGGCAAAGCGGAAATCATTTTTGCAGTTTCTTCCTGGCCGGCCACCAGGAAGGAAGATCGACGTGGGCAAAGAGGAAATCGTCTATTACTTGCACACAGTTGTTGCTGGGCATCAACAAGCTACCGACCCTTAGACGTCGAGAGAATTTTTGAGGTTGATTTGGATTTGGTGGCGTCGATCGAACGCCACTAATTGGTTCATGGTATTCCGGTTTGTTGCGGCATCCTTGTCTAGGGTGCAGTGTGAAGGTTCTTTCCAGGTAGGAGAAAGAGAATGTCTTGTTGGCATGTGGAGACTAAAGGTTCGATCGAGCAGTGAGCGGTAGGAATCAGCTGGACGGACACGCACGGCACTGCATTTCTTGTGGACGGACCATCGATCCCTTCTCACCCGAGGAATTCGTACGGAAACAAGGAGGAGACGGTGAAAGTGTGTAGTGTAGAAGCACTTTTGCCTAATTGATGACAGGGAAATTTGCTGCGTCTGGAACGGTAAACGCTGCTAGCTATAGAGGTGCTTTCGGCAGAAATGCCATGCATTTGTTGGCCCTGACTGGACTAGAGTAACACTATCCAGTCCAGTGCAGCAAACTTTCCTAATTAATGAGAATGGCAATATGTATAATTGATTGGTTGCATGTGCTTGGCTGGCCCATGCATTTTCTCAAGCGTACGGGGCACCGATCCTTGTATCTTTGTGTCAGATAGATACAATGTGTACGTGCTGTTGCAGACGTGCTTGCAGCATGGACGATCGATATCCGCCGAGCAAACAGATTAAAAGAAGCGGAAGGAAATCCCACAAGGAAGAAAACAAATCCAGGAGAGCTGTTCACCGGAGAACGATGGTGTCGTGTGAATGTGTAATTAATTGCAGTGCTGGTGGCCGGGAAGAGGAAAGAATCAAGCGCTTCACTTACACGAAGGCGGAGGAGTAGGACCACTTGGCCGTGACGGAAACCTGCAGCGGCGGCAGCGTGTCGGCGATGGTGACCTGCACGGTGCTGGTCTGCCGGTCCAGGCCCATCACCACGGCGGCGACCAGCGTCGCCGCCAGGATGAAGACGCGCAGCGCCACGCCGCACCCGTCCACCGCCGGCTTGCTGGGCGCCGCCGCCGCCGCTCCCATGTAGCTCCTCCGGCTGTCGGACAGGCTGCTCACGCCGCTGAACCCGGGCTTCACCCGCGACTCCATCGCCGATCGACGCCGGTCTCCCGGGTAGCTAGGCGGGCAGAACGGTGCGCTCGTGGTGTGGCACGGAGGGCGTGCGTCACTGACTCGCTACCTGAGACAAGGAGCCTGCTGAGGTGTTGTTGGCTCTATGCAAGAATGCGTTGGACGGGGATCGGTACTTATGGTTGGAAGTAGGTTGGGGACGGTCACCGCGATGAGCATGGCTACCGCTCACCGTCTTAACGGGTAACGAACTGAGGTCGACTGGAATTTTTGCCGCCGAATAAATGGAGTCAGCTGAAATTTTTCAGAGTCTCGATCGGCTGATTCAGAAAATGTGGTTTTTGGTACTAGTAAAGTTGCACGCGTAATGCACGTCTTGATACATATAAAATTTCGCTAGGGATGTTTCAGGCAAAAAAAAACAAAATCTTTCACCGTAATTGAGGACATTGGTAACAAAGTGCACAGGCTCACTTCGGCAATATCTTTCGTTTAATCAATGATTTAACTTACTTTTTATGTTAAGGTCCAGATTTGTCTAATAGCGTGTCCGCCTCCGCGTGCTTCTGTCGAAGGAACTGGCAGTTGGCCTTCACATAGGCCTCATCCTGGTTGGACTCCAGGATGGCCTACTTCTCCGCCATCAACCCGGCTTGGGCAATGGCGAACTCTGCCTCCGCCTTCGTCATATTTAACCCCGGAGCAGGCTGCTTGGTGATGTCTACTACACAACTTTATTTTTGTAGATTCTATTGGGTCTTTAAAGACAAAGTTTTGTAGGACTGTAGCAATTTTTTCTTAAGTGAATGACCTAAGATTTAAATCCATGAAAGGTGTAGGATGAAGATGGTCTTTCTCAAACAAACCTGCAATCAAATACAAGAAATCTCTTGTGTCCCCAACACACCCAATACAATGACAAATTGTATAGGTGCACTAGTTCGGCGAAGAGATGGTGATACAAGTGCAATATGGATGGTAAATATAGGTTTTTGTAATCTGAAAATATAAAAATAGCAAGGTAATAAATAGTAAACAACAAGCAAAATGATATATTAATGCTTGGAAACAAGGCCTAGAGTTCATAGTTTCATTAGTGCAATCTCCCAACAATGCTAACACAGTTGAATCATATGATCATCCCTCAACGTGCAACAAAGAATCGCTCCAAAGTTCCTATCTAGCGGAGAACAATAAGATGAACTTGGTGTAGGTAGTATAACCACCTCAAAGTTATTCTTTTCGATAAATTTTTTAGCCTATTCCTATAAGTGTCACAAACAGACCTAGAGTTCATACTAGAATAACACCCATGATACATATCAATCAACCCTAATGTCACCTAGATACTTCAATGTCACCTCAAGTATTCATGGGTAAATTATGCGACATGCATGAAACAACTTCAGATCTATCATACTCAATCCAACACAAAGAACTTCAAGGTGCACCCCAAGATTTCTATCGGAGAACGTAGTATGAAAACATGCAATCAACCCCTATGCATAGATCCGCAAGGTCACTGGAATCCGCCAGTTGATGCCATAACATATATCAAGTGAATCACTTGAATAACCCATTGTCACTATGGGTATCCGCATGCAAGACGTACATCAAGTGTTCTCAAACCAAAATATTCAATCCAACATAATGAGATCTCAAAGGGAAAGATTCAATTCATCACAACAAAATGGCAAGGGAGATACATCATATGATCCGACTATATTAACAAAGTTTGTGATACATCAAGACTGGGACATCTCAAGAACACGGGAGAGAGAGGGAGAGATTGAACACATAGCTACTGGTACATACCCAGCCCCGAGGGTGAACTATTCCCTCCTCTTCATGGCCTCTGCCGGGATGATGAAGATGGCCACCGGTGATGGTTTACCCTCTCCGACAGGGTACTGGAATGGTTCAGATTGGTTTTTCATTTATACAGAGAGTTGTGGTGGCGGAGCGAGGAGTCTCTTTTTATTTCTGGAGTTTCTGGCATTTATAGGATTTTTTAGCATTGGAATGACGCGCAACGGAGACATGTGGGCCCCATCACATATCAGGGTGCGGCCTGGGGGTGATGGCTTGTGTCCCACGGGGGGTTCTCCTTCGGTGGTTCTTCACTCTAATATTTCTTATTTCCTCCAAAAAAAATCATCAAAAAGTTTCGGGCGATTCCGAGAACTTCATTTTCTGCACAAAAACAACAACACGGTAATTCTGCTGAAAACAGCGTCAATCCAGGTTAGTTTTGAATAAACCATGTAAAGTGCACCAAAACCTTATAAAAGTATTGTAAACATAGGTGAATATGGCATGAATACTTCATAAATTATAGATACGTTGGAGATGTATCAACATCCTCAATCTTAATTCCTACTCGTCATCGAGTAGGTAAATGATAAAAGAAATAATTTATGAAGTGTGAATGCTAGCATATTATATAAGTTTGATCAATGATAATTCTGTCACTTTTCTAGCATCATAACCAGCAACTTTTTCTCATAAAATTCATCATGATAGAGTAGCAATCAATTCACATGTCATGATTCAAACAATACATTCTCTTGAAACTTAACAACATATGTTCTTAGTCACCAAAAAACTTCAATGCCTCATCAAGTTTAAGTAAGAGCTCCACATACTCAATTATCATATAGTATTTTATGATTGTTGATACTCAAGGCATATTTTTAGAACAAACAAGATCCATCGAACACAGAGAAAGATAGGGGCTTAAGCTTTCGCCCCCCACCATTCTTATCATAAAGATAATTGTCAATGATAATGAATCATGATCAAATATATTTGATTGGATATATGTGTTTGGATCTTTCCCCGCCACATGATGCTTGCGAACTAATAGATTGAGGTCGGAATAGGAAGTTGACTCAACATGAAAGTAAATGGATTGTCCCTTCACACAGGGAAGAAGAGATTTATAAAGGTATCAGAGCTCATTGTTTAAAAGCAGAGATGAATAACTATTTTGAGTGGTGTGCCTATCCTTTCAACATCACAACAGAGTTTTTAATATCTTACATGATAATGATATTATTGGTCGTTCCCAAATAGAATTAAAATGTTACTCCCCCTCCACCATTCAAACACATTCCATGGCTGGCCGAATCCACGGTTGCCCTCCAAACAATTAACATTCCAAGGGGAGTTTTTGTTTATTTATTTTTGTGTTATGCAGGACTGGGCATACTTTTTACCAGCCTCTCTTGTGCAAAGACAAGTGAATAAACACTCATCTTGAGAATAACCCGCTTAGCATGAAACATAATGACCACTCCATCGCTCCATGAGCGGTACGAGCACACAAAACAGATGTTCATTTGAATGTTTAGAGGTGGCACATGCAAATTTACTTGGAATGGCAGTGAAATACCATATATAGGTAGGTATGGTGGACTCTCATGTAAGAAATTTGGCTCAAGGATTTGCATGCACAAGTAGTATTTCTAATTAGTATGAAGTTTTGGCTAGCAAAAGGTTCTAAACAAGCACCACATGTTGAAGGATCCATAAAATATAACTTCTATGCAAATATCAAACATAACCATTACGTTGTCTCCCTTGTCCAACTTCAACTATTTGATCAAGTTTGAAAATAATTAATGGGTATTCACAATCATAAAATATGTCCAAGATAATATATTGTATGTGAAAGTTCTCTTTCTTATACTAATCATACATGAATTGCTTGTATGACCAATTTGATGATTGTCAAACTTCAATGGATTTTGCTTTATAAACCATATGTGAAGCTACTACTAAGTATAAAGCACATTGATAATTTTATATTTATGATATTTCATTCATTCATAATTTACTCTTAGGATATGAGTGAAGCACAAGAGTAAACATCAAACTACTCTAAAAATATATAAGTGAAGATCAATGAGTAGTCAAACAATAAAGTATCTATGTGAGGACTCCATCTCAATAAAGATTTTTAGATCTATGATTTTTATTCAAACAACAAAGAAAACAAAAGACACTCCAAAAATAGTACATATCATGTGGACAAATAAAAATTTAGGATCAACATAGGCTAACCGATAGTTGTTGATGAAGAGACGTGGGATGCATAGAATCCCCAAGCTTAGATGCTTGAGAATTCTTGAAATATTTACTTGGGGTGCCTTGGGCATCCCCAAGCTTGAGCGTCTATATCTCGTTCAATCCTCTCATATCCCGGTTTCACCTAAGTCTCAAAAACTTCATCCAAAAAACTTGAAAAAAAAATCGTGAGATAGGTTAGTACACATGAGAATAAATCCACACTTCTTGTACTGCCAAGACATGTTGCACAATAATTATACAACAGAATCTACTATTTACTATGATTTCCACAATTTATATCTACCAATATATGCTATGGAAACTATATGATAAATAGATAACAAAACTATGACAGCAATCTGTCCAAACAGAACAGTCACGTAGAAATCTATTAAACCAGTGTACTTATTTAACTTAATGAATTCTCAAACTTTAGGATAGGCTAAATATTTATTTGGAAATACTATGTAAAAATTTCAGAAACTTTTCGCATTCCAGTAAAATATGAGAATTCAAACACTATGGCAAAAGTTTTTGTTTTACACATCACACATCAACACATGCAATTCAAGCATTCTAAAGGCGATTCTTGGAACTTTTTTTATTGAAAAAAATGATTATAAATAGCATCTAACAGAGAACAAGAAAATAACATGATGCTCCAAGCAAAACACATATCAGGTGACGAATAAAAATATAGCTCCAATGAAATATACCGATAATATTGGAGACGAAAGAGGGGATGCCTTCCGGGGCATTCCCAAGCTTAGACGTTTGAGTCTTACTTGGATATTACCTTGGGGGTGCCTTGGGCATCCCAAGCTTGGGTTCTTGCTGCTCCTTATTCTCCTCATATCGATATCTCACCCAAAAACTTGAAAACTTCAATCACACACAACTTAACGGAACTACGTCAGAAGTGTTAGTGTAATAATGATAGATCATTCACTTAGGTACTGTCAAGACAAGATTCATAATTTTTATCACATAATACCTACTGTATTAAAACATTCCAATAATTTATATCACTCAATATAAGCTATAGAAATACTTAAAACAAGCAAACTATTCATGCAAAACAGAATCTATCAAAAATAGAACAGTATGTGAATATTTCAATGATCACCTTACTTCCCTCACTCTAAAATTTATGAAAAGTTAGGGAAACACAGAGAACTTGCAAATAAAGAATGTGTAAAAATTTCAGAATTTTTTGATGCTCTAGTAAAATCAGAGAAATTCTCATTGGACGTAAAATTTTATGTTTTTGCACAGAATCAAATTAACAAGTTTCCACACTATCCCAAAGGTTGTAGGATGGAAAGTCTGATCGAAAGTAGGTCTACAGGGACGGGGATAATTAGACTACTTGACCAAATAAAACCTAACCTTTTCCCAAGTTAATTGGTTGGCAGATTTTAGCGATAGATGCAAATCAAGTTCACCCTACACATGCATGTCTACGAGTATTACAGCGGAAAGTAAAGACAAGCATATGTAACAGGATAGGGATAAGAAGATCAAACGCAACTTGGAGACACAAAGATTTTTCCTGTGGTTCCGATAGGTGGCGCTATTGTACATCCACGTTTATGGAGACTTCAACCCACGAACAATAATAGTCGCAAGAGTCCACAGAAAGCTCCACCCACGAAGGGTCCACGAAGTAGCAACCCTGTCTATTCCATGATGGCCTACGTCCATGGAGGACTAGCCTTACTCATGGTAGATCTTCACGAAATAGGCGATCTCCTTGCCCCTACAAACTTGTTGGTTCAACTCCACAATCACGAAGAATGAGGCTCCCAAGCAGAACCTAACCAATCTAGGAGTCACCACCCTCCAAAAGGTAATGGGCGTTGTAGTATGATGAACTCCTTGCTCTTGTGCTTCAAAAGATAGTCTCCTCAACACTTAATCACTCTCTCGTAGATTTGGCATGGGTAGAAGAGACTGATTAGATGGAAAGCAACTTGGGTATTCTAGAAATCAAGATCCATATGGTTGGAGTGGATGATCTTGACCTCAACACAAGGATAGGTGGTTCTCTCTCCGAAAATTGGATATGGCAAGTGGGTGGGTGTTCTGAGTGCTTCTCTTGCGCGTGAGATGTGGTGGAGGGGTATATATAGGCATCTCCAAAAACCCAACCGTTACGACATTATTGCCCAACTCGGTGAAACCGGAGTAAAAACTCGGTTGCACCGACTAGTGCAAAATGTGTCAACTTTGGCCTTTTCGGTGAGACCGATATATAAATCTTGGTGGTATCGGGTGACCTAGGCAGTTTCCAAATCTCGGTGTCACTGATTCCTCAAACTCGGTGGGACCGATTTTAAGAAATTGGTTAACAGAAAGTTGGTCACTAGTTTTTGGTTGCACCGAATGAAAACTTGGTAGTATCGAGATGCTAGGGTTTGGTTGGTTTTGTGTCTAGGGTAAAACTCGGTGCATCCGAATGGGAAACGTTGGTATCACCGAATTAACTTTTGGCTTTGGATAGAAGGGTTTTGTGGGAGAGTTGGTGAGTATTTTTTGTAGCTAATCTCTAAGCACTTGAGCAACCAGATCATCATAAATACCTCATCCCCTTTTAATAGTATTGGATTTCCTACAGACTCAAAAATGATTTCTCACAAAATGTAAAATGTAGAGTCCTCAATCTTGAAGCATGGCCAACCCTATTCCTTCATTTCCTTAGGGTGGTTCTCAACATAGACCTTTAGCCAACCCATCATTGAACTTTTTCCTGAGATACACTTGGTGGAAACATTAGTCCAATGAAATATATGGTGTTATTAATTACCAAAACCACCTAGGGAAAAGTTGTGCTTTCAATCACCCCCTTTTTGGTAATTAAATACAGCATATATATCAAAGCTTTGATAAAAGATATAATCAATGAATAACATTGTCACTTTGAGAGGTATGTGATAAGAAAGACTTCCCCCTAAATATGTGCATTATTTTAAATTTGCAGTTGAATGCAATGCACAATCGATTGGTGGGATCATGGGTCACTCTTCCATGTCACATACAACTTGGTGGTGCACAAACATTAATATGAGTGAATTACATAAGCACATCACACCAAACATTAAGTGAATGATCATCGTATAGGCATATCAGGGATAAAAAGGTAGTAGCATCACACAAATGTATATGATCAAACACCAACAAACATCGACAAAGTTTTCAACCAAACGATAAAACAAATGTTTTTAAACGCGGAGAGGAATAAAAATGCAAAACACTCTCTCTCGAAGCCCTTTGATTATACCTGGCCATCCATCGGGCCGGGCTGGGCTTTGGGCCGGGCCTAACCAAGCCTGAGCCAAAAAACCTAGGCTCGAGCCCGGCCCGGCCCGACCGTCAGGCCTGATTTTTAGGCCTGAGCCCGACCCATCATAGGTAAAGCCCGTCGGGCCTCGGACCAAGCCTCTTCGGTAAAGTGTGAATATGACGGGCCCAGGCCCGGTCCGTCCCGACTATCAGGCTCAAAATCTAGTCCCGAGCCCGGTCCATGGGAAAGCCCGGGTCAGGACGGGTCGGCCTTTTTTGGCCGGGCCGACCGGGCCGGGCTTCCCATGGCCAGGACTACCTATGATCTATAACCTCCCCCCCTTTGGCAACAAGTTACCAAAAAGTTCAAAGTTATAGATCTACTCGTCGCTCTGGGCATGGTCTCCTCCATGAGATGATGAAGCTGCTCCTATGGCTGTCGAAGGAGTCGAGAGAAGAGCATCCGCAAAAGCTTCGGCTGAAGTCCTCTGAGGTGGTGGAGCAGACACTGGAGGTGTAGGAGGAACTGATGGAGTTGTGGCAGGTGCTGATGAAGTAGGCCTCGTATGTGGAGCTAGCACAATAGGAGTCCCGGACTGGGTCTTGAACTGAGTGTTGGTCCTGAGATGTGGACTGTCATCATCATCATTATCATCATCCAAGGAATGAGGAATGGGCACTGCATCCACTTCTTTCTTGAGCTCATCCATGGTCTTCGTCAGCCCATCCACCTTGTTGTTCATCGTAGTGAATGGTACCTCTTGAGAATGTGTTGGTTTTCTCTTGAAGAGGAAAGGGTGATGCAGCGAAGTAGGTAAGTATTTCCCTCGGTTGTTGAGAACCAAGGTATCAATCCAGTAGGAGGAACAAGCAAGTCACCAATGGATGCACCTACACAAATAATCAAACTCTTGCACCCAACTCTATAAAGGGGTTGTCAATCCCTTCACGGTTATTTGCAAGGATTAGATCTGATAGAGATAGATGTAACGAGTGCGAAAACTAAAAGGTAAATAAATTGCGGCAAGTATAGATCTGAAAATATATGATGGAAAATAGACCCGGGGACCATAGGTTTCACTAGAGGCTTCTCTCTTGAAGGCAGATATCATGGTGAAGGACACACTTATCTGTGTTGACCGACATTACCAAGAGCCAGTTGCAGCACCTGCCGCCAAGGCACCTGTTCCTGCTCTTGAAGCTCCCGGAGGGAAGAAGGCCAACAAAGCCTCTAGTGCACACTCCGGCAAGCGCACCTCTTCGGAGCGTTGTGCTCCTCTCGACGATGTGCCAAAGAGCTCCACCGGCAAGAACAAGAAATCCAAGGCAGCTCCACCAGAAACCAAGAAGGTGCTCGTCAAGGAGGACGGCACGGGGGGAAATTTCACCATAAGTTCCACCCTCGATGAAAAAAAGGAAAGCACGCTCATTGTCTTCCTGTGGGCGAACGTCGATGTGTTTGCATGGTAACCATCTGATGTCCCCGGTGTTCCCAAGGAGGTAATTGAGAACCACCTTGTGGTGTATCCCCACACGCGGCCTGTCAAGATGAAAAATAGGAAGCAAGCCTTGGAGCGGCAAGAATTTATTGCCGAGGAAATCAGGAAATTGGAAGCGACAGGCTTGGTCAGAGGAGTGCTCGATCCAACATGGTTGGCCAATCCAGTTTTTGTGCGCAAGGCGAATGGAAAATGGAGACTATGCATTGATTATACAGATCTTAACAAAGCCTATCCAAAAGATCATTTCCCCTTACTGTGCATCGACCAGATTGTGGACTTTACTGCAGGCAGTGGTTTGCTGTCATTCCTCAATGCTTATTCAGGATACCACCGGATCTTCGTGTCTAAGGAAGACGAAGAGAAGATGGCATTTATCACCCCATGTGGTACATATTGCTTTGTACTTATGCCTTTCTGTTTGAAAAGTGTTGGTTCGACATTTGCAAGAGCAGTCTAGATTGGTTTTGAGCCCCAGCTACATAGAAATATGGAAGCCTATATGGATGACATGGTGGTTAAAACCAAGGACAAAGCAACACTCATACAAGATGTGGAAGAGATGTTTGCAAATCTATGCAAGATCAGCTTGAAGCTTAATCCTGAGAAATGTGTGTTTGATGTTCCATTCGGCAAGCTTCTCGGGTTCTTTGTGTCTCAGCACGGGGAGGCGAACCCCGACAAGATCACAGCAATTTAGCAGACTGAGGCACCAAAACGCGTCAAAGATGTGCGTTGTCTTGACGGCTGCGTTGTGGCTCTGAGTAGGTTCATTCCGAAATCTGTTGAGCGCGCCTCGCCCTTTTTCAAAATCTTGAAGAAGGCAGGTCCAATGAAGTGGACTCCGGAAGTGGAGGCAGCGCTAGAGGATTTGAAGAAGTACCTCTCCTCTCCGCTAGTACTAATCGCACCTAGACCACAAGAGCCGTTGTTGCTATTATTGGCGGCAACAAATCAAGTGGCTAGTGCTGTGTTGGTGACGCAGAGAGAAACCGACGAAGAAGAAGCTACGGAAGCTGGAACGCCAAGTGACGAACCGGGATCTCACCCGGCAAGGTCTGGTGCCAACAAGTCAGGACCTACGCAGATAAATGAAGCTACACAGAAGAAGAAGATGGTGCAGCGCCCAATGTACTTTGTCAGCTCCCTTTTGCAAGGGGCTAGGTCAAGGTACTCTGGTGTGCAAAAGTTACTTTTTGGCCTCCTCATGGCCTCAAGGAAACTGCTCCATTATTTCCAAGCACATGAAATTACCATTGTCACTCGCTTTCCGCTGCAACAGATTTTGTGAAACCCAGACGCGGCCGACAGGATTGTGGAGTGGGCTTTGGAGTTGTCAAGCTTTGGCCTCAAGTTTGAAAGCACTTCAACCATCCAGAGCAGAGCCTTGGCAGAATTCATTGCAGAATGGACTCCAATGCCAGACAAAGAGATCCAAGAAACGACCCCCCTCCCCCCCACAAGGAAACAAGCCAAGAATGGGTTATGTATTTTGATGGAGCTTTATCCCTGCAGGGAGCCGACGTTGGTGTGCTGCTTGTCGCACCCACCGGAGAGCACCTTAAGTATGTAATTCAGATGCACTTTCCCCGGGAGAAGTCGACAAACAACACCGCAAAATATGAGGGGCTACTTGCCGGCCTCAACATCACGGCAAACCTTGGGATCAAGAAGCTTATTATCAGAGGAGATTCATAGCTTGTCGTCAAGCAAGTCAACAAGGATTATTAGAGCCCGTTGATGGAAGCTTACGTAGATGAAGTGAGGAAGTTGGAGGAGCGCTTTGACGGTCTCCAAACAGAGCACGTTCCTCATGCAGAGAATAGTGTTGATGACTATCGAAGCGTGCTGCCCTCAAGTTACCTATGGAAGCAGGGACTTTTGTGCTCCAACTGACTCAGCCATCCATGTCGCTGCCAGCAATGCAGGACAAGAGAAGGAAGTTGAATTCTGGCTAGTACTTCCTGACAGAGCTCACAGAAGCTGCCGGCAAGGAAGTTGTCGGGATCAACGCCAATCTTTGCCGGGGGCAACAGGCTCCGGCAGGGCCTCAAGCCCTTGCCGTAGAGACAAGCGCCCCCACGGTGGAATACATGCCTTTAGTCCTTGCCGTCGAGCCTCAGGCTCTAGCATGGGCACGGCACATAGTTCAGTTCCTTCAAACAGGAAAACTCCCAGAGGAACAGGAAGAAGCAGAGAAAGTAGCCCGTCAGTCTAGTTTGTACCAGTTTGTGGACGACGTCCTGTACAGAAAGAGACCAAAGTGTTGGTCGGATTCACCGGAACAAGAAAGAGATCGTGCTGCAACAAGGATGACCATGGCGCCTTGTGCACGACAACGTATATCGTGTGGCAAAGGGAACAGAAGTGTGAAGTACAGGTTCACCTAACCAGCTTCATCGGACACTTGGAGTCGGCATGTCTTGCTAGAGGCCACTACCGACCAGTCGAGTCGGATGTGATATGACTCACGACCAAGTGGACGAGAACCTAAAGGGTCATGCGCTTAAGGGAACGGACATGTTTAGATGGGCAATCAATCAAGGTTGATTTGTCAGGAACCAACTCATGTTTGGAAAGACGTCTGAGCCGGACGGATAATTTATGATAAATAACTAATGACTACGTGCATTCACACATGGGTTGAATCAATAAAATCAAATGAAAACCACAAAGGATTTACTTAATATTTCTAGACATATGGAATTAACCATAATGCAAGCAGGTGAGAAAGGTCAAGAGCAAAAGGCCACTGAGGATTACGGAAGATCGAATATCGTTTCAAAGAATCTTGTGAGACACATGAAAAACTAGGGATGAACGAATCCTCGATGAGGATGAGGAGTTATCTGTAGGGGCTGGCGGTGGAAGGAAATCGCAAAACTAATGGGCACACGTTCTCGGAAGAACATCGGAGAGTATCCTCGAAGTCTTCCCATGAATCAAGCCATCGTCTGGAATGAGGGGCTCTCTGGGAGGAAGTAGTTACGACAACCTAGAGTTAGAGTTAGCAAAATCTTTAACCCAAAAGAGGAGAGAGATCAGATCCCAGAGTATAGACGAGGAATAAAAGATCCTAATACCACCCGATTGAGATGTGGGCCTGTAAGCCACACAACTATGTTAGTAAAAGATTTTCAATGACTAGACTCAACTTCAGCCAAGGAGTTGGAAAGGGGGCTACCTACATGTGATACGTCTCCGTCGTATCTATAATTTTTGATTGTTTCATGCCAATATTCTAGAACTTTCATATACTTTTGGCAACTTTTTATACTATTTTTGGGAATAACATATTGATACAGTGCCAGTTCCTGTTTTTTGCATGTTTTTTATGCATAAAATCCATATAAAAGGAAGTCCAAATGGGATAAAAACTTACGGAGATGTTTTTTTGGAATATATGTGAATTTTGGGAAGTGGAATCAACAGAAGGCGGTGCCCGAGGGGCCCACACCCTTGGCCGCGCGCCAAGGGCTTGTGGACACCCCTTAGGTCGGTTAGAGCTCTCCTTCGGACACAATAAATCTAATTTATGGATAAAAATCCCCTCAAAATTTCAGCCCGATCGGAGTTACGGATCTCCGGATATTTAAGAAACGGTGAAAGGCTAGAATCTGGGAGCATAGAAACATAAGGACACAGAGAGAGAGATCCAATCTCGGAGGGGCTCTCACCCCTCCGCCTCCATGGAGGCCATGGAACAGAGGGGAAACCCTTCTCTCATCTAGGGGAAGTTCAAGGAAGAAGAAGGAGGAGGGTGCTCTCTCCCCCTCTCTCCCAGTGGCGCCGGAACGCCGTCGGGGCCATCATCGTGACGGCGATCTACTCCAACAACTCCGTCATCTTCACCAACACCTCCATCACCTTCCCCCATCTATCTACAGCGGTCCACTCTCCCACAACCCATTGTACCCTCTACTTGAACATGGTGCTTTATGCTTCGTATTATTATCCAATGATGTGTTGCCATCCTATGATGTCTAAGTAGATTTTTGTTGTCCTATTGGTTGATTGATGATCATGATTGGTTTGAGTTGCATATTTTATTATTGGTGTTGTCCTATGGTGCTCTCTGTGTTGCGCAAGCATGAGGGATCCCCGTTGTAGGGTTTGCAATATGCTTATGATTCGCTTATGGTGGGTGTCGTGAGTGATAGAAACACATACCCGAGTAAGTAGGTTGTTGCATATGGGAGTAAAGAGGACTTGGTACCTTATAATGCTATGGTTGGGTTTTATGTTAATGATCTTTAGTATTCGCGGATGCTTGCTTGATTTCCAATCATAAGAGCATATGATCCAAATAGAGAAAGTATGTTAGCTTATGCCTCTCCCTCATATAAAATTGCAATAATAATTACCGGTCTAGTTATCGATTTCCTAGGGACAATTCCGCAACTCCTACCACCACTTTTCCACACTTGTTAAACTAACTTAGTTGTTTCTTTATATTAGCAGCCCCTAGTTTTTATTTACGTGTTCTTTATTATCTTGTAAACCTATCCTATCACACCTACAAAGTATTTCTAGTTTCATACTTGTTCTAGGTAAAGCAAACGTTAAGCATGCGTAGAGTTGTATTTGGTGGTCGATAGAACTTGAGGGAATATTTGTTCTACCTTTAGCTCCTCGTTTGGTTCGACACTCTTACTTATCAAGAAAGGCTACAGCTGATCCCTATACTTGTGGGTTACCAAGACCTTTTTCTGGCGTGTTGCCGGGGAGCAATAACGTGGGGTGAATATTCGCGTGTGTGCTTGTTTGCTTTATCACTAAGTAATTTTTATTTTCTATTTTAACTTGTTTTCTATCTTTAGATGTGCGTAGGAAATGCAAAATACCAAAAAAATGGTTGTACTTGCTGCTCCAAAAGTTGAGGAACCACTTGTGTTCCGTACCACCGAAGAATATTACTTGCGTCATCTTCGATCCACTTGTGCTCGTGCTGAAAACCCAACTAGCTTAGTTGAGGGGAAATCATTAAATGAGCATGCTCATTATGTACGACACCGCATATCTCAAAAAGGGAAACTCTTGTGGCATCAAATTAATACTTTGTGTTGCTATGCTTGGAATCTATGTGAAATTTATGATTTTACTTGTTGTTCTAAATAAGCTAAAAAAAACTTCCCTACCAATGTGTGTTTAATGATAATGAAATATTATCCTCTTATGCTAAGGAGGCATGTTGCTATAATGATGTTGAACAAATTGAAGAATTTGTTGCTTTTAAGGGTGCCTATGAAATTGCTTCTTTCATTGAAAAGTATGATGCTAGTCTTTATGAATCTGAAAATTTTGCCATACTTAAATATTGCTATGAAAACTATGCTTCTGATGCTTATGTCAAAGAGTTTATTGAAAGAATGACCATTGCTTTGGAAGAGACTAATATTTTGTAGGAATCTATGGAAGAAGAAATTGCTGAAACTATGAGCTCATTAGATGAAAAAGATGAGGAGGAGAGCGAAGAACAAAAGGAGGAAGAGTGGATTAGCTACCCGTGCCCACCTTCTAATGAGAGTAACTCTTCAACTCATACATTGTTTAATTTCCCTTCGTTCTTATCGAATGATGAATGCTATGATAATTGCTAAGATCCCTTGGATTCGTTTGAAATATCCCTTTTTGGTGAACTTGATGCTCGATATGCTTGTGGCCATGATGCCAATATGAATGATGCTTATGGAGATGAACTTTCTATAGTTCCTTGTGTTAAGAATAAATTTTTGCTATTGCACCCACGCATGATAGTCCTACTATCTTTTTGAATTCTCCCAACTACACTATATGGGAGAAGTTTGCACTTATTAAGGATTATATAGATGGGTTGACTTTTACTATTACACATGATAATTTTTATAGATATAATATGCATTTGCTTGCTGCTCCTACATGCAATTACTATTAGAGAGGAACTACATCTCCACCTCTCTATGTTTCCAATATGATAAAATTGCAAGAAACTGCATATGCTATGTATTGGCCATTACTTTGTGTGCATAAATTGTTCTTTTATGACATGCCGATGCATAGGAAGAGAGTTAGACTTCGTTGTTGCATGATATATGTTACTTTCTACTCAATACTAAATTACAAATCATTGTTAATTAAAATTGGCTTTGATATACCTAGGGATCCGGGTGGATCCATTACTTGAGCACTTTATGCCTAGCTTAACGACTTCAAAGAAAGCGCTGCTAGGGAGACAACCCAGAAGTTTTAGAGAGTCATTTTATTCTGTTGTGTGCTTTTATATAGCTTAAAAACAAAAAATAAAGAGGGGAACCTAAAACTTTTTCAAAAAGAAAAGTGAAAGTGAGAGAGACGAGCATTGTGAAAGTGGGAGCTAGCCTTGAACTTTGTTCATGCCCATGGAAACTTTGCAAATCTTGATTACAGAAAATTTTCAACAAAAATAATTATCCCCTTCTATAAATAATTTTTATTATAAAAATAATGTGCCAATATGTGCCTTTAGGATGATTAGATGCTTGTTTGGTGTGTGCAGTGCAAAAACAGAAACTTTGGCTGTAGTGCGTGAATATAAACTTTTTACTTGAATGTCAAAACCTTCTGAATTTTTACACAGTACTTCTATGAAAATTTATTATCTTGTCCTAATTTTTCAGAATTTTTAGAGTTCATAATTATGGTGAATGTTCATATTGCTACAGAATGTCCTGTTTAAGACAGATTCTGTTTTTGATGCATTGTTTTGCTCGTTTTGATGAAACTATCGATTGTATCGGTGGTATAAGCCATGGAAAAATTATAATACAGTAGATACAAGGCAAAAATTAAATATGAATTGGTTGGAAACAGTACATAAAGTTGTGATTTGCTTTATTATACTAACGGATCTCACGAGGGTTTTGTTAAGTTTTGTGTGATTGAAGTTTTCAAGTTTTGGGTGAGATCATGATGGATGAAGGAATAAGGAGTGGAAAGATACTAAGCTTGGGGATTACCGAGGCACCCCAAGGTAATATTCAAGGACTCCCAAGAAACTAAGCTTGGGGATGCCCCGGGAGGCATCCCCTCTTTCTTCTATCAACCATTGGTAATTTTACTTGGAGCTTTATTTTTATTCGTCACATGATATGCGTAAATCTTGTAGCATCGAGTGCTTTTTATTTTTCTTTTGATAATGCACCATGCTAGTATGATATAGTCCTTGGTTGATTTATAGAATGCTTCATGCACTTCACTTATATCTTTTGAGTATGGCTTTATCAAATGCTTCATGTGCTTCACTTATATCATTTGAAGTTTGGATTGCCTGTTTCTCACACATAGAAAACCGCCATTTGTAGAATGCTCTTTTGCTTCACTTATATTTTTTTAGAGCATGGGCATATCTTTTGTAGAAAGAATTAAACTCTCATGCTTCACTTATATCTATTTAGAGAGTTAACAGGAGTTGGTCATTCAGATGGTTAGTCATAAAATCCTACATAAAACTTGTAGATCACTGAATATGATATGTTTGATTCCTTGTAATAGTTTTGCGATATGAAGATGGTAATATGAGAATCATGCTAGTGAGTAGTTGTGAATTGGAGAAATACATGTGTTGAAGTTTGTGATTCTCGTAACATGCACGTATGGTGAACCGTTATGTAATGAAGTCAGAACATGATTTGTTTAATGATTGTCAACCTTTGTGTGAGGGTCGGGAGCGCGTGATGGTTAACTCCTACCAACCTCTCCCCTAGGAGCATGCATCTAATGCTTTGTTTTATAACTAATAGATTTTTGAAATAAGTATGTGAGTTCTTTATGACTAATGTTGAGTTCATGGATTATACGCACTCTCACCCTTCCACCTTTGCTAGCCTCTATAGTATCGCGCAACTTTCGCCGATGCATCAAAACCACCTTCCTAAAAACAGCCACCATACACCTTCCTCAAAACAGACACCATACCTACCTATTATGGCATTTCCATAGCCATTCCGAGATATATTGCCATGCAACTTCCACCGTTCCGTTTAGTATGACATGCACCATCATTTTCATATTGCTTTGCATGATTGTAAGACAACTTGCATGATGTTTTCATGGCTTGTCCATTTTGTGATGTCATTAGCTAGGCTAGATCGTTGCACATCCCGGTATCCTACTAGAAGTATTCATATAGTCATATTTTTGTTCTAGGTATCGAGTTGTAAGTAAATAAAAGTGTGATGATTTTCATTATTAGAGCATTGTCCCGTGTGAGAAAAGGATGATGGAAGCTATGATTCCCTCACAAGTTGGGAGGAGTCTCCCGACTTTACAAAAAAATAAAAGAGGCCAGTGAAGCCCAAATAAATAAATAAATAAGAGGCCAAAGAGGCCCACTAAAATAAAAAAAGAAGAAAAGAAGAAAAAAATGAGAGAAAGAGAGAAGGGACAATTGCTACTATCTTTTTCCACACTTGTGCTTCAAAGCAGCACCATGGTCTTCATGATAGAGAGTCTCCTATTTTGTCATTTTCATATAACTAGTGGAATTTTTTGCACGACCACTTAGTTTCATTTTTGAGCTTTCATACACTTATAGCTCTAAGTGCATTCGTTGCATGGCAATCCCTACTCACTCGCATTGATATCTATTGATGGGCATTTCCATAGCTCGTTGATATGCCTAGTTGATGGGAAACTATCTTCTCCTTTTTTCCTCATCACCTCCACCATATTCTATTCCACCTATAATGCTATATTCATGGCTCACTCTCATGAATTGTGTGAGAGTTGAAAAGGTTTGAGAACATAAAAAGTGTGAAACAATTGCTTGATTTGTCATCGGGGTTGTGCATGATTTAGATACTTTGTGTGGGGAAGATGGAGCATAGCCAGATCATATGATTTTGTAGGGATAACTTTCTAAGGCCATGTTATTTTGAAAGGACATGATCGAATTGTTGGTGTGCTCGAAGTATTACTGTTTTTATGTCAATATAGACTATTGCTTTGAATCACTCGTATCTTAATATTCACGCCATGATTAGATTATATGATCAAGATTATGGTAGGGAGCATTCCACATCAAAATTTATCTTTTTATCATTTACCTACTCGAGGACGAGCAGGAATTAAGCTTGGGGATGCTGATACGTCTCCATCGTATCTATAATTTTTTATTGTTTCATGCCAATATTATACAACTTTCATATACTTTTGGCAACTTTTTATACTATTTTTGGGACTAACATATTGATCCAGTGCCCAACGTCAGTTCCTATTTGTTGCATGTTTTTTGTTTTGTACAAAATCCATATAAAACGAAGTCCAAACGGGATAAAAACTTACGGAGATTTTTTTTGGAATATATGTGAATTTTGGGAAGTGGAATCAAAAGAAGGCAGTGCTCGAGGGGCCCACAAGCCTGCTAGGCGAGGCCCACACCCCTGGCCATGCCCTGAGGGCTTGTGGCCACCCCTTAGGTCGGTTAGAGCTCTCCTTCAACCGCAAAAAGCTAATTTATGGATAAAAATCCCCTCAAAATTTCATCCTGATCGGAGTTACGGATCTCCGGATATTTAAGAAATGGTGACAGGCCAGAATCTGGGAGCGTAGAAACATAAGGAAACAGAGAGAGATCCAATCTCGGAGGGGCTCTCGCCCCTCTGCCACCATGGAGGCCATGGAACAGAGGGGAAATCCTTATCCCATCCAGGGGGGAGTTCAAGGAAGAAGAAGAAGGAGGGGGGCTCTCTCCCCATGGCGCCAAAACGTCGTCGGGGCCATCATCGTGACGGCGGTCTACTCCAACAACTCCGTCATCTTCACCAACACCTCCATCACCTTCCCCCATCTATCTACAGCGGTCCACTCTCCCGCAATCCGTTGTACCCTCTACTTGAACATGGTGTTTTATGCTTCATATTATTATCCAATGATGTGTTGCCATCCTATGATGTCTAAGTAGATTTTTGTTGTCCTATTGGTTGATTGATGATCATGATTTGTTTGAGTTGCATGTTTTATTATTGGTGTTGTCCGATGGTGCTCTCCATTTCATGCAAGTGTGAGGGATCCCCGGCGTAGGGTTTGCAATATGCTTATGATTCGCTTATGGTGGGTGGCATGAGTGATAGAAACACAGACCCAAGTAAGTAGGTTGTTGCATATGGGAGTAAAGAGGACTTGATACCTTATAATGCTATGGTTGGGTTTTACCTTAATGATATTTAGTAGTTGTGGATGCTTGATAGAGTTCCAATCATAAGAGCATATGATCCAAGTAGAGAAAGTATGTTAGCTTATGCCTCTCCCTCATATAAAATTGCAATAATGATTATCGGTCTAGTTATCGATTGCCTAGGGACAATTCTACAACTCCTACCACCACTTTTCCACACTCGTTAAACTAACTTAGTTGTTTCTTTATATTAGCAGCCCCTCGTTTTTATTTATGTGTTCTTTATTATCTTGCAAACCTATCCTACCACACCTACAAAGTACTTCTAGTTTCATACTTGTTCTAGGTAAAGCGAACGTTAAGCATGCATAGAGTTGTATCGGTGGTCGATAGAACTTGACGAAATATTTGTTCTACTTTTAGCTCCTTGTTTGGTTCAACACTCTTACTTATGGAGAAATGCTACAACTGATCCCCTATACTTGTGGGTTACCAATAGGTAGTCGGCTCTGATACCAACTCATGACGCCTCCAATTTCGACCGTACACTAAACATACACGCAATGCGTACGACCAAGATTAGGGACTCACTGATCGATATCACAACACAACACTAGACACAAATTAAAGTCATACAGCTTCATATTACAAGCCAGGGGCCTCAAGGGCTCGAATACAAAGCTCGACAAGCACGAGTCAGTGGAAGCAAATAATATCTCAGTACAGACATGAGTTAAACAAGTTTTGCCTTAAGAAGGCTAGCACAAACATAACATGGACCAAAAGAGGTGAGGCCTCCTGCCTGGGAACCTCCTAACCTACTACTGGTCGGGGGCCACCTCCAGGTAGTAGTAGGCTCCTGCGATGGTGTAGTAGTCGTCTCCGGTGTACTCCATCTCCGGGGCTCCATCGTCTGAACGCAACAATCATATCGAGGGGGAAAGAGGAAGCAAAGTAGCGGTGAGTACTCATCCAAAGTACTCGCAAGATTGACATAGGAACTATGCTAAGTATGCATCAGTATCAAGCAGGGATTATATCTGGGCTGACTACAGAAAGTAAGAATAAGGGGAAGGCCTAGTCCTATCAAAGACTAGCATCTTCAACATCTTGCAGCATTAGAAGAGTGCAGATTGGTATCTCGTATATAGCGGTATTATTGTAGCAAAATTATTAGGTAACCATGCCCACGGATTCTTCCTCGACTCCCTGCGAGGAAGCAATCTCGGAGCCAACATTAATTTCAATTTAAAGTCACAATTTTAGTTGTAGTAGGTCAAGGTACAACTCCAAGTCGTCCTATTACCGTAGACACGGCTATTCGAATAGATAAATTCTATCCTGCAGGGGTGCACCACTGTGACGCCCCCAATTTTGACCGTATGCTAAATATACACGCAATGCGTATGACCAAGATTAGGGACTCACTAATCAATATCACAGCACAACTCTAGACACAAATTAAAGTCATGCAGCTTCATATTACAAGCCAGGGGCCTCGAGGGCTCGAATACAAAGCCCGACAAGCACGAGTCCGCGGAAGCAATTAATATCTGAGTATAGACATAAGTTAAACAAGTTTTGCCTTAAGAAGGCTAGCACAAACATAAGCAGTGGATCTAAAGAGGCGAGGCCTCTTGCTTGGGAACCTCCTAACTACTCGTGAGTGTCAGCACTCTCCACGTAGTAGTAGGCTCCAGCGATGGTGTAGTAGTCGTCTCCGGCATACTCCATCTCCTGGGCTCCATCGTCTGAACGCAGAATCATATCGAGGGGGAAGAGAAAGCAGAGCAGCGGTGAGTACTCATCCAAAGTACTCGCAAGACTGACATCAGAACTATGCTAATTATGCATCATTATCAAGGGATGGGGTATATTTGGACTGACTACAGAACACAAGAATAGGAGGAAGGCCTAGTCCTATCGAAGACTAGCATCTTGCAGCATTAGAAGAGAGTAGACTGGTATCTCATATATAGTCATAATATTGTAGCAAAATTATTATGTAACCACGCCTAGAGATTCTTCCTCGACTCCCTACGAGGAAGAAATCTCGGAGCCAAACATTCATTTCAATTTAGAGTCAAAATTATAGTTGTAGTAGGTCAGGGTACAACTCCAAGTCATCCTGTTACCGTGAACATGGCTATTCGAATAGATAAGTTCTTCCTTGTAGGGGTGCACCACATTTCCCAACACGCTTGATACCTCTGGGTGGACACACTTCCCTGGGTCATGGCCGGCCTCGGGACATCAAAACGTCGTCGCCCCACCTAGGCTCAACGAAGAGGCCAGCCCGCCAGTCTAAATCCTAAGCACGCAGGGGTCATGGGCCCACTCGCCCTTTGCACTCCTGCACGATGCGAACGCGGCCGATGTCAGTCCTAGAACCCCTTGTAACAAGTGCAGTGCCGTTGCGGACCACTCGAGCGCGCGCCGCTCCATTGCTAACGTCCGAAGAGCTTCGGCTCATACAACGGCGTTGAGTACCCATAGCTTCTCCCACGTGAAGGTTAGTGTGTATTAGGCCAAATGAGCAACTCAAATTAAATACCCAACCCATTAGAATTTTATTAATGCGGGGCAAGCACGACCCATGAAGTGCGGTCCCGTCGCCCCGTCTCGAGGATGCGTGGCAAGGGCCTCTCCTGCCCATCCACGCCTCATCTTAACCCTTTGGATGCCTTACCGGCACATCCCACCTTATCTCACACACACGGGTACCCTTGGGGCCGACCCGCTTCAAGACTGTCGGGAACTCAGGTCCACCTCAACAGAGTGGTACCGCCTGTCCCTTTAGTCCCGTCACGTTAGTGTAGTGTCAAGTCAATAGTAGCTATGTGGTTATATGCCAAGTGGATATTCGAGGAATCACCCTCGATGAATCCCACTCGAGGTATGTGTATGAAAAGAGTCGCTATCGATAGTTGTGAAGGAGGAATCACCCTCGATACCCACGATCGAGTAGCTACGCCATAGAATTAACATCGGGGGTGCTAAGTGAGGTATCACCCTCTGCACTCTATAGTAGCTCTGCAGTTCCATACTTAAGGGGTGTGAGGTGATGAGTTAGTAAGGGTTTATCAGTTGGTCATGATGACCGAGTCTTCTATCTTCAAGTCCTCGACGACGTCGAGGGTGAAAGCAGGGGCAATTGGGACTAAGGGGTCACTACAGATTCATTGATCAACCTATAATAAGGAGTTGATATGTTTGCAGGTATAGTAGCAGTTTATCAAAAACAGGCTATGCATCAGAATAGGAGCTAACTTAATACAATAGCAAACTCCAATGTAAGAATGAGAGGGAAAGAAATGGGCGATATTGGAATGCTCAAGGGGGGGTTGCTTGCCTTGCTGCTCTACGGCAAAAGGGCTGATCGTCAATGGTGTAGTCGTACCCGGCAGCAACATCAGTCTCAGGGTCTATCGGTAAGATGAGGGGGGAGAAACAATAAATATAAAGTAGACAAATGCATCACAATGTAGGGCATGGCAATAATGCAGAGCTAGCCATGCATTAACGCAGTATTACACGTCGTAGATGGATCGGAAGAATATCTGACGTTATTTTCCGGGTATCGGGCTACTACCGGACAGATGAAACCGATGCAAAAGTCCCATGTTTACAAGAATAGGAGTGCGTGACAAACTAACGGACGGCGTAACCGGACTCGTGGGATTTTTCTGACCAACTTTAATGTATAAAACCTTTTCATCTAAGCTACGGATTATTTTTGATTAATTTTTCAAGTTTTAAACATTTTTTGAAATTCATAGAATTAAATTATTTCGAGAAAGCATTAATGACGTCAGCATGACATCACTACGATGTCAGCAGTCAACGGTGGGGTTGATTGGCCGTGCATTCACGTTAACTGGAGGTGGTGGAGGGGGCAAATGAGGCCGGGAGGCGTTGCGGAGACGAGCTCCGGTGACCGACGGGGATGGGGATGCGGGGGGTTAGTGCGCGCATTCGACGCCATTCGAACGAGCCGACAACGCAGAGACGAACAGAGCGAAAATTAGGCCAACAAGGCGACCGAGGCAGCCGGACGGTGTGTTGCCGCGGCGCCCGGAGCACGGCAATGCGGCGAGGCGGCTACGACAAGCTGGCGAGCAAGAGAAGGGACGGGGAAGGGAGAAGAGGCTCACAGCAAGGTGTAGCCGAGCAAAGCATGCGCGAGGATGGCTTGACAACGACGAATTCAACGACGAGGTCGTAGCGGTGAACCGAGGAGGAAGAAGGGGTAGCCGTGGCGATGGAGGGCTCCTCGGCACAACCTTGAGGTTGGGGGCGAGGCGAAGCTCGACTTCGAGCCGTCTAGTCAGCTCGGCGAGGCGGAATGAGGCCGATGGCCACAAGGATCACGGCGTTGAGGAAGGAGGGGGCTCAGCGCGTGAGAAGCATGAGAGGGGGAGAGGGGCGATCTAGGGTTCGGAGGGCAGGTGAGGTGCCCTGGTGGTGGCCTTGTCCTCCCACGCGACGGAGGTTGGACGGTGACAGCTGGTCGGCGCCCTGTAGCGACCGCTCTGGTCGCTACAGGAGGAAGAAGAGGGGTGCAGGCTGTGGTGGGCTGCTGCGTGGGGTGGCTGGCCGGGCTAGTTGGCCCAGCAGCCGGGGGGTTCTGTTTATTTTTCATTTTTAGTTTTTGTTTTATCCTTTGCTTTCTTTTCTTTTATTTAATTAATTTCCTTTTACTTTAAAAATACAAAGACTGTACTAAAATTAGTATAACTAATTATACTACTGCCACATTAATTATGGCACCCTAATAAAATAGCTCAACATTTTATTAATTATTAGAAGCATTAATGAATGGTTTAAACCACCGCTTTAATTGCTTTCAGGCATTAAAACACTTTGCAAAAAAATTGGTTCCAAGTTTTGAATAGCTTAGGGAATATTTGTAACCCAAGCAAGATTTCTAATTTGGAGTTTGCAAAACTTTTTAATTTCACCTTTCAAACGAATTTCGAATTCGCACGGGATTGAATCAATGCGAGATTAACAATAGTAATTGTGGTGATGTGGCATCATTAGCGTGGGGTTACTGTAGCTTAATTAAAGATTTTACTGTAGCACAAATCCGAGGCGTCACAACTCTCCCCTACTAAAACAAATGCTCGTCCCAAGAATTAAGAGGTAGGAGCAAGGGGGGCAATCTGGTTACAAAATTCTAACGAGTCTTCTCATTCTTGGTTGCTCTCACCGAAGAGGTTGGTCCTTCTTGTAGAGGTATCCATTACTCTGATTCAGGTCAATCTAATGGAGTCATCATCCTTCCTTTGGGATCTGCGTCGTCCTACGAATGCGATTAGAGGGAAAACTCTAGAAGAACGTATCCCTACAAGGTTGGGCATCTGACAGCGAACTTAGGGAGGAACACAAGATTTATTTCTCAAGTTAAGACTTGAGGAATCACTAAGAGCAAAATGCGATGGTGTAAAAGTTTCAAACGGGTAGGCAATCATTCGATGCCCAAACAGAACGAGAAAAGGGGGTTCAGAGCAATGAAAATAATTATTGCGTCTGATATTAGAATAGATCATCCCTTGGACGGTGGATCAGGAATTACAAAAGAAGCCAAGTGTAAAGGATACTTTGGAATCAAAGATGTACAACAGAGTCAGGTTTCGATCCTGTGGAACTGAGGATTATGGGTCGACCATGTGGTTAAGAGCAGGAAGAGCGGTGACATGTTACACGATCATGGTAGCATGACAAGTCAGGGGATAGCTTGTCAGTTATGCTGGCAACAATGTCGCTACCAAAGGCAAGGGACGAATAGAACAACTTTCCTGCTCGTTGAAATGAGGCGGATCAATAGGCAAAGTTCTCGTCCACCGGCGGTTACCGGAATGTTATCAACATAGTAACAGGGCCTTACTGACAGAATTGATCACCGAGGTGCTTACCTAAGCAGGGAATCACCACTGTTCAGATAAGCTAGATTACGAGAAAGGTTAAACAGACCAATGGAAAGGAAAATGTGTTCATCACATTAAACAGACCAATGGAAAGGAAAATGTGTTTATCACATTAACAGACCAATGGAAAGGAAATTGTGGTTATACTCAAGCTTTAGGAGTATATCTTTCCCAAGGAAAAACAGAGCATGATATACATGACAGAATAGCAAGTAGATAACCATTTAGGTAAAAGGGACGAGAAAAATCCATGACATGCCCATACAATGGGGTTTGAATAATTAATCAAGAAACAATTAGTAGTGAGCTTACATTATTCCTTTTGATGATCGATATACCACATCCATGCTACGAGATAGCAATGATATGGTGTTTCGAGTAAAGGATGGAGTTTGGATACACAAAGGATCCAGTAGGAACAATTTATAAAATAAGTATTACAATCCCCCGTGGAAGAATGGCAACCCTAGCTGAACAAAGCATTATAACAATAGGCCATCCAGCCAGGTGTGCTAGCTACAACATCACCTTACCGAGTAATAAAGACCAAAGTTATAATTCTTCGGAAGAGTTCCAACCATCATATCTGCTGAGGTTCAGATATGGTTGGTGTCAGGATATTTCAAACATAGAAGGCCTGAGAATAAAAGGATGCAACACAGATCTACGAGATGATTTGCAAGAATCTCAGAATGAACGACGGAAGCAAGCCCTAAATCATGAGTTGGCATGCAAGACATATGAACACAATGTCAAAACATTCGTGGCCTCGTGGAAGTTTTTAGAATGGAATGCAATCAAGCTCTGGTTGGTAACCATCATAGAGGATATCAAAGTTCTATCTATAAGCCCGGATAGCTGTTACGAAGAACTTCTTTTCCCCAGATCAAATCAATCAGTGGCTTGACGTGCTAGGAAATACATATGGAGTGAAGGTAGCAAACCTATCAAACCATAGAATACTTTGCACATGCATGAATGAATTGGAACGGTTCCGGAGGAAGCGAAACAAAAATTTCTCATAATCACGACAACAAGATGCACGTGAACTTAGAGAAAAACACTTCTTTGCCAAACATATTCTTCATGAGCTGGTTATGAAGATAAAGCCTTCAAAATTTTACAACACTAGCTTAAAGGTTCATCATCAACCACAAAGAACATGAGGATGTGGCTGATGGGCTCAGCAACAACTCATCGAGATTTCCACAAAGATGGATTTCCACGATGGGGTGAACAAGGTGATAGCATTGGTCAAACCAGACAATATATTTAGGTATGCCCGAGGGAAACATCCACAATTAAACGTTAATCGAAAGGTGCACCCAAGAAAAATCTGGGCTAAAATAGCACGACCAATGTTACAATGTAGATTCAACAACCAACACACAAGAATGGACTTATTGTTTATTAACTCCTAGGTAATAGAGTTGTTATGCCATAAGTGTTGAACTTACACATCACAGTCCATTTGTCCATATTCCGATTAGAAACAAAACGGAAACTAAGAAATGAAAGGTGATGGCAAGAAGTATCACTATATCAAGAATTTTTTATGGCGTGTGCAAATTCCATGTCATCCTTGAAAAAGATGGAAATACTCCAAGATAGAACATAACACAAGACGGCTAACAAGGAACTTAAGGTTCAACCAAAACAAGACAAGCCTGCGTTTGAAAGGGAGGCAGGGATGCTACTTCCCATCATGAATTTAATTGATACCCTCGAAATTGTCGAGAAGTCTCTTGAAGATGTAATCGGTCAGCAACGACATCAAGCAAGAAATGGCGAAGCGAAAGGTTGTCGGAACCACAAATCAGAGTGTTGGCTCAGAATGGAATTTGCCTTTCGGGACATCCAACATGAGGCTGACAGCTCAAAGTAAGCTTAGTACACTGTTGGGAGTGTGTCCTGGGGATGAAGGACACAAATGGCGTGGTCAAATGCTAGCATGATGATGATGATGTAGCCTAACAGCTTGGAAAGGCATGACTAAGTACAAACTCATAAGCAAAGAATATTACTACGAGTTGTTTAATCGCAATGCGGACTCGATTCAATTATCGGTGTCCTTGAGTGTCCAACAACCCACAACACGAGGGAACTGGAATTAGTGAAGGAAAACATAACTGATGAGGAGCTTATAAGCTATGTAGCTCCATGATTTTCTCGACATACCAGGGGTAATTACTTGGATGTAGATCAGAATTAAAGCTTGGGCTGATGTATTGATCTGAAGAAGGCAAGTTCTTCAACTGGTCTAAAAAGGATCTTAGAAGAACAATCATGGTCGGAACCACGGTTGTAAGAATAAACAAAATGAAAGATTATCCGGCAAAACACCAGAAGAGTAGGACTCGTGAAAACTGTCGGGTTCACATGAATTAAGGAAGGCATAGGTCCAACCCATCGGGGCACCTTAGGAACATATACCACAAGCTTCAAGAGTAATTAACACATGCTTGACAACAGAGCATGGCTCACAAAAGCATAGGATACAACTTATTAGAGGGAGAAGACACAGTTTACCAATGGCATCATGTATCAGGGAAAGAACATCACAATAATTTTGAACATGAAGGATGCTATCGGATAATAACCAAACAATGGGTCTGGCGATCAACAAAGGACCTGATGTGAATATCGGTACTCAATCAGAGGGAGAAAGCATGCAAGGCATCACATTATAGAACATCCAATTAATTTGATGCTTCATTAACCAAGGAATTAAGATTTCTCAATTGGTGTATCAGAATCAGATGCTCCGATCAAATACAAGAAATCTGAATGGACTTAGATGGACAATCAATCAAAGTTGATTTATCAAGAACCAACTCATGTTTGGAAAGGCGCCTGAGCCGGACAGAAAATTTATGAGAAACAACTAATGACTGCGTGCATTCACGCACAAGTGGAATCAATAAAATCAAATGACAAACACAAAGGATTTAAATAATTTTGCTAGCCATATGGGGTTAAACATAATGCAAGCAGAAGAGAAAGGTCAAGAGTAAAAGGCATACTGAAGATTTTGGAAGATCAAATAGTAATTCGAATGATTTTGTGAAACTCATGACAACTAAGGACAAACGAATCCCCTGTAAGTGAGAGGAATTATTCTTAGGGGTTGACGGTGGAGGGAATAACAAAAGCGATGGGCGCAAGTTCTCGGGAGAACATCAGGGATTATCTTCGAAGTCTTCTGACGAATCAAGTCATCGTCTGGAATCAGGGGCTCTCCAGAAGGAAGTAGTTGCAAGAACATAGAGTTAGAATAACTAAAATATTTAACCCGAAAGAGAAGAGAGATCAGATCCCAGAGTATAGATGAGGAATAAAAGATCCTAATACCACCTGATTGAGATGTGGGCCCATAAGCCACACAACTATGTTAGTAAAAGTTTTTCAATGACTAGACTTAACTTCGGCCAAGGAGTGGGAAAGGGGGCTACCTATAGGCAGTCAGCTCTGATACCAACTTGTGAAGCCCCCAATTTCGAACATATGCTAAACATACACACAATGCGTACGACCAAGATTAGGGACTCACTAATCATTATCACAACACAACACTAGACACAAATTAAAGTCATACAGCTTCATATTACAAGCCATGGGACTTGAGGGATCGAATACAAAGCTCGACAAGCACGAGTCACCAGAAGCAAATAATATCTGAGTACAGACATAAGTTAAACAAGTTTTGCCTTAAGAAGGCTAACACAAACATAAGAAGCGGATCGAAAGAGGCGAGCCATCCTGCCTGGGAACCTCCTAACTACTCCTGAGCGTCGGCACTCACACGTAGTAGCAGGCTCTAGCGATGGTGTAGTAGTCATCTCCGGCGTCTTCCATCTCCTCGGCTCCATCGTTTGAACACAGAATCGTATTGAGGGGGAAAGAGAAAGCAGAGCAGCGGTGAGTACTCATCCGAAGTACTCGCAAGACTGACATCAGAACTATGCTAATTATGCATCATTATCAAGGGATGGGGTATATTTGGACTGACTGCAGAAAACAAGAATAGGAGGAAGGCCTAGTCCTATCAAAGACTAGCATCTTCAGCATCTTGCAGCATTAGAAGAGAGTAGACTGGTATCTCATATATAGTCATAATATTGTAGCAAAATTATTAAGTAACCACACCCAGAGATTCTTGCTCAACTGATTGCGAGGAAGCAATCTCGGAGTCAAACATTCATTTCAATTTAGAGTCACAATTATAGTTGTAGTAGGTCAAGGTACAACTCCAAGTCGTCCTGATACCATGGACATGGCTATTCGAATAGATAAGTTCTTCCCTGGAGGGGTGCACCACATTCCCCAACACGCTTGATACCTCTGGCCAAACACACTTTCCTGGATCATGACCGGCCTCGGGACATCAAAATGTCGTCGCCCCACCTAGGCTCAACGAAGAGGCCATCCCGCCTGTCTAAATCCTAAGCGCGTAGGGGTCATGGTCCCACTCGCCCTTTGCACTCCTACACGATGCGAACACGGCAGATGTTAGTCCTAGCACCCCTTATAAAAAGCACATTGCCATTGCGGACCACTCGGGCGTGCACCGCTCCACTGCTCACGTCCGAAGAGCGGCTGATACAACGACGCTGAGTACCCATAACTTCTCCCACGTGAAGGTTAGTGCGTATTAGGCCAAATGACCAACTCAAATCAAATACCCAACCCATTAGCATTTTATTAATGTAGGTCAACCGCGACCCATGAAGTGCGGTCCTGTCGCCCCGTCTCGAGGATGCGTGGCAAGGGCCTCTCCTGCCCATCCACGCCTCATGTTAACCCTTTGGATGCCTTACCGGCACATCCCACCTTATCTCACACACACGGTACCCTTGGGGCCGACCTGACTCAAGACTGTCGGGAACTCAGGTCCACCTCAATAGAGTGGTACCGCATGTCCCTTCAGTCCCGTCACGTTAGTATAGTGTCAAGTCAATAGTAGTTGTGTGGTTATACGCCAAGTGGATATCCGAGGAATCACCCTCAATGAATCCCACTTGAGGTATGTGTATGAAAAGAGTTGCTATCGATAGTTGGGAAGGAGGAATCACCCTCGATACCCACGATCGAGTAGCTACGCCACAGAATTAACATCGGGAGTGCTAAGTGAGATATCACCCTTGGTACTCGATAGTAGCTATGCAGTGCCATACTTAAGGGGTGTGAGGTGATGAGTTACTAAGGGTTTGTCAGTCGGTCATGATGACTGAGTCTTTTGTCTTCAAGTCCTCGATGGCGTCGAAGGTGAAAGCAGGGGCAATTGGGACTAAGGGGGGCACTGGGATTCATTGATCAACCTGTACTAAGAAGTTGATATGATTGCAGGTATAGTAGCAGTTTATCAAAAACAGGCTATGTATCAGAATAGGAGCTAACTTAATACAATAGCAAAATCTAATGTAAGAATGAGAGGGAAAGAAATGGGCGATATTGGAATTCTCAGGGGGGTTGCTTGTCTTGCTGCTCTGCGGCAAAAGGGCTGATCGTCAATGGTGTAGGACCCGGCAGCAGCGTCAGTCTTGGGGTCTATCGTTAAGATGAGGGGGGAGAAACAATAAATATAAAGAAGACAAATGCACAACGATGTAGGACATGGCAATATGCAGAGCTAGGCATGCACTAACAAAGTATTACACGTCGCAGACGAATCGGAAGAATATCTGACGATATTTTCCGGGTCTCGAGCTACTACCGCATAGATGAAACCGATGGAAAAGTTCCATGTTTACTAGGCTAGGAGTGTGTGACAAAGTAATGAATAGCGTATTCGGATTCTTGGGATTTTTCTGATCAACTTTCACGTATAAAACTTTTTCATGTGAGCTACGGATTTTTTCTATTAATTTTTAAAGTTTTAATCATTTTACAAAATTCACAGAATTAAATTAATTCGAGAAAGCATTAATGACGTCAGCATGACATCACTGCGATGTCAACAGTCAACAATGGGGTTGACTGGTCAAACCTGACCACTGGGCCCCAGTTGTCATTGACTCGGAACTAATTCAGAGTTTAAACCTAATTTAAACTAGACTAAAAGTGGGGGACCCACCTGTCAGTGTCAAACCAAATCAACAATTTAACTAAACTAACTAATTAATTAGTAACTAATTAACACGGGGGTGGCCCACATGTCAGACCAGTTGACCAGGTCAACTGGTCAATAGTGGCCCGCGATCCCACTTGTCATAGGCCCATGGGGGGCCCAGGGGTGGTGGCCCATGTGAGGCCACGTCAGCCCAGCTGCCGGAGCACCCCGGCACGCTCCCGCACGACGGCAGAGCACCGACATAGCTCGGGATAGAGCCACAAGGCTCCACTTTGCGCGCGGCCGGCGGCGTTCAACAGCCACGGGCGCCGCACATCGACTAGAGGTGGTGGAGGGGGTAAATGAGGCAGGGAGGCGTGCCGGCAACGAGCCGTGGCGGAGACGAGCTTCGGTGAGCGATGGGGATGGGGATGCGGGGGGGTTAGCGCGCGCATTCGACGCCATTCAAACGAGCCGACAATGCAACGATAAAGGAGCAAAAATGAGGCCAACAAGGCGACCGAGGCAGACGGACGGTGTGTTGCCGCGGCGGTCGGAGTACGGCAATGCGGCGAGGCGGCTACGGCGAGCTAGCGAGCAAGAGAAGGGACAGGGAAGGGAGGAGAGGCTCACAGCGAGGTGTAGTCGAGCAAAGCGTGCGCGAGGATGGCTTGACAACGACGAATTCAATGGCGAGGTCATGGCGGTGAACCGAGGAGGAAGAAGGGGTAGCCATGGCGATGGAGGGCTCCTCGGCACGACCTTGAGGTCGGGGACAAAGCAGACCTCGACTTCGAACCGTCCAGTCAGCTCAGCGAGGCAGAATGAGGCCGATGGCCGTAGGGATCACGGCAGAGTGCCCATGGCCGCGCCAGCGAGATGAGGAAGGAGGGGGCGCAACGACTGAGAAGCATGAGAGGGGAGAGAGTGGTGATCCAGGGTTTCGGGGGGCAGATGAGGTGCCCCGGTGGCGGCCTTGTCCTCCAAGGCAACGGGGGTTGGACGGCGACGGTCGGTCGCGCCCTGTAGCGACCGCTCTGGTCGCTACAGGAGGAAGAAGGGGGGGTGTGGGTTGTGGTGGGCTGGTGTGTGGGGTGGCTGGCTAGGCCAATTGGACCAGCAGCCGGGGGGTTCTGTTTATTTTTCATTTTTAGTTTTTGTTTTATCCTTTGCTTTATTTTCTTTTATTTAATTAATTTCCTTTTACTTTGAAAATACAAAGACTTTACTAAAAATTAGTATAACTAATTATACTACTGCCACATTAATTATGGCACCCTAATAAAACAGCTCAACATTTTATTAATTATTAGAAGCATTAATTAATTGTTTAAACCACCGCTTTAATTGCTTTGAGGCATTAAAACACTTTGAAAAAAATGGTTCCAAGTTTTTAATAGCTTAGGGAATATTTGTAACCCAAGCAAGATTTCTAATTTGGAGTTTGCAAAACTTTTAATTTCACCTTTCAAACGAATTTCGAATTCGCATAGGATTGAATCAACGCGAGATTATCAAGAGTAATTGTGGTGACATGGCATCATTGGCGTGGGGTTACTATAGCTTAATTAAAGATTTTACTGTAGCACAAATCCAGGGCGTCACAACTCTCCCCTACTAAAACAAATTCTCGTCCCGAGAATTAAGAGGTAGGAGTAAGGGGAGCAATCTGGTTACAAAATTCTAACGAGTCTTCTCATTCTTGGCTACAATCACCGAAGAGGTTGGTCCTTCTTGTAGAGGTATCCATTACTCTGATTCAGGTCAATCTAATGGAGTCATCATCCTTCCTTCGGGATCTTCATCGTCCTACGAATGCGATTAGAGGGAAAACTCTAGAAGAACGTATCCCTACAAGGTTGGGCATCTGATATCAAACTTAGGGAGGAACACAAGATTTATTTCTCAAGTTAAGACTTGAGGAATCACTAAGAGCAAAATGTGTTGGTGTAAAAGTTTCAAACGGGTAGGCAATCATTCGATGCCCAAACAGAAGGTGAAAAGGGGGTTCAGAGCAACGAAAATAATTATTGCGTCTGATATTAGAATAGATCATCCCTTGGATGGTGGATCAGGAATTACAAATGAAGCCAAGTGTAAAGGATACTTTGGAATCAAATATGTACAGGAGAGTCAGGTTTTGATCCTGTGGAACTGAGGGTTACGGGTCAACCATGTGGTTAAGAGAAGGAAGAGCGGTGACATCTTACGCGATCATGGTAGCATGACAAGTCAGGGGATAGCTTGTCAGTTATGCTCGCAACAACATCGGTACCAAGGGCAGGGGACGAATAGAACAATTTTCCTGTTCGTTGAAACGAGGCGGACCAATAGGCAAAGTTCTCGTCCACCGGTGGTTACCGGAATGTTATCGACAATAGTAACACGGCCTTACTGATACAATTGATCGCCAAGGTGCTTACCTGAGCAGGGAATCACCACTGTTCAGATAAGCTAGATTATGAGAAAGGTTAAACAGACCAATGGAAAGGAAAATGTGTTCATCACATTAAACAGACCAATGGAAAGGAAAATGTGTTTATCACATTAACAGACCAATGGAAAGGAAATTGTGGTTATACTCAAGCTTTAGGAGTATATCTTTCCCAAGGAAAACAGAGCATGATATACATGACAGAATAGCAAGTAGATAACCATTTAGGTAAAAGGGACGAGGAAAATCCATGACATGCCCATACAATGGGGTTTGAATAATTAATCAGGAAACAATTAGCAGTGAGCTTACATTATTCCTTTTGATGATCGATATACCACATCCATGCTTCGGGATAGCAATGATATGGTGTTTCGAGTAAAGGATGGAGTTTGGGTACACAAAGGATCCAGTAGGAACAATTTATAAAATAATTATTACAATCCCCCGTGGAAGAATGGCAACCCTTGCTGAACAAAGCATTATAACAATAGGTCATCCAGTCAAGTGTGCTAGCTACAACATCACCGTACCGAGTAATAAAGACCAAAGTTATAATTCTTGGGAAGAGTTCCAACCATCATATCTGCTGAGGTTTAGATATGGTTGGTGTCAGGATATTTCAAACATAGAAGGCCTGAGAAGAAAAGGATGCAACACAGATCTACGAGATGATTTGCAAGAATCTCAGAATGAACGACAAAAGCAAGCCCTGAATCATGAATTGGAATGCAAGACATATGAACACAATGTCGAAACATTCATGGCCTCGTGGAAGTTTTTAGAATGGAATGCAATCAAGCTCTGGTTGGTAACCATCATACAGGATATCAAAGTTCTGTGTATAAGCCTGGATAGCTGTTACGAAGAACTTCTTTTCCCCAGATCAAATCAATCAGTGGCTTGACGTGCTAGGAAATACATATGGAGTGAAGGTAGCAAACCTATCAAACCATAGAATACTTTGCACATGCATGAATGAGTTTACTGTAGCACAAATCTGGGGCGTCACAACCACATTCCCCAACATGCTTGATACCTCTGGCCGAACACACTTTTTTGGGTCATGCCCGGCCTTGGGACATCAAAACATCGTAGCCCTACCTAGGCTCAACGATGAGGCCAGCCCGCCAGTCTAAATCCTAGGCGCAGGGGTCATGGACCAATCGCCCTTTGCACTCCTGCATGATGTGAAGGCGGCCGAGGTCAGTCCCAGCACCCCTTATAACAAGCGTGATGCCGTTGCGGACCACTCCATTGCTAACGTCCGAAGAGCTTCGGCTGATACCATGACGCTAAGTACCCATAACTTCTCCCACGTGAAGGTTAGTGCGTATTAGGCCAAATGGCCAACTCAGATCAAATACCCAACCCATTAGCATTTTATTAATGCAGGGCAAGCGGGACCCATGAAGTGCGGTCCCGTCGCCCCGTCTCGAGGATATGTGGCAAGGGCCTCTCCTGCCCGTCCATGCCTCATCTTAACCCTTTGGATGTCTTACCGGTGCATCCCACCTTATCCCACACACACGGGTACCCTTGGGTCCGACCCGTCTCAAGACTGTCGGGAACTCGGGTCCACCTCAACAGAGTGGTACCGCATGTCCCTTCAGTCCCGTCACGTTAGTACAGTGTCAAGTCAGTAGTAGTTGTGTGGTTATACGCCAAGTGGACATCTGAGGAATCACCCTCGATGAATCCCACTCGAGGTATGTGTATGACAATAGTCGTTATGGATAGTTGGGAAGGAGGAATCACCCTCGATACCCATGATCGAGTAGCTGCGCCACAGAATTAACATCGGAAGTGCTAAGTGAGGTATCACCCTTGGCACTTGATAGTAGATCCGAAGTGCCATACTTGAGGGGTCTGAGGTGATGAGTTGGTAAGGGTTTGTAAGTCGGTCATGATGACCGAGCCTTCTGTCTTCAAGTCCTCGATGACATCGAAGGTGAAAGCAGGGGCAATTGGGACAATGTTGGGGTCTCTTGGGTATCACTGACCATACATGTACTAAGCATTTTAGGATAGCAGGTAACATAATAGTAGTAATCAAAAATAGGATATACATCAGAATAGGTGTTGTTAAATACAGTAGCAAAATCTAATGCGAGCATCAAGGAGAAAGAATAGGTGATATCGAAATGATCAAGGGGGTTTTGCTTGCCTTGCTGCTCTGCGGCAAAAGGCTGATCGTCAATGGCATAGTCATACCCAGCAACTACGTCAGTCTCGGGGTCTACTGGTAAGAAGAGGGGGAGAAACAATAAATATAAAAGCAGACAAATGCGTCACGATGCATGACATGGCAATATGCATAGCTAGGCATGCACTAACGCAGTACTACATATCGCAGACGGGTCGGCATAATATCTGACAATATTTCTCGGGTATCTGGCTTTTACCGGACAGATGAAACGGATGGAAAAGTTCCATGTTTTCTATGATAGGAGCATGTGACACATGACCGGACAGCGTATTCGGATTCGTGGGATTTTTTCTGGTCAACTTTCATGTATAAAGTATTTTCATCTGGCTACGATTTATTTTATATGATTTTATAAAGATTAAACATGATTCTGAAATTCACAGAATTAAATTAATTCGAAAAATCATTAATGATGTCAGCATGACATCAGCAGGGCATCAGCAGTCAACAGGGGTGGTTGACTTGTAAACCTAACCAGTGGGGCCCTGCTGTTAGTGAATCGGCCATAATACAGGTTAAATAAATCTATCCAGGGGGCCATCAGTCAGTGACACATTAGGGTTAATTAACTATTTTCTTAATCTAATTTCCTAATTAGCAAACTGACAGGGCTGGCCCACTTGACATACACAGGGGGCCCACCTGTCATTGACTAGATCGAGTCTAGTCAATAGGTTGACCTGGTCAACAGGTCAATAGGGTCCGCCTGGCCCACTGGTCAGTGACCCTGGCAGTGGCCCCGGCCCGGCCACGTAGGTGGCGGCGCCGTCCGTCCACCGAAGAAGCTCCGGCGAGCTCCCAAATCACTAGCATGGTTCGGATTTCGTCTACAGTGGGTCAAATCAAGCACTTTTCTTGCGTTCAAAAGCTAGAGTTGTCGCCGTTCCATTCCGGCCATCGGGGCGAGCAATGGTGGTCTGCAGCGAGCGCTACGTCGATAGCGGCAGACGGGAGCTTCGGGCATCGATGGCAGCAGGCAAACCAACACGCAAGCGCCCTACCTAGTGCGTGGGATCGAAGCAGGGGATGTCCCGGAGCACGCCCGTGGCACGCACGGGTGTTCAAACGCACGCACGGCACGAGCACGTCGGCAATGGCGGCGAGCAGAACTGGGGTATGGCGCAAGGGTGCTACGCTGGCCTAGGGGAGCAAACAAAGGAAAAGGAGGACGCGGGGGAGCTCACTTGCGGTGGCGAGAAGGCCCAGGGCAGCCAAAATCGACGGGGAGGAGCAGATCAACAACGGCGAGCTCGCTGGTCCGAGGAAGAAGACGATCACAGACGGCGGCGTGGGAGCTTCCGGGCCTCGACCCAATGCTCCAGGGGGTCGAGGAAGACGAGGCGGAGATCCCGGACTTGACAGGGAGGGACGAGAAGCACGGTGGCCATAGCTACATGGTGGACATGGCAGCAGCGGCGCTCGATTTGGCGAGGGAGGAGGCAGGGAGTGAGAGAGGGGGATCTGGAGGGGTCTAGGGTTCCAGGGAGGGGGTCAGGGCGGCCTTATCCCCTCCAGGGGCGCTGTAGCGAGCGTTTTTCTTGCGTTCAGAAGCTAGAGTTGTCGCCGTTCCATTCTGGCCATCGGGGCGAGCAATGGTGGTCTGCAGCGAGCGCTACGTCGACGGCGGCGGACGGGAGCTTCGGGCATCAATGGTAGCAAGCAAACCAACACGCAAGCGACCTACCTAGCGCGTGGGATCGAAGCAGGGGATGTCCCGGAGCACGCCCGTGGCACGCATGGGTGTTCAAACGCACGCACGGCACGAGCACGTCGGCAATGGCGGCGATTAGAACTGGGGTATGGTGCAAGGGTGCTACGCTGGCCTAGGGGAGCAAACGGAGGAAAAGGAGGATGCGGGGGAGCTCACTTCTGGTGGCAAGAAGGCCCGGGGCAGCCAAAATTGACGGGGAGGAGCAGATCGACAGCGGCGAGCTCGTTGGTCTGAGGAAGAAGACGACCGTAGGCGGCGGCGTGGGAGCTTTCGGGCCTCGGCCCAATGCTCCAGGGGGTCGAGGAAGACGAGGCGGAGATCCAAGACTTGACGGGGAGGGACGGGAAGCACGGTGGCTGCAGCTACATGGTGGACATGGCGGTGGCGGCGCTCGATCTGGCGAGGGAGGAGGCAGGGAGCAAGAGAGGGGGATCTGGAGGGGGCTAGGGTTCCAGGGAGGGGGTCGGGGCGGCCTTATCCCCTCCAGGGGCGCTGTAGCGACGCGGGCGACAAGCTGGCCCGGCAGGGACGACGCCCGCGCTCGGTCGCACCACGCCAAGTGGAGGAGGGAGGGAGGGGACGAGGAGGGAACCGGCTGGGTCGGCCTGGGCCTGCCACTGTGGCCTAAGGCCAAGGGCACAGGGAGGGGGCTTTTCCTTTTTCCTTTCTTTTTATTTATCTTTCTTTTACTTATTTAATTTTAGGGCTAGATGACTTTAGTAAATATGGCACCTCGCCTAATATTTGCATTGCAATATTAGGTACTGACACGAAAAGTTTGGGGGAGCTTTGGATTAATTTTGTATTTTCAAAAGGCAAAAGGCAATTAATTAATAGTTTTGGGCTCTCCTAAGATAGTTTTGAGGCACAAAACCATATGATAAAATGTTGGTTCCATTTTTAGAATAGCTTAGGGAATAATTGCAACCTAAGCTTGAATTTTAAATTGAAGTTTGCAAAACTTTAAAAACACCTTTCAAATGAATTGGAATTGCAAAGGAATTAGAATTGAGCTTTGATTCCAAAAGTGATCACACATGGGTTAGCAAAAGCATTAGCATAATCTTGGCCACAGTTGTAGCTTAATTACAATGATCATTGTAGCACTAAATCGAGAGTGTCACATGGTTCCCCATTTTACATCCATCATTTTAGTCTGGTTGTATGTAATATTCTAGGTACTAGGATGTGTTGACACACGAACACGTCACCGTGTACCCTCAACGTCGGGGGTGATGCACCGCAGCTCACGTCGAAGGAGGTCCGTCCGGCAGCGCGATATGCAAGACAGTCAGTAGACGCTTTTGCAGACCCGAAACCCCACACGCCAGGGAGGGACCCTGTCAGGGAGTGCAGCGGCTATGGGATTCCCTAGGTCGATTCGCTTGCCCCTAGAGCCTCGGGATTCGCAGCTCTCAAACGAAGAACAGCGAAGAACGAGAAAGAAAACAAAGAACGTAGATGAAAAAGTAGTATAGATTGATTTGTTCGATTGTGTGTTGTTCAATCGGCCATCACCCCCAACATATATAAGAGGCAGCTGGACTTCCCGTACAAGCAAAGGATTCCTCTAGGCTTTCCTTACAAGAAAATTACAACAATTCACATCCTAGAGTCCTAGTTCTAGTCCCACTCGGATTCAGCCCAAATCTGGCCCAATCTTCTGTCTTGCTCCTTGCGTGGGCCGTGGAATCTGCATATGACCTCCGATGGAGACGGTCCAAACATAAATTTTGTGTGCCTCGACGATTCCAACAATCCGTATGTTGATCACTTTCCCAAATAAAGTAATCTTGAATACTCCACGAGGTCATCTTTAACTTTGAATCGGACTCGGTCATGTAGCAGACTGGACTGTTCGAGTGTTGTAGCATCTCTGCAGGCTGCATACTATCTTAGATGATAATGACCTTAAAAGAAAAGTTGACCGCTTCGATGTTACTAACAACTTTCATGTTCAACACTTTTCCATCCGAGGTCATTTTGAACTTTCACTCGACTGGCACTTTCACTCGACCGGTACTTTTCACTCGCACGGCAATTGCACTCGGCCGATACTTTCACTCGACTGGTACTTTTCACTCGGACGGCGATTTTCACTCGGACGGCAATTTCAATCGGCCGTACGGAAAACTTTTCACTCGACCAGACGGTAAACGTTTCACTCGGCCGGCAAACTTTCACTCAGAAGTCCCGAGTGAAATTCCAGGCTTATTTTGTTTTTCCTCTCCAGGTCGCATACGACCTCGGATTAAGAAGAATTATATACCAAAATCAATCGTTTCGACGACGCGAAACTTTTCCATGTTGTAAGTTTTTCCATCCGATGACGTATTTTAGGGCCGAATGACTCGTGCGACCCATCAGACATGTGTCTGATCTCCTGCGCCACATGTTGCTTTGTGGTAGGGCTGCACTCTGGTTGCTCTAGCTTTTGCATACGACCTTAGATTGAGATGATTTATATATCAAAACCGATCAGATCAACGAGATGAAGACAATCCATGTAGAACAGTCCTTCATTTGAGGTTGTCTTGGAGGCGTAATAGACCAAAAAGCACTCAGAACATCTACATGACAATCCAAGTGTAATTTGGCCCTCGAAATGATGCCAAATGGTGATGACCTAAACATCAAGGTTGTTTCACTCGGCAATACGAACTTTCTCATAGAAAAAACCTTTTTGTTTGAGTCCATTTTTACTACATTTTGCATCGTGCCAAAATCAGGTGTCAACACATGCCCCCCTATTTTTTGGCAAAGCTAGCATGCCGAAAAATAATTAGCACTATGTTTGTTCTAAGGATGATGTCAACACTCCATCGGCCATCTATATTTCTCAGGGCGATAATTATGTATCGGACATGTTTATGCTAAGGGTGATAATCATATATCGGCCATTGCCTAATTAGGCTTCTTGCCACACACTCGGGTGGTACTTCTTCAGATATCTGCCATTGAGAGCTCGAGATAATAATACTCCTTGTATGGATTCCACTAAATATGAATTTCCAGGAACTATTCTTGCAATCCTGAAAGGACCTTCCCAGTTTGGAGACCACTTCCCAAATTTTCTATCTTTAGAACCAATCGACAGAATCACTTTCCACACAAGATCGCTAACTTGAAAATTCTTCAACTTGACCTTTTTATTGTAAGCTCTTGCTACCCTCAATTTGTCCTTCTCTATGGCCTTTAATGCAGCCAAACGTTTATTAGCAACCTCATCAATATTGTCCATCATCAAATCATAAAAGTCCACTGCTGATAAATCATTTTGTTTGGCTATTATCAAAGCACTCAAATTTACCTCCACTCGTAAAACAGCCTCTAGACCGTATACTAGCTCATACGGAGTTACCTTTGTAGCACCATGCCTTGAGATCCTATGTACCCATACAGCCTCAGACAACAACTCATGCCATTTTCTTGGATTATCCTCAATCTTCTTCTTGATGATCTTAATCAATATTTTGTTGCTAGACTCAGCTTGTCCATTAGCTTGGGCATAATACGGAGATGAATTGATCAAGTTTATGTTGTATGATTTGGCAAATTCTTTAACTTGATGTGACATGAAAGATGAACCTTGATCTGGTTAATGTCTGAGGAATGCCGAATCTATGAATAATGTGTTCGGTTATGAATTGAATTACCTCAGTATGTGTCATGTTCTTGAGAGGTACTGCTTCAGACCATTTAGTGAAATAATCGGTCGCCACCAACACAAACCGATGCCCCTTTGAAGAAGATGGATGAATTTTTCCAATGAATTCTAAACCCCATCCTCTAAAAGGACACGGCTTGATAATAGGATGTAACATAGCAGCAGGAGCCAACTGAATATCACCAAAAAAATTACAGGCTTCACACCCTTTATAATACCTGAAGCAATCATTGATCATAGTGGGCCAATAAAATCCAGCACGTCGTAAGAGCCATTTCATTTTGGGTGCCGACTGATGAGTACCACAAATGCCTTCATGTACCTCTCCCATAGCAACTCTTGCTTGGTCTTCGTCCAAACACTTCAAAAGACCATCTTCAAATGTTCGGCGATAAAGACCATCATCTCTCATTGTATATTTGAAAGCCATACGCCGAACAGCCCTGTCCACCCTTTCACTCGGATTGCACAAGTAATCAATAATGGGCTTCCTCCAGTCATGATTTTCACCTGCACTAGATTTATTGTTAGTGGCCGAACCAGTGGGCTCTAGTTCGGCCTCTCCCATATTAGCAAGACAAGACATCGGCTTCTGAGAAATATGAAACATGCCATGATCAATATGATAGCCGGAAGCTTGTTGTGCTAACTCATTTGCTCTCCAATTTTCATGTCTAGATATATGAGAAATGCAAAAATAATCCAAAGTGGAAATCACATCTAGACACTTATCAAGATAAACATTAAGTGATTCGTCTAAACATTGAAAGACTTTGGACACTTGCTGCACTACTAATAACGAATCACCAAAAGCCTCAACATGTGTAGCACCTATAGCGAGCAACATCTCTAAACCGAATAATAATGCTTCATATTCGGCTTGATTAATTGTGCAAAAATATTCCAGTCGGCATGAGGCTTCAAAAACAGCACCGTGAGGAGATATATAAACAATACCAACACCTTGGCCATTGCTACAAACTGAACCATCAAAATATAACCTCCATGGCACTAACGATACAAGGTTTATATCAACATCATGCTTGTCATTAATCCGATGCTCAACAATAAAATTAGCAACAATTTGGCCTTTCATGGATTTTAGAGATTCATAAGCCAAATCATACTCAATTAAAGCATAAGCCCACTTGCCAATTCTACCACTAAGAATTGGTCTATGCAACATGTACTTAATGACATCGGTTTGACAAGCTACTATGCAGGCACTCGACACTAGGTAATGTCTCAGTTTTGTGCAAGCATAATATAAACAGAGGCATAACTTTTCAATAAATGTATACCTTGTCTCGGCGTCCAATAAGCCTCGACTTAGATATGTAATAGTATATTCTCTTACTTCGGCTTCTTGAGTCAATACAGCACCAATAACACCTTCCCCCGTCGCAGTATAAAGCTTAAAGGACTCTCTATGTTTGGGTGCTTTCATCACTGGAGGAGTGCTCAAATAAGTCTTGATCATGTCGAATGCCTCTTGCTGTTTTGCCCCCAAGTAAAATCAGCATCATTCTTTAACCGAAGGATAGGAGTAAATGCATCAACCTTCCCTGACAAATTAGCTATGAACCTTCTCAAATAATTGACCTTGCCAAGGAATTTTTGCATATCTCTCTTGCATGTTGGAGCCTCCACTTTTTGTATAGATTCTATCTTTTTGGGATCTATTTCTACGCCATTCTCATGAATAATGAAACCCAAAAACTTCCCAACCAATACGCCGAATGCACACTTCAAAGGATTCATCTTCAGTCCGTATTTTTTTCATCCTTTCAAAGGCCAAACGCAAATCGGCTAGATGAGATTCAAAAGCATCCGATTTGACAACAATATCATCAATATAAACCTCAAGTATAACACTGAGTAAATCATGAAATATTAAATTCATAGCCCTTTGATACGTGGCGCCAGCATTCTTTAACCCAAAGGTCATCACTGTCCACTCAAATAAACCAAGGAATCCGGGGCACCGAAAAGCCGTTTTGGACATGTCCTCTTCGGCCATGAAAATCTGGTTATACCCCGCATTGTCATCAAGAAAGCTAATGACCTTATGTCCAGAAGCATCATTAATAAGCATATCAGTTATGGGCCTGGGATACTCATCTTTGGGCGTAGCTCTATTCAAATCTCTGAAATCAATGCACACCCTTATCTTGCCAGAGCCCTTCTTCTCTACTGGCACAATGTTAGAAACCCACTCGGCATACCTGCAAGGTCTAATAAAATTAGCTTTAAGTAAACGACCGATCTCTTCTTTGATCTGGTCATATGTTTTTGGATTAAACTTCCTGGCCGATTGCTTATGAGGTCTAAAACCAGCCTTTATAGGTAACCGATGCTCTACTAACTCTCAGCTTAAACCGGGCATCTCATGATACTCCCATGCAAAGCAGCAAACATATTATTTCAACAACTCGATCAACCTAGCTTTATGATCGGCTCTTAAGTTTTCATTTACAAACGTCGGCCTAGGAACTGAACCATCCCCTATATCTATTTCTTCTAATGGATCTGCCGATTGAAAACCCTGTCCTAATTTATCCATGTCATCCAACTCCTCTACGGATTCATACATATCATTCTCACTAGACCGATATTTTGCAAGACGTTTCTGCAACCACTCGGAATTAGAATCCATTTAAACATACCATACCTTGGAGCCAATTACTACTAATCGGCTTTAAAGAGATAGGCACAAAGCCATTCTTCGTTGCGCTAAGGAAATCAAACTCTGACAAGTCATGTCCCGTCAAGCAAGTAGCATTGGGATGTTGCCAATCCACCGATGCATCGGCCAAAGCAACACAAGCCGAATTATCCGCATGAATGGCTTCCACCTCATCATCAACCCACTGGATCAAAAACTGGTGCATGGTAGATGGTACGCACTGGTTTGCATGAACCCAATCACGGCCTAGTATGACGTTGTAGTTACCTTGCACCTCAGTGGCAAAGAATGCAGTAGCCAAAGTTTTCCTCCCGACTGTAAGCTCCACATACATCACACCTTTGGCTTTAGTTTTCTCTTTGCCTTCAAACCCATTAAGCACCATATTGGTCTTGATTAATTCATCACCGGGCAAACTCAATTTCTTGAATACCGAATAGGGCATGAGATTCACCACAGCACCACCATCAACAAGCATCCAAGTGAGTGGTGAGCCATTGATATGACCTCTGAGGTACAATGGTTTCAAGTGTGTCACTGGTTCTTTTGGCTTCTCGAATATTGCATTTCTGGGGCCAAAATCCAGCTGAACCACTTCCCCTTCTTCATCTACAGCACGAAATCTAGTAGGTAAGTAATACACCATATTGATATCCATACCTTCACGAACCAGTGTAGACTCATAGTCCAACAGATCATCTTCATCTTCGCGTGCGTCCACTAAATCTGAATTTTGTTCGAGTGAAGGAGAAGTAATAGGCGACTGAGACGATATCATAGCTACATCGTCCTCTTTTGGTGGTGTAAGTGCTACTGTGATAGATGTAGAAGCGACTATGTCTTGCATTGGTTTAGGCTTCCACACTTGCTTTGCTGGTATCATGGGCCGAGTGACATTCAACAACTCGTCCCTTTGCTTCTCAGCCTCTTGTTCTGCCATCTCTTGATTCCTCAACCTCTGTAATTTCCTCTTTTGTGTCTTTGTTAGCCCTGGAGGACACCACCTTGGCCGAGTGTATTCAGGATCAATTGGCTTCACTTGGCTGGTACTTGCTTCATGATGATTGGTCGAGTGCTTTGGCGCGATAACAAGTATCAGCTCAGTTGGGTTGCTACGCACAGTCGGCTGTTGCATGGTGAACGTTTCACTGCCCAAGACGAGTGAGTCAGTATTGATATTTTCCTTGCCTTTCCCTGACTCCACTGCTACAACACTTGGCATATTGACACACCACTCTTGTCAACTTTTCTGGCCTACGAAGTTTTCACTCGGGCGCACCTTTTTACTCGGATGAAATCCATTCGGACGTTCGACTGAGTAGAATTCACTCGAACGTATTCTTTCATTCAGATAACTTCCACCCGAGTGCATTCTTACACTTGGATAGTTTTCATTCGAAGGCATATTTTGACCAACCGAGTAACGAACACCCATGCTTAGTCGGTTTTCATACAAGCATCCAAGTCGATCCCAAACAGGTTGTCGTTGTTCTTGTGGAAACGGCACCCTTGATCTAGTCGGTTTTGCATGCCGACTGAACACATCAGCTGAGGGTGACCTTGGTCGCTTCAGGTACGATGACCGATTAGAGCTAGAATCGACCGACTGATTTGCATGTTTGGACAGCAGCATATCAAAAGTTGGCTTGATTCGCTTACGATGTACCTTGGCTTCATTCCTCTTCCACTTGCCAACTTCTAGACTCTTGGGTTTAACAAATTTAACATGAGTGTCTTGTTGCACTTGTGGTTGCCCCCCGAGTGCAGGATTCTTGATGGTGATCTTGATTACTTCCTTGCCATTGGGTTGCTTGTCAAGCACAACCTGCCTCCCCAAGACCTTGCTGTCCTCCTTGCTTTTCCTAGGCTCACCAATAATGACATTAGTTTTATTAGCAGATTTGGCTACATCTGGCCGAATGAGCAACTTTTTTCCCTCCAAATCCAGAGTGTTCATTGGGAAGGGCTGCTTATCAACTTGCATCTCAGAAAAGTTCAATCGTCCGTCATTAATGGACGATTGTATCTGTCGTCGGAAAACATTGCAATCATTAGTAGCATAAGAAAAAGAATTATGATATTTGCAATAAGCATGCCGTCTCAACTCTTCAATCGACGGTAAAGTGTGAGATATCCAAATGATCTTAGCTTGCAGCAAAGCATCAAATATTTTGTCACACTTAGCAATGTTAAAAGTAAACTTCATCTCTTCATCACGATTCTTATGAATCGGTTTCAGATCATTGCAAGTAAACGGTTTGGATTTAGATGGACAAACAAAATCAGCAGCATACATATCACCTTCATCGTCCGAGTGATCACTACTATACTCAACCATATTCATCTTAGGACGATCAGTTTTATATCTATGCACCTCCTTGAGATCTTTGCTCCGGCTCTCCTGAGCCAAAGCTCTTTGCAAGACTTGGTTGACACTTATGAACTCATAGCCTTCTAGCTTTTCCCTAATGTGAGTTTTCAAACCACTAAGCACAAGGTCAGTCAAGTCCCTCTCGGTTATCACCAAACTATAGCACCGGCTCTTTGTATCTCTAAATCTCTTAACGTAATCGGAGACCGATTCATCATTTTTCTGCTTAACCGATGTAAGATGTGATAATTTAAGTTCATTATTGCCGCTATAAAAGTGATCATGAAATTTCTGTTCTAGCTGCGACCACACACGGATAGAACCATGTGGTAAAGAAGAAAATCATGAAAATGCAGTACCAGTTAATGATAAAGGAAACAAGCACACTTTCAATTCATTCAGCGAGTCTGCTTGACCTAGTTGTGCTAAGTATTGACTAACATGTCCCCATGTGATTTTTGTTCCTTCTCCATTGAACTTAACAAAATCTGGAATTTTATATCCCGGAGGGCACTGGATAGCGTCAAAGTACTCGGGGTACGGTTTTTGGTAAATCCGATTCCGAGGTAACTCAACTCCAAAATTGTCTCGAAGCATCTTAGTCATCTCCTCTCTAAAATTAGTTAAAGTATCATCCGTAGTAGACGGTGAAGCTTGCTGTTGTGGGATGGGAGGAGTAGAATTACTAAAAGTAGGCAGGAACTGTGGCACATATGTCGAACCATAGTTCATATGTGACCGAGTGCTTGCACCTATAGGTACAGCTTGGTTCGGTATGGGTACCGAACTTGGCATGCTCATGATGGAATTAGCGGGTGCAGCCACAATATGATTTGTGTGGGTAGGATAGTAATTCATCGGCATGGAAGGTGTCGATGAAAGAGGTAAAGACAGATTAGGGTTTTCTACACTAGCAGCCACACCAATATTACCACTAGATGATTGAGGCATATTTTTCTGCGCATTGGTATTTTCTATGAAAGTTTGATAGAGCAAATTATTACCATCGTCAATACGACTCTCAATCTCAGCCCACTGCTCGGGAGAAAAGGTAGTACTTACAGGAGGTTTAACCTGCTCGGCTTGAAGAGGAGGGAATTTGATTTCTCCAATCGGAGTGATATTGCCTTGGCGATCTTTCTTGAAGTTTCCAAGGAACTCCTGCAACTCCTTCTCTTCACGCGCCTTCTTGTACTCCTCATAAGCTTGGCGATAATCAGCCGATAGTTCATCAAGCTTGAGCTTAATAATGTTATCAGCATCTATCTCGAATGGCTTGGGAAGATCAGACATGATGGTTGATGAGGATGATTGATCTTTGTTCCCCAGCGGAGTCACCAAAAAGTGTGTTGACACACGAACACATCACCGTGTACCCTCCACGCCGGGGGTGATGCACCGCAGCTCACGTCAAAGGAGGTCCGTCCGGCAGCGCGATATGCAAGACAGTCGGCGGACGCTTTTGCATACCCGAAACCCCGCACGCCCGGGAGGGACCCCATCAGGGAGTGCAGCGGCTATGGGCTGCCCTAGGTCGATTCGCTCGCCCCTAGAGCCTCGGAATTCGCAGCTCTCAAACGAAGAACAGCGAAGAACGAGAGAGAAAATGAAGAAGGTAGATGAAAAAGTAGTATAGATTGATTTGTTCGATTGTGTGTTGTTCAATCGGCCGTCACCGCCAACATATATAAGAGGCGCCTGGACTTCCCGTACAAGAAAAGGATTCATCTAGGCTTTCCTTACAAGAAAATTACATCAATTCACGTCCTAGAGTCCTAGTTCTAGTCCCACTCGGATTCAGCCCAAATATGGCTCAATCTTCTATCTTGCTCCTTGCGTGGGCCGTGAAATCTGCATATGACCTCCGGTGGAGACGGTCCAAACATAAATTTTGTATGCCTCGACGAGTCCAACAATCTGTATGTTGATCACTTTCCCAAATAAAGTCATCTTGAATACTCCACGAGGTCATCTTTAACTTTGAATCGGACTCAGTCACGTAGCAGACTGGACTGTCCGAGTGTTGTAGCGTCTCTACAGGCCGCATGCTATCTTAGACGATAATTACCTTAAAAACAAAGTTGACCGTTTCGACGTTACTAACAACTTTCATGTTGAACACTTTTCCATCCGAGGTAATTTTGAACTTTCACTCGACCGGCACTTTCACTTGACCGGTACTTTTCACTCGCACGGCAATTGCACTCTGACGGTACTTCAATCGACCGGTACTTTTCACTCGGATGGTGATTTTCACTCGGACGGCAATTTCACTCGGCCGTAAGGAAAACTTTTCACTCGACCGGACGGTAAACGTTTCACTCGGCCGGCAAACTTTCAAACTCCAGACTGATTTTATTTTGCCTCTCCAGGTCGCATACGACCTCAGATTAAGAAGAATTATATACCAAAATCAATCTTCTCAACGACGCGAAACTTTTTCATGTTGTAAGTTTTCCCATCCGATGACATCTTTAGGGCCAAATGACTCGTGCGACCCATCAGACATGTGTCTGATCTTCTACGCCACAATTTGCTTTGTGGTAGGGCTGCACTCTGGTTGCTCTAACTTTTGCATATGATCTTAGATTGAGATGATTTATATATCAAAACGGATCAGCTCGACGAGACAAAGACAACCCATGTAGAACATTTTTTCATTCGAGGTTGTTTTGGAGGCGTAATAGACCAAAAAGCACTCAGAACATTACATGACAATCCAAGTGTAATTTGGCTCTCGAAATGATGTCGAATGGTGATGACCTAAACATTAAGGTCGTTTCACTCGGCAATATAAACTTTCTCGTAGAAAAAACCTTTTCGTTTGAATCCATTTTTACTACATTTTGCATCGTGCCAAAATCAGATGTCAACAGGATGCTTGTGAGTTCTCATTGATTATCCGTGATGCATCGGGTTGTGCGTATAAACATGCTAGTTGAAGATACAAAGGCTTGCCAAATCCCCTTGGTTTCCCAGGATGCATCGTGGTGTGTGTACGAAAGATGCTAGCTATGTGATAATCGGTGCGGCTGTATAGGAGCACGGTATGCCTCTGTCACAATGTATGTCACTACTACATATGTGTGTGTCGTTGTTGTTCTTTCTTTGAAACCACTCACTCTGCCAATGCTCCTTCAACCCACACCTTTCCCGTTGGACACACCCCTTGCACAGTCTCCAACATCGCATCAGGGAGGTAAAATAGTTTGCAAGTGCATTATGGTAATTTTAAGATAGTCACCATCTTTGTTTTGTTGTCTTTCGTAGCGTAGCATTCCTCTGTAACCTCGGGATTGTTTTCTCCATCCTCCTGCACATCGACTCCATGGGTCATCACTGATTCACTCCTTTCTGGATACTTTAGTACAACCTCTCTTTGTGTTCTTGTACCTTATGTGTTTGTTGATCTTTGTTGTCCGGTTCCTTCTGATTTTTGCCTTTGGGTTCTTGTCAAGTGCTTGTTGACATTGTCTTGGGTGCAAAGCGTTCTTTTGTTCATCGAGATACTTGATTGTCCCCATGGAGAATATCATCTCGTGTTGAAGTTGAGACGTTAGCAAGAGACTACACTCCTCCCCAGTATATCACACTTCTTTTTGACTGATCTTGGTGTTTTGACACCATCTGTTGTGAGCAATGAGCTCATGCTGCTCATCCAACTATACATATGATTATTGCTAAGATATATGTTGTCCAGATAAGATGTAATGTATTGTGGTTGAGTCAAGGTTTCCATGTCTCTCAATATATGTTGTTATCTCTTCCTCGTAGCAGTAATGTGTAGAAGAATTATCTAAAACCTTAGGTGAGAGGATGATCCGGTTTTATCCAAGAGCATTGTTCTGGAGTCCAACAATATTTTTTGGTGGTAATAGTCTCAAGTGACATGGTACAAATTTGTTGTGTCTACTCTACTCCTCGAATTGAAGAGTTTGAAATGACATGCTTCATTTTTGGTATTGTATCTTTTGCAATTGGATTGTTGCTAATGATAGAGTTGAATGGTACTCGGCTTTTAGTGCTAAACAATAGTTGGCAAACATAATATTATGAACTTGTGAGTTATCGCTAAGCTTGTGGCTTGGAAAGGAAAAATATCGATATTGCGGATCGAGTGACTCTAGTGAAGTCGGTGCTAACCTCCCAAATCATCTGCCACATCACTGCTCTTGACTTTTCTTAGAACCCAGACTAACATTAGTATAATTGAATGAACTTTCCTCTAGGTCGGCATGGATAAAGTCAATGGTCTGAAATGCAAAGTCAACCGGAAATCATTGTGATATCCAAAATCCCTTGAAGACCTTGGACTCAACCTTGATAAGTTCTCATGGGCTCTTCGCCTTCAGAGGCTTTGGTTTGCTTGGAAGGATCCACATAGGGTGTGAGTAGGCTTTGAGAGTTCATGTGATGAACAAGATTATGATCTTTTCCATGGTGTGACCAATATCACAATTTGTGATGGAAAGATGGTGAGCTTTTGGAAGGCGCACTTTGCCCGAGGAATATTTTAGCCTTCCGGCCGCAAGAACTGAAATGTGGACAGGATTTTACAAGGCAATGATTAATCATGTGCATATGCATATACCTTCAGCATGGCCTCTTGATGCTACACATCCATGAGTTATTCATCCTCTCGTGCAAAATTCAAGAAGTTGTTCTCAACCTAAATACGGAAAATGGGGACACTTGGAAATTCATGATTGACGGTCAATACTCGGCGGCTACAACTTATGAGACTGTAGTTTGCGGTCCTAATTAAATAGTATGGAAGTGTCGGGAACCTCCCAAAAGCAAGTTGTTTTCTTGGCTCATCTTTTGGACATCGGACATATTACATGGGCGAGTTTGGCCAAATTGTGGGTTATGTCAACTATGTAAGCGTGAGCTTCAGTCTTCGTCGCTCATACTCTTCAAGTGTTGTTACTCCAAGCACATCTAGGATAATGACAAAGGAATGGATTGACATCCATCACATGGACACGACCAACTCGAATGCTTACCTTTTGGTCAAGGATTGGTGGAATGCGACGATCGGAATGACGGGCACCCGAAGCAAAGATATGAGCTCATTGATCATGATGATTTCTTAGGAGATATGGAACGACCAGAATGCGCATGTTTTCCATAATGAGGCGACTATGTTGTCAATCGTGATGGCCAAGATCAAAAGTGTAGTTGAAAGTGGGTCATTGCCAGGGCAGGGTCCCTAAGTCCAAAAGAGTAGTCCCGTGTATCGACCTTTGTTGATCTGAATCTCTGAAGACTCTATTATTCCCTCTTCTTAATTGACGGGATGGGGCAAATGTTTTGTCACCATTTCAAACAAAAAAATGTTATACTAGAAATACAAACTATCGAAGGGATTTGAATGGTGAGATCGTAATATTGAGGGTATGGACTCTCATTTCCCACTCAACCAAAAAATGAATATCTTCCAAGATCTCTCTCCAATATGAAATGGATGCCATTTTAGAATGTGTGTTGGTTAAACCTTTTTTATGTATAACTAACGATTCAAAAAGAGTTTTTTGTATTGAAGTTCTAAAATATACACCATGATTTCTTTTTATGTAACATATTGTCGAAGAAACTGGTGGTCCAATATCACATAGGAGGCAATGCCAATGTCCTAAAAGACCAAGGATTTTGAAACAAAGTGAGCAACTACATTTTCCCATCACTCGGCCATAACCATACAATTCTCCATGAGTAACGCATAGGCTGTTTTTTGCTAGTGAAACCAAAACCTAATTACATAAGCTGAAAAAACGACGAAGGACATTTCACATTTGAATAACAGCTACGGTGTGGTGACATTGAAAATTAGTTAACTGCTTGTACTGCTTGTGTTGCACTCGATTTGCGGGTGAAGATAGAACAAGCAAACTATGGGAGATTAGCTGTACAACATTTCCGTCCAGGAAGCCCCTATGGTGCCACTGAAGCTGCAGGGCGTTTGCTGTACAGAAGGGACTTCAGCAGCATAAACTAGCATATGTTGCTGAAGATGCAAACAGCAGGCTAAGTCCCATGACAAGCAAAGAGCACTCTCAATCCTTAACATCTGTGACGCCCTCAGGTGATATCTGAAACCTTGCTTCAGCCTCAGCCAGGCAGGGAGAGCTCACCACCTTACAGATCCGCTCCTCTGCCCTTCCCTTACGGAGATAAAGCCTGACATGCAGTAGCAGATGTTAAACGAGATCCGAACAGAATGAGTGGTAGGGAGATGCCAGGCAGTACACAGGTTACTCAATAGAGCGCACCTCGTCGTGGAAGCATGAGCCATGATATTCCCTCCAATGGGTTTGATCTGTGGCCCGGCAAACATTGCACCGCCATCCACTTGGGCCACTACCTGGTTGGAGATTACCACTGCCACCCCGAACTAGAGCAAGCAAAACAACTCACATGAGCAGTTATCCAGGGGACCAATATCATTTCTATGATCAAGTAGAATAAAGTAGCAACACGGCAAGTTTCTTCAGTAGTTTGGCTCCAATATCATTTCTATGACCACATGTAAGTACTAAAGTATTATGATTTCTGCTAATGGAAAGAGGCTACTGTACCTCATCCGCTAATTTCTGAAGGCTCCTGAGAAACTTAGCCAGATGCATTTGCCTTGCTGATAGCTCCCCTCTACCAGAGAAGTCAGTTCTGTATAAGGCTGTGGCACTATCTATAACCATAAGCGCAAACCTGCAGCAACAGAGTCCAGTTCAGTATTGGGGAAATAGTCCAATAATTTCAACGTAAGCAATCAGAAATTAAAAAAAAAGGTGCAAATACAATCACAACCAGGATCTAATTGGGTTCGCCACGAGCAACACAATAAATTTCAGCTTGTAAGTACGTTGCATGGTAGTGTGTAGGCATTGTCAATTGCTACAAACCTACAATAGCAGTGGTACACAAAATAGCATTGCCTTGGACTGTTATTCGACTGGATCTTATTCTTTCTAAAGCAGATACTCCCTCCGGTCCTTTTTAGTCTGCATATATGTTTTGTCCGAAGTCAAAGTGTCTATACTTTGACCAAACTTATAGAAAAAAGTATCAATATTCACAATGCCAAATCAATATTGTTAGATTCACCATGAAAAGTAGTTTCATATTATATATATTTGGTATTGGAGATGTTGATATTTTTAATATAAATTTGGTCAAACTTTGGAAAGTTTGACTTGACAGAAATCTAATGCGTGGAGTAAAAAGGACCGGAGGGAGTATAATAGAGTGGCTCCGAAAAATATATTGTACTATATTGTATAGTGATGTAAACTAGAATACTTCATTGCAGAAAATAACATTACCCACCAATTCAGCAGCATGTGACATGTGAGGATAAGATGGACAACATCCCAGTTCCCAAGTCATGATAATGAGATCGTTCACGGCTGCTACCCCTTTCCAGTGCTACACTTTAAGCATAACTGAATAACTTTATTTCCTACTTAGTGCCGATAGTTGCCTGGTAGTAAAAAAAGCAACTTGTACCATCCTAAACATCATTGACGCCTTATTTTTACCAATCCTTTCAAATCTTCAGGCAAATATATGAACATAGGTGAAATATAACTTTAGCAGTTCACAGTTTCTTGCTACTAAATCATACTCCCTCCGTCCGGAAATACTTGTCCTAGAAAAAAATAAAATGGATGTATCTATAACTAAAATAAATCTAGATGCATTCACTTCTAAGACAAGTATTTCCGGACAGAGGGAGTATACTTCAGAGAATAAATGCCAAATTATAGAAGCGCCAACTCACCTTGTCTCCACCATCATGGAAGCTGCTTCCAGCAAAAGTCTAGATTGATGATCAGTATTATATGCTCGGGCATAAGCTACATTCTCAAGTACATCAGCACCATTCAGTCCAAACCTAAAATTCAGGATTATCTTGTTTAACAGTTCAGTCATACTCCGCATGGTAGCAGAATAAATAAAAAATTATAGTGGTATAGAAAGAAAAAGACTGCCATATCACCTGTCTGCTATCTGGAGGAGTCTTTGTGGTCTGAATGTGCCTTCTGCGTCAATATAAAGAGCCTTTCCTTCACCGCCACCTTGGTCCAGTGGGAGCTGTATAAATCAGTACCATATTTTTCAATCTTGAGAAAATAGACAGTGGAAGAGAAGGGGGGATATAACCATATCTCCTATGCATCCAGAAATTGACTGTTAAGGAAAAAAAGTAGCCAGTCTTTAAATATTGAAATAAGGATGTCACATATCCTTCTAAAATTATTTTAGTACTGATGTGGCGGCATTATAACATAAGATTGATATTTTAACATGGTACCTGACAAGTGACACAGAGAGTATGGCACAACTGAGTCTTCCCAGACCTAAATTCACCATAAAGCTCCGTGATAGACCCGGTTTCTATTCCTCCTATCAGAATTTGAAACACAATTACATTATTTTCATATGTCTATTGTATCAGGGTTTCTTTGTGGCAGAGAGGAAATGACAAAAGGCAGAGAAAATTACCATCCAATATTCTATCAAGTTCTCTTGATCCTGTTGTAACTTGGATAATCTCGAGTCTCTGCGCATGAAGTTGAGTAGCACTAGTAAATCCCAGTGGAACCAACTTCGAAGCTGTCAGATGGTTATCAACATTCAGGACTTTGCATGTGGAAATTTCTTTTGTACACGAAGCAATGCAAACAATGTTCCTAAATTCCTATAGTGGAGGAAAACAATTACTTGCCTGCTTCAATTATCTTATCGACTTTGGCTTCACTAATCCCTTTAATTTGCAAAAGATCTTTCCTTGGAGAGTAAGCTACAGACTCCACTGTGCAGAGACCGGCATCTTTGAGCTTTTTCACATCGACTGCAGCTATTCCAGATGCCTTCACAGAAAAGTTCAGATAATTTTAATCTAGTTGTGACATTATCACATTAACATTCAGGGACTTTTTCTAAGAAAGAAGACCACCTCATTTCAGTAAACAAAACATATTGCATCCTCAACAACCTAGACGAGAGTCCACACGGCCAAATGATAAAACAATTTTCCACTATGAATTTCAAACATCTAACATGGAGAAGTAATTTTAGATGCTAAGAATCTGAGATAGGATGACAGGAAATAGCAAGGATGACAAGAAAATGGGATAGTATTTCACAACTGGAATGGCCCATTGGCTGCTGCACATGGTGCCTTAGGGAGAAGGCAAATTACTTTCAGAAGGATGTACCAACATTTCGTACTTGAAAGAATTAGAACATCAAACAATCGAATCGTATAAGCATTACTTGGAGAAAGACAATGCGTGCATGTGCGATGCATAACTTTCAGATGCCAGGAATCATAAAGCTTGGAAAATAAAGTACAGGTCCTCTTAGTTGCATACGACTAGACACGGGTATGTCTGCAATTTGTTTAGACTTCAAGAACCCGTAGTGCAGATATGCAGTCCAACTTGTCTCCGGATCCGTTAGAAATGCAGGGAAATCACGCGTCAGAAAGGGTGACAGCAAAACATTTCAGTGCCGATCTTTAAGGGTGATAACAAACCAACTTTGTTGAATCTGTGAATCAAGCCTCTGGTTATACGCCATATGCGGAACGAAAAGTTGTGTAGCAAAATGAAAGGAGAGCATCTGCATCCATTTCATACATGTGAAGTTCCCGAGGGAAAAGGGACCGGGAATTCGGAGGTTCAGGACCAATAACTCTACCGAAAAGGGGCTCCCAGTTCCCAAATAGGGATAAATCCGCCTCAAAGCAACCCAAATGGCCGGAGTGCGGACCAAATCCTCGGATTGACGCGGCTCCGAGGGCAAGAGCCTAGGGTTTACCGCCAAGAACCCAGCAAATCGAACACAGAAGGGAAAAAATGGGGAAAAAGAGCGGATCAGTCGCATCCGTCATCCCCCATTCCGCCACGGGAAAAGGAGCGGATCGTCCCAGAAAACCCCGTCCTCGACGGCCTCCGCTGCGGGGAAGGAGCGGATCGATTGAGGGGGAGGGAGGCGAGATGGGTGTTCGGCGGAGCGCACCTGGAGGTGCTCGATGGGGAAAGGCCCGTGCTCCCCGGCCTCCTCCTCCTCCTGGACGGGAGCCGCCGCGGCCGCCTTCTGGTGCGCCGCCGACGACGACATGGGGCCCACCACTTGCAGAGAGAGAGGGAGAGAGAAGCCGAGGATGTGAGGCTTTTTCTCTCTCTTCTCAGCAGAGGAGGCGGATTTTGGGGTTGAAAAGAGAACGCGAAGGCGCCAAACTTTTATGATTGGGCGTCAGGTTCTACCGGACGCGTCCCCCTTTCCTTCTCGCGGAAGACAGCGGCAAGCATACCCAGATCCAAACCTGGCCAAATGGGCCGTGCCTAACGGGCCGGCCCAAAAGCACGGGGCGGCGGCACGGCACGCGGCCCGGCCCGGCACGAGCTAAACGGGTCGTGCCAGGCCCGTGGCCCGCCTCGGGCCGTGTCTGGGCCGCCTCCCAGCACGCGGGCCGGCACGGCACGGCCCGATTAGCTCGTGTCGGCCCACGGCACGGCACGGCACGGCCCGTTGGGCACGCGCGGCCCGTCGGCCGGCACGCGTCAGCCGTCAGGCGCAGGGCAGGGCAGGGAGCCGTTGTGCGCTGCGGCGCTGCGCAGCGCGGCTGCGCAGGGAGCCGTTGGGGCTTGGGGGAGCGGGGGGAGCGGGGGGTTAGGGGGGGTAGGGGGTTAGGGGGATTATGGTGGTTTTTTTACTATAATGTATAAATTTAAAATTTTGACCGTTAGAGGGTCAAATTAGTCCAAAAATTATCAAAATTTTGCTATAAATAGGGCCACCCAGCCCACATATTTCTCACACTCAAACATGGATGATCATGCCAATACTAGCTTCCCACTCTCCGATTTCGGTCTTGGGGTTAGGGATATGGATGATTATAGCCTCTTCCCTCCGACCGTCGATCCCACTACCATGCCCCCACCCATGCAACATGCCTATACCGAAAATCCCACTCTCGACCCCCCTCCTGAACCCGAATGTCAAACCAATTATAGTAGCGAGACGGGTTCCTCCACCAGCCTGGGTGCAAGGAGAGTTCGTCGTAGAACCTCTCCTGTGTGGGAATATTTCGATGAAGAAATATCCATCGTGGACGGTGTACGGAGGGTGACGGCAAGGTGCAAAAGGTGCCAGAAGGAACTAACCGGAGAAGCCAAGGCGGGAACCGGCCACCTGAAGAGGCATGCGGACGCCCACGCCAAGGCGGACGCAACAAGCGCGTCGAGCTCGGTAGGGGCAGGTATGCAAACTCAACTCAGGTTCAACCCTGACGGTACGGTAAGCAATTTCATGTACGATGCTAATGTTGCGCGAGAAGGTTTATGCCGTTTTATTGCTTCTAATGATTTACCACTAGGCATTGGTGAATCTGACGGTTTCGTTGAATATATTCAAACTTGTCATAATCCTAATTATAGACCAGTTTCTAGACTAACTACAAGTAGGGATATTAAAAAGCTATACCTAACTGGTAAAGAGAAAATAAAAGAAAAAATTTCTACGTGCACTTTTTCAGTTTCGTTAACATCTGATATATGGACTGGTCGGGCTAAGCAAGACTACATTAGTGTAGTAGCTTATTATGTTAACGCACATTGGCATCTACAAAAAAGAGTCTAGGATTTGAATTAATAAATGTATAACATAGTGGTCAAAATATTGTTGAAGCTGTACTCAAAGTTGTGAATGATTTTAATCTTGTCGACAAGGTTTTCGCAATAACTTTGGATAATGCTTCAGCAAACACCAGTGCAATGACCACCCTCACTCCTATATTCTTCGTATATGCTGCATCATTTTTAATGCATCAACGTTGTGCTTGCCATATCATTAATCTTATTGCTAAAAGTGCTTTACATTTATGTGAATCACACGTTGAATGCATACGCACTGCAATATCTTATCTTTCGAATTCAACTCAACGAATTTCAAACTATAAGAGATATTGCATTGCTATAGGCACAACTTCTCATAAGTTTAATTCAGACATGCCTGTTAGATGGAACTCTACATATTTGATGCTTAAGGCAATTATTCGAGACAGAGTTGCTTTCAATGGTTTCATTAATGCAAATTATGGGGTTGAACCTCTACTCACCTCTGAGACTTGGCATGTTATTACATCATTGTATGCATTTCTTGAGTTGTTCTATGATGCAACAATAACTTTGTCTGGGGTTTATTATCCCACATCTCCTTTGATGGTGCATACCTTATTAGACATTGCTAGTCATCTGAAAGCATATGAAGGTGATGGATTGTTATTTAATGTTGTTGTCGACATGAAAACCAAGTATTTAAAAAATTGGGAACATATTCCACTATTGTATGCATTTGCATTTATCTTGGATCCCAGAGCTAAACTTGAAGGGTATCGTAGCGCACTTAATGTACTATCTGCATCCCTAAGTTTACATTATACGGGTGACTTTAACACGGCTCGTGAAAAGCTTTATGATGTTTTTGCTAAGTATGAGCAAAAGTATGCCGGAGTCCGAATGCAACGACCTCCACCAGCACCTACTACAGGTAAAAAAAGAGGAGCATGGAGCAAGATCTTTGGTTCTTCCTCCTCCTCTACCGCCGGAAGCTCTTCCACATCAACATCCGCGATTCAAGGTTCCGGGGAGTTAGCGAAGTACCTCAACAGTGACAAAGTCATGTTCGATTTAGATACTGAGGAAGACTTCAACATACTCCAGTGGTGGCAAGAACACAGACTTACATTTCCGGTGCTTTCGATATTAGCACGTGATGTGTTATCGGTACCCGTCTCTACTATGTCATCGGAGTCCGCTTTCAGCCTTGCTGAAAGAATAATCGAGGAAAGAAGAACTAGTCTCACTCCTGATATGGTGAGAACACTAATGTCCGTGAAAGATGGGGAGCTATCAAGAAGGAGAGCCCAACACACTACAGAAAACAAGAAACTGCTGGAAATGTTTGAAGATATGAACTTTGACGAAGACGACACGGCATCGGTAGATTAGTAGTGTAGTCCTTTTTCTGTTTCTTTTGTAATTTTTCTTATCTTTTTGTAATTCTAGAGCATGGCTTTGTACTCTTTTACTTCCCAGGGATGGAAGGTTTTAATGAGGCAGCCACTAATAAAGCTCAAGATTTATCCCACATGATGACACTTCATCTCCATTTATTTTTTTGTATCTAACGTGCCATTTTTCTACATTTTTAACATTTTTTTGATCTTTTTGTTGTTTTTCCGTGAAAAAACATATATAATAAAGCTCAAGATTTATCCACATGATGACACTTCATCTCCATTTTTTTTTGTACCTAACGTGCCATTTTTCTACATTTTTTACATTTTTTTGATCTTTTTGTTGTTTTTCCGAAAAAAAACATATGTAATTGTCTAAACGGGCCCGACGTGCCTAATCGGGCCTGGCATGCCACGGGCCGACCCGTTTACCAGCTGTGTCATGCTTGGGCCGGCACCCTGGGCACGCGGGCCGGCACGGCACAACCCGATTAGTAATCGTGTCGCGGCGGGCCGGGCCAGGCCGGCCCGTTTGGCCAGGTATGCCCAGACCTGGCCGAACGGGTCGGCCTGGCACGGCACGGCACGCTCATGCAGGTTACGTAAACGGGCCGTGTCGTGCCAGCTCGTGGGCTGCGCCTTCAGGCCCAGTCACGGCCTGATTATTAAACGGGTCGGCACGTTGGCCCGTTTAGCACGTTGGGTCAAAAAAATAGCCTATTAGGCTCATTTTAAGATCTATTAGACTATATTTAAGTATATATATTAAAAAAATTGAGAATACATAAAAAATAAACGGGTCGTGCCGTGCCGGCCCGTGTGCCCAGCCTTCAGGCCCAGGCATGGCCCGAGGCGTGCCGCATGCCGGGCCCGGCCCGTTTACGGTCGTGCCGTGCCCGGCCCATGACGGGTCGTGTCGGCGTGCTCGCGGGCCGGCCTGTTTAGCCTGGCCCGTTTGGCCAGCTATAAGCATACCTGGCCAAATGGGCCTACCTAGGCACACTGGCCCGATAGCTCGCGTGCTTGGCTCGTCACGGGCAGGCTTGGCACGTGGCCCGCCTAGGGTCGTGCCTGGGCCGCAAGGCTGGACACACGTGCCGACCCGGCCTGGCACGTCTAAAAACAGTTGAAATAGGCTTAAAATAGGCAAAAATAGGCATACTAATGGGCTAAAGGTGTCGATGGACCGGCTTGTTTCCTTATTGTGTCGTGCTTAGGTCAGGGAGTGCAGCACGCGTGCCGGCCCGGCACGGCCCGTGTAGTTAGCGTGCCTAGATGGGCCGTGTCGTGCCTGGCCTGTATAACTTAGGCCCGGCTGGGCTGGGCCGGGCCGGCCCATCTGGACAAATCTGGCGGCAAACGGCAAAATTTGTATAGTGGATTTCAGGCAACCATAGGTTTAAGAGCATCTATGTCAACTTTTTAGGAGTTCTCTTTTCATAAAATCACCACTACTATGATAAATGGTTCACACGGAACAAAAAACTGCTCCCTATGTATCAAAACATAGTGATTTTTGTCTTAAAACAAATATAAAGAGTTTTTTTGTTTGCATAGGACATAAGAAAACCTCTTACATTTTGTTACGGATGGAGTATAATCTTTTTATGACTTCACAACACCCTTTTTCTTATATGCCTTGTAGCCACTCGCTTGGCGTATAGTAAAGTCGATGACTAGCATTGACTTATGACATCTAGCCCGTTGACAAGGATGCGGAGCCGATCATTCAAATCTAGTCGCATACATTTTAAGTTGGTTTTCAACTAACCGAACAGATTACATGCAAAACGGAAGATTTTTATATAAACCAAACAAATACATTTATATTTCTAACATAATTTAACTAAACTATACAGGACTAGCACTTATGTCAACTTTTTCGGGGGTTCTATTTTCATAAAATCACGGCTACTATGATAAGTGGTTCACACAGAATAAAAAACTGCTCCCTCTGTATCAAAACATAGTGAGTTTCGTCTTAAAACAAATCTAAAGAGTTTTTTTGTTTGCACAGGACATAAGAAAACCTCTTACATTTTGTTACGAAGGGAGTATAATCTTATGACTCCACAACACCTTTTTTCTTATATGCCATGTAGCCAATCGCTTGGCGTACGGTAAAGTCGATGACTAGCATTGACTTATGACATCTAGCCCGCTGACACGGATGCGGAGCAGATCATTCAAATCTAGTCGCATACACTTTAAGTTGGTTTTCAACTAACCGAACGGATTACATGCAAAATGGGAGATTTTTATATAAACCGGACAAAAACATTTATATTTCTCACATAATTTAACTAAACTATGCAGGACTAAGCTAAAATTAGTCTATGGCCTAATGGATCTCCATTCCCACGACATGTCTTTCCGATGTCAGGTAGCCCGCTCGTTGGACTGCTGTGAGCCTCGGAGGGATATGCTTCAGCGGGAGGGGCCTCCCTCCACCGCCATGAAACACATATCAGAGTTGGTTTTGGGGCGAGGGAAGAGGGTCGCCATGATCTACGCCCCTGTCATCAAGCAAGTCACCGGTTGTGATACCCAATGACGTGGTGCTGGTGGCCTTGGTGGGACCCAAGCAACGGCGGCCTCCCATGATCTACTTTTCTTCGTTGTCCACAGTGGTCATTGATGACCCACAAGTATAGGGGATCAATTGTATCTCTTTTCGATAAGTAAGAGTGTCAAACCCAACGAGGAGCAGAAGGAAATGACAAGTAGTTTTCAGTAAGCCTTGCAAGCAATGTGACTAAGTGTTATCCACGGGATCTTGTATTACGAAAACGAGGAAAGAGACTTGTCGGCAACGAGATTGAACTAGGTATGGAGATACCGACGATCGAATCTCGGGCAAGTAACATACCGAAGATTAAAGGGAACATCATACGGGATTAACTGAATCCTTGACATAGAGGTTCGACCGATAAAGATCTTCGTAGAATATGTAGGAATTAATATGGGCATCCAGGTCCCGCTATTGGTTTTTGAGCGTAGAGGTGTCACGGTCATGTCTACATAGTTCTCGAACCCGCAGGGTCTGCACACTTAAGGTTTGGTGACGTTTCAGTAGTATAGAGTTATGCATGGTAGTGACCGAAGGTTGTTCGGAGTCCCGTATGAGATCCCGCACGTCACGAGGAGCTCCGAAATGGTCCGGAGGTAAAGATTCATATATAGGAAGTCCTGTTTTGGTCACCGGAAAAGTTTCGGGCTCATCGGTAGTGTACCGGGAGTGCCGGGAGGGTACTTGGGGACCATCGGGAGGGGTATTTCGACCCAAGAGGCTACATGGGCTATGGTAGAAGGAATACCAGCCCTTAGTGGGATTGCCTAAGTCCCACAAGAGGCCTATGCAGCTAGGGAAGAAACCCAAGGTGGAAAAAAGGCAAAGGTGGAAAAAAGGAAGGAGTCCTAATCCTACTAGGAGTGGAGGAGGAGGACTCCTCCCTCCACTTCGGCCGAAGTGGATTTGGATCCCTTGGGAGACAAGTCTCCTCCCTCCCCTCCTCCTATATATACTAGAGGTTTTGAGGGTTTTTGCTATAGATTTTCAGCCACGTGCTACCCTCTCCTCTAGTCTATAGTTTCTCCTCTAGATCAGCTTCAACAGTGCTTAGGCAAAGCCCTGCTGGAATTACTCCACCACCATCGCCGCAACACCGTCGTGCTGCCGGAGAACTCGTCTACCTCTCCACTCGCTGGATCAAGAAGGCAGAGATCGTCATCGAGCTATACGTGTGCTGAACGTGGAGGTGTCGTCCGTTCGGCACTAGATCGGAAGGACCACAATGGGATCGCGGGACGTCTCGTCATGAGATCGCGAGACGGATCGTGATTGGATCGTGAACACGTTCGACTACATCAACCGCGTTTCTTAACGCTTCCGCTTAGCGATCTACAAGGGCATGTAGATTCACTCTCCCTCTCGTAGATGCTCATCACCATGGATAGATTTTGCGTGTGCGTAGGAAAATTTTTGTTTCCCATGCAACGTTACCCAACAGCGCCTAGGCTCCCTGGCGCGCCCAGGTGGGTTGTGCCCACCTGGTGGGCCCCCTCTGGTAGTTATTTGCTCCAATAATTCTTAAATAATCCATAAAAAATCTCTGTGAAGTTTTAGCTTGTTTGGAGTTGTGCAGGATAGGTAGCCTGGCGTAGCTTTTCCAGGTCCAGATTTCCAGCTACCGAAATTCTCCCTCTTGGTGTGTTCCTTGCAAATTATGAGAGAAAAAGCATTAGATTTACTCCGAAAAGCATTATTATGGATAAAAATATCATAAATAACAACAAGAAAACATGATGCAAAATGGACGTATCAACTCCCCCAAGCTTATACCTCGCTTGTCCTCAAGCGAAAACCAAAATCGAAAAACATGTCCACATGCTTTGAGAGAGAGGTGTCGATAAAAACAAAATATGGACATAGAAGCATCATGTTGATTATTATAACAACAACAAAATTAAACATAGGACTTTTGTCATAGAACATTTATCATATACTTCTCATGAATAAGTAATAGTTCATCACACAATCGAAGTATAAAGCAAAAACTCTATTAGAAACCAAGAAACTATGTTCTCAGTCAACTTTGCAACTACAATTCATCATCTTTTCAGGAAGGGTCACGTATCGGAGCCTTTAGGCAAGTCCACATACTCAACCATCATATAGTCTTCTATGATTGCTAACACTCGCCTCGTACCCATGAGCAAAACGTTTCAACCGGACACATAGAAAGATAGGGGCTCATAGTTTCGCCTCCCAACATCCTCACCTCAAGGGTGATGTCAACAATAATAACTCATTCTATCTATATTCAACTGGACATATATGCCTAGATCTTTCCTCACCACATGATGCTTGCCAAAGGAGAAAAATAAAAGGAATATATAAAAACTTTGACTCTTGCATAAAAGTAAAAGACATGCCCTTCACAGAGGGAAGCAGAGGTTGTCATGCGCTTATTTGTTTGTATGCTCAATCCCTTAGTGCAAGAGAACGTCACGTTGTATTGCCCCTTAAGATGACAACCTTTATTATGCAGTCTGTCACTTTTATTCTTTGCCATCCAAGTTCGTACAATGCTCAATTTTCTCTTACACTAAATGATCTTACACTTTTAGAAGCAATTTTTATTGTCTTATTGCACCGATGAAAACTTACTTGAAGGATCTTGCTCAATCCATAGGTAGGTATGGTGGACTCTTGAAAATAGGATTTGAGTTTAAGGATTTTTGGATGCGCAAGTAGTATCTCTACTTAGTGCGAAATTTTTGGCTAGCAAAGGTAGGGTGGCAAGCATCACATGTTAAAGGATCTATGACAATATGACTTCTATGTGAATATAAACAAACATAAACCATTAAATTGTCTTCCTTGTCCAACGTCAACAATTTTGGCATATAATATTTTGATGAGGGCTCACAATCACAAAAGATTTCTAGGATAGTATATTTATATGTGAATCTTCTCTTCCCTTATTAATTCTTTCATGAGTTGCATCATTGACTAATGTTATGTTTGTCAATCTCTAATAAAATTTCTTACTTATACTTTTCCTTATGTGGTGCCATCACCTACCATAGGATTAGTATATGATCTTATTGATTCATTTCCTTTCTTTCATTTCTTTCTTATTTCTTTTTCTTTATTTTCAACATGAAAGTAAAGAAAGCATAAATTCAACCTAAACTTTATCATGTAACTTGCACACGATTACAATGATAGATCACTAAGCAAACTCTCAAATAAGAAAGGATCGAACTGAACTTTATTTCATCTAGGCAAAAGATTGAACTAAGATAAGTAAAAGAAAAAAGATAGTGGGATGATACGATACCGGGGCGCCTCCCCCAAGCTTGGCGGAAGCCAAGGGGAGTGCCCATACCCGATACTTAGTTCTCCTTTGGTGGTGAAGAAGATGATGGTGGTGAAGTAGAAGTCTTGTCCTCGAATTTCCATGGCAGTGGTCCACCATCATGAGAGGAGGAGTGAGTCTCACGGGTCCTGCAATTAGCAGCCAAACTCATACCTTTAAACCTTGCCTCATATTCAAAGACTTGGTTCTGGAGGTCATAGATCTGGCTTTGGAGGAAGTTGATTTGCTCATTGAAGGTGAGGATGATGTCCTTCATGGGCTTGCCATCCACCTTGAGATCACGGGAGAGGTCCATGATCATGAGGTGATTGGCATGGAGTCCACGGTCCACCATCTCCTTGCAGCGGAAGACATCTTGCTCCATAGCTTCAAGCCTAGACTCCACGGTTCCCGTCCCCTTGGGACAGGGCACATCGCGAAGGTGCAACACCCCCTCATGCATCTCAATGACCTGAGGGTGTTGCACCACCTCCCGAATATATGGGTTGATGACATTCTTGAAGACCTTGTCCTTGGAGAAGCTTGAAGTAGCCATGGTAGATGGGATCTGACAGAAAACAGCAAGGGAAAAGAGAACAGAGGATTTCTCTGCGATACGGTGATCAACAGGTTCGGGAAGTATATATAGATTTTTTTATCTTGGAGGACAAGTGCATGGAAGAAAAACGGAGTACGGAAGGTGTCCTAGGTGGGCACAACCCACCTGGACGTGCCAGGCAAGCCTGGCACGCCCTGGTGTCTTGTGCCCACCAGGGGACGCTTCTTGGGAGTTTATTTATTTCCAAAATTCTAAAATATTCCAAAATTGACAGAAAATATTTTTGCGGATTTTTCGGAGTCCGTTTACTTACCGTATCACGTACCTCCTTACTTTCACGATTCTGGAGTGTTCTGGAAGGACTCTTTTATGTGTTCTTCCGGTGTCAAAGTTTGGATAATATTACTTTCAACATTAATAGGCGTACCTGAGATATAATGCTTTATTCGTTGTCCATTGACAACCTTCGGGTTAATACCTTCAGAATTATTTATTTTGATGGCACCAGACCGGTAAACCTCCTCGATGACATATGGGCCTTCCCATTTTGAGAGGAGCTTCCCTGCAAAAAATCTAAAACGAGAGTTGTACAAAAGAACATATTCTCCGACTTTAAACTCACGCTTTTGAATTCTTTTGTCATGCCATCTTTTGACTTTTTCTTTGAATAATTTTGCATTTTCATAAGCTCGGGTTCTCCATTCATCTAATGAGCTAATATCAAATAACCTCTTCTCACCAGCAAGTTTGAAATCATAATTGGGCTCTTTAATTTCCCAAAATGCTTTATGTTCTAACTCAAGAGGCAAATGGCAAGCTTTTCCATAAACCATTTTATAAGGAGACATACCCATAGGATTTTTATATGTTGTTCTATAAGCCCAAAGTGCATCATCTAATTTCTTAGACCAGTTCTTCCTGGACCTATTGACAGTCTTCTGCAAAATTAATTTTATTTCTCTATTGCTAAGTTCAACTTGACCACTAGACTGAGGATGATAGGGTGATGCAATTCTATGGTTAACATCATACTTGGCAAGCATTTTACGGAAAGCACCATGAATAAAGTGTGAACCACCATCAGTCGTTAAATATATAGGGACTCCAAACCTTGGGAAAATAACTTCCTTAAGCATTTTAATAGAGGTGTTGTGATCAGCACTACAGGTTGGAATAGCTTCTACCCATTTAGTAACATAATCAACAACAACCAAAATATGTGTATACCCATTAGAGGAAGGAAAAGGTCCCATGTAATCAAATCCCCAAATATCAATGGTTCAACAGCAAGTGAATAATTCATAGGCATTTCTTGACACTTACCGATATTACCTATTCTTTGACACTCATCGCAAGACGAGACATACTTTTGGGCATCCTTGAAGAGAGTAGGCCAATAAAATCCAGATTGCAATACCTTATGAGCAGTTCTATCTCCAGCATGATGCCCTCCATAAGCCTCGGAGTGACATTTCCATAGGATTTGCCCCTGTTCATGCTTAGGTATACAACGTCTAATAATACCATCTACTCCTTCTTTATAAAGATGTGGGTCATCCCAAAAGTAATGTCTTAAATCATAGACGAAAATTTTCTTTTGTTGGTAAGTAAAGCTAGGTGGTAAATATTTAGCAACAATGTAATTAGCATAGTCAACATACCAAGGAGTATTATTAGCAACATTTATTGCAGCTAACTGCTCATCAGGAAAACTATCATCAATAGGTAGTGGGTCATCAAGCACATTTTCAAGCCTAGACAAGTTATCAGCTACGGGGTTCTCAGCTCCTTTTCTATCAATGATATGTAAATCAAATTCTTGTAACAAGAGAACCCAACGAATAAGTCTAGGTTTAACATCTTTCTTTTCCATAAGATATTTAATAGCAACATGGTCTGTGTGGACAGTTACTTTGGAATCAACAATATAAGGTCTAAATTTATCACAAGCAAACACAACTGCTAAGAATTCTTTTTCAGTAGTAGCATAATTTCTTTGAGAATTGTCTAGAGTTTTACTAGCATAATGAATAACATTCAATTTCTTATCAACTCTTTGTGCTAGAACAACACCAACAGCATAATCACTAGCATCACAGATAATTTCAAAAGGCAAGTTCCAATCAGGTGGTTGAACAATAGGTGCAGTAATTAAGGCTTTCTTGAGTGTTTCAAAGGCTTCAAGACAATCATCATCAAAAACAAAAGGGATATCCTTTTGCAAGAGATTAGTAAGAGGCCTAGAAATTTTAGAAAAGTCTTTGATAATTCTCCTATAGAAACCAGCATGACCTAAGAAACTATGAATACCTTTTATGTCTTTAGGACATGGCATTTTCTCAATTGCATCAACCTTAGCTTGGTCCACTTCAATACCTCTTTCAGAAATTTTATGACCTAAGACAATGCCTTCATTAACCATAAAGTGGCACTTCTCCCAATTCAAGACAAGATTTATTTGTTCACATCTCTGCAAAACTCGCTCAAGATTGCTTAAACAATCATCAAAAGACTTCCCATAAACAGAGAAGTCATCCATGAAAACCTCATCAGTCTTTTCACAAAAATCAGAGAATATAGCCATCATGCATATTTTAAAGGTAGCAGGTGCATTACGTAAACCAAAAGGCATACGTCTATAAGTATAGGTTCCAAAAGGACAAGTAAAAGTGGTCTTTTCTTGATCAGGTTGTGATACAGGTATTTGTGAAAAGCCAGAATATCCATCAAGGAAGCAAAAGTGTGTGTGCTTAGATAATCTTTCAAGCATTTGATCAATAAAAGGCAAAGGGTAATGATCTTTTCTAGTTGCTTTGTTTAATTTTCTAAAATCAATTACCATTCTATAGCCTGTAACAATTCTTTGTGGAATAAGTTCATTTTTATCATTAGGAACAATAGTAATACCTCCTTTCTTAGGAACACAATGAGCAGGACTTACCCATCTACTATCAGCTATAGGATATATTATACCTGCTTCCAAAAGTTTTAATATTTTCGTTCTTACCACCTCTTTCATCTTCAGATTTAATCGACGTTGGTGATCAACAACTGGTTTAGCATCAGGTTCCATATTGATTTTGTGCTAACATAGAGTGGGACTAATGCCCTTTAAATCATCAAGAGTATATCCAATAGCACCCCGGTGCTTCCTTAGAACTTCCAACAATCTTTCTTCTTCATGTTATGAAAGGTTAGCACTGAAAATAACAGTATATATCTTCTTTTTGTCAAGATAAGCATATTTCAAAGTGTCTGGCAATTGTCTTAATTCAAACACAGGATCACCTTCAGGTGGAGGAAGACCTCCAGGATTTTCAATAGGTAAATTGTGTTTAAGCAGAGGTCATTGTTCAGAGAAAACTTTATCTATTTCATTTCTTTCATGCATATGTAAATCATTTTCATGGTCTAGCGGATATTGTTCTAAAGGATCAGTAGGTGGTATAGAAATAGAAGCAAGACCAATTAATTCATCCTTACTAGGCAATTCTTTTTCATGATGATTTCTACTAAACTTGGAAAAATTAAACTCATGAGACTCATCACCAAAGCTAACTCCCATAGTTCGTTTCTTACAATCTATCTTAGCATTAACTGTGTTCAAGAAAGGTCTACCAAAGATAATGGGACAGAAGTCATCTTGTGGGGAACCAAGAACAAGAAAATCAGTAGGGTATTTTATTTTCCCACACAAGACTTCAACATCTCTAATAACCTCAATTGGTGATATAGTGTCTCTATTAGCAAGTTTAATAGTAACATCTATTTCTTCCATCTCAGCAGGTGATATGTCTTCCATAATCTCTTCATATAAAGTGTAAGGAATAGCACTCACACTAGCACCCATGTCACATAAACCATGATAACAGTGATCTCCTATTTTAACTAAAATAACATGCATGCCCACAATAGGTCTATGGTTATCTTTTCTATTAGGTTTAGCAATTCTAGCAGCTTCTTCATAGAAGTAAATAACATGCCCATCAATATCTTCGTCCAAGAGATCTTTAACCATAGCAATGCTAGGTTCTACTTTAATTTGTTCTTCAGGTTTAGGTGTCCTAATATAGCTTTTGTTAACCACAGTTGAAACTTTAGCATGTTCCTTCATCCTAACAGGGAAAGGTGGTTTCTCTATATAAGCAGAAGGAACAACTGGATCAACATTATAGAGTATAGTTTCTTCTTTAACTGGTGCTGGTTTTTTAATTTCTTCTTTAACAGGGGGTGATATTTAAACCACTTATCCTTAGGGATTTCAACATGAGTAGAAAATGATTCACAAAAGGAGGCTACTATCTCAGAGTCAAGTCCATATTTAGTGCTAAACTTTCGGAAAGCATCGGTATCCATAAAAGATTTAACACAATCATACTTAAGTTTAATACCTGACTCTTTACCTTCATCGAGTTCCCAATCTTCATAGTTGCATTTAATTCTTTCCAAAAGGTCCCACCGGAATTCAATAGTCTTCTTCATAAAAGAGCCAACACAAGAAGTATCAAGCATGGTTTGATCATTATGAGAAAGTCGAGCATAAAAATTCTGGATAATAATTTCTCTTGAGAGTTCATGATTGGGGCATGAATATAACATTGACTTAAGCCTCCCCCAAGCTAGAGCGATGCTTTCTCCTTCACGAGGCCAAAAATTATATATATAATTCCGATCATGATGAACTAGATGCATAGGATAAAATTTCTGGTGGAACTCCAATTTCAAACGATTCCAATTCCATGATCCAATATCATCGCATAGCCTATACCATGCCAATGCTTTTACCTTCAAAGATAAAGGGAAAATCTTTTTCATAACTTGATCCCTGGGTAAACCTGCAAGCTTAAACAATCCACAAATTTGTTCCACATATATCAAGTGCATATCAGGATGTTCAGTTCCATCTCCTGCATAAGGATTAGCTAGCAGTTGTTCTATCATACCCGAAGGAATTTCATATTCAATATTTTCAGTAGGTGCAGTAGGTTGAGGGGTAGCTAATTGTGGTTCCGGACGAGGTGAAGATACCCCGAGCAAACTCCTCAAAGGTTTGTTTTCCATAGTAACAAGTGACAACAAATTTCAGCACATTATATAAATGTTTCCTTACCAAATTCCACTTACCAAAGGCGCTTCACTCCCCGGCAACAGCGCCAAAAAATAGTCTTGATGACCCGCAAGTATAGGGGATCAATTGTAGCTCTTTTCAATAAGTAAGAGTGTCGAACCCAACGAGGAGCAGAAGGAAATGACAAGTAGTTTTTAGTAAGGTAATGTGTACAAGTGCTGAAATTGTAAGTAGCGAAGTAGTTTGATAGCAAGATAATTAATAACGAGCAAGTAACGAATATAGTAACAAAACTGCATCAAGGTATCCCAACCCTTTTGAGGCAAAGTACAGGCCAAAACGGTCTGAGGATACACGGGAATTTCATCTAGTCACTTTCATCATGTTGGTTTAATTTGTGTTCGGTACTTTGATAATTTGATATGTGGGTGGACCGGTGCTTAAGTGCTGCTCTTACTTGAACAAACCTCCTACTTATGATTAACCCTCCCACAATCATCCGCAACTACGAGAAAAGTATTAAGAATAAATTCTAACCATAGCAATAAACTTTTGGATCCAATCGGTACCTTACGGAATAGCGCATAAACTGAGGTTTAAGCTTCTGTCACTCTCGCAACCCATCATCTAATTGCTACTCCACAATGCATTCCCTTAGGCCCAAATATGGTGAAGTGTCATGTAGTCGACGTTCACATGACACCACCAAGGGAATCACAACATACATACTATCAAAATATCGAACACATATCAAATTCACATGATTACTTGCAACATGATTTCTCCCGTGACCTCAAGAAAAAAAGTAACTACTCACAAATAATAGTCATGCTCAAGATCAGAGGGGTATTTAATAGCATAATGGATCTGAACATATAATCTTCCACCAAATAAACCATATAGTGATCAACTATAAGACATAATCAACACTACTTGTCACCCACAAGCACCAATATATAGTTCCGGTAACAAGATTGAACTCAAGAGATGAACTAGGTTTTGAGAGGAGTTGGTGGTGTTGAAGATGTTGATGAAGATTTCCCTCCCCAAGATGGGAGAGTTGTTGGTGATGATGATGACGATGATTTCCCCCTCCGGGAGGGATGTTCCCTCGGTGGAATCGCTCCGCCGGTGGGCAAAAGTGCTCCTACCCAAGTTCCGCCTCGAGGCGGCGGCGCTTCATCCCGAAAGCCTCCTTCTTATTTTTTTCTAGGTCAACATGACTTATATACCAGAAGATGGGCACCGGAGGTGAGCCGAGGAGGGCACAACCCACCAGGGCGCGCCTGGGCTCCCTAACGCGCCCAGGTGGGTTGTGCCCACCTAGTGGGCCCCCTCTAGTAGTTATTTGCTCCAATAATTCTTAAATAATCCATAAAAATCTCCGTGAATTTTCAGCTTGTTTGGAGTTGTGCAGGATAGCTAGCCTGACGTAGCTTTTTCAGGTCCAGATTTCCAACAGCCGAAATTCTCCCTCTTGGTGTGTTCCTTGGAAATAATGAGAGAAAAGGCATTAGAATTACTCCAAAAAGCATTATTATGGATAAAAACATTATAAATAACAACAAGAAAACATGATGCAAAATGGACGTATCGGTCGTGGCGTGCCTGCCTCTGCGATCATGGCTTCTTTATACCTACTTGACACGTTGCCGCCATTGCTCGCGACGGATTTGTAGGGAGACAGTGCTGGCCAGCCTGGATGGGTAAAAGCAGCCTAGTGATGGTGGTGGGGCCGGCTTCGAAGGGTTTGCCAACAAGCCAACATGTATCCGATTTGCTCGCGGGCAACCTAGACCGCGACAATGCCGAAGATTTCCTTCTTCTGCTTGCTGGAGAGGTTGTCCCACAAGAATTTGGAGTCGGAGGCCATGACGGGTGTCGGTGTCAAAACTGGCACATCTCGGGTAGGGGTCCCGATCTTTGTATCTTGGATCAATGGGGAACAGGGAACACAAGGACATTATTTACCCAGGGTTGGGCCCTCTCGAAGAGGTAAAACCCTATGTCTTGCTTGATTGTATTGATGTGTGTATGACGATTACAGAGTCGGTCTACCATGAGAATAGATGAACTAAACCCTAGATGAGTAGGAATAATGGTTCTGCCCTATACATACTAAACCCTCTGGTTTATATAGACACCAGGGGTACCTAGGGTTACACATAGTCGGTTAAAAGGACGTGGATGTCGCCTAGAGGGGGTGAATAGGCGCTCTAAAATAATTACGGTTTAAGCTTGAACAAATGCGGAATAAAACTAACATTTAATATGTAAAGCACAAAACCTAAAACAAGTGGCTCACCTATGTGCATCAACAACTTATGCGAAGCAAGATATATAACAAGAAACAATATGGCTATCACAGAGTAAAGTGCACAAGTAAAGGGCTCGGGTAAGAGATAACCGAGGCACATGGAGACGATGATGTATCCCGAAGTTCACACCCTTGCGGATGCTAATCTCCGTTTGGAGCGGCACAATGCTCCCCAAGAAGCCACTAGGGCCATCGTAATCTCCTCACGCCCTCACACAATGCAAGATGCCATGATTCCACTAAGGGACCCCTGAGGGCGGCCACCGAACCCGTATAAACAAGGTTGGGGCAAACTCCACAACTTAATTGGAGGCTCCCAACAACACCACGAAGCTTCACCACAATGGATTGTGGCTCCGAGGTGACCTCAAATGCTCGGGCAATCTCCACAACCTAATTGGAGACCCCGAAGCTTGCCCGGAGCTTTGCACCACAATGATTGAGCTCGCTGGCACCACCAACCGTCTAGGTCCCCAAATCACCCGAGAGGAACAAGCTCTAGGGTGCTCAAACACCCAGGAGTAATAAGCTTGTCAACTTCTCACTTCCACGTATCACCATGGAGAACTCAAACCTATGCACCAAATGCAATGGCCAGGGCACGCGGAGTGCCAAAGTCCTTCCCTCCCAAATCCCAAAACAACAACTAATGCTATGGAGGAAAGTTAGAGGAAGAACGGAGAAGAACACGAAGAACTCCAAGGTCTAGATCGAAGGGGTTCCCCTCACATAGAGGAGAAAGTGATAGGTGGAAATGTGGATCTAGATCTCCTCTCTTTTCCCTCAAAAAGGAGCAAGAATCATTTGAAGGAGTTAGAAATCTCTAATAAGGTCAACAATGGGGGTCAAACATGAGCTTAAAAGATGGGGACCATTGGGGAAGAAGACCTGATGTCTACTACACAACCTTCTTCTTGTAGACTCGTGTTGGGCCTCCAAGCGCAGAGTTTTGTAGGACAGTGGCAATTTTCCCTCAAGTAGATGACCTAAGGTTTATAAATGGGGGAGGTGTAGGATGAAGATGGTCTCTCTCAAATAACCCTGCAATCAAATACAAGAAATCTCTTGTGTCCCCAACACACCCAATACAATGGCAAATTGTATAGGTGCACTAGTTCGGCAAAGAGATGGTGATACAACTGCAATATGGATGGTAGATATAGGTTTTTGTAATCTGAAAATATAAAGACATCAAGGTAACAAATAGTAAACAACAAGAAAAATGTTGTATAAATGCTTGGAAATAAGGCCTAGGGTCCATACTTTCACTAGTGCAATTTCTCTCAACAATATTGACATAGTTGAATCATATGTAAGTACCTCTCGTGCGACAAAGAGTTCACTCCAAAATCACAAATAGCAGAGAACTAACGAAGAAATTATTGTAGGGTACAAAACCACCTCAAAGTTGTCTTTTCCGATCAATCTTATGAGCTATCCCTATAAGTGTCACAAACATCCCTAGAGTTCGTACTAAAATAACACCTTAAGATACACATCAACCAAAACCCTAATGTCACCTAGATACTCCAATGTCACCACAAGTACCCATGGGCTTGATTATACGATATGCATCACATAATTTTAGATTCATCATGTTCAATCCAACACAAAGAACTTCAAAGAGTGCCCCAAAGTTTCTACCGGAAAGTCAATACCAAAAAGGTGTGCCAACCCCTATGCATAAATTCCCAAGGTCACGGAACCCGCAAGTTGATCACCAAAACATACATCAAGTGGATCAATAGAACATCCCATTGTCACCACGGATATCACATCGCAAGACATACATCAAGTGTTCTCAAATCCTTAAAGACTCAATCCGATAAAAAAAATTCAAAGGGAAAACTCAATTCATCACAAGAAGATAGAGAGGGGAAAACTCTATATGATTCATCTATATCAATAATGCTCGGGGTACATCAAGATCGTGCCATCTCAAGAAAACGAGAGAGAGAGAGATCAAACACATAGCTACTGGTACATACCCTCAGCCCCGAGGGTGAACTACTCCCTCCTCGTCATGGAGACCGCCGGGATGATGAAGATGGCCTCCGGTGATGGTTTCCCCCTCCGGCAGGGTGTCGAAATGGGCTCCCGATTGGTTTTTTGTGGCTCTGGAGGCTTGCGGCGGTGGAACTCCCGATCTAGGTTTCTTTTTGGAGGTTTCTATATTTATAGGAATTTTTGGCGTCGATCTCACGTGAATGGGGGCCACGAGGTGGTGACAAGCCTGCTAGGCGCGACCAGGGGGTGGCCGCGCCTGGCAGGCTTGTGACCTCCTCATGGCTCTTCTCTCCCAACTCCAATGCTTCAGGGGTGTCTTTTGGTCCAGAAAAAATCATACTAAACTTTCAACCCATTCTGAGAACTTTTATTTCTACACAAAAAATGACACCACAGTAGTTTTGCTGAAAACAATGTCACTCCAGGTTAGTTCTAATAAAATCATACCAAAATCATATAGAATTATTGTAAACATGGCATGAATACTTCATAAATTATAGATACGTTGCAGACGTATCAACATTCCCAAGCTTAATTCTTGCTCGTCCTCGAGTAGGTAAATGGTAAAAGAAATAATTTATGAAGTGTGAATGCTAGCATAGTGCATAAATTTGAGTAATGATAGTTCCAAACACTTTTTCTAGCATCATTATATATCATAAACATTAGCTCATCTCATAAACCTTTCGATGATGAAATAACAAGCTATCCACATGTTAAAGTATAGACTAACAAACTATGTTTTCAGTCACCAAACAATTGCAATTTATCTTATTTTCAGGAAGGGTCTATGTAAGAGCTTTGATTTAGCAAATTCCACATACTCAACCATCATATAGTCTTCCATGATTGCTAACACTCAAAGCATATTTTTAGAGCAAATGGCATCCGTCAAACACAAAGAAAGATAGGGGCTTAAAGTTTCACCTCCCAACTTATTTATCATATAGATACTTGTCAACAATAATAATTCATGATCAAATATATTTGAATGGCCATATATGCTTGGATCTTTCCCCAACACATGACGCTTGCCAAAAGAAAAAGGTGAGATAGAGGAAGTGGTGAAGATCACCATAACTCTTGCATAAAGGTAAGTACTAGAAAGTAAAAGATAGGCCCTTCGCAGAGGGAAGCATTGATTTGCAGAGGTGCCAGAGCTTGAGTTTTTAAGACAGAGATGAATAATAAATTTTAGCGGTATGCTTTCATTGTCACCATAACAACCGAGAGATCTAGGTATCTTCCATGTTATATACATTATAGGCGATTCCCAAACAGAATGGTAAAGTATTTACTCCCCCTCCACCAATCAATCACACCCCACGGTGAGCCGAATCCACGGGTACCGTCCATACCAACAACATTCCTGGGGGAGTTTTGTTTAATTATTTTCATTTTTCCTTTGATTTCGAGACTGGGAATCCCTATTACCAGCCACTTTCTTGTGAATGATAGTGAATCAACACATATCATGAGAAGAACCCACCTAGGATGGAGGATACTAACAACCCCTAGTTACTATATGAGCGATTCGGACATACAAAACAAAATATTATTTGAAGGTTTAGAGTTTGGCACATGCAAATTTACCTGGAACGGCAGGTAAATACCGCATATAGGTAGGTATGGTGGGATAATATGGAACAACTTTGGGTTTAAGGGTGTTTGGATGCACAAGTAGTATTTCTACTTGGTGCGGAAATTTTGGCTAGTATAAGGTGGAAGCAAGCACCACAAGTTGGAGATTCCATAAAAAATAACTTCTATGCAAATATACACAACCATAACTCATTACGTTGTCTTCCTTGTCCAACTTCAACTAATTTGCTCAAGTTTGAAAATAATTAATGGGTAATAACAATCATAGAATATGTCCAAGATAGTATATTTATATGTGAAATCTCTCTTCCTTCAATATTTTTTCATGAATGGTTCAAGTGACCAATGCGGTGTTTGTCAATTTTCAATAAATTTTACCACCTATACTTCTTAACCTTCTTCTTGTAGACTCGTGTTGGGGAAGAATGAGCCACAAAGATGGGGACCATTGGGGAAGAAGACCTGATGTCTACTACACAACCTTCTTCTTGTAGACTCGTGTTGGGCCTCCAAACACAGAGTTTTGTAGGACATTAGCAATTTTCCCTCAAGTGGATGACCTAAGGTCTATCAATCCGTGGGAGGTGTAGGATGAATATGGTCTCTCTCAAACAACCCTGTAATCAAATACAAGAAATCTCTTGTGTCCCCAACACACCCAATACAATGGCAAATTGTATAGGTGCACTAGTTCTGCGGAGAGATGGTGATACAAGTGCAATATGGATGGTAGTTATAGGTTTTTGTAATCTGAAAATATAAAAACAGCAAGGTAAAAAATAGTAAACAGCGAGCAAAACATTGTATAAATGCTTGGAAACAAGGCCTAGGGTCCATACTTTCACTAGTGCAATTTCTCTCAACAATATTGACATAGTTGAATCATATGTAAGTACCTCTCGTGCGACAAAGAGTTCACTCCAAAGTCACAAATAGCAGAGAACTAACGAAGAAATTATTGTAGGGTACGAAACCACCTCAAAGTTATCTTTCCTGATCAATCGTATGAGCTATCCCTATAAGTGTCACAAACAGCCCTAGAGTTCGTACTAAAATAACACCTTAAGATACACATCAACCAAAACCCTAATGTCACCTAGATACTCCAATGTCACCACAAGTACCCATGGGCTTGATTATACAATATGCATCACATAATTTCAGATTCATCATGTTCAATCCAACACAAAGAACTTCAAAGAGTGTCCCAAAGTTTCTACCGGAAAGTCAAGACAAAAATGTGTGCCAACCCCTATGCATAGATTCCCAAGGTCACGAAACCCGCAAGTTGATCACCAAAACATACATCAAGTGGATCAATAGAACATCCCATTGTCACCACGGATATCCCGTCGCAAGACATACATCAAGTGTTCTCAAATCCTTAAAGACTCAATCCGATAAGAAAACTTGAAAGGGAAAACTCAATTCATCACAAGAAGATAGAAAGGGGAAAACTCCATATGATTCATCTATATCAATAATGCTCGCAGTACATCAAGATCGTGCCATCTCAAGAACACGAGAGAGAGAGAGAAAGAGATCAAACACATGGCTACTGGTACATACCCTCAGCCCCGAGGGTGAACTACTCCCTCCTTGTCATGGAGACCGCCTGGATAATGAAGATGGCCTCCAGTGATGGTTTCCCCCTCCAACAGGGTGCCGAAACGGGCTCCCGGTTGGTTTTTCGTGGCTCTGGAGGCTTGCAGCGGCGAAACTCCCGATCTAGGTTTCTTTTCAAAGGTGTCTATATTTATAGGAATTTTTGGCATTGATCTCACGTCAAGGGGGGGCACGGGGCGGTGACAAGCCTACTAGGCACGGCCAGGGGGGTGGCCGCGCCTGGCAGGCTTGTGACCTCCTCATGGCTCTTCTAACCCAACTCCAGAGGGTCTCTTTTGGTCCAGAAAAATCATATTAAATTTTCAGCCCATTCTGAGAACTTTTATTTCTGCACAAAAAACGACACCACAGTAGTTCTGCTGAAAACAACGTCAGTCCGGGTTAGTTCTAATAAAACCATACGAAAATCAAATAGAATTATTGTGAACATGGCATGGATACTTCATAAATTATAGATATGTTGGAGACGTATCAAGACCCCCTTAAATAGGTCCCCACGAATCTGCCCGTTATGTGCAGAATAACATAGGAGCGGTAAAGCCTCTATGCTCACGGGTACAACTGGTAGTACCGATTATACCGGAACAACCGCCCTACAACCGCCCAAGAACCGCTCCAAAACAGAACCTAGTCTAGTGGTAGAGTAGTATATGGCCGGTACAACCTCCGAACCAATTCTGGAGCAGTACAACTGCTCCAAACACCGGTTGTACCGCTCGATCGGTACAACCTCTATTAGAACCAGCACAACCTCTCAGTGTAAAACAGGTAAGACAAAAACAACCATAACTTTCGCATACGAGCTCCGAATTGAGCAAACTCAAGCTTGCTAGGTAGTAGACGAGAAGTACTATCCAAACAACAAATGGTTATATCAAGAAGAGGTAGTAGAAAAATGCCAATGATATAGAGATGTGAAAGATCTATGAATGAAGAACTGGCAAAAACCCCAACATTGAAAACATCATAGAAGACGCATATGGACTCCGTTTTCGATGAACTCGAGCTTGTCATGAAGATGAACATAAGCTCTAAAACTCACAAAGAGAAAAGCTAACCTAGAACCAAGAAAGATGATGATGCCAAGAATGCAATGGTTTGAGCTCTCAACGAATGATACGATCAAGCTACTCACTTGAGAGCCCCCCTTGATAACCCGGTCCTATAACCCGGTCTCCCAACTACCACCATGAGACCGGTAAAATAGGAAACCCTATCCAGGTCAAACCTTTGCCTTGTGCATAGTCCAGTTGAGCTAGATGATGACAATTTTGTCCTCCTCAAGATGGACAACCTTTCTTGATTACGCCGGCTCAATGAAGACTAGTAGATTGCTCCCCCATACTTCACTATGGGTGAGCCACTCTTCAGCACATCTTCACAAGTCCATTGTCACAACAATGGACGACAAGCTTCAAGCATGATCTCTTCATGTGTTGGAAATATGCCCTAGAGGCAATAATAAATTAGTTATTATCATATTTCTTTGTTCATGATAATCGTTTGTTACCCATGCTAGAATTGTATTGATCGGAAACTCAAATACATGTGTGGATACATAGACAACACCATGTCCCTAGTATGCCTCTGATGGACTAGCTCGTTGATCAAAGATGGTTAAGGTTTCGTAGCCATGGACATGAGATGTAATTTGATAACGGGATCACATCATTAGGAGAATGATGTGATGGACAAGACCCAAACTATAAACGTAGCATATGATCGTGACGGTTTATTGCTACTGTTTTCTACATGTCAAGTATCTGTTTCCATGACCATGAGATCATGCAACTCACTGACATCGGAGAAGTACCTTATGTGTATCAAACGTCGCAACGTAACTGGGTGACTATAAAGGTTCTCTACAGGTATCTCCGAGGGTGTCTGTTGAGTTGGCATGGATCAAGACTGGGATTTGTTACTCCGTGTGAAGGAGAGGTATCTCAGGGCCCACTCGGTAATACAACATCACAATAAGCCTTGCAAGCAATGTGACTAAGTGTTAGCCATGGGATCTTGTATTACGGAACGAGTAAAGAGACTTGCCGGTAACGAGATTGAAGTAGGTATGGAGATGCCGACGATCGAATCTCGGGCAAGTAACATATCAAAGAACAAAGGGAATAACATATGGGATTAATTGAATCCTTGACATAGAGGTTCAACCGATAAAGACCTTCGTATAATATGTATGAAATAATATGGGCATCCAGGTCCCGCTATTGATTATTGACCGTAGACGTGTCTCGATCATGTCTACATAGTTCTTGAACCCGCAGGGTTTGCACACTTAAGGTTCAGTGACGTTTCAATAGTATAGAGTTATGTATGGTGGTGATCGAAGGTTGTTCGGAGTCCCGTATGATATACCGGACTTCATGAGGAGCTCCGAAATGGTCCGGAGGTAAAGATTGATATATAGGAAGTCCTGTTTTGGTCATCGGAAAAGTTTTGGGCTCATCGGTAGTGTACCGGGAGTGCCGGGAGGGTACTGGGGGACCATTAGATGGGGTGTCTCGACCCAAGAGGACACATGGGCTGTGGGAGGAGGTAAACCATCCCCTAGTGGGCTGGTCGAAGCCTCCCCTAAGGGCCCATGCGGCTGGAGTGGTTTGAGAGGGAAATAACTCAAGGTGGAAAGAGTTTCCATGTGGGAAGGAGGAGTCTTAGTCCTACTAGGATTGGAGGAGGACTCCTCCTTTACTCCTTGCGCCAAGGACAAGGGCTGGTCCCTTGTGCACCAAGGCCCCTCCCTCCCTCCTCCTATATATACTAGCGGTTTTGAGGGTCTTGAGACATAGAAATCAGCTATGTGTTGCCCTCTCCTCTAGAACGTATTTCTCCTCTAGATCGTTTGAGCGGTGCTTAGGCGAAGACCTGCTGGAATTGTTCCACCACCATCGTCGTCGCGCCGTCGGAGAACTCATCTACCTCTCTGCTCCCTCTTGCTAGATCAATAAGGCGGAGATCATCATCGAGCTGTACGTGTGCTGAACGCGGAGGTGTCGTCCGTTCGGCGCTAGATCGGAAGGACCGTGATCAAGATTGCAATACGATTCATGATTGGATCATGGGACGTATCGTGATGGGATCGTGGGATGAATCGTGATTGGATCGTGAGATGGATCATGATGGGATCGCGAGACGCTCGACGATTTGGATCGCGAAGACGTTCGACTACATCAACCGTGTTTCTTAACGCTTCCCGCTTAGCGATCTACAAGGGTATGTAGATCCACTCTCCCTCTCGTAGATGCTCATCACCATGGATAGATCTTGCGTGTGCGTAGGAATTTTTTTGTTTCCCATGCAACGTTCCGCCAAAGTGGCATCATGAGCTAGGTCTATGTGTAGATGAGATTGTTGGAAATATGCCCTAGAGGCAATAAATAAAGTGTTTATTATTATATTTCCTTGTTCATGATAATCCTTTATTATCCATGCTATAATTGTATTGATAGTAAACACATTACATGTGTGGGTAAATAGACAACACTATGTCCCTAGTATGCCTCTAGTGAACTAGCTCGTTGATCAAAGATGGTCAAGGTTTCCTAGCCATTGACATGTGATGTCATTTGATAACAGGATCACATCATTAGGAGAATGATGTGATGGACGAGACCCAAACTACAAACGTAGCATATGATCGTGTCAGTTTATTGCTACTGTTTTCTGCATGTTAAGTATATGTTCCTATGACCATGAGATCATGCAACTCACGAATACTGGAGAAGTACCTTGTGTGTATCAAACGTCGCAATGTAACTGGGTGACTATAAAGGTGCTCTATTGGTATCTCCGAGGGTGCCTGCTGAGTTGGCATGGATCAAGACTGGGATTTGTTACTCCGTGTGACGGAGAGGTATCTCAGGGCCCACTCGGTAATACAACATCACAATATGCCTTGCAAGCAATGTGACTAAGTGTTAGTCACGGGATCTTGTATTACGGAACGAGTAAAGAGACTTGCCGGTAACGAGGTTGAACTAGGTATGGAGATACCGATGATCGAATCTCGGGCAAGTAACATACCGAAGAACAAAGGGAACATCATATGGGATTAACTAAATCCTTGACATAGAGGTTCGATCGATAAAGATCTTTGTAGAATATGTCGGAACCAATATGGGCATCCAAGTCCCGCTATTGGTTATTGACCGTAGAGGTGTCTCGGTCATGTCTACATAGTTCTCGAACCCGCAGGGTGTGCACACTTAAGGTTTGGTGACGTTTTGGTAGTATAGAGTTATGTATGGTGGTGACCGAAGGTTGTTCGAAGTCCCGGATGAGATCCCGGACGTCACGAGGAGCTCCGGAATGGTCCAGAGGTAAATATTGATATATAGGAAGTCCTATTTTGGTCGCCGAAAAAGTTTCGGGCTCATCGGTAGTGTACCGGGGTGCTAGTATTGTACCGGGAGACCATCAGGAGGGGTATTTACACCCAAGAGGTAACATGGGCTATGGGAGAGTAAATACCAGCCCTTTGTGGGCTGGTGGAAGTCCCACACAAGGCCCATGCAGCTGGGAAGAAAAGCCCAAAGGGAAAAAGGTGGAAAAAGGCCAAAAAAGGAGGAATCCTAGTCCTACTAGGATTGGAGGAGGAGACCTCCTCTCCTCCCCACTTTGGCCGAACCAAGGAGGCTTGGCCCTTGCGCCAAGTCCTATCCTCCCTCCCTCTTATATATACTGGAGGTTTTAGGGTTTTTGCACAGAATTTTCAGCCACGTGCTGCCCGTTCCTCTAGTGCATAGTTTCTCCTCTAGATCGGATTTCTGCAGTGCTTTGGCGAAGCCCTGCCGGAATAGCTCCACCACCATTGCTGGAGCACCGTCACGTTGCTGGAGAACTCTTCTTCCTCTCCTCTCCCTCTTGTTGGATCAAGACGGTGGAGATCGTCATCAAGCTGTACGTGTGCTGAACGCGGAGGTGCCGTCCGTTCGGCGCTAGATCGGAAGGACCGTGATCAAGTTCGTCGGACGGATCATGATCAAGTTCGCGGAACGGATCGTGATTGGATCACGGGACAGATCGTGATTGGATCGTGGGACACTCGGCGATTTGGATCGCGAAGACGTTCGACTACACCAACCGCGTTTCTTAACGCTTCCCGCTTAGCGATCTACAAGGGTATGTAGATCCACTCTTCCTCTCGTAGATGCTCATCACCATGGATAGGTCTTGCGTGAACGTAGGAACATTTTTGTTTCCCATGCGATGTTCCCCAACAGTGTCATCATGAGCTAGGTCTATGTGTAGATGAGATCTCGAGTAGAACACAAAGAGTTTGTGGGCGTTGATGCTTAGATTGCTTCCTCCCTTGGTCGTGTTTTGGTTTAGTAGTATTGGGAGATGAAGCGTCAGGGACCAACATTACTCGTACGCTTACGAGAGACCGGTTCCCTCAACCGCAACTTGTTGCGTAGATGGCTTGCGGGTGCTAGTTTCTCTCACTTTAGTTGGATCATATTCGACAAAGGCGGTCCTTGAGAAGGTTGAAAATCAACTAGTGTATCACCGTTGTGGTTTTTGCGTAGATGAGAATTGTTCTTGCTAGATACCCGTAGCAGCCACGTAAAACATGCAACAACAATTAGAGGACGTCTAACTTGTTTTTGCACGGTATGTTGTGATGTGGTATGGCCAATTACATGATGTGATATATGTGATGTATGAGATGATCATGTGATGTATAGATTATCACGACTTGCATGTCGATGAGTATGGCAACCGGCAGGAGCCATAGGGTTGTCCTTAATTATTGTATGACCTGCATGTCAATCTTTAAGCATTATGTAACGCTTTACTTTATCGCTAAACGGTAGCAATAGTAGTAGAAGCATGTTGGGCGCGACAACCCCGATGGCGACACGTTGATGGAGATCAAGATGATGGAGATCATGCCGGTGCTTTCTAGATGGATATCAAAAGCACAAGTTCATGGCCATATCATGTCACTTATGATTTGCATGTGATGTTAATCCTTTTATGAACCATGTTTTGCTTAGGACGATGGTAGCATTATAAAGTGATCCCTCACTTAAATTTCAAGATGAATTGTGTTCTCCCCGAGTGTGCATCGTTGCGAAAGTTCGTCGTGTCGAGACACCATGTGATGATCGGGTGTGATAGACTCTACGTTCACATACAACAGGTGCAAGCCAGTGTTGCACGTGCAGAACACTCGGGGTTAAACTTGACGAGCCTAGCATGTACAGACATGGCCTCGGAACACAAGAGACCGAAAGGTCGAACATGAGTCATATAGTAGATATGATCAACATGATGATGTTCACCATTGAAGCCACCTCAACTCACGTGATGATCGGACTTGAGTTGGTGAATTTGGATCATGTGACACTCAGATGACCTGAGGGATGTCAATTTGAGTGGGAGCTTTAGTAATTTGATTAACTAAACTCATTATCTTGAACAATAGTCTAAGCAACCTTTGCATATTTATGTTGTAGATCAATGGCTCGCGCAGTAGCACCCCTGAATTTTAATGCGTTCCTAGAGAAAGCTAAGTTGAAAGATGATGGAAGTAACTTTGTTGACTGGGCCCGTAATCTGAGGATTATCCTCACGGCTTTCCAGAAATCATATGTCCTTGATGCATCGCTTGGTGACCAACCAGAAGACATGACCTCCGAAGACGTTAAGAACGCTTGGGAGGCACGTGCTGGAGATTACTCAATAGTTTAGTGTGCAATATTGTATGGCTTAGAACCGGGACTTCAAAGACGTTTTGAACGTCATGGAGCATATGAGATGTTCAAGGAGTTGAAGTTTATCTTTCAGAAGAATGCCCGAATCGAGAGGTATGAGACCTTCGATAAGTTCTATGCTTGCAAGATGGAGGAGAACGGGTCTATCAGTGAACATATACTCAGAATGTCTGGGTATTCGACTCGTCTAGTAGAGTTGGGAATGGCCCTTCCGCCAAAGGTGATCACTGATAGAGTTCTTCAATCACTGCCACCTAGTTACAAGAGCTTTCTGATGAACTATAACATGCACGGGATGAACAAGTCAGTCGCCGAGCTGTTTGCGATGCTAAAAGTCACTGAGTCTGAAATCCAGAAAGAACATCAAGTGTTGATGGTCAATAAAACCACTAGTTTCAAGAAGAATGGCAAGGGCAAGGGCAAGAAGGGTAAAACCAAGAAGGATGGCAAAGCAGTTGCTACTCCTGTAAAGAAGCCTAAGCATGGACCTAAGCCAGAAACTGAGTGCTTTCATTGCAAGGGAACTGGTCACCGGAAGCAGAACTGCCCCAAGTACCTGGCTAACAAGAAGGCGGCCAACGACAAACAAGGTATATATGATATACATGTTGTTGATGTGTACCTTACTAGCTCTCGTTGTAGTGCCTGGGTATTTGATACCAGTTCGGTTGCTCACATTTGCAACTCAAAACAGGAACTACGGAATAAACGAAGGTTGGCAAAGGATGAAGTGACGATGCGCGTGGGAAATGGTTCCAAGGTTGATGTGATCGCCGTCGGCATGCTCTCTCTTCGATTACCATCGGGATTAGTGATGAACCTGAATAATTGTTATTTAGTGCCTGTGTTAAGCATGAACATTATATCCGGATCTTGTTTATTGCGAGACGGTTACTCATTTAAATCACAGAATAAAGGTTGTTCTATTTATATGAGTAATATATTTTATGGTCATGCCCCCAATGTGAGGGGTTTATTCATATTGAATCTTGATAGTGATGATACACATGTTCATAACATTGATGCCAAAAGATGTAGAGTTGATAATGATAGTACCACTTTCTTGTGGCACTGCCGTTTAGGTCATATTGGTGTAAAACGCATGAGGAAGCTCCATGCTGATGGAATTTTGGAGTCGCTTGATTTTGAATCACTTGACACATGTGAACCATGCCTCATGGGCAAGATGACTAAAACGCCGTTCTCTGGAATAATGGAACGGGCAAGTGACTTATTGGAAATCATACATACTGATGTGTGCGGTACAATGAATGTTACAGCGCATGGTGGATATCGTTATTTTCTCACCTTCACTGATGACTTAAGTAGATATGGGTATATTTACTTAATGAAACACAAGTCTGAAACGTTTGAAAAGTTCAAGCAATTTCAAAGTGAAGTTGGGAATCATCGTAACAAGAAGATCAAATTCCTGCTATCTGATCGAGGAGGTGAATATCTGAGTTATGAGTTTGGCAGTCACTTAAGACAGTGTGGAATTGTTTCACAGTTGACACCGCCCAGAACACCACAACGTAATGGTGTGTCCGAACGTCGTAATCGAACCTTATTAGAGCTTCATGAGGTTATTGAACCTTTACTTCAACTAGAGAGTAGCGCAGCGCAAAACGATGTTTCTGTGGAGCCTACAACAGTTGAAGATGAAGTTAATGATGATGATCATGAAGCTTCGGATCAAGTCACTATTGAACCTCGTAGGTCGACAACGGCGCATACGGCTCCTGAGTGGTACGGCAACCCAGTCGTGGAGGTCATGTTGTTGGATAACAATGAACCTACGAGCTATGGAGGAGTGATGATGGGCCCAGATTCTGAGAAATGGTTAGAGGCCATGAAATCCGAGATGGGATCCATGTATGAAAACAAAGTATGGACTTTGGAAGTATTACTTGAAGGGCGGAAGGCCATTCAGAATAAATGGATCTTTAAGAACAAGTCAGACGCGGACGGTAATGTCACAGTCTATAAAGCTCGACTTGTGGCAAAGGGTTTTTCACAAGTTCAAGGAGTTGACTACGACGAGACCTTCTCACCCGTAGCGATGCTTAAGTCTGTCAGAATCATGTTGGCAATAGCTTCTTATTTTGATTATGAAATTTGGCAGATGGATGTCAAAACAGCGTTCCTCAACGGTTTCCTTGAGGAAGAGTTGTATATGATGCAACCAGAAGGTTCTGTCGATCCAGAGAATGCTGACAAAGTTTGCAAACTCCAGCGATCCATTTATGGGCTGGTGCAAGCATCTCGGAGTTGGAATAAGCATGTTTATGAGGTGATCAAAGCGTTTGAGTTTATACAAGTTTATGGAGAAGCTTGTATTTACAAGAAAGTGAGTGGGAGCTCTATAGCGTTTCTAATATTGTATGTGGATGACATATTGCTGATTGGAAACAATATATAAATGGTGGAAAGCGTGAAGGAATATTTGAACAAGAGTTTTTCAATGAAGGACCTAGGAGAAGCTGCTTTCATATTAGGCATTAACATCTATAGAAATAGATCGAGACACTTAATAGCACTTTCACAGAGCACATACCTTGATAAAGTTTTGAAGAAGTTCAAAATGGATTAATCCAAGAAGGCGTTCTTGCCTATGTTACAAGGTGTGAAGTTGAGTAAGACTCAATGCCCTGTGACTGCAGAAGATAGAGAAAAGATGACTGTCATCCCCTATGCTTCAGCCATAGGTTCTATCATGCATGCAATGTTGTGCACAAGACCCGATGTCAGCCTTTCCATAAGTATGGCCGGAAGGTTTCAAAGTGATCCTGGAATGGAACACTGGGCAGCGGTCAAGAATATCCTTAAGTACCTGAAAAGGACTAACGAAATGTTTCTCGTTTATGGAGGTGATGAAGAGCTCGTCGTAAAGGGTTACGTCGATGCAATCTTTGACACTGATCCGAATGACTCTAAGTCGCAAACCGGATACGTATTTATTCTCAACGGGGGAGCGGTAAGCTGGTGTAGTTCCAGGCAAAGCGTGGTAGCCGATTCTACATGTGAAGCGGAGTACATCGCAGCCCTGGAGGCGGCGAAGGAAGGTGTCTGGATGAAGCAGTTCATGACAGATCTTGGAGTAGTGCCTAGTGCACTAAATCCAATGAATCTGTTCTGTGACAACACTGGCGTCATTGCTCTGGCCAAGGAACCAAGGTTTCACAAGAGGACCAGACACATAAAGCGACGCTTCAACTCCATCCGCGATTACATAGGGGAGAAGGACACAAATATTTGCAAAGTGCACACGGATCTGAATATTGCAGACCAGTTGACTAAACCTCTTCCAAGGGCTAAACATGATCAACACCAGAACTGCATGGGTGTTCGATTCATTACAATGTAAATCACATAGTGATGTGAACTAGATTAATGACTCTAGTGCAAGTGAGAGACTGTTGGAAATATGCCCTAGAGGCAATAAATAAAGTGTTTATTATTATATTTCCTTGTTCATGATAATCGTTTATTATCCATGCTATAATTGTATTGATTGGAAACACATTACATGTGTGGGTAAATAGACAACACTATGTCCCTAGTATGCCTCTAGTGAACTAGCTCGTTGATCAAAGATGGTCAAGGTTTCCTAGCCATTGACATGGGATGTCATTTGATAACGGGATCAAATCATTAGGAGAATGAGGCGATGGACAAGACCCAAACTACAAACGTGGCATATGATCGTGTCAGTTTATTGCTACTGTTTTCTACATGTCAAGCATATGTTCCTATGATCATGAGATCATGCAACTCACGGATACCGGAGGAGTGCCTTGTGTGTATAAAATGTCGCAACGTAACTGGGTCACTATAAAGGTGCTCTACAGGTATCTTCGAGGGTGTCTGTTGAGTTGGCATGGATCAAGACTGGGATTTGTTACCCTGCGTGACGGAGAGGTATCTCAGGGCCCACTCGGTAATACAACATCACAATAAGCCTTGCAAGCAATGTGACTAAGTGTTAGTCACGGGATCTTGTATTACGGAATGAGTAAAGAGACTTGCCGGTAACGAGGTTGAACTAGGTATGGAGATACCGACGATCGAATCTCAGGCAAGTAACATACCGAAGAACAAAGGGAACATCATACGGGATTAACTGAATCCTTGACATAGAGGTTCGACCGATAAAGATCTTCGTAGAATTTGTAGTAACCAATATGGGCATCCAGGTCCCGCTATTCGTTATTGACCATAGAGGTGTCTCGGTCATGTCTACATAGTTCTCGAACCTGCAGGGTCTGCACACTTAAGGTTCGGTGACGTTTCGGTAGTATAGAGTTATGTATGGTGGTGACCGAAGGCTGTTCGGAGTCCCGGATGATATCCCAGATGTCACGAGGAGCTCCGGAATGGTCCGGAGGTAAAGATTGATATATAGGAAGTCCTATTTTGGTCGCCGGAAAAGTTCGGGCTCATCGGTAGTGTACCGGGAGTGCCGGTAGTGTACCGGGAGACCTCGGGAGGGGTATTTCGACCCAAGAGGCAAAATGGGCTATGGGAGAGTAAATACCTGCCCTTTGTGGGCTGGTGGAAGTCCCACACAAGGCCCATGCGGCTGGGAAGAAAAGCCCAAAGGGAAAAAGGTGGAAAAAGGCCAAAAAAGGAGGAATCCTAGTCCTACTAGGATTGGAGGAGGAGTCCTCCTCTCCTCCCCACTTCGGCCGAACCAAGGAGGCTTGGCCCTTGCACCAAGTCCTCTCCTCCCTCCCTCTTATATATACTGGAGGTTTTAGTATTTTTGCATAGAATTTTCAGCCACGTGCTGCCCGTTCCTCCAGTGCATAGTTTCTCCTCTAGATCGGATTTCTGAAGTGCTTAGGCGAAGCCCTGCCGGAATAGCTCCACCACCATCGCCGGAGTGCGGTCATGCTGCCGGAGAACTCTTCTTCCTCTCCGCTCCCTCTTGCTGGATCAAGACGGCGGAGATCGTCATCAAGCTGTACATGTGCTGAACACAGAGTTGCCGTCCGTTCGGCACTAGATCGGAAGGACCGTGATCAAGTTCACGGGACGGATCGTGATCAAGTTCGAGGGACGTATCGTGATTGGATCGCGGTACGGATCGTGATTGGTTCACGGGACACTCGGCGATTTGGATCGCGAAGACGTTTGACTACACCAACCGCGTTTCTTAACGCTTTCCGCTTAGCGATCTACAAGGGTATGTAGATCCACTCTCCCTCTCGTAGATGCTCATCACCATGGATAGGTCTTGCGTGAACGTAGGATATTTTTTGTTTCCCATGCGATGTTCCCCAACAGAGATCTCGAGTAGAACACAAAGGAGTTTGTGGGCGTTGATGCATAGATTGCTTCCTCCCTTGGTCGTGTTTTGGTTCAGCGGTATCGTGGGTTGAAGCAGCCCAGACCAACCTTACTCATATGCTTACGAGAGACCGGTTCCATCGACCGACGTGTAACTTTGTTGCACAAAGATGGCTAGCGGGTGTCTATTTCTCATACTTTAGTTGGATTGGATTAAACAAAGGCGGTCCTTGAGAAGGTTTAAAAGCAACTTATGTAACACTGTTGTGGTTTTTTGCGTAGGAGAGAACTGTTCTTGCTAGATACCCACAGCAACCACGTAAAACATGCAACAACAATTAGAGGACGTCTAACTTGTTTTTGTAGGGTATGTTGTGATGTGATATGGCGAATTACATGATGAGATATATGTGATGTATGAGATGATCATGTTTTGTATAGAATATCACGACTTGCATGTCGATGAGTACGACAACCGACAAGAGCAATAGGGTTGTCTTTAATTATTGTATGACCTGCGTGTCAATCATTAAGCACTATGTAATGCTTTACTTTATCGCTAAACGGTAGCAATAGTAGTAGAAGCATGGTGGGTGTGACAACCCCGATGGCGATATGTTGATGGAGATCAAGATGATGGAGATCATGGTGTCATGCCGATGATGATGGAGATCATGTCGTTGCTTTATAGATGGAGATCAAAAGCACAAGTTCATGGACATATCATGTCACTTATGATTTGCATGTGATGTTAATCCTTTTATGCATCTTGTTTTGTTTAGGATGATGGTAGCATTATAAGGTTATCCCTCACTAAAATTTCAAGATAATTATGTTCTCCCTGAGTGTGCACTATTGCGAAAGTTCGTCGTGTCAAGACACCACGTGATGATCGGGTGTGATAGACTCTACATTCACATACAACGTGTGCAAGCCAGTGTTGCACATGCGGAACACTCGGGTTAAACTTGACGAGCCTAGCATGTACAGACATGGCCTCGGAACACAAGAGACCGAAGGTCGAACATGATTCATATAGCAGATATGATCAACATGATGATGTTCACCATTGAAACCACCTCAACTCACATGATGATCGGACTTGAGTTGGTGAATTTGGATCATGTATCACTCGAATGACCGGAGGGATGTCAATTTGAGTGGGAGTTCTTAAGTAATATGATTAATTGAACTCATTATCATAAACATAGTCAGTAGTGTCTTTGCAAATTATGTTGTAGATTACTAGCTCACACTGTAGCTCCCTTGAATTTTTATATGTTCCTAGAGAAATAGAGTTGAAAGATGATGGTAGCAATATTGCGGACTGGGTCCGTGATCTGAGGATTGTCCTCATTGTTGCACAAAAGTCTTATGTCCTTAATGCACCGCTCAGTGCGCCACCCCTTCTAGCGTCGTCTGTAGATGTTGTGAACATCTGACAGGCAAGTTCTGATGACTACTTGATAGTTTAGTACGTCATCCATTACGGCTTAGAACCGAGGCTCCAAAATGTTTTGAACGTCACAGAACATATGAGATGTTCAAAGAGCTGAAATTGGGATCTTAGGCTCGTGCCCGTGTTGTGTGATATGAGATCTCTGAAAGGACAACATGCTCCCTTGGTGGTTTTGATAATTCATGACAACATACATTATCTCTTGGACTAACACCTCTATCTAGTGTATTTCAGATAATAGTCCATGGAGAGTTGAGTTGGCAAAAGGATTGCGGAGATAGTGGAATTACCCCAAGATGCAAGGAAATAGGCTGGCCAAGCTTCAAGCAAGAGGACTATACATTTTATATTTGTGAGAAATCACTTTGAGTCCATAGGAAATCCAATACTATTAAAAGGGGGTAAGGTTTTGTTGGTGAACAAAATGCTCATACGTGCACAAGTGATAGTCACCAAAAACATCCACAAGCTCTCCCACCAAAGTCAGTCTATCTTTAGACAAACATTCAAAATCGATGAAACCAACATTCCTATCCCGGTGCCACCGATTCCAAAACCCTAGACAGACTAAGCCAAACCCTAACACTTCGATACAGCCGACATTGCTTTTGGTGCCACCGAGTTGGGCTGCCAACTTTCTGTTACGCAAGTTCACATTTTCAGTCCATCCAAGAATGTTGAATCGGCGTCACCGAGTTTGGCAATTCCGACCGTTGGTCACCTTGTCGGTGCAACCGAGATTCCTATATCGGTCTCATCGAGATTCAAAAGTTGCCACCTTTTGGTCACTTCGGTACCACCCAGATTAACACATCGGTGTCACCGAGTTGGTCATTTTGTGTGTAACGGTTGAATTTTTGGGGATGCCTATATATACCCCTCCACCACCAATTACTCAAAAGAGAAGCACTCAGAACTATTCCATACCTATCCTGCTCAGTTTTCTGAGAGAGAACCACCTATCCTTGTGTTGAGATCAAGATCATCCACTCCAACCATATGGATCTTGATCTCTAGCCTCCCCAAGTTGCTTTCCACCAATCCCATCTCTTCTACCAAGCCAAATCTATGAGAGAGTGATTGTGTGTTGAGGAGTCTATCATCTTGAAGCACGAGAGCAAGGAGTTCATCGTCATTACCGAGCCTATTACCTTTTGGAGGGTGGTGCCTCCTAGATTTGTTAGGTGTCGCTTGGGAGCCTCCTACTTCGTGTTGTGGAGTGAACCATGAAGTTTGTAAGGGCAAGGAGATCGCCTACTTCGTGAAGATCTACCCATAGTGAGGCTAGTCCTTCATGGACGGAAGTTGTTGGGGATATAACCCCATGGTAAGACCCGCCCAGGAGGGGCCGGATCATACCTGGTGGCTTATAATCAAGACCTGTAAGATGGGCCAACACGAAGGCCCAGACAAAAGATGGTATGAAGACCCGGGCGGTTAAGCCGCCTGGAGACGGCTTGCCCAAGATGGCAAGGCGGCTTAGAGATAGGATTGACTACGTTGTAAGAGTCGGTGTAGAACTCGTGTAACCTAGGGCCTCGACCTCCTATATAAAGGCGAGACTCCGGGGCGGCTTAGACAAAAACGAATCAATCGAGAACTAGGTCAAGCAAATCCGCTCCCTTGTAATCGATACTCCAATCAGTACAACACAAGCATGATGTAGGCTTTTACCTCTTCTTGAGGGGCCGAACCTGGGTAAACTCGTGCCCCTCGTCTCGACCAACCCCTTTGAGTCCGCCACCTTAGCGATGGCCTCGAACCTAAGTCTTCGGACATCTGCCGTGACAAAACCACGATAGTTGGCGCCCACTTTGGGGCCCGCACTCGGTGGTGTTGAGTTCTCAAAGGGCTCTCTCCCAGGGATCAAGGGATACGCTATTGGCAGGATGAACAAGAGTCGCCGTGGCCGGCTCTACATCGATGATGCCGAGTGGGGCCCCGAGGCCGACGCAATTGAGTACGGTTTCCGGGTTCCCTTCGGCGGAATCCACGTCTTCATCGGCAGGATCGGCGGATCTAAACTCGGGCCGGACATCTGCATCGACATCGCCGAGCCGGCCCGGCACGCGCAACCCGCCCGACACGTGCAATTCGCTTGTGCTAACCCGGGTAGGAAGCATGTCTTTGCTGGCTTTACTCAGGGCATGGATCTTGAAGATTCTATGTCATAGGGAACTCTCATATGCTCGGAGGATGGATCTTCGAGTGGAGAGACGAAATCAATTTACCAGCTTCACAATGGCGGGCTCGGGGGCTATGTCAAGCCTTACCCCGAGTCAGAATATCACGAGCGGGAGGGTTATGAGCCGCCAAACCGTGCTGCTATCTTCATGGCGGGTTCAGCGTTGGCCCCGAGCAGCATAGCCACCAACGGAACTGGATCTAGGGCTGGTAGGCTGTCGGCTCGGGTTCTTCTAGATCTGATGAATGAGCTCACAACCCTGATGGCAACTGAGGTCATGGCTGAAAATAAGCGGCCCGGAACATGGAGAACGCGAGGCTGAAGGACCAGATGACCGAGGTCCAACAGGAGATCAGTGCACTAAAGGCTCAGATGGATGCGGAGGTGGAGCGCCTTAGGGTGGATGCTTTCCGCCTTGAGCTGGAGTAGCAGTCTGCAGCGGCGGTTCAGCGGATGAGGCATCGGTCTTGCTTGCCGGATCAGTATGAGGCCAGAAACCTTTTCAACACGCCAAGAACAGGACGGAACGTACCTTTAACCTTAACCCGGACAGCGGAAGTACCTGGAAGATGGCCGGCAGTTCAGCATCGGCAGCTTAACCCGCCCCGACGGAACCATACCCCACCAGTGTCTTTCCCAACACCGGCGGGTCATTATTCCAACCCAGCGGAGAACATGGTGGCGGCAGCAACCTAGCTTGGTACAATCCCTATCCCAGACAAGGCACCTTTCGCAGAGGAGGTGCAGAATGCTATTGGATACCTGCAGATGGCGGTGGCCTAACAGGAGAAGTACACTTACAGCCGGAGTCGCGTGCATTCAACCCCCATCCCCAGCCGCGGCTACAACTGGCGTTATGAGTCACCGGTGGTTTCTAGCAGTGATCAACATGGGAACCCACTACAAGTTGACCGGGTGGCTCTAGATGCTCAGGCGCTGGTGGATCAGGCGAGAGCACAACAAGAGGCGGCGGCTCTGGTGGCGGCGGCGGCCCATCAATAACCCGCAAACGCGCCTTCCATCTCGATAGGAGTAGGAGTAACCTCCAGGGCTGTGGGAGTGTCGTGCTTAGCGTCGGCTTTGCGGAATGAGCATCTGCCGAAGGATTTCAAGGGCCCACACAAGGTCCCAAATTATACCGCTGACCTACCTCCGGAAGATTGGATTGAAAGCAATGAGCTGGCCATGGAGATGTTAGACGTCAATGATGCAGTATTGCCAAATATTTCATCATGACGGTGAAAGGATCGGCTCGCAATTTGTTGAAGGGCTTGCCACCCAACACCATTAATTCCTGGGCCAATTTAAAGGCGAAGTTCATCAAAAAATTCCAAGGAACGTGCAAGCAGCCCATGATGATTGTGGATTTGGATCATTGTGTGCAATAGGAGGATGAATCGGCTCATCATTGTGTCCGGCGGGTCTCAACTATCATCCACTCGTCTGAGCAGATTACGGCGGCTCAAGCGGTTTTGATTCTGGAAAAGAATTGTCACTTTACGCCTCTGAAGCAAAAGCTTGGCCGGCTCAAGCGCTCGTGTTCAGACATGGGGGAACTCATGGCGGCTCTCACCAAGTATGCCGACTCTAACAACACGAAGGACCCAGGCTCTAATGAGGAGAAATCAGGTCAGGGTAAGAAAAATAACAATGGCAAGGGTGCGGCTGGAAACGACAACCATGGCAAGCAGAAGAATCTGGATGGTGGGTCAGAATTGGTGGCAAACACCAGCGCTGGGAACAATCGTGCTAAGGGCAATGGGAACTTCAGGCAGCCTTTTAATAAGGGTAAAACTCCTTTCAACCTAGAAGAGATGCTCAATAAACCTTGTCCAGCATGGCCCGATAGGCCGGCGGGCCATACATGGAGGAATTGCAGCATTATACGGCAGTTTCGGGATTATAGTTTGTGGTAGCATCATAATAACGATGGTGGCCTGCCAGGCGGCTCAGGGCCAGGCGGCTCAGGAGCCGGTTTTGGTGCTGGCAACTCAAGATCCAGCTATCAGGGTCAAAGCAATCAAAGAGGTCATCATCAGCAATCTGGCGGCGGTAATCAACAACAGAATAACCAGTCTGGGTATCAGAGCGGCGGTAATCAACAACAGAATAACCAGTCGGGGTATCAGAGTAACCCGAAGCAGCTCAGCGCGGGTCAGTACCATGATTTTACAACCCGCCTTGACAAGCAAGACCGGAAGGTGCGCAAGCGGGCGGTTAATGTAGTCACGCCGGCTCTCCCGCAATATTTGAAGTGGTTTGAGTACGGCATAACTTGGAGTAGAGAGGATCACCCGCCGCGTGTTGATAACCCGGGGCAACTGGCTTTGGTTGTTGCCCCCCAAGTGGGAGGATACGTGTTTACTAAGGTACTTATGGATGGCGGCAGCAGCATAAATATCTTGTACTAGACACTTTCCGCCGGATGAAGTTGCTTGATAAGGATCTTAGGCCTTCTTCGATAGTCTTTCATGGTGTGGTACCCGGAAAGTCAGCTTATCCAGTGGGTAAGATCTCTTTGGAGGTTGCTTTTGGTGATGAATACAACTACATGATGGAATCCTTGTGGTTTGAGGTGGTCAAAATCATAAGTCCATATCATGCTCTATTTGGACGACCGGCTTACGCCAAGTTCATGGCTAGGCCTTGCTATGTCTACTTACAGCTCAAGATACCCGGGTTGAACGGGACGATTACCGTGCATGCTGATCGGAAGACGGCCATTGAGTGTGAGGAAGGAGACGCAGCTTACGCAAAATCAAGTTGCGCTAAAGAAGAGCTCAAGTTCTATAAGGAAAACGTTGACCGAAGGACATGACTCCACTCAAAAAGCCTAACATGGAATCTGAGCCGCCCCTCAAGTTTGCGGCGGATGATTCCAAGATAGTGGATTTCACTCCGGGCGACTCATCACAACAGTTCACTATTGGGGCCAATATGGATCCCAAATAGGAAAGCGCGCTCCTCGAATTCATCCATGAGAATCGGGACATCTTCGAAAGGAAACCTTCTAACATGCCAGGTGTACCGAGGGAGTTTGCTGAGCACCATCTTAATGTGGATCCTAAGTTTAAGCCAGTTAAAAAGTTCCTCTGGTGATTCAATGAAGAAAGGTGCAAGGCTATTGGGGAAGAGGTGGCCCGGCTTCTGGCAGCAGGTTTCATCATTGAAGTGTTTCACCCGGAGTGGCTTGCTAACCCGGTGCTAATGTTTAAGAAGAACGACACATGGCGTATGTGTGTGGATTACACGGATCTTAACAAGGCCTGTCCAGTTGACCCGTTTGCTCTCCCCCGTATCGACCAGATTATTGATGCAACGGCGGGTTGTGAGAGCTTATGCTTCCTGGACGCTTATTCCAGTTATCACTAGATCAAGATGGCAGTCAAGGACCAAGAGAAGACAACTTTCATTACGCCTTTTGGTGCTTTTTGCTATGTACCTATGCCCTTAGGGCTCAAGAGTGCCCAGGCGACTTACCAGCGTTGCGTACAGAACTGTCTTCACAGTCAAATTGGACGCAATGTTCATGCATATGTGGATGATATTGTGGTCAAGTCAAGGAAGAAGGAGACTCTAATTGACGACCTGAAGGAAACTTTCGATAACTTACGGGTCTACAAGATGATGCTTAACCCGGCTAAGTGTGTTTTTGGAGTTCCCGTAGGCAAGCTCTTGGGTTTTCAAGTCTCCGAGCGTGGCATTGAGGTTAATCCGGACAAAATAAAGGCTATTACTTCCCTGTCTGAGCCGTCATGCATCAATGATGTTCATCACCTGGCAGGTCGAATCGCTGCGTTAAGCTAGTTCATAAGTCGCCTGGTGAGAAGGCTATTCCTTTATACCAGATGAGTAAGGCGGCGGTGAGGCATTTGAGGCACTCAAGAAGCAACTCACTAAGCTGCCGGTCTTGGCCGCTCCGGCTGAGAAGGAACCCTTGCTCCAATATGTGGTAGCTAATAACAGGGCAGTCAGCACCGCGATTGTTGTTGAGCGTAAGGAGGCAGGGAAAGAATATCCGGTTCAGAGGTCGTTTTACTACATCAGTGAAGTCCTGATAGAGTCCAAGCAGAGGTACCCACATTGGCAGAAGTTGATATATGGGGTGTTCATGGCAAATCATAAGCTGAAGCATGACTTCCTGGGACACCAGGACACAGTGGTTAGCTCTGCCCCGTTGGGAGACATAATTCAAAATAGAGAAGCCACCAGCAGGATTGCTAAGTGGGCATTGGAGCTTGGACCTCTTAACCTGAAATACGTGCCTTGCATGGCGGCCAAGTCTCAAGCCTTGGTGGATTTTATAAATGACTGGACAGAGTATCAGGCGCCTGAGGAGAAGTCGAACAACACATACTGGACAATTCACTTTGACAGATCCAGACAACTGGAAGGATCAGGGGCTGGGGTTGTATTAACCTCTCTTAAAGGTGGCAAGTTTTGTTATGTGCTAAGGTTGATGTTTCCTTGTACTAACAATGCAGCTGAGTATGAAGCTTTACTTCATGGCCTCCGGGTGGATAAGGAGATGAACATGAGCCGGGTTCGATGTCTTGGCGACTCGGATCTCGTGGCCCAGCAAGTTTCAGGCACGTTGGATTCCAAGGACCCACGGATGGCGGCTTATCGTCAGGCGGTAGATATCATTGCTGGTCACTTCAAGGGGTATCAGGTGGATCATATTGATCGTCGCAGAAACGAGTCAACTGGCGCATTGTCAAGGCTAGGCTCCCAGCGTAAGCCAGTGCCACCTAACGTTTTCTTGGACGTGCTACATCACCCCTCAGTTAAGCTACCTTTAAAGGAAGACCTGGCTATACCTGACCCGGAGGGGCAGCTGGTGGTGGCTCTGCATGCTATCCCTAACTGGACGTTGCCTTACCTAGCGTACCTGACTTGTAGTGAGTTACCCAAGGATGAGACCTTGGCAAGACAAATCATCAGGCAATCTATGTCTATGACGATCATCAATGGTGAGTTACATAAGTGCAGTGTCACCGGCGTTTTTCAACGTTGTGTTTCACCTGAAGAAGGTAAAGAAATCTTGAATGAGATTCACGCTGGCGATTGTGGTCATCATGCCGGCTCAAAATCTCTGGTGGCCAAGGCTTTTCTACATGGTTTCTTATGGCTGACGGTTCTCAAGTGCGATGGATGTCAGAAGTTTGGGCGGCATGCTCACGTGCCAGCTCAGGAATTGCAAATGATTCCAGTTACCTGGCTGTTTGCGGTCTGGGGGCTTGATATGGTCGGGCCCTTCAAGAGATCCAAGGACAAGAAGACCCACCTCTTGGTGGCGGTGGACAAGTTTACCAAGTGGGTGGAGGCTGAGCCGGTCAGCAAGTGTGACGCGGATACGACGGTTCAGTTTGTCAGAAAATTGATCTACCGCTTTGGTTACCCTCATAGTATCATCACAGATAACGGTATGAACCAATCCAAGGGCGCTATGCAAGCATTCTTTGAAAGTGAGCACATCCGGCTTGACGTTTCTGCGGTTGCTCATCCACAATCCAATGGTGAGGCAGAGCGTGCTAACCAGGAGATCTTAAGAGGCATCAAGCCACGACTTATGGTTCCTCTATAGCGAACGCCGGGTTGTTGGGTAGAGGAGTTGTCATAAGTTTTATGGAGCATCAGAACTACTCCCAATAGATCAACAGGATATACGCCTTTCTTCATGGTTTATGGCGCAGAGGCCGTGTTACCAAGCGATATACGTCATGACTTGCCATGGGTGGCGGCTTACGTTCAGGCGGATAACTAGACAGCGCATCAGGAAGGCGACTTGGTGTGTTGGATGCTTTGGATGAAGAGCGTGATCTGGCGGCGGCTCAATCGGCGATTTATCAACAAGACATGCGTCGCTATCATAGTCGCAGAGTTAAGACCCGGGCGTTTCAAGAAGGCGACTTGGTGTTGCGTTTTATTCAAGATTAGACGGATGCGCACAAGCTATCTCCTCCATGGTAAGGACCTTTCGTGGTCAGCAGAAATCTCAACAACGGGTCATATTATCTCATTGATACGAGACGAGTCAAGCACTTCTGGGCAGGAGACCCACCGGCCGTGGAATATAGCTCATCTACGGCCTTACTATACTTGAGTCATTGTATATATATATATATATATATATATATATATAAAGTTAGCATCCCTGCAAGCCGGGGCCTCTGCCGTGTTACGTATCTCAGCTTGTGCAAAAGTTGTCTCCATCAACATGGTTATCTAGGGGCTTCTAACCCGCTAGGGTTCACCTTACACACCCTTTTGATCGGCTCTTCAGCCACCGTAAGGCGGGTTGTATACCCAAAACTTGACTCCGTGAACAAGGTCATTTGGGGGCTTCCAACCCATCGGGTTTAGCTTACACACCCTCTTGATCGGCTCTTCAGCCACCGTAAGGCGGGTTGTATACCCAAAAGTTGACTCCATCGACAAGGTCATTTGGGGGCTTCCGACCCACCGGGTTTAGCTTACACACCCTCTTGATCGGCTCTTCAGCCATCGCAAGTTTGAGTTAAACCTACCTGTATGTTGCTGCTGCTCTGCTATGTGCCCCGCCGAACTCTTGCCACTTAATCTCGATTAGAGACCCTGAGCTGTTCAAACATATTTGGCAGCCACTCTTGCTAGAGACCCTGTACTGGTCAAGGTTAAACCGGCAGCTCTTGTCACATGAGGGCCGGCTTACGGAAAGTGAGGAGAAACTCACCCATCTGCTGCCGACTCTCCGCTATGTGGCCTGTTCGTACTCTTAAACATTTACTCTTTTAAAAGACCCTGCACTGTTTAAGGTTCAAACAACAGATTTGTGTCACATGAGAGGTAGCTTATGGGCCCTAAGGGTACTCATGCCCTACTACGTCTCTTTCTGGTTTGTTGCACTCTTATTAGTTAATCTTGCCTAGAGACCCTGAGGCGTTCAAAGAAATTGATGGTCACTCTCGATAGAGACCCTGTACTATTAAAGAGTTTTAGTAGCAAGTCCACCCAGAAGAACCGGCACATGAGTTTTCGAAAAAGCAAGGCCAGGAAAGATTTAACATCTCCGGGTTGTGCTTTTTCAAACCGCCCTCACAGTGATGCATAACATATTCTGCTATTCGTTTTCACAGGTTTTATCTCTTAAGATAAGCCGCCATGAAGTCTGATGACAAGATATGAGTGAAACACAAAGCATCTAAAGATATATCAAGTTGTGCAGTTTCCTACGTGCACGATGGCACGATTCAGACAATCAAGGTTTTTTCTAAGCCTGTTACAAAGCTCTCCAAAGAGCCCAAAAATCAAGACTTAAGTTTTTGTACACTGCTAAAATTTTAGCGTGTCAAGGAGCTAGGTTATCCCACCGTAGGATTAACTTGTTCAGCCTGTCGGCGGGTCATCCCGTGGCGGGTCTTCGACCTCCTCGATTTGAAGATTGTCCATGTCCCAATTGCAGTTTGTTAATGCTTCAAACTGGGCCTCGTCAAAGAGGGGAGATGGGTGAATTTCAGGAGCAAATAGGTGCTTACGACGTGCAGGGACCAGGTCTCTGGCTTCAAAGGTAGGGCAGCGCGGCCGTTGGTTGTTTCGTCGTAAGCCGCCTGATATGGAACCAGGTCCGTTTCATCAACCAAGACGGAGGCAAGCCGCCGGGAGGCCTTAACGCACTTGGCATAATCATCTTTCATGAAATCTGAGCCATCGTCCTTCTTGGAAGGAAAGTCATTCATCATCTCTTTGGCAGTTAATTCTGGAGTGAAGGCCAGGGACCGACTCAGTGCAGCTATAGCTCCTTTTCTGGCGGTTGATCGCCTTATTTACTCCACCTGCTTGGGTAAAGTTGATAAGACCTCCAGGACGCCCTTCATAAATTTGGGGACATATTTGGCCGTCATCATAGCTTTGATGGTGCAAAGGGCCCCGCTATATAGTTGTTCCGTCAAAGTGTACACAACCTTCAGCTTTATGAGACTATCAGAAGATAGCCGGCGTCTCCTTTCGCCTGCAAAGAAAGGTCAAAGGTATAAGCCGCCCGGCGGGTGTTTACCTACTGATTTTTTTTGATTTGTATGCACTTACCAAAGATAGTAGCAATCATCTTGGAGATGTGATCCTTGAGGGTCTTCAGTTCTGCCGAGGCAAGGTTGAACCGGTCCTCTGCATCACTTGCACGCTTCACCAGGGTGGCTTGCTCCATTTCGACAGTTTTCTTATAGGCAAGGAATTCAGCTTGGAGTTTGCCAAGCTCTTCAACAGCCGCCCGCAGTTTTTCTTCTGTTATGGCCCTGGCGGTCTGTTGGGCTGACAGGTTATCCCTCAAGTCGGCCCGCTCAGATTCGACGGTGTTCAACGCTTCCTGCATTTCATAGATGAAAGGTCATCAACGATAAGTCGTTGGATGAAGTAACTCTTATAAAGTCCCAAGCACATTACAAGCAATATCCCTGGCACTTGGGGGCTAATGTCTGTGTTTTCAGTTTTAAGTCTACGATGAGAGTTTCGGCTCATCATTATCATAATGCTCCGGACTTGGGGGCTACACCGGGCGAAACTTCTTACATGTGAGAGATCTGGATCATCATTATCATAATGCTTCAGACTTGGGGGCTACAATTGGATCTATAACTAAGTACCGGTTCATATGCAATCTAACCTGGTACTTGGGAGTGGAAGGTTAAGCTTTGTATAACTGAATTGAAGGTTTGGAAGACCCGGCCTATTATTTGCAATATTAACCCGGCTCTTAGGGGCTAAGTACGGATATAAGGGAAAGATAGGAGATGGAGTATACCTCATATTTCTTCTTCATCAAGCCCACAAGCTTGCTCTCCATGTTGCGGCTGGCTGACAGGCGGTTCAGATAACCGACATGTAAATCTGCTGCAGTCATCTTCTCCAAAGAAGGGAATTCAAACTCAAGCTTTTCGGGAGAGTCAATGACAGCTTTGCTGGAATGCTTTGTCAGGGTATGGTGTGCTGGAGACTGATAACCCGTCCTAGTGATAGTGACATCAGGAAAAGGAGAATCTTTAGTAGAGGGCTTGGGCAGCTTAGGATCAGCCATGGGGCTATCAGAAGCCACCGAGTGATGGCCCGCCGGCTCTGAGGGCGAGGGAGATTGCTCAGGCATCTTTCTGCCAGCATCAGAAGGCTTGGCCAGAGAGTTGGACGGTTTAGCAATATCCGGCTGCTGAGTGGTTGGAGTAGCGGTAGACCCACCGGCTTTTTTGCATTTGGCTTGCGCCCTAAAAAAGCAAGGGGTCAAGGAGTCAGCACATAGTATAATGGTGATACAGGTAATATACACACAACAGAGATGAAAGCTTACTCTGGGTTGACCTTCGTGGGAGGAAGCTTGGACGTAGTTTAGTCGCCAAAGGAAGGAGGGGACTCCTACAAGTCAAATCAATGAGGCACAGTGATAAGACGACATTGCAGAAATATAAGACAAATATTGGGTTCATGTTAAGTACCTCGGTAGGACGCTTCCGTGGCGCCGGGGCGTTAGGTAAACCGGCCATGAGGTCCCCTGAGCCGGTACTCCGGGTCTGACGTCGAGAATCGTGTTGTTGATTTTTTAAGGAAAATTTGGGATCTAAGTAAGCGAGATGGTGCGAAAAAGGAAATTTTCGGACGACCCGCCGTATCTTCGGTTGGGGGATGTGTTCTGAGTCGGAAGAAAGATAGGTTACCTCAGGAGCGTTGGCATGGCTCGTTTCTGCCTCCTCCTGAGTAAAGATCATTGTCAGTAAGTTGTATACAAAGACGGCCAAGGAAATCTGGTTCTACCTCTGAGTCATCAAGCTCAAGCAAGTTTTGAGACGATGTTTTTTGCTTGCGGCCACGGGCATTACCCGCCTAAGACTTCTTCTTCGCAGGAGGAGTATATCTTTTCTTCTAGAAGCCAGAATTAGCCTGAAAGCAAGAGCCATCGAAAGAGGTTAAAGGTTGATATATATATATATAGTTAACATGAAGGTAAAAGAGATTTGAAAGCCGTCCTTACATCTGGGGTCGGGTTTGCGGCGCATAAAGGTTGTAACCCGACAGTACGGCAAGCCTCTTGGGGCTCACGGGTAAGTCCCTTGATGGAAGAAACAATGTTCTCTTCTGTCAGAGTGGTGTGATTGAAGCAGAGGGGGCCATTTGTGTTACCCGTATATTCACACATGAGACGGTCCCGCCAGCTCAGTGGCATGACCTTCCAGGAGAACCAATAACGGGTTAAGTCAATTCATGTCAGACCATTTGCCATGAGGGCTCTAATCTTGGCGAAGGCTGGAGCATACTTTGCTCGTGCTGAGGCCGACATTCGGTCTGGAAGTTCAGTCGTGGTGCAGAGCTGGGTAGGACGATAACCCGATAGTGGATGTTCTCCCTCTGGAGAAGTGTCTTTGCAATAAAACCAAGTTCTATTCCAATCCTTGGGGTCACTTGGCATTCGAACAGTTGGAAAAGCCATATCCCGTCTTCTTTGGATGGAGACTCCGCCAAGTTCTAAGCTTGGGCGAGCTGCCACTTCCGTCTGGCGGTTGACATAGAAAAAGTCGCGAAAGAGATCAACCGGAGGTTCTTCTTGTAAGCAAACTTCGCAAAGGACTTGGAAGTTGCACAAATTAGAGACAGAGCTGGCCGCGATGTCCTGAGGATGCAGCTTAAAGAAATGGAGGACGTCTCAGAAAAATTTAGATCCGGGCGGACTGAAACCGAGCGCAAGGTGGTCAGCAAAGATAACAATTTCACCCTCTTGAGGGATGTGTTTCTTTTCTGGACCCGGAACCCGCCAATGAATAACATTCTGAGCCGGCAAAGTTCCTACGTCTACAAAATCCTGCAGGAATTCTTCGGGGACCGCAGAGCCAACTCAATTATGAGAAGAAGACGCCCGAGACATGATGGCGGGTTGAGGCTGTGAAAAGTAGCAGTACGTGGCGGGTTAGAAAGTGATTAGACAACTAGGACGACTGACGAAATTAACACTATGATGCTAAGCCGCCGGTACAGTTTATTGGAAGAGACGAAAGTTTGGTGGCGGGTTAAGGTGGACAAGGCCGTGATGCAAAAATTGCTAAGGACCTATAGACAAGTTTTATGTGATAAACTGAAGCTGCAAGATCCACAAGCAAAGGAAAAAATTAGGTTTATTTCAACCCTAGCGAGTAATTGAGGAAGAACGAACAGTCTAGCGCAAGAAGAGGAAACAACTACAGATCTATGTTGGGCTATTGGTGACTTTACACGACTTGCCACAGTAAGAAGACAAACATCACAAGATCTAAGAGATTGCTCATCGGTTGGCATTACGGAAAGAGATTGCGCACTAATGGGGCCAATGAACTCGACGAGGTTTTGAAGTGCTAAGATACAGATCTGAGGGAGGAGGAAAGACATACCTGGAAGGATGCGATGGACACGGGCAAAAGTCTGGATCGTTCAGGTTGATGCAGCGGCCTGGGTTGATGACGGCGACAAAGCTTCACCAGCGCGATGGAGCTCGGGAGCATTGGCGTCGAGAGGAAGAAGAAGAAGTGGGGGCGGCAGAGAAAAATGAAAGGACCCCTTGCGGTCCTATTTAAGAGGCTAGAAGGCCAAATGGGCATGGGAATCAAGGCGACCGATACTGACCGACTGAGACGGATGCCTCGATCTTTGGGCCGACCGTTTAATGATAGGATCCGCGGCATACGTCACAGAATCTTTTCAAAGTAAATGAAGGTGACGTCAGGGTTATGTGTTTTCTTTCCCTTTCAGGTGACAAGAGTGTGAGACTCGCCGCAAGTTAAAAGATGAAGATTGACATGAGCAGGCTCAAATCAACCTAGGGCCTAATGTTGGGGACATAATCCCGTGGTAAGACCCGCCCACGAGGGGTCGGATCATGCCTAGCGGCTCATAATGAAGACCTATAAGATGGTCCAAGACAAAGGCCCAGACAAAGATGGTATGAAGACCCGGGCGGTTAAGCCGCCCGGAGAAGGCTTGCCCAAGATGGCAAGGCGGCTTAGAGACAGGATTGACTACATTGTAAGAGTCGGTGTAGGACTCGTGTAACCTAGGGCCTCGACCTCCTATATAAAGGTGAGACCCCGGGGCGGCTTAGACAGAAACCAATCAATCGAGAACTAGGTCAAGCAAATCCGCTCCCTTGTAATCGATACTCCAATCAGTACAACACAAGCATGACGTAGGCTTTTACCTCTTCTTGAGGGGCTGAACCTGGGTAAACTCATGTCCCTCGTCTCGACCAAACCCTTCGAGTCCACCACCTTAGCAATGGCTTCGAACCTAAGTCTTCGGACATCTGCTGTGACAAAACCACGACAGAAGTCGTATGGAATAGTCAAGGTTGCTACTTCGTGGACCCTTATGGGTGGAGCCCTCCGTGGACTCTCGTGACCGTTACCCTCCGTGGGTTGAAGACTCCATAAACATGGACGTACGATAGCACCACCTATCGGAACCATGGAAAAATCCTTGCGTCTCCTATTGCGTTTGATATACCTATCCCATCTCTTTACTTCATGTGCTATGTCTTTACTTTTCGCTGCCATATTTTTACACATGCATGTGTAGGGCTGTTAGACTTGCTAGACTTGTTAAAATCTGCCAACCAATTAACTCATGGATGGCAAGACAGTTGCTGCTCCAGTGAAGCAACCCAAAGTTGAACCCAAACCCGAGACTAAGTGCTTCTATGATGAGGAGAGCGGTCGTTGAAGCGGAACAATCCTAGATACTTGGTAGATAAGAAGGCTGGCAACGTCGACAGAAGTATATTTTGATATACGTGCTATTGATATGTACCTTGCTAGTACTCCTGTAGCACCTGGGTATTGGATACCGGTTTGGTTGCTAAATGTTAGTAACTCGAAATAAAAGCTACAGAATAAACGGAGACTAGCTAAGTGTGTGGTGACGATGTGTGTTCGAAATGTTTCCAAGGTTGATGTGATCAACATCGCACGCTCTCTCTACCTTCGGGATTAGTGACAAACCTAAATAAATGTTATTTGGTGTTTGCGTTAAGCATGAACATGATTATATCGTGTTTATTGCAATATGGTTATTCATTTAAGTGAGAGAATAATGGTTATTCTGTTTACATGAATAATACCTTCAATGGTCATGCACCCAATGAGAATGGTTTGTTGAATCTTGATCACAGTAATACACATGTTCATAACATTGATGCCAAAAGATGAAAAGTTAATAATGATAGTACCACATACGTGTGGCACTGCCGCTAAATGTCATATTGGTATAAATCGCATGAAGAAACTCCATGCTGATGGATCTTTGGACCCATTCGGTTTCGAATCGATTGAGACATGCGGACCATGCCTCTTGGGCAAGATGACTAAAGACCCTGTTTTCAGTTTGATGGAGCGGGCTAGTAACTTATTGGAAGTAATACATGTTGATGTATGCGATCCAATGAGTGTTGTAGCGTGCAGTGGATATCATTATTTTTTTACCTTCACTCATGATTTGACTATATATGAGTATATTTGCTTAATGAAACACAAGTCTAAAATGAAAAGTTCAAACATATTCAGAGTGAAGTTTAATATCATCATGACAAGAAGATAAAAATGTCTATGATACGATCGTGGAGGTGAATATCTGAGTTACGAGTTTGGCATACAACTTTAGATAATGTGAAGGTTGTTTCACAACTCACGCCACTTGGAACACCATAGTGTGATGGTGTGTTCGAACGTCATAGTCATGCTCTATTGGATATGGTGCGTACTATGATGTCTCTTATCGTTTTGCCAATATCATTTTGGGGTTATGCATTAGAGACAACTACATTCACTTTAAAAGGGGCACCATCTAAGTCCGTTGAGATGACACCCTATCAATTTTGGTTTGGCATAAACCTAAGCTGTCATTTCTTAAGGTTTGGGGCTGCGACGCTTATGTGAAAAACGGTTTTCACCTAATGAGCTCGAACCCAAAGTAGAAAAATGCATCTGCATAGAATACCCTAACGTAACAGTTGGGTGAACCTTCTATCTTAGATCCAAGCACAAAATGTTTGTTGCTAAAACGGTTCCTTTCTCGAGAAAGAGTTTCTCTCGAAAGAATTGAGTAGGAGGAAGATATAACTTGATGAGGTTGTTGAACCTTTGTTTCAACCAGAAAGTAGCGCAGCGCAGAAAGATGTTTCTATTGAGCCTACGTTAGTTTAAGAGGAAGTTAATGATGATGATCATGAAACTTCGGATCAAGTTACTATCGGACCTCGTAGGTCGACAAGGACGCGTACTGCTCTTGAGTGGACGACTGTTGGAAATATGCCCTAGAGGCAATAATAAAATGGTTATTATTGTATTTCCTAGTTCATGATAATTGTCTATTATTCATGCTACAATTGTGTTAACCAGAAACCGTAATACACGTGTGAATACATAGACCATCGCATGTCCCTAGTGAGCCTCTAGTTGGCTAGCTCGTTGATCAATAGATGGTCACGGTTTCATGACCATGGACATTGGATGTCGTTGATAACGGGATCACATCATTAGGAGAATGATGTGATGGACAAGACCCAATCCTAAGCATAGCACAAGATCGTGTAGTTCGTATGCTAAAGCTTTTCAATGTCAAGTATCATTTCCTTAGACCATGAGATTGTGTAACTCCCGGATACCGTAGGAATGCTTTGGGTGTGCCAAACGTCACAACGTAACTGGGTGGCTATAAAGGTACGCTACGGGTATCTCCGAAAGTGTCTGTTGGGTTGACACGAATCAAGACTGGGATTTGTCACTCCGTGTGACGGAGAGGTATCTCTGGGCCCACTCGGTAAGACATCAGCATAATGAGCTCAATGTGACTAAGGAGTTAGCCACGGGATGATGTGTTACGGAACGAGTAAAGAGACTTGCCGGTAACGAGATTGAACAAGGTATGGCGATACCGACGATCGAATCTCGGGCAAGTACCATACCGATAGACAAAGGGAATTGTATACGGGATTGATTGAATCCCTGACATCGTGGTTCATCCGATGAGATCATCGTGGAGTACGTGGGAGCCAACATGGGTATCCAGATCCCGCTGTTGGTTATTGGCCGGAGAGGTGTCTCGGTCATGTCTACGTGTCTCCCGAACCCGTAGGGTCTACACACTTAAGGTTCGATGACGCTAGGGTTATAGGGAAAAGGTATACGTGATTACCGAAGGTTGTTCGGAGTCCCGGATGAGATCCCGGACGTCACGAGGAGCTCCGGAATGGTCCGGAGGTAAAGATTGATATATAGGAAGTCCAGTTTTGGTCACCGGAAAGTTTTCGGGCTCATCGGTAGTGTACCGGGAGTGCCGGGAGGGTGCCGGAGGACCCCCGGGAGGGGTGTGACGACCAAAGGACCACATGGGCTGTTAGATAAAGTGTGCCAGCCCTTATTGGGCTGGGCAAGACTTTTGCTAAAGGCCCATGCGGCTGGAGATAAGGAGATAAGGCAAAAAGGATTTAAAAGGAGGAGATCCACCTCCCTTGTGGGAGGTGGACTCTCCCTTTAATTCAGCCGGCCATCTCCTCTTTGGAGTAGAGGCCAAGCCAGCCCTCCACGTACCTCCTCCTATATATACTTGAGGTTTTGGATGTTTTGAGACAGGATTTGATCTCTCTCTCTCACGGCGAAGCCCTACCTCTCTTCTTCCTCCTCCGCAGCGCTTAGGCGAAGCCCTGTCGGAATACCTTGCTACTCCACCACCACCACGCCGTCGTGCTGCTGTTGGAGCCCTTCCCCAACCTCTCCTTCCTCCTTGCTGGATCAAGGTGTTGGAGACGTCACCGGGCTGCACGTGTGTTGAACGCGGAGGTGCCGTCCGTTCGGCACTTGATCGGATCTACCGCGATCTGAATCGCTGCGAGTACGACTCCATCAACCGCGTTCTTGTAACGCTTCCGCTTAGCGATCTTCAAAGGTATGAAGATGCAATCTCTCCCCTCTTGTTGCTGGTTTCTCCATAGATAGATCTTGGTGAACGTAGGAAAATTTTGATTTACTACTACGTCTCCCTACAGTGGCATCATGAGCTAGGTCTATGCGTAGAATCTATGCACGAGTAGAACACAAAGCAGTTGTGGGCGTCGAGTTTGTTAATTTGCTTGCCGCTACTAGTCTTATCTTGATTCGGCGGTATTGTGGGATGAAGCGGCCCGGACCAACTTTACACGTACGCTTACGTGAGACCGGTTCCACCGCCTGACATGCACTAGATGCATAAGGTGGCTAGCGGGTGTCTGTCTCTCCTACCTTAGTCGGATCGGATTCGATGAAAAGGGTCCTTATGAAGGGTAAATAGCAATTGGCAAATCACGTTGTGGTGTTGACGTAGGTAAGAAACGTTCTTGCTAGTAACCTATAGCAGCCACGTAAAAACTTGCAACTACAAATTAGAGGACGTCTAACTTGTTTTTGCAGCATGTGCCTTGTGATGTGATATGGCCAAAGGATGTGATGTGATGCATTGTGATGTATGAATTGATCATGTTCTTGTAATAGGATTCACGACTTGCATGTCGACGATTATGACAACCGGCAGGAGCCATAGGAGTTGTCTTATTTATTGTATGACCTGCGTGTCAATCATAAACGCCATGTAATTACTTTACTTTATTGCTAAGCGTTAGCCATAGTAGTAGAAGTAATAGTTGGCGAGACAACTTCATGAAGACACAATGATGGAGATCATGATGATGGAGATCATGGTGTCGTGCCGGTGACAGTGATGATCATGGTGCCCCGAAGATGGAGATCATAGGAGCAAAATGATATTGGCCATATCATGTCACTATATTGATTGCATGTGATGTTTATCATGTTTACATCTTATTTGCTTAGAACGACGGTAGTAAATAAGATGATCTCTCAATAAAATTTCAAGAGAAGTGTTCACCCTAACTGTGCACCGTTGCTAAGGATCGTTGTTCCGAAGCACCACGTGATGATCGGGTGTGATAGGTTCTAACGTTCGCATACAACGGGTGTAAGCCAGATTTACACACGCGAAACACTTAGGTTGACTTGACGAGCCTAGCATGTACAGACATGGCCTCGGAACACGGAAGACCGAAAGGTCGAACATGAGTCGTATAGAAGATACGATCAACATGAAGATGTTCACCATGGATGACTAGTCCGTCTCACGTGATGATCGGACACGGGCTAGTTGACATGGATCATGTATCACTTGGAAGACTAGAGAGATGTCTGTCTAAGTGGGAGTTCATTAATTTGATTAAATGAACTTAATTATCATGAACTTAGTCTAAAATTGTCTTTACAATCTATGATGTAGATCCAATGGCCAACGCGAATGTCACCCTCAATTTCAACGCGTTCCTAGAGAAAACCAAGCTGAAAGATGATGGAAGCAACTATGCGGACTGGGTCCGTAGCTTGAGGATCATCCTCATAGCTTCCAAGAGATTGTATGTCCTAGATGCACCGCTAGGTGACGCACCCGTTCTCCCAGCGGAACAAGATGTTATGAACACTTGGCAATCACGCTGCGATGATTACTCCCTTGTTCAATGCGGCATGCTTTACAGTCTAGAACCGGGGCTCCAAAAGCGTTTTGAGCAACACGGAGCATATGAGATGTTCCAGGAGCTGAAACTGGTTTTTCAAGCTCATGCCCGGGTCGAGAGATATGATGTCTCCGACAAGTTCTTTAGCTGTAAGATGGAGGAGCATAGTTCTGTCAGTGAGCACATCCTCAAGATGTCTGGGCTACACAGCCGCTTGACTCAGCTGGGGGTTAATATCCCGGATGACTCGGTCATTGACAGAATCCTCCAGTCGCTTCCACCTAGCTTCAAGAGCTTTGTGATGAACTACAACATGCAAGGTATGGAGAAGTCCATTCCTGAGTTGTACTCGATGCTGAAATCAGCGGAGGTCGAGATCAAAAAGGAGCATCAAGTGTTGATGGTGAATAAGACCACTAGTTTCAAGAAAGGCAAGGGTAAGAAGAACTTCAAGAAGGACGGCAAAGCTGTTGCCGCGCCCGGTAAGCAAGTTGCCGGGAAGAAGAAGAAAAATGGACCCAAGCCTGAGACTGAGTGCTTTTATTGCAAGGGTACCGGTCACTGGAAGCGGAACTGCCCCAAGTATTTAGCGGATAAGAAGGACGGCAACATTAAAGGTATATGTGATATACTTGTTATTGATGTGTACTTGACCAGCGCTCGTAGTAGCTCCTGGGTATTTGATACCGGTGCAGTTGCTCACATTTGTAACTCCAAGCAGGAGCTGCGGAATAAGCGGAGGCTGGCCAAGGATGAGGTGACGATGCGTGTCGGGAATGGTTCCAAGGTCGATGTGATCGCCGTCGGCACGTTACCTCTACATCTACCTTTGGGATTAGTTTTAAACCTTAATAATTGTTATTTAGTACCAGCTTTGAGCATGAACATTGTATCTGGATCTCGCTTGATGCGAGATGGCTACTCATTTAAATCCGAGAATAATGGTTGTTCTATTTATATGAGAGAAATGTTTTATGCTCATGCCCCGCTGGTCAATGGTTTATTTTTGATGAATCTCGAACGTGATGTTACACATGTCCATAGTGTGAGTACCAAAAAGTGTAAAGTTGATAACGATAGTCCCACTTACATGTGGCACTGCCGTCTTGGCCATATTGGTGTCAAACGCATGAAGAAGCTCCATGCTGATGGAATTTTGGAGTCACTTGATTTCGAATCATTTGACACATGCGAACCATGCCTCATGGGCAAGATGACCAAGACTCCGTTCTCCGGAACAATGGAGCGAGCAACTGACTTGTTGGAAATAATACATACCGATGTATGCGGTCCAATGAGCGTCGAGGCTCGCGGTGGCTACCGTTATGTTCTCACCCTCACTGATGACTTGAGTAGATATGGTTATGTCTACTTAATGAAACACAAGTCTGAAACTTTTGAAAGGTTCAAGGAATTTCAGAGTGAGGTCGAGAATCAACGTGACAGGAAAATAAAATGCCTACGATCTGATCGTGGCGGAGAATATTTAAGTCACGAGTTTGGCACGCACCTTAGGAAATGTGGAATTGTTTCACAACTCACGCCGCCCGGCACACCCCAGCGAAATGGTGTGTCTGAACGTCGTAATCGCACTCTATTGGATATGGTGCGATCTATGATGTCTCTTACCGACTTACCGCTATCATTTTGGGATATGCATTAGAGACTGCCGCATTCACTTTAAATAGGGCACCGTCTAAATCCGTTGAGACGACACCGTATGAATTGTGGTTTGGAAAGAAACCTAAGCTGTCGTTTCTAAAAGTTTGGGGATGCGATGCTTATGTGAAGAAACTTCAACCTGAGAAGCTCGAACCCAAAGCGGAAAAGTGCGTCTTCATAGGATATCCCAAGGAGACTATTGGGTATACCTTCTACCTACGATCCGAAGGCAAAGTCTTTGTTGCCAAGAATGGATCCTTTCTCGAGAAAGAGTTTCTCTCGAAAGAAGTAAGTGGGAGGAAAATAGAACTTGATGAGGAAATTGTACCTCCACTCGAACCGGAGAGTAGCGTAGCACAGGAAGTTGTTTCTGTGGAGCCTACACCGGCTAGAGAGGAAGTTAATGATGATGATCATGAAACTTCAGATCAAGTTGCTATTCGAAGGTCCACCAGGACACGTTCCGCACCAGAGTGGTACGGCAATCCTGTCCTAGAGATCATGTTGTTGGACAACGGTGAACCTTCGAACTATGAAGAAGCGATGGCGGGCCCGGATTCCAACAAATGGCTTGAGGCCATGAAATCCGAGATAGGATCCATGTATGAGAACAAAGTATGGACTTTGGTGGACTTGCCTAATGATAAGCAAGCCATTGAAAACAAATGGATCTTTAAGAAGAAGACTGACGCGGACGGTAATGTCACCGCCTATAAAGCTCGGCTTGTCGCTAAGGGTTATCGACAAGGTCAAGGAGTTGACTACGATGAGACTTTCTCACCCGTAGCGATGCTAAAGTCAGTCCGAATCATGTTAGCAGTTGCCGCATTTTATGATTATGAGATCTGGCAAATGGACGTCAAAACGGCATTCCTTAATGGCTTCCTCAAGGAAGAACTGTATATGATGCAGCCGGAAGGTTTTGTCGATCCTAAAGATGCTAACAAGGTGTGCAAGCTCCAGCGCTCCATCTATGGGCTGGTGCAAGCATCTCGGAGTTGGAACATTCGCTTTAATGAGGTGATTAAAGCGTTTGGGTTTGTACAGGTTTATGGAGAACCTTGTATTTACAAGAAAGTGAGTGGGAGCTCTATAGCATTTCTTATACTGTATGTGGATGACATGCTGATAATGGGAAATAATATAGAACTCTTGGAAAGTATCAAGGCCTACTTGAATAAGTGTTTTTCAATGAAGGACCTTGGAGAAGCTGCTTACATATTAGGTATTAAGATCTATAGAGATAGATCGAAACGCCTCATTGGTCTTTCACAAAGCACATACCTTGAAAAGATATTGAAGAAGTTCAATATGCATCAGTCCAAGAAGGGGTTCTTGCCTGTGTTGCAAGGTGTGAGATTGAGTACGACTCAATGCCCGACCACGGCAAAGGATAGAGAAGAGATGAGTGTCATCCCCTATGCTTTAGCCATAGGCTCTATCATGTATGCCATGCTGTGTACCAGACCTGATGTGAACCTTGCCATAAGTTTGGTAGGGAGGTACCAAAGTGATCCCGGAGCGGAACACTAGACAGCGGTCAAGAATATCCTGAAGTACCTGAAAAGGACAAAGGACATGTTTCTCACATATGGAGGTGCCGAAGAGCTCGTCGTAAAGGGTTACGTCGACGCTAGCTTCGACACAGATCCGGACGACTCTAAGTCGCAAACCGGATACGTGTATATTTTGAATGGAGGGGCAGTCAGCTGGAGTAGCAGCAAGCAAAGCGTCGTGGCGGCATCTACATGTGAAGCGGAGTACATAGCTGCTTCGGAAGCAGCAAAGGAGGGAGTCTGGATGAAGGAGTTCATCACCGACCTAGGAGTGATTCCAAATGCGTCGGGCCCGATGACTCTACTCTGTGACAACACTGGAGCTATTGCCCTTGCGAAGGAGCCCAGGTTTCACAAGAAGACAAGACACATCAAGCGCCGTTTCAACTCCATCCGTGATTACATTCAGGAGGGAGACATAGATATTTGTAAAGTGCATACGGATCTGAATGTCGCAGATCCGTTGACTAAACCTCTCTCACGAGCAAAACATGATCAACACCAGAACGCTATGGGTGTTCGATTCATCACAATGTAACTAGATTATTGACTCTAGTGCAAGTGGGAGACTGTTGGAAATATGCCCTAGAGGCAATAATAAAATGGTTATTATTGTATTTCCTAGTTCATGATAATTGTCTATTATTCATGCTACAATTGTGTTAACCAGAAACCGTAATACACGTGTGAATACATAGACCATCGCATGTCCCTAGTGAGCCTCTAGTTGGCTAGCTCGTTGATCAATAGATGGTCACGGTTTCATGACCATGGACATTGGATGTCGTTGATAACGGGATCACATCATTAGGAGAATGATGTGATGGACAAGACCCAATCCTAAGCATAGCACAAGATCGTGTAGTTCGTATGCTAAAGCTTTTCAATGTCAAGTATCATTTCCTTAGACCATGAGATTGTGTAACTCCCGGATACCGTAGGAATGCTTTGGGTGTGCCAAACGTCACAACGTAACTGGGTGGCTATAAAGGTACGCTACGGGTATCTCCGAAAGTGTCTGTTGGGTTGACACGAATCAAGACTGGGATTTGTCACTCCGTGTGACGGAGAGGTATCTCTGGGCCCACTCGGTAAGACATCAGCATAATGAGCTCAATGTGACTAAGGAGTTAGCCACGGGATGATGTGTTACGGAACGAGTAAAGAGACTTGCCGGTAACGAGATTGAACAAGGTATGGCGATACCGACGATCGAATCTCGGGCAAGTACCATACCGATAGACAAAGGGAATTGTATACGGGATTGATTGAATCCCTGACATCGTGGTTCATCCGATGAGATCATCGTGGAGTACGTGGGAGCCAACATGGGTATCCAGATCCCGCTGTTGGTTATTGGCCGGAGAGGTGTCTCGGTCATGTCTACGTGTCTCCCGAACCCGTAGGGTCTACACACTTAAGGTTCGATGACGCTAGGGTTATAGGGAAAAGGTATACGTGATTACCGAAGGTTGTTCGGAGTCCCGGATGAGATCCCGGACGTCACGAGGAGCTCCGGAATGGTCCGGAGGTAAAGATTGATATATAGGAAGTCCAGTTTTGGTCACCGGAAAGTTTTCGGGCTCATCGGTAGTGTACCGGGAGTGCCGGGAGGGTGCCGGAGGACCCCCGGGAGGGGTGTGACGACCAAAGGACCACATGGGCTGTTAGATAAAGTGTGCCAGCCCTTATTGGGCTGGGCAAGACTTTTGCTAAAGGCCCATGCGGCTGGAGATAAGGAGATAAGGCAAAAAGGATTTAAAAGGAGGAGATCCACCTCCCTTGTGGGAGGTGGACTCTCCCTTTAATTCAGCCGGCCATCTCCTCTTTGGAGTAGAGGCCAAGCCAGCCCTCCACGTACCTCCTCCTATATATACTTGAGGTTTTGGATGTTTTGAGACAGGATTTGATCTCTCTCTCTCACGGCGAAGCCCTACCTCTCTTCTTCCTCCTCCGCAGCGCTTAGGCGAAGCCCTGTCGGAATACCTTGCTACTCCACCACCACCACGCCGTCGTGCTGCTGTTGGAGCCCTTCCCCAACCTCTCCTTCCTCCTTGCTGGATCAAGGTGTTGGAGACGTCACCGGGCTGCACGTGTGTTGAACGCGGAGGTGCCGTCCGTTCGGCACTTGATCGGATCTACCGCGATCTGAATCGCTGCGAGTACGACTCCATCAACCGCGTTCTTGTAACGCTTCCGCTTAGCAATCTTCAAAGGTATGAAGATGCAATCTCTCCCCTCTCGTTGCTGGTTTCTCCATAGATAGATCTTGGTGAACGTAGGAAAATTTTGATTTACTACTACGTCTCCCTACAACGACAACCCTGTCTTAGAGGTCATGTTGTTGGACAATGATGAACCTAAGAGCTATGGAGAAGCGATGATGGTCCCGGATTCCGACAAATGGTTAGAGGCCATGAAATCCGAGAAAGGATCCATGTATGAAAACCAAGTATAGACTTTGGTAGACTTTCCCGTTGGATGGCAGGTCATTGAGTACAAATGGACCTTCAAGATGAAGACAGACGCTGATGGTAAATGTCACCATTTATAAAGCTCGACTTGTCTCCAAGAAGTTTCCGACAAGTTCAAGGAGTTGACTGCGATGAGACTTTATCACTCGTAGAGATGCTAAAGTCTGTTGGAATTATGTTAGCAGTTGCTGCATTTTTCAATTATGAAATCCGGTAGTTGGATGTCAAAACATCGTTTCCTTAACGGTTTACTTGAGGAAAGGTTGTATGTGATACAACTGTTGGAAATATGCCCTAGAGGCAATAATAAATTAGTTATTATCATATTTCCTTGTTCTGATAATCGTTTATTATCCATGCTATAATTGTATTGATCGGAGACTTAAATGCATGTGTGGATACATAGACAAAACCATGTCCCTAGTATGCCTCTAATAGACTAGCTCGTTGATCAAAGGATGGTTAAGGTTTCCTAGCCATGGACATGAGATGTCATATGATAACGGGATCACATCATTGGGAGGATGATGTGATGGACAAGACCCAAATTACAAACGTAGCATATGATCGTGTCAGTTTATTGCTGCTGTTTTCTGCATGTCAAGTATATGTTCCTATGACCATGAGATCATGCAACTCATGGATATCGGAGGAGTGCCTTGTGTGTATCAAACGTCGCAACGTAACTGGGTGACTATAAAGGTGCTCTACAGGTATCTTCGATGGTGTCTGTTGAGTTGGCATGGATCGAGACTGGGATTTTTTACTCGGTGTGACGGAGAGGTATCTCGGGGCCCACTCGGTAATGCAACATCACACTAAGCCTTGCAAGCAATGTGACTAATTGTTAGTTGCGGGATCTTGTATTACGGAACAAGTAAAGAGACTTGCCAGTAATGAGATTGAACTAGGTATGGAGATACCAACGATCAAATCTCGGGCAAGTAACATACCGAAGAACAAAGGGAACGTTATACGGGATTAACTGAATCCTTGACATAGAGGTTCGACCGATAAAGATCTTCGTAGAATATGTAGGAACCAATGTGGACGTCCAGGTCCCGCCATTGGTTATTGACCGTAGAGGTGTCTCGGTCATGTCTACATAGTTCTCGAACCCGAAGGGTCTGCACACTTAAGGTTTGGTGACATTTCGGTAGTGTAGAGTTATGTATGGTGGTGACCGAAGGTTGTTTGGAGACCCGGATGAGATCCCGGACGTCATGAGGAGCTCCGGAATGGTCCGGAGGTAAAGATTCATATATAGGAATTCCCGGTTTGGTCGCCGGAAAAGTTTCAGGCTCATCGGTAGTGTACCGGGAGTGCCGGGAGTGTACCGGGAGACCTCCGGGAGGGGTATTTCGACCCTAGAGGGTCCATGGGCTGTGGGAGAATAATAACCAGCCCTTAGTGGGCTGGTGGAACAGCCACAAAAGTCCCATGGTGCAGGAGAAGAAAAGTCTAAAGGAAAAGTGGAAAACCAGCCAATAGGGAGCAATCCTAGTCCAACTAGGATTGGAGGAGAAGTAGGATTCCTCTCCTCCTTGGCGCACAAGGCTGGTTGGCTGCCTTGTGCGCCAGCCCCTCTTCCGCTCCTCTCCTCCTATATATACTAGTGGAATAGAGGGTTTTTGCACAGATTTTACGGCCACGTGCTACCCGTTTCACCGGTGCTCCTCTAGATCGGATTTCTGCAGCGCTTAGGCGAAGCCCTGCCGGAATTGCTCCACCACCACCATCATCGGAGCGTCATCATGCTGCCAGTGAACTCTCTCTCCTCTCCACCTCCTCTTGCTGTATCAAGATGGTGGAGATCGTCATCAAGCTGCACATGTGCGGAACGCGGAGGTGCCGTCCGTTCGGCGCTAGATCGGAAGGACCGTGATCGAGATCGCGAGACAGTTCATGATGTGATCGCGGAACAGATCGTGATGAGTTCGCGGGACAGATCGTGATCAAGATCATGAGACGGATCGTGATGAGATCGCGGGACGGATCGCGATGTGTTCGCGAGACGGATCATGATTGGATCGCGGGACGGATCGTGATGAGATCGCGGGACGCTCGGCGATTTGGATCGCGAAGAAGTTCGACTACACCAACCGCGTTTCTTAACGCTTCCCGCTTAGCGATCTACAAGGGTACGTAGATCCACTCTCCCTCTCGTAGATGCTCATCACCATGGATAGGTTTGCGTGTGCGTAGGAATTTTTTTGTTTCCCATGAGACGTTCCCCAACAGTGGCATCATGAGCTAGGTTGATGGTTCGATGAGATCTCGAGTAGAACACAAAAGGTTTGTGGGCGTTGATGCTTAGATTGCTTCCTCCATTGGTCGTATTTTGGTCCAGCGGGATTGTGAGATGAAGCGGCCCGGACCAACATTACTCGTACGCTTACGAGAGACCGGTTCCCTCGACGCAACTTGTTGCCTAGATGGCTTGCGGGTGACAGTTTCTCTCACTTTAGTTGGATCGGATCCGACAAAGGCGGTCCTTGAGAAGGTTGAAAAGAAACTAGTGTATCACCGTTGTGGTTTATGCGTAGGTGAGAATCGTTCTTGCTAGATACCCGTAGCAGCCACGTAAAACATGCAACAACAATTAGAGGACGTCTAACTTGTTTTTGCAGGGTATGTTGTGATGTGATATGGCCAATTACATGATGAGATATATGTGATGTATGAGATGATCATGTGATGTATAGATTATCACGACTTGCATGTCGATGAGTACGGCAACTGGCAGGAGCCATAGGGTTGTCTTTAATTATTGTATGACCTGCGTGCCAATCATTAAGCGCTATGTAATGCTTTACTTTATCGCTACGGTAACAATAGTAGTAGAAGCATGCAGGGCGTGACAAACCCGATGGCGACACGTTGATGGAGATCAAGATGATCGAGATCATGGTGTCATGCCGGTGACGATGGAGATCATGCCGGTGATATCATGATGGAGATCAAAAGCACAAGTTCATGGCCATATCATGTCACTTATGATTTGCATGTGATGTTAATCCTTTTTATGCACCTTGTTTTGCTTAGGACGACGATAGCATTATAAGGTGATCCCTCGCTTAATTTCAAGATAAATTGTGTTCTCCCCGAGTGTGCACCGTTGCGAAAGTTCGTCGTGTTGAGACACCACGTGATGATCGGGTGTGATAGACTCTACGTTCACATACAACGGGTGCAAGCCAGATTTGCACGTGCAGAACACTCGGGTTAAACTTGAAGAGCCTAGCATGTACAGACATGGCCTCAGAACACTAGAGACCGAAAGATTGAACATGAGTCATATAGTAGATATGATCAACATAATGATGTTCACCATTGCAGCCACCTCAACTCACGTGATGATCGGACTTGAGTTGGTGAATTTGGATCATGTATCACTCGAATGATCGGAGGGATTTCAATTTGAGTGGGAGTTCTTAAGTAATATGATTAATTGAACTCATTTATCATGAACATAGTCAATAGTGTCTTTGCAAATTATGTTGTAGATTACTAGCTCGCGCTGTAGCTCCCTTAAATTTTTATATGTTCCTAGAGAAATAGAGTTGAAAGATGTTGGTAGCAATATTGCGGACTGGGTCCGTGATCTGAGGATTGTCCTCATTGCTGCACAGAAGGCTTATGTCCTTAATGCACCGCTCGGTGCGCCACCCCCTCTAGCGTCGTCTGTAGATGTTGTGAACATCTGACAGGCACGTTTCGATGACTACTTGATAGTTTAGTGCGTCATGCATTACGGCTTAGAATTGAGGCTCCGAAACATTTTGAACGTCACGGAACATATGAGATGTTCTAGGAGCAGAGATTGTGATCTCAGGCTCGTGCCTGTGTTGCGAGATATGAGATCTCCAACAAGATTCTTTGCCTGTAAGATGAAGGAGAATAGCTCAATCGTTGAGCATGTACTCAGATTGTCTGGGTACTACAATCGCTTGAATCAAGTGGGAGTTGATCTTCCAGATAAGATATTGATTGATATAGTTCTCCAAGTCACTGTCACTAAAACTACTAGAACTTAGTGATGAACTATAAAACACCAGGGATAGAAGTATTGATCCCTGAGCTGTTCGCAATGTTTGACACCGCGAAGGTAGAAATCAAGAAGGAGCGTCAAGTGTTGATGGTTAATCAAACCACTAGTTTCGAGAAGGGAAAGAGCAAGGAGGGAAACTTCATGGATAGCAAGTCAGTTGCTGCTCTAGTGAAGCAACCCAAAGTTGAACTCAAACCCGAGACTAAGTGCTTCTGTTATGAGGCGAGCGGTCGCTGAAGCGGAACAACCCTAGATACTTGGTAGATAAGAAGGCTGGCAACATTGACAGAAGTATATTTGATATACGAGTTATTGATGTGTACCTTGCTAGTACTCCTAGTAGCACCTGGGTATTGGATACCGGTTCGGTTGCTAAATGTTAGTAACTCGAAATAAAAGCTACGGAATAAACGGAGAACTAGCTAAGGGTGAGGTGATGATATGTGTTGGAAATGTTTCCAAGGTTGATGTGATCAACATCGCACGCTCTCTCTACCTTCAGGATTAGTGACGAACCTAAATAAATGTTATTTGGTGTTTTGCGTTGAGCATGAACATGATTAGATCATGTTTATTGCATTACGGTTATTCATTTAAGTTAGAGAATAATGGTTATTCTGTTTACATGAATAATACCTTCAATGGTCATGCACCCAGTGAGAATGGTTTGTTGAAATCTTGATCGTAGTAATACACATGTTCATAACACTGATGTCAAAAGATACAAAGTTAATAATGATAGTACCACATACTTGTGGCACTGCCGCTAAATGTCATATTGGTATAAAGCGCATGAAGAAACTCCATGCTGATGGATCTTTGGACTCATTCGATTTCGAATCGGTTGAGACATGTGAACCATGCCTCTTGGGCAAGATGACTAAAAACCCCGCTGGATGGAGCTGGCAAGTGATTCATTGGAAATGATACATGTTGATGTATGCAATCCAGTGAGTCTTGTAGCATGCAGTGGATATCGTTATTTTTCTTACCTTCACTGATGATTTGAGTAGATATAGTGTATATTTACTTAATGAAACACAAGTCTGAATCGTTTGAAAGGTTCAAGAAAATTCAGAGTGAAGTTTAAAGATCATCGTGACAAGAAGATAAAAATGACTGCGATATGATCGTGGAGGTGAATATCTGAGTCACGAGTTTGGCATACAACTTAAGACAATGTGAAAGTTGTTTCACAACTAAACGCCACCTGGAACACCATAGTGTGATGGTGTGTCCGAACATCATAGTTATGCTCTATTGGACATGGTGCGTGCTATGATGTCTCTTATCGTTTTACCACTATAATTTTGGGGTTATGCATTAGAGACAACTACATTCACTTTAAATAGGGCACCATCTAAATCCGTTGAGATGACACCGTGTGAATTATGGTTTGATAGAAACCTAAGCTGTCATTTCTTAATGTTTGGGGCTGCGACACTTGTGTGGAAAATGTTTTCACCTAATGAGGTCGAACCCAAGGCGGACAAATGCATCTTCATAGAATACCCTAAGATCAGTTGGGTGAACCTTCTATCTCAGATCCAAGTGCAAAGTGTTTGTTACTAAAACTGGGTCCTTTCTCGAGAAAGGGTTTCTCTTGAAAGAGTTGAGTGGGAGGAGGATAGAACTTGATGAGGTTGTTTAAACCTCTGCTTCAACCAGAAAGTAGCGCAACACAGAAAGATGTTTCTGTGAAGCCTACGTCAGTTGAAGAGGAAGTTAATGATGATGATCATGAAAGCTTCGGATCAAGTTACTATCGACCTACAAGGAAATTAGAGCTTGATGAGGTTATTGAACCTTTACTTCAACCAGAGAGTAGCGCAGCGCAGGAAGTTGTTTCTGTGAAGCCTACGTTAGTTGAAGAGGAAGTTAATGATGATGATCATGAAGCTTTGGATCAAGTCACTATCAAACCTCGTAGGGCGACAAGGACATGTACTGCTACTGAGCGGTACGACAACCCTGTCTTGAAGGTCATGTTGTTGTACAAGGACGAACCTACGAACTATGGAGAAGCGATGATGGGCGCGGAAACCAACAAATGGTTAGAGGCCATGAAATCCGAGAAAGGATCCATGGATGAAAACCAAGTATAGACTTTGGTGGACTTGCTCGTTGGACGGCAGGTCGTTAAGTACAAATGGATCTTTAAAATGAAGACAGACGCTGATGGTAAGTGTTACCATTTGTAAAGCTCGACTTGTTGCAAAGTAGTTTACGACAAGTTCAAGGAGTTGACTGCGATAAGATTTTCTCACTCGTAGCGATGCTAAAGTCTGTTGGAATTATGTTAGCAGTTGCTGCATTTTTCAATTATGAAATCTGGCAGATGGATGCCAAAACATCGTTTCCTTCCTTAAGGAAAGGTTGTATGAGATACAACCAGAAGGTTTTGTCAGTCCTAAGGATGCTAAAAGATGTGCGAGCTTCAGTGATTCTTCTATGAACTGAAGCAAGCATCTCGGAGTTGGAATATACACTTTGATGAGGTGATCAAAGTTTTTGAGTCTATACAAAGTTTACGAGAAACTTGTATTTGCAATAAAGTGAGTGGGAGCATTATAGAGTTTCTGATAAGTATATGTGGATGACATATTGCTATTCGAAAATGATGTAGAAATTCTGGAGAGCTTAAACGGGTGTTTGAAAAGAGTTTTTCAAAGGAAGACCTGGATAAAGCTACCTAATTGTTGAGCATCAAGATCTATAGAGATAGATCAAGATACTTGATGAGACTTTCAATGAGCACATACCTTGACAAGATTTTGAAAGAGTTCAAAATGGATCAGTCAGAGAAAGAGTTCTTGCCTGATTTGTAAGGTATAAAGTTGAGTAAGATTCAATGCCCAGTGACTGCAGAAGATAGAGAAAAGATGAGTGTCACCCCCTATGCTTCAGCCATAGGCTCTATCATGTAAGCAATGCTGTGCACAAGACCCGATGTCAGCCTTGCCATAAGTATGGCCAGAAGGTTTCAAAGTGATCCTGGAATGGAGCACTGGATAGCGGTCAAGATTATCCTTAGTGACTAAAAGACTAAGGAGATGTTTCTCGATTATGGAGGTGATAAAGAGTTCGTCGTAAAGAGTTACGTCGATGCAAGCTTTAACACCAATCCGGATGACTCGTAGTAGCAATCTGGATACGTATAGTGGAGCAACCATTTGGAATAGTACCAAGTGGAGTGTGGTAGCAGTGTTTACAGTTTGACACAGGGATTTGCAAAGTACACACGGATCTGAATGTTACAGACCCGTTGACTATAAGACCTCTCTCACATGCAAAGCATGATCGAACCCCAGAACTCATTGGGTGTTAGATTCATAACAATGCGAATCACATGGTGATGTGAACTAGATTATTGACTCTAGTGCAAGTGGGAGACTGTTGGAAATATGCCCTAAAGACAATAATAAATTAGTTATTATCATATTTCCTTGTTCTGATAATCGTTTATTATCCATGCTATAATTGTATTGATCGGAGACTTAAATGCATGTGTGGATACATAGACAAAACCATGTCCCTAGTATGCCTCTAATAGACTAGCTCGTTGATCAAAGGATGGTTAAGGTTTCCTAGCCATGGACATGAGATGTCATTTGATAACGGGATCACATCATTGGGAGAATGATGTGATGGACAAGACCCAAATTACAAACGTAGCATATGATTGTGTCAGTTTATTGCTGTTGTTTTCTGCATGTCAAGTATATGTTCCTATGACCATGAGATTATGCAACTCATGGATATCGGAGGAGTGCCTTGTGTGTATCAAACGTCGCAACGTAACTGGGTGACTATAAAGGTGCTCTACAGGTATCTCCGATGGTGTCTGTTGAGTTGGCATGGATAGAGACTAGGATTTGTTACTCCGTGTGACGGAGAGGTATCTCAGGGCCCACTCGGTAATGCAACATCACACTAAGCCTTGCAAGCAATGTGACTAATTGTTAGTTGCGGGATCTTGTATTACGGAACGAGTAAAGAGACTTGCCAATAACAAGGTTGAACTAGGTATGGAGATACCGACGATCGAACCTCGGGCAAGTAACATACCGAAGAACAAAGGGAACGTTATACGGGATTAACTGAATCCTTGACATAGAGGTTCGACCGATAAAGATCTTCATAGAATATGTAGGAACCAATGTGGACGTCCAGGTCCCGCCATTGGTTATTGACCGTAGAGGTGTCTCGGTCATGTCTACATAGTTCTCGAACCCGTAGGGTCTGCACACTTAAGGTTTGGTGACATTTCGGTAGTGTAGAGTTATGTATGGTGGTGACCGAAGGTTGTTCGGAGACCCGGATGAGATCCCGAACATCACGAGGAGATTTGGAATGGTCCGTAGGTAAAGATTCATATATAGGAAGTCCCAGTTTGGTCGTCGGAAAAGTTTCGGGCTCATCGGTAGTGTACCGGGAGTGCCGGTAGTGTACCGGGAGACCTCCGGGAGGGGTATTTCGACCCCAGAGGGTCCATGGGCTGTGGGAGAATAATAACCAGACCTTAGTGGGCTGGTGGAACAGCCACAAAAGGCCCATGGCGCAGGAGAAGAAAAGGCTAAAGGAAAAGTGGAAAATCAGCCAATAGGGAGCAATCCTAGTCCAACTAGGATTGGAGGAGAAGTAGGATTCCTCTCCTCCTTGGCGCACAAGGCTGGTTGGATGCCTTGTGCGCCAGCCCCTCTTCCTCTCCTCTCCTCCTATATATACTAGTGGAATAGAGGGTTTTTGCACAGATTTTACGGCCACGTGCTACCCGTTTCACCGGTGCTCCTCTAGATCGGATTTCTGCAGCGCTTAGGCGAAGCCCTGCCGGAATTGCTCCACCACCACCATCATCTGAGCGTCGTCACGCTGCCGGTGAACTCTCTCTCCTCTCCACCTACTCTTGCTGGATCAAGATGGTGGAGATCGTCATCAAGCTGCACGTGTGCTGAACGCGGAGGTGCCGTCCGTTCGGCGCTAGATTGGAAGGACCGTGATCGAGATCGCGAGACAGTTCGTGATGTGATCGCGGAACAGATCGTGATGAGTTCGCGGGACAGATCATGATCAAGATCGTGAGACGGATCGTGATGAGATCGCGGGACAGATCGCGATGTGTTCGCGGGACGGATCGTGATTGGATCGCGGGACGGATTGTGATGAGATCGCGGGACGCTCGGCGATTTGGATCGCGAAGAAGTTCGACTACACCAACCGCGTTTCTTAACGCTTCCCACTTAGCGATCTACAAGGGTACGTAGATCCACTCTCCCTCTCGTAGATGCTCATCACCATGGATAGGTTTGCGTGTGCGTAGGAAAATGTTTGTTTCCCATGCGACGTTCCCCAACAACAACCAGAAGGTTTTGTCAGTTCTAAGGATGCTAAAAGGTGTGCGAGCTCCAACAATCCTTCTATGGGCTGGAGTAGGCATCTCAGAGTTGGAATATACACTTTGATGAGGTGATCAAAGTTTTTGAGTCTATACAAAGTTTATGAGAAACTTGTATTTACAATAAAGTGAGTGGGAGCACTATAGAGTTTCTGATAAGTATGTGTGGATGACATATTGTTGATCAGAAATGATGTGAAATTTCTGGAAAGCATAATGGATTGTTTGAAAAGGAGATTTTCAAAGAAAAACCTAGAATGAAGCTACTTAATTGTTGGGCATCGAGATCTATAAGAGATAGATCATTATGCCTGATAAGATTTTTCAATGAGTAAATACCTTGACAAGATTTTGAAAGAGTTCAAAATGGATCAGTCAAAGAAAGAGTTCTTGCCTGATTTGTGAGGTGTTAAGTTAAGTAAGACTCAAAGCTCGACCACGACAGAAGAAAGAGAAAGGACGAAGGTCCTCCCCTATGCCTTAGCCATAGGCTCTATATAGTATGCCATGTTGTGTACCGCACCTGGTGTGTGTGCCTTGCCATGAGTCTGTCAAGGGGTACAAGATTATCCTTAGTGACTAAAGGACTAAGGAAATGTTTCTCGGTTATGGTGGTGATAAAGAGTTCATCGTAAAGGGTTACGTCGATGCAAGCTTTAACACCAACCCGGATGACTCTGGGTAGCAATCCGGATACATATAGTGGAGCTCCAAGTGGAGTGTGGTAGCAGTATCTACAGTATGACATAGAGATTTGCAAAGCACTAACGGATTTCAATGTCACATAACCGTTGACTAAAGGCCTCTCTCACATGCAAAGCATGATCGAACCCCAGAACTCATTGGGTGTTAGATTCATAACAATGTGAATCACATGGTGATGTGAACTAGATTATTGACTCTAGTGCAAGTGGGAGACTGTTGGAAATATGCCCTAGAGGCAATAATAAATTAGTTATTATCATATTTCCTTGTTCATGATAATCGTTTATTATCCATGCTAGAATTGTATTGATCGGAAACTCAGATACATGTGTGGATACATAGACAACACCATGTCCCTAGCATGCCTCTGATGAACTAGCTCGTTGATCAAAGACGGTTAAGGTTTCCTAGCCATGAACATGAGATGTCATTTGATAACGGGGTCACATCATTAGGAGAATGATGTGATGGACAAGACCCAAACTATAAATGTAGCATATGACCGTGTTAGTTTATTGCTACTGTTTTCTGCATGTTAAGTATCTGTTCCCATGACCATGAGATCATGCAACTCACTGACACCGGAGGAGTGCCTTATGTGTATCAAACGTCACAATGTAACTGGGTGACTATGAAGGTGCTCTACAGGTATCTGAGAGGGTGTCTGTTGGATTGGCATGGATCAAGACTGGGATTTGTTACTCCGTGTGATGGAGAGGTATCTCAGGGCCCACTCAGTAATACAACATCACAATAAGCCTTGCAAGCAATGTGACTAAGTGTTAGCCACGCGATCTTGTATTACGGAACGAGTAAATAGTTTTGCCGGTAACGAGATTGAACTAGGTATGGAGATGCCGACGATCGAATCTCGGGCAAGTAACATATCGAAGAACAAAGGGAACAACATACGGGATTAACTAAATCCTTGAGATAGAGGTTCAATCGATAAAGATCTTCGTAGAATATGTAGGAACCAACATGGGCATCTAGGTCCCGCTATTGGTTATTGACCATAGAGGTGTCTCGGTTATGTCTACATAGTTCTCGAACCCGCAGGGTTTGAACACTTAAGGTTCGGTGACGTTTTGGTAGTATAGAGTTATGTATGGTGGTGACCAAAGGTTGTTTGGAGTCCCGGATGAGATCTCGGATTTCACGAGGAGCTCCGGAATGGTCTGAAGGTAATGATTGATATATAGGAAGTCCTGTTTTGGTCGCTGGAAAAGTTTTGGGCTCATCAGTAGTGTACCGGGAGTGCCGAGAAGGTATCGGGGGACCATCGGGAGGGATGTCTCGACCCAAGAGGCCACATGGGCTATGGGAGGAGGTAAACCAGCCCCTGGTGGGCTGACCGAAGCCTCCCCTAAGGGCCCATGCAGCTGGAGTGGTTTGAGAGGGAAAAAACTCAAGGTGGAAAGAGTTTCCAAGTGGGAAGGAGGAGTCCTGATCCTACTAGGATTGGAGGAGGACTCCTCTTCTCCTCCTTGCGCCAAGGACAAGGGCTGGTACCTTGTGCGCCAAGGCTCCTCCCTCCCTCCTCCTATATATACTAGATGTTTTGAGGGTTTTGAGACATAGAAATCAGCCACGTGCTACCCTCTCCTCTAGATCGTAGTTTCTCCTCTAGATTGTTTCAGCGGTGCTTAGGCAAAGCCCTGCTAGAATTGTTCCACCACCATCGCCACCATGCCGTCGTGCTGCCGGATAACTCATCTACATCTCCGCTCCCTCTTGCTGTATCAAGAAGGTGGAGATCGTCATCGAGCTGTACGTGTGCTGAACGCAGAGGTGCCGTCCGTTCAACGCTAGATCAGAAGGATCGTGATCAAGATTGCAAGACGATTCGTGATTGGATCGCGGGATGGATCGTGATGGGATCGAGGGACGGATCATGATTGGATCACGAGATGGATCGTGATGGGATCGCGGGACGCTCGGTGATTTGGATCGCGAAGACGTTCGACTACATCAACCGCGTTTCTTAACGTTTCTCGCTTAGCGATCTACAAGGGTATGTAGATCCACTCTCCCTCTCGTAGATGCTCATCACCATGGATAGATCTTGCATGTGCATAGGATTTTTTTTGTTTGCCATGCAATGTTCCCCAACATCATGATGCTTCACTTGAACTTGCACACCACAACCTTGATGACGATCACCACTTGATGTCATCCTCCATGGGAATATACCTAACCCCACAAAGAACTCTCACGTAGACCATGTGTTAGTACAAAAAGCGCAATGGACAATGCTTACCATACCACGGGATCACTTGAATCCTGTCGGTACATCTTGTATGTGTGTTGATCAACTTGATTCACTCTTTGACTTAGTCTTGATCAACCTTGCATCTTATCTTCTCTCTTCATAAAGATGATGTCTTGACGGTAAACATGAATGTTCACACAATCTTCTTCTTCAAGACATGCTTGCAATAAGCTCAACTCTCACATGACCAAAATTTGGATAAATCCTTGAATACCACCTTGGTCACCATATAAACTCCTTGAAACCAACACATGTACTTCAAGAAGTGCCTATGGACAAATCCTTCGAATATAACTCAAGGCAACCATCAGTCCATAGGGATTGTCAACAATTACCAAAACCACATATGGAGAAATATGCTCTAACAATCGGTTACCATCAAAGGATAAATGCACCAATCTTGCCATCTTGACTTGGAGAACACACTAAGGCACTGAAGGTCTCCTTCCCGAATACGAAGTCGTCTTATAGCTCGGCCTCCATGTAATGGCCACAGAGCGGCCCACCTGTCCGGCCCATGGGAGATAGGTTGGCGGCCCGAGTGCCCCTTAGTCCCGGACTCCCTCAGTAGCCCCAGAAATAGCATCCAATGTTGGGGGTCATGATTCCTAGCAGCCTTATGCACCAAAATCTTCAGCTTACGGGGCGAGTTCTTCCCCTTCTATGTTCGACCTATACTAGTTCATCCAGCGATGACTTCCTGATTTCTGAACAGTGTGTGTTACTTAGCCTCAAAGGCCAACAACTAAGGTGTGAACAGTGCCTTCACCTGACAACTTTTAGTGAACGGTCACGACCAGTCATGACCACTCACCATTTATGAAAACTCGATTCGCGGTTCGAGGCAGTTTCTTCATTGGTACGTCCCATCAATATGGAGATTGTGCCCTGTTTTTAACGGATATGATCAATGATTCGGGTTATCCCACGCACTCATAACAACACGAAGTGGCGAGGTTTGCATCGCACAAAGGGGCTCTTGGTATTACGGCAACCTATAAAAGGGGAACAACGACCAAAGCCTCCACATGCTTCTCAGATCCTCCATCGCTATCGCCTTCCCAGTCTCGAGAGCTCTAAGCGCTCTGATCCATTGCTCCCTCCACTCTTCCCAAGCCACACCCTTAGTTAGCCCATGGCCGGATCGAGTTCTAAAGGCAAGTGGGAGGCTTCCTGCGTCACCGACGATGACATCCATGAGTTGAAGCGCGTCAGCTACCTCTTGGCTGACATCACTCACTGCGCTCCCAAGAAGGGCCAAGTCATACCCACACCGAGGCAAGGCGAGAGGGTGGTGTTCATCCCCCACTTCATTCGAGGACTCGGCTTCCCACTCTACCCCTTTGTTAGGGGGCTGAGGTTCTTCTACGGGTTGGACTTTCACGATCTCCCCCCGTATTCCTTTTTGCATGTTTCGACCTTCATCATTGTTTGCAAGGATTTTCTACGGGTCTAGCCACACTTCCGCTTGTGGCTAAAAAACTTCAATGTCAGGACGAAGATAGTCAACAGCCAACATGCGAACCATGGGGGGTGATTAGTAAGCTCCCTCAGGTTGAGTGGTCGGAAGTTACCTTCATTGATACCGTCAAAATCTGGCGGAAAGAGTGGTTTTACATCACCAAAACACGCGACGCAGACTGGACGGCTCCCTTCGAATTCAGATCCGGACCTCCCACGAGGTTGGTATCGTGGACCAAGAAGGGGCTCAACTGGGGGGCGACAAGGGAGGTGAAGTCGCTGTAGAAGCGCATCTCCCAGATGATGGAGAAGAAGGTCAAACTGACCAACGTGATTCAGATCATGCTTCGTCACCTCCTCCTACCTTGCCAACATTGGGCATCCCCAATGTGGACCTACAAGTCCGATGACCCGGACACCATGCTCCACTTCTACCGCACCATCCATGATAAGTTGTGGAAGGTGTTGTTCAAGCCCCATAAGGACTAGCCGGACCACGAGGAAGACATCGGTCTTGACACTGAGAACCCTCCTAAGGAGGTAAAATAAAAAAAATATTTTTACATTCGGGTTCTACCTTTTAACAAGGAACTTAACCCTTTCTTCCTCGTTTTTGTAGAACTGGCTGACAAAGGCTGTGCAGATCGATGGCCCGGCCTCGCTGTTCGAGTGCCCCAGGACGACCTTGTTGATGGCGATGCTGGTCGAGGCGCCATATATGACGCCGAAGAGGAAAGAGAAGAAGAAGGGCGAAAAGAGGGAGGCACGAGAGGGCCTCCGCTCATGAGGACCTCCGGACACTAAGTCTGAGGAAACCCATGCCTCCTCCGCTCATGTGGAAGAGTAGGAAGAGGACAGGGAAGAGAGCAACTCCTCCCGAATGAGGAGGAGGGCGGATGCCAATGGCGTCGAGGAGGAACTGCCTCCTCCTGCCTCGAAGAGGCAATGCAGGGCCAAGGTGGCCTTGTCCGAAGACAACCCATATTCTGCAGAGGAGTTTGAGGCTTATGAAATAGTTCCTCGAAGGCGTGCGCAACGGGTGATACGTCTCAAACATATCTATTTCATTGTTTAATGTTATTATATTTTCACTTTTATATACTTTTATGATAGCAAAATATGTTATCTTTGTAGACTAACTTATTAATTTAATGTCTAGTGCGAGTTTCTATTTTCTACTTGTTTTTGGTCTCATAAGAAATCAATATTGACGGAGGCCAAAATCACTCGTTGATTTAGCATTTTTTTGGGGCATCAAGAAACATGGGAAGCTTGGGGGGCACTACACGGGCAACCCATGCGTCTTGGGGGCACCACCTGGCTGTGTGGGGCCCTTTGCATCACCTTGGCCTGATTCCACAATCATAATTCTCTATAGATAGTGGAACCCTCCGGCATATTTTTAGAAGAATTCTATCATCGGCGCAAGCTCCTATTCCACGAATATCCCATTTGAAGGCTTGTTCCGAAGCCTTGTTAGAGGGGGAAGCCATTGACGGAACCATCTTCATCAACCTTGCTGCCTCCAAGACCATGTGTCAGAAGTTTCATTAGGACCTATGGGTCCATAGTACTAGATAGATGGTTCCCTATCTTTTTGTATCGTTAATACCATGTTCCCATGAGCCTTCTCACATGATAAATTGTCATCTTATGATCAAATTGTTCATTGAAATGAATTGAAGCTTTTAAGTTTTATTTTTATATAATTAAATAGCTTTTCATGCTCTTCGATCTATCCATCTTCCTTGTCCAAGTTTGATGGGGTTTCCTTCAATGGGAGTGGTGCTTTGTAGTGGGGTTCAATCTTGCGATGCTCTAACCTAGTGACAAAAAGGGTCAAGACATGTTTGAAGTCTACCTACAATAGTGGCATGCGTGGTGCAAAGTCTACCTCAAATAGATCGTAATCTAGACTCGGATCCACCCAATCACAAATATCAAGAGTGACTCAAGTATCAAGCTTAAAACTATGCGGTTGCATACGTCATGTTAGACACATACCGGGGAATTTTGGACTCCCTAGTAACGGTTGATCATCTGCCAGTTTCAACGCTTTATTCGTTATGTTGTGCCCTTTTAATTCTTTCACATTATTTACTTTTTTCGCATAACCCCTAAAGCCATTATAATCTCCCGTCTTTATTTTGCTTTGCGTCTACAACTAACTTCGATGCACATAATCATAAGTCTATAAGGGACAAAGTCTAATTCCTGTGCTCCCATGGGATCTATGTTTTTACTTTGAAAAGGTTTCAATTAAACCCTATGCACCTGTAGGTGATCACATTTACACATCAAACATGAATCACATACAAATTTGAACACGAAAGAAGAAGAAGAAGAAGAAGAAAAGAACTAATCAATCCATGCTCTCTTTGGCCGACCCAACCAGCATATTCACGGAGAATCTGAGCGACACACAACACAACAACGAGCAGAAGTATACACCTTCCCACCCAGACTAAACCCTCCTCCAAGCTAAAGGAGGAGCCAAAGGACGTCGTCCCTACTGGCCCAGCCGGACGCCTCGTCTGGGTCAAGGCCCCCGTCACGACCCAACCAGAGCCGAATACGAAAGCCCAGGACCCGATCCATGTGGTGATGGAGCTCACTGCCATCCAGGCTTGTAATGAGTCGCAGATCATCCTTGAGTACGGCCCTCACATGCACTAAGGAGGAGGAGGAGGCGCTAAAATCGCTCATGTGTCCAATCGCTATGCCTGGATGGTGGATATCTCCTCGACGGAGGAGGAGGACGACAGTTAGGAGAAGGACGAGGGCAACGACTAGACGATGTCGGGCACCTAGGAGTGTAGGCGTCAACCACCTAGTAGTGTAGATAGCATTAGTTGAAAACGACGTTAAATGTCATTTGTAGTCACTAATTACAGTGATGCGACGAATTTTGTCCCCAATGATAGTTTTATAGTATGCAACGAAGCGATTTTTGGTTTCTTTTATAGTTTTATTATAGTTCATCACAATTTATCATGTTAAAACATGCATTTGGTTGAGCTTAATTTGCCCCTGCATTATTAAAGAAAATGACAGAAAAAACAAATAAACGAAAAGATATGAGAACTCGGTGTTTGCTTAGAGTCGTCGTGGTCTGCATATCGATATGAAACGTGCTTCGTAACTCACACGATGATCGTCCATACGGCGAATCCGCCAGAGTTGCGCTACCCACGGTGTTTGTTTTGGCTAAAAAATTATACCCAAATGAGAGCATTAGTGACATCCTAGTGGAACACAAAAGAAGAAGAAGAACGAAAAGAACCAATTAGGGTGTCTGTTTTTGTTAAATACTCAAATGGGAGCTCTTGATATAATAGCTGAACACGAAAGAAGAAGAAGAAGAAGAAGAAGAAGAAGAAGAAGAAGAAGAAGAAGAAGAAGAAGAAGAAGAAGAAGAAGAAGAAGAAAAGAACCAATCAATCCATGCTCCCTTTAGCCGACCCAACCAGCAAATTCACGGAGAATCCGAGTGCTGCACAACGCAACAGTGACCAAAAGTATCCAACTTCCCACCCGGATTAAACCCTCATCCAAGCCAAAGGAGGAGCTAGAGGACGCCATCCCTGCTGGCCTAGTCAGACACCTTGTCTGGGTCAATGATCCCGTCACGACCTAACCAGAGCCGAAGACGGAAGCCCATGACCCGACCCACGTGGTGATCGAGCTCACTATCATCCAGGCTTGCAATGAGTCACGGATCATCCTTGAGTACGACCCCACACACACTAAGGAGGAGGAGGAGGCGCTACAATCGCTCATGTGTCCACCCGCCACATCTGGATGGTGGATATCTCCTCGCGGAGGAGGACGCCAACGATTAGCAAAAAGATGAGGGCGACCACTAGACGACGTTGGGAACCTAGTAGTGTAGGCGCCGGCCACCTAGTAGTGTAGATAGCATTGGTTGAAAACGACTTTAAATGTCATTTGTAGTCACTAATTATAATGATGCATTTTCTCCCAAGTGATAGTTTCATAGTATGTAATGAAGCGAATATTGGTTTGCTTTATAGTTTTATTATAGTTCCTCTTAATTCATCATGTTAAAACATGCGTCTGGTTGAGCTTAATTTGCCCCTGCATTAAAGAAAACGACAACAAAAATCAAATAAACGAAAAGATATGGCGACTCGGTGTTTGCTTACCGCCGTCATGGTCCGCATATCGATATGAAATGCGCATCATAACTCATACGGTGATCGCCCGTACGACAAATCCGCTAGAGTTGCCCTAAGGGCATGAGCTACGGAGGCATCTCCTTCATACTGCCTCAGTTATTATTTTAAGAAAAAAGTAATAAGGCCATCGTTTCTAAAATTTACTAGCCAACCGTGGTTGCACCTTGTGGACTCCATCAGGCAACACCCCTATTGGCTGGTGTTCTCCTTCTCTCTACATCTCTCCTCACATGCTTCACCATTCGTTTCACTTTTCTTCTTTTTCTTGTCTTTTACACTTGAAGAGACCACCTCTTTTGCAGGCTACATCACTACCTGCAGGGCTATAGCTTTTTGTCCGACCCTCGTTCCGAGCCTCCGTGGGCCTACGGAGCAGCAGGCCTACGGAGCAGCACGTTGAAGCTACCCGTTGGCCATGTCCTAACTGTGGTGTTTATTTTGGCTAAAAAAATATACTCAGATGAGAGCATTGGTCCCCGCAAAAAAAGCATTAGTGACATCCTAGTGGAACACAAAAGAAGAAGAAGAAGAAGAAGAAAAAAAAAGAAAGAAAAAAAACCAATGAATCCAGGCTCCCAACTATACCTGGCCATGGGCAGCCCGGTCCGGTCGGCCTGACCCGAAAAAGCTCGACCCGACCCGGCCCCGCCTTGTCCACGGGTGGGGCTCGGGCCTACATTTTAAGCCCAGTGGTCGGACCGGGTCAAGCTCGGGCCCGATAGAACCGAGCATTACGCCTAGTCGGATCGAACTTGTCAGGCCAGGTCGGGCATTTTTCGGGCTCGGACCGGACTTGGGCCTGGTTTTTAGTGCCGGGCTTTTTTCGGCCCGTCCCGAGGCCCGGCCCGTCCCGAGACATGAGCAGGTATACTCCCAAGTCCCAACCCATCTATTGGAGAGCCTGAGCGGCGCACCGCGCAGCAGCGACCACACGTCCACACTCGGAAGGCCGGAACCGGACCAAACCCTCCCCCAAGCTGAAGGAAGCCACGCCGAACCGGGCCGCCCCCTAAAATCCCAATCCCTTGTTCCGTCTTCTCCATCCCCTCCTCCCTCCCCAACGAACGAATCCAATCCCCCTCGCCCACGCATCTCGCCCTGCCCCCCCCCTTTCCCTTCCCCCGCAAGCAACGACGGGCAGAGAGGGCGTCGGGGATCGCCGGCGGCGATGAGGTCGACCGACTCCTCGTCGCGGTTCGTGCAGGAGCTGGTGCTGTACGCGGCGAGCGCGGCGCTCAGCTGCCTCGTCCTCTTCGCCGGCCTCCGCCAGCTCGACCCCAACCGCGAGTCCTCCAAGAAGGCGCTCCAGCACAAGAAGGAGATCGCCAAGCGCCTCGGCAGGCCCCTCATCTCCACCACCCCCTACGAGGTAGTATCTATCACCACCCTCCACCCATTCCAATCAAAACCAATCCAATCCAATCCAATCCAGGGTTAACCTCCGGATTGCTCGCAGGACGTGATTGCGTGCGACGTCATCAACCCCGACGAGATCGACGTCGAGTTCGAGTCCGTCGGCGGCCTCGACGAGGTCAAGCAGGCGCTCTACGAGCTCGTCATCCTGCCCCTGCGCCGCCCCGAGCTCTTCACATACGGCAAGCTCCTCAGCCCGCAGAAGGGGGTGCTCCTCTACGGCCCGCCCGGGACCGGCAAGACCATGCTGGCCAAGGCCATCGCCAAGGAGTCGGGCGCCGTCTTCATTAACGTCAGGATATCCAATCTCATGAGCAAATGGTTCGGCGACGCCCAGAAACTCGGTAAGCCACCTCCCAAGATTGTATCCTGTTTGCTCGAATTGATCCTTCCTGCTTCTAATCTTGCCCCGTGTATATATCTGTTGTGAAGATGCTCATTTTGTGTAACTCTGTGCCAGTGTCTGCCGTATTTAGCCTCGCAAACAAGCTCCAGCCCGCCATTATCTTCATCGACGAGGTTGATAGTTTCTTGGGACAGCGCCGCAACACAGACCATGAAGCTTTGACTAATATGAAGACAGAGTTCATGTCTCTGTGGGACGGTTTCACCACCGATCGTGAGTACTCACCCTTGTTGCTTTCGTAACATACTATATATGTATAATACAGGTTCATATCCACGAACAACATTAGACACACGGCACTATCCTAGGACTTTACATATTGGTCTGTACGTAAAAGTTTACGGGTTTGCTAAAGCACATCTATATGTGACTGAAGTATTGCACATCTAACTATTATATCATTGATTTTACTTGAAGATTCGTCCAAATATTTTCCTTATCCTTTTTATTTTTCTTCTTATGTTTGATTGAGTCACTTAGATGTGCGATACTTAGGGCACATCTAGATGTGCCCTAGACAGACCCGAAAGTTTTTTGGTCAAAATTGCACTACAAAAGTATGTATTGACAAACGACAATCATAACGTGCTGACGTTGCAACCACATGATCAGTCGTGTGCGCCGCGCACACTCTCAATGATGAGTCGATGGCGTATAGCTGATGCATGTTGCATCCACATGTTTGTCCTTTCGCACCATAGAGCAGTCTATTAACAAAACGTACTCCTGATAATTTGCACCTTACAGACATCTGTTATTTTGGATTATTAGGGTTTGTATACAATTTACTTCAAAGCTCCCTTGGACTCGATAGTCAGTCGAGGGTTTACATGATTTCATCTCTATCAAGTATATTACCCCATTAGAACCGTCCTGGCGAAAGAAACATTTTTTGTTATAATACAGGTTTATATCTACAAGCAGCATTATAAAGTAGTGGTTAGAGTAGCAGTCTGCATGCAGATAACAATTAGACACATGCCACTATCCGAGGATTTTACATATTGGTCTGTATTGAAAAGCAATGTCATTAAAATAGCACTATAAATGTATGTATTAATTAACGACAATTATAACGCGCTGACATGTGCAACCCGACACAGTCTGCCACACGATCAGCTGTGCGTGCACACGCTCGATGATCAGTTGATGATGTATAGCTGATGCGGGTTGCATCCAGCCTGCGTTGCACGTTTGTCCTGTCGCGCCATAGAGCAGTCCATTAACAAAAGGTACACCTGATAATTTGCACCGTACAGACATCTGTTACTCCCTCTGTCCCAAAATAAGTGACTCAACTTTGTACTAACTTTGCACTAAAGTTAGTACAAAGTTGAGTCACTTAATTTGGGACGGAGGGAGTACTTTGGATTGTTATGATTTATGTACAATTTACTTCAATATTCCCGTGGACTCAGTAGTCAGTTGAGATTTTATATGATTTCATCTCGATCAAATATATTACGCCATTAGAACCGTGCTGGCAAAAGAAACATATTTTTGTGTATGTTCACACTGTAAATAGTTTTCATTCTCGTATGTTCAAGATGTATGTACAATTTACATGTGTTCGCTTGACCTCAGTCCAATACATGTCAATTTGATGATCTTACATGATTCCATCCTATAAAAGCATGTATCAATAAATCTATTTTTGGTCATTCAAACCGTGCAATTTTTTAGTTTGTGTTACCATAATTTATATGCCAACATAATTCTTTGTTATGTTGAGCTAAGCCTAACTAATGTCCTAGCAGTAAATACAACAAATTTGATGTCAAAGTTTATGGTAAATTGACTTCGTACAAGTGCCGTTCATGTGATTCCGCTAAATAAACACTCGTTTACTGCCTACCTTCGTCTTACTAAGGATTCTACTGGATTTGGTTATTAGTGCCAACAACATTCTCATGATCATAGATACGCGGATCTGCTCATATAATTTGTATGACACCTGAATTATTGTTTTATTTGAGTGAAAATGTTTTCAACCATGCCATTTTGTTCAGAGTACTCTCCCTTGACCTTTACACCTCGGTTTAGAAATCTCAACTTAAAATTAGATAGTAATGACATGTTATGTGACATTTCTGTAAGAATTAAATGAGGAGAACAGGAGTCTGTTTGTAGTTTACTTCATGTTCTACATCTTAGATATACTTGTCCTTGCTAGTCATATGAGGTGAGGTGCTTTTAACTAACTTGGGGCAACTAATGTCCAGCTAGTAGACTAACAACCTAGCGCAAAACTGATACTCAGTATCTACTTTTGTGTACATGTTCTTTTTTTGCTTTTATGTGGTTAGTGTTATTTTATGTTAACTTCACTTGTTGATGCATTGCATGCTTGTGTGTGACCTGTGATGTTAACTTTAAGCTGTAATCGTACAGCAACATTAAGTTAGCAAATATCCTTTTATCTCGGAATATCAAATGCGGAAAGGATGTTGCAATCTTAACAGAAGATAAAAGTAATAATAATAAAAATTAGTTGTGGCTATATATGTAAAACTTTTGGTCTCTAAGTTGTACAGGGGATAGTTTTTTTCCCTGGAGAATGAAAGGAATGTATTTTGATCAACCAAACTTGTTCTGATGCCCAGTTGGTTATCCACATGAGATTTGGTTGGCATATGATACATCTGTAAATAGTGAATATGTTACATGTGTATGTGCAACTTACTACATAGAAACTTCCATAGATAGTAAGCAATATCTCATGGCAATTATTATGGTTGTGCAGAGAATGCACGTGTGATGGTGCTTGCTGCTACAAACAGACCTTCCGAGCTAGATGAGGCCATCCTCAGGCGCTTCACACAGATATTTGAAATTGGGGTTCCTGCTCGCAGTGAAAGAAGCAAGATACTTCAGGTTATACTGAAGGGAGAAAACGTCGAGTCTAACATTGATTACGATTACATTGCCAGTTTGTGTGAGGGCTTTACTGGGTCAGACATCCTAGAACTGTGCAAGCAAGCTGCATTCTATCCAATCAGGGAGATTTTGAACAGCGAGAAAGATGGGACAAGAGCAAACGTGAGCATTCAGTACCTTTCTCTACAGTGAATTTCCCTTTGGTATTCCACCCTATCAGCAAAGTTCCCTTCTGTTTGGGAACCTCAGCATTTATGTCCGGATAGCGAAATAGGACCATAAAGCTATTAACATAAGTTCTTCATTATGTATTGATTCTGAATTTTTTGCTTGTGATTTGCTGCCTCAGAGTCCAAGAGCCTTGACGCAATCGGACCTGGAGAAAGCTCTTTCAACATCTAGAAAGGGAAAGAAGGCTGCAAGCGGTGCGGCGTCAGGTTTCCAGTCGCCTGTGTGGATCCGTCCGTCGGATCCTGAAGATGACCAGGTACAGAGCGCAATCTTTGAGATATCTAAGCTGATGTCTCGAATAGTTCAGAACAGTCAGTCGGAACCGCAGGAGCCGTCTTCACCTTAATCTAAAAACAGAAGGTTTTCCTTTTGCTAGATCTCTGAAAAATCCGCAGTGGAGTAAGGCTGGTATTACCCCTACCTAGATTCAGCGTATGTATTGGTTCCGTTGGTTAGCGTCGTTGGGCTGCTCTCTGGTTTTTCAAGTTAAATTGCAGCTGCCAAAGCCTGCACTGATGTTTTGAGTTCCATCCTTCTCTGTCTGTGGAAAATACAGAATTCTGTACTTCTGTGGCACACCTGGTCTGGTCGTCTTGTAATTTTCGTTTTGGAACTTAACTATTGTAGGGTAGACAGACTCTATATACATACAGTACTGAAGAAATGTGCCCTTCCATCATTCCGTGGTTCACAAACACCATTCTTTCTTTTTGTATCATCTGAATATTATTTACATACTTACATCCCTATATCTGTTGTGATTCTTCGCTTTTTTTGTTCGGGAGAAGTGAGGCGTTTCCGCCTCGGTTGAAGTGAGCATCAATGCCATAAACGATCAGTGACGCTTGTATTTTCAGCAAGAGTTGCTGAATCTGTCAGCCATGAGCTACCTGCTTGGTGTCTTCATGGCGCTCGTTTCATCTTTCATGGACGATTAGAGACGCTTGTATTTTCAGCTTGTATTTTCAGCCAAGAATTAATCGCTGAATACATCATATGGTATGGTATCGTATTCGTATCACGAGGAGCATGAAGAGCACCTGCTTGGTGTCTTCATGGCGCTGGTCTCCATCATGGACAGCTCCTGCGACAGCGAAATACCCTTGAGCACCAGGACGTCGTCGTCACCGGCACCATTGCCCCTCGCCGCCTCCAGCGGCTTCCTGGACACGGCGGCGTGGATCTCCTCGAGCAGGCTGAGGAAGGCGGCCTCGACGTTGTCGCCGCTGAGCGCGGACGCCTCGTAGAAGAAGAGCCCCTGCTCCTCCGCGAACGCCTCGGCCTCGTCGGCCCCCACCTCCCGACGCGCCGAGGCGGCGGCGGCGAGGTCGGCCTTGTTGCCGACGAGCGCGACGACGATGGACTTGTCGGCGTGGGCGCGGAGCTCGGCGACCCAGCGCGCGGCGTGGGCGAAGGAGTCCCGGCGCGTGACGTCGTAGACGAGCATGGCGCCCAGCGCGCCCCGGTAGTAGGCGCTGGTGACGGCCCGGTAGCGCTCCTGGCCGGCGGTGTCCCATATCTGGGCCTTGACGCGGCGGCGGGCGATGTCGACGGTGCGCGTCTGGAACTCGATGCCGATGGTGGACTTGGAGTCGAGGCAGAAGTCGCCCCGCGTGAAGCGCCCTAGCAGCTGCGTCTTGCCCACCCCCGAGTCGCCGATCACCACCACCTTGAATACGTAGTCCGGCTCCTCCATCGGGCTGCCTGCCTCCGCCGATCGGTCCGGACGCGAGCTCCGGCGGGTGTCCGGCCGGCGTGAAGCTGCACGGCTGCACCTATATACGGCGGCCTGTATCGGACACTGGGAGCTAGCTCATGCGTGTATGTCGTCTGACATCCGTGCCTCTGCTTGTAGTAGTATATAAATATGGTGGCGACATAGGGGCCGGGGAGTGGGTTAAAGGAGGGGGTTGCTCACTTGCACTTGCACTTGCACCGCTGCTCCCACTAGAGTAATTAATGGAGGCGCTGCTAGTAGTATCTGATTGATTTTTCTTTGCACACCAATTCTTCAAGATCAAGGTGTTGTTCTTGGTTCATCATAGCCGCTAGTGATATCCAACTGCTTACGTGCACGTAGCCGGGCACGTACGTACCGCCTCCGGCGCCTTTCTCTTTCGGCACTCATTGTAGAGTACGCAGGACGCGTCCAGCACGTACTACAGCACGTAGCTTTGATATTGAGCAAGTATTCGTCCGCAAAGTTGATTAGGCAGAAAGCCGACCGTCATGCACGATACATCATTCATCCATTCATTCATATATTCCAAACCCACATAAGGCCACCCGTGCGTGGCCACTCCATTCCTACCCTATCCCTATGCGTTCATCGTCCCCTGACACAGAAATAATTCGACGGTGAAAACAAAAACAGTACCATCACATGTCAACATGCGGCCACAGAATATATAGATCCACGGCAGTTGAGGATTAGTAATTTAACTCCGCAAAAAAAAAGGATTAGTAATTTAGTATGCGTGCAAGTCATATACAATCACCAGGATCGACGTCGCCGGATGTCACGCGGTGCCTAACCTAGCTAGTCACTCCTTCACGTTGATTGGTCGGCCCGAGCGAACCATCGATGGAGATGGATGGATTACGTCTTCCATTGCGTGCATGGTGTGATTAATTCAGCTGCATGCCATGCCATGCCATGCCAACCCTTCCTCAACGGATCCTCAACTGCTATGCTTGACAACAAGGCAGCAACAGTGCGTAGCAGCTGCCTGATCGATTATTGCGTCCAAGTCTCGACTCTTATTTAAGTTTTTCCAGTTAATCGGTCTCTTCTACGCGACAGCTCGAGTAGCAGTATTATATTTGGGGCATGGCAGGGCTAGCACTTCTCAATAATTTACTGTTTTTTAGTAGTAGTTTGGAGCGGTTGAATTAATGGCGATGAACTGGCCTTATCTACACGACTAGAAACATCTCACAATATAATCATGGTGGCAAGCAGTTGGACAGAAGATTTGTGATGCGTACGCGCATGGATAGTGCTCACAGTCAATTACACAATCATACAGTAGTACTGTAGCAAGCGCAGTTGATGCCGGCGCTACGTACGTGCATGCACCAGCCAATGATCCTGAAGTACAAACCGAAAAGCTAGCAGTGCATGGCACGTACGTAAGTCCATCAAGCGCTAGTAGGCGGGGCCGTGGGCGCGGTTGCTCCTGGAGGAGGCCAAGGACGGCGGCGGCGGGGCGAGCAGGCGGTCGCAAAGGGCGGCGAACTCGGCCATGACGTCGGCGACCATGCCGGCCCTGCCCTTGCCGACGAGCAGCCGCACCAGCGCGCCCACCCGCGCGTCGGGCTCCTCCAGGCGCTGCCCGCGGGGAGGCTCCTTGAGGCGCCGGAGCAGGGCGCGCGCGTGGCGGGCGGCCCCGGGCAGCGTCCCCGCGCGGAGCGACGCGTCGGCCAGCGCGGCCGCGTACCCCGTGGCGGCGCGGCTGCTGGTGGTGACGGTTCTGGTGCCGGCACGCGCCGGCGGAGCGGTGGAGGCCGACGACGAGGAGGAGGAGCGGCGGGGCGGCGCGGTCACCGTCAGGCGCGCGGAGATGGAGGAGGCCGGAGGCGGGTGCCTGAGGTGGAGCGCGCGGTGGTGGTGGTGGGGCGGGAGGGAGGCGGCGGCGGCGGCGGCGGGGAGCGCCCCGTGGTGGTGCAGGGACACGGCCGCGTCCATGGTGTGGGTGCGGAACGAGACGGATGAACGAACGAGTGGCGGTGGTGGTGCCGTGGTGGTTTATGCTTACGCTGGCCGATTGGGCTGGCTGGGCACGCACGCGCGCACGCGCACGGCGGCCGGGCGCACCGGGCGACGTGGCCACGGCTACGCGGCAGCAAATGGCCAGCGTGGTCCAGTCCAGGGCGGGAAAAGATGCCGGGGATTTTTTTTATTATGTTCGTTGTTTCGCGGGCCCGTTAGCTTATCCTGGGCCGGCCTTTTCCACGCAAGTTGCGCGAGTGAGTGACAGCTACGGCACTGTACGGCACTGGACTGGACCTAACCAGCTTCGGCTTTACGACTTGGTGAGAGATAGCCCACGGAGAAACTAAGCAGGTGTCGCCGGCCGGCCGGGCCGCCCCTTGTTCCTCCGTCACATATATATCCAACGATTCCGGCCTGCCCGGGGCCGGGAAACAGGAAGAGTTGTTGTGGTGAGCTCCACCATGGCGGCCATGCCGCTCTGCTTCCGGTATGGCACAAATGAAATGCGGAGATCGTGGTATATACGTTTAATGGTATATTGTTTTTTTACCTTTAATGGTATATTGTTATGGGTTAGTTGTTGTGGATCAAGACTTGGAGCACCTCCGACAGCCGACCAAAATTTTGACCGTCTAAATCTATTTTTCCCAGGAGAGAGAAGACTCGGTTAAATAATAGTATCAAATTCATGTCAAATAAATAATCCAAAGCAAATTAATTATTACATAATTTAGCAACCCATAACCCGAAATTCAACACAATTGTTCACGAAACATAACACGGAACATGGAAGTAGGAATAGTGGTATTGTTGACCATTCCGCGTCTACCACCCGACGAGATCTTGTTGTAGACCTTTGTGAGTATGCGCATCTCGAATTTCTTGGGGAAATTGAAAAATTGGTTCGGATGCAGTCTTCTTCCCTATGCGGATTCACCACCCTTCTCATAAGTCATAGTAGAAGTAATCCTAATTTCGGTCATGCTCATGCTTGATGATCATATTGTGTAAGGTCATGACGATAATCATGATGTTTCAAAGGGATATGTTGCCATGTTGGTCTCAAAGCGGTCCGGTCCTCGCACAATAGCAAATTGGGCTTGCAAAATCCGAAATGCCAGCAATTAGAGCATCTACAGCTGGACTTAGCAAATATGACCCCCTAAACGCTGAAAGCACATTTGCTCCCTTGATGGTTTCGGTAATTAATAACAACATATAAGTCATTGAACTAATGTTTCCACCAAGTATATTTCAGGAAATGTTCAATGATAGGATTGACAAAAGCAGATTGTGGAGAAACCCCAAGATTCAAGGAAATAGGTTGGCCAAGCTTCAAGCAAGAGGACTCTATATTTTATATTTGTGAGAAATCACTTTGACTCATAGGAAAGCCAATACTATTAAAAGGGGGTAAGGTTTTGTTGGTGAACAATATGATCAAACGTGCACAAGTGATAGTCGTCAAAACATCCACAAACTCTCCCACCAAAGTCTGTTCTATACCCAACACTCAAAATCGGTGCAACCAACTATCCCACTTTGGTGCCACCGATTCTAGAACCTAGACACACTCTGTCAAACCCTAGCCACTTCGATGCAACCGATTCCATACCGGTGCCACCGAGTTTAGGTTGCCAACTTTCTGTTACGCAAATTCACATTTTCAGTCCCACCGAGAATGTTGGATCGGCGTCAGCGAGATTGGAAATCTGACCGTTGGTCACCTTATCGGTGCAACCGAGTTTCCTATATCGGTCTCACCGAGATTCAAAAGTTTCCACCTTTTGGTCACTTCGGTACCACCGAGATTCACACATCGGTGTCACCAAGTTGGTCATTTTTTGTGTAACGGTTGGATTTTTGGGGATGCCTATATATACCCCTTCACCACCACTTACTCGAGAGAGAAGCACTCAGAACTATTCCATACCTATCCTATCAGATTTTCTGAGAGAGAACCACCTACCCTTGTGTTGAGGCCAAGATCTTCCACTCCAATCATATGGATCTTGATTTCTAGCCTCCCCAAGTTGTTTTCCACCAATCCTATCTCTTCTACCAAGCCAAACCTGTGTGAGAGAGATTGTGTGTTGAGGAGTCTATCATCTTGAAGCACAAGAGCAAGGAGTTCATCATCATTAACCGAGCCTATTACCTTTTGGAGGGTGGTGCCTCTTAGATTAGTTAGGTGTCGCTTGGGAGCCTCCTACTTCGTGTTGTGGAGTGAACCAAGAAGTTTTTAATGGCAAGGAGATCGCCTACTTCATGAAGATCTACCCAATAGTGAGGCTAGTCCTTCATGGACGGAAGCCGTATGGAATAGTGAAGGTTGCTACTTCGCGGACCCTTTTGGGTGGAGACCTCCATGGACTCTCGCAACCGTTACCCTCTGTGGGTTGAAGACTCCATAAACGTGGATGTACGATAGCGCCACTTATCGGAACCACGGGAAAAATCATCTTGTCTACAATTGCGTTTGATCTTCCTACCCTATCCCTTCTATACATGCTTGTTGTTACTTTCCGCTGCTATATACTCTTTGACTTGGATGTGTAGGGTATACTTGACTTGCCATGAAATGCTAAAACTTCAACCCTAAAATTTGGTATAGGCAAAACTTTTAATTGGTCAAGTAGCCTAATCCCCCGCTCTAGACCTACTTTCGATCCTACAAGTGGTACCAGAGCATTTCTTTCCATTGCTTAGGTCTCACAACCTAGGAGAAGTATGACGTCTAGTGAGGGAAGTTATCACCGTAGAGGTCCGTACTTCGATGGCACTAATTTTGCTAGTTGGAAGCATAAAATGAAAATGCATATTCTTGGTCATAACCCCGCCATTTGGGTTGTTGTTCGTGTTGGCTTGCAAGGTGAGTTCTTTGCGGATGGACGGGAACCGGACCGTGAAGCGACCGCGGATGAATTGAAGATGTTGCAATACAATGCTCAAGCATGTGACATTCTCTTCAACTGCTTATGCCCCGAAGAATTCAACAAAATCAGCCGTCTTGAGAATGCAAAAGAGATTTGGGATACTTTGGTTGATATGCACGAAGGAACCGAGTCCGTGAGAGAATCCAAGTTAGATGTTGTTCAAGGTAAGCTTGACAAGTTCAAGATGAAGGATGGTGAAGGAGTCGCAGAGATGTACTCTAGTCTAGCTCTCATCACCAATGAGATTGCCGGCTTAGGAAGCGAAGAAATGACCGACAGATTCATCATCAAGAAGATACTTAGAGCTTTGGATGAGAGATACGACACCGTGTGCACATTAATCCAAATGATGCCAAACTACAAAGATCTCAAGCCTACGGAAGTCATTGGAAGGATTGTTGCTCATGAGATGACACTCAAAGATAAAGAAGAACTTCATCACAAGTCTAGCGTTGCTTACAAAGCCACAAGTGATGTTCCCGCAACTTCAAGCAACAACCTTGTCACCAATGAATAGATAAGCCTCATGGTCAAGAAATTCAACAAGTTCTACAAGAATAGAAGCAAAGAAAGAAACTCCAACTCAAGATATGAAGAGAAGTGTTCATCAAGTCGTGACCGCAATTGCTACAATTGTGGGAAGCCGAGACACTACTCAAATGAGTGCATGGCTCCTTATAAAAGAAAAGAAGAGTCACCTCGAAGACGAAGCTCAAGGAATGAATCACCACAAAGAGAGAGGAGAAGTAGAGATGATCGGTATGAACGAAGACACTCGAGGAGAAGTAGAGATTCGGAGAAGAAGGACAAGTACACAAAGAGCGACACAAGAAAAAAATATCAAGCTCATGTTGGTGAATGGGTTTCTGGCTCCGACTCCGACAACAACTCTGAGAGAAGCTATCACTCCGACTCCGACTATAGTCAAGATGAAGGTGTTGCCGGAATTGCTTTAGTGACTACCAACTCCTACGATCTATTTGATTCACCAAACTAAGGGAGTGGAAGTTGCTTCATGGCTTAAGGCCCCAAGGTATCACACCCCGAGTATCTTGATTTTGATAGTGATGAAGATGATTTAGTTTGTGATGATGACTTGCTTTGTGATAAAACTAGTAATGAAGATCAAAATGAACTTGATAATTCTAATGCTAGTCAAGATAAGTCATTTGATGATGATAAGATGAAAATAGAACAACTAACTAAAGAACTAAACACTCTTAAATTAGCTCATGAATGTACTCTCGAAGATCATAGAGAGCTTGTGAGAACTCATGAGAAGCTACGCTTCAAGAATCTCAACTTGGAGCAAGAGCATGAGTTTCTCAAAGCTATCAATCACGATCTCCGAAAGAAGACCTCATCTTATCTAGCCAAACGACTACTCTTGTCTAATTTCATGCCTCAAGTTAAAACTAAGCAATCTAGTAACAAAGGCAAGAAGGATTCTTCATATAGTAGCAACAATAAAAGTGATAAATCCAATGATGTTGCTTCTAGTAGTTCTATTGATTCCACTAATGATGTTTCTCTTGGCCAAGTTACACTTGAGCAAGAAAATGCTTTATTGAAAGGAATTATAGAAAAAGGTATTTACAAGAGTCTTGCCTGATGTAAGCATTTTGAGGAAATTGTACGCAAGTACGGAGGATACCGGAAGAATCGTGGTGTTGGCTACTTCAACGCTAATGGAGTTGAGTGGAAAGAAGGTCAATATCCCAAGTCTAAGTTTGTTCCTCAAAAGGAGAAGTATGAAAATACTCTTTTCAAGGGGAAAAACACTCAAGATGACCTTCCACCACAAGACCACAAGCTCAAGGGCAAGAACAAGCTTCGAGAGGACATTGACTCATATGAAGATGAACCCCTAGCTTTGGTGGAGTGGGTTCCCAAGGCTACTTCAAGCTCAACTACTACAAAGGCCACTTCAACACCAAGGATCCCCATCAACTTGATGTGGGTTCCCAAGAAAAAGAACTAGTAAGTTCTTGAGGGGTGACTCCGCCAATGAAATTCACTCACATTCATTATTGGCAAGGACTTTTTGCACTCAACATCAACTCAATGCAATAGTTCAAGGAGTCACACATTCCGTCAAAGGTAAGCAAGGGACAAGGTAATCAACAAATCAATGGACATCATAACACATGCTTTGCACTCCATGTCCATAGATATCCTTGTATTTGTCTCTTGTATGTTGGGACTAACCCATGTAGGTGAGAGGAGTAAGGAAACAAAAAGGATGCTCCCAACTCTTGGTGATCCTCATCAACATTGAGCATCCGCAACTACCTCACCAACATGAAGTCTTCATCGACAAAACCCAAGGTTAGTTGTCCCTCTTATGGGGGGATGTCACATTTAGGGGGAGCTTTACTCTAAGACTTGTGTAAAAGCATCTCTTAGTATGTGACAACATCAAATGCTTTATGAAAAAGTGGTAACCCCACTTGTGCTTAAACGATGAGTATGACCTATGATAAAATACTTATATACTCCCTCCGTTCCTTTATATAAGGTGTATTTATTTTTTCAAAAGTCAAACGAGGTCATGTTTGACCGAGTTTTTATAGAAATATATCAATATCCACAATGCAAAATTTATACCATTTGATCCATCATGAAAAATAGTTTCATATTTTATACATTTGGTATTGTAGATGTCATTAGTTTATTTTATAATCTTGGTCAAACATTCAAATGGTTGACTTGCATGGAAAACAATACACCTTATATTCTAGAACGGAGGGAGTAGATGCTAGTGTGTTTGTGCATGTTCGTCATGATTTCCTTTGACATCTTATCATGTGAGCATGTTGGTCTGCATTTATTTTCTCATTCGAGGACATCCAATTGTTGCTATTTGGCTTTTAATGTATCTTTTGCCAATTGGATGGACTACAATGCCTAGGACCACTCTTTAGCTATCTATGCTTTCTCATCTCATATTCCATTCATGCTGCATCACAAAATTCGAACAAGTGCTTTTCGATCCCTCTGTGTGTGGAGTACTCGGAGTTCCTTATCGACAAGGACTGACCATTAAAACCTCCCAAGTGTATCTCGGTGGAACCAACCACAAAATCTCGGTCTCACCGAATGCCTAGGGTTGATCTGTTTTTCAATCTCGGTAGCACCGATTTCATACTCTCGGTTACACCGAGTTTCCCTGTCAGCTGATAGTTGTGGAACTCGGTGACACCGAAAACATAAAATCGGTATCACCGACAGTGAGGGGTATATATGCTGTGGACCTCGACGCTTTGAAATTTCTATCTTCAACGTCGCGCCCCGAGAACCCTAAGCTGCCGCCCCAAGACCCCTGGTCATTGCCCTTGACTTCCCGAGCTCCTCCGCCGCTGGGAATCACCGCCGTCGACGTAATCTACACCAACGTCGCTGCCGTAGAGGATCCTCGCCAAGCTAGGGTACGGATTCGATCTCTAGTGCGCTCCCATTCTGATTCTTGCGCATTGGACCTTGTTTTCTCTATAAGCCACCTATTGCTCACATATTCATCCAATCAAACCTGCAAAATCTCGAGGTAGATGATTTTTTTAGGGTTTTGTTGTCTGCCCGATACATCTCGGTGGAACCAAAACAAAAATATCGGTCTCACCGATATACTTTTCTGTGTTGCTGAGAACTGACTCGGTGGAACCGAGTGGCTCTTTTTGGTCCTGCCGAAAAGGCTGCCAAGTTCCTATCAAGGAGTTGGTCTGTCTTGGCCCCACCAAAAATTTCATTTCGGTTGTACCGATATGTATGTGACAGATTGCAAAACTTTTGAAAAACTCTGTGCTCAAATTTAAAAATAGCCTCATTTTGTGATGACTCATCTCCTTCTTCTCATCTACACTCTATTCATAGGGTCAGCATGTCAGGTTCAGAAGACAGTCATAACAGGTCAGAGCTGAGAGCAGACATGAGTTTCGGGACAAGACCAGAGCCTAGTTCATTCTCAGATCCAGGCACCCCTAGCTCTCATGGGTTGCCCAAGGCTGCCACCAGAACAAGGAAGAGGTTGAACTCAGATGAATAGGATTCAAACTTCATGCCTGAGGAGATTCTTGCTAAGAAGTAAGAGAAGGCTGCCAAGAAAGCTGCAACTGAAGCTACTTCCTCTCGAAGAGTTGTCAGCAAGGTATATGCACTAGCTTCTACCTTCAAGGCTCATGAGACTGCTAGAGCAACAATGTCTGTTGAGATCCCTAAGAGAGCTGTGACTAAGAAGGTAGGAGAGAAAAAGGCCAGGAAGAGGATCATCCATGTGACTGGCAGGCTGACCTCCATGTTTGAGGATCCAAAAGCTGCTGCTGCCGAGGAAGAGGAGGTTGAGCTAGCTGCAAAGGCTCCTCCCACGAAAAAGGCAAAAATGCCGATGTCTGATGCTATGCCTAAAACCAGCACATCCAAGAAGGCTGCTGAGAAGCCCAAGAGGACCACTAGGCAGATTCCAGCTTCTGAGAAGAACAAAGGAACTGCTTCCAGAGTTGATGATGTGGATGACTTGACAACACTGATGAAGCTTAGACCACACATCCGAGTTCACAATGCCAGCTACCCACTAGCTAAGGACATGAAGAAGAGGAAGGATTCTGGTTTGAGGGCTTGGAGAGCAATAGACCCTCATGCTCAGAGAAAGAAGACTGCAGTGGACTATAGGTTCTATACCAAGGAGCAGCAGGACTTCTATGAGACTATGCTCTTTGACAAGAGTCTAGCTGCCAGTGATATGCATTACGTAGATTGGAAATTCATCAAGGAGAATGAGGACTACTTTCCAAGTGTCCAGGACAACTTCCATTGCATTGGTCTTGATGAATTCGTTGGCAGAGAATTCACAGCATGGAATGACGAGATGATCCTGTAGTTTTACTCCACTGCACACTTCTACGGAGATGGCAAAATTGTGTGGATGACTGAAGGTGCCAGATATGAATCAACTGTTGAGGAATGGGCAGATATCGTAGGAGTTCCAGAAGCACATGATGGTGACCTATATGTCTACTCAGAAATCCAAGGCTAGTCACAATGATATGGCTAAGATGCATAAGGAGATCCCTGCTGCCAATGTGAAGTCTCATAGGCTAGGATCCATCTATTTCCTCCAGGCTGGCCTCCGCACTATCAACACTATTCTAAGGCATACCTTGATGCCCAAGTCCGGAGATGACAAGATGATCCGAGGTCACTCCATCAACATGTTGATCCACCTTGACACTCACACCAGGATCAGAGTCATGGACTTGATTGTATAGACAATCAAGAGGGTTGCTGCTGATCAGAAGCGCTCATGTTGTTATGCACCCTACATCTAGATGCTCATAAACTCAAAACTGGAGAAGCACATTTTTGCCCTAGATCACCCACATTTGCCCCTACAGCCAGATCTAGAGGACAACGTCGTGGTGATGGATGCTGATCATCCCACTTCTGCTGCAGCTTAGGAAGCAGCAGAGGTAGTGAGAGCCGCTAGTTCTCAAGTCCCACGATCCAGGAACGAGCAAATGGATCTGCTGATATCATCTGTACAGGGCATGCAAAAGGACATTAAGGGGATTCTGGACAACCAGAACAGTCTTGTTAGAATCTTTGAGACCAGAATCAAGACCCTTATTGATAAGGTGGACGGGCTGACAAAGATAGTCACAGAACTTCAGCATGAATTTGACTCCATGAAAATCCCTCGGGTCTCTTCTACTTCAGATGAGGATGATGATGATGAGGATGAGGATGAATCACCTCTAGGGCCAGGCACTCAGTTCATTACTCAGGCCAGATCAACCACAGTGCCAGCTCCCCAGCTCCATCAACTTCAGCTCCATCAGTGACCACTCCAGCTCCATGCACGACATCTGCAGAGATATTCGCCAAAGCCGTCATCTCGACTCCTTCATCAACAACCGAAGGAGATGTGCCCAAGAACACATAGATATATGCCTTTGAACTTTTTGGTAACTTGTTGCCAAAGGGGGAGAAGTGTATATAGATCTATAAGCTTCGAGCAAGAGAGAGAGATTTGTCTTTTATTTGCTTTTCAAAAACTTTTCGTTCTTTTGATGTGAGATACATGTGTGTTATGCTACTATGTTATGGGTGATGCTACTATTTCCTATCATCTTAATGCTCATGAGATGATCATTCACCTTTGTTTGATTGTGTTGTGCGTTGTTATTTACTCTAATTATTCTCGCACACCACCAAGTTGTATGTGACATAGAAGAAGTGCCCCATATGCCTAATCGATTGTGCATTTGCATTCAAACGCAAATTCAAAATAATGCACAAATTTAGGGGGAGCTCTTGCTTATCACATACCTCTCAAAGCGACGATTATACTCATTGATTTTATCATATGTCGAAGCTTTGATCTATATGTTGTCATCATTACCAAAAAGGGGGAGATTGAAAGCACATTTGCTCCCTTGGTGGTTTTGGTAATTAATAACAACATAGAAGTCATTGAACTAATGTTTCCACCAAGTATATTTCAGGAAATGTTCAATGATAGGATTGGCAAAAGGAGATTGTGGAGAAACCCCAAGATTCAAGGAAATAGGTTGGCCAAGCTTCAAGCAAGAGGACTCTACATTTTATATTTGTGAGAAATCACTTTGAGTCATAGGAAAGCCAATACTATTAAAAGGTGGTAAGGTTTTGTTGGTGAACAATATGCTCAAACGTGCACAAGTGATAGTCACCAAAACATCCACAAACTCTCCCACCAAAGTCTGTTCTATACCCAACACTCAAAATAGGTGCAACCAACTATCCCACTTCGGTGCCACCGATTTCCAGAACCTAGACAGACTCTGCCAAACCCTAGCCACTTCGGTGCAACCGATTCCATACCGGTGCCACCGAGTTTAGGTTGCCAACTTTCTGTTACGCAAATTCACATTTTCAGTCCCACCGAGAATGTTGGATAGGCGTCACCGAGATTGGAAATCTGACTGTTGGTCACCTTATCGGTGCAACCGAGTTTCCTATATCGGTCTCATCGAGATTCAAAAGTTGCCACCTTTTGGTCACTTCGGTACCACCGAGATTCACACATCGGTGTCACCAAGTTGGTCATTTTGTGTGTAACGGTTGGATTTTTGGGGATGCCTATATATACCCCTTCACCACCACTTACTCGAGAGAGAAGCACTCAGAACTATTCCATACCTATCCTATCAGATTTTCTGAGAAAGAACCACCTACCCTTGTGTTGAGGTCAAGATCTTCCACTCCAATCATATGGATCTTGATTTCTAGCCTCCCCAAGTTGCTTTCCACCGATCCTATCTCTTCTACCTAGCCAAACCTGTGAGAGAGAGATTGTGTGTTGAGGAGTCTATCATCTTGAAGCACAAGTGCAAGGAGTTCATCATCATTAACCGAGCCTATTACCTTTTGGAGGGTGGTGCCTTCTAGATTGGTTAGGTGTCGCTTGGGAGCCTCCTACTTCGTGTTGTGGAGTGAACCAAGAAGTTTGTAAGGACAAGGAGATCGCCTACTTCGTGAAGATCTACCCCATAGTGAGGCTAGTCCTTCGTGGACGGAAGCCATATGGAATAGTCAAGGTTGCTACTTCGTGGACCCTTTTGGGTGGAGCCCTCCGTGGACTCTCGCGACTGTTACTCTCCGTGGGTTGAAGACTCCATAAATGTGGATGTACGATAGCGCCACCTATCGGAACCACGGGAAAAATCATCGTGTCTACAATTGCGTTTGATCTTCCTACATCCCTTCTATACATGCTTGTTGTTACTTTCCACTGTTATATACTCTTTGACTTGCATGTGTAGGGTGTACTTGACTTGCCATGAAATGCTAAAAACTATCAATCCTAAAATTTGGTATAGGCAAAAGTTTTAATTGGTCAAGTAGTCTAATCCCCCCCTCTAGACCTACTTTCGATCCTACAAACGTCCGCGAATTGACCGGGCGTATCCCCTATTTGTTCGTCCATGCAACCACACTCCTCATTTTTTTCCTCATATGTCCAATCACTTGCACGTGATTGATGGAAATGAAGAAAGAAAAAGAAAAGAATGAATAAAGAAAAAGAAAAAGTGATCTGAGGTGGGGTCGCGTCCTATGTGGCGGAGTGACCGGGCGCGTCCGCGAGCCCTCGTGCCCTATATTTGAGATGGATATGAGGCTTCGTGGACAACCCGAGCGTATAGGGATGATATGAGAGGCCCGATTGGATCATTTTTTTCCTTCTCTCTCGACCGGACGCGTCCACGAGTGTATGGGAGGTCGTTTGAGGCGTCCGGTTGTAGATGCTTTTATGCATGAATATGGATAGAGGAAGGAAATAATGCCAAAAAAACCGGTGCACTCAATACATTTTTTACTCCCTCCATTCCCTTATACAAGGCCACTATGAAAAATATATTTTGCATCTATATAAGACCACGAACAGTAATCGAGGCAAAAAATAATGATGTTTTCTTGTACTAACAAGTTGTTTAAATACTTGCATGTATGTAGTCATAATAACACTTAGTTACTTTCTTCTCATTCCTTCCTTGCATGAATGTAGTGTATTAATGATCCCGGTTAACGAAAAAAAGCCTACTTACAAAACAATCAATAATTTTTTCTTGATACATATAATCTGAGTTTTTGGCCTTGTATAAGAGAATAAAGGGAGTACTATTCTTCTTTGGATAAAGGGTTATTTCGTTCTTGATAGCCATTTCCAAGCGGTTGCTTGAGCTTTATGAAAATGAAGTTCTTTCCTACCTTGGGGTTGGGTATTGGCTTCACAAAGGTTGCCCACTTCAGGCATATCCCATCCAATTGATAGTAGCACATGTTGAAGCATAATGATGTCATTTCAAAATAGGCATGCCAAAACCATGCCTCTTGATATGCAACGACTTCAAGAATGATGATGAGATCCTCCACATGCCCAGTGAACTCTTCATGCCATGCCGCGGGGTAGTTCTTCCACCCCCAGCGCATTCAATCAATTGAGCCGAGCATTCCTGGGAACCCCCTTGCATTGTTCATCTCCAATATCCTCTGAGTATCCTGAGCATTGGGTGCCCTCACAATACTGTGGCCCAAAGATTTTAACCTCCACCTTCGCAAATTGCTTAACACTTGATGGAAGTGTCCTCTCTTATTGTCATGTGATCATCAATCAAATGCAAGAATATCATATGCCATCATGCGAAGTGCCGCAATCACCTTCTGGATAGTGTTGTGTCCAAGATCTCTAGTACAATCTCTTCCTTGCACGAACAATCGATCATGTCCTTTTGGCGTGGTTGGCAATGTGAAGGAAAAGATCCGGAGCCATTTTGAACTTTTTCGAAAATATCACTCTGGATACACCAGATTTGCACATAATTAATCAAGCATGAGCCTATTATGGCTGTCTAGCCTCCACCTACGAATCGCCTCACAGACGGCGATGGAACCGACATGTTTTGCCCGCTTGTTCTTAGTATATAAATAAAAAAAAAGGCGCCTAACTCACTCATTTCGAAGTGATTGCGCTTGTTTTCGAGGACGTAGAACAACAAGAAATGGCGTTTAGTTGTGCTAGGGCAAGCGAGGGCACCGGTTAGGTTTTTTTGTGTTGTGAGCTCGCTTGGGTTTCTTCGCGTTTTTGACACCGTTGTACGCATCTTTGAGATTTTTCAGAGACACGTTTAGATAGAGTTTTGCTTTCCTTATGCTTTTTCTCCTTTCCTTCCAATTTTTGCCGAGTCGGGGAGGCCTCACTCTGCATGACACTATGAGATATTTGATCATTTTCTCCCTTCTTAGATGAAAAGGCAGAACTACTGCCATCGTCCATTAAAAAAGGGGAAAAGAAAAGAAAGGGCAGTGCTCCTGCCGTTTTCTTGAAAGAAAATGTTAAAGAAAAGTGGCAGCTCACCGCCAAAGCTCACACGAGATCTGGACGTGACCACGCGCGGTGTCCACCGCACCGCCCCCAGAGAGCTGGATTTCATACGCCAGAAGATCGCACCACCAGGCCACCACCCTGGGAAGATCTGCCGGAAGAATTCAGGGATCGCTAACAATGCACGTGCGCCGGGAGCCAAAACCTGGTTAGCAAAAGTATTCTGATCACTGCAGCCTGCCTGCCTGCGGGTCAGATAAAATGTTTGTTAACTGACGGACTGAGTGTTCCATGATTTATTTTGTGTGCTTGTCAGATATCTGGCCCCTCTCCGCAGCTGCATGATTGATTTGATTCGATCCAGCCATCGACTTCCCGGCCAGCTACACCGGGCAGCCAACGGGTTCCCTCACACTCCTCTCCTACCACCCATGGTTTCGTCACGGAGCACAACCAACTGCGCCCGCGCGCATGCAAGCAGACAAAAACAAAGGCGGGCTGGCCTCCGTCCCCGTCGTATATAACCGCGGCCTGCCCCGGTCACCTCCATCCGCCCAACAAACAAGCAAGCGTGCCGAGGCACATCACCCGAGCACGCACGCACGCACGCACGCATCACTCTCCACCTCCCAGGACCAACGGCGGCCGTGCCACGCGTGCGCGAGCATACACATGGGAGAAGAGGCCGCCTCCACCGCGGCGGCGGCGTCGCTCTCGTCGTCGTTGCTGGCCGCGGCGGCCGTGAAGGGGGACGAGGAGCGGTACGTCAAGGTGGCGTCGAGGTTCTTCCGTGTGAAGCCCGGCGGCGCTGCCCGCCGCCACCTCCACTTCCTCGACTCCTGCTTCCTCTGCAAGGCGAGCATCTCCCGCGAGCGCGACATCTTCATGTACAAGTAGGAGCAAATCGAACCGGTTATCTTTTCCACGGGAAGATGATTACAGGTGATGATTCTTGGTGCTGATGCCGGCGTTGGCTGGTCTGTGCAGGGGTGACGAGGCGTTCTGCGGCGAGGAGTGCAGGCAGGAGCAGATGGCCATGGACGAGGCGCTCCACGCGGTGGCGCGCCGGCGCCACAAGCAGGCCACGGCCGAGCGGGCCGCCAGCACCGCGCGCCGCGAGGCGACGGCGGCGTCCATGGCGCACCGCCGGCCCACCATCGCCAACCTCGCCGCGGTGGCGCGCACCCCCGTGGCCGCCAGCTAGTCACCATGGATCGATCCTCCATGGCTAGATCGCTAGGTGGCCAAGGAGACGAGCCGATCATAACGGCGGTTCGACTGAATGCTATCAAGAAGCAGGAGGGGAGAGATTGTATAGCTAAGAAGACACGGATCTCAAGAACGTTTTCCCGCGTGTGTTATTACTGCTCCCGCGCATGCTCGAGTGGATCATCAAATCTACGTACTAATATAAGTAGGATGGATCATCGATCTGGCTGGGTTAATCTGAGCATGTGTGATTTTCTTCTCAATGATATGATATGCCCTGCTTCAGCTTGTGTAAACTAAGCTTCTGCATTAAGACTATAAGCGCATCATTTTCTGAGCTTGTGTTACAAGAAGAGTCTTACAGGTCCGGAACCATAGTAATTGACACCAATGCATTTTTTACATCTTCTTAAAAAACTTCAAGGCATTTTTTATTCGCATGATTTTGGAAAGCACGGGAATAGAAAAAATGTAAGGGCTTCTTTGATTTAAAGGAATTCTATAGGATATTTGGAGGATTGAAATCCTTAGGATTTTTTTTCTATATTGGTCCTTTGATTCATAGGATTAGATCTCATAGGATTTTTTCCTATGAAATTTTTTATACTACATTTCATAGGAAATCTAACATCCACACCAACCTTTTTTTACAATTTCTTTGCTTTTTCTATGACATCAAACACCCCTTTCTAATCCTATAGGGTTTAAATGAACATGCCACTCCAACCATCTACTTTTCCTGTTCACGTGTTTTTAAAATCCTGCGAATCAAAGATTGGAGTGGCAATGCCCACTTGAATCCAAGAGGGTTAGTAAGGAATGTTTGATGCCATAGAAAAAGTAAAATAATTATAAGAAGATGTTCAATTCAATGGACGTTAGATTTTCTATGAAATGCAGTATAAAAGATTTCGTAGGAAAAAAAATTATGGGATTCAATCCTAAGAATTAAAGAGTCTAATATAGAAAAATCCCTAAAGAATTCAATCCTTCAAAATTCCTATAGAATTCCTTTGAATCACAGGAGCCCTCGAAGTGCCTCGATGCCCTGTAGGCTCTCATACATGTTGGCAATGAGACTTTTCTTAAAACAAAGCTGCATAAATGTTCACATAAAAGCATACATCATGTCGCTCTCTGGACCATAGATTCTTCCAAGATATTTACAGGAATTTAGTTCTTAGAAAGAGAATTTCTGCCAGAATTTTCTAAATCATAGAAGCCGTGCGAAGAACAAAATTTCTGTAAATCAATCCTTTTCGTTCGCTTTGGATGAAAGTTGTTTCTTTTTTGTGCCTTTAACTTTGTTATTATATGTTTTGCGCTTCATTCCTGTCAGGCTCATGCGCGAGGGAACATCTTACATGAGTTAGCTACTCCGATCTCAGTGATCAGGTCACTGGAACAAGACATCTTTCCATCTCACTTTTGGTTCTTATTACAATAGAAATCGTGAGGTGGAACTTTTTTTCTTGATTTGCGCCTGTCAGCATCCCAATTTAAAAACAGACATGAATGAGCACCTTAGTTGCCCTTTTACACAGGAGGACAACAGGAACAAGTGGCGGTAACTATCGGCGACACACAAGCGTGTCTAATGGCAAACTTTTTCCCGGGACAAAACTAAAATTTTGCAAACCAATCATGCAACATCCAAAATCTGCTACTCCCTCTGTTCCTAAATATAAGTCTTTTTAAAAGATTCCACTACGGACTACGTACGAATGTATATAGACATACTTTATAGTATAAATTCACTCATTTTGCTTCGTATGTAGTTCGTAGTGAAATCTCTAAAAAGACTTATATTTAGAAACGGAGGGAATTCATAACATATTCCTGGAACCAGTGGCTGGAGAGAACGGGAACACATGGAAAAATAATGAACCAAGGCATAAAATAAAGGCCATGATGGTTGATGCAATTCTACTTTAAGACATGATGGAAGGTGTATGGTTCTTGGTTTAAAATCAATCGGGCCATCAAGAATTTCACACGCGACCGAAATAAATAATCGGCAGTGTAGTGACATGCCACTGGAGATATTCCAGGAGCTGGAGTGTGACAGCAAGTAAAGAGCAAAGTCGTAGGCCCTCCAAGACACCATGAGAAGGACAGGAGAGCCTATGAACGCTGCAACAAGTGCTTGCAAAGGAGAGGAGGAGCGACCGGTGAGGTAGAGAGCGATGGAAGGACAAACGGATGCTTCTACTTGACAGCAAGGTGCGCTTTATTCTATGCTACCTTCTCTTATGCAGCAGCAGTTGATCTTATCACCATAAGAGAGGGACTTGTGAGTGGTCTCCATTTAGCAGTAGACCCGTTCTGCCAGTAAAATGTGGGCAAGCCATAAGGTTTCGATAATCCTACCAGTAGTTTCTCAACTCCGGCATATATACAACTATATTTGTTAGAGCACTTGTAAACAATACACATGTGCAAGATGTTCAAAACCATGTGGTAATACCTCAGAGAATGAACTGGAAACACAATGGTAACAGAGAAAGGAGGAAGCAAATAAGTGCGGAGCATGGCAATCATGTAGATTCAGGATCATGACAGGGCATGAAAGAAAAAAGGGAAACGGAAAGAGCACAACAATCTATCCAATTGTGAGCCTGTCTTGTGCCTCTCCAGCCCAGAATGAAAGATGACAAGACACAATCCGTTCAGTCATAATAGTCCGCTTCAGATATAGCCAGCTGTTTTGATTTGTCCAAAAGTGCATCTAATCGAACCAGAAAATCTATTCACGCACACGGACGGTTGCTGCACAAGATGGTTATTTTCTTGGATGTTTGTATAAATATACACTAAAGTGAATGAGCAGTATGTACTTCAGTAGATCTTGTAACCCAAAGGCCAGGTTTTGGAGAAAGAAACTTCACAGGAAAAGCTAGCTTCAACCCGGTTCAAAAAGCTGGCACGGAAGAATTCTAATATTAACAATTGCACTAGTTCTGCAACTTTGCGTCTATGCTAGTACAAGTAGCATTGACACAGGTTTTTGATTCCATGTTTGAATGCCTATGGCCAGTGAGGTTTCATTAGCAAAGATAGCTCGCATACGACAGTGCTTGAATGGACATGGTGTCTTTTCCTCTTACCTCCTAGTCTAATTCGCTAAACATGGATCGTACAACATGTCTAATTCGCTAAAGCAAGAATATGCATAACAGGTCAGAAAAATAGATGCCAAAAGGTACTTCAGGATGGAACTTCAAAGCTCCACCAGCTGCACAGAAAAGAGAAAACTGGCTTGCAAGATGAATTTTAGTGCTGAGGCCTGAGAGTGACATATGCATTTTAAAGAGCTCATGGCACACACAAAATGACTAGATATTTCAGAAATATCTCTAAGCGCATAGACGGTTCATATCAAAATCATCCGTGTGAAGGTGGTCACACGCAAATGGAACATCAAGGAAATGAAAACACACCATATAAGACTACTTTCTTCCAGTTTTTCAGACTATCTGAACTAGGAGTTCAATAATTTCAGCGCATGAAAATCTGATCATAGTCAGCAGTACAATGCATCACTAACCCTGGTGAACCAGGAGAGTGCATGTACAACATTGTTATACAGGGGAAGAAAAGGTATTGATGACCAAATCAAACTGTAGAATAACTTGTTTGCGTAAAACTCTAGCATAATTGACAGCAAGTTGCACTTTATTCTATCCTCTCTTATGCAGTAGAAGTTGATCTTCTATTGGTGGGAGACCCATTCTACTAGCTAGTACTATGTGGAAGAGCTACAAGTTTAAGACTCTGGTTCACTGAACCATTCTGCGCAGACAAACTTCAATCACCCTACTAGCAGTTCCTCTATCTCCGAGTGTGGACTTCCTGAACCCGGGTACATATGAACCCGCTTTTCAAAAATGTACTTTAAACATGTTTTGTAATGTCAAAAAAATTCGAAACAAAATTTTGTGCATACATGTTCGCACAAATATGTCCGTGGCACAAAGTTTTGTGAAAATAAGTCCTTTTGTTTTGTCTCCGCAAAAAAGACAAATTTTAGTGCTTCCAAATAGCGTTTTGCGACAATATGTTTTGTCCTTTTTACACAGGTCACAAAAAAAGTTGTTTTTTCATGAAACTTTCTGCACACACATAGAATAGGAAGACATCCGCGCGCACTTTTTTTTAGATTTTTTTGTCATTTCAAAATGTGTTTTTCAAAGTGGGTTCATATGTGCCTGGGTTCATCCATGACTTTCTCCTCTATCTCCAACATATATACAAGTCTCTTTGTTAGATCACTTGCAAATAATACATAATACATTATAGAAAGTATAATATGAGTCAATCATGTGCAAGATTTTCCAAACCATATGGTAAAGTATTACATAGAAGGAGCAAAAAACACAATGGTAAACGAGAAAGGAGCAAACAAATAAGTACAGAGCATGATAAACATGTAGATTCAAAGAGCACAACAATCTATCCAACTGTGAGCCTTTCTTGTGCCTCCCCAACTTAGATTCAAAGATGATAAGACACAATCTGTCCAGTCATAATCGTCGACTTTAGATATGTCCAGCCGTTTTGATTTTTTTCATATGTGCATCTAATCTAATCATAAAATTACCTATTATTCGTGCACATGGAAGATTGCTTCACAAAGTGGTTATTTTCTTGGATGTTTGTATGAATATAGACTAAAGTGAATAAGCAATATGTACTTCATCCCAGTTTGCAGTAGATCTTACAACCCAAGGGCCAGGTTTGGAGGAAAGAACTCCGAGGGAACAAGATGATTCCTTCTTCAAGCTGGTTTCAAGCAGGTTCAAAAAACTGGCACAGAAGAATTCTAGTATTAACAATTGCACTAGTTCTGTAACTTTGCGGCGATGCTAGTACAAGTAGCATTGACATGGGTTCTCAATTCCATGTTTGAACATGCCTATGGCCCGTGAGGTTTCATTAAAAAAGATAGTTCACATATGAAAGTGCTTTAATGGACATGGTGTGTCTTTGCCTCTTACATCCTGGCCGACCAGCTGCTAACATGCATCTTACAATATGTCTAACTCATCCGTGCTAAAGCAAAAATGTGCAACAACGGCCGGGAATATAGATGCCAAAAGGTACTTCAGAATGGAACTTCAAAGCTTCACCAGCTAGACAGAAAACTGGCTTGCAATAATTCATTATTGCGCTGAGAGTGACACGTGCATTTTTTAAAGGGCTCGTATCACACAGAAAAGGACTACAGATATTTCAAAATATCTCTTGACATATAGACCGTTCATATCAAAATCATACATGCGTAGGTGGTCACAAGCAAATGAAAACACGCCATATAAGACAATTTTCTTCAAGTTTTTCAAAATATTCAAACCACGAGTTCAATAATTTCATGGTATGATAACCTGATCATGGTCATCAGTAAAATGCATCACTAATTCTGGTGCGGTGGAAACGGATCGGATGCGGATCAGATAGTGCTCTTCCCACTTCCGTTTTCATATTTTCAGAACAAATATGAATGCAAATACGGATGTTATCGGATACAAATGCGGAGCAGATATTACTTGAATACAGATACATATCGGATGTTTACTCGGTTTGGAAGGATACAACTAACAGCAACATGTTAATTAAGTTAATAAGTCAGTAGCTATGTGACCATGGTTTATAAGGCGGTAAAGCAACCTTGAGCACCACCTGCTCTAACGCTTAAGTGACACCTAAGCGCCTAAAGCGGGCAAATATCTAAGGCGCTGCAAGGGCGCCTTGTCGTTTAAGCGATACTTAACCATCTGAAGATGGACACTTTATAAACAATGTATGTGACACAAAATAATCAACTTGCAACGTACAATAAGACAATAATAGATAGTTTTATAAATAAATAATACTATAATGCATAATAATTTCTAACTTTAATCACAGAAAAAATAAAATTTGACCACTTCTTAGGCTTTTGTGTTGGATAATTGGCATAATCGGGCTAGAATTGCTTCAATTAGCTCCTGTAATTTATTCAGATATGGATATATCCACTTATATATCCATATTTGTGTCAAAATCTCATAATACCATATGTGTATTTGTATTTGTAAAATAAATCCGCATACCTTCCATTTCAATTTTAGTTTGGGTGGATAATTCAGATAAGGATAGGCATTTTCATGAATACGGATATCAGATATTTTGGATTATCCACTGCCACTTCCTACCCTTAGGTGCACCAGGAGAGCGAATGTACACCATTGTTATACAGTGGAAGGAAAGGTATTGATGACCCAATCACACTGTAGCATAATTTGTTTACGTAAGAAAAGCACAAAAGGAGACCTGCTAAACATAAGTCTACTAATTGCTTAGATCTTCATCTGAAAATGTTTCTTTTTTACCAGAATTACTTGGTAACTCTTCTAATACCCACCTCGTCATTTATGATGAACGCTCTTGTTCTTGACACTGTATAGAAGGACCTGTAAACATCAGAAGAATGCTTGATCAGTCTTTTCTGTACAATTAACTTGATTACTATTTGTACCACTCATTATAGAAGAACTATGGTGTAATAGATAAGCTAGACTCCACCAAACATAATTAAACAAACTATTTGAAAACTTTAGACCTCAGACTCAGAGCACACTCCATAGTGAGTTCAAGAACACAGATAACAACCATTGGCTTTGTTCAAGCTTTTAACCCTCCTTGTACATTCTCAATAGTTGTCCTGAATAACACTCTTATACCAAACTTAATTCCCCCTGTACTTAGTATTATCAACCAGCTTTAGCTCTTTTGTGCCACAAAAAACACACAGCTATGGAGTATGAACTCCACAGTTCACACCCCTCACAGATGCCACAAAGAAGCAACTAAAGTCACTATTTACAAAGAAATTACTCGATGAACAGAAGCCAGCTGACTGGTTACTGTCCTATTCGACGAGGCGCCATTGCAGGGAATATTGCGACCATGGCTAAAGACAAACGATGGGATAACCAAAACCGGTCCACCGCAGACATCAACAGACATGCCAAAAATTATCGTCTCCCCTTTCTTCCAAAATAGCACCATAAAGCAATGTATTTACAACTTTACATCTAAGCAACTTGCTGGCTAAAAGTGAGCCAAATTTGATCAAAGAACTGAAGGAAAATGTTCGTCCGAATCGCGTCCCTTAAGCACATTAGCTGCATCCTCATCTTGTTTCTTCAGTCGAGCATTCTAAGAAGATGTGGAAAAAGAATGAAGGGGAGTAACACACCACCCTAGGGTTTGGGGTGGGCGTGGGAGTCGGAGGAGGGCGCGGCAGAGCCAGCCGTGGAGCCGCTGCGGAGGTCGTCGATGATGCCACCAAGCTCGCGCCGCGCAGACTCCCTCCCAAACATGAAGCCGTACCTGCAGCGCAAGATGTATAGAAACCTTATGGACAATGATTCGGCCGGCTGGGGGGTGCTAGAACTGCATCGGATTGCAGGTTACCAGAAGGAGACGGCTGAGAATACTCCCGCGGCAGCCACCGTCTGCAGCAGCGTTAGCTTCTTGGCCTGCATCTTCCGCTGGGATTTGGGGCGGGAGGGGGTTCTTGGTCAGCAGCTGAGATGCAGTGCGGAAACCGTGGCTCAGACAGACCTCGGCCAACCCTGGCTTCGGTGGCCCGTTAGTGTCGGCGGCGGCGGCGGGAGTCGAAGGAGGAGAGGGGAGGAGAACCGGCGGCGGCGGCGGGAGTCGAAGGAGGAGATGGGAGGAGAACCGGCGGCGCCAGGAGGAGAGAGAGAGGTGGAGGAAGGGGATCCGCTACAGCGCCGCGCGTTGCGTGCAGGCCTCTGCCGTCCGATCCATACCTGGCCAAACGGGCCGGCCCGGCAAGGCCCGCTGGTAATCGTGTCCGGCACGGCCCGACCCACCGCGGCACGATTACTAACCGGGCCGTGCCGTACCGGTCCGCGTGCCTGGGGTGTCGGCCTAGGCACGGTCCGTTTGGTAATCGGGCTCGTCGGCACGTCAGACCCGCTAATATGACTACTATTTGACGCACTGAGCGTTTTTACTCTATTTTTACTTATTGGGCCGTATAAAAAATAAAAAATAATCGGGCCATGCCGTGTCGGCCCGCGTGCTGGGGGTGGCGGCCCAGGCATGGCCCAAGGCGGGCCGCGGGCCTGGCACGACCCGTTTAGTTTGTGTCGGGCCAGGCCGCGTGCCATGCCGGCGCGGCGTGCCGCTGGGTCGGCCCGTTTGGCCAGGTATAGTCCGATCGAACTCCAGGGTCCAGATCGAGCTCTTCCACTGTTTTTTTCCTTATTATATTAAACCGAGCCCTCAGACTCAAAATTAATCAAGAAGAATCAGTTAAAAAAATTAAGTACTCCTTTCGTTCGAAAATACTTGTCTTAAAAATGGATGTATCTGAACTTATTTTAGTTATAGATACATTCATTTTATTTATTTTTAGGACAAGTATTTTCAAACGAAGGAAGTAGTAGCTAATTGCCTGATTAATTAACGGAAAATCGGATAAAATCTGGAACATGTAGACAAAGACAGGACCTGGTTACCCATAAAGTTCTATACACATCATCAAAGAGAGGAATTTCGTCAGGTTGTCAACACAATGACAAGAAGAATCAATTAAAAAAATATTAAGTAGTAGCTAATTGCCTAATTAATTAAAGGAAAACCGGATGAAATTCGAAACATGTCGGCGAAGAGAGGACCTGGTTACCCACAAAGTTCTATACACATCATCAAAGAGAGGAAATTCGTCAAGGTTGTCAACACAATGACATTTATCATCATTTCTCTCTTGAGCAGTTGACTCCAACTTCATCATCGTAGATGACCAACTAGCTCTTACATATTCACCTACATGAGTTTTATGTTACCCTCGTACCTTCTTTTTTAGAGAAGATGAGAAGTGTGTGTCGACGACGACGATGGATGGTTGGTGTTGACGGCGATGGACGTCTAGGGAAGTGGATGCAGAGATGACTAGGTAATAATTAGGAATTGCTTGCAGATCGAGGCAACCATAGTGACATTTTCTCGCATGAATAATATGAAGTGTAAGGGGTAGTTTAGGCTATGTGAAACCGGTTGGGGCCGTGGATTGACCGCACGAATTAAGTTTAGCTATTTGTTTTGGTTTTAAAAATATATGTTTTTCATTAAAAATTGGTTCCTAAAGCCCAAACAAAGGCAGCCTAAGCCAACCTAATATAGAGCTTGTGGAGATTTCTTATGCAAAGGCAATGCTTCTAATGTCGAAAACATATTTCACATGTCCATAGGAAAATGAAAATAATTTAGTACATAGGCACATCGTGCATCTAGCAGGTCACAAGATTTCAATAACAAAATCAACTTAAAACTTGGGGAATGGAAATAAAAAAGTCCAACATTCATAAGCTGGATATGAAAACAAATGTACATTGGATATGAAAGCATTATGTTAACATGCCTAATCTGTAGCCCGATTCAAAATTGCTATTGTTCGTAATGTATTTTGTCCGTTTCATTTCTCCAGCTACGAGTTATCTCGTAACCAGGATTTTGAAGCGTGATAGGTGTTTACTGTTTCAACCAAAGTTCAAAAAAGCGCTAGGCATTAATTATGCGGTTGCTCACCTACTTATGCTTTTCTAGCTTAGGCGCAATCAGACGTTTCATACAAAAATTTACGGGCAACAGAGAACAGTTTGCTATCTAAAATAATGCTAGAATGTATACTAAAACAACAAGCAAGGAGCGGGGTCATTTAGCATTATTGTAGAAACAGTAACAACAACTACCAACACAACAAAGCTTTATGCAACAGTAGCAAAACAACACTACTACGTTAGCAAAGTAGATGAAAGGATCGATATGGTTGACTAGAGGGGGGAATAGGCAACTAACACTTTTTACTTTTCTTTAACAATTAAGGTTTAGCATCAAATAAATTAGCTAGATGTGCAACTAGGTGAACAACCTATATGATGCTAACAACTACTAGCACACAAGCAAGCACGAGATATGACATAGTAAACGCTTGCAATAAGTAAAGATGTGAGATAACCAAAAGTGGAGCCGGTGGAGACGAGGATGTGTTACCGAAGTTCCTTCCCTTGTGGGGAAGTACGTCTTCGTTGGAGCGGTGTGGAGGCACAATGCTCCCCAAGAAGCCACTAGGGCCATCGTATTCTCCTCATGCCCTCACACAATGCGAGATGTCGTGATTCCACTATTGGTGCCCTTGAAGGCAGCAACCGAACCTTTACAAACAAGGTTGGGGCAATCTCCACAATTGAATTGGAGGCTCCCAACGATACCACGAAGCTTCACCACAATGGAATGTGGCTCCGAGGTGACCTCAACTGTCTAGGGTGCTCAAACACCCAAGAGTAACAAGATCCGCAAGGGATTAGTGGGGGGAATCAAATTTCTCTTGGTGGAAGTGTAGATCGGGGCCTTCTCAACCTATCCCTAGGAAATCAACAAGATTGATTGGCTAGGGAGAGAGATCGGGCAAAAATGAAGCTTGGAGCAACAATGGAGTTTTTGGAAAGAAGAGGTAAGCTTCTTGGAGAAGAAGACCTCCCTTTTATAGTGGGGGACAAGAGCCAACCGTTATCCACTCACTCAGCCCCGCGCATCACGGTACTACCGCGATGGCTTGCGGTACTACCGCTACCACGGGAGTAGTTGGCCCTGCCTGTTAGCAAGCGGTAGAACCACCGGAGCGGTACTACCGCGAGCCCGTGTGGTACTACCGCACGGTTGGCGGAGGCAGCCACTGGAGGTGCACGGAAGTAAAAAATTACTTCTGTGCCAACCTCCGCAGAGGGAAACTATGCGAAAAAAGTCTGCACGGTAGTACCGGACGCGAATCGCGGTACTACCGTAGCAGGGCGGAAGTAAAAAATTACATCCGCGCCTACTACCGTAGGTGTAGAGGCTAGGGCCGAAGACAGCGATACTACCGCTCCATGGAGCGGTACTACCACTGGCCCCTGCGGTACTACCGCTCCCTGGAGCGGTACTACCGCAGGCCACTGAACCCAAACACTTCGCAGGCGTTCCTTTTGCATAGAGAAGGAAAACAGGTTGGGGCTCCATTAAAGAGAGGGAAAGGTGGTGCAAGGGAATAGATGTGCAAGTGTTGATTCCACCCAGACCTTTCCGATGCGGACCCCCTCTTGATAGCACGACTTTCCTACGAATCAAATCCACCGAAAAGAAACACAGAGAACAACCGTCTTCGAGAGCTTCCAAGGGGCACTGAATCATCTTGTGCCTCGACCTGAGATATCTGAAATGCTCAATGCACACGATTAGTCCGCAAAGGCATTGTCATCAATCACCAAAACCACTTAGGGAGAAATATGCCCTAACAACCTCCCCCTTTTTGGTGGATTGATGACAACACGAGATTTGCACATAAGGATATAAAATAAGCATATGCAACCTCAAGACCTACAAAATATAGGATAGCTCCCCCTAGATGTGTGCATACTCTAGATATGCTTTGGACTGCAGGGCACACACACTAGGATCAACACTCCCCCTATATTTTATAGGCAATGCAATCTAAGCTACGAATCATACTAGACGATAATAAAGTAGTAGTGATAGCATATGTCTCACACCATATGATAGAGGAAGTCTCCAGGTCACACACACACACAAACGATATAAACCAAGGTTCAACGAAACAAGGCAAACACAAGACGAAAAGGCAAACACAAATACGCGCAAATCCTACACTCTCTCCCCCTTTGGCATTGAGACGCCAAAAAGTAATAGAGGACACCTAACACCTAGGTGGTAGCTCGCAAGCAGAAAGATCAGTCATCGGACTCCTCAGAAGCATCAGGGATGGACTCCGCATCAGAATCATCCCACTAGAACTGCTACTTAGCCATCCAAGTGACCTCAGGGGTGATGTCCTTCTCAGACCCACTCGAGATGGTCTCGCCAAGCTTCCTCAGAATGCGCTTGTCACGCTGGCGACTCTCGTTCTGAGCAATGTGAGCCTTATACTGACCCTTGGCCTGCATGCAGAACAAAGTCTTCATCTTGTGAGAGAGCTTCTTGGCCCAAGATGGCTCAGAAGACGGAGGTACATAGGACTCAGAACTGTGGTCATCCTCCTCTTCAACCTCATCCTCATCGACCTCCATACGAGCAAACAGAGGCTTAGTGGTGGTGTTGGCCCACTTTTCCTTCATACGCAGACGGATGGGCTCATGAAGAAACGTGTGCTCCGTCATGTCCTGACCTGGAAACCTCTTGTCCCAAGTAGCACGAATCAGATAGAACAAGTATGGCCCATAAATGGGGACCTTTCGATGAAACACGGCAGTGCGAAGCTCAGACCACATAACATGAGACACATCAAGGATGCCAATGTCTTCATTTCTTCCTTTCTCACATAGCAGCAACATATCCACCAGATAGGAGTGTACCTTGCCCTTGTCTCCCATGCGAGGAAACAGAGTGTTGCGGAAGATCCAGTGCATGACATCTAGGAAAGGGTTGAGCATAGGAATTTGCCACCAGATCGTAAGGTCTTCAGAATATGGAAAGGTACGAGCCGATCCTTACCAGCTGGGTGAGGGTTGCCGTGAGGGCGCAGACCAAGTGGCACATCAAGTCCGGAGTCAGGAACATGCAGCAAGTCCATGAAGTCCTTCCAGGTGGTAGTCAGTTGCTCGCCATGGGTCATCCAGGTCATGGTTCACTCCGCATCAGAGTGAAAGTGAACAGAGGCAAAGAACTGACCCAAGAGTTCTAGATCAAAGTCAAGTCGGAAGGAGATGATGTCTGCGATAGCCAACTGCTGCACCAACTCCAGAGCCTCACCAAAGTATTGCGGGTGCTTCCTCATGTGTTCCAATCAATGGATTGGACAAGAACATAGTGATTTTTCTTGCCTTGATCACATCCAGGTGAATAAGATACTGCTGCTTGGTCCAGAACAAGTCATATGCCTTAGACACTTCCCGTGGCTTGTCGTAGGGATTGAACAACCTTCGAGCCAGAAACTCAGCTTGTGGCATGACATCAAAGTTCTCACAACTGGTTTCTTGAGCTTAGATGCGGTCCTCTTGAAATGGCAGGGTGAAGCATTGGAGCCCTCAGGAGCATCTGGATTGCGAAGCTGCTTGGAACTTGTGTCACGAGACGGATTGGTACGGTGTGGAGCAGAGCTGGAACCAGAGGCACCACCTAGGGCACACAACGCAAACACAAAGGACAAACAAGAAAATAAGGCAAGGATGAAAGTGGACACAAAAACCATGCAGAAGAGAGAATGGACCGGATAGAACGAGGTAGTTGTGGATCGAGAAAAGTACCAATATGTTCTTGCGGAAGTAAAAATTTACTACCACTCCAGACGCGGTAGTACCGCTCGAGCGGTAGTACCATGGCTGGAGTGGAAGTAATTTTTTACTACCGCCCCGACAGTAGAAGTAAAAAATTAGTACCGCTTCAGACGCGGTAGTACCGCTGGAGTGGTAGTACCGTGGCTGGAGCGGAAGTAAAAAATTAGTACCGCTCACGACGCGGTAGTACCGTGCGAGCAGTAGTACTGTGGCGTATGCGGAAGTAATTTTTTACTTCCGCCCTACGTGCGGTAGTACCGCACAAGGAGCGGTAGTACCGCACGGGGCGGAACTGCGCAAGAACACAGATTAGATCGTATTGGTATTGCTCTAGATCAAAAAAATACCCCGTTTAATCCTATCAATACGCACTTCTAACGCACTAACACTCGCAAAACATCTCCTTATGCATAGATCGGATCCAAACAAAGCTAGACCATCTCATATTTCCCCAAGAGCCTAGATTCAAAAAGAGAGAGGCAAAACAAGAGGGGATTGGGGAAATACCGGGGTCCATTGCAAGAGGACGATGTGGGGAACGATCCCACCGGAGCAAATAAGAAACGGGTGGCCAGAGATGAAGATCCGGCGAGGAGATCTGGCGGCAGTTGAGAGGAGGAGGAGAGAGAGACATGAGGGGAAGAGAGAAAATAGGGTATGGGGGGATGAGAAACCCCCTTGCCCACTCTTAACCCCCACACGCGCTCGTCGTTGCGGTAGTACCGCGGGTCATCGCGGTAGAACCGCTCAATGGTAGTACCGCACTCATTGCGGTAGTACCGCTCAATGGGCGGAAGTAATTTTTTACTTCCGTGCGGTAAGCAGTAGTACCGCTCCAGCGGTAGTACCGCGCCCCTCCACGGTAGTACTATGCTGCCTTCTTTGTGAATAATCTCGATAATAAAACAGAATAAGGAATAGGGAGATCGCCAAAATCCGCACAACACACGAGACAAGAAAAACTATAATCTAGGATAAAACACGAGCATGGTCCATTGGAGAAGAGAATAAAAGAGGACCAACCGATGGGCCTCGACTTCACATGAAGAGAGGGCGGTGGCCCTAGAGCCACCTATGTTTGAGTCAGATGGTATGGCACCACGAAGAATTATCCTTGGGCCCATGACCAAGACTCGTCTTATAAGCATAGTAACCATCACAAATGGCAAGTGATAGACTTTGATTAGTTTATGCATAAGAGGAGGAGGGATAGTTCATTGAGAGAACTAGACTCCCCCTAAATCCATGCCTACACCTAGACAAGACATAATGAAGAGTGTGGGGAGGCGTGCACTAAGTCAATCTACATTGCTCGAATCAATGATATTTAGCTCATGCCTTAACTCGCGAAATCTTGCTTCATCTAAAGGCTTCGTAAAAATGTCAGCAAGTTGCTCGTTAGTGCTCAGATGAATAAGATTGATGTCTCCCCGCTTGATGTGTTCCCGAAGAAAGTGATGACGAATATCAATATGCTTCGTCTTGCAATGTTGGACTGGGTTGCTGGAGATCATAATGGCACTTTCATTATCACAGTAAAGAGGCACTTTGTCACAATGGACACCGTAATCCTTTAAAGTTTGCGTCATCCATAGAATCTGAGCACAACAACTGGCAGCAGCTACATACTCGGCCTCGGTGGACGAGAGAGAAACACAATTTTGTTTCTTTGAAGACCAACTTACCAAAGACCGACCAAGAAATTGGCAGCCTCCGGAAGTGGACTTTCTATCCACACGGTCTCCTGCCCAATCCGAGTCAGTATAGCCAACGAGATCAAACGAAGCCCCCTTGGGATACCATAAGCCAAAGTTTGGGGTATGAGCTAAATATCGAAAGATTCGCTTGACAGCCACATGGTGACTCTCCTTAGGTGCGGATTGAAATCGTGCACAAATACCCACACTTAACATGATATCCGGTCTAGATGCACAAAGGTAAAGCAAGGATCCAATCATGGAGCGATATACCTTTTGATCCATCGCTTTACCATTGGGATCGCTGTCAAGATGGCATTTGAGTGGCATGGGAGTGTTGGCCTTGGGAGGATTGAGCTCATCCATCTTGAACCTCTTGAGCATGTCTTGAGTGTATTTGGCTTGGTTGATGAAAGTACCTTGACTTCGTTGCTTGACTTCGAAGCCAAGGAAGTACTTCAACTCTCCCATCATGGACATCTCAAACTTGTTTGTCATCAAAGTGGCGAACTCTTCATTGAAAGCTTTGTTAGGAGAACCAAAAATAATATCATCAACATATAGTTGGCATATGAACAAGTTCCCGTTGACCCTCTTTGTAAAAAGAGTGGGGTCGATTTTCCCAATTTCAAACCCACGATCTTGCAACATTTCGGTAAGGTGCTCATACCACGCACGTGGGGCTTGTTTAAGGCCATGGAGAGCCTTATCGAGAACATATACATGATTGGGGAACTTGGGATCCTCAAACCCCGGGGGTTGCTTGACATATACCAACTCCTTAAGAGGACCATTAAGAAAATCACTCTTGACATCCATTTGATATAATTTAAAATTATGATGAGAGGCTTATGAAAGTAACATGCGAATAGATTCAAGGCGAGCAATAGGAGCAAAGGTTTCACCGTAGTCGATACCCTCGACTTGGGAGCATCCTTGTGCCACCAGTCGTGCCTTGTTGCGAATGACAATACCGTTTGCATCTTGCTTGTTTTTGAAGATCCATTTTGTTCCAATAACATTGTGATTCTCCTTAGGTCTTGGCACCAGTCGCCACACTTGGTTGCGCTCGAAGTTGTTGAGTTCATCGTGCATAGCTTCAACCCACTCCATATCCTCGAGCGCATCTTGAACCTTAAGGGGCTCAATGCAAGAAACAAACGCGTGACGTTCACAAAAGTTTGTTAATTGTTTACGAGTGGTTACCCCTTTTTTCAAGTCACCGTAGACGTTCTCCAACACATGTTGACTAATTTTGAGCTTGTTGGCATTCTTGGCAGCTTGACTCTCTAAGATTTCTTCCATGGAAGGTTGAGGACCTGCATTCTGTGAGACATCCACTTGATTATCTTTAGCGCCTTCTTGAGCTTGCTCTTGATCTTGAGATTGCTCGGAGACAGGAACTTGATCTTGGGCATCACTTGGTGAGACACCATCATCAGTGAGTTGATCTTGCCCTTGATCTTGTTCATGTGGTAGAGGACCTTCATTATGTTCTTTGGAAGCGTGTGGGTCTTGCGTCGGTGATGGTTCCACTTGAGGGGAACATTGTCCTTCTCCTTCGGCCACAAGGGGTTCCTCAACGGGTAGGAAGTATCCCACACCCATTATTCTTATGGCTTGGGGAGGAATTTCATCACCTACATCACAAAGACCACTTTGCTCCACTTGGGAGCCATTATTTTCATCAAACTCTACGTTACTCGTCTCCTCAATGAGTCTAGTGGACTTGTTGAGGACACGGTAAGCATGAGAGTTTGCAGCATAACCAACAAATATGCCCTCATGGGCTCTAGATTCAAATTTAGACAAACGAGCACCTTTCTTGAGAATGAAACACTTACAACCGAACACCCGAAAGTATGTGAGGTTGGGCTTGTTCCCGGTAAGAATCTCATACGGGGTCTTGTTCAACCCTTTGCGAAGATAGAGCCGGTTAGATGCATGGCACACTGTGTTGATGGCTTCGGCCCAAAAGTTGTACGGAGATTTAAACTCCGCCATCATGGTTCTTCCCGCATCAATCAACGTCCTACTCTTCGTCTCAGCAACACCATTTTGTTGAGGGGTGTAAGGTGTGGAATATTGGTGCTTGATCCCTTCGTCACTGAGAAACTCATTCAGGGTGTAGTTCTTGAACCCGGTGCCGTTGTCACTTCTAATCATCAAAATCTTTGCATCATGTTGGCATTGGACTTCATTTGCAAAGTCGATGACGGTATATTGGGTGTCACTCTTTGTCTTGAGGAAATACACCCAAGTATATCTCGAGTAATCATCCACAATCACCAAGCAATATTTTCTTCCACCAAGACTGGCAAAAGATGGAGGACCAAAGAGATCCATGTGAAGGAGCTCTAAGGTCCTCTTAGAGTATATTGTAGTGGTTGGACGATGAGCCTTCTCATGTAGCTTTCCTTCAATACAAGCACTGCAAGCACGATCTTTGGCAAAACTCACATTTGTTAGTCCAAGGATGTGATCCCCTTTGAGGAGACTTTGCAAAGATCTCATATTAACATGGGCTAGCCGGCGATGCCAAAGCCATCCCACATCAACTTTAGCCATTAAGCAAGTCGCAGTCTTAGTGGGTTGCTCCGAGAAGTTCACCACATAGAGACCGTTCTCGACATGCCCAACAAAAGCTACTTTAAGAGTCTTGCTCCACAAAAGGGTCACAGAGTCAATACCAAAGAAATTACTAAAACCCATGGTAGCAAGTTGATAAACTGACAGTAAATTGTATGCAAGGGTCTCAACAAGCATGACCTTCTTTATGGTGAGTTCTAGAGAGATTACCACCTTGCCAAGACCCAATACCTTTGAAATTGCATCATCACCAAACGAGACTTGAGTGGCCATAGATGTGTCAGGATGAACGTCCACCACCAAGTCCTTAATTCCGGTCATATGATTTGTCGCTCCACTATCGAGCAACCATGATGTTCCTCCGGAAGCAAACCCCTACAAGAGATCAATGTTTGACTTTAGGTACCCATTCTTTAATGGGCCCTTTCATGTTAGCAACAAGGGTCTTGGGAACCTAAATACACCATTCAATGTACTCATAAGAAGAACCAACAAATTTGGCATAAACATGCCCATCACTAGAACGACATAACACATAAGAGGGGTTAAAGTCGCCGGTCTTGTTGGGTTGTGAAAGTGCGTTATATCGACTAGAGGGGGGTGAATAGGCGATTTTTACAAATTCATCACTTGAGGAATTTCAACTTTGAGGAATTTGAAATGTGATGAATAACTAGCAGCGGAATAAGTACTCAAGTGCATGAGGAACATAGTAATAGCATAGTCTTCATGATGAAATGAAACATGCACAAATAGAGAGTAGCGTGATACAGGATAAGCAGTGATGAACAAGGTAACTTGAAGAATTTAAGGTGAGGAATTTGTGAAAGTATTCACTCAAATTCTTCAAACAGTAACAATCAATTTCATCAACAGGTATATGAGTAATAGAGGGGTTGAGGAAATAGAACCAGATAGATCGATGAAGAAAATCATTTGATGACCCAGTTCCAACTGTTGTGACAGTCGTACGTCTGGTTTGGAGTGGCCTGGTATTTAAACCAGAGGACACACAGTCACAGGACACACAGTCCTTACCGTATTCTCCTTGAGCTAAGGTCACACAGTCCTCGCCCAACACTCGTGGTAAGTCTTCAGGGTAGACTTCCAAAACCCTCACAAACTGGTCACCCGACGATCCACAATTTACTGCTGGATGCTCTAGACCAAGGTCACTTCATGGTCCCCAATTGACTGCAGGAGCACTAGACCATGACGCCTAACCGTCTGGAGGATGCACAGTCCTCAAAGGTAACAAGCGTCGGTTCCACACAGGAATTTCTTTAGTGATGCTCAATCACTATGGGTTTTGTGGTTTGGTTGTGGGTTTTTCCTCACTGATGATTTTCTCTCAAAGTCCTCAGAGGACGGGTTGCTCTCAAATGACAACTGTCAGTTCTCTCTCGGAGCAGCCAACCAGCTAGTGGTTGTGGGGGTGGCTATTTATAGCCAGGATGCAACCTGACATGATAAGACATAAATGCCCCCAATGATATGACCGTTATGTGGATAAGAATGATTGAGGATAGCTGGCGCTAAGCACAGCAATGGTCGGAATTTCGAACTATGAAAGTCCTTAGTTTATCATGTTCCTCACTTGTAGGCAATTCCCACTGGAGAAATCCTAACTCCTCAGTCAGATCAATTTCGTCAGAGACCAAATGAACTTCGTCTCTGTCACTGAAGAACTTGTCTGAACCGTAAGAGATTTCCAAAGGCTTCACTCGAAGGATTGTATGGATTGAGGATTTTGGAGTTGAGCATTAGTTGGAAATTTTCCTTAGTATTACCTCGGCCCCCTTTAACAGTACGGTGTTTACTATGACTCAAATAAAGGAAACGAAACTACGAAAACAAAAGTCTTCACGCTTCATATTCCTCGTTCATGTCTTCAAGGTCACACCAACTTCTTCATTTTCAAAATCTTCACAAAGTCTTCACCAAAGTCTTCAGCAAAGTCTTCACTTGAAGACATACATTTTTAGGGGTCGATAATCTCTGAATATATCAAACTCCTCATCGACTTATAAAGCATGTGTACACTCACAAACGCATCAGTACCTTAACCTATAAGTCTTCAATACACCAAAATCACTAAGGGGCACTAGATGCACTAACAATCTCCCCCTTTTTGGTGATTGATGACAAATAGGTTAAGTTTTCAACGGGGATAAACATATGAAGTGAAAGTACAAATTCTGAGGAATTTGGTTGCAAGATATAGAAGAACTCCCCCTGAAGATGTGCATATTTGAGGAATTTGCTTTGGACTGCAAATGCACATGACAGGTTCAAACATGGAGAACTCCCCCTATATCTTGTAATTCATACACGCATTTGAATATATGATATGCAGAATTTGAAACGCGTGAGGAAAATGGTGTGTGATGAAATTTAGCATGCATGCATTAAGGTATTTGAGGAAATAAACATGCGAGGAAATAGTTCAAAAGTGTCAGACCACCATCGGACTTAAGTTTATAACTCAATCAACAAAAGTTTCAGAAGAGCGAGAGTTGTAACTTAAACAAAAATAGCCCATTTATAGAGACCCACTTGAAGACTAACTCAAGTTTTCTCCCCCTTTGTCATCGAAGACCAAAAGGGAATAAAAAGTGATGACTAAGCCCCTTTGAAGAATTTCATCGTGTTGGAGAGGAAGGAGCGCCAGCGTTGCGGAGTCGTGTGTCGATGCAGGGCCTGTAGCAGTGTCGTCAATATCTTCATCGTCATCACGCTCGCGAGATGAATAATATGAACTTGCTACCATCAGAGGAACTTGAACTTTCTTGGATTTCTTCTGAGGTCGCCGAGCCTAGTCGGGATGTTCCTCAATATCCAGCTCATCCAGTTCTTCAGAAGGCATGATGTGAGACAGTACAGCCCAAGAGCGTCTGAGGTTTTCATGTGCATAATAGTGGTTCCTCTTGACAGAGTTCTGGGTCACAGTCATATTCTGCACAATGTATCCAAGTTGAGGCTTCACCCACTTGTGATTGCGATCGACCTTCTGATGAGGACTTATTAGAAGCTCGCGATCAGTCATCACTCGAGGGGCAAACTCTTGAGGTTGTTGAGCTGAGGCTTTTGCACCGGAGTCTTGAGTGGCCGTGTCATCATTGGTGGAGAAGGAAGCGGCTTTGCGGAATTGTCCATCCAAAGGACGAGGGCCTTCATCAATGACATATTTGCCTTTTCCTTCAGCTGAGGCAATTGAGCTCTTGATGACTTCTATTGGAGGCTAAAAGCTAAAGTGATTCTGAAAATCAGCCTTGAGGGGAACAGAGGTCTTTGCCCTGATGAATTTCATGATCCATGGCACATAGGGCTTCTATTCAAATGGAGCTAAGGCAGCACTGGCCAATGTCCTCACGAAGAAATCATGCAAGTCGATGGGAATCCCATGAATGATGTTGAATAGCATATTCTTCATGATTCCTTCCACTTCTTCTTCTTCAGAATCGTGGCATTTCTGAGGACATAGTGTATTTGTGAGGATACGGTAAACAGTCCTGGGCACATATAGCAGATTCTTCACAAGGAAGGTGTTTGGTTGAGGCGTTCCAGGAGGCAAAGGCTTCATCAACACTTGCATCAACTGATTTGGAAGTGCAGGCTCATTAAACAGTTTGTGGGCTTCATCTGAGGGAATTGGAACAGGGACATACTGAAGCAATTCAGAGGCTTGAGGAGTGAAGTGGGTCGTGCCAGTCATCCAGTCCAATATCCATGAGTTGATATCTGAGGAATTGCCGCTAATATGCAGCGTGGCATAGAACTGAATGATGATTTCTTCATTCTAGTCGCAGATGTCGACACAGAATGGAAGAAGGCCTGCTTCATAGAGAACTTGGAGCACTGGAGTGAATGATGGAAGACTTGCCATATCAGCATGAGGAATCTGATGGTGCTCAAAGGCTTTCTTCTTCTCATATAGGACTGACGCATAGTAGTTGAGTTGAGAGGCAGTCCAGAATCTGTTGCGACCAGCCCTTGCAGAGTCATAGGGGTTTGGTCCAGAGAAGAATGAGTGCTCATTGAAGAAATTGTTGGAAATATGCCCTAGAGGCAATAATAAAATGGTTATTATTTCCTAGTTCATGATAATTGTCTATTTTTCATGCTACAATTGTATTAACCAGAAACCGTAATGCATGTGTGAATACATAGACCACAACATGTCCCTAGTGAGCCTCTAGTTGGCTAGCTCGTTGATCAATAGATGGTCATGATTTCATGACCATGGACATTGGATGTTGTTGATAACGGGATCACATCATTGGGAGAATGATGTGATGGACAAGACCCAATCCTAAGCATAGCACAAGATCGTGTAGTTCGTTTGCTAAAGCTTTTCAATGTCAAGTATCATTTCCTTAGACCATGAGATTGTGCAACTCCCGGATACCGTAGGAATTCTTTGGGTGTGCCAAATGTCACAACGTAATAGGGTGGCTATAAAGGTGCGCTACGGGTATCTCCGAAGGTGTCTGTTGGGTTGGCACGAATCGAGACTGGGATTTGTCACTCCGTGTGACGGAGAGGTATCTCTGGGCCCACTCGGTAAGACATCATCATAATGAGCTCAGTGTGACTAAGGAGTTAGTCATGGGATGATTTATTACGGAATGAGTAAAGAGACTTGCCAGTAACGAGATTGAACAAGGTATAGAGATACCGACGTTCGAATCTCGGGCAAGTATCATACCGATAAACAAAGGGAATTGTATACGGGATTGTTTGAATCCCCGACATCGTGGTTCATCCGATGAGATCATTGTGAAGCATGTGGGAGCCAACATGGGTATCCAAATCCCGCTGTTGGTTATTGACCGGAGAGGTGTCTCGGTCATGTCTACATGTCCCCCGAACCCGTAGGGTCTACACACTTAAGGTTCGATGACGCTAGGGTTATAGGGAAATGGTATACGTGATTACCGAAGGTTTTTAGGAGTCCCGGATGAGATCCCGGACGTCACGAGGAGCTCCGGAATGGTCCGGAGGTAAAGATTGATATATAGGAAGTCTAGTTTTGGTCACCGGAAAGTTTTCGGGCTCATCGGTAGTGTACCGGGAGTGCCGGGAGGGTGCCGGAGGACCCCCGGGAGGGGTGTGACGACCATAGGACTTTGTGGGCCCTTAGAGGAGGTGTGCCATCCCTTATTGGGCTGGCAAAGACCTTCTAGAAAGGACCATGCAGCTGGGATCAAGAGATAAAGGGCAAAAGGGTTTTAAAAGAGGAGATCCACCTCCCTTGTGGGAGGTGGACTCTCCCCCTAGTTCGGCCGAACCTCTCCTCCTTGGAGGAGGGGCCAAGGAATCCCTCCCTCTACCTCCTCCTATATATATGCAAGGGTTTGAGCTGATTTGATACACGACTTCTCTCTCTCTCTCGGCGCAGCCCTACCCTTCTTCTTCCTCGTTCTCCATAGCGCTTGGCGAAGCCCTGCCGGAGTCCACGTAGCTCCACTGTCACCACGCCGTCGTGCTGCCGGAGCTCTCCCTATCCCTCTCCTTCCTCATTGATGGATCAAGGCATAGGAGACGTCATCGGGCTACACGTGTGTTGAACGCGGAGGTGCCATTGTTCGGCGCTGAGATCAGAATTCACCGCGATTTGAATCGCTGCGAGTACGACTCCACCAACCGCGTTCTTGTAACGCTTCCGCTTAGCGACCTTCAAAGGTATGAAGATGCAATCTCTCCCCACTCGTTGCTGGTTTCTCCATATATAGATCTTGGTGATATATAGGATTTTTTTTGATTTACTACTACGTCTCCCAACAGGGGGATCAGAGCTAGGTCTATGCGTAGAATCTATTTATGAGTAGAACACAAGTTGTTGTGGGCGTCCATGTTGTTAATATGCTTACCACTACTAGTCTTATCTTGATTTGGCGGTATTGTGGGATGAAGCGGCCCGGACCGACTTTACACGTACGCTTACGTGAGACTGGTTCCACCGCCTAACATGCACTTGTTGCATAAGGTGGCTAGCGGGTGTTTGTCTCTCCCACCTTAGTCGGATTGGATTCGATGAAAAGGGGCCTTATGAAGGGTAAATAGCAATTGGCATATCACGTTGTGGTTTTGGTTTAGGTAAGAAACGTTCTTGCTAGAAAACTATAGCAGCCACGTAAAAACTTGCAACTACAAATTAGAGGACGTCTAACTTGTTTTTGCAGCATATGCCTTGTGATGTGATATGGCCAAAAGATGTGATGTGATGCATCGTGATGTATGAGGTTGATCATGTTCTTGTAATAGGATTCACGACTTGCATGTCGATGAGTATGACAACCGGCAGGAGCCATAGGAGTTGTCTTATTTTATTGTATGACCTGCGTGTCAATCATAAACGCCATGTAATTACTTTACTTTATTGGTAAACGTTAGCTATAGTAGTAGAAGTAATAGTTGGCGAGACAACTTCATGAAGACACGATGATGGATATCATGGTGTCGTGCCGGTGACAGTGATGATCATGGTGCCCCAAAGATGGAGATCAAAGGAGCAATATGATATTGGCCATATCATGTCACTATATTGATTGCATGTGATGTTTATCATGTTTACATCTTATTTGCTTAGAATGACGGTAGTAAATAAGATGATCTCTCAATAAAATTTCAAGAGAAGTGATCACCCTAACTGTACACCGTTGCTAAGGATCGTCGTTCCGAAGCACCACGTGATGATCGGGTGTGATAGGTTCTAACGTTCGCATACAACGGGTGTAAGCCAGATTTACACACGCGGAACACTTAGGTTGACTTGACGAGCCTAGCATGTACAGACATGGCCTCGGAACGCGGAAGACCGAAAGGTCGAACATGAGTCGTATAGAAGATACGATCAACATGGAGATGTTCATCATGGATGACTAGTCCGTCTCACGTGATGATCGGACACGGGCTAGTTGACATGGATCATGTGTCACTTGGATGACTAGAGAGATGTCTATCTAAGTGGGAGTTCATTAAATAATTTGATTATGTGAACTTAATTATCATGAACTTAGTCTAAAATTGTCTTTACAATCTATATTGTAGATCCAATGGCCAACGCGAATGTCACCCTAAACTTCAACGCGTTCCTAGAGAAAACCAAGCTGAAAGATGATGGAAGCAACTATGCAGACTGGGTCCGTGGCTTGAGGATCATCCTCATAGCTTCCAAGAAATTGTATGTCCTTGATGCACCACTAGGTGGCCTACCCCTTCTCCCATCAGAGCAAGACGTTGTGAATGCTTGGCATTCTCGCTGCGATGATTACTCCCTTGTTCAGTGCGGCATGCTTTACAGTTTAGAACCGGGGCTCGAAAAGCATTTTGAGCAACACGGAGCATATGAGATGTTCTAAGAGCTGAAACTGGTTTTCCAAGCTCATGCCTGGGTCGAGAGATATGACCTCTCTGACAAGTTCTTCAACTGTAAGATGGAGGAGAATAGTTCTGTCAGTGAGCACATCCTCAAGATGTCTGGGCTACACAACCGCTTGACTCAGCTGGGAGTTAATCTCCCGGATGACTCGGTCATTGACAAAATCCTCTAGTCACTTCCACCTAGCTACAAGATCTTTGTGATGAACTACAACATGCAAGGGATGGAGAAGTCCATTCCTGAGTTGTACTCGATGCTGAAATCAGCAGAGGTCGAGATCAAAAAGGAGCATCAAGTGTTGATGGTGAATAAGACCACTAGTTTCAAGAAAGGCAAGGGTAATAAGAACTTCAAGAAGGACGGCAAAGCTATTACCGCGCCCGGTAAGCAAGTTGCCGGGAAGAAGAAGAACAAGAATGGACCCAAGCCTGAGACTGGGTGTTTTTATTGCAAGGGTACCGGTCACTAGAAGCGGAACTACCCCTAGTACTTAGCGGATAAGAAGGACAACAACGTTAAAGGTATATGTGATATACTTGTTATTGATGTGTACCTAACCAGCGCTCATAGTAGCTCCTGGGTATTTGATATCGATGCAGTTGCTCACATTTGTAACTCCAAGCAGGAGCTGGAGAATAAGCGGAGGCTGGCAAAGGACGAGGTGACGATGCGCATCGGGAATGGTTCCAAGGTCGTTGTGATCGCCGTCGACACGCTACCTCTACATCTACCTTCGGGATTAGTGTTAAACCTTAATAATTGTTATTTAGTACCATCTTTGAGCATGAACATTGTGTCTGGATCTCGCTTGATGCGAGATGTCTACACATTTAAATCTGAGAATAATGGTTGTTCTATTTATATGAGAGAAATGTTTTATGGTCATGCCCCGCTGGTCAATGGTTTATTTTTGATGAATCTCGAATGTGATGTTACACATGTCCATAGTGTGAGTACCAAAAAGTGTAAGGTTGATAACGATAGTCCCACTTACATGTGGCACTGCCGCCTTGGTCATATTGGTGTCAAACGCATGAAGAAGCTCCATACTGATGGACTTTTGGAGTCTCTTGATTTCGAATCATTTGACATGTGCAAACCATGCCTCATGGGCAAGATGACCAAGACTCCGTTCTCCGGAACAATGGAGCGAGCAACTGACTTGTTGGAAATAATACATACCGATGTATGCGGTCCAATGAGTGTCGAGGCTCATGGTGGCTACCATTATGTTCTCACCCTCACTGATGACTTGAGTAGATATGGGTATGTCTACTTAATGAAACATAAGTCTGAAACTTTTGAAAGGTTCAAGGAATTTCAGAGTGAGGTAGAGAATCAACGTGACCGGAAAATAAAATGCCTACGATCTGATCGAGGTGGAGAATATTTAAGTCACGAGTTTGGCACGCACCTAAGGAAATGTGGAATTGTTTCACAACTCACGCCGCCTAGCACACCTCAGCGAAATGGTGTGTCTGAATGTCGTAATCGCACTCTATTAGATATGCTACGATCTATGATGTCTCTTACCGACTTAGCGCTATCATTTTGGGGATATGCATTAGAGACTGCCACATTCACTTTAAATAGGGCACCATCAAAATCCGTTGAGACGACACCGTATGAATTATGGTTTGGAAAGAAACCTAAGTTGTCGTTTCTAAAAGTTTGGGGATGCGATGCTTATGTGAAGAAACTTCAACCTGAGAAGCTCGAACCCAAAGCGGAAAAGTGCGTCTTCATAGGATATCCCAAAAAGATTATTGGGTATACCTTCTACCTTCGATCCGAGGGCAAAGTCTTTGTTGCCAAGAATGGATCCTTTCTTGAGAAAGAGTTTCTCTCGAAAGAAGTAAGTGGGAGAAAAATAGAACTTGATGAGGTAATTGTACCTCCACTCGAACCAGAGAGTAGCGCAGCACAGGAAGTTGTTTCTATGGAGCCTGCACCGGCTGGAGAGGCAGTTAATGATGATGACCATGAAACTTCAGATCAAGTTACTATCGAACGTCGAAGGTCCACTAGGACACGTTCCGCACTAGAGTGGTACGACAACCCTGTCCTGGAGATCATGTTGTTAGACAACAGTGAACCTTCGAACTATGAAGAAGCGATGGCGGGCCTGGATTCCAACAAATGGCTTGAAGCCATGAAATCCGATATGGGATCCATGTATGAGAACAAAGTGTGGACTTTGGTGGACTTGCCTGATGATAAGCGAGCCATTGAAAATAAATGGATCTTTAAGAAGAAGACTAACGCAGATGGTAATGTAATCGTCTATAAGGCTCGGCTTGTCGCTAAGGGTTATCGACTAGTTCAAGGAGTTGACTACGATGAGACTTTCTCACCCGTAGCGATGCTGAAGTCTGTCCGAATCATGTTAGCAATTGCCGCATTTTATGATTATGAGATCTGGCAAATGGACGTCAAAACGGCATTCCTTAATGGTTTCCTTAAGGAAGAATTGTATATGATACAACCAGAAGGTTTTGTCGATCATAAAGATGCTAACAAAGTATGCAAGCTCCAGTGCTCCATCTATGGGCTGGTGCAAGCATCTCGGAGTTGGAACTTTCGCTTTAATTAGGTGATTAAAGCGTTTGGGTTTGTACAGGTTTATGGAGAACCCTGTATTTACAAGAAAGTGAGTGGGAGCTCTGTAGCATTTCTCATATTATATGTGGATGCCATACTGATAATGGGAAATGATATAGAACTTTTGGAAAGTATAAAGGCCTACCTGAATAAGTGTTTTTCAATGAAGGACCTTGGAGAAGCTGCTTAGATATTAGGTATTAAGATCTATAGAGATAGATCGAGACGCCTCATAGGTCTTTCACAAAGCACATACCTTGAAAAGATATTGAAGAAGTTCAATATGGATCAGTCCAAGAAGGTGTTCTTGCCTGTGTTACAGGGTGTGAGATTGAGCACGACTCAATGCCCGACCACGACAAAGGATAGAGAAGAGATGAGTGTCATCCCCTATGCTTCAGCCATAGGCTCTATTATGTATGCCATGCTGTGTACCAGACCTGATGTGAACCTTGCCATAAGTTTGGTAGGTAGGTACCAAAGTGATCCCGGAGCAGAACACCGGATAGCGGTCAAGAATATCCCGAAGTACCTGAAAAGGACAAAGGACATGTTTCTCGTATATGGAGGTGCCGAAGAGCTCGTCGTAAAGGGTTACGTCGATGCTAGCTTCGACACAGATCTGGACAACTCCAAGTCGCAAACCGGATACGTGTATATTTTGAACGGAGGGGCAGTTAGCTGGTGCAGCAGCAAGCAAAGCGTCGTGGCAGCATCTACATGTGAAGCGGAGTACATAGCTGCTTCGGAAGCAGCAAAGGAAGGAGTCTGGATGAAGGAGTTCATCACCGACCTAGGAGTAATTCCAAGCGCGTTGGGCCCAATGACTCTATTCTGTGACAACACTGGAGCTATTGCCCTTGCGAAGGGGCCCAGGTTTCACAAGAAGACAAGACACATCAAGCACCGCTTCAACTCCATCCGTGATTACATTTAGGAGGGATATATAGATATTTGTAAAGTGCATACGGATCTGAATGTCGCAGATCCGTTGACTAAACCTCTCTCACGAGCAAAACATGATCAACACCAGAATGCTATGGGTGTTCGATTCATCACAATGTAACTAGATTATTGACTCTAGTGCAAGTGGGAAACTGTTGGAAATATGCCGTAGAGGCAATAATAAAATGGTTATTATTTCCTAGTTCATGATAATTGTCTATTGTTCATGCTACAATTGTATTAACCAGAAACCGTAATGCATGTGTGAATACATAGACCACAACATGTCCCTAGTGAGCCTCTAGTTGGCTAGCTCGTTGATCAATAGATGGTCACGGTTTCATGACCATGGACATTGGATGTCGTTGAGAACGGGATCACATCATTGGGAGAATGATGTGATGGACAAGACCCAATCCTAAGCATAGCACAAGATCGTGTAGTTCGTTTGCTAAAGCTTTTCAATGTCAAGTATCATTTCCTTAGACCATGAGATTGTGCAACTCCCAGATACCGTAGGAATGCTTTGGGTGTGTCAAACGTCACAACGTAATATGGTGGCTATAAAGGTGCACTACGGGTATCTCCGAAGGTGTCTGTTGGGTTGGCACGAATCGAGACTGGGATTTGTCACTCCGTGTGATGGAGAGGTATCTCTAGGCCCACTCGGTAAGACATCATCATAATGAGCTCAGTGTGACTAAGGAGTTAGTCATGGGGTGATGTATTACGGAACGAGTAAAGAGACTTGCCAGTAACGAGATTGAACAAGGTATAGAGATACCGACGATCGAATCTCGGGCAAGTATCATACCGATAAACAAAGGGAATTGTATACGAGATTGTTTGAATCCCCGACATCGCGGTTCATCCGATGAGATCATCGTGATTTACTACTACGTCTCCCAACAGAAATTACTCTTGAGGAATTTGGGACGAACAGTGCCTTTGAAGGGCAGTCTTGGCTTGGGTTGAAGATTTGTTCGTGTGCGCCCCTTGATCTCCGTTGGCATTGGAGGAATAGCAGACCGAGTGATTTGAAGAACTGGTTCCTCAGTAGTGGCCGGAGCATCATTTTCCTCAGCTGTTGCAGCTGGAATTTCTTCACTGTCTGGAAGGTACAGATGTTCAGAGTCTTCTGGGATTTCTTCAGTCTGTGGAGGTGACTGAGGAATCAACATCAGAGGAGTTGCCATTGGTGAATTGGGATGTGCAGATTCCCAATATTCATCATTGACGACTGGAGTGGTGTCAGCAATGTCAACATCTTCATCAATTTCTTCTACGCCAGCTTCCTCAATAGTTACCAGAAGCGGGAGCGATGATACCTTGGGGGTTGATGCAGTGTCATCGATGACAATTTCCTCATCAAGAGGCTCTAAGGAAGCAGCCGGATGATTCTCTTTTTCTTCAAGGATGACATACTCCTTCCCGAATGGCACAATAGCATAGGCTGGTGCTAAGGAAATTGGAGTTGCATCAATTGGAGTTTCTGAGGAACTTGATGAAGTTTTCAACTTCTTCAACACAGGGGCATCAGAAGTTGACGCTTTTCTCTTGAGTGGATTTTCCTCAGCAGTAGCGGTTTCTTCAGGAACGACTGATGCAGCTGCCCTGGGAGGTTCAGTTTCTTTAGGCACAACAGATTCTTCAGCTGGCCTATCAGATTCTTCAGGTACAATAGAAGTACCTGTTGGCATAGCAGTTTCTTCAGGCACAACATTGGAGGTTGCCCTGGCATGTTCATCAGTGGTCTGAGTTTCCTCAGCAGCACTGGCAGTTGCTTCTAGTGCAGAGGCATTTCCTTTAGCAGTTTCATCAGGCTGAGCATTTTCATCAGCTGCCTGAGGAGTTTCATCTGCAGTCTAAGCAATTTCTTTAGACTGAGGCCTTTGTGGTTGCGATCGAGCTGCAACCCTGGTGTTGTGATCCTTTACAGCTGCTTGAGCAGCCCTGACGAGTCTGACCTTGGTGCCCTTCCATTCAGCATCATATTTCTGTTGATCCAAAGAGAGAGTGCAAATCTCAGACTGAACTGTGACGAGTTGATTTGGGGTCAAATTCATCACATTTTCACGCAAAAACTTTTGTTTGCGAGTCCTATTCCTCTTAGCTCTCAGAGCTTGCTCTCTCTTCCATTGTTCTTCAGAGATGAAGTGTGTGAGGACATGATCCACTTCAAGAGGCAGATTCAGTGAAGAAAGTGGGGTGCTTGGGTCTTCATGCCATATATCGATGAAGTTGAGGATCATCTTGGGATCCAACATGAGAGGAATAGAGCTGCCCTTTGCTCTAGTAGCCCTGTGCTGACTTTGTCTGATAATTTCTACCAATTCCTCATCATCAGCTTCATCATCATCACTATCATTATCCTTAGAACATGAGGGTATGGTCATCACATCCTTACTTGTGTGAGGACTTGGTCTTTGACCTCGTCCAGCAGTTTTCTTCAGCTTCACCGCAGAGGGGCTGGTTGAAGACTTTGCTGTGTTGGAGGAGCTTGCAGTGATCTTTGGGACTGTGGTGAAACCCTCAGTCCTCTTTCATGTAGCCAGATGCACTGGTGTTGAGGATTTTGTAACTACTGCAGAAGACTGAGCAGCGACAGTACCAGGTGCTGAGGACTTTGAAGGTTGAGTCCTTTGACCTTGAGGAATCTACTGTGAAGGTCTTGATGTTGAAGAACCTATCTTCAAAGAAGATTTCTTCATGATTTTCTTCGGAGCACTTACAGAAGCTCCGGCAGAGGCAGCAACAGCAGAATCTTCATTGAATTTCTTCACTGCTTCTTTGGCTTTCCTAGCCAGCTTGGTTTGCTGCTTCTCCCATAGATGAGGAAAGTCCTCACCAGTCTTTAGGTTTGTGGGATCAGCGATTTGGTTCTGAGCTAGAGGAGGCCTGCTCCAAGGTGGTTTCACTGCAAATTTCATCATGTACTTTGGGGTTACATAACGATATTCTTTCTTGGCCATCTCCTCTCAATCTTTTGCAGACGGATCTTTCTCTGCTTGGTCGTCGCTTTTCCATGTGTTTCTTCATCTGGTGTGCAATATTCATCATATACATCATCTGGAATCTCAAAGGCAGTGTGCACATCTGGCTTCTTTCCTCCTTTCTGAGGTTTCTTTCCGTCAGCCATTTTCTTCACTCGAGGAATATGAACTCTTGAAGATTCTGAAGAGGTACACAATTTTTCTTCAAGAAGCGCTGCAAATGAGTTAAGTTGATCAGAACCTAGTGATTCATCAGCGGACATGTTGTACTTGTGAACAGAGTATAGGTGTGAGGAATTTGAAGAGGTCATATGCGTTCTCAGAAATTTTGAAGAAAAATTAGGTGTGAGGAATTTGACCATGGATGTCTTGAGGAATTTTACTAAGTGTTCTTTGTCTCAGGTTCCTGAGTTGTACAAATTTTGAGGATTTTCACAATTGAGGAATCTTGAAGAAAATCATTACTTAGAGAAAATCATCAAGTATGAGGAGATGTAAGGTGCTTTAAAATAAGGTTCATGAAGAACAAACACCTTTTGAGGAATATGAAGAGCATTTGAGGATCAAACAAGGGCAGTAAAAGTAAATTTTATTTACCCTGGTGAAGAACACGACGAACTCAGAGATGAGATTGGGAAGTTCGTGCGTTCAGATCTCCCACGCCCTAGCTTGGCAGAGGGAGACAACTACAGTGGTGGCGGGAGTGAGGATTTCCATGGCCGGTGCGAGTACGGCGACGACGAGGTTGAGGCAGTGAAGCTCTTCCTCACCGGCGACGATGACTTTAGCGGCGATGCTAGGTTGGAGCTCGGGAGAGGGATGAGATGCGGAGTAACCGAGCATAGTTGATGGGAAGGGGCATTTATAGAGGAAGTGAAAACCGATCCGCCCAAAGATTTTGGATAGGATTGCCCCTGACCCTTGCTCTCCACGCGACAGGTGTCACCCACGTACTTAGCGGTGTCGATAGTGGGGGCATCATGGGTTATCTAGGCGCACGAATAGGAACAGTTTGAGCGGGAACCACCGAAAATTTTGGTAGTGAAGATTTCAAAGTTTTCGTTCGCAAATTCTTCAGCTGTCAAGGACACAGTGAAGACTTTTGAACGAGTTTCAAAGTAGAACGCATATGAAGAATTTGTGAACAGACTTGGTTGAGTTTAGCATAGAGGGGAAAAGGGGTCCGATCACATTCACTTAGATGAAAATCAACTTGAAGAATTATCAATAAGTGAATGTTGTTGAGGACATTGAAAACTCAAATATATATATATATATATATATATATAGTCAATTAAGAACATGAGTTTCAAAGTTTGAAGAATTTGAAAAGTTGAGGAATTTGAAAAACTTGAGGAATTTGCAAATTTGAGGAATTTGATAGTTTGAAGAATTTGCAAAAACAACGAAATGCTCAATTTTGAAGAATTTCAACTTTTGGTTGGTGGCGTAACCCACCGTATAAGAATGATGATTTCAAACACCGCGTACAATTGTCGTAGAGTTCTGAGAATCAAATTCTTCGTTAATTTCTTCACACTTAGAGAGTTATTCTTCATTGATTGAAGAAAAACGTTACTTCATGTGTTGCACATCTAAGTCATCAATTTTGCATAAGTGTTAGGATGTGTGTTCTTCATCAAAGAACATTCAAAGATTCTAAGATATTTAGCTCACACCGCAACTTGCAAAATGTCTTTTCATCCAAGGGCTTAGTGAAGATATCGGCCAACTGTTCTTCAGTGGGGATGTGGTCGATGAAGATGTCGCCCTTGAGTACATGATCTCGAATAAAGTGATGACGAATTTGGATGTGCTTGGTCTGGGAATGCTGAACTGGGTTATAGGCAATCTTGATTGCACTCTCATTGTCGCAGTAAAGAGGCACATTTTTCAGCTTGATGTCGTAGTCCTTGAGGGTTTGCTTCATCCATAGTAACTGAGCACAACACGAGCCAGCAACAATGTACTCAGCTTCTGCAGTAGAGAGTGAAACGCAGTTCTGCTTCTTCGAGGACCAACAGACTAAGGATCGTCCGAGGAAATGACATGTGCCTGAGGTTGACTTGCGATCCACATGATCTCCAGCATAGTCAGCATCAGAGTATCCGACGAGGTGAAGATTTGAGCCCTTGGGATACCAAAATCCAAGTGTTGGTGTGTGAGCTAAGTATCGAAGAATATGTTTCACAGCCTTATGGCGTGATTCCTTCGGTGTTGCTTGGAATCGAGCACACATGCAAACACTTAGCATTATATCAGGCCTAGATGCACATAGGTACAATAAGGAGCCAATCATGGAGCGGTATACCTTCTGATCGAAATCTTTACCATTTTCATCAGTGCAGAGGTGGCCTTTTGAAGGCATTGGATTTTTGACGCCTTTGCAATCTTGCATGTCGAATTTCCTCAGAACATCTTTGAGGTATTTCTCTTGTGAGATGAAGATGCCATTGTCTTGTTGACGAATTTGAAGACCTAGGAAGAATTTCAACTCTCCCATCATAGACATTTGATATTCTTCACTCATCATATAGGCAAATTCATCATTCATGAGGAATTCCTTCAGAGTGTTGTACCACGCCCAAGGGGCCTGCTTGAGGCCATAGAGGGCCCTGTTTAGTCTGAAGACTTTGTCAGGATGCTTAGGGTCTTCAAAACCAGGGGGTTGAGCAACAAATACTTCTTCCTCAAGCTTACCATTGAGGAATGCACTTTTCACATCCATTTGATATAAGATGATATTATGATGGTTAGCGTAAGCCAGTAATATGCGAATAGCCTTAAGTCTAGCAACAGGTGCAAACGTTTCATCAAAGTCAATTCCTTCAACCTGTGTATAGCCTTGGGCTACAAGGCGAGCCTTATTCCTCACCACGAGGCCATTTTCATCTTGCTTGTTGCGATAGATCCACTTGGTACCTATGATGTTATGTTTGCGAGGATCTGGTCGCTTGACAAGTTCCCACACGTTGTTGAGCTTGAACTGATGCAATTCCTCTTGCATAGCTTGAATCCACTCGGGCTCCTTGAATGCTTCATCAACTTTGGTGGGCTTTATGATAGAGACAAAGGCAAAGTGCCCACAAAAGTTAGTTAGATGTGAAGCTTTTGAGCGTGTGAGAGGACCTGGTGCGTTGATGTCATCTATGATTTTGTCAATCTGCACTTCATTTGCTACTCTTGGATGTGTAGGTTGACGAGGCTGAGGATTTTCATCAGCACCATTTTCTTTAGGTATATCAGCATGAGAGTTTTCATTTGTTGGAATGATTTCCTCAGTGGGTATGACATCTTCTGTTGCCTTCAGCTTGATGGATTCCTCAGGAGATTGTTCATCTAACACAGAAGGCAGGTGCTCTCTTTGCGAGCCATTAGTTTCATCAAACCGCACATCTACAGTTTCAACCACCTTATGATGATAGGTGTTGAAGACTTTGTAGGTATGCGAGTCCTTTCCATAACCAAGCATAAAACCTTCATGTGCTTTCGGTGCAAACTTAGAATTGTGGTGAGGATCTCTGATCCAGCATTTTGCACCGAAGACTTCGAGATAACTTACATTGGGTTTCTTGCCTGTCATGAGCTCATATGAAGTCTTCTTGAAGAATTTGTGAAGTTATACCCTGTTGATGATGTGGCATGCAGTATCAATTGCTTCAGGACAGAAGCGACGAGGGGTTTTGTATTCGTCAAGCATGGTGCGAGCCATCTCAACAAGTGTCCTATTTTTGCGCCCTACGATGCCATTCTGCTGAGGAGTATAAGGGGCAGATAACTCATGAGTAATACCAAGTTCATCAAGATATTCATCAAGATTAGTGTTCTTGAACTCAGTCCCATTATCACTCCTGATATGCTTGATCTTGACGCCGAAGTTGGTGGAGGCCCTTGAAGCAAATCGTCTGAAGACGTCCTGCACTTCATTTTGGTACAGAATAATATGCACCCATGTGTAACGAGAGTAATCATCAACAATGACAAAGCCATACAAACTTGATGCATTTGTTAGTACAGAGTAATGAGTGGGTCCAAATAGATCCATGTGAAGCAATTCAAAGGGTCGAGTCGTGGTCATGATTGTCTTCGAGGGATGCTTCGATCTGGTCATCTTCCCATATTCACATGCACCACAGAGGTGGTTCTTGAGGAATTTGACACCCTTGATGCCAATGACGTGCTTTTTCTTCACGAGTGTGTGCAGGTTCCTCATACCAGCATGTCCAAGTCGTCGATGCCACAGCCAACCTTCTGAAGACTTTGCAAGTAAGCAAGTGGCAGGTTGAGGACCTGTAAAGAAATCAACAATATACAAGTCTCCTCTTCTAAAGCCTTCGAAGACTTTGGAATTTTCAGATTCCATGATGACAACACAATGATATTTTCCAAATATGACAACCATATCAAGATCACAAAGCATTGAGACAGACATAAGGTTGAACCCGAGGGATTAAACAAGCATCACCTTATCCATGGTTCAGTCCTTTGAGATAGCAACCTTACCAAGTCCCAATACCTTGCTTTTTTCCTTTGTCTGCATAGGTGATATGCTTTAGAGGAGATGGAGTGAGTGGCAAATTCATCAGTAGATTCTTGTCACCCGTCATGTGGTTTGTGCATCCACTATCGAGAACCCACTCAGTAGCTTTTAGAGTATCATCTTGCAGATGAATTAGTACAACTTACGAACTCATATGCTTCAGAGTGAAGAATATGCCATCAATTTCATCAGACAGAATTTCATCACATAAGATAGTAAGCAAGTAGAGTGAGGACGTGAGAAATGAAGAATTCATTTCATCATGGTTAGCTTGCGTCCTTTCAAGCATTTCTTCAGGTCTCCAGCAAATTCATCAGATGTTCAAATTCATCTGGGGACCTGACCCTACATAAGATGTCAGTTTGATTTATTCACCACCCACATCTGGAGGGGTGGCAAAGAGTTCATCATTCTACAAGCACAATGTGAGAAGTGAGGCATTGAAGCAAGTGCGCTTCGTTTCACAGGGCGAGGATTAGAGTACTCAAATGAATAAGCAGAGAAATTCTTCGAGGAGTTATGAACATAATGGTTTGAAGAATAATGCACATATTCATAACTCTTAGGTTTTCCCTGCGAAACAAAGGCATTAGCACGAGAATGATGATTTTGACCATTTGAGGAATTTGGTCTAAGTGAGGACTTTGGTCCATATGAGGAATTTGATCTGGGGTTCCTATTCTTCATGAGTGGTGTCGTGAGGACATTCACTTGAAGATTTTGTAGGTAGCTCTTGGGAACCCACATTTTCTTCATAGGAGAACCGTTCCTGCAGTTAGTTCCAACATATCTAGCAAATACTTGACTTTTCTGATTTTTGAAGAATCTGTAATTGGAGTCAAGTGACTCATCAGAGGAATATGAAGTTTCACAAGTAAAGCCAGATAAATTGGATGGATCTATAGGAGATTCTTTTGCAGCAACCCATGAGGTTTTGGGGTACTGCTCAGATGTCCAGTAGGACCCATCAGCATTGAGTTTCCTCACAAAGGCAATACCCTCTTTCCTAGGGTTCCTGTTCAGTATCTGCTTTTTGAGGACATCGCAAAGGGTTTGATGTGCTTTGAGACTTTTGTACATGCCTGTCACATACAATTCCTTCAATCCTGCATTGTCATCAGTGATACTAGTGGTATCCTCAGATGAGGAATTTAAGACCACAAGAATAGTTGAAGAAATTGCAGCAATAGAAGCATTTGAACATTCAGGTGAAGAATTAGCAGTTTCACGTTCGATGCATTTCAAACAAGGTGGAATGAAATCTTCCTGAGCGGTACTGATCTGTTGAGCCAGTAAGGAATCATTTTCCCTTTGGAGATCCTCATGTGACACTCTCAGTTTCTCAAGATCTTGCTTTCCTTGAAGAAATTCATATGAAAGCTTCTCATGATCAGCTAAGAGGTCGTTATGATGACTCTGTAGGTTATCATACTTCGTCTGAAGACTTTTGAGATCGACAGACAGAGTTTGAGTCTGATTCACTTCATGGTTCAACAGATCATCGCTTTTGTCTAGCATTTTCTGAAGCTTTTCAAGTGCACTTTGTTGCTTAGTGGCAATTTTAACAAGTTTAGCATAGCTAGGTTTCACATATTCATCAGATTCACCTTCACTTGATTCAGATGAGGAATGATGTTTGTGTACCTTTGAGCCTTTTGCCATGAAGCAATAAGTGGGAGCATAATCGTCATTGCTGTTGTCAGAGTCGTTGGAGTAGTCATATTCTTCATCATTGAAGATGGACTTGCTAACAAAAGCAGTAGCGAGAGCAAGGCTAGCGACACCAGATTCTGATTCCTCCTCAGATTCTTCCTCTTCTTCATATTCTTCAGATTCTTCCTCAGAATCCATTTCCTTGCCGATGAATGCTCGAGCCTTTCTGGAACCATTCTTCTTGTGCTTTGAGGATTTGAAGATGAAGACTTTGCAGATGAGGACTTTAAAGATTTCTTCTTTTTCTTCAAGTCATTAGAACTATCATCCTTGTATTTCTTCTTCTTCTTTGAGTCTTTTTCCCAGAGAGAACAGTCAGAGATAAAGTGACCAGGCTTCTTGCAACGATGACAGGTTCTTTTCTTGTAATCTTCTGAGGAATATGATTTCCTCAAGCTACTTTTTGATGACTTTCCAAATCCACCTTTTCTTGAGAACTTTTGGAAGTTCCTCACAAGCATTGCTAGTTCCTGACTTAGTTCTTCAGGATCACCAAGGCTGCTGTCAAAATCTTCTTCTTCAGATGAGGAACTTGCTTTTGCCTTCAGAGCACGAGATCTTCCATAGCTTGGCCCGTAGAGGTCTCTCTTTTTAGCTTGTTGGAATTCATGAGTATTGAGTCTCTCAAGAATATCAGCAAGATCAAGAGCTTTATAATCTCCACGTTCTTGGATCATCAAAGCCAGAGTATCAAATGAGGAATCGAGAGATCGTAGTAGTTTCTTCACCACTTCATGGTCAGTGATATCAGTGGCACCCAGAGCTTGAAGTTCATTGGATATATCAGTGAGGCGATCAAATGTTTGCTGAACATTTTCATTGTGAAGTCTCTTGAAGCGGTTGAAGAGATTGCGAAGAACATCAACACGAGAGTCACGTTGAGTGGAAACACCTTCGTTGACTTTGGACAGCCTATCCCAGATAAGCTTAGTAGACTCCAAAGCACTCACTCTGCCATACTGACCTTTCCTCAGATGGCCACAAATGATATTCTTCGCTTGAGAATCGAGTTGCTTGAATCTCTTCACATCAGCAGTAGTAATAGTGGGAGTGACAGAGGGAACACCATTTTCCACAACGTACTAGAGATCGTTGTCAATAGCTTCAAGGTGCATACACATCTTGTTCTTTCAGTAGGGGTAGTCCGTCCCATCGAAGGTAGGACATCCCGCGGAAACCTTGATCATACCTGCAGTTGACATAACTAGAACTCCAGGTGGTTAAACCAAAATCACACAGAGCGAGGGAGTACCTGCTCTGATACCAATTGAAAGTGCGTTATATCGACTAGAGGGGGGGGGGTGAATAGGCGATTTTTACAAATTCATCACTTGAGGAATTTGAAATGTGATGAATAACTAGCAGCAGAATAAGTACTCAAGTGCATGAGAACATAGTAACAACATAGTCTTCATGATGAAATGAAACATGCAAAAATAGAGAATAGCGTGATACAGGATAAGCAGTGATTAACAAGGTAAGTTGAAGAATTTAAGGTGAGGAATTTGTGAAAGTCTTCACTCAAATTCTTCAAACAGTAACAATCAATTTCATCAACAGGTATATGAGGAATAGAGGGGTTGAGGAAATAGAACCAGATAGCTCGATGAAGACAATCGTTTGATGACCCAGTTCCAACTGCTGTGACAGTCGTACGTTTGGTTTGGAGCGGCCTGGTATTTAAACCGGAGGACACACAGTCCCATGACACACGGTCCTTACCGTATTCTCCTTGAGATAAGGTCACACAGTCCTCGCCCAACACTCGTGGTAAGTCTTCAGGGTAGACTTCCAAAACCCTCACAAACTGGTCACCCGGCGATCCACAATTTACTGCTGGATGCTCTAGACCAAGGTCACTTCGTGGTCCCCAATTGACTGCAGGAGCACTAGACCATGACGCCTAACCGTCTGGAGGATGCACATTCCTTAAAGGTAACAAGCGTCGGTTCCACACAGGAATTTCTTCAGTGATGCTCAATCACTATGGGTTTTGTGGTTTGGTTGTGGGTTTTTCCTCACTCATGATTTTCTCTCAAAGTCCTGAGAGGATGGGTTGCTCTCAAATGACAAGTGTTAGTTCTCTCTCGGAGTAGCCAACCAGCTAGTGGTTGTGGGGGTGGCTATTTATAGCCAGGATGCAACCTGACATGATAAGAAATAAATGCCCCCAATGATATGACCGTTATGTGGATAAGAATGATTGGGGACAGCTGGCGCTAAGCACAACAACGGTCGGAATTTGAACTATGAAAGTCCTCATGTTCCTCACTTGTAGGCAATTCGCACTTGCGAAATCCTAACTCCTCAGTCGGATCAATTTCGTCAGAGACCAGAAGAACTTCGTCTCTGTCACTGAAGAACTTGTCTGAACCGTAAGAGATTTCCAAAGGCTTCACTCAAAGGAATGTATGGATTGAGGATTTTGGAGTTGATCATCAGTTGGAAATTTTCCTTAGTATTACCTCGGCCCCCTTTAATAGTACGGTGCTTCCTATGACTCAAATAAAGGAAACGAAACTATGAAAACAAAAGTCTTCACACTTCATATTCCTCGTTCATGTCTTCAAGGTCACACCAACTTCTTCATTTTCAAAGTCTTCACAAAGTCTTCACCAAAGTCTTCAGAAAGTCTTCAGCAAAGTCTTCACTTGAAGACATACATTTTTAGGGGTCGATAATCTCCGAATATATCAAACTCCTCATCGACTTATAAAGCCTGTGTACACTCACAAACGCATTAGTACCTTAACCTATAAGTCTTCAATACACCAAAATCACTAAGGGGCACTAGATGCACTAACAGGTTGGATGTTCTTGCTCTTGCCCTTCTTGGCATTTTCCAACATAACTTGGTTTTTCTTCTTCCCATGAGGACCTTCACCAGCTCTTACAAAGGTCTTCTTGAGCGATGGGGCTTCCTTGGTGTCAACCTTCTTCTTCTCATTTGTTTTGGGTACAAATCCCACTCCTTCTTTTTCCACAACTTCCTTCTGAGAAGTCAGAAGGTCATTGAGTGTCTTCTCACCTTGGATACACGTCACCAAAACCTTTTTAAGCTGCTCTTTGAGCTTGGCATTTTCCTCCACAAGGTGTGCATGATCACAATATGGGTTAGTAGTAGATGCATTATCAATTAGAACAAAAGGAGGACATGAGGCAATTTCCTTAGTGAGTTTCACTTGGAGTTTATCATGTGACTCCTTAAGAGAGAGATGAGCACACGTCAATGCCTTGTGAGCACTAACAAGTGTCTTAAGCTCAACTTTGAGACGATCACGATCCACCCCAAGTGCAACCTTCTCAGACTTGAGAGCATGGTTAAGAACAATAACATGATCATAATCTTTACGTAAGTTAGTAAGGTCAACATTTTGTGACTCCTCAAGAGTCATACGAAGACCTTGCTCTTCCTCAAGAGCAATAGATAGATCTGCTATCTTGTCGGCATAATCACGACTATGACCTCTTAGTTCCTCAAGACACTCTTCTTGAGACTCAATAGTGTCATGGGCCTCACCAAGTTGTTCCAAGAGAGCAACGAAGTGCTTCTTGGTCTCTCCCTTGAGTTTGGCCATGAATTTGTCAAACTCATTCTTGTCCTCTTTTCCTTCCTCAAGTTCATTCACACTATCTAAGGATGAAATTGAAGAAATGGAAGCCTTAATTTTTGAGGTTATGACATTAGAGATTACCTTAAAGATACCTTTAGCCATGAGGCACCTTGCGACGATGTTCTCATTGGGGGCGTCGAAGAGCGATGCCTTTATTAGGGTAGAAGAGGCAATTGCCATGGATGCCATTGCCATTCCTTCACTGCTTGTGTCTTCATCATCAACATCATCATCTGAGGCATACTCTTCTTGAGCTACCAATACTTTGTGGGGGGCCTTCTTGACAAAGTTGGTTTTGTTTGGGAAGGACTTGGCTTTATCTTTGCGAATGAGCTTGCCACCATTGTCTTCCCTCTTCTCATATGGACAATCCACCACAAAGTGACTTACATTACCACAGTTGTAGCAAGTTCTCACACATTGCTTTCCCTTTGACCCATTTGAGTTGTTTTTGGAGAAGTTGGGTCTTGAGTTTCTCTTGTTGCCCCAAAATTGTCTGGACGCAAGAGCCATGTGCTCATGATAAGCATATTTGGTGTTCTCAGGGCAAACCTCTTCTTCTTCTTCTTCTTCTTCTTCTTCCTCTTGACTTCCTCGACCGTTGAACACGAGCAAGAGCATTGTTGGCTGTCGTGTTGAGAATGTTCATTGCAATAAATTCATCCAACACATCACCAGATGATAAGGTGTGAAAGTCTGGCCTTTGACGAATGACAGCGGACATGGCCTTGTTGTAGGGCATGATAGCCTTCAGGAACTTATGCTTGATCCAAGTGTCATCCACATCCTTGCTGCCATGATCCTTAAGGGAAACAGCGAGAGCGGTCACCCTTCTGTAGAGCTCACGCGGTTCCTCATCCTCTATCATCACGAACTCATCTGACTGATCAAGAACAACTTCATAGTTTGACTGTTGAATACTTAAGCTGCCCTTGTACATGGAGATAATGTGTTCCCAACATTATTTAGCAACAGTGAAGGGCCGCAGGTGAGGTAGATCTTCAGGAGGAATTGCAGCTTGGAGTATGAACAAGGCAGAAGAATTTAGCTGTTTATCCGCTTGTTCTCTTGGAGTAAGATTGCGTGGATCATGAGGATAGTATCCTTCTTCAATGACTCTCAAGAGATGAATTGAGCTGTGATCTAGATGAGACTTGATACTAAAAACCTAGTTAGCAAAATAATTCTTAACAAGTTGAGGAGGAGGACCAAGATTGACTATATGAGGTGGGTGCACCGGTCCTCCATAGACCACGGGAGGGGGAACTGAGGCAAAGCTCCCCGACCCGTTAACTCTTTGAGCATGGTTATCTTTGTTGGCACTAGCCCCCTCCTTATCGGAGTTGGCATCCGATGACGAGTTAGTGGGTTTGACCACTTGCCCCGCATCGGTAGACATTTTAAGAGTATTAAGGAAATCTTTAAACATGGATTGAACCTCGGTAGCCATGGAGGATTTGAGTAAGGTCAAAGCCTCATTCAAATCCTCGCGTGAGACCGTGTTCACACCCATGGCCTCGGGAAGTTCACCCACACGAGCCTCTTCACCAGCCATACTCTTCGGGTGGTGAAACCCTTAATAAAGAGACGTAGCTCTGATACCAATTGAAAGGGTCGATATGGTTGACTAGAGGGGGGTGAATAGGCAACTAACACTTTTTACTTTTCTTTAACAATTAAGGTTTAGCATCAAATAAATTAGCTAGATGTGCAACTAGGTGAACAACCTATATGATGCTAACAACTACTAGCACACAAGCAAGCACGAGATATGACATAGTAAACGCTTGCAATAAGTAAAGATGTGAGATAACCAAAAGTGGAGCCGGTGGAGACGAGGATGTGTTACCGAAGTTCCTTCCCTTGTGGGGAAGTACGTCTCCATTGGAGCGGTGTGGAGGAACAATGCTCCCCAAGAAGCCACTAGGGCCACCGTATTCTCCTCACGCCCTCACACAATGCGAGATGCCGTGATTCCACTATTGGTGCCCTTGAAGGCGGCAACCAAACCTTTACAAACAAGGTTGGGGCAATCTCCACAACTGAATTGGAGGCTCCCAACGATACCATGAAGCTTCACCACAATGGAATGTGGCTCCGAGGTGACCTCAACCGTCTAGGGTGCTCAAACACCCAAGAGTAACAAGATCCGCAAGGGATTAGTGGGGGGAATCAAATTTCTCTTGGTGGAAGTGTAGATCGGGGCCTTCTCAACCTATCCCTAGGAAATCAACAAGATTTATTGGCTAGGGAGAGATATCGGGCAAAAATGGAGCTTGGAGCAACAATGGAGTTTTTGGAAAGAAGAGGTAAGCTTCTTGGAGAAGAAGACTTCCCTTTTATAGTGGGGGACAAGAGCCAACCGTTATCCACTCACTCAGCCCTGCGCATCACGGTACTACCGCAAAAATCACGGTACTACCGCGATGGCTTGCGGTACTACCGCAGCCCTGTGCGGTACTACCGCTACCACGGGAGTAGTTGGCCCTGCCTTTTAGCAAGCGGTAGAACCGCCGGAGCGGTACTACCGCGAGCCCGTGCGGTACTACCGCACGGTTGGCGGAGGCAGCCACTGGAGGTGCACGGAAGTAAAAAATTACTTCCGTGCCAACCTCCACAGAGGGAAACTATGCGAAAAAAGTCCGCACGGTAGTACCGGACGCGAATCGCGGTACTACCGTAGCAGGGCGGAAGTAAAAAATTACATCCGCGCCTACTACCGCAGGTGTAGATGCCAGGGCCGGAGACATCAGTACTACCGCTCCATGGAGCGGTACTACCGCTAGCCCCTGCGGTACTACAACTCCCTGGAGCGGTACTACCGCAGGCCACTGAACCCAAACACTTCGCAGGTGTTCCTTTTGCATAGGCAAGGAAAACAGGTTGGGGCTCCATTGAAGAGTGGGAAAGGTGGTGCAAGGGAATATATGTGCACGTGTTGATTCTACCGAGACCTTTCCGATGCAGACCCCCTCTTGATAGTACAGCTTTTCTATGAATCAAATCCACCGAAAAGAAACGCAGAGAACAACCGTCTTCGAGAGCTTCCGAGGGGCACTGAATCGTCTTGTGCCTGGACCTGAGATATCTGAAATGCTCAATGCACATGATTAGTCCGCAAAGGCATTGCCATCAATCACCAAAACCACTTAGGGAGAAATATGCCCTAACAGTAGAGCTATAGCAGTAGTACAAGCTACATGTAGAACATCAGTAGCAACACTATAGCAATAGTACACGCTGTTGGAAATATGCCCTAGAGGCAATAATAAAATGGTTATTATTGTATTTCCTAGTTCATGATAATTGTCTGTTATTCATACTATAATTGTGTTAACCGGAAACCTTAATACATGTGTGAATACATAGAACACAACGTGTCCCTAGTGAGCCTCTAGTTGGCTAGCTCGTTGATCAATAGATGGTCACGGTTTCATGACCATGGACATTGGATGTCGTTGATAACGGGATCACATCATTAGGAGAATGATGTGATGGACAAGACCCAATCCTAAGCATAGCACAAGATCGTGTAGTTCGTTTGCTAAAGCTTTTTCAATGTCAAGTGTCGTTTCCTTAGACCATGAGATTGTGTAACTCCCGGATACCGTAGGAATGCTTTGGGTGTGCCAAACGTCACAACGTAACTGGGTGGCTATAAAGGTACACTACGGGTATCTCCGAAAGTGTCTATTGGGTTGACACGAATCGAGACTGGGATTTGTCACTCCGTGTGACGGAGAGGTATCTCTGGGCCCACTCGGTAAGACATCATCATTATGAGCTCAATGTGACTAAGGAGTTAGTCACGGGATGATTTATTATGGAACGATTAAAGAGACTTGTCGGTAACGAGATTGAACAAGGTATGGGGATACCGACGATCGAATCTCGGGCAAGTACCATACCGATAGACAAAGGGAATTGTATACGGGCTTGATTGAATCCTTGACATCGTGGTTCATCCGATGAGATCATCGTGGAGTAGGTGGGAGACAACATGGGTATCCAGATCCCGCTGTTGGTTATTGACCGGAGAGGTGTCTCGGTCATGTCTACGTGTCTCCCGAACCCGTAGGGTCTACACACTTAAGGTTCGATGACGCTAGGGTTATAGGGAAATGGTGTACGTGGTTACCGAAGGTTGTTCGGAGTCCCGAATGAGATCCCGGACGTCACGAGGAGTCCCGGAATGGTCCGGAGACGAATATTGATATATAGGAAGTGAGGTTTTGGTTACCGGAAGTGTTCCGGGTGTCTCCGGTAGTGTACCGGGACCACCGGAAGGGTTCCGGGGGTCCACCAAGTGGGCCCACCTGCCCCGGAAGGTTCCATGGGCCAAGAGTGGGAGGGAGCCAGCCCCTAGGTGGGTTGGTGCGCCTCCCACCCCAGCCCAAGGCACAGCAAGGGTGGAGGGGGGCAAACCCTAGGCTTAGATGGGCCTTAAGGCCCACCCTAGGGCGCCTCCACCTCTCCTTGCCCTGGCCGCCGGCCAGATGGGTTTCTGGAGGCTGCCGCCACCCCTAGGGTGGAACCCTAGGGCGCAGCACCTCTCCTCCCCTCCTCCTATATATAGTGGAGGTATTTGGGGCTGCACAACACACGAGTTCATCTCCTCCCTGGTGCAACCCTACTCCTCCCTCTCCTCGTTTCTCCGTAGTGCTTAGCGAAGCTCTATCGGAGTACCACGTAGCTCCATCGCCACCACGCCGTCGTGTTGCCAGAGCTCTCCCTCAACCTCTTCTCCCTCCTTGCTGGATCAAGGCGTAGGAGACGTCACCGGGCTGCACGTGTGTTGAACGCGGAGGTGCCGTCCGTTCGGCACTTGATCGGATCTACCGCGATCCGAATCGCTGCGAGTACGACTCCATCAACCGCGTTCTAGCAACGCTTCCGCTTAGCGATCTTCAAAGGTATGAAGATCCAATCTCTCCCCGCTCGTTTGCTGGTTTCTCCATAGATAGATCTTGGTGACACGTAGGAAAATTTTGATTTACTACTACGTCTCCCAACAGTGGTATCAGAGCTAGGTCTATGCGTAGAATCTATGCACGAGTAGAACACAAAGCAGTTGTGGGCATCGATTTTGTTAATATGCTTGCCGTTACTAGTCTTATCTTGATTCGACAGTATTGTGGGATGAAGCATCCCGGACCAACCTTACACGTACGCTTACGTGAGACCGGTTCCACCGCCTGACATGCACTAGTTGCATAAGGTGGCTAGCGGGTGTCTGTCTCTCCCACCTTAGTCGGATTGGATTCGATGAAAAGGGTCCTTATGAAGGGTAAATAGCAATTGGCATATCACGTTGTGGTTTTGGCGTAGGTAAGAAACGTTCTTGCTAGAAACCTATAGCAACCATGTAAAAACTTGCAACTACAAATTAGAGGACGTCTAACTTGTTTTTGCAGCATATGCCTTGTGATGTGATATGGCCAAAAGGATGTGATGTGATGCATTGTGATGTATGAGATTGATCATGTTCTTGTAATAGGGTTCACGACTTGCATGTCGATGACTATGACAACCGGCAGGAGCCATAGGAGTTGTCTTATATTATTGTATGACCTGCGTGTCAATCATAAACACCATGTAATTACTTTACTTTATTGCTAAGCGTTAGCCATAGTAGAAGAAGTAATAGTTGGCGAGACAACTTCATGAAGACACAATGATGGAGATCATGATGATGGAGATCATGGTGTTGTGCCGGTGACAATGATGATCATCGTGCCCCGAAGATGGAGATCATAGGAGCAAGATGATATTGGCCATATCATGTCACTATATTGATTGCATGTGATGTTTATCATGTTTACATCTTATTTGCTTAGAACGACGGTAGTAAATAAGATGATCTCTCAATAAAATTTCAAGAGAAGTGTTCACCCTAACTGTGCACCGTTGCTAAGGATCGTTGTTCCGAAGCACCACGTGATGATCGGGTGTGATAGGTTCTAACGTTCGCATACAACGGGTGTAAGCCAGATTTGCACACGCGAAACACTTAGGTTGACTTGACGAGCCTAGCATGTACAGACATGGCCTCGGAACACGAAAGACCGAAAGGTCGAACATGAGTCGTATAGAAGATACGATCAACATGGAGATGTTCACCATGGATGACTAGTCCGTCTCACGTGATGATCGGACACGGGCTAGTTGACATGGATCATGTGTCACTTAGATGACTAGAGAGATGTCTATCTGAGTGGGAGTTCATTGAATAATTTGATTATGTGAACTCGATTATCATGAACTTAGTCTAAAAATTGCCTTTAATATCTATATTGTAGATCCAATGGCCAACGCAAATGTCAACCTCAATTTCAACGCGTTCCTAGAGAAAACCAAGCTGAAAGATGATGGAAGCAACTATGCGGACTGGGTCCGTGGCTTGAGGATCATCCTCATAGCTTCCAAGAGATTGTATGTCCTTGATGCACCGCTAGGTGACCCACCCATTCTCCCAGCGGACCAAGATGTTACGAACGCTTGGCAATCGCGCTGCGATGATTACTCCCTTGTTCAGTGCGGCATGCTTTACAGTTTAGAATCAGGGCTCCAAAAGCGTTTTGAGCAACACGGAGCATATGAGATGTTCCAAGAGCTGAAACTGGTTTTCCAAGCTCATGCCCGAGTCGAGAGATATGACATCTTTGACAAGTTCTTCAGCTGTAAGATGGAGGAGAACAGTTCTGTTAGTGAGCACATCCTCAAGATGTCTGGGCTTCACAACCGCTTGACTCAGCTGGGAGTTAATCTCTCGGATGACTCAGTCATTGACAGAATCCTCTAGTTGCTTCCACCTAGCTACAAGAGCTTTGTGATGAACTACAAGATGCAGGGTATGGAGAAGTCCATTCCCGAGTTGTACTCGATGCTGAAATCAGCGGAGGTCGAGATCAAAAAGGAGCATCAAGTGTTGATGGTAAACAAGACCACTAGTATCAAGAAAGGCAAGGGTAAGAAGAACTTCAAGAAGGACGACAAAGCTCTTGCCGCGCCCGGTAAGCAAGTTGCCGGGAAGAAGAAGAACAAGAATGGACCCAAGCCTGAGACTGAGTGTTTCTATTGTAAGGGTACCGGTCACTGGAAGCGGAACTGCCCCAAGTACTTAGCGGATAAGAAGGACGGCAACATTAAAGGTATATGTGATATACTTGTTATTGATGTGTACTTGACCAGCGCTTGTAGTAGCTCCTGGGTATTTGATACCGGTGCAGTTGCTCACATTTGTAACTCCAAGCAGGAGCTGCGGAATAAGCGGAGGCTGGCCAAGGACGAGGTGACGATGCGCGTCGGGAATGGTTCCAAGGTCGATGTGATCGCCGTCGGCACGCTACCTCTGCATCTACCTTCGGGATTAGTTTTAAACCTTAATAATTGTTATTTAGTACCAGCTTTGAGCATGAACATTGTATCTGGATCTCGCTTGATGCGAGATGGCTACTCATTTAAATTCGAGAATAATGGTTGTTCTATTTATATGAGAGAAATGTTTTATGCTCATGCCCCGCTGGTCAATGGTTTATTTTTGATGAATCTCGAACGTGATGTTACACATGTCCATAGCGTGAGTACCAAAAAGTGTAAAGTTGATAACGGTAGTCCCACTTACATGTGGCACTGCCGTCTTGGCCATATTGGTGTCAAACGCATGAAGAAGCTCCATGCTGATGGACTTTTGGAGTCACTTGATTTCGAATCATTTGACACATGCGAACCATGCCTCATGGGCAAGATGACCAAGACTCCATTCTCCGGAACAATGGAGCGAGCAACTGACTTGTTGGAGATAATACATACCGATGTATGCGGTCCAATGAGTGTCGAGGCTCGCGGTGGCTACCGTTATGTTCTCACCCTCACTGATGACTTGAGCAGATATGGGTATGTCTGCTTAATGAAACACAAGTCTGAAACCTTTGAAAGGTTCAAGGAATTTCAGAGGGAGGTAGAAATCAACGTGACAGGAAAATAAAATGCCTACGATCTGATCGTGGCGGAGAATATTTAAGTGACGAGTTTGGCACACACCTTAGGAAATGTGGAATTGTTTCACAACTCATGCCGCCCGGCACACCTCAGTGAAATGGTGTGTCTGAACGTCGTAATCGCACTCTATTGGATATGGTGCGATCTATGATGTCTCTTACCGACTTACCGCTATCATTTTGGGGATATGCATTAGAGACTGCCGCATTCACTTTAAATAGGGCACCGTCTAAATCCGTTGAGACGACACCGTATGAATTATGGTTTGGAAAGAAACCTAAGCTGTCGTTTCTAAAAGTTTGGGGATGCGATGCTTATGTGAAGAAACTTCAACCTGAGAAGCTCGAACCCAAAGCGGAAAAGTGCGTCTTCATAGGATATCCCAAAGAGACTATTGGGTATACCTTCTACCTACGATCTGAGGGCAAAGTCTTTGTTGCCAAGAATGGATCCTTTCTCGAGAAAGAGTTTCTCTCGAAAGAAGTAAGTGGAAGGAAAATAGAACTTGATGAGGTAATTGTACCTCCACTCGACCCGGAGAGTAGCGCAGCACAGGAAGTTGTTTCTGTGGAGCTTACACCGGCTAGAGAGGAAGTTAATGATGATGATCATGAAGCTTCAGATCAAGTTGCTATTCGAAGGTCCACTAGGACACGTTCTGCACCAGAGTGGTACGGCAATCCTGTCCTAGAGATCATGTTGTTGGTCAACGGTGAACCTTCGAACTATGAAGAAGCAATGGCGGGCCCGGATTCCAACAAATGGCTTGAGGCCATGAAATCCGAGATAGGATCCATGTATGAGAACAAAGTATGGACTTTGGTGGACTTGCCTGATGATAAGCGAGCCATTGAAAACAAATGGATCTTTAAGAAGAAGACTGACGCAGACGGTAATGTGACCGCCTATAAAGCTCGGCTTGTCGCTAAAGGTTATCGACAAGTTCAAGGAGTTGACTACGATGAGACTTTCTCACCCGTAGCGATGCTAAAGTCAGTTCGAATCATGTTAGCAGTTGCCGCATTTTATGATTATGAGATCTGGCAAATGGACGTCAAAACGGCATTCCTTAATGGCTTCCGCAAGGAAGAACTGTATATGATGCAGCCGGAAGGTTTTGTCGGTCCTAAAGATGCTAACAAGGTATGCAAGCTCCAGCGCTCCATCTATGGGCTGGTGCAAGCATCTCGGAGTTGGAACATTCGCTTTAATGAGGTGATTAAAGCGTTTGGGGTTGTACAGGTTTATGGAGAACCCTGTATTTACAAGAAAGTGAGTGGGAGCTCTATAGCATTTCTTATACTTTATGTGGATGACATGCTGATAATGGGAAATAATATAGAACTCTTGGAAAGTATAAAGACCTACTTGAATAAGTGTTTTTCAATGAAGGACCTTGGAGAAGCAGCTTACATATTAGGTATTAAGATCTATAGAGATAGATCGAAACGCCTCATTGGTCTTTCACAAAGCACATACCTTGAAAAGATATTGAAGAAGTTCAATATGGATCAGTCCAAGAAGGGGTTCTTGCCTGTGTTGCAAGGTGTGAGATTGAGTACGACTCAATGCCCGAGCACTGCAAAGGATAGAGAAGAGATGAGTGTCATCCCCTATGCTTCAGCCATAGGCTCTATCATGTATGCCATGCTGTGTACCAGGCCTGATCTGAACCTTGCCATAAGTTTGGTAGGGAGGTTCCAAAGTGATCCCAGAGCGGAACACTGGACAGCGGTCAAGAATATCCTGAAGTACCTGAAAAGGACAAAGGACATGTTTCTCGTTTATGGAGGTGCCGAAGAGCTCGTCGTAAAGGGTTACGTCGATGCTAGCTTCGACACAGATCCGGACGACTCCAAGTCGCAAACCGGATACGTGTATATTTTGAATGGAGGGGCAGTGAGCTGGAGCAGCAGCAAGCAAAGCGTCATGGCAGCATCTACATGTGAAGCCGAGTACATAGCTGCTTCGGAAGCAGCAAAGGACGGAGTCTGGATGAAGGAGTTCATCACCGACCTAGGAGTGAATCCGAATGCGTCGGGCCCGATGACTCTACTCTGTGACAACACTGGAGCTATTGCCCTTGCGAAGGAGCCCAGGTTTCACAAGAAGACAAGACACATCAAGCGCCGCTTCAACTCCATCCGTGATTACATTCAGGAAGGAGACATAGATATTTGTAAAGTGCATACGGATCTGAATGTCGCAGATCCGTTGACTAAACCTCTCTCACGAGCAAAACATGATCAACACCAGAATGCTATGGGTGTTCGATTCATCACAATGTAACTAGATTATTGACTCTAGTGCAAGTGGGAGACTGTTGGAAATATGCCCTAGAGGCAATAATAAAATGGTTATTATTGTATTTCCTAGTTCATGATAATTGTCTGTTATTCATGCTATAATTGTGTTAACCGGAAACCGTAATACATGTGTGAATACATAGACCACAACGTGTCCCTAGTGAGCCTCTAGTTGGCTAGCTCGTTGATCAATAGATGGTCACGGTTTCATGACCATGGACATTGGATGTCGTTGATAACGGGATCACATCATTAGGAGAATGATGTGATGGACAAGACCCAATCCTAAGCATAGCACAAGATCGTGTAGTTCGTTTGCTAAAGCTTTTCAATGTCAAGTGTCGTTTCCTTAGACCATGAGATTGTGTAACTCCCGGATACCGTAGGAATGCTTTGGGTGTGCCAAACGTCACAACGTAACTAGGTGGCTATAAAGGTACACTACGGGTATCTCCGAAAGTGTCTGTTGGGTTGACACGAATCGAGACTGGGATTTGTCACTCCGTGTGACGGAGAGGTATCTCCGGGCCCACTCGGTAAGACATCATCATTATGAGCTCAATGTGACTAAGGAGTTAGTCACGGGATGATGTATTATGGAACGAGTAAAGAGACTTGCCGGTAACGAGATTGAACAAGGTATGGGGATACCGACGATCGAATCTCGGGCAAGTACCATACCGATAGACAAAGGGAATTGTATACGGGATTGATTGAATCCTTGACATCGTGGTTCATCCGATGAGATCATCGTGGAGTACGTGGGAGACAACATGGGTATCCAGATCCCGTTGTTGGTTATTGACCGGAGAGGTGTCTCGGTCATGTCTACGTATCTCCCGAACCCGTAGGGTCTACACACTTAAGGTTCGATGACGCTAGGGTTATAGGGAAATGGTGTACGTGGTTACCGAAGGTTGTTAGGAGTCCCGAATGATATCCCGGACGTCATGAGGAGTCCTGGAATGGTCCGGAGACGAATATTGATATATAGGAAGTGAGGTTTTGGTTACCGGAAGTGTTCCGGGTGTCTCCGGTAGTGTACCGGGACCACCGGAAGGGTTCCGGGGGTCCACCAAGTGGGCCCACCTGCCCCGGAAGGTTCCATGGGCCAAGAGTGGGAGGGAGCCAGCCCCTAGGTGGGTTGGTGCGTCTCCCACCCCAGCCCAAGGCGCAGCAAGGGTGGAGGGGGGCAAACCCTAGGCTTAGATGGGCCTTAAGGCCCACCCTAGGGCGCCTCCACCTCTCCTTGCCCTGGCCGCCGGCCAGATGGGTTTCTGGAGGCTGCTGCCACCCCTAGGGTGGAACCCTAGGGCGCAACACCTCTCCTCGCCTCCTCCTATATATAGTGGAGGTATTTGGGGCTGCACAACACACGAGTTCATCTCCTCCCTGGTGCAACCCTACTCCTCCCTCTCCTCGTTTCTCCGTAGTGCTTAGCGAAGCTCTATCGGAGTACCATGCAGCTCCACCGCCACCACGCCGTCATGTTGCCGGAGCTCTCCCTCAACCTCTCCTCCCTACTTGCTGGATCAAGGCGTAGGAGACGTCACCGGGCTGCACGTGTGTTGAACGCGGAGGTGCCGTCCGTTCGGCACTTGATCGGATCTACCGCGATCTGAATCGCTGCGAGTACGACTCCATCAACCGCGTTCTAGCAACGCTTCCGCTTAGCGATCTTCAAAGGTATGAAGATCCAATCTCTCCCCGCTCGTTTGCTGGTTTCTCCATAGATAGATCTTGGTGACACGTAGGAAAATTTTGATTTACTACTACGTCTCCCAACACACGCTGCATCTAAAGTATCAATGGAAGCATCATCACTACACCAATGACAAGGACTTTTCCCAGGACAGCAGCAACAACAACACTACAGCTTTACAATGGTGCCTAGCGCTCGTCCTGTGCATATAGGCAAAGCGAGGCATTGAGTCAGCACCTTGCGCATAGGTGCAAGATGAGGCATGCTTTTCTGAACAGTGGTTTCAATGACTCTTAATGCATTTTCATAGACTTTAGTTCCTAATGCATCGATTGTAATTTGATTTCCTAGAAAAGCTGCAATGATGGATCGGCAGGTGATGGCAGCACATGACATTGTCGACTAGGTGGTGGTCTTTTAATTCAGGGGCTCGAGTTCCACTTCCATGGATGAAAACTCTAAGCCCGACTTTTATTAATTGAACCTAGTAATGGTGTTGTTACTTCAATGTTTGCTTGTTGAAATCACTGCATGGAGTTTACTAAGACTCTTCCACACGCATCTACCAACAGCGCGATCGATGCCTCCGGGCATCCGTCCCAACAGAGCAAATTTGCTGAAACCCATGAGTTTTTGTAGAACGAGTTTCTAGGAAGTCATCAATGTGGACCAGAGAAAGCTAGCGACCACAATCCGTGTAGCAAATTGCCGCCCTAGAGAATAAAACACAGGAGAGGGCCTGAGTAGTGCCCTAGACGTAGCTGAACATGGTCGAGGAACACAACTCTCGCAAACTTTCCAACAAGGACAAAACTGGCCAACCTTCATCTGTGGAGTCGAAGGACTAAGAGAAACTCTACCAGACCCCTTATTTCGTAGAACTATAATGCGGTTTACAGTTCATGCAGTGGGGTCTATACAGGCTCAAAATAGTCATGGCAGAATAGAAAACTGTAAAATTTGAAAAAACAAGTTCCGCGCGACAAATTATAACACAAAAGCAGGCGAATCGTTCATGCATAGCATAAATATTTTACATGAAAAGCTCGCTCGATCTACCCTACCCTAGAACTAGCCAAAATCGAGTTAGCCGGAGCTCATGTGGTGCGGTAGCTGACCTTCGAGCTCAGCAGAGCCCAGCGGCGGCGCTCAATCGGAGTCAGAGTCGGAGGTGAGGTCAACGAATATCCTCTCCTGCTCAACGACCTCGCGGCACCACTCCTCTTCCTTGTCGTCGAACGTGAGGGCCGATGCAAGGCCGTGCTCATAAAGCACGACGTTGTCTCCTCCTCCCTTCGGCGATGCTGCCACTCCTGTTCCTCCTCGCGCCCATGACACGCGAGCATCGAGGCCAAAATCACGTCCGCCTCCACCAGGGGGAGAAAGTCCTCCGGCCCGACGATGCCGCCAGCCCATTGTTTCGGTCCCGCCTCGTCCTCCGACACCCTCTTCACCGCATGGACCGGGGGAGCTCCTTCAGCTCCCTCCTCACCGAAGTGACAGAGGAGCACGAGCTGTGTTGGAGATATGCCCTAGAGGCAATCATGTATGATGATATTTCCTATGTGTTTATGAATAAAGATAGTCATTGGACATTATCAGTGATGTGTATTAACAAGTACGTGACTTGTTTGTGAGACTAAGCATTGTATGATAACTGTCCTAAATGGTCCCTAGTCCAAAGGGTTGTGTGGACGCACAACTAATCAAGACTAGCATATGACACGGTGGATGGTTCGGTCTCACTGACCATGTAACATTGGATGCTAGCCGGATAATATGGACTTAGAAAGGTCTGGTCGGATTCGACGTAGTCTGATCCAAGTCGAGATAAGGTCTGAGTTGGACAGGCCCAACTAGAAGACACAACGATAGGTCATCTGTGAGTCTCTAGTACAACATACATTCTATGTCCTAAGACCTGAGCTAGCGCATGTACTCGGGATGGTGACAGACTTGCTTTGGGCTGACCAAACGCTACTCCATGACTAGGTAGTTACAAGGTAGGTTTCGTGCTTGTCCAGACCCATGCTGCAAGACATGGTCGAGCAAGATGGGATTTACCCCTCCTACCAGGAGAGATATACTCTGGGCCCCTCGGGTAATCCGACCTGGATAAGCATGGCCATGCGATGAGGATTATGAGATAATCCGAAGTGTTGGTCGGATTCACCGGAACAAGAAAGAGGTCGTGCATCAACAAGGATGACCATGTCGCCTTGTGCACGATAACATATATCGTATGGCAAAGGGAACATAAGTGTGAAGTACAGGTTCGCCTAACCAGCTTCATCGGACACTTGGAGTCGACATGTCTTGCTAGAGGCCGCTACCGACTGGTCGAGTCGGATGTGATCTGACTCGCAACCAAGTGGACGAGAACCTAAAGGGTCGCATGCTTAAGGGAAGGAACACGTGGGCTTTAGGATCCGTGCAGGGCCCAAGAGTTGAGCCCGCGCCAGATGCCTATATATAGTGGATGTGCGGCACACCCATTCAGTTGATCGCTTTGATGCCATCATTAGGGCTTTGCATGGGTTGCAACTAGCCACCTCCACTCGCCGCCGCCGACTGTGTGATTGGACCTAGTAGTCCGCCGCACGGTGTGTTCCTCCTGCACATGCGTATACCGTTAGAGGCGGTGCACTTGCGCCGCTCCGGAGAACCTGTACGTGAGATCCGGCGATGATTGTTCGAGGGAGATCAGGCCGGCTGTTTGAGGGAGATCAGACGAGGAGGAGACAGACCACATGAACGTGCTGCCTCAACCCTACTTCTGCTGCACGACACTGCGTGTCTAGTGGTAACGATCTGTGATCCACCTCCATAGCATGTTCTTGGATGTTCCGCGAGTAGGATATTTTTAATTCACATGCGACGCACCTACGGTAGAACACAACAGTGGTATCAGAGCCTCTGTTATAGGATTTGGATTCGGATCAGATGCATATGTGATATGCGGTGGCGGCGAATGAGATCCATCGTCGTTCATGGGATAGGTTGTGTGCAAGGTTGATGAGATCAGCCACGCATCGGGATAGATTAAGGCTATGATTTCTGTGAATCGGAATCGATGAGGTCATGACACAACCTACCCCTACCGGTCGGTATCCGCCATCGGGGTTAATCGTGAAACGTAAATCCGAATTGTGTTTGCGATGATCGATGAGATTGGTCAGATCAGAAATTCGGCATGATCGGAGTACTGATACGATTTGTGATTTCCGAAAACATCGGGCGCTACCCGCACCCGCGAGGGGCGCTGCCCCTTCGAACCCCGCCCGCTAACGGGCTGGAGGGACCGCATGTGCATAGCGCCTTGTATTTCGTACACGATCACACAAACCGGTAGAATGCGATTCTATGCATAAGTTTGTTTTGCAGGTTTGATGTGAATAGTATGGCTCATATGTATGTGATGCATGTGTGTAATTTAACATGACCTGCGTGTCATGATTGTTAGTCGGCAGGAGCCAAAGTGTTGTCATTATATTGTATAACGACCTATGTGTCAACTTGTGATTCTCTGTAAATTCATTACTAGTTGTAGTAGTTGGAGGACAGAGATCAAGTTCGAGGCTTTGGCGTCCTGGAAAGACGTACAAGATGGAGTTCCGCCTAGTCATCGGAGTTGGAGCCGACCTGGAAGGATGTCCATGAAGGAGCCATACTATTTCACATATTTATGTTTATATGTGATTGACATTGCTTCTTATTTCTATGCATATTAGTATGGTAGAAAGATCCCTCATTAATATCAAGACTATTGCCATTCCAGATGTTGCACCTTCGCATGTCAAGTACGTCTAGTGGTGGCCTCATAAAATTGAGGTGCTACTAGGTGTCCTTGAACTAGAGGGTTCGTGTCAGACACGGACATGCACTGCATCGGGTTAACTTGACAAGGCTATCAAAACGGTTTTGGGCCTTGTGGCAGAGAAGGTTGGGAGCCGGGGTATGAGATACCTACCCAACTGACAGGAGTCGTATAGAGATACGATTAGCAAGGAGTTGCTTACCAAATAGACAAGTTGCCTAGCAGTGATGCTAAAGCTCATTAGTCGCTCACGCTAGACGGGTCCTGAATCACTGAGAGTTTGCGGAGGGATGCTGACTTCAGTGGGAGTAGTTCTGTTTAAGGCTTGAATTACTCTACATAAACACGTTACTTAGTGATTGCATATTTTCTGTTGTAGATCAATGGCACCACCTGCTCAAAACTTTGCATTGAAATCAATTGTGGAAAAGGATAAACTGAATGGAACAAACTTTACCACCTAGTATAGAAATCTGAGAATTGTTCTCAAGCACGATAAAAAGGAACATGTTCTAGAGGATCCACTTCTAGAGGCACCTGTCAATAATGCTAATGCCACAACCAAGAATGCCTACCAGAAACTCGTTGATGAATCAAACGAGATCAGCTGCCTCATGCTGACTTTAGGGCTATAAGAAAAGCTCGAGGCTCGTGAGCCGCTTGAGATTGAATTATTTTTAGCTCATCTCGAGCTCGATTTGAAAGTAAATGAGTTGAGTTTGAACACTTTATGTAGCTCGATAGAGAAACGACCCAATCTTGAGCCAAACTAGCTCGCTCGATTTTAACTCGAGAACTCGACAAAATATCATTATTTTCAATGATCATGCCATATATTAAATGCAAATAAGAGAATTTATTACCATATATTTTGTCCATGATTTTCTTCATTTTACTTACTAAAAAATATGGAAGCTTAATTAAATGCAGTGAAGAATTAGTCCCTATTCACCAATAATTTGCTTTCCTAATTATATGTTTGTCATGAATTTGTGATCTTGTTTTGATACTCAACTTTTGATTGTGAGAGAATAAGTCAAACTACTTTGAAGAAATTTATATTATCATCGTCTTGGTTGAAATAATATTTTTTTAGTGTTTTCTCATGTCATGTCGAGCCTTATCTAGTTGGAATAAGTCATCGTAGATTTATAATTTTCACCATCTCAATTAACTCGAAGCTATCTCGAGATCGACTCGAGATCATTACAAGTTGAGCACGAGTCATGTTCTATAGCCCGACCTTGAGCTTCATTCAGTCTCAGCTCGCTCGACTTTCAATAAGAGGTGAGCTGAGCCAACTTCAACTCGCTCGAACTCGACTCGTTTGCAGCCTTGGATGGCTTGTATGGAGCCTGATTTGCAACAACATTTCGAACACATTGCGGCTTTCGATATGATCTAGGGTCTCAAGAGCATGTTTTAGGTGCAGGCTAGGACCGAAAGGTTCAACGTCTGGCGATCCTTGATGGATTGTAAGCTAAAGGAAGGTGATCCACTGAGCCCACATGTGATCAAAATGATCGGATACGTGCAAGCTTTGGATCGGTTGGGTTTCCCGCTCTTGGATGAGCTGGCGACTGATGCAGTTCTGGGTTCTCTTCTAGCTAGCTATGGGACGTTCATCTCGAACTATCATATGCACGGCATGGATAAGAAGCTCACTGAATTGCATGGGATGCTCAAGGTGGTAGAGCAGGATATTAAGAAAGGCACGCATCAAGTGTTGATGGTGCAGAACTCGGCTAAGTTTAAGAAGAGTTGGTCCAAGAAAAAGGTTAAGGCAAAGGGCACGAAGAAGGCTCTCTTTGCTGCTAAGCCAAAGTCCGGACCGAACTCAAAGACCATTTGCTTTCACTGCAAGGAAGCTGGTCACTAGAAGAGGAACTGTAGCAAGTGGCTTGCTGAGCACGTCAAGAAGGACGGAGATGCTTCTTCAGGCAAAGGTACACTTCTTAGATATGTTATAGACATTTACCTTGCTGACATACCTAGTAGCTCTTGGGTATTTGATACCGGATCGGTTGTTCATATTTGCAACTCGATGCAGGGGCTGGTAACAACTAGGCATGTGGCACAAGGGGAGATTGACATTAGGGTCGGTAACAAAGCAAGAGTTGCTGCGTTGGAGGTCGGCACGATGCAGATCAAGCTTCCTTCTTTATTTATTTTGGAATTAAATAATTGTTATTACATTCCCGCACTTAGTCGGATAATTATTTCTGCCTCATGCTTGATGAGTCAAGGTTATGAATTCAATATAAAGGACAATGGTTATTCATTTTATTTGAATGGAATGTTCCATGGCTATGCGCCCATTGTAGATGTGTTATTTATTTTGAATGTAGAAAGGGAACCAGTTTATAATGCGAATGTCAAGAGGCATAAGCCTAATGAGATAAATCCGACATACTTCTGGCATTGCCGGCTTGGACACATTTGTCTGAAACGCTTGAAGAAGCTCCATGATGATGGACTCCTAACTTCGTCCGACTTCGGGTCGTTCGAGACATGCGAATCATGCTTGCTAGGCAAGATGATTAAGTCTCCTTTTGCAAAGAGTTGCGAGAGGGCGTCCGAGCTATTGGAGCTTATACACAGTGATGTGTGTGGTCCAATGATCAAAACGACCAGAGGTGGCTATCAGTACTTCGTGACTTTTACTGACGACTTGAGTAGATATGGATATATCTATTTGATGAGTCACAAGTCGGAAACTTTTGAAAAGTTCAAAGAGTTTCAGACCGAGGTTGAAAATCAGCTCGGCAAGACGATAAAACTTCTACGATTAGATCGTGGAGGTGAGTACATGAGCCAGGAGTTTGATAACCATCTGAAAAGCCGAGGTATAGTACCTTAACTCACACCTCCGGGTACGCCACAGAGAAATGGTGTGTCAGAATGGAGAAATCGAACCTTGTTGGACATGGTCCGGTCGATGATGAACAAATCGGATTTACCCTTATCATTTTGGGGATAAGCTCTAGAAACTGCAGCTTTCACACTTAACATGGTACCATCAAAATCCGTTGACAAGACACCACATGAGATGTGGACTGGGAAGACTCCTAGTTTATCTTTTCTAAAGATTTGGGGTTGTGAAGCATTTGTCAAGCAACTCATGTCGGACAAGCTTACACCCAAGTCGAATAAATGCATATTCATGGGATATCCAAGGGAAACCTTGGGATACAACTTCTACAACCGAGAAGAGAACAAAGTGTTTGTTGGTCGGAATGGGGTTTTCTTAGAGAAAGAGTTTCTCAATCGGGAGGCTAGTGGGAGAACGGTGCGACTCGAAGAAATTCGAGAGCCACTCGGGGACGACTTGGCTGGTGATGAGATCACACTGGAGTTGGTCAGAGAACGCGTAGTGGAGTCGGCACCGGAGCCACGGAGGTCGGAAAGATTGCACAAAGTGCGCGGCGTTTTTTTGATAGAAAGCGACGAGCCGGCCATGTATGCAGAAGCGATGGTGAGATCAGATTCCGAGGCATGGCTAGAGGCCATGAGATCCAAGTTAAAGTCCATGGATGACAATCAAGTCTGGGACTTGGTTGATCCACCACCTGGCGTAGTTGCCATTGGTTGCAAATGGGTCTTTAAGGAGAAAACCGATGTGGATGGAAATGTTTAGATCCACAAAGCTCGGCTTGTCGCTAAAGATTATGGACAAGTTCAAGGAATTGACTACGACGAGACCTACTCGCTGGTAGCGATGCTAAAGTCGATGAGGATCATACTAGCTATACGTGCATATTTCGATTATGAGATATGGCAGATGGATGTCAAAACGGCTTTCCTTCATGGAAATTTAAAAGAGGATGTATACATGATACAACCCGAAGGTTTTGTCAATCCAACTAACGTTGGTAAAATATGCAAGCTCAAGAGATCCATTTATGGATTGAGGCAAGTAGCTCGGAGTTGGAACATTTGTTTTTATGAAGTCATCGTTGACCTTGGTTTCATCAAGAACGAAGAGGACTATTGTTTATACAAGAAGTCTAGTGGGAGCTCGCTAGTATTTTGATCTTGTATGTGGATGACATATTGCTGATCAGAAATGATGTTTCGATGCTGAGCTTAGTCAAGGAATCATTGAATGGCAAGTTTTTGATGAAAGACCTTGGAGAGGCAGTGTACATTTTAGGCATCAAGATCTATAGAGATAGATCGAGGAGGTTGCTCGGCTTAAGCCGGAGCACGTACATAGACAAAGAGTTGAAGAGGTTCAACATGAGTGAGTCCAAGAAAGGGTTCTTACCCGTCTCACATGGTGTAAGGCTAAGCAAGACTCAGAGTCCTACGACTTCTGATGAGCGAAACCGGATGAGTAGGATTCCATATGCCTCAATAATTGGATCCATCATGTATGCCATGCTATGTACACGGCCTGATATTGCCTATGCAATAAGCTTAACAAGCAGATACCAGGCCGACCCAGGTGAGAGTCACTAGGTAGCGATGAAAACTATCTTGAAGTACCTGAAAAGGACTAAAGAGATTTTCCTAGTTTATGTAGGTGAGGAGGAGCTCTGCGTAAATGGTTACGCCGATGCTAGTTTCCAAACCGACACGGATGATTGTCGATCGCAAACTGGATTCGTGTATGTCATGAATGGAGGAGCAGCAAGCTGGACGAGTTCCAAGCAAGATACGGTGGCCGGCTCCACAATAGAGGCCGAATACATTACGGCTTGTGAAGCCGCAAAGGAAGGTGTTTGGATTCGGAAGTTCCTGGAAGATATTAGTATGTTCCCGGTCTGGTCAAAACTGGTGGACCTTTATTGCGATAATTCAGGTGCCATCGCACAGGCCAAGGAGCCAAGACAACACTACAAGACCAGGCACATAGACCGAAAATATCACTTGATACAAAAGCTCGTAGAGAAAGGTGATACAAATTTATGCAAGATTCATATGGATGCAAATGTTGTAGATCCATTGACTAAACCGCTTCCACAACCCAAGCATGAGGGACACGTTAGAGCTATGGGTATTCGATGTCTATTTGATTGACTCTAGTGCAAGTGGGAGACTGTTGGAGATATGCCCTAGAGGCAATCATGTATGATGATATTTCCTATGTGTTTATGAATAAAGATAGTCCTTGGACATTATTAGTGATGTGTATTAACAAGTATGTAACTTGTTTGTGAGACTATGCATTGTATGAGAACTGTCCTAAATGGTCCCTAGTCCAAAGGGTTGTGTGGACGCACAACTAATCAAGACTAGCATATGACACGATGGATGGTTCGGTCTCACTGACGATGTAGCATTGGATGCTAGCCGGATAATATGGACTCAGAAAGGTCTGGTCAGATTCGACGTAGTTTGATCCGAGTCGAGATAAGGTCTGAGTTGGACAGACCCAACTATGAGACGCATCGATAGGTCATCTGTGAGTCTCTAGTACGACATATGTTCTATGTCCTAAGACCTAAGCTGGCACATGTACTTGGGATGGTGACAATCTTGCTTTGGGCCGATAAAACGCTACTTCGTGACTGGGTAGTAACAAAGGTAGGTTTCGGGCTTGTCCAGACCCATGTTATGAGACATGGTCGAGCAAGATGGGATTTGCCCCTCCTACCAGGAGAGATATACTCTAGGCCCCTCGGGTGATCCGACCTGGATAAGCATGGCCATGCAATGAGGATTATGAGGTAATCCTAAGTGTTGGTCGGATTCACCGGAATGACAAAGAGGTCGTACATCAACAAGGATGACCATGTCGCCTTGTGCACGACAACATATATCATGTGGCAAAGGGAACAAAAGTGTGAAGTACAGGTTCGCCTAACCAGCTTCATCGGACACTTGGAGTCGGCATGTCTTGCTAGAGGCCGCTACCGACTGGTCGAGTCGGATGTGATCTGACTTGCAACCAAGTGGACAAGAACCTAAAGGGTCGCGTGCTTAAGGTAAGGAACACATGGGCTTCAGGATGTGTGTAGGGCCCAAGAGTTGAGCCCGCGCCGGATGCCTATATATAGTGGATGTGCGGCACACCCATCCGGTTGATCGCTTTGGCGCCGTCATCAGGGCTTTGCATGAGTTGCAACTAGCCACCTCCACTCACCGCCGCCGACTGTGTGATCGGACCTAGCAGTCTACCGCACGATGTGTTCCTCCTGCACGCGCGGATACCGTTATAGGCGGTGCACTTGCGCTGCTCCGGCGAACCTGTACGTGAGATCCGGCGATCGATTGTTCGAGGGAGATCGGCCGACTGTTCAAGGGAGATCGGACAAGGAGGAGACAGACCACAAGAACACACTGCCTCAACCCTACTTCTGTTGCACGACACTGCACGTCTAGTGGTAACGATCTGTGATCCACCTCCATAGCATGTTCTTGGATGTTCTGCGCGTAGGAAATTTTTAATTCGCATGCGATGCACCTACGATAGAACCCAACAAGCTAGACGCCCCAGAGGAGTTGCCTGTATTGGAGAAGAGCCGTCACGACGGAGGAGCGACAGCGGCGCCGTTAGCCCGTAGTTCATGTACCGCATGGTGGAGCGCTTCCACACCGCGTCGACCTTGACGCAAGTGTTGGGGAACGTTGCATGGGAAACAAAGAAATCTACGCACAGCAAGATCTATCCATGGTGATGAGCATCTACGAGAGGGAGAGTGGAACTACATACCCTTGTAGATCGCTAAGCAGTAAGCATTAAGAAACGCGGTTGATGTAGTCGAACGTCTTCGCGATCCAAATCGCCGAGCGTCCCGCGATCCAATCACAATCCGTCCAGATCTAGCGCCGAACGAATGGCACCTCCGTGTTCAGCACATGTATAGCTCGATGATGATCTCCGCCTTCTTGATCAAGCAAGAGGGAGTGGAGAGGTAGATGAGTTCTCCAGCAGCGCGACGACGGCGATGGTGGAACTATTCCGACAAGGCATCGCCTAAGCACTCCCAAAACTAGAAGAAACGATCTATCGGGGAGAGAGGGCTGCACCGTGGCTTATGGTTTTCTGGTGCGGCTGCCCTCTCCTCCTCTAGTATATATAGGAGGAAGGGGAGGAAGGCTTGCGCCCTAGGGTTGCCCCCTAGGCTTTGGCCAAAGTGGAGGAGGGAGGAGTCCTACTCCAATCCTACTAAGAGTAGGATTCCTTCCCCCACATGGAAACCTTTTCCACCTTTGGGTTTCTCCACCCTAGCTACATGGGCCTTATTGGGGGCTTCGGCCAGCCCACCAAGGACTAGTTTGCCTCCTTCCACAGCCCATGAGGCCCTTTGGAGCAATAGGCCCCTCCCAATGGTCCCCCGCACCCTCCCAACAGTCTCGATACACTACCGAAGTACCCGAAACTTTTTTGGTGACTAAAACGGGACTTCCTATATATCAATATTTACCTATGGACTATTCCAGAGCTCCTCGTGATGTCCTGGAACTCATCCGAGGCTCTGAACAACCTTCGATCACCACCATACATAACTCTATACTACCGAAATGTCACCAAACGTTATGTGTGCAGACCCTGCGGGTTCGAGAACTATGTAGACATGACCGAGACACCTCTGCGGTCAATAACCAATAGCGGGACTTGGATGCCCATATTGGTTCCTACATGTTCTACGAAGATCTTTATTGGTTGAACCTCTATGTCAAGGATTCAGATAATCCCATACAATGTTCCCTTTGTCTATCGGTATGTTACTTGCTCGAGATTCGATCGTCGGTATCTCCATACCTAGTACAATCTCATTACGAGAAAGTCTCTTTACTCGTTCTGTAATGCAAGACCTGTGGCTAACACATTAGTCACTTGGCTTGCAAGGCTTGTTGTGATGTTGTATTACCGAGTGGACCCTTGCAAGCAATGTGACTAAAGAGTTAGCCACGGGATCTTGTATTATGGAATGAGTAAAGAGACTTGCCGGTAACGAGATTGAACTAGCTATAGAGACATCGACAATCGAATCTCAGGCAAGTAACATACCGAAGGACAAAGGGAATAGCATACGGGATTAACTGAATCCTTGACATAGAGGTTCAACCGATAAAGATCTTCATAGAATATGTAGGAACCAATATGGGAATCTAGGTCCCACTATTTGTTATTGACCGTAGAGGTGTCTCGGTCATGTCTACATAGTTCTCGAACCCGCAGGGTCTGCACACTTAAGGTTCGGTGACGTTTTGGTAGTATAGAGTTATGTATGGTGGTGACCGAAGGTTGTACGAAGTCCCGGATGAGATCCCTGACGTCACGAGGAGCTCCGAAATGGTCCGGAGGTAAATATTGATATATAGGAAGTCCTTTTTGGTCACCAGAAAAGTTTCGGGCTCATCGGTAGGGTACCAGGAGTGCTGGGAGGGTGCCAAGGGACCATCGGGAGGGGTGTCTTGACCCAAAGGACCTCATGGGCTGTGGGAGGAGCCAAACCAGCCCTTGGTGGTCTGGACTAAGTCCCCACTAAGTCCCATGCGGCTAGGGGTGGGAAAACCCCAAAAGGTGGAGATGTGGAAAGAGTTTCCAAGTGGAAAGGAGGAATCCTACTCCTAATAGGATTGGAGTAGGACTCCTCCACCTCCAATTTCGACCAAACCTTGAGGGTTTGAGGCTGCCTCCTCCCCTCCCTCCGTCCTATACATACTAGAGGATTTATAGGGGAAAGCTAACCCTAATTGCCACGTGCTCCCTCTAGTTCAACTAGATCTGTTTTCTCCTCTAGTCTAGTTCGGCGGTGCTTAGGTGAAGCCCTGACGGAATAGTTCCACCACCATCGCTGCCACGCCGTCACGCTGCCGGAGAACTCATCTACTTCTCTGCTCAAGAAGGCGGATATCGTCATCGAGCTATACGTGTGCTGAACACAGAGGTGCCGTCCGTTCGGCGCTAGATCGGAAGGACCGCGACTGGATTGTGGGACGGATATTGATTGGATCGCGGGACGGATCGTGATGGGATCGTGGGACGCTCGGTGATTTGGATCGCGAAGATGTTCGACTACATCAACCGCGTTTCTTAACGCTTACCGCTTAGCGATCTAAAAGGGTATGTAGATCCACTCTCCCCTCGTAGATGCTCATCACCATGGATAGATCTTGTGCGTGCATAGGAATGTTTTTGTTTCCCATGCAACATTCCCCAACAATTATCCAGTTACCTCGCATCATACCGAACAGGCACACGAGAAGAGGAAGAGAGGAGAAAGGATATGCACCGAAAAAGGAGAGATGGGGCAAAACTTGCGCTATGCAATTTTGTATTTTCTCAACAACTCTTATATCTCGGATTGCCGAAGCAACTGTTTACAGGTATGTGAAATAAAAAGTATACATGAGTTGTTGTACCAGGGGTCTTTGATTGATAACCTAACATCCATGACATGCCCTGTTGCTAGTTGACTCCTGCTCTTAGATGCACCTTGATGGGTGTTTAGTGTTCGGTGGGCGGACTTTGCAAACAAAGTCTTGAGAGGCTGCCGAATTGTAGGTGAGCTTTACGCCATAGGTAGGCCTTATAAGCAGCGCTTGCGTTTTGTCCGAAGACATGTAGAGGTTCGGACCAGTCGAAAACCTATGTGTAGTGCCTCACCGCTACCCATGGGATCTTAAGCGCGAAGTTGTGCCTCCTTGGCACATACTTTGCTGGTCTTAAGGTTGTGCGGTGGGGGTGAGTCTTTATAGAGGGGAGGAGGAAGGATATGAGTTTTCGGTCTGAAGCCGAACTCGCTTCCCAACCTTGTGTGCCTTTATGGCTGATGTCGGAACTTGCCAATCTTCTTTGTAGTTGAATTAGGACGCTAGGGCCAACGCATGTTCCTCGGTTCTAAGGGAGCGCTCGGTATTGCCGTTTACGGTAATGACCCCTTGGGGCCTGGCATCTTAAGCTTGAGGTATGCGTAATGTGGGACTGCGTTGAAATGAGCGAACGCTGTCCGACCGAGCAGCATGTGATAGCCGGTGCGAAAGGGCACAATGTCGAAGATCAAGTCTTTGCTGCGAAAGTTATCGGGCGAGTCGAACACTACCTCCAGAGTTACAGAGCCCGTACATCAGGCCTCAACGCCTGGGATCACTCCTTTAAAAGTAGTGCTACTGGGTTTGATCCATGACGGATCTATGCCCATCTTTTTCACCGTATCTGAGTAAATCAGATTGAGGCTACTTGCTCCGTTCATTAGGACTTTTGTGAGGTGATACCCATCTATAATGGGGTCTAGGACGAGGGCCGCCGAACCCCCATGACAGATACCGGTTGGGTGATCGCGCCGGTTGAAGGTGATCGAGTACGCCGACCATGGGTTGTACTTCGGGGCTACGGGTTCTACAGCATAGACCACCCAAAGGGCGCGCTTCCTTTCCTTCTTAGGTATGTGGGTGGTGTATATCATATTCACCGTTTTTACTTCGGGAGGGAATTTCTTCTGTTTGCCACCAATTGGACCCCGAGGCTTATCCTCGTCCTTGCTGCGAGAGCTTTTGCCTTAGTCTTCGGGCGGTATCTTACCGGCCTGTTTAAACACCCAGCAATTGCGGTGTGTGTGGTTGGCGGGCTTCTCTGAAGTCCCATGGATTTGGCAAGGTCTTTCCATGATCTTCTTCAGCTGAGTGGGTCCATCGAGATGGCCTTTAGGAGGCTTCTTCCACTGCCCAGGTCAGGAGTTGTGGAATCCGGCGTTTACAGCCGTGTCATTGGCATCACTATTATTGTGTTGGCGCTTATTATTATTGCGCTTTGGCTTTGAATTGCCATCCTGGGCTTCAGTTGCTACGGGATCTTCGGAGTTGTGGTTGCGTCTTGCCAGCCAGTTGTCTTTGCATGTGCAAAAGCGGGTCATGAGGGAAGTAAGGGTGGACATGGTCCGAGGTTTGTCTTGGCCTAGCTGGCGGGCCAACCATTCGTCCTGAATATTGTGCCGGAAGGAGGCTATGGCCTTAGCGTCCGGACAGTCGATGATTTGGTTCTTTTTAGTCAAGAACCTATTCCAGAATTGCCGAGTAGACTCGCCAGGCTTCTGGACGACATTGCTGAGATCGGAAGAGTTCGGCGGGCGGACATAGGTTCCCTGGAAGTTAGAGCAGAACAAGTTTTCCAGGTCTTCCCACCATCCAATGGAGTTTTGGGGGAGGCTGTTTAACCAGTGCCGAGATGGTGCCTTAAGCTTAAGAGGGAGATATTTGATGTCATGGAGATCATCTCCTCGTGCCATGTTGATATGGAGGAGGAAGTCCTCAATCCATACTTTTGGGTCTGTGGTCCCATCATATTGTTCTATATTCATGGGTTTAAACCCTTCGGGGAACTGATGCCACATTACCTCATCTGTGAAGCACAATGGGTGGGCGGCGCCTCTGACCCGTGCTATGTCGCGCCTGTATTCGGCGTCTGTGTGGGTCCGGTTGCATTCCTGGACTCTGTTGTTATGGTCGAACCATGGTCGGTACCCGCTCCGTCTATCAGGCGAGTACTCTCTGGATCCGTAAATGGACCTTATGCAGCCTGCTCTGTGCTCCAGGTCATCTCGCAGGTCGAATCTGTCGTTAGGCTCTAATGGCTCCTTACCCCGTCTTTTGGGTACTACCAGTATATAACCGGTGTCGTCAGTCGTCCTGTCCCGACCACGAGGGGGCGGTCCGACTTTTCGTATGGGGTACATTTTGGAGACGGAGTGTCAATGAGTTCATCGTCGAATTGCGGCAACAACCTTCTTCGAGGGTAGCTTTTGGGCTGGTTTGACAGGCCAATGCCGTATACTTCCTCGGCTGAAAGGACTTTTGTCCATCGGTCATTGAGGTCCTCCTATTCGGCTTTGAGTTACCGTTCCTTAGCCTTTAGGCTGCGAGGCGTTGCTATGAGACGTTACCTGATTTCCTCCTGATCTTCGAGGTTATCAGGGATGTACAAGTCATCGACTTCCGGTATATCTTACTCCTCGACGGGGGTAAGGTGATTGTTGTGTTCGAAGTCGTTGACGTTATTGGGGTTGCTTTGGTCCTCATGCCCTTCTGGACCCTCTAACGGGTGCTCGGGGATATTGGGATTGCCATGATCAGCGGGGGTATTATCGTCCCTATTGCTGATAATAGCCTTTCTTCCCTTTTTTCCTTTGGACTGCTTATGCGGCTTCCGGCGCCTTGATGGCGCATCGCCCGATTTGTCGCCATCGTTGTTAGGCGTGTTGCCGCCATTAGTGGTAGGAGTATCTACCATGTAGACATCGTATGCCGAAGTGGTTACCAAACTTCTGGTGTTAACGGGGGGGGAGCGTAGTCCTCTTCATCCAAGTATTCTGCCTCCTCGAAGGCATAGTCCAGCATGTCGGTTAGATCTTCGAAAGTGGCTATCAAGTGGGTGGTGGATGGGTTGAAAAATTCGTCCTGACCCACATCGTAGCCGATTTGAGCATAGATCGGGATTGGATTGTCAATGATTCTCATCGACGAGATCCGATCCAGGGCTTCATCAAATGCTGAGGGCCCGATTAGATCCAGTTGTTTGGAACTTGTCGAGTTAACCTCCAGGTAGTCCGGACATGGGAAATGTTTGACAAAAACACATGTCCGGTCATCTGGCTTAATGGCCAGGCTGGGATAAGAGATCGGTTTGCCGCTATGGGTGACCCCATCGACGTGTCCGAAGAAGGGGCTCGAGGTTAAAGCCTTAGAGTCCTCGGGGGCTACAGGCAAGGCTACGAGCCCGATTAACAACAAGTCACCCCAAGAGTCAACAGAGAACTCTAAGTTTCCAAATCTAACCTCTCGATCCGAGGCGAATTTCTCAATGCGGCCTAGATGGCCAGCGGAGTCAGGGTGCAGCACAATGCTACCGAAGGCGAAGATTTATCCAGGGACAAAAGTTTCCATATTGCGGACCTCCTCGTTGATGACAAGGCGAGACGTCGATTCCATCCTTCTCATAGAGGAACTCTCAATGAAAGCAGCAATGTTGGTGTCAAAACCGGCGGATCTCGGGTAGGGGGTCCCGAACCGTGAGACTAGAATCAACGGTAACAGGAGACGAAGGGGACACAGGTTTACCCAGGTTGGGGCCCTCCTATGGAGGTAATACCCTACGTCCTTCTTGACTGTATTGATGGTATGGGGGGGGGGTACAGAGTTGATCTACCTCAAGATCGAATAGCTAACCCTAGATGAGTTGTTCTGTCCCTATACCCTAAATCCCTCCGGCTTATATATATGCCGAGGATGCCTAGGGTTTACACATGGTCGGTTACATACCGAAGAGATAAACATACCTATTTACTACATCAAATATGGAGCGCAAGCCGTGCTTCCCGAAACTTCCATCCTGGAGACTGGGCCTTCAGATCTTCTAGTGTTCGGTCTGTAGCCCATATAGTCTGACCCATAAACAATAGGTCGGCTATCTGAGGACCCCCTAATCCAGGAATCCCTCACATGTGCAAAACACTTGAGTTAAAATTGACAAGCCTAGCATATACAGACATTGCCTCAGAACACAAGAGACCGAAAGATCGAACATTAGTCATATAGTAGATATGATCAACATGATGATGTTCACCATTGAAACCACCTCAACTCACGTGATGATCGGACTTGAGTTGGTGAATTTGGATCATGTGACACTCATATAACCGGAGGGATGTCAATTTGAGTGAGAGTTTTTAAGTAATTTGATTAACTAAACTTATTATCTTGCACAATAGTCTTAATAACCTTTGCATATTTATGTTGTAGATCAATGGCTCACGCAGTAGTTCCCCTAAATTTTAATGCGTTCCTAGAGAAAGCAAAGTTGAAAGATGATGTGACGGGGTTACTACCCATAGGTAGGCCAAAGCAATGGGGTCTTCCCCCCTTTGCTTCGAAGAAAAACTACGCGACCGGCTGGAGGACGTCCGGTGCGAGCCAGTGCCGGCTGGCGCCCCGACCGGCTGGTCAAGGAGCCGGCTAGACCTTCGACTGGCTGGGCATGGCCGGCTGCCCACGGGTCGGCTCTTCCGTTCACTTCGGAACGGACATGCCCCGTCCCGTCCCTCTGCACGCGGGTACGACGACGCGACGTGACCGACACGACAGGCGGCCCTGTGGCTACAGTGGCCGCTTATGCACTACGACACGTGTCTACAGTCCAACCGTCCCGGTTGCTGACCTTGGTGAGCGCGACCGGGTGGGGGAACAGTACCGGCACGCCCTCGCCACTCGATTACCTGCTCCGGCGTGGCTATAGTGCTGCCGGCCGTATTGAAGACTTCGGCCGGCTGGCGCTAGACGACGCCCCCCCGAGCGGCCCGGGCCGCGGCAGGTGGGCGAGGGCCAATCGCGGAGTTGGCTGGCGGGCCTCAGCGGGAGATGGGACCGCTCGGTCGGCAGGCCTCGCCAATGACGAGACGATACAAGCCCCGAGACCCTCTGGCCAGCCGGAGAGACTGCCAGCCAGGCCCCCCACCTTTATACTTATAACATATTGTAAGAGCCGGGGGTTGGCCTATAAAACCCCCTGAGCCCCCCATGCAACGGGGACGGATAATCACGGACAGACACATCCACGCACGAACGATCATCCCCACACATCCCCTTCTAGCGGCGGAGGAAGAGGAGCCGGCTGCCCCTTCTTCCTCCTCTAGACAAAGCTCCAGGAGCACCATTGTACTCATACCTATCCATCCAACAAAACCAAGCAGGACTAGGGGTGTTACCTCCTCCGGAGGGCCCTGAACCTGGGTACATTGTGTGTCGTCACTGCTTGTGCTCAATCTCACACCCGCAGCCCGTTGGCGTTCTCCGGCTCCAATCACCTACGATAAGCCACCCCATGGCATCTGTCGTGAGAAAACGACGACAGTTGGCGCCCACCGTGGGGCCCTACGCGGCACCGGCCGGATTCATGCTCCGGGCGGGACCCCTCGCTATTCCCCGCCATCACCGCTCGTCCCAGCGAAACCGTGGGGAGCTCGTGGGGCTTGCCATGGCACGTCCTGCGGGTAACTCCGTCGGCCTCACGACCGATATCGACGCGCTCACCGAGTGCTTCGGCAGGCTCAGCCTCGCCGAGGCTCCGGCCGCTGACGAGTACCCCACGGGGGTGCTCGTCTGCGTTGGTCTGCCCACGGCAGTGGCCGCACTCGCTGCGGCTCAGCTCAACGGGTCCCACGATCGCATGGGAGTGATGGCCATCACTTCCTCCACCGCTTCCAGACGGGCGCGGGTCGCGGCTACCACTGCCACTGCCCGCGTTGGCACGTCCGACCCGCTCGGTGCAACCCTCTGGGGCTTGAGCACTTTGGTCGCCCTCACGGCAAACCCCGATACCGCCGCGGCCGACCTCGAGGTGACTCGCCGCATCCTGTTCGAGGATGCCACCGCCCTCGCTGCCACGCGCCACCGCATGGAGGCGGCATAGTGGGAGTACGGTTCCGCCTACGGACTCACCCCGGCTGGCACCAAGCCCAGCCGACGTGGGGCTATGCGCGACCGCGGCCGTGTGGTCGCCGAAATCCTCGGCGGCAAAATGCCCGTCTACGACACCCCCGCGGCTAACCTACGGGTTCTCAAGGTGGCCTACGAGGAATTGGCCTCCTTGGAGGGCGAAGAGCGTGCCGCCCACGAGCGCCACATCAAGGAGCTCATCAATGCTGCTGATGCGCAACAACATCTGCTTGCGACAGGCGGCGCCGCCGTTGAAGGCCCCCGGCCCGAGCGCGAGGGCACGGGAACTGCCGGCCGCCAGGCGGCCTAGTATTCCTGCTCCCCTCGCGTCTCCGGCCGCCGTGCCGAAGAAACAACCCCCAACCCTCTCAGACGCCGAGGAGTGAGCAGCTGACTGTTAGCAGCCGGCGCACCAACAAGTCGCCTCGGAGCGGCCGCCACCACGAAGAGCTGGCATCCGGCATCCGGCACAGTCATGGGCACACGCCGCCTCCGCGGCGTGAGTCGCGGCAGTCGGCACCACCCACCGTCTGTCCCGAACTCTCGGCTCGGCTCGGACCATGCGTCCCTCATAGCGAGAACGACGCCCGCAACCGCCTCGACAAACTCGCGCAATCCGCCCTCCTCGAGGAGGAGGGCTCGATTGGTCTGGCCTGCTTCGGCCCTCGGATTCGCACTGAGCCGTTCCCAACCGGCTTCACGCTCCCTAGGGACACCCCAAAATACAACGGGGCCACCAAGACCGAAGACTGGCTGATCGACTACACCATTGTGGTGGGCATCGCCAGGGGGAATAAGCGCATAGCCGTTCGCTACGCCCCCCTCATGCTGATCGGCTCGGCCTGCACCTGGCTTAACAGCCTGGCGGTCGGCAGCATCAACACCTGGACGGACTTCGAGGAGGCCTTCGTCCACAACTTCACCGGCACCTACAAGCGGCCTGGCCGTCCCCGTGAACTCGCCATGTGCGTTCAGGGGCCAGATGAATCCCTCCGCGACTACCTCACCCGGTGGACCGAGCTCTGCAACTCCTGCGAGGGGGTGCACGAGGTGCAAGCCGTGCAATACTTCATCGAGGGCTGCCGGGATGGCACCCCTCTCAAGCATAAGCTCCTGTGCTCCGAGCTGGCCATGCTTGCGGAGATCATGACCAAGGCGGACAAATACGCCACGGCTGATTCGGCTATCTGGGTCAAGACGGCCCTGCCCACCAAGGCAATGACAACGCTGGCCACGACACGTCCGACTGCCGACAACCGGTAGCCGTAGAAGAACAAGCGCAAGAACGACCAGTCGGATTCCTGCTACGGGATCCGGCAGGTCAATACCGTCGAGGATCAGGAGCTGACTGCCCAGCCTTCCGGCCAGCACCCACGCACCGGCAAGGCTGCCTGGCAGCCGAAGCTCACCTTCGAGCAAATGATCGATCTCCCCTGCAAGAACCATTCAGGGGCCAAACCCTCTACGCACACGCTCCAGCAGTGCAGCTTCTCACAGCGATTGGCCTGTGGGGAAGGCCTTCTGGCTCCCCCCGCGCCGCCAGCCCGTGCGCCGGCCCCGACCCAAGTTGCCGCCCTGGCGCCGGCAACGGCTCCGAACGATGGTCGTCTAATCGACCAGTTTCCCAACCAGGATGGTTGCTACGTCATCTTCACCAGTGAAGAGACAAGCAAACATGCTCAGCGTCGGCTCTGCCGTGAGGTGAACGCTACCATGCCGGCAACTCCCCAGTTCATGCACTGGTCGGAGAAGCCGGTCACTTGGAGCCAGGCCGATCACCCTGCCATGATGCCGAGTCCCGACAGCTATGTCTTGGTCCTCGACCCGACCATCGCCACCAATGAGCGAGCTTGCCGCTTCTTGCGGGTGCTGATAGATGGCGGCAGCAGCATCAACATTCTCTACCTCGACACGATGCATAAGCTGGGGCTGAAGATAGAGGACCTGTAGGCGAGCCAGACGGTTTTCCATGGCATCGTGCCTGGGAAGTCCTGCTCCCCTGTCGGCAAGATCATGCTCGACGTCCTCTTCGGCAAACCCGGCCATTTCCGTCGTGAGCCAGTGCTGTTCGAGGTCGTGGACCTCGCAAGCCCGTACCATGCGCTTTTGGGCCGGCCGGCTCTTGTCATTTCATGGCGGTTCCCCATTATGCCTACCTCAAGCTCAAGATGCCGGGCCGCAAGGGAATCATCACCATCAAGGGCGACTACAAAATGTCACTCGAGTGCGCTCAAGACGGTAGCCGGCTAGCCGAGGCCCTGGAGATCGCCGAGGAGAGGCGGCAGCTTGACCGGCTCATGCCCCTTGCTGCCAGACAGCCGGTCGTGCCGACACCGCCCTCGCAATCCATCGGCGAGGCCTCCTTCCAACCGTCTCAAGACACCAAGCAAATTCTGCTCGACCCGGCCAACCCGGCTCAGTGCGTCATGATCGGCTCCCGCCTCAACAGCAAATAGGAAGGCGAGCTCGTCGACTTCCTCTGTGAGAATCGGGACATCTTTGCGTGGTCCCCCAAGGACATGCCGGGTGCTCTGAGGAAGTTCGCTGAGCACAAACTCCACGTCCGGCCGGACGTCAAGCCGGTCAAGCAACTCCTGTGCCGCTTCTCCAAGGAGAAGCGGCATACTAGAGGCGAAGAGATCGCCCGGCTGCTCGCAACCGGGTTCATCATGGAAGTGTTCCACCCTCACTGGCTGGCCAACCCAGTCCTGGTGCTGAAGAAAAATAAGACCTGGTGCATGTGCATCGACTACACTAGCCTAACCAAGGCATGTCCCAAGGACCCATTCGCCCTGCGGCGGATCAATCAAGTCATCGACTTCACGACCGGCTGCGAATTGCTGTCCTTCCTGGACGCCTACTCAGGCTACCACCAGATCAAGCTGGATCCAGAAGACCGGCTCAAGACCTCCTTCATCACGCCCTTTGGGGCCTACTACTACATCACCATGTCCTTCGGCCTTAAGAACTGAAAGCACATTTGCTCCCTTGGTGGTTTTGGTAATTAATAACAACATATAAGTCATTGAACTAATGTTTCCACTAAGTATATTTCAGGAAATGTTCAATGGGAGGATTGGCAAAAAGGAGATTGTGGAGAAACCCCAAGATGCAAGGAAATAGGTTGGCCAAGCTTCAAGCAAGAGGACTCTACATTTTATATTTGTGAGAAATCACTTTGAGTCCATAGGAAAGCCAATACTATTAAAAGGGGGTAAGGTTTTGTTGGTGAACAATATGCTCAAACGTGCACAAGTGATAGTTGCCAAAAACATCCACAAAACTCTCCCACCAAAGTCTGTTCTATACCCAACACTCAAAATCGGTGCAACCAACTATCTCACTTTGGTGCCACCGATTCCATTACCTAGGCAGACTCTGCCAAACCCTAGCCACTTCGGTGCAACCAATTCCATACCGGTGCCACCGAGTTTAGGTTGCCAACATTCTGTTATGCAAATTCACATTTTCGGTTCCACCGAGAATGTTGTATCGGCGTCACCGAGATTGGAAATCTAACCGTTGCTCACCTTATCGGTGCAACCGAGAATTGTATATCGGTCCCTCCGAGATTCAAAAGTTGCCACCTTTTGGTCACTTCGGTACCACCGAGATTAACACATCGGTGTCACCGAGTTGGTCATTTTGTGTGCAACGGTTGGATTTTTGGGGATGCCTATATATACCCCTTCACCACCACTCACTCAAAAGAGAAGCACTCAGAACTATTCCATACCTATCCCATCGGATTTTTTGAGAGAGAACCACCTACCCTTGTGTTGAGGTCAAGATCTTCCACTCCAATCATATGGATCTTGATTTCTAGCCGCCCCAAGTTGCTTTCCACCAATCCTATCTCTTCTACCAAGCCAAACCCGTGAGAGAGAGATTGTGTGTTGAGGAGTCTATCATCTTGAAGCACAAGAGCAAGGAGTTCATCATCATTACCGAGCCTATTACCTTTTGGAGAGTGGTGCCTCCTAGATTGCTTAGGTCGCTTGGGAGCCTCCTACTTCGTGTTGTGGAGTGAACCAAGAAGTTTTTAAGGGCAAGGATATTGCCTACTTCGTGAAGATCTACCCCATAGTGAGGATAGTCCTTCATGGACGGAAGCCGTATGGAATAGTCAAGGTTGCTACTTCATGGATCCTTTTGGGTGGAGCCCTCCGTGGACTCTCGCGACCGTTACCCTCCGTGGGTTGAAGACTCCATAAACGTGGATGTACGATAGCGCCACCTATCGGAACCACGGGGAAAATCATCGTGTCCACAATTGCGTTTGATCTTCCTACCCTATCCCTTCTATACATGCTTGTTGTTACTTTCCGCTGCTATATACTCTTAGACTTGCTTGTGTAGGGTGTACTTGACTTTCCATGAAATGCTAAAAAACTTTCAACCATAAAATTTGGTATAGGCAAAACCTTTAATTGGTCAAGTAGTCTAATCACTCCCCCTCTAGACCTACTTTCGATCCTACAAGTGGTATCAGAGCATTGGTCTCCATTGCTTAGGTCTCACAACCTAGGAGAAGTATGGCGTCTAGTGAGGGAAGTTATCACCATAGAGATCCGTACTTTGATGGCACTACTTTTGCTAGTTGGAAGCATAAAATGAAAATGAATATTCTTGGTCATAGCCCTGCCATTTGGGCTGTTGTTCGTGTTGGCTTGCAAGGTGAGTTCTTTGCGGATGGACGGGAACCGGATCGTGAAGCGACCGCGGATGAATTGAAGATGTTTTAATACAATGCTCAAGCATGTGCCATTCTCTTCAACTGCTTATGCCCCGAAGAATTCAACAAAATCAATCGTCTTGAGAATGCAAAGCAGATTTGGGATACTTTGGTTGATATGCACGAAGGAACCGAGTCCGTGAGAGAATCCAAGTTAGATGTTCTTCAAGGTCAACTTGACAAGTTCAAGATGAAGGATGGTGAAGGAGTCGTAGAGATGTACTCTAGGCTAGCTCTCATCACCAATGAGATTGTCGGCTTAGGAAGCAAAGAAATGACCGACAAATTCATCATCAAGAAGATACTTAGAGCTTTGGATGATCAATACAACACCATGTGCACATTAATCCAAATGATGCCAACTACAAAGATCTCAAGCCTACGAAAGTCATTGGAAGGATTGTTGCTCATGAGATGACACTCAAAGATAAAGAAGAGCTTCATCACAAGTCTAGCAGTGCTTACAAAGCCACAAGTGATGCTCCGACAACTTCAAGCAACAACCTTGTCACCAATGAATAAATAAGACTCATGGTCAAGAAATTCAACAAGTTCTACAAGAATAGAAGCAAAGAAAGAAACTCCAACTCAAGATATGAAGGGAAGCGCTCGTCAAGTCATGACCGCAATTGCTACAATTGTGAGAAGCCCGAACACTACTCAAATGAGTGCACGGCTCCTTACAAAAGAAGAGAAGAGTCACCTCGAAGACGAAGCTCAAGGAATGAATCACCACAAAGAGAGACAAGGAGTAGAGATGATCGTTATGAATGAAGACACTCAAGGAGAAGTAGAGATTCGGAGAAGAAGGACAAGTACACCAAGAGCTACACAAGAAGAAAACATCAAGCTCATGTTGGTGAATGGGTTTCCGGCTCTGACTCCGATAATAACTCTGAGAGAAGCTATCACTCTGACTCCGACTATAGTCAAGATGATGGTGTTGCCGGAATTTCTGTAGTGAATACCAACTCCTACGATCTATTTGATTCATCAAATGAAGGGAGTGGAAGTTGCTTCATGGCTAAAGGCCCCAAGGTATCACACCCCAAGTATCTTGATTTTGATAGTGATGAAGATGATCTACTTTGTGATGATGACTTACTTTGTGATAAAACTAGTGATAGTGATCAAAATGAACTTGATAATTTTGATGCTCGTCACGATAAGTCAATTGATGATGATAAGATGAAAATAGAACAACTAACTAAAGAACTAAACACTCTTAAGTTACTCATGAATCTACTCTCGAAGATCATAGAGAGCTTGTGAGAACTCATGAGAAGCTACGCTTTGGGAAGCTCAACTTGGAGCAAGAGCATGAGTTTCTCAAAGCTATCAATGACGATCTCTGGAAGAAGACCTCATCTTATCTAGCCAAATGACTACTGTTGTCTACTTTCATGCCTCAAGTTAAAACTAAGAAATCTAGTAACAAAGGCAAGAAAGATTCTTCATCTAGTAGCAACAATAAAAGTGATAAATCCAATGATGTTGCTTCTAGTAGTTCTATTGATTCCACTAATGATGCTTCTCTTAGCCAAGTTACACTTGAGCAAGAAAATGCTTTATTGAAAGGAATTATAGAAAAGGTATCTACAAGAGTCTTGCCGGATGTAAGCAATTTGAGGAAATTGTACGCAAGCACGGAGGATACTGGAAGAATCATGGTGTTGGCTACTTCAATGCTAATGGAGTTGAGTGGGAAGAAGGACAATATCCCAAGTCCAAGTTTGTTCCTCAAAAGGAGAAGTATGAAAATACTCTTCCCAAGGGGAAAAATACTCAAGATGACCTTCCACCACAATACCACAAGCTCAAGGGCAAGAACAAGCTTCAAGATGACATTGACTCATATGAAGATAAACCCCTAGCTTTAGTGGAGTGGGTTACCAAGGCTACTTCAAGCTCAACTACTACAAAGGCTACTTCTATCATCTTGAAGCACAAGAGCAAGGAGTTCATCATCATTACCGAGCCTATTACCTTTTGGAGGGTGGTGCCTCCTAGATTGGTTAGGTGTCGCTTGGGAGCCTCCTACTTCGTGTTCTGGAGTGAACGAAGAAGGTTGTAAGGGCAAGGAGATCGCCTACTTCGTGAAGATCTACCCCATAGTGAGGCTAGTCCTTCGTGGACGGAAGCCGTATGGAATAGTGAAGGTTGCTACTTCGTGAACCCTTTTGGGTGGAGCCCTCCGTGGACTCTCGCGACCGTTACCCTCCGTGGGTTGAAGTCTCCATAAAGGTGGATCTACGATAGCGCCACCTATCGGAACCACGGGAAAAATCATCGTGTCCACAATTGTGTTTGATCTTCCTACCCTATCCCTTGTATACATGCTTGTTGTTACTTTCCGCTGCTATATACTCTTAGACTTGCATGTGTAGGGTGTACTCGACTTGCCATGAAATGCTAAAAACTGTCAACCATAAAATTTGGTATAGGCAAAACCTTTAATTGGTCAAGTAGTTTAATCACCCCCCTCTAGACCGACTTTCGATCCTACAAGAACGCAGGTGCCACCTTCCAACGGTGCATGCAAAAGTGCCTCCTGCCTTAGATAGGCAGGAATGTCCACGTCTACGTCGACGACATCGTCGTCAAAACCAAGAAGCATTTCAGCCTGCGGGAGACCTCCGAGAGACCTTCGCGAACCTGCGTGAGTACAATATCACGCTCAACCCGGAGAAGTGTGTCTTCGGCGTCCCCGTCAGCCAACTCCTGGGTTTCTTCATGTCTGCTCGTGGCATCGAAGCTAACCTTGAGAAGATCAGCGTGATCAAGCGCATGTCGTAGCCGACCTGGCTCCGCGACGTCCAGAAGTTCACGGGCTGCCTTGCCTCGCTCAGTCGGTTCATCAGCCGGCTGGGGGAGAAGGCCCCGCCCCTCTACAGGCTCCTTCGCAAGACGGCTCTAATCGACCCGGGGCAAACCAAGAGCCAGGCGTCTTCGATAGGCCTGACGAGGCGGACGAGGCCTTACACAGCCTCAAGAAGGCTCTCACCCACGCGCCCATCCTGGCCGCGCCGGCTGAGAAGGAATCGCTGCTCGCCTACATCGCGGCGACCACCCGCGTCATCAGCGTCGTTCTGGTGGTCGAGCGGCTGGAGGAGGGAAAGTCCCTGCCGGTCCAGCGACCCATCTACTACCTTAGCGAGGTCCTCTCTGTGTCCAAGCAGAACTACCCCCACTACCAAAAGATGTGCTATGGCGTATGCTTCGCCGCCAAGAAGGTCAAGCAATACTTCCGAGAGCATACCATTACCGTGGTGAGCACGGCCCCGCTCGGTGAGATCATGAGCGGCCGGGACTCCACCGACCGGATCGCCAAATGGGTCATCGCCCTCCCCGATCATGAGATCCGATACGAGCCAAGAATCGCCATCAAGTCACAGGCATTAGCGGATTTCCTCGTCGACTGGGCGGAGACGGACTTCGTTCCTCCTCCCCCAGACTCCACGCATTGGTGCATGCACTTCGACGGCTCGAAAATGAGGACTAGCCTGGGTGCCGGCATAGTCCTCTCCTCCTCGAAAGGTGATCAGCTCAAATACGCCCTCCAGATCCACTTCGCCGCCTCCAACAACGTGGCTGAGTACGAGGCCATCGTCCATGGCCTTCGGCTCGCCAAAGAGATCGGCATCAGGCGCATCCTCTGCTTCGACGACTCCGACCTCGTGGTGCAGCAAGTCTTTGGTGAATGGGATGCTAGGGATGCCAACATGGCCAACTACCGCTTCCTCGTACAACAGCTCACCGGCTCCTACGAAGGCTGTGAGTTTCACCGCGTCCCACAGGCGGACAACGAGGCGGCGGATGCGCTGGCAAAGATTGGCTCCACCCGACAGGCCATCCCAGCCGGCGTCTCCCACGAACGGCTGCTCAAGCCGTCGATCAAGCCTTCCCCAGAATTGGAGTCAATCTTCGTGTCGGCGGGCGTCGCCGGCCCATCGACGGCCCCGGCCGCCTCTCCGGCAACTTCACCACCGGCTCCCGAACCGTCGGCCGCCCAGCCGGCTCCGATCGAGCCGGCAGCGTCCGAGGCGGCCAGCCCCGGCGGCGCGGCCATCATGATGATCATCGACCAGCCGGCCCTGGGGGCCGGCGAGCCAGACCCGGGGGCTGACCAACCAGCCCCAGGGGCTGACCAAACAGCCTCGGGGGCTCCCGAGCCGGTCCCGGGGACTGATCAACCAGTCCCGGGGGCTCCCGAGCTGGCCGCCGTCTTGGCTCCCTCATGGGCCCAACCCATCCTAGTGTTTCTTCCGCGGGGCGAGCTGCCTCCGGACAAAGCTCTGGCAAGGCAAATCCAACCGGGCCACGGCCTATGACATCATCAACAACAAGCTCGTCCACTACAACATCACCGGCGTCTTCCAGCGATGCGTCGAGCCAGAAAAGGGTCTGGAGATCCTCCTCGACATTCACCAGGGCGAGTGCGGGCATCATGCCGCCTCCCGGACCCTAGTGGCCAAGGCCTTCCGCCACGGTTTCTTCTGGCCGACGGCTCTCGAGGCGGTCAAGAAGTTGGTCGACGAGTGCGAGGGCTGCCAATGCTTCAGCACGCAAAGCCACCTGCCGGCAATGGCCCTCCAAACCATCCCCCTCTCGTGGCCTTTCGCCGTTTGTGGGCTGGACATGGTGGGCCCATTCAAGACCGCTCGAGGCGGCATGACGCACTTGCTGTTGGCTGTCGACAAATTCACCAAGTGGATCGAGGCGCGACCAATCAAGAAGCTGGACAGCCCCATGACCGTCCGATTCATCGACGACATCACAGTACACCACGGCGTTCCCCACAGCATCATCACTGACAACAGCACCAACTTCACCAAGGGCACGCTCGCGCGCTTCTGCTCCAAGCAAGGAATCTGACTCAACCTGGCCTCCGTCGCTCATCCACAGTCAAACGGCCAGTTCGAGAGGGCGAACGACCTCATCCTATTCGGCATCAAGCCCCAGCTCATGATGCCGCTGGTAAGGTCGGCCGGCTGCTGGATCGATGAGCTGCCGGCTATCCTTTGGAGTCTCAGGACCACCCTGAACCGGTCAACCGGCTACACTCCCTTCTTCCTTGTGTATGGGTCCGAGGCGATCATCCCCACCGACGTCAAGTTCGATTCGCCTCGGGTCACCCTATACATAGAGAAGGACGCAAAGGAGGCAAGACAAGACGGCGTCGACCTATTTGAGGAAGCTCGCGAACTGGCCTTGAGCCGGACGGCGATCTACCAGCAGAAGCTCCGGCACTACCACAACAAGCAGATCCGGCCACTCTCATTCCGCGAGGGGGACCTGGTCCTTAGATAGATCCAACGAACCTCCGGACAACACAAGCTATCCTCCCCATGGGAGGGCCCATTCATCATCAGCAAGGCACTACACAATAATGCATACTACCTGATAGACGCCCAGAAGCCGCAGAAGCGCAAAAGAGATGCCTCCGGTGAAGAGACGGAGCACCCATGGAACGCGGCCCTTCTGCGCTCGTTTTACTGCTAAGAAAAACCAATGTAGGTATGTATGTATCCCCACCCTTTTGGGCTTATGAATGCAAAGGGCGCCCCAAGCCGGCTCTTGGGGTGCGCCCCATTTCGTTTCCCTCAAAAGTGTTCCTCACTCACCGGCTCCCCGGCCCGGCTCCCGGGCCCCGGGTGTAACATCCCAAATTTGGGAATGTTATAATTAATTATATGAATGTTTGTTTGTTTGCTTGAATGATTGTAATTGAGTGGAAAATTTGAAACTTTTGAAAACTTTTGAATGAGAGGGAATAAAATGACTTTTCCATGTGATTTGAATTCCATCTTTGAAAATATTTCAAATTCAGAAACTTTATGCAACTCAATGATTTTCATGAGAGAGGATAAAAGGACTTCTTAAAATTATATGAAATATGAATTGGAAGTTTAAAGGAAGGATTTGGAAGTGCTTTTGAAAACCTCTGAATTATTCTTTTGGAATCCATGTCATATTTGGTTCCTATTCAAAATTTCAAAGCATTCAAAACCCTGGACAAATTTTTGAGAGGAGTAATGTGACACTCCAAACCAAGGGGTATTTTGTGAAGTTTTTGAATCATAAAACCCAAGGGGTTATTTGAAAAATATTTGCAAAAATAAATAAAGCCACTTAGGCATTTTCTGAAAAATAATTTTTTTAAAGTATTTATTCTTGCCGAGGAAAAATGTTCACTTAATGGCATTAATTCTCCTGGTCATTTTGGTATAAGTTTTTTTATTTTTGGGAAAATATTTAATGCCATTTATTAGATTTCATTCACTGGAAATAGAAAATAGGAAAATCTTTTAAAGGCTCTTAAAGCCGGCCGGCTCACTTACCTTATCAGCCTCCCGAAATCTCTCCACGCCGGCCAACCGACGCCGCTAACTCCTCCCCCTCTCACTGACCATGTGTCCCCACCGACCGCTCGCGAGATCAGCGCGGTCACCTCCTTCCTGCTCGCGCCCGTCGCCGTCGCCGGAGATCCCTCCCGCCGTGACCTCCTCTCCCCCGCCATTTCTACGACCCTGACCCCTCCTATATAAAGCCCTGCCCCTCCCAGACCCATTCCCCCACTTTCCCCCAACTCTTCGTGCCCCACATCCTTGCAATCGCTCGCCGGAGCTGAGCGCCGCCGTCAAGCCATTGTCATCGCATCGCACAACCCCGACCACCTCGCCACCTCCCGAGGCCACCATCCATTCTCCCACGCTCGTGCGCACCTCCCAGCGCTCTTGCCCGAGCCCCGCACCCACCTGAGCGACCTCCCCGTCAACCACCCGAAGGCCACCTCCGCCTCCGAGCTCGCCGTCATCAACCCCATCGTCCCCGAGCCCCTCTGACGCCACCATCGTCTTCACCGTGCTCACGCGCATCGACCGGACCCCTTCCCCGATGCCGAAGACCACCGGAGCACCGTCCCCATCCATGCCCGAGCTGACGCCATCATCGGAGCCATCGCCGGACTCCACCACCACTGCGGTGAGCACCCTCCTCCGTCCGATCTCTAATGAACGGCGTAGATTAGACCCAACTTACCCCTTCAGTTCTTTTAAAAAGAACCGGATGGTTTTCTTTTAGTAAATTTTAGCCGACCCATTTCTCTGTTAAGCCGCCGCCGTCCGTCCATTTAGCTCCAACGCGCACACCTTTCGACCAATAGGAACCTGACACGTAGCCCCCTGTCCGTTAGTTAGAATTTTCTTTTTTCCGTTTTCTGTTTTAAAACAGAATAGTTCTGTTTTTGTTTTTATCATATATTTTATGTTTTTAGTTGTTTTAATTTGATTCTTTTTGAATTGTGTCACAAATTTCCTCTAGTTTTGGTAGATGCCAAGTTTGACTATATTTGAATAATTAAATTTGAATTTAAACAGATTTGATTTAAATCTTGTTTTCTGAATAACTTGAGTTTAATAATATATTTTTGATTGATTCTTTTTGCTACTTGTCACTAGTGATCTTAGTTATCAGTAGGTAAAGTTTGAGAATTTTTAGGATAAATTTGATTAGGATTATTAACCAAAACAGAATCTGTTTAGTTTCCTATTAGTTTAATTAGTTTGATTTCCTTTGTTTTATTTTTTGAAATCTGAATTTGATTTAACTTATGTTTTAGATTTCATTAGTTGTTGTTGTTCTAAACTTTAGGATTATACTTGCTGTTAACAAAAAAATAATTTGTTTAGTTTATTAAATTATTATTGTAGGAACCTATACTTTTTTTCAAATTAAGTGTAGTTTATTAAAAACAAATTAGTTAGTAATATTTCTTTTAACAAAAGTTTTAAGTAATTAGATTCTGTTTTCAAATAAAGTTCTTAGTAATTCCTTTCTGTTAAGAACTATTTTGTTAATAAAAATAGTTTAGTTTTACTCTATTGTTGTAGGAAAACTATATTATTCTTCATTAGGTAATGTTTGATAAAAAACTTCGTTTTAGTAGATATCCTTTTCACAAAAGTTTTGTATGATGTAATCCTAGTTTATAATAAAGTTTTTATTAATTCTTTTCTGTTAACTATTAGTTTGGTTACAAAAAACTAGTTTTGTTTTAGTAGTAGTTTAGCCACTAAAACTTAGAGTCCATTGCTTTGCTTTGTTTTGATTGGTTATGTTGCTAGTTGGTTTCTTATTTGAAAAACTATTTAAAATAATTGTTTTATAAGTTTTACTTTCTGTTAACTTAGTTTTTTTATACTTTGTTTTCTCTTATTTTAATATTTTATTGTTTTACTTAGCAAACACTTTTGTGTTAGGGTGTTGTTTTCATAGTTTTACTTGTTCTTCAAAAGTAATTCTTTTTGCTAGTAAAATATGTACTAAAATATATTTGTTATATTTTACTTTGTTTATATTTTGTTACTATTTGAAAATAGTTGTTGTAGAGGAGAACTACCTTAGTTGTGTGCATGAAAACTTTGTTGATCTTTGAGATTTGTCTTAAGTATTTCCTTCATCAACCTTGTTGCTTTTGGTTCTTTTGTTACATTGTGATTTTTAGTTTTGATTGCTAGACGTGTTTGCTTATATGAATGCAATGTTTGATTATAGATTTCATTGGAGAGTGACGTATAGTCTATCAAGTATTTTCTAAGAGCGATACTTATCTTCATCAACAGTACAGGCAAGTTCACTTTGACCATTCTGTTCATACCTATGTTTTATTGCATGTAGTGACATCATTCAACAAATCCCTCCCGTAGTGTTATTGAAATTCTTGTAGTTGAGTAGAATGCATGAGGTAGGAACCCACCACTTGTTACTAAAGCCCCGGGAACGCTAGTTAGTGCAATGCTATGCTAAAGTAGACGGGGTCTGGTATGAGTGTTCGTGAGTGGTGTGAGAAGGAGGACTCCACGTCAAAATGACGACTTCATGAAGGCTTATTCAAGACCTGCATATTCAAGACCTCAAGACTTCGGGACTCGAGAAACAAGTTTTTCAATACACACTACTGGGTGAGGGATGGTTGGAACGGCACCCTGGAGAAGCCAGTGGATTTGCCTAGGTGTTGCTGGAGATGTGCCAGTATTCACGCGGAAAGCCTCACCCAGACTCAAAGGGAAGGATGAATACTTCATGCCCGGAAGATTACCTGTGTAGCCACAAGTCATTATGGGCTCTGGCTTGGTTGATCTTTGTTGTGACTCTGTCTAGGGAGTGCTACGAGATGTAGTCGACGTTAGGATTGGATGGGCAGTGTCGGATAGTCAGGGAAGCACTCTAAAAGACCATGTTTCGTTCATCCTGTTCTCAAACACCATGCAGTGCGAGGACTTACCAGGAGGGAACGAATCTTGTGGGTAAAGTACACAACACTCTACAGAGTTAAAACCTAATCGATTAGCCGTGTCCCCAGTTACAGACAATTTGAGCCTCTGGACTTGGATCTATCTCTGAACTCTCAACACTGGACTGATAACAAATTGTGGGCAACTTAAGATATTTGTGGGCATTGAGACATTGGTTGGTTTAACCATGTCATGATAGGTAACTCCATAGTGAAATTCCTGATATTCCTTTGTTGTAGGGAAAATAAAATCAGCTTTTACGCAAAAACTTAGACACAGAGCCACAAAGCCTTTGCATATAGAATAATATTTATTCTTCTGTTCTTCTATGGTGATCTTGCCAGTACATTCAATGTACTGACCTACACGGCTGCAACGTATCATGTTGCAGATACTCTTCTACGATGAGTAAGGGTACGATTCAGGGTTACGGTCCGCACTCAACCTGCCGTTGGTGTTATTGGGACTCCACTCCCGTTGACTATTTCCGCTGCTATTTTAAGGTATATATCTGTTTTACGTTAATTACATGTGATTGCACTTTGATATATACATTGATGGACTGTGTGTGCCAGCATACTGATCCAGGGATGGCACAGAAAACACAGAGGCTTGACTCGTTTTGAGTCGGGTCGCTACACCAGGGCTAGCCGACTGGGCCTAGAAACGCCTCTCCAAAAAATGGCTAAGTAATGTGAGCCGACCAAACTTCCCCACCTTTACCAGCTACAGAATCGGCTCCCGATTGTCCGTCTGACGAGGCCTCGGGGCGGCAAGGTTTGGCTCACTCGAAAGGTCAAAACAAAGGGAGACCCCTTCTAGCCCCAGCCGGACCCTCACCACGCCTCTACCAGTCTACTTATCCTGAAAAACCCTCGCGATTCCTAAGTTTTGAACCGGCTCCCTTGAGGCGGATGCCCCGACCCGCTACAGACTGTTTCCCGGCTATCGGGCTGGCAGGGCTGAAACTAAAGGGGAAAAGGAGTAGAAACAAAAAGAGTCGAGGTGGGCAAAAAAGGATAAGGACGAGGCGACATGAGTCACAAGGCAAACACGACAAGCTATTCTTGGCGTAAATATTAAGGCAAAAGCGGCCCATGGCCAGCATTCAGTTCATTACACAAACACCCCCAGTGGGTGGATTCAAGTTTTACATGCAGGGAGAAAAAAGAGAAAGATAAAAAAGATGCCCGGGGGCTCAGGCCACCGGCGCGTCGCCAGCCGGCGCGTTGTGGGGCGGCTCGGTCCTCGCCTCGGAGGTGGTCGCGGCCTTCGGGTCGGCCTCCTTGGCCTTCAAGGCGGGCCCCTCGGTCTCGGCCGTCTCGCCGCTCGAGTTGGTGCTCTCGTCATTGACTTCAGCATCGTCCAGACCCTAAGGGATGCCGAAGGAGTCCTCAGGCAGCGGCTCACCATCCTCGCCAAGGGCCGGCGGGAATTCATCCGCGTCGACGTACGACACGAGCTCTTTGGCCCGCTGGCCAAGGGCCGGCTCGCGGGCCTCCCGCTCCGCGGCCGGCATGTCTTGCATGGTCGCCAGCCGGCCTAGGTCCACGCCATGGTACCAAGACGTGACGAACCGGAGCGCCATCTGCCCTCCGGCTCGGGATGCCGATGCCTTCCAGGCTTCGAGGAGGGGGACGGCGTGCTCCAGCCACTGAGCCACGTGGTGCGTCGGAGCTCCCCCGTGCCCCGGCCACAACGAGGCGATGACCTCCTTGCCGGCGGTCTTGAGCTGCTCCACACTCCGCTCGAGATGGGTCATCCGCATCTTGACGGCGAGCCCGATCTCGTCCATGTCCCACGCAGCATGCTCCTCGATGGAGCGACCACACTCCCGAAGGTACTCCCGGTGCTCCTCAGCGGCGCGCGCAGCACGGCGATGAGTTTCTAGGAAGTGCCCTGGAAGGAAGAAGAAGAGAAGGGAAGAAAAGCAAGTTGAAACACGAGAAACAACAAAGGGAAAAGCAACTGGCTGAGGAAGAGAAAGACTGGCACCTACCTTTGATCGTGTCGTCCACCCAAGGGTGAAGTGGAGCGCCGCCTTGCGCTCCCAGGGCCGCCTTCGAGGTGGCGAGGGAACCCTTGACCTTCTCGAGTGTCCTCTCGAGGCAGGTCACCTCGCCTTGAAGGGCGGCGGTCCTCAGGGCAACGTCAGCCGCCTCCTTGACGGCCGCCTCCCGGGCCGCCACCTCCCTTGCCGCCTCGGCCTTGAGCTGGTCCCGGGCCGCCTCCCCGTCAACCAGCAGCGCGGCCAGCCGGTCCGTCTCTTGCACGGATGCCTGGACGTCCCGTGCCAGTCGGTCCCGTTTGGTGACAAGCCCGGTCTTCTCCCCCCAAAGGGTGGCCAGCTCACCTGCAAGAGACAACCAACGTCAGCAGACTCCCGAGGGCTATATGCCTCTCCTACAAAGTGCAACCTACCTTTCACGTGCGCCAGCTCCTCCTCCAGGCGGTAGAAGCCATATTTGCCATGGTCAGGGATGGCTACCGCTTCCGCAAATAGCTTCTGCCTTAGGGAGGTTCCCTCCTGTCGCAAAAAAGGCAAAGGTCAAGACATGCTCAAAGGAGATCTGGCCCGGCTGCCCGTTAGCCGGTCAGCCGGCCTGCATCTCGGGGGCTACACCCAGTGGGTGCGCTTGCGTGCCCCCACTGAAAACTCTAAGGGAAAGTGTCGGCTTACCTCCGCACACTGAAGGGAGGCGTCCGCCGCCTCCACAAACCGGAACAGCTCCTGCCGGCACCGGTCCAGGACACTTCCCAAATCCGCGAGGGAAGGGACCAGGCCGCCTGCCTGAGGGGCCGGCAGGGCCGGCACGCTCACTAGCGCTTCCCAGTCCCGGACGACCTCCTGCATCGAAAGCAGGGTCCTCCGGGCCTGGCTGCTGCTGCCACCTGGCCTCGCCGCGGCTCCAGCCGCCGGTGGCGGGTTGATGACGACAAGGGGCCGGGAGTCGCTTCCTGCTGGGCCCCCGCCCGGCGCCTTCGCCGCCTCCTCTCCCGGCCGCTCCGGTGCGTCGGTCGCGTCGGAAGGCACCTCCACCTCCATGGCCGCCGCCTCCGGAGGCGCCTCCGCCGCCGCCTCCGGGGCCGCTGGGACCTCCGGCACCTTGACCCGGGCCGGCTCGGCCGCACGCGGGGTCACCTTCGGCACCTCAGGCCGGGTTGCCTCGGGAGCTGGCTCCGTCATCGCCTCCCTTGCCTGGACCGTCTCTTGCGCGGGCGGAGGCACTGGCGGGTCCATAGCCACCCCTCGCGGCTTGCTCGATGGAGGCCTTCACATGCAGGTGGACTCCGCTGCCGAGTCTGAAGTCCGCGGAGGCTCTGCCGACCCCCTCCGCCGCCGTCTGCTCGAGGTCCCGGAGTGCGAGGCCCCTCCTTGTGTCCCGGACCTAGAGGCTCATAGCTCCACGAGCCTCCTCTTCTCCTCCCGCTGGGTGGCCGCGTGCTCACGGGCCAGGCAGCTGGCGGCATCAGTCGGCTCCCCCATCGGCTCCTCCTCGTGTAGCTTGATAGGGTCGCTGCAACGCCCAAGGACCGGTCATTGATTGGCTCGCGAGGCAAAAGCAAAAAACTTGCGCGAAATGAAAACTTACCCGATGACAAGGGGCAAGGCCCGCTTGTCACGCGGCGGCAACTTCCGTGCAGCCACTTTCACCCGCTTCAGGCCGGGCGACGGGGCCGCCGGCCCCCCTTGAGCCGGCCTCTTCCCCCGGCCGGCCGCACCGGCCGCCGGGTCTTGAGCCGGCCGCTCCTCGCTCCTCTGGCCCTGGAGCACTCAAGCGGGAGGCTCGTTCAGAAGCATCAAGGCATCATCATCGTTGTCATCCGTCCAGTCCTTGATCGAGGGGGCAAGAGGGAACTCACCCGCTCCGCTAGGCTCCCTAGCCGTGCCGGATCCTTCGTCTCCACCGGGTCCGCCGGCTCGTGGGCTCCTCCCGAGGAGTCCAATCCTTCCTCCGGGGGCCCTCCCGTCTGGTAGTCTTCAGATTTGGAGTCCTCACGCTCCACCTCGAAGATCTGCAGATGCGCGCCGTCTGACGTGTTCTGTCGCACAAGCAGCTGCGGTCAGCACATCAAAGTAAGTTCTCCAGCCGACTGCCGGCTGGGGAATATCAAGCGAAAAAGATCCGCCTCGACGAAAAACTTACGAGGGGAGGCCGGTTGGTGCGGTTGTATGGCTCCATGCCAAAGGACCACGAGGCGGGCTTCAGCTTGAATGTCGTGAGGGCGTTCACCCGCTTCGCCACTTGAGCCAGCGTTAACTTGACGGTGGACAGCTGGCAGGGGTCGTGCCGGCCGGACATGTCACAAATCTGGTGTGGCCTCATCTGGAGGGGCGACACCCGGCGCGAGACAAAGGCCGCCACCAGGTCGGCAGCGACCAGCCCCTCGGAGCTTTTCAGTTGCGTGAGCCAGGCAAGCGCGTCCAAGGCCACGCCGCGCGGGGCAGACCCCAGCCAGTTCTGATGGGAGGACTGCCTGTCCTCAAATGGCGGCAGCCGGATGTAATCCATCCTTGGGTCGACGTTCTTCACGTAGAAGAACGTCTAGTGCCACCCCTTCACGGAGTCGATAAGGGGAAGAGGAGGAAAGCAAGCAACACCATGGCAGCACACCACCATGCCCCCGCAGGCGTAGCTTTTCAAAGGTTTGAGGTAGAAGAGAGCGTTGAAGAGGTCGATGAAGGGAAGGATACCGAGGTACCACACACACAATGTCACGAAGGTGGAAAGGTACATAATCGAATTCAGGCCAAGGTTGTGCAGCTCGAGGTCAAAGGTGTCGAGGAAAAGACGGAAGAAGATACTCACCGGGAGCCCGAAGCCCCGGGAGAAGTGCCAGAGGAACACGACGTGTTCCCTTGGCTATGGCACCGGCGCTATCTCGTCGCCCGGCGCGTGTGCGGCCACCTGCTCCGCCGGCGGCAGCATGCACGCGCAGCGCAGCTCGACGATGACCGCCTCGACCACGAAGGAGCCAGCCTAGCTGCCACCGTGTCCATCGGCCATCGCGGTGGCGGTGCAGCGTGCGGGCGCGGGTGCGGGCTCAGGTGCGACAGCGTGCGAGGAAGGAAGAGAGACAACGAAGAAGGGCAACGAGGAGGCAAGTGGGGCGCGGGTACCTTCGCCTCCTGCCCTTCCTCTCCTTTTATAGGGGAGGCCACGACCGGGGAACGTGGGATCGATTGTGCCCACTCCCCCCAGAAACTCCGCGCGTGTGGGTGGCCCCGGGCCGTAACGTCCGCTTCGGCACGTAGAGGATCCGACCCTATGCCCCGAGGCCTACTGGGCTACACTTGGGTCCTAGCGAGCTAGGCCCAGGCGACGTCCCGTCTCCCCGCATGCATGGGACCCACCGCATCATTACACGCCGCATGGCGTGCCGCGTGTCGGCACGGGTCCCGGGGTGGCGCGCTGGTACACGAGGCGTCGGGTCCAACAGCCGACCCGGCTGCCCCTTTGCCTTTGATCCGGAGGCGGGTGGCGCTGAGGGGAAGTCGCCGGCTCCCCAACGTCCACCAAACGCGGGCCCCCGCCAGCTTTGGGGACTACTGATGGGGTTATTACCCCTAGGTAGGCCAAATCAACGGGGTCTTCCCCCTTTCACTTCGAAGAAAAACTATGCGGTCGGCTGGCCGTGGCCGGCTGGAGGACGTCCGGCGCGAGCCAGTGCCGGCTGGCACCCCGGCCGGGTGGTCAAGGAGTCGGCTGGGCGTGGCCGACTGCCCACGGGCCGGCTCTTCCATTGACTTTGAGACGGACCTGCCCCGTCCCGTCCCTTTGCATGCAGGTATGATGACGCGACGTGACCAGCACGACAGGCGGCCATGTGGCTACAATGGCCGCTTATGCACTACGTCGCGTGGCTACAGTCCAACCATCTCGGCCGCTGACCTTGGTGAGCACGACCGGGCGGGGGAACAGTGCCGACACGCCCTCGCCACTCAATTACCTGCCTCGACGTGGCTATAGTGTCGTCGGCCATACCGGAGACTTCGGCCGGCTGGCGTTAGACGACACCCCTAGGAGGCCCATGTCGCGGCAGGTGGGCGAGGGCCAATCGTAGAGATGGATGGCGGGCCCCTACAAGAGATGGGACCACTCGGCAGGCGAGCCCTGCCAACAACGAGACGACACGAGCGGCGGGACCCTCTGGCCAGCCGAAGAGACTGCCAGCCGGGTCCCCCCACCTTTGTACTTATAACATATTGTAAGAGCCGGGGGGTTGGCCTATAAAACCCCCCGAGCCCCCATGCAATGGGGACGGATAATCACGGACAGACACATCCACGCACGAACGATCATCCCCACACATCCCCTTCTAGCAGCGGAGGAAGAGGAGTCGGCTGCCCCTTCTTCCTCCTCTAGACACAGCTCTAGGAGCACCATTTTACTCATACCTATCCATCCAACAAAACCAAGCAGGACTAGGGGTATTACCTCCCCTGGAGGGCCTTGAACCTGGGTACATCGTGTGTCATCACCACTTGTGCTCAAGCTCGCACCCGGAGCCCATCGGCGTCCTTCGGCCCCAACCACCTATGATAAGCCACCCCATGGCATCTGTCGTGAGAAAACAACGACATGATGGAAGTAACTTTGTGGACTGGGCCCGTAATCTGAGGAATATCCTCACGTCTTATGTCCCTGATGCACCGCTTGGTGATCCACCCACTCCCGTGTCGTCCAAAGACGTTAAGAACGCCTGGGAGACACATTCTAGAGATTACTCAATAGTTCAATGTGCAATGTCGTATGGCTTAGAACCTGGACTTCAAAGACATTTTGAACATCATGGAGCATATGATATGTTCCAGGAGTTGAACTTTATCTTTGAGAAGAATGCCCGGATCGAGTGGTATGAGACCTCCGATAAGTTCTATGCTTGCAAGATGGAGGAGAACAGGTCTGTTGGTGAACAAATACTCAGAATGTCTAGGTATTCGAACCGTCTGGCTGAGTTGGGATGCCCCTTCCGCCGGAGGCGATCACTGAACAAGTTATTCAATCATTGCGACCTAGCTACAAGAGCTTTGTGTTGAACTATAACATGCACAAGATGACCAAGTAAGTCGCCGAGCTGTTTGCGATGCTGAAAGTCGCCGAGTCTGAAATCCAGAAATAGCATCAAGTGTTGATGGTCAATAAAACCACTAGTTTCAAGAAGAATGGCAAGGGAAATAAGGGTAACTCCAAGAAGAGTGGCAAAGCAGTTGCCCCTCCCATGAAGAAACCCAAGGCTGGACTCAAGCCAGAAACTGAGTGCTTTCATTGCAAGGGAACTAGTCACTGGAAGCGGAACTGCCCCAAGTATCTGGTCGACAAGAAGGCGGCCAACACCAAACAAGGTATATATGATATACATGTTATTGATGTGTACCTTACCAACTCCCATTGTAGTGCCTGGGTTTTTGATACCGGTTCGGCTGCTCACGTTTGCAACTCAAAGCAAGAGCTACAAAATAGATGGAGGCTGGCAAAGGACAAAGTGACGATGTGCGTGGGAAATTGTTCCAAGGTTGATGTGATCACTGTCAGCATGCTCGCTCTTCGATTACCATCGATATTAGTTATGAACCTAAATACTTGTTATTTAGTGCCTGCATTAAGCATGAACATTATATCTGGATCTTGTTTATTGCGAGATGGTTACTCATTTAAATCAGAGAATAATGGTTGTTCTATTTATTTGAGTAATATCTTTTATATTCATGCACCCAATGTGAGGGGTTTATTCTTATTGAATCTCGATAGTGATGATACACATGTTCATAACATTGATGCCAAAAGATGTAGAGTTGATAATGGTAGTACCACTTTCTTGTGGCACTGCCGCTTAGGTCATATTGGTGTAAAACGCATGAAGAAGCTCCATGCTGATGGACTTTTGGATTCACTTGACACATGTGAACCATGCCTCTTGGGAAACATGACTAAGACCCTGTTCTCTGGAACAATGGAACGGGCAAGTGACTTGTTGGCAATCATACATATCGATGTGCGCGGTCCAATGAGCACTGACCGTGCGGTGGATATCATTATTTTCTCACCTTCACTAATGACTTAAGTAGATATGGGTATAATTACTTAATGAAACACAAGTCTAAAACGTTTGAAAAGTTCAAGCAATTTCAGAGAAAAATTGAGAATCATCGTAACAAGAAGATTAAATTCATATGATCTGATTGAGGAGGAGAATATCTTAGTTATGAGTTTGGCAGTCACTTAAGACAGTCTGGAATTGTTTCACAATTGACACCGCCTGGAACACCACAACATAATGGTGTGTTCGAACGTCATAATCAGATCTAATCCTTGCAACTAACCGTGAAGGGATTGACAATCCCTTTATAGCGTTGTATGCAAGAGTTTGATTGTTTGTGTAGGTGCATCTATTGGTGACTTGCTTGTTCCTCCTACTGGATTAATATCTTGGTTCTCATCAACTAAGGGAAATACTTATCTACTTTGCTGCATCACCCTTTCCTCTTCAAGGGAAAACCAACACAAGCTCAAGAGGTAGCAAGAAGGATTTCTAGCACGGTTGCCGGGGAGGATACATAGCAAGTCAAGACAAGAACTCTCCCGTCAACTTGCCAATTCTGGTAGTGTTGCTGGGGAGATCTACATCAAGCCTATCAAGTACTCATCACAAACTCATCTCTTGCATTTACATTATTTTCCATTTGACTCTCGTTTTCCTCTCCCCCACTTCTAAAACGATTTTCAGAAAATAACAAAAAGATTTGCCTTTTTATTCGCCCTTCTTCCTTTCGCCTTGTCGATTGCCTTTTTTCTTACTTGTGCATTAGATCGTTCATTCATCTCTATAGCTTTACCCAATAGCTTTAATCCTTATCTTAGGAAGTTGGAAGATATTGAGGATAATGCTAAAAGATTCATGTCACTTCAATTTGACCACAATAATTTCTTTAGAAACGAGCTTTAAGAACAAAAGGGTATGCTTGAGTACATGAATAAGGAACTTGACGATATGTCTAAAGAGTTTTATGGATTCAAATCCCAGTATGCTCATCTCGAGGATTTAGTAGGCCAAATTTCTTATAAACAAGGTACCTTAGTTAATAAGATGGCCGCTAAGCCAGAATCTTTTCATAACGATGAAGATCTCAAAGTGATTGATGTGACTCCTATTGAATCTTTGTTTTCCAATATATTTCTTGATAAGGATGGGACTGGAGATAAGTGAACTTTAGTTAAAAGGCGTCACAATGATTCAGTCTATAGATCTTAATGCTAATATTGATAAAGTGGGATGGAAGAGGTCAAAACTTTAAATAGCAATGAACCCACTATTTTAGATTTCAAGGACTTTAATTATGATAGCCGCTCTTTGATTGATTATTTCCTTGTTACAATCCATGATGAATTATCCACATGCTTATAGTCAAAATAAAGCTTTTACTAAACATATCGTCGATGCTATAATGAAATCTTTTGAAGAAAAACTTGAGTTAGAAGTTCCTATCCCTAGAAAGCTTCACGATGAGTGGGAACCTAATATTAAGAATAAAATTAAAGATTATGAGTGCCATGCTTTATGTGATTTGGGTGCTAGTGTTTCCACGATTCCAAAAACTTTATGTGATGTGCTAGGATTCCATGATCTTGATGATTGCTCTTTAAATTTGCATCTTGCGGATTCCACTATTAAGAAACCTATGGGAAGGATTAATGATGTTCTTATTGTTGCAAATAGGAATTATGTGCCCATAGATTTTATTGTTCTTGATATAGATTGCAATCCTATATGTCCTATTATTCTTGGTAGACCTTTCCTTAGAACAATTGGTGCAATTATTGACATAAAAGAAGGAAACATTAGATTCCAATTTCCATTAAGAAAAGGCATGGAACACTTTCCTAGAAAGAATATAAGATTTCCTTATGAATCTATTATTAGAGATACTTTTGGATTGCGTACCAAAGATGACAATACCTAGATCTATTGCATTTTGCCTAGCTAGGCTCGTTAAACAATAGCGCTTGTTGGGAGGCAACCCACTTTTATTTCTGTTTTTGCTTATGTTTATGAATGTTTCCCACATTATTACTTCTGTAGTAATTGTGTTTTTGTGTTTCAATAAGTGTTTGAGCCAAGTAAAACCTTTGGGTGATCTATGGTGGTTGTTGATTTGATCTTGCTGAAAAACAGAAACTTTTGCGCTTAGTCCAGTAATTTCAAAAAAATTCAGAGCGCCGAATGAGTCTAAAACTTTTACACAAGATTGATATATAAATTGCCCAGGTTGTCCTAATTGTTCAGAATTTTTTGAGTTACAAAAGTATACGAAGTTTTCAGATTGCTACAGACTGTTGTGTTTTTGACAGATTCTATTTTCTTTGAGTTGTTTACCTATTTTGATGAAACTCTGGGTTGTATTTGCTGGAGATATGCCCTAGAGTAAATCATGTATGATGATATTTCCTATGTGTTTATGAATAAAGATAGTCCTTGGGCATTATCATTGATGTGTATTAACAAGTATGTGACTTGTTTGTGAGACTATGCATTGTATGATGAATGTCCTAAATGGTCCCTAGTCGAAAGGGCTGTTTGGACGCGCAGCCATTTTTATTAGCATATGACACGATGGGTGGTCCGGTCTCACTGACCATGTAGCATTGTATGCTAGCCGGATAATATGGACTCATGATGGTCTGGTCGGATTCGACGTAGTCGGATCCGAGTCGAGATAAGGTCTGAGTTGGACAAACTCAACTATGAGACGCGGCTATAGGTCATCTATGAGTCTCTAGTACAACATATGTTCTATGTCCTAAGACCTGAGCTGGCGCATGTACTCGGGATGGTGATAGACTTGCTTTGGGCCGACCAAATGCTAATCCGTGACTGGGTAGTTACAAAGATAGGTTTTGGGCTTGTCCAGACCCATGCTGTGAGACATGGTCGAGCAAGATGGGATTTGCCCCTCCTACCAGGAGAGATATACTCTGGGCCCCTCGGGTGATCGTACCTGGATAAGCATGGCCATGCGGTGAGGATTATGAGATAATCCAAAGTGTTGGTCGGATTAACCGGAACGAGAAAGAGGTCATGCTGCAACAAGGATGACCATGTCGCCTTGTGCATGACAACATATATCGTGTGGCAAAGGGAATAGAAGTGTGAAGTACAGGTTCGCCTAACCAGCTTCATCAGACACTTGGAGTTGGCATGCCTTGCTAGAGACCGCTACCGACTGGTCGAGTCGGATGTGATCTGACTCGTGACTAAGTGAACGAGAACCTAAGGGGTCGTGCGCTTAAGGGAAGGAACATGTGGGATTTAGGATCTATGTGAGGCCCAGGAGTTGAGCCCGCGCAGGATGCCTATATATAGTGGAGGTGCGGCACACCCATCTGGTTGATCACTTCGGCACCGTCATTAGGGCTTTGCATGAGTTGCAACTAGCCACCTCCACTCGCCGCCACCGACTATGCGATCGGATCTAGTAGTCGGACGCATGGTGTTCCTCCTACACGCGCGGATACCATTAGAGGCGGTGCACTTGTGCTGCTTCGGCGAACCTGTACGTGGGATTCGGCGACGGCTGCGCGAGGGAGATCAGATCGGCTGTTCGAGGGAGATCGGACGAGGAGAAGACGAACCACACGAACACGCTGCCCCAAATCTACTTCCGTTGCACGACACTGCGCGTCTAGTGGTAACGAACTGTGATCCCTCTCCGTAGCATGTTCTTGGTTTGTCTGCGCATAGGAATTTTTTGATTTGCATGCGATGCACCTACAGTAGAACTCAATAGTGGTATCAGAGCCTCTTTTATAGCATTTGGATTCAGATCATATGCATATTAGATATGTGGAGGCGGCGAATGAGATCTGTCGTCATTCATGAGGTCGTCTACATGCACAGTTGATGAGATCAACTGCACATCAGGATAGATTGAGGCTATGTTTTTTGTGAACCAGAATCGAGGAGGTCGTGACACAACCTACCCCTACCAGTCGGTATTAGTCATCGGGGTTAACCGTGAAATGTAATTCTGAATCGGGTTCGCGATGATCGACGAGATCAATCAAATCAGAAAATTCGGCATGATCAAAATACAAATTTGATCAATCAGATCCGAATCGGGACCGTTGTGTGCGTAGCGCCTTGTATTTCGTACACGATCACACAAACCGATAGAATGCGATTCTATGCATAAGTTTGTTTTGCAGGTTTGATGTGAATAATATGGCTCATATGTATGTGATGCATGTGTGTAACTTAACATGACCAGCATGTCATAATTGTCAGCCGTCAGGAGCCAAAGTGATGTCATTATATTGTATAACGACCTGCGTGTCGACTTGTGATTCTATGTAAATTAATTACTAGTTGTAGTAGTTGGAGGACGAAGATCAAGTTCGAAGCTTTGGTGTCCCGGCATGACGAGCAATATGGAGTTCCTCCTTGGTCACCGGAGTAGGAGCCGGCCATGGAAGGACGCCCATGAAGGAGCCATACTATTTCACATATTTATATTTATATGTGATGGATATTGCTTCTCATTTATATGCATGTTATAATGGTAGAAAGATCCCTCGTTAATATCAAGCACATTGCCATTCCTAATGTTGCACCTTCGCACGTCAAGTACGTCTGGTAGTGGGCTCATAAAATTGAGGTGCTACTAGGTGTCCTTGAATTAGAGGGTTCGTGTCGGACACAGACATACACTGCATCAGGTTAACTTGACAAGGCTATCAAAACGGTTTTGGGCCTTGTGGCAAAGAAGGTTGGGAGCCGGGGTATAAGATACCTACCCGACCGACAGTAGTCGTATAGAGATACGATTAGCGAGGAGCTGCTTACAGAATAGGCAAGTTGGCTAACACTGATGCTAAAGCTCACTAGTCTCTCGCACTAGACGGGTCCTGAATCACTGAGAGTTTGCGAAGGGATACTGACTTCAGTGGGAGTTGTTATGTTTAAGGCTTGAATTACTCTACACAAACACATTGCTTAATGATTGCATATTTTCTGTTGTAGATCAATGGCACCACCTTCTCAGCCCAACTTTGCATTGAAATCAGTTGTAGAAAAGGATAAAATCGATGGAACAAACTTTACCACCTAGTATAGAAATTTGAGAATTGTTCTCAAGCATGATAAAAAGGAACATGTTCTAGAGGATCCACTTCCAGAGGAACCTGCCGAGAATGCTAATGCCCCAACCAAGAATGCCCACCAGAAACTCGTTGATGAATCAAACGAGATTAGCTGCCTCATGCTGGCTTGTATGGAGCCCAATTTGTAACAACATTTCGAAAGCATTCAGGCTTTCAATATGATCGAGAGTTTGAAGAGCATGTTTCCGGTGCAGGCTAGGACCGAGAGGTTCAACGTCTAGAAATCATTGACGGATTGTAAGCTCAAAGAGGGTGATACACTGAGCCTACACGTTATCAAGATGATCGGGTATGTGCAAGCTTTGGATCGGTTAGGCTTCCCACTTGGGGACGAGCTGTCCACGGATGCAATTTTGGGTACTCTTCCACCTAGCTATGGGACGTTCGTCTCGAACTATCATATGCACGGCATGGATAAGAAGCTCATTATATTGCATGGGATGCTCAAGGTGGCAGAGCAAGATATTAATAAAGGCACGCATCAAGTGTTGATGGTGCAGAACTCAGCTAAGTTCAAGAAGAGTTGGTCCAAGAAAAAGGATAAGGCAAAGGGCATGGAGAAGGTTGTCTCTGCCCCTGAGTCGAAGTCCGTACCAAACTCAAAGACCATTTTCTTTCACTGCAAGGAAGTTGGTCACTAGAAGAGGAACTGTAGCAAGTGGCTTGCTGAGCACGGGAAGAAGGCCGAAGATGCTTCTTCAGGCAAAGGTACACTTGTTACGCATGTTGTAGACATTTACCTTGCTGACATACCTAGTGGCTCTTGGGTATTTGATACCGGATCAGTTGTTCATATTTGCATCTCGATGCAGGGGCTGGTAAGAACTAGGCGTGTGGCACAAGGGGAGATTCACATCAGGGTCGGCAACAAAGCAAAAGTTGCTGCATTGGTGGTTGGCACGATGCAGCTAAAGCTTCCTACTGGATTTATTTTGGAATTGAATATTTTTTATTACATTCCCGCACTTAGTCGGAACATTATTTCTGCCTCATGCTTGATGAGTCAAGGTTATGAATTCAATATAAAGGACAATGGTTTTTCATTTTATTTGAATGGAATGTTCCGTGGCTATGCACCCATAGTAGATGGGCTATTTATTTTAAATCTAGAAACGGAGCCAGTTTATAATGTGGATGTCTAGAGGCATAAGCCTAATGAGATAAATCCGACATACTTCTAGCATTGCCGGCTTGGACACATTAGTCTATAGGATCGAAAGTAGGTCTAGAGGGGGGTGATTAGACTACATGACCAAATAATTTTTCCAATTTTAAATGTTGGCAGATTTTAGCATTCATAGTATGTCAAGTACACCCTAATCATGCATGTCTAAGGGTATAATAGCGAAAAGTAAAGACAAGCATGTAAGTAAACAGAGGGTAGGAAGATCAAATGCAATTGGTGACACGATGATTTTTCCTGTGGTTCAGATAGGTGGCGCTATCATACATCCACGTTTATGGAGTCTTCAACCCATGGAGGGTAACGGTCACGAGAGTCCACGGAGGGCTCTACCCACGGAGGGTTCCATGAATTAGCAACCTTGACTATACCATGATGGCCTATGTCCACAGAGGACTAGCCTAACTTAAGGTAGATCTTCACAAAGTAGGCGATATCCTTGCCCTTACAAACTTCTTGGTTCATTCCACAACACGAAGTAGAAGGCTCCCAAGCGACACCTACCCAATCTAGGAGGCACCACCCTCCAAAAGGTAATAGGCTCGGTAGTGTCGATGAACTCCTTGCTCTTGTGCTTCAAGATGATAGACTCCTTAACACACAATCACTCTCTCATAGATTTGGTTTGGTAGAAGAGATTGATTGGGTGGAAAGCAAGTTGGGGAGGCTAGAGATCAAGATTCATATGGTAGGAATGGAATGGCATGATCTCAACACATGGAGTAGGTGGCTCTCTCTCAAAAAATCAGTAGGTATGAGTGGGGAACAATTCTGAGTGCTTCTCTTGCGAGTGAGTGGTGGTGGAGGGGTATATATAGGCATCTCCAAAAATCCAACCGTTACACCTAATAAGTCAGACTCGATGACACCGTTGTGTTAATCTCGGTGGTACCGAGTTGCCTCAAAGGTAGCAACTTTTGAATCTCGGTGAGACCGATATAGGAATCTCGGTTGCACCGATAAGGTGACCAACAGTTAGGTTGCCCAATATCGGTGACGCCAATTCACAAAACTCGGAGGGACCGATTTTGTAAACTTGCGTAACAGAAAGTTGGCAACCCAAACTCAGTGGCACCGAAGCAGAATTGGTTGCACCGAAGTGGTTAGGGTTTGGCTGAGTCTGTCTAGGTTCTGGAATCGGTGGCACCGAGTGGAATGTGTTGGTTGCACTGATTTTGAGTATTTGGCTTTGGACAGACTTTTGTGGAAGAGCTTGTGGGTGTATGTGGTGACTATCACTTGTGCACGTATGAGCATTTTGTTCACGAACAAAACCTTACCCCCTTTTAATAGTATTGGCTTTCCTATGGACTCAAAGTGATTTCTCACAAATGTAAAATGTAGAGTCCTTTGCTTGAAGCTTTGCCAATCTATTCCCTTGCATCTTGGGGTATTCCACAATCCTTTTTCCAACCCATCATTGAACTTTTCCTGAAACATAATTAGTGGAAACATTAGTTCAATGACATATATGTTATTATTAATTACCAAAACCACCAAGGGAGCAACTGTGCTTTCAATCTCCCCCTTTTTGGTAATTGATCACAACATATAGATCAAAGCTTCGACATATGATATAATCAATGAATATAATCGTCGCTTTCAGAAGTACTCCCTCTGTCCCAAAATAGGTGACTCAAAAATGACCCAACTTTGTACTAACTTTAGTACAAAGTTGGGTCATTTTTGATTCACTTATTTTGGGACGGAGGGAGTATGTGATAAGCAAGATCTCCCCCTAAATTTGTGCTTTATTTTAAATTTGCGTTGGAATGCAAATGCACAATCGATTAGGTACATGGGGCACTTCTTCCATGTCACATACAACTTGGTGGTGTGCGAGAGTAATAAGAGTTAACAACATAGCACAACACATTAAGCAAAGTGAATGATCATCACATAACCATCAAAAAGATAGGAAATAGTAGCAACACACATAACAATGGATGATCAAACACAAATAGACTTTTGTGTGTGTTTAAATAGCAAGCAAACAAAAGTATGTCACATCCAAACCAAAAACCAATTGTTTTGGAAAACAGCAATAAAATCAGATGCTCTCTCACTCAAAGCCTAAGATCTATATACAACTTCTCCCCCTTTGGCAACAAGTTACCAAAAAGTTCGAAGAGATATAGCTAATCATCCTTCTGCGACTGATCTCCTCCAGTAGTCGATGACGGAGTCAAGAGAACTGTGTTGGCGAAGACTTCCGCTAAAGTCCTGGATGGATCTGGAGTATAAACTGGGGGCACTAGAGCTGATGTCACTGAGGCTGGAGCAGAAGATGAAGGCCTCTTCTCTGGAGCTGGCACTGTAGGTGTCCTGGCCTTAGTTGTGAACTGGGCAGCAGTCCTGACAGGTGCACTATCCTCCTCCTCATCAGAAGACTCAGACTCTGAAGAGGCGCGATGGATTGGGGCTTCATCAACCTCCTTCTTAAGCTCATTGACTGTCTTAGTTAGCCCATCTACCTTGTCATTAAGAGATTTCACTCTATCATCAATAATGTTCACAATGCTCTCCTGAGTGTCCAGGATGGTCTTGATGTCCTTATTCATGTCCATGACAGTGGCGATCAAAAGATCCATCTGCTCGTTCCTGGATTTGGGGACCTGAGCACTAGTGGCTTGAGCTGCCTCTGCCTCTGCCTCTGCCTGTGCATGAGCTACAACTGATGTGGGATGATCTGGGTCCATCACCACAATGTTTTCCTTGAGATCTGGCTGAAGTGGAAAGTGGGGTCTATCCAGAGCAAAGATGTGCTTCTAAAGCTTAGAATTGATAAGCATCTGAATATAGTGTGCATAGCAGCATGAGCACTTCTGATCAGCAGCAACCCTCTTCACTATCTCTACTATCAAATCCATCACTCGAATCCTGGTGTGGCGATCAAGATGGATGAGCATGTTGATGGAATATCCACGAATCATTTTCTCATGTCCAGACTTGGGCATCAAGGTATGCCTCAGGATGGTGTTCATGGTATGAAGGCCTAGCTTAAGAAAGTAAATAGAACCAAGCTTGCGAGATTGCCTGTTGGCAGCTGGAATAGGATTATACATATCCTTCATAGAGTTGTGGCTCTCCTTGGATTCTGAGTAGACATCCAAATCTCCATCCTGAACCTCTGGGACTCCTAAGATGGTAGCCCACTCATCAACAATATATTCACATCTTGCTCCTTCAATCATCCAAATAATTCTGCCATCTCCATAAAAATGAGCAGTGGAGTAGAACTGCATGATCATCTCATCATTCCAAGCAGTGAACTCCTTGCCAATAAATTGATCAAGTCCAATGCAATGGAAGTTGTCTTGGACACATGGAAAGTAGTCCTCATTATCTTTGATGTACTTCCAGTTGACATATCTCATGTCACTGACTGTAGGACTCTTGTCAAGCAAAACTGTCGAATAGAAGTCTTGCTGCTCTTTGGTGTAAAACTTGTAGTCAACAACAGTTTTCCTCCTCTGGGCATATGGATCAATAGCTCTCCATGCTCTCAACCCTGAATCCTTCCTCTTCTTCATATCCTCATCTGTAGGATGGCTAGCATCATGTATAGGAAGGTGAGGCCTGAGCTTCATCAGAACAGTCATAGCACCATCATCATCTTCTCTGAATGTGGACTTCTTGTTCTTCTCAGTAGCAGGGCTATCTCTGGTAGTCCTCTTGGACTTCTATGCAGCACCTTTCTTGGATGCAGCCTTGGTTCTCTTGGAGGTGCCTGACTTAGGCATAGCATCAGCCAATAGTTTCTTGGCTTTCTTCTTAGGAGGGGCCTGAGCAGCAGGTTCCTCCTCCTCCTCCTCTGCAGCAGCAGCACCAGCAATAGCAGCCTCCTCTGGATCCTCATACATAGAGGTAGGCCTGCCCTGCACACGGATGATCCTCTTCCCGGCTGTCTTTTTAGGCAAAGCTTTTTTCGGGGGCTCAACAATCATGGTAGCCCTAGCACTCTCATGTGCTTTGAAGGTCTCCGTAGGTGCATAAATTTGCTGACCACCCTCCTAGATGAGGTGGCCTCATTTGCAGACTTCCTTGTAGCCTTCTCTTGCTTCTTAGTAAGAACCTCTTCCGGGACAAAATCAGAATCTTCTTCCTCTGAGTTGAGTCTCTTCCTTTTCCTAGTGGCAGCTTTAGGCAACCCATGAGAGCTGAGAGTGCCTGGATCTGTGGAAGAACTAGACTCAGGACTAGTCCCTGAACTCATGTCAACATTCTCTCTAGCAAATTCTGACTATCTGACCCTGACATGCTGACCCTGTGAATAGAGTATAGAAGAGTAGAATAGGATAAGTCATCACAAAATGCAGATGTTTTTGAAAGTTTTAACAAAATATTCTCCAAGTTTTGCATTCTGTCAAGTGTATTTCGGCACATCTGAGGCAAAATTTTCGGTCACACCGAGACAAACAACCTTCTTTCCAGGAACATGGCACCATTTTCGGTTGCACCGAAAATGGGAACTCGGTTCCACTGAGGTGTTCTCGGTGTGGGAGAAAAGCAAATCAGTGATACCGATTTCTTTGCATTAGTTCTACCGAGATACAGGTGGCGGATGGCAAACCCCTAAAAATAGTTTGTTCGCTACTCTACGGAATTTTCTTTTGGATAGAAAGATGTGCAAACGGTGGCTTATAGATAAAATCATTTTCATTGCACAAGAGTTGGACGGGGAGCGCAAGAAAAATCGAATCCATACCCTAGCTTGGCGACGGATCTGCTACGGCGGCGACGGTGGTGAAGATGCCCGTCGACGGCGAGGATCCCAACAGAGGAGGAGCGCAGGAAGACAAGGGTGACAACCAGGGGGTCCTTTTGCGGCAGCTTAGGGTTTGGGGAGCGACGATTGAAGATTGAAATTTTGAACCATCGGGACCACACCTAATATACCCTTCACTGTTGATGACGTCGATACTAAATTTTTGGTGTCACCGAGTTCCTCAACTGTCAGCAGATAGGGAAACTCAGTGTAACTGAGAATATGAAATCGGTGGTACCGAGATCGAAAGCTAGATCAACCCTAGGCATTCGGTGAGACCAAGAATTGTGGTTTGGTTCCATCGAGATGCACTTGGGACGTTTTAATGGTCAGTCCTTGACGAAACGGAACTCCGAGTGCTCCTCACACAAAGGGATCGATAAGTACTTGCTCAAATTTTGTGACGCAGCATGACTGGAATATGAGATGAGAAAGCATAGATAGCTAAGGAGTGGTCCTAGGCATTCTTGTCTATCCAATTGGCAAATTCAAAAAAATCCAAATAGCAACAATTGGATATCCTCGAATGAGTAAATAAATGCAGACCAACATGCTCACACAATAGGATGTCAAATGAAAACATGGCAAACATGCACAAACACCTTATAATCTAACAAGCACTTTGGCGATGACGGAGTCATCTATATATGAGTATATTGAGTTAGGAGCCAAGTAATAATACATGATCATAGGTCATACTCATCGTTTAAGCACAAGTGGGGTTACCAATTTTACATAAAGCATTTAATGTTGTCACATACTAAGAGATGCTTTGACTCAAGTCTTAGAGTAAAGCTCCCCCTTGATGTGACATCCCCCCATAGGAGGGATAAAATAACCTTGGGTTTTGTCGATGAAGACTTCATGTTGGTGAGGTAGTGGTGGATGCTCAAGGTTGATGAAGATCACCAAGAGTTGGGAGCATCCTTGTTGTTTCCTTACTCTTCTCACCTACATGGGTTAGTCCCAACACACAAGAGATAAATACAAGGATATCTACGAACATGGAGTGCAAAACATGTGTTATGATGTCCATTGATTTGTTGATTACCTTGTCCCTTGCTTACCTTTAAGGGAATGTGTGACTCCTTGAACTATTGCATAAAGTTGATGTTGATAGTAAATAGTTTTTTTCAATAATGAATGTGAGTGAATTTCATTGGCGGAGTCACCCCTCAGGAACTTTCTAGTTCTTCTTATTGGGGACCCACATCAAGTTGATGGGGATCCTCGGTGTTGAAGTAGCACTTGTAGAAGTTGAGCTTGTAGTAGCCTTGGGAACCCACTCCACCAAAGCTAGTGATTCATCTTCATATCAGCCAATGTCCTCTTGAAGCTTGTTCTTGCCCTTGAGCTTGGGGTCTTGTGGTGGAAGGTCATATTGAGCCTTTGTTCCCTTGGGGAGAGTATTTTCATACTTCTCCTTTTGAGGAACAAACTTGGGTTTGGGGTATTGACCTTCTTCCCATTCAACTCCATTAGCGTTGAAGTAGCCAACACCGCGATTCTTCTGGTATCCTCCATGCTTGCGTACAATCTCCTCAATTTTTTTGCACCCTTCAAGACTCTTGTAGATACCTTTCTCTATAATCCCTTTCAAGAGTTCATTTTATTTCTCAAGTGTAACTTGGCTAAGAGAATCATCATTAGTGGAATCAATAGAACTACTAGAAGCAACATCATTAGGTTTAGCACTTTTATTGTTGCTACTAGATGAAGAACCCTTCTTGCCTTTGTTACTAGCTTGCTTAGACTTAACTTGTGGCATGAATGTAGATAGGAGAAGTCGCTTGGCTAGATAAGAGAAAGTCTTCTTTCGAAGATCGTCATTGATAGCTTTTAGGAACTCATGCTCTTGCTCTAAATTGAGCTTCTTGAATCATAGCTTCTCATGTGTTATTACAATCTCTCTATGATCTTCTAGAGTCAACTCGTCATCTAACTTAATAGTTTTTAGTTCTTGAATTATTCGTTCTATTTCCAACTTATCATCATCGCACGACTTGTCTACACTAGAGTGAGTACTAGCATGGTCATTTTGACTAACATTACTAGATATGTCCAATAGAAGTCATCTTCAGTTAACAAGTCATCTTCATCACTATTGAAATCAAAATACTCGAGGTGTGAAACCTTGGGGCCTTTATCCATGAAGCAACGTCCACTGCCCTCATTTGGTGAATCAAATATGTCGTAGGAGTCGATTGTCACTAGTGCAAGTCTGGCAACACCTTCATCTTGACTATAGTCGGAGTTGGAGTGATAGCTTCTCTTGGAGTGGTTGTCGGATTCGGAGCCAGAAACCCATTCACCGACATGAGCTTGATGTTTTCTTATTGACTAGCTCTTGGTGTACTTGTCCTTCTTCTCCGAGTCCCTACTTCTCCTTGAGGGTCTTCGTTCATAACAATCATGTCCACTCTCTTCGAGGTGACTCATCTCTTGAGCTTCGTCTTCTTGGTGACTCTTATTTCCTCTTGTAAGGAGCCGTGCACTCATTTGATTAGTGTCCGGGCTTCCCACAATTGTAGCAGTTTCGGTCACGGCTTGACGAACGCTTCTCTTCATATCTTGAGTTGGAGCTTCGATCTTTGCTTCTATTCTTGTAGGACTTGTTGAATTTCTTGACCATGAGGATTATCTCTTAATTTGTGACAAGGTTGTCGCTTGAGGTAGCAGGAGCATCACTTGTGGCTTTGTAAGCACCGCTAGACTTGTGGTGAAGCTCTTCCTTGTCTTTGAGTGTCATCTCATGAGCAACAATCCTACCAATCACTTCTGTTGGCTTGAGATCTTTGTAGTTGGGCATCATTTGGATCAATGTGCATACGGTGTCATATCGATCATCCAAAGCTCGAAGTATCTTGTTGATGATGAATTTGTCAGTCATTTATTTGCTTCCTAAGCCAGCAATCTGATTTGTGATGAGAGCTAGCCTAGAGTACATCTCAGCGACTCCTTCACCATCCTTCATCTTGAACTTGTCAAGTTGACTTTGAAGAACATCCAACTTGGATTCTCTCACATATTTTGTACCTTCATGCATATCAATCAAAGTATCCCAAATCTCTTTTGCATTCTCAAGATGGCTGATTTTGTTGAATTCTTCGGGGCATAGGCAGTTGAAGAGAATGTCACATGCTTGAGCATTGAGTTGCAACATCTTCAATTCTTTCGTAGTCGCTTCGCGATTGGGTTCCCTTCCTTCCGCAAAGAATTCACCTTGCATACCAACACGAACAACAGCCCAAACGGCGGGGTTATGACAAAGCAAATGCATTTTCATTTTGTGCTTCCAACTAGCAAAATGTGTGCCATCAAAGTACGGACCTCTATGGTGATAATTTCCCTCACTAGACGCAATACTCTCCTAGGTTGTGAGACCAATGCAATGGATACCAATGCTCTAATAGCACTTGTAGGATCTAAAGTAGGTCTAGAGGGGGGTGATGAGACTGCTTGACCAATTAAAAATCTACTTGTTCCAGTTTTAAATGTTGGCAGATTTTAGCATTCATACTATGTAAAGTACACCATAATCATGCATGTCTAAGAGTATAGTAGCGGAAAGTAAAGACAAGCATGTAAGTAAACAGAGGGTAGGAAGATCAAACACAATTGGTGACACAATGCTTTTTCCCGTGGTTCCGATAGGTGGCGCTATCATACATCCACGTTTATGGAGTCTTCAATCCATGGAGGGTAACGGTCGCGAGAGTCCACAGAGGGCTCTACCCATGGAGGATTCCACTAAGAAGCAACCTTGACTATACCATGACGGCATACGTCCATAGAGGACAAGCCTAACTCGAGGTCAATCTTCATGAAGTAGGCGATCTCCTTGCCCTTAGAAACTTCTTGGTTCACTCCACAACACGAAGTAGGAGGCTCCCAAGCGACACCTAACCAATCTAGGAGGACCACCCTCCAAAAGGTAATAGGGTCGGTAGTGTCGATGAACTCCTTGCTCTTGTGCTTCAAGATGATAGACTCCTCAACACACAATCACTCTCTCACAGATTTGGCTTATAGAAGAGATTGATTGGGTGGAAAGCAAGTTGGGGAGGCTAGAGATCAAGATTCATATGGTACGAATGGAATGGCATGATCTCAACACATGAGTAGGTGGCTCTCTCTCAGAAAATCAGTAGGTATGAGTGGGGAATAGTTCTGAGTGCTTCCCTTGTGAGTGAGTGGTGGTGGAGGGGTATATATAGCCATCTCCAAAAATCCAACCGTTACACCTAATAAGTCAGACTCCGTGACACCGATGTGTTAATCTCGGTGGTACCGAGTTGCCTCAAAGGTAGCAACTTTTGAATCTCGGTGAGACCGATACAGGAATCTCGGTGACGCCGATTCACAAAACTCGAGGGACCGATTTTGTAAACTTGCGTAACAGAAAGTTGGCAACCAAAACTCGGTGGCACCGAAGCAGAATCGGTTGCACCGAAGTGGTTAGGGTTTGGCTGAGTTTGTCTAGGTTTTAGAATCGGTGGCACCGAGTGGAATGTGTTGGTTGCACCGATTTTGAGTATTTGGATTTGGACAGACTTTTGTGGAAGAGCTTTTGGGTGTATGTGGTGACTATCACTTGTGCACGTATGAGCGTTTTGTTTACCAACAAAACCTTACCCCCTTTTAATAGTATTGGCTTTCCTATGGACTCAAAGTGATTTCTCACAAATGTAAAATGTAGAGTCCTTTGCTTGAAGCTTTGCCAATCTATTCCCTTGCATCTTGGGGTATTCCACAATCCTTTTGCGAACCCATCATTGAACTTTTCCTAAAACATACTTAGTGAAAACATTAGTTCAATGACATATATGTTGTTAGTAATTACCAAAACCACCAAGGGAGCAAATGTTCTTTCATAGTCTAAAACGCATGAAGAAGCTCCATGATGATGGACTCCTAACTTCGTTCGACTTCAGGTCGTTCGAGACATGCGAATCATGCTTTCTAGGCAAGATGACTAAGTCACCTTTTGCAAAGAGTTGCGAGAGGGCGTACGAGTTGTTGGAGCTTATACACAGTGATGTGTGTGGTCCAATAAGCACAACGGCCAGAGGTGGCTATGAGTACTTTGTGACTTTCACAAACGACTTGAGTAGATATGTATATATCTATTTGATGAGGCACAAGTTGGGAACTTTTGAAAAGTTCAAAGAGTTTCAGAACGAGGTTGAAAATCAGCTCGGCAAGATGATAAAACTTCTACGATTAGATTGTGGAGGCGAGTACATGAGCCAGGAGTTTGATAATCATCTGAAAAGCCGAGGTATAGTACCTTAGCTCACACCTCCGGGTACGCTGCAAACAAACAGTGTGTCATAACGGAGAAATTGAACCTTGTTGGACATGGTCCGGTTGATGATGAGCAAATCGGATTTACCCTTGTCATTCTGGGGATACGCTCTAGAAATTGCAGCTTTCACACTTAATAGGGTACCATCAAAATCCATAGACAAGACAGCACATGAGATGTGGACTGGGAAGAGTTGTAGTTTGTCTTTTCTAAAGATTTGGGGTTGTGAAGCATTTGTCAAGCGACTCATATCGGAAAAGCTTACACCCAAGTCGGATAAATGCATATTCGTGGGACATCCGAGGGAAACCTTGGGATATAACTTCTACAACCGAGAAGAGAACAAAGTGTTTGTTGCTCAGAACGGGGTTTTCCTAGAGAAAGAGTTTCTTAGTCGGGAGGCCAATGGGATAACGGTGTGACTCAAAGAAATTTGAGAGCCACTCGGGGACAACTCGGTTGGTGATGAGATCACACCGGAGTCAATTAGAGAACCCGTAGTGGAGTCGGCACTGGAGCCATGGAGGTCAGAAAGATTGCACAGAGTGCGCAACGTTTTGTTGCTAGAAAGAGACGAGCCGGCCAGTATGTGGAAGTGATGGTGAGCCCAGATTCCGAGGCATGTCTAGAGGCCATGATATTTAAGTTAAAGTCCATGGATGACAATCAAGTCCGGTACTTGGTTGATCCGCCACCTGGCGTAGTTGCCATTGGTTGCAAATGGGTCTTTAAGAAGAAAACCGATGTGGATGGAAATTTTCAGATCCACAAAGCTCGGCTTGTCGCTAAAGGTTATGGACAAGTTCAAGGAATTGAGTACAACCAGACCTACTCGCCGGTAGCGATGCTAAAGTCAGTGAGGATCATACTAGCTATAGTTGCATATTTCGATTATGAGACATGGCAGATGGATGTCAAAACAACTTTCCTTCATGGAAATTTAAAAGAGGAGTATACATGATACAACCTGAAGGTTTTGTCGATCCAACTAACGTTGGTAAAATATGCAAGCTCAAGATATCCATTTATGGATTCAAGCAAGCAGCTCGGAGTTGGAGCTTTCATTTTGATGAAGTCATCGTTGACCTTGGTTTCATTAAGAATGAAGCGGACTATTGTTTATACAAGAAGTCTAGTGGGAGCTCGGTAGTATTTTTGATCTTGTATGTGGATGACATATTGCTGATCGGAAATGATGTTTCGATGCTAAACTCAATCAAGGAATCATTGAATGGCAAGTTTTCGATGAAAGACCTTGGAGAGGCAGTGTACATTTTAGGCATCAAGATCTATAGATATGGATCGAGGAGGCTGCTCGGCTAAAGCCAGAGCATGTACATAGACAAAGTGTTGAAGAGGTTCAACATGAGTGAGGCTAAGAAAGGGTTCTTGCTCGTATCACATGGTATAAGGCTAAGCAAGACTCAGAGTCCTACGACTTCTGATGAGCGAAACCGGATGAGTAGGATTCCATATGCCTCAACAATTGGATCCATCATGTATGCCATGCTATGTACACGGCCTGATGTCGCCTATGCAATAAGCTTAACAAGCAAATACTAGGCCGACCCAGGTGAGAGTCACTGGGCTGCGGTGAAAATTATCTTGAAGTACCTAATAAGGACTAAAGAGATGTTCCTAATTTATGAAGGTGAGGAGGAGCTCTGCGTAAAGGGTTACACTGATGCTAGTTTCCAAACCAACTGGATGATTGTCAATCGCAAACTGGATTCGTGTATGTCATGAATGGAGGAGCAGTGAGCTGGATGAGTTCCAAGCAAGATACAGTGGCCGACTCCACAACAGAGGCCGAATACATTGCGGCTTGTGAAGCCGCAAAGGAAGGTGTTTGGATTCGGAAGTTCCTGGAAGATTTTGGTGTGTCCCCGGGCTGGTGAAAACCGTTGGACCTTTATTGCGATAATTCAGGTGCCATCGCACAAGCCAAGGAGCCGAGACAACACCACAAGACCAGGCACATAGACCAAAAATCACCTGATATGAAAGCTCGTAGAGAAAGGTGATACAAATTTATGCAAGATTCATACGGATGCAAATGTTGCAGATCCGTTGACTAAACCGCTTCCACAACCCAAGCATGAGGGGTACGTTAGAGCTATGAGCATTCGATGTCTATTTGATTGACTCCAGTGCAAGTGGGAAACTGTTGGAGATATGCCCTAGAGGAAATCATGTATGATGATATTTCCTATGTGTTTATGAATAAATATGGTCCTTGGACATTATCAGTGATGTGTATTAACAAGTATGTGACTTATTTGTGAGACTATGCATTGTATGATAACTGTCCTAAATGGTCCCTAGTCCAAAGGGTTGTGTGGACGCACAACTAATCAAGACTACCATATGACATGGTGGATGGTTCAGTCTCACTGACCATGTAGCATTGGATGCTAGCCGGATAATATGGACTCAGAAAGGTCTGGTCGGATCCAATGTCTCTAGTACAACATACTTTCTATGTCCTAAGACCTGAGCTGGCGCATGTACTCGGGATGGTGACAGACTTGCTTTGGGACGACCAAATGCTACTCCGTGACTGGGTACTTACAAAGGTAGGTTTAGGGCTTGTCCAGACCCATGTTGCGAGACATGGTCGAGCAAGATGGGATTTGCCCCTCTTACCAGGAGAGACATGCTCTGGGCCCCTCGGGTGATCCTCCCTGGATAAGCATGGCCATGCGATGAGGATTAGGAGATAATCCGAAGTGTTGGTCGGATTCACCAGAACGAGAAAGAGGTCGTGCTACAGCAAGGATGACCATGTCGCCTTGTGCACGACAACATATATCGTGTGGCAAAGGGAATAGAAGTGTGAAGTACAGGTTCGCCTAACCAGCTTCATCAGACACTTGGAGTCAGCATGCCTTGCTAGAGGCTGCTACCGACTGGTCGATCCGGATGTGATCTGACTAGTGACCAAGTGAGCGAGAACCTAAGGGATCGCGCTCTTAAGGGAACAAACACATGGGCTTTAGGATCTGTGCGACGCCCAAGAGTTGAGCCCGTGCCGGATGCCTATATATAGTGGAGGTGCGGCACACCCATCGGGTTGATCGCTTCGGCGCCGTCATTAGGGCTTTGCATGAGTTGCTACTAGACACCTCCACTCACCGTGGCCAATTGTGTGATCGGACCTAGAAGTCCGCCGCACGGTGTTCCTCCTGCACGTGCGGATACCGTTAGAGTCGGTGCACTTGCACCGCTTCGGCGAACCTGTACGTGGGATCTGGCGATCGGCTGCGCAAGGGAGATCGGATCGGCTGTTCGAGGGAGATTGGATGAGGAGGATACGGACCACATGAACACGCTTCCCCAACTCTACTTCCTCTACACGACACTGCACGTCTAGTGGTAATGAACTGTGATCCATCTCCATAGCATGTTCTTGGTTGTTCTGCGCGTAGGAAATTTTTGATTTGCATGCGATGCACCTATGGTAGAACCCAATAGTATCATGGGGTATGAACCAAGTTAGAATACACTAGGTATTACACCAATAGAAATAAAGAATGAGTTCACAACAATACCTGAAGTGGTGATTTATTTTCTTAGACTAACGGATCTCACAAGTTTTCTGTTAAGTTTTGTGTTGTGAAGTTTTCATGTTTTGGGTAAAGATTTGATGGACTATGGAATAAGGAGTGGCAAGAGCCTAAGCTTGGGGATGCCCAAGGCACCCCAAGTCATACTCAAGGATGTCAAAAATCCTAAGCTTGGGGATGCCCCGGAAGGCATCCCCTCTTTCGTCTTCAATCCATCGGTAAATTTACTTGAGGCTATATTTTTATTCACCACATGACATGTGTTTTGCTTGGAGCGTCTTGTACGATATGAGTCTTTTCTTTTTAGTTTGCCACAATCATCCCTGCTGCACACATCTTTTGAGAGAGACATGTTGAATCGTGAATTTATTAGAATACTCTATGTGCTTCACTTATATCTTTGAGATAGGCAATTTTGCTCTATGTGCTTCACTTATATTTTTTTAGAGCACGGTGGTATTTGCGTTTTATAGAAATAATTGAACTCTCATACCTCACTTATATTATTTTGAGAGTCCTTAAAAAACATGGTAATTGGCCTAGGTTATGAATTTAGTCCTAATATGATAGGCATCCAAGAGGGATATAATAAAAATTTCCATATTAAGTGCATTGAGTATTTTTGCGAAGTTTGATTCCTTGCATAAAGTTTTGAGATATAAAGATGGTAATGTTAAGAGTAATGTTAGGAAGTAATTGTGATTTGGTAAAAAATATTTGTGTAAAGGTTTGTGATTCCCGTAGCATGCACTTATGGTGAACCGTTATGTAAGGAAGTTAGAGCATGATTTGTTTATAGATTGTCAACCTTTGTGGGAGGGTCGGAGTGCGCGATGGTTAACTCCTACCAACATCTCCCCTAGGAGCATGCGTATAATACTTTGCTTTGATAACTAATAGACTTTTGCAATAAGTATGTGAGTTCTTTATGACTAATGTTGAGTCCATGGATTATACGCACTCTCACCCTTCCACCTTTGATAGATTCTCTAGTACCGCACAACTTTTGTCGGTACAACAAATCCACCTTCCTCAAAACAGCCACCATATACCTTCCTCAAAACCGCCACCATCTATATTTCCTCAAAACAGCCACCATACCTACCTATTATGGAATTTCCATAGCCATTCTGAGATATATTGCCATGCAACCTCCACCGCTTCCTTTTATCATGACATGCACCACAACTTTCATATTGCATATAGAGTCATATTTTGTTTTAGGTTTCGAGTTGTAATTTTCTTTTGAGTTGTAAGTAAATACAAGTGTGAGGATTATCCTTATTAGAGCATGTCCCATGTGAGGAAAGGATGATGGAAGCTGTAATTCACAAGTGGGGATGAGATTCTAGACTTTATGAAAAATAAAAGAGGCTAACGAAGCCCAAATAAAAAAATGATGAATAAAAGATGCCTTAGATGCCCACCAAAAAAAGAAAAAATGATGAGAGAAAAGAGAGAAGGGACATTGCTACTATTTTTTTCCACACTTGTGCTTCAAAGTAGCACCATGATCTTCAAAGTAGAGAGTCTCTTGTTTTGTCACTTTCATATAACTAGTGGAATTTTTCATGCGCGTTCACTTAGTTTCTTTTTGAGCTTTCATACACTTATAGTTCTAGTGCATCCATTTCATGGAAATCCCTACTCACTCACATTGATATCTATTGGTGGGCATCTCCACAGCCCATTGATATGCCTAGTTGATGTGAGACTATCTTCTCCTTCTCCTTGACAACCTCCACCACATTCTATTCCACCTATAGTGATATATCCATGGCTCGCGCTCATGTATTGCGTGAGAGTTGAAAAGGTTTGAGAACATAATAAGTGTGAAACAATTGCTTGACTTGTCATCGGGGTTGTGCATGATATAAATACTTTGTGTGGGGAAGATGGAGCATAGCCAGACCATATGATATTGTAGGGATAACTTTCTTTTGCCATTATATTTTGAAGAGATACAATTGCTTTGATAGTATGCTTGAAATGCTATTGTTTTTATATCAATATTGAGCTTTTGTTTTCAGTCTGATGGATCTGAATATTCATGCCACAATAGATAATATTACACGAATAAATATCTTAGGTAGCACTCCACATCAAAAATTCTATTTTTATCATTTACCTACTCGAGTACGAGCAGGAATTAAGCTTGGGGGTGCTAATACGTCTCCAACGTATCTATAATTTTTTATGATGCCATGCTATTATATTATCTGTTTTGGATGTTTTATATGCATTAATATGCTATTTTATATAACTTTTGGGACTAACCTATTAATCTAGAGCCTAGTGCCAGTTTCTGTTTTTTTCCTTGTTTTTGAGTTTTGCAGATATGCAATATTAAATGGAGTCCAAACGGAATAAAATATTCTGAATGATTTTTTCTAAAAGGAAAGAGATCTACCAGACTTGGAGTGCATGTCAGGGCACCTACCAGGAGGTCACAAGCCCTCTAGTCCACCACACACATACGAGTCCATAGCTAGTATCTAGATGGCTTCTTCTCTCTCTTTGGTCTTCAATACCATGTTCTTCATGATATTCATGGAGATCTATCCGATGTAATACTCTTTTGCGGTGTGTTTGTCAAGATCTGATGAATTCTGGGTTTATGTTGAGATTATCCATGAATCTTATTTGAATCTTCTCTAAATTCTTATATGCATGATTTCAGATCTTTGCAAGTCTCTTCGAGTTATTGTTTTTGTTTGGACAACTAGATTGCTAATTCTTGCAATGGGAGAAGTGCTTAGTTTTGGGTTCAATCTTGCGGTGTCTCACCGAGTGACAAAGTAGGGGTAGCGAGGCACGTATTGTATTGTTGCGATCAAGGGTAACAAGATGGGGTTTTCATCATATTGCTTGTGTTTATCCATCTACATCATGTCATCTTACCTAATGTGTTACTCTGTTCTTCATGAACTTAATACTCTAGAGGCACGCAGGAGTCGGTCGATGTGTGGAGTAATAGTAGTAGATGCATAATCGTTCGGTCTACTTGACACGGACGTGATGCCTATATGCATGATCATTTCCTTGGATATGTACATGATTATTCGCTTTTCTATCAATTGCTTGACGGTAATTTGTTTACCCACCATGGTATTTTCCTTCAAGAGAGAAGCCTCTAGTGAAACCTATGGCCCCTAGGTCTACTTTCTGTAATATACTTTTAGATCTATAAACCAAAAATACCTTGCTGCAATTTATTTATATTTTACTTTCCACAATCGTTTACATCTATCTCTATCAGATCCAATCCTTGCAAATAACCGTGAAGGGATTGTCAACCCCTTTATAGCGTTGGGTACAAGAGTTTGATTGTTTGTGTAGGTGCATCTATTAGTGACTTGCTTGCTCCTCATACTAGATTGATACCTTGGTTCTCATCAACCGAGGGAAATACTTATCTACTGCACTGCATCACCCTTTCCTCTTCAAGGGAAAACCAACGCAAGCTCAAGAGGTAGCACAAACCGGATACATATTTATTATCAATGGGGGAGTGGTAAGCTGGTGTAGTTCCAAGCAGAGCGTGGTAGCCGATTCTACATGCAAAGCGGAGTATATCACAGCCTCATAGGTAGCGAAGGAAGGTGTCTGGATGAAGGTGTTAATGACAGATCTTGGAGTAGTGCCGAGTGCACTGAATCCAATGGCTCTGTTCTGTGCGAACATTCGTGCCATAGCTCCGGCCAAGGAACCAAGGTTTCACAAGAGGACCAGACACATAAAGAGACGCTTCAATGCCATCCACAATTACATCAAGGAGGAGGACATGAATATTTGCAAAGTACACACAGATCTAAATGTTGAAGACCTGTTGGCTAAACGTCTTCCACAGCCTAACCGTGATCAACACCAGAACTGTATGGGTGTTAGATTCATTACAATGTAAATCACATAGTGATGTGAGCTGGATTATTGACTCTGGTGCAAGTGGGTGACTGTTGGAAATCTGCCCTAGAGGAAATAAATAAAATGTTTATTATTATATTTCCTTGTTCATGATAATCGTTAATTGTCCATGCTATAATTCTATAGATTGGGAATTAAATACATGTGTGGGTATATAGACAAAATTGTGTCCCTTGTATGCCTCTAGTAGACTAGCTCGTTGATCAAAGATGGTTAAGGTTTCCTAGCCATGGACATGGGATGTCTTTTGATAACAAGATCACATCATTAGGAGAATGGCGTGATGTACAAGACCCAAACTATGAACGTAACATGTGATCGTGTCAGTTTATTGCTATAGTTTTCTACATGTCAAGTATCTGTTCCTATGACCATGAGATCATGCAACTCACTGACACCGGAGGAATACTTTGTGTGTATCAAACATCGCAACGTAACTGGGTGACTATAAAGATGCTCTACAGGTATCTCTGATGGTGTCTGTTGAGTTGGCATGGATCAAGACTGGGACTTGTTACTCTGTGTACAGAGAGGTATCTCAGGGCCCACTCGGTAATACAACATCACAACAAGCCTTGCAAGCAAAGTGACTAATGTGTTAGCCATGAGATCTTGTATTACGAAACGAGTAGCCGGTAACGAGATTGAACTAAGTATGGAGATACCAACGATCAAATCTCGGGCAAGTAACAAACCGATAGACAAAGGGAACATCGTACGGGAGTATCTGAATCCTTGACATAGAGGTTCAACCGATAAAGATCTTTGTAGAACATGTAGGAACCAATATGGGCATCCAAGTCCCACTATTGTTTATTGACCGTAGAGGTGTCTCGGTCATGTCTATATAGTTCTCGAACCTGCAGGGTCTGCACACTTAATGTTCGATGGCGAATTGGTATAGATGAGTTATGTATGTTGGTGACTGAAGGTTCTTCGGAGTCCCGGATGAGATGCCGGACGTGACGAGGAACTCTGGAATGGTCCGGAGGTGAAGATTCATCTATAGTAAGTTCCATGTTGATCACCAGGAAAAGTTCGTGCGTCACCGATAATGTACAGGGGGTGCCGAAAAGTTTTCGGGGGTCCAGCGGAAGGGGCCACTAGCCCCGAATTGCCCCATGGGCTGTGAGAGAGGGTGCACCAGCCCCTGGTGTGCTGGACACCCCTCCCACAAGGCCCATGCGGCCGAACGGTGGAAGGGGGAACCCTAATGGGGGCGGCCACCTTGCCTTGGGGGCCAAGCCACCCCTTAGCCGCCACCCCCCTCCTCTTGGTCGCCGCCCCTAGGGGTGGAAACCCTAGGGCACAGCCCTTCCCCCGTTCCCCTATATATATGAGATAGGGAGGAGGGCAGCCGCACCACAAGCCATGGCGCACCCCTTCCTCCCTCCCAGACCGCTTCTCCTCTAGTAGATTGGTTCGGCGCCGCTTAGCCAAGCTCTGTCGGATTAGCTTCACCACCACCGTCTCCACGCAGTCATGCTGTCGGAGAACCCATCTACCTCTTCGCTCCCTCTTGATGGATCAAGAAGGCGGAGATCGTCATCGAGTTGTACGTGTGCTGAACGCAGAGGTGTCGTCCGTTCGACACTTGATCGGGAGTTCATGGGACGGCTTGCGATTTGGATCGAAAAGATGTTTGACTACATCAACCGCGTTTCTTAACGCTTCAGCCTAGGATCTACAAGGGTATGTGGATCTGATCTCTCCTCTCATAGATGCTCATCTCCTAGATTGATCATGGTGAAGCATAGGAAAATATTTGTTTCCCATGCAACGTTTCCCATCACTATTTTCCTCCCACTCAATACTTTCGAGAGAAACTCTTTCTCAATAAATGTTCTGTTCTTAGCGACAAACACTTTGCCTTAAGATCTAAGATAGAAGGTATACCCAACTGTCTCAATTGGGTATCCTATGAAGATGCATTTCTCCGCTTTGGGTTCCAGCTTTTCAGGCTGAAGCTTTTTGACATAAGAATCACATTCCCAAACTTTAAGAAATGACAACTTTGGCTTCTTGCCAAACCACAGTTCATATGGTGTCGTCTCAACGGATTTCGATGGTGCCCTATTTAAAGTGAATGCAACTGTCTCTAATGCATAACCCCAAAACGATAGTGGCAAATCGGCAAGAGACATCGTAGAACGCACCATATCTAATAAGGTTCGATTATGATGTTCGGACACACCATTACGCTATAGTGTTCTAGGCGGTGTCAATTGTGAAACAATTGCACACTATTATAAGTGACTACCAAACTCATAACTCAGATATTCACCTCCTTGATCAGATCGTAGGAATTTAATCTTCTTGTTACGATGATTCTCAACTTCACTCTGAAATTGCTTGATTTTTTCAAACGTTTCAGACTTGAGCTTCATTAAGTAAATATACCCATATCTACTTAAGTGAGCGGTGAAGGTGAGAAAATAACAATATCCACCATGCGCCCTAATTCTCATCGGTCCGCATACATCAGTATGTATGATTTCCAACAAGTCACTTGCCCGTCCCATTGTTCCAAAGAACGGGGTTTTAGTCATCTTGCCCATGAGGCATGGTTCACATGTGTCAAGTGATTCAAATTCAAGTGACCCCAAAAGTCCATCAGCATGGAGCTTCTTCATGCATTTTACAGCAATATGACATAAACAGCAGTGCCACAAGAAAGTGGTACTATCATTATCAACTCTACATCTTTTGGCATCAATGTTATGAACATGTGTGTCATCACTATTGAGATTTAATATGAATAAACCCCTCACATTGGGTGCATGACCATAAAAGATATTACTCATATAAATAGAACAACCATTATTCTCTGATTTAAATGAGTAACCATCTCGAAATAAACAAGATCCAAATATAATGTTAATGCTTAACGCAGGCACAAAATAATAATTATCCAGGTTCATCACTAATCCCTATCGTAATCGAATATCGAGCATGTCGAAGGGGATCACATCAACCTTGGAACCATTTCCCACGTGCCTCGTCACTTCGTCCTTAGCCATCCTTCGTCTGTTCCGTAGCTCCTGTTTTAAGTTGCAAATGTGAGCAACCGAACTGGTATCAAATACCTAGGAACTACAACGAGAGTAGGTAAGGTACACATCAATAACATGTATATCATATATACCTTGTTTGTTGTTGGCCGCCTTCTTGCCGGCCAGATACTTGGGGAAGTTCCGCTTCAAGTGACCAGTTACCTTCCAATGAAAGCACTCAATTTCTGGCTTGGGACCAGCCTTTTCTTCACGGGAGGGGCAACTTCTTTGCCATGCTTCTTGGAGTTACCCTTATTTCCCTTGCCATTCTTCTTGAAACTAGTGGTTTTATTGACCATCAACACTTGATGCTCTTTCTGGATTTCAGACTCGGCAACTTTCCGCGTCGCAAACAACTCGGCGACTGACTTGGTATTATAGTTCATCACGAAGCTCTTGTAGCTAGGTGGCAATGATTGAAGAACTCTGTCAACGATTGCCTCCGGTAGAAGGGGCATACCCAACTCAGCCAGATGGTTCGAATAACTAGACATTCTGCGTATATGTTCACTGATAGACCCGTTCTCCTCCATCTTGCAAGCATAGAACATATCGGAGGTCTCATACCTCTCGATCCGGGCATTCTTCTCAAAGATAAACTTCAAATCCTGGAACATCTCATATGCTCCATGGCATTCAAAGCCATACAACATTGCACATTGAACTATTGACTAATCTCCAGAACGTGCCTCCGAAGCGTTCTTGACGTCTTTGGATGACACGGGAGTGGGTGGGTCACCAAGCAGTGCATCAAGGACATAAGCCTTCTGGGAAGCCATGAGGATAATCCTCAGATTACGGGCCCAGTCCACAAAGTTACTTCCATCATGTTTCAACTTGGCTTTCTCTAGGAACGCATTAAAATTCAGGGGAACTACTGCGCGAGCCATTGATATACAACATAAATATGCAAAGGTTACTAAGACTATTGTTCAAGATAATGAGTTCAGTTAATCAAATTACTAAAGCTCCCACTCAAATTGACATCCCTCTGGTCATCTGAGTGATACATGATCCAAATTCACCAACTCAAGTCCGACCATCACGTGAGTTGAGGTCGTTTCAATGGTGAACATCATCATGCTGATCATATCTATTATATGACTCATATTCGACCTTTCAGTCTCTTGTGTTCTGAGGCCATGTCTCTACATGCTAGGCTCGTCAAGTTTAATCCGAGTGCTCTGCACGTGCAACACTGGCTTGCACCCATTGTATGTGAACGTATAGTCTATAACACTTGATCATCACGTGGTGTCTCGACACGACAAACTTTCGCAATGGTGCACACTCGGGGAGAACACAATTTTATCTTGAAATTTTAGTGAGGGATCACCTTATAATGCTACCATCATCCTAAGCAAAATAAGATGCATAAAAGGATTAACATCACATGCAAATCATAAGTGACATGATATGGCCATGAACTTGTGCTTTTGATCTCCATCTTCAAAGCACCGGCATGATCTTCATCGTCACCGGCATGACACCATGATCTCCATCATCTTGATCTCCATCAATGTGTCGCCATGAAGTCGTCACGCCAACTGTGTCTTCTACGACTATTGCTAACTCATAGCGATAAAGTAAAGAAAAAATGGTGAAAATAATTAAAGACAATCCTATGGCTCCTGCCGGTTGTCATACTCATCGACATGCAAGTCGTGATATTCTATACAAATCATGATCATCTCATACATCACATATATCACATCATGTAATTGGCCATATCACATCACAACATACCCTGCAAAAACTAGTTACACGTCCTCTAATTGTTGTTGCATGTTTTACGTGGCTGCTATGGGTATCTACCAAGACCAATTCTCACCTACGCAAAAACCACAACGGTGATACACAAATTGATATTCAACCTTCTCAAGGACCGCCGTTGTCGAATCCGATCCAACTAAAGTAGGAGAGATAGACACCCGCCAGTCATCTTTATGCATCAAAATCACATGTCAGTCAATGGAACCGGTCTATCATAAGCATACGAGTAAGATTGGTCCGGGCCACTTCATCCCACAATAGTGTTGAATCAAAACACGGCCAAGGGAGGAAGCAATCTGAGCATCAACGCCCACAAACTCCTTTGTGTTCCACTCGTGATATCGTCTACACATAGACCTAGCTCATGATGCCACTGTTGGGGAACGTTGCATGGGGAAAAAATCCTACGCACACGCAAGATATATCCATGGTGACGAGCATCTACGAGAGGGTGTAACAGCCCGGGACCGACGCTCCAGAAGATTTCCCTTTTTCCATTCTCGTCACGTTGTTCGTTTGGTTGTCGCATTCATCATTGCATCATTCACATCATCTACATAGCATCGTCACTCGTTCTCGAAAACTTGCATCTATGAGTAGCTGCCAGTTCTCTCCGTTCGTGCCGTTGACTGTTTCGAGACCAACCACACACGCCCGCGCCCGCGACATCGTTTAAAAAACCTGTTTTTAAAGCGCACGAAAAATATTCTCGGATTGGGTCAAAACCTGGCATGCGGTCTTATTATAGTGTAGGTAGACCGCGTGCCAAATTTTGTCGCATTCCGAGGTCGTTTGATACCCCATCGGTCAACCGTAGCAGCGCGGTCATTGGTTTATTATCGGACGTTTTTCGGTGTTTAAAACCGTTGTCACGGGCCACCATCTCCCTCTCTCCACAGCCCACTTCCCCTCTACACAGCCCACTAACCCACCTATCACCTACCCCTCCAACCGGAGCCGTCCGATCTCGATCGGAGGGCTCGAAACGGTGCAAACCCCCCTAAACCTAACCCTAGACCTACCCTGCTATAAAAGGAAGCCTCCCCCACCAAAAATGGCCTCCCTAGCCTCTCCCTCACGAATTTCCATGCCCAATCATCTCCCTGCCGCCACTTGGCGCTCCGTGCCTACCACCAGCCGCCAAAGCCCGCAAAGCTCAGGCCCAGGTCCCCCCCCCCCCCCCGTGTGCGAGCTCCCGTAGCTCCCCGACCCACCCGATGCAACATAACCCCCCAAGCCCTCGCCTGCTATGCCCCGATGTGGATCCCCACAACACTCGCACCTCCGCCATCCTCCGTCGTCGGTTGAGCACCGGAGCTCCAGCGAGCCCCGACACTGACGAACCCCCAGGTCGCCTCGTTCCTCCCCCGTTCCGCCCGTTTCCCTCTTCCATCCTCTCGATCTCACCTCTCCCTCCCTCTTTCTTGCGAGCAGGATAAGGCCTCCGCCTCCTTTGGTTCTTGTAGCTGCCAGATCGCGCCGCCGTTGCCTAGATCTGGTTTCCCGTGTTCAAATCCATCGGTTCCCGTCCTTTCCCGGCCAGCTCCTGCAGGTGCCTGTCCCGGACCTCGCCGTCAAGTCCCGGGAGCCGCGGCGCTCGGGTCCAGCCTCTGTGTCGAACAGAGGAGCTGCTCGCCCAACCCGAAGCTCGCTCACGTTGACCTTGCGTTGGGTCAGATCCAACACCCCGCAAGGCCCAGCCTCGCCCCGCAAGGCCCAGCCGCGCCTCTGGCTTGCACAGGCCGGTTGGCCAGATCAGGCCCAGCGGCACCTCAAGGCCTAACCGCTCGGTGAGCCCTAGTTGCCCTATACAGCGCCCCATGTGTCGTATTGCTATCTTGCACCCATGTGTACTATTGGACCTCTAGTCAGATTCAGCCGTTAGTTTTTTTCCCTGTCCAACGAATTTTGTAATTATCCACGAATTAATAAAAATTGCACAAAACCCCCTAGTTCATACATTCAATAACTTTTCATCCGTGCATTGCATGTAAAAAATTTAATATATGAAAAATGAATGGAATTTCATGTAGATTCACAATATCCAACTCTCACATGTCTTTAAAATGCTTAACCTTCTGTTTTCATGTAATTTGCGTAAATGCCATGTCAAAATGAATTGTTTAATAACTTTTAAACCGTAGCTCCGATGCAAATGTTTGACATATGTAACTTGGCTAGAAAAATGTGTAGAATCACTTGGTGACATTTATTTTTCTGTTTGACAACTCTAAAATATGGTTAATTCAGATCTGGACCAAACTTAAAATATGCATATGAGGTCGTTCCGAAATTGTTATTCGTTGCCTCCGGCCTCATTTAAAGTGCCTAGGTGATGAAGTTTACTTATGCTTCACCTCTTGCCATGTTTAATAACATTTAATATTGATGAGTACCTAAACGAGAGTGAACTAAATATTTCGAATGTGGAGTTTCGTCAATATGCAACTCATTGCATATTGAGCTTCACTTTAATGTGTAGTAGTTGTTTGATGTGAATTGTCATGCCTTGCATATTCAAACCGGACACGCATCATATTTGTTTGCGCATCATATCATGCATATGTTGTGGTGCTGTTGCATGTTGATTGTTGTTTCCAGTTTGCTTCTTCTTGATAGAGTTCTAGAAGCGTTTGGAGTGTGAGGATTCGTTCGACTATGTTGGCTTGTCTTCTTCATGGACTCGTTCTTCTTCCAAGCGAGATCTCAGGCAAGATGACATATTTCCCTAGGTACCACTACTATCATTGCTATGCTAGTTGTCCCGCTTTATCGTTATGTCTTGCTACCTACCACTTGTTTGTCAAGCCTCCCAGCATTGTCATGAAAAGCCTCTAACCCCTCCACATCCCAGCAAACCTTTGTTTGGCTATGTTACCGCTTGCTCAGCCCTTCTTATAGCGTTTCTATCTACAGGTGCAATTGCTTCCATGTGACAATATGGACATTCTTTTGTTATCAGAATATTATTGCTATTTAATTTAATGCACATATACTTGGTAAAAGGTGGAAGGCTTGGCCTTTTGCTCGGTGTTTTCTTCCACTCTCGCCGCCCTAGTTACTTGTGAACCGGTGTTATGTTCCATAATTGAGCGCTCCTAACATGCTTGGGGTTGTTATGGGGACCCCCTTGATTTTCATTTTAGGATAAAGCTTGTCTGGCAAGGCCAAACATTGGTACTACATTTTCCTAATAACTAATAAACCTGCATAGGGAGTAATTAACCCGAGGATCTTTAATCAACAACCCGGGCCAATGCTCCTGATGAGTGTTGGTCCAAAATGGGCTGCCTGTGGGGCCGCCTCGAGGAAACTCGGGGATTGGTTTTTCCCTGTAGCTAGACCCATCTGTCGTGTCCTGAGAACAAGATACGCGGCTCTTATCGGGTTTGTCGACACGTCGGGCGGCCTTGCTGGATTTGTTTTACCTTTCTCGAATGTCTTGCGTGAGGAACTCTGATCTTCTTTGGGCTATCTCGAGGTGTCGGATTTACTTTGGAATTGCCTAGGATGATCACGAGATCCGTGGTCGAGGTTATTCCCATGGCGTGTGGTTAATTTGTGATGGATGAGTTGGAGCACCCCTACAGGAAGACTCCGTGAACGTGGAAGTACGATAGCACCACCTATCGGAACCATGGGAAAAATTATCGTGTCATCACTTGTGTTTGCATTCCTAACCCTCTCTTTACTTATATGTGCAATGTCTTATTTTCCTCTGCTACACTGTTAGACATGCATGTGTAGGGTGTTACTTGATATGATATGGATGCTAAAACTTGCCAAGAACTAAAATTGGGAAAAAGGCAAAACTTGTATTTGGTCAAGTAGTCTAATCACCCCCCCCCTCTAGACCTACTTCCGATCCTACAAGTGGTATGAGAGCTTTGGTCTCCATTGCATTGGTTTCACAACCTAGGAGAAGTATGGCATCTAGTGAGGGAAATTATCACCATAGAGGTTTGTACTTTGATGGCACTAATTTTCCTAGTTGGAAGCATAAAATGAAAATGCATTTGCTTGGTCATAATCTTGTCGTTTGGGCTGTTATTCGTGTTGGATTGCAAGGTGAATTCTTTGCGGATGGAAAGGAACCGGATCGTGAAGCATCTGTGGATGAATTGAAGATGTTGCAACTCAATGCTCAAGCATGTGACATTATCTTCAACTGCCTATGTCCTGAAGAATTCAACAAAATCAACCGTCTTGAACTCGCAAAAGAGATTTGGGATACTTTGGTTGATATGCACGAAGGAACTTAGTCCGTGAGAGAATCCAAGTTAGATGTTCTTCAAGGTCAACTTGACAAGTTCAAGATGAAGGATGGTGAAGGAGTCGCTGAAATGTACTCTAGGCTAGCTCTCATAACAAATGAGATTGTCGGATTAGGAAGCAAAGAAATGACTGACAAGTTCATCATCAAGAAGATACTTCGAGCTTTGGATGAGAGATATGACAACATGTGCACATTGATCCAAATGATGCTCAACTACAAAGATCTCAAACCAACGGAAGTGATTGGTAGAATTGTTGCTCATGAGATGACACTCAAAGACAAGGAAGACCTTCATCACAAGTCTAGCGGTGCTTACAAAGCCACAAGTGATGCTCCCGCTACCTCAAGTGACAACCTTATCACAAATGAAGAGATAAGCCTCATGGTCAAGAAATTCAACAAGTTCTACAAGAATAGAAGAAAAGATCACAGCTCTAACTCAAGATATGAAGAGAAGCATTCGTCAAGTCGTGATCGAAACTGCTACAATTGTGGGAATGCCAGACACTACTCCAATGAGTGCTCGGCTCCCTAAAAACGAAGAGAAGAGTCACCAAGAAGATGAAGCTCAAGAGATGAATCACCTTGAAGAGAGAGAAGGAGTAGAGATGATCATTATGAACGAAGACCCTCAAGGAGAAGTAGGGACTCGGAGAAGAAGTACAAGCACACCAAGAGCTACTCAAGAAGGAAGCATCAAGCTCAAGTTGGTGAACGGGTTTCCGGCTCCGACTTCGACAACCACTCCGAGAGAAGCTATCACTCCAACTCCGACCATAGTCAAGATGATGGTGTTGCCGGAATTGCACTAGTGACAACCAACTCCTGTGATATATTTGACTCACCAAACGAAGGAGGTGGAAGTTGCTTCATGGATAAAGGCCCGAAGGTATCACACCCCGAATATCTTGATTTCGATAGTGATGAAGATGATTTGCTTTACGGTGATGACTTGCTATGTGATAAAACTAGTGATGTTAATCATAATGAACTTGATATTACTCATGCTAGTCAAGATAAGTCAATTGAGGATGATAAGATGAAAATAGAAGAACTAACTAAAGAACTCAACACTCTTAAGTTAGCTCATGAATCTACTCTTGAAGATCATAGAAAGCTTGTAAGAACTCATGAGAAGCTACGCTTCGAGAAGCTCAATTTGGAGCAAGAACATGAATTTCTTAAAGCTATCAATGACGATCTCCGAAAGAAGACTTCATCTTATATCACCAAACAACTACTCTTGTCTACATTCATGCCACAAGTCAAATCTAAGCAAACTAGTAACAAGGGAAAGAAAGGTTCTTCATCTAGTAGCAACAATAAAAATGCTAAACCCAATGATGTTGCTCCTAGTAGTTCTATTGATTCCACTAATGATGATTCTCTTAGACAAGTTACACTTGAGCAAGCAAATGCTTTATTGAAAGGAATTATAGAAAAAGGTATCTACAAGAGTCTTGAATGGTACAAACAATTTTATGAGATTGTACGCAAGCACAGAGGATACTGGAAGAATCACGGTGTTGGATACTTCAACGCTAATGGAGTTGAATGGGAAGAAGGTCAATATCCCAATCCCAAGTTTGTTCCTCAAAAGGAGAAGTATGAAAATACTCTTCCCAAGGAGACAAACACTCAAGATGACCTTCCACCACAAGACACCAAGCTCAAGGGCAAGAACAAGCTTCAAGAGGACTTTGACTCTTATGAAGACGAATCACAAGCTTTGGTGAAGTGGGTTCCAAAGGCTAATACAAGCTCAACTTCTACAAGTGCTACTTCAACACCAAGGATCCCCATCAACTTGATGTGGATTCCCAAGAAGAAGAACAAGAGAGTTCTTGAGGGGTGACTCCGCCAATGAAATTCACTCACATTCATTATTGGCAAGATCTATTTGCAGTCAACATCAACCCTATGCAATAGATCAAGGAGTCACACATTCCCTCAAAGGTAAGCAAGGGACAAGGTATTCAACAAATCAATGGACATCATTACACATGCTTTGCACTCCATGTCCATAGATATCCTTGTAGTTGTCTCTTATGTGTTGGGACTAACCCATGTAGGTGAGAAGAGTAAGGAAACAACAAGGATGCTCCCAACTCTTGGTGATCTTCATCAACTTGAGTATCCATCACTACCTTAGCAACATGAAGTCTTCATCGACAAAACCCAAGGTTAGTTTATCCCTATTATGGGGGGATGTCACATCAAGGGGGAGGTTTACTCTAATACTTGAGTCAAAGCATCTCATAGAATGTGACAAACATTAAATGCTTTATGTAAAAGTGGTAACCCCACTTGTGCTTAAAAGATGAGTATGACCTATGATCAAGTATTCTTACTTGGCTCCTAAGTAAAATACAAATATATAGATGACTTCGTCATCGCCCAAGTGCTTGTTAGTTGCTAGAGTATATGTGCATGTTTGCCATGTTTTCATTTGACGTCCTATTGTGTCAGCATGTTGGTCTGCATTTATTTTCTCATTCGAGGATATCCAATTTTTTATTTGACTTGTGATTTATCTTTTGCCAATTGGATATACAAGAATGCCTAGGACCACTTCTTTAGCTATCTATGCTTTCTCACCTCATACTCTATTCATGCTGCATCACAAAATTTGAACAAGTGCTCTTCGATCCCTCTATGTGTGGAGCACTCGGAGTTCCGTATCGACAAGGACTGACCATTAAAACCTCCCAAGTGCATCTCGGTGGAACCAACACCAAAATCTCGGTCTCACCGAAGGCCTAGGGTTGATTTTTCAATCTCGGTACCACCGATTCCATTTTCTCGGTTACACCGAGTGTCCCCGTCAGCTGACAGTTGAGGCACTCGGTGACACCGAAAACTTAGAATTGGTGTCACCGATAGTGGTGGGTATATAAAGCTGGACCCCGACGCTTTGAAATTTCTATCTCATATATCGCGCTCCAAAACCCTAAGCTGCCTCTCCAAGGACCCCTAGTCGTCGCTTTGTCTCCCCGTGCTCCTCCGTTGTTGGGAATCGCCGTCACCGACAAAATCTACTCCCTCGTCGCCGCCGTAGAGGATCCACGCCAAGCTAGGGTACGGATTCAATCTCTAGTGCGCTCCCCATCCGATTCTTGCGCATTAGATTCTTGTTTATCATCATTGCACCCTTTGCACATGTTTCCATCCACCTAAAACTCCAAAATCTCGCGTAAGATGGATTTTCTAGGGTTTTGCCGTCCGCCCGATAAATCTCGGTAGAACCGAAATGAAAATATCGGTCTCACCGATATGCTTTTCTTTGAGGTTGAGAACTGACTCGGTGGAACCGAGTTGCACTTTTTGGTCCGACCGAAAAGGCTGCCAAGTTCCTGGTAAGGGTTAGTCTGTCTCAGCCCCACCAAAAATTTCTTTTTGGCGGCACCGATATCTATTTGACAGATTGCAAAACTTTTGAAAATTCATTGCTCAAATTTCAAAAACCAGCTTCATTTTGTGATGACTCATCTTCTTCTGCTCTCCTATACTCTATTCATTGGGTCAAAATGTCAGGCTCAGAGGACAGTCAAAATTTGCCAGAGCAAGGAGTTGACATGAGTTCTAGAACTTGCCCAGAAGCCAGTTCTTTCTCAGATCCAGGCACCCCTATCTCTCATGGGTTGCCCAAGGCTACCACCAGAACCAGGAAGAAGCTCAACTCAGATGAATAAGATTCAGATTTCATTCCTAAGGAGACTCTTGCTAAGAAGCAAGAAAAAGATTCCAAGAAGTCAGCAACTGAAGCTACTTCATCTCGTAGAGTTGTCAGTAAAGTCTATGCACCTGCTTCAACCTTCAAGGCACATGAGAGTGCAAGAGCCACTGTGTCAGTAGAGGTCCCCAAAGCTATGCCTAAGAAGGCAAGGGTGAAGAAGTCCAGGAAGAGGATTTTCCATGTTATGGGCAGGCCTACCTCTATGTTTGAGGATCCAGAGGAGGCTGTTGGTGCTGCTGCTGAGAAGGAGGAGGAAGAGCATGCTGAGATAGTACCTCCCAAGAAGAAAGCCAAGAAGCTCATGGTTGATGTTATGCCAAAGACTGGCACCTCCAAGAGCACCAAGCCTGCATCCAAGAAGGCTGCTGCTCATAAGTCCAAGAGGACCACCAGAGACATTCCTGCTTCAGAGAAGAACAAAGGGACTGCCTCCAGAATGGAAGATGATGAGGACTTAACCACTTTGATGAAGCTCAGACCACATCTTCCAGTGCACGATGACAGCCACTTGGTTGCTGAGGACATGAAGAAAAGGAAAGACTCAGGCTTGAGAGCCTGGAGATCCATAGATCCTTATGCTCAGAGGAGGAAGACTGTTGTTGACTACATGTTCTATACCAGAGAGCAACATGATTTCTATGAGACCGTACTCCTTGACAAGAGCCCAGCTCTTAGCAACATGAGAAAAGACAATGTGGACTAATTCCCAAGTGTCCAAGAAAACTTCCATTGTATTGGTCTAGATAAGTTCATTGGCACAGAACTTATAGCGTGAAACGATGAGATGATCACGCAATTCTACTCCACCGCTCACTTCTATGGAGATGGTAGAATTGTATGGATGACTGAAGGTGCACAATACGAATCCACTATTGAGGAATTGGCTGCTCTACTGGAGGTTCCTGAAGCTCAGGAAGGAGATTTGGATGTATACTCTAAACCCAGGGCTAGTCACAATGCCATGAAATACATGTATACTCTTATCCCCGCTAACAAGGTGCAATCACATAAGCTAGGATCTATCTACTATCTGCAAGCAGGACTCCAGACTATTAACACTATTCTTAGGCATACCTTGATGCCCAAGTCTGGAGATGACAAGATGATCCGAGGCTACTCCATTAATATGTTGATCCACCTTGAAAGGAACACCAAGATCAGAGTCATGGATTTGATTGTTGAGACAATCAAGAGGGTTGTCGCTGACCAGAAGCGTTCATGTTGTTATGCACCCTACATCCAATTGCTTATCAACTCATAGTTGGAGAAGCACATTTTTGCTCTTGATCTCCCACACATGCCCCTATAGCCAGAGTTCGAGGATAACATTGTGGTGATGAACCCAGATCATCCCACATCTGCTACAGCACAAGCAAAGGCAGAAGCTATTCGAGCCGCTAGTGGTCAAGTCCCCAGATCCAGGGACGAGCAAATGGATCTTCTGATCACAGTCGTGCAAGGCATGCAAAAGGATATCAAAGGGATTCTGGAGAACCAGAACAGCCTTGTGAGGATCTTCGAGATGAGGATCAAGGTTCTTGGTGACAAGGTGGACAAGTTGTACAAGACAGTAATAGAGCTCTAGAAGGAAGTTGACTCCGTGCACATTCCCTGAGTCTCTTCTACCTCTTCTTTTGATGATGATAATGATGTTGATGTTGATGAGGAAGGATCACCTCTCAGGCCGGGCACCCAGTTCTATACTCAGGCTAGATCAACTATAGTGCCTGCTCTAGAGTCAAGGCCCTCTTCATTAGCTCCTACTACTGTCAGCATAGCTCATGCTCCATCAGCTCCTGTTCCACCAGTGTCTACTCTAGCTCCTTCGATGACATCTGCAGAGATCTTCGCCGATGCCTTGCTCTCGACTCCTTCATCGACAACCGGAGAAGATCAGCCCAAGAACGCTTAGATAGATACCTTTGAACTTTTTGGTAACTTGTTGCCAAAGGGGGAGAAGTGTATGATCATTAGGCTGAGAGAGAGAGAGAGAGCATTTGGTGTTTGCTGCTTTTTCAAAACAATTGCTTTTGGTTTCCATGATACTCTTTTGTCTTGCTTGAGATACACGCTCGATGATGTTTGATCGTACGCTTTAATGTGTGATGCTACTATTTCCTATCATCTTAAATGCTTATGTGATGATCATTCATCTTTTGTTGATTGTGTTGTGCTATGATATTCATTCCAATTACTCTTGCACACCACCAAGTGGTATGTGACATGTATGATGTGACCCATGTACCTAATCAATTGTGCATTTGCATTCAAATGCAAATTTAAAATAATGCACAAAGGGGGATCTCTTGCTTATCACATACTTCTCAAAGCAACGATTATATTCCATGATTATATCTTTATCGAAGCTTTGATCTATAGGTTGTCATCAATTACCAAAAAGGGGGAGATTGAAAGCACATTTGCTCCCTTGGTGGTTTTGGTAATTAATAACAACATATAAGTCATTGAACTAATGTTTCCACCAAGTATATTTCAGGAAAAGTTCATTCATGGGAATGGCTAAAGGATTGTGGAATTAACCCAAGATTCAAGGAAATAGGTTGGCCAAGCTTCAAGCCAGAGGACTCTACATTTTACATTTGTGAGAAATCACTTTGAGTCTATAGGAAAGCCAATACTATTAAAAGGGGGTAAAGTTTTGATGGTGAACAATATGCTCAAACGTGCACAAGTGACAGTCACCAAAACATCCACATACTCTCCCACCAAAGTCTATCCTAAACCAAACATGACAAATTGGTGCAACCAACTTTCCCATCCCGGTGCCACCGAGTTCCAAACCCTAGACAGACTCAGCCAAACCCTAACACTTTGGCGCAGCCGACACTGCACTCGGTGCCACCGAGTTGGGTTGCCAACTTCTTGTTACGCAAATTCTCATTTTCGGTTTGACCGAGAATGGTGAATCGGTGTCACCGAGTTTGGTAATTCTTACTGTTGGTCACCTTGTCGGTGCAACCGAGAGTTGTATATTGGTCCATCTGAGATTCAAAAGTTGCCACTTGTTGTCACTTCGGTGTCACCAAGTCTGACTTATTGTGTGTAACAGTTGGATTTTGGGGGAAGCCATATACCCCTTCACCACCACCCACTCGAAAGAGAAGCACTTAGAACTATTCCATACGTATCCTACTCAGTTTTCTGAGAGAGAACCACCTACCCTTGTGTTGAGGTCAAGATCTTCCACTCCAACCATATGGATCTTGATTTCTAGCCTCCCCAAGTTGCTTTCCACCAGTCCCATCTCTTCTACCAAGCCAAATCTGTGAGAGAGAGATTGTGTGTTGATGAGTCTATCATCTTGAAGCACAAAAGCAAGAAGTTCATTGTCATTACCGAGCCTATTACCTTTTGGAGGGTGGTGCCTCCTAGATTGGTTAGGTGTCGCTTGGGAGCCTCCTACTTCATGTTGTAGAGTGAACCAAGAAGTTTGTAAGGGCAAGGAGATCGCCTACTTCGTGAAGATCTACCCATAGTGAGTCTAGTCCTTCGTGGACGGAAGCCGCATGGAATAGTCAATGTTGCTTCTTCGTGGAACCCTTCGTGGGTAGAGCCCTCCATGGAATCTCGCGACCATTACCCTCCGTGGGTTGAAGACTCCATGAAGATGGACGTACGATAGCACCACCTATTGGAACCACGGGAAAAATCATCGTGTCATCACTTGTGTTTGCATTCCTAACCCTCTCTTTACTTATATGTGCATTGTCTTATTTTCTGCTGCTACACTCTTAGACATGCATGTGTAGGGTGTTACTTGATATGATATGAATGCTAAAACTTGCCAAGAACTAAAATTGGGAAAAAGCCAAAACTTTTATTTGGTCAAGTAGTCTAATCACCCCCCCCCTCTAGACCTACTTTCGATCCTACAATATTATGTGCCCTTCATCTTGAAGCTATATTGATTTGTGCGCTCATTGTGTATGGCGCCACGGTAGAATTGCCAAGGTCTCCCAAGGAGTAGGTGGCAAACGGACATGGGCACCACATCACACTCCATGGTGTCTTTGTAAGCCCCAACTTGAAGGAAACTTGCACGGTGTAGTTGACTTGTATTGTGCCGGTGTCGCTGAGCCATTGGACCTTGTAGGGGTGAGGGATCACTAGAAGAGTGTCTAGAGGGGGGGTGAATAGACTACTAGCAGGAAATTAAAACCTACCCTTTTCCCAAGTTAATTGGTTGGCAGATTTTAACAGTTTTAGCAAGACTAGCAAGTCTATATGCCCTACACATGCATGTCAACAAATATGGCAGCGGAAAGTAAGGACATTGCACATGAAATAAAGAGTTGAGATATGGATATCAAACGCAATTGGAGACGCAAGGATTTTTCCCGTGGTTCCGATAGGTGGTGCTATCGTACGTCCACATTTATGGAGTCTTCAACCTACAAAGGGTAACGGTCGCGAGAGTCCACGGAGGGATCCACCCATAAGGGTCCATGAAGTAGCAACCTTGACTATTACATAACGGCTTCTGTCCACGAAGGACTAGCCTCACTATGGGTAGATCTTCACGAAATAGGCGATCTCCTTGCCCATACAAACTTCTTGGTTCACTCCACAACACGAAGTAGGAGGCTCCCAAGCGATACCTAACCAATTTAGGAGGCACCACCCTCCAAAAGGTAATAGGCTTGGTACTGACGATGAACTCCTTGCTCTTGTGCTTCAAGATGATAGACTCCTCAACACACAATCACTCTCTCATAGATTTGGCTTGGTAGAAGAGATTTATTGGGTGTAAAGCAAGTTGGGGAGGCTATAAATCAAGATCCATATGGTTGGAGTGGAAGATCTTGACCTCAACACAAGGATAGGTGGTTCTCTCTCAGAAAACTGATAGGATACGTATGGAATAGTCCTGAGTGCTTCTCTAGCGAGTAAGTGGTGGTGGAGGCATATATATAGGCATCTCCAAAAATCCAACCGTTACACACAAAATGACCAACTCGGTGACACCGATGTGTTAATCTTGGTGGTACCGAAGTGACCAAAAGGTGGCAACTTTTGAATCTCGATGAGACCGATATAGGAATCTCGGTTGCACCGATAAGGTGACCAATGGTCAGAATGTCCAATCTTGGTGACGCCGATTCGACAATCTCGGAGGGACCGAAATTGTGAACTTGTGTAACAAAAAGTTGGCAGCCCAACTCGGTGGCACCGAATGCAGTATCGGTTGTACCGAAAAGCTAGGGTTTGGCCGAGTCTGTCTAGGGTTTGGAATCGGTGGCATGGGGATGGAAATGTTGGTTGCACCGATTTTGAGTATTTGGCTTTGGACAGACTTTGGTGGGAAAGTTTGTGGGTGTTTTTGGTGACTAACACTTGTGCACGTATGAGCATTTTGTTCACCAACAAGACCTTACCCCCTTTTAATAGTATTGGCTTTACTATGGACTCAAGTGATTTCTCACAAATATAAAATGTAGAGTCCTCTTGCTTGAAGCTTGGCCAACCTATTTCCTTGCATCTTGGAGTATTCCACAATCTTTTTGCCAACCCAACTCTCCATGGACTATTATCATGAATTATAAAAACCACCAAGGGAGCATGTTGTGCTTTCAAGCTCCCCGTTTTTCGTAATTGATGACAACATACAACCAAAGCTTCAAATAAAGATATGTGTGGATATAATGAAGACTTTGAGAGACACATGACTTACATTTGCTCCCCCTAAATGTGTGTAGTCCTTTAAAGGATAGTTGCTTTGGAATGCATGGACACACATATGAATTAAGGGATATAAGGAGTCATGTGTATCTTGGCTATATGCATCAAAATATATATGAATGAGATGCGTCCTTGTTCAAGACTTCACTCTTGCAAACAATATGTGCAAGAAGCAAGAGATCATCTTGATCAAAGATATGATGCATATACTTACCTTGAGTCTTGATCATTCTAGTAGTAGAAACACACTTCAGAAAACAATGTTTGGAAACACAAAAGTATTCTACTAATATAAAGGCAATAGAACTCAAAAGTAAACACTATATCCTGGTACTTTAGATGTGGAGAACATATAGAAGATAGTATTCCTTAGAATTGATATGTCTCCAAGATCATTTAGAACTTTCTCCCCTTATATATGAAAGTAGTAGTTCATCCTCTCCCCCTGAATCTCAGCGTGTAGATATTGGGATTGGATAGGATGAGAAAAGTTCTAAAGTGAACAGTCAAATAAAATAAGAATATTATTGAGCTTGATATCTGATCTGCCCCTTAATCATATCTCCCCCTTTGCATAAGCATGTAACTCTCCCTTTAGCATGAAGTTTTGTTATTCTCCCCCTTTGGCATTAATTTCCAAAAAGGTCAAATTTAGGAGTACGTACAGGGATCATTGACAAGAAGGGGATCCTCGAGAACAAGGGTCATTGAAAGTAGGGTTCATAGGAAAGAACTTGAGGGAATAATTGAAGGTAACTTCTCCCCCTAAGTTTTGCTTGTTATTCTCCCCCTATTTTTTGGAAAGGGATCATCAAAGTAACAGAAGAAGTACAAATAAGAGAAGAGAAACAAATCGGTGACTCCGAGACAGATAGATTGGTGGTACCGAGATTTTGTAGTGCAGCTTGTCTGCAATTTCGGTAGAACCAAGATATCTGAGTAGGCGGCTCCGAGGCTAAAACAGAAAGAAAGGAATAGGGGACCAAGTTTCTGTTTTCAAAGAGTCAAAAGAAAATATTTTCAAAGGGAAAGTGAAGGATATCATCTAGAAAAGATTTGAGTGGTTACGAGAGATCATGCAAATAGAGAACAAATCACTCAGGATTCTTAACTAGATGATGGGCGGTGACTAGGTCACCTATATTAGAGTATATTGACTTAGGAGCCAAGAAAGAATACTTGATCATAGGTCATACTCTACGTTAAGCTCAAAATGGGGTTACCATTTTTCGACTAAGCATTTTAATGTCCTCATATCACTTGAGTTGCTTTAGCTCATGACTTGGAGTAAAGCCTTTTCAAGGATATGAGTGCATAACTTTGAGTGATGTTAATGACGTTGCTCGTAGGTGAACTTGTTGAGGATGCTCAAGGTTGATGAATAACATCTTGAGTTGGGAGCAATCCTTCTCGTTCTAGTACACTTGTTACCTACAAAGGTTAGTCAGGCAAGGAAGAACAATAGGTATATCCATTTGACATGATACCAATTGAGATTTTGCAATAATGATCAAGTACATGTCAAGGATATGTTTTTGTTTTGTTCTTCCTTCCATCATCAATAGAGGTTGTGGATACTTGGTCAAGAAAAGATTGCTTATGATTGGAGTTGGTTGCAATTTCGTGGAATGAAGTTCTTCCAAGTACCTACAAACGGTTAGATGCAATAGAAGGGAGCATACAATTCCATGGCATAAGATAACATGTTAGGAATATCATGGAAGTATCAAGAAGGCTCACTCCCTTGCAAGCATCCGAGTGAGTCTAGATAAAGTTTGAAGCATCAATGACATTCAATTCACTCCTAAAGTGATAGAAAGTTTTCTCATCAAGTGGCTTAGTAAAGATACCAGCCAATTGCTTGTTAGTGCGAACATGCTAAAAATAAATATGTCCTTTGGCAACATGATCACGAATGAAATGATGTCAAACTTGAATATGATTAGTTCGAGAATGTTGCACAGGATTATGACCAATCTTAATAGCACTTTCATTGTCACAAAGTAATGGAACAATTTTAACATGTATTCCATAATCCTTAAGTGTTTGTGTCGTCCATAGTAATTGCACACAACAAGATCCAGCAGCAATATACTCATCTTCGACAGTAGATAGAGATACCGAGTTTTGTTTCTTGGAGGACCAAGACATAAGAGATCTACCCAAAAATTGACAAGTACCCGAGGTGGATTTTCTATCAACCTTGTCACCGGCATAGTCCAAATCGAAATAGCCAACAAGGTTAAAATAAGATCTCTTGGGATACCAAAAGCCAAAGTTTGGTGTTTGTATCAAGTATCTCACAATACGTTTCATGGCCAAAAGATGACACTCCTTAGGTGCAGCTTGATATCTAGCACACATGCAAACACTAAGAATAATATCGTGACGTGATGCACATAGATATAGCAATGAACCAATCATAGATTGATAAACCCAGTTCATCTTCCTTGGTAAGATCAACATGTCCACTAGTTGGCATGGGAGTTTTCATACCTTTGCACTCCTGCATGTTGAACTTCCTGATCAAGTCCTTGGTATACTTAGTTTGAGAGATGAAAGTTCCTTCTTTTGATTGCTTGATTTGCAATCCAAGAAAGAATTTCAGCTCACACATCATGGATATCTCATACTTCTCGGACATCAACCTTCCAAATCTTTCACTAAATTGAGGGTTAGTGGAACCAAAGATAATATCATCCACACAGATTTGGCACACAAATAATTCACCATTAACTCTCTTAGTGAACAAGGTTGCATCAATTTTGCCAATTTCAAAACCTTTTTCAATGAGAAACTTTGTTAAGCATTTGTACCAAGCACGAGGGGCTTTCTTAAGACCATAAAGGGCTTTACGAAGCTTCTAAACATGATTAGCTTTCTTAGGATTCACAAAACTAGGTGGTTGCTTAACATAAACCTCTTCTTCAATTTCACAATTTAAAAAGGCACTTTTAATGTCCATTTTATAAAGCATGATATCATGGTGATTAGCATAGGCAAGAAGAATGAGAATAGCTTCAAGTCTAGCGACGGGGGCATACATCTCACTGTAGTCCATACCTTCGCCTTGAGTATATCCTTGGGTCACGAGACGTGCCTTGTTGCATACAACTTGACCGTCTTTGTCTTGCTTGTTCTGAAACACCCATTTGGTTCCGATGATGTTGTGATCATCCTCGGGCTTCTCCACGAGTGTCCACACTTCATTCCTTTCGAAGTTGTGAATCTCTTCATGCATGGTGTTCACCCAATCCGCGTCTTCAAGAGCTTGTTCTACCTTCAAGGGCTCAATGCTAGAGATGAAAGAATAATGCTCACAAAATTTAGCTAGACGAGTTTTAGAGCGAGTGATTCTCCCGGTTTGTATGTTACCAAAGATTTGGTTTATGGGATGGTTCTTGGTCACTTGTGCTCGAACTCGGGGTAGCTTGGGCTTGTTAGATGGTGGAGCTTCTTATTCTTCATCATCATCTCATTCATCATCGTTTTTGTTGATGGTGTCGTTCCCTTGAGGTGGTGGTGAAGGAGGTTGTGGTGGATCTTCATGATGTACTGCCTCCTCTTCATCATCTTGTCGTGTACCGCTTGTGGATGCCTCCATGTCATGTTGTGGTTCACCTTGTCGTGAAGTAAGGGCTTCCACTTGAGTTGATGAAGTACTTTCCTTCACCTCCATGGGACGAATCTTGCTGATGGGTAAATCTAGGATAGCTTCCTAAGTTTTCTTATCACCTACATCATTTCGCAATTCTTCAACTTGCGAACCATTAGATTCATCAAACTTCACATCTACCGTCTCTTCAACTTTTCGAGTGAAGTTGTTGTAGACACGGTAAGTGTGAGAATTCGATCCGTAAACAAGTAAGAATCCTTCATGAGATTTAGGAGAAAATTTAGTACAACGATGCTTGTCAAGAATGTAGCACTTGGAGCCAAATACCCGAAAGTATCCAACTTGGGGTTTGTTATCGATGAGTAGCTCGTATGTCGTTTTACCAAGAAGCTTGTGCAAGTAAAGTCGGTTTGTGGCATGACATGATGATTCCACGGTTTCTGCCCAAAAGTGTCTTGGCATCTTGTATTCGTCAAGCATCGTTCTAGCCATCTCAATAAGTGTTCGGTTCTTCCTCTCAACAACTCCATTTTGTTGAGGCGTGTGCGTAGACAAGAACTCATGTGAGACACCTTCTTCGTCAAGAAAGGTATATACATGGGTGTTCTTGAACTCTGATCTGTTATCACTCCGAACTTTCTTGATCTTCACTTCAAACTGATTTTGCGCTTTGCGAACGAAGTTCTTGAAGATCTTTTGAACCTGCGACTTATCATCAAGGAAAAATACCCACGTAAATCTGGAAAAATTATCAACTACAACTAGACCATAGGAGTTTCCACCAAGACTATTATAAGCATTGGGACCGAACAGATCCATGTGAAGTAACTAGAGTGGTCTCCTAGTAGTCAAGATGTTCTTAACAGGATGACTTCCACCTACTTGCTTTCCTGCTTCATAAGCACTACAAAGTCTATATTTGTCAAAGATAACATCTTTAACACCAAGAATATGGTAGCCCTTGATTAGCTCATCTAGCTTGTGCATGCCTACATGTCCAAGCCTTCTATGCCAAAGCCAACCTTTAGACGATTTTGCAATGAGACAAGTACGAGGTTGGGCCTTTTTAGTGAAATCAATAATGTATAGATCACCTCTACGAATACTGGTAAAGACAATTTTATGATTGTCAAATCAAAATACTTGGCTATCTAATTTAGTAAATAGCACATTGAAACCAAAGTCTGCTAGTCTAGATACAGAAAGAAGATTGTGGCCAAGGGATTCAACAAGTATCACATTTTGAATTGAGCTATCATGAGATATGGCCACCTTACCAAGGCCAAGTACCTTACCCTTAGAGTTGTCTCCAAAGGTCACGTACCTCCGAGGACCTTGATTAGGCGTGATCTCTTGGAACATGTCTATATCACCAATCATGTGATCCGTGCATCCACTATCGAGAATCCACTCTTTTCCACCAGATATCTAATCCTTGAAGTTTGCCATTAGACTTAGACTCCTCATGATCTTTTCATGCTCGATGTCCAACAACTCATATTCATCATAGTAGCCGTGTTCCACATTGTCATCATCAAGTGGGAAATCCTCGTCAAAAAGAACAAGAGATTCGTTAGAATTGTGATCATGACAATGTTCAAGTTTATGAATGCGAATGGCTTCAATGATAATGTTGTTGATAGTAGTGACATCTCCTTTAGCACGCATAAGATCACGAAGCTCAAACGGGCATTCATCAAAGTTTGGATCACTAGGCTTCATTTTGTGAAAAGCAATGGTCTTATAAAGAATTTCATCAAGATTACCTAATGAAAGATTTCGATATCGTTTCTCCAAATCAGTCCACAAGGTATAGGCACATGCAAATTTCTTCAATTGAGAAAGCACGAATCTTGGTACACCTCTAACAATAAGATTGATAGTTCTTAGGTTACCAAGCATGTTAATTTCCTCTTCGTGTGTGCGATGCAAGTCATCAATAGGGAGCACATAGGGGTTTTCAATATATTTTATCAAATGGAATTTACCAAACAGATCAATCATGGAATTCTTCCATCGACTATAGTACACTCCATCAAGAATGGGCACTCTAAAATACAAACTCTCTATACTAGACACATTCATCTTCCTCCTTAGTGATTAAACCGAAGCAATGGAGACTAATGCTCTAATACCAATTGAGGGATCACTAGAAGAGTGTCTAGAGGGGGTCAATAGACTACTAGCAGGAAATTAAAACCTAACCTTTTCCCAAGTTAATTGGTTGGCAAATTTTAACGGTTTTAGCAAGACTAGCAAGTCTATATACCCTACACATGCATGTCAACAAATATGGCAGCGGAAAGTAAGGACATTGCACATGAAGTAAAGAATTGAGATATGGAGATCAAACGCAATTGGAGACGCAGGGATTTTTCCCATGGTTCCGATAGGTGGTGCTATTGTACGTCCACCTTTATGGAGTCTTCAACCCATGGAGGGTAACGGTCACAAGAGTCCACGGAGGGCTCCACCCATAAGGGTCCACGAAGTAGCAACCTTGACTATTCCATAACGGCTTCTATCCATGAAGGATTAGCCTCACTATGGGTAGATCTTCACGAAATAGGCGATCTCCTTGCTCGTACAAACTCCTTGGTTCACTCCACAACACGAAGTAGGAGGCTCCCAAGCGACACCTAACCAATCTAGGAGGCACCACCCTCCAAAAGGTAATAGGCTCGGTAATGACGATGAACTCCTTGCTCTTGTGCTTCAAGATGATAGACTCCCTCAACACACAATCACTCTCTCATAGATTTGGCTTGGTAGAAGAGATTGATTGGGTGTAAATCAAGTTGGGAAGGCTAGAAATCAAGGTACATATGGTTGGAGTGGAAGATCTTGACCTCAAAACAAGGGTAGGTGGTTCTCTATCAGAAAACTTATAGGATAGGTATGGAATAGTCCTGAGTGCTTCTCTATCGAGTAAGTGGTGGTGGAGGGGTATATATAGGCATCTCCAAAAATCCAACCGTTACACACAAAATGAGCAACTCGGTGACACCGATGTGTTAATCTCGGTGGTACCAAAGTGACCAAAAGGTGGCAACTTTTGAATCTCGGTGAGACCGATATAGGAATCTCGGTTGCACCGATAAGGTGACCAACGGTCAGAATGTCCAATCTCGGTGACGCGGATTCGACAATCTCGGAAGGACCGAAACTATGAACTTGCGTAACAGAAACTTGGCAGCCCAACTCGGTGGCACCGAATGCAGTATCGGTTGTACCGAAAAGCTAGGGTTTGGTTGAGTCTGTCTAGGGTTTGGAATCGGTGGCACCAGGATGGAAATGTTGGTTGCGCCGATTTTGAGTATTTGGCTTTGGACAGACTTTGGTGGGAGAGTTTGTGGGTGTTTTTGGTGACTATCACTTGTGCACGTATCAGCATTTTGTTCACCAACAAAACCTTACCCCCTTTTAGTAGTATTGGCTTTCTTATGGACTCAAAGTGATTTCTCACAAATATAAAATGTAGAGTCCTCTTTCTTGAAGCTTGGCCAACCTATTTCTTTGCATCTTGGGGTATTCCACAATCTTTTTGCCAACCCAACTCTCCATGGACTATTATCTAAAATACACTAGATAAAATTATTAGTCCAAGAGACAATGTATGTTGTCATGAATTATCAAAACCATCAAAGGAGCATGTTGTGCTTTCAAGGGGCGAGGGTGTTTTACCTTGACCAAGTGCAACTTTGAGCAAAGTTCCTCACTTGCCAAATTGTGGCAACTTCCTCCATCGATGATGACCTTGACGGATCTTCCTTGGATACCGGCCTTGGTGTGGAAGATGTGGCTACGTTGGTCCTCGTCTTGTTGTTGTAGAGTCAAAACGTTTGAGAGAACAAGAGTGGGGCTCGGATCGTTGTCACAAAATATTTGAGAGTCTTCATCTTCATTGACTTGTCAGTGCATACACACTCGTTCCCAGGCTTCCATCTCATCTTCACTCATGGAGTCATAGGAACGGTCATCTTGAAGGATCATGGTCCGCCTTGTGGGACACTCATACATCTTGTGTCCTTGGCCTTGGCATGTGAAACACTTGATGGAGCTTGTTTTCGCGTCATTCGGTGTTGGTGTAGAGGATGACACTCTTGTTTTGCTTGTAGGAGCTTTGCAGGATGATGAAGATGACTTGTCCTTGTAGCTTTACTTGTCATCTTTTGTCGTTGAGGTTATTGTAGAAGAAAGTTTCATAGTTGGAGAAGCTTGAGTAGTTGCACCAAAGGTCTTGTAGGAGGTCTTTGAGTACGTGTAGTCCTCTTGAACTTGGCGTTCTGCCTTGGTGGCTTGATGCACTAGCTCGAGCAAGTTGGAGTAGGGTTGGAAATCCGCAATTTTCTTGACTTGGTAATTGAGACCATTCAAGAAACATCCCATAGTTTGCTCATCATCATCCTTCACATTGGCTCTTATCATGGCTATCTCCATCTCTTGGTAGTACTCTTCCACCGACTTGGTGCCTTGCTTGAGTAGTTGTAGCTTCTTGAATATGTCACGATTATAGTGTGTTGGGACGAATCGAGCACTCATAAGATCTTTCATTTGTGCACAAGTGGTGATTGGAGGGTCACCTCTTTCTCTTCTTTGCTCAATCACTTGTTCCCACCAAATAAGCAGATAATCTTGGAACTCGAGGGAGGCCATGGCTATCTTCTTGTGCTCTTCATAGTTGTGCAACCGGAATATTTTGTCAACCTTGAGTGCCCAAGAGAGATAGTCTTTGGGATCGTTGCTTCCGAAGAACTTAGGAATATTGAACTTGAGCTTGCCAAATCCATTTTCTTCATTGTTGTTGTGATTGCGGTATCATTGTCATGGAGGAGCACGACTGTCTTGTTGAAGTTGTCCTTGCGATGGAGCTTGGTCATCCACATGGTCAACGGGATTTTCTTGAGGTCGTGCTTCTTGTCGTGGAGGGGCATTGTTGTCAAGTTGATATTGCTCTTGTCTTGGAGCGAGCTCGTCAATGTGTTGCTCCTCTTGCCTTGGGTACTGTTGACGTCGTTGTCGCATCCGTTGTTGGCGTTCTTGGTGCTCCTCGTGACGTGCGGCTTCCTCTTGGCGTTCTCGACTTAGAGCTTCTATTCCTCGTGATCTAGTCGGTTGCGTTCTTGCAAGGCATGGGTTGATTCATGAAGCGCACGTTGTGCCTCATTTGCTTGCTCTTCACGGCGTAGATGTTCCTCATGGCGATGACGTGGGCATTCTTGCTCGTATGCGTCTTGCTCTTATTGGTGGTCGTGGTCACGCTCGCGATATCGACCTTGAGGCTCATCGTCGTGGAAAGGATTGCTTGAGTCTTGGGATAGGCGACGTGCATCGCGTTGTTATGGTCGAGCTCTAGGAGGAGGACTCTCGCCGGAATAGTCCTCAGAGGAGTGTTGACTTGTGGTGCGCCGTCGAGTTGAGGTAGAGGTGGATGATGTGTGGTTCACCATCAATGCGCAGAGCTCATCCATTTGGGTTGCCATGAAGTCCCGCGTTCGCTCCTCAGATTCATGTATGTTTGTGGCAGGTGCTCAATGCAGTCCATGATGACATCATGTGCTTGGCGCATTCCCTTTTGTGAGGCAAAGAATTTTAGTTTGGTGACGTAGTTGTTCACGTCGTTGCTACCTCTTGAGCTTGCATTGGTTTTCCCTTGAAGAGGAAAGGGTGATGCAGCGAAGTAGATAAGTATTTCCCTCAGTTGTTGAGAACCAAGGTATCAATCCAGTAGGAGGAACAAGCAAGTCACCAATGGATGCACCTACACAAACAATCAAACTCTTGCACCCAACGCTATAAAGGGGTTGTCAATCCCTTCACGATTATTTGCAAGGATTAGATCTGATAGAGATAGATGTAAACGAGAACGGAAAGTAAAAGGTAAATAAATTGCAGCTGAGTATTTTTGGTATTTTTGGTTTATAGATCTGAAAGTATATTATGGAAAGTAGACCCGTCGGCCATAGGTTTCACTAGAGGCTTCTCTCTTGAAGGCAAATATCATGGTGGGTAAACAAATTACTGTCAAGCAATTGATAGAAAAACGAATAATAATGTAGATATCCAAGGCAATGATCATGCATATAGGCATCACGTCCATATCAAGTAGACCGAAACGATTGTGCATCTACTACTATTACTCCACACATCGACCAACTCCTGCCTGCATCTAGAGTATTAAGTTCATGAAGAATAGAGTAACGCATTAAGAAAGATGACATGATGTAGAGGGATAAACTCAAGCAATATGATGAAAACCCCATCTTGTTACCCTTGATGGCAACAATACAATACGTGCATTTCTACCCCTACTATGTCATTGGGTGAGGACACCGCAAGATTGAACCCAAAACCAAGCACTTATCCCATTGCAAGAATTACCGATCTAGTTGGCCAAACAAAACCAATAACTCGAAGAGACTTGCAAGGATATGAAATCATGCATATAAGAATTCAGAGAAGATTCAAATAAGATTCATGGATAATCTAAACATAAACCCACAATTCATCGGATCTTGACAAACACACCGCAAAAGAGGATTACATCGGATAGATCTCCATGAAGATCATGAAGAACATGGTATTGAAGATCAAAGAGAGAGAAGAAGCCATCTAGATACGAGCTATGGACCCATAGGTATGTGGTGGACTACTCACGCATCATCGGAGGGGCAATGGAGTTGATGTAGATGCCCTCCATGATCGAAACCCCCTCCGGCAGATTACCAAAAAAGGCTCCAAGATTGGATCTCTCGGGAACGGAGGCTTCTGTCGGCAAAAAAGTATTTCCGTGGCTCTTTTTGATGTTGGGGGAATATTTGGGTATTTATAGGCCAAAGATTAGGGTTAGGATACCTTCCGGGAGACGACAAGCCTGCTAGGCGTGGCCAGGGGGGGCGCGCCTAGCAGGCTTGTGACTCCCTGGCAGGGTCCCTGTCGTGCACTCCAAGCCTGGTTGATGTTTTCCTTTCCAGAAAAATTCCTTCAGAAGGTTTTATTCCGTTTGGAATCCGTTTAATATTTCATATCTGCAAAACTCAAAAACAAGGAAAAATATAAACTGGCACTAGGCTCTAGATTAATAGGTTAGTCCCCAAAATAATATAAAATAGCATATTAATGCATATAAAACATCCAAAACAGATAATATAATAGCATGCCATCATAAAAAATTATAGATACGTTGGAGACGTATCAGTCGTCATCGTGCTCCTCGAATGTCGGGTTTGTCATAGTGTTCTATCCATGATACTCAAGTAGATATAAGTGGAAGAATGAGAAAACACAATACCAAATACCGTTCCGAAGGTTGAAATGAGGATCAATCACTCAATGTGAAATCGTGGAAATAGTAGAATTGGTACCGAGTTTGCCCTTCTCACACCTATACAAGTAATGCTTATGGAGTAGCTTGGTTAGGATGGTGGCACAAAATTTCAAGCAATTCGAGAATATGATGCAATAAAGTTGAAATAGATTCGCAATTTCGCAAGTAAGACAATGTTAATCAATAGCAATGAGTGAACTCGGAAACACACACACGAATAGATTAGTGGGGTTGTGCAACCAAGAAATGAGCTTAAAATGTGGAATCCACGGAAAACGCTCGTGTTGCACAACACTAGAGAGACGCTAGCACAATTTCTCAAATGGGCGTGATACAAACTTGTGCACAACCTATAAGGAACAAAATGCGTTGTCTTCCTATTCTCGACTTGCTATGTATGTATGAGGCACGAGTCACTCGCTCAAGTGATCCAACTTGATCAAGTAGGATATGCAAATTTGGCGATGCTATTGTTCTTTTGTCCTTGCTTAAAAGCTTTGCTTCTCTTTCCTTTAGCAATGATATTTGGATTGTCACTATGGTACACCAAGATAGCAATTATGTATGCGGGTACTTGTAACACAAGAGATGATATGAAGATGTATATGCATGCAATTGTAGATATGTGGAGTATGTATCACTAATGTGCACAAGTAGTGTGGCCTTGCAATACTCAATGGCTAGTCTCGATAGGCAAGTAACGCGAATAGGCTCGAGGTAACAATGCAATGGCAAGGGTATAAGTCAAGAGTGTTGTCGCGGTTACCGTCCTTGCTTACAGTGTAGTTTCAATGAAGAGTTAGTTGGCAACGATCTGGGGCGATGATGAGCGGCGATGTCGATGAAGAACAACTCCTAAGTAGCCGAAACACCTTAGGAAGTGGCAAGGCTCGCGACTCAAAATCTCAAATGCAAATGGGTTGCGGAAGAAATGGCGGAAGAAAACCAAAATTTTCAGGCAAAAATTCAGTTTCGACAGACTTGCTCGGACGTCCGGTCGCAGTCGGTCATCTAGGGTCCGGTTGTCCGGCGGCTGTCGGTCGTCCGGGGTTCGGTCGTCCGGCGGCTGTCAGTCGTCAGGAGCCTGCGGTTTCACCGGATGAACTCGAACCAAAAGAAAAAAATTGGGCAAAATTGAGGCGATTTTGCGGATGGAAATGATGGGGATGATGGGGGAATGATAGATCCACTTGTCCTCTACGAAATCCACGGATCCAAATCAACAAAATCTCATCAAATCCAAGAAATTTTGGGTAGGGCTATTTTTGTGGGAATTTTCGAAATTAGGTCGAATCAAAGCAAAATTAGGTTAGCAAACGGTGGGGGAGACTCCAAATTCGTGATCAACATGGCTCATGATACCATATGATACGGGGCAAGACCCGTGGTAGTCGATCCTTCACGAATTGGAGGGGGAAACCATGAAGAACACGGAGAAGAACGAGAGGAAACACTCAAGAGCAAACTCAATCACACATCAACTAGGTCCATAACATCACAAGAGGTACAAGATCCCAAATCAACCAACAATACAAGTAGCGGTATGTGATCTCCCACTCCGAAGGAGGGGCCTTGAATCCACAGGGGATCTTCCCTCTAGACGGGCCTTGGCATCACTTGGATCTACTCCTAAAGGAGGACAAACTCCCTAGAAGAAGCAAGTGATGAAGCTAAGCTCAAGAGCAAACATTAGCTAACCTTAGAAAGAGGAGGGGTGAGGTTTATATAGTTTGAGACGAGGTAGAGGGGTATATGGGCCGAAACCTGGGGGTTGTGCATAGGCAAGGTCCGAACGTCCGGGAGGGGTCGGACGTCCGACGACTCAGGACGATCCGGACATCCGGAGGAGGCCGGAAGTCTTAGGATTCAGTGCGGGTGCGGATTGGCCGGATTTCCGGACGCGGTCGGACGTCCGGAGGCTCCGTACTTCCGACGTTTCGGAGCAGGTGCTTGGCGGCCGGATTTCCGGGATGGCCCGAACGTCTGTGCGCTGGGACCTATCGGTCATACAGATGGCATCGGTCGTCTATGCGCTGGGGAATCCGGCCGGCCTATGTGTTGGGCTGATCTCCAGGCGTCGGTCGTCCGAGGCCAGTTGGTCGCCTGGGGGCTGTAGCTTGTCCTCGGGCCCTTCCTTGTCCTTTCAAGCTTGACGTCCCTCTCCCGAGTACCTGAGTACACAAAGCACTTCCGTCTGAGTTAGCGACCATGTCTCGAGTGGGTCACACGTAGGTTGAGCAAAGAGAGATGTCACCTCGTTTTCGATGGCGCGTGCACGGTCTCTCGTCATGGGTCCTCTGGTGGCTTGCGATGTTGGATAAGGGTCCATGGTGGTGTTCATGGGATGCTCCGCATCACATCTCCCAACGATGCTAAGAACCACCATGGGAATGAGGACGAGGTGAGGAGGAATTATTCCATGCAGACGACGACGATGCCATTGCCTCACCGCCGATGGCTAGGGACCAAAATACTCACCCTAGCTCCTGAAATCCTCACCCCTACCACCATCAGATCATCTCCAATAGATGTTGTAGATGCAAAAATAACTACCTTTTGCATCTCCAAGGCGCAAAAACACTGCTCCAACAGATGATGTAGATGCAAAAAAAAATACATCACCATCTTCCGGAGATGTATCCTATATCACTTTGAGGTGCAAATTTGCATCTCCAACTCCAAGATATGTAAAATTGCATCCGCCCACCAACCGCCCAACCGCCACTTCCCTTCCCTTCCGCGCGACCGGCGGCCATCGCCTGACTCCGCCGTCGGCCAAAACCTCTTCAAATCGACACCGCCACCCAACGCTTGACGGTCTCCGTGCCCGCCGTGACTTCACCTCCCCTGTCCCCCGTAGTCTGCCTCGCCGGCTCGCCGGCCGGAGCCGCCGATTCAGTTTTGGCCGCCGACGAATCAAAGCTCCGACGCTTGTGCCTGGTCTAAACACCTTCCCAGGCGAGGTTGGCGATGGGGTAGGCTTCATCCAAGCCTAGACCCCTGCCAGAGTTAGTGGAGGCGCGTCACTCCGCTCGCCCGATGTTGGCAAGCCTCGGCCGTTCTTCTGGCCGTGCGAAGCCGCCTGCCTGCCACGCGGAGATCTCGACGATGTCCAACCGTCTCATCTTCTGTGTAGTTGTCGTCGCCCGCAACTGCCGCCGCCAACGGCTGCTCAACCCGCGGCCGGCCGATTTCGACCACCCGCAAGCAGGGTGTTCGACCAAATTACCGAAGGTAAAAAAACGATGAAATTTGAGTTTTTTTGGGATGGAAAGTAGTTTAAATGGTGATTTTCTGCATTGTAGATGAACTCGTGTGACTCCTCTTTCGTGGATGATTCCTCCCAGGATGAGGAACTTGATTTGAACGAAGAAGAAGACATTGCAATGCTAGTGGCAATGCACTAGGGGAAGAAGCAGAAGCACGGTGGTTCCGTTTGTGGTCGTGCGTTCATTTGGAGAGAACGGATGGATGTGCACAAGAGGTTGATGCGCAACTATTTCGGTTCACCACCCGTTTTTCCAGAGAAGTAATTTCGACGCCGGTTTAGAATGTCCAAATACTTGTTCATCCACACTTGCAATTCCGTGAACCAACATGATCGATCCTTCGAGCAGAGGAGGAAGTGTGCAGGGTTGCTTGGACATAGCATCGAACAGAAGGTCACTGCCTTATTGCGCATGATGGCCTACAGTGTTCCTGCAGACTACATTGATGACAACTTGGCGATAGCAGAGAGCACTTCTATCTTCTATGCCAAACAATTTGCAAAGGCTATTGTAGAAGTGTTTGGTGCAAAGTACTTGAGAGCTTTCAATGCTCAGGACACTTAGAGGAGGCTGTTGGAGATGAACAAAGCTCATGGGTTTCCAGGTATGCTAGAGTTTGTTGATTGCATGCATTAAAAGTGGAAAATTTTCCCAAGAGCATGACATGGACAGTTCAAGGGTCGTGGGAAGGATGCCACAATCATTCTCGAGGTTGTTGCCGATCAAGAAACATGGATTTGGCATTCACATTTTGGCATGCCTGGATCTTGCAATGACATCAACGTGCTCGACCGGTCCCCTCTTTTTGCCAAGTTAACAAATGGAGAAGCACCACCAGTGATCTTTGAAGCAAATGGCCGCACATATAACCACGGGTACTATCTTGCGGATGGCATCTACCCTAGGTAGAGTATTTTTGTCAAGCGAGTTTCAAAACTCCAAGGTAAGAAAGAACTCATCTTTCACAATGCACAAGGGGCGGCTAGAAAAGATGTTGGGAGGGCTTTTGGAATTTTGCAATTCCAATTTACTATTATGCGAGGACCATCTAGATTCTATCAAAAAATCCTTTGATATATCATGACTGCTTGCGTGATCATGCATAACATGACCATTAAGAATGTGCATGGACAAGGTTTAGATCACACCTTCTATGACTTGATGGGCATACGTGTTATGTCCATGAGAAAAGAGGAACGAACCAAACGCTTCATGAAGATGTACAATGAAATTAGAGACCCCTGATTCACACGATCAACTTCAAAAGGATTTGATGTAGGAGTATTGAAATTTTGGAAATATCATGACGAGAGAGCCTTCTAGTTTCATTTATTTGTTTGTATTGTGCAAAATTATGTTGTATGTGTGATGCATTTGATGTTGTGAATTTGATGAAGTATATAATAATCTGATATTATGGACGTGTGCAATTTTTCTTTGATTATCAGATGTTTTATTTGAATTTATGCAGCTGTTAAACTACGGATATACGGCGGCCGGCCGATTTTGCATCTCCAGTTTTACGTCACCTATTGAAATTGCCCATTTACATCACCGTTTTGCATCATCTATTGAAGTTGGATCTTTATAAGATATAAAAACATTTTTATAAATTATACAACACCTAGTTTTACATCTTCAAATTTACATCATCTATTAGAGATGCTCTCAGTCTGAAACAAATGGGGTCCCGCGCCCCTTCCATCGTTGAAGCAGCCGATGGAAGGAGAGGGGGCTCTGATCTCGCCGGGGAGGAGGTCGATCAGCGCCGCCGCCCTAGCTCGCAGGGATTAGCCGATCTCGATTTCGAGCCGGTTGCCAGAATTCAGGTGCATCAAATTGCATTCACCTTGATCGTGGGTAGCGGCAACGGTGCATAACCAAATGCAACCGCACCTTACTTGGTCGCACCTATACACCTTCGTGTCTCCTGAGATCTCTATACAACTCTCACTCGGTCAGCATCGATCGATCACACTTGCGGATGCAGCAGAGAATCTGCGAGCCATCGTCACTGATTCTGACCACTGCAACTACTAGTATTCCGCCGGTCTGCATCGATCGAATGATCGATCGTTCACCTCTTGGGCGTCGCCGGAGCCGGGGGCGGCGGCGGCGGCTCCATCTGCAGCACCCGCTCGAGCTCCTCCACGACCTCCGCCATCGCCGGCCGCTCTTTGGGGTTCTTGCCGAGGCACCGGTCCGCCAGCCTCGCCGCCTCGCGCGCGGCGGCCAGCGGGTACCGCCCGCCCAGCCGCGGGTCCATGATGGTCCTGAAGCTGTCCCCACCCGGCGGGTGCCGGCGCACCCACCCCAGCAGCTTCTGCTCCTCCGCCGGCCGGCTGCGCTCCACCGACCGCCGCCCCGTCAGGATCTCGTAGAGCACCACCCCGAACCCCCACACGTCGCTCTTCACCGTGAGGTGCCCCGTCTCGATGTAGTCCGGCGCCGCGTACCCGTGCGTGCCCACCACCGCCGTCGACACGTGCGTCCGCCCCTCCGTCGGCCCCTCCCGCGCCAGCCCGAAGTCCGACAGCTTCGGCCGGAACTCGCCGTCCAGGAGCACGTTCGACGCCTTGAAGTCCCTGTATATCACCTGCCACACTAAAACACCGCCGGATCAGCCTCGCCGGACCGACGGACTCAGAATCATTCAAGAACTCGGCCGGCGCTCTCGACGACGAGATTATTAACCTGTACTTCCGGGAGGCCACGGTGGAGGTAGTCGAGGCCGCGCGCGGCGCCGGCCATGATCTGCAGCCTCGTCCTCCAGGGGAGCGGCGGGTGGGCTCGGCTGAAGAGGTGGTCGTCCAGGGTCTTGTTGGGCATGAACTCGTACACCAGCAGCCGGTGCTTGCCGGCCTCCGAGTCCACCGCGCAGTAGCCGACGAGCTTCACCAGGTTCGGGTGCTCCAGCACGCCCAGGAACTGCACCTCAGCAAGCCACTGCTTGTGCCCCTGAAATCATCAGAAATCCCCATAAAAGATTACAAGATGGTCGATTATGAATTAATTTAATACCGAGTACAAACTATCGAATTCTGCTGCAATTTAATACGAGTAGCGTGATGCTGTCCCGATCGAGTGTGGAGCCTGAACCGAAGTTCACGTGGTGGTTGGGCTCTGCGAATTCTCATTGAAGGTGACATGAGTGGTCGTCCTTGTACCCGGTGCCGGTGGATATGTTTATTGCGATGTCAAGATTCGGAGTTCCTCATGGAGCTCAAGATTTCTAGCGATCGATTTCACCGCAGGAATCTAGGTTTCTGACCTGTAAGCTGCGCTGGTTGAGGCGCTTGACGGCGAGGACGACGCGGCCGCCGCCGGCGGAGCGGAAGAAGGCGCGGTAGACGGAGCCGAAGCCGCCCTCGCCGATCTTGAGCGCGCGGCTGAAGCCGTTGGTGGCGCTGCCGAGCTCCTCCAGCCCGAACACGCGCAGCCGCGCCGCGCCCCGCTCCTCCGAGAGCTCCTGGATGCTCCTCGTCGGCGTCGACGCCGACGACGACGATGCCTTGCTCCGCTTCGGCCCGTCCGGCTTAGGCTCCGCCTGCGGCTTTCCCCCGCCGGCCGGCCGCCGACGGCTCTTCCCCGCGCTCTTGAACGCGAAGCACCCCATCAGTTCAATCCGCAAGGTTCTCCCTTCTCAGGAGGAGGTAGCTGCGTCCATGGAGGCAGGCACTTCAAGAAGAACCGAGGAAGCCGAAACCGAATTCCGGCACGGTGGGCTGAATCAAAAGGAAGCGGATTTAGCTTTGACAAAGACGAGCTAGCGGGTGCGTGGAAACGCGCGGCACCCGACGGACGGACGCATCAATCGACATATATATATATATATATAAATCGCCATGGATCATGCGGGGAATCGAGAGGAGATACGTACCACGTCGACGGTCAACAGACCCGGCCGCCCTCGTGGTAAAGCCTGCCGGCAGCGTTGGTGTGCGGTTGCGCCGCGAACGCCAAGATATATGCCCACAACGCCACGTCACACACACACACACGGCTCCTGCTCAGCTACTGCCTACTATACCGGCCGGCCATGGGCAGCCCGGCCCGAAAAAGTCCGACCCGGCCTGGCCCGACCTTGCCCATGGACCGAGCTCAGACCTAGATTTTTAACCCAGGACGCGCTGGGCTCGGGCCCGTTAAAATCTGAATTTAAGCCTACGTCGGGCCGGGCCTGTCGGGCCGGGCTTTTTCGGGCTCGGGCCGGCCCTGGACCCAAAAATTAGGCCCGACGGCCGGACTCGGGCCTGGGTTTCTAGCATCGGACTTTTTTCGGCCCGGCCCGAGGCCAGGTATACTGCCTACTGGTAGCAGCATAGTAGCCTAGTATTGTACATCAGCTGCTGCTGGTCGTTTCTTTCTTTTTTTCACCCAAAATTTTCCTTTTCTAAAATGACGTTCCTCAGAGCATCTGCAGCCGGGCACTTCAAACTGGTCTCAAACGGTCCGAACGGCCTGTCCAGACATGAAAATCTGATCGAGGCGGACGCCTCAAACGCCCGAGCTAACCGACACCCTTCATATCTAATCCAATTGCTCGTGGCGTCCTCGGTGCTAGATTCAGAGGTCATCTGGTTGTTGGTTGGATTGCTTCTCTAGTCGATGAGTTTAGTTGTATTCTTCTTTGCTTGGATCGAGCATTTTATCTCTCTCCGTTTTGGGCACCATGTTCACGTCCCTCACGTTCGTGTAATGTGTTGTATCACCTATTGTACTCATTCTAATTTTTTTCTATCAATACAATGATACTCATGTTTGCGTATTCTCGAAAATATCGAATCCAAATATGAGGCAGCTATGGGGGTGTTCGGACGCGCCTGCCACGTACGACTGGCGATGGATTTCACGCGGAATTACCCGAACACCCGACGGTCTGATGGACGCCTCCTTCATCGCCGCGGTGTGAACGATGCATGGCGTCGCTTCAGCTCGTCGCCCGAGGCCAAATCCGACTATTTAAACCGGCCGGCGTCCCCCAGCCCTAGCCCATCCAACTCCTTCCTCTCCGCCCCGCTATCCGAGCCCGTTCGTCTCCTCTCCCACGCTCTTCGACATTGCTATGGTCCGGCGGAAGATCACCACCTACACGATGCTCATGCCGGAGCTACAGAGGCAGATCGAGGAGGAGATCCAGCCTAGGCACGCCGCCTGCATCGTTGTCGTGCTGCCTCCGGACTCGTCGGAGCCGAAGGAGGAGAAGGAGTAGAAGACGGAGGAGGAGGAGGGAGAGCATCTCTCGAAGCCGATGAAGGTGGTGGATCCGGAGGAGGGACGAGACAGAGTATCCTACTCCGAGGTTCAACATGGAGGAGGCGGAGGCGGAGTTTGTCGTCGCTCAAGCCGAGGAGATGGCGGAGCAGCAGGCCATCCTGAAGTTCATCCAAGATGAGGCCTATGTGGAGGCCAAGGCAGTTCCTCCGACAGAAGCAGGCGGCATCTAACGTGCTCTTCGATGAACTCGAGGCAGAGATAGAGGAGGAGGTGGCCGGAGCAAAGCAGCCAAAGGCGCCAGAGGAGTCGAAGTTGCAGCTGCCACCCATGTACCTGGAGCCAGGCACGAACATAGTCGACATCTCTAACGAGGAGTAGCTAGGTGATCTACGTAGTACGTATGTTTTTTCATTTGCATGCTTTTGTATGGATTTAAGAATCTAGTATGAGATGTAATTTGAGGCTTGCCCGGTCACCCGGGCGCGTCCGCGGGTGTTTGAGGGATCATATTTGTCGTACGCGGATGTAGATGCTTTTAGTCCCGATTCACATGGTTTATTTTTCATTGACAATCCACGACCATCTCCGAAGCCGCCACTCCAACATACACACGGAAAACTCACACACCAACCCCAAGGCCGCGCATCGGGCGAACCGTCAGCTTCGTCACCCAAGCAACCAAAGCCAACACCTAACAACCGTATTCGAAGCTGCTGCTCCGACATCCACACCGACCCCGAGGCCGCGCACCAGGCTGGCCAACGGCACTATCACCACTCCAAAACGATGCCCCAAGAAAGACCATGACACCAAAAGGCCGTCATCTTCCGTTACAGGAACATGGAACAAGGGTGAAGTGCATAAGAATATGCTAAAAATCTGACTTGAATTTTTTAAGTACGACAAATCGAATGTTTTTATGATAAATTTAGCTACATGAGGATGGCAAATTTTGTTTACGAGCACAGCAATCTTTTGGCAAATGACCGAATTGAACCGGATTTGTTACGCTTGCCATACTCGGCAAACACAAATTGCCATAAAAAAAAGTTCAATTTGCTATTGTAAAGAATCTAACGTTAGATTTGTAGTGAAGTCCTAAAAATTAGAGGCGGTGTCAAATATGGAAGGGTTTTTTACAAGAAAAAAATTAGAAACACATTTTAATCTACTGTCGAATAAGCATTTACTCCTTGGTTACAAAAAACAAAAAAATATACATGTTTGAAGCTTCACTTTGATGAACGCCTCTTTCGTTCATGATTCTAGTTTTTTGTAGAAAATGGATATGGCGTTTATCAATCCCAGACGTCGAACCGTAGAGAATGCTGGTGCCACATGCATAGGATTAGTTATTATGCGTTTCCCTTATCTCCACCACTTCTGTTTTGAAACCAATTCTGCAGTTGGAAGGGGTCCAGACAGTGAAGTCATCTTGAAGTGATCCTGCTGATGCCGAGAGGAGGTGTTTTTCTTCCACACAAGTCACCGTCCTGCGCCCATGACCCGCCGAACCCAGCCTCCTACCCTCTATCTCAAGCCAAGTCACCGTCAGAACGCACATTGCAGACCCCACCGGCTGATCACCGTGCTCTCTTCTTCCCGGCAAGTATGAACGCGGCGGCACCGGCAGCAAGAGTGCAAGACCCCTCTCGTCGATGGGCATTATTAATCTACTAGTGCAAAGATGCTCCGGTATATATATAAGTAGAAGAGAAGAAAAGTGGTCAAAGGTGAAGGTGGGGAAGGCAAGTCTGCGTTTTGTCTCCGACGGCGGAGCAAACCAACAAACAAACGCGCCAACCTGGTGAAAGAAACTTGTGAGCTGCCTTTGCCCTTTGGCAATCTTGTTAGACCACGTTACCCATGGAAGCATGCCGGTGGATAGCGGCGGGGCGCCGTCGCCCGGCCGCCGGCGGTCGCCCGGCCGCCGGCGGTCGCCCCGCCGCTATCCACCGGCGGTTAATCCGAAGGCGCGAAAACGCCAAGGTGTTTTTTTCTTTAACATGTGCGCTCGTAGCAACGCACGGCCATTGTGTTGGTGAGGAGTTGCGGTGATCAAGTGGACGGCTAGGGAGACTATGAGGACAAAGACCGAGCTGTTGGTTGATCCCATGCACGGCGACGATCAATCCTCTTGTTTTCAAGGGTTGGCGGGTTGGGCGCTTTCTCCACGCCGTGCCCGTTGTTTATTCTGAATCTTTGCGCTAAACGATCTTCTGAATTAGCGAGTCCTTTTCAGGTCACAGTAGAAGACAGTGTAAATTATGATGCACCTTCTGGAGCTAGTGCAGAATGGCGTTGAAACCACCATGGATCAAGTGGTCTTTTGACGGCTTTTCGATACCTTCTGGACTGGAAAGGGTGTGAAAATCGGGCAGCTTGAAATGGGAAAAGGCAGCCTCAGGTGACATAAAATTCCTTGCAAGATCAAAGAATCAAAAGTATCTCTGATCCTCGAGTCGAGACCCCTTGTAACATCAGCAATCTGGAAATATATTTGCAAAATTCAAGTGTGTGTCCATTTGCGGCGGGTGTCACTCTCAACGGTCTGTGTAAAGTATACAGATGTGAATGTTCACAGGGACGCATGGTTCCTGCCAAAAAAGAGAAACCTTCCTGCTTGTCTAAGGGAATAAGAACATACAATTTTACAGTGGTTTGGCAAGCTTTGGTTTCGGGCACGGATCCAATGGGCTACAGCAGCATTACAAGTTTACAACAGTGTGCGCAGCATGATTCAAGGAACTTCCAAGCGACCGCGCAAGGCGCCTCATCGGTATTTTACACTTGGGTTGTGTTGATGCTCATTTGCCCTCTACGATGGACAACAGCCTTCTGTTGACCGGTGGAGCGAGCCCGGGGATGTTGGGAATGTCCTTGTTGTGAGGGTTCACAATCTGCAATGAAACACTCATCATTACCCTATTAATGCAATACAAGTTATTTCTCAGTTTTCTTTTTCATAGCCACCAATGTTCGATGCCCTCCCCGTTAAGGCAGTGTAACAGTTATCGCTCTGGAAACACATAAATATGGATGCACAAACAGTTGTCTGATTGTACCATCCTATCATCTATCCTTACGGTGTCTACATCTGGTGAACAGTGAACTACCGTACGGAAGTATTTTGGTCCACAAAGAGCGGTCATGGAAGATATGATATGGGAATTTTCCCCAATTAATGAAATCAGCAATTTAACGATTCTAGCCATGTGGCCTTTACATTTAGTGAAGTAGTGTGGAAGCATCTAATCGACGCCACCAAACAGCAGAGTGATGATAACCATGAACCACTAACAATAAAGTATTCCTTGAGGAAGAGTGCATTCACACCAACTTCTGTAAACCTCACATCAAACCAAAAGGCCAATAGGCAAGGAAGTAGCCAAATCGGGTTATGTATAGTCTAGAACATATTTATCCTACGTGACTGGTGTTTGCAATACACAAAGTGATGTGACTAAGTAGGTCGCTCAAGAAGCTAAGAACTCACCTTAACAATTATTACAGCTATGACTCCAGCGACAATGAGAAAAAGCAATGCCATGATGCAGCGGTCAGTTGCAACCTGCATCATTTAAAGTAAGTGGAAATAAATAACAATTGAGTTGACAGCGAAAATGAAAGGATTTTCAGAGAGGTACTTACCTGCCTACCAATTTCTTTCACCAATTTTGATGCCTTTTTCATGGAGAAATGAATGGAGTCCAGCTCATTAACAACCCTGCTCATTTGCTCTGTCTGGTAAGAAATGGCCAAAAGTTAGCTCTGGTATGGTGTGACCCTCTTAGACAGCATAATACAATGACAGGCTGCTTCTGAGAATCAGAAAGAACGTCTTGCCTGTGCTTTGAGAGCAGCTGCAGTTTCTGTACCCACATTGATAGTCTCTTGGACAGTCTACAAAAGATGACAGGAAATCAGTATCTGGGAGCAATAATAAAGCAGAGAAGCACATTATTATGAAAGCAAGAGCACTGCAATTCATGGAAGAACTTCAGGTTCTGCCTCAACAAATTGTATATTTATCAGTTAAAGGCATAAAGCAATTAAAAAATACAAATGGTAAGGACTCGGGCATGGGTGAGCAAGCATTTGCTAATAACTTTGTCTCTATTGAGATGAATAACTGACTCCACGGGAAAAGGAACTTGCCACTGAAACCTATAAGAGCACTGTCAAGGAGACAAGGACAGATAAAGAGGAGCAAGGCCAACTACCATATCGTAACAAGTCAGGCCAACCACCTAATTGTACAACCAGGGACAACTTTTTTTATAAGATCAAACGACAACACAAACTTCAAACGTTTTCGATAAACGGGTTTTCCTTGGGAAATACCCTCCAAAGCTCAGTTATAGGTCATACAGACAGAAATAAGTTTTGCATATACACGAGGGAAAACAAAGTACCCGTGCATAGTTTCTACAAACAGTTATAACAAATAAATGCAAGAAAAGCAGAGAATCATTTACACATTTTCTTACAAAGATATCAAACTCGCTCCAAGAAAGTAAGGTTAGCACAGTGAAATATATACTGTATGATAAACTCATTTGCAATAAAGAAGAATCTATCAAACATGGCATCATGCACATGACAGAATAAAAATAACGATGCAGGTGAAACACACAGACAAACAACTTCCAGTAAATTAAGGTACAATGCAAACAACCAAGCCAAATATACAAATATTATGGCAGTACTGTATAGACAGTAATTCACTCAAGCCAAATATCAAAATAATATGGCAATACTGTATAAAGTGGTTCACTACATTTCCTTGTATAAACAAAATATGGCATAGGTTCATGACGCCTGACAAGGATATATAAGAGTTTTTCACATTTGATAGCTCATAATGGAAAACGAATCATTGACTCTTAAATTGCTCCCACATTCTATAAAATATTGACGTGTAACTCAAATTTACAACCCCAACATGAACACATGCCAACAAGGCTGAACTACTGGACCTACCACGAAAAGGTACACTGCAGAAGAAAGCTAACCTGTTTAGATCGTGCGAGAGCTTGATCAGTCTCATCCATTAGATTGTCTCCATGCTGCATTAGCTGCTGGTTTGACATATCTACAGAAAATAAAACATGCTGAGATCAATAATCTGTCTAAGAGATGTACAAATCCACACTGGACATGTGACAGGCGTTTATTTGTTTATTTTCTTTCAGTGCATTTGTCAACCATTTTTAGCATAGAAAAGAAGGAATATTTGTAGTCCTTGAGCCTGAAAGGAATGATGCTATCACAGTATTTCGCTTACTGGGACTGGAATAGTGCATCTTACTTGATGCTAACAGGACATTTTCTTCACCAAAGGCATCGTCACCACTTGGAGCATCAAAAAGATCAACTCTCTTATTTTCACTTGCATGTCTGAAATCCAAACAATATTTATATGATCATGAGATGTTACCAGAACTGATGAAATACTTTCCTTCAAGTTTATGAGCGATTATAGTGCACAAATTCAATTAGCAACACAAGGACAAATCCTTGATCTGCGAGATAGGTAAAAACTCACTGTTTCTTCAGAGCAACATAAGAGTTCAATTCCTTGATCTGCGAAATAGGACAAACTCAGGTTTAGTAGAAGTTGATGAATCACAATAGCAAGGTTTATAAATAAATTATCGCGATCGATGAGTTTCCATGACAGTACCAGTGACTGCTTTCTCTCGTTCAGAAATTTAGCAGTGTTGGGATCAACGCTGCCTGCCTCATCTTTGACAACTCGTTCAAAGTCTTTGATAAGCCTATAAAAAGACACGGAAGAAAACAAAATGACTACAGTCAACTGTTATGGCTTACAAGGACGCTCATGCAACATCAAAATTCAGTAAACCAGCTATCTGTCTGTCTTATAAGCCACTGGCAAATCACATGGATAAGATTCTCAAAGGAGACACTGACGGTAGCATGCACTGAAGCGTACTATTTGGTACTATAAGATAGTGAAACGATTGCAGCGGCAAATGGATAAGTTAACATGAGCCAAACAGGGGCCACATATACACTCTTTCCAAATGTTGCATTCATACTTATCAAGTTTATACACTGCCATTTTACGACCAAGTACTATGTGTGTGCCAGCGGTATATGATACACAACGAAAAGAAGGAAGGAATACCTTTTGCAGTCTCGCATCTTGTCGGTGAGCTCTTCGAGCTGCCTGCTCCGGCGGTTGGCGTCCTTGATCTTGTCGAGCTTCTGGAAGCCATTTCTGCAGACAGATCAACCAAGGCATCAACCCATGAATCAACTCAGTCGCATTATACTACTACCATTTCGGCGGGGACTACAACGAACGCATGCCCATTCAACCTGAACGACGAACGCGCTTCTCCAGTCTCCACAGGTCAACCATCCGACCTCCGTACGCGAAATCAACGGCAATACCGAGGGAGATCTACCGGGCACTCCGTCGAAGCGCGTGCAAATTCAAACATGGTGAAAGAAAGAAGGGAAGCAGTCGAGCTTACTGCAATGCGCGGAAGATGTCGGCGATCTGCCCGTCGATCTCGGCGAGCCCCTCGTTGACCGACGCCAAATCCATCCCCTCCCCTCCCCTCCCCCGGCGCGGCCGCACCGGGAATCTAGTAGCCCCGCGGAGGGACCCGGGAATCCAACTAAAAATGGATCCTCGGGGAGGGACCAACCCAGCAGCCCAGACCAAAACCCCACGCGGCGGCCAGATCAGCGGGGCCCCCAGTCGGCGCAGATGCGGGGGGGGGGGGGGGGGGGGGCTACTGCCGGGCGCGCGGGCGAAGGTTTGGGAGGGATCGATCCCCACGCGCGCGCGCCGAGGGTGGTGGCGCCGGCGGTGGTGGACGCGGCCGGCGGTCTTGGTTTGGTTTGGTCTTTCTGCTGGCTTCGCTTTTGCTTTACGGGTTCGGTATCTTCCTTGTTGGATTCGGCCTTTTTTCCGGTGGAACCACCGCGGCGCGTGCCCGTCTGATCTGCATCCGACGGGGCGCAGCAGACGATCGAACTGTTTTTTTTTTTGGGTGTGTGTGCGCTGCAGCTGTTTTTTTGGGTAGCTCACATTTCTGTGGGTTATAATTACATTTGCCCACTCGTTCAAAAATGATTAAAATTAAATTTGTCAACTCGATGCGGAGACCGGAAACTTGAACTCCTTTTCCACTTGTTTTGTGCGTAGTGGTACACAATAAGGAATCAATAAGAGGCTTTTATATTTAAATATATCAATAAGAGGCTTTTATATTTAAATATATCAATAAGAGGCTTTTATATTAAGCATGGTAAAAGTCTGTGATCATAATAAACGTTCAAAATATACCATATGCTCTTTAATCGAATGGATGAGAATTGGTGATGTGAACTCGGTCGTGTTTGAGTTGACAATATCCTAGGAGGATGAACATGCATGGTTGTTGGGACGTACGGATCCAACCTAGCATGAGCCCACATGAACATACACGAAATTCAGCCATTTTTGTTGACCACTGGCCCACTTAAACAAAAGAGCTGAATAGCCACAAATGAGAAGTTAGCAAAGACTAGCTGGAAAGTCATGTTTTGATCCCGAGCTCATGAACAGTAAAATCAAAAAAAAAAACATTTCAAAAAAATCTGATTTTTTTAGGTGCGAACATTGACAAAATTTCTTGGTGCTTGCAAAATTTCATCAAAAAATAACATTCCTAAGTCATGAAAAATTGAATAAAATCAGTACCCCAAAATGTTTCGAAAATAACACTTTTGAAGCATCAATTTTGTTATTTTTGCTACGACTTTCACAAATGTTATTTTGTGATGAAGTTTGGTGAGCACTAAAAACTTTTGTCAATGTTTTCACTAAAAAAATCAGATTTTTTTAAACATTTTTTGATTATTTTTTTCGTTGTTACTGTTTACCCGAGCTCATTTGAGCTCGGGTGTAGAAACACCACGTCCAGGCTAGCTTACATTTTTTTATGTTATTTTCAGTTGAAAGGGTCTTATATATTTTTTCGCATTCATAAGGTACTTTATAAGCCCCGTGAAATTTCTAACCATTGAGATTCTAACCCACCTTATGTTTTGTGTGTGGCACCTCTTATTAAAAATCATCTTAATTGATTAGCGTTTTGAGTTCCCGTGCTTGTCATATCATGGGTTCGATAAGAATATCTCTTGGTGGCATGTAGTGGTGGTGCCAGCCTGCTCGTAGAGCCTACGAAAATATGGAGATGCCTAGCCCACGAGCATTAATTTCAATGGTGATTCTTGGGCAGAGCTCGGGCAACCACCCAAAGTTTTGGGAAGGTGTCTTCTCCATCGGAGGTGCAGAAGCTATAAGAAAGCACATAGCTTAGTGTTTCAAGTCCATATATGACTGGTTTTTAAGTCATTTATGACATTCTTGATCAGTCATTTATGACATGTTCATGTAAGTGCACATATAAGGATACAAGTCAATGTTTTTTATCATGAGAATACTAATAAAGAAAAAGAACCCAAGTCATGTGAGGTGCGTTTCGCGACAAAATGTGATTGTGTGTTGTGTCCATGATATATTTCATACGAGAGGGTATTCTTAGTAGCATGATCATTCATACATTAGCGGAGGCATACAGTACACACGAACAAGAGTGACACAACAATGTTATTTAAATAAATTCAGCCGTCTCGATGGAATGCGACCTAGTCTCGCGTTAGGAAGGCCACGGGTGAGGTTGGACGATCGCAAAGCTTCGAGTCATGTGTAACTCCTCCAAACTCTCTCCCGATTCCTTGTCAAGGTCGATCTGAGTCATATGCAGCAAGTGTGACCCAACTCTACCGTGACATGCCACTATTGGTCCCAACGGCAATAGCTCTCCCCCCCCCCCCCGAGTTTATTCAAATGAGAGAGAATTAGTACATGTAAATGGGTCCTTATACACAGGATCGTGCCTTGACAAATGACCAAGGCTACACATGGTGGTGGTGAGTAGGAGTAGTAGTATGGCGAGCCTAGGTCCATGGGTGTATGAACACTCGTCAATGTTGGGGGTGTTCATAGTCCATGGTGCACCACCTTCTCTTTATCCATGCATGAATGAGTCTTTGGCAAGTTTGGTCTCGTTTAGACTTCGGCTCATTTGTTTTTGTCTTCCCTGTGACCTGGCCTTTTATTATCCTTGTTCTTGAACTTGTTGATCATGGTAATTTGCTTCGACTTGTGGAGGCCAGAATGACAATAGTATCGATGTGGAGGCCAGTGTGACATAAATGGTCGTTCAAAGCATACATGAGTTATAACTTATGGGACTTAGGGGCCCTGTAGGAAGTTATGACTATGGTTGAGCTTTTATACCTTAATAGATCTTAATAATTACGGATGATTGCTAAGGTTGGTTGTGATGGGAGTATCGAGCGTAGTAGTAGCATGTTAGCTTAGGCTCCTCCTTGAAATCACATTTATTGAGGGAAGCACAAAGTTCACCTTACAATGTGGTGCATTGTCTTCCATGTGGTGAGATAAAAAAATTGTGACAATGAAGGGTAATCACCTAGGGTGAGATAACTTTTGTGTGACAATCAAGGGTAATCGCATGTGATGAGATAACTCTTACTGTATGTTATAATGACGGGTAATTGCCTAGGTGGATCATTGAGACACATCCTTTGCACTTATTATAAAATAGTCGATTGTCACGAACACCCGCTCTCGGTGGATATCACTACATTCACCATAATCACAACACTTGTTCTTATTAAAATACTTCCTCCGTCCCAAAATTCTTGTCTTAGATTTTTCTAGATATGAATGCATATAAATATTAAAACGTGACTAGATACATCCATATCTAAACAAATCTAAGGCAAGAATTTTGAGACGCAGGGAGTACTTCATACTTGGCAACTATTGAATAGTCCTTGCTACTCTCCCCCCCCCCAAAAAAAGGGGAAAAAACTTGCTACTCTATGTTAGTTTGCTGTGACAATCAACTTGATACTTAGGCCATCTCTAGCCGACTCATATAAGTTAACGGAGTAAAATCCTTAGTGAAGTATATATAGTCCACTAACTTTTTGTCGTTTCTAGCCAATCCCCTAGATTTAACGGAGTAAACTCTAATTTAATCAAATTCAAAGCAATTTGAACCAAAAGTAGAATGCATTCAAACATAAACATAGATAGTTTTGCACAACCGAACATAAAACACAAATTTTGTTGGAAAAATATGCCCTAGAGGCAATAATAAAATGGTTATTATTGTATTTCCTAGTTCATGATAATTGTCTATTGTCATGCTATAATTGTGTTAACCGAAAACCGTAATACATGTGTGAATACATAGACCACAACATGTCCCTAGTGAGCCTCTAGTTGACTAGATCGTTGATCAATAGATGGTCATGGTTTCATGACCATGGACATTGGATGTCGTTGATAACGGGATCACGTCATTAGGAGAATGATGTGATGGACAAGACCCAATCCTAAGCATAGCACAAGATCGTGTAGTTCGTTTGCTAAAACTTTTCAATGTCAAGTATCGTTTCCTTAGACCATGAGATTGTGCAACTCCCGGATACCGTAGGAATGCTTTGGGTGTGCCAAACGTCACAACGTAACTGGGTGGCTATAAAGGTGCACTATGGGTATCTCCGAAAGTGTCTGTTGGGTTGGCACGAATCGAGACTGGGATTTGTCACTCCGTGTGACGGAGAGGTATCTCTGGGCCCACTCAATAAGACATCATCATAATGAGCTCAATGTGACTAAGGAGTTAGTCACGGGATTATGTATTACGGAACGAGTAAAGAGACTTGCCGGTAACGAGATTGAACAAGGTATAGAGATACCGACGATCGAATCTCGGGAAAGTATCATACCAATAGACAAAGGGAATTGTATACGGGATTGATTGAATCCCCGACATCGTGGTTCATCCGATGAGATCATCGTGGAGCATGTGGGAGCCAACATGGGTATCCAGATCCCGCTGTTGTTATTGACCGGAGAGTTGTCTCGGTCATGTCTACATGTCTCCCGAACCCGTAGGGTCTACACACTTAAGGTTCGATGACGCTAGGGTTATAGGGAAATGGTATACGTGATTACCGAAGGTTGTTCGGAGTCCCTGATGAGATCCCGGACGTCACGAGGAGCTCCGGAATGGTCCAGAGGTAAAGATTGATATATAGGAAGTCCAGTTTTGGTCACCGGAAAGTTTTCGGGCTCATCGGTAGTGTACCGGAGTGCCGGGAGGGTGCCGGAGGACCCCCGGGAGGGGTGTGAAGACCATAGGACTTCGTGGGCCCTTAGAGGAGGTGTTCCAGCCCTTGTTGGGCTGGCCAAGACCTTCTAGAAAGGCCCATGCAGTTGGAGATAAGGAGACAGGGCAAAGGAGTTTGAAAAGGAGGAGATCCACCTCCCTTGTGGGAGGTGGACTCTTCCCCTAGGGTCGGCCGAACCTCTCCTCCTTGGAGGAGGGGCCAAGGCAGCCCTCCCTCTCCCTCCTCCTATATATATGCAAGGTTTTGGGCTGATTTGAGACACGACTTCTTTCTCTCTCGGCGCAGCCCTACCCTTCCTCTTCCTCGTTCTCCGTAGCGCTTGGCGAAGCCCTGTCGGAGTCCACGTAGCTCCACCGTCACCACGTCGTCGTGCTGCCGGAGCTCTCCCTCAACCTCTCCTTCCTCCTTGCTGGATCAAAGTGCGGGATACGTCACCGGGCTGTACGTGTGTTGAACGCAAAGGCGCCGTTGTTCGGCGCTAAGATCGGAGTCCACCGCGATCTGAATCGCTACGAGTACGACTCCACCAACCGCGTTCTTGTAACGCTTCCGCTTAGCGATATTCAAAGGTATGAAGATGCAATCTCTCCCCACTCATTGTTGGTTTCTCCATGGATAGATCTTGGTGATCGTAGGAAATTTTTTGATTTACTACTACGTCTCCCAACAGTGGCATCATGAGCTAGGTCTATGCGTAGAATCTATGCATGAGTAGAACACAAAGTAGTTGTGGGCGTCGATCTTGTTAATTTGCTTACCACTACTAGTCTTATCTTGATTCAGTGTTATTGTGGGATGAAGCGGCCCGGACCGACTTTACACGTACGCTTACGTGAGACTGGTTCCACCGCCTGACATGCACTTGTTGCATAAGGTGGCTAGCGGGTGTCTGTCTCTCCCACCTTAGTCGGATTGGATTCGATGAAAAGGGTCCTTATGAAGGGTAAATAGCAATTGGCATATCACGTTATGGTTTTGGCGTAGGTAAGAAACGTTCTTGCTAGAAACCTATAGCAGCCACGTAAAAACTTACAACTACAAATTAGAGGACGTCTAACTTGTTTTTGCAGCATATGCCTTGTGATGTGATATGGCCAAAGGATGTGATGTGATGCATCGTGATGTATGAGGTTGATCATGTTCTTGTAATAGGATTCACGACTTGCATGTCGATGAGTATGACAACCGGCAGGAGCCATAGGAGTTGTCTTATTTTATTGTATGACCTGCGTGTCAATCATAAATGCCATGTAATTACTTTACTTTATTGCTAAACGTTAGCCATAGTAGTAGAAGTAATAGTTGGCAAGACAACTTCATGAAGACACAATGATGGAGATCATGATGATGGAGATCATGGTGTCGTGCCGGTGACAGTGATGATCATGGTGCCCCGAAGATGGAGATCAAAGGAGCAAGATGATATTGGCCATATCATGTCACTATATTGATTGCATGTGATCTTTATCATGTTTACATCTTATTTGCTTAGAACGACGGTAGTAAATAAGATGATCTCTCAATAAAATTTCAAGAGAAGGGTTCACCCTAACAGTGCACCGTTGCTAAGGATCGTCGTTCCGAAGCACCACGTGATGATCGGGTGTGATAGGTTCTAACGTTCACATAAAACGGGTGTAAGCCAGATTTACACACGCGATACACTTAGGTTGACTTGACGAGCCTAGCATGTACAGACATGGCCTCGGAACACGGAAGACCGAAAGGTCGAACATGAGTCGTATAGAAGATACGATCAACATGGAGATGTTCACCATGGATGACTAGTCCGTCTCACGTGATGATCGGACACGGGCTAGTTGACATGGATCATGTGTCACTTGGATGACTAGAGAGATGTCTATCTAAGTGGGAGTTCATTAATTTTTTTGATTATGTGAACTTAATTATCATGAACTTAGTCTAAAATTGCCTTTACAATCTATATTGTAGATCCAATGGCCAACGCGAATGTCACCCTAAACTTCAACGCGTTCCTAAAGAAAACCAAGCTGAAAGATGATGGAAGCAACTATGCGGACTGAGTCCGTGGCTTGAGGATCATCCTCATAGCTTCCAAGAAATTGTATGTCCTTGATGCACCACTAGGTGACCCACCCCTTCTCCCAGCAGAGCAAGATGTTGCGAACGCTTGGCATTCTCGCTGCGATGATTAGAACCTTGTTCAGTGCGGCATGCTTTACAGTTTAGAACCGGGGCTCCAAAAGCGTTTTGAGCAACACGGAGCATATGAGATGTTCCAAGAGCTGAAGCTGGTTTTCCAAGCTCATGCCCGGGTCAAGAGATATGACGTCTCCGACAAGTTCTTCAGCTGTAAGATGGAGGAGAATAGTTCTGTCAGTGAGCACATCCTCAAGATGTCTGGGCTACACAACCGCTTGACTCAGCTGGGAGTTAATCTCCCGGATGACTTAGTCATTGACAGAATCCTCCAGTCGCTTCCACCTAGCTACAAAAGCTTTGTGATGAACTACAACATGCAGGGGATGGAGAAGTCCATTCCTGAGTTGTACTCGATGCTGAAATCAGCGGAGGTCGAGATCAAAAAGGAGCATCAAGTGTTGATGGTGAATAAGATCACTAGTTTCAAGAAAGGCAAGGGTAAGAAGAACTTCAAGAAGGACGGCAAAGTTGTTGCCGTGCCCGGTAAGCAAGTTGCCGGGAAGAAGAAGAACAAGAATGGACCCAAGTCTGAGACTGAGTGTTTTTATTGCAAGGGTACCGGTCACTGGAAGCGGAACTGCCCCAAGTACTTAGCAAATAAGAAGGACGGCAACATTAAAGGTATATGTGATGTACTTGTTATTGATGTGCACCTAACCAGCGCTCGTAGTAGCTCCTAGGTATTTGATACTGGTGTAGTTGCTCACATTTGTAACTCCAAGCAGGAGCTGCGGAATAAGCGGAGGCTGGCAAACGACGAGGTGACGATGCGCGTCGGGAATGGTTCCAAGGTCGATGTGATCGCCGTCGGCACGCTACCTCTACATCTACCTTCGGGATTAGTGTTAAACCTTAATAATTGTTATTTAGTACCAGCTTTGAGCATGAACATTGTATCTAGATCTCGCTTGATGCGAGATGGCTACTCATCTAAATCTGAGAATAATAGTTGTTCTATTTATATGAGAGAAATGTTTTATGGTCATGCTCCGCTGGTCAATAGTTTATTTTTGGTGAATCTCGAACGTCATGTTACACATGTCCATAGTGTGAGTGCCAAAAAGTGTAAGGTTGATAACGATAGTCCCACTTACATGTGGCACTGCCACCTTGGTCATATTGGTGTCAAACGCATGAAGAAGCTCCGTACTGATGGACTTTTGGAGTCTCTTGATTTCGAATCATTTGACACGTGCGAACCATGCCTCATGGGCAAGATGACCAAGACTCCGTTCTCCGGAACAATGGAGCGAGCAGCTGACTTGTTGGAAATAATACATACCGATGTATGCGGTCCAATGAGTGTCGAGGCTCGTGGTGGCTACCGTTATGTTCTCACCCTCACTGATGACTTGAGTAGATATGGGTATGTCTACTTAATGAAACATAAGTCTGAAACTTTTGAAAGGTTCAAGGAATTTCAGAGTGAGGTAGAGAATCAACATGACAGGAAAATAAAGTGCCTACGATCTGATCGTGGCAGAGAATATTTAAGTCACGAGTTTGGCACGCACCTGAGGAAATGTGGGATTGTTTCACAACTCACGCCGCCTGGCACACCTCAGCGAAATGGTGTGTCTGAACGTCGTAATTGCACTCTATTAGATATGGTACGATCTATTATGTCTCTTACCGACTTACCGCTGTCATTTTGGGGATATGCATTAGAGACTGCCGCATTCACTTTAAATAGGGCACCGTTAAAATCCGTTGAGACGACACCGTATGAATTATGGTTTGGAAAGAAACCTAAGTTGTCATTTCTAAAAGTTTGGGGATGCGATGCTTATGTGAAGAAACTTCAACCTGAGAAGCTCGAACCCAAAGCGGAAAAGTGTGTCTTCATAGGATATCCCAAAGAGACTATTGGGTATACCTTCTACCTACGATCCGAGGGCAAAGTCTTTGTTGCCAAGAATGGATCCTTTCTCAAGAAATAGTTTCTCTCGAAAGAAGTAAGTTGGAGGAAAATAGAACTTGATGAGGTAATTGTACCTCCACTCGAACCGGAGAGTAGCACAACACAGGAAGTTGTTTCTGTGGAGCCTACACCGGCTGGAGAGGAAGTTAATGATGATGATCATGAAACTTCAGATCAAGTTACTATTGAACATCGAAGGTCCACTAGGACACGTTCCGCACCAGAGAGGTACGACAACCCTGTCCTAGAGATCATGTTGTTAGACAACGGTGAACCTTCGAACTATGAAGAAGCGATGGCGGGCCTGGATTCCATCAAATGGCTTGAAGCCATAAAATCCGAGATAGGATCCATGTATGAGAACAAAGTGTGGACTTTGGTGGACTTGCCTGATGATAAGCGAGCCATTGAAAATAAATGGATCTTTAAGAAGAAGACTGACGCGGATGGTAATGTGACTGTCTATAAGGCTCGACTTGTCGCTAAGGGTTATCAACAAGTTCAAGGAGTTGACTACGATGAGACTTTCTCACCCGTAGCGATGCTGAAGTCTGTCCGAATCATGTTAGCAATTGCCGCATTTTATGATTATGAGATCTAGGAAATGGACGTCAAAACGACATTCCTTAATGGCTTCCTCAAGGAAGAACTGTATATGATGCAGCCGGAAGGTTTTGTCGATCCTAAAGATGCTAACAAGATATGCAAGCTCTAGCGCTCCATCTATGGGCTGGTGCAAGCATCTCGGAGTTGGAACATTCGCTTTAATGAAGTGATTAAAGCGTTTGGGTTTGTACAGGTTTATGGAGAACCCTGTATTTACAAGAAAGTGAGTGGGAGCTCTGTAACATTTCTCATATTATATGTGGATGACATACTGATAATGGAAAATGATATAGAACTCTTGGAAAGTGTAAAGGCCTACTTGAATAAGTGTTTTTCAATGAAGGACCTATGAGAAGCTGCTTACATATTAGGTATTAAGATCTATAGAGATAGATCGAGACGCCTCATAGGTCTTTCACAAAGCACATACCTTGAAAAGATGTTGAAGAAGTTCAATATGGATCAGTCCAAGAAGGGGTTCTTGCCTTTGTTACAAGGTGTGAGATTGAGTACGACTCAATGCCCGACCATGACAAAGGATAGAGAAGAGATGAGTGTCATCCCCTATGCTTCAGCCATAGGCTCTATTATGTATGCCATGTTGTGTACCAAACCTGATGTGAACCTTGCCATAAGTTTGGTAGGGAGGTACCAAAGTGATCCCAGAGCGGAACACTTGACAGCGGTCAAGAATATCCTGAAGTACCTGAAAAGGACAAAGGACATGTTTCTCGTATATGGAGGTGCCGAAGAGCTCGTCGTAAAAGGTTACGTTGATGCTAGCTTCGACACAGATCTGGACGACTCCAAGTCGCAAACCGGATACGTGTATGTTTTGAACGGAGGGGCAGTCAGCTGGTGCAGCAGCAAGCAAAGCGTCGTGGCAGCATCTACATGTGAAGCGGAGTACATAGCTGCTTCGGAAGCAGCAAAGGAAGGTGTCTGAATGAAGGAGTTCATCACCGACCTAGGAGTAATTCCAAGTGCGTCGGGCCCGATGACTCTGTTCTGTGACAACACTGGAGCTATTGCCCTTGCGAAGGAGTCCGGGTTTCACAAGAAGACAAGACACATCAAGCGCCGCTTCAACTCCATCCGTGATTACATTCAGGAGGGAGATATAGATATTTGTAAAGTGCATACGGATCTGAATATCGCAGATCCGTTGACTAAACCTCTCTCACGAGCAAAACATGATCAACACCAGATTGCTATGGGTGTTCGATTCATCACAATGTAACTAGATTATTGACTCTAGTGCAAGTGGGAGACTGTTGGAAATATGCCCTAGAGGCAATAATAAAATGGTTATAATTGTATTTCCTAGTTCATGATAATTGTCTATTGTTCATGCTATAATTGTGTTAACCGGAAACCGTAATACATGTGTGAATACATAGACCACAACATGTCCCTAGTGAGCCTCTAGTTGACTAGCTCGTTGATCAATAGATGGTCACGGTTTCATGACCATGGACATTGGATGTCGTTGATAACGGGATCACATCATTAGGAGAATGATGCGATGGACAAGACCCAATCCTAAGCATAGCACAAGATCGTGTACTTCGTTTGCTAAAGCTTTTCAATGTCAAGTATCGTTTCCTTAGACCATGAGATTATGCAACTCCCGGATACCGTAGGAATGCTTTGGGTGTGCCAAACGTCACAACGTAACTGGGTGGCTATAAAGGTGCACTACGGGTATCTCTGAAAGTGTCTGTTGGGTTGGCACGAATCGAGACTGGGATTTGTCACTCCGTGTGACGGAGAGGTATCTCTGGGCCCACTCGATAAGACATCATCATAATGAGCTCAATGTGACTAAGGAGTTAGTCACGGGATTATGTATTATGGAACGAGTAAAGAGACTTGCCAGTAACGAGATTGAACAAGGTATAGAGATACCGACGATCGAATCTCGGGCAAGTATCATACTGATAGACAAAGGGAATTGTATACGAGATTGATTGAATCCCCGACATCGTGGTTCATCCGATGAGATCATCGTGGAGCATGTGGGAGCCAACATGGGTATCCAGATCCCGCTGTTGTTATTGACCGAAGAGTTGTCTCGGTCATGTCTACATGTCTCCCGAACCCGTAGGGTCTACACACTTAAGGTTCGATGACGCTAGGGTTATAGGGAAATGGTATACGTGATTACCGAAGGTTTTTCGGAGTCCCGGATGAGATCCCGGACCTCACGAGGAGCTCCGGAATGGTCCGGAGGTAAAGATTGATATATAGGAAGTCCAGTTTTGGTCATTGGAAAGTTTTCGGGCTCATCGGTAGTGTACCGGGAGTGCCGGGAGGGTGCCGGAGGACCCCCGGGAGGGGTGTGAAGACCATAGGACTTCGTGGGCCCTTAGAGGAGGTGTGCCAGCCCTTGTTGGGCTGGCCAAGACCTTCTAGAAAGGCCCATGCGGCTGGAGATAAGGAGACATGGCAAAGGAGTTTGAAAAAGAGGAGATCCACCTCCCTTGTGGGAGGTGGACTCTTCCCCTAGGGGCGGTCGAACCTCTCCTCCTTGGAGGAGGGGCCAAGGCAGCCCTCCCTCTCCCTCCTCCTATATATATGCAAGGGTTTGGGCTGATTTGAGACACGACTTCTTTCTCTCTCGGCGCAGCCCTACCCTTCCTCTTCCTCGTTCTCCGTAGCGCTTGGCGAAGCCCTGCCGGAGTCCACGTAGCTCCACCGTCACCACGTCGTCGTGCTGCCGGAGCTCTCCCTCAACCTCTCCTTCCTCCTTGCTGGATCAAGGTGCGGGAGACGTCACTGGGCTGTACGTGTGTTGAACGCAGAGGCGCCGTTGTTCGGCGCTAAGATCGGAGTCCACCGCGATCTGAATCGCTACGAGTACGACTCCACCAACCGCGTTCTTGTAACGCTTCCGCTTAGCGATCTTCAAAGGTATGAAGATGCAATCTCTCCCCACTCGTTGCTGGTTTCTCCATGGATAGATCTTGGTGATCGTAGAATTTTTTTGATTTACTACTACGTCTCCCAACAAATTTAAACTAAACTAAGCTTAACTAAACTACTTTCAGTCGAATGTGAGGTCGAGCCAATCCTTCCTCATTGGGTACAGTGTGCCGCGTTTTGGGTTTGGGTCAGTGTCGTCGTATGCGTCGTCTGGGGAGACACTCCTCCACTCCTCGCGTTGATCTCCTCGTCCTCGCCACCCACCTAGCCGCCCTCTGCGTTGTCGTCCTTGCCGCCTTTGACCTCGACGTCGAAGGAGAGCACGCTAACCTCGCCGCCGACGTTGACAAAGATCATCTGCTCCGCCTCCACGAGCTCCGGGTGATGTCGGCGGAGTTCTTGCATGTAGCCTCGGCGGCGGCCTTGGCCTGAAGGCGCTCCCTCGCCTTGCAGTCCTCCCGCGCCATAGCCGAGATCACCACCCCCGGCTCTGACGGGACGAGGTGGACCGGAGCCATGCCAAAGGGGAAGTTGAGCCGGGCCGCGCGTGTCGTGGTAGCGAACCTGCCATCGGTGGTACACCATGGTCGTGAAGCTCCCTAGCCACCGTCAGGTATGAGTCTCCTAATTCATAATTTCGGCCACCCCCACCCCCACCGCCGCTGCCGGACCCCAAGGTAGGTCCTCGTCGGCCGCCCGACCCAAGGGAGGACGGGGAAGTCCTCAAACCGGTGTAGGGGCGCGACAGCGGGCGGATCGAGCGAGCGGCGACGATGGCTCGATGAAGCACCCACGGAGGACGACCCACGCACATGGCGACGCGGATCTGCGCAACGGATTGGCGGCGGGGACCGGCGACCACCATGTTCGGCCATCGGAGAGGTGGGGAGGGCGGGGGCGCGCCGAGGCGGGGGGGGGGGGAGGAGGTGGGGAGAAGAGGAGGCAATTTTACTCCGTTGCGTAAGGATGAAGTAAATATATTCCAAATTTTAAGGATGGAGTAAAAAATTACTCCAGTAAGCCATTTTGAGGATCGGCTAGATCAAACTTAATGGATTAAAAGCCAAATTTACTCCAGGAGATCGGTTAGAAATGCTATTAGTAAGGTGAACACTCAAAGTTCACGGTGAAATCAGACAGAGGGGCAAAGAAGCCTGGTAAAATGCAAAACAAAACTACCTCTCTACAATGCAAACACTAAAGAAACACATGATGCATAATGCGCTCATCATAGAACGCGGCTGCCGACTTCTGGTCCTCATCGTCAACTTTAAGGCCGTTGTTTGTATAAGCTTTTGTGTCTATCGTCATTGAAGGGCGTGTGAAGGTGTGGCTCATGCACATCTCGTAGGATTCGGTCCCTTCAGCTTATAGTCATTGCTTGATTAGGAAGGCTACCAATTATGGATTTCTTCTTATGACATCCCCGCCCGTCAACTTCGCTTCAGGAGGGTCAATGGTCTTTGTGTGAGATAATGTGTTAATCCTGGCAGAAGTTGCTCTATGTCCTATCGAAGGAAAAAATGATCACAGCTCCTACACAGGCAAAATACCCATGCTTCACCGTAGCATTACCAATTAGCAAGGAGCATAACATGCCTTTATTATACTGGTCTCAACACTCGGAAGTTTTGACTGACACAGTACGGCAGGAGACACACGCTGTACATTACATCCATAATAATTCTTCATAACACGAGTTATTTTCGACAGATTTAAGGACCAACGGGAACCAAGAGCGTCCGAACTTGTAGTATATGTTCATGCCCTCTTGAACAGAACAACTAGGATGACCGCCATAGCAAGAGCCATGAAAGATCCACCAGCCGCCATCTCCGCGAACGAAAGCTTTTTAGAGGATGAGCCCGGTCCAGCCTCAGCTTCCGCCGGGTTGTGGAACAGGTCTTGGAAAAAGTTGGTTATGTTGTCAACCATCTCTATCATTGTTTTCTTCGCATTGTCCACAAAGTCTGAGAAAGGTGAGGCAGTGGGTAGTGCATATTCTGCGGACGCCTCTTCAAATTTCTCCGGTGACTCTACTGAGTCAGTAGAGTCGGTGCCCTCAGGAAAAGTATTGACCAGAGCTGTATCACAAGAGAAGATAGTAATTGTCATACAATACCCTCAAAACAGAAAAATAATGGCGGTACATTTCGCAAGAAACAATGAAGGCAAGATGTAACTTTGAGGTTAGGACAAGGTGAAACATACTTTGCTGGTGACTCCTGTAAAATTCCATAACCCTCTCGTTTTTCAACACCGCATCCCATACATTTTTATCTGATGCTAGCGAGGCAACAACACTCTGGAGATCAAGATGAAAAAATGTAAGTGACAGAAATGGGATATCTGAACGACTCGGCTCAACTAAATCATGCTATGCTACATTTAATTAGCCACTTAACATAAATTATCTAATGACAAGATGGCGTGCCTCGGGAAACTATGCAACTAAAAGATGAAAATAATTCATTGACACTGTAACTAAATGTTTATATGCTACATACAAATTCACCTGACACCAGTTATCCAGTGACAAGGTGCCATGCTTCTGGAAACGACGCGGCTAAAATATGGAAATTCATTCCATACAGAAATCATTAACACCACACTACAACACACATATACAAACTAAAAGTACACAACCTACCAAAATTATCAAGGAAACATCATAAAGCAACGATAACAAGCTATAAACCGATTGATGACTGCCACGGTATGATGTCAACACAACAAATCCTCAGTGATAACTGATAACAGGTGCGCAAATTTGACTTTAAGTGTCTCTTTTCAAAAGCAACTTCACTAATATTTTACGAGTATACAAAGCCAACAACAGAGAAATAACACCGTATAGATGATAATAACAACTGATTGAAGCAATGCAGTTACAGACCTGAGCCTCTGGGCTTGATTTTAACAATGTAAAAGCCTGCACCACATGTCCTGGCATAGCAGGAATTAATGCATCGGCTCCAAGCTTGCTGAGCTCTTGATCATGTTCCTTAACAGCTTCTACTGGAGTCTCTGGAAAATAAACCCTACAAACAATCGTTTTGTAAGGCTTCTTGAAAAGAATGTTAGGATATAATAACATAAGAGTACACGAAGAAAAAGACAATATGTGCAAGTACAAAAAATTCTAAAACATAAAGGTAGCAGAAACTTTAATATAAACAAACACAACATTTGTACTCGATGCACAGAAGGTTTTCTCCAGCAATATACAAGAGAACTGAAGGGGCGGAGTTGTAAGGATGTGACCATATCATAGCCTAGTCAAGGTTAGGTTGTTGAATGAACCAACATGAATTGGTGAACTGGAGTAATGTAAAAGGAAACAAACTAGAGCCGCCTTCATTTATTTACTACTCACTAATATATGGGGCAGTGATGTCTTGAGTTCTTAGTGATAAGTGAAGAATGGAACCATAATTTTGGTAATAACTTCAAAACACAAACATTCTTTCGAACTTCCATGGCATACTTATTTCCTTTTTGACATTGATAAAACTAATTTTGATTGATACTCCTCAAGTGAAAATTGAACAATCCCCTCAACTGCACCATAATTGACCCATCGCATACAAGGGGCAGCCCGGTGCACGCAGCTCCCACTTGAGCAGGTCCGGAGAAGGGTCTGACCACTTTGGGTCTTTCGTACGCAGTTTTTCCCTGTATTTCTGCAAGAGACTGTTTCCAGGACTTGAACCCATCACATAGAAGATGAACACAAATCTCACGTTTATAAAACTCTTAACTGTAGAAGAAATTCTTCTCTTCATCGCGGAAGGACTGAAGTAGATACAGTGAGGTATGACTTAGAAATAAAATAAGGCCATCTACAAAGCGATGCTACCTACAGAGTACAGACGCTTGGGGAGAAGATCGCAGCCGTTTTGCCAGATTGGGATTCTTTCCCTGGCTCAAGGCTGGCATCGCTGCTCTCCTATGCGTCAGACACTTACACCTATTCACATGAGCGGGGCTGCGAGGAAACGCCAGGCGATGCAGCGCCTACTCATTAGTTATTACTAACTCAGTATTTTGTACTAATTTTTTCTTAAGCATCCCTATAAGCGCAACATGGTCTAGGGTCTCAAATTTAAGCAGTATACGAATCTAATTCTTAGCTCCTCACAAACCAACTTGATACTCCTTAATAGAGCTTCTTAATATTCCAAGAGAGTACCATCAAATCAGGACGGGCATATTACCAAGAGAGCATAGAGCTTCTTAATATTCCAGACCATCGCCCAAAGCAACCACAAGAAAATAATTGTCCTAGAGCAAATCGATCTCCAATTCAATAAATCCTAAGAAGAAATGCACCCGAGTCACCTGTCAATAGCTTCCCGGAGCTCGGCGGTGGCCTCCTCGGCCTCCTCCCGCGACGGCGGGGCGAAGACCAGCCTCGGGCCCCCGACCACCGCCACGTCCGCCTCGGACGCCGACTCGGACCTCCAGTCCGCGAACTCCCAGTCGTCCACCTCCCAGGACGCCCACTGCGCCCCGGCCGGCGCCACCGCGGGGATCTCCCCGGCCGCGGACAGCAGCGGCGCCGCCGCGGCGGCCTCGGAGGCGGGGGCCGTGGCGAAGGACGGGGCGACGTTGCGGAAGCGGCCCGCCGCCGCCGCGGCGCCCCCGGCGAGGCCGACCTTCGCAGCGGTGCGCATGACGCCTCCTCCCATGGCTGATGGCTCTCTCTCCTCTCTCGGTGGCGTCTCGCCTCGCCCCTCCTCTCCTCTCTCTCCCTTTCGTTTGTGTCGTCCGAAAAAATCGGGGGACAATTTGCAAAGGAAGCCTTGTACTTTCTAAGGTGGGCCGTGTAAGGCTTTTCTCCTGTTAGACAAATAAGGGAAGGAGTGTGTTATGAAATGAAATTTTATTTGGGGTGTTTTGTGGGAGTGTACTGTGAAGGGAGGGAGGCGGTAGGGTGAGAAGGTAGATAAGAACAGAGCTCCTCTTCTCAGATTAAATGAAAAGAAAATATAAATGAGAAGAGAGCTTGACTTCGATACGAAGTTATCCACACGCGGATAGATAGACCGCGGATGACACGTGGGGCCACGTGTAAGAAGACACCTGCCGAGTGCCGACCTTTTCTTGTCCTTTTCTTCTTCACTACTCGTTTGATTCAGTCAATCAAGATTCGTTTTGGGGGACAAACGGCTGGGCTTTACTAGAGCAACTATAGCCGATTCTTAAAAAATACAGGAGTAAACGTCGCAGTAAATTTAATGAAGCATATTTATTTCATCAAGTTTTTTGTCATACCTAGTCGGTCCCTTATATATAGCGGAGTGAATCGAAAATTGCTTTTGACCGAGTTCTATGAAGGACTCCAAATGTAAAATTCAAATTTTATGAAAAATCGTATTTTAAGAGTTTAATTTTTTTTGAAAAAAAAATATATAGATAGATGAAGATATAATGTACAAGTGTGTAAATTTTCAGGACTAAATACATTCAAATGAGGACTGTGCAGAAAGGACAAATATGAGACATTTTAACCCATGATACTATTCACCATTTCAGACCATAAATTTGTCTTTTTCGTACAGGTCGCTTTTCAAAGTATTTCGGCCTGAAATTTTACACACACATGTCTCACATCCTTATTTAGTTGTCCAATTTTTTCCAATTTATTTTTGAATTTTTTTTCAAAAATTCGGCCTCCACGAAGGCCGAGAGCCAAAACGCCATTCTCGGAGAAAAGTTGCTTTTGGTTTATGCATTTCATCGAACACTTGACATGCACCCTACAGAACACACATACAAGAGTGATTGACTAAATCTTTGTAAAAATACGAGTTGACATCTACTACTCTGTAACCATCATGAACATCAAGCTACAGAGGACACAACACACTTCATCTTACTGGCTCAGAGCAAGATGTCATCAACAAGGATGTCATCAACTATGCCAGGGGTTTTAACGACGGTGCACCTACCGATCCGAAGGAGATAAAAATCGCATTCGGAAGCAGGGCCTCGATACTAATGGTACTTCCGAGAGGGTTCGCATTCATAAGCAGGGGCTCGATGTTGAAGAAAGACTAGTGGAGTTGGCAAAGCGATTAAACAAAGAGAAAATACAAGCTTACTAAATGGAATATTATTTGTAGACCGAAGGAACAAGAGGCTAGGCATTGAGAATTTAGAGGTAAAAAATACTCCCTCCGTCCCAAAATAAGTGACTCAAAAATGACTCCACTTTGCACTAAAGTTATTAGTGCAAAGTGGATTCATATTTGAGTCACTTATTTTGGGACGGAGGGAGTAGGTGTTTGCCCAGTAAATGGTTATACAACATTTCTATTAATACCGAAGGCATGTGGGTACAGTTATTACATAACAAGTACCTCTAGTCTAAAACCTTGGCCTAGGTTACGGCTAAACCCAATGATTCACCTTTCTGAAAGGGGTTGATGAGAGTGAAAAAGACCTTCTTTCATAGGACAAAATTTATCATTAGAAACGGTAATTCTACTAGATTATGGGAGGATAGGTGGCTAGGGGAGACGCCTGTGGTCACATAATATCCATCCTTGCATAATATTATACAACGTAACGACGCATATGTTGCTACACTATTCCAGTCTTCACCTCTAAACATTCAGTTCCAAAGGTCTTTAGGAGGACACCGATGTAACGCTTGGCTACATCTGTGGGATCGAGAAGTGGCGTCTGGAAGGGGGGTGAGTAAACACTTAACACGACATATGAGTAGTTTTTAGTTTGCTTGAATTTTAGGCAGATTTTTTGCTTAAGTTAAGATACATCCAATAATTCTTACACATGCATATCTAGAGATTGAACAGCGAAAACTAAATATCATGCAAGTACAAGAAAGCAAAGGATGGTTGATGACCCACAAGTGTAGGGGGTCAATCGTAGTCCTTTTGATAAGTAAGAGTGTCAAACCCAACGAGTAGCAGAAGGAAATGAACAAGGGGTTTTAAGCAAGGTAATTTCTGTAAGCACTGAAGTAATAGGTAGTTTGATAGCAAGATAATTGGTAACGAGCAAGTAACGGTAACAATAGGTAAAGTGCAACAAGGTAGCCCAATCCTTTTTTGGCAAAGGACATGCCAAAACTATCTCTTATAATATGCGAAGTGTTCTTGTGGGTACACGAGAATTTCATCTAGTCACTTTCATCATGTTTGGTTTGATTCGTGTTCGTTACTTTGATAATTTGATATGTGGGTGGACCGGTGCTTGGGTGTTGTTCTTACTATTGGGGAGCGTTGCATGGGAAACAAAAAAAATTCCTATGCACACGCAAGATCTAGCCATGGTGATGAGCATCTACGAGGGGGATAGTGTTAAGATACGCAGTTGATGTAGTCGAACGTATTTGCGATCCAAATCGCCGAGCATCCCGCGATCCAATCATGATCCGTCCCGATCTAGCACCGAACAAACGGCATCTCCGCGTTCAGCACATGCACAACTCGATGACGATCTATGCCTTCTTGATCCAGCAAGAGGGAGCGGAGAGGTAGATGAGTTCTCCGGCAGCGCGACGGCATGGCGGCGATGGTGCTGGAACTATTTCGGCAGGGCTTCGCCTAAGCACCGCCGAACTAGACTAGAGGAGAAAAATGATCTAGGTGAAGTAGAGGGATCACATGGCAATTAGGGTTAGCCCTCTGAAAGCACAACATGCTCCCTTGGTGGTTTTGATAATTCATGACAACATACATTTTCTCTTGGGCTAATACTTTTACCTAGTGTATTTCAGATAAAGTCCATAGAGAGTGATGGGTTGGCAAAAAGAGTGTGAAGAGTATCCCCAAGGAGGAGAAGAAGAAGGAATAACTTTGGCCAAGCTTCAAAGAAGAGGACTCTACATTTTACATTTGTGGGAAATCACTTTGAGTCCATAGGAAAGCCAATACTATTAAAATGGGGCAAGGTTTTGTTTGTGAACAAAATGCTCATACGTGCACAAGTGATAGTCACCACATACACCCACAAGCTCCACAAAAGTCTGTCCAAAGCCAGATATTCAAAATCGGTGCAACCAACACTTTCCACTCGGTGCTACCGATTCCTGGACCTAGACAGACTCAGGCAAACCCTAGCCACTTCGGTGCAACCGATTCTGCTTTGGTGCCACCGAGTTTAGGTTGCCAACTTTCTATTATGCAAATTCACAATATCGGTCCCACCGAGATTGTTGGATCGGCGTCACCGAGTTTGGGCAATCTCACCGTTGGTCACCTTATCGGTGCAACTGAGTTTCCTATATTGGTCCCACCAAGATTCAAAAGTTGCCACCTTTTGGTCACTTCGGTACCACCGAGATTAACACATTGGTGTCACCGAGTTGGTCATTTTGTGTGTAATGGTTGGTTTTTTGGAGATGCCTATATATACCCCTCCACCACCACTCACTCGCAAGAGAAGCACTCAGAACAGTTCCCCACTCATACCTACTGATTTTCTCAGAGAGAGCCACCTACACATGTGTTGAGATCATGCCATTCCATTCCTACCATATGAATCTTGATATCTAGCCTCCCCAAGTTGCTTTCCACCCAATCAATCTCTTCCACCAAGCCAAATCTATGAGAGAGTGATTGTGTGTTGAGGAGTCTATCATCTTGCAGCACAAGAGCAAGGAGTTCATCGACACAATCGAGCCTTTTACCTTTTGGAGGGTGGTGCCTCCTAGATTGGTTAGGTGTCGCTTGGGAGCCTCCTACTTCGTGTTGTGGAGTGAACTAAGAATTTTGTAAGGGCAAGAAGATCGCCTACTTCATGAAGATCTACCCCGAGTTAGGCTAGTCCTCCGTGGACATAGACGATCATGGTATAGCCAAGGTTGCTTCTTCGTGGAACCCTCCGTGGGTAGAGCCCTCCATGGACTCTCGCGACCGTTACCCTTCGTGGGTTGAAGACTCCATAAACGTGGATGTACGATAGCACCACCTATCGGAACCACGGGAAAAATCTTGTGTCCCTCATGCGTTTGATCTCTCTATCTCTACTCCTTACTTCCATGTGCAACCCCTTTACTTTCTGCTGCTATACTTGATGACTTGCATGTATAGGGTGTTCTAGATTTGCTATGTATGCTAAAAACTGCTAACACTTGCTTTATGCTTGAGGTAGTTTTAAATTCCTGCAAATAGTCTATTCACCCCCTCTAGACATACACTTCTAGTGATCCTGCAATTGGTATCAGAGCATTGGTCTCCATTGCTTCGATTTCAACACCGTGGAGGAAGATGGGTGTGTCTAGTGTGGAGAGTTTGTATTGTAGAGCGCCCATTCTTCATGGTGAGTACTATAGGCGATGGAATAATGCCATGATTGATCTATTTGATAAATTCCATTTGAGAGGGTATATTGAAAACCCCTATGTGCTCCCCATTGATGAATTGCATCCCACACATGAAGATGAAATTAACATGCTTGGTAACCTAAGAACTATCAATCTTATTGTTAGAGGTTTACCAAGATTCGTGCTTTCTCAATTGAAGAACTTTGCATGCGCTTATACTTTGTGGACTGATTTGGAGAAACAATATCCAAATCTTTCATTAGGTAATCTTGATGAAATTCTTCATAAAACTATTTCTTTTCACAGAATGAAGCCTAGTGATCCAAACTTTGATAAATGCCTATTTGTGCTTCGTGATCTTATGGGTGCTAAAGGAGATGTCACAACTATCAATAACATTATTATTGAAGCCATTCACATTCATAAACTTGAACATTGTCATGGTTATGATTCTAATGAGTATATTGGTTTCTATGATGAGGAGATTCCACCAAATGATGACAATGAAGAACATGGCTACTATGATGAAGATGTGTTGTTCGACACCGAGCATGAAAAGATCATGAGGAATCTAAGTCGAATGGCGAACTTCAAGGATTACATGGTTGGCGGAAAAAAGTGGATTCTCGACAGTGGATGCACGGATCACATGACTGGTGATAAAGACATGTTCCAAGAGATCACGCCTAATCAAGGTCCTCAGAGGTACGTGACCTTTGGAGACAACTCTAAGGGTAAGGTACTTGGCCTTTGTAAGGTGGCCATATCTCATGATAGATCAATTCAAAATGCGATGCTTGTTGAATCCCTTGGCTACAATCTTATTTCCGTATCTAGACTAGCAGACTTTGGTTTCAATGTGGTATTTACTAAAGTAGATTGCCAAGTGTTTCGATTTGATAATCATAAAATTGTCTTTACCGGTATTCGTAGAGGTGATCTATACATTGTTGATTTCACTAAAAAGGCCCAAGCTCGTACTTGTCTCATTGCAAAATCATCTAAATGTTGGTTGTGGCATAGAAGGCTTGGACATGTAGACATGCGCAATCTAGATAATCTTATCAAGGGCGATCACATTCTAGGTGTTAAGGATGTTATCTTTGACAAATATAGACTTTGTAGCGCTTTTCAAGCAGGAAAGCAAGTAGGTGGAAGTAATCCGGTCAAGAATATCATGACTACTAGGAGACCACTTGAGTTACTTCATATGGATCTCTTTGGTCCCAATGCTTACAAGAGTCTCGGTGGAAACTCTTATGGTCTAGTTATAGTTGATGATTTTTCCAGATTTACGTGGGTATTCTTTCTTGATGATAAGTCGTAGGTACAAAAGATCTTCAAGAACTTTGCTCGCAAAGCACAGAATCAGTTTGAAATGAAGATCAAGAAGGTTCGGAGCGATAACGGATCAGAGTTCAAGAACACCCATGTGGATACCTTTCTTGATGAAGAAGGTGTCTCACATGAGTTCTCGGCTACGTACAAACCTCAAGAAAATGGAGTTGTTGAGAGGAAGAACCGGACGCTCATTGAGATGGAAAGAATGATGCTTGACGAATACAAGACGCCAAAACGCTTTTGGGCAGAAGTCGTGGAAACAACATGCCATGCCACAAACTGACTTTACTTGCACAAGCTTCTCGGTAAAACGACATACGAGCTTCTCACCAGTAACAAACCCCAAGTCGGATACTTTCGGGTATTCGACTCAAAGTGCTACATTCTTGATAAGCATCATCGTACTAAATTTGCCCCTAAATCTCATGAAGGATTCCTACTTGGTTATGGATCAAACTCTTACACTTACCGTGTCTACAACAACTTCACTCGAAAAGTTGAAGAGACGATAGATGTGAAGTTTGATGAATCTAATGGTTCGCAAGTCAAAAAATTGCTAAATGATTTAGGTGATAAGGACCCTTCGGAAGCTATCCAAGACTTGTCTATTGGCAAGATTCATCCCATGGAGGTGAAGGAAAGTACTTCATCAACTCAAGTGGAAGCCCATACTTCACGTCAAGGCGATCCACAACATGACATGGAGGCATCCACAAGAAGTACATGATGAAACGATGAAAAGGAGGAAGTGCATCATGAAGATCCACCACAGCCTCCTTCACCACCTTCTCAAGGGAACGACACCTTCAACAACAACGAATATGAAGGAGATGATGATGAAGAAGAATCTCCACCATCCAACAATCGAAAGCTGACCTGAGTTCGAGCACAAGTGACCAAAAACCATCCCCTAAACCAAATTTTTGGTGACATACAAACCGGGAGAATCACTCGCTCTAAAACTCGTCTAGCTAACTTTTGTGAGCATTATTCTTTCATCTCTAGCATCGAACCCTTGAAGGTAGAACAAGCTCTTGAAGATGCGGATTGGGTGAATGCTATGCATGAAGAGCTTCACAACTTCGAGAAGATCAAAGTGTGGACACTCATGGAGAAGCCCAAGAACGAGAAAAACATCATCGGCACAAAATGGGTATTTCGTAACAAGCAAGATAAAGACGGTCAAGTCATATGCAACAAGGCATGTCTCATAGCCCAAGGATATACGCAAGTCGAAGGTATGGACTATGGTGAGACCTACGCCCCCATTGCTAGATTAGAAGCTATTCAAATTCTCCTTGCCTATGCTAATCACCATGATATCACGCTTTATCAAATGGACATTAAAAGTGCTTTATTAAATGGTGAGATTGAATAAGAGGTCTATGTTAAGCAACCACCTGGTTTTGTAAATCCTAAGAAACCTGACCACGTTTACAAACTTCGCAAAGCTTTATATGGACTTAAGCAAGCTCCTCGTGCTTGGTATAAATGCCTAACGAAGTTTCTTATTGAAAAAGGATTTGAAATTGGTAAAATTTACGCAACCTTATTCACAAAGAGGGTTAATGATGAATTATTTGTGTGCCAAATTTATGTGGATGATATTATCTTTGGATCTACTAACCCACAATTTAGCGAGAAGTTTGGAAGGTTGATGTCAGAGAATTATGAGATGTCTATGATGTGTGAGCTGAAATTCTTTCTTGGTTTGCAAATTAAGCAATCAAGAGAAGGAACTTTCATCTCTCGAACTAAGTACACCAAGAACTTAATCAGGAAGTTCAACATGCAGGAGTGCAAAGGTATGAAAACTCCCATGCCCACTAGCGGTCACGATGATCTCACTAAGGAGGGTGAACCGGTTGATCAAAAGGTTTATCGATCAATGATTTGTTCATTGCTTTATCTATGTGCCTCCCCTCCCGATATTATGCTTAGTGTCTGCATGTGTGCTAGATATCAAGATGCACCTAAAGAATGTCATCTTAAGGCTGTGAAATGTATTGTGAGATACTTGATTCATACACCAAACTTTGGCATTTGGTATCCCAAGGGATCTTTCTTTAATCTTGTTGGCTACTCCGACTCGGACTATGCGGGTGACAAGGTTGATAGAAAAATCCACCTCGGGTACATGTCAATTTCTTGGTAGATCTCTTGTGTCTTGGTCCTCTAAGAAACAAAACTCGATATCTCTATCTACCGCTGAAGCTGAATATATTGCTGCTGGATCATGTTGTGCGCAATTATTATGGATGACACAAACGCTTAAAGATTATGGAATCTATGTTAAAAATGTTCCATTACTTTGTGACAATGAGAGTGCTATTAGGATTGGTCATAATCCTGTGCAACATTCTCGAACCAAGCATATTCAAGTTCGACATCATTTCATTCATGATCATGTTGCCAAAGGAGATATTAATCTTAAGCATGTCCATACTAACAAGCAATTGGCCGATATATTTACTAAGCCACTTGATGAAAAAGTGTTTTGTCATTTGAGGAGTGAGTTGAACATCATTGATGCTTCAAACTTGCACTAAGCTCACTCGGATGCATGCGAAGGGATGAGCTTCAATGTCCATTCCATGCTATTACCTTCAATATCATATATCTTGGAATTCTATGCTCCCTTGGCTTGCATCTAACCCTTTGTAGGTACTTGGAAGAACAACACTCCACAAGATTGCCAACAACTCATATCTTAAGCAATCTTGTCATGACCAAGTATCCACAACCTCGCTTTGATGATGAAAGGAAGAAGACAACAAAACATATCATTGACATATATTTCTCATTTGGTATCAACTCACAAATTGGTATCATGTCATTTTGATATATCATGTTTTTCCTTGCGTGACTAACCTATGTAGGTGAAAAGTGAACGATAACAACAAGGATTGCTCCCAACTCAAGGTGATTTTCATCAACTTCGAGGATCCTCATCAAGTTCACTTACAAGTTACGTCAACAACATCACTCAAAGGTATGTACTCACATTCTTGATATAGCTTTACTCCAAGTCATGAGATAAAGAAACTCAAGTGATATGAAGACATTAAAATGCTTAATGGAAAAGTGGTAACCCCATTTTGAGCTTAACGATGAGTATGACCTATGATCAAGTATTCTTGCTTGTCTCCTAAGTCAATATACTCTAATATAGGTGACCTAGTCACCGTCCATCATCTAGTTCAGGTTTTGGTTGGTTCATTCTCTATTTCGCAGAATTTCTTGGAACCACTCAAATCTCCTCTAGTTGATACCCTTTTGTAAAAAAAACTTTCGCATTTTCTTGAAAATTTCTTTTGACACTGTGTTATTGGTAGAGGTTGAAAAGTCTCCGATGTCAAAATCTCATTGCCAAGTTTCTGTTTCTGTCTCGGAGCCGCCGATACAAATATCTCGGCCCTAGCGATTTAGCAGATGAGCTGCAAAACTTCATCTCGGTTCCACCGATTTATTTGTCCCGGAGTCACCGATTTTATTTTTTCTCTTAGTCCGTGTTTCTTTAGTATTTTTTCAATTGGCATCCGTCTAGTGATGTCCTTGTTACTTTAATGATCCCTTATTATTTTTAAAAAAACTTAGGGGGAGAAAATTTATTCAAGGATCCCTAACTCAAGGCGGGAGAAGTCTTACAAGTCATTAGCTTAGCCAAAGGGAGAGAAATCATTTTCCATGATTCCCTCAAATTTTCATTTCTATGAACCCTACATTCTATGACCCTTGTTCTCAAGGATCCCTTCTTAGTCAATGATCCCTGTATCCTACCCTGTGTATGACCTTTTTGGAAATTAATGCCAAAGGGGGAGAAATATAAAAAGCTTCATGCTAAAGGGAGATACATGCTTATGCAAATGGGGAGATATAATTAAGGGGGAGAGGAAAACATCAAATTTACATTTACAAGGTGAGAATACCAAAGTAGGGGGAGAAAAATATGTTTTGGAGAAAGATCTGTTTATTACATTTGATTTCTCATGTTAAAAATTTTCTCACCCTATCCAATCCCAATATCTATATGCTAAGATTTAGAGGGAGAGGATGCCCTACCATTTTCATATATAGGGGAGAAAAGTTCTAAATGATCTTGAAGACATATCAATTCTAAAGAATACTATCTTCTATATGTTCTCCATATCTTGGTACTTTTGAGTTCTATTGCCTTTTTTGATTGGTACAATACTCTTGTGTTTCCTAACATTGTTTTCTCAAGTGTGTTTCTACTACTAGAATGCTCAAGAACTCAAGGTAAGTATATGCATCATATCTTTGATCAAGATGATCTCTTGCTTCTTGCAAATATTTTTTGCAAGAGTGAAGTCTTGAACAAGGATACACCTTATTCATATACATTTGATGCATATGACCAAGATACACATGAATTATCATATCCCTTCTACTATATGTGTGTCCATGCATTCCAAAGAAACTATCCTCTAAATGGATTGCACACATTTAGGGGGAGCAAGTCTAAGTCATGAGTCTCCCAAAGTCTTCATTATATCCATGCATATCTTTATTTGAAGCTTTGATTGTATGTTTTCATCAATTACCAAAAAGGGGGAGATTGAAAGCACAACATGCTCCCTTGGTGGTTTTGATAATTCATGAAAACATACATTGTCTCTTGGACTAATACTTTTACCTAGTGTACTTCAGATCAAGTCCATAGAGAGTGATGGGTTGGCAAAAGGAGTGTGAAGAGTATCCCCAAGGAGAAGAATAAGAAGGAATAACTTTGGCCAAGCTTCAAGGAAGAGGACTCTACATTTTACATTTTTGAGAAATCACTTTGAGTCCATAGGAAAGCCAATACTATTAAAAGGGGGTAAGGTTTTGTTGGTGAACAAAATGCTCATACGTGCAGAAGTGATAGTCACCACATACACCCACAAGCTCTTCCACAAAAGTCTGTCCAAAGCCAATATTCAAAATCGGTGCAACCAACACTTTCCACTCAGTGCCACAGATCCCAGAACCTAGACAGACTCAGCCAAACCCTAGCCACTTTGGTGCAATCGATTCTGCTTCGGTGCCACCGAGTTTAGGTTGCCAACTTTCTGTTATGTAAATTCACAATATCGGTCCCACCGAGATTGGGCAATCTGACTGGCAATCTGACCGTTGGTCACCTTATCGGTGCAACCGAGTTTCCTATATCGGTCTCACCGAGATTCAAAAGTTGCCACCTTTTGGTCACTTCGGTACCACCGAGATTAACACATCGGTTTCACCGAGTTGGTCATTTTGTGTGTAACGGTTGGATTATTGGGGATGCCTATATATACCCCTTCACCACCACCCACTCGCAAGAGAAGCACTCAGAACAGTTCCCCACTCATACCTACAGATTTTCTGAGAGAGAACCACCTACCCTTGTGTTGAGGTCAAGATCTTCCACTCCAACCATATGGATCTTTATTTCTAGCCTCCCCAAGTTGGTTTCCACCAATCCCATCTCTTCTACCAAGACAAATATGTGAGAGAGTGATTGTGTGTTGAGGAGTCTATCATCTTGAAGCACAAGAGCAAGGAGTTCATCGTCATTACCGAGCCTATTACCTTTTGGAGGGTGGTGCCTCCTAGATTGGTTAGGTGTCGCTTGGGAGCCTCCTACTTCGTGTTGTGGAGTGAACCAAGAAGTTTGTAAGGGCAAGGAGATCGCCTACTTCGTGAAGATCTACCCCGAGTAAGGCTAGTCCTCCATGGACATAGGTCGTCATGGTATAGTCAAGGTTGCTTCTTCGTGGAACACTCCGAGCTCTCCGTGGACTCTCGCGACCATTACCCTCTATGGGTTGAAGACTCCATGAATGTGGGCGTACGATAGCACCACCTATCGGAACCACAGGAAAAAACCTTGTGTCTCCTATTGCGTTTGATCTTCCTATCCCATCTCTTTACTTACATGTGCAATGTCTTTACTTTCCGCTGCCATACTTGTAGACATGCATGTGTAGGGTTTTTAGATTTGCTAGACTTGCTAAAATAGTTAAAATGTGCCAACCAATTAACTTGGGAAAAGGTTAGGTTTTAAATTCTTGCTAGTAGTCTATTCACCCCCCCTCTAGACGCTCTTCTATCGATCCCACAAGTGGTATCAGAGCTTTGGTATCCATTGCTTCGGTTTAATCACTGAGGAGGAAGATGGATGTGTCTAGAGTAGAGAGTTTGAGTTGTGGAGTGCCCATTCTTGATGGAGAGTACTATAGTCAATGGAAGAATGCCATGATTGATTTATTTGATAAATTTCATTTGAAAATATATATTGAAAACCCCTGTGTGCTCCCCATTGATGAATTGCATCCCACACGCAAAGAAGAAATTAACATGCTTGGTAACCTAAGAACTGTCAATCTTATTGTTAGAGGTTTACCAAGATTTGTGCTTTCTCAATTGAAGAACTTTGCATGCGCCTATACCTTATGGACTGATTTGGAGAAACGATATCCAAATCTTTCCTTGGTAAATCTTGATGAAATTCTTCATAAAACTGTTGCCTTTCACAAAATGAAGCCTAGTGATCCAAACTTTGATAAATGCATATTTGAGCTCCATGATCTTATGCGTGCTAAAGGAGATTTCACCACTATCAACAACATTATCTTTGAAGCCATTCACATTCATAAACTTGAACGTTGTCATGATCACTATTATATGAATCCCTTGTTCTTTATGACGAGGATTTCCCACTTGATGATGACAATGTGGAACATGGATACTATGAAGAAGATGAGTTGTTCGACATCGAGCATGAGAAGATCATGAAAAATCTAAGTCTTATGGAAAACTTTAAGGATTACATGTCCAGAGGAAAAGAGTGGATTCTCGACAGTGGATGTACGAATCATATGACTGGTGATAAAGACATGTTTCAAGAGATCACGCCTAATCAAGGTCCTTGATGGTACGTGACCTTTGGAGACAACTCTAAGGGTAAGGTACTTGGCCTTGTTGAATCCCTTGGCTACAATCTTCTTTCCGTATCTAGACTTGCCGACTTCGGTTTCAATGTGTTGTTCATGAAAGTAGATTGCCAAGTGTTTCGTCAAGATAATCATAAAATGGTCTTTACCGGTTTCCATAGAGGTGATCTATACATTGTTGATTTCTCTAAAGATCCAAACCTCGCACTTGCTTAATTGCAAAATCCTCTAAAGGTTGGGTTTGGCATAGAAGACTTGGACATGTAGGCATGCGCAATCTAGATAAACTAATCAAAGGTGATCATATACTTGGTGTTAAAGATGTTATCTTTGACAAATATAGACTTTGTAGTGCTTGTCAAGATGGAAAGCAAGTAGGTGGAAGTCATCCAGTTAAGAATGTCATGACTACTAGGAGACCACTCGAGTTACTTCACATGGGTCTTTTTGGTCCCAATGCTTACAAGAGTCTCGGTGGAAATTCCTATGGTCTAGTTATAGTTGATGATTTTTCCAGATTTACGTGGGTATTCTTTCTTGATGATAAGTCGCGGGTTCAAAAGATCTTCAAGAACTTCGCTTGCAAAGTGCAAAATCAATTTGAAGCGAAGATCAAGAAGGTTAGGAGCGATAATGGATCGGAGTTCAAGAACATCCATGTGGATACCTTTCTCGACGAACAAGGTGTCTCACATGAGTTCTCGGCTACGTACACACCTCAACAAAATGGAGTTGTTGACAGGAAGAACTAGATGCTCATTGAAATGGCAAGAACGATGCTTGATGAATGCAAGACGCCAAGACACTTTTGGGTAGAAGCCGTTGAGACAACATGTCATGCCACAAACCGACTTTACCTGCACAAGCTTCTCAGTAAAACGGCATACGAGCTACTCACCGGTAACAAACCCCAAGTCGGATACTTTCGGGTATTTGGCTCAAAGTGCTATATTCTTGATAAGCATCATCGTACTAAATTTGCTCCTAAATCTCATGAAGGATTCCTACTTGGTTACGGATCGAACTCTCACACTTACCATGTCTACAACAACTTCACTCCAAAAGTTGAACAGACGGTAGATGTGAAGTTTGATGAATCTAATGGTTCGCAAGTCGAACAATTGCCAAATGATGTAGGTGATAAGGACCCTTCGGAAGCCATCATAGATCTACCCATTGGCAAGATTCTTCCCATGGAGGTGAAGGAAAGTACTTCATCAACTCAAGTGGAAGCCCCTACTTCACGTCAAGGTGAACCTCAACACGACATGGAGGCATCCACAAGCGGTACATGACGAGATGATGAAGAGGAGGAATTGCATCATGAAGATCCACCACAACCACCTTCACCACCAACTCAAGGGAACGACACCTTCAACAACAACGAAGATGAAGGAAATGATGATGAAGAAGAAGAAGCTCCACCATCCAACAATCGGAAGCTGACCCTAGTTCGAGCTCAAGTGACCAAGAACCATCCCCTAAACCAAATCTTTGGTGATATACAAACAGGGAGAATCACTCGCTCTAAAACCCCTCTAGCTAACTTTTGTGAGCATTATCCTTTCATATCTAGCATTGCGCCTTTGAAGGTAGAACAAGTTCTTGAAGACGCGGATTGGGTGAACGCTATGCATGAAGAGCTTCACAACTTCGAAAGGAACAAAGTGTGGACACTCGTGGAGAAGCCCGAAGATGATCACAACATCATCGGAACCAAATGGGTGTTTCATAACAAACAAGACGAAGATGGTCAAGTCGTGTGCAACAAGGCTCGTCTCGTAGCCCAAGGATATACGCAAGTCGAAGGATGGACTATGGTGAGACATATGCCCCCGTCGCTAGACTTGAAGCTATATGTATTCTTCTTACTTATGCTAATCATCATGATATCACGCTTTATCAAATGGATATCAAAAGTGCATTTTTAAATGGTGAAATTGAAGAAGAGGTTTATGTTAAGCAACCACATGGTTTTGTGAATCCTAAGAAACCTAATCATGTTTACAAGCTCCGTAAAGCTCTTTATGGTCTTAAGCAAGCCCCTCGTGCTTGGTATAAATGCTTAACGAAGTTTCTCATAGAAAAAGGTTTTGAAATCGGAAAGATTGATGCAACCTTGTTCACTAAGAGAGTTAATGGAGAATTATTTGTGTGCCAAATCTATGTGGATGATATTGTCTCTGGTTCCACTAACCCTCAATTTAGTGAAAGGTTTGGAAGGTTGATGTCCGAGAAGTATGAGATGTCTATGATGTGTGAGCTGAAATACTTTCTTGGATTGCAAATCAAGCAATCAAGAGAAGTAACTTTCATCTCTCAAACTAAGTATACCAAGGACTTGATCAAGAAGTTCAACACGCAGGATTACAAAGGTATGAAAACTCGTATGCCCACTAGTGGACATGTTGACCTTACCAGGGAGGACGAACCAGTTGATCAAAAGATTTATCAATCTATGATTGGTTCATTGCTATATCTATGTGCATCTCGTCCCGATATTATGCTTAGTGTTTGCATGTGTGCTAGATATCAAGTAGCACCTAAAGAATGTCATCTTTTGGCTGTGAAACGTATTGTGAGATATTTGATACAAACACCAAACTTTGGCATTTGGTATCCCAAAGGATCTTCTTTTAATCGTGTTGGCTATTCCGATTCAGACTATGCCGGTGACAAGGTTGATAGAAAGTCCACCTCGGGTACTTGTCAATTTTTAGGTAGATCTCTTGTGTCTTGGTCCTCCAAGAAACAAAACTCAGTATCCCTATCTACTGCCGAAGCTGAGTATATTGCTGTTAGATCTTGTTGTGCACAATTACTATGGATGACACAAACGCTTAAGGATTATGGAATTTATGTTAAAAATGTTCCATTACTTTGTGATCTCTCGTAACCACTCAAATCTTATCTATTTGATGACCTTTGTAAAAAAATTGTATCTTCTTTTTGAAACTATTTCTTTTTTTCTCTGTGAAAACACAAACTTGGTCTCTCATTCGGAGCCACCGATATAAATAACTCGGTCCTACCGAATTTGCAGATGAGCTACTCTACACAATCTCGATACCATCGATTTATTTATCCCGGAGTCACCGATTTTTCTTTTTTTTTTCTAAATCTGTGTTTGTTTCTGTTCTTGTGATATTCTTGTTCCTTCTATGACCCCTTCATTTAAAAAAATTAGGGAGATAATAACAAACAATACTCCGGGGGAGAAATTCTTTATTCAAGGATCCCTAGCTCCAAGGAGAAGAAAACTAAAATTTGCAAAAGGGAGAGAAGCTACATTCAATGATTCCCTTAGTTTTTTTATGAACTATACTTTCAATGACCCTTGTCCTCAAGGATCCCTTTCCTTGTCAATGATCCCTTTCACTACTCCTAAGCTTAACCTTTTTGGTATTTTATGCCAAAGGGGGAGAGTATCGAAGCTTCATGCTAAAGGGATAGTTCCATGCTTATGCAAAGGGGGAGATATGATTTAGGGGGAGAGGAAAATATCAAAAGTTCACACTTATATAAACAAGGGGAGAACAACAATGTAGGGGGAGAAAACATTTTTTTTTGAGAAAAGTCTAAAGTTAACAAAGGATTCTTTTTATCACCCTATCCAATCCCAATATCTACATGCTGGGATTCAGAGGGAGAGGATAAACTACCACTTTCATATCTAAGGGGAGAAAAGCTATAAAAGTTTTATGCTAAAGGTGGAGACATATCAATCTTAATAATTATCATATCTTATATGTTCTCCATATCTTGGTATCTGTTGAGTTCTACTGCTTTTGTTTAGTAGAATACTCTTGCGTTTCCTAACATTGTTTTCTCAAGTGTGTCTCTACTACTAGAATGCTCAAGAACTCAAGGTAAGTATATGCATCATATCCTTGATCAAGATGATCTCTTGCTTCTTGCACATATTGTTTGCAAGAGTGAAGTATTGAAAGAGGATACATCTCATTCATATATTTTGATGCATATAGCCAAGATACACATGACTTCCTATATCCCTTTCATCCATATGTGTGTCCATGCAGTCCAACGCAACTATCCCTTAAAGGACTGTACACATTTAGGGGGAGAAAATCTAGGTCATGTGTTTCTCAAAGTCTTCATTCCATCCATGCATTTCTTTATTTGAAGCTTTGATTGTATGTTGTCATCAATTACCAAAAGGGGGAGATTGAAAGCACAACATGCTCCCTTGGTGGTTTTGATAATTCATGACAACATATATTGTCTCTTGGACTAACACCTCTATCTAGTGTATTTGAGATAATAGTCCAATGAGATTTGAGCTGGCAAAAGAATTGAGGATATTGTGGAATTACCCCAAGATTCAAGGAAATAGGTTGGCCAAGCTTCAAGCAAGAGGACTCTACATTTTACATTTGTGAGAAATCACTTTGAGTCCATAGGAAAGCCAGTACTATCAAAAGGGGGTAAGGTTTTGTTGGTGAACAATATGCTCATACGTGCACAAGTAATAGACACCAAAAACATCCACAAACTCTCTCACCAAAGTCTGTCTCTAGCCAAACATGCAAAATCGATGCAACCAACTTTCCTATCCCGGTGCCACCGATTCCAAACCCTAGACGGACTCAGCCAAACCCTAGCCACTTCGGTGCAGTCGACACTGCTTTCGGTGCCACCGAGTTGGGTTGCCAACTTTATGTTATGCAAGTTCACACTTTGGTCCGTCCAAGAATGTTGAATCGGCGTCATCGAGTTTGGCAATTCTGACTGTTTGTCACCTTGTCGGTGCAACCGAGTTTCCTATATTGGTCTCACCGAGATTCAAAAGTTGCCACCTTTTGGTCACTTCGGTACAACCGAGATTAACACATCGGTTTCACCGAATTGGTCATTTTTGTGTGTAACGGTTGGATTTTTGGGGATGCCTATATATACCCCTTCACCACCACCCACTCGCAAGAGACGCACTCAGAATAGTTCCCCACTCATACCTACTGATTTTCTGAGAGAGAACCACCTACCCTTGTGTTGGGGTCAAGATCTTCCACTCCAACCATATGGATCTTGATTTCTAGCCTCCCCAAGTTGGTTTCCACCAATCCCATCTCTTCTACCAAGCCAAATCTGTGAGAGAGTGATTGTGTGTTGAGGAGTCTATCATCTTGAAGTGCAAGAGCAAGGAGTTCATCGTCATAACAGAGCCTATTACCTTTGGAGGGTGGTGCCTCCTAGATTAGTTAGGTATCACTTGGGAGCCTCCTACTTCGTCTTGTGGAGTGAACCAAGAAGTTTTTAAGGGCAAGGAGATCGCCTACTTCGTGAAGATCTACCCCGAGTAAGGCTAGTCCTCCATGGACGTAGGCCGTCATGGTATAGTCAAGGTTGCTTCTTCGTGGAACCCTCCGTGGGTAGAGCCGTTCGTGGACTCTCGCGACCATTACCCTCCATGCGTTGAAAGACTCCATGAACGTGGACGTACGATAGCACCACCTATTGGAACCACGGGAAAAATCCTTGTGTCTCCTATTGTGTTTGATCTTCCTATCCCATCTCTTTGCTTACATGTGCAATGTATTTACTTTCCGCTGCCATACTTGTAGACATGCATGTGTAGGGCTGTTAGATTTGCTAGACTTGCTAAAATAGTTAAAATGTGCCAACCAATTAACTTGGGAAAAGGTTAGGTTTTAAATTCTTTCTAGTAGTCTATTCACCCCCCTCTAGACGCTCTTCTATCGATCCCACACCCTCACGCTTGCGCGACACGGAGAGCACCATAGGACAACACCAATAATAAAACATGCAACTCAAACCAATCATGATCATCAAGCAACCAATAGGACAACAAAAATCTACTCAGACATCATAGGATGGCAACACATCATTGGATAATAACATGAAGCATAAAGCACCATGTTCAAGTAGAGGGTACAGCGGGTTGCGGGAGAGTGGACCAATGTAGATAGATGGGCAAGGTGATGGAGGTGTTGGTGAAGATGACGGGGTTGTTAGAGTAGAGCGCTGTCATGATGATGGCCCCGATAGTGTTCCAGCGCCACCGGGAGAGAGGGGAGAGACCCTCCTCCTTCTTCTTATTCCTTGACCTTCCCCCTAGATGGGAGAAGGGTTTCTCCTCTAGTCCATGGCCTCCATGGTGGTAGAGGGGCGAGAGCCCCTACGAGATTGGATCTCTCTTTGTGTTTCTGCGCTCCCAGATTCTGGCCTTTCACCGTTTCTTATATTCCCGGAGAACTGTAACTCCGATCGGGCTGAAATTTTGAGGGGATCTTTATCCAAAAATTAGCTTTCTTGGGGCCAAATGACAGATCCAACCGACCTAAGGGGTGGCCACAAGCCCTCAGGGCGCGCCCTACCCCCAGGGCACGTCCTCATAGCTTGTGGTCCCCTCGGGCACCGCCTTGTGTCGATTCCACTTCCAAAAATTCATATATATTCCAGAAAAAATCTCCGTAAGTTTTTATCCCGTTTGGACTTTGTTTGGTATGGATTTTCTGCAAAACAAAAATCATGCAACAAACAGGAACTTGCACTGGGCACTGGATCAATATTTTAGTCCCAAAAACAGTATAAAAAGTTGCCAAAAGTATATGAAAGTTGTAGAATATTGACATGAAACAATCAAAAATTATAGATACGATGGAGACGTATCAGTATGACTCTAGTAGACTAGCTCGTTGATCAAAGATGGTCAAAGTTTCCTAGCCATTGGCATGATATGTTATTTGATAACGGGATCACAACATTGGGAGAATGATGTGATGGACAAGACCCAAACTATAAACATATCATTTGATCGTGTCAGTTTATTGCTATAGTTTTCTACATGTCAAGTATTTGTTCCTATGACCATGAGATCATGCAACTCACTGACACAGGAGGAGTACCTTGTGTGTATCAAACATCGCAATGTAACCGGGTGACTATAAAGGTGCTCTACAAGTATCTCCGAGGATGTCCGTTGACTGGGCATGGATGAAGACTGAGATTTGTTACTCCGTGTGACGGAGAGGTATCTCAGGGCCCACTCGATAATACAATATCACAAACAAGTCTTGCAAGCAATGTGACTAAAGTGTTAGCCACGGGATCTTGTATTACGGAATGAGTAAAGAGACTTGCCTGTAACGGGATTGAACTAGGTATATAGATACCGACGATCGAATATCGGGCAAGTAACATACCAATGAACAAAGGGAACAACATACGGGATTAACTGAATCCTTGACATAGAGGTTCAGTCGATAAAGATCTTTGTAGAATATGTAGGAACCAATATGGGCATCCAGGTCCCGCTATTGGTTATTGACCATAGAGGTGTCTCGCTCATGTCTACATAGTTCTCGAACCCGCAGGGTCTGCACACTTAAGGTTCGGTGACGTTTCGGTAGTATAGAATTATGTATGGTGGTGGCCGAAGGTTGTTCAGAGTCCCAGATGAGCTCTCGGATGTCACGAGGAGCTCCGGAATAGTCCGGGGGTAAAGATTGATATATAGGAAGTCCTATTTTTGTCACCGGAAAAGTTCCAGGCTTATCGGTAATGTACGGGGAGTGTCGGGAGGGTACCCGGGGACCATCGGGAGGGTGTCTCAACATAAAGGGCCTCATGGGCTGTGGGAGGAGCCAGACCAGCCCCTGGAGGGCAGTCCGAAGCCCCCCTAAGGTCCCATGCGGCCGAGGAGGACGGAAAAGGCTAAAGCCCAAAAGCAGGAAGAGTTTCCAAGTGGGGGAGGAGTCCTACTAGGAGTAGGATTGGAGTCCAACTCCCTCTCCTCCCCACTTCGACCGCAATGGGATGCCCTAGGGCGCAAGCCTACCTCCCCTCCCTCCTATATATACTAGAGGTTTAGATGTGAGGGTGCGGGATCACTAGAAGTGTATGTCTAGAGGGGGGTGAATAGACTATTTGCAGGAATTTAAAACTACCTCAAACATAAATCAAGTGTTGGTGGTTTTTAGCATACATAGAAAATCTAGAACACCCTACACATGCAAGTCATCAAGTATAGCAACGGAAAGTAAAGACATTGCACATGTAACTAAGGAGTAGAGATAGAGAGTTCAAATGCATGAGTGACACAAGATTTTTCCCGTGGTTCTGATAGGTGGCGCTATCGCACATCCACGTTTCAACCCACGGAGGGTAACGGTCGCGAGATTCCACAAAGGGCTCTACCAATGCAGGGTTCCACAAAGAAGCAACCTTAACTATACCATGATGGCCTACGTCCACGGTCAGAACTGCCAAACTTGGTGACGCCGATTCAACATTCTCGGGCAGACTGAAAGTGTGAAATTGCGTAATAGAAAGTTCGCAACCCAACTCGGTGGCATCGAAAGCAGTGTCGGCTGCACCGAAGTGGCTAGGGTTTGGCTGAGTTCGTCTAGGGTTTGGAATCGGTGGCACCAGGATAGGAAAGTTGGTTGCATCGATTTTGCATGTTTGGCTAGAGACAGACTTTGGTGAGAGAGTTTGTGGATGTTTTTTGTGTCTATTACTTGTGCACGTATGAGCATATTGTTCACCAACAAAACCTTACCCCCTTTTGATAGTAGTGGCTTTCCTATGGACTCAAAGTGATTTCTCACAAATGTAAAATGTAGAGTCCTCTTGCTTGAAGCTTGGCCAACCTATTTCCTTGAATCTTGGGGTAATTCCACAATATCCTCAATTCTTTTGCCAGCTCAAATCTCATTGGACTATTATCTCAAATACACTAGATAGAAGTGTTAGTCCAAGAGACAATGTATGTTGTCATGAATTATCAAAACCACCAAGGGAGCATGTTGTGTTTTTAGAGGGATCCTCGCTGAGGGTGTTGCAATGTGTTCATGATTCACCTATGGTGGGTTGCTTGAGTGACAGAAGCGTAAACCCGAGTAGGTGGGTTGTTGCATATGGGAGTAAAGAGGACTTGATACCTTATAATGCTATGGTTGGGTTTTATCTTAGTGATCTTTAGTAGTTGGGGATGCCTGCTAGAGTTCCAATCACAAGTGCATATGATCTAAGTAGAGAAAGTATGTTAGCTTATGCCTCTCCCTCATATAAAATTGCAATAATGATTACCGGTCTAGTTATCGATTGCCTAGGGACAATTCCACAACTCCTACCACCACTTTTCCACACTTGTTAAACTAACTTAGTTGTTTCTTTATCTTACCAGCCCCTAGTTTTTATTTCCGTGCTTTCTATTATCTTGCAAACCTATCCTATCACACCTACAAAGTACATCTAGTTTCATACTTGTTCTAGGTAAAGCGAATGCTAAGCATGCGTAGAGTTGTATCCATGGTTGATAGAACTTGAGGGAATATTTGTTTGACCTTTAGCTCCTCGTTGGGTTCGACACCCTTACTTATCGAAAGAGGCTACAACTGATCCCCTATACTTGTGGGTTATCAAGACCTTTTTCTGGCGCCGTTGCTGGGGAGCAATAGCATGGGGTGAATATTCTCGTGTGTGCTTGTTTGCTTTATCACTGAGTAGATTTTATTTGCTATTTTAAGTTGTTCTCTATCTTTAGCTATGGATATGGAACACGAAATACCAAAAAAATTAGGTGTACTTGCTACTCATGGAGATGGGGAACCTCCTAAAACCCTCGATGCTCGTTATGTGAAAGATATTACGCACTACTTTAATAATCCTAAGAAAACCCCATTCAATTATATAATGGGAGACACGTTGGATCAACTTGAATACTTTAGGGATTATATCTTGACTCAAAAAGGGATACTGTTATGGGATTAGATTTATATGTTGAAATGGTATGCTTGGAATCTATGGCAGAGATATGATTATACTTGTTGCTCTAGGATGAAGGCTCAACACCTTCCTTTTTCATGTATATTTAATGATAATGAAACCTTGGCTTCTTATGCTAAAGGTATTTATGATTACTATGATGTGAAACGAATAGAGGATTTCGCTGCTTTTAAGGGTGCTTATGAAATTGAATCTTTGTTTGAGAAGTGTGAAAATTATGATGATGCTGTTTATAGACTTGAAAATTTTGCTATACTTAAATATTGCTATGAGAATTATGAATATAATTCTGATATTGATGCATTTATTGAGAGAATGTCTGCTGCCTTGGAGGAGACTAATATTTTGCAGGAACCTATGGAAGAAGAAATTGCTGAAACTGTGAGCTCATTAGATGAAAAAGATGAGGAGGAGAGCGAAGAACAAAAGGAGGAAGAGCGAATTAGCTACCCATGCCCACCTTCTAATCAAAGTAACTCTTCAACTCATATATTGTTTAATTTCCCTTCGTGCTTATGGAAGGATGAATGCTATGTTGATTGCTATGATCCCTTGGATTCATTTGAAATATCCCTTTTTGATGAACTTGATGCTTGCTATGCTTGTGACCATGATGCCAATATGAAAGATGCTTATGGAGATGAACTTGCTATAGTTACTTATGTTAAGAATGAAATTGTTGCTATTGCACCCACGCATGATAGTCCTATTATCTTTTTGAATTCTCCCAATTACACTATATCGGAGAAGTTTGCACTTATTAAGGATTCTATAGATGGGTTACCTTTTACTATTACACATGATGATTTTGATAGATATAATATGCAAGTGCTTGATGCTCCTACTTGAAATTATTATGAGAGAGGAACTACATCTCCACCTCTCTATGTTTCCAATATGATAAAATTGCAAGAAACTACTTATGCTATGTATTGGCCTTTACTTTGTGTGCATGAATTGTTCTTTTATGACATGCCGATGCATAGGAAGAGAGTTAGACTTCATTGTTGCATGATATATGTTACTTTGTGCTCAATACTAAATTACAAATCATTGTTAATTAAAATTGGCTTTGATATACCTTGGGATACGGGTGGATCCATTACTTGATCACTTTATGCCTAGCTTAATGACTTTAAAGAAAGCGCTGCCAGGGAGACAACCCAGAAGTTTTAGAGAGTCATTTAATTCTGTTGTGTGCTTTTATATAGTTTAAAAACAAAAAAATAAAGAGGGCAACCTAGAACGTTTTCAAAAAGAAAAGTGAAAGTGAGAGAGACGAGCATTGTGAAAATGGGAGCTAGCCTTGAACTTTGTTCATGCCCATGGAAACTTTGCAAATCTTGATTACAGAAACTTTTCAAAAATAATAAGTATCCCCTTGTATAAATCCAATGTATTATAAAAATAGTGTGCCAAGATTTGCCTTTAGGATGATTAGATTGCTTGTTTGGTGTGTGCAGTGCAAAAATAGAAACTTTGGCTGTAGTGCTTGAATTTACATTTTTTACTGGAATGTCAAAAGTTTATGAAATTTTTACACAGTACTTCTATGAAAATTGTTTATTTTTTCCTAACTTTTCAGAATTTTTAGAGTTACATAATTATGGTGAATGTTCAGATTGCTACAGACTGTCCTGTTTAAGACAAATTCTGTTTTTGATGCATTGTTTTGCTCGTTTTGATGAAACTATTGATTGTATAGGTGGTATAAGCCATGGAAAAATTATAATACAGTAGCTACAATGCAAAAATAAAATATGAATTGGTTGGCAACAGTACATAAAGTTGTGATTTGCTTTATTATACTAACGGATCTCACGAGGGTTTTGTTATGTTTTGTGTGATTGAAGTTTCAGTTTTGGGTGAGATCATGATGGATGAAGGAATAAGGAGTGGAAAGAGACTAAGCTTGGGGATGCCCGAGGCACCCCAAGGTAATATTCAAGGACTCTCAAGAAACTAAGCTTGGGTATGCCCTGGAAGGCATCCCCTCTTTCTTCTAACAACCATCGGTAATTTTACTTGGAGCCATATTTTTATTCGTCACATGATATGCGTAATCTTGGAGCCTCGTGTGCTTTTTTATTTTTATTTTAATAATGCACCATGCTGGTATGAGAAAGTCCTTGGTTGATTTATAGAATGATTCATGCACTTCACTTATATTTTTTGAGTATGGCTTTATAGAATGCTTCATGTGCTTCACTTATATCATTTGAAGTTTGGATTACCTGTTTCTCACACATAGAAAACCGCCATTTGTAGAATGCTATTTGCTTCACTTATATTTTTTTAGAGTGTGGGCATATATTTTTTAGAAAGAATTAAACTCTCATGCTTCACTTATATCTATTTAGAGAGTTAACAAGAGTTGTTCAGTCACATGGTTTGTCATAAAATCCTACATAAAACTTGTAGATCACTGAATATGATATGTTTGATTCCTTGCAATAGTTTTGCGATATGAAGATGTTAATATGAGAGTCATGCTAGTGAGCAGTTGTGAATTGGAGAAATACATGTGTTGAAGTTTGTGATTCCCGTAGCATGCACATATGGTGAACCGTTATGTAACGAAGTCGGAGCATGATTTGTTTAATGATTGTCAACCTTTGTGTGAGGGTCGGGAGCGCGCGATGGTTAACTACTACCAACCTCTCCCCTAGGAGCATGCGTATAATGCTTTGTTTGATAACTAAAAGACTTTTGCAATAAGTATGTGAGTTCTTTATGACTAATGTTGAGTCCATGGATTATACACACTCTAACCCTTCCACCTTTGCTAGCCTCTCTAGTACTGCGCAAATCTCGCTAGTACATCAAACCCTCCTTCCTAAAAACAGCCACCATATACTTTACTCAAAACAGCCACCATATCTACCTATTATGGCATTTCCATAGCCATTCCGAGATATATTGCCATGCAACTTCCACCATTCAGTTTTTCATGACATGCACCATCACTTCATCTTGCATATAGAGTCATATTTTGTTTTAGGTATCGAGTTGTAAGTAAATAAAAGTGTGATGATTTTCATTAATAGAGCATTGTCCCATGTGAGAAAAGGATGATGGAAGCCATGACTCCCTCACAAGTTGGGATGAGTATCCGTACTTCACAAAAAAATAAAAGAGAGGCCAAAGATGCCCACCAAAATAAAAAAATGAGAGAAAGAGAGAAGGGACAATTGCTACTATCTTTTTCACCACTTGTGCTTCAAAGTAGCACCATGATTTTAATTATAGAGAGTCTCCTATTTTGTCACTTTCATATAACTAGTGGAATTTTTTGCATGACCACTTAGTTTTCTTTTTGAGCTTTCATACACTTATAGGTCTAAGTGCATTCATTGCATGGCAATCCCTACTCACTCACATTGATATCTATTGATGGGCATCTCCATAGCCCGTTGATACGCCTAGTTGATGTGAGACTATCTTCTCCTTTTTCATCATCACCTCCACCATATTCTATTCCACCTATAAAGCTATATCCATGGCTCACGCTCATGTATTGCGTGAGAGTTGAAAAGGTTTGAGAACATAAAAAATTGTGAAACAATTGCTTGACTTGTCATCGGGGTTGTGCATGATTTAGATACTTTGTGTGGGGAAGATGGAGCATAGACCATATGATTTTGTAGGGATAACTTTCTAAGGTCATGTTATTTTGAAAGGACACAATTAACTTGTTGGTGTGCTCGAAGTATTACTGTTTTTATGTCAATATAGACTATTGCTTTGAATCACTTGTGTCTTAATATTCATGCCATGATTAGATTATATGATCAAGATTATGCTAGGTAGCATTCCACGTCAAAAATTATCTTTTTTTATCATTTACCTACTCGAGGACGAGCAGGAATTAAGCTTGGGGACGCTGATACGTCTCCATGGTATCTATAATTTTGATTGGTTCATGCCAATATTCTACAACTTTCATATACTTTTGGCAACTTTTTATACTATTTTTGGGACTAACATATTGATCCAGTGCCCAATGTCAGTTCCTGTTTGTTGCATGATTTTTGTTTCGCAGAAAATCCATACCAAACAAAGTCCAAACAGGATAAAAACTTATGGAGATTTTTTTTGGAATATATGTGAATTTTGGGAAGTGGAATCAATAGAAGGCGGTGCCCGAGGGGCCCACAAGCCAGGAGGACGTGCCCTGGGGGGTAGGGCGCACCCTGAGTGCTTGTGGCCACCCCTTAGGTCGGTTGGAGTTGTCCTTTGTCCGCAAGAAAGCTAATTTTTGTCTAAAGATCCCCTCAAAATTTCAGCGCGATCGGAGTTACGGATCTCCGGGAATATAAGAAATGGTGAAAGGCCAGAATCTGGGAGCGCAGAAATAGAAGGAAACACACAGAGAGAGAGATCCAATCTCAGAGGAGCTCTCGCCCCTCCGCCGCCATGGATGCCATGTACTAGAGGGTAAACCCTTCTCCCATCTAGGGGGAAGTTCAAGGAAGAAGAAGAAGGAGGTGGGGGGTCTCTCCCCCTCTCTCCCGGTGGCACTGGAACGCCGCCGGGGCCATCATCGTGACGGCGATCTACTCTAACAACTCCGTCATCTTCACCAACACCTCCATCACCTTCCCCCATCTATCTACAACGGCCCACTCTCCCACAACCCGTTGTACCCTCTACTTGAACATGGTGCTTTATGCTTCATATTTTTATCCAATGTTGTGTTGCCATCCTATGATGTCTGAGTAGTTTTTTGTTGTCCTAGTTGTCCTATTGGTGATTGATGATCATGATTGGTTTGAGTTGCATGCTTTATTATTGGTGCTGTCCTATGGTGATCTCCGTGTCGCGCAAGCGTGAGGGATCCTCGCTGTAGGGTGTTGCAATGTGTTCATGGTTTGCCTATGGTGGGTTGCTTGAGTGACAGAAGCATAAACCCGAGTAGGCGGGTTGTTGCATATGGGAGTAAAGAGGACTTGATACCTTATAATGTTATGGTTGGGTTTTACCTTAATGATCTTTAGTAGTTGTGGATGCTTGCTACAGTTCCAATCATAACTGCATATGATCCATGTAGAGAAATTATGTTAGCTTATGCCTCTCCCTCATATAAAATTGCAATAATGATTACCGGTCTAGTTATCAATTGCCTAGGGACAATTCTCAACTCCTACCACCACTTTTCCACACTCGTTAAACTAACTTAGTTGTTTATTTATCTTAGCAGCCCCTAGTTTTATTTCCGTGCTCTTCATTATCTTGCAAACCTATCCTATCACACCTACAAAGTACTTCTAGTTTCATACTTGTTCTAGGTAAAGCGAACATTAAGCGTGCGTAGAGTTGTATTGGTGGTCGATAGAACTTGAGGGAATATTTGTTCTACCTTTAGCTCCTCATTGGGTTCGACACTCTTACTTATCGAAAGAGGCTACAACTGATCCCCTATACTTGTGGGTTATCACATACTAGGGACAAAGTGTTGTCCATGTATCCACACATGCAATGTGTTTCCAATCAATACAATTATAGCATGGATAATAAAAGATTATCATGAACAACAAAATATAACAATAACCATTTTATTATTGCCTCTAGGGCATATTGCCAATAGTCTCCCACTTGCACTAGAGTCAATAATCTAGCTCACATCACTATGTGATTTGCTCCCTCCGTCCCAAATTAAGTGACTCAAAAATGACTCAAGTTTGTACTAACTTTAATACAAAGTTGAGTCATTTTTAAGTCATTTATTTTGGGATGGAGGGAGTACATTGTAATGAATCGAACACCCATATAGTTCTGGTGATCCTTCATTGAAAAACTCTTGTTCAAATATTCCTTCACGCTTTCCAGCATTTCTATATTGTTTGCAATCAGCAATATGTCATCCACATATAATATTAGAAATGCTATAGAGCTCCCACTCACTTTCTTGTAAATACAAGCTTCTCCATAAACTTGTATAAACCCGAATGCTTTGATCACCTCATCAAACCGCAGATTCCAACTCTGAGATGCTTGCACCAGTCCATAAATGGATCGTTGGAGTTTGCAAACTTTGTTAGCATTCTTTGGATCGACAATACCTTCTGGTTCTATCATATACAACTCTTCCTTAAGGAAACCGTTAAGGAAACTATTGCTAACATGATTCTGACGGACTTAAGCATAGCTACAGGTGAGAAGGTCTCATCGTATTTGACTCCTTGAACTTGTGAAAAACCCTTTGCCACAACTTGAGCTTTATAGATGGTGACATTATCGTCCGCGTCCGTCTTCCTCTTAAAGATCCATTTGTTTTGAATGGCCTTTCTCCCTTCAGGTAATACTTTCAAAGTCCATACTTTGTTTTCATACATGGATACCATATCGGATTTCATGGCCTCTAACCATTTCTTGGAATCTGGGCCCATCATCGCTTCTCCATAGCTCATAGGTTCATCATTGTCTAACAACATGACCTCTAAGACAGGGTTGTCGTACCACTCAGGAGCAGTACGTGCCCTTGTCGACCTACAAGGTTCGATAGTAACTTGATCCGAAGCTTCATGATCATCATCATTAACTTCTTCTTCAACCGATGCAGGCTCTACAGAAACATCTTTCTACGCTTTGCTACTCTCTGGTTGAAGTAAAGGTTCAATAACCTCATCCAATTCTATTTTCCTCCCACTCAATTCTTTTGAGATAAACGCTTTCTCGAAAAAAAATCTGTTCTTAGCGACAAACACTTTGCCTTCGGATCTGAGATAGAAGGTATACCCAACTGTCTCTTTTGGGTATCCTATGAAGACGCATTTATCTGCTTTGGGTTCCAGCTTTTTAGGCTGAAGCTTTTTGACATAAGCATCACATCCCCAAACATTAAGAAACGACAACTTTGGCTTCTTGCCAAACCACAGTTCATAAGGCGTCGTCTCAACGGATTTCGATGGTGCCCTATTTAAAGTGAATGCAGATGTCTCTAATGCATAACCCGAAAATGATAGTGGAAAATCGGCAAGAGACATCATAGAACACACCATATCTAATAAGGTTCGATCATGATGTTCGAACACACCATTACGCTGTGGTGTTCCAGGCAGTGTCACCTGTGAAGCAATTCCTCACTGTCTTAAGTGACTGCCAAATTCATAACTCAGATATTCACCTCCTCGATCACATCGTAGGAATTTAATCTTCTTGTTATGATGATTCTCAACTTCACTCTGAAATTGCTTGAACTTTTCAAACGTTTCAGACTTGTGTTTCATTAAGTAAATATGCCCATATCTACTTAAGTCACCAGTGAAGGTGAGAAAATAACTATATCCACCGCGCGCCACAATGCTCATCGGACCACACACATCCGTATGTATGATTTCCAACAAGTCACTTTCCCGTTCCATTGTTCCAGAGAATGGGGTTTTAGTCATCTTGCCAATGAGGCATGGTTCACATGTGTCAAGTGATTCAAAATCAAGTGACTCCAAAAGTCCATCAGCATGGAGCTTCTTCATGCGTTTTACACCAATATGACCTAAACGACAGTGCCACAAGAAATTGGTACTATCATTATCAACTCTACATCTTTCGACATCAATGTTATGAACATGTGTATCATCACTATGGATATTCAATATGAATAAACTCCTCACATTGGGTGCATGACCATAAAAGATATTACTCATATAAATAGAACAACCATTATTCTCTGATTTAAATGAGTAACCATCTCGCAATAAACAAGATCTAGATATAATGTTCATGCTTAACACAGGCACCAAATAACAATTATTCAGGTTCATCACTAATCCCGATGGTAATCGAAGAGTGAGCGTGCCGATGGTGATCACATCAACCTTGGAACCATTTCCCACGCGCATCGTCACTTTGTCCTTTGCCAGCCTTTGTCTATTCCGTAGCTCCTGTTTTGAGTTGCAAATGTGAGCAACCGAATCGGTATCATATACCCATGCACTACAATGAGAGTTGGTAAGGTACACATCAATAACATGTATATCATATATACCTTGTTTGGTGTTGGCCGCCTTATTGTCGGCCAGATACTTGGGGCAGTTCCACTTCCAGTGACCAGTTCCCTTGCAATCAAAGCACTCAGTTTTTGGCTTGCGTCCAGCCTTGGGTTTCTTCACGGGAGGGGCAACTGCTTTGGCACTCTTCTTAGAGTTACCCTTATTGCCCTTTCCATCGTTCTTGAAACTAGTGGTTTTATTGACCATCAACACTTGATGTTCTTTCTGGATTTCAGACTCAGCGATTTTCAGCATCGCAAATAGCTCAGCAACTAACTTGTTCATCCCGTGTATGTTATAGTTCATCATGAAGCTCTTGTAGCTAGACGGCAGTGAGTGAAGAACTCTGTCAGTTATCGCCTCCGGCGGAACGGGCATCCCTAACTTAGCCAGACGGTTCGAATACCCAGACATTCTGAGTATATGTTCACTAACAGACCCGTTCTCCTCCATCTTGCAAGCATAGAACTTATTGGAGGTATCATACCTCTCGATCCCGGCATTGTTCTCAAAGATAAAGTTCAACTCCTAGAACATCTCATATGCTCCATGATGTTCAAAACGTCTTTGAAGTCCCGGTTCTAATCCATACAACATTGCACATTAGACTATAGAGTGATCTCCAGAACGCGTCTCCCAAGCGTTCTTAACGTCTTCGGACGACACGGGAGCGGGTGGGTCACCAAGCGGTGCATCAAGGACATAAGCCTTCTAGGAAGTCGTGAGGATAATCCTCAGATTACAGGCCCAGTCCACAAAGTTACTTCCATCATCTTTCAACTTTGCTTTCTCTAGGAATGCATTAAAATTCACGGGAACTACTGCGCGAGCCATTGATCTACAACATAAATAAGCAAAGGTTACTAAGACTATTGTTCAAGATAATGAGTTTAGTTAATAAAATTACTAAAGCTACCACTCAAATTTACATCCCTCTGGTCATCTGATTGATACATGATCCAAATTCACCAACTCAAGTCTGATCATCATGTAAGTTGAGGTGATTTCAATGGTGAACATCATCATGTTGAACATATCTACTACATGACTCATGTTCGACCATTCGTTGCTGCTATGGGTATCTAGCAAGAACAATTCTCACCTACGCAAAACCACAACAGTGATACACAAATTGCTATTCAACCTTCGAAAGGGCCACCTTTGTCGAATCCGATCCAACTAGAGTAGGAGAGATAGACACCCGCCAACCATCTTTGTGCAACAAAATTACACGTCAGTCAATGGAAGTGGTCTCTCGTAAGCGTATGAGTAAGGTAGGTCCAGGCCGCTTCATCCCACATGCACAATACCACTGAATCAAAAAACAACCAAGAGAGGAAGCAATCTGAGCATCAATGCCCACAAACTCCTTTGTGTTCTATAAGTGATCTCATCTACACATAGACCTAGCTCATGATGCCACTGTTGGGGAACGTTGCATGGGAAACAAAAAATTTCCTACACACATGCAAGATCTACCAATGGTGATGGGCATCTACAAGGGGGAGAGTGGATCTACATACCCTTGTAGATCGCTAAGAGGGAAGCGTTAAGATATGTAGTTGATGTAGTCTAACGTCTTCGCGATCCAAATCGCCGAGCATCCCACGATCCAATCACAATCTGTCCCAATCTAGCGCCAAATAGATGACACCTCCACGTTTAGCACACGTAAAGCTCGATGACGAACGCCACCTTCTTTATCTAGCAAGAGGGAGCGAAGAGGTAGATGAGTTCTCCGGCAGCGCGTCGGCATGGCGGTGATGGTGGTGGAACTATTCCGGCAGGGCTTTGCCTAAGCACCGCCGAACTAGACTAGAGGAGAAAAATGATCTAGATGAAGTAGAGGGCGCACATGGCAATTAGGGTTAGCCCTCACCTCTAAACCTCTAGTATATATAGGAGGGAGGGGAGGGAGGCTTGCTCCCTAGGTCAGCCCCTTGCGACCGAAGTGGGGAGGAGAGGGAGTTGGACTCCAATCCTACTCCTAGTAGTGTTGGGGAACGTTGCATGGGAAACAAAAAATTTCCTACGCACACGCAAGATCTATCCATGGTGATGAGCATCTACGAGAGGGAGAGTGGATCTACATACCCTTGTAGATCGCTAAGCGGGAAGCGTTAAGAAATGCGGTTGGTGTAGTCGAACGTCTTCGCGATCCAAATCGCCGAGCGTCCCGCGATCTCATCACGATCTGTCCCGCGATCCAATCACGATCCATCCCGCGAACTCATCACGATCCGTCCCGCGATCTCATCACGATCCATCCCGCGAACTCATCACGATCCGTCTCGCGATCTTGATCATGGTCCTTCCGATCTAGCGCCGAACGGACGACACCTCCGCGTTCAGCACACGTACAACTCGATGACGATCTCCGCCTTCTTGATCCAGCAAGAGGGAGCGGAGAGGTAGATGAGTTCACCGGCAGCATGACGGCGCTCCGGTGATGGTGGTGGAGCTATTCCGGCAGGGCTTCGCCTAAGCACTGCAGAAAACCGATCTAGAGGAGAAACTATGCACTAGAGGAACGGGTAGCACGTGGCTGAAAATTCTGTGCCAAAACCCTAAAATCCTCTAGTATATATAGGAGGATAGGAGGAGGAGGCTTGTCTTCCAAAAAGCCAGCCCTTGGGTCGGCCAAAGTGGGGAGGATAGGAGGACTCCTCCTCCAATCCTAGTAGGACTAGGATTCCTCCTTTTTTTGGCCTTTTTCCACCTTTTTTCCTTTGGGCTTTTTCTCCCAGCCGCATGGGCCTTGTGTGGGACTTACACCAGCCCAAAAAAGGCTGGTATTTACTCTCTCACATCCCATGAAGCCTCTTGTGTCGAAATACCCCTCCCGATGGTCTCCCGGTACACTACTGGCACTCACGGTACATTACCGATTAACCCGAAACTTTTCCGGCGACCAAAATGGGACTTCCTATATATCAATCTTTACCTCCGGACCATTCCGGAGCTCCTCGTGACGTCCGAGATTTCATCCAGGACTCCAAACAACCTTCGGTCACAACCATACATAACTCTATACTACCGAAACGTCACCAAACCTTAAGTGTGCAGACCCTGCGGGTTCGAGAACTATGTAGACATGACCGAGACACCTCTACGGTCAATAACCAATAGCGGGACCTGGATGCCCATATTGGTTCCTACATATTCTATGAAGATCTTTATCTGTCGAACCTCTATGTCAAGGATTCAGTTAATCCCGTATGATGTTCCCTTTGTTCTTGGTATGTTACTTGCCCGAGATTCGATCGTCGGTATCTCCATACCTAGTTCAACCTCGTTACCGGCAAGTCTCTTTACTCGTTCCGTAATACAAGATCCCGTGACTAACACTTAGTCACATTGCTTGCAAGTCTTGTTGTGATGTTGTATTACCGAGTGGGCCCTGAGATACCTCTCCGTCACACGGAGTAACAAATCCCAGTCTTGATCCATGCCAACTCAACAGACACCCTCAGAGATACCTATAGAGTACCTTTATAGTCACCTAGTTACGTTGCGATGTTTGATACACACAAGGTACTCCTCCGATGTCAGTGAGTTGCATGATCTCATGGTTATAGGAACACATACTTTGACATGCAAAAAACAGTAGCAATAAACTGACACGATCATATGCTACGTTTGTAGTTTGGGTCTTGTCCATCACATCATTCTCCTAATGATGTGATCCCGTTATCAAATGACATCACATGTAAATGGCTAGGAAACCTTGACCATCTTTGATCAACGAGCTAGTTCACTAGAGGCATACTAGGGACAGAGTGTCGTCTATTTACCCACACATGTAATGTGTTTCCATTCAATACAATTATAGCATGGATAATAAACGATTATCATGAACAAGGAAATATGATAATAACTAATTTATTATTGCCTCTAGGGCATATTTCCAATAGTCTCCCACTTGCACTAGAGTCAATAATCTACTTCACATCACCATGTGATTCACATTGTTATGAATCTAACACCCAATGAGTTCTGGGGCTCGATCATGCTTTGCATGTGAGAGAGGTCTTATAGTCAACGGGTCTGCGACATTCAGATCCGTGTGTACTTTGCAAATCTCTATGCCAAACTGTAAACACTGCTACCACACTTGGTACTATTCCAAATGGCTGCTCCTACTATACGTATCCAAATTGCTACTACGAGTTATCCGGATTGGTGTTAAAGCTTGCATCAACGTAACTCTTTATGACGAACTCTTTATCACCTCCATAATCGAGAAACATCTCCTTAGTTTTTTAGTTACTAAGGATAATCTTGATCGCTGTCCAGTGATCCACTCCTGGATCACTCTTGTACCCCTTGACGGACTCATGGCAAGGCACACACAGGTGCGGTACACAACATGGCATACTATACAGAGCCTATGGCTAAGGCATAGGGGACGACATTCGTCCTTTCTCTTTCTTCTGCCGTGGTCGAGCTTTGAGTCTCACTCAACTTCACACCTTACAAAGCTGGCGAGAACACTTCTCTCTGACTAATCCATTTTGAACTCTTTCAAAATCTTGTCAAGGTATGTACTCATTGAAAGTCTTATCAAACATCTTGATCTATCTTTATAGATCTTGATGCTCAACAATTAGGTAGCTTTATCCAGGTCTTCCTTTGAAAAACTCTGTTCAAACAACCGTTTATGCTCTCCAGAAATTCTACATCATTTCTGAATAGCAATATGTCATCCACATATACTTATCAGAAATTCTATAGTGCTCCCACTCACTTTATTGCAAATACAAGTTTCTCGTAAAATTTTATTAGACTCAAAAACTTTGATCACCTCATCAAAGTGTATATTCCAACTCCGAGATGCTTGCTTCAGTTCATAGAAAAATCACTGAAGCTCGCACACCTTTTAGCATCCTTAGGACTGACAAAACCTTCTGGTTGTATCTCATACAACCTTTCCTTCGAGAAGGAAACGATGTTTTGGCATCCATCTGCCAGATTTCATAATTGAAAAATGCAGCAACTGCTAACATAATTCGAACAGACTTTAGCATCGCTATGAGTGAGAAAGTCTCATCGTAGTCAACTCTTTGAACTTGTCATAAACTACTTTGCAACAAGTCGAGCTTTACAAATGGTAACATTTACCATCAGCGTCTATCTTCATTTTAAAGATCCATTTGTACTTAACGACCTGCCGTCCAACGATCAAGTCCACCAAAGTATATACTTGGTTTTCATACATGGATCCTTTCTCGGATTTCATGGCCTCTAACCATTTGTTGGTTTCCGGGCCCATCATCGCTTCTCCATAGTTCGTAGGTTCATCGTTGTCCAACAACATGACCTCCAAGACAGGGTTGTCGTACTGCTCAGTAGAAGTACACATCCTTGTCGACCCACGAAGTTCAATAGTAACTTGATCTGAAGATTCATGATCATCATCATTAACTTCCTCTTCAACTGATGTAGGCTTCATAGAAACATCTTTCTGCACTGCGCTACTTTTTGGTTGAAGTAAAGGTTCAATAACCTCATCAAGTTCTAATTTCCTCGTAGGTCGATAGTAACTTGATCCGAAGCTTCATGATCATCATCATTAACTTCCTCTTCAACTGACGTAGGCTTCACAGAAACATCTTTATGTGCTGCGCTACTTTTTGGTTGAAGCAGAGGTTCAATAACCTCATCAAGTTCTATCCTCCTCCCACTCAATTCTTTCAAGAGAAACCCTTTCTCGAGAAAGGACCCAGTTTTAGCAACAAACATTTTATGCTTGGATCTGAGATAGAGGGTTCACCCAACTGTTCTTAGGGTATTCTATGAAGATGGATTTGTTCGCTTTAGGTTCGAGCTCATTAGGTGAAAACATTTTCCACACAAGCGTCGCAGCCCCAAACATTAAGAAATGACAGCTTAGGTTTCTATCAAACCATAGTTCACATGGTGTCATCTCAACGGATTTAGATGGTGCCCTATTTAAAGTGAATGTAGTTGTCTCTAATGCATAACCCCAAAATTATAGTAACAAAATGATAATAGACATCATAGCACGCACCATATCCAATAGAGCACGACTATGACGTTCGGACACACCATCACACTATGGTGTTCCAGGTGGCGTGAGTTGTGAAACAACTTTCACATTGTCTAAAGTTGTATGCCAAACTAGTAACTCAGATATTCACCTCCACGATCATATTGCAAACATTTTTATATTCTTGTCACGATGATCTTAAACTTCACTCTGAATTTGCTTAAACCTTTCAAACGATTCAGACTTGTGTTTCATTAAGTAAATATACACTATATCTACTCAAATCATTAGTGAAGGTAAGAAAATAATGATATCCACCACACGCTACAAGACTCATTGGATTGCATACATCAACATGTATCATTTCCAATAAATCACTTGCCCACTTCATCAAAACAGAAAACGGGGTCCTTAGTCATCTTGACCAAGAGGCATGGTTCGCATGTCTCAACCGATTCGAGATCGAATGAGTCCAAAGATCCATCAGCATGGAGTTTCTTCATGCGTTTTATACCAATATGACATTTAGCGGTAGTGCCACAAGTATGTGGTACTATTATTATTAACTTTGTATATCTTTGGCATCAATGTTATGAACATGTGTATTACTACGATCAAGTTTCAACAAACCATTCTTACTGGGTGCATGACCGTTAAAGGTATTATTCATGTAATTGAAATAACCATTATTCTCTAACTTAAATGAATAACCGTGTTGCAATGAAATGATCTAATCACGTTCATGCTCAATGCAAAAACACTAAATAACATTTATTTAGGTTCGTCACTAATCTCGAAGGTAGAGAGAGCGTGCGATGTTGATCACATCAACCTTGGAAACATTTCCAACACACATCGTCACCTCACACTTAGCTAGTTCTCCATTTATTCCGTAGCTTTTATTTCGAGTTACTAACATTTAGCAACCGAACCGGTATCCAATACCCAGGTGCTACTAGGAGTACAAGCAAGGTACACATCAATAACACGTATATCTAATATACTTCTGTCGACATTGCCAGCCTTCTTATCTACCAAGTATCTAGGGTTGTTCCGCTTCAGCGACCTCTCTCCTCATAATTGAAGCACTTAGTCTCGGGTTTGGGTTCATCTTTGGGTTGCTTCACTGGAGCAGCAACTGACTTGCCATCCATGAAGTTACCCACCTTGCCCTTGCCCTTCTCGAAACTAGTGGTTATACTAACCATCAACACTTGATGCTCCTTCTTGATTTCTACCTTTGCGGTGTCAAATATCACGAACAGCTCAGGGAACATTAATTCTATCCCTGGCATTTTATAGTTCATCACCAAGTTCTAGTAGCTTAGTGAAAGTGACTTGGAGAACTATATCAATCACTATCTTATCTAGAAGATGAACTCCCACTCGATTCAAGCGATTGTAGCACCCAGACAATCTGAGCACATGCTCAACGATTGAGCTATTCTCCTTCATCTTGCAGGCAGAGAATCTTGTTGGAGATCTCATATCTCGCAACACGGGCATGAGCCTGAGATCCTAATTTCAGCTCTTAGAACATCTCATATGTTCTGTGACGTTCAAAAAGTCTCGGAGCCTCAATTCTAAGCCGTAATGCATGACGCACTAAACTATCAAGTAGTCATCAGAACGTGCCTGTCAGATGTTCACAACATCTACAGGCGACGCTAGAGGGGTTGGCGCACCGAGCGGTGCATTAAGGACATAAGCCTTCTGTGCAGCAATGAGGACAATCCTCAGATCACGGACCCAGTCCACAATATTGCTACCATCATCTTTCAACTCTATTTCTCTAGGAACATATAAAAATTCAAGGGCGCTACAGCGCGAGCAAGTAATCTACAACATAATTTGCAAAGACACTACCGACTATGTTCATGATAATGAGTTCAATTAATCATATTACTTAAGAACTCCCACTCAAATTGACATCCCTTTGGTCATTCGAGTGATACATGATCCAAATTCACCAACTCAAGTCCGATCATCACGTGAGTTGAGGTGGTTACAATGGTGAACATCATCATGTTGATCATATCTAGTATATGACACATGTTCGACCTTTCGGTCTCTTGTGTTCCGAGGCCATGTCTGTACATGCTAGGCTCGTCAAGTTTAACCCGAGTGTTCTGCGCGTGCAACACTGGCTTGCACCCGTTGTATGTGAACGTAGAGTCTATCACACCCGATCATCACATGGTGTCTCAACACGACGAACTTTCGCAACGGTGCACACTCAGGGAGAACACAATTTATCTTGAAATTTAAGTGAGGGATCACCTTATAATGCTACCGTCGTACCAAGCAAAACAAGGTGCATAAAAGGATTAACATCACATGCAATTCATAAGTGACATGATATGGCCATGAACTTGTGCTTTAGATCTCCATCTTGAAAGCATCGGCATGATCTCCATCGTCACCGACAAGACACCATGATCTCCATCATATTGATCTCCATCAACGTGTCGCCATCGGGGTTGTCGCGCCCAACATGCTTCTACTACTATTGCTACCGTTTAGCGATAAAGTAATGCATTACATAGCGCTTAATGATTGACACGCAGGTCATACAATAATTAAAGACAACCCTATGGCTCCTGCTGGTTGCCGTACTCATCGACATGCAAGTCATGAAATTCTATACATCACATGATCATCTCATACATCACATATATCACATCATGTAATTGGCCATATCACATCACAACATACCCTACAAAAACAAGTTAGATGTCCTCTAATTGTTGTTGCATGTTTTACGTGGCTGCTACGGGTTTCTAGCAAGAACGATTCTCACCTATGCATAAACCACAACGGTGATACATAATTTGCTTTTCAACCTTCTCAAGGACCGCCTTTGTCGAATCCGATCCAACTAAAGTGAAAGAAACTGCCACCCGCAAGCCATCTAGGCAACAAGTTGCGTCGAGGGAACCGGTATCTCGTAAGCGTCCGAGTAATGCTTGTCTGGGCCGCTTCATCTCACAATACCGCTGAACCAAAATCCGACCAATGGAGGAAGCAATCTAAGCATCAACGCCCACAAACCTTTTGTGTTCTACTCGAGATCTCATCTACACATATACCTAGCTCATGATGCCACTGTTGGGGAACGTTGCATGGGAAACAAAAAATTTCCTATGCACACGCAAGATTTATCCATGGTGATGAGCATCTACGAGAGGGAGAGTGGATCTACATACCCTTGTAGATCGCTAGGCGGGAAGCGTTAAGAAACGCGGTTGGTGTAGTCGAACGTCTTCGCGATCCAAATCGCCGAGCGTCCCGTGATCTCATCACGATCCGTCCCGCGATCCAATCACGATCCGTCCCACGAACTCATCACGATCCGTCCCACGATCCGTCCCGCGAACTCATCATGATCCGTCTCGCGATCTTGATCACGGTCCTTCCGATCTAGCGCCGAACGGACGACACCTCCGCGTTCAGCACACATACAGCTCGATGACGATCTCCGCCTTCTTGATCCAGAAAGAGGGAGCGAAGAGGTAGACGAGTTCACCGGTAGCATGACGGCGCTCCGGCGATGGTGGTGGAGCTATTCCGGTAGGGCTTCGCCTAAGCACTGCAGAAAACCGATCTAGAGGAGAAACTATGCACTAGAGGAACGGGTAGCATGTGGCTGAAAATTCTGTGCCAAAACCCTAAAATCCTCTAGTATATATAGGAGGAGAGGAGGAGGAGGCTTGTCTGCCAAAAAGCCAGCCCTTGGGTCGGCCAAAGTGGGGGAGGAGAGGAGGACTCCTCCTCCAATCCTAGTAGGACTAGGATTCCTCCTTTTTTGGCCTTTTTCCACCTTTTTTCCTTTGGGCTTTTTCTCCCAGATGCATGGGCCTTGTGTGGGACTTCCACCAGCCCACAAAAGGCTGGTATTTACTCTCCCACAGACCATGAAGCCTCTTGGGTCGAAATACCCCTCCCGATGGTCTCCCGGTACACTACCGGCACTCCCGGTACATTACCGATTAACCCAAAACTTTCCCGACGACCAAAATGGGACTTCCTATATATCAATCTTTACCTCCGGACCATTCCGGAGCTCCTCTTGATGTCCGAGATCTCATCCGGGACTCCAAACAACCTTCGGTCACCACCATAGATAACTCTATACTACCGAAACGTCACCAAACCTTAAGTGTGTAGACCCTGCGGGTTCAAGAACTATGTAGACATGACCGAGACACCTCTACGGTCAATAACCAATAGCAGGACCTGGATGCCCATATTGGTTCCTACATATTCTATGAAGATCTTTATCGGTCGAACCTCTATGTCAAGGATTCAGTTAATCCCGTATGATGTTCCCTTTGTTCTTCGGCATGTTACTTGCCCGAGATTCGATCGTCGGTATCTCCATACCTAGTTCAACCTCGTTACCGGAAAGTCTCTTTACTCGTTCCGTAATAAAAGATCCCGTTACTAACACTTAGTCACATTGCTTGCAAGGCTTGTTGTGATGTTGTATTACCGAGTGGGCCCTGAGATACCTCTCCGTCACACGGAGTAACAAATCCCAGTCTTGATCCATGCCAACTCAACAGACACCCTCGGAGATACCTATAGAGTACCTTTATAGTCACCCAGTTACGTTGCGACATTTGATACACACAAGGTACTCCTCCGATGTCAATGAGTTGCATGATCTCATGGTCATAGGAACACATACTTTGACATGCAGAAAACAGTAGCAATAAACTGACACGATCATATGCTACGTTTGTAGTTTGGGTCTTGTCCATCACATCATTCTCCTAATGATGTGATCCCGTTATCAAATGACATCACATGTCCATGGCTAGGAAACCTTGACCATCTTTGATCAACGAGGTAGTTCACTAGAGGCATACTAGGGACAGAGTGTCGTCTATTTACCCACACATGTAATGTGTTTCCATTCAATACAATTATAGCATGGATAATAAACGATTATCATGAACAAGGAAATATGATAATAAATAATTTATTATTGCCTCTAGTGCATATTTCCAACAAGTAGGACTCCTCCCCCACTTGGAAATTCTTCCCCCTTTTGGACTTTAGCCTTTTCCCTCCTCCTCCGCCGCATGGGCCCTTAGGGGGGGGGGGGGTTCGGCCAGCCCACCAAGGGCTGGTTTGGCTCCTCCCACAGCCCATGAGGCCCTTTGGGTCAAGACACCCCTCCTAATGGTCCCCCGCTACCCTCCCGACACTCCCGGTAAATTACTGATGAGCCCGAAACTTTTTTGGTGACCAAAACAGGACTTCCTATATATCAATATTTACCTTCAGGCTATTCCGGAGCTCCTCATGACGTTCGGCATCTCATCCGGGACTCCAAACAACCTTCGGTCACCACCATACATAACTCTATACTACCGAAACATCACCGAACCTTAAGTGTGCAGACCCTGTGGGTTCGAGAACTATGTAGACACGACCGAGACACCTCTACGGTGAATAACCAATAGCGGACGTGGATGCCCATATTAGTTCCTACATATTCTATGAAGATCTTTATCGGTTGAACCTCTATGTCAAGGATTTAGTGAATCCCGTACGATGTTCCCTTTGTTCATCGGTATGTTACTTGCCCGAGATTCGATCCTCATATCTATATACCTAGTTCAATCTCTGTACCGGCAAGTCTCTTTACTCGTTCCGTAATACAAGATCCCATGGCCAACACTTTAGTCATATTGCTTGCAAGGCTTGTTTGTGAAATTGTATTACCGAGTGGGCCCTGAGATACCTCTCCGTCACACAGAGTAACAAATCCCAGTCTTGAGCCATGCCCAGTCAATGGACACCCTTGGAGATACCTTTAGATCACCTTTATAGCCACCTAGTTATGTTGCGACATTTGATACACACAAGGTACTCCTCCGGTGTTAGTGAGTTGCATGATCTCATGGTCATCGGAACATATACTTGATATGCAGAAAACTATAGCAATAATCTGACACGATCAAATGCTATGTTTATAGTTTGGGTCTTGTCCATCACATCATTCTCCCAATAATGTGATCCCGTTATCAAATGACATCTCATGTCAATAGCTAGGAAACTTTGACCATCTTTGATCAACAAGCTAGTCTATCAGAGGCATACTAGGGACAAAATGTTGTCCATTGTATCCACACATGCAATGTGTTTCCAATCAATAAAATTATAACATGGATAATAAACGATTATCATGAACAAGAAAATATAATAATGACCATTTTATTATTTCCTCTAGGGCATATATCCAACACTTACTTGAACAACCTCCCACTTATGATTAACACCCTCGCATGCATCCGCAACTACGAGAAAAGTATTAAGATAACATCTAACCATAGCATTAAACATGTGGATCCAAATCAGCCCCTTACGAAGTAGCGCATAAACTAGGGTTTAAGCTTCTATAACTCTAGCAACTCATCATCTAATAACTACTCCACAACACATTCCCTTAGGCCTAAGGATGGTGAAGTGTCATGTAGTCGACGTTCACATGACACCACTACGGGAATCACAACATACATATCATTAAAATATCAAACACATATCAAATTCACATGATTACTTGCAACATGACTTCTCCCGTGACCTCAAGAACAAAGGTCACTACTCACAAATAATATGCATGCTCAAGATCAGATGGGTATTGAATAGCATAATGGATCTGAACATATAATCTTCCACCAAATAAACCATATAGTAACCAACTAAACAAGTTAATCAACACTCAAGTGATGAACTAGGGTTTGAGAGGAGATGGTGATGTTGAAGATGTTGATGAACAATGGCCTCCCAAAGATGAGAGGGTTGTTGGTGATGATGATGGCTTCGATTTCCCCCTCTGGCAGGGAAGTTCCCCCGGCGGAATCGCTTCACCGGAGGGCAAAAGTGCTCCTGTCCAAGTTCCGCCTCGAGACGGCGGCGTTCCATCCCGAAAGGACTCTCATGATTTTTTCTAGGTAAAAACCACTCATATACCGGAAGATGGGCTCTAGAGATGGGCCGTGCTTAGCACTACCCACCAGGTCGCGCCTGGGGGGCCTGGCGAGCCCTGGTGTATTGTGCTCACCAGGGTGGACCCCCCGGTAGTTATTTGCTCCAATATTCCTCATATATTCCATACAAATTACTCGTGAAGTTTCAGCTCATTTGAAGATGTGTAGAATAGGTATCTCTGACATGCTCTTTTAGGTCCAGATTTCCAACTACCGGTATTCTCCCTCTTTGTGCAAACCTTGCAAATTATGAGAGAAAAGGTGTAAGTGCATCTAGTACCACCCTTTGTTTGTTTTGGTGTATTGAAGACAAACGTGTTTGAGGGACTAATGTGTTTGTGAGATCTCACAGGTTAACATAGAGAGAAGTCCCTGAAGTTTCAATTTAGCCATCGAAGAAGACCCCCCAAAAAGTGTCCGAAGACACTGATGATGGCTGAAGCCATTGGTGGGATGCGAAGACATTTGTTTGAAGACAATGAAATGCAAAGACAAAGTCTTTTGGTAGTTTTGTCTCTTCTTTCTTGAGTCACAGGAACCACCATACTATTAAGTGGGGTCGACGCGATCGAAGTTAGATGCTGACGTGATGCTCAACCCATACCTATGTATTTGGGTGAAGACAATGAGAGTAAATATCTTCCAGAGTAGGTTGCTTAAGCTTTACTTGTAGCCCAAGTAAAGTTGCCACATGTGTTCGAAATCCAACCATTGTAACAAGTCGGTTGTCCATTGACCCAGGGTCATATTGGTCATATTAGGTCGGGTTGCCCGCTGCCTATAAATAGCCCACCCCTCCACCTTGAGAAGGTGTCTTCTTAGAGAGACATACGACTGTTGTCATTTTGGAGCAACCCACCTCGAAGACACTGAGAGAAAAACATCCTACAACTATACACCTAAACACCTAGAGCTAATGTGTTTTAGCATCACCGAAGTCATTCTGTTCTGAGAGAACTAAAGACTTATTACACTTGAAGACCGTGATCTTCCAAACGGTTAGGCGTCTGGGTCTAGAGTGTTCAAGAGTCATCATGGACTGCTGGGTGACCAAGTTTGTATGGGTTTCAAAAGTCTCCCCTCAAGACTTACCTGAGTGATTGGGCGTTGTCTAAGTGACTTCGGCTCAAGGGGAATAAGGTGAAGACGAGGTCTTTTGAGTTCAATCTCAATCTCCCTAACCAGACATACAATTGTCACAACAACTGGAACTGGTCCAACAAATCTTGTGTCTTCGTCAAGAAACTGGTTCTATCCTTCACTCTCTTATCTTTCCAGTTTGAATACTTATTCTGAAGACATTCATATCTACTCTTTATCTTCATACTGCCTATGTTTGTCCTCGACTCTAATTAGTATGCATGATGATAATACTTAACTTTCTAATGTGTCTTCACTGTAATGCATGTCTTGCTTAGATCCTTGATTATATCCCTACCTGATCCTATTTCGCTTTCGCATTATTCGAATACATTCATTGTTTCGAATCGTTTCATAAAAATCTCCTATTCACCCCCTCTAGTCGATAACTAGCACTTTCAATTGGTATCAGTGCAAGGTACTCCCTTGTTCTGTCTTTTGGTTTAACCATCGTGGAGTTTTAGCTATGTCGGTTGCAGGGATAATCAAGGTCTCAGCTGCGTGCCCTGTCTTCGATGGCACCGACTACCCCTATTGGAAGAACAAGATGCGCATGCATCTTGAAGCCATTGAAAATGACCTATGGTATGTCTTCATGGCGGGCATTCCTGAGGTTGGCGAAGGTGTTACTACTGCTGATGTGATGAGGTTCGCACAACTGGACTCCACCGCCAAGAACATCATCTATGGTCATTTGACCAAGGGACAATATGGCCGTGTGAGTGCGCTGAACACTACAAAGCAATCTAGGAATGGATGTCCAAATTGAACGAAGGCGTCTCATCTCAAAGAGACTCTCGTGTTGATGTGCTTTGCAACCTGTTCAACCGCTTCAAGAGACTCGACAACGAAAATGTCCAACTCACGTTTGATTGCCTCACTGACGTATCAAATGAGCTGAATGCACTTGACGCTACTGATATCACCAAACATGAAGTTGTTGGGGAACATTGCATGGGAAACAAAAAATTTCCTACGCACACACAAGATCTATCCATGGTGATGAGCATCTACGAGAGGGAGAGTGCATCAACATACCCTTGTAGATCGCTAAGTGAGAAGAGTTAAGAAACGCGGTTGATGTAGTCGAATGTCTTGGCGATGTAGCGTTGAACGGACGACACCTCTGCGTTCAGCACACGTATAGCTCGATGATGATCTCCACCTCGTTGATCCATCAAGCGAGGGTGCAGAGGTAGATGAGTTCTCCGGGAGCACAACGGCATGGTGGTGGTGGTGGTGAACTAATACGGCAGGGCTTCGCCGAGCTCCGCTGAACTAATCTAGAGGAGAAACGATCTAGAGGAAGAAGTGGGCAACACGTGGCTATTAGGGCCAGGGCTGCCCTGAAATCCTCTAGTATATATAGGAGGAAGGGAGGGGAGGAGGCAGCATCAAACCCTCCACAAGGAGCATTCGGCCGAACCTAGGGGGAGGAGTCCTGCCCCAACTAGGATTCCTCCTCCCACAAGGGAGGTGGAGTCCTAGGAGGATTCCCCCGTTAGCCCTCCTCTCTCCTCTTCGCATGGGCCCTTAGGGGATGGCTTGACCAGTCCAATAAGGGATGGTGAGATACCCCTAAGGCCCATGTGCCCCCCGGAGTGGGTGGCCATCCCGATGGACCCCCGGAACCCTCCCGGCACCCTCGATACATTACCGATGATGCCCGGACTTTTTCCGGTGACCAAAATGGGACTTCCTATATATCAATATTTACCTCCAGATCATTAAGTAGCTCCTCATGACGTCTGGTATCTCATTCGGGACTTTGAACAACCTTCGGTCACTAACATACATAAGTCAATACTACTGAAACGTCACCGAACCTTAAGTGTGCAGACCCTGCGGGTTCGAGAACTATGTAGACATGACCGAGACACCTCTGCAGTCAATAACCAATAGAGGGACATGGATGTCCATATTGGTTCCTACAAATTCCACAAAGATATTTATCCGTTGAATCTCCATGTCAAGGATTTAGTTAGTCCCGTATGCTGTTCCCTTTGTTCTTCGGTATGTTACTTACCCGAGATTCAATCGCCGATATCTCCATACCTAGTTCAATCCTGTTACCGACAAGCCTCTTTACTCGTTCTGTAATACAAGATCCCATGGCTAAATCTTTAGTCATGTTGCTTGCAAGGCTCATTATGATGTTGCATTACCGAGTGGGCCCTGAGATACCTCTCCATCACATGGAGTAACAAATCCCAGTCTTGATCCATGCCAACCCAACAGACACCCTCGGAGATACCTATAGAGCACCTTTATAGTCACCCAGTTATGTAGCGACATTTGATACACACAAGGTACTCCTCTGGTGACAGTGAGTTGCATGATCTCATGGTCATAGGAATAGATAGTTGACATGCATAAAACTATAGCAATAAACTGACATGGTCATATGCTATGTTTATAGTTTGGGTCTTGTCCATCACATCATTCGCCTAATGATGTGATCCCGTTATCAAATGACATCTCATGTCCATGGCTAGGAAGCCTTGACCATCTTTGATCAACGAGCTAGTCTATTAGAGGCATACTAGGGATATGGTGTTTTCTATGTATCCACACATGTATCTGAGTTTGCAATCAGTACAATTCTAGCATGGATAATAAATGATTATCATGACCAAGGAAATACAATAATAACTAATTTATTATTGCCTCTAGGGCATATTTCCAACAGTCTCCCACTTGCACTAGAGTCAATAATCTAGCTCACATCGCTACGTGATTTACATTGTTAAGAATCTCACACCCAATGAGTTCTGGGGTTCGATCATGTTTTGCGTGTGAAAAATGTTTTAGTCAATGGTCTGCAACATTCAGATCTGTGTGTACTTTGCAAATCTCTATGTCACTGTAGATGCTGCTACCACGCTCCACTTGGAGCTATTCCAAATGACTGCTCCATTATACACATCCGGATAACTACTTAGAGTAATCTGGATTGGTGTTAAAGCTTGCATCGACGTAACCCTTTACGATGAACTATTTGTCACCTCCATAATCGAGAAATATTCCCTTAGTCCTCTAGTTACTAAGGATAATTTTGACCGCTGTTCAGTGATCCACTCCTGGATCACTCTTGTACCCTTTGGCAGACTCATGGCAAGGCACACACATGTCCGGTACACAGCATGGCATACTATATAGATTCTATGGCTAAGGAATCAGGGACGACCTTCGTCCTTTCTCTTTCTTCTACCATGGTCAAGCTTTGAGTCTTACTCAACTTCACACCTTATAAATCAGGCAAGAACTCCTTCTTTGACTGATCCATTTTGAACTCTTTCAAAATCTTGTCAAGGTATGTACTCATTAAAAGTCTCATCAAGCATTTTGATATATCTCTATAGATCTTGATGCCTAACATTTAAGTACTTTATCCAGGTCTTCCTTTGAAAAACTCTTTCCAAACAACCATTTATGCTTTCTAGAAATTATACATCATTTCCGATCAACAATATGTCAACCATATATACTTATCAGAAATTCTACAGTGCTCCCACTCACTTTCTTGTAAATACAAGTTTCTCATAAACTTTGTATAAACCCAAAAACTTTGATCACCTCATCAAAGCATATATTCCAACTCTGAGATGCTTGCTCCATCGCATAGAATGATTGCTGGAGCTTACACACATTTTAGCATCCTTAGGACTGACAAAACCTTCTGGTTGTATCACATACAACCTTTCATCAAGGAAACCGTTAAGGAAAAGATGTTTTGACATCCATCTGCCAGAATCATAATTGAAAAATGCAGGAACTGCTAACATAATTCCAACAGACTTTAGCATTGCTACGGGTGAGAAAGTCTCATCATAGTCAACTACTTGAACTTGTCAGAAACTTCTTTGCGACAAGTTGAGCTTCATAAATGGTGACATTCACCATCAGTGTCTGTCTTCTTCTTAAAGGCCCATTTGTACTCAATGGCCTGCCGTTCAATGGGCAAATCTAGCAAAGTCCATACTTGGTTTTCGTACATGGATCCTTCCTCAGATTTCATGGCTCCTAACCATCAGTTGGAATCCGGGCCCACCATCGCTTCTACATAGCTCGTATGTTCACTGTTGTCTAACAACATGACCTCCAACACAGGATTGATGCACCACTCAGGGGCGATACGAGTCCTTGTCGACCTACAAGGTCTAGTAATAACTTGATCCAAAGCTTCATGATCATCATCATTTGCTTCCTCTTCACTTGGTGTAGGCATCATAGAACATCTTTCTACGTCATGCTACTATCCAACTGAAGTGAGGGTTCAACAACCTCATCAAGTTCTACTTTCCTCGCACTCAATTCTTTCGAGAGAAACTCTTTCTTGAGAAAGGACCCGTTTTTAGCAACAAACACTTTGCCCTCAGATCTAAGATAGAAGGTATACCCAACTGTTTCCTTAGGGTGTCCTATGAAGATGCTCTTTTCCGCTTTGGGTTCGAGCTTCTCAGACATAAGCGTCGCATTCCTAAACTCTGAGAAATGACAGCTTAGGTTTCTGCCAAACCATAATTCATACGGTGCCATCTCAATGGATTTTAGATGGTTCCCTATCTAAAGTGAATGTAGTCGTCTCTAATGCATTACCCAAAATGATAGTGGCAAAACGATAAGAGACATCACAGTACACAACATACCCAATATAGCACGACTAGGATGTTCGGACACACCATCACACTATGGTGTTACAGGTGGCGTGAGTTGTGAAACAACTTCCACATTGTCTTAAGTTGTATATCAAACTTGTCAGATATTCACCTCCACGATCATATCGTAGACATTTTATCTTCTTGTCATGATAATCTCCAACTTCACTCTGAATTTGCTTGAACTTTTCAAACATTTCAGACTTGTATTTCATCAAGTAAATATGCCCATATATACTCAAATCATCAGTGAAGGTAAGAGAGTAACGATATCCATTGCACGCTACAATACTCATTGGACCGCATACATCAACATGTATCATTTCCAATAAGTCACTTGGCCGCTCCATCATACCCGAAAACGGGGTCTTAGTCATCTTGCCCATGAGGCATGGTCCGTATGTCTCAGCCGATTCAAAATCGAATGAGTCCAAAGATCCATCAGCATGGAGTTTCTTCATGCACTTTACACCAATATGACATTTAGCGGAAGTGCCACAAGTATGTGGTACTATCATTATTAACTTTGCATCTTTTGGCATCAATATTATGAATATGTGTATCACTACGTTCAAGATTTAATAAACCATTCTCATTGGGTGCATGACCATTGAAGGTATTATTCATGTAAATGGAATAACCATTATTCTCTAACTTAAATGAATAACTGTATTGCAATAAACGCGAGCTAGTCATGTTCATGCTCAACGCAAACACCAAATAATATTTATTTAGGTTTAACACTAATCCCGATGGTAGAGGGGCATGCGATGGTGATCACATCATCCTTGGAAGCACTTCCAACACACATCGTCAACTCGCCCTTAGGTAGTCTCTGTTTACTCCATAGCTTTAATTTTGAGTAACCAATATTTAGCAATTAAACCGGTATCTAATACCCAGATGCTACTAGGAAGGTACACATGAATAAAACGTATATCAAATATACTTCTGTTGATGTTGCCAGCCTTCTTATCTAGGCCAGTTCTGCTTCAATGACCGTTCTCCTCATAATAGAAGCACCTAGTCTCGGGTTTGGATTCAACCTTGCGTTTCTTCACTGGAGCGGCAACTGGCTTGCCATTCTTGAAGTTTTCCCTGCTTACCCTTTCCCTTCTTGAAACTAGTGGTTTTACTGACCATCAACACTTGATGCTCCTTCTTGATTTCTACCTTCGCGGTGTCAAACATCGCGAATAGCAAGGGATCATCTACTCCATCCCTGGCATGTTATAGTTCATCACAAAGCTCTAGTAGCTTGGTGGCAGTGTCTTGTAGAACTATATCAATCACTATCTTATCTGGAAGATCAACTCCCACTCGATTCAAGCGATTGTAGCACCCAGACAATCTGAGTACATGCTCACTGATTAAGCTATTCTCCTTCATCTTGCAGGCAAAGAATCTTGTTGGGGGACTCATACCTCTCAACACGGGCACGAGCCTGAAATCCAATTTTAGCTCTTGGAACATCACATATGCTCCATGACATTCAAAACGTATTTGGAGCCTCAATTCTAAGCCATAATGCAAGATGCACTAAACTATCAAGTAGTCATCAGAACGTGCCTGTCAGATGTTCACAACATCCAGAGTCGCCGCTTGAGGGGGTGGCGCACCGAGCGATGCATTAAGGACATAAGTCTTTTCTGTAGCAACTCAGGACAATCCTCTAATCACGGACCTAGTCCGCATAATTGCTACCATCATCTTTCAACTCTATTTTCTCTAGGAACGTATCAAAAACATAGGGGAGATATAGCCCGAGCTAGTGATCTACAACATAATTTACAAAGACACTTTGACTATGTTCATGATAATGAGTTCAATTAATCATATTACTAAAGAACTCCCACTCAAATCAACGTCCCTCAGGTTGTCTAAGTGTGACATGATCCAAATCCACCAACCCAAGTCCGATCATCACGTGAGATGAGGTGGTTTCAATGGTGAACATGTCCATGTTGATCATATCTAGTATATGACTCATGTTCAACCAATAGGCTCTTGTGTTCCGAGGCCATGTATGTACATGCTAGGCTCGTCAAGTTTAAGCCGAGTGTTCCGCATGTGCAACACTGGCTTGCACCTGTTGTATGCGAACGTAGAGTCTATCACTCTCGATCATCACGTGGTGTCTCAAAATGACGAACTTCCGCAACGGTGCACACTCGGGGATAACACAATTTTATCTTGAAATTTTAGTGAGGGATCACCATATAATGCTACCACCGTCCTAAGAATAATAAGTTTCATAAAAGGATTAACATCACATGCAAATCATAAGTGACATGATATGGCCATGATCTTGTGCTTTTGATCTCCATCTTTAAAGCACCAGCATGATCTCCATCGTCACCGGCATGACACCATGATCTCCATCATCTTGATCTCCATCAACGTGTCTCCATCGGGGTTGTCGTGCCCACCATGATTCTACTACTGTTGCTATCGCTTAGCGATAAAGTAAAGCATTACATAGCGCTTAATGATTGACATGCAGGTCATACAATAAATAAAGATGACCCTATGGCTCTTGCCGGTTGCCATACTCATCGACATGCAAGTCGTGATATTCTATACAAAACATGATAATCTCATACATCACATATATCTCATCATGTAATTAGCCATATCATATCACAACATACCCCGCAAGAACAAGTTAGACGTCCTATAATTGTTGTTGCATGTTTTACGTAGCCGCTACGGGTATCTAGCAAGAACGATTCTTACCTACGCAAAACCACAATGGTGATACATAAATTGCTTTTCAACCTTCTCAAGGACCTCATTTGTCAAATCCGATCCAACTAAAGTGGGAGAGACAGACACCCGCCAGCCATCTTTATGAAACAAAGTCACATGCAAGTCGTTGGAACCGGTCTCTCGTACGTGGACGAGTAAGGTTGGTCCAGGCCGCTTCATCCCACAATACAGCTGAATCAAGAAAAGACCATGGGAGGAAGCAATCTGAATATCAACGCCCACAAAATCCTTTGCATTTTACTCGTGATCTCATCTATGCATAGACCTAGCTCTGATACCATTGTTGGGGAATGTTCATGGAAACAAAAAAATTCTTACGCACACACAAGATCTATCCACGGTGATGAGCATCTACGAGAGGGAGAGTGGATCTACATACCCTTGTAGATCGCTAAGAGGTAAGCGTTAAGAAACGCGGTTGATGTAGTCGAACGTATTCGTGATCCAAATTGCTAGCCGTCCCGTGATCTGATCACGATCCGTCCCGCGATCCAATCATGGTCCTTCCGATCTAGCGCCGAACGGACGACACCTCCACATTCAACACTCGTACAGATCGATGACGATCTCCACCTCCTTGATCCAGCAAGCTTGGGTGGAGATGTAGATGAGTTCTCTGGCAACACAACGACATGGCGGCGGTGGTGGTGAACTAATTCGGCAAGGCTTCGCCGAGCTCCGCCGAACTAATCTAGAGGAGAAACGATCTAGAGGAAGAAGTGGGCAGCACGTGGCTATTAGGGTTAGGGCTGCCCTCAAATCCTCTAGTATATATAGGAGGAAGTGAGGGGAGGATGAAACCTCAAAACCTCCACAAGGAGGATTCAGCCGAACCTAGGGGGAAGAGTCCTCCCCCAACTAGGATTCCTCCTCCCACAAGGGAGGTGGAGTCCTGGGAGGACTCCCCAGTTGGTCTTCCTCTCTCCTCTTCGCATGGGCCCTTAGGGGCTGGCTTGCCCAGCCCACTAAGGGATGGTGCGCCACCCCTACGGCCCATGTGGCCCCTCAGAGTGGGTGGCCCCTCCCGATGGACCCCTGGAACCCTCCCTGCACCCTTGGTACACTACCGGTGACGCCCGAACTTTTTCCAATGACCAAAACGGGACTTCCTATATATCAATCTTTAACTCCGGACCATTCGGGATCTCCTCGTGATGTTCGGGATCTCATCCGAGACTCCTAACAACCTTCGGTCACCAACATACATAACTCAATACTACCAAAACGTCACCAAACCTTAAGTGTGCAGACCCTGCGGGTTCGAGAACTATGTAGACATGACCGAGACACCTCTATGGTCAATAACTAATGGCGGGACATGGATGCCCATATTAGTTCCTACATATTTGATACGTATCCATCGTATCTATAATTTTTGATTGTTTCATGCTAATATTCTACAACTTTCATATACTTTTGGCAACTTTTTATACTATTTTTGGACTAACATATTGATCCAGTGCCCAGTGTTAGTTCCTATTTGTTGCATGTTTTTTGTTTCACAGAAAATCCATATCAAACAAAGTCCAAACGCAATTAAAACTTACCGATATTTTTTTGGAATATATGTGATTTTTGGGAAAAAGAATGAACGGAGATGATGCCCGAGGAGATCACAAGCCTACTAGGCGCTACCCACTCCCCTGACCGCGCCTGGCAGGCTTGTGGCCACCCCTTATGTCGGTTGGAGATTTCCTTTTTCTGTAGGGAAAATAGTTTAATAATAAAAATCCCCTCAAAATTTCAGCCCGATCGGATTTACGGATCTCAAGATATTTAAGAAACGGTGAAAGGCCAGAATCTGGTAGTGCAGAAACAGAAGGAAACACACAGAGAAAGATCCAATCTCGGAGGGGCTCTCACCCCTCTGCCACCGTGGAGGCCATGGAACATAGGGGAAACCCTTCTCCCATCTAAGGGGAAGGTCAAGGAAGAAGAATAAGGAGGGGGCTCTCTCCCCCTCTGTCCCGGTGGCACCAGAACGCCGCTGGGGCCATCATCGGGACAACGATCTACTCCAACAACTCCGTCATCTTCACCAACACCTCCGCCACCTTCCCCCATCTATCTATAGCGGTCCACTCTCCCGCAACCCGCCGTACCTTCTACTTGAACATGGTGCTTTATGCTTTATATTATTATACAATGATGTGTTGCCATCCTATGATGTCTGAGTAGATTTTTGTTGTCCTATGGGTTGATTAATGATCATGATTGGTTTGAGTTACATGTTTTATTATTGGTGCTGTCCTATGGTGCTCTACATGTCATGCAAGCGTGAGGGATCCTCGTTGTAGGGTGTTGCAATGTGTTCATGATTTGCCTATGGTGGGTTGCTTGAGTGACAGAAACATAAACCCGAGTAGGTGGGTTGTTGCATATGGGAGTAAAGAGGACTTGATACCTTATAATGCTATGGTTGGGTTTTACCTTAATGATATTTAGTGGTCGCGGATGCTTGCTAGAGTTCCAATCATAAGTGCATACGATCCAAGTAGATAAAGTATGTTAGCTTATGCCTCTCCCTCATATAAAATTGCAACAATGATGACCGGTCTAGTTATCGATTGCCTAGGGACAATTCCACAACTCCTACCACCACTTTTCCACACTCGTTAAACTAACTTAGTTGTTTATTTATCTTATCAGCCCCTAGTTTTTATTTACGTGTTCTTTATTATCTTGCAAACCTAGCCCGTTACACCTACAAAGTACTTCTAGTTTCATACTCGTTCTAGGTAAAGCGAACGTAAAGCATGCGTAGAGTTGTATCGGTGGTCGATAGAAATTGAGGGAATATTTGTGCTAACTTTAGCTCCTCGTTGGGTTCGAAAGTCTTACTTATCAAAAGAGGCTACAATTGATCCCCTATACTTGTGGGTTATCAAGACCTTTTTCTAGCGCCGTTGCCGGGGAGAAATAGTGTAGGGTGAATATTCTCGTGTGCGCTTGTTTGATTTATCACTAAGTATATTTTATTTGTTGTTCTAAGTTGTTCTCTATCTTTAGTTATGGATATGTAACATGAAATACCAAAAAAATAGGTGTACTTGCTACTCATGGAGACGGGGAACCTCCTAAAACCCTCGATGCCCGTTATGTGAAAGATATTATGCACTACTTTAATAATCCTGAGAAAAGCCCATTCAATTATATAATGGGATACACGTTGGATCAACGTGAATACTTTAGGGATTATCGCTTGACTCAAAAAGGGAAACTGTTATGGGATCAAATTCATATGTTGAAATGGTATGCTTGGAATCTATGCTTGAGATATGATATTACTTGTTGCTCTAGGATGAAGGCTAAACACCTTCCCTTTTCATGTAAATTTAATGATAATGAAACCTTGGCTTCTAATGCTAATGATATATATGATTACTATGATGTGGAACAAATAGAAGAGTTTGTTGCTTTTAGGGGTGCTTATGAAATTGAAGCTTTGTTTGAAAAGTATGAAGATTATGATGATGCTATTTACCGATTCCAAAATTTGGCTATGCTTCATTATTGTTATGCCAATTATGAATATAATGCCCATATTGATCAATTTATTGAGAAAGTCTCCGCTATCCAAGAAGAGAATAATATTTTGCAGGAATCTATGGAAGAATAAATTGATGACACTGTGAGCTCATTAGATGAAAAATATGAGGAGGAGAACGAAGAACAAAAGGAGGAAGAGCAGATTAGCTACCCGTGCCCACCTTCTAATGAGAGTAACTCTTCAACTCATACATTGTTTAATTTCCCTTCGTGCTTACCGAAGGATGAATGCTATGATAATTGCTATGATCCCTTGGATTCGTTTGAAATATCCCTTTTTGATGAACTTGATGCTTGCTATTGTTGTGGCCATGATGCCAATATGAATTATGCTTATGAAGATGAACTTGCTATAGTTCCTTATGTTAAACATGAAATTGTTGCTATTGCACCCACACATGATAGTCCTATTATCTTTTTGAATTCTCCCAACTACACATTATTGGAGAAGTTTGCACTTATTAAGGATTATATTGATGGGTTGCATTTTCCTATTGCACATGATGATTTTAATGAATATAATAAGCATGTGCTTGCTGCTCCTACTTGCAATTATTATGAGAGAGGAACTACATCTTCACCTCTCTATGTTTACGATACAATAAAATTGCAAGAAACTACGTATGCTATGCATTGGCCTTTACTTGGTGTGAATGAATTGTTCTTGTATGACATGCCAATGCATAGGAAGAGAGTTAGACTTCGTTGTCACATGATTTATATCACTTTGTGCTCACTACTTAATTACAAATCATTGCTAATTAAAATTGGCTTTGATATACCTTGGGATTCGGGTGGATCCACTACTTGAGCACTTTATGCCTAGCTTAATGGCTTTAAAGAAAGCGCTTCCAGGGAGACAACCCGGAAGTTTTAGAGAGTCATTTTATTCTGTTGTGTGCTCTTATTTAGTTTAAAAACAAAAAAATAAAGTGGGGAACTTAAAACATTTTCAAAAAGAAAAGTGAAAGTGAGAAACACGAGCAACGTTGAAGTGGGGGCTAGCCTTGAACTTTGTTCATGCCCATGGAAACTTTGTGAATCTTGATTACAGAAACTTTCAACAAGAAAAATTATCCTCTTGTACAAATCCATTGTATTATAAAAATAATGTGCCAAGATTTGCCTTTAGGATGATTAAATTGCTTGTTTGATATGTGTTGTGTAGAAACATAAACTTTTGCTGCATTGTTTGAATTCCTATATTTTACTGGAGCGTGCAAAAATTATGTTTTTTTACACAATACTTTTATACAAATTCGTGACCACGTACTAAGTGTTCAGAATTTTTGGAGTTACAAAAGTATGGTGAATGTTCAGATTACTACAGACTATCCTGGTTTTGATAGATTCTATTTTTGATGCATTGTTTTGCTCGTTTTGATGAAACTATCGATTGTATCAGTGGTATAAGCCTTGAAAAAGTTCTATTACGATAGCTACAATGTAAATAAAATATGAATTGGTTGGCAACAATACTTAAAGTGGTAATTTGTTTTGTTATACTAACGTATCTCACGAGAGTTTTATTAAGTTTTGTGTGATTGAAGTTTTCAAGTTTTGGGTGAGATCATGATGGATGAAGGAATAAGGAGTGTAAATAGACTAAGCTTGGGGATGCCCAAGGCACCCCAAGGTAATATTCAAGGACTGCCAAGAAACTAAGCTTGGGGATGCCCCGGAAGGCACCCCCTCTTTCTTCTAACAACCATCGGTAATTTTACTTGGAGATATATTTTTATTCATCACTTGATATGCCTAAATATTGGAGCATCGTGTGCTTTTTTCTTTTTCTTTTATTAATGCACCATGCTGGTATGAGAAAGTCCTTGGTTGATTTATAGAAGGCTCTTTGCACCTCACTTATATCTTTTGAGTATGGCTTTATAGAATGCTTCATGTGCTTCACTTATATCATTTGAATTTGGATTGCCTGTTTCTCACACATAGAAAACCGCCATTTGTAGAATGCTCTTTTGTTTCACTTATATTTGTTAGAGCAAGGGCATATCTTTTGTAGAAAGAATTAAACTCTCATGCTTCACTTATATCTTTATAGAGAGTTAACAGGAGTTGGTCATTCACATGGTTAGTCATAAAATCCTACATAAAACTTGTAGATCACTGAATATGATGTGTTTGATTCCTTGCAATAATTTTGCGATATAACGATGGTGATATTAGAGTCATGCTAGTGAGTAATTGTGGATTGGTAGAAATACTTGTGTAAAGGTTTGTGATTCCCGTAGCATGCATGTATGGTGAACCGTTATGTAAGGAAGTCGGAGCATGATTTGTTTATTGATTGTCAACCTTTGTGTGAGGGCCGGGAGCGCACGATGGTTAACTCCTACCAACCTATCCCCTAGGAGCATGTGTCTAATACTTTGCTTCGATGACTAATAGACTTTTGCAATAAGTGTATGAGTTCTTTATGACTAATGTGAGTCCATGGATTATACGCACTCTCACCCTTACACCTTTTCTAGCCTTTCTAGTATCGCGCAACTTTCGCCGGTGCATTAAACCCACCATATATCCTCCCTCAAAACAGCCACCATACCTATCTATTATGGCATTTCCGCAGCCACCCCGAGATATATTTCCATGCAACTTCCAGCGTTCCATTTCTTATGACATGCACATCATTTTCATATTGCTTTGCATGATCGTAAGATAGATAGCATGATGTTTTCATGGCTTGTCTGTTCTTTGATGTCAATTGCTATGCTAGATCATTGCATATCCTGGTACACCGCCGGAGGCATTCACAGAGAGTCATATTTTGATCTAGATATCGAGTTGTAATTCTTGAGTTGTAAGTAAATAAAAGTGTGATGACCATCATTATTAGAGCATTGTCCCATGTGAGGAAAGGATGATGGAAGCTATGATCCCCTCACAAGTTGGGATGAGACTCCGGACTTTATCAAAAATAAAAGAGGCCAGCGAAGCCCAAATAAAAAAAAGAGGCCTTAGATTCCCTCCAAAAAAAGATGAGGGAAAAGAGAGAAGGGACAATGCTACTATCCTTTTTCCACACTTGTGCTTCAAAGTAGCACCATGATCTTCATGATAGAGAGTCTCCTATTTCGTCACTTTCATATACTTGTGGGAATTTTTCATTATATAACTTGGCTTGTATATTCCAATGATGGGCTTTCTCAAATTGCCCTAGGTCTTCATGAGCAAGCAAGTTGGATCCACACCCACTTAGTTTCTTGTAGAGCTTTCATACACTTATAGCTCTAGTGCATCCATTGCATGACAATACCTACTCACTCACATTAATATCTATTAATGTGCATCTCCATAGCCCATTGATACACCTAGTTGATGTGAGACTATCTTATCCTTTATCCTCACAACCTCCACCATATTCTATTCCACCTATAGTGTTATATCCATGGCTCACGCTCATGTATTGCATGAGAGTTGAAAAAGTTTGAGACATAAAAGGTGTGAAACAATTGCTTGACTTGTCATGGGGGTTGTGCATGATATAAATACTTTGTGTGGGGAAGATGGAGCAAAGCCAGACTATATGATATTGTAGGGATAACTTTCTTTTGCCATTATATTTTGAAGAGATGCAATTGCTTTATTGGTATGCTTGAAGTATTATTGTATTAATGTGAAATGATAGACTATTGATTTGAGTCACTTGTGTCTTAATATTCATGCCATGATTAGATTATATGAACAAGATTATGCTAGGTAGCATTCCACATCAAAAATTATCCTTTTTATCATTTACCTACTCGAGGACGAGCATGAATTAAGCTTGGGGATGCTGATACGTCTCCGTCATATCTATAATTTTTGATTGTTTCATGCCAATATTCTACAAATTTCATATACTTTTGGCAACTTTTTATACTATTTTTGGGACTAACATACTGATCCAGTGCCCAGTGCCAGTTCTTGTTTGTTGCATGTTTTTTGTTTCGTAGAAAATCCATATCAAACAAAGTCCAAACGCGATAAAAACTTACGGAGATTTTTTTGGAATATATGTGATTTTTGGGAAAAAGAATGAATGCGAGACGATGCCCGAGGAGGTCACAAGCCTGGTAGGTGCGGCCCACCCCCCTGGCCGCGCCTGGTAGGCTTGTGGCCACCCGTTAGGTTGGTTGGAGCTGTCCTTTTGCCGCAAATAAGATATTTTTATAATAAAAATCCCCTCAAAATTTCATCCCGATCGGAGTTACGGATCTCCGGATATTTAAGAAATGGTGAAAGGCCGGAATCTGGGAGCGCAAAAACAGAAGGAAACCAAGAGAGATCCAATCTCGGAGGGGATCTCGCCCCTCTGCCGCCATGGAGGCCATGGACCAGAGAGGAAACCCTTCTCCCATCTAGGGGGAAGTTCAAGGAAGAAGAATAAGGAGGGGGGCTCTCCCCCCTCTCCCCCGGTGGCACCGAAACGCCGTCGGGGCCATCATCCTGAAAGCGATCTACTCGAACAACTCCGCCATCTTCACCAACACCTCCATTGCGTTCCTCCATCTATCTACAACGGTCCACTCTCCCGCAACCTGCTGTACCCTCTACTTGAACATGGTGCTTTATGCTTCATGTTATTATCCAATGATGTGTTGCCATCCTATGATGTCTAAGTAGATTTTTGTTGTCCTATGGGTTGATTGATGATCATGATTGGTTTGAGTAGCATGTTTTATTATTGGTGCTGTCCTATGGTGCTCTCCGTGTCGCGCAAGCGTGAGGGATTCTCACTGTAGGGTGTTGCAACGTGTTCATGATTCGCCTATGGTGTGTTGCTTGAGTGACGGAAGCATAAACCCGCCTAGGTGGGTTGTTGCATATGGGAGTAAAGAGGACTTGATACCTTATAATGCTATGGTTGGGTTTTATCTTAATGATATTTAGTGGTTGCGGATGCTTGCTAGAGTTCCAATCATAAGTGCATATGATCCAAGTAGAGAAAGTATGTTAGCTTAAGCCTCTCCCTCATATAAAATTGCAATAATGATGACCGGTCTAGTTATCGATTGCCTAGGGACAATTCCACAACTCCTACCACCACTTTTCCACACTCGTTAAACTAACTTAGTTGTTTCTTTATCTTATCGGTCCCTAGTTTTTATTTACGTGTTCTTTATTTTCTTGCAAACCTAGCCCGTTACACCTACAAAGTACTTCTAGTTTCATACTTGTTCTAGGTAAAGCGAACATTAAGCATGCGTAGAGTTGTATCGGTGGTCGGTAGAACTTGAGGGAATATTTATTCTACCTTTAGCTCCTCGTTGGGTTCGACACTCTTACTTATCGTAAGAGGCTACAACTGATCCGCTATACTTGTGGGTTATCAATATTCTACGAAGATATTTATCGGTTGAACCTCTATGTCAAGGATTCAGTTAATCCCGTATGTTGTTCCCTTTATTCTTCGGTATGGTACTTGCCCGAGATTCGATCATGGTATCTCCATACCTAGTTCAATCTAGTTAGCGGAAAGTCTCTTTACTCGTTCTGTAATACAACATCCCATGGCTAACTCTTTGGTCACTTTGCTTGCAAGGCTCATTATGATGTTCTATTACCGAGTGGGCCCTGAGATACCTCTCCGTCACACGGAGTAACAAATCCTAGTATTGATCCATGCCAACCCAACAGACACCCTCAGAGATACCTATAGAGCACCTTTATAGTCACCCAGTTATGTTGCGATGTTTGATACACACAAGGTACTCCTCTGGTGTCAGTGAGTTGCATGATCTCATGGTCATAGAAACAGATACTTGACATGCAGAAAACTATAGCAATAAACTGACACGGTCATATGCTATGTTTATAGTTTGGCTCTTGTCCATCACATAATTCTCCTAATGATGTGATCCCGCTATCAAATGACATCTCATGTCCATGGCTAGGAAACCTTGACCTTCTTTGATCAACGAGCTAGTCTATTAGAGGCATACTAGGGACATGGTGTTGTCTATGTACCCACACATGTATCTAAGTTTCCGATAAATACAATTCTAGCATGGATAATAAACGATTATCATGAACAAGGAAATATGATAATACTAATTTATTATTGCATCTAGGGCATATTTCCAATAGAAGTCATGAACAAGCTTCTCAAATCACTCGACAGTTCCTTTGGTACTCTCGCACTCATGATCCAAGAGCGCCCTGACTTCAAGAGTTTGGATCCCGCCGACATTCTTGAGAGGTTGAACACCCATGAATTCCAACAAGCTAAGAAGAGGGATATCTACGGACCCATCTACAGTCGCTCCCGTGCCTTGAAGGTCAAGGTCGTGTCCTCATCTGAAGACGACTCTGAGCGCAGTTCTGATGGTGCTGAAGACTTTGGAAAAGAACTTGCTCTATTTGTCAGGAAATTCTAGAAGTTTTCCAAGTCAAAACGCTATGCAAAATCCGCAAAGCGCGATTCCAAGAGGTCGGGTGAAATGTCTTCAAAGGACAGCAAGAAACAAACCTGTCACAAGTGCAAGAAAGCTGGTCACTTCATTGCCGGTTGTCCTCGATGGGAAAGGGAATCCAAGAAGAAGAGCAAGGACTATGACTCAGATGACAATAAGAAGAAGAAGTATGCAAAGTCTTCATCACATAAGAAGAGTTCATCTGGCAAAGCACACGCCTTCATCGGAAAGGAGATGGATTCACATTCTGAGTCTGGCTCTGAGGCTAAGGAAGCATCTGGGGAGGAATTTGTCACTGAAGTAGTAGGACTGGCAATGGCTTCGGCATATCTCTCCACCTCTATCTTCGAACCCGAAGATAATGGCTCCTTCTTCCACACCGAAGCCAGTGATGATGATGCTACTCCTGCCTACTGCTTCATGGCAAAAGCCTCCAAGGTATCCTCAAAACCCTCACGTCATGGCTCCGAATCTGAAGCTGAATCCGATAATGACCTGAAACCAAGCTATGGTAGGCTTATAAATATTGCCACCAAGCAACAAAGTGCCATGGAGAAAATGCAAACCACTCTAGATAAAAGTGATGACCTGTTACATGAAGAAATGAGTCTGAACGAAACTATGACTGAAGACATGCGTAGTCTTTGTTCGAGGTTCGAGGATCTCCAAAGTCATCATGATGCCCTCTCTACTGATCATGAGAAGCTTTCTCTTGAATATCTTCAGAAAAAGATTGATCTTGAGAAGTTGAGGGAAGCTCATGATGACCCACGGAAGGAAAACGACTCACTCCTAGCAGAGCAGATCAGTACCACTCAGGATGAATTTGATGCTCCATGCTTAAAATGTCTTGCTCGTGAAGCTAATGATTCAACTGCTGATTTTTTTTTGAGAATGCTTTATCTTTAACTATATCTATGGCACCTAACTCCTGCTCTGAGTAAGCCATCGCTATCACTGATGACAATGACAGGTTGAAGGCATTGCTTGAAACTGGCATGTACAAGAGTCTGAAAGGACATCCGATTCTTTGTGATGTCCTGAAGAAGACTATCCTGAACAAAAACCCTAGGAAATAGGGTGTGGGTTTTGAAAGGAACCTCAATGTTGATGGATCCTACCGGACACCTAAGCAGTACCCCAAAACCACATGGGTTGCTGCAAAAGGTCCTTCAGTTGACCCTTCCACATTATCTGGCTTTAACTATGCGAAGCCTCTCATTATCGATGAATACTTTGATTCCAACTATAAACTTTTCAAGTGCCAAAATGGTGAAGTGTTTGCCAGGTTTATTGGTACTAACTGCAGGAGTGGTTCTCCCATGAAGAAGATCCAGGTTCCCAAAAGTCTTGTTGAGACACTTCGCATGAATGTCTTAACTACATCTCCCAAGAAGAATAAAAACTCTAGATCAATGTCTTCGAGAAGACATATGTATTCATATGGTTACACTAACCACTCTGTTTCACAGGAAAAGACTCAGATGACTCATGAATATGTGCACTGTGGCATGAACTGCTATGTTCATCCAACCAAGAATTTCTCTGCCTACTCATTTGAGTATACTAACCCTACCGTGAAACGTGCTATTAGGGCATCTTTGCCTAAATTATCTGATGTTGCTTTATGTCTGATTTCTTCTAAGCCACCCCTTCGCATGTGGGTGGTTAAGAAGAACTAATATCTTCATGCAGCATCGGGTCTCCAGATGGGATGAAGCCTATCTCGAAGATTATCTCTAGAGACCCGAAAACAATCTTGTCTGGACGCAATATAATCAATGCAAATGTTATCAATCATATCATCCAAAATGTCTTCATTCAATCATGCATTCAAATATCTTCATCAATGCATGTTACCGTTGCATGCCTTGGTGAACTATACTAATTCTCAATGCAGGAAGACACATCCAATCCCACTGAATGGATCGTGGATAGTGGATGCACCAGTCACATGCCTGGTGATCGAAGCCTATTGATGGAGCAAACTCTTCGACCTCCAACAAAAGACCACATCGTCTTTGCTGACAAGAGCAGCAATAAAGTATTGGGGCTAGGTAGAGTTGCTATGTCAAGGGACCAGCACATGGAAAACGTCATGCTTCTCGAATCCCTTGGTTACAACTTGATGTTTGTCTCAATGCTTTGTGACTTAGATATGCTCGTCATATTTGATAAATTTCGGTGTGTGGTACTAATGGCCTCTGACAAACCAAAGTCTTCGATGATTTTTGAAGATGTGATCTGTACATGGTAGACTTCTCTGCAGGACCACAAGTTGCCTCATGTATTCTAGCAAAAGCTTCGGAATGCTAGCTATGACATAGAAGACTAGGACATACTGGGATGAGGAACTTACACACACTCACCAACAAGAAACTTATCATTGGCGTCGAGGGTGTCAAGTTTAAGAAGGACCACTTCTGTGGTGCTTGTGAAGCCGGGAAGATGACCAGGGCCAAACATCCCTCAAAGACAATCATGACGACCACTCGTCCCTTCGAGCTACTACATACGGACTTATTTGGCCCTACTCACTATTCCACCTTCTCTACCACTTCAAATCTACATATCTTCGTAATTGTTGATGACTATTATCGATTCACTTGGGTGCATATCATTCTTTACAAAACAGAAGTGCGGGATGTCTTCAGGCGCTTTGCAAATAGGTGTATGAACAACTACAACATCAAGATCAAGCACATAAGGATTTCCAATGGCACTGAATTCAAGAACACATGCCTGGATACCTATCTTGATACTCTTGGCATCACTCATGAGTTCTCTGCTCCATACACTCCTCAGCAGAATGGCGTCATGGAGTGAAAGAACAGAACTCTCATTGAGATGGCCCGCACCATGCTTGATGAGTACAAGACACCTCAGAAGCTATGGCCCAAATCCATTGATACTGCATGTCACATCATCAACAGAGTATATCTTCACAAGTTCTTTAAGAAAACATCATATGAGCTTGTCACCGGTAAGAAACCCAATGTAAGTTATTTCAAAGTCTTCGGTGCAAGATGTTGGATAAGAGATCCACACCACACTTAAAAATTTGCACCGAAAGAACATGACGGTTTCATGCTTGGTTATGGAAAGGATTCTCACACCTACAGGGTCTTCAACACTTTCCACAACAAAGTTGTTGAAACTATAGACGTGCGTTCCAATGAAACTAATGGCTCGCAAAGAGAGCACCTACCTCCTGTGCTAGATGAACCACCACCTAATGAAGCAATCAGACCGATGGGCACTGGAGAAATTGTGCGTGAGGAACCAGATGTTGAAGAAGTCGTTATTCCTCCATCCACCCAACGCAAAGACAATGCTGAACTTGAAGACATTGCTGCTAATGAAGACAATGCTCAATAGCCAAAACAAAGTCTTCACCCTGCTCATCCACGTGTGGCTAATGAATTTCAAATTGAGAGAATGCTAGACAACATAAATGCATCAGGTCCACTCACTCGCTCAAGGGCTACTCAATTGGCTAACTTTTATGGGCATTTGCTGTTGTATATATCACAAAGCCCACCAAAGTAGATGAAGCTTTCAAGGAATTAGAATGGATTCAATCCATGCAAGAAGAGCTTCACCAGTTCGAGCTAAACATTGTGTGGGAGATCGTGAAGCGTCCTGATCCAAGGAAGCACAACATAATTGGTACCAAGTGGATCTTTCGCAACAAGCAAGATGAGTCCGACCAAGTCATCAGAAACAAGGCTTGACTTGTGGCCCAAGGTTACACACAGGTCGAGGGTATCGACTTCGGTGAAACCTTTGCACCTGTTGCTAGACTCGAAGCCATTCGCATACTACTTGCTTATGCTAACCATCATGACATATGCTTATATCAAATGGTTGTCAAAAGTGTATTTCCCAATGGTAAGATTGAGGAAGAAGCATATGTTTCTCAACCTCTAGGGTTTGAAGACCCAAAGCATCCTGACAAAGTCTACAAGCTCAACAAGGCACTCTATGGTCTCAATCAAGCACCGAGAGCTTGGTATGACACACTCAAGGAGTCCTCAAGAAGAAATGCTTCAAACCTAGTTCACTCGATCCCACTCTCTTTACTAAATCCTATGATGGTGAACTATTTGTATGTCAAATATATGCGGATGACATTATCTTCAGTTGTACTAACAATAAATACAGTGATGAGTTTGCCTTTATGATGCAAGATAAGTATCAAATGTCGTTTATGGGAGAACTAAAATTCTTCCCAGGGCTTAAAATTCAACAACAACCCAATGGAATCTTCATATCTCAGGAGAAATACCTCAAGAAATTTGGCATGAATGAAGCCAAAGGTTACAAGACGCCAATGCCTACCAATGGTCACCTCTGCACTGACGAAAATGGTAAAGATTTCGATCAGAAGGTATATCACTCCATGATTGGGTCTTTATTGTATCTATGTGCATCTAGGCCAGATATAATGCTTAGTGTTTGCATGTGCGCTGATATGTCTCCAACGAATCTATAATTTATGAAGTATTCATACCATGTTTACAATAATTCTATATGATTTTATTAGAACTAACCCGGACTGACGCTGTTTTCAGCAGAACTACCATGGTGTCGTTTTTTGTGGAGAAATATAAGTTCTCGGAATGGGCTGAAAATTTAGTATGGTTTTTTTGTGGACCAAAAGAGACCCCTGAAGCATTGAGCTGGGCCAGAAGAGCCATGAGGAGGCGACAAGCCTGCGAGGCGTGGCCAGGGGGAATGGCCACGCCTAGCATGCTTGTGACTCCTCGTGCCCCCCCCTTGAAGTGAGATCGACGCCAAAAATTCCTGTAAATCTAGAAACCACTAAAAAGAAACCTAGATTAGGAGTTCCATTGCCGCACACCTCTAGAGCCACGAAAACCAATCTTGGCCCTCTCCGGTACCCTGCCGGAGGGGGTCACCATCACCGGAGGCCATCTTCATCGTCCTGGAGGGGCCATCTACACCATGGAGGCCAAGGACCAGAACGAGAACCTCTCCCCACAAAGAAGGGATTCCATGAAGAAGGAAGCACAAGGGGGAGAACCTCTCCCCCTCTCTCCCGGTGGTGCCGAAGTGCCATCAGGGGAACCATCGCCACAGTGATCGTCTTCATCAACATCATCTTCTTCATCACCATCCTCATCTCCTTTTAGCGGTCCACTCTCCCGCACCCCGCTGTAATCACCTACTTGAACATGGTGCTTTATGCTACATATTATGATCCAACGATGTGTTGCCATCCTATGATGTTTTGAGTAGATTACTTTTGTCCTTTGGGTGGATTGATGATCTAGATTGGTTTGAGTTGTATGTTTATTTTGGTGCTGTCCTATTGTGCCTTCTGTGCCGCGCACACATGAAGGATTCCCGCTGTAGGGTGTTGCAATACGTTCATGATTCACTTATAGTGGGTTGCTTGAGTGACATAAGCATAAACCCGAGTAAGGGGGTTGTTGCGTATGGGATAAAGGGGACTTGATGCTTTAATGCTATGGTTGGGTTTTACCTTAATGATCTTTAGTAGTTGCAGATGCTTGCTAGAGTTCCAATCATAAGTGCATATGATCCAAGTAGAGAAAGTATGTTATCTTATGCCTCTCCCTCATATAAAATTGCAATGATGACTTCCGATCTTGTTAACAATTTCCTAGGATAATTCTGCACACCGACCCATCATTATTCCACACTCGCTATTTGTAATATATTGTAATATTGTGTTAACAACAACTATTTCAATATTTTAGTTCTCCGATATCATGCAAAGCTATCCTCTTCATACCCACAACGTAGTTTTATTTCTCGTTTCTAGATGGAAGCAAACGTTCGGTGAACGTAGAGTCGTATCGGTGGCAGATAGGACTTGAGAGAATATTGATCTTACCTTTATCTCCTTGTGAGTTCGACACTCCATACTTATCACTTCCACCTTTGGAAATTGCTACGATGATTCCTTGCACTTGGGGATTATCATGCGCCCGATTTCAAGCGGCACCAAAGGAGTCGCATCACCTAGCAGTGAAGTAAATACTTCGATATCTTGCTCACACCCGAACGCTAGGATTATGGTATCCAAAGGGTTCAAAGTTTGAGCTCATTGGCTACTCAGACTCTGAATTTGCTGGCGACAGAGTAGATTGCAAGTGTACATCAGACACATGTCACTTTCTGGGATGATCTCTTGTGTCTTGGTATTCGAAGAAGCAGAACTGTGTATCACTCTCCACTGCCGAAGCCGAATACATAGCTCCTGGCGCATGCTGCACTCAGCTTCTCTGGATGAAGCAGACTCTCAAGGACTACAACATCAACCTCAAGCATGTACCTCTCTACTGCGACAATGATTGTGCAATCAAGATCTCCTACAACCCAGTACAACATTCGAAGACGAAGCATATTTAGATACAACATCATTTTCTTCGAGATCACATGATGAAAGGCGACATCAACATCAAGCATGCTCACAATGAAGATTAGTTGGCAGATATCTTAATGAAGCCTTTGGATGAGAAGAGATTTTGCAAGTTGTGGTGTGAGCTAAATATCTTAGAATCCTCAAATTTCCTTTGAATGGGAATACATCCTAACGCCTATGCATGATGATGACTTTGATGCACAACACACGAAGTAACGTATATATTCAACTAATGAAGACTTACAATCTGAGTGTGAATACATTAACGAAGAATATGACTTCAGAGTGCCACAATAATTGCGCGCCGTGTCCGGGTCAAACATTCTTATACGGTGGGTAACGCCACCAACCAAACTCGAAGACATTGCTTTTATATTTACTACTCACATGTCTTCAAGAAACTAAGTTTATCTTTGAATCAAATTCTTATTTCTTCAAAGATTGCACGTGTGTTTTTGTTAAATATTCCTTGCATATCTACATTTGGATTGGAGCTCTGTCCTATACATCATTTGTCCTATAGCTATATCTTCAACTTTTCCTAAGCAAATGTGATCGGACCCAACATTCTCATCTATTCTTACCTCGTCTAACTCTATTCTAATCCAGTCATATGCATTCTATATTGACACGTGTTGGTTCTCTCCCACTGAATCCTTGTCAGTCGAAGACAAATACAACCAATTGCTTAAATTCTCAAATCTCAACTGTCCCCGTGTTTTTAGCAACAACTCCCGCGTTGCCGCTTCGATTATGGTAGTGGGACCGTCAAGGTGTGTTGCATGTTTGCCACGTGTCCCACTTAAGCCGAAGAGTCCGGGGCATATCCGTCCAAATGGTTCGGATGTCTCCATCCTTCTAAATACAAGTGCCTCGGTTCAATTATTACTCTCCATTTCCTCTGCCGCCCACGTGCTCCAAACCCTAGCTCCGTCGCTGGATTCCATCGCCGCCAGAGACGAAGTGCTTAGCTGTCATGACCTCTTCGACGTTGTACTCACACTGGCCGCGAACATCTCCATCCCACCGCCGCCGTAGGTGTCTGCCTCCACCAAGTTAGGGTGAGGTAGATCGAACTTCTCGGCATCCCCACCTCGTCGTGCTGTTCTTCGTGTTCTTCACCGCTGTAAATAAATCACTATTTTTACTGCTTGTTTGATCTGTAAATTTTACCACATATATTCGTTTTGCTATTTTCCACCTTTTTCTCAACAGCATCCAGATCTAGATCTCTGTTTGCCTAATACTTTCACTTTCTGGTCTAAAGTGGGTTGATTTCTCACTTGTACAAATTCTTGGACTTGTACAAATTTGAAACCACCATATTCTCTATAAAAGTGAATGTCTTCGGTAAACAAGGTCAATGTCTTCAAAACACTGTTTTATATTCTGAGAATGCATATGGCCTCTCCTCTTCCCTCGCATCTCTAACTCTTTCATAGGTACATGTCTGCAGCAGAATCGCTTGGATCTCATAGTCTGAATTCATTTGCAAACTACCCACAGATACATGTGGAATCACCCGGTGTGTGTTCCCATTTGCGCACACACCTGAAGCCTTTGCCGAAGCCAATGGCTAAGGATAAATCATCCAAGAAGGGCGGTCGGAAGAAACGCAAGAATACTACCAAAGATCTTCCCCCAGAGATGTATGACCAATACAAGTCTGATGATGAAGAAACTTATGCACAACGCAAGAATCAAATCCAATGGGTTCGAAGATATTGGCTGGACAAGTGGTTTAGATATCAGTTTGTCAGAGATGAGTATGCTGTGAAAAATGCTGAGAAGGCACCCTAGACATATATCATCTATAAAAATCTTCATCCAAAGACCGAAGCTGAAGCAAGAAAGATTGGGTTCTTCCCATGCATGGTAAAGCCCCAAATGCCAAGCAACCCATATCCATCCAGCATTCTTGGCTACCCCGAACTTGCTGAGTCCGACTCTGAGGAAGATGATGAAGAGAACCCTCCAGCTCCAAAATCGAAGCCTTCCAAGAAGTCAAAGGCTTCAAAGCAAAAAGCTTCAACCACCCTCAAGCCTGATGACTCTACACCTCAAGCTTCACGATCACCCTCTGTTGAGCTAGAAGAGCCCGAGGAAGAAAGATCGCCTTCGCAGGCGAATGAAAAGGAAAGATGTTGCTGCTAGAGGATGCAGACCCATAGTCTCATTGATGTATGTAGCCAATATGATTGAACTGTCTGATGACAAGTTTGACGATGAAGCCTTAGCTCGGCTCATCTAGTAGAAAGAAGAGGAAGCCAAGCATCCCAAAGACTTACCTCTCTTCGACCCTGCCATTTTTGAACACTTCATTGATGAATGGTTTGTTGATCCCCGCCTCATGATTGACGCCCTCCAACTTACAATTGAACTGAGTGTCACCTTTCAAGGGCTTGTGAATGAGGAACTGACTGTGGCTCAGAAAGCCAAACAGATGAAAACAAAGATCAGCCATGAAAAAGATCTCTTCAAGAAGAATGTGCACAGGCTCACATCCCCTCAAATTCAAGGATATCAGCTGATGATGACAGATCTCAAGGCTGAGTTTGAAAAGCGGTGTGAAGCTGTCAAAGGCTCCCTAGCGCGTCTCAAGAGGAAGGTTGTCGTCATGGTTCAAGCCCATAACAACATGCTGAAGAGGAAGGCTCTTGGTCAGCCTGCCCTTGATCCCGCAATCATTGAACGCTCCAAGCAAGCTCCAATGTCTTCGGATCAGACAACTCCAGCAAGGTGTGCACCCCGCGACACTGTCTTTCCTGCTGGCTCAGCCAGCCCAAGGACTCGTCCCTCTGCCACTGCTACCTCAAGCAAGAAGACTAAGCAGTCTAAAGCTGATGCCAAAAAGCACAAGCGCGCTGCACCTACTGAAGCTCCACCCTCTTCACCACCGAAGAGTAAGAAATGTACGATGAAAAGTAGGTCTAGAGGGGGGGGGGGTGATTAGACTACTTGACCAAATAAATGTATGCTTTTTCCCAATTTTAATTCTTGGCAAGTTTTAGCATTCATAACATATCAAGTACACCCTACACATGCAAGCCTAAGAGTATAACAGCGGAAAGTAACAATAAGCATCAATGAAAGGATAGGGTAGGAGGATCAAACGCAATTGTAGACACGATGATTTTTCCCGTGGTTCCGATAGGTGGTGCTATCGTACATCCACGTTCATGGAGTGTTCAACCCACAGAGGGTAACGGTCGCAAGAGTCCACGGATGGCTCTACCCATGGAGGGTTCCACTAAGAAGCAACCTTGACTATACCATGACGACCTACGTCCATGGAGGACTAGCCTTACTCCGCGTAGATCTTCATGAAGTAGGCGATCTCCTTGAACTTAAAAACTTCTTGGTTCACTCCACAACACGAAGTAGGAGGCTCCCAAGCAACACCTAACCAATCTAGGAGGCACCATCCTCCAAAAGGTAATAGGCTCGGTAATGACAATGAACTCCTTGCTCTTGTGCTTCAAGATAATAGACTCCTCAACACACAGTGACTCTCTCACAGATTTGGCTTGGTAGAAGAGATGGGATTGGTGGAAAGCAACTTGGGGAGGCTAGAAATCAAGATCCATATGGTTGGAGTGGAAGATCTTGACCTCAACACAAGGGTAGGTGGTTCTCTCTCAGAAAATCAGTAGGTATGAGTGGGGAACTGTTCTGAGTGCTTCTCTCGCGAGTGGGTGGTGGTGAAGGGGCATATATAGGCATCCCCAAAAATCCAACCATTACACACAAAATGACCAACTCGGTGAAACCGATGTGTTAATCTCGGTTGTACCGAAGTGAACGAAAGGTGGCAACTTTTGAATCTCGGTGAGACCGATATAGGAAACTCGGTTGCACCGACAAGGTGACCAACGGTCAGAATTTCCAAACTCGGTGACGCCGATTCAACATTCTCGGACGGACCGAAAGTGTGAACTTGCATAATAGAAAGTTGGCAACCCAACTCGGTGGCACCGAAAGCAGTGTCGGATGCACCAAAGTGGCTAGAGTTTGGCTGAGTCTGTCTAGGGTTTGGAATCGGTGGCACCGGGATAGGAAAGTTGGTTGCACCGATTTTGCATGTTTGTCTAGAGACAGACTTTGGTGGGAGAGTTTGTGGATGTTTTTGGTGTCTATTACTTGTGCACGTATGAGCATATTGTTCACCAACAAAACCTTACCCCCTTTTAATAGTATTGGCTTTCCTATGGACTCAAAGTGATTTCTCACAAATGTAAAATGTAGAGTCCTCTTGCTTGAAGCTTGGCCAACCTATTTCCTTGAATCTTGGGATAGTTCCACAATCTCCTCAATCCTTTTGCCATCCCTATCATTGAACTTGTCCTGAAATATACTTGGTGGAAACATTAGTTCAATGACCCATATGTTATTATTAATTACCAAAACCACCAAGGGAGCAAATGTGCTTTCAATCTCCCCTTTCGGTAATTGATGACAATATATAGATCAAAGCTTCGACAAAGATATAATCAATGAATATAATCGTCGCTTTGAGAAGTATGTGATAAGCAAGAGCTCCCCCTAAATTTGTGCATTATTTTAAATTTTCATTTGAATGCAAATGCACAATCGATTAGGTACATGGGTCACTTATTACATGTCACATACCACTTGGTGGTGTGTGAGAATAATTAGAATGAACATCATAGCAAAACACAATCAAGCAAAAATGAATGATCATCACACAAGCATTAAGATGATAGGAAATAGTAACATCACACATTAAATCGTATGATCAAACATCATCAAACGTGTATCACAAGCAACCAAAAGTGTATCACGGCAACCAAAAGCAATTGTTTTTGAAAACAAGCAACAAACACCAAACGCTCTATTAATCAAAGCCTAAAGATCTATATACACTTCTCCCCCTTTGGCAACAAGTTACCAAAAAGTTCAAAGGCATATATCTAAGTGTTCTTGGGCTGATCTCCTCTGGTTGTTGATGAAGGAGTCGAGAGAACAGCGTCGGTGAAGATCTCTGCAGATGTCATGGATGGATCTGGAGTAGATACTGGAGGTACTGGAGCTGATGGAGCAGGTGTTGTGCTGACAGTAGCAGGAGCTGATGAAGAGGGCCTCAAGTCTGGTGCAGGCACTGTAGCTGATCTAGCCTAAGTAGTGAACTGTGTGCTCGGCCTGAGAGGTGATCCATCGTCGTCATCATCATCATCATCATCATCATCGTCATCATCATCATAAGAAGTAGAAGAGACCCGAGGAATGTGCACTGAGTCAACTTCCTTCTGAAGCTCTATAACTGTCTTCGACAACTTGTCCACCTTATCACCAAGAGTCTTGATCCTTGTCTCAAAGATCCTCACGAGACTGTTCTGGTTGTCCAGAATCCCCTTGATATCCTTCTGCATGCCCTGAACTGCTAAGATCAAAAGATCCATTTGCTTGTTTCTGGATTTGGGGGCTTGAGCACTAGCAGCTCGAACTGCTTCTGCCTCTGCCTGTGCTGTAGCAGATGTGGGATGATCTGGGTCCATCACCGCAACATTATCCTCGAGTTCTGGCTGTAGGGGCAGATGTGGATGAACTAGAGCAAATATGTGCTTCTCCAACTAAGAGTTGATAAGCATCTGGATGTAGGGTGCATAGCAGCAAGAGCGCTTTTGATCAGCCGCAACCCTCTTGATTGTCTCAACAATCAAATCCATAACTCTAATCCTGGTATGTCCATCAAGGTGGATCAACATGTTATTGGAGTAGCTTCGGATCATCTGATCATCTCCTGACTTGGGCATCAAGGTATGCCTCAGAATAGTGTTCATGGTACGGAGGCCTACTTGCAGATAGTAGATGAATCCTAGCTTGTGAGATTGCACTTTGTGTGCGGGGATAGGAGTATACATATCCTTCATGACATTGTGACTCGCCTTGGAATCTAAGTATACATCCAGATCACCATCCTGAGCTTCTGGAACTACTAGAAGTGCAACCCACTCCTCAACAGTGGATTCATACCTTGCTCCTTCAGTCATCCATACAATTCTACCATCTCCGTAGAAATGTGTAGTGGAGTAGAATTGCATGATCATCTGATCGTTCCATGCAGTAAGCTCTCTGCCAATGAACTCATCCAGACCAATGCAGTGGAAATTATCTTGGACACTTGAAAAGTAGTCCTCATTCTCCTTAATGAATTTACAATCAACATATCTCATATCGCTAACAGCTGGGCTATTGTCTAGCAACACTGTCTCATAAAAGTCATGTTGCTCTCTGGTGTAGAACCTGTAGTCAACAATAGCGTTCTTCCTCTGGGCATAAGGATCTATAGCTCTCCAAGCTCTGAATCCCGAGTCTTTCCTCTTCTTCATATCTTTAGCAACTAAGTGCCTGACATCATGTACTGGAAGATGTGGTCTGAGCTTCATTAATGTTGTCAAGTCATCATCATCTTCAAATCTGGAGGCAATTCCCTTGTTCTTATGAGAAGCTGGAATATCTCTAGTCCTCTTGTACTTCTGTGCGACAACTTTCTTGGATGTAGGCTTGGTTCTCTTGGATGTGCTTGACTTTGGCATAGCATCAGCCAAAAGTTTCTTGGCCTTCTTCTTAGAAGGAGACTTCTCAACATCTTCTTCCTCCTCTTCCTCTGAAGCGGGACGAGCAACCTCCTCTGGATCTTCATACATTGAGGTAGGCCTACCAATCACATGAATGATCCTTTTTCTGGCTCCCTTCTCCTCTGCCTTCATAGGCATAGACTTCCTTGGGGGATCAATGGAAATTGTGTCTCTAGCACTCTCATGTGCTTTGATAGTTTCAGAGCTGGCATAGACCTTGCTCACAACTCTTCTGGAAGAAGTAGCTTCAGTTGCTAACTTCTTAGCAGCCTTTTGTTGCTTCTTGGCAAGAATCTCCTCAGGAACAAAATCTGAATCTTCTTCATCAGAATTTAGCTTCTTCCTTGTCTTGGTGGCAGCCTTGGGAAACCCATGGGAGCTGGGGGTGCCTGGATCTGAAAAAGAACTGGACTCTGGGCTTGTGCCTTAACTCATGTCAGCACCCTGCTCTGGCATATTCTGACTGTCCTCAGCATCTGACATACTGACCCTGTGAATAGAGCATAGAAGATTAGAAGTAGATGAGTCATCACAAAATGAGGCTGGTTTTTGAAAGTTTGAACAATATATTTTCAATGTTTTTGCATTCTGTCAAATGAATATCGGTACAGTCGAAGCAAAACTTTTGGTGTCACCAAGACTAAATGTCCCTTTTTAACATAACCTTGGCACTCTTTTCGATGAGACCAAAAAGAAGTACTCGGTTCCACCGAGACAGTTCTTGGCAACACAGAAAGTCAAATCAGTGAGACTGATTTGTTCGCTTCGGTTCCACCGAGTTCCATCGGGCGGACGACAAAACCCTAGCAAATCTAATATTCGCTAGAATATTGAATTTTTGAGTGGATAGGAGTGTGTGCAAAGAAGGGCTTATAGATAAACTTCAATCCATTGTGCAAGAATCTGACGAGGAGCGCAAAAGAGGTCGAATCCATACCCTAACTTGGCGCGGATCCTCTACGGCGGAGACAAGGGAGAAGATTTCGTCGGCGGCGGCGATTCCCAGCGGCGGAGGAGCGCAGGGAGACAAGGGCGATGACCGGGGGTATCGAAGGCGGCAGCTTAGGGTTCTGAGGCGCGACGATTAAGATTGAAATTCAAAGCGTCAGGGTCCACAACTTATATACTCACCACGGTCGGTGTCACCGATTCTAACTTTTCAGTGTCACCGAGTTCCTCAACTACCAGCTGACAGGGAAACTCGGTGCAGCCGAGAAAATGGAATCGGTGGTACCGAGATTGAAAACTAGATCAACCCTAGGCATTCGGTGAGACCGAGATTTTGTGGTTGGTTCCACCGAGATGCACTTGGGAGGTTTTAATGGTCAATCCTTGTCGATACGGAACTCCGAGTGCTCCACACACAAAGGGATCGAAAAGCAGTTGTTCAAATTTTATGATGCAGTATGAATAGAGCATGAGGTGAGAAAGCATAGCTAGCTAAAGAAGTGGTCCTAGGCATTCTTGTATATCCAATTGGCAAAATATAAATCAAAAGCCAAATAGCAACAATTGGATATCCTCGAATGAGTAATAAATGCAGACCAACATGCTCACACAATAAGATGTCAAATGAAATCATGGCAAACATGCACAAACACTTTAGCATCTAACAAGCACTTGGGCGATGACGAAGTCATCTATATATGAGTATTTGACTTAGGAGCCAAATAAGAGTACTTGATCATAGGTCATACTCATCGTTTAAGCACAAGGGGGGTTACCACTTTTACATAAAGCATTTAATGTTGTCACATACTAAGAGATGCTTTGACTCAAGCCTTAGAGTAAAGCCCCCCCTTGAAGTGACATCCCCCCATGAGAGGGATAAACTAACCTTGGGTTTTGTCGATGAAGACTTCATGTTGGTGAGGTAGTGATGGATTCTCAAGGTTGATGAAGATCACCAATAGTTGGGAGCATCCTTGTTGTTTCATTACTCTTCTCACCTACATGGGTTAGTCCCAACACAAAAGAGACAAATACAAGGATATCTATGGACATGGAGTGCAATGCATATGTGATGATGTCCATTGATTTGTTGATTACCTTGTCCCTTGCTTACCTTTGAGGGAATGTGTGACTCCTTGAACTATTGCATAGAGTTGATGTTGATTGCAAATAGTCCTTGCCAACAATGAATATGAGTGAATTTCATTAGCGGAGTCACCCCTCAAGAACTTTCTAGTTCTTCTTCTTGGGGAACCACGTCAAGTTGATGGGGATCCTTGGTGTTGAAGTAGCACTTGTAGAAGTGAGCTTGTAGTAGCCTTGGGAACCTAGTTCACCAAAGCTTGGGGTTCATCTTCATAAGAGCCAAAGTCCTCTTGGAGCTTGTTCTTGCCCTTGAGCTTGGTGTCTTGTGGTGGAAGGTCATATTGCAAATTTGTTCCCTTGGGAAGAGTATTTTCATACTTTTCTTTTTGAGTAACAAACTTGGGATTGGGGTATTGACCTTCTTCCCATTCAACTCCATTAGCGTTGAAGTAGCCAACACCACGATTCTTTTGTTATCCTCCATGCTTGCATACAATCTCATCAAATTGTTTGTATCCTTCAAGACTCTTGTAGATACCTTTCTCTATAATTCCTTTCAATAAAGCATTTTCTTGATCAAGTGTAACTTGGCTAAGAGAATCATCATTAGTGGAATCAATAGAACTACTAGGAGCAACATCATTGGATTTAGCATTTTTATTGTTGCTACTAGATGAAGAGCCTTTCTTGCCTTTGTTACTAGTTTGCTTAGATTTGACTTGTGGCATGAATGTAGAAAAGAGTATTCGTTTGGCAAGATAAGATGAAGTCTTCTTTCGAAGATCGTCATTGATAGATTTAAGAAATTCATGTTCTTGCTCCAAATTGAGTTGCTCGAAGCGTAGCTTCTCATGAGTTCTTACAAGCTCTCTATGATATTCAAGAGTAGATTCATGGGCTAGCTTAAGAGTGTTAAGTTCTTTAGTTAGTTCTTCTATTTTCATCTTATCATCGTCAATTGACCTATCTTGACTAGCATGAGAAATATCAAGTTCATTATTATCAACATCACTAGTATTATCACATAGCAAGTCATCATCGTAAAGCAAATCATCTTCATCACTATCGAAATCAAGATATTCAGGGTGTGATACCTTGGGGCCTTTAGCCATGAAGCAACTTCCACTCCCTTCATTTGGTGAATCAAATAGATCATAGGAGTTGATTGTCACTAGAGCAATTCCGGCAACACCATCATCTTGACTATAGTCGGAGTTGGAGTGATAGCTTCTCTCAGAGTGGTTATCGGAGTCGGAGCCGGAAACCCATTCACCAACATGAGCTTGATGTTTCCTTCTTGAGTAGATCTTGGTGTACTTGTCCTTCTTCCCCAAGTCCCTACTTCTCCTTGAGCGTCTTCGTTCATAACGATCATCTCTACTCCTCTCTCTTCGAGGTGATTCATCTCTCGAGCTTCGTCTTTTTGGTGACTCTTCTCTTCATTTGTAGGGAGCCGAGCACTCATTGGAGTAATGTCCGGGATTCCCACAATTGTAGCAGTTTCGGTCACGACTTGACGAACACTTATCTTCATGTCTTGAGTTGGAGCTATGATCTTTGCGTCTATTCTTGTAGAACTTGTTGAATTTATTGACCATGAGGCTTATCTCTTCATTTGTAACAAGGTTGTTGCTTGAGGTAGTGGGAGCATCACTTGTGGCTTTGTAAGCACCGCTAGACTTGTGGTGAAGCTCTTCCTTGTCTTTGAGTGTCATCTCATGAGCAACAATTCTTCCAATCACTTCCGTTGGTTTGAGATCTTTGTAGTTGGGCATCATTTGGACCAAGGTGCACATGGTGTCATATCTCTCATCCAGATCTTGAAGTATCTTCTTGATGATGAACTTGTCGGTCATTTCTTCGTTTCCTAAGCCGGCAATCTCATTTGTGATGAGAGCTTGCCTAGAGTACATTTCAGTGACTCCTTCACCATCCTTCATCTTGAACTTATCAAGTTGCCCTTAATGAACATCTAACTTGGATTCTCTCACGGACTCAGTTCCTTCGTGCATATCAACCAAAGTATCCCAAATCTCTTTTGCTCGTTCAAGATGGCTGATTTTGTTGAATTCTTCGAGGCATAGGAAGTTGAAGATAATGTCACATGATTGAGCATTGAGTTGCAACATCTTCAATTCTTTCGCGTTCGCTTCACGATCCGGTTCTTTTCCATCACCAAAGAATTCAATTTGCAAGCCAACACGAACAACAGCCCAAACAGTAGGATTATGACCAAGCAAATGCATTTTCATTTTATGCTTCCAACTAGCAAAATTAGTGTCATTGAAGTACGGACCTCTACGGTGATAATTTCCCTCACTAGATGCCATACTTCTCCTAGGTTGTGAAACCAATGCAATGGAGACCAAAGCTCTAATACCACTTGCAGGATCGAAAGTAGGTCTAGAGGGGGGGTGATTAGACTACTTGACCAAATAAAAGTATGCTTTTCCCAATTTTAATTCTTGGTAAGTTTTAGCATTCATAACATATCAAGTACACCCTACACATGCAAGTCTAAGAGTATAGCAGCGGAAAGTAACAACAAGCATGAGTAAAAGGATAGGGTAGGAGGATCAAACGCAATTGTAGACACAATGATTTTTCCCGTAGTTCCGATAAGTGGTGCTATCATACATCCACATTCATGGAGTCTTCAACCCATGGAGGGTAACGGTCGCGAGAGTTCACGGAGGGCTCTACTGACGGAGGGTTCCACGAAGAAGCAACCTTGACTATACCATGATGGCCGACGTCCATGGAGGACTAGCCTTACTCGAGGTAGATCTTCACGAAGTAGGGATCTCCTTGCCCTTACAAACTTCTTGGTTCACTCCACAACACGAAGTAGAAGACTCCCAAGCGACACCTAACCAATCTAGGAGGCACCACCCTCCAAAAGGTAATAGGCTCGGTAATGACGATGAACTCCTTCCTCTTGTGCTTCAAGATGATAGACTCCTCAACAGATAATCACTCTCTCACAGATTTGGCTTGGTAGAAGAGATGGGATTGGTGGAAAGAAACTTTGGGAGGCTAGAAATCAAGATCCCTATGGTTGGAGTGGAAGATCTTGACCTCAACACAAGGGCAGGTGGTTCTCTCTCAGAAAATCAGTAGGTATGAGTGGGGAACTGTTCTGAGTGCTTCTCTTGCGAGTGGATGGTGGTGAAGCGGCATATATAGGCATCTCCAAAAATCCAACCGTTACACACAAAATGACCAACTCGGTGAAACCAATGTGTTAATCTTGGTTGTACCGAAGTGAACAAAAGGTGGCAACTTTTGAATCTTGGTGAGACCGATATAGGAAACTCGGTTGCACCGACAAGGTGACCAACGGTCAGAATTTCCAAACTCGGTGACGCCAATTCAACATTCTCGGACGGACCAAAAGTGTGAAATTGCATAATAGAAAGTTGGCAAGCCAACTCGGTGGCACAAAAAGCAGTGTCGGCTGCACCAAAGTGGCTAGCGTTTGGCTAAGTCTGTCTAGGGTTTGGAATCGGTGGCACCAGGATAGGAAAGTTGGTTGCATCGATTTTGCATGTTTGGCTAGAGCAGGACTTTGGTGGGAGAGTTTGTGGATGTTTTTGGTGTCTATTACTTGTGCATGTATGATCATATTGTTCACCAACAAAACCTGACCCCCTTGTAATAGTTTTGGCTTTCCTATGGACTCAAAGTGATTTCTCACAAATGTAAAATGTAGAGTCTTCTTGCTTGAAGCTTGGCCAACCTATTTCCTTGAATCTTGGGGTAGTTACACAATCTCCTCAATCCTTTTGCCATCCCTATCATTGAACTTATCCTGAAATATACTTGGTGGAATCATTAGTTCAATGACTGATATGTTGTTATTAATTACCAAAACCACCAAGTGAGCAAATGTGCTTTCAGAAAGTCAAGTCTTTGCGCCAAGCTCAACCTCAACTGACTCCTCCTGCTCAAGAGGAGGCACTTCGTGTGTCACCCATCTCTGTTGCTCCACCCGCCTCTGCAAACACCGAGAGGTGTGTTATAGTTCATGAGTCTACTACCACACAGGCTCCGTATAGTGAAGACATTCCAGCTGTCGACACCACTGCAGCTAAAGACATTGCTCCTGAAGAAAATGTTGATTGCAATGTGGTGCCTCAGGTTGATGCACCCATGGTATCATCGCCCCAACAAGAAAGTGAGCTCATGGACATTGGAACACCAATCGGGCCTGAAATTCCTGAAGCTGAACACGGAACTCCTTCTCCACCGTTCTTTCCACCTGCTCCCCGATCACCAGAATCGCCATTTGATGTCATGGATACAAACACCACTTCTCGTGCTTCACCCCTCAAAAGGCTTCGCCGTGGACCAAGATTTCTATGGATTCAATGCATAGCATCCCTGAAGATGAAGCTCATGACTCACCAACTGCACCAATTGATGAAGTGCTTATGCTTGAAGACATACCTAGAGATCAGCCTGAGGCTGGAGCCTCTACAGCTGAAGATATTGCAGCTAACACTGCTCTGAGCAATGAGAATGCCCCTGATGGTCCTCATGTTCTTGCCATGCCATCACCTATGATAATGATGAGAATATTGTCATGGATCGGAATAGGGAAGAAGAAATGGTTCCCACAAGATGGCCACGGCTTGTTGCTCCGCCTCGAATGGGACCTTAGTATGAATTTCACCTTGATCGGCGTCCAAATGTCGTGAATCCAATACCTTGTCTTCCATGGCTTCGTCAGTCTGGCCCTCCATGACTCATGGTCTTCGAGCTCAAAATCTTAGACTAAACAACTCATTCCTTGACTCCGATCGCAATCCGTACAACCATCCAAGGATACAGTCTGAAAATTTTTGGAATGCTCTACAACATCAGTACTACATGTGTGTGCTTTATGGTCAGAATAGGATCTTCCCCATAGCCATCTCAGCTTTGAAGCTATGAAAGATCTTCCCTGTTTTGATCAAGCACTAGATTGTCTTTGGGATGTCGGATTGTTGCCATTCTGCACTGATCATGAAAAATGGAATGAGGAACTCATCCTCCAATTCTATGCAACTCTCCACATCTCAGGTTTCGGCCATGAATTGAGTACCTGGAAGATGGATTTTATGATCAAGGATGAACACATCACTTCCACAACACTGGATTTCTTCCCTGCTACACCTCTTGCTGCCTCTAGTGAAGACTTAGATCCTTGATCTGAAGCCTATACTGCTGCCACTAGAAGCCTCTTTCAAATGCCAGAGCCAAATAAGATTGAGATGCTCACCTTGATGAAGCCTTTTGGATCCAAATGCAGATGTGCCCACTTCCTTCTTCGTTCATGATCTTCAGTATTTGCCAAGGACCATCTATCACATACTTCGGCACACAATTTGGCCGATCAAAGGGCACAACTCAAGTCGCAAGATTAAAGGGGCTCTAAAGATATTGCTCTACAACACTGTCTGTAGCATCATGTTCAATATTCAAGATTTGTTCCTTCGCAACCTGGCAGAAAATGACATCAATCTCTTCGAGCCAAAGATCAATGCCGCGTGGATAATGCGCTTCATTAATTACATAACCAACACCAGGTTTCTTCCCTCTACTCGCAACCATGGCTCTTATCTTCTAGATATGGAAGTTGTGCAAGCAGATCTTTATCTACCCAAAGGCAAGAACCCCATTGTGGAAGGCACCAGTAGCACAGCTAATGTTGAAGGTCTTCACATTCTATCTGATCCTTCAATGGCAAGACTAATTGGTGCAATTAGTCAACCAAGACCCATTGCTACTGAAAATGAAGCCATTGCTAGCACCCTGCCTCGCCAATGCCTGCTAAGAAGAGAGCATGCACGCACCAATCGTGAACTTCCCGTCTCTCTGATTCGGAAGCAAGATAGGCATCATGAATGGACTCACCACTAGATGCATTCTGTGATGCAAGATATCAACCATGTTTGCAAACTTGCCACCAAGAATGCATTTGTGGCCTATGAAACAAGTCGTGGCTCGTGGAGGACTTTGAATATGCTGGCCCATGAGGAAGAGCTTCGAGAGGATGGTTACCATCCCCGCTATAGATTTGGTGCACCGCCTCCCAGCTCGGAGAAATGGCCCAAGACTCCCTCACTCGAAGATAATGATTTATCCTCTTCGGCTTCCTCTGTCAATGTCAGGCTTGCAAATGAAGTTGATGATGCAACCTCTCTGCCTCCATCCACTCGGCGTCATGACACTACACCAAGCTCGACTACACCAGCACCCCATGACTCCACTACACCTTCTTCCTCGACTCCTGCTGGGGAAGTGTAGTGTTCCATGTCTTCTTCCCTTTTTGGTCATGCGATGACAAAGGGGGAGAAGCATGGATGATAGTATTCAAGGTCTAGTAATAAGGGTTGGGTGTTGCTTTTTGATAAGTGTACAGCTCTCATTTATGAACATTTGCTATTTGGGTTGTAAAACTTAAGTCCTGATGGACGTCTACACACCTTATGTTTACCGTGCTAGTTGGAGCTACCTCTAGTTATCTTATGCGCCTAAAGTCATACAACAGACGCCCATTTTTCATTATGCATTTCATTATCTTCGACATATCACTTAAATGCATAGTGGTTGGATTACATTATATAGGGGGAGATCTCCACAAACTACAACCTGCCATGTGCTCTTGCATCCCAAGCAAAATCTTTGTATGCACATCTTTAGGGGGTGCTCTCTATATCTTGCAATCATAATCTTCAAACCTTATCTTCACATATATTTATCCCCGTTGAAAACTTCAACCAGTTTGTCATCAATCACCAAAAAGGTGAGATTGTAAGTGCATCTAGTGCCACCCTTTGTTGGTTTTAGAGTATTGAATACAAACATGGTTGAGGGACTAATGTGTTTGTGAGAGCTCACATGTTAACACAAAGAGAAGTCCCTGAAGTTTTGGTTTAGCCGTCGAAGCCCCCCCAATATGTCTGAAGACATTGATGACGGCTGAAGCCATTGGTGGGATGCAAAGACATTCGTTTGAAGATAATGAAATGCAAAGATGAAATCTTTTGGTAGTTTTGTTTCTTATTTCCCGAGTCATAGGAACCACCGTGCTGTTAAGTGGGGTTGACGTGATCGAAGTCAGATGTTGACGTGATGCTCAACCCATACCTATGTCTTCGAGTGAAGGCAATGAGAGGAAATCTCTTCCAGAGTAGGTTGAGTCAGCTTTACTTGTAGCCCAAGTAAAGTTTCCGCATGCGTTCGAAATCCGACCATTGTAACACGTGTCGGTTGGCCATTGACCCAGGGTCATATTGGTCATATCAGGCCGGGTTGCCCGCTAGCTATAAATAGCCCACCCCCTCGACCATGAGAAAGTGGCTTCTCAGAGAGAGATACGTCTATTGTCGTTTTGGAGAAACCCACCTTGAAGACACTGAGGGCGAAACATCCTGCGAGGATACACCTAAACACCTAGAGCTAGTGTGTTTGAGCATCACCGAAGTCACTCTGTTGTGAGAGAACTGAAGACTTATTACACTTGAAGACTGTAATCTTCCAAACGGTTAGGCGTCTGGGTCTAGAGCATCCAAGATTCATTGTGGACTGTCGGGTGACCAAGTTTGTATGGGTTTCGGAAGTCTCCCCTAAAGACTTACCCGAGTGATTGGGCATTGTCTAAGTGACTTCAGCTCAAGGGGAATAAGGTGAAGACGAGGTCTTCTGAGTTCAATCTTAGCCTCCCTAACCAGACGTACAGTTGTCACAACAACTAGAACTGGTCCAACAAATCCCGTGTATTTGTCAAGAAACTGGTTCTATCCTTCACTCTCTTATCTTTCCTGTTTGAAAACTCATTCCGAAGACATCCATATCTACTGTTTATCTTCATACTTCCTAAGTTTGTCCTCGACTCATCTTAGTATGCATGATGATAATGCCTAACTTTCTAATGTGTCTTCACTGTAATGCATGTCTTGCTTAGATCCTTGATTACTATCCCTACCTGATCCTGTTACGCTTCCGCATTATTTCAATACATCCATTGTTTCGAAACCTTTCATAAAGATAGCATATTCACCCCCCTGTAGTCGATAACTAGCACTTTCAAAAGGCATTAGAAATACTCCATGAAGCATTATTATTCATAAAAACATTGTAAATAATAGTAAGAAATCATGATGCAAAATGAACGTATCAACTCCCCCAAGCTTAGACCTCGCTTGTCCTCAAGCGAAAGCCGATATCGAAAAACATGTCCACATGGTTTGAGAGAGAGGCGTCGATAAAAACAAAATACAGACATAGTAGCATCATATTTATTATCATAACAACAACAAACTTTATCATAGAAATTTTATTTCATAACAACATCATATAAATTCTCATGAACAAGTAACAATTCATCACAATATGTAAGTATAGAGGATAAACCTTATTGGAAACCAACAAACTATGTTCTCAGTCAGCTTTGCAAAATTTTCAGGAAGGGTCTCGTGTCGGAGCCTTTTGGCAAGTCCACATACTCAACCATCATTTAGTCTTATATGATTGCTAACACTCACAACATACCCATGGGCAAAAAGTTTCAATCGGACACATAGAAAGATGGTGCTTATAGTTTCGCCTCCCAACATATTCACCTCAAGGGTGACGTCAACAATAATAACTCATGCTCACTCATATCCAACTGGATATATGTGCCTTGATCTTTCCTCACCACATGATGCTTGCAAAAGGAGAAAAATAAAAAGGAATAGGGAAGAATACTTTGACTCTTGCATAAAAGTAAATACATAAAGGTAAAAGATAGGCCCCGTGTAGTGGGAAGAAGAGGTTGTCATGCGCTTTTTAGTTTGTATGCCAACTCCCTTAGTGCAAAAGAACGTCAGGTTGTATTGCCCCTTGTGATAGCAACCTTTATTATGCAGTCCGTCACTTTTATTACTTTGCCATCAAAAGTTCGTGCAACATTCAATTTTCTCTTACACTAATTGATCCAACACTTTTAGAAGAATTTTTTATTACCTTAGTGCACCGATGACAACTTACATGAAGGATCTTATTCAATCATAGGTAGGTATGATGGACTCTCAAACATGAGTTTTGGTTTTGGGTTTTTGGATGCATGAGTAGTATCTCTACTTAGTGCGGAATATTTGGCTAGCAAAGATATTGAGAAAGCACCACATGTTGAAGGATCTATGAAAATATAACTTCTATGTGAATATGGACAAACATAAATCATTACGTAGTCTACCTTGTCCAACATCAATAATTTTGGCATATAATATCTAATGGGGGTCACAGTCATAAAAGATGTCCAAGATAGTGTATTTGCATGTGAATCTTCTCTTCCCTAATTAATTATTTCATGAATTGCGTCATTGACTAATGCTATGTTTGTCAATCTCCAATAAATTTTACCACTTATACCTTTCCTTATGTGATGTCATTGCTCACCATAAGATTAGCATATGATCTTTTTCATTTATTCTATTTTATTATGGATGCAACAAGAAAGTAAAGAGGCAAAAGCTCAAACTAAACTTTAATATATAACCCTCTCTCGATTACATAGACAGATAGATCACGAAATTAGCACTCAGAAATAGATCATACTAAACTTTTATACAACTAAATCATGAAAAGGCTAAGGATCGAAATAAAAAGTAAAGGTGAAAACTGATGGTGATACATGATACGTCTCCAATGTATCTATTTTTTTGTTTGTTCCATGCTGTTATATTATCAATCTTGGATGTTTTACATTCATTTTATAGCAACTTTATATCATTTTTTGGGACTAACCTATTGACATAGTGCCAAAGTGCGAGTTGCTCTTTTTGCTTGTTTTTTTACTTCGCAGAAAATTAGTACCAAACGAAGCCCAAACACCGTGAGACTTTTTGGAGATTTTTTGGGCCAGAAAACATTGAGTGGACCAGAGAAGTGCCAGAGGGGAGTGCCAAGGAGGCTACAACCCACCAGGGCGCGCCAGAGGCCCCTGGCGCAACTTGGTGGGTTGTGCCCTCCCTGGGACGCCTCTCCACCAACTATCGCCTCTATAAATACCCAAATATTCAGAAACCCTAGGGGGGTCGACGAAACACAATTCCATTTGCTGCAAGTTCTAGAACCTCGAGATCCAATCTAACACCATCATGAAGGGGTGCATCGTCTTCATGGGTGCCTCTCCGATGATATGTGAGTAGTCCACCATAGACCTACGGGTCCGTAGGCAATAGCTAGATGGCTTCCTCTCTCTCTTTTGATTTTCAATAGAATGGTCTCTTGGAGATCTATTTGATGTAATGAATTTTTGCGGTGTGTTTGTTGGGATCTAAGAATTTTGAGTTCATGATCAATTTCTATCCATGAATATAATTTGAGTCTTCTTTGATCTCTTATTTGCCTGATTACTTATAGCCTCGTATTTCTTCTTCTAATCTTTGGTTTAGGTAGGCCAACTAGATCGATTTTTCTTGCCATGGGAAGAGGTGCTTTGTGATGGGTTCGATCTTGCGGTGTCCTTTCCCAGTGACAAAAGGGGAAGCAAGGGATGCATGTATCATTGCCATTTAGGATAACAAGATGGGGTCTATTCCTACATGAATAGATCTTGTCTACATCATGTTATCGTTCTTATTGCATTACTCCGTTCTCCACGAACTTAATACACTAGATGCATACTGATTAGCGGTCGATGTGTGGAGTAATAGAAGTAGATGCAAAATTGTTTCGGTCTACTTATCTTGGACGTGATGCCTATATAATGATCATTTCCTTGGATATCATCATGACTATTTGATCTTCTATCAATTGCCCATCAGTAATTTGTTCACCCACCATTTGCTATACTCATGAGATAAGGCACTAGTGAAACCCACGGCTCCCCGGGTCTACTTTTCCAACATATTGCTGTCCGATCTATCTTTTTGCCGTGTTTGTTTTCAGATATATTAATCCAAAAACCCAAAAATACCTTGCTGCACTTTTTGTTTACTTATTTTATTTGTTGTTCTTGTGAGATCTATTTGCCCAGACTATCATAACCTAATTTATATTTTTATCGTTGAGAGCTTGACAACCTCTCTTACGCGTCCGATTGCAAGCATTTGTTATTTGTGTGCAAGTGTTGTTTAGATATTGCTTGATCTTCCTCTATGGATTGATACCTTGGTTTCTGAACTGAAGGAAATACTTACCATCGCTGTGCTGCATCATCTGTTCCTATTTGGGGAAATACCAACGCAGTCTCAAGCCACGTCAATACGATACGTCGGCATCTCCCCTGAGCTTGGCTCAAGCCAAGGGGAGTGCCCATAATCATGTTCTCAAGTCTCCTTTGGTGGCGATGATGATGAAATAGGTGGTGATGAGGATGCGTCACACTTTAGCCTCAGTAAATGCGCCAGTTTATGGATTACACTCTGAAATGTAATGATGTACTCCTCTAGTAAAATGTTTTCACGAGTGAGAAACTTATTCTAAACAAGAACCGATTCAAAGGTCCTAAAAGCTTCAATTTCAATAGGCATGAGGTGATCATACTAAGGTAGGAGGATATCTTCTTCTTCCTCCTCCTCTTTTGGCATGGATTGCCCTTCTTCATGAGCTCGATCCCTCATGACTCCCTTGCCCTTGTCTTCATTGTTGACTTCCTTTAGCTCCACTCTCCTCAGCTCCATATGCATCAATCAAGCATCTCCTTCTATGTTATTGGAGGAGGAAGAAGACATGATGCCTGGCCTGATAGATCTGATGGGAAAACAACAAGAAATAAGAACATAGGAAAATCTCGCGATGCGATGGTCAAAACAAGAGGAAATATACATAAAGAATTCTTATTCTTGGAAAGCAAGCAAACGGAAGGAAAACGGAGTCGGGAAGGTTCCCGAGGTGGGCACAACCCACCAGGGCGTGCCAGGGAGGGCAGGCGCGCCCTGGTGTATAGTGCTCACCTCGGTTGCTTTCCTATTTATTTCTTATTTTCAATTTTTTTGTAATATTGCAAAACTGGCAAAAAATATTTTTGCGGATTTTTCAGAGTTTGTTTACTTATCGTATCACGTACCTCTTCTTTTTCACGATTCTGGAGTGTTCCGGAATGTTTCTCTTATATGTTCCTACGGTGTCATGGTTTGGATAACATTGCTTTCAACATGGGGTCCTTCCCATTTGGAGAGAAGTTTTCCTACAAAAAATCTGAAACGAGAGTTGTACAAAAAACCATATTGTGCAACTTTGAATTATCTCTTTTGGATTCTTTTGTCATGCCATCTTTTAACTTTTTCTTTAAATAGTTTGGCATTTACATAAGCTTGGGTCCTCCATTCATCTAGTGAGCTAATATCAAATAACCTATTTTCACCAGGAAGTTTGAATTCATAATTGAGTTCCTTAATTGCCGAAAATGCTTTGTGTTCAAACTCTAGAGGCCAATGACAAGCTTTCCCATATACCATTTTGTATGAAGACATATGTTGGGGAACGTTGCATGGGAAACAAAAAATTTCCTACGCACACGCAAGATCTATCCATGGTGATGAGCATCTATGAGAGGGAGAGTGGATCTACATACCCTTGTAGATCACTAAGCGGGAAGCGTTAAGAAACATGGTTGATGTAGTCGAACGTCTTCGCGATCCAAATCACCGAGTGTCCCGCGATCCAATCACGATCCGTCCCGATCTAGCACCGAAAGGACGGCACCTCCGTGTTCAGCACACGTACGGCTTGATGACGATCTCCGCCTACTTGATCCAGGAAGAGGGAGCAGAGAGGTAGACGAGTTCTCCGATAGCGGGACGGCGTTGCAGTGATGGTGGTGGAGTAATTCCAGGAGGGCTTCGCCTAAGCACTACTGAAACCGATCTAGAGGAGAAACTACGGACTAGAGGGTAGGGCTGCACGTGGCTAAAAATCTGTAGAAAAAACCCTAAAACCTCTAGTATATATAGGAGGAGGAGAGGAGGAGGCTTGGCGCAAGGGCCAGCCCTAGGAGGCTTCAGCCGAAGTGGAGAGGAGGAGTCCTCCTCCTCAGCTCCTAGTAGGATTAGGACTCCTTCCTTATATCCACCTTTTTGCCTTTTTTTCACCTTTTTCTCTTTGGAATTCCTTCCCAGCCGCATGGGCATTCTGAGGGACTTTGGCCAGCCCACTAAGGGCTGGTATTCATCCTCCCACAGCCCATGTAGCCTCTTGGGTCGAAATACACCTCCCGATGGTCCCCCGGTATCCTCCCGACACTCCCGGTACACTACCGATGAGCCCAGAACTTTTCCGGTGACCAAAACAGGACTTCCTATATATCAATATTTACCTCCGGACCATTCTGGAGCTCCTCGTGACATTTGGGATCTCATCTGGGACTCCGAACAACCTTCGGTTACCACCATGCATAACTCTATACTACCGAAACATCACCAAACCTTAAGTGTGCAGACCCTACGGGTTTGAGAACTATGTAGACATGATCGAGACACCTCTACAGACAATAACTAATAGCGGGCCCTAGATGCCCATATTGATTCCTACATATTCTACGAAGATCTTTATCGGTCGAACCTCTGTGTCAAGGATTCAGTTAATCCCGTATGATGTTCCCTTTGTTCTTCGGTATGTTACTTGCCCGAGATTTGATCGACGGTATCTCCATACCTAGTTCAACCTCGTTACCGGCAAGTCTCTTTACTCATTTCTGTAATACAAGATCCACCAACACTTAGTCACATTGCTTCCAAGGCTTGTTATGATGTTGTATTACCGAGTGGGTCCTGAGATACATCTCCGTCACACGGAGTAAGAAATCCTAGTCTTGATCAATGCCAACCCAATAGACACCCTCGGAGATACCTATAGAGAACCTTTATAGTCACCCAGTTACGTTGTGACATTTGATAGACACAAGGCACTCCTCTGGTGTCCGTGAGCTGCATGATCTCATGGTCATAGGAACATATACTTGACATGTAGAAAACTATAGCAATAAACTGACACGATCATATGCTACATTTATTGTTTGGGTCTTGTCCATCCCATCATTCTCCTAATGATGTGATCCTGTTATCAAATGATATCTCATGTCAATGGATAGGAAACCTTGACCATCTTTGATCAACGAGCTAGTTCACTAGAGGCATACTAGGGACAAAGTGTTGTCTATTTATCCACACATGCAACGTGTTTCCAGTCAATACAATTATAGCATGGATAATAAACAATTATCAACAAGGAAATATAATAATAAACACTTTATTTATTGCCTCTAGGGCATATTTCCAACAACATACCCGTAGGATTTTTATAAGCTATTCTATAAGCCCAAAGTGCATCATCTAGTTTCTTAGACCAATTCTTTCGGGACCTATTGACAGTTTTTTGAAATATTAATTTTATATCTCTATTGCTAAGTTCAACTTGACCACTAGATTGAGGATGATAAGGTGATTCAATTATATGGTTAACATAATATTTAGCAAGCATTTTACGGAAAGCACCATTAATAAAATGTGAACCACCATCAGTCATTAAATATCTAGGGACTTCAAACCTCGGGAAGATAACTTCTTTAAGCATTTTAATGGAGGTGTTATGATCAGCACTACTAGTTGGAATAGCTTCTACCCACTTAGTGACATAATCAACATCAACCAAAATATGAGTATACCCATTAGAGGAAGGAAAAGGTCCCATATAATCAAAACCCCAAACTTCAAATGGTTCAACAATAAGTAAATAATTCATAGGCATTTCTTGACACTTACCAATATTATCAATTCTTTGACATTCATCACAAGACAAGACAAACTTATGAGCATCCAGTAGTGCAGCCGCGTGCTATACAAACGGTTTTAACCCCTTTCCGTGATGTAGTCTTAAACCGTCACCTTGCATGTGTGGGTGATGGGGGGACTATCCCACAGGAAAGGAAAAACCCATCGGCGATGTCTGCACCTAGTCGCATACAATGGGCAAAAATATATCGTTTGCGATTGGAAGGACCATCACAAACAGATATATTGGGGAAGACGTGTGAGATGACTTAGAATCCCACACAGGGAATCCCATGGGTATGTTTCCATTCGTATTGCAGATCACACACATTTTCCTGCATAACATCGTTTTTGATAGGTGTGATCATCACACACGGTAGTTATAATTCTGTCATTTGCGTTACTCAGAACATCACTCACGGTGTCTAGAAGAAACTGTTTGGCATTGGGCTACTGATGTGGAGTGCTACCTAACATATTTATCCATGTAATATTATTTATTGTGGCATGAATATTCAGATCCATAACACTCAAAACAAAAGCTCAACATTGGCATAAAAACAATAATATTTCAAGCATACTAGCAAAGCAATTGTATTTCTTCAAAATATAATGGAAAAATAAAGTTATCCCTACAATATCATATGGTCTGGCTATGCTCCATCTTCCCCACACAAAGTATTTATATCATGCACAACCCCGATGACAAGTCAAGCAATTGTTTCACACTTATTATGTTCTCAAACCTTTTCAACTCTCACTCAATACATGAGCGTGAGCCATGGATATGGCATTATAGGTGTAATAGAATATGGTGGAGATTGTCAAGGAAAAGGAGAAGATAGTCTCACATCAACTAGGCGTATCAACAGGATATGGAGATGCCCATTAATAGATATCAATGCGAGTGAGTAGGGATTGCCATGCAATGGATGCACTAGAGCTATAAGTGTATGAAAGCTCAACAAGAAACTAAGTGGGCATGCATCATGAAGAAAAATTCCACTAGTTATATGAAAGTGACAAAATAGGAGACTCTCTATCATGAAGATCACGGTGCTACTTTGAAACACAAGTGTGCAAAAAGATAGTAGCAATGTCCCTTATATATTTTCTCTCATTTTTTGGTGGGCATCTAAGGCCTCTTTTATTTTTTTATCTGCGCTTCGCTGGCCTCTTTTATTTTTCATAAAGTCCGGAATCTCATCCCCACTTGTGAGGGAATCATAGCTTCCATCATCCCTTTCTCACATCGGACATGCTCTAATAATGATAGTCATCACAATTTTATTTACTTACAACTCAAAATAAAATTACAACTCGATACCTTGAACAAAATATGACTCTATATGCAATATGAAAGTGATGGTGCAAGCCATGAGAGAAAGAAACGGTGGAAGTTACATGGCAATATATCTCGGAATGGCTATGGAAATGCCATAATAGGTAGGTATGGTGGCTGTTTTGAGGAAAGATATTTGGTGGATGTTTTGAGGAAAGATATTTGGTGGCTGTTGTGAGGAAGGTGGGTTTATTGTACCGGCGAAAGTTTCGCGGTACTACAGAGGCTAGAAAGGTGGAAGGGTGAGAGTGCATATAATCCATGGACTCAACATTAGTCATAAAGAACTCACATAATTATTGCAAAAGTCTATTATTCATTCAAGTAAAGTATTAAACGCATGCTCCTAGGGGGAGGTTGGTAGGATTTAACCATCGCGCGCCCCCAACCCTCACACAAAGGTAGACAATCTATAAACAAATCATGCTCTGACTTCCTTACGTAACGGTTCACCATACGTGCATGCTACGGGAATCACAAACCTTTACACAAGTATTTTTTTTACCAAATCATAGTTACTTCCTAAAATGACTCTTAACATTACCATATTTATATCTCAAAACTTTATGCAAAAAATCAAACTTCTCAAAAATACTCAGTGCACTTAATATGGAAGTTTTTATTATATCCCTCTTGGATGCCTATCGGATTAGGACTAAATTCATAACAGAGACCAATTACCATGCTGTTTAAAGACTCTCAAAATAATATAAGTGAGGTACGAGAGTTCAATTATTTCTACAAAACACAAACACCATCGTGCTCTAAAAAATATAAGTGAAGCACATAGAGCAAAATTGCCAATCTCAAAAGATATAAGTGAAGCACATAGAGTGTTCTAATAAATTCACGATTAACGTGTGTCTCTCTCAAAATATGTGTGCATCAAGGATGATTGTGGCAAACTAAAAAGCAAAGACTCATATCATCCAAGACGCTACAAGCAAAACACATATCATCTGGTGAATAAAAATATAGCCTCAAGTAATTTGACCGATGGATTGAAGACGAAAGTGGGGATGCCTTCCTTGGTATCCCCAAGCTTAGGCTCTTTGGCATCCTTTAATATGTCTTGGTGTGCCTTGGGCATCGCCAAGATTAGGCTTTTACCAATATTTATTCCATAGTCCGTCAAATCTTTACCCAAAACTTGAAAACTTCACAACACAAAACTCAATAGAAAACTCGTGAGATCCGTTACTATAAGAAAATAAACCACCACTTTAGGTACTGTTGTGAACTCATTCTTTATTTATATTGGCGTGATATCTACTGTATTCTAACTTCTTCATGGTTCATACCCCCCCGATACAACCCATAGATACATAAAAATAGGCAAACAACTCAAAGAAAATAGAATCTATCAAAAACAGAACAATCTGTAGCAATCTGAAAAACTTCGTATACTTATGTAACTAAACAAATTCTGAAAAATTAGGAAAACCTGTGAAATTTGTATATCAATATTGTGTAAAAGTTTCAGACTCATTCAACACTGTCAAACATTTATAAAATTGCTGGACTAAGCGCAAAAGTTTCTGTTTTTCAGCAAGATCAAATGAACAACCACCATAGACCATCCCAAAGGTCTTACTTGGCTCAAACACTAATTAAAATGCCAAAAAACAATTACTACATAAGTAATAATGTGGGAAACACTCAAAAACAGAAGCAAAAACAGAACATAAAAATAAAATTGGGTTGCCTCCCAACAAGCGCTATTGTTTTACGCCCCTAGCTAGGCATAATGACTTCAATGATGCTCACATTAAAAGTAGTAATTGAGATATGCAAAAGAGCATCATGAATAGAATTAAAAACACATTTAAGTCTAGCCCACTTCCTGTGCATAGGGATTTTGTGAGCAAACAATTTATGGGAACAAGAATCAACTAGCATAGTGAGGCAAAACAAGCATAACTTCAAAACTTTGAACACATAGAGAGGAAACTTGATATTATTGCAATTCCTACAAGCATATTTTCCTCCCTCATAATAATTTTCAGTAGCATCATGAAGTAATCTCACTATATAACTATCACAACAAGCATTATTTTCACGATCAATTATAGCATACGTGTCATCACCAAAACTTGGGGAACAAAAATATCATCTTCATCAAGCATAGCATCCCCAAGCTTGTGGTTTTGCATATCATTAGCATCATGGATATTCAGAGAATTCGTAGTAACAACATGGCAATCATGATTTTTATTCAATGAACTATCTTGAATCACCTTATAAATTTCTTCTTTCAACACTTCATCAAAGTTTCCAGATTCATGATTTTCGAAAAAAACTTCATAAAGATAATCAAGTGCACTCATAGCAATTGGTTCATCATAATTTGCTATTTTGAAAAGATTGGCAAGTGGATGACGATCCATATCAACAGATTTTTAGCAAGAAAAGATGCAAGCAAATAGAAGGCACATGGCAACACAAGCAAATATAGTAAAAAGAGATCCGACTAGAAAAAGGCGAACAAAACAACAAATTGGTGAAGTGGGGGAGAGGAAAAGAAGAGGCAAATGGCTAATTATGTAAATGTAAGAGATGAGTTTGTGATGGGTACATTGTAGGCTTGATGTGTATTCTCCCTAGTAATGGCGCCACAAATTGGCAAGTTGACGAGAGAGATCTTGTATTGACTTGCTATGTATCCTCCCCGGCAACGGCGCCAGAAATCCTTCTTGCTACCTCTTGATCTTGCATTGGTTTTCCCTTGAAGAGGAAAGGGTGATGCAGCAAAGTATATAAGTATTTCCCTCAGTTGATGAGAATCAAGGTATCAATCCAATAGGAGGAACAAGCGAGTCACCAATGGATGCACCTACACAAACAATCAAACTCTTGCACCCAACGCTATAAAGGGGTTGTCAATCCCTTCACGGTTATTTGCAAGGGTTAGATCTGATAGAGATGGATGTAAACAAGTGCGGAAAGTAAAAGATAAATAAATTGCAGCAAGGTATTTTTGGTATTTTTGGTTTATAGATCTGAAAATATATTATGGAAACTAGACCCAGGGGCCATAGATTTCACAAGAGGCTTCTCTCTTGAAGGAAAGTATCACGATGGGTAAACAAATTACTGTCAAGAAATTGATAGAAAAGAGAATAATCATGTAGATATCCAAGGCAATGATTATGCATATAGGCATCATGTCTGTGTCAAGTAGACTGAAATGATTTTGCATCTACTACTATTACTCCACACATCGACCGACTCCTGCATCCCTCTAGAGTATTAAGTTCATGAAGAACAGAGTAACATATTAGGTAAGATGACATGATGTAGAGGGATAAACTCAAGCAATATTATGAAAACTCCATCTTGTTACCCTTGATGGCAATAATACAATACGTGCCTCGCTACCCCTACTTTGTCACTGGGTGAGGACACCGCAAGATTGAACCCAAAACTAAGCACTTCTCCCATTGCAAGAATTGCCAATCTAGTTGGCCAAACCAAACCAATAACTCGAAGAGACTTGCAAAGATATGAAATCATGAATATAAGAATTCAGAAAAGACTCAAATAAGATCCATGGATAATCTGAACATAAACCCACAATTCATCGGATCTTGCCAAACACACCGCAAAAGAGTATTACATCGGATAGATCTCCATGAAGATCATGAAGAACATGGTATGAAGATCAAAGAGAGAGAAGAAGCCATCTAGCTACTAGCTATGGACTCGTAGGTCTATGGTGGACTACTCGCGCATCATCGGAGGGGCAATGGAGTTGATGTGGATGCCCTCTGTGATCGGATCCCCCTCCGGCAGATTACCAGAAAAGGCTCCAAGATAGGATCTCTCGGGAATGGAGGCTTCTGGCTGCGGAAAAGTATCTGTGTGGCTCCCTTTGGTGTTGGGGGAATATTTGGGTATTTATATGACGAAGAATAGGGTTAGGAGACCTGCCAGGAGGTGGCAAGCCTGCCAGACGCGGTTAGGGGGGGTGGTCGCGCCTCCCTGGCTTATGACCTTCTGGCAGATGCCCCGTCATGAACTCCAAGCCTGGTAGATCTCTTTCCTTCCCGGCAAAATCATTCCGAAGATTTTATTCCATTTGGACTCCATTTAATATTCCATATCTGCAATACTCAAACACAAGGAAAAAATAGAAACTGGCACTAGGCTCTAGATTAATAGGTTAGTCCCAAAAATAATATAAAATAGCATATTAATGGATATAAAACATGCAAAACAGAGAATACAATAGCATGCCATCATCAAAAATTATAGATACGTTGGAGATCTATCAGTTGCCTATCACACACACTAGCTATGTGAAAAATTTGTGATTGGGTGTCCTAACACACACAGTTGTCGACCAAAACTCGTGTGTGATTTCTCAACGATCCAACATGATTTCTAGAAACCGTGTGGGTTCATTCATGTCATCATCCATGGTTTTGTCTTAAAAACCGTCTTCAATGGGAATCCCAATAATCATCCTGATTGATCAATTATTCATAATTCAATTAGTAATTAAAATTAATATTTCATGTCAACCACATAATATATTTCTTATTCGGTGTGCGGCAAACATGATTTCATAATTGAATTACATCAGGGTAAAACCTCATATAGGCATATACTGGCTAGCTCACCAATTGCACAACAAGACAAAGTTTCAAATGCAACATCTAAAACCTTTGGAAATTAAGTATCATAATCGACGGTAAATAGACAGATGAATCTCATCTAGGAAATTGTTAAAGCGGAAGGCAAATACTGAGCCTTCAATGATGTTGAAGGTCCTGGCAACTTTAGGCCGGTGCCTGTGGATGATTGCCCGCCCATCCTTTGTCCTCTTAGGGAAGACTTCAAGATTATACCATGGGTGCTGTATGAATACCTTAATCGCCTCTTGATCATATAGGTGGTTTGAGACGTAATCGTCGATGAACTGCCTTCAGAAGCACTGAAAACAAACATGCGCATAAATATCTTTTCTAAACTTTGAAATGGTGCAAAGGGAAAAGGACAAGGTGAAAGAGATGGTACCATCCTATAGTTGACTGATGTCTTTTTCATTGTCTAGACAAACATCTTGTTGTTTTTCGTAGCTAGTTTCTTTATGTTAACAATCTTTCTAAGTTTCTTGATTTGACTGATATTCAAGGACACCTCATTTCCCCCACATGCAAAAAGGGTCGAACAATGGGTCTAAACCACTTACAGCAGGACCTACCTGTGCAAGAACAAATTATTAATAAAAACATTCATATTACAATGGTTTCTGCAATTGCACAATAACGTGCTATTAGCCAAACGAGTATGGATGTGCAAACCTCGATGGTAAACTTCAGTGTCCCCCATTGTTTCCCCCTGAAACATATTTAAGACAAGTACTGATCAGGTTACAAGTGATATTTGGCATACTATCACTGAAATATGTTAATGGAAAATAAACACATTGCGAATCCAACAGATTAGTTCAAGCCACATTGAAAATCCAACTATCTAAACCAAGCATTCTAAGAACTAGGAAATGTAGCAATTCTATATGTTGCACATGTATTTAGTACATCTAAATTCGATTTATTCATCACATGCATATCAATAAAAAATTGTGCCAACAACAATCGTACATCACATTTCAGAATTGAATTAAATAGTTAAATGACCACCACAACAAATTAAGGAAACAATTAACTAAGCACCACATTGGACAATAGAACATACTAGAAGGTCAGGTTGCAGTAGCATTACATTGGACATTTCACTAGAACTTCTAAATGAAAGTCAGTAGCGGCACACGCAACAGCTAAATGAAACATGCTTAACTGGTGTAGCTAGGTGAACATAGGTCCTAAGTGATAAAGCTAAGAAAAACAAGCTATTTCTCATCGTCGGAGATATCGACGACGATGGGCTCCGTCAACTTGGAAGAGGGCGAGGCCTCCACACCGTGGGTGGACCCCTCATAGTGCTGAGTGGCCTGATCCTGCCCCGACACCAACATGTCGACTTTAGAGTTGAGGTAAGCACATGCACGCTAAGAAAACATAATAAAGTCTTCGTTGAACGCATCGGCGGTGCCCTCAAGAAAAGACCACAAGCTATCGTTTATAGAAGCCAACCGCATGGCAGCGTCAGCGTGCAAGGCGTCGACGGTGGCCTCGATGGCGAGGTGGTCCTCCAAGATCTGGGAGTCGGCACGCATGGAAGCCGTAGCTGCCTCATCTGCGTGTGCAGCCACGATTTGCTTCTTCGTAGCCAAATGCTCTTTGAGATCCTGGCTATACTGCATGCACCATGGCTTTCGGCGACGATTATTTGGAGGATGGAGCGGTGATTTGGGTGGAAGGTGTCGCGCCGACGGTCGGGCCATGTTGTATGGAGGAGGAGGGGGTGAGGGGGTATTGGGGAGGTGTGGATTACCTGACTAGATGGACGAGGCCGAGCGGAGGAAGGCACGTCGCTAGTGAGGAGGCGGCGCTGCAAGCAAGCAATGAAGATTTGAACTAGGAAAGGTAGAGGAAAAGGGGAAAATGTGGCATTTGATTGGTACCAGGGGGCGAGGGAGGGAGATATTTCCGCGGCATCCCAAAAATTTCATTCGGTTCAGTGAAAAACTGGTGCGGAAAGCACCACCGGACATAGTCCCTTATTCAGAACCATGTGCGATATAAAAACATCACAAACGAAGCCTGGTTTATACACCGTGTGTGATGAACTTGAATGTGCAAATTTTTCAGAATAGTTCTTGATAAAAACACATCACAAACGAAGCTTGTGAGATACCCCGTGTGTGATGAACTTGGACGTGCAAATGTTTGTCTCCAAGCTCGGATGTAAGATTGGGTACTACATTGCACACGGTTCATTCCAAAAAAATGTGTGTGATGAACTTCAATTTCATTTTCAATTGGAATATGGAATTGGGATATGGCGGCAAATTTTTGGTCCAAATTTCTCTGGTTACAGTGGTCATCCACGTCGTTGCATAATTTAACATCAATTGCTAATTTGGGTACTGCACAAAAGAGCCTACACCACAACCCGCAATTACTTAATCGAGCAATTAAACAGAGTTGGTTGACCTAAACATTACTGTAACAAAAGACTGTTGGGGAACGTCGCATGGGAAACAAAAAAAATTCCTACGCACACGCAAACCTATCCATGGTGATGAGCATCTACGAGAGGGAGAGTGGATCTACATACCCTTGTAGATCGCTAAGCGGGAAGCGTTAAGAAACGCGGTTGGTGTAGTCGAACATCTTCGCGATCCAAATCGCCGAGCGTCCCGCGATCTCATCACGATCCGTCCCGCGATCCAATCACGATCCGTCCCGTGAACTCATCACGATCCGTCCCGCGATCTCATCACGATCCATCTCACGATCTTGATCACGATTTGTCCCGCGAACTCATCACGGTCCGTTCCGCGATCTCATCACGAACTGTCTCGCGATCTCGATCACGGTCCTTCCGATCTAGCGCCGAACGGACGGCACCTCCGCGTTCAGCACACGTGCAGCTTGATGACGATCTCCACCGTCTCGATCCAGCGAGAGGAGGTGGAGAGGAGAGAGAGTTCACCGGCAGCGTGACGGCGTTCCGGTGATGGTGGTGGAGTGATTCCGGCAGGGCTTTGCCTAAGCGCTGCGGAAAACCGATCTAGAGGAGAAACTGTGCACCGGTGAAACGGGTAGCACGTGGCCGGAAATTCTGTCCAAAAACCACCCAATCCACTAGTATATATAGGAGGAGAGGAGAGGAGAGGCAGCCAAGGCCTTTGGGTCGGCCGAAATAGGAGGTGGGAGCAATCCTACTTCACCTCCAATCCTAGTTGGAGTAGGATTGCCTCCTATTGGCTGATTTTCCACTTTTTGCTTTAGGACTTTCTCTCCTGCGCCATGGGCCTTTGTGGCTGTTTTCCCAGCCCACTAAGGGCTGGTTATTATGATACCACAGCCCATGGACCTCTTGGGGTCGAAATACCCCTCCCGGAGGTCCTCCGGTACACTACCGGCACTCCCGGTACAATACCGATACTCCCGGTACACTACCGATGAGCCCGAAACTTTTCCGGAAACCAAACTGGGACTTCCTATATATGAATCTTTACCTCCGGACCATTCCGGAGCTCCTCGTGACGTCCGGGATCTCATCCGGGACTCCAAACAACCTTCGGTCACCACCATACATAACTCTACACTACCGAAACGTCACCGAACCTTAAGTGTGCAGACCCTGCGGGTTCGAGAACTATGTAGACATGACCGAGACACCTCTACGGTCAATAACCAATGGCGGGACCTGGACGTCCACATTGGTTCCTACATATTCTACGAAGATCTTTATCGGTCGAACCTCTATGTCAAGGATTCAGTTAATCCCGTATATCGTTCCCTTTGTTCTTCAGTATGTTACTTGCCCGAGATTCGATCGTCGGTATCTCCATACCTAGTTCAACCTCGTTACCGGCAAGTCTCTTTACTCGTTCCGTAATACAAGATCCCGCAACTAAAAATTAGTCACATTGCTTGCAAGGCTTATTGTGATGTTGCATTACCGTGTGGGCCCCGAGATACCTCTCCGTTACACGGAGTAACAAATCCCAGTCTCGATCCATGCCAACTCAACAGACACCATCGGAGATACCTGTAGAGCACCTTTATAGTCACCCAGTTACGTTGTGACGTTTGATACACACAAGGCACTCCTCCGAGATCCGTGAGTTGCATGATCTCATGGTCATAGGAACATATACTTGACATGCAGAAAACAGTAGCAATAAACTCACACGATCATATGCTATGTTTGTAGTTTGGGTCTTATCCATCACATCATTCTCCTAATGATGTGATCCTATTATCAAATGACATCTCATGTCCATGGCTAGGAAACCTTAACCATCCTTTGATCAACGAGCTAGTCCATTAGAGGCATACTAGGGACATGGTTTTGTCTATGTATCCACACATGCATTTAAGTCTCCGATCAATACAATTATAGCATGGATAATAAACGATTATCATGAACAAGGAAATATGATAATAACTAATTTATTATTGCCTCTAGGGCATATTTCCAACAAAGACCAGTGCTCTAAACAATGACTAATGTTCCACCTAACGCTCGCTGATCTCCGCCACATCCTCCATGACCAGCTCGTGCTCGACGACCTCCAGTGGAAGGGGCTCCATGGCATCCATCGCCACATACTCTGCAAGCATCTCGCTGTCCACGTCCGCCATATCTTTGGGAAAGGTCACCATGAGTTTGGCGTGGCTGGTCACGGTCCGAGTATTGACAACCTCTATCTTGGCAAGGGAGGCTACCGACGAACGGGCGGCTGCCCGAGCGCTCTCGGTGGTTCCCAACTCTTCGGACGTAGCTTGCCGACCGTAGGCTGCTGCTATTTGTGCGGTGACCGCCATGAGCTGGGCATGGGCGGCATTGGCATAGGCATGGCAGCCACCATTAGGGCTACGATGGACGCTGAGGAATAGACAGCTGTTGTGACGTTCTCGCCATTTGCTATCTCGGTCGCAAATGTTGCTGCTGCGATCTCAGGTATAGTAGCTGCCCTTTTGGCGGCTGCAGCCGCCCTGTCGGAGAGTGCAGCCGCGCTCAAGGATGATGTGAGTGTGTTCATGTATGATGGAGCCGCGCTCGGGCCGGATTGGGCTGCCGAAGTTACCCTCACGACGAGGATCCACGTCCCCATCTTTCACCGGTGACGCTTGAACAGTACAGTGTGTCTTGTTGAACAAGTGTGACTGTGTGGTTGACACACCGGCAATGGACTGAAGCTTCCGACCTATACCATAATTGACGATTGGCCCAAGATTTTTTCATACCACATCACACACATTTCATGATCAAGAACTGTTTGCAATGTATTTGACTTTCAAACTGTTTTGAGACTAAAAATGAAGTTACATTGGCAATTGAAGGTGTTTGAATGGAAATAACATTTATCTTCAGTGAACTTGCAACTCTAAGACTGTGTGTTAAATATGGAATAATTCAGGGATGTTTAGGCACTTTAAATAATTTAAAGAGTTTTTGGACATTTCATGTACATAGTTCAAATTTGAACAACACTTTATTAAGCACATACCAGAGGGCACCTGAATGGGTTCAAAATCAACTATTTGTCACTGGATACATGTTTTGGTCCCAGGCAAGAAATGGAAATTAAACAAATTCCAAACCTCACGGTATTTTGGCTCGGCCATAGACTTTGAGAAGCTGTGTTTCCAAATTCCAGTAAATCCAAATATCATGAGAAATTCATGAAACTTGGCATGGTGTGATGTCATGGCGCATGTGTGTTGTGGTAAAAATAATGCCTAGTTCGGGACAAGTTTTGGCACAAACCTCTTACAAACCAAAGATTCTCACAAGAAGCCATGTGGTTCTGGTAGGGACATTTCACATTTCATGTGCGAAACAACATTTGATGTCGCTTCTCACCTTGAATTTATTTCTAGAGTCTCCATATAGTAACGTGAATGTGTCGTGCGAACCAATAGAGTCTTACAGAGTTCGTTTCGCATTTTAAGTACATTAATTAATTGACTTTTGTAGGCATTCAATTAATGTGCATATATATAATTCAAATTTGAACTACAATAACCACTCGGTCCAACTCATGAAAATATGTCGAAAAAACATATACGTTTCACTGGTTACATGTCTAGGTCCCACACAATAAATGGGAATGAATTTCGAACATATATAACTACCGCACAAGGCTCGACCACAAACATCTGGAAACATAATTTTTAAATTCATGTAAATGAAAACCTCGAGATAAATTCATGAAATTTGGGCATGGTGCCATCAATTTCCCTATTGTGTGTGTTGTGGTAATAAAAATTGCCGAATTTTGGACAAGTTTTGGCACAAAGCCTCTTACAAACCGAAGGTTCGCATAAGAAAGTCTAGTGTTCCGATAGGGAAAGTTCACATTTTAAGTGTGAAACAACATCCGTTGTTTCTTGTGGCCTGCATTTATTTCCGGAGTCGCCCACAGAGCAACTTTCTGAGAGTCATGCTAAACCATGGACTTTTTCAGGGTTTGTGAGACATGTTTAACACATTAATTGAGTTTTCTAGTCGTTTAATGTGCATAATTTAAATTTGAACTACAATCACAAGGTCCAACACAGGAAAAATAGGTTGGAAAAATATGCCTTTCCATGGATGCATGTTTAATTAGGTCCCACACAAGAAATGGGAATAAATTTCTAACATCTCATTGACTGTTGGCTGGGCCACAACCATTAAGATGCTTGGTTTTCAAATTCCTACAAATCCAGAACTCGTCAGAAATTCATGAAACTTGGCATGGTGTCGGGACAAGGGCACACACATGACGTGGTCAAATATCTGTGCAAATTGGACATGTTCTTGTGCCCCCCTACAAATCGGACCTCCTCACTAGAAGCTTAGTGGTTTCGATAGGGAACATATTATATATGCATGCCACATATGCGGGAAAAAATACATCTGATGCCTCTTCTCTCCTTGATTTTTCTTTATATAAACAACATAGACATATGTACATGTGAAGTGCAAAAATATGATTAAATAAGGGATCATCTCGCTTTTAAATATATTAATTGAGTTTTCGGTGCATTCTTTAATGTGCATAATTCAAATTTGATCTACAATCACAAGGTACAGGGCGGCAAAATGGGTTGAAAAATCATATATGCATCCTTGGATGTATGTGTTAGGTCACATGCAAGCAATGAGAATGAATTTCAAACATCTAAGCATGAGGCTCGGCACAAATATCGAGAAACTTGGTTTGCAAATTCTCGTAAATCCAAAACTCTGTTAAAAATTCATGAAACATGGGATAGTGTCATGTGAAGGTACACATATGTAGTGGTAAAAAATACCAAGTTTTCCATGGTTTGTAAGAAGCCTCATACAAACATGAGGTTCTCATATAACAATAAGCTACGTCTAGTGTTCCGTTAGGGAACATATATATGCATGCCACATCTACGGGTGAAAAACGACATATGATGCCTCTTCTCTCCTTGATTTTTTCCTAGAAACAATATAAAGCACTAGGTGTGTACTGCAAACATATTTAATTATTAACGGTTTGTACGGGTTTTTTAGACATTAATTGAGTTTTATGTGCCTTTAATGTACATAATTCAAATATAAACTATAGTCACAAGGTCTATGTTGGACAGGGCCTCATCATATAAATCATAAATATGTTGTGCTATTTTTGGTGTCCACTTTGAGAGAAAGAGCAAGCATTATTAATAGCCAACAAAGGCATTTTGGAACAAAAATCTGTCACATTTCCATCGCAAACAAGCGTATTATTTATAATTCGTGGACGTTCTACAGACCTTACGTGCGGGCCAGGTGTCGCTATTTGTATTGACAAGGAGGTAGCATGCGGATAGGTGTTTGAGTACATGGGTGGCGTGCGAGGAGTGTCCTGCGCATGCTCATCCGGGTGCCATGTCCATATCCAGTCGTCAAAGACATTTCAAAGTGAATACCCATATGCAAATCAAGGGCAATTGTTCCATCCCTACTAAGCCAAATGAAATTCTGGCGCGAAGGAATTTTTTCATCGCGTCATCGCAAACGGTTATGAATGATGACCCGTGTGCCCTTCCCGTTGCTACATCTTCTACTCTTGCTAACTGCTGAGGTTGCCATGTATGCCAAAAAAATCTGATGTGGGGAGGTAATTAAGGAGAGACATGAGTTTGGTGACCACATGAAGAAACAATGCCCAACACGTGAACCTTGGCAAAACACTTAAATGAAGGAAACTCACCAATGCATGCAAGAGTTTAGTTGCTAAATCATTAAATGAAGAGACCTTAGCAACGATGCATTGTGGACTTCAGTTGCTAAGACAGTTAATACACTAAGCACACCATGTAAGCACCGATCGATGCGTTGGCAGTAGGAGTTAGGTAAGATTCAAATCTGTCATATTGGTTAAATTTTCATTTGTCAAATTGGAAACAGTGAGATTTGTCCAATTTTGCAGGAACAAAATCACTATTACGGTGCAATTTTGCAACTGAAATTCATAGATAGCTGAATTAAACAAACTTTTCCCCATTTGTTGCCAACCACGTACTCAAATAGCTAGTTCAACTATATATATTAGCTAATTTAAAGTACGTGGTATAGTTCAACCATATCTATACTTAGATGAACTAAACAAAATAGCCCCTAAATACTACGCCAAGGGGCTTCGTGCTACTGCTAGCAGCCTTCTCATCTGCCGAGCGCGTTCAGTAAGAGGCAAAGGAGGAGAAGCCTACCGACGAGCTAGAGGAGTCGAATTCATCGGCTATCGGTGCTGCCCTCCGTCGCTCCTGACGCGCCTCCTCGAAGCTGCAGGACTCGTCGTAGATCTCCTCATTCCGCGCCATAGCTGCGGCGTCTGCTGCGTCCACGGTGGCGGTGAGCCTCTGTGCATGCTCTATTGGAAATATGCCCTAGAGGAAATAATAAAGTGGTTATTATTATATTTCCTTGTTCATGATAATTTTTTATAATCCATGCTATAATTGTATTGATTGGAAACTCAAATGCATGTGTGGATACATAGACAACACTCTGTCCCTAGTATTCCTCTAATAGACTAGCTCGTTGATGAAAGATGGTTAAGGTTTCCTAGCCATATACATGAAATGTCTTTCGATAACGGGATCACATCATTGGGAGAATGATGTGATGGACAAGACCCAAACTATGAACGTAGCATATGATCGTGTGAGTTTATTGCTATTGTTTTCTGCATGTCAAGTATCTGTTCCTATGACCATGAGATCATATAACTCACTGACATCAGAGGAATACTTTATGTGTATCAAATGTCGCAACATAACTGGGTGACTATAAAGATGCTCTACAGGTATCTCCGAAGGTGTCTGTTGAGTGAGCATGGATCAAGACTGGGATTTTTTACTCCGTGTGACGGAGAGGTATCTCAGGGCCCACTCGGTAATACAACATCACCACAAGCCTTGCAAGCAAAGTGACTAAAGTTTTAGCCACAGGATCTTGTACTACCGAACGAGTAAAGAGACTTGCCAGTAACGAGATTGAACTAGGTATATAGATACCGACGATCGAATCTCGGGCAAGTAACATACCGAAGAACAAAGGGAACATTATACGGGATTAACTGAATCCTTGACATAGAGGTTCAACCGATAAGGATCTTAGTAGGATATGTAGTAAGAAATATGGGCATCTAGGTCCCACTATTAGTTATTGATCGTAGAGGTGTTCGGTCTACATAGTTCTCGAACCCGCAGGGTCTGCACACTTAACGTTCGGTGACGTTTTGGTAGTATTGAGTTGTGCATGGTGGTGGCCGAAGGTTGTTCAGAGTCCTGGATTAGATGTGGGACATCACGAGGACCTCCAAAATGGTCTGGAGGTAAAGATTGATATATAAGAAGTCTCGTTTTGGTCACCGGAGAAGTTTCGGGTATTTCTGGTAGTGTAGCGGGGGTGCCGGGAGGCCATCGCGTGGGGCCACCCACGCCGGGAGGCCACATGGGCCCGAGGGGTGGTGCACTAGCCCTTAGTGGGATGGGCAAGCCAACCCCACAAGGCCTATGTGGCTAGGAAGGTGGGAAAGGAAAAACCCCAAAGAGGGGGAAGGGTTTCCAAGTAGGATTGGAATCCTACTTGGAGTAGGATTGGAGGTGGACTCCTCCACCTCCTCCCACTTCGGCCGAAGCCCCTAGGGGAAACCCTAGGGTGCCTCCTTCCCCCTCCCTCCTATATATACTAGAGGAATAGAGACCGAATCACAAGTCTTCATGCTAGTTCTCTATTCCCTAGTTCCTACACAAAATAGATTCTGACTGTGCTTAGGCGAAGCCCTGCCGGAATATTTCCACCACCACCGTTGTCGCCCCGTCGCGCTGTCGGAGAACTCGGCTACCTCTCCGCTCCCTCTTGCCGGATCAACAAGGCGGAGATAATCATCGAGCTGTGCGTGTGCTGAACACGGAGATGTCATCTGTTCAGCGCTATATCGGGATGGATCGTGATCGGATTGCGGGACGGCTAGCAATTTGGATCGTGAAGACGTTCGACTACATCAACCATGTTTCTTAACGCTTCCCGCTTAGAGATCTACAAGGGTATGTAGATCCACTCTCCCTCTCGTAGATGCTCATCACCATAGATAGATCTTGCATGTGCGTAGGAATTTTTTTTGTTTCCCATGCAACGTTCCCCAACATGCTCGACCTAGAGCTCCTCCTCCTCATGTAGAAAGTTGATGTAGCGCTCTAGGCCACTGACGCAAAAGCTAAGCGGCTGTGCTTCGGTGGCGGCCTCCTCCTCCCGCCTTCGAGCCGTAGTGGCAGAGTCGGTGACGGCCCCGGCGGCTGACCATGGGGTGGCTGCCAAGGCGGACGGTGGTGTGGTGGCGGCCATGGAGGCAGCTCGTGGGGTGGCGAAAATGGCGGCTGGCGATGGGCTAGGGGCGACAGCGGTTGCTGGCAGCAGCTGCCTTTGGGCAAATGTGGAGGAGCATGTGGTGGGTGCCATGCACACAACCAAAAAGTACGCCACACGCACTACACGCTTACGGGTACTGTGCCGCCGACGTGGTGCAGTCTCCGAGCTGGAGCTGCCCTCTGGAGGGGAGGCGGAGCGACGATGACAGACAGCTGCCATTGGCGATTCGAGGAGAAGCTAACTTGGGAAGCTATGGGTAGGGAGGGGATTAATGTGATGTGGAGAGGCTGACGGTGAGGGTTTATAAAGCAGGCGGCCAAGGCGAGCCGAGTAGGAAGCTTGCTCGCGTTCATGCTCGGGAACGGGAAGCCTGCACGCGTTCCTGTGCGGTTTCGCGGGAACAGGAAGACCAAAAGAAACATTGTGTACTCCCGAAGCATCATGAGAATGGGCACTTCAGCACGACGGTCGGGAAACTTGCATTGTCCCGAAGCATGCACCGAAATCCTCGTGCGGCAATGCGGTGACAAGACCAGATGAAGGTGGGAGAAATGAAAAGTACGTAGACAGTTAATAATAAACAACCATTTGCATTTTATTAGAAAGCAAACGATAGTTCTGTATGCACCATCGCAAAGGTATGTACGCATGGGGCACTTGATGCGGCCTCAGCGCACTGTGCTCGCATTCGTGCGCACCCGGCCGTTTTGCTGGCGTCCACACATGAACGATCAGGCATGTTCGGGGAGCCATATGCTAGCGTTTGCGCCGCTCCTAGCGCCACCATGTAGTTAATGTTGGAAATATGCCCTAGAGGCAATAATAAAATGGTTATTATTGTATTTCCTAGTTCATGATAATTGTCTATTATTCATGCTACAATTGTGTTAAACAGAAACCGTAATACATGTGTGAATACATAGACCATCGCATGTCCCTAGTGAGCCTCTAGTTGGCTAGCTCGTTGATCAATAGATGGTCACGGTTTCATGACCATGGACATTGGATGTCGTTGATAACGGGATCACATCATTAGGAGAATGATGTGATGGACAAGACCCAATCCTAAGCATAGCACAAGATCGTGTAGTTCGTATGCTAAAGCTTTTCAATGTCAAGTATCATTTCCTTAGACCATGAGATTGTGTAACTCCCGGATACCGTAGGAATGCTTTGGGTGTGCCAAACGTCACAACGTAACTGGGTGGCTATAAAGGTACGCTACGGGTATCTCCGAAAGTGTCTGTTGGGTTGACACGAATCAAGACTGGGATTTGTCACTCCGTGTGACGGAGAGGTATCTCTGGGCCCACTCGGTAAGACATCATCATAATGAGCTCAATGTGACTAAGGAGTTAGCCACGGGATGATGTGTTACGGAACGAGTAAAGAGACTTGCCGGTAACGAGATTGAACAAGGTATGGCGATACCGACGATCGAATCTCGGGCAAGTACCATACCGATAGACAAAGGGAATTGTATACGGGATTGATTGAATCCCTGACATCGTGGTTCATCCGATGAGATCATCGTGGAGTACGTGGGAGCCAACATGGGTATCCAGATCCCGCTGTTGGTTATTGGCCGGAGAGGTGTCTCGGTCATGTCTACGTGTCTCCCGAACCCGTAGGGTCTACACACTTAAGGTTCGATGACGCTAGGGTTATAGGGAAAAGGTATACGTGATTACCGAAGGTTGTTCGGAGTCCCGGATGAGATCCCGGACGTCACGAGGAGCTCCGGAATGGTCCGGAGGTAAAGATTGATATATAGGAAGTCCAGTTTTGGTCACCGGAAAGTTTTCGGGCTCATCGGTAATGTACCGGGAGTGCCGGGAGGGTGCCGGAGGACCCCCGGGAGGGGTGTGACGACCAAAGGACCACATGGGCTGTTAGATAAAGTGTGCCAGCCCTTATTGGGCTGGGAAAGACTTTTGCTAAAGGCCCATGCGGCTGGAGATAAGGAGATAAGGCAAAAAGGATTTAAAAGGAGGAGATCCACCTCCCTTGTGGGAGGTGGACTCTCCCTTTAATTCAGCCGGCCATCTCCTCTTTGGAGTAGAGGCCAAGCCATCCCTCCACGTCCCTCCTCCTATATATACTTGAGGTTTTGGATGTTTTGAGACAGGATTTTATCTCTCTCTCTCACGGCGAAGCCCTACCTCTCTTCTTCCTCCTCCGCAGCGCTTAGGCGAAGCCCTGTCGGAATACCTTGCTACTCCACCACCACCACGCCGTCGTGCTGCTGTTGGAGCCCTTCCCCAACCTCTCCTTCCTTCTTGCTGGATCAAGGTGTTGGAGACGTCACCGGGCTGCACGTGTGTTGAACGCGGAGGTGCCGTCCGTTCGGCACTTGATCGGATCTACCGCGATCTGAATCGCTGCGAGTACGACTCCATCAACTGCGTTCTTGTAACGCTTCCGCTTAGCGATCTTCAAAGGTATGAAGATGCAATCTCTCCCCTCTCGTTGCTGGTTTCTCCATAGATAGATCTTGGTGAACGTAGGAAAATTTTGATTTACTACTACGTCTCCCAACAGTTAAGTGTTGCAAAAACTGCCATGTTGTTGATGCATCCATAGGAGTTGAGTATGACAACCGGTAGGAGCCATAGGAGTTGTCTTATTTATTGTATGACCTGCGTGTCAATCATAAACGCCATGTAATTACTTTACTTTATTGCTAAGCGTTAGCCATAGTAGTAGAAGTAATAGTTGGCGAGACAACTTCATGAAGACACAATGATGGAGATCATGATGATGGAGATCATGGTGTCGTGCCGGTGACAGTGATGATCATGGTGCCCCGAAGATGGAGATCATAGGAGCAAAATGATATTGGCCATATCATGTCACTATATTGATTGCATGTGATGTTTATCATGTTTACATCTTATTTGCTTAGAACGACGGTAGTAAATAAGATGATCTCTCAATAAAATTTCAAGAGAAGTGTTCACCCTAACTGTGCACCGTTGCTAAGGATCGTTGTTCCGAAGCACCACGTGATGATCGGGTGTGATAGGTTCTAACGTTCGCATACAACGGGTGTAAGCCAGATTTACACACGCGAAACACTTAGGTTGACTTGACGAGCCTAGCATGTACAGACATGGCCTCGGAACACGGAAGACCGAAAGGTCGAACATGAGTCGTATAGAAGATACGATCAACATGAAGATGTTCACCATGGATGACTAGTCCGTCTCACGTGATGATCGGACACGGGCTAGTTGACATGGATCATGTATCACTTGGAAGACTAGAGAGATGTCTGTCTAAGTGGGAGTTCATTAATTTGATTAAATGAACTTAATTATCATAAACTTAGTCTAAAATTGTCTTTACAATCTATAATGTAGATCCAATGGCCAACGCGAATGTCACCCTCAATTTCAACGCGTTCCTAGAGAAAACCAAGCTGAAAGATGATGGAAGCAACTATGCGGACTGGGTCCGTAGCTTGAGGATCATCCTCATAGCTTCCAAGAGATTGTATGTCCTAGATGCACCGCTAGGTGACACACCCGTTCTCCCAGCGGAACAAGATGTTATGAACACTTGGCAATCACGCTGCGATGATTACTCCCTTGTTCAATGCGGCATGCTTTACAGTCTAGAACCGGGGCTCCAAAAGCGTTTTGAGCAACACGGAGCATATGAGATGTTCCAGGAGCTGAAACTGGTTTTTCAAGCTCATGCCCGGGTCGAGAGATATGATGTCTCCGACAAGTTCTTCAGCTGTAAGATGGAGGAGCATAGTTCTGTCAGTGAGCACATCCTCAAGATGTCTGGGCTACACAGCCGCTTGACTCAGCTGGGGGTTAATATCCCGGATGACTCGGTCATTGACAGAATCCTCCAGTCGCTTCCACCTAGCTTCAAGAGCTTTGTGATGAACTACAACATGCAAGGTATGGAGAAGTCCATTCCTGAGTTGTACTCGATGCTGAAATCAGCGGAGGTCGAGATCAAAAAGGAGCATCAAGTGTTGATGGTGAATAAGACCACTAGTTTCAAGAAAGGCAAGGGTAAGAAGAACTTCAAGAAGGACGGCAAAGCTGTTGCCGCGCCCGGTAAGCAAGTTGCCGGGAAGAAGAAGAAAAATGGACCCAAGCCTGAGACTGAGTGCTTTTATTGCAAGGGTACCGGTCACTGGAAGCGGAACTGCCCCAAGTATTTAGCGGATAAGAAGGACGGCAACATTAAAGGTATATGTGATATACTTGTTATTGATGTGTACTTGACCAGCGCTCGTAGTAGCTCCTGGGTATTTGATACCGGTGCAGTTGCTCACATTTGTAACTCCAAGCAGGAGCTGCGGAATAAGCGGAGGCTGGCCAAGGATGAGGTGACGATGCGTGTCGGGAATGGTTCCAAGGTCGATGTGATCGCCGTCGGCACGTTACCTCTACATCTACCTTCGGGATTAGTTTTAAACCTTAATAATTGTTATTTAGTACCAGCTTTGAGCATGAACATTGTATCTGGATCTCGCTTGATGCGAGATGGCTACTCATTTAAATCCGAGAATAATGGTTGTTCTATTTATATGAGAGAAATGTTTTATGCTCATGCCCCGCTGGTCAATGGTTTATTTTTGATGAATCTCGAACGTGATGTTACACATGTCCATAGTGTGAGTACCAAAAAGTGTAAAGTTGATAACGATAGTCCCACTTACATGTGGCACTGCCGTCTTGGCCATATTGGTGTCAAACGCATGAAGAAGCTCCATGCTGATGGACTTTTGGAGTCACTTGATTTCGAATCATTTGACACATGCGAACCATGCCTCATGGGCAAGATGACCAAGACTCCGTTCTCCGGAACAATGGAGCGAGCAACTGACTTGTTGGAAATAATACATACCGATGTATGCGGTCCAATGAGCGTCGAGGCTCGCGGTGGCTACCGTTATGTTCTCACCCTCACTGATGACTTGAGTAGATATGGTTATGTCTACTTAATGAAACACAAGTCTGAAACTTTTGAAAGGTTCAAGGAATTTCAGAGTGAGGTCGAGAATCAACGTGACAGGAAAATAAAATGCCTACGATCTGATCGTGGCGGAGAATATTTAAGTCACGAGTTTGGCACGCACCTTAGGAAATGTGGAATTGTTTCACAACTCACGCCGCCCGGCACACCCCAGCGAAATGGTGTGTCTGAACATCGTAATCGCACTCTATTGGATATGGTGCGATCTATGATGTCTCTTACCGACTTACCGCTATCATTTTGGGGATATGCATTAGAGACTGCCGCATTCACTTTAAATAGGGCACCGTCTAAATCCGTTGAGACGACACCGTATGAATTGTGGTTTGGAAAGAAACCTAAGCTGTCGTTTCTAAAAGTTTGGGGATGCGATGCTTATGTGAAGAAACTTCAACCTGAGAAGCTCGAACCCAAAGCGGAAAAGTGTGTCTTCATAGGATATCCCAAGGAGACTATTGGGTATACCTTCTACCTACGATCCGAAGGCAAAGTCTTTGTTGCCAAGAATGGATCCTTTCTCGAGAAAGAGTTTCTCTCGAAAGAAGTAAGTGGGAGGAAAATAGAACTTGATGAGGAAATTGTACCTCCACTCGAACCGGAGAGTAGCGCAGCACAGGAAGTTGTTTCTGTGGAGCCTACACCGGCTAGAGAGGAAGTTAATGATGATGATCCTGAAACTTCAGATCAAGTTGCTATTCGAAGGTCCACCAGGACACGTTCCGCACCAGAGTGGTACGGCAATCCTGTCCTAGAGATCATGTTGTTGGACAACGGTGAACCTTCGAACTATGAAGAAGTGATGGCGGGCCCGGATTCCAACAAATGGCTTGAGGCCATGAAATCCGAGATAGGATCCATGTATGAGAACAAAGTATGGACTTTGGTGGACTTGCCTAATGATAAGCGAGCCATTGAAAACAAATGGATCTTTAAGAAGAAGACTGACGCGGACGGTAATGTCACCGCCTATAAAGCTCGGCTTGTCGCTAAGGGTTATCGACAAGTTCAAGGAGTTGACTACGATGAGACTTTCTCACCCGTAGCGATGCTAAAGTCAGTCCGAATCATGTTAGCAGTTGCCGCATTTTATGATTATGAGATCTGGCAAATGGACGTCAAAACGGCATTCCTTAATGGCTTCCTCAAGGAAGAACTGTATATGATGCAGCCGGAAGGTTTTGTCGATCCTAAAGATGCTAACAAGGTATGCAAGCTCCAGCGCTCCATCTATGGGCTGGTGCAAGCATCTCGGAGTTGGAACATTCGCTTTAATGAGGTGATTAAAGCGTTTGGGTTTGTACAGGTTTATGGAGAACCTTGTATTTACAAGAAAGTGAGTGGGAGCTCTATAGCATTTCTTATACTGTATGTGGATGACATGCTGATAATGGGAAATAATATAGAACTCTTGGAAAGTATCAAGGCCTACTTGAATAAGTGTTTTTCAATGAAGGACCTTGGAGAAGCTGCTTACATATTAGGTATTAAGATCTATAGAGATAGATCGAAACGCCTCATTGGTCTTTCACAAAGCACATACCTTGAAAAGATATTGAAGAAGTTCAATATGCATCAGTCCAAGAAGGGGTTCTTGCCTGTGTTGCAAGGTGTGAGATTGAGTACGACTCAATGCCCGACCACGGCAAAGGATAGAGAAGAGATGAGTGTCATCCCCTATGCTTCAGCCATAGGCTCTATCATGTATGCCATGCTGTGTACCAGACCTGATGTGAACCTTGCCATAAGTTTGGTAGGGAGGTACCAAAGTGATCCCGGAGCGGAACACTGGACAGCGGTCAAGAATATCCTGAAGTACCTGAAAAGGACAAAGGACATGTTTCTCATATATGGAGGTGCCGAAGAGCTCGTCGTAAAGGGTTACGTCGACGCTAGCTTCGACACAGATCCGGACGACTCTAAGTCGCAAACCGGATACGTGTATATTTTGAATGGAGGGGCAGTTAGCTGGAGTAGCAGCAAGCAAAGCGTCGTGGCGGCATCTACATGTGAAGCGGAGTACATAGCTGCTTCGGAAGCAGCAAAGGAGGGAGTCTGGATGAAGGAGTTCATCACCGACCTAGGAGTGATTCCAAATGCGTCGGGCCCGATGACTCTACTCTGTGACAACACTGGAGCTATTGCCCTTGCGAAGGAGCCCAGGTTTCACAAGAAGACAAGACACATCAAGCGCCGCTTCAACTCCATCCGTGATTACATTCAGGAGGGAGACATAGATATTTGTAAAGTGCATACGGATCTGAATGTCGCAGATCCGTTGACTAAACCTCTCTCACGAGCAAAACATGATCAACACCAGAACGCTATGGGTGTTCGATTCATCACAATGTAACTAGATTATTGACTCTAGTGCAAGTGGGAGACTGTTGGAAATATGCCCTAGAGGCAATAATAAAATGGTTATTATTGTATTTCCTAGTTCATGATAATTGTCTATTATTCATGCTACAATTGTGTTAAACAGAAACCGTAATACATGTGTGAATACATAGACCATCGCATGTCCCTAGTGAGCCTCTAGTTGGCTAGCTCGTTGATCAATAGATGGTCACGGTTTCATGACCATGGACATTGGATGTCGTTGATAACGGGATCACATCATTAGGAGAATGATGTGATGGACAAGACCCAATCCTAAGCATAGCACACGATCGTGTAGTTCGTATGCTAAAGCTTTTCAATGTCAAGTATCATTTCCTTAGACCATGAGATTGTGTAACTCCCGGATACCGTAGGAATGCTTTGGGTGTGCCAAACGTCACAACGTAACTGGGTGGCTATAAAGGTACGCTACGGGTATCTCCGAAAGTGTCTGTTGGGTTGACACGAATCAAGACTGGGATTTGTCACTCCGTGTGACGGAGAGGTATCTCTGGGCCCACTCGGTAAGACATCATCATAATGAGCTCAATGTGACTAAGGAGTTAGCCACGGGATGATGTGTTACGGAACGAGTAAAGAGACTTGCCGGTAACGAGATTGAACAAGGTATGGCGATACCGACGATCGAATCTCGGGCAAGTACCATACCGATAGACAAAGGGAATTGTATACGGGATTGATTGAATCCCTGACATCGTGGTTCATCCGATGAGATCATCGTGGAGTACGTGGGAGCCAACATGGGTATCCAGATCCCGCTGTTGGTTATTGGCCGGAGAGGTGTCTCGGTCATGTCTACGTGTCTCCCGAACCCGTAGGGTCTACACACTTAAGGTTCGATGACGCTAGGGTTATAGGGAAAAGGTATACGTGATTACCGAAGGTTGTTCGGAGTCCCGGATGAGATCCCGGACGTCACGAGGAGCTCCGGAATGGTCCGGAGGTAAAGATTGATATATAGGAAGTCCAGTTTTGGTCACCGGAAAGTTTTCGGGCTCATCGGTAATGTACCGGGAGTGCCGGGAGGGTGCCGGAGGACCCCCGGGAGGGGTGTGACGACCAAAGGACCACATGGGCTGTTAGATAAAGTGTGCCAGCCCTTATTGGGCTGGGCAAGACTTTTGCTAAAGGCCCATGCGGCTGGAGATAAGGAGATAAGGCAAAAAGGATTTAAAAGGAGGAGATCCACCTCCCTTGTGGGAGGTGGACTCTCCCTTTAATTCAGCCGGCCATCTCCTCTTTGGAGTAGAGGCCAAGCCAGCCCTCCACGTCCCTCCTCCTATATATACTTGAGGTTTTGGATGTTTTGAGACAGGATTTGATCTCTCTCTCTCACGGCGAAGCCCTACCTCTCTTCTTCCTCCTCCGCAGCGCTTAGGCGAAGCCCTGTCGGAATACCTTGCTACTCCACCACCACCACGCCGTCGTGCTGCTGTTGGAGCCCTTCCCCAACCTCTCCTTCCTCCTTGCTGGATCAAGGTGTTGGAGACGTCACCGGGCTGCACGTGTGTTGAACGCGGAGGTGCCGTCCGTTCGGCACTTGATCGGATCTACCGCGATCTGAATCGCTGCGAGTACGACTCCATCAACCGCGTTCTTGTAACGCTTCCGCTTAGCGATCTTCAAAGGTATGAAGATGCAATCTCTCCCCTCTCGTTGCTGGTTTCTCCATAGATAGATCTTGGTGAACGTAGGAAAATTTTGATTTACTACTACGTCTCCCAACAGTTAAGTGTTGCAAAAACTGCCATGTTGTTGATGCATCCATAGGAGTTGAGTATGACAACCGGTAGGAGCCATAGGAGTTGTCTTATTTATTGTATGACCTGCGTGTCAATCATAAACGCCATGTAATTACTTTACTTTATTGCTAAGCGTTAGCCATAGTAGTAGAAGTAATAGTTGGCGAGACAACTTCATGAAGACACAATGATGGAGATCATGATGATGGAGATCATGGTGTCGTGCCGGTGACAGTGATGATCATGGTGCCCCGAAGATGGAGATCACACATGCCTTCTTAGGCTAACTCGTTTGTGTTCTGCTGGATCAGCACAAACAGTTTGACTGAGTGAACTGTATGCCTCACTATGCACACGTATATAGTTTCATAACTATTTCTGTTATCTTCCATAATCACAAACAATTCATAAGAAGAAACTGTATGCAACGCATCACACACACAACTTTTTTTTGAACCATATTTGCTCGTTCCTTCACTGTGCACTTTTCGTCATTGGAGGCGGAGCTTGAACTATATCGTTTGCGATTGATGGATCGCACACAGTTTCGTCGAAGGGTCTCTGATTGATGTGTCGTGTTTGGACCATCCTGCAGTAGTGATCCTTGAAGAGAGTAGGCCAATAAAAACAAGATTGTAATACCTTATGAGCAGTCCTATCTCCCACATGGTGTACTCCATAAGCTTCGGAATGACATTTCCATAGGAGTTTTTCCTGTTTATGCTTAAGTACACAACATCTAATAATACAATCGACTCCATCTTTATAAAGATGTGGGTCATCCCAAAAGTAATGTCTTAAATCATTGAAGATTTTTTTTCTTTTGTTGGTATGTGAAACTAGGTGGTATATATTTAGCAACAGTGTAGTTAACATAATCACCATACCAAGGTGTGTTTTGAGAAACATTTATTGCAGCAAATTGTTCATCAGGAGAACTATCATCAATAGGTAGTGGGTCAACAATAATATTTCTAACCTAGACAAGTTATCAGCTACGGGGTTCTCAGCTCCTTTCCTATCAGTGATATGTAAATCAAATTCTTGAAGCAGGAGAACCCACATAATGAGTCTAGCTTTAGCATCTTTCTTTTCCATAAGATATTTTATAGCAGCATGATCAGTGTGAACAATAACTTTCGAATCAACAATATAAGATCTAAATTTATCACAAGCAAACACAACTGCTAAAAATTCTTTTTTGGTAGTAGCATAATTTCTTTGGCCACTATCTAGAGTTTTGCTAGCATGATGGATACCATTTAATCTCTTATCAACTCTTTGTCCTAAAACAGCACCAACAACATAATCACTAGTATCACACATAATTTCAAAAGCCAAGTTCCAGTCAGGTGGTCGAACAATAGGTGAAGTGGTTAAGGCTTTCTTAAGTGTTTCAAAGGCTTCTGCACAATCATCATAAAAAACAAAGGGAATATCCTTTTGTAAAATATTAGTAAGAGGCCTAGAAATTTTGGAGAAGTCTTTAATAAACCTCCTATAGAAACCAGCATGACCAAGGAAAATTCGAATACCTTTGATATCTTTAGGACATATCATTTTCTCAATTGCATCAACTTTAGCTTGATCCACCTCAATACCTCATTCGGATATTTTATGCCCCAACACAATACCTTCGTTAACCATAAAGTGACACTTTTCCCAATTCAAGATGGTATTAGTTTGTTCACATCTCTGCAAAACTTGATCAAGGTTGCTTAAGTAATCATCAAAAGAAATTCCATAAATGGAAAAATCATCCATGAAAACCCCGACAATCTGTTCACAAAAATCAGAGAATATAGCAGTCATACATCTTTGAAAGGTAACAGGTGCATTGCATAAACTAAGAGGCATACATCTATAAGCATAGGTTCCAAAAGGACAAGTAAAGGTGGTTCTCTCTTGATCAGATTGTGACATCGGTATTTGAGAGAAACTAGAATATCCATCCCAGAAGCAAAAGTGTGTGTGTTTAGATAATGTTTCTAGCATTTGATCAATGAAAGGCAGAGGGAAATGATCTTTTCTAGTAGATTTATTTAGTGTTCTAAAATCAATTACGATTCTATAGCTAGTGACAATTCTTTGTGGGACAAATTCATTTTTATCATAGGAACAACAGTAATACCTCCCTTCTTAGTGACACAAGGAACATGACTTACCCATCTACGATCATCTATGAGATAGAATGTACCTGCTTCAAGAAGCTTTAATATTTCAGTTCTTACCACTTCTTTCATCTTAGGATTCAATCATCATTGGTGATCAACAACAGGTTAAGCATGAGGTTCCATATTGATCTTGTGCTGACATAGAGTGGGACTAATGCCCTTAAGATCATCAAGAGTATAGATCTGTTTAATAATCGAATTGGTACACTCTAGTCGTCGGTCGTCCGTTCGTTAGCTCTCACGCACACGCCCTTGCGGCCTATCACAGCATGCCACGTAGACCCTATCCAATCGATAGGAAGTTTTTCTTTTTCTTTTCTGTTTCAGAAAATAGAATGTATTCTATTTTTGTTTTTAGCCTATCTTTTAAAATATTTGGTAGAGGCTGTTGTTCAAAGATTTTCTTTATTTATTTCATTACTTTCACGCAAGTGCATATCATTTTCATGGTGTAGCAAATATTGTTCTTGTGGATTAGCAGGAGGAACGACAGTAGAAGCAAGAGCAATTATTTCATCCTTACTAGTTAATTTTTTATCACGAGGTTGTCTGCTAAACTTGGAAAAATTAAACTCATGAGACACATCACCAAACTCAACACTGCCAGTTTCTTTTTTACAATTTATCTTAGCATTAACAGTGTTCAAGAAAGGTCTACCAAAGATAATGGGACAAAATTCATATTGTGGGGAATCAAGAACTAGAAAATTAGTAGGATATTTTATTTTCTCGCACAAGACTTCAACATCTCTAACAATCCCAAGGGGTGTGATGCTGTCTCTATTAGTAAGTTTAATAGTAACATCAATGTCTTCTATTTCAGCTGGTGCTATGTCATTCATAATTTCTTGGTATAAAGTAAAAGGAATAGCACTCACGCTAGAACCCAAATCACATAAGGCATGATAACAATGATCTCCAATTTTAACTGAGACAATAGGCATGCCAACTATGGGTCTATGTTTATATTTTTCATCGGGTTTAGCAATTCTAGCAATTTCATCACAGAAGTAAATAACATGCCCATCAATATTTTCTACCAAGAGATCTTTAACCATAGCAATACTAGGTTCTACTTTAATTTGTTCAGAGGTCTTAGGTGTGTTAATATTACTCTTGCGAAGCACAGTTGATACCTTAGCATGTTCCTTTATCCTAACAGGAAAAGGTGGTTTCTCAATATAAGTAGTAGGCACAACTGGATCAATGTTGTAAATGATAGTCTCTTCTTTAACTATGACCGGTTCTTTGATTTCTTCTTTAATAGGTAAAATATATTTAAAACACTTCTCCCTAGGGAGATCAACGTGAGTTGCAAATCATTCACAAAAAGAGGCTACTATCTCAGAGCCAAGTCCATATTTAGTGCTAAACTGGTGAAAAGCATCGGTATTCATAAAAGATTTAACACAATCAACCTCAAGCTTAATACTTGGCTCATTACCTTCTTCGAGTTCCTAATCGTCAGAGTTGCATTTACTTCTTTCCAAGAGATCCCACTTGAATTCAATAGTCTTCTTCATAAAAGAACCAGTACAAGAAAGTATCGAGCATGAATCGATCATTATGAGAGAGCCAAGCATAAATTTTTTGAATAATAATTTCTCAAGAGAGATCATGATTGGGGCATGAATATAACATTAACTTATGCCTCCCCCAAGCTAAAGCGGTGCTTTCTCCTTCACGAGGCCAAACATTATATATAAAATTCCGATCATGATGAATTAGATGCACACGGTAAAACTTTTGGTGGAATTCCAATTTCAATCGATTCTACTTCCATGATCCAATATTGACAAGTCTCCAACGTATCTATAATTTTTGATTGTTCCATGCTATTATATTATTTGTTTTGGATGTTTTATATGCATTACTATGCTATTTTATATTATTTTTGGGACTAACCGATTAATCCAGAGCCTAGTGCCAGTTTCTGTTTTTTCCTTGTTTTTGAGTATTGCAGATAAGGAATATCAAACGGAGTGCAAACGGAATAAAATCTCCACGATGTTTTTTTCTGGACCAGAAGACACCTACTAGGCTTGGAGTGCAAGGCAAGGGACTTGCCAGGAAGCCACAAGCCAGGGGGCGCGGCCACCCCCCTGGTTGTGCCTGGCAAGCTTGTGACTCCTTGAAGGGACTCCTAACCCTAATCTTCGTCCTATAAATACCCAAATATTCCCACAATATAAAAAAGATCCACGCAAATACTTTTCCGGCGCCAGAAGCCTCCGTTCCCAACAGATCCAATCTTGGAGCTTTTTCCGGTAATCTGCCGAAGGGGGATTCGATCACGGAGGGCATCTACGTCAACTACATTTCCCCTCCGATGATGCGTGAGTAGTCCACCACCGACCTACGGGTCCATAGCTAGTAGCTAGATGGCTTCTTCTCTCTCTTTGTGCTTCAATACCATGTTCTTCATGGAGATCTATGCGATGTAATACTCTTTTGCGGTGTGTTTGTCGAGATCCGATGAATTATGGGTTTATGTTTAGATTATCCATGAATATTATTTGAGTATTTTCTGAATTCTTATATGCATGCTTTCATATCTTTGCAAGTCTCTTCGAGTTATTTGTTTGGTTTGGCCAACTATATTGGTAATTCTTGCAATGGGAGAAGTGCTTCGTTTTGGGTTCAATCTTGCGGTGTCCTCACCCAATGACATAGTAGGGGCAGCGAGGCACGTATTGTATTGTTGCCATCAAGGGTAAAAAGATGGGGTTTTCATCATATTGCTTGAGTTTATCCCTCTACATCATGTCATCTTATGTAATGCGTTACTCTGTTCTCCATCAACTTAATACTTTAGATGCAGGCAGGAGTCGATCGATGTGTGGAGCAATAGTAGTAGATGCAGCATCGTTTTGGTCTAGTTGACACAGATGTGATGCCTATATGCATAATCATTGCCTTGGATATCTTCATAATTATGCACATTTCTATCAATTGCTCGGCAGCAATTTTTTCACCCACTGTGATATTTTCTTTCAAGAGAGAAGCCTCTAGTGAAACCTATGGCCCCCCGGGCCTACTTTCCATATTATATTTTCAGATCTATAAACCAAAAATACCAAAAAATACCTTGCTGCAATTTATTTACTTTTCACTTTCCACAATCTTTTACATCTATCTCTATCAGATCTAATCCTTGCAAATAACCATGAAGGGATTGACAACCCCTTTATAGTGTTGGGTGCAAGAGTTTGATTGTTTGTGTAGGCGCATCCATTGGTGACTTGCTTGTTCCTCCTAATGGATTTATACCTTAGTTCTCATCAACTGAGGGAAATACTTATATACTTCGCTGCATGACCCTTTCCTCTTCAAGGGAAAACCAGCGCATGCTCAAGAGGCAGCAAGAAGGATTGCTGGCGCCGTTGCCGGGAAGATACACATAAAGCCCACCAAGTACTCATCACAAACTCATCTCTTGCATTTACATTATTTGCCATTTGCTTCTCGTTTTCCTTTTCCCCACTTCTAAAATGATTTTCAGAAAATACCAAAAAGATTTGTCGTTTTTATTCTCCCTTCTTCCGTTCGCCTTTTTGTTTGCCTTTTGTTTGCTTGTGTGCTAGATTGCTTGCTTTGTCACGATGTCTGAAAATACCAAGATATGTGACTTTTCCAATACTAATAATAATGATTTTATTAGTACTCCGATTGCTCCCGCCACTAGTGCGGAATCTTATGAAATTAATGCTGCTTTTCTTAATCTTGTTATGAAAGAACAATTTTCTTGCCTCCCTAGTGAAGATGCCGCATCCCATCTAAATACTTTCATTGAGTTGTGTGACATGCAAAACAAGAAAGATGTTGATAATGATATTGTTAAATTAAAGCTATTTCCGTTCTCACTACAAGATCATCCTAAAACTTGGTTTTCATCTTTGCCTAAAAATAGTATTTATTCGTGGAATAAGCGTAAATATGCTTTTATTTCCAAGTACTTTCCACCCGCTAAGATCATCTCCCTTAGGAATGATATGATGAATTTTAAGCAACTTGATCATGAGCACATTGCACAATCTTGGTAGAGCATGCAATTAATGATTAGAAATTGCCCCGCACATGGTTTGAGTTTATAGATGATTATACAATTTTTTTATTCGGGATTGACTTTTGCATCTAGGAATCTTCTAGATTCAGCCGGGGGTGGTACTTTTACGGAAATTTCATTAGGATAAGCTACTAAACTCTTCGATAATATTATGGCAAATTACTCTCAATGACATACCGAAAGATCTCCTACTAGTAAAAAGGTGCATGCTATTGAAGAAATAAATACTTTGAGTGAAAAGATGGATGAATTGATGAAATTGTTTGCTAGTAAGAGTGATCCTATTGATCCTCATGATATGCCTTTGTCTTCTTTGATTGGAAATAATTATGAATCTATGGATGTGAATATTGTTGGTAGGATAAAATTTTGGTAATAACACGTATAGAGGTAATTTCAATCCTAGGCCGTTTCCTAGTAATTCCTCTAATAATTATAATAATTCCTACAACAATTCTAATGGAAATTATAATAATATGCCCTCTTATTTTGAAAACATTTTTAAAGAATTTATTAATTCTCAAAAGTTTTTCAATGCTTTGACTGAAGAAAAAATTCTCAAGATTGATGATTTGGCTAGGAACGTTGATAGAATTTTGCTTGAGATTGATTCTTTGAAAGTTAGATCTACTCCACCCAGGCATGATATTAATGAGTGTTTAAAAGTTATGAGAAACTCTATTGATGAGTGTAAGGAAAGAACCGTCAGAATACGTGTTAAGCGTGAATGGCTTGAAAAAGTGTGTTCTCGTGATAATAATCATGAAGATCTCAAAGTAATTGATGTGAATCCTATTGAATCTTTATTTTCCAATATAAATCTTGATAAAGATGGGACTAGAGATAACTCAACTTTATTTAATAGTCATCCCAATGATTTGGAGTTTATAGATCTTAATGCTAAGATTGATAAAAGTGGGATTAAAGAGGTCAAAACTTTAAATAGCAATGAACCCTCTCTTTTGGATTACAAGGACTTTAATTATGATAGATTTTCTTTGATTGATTGTATTTGCTTGTTGCAATCCATGATGAATTCTCTGCATGCTTATAATCAAAATAAGGCTTTTGCTAAACATATCGTTGATGCTATGATGAAATCTTTTGAAGAAAAACTTGAGTTAGAAGTTTATATACCTAGAAAGTGTAACATCCCAAAATTTCATTTTGGAATGTTATGAAATATAGCTATGCATCATCATAATTTTGTGGGAATGTAATGAATTTGTTGAAGTGCTTCTTTTGAAATTCTGAAAGGCCATTTCAATTTTCCCATGTATTTGTTTCACCTATTTGAAAACCTTTGGAAATGTTCAAAGAAAGAGAGGTGTAACATGACACTCCACACCAGGGGCATCTTGGTGAAATATTTGAGCAATTAAACCAGGGGTTATTTGAAAATTCATCTCAAAAGGATTTAAAATCAATTAGGCTTTTTTTTTGAAAATAAATTTTATTAGGATATTCAATATGACAGAGGAAAAATGTTCATTAAATAGCATTAATTCTCCTGATCATTTTGATATATATATATTTCCTATGTTTGGAAATGTTTTGAATGCATTAAAAGAGTTTTTACTGCTCTGGAAATAGAAAAGGAAAGTATTTAAACCGAACCGGGCGGGCCCACCGTCTTTAATTCCCGAAACCACTCCGGGTCGGCCACCGACGCGCTAACCACGCACCCACCCTCACTGATGCGCGGGATCCACCGTCCGACTGCGGCGTCAGCACGGTCATCCCCTTCCCCATGCCCGACCGCCGTCGCCGGAGATCCCTCTCCGTGGATCTCGCCCCTCGTGCCGTCCCCGACCACCGCACCACCCCTATATAAAGCCCCGCCTCTCCTCTCTTCGTTCCACCCCCGAAACCATCTTTTCCCTCGCCGAAGCGCTGCGCGAGACCTCACCGGAGTTCGGCACCCCAACCGAACATCCCCGAGCTCGTGCCCGTCACCACACTCACCCCCAGCCCCCTCCGACGCCACCAATCGATGCCGGAGACTCGCCGCCGCCGTTTGAAGCCTTCAGACGCCGACCCTGACCAACGCGCGAGATTAGATCTGTTTAATAATCGAATTGGTACACTCTAGTCGTCGGTCGTCAGTTCGTTAGCTCTCACGCACACGCCCTCGTGGCCTATCACAGCATGCCACGTAGACCCTATCCGATCGATAGGAAGTTTTTCTTTTTCTTTTCTGTTTCAGAAAAGAGAATGTATTCTGTTTTTGTTTTTATCCTATCTTTTAAAATATTTGGTGTTTTTATTTGATTCTTGTTGCATTAGTTCACAAATTTGATGTCGTTTATGTCTGTATGCTTAGATTTCAAATTTGAACTTTAAATTTTGAATCTAATCAAATTTGTTTAAATTACTAAAATCTGTATAACTAGAGTTTAAAAATATATTTTTGAGTGAATCTTTTTGCCACTGTTTTGTATTAGTAAGACCTATCTTTCTACATAGTTTGAGAATTTTTAGGATGAATTTGGTTACTGTTTTTAACAAAAACAAAATCTTTTTAGTTCTTAATAGTTTTTAATTAAATTGACTTTTAATTAATTTGAACCTGAATTAGTTTAACCTTTTGTTTTTAGATTTCAGTAGGTTCTCTTGATTCAACTTTAGGTGTATTTTTTCTGTTAATAAAATATGTTTTTCAAATTGTTTGTGCTCTAGTTTGAATATGTACATCTTGTTTTCACCATGTATATTGTTTAGAAAAAAGTTTTGTAGTAATTCTTTTAGCACAAAACTTTTATAACGAAATACTTTCTGTTTTCAAATAAAATTTTATATTTATTTTTCTGTTATCTAAATGTCTAGTTGTTCAAAACAAATTTTTGACTTGTATGTCTTAGTAGGGATTTTGACACCAATATTTTTATAGTCGTATACTTTAAGTGATTCTTCTCTTGATTGTGCTTTTGTTTGTTGAAGCATTTGTTTACCTTGGTGTTGAATGAATTGTATTGTGTTTATGCTTATGGTGTGCTCTTGTTTGATTCGGTAGATCATTTGGAGTGCGAAGCTTGTTATCTAAAGTCACTTGATTACGAGGATCGTCAGCAAGGCAAGTCACTTTGACCATGTATACCTATGTTTTATTGCATTAGTTCTTCCATCTCCCCAATTGCATGCAAAGTAGGTAAATTGGAAACTTGGTTACTTGTTGTAGTATCATGTGGTAGGTACCCCTCAACCCTTTGACACATTGGCCTCGGGAAACGTTGACTTACATTTTTGCTATGCTATTAGTAGACGAGGTTGGTTGTGTGATTCATGAGAGTTGTGAGTTAATAATTTCAAGACCTACATGATGATCAAGTCTTCAAGACTCCGAGTTTTCAACATACCTCTGGGTGGATGATGGTTGAACGGCGCCCTGGAGAAACCAGTGGATTGCCTAGATGATGCTGGAGAAGTGCCAGTATTCATGCGGAAAGGTCCACCCAGGCACAAAGAGATGGATGGATGCTTCAAGACCCAAGGCTTACCTGCACAGCCACAAGCCATTATGGGCTCTGGCTTGGTTGGATATTGTGGTGACCCTGGACAGGCGATGCTACGAGATGTAGAAGAACGGTAGGAAAGGATGGGCACCGACAGAGTCTCGGGGAAACCCTTTAGAAGACCATGTTTTGGTCATCCATTGCTCAAACACCATGAAGTGCGAGAAAATCCAACGAAGGCGATCAAATCTTGTGGGGAACGTGTGCAAAACTCTGCAGAGTACCCAAACCTAATCGATTAGCCGTGTCCACGGTCATGGACAGTTTGAGCCAAAGGAACTGAAACTATCTGGACTCTCAACACAATTAATTACATTCATGTGGGTATTTTATTAATGTCAACTTGGGCATGAGAATTGGTTGGTGGAACCATCTCATTAATCAACCAACATTGTAGTAATTATGCCTCTGCCCTCTCTTGTTGTAGGAAAATTGGCTTTATGCAAAAACATACTACCCCCACCTGCCATATATGCATATAGACTAGATGATTACTTTACCCCCCTCTTTTGTGACATTGCCGGCATATTCAATATGCTGACCTATACGGCTGCAACGTATCATGTTGCAGAGTACTTTTTCGACCAGGAGTGAGGATACGCTCTACGCTCAGTGAGATGCCCTTGGAGTCAGATGGACTCAACTACCTATGGAGCTTCCTCAAGATTTTGGTTTAGTTTATCTCATGAGTTGGCCTTCAGCCACTTTATTGTAATCCTTATTGTAATAAAGGACTCGATATGAGATGTCGATTAATTAATGCTGTGTGATTTCCCTTTGATATATACATTGATGTACCGTGTGTGTACCAACATGATCTTGGGATGGTACAGAAACACCGGAGATTCGACCTTTCAGGTCGGGTCGCTACAGAAATGGTACCAGAGCACACGCTGACCGTAGGACGTAACCTCTAGGATTGGAAAAGCTTTAGGATTTATTTCTCTTTTGTCTTTAAAATTCTTATACTCTCATCTACTCGTTTCTGACTTCCCTCCGATTTATTTCAAAATTTATAGATGGCCACCTTCATCCCAGTTTTGATCATGGAGTTTTGTCAGCCTGACGCAATGATGCCTTTGGTAAGGAGCTGATGAGGATCGTCAGGGACGTAAGGATTGCTTTGCCGAGCATCATCGGGACTCCTATCATGTCTTTTCCATAAGACGGACGCTACAGGATCGAGGTGCACATCCCCGGGAAGACCTTTGGAAATCGTAGGGAACCCATCGACTTCAAGTTTGTGGCACCCAGCTGGATACTTGGGAGAGACATGGCTATTCATCGTGCCCTTGGACATATTCAGGAGGAATACAGAGGTGGAACCATTTCACCAGGACTCAGCGTGGTTTGTCGCAGGGATGCCAATGGAAATATCATAACCACTCCCACTGAAGACACCACCATTTCCTATATCCAGACTTTGGAGACGCACATCAGGACCTTGGAGCTTCGGGTACGTGCTGACACGAAGACGATCAAGAGGCTGATGAACCGCGAGATTGACCTCGAAGCTGACCTACGGGAAGCCCAGTACGAGCATGAGTATGAAGTGAAGGATTTCTTAGAGAGGATTGATAAGCTGAACACTCGCATTTCAACTCTGGAGGAACAGATGGACATGGGTGAAAATCTTCATCCAGAAGGAGACATGGCTCCTTTGATCAGCAACGATGATGACTATGAGGAGAGCACCACCGGAGGAGGCCACTTCACCATGTACTTTTTAGGAGAACTTTAGTTATGCCCCATGTATCTTTATTTTCGTCGTTAAAGCGTAGGTCGATGTTTAGTTTGATTTGGAGATTTGTATCTCGATGTTTGATCCTTGAGTTGAATAAATGAATGAGTGTTTGGTGTGGTATGTTTGTTGCATTGCATATGGGTAGTGAATTTCCTTTTAGGTCATTGTTCTATTCTAATTCTCACCCCTCTGAAAACAGCAAGATGCCTCTGCGACGTGAGCCCGACTTCACTTTCCCGCCGGAACTCACATAACTTCTTCAGCAGCAGAACGCACTGATGCAACTGTTGATTCAAAACCAGACCAACAACCACAACAACCACCCTCCACCTCAAGGCGACAACCTCACCCATTTTCTGAGACTGAATCCCCCAACTTTCTCCAGCAGGACTGAGCCCATTGTGGCAGATGATTGGCTCCGCAAGATGGAGAGGGAACTCACCACCGCAGGATGCACTGAGGGTGAAAAAGTGCGCTTTGCCGCCCATCAACTGGAAGGACCAGCAGCTTCATGGTGGGAGAACTACACCACCACGTGCCCCATTGCTGGTGTGACTTGGGAGCAGTTCAAGCAAGCTTTCCGCACTGCTCATGTCTCAGTTGGAGCCATGAGTCTAAAGAAGCGTGCGTTTCGCAACTTACGCCAGGGGAACCGTTCCGTGGCCCAGTACGTGGATGACTTTAGCACGTTGGCTCGTTATGCACCAGGAGATGTGGCCGATGATGCAGCCAAACAGGAGAAGTTCTTGGAAGGACTCAATGATGAGTTGAGCGTGCAGCTGATGGTGGCTACTTTCAGCAACTACTAGGAGCTGGTAGACAAGGCCCTCATCTTGGAGGGAAAACACCAGCAAATCGAGAACTGCAAGAGGAAGTATGCAAAGGGGAAGTCTACCTCTGGAGCTCATCAGAAGCCCCGCTACTCTCCATACTCAGGAAATACCGGATCAGGGACCGGTAAGTATGGAGGACACACTCATCCCGTGCACAACCATGGAGGCCATAACCATGGAGGAAATGGGAGTAATCATCCCAACAATGGAAGCTTCAAGAATGGTAATGGAAGTCGGAATGGCAACCAACACCGTTCCGCTCCAGCTCAGAAGGATCTGAACCATATCACCTGTTTCAAGTGTCAGAAGACAGGGCACTATGCCACTGAATGCCCTCAGAACAAGCAAGGAAATGGAAACGGCAACAACAACGGCAACTCCGCAGCTAAGAAGCCAAATCCTTTTCCTCGTGCTCAGGTGAACCGCCTCGATGTGGAAGAAGTCTATGATCAGCCCGAGACTGTGGTTGGTAAGTTTTTATTGCATTCATGTCCCGTTATGGTACTTTTTGATTCTAGTGCAACTCATTCATTCATATGAAGGGTAGTTGTGGAAAAGTATGGTTTACCCACCAGAACCCTTAGTCAGCCCATTAAGGTCAATTCCCCAGGAGGTATGATGATGGCAGGGATAGGATGCCACGCCCTGAAACTCCACATAGGAAACCATGTTTTTCCTACCGACCTCATCGTATTAGAATCCCAGGGATTGAATGTAATCCTAGGCATGGATTGGATGACCAAGTATGAAGGAAAGCTTGATTACCCAGCAAGTCTATTTCACTCACCACTCCGGAGAACAAGAGGATTAAGTATGTATCCCGACGCACACAGATGAGTGCTCGGTTAAACTCTCTCATAGGAGTTGTTCAGGAGGAAGTGCCAGTTGTACAAGACTTTCCAGATGTATTCCCGGAGGAATTACCAGGCATGCCACCAGATAGGGAGATAGAGTTTCTGATAGAGCTACTACCAGGAACCGCCCCAATTTCCAAGAGACCCTATCGGATGCCCACAAATGATTTAGTAGAAATCAAGAAGCAGATTAAGGAGCTATTGGATAAGGGATATATTCGCCCAAGTTCAACACCTTGGGGAGCCCCAGTTCTGTTGGTGGAGAAGAAAGATATTGCCGAACATGTTGCGGTATGTGATGTTTGTCATCGAGTAAAGGCGGAACATCAGAAACCAGCAGGGTTACTCCAACCTTTGCCGATACTCGAGTGGAAATGGGATAAGCTTGGTATGGACTTCATCACAGGACTACCTAGGACCCATTCAGGATATGATTCCATCTGGGTAGTGGTTGATCGTTTGACCAAGGTGGCTCATTTCATTCCAGTGAAGACCACCTATACCAGTTCTAAGTTAGCCAAGATATATATGACCAGGTTCGTATGTCTGCATGGGGTTCTGAGGAGTATTGTGTCAGATAGAGGAACACAATTTACCTCAAAGTTTTGGCATCAGCTACATGAAACTTTGGGTACAAGACTGGAGTTTAGTACAGCTTTTCATCCGCAGACCGATGGACAGACTGAGAGAGTCAACTAGATTCTGGAGGACATGTTGAGAGCTTGTGCGCTAGACTATGGGTCCAGTTGGGATGACAACTTACCTTACGCAGAGTTCTTGTACAACAACAGTTATCAGACCAGTCCGAAGATGGCCCCTTTCGAAGCTTTATACGGAAGGAGGTGCAGAACACCATTGATGTGGGATGGTGTTGGAGACCGAAAACTCTTTGGTCCTGATCTTATCAGCGATTCTGAAGAGAAGGTCAAACTGATTCGAGACCGACTCAAGATAGCTCAATCCAGGCAGAAGAGTTATGCTGATAACAAACGCAAGGAGGAGACATATAAAGTAGGGGATCGAGCATATCTTCATGTGTCCCCACTTCGAGGAATCAAGAGGTTTGGTGTTAAAGGAAAGTTAGCACCCAGATTCATAGGCCCCTACAAAATTCTGGAATGTAGAGGCGAAGTTGCATACAAGCTGGAATTGCCGGAAGGACTGTCTGGAGTTCATGATGTTTTCCATGTTTCCCAGCTGAAGAAATGCCATGCTGAGATGGCTGATATTCCTTTGAGAGACATAGTGCCCCTAGAGGCCATACAACTGGACAGTGACCTGACCTACGAGGAGAAACCTGTCAGAATCCTCGAGACTACCAACAGAGTTACCCGAAGCAAGACCATCAAGTCTGTAAGGTTCTGTGGAGTCACCACACCGAGGAAGAAGCCACCTAGGAACGCGAAGAAGATCTTCGTAGAGACAACCCGCACCTATTTTCTAGCCAACCCGAATCTCGAGGGTGAGATTCATCTTAAGGTGGGTAGGTTTGTAACATGCCAAAATTTCATTTTGGAATGTTATGAAATATAGCTATGCATCATCATCATTTTATGGGAATGTAATGAATTTGTTGAAGTGCTTCTTTTGAAATTCTGAAAGGCCATTTCAATTTTCCCATGTATTTGTTTCACCTATTTGAAAACCTTTGGAAATGTTCAAAGAAAGAGAGGAGTAACATGACACTCCACACCAGGGGCATCTTGGTGAAATATTTGAGCAATTAAACCAGGGGGTTATTTGAAATTTTCTCTCAAAAGGATTTAAAATCAATTAGGTATTTTTTTGAAAATAAATTTTAAAAGGATATTCAATATGACAGAGGAAAAATGTTCATTAAATAGCATTAATTCTCCTGATCATTTTGATATATATATTTCCTATGTTTGGAAATGTTTTGAATGCATTAAAAGAGTTTTTACTGCTCTGGAAATAGGAAAGGAAAGTATTTAAACCGAACCGGGTCGGCCCACCGTCTTTAATTCCCGAAACCACTCCGGGTCGGCCACCGACGCGCTAACCACGCCCCCACCCTTACTAATGCGCGGGACCCACAGTCCGACCGCGGCGTCAGCGCGGTCATCCCCTTCCCCACGCCCGGCCGCCGTGGATCTCGCCCCTCGTGCCGTCCCCGACCACCGCACCGCCCCTATATAAAGCCCCGCCTCTCCTCTCTTCGTTCCACCCCGAAACTCTCTTTTCCCTCGCCGGAGCACTGCGCCAAACCTCACCGGAGTTCGGCACCCCAACCGAACGTCCCCGAGCTCGTGCACGTCACCACACTCACCCCCAGCCCCCTCCGACGCCACCAATCGATGCCGAAGACTCGCCGCCGCCGTTTGAAGCCTTCGGACACCACCCCCGACCACCGCACCGTCGCCCCCAAGCATCTCCGACCACCGGCCGCCGTTGACCTCGTCGGAGACCCCGACCCCCTCTCTATAAGCCTTCACCTCCACCCGTAGCTGTCGGATCCGTAGTCAACGCGCGAGATTAGATCTGTTTAATAATCGAATCGGTACGCTTTAGTCGTCGGTCGTCCGTTCGTTAGCTCTCACACGCACGCCCTCGCGGCCTATCACAGCATGCCACGTAGACCCTGTCCGATCAATAGGAAGTTTTTCTTTTTCTTTTCTGTTTTAGAAAACAGAATGTATTCTGTTTTTGTTTTTATCCTATATTTTAAAATATTTGGTGTTTTTATTTGATTCTTTTTGCATTAGTTCACAAATTTGATGTGGTTTATGTCTGTATGCTTAGATTTCAAATTTGAACTTTAAATATTGAATCTAATCAAATTTGTTTAAATTACTAAAATCTGTATAACTAGAGTTTAAAAATATATTTTTGAGTGAATCTTTTTGCCACTGTTTTGTATTAGTTAGACCTATCTTTCTACATAGTTTGAGAATTTTTAGGATGAATTTGGTTACTGTTTTTAACAAAAACAAAATCTGTTTAGTTCTTAATAGATTTTAATTAAATTGACTTTTAATTAATTTGAACCTGAATTAGTTTAACCTTTTGTTTTTAGATTTCAGTAGGTTCTCTTGATTCAACTTTAGGTGTATTTTTTCTGTTAATAAAATATGTTTTTCAAATTGTTTGTGCTCTAGTTTGAATATGTACATCTTGTTTTCACCATGTATATTGTTTAGAAAAAAGTTTTGTAGTAATTCTTTTAGCACAAAACTTTTATAATGAAATACTTTCTGTTTTCAAATAACATTTTATATTTACTTTTCTGTTATCTAAATGTCTAGTTGTTCAAAACAAATTTTTGACTTGTATGTCTTAGTAGGGATTTTGACACCAATATTTTTATAGTCTTATACTTTAAGTGATTCTTCTCTTGACTGTGCTTTTGTTTGTTGAAGCATTTGTTTACCTTGTTGTTGAACGAATTGTATTGTGTTTATGCGTATGGTGTGCTCTTGTTTGAGTCGTTAGATCGTTCGGAGTGCGAAGCTTGTTATCTAGAGTCACTTGATTACGAGGATCGTCAGCAAGGCAAGTCACTTTGACCATGTATACCTATGTTTTATTGCATTAGTTCTTCCATCTCCCCAATTGCATGCAAAGTAGGTAAATTGGAAACTTGGTTACTTGTTGTAGTATCATGTGGTAGGTACCCCTCAACCCTTTGACACATTGGCCCCGGGAAACATTGATTTACATTTTTGCTATGCTATTAGTAGACGGGGTTGGTTGTGTGATTCATGAGAGTTGTGAGTTAATAATTTCAAGACCTACATGATGATCAAATCTTCAAACCTCCGAGTTTTCAACATACCTCTGGGTGGATGATGGTTGAACGGCGCCCTGGAGAAACCAGTGGATTGCCTAGATGATGCTGGAGAAGTGCCAGTATTCATGCGAAAAGGTCCACCCAGGCACAAAGAGATGGATGGATGCTTCAAGACCCAAGGCTTACCTACACAGCCACAAGCCATTATGGGCTCTGGCTTTGTTGGATATCGTGGTGACCCTGGACAGGCGGTGCTACGGGATGTAGAAGAACGGTAGGAAAGGATGGGCACCGACAAAGTCTCAGGTAAACCCTTTAGAAGACCATGTTTTGGTCATCCGTTTCTCAAACACCATGAAGTGCGAGAAAATCCAACGGAGGAGATCAAATCTTGTGCGTAACGTGTGCAAAAGTCTACAGAGTACCCAAACCTAATCGATTAGCCGTGTCCACAGTCATGGATAGTTTGAGCCAAAGGAACTGAAACTATATGGACTCTCAACACAATTAATTACATTGATGTGGGTATTTTATTAATGTCAACTTGGGTATGAGAATTGGTTGGTGGAACCATGTCATTAATCAACCAACATTGTAGTAATTATGCTTGTGCCCTCTCTGGTTGTAGGAAAATTGGCTTTATGCAAAAACTTACTACCCCCACCTGCCATATATGCATATAGACTAGATGATTAATTTACCCCCCTATTTTGTGACATTGCCGGCATATTCAATATGCTGACCTATACGGCTGCAACGTATCATGTTGCAGAGTACTTTTCCGACCGGGAGTGAGGATACGCTCTACGCTCGGTGAGATGCCCTTGGAGTCAGATGGACTCAACTACCTATGGAGCTTCCGCAAGATTTTGGTTTAGTTTATCTCATGAGTTGGCTTTCAGCCACTTTATTGTAATCCTTATTGTAATAAAGGACTCGTTATGAGATTTCGATTAATTAATGTTGTGTGATTTCCCTTTGATATATACATTGATGTATCGTGTGTGTACCAGCATGATCTTGGGATGGTACAAAAACACCGGAGATTCGACCTTTCAGGTCGAGTCGCTACAGATAGATTCATGACGAGTGGGAACCTACTATTAAGATTAAAATTAAAGATTATGAGTGCAATGCTTTGTGTGATTTGGGTGCTAGCGTTTCCACGATTACAAAAATTTATGTGATGTGCTAGGTTTCCATGAACTTGATGATTGCTCTTTAAATTTGCATCTTGCGGGTTCCACTAAGAAACCTAGGGGGAGGATTAATTATGTTCTTATTGTTGCAAATAGGAATTATGCGCCCGTATATTTCATTTTTCTTGATATAGATTGCAATCCTACATGTCCTATTATTCTTGGTAGACCTTTCCTTAGAACGATTGGTGCAATTGTTGATATCAAAGAAGGAAACATTAGATTCCAATTTCCATTAAGGAAATGCATGGAACACTTTACTAGAAAGAAAATAAGATTGCCTTATGAATCTATTATGAGAGCTACTTTTGGATTGCATACCAAAGATGACAATACCTAGATCTATTGCGTTATGCCTAGATATGGGCGTTAAATAATAGCGCTGATTCGGAGGCAACCCAATTTTATTTTAATGTTCTATTTTTTGCTTATGATTTTTAGTGTTTCCCACATTATTAATTCTGTATTAATTGTGTTTTGGTGTTTTAATTAGTGTTTGAGCCAAGTAATACCTTTGGGATGGTCTATGGTGGTTGTTGATTTGATCTTGCTAAAAAATAGAAACTTTTTAGTACAGGAATTTTATTACTTTTTGAGAGAGTCGAATGAGTCTGTAATTTTTACACAATATTTATATACTAATTTCTAAGGTTGTACTAAATTTTCAGATTGTTTGTATTTACATAAGTATACAAAGTTTTCAGATTGCTACAGACTGTTCTGTTTTTGACATTCTGTTTTCTTTGTGTTGTTTACCTATTTTGATGTATCTATGGGTTGTATCAGGGGGTATAAACCATGGAGAAGTTATAATACAGTAGATATTACACCAATACAAATAAATAATGAGTTCACAACATCACCTAAAGTAGATATTTATTTTTCTTATACTAACGGATCTCACGAGTTTTCTGTTGAGTTTTGTGTTGTGAAGTTTTCAAGTTTTGGGTAAAGATTTGATGGACTATGGAATAAGGAGTGGAAAGAGACTTAGATTGGGTATGCCCAAGACACCCCAAGTCATATTCAATGATTCCAAAGAGACTAAGCTTGGGGATGCCCCGGAAGGCATCCCCTCTTTCGTCTTCAATCCATTGGTAAATTTACTTGAGGCTATATTTTTATTCACCACATGATGAGTGTTTTGCTTGGAGCATCTTGTATGATATGAGTCTTTGCTTTTTAGTTTGCCACAATCATCCTTGATTCACATACCTTTTTAGAGAGACATGGATGAATCGTGAATTTATTAGAATATTCTATGTGCTTCATTTATATCTTTCGAGATAGGCAATTTTGCTCTAGTGCTTCACTTATATCTTTTTAGAGCATGGTGGTGTTTAGGTTTTATAGAAATCATTGAACTCTCATAACTCACTTATATTATTTTTATAGTCTTTAAACAACATGGTAATTGGTTTAGGTTATGAATTTAGTCCTAATATGATAGGCATCCAAGAGGGATATAATAAAAACTTCCATATTAAGTGCATTGAGTCTTATGAGAAGTTTGATTCCTTGCATAAAGTTTTGAGATATAAAGATGGTAATGTTAAGAGTCATTTCAGGAAGTAATTGTGAATTGGTAAAAATACTTGTGTAAAGGTTTGTGATTCCCGTAGCATGCACCTAAGGTGAACCATTATGTAAGGAAGTCAGAGCATGATTTGTTTATTGATTGTCGACCTTTGTGTGAGGGTCGGGAGCGCGCAATGGTTTACGCCTACCAACCTCTCCCCTAGGGGCATGCGTCTAATACTTTGCTTCAATGACTAATAGACTTTTTCAATAAGTATGTGAGATCTTTATGACTAATGTGAGTCCATGGATTATACGCACTCTCACCCTTCCACTTTTGCTAGCCTCTCTAGTACCGCGCAACTTTCGCCGGCGCGATAAACCCACCTTCCACAAAACATACACCATATATATTTCCTCAAAACAGCCACCATACCTACCTATTATGGCATTTCCATAGCCATTCCGAGATATATTGACATGCAACTTCCACCGTTCCGTATTTTATGACACGCACCATCATTTTCATATTGCTTTGCATGATCGTAGGATAGCTAGCATGATGTTTTCATGGCTTGCCCGTTTTTTGATGTAATTTGCTATGATAGATCATTGCACATCCCGGTACACCGCCGGAAGCATTCACATAGAGTCATATTTTATTCTAGATATCGATTTGTAATTCTGGAGTTGTAAGTAAATAAAAGTGTGATGACCATTATTATTAGAGCATTGTCCCATGTGAGGAAAGGGTGATGGAAGCTATGATTCCCTCACAAGTGGGGATGAGACTCCAAACTTTATGAAAAATAAAAGAGGCCTTAGATTCCCACCAAAAAATGAGAGAAAAGAGAGAAGGGACAATGCTACTATCTTTTTTCCACACTTGTGCTTCAAAGTAGCACCACGTTCTTCATGATAGAGAGTCTCCTATTTTGTCACTTTCATATACTAGTGTGCATTTTTAATTATATAACTTGGCTTGTATATTCCAATGATAGGCTTCCTCAAATTGCCCTAGGTCTTCATGAAGCAAGTTGGATGCACACCCACTTAGTTTCCTTTTGAGATTTCATACACTTATAGCTCTAGTGCATCTGTTGCATGGCAATCCCTACCCACTCACATTGATATCTATTAATGGGCATCTCCATAGCCCATTGATACGCCTAGTTGATGTGAGACTATCTTCTCCTTTTCCTTCACAACCTCCATCATATTCTATTCCACCTATAGTGCTATATCCATGGCTCACGCTCATGTATTGCGTTAGGGTTGAAAAGGTTTGAGAAAATAAAAGGTGTGAAACAATTGCTTGACTTGTCATCGGGGTTGTGCATGATATAACTACTTTGTGTGTGGAAGATAGAGCATAGCCAGACCATATGATATTGTAGGGATACTTTCTTTTGCCATTATACTTTGAAGAGATACAATTGCTCTGCTAGTATGTTGGAAATATTATTGTTTTTATGTCAACACTAAGCTTCAGTTTTGAGTCTTATCGATCTGAAAATTCATGCCACAATAAACAATATTACACGGATAAATATGTTAGGTAGCATTCCACATCAAAAATTCTGTTTTTATCATTTACCTACTCGAGGACGAGCATGAATTAAGCTTGGGGATGCTGATACATCTCCAATGTATCTATAATTTTTGATTGTTCCATGCTATTATATTATCTGTTTTGGTTGTTTTATATGCATTAATATGCTATTTTATGTTATTTTTTGGACTAAGCTATTAATCTAGAGCCTAGTGCCACTTTCTGTTTTTTCCTTGATTTTAAGTATTGCAAATAAGGAATATTAAATGGAGTCCAAACAGAATAAAATCTTCATTATGATTTTTTCTAGACTAGAAGACACCTACCAAGCTTGGAGTGCAAGGAAAGGGACTTCCCAGAAAGTCACAAGCCAGGGGGCGCGACCACCCCCCTGGCCGTGCCTGGCAAGCTTGTGACTCCCTGGCAAGTCTCCTAACCCTAATCTTCGTCCTAAAAATAGACAAATATTCCCCCAATACCAAAAAGAGCCACGCAAATACTTTTCCGCCGCCAGAAGCCTCCGTTCCCGAGAGATCCAATCTTGGAGCCTTTTCCGGTAATCTGCTGGAGGGGGATTCGATCATGGAGGGCATCTACATCAACTCCATTGCCCCTCTAATGATGTGTGAGTAGTCCACCACAGACCTACGGGTCCATAGCTAGTAGCTAGATGGCTTATTCTCTCTCTTTGTGCTTCAATACCATGTTCTTCATGATCTTCATGGAGATCTAACCGATGTAATACTCTTTTGCGATGTGTTTGTCGAGATCCGATGAATTGTGGGTTTGTGTTCTAATTATCCATGAATATTATTTGAGTCATTTCTGAACTCTTATATGCATGATTTCATATATTTGCAAGTCTCTTCAAGTTATTGGTTTGGTTTGGCCAACTAGATTTGTAATTCTTGCAATGGGAGAAGTGCTTAGTTCTGGGTTCAATCTTGCGGTGTCCTCACCCAGTGACATAGTAGGGCTAGCGAGGCACGTATTGTATTATTGCCATCAAGGGTAACAAGATGGAGTTTTCATCGTATTGCTTGAGTTTATCCCTCCACATCATGTCATCTTACCTAATGCGTTACTCTGTTCATCCCGATATTTTCATAATGCTAGCATTTGTTCTATCATACCTAAAGGAATTTCATAACCAATATTTTCAGTAGGTGCAATAGCTTGAGGGGCAACTAATTGTGGTTCCAGTCTAGGTGAAGATACCCCGAACAAACCCCTCAAAGGATTGCTTTCCGTAGTAACAAGTGATAATAAACTTTAGCATGCAATATAATTTTTGCCTTACCGATTTCCACATACCAAGAGCACTTCACTCCCCGACAACGGGGCCAGAAAAGAGTCTTGATGACCCTGAAGTGTAGGGGGTTCTGATAATTCTCCAACGTATCTATAATTTATGAAGTATTCATGCCATGTGTACAATAATTCTATATGATTTTGGTATGATTTTATTATAACTAACCCGGACTGATGCTGTTTTCAGCAGAACTACCTTGGTATCGTTTTTTGAGCAGAAATAAAAGTTCTCAGAATGGGCTGAAAATTTACGAATAATTTTTTTGGAAAATATAAAAAATACTGGAGCAAGATGATACTGGAGAGGTGTCCCGAGGCAGCCACAAGGTTAGGGGGCGCCCCCTAGGGCGCACCCCCTGGCTTGTGGACCCCTCGGGTGTCCCCTTGACATGAGACCGATGCCAAAAATTCCTATAAATACCAAAAACCCCAGAAAGAAACCTAGATCGGGAGTTCCGCTACCGCAAGCCTCTGTAGCCACAAAAAAACCAATCGGGAGCCCATTCCAGCACCCTGCCGGAGGGGGAAACCATCACCGGAGGCCATCTTCATCATCCTGGCGGTCTCCATGACGAATAGGGAGTAGTTCACCCTCGGGGCAGATGGTATGTACTAGTAGCTATTTGTTTGATCTCTCTCTCTCTCTCGTGTTCTTGAGATGGCACGATCTTGATGTACCGCGAGCTTTATTAATATATGGAGTTTTCCCCTCTCTATGTTCATGTGATGAATTGAGTTTTCCATTTGAAGTTTTCTTATCTGATTAAGTCTTTAAGGATTTGAGAACACTTGATGTATGTCTTGCAATGGGATATCTGTGGTGACAATGGGATGTTCTATTGATCCACTTGATGTATGTTTTGGTGATCAACTTGTGGGTTCCGTGACCTTGGGAATCTATGCATAGGGGTTGGCACATGTTTTTGTCATGACTCTTCGGTAGAAACTTAGGGGAACTCTTTGAAGTTCTTTGTGTTGGATTGAGCATGATGAATCTGAAATTGTGTGATGCATATGGTATAATCAAGCCCATGGGTACTCGCGGTGACATTGGGGTATCTAGGTGACAGTAGGGTTTTGGTTGATGTGTATCTTAAGGTGTTATTTTAGTACAAAGTCTACAAGAATAAAGTTGCATAGTAGACATCAGGGTCAATCGTAGTCCTTTCGATAAGTAAGAGTATCGAACCCACGGAGGAGCAAAAGGAAATGACAAGCAGTTTTCAGCAAGGTAATTTCTGCAAGCACTGAAATTGTAGGTAATACGTAGTTTGATAGCAAGAAAATTTGTAACGAGCAATTAACGGTAACAATAGGTAAGATGCAACAAGGTATCCCAATCCTTTTGTGGAAAAGGACATGCCAAAACTATATCTTATGATGAGCAAAGTGTTCTTGAGGGTACACGGGAATTTCGTCTAGTCACTTTCATCATGTTGGTTTGATTTGTGTTCACTACTTTGATAACTTTATATGTGGGTGGACCAGTGCTAAGGTGTTATTCTTACTTGAACTAACAACCTACTCATGATTAATCCTTTCGCAAGAATCCAAAACTACGAGAAAAGTATTAAGATAACATCTAATCATAACATTAAACATGTGGATCCAAATCAGCCCCTTACGAAGTAGTGCATAAACTAGGGTTCAAGGTTCTGTCACTCTAGCAACCCATCATCCAAGAACTACTACACAATTAATTCCCTTAGGCCCAAGGATGGTGAAGTGTCATGTAGTCGACATTCACATGACACCACTAAGGGAATCACAACATACATATCATCAAAATATCGAACCCATATCAAATTCACATGATTACTTGCAACATGACTTCTCCCGTGACGAGGATACGTACGTAGGGTAGGTTCCAAGGCTTGACCTACATACCCTACCTAAGGACACTACATTGGAGGACTTGAAGATCACAAGTAAGATTCTGACTGGATTCCCGGTGACGCTTAGGACACTCGACAAACAATCCACTCGGAGACTTCTTCCTCCACTCGACAGTCGACTGTCACTCGGAAGACCTCATTTCCACTCGACGCCAGAAGACCAGAAGCCACCCCCAGGAGGCCAATGGGCAAGCATTAGACCTTTCGTCATTAGTAGCTTTTATTATATACGTTACTAGTAACGGTAGTCTTTAAATCCATGATCGGACCCTTGGATGCCAGGTAATTATGAGGGGCAACAAACTCTATATAAGCCACCCCTCCCCTTTGGCACAAGGGTTGGCAACCACTATAATCTCACATTCCACACGACAAAGCTTCCAAGCACTTAGACGTAGGGCTGTTACCTCCACGAGAGGGGCCTGAACTCATACATTCGTCTGTACGTCCTCGCCATAGCTAGGACTCTGCCCTCTCCATTCGTACCCCTACCTTCTACTGTCAGGCTCATTCCCATGACATTTGGCGCGCACCATGGGACAGGCGTCTAAGCGACTTCCGGCGAGGTTGCGTTTTTCATCCTTCGACATGTCTTCCGGCAGTGTTTTTGCTTTGGGGCATGAGATCCATTTAGGAGCGCTCACCTTCATCGCCGATGATTCAGCATGGCTTCAGGAAGTGCCTCTCGTCGTCAAGGCACTCCCAGTCCTCCGGGCCGCGCACTTCCGCGCGAGTTCCTGTGGCATGTTGCTGCGTCAGCCTTCAACTCCCTATGCGTCAGCGCCCCTCGCTGTCCGTTGTCGGAAACGGTCCGTCCGCTCACGACTCCAGCGTTGGGTCAAGCATGCAGTGGCGCGCCAAATTGCTTCTCCACAGATCGCAGCACTCGAGCCCGTCGAGTCCCTTCATGGCGTGTTCGAGTCGGATTCCGATCCATCCGACGTCCCTTCCGAGTGCGAGAGCTGCGATCCAGCAGCGGAGGTCCATATGGCAGGCTCTCATCAAAGCCCGCCACCGGGCTTTGGCCACGTCAAGCGCGATGTTGGTGGCGAGTCGACTGAACATCCCCGTCGCAATGGTGAAGTTCTTCATACTCCCATCGTTGGCACGACCGTCGAGGCTCAGGCCTTGGAGGCCACACGTATTCAGCTGGAAGAGCTCTAGAGGGAACTCGACGAGCGCGCTCGCTAGCGCCCACCAGTTTCCGATCGACGTCAACGACAGCTGTTAACGACTGGATCTCACAACAACGTTGAGGTATATCGTACCCCTGTATTAAATGTTGCAGCTACTGCTAGGATAGTAGATTCCATTCGGCCGTCACGGTCAGAGGCTAGAAGACGGTTGATGCAAATCAGAGCTTTGCTAGATGCAGCGCAGCGTCAGAATTCTATCGTTTCACAGACACGTATTAGAATACACAGCAACTCACCTTGGGCGGAAACCGTTCAGTCGGCACACAGCCCTGGATCGCCCTTGCAGCATAGGGGTGGAGGTTTTCATGAAGAACGGTTTAGAGATCAGTTTCACTGTGAAGACCACCGTCGAGTGCCCACTCCTCCGCAGGTTGGTCCGCACGTGCGCTGGCACCAGGACAAAAGGCGCTCGTTCGGTGATGAGCGGAATGCAACTTTTGATGCCGGTGATATCCTCACCCAAAAGCGGATCGACAGGGGCAGAGCTCACAGAGAAGGACAAGACAGAGATTTTCCGAGTGGCAGCTTAGCTATGATTTCTGGTCCTGAGTGTTTTAGGAGATCCATCTGTTCTGCGGACATTCCCCCCAATTTCTGGTTGGCGGTTGGGATGAGGAAGTTTTCTGACGAGTCAAAGCCAGAGACTTGGTTGGATGATTACCGAGTGGTTGTATAGATTGGTGGCGGCAATGATAACGTCACAATGAAACACCATTCCTTGATGTTGGATGGTTCAGCTCGTGCTTGGTTGAATCTCTTGGCTCCATCTAGTATATATTTCTGGGAAGATCTTGCCCGAGTGTTCGTCTGTACCTTCGAGGGCATGTGCAAGCGTCCTGCCGGGCTGGTTGACTTACAACACCGTGTCTAGAAGCCAAATGAGACCTTGAGGATTACATTTAGCATTGGTCCACTCTGCATCATACAATGGAGAATGTTTCCAAACACCAAGCTGTGTGTGCCTTCAAGGCTGGTGTGAAGTACAGAGAGCTTTATATGAAGTTCGGTCGAACAGGCGACATATCGCTTAGTAAGATGATGGAAATTGCCACTCGGTACGCCAATGGCGAGGAAGAAGACCGCCTCCATAGGGGCAAAGGAAAAGCAGTCGTCAGTGATGCTGGCGGTAATCCCAATCAATAACAGAAGCAGAAAGCTAAGGATCCGGTCCAAGCAGAGGCAGCCGCATTAGCGATTCAAGCAAAGAATAAGGGGAAGGCTAAATCTCAGTATGCCCCTAAGAAAGGAAAGAATCAGTCAGGGACTGATATTATGGATCATCCGTGTGTAATCCACATGAGGAAAGATGAGGAAGGCAATGTGATTTTCCCCAAGCACACCACTCGACAGTGTCGGATGCTTATACAGCAGTTCAAAGAGACTCCGCCGAGTGATAAGACTCCTGAGAAGGATGAAGATGAAGATAAAGAAACATTCCCGGATGTCACCGCTACACTTGTGATTTTCGCTGATGTCGAGAGCAAGAGCCGATTGCAAGTTATCAACAGGGAAGTCAACATGGTTGTACCTGCCACCCCCACCTACCTCAAGTGGTCCTAGTATGCTATCACATTCGACCAAACAGATCATCCTGCTCATGTGGCCACACCCGGTCGGCAGGCTCTGGTGGTTGATCCGGTGGTGGGGGGCACTCGACTCTGAAAGATCCTCATGGATGGTGGCAGTGGTCTGAACATCCTCTATGCAGATACCCTAAAAGGGATGGGCATTCTGATGTCTCGACTGAGTGAAACCAATATGCAATTTCATGGGGTCATCCCAGGGAAGAAGGCCAAGTCACTCGGTCAGATTGCATTGGACGTGACATTCGGGAACGATAAAAAAAATTGAAAGGAAAAGTTGACGTTTGAAGTCGTGGATTTCCAGAGTGCCTATCATGCCATTTTGGGTCGACCCGCATATGCTCATTTCATGGCCTGACCATGTTACGTGTACCTCAAGTTGAAGATGCCGGGACCTAAGGGTGTGATCACGGTCACTGGCAATCGACAGCGGCCGAAGAATGCCTCCATCAAGGCTCCAGGATCGTAGATCATCAGATGGCTTCGAGCTGGAAGAATACAATAAGAGCGCTGACCCTGCTGATTTGCTCCGCGCAAAGAAGCCCACTTCCGAGTCGGCATTTCAGTCAGCAGGGGAAGTGTTGGGGATATGACCCGCCGGAAAGGTTTCGGGTCATGTTATTGGCTCGTGAACCGGCCTAGAGGTGAGTCGTAATATTAGGTGGCCCAAGAGGATAGGCGGCTCATGGTGTGGGTCGTGCGACGGCCCTAACTGAGAAGACCCAGGCGTGCAAGCCGGTTCACAGACGGTTTGGACAAGAAGATAGAGATAGACTCGGTTAGCAATTGTACGACCCGGACGTTCTGACCTCTTATATATAGGCAGACCCGGGGCGATTTAGAAGAGGGAGATCGAGAACTAGGTCAAGCTTTTAGCCCCTTGTAATCGATACCCCAGTAATACAAACACAAGCAGGACATGGGCTGTTACCTCGATAAGAGGGGCCGAACCTGGGTAAACCCGTGTCTTTCGTCCCGACTAACCCCTTTGAGTCCACCTCATTAGTGATGGCCTCGAACCGAAGTCCGTTCACCCGGACATCTTTCGTGATAAAACCACGATAGTTGGCGCCCACTGTGGGGCAAGCACTTGGTGGTGTTGAGTTCTCAAAGGGCTCTCTTCTAGGGCTCGAAGGATACGTGGTTGGAAGGATGAGCAAGAGTCGCCGCGGTTGGCTCTACATTGACGACGCCGGCTGGGGGCTTGACACTGGTTTTGTGGAGTATGGATTCTGGGTTCCGTTCGGCGAGATCCAGGTTTTCATCGGAAAGGTTGATGGATCTACCCCCGGGCCGGACGTCTGCACCAACATCGTCGAGCTGGCTCGGCGTCTCCAATCTACGCGTATTACGCAATCTGCCCGTGCCCGTCTGGGTTAGAAGCACGTTCTCATGAGCTTCACTCAAGGCATGGACCTAGAAGCATCGGGGTCACAGGGAACTCTTGTTTGCTCAGAAGATGAGTCTTCCAGTGGGGAGACGGAATCAGTGTATCGGCTCAGCAACGGTGGCCTTGGGGGCTACTTCGATAGCTATTCTGAGGTAGAGTGCGTTGAGACGGATGCTCTGAGCCCCCCGGTTCACGCAGCGGTGTTCATGGCAGGATCGGCTTCAGCCGCCGGTGACACGGCTGCGGGAGCCACCGCAGCAGGCGACAACCCGGGGCCGCCGGCTCAGGTTCTAGTGGAATTGATGGAAGAACTCACAGCTCTCATGGCCACAGAGGTAACTCCGGATAATCAAGAAGCTAGGAATCTAGAGGTGGCACGGATCAAGGGCCGGATAGCGGAGGAACGACAAAGGATGGCCGAGCTGAAATCCCAGATGGAGGAGGAAGCGGAGCGTATCAAGGCAGACGCTTTCCGACTAGAGCTAGAGCAGAGGTCAGCAGCTGCGGTGCACCGGAGAAGGCATCAATCTCGTCTGCTAGAACGCTACGAAGCAAGGAACCTTTTTAACACCCCTGGAGCAGGGCGGGTCATGGGTGCGCCGGAGAGCCGTCCGATGGAGTGCCCAGCGGCTCATCCACCCCAGCATAACAAAATCTCACCTAGGGCTTTTCCAAGACCAGCGGGTCATTATTCTAACCCGGCCGAGAACATGGTAGCAGCGGCCGCCCGGCTTGAGACAATCCCCATCCCAGATGAGGCACCCTTTGTGGAGGAAGTGCGGAACGCCATTGGATATTTACAAACGGCCATGGCCCAGCAAGAGAAGTATACACACAGCCGGAGCCAGGTTCACTCTACCCCCCTCCATAGTCGAAGTTTCAGCCGGCATTATGAGTCGCCAGTGGGTTCCAACAGTCACCCACGCCACGGACCCCCGGAGGACAATTGGGCGGCTCTAGATGCACAAGCCGTCATGGACCAGGCGGGGGATAGGCAAGAGGCGGAGGTAGCAGCAGCCCGTCCAGATCCGGCGCTTTCCGTGTCGATGGGAGTAGTTAGTACCAGAGCCGTAGGGGCGCCATGTTTAACTCCAGCTCTGAGGAGTGAACGGCTGCCCAAAGACTTTAAGGGGCCTCGAAAGGTTCTGAATTACATAGCGGATCTACCCCCGGAGGCATGGGTTGAAAGTTATGAACTGGCCATGGAGATGTTGGATGTCAGTGAGGTGGTATGCGCAAAATACTTCATCATGATGCTTGAGGGTCCGGCCCGTACATGGCTGAAGGGTCTGCCGCCTAACACGATAAGTTCATGGGCGGAGCTGAGAACAAAGTTTATTAAGAATTTCTAGGGGACCTGTAAGAAGCCTATGACTATTGTCGATCTGGACCACTGTGTTCAATAGGAGAATGAGTCGGCCCATCATTGGGTCCGGCGGGTGTCGACCATTATTCACTCTTCAGAGCAGATCACGGCGGCTCAAGCGGTGCTTATCTTAGAGAAGGATTGTCATTTTGTTCCATTGAAGCAGAAGCTCGGCCAGATCAAGCGCACGTGTCAGGATATGGGAGAGCTCATGACGGCCTTGATGAAGTATGCCGACTTCGATAACACCAAAGATCCGAGTTCGGATGATGAGAAAGCTAATCAAGCGAAGAAAAACAATCAAGGAAAAGGTTTTGCGAACAATGGGAATTAGAATAAGCAGAAGAACGCTGATGGCGGATCCGAGCTGGTGGCGAATACCAACACAGGACAGAATCATCCCAAGGGGGCTGGAAGATTCAGGCCAAGGAACAGGGGCCCCTTTAATTTAGAGGAGGCGCTTAGGAAGCCTTGTCCGGAGCACAACATGCCTGACAAGCCGGCGTTGCATGCGAAGGGTGATTGCTTTATCATGCAGAGGTTCAAAAACCAGCATTCCCAACCGCGTAATAACCAGGGCGGTGGCCCGTCCGACGGCTCAGGGCACGGCGGGTCAGGAGCTGGATTCGGCGCCGACGGTTCAGGAAACGGGCATCCGGGTCAGAATAACCAAGGGGGGCACCAACAGCATCCCGGCAACAACAGCAATAACAACAATCAGCAGGAGCGCAATCAGTCTGGGTTTCAGAGTAACCCGAAGTAGCTCAGTTCTGGGCAGTATCACGTATTTACAACTGGGCACACTAAGCAAGATGAGAAGTTGCGGAGGCGAGCGGTTAATACAGTTGCTCCGGCTCTCCCGTGGTATTTTCCGTGGTCTAAATATGATATAATGTGGAGCCGGGAGGATCACCCGCCACGGGTGGATGACCCGGGCCGGCTGGCTCTGGTTGTGGCCCCTCAGGTGAATGGTTATATGGTGAATAAAGTGCTTATGGACGGAGGTAGCAGCATTAACATCCTTTACTATGACACTTTCCGGCAGATGAAGTTGCTTGACAAGGATCTTAAACCTTCCTCCACGGTCATTCATGGTGTGGTCCCGGGTAAATCAGCATACTCGGTGGGACGGATATCATTGGAAGTAGATTTTGGTGATGAGCATAATTACAGGGTGGAGTCTTTGTGGTTCGAAGTGGTCAAAATCGAAAGTCCCTATAATGCGTTATTTGGGAGGCCGGCTTATGCTAAATTTATGGCTAGACCTTGCTATGTTTATCTGCAACTCAAGATGGCCGGCTTGAATGGCACGATTACCATTCACTGTAACAGGAAAACGGCTCTTGAGTGTGAAGAAGGAGATGCGGCTTATGCAGAGTCTAATTGTGCTCAGGAGGAGCTAAAATTTTACAAGGAGAACGTTGATCCGGAGGATATGACCCCGCTCAAGAATCCTACAACAGAAGTTGAGCCGCCACTCAAGTTTTCAGCGGATGATACCAAGGCGGTAGATTTCAATCCAGGTGATTCATCCAAGCAGTTTATCATTGGGGCTCACATGGATCCCAAATAGGAAAGCACGCTCATCGAATTCATCCTTGAGAATCGGGACATCTTTGCATGGAAGCCTTCTGACATGCCAGGTGTACGGAGAGAGTTTGCTGAGCACAATCTTAATGTGGATCCAAAGTTTAAGCCGATCAAACAGTTTCTATGGCGGTTCAACAAAGAGAGACGCAAAGCCATTGGGGAGGAAGTTGCTCGGCTCTTGGCCGCAGGCTTTATAGTGGAAGTTTTTCACCCGGAGTGGTTGGCTAACCCGGTGGTAGTACTAAAAAAGAACGGCACGTGGCGTATGTGCATAGATTACATGGACCTTAACAAGGCTTGCCCGGCTGACCCTTTTGCGCTCCCTCATATCGATCAAATTATTGATGCAACAGCCGAATGCGAAAGTTTATGCTTCCTGGATGCTTATTCAGGGTATCATCAGATCAAGATGGCAATGAAGGATCGGGAGAAGACGGCATTTATTACACCGTTTGGGGCATTCTGCTATGTCTCCATGCCTTTCGGGCACAAGAATGCCCAGGCGACTTACCAACGTTGTGTGCAGAATTGCCTAGACAGTCAGATTGGCCGAAATGTCCATGCTTACATAGACGACATCGTGGTTAAGTCTAGAAAGAAGGAAACTCTTTTAGAGGATTTGAAAGAAACCTTTGACAATCTCCGGGTCTACAAGATGATGCTTAACCCGACAAAGTGTGTCTTTGGTGTTCCAGCAGGAAAGCTTTTGGGTTTCTTGGTCTCTAAGCGGGGCATTGAGGCTAACCCGGATAAGATCAAGGCCATCACTTCTTTGGGTGAGCCGACGTGTATCAATGACGTTCAGCGCCTTGCAGGGCGGATTGCTGCGTTGAGCCGCTTCAAAAGCCAGCTTGGGGAGAAAGCTATACCTTTATACCAGATGATGAAGAAGATAGACAAGTTTAAATGGAGCGCAACAGCGGCTGAAGCACTTGAAGCTCTTAAAAAGCAGTTGACTGAGCCGCCAGTGTTAGCCACTCCGGTTGAGAAACAGCCTTTGCTCCTCTATGTGGCGGCTAACAATAGAGCGGTCAGTGTAGAAATTGTGGTTGAGCGCAAGGAGGCAGGAAAAGAGTATCCTGTGCAAAGGTCGGCTTATTACATCAGTGAAGTTTTGGCAGAATCTAAACAGAGGTATCCGCATTGGCGGAAGTTGGTATACGGAGTTTTCATGGCCAATCGCAAGTTAAAACATTACTTTTGGGGGCACCAAATAACAGTGGTCAGTTCTGCCCCATTGGGGGATATCATTCAGAATAGAGAGACTACAGGGAGGATTGCCAAGTGGGCCTTAGAGCTGAGTCCTTTTGGCATCAAGTATGTTCCTCGTACAACAATTAAGTCTCAAGCTTTTCTAGATTTCATAAATGATTGGACTAAATGTCAAGCCCCTGAAGAGAAGCCGGATAACACGTATTGGACTATACACTTTGATGGATCTAAGCAGCTAGAAGGGTCCGGGGCAGGAGTTGTCCTCACCTCCCCCAAGGGTGACAAGTTTTGTTATGTGCTCCGGTTAATGTTCCCTTGTACTAATAACGCAGCTGAGTATGAAGCGCTACTCCATGGTCTCAGAGTCGCTAAAGAGATGAGTTTGAGACAGGTCAGGTGTTTAGGCGACTCAGATCTGGTGGCTCAGCAAGTTTCAGGCACTTGGGATTCCAAGGATCCGCGGATGGCAGCTTATCAACAGGCGGCTAATATTATAGCCGGTCACTTCAAGGGGTACCAGGTGGATCACATTGATCATCGCAGGAATGAGGCGGCTGATGCCTTGTCACGGTTAGGTTGTCAACAGAAGCCGGTACCACCTAATGTTTTTCTGGATGTGTTACATCATCCGACTGTCAAGATACCTTCTGAGGAGGATCTGGCTATTCCTGACCCGGAGGCGGCACTGGTAGCAGCTCTGCCTGCTACCCCAGATTGGACTATTCGTTATTTGGCGTATCTAACACGCGGTGAGTTGCCTCAAGAGGAGGATCTGGCCAGGAAGATCACTCGGAATTCTAAGTCTATGACGATTGTCAATGGTGAGTTGCATAAGTGTAGTGTGACGGGTGTCTTTCAGCATTGCATATCACCAGAGGAGGGCCGGAAAATATTAAGTGAAATTCATGCTGGCGATTGTGGGCATCATGCCGGGTCAAAATCTTCGGTAGCTAAAGCTTTCCGACATGGGTTTTTCTGGTTTATGACTCACAAGGATGAAGAGGATTTAGTTCGCAAGTGCGACGGGTGTCAGAAATTCGGCCGGCATGCTCACACTCTGGCTCAAGAGTTAAGGATGATACCAATCACTTGGCCATTTGCGGTCTGGGGGCTTGATATGGTAGGACCTTTCAAGCGATCTAAGGATAAGAAAACGCACCTTCTCGTGGCGGTTGATAAATTTACTAAGTGGGTAGAGGCAGAGCCGGTGAGTTAATGTGACGCAGCTACGGCGGTTCAATTTATTAAGAAGCTGATTTATCGCTTTGGTTACCCACACAGTATTATTATAGACAATGGGACAAATCTATCTAAAGGAGCTATGAAAACATTCTGTGAGAAAGAGCATATCCGGCTTGATGTCTCAGCTGTGGCGCATCCACAGTCTAATGGTCAGGCAAAGCGAGCCAATCAGGAAATTTTGAGAGGTGTCTAGCCACGGCTCATGGTTCCTTTGAAACGGACACCCGGATGTTGGGTTGAGGAGTTGCCTTCCGTCTTATGGAGCATCAGAACTACACCTAACAGATCTACATGTTTTACACCTTTCTTCATGGTGTACGGTGCTGAGGCGGTTCTACCCAGTGACATCCGGCATGACTCACCAAGGGTGGCGGCTTATGTTGAGACGGACAATGAGGTAGACTGCCAAGATGCGTTGGACGCCTTAGATGAAGCCCGAGAGTTAGCAGCAGCCAGGTCTGCAATTTATCAAGAAGACATGCGACGCTATCATAGCCGCAGGGTAAAGACCCGAACGTTCCAGGAAGGTGACATGGTGCTCCGGTTGATTCAAGACCAATCTGGAATGAATAAGTTATCTCCACCATGGGAGGGGCCTTTTGTGGTTAGCAGGAACCTTAACAACGGGTCATATTACCTCATGGATGTCAGAGATGAGTCAGAAACCGCGGGGCAAGAGATGGTGCGGCCTTGGAATATCGCACATCTGCGACCATACTTTACTTAACAGGGGTTGAAAGCCGCTATCATTGTATACATCATGAGCACATGAGTAAAATCTAGCATCCTCGCACAAGACTGAGGCCTCTGCTCTTATGTACATCTTTCTACAATCAAGATAAAATCTTCTGGTTCAAAAAAGTTTGAGTTGAAGAGGGTCATTCGCCGTCAAAACGGCTGATCTACCTTTTGGCTTTACGCCTTATGAAACGCTGGTCCAAAGAGGCTTCTTGCCTTCGGGTATAGCTTACTTCTCCTTTGCACAGCCAGCTGTCATTAAACTGTTGTAAGGAGGCTTCTTGCCTCCGGGTATAGCTTACTTCTCCCTTGCATAGTTAACTTTATGCCTAGTTTGGGTACATTAAGCGTTGATTGTTAACGGAGGCTTCTTACCTTTTGGTATAGCTTACAGTGCCCTAAGACAACAACGTGTATACCAAATTCCAGTTGCTTATCAACTGCGGCCATCGAAGGGGGCTTCTTACCGACGGGTATCGCTTATCTCACCCTAATGGCCGGCTTTATGCCACTTCTGGTTACTTATTAACCGCGGTTGTCGAAGGGGGCTTCTTACCGACGGGTTCGCTTATCTCACCCTAACAACCGGTGTTTACGCCAAAATTTAGTTGCTTATCAACTGTAGTTGTTGAAAGAGGCTTCTTACCTTCAGGTATAGCTTACTTCTCCTTTCAAACAGCCGGCTTTATGCCGTCTCAGGCTAATTATTAGCCACGGTTGTCGATGGAGGCTTCTTTCCTTGGGGTATAGCTTACATCTCCCATTGACAGTTGGTGTTCACTATACTCTTACCAGTCAATCTCACTTAGAGACCCTGAGCCGGTTCAAGAAATTGGCGGCCAATCTCGCCTAGAGACCCTGAGCCGGTTCACGAAGTTGACGGCCAATCTTGCCTAGAGACCCTGAGTCAGTTCACGAAATTGACGGCCAATCTCGACAGAGACCCTGAACTGGTATGAGTTTAACCGTTCGAATCCACGCCGCAGAGCCGTTATATAAGTTTTTTGAGGAAGGAAAGATCGTCATCGCATATGATATCATGCCGGCTTATCAAAGCCGGACAATTATAAGTCCCGGGTTGCCGCAGGCGAAATTACCCGGCACTTGGGGGCTACACAGCCGAACTCTCTTCAAAGGTTCCGGTTTATCAATAGCCGCAGTTGTCGATAGAGGCTTCTTACCATCAGGTATAGCTTATGTTATCCTAAAGACAACCGGCTCTTTAAATAAACTCCGTCTGATGAAAGCCGGAGCCATGTAGCTTCGGTCAACAGAGTTTAAAGTCTCAAGGAGATTGTCCGGTTTTAATACTCTGGAGAAAGGAATGGCGTCTTAAAAGACAGGCCCCTCATCAGGAAATTTCAAAGGTATATCCCTGAAGAGCCGGCAACGCATTAAAACACAGAGAGGTGCAAATATATATGGCCACCAAATGGCAGAGTCATTGTTACTCTATTACAAAGGACACTCTCAGGAAGAGCAAAAGCATTGTCAACCGACCACAGCGGGTCATTACATAAGTCTATGAATAGAAAGGCTAAAAGATTACAATTCAGCTGTTGGCGGCTCATCCTGCTCCGGGTCTTCTGCTGGCTTTATCTGAAGATTGCCCAAGTCCCAGTTACAGTCAGCCAGAGCAGCAAATGACCCCTCAAGGAACGGAGACGCGTCAAGCTCACAAGGAAAGAGATCCTTACTATGGGCGGGTGTCAAATCTTTCCACTCGTAGAGAGGCCCGCGGATTCTCTTCTCCTTTGTGTCGTAAGCCGCTTGATAGGTGCTCAAATCAGCTTCATCCGCCAAGACAGAGGCCAAATAGCGCGACTCTTTGACGCACCGGGTATAGTCTTCCTTGGTGAAATCTGAGCCGTCATCTCTTTTAGACAGATAGCCATCCATCATTTCAGCCGGTGTTAGCTCGGGAGCAAAGGCAAGAGCCCGGCTCAAACCAGCAACGGCTCCTTGACGAAAGGCAGACTTCTTGAGCTCTTCAATCTGCTTAGGCATTGTAGAGAATAGTTCCAAGACCCCTTTCAGAGCAGTGAGGATCTTCTCCTTGTATTGCACGCTCTTGATCGTGAAGATGGCACCGCAGTATAACTGCTCTGCAAAAGTGTAAATGGCCTTCAGTGGCAGAAGGCTATCAGAAGCCAACTGCCGTCTCCTAGGACCTGGATGAGTCGGATAAAGTTAATGAGCCACCAGTTTTCTTACTAGCAATGCTAAAAAGTACAAAGTAAGCAAGAAAGCTTACCAAATAGGGCGGCTGACATCTTCGCAATATGCTGTTTCAGACATTGAAGCTCATCTACCACGGCTGTAAGCCGCTGCTCAGCGTCATCCGCCCGTTTGGTTAAAACGGCCTTTTCAGATTTAGCCGTCTCTTTTAAAGAGGTAAGCTCGGCAGTGACACTGGCCAATTCCTCTGCGAGAAGCCGACATTTTTCATCCACGTTACTTTGAGCTTCCTGCTGAGCTGCCAAGTTCGCCTTTAGATCCGTGAGCTGAGACCCGGCTTCATTCAAAGCTTCCTATAATACATCAAAATACAGGATAAGCCGCCAAAATGCAGGACGGGTGTTAAAAGCAAATACAAGTCTCAAACTGATTGCAAGCAATATATTTGACACTTGGGGGATAATGTCTATTTAATCTTGCAAGTGTGTAGTTCCGGTTCATTCCCTTCGAAGTTGATCCGGAACTTAGGGGCTATATTATGACTCTTCAATATACTAATAATGGAAGCACCGACTCAACTTGGTCAAAGTTTGAGCCGGCACTTCGGGGCTATGATTACATCTTCAAGTTGTTTTACATTACAGGCCCGGCTCAAATATAAGCTGAGACGGCCCTTGGGGGCTAGGATTGGCAGTCGAAGCAATTTTAAAGGAATTTGACATGACAATCTCGGCAAGAGGTCACAGAAAGACCCGGCTCAATGATTCAATACGTTAAGCCAGATCTTGGGGGCTAAGAAAGGATATAGTAAAGAAGGAAGAGTACCTCATATTTTGTCTTCATGGAAGAGACCAACCGAAGTTCCAAATCCTGGCTGGTGGTAACCCGGTTTATGTACCCAACGTGTAGTTCTTCAACGGTCATCTTCTTGCATGAAGAATCAAAGTTCAGTTTCTTTGAAGCTTCAGCCGGCTCTGTATGTTTGGTCAACACATGAGCCGGAGGCGTATGATAACAAGACCCAGTGATAATGACATCCGGGGTGTCAGGGGTCTTGGCAGGAGTCGCCGGCTTGGAAGGAGCCCTTGGAGGGCTCTCCATGATGACATCTTCAGCGGCTGGCTCTGCGGAGGCAGCCGGCGGGTTTTCGTCTGGTTGAGTTTCTTCCGGTTGCTCGGGCACCGGCTCTTCAATAACTGGGCAGAAGGAGGGCTTGTTGGCCTTACGGCGTTTAGCTTGAGCACTGCAAAAAAGAAGAAGAATCAGCAGTTGAAGATGTTGCTATCATAGTAACAGCCGGATATCCAGATGCTTACAGTGGATTAATCTTGGGCGGTGGTATGATGGACTCCGAAGAGTCGCTGGAGGAAGGAGATTTCTGCAAAATGAAACAGAAAGGTGAAGAGAGTATCAAGCTTACAAAAGAAAGATAAAGGAAAAGAAGGGGTTTAAACCTCGGCGGGGCGTTTCTTGGGAGCCGGAGAGTTTGGCAACCCGGACATGAGCTCGGTAGAGCTGGTGCTTCGAGTCTGACGATGCTCAATTTGCTGTTGCTTTTTTAAGAGGAAATCGGGAGCCAGATAAGCAACAGGGTGAGAAAGAGGAACTTTTCTAATAACCCGCCGCGGCTTTTGGGGGATGAAACATTCTGAGCCGGACGAAAGGTAATTTACCTCAGGAGCATTGGCACGGCTGGTCTCCACCTCATCCTGTAAGTAAAATAAGTGTCAAATAGGAAGGTAAAAGATCAAGCAAGGCAGTTGAAGCTTTACCTCTGAGCTGGATGATGGTGGCGGGTCAAACAAGTTATCTTGCGGGACATGCTTTTTGGCCTTCTTAGTTGGGACCTTCTTCCTGGATTTATTTGGAGGGGCAATATATTCCCTCTTCCAGAAGTCTGAGTCGGCCTATAAGAGTGATCCGGAGAGTGACTATTAAATCAACAAAGTGTAAACAACGTCTAAAGAGACAGAAGAGAAGAGATTAAACTTACATCGGGAGCCAAATTGTTGGCACTAAAAGGTGCCAGGCCGATTTCGCTACATGAGCCGGAAGCTTCATGAACAAGGCTCTGGATGGCGAGGGTAATATCATTTTCTGTCAGTGTGGATCGGCTGAAGCACAATGAGCTGTCATACTTGCCTTTATATTCGCACATGAGTCGGCTCCTATGGCTCAGAGGCATAATCCGCCATGAAATCCAGCAGCGGATCAGGTCCAGCCCGATTAAGCCATTGGCCATGAGAGCTTTGATTTTAGCATGGGCCGGCTCATATCTTGCGCGTTCTGAAGCTGATAGACGGCCAGGAAGCTCCGATGTCGTTGAGAACCAGGAAGGGCGATACCCGGCAAAAGACGCTCGTTCTCAGGAGAGGTGTCCTTGCAGTAGAACCAGGTCCTGTTCCAGTCCTTGGGGTGACTCGGCATTTGTGTGGATGGAAAGATGATATCCCTGCGCTGTTGGATAGATATGCCTCCAAGTTCTAGGCTCGGGCCGGCTTTCACTTCAGTTTGCCGGTTAGCATAAAATAACTCCCGAAAGAATCCCACAGGCGGCTTGATTTGAAGATAAGCTTCACAGAGCACTTGGAAATTGCATATGTTTGAAACGGAATTGGGGGCCAAGTCTTGTGGGTGAAGATTGTAACAGTGAAGAACGTCCCGAAAGAATTTTGAGCCGGGAGGCACGAACCCTCGCTCAATATGGTCAGAGAAAACCACCACTTCACCTTTTTGAGGTTTGGGCCGCGTCTCGTTGCCTAGGACCCGCCAGCTAATAACTTCCTTAGGAGGAAGAGTACCCGCATGAACAAAATCCGACAAAAAGTCCTCCGTAATGCAGGACCCAACCCAGTTGCATGAGTTGGATGCACGAGACATGTTGGCGGCTTAAGTGTTGTACAAAATAAAAGGCGCAATGAGCCGAAGCGCAAGCAGATATTTTTTGACGGCTTAAAAGTTTAAGGGCTCTACGGATGAATCAGAGGACCCGGCTGATAAGAGCCGGAGAAGCTTGGCGACTCAAACAGAGAAAGGGAAGATCGAAAAATCGACTAAGTCCTAAAAACAGATTCCGCAAGAAGTCGCTATGTCTACGGATCTACAAAAACAGAGAAAATGAAGTTTATCTTTGACCTAGCGATGAACAGCGGAGGAAAAAAGAAACGGACTGGGGCCATCAAGGCCGTGCATTACGCGCGACCGGCCCGCGTGCGGCGGCGGAGCAAGAGCGCATCCTAAAATGTTAGCGGCGTTGAGATGCACGGGCGATAACGGTGCCAGAGCCCAAACGACGGCGGCGGAGTACCGAGGAAAACCCTGCTACGGCGGCGACCATCTCGGGAGCAGGAAGACTTACGGAGACGGCGCGGCAGAGGCGGACGGATCTCTGGTACGTTCAGGGTGATGCAGCGTCCAAGGTCGGGGACGATGTATGGATGGCGTCGGCGCAGAGCTCGAAGGTGTGGGGGCGGCGACAGGAAGAAGACGAAGAAACAGAAGCACGGGCGGGAAGAATGGAAACCCCGACCCACACGGGTCATATTTAAAAGGGGGTTAAGGAAGGCGCGAAAATCCAGGCGGTGACACCGTTCGACCGGGGCGGACGCCTCGATTCTTGGGATGACAGTTAAGTGAAAGATTTTGTGACACGTCAGCAGATCTCATGACGTCACGCCGGTTCATTTTCGGGCGACTTGCCAAAAAGTGGAAGAGAAGGATGAAGTGAGCAAGCTCAGTTCAACCTGGGGCCTAATGTTGGGGATATGACCCACCGAAAAGTTTCCGGGTCATGTTATTGGCTCGTGAACCGGCCTAGAGGTGAGTCGTAATATTAGGTGGCCCAAGAGGATAGGCGGCTCATGGTGTGGGATGTGCGACGGCCCGGACTGAGAAGACCCAGGCGTGCAAGCCGGTTCATATACGGCTTGGACAAGAAGATAGAGATAGACTCGGTTAGCAATTGTACGATCCGGACGTTTTGACCTCTTATATAAAGGCAGACCCGGGGTGATTTAGAAGAGAGAGATCGAGAACTAGGTCAAGCTTTTAGCCCCTTGTAATCGATACCCGAGTAATACAAACACAAGCAGGACATAGGCTGTTATCTCGATAAGAGGGGCCGAACCTGGGTAAACCCGTGTCTTTCGTCCAGACTAACCCCTTTGAGTCCACCTCATTAGTGATGGACTCGAACCGAAGTCCGTTCACCCAGACATCTGTCGTGATAAAATCACGACAGAAAGTGAAGAAGGTGCACATCCACCCGACGGATCCAACTACTGCCCCAACAAAAATATCATCAACACTCGACAACAAATAGGAAGCCACGCTCATCCAGTTCCTTCGTGAGAACTGGGATATCTTCGCATGGAAGCCTGCTGACATGCCGGGGGTTCCCAGGGGACTGGCTGAGCACCGACTGAGAGTTGATCCGAAAGCTAAACCCGTTAGGGAGCATTTGCATCGATCGGCGGCGGAAAAGCATAAAGAAATCGGCGAAGAAGTGGCCTGTCTCTTGCAAGCCAAGTTCATTCGAGAGATTTACCACTCCGAGTGGCTCTTGAATGTTGTGATGGTGCCCAAGAAGGATAAGTCGTTCGTATGTGCATTGACTTCAAACATATCAATCGGGTCTGCCCGAAGGATCATTTTCCGCTCCCACGCATAGATCAAATTGTTGACTCGACTACGGGATGTGAGCGTTTGTCGTTTCTAGATGCTTATTCTGGGTATCATCAGATCCGTCTGTATGGCCCAGATGAAATAAAGACAGCCTTCATCACCCCATTCGGGTGTGTTTTTGCTACATCACTACGCCATTCGGTCAGAAGAATGTCGGTGCTACTTTCATGCGCATGATTCAGAAGTGTTTACTCGACGAGATCCCTCGAAATGTCGAGGCATACATGGATGATATAGTTGTCAAGTCCTGCAAAGGTTCCGACCTGCTGGCTTATTTGGCCGAAACATTCGCCAATCTGAGGAGATACGACATAAAGATAAATCCAGCCAAATGTACTTTCAGTGTCCCTGGCAGCAAGTTACTTGGTTTTCTCGTTTCCGAACATGGGATCGATGTCAATCCTGAGAAAATTAGTGCCATTACCCGAATGAAGACACCCGTGCGAGTGCACAATGTTCAGAAACTCACAGGTTTTGTGGCGGCATTGAGTCGATTCATTTCTCGTCTCGGTGAGAAGGCACTGCCTTTGTACCAATTGATGAAGAAGTCCGACACGTTCGAGTGGACTCCTGAAACCGAAGCAGCATTTGTTGAACTCAAAGCCTTGCTCTCCACCCTGCCGGTGCTTGCCGCTCCTCGCAGCAAAGAGCCCTTGCTCCTGTACATCACGGCCACTAATCAGGTCGTCAGTGTGGTCTTAACTGTTGAGCAGGAAGAAGAGGGTAAAGCTTACAAAGTCCAACGACTAGTTTATTATATTTCTGAAGTTCTATCTCCCTCGAAGCAGAGATATCCACACTACCAGAAGCTGGTTTATGGTATTTACCTATTAGCGAAGAAGGTGTCACATTATTTTCAAGATCACTCAATTTCAGTCATCAGTGATGATCCATTATCTGACATTCTCAACAATCGACACGCATCTGGTCAAGTGGCTAGGTGGGCAATTGAACTCTTATACTTTGACATTAAGTTGAAGCCAAGAAAGCAATTAAGTCTCAGGCACTTGCAGATTTTATTTCCGAGTGGATTGAACAGAAACAACCAACCCAGATTCACTCGGCACATTGGACCATGTTCTGCGACGGCTCTAAAATGTTGAATGGGTCCAGTGCTGGTGTTGTCCTGATATCTCCAAAAGGCGACATGCTCAGTTATGTCTTGCAAATTCACTTCGATCCCTCCAACAATGAGGCAGAGTATGAAGCACTTTTGTATGGGTTGCGCATGGCCATCTCACTCGGCGTCAAGTACCTGATGGTTTATGGCAACTCAGATTTGGTGGTAAATCAAGTGATGAAAGAATGGGACATTCGAAACCCCGCTATGACTGGGTACTGCGATGCTGTTAGAAAGTTGGAAAAGAAATTTGAAGCCCTGGAACTTCATCATGTTCCTCGACTGAAGAATCAAGCGGCCGGCGAACTAGAAAAGATTGCATCCACTCGACGGCCCGTTCCCAGTAATGTGTTTTTAGAGCACCTGCATACTGCTTCGGTGCAACAGGATCCTTTCACTGAAGATCCCCCACAAGCTATGAGCTCCAGTGATATGACCGAAGTCGATGTCCCAGCGGTAACTGATTTGGTCATGGAGATTCTGGTTGTCATTCCCGATTGGACGGTGCCCTACATTGCCTATATCCTCAGATAAGAGCTCCCCGAAGATGAAAAAGAACCTCGACAGATTGTGCGTAGGTCAAAGGCCTTTACTGTGATTGGGGATCAGCTGTTCAGAGAAAGCACAACTGGCGTGACGCAGCATTGCATTTCCCCTGAAGAAGGTCGAGTGATTCTGGATGAAATCTGCTCGGGAACTTGTGGCCATAATGCGTCCTCACGGACAATTGTCGCTAAAGCATACCGAGCTGGTTTCTTTTGGCCATGGGCTAATGAGATGGCCAAAGACATTGTGGATCATTATGACGGATGCCAGTTCTATGCAAACTTGTCACATAAGCCGGCCTGTGCTCTGAAGATGATTCCCCTCGCCTGGCCGTTTGCTATTTGGGGACTCGACATGGTTGGTCCCTTTCGGACCGAAAAAGGCGGATTCACTCATTTGCTGGTTGCAGTCGACAAGTTTACAAAATGGATAGAAGCCAAGCCCATCAAGAAGTTGAACTCCCGCACGGCAATCACATTCATGAGGGAAATAATTTTTCGATATGGCGTTCCTCGCAGTATTATCACGAATAACGGCACTAACTTTGACTCGGAAGAATTCACGAACTTCTACACCTCCCAAGGCACTCGGGTAGATTATGCATCCGTGGCACATCCTAAAACCAATGGACAAGTCGAGCAAGCTAATGGCCTCATCCTGCAAGGTCTGAAGCCTCGTCTCATGCGCGATCTGGATCATGCTGCCGGTGCCTGCGTAACTGAGTTGTCGTCTGTTTTATGGGGTCTGAGAACGCCATCCAGTCGGTCGACTGGACGGACTCCTTTTTTCCTGGTCTATGGAGCTGAGGCTATCCTGTCGAGTGAATTGTTTCACAATTCTCCTCGAGTGGAACTTTATTCTGAAGCTGAAGCATAACAAGCCAGGCAAGATGGTGTCGATCTCCTCGAGGAAGAGCGAGAAATGGCTCTGATCCGGACTACAGCGTATCAGCAAGATCTGCGACATTTCCATGCAAAGAATGTCAAGAGTCGGTCGTTTCATGAAGGAGACTTGGTACTCCGAGTGGATCAACAGCGGCCTCATAAGCTTGCCATAGCGTGGGAAGGTCCCTTCGCCGTCACCAAAGTGTTAAACAATGGAGCCTGTCACCTGTACAACCTCAAGAAACAGATAGACGAACCACGGGCCTAGAATGCAGATCTGCTCTAACACTTTTACACTTAGAGACTGAAGAGGTTTTGATGTAATAAAAATACTTCTTTTATGCAAATCAGACTTCCACAGTTTATTGTCGATTCCGATCGTACTTGGGAATTCTCCGAGTGTCGAGCAATCGTCACACTCGGGGGCTTAGCTGCGAACATGCTTTCGCCTAAGTTAAAAACCATGTTGGGTGGATAGCAGTCCATTCACTCGACGACTTAGCTACGAACCATCCTTCGTCTAAGTTCAAAATAATACTCCAAGTGTTGAGCAATCCTCACACTCGGAGGCTTAGCTACGAACATGGTTTATCCTAATTTAAAATCCCCGCCAAATGGATAGTAACCCATCCACTCGACGTCCTAGCTGCGAATAAGTCTCCGCCTAGGTTCAATAATACTCCAAGTGTTGAGCAATCCTCACTCTCGGGAGCCTAGTTGCGAACATGTTTTCGCCTAAGTTAGAATTCTTGCTGAATGGATAGTAATCCATCCACTCGACGTCCTAGCTATTAATAAATCTTCGCCTAGGTTGAAAAATACTCCGAGTGTTGAGCTATCCTCACATTCGGGAGGCTTAGCTGCGAACATGCTTTCGCCTAAGTTAGAAAACAAGGTCATTCAAACAAGCGATTGAAAGCCAAATGCGAATAAATCCAAGGGTTTAATTGCGGATACGTGCTTTGCGAGAAAGCAAACATGCTCAGGCTTAAGGCCTGAATGAAGTTTTAAAGCTGATACAATTCCACTCGGCATACCGAGGTAAATAAACTTTTTCTCTCAAAATCAAGTTTTCAAGCGCCCAACGGGCTGGCTGGCTCAACAAACATGTCCAAGTCGATGCCATCCACGATCCTGGTGGCTGCGTCGATAAAGGTCTCCATGAAATCTTCAAACTGAAGTTTCTTCGTGTTAACCACTCGGAGCTCCTTCAACTTGTCTTCCCTCTCCTCCTTGCAATGGACCCTAACAAGGGAGAGTGCCACGTCAACGTCGCAGCGAGCAGCAGATTTCTTCCAGGCTTGCACTCGATTGGGAGGTCGTTCAGGTGTGCCATAACAGATGTGTGGTCGTGCTGAAGATTGTCTTCAGGCCACAGCTCCTTATCGATCCTCTCCATCGCAGTTTTCAATCGGAGGACATACGCTTGAACACCCTGGAGCCTGAAGTTGAGTCTGAGCATGTTCGTGGCCACCGCATCTCCAACAGGTGACTTGGTGGGATCTAAATTAGGCTCGATATCCTCAGCCTCTTTTTCAAAGTCTTGGCATAATTCTATTGGGAAGAAAGAATGGGCAAAGGTTGGATGAGATGCAGTCGTCAAAGATTTTATAAAGTTCAGTCGACAGAGATACTCACCGTCGAGCATGATATACATGTTCCTCAAGAACTCTCCCAAGCGCTTCTCCAGGACGTTGCTCCTCTTGGCTAGCTGCTCAATCTTCTTGATAAGGTCCACACGCTCTTGCTTCAGCTTCTAGTTCTCTTCCTCCATCCTCTTCGCGGCAGTCAGCTTTTGGTTGGCAGCTTCAGTTTTCTCCTTCGCCATCCGTTGGGCGTCGGTGAGCGCTTTGTCCTTGTCCTCCAGTGCTTTCTTCATGGTATCTAAAGAAACAACATTCTTGAGTCACGCTTGGAGTCGACGATTTTCATTGCTTACGTATTTTCGAGTGAAGGCACTTGGTTCAAAGCATGGAAAGTGAGGATAAGAATGTAGTGGGTCGACAGAAGTTACCTCCCAGAGTTTTCAGCTCGGTCCGCACTCGCTCCAAAGCATTGTTGGAGGCCTCCAAGTCCACGCGCAGCCGGTTCCTTTCATCTTGAAGGTCCTTGTACTACGTGCCTAGTTCACATGCCCTCTGAAACCAACAAAGAAATGAATTCAATCGTAAAGAAATATCAGCACTCTGAAGTGCAGAAGACCAAAAATGATCGACTGGGCAGCGCACACCACCCCGCCCCACTATCCAGGAATAGCGTCATATCATGGTTGATCAATGATTTCCATGAAACATGCGTCCAGGGGAAGGAGAATTCAACCAAAAGTACACTCGACATGTCGAGTGGCTCGTGTACTCCACGTACCATAAACAAGTTCAAGATAGTCTCTATCAGACCCCCGCCAGTGCAAGCACTCGACGGCAGTCTCGGGAACTACACCCAGTGTGTGCACTCAGAGTGCCCCCACTAGAACGGTTAACACTCTATCTATCGAGTGTTCCGTCGACCCCGTTCCGCACCTTTGAAGCAGCGTCATATAATGGTTGATCAAATGATGTCCATAAAACCCACAATATAGCTTTGGGGCGGGACGGCCAAGAAAAAAATATATACAACTCGACATGTCGAGTGACAACCTTACTCCGCCTATGACAAAAATTCCGATTTCAAGTTTTCAAGACTACTACTCATCGCCTACGATCAACAGTAGCCTCGAGGACTACACCCAGTGGGTGCACTTAACGTGCCCCCACTGGTTATTAAACAGTCGAAAAGGTATGCCATGTCAGAACATTCAACGATCTCTATCAGACCCCCGTTGGTGCAAGCACTCGACAGGGATCTCAGGGACTACACCCAATGGGTGCACTTAGCGTGCCCCCACTGGTCTACCAATTCTCGACCTGTCGAGTAGCAGAAAATATTCATCGTTGGTACATCCATCACTCGACCTGTTGAGTGGCATGCCACCCCACTCCACACCCTTGGAAAGGTTCGCACTAACAACCGTGAAGTGCAATCTATCCTTATGTAGTGTCATATCATGGTTGATCAATAATATCCATGAAACCTATGAGGTAGCTTCGGAGTGGTGCGGTCAAGTGCAAACGTATCCTGTATACGACAAAAGACCCCTGTCGGTGCAAGCACTCGACAACGATCTCAGGGACTACACCCAGTGGGTGCACTCAGAGTGCCCCCACTGACCTAAAACCTACTCGAGCAAGACATGATCTATTCAAGTGGAAGACTTTCAAACATTCTACAAGTCGTAAACAAACACCCAGTGGGTGTGCAGTCAAAGAAGATAGGAATTCATCGGAAATGTACTTACAATCGAACTTACTTGGACATTGGTGCGAAGCGTTGCGCTAGCATCATAGGCCAACTTGTTGGCCTCGTATGTTTCCTTGGTGCGCAGCATCATCTGCTCCGCCTGGATCATGGCCTCCTTTGCAGTTCCGGTCTAGTCTTCCGGAACACGAGGCAGAGGGAAACCCGTCACCGGCAGGATCAACATAATGGTTGGCGCAGTCAAGGTGGTGCGAACAGGTTCGGTTGGAGTTGATGTCACGATAATCGAAGAAGCTGGAGGGGCACTCGATAGAGGCACTGCGGGTTTAGCTATGACCCATGTCGAGTCACTTATCACCTGGGAAGATTCGCCGATCGATCGCTGAGGTGTCTGCGCAGATGAAGTTCTTCGAGTGCATATGCGCGGGATGCCTAGGGTCTCGCCTCCGCCTCTTGTGCCCCCAAGGTGTTCTTCGTCATCTTCTAGCTGGATGATTTCTGCAGTTATCAATCGACAGTATTAGCTTCGGCAATCGACAAACCGTATTCAAGAAGCAGAATGGAAGAGTCGATTACCTCTGTGAGAAGTGGCTGCATCGGCAGTGTCTACGTCCATTGCATCCCCTCCGTCATGTTGAGGCGACTTCACTGAAGTAGCAGATCTGATGGATCGAATAACATTCAGTCAACAAGGATTCAAAGTCACAATCGATAGTGAGAATTCAAAATTAAACACTCACGTGGAGACGACAGGCACATCCATCCTCATGCGAGGTAGGTCTTTGCGAGGTTTGGTCACATTCGGATTGGGTTGCTTCGCCGATCGTTCACTCGACTCAATAGTCGAGGGTCGGCTTCGCTTCGGGTTCTTCTTGCTTGGGCCTGGGGCCCTGTCCTCAGCAGTCGCAGGGTCTTGGCGAGACTTAGAGCAGCGTTCGGAGCGAGGAGGGGACTTGACTTCTTCCTCATTCTCACCCGAGTTTTCGTATTCTTCTTCGGAGTCATAAGAGCCCTCGCCATCCACGCTGCCTCCCTTGCTCACCCCACCATCTTCAGGATGGTTCCTGTTTGGTATAGGCGAGTACATATGTGTCCATTCCTGCGTGATTCAAACAAGGAAGTCAATCAATAAATCAATCGATCACTCGATAGTACAAGTACTCCAGTCGACAAAATTCAGCTTACCAGATTCTTCAGCGGGTTTTCGACCGAGTAAGGTCGGATCCTCTTGGCTCCTAAGGGATTGTCATAAGCCCCGGTGATGCTGCGAAGCCATTGCTCGATAGTTTTTTGCGAAACCTATCCTAGATGCGTCCTGGTCAAGTCCTCATGGCCTGCATAGTGCCACATGGTGTGATCCCTTGCCTGGAGCGGCTGGATCCATCAACTGAGGAATGTTTCCAAGAGATCCATGCCAGTCACACCGCCCCAGATAAGTTTCACCATGGCATCCACCAGGATTCCCACTTCGACTTGTTCCTCTTCAGACACCTTTAGAGATTTGGGGATGGTTGAGCGATCGGATGTGAAAGGGGAAAGACCAGTCAACATGTTGGGAGAAGCTACATCTTTGCAGTAAAACCAAGTTGACTGCCAACCTCTAACAGATTCAGGAAAGGTCATAGAGGGGAAAGAACTACGAGCTCTCCTTTGAAGTCCTAAACCCCCACACAGCTACAGTACATGAGTTTTCCCATCCTCTGAGAGGGCTTTCTTCATAGTCTGAGATCTAACCGTAAAAGTGTGTTTGAACAGTCCCAAATGAGGAGGACAGCCCAGGAAGCACTCGCAGTAAGTAATGAAAGCAGACAGGTAAGAAATTGCATTCGGCGGGAAGTGGTGGAGCTGAGCACCAAAGAAGTTTAGAAATCCTCTAAAGAACGGGTGGGGAGGCATGGAAAAACCTCTTTTGACGTGAGAAAGGAGGAGAACCCGCTCTCCCTCACGCGGATCTGGCTCGCGCTCTCCCTCCGACAACCTCCAGGCGCCATCCGCCACGAGCCCGTCGACAACCTAGCCGTCGATGTCCGCTCGAGAGACCACCGAAGGGAGGAAGTCTCCCTGCATCCATCCCGCCGGTGCGGTGAACCGAGCGGTAAAGGGATTCTTGCCCTTGCCCTTCACCATCCCCTTCTTGGCGCGCTCTAACTTCTCCGTCATGCACTTCGTCATCGCGGTGGTTGCGCTCGTCGGAGATGGGCGGAGTGTTGTGCTGAGGACAGAGGAGGCGGAGGAAGAGAGGAAGATTGGGGAAGAATACTATGCAAACCGCGGCGCTTCGGGATTTATACCCCGCCGAGTGCCTCACTGACGGGTGGGCCCGGGAGATCACCGTGCATGCCAACCACTGACGGCGTCATGTACGTGGCGAAATGACTAGCACGAGAATCGAGGCGTAATACCCCCACTTGCCCCAATCATGGCATCATCGCCACGGGCGCGCGTGCTTCCCAAATTTTCATATTCCGCAAATTCCGGGTCTAACAAACCGACCTGTCGCCTCAAAAGATTCCTTCAGATCACTCGGAACAAAATCGACATTGAACATTCACTCGGGCACTTTCAAGGCTGAATTGATCTGAGCGAATGATGAAGGGTTCAGTCGACGCAAGTTTCGTTGAAGCCCTGAATATCATTCGAAAGATTTGGTGTCTTGTTCTGAACTGACATCGATATTCCCTATTCACCACTCGAACCCTGATCCATTCGGGGGCTAATGACGAGGATACGTACCTAGGGTAGGGTCCTAGGCCTGACCTACATACCCTACCTAAGGACACTACATTGGAGGACTTGAAGATCACAAGTAAGATTCCGATTGGATTCCCGGTGACGCTTATGACACTCGACAGACAATCCACTCGAAGACTTCTTCCTCCACTCGACAGTCAACTGTCACTCGGAAGACCTCATTTCCACTCGACGCCAGAAGACCAGAAGCCACCCCCAGGAGGCCAATGGGCAGGCATTAGACCTTTCGACATTAGTAGCTTTTATTATATACGTTACCAGTAACGGTAGTCTTTAAACCCACGATCAGACCCTTGGATGCCAGGTAATTATGAGGGGCAGCGAACTCTATATAAGCCACCCCTCCCCTCTGGCACAAGGGTTCGCAACCACTGTAATCTCACATTCCACACGACAAAGCTTCCGAGCACTGAGACGTAGGGTTGTTACCTCCATGAGAGGGGCCTGAACTCATACATTCATGTGTACATCCTCGTCGTAGCTAGGACTCTGCCCTCTCCTTTCGTACCCCTACCTTCTACTGTCAGGCTCGTTCCCACGACATCCCGTGACCTCAAGAACAAAGCTAACTACTCACAAATAATATGCATGCTCAAGGTCAGAGGGATATTTTATAGCATAATGTATCTAAACATATAATCTTCCACCAAATAAACCATATAGTAATCAACTACACAAGGTAATCAACACTACTAGTCACTCGTAGGTACCAATCTGAGGTTCTGGCTTTGATTTCCCCCTTCGGAAGGGAAGTTCCCTCGGTAGAATCGCTTTGCCGGAGGGCAAAGGTGCTTCTGCCCAAGTTCCGCCTTCATACAGTGGCGTTCCATCCTGAAAGTCCTCTCCTGGTTTTTTCTAGGTCAAAACCACTTATATACCAGAAGATGGGCTACGGAGGTGGGCCGTGCTGAGCATAACCCAGCAGGGCGCGCCTAGGGGGGCTGGCGCGCCCTAGTGTATTGTGCTGACCAGGGTGGCCCCCTCCGCTAGTTATTTCCTACAATATTCCTCATATATTCCATAAAACTTCCCCATGAAGTTTCAGCTCATTTGAAGATGTGCAGAATAGGTATCTCTAACATGCTTTTTTAGGTCCAGATTTCCAGTTGTCGGTATTCTCCCTGTTTGTGCAAATCTTGCAAATTATGAGAGAAAAGGCATTAAAAATACTCCACGAGGCATTATTCTTCATCAAAACATTGTAACTAACAGTAAGAAATCATGATGCAAAACATAGGTATCAATGGTAGATATAGAAAGATCAAACGCAATGAAGACAGGAAGATTTTTGGTGTGGTTGCGATAGGTGGTGCTATCGTACGTCCACGTTGACGGAGACTTCAACCCACAGATGGTAACAGATGTGCGAGTCCACAGAGGGCTCCACCCACGAAGGGTCCACGAAGAAGCAATCTTGTCTATTCCGCCATGGCTTATGGCCACGAAGGAATAACCTCACTCGGAGTAGATCTTCACGAAGTAGGCAATCTCCTTGCCCTTACAAACTTCTTGGTTAAACTGCATACGATCCGGAGGCTCACAAGCGACACCTAACATATCTAGGAGACACCACTCTCCAAAAGGTAATGTATGTTGTTTATATGATGAACTCTTAGCTCTTGTGCTTCAAAGATAGTGTATTTTCTTGCTCTTCCTTCTTCATCTTGATGTGATGATAATCATGGTAAGCATCTTAGAAACACAAGTTCTCACAACCAGCAGTGGAATCGATGATCTGGTTAATGTGTGGTAGAGCAAAAGGGTCCTTGGAACAAGCCTTATTAAGGTCTGTCTAGTCCACACACATGCACCACGTGTCGTTCTTCTTTACACTACTACAGGATGGTCCAAACACGACACATCAATCAGAGACCCTTCGATGAAACTGTGTGCGATCCATCACTCGCAAACGGTATAGTTCAAGCTCCGCCGACAATGACAAAAACCATGCGCGATGAAGGAACGAGCAAATATGGTTAAAAAACGTTGCATGTGTGATGCATTGCATACCGTTTGTTCTTATGAATTGTTTGTGATTATGGAAGATAACTGAAATGGTTAACAAACTATATACATGTGCATAGTGCGGTATACAGTTCGCTCAGACAAACTATTTGCGCTGATCCAGCATAACACAAACGTGTTAGCCTAAGAAGGGGTGTGTGATACCCGGCAAATAGTCCGTTCATCAGAATTGTGTGTGAAGACCAATGATAACCCAAATGATTCATCCTGACAACCGTGTGCCTTGTGGGTACCCAACAAGTAGTTCATTCATCAGACATGTGTGGGAAGACCAATAATAACGCAAATGATTCATCCTGACAACCTGTGTGTGTTGTGGGCACACGATTGGTGCTAATAATTGTATGAGATGTGATTTGCTCTATTTGCACAACATCTATAGGCTCTGTCTATAGAACACCAACATTATTGTTGCATAACCAACTTAAACATACAGTCACATAAGTGACTACACAACACATGTACATTCCTCAATATAAATTTACAAGAAGTAGACGATCACCAAATCATATTGTTCTTCCGACGATGGTTGTCGACACTGCTCTGCTTGTGGCTATCCCTCGCCATCTACAGGAAGGAGGCACTTCCTCATGTCAATGATCCTCATGTACATCTCATAGCTGGTGTAAGCGTCCTTGTATGCATACTTGATGTGTTCTTTATCCAGTTCGTTCACCCACGTCGCGTGCTAGGCAGTCTTGTCCTTGTGGCACTCAGCCTTCATGTCTCCGTAGTAGGGGTTGATGATGGCCATGGTGAGGTCAACCAAGGAGTCCTTCTGCTTCTTCTTCTTACCGCCCCAAACCCTGTACTGACCTTGGATGTTGACAAGCTTCTGGCAAGACAAGCCCGAAGTGTTGAGGACCTTTAGATCGTTGGTGGTGTCCACTGTTGCGAACCTGTAGTCGGGGTTGTTGACAAACCCGGTGAAACGCTCGCAAGGCCTTGTGGCGAGGCAGTAGTGGTAGACGAGCACGTGATGGTGCACGCACAACTGGGCGACGACAACCTTCTGATCATGCCTGCACGACCGTCAGTGTACTCAAGGTCGAAGACGACCACTTTGTACTTCTCATCCTCAGCAAGTAGCTACTCCAACATGTCGATGGAGTTCACCACCACGACCGGGCCAATCATGTACACCACCAAGAGGTCCGTCTTCCTAATGTGTGTGTCCACGTAGACAATAATGGTGAACTACTGCTCGGCACCGGCATCCGCCATTGGATTCGCATAGGAAGGTCGAAGCAATGAAGAGATGTGCACCCTCTCTCTATTATTTGTCATCGTGGGTGTGCTTCTTGGGTTGTGTGGCGCGACCGGAAGGTTGAAGAGACGAAAGTAAATGGCCGCATCAAACGCATGGCAGTTTTTACAGTGATTAAATGCATTGCTGGCGCCAGAGCGGCGCAACCGCCTGCATATGGCTCCCCGAACATGCCTGGCCGTTTGCACGTGGACGCCAGTAGAGCGGACGCGCACGGACATGAGCACAACATGCCGAGGACGCATCAACTGCCTCATGCGTACATTCATTCGCGACTGTGCGTAAAGAACGACCGTTTTCTTTGTAATAAAATGCAAATGGTTGTTTATTATTAACTGTCTACGTACTTGTCATTTCTCCCACCTTCGTCCGGTCTTGTCACCGCGTTGCCGCACGAGGATTATAGTGCATGCTCTAGAAGCGCACAAGTTTCCCGCCCAGCGCGACAAAATGCTCAAAATACCCAATGCTTTGGGAGCACACATCGTTTCTTTTGGGCTTCCCGTTCCCACGCAACTGCGCAGGAACGCGCGCAAGCTTCCTGTTCCCGCGCATGACCGCACACAAGTTTCCTGCCCAGCTCGCCTTGGCCGCCTGCTTTATAAACCCTCACGGCCGGCCTCTGCACATCGCATTCATCCCCTCCCTGCCCGTAGCTTCACAAGTTTGCTTCTCCCCCATTTGCCAATGGCACATGTCCGTCGTCATCATTCTGCCACCCCACCAGAGGGCAGCTCTAGCTACGAGGCCGCACTACATCGGTGATGCAGTACCCGGAAGTGTGTAGTGAGTGGGGCGTCCTTGTTGGTTGTGCGCACATCACCCACCACATGCTCCTCTACATTTGCCTGAAGGCAGCTGCTACTGGCGACCACCGTCACCCCCACCCCATCGACGCCCGTCGTTTTTGCCACCCCACTAGCTGCCTCCTTGGCCGCCGCCACACCAGCATCCGCCTTGGCAGCCACCCCACAGTCAGCCGCCGAGCCATCACCCGCTCTGGCACCGCGGCCCGAAGGCAGGAGGAGGAGGCCGCCGCCGAAGCATAGCCACTCGGCTTTTGTGTCAGTGGCCTAGGAGGAGCGCCAGGTCGAGCACACACAGAGGCTCACCACCGTTGTGGCCCCAGCAGACGCCGCATCTATGGCGTGGAATGAGGAGATCTACGCTGAATCCTGCCATTTCGAGGAGGCGCACCAGGAGTGCCAGAGGGCAGTAGCGGCAGCCGACGAATTTGACTCCTGGAGCTCGTCGGTAGGCTTCTCCTCCTCTGCCTCTTACAAAACGCGCTCGGCAGAGGAGAAGGCTGTTGGCAATAGCACGAAGCCCCTCTGGAGTAGTATTTAGGGGCTATTTTGTTAAGTTCATCTAACTGTAAATATGGTTGAACTGTACCACGTACTTTAAATTAGCTAGTATATATAGTTGAACTAGACATTTCAGTACGTGGTTGGCAACAAATGGGGAAAAGTTTTTTAGATTCAACTGTCGAGTTGAACTATTTTGTACAAAGACCAATGATTGATCTATGAATGAATTTCGGTTGCAAAATTGCACCATAATAGTGATTTTGTTCCTGCAAAATTGGACAAATCCCAGTGTTTCCAATTTGAGAAATGAAAATTTACCCAACATGACAGATTCGAATCTTACCAGACTCGTGCTGCTAATGCATCGATCGGTGCTTACATGCGGTTCTTAGTGGATTAAACATCTTACTCAAATCCAAAATGCATCGTTGCTAAGGTCTCTTCATTGAGTTTCCTTCATTTAAGTGTTTTGCCAAGGTTCACATGCTGGGCATTGTTTCTTCATGTGGTCACCAAACTCATATCTCTTCTTAATTACCTTCCCACATAAGTTTTTTTGCATAGATGGAAACCTCACCAGTTATCAACAGTAGAAGTTTTAGCATCGAGAAGAGCACACGGGTCATCATTCACAGCCGTTTGTGCTGACGCAATGAAAAAATTCCTTCATGCTAGATTAGTGCTTGGCTTAGTAGGGAAGGAACAATTGCCCTCGGTTTGCATATGGGTATTCCAACTAAAATGTCTTTGACGACTGGAAAAGGATATGCCACCCCGATGAGCGTGCGCAGGACACTGCTCGCACGCCACCCGTCTACTCAAACACCTGTCCGCATGCTACCTCCTTGCCAATACAGATAGTGACACGTGGCCCGCACGTAAATGGTCTATAGAACGTCCATGAGTTATAAATAATATGCCCATTTGCGATGGTAACATAACAGATTTTTGTTCAAAAATTCCTTTGTTGGCTATTAATAATGCTTGCTCTTTCTCTCAAAGTGGAAACTAAAAATAGCACAACAGATTTATGCTTTATATGATGAGGCCATGCCCAACATAGACCTTGTGATTGTAGTTCATATTTGAATTATGTACATTAAATGCACATAAAACTCAATGAATGTATAAAAAAGGCATAAAAACCGTTAATAATTTAATATGTTTGCAGTACACACCTATTGCTTTATGTTGTTTCTATAGAAAAGTCAAGGAGAGAAGAGGCATCGGATGCCGTTTTCACCCGCAAATGTGGCATGTATATATATGTTCCCTAACGGAACCACTAGACGTAGCTTATTGTGTGAGAACCTCGTGTTTGTAAGATGCTTGTGACAAAACAGGGGCAACTTGGTATTTTTTTTACCACGACATATGTGTGCCTTCACATGACACCATTCCAAGTTGCATGAATTTCTGATAGAGTTTTTGATTTACGAGAATTTGGAAACAAGGTGTCTCGATAATTGTGGCCGAACCAACATGCTTAGATGTTTGAAATTTGTTCTCATTTCTTGCATGTGACCTAACACATGCATCCAAGGGCGCATATATGATTTTTCAACCCATTTCGCCGCCCCGGACCTTGTGATTGTAGATCAAATTTGAATTATGCACATAAAATAATGCACTGAAAACTCAATTAATGTATTTGAAAGCCAGATGATCCCTTAATTTAATAATATTTTTGCACTTAGGACGTACATGTCTATGTTGTTTATATAAAGAAAATGAGGAGAGAAGAGGCATCAGGTGTCTTTTCGCCCGCATATGTGACATGCATATATAATGTTCCCTATCGAAACCACAAAGCTTCTTGTGAGGAGTTGCGATTTGTAAGGGGGTTGTGCAAGAACATGTCCAATTTGGACAATATTTTACCACGACATTTGTGTGCCCTTGTCACGACACCATGTCAGGTTTCATGAATTTCTAATGAGTTTTGGATTTATGGGAATTTCAAAACCAAGCATCTCAATGTTTGCGGCCGAGCAAACAGTCAATGAGATGTTAGGAATCCATTCCCATTTCTTGCGTGGGACCTAAACAAGCATCCAGGGAAAAGGCATATTTTTCCAACCTATTTTTCATGTGTTGGACCTTGTGATTGTAGTTCGAATTTTAATTATGCACACTAAACAACTAGAAAACTCAATTAATGCGTTAAACAGGTCTCACGAACCCTGGAAAAATCCACATTTTAGCATGTCTATTAGAAATTTGCTCTATGGTGACTCCATAAATAAATACAAGGCTAAAAGAGACAACAGATGTAGTTTCGCACACAAAATGTGAACTTTCCCTATCGGAACACACGACTTTGTTGTGAGAACCTTCGTTTTGTAAGAGGCCTTGTGCCAAAATTTGTCCAAAATTGGGAAATTATTTTACCACAACACATACAACAGGGAAATTGATGGCACCATACCCAAATTTCATGAATTTCTGTCAAGGTTTGCATTTACATGAATTTAGAAACCAAGTTTATCGATGTTTGTGGTCGAGCCAAGACGATGATATGTTTCAAACTCGTTCCCATTTATTCTGTGGGACCTAAACATGCAGCTAGGGAAACATATATGGTTTTCCGACATATTTTCGTGAGCTGGACCGTGCAGTGATTGTAGTTCAAATTTGAATTATGCACATTGAATGCCTAGAAAACTCAATTAATGTACTCAAAGGCCAAACAAACTATGTAAGATTCCATTGTTTCGCACGACACATCCACGTTACTCTATGGGGACTATAGAAATAAATTCAAGGCGAGAAGCGACATCAGATGTTGTTTCGCACATAAAATGTGAACTATCCCCACCAGAACCACATGACTTCTTCTAAGAATCTTCGATTTGTAAGAGGTTTGTGCCAAAACTTGTCTCAAACTAGGCATTGTTTTTACCACAACACACATGTGCCATGACATCAAACCATGCCAAGTTTCATGAATTCCTCTCGATATTTGGATTTACTAGAATTTGAAAACACGGCTTCTCAAAGTCTACGGCCGAGTCAAAATACCGTGAGGTTTGGAATTCGTTTAATTTTCGTGCCAAGATTCAGGTGCACTCTAGTATGTGCTTAATTAATTGCAGTTCAAATTTGAACTATGCACATGAAATGTCTAAAAAACTCTTTAAATGTTTTAAAGGGCCTAAACAACCTTGAATTATTCCATATTTAACACACAGTCCTATAGTTGCAAGTTCACTATAGATAAATCTTATTGTCATCCAAACACCTTCATTTTCTAATGTAACTTCATTTTTATCTCAAAGCAGTTTGAAAATAAAATACATCGTGAATAGTTATTGGTAATGAAACGTGTGTGATGTGGTATCAAAATATCTTGGGCCAATCCTCATATATTGCTTAGGTTGGAAGCTTCAGTCCACCGTCGGCGCGTCAACCACACAGTCACACTTGTTCCCCAAGACCATTGTACTGTTCAAGCATCGTCGGTGAAAGATGGGGGTGTGGATCCGCGTCGTGAGGGCAACTTCGGAGAACTACTTCAGCCCGAGCGCTATTGAATCAGCCATGAACACGCTCACAACATCCTTGAGCATGGCCGCACTCTCCGATAGTGCGGCTGCAACTGCCGAAAGGGCGGCTGTTGCATCAGAGATGGCGGCAGCAACATTCGCGACCGGGATAGCAAATGGCGAGAATGGCAAAATAGTTGTTGGTACCTCGGAGACCTCCGTAGCCCTGATGGCGGCTCCCCACGCCTATGCCGATGCCGCCCACGCCCAGCTCATGTTGGTCACCGCACAAATAGTAGCAGCCTTCTCCAACAACAGTCGGCAGCCTACATCCAAAGAGTTGGCAATGGCCGAGAGCGCTCGGGCAGCCGTCCACTCGTCGGTAGCCTCCCTTGCCAAGATGGAGTTCGTCAATGCCCGGACCACGGCCACCCTTGCCAAACTCATGGCGGCCTTTCCAAATAGATGGCAAACACGGACAAAAAGATACTTGCACAGTATATGGCGATGGATGCCATGGAGCCCTTCCCCTGGAGGTCGTCGGGCGCGAGCTAGTCATGGAGGATGCGATGGAGATCAGCGAGCGTCAGGAAGAACATTAGTCATTGTTTAGAGTGCTGGTCTTTTGTTAGAGTAATGTTTAGGTCAACCATCTCTGTTAAATTGCTCGATTAAGTAAGAGCGGACTGTGGTGTAGGCTCTTTTGTGTAGTAGCCAAATTAGCAATTGGTCTTAAATTATGCGACGACGTGGATGACCACTTTAACCCTAGAAATTCGAACCAAAAATTTGCCGCCATATCCCCATTCCATCTTCCAATTGAAAATGAAACTGAAGTTCATCACACACACTTTTTTGGAATGAACCGTGTGCAATGTAGTACCCAATCTTACGTCTGAAGCTTGGAGACAAACATTTGCATGTCCAAGTTCATCACACACAGGGTATATCACAGGCTTCGTTTGTGATGTGTTGATATCAAGAACTATTCTGAAAAATTTGCACGTTCAAGTTCATCACACACGGTGTATAACATCAACTTAGTTTGTGATGCTTTGATATCGCACATGGTTCCGAATAAGGGACTGTGTCCGATGGTGCTTTTCGTGCCAGCTTTTTGCTGCACCGAATGAAATTTTTGGGCTGCCGCGGAAATATCTACCTCCCTCACCCCCCCCCCCGGTACAATCAAAAGCCACATTTCCCCCCTTTTCCTCTACCTTTCCTAGTTCAAACCTTCATTGCTTGCTTGCAGCACCGCCTCCTCGCCGACGATGCTCCTTCTTGCTGCTCATCCTCGTCTATCTAGTCAGGTAATCAACACCTCCCCAATACCCCCTCACCCCCTCCTCCTCCGTCCCACATGGACCTACCGCTGGTACGACACCTTCCACTCATATCACCACCCAATCCTCCAAATAATCGCCGCCGAAAGCCATGGTGCACGCAGTATAGCCAGGATCTCAAAGAGCATTTGGCTGCAGAGAAGCTAATCGCGGCTGCATGCACAGGTGAGGTAGCTATGGCTTCCATTCATACAGACCCCCAGATCTTGGAGGAGCACCTCGCCATCGAGAACACCGTCTACGCCTCGCACACTGACGTCAACACACGGTTGGCTGCTATAAATGATAGCTCGCGGTCTTTTCTCGAGGGCACCGTCGATGCGTTTGACGAAGACTTTGATGTGTTTTCTCAGCATGCTCGTGCTTACCTCAACTCCAAAGTCGGCATGTTGGTGCCGGGGTAGGATCAGTCCACTCACCACTATGAGGGGTGCACCCACGGTGTGAAGGCCTCGCCCTTTTCCAAGTTGACAGAGCCCATTATCATCGATATCTCTAAGGATGAGGAATAGCTTGTTTTTCTTAGCTTTATCACTTAGGACCTATGTTCACCTAGCTACGCCGGTTAAACATGTTTCGTTTAGCCGTTGCATGTGCTTCTACTGCCTTTCATTTAGAAATTCTAGTGAAATGTCCAATGTAATTCTATTGCAACCTGACCTTCTAGTATGTTCTATTGTGTAACGTGGTGCTTAGTTAACTGTTTCGTTCATTTTTTGTGGTGATCATTTAACTATTTAATTCAACTCTAAAATGTTATGTGCGATTGTTGTTGGTACAGTTTTGTATTATTATGCATGTGATGAATAAATTGAATTAAGATGTACTAAATACATGTGCAACATATAGAATTGCTACATTTCCTAGTTCTTAGAATGCTTGGTTTAGATAACTAGATTTTCAATGTGGATCGAACTAATCTGTTGGATCCGCACTGTGTTTATTTTCCATTAACATATTTCAGTGATAGTATGCCAAATATCACTTGTAACCGGATCAATATTTGTCTTAAATATGTTGCAAGGGGAAACAATGGGGGACACTAAAGTTTACCACCGAGGTTTGCACATCCATCGTCATTTGGCTAATAGCACATTATTGTGCAATTACAGAAACCATTGTAATATCAATTTTTTTATTAATAATTTTTCCTTGCACATGTAGGTCCTACTGTAAGAGGTTTAGATCCACTGTTCGACCCCTTTTTCATGTGGGGGAATGAGGTGTCCTTGAATATCAGTCAAATCAAGAAACTCACAGAGATTGTTAAGATAAACAAACTAGCTACGAAAAACAACAAGATGTTTGTCTGCACAATGAAAAAGACATAAGTCAACTATAGGATGGTACCATCTCTTTCACCTTGTCCTTTTTCCTTTGCGCCATTTCAAATTTTAGAAAAGATATTTATGCGTATGTTTGTTTTCAGTCCTTCTCAAGGCAGTTCATCGATGATTACATCTCGAACCACCTGTATGATCAATAGGCGATGAAGGTATTCATACAAAACCCATGGTATAATTTTGAAGTCTTCCTTAAGATGACGAAGGATGGGCGGGCAATCATCCATATGCACTGGACTAAAGTTGCCAGGACCTTTAACATCATTGAAGGCTCCGTATTCGCCTTATGCTTTAACAATATTCTAGATGATTCATCGGTCTATTTACCTTCTATGATGATACTTAATTTCCAAAGGTTTTAGATGTTGCATCTGAAACTTTGTCTTGTTGTGCAATTGTGTAGCTAGGCAATATATGCCTATATGACGTTGTACACTGATGTAATTCAATTATGAAATCCTGGTTGTCGTACTACGAATAAGAAAAATATTGTGTGGTTGATATGAAATGTTGATTTTGATTACTAAATGAATTAAAATAATTGATCAATCAGGCTGATTAATGGGGTTCCCATTTCAGACGGTTTCTAAGCCAACACTGTAGGTGATGACCTGAACAAACCCACACAGTTTCTAGAAAGTTGGTGTGTTGGATAGTTGACCAATCACACATGAATTTTGGTCGACAACTGTGTGCGTTAGGATACACAATCACAAACGTTTTCACATAGCTAGTGTGTGTGATGGGCATCCCATTGCCAAACAGTCACTTCTAGACACCGTGAGTGATGTTTTGAGTAACACAAACAACGGAATTATATCTATCGTGTGTAATGACCATACCTATCACAAACGATGTAATGCAGAAAATTGTGTGTGGTCTGCAATATGAACGGAATGTACCCTTAGCATTCCCTGTGTGGGATGCTAAGCTCATCTCGCACGTCTTCGCCAATATGTCTCTTTGTGATGGTCCTTCCAATCGCAAATAATATTTTTTTTCCATCGTGTGCGACCAGGTCCAGGCATCGCCGACGGGTTTTGCCTGTCGTGCGGGATAGCCCCCCTATCGCCCACACATGCAAGGCGACGGTTTAAGAATATGTCATGGAAAGGGGTTAAAACTGTTTGATAGCATGCGGCTGCACTAGTGTTAGAACAAGCACTGGGTTAGCCAGGCATTCAGGATGGAAGACTTCAACAATGAACCCGACAGCTAGGAACTTGGCCACTTCTTCTCCAATCACCTCGCGTCTCTCCTTGTTAAAATAATGGGGGTATTGTCGGAGGGGCTTCATCTTCGGATCCACATTAAGGCAGTGCTCAGTGATTTCTCTCGGTACACCTAGCATGCCAGAGGGTTTCAATGCAAAGATGTCCTGATTCTCAGGGATGAACTAGATGAGCGTGCTTTCCTATTTGGGATCCATGTTAGCTCCCATGGTGAACTATTGGGAAGAATCACTAGGAGTAAAGTAGATTTGTTTGGTTTCCTCGGCTCACTTCAATTTGAGTAAAGGCTCGACTTTAATGGTTGGCTTCTTGAGAGGAGTCATATCAGCTAGATCGATGTTGGCTTGGTAAAATTTCAACTCCTCGTGGGCGCAAGTCGACTCGGCGTAAGCTGCATCTCCCTTCTCGCACTCAACCACATTTTTCCTATTCCCATGGAGAGTAGTAGTTCCTCTTGGTCCTGGTATCTTGAACTTGAGGTAAACATGGCAATCGCATGTCATAAAACGAGCGTAAGCTGGCCGTCCAAATAGAGAGCGATAAGGACTTTTTATTTTGACCACCTCAAATGTCAGGAACTAGGTCCGGTAGTTGAACTCGTCCTCGAAGGCTACTTCAAGGGAAATCCTGCCAATGGGATATGTTCATTTGTCCGGAATGATCCCGTGAAAGACTGTAGAGGACGGCTTGAGTTGATTTTATGATAGGTTCATTCATCTGAAAGTATCGTAATAAAGGATATTGATGTTGCTACCACTGTCCATGAGTACATTCATAAGCTTGTAGCCATCAACCTGAGGCGCCAGCACTAAAGGAAGATAGCCCGGCTTATCATTCCGCGGAGGGTGATCCTTCTGAATCTAGACCACCGATTGTTCTAAGCAGTGTAAGTATTCTAGGACTGTGAGCTTAACCATGTTGACCGCCCATTTTTGGACATTACGATCATGCTTGCAAGTGCTAGTGGTGAATACATAGTATTGCCCACTGTTTAACTGCTTTAGATTACTTAGGAAACTAGAATGATTCCCTTCGTTCTGATTGCCTCGATTCTTATTTCCCTGGCCAGGACACTGGTTACCACCTCCGTTATGACCAGCCCTTGAAAATCCAGGTCGTGAGCCGGCACTAGGAAAGCCACCTCCTGAGACGCCAGCTTGAGGAGCTCCAGGAGGGCCATTGCGGCCATTATTGTTACCACTCTGGAAAGCTTGGTCCCGGAATTCCACCATAATGTAACAATTTCCCACAAGTGAGTTGCCGGCTTTCCATCCACGCTGTGTTTGGGACATGGTCCTTTAAGATCCTCCTCGTAATTGCGAGGATGGGTGCCATTATAAGGATGACCCAAATTGTTGTTCCGGCACTGGTTCTTTGGGTTGGTGTTGGTGTTTGCGACAAAATCTGATGTTCCATCGTTGTTCTTGCGACTGCCACTGATACGTCTCCAACGTATCGATAATTTATGAAGTATTCATGCCATATTCACCTATGATTACAATACTTTTATATGGCTTTGATTCACTTTTTATAATTTAATTAGAACTAACCCGGAGTCATGTTGTTTTCAGCAAAATTACCGTGGTGTCATTTTCGTGTACAGAAAATGAAAGTTCTGGGAATCGGCAAAAACTTTTTGGTGATTTTTCTGGAACATATGAGCAACATTGGAGCGAAGAACCACTGCAGGGTCCCCTCTATTAGCCACAAGCAAACATGGCGCATTGATACGTCTCCAACATATCTATAATTTTTGCTTGTTCCATGCTATTATATTATCAATCTTGGATGTTTTACGATCATTTTATAGCAACTTTATATCATTTTTGGACTAACCTATTGACATAGTGCCAAAGTGTCAATTGCTATTTTTGGTTGTTTTTTACTTCATAGAAAATCAGTACCAAACGGAGCCCAAATGTTGTGGAGATTTTTGTGGATTTTTTCTAGACTAGAAGAAAGCAGATGGGCCAAACAACACCAGGAGAGGAGGCCCAGGGTGGCCACCCTCCACCAGGGCACGCTAGAGGGCCCTGGCATGGCCTGGTGGGGGTGGGCACCTCAAGAACCCTCTCAACCGACTATCGAGCCTATAAATTGCCAGAAAATCCAAAAACCCTAGGGGAGTCGATGAAACACAATTCCAGCCGCCGCAAGTTCCAGAACCGCGAGATCCAATCTAACACCATCACAGAGGAGGTCATCTTCTTCATAGGTGCATCTCCGTTGATGTGTGAGTAGTCCACCATAGACCTACGGGTCCGTAGGCAGTAGCTAGATGGCTTCCTCTCTCTCTATGTTTCTCAATACAATGGTCTCTTGAAGATCTATTTGATGTATTGACTTTTGGGGTGTGTTTGTTGGGATCCAATGAATTTTGAGTTCATGATCAGTTTCTGTCTATGAATATGATTTGAGTCTTCTTTGATCTCTTATTTGCATGATTAGTTCTAGCCTCATATTTCTTCTTCGAATCTTTGGTTTAGTTAGGCCAACTAGATCGATTTTTCTTGCCATGGGAAGAGGTGCTTTGTGATGTGTTCGATCTTGTGGTGTTCTTTCCCAGTGACAGAAGGGGTAGCAAGCCACGCGTGTATCATTGCCATTAAGGATAACAATATGGGGTCTATTCCTACGTGAATAGATATTGTCTACATCATGTCACCATTCTTATTGCATTACTTTGTTTTTCCATGAACTCAATATGCTAGATGCATGCTGGATAGCGGTCGATGTGTGGAGTAATAGAAGTAGATGCAGAATCGTTTAGGTCTACTTAACTTGGACGTGATGCCTATATAATGATCATTGCCTGGATATTGTCATTATTATTTGATCTTTTATCAATTGCCCAATAGTAATTTGTTCACCTACCATGTGATATACTTGTGACAGAAGCCGCTAGTGAAACTTACGGCCCCGGGTCTACTTTTCCAATATATTGATTTCCGATCTACTATTTTGCCATTTTGTTCTCAGATCTATTAATCCCAAAAAAACCTTGCTACAATTTTTGTTCACCTATTTTATTTTGTGTTCTTGCGAGATCTATTTGCCAAAACTATCACAAGCTAATCTATCTTTTTATCGTTGAGAGCTTGACAACCTCTCTTACGCGTCGGGTTGCAAGTATTTGTTATTTGTGTGCAGGTGTTGTTTACGTAGGTGCTTGATCTTCCTATACAGATTGATAACTTGGTTTAGTAACTGAGGGAAATACTTACCATCGTTGTGCTGCATCATCCCTTCGTCTTTGGGGGAATACTGACGCAATCTCAAGCCATGTCACGCGCCCATGGGGAAGGGGTCAAAGGGCCCTATTAGCGTATGGGCCCCTCGAAAATCCGTTTTGCGTGATTCCAATGCAAAAATCCTATAAATAGAGAAACCATGAGAAATTAGGAGAGACTCTCCACTCCGTCGCCGCAGCTCTCTCTATCGAAGAAAAACCAATCTGGAGAGAAAACAGAGAGAGATCCAATCTCGGAGGGGCTCTCGCCCCTCCGACGGCCATGGAGGCCCATGACCGGAGGGGAGAACCTCTCCCCATTTAGGGAGAGTCCATGGAGGAGGAATCCTAAGGTGGTAGACTCTCTCCCCCTCTATTCCGGTGGTGCTGGAGTGCCGTCGGGGGAACCATCACAGTGGTGATCGTCTTCATCAACATCACTGTGTTCATCACCTTCCTCGTCTCCTTTCAATTGTTCACTCTCCCTCACCACGATGTAATCGCCTACTTGTACATGGTGTTTCATGACACATATTATTAATCAATTATGTGTTGCCATCCTATGATGTTTGAGTAGATTTTTCTTGTCGTTTGGGTTGATTGATGATCTTGATTTGTTTGAGTGTATGTTTTATTTTGTTACTGTCCTATGGCTCCCTTCATGCCGCACACACGTGAGGGATTCTCGTTCTAGGGTGTTGCAATACGTTCATGATTCGCTTATAGTGCGTGTCTAGAGTGACATAAGCTTACACCCGGTAAGAGGATTGTTGCCTATGGGAGTAAAGGGGACTTGATGTTTAATGATATGGTTGGGTTTACCTTAATGATATCACATAGTTGAGAATGCTTTCTAGAGTTCCAATCATAAGTTCATATGATCCAAGTACAGAAAGTATGTTAGCTCATGTCTCTCCTTCATATAAAGTTACACGAATGATTACCGATCTTGTTATTGATCACCTAGGATGATTCCGCACACCATACCATCATTATTCCACACTTGCTATTCGTAATATATTAAAATATATTCAAACTTTATTTATTCAGCAATTATTTCCATATTTTCGTTCTCTAATATCATGCAAAGCTATCCTGTTTATACCCACAACGCAGTTTTATGTCTCGTTATCAGATAGACGGAACATTCGATGTATGCAGAGTCGTATCGGTGGCATATACGACTTGAGAGAATATTGATCTTACCTTTAGATACTTGTTGTTTCAACACTCCATACTTATCACTTCCATGTTTGGAAAGTGCTATGATGATTCCTTGCACTTGGGGATTATCAAGCTCTTTTCTTGTGCCGTTGCCGAGGAGCAATGGCGTGGGGTTAATATTTTCGTGTATGCTTGTTTGCTTTTGTCACTAAGTAGATTTATTTTTCCTTTTGTTTATGTTTTATTTTTTTATTTATTTAGTTAAGGGTGAAAAAAACCAAAAATAATAAAACACAAAAAATTACTTACTCTTTATAAGAGAAGCGATTGAAAAGTTATGCATTGGAGAAGCGAGGGTCGACTTTAACACTTGTGTTCATTCTCACAAAACAATGTAAAACAAATTCATGGAAGTTTCTCATAAAATAAGTATCCCCTTACATATACCATTGTACCATAAAAATAATGTCCTTGTCATAGTATTCATGACATTCTTTTGCATGTTTCATTGACTATTCTTATGCGAGCATCATTGAAATCATCATGCCGAGCTAAAAGGCTTTAAAGAAGATCACTTGTTGAGAGACAACCCGACACTTATCCTTTCTATTTTCGTGTGTTCACAAGATTAACCTACTCTAGTAATCATGTTTTGTGTCTTTTATTTAAATAATATGCCAAATAAAGCCTTTGGGATGATTTGGCTGATAGTAGATTTGATCCTGTGCAAAAACAGAAACTTTTGCGTCCAGTGCAGAATTTCTCTGATTTTACTGGAACCTCTTTTTGATCTGATTTTTTACATAGTATTGGTACACAAATTACCCATGTTTTCCTAATTTTCAGAATGTTTGGAGTTACGTAAGTATAGTTTCTATACAAATCATTACAGATCGTTCTGTTTGAAATAGATTATGTTTTTGCCTGCATAGTTTGCTTGTTTTGATGATGCTATGGATTATATTGGGGGGTATAAGCCATGAATAAGTTAGGATATAGTACCTTGTGTAATAATTAAATATTAATCAATCTATAAAAATACCTGAAGTTTATGATTTGCTAATTATACTAACGGATCTCACGAGGTTATTGTTAAGTTTTGTGTGATTGAAGTTTTCGAGTTTTGGGTGAGATACCAATATGAGAAGAATAAGGAGTCTAAACACCCTAACATTGGGTATGCACAAGGCACCCTCAAGGTAATATCCAAGGAATACTCAAGCGTTTAAGCTTGGGGATTCCCCCGAAAGGCATCCCCTCTTTCGTCTTCAACACTATCGGTATACCTTACTTGGAGCTATATTTTTATTTTGTTGATTCTCTGTTAGATGTTATCCGTAATCATCATTTTCATTAAAATGTTCCAAGAATTTCCTTAAGATGTCTCAATTGGATGTTTGTTGTGTGACTGTGTAAAAATAGAAACTTTTGCTATAGTGTTTGAATTTTTGTATTTTATTGGAATGTACAAAGTTTTAGAATTTTTGACAGAGTACTGTCATACAGATGTTTTAGCTAGTCCTAGATTTTCTGAATTGTTTGAGTTACATAAGTACATTTTTCAAATCAATTGCTACAGACTGTTTTGTCTGGACAGATTGTTGTCATAGTTTTGTTATCCACTTATCCTACAGTTTTCATGGCTTACTGTGGTAGATATAAATTGTGTAAATTATATTATACAATACCTAATGTTTGAAAATTATTATGCAACTTGTCTTGACAGTACAAGAAGTGTTGATTTATTTTATATGTACTAACCTATCTCACGAGTTCTTTTCAAGTTATATGTGGATGATGTTTTGAGACTTAGGTGAAATGGGGATATGAGAGGATTGAAGAAGATACAAAATCTCAATCTTGGGGATGCCCAAGGCTCCTGAAGTCAATATTTCAAGAAGTCTCAAGCATCTAAGCTTGGGGATGCTACACATCCCGCCTCTCTTCGTGAACAATTATCGGTTAGCCTATGATGATCATAAGTTTCTATTCGTTCACATGTGCTACTCTTGGAGCATCTTTTGTGTTTCTTTTTCCTTTTTATTTTATTCACCATGCTGGTATGAGATAATCCTTGGCCTATTTATAGAATGCTTCATGCGCTTCACTTAAATCTTTTGAGTATGGCTATATAGAATGCTTCATGCGCTTCACTTAAATATCTTGAGTATGGCTTTATAGAATGCTTCATGTGCTTCACTTAAATCTTTTGATATGATTTTATAGAAATTCTTGTTACTTGATCATAAAGACTCTTACATAGTTTGCTAGTTTTCAAGAAATTTTATGGTCTATACTTTAACATGTGAATAGCTTGTTACTTGATCATGAGAAGTTCTATGAGAAAAGAGTTGTTGTTTATGACGCTAGAAGAAGTGATTGGAAGTAACAATTATCAAACCTATATACTATGCTAGCATTCACACTTCATAAATTATATCTTTTATCATTTACCTACTCGAGGACGAGTAGGAATTAAGCTTGGGGATGCTGATACGTCTCTAATGTATCGATAATTTATGAAGTATTCATGCCATATTCACCTATGATTACAATACTTTTATATGGATTTGATGCACTTTTTATGATTTAATTAGAACTAACCCGGACTGACGTGGTTTTCAGTAGAATTACCGTGGTGTCGTTTGTGTGTGCAGAAAATGAAAGTTCTCGGAATCGCCCAAAACTTTTCGGTGATTTTTTCTAGAACATATGAGCAACATTGGAGTGAAGAATCGCCGGAGGGGCCCCTCTATTAGCTTGTGGGCCCCTCGTAACTCCATTTTGCGTGATTCCAATGCAAAAAAATCCTACAAATAGAGAAACCATCAAAAATTAGGAGAGACTCTCCGCTCTGCTACCGCAGCTCTTTGTATCAAAGAAAAACCAATCTGGAGAGAAAACAGAGAGAGATCCAATCTCGGAGGGGATCTCACCCCTTCGGGAGCCATGAAGGCCAATGATCAGAGGGGAGAACCTCCCCCCATCTAGGGAGAGGACATGGAGGAGGAAGCCTAAGGGGGGAGACTCTCTCCTCCTCCCTTCCGGTGGCTCTGGAGTGCCACCGGGGGAACCATCGTCATGATCGCCTTCATCAACATCACCATCTTCATCGCGTTCCTCATCTCTTTTCAGCGGTCCACACTCCAGCATCCCATTGTAATCCCCTACTTGAACATGGTGTTTCATGCCACATATTATTAATCAATGATGTGTTTCCATCTTATGATGTTTGAGTATATTTTTGTTGTCCTTTGGGTTAATTGATGATCTTGATTGGTTTGAGTGCATGTTTTATTTTGGTGTTTTCGTATGGTGCTCTACGTGCCATGCACACGTGAGGGGTTCTAGCTGTAGGGTGTTGCAATACATTCATGATTCGCTTATAGTGGGTGGCTAGAGTGACATAAGCTTACACCCGAGTAGGGGGATTGTTGCATACGGAGTAAAGGGGACTTGATGCTTAACGCTATGGTTGGGTTTACTTAATGATATCTCATAGTTGCGGATGCTTGATAGAGTTACAATCATAAGTTCATGTGATCCAAGTACGGAAAGTATGTTTGCGCATGCCTCTCCCTTATATAAAATTACAAGAATGATTACGGATCTTGTTATCAATTACCTAGGATGATTCCTCACACCATACCATCATTATTCCACACTCGCTATTCTTAATATATTGTAATATATTCTAACTTTATTTAGGAAACAACTATTTTCATATTTTTGTTCTCCAATATCATGCAAAGCTATCATGTTTATACCCACAGTGCAATTTTATTTCTCGTTAACAAATAGACGCAACATTCGTTGTATGTAGAGTCGTATTGGTGGCAGATAGGACTTGAGAGAATATTGATATTATCTTTATCTCCTTGTGGGTTCGACACTCCATGCTTATCACTTCCATCTTTGGAAAGTGCTGCGATGATTCCTTGCACTTGGGGATTATCAGCCACCATTGTTCTCTTGATGGACGCTATCATTGCCCATTTGACCATTCTGCTGATGGACTCTTTTGACGTTGTTTTTCTTGCCTTTGCTAGACCACTCTCATCTGAAGACGGATCTTTCTTGTTATCTTAACTCTTCATATTTGGTACGGACATCCATGGAATCCCCCATGTCTTTAACCTTCCTTTTAGGCTCCCAAGATTTTGAACCAAGGCTGGAAGTGACAGCTATGTTCCAAGATGAGGACAACTTGAACATATGTAATGCTATCTGAAGAGTGAATAATTTTGGGAGCACATTGTGACCAATGATGTGCAGACTCATCGTTGCACTAGACATAGTGCTCAAGGTCAATGATTGTCGTATGGCGTTTGCAGGTTCCTTGCAAATTCTTGATGAAGCGCTCCTTCAGTTCATCCCAAGTGTTGATTGAATTGGGGGGGTAAGTTTTTCAACCAAGTGTGAGTTGGTCCTTCTAACATCATAGTTAGGTACCCCGCACAGACTGTATCACTGACTTCCAGTATATCCATAGCTAATTCATAGCTCTTCATCCACCCAGACGGTTCCAAATCAGTTGTAATTGGGGACTTTGCAAGGGACCTTGAAATCAGGAGGAATGCGCTCATTTCATAGAGCCGGACCTCGACAAGGAGTACCAATAGTTCTTTTGGATAAGCCGAGACTTTGTGAATCTGGCTGGGCTATGGTGGGTTGGGCATGTAGTATAGGATGAATGTATGTTGTGCCTCTGTTTTCCTTCTCATTGGTCTCGTGTAGTGTTAACAATCGCATGAGCTTCTAAAACCACTGGTTGTGGGGGAACCAGTTGCTATCGTGCGTTGCCGGATACCGTTGATGACTCGGCATGCCGGCTCCTGCTCCGACTTTGATGAGGAGTTGAATGAAGTCGGTGCTTTGTAGCCTCAATGTCTACGGGTCTGTTTCCCCTGATCGGGATCACAACAAGATTGTAAGTCGCCGTGAGCATCATGTCAACCGAATTGGAGCAATGACTCGGTGGAGTATGAAAGCATCGAGGTAATTGTTGAGCCAGGGTCTGTCGATGGATTGGCCTCTTAGCACCTACACGCACTGCTCGTTTCAATTGGGGTATGACAGGCGTCTCTCCTGGCGTGATGACTCCTGCTTCTTGAATAGTCGAGTCAAGCGGTGTTTAAATAAATGAGTTGGCTCAAAGGTTGATGCCAGACGACTCTGGTGCCTTCTTGCGTGAACTAGAGAGTTCTCGTTTTGGCAAAATCCTAAGTGGATTGCCTCCGCCTGCAAGCATTCAGACTCGCTAAGGATGCGGGCCTGCATCTCCGCCATACGAGTGTTCTCCGCGTTGATCTCCTCGTGTATTGTAGCCATCTACTCCTGAAGTTTGAGAACCTCCACATAGCACACTACGACATTCTCTGCAGTCATGGGGGATGCCAGAAGGGTACTCAATGCAGTTGCCAACTCCAATAGAGACTGCGCCGATGGCTTGCTCAAGTCGGGCCCGTCGGAAGCCAATGGCTCACCCTCGGTCCTACCACCAACAACAGTGGCAGTTTGAATCATCCTGGTCCTAGGCATGTCATTCCCTGCCATGTAGACAACCACGCGACGTGGCGGCTTGAAAACCTCCGGGTCAATTTCTTCGTCAGTATAGCCCCCAAGCCGGTCGTAAAAAAGTGGAAGGATCGACTTGGTTTCGCCGACCAATCACTTGCCATTAGAATAGGCAAGGATGTCACTGCCAGATGTGGAATTTCCTAACATATCAATTCCCTGAGCAAATCCAACGAAGATGTGGTTTAGGGCGGCTTTTGCTGGGATGGTTTGGGTGCATCGAGCTGGCTCGACGATGTCGGTGAAGGTGTCTGCTCGAGCTTAGATTCGCTAATCTTGCCGATGAAGACGTGGACCTTGCCAAAGGGGACCTGGTACTCATACTTGATTGAGTCGGCTTCAAAACCCCAGCCAAAGACGTTGATGTAGAGCTTTCCACGACGACTCTTTGTCATAGATCCGATCGCATATCCCCTAATCCCTAGGATAGCTCCCGTCAAGAACTCAACACCACCCTGCACTGGCTCCACAGTGGGCGCCAACTATCGTGGTTTTTTCACGGTAGATGTCCTCATGAAAGGACTAAGTCTAGGAGCCATCACAACTAGGTGGTTGCTTGGATGCGTAAACTCGTGTCTTTCCTTCCCAATCAACCCCATCCAAGCAACCACCTAGTTGCGATGGCTCCTAGACTTGGTCCTTTCGCGATGACATCTGCCATGACAAAACCATGAAAGCCAGTCTTCTCAGCATTCAATCGCTCTGTTACAGAACTTTACTTGGTACACGAGGATGATTGGGTGGAAAGCAAGTTGGCGAGGCTAGAAATCAAGGATCTATTGATTAGAGTGGAATCCCTTGATTTCAACACATGAGTAGGTGGTTCTCTCTCAAAAATGAATGGTGGAAGTGTTGGTTCGTTCTAAGGGATCTCTCCATGAGTGAGAGGGTGGTGGAGGGTTATATATAGCCTTTACCAAAAATCCAAGTGTTACAACATTATTGCCCAACTCGGTGACACCAAAGAGAAAAATCGGTGCTACCGACTAGTGCAAAAAGTCCTAATTTTCGGCTTTTCGATGAGATCGATTTGCTTTAACCTGGATAGTTCCATCACCTTGGTAGCTCTGACTGTTGGAAATATTCCCTAGAGGCAATAATAAATTAGTTATTATCATATTTCCTTGTTCATGATAATCGTTTATTATCCATGCTATAATTGTATTGATCGGAGACTTAAATGCATGTGTGGATACATAGACAAAACCATGTCCCTAGTATGCCTCTAATGGACTAGCTCGTTGATCAAAGGATGGTTAAGGTTTCCTAGCCATGGACATGAGATGTCATTTGATAACGGGATCACATCATTAGGAGAATGATGTGATGGATAAGACCCAAACTACAAACATAGCATATGATCGTGTCAGTTTATTGCTATTGTTTTCTGCATGTCAAGTATATGTTCCTATGACCATGAGATCATGCAACTCACGGATATCGGAGGAGTGCCTTGTGTGTATCAAACGTCGCAATGTAACTGGGTGACTATAAAGGTGCTCTACAGGTATCTCCGATGGTGTCTGTTGAGTTGGCATGGATCGAGACTGGGATTTGTTACTCCGTGTAACGGAGAGGTATCTCGGGGCCCACTCGGTAATGCAACATCACAATAAGCCTTGCAAGCAATGTGACTAATTGTTAGTTGCGGGATCTTGTATTACGGAACGAGTAAAGAGACTTGCCGGTAACGAGGTTGAACTAGGTATGGAGATACCTACGATCGAATCTCGGGCAAGTAACATACCGAAGAACAAAGGGAACGATATACGGGATTAACTGAATCCTTGACATAGAGGTTCGACCGATAAAGATCTTCGTAGAATGTGTAGGAACCAATGTCGATGTCCAGGTCCCGCCATTGGTTATTGACCGTAGAGGTGTCTCGGTCATGTCTACATAGTTCTCGAACCCGCAGGGTCTGCACACTTAAGGTTCGGTGACGTTTCGGTAGTGTAGAGTTATGTATGGTGGTGACCGAAGGTTTTTCGGAGTCCCAGATGAGATCCCGGACGTCACGAGGAGCTCCGGAATGGTCCGGAGGTAAAGATTCATATATAGGAAGTCCCAGTTTGGTTTCCGGAAAAGTTTCGGGCTCATCGGTAGTGTACCGGGAGTATCGGTATTGTACCGGGAGTGCCGGTAGTGTACCGGAGGACCTCCGGGAGGGGTATTTCGACCCCAAGAGGTCCATGGGCTGTGGGAGAATAATAACCAGCCCTTAGTGGGCTGGGAAAACAGCCACAAAGGCCCATGGCGCAGGAGAGAAAGTCCTAAAGCAAAAAGTGGAAAATCAGCCAATAGGAGGCAATCCTACTCCAACTAGGATTGGAGGTGAAGTACGATTGCTCCCACCTCCTATTTAGGCCGACCCAAAGGCCTTGGCTTCCTCTCCTCTCCTCTCCTCCTATATATACTAGTGGATTGGGTGGTTTTTGGACAGAATTTCCGGCCACGTGCTACCCGTTTCACCGGTGCACAGTTTCTCCTCTAGATCGGTTTTCCGCAGCGCTTAGGCGAAGCCCTGCCGGAATCACTCCACCACCATCACCGGAGCGCCGTCATGCTGCCGGTGAACTCTCTCTCCTCTCCGCCTCCTCTTTCTGGATCAAGACGGTGGAGATCGTCATCAAGCTGCACGTGTGCTGAACGCGGAGGTGCCGTTCGTTCGGCGCTAGATCGGAAGGACCGTGATTGAGATCGCGAGACGGTTCGTGATGAGATCGCGGAACGGATCGTGATGAGTTCGCGGGACAGATCATGATCAAGATCGTGAGACAGATCGTGATGAGATCGCGGGACGGATCGTGATGGGATCGCGGGACGGATCGTGATGAGATCGCGGGACGCTCGGCGATTTGGATCGCGAAGATGTTCGACTACACCAACCGCGTTTCTTAACGCTTCCCGCTTAGCGATCTACAAGGGTATGTAGATCCACTCTCCCTCTCGTAGATGCTCATAACCATGGATAGGTTTGCGTGTGCGTAGGAAAATTTTTGTTTCCCATGCGACGTTCCCCAACAGTGGCATCATGAGCTAGGTTGATGGTTCGATGAGATCTCGAGTAGAACACAAAAGGTTTGTGGGCGTTGATGCTTAGATTGCTTCCTCCCTTGGTCGTATTTTGGTTCAGCGGGATTGTGAGATGAAGCGGCCCGGACCAACATTACTCGTACGCTTACGAGAGACCGGTTCCCTCGACGCAACTTGTTGCCTAGATGGCTTGCGGGTGACAGTTTCTCTCACTTTAGTTGGATCGGATTCGACAAAGGCGGTCCTTGAGAAGGTTGAAAAGCAAACTAGTGTATCACCGTTGTGGTTTATGCGTAGGTGAGAATCGTTCTTGCTAGATACCCATAGCAGCCACCTAAAATATGCAACAACAATTAGAGGACGTCTAACTTGTTTTTGCAGGGTATGTTGTGATGTGATATGGCCAATTACATGATGAGATATATGTGATGTATGAGATGATCATGTGATGTATAGATTATCACGACTTGCATGTCGATGAGTACGGCAACCGGCAGGAGCCATAGGGTTGTCTTTAATTATTGTATGACCTGCGTGTCAATCATTAAGCGCTATGTAATGCTTTACTTTATCGCTACGGTAGCAATAGTAGTAGAAGCATGCAGGGCGTGACAACCCCAATGGCAACACATTGATGGAGATCAAGATGATGGAGATCATGGTGTTCTGCCGGTGACGATGGAGATCATGCCGGTGTTTCGAAGATGGAGATCTTAAACACAAGTTCATGGCCATATCATGTCACTTATGAATTGCATGAGATGTTAATCCTTTTATGCACCTTGTTTTGCTTAGTACGGCGGTAGCATTATAAGGTGATCCCTCACTTGAATTTCAAGATGAACTGTGTTCTCCCCGAGTGTGCACCGTTGCGAAAGTTCGTCGTGTTGAGACACCACGTGATGATCGGGTGTGATAGACTCTACGTTCACATACAACGGGTGCAAGCCAGATTTGCACGCGCGAAACACTCGGGTTAAACTTGACGAGCCTAGCATGTATAGACATGGCCTCCGAACACGAGAGACCGAAAGTTCGAACATGAGTCATATAGTAGATATGATCAACATAATGATGTTCACCATTGCAGCCACCTCAACTCACGTGATGATCGGACTTGAGTTGGTGAATTTGGATCATGTATCACTCGAATGATCGGAGGGATGTCAATTTGAGTGGGAGTTCTTAAGTAATATGATTAATTGAACTCATTATCATGAACATAGTCAAAGTGTCTTTGCAAATTATGTTGTAGATTACTAGCTCGCGCTGTAGCTCCCTTGTATTTTTATATGTTCCTAGAGAAATAGAATTGAAAGATGTTGGTAGCTAAATTGCGGACTGGGTCCGTGATCTGAGGATTGTCCTCATTGCTGCACAGAAGGCTTATGTCCTTAATGCACCGCTCGGTGCGCCACCCCCTCTAGAGTCGTCTATAGATGTTGTGAACATCTAACAGGCATGTTTCGATGACTACTTGATAGTTTAGTGCGTCATGCATTACGGCTTAGAATTGAGGCTCCAAAACGTTTTGAACGTCACGGAACATATGAGATGTTCTAGGAGCAGAGATTGTGATCTCAGGCTCGTGCCTTTGTTGCGAGATATGAGATCTCCAACAAGATTCTTTGCTTGTAAGATGAAGGAGAATAGCTCAATCGTTGAGCATGTACTCAGATTGTCTGGGTACTACAATCGCTTGAATGAAGTGGGAGTTGATCTTCCAGATAAGATAGTGATTGATATAGTTCTCCAAGTCACTGTCACTAAAGCTACTAGAACTTAGTGATGAACTATAATACACCAGGGATAGAAGTATTGATCCCTGAGCTGTTCGCAATGTTTGACACCGCGAAGGTAGAAATCAAGAAGGAGCGTCAAGTGTTGATGGTTAATCAAACCACTAGTTTCGAAAAGGGCAAGAGCAAGGAGGGAAACTTCATGGATAGCAAGTCAGTTGCTGCTCCAGTGAAGCAACCCAAAGTTGAACTCAAACCCGAGACTAAGTGCTTCTATTATGAGGTGAGAGGTCGCTGAAGCGGAACAACCCTAGATACTTGGTAGATAAGAAGGCTGGCAACATCGACAGAAGTATATTTGATATACGAGTTATTGATGTGTACCTTGCTAGTACTCCTAGTAGCACCTGGGTATTGGATACCGGTTCGGTTGCTAAATGTTAGTAACTCGAAATAAAAGCTACGGAATAAACGGAGAACTAGCTAAGGGTGAGGTGACGATGTGTGTTGGAAATGTTTCCAAGGTTGATGTGATCAACATCGCACGCTCTCTCTACCTTCAGGATTAGTGAAGAACCTAAATAAATGTTATTTGGTGTTTTGCGTTGAGCATGAACATGATTAGATCATGTTTGTTGCAATACGGTTATTCATTTAAGTCAGAGAATAATCATTATTCTGGTTACATGAATAATACCTTCAATGGTCATGCACCCAGTGAGAATGGTTTGTTGAAATCTTGATCGTAGTAGTACACATGTTCATAACATTGATGTCAAAAGATACAAAGTTAATAATGATAGTACCACATACTTGTGGCACTGCCGCTAAATGTCATATTGGTATAAAGCGCATGTAGAAACTCCATGCTGATGGATATTTGGACTCATCGATTTTGAATCGGTTGAGACATGCGAACCATGCCTCTTGGGCAAGATGACTAAAGGACCCCGTTGGATGGAGCGGGCAAGTGATTCATTAGAAATGATACATGTTGATGTATGCAATCTAGTGAGTCTTGTAGCGTGCAGTGGATATCGTTATTTTCTTACCTTCACTGATGATTTGAGTAGATATAGTGTATATTTACTTAATGAAACACAAGTCTGAATCATTTGAAAGGTTCAAGCAAATTCAGAGTGAAGTTTAAAGATCATCGTGACAAGAAGATAAAAATGACCGCGATATGATCGTGGAGGTGAATATCTGAGTTACGAGTTTGGCATACAACTTAAGACAACGTGAAATTTGTTTCACAACTAACTCCACCTGGAACACCATGGTGTGATGGTGTGTCCGAACATCATAGTCATGCTCTATTGATATAGTGCATACTGTGATGTCTCTTATCGTTTTACTACTATAATTTTTGGGGTTATGCATTAGAGACAACTACATTCACTTTAAATAGGGCATCATCTAAATCCGTTGAGATGACACCGTGTGAATTATGGTTTGATAGAAACCTAAGCTGTCATTTCTTAATGTTTGGGGCTGCGATGCTTGTGTGGAAAGTAATCAGGATTTGATCTATCATGAAGTTTTAGCGCCACATAAGATCCACGGCATGTTATCTGTCGGTGCAGCGGCTTTGAGTTGTCGGAAAAAAAGCCAGGAGCTTAAGTAATTCCTCAGTTTAGTATAGGGTGTCCAGGGAGAGCTGCTGAAGGGAAGGTGGGCGAACTCACACGAGTGAAAACCCTACTTTATTAGTCATCAATGCGATTTCTCGCACTTTTTGATACCTTCGAGGGGGTACACTTTAAAGGCATGCAAAACGTGCCTTACAGTCATGTTGGACGAGGCTAGGCGGTGAATGCAACGCTGGGAAGTTTTGTCCCGGTTCGAGAGGTTGAGCGAGCCAACCAATTCGATGTTTTGAATGTCCAAAGAAGAGGTGTGTTTTCACATAATAAGCTAGAACCCAAAGCGGACAAATGTATCTTCATAGAATACCCTAAGAACAGATGGGTATGCCTTCTATCTCAGATCCGAGTGCAAAGTGTTTGTTGCTAGAACTGGGTCCTTTCTCGAGAAAAGGTTTCTCTCGAAAGAATTGAGTGGGAGGAAGATAGAACTTGATGAGGTTGTTAAACCTTTGTTCAACCAGAGAGTAGCGCAGCGCAGAAAGATGTTTCTGTGAAGCCAACGTTAGTTGAAGAGGAAGTTAATGATGATGATCATGAAGCTTCAGGATCAAGTTACTATCGAACTTCGTAGGTCGACAAGGATGTGTACTGCTCCTGAGCGGTACGACAACTCTGTCTTGGAGGTCATGTTGTTGGACAATGATGAACCTATGAGCTATGGAGAAGCGATGATGGGCCCGGATTCCGACAAATGGTTGGAGGCCATGAAATCCGAGATAGGATCCATGTATTAAAACCAAGTGTAGACTTTGGTAGACTTGCTCGTTGGACGGCAGGTCGTTGAGTACAAATGGATCTTTAAAATGAAGACAGACACTGATGGTGAATGTCACTATTTGTAAAGCTCGACTTGTTGCAAAGATGTTTGTGACAAGTTCAAGGAGTTGACTACGATGAGACTTTCTCACTCGTAGCGATGCTAAAAGTCTGTTGGAATTATGTTAGCAGTTGCTGTGTTTTCAATTATGAAATCTGGCAGATGGATGTCAAAACATCGTTTCCTTAATGGTTTACTTGAGGAAAGGTTGTATGTGATACAACTAGAAGGTTTTGTCAGGCCTAAGGATGCTAAAAGGTGTGCAAGCTTCGGTGATCCTTCCATGGACTGAAGCAAGCATCTCGGAGTTGGAATATACGCTTTGATGAGGTGATCAAAGTTTTGATGTTTATACAAAGTTTATGAGAAACTTGTATTTGCAATAAAGTGAGTGGGAGCACTATAGAATTTCTGATAAGTATATGTGGATGACATATTGTTGTTCAGAAATAATGTAGAGTTTCTGGAAAGCATAAAACGGTTATTTGGAAAGTGATTTTCAAAGGAAGACCTGGATAAAGCTACCTAATTGTTCAGCATCAAAATCTATAGAGATAGATCAAGATGCTTGATGAGACTTTCAATGAGTGCATACCTTCACAAGATTTTGAAAGAGTTTAAAATGGATCAGCCAGAGAAATAGTTCTCGTCTGATTTGTAAGGTGTGAAGTTGAGTGAGACTCAAAGCTCGACAACGGCAGAGGAAAGAGAAAGGACGAACGTCGTCCCCTATGCCTTAGCCATAGGCTCTATATTATGCCATGCTGTGTACCGCACCTATGTGTGCCTTGCCATGAGTCTGTCAAGGGGTACAAGAGTGGTCCAGGAGTGGATCACTGGACAGCGGTCGGAATTATCCTTAGTAACCAGAGGACTAAGGAAATGTTTCTTGATTATGGAGGTGATAAAGAGTTCGTCGTAAAGAGTTACGTCGATGCAAGCTTTAACACCTATCCGGATGACTAGTAGTAGCAATCTGGATACGTATAGTGGAGCAGCCATTTGGAAATAGTACCAAGTGGAGTGTGGTAGCAGTGTTTACGGTTTGACATAGAGATATGCAAAGTACACACGGATCTGAATATCGCAGACCCGTTGACTATAAGACCTCTCTCACATGCAAAGCATGATCGAGCCCCAGAACTCATTGGGTGTTAGATTCATAACAATGCGAATCACATGGTGATGTGAACTAGATTATTGACTCTAGTGCAAGTGGGAGACTGTTGGAAATATGCCCTAGAGGCAATAATAAATTAGTTATTATCATATTTCCTTGTTCATGATAATCGTTTATTATCCGTGCTATAATTGTATTGATCGGAGACTTAAATGCATGTGTGGATACATAGACAAAACCATGTCCCTAGTATGCCTCTAATGGACTAGCTCGTTGATCAAAGGATGGTTAAGGTTTCCTAGCCATGGACATGAGATGTCATTTGATAACGGGATCACATCATTAGGAGAATGATGTGATGGATAAGACCCAAACTACAAACATAGCATATGATCGTGTCAGTTTATTGCTACTGTTTTCTGCATGTCAAGTATATGTTCCTATGACCATGAGATCATGCAACTCACGGATATCGGAGGAGTGCCTTGTGTGTATCAAACGTCGCAACGTAACTGGGTGACTATAAAGGTGCTCTACAGGTATCTCCGATGGTGTCTGTTGAGTTGGCATGGATCGAGACTGGGATTTGTTACTCCGTGTAACGGAGAGGTATCTCGGGGCCCACTCGGTAATGCAACATCACAATAAGCCTTGCAAGCAATGTGACTAATTGTTAGTTGCGGGATCTTGTATTACGGAACGAGTAAAGAGACTTGCCGGTAACGAGGTTGAACTAGGTATGGAGATACCGACGATCGAATCTCGGGCAAGTAACATACCGAAGAACAAAGGGAACGATATACGGGATTAACTGAATCCTTGACATAGAGGTTCGACCGATAAATATCTTCGTAGAATGTGTAGGAACCAATGTGGACGTCCAGGTCCCGCCATTGGTTATTGACCGTAGAGGTGTCTCGGTCATGTCTACATAGTTCTCGAACCCGCAGGGTCTGCACACTTAAGGTTCGGTGACGTTTCGGTAGTGTAGAGTTATGTATGGTGGTGACCGAAGGTTGTTCGGAGTCCCGGATGAGATCCCGGACGTCACGAGGAGCTCCGGAATGGTCCGGAGGTAAAGATTCATATATAGGAAGTCCCAGTTTGGTTTCCGGAAAAGTTTCGGGCTCATCGGTAGTGTACCGGGAGTATCGGTATTGTACCGGGAGTGCCGGTAGTGTACCGGAGGACCTCGGGAGGGGTATTTCGACCCCAAGAGGTCCATGGGCTGTGGGAGAATAGTAACCAGCCCTTAGTGGGATGGGAAAACAGCCACAAAGGCCCATGGCGCAGGAGAGAAAGTCCTAAAGCAAAAAGTGGAAAATCAGCCAATAGGAGGCAATCCTACTCCAACTAGGATTGGAGGTGAAGTACGATTGCTCCCACCTCCTATTTAGGCCGACCCAAAGGCCTTGGCTGCCTCTCCTCTCCTCTCCTCCTATATATACTAGTGGATTGGGTGGTTTTTGGACAGAATTTCCGGCCACGTGCTACCCGTTTCACCGGTGCACAGTTTCTCCTCTAGATCGGTTTTCCGCAGTGCTTAGGCGAAGCCCTGTCGGAATCACTCCACCACCATCACCGGAGCGCCGTCACGCTGCCGGTGAACTCTCTCTCCTCTCCACCTCCTCTTGCTGGATCAAGACGGTGGAGATCGTCATCAAGCTGCACGTGTGCTGAACGCGGAGGTGCTGTCCGTTCGGCGCTAGATCGGAAGGACCGTGATCGAGATCGCGAGACGGTTCGTGATGAGATCGTGGAACGGATCGTGATGAGTTCGTGGGACAGATCATGATCAAGATCGTGAGACGGATCGTGATGAGATCGCAGGACGGATCATGATGGGATCGCGGGACGGATCGTGATGAGATGGCGGGACGCTCGGCGATTTGGATCGCGAAGATGTTCGACTACACCAACCGCGTTTCTTAACGCTTCCCGCTTAGCGATCTACAAGGGTATGTAGATCCACTCTCCCTCTCGTAGATGCTCATAACCATGGATAGGTTTGCGTGTGCGTAGGAAATTTTTTGTTTCCCATGCGAAGTTCCCCAACACTGACAACTAAATCTCATAAATTCCGAAACTCAAAATCTCGACCACAAAAACTTGGTCACTGCTTTTCGGTTCCACCGAATGCAATCTCGGTTACACCGAGATATTTGGGTTTGGCTTAGGGTTCTATCTGAGATTGACTCGGTGAGACCGAAGTGAAAAACTTGGTGGCACTAAAATGGTAGTATAGGGTTTTGGACATAATTCTTTGGGAGGAAGAGTTTGAAGCTTTTGGCGGCATATCTCTAAGCACTTGAGCAACCAAATCATCATCAGTACCTCATCCCTTCTTAACAGTATTGGCTTTCCTATGGACTCAATGTGATCAAATCACTTAAAGTAAACTGTAGATTCTTGAAGCTTTTGCCAATATGACTCATTTTCACCCAAGGGGTTCCTCGTCATATCTCCTAGCCATTCCAATCATTGAACTTTTCCTGGATATACTTGATAAAGCTGTTAGTCCAAGATGCAATGTATGTTGTCATTAATCATCAAAACCACCAAGGGAGCATTTGTGCTTCCAATCTCCCACTTTTTGGTTATTGATGACAACATACAATCAAAGCTTTAATTTGAGATATGCAAGATACATATGACAAGAGCAAGCCCCTATACGTGTGCAATTCCTTAAAGAATAGTTGCTTTTGGAATGCATGAGCACACATAGAATAGAAAACATGACAAGTCATATGTGTCTTGGCTATATGCATCAAATAAGGATGTGAATGAAGTATGTTCACATTCATGCGTCTCTCTTGCAAACAATATGTCCAACAAGCAAGAGATCATCTTGAACATCACAGAGATGTATATACTTACCTTGAAGAACTAGAGAATTTTAACTAGAGGACACATACTTGAGGAAACAAAGGTTAGATAACACAGAAAATTACTTTCATACAAATGAAAGAGTTTCAAGAATACCAAGATTTGGAAGACATGTAGAACAATTAATACTCCTTTAGGATTAACGTGTTGTAAGTGCATCTGGTGCCACCCTTTGTTGGTTTTGGAGTATTGAAGACAAACATGGTTAAGGGACTAATGTTCTCGTGAGAGTTCACAAGATAACACAGAGAGAAGTCCCTAGAGATTTAGTTTAACCGTCGAAGATGGACCCTAAAAATGCCCGAAGACATTGAAGACGGTTGAAGACAATGGTGGTGCGTGAACATAAACATTTGAAGATAATGACACGCGAAGACAAAGTCTTTTGGTAGTTTTGTTTCTACTTTCCTTAGACATAGGAACCATCGTACTGTTAAGTGGGGTCGACATGATCAAAATCAGAAGTTGACGTGATGCTCAACCCATATACCTATGTCTTCAAATGAAGACAATGAGAGGAAATCTCTTCTAGAGTTGGTTGAGTCAGCATTGCTTATAGCCCAAGTAATGTTGATGCACGAGTCACTAAAATCCAATTGTTGTGACATATGTCGGTTGGCCATCGACCCAGGTCATTTAAGTCATATCAATTTGGGTTGTATGTTGGCAAATAGCCAACCCCTCCACCATAAGTTGGTGGCTCCTCAGAGTTATTATACGGCTATTGTCATTTTGGAGCAACCCACCCTGAAGACATTGAGAGAGAGAGAGCTATCCTGTGAGGATAGACCAAAACACCTAGAGACATAGTGTTTGAGAATCACCGAAGTCTTTCTATTCTGGGAGAACCGAAGACTTGTTACACTTGAAGACTGTGACCTTCCACACTTAGGCGTCATGGTCTAGAGCATCCAAGAATCACTGTGGATTGCCGGGTGACCTAGTTTGTGAAGGTTTCAGCAGTCTCCCTTAAAGACTTACCAGAGTGATTGGGCGAGGCCTAAGTGACCTTGGCTCAAGGGGAGCAAGGTGATGATGAGGTCTTTAGAGTTCAATCTCAACCTCCCCAACCGGGTATACCGTTGTCACAGCAACTGAGACGGGTTCAACAAATCATGTGTCTTCGCTAAGAAATCGGTTCTATCTTTCAGTCCTTTAATCATTGTACTGTATTATGAAGCCATAGCTTGCTCATCTCTGCGCAAAGACATTCACCAAATACATTCCCCTCATTGTCATTTGTCTTCATACTATCTAAATTTTCTTGGATACAACTTAGTGTGCATGACGACTATGCTATACTTGCCTGAATGTCTTCGTCATATTCCATGCTATGCTTAGTCCCTTGATTTTTATCCCCGCCTGATCCTATTCGCTTCCACATACTTTGAATACATCTATTGTTTTGAAGCTTTTCATAAAATTCGACTATTCACCCCCTCTAGTCGATAACTAGCACTTTCAATTGGTATCAAAGAAGGTGCTCTCTTGTTCTGTCTGATTCAGTTTAACCACATGGAGTTTTAGCTATGTCGACTGCAGGGATAATCAAGGTCTCCGCTGTGTGCGCTGCCTTCGATGGCACTGACTACCCCTACTGGAAGAACAAGATGTGCATGCATCTCGAATCCATTGACAACAACCTCTGGTATGTCGTGATGGTTGGCATTCCCAAGGTTGGCGAAGGTGTTACTGCTACGGATGTGAACAGATATGTTCAACTGGACTCAGCCGCCAAGAACATCATCTGTGGTCATCTGACCAAAGGATAGTATGGCCGTGTGAGTGCTTTGGACACTGCAAAGCAAATCTGGGAATGGCTTTCCAAGGTCAATGAAGGTGTCCCATCTCAGCCAGACTCATGTGTTGATGTACTTCGCCACATGTTCAACCGCTTCAAGAGGATTGACAACAAAAATGTCCAGCTCACATTTGATCGACTCAAACACATCTCCAATGAGTTGACTACCCTCGGCATCACTGATATTACCAAACATGAAATGAAGAATAAGTTATTGAGATCTCTTGACAGTTCCTTTGACACTCTTGCCCTTATGATCCAAGAACGTCGTGAATTCAAGGAATTGGATCATGTTGATATCCTTGAGAGGCCGAATACTCATGAGTTTAAGCAAGCTAAGAAGAAGAAAATATATGGTTCTAGCTATGATCACTCACGTGCCCTGAAGGCAAAGGTTGTATCTTCATCTGAAGATGAATGTGAATGTAGTTCTGATGGCGCTAAAGACATTGGCAAAGACTCACGTTGCTTGCGAGGAAGTTTGCCAAGTCAAAACGCTATGGAAAGTCTTCAAGGCATGACTCCAAGAAATCTAGAGAAACGTCTTCATGCGATGGCAAGAAGCAGACTTGTCACAAATGCAAGAAACTAGGTCAACTCATTGTTGATTGTCCTTGAAGGGAGAAAAATTCCAAGAAGAAGAGCAAGGAGTGTGATTCTGATGACAAGAAGAAGAAACACTCCAAGTCTTTGTCAAAATCTTCATCAAATAAGAAAAGCTCATCTGGTAGAGCTCATGCATGTATCGACAAGGAGATGGATTTAGAGGCAGAATATGAGTCTGAGGAGGCTGAGGAGGAATCTTAAGTGGAATCTAATTCCGGAGTAGCCAGTCTGGTAATGGCTTCATCTTTCGATGCCAAGTCTACCTTCAACCCTAAAGACAATGTCCACCTCATTGACATTGAAGCCAGTGAAGACGAAGCTACTCCTGTTGGAAATATGCCCTAGAGGCAATAAATAAAGTGTTTATTATTATATTTCCTTGTTCATGATAATCGTTTATTATCCATGCTATAATTATATTGATTGGAAACACATTACATGTGTGGGTAAATAGACAACACGTTGTCCCTAGTATGCCTCTAGTGAACTAGCTCGTTAATCAAAGATGGTCAAGGTTTCCTAACCATTGACATGTGATGTCATTTTATAATGGGATCACATCATTAGGAGAATGATGTGATGGACAAGACCCAAACTACAAACGTAGGATATGATCGTGTCAGTTTATTGCTACTGTTTTCTGCATGTCAAGTATATGTTCCTATGACGATGAGATCATGTAACTCACAGACACCGGAGGAGTACCTTATGTGTATCAAACGTCGCAACGTAACTGGGTGACTATAAAGGTGCACTACAGGTATCTCCGAGGGTGTCTATTGAGTTGGCATGGATCAAGACTGGGATTTGTTACTCCGTGTGACGGAGAGGTATCTCAGGGCCCACTCGGTAATACAACATCATAATAAGCCTTGCAAGCAATGTGACTAAATGTTAGTCGCGGGATCTTGTATTAAGGAACGAGTAAAGAGACTTGCCGGTAACGAGGTTGAACTAGGTATGGAGATACCGACGATTGAATCTCGGGCAAGTAACATACCGAAGAACAAAGGGAACATCATACGGGATTAACTGAATCCTTGACATAGAGGTTCGACCGATAAAGATATTGGTAGAATATGTAGGAACCAATATGGGCATCCAGGTCCCGCTATTGGTTATTGACCGTAGAGGTGTCTCGGTCATGTCTACATAGTTCTCGAACCCGCAGGGTCTGCACACTTAAGGTTTGGTGACGTTTTGGTAGTATAGAGTTATGCATGGTGGTGACCGAAGGTTATTGGGAGTCCCAGATGAGATCCCGGATGTCACGAGGAGCTCCGGAATGGTTTGGAGGTAAAGATTGATATATAGGAAGTCCTATTTTGGTCGCTGGAAAAGTTTTGGGCTCATCGGTAGTGTACCGGGAGTGTCGGTAGTGTACTGGGAGACCATCGGGAGGGGTATTTCGACCCAAGAGGCTACATGGTCTGTGGGAGAGTGAATACCAGCCCTTAGTGGGCTGGTGGAAGTCCCACACAAAGCCCATGCAGCTAGGGAAAGAAAGAAAAAAGAGAAAAAGTGGAAAAAGGCAAAAATAGGATGAATCCTAGTCCTACTACGATTGGAGGTGGACTCCACTTCTCCCACCTGGTTCGGCCGACTCCTAGGAGGCGCCTCGTCCTCTCTTCGTCCAATATATACTGGTGGTTTTAGGGTTTTTGCACTAGATTTTCGGCCACGTGCTACCCGTTCCTCCAGTGCATAGTTTCTCCTCTAGATCGGATTTCTGCTGTGCTTAGGCGAAGCCCTGCCGGAATAGCTCCACCACCATTGCCGGAGCGCCGTCACGCTGCTGGAGAACTCCTCTTCCTCTCTGCTCCCTTCTTGCTGGATCAAGACGGCGGAGATCATCATCAAGCTACACGTGTGCTGAACGCGAAGGTGTCGTCCGTTCAGCGCTAGATCGGAAGGACCGTGATCAAGTTCGCGGGACGGGTCGTGATCAAGTTCGCGGGACGGGTCGTGATTGGATCGCGGGACGGATCGTGATTGGATCGCGGGATGCTCAGCAATTTGGATCACAAAGATGTTTAACTACACCAACCGTGTTTCTTAACGCTTCCCGCTTAGCGATATACAAGGGTATGTAGATCTACTCTCCCTCTCGTAGATGCTCATCACCATGGATAGGTCTTGCGTGAACGTAGGAAAAATTTTGTTTCCCATGCAACGTTCCCCAACAGTGGCATCATGAGCTAGGTCTATGTGTAGATGAGATCTTGAGTAGAACACAAAGAGTTTGTGGCCGTTGATGCTTAGATTGCTTTCTTCCTTGGTCGTGTTTTGGTTCAGAGGTATTATGAGATGAAGCGGCCCAGACCAACATTACTCGTACGCTTATGTAACATCCCAAAATTCCATTTTGGAATGTTATGAAATATAGCTATGCATCATCATCACATTGCTTGAGTGTAATGAAATGTTGGAGTCTTCCTTTGAAATGCTAATTTTGAAATGCTAGGAATATCACTTATATCTCTTTTTGTTTTACCACTTCAACCTATTTACAAAACCCTGTAATATTTCAAATATGAGAGAAGGAACATGACACTCCACACCAGGGGCATTTTTGTGAAGTATTTGAACCATAAAACCCAGGGGGTTATTTGAAAATTTATTGCAAAAGAATTAAAATTCAATTTAGGCATTTTCTGAAAATAATTTTCTAAAAAGTATTTATTTTGGCCGTAGAAAAATGTTCATTAAATTGAATTTATTCCCTTGGTAAATTTAATATATATATCTTCAGTTTTTGGAAATGTTTTGATTGCCATAAAGCAGTTTCCTTTACTGTAAATTAGAAGAAGAAAAAAGAAAAAACGCATATTAGGAAACAGACCGGCCCATCGACACCCACGCGAGATCCGAAATTAATTCGGATCGGCCACTGACGCCACAAACACCTCTCCCCCTCTCTTTGACGCGCGGGACCCACTAACCGACCACGCGATACTCGCGGCCATCCCCTTCCTTCCCTCCCTCCTTTCCTTACCTCGTCGGCGATCCATCTACGCCGGATCTTCCTCCCCTTTCCATTCCCCGAGCCCTTGAGGCCTCCATATAAAGCCACTGCCTCACCACGCTCCATTCCCCCCTCGAAACCCCACTCTCCCTCGCCAGAGCGCCGCCCCGCACCTCGCCGAAGCTCGGCTCCCCACCGAAGCTCTCCGAGCTCATGGTTGTCGCCCCCGTCACCCCCACTCCCCACCGTCGCCACCAATCATCGCCAAAGGCCTGCCACCGTCGTTTGGACCTTTTGGACATCGCCCCCGACCACCGGAGCGCCGCCGCCGAGCACCACCGCCGTCGACATCACCGGAGGCCACCCCGACCACCGTTGTGAGCACCCCACCCCTCCTCAACCTTCGGATCTGGATCCAACGATCCAGATTAGATCATTTAAAATGCCCGAACCGTTTTCTTCTAACGTTCGGCCACCGCTCGCTAGTTCCGCACGCACACGGCCTCAGCCAATCACCGCATGCCACGTAGCCACTGTCCGTTAGTTAGTTTTTTTTCATTTTCTGTTTTTGTTTTAGAAAACAGAATAGTTTTTGTTTTTGTTTTTGTTATATCTTTTAGAATATTTACAGTGTTTGATTGATTATTTTTGCAACATGCCACAAATTCCATGTAGTTTCTGTCTGTAGTCTTAGTTTTCAAATTTGAACTTTTAAATTTGAATTTTGTTAAAATTGAGCAAATCACTAAAACTTGAATAACTTGAGTCTAGAAATTTATTTTTGACTGATTCTTTTTGCCACTATTTTGTATTAGTTAGGTTTATCATCTAGCACTGTTTGAGAATTTTTAGGATATTTTAGATTAGGTTTTTTAGTAAAAACAGATTATGTTTAGTTCTTCTTAGGATTTAACTAAATTGTTTTTATTTTAGTTTATTTTGATTCTATTTTAGTTTAAGTTTCTGTTGTAGTTCTTTTAGTTTCTATTGTTCAACATTAGGAGATTTATTTTCTGTTAATAAAAATATTTTGTTTCGTTTTGTGCTCTATTTTAATATGTAAACGTTGTTTTCACCATAAGTATTGTTTATTAAAAGGTTTTGTAGAAATTCTTTTGCACAAAAATTTTATGGTGAAATACTTCCTATTCTCTAATAAAATTTTAGTATTTAATTTCTATTATTTATTTATTAGTTGTTGAAAACAATTTTTGTCTTGTTATGTCCTAGTAGAAGTTTTGCCACAAAAAGTTGAGAGGTTTTCCACTTTGTTTGATTCCTTTCTTTTTGATGGTGCTATTGATTGTTGTAGTATTATTAATTTACTTTGATGTTGTGTAAATTGTATTGTGGTTATGCAAATTGTGTGTTTTGTTTGATTCGTTAGATCATCTGGAGTGCGAGGCTTGTTACCTAGAGTCACTCGAGTACGAAGATCGTCAGCAAGGCAAGTCACTTTGATCATGTTTACCCATGTTTTTATTGCATTAGTTCTACCATCTCCCCATTTGTATGCAAAGTAGGTAAATTGGAAATTTGGTTACTTGATGTAGTATCCTGTGGTAGGCACCCCTCACCCCCTTTGACACTCTGGCCCCGGGAAACGTTGTTTTAATTTTGCTATGCTATTAGTAGACGGGGTTGGTTGTGTGATTCATGAGAGTTGTGAGATAATAATTACAAGACCTACATGAAGATCAAGACTTCAAGACTCCAAGTTTTCAACATACCTCTAGGTGGATGATGGTTGAACGGCGCCCTGGAGAAGCCAGTGGTTAGCCTAGGTGTTGCTGGAGAAGTGCCAGTATTCACGCGGAAAGGTCCACCCAGGAACAAAGAGATGGATGGATACTTCAAGACCCAAGGCTTACCTGCACAGCCACAAGCCATTATGGGCTCTGGCTTGGTTGGATATTGTGGTGACCCTGGACAGGCGGTGCTACGAGATGTAGAAGAACGGTAGGAAAGGATGGGCACCGACAGAGTCTCAGAGGAACCCCTTAGAAGACCATGTTTTGATCATCCGTTCCTCAAACACCCTGAAGTGCGAGGAATCCAACGAAGGCGATCAAATCTTGTGGGGAACGTGTGCAAAAACTCTACAGAGTACTCAAACCTAATCGATTAGCCGTGTCCACGGTCATGGACAACTTGAGCCAAAGGAACTAAAACTATCTGGAATTCTCAACACAAAGAATTATAATGATGTGGGTATTAATGACAACTTGGGTATGAGAATTGGTTGGTGGAACCATCTCATTAATCAACCAACATTGTAGTAATAACTTCTGTTTTTTCCCTCTCTTATTATAGGAAAAATTGGCTTTACGCAAAACTTACTACCCCCACCTGCCATATATGCATATAGAGTAGATGATTATTTTTCACCCCTCTCTTTTGTGACATTGCCGGCATATTCAATATGATGACCTACACGGCTGCAACGTATCATGTTGCAGAGTATTTTTCCGACCAGGAGTGAGGATACACTCTACGCTCGGTGAGATGCCCTTGGAGTCAGATGGACTCGACTACCTTTGAAGCTTCCGCAAGATTTTGGTTTAGTTTATCTCATGAGTTGGCCTTCAGCCACTTTATTGTAATCCTTATTGTAATAAAGGACTCGATATGAGATTTTGATTAATAAAGCTGTGTGATTTTCCCTTTGATATATATACATTGACGTACCGTGTGTGTACCAGCATTGATCTTGGGATGGTACGGAAACACCGGAGATCGACCGTTTCAGGTCGGGTCGCTACTGCTTACGAGAGACCGGTTCCCTCGACCGCAACTTGTTGCATAGATGGCTTGCGGGTGACAGTTTCTCTCACTTTAGTTGGATCGGATTCGACAAAGGTGGTCCTTGAGAAGGTTGAAAAGCAACTAGTGTATCACCGTTGTGGTTTTTGCGTAGATGAGAATTGTTCTTGCTAGATACCCGTAGCAGCCACGTAAAACATGCAACAACAATTAGAGGACGTCTAACTTGTTTTTGCAGGGTATGTTGTGATGTGATATGGCCAATTACATGATGTGATATATGTGATGTATGAGATGATCATGTGATGTATAGATTATCACGACTTGCATGTCGATGAGTACGGCAACCGGCAGGAGCCATAGGGGTGTGGGAAAAGGAAACCCCAAAGTGGGGGGAAAGGAAATCCAAGTAGGAGAGGAATCCTACTTGGAGTAGGATTGGAGGGAGGCTTGGCCTCCACCTCCTTTGGGGGAACCCCTAGGGGAAACCCTAGGGTATCGGCCCCTCCCCTCCCTCCTATATATATTGGACGGGATAGAGGACAGCCACACCCAACTCAAAGCCATGGTGCATCCCTCTCTCCCCACTAGATTGTCTACCCTAGTTTTGGCAGTGCTTAGGCGAAGCCCTACCAGAGTAGCTCCACCACCACCGTCACCGCGCCGTCGCGCTGCCGGAGTTCTCGTATACCTCTCTGCTCCCTCTTGCTGGATCAATAAGATGGAGATCATCATCGAGTTGTACGTGTGCTGAGCATGAAGGTGTCGTCCGTTCGGCGCTAGATCGGGACAGATCGTGATCGGATCGCAGGACGGCTAGCGATTTGGATCGTGAAGACGTTCGACTACATCAACCGCGTTTCTTACTGCTTCCCGCTTAGCGATCTAGAAGGGTATGTAGATCCACTATCCCTCTCGTAGATGCTCTTCACCATGGATAGATCTTGCGTGTGCATAGGAAATTTTTTGTTTCCCATGCAACGTTCCCCAATAGTGGCATCATGAGCTAGGTCTATGAGTAGATGAAATCACGAGTAGAACACAAACGAGTTTGTGAGCGTTGATGCTCAGATTGCTTCGTCCCTTGGTCTTTCCTTGATTCGGTGGTATTGTGGGATGAAGCGGCCCAGACCAAACTTACTCGACCACGTAGGAGAGACCGGTTCCATCGACTGACATGTGACTTTGTTGCATAAAGATGGCTGGCGGGTGTTTGTCTCTCCTACTCTAGTTGTGTTGGGGATATGACCCCGTGGTAAGACCCGCCCAGGAGGGGCAGTGTTAGAAATTGACAGCTTACACAGTGAGGCCTTTAGCAGGCCGGAAGACCAGGGTGAGCCCGTGAGCCGTTAGCAGACGTGTTGGGCGGAAGCCCAGAGCGAGAAGACAATGTATGACCCGGAGGCATAAGCTGCCAACGACGGCTTGCCTGGTAAGGCAAGGCGAGTTAGAGATGAGGTCAGTTACTAGATGTAACCCGAACCGGACTCTTGTAAGCCCAGGGCCACGACCTGTGTATATAAAGGCGGGTTCCTTGGGCGGCTTAGGGTGTTTGACACGAGAAATAATAAATAAAATGATGACACTCATTATATTATTATTTCTCTTAGCACCGGGGAAAAGATTGTGTTGTGGGCGTGCTAGTGTACAAAGTACACAAATACAAGAAGAAGAAAAGGAAAGAGGGGTCTGCTGGCGCGGCCAAAGTGATCGAGCGATCGTGGTCTCCTGGTTCCCAGCGTCCTCGGAAAGCCCTAGGTTAATTACTCCCGCGAATGGTACCGTGAGACACCTCCGATTAAGTTGTGCAGTCGTCGTCTTCGGTCTTTGCTTCGTATTCTCCATGCATGGTGGTGGTGATATGTATGGCAGCGGCAGAGTCCGTGTACTAGGTGGTACACGCGCCGTTGAAAACGTCGCCTTTGCTCTGGTGGCGGCTCTTGGGTAGGGGGTCCTGAACTATGAGACTGGGATCGATGGTAACAGGAGACGAAGGAGACAAGGTTTACCTAAGTTCGGGCCCTCATATGGAGGTAATACCCTACATCCTGCTTGATTGTATTGATGATATATGGGTTACAGAGTTGATCTACCTCGAGATCAATAGCTAAACCCTAAATGAGTTGTCCTCTCTCTACAACCTAAAACCCTCTAGCTTATATAGACGTCAAGGGTATCTAGGGTTTACACATGGTCGGTTACACGCCGAAGAGATAAACATGCCTGTTCGCTACATTAAACGTGAAGGACAAGCCATGATTCCCGAAGCTTTCTTCCTGGAGACAGGCCTTCGATCGATCCAATGTTCGGTAAGCGGCCCATACAGTCCGACCCATAAGAAACAGGTCGGCTTCCCGAGGACCCCTTAATCCAGGACTCCCTCAGTAGCCCCCGAATTTGCGTCCAATGCCAAGGGTCTTAGCTTCAATCGCTTCATATAATTAGAGTCTTCGGCTTGCGAGGTGAGTTCTTCCCGCTGAGTTTAGTTCGGCCTCCGATGACATGTAGTTCTCCGAATAGAGGCGCGTCCGAACACCCTGAATAGGTCGGCCTTGAAGGCCAAACGTCAAGGGGTAAAATAATGTCCCCTGACGACCTTTTTGACGAAAGGTCACGGCCCACCATGACTGCTAAGCCAGTTGCAAAATCAATTCGCGGTTCGAGGCCGTTTTCATCAACACGATCTATCAATGCACAGATCATGTCCCGTTTTATAAGGGATATGTTTAATCATGTGTGTGCAACGGCACACATGTCTCGAGAAGCGGAGGGATTCACGGCGCAACAAGGGGAGGCCAAACAACGACAAGCCTCATAAAAGGTTAAGAAAACCCCAAGGCTTAACCACACTCCCCATTCGCACCCTCTGCTTCCCCATCCTTATGAGCTTCCATAGCTTAGATCTAGGTCTTTCACCACACCTTCTCCGAGCTAATCCATGGCGGGTTCCGGATCCAATGGAAAGTGGGAGGCCTCCACGGTCACCGACCAAGACATCCGGAACCTTAAGACCGTCGGCTACCTCCCCGCCAACATCTTCCACCACACGTCGGAGAAGGACCGGGTGATCCCCACCCCCAAGCCAGGTGAAAGGGTGGTCTTTATTCCCCACTTCATCTGGGGATTGAGCTTCCCACTCCACCCCTTCGTCAGGGGGCTCATGTTCTTCTACGGCCTCGACTTCCATGACCTCCCGTCGAACTCCTTCATGCACATATCAGCCTGCATCCTCATTTGCGAGGCTTTTCTATGGGTCGATCCACACTTCGGTCTTTGGCTCCAGGTGTTTAACATCAAGCCGAAGTGTGTCGCAGGCAAACACGTAGACTGCGGCAGGGCTGTCATCGGAAGCTCACACGCGTCGTATGGCCCTCCAGCACCTTCATCGACACCAACAAAGTATGGCAGAAGGAGTGGTTTTACATCACCAAGCCGAGGGAGGAAGGTCAAGCTGCCCCAACCGGATTCAGATCCGGTCCCCCCACCAGACTAACCTTGTGGCTCTGAAAGGGCCTCGGCTAGGGGGTCGAGCAAGGAGGTGAGCGACCTGCAGAAGCGCATCGGCTCCATGATCGAGAATGAAACTGTGCTAACCAACGTGGTCTAGGTCATGCTTCAGTGGCGCATCCTCCCCTACCAGCGCCGGGATACTCCCCTGTGGGCCGTCAGCTCGACAATGTGCCCACGATTCGGCACCTCTTCCGCACTACTTGAGAAAAGTTGTGGAAAGTGATTTTCAAGTCGCAGAAGGATTAGCCAGCCGGAGAGGAGGATCGGGGTCTACACACCGCCAAGCCTGCCTCTAAGGTATGGCATAGCTCTGTTTGATCGGCTCTATCTCTCATAAAGAAGTTCTAAAACATATTTCTAATCATTCTTTGCAGAAATGGCTGAGCAAAGCCACGGGCATCGACTACCCGGCGCCTCATCCTGAAGACAACACGTCCGGGCTGTTAGCGGAGATGCTCATCGAGGTGCCTTACGAGGCACCTGCGAAGAAAGAGAACAAGAAGAAACCATGCCAACAAGGCCTGCACATCACGGACCAGCCAGAGGCTGTGTCCGAAGAAACCCATGCCTCCTCGAAACAAGAGGAGCATGAGGACGAGGACGAAGGCAAGGGGGAGGGCGATTCCCCCTCGCAAGAAAGAGGGCGGCATCATCGGACGCCATAGGGGAGGTACCCCTACTGCCCCGAAGAAAGCGTGTCGGACACAGGTAATCTTGTCCGATGACAGTTCGAACTCGGATACCAAGTATGATGACTTCGAGAGGGTTCCACGAAGGAGCCTAAGGGTCAAGCCCCCAACTCGGAGGTAAGGATCCGAACACTCCCTCGACTGTTTTTGATATGCTTTGAGGGTTACTGACATGCGAGCATTTGCTCATTATGCAGCCCATTGCGTGTCCTCCCCACCGACTAGATTTCGGACAGGGAGACCCTACCCGCCGATTTAGCGGAGAGTGGGAACATGTCGCATCCCACTACTCTGAGCGCCGCGAAGGACACCATAGAGATGTTGTCCCAGCATGCTCCTATGGATCCAGGCACCAACGGTGGGGGAGATGATATCATGGTCAAGGCTAACACCTCGGCCACCGAAGATCAGGGGGGACCCCACCCGAATACTGAGGATATTGGACGTGTAGACGTTCAATCACCTCCGAGGACCACTCCGGAGCGCACCACGGATCCGGGGGCTCCGGTTCAATCCCCGGTTGGTGATCGGGTTTTCCAATCACCACCGACACCACCGACCAATGGGTGGCCGGTCATGGGGGAGGCACTATCGGGCGCCTCCATCTCCGAGGAGCACCGCACCCTTATGGGTGCAGTATTGCATAGCATTCAGTCCGTCGACAGCGGACTGAAGGAGGCCTTTAAGGGTCTCCTGACGGGCTTTCAGGTGAGCCACTCGACACTTTATTTGTAAAATATTAGTTTCTTTTTATTATTATATACATGGCAGCCCCCGATCCCTAGGTGAGTTGGAAAAACTTACCTAGGGGTCAATCATGGAACATTATCCGAACTATATACCAAATTATATGTTCGTAATGTTCTAACCGGCCCTTAAGAATACCGGCCGTAGAATCAGATTGACGTTAGTTCGGTAATTTTGGGCTCATGTAACCTGATAAGGATTTGCTTTTTGCAGGCTTCGTCATCGGCGGCGGCTGTGAATGCCGCCGAGCTAAACGAGCTGAATCGGAAGCTCAAAGGCTCCGAAGACGAGCTTGATGCTCTTAACAAAAGATTCGACGAGGCGCAAGGTAAGCCTTACTCAGTATCCAAAAAATTGTGGTCATCCTATTGTCGGTGCAGTATTCTTATTCATGATGCTTACACTGCCTCGACGAAGGAAATGGAGAAGCTCAGGGCCGAGCTACAAAATGCGAAGCAGGAGGCTTCGGTTGAGAGGGCGACGTCCGAACAAGCGGCTTCCGTGTTGTTATCCCTAAGGGCTACCAGCGACAAGCACGAGGCTCGGGTGGAGGAGATCCAACAGGAGCTGAAGGACGCCGGCCACAAGTGCGAGGCCCTTGAGCAGAAAGTCAAGGAGCAGGCTGTCGAACTATCCACCATGAAAATCGAACTCCAAAAGGAGTGGGTGGATAGGAGGTTTTTCGAAGAGCAAGTTCGCCACGCGAAGGCTATAACAGATGGTAAGCCATACTTATTGCAATGTGTCTTCGGGGATAGAAAGTTTGTCGCTTACCCGGGTGTGGCGTTCCTCAAGTGCCTGCTTCGACCTTCAGAAGAGCGCGGCGGACGCGAATCAGCTCTATGCTTCGCGGGAAGGAGACGAAGCTCGTCTATTCTGGGCTCAATTCAAAGCCCACGATCTCTCTCCTCTCCTTACTGAGCAGCTGAAGCAGGTGATGGAGCTGCACCGGATGGCGGAACCAGCCATGAAGAATATGTGCATCCGGCTATGTCCCAACGAGCCGCTACCGGGCAGCTACTTCGGACTGGTACAGAAGCTGGTCGACGTCGTGCCTCAGATCGCCGCATTGAAGCGCTCCTCCTGCATCGAAGGAGCTCGGATGGCCTTTGCAAAGGCCAAAGTGCATTGTCCGGGGCTTGATCCGACGAAGATAGCCACCGCTCCTCTGTCTCCTGGAAAGGAACATCGGCGTCCCGAGCTCTACTTCTCCGGAGTAATAGAGGATGCTCGGGCGATAGAGTCGCAGTGTTCGAAAGAGAACATGTACGATTAGATGCGTTGTAATATGTCCGGAGACTTTTGAACGCTTGTACATTTGTTATGCATGGTTTATCATGTTTTTAATGTTTTGCATGCCTTTATAGCTCCTTTATGACCGTTTAAACTGAAAGCTGCAAGTCGTCGGCTTCAGACCCCATGTAGACCCCATGTGGGGTGTATCTAGTTACGCATTATAACCCTTAGCCGAACTATCGGTACTCGAAGGCGGTAGTGTGCAGCAGACCAGGCAATCAGACCATGGTGCTTTATTGTTTTCACTTAGCCGTAGGGGCGCGAAAAGGGTTGCGGGAGGCTTATGACTAGTCCCCGGTGTTTTGTGATGTTTGGATGAATCGCGGATGAAGCCAATATCACATGGTTTGTATGAAAAACAAACCCCTCGTATGACACAGAATATCCCCTGATGAGGATCTAAGTATAACACTTTAAGCTTGGATTCACAGACCGGTTCTCGCATACTATGACAGTTAGTTTTCGGCTTTCTCCCCTGAGGTGATTGATCAGACTATCCAGAAACACAATCGCAGGGATTCTCCCTTTGCCCTTTTAGCCGAATGAGCGGAACGTAAAGGGGCAAGCACAGGAGCGGGGCAACCCAACTATTAACCCAAGACATAGTTCGGAACCAATGCATATAAAGCGAATTTCAAGACGCTGAACGCATAAGCAAATGTTCGTAAGACGATTTTGTTTTTTAAACTCGAGCCCCCGGTCTATTAGTCGGTTGCATCGCAACATACCAAACAGTTTTACGAGAAGAGGAAGAAAGAAAATATGTGCCAAAAAGGACAACGAGACGAACATGTACAATGATGTTATATTTTTCTCAACAACTCTTATTGCTTGGATTGCCGAAGCAACTGCTTACAGGTATGTGAAAAAGAAGAAATTCTATAGGAGTTGGTGTAACAGGGGTCTTCGATTGGTGACCTTACGTCCTCGATGTGCCCCACCGTTTGTTTACTCATGCGTCTCGGTGCACCTCAATGGGTGGTAATGTTCAGCGAACAGATCTTGCAAACAAGGTCTTGAGAAGTCGCCGAAGTATGGATGAGATTTACGCCTTTGGCAGGTGACGGTGTCCTGGACTAGGGGGTACTCACCATGTCGTCTCCTGACCAGTGGGTCGGGCTGAGGACCCTCACGACGACTCACTAATGGGTCACTTCGGGCAACCCATGCCGAATACAAGGAGGATTCCACAAGACTTAGCGTCCAAGACAAGGACTCCTCTAAACCCTAGGCCTATGGTGCATATATAAACCGAGGCCAAGCTAGTTGATAGATTATTACATTATATCTGATATTCATTACTACAATCTTGTGATAGATACCTGTACTATGTACTATTCCCATATCAATACAATCAAAAGCAAGATGTAAGGTATTATCTCCTTGAGAGAGCCCGGACCTGGGTAAAATCATGTGTCCATATTACCATCGCTCCAAGACGCCTAGCTTAGGACCCCTACTACGAGATACACCGGTTTTGACACCGATATTGACGTTATGAGAAATAAAGCCAAGATACAGGCGTTGGTGCGCCGTGGCGTTCATCGTCGAAAAAATCATGGTGTCTCCTTCGTCCGGCGCTTGGGTCGCCGGTGGGTTTGTCCCGACACGTGCTGCGTAGCCGTGTAGGGGCAGAGCTAGCCATTACCCCGTCGAGGCGTTACGCTGCCTAGCCGTCAAGGCGGCAGAGCCAGCCGCGGCCACGTACAGGGTGCGACGCCACCGGAGCCGTCAAGACCGTTGAGCCGCGAACCAAGCATCCTCGCCGTCGCCGATTCTTCTCGGAAGACTGTTGTCCTGCTTGCCTTGTGTTGCATTGGTTCGGTGCTTGCTTTCCTTGATGTACAGGTGTCTGAAGTTTCAGGTGTGCAGAAGCTACAGTTTCAGTTTTGCAGAGAAGCAGCAACAACAGAGAAGCAGCAAAACTCAAGCGAAATGCCAAACTGAGCTTGTAATTGATGTGAATTGAGAGCATATTTCAGTTAGTAGTATGAGTGGATGTTGTATCCAGATTGTAATCATGTGAGTGTGGAGTTTAGTTACAGATTGTAATCATGTGACTGGATGTCGTATCCAGATTGTAATCCAGATTTTAATCATGTATATTTCAGTTCCTTGTACTGTGACTATTGTATTGTTCGAACCAAAGATTGTCCATTTGAGAGCATAATAGTGATGTTGTTAATTACAGAGGATAGCACCTCTTGTTAACAATTTCAGAACATGTCCTTCCAGGAATAGAATGACTTGCAAGTGATAATGCTTGTTTGACTGCTGAATGTACACAATGAGCATGCATAGATAACCTGCAGGTGCATTGAACATTGAACAAAAGAGATACCAAAAGGGATTGACTAACTAGAATCTAGAACTGAACTGAGTGGCCAAATCTGCAAAACATTGCTTGTTTGTGCTCCCATGGGCCAGTAAATAGATCACCTGTAATTGGTCCCTGAAAATTAAATAAATAAGTAAGTTCTTATTAAAAAAATTGCTATATCTAGATTTCTAAGCTGACCATATGGGCAAGATTACCATCAACAGTTGAGTGAAGCTAAGTTTGTCCTTGTAATCTTGAGACTCCTTCTCGTTATCATTATAAACTATAACATCTGCAACTTGTCCAGCACCACTACTTGCCTCTTCCCCAGCCTCTTGTTTCTTCTAATGAAAGAAAGTTTGAGGGTTACAATAATTAATGAGCAGCATAATAATATTGAGAAGACAATAATTATTTAGAAACATACCTCTTCCTTGAATTGTGATGCAGTTTTGTTTTCTCTCCTTTTCCTAGCCTTGTGCTTCTAAACCAACTCAGACACTTTGAGATTTTCCTTCCTTCGGTCCATTTTAAGATTCATGTAGACTTGACAATCTGTTCTAGTTTCAGCTCGAGGGCGCTTTGTTAAATAATCTCTTTTGTCTTGTGTTCAACTACCCTCATTTGCACAAACAAACCTACATGATGTAACCTTGCCACCGGTAGGCCTTCTGTTCGTATACCTTTTTCTGACCTCAAATCCTTTTTGCCCACTGTAAGTAAGCCAAAACGTCCAAGCCTCATCTGAATTTCTGAATTCCATGCCAGCATGAGGTACAAAACTAGGCAATACAACTCTGTAACGTAAAAATAAGCTGAACATTAGACTTGTGGATGTGCATAGAAATATTGGGGAGAAGTATAAAGAAAATCAAAATCAGTGAGATCTCATGACAAAGACAATGTACTTGGGATAAGAAAATTTTACCTGTTGGAATTACAATCATGGTGCACTGTATTAGCCTCTTCTTCCATCTCAGTTGCTTCTTCCATCAGAAAAAGGGATGCCTGATCAGAGTTCAACAGAGTGCTTCTTCCATCAGAAAAAGAGATGCCTGGTCAAAGTTCAACAGGGTGCTTCTTCCATCAGAAAAAAGGGATGCCTGATCAAAGTACATTAGGGAAATTTGATCGATTTCTAAAGTGATCTGATGGTGAAAGTTCAATCTATTTCAGTGTTTTATTCATGCATTAGATGTCCGAGAAAGAGAAAGGGCTATGGAGACTTACTACGATTGACGAGCAGAGCAGCAGTTCGGGCGCTGGATCTCCTTCCTATCAACTAGCAAGTTGTTTTTTCCATCAGAAAAAAGAAATTTGATCAATTTCTAAAGTGATCTGATGGTAAAGTTCAATGAATTTCAGTGTTTTATTCATGCCTTAGGGCTCAGAGAAAGGAGTACGCAGACTTACTGAGATTGAGTAGCAGAGCAGCCGTCCCAACTTTTGGCGCCGTTTCTGTACTGCTTGTGGGCTGTTGGCGCCCTTTTTCTTGACATCTCGCGCCTTTTTCCCTGGCTTTCCCTCGCTAGCGTCGGACTGGGCCGTATGGGCCGCTTATTTCTGTTCCCATCCAAGAGAAAGGTTGTAGTCCATGTGTATGTCGTTGGATGCACGATGAGCGGTGCAGGTTGTACAACGTCCCTCGGCAGTACACGTTCCTAAGTCAGAGGATCTCGTTCCGGGATGGGTGGTGTTCGTGCGTGGAAGATGGATGGATGCGTCGGGTGCGTGTGTAGATGCCCGAGTTCCTCTCCTCGTGCGTCTGTTCCTTCCGTGCCCGAGTTCCTCTCCTCGTGCGTCTGTTCCTTCCGTGCGTCTGTTCCTTCCGTGCGTGCCCCGGTGCCCCTCCTGGGGTCTCCTGTATATAGGCAGAGGTGGCACGCCGCCCTGGCCGTTCCATGAGTCTCGATCTTCGTGGACTAGATCCAGATGAAAACACGTTTAAGCTGGGTATCTTATCAGCTCCCGTTGGTGCTTATCTCCTGTTAGTCCTCTACGCCATGTACGGACTTATAGCAAACAAACCCATGACGGTATACGTTGGGCCATGCACGTGCATATGCCTATATATTCCTATAGATAAACTGCTTGAGTAGTTGGGCTAGTTAATTAACCAGCCCATTTTTTAGTCGGCCATTAGCATGTTAATTATTATCATGTGCCGAAAGTAGTCCATGCAGACGCGCACGTGTATGAGCTTTTCAAAAATGATCACACGTGCGTGGGCACTCCTTGCTCCATGGTGCACATAAAATAAGAATTTGTACAACTTATCAAGGGATGATTTTCTTTTATCAATCTTCTCTCCTTATTTTTCATACTATTCAAAAATATCATCAAACATAGGGTACCAAAAATTCCATCGAGAGCTAGGTTAAGAGAATCCGTTCTCTTGTAATCGATATCCAATCTATACTACACAAAGCAGGACGTACGCTTTTACCTCTTTTCAAGGGGCCGAACCTGGGTAAACCCATATCTCTCGTCCCGATCAACCCCTTCGAGCTCACCGTTGTAGCGATGACCTCGAACCTAAGTCCTCTCACTAGGACATCTGCCATGACAAAACCACGACAGTTGGCGCCCACCGTGTGGGCAAGAACACAGTGGTATGGAGTTCTCGAAGGGCTCTCTCCCAGGGATCGAGGGATACTGTTGGAAATATGCCCTAGAGGCAATAATAAAATGGTTATTATTGTATTTCCTTGTTCATGATAATTGTCTATTATTCATGCTATAATTGTATTAACCGGAAACCGTAATACATGTGTGAATACATAGACCACAACATGTCCCTAGTGAGCCTCTAGTTGACTAGCTCGTTGATCAATAGATGGTCACGGTTTCATGACCATGGACATTGGATGTCGTTGATAACGGGATCACATCATTAGGAGAATGATGTGATGGACAAGACCCAATACTAAGCATAGCACTAGGTCGTGTAGTTCGTTTGCTGAAGCTTTTCAATGTCAAGTATCGTTTCCTTAGACCATGAGATTGTGCAACTCCCGAATACCGTAGGAATGCTTTGGGTGTGCCAAATGTCACAACATAACTGGGTGGCTATAAAGGTGCACTACGGGTATCTCCGAAAGTGTCTGTTGGGTTGGCACGAATCGAGACTGGGATTTGTCACTCCGTGTGACGGAGAGGTATCTCTGGGCCCACTCGGTAAGACATCATCATAATGAGCTCAATGTGACTAAGGAGTTAGTCACGGGATGATGTATTATGGAACGAGTAAAGAGACTTGCCGGTAACGAGATTGAACAAGGTATAGAGATACCGACGATCGAATCTCGGGCAAGTATCATACCGATAGACAAAGGGAATTGTATACAGGATTGATTGAATCCCCGACATCGTGGTTCATCCGATGAGATCATCGTGGAGCATGTGGGAGCCAACATGGGTATCCAGATCCCGCTGTTGGTTATTGGCCGGAGAAGTGTCTCGGTCATGTCCACGTGTCTCCCGAACCCGTAGGGTCTACACACTTAAGGTTCGATGACGCTAGGGTTATAGGGAAATGGTATACGTGATTACCGAAAGTTGTTCGGAGTCCCGGATGAGATCCCGGACGTCACGAGGAGCTCCGGAATGGTCCGGAGGTAAAGATTGATATATAGGAAGTCCAGTTTTGGTCACCGGAAAGTTTTCGGGCTCATCGGTAGTGTATCGGGAGTGCCGGGAGGGTGCCGGAGGACCCCCGGGAGGGGTGTGACGACCAAAGGATTTCGTGGGCCCTTAGAGGAAGTGTGCCAGCCCTTTTTGGGCTGGCCAAGACCTTCTAGAAAGGCCCATGTGGCTGGAGATAAGAGATAGGGCTGAAAAGGATTCAAAAGGAAGAGATCCACCTCCCTTGTGGGAGGTGGACTCTTCCCTAGGGTCGGCCGAACCTCTCCTCTTTGGAGGAGGGGCCAAGGCAGCCCTCCCTCTCCCTCCTCCTATATATATGCAAGGGTTTGGGCTGTTTTGAGACACGACTTCTTTCTCTCTCGGTGCAGCCCTACCCTTCCTCTTCCTCGTTCTCCGTAGCGCTTGGCGAAGCCCTGCCGGAGTTCACGTAGCTCCACCGTCACCACGCCATCGTGCTGCCGGAGCTCTCCCTCAACCTCTCCCTCCTCCTTGCTGGATCAAGGTGCGGGAGACGTCACCGGGCTGTACGTGTGTTGAACGCGGAGGCGCCGTTGTTCGGCGCTGAGATCGGAATCCACCGCGATCTGAATCGCTGCGAGTACGACTCCACCAACTGCGTTCTTGTAACGCTTCCGCTTAGCGATCTTCAAAGGTATGAAGATGCAATCTCTCCCCTCTCGTTGCTGGTTTCTCCATGGATAGATCTTGGTGATCGTAGGAAATTTTTTTGATTTACTACTACGTCTCCCAACAGTGGCATCATGAGCTAGGTCTATGCGTAGAATCTATGCACGAGTAGAACACAAAGCAGTTGTGGGCGTCGATTTTGTTAATTTTCTTACCACTACTAGTCTTATCTTGATTCGGCGGTATTGTGGGATGAAGCGGCCCGGACCGACTTTACACGTACGCTTACGTGAGACTGGTTCCACCGCCTGACATGCACTTGTTGCATAAGGTGGCTAGCGGGTGTCTGTCTCTCCCACCTTAGTCAGATTGGATTCGATGAAAAGGGTCCTTATGAAGGGTAAATAGCAATTGGCATATCACGTTGTGGTTTTTGACGTAGGTAAGAAACGTTCTTGCTAGTAACCTATAGCAGCCACGTAAAAACTTGCAACTACAAATTAGAGGACGTCTAACTTGTTTTTGCAGCATATGCCTTGTGATGTGATATGGCCAAAGGATGTTATGTGATGCATTGTGATGTATGAGATTGATCATGTTCTTGTAATAGCATTCACGACTTGCATGTCGATGAGTATGACAACCGGTAGGAGCCATAGGAGTTGTCTTATTTTATTGTATGACCTGCGTGTCAATCATAAACGCCATGTAATTACTTTACTTTATTGCTAAATGTTAGCCATAGTGGTAGAAGTAATAGTTGGCGAGACAACTTCATGAAGACACAATGATGGAGATCATGATGATGGAGATCATGGTGTCGTGCCGGTGACAGTGATGATCATGGTGCCCCGAAGATGGAGATCAAAGGAGCAAGATGATAATGGCCATATCATGTCACTATATTGATTGCATGTGATGTTTATCATGTTTACATCTTATTTGCCTAGAACGACGATAATAAATAAGATGATCTCTCACTAAAATTTCAAGAAAAGTGTTCACCCTAACTGTGCACCGTTGCTAAGGATCGTTGTTCCGAAGCACCACGTGATGATCGGGTGTGATAGGTTCTAACGTTCGCATACAACGGGTGTAAGCCAGATTTACACACGCAAAACACTTAGGTTGACTTGACGAGCCTAGCATGTACACACATGGCCTCGGAAGACGGAAGACCGAAAGGTCGAACATGAGTCGTATGGAAGATACGATCAACATGGAGATGTTCACCATGGATGACTAGTCCGTCTCACATGATGATCGGACACGGGCTAGTTGACATGGATCATGTGTCACTTGGATGACTAGAGAGATGTCTATCTAAGTGGGAGTTCATTAAATAATTTGATTATGTGAACTTAATTATCATGAACTTAGTCTAAAATTATCTTTACAATCTATATTGTAGATCCAATGGCCAACGCGAATGTCACCCTCAATTTCAACGCGTTCCTAGAGAAAACCAAGCTGAAAGATGATGGAAGCAACTATGCGGATTGGGTCTGTGGCTTGAGGATCATCCTCATAGCTTCCAAGAAATTGTATGTCCTTGATGCACCACTAGGTGATCCACCCCTTCTCCCAGCAGAGCAAGATGTTGCGAACGCTTGGCATTCTCGCTGCGATGATTACTCCATTGTTCAATGCGGCATGCTTTACAGTTTAGAACCGAGGCTCCAAAAGCGTTTTGAGCAACACGGAGCATATGAGATGTTCCAAGAGCTGAAACTGGTTTTCCAAGCTCATGCCCGGGTCGAGAGATATGACGTCTCCGACAAGTTCTTCAGCTGTAAGATGGAGGAGAATAGTTCTGTCAGTGAGCACATCCTCAAGATGTCTGGGCTACACAACCACTTGACTCAGCTAGGAGTTAATCTCCCGGATGACTCGGTCATTGACAGAATCCTCCAGTCACTTCCACCTAGCTACAAGAGCTTTGTGATGAACTACAACATGCAAGGGATGGAGAAGTCCATTCCTGAGTTGTACTCGATGCTGAAATCAGCAGAGGTCGAGATCAGAAAGGAGCATCAAGTGTTGATGGTAAATAAGACCACTAATTTCAAGAAAGGCAAGGGTAAGAAGAACTTCAAGAAGGACGGCAAAGCTGTTGCCACGCCCGGTAAGCAAGTTGCCGGGAAGAAGAAGAACAAGCATGGACCCAAGCCTGAGACTGAGTGCTTTTACTGCAAGGGTACCGGTCACTGGAAGCGGAACTGCCCCAAGTACTTAGCGGATAAGAAGGACGGCAACATTAAAGGTATATGTGATATACTTGTTATTGATGTGTACCTAACCAGCGGTCGTAGTAGCTCCTGGGTATTTGATACCGGTGCAGTTGCTCACATTTGTAACTCCAAGCAGGAGCTGCGGAATAAGCGGAGGCTGGCAAAGGACGAGGTGACGATGCGCATCGGGAATGGTTCCAAGGTCGATGTGATCGCCGTCGGCACGCTACCTCTACATCCACCTTCGGGACTAGTGTTAAACCTTAATAATTGTTATTTAGTACCAGCTTTGAGCATGAACATTGTATCTGGATCTCGCTTGATGCGAGATGGCTACTCATTTAAATCTGAGAATAATGGTTGTCCTATTTATATGAGAGAAATGTTTTATGGTCATGCCCCGATGGTCAATGGTTTATTTTTGATGAATCTCGAACGTGATGTTACACATGTCCATAGTGTGAGTACCAAAAAGTGTAAGGTTGATAACGATAGTCCCACTTACATGTGGCACTACCGCCTTGGTCATATTGGTGTCAAACGCATGAAGAAGCTCCATACTGATGGACTTTTGGAGTCTCTTGATTTAGAATCATTTGAGACGTGCGAACCATGCCTCATGGGCAAGATGACCAAGACTCCGTTCTCCGGAACAATGGAGCGAGCAAATGACTTATTGGAAATAATACATACCGATGTACGCGGTCCAATGAGTGTTGAGGCTCGTGGTGGCTACCGTTATGTTCTCACCCTCACTGATGACTTGAGTAGATATGGGTATGTCTACCTAATGAAACATAAGTCTGAAACTTTTGAAAGGTTCAAGGAATTTCAGAGTGAGGTAGAGAATCAACGTGACAGGAAAATAAAATGCCTACGATCTGATCGTGGTGGAGAATATTTAAGTCACGAGTTTGGCACGCACCTAAGGAAATGTGGAATTGTTTCACAACTCACGCCGCCTGGCACACCTCAGCGGAATGGTGTGTCTGAACGTCGTAATCACACTCTATTAGATATGGTACAATCTATGATGTCTCTTACCGACTTACCGCTATCATTTTGGGGATATGCATTACAGACTGCCGCATTCACTTTAAATAGGGCACCGTCAAAATCCGTTGATACGACACCGTATGAATTATGGTTTGGAAAGAAACCTAAGCTGTCGTTTCTAAAAGTTTGGGGATGCGATGCTTATGTGAAGAAACTTCAACCTGAGAAGCTCGAACCCAAAGCGGAAAAGTGCATCTTCATAGGATATCCCAAAGAGACTATTGGGTATACCATCTACCTACGATCCGAGGGCAAAATCTTTGTTGCCAAGAATGGATCCTTTCTCGAGAAAGAGTTTCTCTCGAAAGAAGTAAGTGGGAGGAAAATAGAACTTGATGAGGTAATTGTACCTCCACTCGAACCGGAGAGTAGTGCAGCACAGGAAGTTGTTTCTATGGAGCCTACACCGGCTGGAGAGGAAGTTAATGATGATGATCATGAAACTTCAGATCAAGTTACTATTGAACATCGAAGGTCCATTAGGACACGTTCCGCACCAGCGTGGTACGGCAACCCTGTCCTAGAGATCATGTTGTTAGACAACGGTGAACCTTCGAACTATGAAGAAGCGATGGCGGGCCCGGATTCCAACAAATGGCTTGAAGCCATGAAGTCCGGGATAGGATCCATGTATGAGAACAAAGTATGGACTTTGGTGGACTTGCCTGATGATAAGCAAGCCATTGAAAAAAAATGGATCTTTAAGAAGAAGACTGACGCGGATGGTAATGTGACCATCTATAAGGCTCGGCTTGTCGCTAAGGGTTATCGACAAGTTCAAGGAGTTGACTACGATGAGACTTTCTCACCCGTAGCGATGCTGAAGTCTGTCCGAATCATGTTAGCGATTACCGCATTTTATGATTATGAGATCTGGCAAATGGACATCAAAACGGCATTCCTTAATGGCTTCCTCAAGGAAGAACTGTATATGATGTAGCCGGAAGGTTTTGTCGATCCTAAAGATGCTAACAAGGTATGCAAGCTCCAGCGCTCCATCTATGGGCTAGTGCAAGCATCTCGGAGTTGGAACATTCACTTTAATGAAGTGATTAAAGCGTTTGGGTTTGTACAGGTTTATGGAGAACCCTGTATTTACAAGAAAGTGAGTGGGAGTTCTGTAGCATTTCTCGTATTATATGTGGATGACATACTGATAATGGGAAATGACATAGAACTCTTGGAAGGTGTAAAGGCCTACTTGAATAAGTGTTTTTCAATGAAGGACCTTGGAGAAGCTGCTTACATATTAGGTATTAAGATCTATAGAGATAGATCGAGACGCCTCATAGGTCTTTCACAAAGCACATACCTTGAAAAGATATTGAAGAAGTTCAATATGGATCAGTCCAAGAAGGGGTTCTTGCCTGTGTTACAAGGTCTGAGATTGAGTACGACTCAATGCCCGACCACGGAAAAGGATAGAGAAGAGATGAGTGTCATCCCCTATGCTTCAGCCATAGGCTCTATTATGTATGCCATGCTGTGTACCAGACCTGATGTGAACCTTGCCATAAGTTTGGTAGGGAGGTACCAAAGTGATCCCGGAGCAGAACACTGGACAGCGGTCAAGAACATCTTGAAGTACCTGAAAAGGACAAAGGACATGTTTCTCGTATATGGAGGTGTCGAAGAGCTCGTCGTAAAGGGTTACGTCGATGCTAGCTTCGACACAGATCCGGACGACTCCAAGTCGCAAACCGGATATGTGTATATTTTGAACGGAGGGGCAGTAAGCTGGTGCAGCAGCAAGCAAAGTGTCGTGGCGGCATCTACATGTGAAGCGGAGTACATAGCTGCTTCGGAAGCAGCAAAGGAAGGAGTCTGGATGAAGGAGTTCATCACCGACCTAGGAGTGATTCTGCGTCGGGCCCGATGACTCTATTAGGTGACAACACCGGAGCTATTGCCCTTGCAAAGGAGCCCAGGTTTCAAAAGAAGACAAGACACATCAAGCGCCGCTTAAACTCCATCCGTGATTACATTCAGGAGGGAGATATAGATATTTGTAAAGTGCATACGGATCTGAATGTCACAGATCCGTTGACTAAACCTCTCTCACGAGCAAAACATGATCAACACCAGAATGCTATGGGTGTTCGATTCATCACAATGTAACTAGATTATTGACTCTAGTCCAAGTGGGAGACTATTGGAAATATGCCCTAGAGGCAATAATAAAATGGTTATTATTGTATTTCCTTGTTCATGATAATTGTCTATTGTTCATGCTATAATTGTGTTAAACGGAAACCGTAATACATGTGTGAATACATAGACCACAACATGTCCCTAGTGAGCCTCTAGTTGACTAGCTCGTTGATCAATAGATGGTCATGGTTTCATGACCATGGACATTGGATGTCGTTGATAACTGGATCACATCATTAGGAGAATGATGTGATGGACAAGACCCAATCCTAAGCATAGCACTAGGTCGTGTAGTTCGTTTGCTGAAGCTTTTCAATGTCAAGTATCGTTTCCTTAGACCATGAGATTGTGCAACTCCCGGATACCGTAGGAATGCTTTGGGTGTGCCAAACGTCACAACGTAACTGGGTGGCTATAAAGGTGCACTACGGGTATCTCCGAAAGTGTTTGTTGGGTTGGCACGAATCGAGACTGGGATTTGTCACTCCGTGTGACGGAGAGGTATCTCTGGGCCCACTCGGTAAGACATCATCATAATGAGCTCAATGTGACTAAGGAGTTAGTCAAGGGATGATGTATTATGGAACGAGTAAAGAGACTTGCCGGTAACGAGATTGAACAAGGTATAGAGATACCGACGATCGAATCTCGGGCAAGTATCATACCGATAGACAAAGGGAATTGTATACAGGATTGATTGAATCCCCGACATCGTGGTTCATCCGATGAGATCATCGTGGAGCATGTGGGAGCCAACATGGGTATCCAGATCCCGCTGTTGGTTATTGTCCGGAGAAGTGTCTCGGTCATGTCCACGTGTCTCCCGAACCCGTAGGGTCTACACACTTAAGGTTCAATGACGCTAGGATTATAGAGAAATGGTATACGTGATTACCGAAAGTTGTTCGGAGTCCCGGATGAGATCTTGGACGTCACGAGGAGCTTCGGAATGGTTCGGAGGTAAAGATTGATATATAGGAAGTCCAGTTTTGGTCACCGGAAAGTTTTTGGGCTCATCGGTAGTGTACCGGGAGTGCCGGGAGAGTGCCGGAGGACCCCCGGGAGGGGTGTGACGACCAAAGGATTTCATGGGCCCTTAGAGGAAGTGTGCCAGCCCTTTTTGGGCTGGCCAAGACCTTCTAGAAAGGCCCATGTGGCTGGAGATAAGAGATAGGGCTGAAAAGGATTCAAAAGGAAGAGATCCACCTCCCTTGTGGGAGGTGGACTCTTCCCTAGGGTCGGCCGAACCTCTCCTCTTTGGAGGAGGGGCCAAGGCAGCCCTCCCTCTCCCTCCTCCTATATATATTCAAGGGTTTGGGCTGTTTTGAGACACGACTTCTTTCTCTCTTGGTGCAGCCCTACCCTTCCTCTTCCTCGTTCTCCGTAGCGCTTGGCGAAGCCCTGCCGGAGTTCACGTAGCTCCACCGTCACCATGCCGTCGTGCTACCAGAGCTCTCCCTCAACCTCTTCCTCCTCCTTGCTGGATCAAGGTGCGGGAGACGTCACCGGGCTGTACGTGTGTTGAACGCGGAGGCGCCGTTGTTCGGCGCTGAGATCGGAATCCACCGCGATCTGAATCGCTGCGAGTACGACTCCACCAACCGTGTTCTTGTAACGCTTCCGCTTAGCGATCTTCAAAGGTATGAAGATGAAATATCTCCCCTCTCGTTGCTGGTTTCTCCATGGATAGTTCTTGGTGATCGTAGGAAATTTTTTGATTTACTACTACATCTCCCAACAGATACGCCGTCGGCAGGATGACTAAAAGTCGTCGTGGCAAGCTCTACATCGGCGACGCTGGCTGGGGCCCCGAGGCCGACTCAATTGAGTACGGATACCGGATTCCCTTCGGCGGAATTCACGTTTTCATTGGAAAGTTCGGCAGATCTAAGCCCGGGCCGGACATCTGCACCAACCTTGTCGAGCCGGCCTGGCGTACGCAACCCACCCGTGTTCAACCCTGGCAGAGGAGCGTCTTTATCGGCTTCACGCAAGGCATGAAAGACTCCGTGTCGAGAGGGGAAACCCTTATCCTCTCAGATGATAGGTCCTCGAGTGCAGAGGCGGAGTCGATCTACCAGTTTCATGACAGTAGTGTTGGGGGCTATGCAGATGGCGACAGTATTTTCGGAGCCCTATGATCCGCCAAGCCGAGCCGCCATCTTTATGGAAGGCACGACACCGGCTCTACACAACACGACGTCCGGAGCGACGATGGGAGCCGCCCCGCCAGGTGCCAGGCCATCTAGGACGTCGGCTTAAGTTTTGTTGGATCTGATGGAGGAGTTGACAACTTTGATTGGAACTGAGGTCACAGCTGGAAATCAGGCAGAGTGTAATGCAGAGATTACCAGGCTAAAAGCGTTGATGACCAAGTCCCAAGAGGATATCAACACGTTGCAAGATCAGATGAATGCCGAGTTGGAGCGTTTGAGGGTAGAAGCTTTCCGCTTTAATCTGGACCAGCATGCTTTGGAGGCAGTCCTACGGAGGAGGTCTCAGGTTCCATCTCCCGGCGCAGATTGAACCCCGAAACATTTTTAACACCCCCGAGGCGGGGCCGAATGCGCCGCTGGCCATAACCCGGGCCACGAAAGCACCGTTGCAGCTAGATCCGCCCCAGAGGGATCATACTCTGCCGCGGCACCTTGCAACCCCGCCTGGCCATTATTCTAACCCGATGGATAACATGATAGTGGCGGCTGCCAGGATCAATGCTCTCCCTCTTGCTGAAGGGACGTCGTTTGCTGAGGAGGCGCAGAATGCCATCGAGTTATTACAAACAGCGGTGGCTCAACAGGAGAAGTATACGTACAGCCGGAGTCGTGTGCATTCAACCCCCATCCCAAACCATAGTTATAGCCGACGCGTGGAGTAGCGAGCGACAACGCAACCCGTCCTGTGATGACCTGCCCCGCACCAACGCTCAGGAGATCGTGGACAGGGGCAGAGCCCATCGAGGAGGGACGCCAGTGGAATATTACCCGAAAGTCCCTGAGCCGTCTCCGATAACCCCTTCAACCTCGGTGGGGGCTGGAGTCTCATCCAGACACGTTGGTGTGCCTTTCTTAACAGCGGCACTACGCAATGAGCGCTTGCCTAAGGACTTTAAAGGGTCGCGCAAAGTGCCTAACTATACGACTAATTTATCCCCCAGAGGCCTGGATCGAGAGCTATGAGCTCACCATGAAGATGTTGGATGTCAGTGAGGCGGTCTGTGCAAAGTCCTTCATCATGATGTTGGAAGGACCGGCCCGTACATGGTTAAAGGGTCTGCCTCCCAATACCATTGCGTCCTGGGCCGAGTTGAAGGCACGGTTTATCAAAAATTTCCAAGGGACGTGCAAGCATCCTATGATGATTGTTGACCTCGACCATTGTGTGCAGCATGAGGATGAGTCGGCCCATCATTGGGTCCGGTGGGTTTTGACCGTCATTCATTCATCAGAAAATATCTCTGCGGCTCAAGCAGTCTTGATTCTGGAGAAAAATTGTCACTTCTTACCCCTTCAGTAGAAGCTTGGACGGTTAAAGCGTTCCTGTCAAGACATGGGTGAGCTCATGTCGGCCCTCACCAACTATGCAGACTCTGATACCACTAAGGATCCAGGTTCCGATGAGGAGAAGTCGGCTAAGGGTAAGAATAATGGTGGAGGCAAGGGCCAACAGCCGAATGGGGCAGGAAATAACAACCCGGGCAATGGAGGCAAGAGGAAGAACCTGGATGGTGGGTCAGATCTGGTAGCCAACACCAGCACTGGGAACAATCGTGTTAAGGGCAACGATGAGCCGCCTTTCGGTAAGGCTAAGACCCCCTTTAATATAGAGGCAATGCTCAACAAACCTTGCCCGGAGCACAGTCAACCCGACAAGCCATCCGGGCATGCTTGGAGGGATTATTATATCATGCGGGAGTTTCGGAACTATAGCCTTAATCAACATCATGGTAACAATAATTGACCGTCTTGCGGGTCAGGATCCGGCTCTCATGGGTCAGGCTTCGGTGGAGGCGGCTCAAGTTCAGGTTATTAGGGGCAAGGTAATCAAGGTGGTCACCATGAACAACCGGTAACGGTGGTCAACAGCACATCGACCAATCAGGGTATCAGAGTAACCTGAAGCAGCTTCATGGAGGCCAGTATCACGTTTTCACCACAAGTCTGGATAAACGGGATCAGAAGTTATACGAGAGGGCGGTTCATACCGCAACACCGGCTCTTCCACGATATTTGAAGTGGTCGGAGCAAACGATGTCATGGAGCAGGGAGGATCACCCACCACGGGTTGATAACCCGGGACACTTGGCACTTGTGGTGGCCCTCGGGTGGGAGGAAATAAATTCAACAAGGTACTGATGAACGGTGGCAGGAGCATAAACATCTTATACTATGACACCTTTCATCAGATGGAGCTGACTGACAAAGCTCTTAAGCCGTCATCTACGGTATTCCGTGGCTCATGTCGGGCAAGTCTGCTTATCCAGTAGGAAAGATTGCCCTCGAGGTGGTGTTTGGTGATGACAAGAATTACACGGGTGGAAACTTTGTGGTTCGAAGTAGTCAAAATTAAGAGCCCATATCCTACCCTGTTTTGGCGGTCGGCTTTCGCTAAATTTATCGCCAGACCCTGTTTTGTCTACTTGCAACTCAAGATGCCGGCTCTGAAAGGGACGATCACGGTGCATGGTGATCGAAAGGTTGCTCTTGAGTGTGAGGAAGGCGATGCTGCATATGCGGAGACAAGTTGTGCCGAGGCGGAGCTCAATTTTATACAGATAATGTTGACCCGGCTGATATGACTCCGTTGAAAAAGCCCAGCATAGGGTCTGAGCCGCCCCTGAAGTTTGTGGCAAAAGATACCAAGTTAGTGGATTTTGCTCCCGGTGACTCATCGAAGTAGTTCACGATCGGGGCTAATATGGACCCCGCATAGGAAAGCGCACTCATCGGGACATCTTTGCATGGAAACCTTCTGACATGCCGGGTGTACCGAGAGAATTCGCTGAGCACCACCTTAATGTGGATCCTAAGTTCAAGCCAGTCAAGCAATTTCTTCGTCGTTTCAATGAGGAGCGGCATAAAGCTATTGGGGAAGAGATAACCCGGCTCTTAGCAGCAGGGTTCATCGTGGAGGTGTTTCACCCGGAGTGGTTGGCTAATCCCGTGCTTGTACTTAAAAAGAACAAGACGTGGTGCATGTGTGTGGATTACACAGATCTCAACAAGGCTTGCCAAGTTGATCCATCTGCTCTCCCTCGTATTGACCAGATCATTGACGCCATGGTGGGTTGTGAGAGTTTATGTTTCCTGGATGCTTATTCGGGTTACCATCAGATCAAGATGGTAGTTAAAAACCAAGAGAAGACATCTTTCATCATGCCTTTTGGAGCTTTTTCCTATGTGTCCATGCCCTTTGGACTTAAAAGTGCATAGGCGACTTATCAACATTGTGTAAAAAAATGTCTTCATGATCAAATTGGGCGCAATGTTCATGCTTATGTGGATGATATTGTGGTCAAGTCAAGGAAGAAGGAGACTCTGCTTGACGATTTGAAGGAGACTTTCGATAATCTGCGGGTTTACAAGATGATGCTTAATCCGGCTAAATGTGTCTTTTGGTGTCCCTGCAGGAAAGCTCCTGGGTTTCTGGTCTTAGAAAGGGGGATCGAAGCTAACCCGAATAAAATAAAGACGATCACCTCATTGTCTAAGCCGGCGTGTGTTAATGATGTTCAACGCTTGGTGGGTCGTATCGCCGCTTTAAGCCGGTTCATAAGCCGCCTGGGCGAGAAGACTATCCCTTTATATCAGATTATGAAGAAGACAGATGATTTTGTCTGGAGTGATGTTGTCGATGATGCGTTTGAGGCGCTCAAAAAATAATTAGTTGAGCCGCCGGTTTTGGTTGCTCCTGTGGAGAAAGAGTCGTTGCTTCTGTATGTGGCGGCTAATAATAGGGCCGTCAGCGCGGTGGTTGTTGTAGAGCGCAAGGAGGAAGGGAAAGAGTATCCAGTCCAGAGGCCGGTTTATTATGTCAGCGAGGTTTCAATAGAATCCAAGCAAAGATGCCAACATTGGCAAAAACTGATATAAATGGGGTGTTCATGGCAAATCACAAACTGAGGCATTATTTCCTTGGACATCTGATCACGGTGGTTAACTCTGCTCCTCTGGGAGATATCATTCAAAATAGAGAAGCCGCTGGAAGAATTGCTAAGTGGGCACTAGAGCTTGGGCCTCTTAATTTGAGGTATGTGCCTCGAACAGCTGTCAAGTCTCAACTGTTGGTAGACTTCATAAATGACTGGACAGAGTGTCAAGCGCATGAGGAGAAGCCGGACAATACATACTGGACGATTCACTTTGATGGATCTAGACAGTTGGAAGGCTCGGGGGCTGGAGCTGTTTTAACTTCCCCTAGAGGTGACAAGTTCTGTTATGTGTTATGGTTAATGTTTCCTGTACTAAAAATGCAGCCGAGTATGAATCCTTACCTCATGGGATCCATGTGGCCTAGGAGATGAATCTGAGTTGGGTCAGATGCCTGGGCGACTCAGACCTTGTGGCCCAGCAAGTTTCAGGCACGTGGGATTCTAAGGACCCTCGTATGGCGGTTTATCGCCAGGCGGTTGACATCGTGGCCGGACACTTCAAGGATTATCAGGTGGATCATATTGATCATCGGAAGAACGAGGCAGCTGATGCATTGTCAAGACTTGGGTCTTAGCACAAGCCGGTGCTGCCTAATGTATTTCTGGACGTCTTGCATCATCCATCAGTTAAATTACCTTCTGAGGAGGATCTTGATGTACCTGACCCGGAGGGACAATTGGTGGCAGCTCTCCATGCTATTCCTGATTGGACGTTGCCTTATTTGACATATCTGACTCGTGGTGAGTTACCCGAGGACGAGACCTTGGCGCGACAAATCGTGAGGCGGTCCAGGTCCATGACTATCATCAATGGCGAGTTACACAGATGTAGTGTGACTGGTGTTTTTCAACGTTGCGTTTCCCAGGAGGAGGGCCAGGAAATTTTACATGAGATACACTACGGTGATTGTGGTCATCACGCTGGTTCAAAGTCCTTGGTGGTCAAGGCGTACCGACACAATTTCTTCTGGTTAACGGCTCATAAAGACGCAGAGGACATAGTTACCGAGTGCGGCGGGTGTCAAAAATTTGGACGACGTGCCCATGTGTTGGCTCACGAGCTGCGGATGATTCCAATCACCTGGCTGTTTGCAGTCTAGGGGGGTTGATATGGTTGGGCCCTTTAAGAGGTCTAAAGATAAGAAGACCCACCTTTTGGTGGCGTTGATAAGTTTACCAAGTGGGTTGAGGCGGAGCTGGTCAGGAAGTGCGATGCAGCCACGGCAGTTCAATTTGTCAAGAAGCTAATCTTTCGTTTTGGTTACCCTCACAGTATCATTACTGACAATGGTACAAATCTGTCCAAGGGGCTATGAAAGCATTCTGTGAAAGTGAACATATCCACCTTGATGTCTCCGTCGTGGCTCATCCGTAGTCCAATGGTCAGGCAGAATGTGCTAACCAAGAGATCTTGAGAGGGACAAAACCTCGACTTATTGTGTTGGAAATATGCCCTAGAGGCAATAAATAAAGTGTTTATTATTGTATTTCCTTGTTCATGATAATCGTTTATTGTCCATGCTATAATTGTATTAATTGGAAACATGGATACATGTGTGGATACATAGACAAACACAATGTCCCTAGTGTGTCTCTAGTGAACTAGCTCGTTGATCGAAAGATGGTTAAGGTTTCCTAGCCATGGACATGAGATGTCATTTGATAACAAGATCACATCATTAGGAGAATAATGTGATGGACAAGACCCAAACAACAAACGAAGCTTATGATCGTGTCAGTTTATTGCTACTGTTTTCTGCATGTCAAGTATATGTTCCTATGACCATGAGATCATGCAACTCACAGATATCGGAGGAGTACCTTGTGTGTATCAAACATCGCAACATAATTGGGTGACTATAAAGGTGCTCTACAGGTGTCTCCGAGGGTGTCTGTTGAGTTGGCATGGATCAAGACTGGGATTTGTTACTCCGTGTGACGGAGAGGTATCTCAGGGCCCACTTCGTAATACAACATCACAATAAGCCTTGCAAGCAATATGACTAAGTGTTAGTTGCGAGATCTTGTATTACGGAACGAGTAAAGAGACTTGCCAGTAACGAGGTTGAACTAGGTATGGAGATACCGACGATCGAATCTCGGGCAAGTAACATACCGAAGAACAAAGGGAACATCATACGGGATTAACTGAATCCTTGACATAGAGGTTCGACCGATAAAGATCTTCGTAGAATATGTAGGAACCAATGTGGACATCTAGGTCCCGCCATTGGTTATTGACCGTAGAGGTGTCTCGGTCATGTCTACATAGTTCTCGAACTCGCAGGGTCTGCACACTTAAGGTTTGGTGACGTTTCGGTAGTATAGAGTTGTGTATGGTGGTGACCGAAGTTTGTTCGGAGTCGCGGATGAGATCCCGGACGTCACGAGGAGCTCCGGAATGGTCCGGAGGTAAAGATTTCATATATAGGAAGTCCTGTTTTGGTCGCTGGAAAAGTTCCGGGCTTATCGGTAGTGTACCGGGTGTGCCGGTAGTGTACCGGGAGACCTCCGGGAGGGGTATTTCGACCCAAGAGGCTTCATGGGCTGTGGGAGAGTGAATATCAGCCCTTAGTGGGCTGGTGGAAACTCCCACACAAGGCCCATGTGGCTGGAGAAGAAAACCCAAAAGGAAAAAGGTGGAAAAAGGCAAAAAGGGAAGAAAAAAAGGATGAATCCTAATCCTACTAGGAGTGGAGGAGGTGGACTCCTCCTCTCCTAGTTCGGCCGAAGCCTAGGAGGCTTGGAGGCCAAGATGCCTCCTCTCCTCCTCTCCTCCTATATATACTAGTGGATTTCTAGGGTTTTGCACTCGATTTTTCAGCCACGTGCAAACCCTAATCTCTAGTGCATAGTTTCTCCTCTAGATCGGTTTTCTGCAGTGCTTAGGCGAAGCCCTGTCGGAATTGCTCCACCACCATCGCCGGAGCGCCGTCAGGCTGCCGGAGAACTCTTCTTCCTCTCCACTCCTTCTTGCTGGATCAAGACGGTGGAGATCGTCATCAAGCTATACGTGTGCTGAACGCGGAGGTGTCGTCCGTTCGGTGCTAGATCGGAAGGATTGTGATCAAGTTCGTGAGACGGATCGTGATCAAGTTGGTGAGACGGATCATGATCGGATCGCGGGACCGATCGTGATTGGATCGCGGGATGGATCGTGATTGGATCGTGGGACGCACGACGATTTGCATCGCGAAGACGTTCGACTACACCAACCGCGTTTCTTAACGCTTCCCGCTTAGCGATCTACAAGGGTATGTAGATCCACTCTCCCTCTCATAGATGCTCATCACCATGGATAGATCTTCGTGTGCGTAGGAAATTTTTTGTTTCCCATGCAACGTTCTCCAACAGTGGCATCATGAGCTAGGTCTATGTGTAGATGAGATATCGAGTAGAACACAAAAGGTTTGTGGGCGTTGATGCTTAGATTGCTTCCTCCCTTGGTCGGATTTTGGTTCAGCGGTATTGTGAGATGAAGCGTCCCGGACCAACGTTACTCGTACGCTTACGAGAGATCAGTTCCCTTGATGCAACTTGTTGCCTAGATGGCTTGCGGGTGACAGTTTCTCTCACTTTAGTTGGATCGGATTCGACAAAGGCGGTTCTTGAGAAGGTTGAAAAGCAAATTATGTATCACCGTTGTGGTTTATGCGTAGGTGAGAATTGTTCTTGCTAGAAACCCGTAGCAGCCACGTAAAACATGCAACAACAATTAGAGGACGTCTAACTTGTTTTTGCAGGGTATGTTGTGATGTGATATGCCTATTACATGATGTGATATATGTGATGTATAAGATGATCATGTGATGTATAAAATTTCACGACTTGCATGTCGATGAGTACGGCAACCGGCAGGAGCCATAGGGTTGTCTTTAATTATTGTATGACCTGCGTGTCAATCATTAAGCGCTATGTAATGCTTTACTTTATCGCTAAACGGTAGCAATAGTAGTAGAAGCATGCAGGGCGTGACAACCTCGATGGAGACACATTGATGGAGATCAAGATGATGGAGATCATAGTGTCGTGCCGGTGACGATGAAGATCATGCCGGTGCTTTCAAGATGGAGATCTAAATCACAAGTTCATGGCCATATCATGTCACTTATGAATTGCATGTGATGTTAATCCTTTTATGCACCTTGTTATGCTTAGTACGACGGTAGCATTATAAGGTGATCCCTCACTTAAATTTCAAGATAAAATTGGGTTCTCCTCGAGTGTGCACCGTTGCGAAAGTTCGTCGTGTTGAGACACCACGTGATGATCGGGTGTGATAGACTGTATGTTCACATACAACGGGTGCAAGCCAGTGTTGCACGCGCAAAACACTCGGGTTAAACTTGACGAGCCTACCATGTACAGACATGTCCTCGGAACACAAGAGACTGAAAGGTCGAACATGAGTCATATAGTAGATATGATCGACATAATGATGTTCACCATTGAAGCCACCTCAACTCACGTGATGATCAGACTTGAGTTGGTGGATTTGGATCATGTGACACTCAGATGACCTGAGGGATGTCAATTTGAGTGGGAGCTTTAGTAATTTGATTAACTAAACTCATTATCTTGAACAATAGTCTAAGTGAACTTTGCATATTTATGTTCTAGATCAATGGCTCGCGCAGTAGCACCCCTGAATTTTAATGCGTTCCTAGAGAAAGCTAAACTGAAAGATGATGGAAGTAACTTTGTTAACTGGGCCCGTAATCTGAGGATTATCCTCACGGCTTCCCAGAAATCATATGTCCTTGATGCACCGCTTGGTGACCAACCAGAAGACATGACCTTCGAAGACGTTAAGAATGCTTGGGAGGCACGTACTGGAGATTACTCAATAGTTTAGTGTGAAATATTGTATGGCTTAGAACCAGGACTTCAAAGATGTTTTGAACGTCATGGAGCATATGAGATGTTCCAGGAGTTGAAGTTTATCTTTCAGAAGAACGTCCGGATCGAGAGGTATGAAACCTCTGATAAGTTCTATGCTTGCAAGATGGAGGAGAACGGGTCTATCAGTGAACATATACTCAGAATGTCTGGGTATTCAACTCATCTAGCGGAGTTAGGAATTGCCCTTCCGCTAGAGGCGATCACTGACAGAGTTCTTCAATCACTGCCACCTAGTTACAAGAGCTTTGTGATGAACTATAACATGCACAGGATGAACAAGTTAGTCGCCGAGCTGTTTGCGATGCTAAAAGTCGCTGAGTCTGAAATCCAGAAAGAACATCAAGTGTTGATGGTCAATAAAACCACTAGTTTCAAGAAAAATGGCAAAGTCAAGGGCAAGGGCAAGAAGGGTAAAACCAAGAAGGATGGCAAAGCAGTTGCTACTCCTGCAAAGAAGCCCAAGCATGGACCTAAGCCAGAAACTGAGTGCTTTCATTGCAAAGGAACTGGTCACTAGAAGCGGAACTGCCCCAAGTACCTGGCTGACAAGAAGGCGGCCAACGACAAACAAGGTATATATGATATACATGTTATTGATGTGTACCTTACTAGCTCTCGTAGTAGTGCCTGGGTATTTGATACTGGTTCGGTTGCTCACATTTGCAACTCAAAGTAGGAACTACAGAATAAATGAAGGCTGGCAAAGGACGAAGTGACGATGCGCGTGGGAAATGGTTCCAAGGTTGATGTGATCGCTGTCGGCACGCTCTCTCTTCGATTACCATCGGGATTAGTGATGAACCTGAATAATTGTTATTTAGTGCCTGCGTTAAGCATGAACATTATATCTGGATCTTGTTTATTGCGAGACGGTTACTCATTTAAATCAGAGAATAAAGGTTGTTCTATTTATATGAGTAATATCTTTTATGGTCATGCACCCAATGTTAGGGGTTTATTCATACTGAATCTTGATAGTGATGACACACATGTTCATAACATTGATGCCAAAAGATGTAGATTTGATAATGATAGTACCACTTTCTTGTGGCACTGCCGTTTAGGTCATATTGGTGTAAAACGCATGAGGAAGGTCCATGCTGATGGACTTCTGGAGTCACTTGATTTTGAATCACTTGACACATGTGAACCATGCCTCATGGGCAAGATGACTAAAACGCCGTTCTCTGGAACAATGGAACGGGCGAGTAACTTATTGGAAATCATACATACTGATGTGTGTGGTCCAATGAATGTTATAGCGCGTGGTGGATATCGTTATTTTCTCACCTTCACCGATGACTTAAGTAGATATGGGTATATTTACAAAATGAAACACAAGTCTGAAACGTTTGAAACGTTCAAGCAATTTCAGAGTGAAGTTGAGAATCATCATAACAAGAAGATTAAGTTCTTGCGATCTGATCGAGGAGGTGAATATCTGAGTTATGATTTTGGCAGTCACTTAAGACAGTGTGGAATTGTTTCACGGTTGACACCGCCCGGAACACCACAGCGTAATGGTGTGTCCGAACGTTGTAATCGAACCTTATTAGATATGGTGCGTTCTATGATGTCTCTTGCTGATTTGCCGCTATCATTTTGGGGTTATGCATTAGAGACAGCTGCATTCACTTTAAATAGGGCACCATCAAAATCCGTTGAGACGACGCCATATGAACTGTGGTTTGGCAAGAAGCCAAAGTTGTCGTTTCTTAAAGTTTGGGGATGTGATGCTTATGTCAAAAAGCTTCAGCCTGAACCGAAAGCGGAGAAGTGCGTCTTCATAGGATACCCGAGAGAGACAGTCGGGTATACCTTCTATCTCAGATCTGAAGGCAAAGTGTTTGTCGCTAAAAACGGAACATTTCTTAAGAAAGAGTTTTTCTCGAAAGAATTGAGTGGGAGGAAAATAGAGCTTGATGAGGTTACTGAACCTTTACTTCAACCAGAAAGTAGCGCAGCGCAGAAGGATGTTTCTGTGGAACCTACAATGGTAGAAGAGGAAGTTAATGATGATGATCATGAAGCTTCGGATCAAGCTGTTGTTGAACCTCGTAGGTCGATAAGGCCGCGTACTACCCCTGAGTGGTACGGCAACCCTGTCTTGGAGGTCATGTTGTTGGACAACAATGAACCTACGAGCTATGGAGGAGCAGTGATGGGCCCGGATTCTGAGAAATGGTTAGAGGCCATGAAATCCAAGATGGGATCCATGTATGGAAACAAAGTATGGACTTTGGAAGTATTACCCGAGGCAAAAGGCCATTCAGAACAAATGGATCTTTAAAAAGAAGACAGACGCGGACGGTAATGTCACTGTCTATAAATCTCGACTTTTGGCAAAGGGTTTTTCACAAGTTCAAGGAGTTGACTACGATGAGACTTTCTCACCCGTAGCGATGCTTAAGTCTGTCAGAATCATGTTAGCAATAGCTGCTTATTTTGACTATGAAATTTGGCAGATGGATGTCAAAACAGCGTTCCTCAACGGTTTCCTTGAGGAAGAGTTGTATATGATGCAACCCGAAGGTTTTGTCGATCCAGAGAATGCTGACAAAGTTTGCAAACTCTAGCGATCCATTTATGGACTGGTGCAAGCATCTCGGAGTTGGAATAAGCGCTTTGATGAGGTGATCAAAGCGTTTGAGTTTATACAAGTTTACGGAGAAGCTTGTATTTACAAGAAAGTGAGTGGGAGCTCTATAGTGTTTCTAGTATTATATGTGGATTACATATTGCTGATTGGAAACAATATAGAAATGCTGGAAAGCGTGAAGGAATATTTGAACAAGAGTTTTTCAATGAAGGACCTAGGAGAAGCTGCTTTCATATTAGGCATTAAGATCTATAGAGATAGATCGAGACGCTTAATAGCACTTTCACAGAGCACATACCTTGATAAAGTTTTGAAGAAGTTCAAAATGGAACAGTCCAAGAAGGGGTTCTTGCCTGTGTTACAAGGTGTGAAGTTGAGTAAGACTCAATGTCCAGTAACTGCAGAAGATAGAGAAAAGATGAGTGTCATGCCCTATGCTTCAGCCATAGGCTCTATCATGTATGCAATGCTGTGCACAAGACCCGATGTCAGCCTTGCCATAAGTATGGCCGGAAGGTTTCAAAGTGATCCTAGAATGGAGCACTGGCAAGCGGTCAAGAATATCCTTAAGTACCTGAAAAGGACTAAGGAAATGTTTCTCGTTTATGGAGGTGATGAAGAGCTCGTCATAAAGGGTTACATCGATGCAAGCTTTGACACTGATCCGGATGACTCTAAGTTGCAAACCGGATACGTATTTATTCTTAACGGGGGAGCGGTAAGCTGGTGTAGTTTCAAGCAAAGCGTGGTAGCTGATTCTAAGTGCGAAGCAGAATACATCGCAGCCTTGGAGCCGGCGAAGGAAGGTGTCTGGATGAAGCAGTTCATGACAGATCTTGGAGTAGTGCCCAGTGCACTGAACCCAATGAACCTGTTCTGTGACAACACTGGTGCCATTGCTCTGGCCAAGTAACCAAGGTTTCACAAGAGGACCAGACACATAAAGAGACGCTTCAACTCCATCCGCGATTACATCGAGGAGATGGACATAAATATTTGCAAAGTGCACACGGATCTGAATGTTGCAGAACCATTGACTAAACCTCTTCCAAGGGCTAAACATGATCAACACCAGAACTTCATGGGTGTTCGATTCATTCCAATGTAAATCACATAGTGATGTGAACTAGATTATTGACTCTAGTGCAAGTGGGAGACTGTTGGAAATATGTATGGTGGTGACCGAAGTTTGTTCGAAGTCTCGGATGAGATCCCGGATGTCACGAGGAGCTCCGGAATGGTCCGGAGGTGAAGATTCATATATAGGAAGTCTTGTTTTGGTCGCCGGAAAAGTTCTGGGCTTATCGGTAGTGTACCGGGAGTGCCGGTAGTGTACCGGGAGACCATCGGGAGGGGTATTTCGACCCAAGAGGCTGCATGGGCTGTGGGAGAGTGAATATCATCCCTTAGTGGGCTGGTGGAAACTCCCACACAAGGCCCATGTGGCTGGAGAAGAAAACCCAAAAGGAAAAAGGTGGAAAAAGGGAAAAAGGGAAAAAGGGAAAAAAAGGATGAATCCTAATCCTACTAGGAGTGGAGGAGGTGGACTCCTCCTCTCCTAGTTCGGCCAAAGCCTAGGAGGCTTGGAGGCCAAGATTCCTCCTCTCCTCCTCTCCTCCTATATATACTAGTGGATTTCTAGGGTTTTGCACTTGATTTTTCAGCCACGTGCAAACCCTAATCTCTAGTGCATAGTTTCTCCTCTAGATCGGTTTTCTGCACTGCTTAGGCGAAGCCCTGCCGGAATTGCTCCACCACCATCGCCGGAGCATCGTCAGGCTGCCGGAGAACTCTTGTTCCTCTCCACTCCTTCTTGCTGGATCAAGACGGTGGAGATCGTCATCAAGCTGTACGTGTGCTGAACGCGGAGGTGCAGTCCGTTCGGTGCTAGATCGGAAGGATCGTGATCAAGTTCGTGAGACGGATCGTGATCAAGTTTGTGGGACAGATCGTGATAGGATCGCGGGACGGATCGTGATTGGATCGCAGGATGGATCGTGATTGGATCGCAGGATGCACGACGATTTGGATTGCGAAGATGTTCGACTACACCAACCGCGTTTCTTAACGCTTCCCGCTTAGCGATCTACAAGGTTATGTAGATCCACTCTCCCTCTCGTAGATGCTCATCACCATGGATATATCTTCATGTGCATAGGAAAATATTTGTTTCCCATGCAACGTTCTCCAACATATGGTTCCTTTGGAGAGAATGTCGGGTTGTTGGATGGAGGAGTTACCTTCATTTCTTTGGAGTATTAGAACCATCCCCAATAGGTCAATAGGCTATACACCTTTTTTCATGGTTTATGGTGTGGAAACTGTTCTCCCAAGTGATATCCGCCATGATTCGCCTAGGGTGGCGGTTTATGTTGAAGCTGATAACGAGACGGTGCATCAGGACGCACTAGATGCTTTAGATGAGGAGCGCGATCTTGCAGCAGCACGATCGGCGATTTATCAGCAAGATCTGCGTCGCTATCATAGCTGCAGAGTGATACGTCTCCAACGTATCTATAATTTATGAAGTATTCATGCCATGTTTACAATAATTCTATATGATTTTATTAGAACTAACCCGGACTGGCATTGTTTTTAGCAAAACTACCATGGTGTCGTCTTTTGTGCATAAATAAAAGTTCTCGGAATGGGCTGAAAATTTAGTATGATTTTTTGTGGACCAAAAGAGACCATCGAAGCATTAGAGTTGGGCCAGAAGAGCCACGAGGAGGTCACAAGCCTGCCAGGCGCGGCCACCCCCCTAGCCGCGCCTAGCAGGCTTGTCACCGCCTCATGGCACCCCTTGACGTGATTCCAACGCCAAAAACTCCCATAAAATAGAAACCTCCGAAAAGAAACCTAGATCGGGAGTTCCGCCACCGCAAACCTCCAGATCCACAAACCAATCGGGAGCTCGTTCCGGCACCCTGTCGGAGGGGGAAACCATCACCAGAGGCCATCTTCATCATCCCGACGCTCTCCGTGACGAGGAGGGAGTAGTTCACCCTCGGGGCTGAGGGTATGAACCAGTAGCTATGTGTTTGCTCTCTTTCTCTCTCTCTCGTGTTCTTGAGATGGCACGATCCTTATGTACCACGAGCTTTATTGATATAGATGAATCATATGGAGTTTTCCCCTCTCTATCTTGTTGTGATGAATTGAGTTTTCCCTTTGAAGTTTTCTTATCGGATTGAGTATTTAAGGATTTGAGAACACTTGATGTATGTCTTGCGATGGTATATCCGCTATGATAATGGGATGTTCTATTGATCCACTTGATGTATGTTTTGGTGATCAACTTGCGGGTTCCGTGACCTTGGGAATCTATGCATAGGGGTTGGCACACGTTTTTGTCTTGACTTTCCAATCGAAACTTTGGGGCACTCTTTGAAGTTCTTTGTGTTGGATTGAATATGATGAATCTAAATTATGTGATGCACATCGTATAATCAAGCCCATGGGTACTTGTGGTGACATTGGAGTATCTAGGTAACATTAGGGTGTTGGTTGGTGTGTATCTTAAGGTCTTATTTTAGTACGAACTCTAGGGCTGTCCATGACACTTATAGGGATATCTCATAAGATTGATCAGAAAAGATAACTTTGAGGTGGTTTAGTACCCCTACAATAATTTCTTCGTTAGTTCTCCGCTATTTGTGACTTTGGAATGAACTCTTTGTCGCACGAGAGGCATTTACATATGATTCAACTATGTCATTATTGTTGAAAGAAATTGCACTAGTGAAAGTATGGACCCTAGGCCTTGTTTCCAAACATTTATACAATGTTTTGCTCGCTGTTCATTATTTATTACCTTGTTGTTTTTATATTTTCAGATTACAAAAACCTATATCTACCATCCATATTGCACTTGTATCACCATCTCTTCGCCGAACTAGTGCACCTATACAATTTACCATTGTATTGGTGTGTTGGGGACACAAGAGACTCTTTGTTATTTGGTTTGCAGGTTCTTTGAGAGAGACCATCTTCATCCTACACCTCCCATGGATTGATAAACCTTAAGTCATCCACTTGAGGGAAAATTGCCACTGTCCTACAAAACTCTGCAGTTAGAGGCCCAACACGAGTCTACAAGAAGAAGGTTGTGTAGTAGACATCACAAAGTCAAGACCCGGACGTTCCAAGAAGGCTACTTGGTGCTACGTCTAATTCAAGACCATACAGATACGCATAAGTTATCTCCCCCTTGGGAAGGACCTTTCATGGTCAGCAAGAATCTGAATAATGGGTCATATTACCTTATTGATATACGGGAGAGCGACGAGTCACGCACTTCCGGACAAGAGACCAGCAGGCCGTGGAATATTGCTCATCTCTGGCCTTACTATACTTGAGTCATTGACTCTCATCAATGTACATAAATCTATCATTGTATATACCTTTTTAATATAATAAAGTTGGCATCCCCACAATTCGCAGTCTCTGCCGTTTTCGTTTAACAAGTTTGTGCAAAAGAGTTGATCATTCAACAGGTCACTTGGGGGCTTCCAACCCACTGGTTTTAGCTTTCATACCCTCTTTACCGGCTTCTACACCATATTTGCGTTAAACCTGCCTATTTGCAACTTGCCACTCCACCATGTGACCCATGAACTCTTACATGTTAATCTCGAAATAAAGACCCTGAACTGGTCAAGACTCTTGACAGTCAATCTTGCAATGAGACCCTGTACTGGTTAAGGTTAAAATGGCGGCTTATGTCACGAGAGTGCCGGCTTATAGAAAGCTAGGATAAACTTGCCCGCCTGTTGTAGTCTCTCCTCTACGTGGCCTGCTCGTACTCTTAAACAGACAATCTTTTTAAGACCCTGAACTGTTTAAGGTTAAAACGACGGATTTATGTTATGTGAGAGCCGGCTTACGGTTTTGGGGGGTACTCATGCCCTGTTGTAATCTCTCCACTATATGGCTCGTTTGTACTCTTAACAGTCAATCTTTTTAAAGACCCTGAACTGGTTAAGGTTAAAACGACCAATCTATCCATGTGAGAGCCGGCTTATGAGGTTTTGTGCAGTCATGCCTAAGTTTTTGAAAACAAGAAAGCTTGAGTTTTTTCTCATGAGTAAAACAAGAGTTAACCTCTTTGGGTTGTGCCTTCAAAGCCGCCTAAAACAATGATAGAGAATATATACATATATTTTCTATCTTGTTATTTTGCAGGTCTTGTCTTTCATGATAAGCCACCACCAAGCATCAGGAAGTATGATCATGGTGAAATAAATAGAGGATGGATAAGTATAAAGGTTGTTCAAACTCCAAACGTGCACGAAGGCGTGACCAAGGCAAACCGTTTTTACTACTGCTATTGCAAGGCTATCTAAGAGCCCAAAATCTGCGTACTTGAGTTTTTGCAAAAATTATAACCCGGCAAATTGATAGGGACGGGTTACCTTTATATGGGGCTAACTCCTTACTTAACTCGTCGATGGGTCATCTTGCATCGGGTCTTCGGTCTCCTGGATCTGAAGTTTGTCCACATCCCAGTTGCAATTTTTTAAGGCCTCAAATTCGGCTTCGTCATGAAAGATTGGAGATGGGTCAACATCGGGGGCAAAGAGGTGCTTATGGGAATTGAGGAATCAAGTTCTTTGCTTCAAAGGTGGGCCCTCAAACTCGCTTGTTATTCTCAGCATAGGCTGCCTGATATGAAGACAAGTCGGTTTCTGGGGCCAGCCGACTTGCCAGTATTCATGATGCCTTCATGCAACGGGCATAGTCTTCTTGAGTGAACTCCAAGTCGTCATCCTTCAGCTAAGGAAATCCTTCCATCATTTCTGCTGGGTTAAGCTCGGGAGCATAAGCCAGCGACCGGCTCAAAGCGGCCATTGCGCCTTTATGAGCGGCCGGTCTCTTCAGTTCCTCTAGCTATTTAGGTATGGTGGAGAGGCACTCCAGCACACCTTTGATAAACTTTGGCACGTGTTTTTCACCCATAACATCCCTGATTGTAAAAAGGCTTCTAGCATATAGCTGCTCAGTGAGTGAATATAAAGCTTTCGGCTTTACAAGGCTGTCGTTTGAAAGATGACGAGTTCATTGACCTACACATAGTCAAATCTTATAAGCCGCCTGCGGAGAGGCGATTCATACAGCCAGAGTGTAACTCATCAGCAGTAAGCTTCTCTGGGTTAGGAAGATCAAATATAATCGTCTCCCTCTCAGGTGAAGCTGCCTCATCTTTGCTGGTATGCTTGGTCAGCACAATAGAAGGAGCTGGAGATTTATAAGACGCCCTAGTGACGGTAACTTCTTCATGAGAAATCACGTCTTGAGCTACTGGCTGAGGGTTGGGCGGCTGAGGGTCAGCCTCCAGATGAACATCAGGAGTCACAATATCAACATCCATCGTCTCACTAGGCTGGGGAGTTTCATTGCGGGCGCCTTGATCCGTTTCAGGTGGCCCGCCGGGAGCTTTAGAATTGTCAACCTTTGGATTGTCCGGCTCGGGGGCTTCAGGATGGACGGTTGATTCGCCTATCGCCTACCTTTCTCCTCTTAGCTTGAGCCTTGTGAACAAGGTTTGCATTATGAGTCATATGTAAGGACAGAGTATTAACAAACAGTTTTGGGATGCAAACAAGCTTACCCCGGGTTCATAACAAGATCAGGTAACTTTAAGGCGGTTGAGTCGCCAGAAGAAGGAGGTGTCTCCTGAAAAATAAAAATTGGCAAATGTGAGTAAGTTACAACAAGAGTTTCAATGTACAGAGGAAATGAGGGCTTAGACCATGAAATACCTCGGTAGGACACTTCTGAGAAGCCGGAGTGTCACGTAAGCCGGATGATAAGGCATCAGAGCCACCGCTCCGAGTCTGTTATCTGTTGTCACCTTGCTGTTTCTTCAAAACAAAGTCGGGATCCAAGTGAGCAAAAGGGTGTGAACGTTTTACCTTCTGGATAGCCCGTCGTATTTTCTTTATTGGTAAAGGTTCTGAATCAGAGGAGACAATAGTTACCTCTACAGCATCAGCATGGCTTACCTCCACTTCCTCCTGAGAGTAATCAGTGTCAATGAGTTGCATAAGGAGAAGGCCCATAGTCAAGTTCTACATCCGAGTCATCAAGCTCGAGTAGGTCTTGGGCAGCTGTTTCTTCTTACGACCCGAAGCACGGGCTTTCCCGGCTTTGTTTTTCTTCTTGGAGGCTGCAGTTGGTCTCTTCTTCCAGAAGGGGGATTTAGGCTGCATATAAGTCACAGAAGGATTAGAAGAGAATATGAAATATTAAAATCAGAGGAAATAAACAGCTCAATCAAAAGGATTTTTACCTCTAGAGATGGGTTATCAACATAAAAGGGGTTCAACCCGGTCTTGTTGCAAGCTTCGTGAGGTTCTCCGAGAAGGGACTTAACAATTCAGTTAAGATCTTTTCCCGTCACAGGAGTCTGGTTGAAGCGCTGGGGGTCGTCAACTTGACTGGTATACTTGCACATTAGTATGCTGCACCGGCTCAGCATTAAAATTCTCCAAGAGACCCAGCAGCGGGTGATACGTCCCCAACGTATCTATATTTTTTTATTGTTCCATGCTATTATATTATCTGTTTTGGATGTTTTATATGCATTTATATGCTATTTTATATTATTTTTGGGACTAACCTATTAATCTAGAGCCTAGTGCCAGTTTCTGTTTTTTCCTTGTTTTTGAGAATTGTAGATAAGGAATATTAAACGGAGTCCAAACGGAATAAAATCTTCGGAATAATTTGTCTTGGACCGAAAGCAAACCAGGAGACTTGGAGATGAAGTGGGGAGAGCCACCGTGGGGCCACAAGCCCTAGGGGCGTGCCCCCCAGGCTTGTGGGCCCACGATAGCTCTCCTAACCCTATTTCTCGGCCTATAAATTCCAGAATATTCCCTGTATATCAGAATGAGCCAGAAAAACACCTTTCCGCCGCCAGAAGCCTCTGTTCTCGAGAGATCCAATCTAGGAGCCTTTTCCGATAATCTGCCGGAGGTGGATTCGATCACGGAGGGCATCTACATCAACTCCATTGCCCTTCCGGTGATGCATGAGTAGTTCACCACAGACCTTCAGGTCCATAGCTAGTAGCTAGATGGCTTTTTCTCTCTCTTTGCTCTTCAATACCATGTTCTTCATGGAGATCTATCCGATGTAATACTCTTTTGCGATGTATTTGTCGAGATCCAATGAACTGTGGGTTTATGTTCAGATTATCTATGAATATTATTTGAGTCTTTTCTGAGTTCTTATATGCATGATTTCATATCTTTGCAAGTCTCTTCGAGTTATTGGTTTGGTTTGGCCAACTAGATTGGTAATTCTCGCAATAGGAGTAGTGCTTAGTTTTGGGTTCAATCTTGCGGTGTCCTCACCCAATGACAAAGTAGGGGTAGTGTTGGGGATATAACCCCGTGGTAAGACCCGCCTAGGTGGGGCCGGGTCATACCTGGCGGCTCATAATCAAGACCAGTGAGGCGGGCCGAAAGACGTAGGCCTGGCTGTATGGCATCTTACCAAGATGGGCCAAAACGAAGGCCCAGATAGAAGATGGTATGAAGACTTGGGCGGTTAAGCCGCCCGGAGACGATTTGCCCAAGATGGCAAGGCGACTTAGAGACAAGATTGTCTACGTTCTAAGAGTCGGTGTAGGACTCGTGTAACCCTGGGCCTCGACCTCCTATATAAAGCGAGACCCCGGGGCGGCTTAGACAGAAACCAATCAATCGAGAACTAGGTCAAGAGAATCCACTCCCTTGTAATCGATAGTCCAATCAATACAACACAAGCAGGGCGTAGGCTTTTACCTCTTCTTGAGGGGTCGAACCTGGGTAAACTCGTGTACCTCTTCTCAACCAACCCCTTTGAGTCCATCACCTTAGCGATGGCCTCAGACTTAAGTCTTTGGACATCTACCGTGACAAAACCATGACAGTTGGCGCCCACCGTGGGGCTAGCGCTCAATGGTGTTGAGTTCTCAAAGGGCTCTCTCCCAGGGGTCAAGGGATACACTATTGGCAGGATGAACAAGAGTCGCCGTGGCCGGGTCTACATCGACGACGTCGGCTGGGGCCCCGAGGCTGACTCTATCGAGTATGGTTTCCGGATCCCTTCGGCGGAATCCACATATTCATCGGTAAGATCGGCGGATCTGAACCCGGGCCGGACGTCTGCACTGACATCGTCGAGCCGGCCCGGCACGCGCAACCCGCCCGACACATGCAATCCGCCCGTGCTGACCCGACCAGGAAGCATGTCTTCATCGGCTTCACTCAGGGCATGGATCTTGTAGGTTCTATGTCGCAGGAAACTCTCATATGCTCGAAGGATGGATCTTCGAGCAAAGGGACAGAATCAATTTACCAGCTTCACGATGGAGGGATCGGGGGCTCTGTTGAGCCTTACCTCGAGTCAGAATATCACGAGCCGGAGAATTATGAGCCGCCGAACCGTGTTGCCATTTTCATGGCAGGTTCAGCACCAGCCCCGAGCAGCATAGCCATCGGCGCAGCAGGATCGGGGGCTGGTAGGCCGCCGGCTCAGGTTCTTATAGATATGATGAACGATCTTACAACCCTGATGGCCACTGAGGTCACAGTTGAAAATCAAATGGCCTGGAACACGGAAATCGCGAGGCTGAAAGACCAGATGACCAAGGTCCAACAGGAGATCAAAGCGCTGAAGGATCAAATGGAGGCAGAGGTGGAGCGCCTTAGGGCGGATGCTTTCCGCCTTGAGCTAGAACAGCAGTCTGCGGTGGCAGTTCAGGGGATGAGGCATCAGTCCCGCTTGCTGGATCAGTACGAGGCCAGAAACCTTTTCAACACGCTAGGAACGAGACGAACAGCGAAAGTACCCGAAGGCCGGCCAGTGGTTCAGCAGCTTAACCCGCCCCAATGGAACTAGACCTCACCAATGTCTTTCCCAACGCCGGCGGGTCATTATTCCAACCCGGCGGAAAACATGGTGGCGGCAGCAATCCGGCTTGGTACAATCCCTATCTCGGACGAGGCACCTTTCGCAGAGGAGGTGCGGAACGCTATTGGATACCAGCAGACGACGATGGCCCAACAGGAGAAGTACACTTATAGCCGGAGTCGTGTACATTCAACCCCCATCCCAGGCTGCAGCTACAGTCAGTGCTATGAATCACCGATGGTTTCTAGCAATGATCAACACCGGAACCCTCCGCGATTTGACCGGGCGGCTCTGGATGCTCAGGCACTAGTGGATCGGGCGAGAGCACAGCGAGGGGCTGCGGCTCTGGCAGCGGCGGCTCATCAAGAACCCGCAGACGTGCCTTCCACCTCGGTAGGAGCAGGAATAACCTCCAGGGCTATGGGAGTGCCATGCTTAGCCCTGGCTTTGCGGAATGAGCAGCTGCCGAAGGATTTCAAGGGCCCTCACAAGGTCCCCAAATTATACTGCTGACCTACCCCCGGAAGCTTGGATTGAAAGCTATGAGCTAGCCATGGAGATGTTAGACCTCAATGATGCAGTATGTGCCAAGTATTTCATCATGATGCTTGAAGGACTGGCTCGCATGTGGCTGAAGGGCTTGCCACCCAACACCATTAATTCCTGGGTTGATCTAAAGACGAAGTTCATCAAGAATTTCCATGGAACGTGCAAGCATCCCATGACGATTGTGGATTTGGATCATTGTGTGCAACAAGAGGACGAATCGGCTCATCATTGGGTCCGGCAGGTCTCAACTATCATCCACTCGTCTGAGCAGATTACAGCGGCTCAAGCGGTTTTGATTCTGGAAAAGAATTGTCACTTTACGCCTCTAAAGCAGAAGCTTGGCCGGCTCAAGCGCTCGTGTCAAGACATGAGGGAGCGCATGGCGGCTCTCACCAAGTACGCCGACTCTGACAGCACGAAAGACCCAGGCTCTGATGAGGAGAAATCAGGTCAGGGAAAGAAGAATAACAATGGTAAGGGTGCGGCTGGCAGCGGCAACCATGGCAAGAGGAAGAATCCGGACGGCGGTCAGAATTGGTGACAAACACCAACGCCAGGAACAATCGTGCTAAGGGCAATGGGAACTTCAGGAAGCCCTTTAATAAGGGTAAAACTCCTTTCAACCTCGAAGAGATGCTCAATAAACCTTGTCCGGAGCATAGCCGGCCCGATAGGGCGGCGGGCCATACATGAAGGAACCGCCACATTATGCGGCAGTTTCGGGATTACAGCTTGCGGCAGCATCATAACAACGGCGGTGGCCCGCCAGGCGGCTCAGGGCCAGGCGGCTCAGGAGCTGGCCTTGGTGCTGGCGGCTCAGGATCCAGCTATCAGGGTTAGGGCAATCAAGGAGGTCATCAGCAGCAATCTGGTGGCAGTAATCAGCAGCAGAATAACGAGTCTGGGTATCAGAGTAGTCCGAAGCAGCTCAGCACGGGTCAATATCATGTTTTTACAACCTGCCTTGACAAGCGAGACCAGAAGGTGTGCAAGCAGGCGGTTAATGCGGTCATGCCGCCTCTCCCGCAATACTTGAAGTGGTGTGAGTACGACATAACTTGGAGTAGAGAGGATCACCCGTCGCGGGTTGACAACCCGAGGCAGCTGGCTTTAGTAGTTGCCCCCTAGGTGGGAGGATATGTGTTTACTAAGGTACTTATGGATGGCGGAAGCAACATTAATATCATGTACTACGACACTTTCCGTCGGATTAATTCGCTTGATAAGGATCTTAGGCCTTCTTCGACAGTCTTTCACGGTGTGGTACCCAGAAAGTCGGCTTATTCAGTGGATAAGATATCCTTGGAGGCTGCTTTTGGTGACGAATATAACTATAGGGTGGAGTCCTTGTGGTTTGAGGTGGTAAAAATCAAAAGTCCATATCATGCTTTGTTTGGACGTCCGGCTTACGCCAAGTTCATGGCTAGGCCTTGCTATGTCTACTTATAGCTCAAGATGCCCGGATTGAACGGGACAATTACCGTGCATGGTGATCGGAAGACGGCAATTGAGTGTGAGGAAGGAGATGCAGCTTACGCAGAATCAAGTTGTGCTGAAGCAGAGCTCAAGTTTTATAAGGAAAATGTTGACCCGAAGGACATGACTCCACTCAAAAATCCTACCACGGAATCTGAGCCGCCCCTCAAGTTTGCGGTGGATGATACCAAGCTAGTGTATTTCACTCCGGGCGATTCATCACAATAGTTCACTATTGGGGCCAATATGGATCCCAAATAGGAAAGCGCGCTCATCGAATTCATCCGTGAGAATCGGGACATCTTCGCATGGAAACCTTCTGACATGCCGGGTGTACCGAGGGAGTTCGTTGAGCACCACCTTAATGTGGATCCTAAGTTTAAGCCGGTTAAGCAGTTCCTCTGGCGGTTCAATTAAGAAAGGCGCAAGGCTATTGGGGAAGAGGTGGCCCGACTTCTGGCAGCAGGGTTCATCGTTGAAGTATTTCACCCAAAGTGGCTTGCTAACCCGGTGCTATTGCTTAAGAAGAACAGCACGTGGCGTATGTGTGTGGATTACACGGACCTTAACAAGGCATGTCCGGTTGACCTGTTTGCTCTCCCCCGTATCGAACAGATCATTGATGCAACGACGGGTTGTGAGAGCTTATGCTTTCTGGACGATTATTCCGGTTATCACCAGATCAAGATGGCAGTCAAGGTACAAGAGAAGATGGCTTTCATCATGCCTTTTGGTTCTTTCTGCTATGTGTCTATGCTTCTCGGGCTCAAGAGTGCCCAGGCGACTTACCAGCGTTGTGTGCAGAACTGTCTTCACAGTCAGATTGGAAGCAATGTTCATGCATATGTGGATGATATTGTGGTCAAGTCAAGGAAGAAGGAGACTCTACTTGACGACCTGAAGGAAACTTTCGATAACTTATGGGTCTACAAGATGATGCTTAACCCAGCTAAGTGTGTTTTTGGAGTTCCTGCAGGCAAGCTTTTGGGTTTTCTCGTCTCCGAACGAGGCATTGAAGCTAATCCGGACAAGATAAAGGCTATTACTTCCCTATTAGAGCCGGCATGCATCAATGATGTTCAACGCCTGGCGGGTCGAATCGCTGTGTTAAGCCGGTTCATAAGCCGCCTGGGTGAGAAGGCCATTCCTTTATACCAGATGATGAAGAAGACAGACAACTTTGGCTGGATTACGGCGGCGGGTGAAGTGTTTGAAGCACTCAAGAAACAACTCACTGAGCCGCCGGTCTTGGCTGCTCTGGCTGAGAAGGAACCTCTGCTCTTATATGTGGCGGCTAATAATAGAGCAGTCAGCGCCACGATTGTTGTTGAGCATAAGGAGGCAGGGAAGGAATATCCAGTTCAGAGGCCGGTTTACTACATCGGTGAAGTCTTGATAGAGTCCAAGCAGAGGTACCCACATTGGCAGAAGCTAGTATATGGGGTGTTCATGGCAAACCGTAAGCTGAAGCATTACTTCCTGGGACACCAGGTCACAATGGTTAGCTCTGCCCCATTAGGAGACATAATTCAAAACAGAGAAGCCACCAACAGGATTGCTAAGTGGGCATTGGAGCTTGGACCTCTTAATCTGAAACACGTGCCTCGCATGGCGGTCAAGTATCAAGCCTTGGTGGATTTCATAAATGACTGGACAGAGTGTCAGGCGCCCGAGGAGAAGCCAGATAACACGTACTGGACGATTCACTTTGACGGGTCCAGACAGCTGGAAGGATTAGGGGCTAGGGTTGTTTTAGCCTCCCCTAAAGGTGACAAGTTTTGTTATGTGCTAAGGTTGATGTTTCCTTGTACTAACAATGCAGATGAGTATGAAGCTTTACATCATGGCCTCCGGGTGGCTAAGGAGATGAACCTGAGCCGGGTGCGATGTCTCGGCGACTTAGATCTCATGGCCCAGCAAGTTTCAGGCACGTGGGATTCCAAGGACCCGCGGATGGCGGCTTATCGTCAAGCGGTGGATATCATCGCTGGTCCCTTCAAGGGATATCAGGTGGATCATATTGATCATCGCAGAAACGAGGCGGCTGATGCATTGTCCAGGCTGGGCTGCTAGCGAAAGCCAGTGCCACCTAACGTATTCTTGGACATGCTACATCACTCGTCAGTCAAGCTACCATTAGAGGAAGACTTGGCTATACCTGACCTAGAGGGGTAGCTGGTGGCGGCTATACATGTTATCCCTGACTGGACGCTGCCTTACTTACCATACTTGACTCGCGGTGAGTTGCCTGAGGATGAGACCATGGCAAGGCAGATCATCAGGCGATCTAAGTCTATGAATATCATCAATGGTGAGTTACATAAGTGCAGCATTACCGGCGTTTTTCAACGTTGTGTTTCACCTGAAGAAGGTAAGGAAATCTTGAATGAGATTCACTCTGGCGATTGTGGTCATCATGCCGGTTCAAAATCTCTGGTGGCCAAGGCTTTTCGGCATGGTTTCTTCTGGCTGACGGCTCGTAAGGATGCAGAAGACTTGGTTCTCAAGTGTGATGGTTGTCAGAAGTTCGTGCGGTTGCTCATCCACAATCCAATGGTCAGGCAGAATGCGCTAACCAGGAAATCTTGAGAAGCATCAAACCCCGGCTTATGGTTCCTCTGCAGTGAATGCCGGGTTGTTGGGTAGAGGAGTTGCCATTAGTTTTATGGAGCATCAGAACTACTCCCAACAAATCAACGGGCTATACGCCTTTCTTCGTGGTTTATGGCGTAGAAGCCGTGTTACCAAGTGATATACGTCATGACTCGCCATGAGTGGCGGCTTACGTTGAGGTGGATAATGAGACAGCGTGCCAAGATGTGTTGGATGCTTTGGATGAAGAGGGTGATCTGGCCGCAGCTCGCTCGGCGATTTATCAACAAGACCTGCATTGCTACCATAGCCGCAGAGTTAAAACCCGGACGTTTCAAGAAGGCGACTTGGTGTTGCGTTTGATTCAAGATCAGACGGATGCACACAAGTTATCTCCTCCATGGGAAGGACCTTTCGTGGTCAATAGAAATCTCAACAACGGGTCGTATTATCTCATTGATATACGAGACGAGTCAAGCACTTCTGGGCAGGAAACCCGCCGGCCATGAAATATAGCTCATCTGCGGCCTTACTATACTTGAGTCATCAACACTCGACATTGTACACCATCATTGTACATATCACACACACACACACATATATATATATATATGTGTGTGTGTAATAAAGTTGGCATCCCTGCAAGCCGGGGCCTCTGCCGTTTCACGTATCTCAACTTGTGCAAAAGTTGACTCCGTCAACAAGGTCATTTGGGGGCTTCCAACCCACCGGGTTTAGCTTACACACCCTTTTGATCGACTTTTAAGCCATAGTCAGGCGGGTTATATACCCAAAAGTTGACTCCGTCAACAAGGTCATTTGGGGGCTTCCAACCCACTGGGTTTAGCTTACACACCCTCTTGATCGGCTCTTAAGCCACAGTAAGGCGGGTTATATACCCAAAAGTTGACTCCGTCAACAAGGTCATTCGGGGGCTTCCAACCCACCGGGTTTAGCTTACACACCCTCTTGATCGGCTCTTAAGCCACCACAAGTTTGAGTTAAACCTACATGTATGCTGATGCTGCTCCGCTATGTGACCCGCCGAACTCTTGCTAGTTAATCTCGATTAGAGACCCTGAGCTGTTCAAACATATTTGACAATCACTCTCGCTAGAGACCCTGTACTAGTCTAGGTTAAACCGGTGGCTCTTGTCATGTGAGGGCCGGCTTACAGAAAGCAAGGACAAACTCGCCCATCTACTGCCGACCCTCCGCTATGTGGCCCATTTCGTACTCTTAAACAGTTACTCTTTTAAAGACCCTACACTGTTTAAGGTTCAAACGACGGATTTATGTCACATGAGAGGTAGTTTATGGGCCATTAGGGTACTCATGCCCAGCTCTGTCTCTTTCTGGTTCATTATGCTCTTAACAGTTAATCTTGCCTGGAGACCCTGACCCGTTCAACGAAGTTGACGGTCACTCTTGATAGAGACCCTATACTGTTGGAGAGTTCTAGTAGCAAGTCCACCCAGAAGAACCGGCATATGAGTTTTCGCAAAGGCAAGGTCAGGAAAGATTTGACATCTCCGGGTTGTGCTTTTTCAAGCCGCCCTCACAGCAATGCAGAATATATTCTGCTGTTTGTTTTCCTTTGTCTCTTAAGATAACCCACCATGAAATTTGATGACAAGATATGAGTGAAACACAAAGCAGCTAAGGATATATCAAGCTGTGCATGTGCACGATGGCACGGTTCAGACAATCAAGGTTTTTTCTAAACCTATTATAAAGCTCTTCATAAAGCCCAAAATGCAAGACTTAAAGTTTTTTGTACACTGCTCAAACTTCGGCGGGTCAAGGAGCCGGGTTATCCCACTGCAGGATCAACTTGTTCAGCTTGACGGTGGGTCATCCCGCGGCGGGTCTTCGACCTCCTCGATCTAAAGATTGTCCACGTCCCAGTTGCAGTTTGTTAATGCTTCAAACTGGGCCTTATCAAAGAGGGGAGACGGGTCAATTTCAGGGGCAAAAAGGTGCTGATGGCGTGCAGGAGTTAAGTCCCTAGCTTCAAAGGTGGGGCAGCACACTCGTTTGTTCTCAGCGTTGTAAGCCGCCTGGTACGTTGACAGATCAACTTCCTTCGCCAGCACTGATGCAAGTATCTCGAAGGCCTTCATAAAATGGGCGTAGTCAGCCTTTGTAAATTCTGAGCCGTCGTCTTTCTTGGATGGGAAGCCATCCATCATCTCTTCAGCAGTCAGCTTCGGAGCAAAGGCCAAAGCCTGGCTTACCGCAGCAATTGCTCCCTTCCGGGCGGCTGATCGTTTGAGCTCTTGGATTTGCTTCGGCAGGGTTGATAAGAGCTCTATGACTCCTTTCATGAATTTGGGGATGCTCTCTTTATTCAGCATTGCTCTGATAGTGCAAAGAGTCCTACAGTAAAACTGTTCTGATAAGGTATAGACGGCTTTCAGCTGCAACAGGCTGTCGGCACCTAGCTTGCGTCTTCTTTGACATGCAAAGACGGGTTTTCGTGTTATCAGCCGCCTGCGCAGTCTTTTTAAGCAAGGAAATTGGTTGAGTATTCAGTACTTACCAAATATAGCAGCAGTCATCTTCGAGATATGGCGCTTCAAGGTCTGCAACTCGTCTGATACAAGCTTGAGCCGCTGGTCAACGTCATCTGCACGTTTGGCCAGGGCAGTTTGCTCTGCTTCAGCGGCCTTCTTGAAAGTAGAAAAGTCGGAATTAACCTTTGCAAGATCTTCGATGGCAAGCCGACACTTAGCCTCCGCTTCACCCCGGGTGGTTTGCTGGGAAGCAAGATTGCCCTTTAAGCCGGTCAGATCAGACTCGGCCTTGCTCAAAGCTTCATGTGACATGCAAAAGTAAAGTTGCCCAGGAGGGATAAGTTGTCAGGTTAAAATATTAGCGGATGATCAGCTAAAGAAATATAATGCAAGTCTCAAGCATATTGCAAGCAATATACTCGACACTTGGGGGCTAATGTCTATTTGTTCTCCAAGTCTACAATGGAGTGCCGGCTCATCTTCCTAAAAGTTAAGCTGGCACTTGGGGGCATGGCTCTTCATTCAAGTAAGTTCCAGCTCATCTTCATAAAGTTAAGCCGGCACTTGGGGGCTACATCGACGCTTTCCAAGTCTATAGTGACGTTCCGACCCATTATTTCTATACTGACCCGGACTTGGGGGCTACCATTGATCAACTCATCAAAACTGAGTACCGACTCAACATATACATGTTAAGCCGATACTTGGGGGCTACAGGCTAAGTTGTTCTACTTATGACACGGATCGGAAGACCTGGTTTACCATTTGCAATATTAAACCAGCTCTTGGGGGGCTACATAAGGATATAAGGGAAGATAGGAGTACCTCATATTTTTTCTTCATTAAACCGACAAGTTTGAGCTCCATGTTCCGGCTTGTGGAGAGGCGGTTCAGATAACCAACATGTAATTCATCGGCAGTTAATTTCTCCAGCACGGGGAACTCAAAGTCCAGTTTGTCAGAAGCTTCGGCCTTGTCGGTGTGCTTTGTCAGTACATGGGGTTGGGGAGATTGAAAGCCAGTCCCAGTAATGATGACGTCCGGAAGAACTGGATCTTCGACGACTGTTGAAGGGCTGGGCGGCTTAGAATTGGCCCTTGGAGGACTATCAATTGCCATCTCATGGGCCAACGGCTCGGAGGACCGACAAGTATCTTCAGGCGCATCCTTCGTAGCTGCAGAGGGATCAGCGTAAGCCGCAGGAGAGTCCGGCTTAGCAGTCTCCCGCTCTTGGGCAGTGGGGGTAGAAGTAGACCCGCCAGTCTTCCTTCGTTTTGCTTGAGCCCGGGAAAGCACAGAATATTATTATATAAAGGTCAATGATGAAAAAAATATGATGCAGACATAAAAGCACGTACTCCGGGTTGATCTTCAAAGGCGGCAGCTTAGTCGTTGTAGAGTCGCCTGACGATAGGGTGTGTCCTGAAGGCAGTTAAGGCAAGATAAAGCAAAGTAAGGTTATGATGCAAGGTTGACAAAGCTAAACTTAGTTAAATGAGTACCTCAGCCGGCCGCTTCCGCTGAGCTGGAAATTGGATAACCCGGCCACAAGATCTTCAGAGCTGGTGCTCCGGGTTTGGCATCGAGAGGTGTGTTGTTGCTATTTGAAAAGGAAATCAAGGTCTAAATGAGAAAGAGGATGAGAAAATGGGACTTTTTGGACGACCCGCCGTGTTTTCTTTGGTGCAAGGTGTTCTGAGTCAAATGAAATATAGGTCACCTCAGGAACGTTGGCATGGCTTGTCTCCGATTCTTCCTGTGAGTAAGTATTGTCAGTAAAGTGCATAAAATGACAGCCAAGAGAGTCAGGTTCTACCTCCGAGTCATCAACTTCATGTTGCTCTGGAACAACAGTTTTCTTCGTACGGCCGCAGGTCTTCTCCTTAGACTTCTTCGCAAGAGGAGTGTATTTTTTCTTCCAGAAGCTGGAATTAACCTGAAAGCAAGAGCCGCCGAAAGAGGTTAAAGGTCGGTACATACATATATAGTTAACCCGAAGGTAAAAGAGAGTTGAAAGTCGGCCTTACATCTGGGGTCGGGTTTGCAGCATAGAAAGGTTGTAACCCGATGGTGCAGCAAGCTTCTTGGGACTCATGGATAAGTCTCTTGATGACAGCAACAATATTCTCTTTCGTCAGAGTGGTGTGATTGAAGCAGAGGGGGTCATTGGCGTCACCCGTGTATTCACACATAAGACGGTCCTGCCGGCTTAGAGGCATGACCTTCCAGGAGATCCAACAACAGGTCAGGTTGATTCCTGTCAAACCGTTTGCCTTGAGGGCTCTAATCTTGGCGAAAGCCGGAGCATACTTCGCTCGTGCGGAGGCCGACATCCGATCTGGGAGTTCAGTTGTGGTGCGGAGCCAGGTCGAACGATAACCCGACAGTGGATGTTCTCCCTCTGGAGACATGTCCTTGTAGTAAAACCAAGTTTTATTCCAATCCTTGGGATGACTTGGCATTCGAACAACTGGAAAAGCCATATCACGTCTTCTTTGGATGGAGACTCCGCCAAGTTCTAAGCTTGGGCCAGCCACCACTTCCATCTGGCGGTTGACGTAGAAATACTCACGGAAGAGGTCAACTGACGGCTCTTCTTGTAAGTAAGCTTCGCAAAGGATTTGGAAGTTGCACAGATCGGAGCTGGAGTTGGGTGCAATGTCCTAAGGATGCAGCTTGAAGAAATGAAGGACGTCTCGGAAAAATTTAGAGTCGGGCGGGCTGAAACCATGCGCAAGGTGGTCAGCAAATATAACTATTTCGCTCTCTTGAGGGATGGGTTTCTTATCTTTGCCCGGAACCCGCCAATGAATAACATCTTTAGCCGGCAAAGTTCCTGCGTCTATGAAATCCTGCAGGAATTCTTTAGAGACCATAGAGCCGACCCAATTGCAAGAACAAGACGCCCGATACATGATGGTGGGTTAAGGCTGTGAAAGGTAGCGATAGGTGGCAAGTTAGAAAGTGATAGACAACTAGGGGCGGCTTATGAATTTAAGCACTATGAAGCTAAGCTGCTGGTACAGTTTATTGCAAGAGCCGAAAGTTTGGCGGTGGGTTAAGGTGGACAATGTCGTGATGCAAAAGTCGCTAAGGACCTATAACAGGTTTCACGTGGTAAACTGAAGTTGCAAGATCTACGTGCAAAGGAAAAAAATCAGGTTTATTTTAACCCTAGCGAGGAACTGAGGAAGAACTAACAAGTTTAAACGCAGTAAGGGGAAACAGCTACAAATCTATGCGGGGCTGTTGGTGATTCTACATGACCTACCGTCGTGGGAAGATGAAATTGTGAGATCTACGGAGCTACTCGTCGTTTGGCATTGCGGGAAAAGCTCGCACTCTAATGGGGCCGATGAACTCGATGGGTTTGAAGCACTAAGCTACGGATCTAAGGGGAGAAGAAGGACATATCAGACGGGGCGCGGCGGACACTGGCGAAACTCTGGTCCGTTCAAGTTGATGTAGCGGCCTGGGTTGATGACGGCAATGGAGCTCGGGGGCGATGGCATCGAGAGGAAGAAGAAGAAGTGGAGGCGGCGGAGGAAATGAGAAGGACCCCTCGCGGTCCTATTTAAGAGGTTGGAAGGCCGAACGGGCGCGGGAATCAAGGCGGCAGAAACTGACCGACTGATATGGATGCCTCGATTTTCAGGCCGACAGTTTTAATGAAAGATCCATTGTGGACGTCACGGAATGTTTTTGGCATATTCGATATGACGTCACGGCGGGTTATGTATTTTCCTTTCAGGTGATAGAGTGTGAGACTCGCCGCCAAGTGAGTTTGAAGATTGACATGAGTAGGCTCAAATCAACCTGGGGCCTAATGTTGGGGATATAACCCGTTGTAAGACCCGCCCAGGTGGGGCCGGGTCGGCTCATAATCAAGACCAGTGAGGCGGGCCGAAAGACGTAGGCATGGCTGTATGGCGGCTTACCAAGATGGGCCAAAACGAAGGCCTAGACAGAAGATGGTATGAAGACCCGGGCTATTAAGCCGCCCGGAGACGGTTTGCCCAAGATGGCAAGGTGACTTAGAGACAGGATTGTCTACATTGTAAGAGTCGATGTAGGACTCGTGTAACCCAGGGCCTCGACCTCCTATATAAAGGCGAGACCCCGGGGCGGCTTAGACAGAAACCAATCAATTGAGAACTAGGTCAAGCGAATCCGCTCCCTTGTAATCGATACTCCAATCAATACAACACAAGCAGGATGTAGGCTTTTACCTCTTCTTGAGGGGCCGAACCTGGGTAAACTCGTGTCCCTCGTCTCAACCAACCCCTTTGAGTCCATCACCTTAGCGATGGCCTCAAACTTAAGTCTTCGAACATATGCCGTGACAATACCACGACAGGTAGCGAGGCAGATATTGTATTATTTCCATCACGGATAAAAATATGGGGTTTTCATCATATTGCTTGAGTTTATCCCTCTACATCATGTCATTTTACCTAATGTGTTACTCTGTTCTTCATGAACTTAATACCCTAGATGCAGGCAGGAGTCGGTCGATGTGTGGAGTAATAGTAGTAGATGCAGAATCATTTCGGTCTACTTGACATGGACGTGATGCCTATATGCATAATCATTGCCTTGGACATCTTCATAATTATTCGCTTTTCTATCAATTGCTCGACAGTAATTTGTTCACCCACCGTAATACTTGCCATCATGAGAGAAGCCTCTAGTGAAACCTATGGCCCCGGGGTCTATTTTCTATCTTATACTTTCAGATCTAAAACCAAAAATACCAAAAATTATTTGTTGCATTATTTTTACCTTTTGTTTTACTTTCCGTTCAAGCAATCTATCTCTATCAGATCTCATCCTTGCAAGTAACCGTGAAGGGATTGACAACCCCTTTATAGCGTTGGGTGCAAGAGTTTGATTCTTTGTGTAGGTACATCTATTGGGGACTTGCTTGTATCTCCTACTGGATTGATACCTTGGTTCTCAACAATTGAGGGAAATACTTATCTACTTTACTACATCAACCGTTCCTCTTCACGGAAACCAACGCGTGCTCGAGAAGTAGCAACGGGTCATATCAATACCGGTCATCCCGTTGGCCAGCAAGGCCTTGATCTTTTCAAATGCAAGATCGTATTGGGCATGCTCTATGGTGGACATCCATTCTGGGAGGTCAGTGCTGGTGTAGAGCCGGGTGGGGCGATAACCTAGCAGCGGATTTTCTCCATTCGGAGAAGTGTCTTTGCAGTAGAACCATGTCTGATTCCAATCTTTGGGATGACTAGGCAGAATGGCAGAAGGGAAAGCCAAATCCCGACGTCTCTGGATTGATACACCTCCGAGTTCAAGGCTTGACCGGACGCTACCTCAATCTGGTGGTTGATGTAGTAGAAGTCCCGGAAGAGGTCAATGGCGGGTTCTTCTTGCAGATATTTTTCACAAAGGATTTGGAAATTACACAGGTTGGTGACAGAATTGGGGTCGATATCTTGAGGATGGAGCTGATAGAAATGTAGGGCATTCCGGATTTTTTTTGATCCGGGCGGCGAGAATCCGCGAAGAAGATGGTCTGTGAAAACATCAATCTCTCCTTCCTTAGGCCCGGGTCTGATTTCGGGGCCAGGAACCCGCCAATTGATGACATCCTTAGCCGGTAGAGCTCTCATGACTACGAAGTCGTTAAGTATCTCTTCGGTTACCCTAGAACATACCTAGTCGCAAGAGGTGGGAGCTTTGGCCATAGCGGCAGGTTAAACACTGTGGAAAAACATAAAGGTATGGCGGATTAAGAGTACTATATGACAAGGAAAGCTATGACTCAATAATGCTACTTGGCGGGTTATGTCTAAGTTATGAACCTCCATCGACTACAAAGTACGAGGCGGCTTGTATCTTTCAAAGGTGAGCCAGCGGACTCATGGCGGGTCAGTAAAAGCGATGAGTGCTGATTACTACTAAGTATGGAAAAAAAAGTTCCACAATTCATTGCTACATTTACGGATCTACGGATGAAAGATAAATAGATAAAATCATAGACCTAAGAAGCGGCGGCGAAAGAAGCTAACAGATAATGCACGAATTTGTAAAGGAGTGGACCTGACCTAGATACAAAAAGCATTCTAGATGAAGCACCGCGCAAGATTACTATTGTTCCCAAGCCTAGATGCTTATTGTTGTAAACAATGATGAAAACTCCGATGAACTCCGACAAACTCCGAAGAACTCCGATGAACTCGTACAGATCTGACAGGAGAGGGGTAATGGAACTTGGAAGGTACAGGGAGTGCAGGCATGCGCCGGCGAACTCTGGTCACAGTCAGGTTGATGCAGCGACCGTAGATGAGGAAGATGGTGAGGGTCCGGCGATGGCAGCAGAGCTTCGGTCGAGGGAGTCGTATGAAGGAAGAAGAGGGAGTGGTTGTGGGAAGAAGTAAAGAAATGTTTCCCCCCGTGCCTATTTATGAGGGGGTGATGGAACAACAACAGTCCAATGCGGGAATCGAGGAGACACAATGATGATTGACCAAGAAGACGCCTCGATTTTTGGGTTGACCAGTCAATGCAAAGATCCATTGTGACATCATTGAGATCTTTTGGATATATCCGAGATGACGTCATCCATTTTATATGGCTGGTTATGAAGATTTATTTTAGGATGAAGTGATTATGAGAAGTGCAAGACTCGCCAACAGGAGGACTTGAAGATTGACATGAACGGGTTCAAATCAATCTAGGGCCTAATGTTGAGGATATGACCCCATGGTAAGACCCGCCGAGGAGGGCCGGTTAGAATTTGGCGTCTTACACAATGAGGCCTTGAGCAGGCCAGAAGACCAGGGTAAGCCCGTGAGCCGTTACCAAACGGGCCGGGCGGAGGCCCAGAGCGAGAAGACAATGTATCACCCCGAGGCGTAAGCCGCCAATGAGGGCTTGCCCGATAAGGCAAGGCGAGTTAGAGATGAGGTCGATTACTAGATGTAACCAGGCCCGGACTCTTGTAAGCCCAGGGCCCCGACCTGTGTATAAAGGCGGGTTCCATGGGCGGCTTAGGGTACGAAACAATCCATCGAGAGCTAGATTAAGTGAATCCGCTCCCTTGTAATCGATATCCAATCAATACTACACAAATCAGGGCGTAGGCTTTTACTTCTTTCTGAGGGGCCGAACCTGGGTAAACCCGTGTCTCTCGTCCCGATCAACCCCTTTGAGCTCACCAATGTAGTGATGGCCTCAACCTAAGTCCTCTCACTAGGACATCTGCCGTGACAAAACCACGACAAGTTGGATCGTATTCGACAAAGGCGGTCCTTGAGAAGGTTGAATAGCAATTTTTGTATCACCGTTGTGGTTTTGCATAGGTAAGAATCATTCTTGCTAGATACCCGTAGTAGTCACATAAAACATGCAACAACAATTAGAGGACGTCTAACTTGTTTTTGCAAGGTATGTTGTCATATGATATGGCCAATTACATGATGATATATATGTGATGTATGAGATGATCATGTTTTGTATATAATATCATGACTTGCATGTCGATGAGTACGACAACTGGCAGGAGCCATAGGGTTGTCTTTAATTATTGTATGACCTATGTGTCAATCATTAATCTTTATGTGATGCTTTACATTATCGCTAAGTGGTAGCAATAGTAGTAAAAGCATGGTGGGCGCGACAACCCCTATGGTGACACAATGATGGAGATCATGATGATGGAGATCATGGTGTTATGCCGGTGACGATGGAGATCATGTCGGTGCTTTGGAGATGGAGATCAAAAGCACAAGTTCATGGCCATATCATATCACTTATGATTTGCATGTGATGTTAATCCTTTTATGCATCTTATTATGCTTAGGATGACGATAGAATTATAAGGTGATCCCTCACTAAAATTTCAAGATAAAATTGCGTTCTCCCTGAGTGTGCATTGTTGCGAAAGATCGTCGTTTTGAAGCACCACGTGATGATCGGGTGTGATAGACTCTACGTTCACATACAACAGGTGCAAGCCAGTGTTGCACATGTTGAACACTCAGGTTAAACTTGACGAGCCTAGCATGTACATACATGGCCTCGGAACACAAGAGACTCAAAGGTCGAACATGAGTCATATAGTAGATATGATCAACATGGAGATGTTCACCATTGAAACCACCTCATCTCACGTGATGATCGGACTTGGGTTGGTGAATTTGGATCATGTATCCCTCGGATGAATGGAGGGATGTCAATTTGAGTGGGTATTTTTAAGTAATATGATTAACTAAACTCATTATCTTGAACAATAGTCTTAGTAACCGTTGCAAATTTATGTTGTAGATCAATGGCTCGCGAAGTAGTTCCCCTGAATTTCAATGCATTCCTAGAGAAGGCCAAGTTGAAAGATGATGGAAGTAACTTTGTAGACTTGCACCGTAATCTGAGGATTGTCCTCACGGCTTCCCAAAATGCTTGTCCTTGATGCACCACTCGTGAAGCACCCGCTCTAGTGTCCTATGATGACGTTGTGAACACCTGGGAGGCACGTTCTGGAGATTACTCAATAGTTCAATGTGCAATGTTGTATGGCTTAGAACCGGGACTTCAAAGAGGTTTTGAACATCATGGAGCATATGAGATGTTCCAGGAGTTGAAGTTTATCTTTGAGAAGAATGCCCGGATCGAGAGGTATGAGACCTCCGATAAGTTATATGATTGCAAGATGGAGGAGAACGGTCTATCAATGAACATACACTCAGAATGTCTGGGTATTCGAATCGTCTAGCTGAGTTAGGGATGCCCCTTCCACCGGAGGCGATCACTGACAGAGTTATTCAATCATTACCACCTAGCTACAATAGCTTCGTGATGAACTATAACATGCAAGGGATGAAAAAGTCAGTCGTCGAGATGTTTGCGATGTTGAAAGTGATTGAGTCTGAAATCCAGAAGGAGCATCAAGTGTTGATGGTTAATAAAAACACTAGTTTCAAGAATAATGGCAAGGGAAAGAAGGGTAACTCCAAGAAGAGTGGCAAAGCAGTTTCCCCTCCCGTGAAGAAACCCAAGGTTGGACCCAAGCCAGAAACTGAGTGCTTTCATTGCAACGGAACTGGTCACTGGTAGCGGAACTGCCCCAAGTATCTGGACGACAAGAAGGTGGCTAACACCAAACAAGGTATATATGATATACATGTTATTGATGTGTACCTTACCAACTCTCGTTGTAGTGCCTGGGTATTTGATACCGGTTCGGTTGCTCACATTTGCAACTCAAAACAAGCTCTACGAAATAGACGAAGGCTGGCTAAGGACGAAGTGACGATGCGTGTGGGAAATGGTTCCAAGGTTGATGTGATTGTTGGAAATATGCCCTAGAGGCAATAATAAAATGGTTATTATTATATTTCCTTGTTCATGATAATCGTTTATTATCCATGCTATAATTGTGTTGATTGGAAACACATTGCATGTGTGGGTATATAGACAACATTGTGTCCCTAGTATGCCTCTAGTAGACTAGCTCGTTGATCAAAGATGGTCAAGGTTTCCTAGCCATAGACATAAGATGTAGTTTGATAACGGGATCACATCATTGGGAGAATGATGTGATCTACAAGACCCAAACTATAAACATAGCATATGACCGTGTCAGTTTATTGCTATAGTTTTCCACATGTCAAGTATCTGTTCCTATGACCATGAGATCATGCAACTCACTGACACCGGAGGAGTACCTAGTGTGTATCAAATGTTGCAACGTAACTGGGTGACTATAAAGATGCTCTACAGGTATCTCTGAGGGTGTCTGTTGAGTGGGCATGGATCAAGACTGGGATTTGTTACTCCGTGTGACGGAGAGGTATCTTAGGGCCCACTAGGTAATACAACATCACATAAAGCCTTGCAAGCAATGTGACTAAAGTGCTAGCCACGATATCTTGTATTATGGAGTGATTAAAGAGACCTACCGGTAACGAGATTCAACTAGGTATAGAGATACGACGATTGAATCTCGGGCAAGTAACATACCGAAGAAAAAAGGGAACAACATACGAGATTAACTGAATCCTTGACATAGAGGTTCAACCGATAAAGATCTTCATAGAATATGTAGGAACCAATATGGGCATATAGGTCCCGCTATTGGTTATTGACCGTAGAGGTGTCTTGGTCATGTCTACATAGTTCTTGAACCCACAGGGTATGCACACTTAAGGTTCGGTGACGTTTCGGTAGTATAGAGTTATGTATGGTGGTGACCAAAGGTTGTTCGGAGTCCCGGATGAGATCCCGAACGTCACGAGGAGCTCCGGAATGGACCGAAGGTAAATATTGATATACAGGAAGTCCCGTTTTGGTCACCGGGAAAGTTTCGAGTTTTTCCGGTAGTGTACCGGGAGTGCTGGGAGGGTTCCGGGGGTCCACCGAGAGGGGCCCACTCACCCCAAGGGATACATGGGCCTAGGAGGTGGTGCACCAGCCCCTGGTGGGCTGGGAAACCAGTCCCTAAGGGCCCATGCGCATGGAGGAGGAGTAGGGGCCAAGTGGGGAGGACTCCTACTAGCAGTCCGCCTCCCTTGTGGGAGGTGGACACCTCCGCCTTGCCTTGGCCGAAGCCCTCCTTGGAGGAGGGGCTAGGGCTGCCTCCTCTCCCCTTCCTCCTATATATACTAGAGGTTTTTGAGGGCAGCCCCAACCCTAATTACCACGTGATGCCCTCTTCTTCCTCTAGATCGTTTCTCCTCTAGATTAGTTCTCCGGAGCTCCGCGAAGCCCAACAGGATTAGTTCACGACCACCACCACCATGCCGTTGTGCTGCCGGAGAACTCATCTACCTCTCCGATCCCTCTTGCTTGATCAACAAGGTGGAGATCGTCATCGTGTTGTACGTGTGCTGAATGCGGAGGTGCCATCCATTAGGTGCTAGATCGGGACGGATCGTGATCGGATCACGGGACGCTCGGCGATTTGGATCGCAAAGACGTTCAACTACATCAACTTCGTTTCTTAACGCTTCCCTCTTAGCGAGCTACAAGAGTATGTAGAACGTCTCTTCCTCTCGTAGATGCTCATCACCATGGATAGATCTTACGTGTGCATAGGAAATTTTTTGTTTCCCATGCAAAGTTCCCAAACAGTGGCATCATGAGCTAGGTCTATGTGTAGATGAGATCACGAGTAGAACACAAAGGAATTTGTGGGCATTGATGCTCAGATTGCTTCCTCCCTTGGTCTTTTCTTGGTTCAACGGTATTGTGGGATGAAGCGGCCAGGACCAACCTTACTCATACGCTTACGAGAGACCGGATCCATCGCCTAACATGTGACTTTGTTGCATAAACATGGTTGGTGCGTGTCTGTCTCTCCTACTTTAGTTGCATCGGATTCGACAAAGGCGGTCCTTGAGAAGGTTGAAAAGCAATTTGTGTATCGCCATTGTGGTTTTGCATAGGTAAGAATTGTTCTTGCTAGATACCCGTAGCAGCCACATAAAACATGCAACAACAATTAGAGGACGTCTAACTTGTTCTTGCAGGGTATGTTGTGATATGATATGGCCAATTACATGATGATATATATGTGATGTATGAGATGATCATGTTTTGTATATAATATCGCGACTTGCATGTCGATGAGTACGGCAACCGGCAGGAGCCATAGGGTTGTCTTTAATTATTGTATGACCCGCGTGTCAATCATTAAGGGCTATGTAATGCTTTACTTTATCGCTAAGCGGTAGCAATAGTAGTAGAAGCATGGTGGGCGCGACAACCCCGATGGCGACACGTTGATGGAGATCAAGATGCTGGAGATCATGGTGTCATGCCGGTGACGATGGAGTTCATGTCGGTGCTTTAAAGATGGAGATCAAAAGCACAAGATCATGGCCATATCATGTCACTTATGATTTGCATGTGATGTTAATGCTTTTATGCACCTTGTTTTTCTTAGAACGACGGTAGCATTATAAGGTGATCCCTCACTAAAATTTTGAGATAAAATTGTGTTCTCCCCAAGTGTGCACCGTTGCAAAAGTTTGTCATATCGAGACACCACATGATGATCGGGCGTGATAGACTCTATGATCACATACAACGGGTGCAAGCCAGTGTTGCACGTGCAGAACACTCGGGTTAAACTTGACGAGCCTAGCATGTACAGACATGGCCTCGGAACACAAGAGACTGAAAATTCGAACATGAGTCATATAGTAGATATGATCAACATGAAGATGTTCACCATTGAAACCACCTCAACTCACGTGATGATCGGGCTTGGGTTGGTGAATTTGGATCGTCTGACACTTGAATGACATGAGGGATGTCAATTTGAGTGGGAGTTTATAAGTAATTTGATTAACTAAACTCATTGTCTTGAACAATAGTCTTAGTAACCTTTGCATATTTATGTTGTAGATCAATGGCTCCCGTAGTAGTTCCCCTGAATTTTAATGTGTTCCTAGAGAAAGCCAACTTGAAAGATGATGGAAATAACTTTGTTGAATGGGCCCGTAATCTAAGGATTATCCTCACGGCTTCCTAGAAGGCTTATGTCCTTGATGCACCACTTGGTGACCCACCCGCTACCGTATCATCCGAAGACGCTAAGAACGCTTGGGAGCCACGTTCTGGAGATTACTCAATTGTTCAATGTGCAATGTTGTATGGCTTAGAACTGGGACTTCAAAGACGTTTTGAACGTCATGGAGCATATGAGATGTTCTAGGAGTTGAAGTTTATCTTTGAGAAGAAAGCCCGGATCGAGAGGTATGAGACCTCCGATAAATTCTATGCTTTCAAGATGGACGAGAATGGGTCTGTCAGTGAACATATACTCAGAATGTACGGATATTTGAACCGTCTGGCTGAGTTAGGTATGTCCCTTCCACTAGAGGCGATCACTGACATAGTTCTTAAATCATTTCCACCTAGATACAACAGCTTCGTGTTGAACTATAACATGCACGGGATGACCAAGTCAGTCGCCGAGCTGTTTGCGATGCTGAAAAGTCGCTGAGTCTGAAATCCAGAAAGAGCATCAAGTGTTGATGGTCAATAAAACCACTAATTTCAAGAAAGAATGGCAAGGGCAAGAAGAGTGGCAAAGCAGTTGCCCCTCCCAAGAAGAAACCCAAGGCTGGACCCAAGCCAGAAACCAAGTGCTTTCATCGCAAGGGAACTGGTCATTGGAAGCGGAACTGCCCCAAGTATCTGGCTGACAAGAAGGCGTACAACACCAAACAAGGTATATTTTGTATCCATGTTATTGATATGTACCTTACCAACTCTCGTTGTAGTGTCTGGGTATTTGATACCGGTTCGGTTGCTCACATTTGCAACTCAAAGCAGGAGCTATGGAATAGATGGAGTATGGAAAAGGACGAAGTGACGATGCACGTGGGAAATGGTCCCAAGGTTGATGTGATCGCCGTCAGCATGCTCTCTCTTCGATTACAATCGGGATTAGTTATGAACCTGAATAATTGTTATTTAGTGCATGTGTTAAGCATGAACATTATATCTGGATCTTGTTTATTGCGAGATGGTTACTCATTTAAATCAAAGAATAATGGTTGTTCTATTTATATGAGTAATATCTTTTATGGTCATGCACCCAATGTTGGGGGTTTATTCTTATTGAATATCGATAGTGATGACACACATGTTCATAGCATTGATGCCAAAAGATGTAGAGCTGATAATGATAGTACCACTTTCTTGTGGCACTGCCACTTAGGTCATATTGGTGTAAAACGTATGAAGAAGCTCCATGTTGATGGACTTTTGGAGTCACTTGATTTCGAATCACTTAACACATGTGAACCATGCCTCTTGGGAAAGATGACTAAGACTCCGTTCTCTGGAACAATGGAACGGGCAAGTGACTTGTTGGAAATCATACATACGGATGTCTGTGGCCAATGAGCATTGAGGCGCGCGATGGATATCATTATTTTCTCACCTTCACTGCTGACTTAAGTAGATATGGGTATATTTAGTTAATGAAACACATGTACGAAACATTTGAAAAGTTCAAGCAATTCAAGATTGAAGTTGAGAATCATCGTAACAAGAAGATTAAATTCGTACGATCCGATCGAGGAGGAGAATATCTGAGTTATGAGTTTGGCAGTCACTTAAGACAGTGTGGAATTGTTTCACAATTGACATCGCCTGAAACCCCACAGCGTAATGGCGTCTGTGAATGTCGTAATCGAACCTTATTGGATATGGTGCGTTCTATGATGTCTCTTGCCGATTTGCTACTATCGTTTTGGGGTTATGCATTAGAGACAGCTACATTCAGTTTAAATAGGGCACCATCGAAATCCGTTGAGACAACGCCATATGAATTGTGGTTTGGCAAGAAGCCAAAATTGTCGTTTCTTAAAGTTTGGGGATGTGATACTTATGTCAAAAAGCTTCAGCCTGAAAAGCTGGAACCCAAAGCGGAGAAATGTGTCTTCATAGGATACCCAAAAGAGACAGTTGGGTATGCCTTCTATCTCAGATCCAAAGGCAAAGTGTTTGTCGCTAAAAATAGAACATTTCTTGAGAAAGAGTTTCTCTCGAAAGAATTGAGTGGGAGGAAGATAGAACTTGATGAGGTTGTTGAAACTTTGTTTCAACCAGAGAGTAGCACAACACAGAAAGATGTTTCTGTGGATCCTACGTCAGTTGAAGAGGAAGTTAATGAGGATGATCATAAAGCTTCGGATCAAGTTACTATTGAACCTCGTAGGTCGACAAGGATGTGTACTGCTCCTGAGTGGTATGGCAACCCTGTCTTAGAGGTCATGTTGTTGGACAACGATGAACCTACGTGCTATGGAGAAGCGATGATGGGCCTGGATTCCGAGAAATGGTTAGACACCATGAAATCCGAGATAGGATCCATGTATGAAAACAAAGTGTGGACTTTGGAAGTATTACCAGAAGCGTGAAATGCCATTCAGAACAAATGGATCTTTAAGAGGAAGACAGATGCACACGGTAATGTCACCGTCTATAAAGCTCGACTTGTGGCAAAGGGTTTTTCACAAGTTCAAGGAGTTGACTACGATGAGACCTTCTCACCCGTAGCGATGCTTAAATCTGTCAGAATTATGTTAGCAATAGCTGCATTTTTCGATTATGAAATTTGGCAGACGGATGTCAAAACAGTGTTCCTTAACGGTTTCCTCAAGGAACAATTGTATATGATACAACCAGAAGGTTTTGTCGATCCAGAGAAAGCTAACAAAGTTTGCAAACTCCATCGATTCATTTATGGACTAGTGCAAGCATCTCGGAGTTGGAATCTGCGCTTTGATGAGGTGATCAAAGCGTTTGGGTTTATAACAGTTTATGGAGAAACTTGTATTTACAAGAAAGTGAGCGGGAGCTCTATAGCGTTTCTAGTACTATATGTGGATGAAATATTTCTGATTGGAAACAATATAGAAATGTTGGAAAGCGTGCAGGAACATTTGAACAAAGAGTTTTTCAGTCAAGGACCTAGGACAAGCTGCTTTGATATTAGGCATCAAGATCTATAGAGATAGATCGAGACGCTTAAGAGGACTTTCACAAAGCACATACCTTGACAAAGTTTTGAAGAAGTTCAAAATGGATCAGTCCAAGAAGGGGTTCTTGCCTGTGTTGCAAGGTGTGAAGTTGAGTAAGACTCAATGCTCAGTGACTACACAAGATAGAGAAAAGATGAGTGTCATCCCCTATGCTTTAGCCATAGGCTCCATCAGTTATGCAATGTTGTGCACAAGACCCTATGCTAGCCTTGCCATAAGTATGGCCGGAAGGTTTCAAAGTGATCCAGGAATGGACCATTGGACGGCGGTCAAGAATATCCTTAAGTACCTGAAAAGAACTAAGGAAATGTTTCTCGTTTATGGAGGAGATCAAGAGCTCGTCGTAAAGGGTTACGTCGATGCAAGCTTTGACACTGATCCGGACGGCTCTAAGTCTCAAACCGGATACGTATTTATTCTCAATGGGGGAGCGGTAAGCTAGTGCAGTTCCAAGCAAATCATGGTAGCTGATTCTACATGCGAAGCGGAGTACATCGCTGCCTCGGAGGCGATGAAGGAAGGTGTCTGGATGAAGGAATTCATGACAGATCTTGGAGTGGTGCCCTGTGCACTGAACCCAATGGCTATGTTCTGTGACAACACTAGTGCCATTGCTCTAGCCAAGTAACCAAGGTTTCACAAGAGGACCAGACACATAAAGCGATGCTTCAATGCCATTCACGATTACATCAAGGAGGAGGACATAAATATTTGCAAAGTGCACATAGACCTGAATGTCATAGACCCGTTGACTAAACCTCCTCCAATGGCTAAACATGATCAACACCAGAATTTTATGGGTGTTAGATTCATTACAGTGTAAATCACATAGTGATGTGAGCTAGATAATTGACTCTAGTGCAAGTGGGAGAATTTTGGAAATATGCCCTAGAGGCAATAATAAAATGGTTATTATTATATTTCCTTGTTCATGATAATTCTTTATTATCCATGTTATAATTGTATTGATTGGAAACACAAATACATGTGTGGGTCTATAGAAAAAATTGTGTCCCTGGTATGCCTCTAGTAGACTAGCTCGTTGATCAAACATGGTAAAAGGTTTCCTAGCCATGGACATGAGATGTCATTTGATAATGGGATCACATCATTGCAAGAATGAGGTGATGGACAAGACCCAAACTATAAATGTAGCATATGATCGTGTCAATTTATTGCAATAGTTTTCTGCATATCAAGTATCTGTTCCTATGACCATGAGATCATGCCACTCACTTACACCGGAGGAATACCTTGTGTGTATCAAACATCGCAATGTAAATGGGTGACTATAAAGATGCTCTATAGGTATCTCCGAGGGTGTTTGTTGGGTTGGCATGGATCAAGACTGGGATTTGTTACTCCGTGTGACGGAGAGGTATCTCAGGGCCCACTAGGTAATACAACATCACAATGAGCCTTGCAAGCGAAGTGACTAAAGATTTAGCCACGGGATCTTGTATTATGTAACGAGCAAAGAGACTTGCTGGTAACGAGATTGAACTAGGTATAGAGATATCGACGATCGAATCTCGGGCAAATAACATACCGAAGAACAAAGAGAATTGCATACAGGATTGACTGAATCTTTGACATAGAGGTTCAAACAATAAAGATCTTCGTAGAATATGTAGGAACTAATATGGGCATCTAGGTCCCGCAATTTTTTATTGACCGCAGAGGTGTCTCGGTCATGTCTACATAGTTCTCGAACCCGTAGGGTCTGCACACTTAACGTTTGGTGATGTTTCGGTAGTATTGGGTTATGTATGGTGGTGATCGAAGGTTGTTACGAGTCCCGGTTGAGATCCTAGACATCACGAGGAGCTCCGGAATGGTCTGGAGGTAAAGATTAATATGTAGGAAGTCCCGTTTTGGCCATCGGAAAAGTGTCGGGTATTTCCGGTAGTGTACCGGGGGTGCAGGGAGTGTTCCGAGGGGCCATCGGAAGGGGACACCCATGCCAGGGGGCACATGGGCCTTAGGGATGGCGCACCAGCCCTTAGTGAGCTGGGCAAACCAGCCCCTAAGGGCCCATGCGGCTGGGGTGTGGGAAAAGGAAACCCCAAAGTGGGGGAAGGAAATCCAAGTAGGAGAGGAATCCTACTTGGAGTAGGATTTGAGGGAGGCTTGGCCTCCACCTCCTTCGGCCGAACCCCTAGGGGAAACCCTAGGGTGTTGGCCCCTCCCCTCCCTCCTATATATATTGGAGGGGAGAGAGGGCAGTCGCACCCAACCCAAAGCCACGGTGCAACCCTCTCTCCCCACTAGATCGTCTCCCCTAGTTTCGGCGGTGCTTAGGCGAAGCCCTACCGGAGTAGCTCCATCACCATCGTTTGTGAGAGCCTGGCTTAATAGGAATGATAGACTACTCATATCAACAAGGAATTCCTTCTTTTACGAAAGCCCACTCGAAAAGAACTCCAAAGTTAAGTGTGCTTGGCTTGGAGCGATTCTAGGATGGGTGACCGACCGGGAAGTTGGTCCTGGGTGCGCACGAGTGAGGACAAAGTGCGCAGGAAAGACTAGTGTTGGTTTGTCGGGCCAGTCTAGATCCCACCAGGCGTAACGGGGTGTTACAATTGGTATCAAAGCTGACCCTTGCGGTTACACGGGCATGCGCGGGTCAGGTGCACGAGCATGTGGTGCATGGCGCGTGTGGCCCGTTGTGGCACATGGCATGGCACATGTGCCGGACTGGACACACATACGTTGCCAAAAGGGAACGTTCCTGATGGGCCGACGAGGACGTCGGTTCCTTTGAGTGGGGGTGTATGTGAGAGCCTGGCTTAATAGGAATGATAGACTACTCATATCAATAAGGAATTCCTTCTTTTCCGGAAGCCCACTCGAAAAGAATTCCAAAGTTAAGCGTGCTTGGCTTGGAGCGATTCTAGGATGGGTGACTGACCGGGAAGTTGGTCCCGGGTGCGCACGAGTGAGGACAAAGTGCGCAGGAAAGACTAGTGTTGGTCTGTGGGGCCAGTCTAGATCCCGCCAAGCGTAACGGGGTGTTACACCATTGCCGCACCATCGCGTTGCTAGAGTTCTCATCTACCTCTCCACTCCCTCTTGCTAGATGAAGAAGGCGGAGATCGTCATCGAGCTGTACGTGCGCTGAACGCGGAGGTGTCGTTTGTTCGGCGCTAGATCGGGACGGATCGTGATCGGATCACGAGACGGCTAGTGATTTGGATCGCGAATACGTTCGACTACATCAACCATGTTTCTTAACGCTTCCTGCTTAGCGATCTAAGATGGTATGTAGATCCACTCTCCCTCTCATAGATGCTCAACACCATGGATAGATCTTGCGTGTGCATAGGAAATTTTTTGTTTCCCATGCAACGTTCCCCAACAAGTTGATCCACCCACATTATCTGGCTATGTATGTGCTAACCCTATCATCATTGATGAGTCTTTCGATTCGAACTATAAACTATTCAAAATCAGAATGGTGAAGTGTTTTCCAGGTACATTGGAACTACCTACAGGAATGGTTCACCTATGACAAACCACATACCAAACTATTCATATGGACCAAAGTCTTCATATGATCATTCTAACTTCTATATTTCACATGGTAGAGCTGAAAAGACTCATGAATATGAGAACTATGGCATAAACCGTTATGTTCATAAGACTAAGAATTTCTCTGCATACTCATTTGAGTACGCTAACCCTCATGTGAAGCATACCATTAGGGAAACATTGCCTAAATTCTCTGATGCTTCTTTAAGACTCATTGCTTATAAGCCACCCCTTCAGATGTGGGTGTTTAAGAAGAACTAACATCTTCATGCAGCATCGGGTCTCCAGATGGGATATAGCATAACTCAAAGATAATCTATGGAGGCCCGAAAACATTCTCGCCTGGACGCGAGATAACCAATGCAAATTTACTGCAATATCTTCTTCAATGCATTTTACTACTGCATGCCTTGGTGAAGAAGACTAATTCTAATGCAGGAAGATAAATCCAGTCCCACTAAATGGATCATGGAGAGTGTATGTGCTAATCACATGACTGGTGACATCCTATTGATGGACTCTACTCTTCGTCCTCCTACCAAAGATCACATCACCATTGCCAACAAGAGTAGCAACAAACTGTTGGGACTAGGTAGAGTTGATATCACAAGGTATCGACACATGCATAAAGTGATGCTTGTCGAATCCCTTGGTTACAACTTAATGTCTATCTCGATGCATTGTGATGTAGACATGATCTTCATATTTGGAAAATTTCGATGTGATGTACTAGTGTTTGCTGACAAGACCAAAGTCTTTCAAGTTTTCTGAAGAGGTGATCTATATATGGTAGATTTATCTACAAAACTACATGTCACCACATGTCTTCTAGCTAAAGGTTCAGAGTGATGGCTATGGCATCACGGCTAGGACATGCTGGCATGAGGAACTTGCACACTCTCACCAAGAAGAAGCTTATCATTGGCGTCGAGGGAGTCAAGTTCAAGAAAGATCACCTGTGTGGTGCTTCTGAAGCTTGGAAGATGACTACGGCCAAACATCCCTCGAATACAATCATGACGACCTCCCCTCCCTTTGAGCTGCTCCATATGGACTTATTCGACCCTACTCACTATTCCACTTTCTCTAATATTGCATATTTATATGGCTTCGTGATTGTTGATGATTATTCTCTACAAGACTAAAGTGCAGGATGTCTTCAGGTGATTTGCTAATAGGTGCATGACCAACTATAGTGTCAAGTTCAAGCATATCAGGAGTGACAATGGCACCGAGTTCAAGAACATTGGAGTTGACACTTATCTTGATACACTTGGTGTCACACATGAGTTCTCTGTTCCATATACACCACAACATAACGGTGTCGTGGAGCGCATGAACATGGCTCTTATTGAGATGGCTTGCACTATGCTTGATGAATACAAGACACCATGAACATTGTGGCATCAAGCCATTGACACTGCATGACACATCATCAATCGGGTATATCTTCACAAGTTCTTCAAGAAAACATCATATGAGTTGCTCACTGGTAAGAAACCCAATGTAAGTTATTTCAAAGTCTTCGATGCAAGATCTTGGATAAGGGATCCACACCTGTCACACGTTGTGTTGTGACTCACATGACTAAGATATTAAAGCTCAAAAATTAGGGCCAACATAAACTTTTTGTTTGCATATGATGCTTGATTTGACTTTTGTTTGTTTGTTTTCTTGAGAGTGCTCTTAATTCACAAAAATCCTCCTACTCTCAAAACTCACCTCCTTGATCCAAAATTTTGCCCAGTGATCTTGCCATGTGTGTAGGTTATAAGCATATTTTTATATCAAATTCTTTTGGCCAAAAAGCATGTATTCACATAATGTTTTCAAAACCCCCTGAATTAAGGTTTGTACTACAAGTCCTCAAATTATGGAAAATCTTTTGCCTCAAATATTTTATTTGGATCTTATTATATATATGACTTCCCAAAACCACAAAAATATTATAATAAAATTTATTTCTATATTTTATTTAAATGCCTTTTTATGATGTCAGAAATGGTCTTTTATAGGGAAAAATTATTTTAATGTTTTAAAAATATGTCAGAAAATTTAGGGATACTTGGTGGACATATATTTTCCAAATATATGAGTTTCCACACATGGTCGTGTTCAAATTGTTGGACAAAACCCTCCAAAACCATTTTTGGATATTTCAAGTATTTGAAATATTTCTATAAGAAATTTTGTCAAGAAAACAGATTATAGCCGAGAGATATAATGAGCATGACATTTTGAATGGAGCTACGATGAGATATGGATACTTTACCAAGACCATGTACCTTACCCTTAGAGTTGACTCCAAACGTCACGTACTTGCATGGTCCATCATTTGGTGTAATCTCATGAAACATGTCATTATCTCCGGTCATGTCATCGATGCATCCACTATCGTGAACCCATTCCTTTCCTCCGGACATGTACTCTTTTAAGTTGGCCATTAGACTAAGATTCTTCATAGTCTTATCAAATTCAATGTCCAATTCCTCATCTTCATCATAGTAGCCATGTTCCACATTGTCATCGTCAAATCATACATCCTTGTTGCAAAGATCAAGTGAGCCATTAGGGTTGTGATCATGACAATGCTCAAGATTGTGAATGTGAATTGCTTCTATAATGATATTGTTAATTGTTATAACATATCATTTAGCACGTATGATGTCACAAAGCTCAAATAGACATTCATCAAACATGGGATCACTAGGCTTCATTTTGTGGAAAGTAATGGTTTTATGGAGAATAACATCAAGAGTTTTTACCGGGTAATTTGGATATCTATTTTCCAAATCCTTCCACAAGTTGTAAGCACACACAAAGTTTTGTATACAATTAAGTATAATTTTGGGCAATCCTCTAATAATGAGATTGATAGTTCTAGGATTGAAAGAACACGGTGCCCCCTTGTGTGGTTTTGGTAATTGATTACATTCTCTATGGACTAATGGTTGCCTTGAGTTATATTCGTAGGATTTGCCAATAGGCATTTCTTGAACTCCACTTGTTGGTTTCAAGAAGATTATGTGATGACCAAGGTGCTATTCGAGGAACTATCCAAAGATTGGTCATGGAGAAGATAAGATACAAGTTTGATCAAGACTAAGTACAAAGAGTGATTCAAGTTGATCAACACACAAAGCGTAGAAGATGTACCAAGTGGGATCAAGCGATCCCATGGTATGGTAAATATTGTCCATTAAGCTTTGTGTACTAATCCATAGTCTTTGTGAGGTTTCCATGTGGGGTTAGGTATCTTTACATGGGCTTGCAGTGAAAACAAGATCTCTTAAAACCCAGAGAGGATGACATCAAGTGGTGATCGTCATCAAGTTTGCGGTGTGCAAGTTCAAGTGGAGCATCACGAAGAGATCATGCTTGAAGTTTGCCGTCCATTGTGTTGGCAATGGACTTGTGAAGATGTGCCAAAGAGTGGCTCACCAATAGTGGAGTATGTGGGAGCAATCAACTAGTCTTCACTGAGCCAACACAATCAAGAAAGGTGGTCCATCCTGAGGAGGACAGAATCGTCATCATCTAGCTCAAGTGGACTATGCCCAAACCAAAGGTTTGTCCTTGATACGTTTTCTATTTTACCGATCTCATGGTATTAGTTGGGAGTCCGGTTTATAGGATCGATTACCATACTATCAAGGGGGTTCTCGAGTGAGTAGCTTGATCGTATCATTCGGAGAGAGATCAAACCATTGCATTCTTGGCATCATCATGTTTCTTGGTTCTTGTTTACGTTTTTTCTTTGTGAGTTTTGGATCTTATACTCTTCACAGTGATAAGCTCAAGCTCATCAAAAATGGATTTTGTCGTGGTTTTGTCACGGCAGATGTCCAAAGACTTAGGTTCGAGGCCATCGCTAAGGCGGTGGACTCAAAGGGGTTGGTCGGGACGAAAGACACGGATTTACCTAGGTTCGGCCCCTCGAGATGAGATAAAAGCCTACGTCCTGCTTTGTGTATATTGATTGGAGTATCGATTACAAGGGAGCGTATTCGCTTGACCTAGCTCTCGATTGATTGGTTTCTATCTAAGCCGTCCCCGGGTCTTGCCTTTATATAGGAGGTCAAGACCCTAGGTTACACAAGTACCAAACCGACTCTCACAACGTGTCCGGCTCTGTCTCTAAACCGTCTTGCCCATCTTGGCAAGTTGTCTCTGGGCGGCCCACCCGCCCGGGTCTTGTGCCTTCTTCCTGTCTCTGGGCCTCCGTCTCAGCCCATCTAGCGAGTCATCGTGCGGCCTAGCTTTCCTCTTCCAGCCTATATGATAACGAGCCGCCAGGTATGACCCGTCCCCTCTTGGGCGGGTCTTACCACAGGGTTATATCCCCAACATTAGGCCCCAGATTGATTTGAGCTTGCCCATGTCAATATCCATTTTATTTAGCGACGAGTCTCACGTCCTTGTCACCTGAAAACAAAAAGAATTCATAACCCGCCGTGACGTCACCTTCAGATATGCCGAAAATATTTTGTGACGTTTGTAGTGGATCTTCTCATTAAACGGTCGGCCCAAAAACCGAGGCGTCCGTCTCGGTCAATCATCATTTCGCCCCCCTCGATTCATGCGCACACTGTTTGGCATCCCATCTCTTGAATAGGGACACGAGGTTTTTTTCTCTTTTCCTCCGCCACCACCATCATTCTTCTTCCACTCGAAGCCTGCACTTCGTGAACTCCACCACGCCGGTGGGATCTTGTCGTCGTCATCGACCTTGGCTGCTACATCAACCTGAACGCTCTAGATTTTCGCCCGCATCCACTGCATCCTTGAGGTACCCTTTTCAACCCCTATCAGATCTATAGTTACCTCACTTGAATCCTTTCGTATTCGTCGTACCTCCATTAACGTGCTCCGTTGTTCATCCAACCATCCCTGTAATGCAAATTGATAAATAGTCCTTCAGATATCGTTATGTTGTTAATCCATCGCGGCTACCCGTGCAAACCAACAATAGTTCATCCTAGATCTGCACCATGTTCCTTTTCTTGTGCCAACTGCTTGTTCTTCCTCGGCTCCTCTTTAGGGTTGAATTTAATTTAATTTTTCCTTGCATGTAGATCTTGCAGTCACGGTATAATGTGTAAAACATGTTTGTCTGCCCTTAGTAATATTTGTAACATGGTATTGCCCACTTAATCCGCCATCGAATCACCGGCTCTTACGATAAACTGGGCTAGCGGCTTAGCATGACACTATTTAGTTTAATCAGCCGTCTTCATTGTCTGGTCTCTTTCCGACCCGCTGCGTCCTGCCCATTTCATAGTTTGACCTGCCATCATGTCTCGAGCATCTGCATCCTGTCACTGGGTCGGCTCTGGAGTCACCGAGCAATTCTTACTGGATTTCGTAGAGGCAGGCACATTGCCGACTCAGAATGTTATTCACTGGCGGGTTCCAGGGTCAGAGAAGAAACCTACCCCTAAGGATGGGGAAATTATTATCTTCGCCGATCACCTTCTCCGTGGTTTCAGCCCGCCGGATCAAAATTCTTCCGAGATGTCCTCCGTTTCTTTAAACTGCATCCTCAAGACATTGCCCCCAAATTCTGTCTCCAACCTGTGAAACTTTCAAGTCTTGTGTGAGGTTTACTTGCAAGAAGAGCCATGTGTCGACCTCTTTCGCGACTTCTTCTATGTCAACCGCCAAATGGAAGTGGCGGCTGGACCAAGCTTGGAGCTCGGTGGAGTCTCCATCCAAAGACGAAGAGATCTAACCTATCCAGCAGTCCTTATGCCAAGCCACCCCAAATATTGGAATAGAACTTGGTTTTACTGCAGAGACACCTCTCCAGAAGGAGAAAATCCACTACCGGGTTACCGTCCTACCCGGCTCTACACTTCCACTGAGCTTCCGGACTAGATGCCCGCTACGACACGAGCGAAATATGCTCCGGCTTTCACAAAAATCAAGGCCCTTCTGGCGAACGGGTTGACGGGAGTTGACCTAACCCGTTGTTGGATCTCATGGAAAGTCTTACCACTATACCACTAAGCCGGTGGGACCAGCATATGTGTGAATACACAGGCGATGAGAACGATCCTCTCTACTTCAACCACATACCTCTGACAGAAGAAAACATTAACTCTATTGTCAAAGGACTTACCCGCGAATCCCAGGAGGCTTGCCGTATGATCGGGTTAAGACCCTTCTGCGTCGCAAATCCAGCTCCAAACGTAAGGACGACTTTCATTGTCTCGACTTTGTATATGGCAACTTTACATATTTTGGTGGCTTTGCCTACAGGCGAAATCCATCTTCTGGAAGAAAAAATACACCCCCTCCCCCCATGAAGAAGAAATCTCAGGCAGGTAACGTCCGTGGCCAGAAGAAAAAGACTTCGGCCCAAAACCTGCTCGAGCTTGATGATTCAGAGGTAGAACTTGACTCCCTTGGCCATATTTTTATGCAACTTATTGACAATGATTGTACACAGGAGGAGATGGAAACAAGCCACGCCAATGCCCCTAAGGTAACTTACATCTCTTCTGACTCAGAAATCTTACCACGGGAGAAGATACGGCGGGTAGTCCGAAAAGTTCCTTTTTCACATCCTCTTGCTTACTTAGACCCTGAATTTTCCTTGAAAAAGCAACAACACGATTCTCGGCGTCAGACCCGGAGCACCGGCTCTGAGGATCTTATGGCCGACGTACCAACTCCCCGGTGCCGCGGAAACGTCTTGCTGAGGTACTTTCTAAAAACCTAATATCTGTCTTATACACTTGTACTGGTGTCTTACTCTTGTGCTTTATTGTCTTAATTTACAGGAGTCACCCCCTTCGTCTGGCGACTCGACTGCCTCCAAGCTTCCTCCTATGAAGATCAACCCAGAGTACGCTTTCACCCTACCGCATGTACATTATCTGTATTGTCTTTGTACTGTGTAATGACTCTTTGCACTTTCAGGGCTCAATCCAAACGTAGGAAAACAAGTAGGTCTATCATTCCTCCTACCGCTCAATAGTTAGAGGCTGCTGGCCATCTCCCTCCACTCATGCTCAACCTTCTGACACAAACAAGGAAGCACCTGAGCGCTCTCCTCCGCCCTCAGAACCGGTGGGCCATCGCATGGTGACTTCTAATATTCCAGCGGCTGACCCTAAGCCGCCCAGTCCTGCCACTGAAGACTCGTCTCTTCCTGACGTTACCATCATCGAGACAGGTTATCAATCCCCAACTCATAATGTATTGGCAAAACACTCCAGCAATATTGATACTTGCTCTCCAAAGAAGCTTAGCTTCAAATTCCCCGTCTTGGAGAAGATGACTGCAAATGACCTGCATGCCGGCTATTTGAACTGCCTTTCTACCAGTCGCAACATGGAGACCAAACTTTTTGGTTTGATGAAGAAAAAATATGAGGTAGCTTTCATCTTATGCATTTCTATTATACCCTTACGTAGCCCCCAAGAACCGGTGTAATATTGCAAATAATAGACCGGGTCTTCCAAACCTTTGACATGCTGTAGACAACTTTGACTTGTAGCCCTCGAGTACTGGATTAAAGTGCATATAAGTCGGTACTTATGTTAAATCTTAGATCCGGGTGTAGCCCCCAAGTCCGGATCATTATAAAAATGATGAGCTGGTGCTTTCATGCTTGAGAAGTTTGTCAGGTGTAGCCCCCAAGTCTGGTTTATTATAACAATGATGTGCCCGAACTTCATCATAGACTTGGAAAGAAACACAGACATTAGCCCCCAAGTGCCAAGTATATTACTTGCAATCTACTTGGGACTTGCATCAAAAATAATTCCATCCTGGCGACTTAACCTTTATAATCTTCTACTTGTATAATGCAGGAGGCGTTAGACGCAGTCGAGTCTGAACGTGCCGGCTTAAGGGAAAACCTGACCACTCAACAGACCGCCCGAGACATAGCAGAAGAGAAATTACGGGTGGATGTCTAACAACTTGAGAAACTACAGGTCGACTTTACCGCGTATAAAAAGACTTCTGAATCAGAGCAAACTTATTTGTCCAAGCGTGCAATCGATACTGAGGAACAACTCAAACTTGCATCAGCAGAGCTGAAGACTCTCAAAGACCACATATCCAAGATGACTGTCGCTATCTTTGGTAAGCATGTACGGCTTAAAAAATCCTTGTGGAAGAAATACCTGCCGGGCAGCTTATCACTTTGAACCTTTTCTTGCAGGCGAGAGGAGCCGCCAGCTATCCTCTGATAGTCTGATGAAATTGAAGGCAGTTTATACTTTGACTGAGCAACTCTACAGTGGATCCCTCTGTACCATCAAGGCCATCATGACGGCCAAGTATATTTCCAAATTTATGAAGGGTGTTATAGAAGTCTTGTCAACTTTTCCCAAACAGGTGGACAAAATGAGGCGATCAGCCGCACGAAGAGGGGCCATAGCTGCGCTAAGCCGGTCCCTGGCCTTTGCTCTTGAGTTAACCACCGAAGAAATGATGAACGGCTTCCCCTCCAAGAAGGACGACGGCTCGGACTTTACTGAAGCGGATTATGCCAACTGCATCAAGGCTTCCAGGAGACTTGCCTCCATACTTGTTGATGAGACAGATCTGACTCCCTACCAGGCGGCTTATGATGAGAACAACCAACGGCTGCGCTGCCCAACTTTCGAAGCCAGGGATTTAATTCATGCATGCCGTAAGCCGCTCTTCACCCTTGAAGTTGATCAGTCTCCTCTTTTCGACGATGCTCAATTCGAAGCTTTATTAAACTACAACTGGGATGTGGATAATCTTCAGATCGAAGAGCACAAAGACCTGGAGCAAGATACCCCGTTGTCGAATTAAAACTTTGTTGTTCTTGCATGAATGCAACCCAGCTATCTAAGCCGCCGAAATGTGGAAGTGTGAAAAAACTTTGAATCCTTCGTCTTTTGAGCTCTTGGAAAGCCATGTAATAGGCCTAGCACAAACTTGATTATCTATGCCATCGTGCACCCAGGACTTTAGAATTATCTAATGCACTTTATATCTGCTTTGCATTCTTCTCATAATGTCTTTCAACATTCTTAACAGCAAGTCATCTCATGATAGAAAACCTGCAAAAACAAGATAGAATACTCTGCAGTGTTTGTAAGGGCGGTTTTTAAAAAAGCATGACCCAGAGATGTTAGCATCTGTATAACCTGGCTTCTTCTTACATAATCTTGCTCTGACCCGGTTTGATAAACCGGCATGATATGTGAATATGATGCAATGCATGATGGAATGTATGATGGAATGCACGATGCAATGTGTGGTACTCTTGCTTTCCTTGCCGTTTTCCAAAACTCATATGATGACTCTTCCTGGCTGGACTCACTACTTGAACTCATATGATCAGTGCAGGGTCTCTAACGAGAGTGACCGTTAACTACTTTGAGCGGCTCAGGGTCTCTAGACGAGATTTACTAATAAGAGCGCAACAAACCAGAAAGAGACACATCTGCCGGTTCCGCTGAGTGGAATCGCTACTTGAAATCAAACAGTGCTCGGTTTCTAGGCGAGGCTGAAGAGCACAGCGCCCTAGAAGGAGACACGGATGCTGGTTCCGCCGAGTGGAAATGCTACTTGAACTCAAAAATTGCTCGGTTTCCAGGCGAGGATTGATGAGCGCAACATCCCAGCAAGAGACACAGCAGGGCATGAGTATCCCTAGGGCCTAGAAACCCCCTCTCATGTGACAAAGTCCGTCGTTTGAACCTTAACTAGTGCTCGGGGTCTCCTGGCGAGATTAACTGACCGGTCTGTTGGTCAGACAGTGTCTCTAAGCGGTGATTAACTGGTAAGAGTTCGACGGGTCACCTGTTGGAGAGGCCATCAAAACGGGGAAGTGTTTAACTCGCTGCGCCCCTTACAATCTGGTCTGACGGAGTCAGAATTTCGGTCCCCGACCCGCCTTACAGTGGCTGAAAAGCCTGATCGAGAGGGTTGAAGCTTAACCCGGTGGGTTGAAAGCCCCCAAACGACCTTGTCGATGATATCAACTTGTGCGCCACTTGTAAGCCACCGTCTTGTGGATTGCCAACTTGTAAGTCATCGTCTTGTGGATCGCCAACTTGTAAGTCACCGTCTTGTGGATTGCCAACTTGTAAGTCGTCGTCTTGCAAGCCGTCGTACAATGCTGATGTTTTTGCTAAAGAGCCGATCAAGAGGGTGAGTGAGCTAAACCCGGTGGGTTGGAAGCCCCCAAGTGACCATGTAGAAGTGTTCATCTTTTGCAAAAATCTGTAATGCAAAAAGAAAAACGGCAGAAGCCTCGGCTTGCAGGGATGCCAACTTTATTAAATGAGAAAATATAGATACAATGAAGTATGTACGTACAAATATGGGAGTCGATGACTCAAGTATAGTAACACCGTAGATGAGCGATGTTCCACGGCAAGTGATTCTCCTGTCCAGAGGTACGTGACTCGTTCCGTACGTCAACGAGATAATATGACCCATTGTTTAGATTTCTACTAACCACGAAAGGTCCTTCCCATGGGGAGATAACTTTTGTGCGTCCGTCTGATCTTGAATCAAACGTAACACCAAATCACCTTCTTGGAATGTCCAGGTCTTGACCCTGCGGCTATGGTAGCGACGTGTGTCTTGTTGATAAATCGCCGACCGAGCTGCTGCGAGATTGCGCGCTTCATCCAAAGCATCCAATACATCCTGACGCATCATTTCATTGTCATCTTCTACGCAAGCCGCCACCCGCGGTGAATCATGACGTATGTCGCTTGGTAACACGGCCTCCGCATCGTAAACCATGAAAAAAGGCGTGTAACCTGTCGACCTGTTAGGCGTAGTATTGATGCTCCAGAGGACAAAAGGTAACTCCTCAACCCAACAACACGTCGTTCTCAGCAAAGGAACCATAAGTCGGGGCTTGATACCTCTTAAGACTTGACGGGGTTATTACCCCTAGGTAGGCCAATGAAACGAGGTCTTCCCCCTTTCGCTTCGAAGAAAAACTACGCGGCCAGCTAGCCGTGGGCGGCTGGAGGAAGTCCGATGCGAGCTATTGCCGGCTGGCGCCCCGGCCGGCTGGTCATGGAGCCGACTGGATCTTCGGTCGGCTGGGCGTGACCGGCTGCCCACGGGTTGGCTCTTCCATTGACCTCGGGACAGACATGCCCCGTCCCGTCCCTCTGTGCGTGGGTACGACGACGCGACGTGACTGGCACGACGGGCGGCCCTATGGCTACAGTGGCCGCTTACACTTTACGGCGCATGGCTATAGTCCAACTGTCCCGGCCGCTGACCTTGGTGAGCGCGACCAGGCGGGGGAACAGTGTCGGCACGCCCTCGCCACTCGATTACCGGCCCCGACGTGGCTACAGTGCCGCCGGGCGTACCGGAGACTTCGGTCGGCTAGTGCTAGACGACGCCCCCCCCCCCCGGCGGCCCGTGCCGCGGCAGGTGGGCGAGGGCCAATCATAGAGCCGGCTGGCGGGCCCCAATGGGAGACGAGACCGCTCGGCTGGCGGGCCTCGCCAACGACGAGACGGCACAAGCGGCGGGACCCTCTGGCCAGCCGGAGAGACTGCCAGCCGGGTCCCCCCACCTTTGTACTTATAACGTACTGTAAGAGCCGAGGGTTGGCCTATAAAACCTCCCGAGCCCCCCATGCAACGGGGACGGATAATCACGGACAGACACATCCACGCATGAACGATCATCCCCACACATCCCTCTCTAGTAGCGGAGGAAGAGGAGACGGCTGCCCCTTCTTCCTCCTCTAGACACAGCTCGAGGAGCACCATTGTACCCATCCCTATCCATGCAACAAAACCAAGCAGGACTAGGGGTGTTACCTCCCCCGGAGGACCCTGAACCTGGGTACATCGTGTGTCGTCACCGCTTGTGCTCAATCTCGCACCCGGAGCCCGTCGGCGTCCTCCGGCCCCAACCACCTATGATAAGCCACCCCATGGCATCTGTCGTGAGAAAACGACTACAGTTGGCGCCCACCGTGGGGCCCTATGCGGCGCCGGCCGGATTCATGCTACGGGGGGGGACCCCTCGCCATTCCCCGCCGTCGTCGCTCGTCCCGACAAAACCGTGGGGAGCTCGTGGGGCTTGCCCCGGCATGCCCTGCGGGCAACTCCATCGGCCTCACGGCCGACATCGACGCGCTCACCAAGCGCTTTGGCAGGCTCAGCCTCGCCAAGGGTCCGGCCGCTGACGAGTACCCCGCGGGGGTGCTCGTCTGCGCTGGTCCACCCGCGACAGTGGGTGCACTTGCTGCGGCTCAGCCCAGCAGGTCCCACGATCGCGTGGGAGTGATGGCCATCACTTCCTTCACCACTTCCGGACGGGCGTGGGTTGTGGCTACCGCTTCCACTGCCCGCGTCGGCACGTCCGACCCGCTCGGCATGACCCTCCGGGGCTTGAGCACTCCGATCGCCCCAACGATGAACCCTGATGCCGCCGCGGTCGACCTCGAGGTGGCTCGCCGCATCCTGTTCGAGGATGCCACCGCCCTCGCTGCCATGCGGCGCCGCATGGAGGTGGCACAGAGGGAGTATGCTTCCGCCTATGGACTCACCCTAGCTAGCACCGAGCCCAGCCGGCGTGGGGCTGTGCGCGACCGTGGCCGCGTGGTCCTCGGCGGCAAAATGCCTGTGTACGTCACCCCCGCGGCTAACCTGCGGGCTCTCAAGGTGGCCTACGAGGAATTGACCACCTTGGAGGGCGAAGAGCGTGCCGCTCACGAGCGCCACATCAAAGAGCTCATCGATGCTGCTGATGCGCAGCAGCATCTACTCGTGATGGGTGGCGCCGCTACTAAAGGCCCCCAGCCCGAGCGCGAGGGCACGGGAACTGTTGGCCGCGAGGCGGCCCAGTACTCCTGCTCCCTTCGCGTCTCCGGCCGCCGAGCCGAAGCAAACAACCCCCGGCCCTCTCAAACGTCGGGGAGTGAGCAGCCGGCTGTTAGCAGCCGGCGCACCAACGAGCCGCCTCGGAGCGGCCGCCACCACGAAGCGCCAGCATCCGGTAGCCGGCGCAGCCATGGGCACACGCTGCCTCTGCGGCGCGAGTCACGGCAGTCGGCGCCACCCACCGTCCGTCCCGAACTCTCGCCTCAGCTCGGACCATGCGTCCCCGACCACCTCGACAAACTCGCGCAATCCACCCTCCTCCAAGAGGAGGGCTCGATTGGTCTGGCCTGCTTTGGCCTCTGGATTCGCACCGAGCCGTTCCCAACCGGCTTCACGCTCCCTAGGGACACCCCAAAATACAACGGGGCCGCCAAGCCCGAAGACTAGTTGATCGACTACACCACCGCGATGGGCATCGCCAGGGGGAATAAGCGCGTAGCCGTTCGCTACGCCCCCATCATGTTGATTGGCTCGGCCAGCACCTGGCTCAACAGCCTGGCGGCCGGCAGCATCAACACCTAGACGGACTTCGAGGAGGCCTTCGTCCACAACTTCATCGGCACCTACAAGCGGCCTGGTCGTCCCCGTGAACTCGCCATGTGCGTTCAGGGACCGGACGAATCCCTTCGGGACTACCTCACCCGGTGGACCGAGCTCCGCAACTCCTGCAAGGGGGTGCACGAGGTCCAAGCCGTGCAGTACTTTATCGAGGGCTGCCGGGATGACACCCCTCTCAAGCACAAGCTCCTATGCTCTGAGCCGGCCACGCTTGTCGAGGTCATGACCAAGGCGGACAAATACGCCACGGAAGATTCGGCCATCCGGGTCAAGACGACCCCGCCCTCCAAGGTAACGACAACGCCAGCCACGACCCGGCCAGCTGCCGACAACCGGCAGCCGCAGAACAACAAGCGCAAGAACGACCAGCCGGATCCCCGCTACGGGAGCCGACAGGTCAACACCATCGAGGATCAGGAACCGGCTGCCCAGCCTTCCGGCGAACGCCAGCGCACCGGCAAGGCTGCCTGGCAGCCGAAGCTCACCTCCGAGCAAATGCTCGATCTCCCCTACAAGAACCATTCAGGGGCCAAACCCTCTATGCACACGCTCCGGCAGTGCAGCTTCTCACAGCGATTGGCCCCGAGGGGATGGCCTTCCGGCTCCCCCGACACCGCCAGCCCGTGCGCCGGCCCCGACCCAAGCTTCCGCCCCTATCCTGGCAACGGCTCCGAACGACGGTCGTCTAATCGACCAGTTCCCCAACCAGGACGGTTCCTATGCCATCTTCACCAGTGAAGAGACAAGCAAACACTCTTAGCGCCGGCTCCGCCGTGAGGTGAACGCCACCATACCGGCAACTCCCCAGTTCATGCACTGGTCGGAGAAGCCAGTCACTTGGAGCCAGGCCGATCACCCTGCCATGATGCCGAATCCCGGCAGCTATGCCTTGGTCCTCGACCCCACCATCGCCACCAAGGAGCGAGCTTGCCGCTTCTCACACGTGCCGATAGATGGTGGGAGCAGCATTAACATTCTCTACCTCGACACGATGCATAAGTCGGGCGGTTTTCCACGGCATCATGCCTGGGCAGCCCTGCTCCCCTATCGGCAAGATCATGCTCGACGTCCTCTTCGGTGGACCCGGCCATTTCCATCGCGATCCAGTGTTGTTCGAGGTCGTGGACCTCGCAAGCCCCTACCATGCCTTGTTGGGCCGACCGGCTCTTGTCAGCTTCATGGCAGTCCCCCATTATGCCTACCTCAAGCTCAAGATGTCGGGTCACAAGGGAATCATCACCATCAAGGGCGACTACAAAATGTCACTCGAGTGCGCTCGAGATGGCAGCCGGCTGGCCAAGGCACTAGAGATCGCCGAGGAGAGGCGGCAGCTCGACCGGCTCGTGGCCCTTGTTGCCAACCAGCCGGCCGTGCCGACTCTGCCCTCGCAATCCGTCGGCGAGGCCTCCTTCTAGCCGTCCAAAGACACCAAGCAAATCCCGCTCGACCCAGCCAACCCGGCTCAGTGCGTCACCATCGGCTCTCGCCTCGACTGCAAATAGGAAGGCGAGCTCGTCGACTTCCTCCATGAGAATCGGGACATCTTCGCGTGGTCCCCCAAGGACATGCCGGGTGTTCCGAGGAAGTTCACTGAGCACAAACTCCACGTCCGGCCAGACGTCAAGCCGGTCAAGCAACCCCTGCGCTGCTTCTCCGAGGAGAAGCGGTGTACTATAGGCGAAGAGATCGCCCGCTGCTCGCAGCCGGGTTCATCATGGAAGTGTTCCACCCGGACTGGCCGGCCAACCCAATCCTGGTGCTGAAGAAGAACAAGACCTGGCGCATGTGCATCGACTACACTAGTCTGAACAAGGCGTGTCCCAAGGACCCATTCGCCCTACCGCGGATCGATCAAGTCATCGACTCCACGGCTGGCTGCGACTTGTTGTCCTTCCTGGACGCCTACTCAGGCTACCACCAGATCAAGCTGGATCCGGACGACCGTCTCAAGACCTCCTTCATCACGCCCTTTGGGGCCTACTGCTACATCACCATGTCCTTCAGTCTGAAGAACGCAGGTGCCACCTTCCAACGGTGCATGTAGAAGTGCCTCCTACCTCAGATAGGCAGGAACGTCCATGTCTACGTCGACGACATCGTCGTCAAAACCAAGAAGCACTCCAGCCTCCTCGACGATCTCTGGGAGACCTTCGCGAACTTATGCGAGTACAAGATCAAGCTCAACCCGGAGAAGTGTGTCTTCGGCGTCCCCGCCGGTCAACTCTTGGGTTTCTTCATGTCCGCCCGCGGCATCGAAGCTAACCCCGAGAAGATCAACGCGATCAAGCGCATGCCGAAGCCGACCCGGCTCTGCGACATCCAGAAGTTCATCGGCTGCCTCACCTCGCTCAGCCGGCTCATCAGATGAGAGAAGGCCCTGCCCCTTTACGGTCTCCTTCGCAAGACGGCTCTAATTGAGCCGCGGTAAACCAAGAGGCCGGGCATCTTTGACTGGCCTGACAAGGCGGACGAGGCCTTCCATGGCCTCAAGAAGGTTCTCACCCATGCGCTCATCCTGGCCGCGCCGGCTGAGAAGGAACCGCTGCTCGCCTACATCGCGGCGACCACCCGCATCATCAGCGTCGTCCTGGTGGTCAAGCGGCCGGAGGAGGGCATGTCCCTGCCGGTCCAACGGACCGTCTACTACCTCAGCGAGGTCCTCTCCGCGTCCAAGCAGAACTACCCCCACTAGCAAAAGATGTGCTACGGCATATACTTTGTTGCCAAGAAGGTCAAGCAATACTTCCAAGAGCATGCCATTACCATGGTGAGACGGCCCCGCTCGACGAGATCATGAGCGGCCGAGACTCCACCGGCCGAATCGCCAAATGGGTCATCGCCCTCGCCGATCATGAGATCCGGTACGAGCCAAGAACCACCATCAAGTCACAAACGTTGGCGGATTTCCTCGTTGACTGGGCAGAGATGGAGTTTGTTCCGCCTCCCCCAGACTCCACGCATTGGCGCATGCACTTCGACGGCTCGAAAATGAGGACCGGCCTGGGTGCCGGCATAGTCCTCTCCTCCCCGAAAGGTGATCGGCTCAAATACGCCCTCCAGATCCACTTCGCCGCCTCCAACAACGTGGCTGAGTATGAGGCCATCGTCCATGGCCTCCGTCTCGCCAGGGAGATCGGCATCAGGCGCATCCTCTGCTTCGGTGACCCCGACCTCGTGGTGCAGCAAGTCTCTGGTGAATGGGACGCCAGGGATGCCAACATGGCCAGCTACCGCTTCCTCGTACAACAGCTCACCGGCTCCTTCGAAGGTTGTGAGTTTCATCACGTCCCACGGGCAGACAACGAGGCGGCGGATGCGCTGGCAAAGATCGGCTCCACCCGATAGGCCATCCCAACAGGCGTCTCCCTCGAACAGCTGCTCAAGCCGTCGATCAAGCCTTCCCCAGAATCGGAGTCAATCTTCGTGTCGGCGGGCATCGCCGGCCCATCGACGGCCCCGACCGCCCCTCCAGCAACTTCACCATCGGCTCCCGAACCGTTGGCCGCCCGGCCGGCTCCGATCGAGCCAGCGGCGTCCAAGGCGGCCAGCCCCGGCGGCATGGCCATCATGATGATCATCGGCCAGCTGGCCCTAGGGGCTAGCAAGCCAGACCGCTGACCAACCAGCCATAGGGGCTCCCGAGCCGTTCCTGGGGCTGGCGAGCCGGTCCCGGGGTTCCCGAGCCGGCCGCCGTCTTGGCTCCCTCATGGGCCCAACCCATCCTAGCGTTTCTTCTGCAGAGCGAGCTGCCTCCGGACGAAGCTCTGGCAAGGCAAATCCAGCACCGGGCCACGGCCTACGGCATCATCAACAACGAGCTCATCCACCATAGCACCACCGGCATCTTCCAGCGAAGCGTCGAGCCGGAAAGGGGTCTGGAGATCCTCCTCGACATTCACCAGGGCGAGTGCGGGTATCATGCCGCCTCCGGGACCCTAGTGGCCAAGGCCTTCCGCCACGGTTTCTTCTGGCCGACGGCTCTCGAGGCGGCCAAGAAGTTGGTCGACAAGTGCGAGGCTGCCAACGCTTCAACATGCAAAGCCACCTGCCGGCAACGGCCCTCCAAACCATCCCCCTCTCATGGCCTTTCGCCGTTTGGGGGCTGGACATAGTGGGCCCATTCAAGACCGCTCGAGGCGGCATGATGCACTTGCTGGTGGCTGTTGACAAATTCACCAAGTGGATCGAGGCACGACCAATCAAGAAGCTGGACGGCCCCACGGCCGTCCGGTTCATCGATGACATCACAGTACACTACGGCATTCCCCACAGCATCATCACCGACAATGGCACCAACTTCGCCAAGGGCGCGCTCGCACGCTTCTGCTCCAAGCAAGGAATCCGGCTCGACCTGGCCTCCGTCGCTCATCCGCAGTCGAACGGCCAGGTCGAGAGAGCGAACGGCCTCATCCTATCCGGCATCAAGCCCCGGCTCATGACGCCACTGGTAAGGTCAGCCGGCTGCTAGGTCGACGAGTTGTCGGCCGTCCTTTGGAGTCTCAGGACCACCCCGAAGCGGTCAACCGGCTACACTCCCTTCTTCCTTGTGTATGGGTTTGAGGCGATCATCCCCACCGACATCGAGTTCGATTCGGCTCGGGTCACCCTATACACAAAGAAGGACGCAAAGGAGGCAAGAGAAGACGGCGTCAACCTACTCAAGGAAGCTCGCGAACTGGCCTTGAGCCGGACGACGATCTACCAGCAGAAGCTCTGGCACTACCACAGCAAGCGGATCCGGCCACTCTCGTTCCGCGAGGGGGACCTGGTCCTCAGACGGATCCAACGAACTGCCGGACATCACAAGTTGTCCTCCCCATGGGAGGGCCTGTTCATCATCAGCAAGGCACTACACAATAATGCATACTACCTGCTAGACACCCAGAAGCCGCAAAAGCGCAAAAGAGATGCCTCCGGTGAAGAGATGGAGCGCCCATGGAACGCGGCCCTTTTGTGCCCGTTTTACTGCTGAGAAAAACCAATGTATGTGTGTATCCCCACCCTTTTGGGCTTATGAATGTAATGGGCGCCCCAAGCCGGCTCTTGGGGTGCGCCCCGTTTTGTTTCCCTCAAAAGTGTTCCTCACTCACCAGCTCCCCGGTTCGGCTCCCGGGCCCGGGGGCTAGCCGGCTGGGCCTAGAAATGCCTCTCCAAAAAATGGCTAAGTAATGTGAGCCGGCCAAACTTCCCCACCCTTACCAGCTACAGAACCGGCTCCCGGCTGTTCGGCTGACGGGGCCTCGAGGCGGCAAGGTTTGGCTCACACGAAAGGTCAAAACAAAGGAAGACCCCTTCTAGGCCCAATCGGACCCTCGCCGCGTCTCTACCACTCTACTTATCCCGAAAAACCCTCGCGATTCCTAAGTTTTGAACCGGCTCCCTTGAGGCGGACGACCCGACCCAACTACAGACCCGTTCCCGGCTGTCGGGCTGGCGGGGCCAAAACTAAAGGGGAAAAGGAGTAGATACGAAAAGAGTCGAGGCGGGCAAAAAAAGGGATAAGGACGAGGCGGCATGAGTCACAAGGCAAACACGACAAGCTATTCTTGGCCTAAATATTAAGGCAAAGGCGGTCGCCGGCTAGCATTCAGTTCATTACACAAACACCCCCAATGGGTGGATTCAAGTTTTACATGCAGGGAGAAAAAAGAGAAAGATAAAAAAGACGCCTGGGGGCTCAGGCCACCGGCGCGTCGCCAGCCGGCGCGTCGCGGGGCGGCTCGGTCCTCGCCTCGGAGGCGGTCATGGCCTTCAGGTCGGCCTCCTTGGCCTTCGAGGTGGGCCCCTCGGTCTCGGTCGTCTCGCCGCTCGAGTCGGTGCTCTCTTCGGCAACTTCATCATCATCCGGGCCCTGAGGGATGACGGAGGAGTCCTTGGGCAGTGGCTCGCCGTCCTCGCCAAGGGCCGGCAGGAATTTTTCCGCGTCGACGTATGACGCGAGCTCATTGGCCCGCTGGACAAGGGCCGGCTCACGCGCCTCTCGCTCCGCGGCCGACACATCCCGCATGGTCGCCAGCTGGACCAGGTCCACGCCACGGTACAAAGACGTGACGAACCGGAGCGCCATCTGCGCTCCGGCTTAGGCTACCGATGCCTTCCAGGCTTCGAGGCGAGGGACGGCGTGCTCCAGCCACTGAGCCACGCGGTGCGTCGGAGCTCCCCGGCGGCCCGGCCACAGCGCGGCGATGACCTCCTTGCCGGTAGTCTTAAGCCGCTCCACGCTCCGCTCGAGATGGGTCATCCGCATCTCTCGGCAAGCCCGATCTCGTCCATGTCCCATGCGGCATGCTCCTCGATGGAGCGACCGCACTCCCGAAGGTATTCCCGGTGCTCCTCAATGGCACGCGCAGCACGGCGATGAGTTTCTAGGAAACGCCTTGGAAGGAAGAAGAAGAGAAGGAAAGAAAAGCAAGATGAAACATGAGAAACGGCAAAGGGAAGAGCAACCGGTTGGGGAAGAAAAAGACTGGCACCTACCTTCGATTGCGTCGTCCACCCCAAGGGCAAAGTGGAGCGCCGCCTTGCCCTCCGACGCCAGGGCCGCCTCCGAGGTGGCGAGGGAACCCTTGACCTACTCGAGCGTCCTCTCGAGGCGGGTCACCTCGCCTTGAAGGGTGGCGGTCCTCAGGGCAGCGTCAGCTGCCTCCTTGACGGCCGCCTCCCGGGCCGCCACCTCCCTTGCCGCCTCGGCCTTGAGCCGGTCCCGGGCCGCCTCCCCATCGACCAACAGCGCGGCCAGCCGGTCCATATCCTACGCGGCTGCCTGGACGTCCCATGCTAGCCGGTCCCATTCGGCGACAAGCCCGGTCTTCTCCCCTCGAAGGGTGGCCAGCTCACCTGCAAGACACAACCAACGTCAGCCGACTCTCGGGGGCTATATGCCTCTCCTACGAAGTGCAACCTACCTTGCACGCGCGCCAGCTCCTCCTCCAGGCGGTAGAAGCCGTATTTGTCGTGGTCGTGGATGGTGACCGCTTCCGCAAATAGCTTCTGCCGCAGGGAGGTTCCCTCCTGTCGCAAAAAAGGCAAAGGTCAAGACATGCTCAAAGGAGATCCGGCCCGGCTGCCCATCAGCCAGTCAGCCGGCCCACATCTCGGGGGCTACACCTAGTGGGTGCGCTCGCGCGCCCCCACTGAAAACTCTAAGGCAAAGTGTTGGCTTACCTCTGCACACTGAAGGGCGGCGTCCGCCGCCTCCGCAAACCGGGCTAGCTCCTGCTCGCACCGGTCCAAGACACTTCCCAAGTCCGCGAAGGAAGGGACCGGGCTGCCCGCCTGGGGGGCCGGCAGGGCCGGCGCGCTCGTCAGCGCTTCCTAGTCCCGGACGACCTCTTGCATCGACCGCAGGGTCCTCCGAGCCTGGCCACCGCTGCCGCCCGGACTCGCTGCGGCTCTAGCCTCCGGGGGCGGGTTGATGACGGCAAGGGGCCGGGAGTCGCCTCCCGCCAGCCCCCCGCCCGGCGCCATCGCTGTCTCCTCTCCCGGCCGCTCCAGCGCATCGGTCGTGCAGGAAGGCACCTCCACCTTCATGGTCGCCGCCTCCGAGGCCGTCGGGACCTCCGGCACCTTGACCCGGGCCGGCTCGGCCGTAGGCGGGGTCACCTCCGGCACCTCAGGCCGGGTCGCCTCGGGAGCCGGCTCCGTCGTCGCCTCCCTCGCCTGGACTGTCTCTTGCGCGAGCAGAGGCGCTGGCGGGTCCATAGCCGCCCCTCACGGCTTGCTCGATGGAGGCCTCGACATGCGGGTGGACTTCGCTGCCGAGTCCGAAGCCCACAGAGGCTCTGCCGACCCGCTCCGCCGCCGGCTGCTTGAGGTCCCGGAGTGTGCGACCCCTCCTCGCGTCCCGGACCTGGAGGCTCGCAGCTCCACAAGCCTCCTCTTGTCCTCCCGTCGGGTGGCCACGTGCTCGCGGGCCAGCCGGCTGGCGACATCCGTCTGCTCCCTCGCCGGCTCCTCCTCGTGGAGCTCGATAGGGTTGCTGCAACGCCCAAGGCCAGTCATCGACCGGCTCGCGAGGCGAAAGAAAAAAACTTGCGCAAAAACAAAGAACTTACGTGATAATGAGGGGCAAGGCCCGCTTGGCACGTGGTGGCGGATTCCGCACGGCCACCTTCACCCGCTTCGGACCGGGCGGCGGGGCCGCCGGCCCCTCCTGAGTCGGCCTCTTCCCCTGACTGGCCGCTTCAGCTACCGGGCCTCGAGCTGGCTGCTCCTCGCTCCTTCAGCCCTGGCACGCTGAAGGAGGAGGCTCGTTCAGAATCATCAAGGCGTCATCATCGTCGTCATCATGCGTCCAATCATTGATCGAGGGGGCATCAGGGAACTCACCCGCTCCGCTGGGCTCCCCGCCCATGCTGGACCCTTCGGCTGCATTGGGAGCGCCGGTTCGTGGGTCCGCCGGCTCGTCGGCTCCTCCCGAGGAGTCCACTCCTTCCTCCGGGGGGCTCCCGTCTGCTCGTCTTCGGAGTCGGAGTTCTCACACCAAAGTAAGTTCTCCAGCCGGCTGCCGGCTGGGGAATATCAAGCGAAAAAGAGCCGCCTCGATGAAGAACTCACCAGGGGAGGCCGATTGATACGGTCGTACGACTCCATGCCGAAGGACCACGAGGCGGGCTTCAGCTTGAACGTTGTGAGGGCGTTCACCCGCTTTGCCACCTGAGTCAGCGTCAGCTCGACGGTGGATAGCCGGTAGGGGTCGTGCCGTCCGGACATGTCGCAAATTCGATGTGGCCTCATCTGAAGGGGCGACACCCGGCATGAGACAAAGGCCGCCACCAGGTCGGCGACGACCAGCCCCTCGGAGCACTTCAGTTGCGTGAGCCGGGCAAGCTCATCCAAGACCACGCCGCGCGGGGCAGACCCTAGCCAGTTCTGCTGGGAGGACTGCCTGTCCTCAAACCGTGGCAGCCAGATGTAATCCGTCCTCGGGTCGACGTTCTTCACGTAGAATAACGTCCAGTACCACACCTTGACGGAGTCGATAAGGGAAAGAGGAGGAAAGCGCGCAACGCCGCGGCAACACACCACCGTGCCCCCGCATGCGTCGCTTTTCAGAGGTTTGAGGTAGAAGAGAGCGTTGAAGAGGTCGATGAAAGGAAGGATACCGAGGTACCCCTCGCACAACGTCACAAAGGCGGAGAGGTAAAGAATCGAATTCGGACCGAGGTTGTGCGGCTGGAGATCGAAAGTATCTAGAAGGGGACGAAAGAAAATGCTCACCGGGAGCCCAAAGCCCCGGGAGAAGTGCCAAAGGAACACGACGTGTTCCCCTGGCTGCGGCGCCGGCGCGTGCGACCACCCGCTCCTCCGGCGGCAGCATGCGCGCGCGGCGTAGCTCCGCGATGTCCGCCTCGACCACGAAGGAGCCTGCCCAGCTTCCGCTGCGCCCATCGGCCATCGCGGCAACAGTGCGGCATGTGGGTGCGAAGGCGGGCTCGGGTGCGACGGCATGCGAGGAAGGAAGAGAGACAACAAAGAAGGGTAGCGAGGAGGCAAATGGGGCGCGGGTACCTCCGCCTCTTGCCCTTCCTCTCCTTTTATAGGACAGGCCATGACCGGGGCACGTGGGATGGATTGTGCCCACTCCCACCAGAAACTCCGCGCGCGTGGGTGGCCCCTAGCCGTAACGGCCGCTTCGGGGCGCAGAGGATCCAGCCCTGCGTCCCGAGGCCTACTGGGCTACGCCTGGGTCCTAGCGGGCTACGCCCAGGCGACGTCCCGTCTCCTCGCGTGCCGGGACCCACCACATCATTACACGCCACGTGGCATGCTGCGCGTCGGCGCGGGTGCCGAGGCGGCGTGTCGGTACCCGAGGCGTCGGGTCCAATGGCTGACCCAGCTGCCCCTTCGCCTTCGAGCCGGAGGCGGGTGGCACTGAGTGGGAAGCCGACGGCTCCCCACCGTCCGCCAGACGCAGGCCCCCGCCGGCTTCGGGGACTACTAACGGGGTTATTACCCCTAGGTAGCCCAAAGCAACGGGGTCTTCCCCCTTTCACTTCGAAGAAAAACTACGCGGCCTGCTGGCCGTGGCTGGCTGGAGGACGTCTGGCGCGAGCTAGTGCCGGCTGGCGCCCCAGCTGGGCATGGCCGGCTGGGCGTGGCCGGCTGCCCATGGGCCGGCTCTTCCATTGACCTCGGGACGGACATGCCCCGTCTCGTCCCTCTGCGCCGGGTACGACGACGCGACGTCACCGGCACGATGGGCGGCCCTGTGGCTACAATGGCCGCTTACGCACTACGGCGCGTGGCTACAGTCCAACCGTCCCGGCCGCTGACCTTGGTGAGCACGATCGGGCGGGGGAACAATGTCGGCATGCCCTCGCCACTCGATTACCTACCCCGGCGTGGCTACAGTGCCGCCGGGCATACCGGAGACTTCGGCCGGCTGGCGCTAGATGACGCCCCCCCCCGGGCGGCCCGTGCCGCGGCAGGTGGGCGAGGGCCAATTGCAGAGCCGGCTGGCGGGCCCCAACGGGAGATGGGACCACTCGGCCGGCGGGCCCCACCAATGACGAGACGGCACGAGCGGCGAGACCCTCTGGCCAGCCGGAGAAACTGCGAGCCGGGTCCCCCCACCTTTGTACTTATAACATATTGTAAGAGCCGGGGGGTTGGCCTATAAAACCCCTCGAGCCCCCCATGCAACGGGGACGGATAATCACGGACAGACACATCCACGCACGAACGATCATCCCCACACATCCCTCTCTAGCAGTGGAGGAAGAGGAGCCGGCTGCCCCTTTTTCCTCCTCTAGACACAACTCCAGGAGCACCATTATACCAATACCTATCCATCCAACAAAATCAAGCAGGACTAGGGGTATTACCTCCCCCGGAGGGCCCTGAACCTGGGTACATCGTGTGTCGTCACCGCTTGTGCCCAATCTCGCACCCAGAGCCCGTCGACGTCCTTCGGCCCCAACCACCTACGATAAGCCACCTCATGGCATCTGTCGTGAGAAAACAATGACAAGACTTCCTGGTTGGCTCACTCCGCCTGACCGTTGGATTGTGGATGAGCAACGACAGAAACATCAAGCCAGATGTGCTCGCTTTCACAGAACACCTTCATAGCACCCTTGGATAAATTTGTTCCCTTGTTCGTGATGATGCTATGAGGGTAGCCAGATCGGTAGATCAATTTTTTGACAAACTGAACCGGTGTGGCCGCATCACATTTACTGACCGGCTCAGACTCCACCCACTTGGTAAACTTGTCCACCGCCACCAAGAGGTGGGTATTCTTATCCTTAGACCTTTTGAAAGGTCCAACCATATCAAGCCCCCATACTGCGAACGGCCAAGTGATCGGTATCATCCGTAATTCCTAAGCCGGTACATGAGCACGTCTTCCGAACTTATGACACCCGTCGCACTTAGCGACCAGATCCTCCGTGTCTTTATGAGCCGTCAACCAGAAGAAACCATGCCGGAAAGCCTGAGCCACCAAGGACTTTTGAGCCGGTGTGATGTACGCAATCACCAGTGCGTATTTCATATAGAATTTCCCTGCCTTCCTCTAGAGAAACACAACGATGGAAGACGCCGGTAATGCTGCACTAATGAAACTCACCATTAATAATGGTCATGGATTTAGAACGCCTCATGATTTGCCGCGCCAGAGTATCATCCTCAGGAAACTCGCCGTGGGTCAGGTACGCCAGGTACGACAGCGTCCAGTCCGGAATAGCATGTAAAGCCGCCACTAGCTGCCCCTCCGGGTCAGGTATAGCCAGATCCTCCTCTGAAGGTAGCTTAACAGACGGGTGATAAATTACGTCCAAGAAAACATTAGGCGGCACCGGCTTACGTTGAGAGCCCAGTCTTGACAATGCATCAGCCGCTTCATTCTTGCGACGATCAATATGATCCACCTGATAACCCTTGAAATGACCAGTGACGATATCCACATCATGTCGATAAGCTGCCATCTGTAGGTTCTTGGAGTCCCACGTGTCTGAAACTTGTTGTGCCATAAGATCTGAGTCGCCAAGGCATCTAACCTAGCTCTGGTCCATCTCCTTTTCCACACGAAGTCCATGAAGCAAAGCTTCGTATTCAGCTGCGTTGTTCGTGCAAGGAAACATCAGCCTTAGCACGTAACAGAACTTATAACCTTTGGGGGATGTTAAGACAGCTCCAGCCCCCAATCCCCCCAACTGTCTGGACCCATCAAAGTGAATTGTCCAATACATATTATCCGACTTCTCCTCTGGCGACTGACACTCCGTCCAGTCATTCATGAAATCCACCAATGTCTGAGACTTCACGGTTGTGCAAGGCACATACTTCAAATTGAGAGGCCCAAGCTCCAGCGCCCACTTAGCAATTCTGCCAGTGGCTTCCCGGTTCTGAATTATATCACCCAACGGAGCAAAGCTAACCACCATGATCTCGTGTCCAAGGAAATAATGTTTCAACTTGCGATTTGCCATGAACACCCCGTATATTAGTTTCTGCCAATGTGGGTACCTTTGCTTGGACTCTATAAGAACCTCACTGACATAGTAAACCGGCCTCTGGACTGGGTACTCTTTCCCTGCCTCCTTGCGCTCTATCACGATCGCAGCACTGACCGTCCTATTGTTAGATGCCACATAAAGGAGCAAGGGTTCTTTCTTAGCCGGAGCAGCCAAGATCGGCGACTCAACCAACTGCTTCTTGAGCACTTCAAGAGCTTCATCCGCAGCCTTACTCTAGACAAAGTCATCCATCTTTTTCATCATCTGGTACAAAGGAATAGCCTTCTCACCCAGGCGGCTGATGAAGCGGATTAAAGCGGCAATACGACCCGCCAAGCGCTGCACATCATTGACGCTCGCCGGGCTAGCCAGTGACGTGATGGCCTTTATCTTGTCCGGGTTGGCATCGATTCCTCGCTCCGAAACCAAGAAACCCAGAAGTTTACATGCAGGAACTCCAAAAACACACTTAGCCGGGTTAAGCATCATCTTGTAGACCCGTAAGTTATCAAACATCTCCTTTAGATCATCGAGCAACGTCTCCTTCTTCCTTGACTTAACCACAATGTCGTCCGTGTAAGCATGAACATTGCACCCAATCTGGCCATGAAGGCAATTCTACACACAACGTTGGTAAGTCGCTTGTGCACTCTTGAGCCCAAATGGCATAGACACATATCAGAAAGCCCCAAAAGGTGTTATAAATGACGTCTTCTCTTGGTCTTTAGCTGCCATCTTGATCTGGTGATAACCTGAATAGGCGTCCAGGAAGCATAAACTCTCACAACCCGCCATTCCATTAATAATCTGGTCGATACGAGGGAGAGCAAACGGGTCAATTGGACAGGCCTTGTTAAGATCCGTGTAATCTATACACATACACCACGTGTCGTTCTTCTTGAGCACCAGCACGGGATTTGCTAACCACTCCGGGTGAAATACATCTACGATGAACCCTACCGCCAAGAATCGGGCCACCTCTTCTCCAATTGCTTTATGCCGCTCCTCATTAAAATGACGGAGGAATTGCTTAATCGGCTTAAATTTAGGATCCACATTAAGGTGGTGCTCAGTGAATTCTCTCGGTACACCCGGCATGTTAGATGGCTTCCATGCGAAGATGTCCCGATTCTCACGGATGAATTTGATGAGTGCGCTTTCCTATGCGGGGTCCATGTTAGCCCCGATAGTGAACTGTTTGGATGAGTCGCCCGGAGTAAAATCCACCAGCTTCGTGTCATCTGCCACAAACTTCAAGGGCGGCTCAGACTCGGTACTGGGCTTCTTTAATGGAGTCATGTCCTCCGGATCAACGTTATCCTTGTAAAACTTAAGCTCTGCCTCTATGCAACTTGACTCTACGTAAGCTGCGTCTCCTTCCTCACACTCAATGGCAATCTTCCAATCACCGTGCATCATGATCGTTCCGTTGAGGGCCGGCATCTTGAGCTATAGATAGACATAAAAGGCCTAGCCATAAACTTTGCAAAAGCTGGTCGGCCGAACAGAGCATGATATGGTCTCTTAATTTTCACCACTTCGAACCACAAAGTCTCCACCCTGTAGTTGTACTCATCCCCAAACGCCACTTCTAAAGCAATCTTCCCCACTGGGTAGGCCGACTTACCCGGCACCACCCCATGAAAAACTGTCGATGACGGCTTAAGAGCCTTGTCATTTAACTCCATCCGTTGGAAGGTGTCGTAGTACAAGATATTATGCTGCTACCACCGTCCATGAGTAATTTTGTAAACTTATAACCCCCAACCTGAGGAGCGACCAGCAAAGCTAGGTGATCCGTCAACCCACGGCGGGTGATCCTCCCGGCTCCACGTGATCGGATATTCCGACCACTTTAAGTATCACGAGAGAGCTGGCGTGGCCACATTAACCGCATTGTTGTGCAGCTTCTGATCACGCTTATCAAGGCTTGAAGTAAAGACATGATACTGCCCCCCGCTAAGTTGCTTCGGGTTGCTCTGATATCTTGATTGGTTATTCTATTGCGGACCACCATTGCCCTGCTGTTGATGATGACCTCCTTGATTTCCTTGACCCTGGTAACTTGAACCTGACCCGCCGGCTCCAAAAACTGCTCCTGAGCCGCCCGGTCCTGAACCGCCCGATGGTCCGTTACAGTTATTACGGTGCTGACTGAGGCTGTGATCCCGGAACTGGCGCATAATGCTGCACTCCTTCCACGTGTGGGTGGCCACTTTATCCGGCCGGCTGTGTGCCGCGCAAGGTCTGTTCAACGCCTCTTCCAAGTTGGAAGGCGTAGGCTCCTTATCTTTGTTGAACGGTGGCCTAAAATTTCCATTGCCCCTGGCATGACCATGCCTAGCATTGGTGCTCGCCACTAACTCTGACCCGCCATCTGGGTTCTTCCGCTTACCCTGGTTGTCATTTCCAGCACCGCCCTGCTGATTCTTGCCGTTGTTGACCTTCTTGCCTTGAGCTGACTTTTCATCATCGGAGTTGGGGTCTTTGGTGGTATCTGAATCTGCATACTTGGTGAGAGCCATCATGAGCTCACCCATGTCCTAACAAGAACGCTTCAACCGCCCAAGCTTCTGTTTAAGGGGTAAAAAGTGTCAGTTGCTTTCCCAAATCAGAACTGCTTGAGGCGCCGAAATGTTCTCAGACGAGTGGATCACCGTCGAGACCTGTCGGACCCAATGATGGGCCGATTCACCTTCCTGTTGTACACAGTGATCAAGATCCACGATTGTCATAGGTTGCTTGCAGGTTCCCCTGAAATTCTTGATAAAATGTGCCTTCAACTCGGCCCAAGACGTGATGGTGTTAGGTGGCAAACCCTTCAACCAAGTGCGGGCCGGTCCTTCTAACATCATGACGAAGTATTTCACACAAACCGCCTCACTGACATCCAGCATCTCCATAGCAAGCTCATAACTTTTGATCCAGGCCTTGGGGGTAGATCGGCCGTGTAATTAGGCGCCTTCCGCGGCCCCTTAAATTCCTTAGGCAGACGTTCATTCCTTAGATCCGCCGTGAGACATTGCACACCAACTCCCTTGGAAGAAGTGCTGACGGGGGGTTGCTGGTGTCAGCTCAGGAATCTTCGGGTAGTCCATCACCGGTGTTGATCCTCGCTGAATACAACCCCTATCCATAGTCCCCTGAATATCCCTATCTGATATGTTATCATTGGGCGGGTTCCGCCTCTGCTCACTGCTGGAAACTACCGGTGACTCAATGTGCCAGCTATAACTACGATTGTGAACCGGCGTAGAGTGCACCCGGCTCCGGCTGTGTGTGTACCTTTCTTGCTAGGCCACCGCTATCTGCAACAGGCTGATTGCATTCCTCGCCTCTTCAGTGAATGACGTCCCTTCAGCCAAGGGGAGGGCGTCAAGCCTGGCAGCCGCCGCTATCATGTTCTCCACTGGGTTAGAATAATGGTCGGGAGGCGTCACGACGTGTCGTGGCAAAGTTTTGTTCCTCCGTGGCGGGTCTAGTTGCCGCAGCGCTTCTGCAACCCGGGTTACCATCGGCGGCGAACTTGGCCCGGCTCTCGGAGTATTGAAGAGATTCCGAGGCTGGATAGAAAGACCAACTTGAGTCCTTCTACGCTGAACCGCCTCTGAAGCCCGCTGATCCAGGTCCCTCAAGTGTTCCGACTCAGCATTCATCTGAACCTGCATTGCATTGATATCCTCTTGGGCCTGAGCCATCTGTCCCTTGATCCGGTTAATCTCGGCATTGCGCTCCGCCTGATTCTGGGTCGTCACTTCTGTGGCCATCAAGGTCGCTAGCTCCTTCAGGAGTTCCAATAAAACTTGAGCCGGCGTTTTAGGAGGCTCAACATCGGGTGGGGCCACTTCGCAAGTCGTGTCGTTAGAAGCCGGCGTTGGGTCTTCCATGAACACAGTGGCTCGGCTCGGCGGGTCATAGGGCTCCAGAATACTGTCGCCATCGGCATAGCCCCCTAGCCCGCCGTCATGGAGTTGATAGATTGACTCTGCATCTCCGCTAGAAGATCCCTCATCTGAGAAAGCCAAGGTCTCTCTTCCTAACAAGGAATCTCCCATGTCCTGCGTAAAGCCAACAAAAACACTCTTTCGCCCAGGTTGAACACGGGCGGGTGTCATGCGTCGGGCCGGCTCGACGAGGTCGGTGTAGATGTCCGGCCCGGGTGTGGATCCGTCAAGTTTGCCGATGAACACGTGCATCTTGCCAATGGGAACCCAGTACCCGTACTCGATTGAGCCGGCATCAGGCCTCAGTCTGAATCGTCGATGTAGAGCCTGCCGCGGCAACTCTTCGTCATCAAGCCGACGGTGTATCCTTCAATCCCTAGGAGAGAGCCCTTTGAGAACTCAACACCATCGTGCGCTAGCCCCACGGTGGGCGCCAACTGTCGTGGTTTTTTCACGGCAGATGTCCGAAGACTTAGGTTCAAGGCCATCGCTAAGGCGGTGGACTCAAAGGGGTTGGTCGGGACGAAAGACATAGATTTACCCAGGTTCGGCCCCTCGAGATGAGGTAAAAGCCTATGTGCTGCTTTATGTATATTGATTGGAGTATCGATTACAACGGAGCGTATTCGCTTGACCTAGCTCTCGATTGATTGATTTCTGTCTAAGTTGTCCCCGGGTCTTGCCTTTATATAGGAGGTCAAGACCCTGGCTTACACAAGTCCCAAACCGACTCTCACAATGTGTCCGACTCTGTCTCTAAACCGTCTTGCCCATCTTGGCAAGCTGTCTCCGGGCGGCTCACCCACCCGGGTCTTGTGCCTTCTTCCTGTCTCTGGGCCTCCGTCTCAGCCCATCTAGCGAGCCACCGTGCAGCCTAGCTTTCCTCTTCCAGCCCATATGATAACGAGTCGCCAAGTATGACCCAGCCCCTCCTGGGCGGATCTTACCACGGGGTTATATCCCCAACAGATTTCATATCCATCTCTTTTGTGTTTTCGGTGTTGAAGATTATGCCAGTCATATTTGGGAAGGTCATTTTCCTTATCCTATTGGCATTTACTCTCCATTGTTTGTTCTTAATATAACACGTATCCAACAAGCTTGTCGTCCTCTTGATTGTTGGATAGCTCTCGTCGTCCTCTATCCAACAAGCTTGAGTTTGCTCAATTCAAAACCTGCATGTAGAAGTTATAGCAGCTTCGGTGTTCTTCTCCATTAGTTTTTATGTGCATGTAATCTGATGGCCTCGAGCGGAAGTACTGCTCTGGGCAATGGTAGTATCGCTTATAAGCGGCAGTACTGTTGTCCAGTACCACGCGTACTACCGCTGCTTTGGGGGAATTGACTTTCGTACCAGGTTTTCATGGAAGTAGAACGGTAGTGCAAGCGGTAGTACCACCTGACCACTACCGCCGCACTTTTGCCTCCTTCTAGACTTGTTGCACTGCTCTGCGGGTACTACTATCCAAGCGGTAGTACTGCTCTCGCGAGCGGTAGTGCCGCTTGTGCATGACCATTGAACATAATAATTGGATTTGGGGATGTCTATTTAAGGGGGTCTTCTTCCCCAATGGTTCTTATCCTTTGAGCTCGGGGTTGCCCCCCACTGTTGACCTTCTTCGAGCATGCTATCTCTCAATCCCTACAATGATTCTTGCTAGTTCTTCAGGGAAAATATAGAGGAGATCTTGATCTACATTTCCGCCAATCACTTTCTCCTCTATGTGAGGGGGCCCTTGGATCTAGATCTTGGAGTTCTTTGTGTTCTCTTCTTTGTTCTTCCTCTCATTTTCCTTCATAACATTAGTTGTTGTGGTGGGGTTCGGGAGAGAAGGACTTGGGCACTCTGTGTGCCCTTGCCATTGTATTTGGTGCATAGGTTTGAGTTCTCCACGGTGATATGTGGAAGTGAAATTTAAGAAGCTTATTACTCTTGGGTGTTTGGGGACCCTAGAGCTTGTTCCTCTTGGGTGCTTTAGTGCCCTAGATGGTTGGTGGTGTCTTGGAGCTTAATCATTGTGATGTAAAGCTTCGAGCAAGCATCAGGGTCTCCAATTAGATTGTGGAGATTGCCCCTAGCAATTTGTACGGGTTTTGGTGACCGCCCCCAAGGGTAACCAAAGTGTACGGGTTCGGTGACCGTCCCCAAGGATTGCCATTTGTACGGGTTCGGTGACCGCCCTCAAGGGTCCCTTAGTGGAATCACGACATCTTGCATTGTGCGAGGGCATGAGGAGATTACAGTGGCCTTAGTGGCATCTTGGGGAGCATTGTGTCTCGACACCGCTCCAAACGGAGATTAGCATCCGCAAGGGTGTGAACTTGGGGATACATCGTTGTCTCCGCGTGCCTCGATTATGTCTTACCCAAGCCCCTTACTTATACACTTTACTTTGTGATAGCCATAGTGTTTCATGTTATATATCTTGCTATCACTTAGTTGTTTATTTTGCTTAGCATAAGTTGTTGGTGCACATAGGTGAGCCTGGTTGTTTTAGGTTTTGTGCTTGACAAATTAAACACTAGTTTTATTCTGCATTTGTTCAAGCCTAAACCGTAATTATTTTAAAGCACCTATTCACCCCCTCCTCTAGGGGACATCCACGTCCTTTCAAAGATTATGAAGCATGTCAATTTGTTCCTCGGAAGTTGGGTGTAAGGGATGAATGGGAGGCGCATAAGGGCTATGAACATGCTTGCTCAAGTTAAATTCATCAAATATAACAAGCATTTTATCTTTCCAATGACTATAGTACTTCCAATTGAGAATAGGCACTCTACATCTAACACTCCCCAAAGTAGACACATCCATCTTCCTCCAATGGTGATAAAATCAAAGCAATGAAGATCAAAGCTCCGATACCAATTATGGGATCAAGAAGTGGTGTCTAGAGGGGGGGTGAATAGACACTTAACAAGACATATGAGTAGTTTTTAGTTTGCTTAAATTTTAGGCAGATTCTTGCACAATTTAAGATACATCCAATAATTCCTACACATGCATATCTAGAGACTGAGCAGTGGAAAGTAAATGTCATGCAAGTGCAAGAAAGTAAAGGATGGTAGAGATAGGAAGATCAAACGGAATGAATACATGAACATTTTTGGTGTGGTTATGATAGGTGGTGCTATCATACGTCCATGTTGATGTAGACTTCAACCCTCAGAGGGTAACGACTGTGCGAGTCCACGTAAGGATTCACCCACGAATGGTCCATAAAGAAGCAACCTTGTCTATTCCCCCATGACTTATGTCCATGAAGGACTAGCCCCACTCGGGGTAGATCTTCACGAAGTAGGCGATCTCCTTGTCCTTACAAACTACTTGGTTCAACTCCACATGATCCGGAGGCTCCCAAGCAACACCTAAACAATCTAGGTGACACCTCTCTTCAAAAGGTAAATATGTTGTATAGATGATGAACTCATTTCTCGTGTGCTTCAAAAGATAGTCTCCTCAACACTCATTCACTCTCTCACGGAATTTTTCTTGGTAGAAGTGGATGATTGGATTGAAAGCAACTTGTGAGGCTAGAAATCAAGGATCTATTGGTTGGAGTGGAGTCAATTATTTCAACACATGAGTAGGTGGTTCTCTCTCAGAAAATGAATGGTGGATGTTGGTTTGTTCTGAGGGCTCTCTTCACATGTGAGAGGGTGGTGGAGTGGTATATATAGTCTTCACCAAAAATCCTACCGTTACAACATTATTGCCCAAATTGGTGACACCAAAGAGAAAACTTGGTGCTACCGACTAGTGCAAAAAGTATTAACTTTTGACTTTTCAGTGAGACCGAAAGAAACTTCTCGGTGAGACCGATTCGGCTTAACCTAGTTAGTTCCATCACTTCGGTTGCTCCAACCATTAAATCTCATAAATTCTGAAGCTCAAAATCTCGACCACAAAAACTTGATCACTACTTTTTGGTTCCACCGAATGCAGTCTCGGTTACACCGAGAAATTAGGGGTTGGCTTAGGGTTCTGTCTGGGACTGACTCGGAGAGACTAAAGTGAAAAACTTGGTGGCACCGAGATGGTAATATAGGGTTTTGGACATAATTCTTTGTGAGGAAGAGTTTGAGGCTTTTGGTGGCATATCTCTAAGTAGTTGAGCAAGCAGATCATCATCAATACGTGAAGCTTTCCTATGGACACTTAATAGTATTGGCTTTCCTATGGACTCGATGTGATCAAATGACTTACAGTAAAATATAGAGTCTTGAAGCTTTTGCTAGTATGATTCCTTTGCATCCAAGGGGTTCCTCATCATATCTCCTAGCCATTCCAATCATTGAATTTTTCCTGAAATATAATTGATAAAATTGTTAGTCCAAGATGTAATGTATGTTGTCATTAATCATCAGAACCACCAAGGGAGCATTTGTGCTTTCAACATCTCGTACAGAGGTTGATGGACGTTCAAGTCTCTTATGAGACAGATACGATTCACTGGAGATTGTCGATGAGCGGTGTGTTTTTTGTGAAATCAATGTATGTAGACCTAATTAAATTTGGCGTAGTCCCGAAATCGATACATATTTGGAAAATAGAAGTACCCTTAAGAATCAAAGTTTTCATGTGATTTATGATCAAGATGAATCGATTAAACACCACTTTCTCGAGTGTCCGATGGCTAGATTGTTATGGTGCTCAGTTCATATAGCCTTTAATATTACTCCTCCAAATAGTATTCACACGTTATCTGGGATTTGGGTTGATCCAACTATTGCGACACATATTTAGATAGGAGTATGCACGCTACTTTGGGCTATATGGAACTTCTGAAATGAGTTTTTTTAACAGACAAACACGGTTTAATTTTTTACATGTTATCTACATCCCACTACTTGGATCCGTACGTGGTCGTCACTCACTTCTTTGGAAGCGAGTGAGTCTTTGATTAATTGGTATGTCTGATGAAAGATGGTGGCTCGGGATATCTACAACAGGTATGGATGACAATCCGGTAATAGGCTAGGTGTTTAGTCATCTCGTCCTATTTTCATCGACTGTGCCATTTTTACTCTTTTATCTGCTTTCATTTTAGCTTTGACAGAGCGTGTACTAGACCAGAGACATTTTCAGATATTTGCTTAATAATATGGTTGCATGCATCACACCGACGCAGATCCCAGGGGTTATCCTCCTTTTAAAAAAAACACGCTTCAGTTTTTTTAACTCCACCGAATTTCTGTTGCGCACAAAATATATACTGTAAAATTTCCCTTTTTGTTTTCATTGGCAGTTTAATCCGAGCCATTGAATCCTCAATCGGACCGTCTACGGACGGCGCAGTTGATCATCCCCGCCCGTAGTATCCCCAGCCACCCATACCCCATCATCAAACCGGCGCCAAGAAAACCAGACACCATCCGGCGACGCCATGAAGCACCTCCTCCTCCCCTCCCCGCTCCCTCTCCTCCTCCACGGGCCCGCGTCCAAGCCCCTCCTCCTCCCCGTCCGCCAGCGCCAGCGCCACGCCCTGAACGCCGCACCCGACGGCAACTCCGGCGACACCTCCACGGCCGCGTCCGAGCCGCCTCCCACGAACATCCAGCCCAGCCGGCCACCCTCCGCGCCTCCGTCCGCCAACTCCGGCACCACCAGCGTCAAGACCCGCCTCCGGTCCAGGAACCAGGCCCGCCGCGTCCAGGAGCCGTACCAGCCCCCGGTGGAGGTGAGGATGATGCGGGGCAAGGGCAAGGCGAACGCTTCCGCGGCGCCGAGGAGGGAGAAGGAGAAGCGGAAGAAGACGTGGGACGAGATGAGCCTCGGCGAGAAGGCCTACGAGCTGTACGTCGGGGAGAAGGGCGCCCTCTTCTGGCTCAACAAGTTCGCCTACGCCTCCATCTTCATCATGGCCGGCGCCTGGATCCTCTTCCGCTTCGTCGGGCCCGCCACCGGCCTCTACCAGCTCGACGCGCCGCCGCTGGCGCCCACGGACGTCCTGCGCGGCTCCTAGTGAGAGCGAGCGCCTAGGTTTCTTGATAGATAGCGCGGCGGGTAAGATAAGGGGTGACCGGAAAAGAAGATCCATGAATAATTGTTGCTTACAATGGCTTCGATGGGACGATTGTATGTGATTATTACCAAATTATCATATAGATGGATGCATGTAGTTCCCTGGGTAATTTTCGGAGCTAAAGTTTTCACCCTGAATTACCGAACAATTTACACACTATTCAGCTCTGTTTCGTTGATGGGGGTTTTGTTGTCATGTAAAATTCGATGTTAATCGACTCTGACAATCGAATCAGATGCAACAATTCGAAGTTCAAGATCATGATGTCAAGGGAAGAATTAAGCAAGCAAAACGAAAGTTCCTAACAAACTCCTGTCAGTGACCACTCATCATACATAACACACATGTACACATTCTGAACTTCTCCATGACACAACAACACTGTGATCTCCCTACTGAGCAGTGACTGATCAGCTCATCGATCAGTTCGGCAATTCAGTTGGACCACGAGTTGATCTACACAAACAGTCAGCTAGCAGTTAACACTTAACAGGTCAGGGTTCAGCAATCGACGGACCGATCAGGGCGACAAGGACTGCGCGACGGAGGACGTGGAGAGGAGGCCGGAGAGGAGGCCGACGATGAGCGCGCTGTTGTACGTGGTGGCCTCGTTCTGCATCACGTTCTGCCGCTCGTCCACGAACGAGTCGTTCTTGAAGGGGCCCCCGACGAGCGCGCCCGTGGCCACGTTCGGGTTGGGCTCCGGCGACTCGAGCCACTCCTGGCCGCCGCAGCCCGTGTCGACGTCCGCCGGGATGGACGCGCCCCGGTGGTGCACCCGCTGCGGGTAGCTGTCGCCGTACCCGACCAGGTAGCTCAGCTTCATCGGGTTGTCCCCCAGCACGTAGTCCGCCTGCCATTGCCAAATTAACAAGATCCATCGATCGCATCTTCAGGTTCTGACGATCTGACGGAAGAAATGGAAGTCGGACATTTCTCTGAACGATCTTTGGAGAGAGCAGAGCACTGACCTGGGACTGGGCGAACTTGCGCAGGTCGGCCGGCGAGAAGCTCTGCCCGCCGCAGCTGAGCTCCGTCTTCCCCGAGGTGAGCATGTAGTCGCCGTAAACGGCGGCGAGGAAGGCGGAGGCCACGGGGTGCTGGAGCGAGTTCCACTCGGCCACGTACAGCAACCCACCCTGCGTTCTGAAGGCGGCGGTTTCAGAGTCCGGCAGAAGGATGCACATGACGGCGTCGGCGGTCTGCTTGTACGACTCGAGGCCATCGCCGTTGTCGTCGGCGACGCCGGCTCCCTGCGACGCGAAGAAGCTCACCCTCGACAAGAGGACCTGGGTGCCGGGGCGCTTGTCGTCCCAGCTGAAGTACCGGGGGTTGCCGAGGTCGGCGAAGTCGTCGCCGTTCTTGCCGGTGGCGTAGGAGAGGTAGCTGCGGTTGCCGGTGGCGTGAAAGAGCCAGCCGCTCGCCCACAGGAGCTCGTCCTGGTACGTGGTGGAGTTGTAGTACTTGGCGAGCTCCGGGAAGGTGCGCGTGTAGGCGCCCCTGTGCCGGTCGGCGAACGCGAAGAGCTGCTCCGCGTGGCCCAGGAGGGACGACGAGTAGGAGGCGTCGATGGGCTTGTAGACCAGCGACGCCGCGGCCATCGCCGCCGCCGTCTCGGCCGCCACGTCGCTGCCGGGGGACTTGGCGGTGATCTTGGTCAGCGGCCGCTTCTCCGACATGGTCTCCGGCCTCTCCCAGCACTTGTGGTCCACTTCAGGGTCGCCCACCTGGTAGATGATCACAAGAAAGGACCACATGTATGTATGCTCTTCAGAATCGGTTCAAATGTGCATTTCTGCAAGTTTTTCTAATAATCAGTGCAAAATCGTTGTTTGTGCTGTGCAGAGCAACCAAATCTGGCCGTCCTATAACCTTTGTAAGGTATAGAAAGATTCATATAGGCTAAATCTGATTTTCTAACATCAACTGGTCCTATGGTCTAGTGGTTAGGACATTGGACTCTGAATCCAGTAACCCGAGTTCAAGTCTCGGTAGGACCTTATTTTTTCTGTTTGCCTTTTTATCTTACTCCTTTCCCTCTAAAAACGAAGAACTTCGAAATGATATGGTCAGAGAAATAAGAAAAAAAAGAGTTCGCTGAATCTGATTATCCAATAAGATGTGCGGTAACCTGAATCCCATCTCTTCTAAATTTCCTTTTCCTTCTAGAAATTAATAACTTTGAAATGATATTGTCAGAGAAACAACTACCTTTTCTTCTAAAAATCAAAAACTTCAAAATGATATGGTCAAAGAAACAACAAAAATAGAGTTCGTTGAATCTGATTATCCAAGAAGACGTGCGGTAAACTGAATTCCATCTATTCTAAATATGAACTACATATTGATGTATATAGACATATTTTAGAGTGTAGATTCATTCATTTTGATGTATATAGTTCACGTTGAAATCTTTAAAAGGGTTTATACTTAGAAACAAAGGGAGTAGACGAGTAGTTGTCGTGATACACGTTGACAACTGATAGATTTGCCATTGCCTATCCTCTATATCAATCTATTCATAAACAGATTCCGACCGTGCATTAATCTTCTCCACATATATGGGCAACCATGAGGGCACGAGGCCAACATAATGTCCATGTCCTCAAAATAGCAAGTCTTAAGAACTCTTGCACAAAGTGAGCTACGAACCATCAGAATACACCAAACTTGTTTAGCGAGCACGGCTTGATTAAATATCTTGAAATTTCTCAAACACACTCCCCCTTTGATTCCTTCTACACATTTAATCCCAGGCCATCCAGTGGACTTTCTGCTCGTCATTGGCTGCCCCCCACCAGAATTTAGGAAAGACGGAATTCAGGTTACCGGATATCTTCTTGGATAATCAGATTCGGCTAACTCTTTTATGGTTTATCTGACCATATCAGTTTAAAGTTTTTGAGCCAAAAAAAAGTAGTTTAGAAACGGGGGGAGAAGACTCCTAGAATAGGGAAGTATGGTGTCATTAGACGATGATTATATTTCGATAATTAGGAAGGTGGCATATCTGCTACACGACCAGGGGTCTAGTTGGGACTAAAGCAAGCTGAAGCAAGTTTTCTCGCCTAGCCACGCAATAGATACTAAACAGATCGTTGTAGGAGTAAAGGTAAAGACGATTATTGTGCCTGGAACTCCAAACAAAGGCGTGTTTTCTGTGCATAAGCAGACCATTTAGGAATGTCGATAAAGCGGTCGAACAAGACACTGGCCTCCTCAACAACCCGTTTGCTGATCACAAGAGTTTGATGGAGCTATCGGCGGCCGACGTCCCAAACAAGATGAAGATAGATGTGTGGAGAATAATTCGGAATGGTTTAGCTGTAGGAATTGAACTACAAAGGCGCATTATTAAACCGGGGATAAGTGTCAGTGTGGCAAGGAAGATTTTTTTTTTAGAAAAGGAGGATGCATCCTCGGTCTCTGCATCTCGACGATGCATGTAGTCACTTTATTAATTATTCATAAAAGACCTTACAAGGAAGTACATCAGTAAGCCTGAAGCCATCCTCTAGGCAACTCTTGTCGCTACTCCTATCCCTTTGATGTAGTGGTACCTAATGTCCGAGTCTAATACCAAACAGACATCGCACCAAATCCTAAGATCTAATGCCGGATGTCACATCCCGGAGTGTGGCAAGGAAGATACCATTATATATCGTTGAAGCTGCTAGTGATATTTTCTTGGCTAGTGACGGATGGACATTAAACAGATCGTTGTGGGAGCGAAAGTAAAGACGATTATTGTGCCTAGAACTCCCAAAAAGGGTGTCTTTTTCTATGCATAAGCAGATCATTTCGAAATGTTGATGAAGCTGTCGAGCAAGACACTGACATGGTTTAGCTGTAGGAATTGAACTACACATGCGCATGATTAAACCAGGGATATGTTATGCCGCGTGTGGTAGGGAAGATGCCATTATGCAGCGATGAAGTTGTCGGGGATATTTTCTCGGCTAGCGACGCGATGGACATTAAACAAATCGTTGTGGGAGCGAATGTAAAGACCATGATTGTGCCTGGAACTCCAAAATGATGGCCTCTTTTATGTGCATAAGCAGGTCACTTAGGAATGTTGATGAAGCTGTCAAGCAAGACACTAGCCTCCTCGTCAACCTGATTGATGATCACAAGAGTTGGATGGAGCTATGGGCAACCGACAGCCCAAACAAGATGAATATACATGCATGGAGAATGATTGGAAATGGTTTAGTTGTAGGAATTAAACTACACAGGTGCATGATTAAACCAAGGATATTTTGTATCACGTGCGGCAAGGAAGATGCCATTATGCATCAATTTTGGCATTGCCCGCACTCTGTTTATTTTTTGAAACTGCTATGTGATGAGGTTGTGGCGCCATTAGAGCATCCGCAATATACACTTTTGTTGCTTCTATAGTTGCCTCTAAGCTTTAGAGGCTGACTGCCTGCCTCTGTACATTGCATGGAAGCGCCATTAAGAAAAAAATCCCTGAAATCGCCTCCAAGCTTTTATTTCAGTTAAAATATTAATTTGTCCCTACATGTCATTCCCTTTGTTGAACCTTCCAACGGAAAAAGTGAATCACATAACAACTTGATCATTGTTTTCGTGGGACCGATGTAGAGGCCGCACTAAAATGCCATACATTGCAACGCTTAGGCAAAAAACACATATTTAACCTTTATGCGAAACTAATTCACGATCTGAACTGAGGATGAATTTTTTTCACAAAATGACCGTTTTGTGTGGCACCTGACACTCGGGCGCTACGGTGTTGCACCCCCGCCAGCGTGGCAACCCCGGGCCAGGCACGGCCCCACAACCAGCAGTGCAGCGCCTGAGAGATAGGCGCTGCACTGTGTTATGTGCAGCGCCCAACCCTTAGGCGCTGCACATTGACTTAAGCCGCATCGGCCGGTCCTTCCCAGACAGTTCTTCCCTCTCCCCCAGCAGTTCCTCTCTGTAACAGAGAGCAGGGCGGCGCCCCCTTCGATCCCCCTCCCCCCCATCGCTCTCAGATCTGGCGATTTTAGTCGTGGATTCGATCCCTAATCCCTCCTACTAGGTAAACTCCTCCGTTCCCTTTTCTTTTCCTCCGTAAATTCGTTGCCATTGTAGAGATTTGTCCAAGACTGGGTGGAACCCTTGATTTGCTTGGATTGGATCTTTAGATATATATGAGATGCCTAGTTTTGTAGATAATTATTATTTAGGATGTGTAGAATGTGTAGTATTGTTCATTAGTTCATAATGTATGATTCTTGTTAGTGAAACCTTAGATTGTTTATTCTTTTAGATATATATGAGATGCCTAGTTTTGTAGATAATTATGAGATGTTGAGTTTTGTAGCTGTATATGAGATGTTGAGTCTTTTTTAGATACATATGAGATGTTGAGTTTATTTGAAATATGAGATGTTGAGTTTATTTGAAATATGAGATGTTGAGATGAACACATATGATATGTTAAGTGTATGCCGATATTGGAGATGAACTCATATATGTGTATTGTTTGAATTTTGTAAGGATGGTTTGGCTTCTCGACGATGCCTATGACACATGACACCGAGCCTACATGATGCGCGAGCAGGGGATGGTAATAATGAGTATTGTAAATATTTTACGATTTTGTCTTTAGTTGAAATTCACGTGCCCTAAGATTTGTCATTACTTGTTTTTTGCAGAAGGTTGAACCTCTGAAGATTCGGTATCACGGCGTCTCTGGTGCTGCCATGCCCTACGATCCGCGATACACATCCTACATCCAGCAGGCAGGACTCCTCTCGTGGATTCAGTTGGTCAGCCGGTCCACGTCGAACCTCAACGCTCCACTGGTGTCCTCTCTTGTTGATCGATGGAGGCCGGAGATGCACAATTTCCATCTTCGGACTAGGGAGATGACCGTGACGCTCCAGGATGACTCCTTGATCATCGGTCTTCCTATCGACGAGAGGTCTCTCTGTATGAGCACCAATTCTGATGGGTGGCGCCAGCAGATGACTGCTCTTATCAGTTTGGCTCATGCCGAGGCTGAGGCTGATGTAGAGGGTGGACAAGAAAAGAAGAAGAAGGAAAGGAAAGCAGCCGGAGCTCCTTTCACGTGGATTCAAGCAAACTTCCCGCATTGCCCTCAAGGTGCCACTGATGATGTGATCCAGACACATGCTCGTGTCTATATGTGGTACGTTATCTCGAGGACTTTGTTTCCTGATGCCACAGAGAAGAACGCTCCATGGATGTGGCTGAAGGCATTGACCGTCTTCGAGAGCAAATGGAGCTGGGGTTCAGCGACTCTTGCCTACTTGTACCGACAGGTAGTTGATTTGTTTTGTTATCATTTCATTTATTCATTACCAATGCAATCTTGTTGTCAATTTAACATTGTTTTCTTTGATATGCAGATGGACGATGCGTGTTGCAGGATCACTGATAGTGCATGCATTGGTGGTAATATGCTTCTACTTTCTGTATGGAGTTGGGAGCGTCTGCCTGTTGGACGCCCCAAGAGCGTCAAGTTTAATTCTTGGGATGAAGAAGCCGATTTATGGCGTCCCACTTGGGCCTACAAGTGGGATGTGGTATCCGAGATGACGAACGATGTCAATCTCATGTACCAAAAGTACATCGCCGAGCTGGACACAATTATGCCTGAGCAGGTAACGAGGACATTACATCAATCATTTCTCATGCTTGTCTGAAAACTTGTCATCAATGTTGCGTTGTTGTCCTATTTCATAGGTGGAATGGCAGCCATATGGCGCGAATGACACATTAGGGGTCACCCACGAGTTTGCCCTCAACCCGATGTGCTTGCGGGATAGGGATCTTTGGCTTATCAGGTGCCCACTAATATGCAACTGGGCGGTTGAGCTTCATTTGCCACACCGCGTGTATTGTCAGTTTGGTCTGTTCCAGGCTCACCCGTCGGAATGGGTGGACACGGAGAAAGCACTTCATAGGTAAGAGAGCATGAACCGTATTGACTTAGCATCGCCACTCCTTTTTGATTGTGCTAATCTTTGGTTTTCTACCATGCAGGTTGGACAGGAAAAGGTAGCGGAAGATAAAGGACTGGGACAAGCATCATTCATCCTATGTTACCCATTTCAATCTTAGTGTGGAGCAAGCTCGTGACGGTGCAGGCGCCTGGCTTCGTGAGCATAACTCACTTGCTTTCGATAACTAACTACCTACGATGGTTTCTTCAAAATGCTAGAGTTGATTTATGTCCACCGACATACAATGAGGATATTCTTGAAGATCCCGCAACTTTGAGGATCTATCGAAGCAGCAGTACAACAAAAATGTCAGGGAAGGGCTAGGAGTCCCTGCTCTTCCAGTGATTAACTATGTGGTAAAGTGTTCCCTTCTTTACTTCCCCGTTGACCGTATCCGTATTACACATGTTTGAATGGCTAACGTGTTACTTCAGTCTCATCCATAGCGCAACCAGATCAAGAAAGCAACTGATGAAAGCCAGTCTATTCTGGAGAAGACACCGGTTGGAGAACGCAATGATGAAGGTCCACTATGAAAATTCCTGAAGGTACATATCGCACTCAGGTGTCCATGTTACATATGCTGCGGAGTTTGGTATCTTATACATTTGTTCATGTTACAGAGTCAGGCCAAGAAGTTAAGGCGGTTATCAAACCTTCTCGGTTACCGTGACCCAGAATATTATGAACCATCAGCCTCTAGGTCTGGTACACCATCAGACCTCTTATCTCACCGTCAGGGAAACGATGTGAGTTCCTCATACGCTTATATAGAAGATGAGGGTGCGGTCACCCAAGAGGTATGATTAATCTTTTAGATGTAATTCTCACTTGACTCTGACCATGTCTTTACCATAATGTTTGATTGTGTGATAGATTGATGAACTTGATGATGACATGACTTTGGCGGACGCTCAAGTTCGGTCTACATACATGTTGAAGCCTAGGAAGCCCACACACCGGTTCACGCCCTACGACTATGACAACAAAGGCAACCCAAAGGTGCCCGTAGAGACCTCGCAGATGGCGAGCTTGGAGATGAGGCGGAGGAGGAAGAGGAGGCTCCTCCTGTCAGGAGGAAGAAGATAGCCACCAGGCGTGGCAGCAAGAACACGCGCGGAAGGCATTAGTCGTTGTCGTTTTTATTATGAAACTGGACTTGTGAGGTTATGTGATGGTTGGTGAACTCTTAGTAGTGTGCTACTTTATCTTAAATGATGAACTCGTCGGCATATTACTTGTGTTTCAAATTGCTGTGAATTTCAAGTTATTGTAAGTGTTATGATATTCATGTTAATTAAAATTGTTGTCAACAACTTCTGTTGTTTGCTGTTCAGCAGTTAGCAGTACTGCAGTGCCTCACAGCCAGGCGTTGCACTGTGCAATGCAGCGCCCAAGAGTAAGGCGCTACACAAATGGGATGTGGTTCGAGCGAGCCAAAAAATCCCAAGTCATAGTGCAGCGCCTAACGTCGCGGCGCTGCACAATACATCTGTGGTGCCTATCTCTCAGGCGCTGCACTGCTGGCTATGGGGCCGCGCCTGGCCCGGGGCTGCCACGCTGGCCGGGGGTGCAGCGCCTAACGACTAGGCGCTGCATAGTGTCATGCAGCGTCCAAGTGTCAGGCGCCACACAAAACGGTCAGTTTGTGAAAAAAAAACATCCTCGGTTCAGATCGTGAATTAGTTTCGCACAAAGATTAAATATGTGTTTTTTGCCTAACGCTTATGGCTAACCTTAGAGGCAACAATGTGGACCCTAGCTTAGCGGGAATGTTGTCTTCAACCACTGTGGGTGTCCTTAGCTTGCCTTCTGAAGGGCATGGAGACAATTGAGTGCATGCATGCATGTATACTAGAATGGCTGGAAAGAGTGAGAGCTAAAGAGAAGAAGATTGTGATATGGGCCTGGTATGAACTCTGGCTAGCTAGAAACAATGTAAGGGACGAGAACGTATTGAAGACGTAGCGTGCATCAAGGACAGAATGGTTCGGCTAGCTGGGGGTGGAGTTCGCTCAGGGATGTGGCGGTCGTGCAACCGCCAATGTTGTGTGAGGTGGAATGCTGGAGAAGACCAGAGGAGGGGTGTCTCAAGATCAACTCCGATGGCGCCCTAGCTAAACATCAAGGTTCTGGTGGGGGAGGTGTTGTCCTTTGGGACAACCATGACAACTTCATAGCAGAGGCTTGTCATTTTTCTTTCACTCACCGCCGATCCAAAAATAATGGAGTTGCTCGCATATCGCAGGTCCATCCACTTGGTGCAAGAACTCAACATCCAGAAGGTTATTCTCAAGATGGATTCACAAGAGGCGGTTCGAAAGATTAGAAGCGAGGAAAATGATCTTTCAGCTAATGGGCAACTTGCTCAAGAAATTAAGGGTTTTGCTTACAAGGTTCCCGTACTTTAGCGTTGCTATTAGGTGCAACGTTCGGCGAATAAAATCACACACGTCCTAGCTAGGGATGGTTGCCGTAATGCGTTATGTAAAACCTGGCTTCATGTGCCTCCAGAGTGTGTGAGCTTGGAGAGCTCTACTAAGGGGGCCATGAACTTCTCATAAATACTCAATAGTTTCCACTAGAAAAGAACATCAAGCGGTCCTATGGTCTAGTGGTTAGGACATTGGACTCTGAATCCAGTAACCCGAGTTCAAGTCTCGGTAGGACCTAATTTTTTCTGCTTTACAACTCTTGCTTTTTTTGCGTCTAAAATCCAAGAACTTCAAAATGATCATCAAAGAAACAAAAGAATTGTTATTTTTTCCATGATGATGATGCTCACCTGGATGTAGAGGACGTCGTGGGAGGGGTGCGCGTTGACGAGGTAGTCCATGATCCATCGCAGCGCGTCGAGGGCGGATTCCCGCTGCTCGGCCGCCTCCATGGCGCCGCCGTACTCGAGCACAGACCACGACAGCATGGTGGCCGTGAACGCCAGCGGGAAGCCGAACTTAATGTGGTCGCCGGCGTCGTACATCCCCCGGGAGAGGTCCAGCCCGGCCTCCTGCCCGTCGTCCACCGCCGAGTCCCCCCTCCACGCGATCTCCTTCTTCACCAGCTTCCCGGCTGCACCACCGATCAAACAACACAAGAACGGAGAAAATTCCAATTCAGATGTCACGAACAATGCAGCGGTTTGGGTGGATCATGTGCGTGCGTACATTTCTGGACCTGGAAGAACTGCAGCGCGACGGCGAGCGCCTCGGCGTACTTGCCGTCGACGGAGCCGGGGACGGGGCGGTCGCCGCCGCCGCCGCCGCCGTTCCTGTTGCGGACGAACACGACGGCGGCAGTGACGCCGAGCGCGACGAGCAGCAGCACCAGGACGCAGCAGCAGCACCGCACGCAGCTCACCATTGCTGAATGGCCGCGCCCGATCGACCCCGTGAGATTATCTGCTCCCCAGCACGATGGATCGATCGATATCCCGGCCGGCCGCCAACTGATTAGGCGCGGCGTCGGTCGAGGTAACCGACCGACAGCGCGCGGGGGGGGGGGGGGGGGGGGGGGCAGACGTGCCGCCGGCGACGGGAAGAAGGAGAGGAGAGACGCGCGCGCGTGGGCGTGGGTGGGTGGGGAGTTAGAGGCTGGCCATGACCGTCTCCCCATGATCGGTTGCTTACACGTACGATCGGTCCCTTGTTGTGGTTGCAGTTACCGGGATGCCACGTAGATGCAGGCAGGGTTCAAAATTTGAACCAAGTTTCAACTGCTGACCAAAATATTTGTTTACCCCGAGCTTTGGTTAAAACTCAGTGAATTTCGATACACCGAATCCTGAAGATTTTTCTAAATTTGTCATTTCTGTTTGATTTCGGTGAGGCCTGAAATTTTCATGTTACCGAAATTTTAAACCTTGCAAATTTGCAAAGCTGTGCTCGTATACATCAGCTATTCAGCTTAATGTATAGTTCTTTGTTCAGTATCAACAGGGAGGAGCTCCACCTCCTGTTACTCGAAGGAAGCCATATGTATGTATGACACCCCGCAAAAAAACAAAACATATGCATGACTATGACGAAAATAAAAACAAGTACCAGAAAGAAAACGTGCAAATCACTATGGGCAATCACAGCCTTCACAATGCGAACAACGATCAACTGGTGTACTAGGGAGCAGATCTAGATGAGGGCTCTGACCTCCTCATTTGTTGTGCTTCTGGTCTTCTTCAGCAGAGTGTCTCCAGGAATTAGTGACCAGAACTCCATGTCAAAAGGCAAGGCCGGGCTAAAAAGAGTGTTGATAATTGGTTCACGAGGGAGGATTTGAGAGACATAGTATTCCACCATCCAACTTTTTTAAGTTTGAGAATAGTTGGTTCATGAGGGAGGATTTGAGAGACATTGTTTTCAAGTGTGATATACAACAACCGAAGAAAAGAAAAACTAGCGTATATAATTGACAAACCAAAATAAGGAAGACAAGTCGAATTTTAAGGGGCTGGAAAGAAATACAGAAGGATGGTATATAATATTGAAATATGGTATTTTGAAGGGAGCATGCAAGCTAAAAATAATACGTGAATCTAGTGTGTTTTGAATGATCTGGACATGTAATAAATCTTTCCTTAGAGTTGCAGTTTAAAATACTTGAAAAGCAAGAAGAGATGAAATTGTTGCAAAGTTCAGAAGAGAAAGCGATAAATGACAATGACAGTAATACTATATATTACCATGCTAAAGCAAATAGGAGAAGAAGAAAAGTTAGGATAGTTTGTCTAGAGCACTAAGAAAGTGAAAATTGAGAGGTAGGGAACTAGATGAGTGCATACTTTATAGAAGATGTTGTTTGAATTCAAAAAAAGTGTTGATGAATATATCATCTTTAGGCCGTGTTTGGTTGGGCTTTTACAACCAGCTTCTGGCTTTTAGAAGCTATAAGCTAACCAAAGGAGGAAAAAGAAAAGCAGAATCTGCATAAGCTAGCAGATTTTCGCAGTACATTTTCGCAGCGGGCACTGCCGGCGTGGTTATTTTAGTTGTCCCCTCGGAGTTGTGTGATATTTACCCACGTATGCCATTGGTAAGTAAAAAGGATGATGAATGAATGTGTTAACATTATTATATTCTTATGTAGATGGATGCAAGGATGAAAGGAGTGGCCAGAAAGGGACAAGAGGGAATGAAACCTCTTGGTGAACTTGCAAATCAGGCTGCTATCATGGGAAACCTATGTAACCTCTATGTTCAGCGGTACTTGAGCAAAACATACAGAGATGCTAAGCAAACTGGACTAGAATGGGTCACGGAGTGCTATGGTCGGGCTCAGATACTTTTATAAAATGTTTCGGATCACTAGTAGAAAACAGACCTTTCGTTCGCCTCATTAGTCACGGTTGGCTTTTGAACATGCACTAATGTGATCATTAGTGCCGGTTCATGACGGGGATCATTAGTGCTGGTTCGTTATGGACCTTTACTGCCGGTTCGTGACCTTTAGTCCCAGTTCGTGTCACGAACCGGCACTAAAGGTGAGGTGGCAGGCTGGCGTCAGCCTGGGGCCCCACGGGAACCTTTAGTTCCAGTTGGTGGCTCCAACCGCGACTATAGGCTAACATTTAGTCACGGTTGGAGCCACCAACTGGGACTAAAGGTCCCCCTATATTGAAACCCTTCGGCGCCAGCCCGAGCAGAGTCATCTGTTCTTCTCCTTTCCTCTCCTCTCTGTTCTTCCTCTCTTCCTCGAGCTCATCCTCCATTTTTGCCAAAATTTGTCAAGATTTGGAGGCATCCCATCCTTCCAAGTGTTCACAAAGGTCAGCAACTTTCTCCTTTCATCTCTCATTGCTAGATTAGCTCTTGCAATGCTCTATAAGTATAGTAATTTATGGGTTTTAGTTTGTATGTGGTAGTTTATTTGATTTATGCAATTTGAGCTCAGATTAAATTCTTACTTTTCATTTGTAGGTGTGGTTTACTTAGTGCCTTCCCGTCCCCGTCCTAACCACCGTCGATCGCCTACACCGTCCCGTCGCCGGCACCACCTTGGTGAGCTTCTTGTTCTTATCCTTTTTATTAAAAAACCATGTTTGTAAGATTTAGTTAGTTACTTGTATAGTTTTCTTACCTATATGGTTGTTTGTTATACATAGTGGCATGGTTTTGAAATCCGTCCCCGTCGGCCCTCGTTCGGTATATGATGCGGATGTGGTATATACTCTCTTTTATAACTCTTTGTTGCATTTCGTGTTTATGACAATTATGCCAATCAAGTTGACATAGATATTTTTATCTAGGAGGTATGTGAACCGGAGATTCCAACCAACATAGATATTCTTGTCAAGAAGTTAAATTTAGTTGAAAAAGAAAATGAGTATTTGAAAGAAAAATTGAAAAGAGTTAAAGAATAGAATATGAAACTGGACTTGTATGTTGCCGACGTCGTCGATGATCACAAGATCAAGATGGGTGCAATGCGCTTGAAGATTAGAAAATTTAAAATATATGCCATTGATAGTGAGGCTTGGTATTACTATGTTGTTGGATCAATTGTTACCTTAGTTGCGATGTTGATCACATTTGTTGTTGCATTTAAATGCTTTAGCTAGAGAGTTTGTATGTTGTTTTATGAGAACAGGTGTGTATGAACTTTATGTACGAACTTGTATTAATTTGGTCTTTTCGGTGTTGTGTAATGAAGATGAACCAGCAATGGATGTATGAGGACCGGTGCTCTCCCCAGTTCATTAATGGTGTGCATACGTTTCTGGTTGCGGCTGAGGCAAACAAGCGGCCGGATGGTTTTATGTATTGTCCATGTGCTGGCTGTAAGAATGATCGAAATTACTCTAACTCAAGAACCATTCACGTCCACCTGTTTGAGCCCGGTCTCATGTCCGGCTATAACTGTTGGACCAAGCACGGAGAAAGAGGGGTCCTAATGGAAGAGAATGAAGAAGAAGAGAATGACGACAACTATCCTGGCCATGGGTTCCATGAATACGATGGTACAACAATGGGGGAAGAAGCTGAGCCGACAATGCGGGAAGGAGCTGAAGAAGACGCATCAGATGAGCCCGCTGATGATCTTGGTCGGGCCATTGCCGATGCAAAGAGAAACCGCGCAAGTGAAAAGGAGAAGCTGAAGTTGGAGCGCATGTTAGAGGATCACAAAAAAGGGTTGTACCCAAATTGCGAAGATGACAATAAAAAGCTGGGTACCACACTGAAATTGCTGCAATGGAAGGCAGAGAATGGTGTATCTGACAAGGCATTTGAAAAGTTGCTGATAATGTTAAAGAAGAAGCTATCAAAGGACAACGAATTGCCAGAGAGTACGTACGAAGCAAAGAAGGCTATTTGCCCTCTAGGATTCGAGGTCGAGAAGATACATGCATGCCCTAATGACTACATCCTCTACCGCGGTGAGTACGAGGATTTGAATGCATGCCCGGTATGTTGTGCATTGCGCTATAAGATCGGCCACGATGACCCTGGTGATGTTGAGGGCGAGCGCCCCAGGAAGAAGATTCCTACCAAGGTGATGTGGTATGATCCTATAATACCACGGTTGAAATGTTTGTTCCAAAACAAAAAGCATGCCAAGTTAATGCGATGGCACAACGAAGATCGTAAGAAAGACGGGAAGTTGAGAGTGCCCGCTGACGAGTCGCAGTGGAGAAAAATTGAGAGAAAGTGGAAGTACTTTGCAAAGGATGCAAGGAACGTATGGTTCGGTTTAAGTGCAGATGGCATTAATCCTTTTGGGGAGCAGAACAGCAATCATAGCACATGGCCCGTGACTCTATGTATCTATAACCTTCCTCCTTGGTTGTGCATGAAGCGAAAGTTCATTATGATGCCAGTGCTCATACAAGGCCCCAAGCAACCCGGCAACGACATTGATGTGTACCTAAGGCCATTGGTTGAAGAACTTTTACAGTTGTGGAATGGAAAAGGTGTATCTACGTGGGATGTGAAAGATCAGGAGGAATTCGACCTACATGCGTTGTTGTTTGTAACCATCAATGATTGGACTGCTCTCAGTAACCTTTCAGGACAGACAAACAAGGGATACCACACATGCACGCACTGTTTAGATGATACCAACAATATATATTTGGATAAATGTAAGAAGAATGTGTATATGGGGCATTGTCAATTTCTTCAGAGCAGGCATCCCGTAAGAAAGAAAGGCAAGCATTTCAAAGGTGAGGCAGATCACCAGAAGAAGCCTCACCACCGTACGGGTGATGAAATACTTGATATGGTCCTGGTGCACAATCTATTCCAAATGACGCTAACAAAGGTTGTCTGGGTTCCGGTAGGAACTAGTTCTGGACGGCGAAGCCCTGCCGGATAGATGACATCGTATGTGTGCAACCCCGTAGAGAGGTCGTAGTTTCGATCTTTTGCTCGAGGGGCTGTTTGTGTGTCCTCCCGTAGGGCTGTCCAAGCCTCCGTTCGAGTTTCGAGGGTCCTCCCGAAGGGCTGTCCGCGACATCGTCTGGGGGACTGTCCGACCGCCTCCCGAAGGGCTGTCCGACGAGGGAGTACATCCTCGCGGTTGGGAGGTTGTAAAATCCTAGCTGCGGGGATCTGCACCAACGATCTCCACCGACTCTTCTTTCGCTGCGCTTCGAGTCGGTACGGATCAGATCAAACCTTGTATGCAGTCTCCATAGTGGTCCTGGGCGTGCTCGCTATACCGGAAATTTTTATTTTTTGTCACGTTCCCCAACAATGGCATCAAGAGCCAGGCTATGAGTAGATGCATGTTATGATCTAGAATACATGAGATGTATGGGTATTGCATAGTATAATTTTGTAGTAGATGAGATCTATTGTTGAAAATTATTTGTGCGGGTAGCAGATGAAATCTGTTACCCGATGTTCCCGTTGCTTCCCGTGAATTTGCGTAGTCCTGATCTTGACGGAATGGTGGAATCTTACAAAGTTTTGGCAATCCATGATCCTTTCATGTTGCTCCTGAGTATGTTGATTGACAGATCAATGAAGTGCTAACAGTTCTTTGGGTTCCACCATAGTTAAAGAAAGATGGATGTTTCACAGACGAAAGGGCAATGCAGATATGATCTGCACGGGGGTCACGCGTATGATGAACTTTAGTATGGGGCTCGAGATTTTATTATCTCGTGTTTCATACACCCTGGAAAGTTAATCTAGCAACTTGAATTATCATACTTGATGATAAACGTTGGTAGTTGCGGTTTGAGTCAAAACCTTAGAAGCCACGTAAAATAAAATTTTGTATAAACCGATTAGAGGCGTCTAACTTGGTTTTGCAGGATGGGTTGCATATGATGTGGTATAGCAATGCTCATATTCAATTTGATTATGTATGAGATGGCTATATGATGTAATTAACATGACCTGCGTGTCATGATTCGGCATGATGGCTAGAGCCATATGATTGCACTTTAATGACCCGCGTGTCAACCTTATGTAATGCACTTATTTTATTAGCTATAGAGATAGCAATATTATCTGGTGCATCGACAAGGTGGTGGCAATCTTCGCAAAGGTGAACACCGACGCGAATGCCGAAGACGAAGAAATACTTGACTTCTCCATCAGAAAGGGCTATACCATATCATGCTATTATGAATTGCCTGAGATGTTTATCCCTCTTGATGCACCCTTCTTAATTGCGCAGTAGTCGCTTTTTATTAGGGTGATCTCTCACTAAAAATATCAAGTAGTTAGTGTTCTCCCAAGTGTAGCACCGTCACGGCACCTATCTCTTCGGGGTATCACATGGTTACATGGGTACGAACGATTAGAGAAGTGTGAGGCGGGTGAGTTGAGACCTCGCAGCGAGATCACTTGATTGTCTTGACGTTCAGGCATGGAAGTCATGAGCTCGGAACACACGCATCAAAAGATGAACAAGAGTCAATAGAGATGTGATTGGCAAGTTGGCCTACCAATTGAAATTCTCGTCACTTGAGATGGTTACATCCTTGACGCTGAATTGAAAGTTGGGTCTTGCATCACTCACAATCAATTATGAGAGATATTGATTTGAGTGGGAGTGCACCTTAGAATAAAAATTGTTTATTCACTAGTGCCAAAAATCATTATGAACAAAGTCTAAATGAACTTGTGTTTTCCATTGTAGATCAAATGGCTCGCAACACCGCGTTCAACTTAGGCCCCATGTTAGAGAAAGAGAAGTTAGCTGCGAATGGAAACAACTATGCAGACTGGGTCCGTACCCTGAGGATTGTCCTCTGGGGTGCTAAGAAAGTGTACGTGCTTGACGGACCTCTTCCTCCTAAACCGGCGGCAACAGCCGCGACAGACATACAAAATGTCTAGGCCACTAAGGACGATGATTACAACTTAGTGCAGTGCCTCATGCTGTCTTGCATGAGTTCAGAGCTTCAAAAACCTTTTGAATTCCGTAACTCCTTTGATATGATCAAGGATCTGGATGCTCTTTACAAGTTTAATGCACGGTCTGAACGTTTTGACATCATGAAAATGATGGTGGAGACCAAGATGGCTGAGGGCAGTTCAGTTGGCGAGCACGTAGTCAATATGATTGGCTACGCTGAAAGGCTTAAAATCCTAGAATTCCCACTTCTAGAAGAGCATGTTATGGACTTGTTGCTAGGTTCACTCCCCCCGTATTATGGTGGTTTTATCATGAACTACAACAAGAATGGGATGGACAAAACAGCAAACGAGGTGCTTGCCATGCTGAAAACTGCTGAAGGAGGACTGCAGAAAAATCGCAAGCAAGTGTTGCTTGTGAATAAAACTGCAAAAGAAAGGCAAGCCAAAGAAGGGCAAGGGCTCCGGTAAGATCGGCTACCAAAGCAAATCTAAGAGTGGAGCCAAGAATGAAACTGAGTGCTTCTACTGCAAGGGCACAGGACACTGGAAGAGAAACTACAAGAAGTATCCGGAAGATAAGAAGTCCGGGAAAACCGGAAAATGTATAATTGTTATACAAGTTAATGTCATTGACATTTTGCTTGCTAGCAAAAATTCTAAGTCTTGGGTATTTGATACTGGATTGGTTGCTCACATTTGCAACTCAATACAGGGGCTTCAGAAGGTGTGCAAACTGGCAAAGAATGAAGTCATGATGCGTGTCGGGAACGGCGCTGGGATCACCGCTCAAGCCATCGGCATTATGCCTCTACGTCTCCCTTCAGGATTTATTTTGGAACTTAGTAACTGTTATTTTGTTCCGTTGTTGTGTAGAAACATTATCTCTGGATCATGTTTAGTACACGATGGGTACTCCTACAAGTCTGAGAACAATGGTTGTTCACTTTATTATAAGGATATGTTTTATGGATTTGCACCCATTGTTGGGGGCCTTTTCATACTAAATCTTGATTGTGGAAATGATGTCTTTAACGTGAATGCTAAACGCCTTAAGAAGGCTGATACCACCACCACTTACTTGTGGCACTGTCGGCTTGGCCATATCGGAAAGAAACGCATGAAAAGACTCCATAAAGATGGAGTTTTACTGTCCCTTGATTTTGAATCATTTGACACATGTGAAGCTTGCTTGATGGGAAAAATGACCAAGACGCCGTTCACGGGTCATCCTGAACGGGCGGGTGAATTATTGGAAATAATACATAGTGATGTATGTGGTCCAATGAACATGGCCGCACAGGGTGGGTATTTTTACTTCGTGAGTTGGTATGGCTATATCTACTTGATGAAGCATAAGTCAGAAACCTTTGAAAAGTTCAAAGATTTTCAGAATGAGGTAGAAAATCATTGTGACAAAAAGATTAAGTTTCTGTGGTCTGATCGCGGAGGCGAATATCTTAGTCATGAGTTTGGCCAACATCTGAGTGACCGTGGAATCATTTCACAGCTTACGCCTCCCGGAACTCCACAGCAAAACGGAGTGTCGGAACGACGTAACCGAACCCTGTTAGACATGGTAAGGTCGATGACATCTCTTATAGATCTACCAATATCTTTTTGGGGTCACGCACTACTCACTGCTGCTTATACATTAAACAGAGTGCCATCTAAGTCTGTTGAGACGACACCACATGAGATGTGGTATGGGAAGATACCTAGTGTGTCACATCTCAAGGTTTGGGGTTGTGAGGCATATGTAAAACATTTACAGCCAACCAAACTAGAACCTAGATCAGACAAATGCTACTTTGTAGGTTATCCAAATAACACCATTGGTTATTCCTTCTACCACCAGTCCGAAGGCAAAATGTTTGTCGCAAAGGTTGCACACTTTCTCGAGAAAGAATTTCTCGCTAAAGAATTGAGTGGGAGGACAGTACAACTTAATGAGATTAGTGAATCTTCGGCAACCGTTTACATGGCTAAAGAACCGGAAGAAATTCCGCTAATTATCCCTACAACCGAGCCGGAAGTTGTCGCATGTGATGCAGAGACTTCAGACAATGTTGTTACTGAGCCACACAGATCAGGTAGGGCTATCCAGCCACCTGAGTGGTTTCATAACGAAATATTCATTCTTGAAGACGATGAACCGCTACAAGGAAGCGATGGCGAGGCCTAGCTCAAGGGAATGGCACAAAGCCATGAGATCCGAAATGGAATCCATGTACGAAAATCAAGTTTGGAACTTGGAAGAACTTCCAGATGGCGTAAAACCCATTGGTTGTAAATGGATTTTCAAAAGAAAGACAGACGCGGATGGTAACATTACTATCCATAAAGCTAGACTTGTCACGAAAGGGTTCACGCAAGTTCCAGGAGTGGACTATGACGAGACTTTCTCGCCCGTAGCTATGCTTAGGTCTGTTCGGATATTACTAGCAATTGCTGCTTATTTCGATTATGAAATATGGCAGATGGATGTCAAAACGGCTTTCCTAAATGGAAACCTTGAACAGGATGTATACATGATACAGCCAGAAGGTTTTGTCGATCCTAAGAATGCTTGAAAGGTATGTAAGCTTCAGAAAGTCATTTATGGTCTGAAGCAAGCATCAAGGAGCTGGAACATTCGTTTTGATAAAGTAGTCAAAGAGTTTGGCTTCATCAGGAATGATGAAGAATCTTGTGTTTACAAGAAGTTTAGTGGGAGTGCAAAAGCTTTTCTAATCTTGTATGTGGATGACATATTGTTGATTGGAAATGATGTGAATTTTCTTAGCGAAATAAAAGACTCATTGAAGAAGAGTTTTTCAATGAAAGACTTAGGTGAAGCGGCATATGTATTGGGCATCAGGATCTATAGAGATAGATCAAGATGCCTAATAGCGCTTAGCCAAAGCATGTACATTGACAAGGTGTTGAAAAGGTTCAACATGGAGAACTCCAAGAAAGGCCTACTCCCCATGTCACCTGGCACAGTGCTTTGCAAGAATCAGAGTCCTCGGACCCTCGATGAGCGAGTACAAATGAATGAAATTCCATATGCTTCGGCAGTTGGTTTTATTATGTATGCCATGTTATGTACAAGACCGGATGTTTCCTATGCGCTAAGTGTTAGCAGCCGGTACCAAGGTGATCCAGGATTGGAACACTGGCCGCAGTCAAGGGTATTCTTAAGTACCTCAAAAGGACCAAGGATTTACTCCTTGTGTACGGAAGTGATGAAGAGCTCATTGTAAGTTGTTACACTGATGCAGGCTTCATGACTGACCCAGATGACTTCAAATCTCAATATGGCTATGTTTTCATATTGAACAGTGGCGCAGTTGATTGGAAAAGTTCCAAACAAAAGACTGTGGCGGATTCTACGACGGAGGTGGAATATGTTGCTGCTTCTGAAGCCTCCAAGCAAGCTGTAGGTATCAAGCAATTTCTTGAAGACCTTGGTGTGGTTCGAAGTGCTCTGGACCCGGTGGAGATCTATTATGATAATAGTGGCGCCGTGGCTCAGGCAAGGGAGCCATGTTCGAACCATAAGACAATGCATATTCAACGCAAATATAAACTCATTCGACATCATGTCGAAGAAGGTTTAGTGAAAGTACGCAAAGTTCACACAGATCTGAAAGTATGCTTCGAAAGTTGGTTTTATTATGTATGCCATGCTATGTACAAGACCGGATGTTTCCTATGCACTAAGTGTTAGCAGCCGGTACCAAGGTGATCTAGGATTGGAACACTGGCCGCAGTCAAGGGTATTCTTAAGTACCTCAGAAGGACCAAGGATTTACTCCTTGTGTACGGAGGTGATGAAGAGCTCATTGTAAGTTGTTACACCAATGTAGGCTTCATGACTGACCCAAATGACTTCAAATCTCAATATGGCTATGTTTTCATATTGAACGGCGACGCAGTTGATTGGAAAAGTTCCAAACAAAAGATTGTGGCGGATTCTACGACGGAGGCGGAATATGTTGCTGCTTCTAAAGCCTCCAAGCAAGCTGTCGGTATCAAGCAATTTCTTGAAGACCTTGGTGTGGTTTGAAGTGCTCTGGACCCGGTGGAGATCTATTGTGATAATAGTGGCGCCGTGGCTCAGGCAAGGGATCCATGTTCGAACCATAAGACAATGCATATTCAACGCAAATATAAACTCATTCGACATCATGTCGAAGACGGTTTAGCAAAAGTACGCAAAGTTCACACGGATCTGAATGTGTCAGACCCGATGACAAAGCCTCTACCACGAGCAAATCATGAGCAACACCGGATAGCCATTGGTGTTTGGGAAGCCATGTAACTGGATTATGACTCTAGTGCAAGTGGGAGTCTGTAGGAGATATGCCCTAGAGGCAGTAATAACAGTTATTTTGTATCTCCAAGTTTGTAATGAAAGTTTATGTTCCATGCTATAACTGCAATGATTCTCGAGTCTACAATAACCACGAGGCTTGAAGGGAAACTCATGTGCACGTGTGGTATGATAAACGGTAAATTGAATTCCTAGTCTAGCCTCTAAGACTGGCTCAAGTATTGCATGATGATCCTGTTTTCCTGATCATGGGCATGGCTATGCCAGCAATTTTCAGGGCATGATGTTGGTAGAACACTCGTGTTGAATCAATCTGAATTGATGTTATGCTATGAGATACATTTGTCACAAGTTAATGGTTAATAACACAGAGATGGTTAATGTTTGCATAATTCCTTAGACCATGAGAGTATCGAGTTTCTTCATGCTTGCTTCACGAACTTTGGGGTTTGTTAAACGTCATCCGTAAATGGGTGGCTATTACAACGGCTTACGGGTTCATGGAAAAGTATGTCAAGTAACTTGATAGCTCAAGATTGGGATTTGCTCCTCCGACAATGGAGAGATATCTCTGGGCCCTCTCGGTGTTACGGTATCCATCATCGTCTGGCCAGACACTTTGTGATTTGATCACGGGGATGCCGGAACACGGGAACGAGAAAAGAGAACAATACTGGCAACGAGGTAACTGGCATAGTGGACAAGTTGTTGATCCACGAGGATGCCTACATGTCTCACCTCGGGTAATTGTAACATATCACGAAGCAACAGGAATAGCTCACGACAACTAGAGGTTCACTCGAATACTCATTCGTGTGGGTATAGGGGTCAATATGGGTGTCCACGGCTCCGATGTTGATCATTGATTGGAAGGGGTTCCGGGTCATGTCTATGCTTCACCGAACCTATAGGGTCACACACTTAAGGGTCATCTATCTGTTGAATACTAGACAGGGAGTCTGAGAGAAAATCACCAAAAAGTTTCGGACACCGGAAAAGTTCCGCAAACAGAACACCGGAACAGTTTCGGTAAAACTAAAAAGTAGTTTCAGGGGATACCATTAAGTCAAATTGGTTTCGGCACATGCCTGATAATTCTTGGAGGGTGCTAGAATCATTCTGGAAACTTTTGGGAATTTTTCGAAAGAAAAACCAGAAATATTCTGGAGCTGCCGGAACCGCTTCACATGCTTTTCGCAGATGAAAATCACTATTCCAGAATTGTTCCGGATCGCATTAAAAATTATTTTACTGGGGTAATAGAATTGTTCTAAGCCCACATAAATATTTTCAGTTCGATCGGACGCTGAAAAATGTCGTCGTGAATAGTGAAAGTGCTTTTTGGATATTTATGGAAAAGCACCTTTTTGGATATTTCCAAAAAGGCTTCTAGAAGGGATTGGGGAGCAAGGTAGCTCCTCATGGGGGCCCCAAGGGTTGGCCGGCCAAGGGTGGAGCTCCTCCATGGAGCTCCACATGGCACCCCTTTTCCTTCTTATGATTTTTTATGTGTGACATAAAGTGGGGGTAGTTTGGTATTTTCAAGTCCCAACCCTACCCCTTGGTTTTCCTATAAATAGACGAGATGGGGGCTGCCATCTCTTCATCCTTGTGCTCTCATACACATGCTTTTCTTTGCAAGCTCTCTCTCTCCCTCCCACGAAAAGAGTCTTTCGTAGAGCCGAAAGGCTGTCTAGGTTCCGACAGGAACTAGTTCTGGACGGCGAAGCCCTGCCGGATAGATGACACCGTATATGTGCAACCCCGTAGAGAGGTCGTAGTTTCGATCTTTTTCCCGAGGGGCTGTTCGTGTGTCCTCCCGTAGGGCTGTCCAAGTCTCAGTTCGAGTTTCGAGGGTCCTCCCGAAGGGCTGTCCGCGACATCGTCCGGGGGACTGTCCGACCGCCTCCCGAAGGGCTGTCCGACGAGGGAGTACATCCTCGCGGTTGGGAGGTTGTAAAATCCTAGCTGCGGGGATCTCCACCAACGATCTCCACCGACTCTTCTTTCGCTGCGCTTCGAGTCGGTACGGATCAGATCAAACCTTGTATGCAGTCTCCATAGTGGTCCTGGGCGTGCTCGCTATACCGGAATTTTTTATTTTCTGTCGCGTTCCCCAACATAAAGACCCCCTTTAGTCGCGGTTGGTGGCTCCAACCGCGACTAAGGACCACCCTTTAGTCGCGGTTGGAGCCACCAACCGCGACTAAAGGTCCTCCTATATAAGCAGGAGTTCAAATTTTTTCATTTCCCTCTACTTCTACGTCTCTTCGACCATTGAACAGTGATCGCCGCTGCATGCCCCTAATGCACCGCCTGCCCTGATGCCGTCGCCGCCCACGTCGTCACCGCCCCCAACGCGCCGCCCATGCCGCCGCTGCCCCCGACGTGCCGCCCACGCTGTTGCCACCCCCGATGCGTCGCCCCCCGTTGCTGCCCCCGTCGTGCGCCGCCCCCTCCTCGTGCTCGCGCGTCGTCGTCATTGCCGTCGCAGTCGCCGTCGCCGACGACTCGCCTTGCCTCACCGGCCATCGCTCCGCTGTGAGCCCCTGCCGCCATGGATTTTGAGATGATTAATTAGATGTATAGATGATTAGATGATTAATTAGATGTATAAATGTTTAGATGATTAGATGAACACACACAATTTTGATAATTAGATGATTAATTAGATGTATATATGATTAGATGAACACACACACACAATTTTGATAATTAGATGATTAGATGATTAGATGCAAGAATTTTGATGTATAGAAAAAAGTTAAGAAATTTTGACATTTGACGAATTTTGACATAGATGCATGAATTTTGACATTTTTTCACTAGATGATTAGTTAGATGTGTACAAAAAAGTGAAGGAATTTGACATTTGAGGAATTTTTACATTTTGATCCAATATATGTATAAAAAAAGTTGATGAATTTTGACATTTGATCCAATGTATAGCAATTAGTATTTGCAAAAGTTGCTTATTTTAATGTTGCATATTTTCTAGTGATACAATGTAGGACATATCGAGTGCTTGTGATTTGCCAATCATTCCGGCAAAACATAGGGCATTTTCTTTATGTCATTTCTCGACATATGGAACGGGTTGACTTTACGTCTGTTTTGACTCCTTGTGTGTCTTTCAGTGAGAGAGAGTGTCCACCATATATATATATGAGAGGAAGAATCCTAACTGTTGTCGTGAGGGTCGCTTCTCCCTCGTTCCAGTGTGCTAGACATTTTGGTGTAATGCACTCTGGGACGAATGAAGGAGCAACCATCACCGACGGTCGCAATATCAGAAGGAGTGCCCACCATATACGTGAGATGAGAGTTTATGAAGGAAAGACTCGACAGACCTAAGGTCAACCTGTTGCATATTGAGTAATAGTGATCTGTGTGTTGATCAGTTTTCTCATAGTTTCCTTCGATCGATTTTAAATGTTTCAACTATGACATAGGAAATGTCTGACGACGAAAGGGAATTCGCTATGTGTGAATACTACGAAGACAAGCGCGACCTGTGTGATAAGCCTTTCCTAGTTGATGGTAGGCGATTCAGCATCATGCTGGATGAGACCTTCGAAGTGGATACAGTAAGTCACAACGACAAGTCTTTTTTCGTAATTAAGCATGACTTCTGCTTCTTTTGCTTCAACTTATAATTTCAAATTTTTACTATTCTACTAGCGTATCCCCTGCCATGCAAGAATTTATGTCTTGGATAAGATTGGTTTCAATACTAAGAAAAGTATAGAGGTAAAGATAGTTCACTTGAGGACCGAGCATGGTTATACTTTTGTCGTAAAATTGTACAATGCAGACACCTACTCCTATTTTGAATTCAAAAGTTGGAAAGCACTATGCAAGGCTTATGCATTTGAGCCTAATATGCTTATCACCTTTGATATTCGTCCGGAAGATGAAATTGAAGGTAATATCGACATCTGGGTCGATGTGCAGACGCCTCCAGTTCTACCATTACGTGAGTTTATCAACCATATTTATTAAGTAATTTATATTGTTTATTCAAAAATAGTTGTCAACTTATTTACATTGACAACTTATTTTCATTCTTCAAAAAATGTACGGAAGATGGTAGACAGAACCTACTACTACAATGATGAAGCATAATTAACTTATAAGGAGAAAGATCATATTACCGCATTTGTTAATCATCTTGAGAATTACAATAGCTATTATCAAACTCCTCCACATTATGGTCAATACGTGCCACTAGTGCACGTGGTGAACTATGGTAACATCCATGGAGATTGCATGGTAAGAATTTCTACTATTACGACATCCGTGCATCTTTTGCATAAATTCTTCTAAAACTAAACTACATTGTTAACTACAAAGTTATTACTATGTTTTTCAACAGAAAATCCCGAAGGATTGTGTGCCTCATATGATGTTTCCGAGAGGTCGCGTTGTTGTTATGAGCTTACGGCCAGCACGGCCAGGTTAGCCTACGCATCACTCCTATCCATACCGGATTTCTAAAACCGATGAAGACATGACAATCAAAGATTGGAAAAAATGTATGGTCAATCGTAGAGAGCTACTTGGAAGCAACATTATGCGTAGGCCAAGAATTGGAGACAGGATTATCTCCATTCTCCATAATGGAGAGTCAGGGCCTATCTTGTTTTATGATATTGTACCTAAGAGAGGGTAGAGTAAGTCCTATGAGAGAGGAGTAGGTTCTAGGTATAATATGTTATTATGTGCTACAATGTGTTAGAGTTGATCATGATGATGATGAGGAGTTGTGATTATGACTAGTGACCAACTTGTTATATGATGTCTCATTGACGAAAATGATGATTAAATAGAGTTGATGGTAATGACTATGATGATTATTAGCTATAGTGTTGTTGGTGATGATATGATGCAAGAGTTTTTATATTAATATGATGATGATGTTGATTATGATTATCATGATGATTTGTTATATCATTGAGGGAAGGAAAGCAGATTAGATTCATGTGGATGGATTAAAAGTGACCAAAAGTTGAATTAGTAGGATCGTCGTCCTACTAATTCAACTTTTGATCACTTTTTATTCATTTGGATGAATAAAATCCATGGTTCTTCCTCACAATGATATAATAATTCATCATGAACATAATGATATAACAACCTCTTAATTGGTATTGTATCAAAATTTGTATAACGGCGTATAACCATAATTAATTCATAAACCCCTAAAGAATTAAAAGGAAAAAGAAAAGAAAACTAAAAAACTCAATACTTTTAGTCCCAGTTGGTGTTACCAACTGGGACTAAAGGTCCCCCCAGCCCACGGCGCCGTCGGATGCCACATGGAGGGCCTTTGGTGACGGGTCGTGTTGAACCGGCACTAAAGGGAGGTAGGCTTTAGTACCCACCCTTTAGTGCCGGTTCTATAACCGGCACTAAAGTCCCTTACGACCCGTGACTATAGGCCTGTTCTGCACTAGTGGATGAGTCCGGAAGTTTTCATGGCACTCCATGATTTGCTTGTTTCTTCATATGGTTTGACGTCAACTAGTAATGTTTCATCAATTGAGTCACTGGCAATGTTCTTAAGGATTGTTGGAGGCCCTCAAGCATTTGCTCAAGCAGAAAACTGTTTTGTACGATCGCTTTGGACGATTCATACAAAGTTTAAGGAAGTTTTGGTATGTTTGCGCAAGTTAGCGAACGATATCATCAAACTGAGAGATCATACATTTAACTATGAGCATGAAAATATTAGAGAAGAACATTTTTGGCCTCATTTCAAAGGGGCTATTGGATCCATAGATGGATCACATGTCCCAGTGACAGTGCCTGCAGATGATGCGGTTAACCATAGATGTCGGCATGGTTTTACATCTCATAATGTGCTTGCAATATGCGACTTTGACATGAGGTTTACCTTTGTGGTTGTGCGTTGGCCGGGCTCTGCACATGACTCAAGGATCTTGAATCATGCATTAGCATACTTCTCTTCTTTCATGTACCTCCCAAAGGTATAACATAACAACACATGTAATCATTCATTATATTCTTATGTGAGACACTCACTTGATGATTTGGTGTTTATTTTCAGGGAAATACTATCTTATTAACTTTGGGTATGCAAACCGAACAGAATATCCTGCTCCTTATAAGGGGAGTACGTACAATCTACCAGAACTTCGTCTTCGGCATCACCGTCCACATCAAGGGAAGTATGAATTCAAATTTTCACATTCGTCCCTTCGCAATTTCGTAGAGCGTGCTTTTTGGGTGCTCAAGCAGAAATGGCGCATATTGAAAGGGATCCCTAGTTTCTCGCCTTGGACGCAAAAGCATATCATCATTGCTTGCATGGAATTGCACAACTTCATTCGTGATAGCAAATTGAGTTACAATTTTTTTGATAAATGTGATGCCGATGATGATTATGTACCTCCAGTGCTACAATAGAAAGTAGCACTAATGCAAGTGGATCTCGTTGAAGAGGAGGAAAACGAAGATACCATGGATACAATTCGTAGTAGGATAGTCGATGCTTGTCTTGCAATGGCAACCTAGGTTAGCTATCTTGATGGAGGTCATCATCATGTTAACCATATGTATATTATATGGTGCATGCCTTCTGTAAAATTACTATGGGTCAATATCTATTTATATGTGATATGTTGTTGAATTCATATGTGTTAGTTGTGGATCATCTAAATTGTCATAATTTTCCTTTGCAAAACAGTCATTCTATTGCCTACCAATGTTCTTGACACTATTTTACGGTCAAGTTGCACATAAAAATATTGACTCAATGCCCAGGGTCATTACAGACAATTCACAGACAAATCTATAGCTTCACGGGTGTTTCAGCCAAACAACTCCTAGCTTTTCCACGACTGAAAGTTCACAATAGTTTTTTCACAGCTCACAGCTCACAACAACTTTTACAGAATCTGCAGCTCAACCAAACACAACCTTAGTGGCCAGCCATGTTATCTCGCATGTCCAGGCAACTTTTATTAAAGAAGGAACATCATGGGAAGGGGCGTGCAAGTACATGAGAGTTAAAACACTATAAAAACAAATATGCTTCTCCCTTCGATCTTAAATACAAATTCACTCTAAAAAAAATTCAATTTTCATCTATACAAGGCCACCATCTATTTTCGAGAAGAGTTGGAGTATATTTTTATCTCGTACTAGGGTGCTTATCAATGCAAACTTTGGATGTAACCACGGAGAAAAGAGGCACCACATGCACATGTTTAATAATTTGCCTGGAACATGAGAGGGTTTCCACACAATTAATCATGTAATTTATTATTTGTCTTTGTTTTTTTGGTATTTGGAAAATGAGACAATGGTATTACTCCCTCTCACGTTTTCATCTAGATACCAAGAGTATATACAAATATAAAGGGAGTACAACATTTAAAGTTGATTTTGGAAGGGCGTGCGATTGAATAAAATGCCATTCTAATATAATATTCTGAAATTAGAAAATGCCCCAAAATGCTTGGTATGAATGGATTTTTTTTTGAATTCAGGTATGCATGGATATTGAAATGACACAATGGACGAGAGTAGGCATTTAAAGTCAATGGATAAATTGGACTTCTTTCCCCCACGATTAGAGACGAGAAGATGTTTCCATCTAGCTGCTAATGGCCTTGCATCGTCATATAAAAACTCACTTTGTTGGCTAGATTGTGCCCGTTTTAGTTGAAAATGGTTTTGTTGAGCTAGATAGTCAAAACACATGTCTAGAATATTGAAGAGAAACTGAAAAGAAATACTAACATATATATACACACAAATACATACTAGTTAGAGCATCTACAACCGGACCTTTCAAACCCGCCTCATATGCCCAGGCAGGCCGCCCGGTCACTGCCTTGTCATTTTTTTACCCAGACGGACCCCTCAAACGACCCTCAAACACTCGGGCTGACCGGCACCCCCCATATCCAGCCCAAATATGGGGTGGATATGGGGGCGCCCGGGCACGCCCGACACGTTGGAGCCGGCCCATGCTGGCCCACCCCTACCCCACATATATTCGTGTTAGAAATATGCCCTAGAGGCAATAAATAAAGTGTTTATTATTATATTTACTTGTTCATGATAATCGTTTATTATCCATGCTATAATTGTATTGATTGGAAACACATTACATGTGTGGGTAAATAGACAACACTTTGTCCCTAGTATGTCTCTAGTGACCTAGCTCGTTGATCAAAGATGGTCAAGGTTTCCTAGCCATTGACATGTGATGTCATTTGATAACGGGATCACATCATTAAGAGAATGATGTGATGGACAAGACCCAAACTACAAACGTAGCATATGATCATGTCAGTTTATTGCTACAGTTTTCTGCATGTCAAGTATATGTTCCTATGACCATGAGGTCATGTGACTCACGGACACCAGAAGAGTGTATTGTGTGCATCAAATGTCACAACGTAACTCGGTGACTATAAAGGTGCTCTACAGGTATCTCCGAAGGTGTCTGTTGAGTTGGCATGGATCAAGACTGGGATTTGTTACTCCGTGTGATGGAAAGGTATCTCAGGGCCCACTCGGTAATACAACATCACAATAAGCCTTGCAAGCAATGTGACTAAGTGTTAGTCACGAGATCTTGTATTACGGAACGAGTAAATAGACTTGCCGATAAAGAGGTTGAACTAGGTATGGAGATACCAACGATCGAATCTCGGGCAAGTAACATACCGAAGAACAAAGGGAACATCATACGGGATTAACTGAATCCTTAACATAGAGGTTCGACCGATAAAGATCTTCGTAGAATATGTAGGAACCAATATGGACATCCAGGTCCCGCTATTGGTTATTGACCGTAGAGGTGTCTCGGTCATGTCTACATAGTTCTCGAACCCGCAGGGTCTGCACACTTAAGGTTTGGTGACGTTTCGGTAGTATAGAGTTATGTATGGTGGTGACCGAAGGTTGTTAGGAGTCCCGGATGAGATCCCGGACGTCATGAGGATCTCCGGAATGGTCCGGAGGTAAATATTGATATATAGGAAGTCCTATTTTGGTCGCCGGAAAAGTTTCGGGCTCATCGGTAGTGTACCGGGAGTGTCGGTAGTGTACCGGGAAACCATCGGGAGGGATATTTCGACCCAAGAGGCTGCATGGGCTGTAGGAGGATGAATACCAGCCCAAAGTGGGCTGGAGGAAGTCCCACAAAGGTCTCATGCAGCTGGTAATAAAAATCCCAAAAGGAAAAATGTGGAAAAAGGCAAAGGGGCTAAATTAGGAAGGAGTCCTAATCCTACTAGGAGTGGAGGAGGAGGACTCCTCCCTCCTGGTTCGGCCGACCCAAGGGCTGGCTCCTTGGGAGCCAAGCCTCCTCCTCCTCTCCTCCTATATATAATAGAGGGTTTTAGGGTTTTGGCACAAGATTTTTAGCCACGTGCTACCCGTTCCTCTAGTGCATAGTTTCTCCTCTAGATCGTATTTCTGCAGTGCTTAGGCGAAGCCCTGCCGGAATAGCTCCACCACCATCGCTGGAGCGCCGTCACGCTGCCGGAGAACTCTTCTACCTCTCCACTCCCTCTTGCTAGATCAAGGAGGAGATCATCATCAAGCTGTACGTGTGCTGAATGCGGTGGTGCCGTCTGTTCGGTGCTTGATCGGGACGGATCGTGATTGGATCGCGGGATGCTCGGCGATTTGGATCGCGAAGACGTTCGACTACACCAACCACGTTTCTTAACGCTTCCCGCTTAGCGATCTACAAGGGTATGTAGATTCACTCTCCCTCTCGTAGATGCTCGTCACCATGGATAGGTCTTGCGTGAGCATAGGAAATTTTTTATTTCCCATGCGACGTTCCCCAACAGTGGCATCATGAGCTAAGTCTATGTGTAGATGAGATATCGAGTAGAACACAAAGAGTTTGTGGGCGTTGATGCTTAGATTGATTCCTCCCTTGGTCGTGTTTTGGTTCAGCGGTATTGTGGGATGAAGCGGCCCGGACCAACATTACTCGTACGCTTACAAGAGACCGGTTCCATCGACTGACGTGTAACTTCGTTGCACAAAGATGGCTGGCGGGTGTCTGTTTCTCCTACTTTAGTTGGATCGGATTCGACAAAGGCGGTCCTTGAGAAGGTTAAAAAGCAACTTATGTATCACCATTGTGGTTTATGCGTAGGTGAGAATCGTTCTTGCTAGATACCCGTAGCAGCCACGTAAAACATGCAACAACAATTAGAGGACGTCTAACTTGTTTTTGCAGGGTATGTTGTGATGTGATATGGACAATTACATGATGTGAATATATGTGATGTATGAGATGATCATGTGTTGTATAGAATATCACGACTTGCATGTCGATGAGTATGGCAACTGGCAGGAGCCATAGGGTTGTTTTTAATTATTGTATGACCTGCGTGTCAATCATTAAGCGCTATGTAATGCTTTACTTTATCGCTAAATGGTAGCAATAGTAGTACAAGCATGATGGGCGCGACAACCTCGATGGCGACACGTTGATGGAGATCAAGATGATGGAGATCATGGTGTCATGCCGGTGAAGATGGAGATCATGCCGGTGCTTTCAAGATGGAGATCAAAAGCACAAGTTCATGGCCATATCATGTCACTTATGATTTGCATGTCATGTTAATCCTTTTATGCACCTTGTTTTGCTTAGGACAATGGTATCATTATAAGGTGATCCCTCACTTAAATTTCAAGATGAATTGTGTTCTCCCCGAGTGTGCACCATTGTGAAAGTTCGTCGTGTCGAGACACCACGTGATGATCGGGTGTGATAGACTCTAAGTTCACATACAACGGGTGCAAGCCAGTGTTGCACATGCAGAACACTCGGGTTAAACTTGACGAGCCTAGCATGTACAGAGATGGCCTCGAAACACAAGATACCGAAAGGTCGAAGATGAGTCATATAGTAGATATGATCAACATGATGATGTTCACCATTGAAACCACCTCAACTCACGTGATGATCGGACTTGAGTTGGTGAATTTGGATCATGTGACACTCAGATGACCTGAGGGATGTCAATTTGAGTGGGAGCTTTAGTAATTTTATTAACTAAACTCATTATCTTGAACAATAGTCTAAGTAACCTTTGCATATTTATGTTGTAGATAAATGGCTCGCGCAGAGCACCCCTGAATTTTAATGCGTTCCTAGAGAAAGCTAAGTTGAAAGATGATGGAATTAACTTTGTTGAATGGGCCCATAATCTGAGGATTATCCTCACGGCTTCCCAGAAATCATATGTCCTTGATGCACCGCTTGTTGACCAACCAGAAGACATGTCATCCGAAGACATTAAGAACGCTTGGGAGGCACGTTCTAGAGATTACTCAATAGTTCAGTGTGCAATATTGTATGGCTTAGAACCGGGACTTCAAAGACGTTTTGAATGTCATGGAGCATATGAGATGTTCCAGGAGTTGAAGTTTATCTTTCAGAAGAATGCCCGAATCGAGAGGTATGAGACCTCCGATAAGTTCTATGCTTGCAAGATGGAGGAGAATGGGTCTATTAGTGAACGTATACTCAGAATGTCTGGGTATTCGACTCGTCTAGCGGAGTTGGGAATTGCCCTTCCGCCAGAGGCGATCACTGACAGAGTTCTTCAATCACTGCCACCTAGTTACAAGTGCTTTGTGATGAACTATAACATGCATGGGATGAACAAGTCAGTCGCCGAGCTGTTTGCGATGCTAAAAGTCGCTGAGTCTGAAATCCAGAAAGAACATCAAGTGTTGACGGTCAGCAAAACCATTAGTTTCAAGAAGAATGGCAAGGGCAAGGGCAAGAAGGGTAAAACCAACAAGGATGGAAAAGCAGTTGCTACTCCTGTAAAGAAACCCAAGCATGGACCCAAGCCAGAAACTGAGTGCTTTCATTGCAAGGGAACTGGTCACTGGAAGCAGAACTGCCCCAAGTACCTGGCTGACAAGAAGGCGGCCAACGACAAACAAGGTATATATGATATACATGTTATTGATGTGTACCTTAATAGCTCTCATTGTAGTGCCTGGGTATTTGATACCGGTTCGGTCGCTCACATTTGCAACTCAAAACAGGAACTACGAAATAGACGAAGGCTGGCAAAGGATGAAGTCACGATGCGCGTGGGAAATGGTTCCAAGGTTGATGTGATTGCTGTCTGCATGCTCTCTCTTCGATTACCATCGGGATTAGTGATGAACCTGAATAATTGTTATTTAGTGCCTGCGTTAAGCATGAACATTATATCTGGATCTTTTTTATTGCGAGACGGTTACTCATTTAAATCAGAGAATAAAGGTTGTTCTATTTATATGAGTAATATCTTTTATGGTCATGCACCCAATGTGAGGGGTTTATTCATATTGAATCTTGATAGTGATGATACACATGTTCATAACATTGATGCCAAAAGATGTAGAGTTGATAATGATAGTACCACTTTCTTGTGGCACTGCCGTTTAGGTCATATTGGTCCAAAATGCATGAGGAAGCTCCATGCTGATGGACTTTTGGAGTCACTTGATTTTGAATCACTTGACACATGTGATGTTGAAAATATGCCCTAGAGCCAATAATAAATTAGTTATTATCATATTTCCTTGTTCATGATAATCATTTATTATCCATGCTATAATTGTATTGATCGAAAACTCAGATACATGTGTGGATACATAGACAACACCAAGTCCCTAGTATGCCTCTAATAGACTAGCTCGTTGATCAAAGATGGCTACGGTTTCCTAGTCATGGACATGACATGTCATTTGGTAACAGGATCACATCATTAGGAGAATGATGTGATGGACAAGACCCAAACAACAAACATAGCATATGATCATGTCAGTTTATTGCTACTGTTTTCTGCATGTCAAGTATATGTTCCTATGACCATGAGATCATGCAACTCACTGACACCGGAGGATTATCTTGTGTGTATCAAACGTCACAACGTAACTGGGTGACTATAAAGGTGCTCTACAGGTATCTCCGAGGGTGTCTGTTGGGTTGGCATGAATCAAGACTGGGATTTGTTACTCCGTGTGACGGAGAGGTATCTCAGGGCCCACTCGGTAATACAACATCACAATAAGCCTTGGAAGCAATGTGACTAAGTGTTAGTCAAGGGATCTTGTATTACGGAATGAGTAAAGAGACTTGACAAGTAACGAGGTTGAACTAGGTATGGAGATACCGACGATTGAATCTCGGGCAAATAACATACCGAAGAACAAAGGGAACATCATACGGGATTAACTGAATCCTTGACATAGAGGTTCGACCGATAAAGGTCTTCGTATAATATGTAGGAGCCAATATGGGCATCCAGGTCCCGCTATTGGTTATTTACCGTAGAGGTGTCTCGGTCATGTCTACATAGTTCTCGAACCCGCAGGGACTGCACACTTAAGGTTCAGTGACGTTTCGGTAGTATAGAGTTATGTATGATGGTAACCAAAGGTTGTTCGGAGTCCTGGATGAGATCCCAGGTGTCACGAGGAGCTCCGTAATGGTCCGGAGGTAAATATTTATATATAGGAAGTCCTGTTTTGGTCGCCGGAAAAGTTTCGGGCTCATCGGTAGTGTACCGGGAGTGCCGGTAGTGTACCGGGGGACCATCGGGAGAGGTATTTCGACCCAAGAGGCTACATGGGCTGTGAGAGGAGGTAAACCAACCCCTGGTGGTCTGGCCGAAGCCTCCTCTATGGGCCCATGCGGCTGGATTGGTTTGAGAAGGAAAAAAATCCAAAGGTGGAGAGGTGGAAAGAGTTTCCAAGTGGAAAGGAGGAATCCTACTCCTAATAGGATTGGAGTAGGACTCTTCCACCTCCAATTTCGACCAAACCTTGAGGGTTTGAGGCTGCCTCCTCCCCTCCCTCCCTCCTATATATACTAGAGGATTTAGAGGAAAAAACTAACCCTAATAGCCACGTGCTACCTCTCATCTAGATCGCAGTTTCTCCTCTAGATCGGTTTTCAGCGGTGCTTAGGCGAAGCCCTGCTGGAATAGCTCCACCACCATCGCCGCAACACCGTTGCGCTGCCGGAGAACTCATCTAACTCTACGCTCCCTCTTGCTGGATCAAGAAGGCGGAGATCGTCATCGAGTTCTACGTGTGCTGAACGCGGAGGTGTCGTCTGTTCGGCGCTAGATCGGAAGGACCGTGATCAAGATCGCGAGATGGATCGTGATGAGATCGCGGGACGGATCGTGATGAGTTCGCGGGACGGATCGTGATTGGATCGCGAGACTGATTGTGATGAGATCGCGGGACGCTCAGTGATTTGGATTGCAAAGACGTTCGACTACACCAACCGCGTTTCTTAACGCTTCCCGCTTAGCGATCTACAAGGGTATGTAGATCCACTCTCCCTCCCATAGATGCTCATCACCATGGATAGATCTTGCGTGTGCGTAGGAAATTTTTTGTTTCCCATGCAACGTTCCCCAACAGTGGCATCATGAGCTAGGTCTATGTGTAGATGAGATCTCGAGTAGAACACAAAGAGTTTGTGGGCGTTGATGCTTAGATTGCTTCCTCCCTTGGTCGTGTTTTGGTTCAGCGGTATTGTGAGACGAAGCGGCCCGGACCAACATTACTCGTACACTTACGAGAGACCGGTTCCCTCAACCGCAACTTGTTGCATAGATGGCTTGCGGGTGCCAGTTTCTCTCACTTTAGTTGGATCGGATTCGACAAAGGCAGTCCTTGAGAAGGTTGAAAAGCAACTAGTGTATCACCATTGTGGTTTTTGCATAGATGAGAATTGTTCTTGCTAGATACCCGTAGCAGCCACGTAAAACATGCAACAACAATTAGAGGACGTCTAACTTGTTTTTGCAGGGTATGTTGTGATGTGATATGGCCAATTACATGATGTGATATATGTGATGTATGAGATGATTATGTGTTGTATAGAATATCACGACTTGCATGTCGATGAGTACGGCAACCGGCAGGAGCCATAGGGTTGTCTTTAATTATTGTATGACCTGCGTGTAAATCATTAAGCGCTATGTAATGCTTTACTTTATCGCTAAACGGTAGCAATAGTAGTACAAGCATGATGGGCGCGACAACCCCGATGGCGACATGTTGATGGAGATCAAGATGATGGAGATCATGGTGTCGTGCTGGTGACGATGGAGATCATCCCGGTGCTTTCAAGATGGAGATCAAAAGCACAAGTTCATGGCCATATCATGTCACTTATGATTTGCATGTGATGTTAATCCTTTTATGCACCTTGTTTTTCTTAGGACGACGGTAGCATTATAAGGTGATCCCTCACTTAAATTTCAAGATGAATTGTGTTCTCCCCGAGTGTGCACTGTTGCGAAAGTTCGTCGTGTTGAGACACCACGTGATGATCGGGTGTGATAGACTCTACGTTCACATACAACAGGTACAAGCCAGTGTTGCACATGCAGAATACTAGGGTTAAACTTGACGAGCCTAGCATGTACATACATGGCCTCGGAACACAAGAGACCAAAAGGTCGAACATGAGTCATATAGCAGATATGATCAACATGATGATGTTCACCATTGAAACTGCCTCAACTCATGTGATGATCGGACTTGAGTTGGTGAATTTGGATCATGTATCACTCAAATGACCGGAGGGATGTAAATTTGAGTGGGAGTTCTTAAGTAATATGATTAATTGAACTCATTATCATGAGCATAGTCAGTAGTGTCTTTGCAAACTGTGTTGTAGATTACTATCTCACGTTGTAGCTCCCTTGAATTTTTATATGTTCCTAGAGAAATAGAGTTGAAATATGATGGTAGCAATATTGCGAACTGGCTCCGTGATCTGAGGATTGTCCTCGTTGCTGCACAAAAGGCTTATGTCCTTAATGCACCGATCGGTGCGCCAACCCCTCTAACGTCGTCTGTAGATGTTGTGAACATCTGACAGGCACGTTCTGATGACTACTTGATAGTTTAGTGTGTCATGCATTACGGCTTAGAATTGAGGCTCCGAAACGTTTTGAAAATCACGGAACATATGAGATGTTCTAAGAGCTGAAATTAGGATCTCAGGCTCGTGCCCGTGTTGCGAGATATGAGATCTCCAACAAGATTCTTTTCCTGCAAGATGAAAGAGAATAGCTCAATCGTTGAACATGTGCTCAGATTGTCTGGGTGCTACAATCGCTTGAATCGAGTGGGAGTTGATCTTCTAGATAAGATAGTGATTGATATAGTTCTCCAAGTCACTGTCACTAAAGCTACTAGAACTTGGTGATGAACTATAAAATGCGAGGGATAGAAATAATGATCCCTGAGCTATTCGTGATGTTTAACACCACGAAGGTAGCAATCAAGAAGGAGCATCAAGTATTGATGGTTAGTCAAACCACTAGTTTCGAGAAGGGCAAGAGCAAGGAGGGAAACTTGATGGATAGCAAGTTAGTTGTTGCTCTAGTGAAGCAACCCAAAGTTGAACCCAAACCCGAGACTAAGTGCTTCAATTATGAGGAGAGCGGTCGCTAAAGCGAAACAACCCTAGATACTTGGTAGATAAGAAGGCTGGCAACGTCGACAGATGTATATTTGATATACGTGTTAATGATGTGTACCTTGTGAGTACTCCTAGTAGCACCTGGGTATTGGATACCGGTTCGGTTGCTAAATGTTAGTAACTCGAAATAAAAGCTACGGAATAAACGGAGAACTAGCTAAGGGTGAGGTGATGATGTGTGTTGGAAATGTTTCCAAGGTTGATGTGATCAACATCGCACGCTCTCTCTACCTTCGGTATTAGTGACAAACCTAAATAAATGTTATTTGGTGTTTTGCGTTGAGCATGAACGTGAATAGATCGTGTTTATTGCAACACGGTTATTCATTTAAGTTAGAGAATAATGGTTATTTTGTTTACATGAATAATACCTTCAATGGTCATGCACCCAGTGAGAATGGTTTGTTGAATCTTGATCGTAGTAATACACATGTTCATAACATTGATGCCAAAAGATACAAAGTTAATAATGATAGTACCACATACTTGTGGCACTGCCGCTAAATGTCATATTGGTATGAAGCGCATGAAGAAACTCCATGCTGATGGATCTTTGGACTCATTCGATTTTGAATCGGTTGAGACATGCGAACCATGCCTCTTGGGCAAGATGACTAAGGACCCCGTTTCTAGATGGATGGAGCAGGCAAGTGATTTATTGGAAATGATACATGTTGACGTATGCAATCCAATGAGTCTTATAGCGTGCGGTGGATATCGTTATTTTCTCACCTTCACTGATGATTTGAGTAGATATATTATATATTTACTTAATGAAACACAAGTATGAATCGTTTGAAAGGTTCAAGCAAATTCAGAATGAAGTTTAAGATCATCATGACAAGAAGATAAAAATGTCTGCGATATGATCCTAGAGGTAGATAGCTGAGTTACGAGTTTTGCATACAACTTTAGACAATGTGAAAGTTGTTTCACAACTCACGCCACCTGGAACACGATAGTGTGATGGTGTGTTCGAACGTCATAGTCGTGCTCTATTGAAAATGGTGCTTGCTATGATGTCTCTTATCGTTTTGCTACTATAATTTGGGGGTTATGCATTAGAGACAACTACATTCACTTTAGATAGGGCACCATCTAAATCCGTTGAGATGACATCGTGTGAATTATGGTTTGATAGAAACCCAAGCTGTCATTTCTTAATGTTTGGGGCTGCAACACTTATGTGAAAAAGGTTTTCACCTAATGAGCTTGAACCCAAAGCGGACAAATGCATCTTCATAGAATACCCTAAAGACAGTTGGGTAAACCTTTTATCTCAGATCCAAGCATAAAGTGTTTGTTGCTAAAACTGGGTCCTTTCTCGAGAAAGAGTTTCTCTCGAAAGAATTGAGTGGGAGGAAGATAGAACTTGATGAGGTTGTTGAACCTTTGTTCAACCAAAGAGTAGCGCAGCGCAGGAATTTGTTTCTGTGAAGCCTACGTTAGTTTAAGAGGAAGTTAATGATGATGATCATGAAGCTTTGGATCAAGTTACTATCGAACCTCATAGGTCAACAAGGATGTGTACTGCTCCTGAGCGGTACGACAACCCTGTCTTGGAGGTCATGTTGTTGGACAACGATGAACCTACGAGCTATGGAGAAGCGATGATGGGCCCGGATTGCGACAAAAGGTTAGAGGCCATGAAATCCGAGAAAGGATCCATGTATGAAAACCAAGTATAGACTTTGGTAGACTTGCTCGTTGGACGGCAGGTCGTTGAGTACAAATGGACCTTTAAGATGAAGACAGACGTTGATGGTCAATGTCACCATTTATAAAGCTCGACTTGTCGCAAAGAAGTTTCTGCCAAGTTCAAGGAGTTGACTGCGATGAGATTTTCTCACTCGTAGCGATGCTAAAGTCTGTTGGAATTATATTAGTAGTTGCTGCATTTTTCAATTATGAAATCTGGCAGATGGATGCCAAAACATCGTTTCCTTCCTTAAGGAAAGGTTGTATGAGATACAACCAGAAGGTTTTGTCAGTCCTAAGGATGCTAAAAGGTGTGCAAGCTTCAGTGATCCTTCTATGGACTGAAGCAAGCATCTTGGAGTTGGAATATACACTTTGATGAGGTGATCAAAGTTTTTGAGTCTATACAAAGTTTATGAGAAACTTGTATTTACAATAAAGTGAGTGGGAGCACTATAGAGTTTCTAGTAAGCATATGTGGTTGACATATTGTTGATCGGAAATTATGTAGAATTTCTGGAAAGCATAAATGGTTGTTTGAAAAGAGTTTTTTCAAAGGAAGACCTGGATAAAGCTACCTAATTGTTGAGCATCAAGATCTATAGAGATAGATCAAGATGCTTGATGAGACTTTCAATGAGTACATACCTTGACAAGATTTTGAAAGAATTCAAAATGGATCAGTCAGAGAAAGAGTTCTCGCCTGATTTGTAAGGTGTGAAGTTGAGTGAGACTCAAAGATCGACAACGGAAAAAAAAGAGAAAGGACGAACGGCGTCCCCTACGCCTTAGCCATAGGCTCTGTATAGTATGCCATGCTATGTACCGCACCTGTGTGTGCCTTGCCATGAGTCCGTCAAGGGGTACAAGAGTGATCCAGGAGTGGATCACTGGACAACGGTCAATATTATCCTTAGTGACTAAAAGACTAAGGAAATGTTTCTCGATTATGGATGTGATAAAGGGTTCGTCGTAAAGAGTTACATCGATACAAGCTTTAACACTTATCCGAATGACTCTTAGTAGCAATCCGGATACGTATAGTGGAGCAGCCATTTGGAATAGTACCAAGTGGAGTGTGGTAGCAGTGTTCACAGTTTCACATAGAGATTTGCAAAGTACACACGGATCGGAATGTCGCAGACCCGTTGACTATAAGACCTCTCTCACATGCAAAGCATGATCGAGCCCCAGAACTCATTGGGTGTTAGATTAAAACAATGCGAATCACATGGTGATGTGAACTAGATTATTGACTCTAGTGCAAGTGGGAGACTGTTGGAAATATGCCCTAGAGGCAATAATAAATTAGTTATTATCATATTTCCTTGTTCATGATAATCATTTATTATCCATGCTATAATTGTATTGATCGGAAACTCAGATACCTGTGTGGATACATAGACAACACCATGTCCCTAGTATGCCTCTAATAGACTAGCTCGTTGATCAAAGATGGCTATGGTTTCCTAGTCATGGACATGAGATGTCATTTCGTAACGAGATCACATCATTAGGAGAATGATGTGATGGACAAGACTCAAACTATAAACGTAGCATATGATTGTGTCAGTTTATTGCTACTGTTTTCTACATGTCAAGTATATGTTCCTATGACCATGAAATCATGCAACTCACTGACATCGGAGGAGTACCTTGTGTGTATCAAACGTCGCAACGTAACCGGGTGACTATAAAGGTGCTCTATAGGTATCTCCGAGGGTGTCTGTTGGGTTGGCATGGATAAAGACTGGGATTTGTTACTCCGTGTGACGGAGAGGTATCTCAGGGCCCACTCAATAATACAACATCACAATAAGCCTTGCAAGCAATGTGACTAAGTGTTAGTCACGGGATCTTGTATTACAGAATGAGTAAAGAGACTTGACAAGTAACAAGGTTGAACTAGGTATGGAGATACCGACGATCGAATCTTGGGCAAGTAACATACCGAAGAACAAAGGGAACATCATACGGGATTAACTAAATCCTTGACATAGAGGTTCGACCGATAAAGGTCTTCGTAGAATACGTAGGAACCAATATGGGCATCCATGTCCCGCTATTGGTTATTGACTGTAGAGGTGTCTCGGTCATGTCTACATAGTTCTCGAACTCGCAGGGTCTGCACACTTAAGGTTCGGTGATGTTTCGGTAGTATAGAGTTATGTATGGTGGTGACTGAAGGTTGTTCGGAGTCCTGGATGAGATCTCGGATGTCACGAGGAGCTCTGGAATGGTCCGGAGGTAAATATTGATATATAGGAAGTCCTGTTTTGGTCGCCGGAAAAGTTTCGGGCTCATCGGTAGTGTACCGGGAGTGCCGGTAATGTACCGGGGGACCATCGGGAGAGGTATTTCGACCCAAGAGGCTACATGGGCTGTGGGAGGAGGTAAACCAGCCCTTGGTGGGCTGGCCAAAGCCTCCTCTAAGGGCCCATGCGGGTGGAGTGGTTTGAGAAGAAAAAAAATCCAAAGGTGGAGAGGTGGAAAGAGCTTCCAAGTGGAAAGGAGGAATCCTACTCCTAATAGGATTGGAGTAGGACTCTTCCACCTCCAATTTCGACGAAACCTTGAGGGTTTGAGTCTGCCTCCTCCCCTCCCTCCCTCCTATATATACTAGAGGATTTAGAGGAAAAAGCTAACCCTAATAGCCACGTGCTACCTCTCCTCTAGATCGCAGTTTCTCCTCTAGATCGGTTTTCAGCGGTGCTTAGGCGAAGCCCTGCTAGAATAGCTCCACCACCATCGCCGCAACGCCGTCGTGCTGCCAGAGAACTTATCTAACTCTCCACTCCCTCTTGCTGGATCAAGAAGGCGGAGATCGTCATCGAGCTGTACATGTGCTGAACGCGGAGGTGTCGTCCGTTCGGCGCTAGATCAGAAGGACCGTGATCAAGATCGCGAGATGGATCGTGATGAGATTGCGGGACGGATCATGATGAGTTTCCCAGGACAGATCGTGATTGGATCGCGGGACGGATCGTGATGAGATCACGGGACGCTCGGTGATTTTGATCGCGAAGACGTTCGACTACACCAACCGCATTTCTTAACGCTTCCCGCTTAGCGATCTACAAGGGTATGTAGATCCACTCTCCCTCTCGTAGATGCTCATCACCATGGATAGATCTTGTGTGTGCGTAGGAAATTTTTTGTTTCCCATGGAACGTTCCCCAACATGTGAACCATGCCTCATGGACAAGATGACTAAAACGCCATTCTCTGGAACAATGGAACGGGCGAGTGACTTATTGGAAATCATACATACTGATGTGTGCGGTCCAATGAATGTTACAACGCGTTGTGGATATCGTTATTTTCTCACCTTCACTAATGACTTAAGTAATATGGGTATATTTACTTAATGAAACACAAGTTTTAAATGTTTGAAAGGTTCAAGCAATTTCAGAGTGAAGTTGAGAATCATCATAACAAGAAGATTAAATGCCTGCGATCTGATCGAGGAGGTGAATATCTGAGTTATGAGTTTGGCAGTCACTTAAGACAGTGTGGAATTATTTCACAATTGACACCGCCTGGAACACCACAGCGTAATGGTGTGTCCGAACGTCGTAATCAAACCTTATTAGATATGGTGTGTTCTATGATGTCTCTTGCTGATTTGCCACTATCATTTTGGGGTTATGCATTAGAGACAGCTGCATTCACTTTAAATAGGGCACCATCGAAATCCGTTGAGACGACGCCATATGAACTATGGTTTGGCAAGAGACCAAAGTTGTCGTTTCTTAAAGTTTGGGGATGTGATGCTTAGGAACCCAAAGTTGTGAAATGCGTCTTCATAGGATAACCAAAGGAAAAAGTCGGGTATACCTTCTATCTCAGATCCGAAGGCAAAGTGTTTGTCGCTAAGAACGGAACGTTTCTTGAGAAAGAGTTCTCAAAAGAATTGAGTGGGAGGAAAATAGAGCTTGATGAGGTTATTGAACCTTTACTTCAACCAGAAAGTAGCGCAGCGTAGAAGATGTGTCTGTGGAACCTACGACGGTAGAATAGGAAGTTAATGATGATGATCATGAAGCTTCGGATCAAGCTACTATTGAACCTCGTAGGTCGACAAGGGCACGTACTACTCCTGAGTGGTTCGGCAACCCTGTCTTGGAGGTCATGTTGTTGGACAACAATGAACCTACAAGCTATGGAGGAGCGGTGATGGGCCTGGATTCCGAGAAATGGTTAAAAGGCCATGAAATCTAAGATGGGATCCATGTATGAAAACAAAGTATGGACTTTGGAAGTATTACCTGAAGGGTGAAAGGCCATTCAGAACAAATGGATCTTTAAGAAGAAGACGGACGCGAACGGTAATGTCACCGTCTATAAAGCTCGACTTGTGGCAAAGAGTTTTTCACAAGTTCAAGGAGTTGACTACGATGAGACATTCTCACCCGTAGCGATGCTTAAGTCTGTCAGAATCATGTTGGCAATAGCTGCTTATTTCGATTATGAAATTTGGCAGATGGATGTGAAAACAGCGTTCCTCAACGGTTTCCTTGAGGAAGAGTTGTATATGATGCAACCAGAAGGTTTTGTCGATCCAGAGAATGCTGACAAAGTTTGCAAACTCCAGCGATCCATTTATGAGCTGGTGCAAGCATCTCGGAGTTGGAATAAGCGCTTTGATGAGGTGATCAAAGCGTTTGAGTTTATACAAGTTTATGGAGAAGCTTGTATTTACAAGAAAGTGAGTGGGAGCTCTATAGCGTTTCTAATATTATATGTGGATGACATATTGCTGATTGGAAACAATATAGAAATGCTGGAAAGCGTGAAGGAATATTTGAACAAGAGTTTTTCAATGAAGGACCTAGGAGAAGCTGCTTTCATATTAGGCATTAAGATCTATAGAGATAGATCGAGACGCTTAATAGCACTTTCACAGAGCACATACCTTGATAAAGTTTTGAAGAAGTTCAAAATGGATCAGTCCAAGAAGGGGTTCTTGCCTGTGTTACAAGGTGTGAAGTTGAGTAAGACTCAATGCCTAGTGACTGTAGAAGATAGAGAAAAGATGAGTGTCATCCCCTATGCTTCAGCCATAGGCTCTATCATGTATGCAATGTTGTGCACAAGACCTGATGTCAGTCTTGCCATAAGTATGGCCGGAAGGTTTCAAAGTGATCCTGGAATGGAACACTGAGCAGCGGTCAAGAATATCCTTAAGTACCTGAAAAGGACTAAGGAAATGTTTATCGTTTATGGAGGTGATGAAGAGCTCATCGTAAAGGGTTACGTCGATGCAAGCTTAGACACTGATCCGGATGACTCTAAGTCACAAACCGGATACGTATTTATTCTCAACGGGGGAGCGGTAAGCTGGTGCAGTTCCAAGCAAAGCATGGTAGCCGATTCTACGTGCGAAGCGGAGTACATCGCAGACTGGGAGGCAGCGAAGGAAGGTGTCTCGATGAAGCAGTTCATGACAGATCTTGGAGTAGTGCCCTGTGCACTGAATCCAATGAACCTATTCTGTGACAACACTGGTGCCATTGCTCTGGCCAAGGAACCAAGGTTTCACAAGAGGACCAGACACATAAAACGACGCTTCAACTCCATCCGCGATTACATCGAGGAGAAGGACATAAATATTTGCAAAGTGCACACGGATCTGAATGTTGCAGGCCCGTTGACTAAACCTCTTCCAATGGCTAAACATGATCAACACCAGAACTGCATGGGTGTTCGATTCATTACAATGTAAATCACATAGTGATGTGAACTAGATTATTGACTCTAGTGCAAGTGGGAGACTGTTGGAAATATGCCCTAGAGGCAATAAATAAAGTGTTTATTATTATATTTCCTTGTTCATGATAATCGTTTATTATCCATGCTATAATTGTATTGATTGGAAACACATTACATGTGTGGGTAAATAGACAACACTTTGTCCCTAGTATGCCTCTAGTGAACTAGCTTGTTGATCAAAGATGGTCAAGGTTTCCTAGCCATTGACATGTGATGTCATTTGATAACGGGATCACATCATTAGGAGAATGATGTGATGGACAAGACCCAAACTACAAACGTAGCATATGATCATGTCAGTTTATTGCTACTATTTTCTGCATGTCAAGTATATGTTCCTATGACCATGAGATCATGTGACTCACGAACACCAAAAGAGTGCCTTGTGTGCATCAAACGTTACAACGTAACTGGGTGACTATAAAGGTGATCTACAGGTATCTCCGAAGGTGTCTGTTGAGTTGGCATGGATCAAGACTGGGATTTGTTACTCCGTGTGACGGAGAGGTATCTCAGGGCCCACTCGGTAATACAACATCACAATAAGCCTTGCAAGCAATGTGACTAAGTGTTAGTCACGGGATCTTATATTACGAAATGAGTAAATAGACTTGCCAATAACGAGGTTGAACTAGGTATGGAGATACCGACGATCGAATCTCGGGCAAAGAACATACCGACGAACAAAGGGAACATCATACGGGATTAACTGAATCCTTGACATAGAGGTTCGATCGATAAAGATCTCCGTAGAATATGTAGGAACCAATATGGACATCCAGGTCCCGCTATTGGTTATTGACCGTAGAGGTGTCTCGGTCATGTCTACATAGTTCTCGAACCTGCAGGATCTGCACACTTAAGGTTTGGTGACGTTTCGGTAGTATAGAGTTATGTATGGTGGTGACCAAAGGTCGTTCGGAGTCCCGGATGAGATCCCGGACGTCACAAGGAGCTCCGAAATGGTCCGAAGGTAAAGATTGATATATAGGAAGTCCTATTTTGGTCGCCGGAAAAGTTTCGGGCTCATTAGTAGTGTACAGGGAGTGTCGGTAGTGTACCGGGAGACCATCGGGAGGGGTATTTCGACCCAAGAGGCTACATGAATACCAGCCCTTAGTGGGCTGGAGGAAGTCCCATAAAGGGCCCATGCGGCTGGGAATAAAAAGCCCAAAAGGAAAAAGGTGGAAAAAGGCAAAAGGGCTAAATTAGGAAGGAGTCCTAATCCTACTAGGAGTGGAGGAGCAGGATTCCTCCCTCCTGGTTCGGCCGACCCAAGGGCTGGCTCCTTGGGAGCCAAGCCTCCTCCTCCTCTCCTCCTATATATACTAGAGGGTTTTAGGGTTTTGGCACAAGATTTTCAGCCACGTGCTACCCGTTCCTCCAGTGCATAGTTTCTCCTCTAGATCGTATTTCTGTAGTGCTTAGGCGAAGCCCTGTCGGAATAGCTCCACCACCATCGCCGGAGTGCCATCACGCTACCGGAGAACTCTTCTACCTCTCTGCTCCTTCTTGTTGGATCAAGAAGGCGGAGATCGTCATCAAGTTGTACGTGTGTTGAACGCGGAGGTGTCGTCCGTTCGGTGCTTGATCGGGACGGATCGTGATTGGATCGCGGGACGCTCGGCGATTTGGATCGCGAAAACGTTCGACTACACCAACCGCGTTTCTTAACGCTTCCCGCTTAGCGATCTACAAGGGTATGTAGATTCACTCTCCCTCTCGTAGATGCTCATCACCATGGATAGGTTTTGCGTGAGCGTAGGAAATTTTTTGTTTCCCATGCGACGTTCCCCAACAATTCGTCCCCATGCGCTGGCCGGACCAAACCCTAGCCACTTCACTTCCTCCCCTCCACTCCCCTCCGCCACCCGAGCTCTCCTCCGACCAATTCCGGACGTCTTCGGCATGGCGGGCAGTGGATCCGAGTCCTTCAACTTTGGATCCATCGACCCCAAGCTCATCCCGCGCGGCCCCGAGGAGGAGATGGCCGTCCGGCTTGCGCTCTGTCGCGCCCGGGAGGATGCCCGTGGATGGCTCGGCTCGGACTCCCTCTGTCGGGAATCCATTGTGTCCGCCCAAATGACGCATGGATCCGGCGTTAGGCAGGCCACAGCCTCACCGGAGGCCGTGCGGTCTGCCTGGCGTTTGAACGCGCTAGCGGACGCGCAACCCCTCCGGTGGCGCGCTGATTTTCGGGACGCTTCTGAAGAAGTCATGGCTCGGCGTGGACGTCGTGCAAGGCAGCGGGCACGGGAGGCGGCGGAAGTCCTCGCGGCGGCGGATGTCGACGAGGCGGAGCCGCATTCTCCGGCGCCCCGTATGGCGCATCAGTCCGTGTGCCACAACCGCATCGTGGTGGACGTCGGGGGCTCTTGCCCATACGGATCCATCATTGATCTGACGTCCACCGACATAGTTCGGGTTCCGGTCTTCGACGAGGAAGAGTACGACATGGGAGACGACGGGCATCGAGTCCCGTGAGCCAGCTCGTGTCCCATGCCCTACTCTACCTTGCCGGCGACCGGACCAACACTCTAGGGAGTGCAGCCAGCCGCCGAACATGACCACGACGGAGGGGTGAGCTGGGAGCAGAACCGGACGAGCTCCGCTCAAAGATCGGATCACGTTGCAGGTAATAATATGGATTTGAGGTTTTTAATTTGAGATGTCTGAATATGGAATGCGTTTTATAGGGGTGAGTGGTCACTGTCCGCGGACGCGCCTGGGTGCGTCCGCGGGTGTTTGAGGGGTCGGATTTTCCAAGTCCGGCTATAGATGCTCTTATGCGACAAAATTTCCAATCAAAATTCGATCCATATCATTATAAACAAAAAAAACTAATTCCGACTGTGAATAGCACCCATTTCAAATTTCCGAAAGGTCCCATGGTTATACTATTCACTGTCAGATTTGTCTTCTTTTTTGTTTCTTGAGATATATAGATCGAAGTTGGATCAGAAATATTGAAGCATGGACCATGGTAGATGTTTCTTTTTTTATAGAGGAATGGTAGATGTTTCTTGTGTTACTTAATGTTTTGAAAAACAGTTTTACTATCATCATTACAGAAAAAATAGCTATCACTCATCTAGTAAAAAAATTATCTGACTTAATCTAGTACACTAGCACACCTATGACCAACCCCGCCAAAAAAAGCACACCTATGACCAGACAATGTGCAAGTGATTTTTTTCATTTATACACCAGAGTGGTTTTTTTAGTTGAATACACCAAAAGTGTCTAAACTTGTCTTGAACGATTAATTTGGTATCTAAAGTTGCAAAATATACAAAAGCTGTATTTAAACTTATCCAGATGTGCAAATGTGGTGCCTCCTTTCGTATTTAGACGTACGCACTGCACATGACGGCATGGTGGCGACACACACTTTAGTTCGTCCGCTTGTGAAGAATTATTGTGCAAAATTACCCCTCATTTTTTGTTTAATTATGTAGGAAAGCCCTCAAATATAGCGTATGCTGGAGAGAAATAACATGAAAAGAAAATCTCCAAAGAGGGGTTTCGAACCAGCACCTCCAGGTTACCATACATCACGATATGGCCACGCGGGCAAAATATCCAGTACGTACAAGTAATAGTTAGAAAGCTGTGTAGATCAATTCCACGCATCACTTTGTAATTTTTCGGATCCGTTATCCATGTTTTTATTTATTTTTATGTTTTTCCAAGTTCATGTTTAGTTTTATGACATGTAAATTTTTCATATAGAAAATACAATAATTATCAATATAAAATTTATTTTAGTTTGAAAAATTATGTAAAAAATGAAAGGATAATAATAAATTCGGGTTTAGTACTTTTCCTACTATATGAAAATAACTTTCGAAAAGAGTTCCGCCGGATAATTGTTTTGCCGTAATTTTGTAGTCTTTCGATCTGAATGGTACGTGAAGAACATAAGCCAGATGACGAAACACATAGACCTAGGATGAGGATAACATGAGTGATTCGGCAGATTTGGGATTCCTTTCATATATATCCACTCATGTGGTACTTCATCATATGAGTCATATAAGATCCATCTGTCTAGAGATTGTCATATACATCTAGAAAGTCATATGCTTTGGAAGAATCTTGTACAATTTGAGAAGTAGTTTTTTGAGAGAAAAGAAGAATATACTTCAATCAATATGCCCTTAGGTGTTTTAAAATAATTTTATTTTTCCATTACTTTGTACTTTGAAGAGGGAAATTTAAAAATTTCAAAAAAATATGTCGATTTAAAATTTAAGAAAATATTTAAAATTACTTTGAAGAGGTATATTTATATAGGTTTATTCCAGACCAGAAGCACACGCAATTATTGTGTATCTTCATTCTATTTCTAAAATAAAAAATTATTAAAAATTTAACAAATTGTATATTGTAAACTAATCGACATTTATTTAAAAATTATTTTAATAATATTAAATGCTAGAAATGTATCAAAACATGTCAACCGTGGTTATAGAAATGTAAGGATAATATTACACATCATTTTTTAATACTCGTTGATTTTTTTTATAAAACATGTTGAACCATTTTTTAAATACACATTCTCTATTTCTTTAATGCATGACAAGCATGTTTCAGTAACACGTTATAATTTTTGAATACATGTGAAGTGTTTTTCAAAAACATGTTGAGTATTTTTTTTAAATGCACTAGCAACTTTTATGTTTATGGCAATTGTAATGTTTTATTAAATTTATTCTTCCGGAAGGTAAAAGGGGGCAAAGGGGCAGCCTAGTGCACGTAGCTCCCGTTTTTGCGCAGGGTCTGAGGAAGGGTCCGACCATTTTAGGTCTATTGTACGTAATATTTTCCTACATTTTTGCAAGATGTTGTTTTTAAGACTTAAACCCGTGACTTCATGATCACAATTCAACAACTTTACCACTGCGCAAAGACTCCCCTTAACAAATAAACACAAACTTGAAAAAAAAAACTTGTGTGGACCCATACGGCGCCATATATAAAAGAATCGCTTGAAGAGATACATAGCAACCAAAACGGATTTTTGAAGCTGGGTGGCCACTGAGCATGTTCTTTTTTGAAAGCTAAAACTGACACTTAAAAGTTTCAGAATTCTTTTAAGTTTTTTGCACACAAGAAATGTATGCATGTGCTCTAACATTCAAATTTCGTCCGAAATTATGTTATATTGTGCCCTGTAATAAAGACAAAAATCCAGTCAAGAAAAAGCTAATTTTGGCATGTATTTATCTTTTTGTATCTCTCACATACAAACAAATTGATGAAAATTTGTATGATATATTACATTTCTATGTGTGTACGTGTAGTAGATTTGGATTTTTTTAGCTGTAAAAATTGGTTCTCTGAATTTCAGAAAAATGGGCATAATGTGGCCATGCTCCAGAGTTTCCTTTTGCATAGCAACACCGATCGTGAGAACCCAACATCGATTCTACATCATGCAATTTATTTTTATTGTTGGCTTTCCTACGTGACTAAATAAAATATGAGAAATTCTCACGCGCGAGCCACCGAGCGCCTCCCCTGCTCTCAAGCACTTACATGGCTAACACCACGCTATCACGCCATGCGGGTAGAGCGTACGCCCGAATACAGAAGGAGGCACCGTATTTGCGTGGCCAAACAAATTCGAACACCGGTTTCATGTATTTTGTAATTTTAAGCACCAAACTGGCAAAGAAGAACAAACAAGTTGAGACGTGCCTGGTGTATTTAACTGATATTTCTAGCACAAAAGAAGGTATGCGCGAGTGACGGGCATGCAAGTACGAATGTCTGGTGATTAGGCCCACAATTAATCCGTCACTTTAAGTCACGGTGGTCCACCAACGGGGCCCGTATGCCTAGAAAACCACCGGGCCCGTAGACGAGGCCCACAAGGGTCATCAAGCAGAGCAGCGGAATTTTCTCTAGTAATAAAAATAAAAATGGAAATTTTGGCTCAAAGCGAAAAGCAATCAATTGATTGGTCGGGGAAGGGAAGGGGAGGGGAAAGGCGAGGGAAGTAGACAAGAGAAAGCAAAGGCGAAGACGGGGAGCAGAAAACTCCAGCCCGACGGAGGCCATCCGGTTCGCCGCCGGCCCGCTCCTCCTCCTCCTCCTCGTCGCCGGCGCTCCCAAGGTACGCCCCCAACTCCCAAATCCCCCAATCCGCCCCGCGCGAATCCGCGCGATTGCTGTTTCGCGCGGTCAAATTCGGCGGCAGATCCATCTGCGGCCGAAAATCAGAACGTTTTCTCCGAGTGACGAGCGCAATCCGCTCCCCCGAATATCAGAGGTCCCATGGAGGAGGACGGCCCTAGCCGGAGCGGCCTGCCGCCGGTCGGGGAGTGCGAATGGAGGGAGGAGCTGAGGCAGCAGCAGTCCCAGGTGGAGGCGCTGCGCGACCGGCTCGTGGAGGCCAAGGTCGGGATGCGGCGCTCTGAGGAGGATTCCGGCCGGGAGCTCGAGCACCTGTGCCGCAGGGTCAAGACCATCGCCACCCTGCTGGCGTACCTCAAATCCAAGGCCAGGATCATGGCGATTCCGCACCTCGCGCACACCTCCTGCGGGATCAGGAACCAGGACGGCGTGGGGTTCGTCGACCGGCACGGGGTGCCCCTGGCCGATTGGTCCAAGGCCGCCGAGCCCGCTTCCTGTGGGGCAGGTTCGGATGATAGGGCGCCGGTAGAGGGTGGCGGCGTTCAGAAAAATGGCGATGCCGTTGAGGGGGATGGAGATGTCGATGACATCCTCAAGTCCATCCGCGTGGTGACCGACGTCATGGAGTCTCTTGTGAAGAGAGTGATTGTGGCCGAGTCTGAAACTGCTAATGAGAAGGAAAAGGTGAGGATTGGGTTGGAGGAGATCAGGAGGAAGACCATTCAGGTCGAGTCCATGTCGGTCAAAGTCGAGGAGATGGAGAAATTTGCAGTCGGTACGAATGGTATGCTGAATGAGATGAGGCAGCGGGTTGAAGATATGGTGCTGGAGACCACACGACAGAGGCAGCGCGCTGCTGAAAATGAGCAGGAGCTCAGTCGTGTGAAGAACGACTTTGAGTCGCTCAGAACTTATGTCAGCACACTCGTTAGCGTCAGAGAAACTCTTCTTTCATCGGAGAAGCAATTTGAGACAATGGAGAAGCTTTTTGACAGGTACTTTCACAAGTCTCGTGTTGTTTCTAGTAATTATATTCTGTCTGAATGTATCACCATGTGTTAATTTCCCTGGCAAAACTTGTATAGCTTGGTAAACAAAACTTTAAAAAAATTGGTAGAGGAAAGAAGAGTAGAATTAGCCAAATAGTTAATTTCAACCTCCCAATTTTTAACAAAGCAGCAGCATGAATCACTCATTTCATAAATTCTGTCATGCCCATGTATTAATGTGCTTCTACCACCATCACCACCACCACCACCAACAACAAAGCCTTTCAGTCCCAAACAAGTTGGGGTAGTCTAGAGTTAAAACGCATAAGATGTCGAAACAAAAGCGTGGAGGAGGTTAGACTCGAACCCAGCACCTCCCATTATTTTCATCTCCCTCCTACCAATAGAGTATCTAATGATTTTTTTGATATGCTTCTACTGTTGCATAATGTTTTCTTTGATGCTAGTGGCGGAGCCAAAACTTTTCTGAAGCCCCGGCAAGCTTGAGCCTAAGTGTTCTATCTGGAAATTAAAATCAGGTGTTCGGATACACAACATCTAAAATAGCCCCAAACTTCGGAACCACAAATCTGCATTAATAATGAAGTGAAAGTATAAACTTAGTAGTCATGCAGTTGTAATTTTAAAGTGAACTAATATATGACATATCAATATTCAGTTTTATAAACCAAAATAAAGTTGAGACTTGTCAACATAAGTCATAGAACCAGGCATGCATAGAACCAAACTCGCCATGTTGCCAGTAATTTGTAAAAGTATAGCTATCCAAATTAGCATCCAAACATCCTAGAAGACACTACAAGAAAAAAAATGGATTTCTAATTCACATAAATTAACATTTGGGAGCATATTCGACATAGAAGGCTTGCAAGAATAGACTGTCAGATAGAGCACACCACTAGTATGCTAAAGAAAACCGCAGAGGCAAGTGCCGACCGCACGACCACAAAATTTAAGCCCTAAATCTATCAATCTCCAAATCAGTTAACAATCTTACCTAATCATGAAGAAGGGGCCGAGACGACGAGTAGTCAAGGATGTAAGCCGTTCCTATAGATGGATCTGTTCCGCCCGCTGCCCGCGGTGCGCCACCAGTCCGTCTCCATGATATGTGAGAAAAGAGCAGCTGAAGTGCCATCGTGCCGAACAGGGCTGTGACTGCTTGTGTTCCTCTCGAGTAATTGTTTTGGAAGAAGGGAAGTTAGCAGCCCATGACTGCTGAACATTACGCTTGGTCAGGGGACTGTGCTTGGTAGGCCTAGCTAATTAATCCATTACTCAAATATTGGCCGGATGCTTGGTAGGAACCCATTGTTTATCACGTAACATTGACTGCTGCCCACGTAAATCACGATGCATAGTAAAATTGCCCCATTGTTTTATCACATATGTACGCTGTCCTGTGGCCAGCGAGCCCGGGCGCTGGCTCCGCCCCTGTTTGATGCATTATTAACCGTGAGGCCATGGTAGACTTGCAGTTACCATGATTACCATCTTGACAATATATTCAATCAGCTATGCATTGAACTAGTCTAACACGGTCAGCATTTGTATCTTCAAGATGCAAAACAATAATAGTCTTTGTGCAGGTATGTGATGCTAATGCTGTTTTAGTACTATATGTTTGATCTTCTGTTAGCAATTCAATTTTTATAACTAATTGGGCTCTACCTTTTCCATGGGTACTACCTGTTTTGTTATAAATTAGCACTCAAATGCCATGCCTAGACTTCTCTCTCTATCACATATTGCCATCAATTTGATCACCCACTTCTGGCTAGTTCTTTTGGGCGGCTTAAAAAATAAGCTGCATCTCCCCAGCTTAAAAAATAAGCTGCTTCCTAAATTTGTCGAGGCTTCTAAATTAGTTATCCCATAACTAGTTCAGAAGCCCCAAGGAATGAAGGAGGCAGCTTATGGGGAAAGCTGGGGAGGAGGCAGCTTATTTTTTAAGCCGCCAAAAGAACTGGCCTGTGTGAGGGGATTTGGAGAGACTGAGAGGTCTGCCCATATCTTCTTACAATTATGTTAACTATACGTCATGCAACCATTGGTTAACACAGTTACTACTCTTGTATCACTCCTTGACATCTGATAGAGATTGTTGCCATATAAAATGTTTTAAGTTGGTTCAGTGTACTGCTCTCTTGAATGCAGCAGTTTTGTGCCTCGATCGTGTCCCAAATGTTTATTGATATTTAGTGGTCAAGAAGATGCAGGTAGACTTGGTTAAGCCCAGAAATATGGTTTTCTGCTGGTCCACATTTGGTCCAAAATTCCAATTCTTGCTACTTTCTGACCTTCTCTTTCAACTCAAGATTGACATTTTGGATCATTAATCTTTCTACCGCTTGCATGACATTCAAACTGGAACATCTACTCAAGGGAATGGCCATGCTTGTTGTTTTTGGCAGAAAGGCTAAATGATATGCATTGTCCGTTGTCTTCTTCCTACTTTCTTCTTCTGCTTTCTGGTTGATACTAGTCAGCTTATCGTACTCATAGAATTTTTCTCACTGAGGTCTCCTGGTGAACAGGTTGGTCATTTAGCCTGGCAAGAGTTCAACCTTAGGTCTTTTGCTATGCAGCCAAACTGTGCTGTGAGGGCGAGTAGTTGCTTTTGCTTGTTAGGTTATAGGCTTTGTTCCCTTCAATGCAGGGCCACTCTGTAAATATTAACCACTCTCTACTTAATTAACAGGCAGTTCTCCTGCCTTTGCTTCAGAAAAGGAAAATTCTTATCCTTCCCCTCCTCCCTTCCAGAGAAAATGGGTCCCTGTCTGTTGCATATGAATGATCAAATTTGCAGATATAACAGAGATAATGCACTTGCACTGCTGTCGGGTTCCTTGTACTACAAGTAATGTAGAATTGAAAATCAGGCCACTCTAGCACGTACTGTTAAGTAAGTATCCAGTCAGTAATCTATAAACAACACAGTACTGAGCCTCTTATGTTTGTGAACAGGCTAGTCGCAAGGACCAACCAGCTGGAGACTGAGAAAGCACAGAAAGAAGCCGAAGTCCAGAAGGTGATGGAGGAAAATGTGAGGCTACGTGCCATGGTTGACAAGAAGGATGCGCAGCTCCAGGCGATGAGCGAGCAGTGCAAGTTCATGGCTCTGAACCGTCCAAACTAGCGGAAGGCAGACAGACCAGATAAGAAACATGTGCTTGTCCAACTGATGTCACTTACAGTTACATTGCCGCAGCAGTGAAAAGGAAAAGAAGTTATATCCCTGGGGTCCTGAATAACCGATGATGATGCCATGTTCTCGGCTCCGTGATTCGTGGTGCAAACCCAATCGTGAATTGTTGTTACCTTAGATGTGGTGTGTCGAAATCGCAACCATGACGGACATTTGTTGTATCTTGATCGTGTGTGTAAATGCTGGGCGCATTTGTCCGGTTTTCGTAAATCATAGAGATGTATAACCGCAGTTCCATTCATCCTTCTGCCTGAACCATATAGTTCGGCCGCTGTTTTAACTGTGGTGCTGTTTTTTTAGCCGTTAACTGTGGTGCTGTTAAAAATAACCGAAATGTTTTGCTTATAGATTACACCTGGGCATGGGCAGACTGGCCTGAAAAACCCGGTCCAGGCCATGTCAGGCTTTATGTTTGGAACGGGCTTGGGCTTGAAAACTAGGCCCGGTCTGTATTTTGGGATGGGCATGGGCTTGGGAAAATACACATTTTTACATTTAGGCCTGACCCGGCTTGGCCCGAAATTCATCTTTTTAGTCCATTCAGCCTGGACCTGAATATTTGATTTATTGGCCGGGCAGGCTGGGCTCGGGCTTTGGATTTTCAGTTCAGGCTTTCTCAAGCCCGGCCCGAAACCCGGTCCAGCTCGGGGTATGCCCATGTTTATCATAGATAGACCGGTTATATTTGCCTCAATTTTCTAAGCCTTGTTTTGCATTGCTGTGCGTCCATCACATTTTTTTTCTTTTGTCAAAAAGGAGGATGATCCATAGCCTCTGCATCTCGAAGATGCATGTTACCATTTTATTAATTATTCACAAAGACCTTACAATTAGTACATCACGAAGTCTGAAGCCATCATCTTAGCAACAACTGTTGCTACTCATATCCACTTGATGAAGGGGTGTTGATAGTCCGGGCCTAATACCAAACATACATCGCACAAATGCCTAACATCTAAAGCCAGATGCCCCAACCAAGCCAATACTGGGTTTAGGACGCAAACCGGTCCGACGCACTCATAGGTCGTCGCCATCATCTTCCATTGATCCATCTTCAGAGCAGGTACTGATGCATCAACCTTGCCAGGCTTGTCATCGACGCCCCCACAGTGCCAGACAATGCCTCATCCCCACGCGTGTCCATCATCACACATTCACACATCCGTCGTCGAGTCCCTGCCGCCAAGACTCCACGTCGTCGATGCATCACATGGAATGCCGCTCCACCACTGGAACCGTCCACTGGTCCCTCAAGCCAATGCACACCTCCAAGAATGACACCCCCATGGAGGGAATGACACAAGTGCGCCTCCACTGATCCATCTTCATCCGATCGACTGATCTTGGGTTTCCTCTGGAGGTAGAGGAAGGATTTGGGAGCTTCACCTCGACGATGCCTTCAAGAATGAAACGACGCCGAGAGCGTCACCATCACCGGCTCCGGCCACCGAGTGGAGACCAGATTTTTACCCGGATCTGTCCCATGAGCATCCAACCGACAACATGTGCATTATCCAGACCGCCTTCAAAGCCCTAGATCTGGCCAACCAGATCTGACGACCATCCACAACCGCACTGCCACCGTGGGAGCCCTGACACACCGGCCACTGCCTGCATGTGCCACCACTTGAGCTTGGGAAGAGGGCCGCCACCCCACCTCGCCAAACCGCAAGAGTCACCGAGAGGAATCCCGCGTGCTCATCACTGTCACTGATCTGATCTAATCCGAAACCAAAGTCACAAGATCGCCGACGCAGATCCGACTTGGACATGGACATCGCCACGCCATGCCGTCGCGATAGGCCTAGGCTTCACCTGCCGCCACCATCCAGGGTCGCCGCCCCGGGTCGCCATCGCCAAGAAGTCCTCCATGCCGCCGCATCACCCATGCAGGCACTCCATCGCCAAGAAGTCCTTCATGCCGCCGAATTCTTTGAGTACCAAGTAGTGATATGGCCTCTAGGCATCCCTTGTTGGAAATATGCCCTAGAGGAAATAATAATTTGGTTATTATCATATTTTCTTGTTCATGATAATCGTTTATTATCCATGCTATAATTGTATTGATCGGAAACTCGGTTACATGTGTGGATATATAGACAACACTTTGTCCCTAGTGTGCCTCTAGTAAACTAGCTCGTTGATCAAACATGGTCAAGGTTTCCTAGCCATTGACATGAGATGTCATTTCATAACGGGATCACATCATTAGGAGAATGATGGGATGGACAAGACCCAAACTATAAACGTAGCATATGATCGTGTCAGTTTATTGCTACAGTTTTCTTCATGACAAGTATATGTTCCTATGTCCATGAGATCATGCAACACACAGACACCGTAGGAGTGCCTTGTGTGTATCAAACATCGCAACGTAACTGGGTGACTATAAAGGTGCTCTACAGGTATCTTCGAGGGTGTATGTTGGGTTGGCATGGATCAACACTGGAATTTGTTACTCCGTGTGACGGAGAGGTATCTCAGGGCCCACTCGGTAATACAACATCACAATAAGCCTTGCAAGCAATGTGACTAAGTGTTAGCCACGGGATCTTGTATTACGGAAACGAGTAAAGAGACTTGCCGGTAACGAGGTTGAACTAGGTATGAAGATACCGATGATCGAATTTCGGGCAAGTAACATACCGAAGAACAAAGGAAACATCATACGGGATTAACTGAATCCTTGACATAGAGGTTCGACCGATAAAGATCTTCGTAAAATATGTAGGAATCAATATGGGCATCCAGGTCCCACTATTGATTATTAACCGTAGAGGTGTCTCGGTCATGTCTACATAGTTCTCGAACCCGCAGGGTCTGCACACTTAAGGTTTGGTGACGTTTCGGTAGTATAGAGTTATGCATGGTGGTGACCGAAGATTGTTCGGAGTCCCGGATGAGATCCTGTACATCATGAGGAGCTCCGGAAGGTTCGGAGGTAAAGATTGATATACAGGAAGTCCTATTTTGGTCATCAGAAAAGTTTCGGGTTCATCGGTAGTGTACCGGGAGTGTCGGGAGGGTACTGGGGGACCATCGGGAGGGGTATTTTGACCCAAGAGGCTACATGGTCTATGGGAGAAAGAATACCAGCCCTTAGTGGGCTGGCCGAAGGCCCACAGGAAGCCCATGCGGCTAGGGAAGAAAACCCAAGGTGGAAAGAAGGCAAAAGTGGGAAAATAAGGAAGGAGTCCTAATCCTACTAGGAGTGGAGGAGGAGGACTCCTCCCTCCCACTTCGGCCGAACTAGGGTTGGCTCCCTTGGGATCCAAGACTCCTCCCTCCCCTCCTCCTATATATACTAGAGGTTTTGGGGGTTTTGAGACATAGAAAAACAACCACGTGCTGCCCTCTTCTCTAGATCGTAGTTTCTCCTCTAGATTGGTTTCAGCGGTGCTTAGGCGAAGCCCTGCTTGAATAGCTCCACCACCATCGCCACAACGCCATCGCACTGCCGGAGAACTCATCTACCTCTCCGCTCCCTCTTGCTGGATCAAGAAGGCGGAGATCATCATCGAGCTGTATGTGTGCTGAACGCAGAGGTGCCGTCCGTTCGGCACTAGATCAGAAGGACCGTGATCAAGATCGCGAGACAATTCGTGATAGGATTGCGAGACTGATCGTGATGGGATCGCGGGACGGATCATGATTGGATCATGAGATGGATTGTGATGGGATCACGGGACGCTCGGCGATTTGGATCGCGAAGATGTTCGACTACATCAACCGCGTTTCTTAACGCTTCCCGTTTAGCGATCTACAAGGGTATGTAGATCCACTCTCCCTCTCGTAGATGCTCATCACCATGGACAGATCTTGCATGTGCATAGGAAAAATTTTGTTTCCCATGCAACGTTCCCCAACATCCCTATGAGTAGTTGCTATCATTATTGCAAAGTTTTGTTGACATAAATTTGTGGCTCCAATTTTTTTGGAAATTTGTTCTTAGGAGAATGAATTTTCTAAAGAAAGGTTCTTCCATCTGGAGCCCCAAGGGGGTTGCTAGGAGAACTCAGGATAGCGACATCAACCTTTCTCGCAACACGAAGATTAGGCCCTGTGAATTGCCACATATACCCTTCATGAACGAAGCGGGTTTTCATGAAGAATTCATCCAATTTGTTACAAATTTTGGGCAAACCCACTTCCTCGCAGATAAGTGTGACCAACACTATCTCCTCGCTAATTCCTTCGTGCAAAACTTTTACTTCACTAATACACCTGGTGCTCCCATAATGTGTTTTGCGCTTTATGCCACGAACTATGAATTATCTCTACATGAATTTTGTGAAATATGTTTACTTCCCTTTGACGGGGGAGTGTGTGAACCTAAAACTGAGGAGTTCGAGGACTTTCTCCTCACCTTAATTGTGGGAGAAACCAGGGGCTTATCACACGCTAGAGCCACTAGTTTGTACTTTCCGTCTATGCACTATTTTTCTCTGTTTATAGGAAAATGCATAACTACTATGGAGCAGGGTGGTGGCCTCAATACCCCCACTCTCGCCATTTTACGCCGTGCACTTTATGGTGATAATACTTACAACGTATGAGCTATTGTTGCATGCAGTTTACATCTTAACCGAACCAAGGGCAAGATTCATGGTGATATTTATGCCAGATGCTTGGCAAGGCATTTTGAGGTTGCTATATGCCCTACCGATTACTTGTTGCCCAAGGTGCATCTCGATCACCAATCCATGGAGGAACAACAATTTCTTGAGAAACCTAAGACCCCGCAACACCTTCGTTATAGCCTAGTGTATAGCGAGAAAACTTGTGATATTATCCCCTTGCCTGCACCTTCTTGGTTTAACTATCATGCGAGGAGCAGATTCAGAATAATGCCAGAGGATATCATTGCTTACCAGACGAGCTTGTTGTCGCGGAGGCCGAGGCCCAGGCATGGGACGCTCGGGTACCTCGGTGTAGGATCGAAAGTAGGTCTAGAGGGGGGTGATTAGACTACTTGACCAAATAAAAATTCTACCTTTTTCCCAATTTTTTGGTGTTGGTAGATTTTAGCATTCATAGCAAGTCAAGCACACCCTACACATGCATGTCTACGAGTATAACAACGGAAAGTAAAGACAAGCATGAGTAGTAAAGGAAGGGTAGGAAGATCAAACACAATTTGGAGACACGGAGATTTTCCCCATGGTTTCGATAGGTGGTGCTATCGTACGTCCATGTTTATGGAGTCTTCAAACCATGGAGGGTAACGATTGCGAGAGTCCACGAAGGGCTCTACCCACGGAGGGTTCCAGGAAGAAGCAACCTTGACTATACCATGATGGCCTACATCCACGGAGGACTAGCCTAACTCGGGGTAGATCTTCATGAAGTAGGCGATCTCCTTGCCCTTACAAACTTCTTGGTTCACTCCACAACACGAAGTAGGAGGCTCCCAAGCGACACCTAACCAATCTAGGAGGCACCACCCTCCAAAAGATAATAGGCTCGGTAATGTCGATGAACTCCTTGCTCTTGTGCTTCAAGATGATAGACTCCTCAACACTCAATCACTCTCTCATAGAATTGGCTTTGGTGGAAGAGATTGATTGGGTGGAAAACAACTTGGGGAGGCTAGAGATCAGGATTTATATGGTTGGAATGGAATGACATGATCTCAACACATGAGTAGGTGGCTCTCTCTCAGAAAATCTGATAGGATAGGTGGGGATCTATTCTGAGTGCTTCTCTTGCGAGTGAGTGGTGATGGAGGGGTATATATAGGCATCTCCAAAAATCCAACCGTTACAACTTAAGTGACCAACTCGGTGACACCGATGTGTGAATCTTGGTGGTATCGGGTTGCTCCAAAGGTAGCAACAACTTTTAAATCTCGATGAGACCAATATATAATTCTCGGTGGTACCGATCAGGTGTCCAACAGTCAGAATCTGCATCTCGGTGGCACCGATCCAAAAACTCGGAAATTCCGATTTTATGAATCGAGGCAACCGAAAGTTGGCAGCCTGAACTCGGTGGCACCGATGTGCTAGGGTTTGGCATGGGTCTGTCTGAGTTTAGGAATCGGTGGGACCGAGTGGGAATTGTTGGTTGCACCGATTTTGGATATTTGGCTTTGGACGGACTTTTGTGGAAGAGTTTGTGGGTGTTTTTGGTGACTATCACTTGTGCATGTTTTGAGCATCTTGTTCACCAATAGTACCTTACCCCCTTTTAATAGTATTGCCTTTCCTATGGACTCAAAGTTATTTCTCACAAAGTAAAATATAGAGTCCTCTTGCTTGAAGCTTTGCCAATCCATTTCCTTGTATCTTGGGGTTTCACCACAATCCTTTTGCCAACCCATCATTGAACTTTTCCTGAAATATGCTTAGTAGAAATATTAGTTCAATGATGTATATGTTGTTATTAATTACCAAAACCACCAAGGAAGCAAATGTGCTTTCACTCAACGGAAATACTTTCCCGGACCTGACGACTATTATGAGTGGTGATTACCAAGCTAGGCAAAAGCCTAAGCTTCGGGGAGTACGTATTTTTCAGCAACATTACATTCATGTTCTCGCACTTCACATAAATTGTTAGTGTTCATCCTCTTTCATTGTATATCCATGTTAGCTTTATTTTTCCCGTTTTCTTCTTGTATTTGAAAAACTTTGAAAATCCAAAAATATTTCTCGCTTCTTTTCGGGTTTTCCATTCCCTGGTTTATTTAGTTGTAGAACTAAAAAGAAAACCCAAAAAGATTTCCTTTGCATGTTGGGAGCTTTCCCGTGTAAATAGTTTTTCTCGTTCTTGTTTCCCTTAGTTTGTTTCTTGGCTTGAGAAAAACAAAAAATCCAAAAATATTTCAGTGTGTTTCTCTGTATTTCTTTTCTTTTTGTTGAATCCTTGAAAGGAGAAGACCACGATGAAAAAGTTGAGTGGCTCTTATATACTTTGTTGTTGATCTAACAGAGAGCCAATTTTATCTTGTCTTCTCCTTTGTCTAAATCTGATTTGCAGATTCCAGCTTAGTCCATGGCATTCTTGCACTATTCTTACTATTATATCATTTGATCGTGCAAGTGAAAGACAATAATGACGATATTTGACGAAGTGATCGTGGAAAAGGAAGTTGGTATGAACTCTTCTTGTTTTTTGTTTTTGTAAATATGTTTAGCCAGTTTGATCCCGATTCAGTATATCATGAATAAACATGTTGGTGATGACAATTAGAGATTATAGCTTCGCATGCCATGCCTAACTAGGTAGGAGTTAATAATGATTTATCTTGTGTGTCAACATGCGTTAAAATGCTTATAATATGGTATGGTAGTATGGTATTTCCCTTTGAGTAATTCGAGCAGTTTGACTTGGCCCATGTGCAAACATGTAGTTAAATCAAAATCAATGCAGCCTTCATGATGTTTAAATTCAGAGTGTTCATATCCTACTCATGCTACGTCCAATGTTAATTATTCACAATGCATGTTTATGACCGTTGTTGCTCTCTAGCTGGTCGCTTCTAAACCTATTGCTAGCCTTCACCTGTACTAAGCGGGAATGCTCCTTGTGCATCCAAAACCTTTAAACCAAGTTATTTCACATGAGTCCACCATACCTACATGTTTGGGAACGTAGTAGTAAATCAAAAAAAAATCCTACGTCACCAAGATCAATCTATGGAGAAACCAGCAATGAGCAAAGGGGTAGAGCATCTTCATACCTTTGAAGATCGCTAAGCGGTAGCGTTTCTAGAACGCGATTGGTGGAGTCATACTCGCAGCGATTCAGATCGCGATGGATTCCGATCTAAGAGTCGAACAACAACGCCTCCGCGTTTAACACACGTGCAACCCGGTGACGTCTCCTACGCCTTGATCCAGCAAGGAGGAAGGAGAGGTTGAGGGAGACCTCCGGTAGCACGACGGCGTGGTGATTGTGGAGCTGCGTGGTACTCCAATAGGGCTTCGCCAAGCACTACGGAGGACGAAGAGGAGAAGGGGTAGGGCTGCGCCCGAGAGGGAGAGAAACTTGTATATTGCAGCCCCCCCAAAACCCCACATATATATAGGGAGGAGGGAGGAGGGTGCACAGCCCCTAGGGTTCCCACCCTAGGGCCGGCGGCCAACCCTAGATGGCCTTGTGGCCGGCGGCCAAGAGGGGAGAGGAGGGGCGGCGCCCTAGGTGGGCCTAGGGCCCATCTACCCCTAGGGTTTGCCCCCCTCTCACCTAGTGTTGCGCCTTGGGCCCTTGTGGGAGGCGCACTAGCCCACCTAGGGGCTGGTTCCCTCCCACCTGCGGCCCATGCAGCCCTCTCGTGCCGGTGGCCCCACACGATGGACCCCCGGAACCCTTCCGATGGTCCCGGTACGTTACCGGTGATGCCCGAAACACTTCCGGTGACCAAAACCTCACTTCATATATATGAATCTTTACCTCCAGGCCATTTCAGAACTCCTCATGACGTCCGGGATCTCATCCCGGACTCCGAACAACCTTCGGTAACCACGTACACTATTTCCCTATAACCCTAGCGTCATCGAACCTTAAGTGTGTAGACCCTACGGGTTCGGGAGGCATGTAGACATGATCGAGACACCTCTCCGGTCAATAACCAACAGCGGGATCTGTATACCCATGTTAGCTCCCACATGCTCCATGATGATCTCATCGGATGAACCACGATGTCGGGGATTCAATCAATCCCGTATACAATTCCCTTTGTCTACCGGTATGACACTTGCCTGAGATTCGATCGTCGGTATCCCTATACCTTGTTCAATCTCGTTACCGGAAAGTCTCTTTACTCATTCTGTAACACATCATCCCGTGGCTAACTCCTTAGTCACATTGAGCTCATTATGATGATGTCTTATCGAGTGGGCCCAGAGATACCTCTCCGTCACATGGAGTGACAAATCCAGTCTCGATTCGTGCCAACCCAACAGATACTTTTGGGGATACCCGTAGTATACCTTTATAGCCACCCAGTTATGTTGTGGTGTTTGGCACACCCAAAGTATTCCTACGGTATCCGTAAGTTTCACAATCTCATGGTCTAAGGAAATGATACTTGACATTAGAAAAGCTTTAGCAGACGAACTACACGATCTTGTGCTATCCTTAGGTTTGGGTCTTGTCCATCACATCATTCTACTAATGATGTGATCCCGTTATCAACGACATCCAATGTCCATGGTCATGAAACCATGACCATCTATTGATCAACAAGCTAGCCAACTAGAGGATCACTAGGGACATGTTGTGGTCTATGTATTCACACATGCATTACGATTTTCGGTTAATACAATTATAGCATGAACAACAGACAATTATCATGAACAAGGAAATATAATAATAACCATTTTATTATTGCCTCTAGGGCATATTTCCAACAGTCTCCCACTTGCACTAGAGTCAATAATCTAGTTACATTGTGATGTATCGAACACCCATAGAGTTCTGGTGTTGATCATGTTTTGCTCGTGAGAGAGGTTTAATCAACGGATCTGCGACATTCAAATCCGTATGTACTTTACAAATGTCTATATCTCCATCCTGGACATATCCACGAATGGAGTTGAAGCGGCGCTTGATGTGTCTTGTCTTCTTATGAAACCTGGGCTCCTTGGCAAGGGCAATAGCTCCAGTGTTATCACAAAGTAGAGTCATCGGGCCCGACGGATTGGGAATCACTCCTAGGTCGGTGATGAACTCCTTCATCCAGACTCCTTCTTGTGTTGCTTCCGAAGCAGCTATGTACTCCGCTTCACATGTAGATGCCGCCACGACGCTTTGCTTGCTACTGCACCAGCTGACTGTCCCTCCGTTCAAAATATACACGTATCCGGTTTGTGACTTGGAGTCATCCGAATCTGTGTCGAAGCTAGCATCGACGTAACCCTTTACGACGAGCTCTTCGGCACCTCCATATACGAGAAACATGTCCTTGGTCCTTTTCAGGTACTTCCGGATATTCTTGACCGATGTCCAATGTTCCACTCCGGGATCACTTTGGTACCTCCCTACCAAACTTATGGCAAGGTTCACATCAGGTCTGGTAGACAGCATGGCATACATAATAGAGCCTATGGCTGAAGCATAGGGGATGACACTCATCTTTTCTCTATCCTCTGCCGTGGTCGGGCATTGAGTCGTACTCAATCTCACACCCAGTAACACAGGCAAGAACCCCTTCTTGGACCGATCCATATTTAACTTCTTCCATATCTTGTCAAGGTATGTGCTTTGTGAAAGACCTATGATGCGTTTCGATCTATCTCTATAGATCTTGATGCCTAATATGTAAGCAGCTTCTCCAAGGTCCTTCATTGAAAAACACTTATTCAAGTAGGCCTTTATGCTTTCCAAAAGTTCTATATCATTTCCCATCAACAATATGTCATCCACATATAATATGAGAAATGCTACAAAGCTCCCACTCACTTTCTTGTAAATACAGGGTTCTTCATAAACCTGTATAAATCCAAACGCTTTAATCACCTCATTAAAGCGAATGTTTCAACTCCGAGATGCTTGCACCAGCCCATAGATGGAGCGCTGAAGCTTGCATACTTTGTTAGCATCTTTAGGATCGACAAAACCTTCTGACTACATCATATACAGTTCTTCCTTAAGGAAACCATTAAGGAATGTCGTTTTGACGTCCATTTGCCAGATCTCATAATTATAAAATGCGGCAATTGCTAACATGATTCGGACGAACTTCGGCATCGCTACGGGTTAGAAAGTCTCATCGTAGTCAACTCCTTGAACTTGTCGATAAGCCTTAGCGACAAGCCGAGCCTTATAGACGGTCATATTACCATCCGGGTCAGTCTTTTTCTTAAAGATCCATTTATTTTCTATGGCTTGCTTATCATCGGGCAAGTCCACTAAAGTCCATACTTTGTTCTCATACATGGATCCTATCTCGGATTTCATGGCTTCAAGCCATTTGTCGAAATCCAGGCCCGCCATCGCTTCTTCATAGTTTGAAGGTTCACCATTGTCTAACAAAATGATCTCCAGGACAGGGTTGCCGTACCACTCTGGTGCAGAACGTGTCCTAGTGGACCTTCAAATAGCAACTTGATCTGAAGTTTCATGATCATCATCATTAACTTCCTCTCCAGCCGGTGCAGGCTCCATAAAAACAACTTCCTGTGCTGCGCTACTCTCCGGTTCGAGTGGAGGTACAATTACCTCATCAAGTTCTATTTTCCTCCCACTTACTTCTTTTGAGAGAAACTCTTTCTCTAGAAAGGATCCATTCTTAGCAACAAAGACTTTGCCTTCGGATCTGAGGTAGAAGGTATACCCAACAGTTTCTTTGGGGTATCCTATGAAGACGCACCTTTCCGCTTTGGGTTCGAGCTTCTCAGGTTAAAGTTTCTTCACATAAGCATCGCATCCCCAAACTTTCAGAAACGACAACTTAGGTTTCTTTCCAAACCATAATTCATATGGTGTCGTCTCAATGGATTTAGACGGAGCCCTATTTAAAGTGAATGCAGTAGTCTCTAATGCATATCCCCAAAATGATAGCGGCAAGTCGGTAAGAGACATCATAGATCGCACCATATCCAATAGAGTGCGATTACAACGTTCAGACACACCATTTCGCTGAGGTGTGCCACGCGGCGTGAGTTGTGAAACAATTCCACATTTCCATAGGTGCGTGCCAAACTCGTGACTCAAATATTCTCTGCCACGATCAGATCGTAGGCACTTTATTTTCTTGTCACGTTGATTCTCTACCTCACTCTAAAATTCCTTGAACTTTTCAAAGGTTTCAGATTTGTGTTTCATTAAGTAGACATACCCATATCTGCTCAAGTCATCACTGAGGGTGAGAACATAACGGTAGCCACCGCGAGCCTCGACGCTCATTGGACCGCATACGTCGGTATGTATTATCTCCAACAAGTCAGTTGCTTGCTACATTGTTCTGGAGAACGGAGTCTTGGTCATCTTGCCCATGAGGCATGGTTCGCACACGTCAAATGATTCAAAATCAAGAGACTCCAAGAGTCCATTAGCATGGAGTTTCTTCATGCGTTTGACACCAATATGACCAAGGCGGCAGTACCACATGTAAGTGGGACTATCGTTATCAACCTTATATCTTTTGGTACTCACACTATGAACATGTGTAACATCATGTTTGAGATTCATCAAAAATAAACCATTGACCAGCGGGGCATGACCATAAAACATTTCTCTCATATAAATAGAACAATCATTATTCTCTGATTTAAATGAGTAGCCATCTCGCATCAAGCGAGATCCAGAAACAATGCTCATGCTCAAAGCTGGTACTAAATAACAATTATTAAGGTTTAAAACTAATCCAGAAGGTAGATGTAGAGGTAGCGTGCCGACGGCGATCACATCGACCTTGCAACCATTCCCGATGCTCATCGTCACCTCGTCCTTTGCCAGTCTCCACTTATTCCGCAGCTCCTGCTTGGAGTTACAAATGTGAGCAACTGCACCGGTATCAAATACCCAGGAGCTACTACAAGCGCTGGTAAGGTACACATCAATAACAAGTATATCACATATACCTTTAACGTTGTCGGCCTTCTTATCCGCTAAGTACTTGGGGCAGTTTCGCTTCCAGTGACCGGTACCCTTGCAATAGAAGCACTCAGTCTCAGGCTTGGGTCCATTCTTGTTCTTCTTCCTAGCAACTTGCTTACCGGGCACGGCAACTGCTTTGCCGTCCTTCTTGAATTTCTTCTTACCCTTGCCTTTCTTGAAACTAGTGGTCTTATTGACCATCAACACTTGATGCTCCTTTTTGATCTTGACCTCCGCTGATTTCAGCATCGAGTACAACTCAGGAATGGACTTCTCCATACCCTGCATGTTGTAGTTCATCACAAAGCTCTTATAGCTAGGTGTAAGCGACTGAAGGATTCTGTCAATAACTGAGTCATCCGGAAGATTAACTCCCAGCTGAGACAAGCGGTTGTGCAACCCAGACATTTTGAGTATGTGCTCGCTGACAGAACTATTTTCCTCCATCTTACAACTGAAGAACTTGTCGGAGACATCATATCTCTCGACCCGGGCATGAGCTTGGAAAACCAATTTCAACTCTTGGAACATCTCATATGCTCCATGTTGCTCAAAACGCTTTTGGAGCCCCGGTTCTAAGCTGTAAAGCATGCCGCACTGAACCAGGGAGTAATAATCACAACGCGGCTGCCAGACGTTCATAACTTCTTGAGTTGCAGGGAAAACGGGTGCGTCACCTAGCGGTGCATCAAGGACATACAATCTCTTGGAATCTATGAGGATGATCCTCAAGCTACGGACCCAGTCCGCATAGTTGCTTCCATCATCTTTCAGCTTGGTTTTCTCTAGGAACGCATTGAAGTTGAGGGCAACATTAGCGTTGGCCATTGGATCTACAATATAGATTGTAAAGACAATTTTAGACTAAGTTCATGATAATTAAGTTCACATAATCAAATTATTTAATGAACTCCCACTTAGATAGACATCTCTCTAGTCATCCAAGTGACACATGATCCACGTCAACTAGCCCGTGTCCGATCATCACGTGAGACGTACTAGTCATCAATGGTGAACATCTCCATGTTGATCGTATCTTCTATACGACTCATGTTTGACCTTTCGGTCTCCCGTGTTCCGAGGCCATGTATGTACATGCTAGGATCGTCAAGTCAACCTAAATGTATTGCGTGTGTAAATCTGGCTTACACCCGTTGTATGCGAACGTTAGAACCTATCACACCCGACCATCACGTGGTGCTTCGGAACAATGAACCTTAGCAACGGTGCATAGTTAGGGTGAACACATTTCTTGAAATTTTAGTGAGAGATCATCTTATTAAGCTATCGTCGTTCTAAGAAAATAAGATGTAAACATGATAAACATCACATGCAATCAATATAGTGACATGATATGGCCAATATCATCTTGCTCCTTTAATCTCCATCTTCGAGGCACCATGATCATCATTGTCACCGGCACGACACCATGATCTCCATCATCGTGTCTTCATGAAGTTGTCTCGCCAACTATTACTTCTACTACTATGGCTAACGATTAGCAATAAAGTAAAGTAATTACATGGCGTTTATGATTGACACGCAGGTCATACAATAAATTAAGACAACTCCTATGGCTCCTGCCGGTTGTCATACTCATCGACATGCAAGTCGTGAATCCTATTACAAGAACATGATCAATCTCATGCATCACATCACATCCTTTGGCCATATCACATCACACGACATATGTTACAAAAACAAGTTAGACGTCTTCTAATTTGTTGTTGCAAGTTTTTACGTGGCTACTATAGGTTTCTAGCAAGAACGTTTCTTACCTACGCCAAAACCACAACATGATATGCCAATTTCTATTTACCCTTCATAAGGACCCTTTTCATCGAATCCTATCCGACTAGAGTGGGAGATACAGACACTCGCTAGCCACCTTATGCAACAAGTGCATGTTAGGCGGTGGAACCAGTCTCACGTAAGCGTACTTGTAAGGTCGGTCCGGGCAGCTTCATCCACAATACTGTTGACTCAAGATAATACTAGTAACGGCAAGATAATTGACAAAATCGACGCCCACAACACCTTGTGTTCTACACATGCATAGATTCTACGCATATACCTAGCTCATGATGCCACTGTTGGGGAACGTAGTAGTAAATCAAAAAAATTCCTACGTCACCAAGATCAATCTATGGAGAAACCAGCAACGAGCAAAGGGGTAGAGCATCTTCATACCTTTGAAGATCGCTAAGTGGAAGTGTTACTAGAATGCGGTTGGTGGAGTCGTACTCATAGCGATTCATATCGCGGTGGATTCCGATCTAAGCATCGAACAACGGCGCCTCCGCGTTCAACACACGTGCAGCCCGGTGACGTCTCCTACGCCCTGATCCTGCAAGGAGGAAGGAGAGGTTGAGGGAGAGCTCCGAAAGCACGATGGCGTGGTGATGGTGGAGCTGAATGGTACTCCGGCAGGGCTTTGCCAAGCACTACGGAGGACGAGGAGGAGAAGGGGTAGGGCTGCGTCGAGAGGGAGAGAAACTTGTATGTTGCAGCCCCCCAAACCCCACATATATATAGGGAGAGGGGAGGAGGGTGTGCAGCCCCTAGGGTTCCCACCCTAGGTCCGGCGACCAACCATAGATGGCCTTGTGGACGGCGGCCAAGAGGGGAGAGGAGGGGCGGCGCCCTAGGTGGGCCTAGGGCCCATCTGCCCCTAGGGTTTGCCCCCCTCCCACCTAGTGATGCACCTTGGGCCCTTGTGGGAGGCGCACTAGCCCACCTAAGGGCTGGTTCCCTCTCACCTGCAGCCCATGCAGCCCTCTGGTGCCGGTGGCCCCACACGATGGACCCCCGGAACCCTTCCGGTGGTCCCGGTACATTACCGGTGATGCCCGAAACACTTTCGGTGACCAAAACCTCACTTCCTATATATGAATCTTTACCTCTGTACCATTCCGGAACTCCTCGTGATGTCTGGGATCTCATCCGGGACTCCGAACAACCTTTGTTAACCACGTACACTATTTCCCTATAACCCTAGCGTCATCGAACCTTAAGTGTGTAGACCCTACGGGTTCGGGAGGCATGTAGACATGATCGAGACACCTCTCCGGTCAATAACCAACAGCAGGATCTGGATACCCATGTTAGCTCCCACATGCTCTACGATGATCTCATCGGATGAACCACGATGCCGGGGATTCAATCAATCCCGTATACAATTCCCTTTGTCTACTGGTATGACACTTGCCCGAGATTCGATCATCGGTATCCCTATGCCTTGTTCAATCTCGTTACCGGCAAGTCTCCTTACTCGTTCGGTAACACATCATCCCATGGCTAACTCCTTACTCACATTGAGCCCATTATGATGGTGTCTTACCGAGTGGGCCCAGAGATACCTCTCCGTCACACGGAGTGACAAATCCCAGTCTCGATTCGTGCCAACCCAACAGATACTTTTGGGGATACCCGTAGTATACCTTTATAGCCATCCAGTTACGTTTTGACGTTTGGCACACCCAAGGTATTCCTACGGTATCCGTAAGTTGCATAATCTCATGGTCTAAGGAAATGATACTTGACATTAGAAAAGCTTTAGGAGACGAACTACATGATCTTGTGCTATGCTTAGGTTTGGGTCTTGTCCATCACATCATTCTCCTAATGATGTGATCCCGTTACCAATGACATCCAATGTCCACGGTCTTGAAACCGTGACCATCTATTGATCAACAAGCTAGCCAACTAGAGGCTCACTAGGGACATGTTGTGGTCTATGTATTCACACATGCATTACGATTTCCGGTTAATACAATTATAGAATGAACAATAGACAATTATCATGAACAAGGAAATATAATAATAACCATTTTATTATTGCCTCTAGGGCATATTTCCAACACTACCTATATGCGGTATTACATTGATGTTCCAAGTAAATTTGCATGTGCCATCTCTAAATATTCAAATAGACATCCATTTTGTGCACTCGGCTTGCTCATGGAGCGACGAGGTGGTAGATATTTTCCATGCTAAGCAAGTTATTCTAAGGAAGGTCATTTATTCGCCGTCATTACATGGGAGAGAAGCTGGTAAAAGGGATGCCCAGTCCTACATAATCAAAATAAATTAAACCAACTCCTTGGGACAGTTGTATGTTGGCAGGCATCCGTGAATTTGGTCAGCCATGGTTTGTGTATGGATGTTGGATAGGAGCAAACTTTACTACTCTGTTTGGGAACCGCCAATAATGAGTTTAGCATGGAAGATATTGAAAACCTTTGTCGTAACGTTGACAAGAAAAGTGCACGACCCAAAAATTATATCTTCACTCCTGTTTTAAGCCTTGAGCTCTGGCACCACTGCAAATATATGCTTCCCTCTACGAAGGGCCTATTTATTTACTTTTATGCCGAGTCATCATCTTCTTACTAAAAGCACCAGACCCGAGAGCACTATTGTCATCCTTATGCATAGAGTCTAGTTAATGTTGGATATGAGCATGACTGGATCTTTTCTACCCTGAATTATAATGTTTAGTCGTTGCTTGGATCTCAGTGGTGCTCTGCATTTATGTTTTGCAGTCTCAGAAAGTGCTAGCGAAATACCATGTCTTGTATTATGATTGTTTTGACAAATTGTTGGCATGTGAGATATTTTATTATTGCTTGCTAGCTGGTTATGTATTGCCATGAGTTAACATAATATCGGGTTGTTGTCATGGATGTGTCTATTTATGATTTATGCTGAAAATTTTATCAACTGAATTGCTTGAGGACAAGCAATGAGTTAAGCTTGGGGGAGTTGATACGTCTCAAACATATCTACTTTTCCAAACACTTTTGCTCTGGTTTTGGCCTCTAATTTGCATGATTTGAATGAAACTAACCCAGACTAACGATGTTTTCAACAGAACTACCTTGGTATTATTTTTGTACAGAAATAAAAGTTCTCGGAATTGGACAGAACTTTTTGTGAGTTATTTATGAGAATAATAAAGAATTATGGAGCGAAGACCTGTAGGAGAGGGTGTGCCAGGGGGCCACAAGCCTAGGGCATGCCCTGATGATTTGTGGGGCCCTCGTGGCCCCTTCGACCCTAATTCCAGTCCTATAAAATCGCATCCTCAGAGAAAAAACAGAGAAAAAATTTCATCGCATTTCACGAGATGGAGCCGCCGCCTCATGTTCTTCCTCCGGTGGCCTGATCTGGAGCCTGTTTTGGGCTCTGGAGAGGGGAAATTGTCATCATCGTCAACACCAACCCTTCTCCATCAACACAACCATGATGCTCACCACCGGGAGTGGGTAATTCCTTTATAGTCTTGCTAGAAGGTGGTGGGATTGGATAAGATTGATCATGTAATCGAGTTAAGTTTGATAAGGCTTGATCCCTAGTATCCACTATGTTGTGAGATAGATGTTACTTTGACTTTGCTATGCTTAATGCTTGTCACTAGGGACCGAATGCCACGATTTAAGTGTTGGGGAACGTTGCATGGGAATCAAAAATTTCCCTACGCTTCACTAAGATCAATCTAGGAGATGAGCATCTATGAGAGGAGAGATTGGATCTACGTACCCTTGTAGATCGCTAAGTGGAAGCGTTAAAGAACATGGTTGATGTAGTGGTACGTCTCCGCGATCCAAATCGCAAGCCGTCCCACGAACTCCCGATCAAGTGCCGAACGGATGGCACCTCTGTGTTCAGCACAAGTGTAGCTTGATGAAGATCTCTGCCTTCTTGATCCAGCAAGAGGGAGTGGAGAGGTAGATGGGTTCGCCGGAAGCACGATGGCGTGGCGGCGGTGGTGGTGGAGCTGATCCGGCAGAGCTTCGCTAAGCGGCGCTGAATCAATCTTTTAGAGGAGAGGTAATCGGGGAGGAAGGAAGGGTTGCGTCGTGACTTGTGTTTGCAGCCCTCCGTCCCCTCTCATATATATAGAGGGAGAGGAGGGGCTGGCCGCCCTAGGGTTTCCCCTAGGGTTTGGTGCGGCGGCCAAGGGAGGTGGGGCGGTGGCCAGGGTGGCTTGGCCACCAAGTTTGGTGGCTAGCCCACCCTTTTGGCCCAACACAAGCCTCCAGCCGCATGGGCCTTGAGGTGGGAGGTGCGGCCAGCCCACCAGGGGCTGGTTCACACCCTCTCACAGCCCATGTGGCCCTTCGGAGTATATGGGCCCACCCGGTGGACCTGTTGGGGAACGTTGCATGGGAAACAAAAAATTTCCTACGCACACGCAAGATCTATCCATGGTGATGAGCATCTACGAGAGGGAGAGTGGACCTACGTACCCTTGTAGATCGCTAGTTGAATGTCTTCGTGATCCAAACCGCCGAGCGTCCTGCGATCCAATCACGATCCGTCCCGATCTAGCACCCAACGAACGGCACCTCCGCGTTCATCACACGTACGGCTTGATGATGATCTCCACCTTCTTGATCCATCAAGAGGGAGCGGAGAGGTAGATGAGTTCTCTGGCAGCGTGACGGTGCTGCGTCGATGGTGGTGGAGTAATCTCAGCAGAGCTTCGCCTAAGCACAGCTGAAACCGATCTAGAGGAGAAACTACGGACTAGAGGGTAGGGTAGCACGTGGCTGAAAATCTTGTGCAAAAACCCTAAACCTCTAGTATATATAGGAGGAGAGGAGGAGGCGGCTTGGAGAAAGGGCCAACCCCTCTTTGGTTCGGACGAAGTGGAGAGGAGTCCTCCTCCTCCACTCCTAGTAGGATTAGGACTCCTTCCTTATTTCCACCTTTTCCACTTTGGAATTTCTTCCCAGCCGCATGGGACTTGTGTGGGACATTGGAAAGCCCACAAAGGGCTGGTATTTATCCTCCCTCAGCCCATGTAGCCTCTTGGGTCGAAATACACCTCCCGATGGTCACCCGGTACCCTCCCGGCACTCCCGGTACACTACCGATGAGCCCAGAACTTTTCTGGTGATCAAAACAGGACTTCCTATATATAAATATTTACCTCTGGACCATTCTGGACCTCCTCGTGACGTCCGTGATCTCATCCAGGACTCCGAACAACCTTTGGTTACCACCATGCATAACACTACACTACCGAAACGTCACCGAACCTTAAGTGTGTAGCCCCTACGGGTTCGAGAACTATGTAGACATGACCGAGACACCTCTACGGTCAATAACCAATACCGGGACCTGGATTCCCATATTGATTCCTACATATTCTACGAAGATCTTTATCGGTCGAACCTCTATGTCAAGGATTCAGTTAATCCCGTATGATGTTCCCTTTGTTCTTCGGTATGTTACTTACCCGAGATTCGATCGTCGGTATCTCCATACCTAGTTCAACCTCGTTACCGACAAGTCTCTTTACTCGTTCCTTAATACAAGATCCCGTGACTAACACTTAGTCACATTGCTTGCAAGGCTTATTGTGATGTTGTATTACCGAGTGGGCCCTGAGATACCTCTCCGTCACACGGAGTAACAAATCCCAGTGTTGATCCATGCCAACTCAACAGACACCCTCGGAGATACCTGTAGAGTACCTTTATAGTCACCCAGTTATGTTGCGACATTTGATACACACAAGGTTATAGTCATGATCTGCTTCATACGGACACCTTCCTTTGCTGCCTCCGAGGCTGCGATGTACTCCGCCTCGCATGTAGAATCGGCTACCACGCTTTGCTTGGAACTACACCAGCTTACCGCTCCCCCGTTGAGAATAAACACGTATTTGGTTTGTGACTTAGAGTCATCCAGATTAGTGTCTAAGCTTGCATCGACGTAACCCTTTACGATGAGCTGTTGATCACCTCCATAAACAAGAAACATTTCCTTAGTCCTTTTCAGGTACTTAAGGATATTCTTGACTGCCGTCCAGTGCTCCATTCCAGGATCACTTTGAAACCTTCCGAACATACTTATGGCAAGGCTGACATCGAGTCTTGTGCATAGCATTGCATACATGATAGAGCCTATGGCTGAAGCATAGGGGATGGCACTCATCTTCTCTCTATCTTCTGCAGTCACTGGGCATTGATCTTACTCAACTTCACACCTCGTAACACAGGCAAGAACCCCTTCTTGGCTGATCCATTTTGAACTTCTTCAAAACTTTATCAAGGTATGTACTCTTTGAAAGTGATATTAAGCGTCTCGATCTATCTCTATAGATATTAATGGCTAATATGAAAGCAGCTTCTCCTAGATCCTTCATTGAAGAACTCTTGTTCAAATATTCCTTCACACTTTCCAGCATTTCTATACTGTTTCCAATCAGCAATATGTCATCTACATATAATATTAGAAACGCTATAGAGCTCCCACTCACTTTCTTGTAAATACAAGCTTCTCCATAAACTTGTATAAACCCAAACGCTTCGATCACCTCATCAAAGCGCTTATTCCAACTTCGAGATGCTTGCACCAGTCCATAAATGGATCGTTGGAGTTTGCAAACTTTGTCAGCATTCTCTGGATCGACAAAACATTCCGGTTGCATCATATACAACTCTTTCTCAAGGAAACCGTTAAGGAACGTTGTTTCGACATCCATCTGCCAAATTTCATAGTCGAAATATGCAGCTATTGCTAACATGATTTTGACGGACTTAAGCATCGCTATGGGTGAGAAGGTCTCGTCGTAGTCGACTCCTTGAACTTGTGGAAAACCCTTTGCCACAAGTCGAGCTTTATAGACTGTGACATTACCGTCCGCGTCCGACTTCTTCTTAAAGATCCATTTATTCTGAATGACCTTCTGCCCTTCAACTAATACTTCCAAAGTCCATACTTTGTTTTCATACATGGATCCCATCTCGGATTTCATGGCCTCTAACCATTTCTCAGAATCCGGGCCCATCATCGCTCCTCCATAGCTCGTAGGTTCATTGTTATCCAACAACATGACCTCCATGACAGGGTTGCCGTACCAGTCAGGAGCCGTATGCGCCGTTGTCGACCTACGAGGTTCAATAGTGACTTGATCTGAAGCTTCATGATCATCATCATTAACTTCATCTTCAACTGTTGTAGTCTCCACAGAAACATCTTTTTGCGCTGCGCTACTCTCTGGTTGAAGTAAAGGTTCAATAACCTTATGAAGCTTTATTTTCGTCCCACTCAATTCTTTCGAGAGAAAATCTTTCTCAAGAAATGTTCCGTCCTTAGCGACAAACACTTTGCCTTCGGATCTGAGATAGGAGGTATACCCAGCTGTCTCTTTTGGGTATCCTATGAAGACACATTTCCCCGCTTTGGATTCTAGTTTTTCAGGCTGAAGCTTTTTGACATAAGCATCACATCCCCAAACTTTAAGAAATGACAACTTTGGACTCTTGACAAACCACAATTCATATGGCGTCGTCTCAACGTATTTTGATGGTCCCCTATTTAAAGTGAATGCAACTGTCTCTAATGCATAACCCCAAAACGACAGTGGCAAATCGGCAAGATACATCATAGAACGCACGGTATCTAATAAGGTTCGATTACGACGTTTGAACACACCATTACGTTGTGGTGTTCCGGGCGGTGTCAACTGTGAAATAATTCCACACTGTCTTAAGTGACTGCCAAACTCATAACTCAGATATTCACCTCCTCGATCAGATCATAGGAATTTGATCTTCTTATTACGATGATTCTCAACTTCACTTTGAAATTGCTTGAACTTTTCAAACGTTTCAGACTTATGTTTCATTAAGTAAATATACCCATATCTACTTAAGTCATCAGTGAAGGTGAGAAAATAACGATATCCATTGCGCGCCTCAATGTTCATCGGACCGCATACATCAGTATGTATGATTTCCAACAAATCACTCGCCCGTTCCATTGTTCCAGAGAACGGTGTTTTAGTCATCTTGCCCATGAGGCATGGTTTACATGTGTCAAGTGATTCAAAATCAAGTGACTCCAAAAGTCCATCAACATGGAGCTTCCTCATGCATTTTACACCAATATGACCCAAACGGTAGTGCCACAAGAAAGTGGTATTGTCATTATTAACTCTACATCTTTTGGCATCAATGCTATGAACATGTGTATCATCACTATCGAGATTCAATTAGAATAAACCCCTCACATTGGGTGCATGACCATAAAAGATATTACTCATATAAATAGAACAACCATTATTCTCTGATTTAAATGATTAACCGTCTCGTAATAAACAAGATCCAGATATAATGTTCATGCTTAACGCAGGCACTAAATAACAATTATTCAGGTTCATCACTAATCCTGATGGTAGTCTAAGAGCGAGTGTGCCGATGGTGATCACATCAACCTTGGAACCATTTCCCACGCGCATCGTCACTTCATCCTTAGCCAGCCTCTGTCTATTCCGTAGGTCCTGCTTTGAGTTGCAAATGTGAGCAACCGAACCGGTATCAAATACCCAGGCACTACAACGAGAGCTAGTAAGGTACACATTAATAACATGTATATCATATATACCTTCTTTGGTGTTGGCCGCCTTCTTGTTGGCCAGATACTTGGGGAAGTTCCGCTTCGAGTAACCAGTTCCCTTGCAATGAAAGCACTCAGTTTCTGGCTTGGGCCCAGCCTTGGTTTTCGTCACGGGAGGAGCAGCTGGTTTGTCACCCTTCTTGGAGTTACCCTTCTTGACCTTGCCATGCTTCTTGAAACTAGTGGTTTTATTGATCATCAACACTTGATGTTCTTTTTGGATTTCAGACTCAGCGACTTTCAGCATCGCAAACAGCTCGGCGACTAACTTGTTCATCTTGTGCATGTTATAGTTCAACATGAAGCTCTTGTAGCTAGGTGGCAATGATTGAAGAACTCTATCAGTGATCACCTCCGGCGGAAGGGGCATCCCTAACTCCGCCAGACGGGTCGAATACCCAGACATTCTGAGTATATGTTCACTGATAGACCCGTTCTCCTCCATCTTGCAAGCATAGAACTTATCGGAGGTCTCAAACCTCTTGATTCGGGCATTCTTCTTAAAGATAAACTCCAACTCTTGGAACATCTCATATGCTCCATGATGTTCAAAACGTCTTTGAAGTCTCGGTTCTAAGCCATACAACATTGCACATTGAACTATTGAGTAATCTCCAGAACGTGCCTCCCAAGCGTTCTTAATGTCTTCGGATGACACGGGAGTGGGTGGGTCACCAAGCAGTGCATCGAGGACATAAGCCTTCTGGGAAGCCGTGAGGATAATCCTCAGATTACGGGCCCAGTCAACAAAGTTACTTCCATCATCTTGCAACTTAGCTTTCTCTAGGAACGCATTAAAATTCAGGGGTGCTTCTGCGCGAGCCATTGATCTACAACATAAATAAGCAAAGGTTACTAAGACTATTGTTCAAGATAACGAGTTTAGTTAATCAAATCACTAAAACTCCCACTCAAATTGACATCCCTCAGGTCATCTGAGTGATACATGATCCATATGCACCAAATCAAGTCCGATCATCACGTGAGTTAAGGTGGTTTCAATGGCGAACATCATCATGTTGATCATATCTACTATATGACTCACGCTCGACCTTTCGGTCTCTTGTGTTCCGAGGCCATGTCTGTACATGCTAGGCTCGTGAAGTTTAACTTGAGTGTTCCGCATGTGCAACACTGGCTTGCACCCGTTGTATGCGAACGTAGAGTCTATCACACCCGATCATCACGTGGTGTCTTGACACGACGAACTTTCGCAACGGTGCACACTCGGGGAGAACACAATTCATCTTGAAATTTAAGTGAGGGATCACCTTATAATGCTACCGTCGTCCTAAGCAAAACAAGGTGCATAAAAATATTAACATCACATGCAAATCATAAGTGACATGATATGGCCATGAACTTGTGCTTTTGATCTCCATCTCCAAAGCACCGGCATGATCTCCATTGTCACCGGCACGACACCACGATCTCCATCATTTTGATCTCCATCAACGTGTCGCCATCGGGGTTGTCACGCCCACCATGCTCATACTGCTATTGCTACCGCTTAGCGATAAAGTAAAACATCACATAATGCTTAAAGATTGACACGCAGGTCATACAATAATCAAAGACAACCCTATGGCTCCTGCCGGTTGTCGTACTCATCGACATGCAAGTCATGATATTCTATACAAAAACACGATCATCTCATACATCACATATATCACATCATGTAATTGGCCATATCACATCACAACATACCCTGCAAAAACAAGTTAGACGTCCTCTAATTGTTTTTGCATGTTTTAGTGGCTGCTATGGGTATCTAGCAAGAACGATTCTTACCTACGCAAAACCACAATGGTGATATGAAGATTGCTTTTCAACCTTCTACAAGGACCGCCTTAATCAAATCTGATCTAACTAAAGTGGGAGAGACAGACAGCCACCAGCCATCTTTATGCGACAAAGTCACATGTCAATCGATGGAACAAGGTCTCTCGCAAGCGTATGAGTAAAGTCAGTTCGAGCTGCTTCATCCCACAATACCGCTGAACCAAGAAAAGACTAAGGAAGGAAGCAATCTGAATATCAAAGCCCACAAACTCTTTGTGTTCTACTCAAGATCTCATCTACGCATAGACCTAGCTCATGATGCCACTGTTGGGGAATGTTGCATGGGAAACAAAAAAATTCCTATGCTTCACCAAGATCAATCTAGCAGATGAGCATCTATGAGAGGATAGATTGGATCTACGTACCCTTGTAGATTGCTAAGCGGAAGCATTAAAGAATGTGGTTGATGTAGTAGTACGTCTCCGCGATCCAAATCGCAAGCCGTCCCACGAACTCCCGATCAAGTCTTGAATGGACGGCACCTCCGCGTTCAGCACACGTGCAACTCGATGAAGATCTCCGCCTTCTTGATCCAGCAAGAGGGAGCGGAGAGGTAGATGGGTTCGCCGGCAGCACGACGGCGTGGCGGCGGCGGTGGTGGAGCTGATCCGGCAGAGCTTCGCTAAGCGGCGCCGAATCAATCTATTAGAGGAGAGGTAATCGGGGAGGGAGGAAGGGCTGCATCGTGACTTGTGTTTGCAGTCCTCTGTCCCCTCTCATATATATAAAGGGAGATGAGGGGCTGGCCGCCCTAGGGTTTCCCCTAGGGTTTGGTGCGGCGGCCAAGGGAGGTGGGGCGGCGGCCAGGGTGGCTTGGCCACCAAGTTTGGTGGCTAGCCCACCCTTTTGGCCCAACCCAAGCCTCCAGTCGCATGGGCCTTGAGGTGGGAGGTGCGGCCAGCCCACCAGGGGCTGGTTCAAACCCTATCACAGCCCATGTGGCCCTTCGGAGTAGATGGGCCCACCCGGTGGACCCCCAGGAACACTTCCGGCACTCCGTCACACCACTTGCAGGTCCCGGAACTTTTCCGGAACTCAAACACCAACTTCCCATATATGAATCTTCACCTACGGACCATTCCAGAACTCCTCGTGACGTCCGGGATCTCATCTGGGACTCCAAACAACCTTCGATCACCAACACACATAACTCATCTATACCAAAACGTCATCGAACCTTAAGTGTGCAGACCCTGCGGGTTTGAGAACCATGTAGACATGACCGAGACACCTCTACGGTCAATAACCAATAGCAGGACCTGGATGTCCATATTGGTTCTTACATGTTCTATGAAGATCTTTATCGATCGAACCTCTATGTCAAGGATTCAGACAATCCCGTATGTTGTTCCCTTTGTTCTTCGGTATGTTACTTGCCCGAGATTCGATCGTCGGTATCTTTATACCTAGTTCAATCTCGTTACCGGCAAGTCTCTTTACTCATTCTGTAATACAGGATCCCGCGACTAACACTTAGTCACATTTCTTGCAAGGCTTGTTGTGATGTTGTATTACCGAGTGGGCCCTAAGATACCTCTCCGTCACACGGAGTAACAAATCCCAGCATCGATCCATGCCAAATAAACACACACCCTCGGAGATACCTGTAGAGCACCTTTATAGTCGCCCAGTTACGTTGCGACGTTTGATACACACAAGGCACTTTTTCGGTGTCAGTGACTTGCATGATCTCATGGTCATAGGAACAAATACTTGACATGTAGAAAACAGTAGCAATAAACTGACACGATCATATACTACGTTCATAGTTTGGGTCTTGTCCATCACATCATTCTCCTAATGATGTGATCCCGCTATCAAATGACATCTCGTGTCCATGGCTAGGAAACCTTAACCATCTTTGATCAACGAGCTAGCTAGCCTGCTAGAGGCATGCTAGGGACACAGTGTTTGTCTATATGCCCACACATGTATTTAGTTTCCAATCAACACAATTATAGCATGGACAATAAATGATTATCATGAACAAGGAAATATAATAATAAACACTTTATTTATTGCCTCTAGGGCATATTTCCAACATTAAGATCTGAACCTATTATGTTTTCATGAATATAAGAGTGATTTGGATCCTATCTTGCAAGTTGTATGCACCTATTACGTGTCATGATCCGCATACCCCAAGGTGACAATAATTGGGATTCTTTTCGGTGATTGCCGTAGTTTGAGTAGTTAATGTATTCACCATGTGTTAATGCTTTGTTCCGGTTCCCTATTAAAAGGAGGCCTTAATATCTCTTAGTTTCCAATAGGACCCCGCTGCCACGGGAGGGTAGGACAAAAGATGTCATGCAAGTTCTTATCGCAAGCACGTATGACTATATATAGAATACATGCCTACAATTATATTAATGGATTGAAGCTAGTTCTGTGTTGTCCTAGTGTGTAACTGTTATATGATCAATGTCATCTAAATCATTATCCATCACCGATCTGCATGCCTACGCGTTACATATATTGGATCTTGCTAAGTTACTATTGCTATTGCTACTGTCACACTTGCTACAAAACTGCTACCGTCACTACTACTGTTACTTTTGCTACTAATATTTGTCGTGCTACTAAACCTTTGCTACAGAGAAATATCCCAGGTGCAGTTGAACTGTCAAGGCCAATAAATAGTCTTTGGCGCCCCTTGTGTCGAGCCAATAAATTAGGGCGAAATACTACCCGTGAAGACTGTCGCGATCCCCTACACTTGTGGGTTATCAGAGCCCTGTTCCGGTGCCCTGCGAGAGGGGGTCGATCACGAAGGGCCTCTACATCAACCTTGCTGCTCCATGGTGATGTGTGAGTAGTTCCCCACAGACCTACAAGTCCATAGTTAATACCTAGATGGATATCTCTCTCTCTTGATCTTCAATACAATGATCATCACATCTTCTCTTTGATCTATCCGATGTAATCCTTTTGTGTGGTGCGTTTGTTGGGATCCGATGAATTGTGGGTTTATGTTCAAATTATTCATGAAAAATATTTGAGTCTTCTTTGAAATCTATTATGTTTCTTATGTGCATGATCATCATAGCTTCGTAAATCTTTTCGATCTATTGATTTGCTTTGGCCAAGTAGATTGATCTTTCTTCAGCGAGAGGGGTGGTTTGTAGTGGGTTCAAATGGGTTTCTATATCCTAGTGACAGAAGGGGGCAAGATACTTTTTTGTATTGTTGCCACTAAGGATAAAACGATCGGATTAGTTCATATTAATTGAATTCTCTTTGTCTACATCATGTCATTGTTCTTCAAGCATTACTCTGTTTTACTTAATACTCTAGATGCATGCTGGATAGCGATCGATGGATGGAGTAATAGTAATAGGTGCAGACAGGAGTCGGCCTACTTGCTTATGGACGTGGTGTCTATATACACACGATCGTTGGCGTGAATATCATATAACTATGCGTTTTTCTATCAATTGCCAAACAATAATTTGTCTACCCATCATATGCTAACTTTCATGAGAGATGCCACTAGGGAAAATTATGACCCTCGGGTCTATTCACTTATAAGTTTACAAACGTTGCAATACCTTGCTGCCATTTATTTATTTTGTAATTTACAATTATCTATTACCAACTTACAAGCTTGCAAATCACGAGTTCAAAGGAATTGACAATCCTTTTGCCCGCATTGGGTGCAAGTGTTCGATCTTTTGTGTGTAGTCGCTGAAGACAGGGGTTGGTTGTTATTCCTATTGGTTCGATAAAACTTGGTTCTCTAATGAGAAAAATACTTACCTATATTGTGTTGCATCATCCGTTTTTTCTTTATGGAAAATCTAACGCAACGCCTGACGAGCTGTTGTGGCCATGGACCAAGATCCATTCAAAAAGCAGCATCAGTTTCATATGTATATTGTTGTTTGATTGATCCATTCAGCTGCAAGAGTGCGCCGTTTAACTAGTGTAAGTAGTAGTAGTAGTTTCTGTGTTGCCTTTTTTATGTTTACATGAAGGAAAGTGCCTCCTGTTGATGAAAGTTAGCATCAATATTGAAGCAACAACCGTTCTCGATCTAAATAGAGTACTCAACTTCACTTTGTTAGAACTGGAGACAAATTTTGTTGTCTATTCTTAGAGAAGTTGTTGTGACTACAAATTTTACATAAATAAAGGGTTATATGTGGATGATAAATAATACTCCTTCTGTCTCAAAATAAGTGTCGATGATCTAGTACAAATTTTGTATTAATTTAGAATAAAATCTGTAACATTTATTTTGGAACGAAGGAAGTACTTGTTAAAAATAGTCTCACAAAAGGTGAGGAATCGAATCATTCTATTTTATTTCTTCAATTAAACATCGAAACATAATTAATTAATTTCATCTATATTGTTCTAAATCAAACACAAAAACAAAACGACCCATTCCGATGAAATGGAACCATAACTCTCCGTTCCACTTGGTTTCCAGACCAAACACAGGACCGGGCACGCCAGGACCGGCCCATTTGGTCAGTTTTGTCTGACACTCTCTCGGTCTCTCCTCCCCTTGCCTTCCTCTTCCCCGAAGCCGCCATGGCTCCCGCCGCTCCCTGCCCTCCGGCCGCCGGCACCACCGTCACCAAAGCCAGCAACAGCAAGCCACCGATCGCCGGATCACACGCCAAAATCCTCCCCGCTTCGCCCTCCTCCGCGTCCCGTCTTCACCTCCCCCGCCTTCCCCCGCCACCTCCCCTTACGTGCAGCAACCACGCCCCCGTTCCCGCCACCACCTCCACCGTCTCCAGGAACCCCACCGCCGCCACCCTCTACCCATCCGATGATTCCCTCGCCGCCATGTCTGCGCGCGAGCAGACCGCGCTTCTCTCGCGGCAGCGCCACTGGCGCCGCGCCCACGACCTGTTCGACCGCGTGCGCGCGCTCCCAGGCCACGAGCCCAACCCTGTCCACTACAGCGTGCTCCTCCGCCACCTTGCCCGCGCGCGCCGGTGGTCCGAGCTCCGCCGCGTCTGGCTCAAGATGTCCCGGGACGACGCCATCCGGCCCTCCAATCCGGCCTACGCCGCGCTCGCCGATGCCCTCGCCAAGGCCGGTTCGGCGCAGGAATCCCTCCTGCTTCTCTTGCACATGCGCTCACTGGGTGTTGCCCCCGACGAGATATCCATGAACACCTTCGTCCGGATCCTCAAGAACAATGGCCGCTACTCGGACGCACTCGTCCTTTTCAATAACTGGTGCATTGGCAGGTTCGATGTTGAATTTCTTCATCTTGAATACAGAACGGTTGATTTGCATGGACCAATGCAATTCTTGATAGACAACGTGTTCCATGATAAACTCGATTCTGCTGGTGCACTGATCATCCAGGAAGTTCCTAGGAAGCCAAAGCTTGTGGAAACCTATAACACCATGATTGATCTTTATGGAAAGGCTGGGAGGCACAAGGATGCTATGGACATGTTTGTGGACATGCTGGCTTCTCAGGTTATGCCAGACATATGTACGTTCAATACAATGATCTATACATTTGGGTCACGTGGCAGTGTCAAGGAGGCAGAGGCGCTGCTAGCTAACATGATCGTCAGAGGGGTCGCTCCAGACATTAGGACATATAATGTGATGATGACGCTGTTTGCGTCAATGGGGGACGTGGAGGGAGTTTTGAAGTACTACCATCAAATTGGGAGGATGGGGTTATGTGCTGATGCTGTGAGCTATAGGATTGTGCTGCAGGTGCTATGTCAGAGGAAGACGGTGTGTGAAGCAGAAGATGTGATCCAAGGAATTATCGAGTCTGGCTCTAGCATTCATGAACAGTCCATGCCAGTTGTCATGAAGATGTATATTGATCAAGGATTGCTTGATAAGGCAAATACTTTCTTTGAAAGGCATTGCAGAGGCAAGGAGGTTTCATCCAAGAATTTTGCTGCCATCATGGATGCTTTTGCAGATAGGTGTCTTTGGGAAGAAGCCGAGCATATTTTCCACTGCGACAGAGGGATTGAAGGCAAAAGGGAGATAGTGGAATATAATGTGATGGTCAAGGCTTATGGTTTGGCAAGAAAATATGATAGAGTCCTTTCTCTACTTGAGAACATGAAGGGCTCTGGTATCTCACCAGATGAGTGCACTTACAATTCCTTAATTCAGATGTTTGCTGTTGGTGGATTTCCACAGAGAGCTAAGAATCTCTTGCATAAAATGAAAGACACAGGATTTAAACCGGTGTGTGAGACATACTCTGCTGTTATGAGGGCCTACTCCCGCAATTCCTTGGCATCTGAAGCTATAGATCTGTACAGTGAAATGAAGGCCTCAGGTGTTGAACCAAATGTGGTTGTCTATGGTTTGCTGATTAATATGTTTGCAGAGACAGGACAAGTGGAGAAGGCACTCCATTATAGCAACTTGATGGAAGAATCTGGAATCACTCCAAACCATATTGCCTTAACTTCGGTTATCAAGGCCTACAGCAAGATCAATTGCTGGAAGGAAGCGCAGGATTTGTATGCAAGGATGAAGAACATGGGTGGTGGCCCTGATATCATTGCCTCGAATACCATGCTAAATCTGTACGCAAAACTTGGGATGATCATTGAGGCTAAGGCAATCTTTGACAGTTTGAGGAGAAATAATCAGGGGGATGATGTTTCATACATTATCATGATGTTCCTCTACAAGAACATGGGCTTGCTTAATGAGTCCATTAAGATTGCTCATGAATTACATAATTCAGGCTTACTATCTGACTGTGATGCATATAATGCTGTTATGGCATGTTATGTGGCCAAGGGCAACTTGAGAGAATGTGCAGAGCTGGTGCAAAAAATGGTGGAAGATAACATCTTTCCAGATGCGTCAACCTTTCGGATGATATTTTCTGCAGTGAATAAAATTAATACTTCAGCAGAGGAAGTTTTGCAGTTAGAATCAGCATATAGAGATGGCAGGAGTTCTGTCAAGCCTGCTATACTTGCATTCTTGTTTTCCATGGCTGGCATGCATGCTGCTGCATTAAATATCTGTGAGCAACTTTCAAAGCCTGAGTTGAGAATTGATCCATGTGCATACAATGTTGCCTTCAAGGTGTATGCTTCCTGCGGAGAGGTGGATAAAGCTTTCAGTTTGTTCACGAGGATGCATGCTCTAGGGCTAAAACCGGACACTGTTACTTGCACCGATTTGTCAACTTGTTATGGGATATCTGGAATGTCAGAAGGCATGCGAAGGATCAGTGGTCTTCTTGCATACAGAAACAGTGAGTTTAGCAAGTCTTTACATAAAGCACTGGTTTCCTATAGAGAAACTGGAAACAATAATCTTGCTGCTCAGTTAGTCAACAAATGAGATGTTAAGATAGTTCACCTGGTGTGACCTGGTAAGCTCACAAGGTGCTGATGACTTTGTTGTGGACTTCCTGGTCTATCTTTGTTGTGGTAATGTAATTGATTACTGGAGGTGACGCATATTTGCTTCAAGATAAAAAAAGAAGGGGATCAGAAATATCAATGTTATTGGCGACTGGAGTTAAGGGGCTGGGCATGCCCATAGCTGATGGCTCCATGTTAAGTGTGGACAGCTGCTGCATGGAAACTGCAGTTCTGTTGATGATGGCATTCTGAAGTCCATCCGTGTTGTGATCGACGTCATAGTCTCTTGTGAAGAGAGTGATTGTGGCTGAGTCTGAAACTACTAACGAGAAAGAAAAGGTGAGGATCAGGTTGGAAGAGATCAGAAGGAAGACTACACAGGTTGAGTCCATGTCTGTGAAAGTCGAGGAGATGGAGAAATTTGCAGTGGGTACGAATGGACTGCTGAATGAGATGAGGCAGAGGGTTGAAGATATGGTGCTGGAGACCACACGACAGAGGCAGCGTGCTGCTGAAAATGAGCAAGAGCTTAATCGTGTGAAGAACGACTTTGACTCTCTCAGAACTTATGTCTGCACACTGAGAAACTCTTCTTTTATCGGAGAAGCAATTCAAGACAATGGAGAATATTTTTGACAGGTACTTTCATAAGTCTCATGTTTTTTCTAGTAATTACATCCTCTCTGAATGTATTACTACGATGGATTCATTTTCCTTGCAGAACTCTTATAGCTTGGTAAAGAAAACTATAAGGACATGGCAGATGAAGGAAGAGTAGAAATAGTTAATTTCAAGCTCCCAATTTTGAACAAAGCAGCATCATTAACCATTCATTCCATACATTCTGGCATGCACATGTTATGATGTGTTTTGACCCCGATACTTTGACGCATTAGTTTGGTAGACTGGTACTTATCATGATTACCATCTTAACAATATATTCAATCAGCTATGCATCGAACTACTCCCTCCGTTCCTTAATATTTGTCTTTGTAGAGATTTCTCTATGAACTACATATGAATGTATATAGACATAGTTTAGAATGTAGATTCATTCATTTTGCTTTGTATGTAGTCCATAGTTGAATCTCTAGAAAGACAAATATTTAGGAACGGAGGGAGTAGTTTGCAACAAGGCCAGCATTACTATCTTTGAGATGCAAAAAGAAAATAGTCTTCTGGAGGTATATGATGCTAATGCTGTGTTAGTACTATATATTTGATTTTCTGATGTCCATTCCAGTTTATTTTGTACTAAATGGGCTCTACCTTTTATATGGACTTTCGGGTACACACCCATATTATAATTAGCACTTAAATGACATGCCTAGACTTCTCTCTGTATCACATTTGTTTATCAGTTTCTTCACCCACTTCATCGTCTGTGAGGGGATCTGGGGAGGTTTGTATATGCTTTCTTAGAATTATGTTGACTATATATCATGCAACCATCTGTTAAAACAGTTAATACTCTTCTATCACTTCTTGACATCTGATAGAGGTTGTTGCCTGTTTTAAGTAGATTTAAATTCAATGTACCGCTCTCCTAAATGCACCAGTTTTATGCTTAGATTGTGTCCCAACTGTTTTTTGATATTTATAGTGGTCAATGAGATGCAGATAGACTTGGGTAAGCCTAGAAGGCTGACTTTCTGCTGGTCTGCCTTTGCACAGAAGAAGCCGAGGTCCAGAAGGACTAACCAGCTCAAGGCTGAGAAAGCACAGAAAGAAGCCGAGGTCCAGAAGGTGGTGGAGGAAAACGTTAGGCTACGTGCCATGGTCCACAAGGACGTCCAGCTCCAGGTGATGAGCGATGAGCGAGCAGTGCAAGTTCATGGATTTGAACTGTCCAAACTGGTGGAAGAAAGACACACCGGATAAGAAACCTGCACCTGTCCAACTGGTGTGACTTGCGGTTACATTGCCACGGCAGCGAGAAATACATATATCCCTGGATTCCCCGAATAACCAATGATGATACAATGTTCCAGGGTCCGTGATTTGTGGCGCGAAACCAAGTCGTGAACTGTTGTTATCTTAGACGTGGTTTGTTGTAATCGTCACCCTGACAGACATTTGCTGTATCTTGAGACGACACAGCACTTTGGGGATGCTTGTTTGAACTTCTTTTTATAATTGTTTGAACTTTGCTGTTCCGTTATCTCTGATGGTGGAACTCAATCCTGTTCTAGGACTGTATGAAAAAATAAAGTCTATATGCCTGTGAGTTGCTATGATTTGATTTAATTGAATTGTTTTCCGCATGGAGAATTTAGTTGAAATTGAATCTTCATTTTTGTCCAATTATCCCATTTAGGAATGTCTTTGCGGGGACCATGATGCATACTTCCTCCGTTCCTAAATATAAGTCTTTTTAGAGATTTTATTACGGATTACATACGAAACAAAATATATGAATCTACTCCCTCCGTCCCATAATATGTCCGTATGTAGTTTGTATTGTAATCTCAAAAAAGACTTGTATTTAGGAAGCGGAGGGAGTAGATGTGAAAAACCATACTTGTTCCCTGCCACCCTAGGGTTGAAGATGACTTGTGCATGGAAGAGTTATTAAATGGGAGAAACAAATGGTGGAAGGATTGTGCCACCTTAGGGTTGAAGATGACTTGTGCATGAAAGAGTTATTAAATGGGAGAAACAAATGGTGGAAGGATTGTGGTTGGAGAGGAAGAGGCGCGCTGAGGACTTCAATTGGGTGCCTATTTTCATGACTTGAAGCATATTTTACGAGAGTTTAATTACTAACTTAAAGGATTTTAATATATTATTTGAAGTAAGAGCACTGGTATATGCATGGTTTTTTTTTGTCTGACTTTAGTACGATCCTTGTAGATCGGTTTGTCATGCCTAGTGACAAAGCAAATTATACCGACACATTAGCCATCACCGTGATAATTAAAATGTTGTACACGTAGCGCTTTTGTTAAGTTACTAACATCAAACAATAAAAAATATATTATATACTTCGTTGGACATCCACGCATTAATGCTATGACCTCAGTTTGACAATAACGCCCCCCCCTCTAAGAGTTCAAGGGATTGGAATGAGTCGGCTCTTTTTGGAAACCCTGATTAAACTTAAAGCTAAAGAGATGATAGATCAAGGATATATCCAACCGAGGGATTACTTCACTAAAATATATTGAAAGTTGTTCTATAACTTTTTAATTATGCTAGGAAGCTACACTAAAAAAATCCATTGATTTCTGAAAATTCAAAATCACACGCTGTAGTTTGAACCCAAATGTTAACCTAGAAGAAGCTTACCCTTTTTTTAAGTAAAAATATGAACTCGATATTGCTATGGATGCCCCCGTGTGTGTTCTAGCCTTTGTATATATGTTAGTGTCTAGTTTTTTTTTCCGAGATATTACCGTGTAATCCTAAGTTCCTAACTGAACTATGGGGGTGTTAGTTAGTTTTTCTGGCTTTTACGGTTATAGTAGGCAGCATCAGTCCATGAAGGACACAAAAAACGTCAAATTCAACTTTAGTTAAGTACATATCAGCACCAAATCCTAACATTTTCTTCTTCTTGGGACTTTCACAACCCGGCAACATGTTTTGGGTTTTAATTATTTTGTTCCTTGGCGTACTCGGTCACCACAGAGGCCATCTTCAACGCGAAAACGATTAAGGTCCTGACCATGACGGTTATTTAATTTATTGGTGTGCGGGCTGAATCTTCAAAATATCAAGGGCTATTTTGCAAATTGACCAAGAATACCTTTTTTTTAGGCCCCGATAATTCCTGAACGTTTGAATTTGAACCATGTCATCCCGAACGTTTTTCCATGACAGCTTTAGTTGATGTGAGGTGTCAATTTTAGTTGTTAAAACATGACAATTTTGTCCCAATTCATCCCCCTCCTCCACCCAATTTTTTTATTGTGTTTGCCACTCTTGTGTGAACTAAAGTTGCCATGAAAAACATTTGGGTTGCCATTTTTAAAATCCGAACGTTCAGGATTTATCATTTCCATTATTTTATTAGTAGGTATAGATAACCATAGGCCCATTCAACGTTCCGTCCTAAGCGATATAATTCAGCTGTCGTTTCATCGTTGGCGTTGTTGAAAATAACCAAAATGCCTTGCATATACATCAATGTTGAGGTCTTGAGGATATCGCTTATCGTTAGCGTCTCAGCCAGCTAGGGCTAAGGGGTTAATCGGAAATCGGTCGGTTAATCGATTTTATCGGTCGACTGTTAATCGGCCATTTTTTGTAAATCCCAGGTTCCCAGCTCTGAAATATTGATATATTCAACACCAAAAGAACATAGGATAGAAGTGTTACCTTGATTCCTAACCCTTGAATCCTTGTATAATGATAAAAATAGGGCAATAGTACATATTACATAACAAGGTCGACAAAAACATAAATAAACATAGTTAATCGGTAGATTCTTGATAAATCGCTTGTCAGAGTGATAAATCGACCCAAAAAATAAACGATGAAGATAAGGCATAATCTTATCGTTCACCTCATGAGTAGTGATAGATCGAATAATAAATCGCTAAACTGGAAGATTTTTTGAACAGTGATATACATAGATTGGTGCATATTCGTTTAAACTCTCTCGAGCTCTCTTTCTACGTAGCTGTGCCTTAGACTACCCACAATAGGAGTAACATAGGTAGTAACATAGATGTCACCTAAGCAAAAAATGTTACGCGACAGCTAATTAATGATAAGAGAGAGAAATTGAGTAACATATCATATTACTACTACCATGAGTAGCATAACACATATCAAGTCAAGATGAGTATATAAGCTAATAAATGAAAGACTCAATGTTACTATCCCTATGTTACTACGTATTATAGAGGTAATAACTTAGACTAATAATATGTACATGTTATTAGTCTATGTTATTTCTCATTATGGGTAGTCTTAAGATTTGAATTAAGCAGGTTGAATCCAGCATTCCTCTATGCTTGAAGATTGGTGTGGCCCTCGAGACGTGATGCATAAATGGAACCCATATATGACAAAACATTTGTTGAGCTGTTCTCGCACTTTTTGTTGCAAAACTTTATTTCCTTTTTTTTTTGCAGGTAGTTGCAAAACTTTATTTCAATGTTGACAGTGTAGGAATTGTTTGCTATACATCATTAACCGTAACAAATGATTTTGTGTACACATCTGTTTCATCTAGCATTTATTAATATCTACATACACTACCGAATCAATGCCATTAGATTCGTCCTCGAATATATTTACGCATCATACACAATTTGTTATTATTATATTCATATATTTTTATAAATGTAGCCAAACATTAGTGCTATAAAATTTGGCTTAGAACAAAATTAATGCACAGAGCAATAAAAAGGAAGGGAGTAGTACTAGCCTTCCAGTCTTTGCATAGGAAAAAAGTGCACGATAGACAACTTAGCGGGCTCCACCTGTCAGAGGATCTACAGCGCGTGTCACGCCCCCCAAGAGGCCAAGACACCGAATTCAATGTGCCAAGCCAAAACAAACAGCGGCAACAAACCCGAGGAAAAAGAAATGGAAAATCCAGCACGGCAAGGTATGACGACGCCGGCCGCCATGTCAGCACAGGCCGTGGACCTCGTGGCACGGGCAGCAACTCTCTCAGCCAACTCCCTCTCTCTGCTCCTCCTACTAGTAGCCACACCACCACCACGTCCACCCCCCCGGAAAAACCCACGCGACCGAGACCAGCAGCACCACCTCCTCCCTCCCTCCCTCCCTCCATCCTGATCCGATCTGACTGAGCCGGCCATGGCGGTTAGGGTTTGGCTCTCCGCCATCCTCCTCGCCTTCCTCCTCGCCGCCTCCCCACTCGCCCAAGGTAACCACGCGTCCTCCGTTCGTTCCCCTCTCGGTCTCCGCCGCCCAGATCCGTTCCTCCCTCTCGCTCTCTCGGGAATTCCGCGCTAGATCCGCTGGCTGCGCGCCGATTTTGAACTAGCGACGGGGCTGATCGGGCCTTGTAGGGTGGGGTGGTGGTCGGGGTTGCGCCGGAGCTGGCTGGGATTTGGAGCGAACGGGTTAGATCGGTCCGCTCGCCGGGGTGTAGCGCGCGCGGCGTAGGTGTGGTGCGACGGAGTGCGCTCTGGTGTGCGGCCGGCTGAGGCTCGAGACCAGTTGGTTGGTTGGTGTGGTGTCTCGGGCCAAATGTAAACGAGGACGCTATTTTGGGCGCGCATGTATGCTATGCTGTATCTGTGGCTGCATGTTGCGGCAGTGAAATCTTCGTGGGAATTTAGTAGCAGCTTCTGAAATGTTAAGAGTTCTCTATGCTTTATGGTTTGCAATTCAGCGGTAGATTGGTGCAATTGTTTCTCGGTTTTAATTTTTACACCATAGTTAAATGCTGTAACTATGTTGGCGGTTGTTGACGGACAAGTTAATTGGTCCCAGCAAGCAGTTTGAAATTTGCAGTTCATTTTACTCTTTTTGAATAGGAGATCAAACTGAATAGCATGAGTGCTCTTGCGCGGTGTTCTGTTTTTAGCAAGCAAGACTTCAGTTGATGCTCCCAAGTCATTTTCCTTCCATTTGTCATCCAAGATTGATGGATATGTTTCTTCTGTTCCCACAGTTGCTAGCGCTCAGTCTGAGGAAGATGCTGCCATGCAAGAAGTTGTTGATGGGGCTGATCTAGGATATGTGGGTGACGATACTCCCGTTTCCAGTGAAGAGCCTTTAAGTCCCGCTCCTGGTGTGGAGACTGTTTGCGTCTTCCCCAAAAATGCTGGGAAAAGTAAGTTCTATTGTGCAATTTTGTTAAGCCGATCAGTCATAAGAATTATATCGCCATCTCTAAGCAACTGGAATCATTGATCCTGATATTAAATATGATATGACCATGTATCTTTGCCACTCTTTGTACTTTTAGAAGATCATAAACTTGTTACTTTTATTGAGCTGAAAAATTCCATGAATATCTCTAGAGTTTGGTATGTACCCCCCCCCCCCCCCCCCGGTCCCAAAATAAGTGTCGCAAATTTTGTACTAAAGCAGCGACACTTATTTTGGGACGGAGGGAGTATTTACTATCTGCATACTAAAATATGAAATACTTCTAGAGCAACCATTTGTGTTGAAAAATTTGTATTGCATCTTTCTTGAGTTCAGTAATCAATAATATGTCCATTTTATTATTTGGTTGCAGTTGTACCAGCGGGTGAAGAAACTGAGCTTTTGGTTGGCCTGCAAAATGAGGGTAACTAATGCTGTTTCCTTCAACTTATGATTCTTTTCTCCAGCACCTACATTTACTACTAGGCTTGGATTGTGGTGTGCTTGGGGCAGCTACTTGGTGGAAGTTCTCTTTCTTCTATGCACAGTGCTGCCAGTTGTTTTCGCTTTATGTCTAATAACTTACTGCAAATTCATCTACATTTGGTTAATACACAGTTTATGAGATTATTTGAGTAGTCCAGTATTTAAGTTCTCTGTCATCTTAGCCTGTATGTTTCTACGATGTAACTCTTGTATAAACTGCATGTTCTTGATAGAATTACAATATTTCCACACTGAATATTTTATTACCCTCATCAAGGACATGTACGATAATGTTGTGACAAGTGTTCGAACAAGTGATGGCGACACTGACGACTTCCCAATTAAGATAGGACTGCATCAAGGGTCAGCTTTGAGCCCTTATCTTTTTGCCTTGGTGATGGATGAGGTCACAGGGGATATACAAGGAGATATCCCATGGTGTATGCTCTTTGCGGACGATGTGGTGCTAGTCGATGAGAGCCGGACGGGGGTCAACAGGAAGTTGGAGTTATGGAGGCAAACCTTGGAATCGAAAGGTTTTAGACTTAGTAGGACTAAAACCGAGTACATGAGGTGCGTTTTCAGTACTACTAGGAACGAGAAGGAGGAGGATGTTAGCCTTGATGGGCAAGTGGTGCCTCAGAAGGACACCTTTCGATATTTGGGGTCAATGTTGCAGAAGGATGGGAATATCAATGAAGATGTGAACCATCGAATTAAAGCCGGATGGATGAAGTGGTGCCAAGCTTCTGGCATTCTTTGTGACAAGAGGGTGCCACAAAAGCTAAAAGGCAAGTTCTATAGGACGGCAGTTCGACCCGCAATGTTGTATGGCGTTGAGTGTTGGCCGACTAAAAGGCGACATGTGCAACAGTTAGGTGTGGCGGAGATGCGCATGTTGAGATGGATGTGTGGCCACACAAGGAAGGACCGCATCCGGAATGATGATATACGAGATAGAGTTGGGGTAGCGCCAATTGAAGAGAAGCTTGTCCAACATCGTCTGAGATGGTTTGGGCATATTCAGTGCAGGCCTCCAGAAGCCCCAGTGCACAGCGGACGGCTTAAGCATGCTGATAATGTCAAAAGAGGCCGGGGTAGACCGAACTTGACATGGGAAGAGTCCGTAAAGAGAGATCTGAAGGACTGGAGCATCACCAAAGAACTAGCCATGGACAGGGGTGCGTGGAAGCTTGCTATCCATGTGCCAGAACCATGAGTTGGTCGCGAGATCTTATGGGTTTCACCTCTAGCCTACCCCAACTTGTTTGGGACTAAAGGCTTTGTTGTTGTTGTTGTTGTTGAATATTTTATTACCATGCTAATTCCTGTTGACTGGGCTCACACTAGTATATTGTGCGTACAGGTGAATCAACTTTGAATGTTGTTGCTGTCCATTCAACCCTACATCTTCCTTATGATCATAAGATGTATGGACAAAACCTTACAGTTCAGGTGAGGAAACATATAATTTTGTTGCTTGCTGGGTTGTTATGTTCTATGCTATCTTAAGTAGCTGAAACTTGCATTTGTCAATTATGGACCATCTTAAATGTCCTACTCGGTCATTATTTACTTAATTCTGATTGTCTGATAATTTGTTTTTACCTTCGGTAGACTGAGAAATAATTATAGCTTGGGATTGGATGGGTGTGACCCCTAGTGGAGTAGGTGAAGGGTGTATGTGGAGCTTAAAGAGCTATTGGCCAACATGTGGGCAGGGTGCACGGTAGCAAGGGTTGTCAAAATCTTTGGATCCTGCTATGATTCGACAATCTCATTTCTGAAACTATTAACATGTCATTAGTTGAGTGTGGACACCAAGTGAGCGCCACTTGTTTGTACTTTACCGAGCCAAGCACACTTTTAAATAGTCGAACCCATAGTTGTGGAAGATCTCATGTCTTTTTTTCTTCAGAGTTTCTACAATGCATCAGTTCCTGTCTCTGTGCAAGCAACCTTTCCCTATACATTTGCCGTGAGCAAATTCTTGCAGGTTTCAACTCTCAACCTTGCTATTTTCTTTACCTTTGGAAGAACAAACTGAAGATGCCTCTCATAGAGAAGATGCTCATTTCTTACTTTTGGATGGTCTGATGCCTGTGTCCTTGCAGCCTGGAGCATATGATCTTGTTGGTTACATTGTGTACGAGATTGATCAGCACCCTTATCAGAACGTCTTCTACAATGGCACCATTGAGGTTGTTGAGGTCGGAGGGTTACTGAGTGTTGAGTCTGTGTTCCTTATTACCCTTGGAATTGCACTTCTTGGTCTCCTAGGATTGTGGGCCTATGGTCAAGTGCAACAGCTCTCGAAGGTAATCCTTCTTTTGACACTGATATGCTGGCTGAAGTAGTGAACTGAACGCTGAGATTGTACATTGGCATTCCCCACTTTATCTTTCCTTAGTGCCATTAGTTTTATTCATTTCCTTCTGGAAATATGAGATAGCCATTGTGGAATCATCTGAACAGCTAATCCTGGTGACTGTTTAGGAGTCACTAAGACCATGTTGCTGATTTAGCAGGATCGCATGCTTTGAGATGTGTAATTGTAATTCAGCACTTATCTCAGCGTTGTGTATTTATTCTATACTTATTTATGTGCTGTAGAAAACAAAGAAAGGCCCCAAGGTGGAACTCGGAACTGGAACAACTGATGCCAACATGGACGAGTGGCTGGAGGTATCATTCGACCTCCATCAATATATCATTGTTCAGCTGAGTCTGGTGTCTAAGCTTATCGCTATATAACATCAATTCGTTCTGCCTTGCAGGGTACCGCGTTTGCAAAGGACAAAGCCAAGAAAAACAAATAGATTCGAGGTTGCTGGGCCTAGCTAAACATTTCAGGATCTAGAATGAGACAATCGAGAGTAGCCCTTCACAAGTAACTTGGATAGATGAGAGAGCGGAGGTGTTTGAATTAGTCTCGTGGCTGCACATCCTGTTGACACCATTTTCGACCTTGCTGTGTACTTTACAGATAGTTTTTCTTGAAACACAATTTTGTTGAAGGTATATGTTTATCTATGGGATTTCTGATCTTATTTGATCTTAGAGCTGCGTGGTTTCAAATACTTACCGTTATGGCGTTAGCATTTGTTGTACGGTTTGGAGGTCAGCATGCTTGTTTTTTCTTCGTTCGTCTTCTCATTCTTATAAAACGGCATCGGCCAGCTGGTGTAGATATCTTTATACTTGCTACTTTTATAAGTCTATCCTTGCTCCCAAGAGATTTGCAGCGGTGGTGTTCCTTGTTTAATGATTTTTTCACCCTTGTCAAGTCTTTATAGCAAACTAATATACATCGTTTATTTTGAACTTCGATTCAATGCAATATCTTCAATGCCCGGCCACGGCTCTCACAGTACACTGTCATCACGGAGGGAGTGAGTATCCCAACTCCCCCAATATAGAAGCGGAGTTGCAGAGGTCAAAAAAAGAAAGAAGGCGAGTTGCATCTCCCTCAATAATTCCGCAAGCCGTGGCGGGAGCCAATCGGAAACTTCCGTTCAGGCCTCGCTGCTTGCCATTCTGGCGCCTGCGCCTCCTTGCTGCAGCTCCAGTAACCTTCTCTTGGAGACGAACCCTTTATTGGAGATGATTTATATGGAAACTCCCTGCTGATGCTCTTAGGTGGAAACATGGTTGTTCTTCTGACGGAGTATTTTTCCAAACAAAAGATTTGTGGGCGCCACGCAGAAAACTCTGAACCGAAGGAATAGAGAACAGAAGGATCGAGTGTTGGGAACATAAAATGGCATCGGCGTCCGGAAAGCATCTTGTGCTGGAAGTCATCCGGTGAGCATATATGGCTCCTAACCTTGAAGTTGACGGTTGCTTGGTAGTACTACTGTATGAGCTATCCAGATGTTTGATAGCGTTCGCAAACTACTCGCTTCGTCCCATATTATTATGAGCATTTTTAACACTAGAGGGAGTAAATCCGAAAGATATGCGTGGCAAAACCCATCTTACGTTATTTACTTTTCCAACCTGACCAACCCCATCTCTATTAATTTCTTGCAAGGAAAGATGAAAAAATAGCGGGGAGTTGGTGCACTAACAGGAAACCTGCTGGAGATGCTCGAATTCGAAACATCCCCTACAGGACAAAAACCAGCTAGAACTGGATAATATTTCAAGGTCACTAGCACTTATTACAAACAAAGCATGGCACAAATCACATCAAAGGCGGTAACCAGCACTACGCTTCCATGAGCAGCAACGGACCCATCACCCGGCTTCGCATGACCATCAGACGACCCTTTGAACTTCGAAGTTTGAAGGTTCAAACATACTGTACCAGTTTGTGATGCCAAATCCCTAATTGCACGCTTCAGTAATACTGTAGTTCGGAATGAATTGCCGGTGCTGTGCAAAGTGACATTACCACTGAAAAGGAAAAAAAGGCAAGATATTGGAAGGATCGGTATCAATCAGATGAGCTAGTATAGCTAAATGTAGTACTACAAAACAGAAGATTCACGTGGACGAATGAGCAGGCCAATCCGACAATGAGCAAATTGGATTTTTTTTTCTGCAATCAAGACTGCTATGTGGAATTTGGTTCGCATATCCTTGATGCGCTTTCGTCCTCGCTCTTTGACCATTGCTCACTCCTTCTCGCTAGTGACAAGGGGACGAAGAGACCCAAAACATTCAGATTTGAAAATTTCTAGATCAAAATGCCCAACTTCAAGAAGACAGTGCAAGATGCTTGGAATAAAAGGGTGAACCATTCTCAGTCATATCTATGTTGTTCCATAAACTTAAAAGAACAAGTTAGCGCCTTCGGACATGGAGCAGAAGTATCTTCTCGAATCGCAAAGTTTCAACTCCATATGGCCCTCGAGATCATCCTGTGGCTGGACATGGCACAAGAAGGGAGGCCCCTTAGCTCCGGTGAGCATGACCTCAGGAGAGAGCTTAAAAGGAAGGTCGTGGCATTGGCTGTTTTGGAAAGAGCCCGAAAGAGACAATCCTCGTGAATCACCTTTCTCAAAGAGGGAGACCATAACACTCGTTTCTTCCACCTCCGAATAGACCATCGAAGAAGAAATAATTTTATCCACCGCCTCAAGCATAATAATGGATGGGTCACGAATCATGATGGCAAGAAAGATATTGTGCAATCTCACTTTGCTAAAGCTATTGGTAAAGCCCCCCCCCCACGCGTTGCAAGGACTTCAATTGGTCTTGCACCCCCCTTCAGCTTGTGACATCTCGGATTTAGATGCCATGTTCACAGAGGAGGAGGTTCACGGTGCAATCTATGATCTCCCTAGCGACAAGGCCCCGGGTCCGGATGGCTTCCCTGGGCTTCCCTGGAAAATTTGACTTTAGCCCCACAAGTCTTATTTATATTGTTGCAAAGATCATTGCTATGATGATGGCCACCCGCCTTGCTGTTCACATGCCCAACTTCGTTTCAAATACTCAAAGTGCTTTCATCAAGTAGCGGAGTATTCATGATAACTTTATGTACGTCCGCAACTTAACTTGGATCGACGGCTGCACCGCAACAAATCACCATCCTTGCTCTTCAAGCTTGGCATCAAGAAAGCATTCAACTCTGTGAGATGGGATTATTTGATGGACTTTCATCACCACCAGTTTCCGAGCCAGTTTCGAGATCGGGTCTCCGCCCTCCTATCCACGACCTCATCCAGAGTTTTGCTAAATGGTGTTGCTGGTGATCCAATTAAGCATGGATGTGGTATTTGACAGGGGGAACTTCTCTCCCCTCTGCTTTTTGTCCTCGCTATTGACCCGCTCCACCACATGCTCGCCAAGGCTACCGATCAAGGCTTGTGGCATCCCCTTCGTGGTCGGCCCATCCGTGCATCCTTGTATGTGGATGCCGCTGCTATATTTGTTGCGTTGATCAATGGTGATATTCACTACTTGGCCTCGACTCTGAGCTCCTTTGGGGAGGTTACCGGCCTGGCCACTAACTACGCCAAAAGCCTTGTGGCAACATCGACCTTGACGACATTTTACATGCCTTTCTGGCTATTCAGACTGCATTCCCCATGAGATATCTTAGTCTTCCGCTGTTGGTCACAAGGCTAAAGCACATCGACTTTCAGTATTTGGAGGACAAGGTGGCAAGCAAGTTTCCACCTTGGTCGGTGATGCACATGGCTATGCTGGGGCACATTATTTTGGTCAAAGATGTGCTCACTTCCATTGCCATTTATCACCTCATGCCTCTTGATCTTCCGGTTGAAGTGATGAAGAAGATGGATAGCCTGCTACATGCCTACCTTTGGGCGGGCTATGATAAGGTGGCCGACAGGAAGTGCAAGGTTAATCGGGATCTCGTCCGCAATCCCAAGATTTTTGGTGGTTCGGGAGTGCTCAACCTCCAAAAAATTATTGAATGGATTGAATGCCATAAATATGAAAATTATGTATGCTTCATATGCTTGTCCCATGGGGAGTAGTGACTTCACATACAAGAAGTATAAGCGGTAAAGTTTATTGGAAGTTAACAAACATAGCATTGGCCATTTGAACAATTCATGAAATAATATTGAAGTAAGAGACATTTCACATATAAATATATTATCTTGGACATCTTCTATTATTGTGAGACCCCATTAATTGTTTTCAAACTTGATCAAGTAGTTGATGTTGGACAAGGAAGACAACATAATGGTTATGTTTGTTTATATTCACATAGAAGTTATATTGTCATGGATCCTCTAACATGTGGTGCTTGCTTAGGATTTTTTGCTAGCCAAAAAAATCATAATAAGTAGACATACTACTTATGCATCTAAAAACCCTTAAACCCAGTTTCTTGCCATGAGAGTTCACCATATCTACAGGTGAATTGAATAAGATCCTTCAAGTAAGTTGTCATCGGTGCAAAAAGCAATAAAAATTGCTCCTAAATATGTATGATCTTTTATTGGAAGGAAAAATAAGTTTTATACGAACTTGTGATGGTGAAGAAATAAAAGTGAAAGACTGCATAATAAATGTTGCTATCATAAGGGGCAATATAAAGTGACGTTCCTTTCCATTGAGAGCTTGGACACCCAAAAATAAAAAAACGCATGACAACCTCTGCTTGCCTCTACGAAGGGTCTATCTTTTACTTTTATGCATGAGTCAATAATGTTCATTCCTATTCCAATCTATCAATTCTCGAGTTGGCAAGCATCATGTGGCGGGGAAAGATCTAGAGACATATATCCAGTTGAATATAGGTGATGATGATTCATTATTGTTTACATTATCCCCGAGATAAATAAGTTGGGAGGTGAAACATTAAGCCCCCATCTTTCTATGTGTTTGACTAAAACTGTTTGTTCTCGAAATATGATTTGAGTGTCAGCAATCATGGAAAACTAATGATAGTTGTGTATGTGGAATTTGTAAATCAAAGCTCTTACATAGAATCTTCCTAGAAATAAGATGAATTATAATTATTTGATGACTAAAAACATAATTTGTTGGTTTTCAAAAAAGTTTATGATCTATACTTTAATATGTGAATATGTTGTTACTTGATCATAAGAAGTTGTATGGAAAATGAGCTATATAAGGCCTTTACTTTTAGTTTTCCTGGCATGCCCTCCACCATCCATTACACGCCTTAGATAAAAAGTACCAGGTAGTTCCCAATAGGAAGGTAGGAAAAAAGAATCTCTCTCCTTGATTACATGCACTCACACTCTCTCCCACATCCCACTGATAGATTTTATTCTGGTGCAACGAGATTTAGTTTCCTTTTATCAGGACGCTGGTTATTTAGTTGCCGCTAATTAACCTGCCAACTAACTAATTAGTCTAGGGTACTTTCGTCCAAAATTATTCTTAATTATGTGCCTTGTTCATCGCGCGCAGAAAAAATACACCATATATAAAGGAACGGATAGAGTATATAACAATGCTGGAAAAGGCGATTGAAATTATCATTTCTAAAACTTTTGCACTATGATAGTATTCACACTTCATAAATTATTTCTTTTATCATATACCTATTCAAGGACGAGTATGAATTAAGCTTGGGGATGCTGGTACGTCTCCAACGTATCGATAATTGATGAAGTATTCATGCCATATTTACTCATGTTTACAATACTTTTATATGGGTTTGATGCATTTTATATGATTTAATTAGAACTAACCCGGACTGACACTGTTTTTAGTAGATTTACCATGGTGTTTTTTGTGCAGAAAATAGAAGTTCTCGAAATCGCCCAAATTTTTTGACGATTTTTGTCGAAACAAGTAAGAAATACTGGAGCGAGGAATCAACGGAGGGGGCCACCAGGTGCCCCAAGCCATCAGGGCGCAGTCACCCCTTGAATGCGTCCAGATAGCTTGGGACCACCTCGTTGCTCTATTTAGCATGATTCCAACGCTAAAAATCCTATAAATACAAAAAATAGAAGTTAACCTAGAACTTCCGCTCTGCTGCCGCAAGACTCTGTACTAAAGAAATCTCATCCGGAGCCATGTTTCGACATCCTGCCAGAAGGGGTAATCATCATCGGAGGCCATCTTCATCATCCCGACGGTCTCCATGACAAGGAGGGAGTTGTTCACCCTTGGGGCTGAGGGTATCTACCAATAGCTATGATCTCTCTCTCTCTCTCTCTCTCTCTCTCTCTTGTTCTTGAGATCTCACGATCCTACTGTATCGTGAGCTTTGTTAATATAGTTGAATCATATGGTGTTCTTTCTTTGCCATCTTGATGTGATGAATTGAACCTTTCCCTTGAGATTTTGTTATGTCCTATTGAATATTGGATTTGCGATCACTTGATGTATGTATTGCATGTGAATACCCATGATGACAATGGGGTGTTCTATTGATTCATGAGGCATGTTCTGATCGAGGAGGGGTTGCGAATGTTGGGGAACGTTGCATGGGAAACGAAAAATTTCCTATGCTTTCAGAAGATCAATCTAGGAGATGAACATCTACGAGAGGAGAGATTGGATCTACATACCCTTGTAGATCACTAAGCGGGAAGCTTTAAGAAACGCGGTTGATGTAGTCAAACGTCTCTGCGATCCAAATCGCAAGCCGCCCCGCGATCCAATCATGATTTAGTGCTGAACGGACGACACCAACGCGTTCAACACACATACAGCTCGATAACGTCTCCGCCTTCTTGATCCGGCAAGCGAGGGCGGAGAGGTAGATGAGTTCTTCGACAGCACGATGCCATGATGGCGGTGGTGGTGGAGCTTCTCTGGCAGGGCTTCGCCTAGCACTACCAAAACCAATTAGAGGAGAAATAAATCTAGAGGGAGAGAGGGGCAGCACGTGGCTTTTTGGTGTGGCTGCCCTCTCTTTCCTCCACTATATACAGGAGGAGGGGTAGGTGGAGGCGCCCTAGGGTTTTCCCTAGGGCCTTGGTCACCGCCCAAGAGGTGGAGTCCACCTCCAACAAGAAGTGGGGCGCCAGGGAGGAGTCCCTCTCCTCCAGGACTCCTCCCACCCTCCACTCCTGGCGCATAGGCCTTTATGGGCTGGCTGCCTAGCCCACCAGGGGTTGGTGCGCCACCTCTTAGGCCCATGTGGCCCTCCGGGATGGGTGGGCCCCTCCCGGTGGACCCCCGGTCTGGGATATCATCCGGAACTCCGAACAACCTTCACTCACCAACATATATAACTCAACAATACCAAATCGTCATCGAACATTAAGTGTGCAGACCCTGCGGGTTCGAGAACTATGCAGACATGACCGAGACACCTCCACGATCAATAACCAATAGCAGGACCTAGATGCCCATATTGGTTTCTACATATTCTACGAAGATCTTCATCGATAGAACCATGATGTCAAGGATTAAGTTAATACCGTACGTAGTTCCCTTTGTTCTTCGATATGTTACTTGCCCGAGATTCGATCGTCGGTACCGAGTTCAATCTCGTTACCGGCAAGTCTCTTTACTCATTCAGTAATACAAGACCCCGTGGCTAACTTCTTTGTCACATTGCTTGCAAGCTCATTATGATGTTGTATTACCGAGAGGGCCCTGAGATACCTCTCTGTCACACGGAGTAAGAAATCCCAATCTTGTTCCATGCCAACTCAACAAATACCCTCGGAGATGCCTGTAGAGCATCTTCATAGTCACTCAGTTACGTTGCAACGTTTGATACACACAAGATACTCCTCCGGTGTCAATGAGTTGCACGATCTTATGGTCACAGGAACAAATACTTGACATGCAGAAAACAATAACAATAAACTGACACGATCATATGCTACATTCATAGTTTGGGTCTTATCCATCACATCATTCTTCCAATGATGTGATCCCGTTATCAAATGAAACCTCATGTCTATGGCCAGGAAACCTTGACCTTCTTTGATCAACGAGCTAGTCCATTAGAGGCTCACTAGGGACACAATGTTGTCTATGTACCCCCACATGTATTTAAGTTTCCAATCAATACAATTATAGCATGGATAAACAATTATCATGAACAAGGAAGTATAATAATAACCATTTGATTATTGCCTCTAGGGCATATTTCCAACAGTATCCCACTTGCACTAGAGTCAATAATCAAGCTCACATCGCTATGTGATTTACATTGTAATGAATCTAACACCCATACAGTTCTGATGCTGATCATGTTTTTCCCGTGGAAGAGGCTTAGTCAACAGGTGTGTGAATTCAGATCTGTATGTACTTTGCAAATATTTATGTCCTCCTCCTTGATGTAATCGTGGATGGAATTGAAGCGTCGCTTTATGTGTTTAGTCCTCTTGCAAAACCTTGGTTCCTTGGCTAAAGCAATGGCACCCGTGTTGTCACAAAACAGAGTCATTGGGTCCAATGCAATGGGTACCACTCCAAGATCTGTCATGAACTTCTTCATCCAGACACCTTCCTTTGCTGCCTCCGATGCAACTATGTACTCTGTTTCGCATGTAGAATCAGCTACCACGCTTTGCTTGGAACTGCATCGGCTTACCGCTCCCCCATTAAGGATAAATACGTATCCGGTTTGAGACTTAGAGTCATTCGGATCAGTGTGAAAGCTTGCATCGACGTAACCCTTTACGATGAGCTCTTGATCACCTCCATAAACGAGAACCATTTCCTTAGTTCTTTTTAGGTACTTAAGGCCGTCCAGTGTTCCTGTCGGGGATATACCCCGCGGTATGACCCGGGAGACAGTTATAACCCGGTGACAGTCATGACCCGGCTGAAGATGAGTCTCTGGTTGTAAGTCCCTGAAGATGAGTCTCCGGTTGTAAGTCCCTGAAGATGAGTCTTGAAGATGAGTCCCCGGTTGTAAGTCCCTGAAGATGAGTCCCTGAAGATAAGCCGCCCGGTTGTAAGCCGCCCGGTGTAAGCCGCCCATTTGAGATAAGAAGTCCGAGACTCGGAAGTCCATGAAGAGAAGCCCATAATAGAAAGTCATAATAAGTTAAGTCTCAATCCGACTTAGACTCTACATGTAAGCCGCCCCTTCAACTTATATAAGGAGGGGCGGGTCACCCCGAGAGGGTCAACTTTTTATACGTCTCAATAGACAGGTCTTAGATAGACAAGAGATTAGAGACTCTCGTGATTAGAGATAGCAAAACAATACCCTTGTAACCGAGAGATCTCCTTCATCATCAATACCAGACAAGCAGGACGTAGGCTTTTACCTCCATCGGAGGGGCCGAACCTGGGTAAACTCCGCGTCTCTGGATTCCGACCAACCCCTTCAAGCCGCCACATAGTTGCGCTTCTGCCCCGAACCTAAGTCCGTTCACCCGGACATCTGCCGTGACAAATCCACGACAGTTGGCGCCCATCGTGGGGCCTTCAGACGGTGGTGTTGTGCTCTTGGAGGGAGCTCTATAGGGATCAAGGAGCTCGCGATTGGCCAGATGAATAAAAACTAGGTCGGAAGGATCTACATTATCTTTTAGTTTGTCGGCCACGATCAGTTTCGAGCTAATCTAATACCGGGCTCGAGAAGAAAAATTGGTGGTGCTGCAAGCGCTGCCATGAGCGTTCTACCCGATATAATCTACTCGGTTGTCAGCCGTCGATGGAGTTACTTTTTCATCAAAGCGAGTTCTGGACTCATGTAAAGAGGGAACTTGGAGGAATTTTTATGGATGGTGTCTCGCACGCCAACGCGAGCAGATCCAATCGTCATCTACACATGCGTCATTGGAGCACACAGTCTATATTCAGTTATCTCGTTGACCTGTGACAAACAATTGACGCTCGACGCTCCGTGTCGGCAGGTCCCATCATTGGAAGCACGCGTGTGAGGCCGCACAACAATTTCTGCAGACACAAAAGGCGACGTACGACCGAAGCCTACAGGCAGCAGACAACACATCAACTCGGGCCAGCCTACGCTGATTTCCATTCCGTCTCGGCAAACAGAAGACACCAACGTGGGGACTTTTGAACTTGCAAAGTCACTGACGGATCTGTGTCAAAACGCCATGCACCCGCAGTCAGTATTCCTTCCGAGACCTCCTTCAGACCGGATTCAAACTCACCTTACGTGAAGCAAAGCAAAAGCTGCAGACCGAGAACAGTGCACCATTACAAGGTAAATCAGTGCTAATAAAAAATTCAACCATGGCGTAGTAATACTTGCTGCCATGACCCCACGTAAAGCATCAATCAAATGAAAAGTGATGCATGTCTGCGAATCTACAGGACTAGCAATACGTACTATACTACTTGGTTCAACGAATGGTCAACTTCTAGATTAGCCTCGCAGTGCCAGCGCCGCTGCAACCTTGCCTTAGCCACTCCAGCAACATCCCGCCGGCCTCCGCTCCTCCCGCGCCGATGCCGTGGCCTCGCGCGCCCGCGCCGCGTCGCCCCACTCCACCACGCGACTCGCCTCCGACGCCTCAAGCTAGCTCGTCTTCTGCCTCCGAAGGCCCCGCAGCCAGGGGCGAAGCCAGAAAAATTGGTCATTGGGTTCACTCCATGACTCCTTGTGAGAACTTGGTACTAATATGTGTAGTGTAAAGTCAAATTATAAATTAGCTTACAATGAACGTATAACACCAAAAAACAACATAATGAAAAGAAACGTGGTATCACCTATCACATAATGTGTTGCGTTAAAAACTGAAGACCGTAAGACATGCCGATTTAATAAGGTTATAAAATCAATTGTTCAAATATTATAAATAGAGTAGTATCAACTAACTTTGTAACTTCGGGTGTAGCTTCTCATCTTCTTGGAGCATTGAATAAAACGACAAGTTAGTTTGACAGGTTTATAATAAGCACTATCAAGGAAAGAATTTTATGAAGTCAACGACATTTTAAAGTGTCGCTTTTCGATCTTTCATCGTCTTAAATATATTAAACACTGCATATTACTAATGGCCGAAAATATACCTTTCTCCACATAACAAATTAGACAATCACTCGTGAACTGATCAACTATTTTGTAGCACTACTTTTCTGTGACAATATTCATAACCGAGCATCTCTCCATTGATGTTGTCGCAATCGGCAATATCAGTACTAGCTTTAAAAGATGATGTACCAAAGGAAACGTTACATGCTTATTTGTTTGCACCATTACTTTAGCAAGATCATCAATTCCATCCAAATTGGCAAAATCTTTCATCTGCTCGCACATTTTCAATGAAAGTGTGAAGTACGGGACCATTATCATTCATTTTTCTTGAATCGAAGTCATCTAGATAAAACTCTGCTTGCTTCACTATCTGAATCTGGTGATCAAGTTCTCTTTGAAAGAAGCAAGATCTGGATGGATGATCCTAATGTGCTTGTATCATTATTGGATCTGGTGACCCCGTTCTTTTTGAAAATTATCACTCCATAGTCTAGATCAATCAAAGTCCATGGAAAAAAACAAATCAAAAAACTAGGGCAAAAAATCACTATTACTAGGGCATTATGCTAGATAGAACATAAAAAATATAAAGATGACGCAATGTAATCTAATTACCTTAAATTTTAGGCTTCAACAGTTTGTCGATGTCGATCTGTAGCGGCCTGCCTGCCGGTGGCATGCGACGGCCGGTGGCCGAGGCGGTGAGGCACCGAGAGGAACACGAGCAAAACAAATAAGAGGAGAGATCAGATGCGAATTGAAAGACGAAGAGACGACGACGCTTGCGGCTGCGTGCGTACAACCTAATGTTAGTAGGTGACTAATTACCCAGGGCTGCTAATCACGGTTTAGGGATGGCAGCCTTCCGATTGATGGGGTCAGCCACAATTTTTTTGAGGATTTAGCCACGGTATTTTAATGGATTTATGTAAGGCAAACAAGCACCTACATGCACGTACAGGATGAAATCCGTTGGGTTCACTTAACCCAACGCTTATACCTTGGCTCCGCCGCTGCCCGCAGCTTCGCGTCTTGCGTTGTCGACCTGTGGTGCAGCCAATTTTCGTTGAGCCACCGGTCGCTGAGCTCCTTTCGGGTTCATCCGGTTCGACGCAGTGGTCAGTCTTGTTCCGCCTCCCGCTCCTCTTGATCAGCTCTTGCAGTGAGCCGTCGACGCTGCGGTCGAGAGCCGCCGAGCCGTCCTCATCAGAGCAGGCCTCGGGCCGCCACCTTTGCCACTAGTAGTTCAATACGCCGCAGTTCTGCTTAACCCGCCGGCTTGGCCTCGCCGGTCCTGTCACACTTGCCGCCATCGCCATGTCTCGCCTCGCCCCGGCTGCGTCCACTGAGCCGCCGGGCGACTCCTTCGCCTCTACTGCGAGTCGGCGCTGCCGAGCCGCCCCGGCCGATGAGCCGCCGCGACCTCCGCCTCCGTTGCGGGCCGGCGCCGCCGAGCTGTCCCGGCCGATAAGCCGTCGCGACCTCCGCCTCCGCTGCGGGCCGGCGTCGCCGAGCTGCCCCGGCCGAGCCGCCGCCGCATCCTCCACCTCCACGTCGTGGCTCCCAGCCGGCCACCGCACCATGCCAGGCCCGCCGGCTTCTGCCGCTTCGCTAGCTTCGTCCCGCTCGTCGCCGTATCCACCCTAGATGCTGCCTTTGCGGGAGGCTACATGGAGGCTTCATGATTATTTTTCTTCCTCAATTACTTAATCCACCCAAGAATACCAGGTGCTATTTGCCCTTTCTGTTTCCAGTACATATTATTTGTCCGAGAACAATTACCCTGTTTCCTGTAATATTTGTACGCAGGACAATTATTCAAGTGACATGATACCACGGAGATGGAGTGCACACCAACATCATTATATACTGGTGTTTGTCTGTGTCACGTGGTTCAATGGATGGAACAATACGTCGCATTCGCGTTATGGTTTCCAAACAACACCACGGGCGACCCTCCGTCCGCACCGTCTTACAAATGCCGCGCTCACCCGCCGCCCCCGTGGTCCGGCTTACAACGCCACGACTGTCTCTCGCGATCGCACCGGCTTACAACGCCGTAGCGTCTTCCAATACAGCACCAGCTTACAATGCCGCGGATGTCTCTACGTCTACATCAACACGTCAGTGACTGCATACACCTGTACGAGCCGTCCAACGGACGCTTATGAGTCGCCGCCCTGCAGTCTTATCCACATCAACATATCGGTGCAGTGCTCGCATGTACGAGCCGCCCAACGAACGCTTATGAGTCGCCGCCCACAATTTGATCTACATCAACATATCGGTGCAGTGCTCACCTATATGAGCCGCTCAACGAACGCGCGCAAGACGCCGCCCACAGTTTGATCTACATCAACATATCAGTGCAGTGCTCGCCTATATGAGCCGCCCAACGGACGCGCGCAAGACGTTGCCCATGGTCTGATTTACATCAACATATTAGTGTGGTGCTCGTCGATACGAGCCGCCCAACGGACAGGCACGCAGGTCGCCGCCATTACAGTTTGGTTCACTTCAACAATCAGCCGGGACGAACCATCGACCGGATTATTGAAACAAATCATACGGGTCATCTATAACCTACTACGGCCAACCTCAACTTTCAGTGGAGATTCTCAAGCCGCCTCTTCGAGTCAACTTAAGACTCGGGGGCTACAGACATGGCAAGACACAGTTGGTCGTTTTCAACAAGAACCCCGGGTCATTGCAAGAAAAGTAAAACCCGGTCATGGGTGCACTACCTTATCGGCGGAAGATTAAAAGTTGCCCAAGAGGACGAACCGTCGAGATACACCATTCAGACATGGGTGCCCATTATATTGGATCATCATAAAGTCACTTGGAGGCTCTGCCGTTTCTTCACACAAGATGGTGACTTACAAGATGGTGCGCAAGTTGATTTCGTCAACAAAGGTCGTCTAGGGGGCTTCCAACCCACCGAGTTTAGCTTATCACACCCTATCGATCGGCTCTCAAGCCAAACAGTTGATTTGGCCAACAAAGGTCATTTAGGAGCTTCCAACCCACCAGGTTTAGCTTACATACCCTCTTGATCGGCTCTTAAGCCGCCAGAGTTAAACCTACTCGTTTGCAACTTGCTACTCTACCAGGTGACCCGTCGAACTCTTACCAGTTAATCTCGCTTAGAGGCCCCGAACCGGTTCAAATAAATTGATGGCCAATCTTGTTAGAGACCCTGTACTGGTTAAGGTTAAACTAGCAGTTCTTGTCACGTGAGGGCTGGCTTACGGAAAGCGAGGATAAACTCTCTCATCTATTGCCGACTCTCCGCTATGTGGCCCGTTCGTACTCTTAGACAGTCAATCTTTTAAAGACCCTGAACTGTTTAAGGTTAAAACGACGGATTTATGTCACGTGAGAGGTAGTTTTTGAGCTACAAGGGTACTCATGCCCTGCCGTGTCTCTTTCTGGGATGCTACACTTCCTCTCAGTTAATCTCGCTTAGAGACCCTGAACTGTTCTAAGAAATTGATGGCCAATCTCGATAGAGACCCTGTACTGATTAGGAGTTTTAATTAGCGAGTCCACCCAGAAGAACCGGCACATGGCTTGTTCAATTTTTCCTGGAAAAACAAGATCATCATGCATTACATCACATATTGCATCATACATTGCATTGCATCATACATTGCATCATATTCACATGTCATGCCGGCTTATCAAGCCGGGTCAAAGCAAGATTATGAAAGAAGGAACAATGTTATGAAAGATTTTAACATCTCTGGGTTGTGCTTTTTCAAGCCGCCCTTACAGCAACACAGAACGTATTCTGTCTTGTTTTTGCAGGTCTTGTCTATTAAGATGAGCCGCCATTATATTGGAAAGTTGATTATTTTTGAAGAGCCGCCCTATCAGATATAATGCCGTTTCATCTAATTGACCGGTTCTCGGATTTCTTCAATTGTGCTCTGTAGTAATCTACAACACCCATGGATTTATCAAATATATATTTGCCGGATTACACCGCAACCGTGAGCAGGGATTTCATGTCAAAGACAAAGGAATTATTCCAGGATATCCATTTCGGGTTATATTACAATCACGGTCAAGGATTCATTCAACAAATTATGATGAGTCATATTATTCTCACATAGTCCCGAGTCGCCGCAGGCAGACAACCCGGCACTTGGGGGCTACATTATTCAAGTACAATTTATATCAAGTATGCAAGTCCCATGTCACTGCAAGCACGCACCACGTCATTTGGGGGCTAATGCAAGACGGTTTTCAAATCATTACATTGTTGACAAAACCCTATTATCTCAAGGAGATGAGCCGGCCTTTCTATATTTTTCTAAGTCCCAGCCCAGTAATTCTTACTGACCGGCACTTGGGGGCTACACCACTCAGATCAAATTTTCTAAAGTCCCAAGTCGCCGCAGGCATGCGACTCGACACTTGGGAGCTACAGTATTCAGCTGTTTGGCAAATTAAGAGGTTCAAATTGAAGACCCGACACATCACATTCTGATGAGCCGGCCCTTGGGGGCTACACTAGCTGAAGCTTTATAAGGTATAAGACAGTTATAAGTCCCAGGTTGCTGCACGCAAGATAACCCGACACCTAGGGGCTACACAGTCCAAAATATTATTGCAAAGCACCAAGTTATCATGGATAATCTCGGAGGTTGGGGGCTACAGGTAATATGGAAATATCAAAGACTTTGAGGAACATTTTTAAGATGTTAATTATGGAGTTCAGTTGTTAGACCCGGCATCACCAACATTCATGACCTGGCGTTATCAAAAGGTCATAACCTGCCAGAGTTTATATAAGCCGCCCTGTTTCACAACAATGGAAGTCCGGATCTATGTCATGAGGATTTCTTGTTTTCTAGATTTTCATTAAGCCAAAGTATTGGAAGCTGACTCAATGTCATATGGGTATTCTATTCCCAATTTTTTTTTCAAAAGGACACTGACAACCAAGATGATTCTCAAGACGACTCAATCATATGCAGAAATACCCGGAATTCTGAGAAGCCACTTCATAAGCCGACCAAAGGGCAAGCCGGCCATTTAACATATTTACTATTCTCATTTCAAGAGGTTACCATGAATAAATTCAAGCTAACCTGGGGGCTAATTTTGGGGATATACCTCGCGGTATGACCCGGAAGACAGTTATAACCTGGTGACAGTTATGACCCGGCTGAAGATGAGTCTCCGGTTGTAAGTCCCTGAAGATGAGTCTTGAAGATGAGTCCTCGGTTGTAAGCCCCTGAAGATGAGTCCCTGAAGATAAGCCGCCCGGTTGTAAGCTGCCCGATGTAAGCCGCTCGTCTGAGATAAGAAGCCCGAGACTTAGAAGCCCATGAAGAGAAGCCCACAATAGGAAGTCATGATAAGTTAAGTCTCAATCCAACTTAGACTCTACATGTAAGCCGCCCCTTCAACTTATATAAGGAGGGGCGGGTCACCCCGAGAGGTTCAAGTTTTTAAATGTCTCAATAGTCCGGTCATAGATAGACAAGAGATTAGAGACTCTCGTGATTAGAGGTAGCAAAACAACACCCTTGTAACCGAGAGATCTCCTTCATCATCAATACCAGACAAGCAGGACGTAGGATTTTACCTCCATCGGAGGGTCCGAACCTGGGTAAACTCCACGTCTCTGGATTCTGACCAACCCCTTCAAGGCGCCACATAGTTGCACTTCTGCTCCGAACCTAAGTCTGTTCACCCGGACATCTGCCGTGATAAATCCATGACAGTTCCATTCCTGGATCACTTTGAAACCTTCCGTCCATACTTATGGCAAGGCTGACATTCTTTCTTGTGCACAACATTGCATACATGATAGTGTTGGGGAACGTCGCATGGGAAAGAAATTTTTTCCTACGTTCACACATGACCTATCCATGGTGATGAGCATCTACGAGAGGGAGAGTGGATCTACGTACCCTTGTAGATCGCTAAGCGGGAAGCATTAAGAAACGCGGTTGGTGTAGTCGAATGTCTTCACGATCCAAATCACCGAGTGTCCCGCAATCCAATCACGATCCGTCCCGATCAAGCACCGAACGGACGACACCTCTGCGTTCAGCACACGTACAACTTGATGACGATCTCCGCCTTCTTGATCCAGCAAGAGGGAGCGGAGAGGTAGAAGAGTTCTCCGGCAGCGTGACGGTGCTCCGGCGATGGTGGTGGATCTATTCTGACAGGGCTTTGCCTAAGCACTGCAGAAATCCTATCTAGAGGAGAAACTATGCACTGGAGGAACGGGTAGTACGTGGCTGAAAAACTTGTTCAAAACCCCCAAAACCACCAGTATATATAGGAGGGAGGGAGGAGAGGCCTTGGCGCAAGGTCCAAGTCTCCTTTGGTTCAGCCGAAGTGGGGAGGAGAGGAGGACTCCTCCTCCAATCCTAGTAGGACTAGGATTCCTCCCCCTTTTGCCTTTTTTCCACTTTTCCCTTTGGGCTTTTCTTTCCCTAGCCACATGGGCCTTGTGTGGGACTTACACCAGCCCACAAAGGGCTGGTATTCACTCTCCCACAGCCCATGAAGCCTCTTGGGTCGAAATACCCCTCCCGGTGGTCTCCCGGTACACTCCTGGCACTCCCGATACACTACCGATGAGCCCAAAACTTTTCCGGCGACCAAAACAAGACTTCCTATATACGAATCTTTACCTCCGGACCATTACGGAGATCCTCGTGACGTCCGGGATCTCATCCAGGACTCCGAACAACCTTCGGTCACCACCATGCATAACTCTATACTACCGAAACGTCACCAAACCTTAAGTGTGCAGACCCTGCGGGTTCAAGAACTATGTAGACATGACCGAGAAACCTCTACGGTCAATAACCAATAGCGGGACCTGGATTTCCATATTGATTCCTACATATTCTACGAAGATCTTTATCGGTCGAACCTCTATGTCAAGGATTCAGTTAATCCCGTATGATGTTCCCTTTGTTCTTCGGTATGTTACTTGCCCGAGATTCGATCGTCGGTATCTCCATAGCTAGTTCAACCTCGTTACCGGCAATTCTCTTTACTCATTCCGTAATAAAAGATCCCGTGACTAACACTTAGTCACATTGCTTGCAAGGCTTATTGTGATGTTGTATTACCGAGTGGGCCCTGAGATACCTCTCCGTCACACGGAGTAACAAATCCCAATCTTGATCCATGCCAACCCAACATACACCATCGGAGATACCTGTAGAGCACCTTTATAGTCACCCAGTTATGTTGCGATGTTTGATACACACAAGGCACTCTTCCGGTGTCTGTGAGTTGCATGATCTCATGGTCATAGAAACATATACTTGACATGCAAAAAACAGTAGCAATAAACTGACACGATCATATGCTATGTTTGTAGTTTGGGTCTTGTCCATCACATCATTCTCCTAATGATGTGATCCCGTTATCAAATGACATCACATGTCAATGGATAGGAAACCTTGACCATCTTTGATCAACAAGCTAATTTACTAGAGGCATACTAGGGACAAAGTGTTGTTTATTTACCCACATATGTAATGTGTTTCCAGTCAATACAATTATAGCATGGAGAATAAACGATTATCATGAACAAGGAAATATAATAATAAACACTTTATTTATTGCCTCTAGGGCATATTTCCAACAGTCTCCCACTTGCACTAGAGTCAATAATCTAGTTCACATCACTATGTGATTTACATTGTAATGAATCGAACGCCCATGCAGTTCTGGTGTTGATCATGTTTAGCCCTTGGAAGAGGTTTAGTCAATGGGTCTGCGACATTCAGATCCATGTGCACTTTGCAAATATTTATGTCCTTTTCCTCGATGTAATCGCGGATGGAGTTGAAGCATCACTTTATGTGTCTGGTCCTCTTGTGAAACCTTGGTTCCTTGGCGAGAGCAATGACACCAGTGTTGTCACAGAACAGGTTCATTGGATTCAGTGCACTGGGCACTACTCCAAGATTTGTCATGAACTGCTTCATCCATACACCTTCCTTTGCTGCCTCCGAGGCTGCGATGTACTCTGCTTCGCACGTAGAATCAGCTACCACGCTTTGCTTGGAACTGCACCAGCTTACCGCTCCCCCGTTGAGAAAAAATACGTATCCGGTTTGTGACTTCGAGTCATCCGGATTAGTGTCAAAGCTTGCATCGACATAACCCTTTACGACGAGCTCTTCATCACCTCCATAAACGAGAAACATTTCCTTAGTCCTTTGCAGGTACTTAAGGATATTCTTGACCGCTGCCCAGTGCTCCATTCCAGGATCACTGGGAAACCTTTCGGCCATACTTATGGCAAGGCTGACATCGGGTCTTGTGCACTGCATTGCATACATGATAGAGCCTATGGCTAAAGAATAGGGGATGACACTCATCTTTTCTCTATCTTCTGTAGTCACTGGGCATTGAGTCTTACTCAACTTCACACCTTGTAACACAGGCAAGAACCCCTTCTTAGACTGATCCATTTTGAACTTCTTCAAAACTTTATCAAGGTGTGTTCTCTGTGAAAGTGCTATTAAGCGTATCGATCTATCTCTATAGATCTTAATGCCTAATATGAAAGAAACTTCTCCTAGGTCCTTCATTGAAATACTCTTGTTCAAATATTCCTTCATGCTTTCCAGCATTTCTATATTGTTTCCAATCAGCAATATGTCATCCACATATAATATTAGAAACGCTATAGAGCTCCCACTCACTTTCTTGTAAATACAAGCTTCTTCATAAACTTGTATAAACTCAAACGCTTTGATCACCTCATCAAAGCGCTTATTCCAACTCCGAGATGCTTGCACCAGCCCATAAATGGATCACTGGAGTTTGCAAACTTTGTCAGCATTCTCTGGATCGACAAAACCTTCTGGTTGCATCATATACAACTATTCCTCAAGGGAACCATTGAGGAACGCTGTTTTGACATCCATCTGCCAAATTTCATAGTCGAAATAAGCGGCTATTGCCAACATGATTCTGACAGACTTAAGCATCGCTACGGGTGAGAAGGTCTCATCGTAGTCAACTCCTTGAACTTGTGAAAAACCCTTTGCCACAAGTCAAGCTTCATAGACGATGACATTACCATCCGCGTCTATCTTCTTCTTAAAGATCCATTTGTTCTGAATGGCCTTTCGCCCTTCAGGTAATACTTCCAAAGTCCATACTTTGTTTTCATACATGGATCCCATCTCGGATTTCATGGCCTCTAACCATTTCTTGGAATCCGGGCCCATCACCGCTCCTCCATAGCTCGTAGGTTCATTGTTGTCCAACAACATGACCTCCAAGACAGGGTTGCCGTACCACTCAGGAGTAGTACGCGGCCTTGTCGACCTACGAGGTTCAATAGCAGCTTGATCCGATGCTTCATGATCATCATCATTAACTTCCTCTTCAACCATTATAGGTTCCACATAAACATCTTTCTGCGCTGCGCTACTTTCTGGTTGAAGTAAAGGTTCAATAACCTCATCAAGCTCTATTTTCCTCCCACCCAATTCTTTCGAGAGAAACTCTTTCTCAAGAAATATTCCGTTCTTAGCGACAAACACTTTGCCTTCGGATCTGAGATAGAAGGTATACCCGACTGTCTCTTTCGGGTATCCTATGAAGACGCATTTCTCCGCTTTGGGTTCCAACTTTTCAGGCTTAAGCTTTTTTGACATAAGCATCACATCCCCAAACTTTAAGAAACGACAACTTTGGCCTTTTGCCAAACCATAGCTCATATGGCGTCGTCTCAACAGATTTTGATGGTTCCCTATTTAAAGTGAATGCAGCTGTCTCTAATGCATAACCCCAAAATGATAATGGCAAATCGGCAAGAGACATCATAGAACGCACCATATCTAATAAGGTTAGATTACGATGTTCGGACACACCATTACGCTGTGGTGTTCCAGGCGATGTCAACTGTGAAACAATTCCACCCCGTCTTAAGTGACCGCCAAACTCATAACTCAGATATTCACCTCCTCGATCAGATCGCAGGAATTTACTCTTCTTGTTACGATGATTCTCAACTTCCCTATGAAATTGCTTGAACTTTTCAAACGTTTCAGACTTGTGTTTCATTAAGTAAATATACCCATATCTACTTAAGTCATCAGTGAAGTTGAGAAAATAACGATATCGACCACGCGCTATAACATTCATTGGACCGCACACATCAGTATGTATGATTTCCAATAAGTCACTTGCCCGTTCCATTGGTCCAGAGAATGGCGTTTTAGTCATCTTGCCCATGAGGCATGGTTCACATGTGTCAATTGATTCAAAATCAAGTGACTCCAAAAGTCCATCAGCATGGAGCTTCCTCATGCGTTTTACACCAATCTGACCTAAACGGCAGTGCCACAAGAAAGTGGTACTATCATTATAAACTCTACATCATTTGGCATCAATGTTATGAACATGTGTGTCATCACTATCAAGATTCAATATGAATAAACCCCTCACATTGGGTGCATGACCATAAAATATATTACTCATATAAATAGAACAACCTTTATTCTCTGATTTAAATGAGTAATCATCTCGCAATAAATAAGATCCAGATATAATGTTCATGCTTAACGCAGGCACTAAATAACAATTATTAATGTTCATCACTAATCCCGAGGGTAATCGAAGAGAGAGCATGCCGACGGCGATCACATCAACCTTGGAACCATTTCCCACGCGCATCGTCACTTCATCCTTTGCTAGCCTTCCTCTATTCCGTAGTTCCTATTTTGAGTTGCAAATGTGAGCAACCGAACCGGTATCAAATACCCAGGCACTACAACGAGAGATAGTAAGGTACACATAAATAACATGTATATCATATATACCTTGTTTGTCGTTGGCCGCCTTCTTGTCAGCCAGGTACTTGGGGCAGTTCCGCTTCTAGTGACCAGTTCCCTTGCAATGAAAGCACTCAGTTTCTGGTTGGGTCCATGCTTGGGCTTCTTTACAGGAGTGGCAACTGCTTTGCCATCCTTCTTAGTTTTACCCTTCTTGCCCTTGCCCTTGCCCTTGCCATTCTTCTTGAAACTAGTGGTTTTATTGACCATCAACACTTGATGTTCTTTCTAGATTTCAGACTCAGCAACTTTTAGCATCACAAACAGCTCGGCGACTGACTTGTTCATCCCGTGCATGTTATAGTTCATCACAAAGCTCTTGTAACTAGGTGGCAATGGTTGAAGAACTCTGTCAGTGATCGCCTCTAGTGGAAGGGCAATTCCCAACTCCGCTAGACGAGTCGAATACCCAGACATTCTGAGTATATGTTAACTGATAGACTTGTTCTCCTCCATCTTGCAAGCATAGAACTTATCGGAGGTCTCATACCTCTCGATTCAGGCATTCTTCTGAAAGATAAACTTCAACTCCTGGAACATCTCATATGCTCCATGACGTTCAAAATGTCTTTGAAGTCCCAGTTCTAAGCCATACAGTATTGCACACTGAACTATTGAGTAATCTCCAGAACATGCCTCCGAAGCGTTCTTAACGTCTTCGGATGACACGTCTTCTGGTTGGTCACCAAGCGGTGCATCAGGGACATATGATTTCTGGGAAGCCGTGAGGATAATCCTCCGATTACGGACCCACTCAACAAAGTTACTTCCATCATCTTTCAACTTAGCTTTCTCTAGGAATGCATTAAAATTCAGGGGTGCTACTGCGCGAGCCATTGATCTACAACATAAATATGCAAAGGTTTCTTAGACTATTGTTAAAGATAATGAGTTTAGTTAATCAAATTACTAAAGCTCCCACGCAAATTGACATCCCTCAGGTCATCTGAGTGTCACATGATCCAAATTCACTAACTCAAGTCCGATCATCACATGAGTTGAGATGGCTTCAATGGTGAACATCATCATGTTGATCATATCTACTATATGACTCATGTTCGACCTTTCGGTCTCTTGTGTTCCGAGGCCATGTCTGTACATGCTAGGCTCGTCAAGTTTAACCCGAGTGTTCTGCATGTGCAACACTGGATTGCAACCGTTGTATGTGAACGTAGAGTCTATCACACCCGATCATCACGTGGTGTCTCGACACGACGAACTTTAGCAACGGTGCACACTCGGGGAGAGCACAATTCATCTTGAAATTTAAGTGAGGGATCACCTTATAATGCTACCGTCGTCCTAAGAAAAACATGGTGCATAAAAGGATTAACATCACATGCAAATCATAAGTGACATGATATGGCCATGAACTCGTGCTTTTGATCTCCATCTAGAAAGCACCGGCATGATCTCCATCGTCACCGGCACGACACCATGATCTCCATCAACGTGTCGCCATCGGGGTTGTCGTGCCCATCATGCTTCTACTACTATTGCTAACGTTTAGCGATAAAGTAAAGCATTACATAGCGCTTAATGATTGACACGCAGGTCATACAATAATTAAAGACAACCCTATTGCTCCTGCCGGTTGCCGTACTCATCGACATGCAAGTCGTGATATTCTATACATCACATGATCATCTCATACATCACATATATCACATCATGTAATTAGCCATATCACATCACAACATACCCTGCAAAAACAAGTTAGACGTCCTCTAATTGTTGTTCCATGTTTTACGTGGCTGCTACGGGTATCTAGCAAGAACAATTCTCATTTACGCAAAAATCACAACGGTGATACATTAGTTGCTTTTCAACCTTCTGAAGGACCGCCTTTGTCGAATCCGATCCAACTAAAGTGAGATAAACTGGCACCCGCAAGCCATCTATGCAACAAGTTGTAGTTGAGTGAACCGGTCTCTCGTAAGCGTACGAGTAAAGTTGGTCCGGGCCGCTTCATCCCACAATACTGCTGAACCAAAACACGACCAAGGGAGGAAGCAATCTAAGCATCAACGCCCACAAACTCTGTGTTCTACTCGAGATCTCATCTACACATAGACCTAGCTCATGATGCCATTGTTGGGGAACGTCTCATGGGAAACAAAATTTTTCCTACGTTCACACAAGACCTATCCATGGTGATGAGCATCTACGAGAGGGAGAGTGGATCTACGTACCCTTGTAGATCGCTAAGCGGGAAGTGTTAAGAAACGTGGTTGGTGTAGTCAAACGTCTTCGCGATCCAAATGGCCGAGCGTCACGCGATCCAATCACGATCCGTCCCGATCAAGCATTGAACGGACGACACCTCCGCGTTCACCACACGTACAACTTGATGACGATCTCTGCCTTCTTGATCTAGCAAGAGGGAGACCAGAGGTAGAAGTGTTCTCCGGCAGCGTGACGGTGCTCCGGTGGTGGTGGTGGAGCTATTCCGGCAAGGCTTCGCCTAAGCAGTGCAGAAATCCGATCTAGAGGAGAAACTATGCACTGGAGGAACGGGTAGCACGTGGCTGAAAAACTTGTGCGAAAACCCTAAAACCACTAGTATATATAGGAGGGAGGGAGGAGAGGCCTTGGCACAAGGGCCAAGCCTCCTTTGGTTCAGCCGAAGTGGGGAGGAGAGGAGGACTCCTCCTCCAATCCTAGTAGGACTAGGATTCCTCCCCTTTTTGCCTTTTTTCCACTTTTCCCTTTGGGCTTTTCTTTCCCTAGCCGCATGGGCCTTGTGTGGGACTTCCACCAGCCCACAAAGGGCTGGTATTCACTCTCCCACAGACCATGAAGCCTCTTGGGTCGAAATACCCCTCCCGGTGGTCTCCCGATACACTACCGGCACTCCCGGTACACTACCGATGAGCCCGAAACTTTTCCGGCAACCAAAACAGGACTTCCTATATATGAATCTTTACCTCCAGACCATTCCGGAGCTCCTCGTGACGTCTGGGATCTCATCCGGGACACCGAGCAACCTTCAGACACTACCATGCATAAGTCTATACTACCGAAACATCACCAAACCTTAAGTGTGCAGACACTGCGGGTTCGAGAACTATGTAGACATGACCGAGACACCTCTACAGTCAATAACCAATAGCGGGAACTGGATGTCCATATTGGTTCCTACATATTCTACGAAGATCTTTATCAGTCGAACCTCTATGTCAAGGATTCAGTTAATCCCGTATGATGTTCCCTTTGTTCTTCGGTATGTTACTTGCCCGAGATTCGATCGTCGGTATCTCCATACCTAGTTCAACCTTGTTACCGGCAAGTCTCTTTACTCGTTTGTAATACAAGATCCCGTGACTAACACTTAGTCACATTGCTTGCAAGGCTTATTGTGATGTTGTATTACCGAGTGGGCCCTGAGATGCCTCTCCGTCACACGGAGTAACAAATCCCAGTCTTGATTCATGCCAACCCAACAAACACCCTTGGAGATACCTGTAGAGCACCTTTATAGTCACCCAGTTACATTGCGACGTTTGATACACACAAGGCACTCTTCCGGTGTCCGTGAGTTGCATGATCTCATGGTTATAGAAACATATACTTGACATGCAGAAAACAATAGCAATAAACTGACACGATCATATGCTACGTTTGTAGTTTGGGTCTTGTCCATCACATCATTCTCCTAATGATGTGATCCCGTTATCAAATGACATCACGTGTCAATGGTTAGGAAACCTTGACCATCTTTGATCAACGAGATAATTCACTAGAGGCATACTAGGGACAAAGTGTTGTCTATTTACCCACACATGTAATGTGTTTCCAATCAATACAATTATAGCATGGATAACAAACGATTGTCATGAACAAGGAAATATAACAATAAACACATTATTTATTGCCTCTAGGGCATATTTCCAACAGATAGAGCCTATGGCATAAGCATAGGGGATGACACTCATCTTTTCACTATCTTCTGCAGTCACTGGGCATTGAATCTTACTCAACTTCACACCTTGTAATACAGGAAAGAACCCTTTCTTGGACTGATCCATTTTGAACTTGTTCAAAACTTTGTCAAGGTATGTGATAATACTGAAGTGCAAGGAATAAACGTAGCAATTTCCAAAGGTGGAAGTGATAAGTATGGAGTGTCGAACCCACAAGGAGTAAAAGGTAAGATCAATATTCTCTCAAGTTCTATCTGCCACCGATACGACTCTACGTGCACCGAACGTTTGCTTCCGTCTAGAAACGAGAAATAAAACTACATTGTGGGCATGAACAGAACAACTTTGCATGAAATCAGAGAACCAAAATATAAAAATAGGTGATTTTATCATAATATTACAATATATTACAAATAGCGAGTGTGGAATAATGATGGGCCGGTGTGCGGAATTATCCTAGGCAATTGTTAACAAGACCGGAAATCATTATTGCAATTTTATATGAGGGAGAGGCATAAGCTAACATACTTTCTCTACTTGGATCATATGCACTTATGATTGGAACTCTAGCAAGCATCCACAACTACTAAAGATCATTAAGGTAAAACCCAACCATAGCATTAAATCATCAAGTCCCCTTTATCCCATACGCAACAACCCCCTTACTCGGGTTTATGCTTCTGTCACTAAAGCAACCCACTATAAGAGAATCATGAACGTATTGCAACACCCTACATCGGGAATCCTTCACGTGTGCGCGGCACGTAAGGCACAATAGGAAAGAACCAAAATAAACATACAACTCAAATCAATCTAGATCATCAATCAATCCAAAGGACAAAATAAATCTACTCAAAACATCATAGGATGGCAACACATCATTGGATCACAATATGTGGCATAAAGCACCATGTTCAAGTAGTGGATTACAGTGGGGTGCGGGAGAGTGGACCACTAAAAGGAGATGGTGATGGTGATGAAGAATGTTATGTTGATGAAGATGATCACTGCGGCGATGGTTCCCCCGGTGGCACTGCGGCACCTCCGGGAGAGAGGGGTAGAGGGTCTCCCCCTTGTGCTTGCTCCTCCATGGCCCCCGTTGGTGGGGAGAGGTTCTCCCTCTGGTCCTTGGCCTCCATGGTGTTGATGGCCCCTCCGGGATGATGAAGATGGCCTCCGGTGATGGTGACCCCCTCCGGTAGGGTGTCGGAGAGGGCCAAGATTGGTTTTTCGTGGCTCTGGAGGCTTGCGGTGGCAGAACTTCCGATCTAGGTTTCTTTTCGGAGGTTTGAGTATTTATAGGATTTTTTGGCGTCGATCTCACGTCAAGGGGGGGGGGGGTCCACTAGGCGGTGACAAGCTCGCTAGGCGTGACCAGGGGGTGGCCGTGCCTGGCAGGCTTGTGACCTCCTCGTGGCTTTTTGGCCCAACTCCAATGCTTCGGGGGTCTCTTTTGGTCCAAAAAATCATACTAAATTTTTAGCCAATTCCAAAAACTTTTATTACTGCACAAAAAACGACACCATGGTAGTTCTCCTAAAAACAACATCAGTCCGGGTTAGTTCTAATAAAATCATACCAAAATCATATAGAAATATTGTATACATGGCATGAATACTTCATAAATTATAGATACGTTGGAGACGTATCAACATCCCCAAGCTTAATTCCTGCTCGCCCTCGAGTAGGTAAATGATAAAAGAAATAATTTATGAAGTGTGAATGCTAGCAAGTGCACAAGTTTGATCAATGATAATTCCAAACACTTTTTCTAGTGCCATTATATATCATAAACAGTATCTCATCTCATAAACCTTCTCATGATGAAATAACAAGCTATCCACATGTTAAAGTATAGACTAACAAACTATGCTTTCAGTCACCAAGCAATTGCAATTCATCTAATTTTCAGGAAGGGTCTATGTAAGAGCTTTGATTTAGCAAATTCCACATACTCAACTATCATATAGTCTTCCATGGTTGCTAACACTCAAAGCATATTTTTAGAACAAATAGCATTCATCGAACATAGAGAAAGATAGGGGCTTAATGTTTCGCCTCCCAACTTATTTATCATGTAGATAATTGTCAACAATAATAATTCATGACCAAATATATTTGAATGGCCATATATGCTTGGATCTTTCCCCACCACATGATGCTTGCCAACTAAAGAATAAATGAGGTTGAACTAAAAAAGGAATACTAGTGACTCTTGCATAAAATTAAATAAATGAAAGTAAAAGATAGGATCTTCGTAGAGGGAAGCAAGGATTTGCATATGTGCCAGAGCTCGAGCATTTAAAATAGAGATGAATAATAATTTTGAGCGGTATGCTTTCATTGTCACCATAGCAAACGAGAGATATCGGTATCTTACATGCTAGATACATTATAGGCGGTTCCCAAACAAAATGGTAAAGTTTTTACTCCCCCTCCACCAATCAATCACACTCCATGATGATCCAAATCTATGGGTACCGTCCATACCAACAACATTCCCGAGGGAGTTTTATTTGATTTTGGGACTGGGAATCCCTATTACCAGGCACTTTCTCGTGAATGATAGTGAATCAACACATATCGTGAGAATAACCCACCTAGCATGGAAGATACTGATAGCCCCTAGTTACATATGAGCAATTCGGGCATACAAAACAAAATATTATTTGAAGGTTTAGAGTTTGGCACATGCAAACTTACTTGGAACGTCAGGTAAATACCGCATATATGTAGGTATGGTGGACTCATATGGAACAACTTTGGGTTTGAGGGTGTTTGGATGCACAAGTAGTATTTCTACTTGGTGCGAAATTTTTGTCTAGTATGAGGTGGAAGCAAGCACCACATGTTGGAGGATCCATAACAATATAACTTCTATACAAATATACCCAAGCGTAACTCATTATGTTGTCTTCCTTGTCCAACTTCAACTAATTTGCCCAAGTTTGAAAATAATTAATGGGTATTCATAATCATAGAAGATGTCCAAGATAGTATATTTATATGTGAATTCTCTCTTCCTTCAATATTCTTTCATGAATGGTTCAAGTGACCAATGCGGTGGTTGCTAACTTTCAATAAATTTTACCACCTATACTTCTTATATGTGAAGTCATTACTCCCCATGGGATAAGCATATAAAACATATACAATTTCAGATTTATGATATTCAATTCATTCAACCATTTACTCATAGGATATAAGTGAAGCATGAGAGTGGATGACAAACTGCTCCAAAAAGATATAAGTGAAGATCAATGAGTAGCCAATAACTATGTGAGGACTCTCTCATCTAAGAATTTCAGATCCAATGATTTTATTCGAACAACAAAACAAAATAAGGAATGCACTCCAAGAATAGAACGTATCATGTGAACGAATAAAAATTTAGGCTCAACATAGGCTAACCGGTAATTGTTGATGAAGAGACGTGGGATGCGTAGCATACGCAAGCTTAGGTACCTTTACTTGGGGTGCCTTGGGCATCCCCAAGCTTGAGCTTTTTTACCTTGTTCAATCCTCTCATATCCCGGTTTCACCTATTCTCTAAAACTTCATCCACACAAAACTCGAAAACAACTCGTGAGATAGGTTAGTACACATAATAACAAATCATCACTTCATGTAATGCCAAGACAAGTTGCACAATAATTTTCAAACATTAGGTACTGTATGCTATCACTTCCACAATTTATATCTACCAATATAGGCTATCAAAACTATAGGATAAATAGATTACAAAACTATGACAACAATCTGTCTAAACAGAACAATCTGTAGTAATTTATTAAACCTGCGTACCTCTGTAACTCTTAAAGTTATGAAAATTTATTAAATGCTAGGTATTTATATGAAAACACTGTGTAAAAAATTCAGAAACTTTCCACGTTCCAGTAAAATATGAAAATTCAAACACTACAACAAATGTTTCTATTTTTTACAGAGCACACATCAAACATGCAATGCAAGCATTCTAAGGTAATCCTTGGAACTTTTTATTGAAAAACAATATATTAAATAACACTTAACAGGTAACAAAAAAATAAAATGACGATCGAAGCAAAACTCATATTATGTGATGAATAAAAATATAGCTCCAAGAAAGATATACCGATAGTGTTGAAGACGAAAGAGGGGATGCCTTCCGGGGCATCCCCAAGCGTAGAAGCTTGAGTATTCCTTGAATATTAACTTGGAGGTGCCTTGGGCATCCCCAAGCTTGGGTTCTTGTCACTCCTTATTCCCCTTATATCGATATCTCACCCAAAACTTGAATACTTCATTCACACAAAACTCAACGGAACTTCGTGAGAAGGGTTAGTGTAATAAAGATAAATAATTCACTTAGGTACTGTCAAGACAAGATTAATAATTTTTCCCACATGATACATAATTTATTCTATCATTCACATAATTTTTATTACTCAATATAAGCTATAGGAACACTTGAAACAAGCAAACTATGCATGCAGAACAGAATCTATAAAAAATAGAACAGTCTGTAAAGATCTAAATTATCACCAAACTTCCCTAACTCTGAAAATGCTGAAAAATTAGGAAATATCACAAAATTTTCATAGATTTTTTTAAATTTTTTTAGATTTTTTTGAATCTCCAATAAAACCAGATAATTCATCTACTGGACGCAAAACTTTCTGTTTTTGCACAGAATCAAACAAGCAAGTATCCACACTATCCCAAAGGCTTTACTTGACACTTTATTGAAACAAAAGGAACAAAACATGATTATTACAGTATCTTAATCATGTTAACACATCAAAACAAAAAGTAAAAGTGTTGGGTAGCCTGCCAAGAAGCGTTTTTCTTTAATGCCTTTTTAGCCAGACATGACATTTTAATGATACTCTTTCAAGCCAAATTACAATGATCATTTTATTCATACTTTAAAAGATATAAGTGAATTTCATAGAGTATTATACAATTAATATAGATTAACCAATATCTAAGCTCAATATATATAAGTGAAGCACACAAAGCATTCTATAAAGCCATACTCAAAATATTTAAGTGAAGCACAAAGAGCATTCTACAAAGCCATACTCAAAAGATTTAAGTGAAGCACATGAAGCATTCTAAAAATAAATGAAGGACTAACTCATACTAGAAGGGTGCATAAAGGAAAAGGAAAACACTAAAGACGCATATCATGTGAACAAAACAAAAACCGAGGTATACAGATAGTTGTTGAAGAATAAAGATGGGATGCCTTCCGGCGCATCCCCAAGCTTGGATGCTTGAGTCTCCTTGAAATATTTACTTGGTGTGCCTTGGGATCCCCAAGATTGGACTCTTAGCTCTCCGTATTCTTCTTACATCGATACCTCCTCGATCTTCGAACACTTCATTCACACAAAACTTAACAAAACCCTCGTGAGATGCGTTAGTATAATAAAGCAAAATACTACTTTAAGTACTATTGTGAACTCATTCCAAATTCATATTAGCATTATATCTACTGTAGTCCAACTTCACCATGGTTCATACCCCCCGATACAACCCTTAGATTCATCAAAATAAGAGAACAATGCATAGAAAACAGAATCTGTTAAAACATGAAAGTCTGTAGTAATATGGAAACTTCGTATACTTCTGTAGCTCAAACAATTCTGAACATTTAGGTAAAACTATTTTTTTTCATATAAGTACTGTGTAAAAATTTCGGAAACTTTTGACGTTCCATTAAAAAATGTAAATTCACGCACTACAGGCAAAATTTCTGTTTTTGCACTGCACACACCAAACAAGCAATCTAATCATGCTAAAAGTAAATCTTGACACATTATTTTTATAATACAATAGATATATACACGGGGATAATTATTTTTCAGAAATTTGCATGAAAAATTCTACATTGTTTCCATGAGCATGAACACAAGTGTTCAAGGTCGACCCTTACTTCTCCAATGCACAAGCTTCCAATCACTTCTCTTTTTGAAAAACTTCTTAGGCATGAAGGGAAAGTAAATATTTTTGTATTTTTCATTATTTTTTTTGTTTCACCCACAACTAAATAAAGTAAAAAGGGAAAACAAAATCTACTTAGTGAAGAAAGCAAACAAGCACACACGAGAATGTCAACCCCACGCTATTGCTCCCCGGCAACGGCGCTAGAAAAGAGCTTGATAATCCCCAAGTGCAAGGAATCATCGTAGAAATTTCCAAAGGTGGAAGTGATAAGTATGGAGTGTGAAACCCACAAGGAGATAAAGGTAAGATCTATATTTTCTCAAGTCCTATCTGCCATCGATACGACTCTACGTGCACTAAACGTTTGCTTCCATCTAGAAACGAGAAATAAAACTATGTTGTGGGCATGAAGAGGATAGCTTTGCATGAAATCAAAGAACCAAAATATAAAAATAGGTGCTGTTATCATAATATTACAATATATTACAAATAGCGAGTGCGGAATAATGATGGGTCGGTGTGCGGAATTATCCTAGGCAATTGTTGACAAGATTGGAAAACATTATTGCAATTTTATATGAGGGAGAGGCATAAGCTAAAATACTTTCTCTACTTGGATCATATGCACTTATGATTGGAACTCTAGCAAGCATCTGCAACTACTAAAGACCATTAAGGTAAAACCCAACCATAACATTAAAGCATCACATCCCCTTTATCCCATACGCAACAACACCCTTACTCGGGTTTATGCTTCTGTCACTCAAGCAACCCACCATAAGTGAATCATGAACGTATTGCAACACCCTAAAGCGGGAATCCTTCATGTGTGTGCATCACGGAAGGCACAATAGGACAACACCAAAATAAACATACAACTCAAACCAATCTAGATCATCAATCAACCCAAAGGACAAAACAAATCTACACAAAACATCATAGTATGGCAACACATCATTGGATCATAATATGTGGCATAAAGCACCATGGTCAAGTAGTGGATTACAGCAGGGTGTGGGAGAGTGGACCGCTAAAAGGAGATGAGGATGGTGATGAACAAGGTGATGTTGATGAAGACGATCACCGTGGCAATGGTTCCCCCGGTGGCACTCCGGCACCACCAGGAGAGAGGGGGAGAGGGTATCCCCCTTGTGCTTCCTCCTCCATGGCCTCCCCCCTCGGCGGGGAGAGGTTCTCCCTCTGGTCCTTGGCCTCCGTGGTGTTGATGGCCCCTCCGGGATGATGAAGATGGCCTCTAGTGATGGTGACCCCCTCCGGCAGGGTGCTCGAGAGGGCCAAGATTGGTTTTTCATGGCTCTGGAGGCTTGCGACGGCGGAACTCCCGATCTAGGTTTCTTTTCAGAGGTTTGGGTATTTATAGGAATTTTTGGCATCAATCTCACATCAAGGGGGGTCCACCAGGCGGTGACAAGCTCGCTAGGCGTGACCAGGGGGTGTGGCCGCGCCTGGCAGGCTTGTGACCTCCTCGTGGCTCTCTAGACCAACTCCAATGCTTCGGGGGTCTCTTTTTGGTCCCAAAAAACCATACTAAATTTTCATCCCATTCCGAGAACTTTTATTTTTGCAGAAAAAACGACACCATGGTAGTTCTGCTGAAAACAACGTCAGTTCGGGTTAGTTCTAATAAAATCATACCAAAATCATATAGAATTATTGTAAACATCGCATGAATACTTCATAAATTATAGATACGTTGGAGACATATCAGTATGTGCTCTGTGAATGTCCTATCAAGCGTCTTGATCTATCCCTATATGTCGTGGTTTTATCACGGAAGATGTTCGGGTGAACGGACTTGGATTCGAGGCCATTGCTAAGGTGATGGACTCAAAGGGGTTGATCGGGACGAAGGATACGAGTTTACCCAGGTTCGGCCCCTCAAGTCGAGGTAACAACCTACGTCCTACTTGTGTTTGTATTGCTTGATGTATCGATTACAAGGGAGCTATTGCTTGACCTAGTTCTCGATAGCCTGATCGCTAAGTCGCCTCGGGTCTCACCTTTATATCGGAGGTCAAGCCACGGGTCATACAAGTTGTAGCTGACTCTCATTACATGTCCAAGTCTATCTCTACCTTACCTTGCCTTCCTGACCAAGCTGTCTCCGGGCGGCTTACACGCCTGGGTCTTCTCTATCCGGGCCACGCTTCAACCCATCCTGTCAAGCCGCCAAACGTCTTGGGCTTCAGTCTTCACAACCCACTCTTGGATTAATGTACGAGCCGCCTAGTGTGACCCTGAGCCTGTAGGGAGGGTCTCACCGTGGGGTTATATCCCCAACATTAGGCCCCAGGTTGATTTGAGCTTGCTCACTTCAGCCTCCTTCTTAATCATCGGCGAGTCACCCTGAAAATAATGACCCACCGTGATGTCATGTCAGATCCGACAGAAAGATTCTGTGATGCACACAATGGATCTTCCCTTATTAAATGGATAGTCCAAGAATCGAGGCGTCCGCCTCGGTCAAATGACAACCGACGCTTGGATTTTCGCGCCTGTTTCCGCCTTTTCCTATTAAATAGGACCGCGAGGGGCATCATTTGCCTTCCTCCCGCTCACTCTTCATATCCTTCCTTCTGATGCCTCCGCTCCAGTGCATCTCGCTCCGGTGCCGTTTCCTCATCATCGTCGACAAAGGCCACTGCATCAACCTGTTTTGTTCCAGAGCTCTCTCCGCGTCCGCCGTGCCGTCTCGGGTGAGTCCTTCTTCCCTTAGATCCATAGCTATCTCGGTAGGATTTCATGGAGCTCCTCCTGCCGCGTAGAACACGAACCTCCTTCAATGCCGGCCAAGCTTAGCCCATAAATACTTGACGATATCTTGTCTCCGAGGCGGCATTATGTAGGAGATCGATAGTACTACTGTGCAGATTTGGAATAGCTCCGCCTGCCGTTTTTAAACTTTCTCCACTTTCGTCAATTCGTCTCTCGGTCTGAAATAGGAACATTTTCTTTGTTTTGTAGATCCGCAATCTTAGTGATACCTTGCGAAACCTGTTTTCCAGACTTAGTCATATTTTCGCCTTGTCTTTTCATAACCTTGACCCGCCATGTTTTCCGGCTCTCACCAACCGGGCTCTAGCGGCTCAACCTTAAGGTCTTAAGCTTTTAGCCGCCCGTAGATATCTGCCAATCCTTGACTCGCCATATATGGTTACTTTGCACAGTTTTAAGCCATCGCCATGTCTCGCGCATCCAACTCCTGCAACTAGGTCGGCTCTTGCATCACCGAAGAGTTCCTTATGGACTTTGTGCACGTGGACACCCTTCTCGCCAAGGATGTAATCCATTGGCAGGTTCCGGGCGATGAACTGAAGCCCATTCCTCAGGAGGGCGAAGTAGTGGTGTTTTCAGATCACATCGAGCGTGGGTTTGTACCCCCCGGCTCAAAATTCTTCCGGGATGTTCTTCACTTTTACAAGTTGCACCCTCAAGACCTCGCCCCCAATTCTGTCTCCAACATCTGCAATTTCCATGTGCTCAGTGAAGTTTATTTGCAAGCCGAGCCGTCTGTTGGTCTCTTCCGAGGGTTCTTCTATGCAAATCGCCAGACCGAGGTGAAGGCCGACCCAAGCTTAGAGCTCGGCAGAATTTCAATACAGAGGCGCTGGGACATAACCTTTTCGGCTATTCAGATGCCGAGTCACCCAAAGGATTGGAATAAGACCTAGTTTTATTGCAAAGACACTTCTTCAGAAGGTGAACGTCCGCTGCCGGGTTAGCGCCTGTCCCAGCTCAAGACGACCTTCGAGCTTCCCGGCCGACTGTCCATTGTTGACCGGGCGAGGCATGAGCCGGCTCATGCCAAGATTAAGGCCCTCACGGCCAATGGGCTGATTGGGTTAGAATTGATCTGTTGCTGGATATCTTGGAGGATTATGCCCTTGAGCCAGAGAAATCGCCTTATGTGCGAGTATTCGGGTCAATACGATGATTCCCTCTGCTTCAGCCGGGCAACGTTAACAGAGGATGATATTACAACTGTCATCCGGAGCCTTGTCCACGAGACTTCCGGTGCTTGCAGCGCTATTGGGCTGGCACCTTTCTGTGCTATTAACCCGGCCCCAGAAGTAAGGCGCCTCTCCATAGTCTCTCCTATTTATTTAGTTATGACTTTGGCACTTCCTTACTACATGACGGTTTGCCTTTTCAGGCCAACTCTGACTTTTGGAAGAAGAAATACACCCCTCCTCTCAACAAGGCCAAGAAGAAGGCCCTGGCCAAGAAGACAAAGTAGACCACTCCTCAAGAAGAATGTTTTGAACCACCGGAATCAGACGGCTCAGAGGTATAACTTGACTACTTTTTGCTGCTTTTTACTCACTTTACTGACAACAGCCATTCACAGGACGAGAGATGAGCCGTGCCAACGCCCTGAGGTAACTTATATTTCGTCCGACTCAGAATATTTTGTGCCCCAAAAGATACGGCGGGTCGTTTGAAAAGTTCCCCTTTCTCATCCTCTTGCTTATTTGGATCCTCAATTTCTTTTGAAAAAGCAATAGCAAGCCAACCGACGCCAGACCGGGAGTGCCGGCTCTACTGATCTCATGTCCGGGCTACCGAACTCCCCGGCTCAAAAGAAGCGCCCCGCAAAGGTATATATTCCTTCTCTGTTTGATTTTACTAGCTCTTCCTTTGTAATTCCAACAGTACCTTACATTATCTGAACTGTCTTTCAGGGGTCTTCGCCTTCATCTGGCGACTCTACGACCACCGCTCTGCCGCCTCCAAAGATTAACCCGCTGTATGTGTTTTTTTCAAACCTTGCGTTCGACTCTTTGGCAGTTGTAAACTTCTGGCTCTAATTTACGCTTTTCCAGGGCTCAAGCCAAGTGAAGGAAAATCAACAAGTCCTCCCCTAGCCGTGCCGCTCAAGAACCGGAGCTTGCCAAGCCGGACTCTCCTATGCCGGACGCAAACCGCCCAACGGCTTCTGCAGAGCCGACAACTGACGACACTATTCCAGAGAGCCTGCAGAGGGACCATTCCAAGCTGCCGAGCCCTGCCAAGGCTACTGATGACACCACTGCTCCGGATGTCGTGATTATCAGCACCGACTTTCGCTCTCCTTCTCCTCACGTGTTGACAAAGCATGCTGAGACGGCTGAAGCCTCTAGGAAGATGGAGTTCAAACTCCCCACCCTCGAGAAGATGACAACTGGTGAACTTCATGCTGGCTATATGAACCGACTGTCTAAAAGCCGGGATCTGGAGCTCAAACTTTTCAACTTAATGAAGAAGAAATATGAGGTATTCTGTTTCCTCTTTATACCCTTACTCAGCCCCCAAGAACCGGGTTAACATTGGCTGATGATAATCCGGTTCTTCTGTCTTGGTAGAAGTAGAAATACTTAGCACATAGGTCTCATCTTACTTAGAAGTAACCTCAAATCATCGTTGTCAGCTCCCAAGGGCCGGCTTAAAGTTGGTAACATTGAGCCGGAGCTTTATAGAATATAGATAATAGAACCAACTGTAGCCCCCAAGGGCCGACTCCATCTTGTCAAAGTTGAGGTGGGACTTCATTGAGCATGGGTAATAGAACCAACTGTAGCCCCCAAGGGCCGGCTCAATCTTTGTCAAAGTTGAGCCGGGACTTTCATTCTTAATAGCTTTGAAAAACCAATATGTAGCCCCCAAGTTCCGGGTTAACTTGATAAAGATGATCCAGAACTGTCTTGAAAATAGACATTAGCCCCCAAGTGTCATGCATATTGCTTGCAATCTATTTGAGACTTGCTCTATCTTTGAAATTTCTCCCCCTGTTGGTTTATTCCATGATTTTATATGTCACAGGAAGCTTTAATCGAAGCCGGGTCAGAATTGGCCGGCTTAAAAAGCAATCTAGCTGCTCAGAAATCCACCCGGAGTGAAGCTGATGAGAAATGTCAGCTCCTTTGTGAAGAGCTGACCAAAATCAAGGCTGACTTCGCCACTTTCAAGGAATCTGCTAAAGCTGAACAAGTCGCCTCGGCCAAACGGGCGGATGATGCTGATCAGCAGCTTATGATTGTATCCGACGAACTGCAGTCCTTGAAGCACCATATCACGAAGATGACAGCCGCCCTCTTTGGTAAGTATTTGATGACTTAACTCAATTTCTGTATTGTATTTGTGCTGGCGACTCACAATGAAGCATCCGTCTTATGCAGGACCTAGGAGCCACCAACTTGCTTCCGACAGTTTGTTGCCCCTGAAAGCCATATACACCTTGACAGAACAACTTTACTGCAGAGCTGTATGCACAATCAAAGCTGTGCAGTACAAGGAAAATATCCCTTCAGCTCTCAAAGGGGTCTTAGAGCTTCTGTCGACGATGCCGAAACAGATTGTAGAGTTGAAGAGATCAGACGCCCGCCAGGGGGCGATCGCGGCCATAAGCCGGGCGTTGGCTTTCGCTCCGGAGCTAACTCCGGCTCATATGATGGACGACTTTCCCTCCAAGAAGGATGATGGCTCCGAATTTACAGACGGTGACTATGCCCGGTGTGTGAAGGATTCCAAAGTCCTAGCCTCTGTCTTAGCAGAAGAGGTCAATCTGGCGACTTACCAGGCGGCTTACAACGCAGATCAGAAAAGGATCCATGGCCCTCTCTTTGAATGCAAGGATCTGACACCCGCTCGCAGTAAGAACCTTTTCGCCTTTGAACTTGACCCATCCCCCTTCTTTGAAGAAGGAACCTTTGCGGCTTTAACCAACTGCAACTAGGACTTGGAAAGTCTCTAGATCCAAGCAGCCGAAGACCTAGAGCAGGGTGACCTGCCGACCAGCTGATTGCGCAGTAGATACCTATTGATAGCCGGCTCTTTATGACCCGCCATGAGCGGTGTAAAAAACTTGATGATATTTTTGGGCTCCGCGGAGAGCGTCCGTAATAGGCTAGTAGTAACTTTACCTTTCTTTGAATTGTGCCATCGCGCACATATGAAAAGTCCGGCTTAACATATATATATATATATGTCATCCTCTTTGTTCTTCTCATTGTATGCCTTACCGTCTCTTAGAAGCTTAATTTCCTACAAGAATAGATGTACCGTTAGGAGGGCGACTTAAAAGCATAACCCGAAGATGCTGTGTCTTCCTAACGCGTTTGACGGAGTCAATTGCTTGGCTCAAGAGCTGGCCGATCGGGTTTGATGAGCTACACCCATAGGGCAGGAAGCCCCCTGTACGGCTATGTTGACTTGTCAACATTTTTGGCGTAAGAGCTGGTTGTTAGGGTTAGATAAGCTACACCCGGAGGTGGGAAGCCCCCTTCGACAACCAAAGTTGACTTGTCAACTTTTTTGGCATAAAGCCGACTGTTAGGGTTAGATAAGCTATACCCGAAGGTAGGAAGCCCCCTTCGACAGCCAATGTTTTGGATTTTCCTTGCATCGGTGAATATACGCGAAATGGCAGAGGCCCCGGCTTGCAGGGATGCTACTTTATTCATATATGAATATGATATGTACAATGATACATTGGTGATTCTAAACAACCTCATGTGTAATAAGGGCGTAGATGCGCTATGTTCCACGGTCGGCGGGTCTCCTGGCCCGAAGTATCTGAGTCGTCCCGGATGTCAATGAGGTAATACGACCCGTTGTTGAGATTTCTGCTGACCACGAAAGGTCCTTCCCAAGGAGGAGATAACTTATGCATATTTGTCTAGTCTTGAATTAGCTGCAACACCAAGTCGCCCTCTTGAAACGTCCGGGTCTTGACCCTGCGGCTATGATAGCGACGCAAGTCTTGCTGATAGATCGCCGAACGGGCAGCCGCCAGCTCTTGTTCCTCCTCCAAAGCATCCAACGCATCTTGACGTGCCGTCTCATTGTCCGTCTTAACGTAAGCCGCCACTTGTGGCGAGTCATGCCGGATGTCACTTGGTAACACGGCCTCTGCATCGTAAACCATGAAGAAAGGTGTATACCCTGTGGATCTGTTGGGGGAAGTTCTGATGCTCCATAAGACGGACGACAACTCTTCCATCCAACAACCCAGTGTCCGATATAAAGGGACCATAAGCCCTGGCTTGATACCTCTCAAGATTTCTTGATTAGCCTGTTCCGCCTGACCATTGGACTGTGGATGAGCAAGCGCTGAAACATCAAGCCAGATGTGCTCCTCGTCGCGGAATTTTTTCATAGCCCCCTTGGACAAGTTTGTGCCATTGTCCGTGATGATGCTTTGAGGGTAACCAAAATGGTAGATCAGCTTTTTAATAAACTGAACTGCCATAGCCACGTCACACTTGCTGACCGGCTCAGCCTCTATCCATTTGGTGAACTTATCAACCGCCACCAAGAGGTGCGTTTTCTTATCCTTGGATCTCTTGAAGGGCCCAACCATATCAAGCCCCCAGACTACAAATGGCCAAGTAATTGGTATCATGCGCAATTCTTGAGCCGGAACATGAGCATGCCGGCCGAATTTTTGACAGCCGTCACACTTGTGGACCAGATCCTCTGCATCCTTATGAGCCGTCAACCAGAAGAAGCCGTGCCGGAAAGCCTTGGCCACTAGAGACTTTGAGCCGGCGTGGTGTCCGCAATCTCTAGCGTGAATTTCATTCAAAATTTCCTTACCCTCCTCTGGTGAGACGCAACGTTGAAACACCTTGGTAATGTTACACTTATGCAATTCACCATTAACTATTGTCATGGACTTAGACCGCCGGGTGATCTGTTTGGATAAATTTTCATCCTCAGGTAACTCGCCCCGAGTCAAATATGTCAAGTAGGGCACAGTCCCATCCGGAATAGCATGTAGAGCAGCCACCAATTGCCCCTCCGGGTCAGGAACAGCCAAATCTTCTTCTGAAGGTAACTTGACAGTCGGGTGATGTAAGACGTCCAGAAAGACATTGGGCGGCACCGACTTTCGCTGAGAGCCTAACCTTGACAAGGCATCAGCCGCCTCATTCCTACGACGATCAATGTGATCCACCTGATAACCTTTGAAGTGACCAGCAATGACATCCACTGCCTGGCGATGAGCCGCCATCCGCGGGTCCTTGGAGTCCCAAGTGCTTGAAACTTGCTGAGCCACAAAATCTGAGTCGCCAAAACACCTTACCCGGCTTAAATTCATCTCCTTAGCCACTCTAAGGCCATGAAGCAGGGCTTCATATTCAGCCGCGTTATTGGTGCAAGGGAACATCAGCCGGAGCACATAACAGAACTTATCACCTTTGGGAGATGTCAAAACAATTCCTGCCCCTGATCCTTCCAGCTGCGTGGATCCATCAAAGTGTATAGTCCAGTACGTGTTATCCGGCTTTTCCCCAGGAGCTTGACACTCCGTCCAATCATTTATAAGATCCACCAGGGCTTGGGACTTGACAGCGGTATGAGGGATGTATTTCAAATTGAGAGGTCCCAACTCCGGTGCCCACTTAGCGATCCTACCAGTGGATTCTCTGTTTTGAATTATGTCCCCCAATGGAGCAGAGCTGACCACTATGATATGGTGCCCTAAGAAATAATGCTTTAACTTGCAGTTGGCCATGAACACCCCATACACTAGCTTCTGCCAGTGTGGATATCTTTGCTTAGACTCTGTCAGGACATCACTGATGTAATAAACCGGCCTCGGAACCGGATACTCCTTCCCTGCTTCCTTACGCTCGACCACAATTGCAGCACTGACGTCCCGGTTGTTAGCCGCCACGTACAGGAGCAAAGGTTCTTTCTCAGCTAGAGCAGCCAATACCGGCGGCTCAGTGAGCTACTTCTTGAGCGCCTCAAATGCTTCACCCGCCGCCATACTCCAGACAAAATTGTCTATCTTTTTCATCATCTGATATAGCGGGATAACTTTCTCACCAAGGCGGCTTATGAACCGGCTCAACGCGGCGATCCGCCCTACCAGGCGTTGGACATCGTTAATACAAGCCGGCTCTGCCAGGGAGGTGATAGCTTTGATCTTATCTGGCTTAGCCTCAATGCCATGCTCGGAAACCAGAAATCCCAAGAGCTTGCCAGCCAGAACACCAAAGACACACTTTGCCGGATTAAGCATCATCTTATAGATCCGGAGATTGTCAAAGGTTTCCCTTAAGTCGTCCAAAATGGTTTCCTTCTTCCTTGATTTGATCACAATATCATCCACATAAGCGTGAACATTGCGCCTGATCTGATTGTGAAGGCAATTCTGCACACAACGCTGATAAGTTGCCTGGGCACTCTTGAGCCCAAAAGGCATAGACATGTAACAGAAGGCTCCAAAAGGTGTAATGAAAGCCATCTTCTCTTGGTCCTTAACTACCATATTGATCTGATGATATCCTGAATAAGCATCCAGGAAGCATAGGCTTTCACAACCCGCCGTAGCATCAATGATCTGATCAATACGTGGGAGAGCAAAAGGATCAGCCAGACAAGCTTTGTTAAGGTCCGTATAGTCCACGCACATATGCCACATGCCCTTGTTCTTGAGCACCAGCACTAGGTGAGCAAGCCTCTCTGGGTGAAAGACCTCGACAATGAAACCCGCCGCTAAGAGCCGGGCAACCTCTTCTCCAATGGCCTTGCGTCTTTCCTCATTGAACCGCCGTAAGAACTGCTTGACAGGTTTAAACTTAGGATCCACATTAAGGTTGTGCTCAGCGAACTCTCTCGGTACACCCGACATGTCAGAAGGTTTCCATGCAAAGATGTCCCGATTCTCACGGATGAATTCGATGAGCGTGCTTTCCTATTTGGGATCCATGTTAGCCCCAAATGAACTATTTGGATGAATCACCCGGAGTGAAATCTATTGCCTTGGTATCATCCGCCGAAAACTTGAGGGGCGGCTCAACCTCCGTTGTGGGCTTTTTCAATGGGGTCATATCCTCCGGGTCAACATTCTCCTTATAAAACTTAAGCTCCACCTAAGCACAACTGGATTCTGCATAAGCCGCGTCTCCTTCCTCGCACTCAATAGCCGTATTCCGATCACCATGAATGGTAATCGTACCTTTAAACCCGGGCATCTTGAGTTGTAAGTAGACATAACAGGGCCTAGCCATGAACTTAGCATAAGCCGGCCGCCCAAACAACGCATGGTAAGGGCTCTTGATCTTGACCACTTCAAACCATAGGGACTCCACCCTGTAGTTATATTCATCACCAAATGCAACTTCCAACAAAATCCTGCCCACCGGATAAGCTAACTTGCCTGGCACCACACCATGAAAAACGGTGGATGAGGGCTTAAGGTCCTTGTCAAGCAGCTTCATCCCCCGGAAGGTATCATAATAGAGGATGTTGATACTGCTGCCTCCATCCATAAGTACCATATTCACCATATATCCCCCCACTTGGGGGCAACAATCAAGGCCAGCCGCCCCGGGTCATCAACACGCGGTGGGTGATCCTCCCGGCTCCATGTTATGTCATATTCATACCACTTCAAATACTATGGCAGGGCCGGCGCAACTACATTCACCGCCCGCTTACACAGTTTCTGATCCCGCTTGTTAAGGCTGGTTGTGAAAACATGATATTGGCCCGAGCTGAGCTGCTTCGGGTTACTCTGATACCCAAACTGGTTATGCTGTTGTTGGTTGTTGTTACCAGGGTTCTGAGGATGTCCTTGTTGGAAATATGCCCTAGAGGAAACTAATAAAGTGTTTATTATTATATTTCCTTGTTCATGATAATCGTTTATTATCCATGCTATAATTGTATTGATTGGAAACACATTACATGTGTAGGTAAATAGACAACACACTGTCCCTAGTATGTCTCTAGTGAACTAGCTCGTTGATCAAAGATGGTCAAGGTTTCCTAGCCATTTACATGAGATGTCATTTGATAACAGGATCACATCCTTAGGAGAATGATGTGATGGACAAGATCCAAACTACAAATGTAGCATATGATCGTGTCATTTTATTGCTATTGTTTTCTTCATGTCAAGTATGTCTTCCTATGACCATGAGATCATGCAACTCACAGACATCGAAGGATTGCCTTGTGTGTATCAAATGTTGCAACGTAACTGGGTGACTATAAATGTGCTCTACAGGTATTTCCGAGGGTGTCTGTTGAGTTGGCATGGATCAAGACTGGGATTTGTTACTCCGTGTGAAGGAGAGGTATCTCAGGGCCCACTCGGTAATACAACATCACAATAAGCCTTGCAAGCAATGTGACTAAGTTTTAGTCACGGGATCTTGTATTACGGAACGAGTAAAGAGACTTGCCAGTAACAAGGTTGAACTAGGTATGGAGATACCAACGATCGAATCTCGGGCAAGTAACATACCGAAGAACAAAGGGAACATCATACTGGATTAACTGAATCCTTGACATAGAGGTTCGACTGATAAAGATCTTCTTAGAATATTTAGGAACCAATATGGGCATCTAGGTCGCGCTATTGGTTATTGACCATAGAGGTGTCTCGGTCGTGTCTGCATAGTTCTCGAACCCGCAGTGTCTGCACACTTAAGGTTTGGTGACGTTTTGATAGTATAGAGTTATTTATGGTGGTGACCGAAGGTTGTTCGGAGTCCCGGATGAGATCTTGGACGTCATGAGGAGCTCCGGAATGGTCCAGAGGTAAAGATTGATATATAGGAAGTCCTATTTTGGTCGCCGGAAAAGTTTCGGGCTCATCGGTAGTGTACCAGGGGTGCCGGTAGTGTACCGGGAGACCATCAGGAGGGGTATTTCGACCCAAGAGGCAACATGTGCTGTGGGAGAGTGAATACCGGCCCTTAGTGGGCTGGTGTAAGTCCCACACAAAGCCCATGCGGCTAGGGAGAAAAAACCCAAAGAGAAAAAGTGGAAGAAGGCAAAAATAGGGTGAATCCTAGTCCTACTAGGATTGGAGGTGGATTCCACCTCTCCCACCTGGTTCGGCCGACTCCTAGAGGCTTGGCCCTTGGGCCAAGCCTCTTCCTCTCTTCCTCTTATATATACTGGAGGTTTTAGGGTTTTTGCACAGAATTTTTAGCCACGTGCTGCCGTTAATCCAGTGCATAGTTTCTCCTCTAGATCAGTTTTCTACAGCGCTTAGGCGAAGCCCTGCCGGAATAGCTCCACCACCATCGCCGGAGCGCCATCACTCTGCCGGAGAACTCTTCTTCCTCTCTGCTCCTTCTTGCTAGATCAAGACGGTGGAGATCGTCATCAAGCTGTACGTGTGCTGAACGCGGAGGTGCCGTCCGTTCGGCGCTAGATCGGAAGGATCGTGATCAAGTTCGTGGGACGGATCGTGATCAAGTTCGCGGGACGGATCGTGATTGGATCACAGGACGGATCATGATTGGATCGCAGGACGCACGGTGATTTGGACCGTGAAGACGTTCGACTACACCAACCGCGTTTCTTAACGCTTCCCACTTAGCGATCTACAAGGGTACGTAGATCCACTCCCCCGCTCGTAGATGCTCATCACCATGGATAGATCTACGTGTGCATAGGAATTTTTTTGTTTCCCATGCAACATTCCCCAACAGTGGTATCAGAGCTAGGTCTATGTGTAGATGAGATCTCGGGTAGAACACAAAAGGTTTGTGGGTGTTGATGGTTAGATTGCTTCCTCCCTTGGTCGGGTTTTGGTTCAGCGGTATTGTGAGATGAAGCGGCCCGAACCAACATTACTCGTACGCTTAGGAGAGACCAGTTCCATCGACCGCAACTTGTTGCATAGATGGCTTGCGGGTGCCAGTTTCTCTCACTTTAGTTGGATCGGATTCGACAAAGGTGGTCCTTGAGAAGGTTGAAAAGCAACCAGTGTATCACCGTTGTGGTTTTTGCGTAGATGAGAATTGTTCTTGCTAGACACCCGCAACAGCCACGTAAAACATGCAACAACAACTAGAGGACGTCTAACTTGTTTTTGCAGGGTATGTTGTGATGTGATATGGCCAATTACATGATGTGATATATGTGATGTATGAGATGATCATGTGATGTATAGATTATCATGACTTGCATGTCGATGAGTACGACAACCGGCAGGAGCCACAAGGTTGTCTTTAATTATTGTATGACCTGCATGTGAATCATTAAGCGCTATGTAATGCTTTATTTATCGCTAAACGGTAGCAATAGTAGTAGAAGCATGTTGGGCACGACAAACCCGATGGCAACACGTTGATGGAGATCAAGATGATGAAGATCATTGTGTCATGCCGGTGACGATGGAGATCATGCTGGTGCTTTCTAGATGGAGATCAAAAGCACAAGTTCATGGCCATATCATGTCACTTATGAATTGCATGTGATGTTAATCCTTTTATGCACCTTGTTTTGCTTAGGACGACGGTAGCATTATAAGGTGATCCCTCACTTAAATTTCAAGATGAATTGTGTTCTCCTCGAGTGTGCATCGTTGCGAAAGTTCATCGTGTCGAGACACCACGTGATGATCGGGTGTGATAGACTTTACGTTCACATACAACGAGTGCAAGCCAGTGTTGCACACGCAAAACACTCGGGTTAAACTTGACGAGCCTAGCATGTACAGACATGGCCTCGGAACACAAGAGACCAAAAGGTCAAACATGAGTCATATAGTAGATATTATCAACATGAGATGTTCACCATTGAAGCCACCTCAACTCACTTGATGATAGGACTTGAGTTGGTGAATTTGGATCATGTGACACTCAAATGACCTGAGGGATGTCGATTTGATTGGGAGCTTTAGGTAATTTGATTAAATAAATTCATTATCTTGAACAATAGTCTAAGTAAACTTTGCATATTTATGTTGTAGATCAATTGCTCGCGCAGTAGCACCCCTGAATTTTAATGCGTTCCTAGAGAAAGCTAAGTTGAAAGATGATGGAAGTAACTTTATTGACTGGGCCCGTAATCTGAGGATTATCCTCACGACTTCCCAGAAATCATATGTCCTTGATGCACCGCTTGGTGACCAACCAGAAGACATGACCTCCGAAGACGTTAAGAACGGTTGGGAGGCACGTACTAGAGATTACTCAATAGTTTAGTGTGCAATATTTTATGGCTTAGAACCAGGACTTCAAAGACGTTTTGAACGTCATGGAGCATATCAGATGTTCTAGGAGTTGAAGTTTATCTTTCAGAAGAATGCCCGGATCGAGAGGTATGAAACCTCCGATAAGTTCTATGCTTACAAGATAGAGGAGAACGGGTCTATCAGTAAACATATACTCAGAATGTCTGGGTATTCAACTCGTCCAGCGAAGTTGGGAATTGCCCTTCCGCCAGAGGCGATCACTGACAGAGTTCTTCAATCATTGCCACCTAGTTACAAGAGCTTTGTGATGAACTATAACATGCACGGGATGAACAAGTCAGTCGCCGAGCTGTTTGCGATGCTAAAAGTTGCTGAGTCTGAAATCCAGAAAGAACATCAAGTGTTGATGGCCAATAAAACCACTAGTTTCAAGAAAAATGGCAAGGTCAAGGGCAAGGGCAAGAAGGGTAAAACCAAGAAGGATGGCAAAGCAGTTGCTACTCCTGTAAAGAAGCCTAAGCATGGACCTAAGCCAGAAACTGAGTGCTTTCATTGCAAGGGAACTGATCACTGAAAGCGGAACTGCCCCAAGTACCTGGCTGACAAGAAGGTGGCCATGACAAACAAGGTATATATGATATACATGTTATTGATGTGTACCTTACTAGCTCTCGTAGTAGTGCCTGGGTATTTGATACCGGTTCGGTTGCTCACATTTGCAACTCAAAGCAGGAACTACAGAATAAACGAAGGCTGGCGAAGGACGAAGTGACGATGCGCGTGGGAAATGGTTCCAAGGTTGATGTGATCGCCGTCGGCACGCTCTCTCTTCGATTACCATCGGGATTAGTGATGAACCTGAATAATTATTATTTAGTTCCTGCGTTAAGCATGAACATTATATCTGGATCTTGTTTATTGCGAGATGGTTACTCATTTAAATCAGAGAATAAAGGTTGTTCTATTTATATGAGTAATATCTTTTATGGTCATGCACCCAATGTTAGGGGTTTATTAATATTGAATCTTGATAGTGATGACACACATGTTCATAACATTGATGCCAAAAGATGTAGAGTTGATAATGATAGTACCACTTTCTTGTGACACTGCCGTTTAGGTCATATTGGTGTAAAACGCATGAGGAAGCTCCGTGCTGATGGACTTTTGGAGTCACTTGAATTTGAATCACTTGACACATGTGAACCATGCCTCATGGGCAAGATGACTAAAACGCCGTTCTCTGGAACAATGGAACGGGCAAGTGACTTATTGGAAATCATACATACTGATGTGTGCGGTCCAATGAATGTTACAACGCATGGTGGATATCGTTATTTTCTCACCTTCACTCATGACTTAAGTAGATACGGGTATATTTACTTTATGAAACACAAGTCTGAAACGTTTGAAAAGTTCAAGCAATTTCAGAGTGAAGTTGAGAATCATTGTAACAAGAAGATTAAGTTCCCGCAATCTAATCGAGGAGGTGAATATCTGAGTTATGAGTTTTGCAGTCACTTAAGACAGTGTGGAATTGTTTCACAATTGACACCGCCCGGAACACCACAACGTAATGGTGTGTCCGAACGTCGTAATCGAACCTTATTAGATATGGTGCGTTCTATGATGTCTCTTGCTGATTTGCCACTATCGTTTTGGGTTATGCGTTAGAGACAGCTGCATTCACTTTAAATAGGGCACCATCGAAATCCGTTGAGACGATGCGATATGGACTGTGGTTTGGCAAGAGGCCAAAGTTGTCGTTTCTTAAAGTTTGGGGATGTGATGCTTATGTCAAAAAGCTTCAGCCTGAAAAGCTGGAACCCAAAGCGGAGAAATGCGTCTGCATAGGATACCCGAGAGAGACAGTCAGGTATACCTTCTATCTCAGATCTGAAGGCAAAGTGTTTGTCGCTAAGAATGAACATTTCTTGAGAAAGAGTTTCTCTCGAAAGAATTGAGTGGGAGGAAAATAGAGCTCGATGAGGTTATTGAACCTTTACTTCAACCAGAAAGTAGCGCAACATAGAAAGATGTTTCTATGGAAGCTACGATGGTAGTAAAGGAAGTTAATGATGATGATCATGAACCTTCGGATCAAGCTACTATTGAACCTCGTAGGTCGACAAGGCCACATACTACTCCTGAGTGGTACGACAACCCTGTCTTGGAGGTCATGTTGTTGGACAAAAATGAAGCTACGAGCTATGGAGGAGCAGTGATGGGCCCAGATTCCGAAAAATGGTTAGAGGCCTGAAATCCGAGATGGGATCCATGTATGAAAACAAAGTATGGACTTTGGAAGTATTACCTGAAGGGCGAAAGGCCATTCAGAACAAATGGATCTTTAAGAAGAAGACAGACGCGGATGGTAATGTCACCGTCTATAAAGCTCGACTTGTGGCAAAGGGTTTTTCACAAGTTCAAGGAGTTGACTATGATGAGACCTTCTCACCCATAGCGACGTTTAAGTTTGTCAGAATCATGTTAGCAATAGCTGCATATTTCGACTATGAACTTTGGCAGATGGATGTCAAAACAACGTTCCTTAACGGTTTCCTTGAGGAAGAGTTGTATATGATGCAACCGGAAGGTTTTGTCGATCCAGAGAATGCTGACAAAGTTTGCAAACTCCAGCGATCCATTTATGGGCTGGTGCAAGCATCTCGGAGTTGGAATAAGCGCTTTGATGAGGTGATCAAAGCATTTGGTTTTATACAAGTTTATGGAGAAGCTTGTATTTACAAGAAAGTGAGTGGGAGCTCTATCGCGTTTCTAATATTATATGTGGATGACATATTGCTGATTGGAAACAATATAGAGATGCTGGAAAGCGTGAAGGAATATTTGAACAAGAGTTTTTCAATGAAGGACCTAGGAGAAGCTGCGTTCATATTAGGCATTAAGATCTATAGAGATAGATCGAGACGCTTAATAGCACTTTCATAGAGCACATACCTTGATAAAGTTTTGAAGAAGTTCAAAATGGATCAGTCCAAGAAGGGGTTCTTGCCTGTGTTACAAGGTGTGAAGTTGAGTAAGACTCAATGCCCAGTGACTGCAGAAGATAGAGAAAAGATGAGTGTCATCCCCTATGCTTCAGCCATAGGCTCTATCATGTATGCAATGTTGTGCACAAGACCGGATGTCAGCCTTGCCATAAGTATGGCCGGAAGGTTTCAAAGTGATCCTGGTATGGAACACTGGGCAGCGGTCAAGAATATCCTTAAGTACCTGAAAAGGAATAAGGAAATTTTTCTCGTTTATGGAGGTGATGAAGAGCTCGTCGTAAAGGGTTACGTCGATGCAAGCTTTGACACTGATCCCGATGGCTCTAAGTCGCAAACCGGATACATATTTATTCTCAACGAGGGAGCGGTAAGCTGGTGCAGTTCCAAGCAAAGCGTGGTAGCCGATTCTACATGTGAAGCAGAGTACGTCGCAACCTCGGAGGCGGCAAAGGAAGGTGTCTGGATGAAGCAGTTCATGACAGATCTTGGAGTAGTGCCCAGTGCACTGAATCCAATGAACCTGTTCTGTGACAACACTGGTGCCATTGCTCTTGCCAAGGAACCAAGGTTTCACAAGAGGACCAGACACATAAAGTGACGCTTCAACTCCATCCACGATTACATCGAGGAGAAGGACATAAATATTTGCAAAGTGCACACGGATCTGAATGTTGTAGACCCGTTGACTAAACCTCTTCCAAGGGCTAAACATGATCAACACCAAACTGCATGGGTGTTCGATTCATTACCATGTAAATCACATACTGATGTGAACTAGATTATTGACTCTAGTGCAAGTGGGAGACTGTTGAAAATATGCCCTAGAGGCAATGAATAAAGTGTTTATTATTATATTTCCTTGTTCATGATAATCGTTTATTGTCCATGCTATAATTGTATTGATTGGAAACACATTACATGTGTGGTTAAATAGACAACAGACTGTCCCTAGTATGTCTCTAGTGAACTAGCTCGTTGATCAAATATGGTCAAGGTTTCCTAGCCATTTACATGAGATGCCATTTGATAACGGGATCACATCATTAGGAGAATGATGTGATGGACAAGACCCCAAATACAAACGTAGCATATGATCGTGTCAGTTTATTGCTACTGTTTTCTACATGTCAAGTATGTGTTCCTATGACCATGAGATCATGCAACTCACAGACATCAGAGGATTGCCTTGTGTGTATCAAACGTCGCAACATAACTGGGTGACTATAAAGGTGCTCTACAGGTATCTCCAAGGGTATCTCTAAGCGGGAAGCGTTAAGAAACGCGGTTGGTGTAGTCGAACGTCTTCGCGATCCAAATCGCCATGCGTCCCGTGATCCAATCACGATCCGTCCCGCGATCCAATCACGATCCGTCCTGCGATCCAATCACGATCCCTCCCACGAACTTCATCACGATCCGTCCCACGAACTTGATCACGATCCTTCCGATCTAGCACTGAACGGACGACACCTCCGCGTTCAGCACACGTACAACTTGATGATGATCTCCACCATCTTGATCTAGAAAGAGGGAGTGGAGAGGAAGAAGTGTTCTATGGCAGCCTGACGGCGCTCCGGCGATGGTGGTGGAGCAATTCCGGCAGGGCTTCGCCTAAGCACTGTAGAAAACCGATCTAGAGGAGAAACTATGCACTGGAGGAACGGGTAGCACGTGGCTGAAATTCTAGTGCAAAAACCCACAATACCACCAGTATATATAGGAGGAAGAGAGGAGGTGGCTTGGCCCAAGGGCCAAGCCACCAAGGAGTCGGCCGAACCAAGGGTGGAGGTGGAGTCCACCTCCAATCCTAGTAGGACTAGGATTCACCCATTTTTTTTGCCTTTTCCCACTTTTTCTCTTAGGACTTTTTCTTCCTGCCGCATGGGCCTCTTGTGGTTGTTCCACCAGCCCACTAAGGGATGGTTTCCACTCTCCCACAGACCATGTAGCCTCTTGGGTCGAAATACTCCTCCTGGAGGCCTCCCGGTACACTACCAGCAATCCCGATACACTACCGATGAGCCCGAAACTTTTCCGGCGACCAAAACGGGACTTCCTATATATGAATCTTTACCTCCGGACCATTCTGGAGCTCCTTGTGACATCCGGGATCTCATCCGGGACGCTGAAAAAACTTCGGTCACCACCATACACAACTCTATACTACCAAAACGTCACCAAATCGTAAGTGTGCAGACCCTGCGGGTTCGAGAACTATGTAGACATGACCGAGACACCTCTACGGTCAATAAACAATGGCGGGACCTGGATGTCCACATTGATTCCTACATATTCTACAAAGATATTTATCGGTCGAACCTCTATGTCAAGGATTCAGTTAATCCCGTATGATGTTCCCTTTGTTCTTCGGTATGTTTCTTGCCCGAGATTCGATCGTCCGTATCTCCATACCTAGTTCAACCTCATTACTGGCAAGTCTCTTTACTCGTTCCATAATACAAGATATCGTAAATAACACTTAGTCACATTGCTTGCAAGGCTTAGTGTGATGTTGTATTACCGAGTGGGCCCTGAGATACCTCTCCGTCACACGGAGTAACAAATCCCAGTATTGATCCATGCCAACTCAACAGACACCCTCGGAGACACCTGTAGAGCACCTTTATAGTCACCCAGGTACGTTGCGACGTTTGATACACACAAGGCACTCCTCCGATATTTGTGATTTGCATGATCTCATGGTCATAGGAACATATACTTGACATGCAGAGAAACAGTAGTAATAAACTGACACGATCATAAGCTACATTTGTAGTTTGGGTCTTGTTCATCACATCATTCTCCTAATGATGTGATCCCGTTATCAAATGACATCTCATGTCCATGGCTAGGAAACCTTAACCATCTTTCGATCAATGAGCTAGTTCACTAGAGGCATACTAGGGACATTGTGTTTGTCTATGTATCCACACATGTATCCATGTTTCCAATTAATACAATTATAGCATGGATAATAAACGCTTATCATGAACAAGGAAATACAATAATAAACACTTTATTTATTGCCTCTAGGGCATATTTCCAACAGTCCCCCACTTGCACTAGAGTCAATAATCTAGTTCACATCACTATGTGATTTACATTGTAATGAATCGAACACCCATGCAGTTCTGGTGTTGATCATGTTTAGCCCTTGGAAGAGGTTTAGTCAACGGGTCTGCAACATTCGGATCCATTTTGAACTTCTTCAAAACTTTATCAAGGTATGTGCTCTGTGAAAGTGCTATTAAGCATCTCGATCTATCTCGATAGATCTTAATGCCTAATATGAAAGCAGCTTCTCCTAGGTCCTTCATTGAAAAACTCTTGTTCAAATATTCCTTCACGCTTTCCAGCATTTCTATATTGTTTCCAATCAGCAATATGTCATCCACATATAATACTAGAAACACTATAGAGCTCCCACTCACTTTCTTGTAAATACAAGCTTCTCCGTACATTTGTATAAACTCTAACACTTTGATCACCTCATCAAAGCGCTTATTCCAACTCCGAGATACTTGCACCAGTCCATAAATGGATCGTTGGAGTTTGCAAACTTCGTCAGCATACTCTGGATCAACAAAACCTTCGGGTTGCATCATATACAACTCTTCCTCAAGGAAACCGTTGAGGAACGCTGTTTTGACATCCATCTGCCAAATTTCATAGTCGAAATAAGCAGCTACTGCTAACATGATTCTAACAGACTTAAGCATCGCTATGGGTGAGAAAGTCTCATCGTAGTCAACTCCTTGAACTTGTGAAAAACCCTTTGCCACAAGTTGAGCTTTATAGACGGTGACATTACCGTCCGCGTCTGTCTTCTTCTTCAAGATCAATTTGTTCTGAATGGCCTTTCGCCCTTCAGGTAATACTTCCAAAGTCCATACTTTGTTTTCATACATGGATCCCATCTCGGATTTCATGGCCTCTAACCATTTATCGGAATCCGGGCCCATCACTGCTCTTGCATAGCTCGTAGGTTCATTGTTGTCCAACAACATGACCTCCAAGACAGGGTTGACGTACCACTCAGGGGTAGTACGCGGCCTTGTCGACCTACGAGGTTCAATAGCAGCTTGATCTGAAGCTTCATGATCATCATCATTAACTTCCTCTTCTACCGTCGTAGGTTCCACAGAAACATCTTTCTGCGCTACGCTACTTTCTTGTTGAAGTAAAGGTTCAGTAACCTCATCAAGCTCTATTTTCCTCCCACTCAATTCTTTCGAGAGAAACTCTTTCTCAAGAAATGTTCCATTCTTACGACAAACACTTTGCCTTCGTATCTGAGATGGAAGGTATACCCGACTGTCTCTTTTGGGTATCCTATGAAGACACATTTCTCTGCTTTGGGTTCCAGCTTTTGTCCGGGACTCTGAACAAACTTCGATCACCACCATACACAACTCTATACTACCGAAACGTCACCAAACCTTAAGTGTGCAGACCCTGTGGGTTCGAGAACTATGTAGACATGACCGAGACACCTCTACGGTCAATAACCAATGGCAGGACCTGGATGTCCACATTGATTCATACATATTCTACGAAGATCTTTATCGGTCGAACCTCTATGTGAAGGATTCAGTTAATCCCGTATGATGTTCCCTTTGTTCTTCGGTATGTTTCTTGCCCGAGATTCGATCGTCGGTATCACCATACCTAGTTCAACCTCGTTACTGGCAAGTCTCTTTACTCGTTCCGTAATACAAGATCTCGTAACTAACACTTAGTCACATTGCTTGCAAGGCTTATTGTGATGTTGTATTACCGAGTGGGCCCTGAGATACCTCTCCGTCACACGGAGTAACAAATCCCAGTACTGATCCATGCCAACTCAACAGACACCCTCGGAGACACCTGTAGAGCACCTTTATAGTCACCCAGTTACGTTGCGACGTTTGATACACACAAGGCACTCCTCCGATATCTGTGAGTTGCATGATCTCATGGTCATAGGAACATATACTTGACATGCAGAAAAACAGTAGCAAGAAACTGACACAATCATAAGCTACGTTTGCAGTTTGGGTCTTGTCCATCACATCATTCTCCTAATGATATGATCCCGTTATCAAATGACATCTCATGTCCATGGCTAGGAAACCTTAACCATCTTTCGATCAACGAGCTAGTTCACTAGAGACATACTAGGGACATTGTGTTTGTCTATGTGTCCACACATGTATCCATGTTTCCAATTAATACAATTATAGCATGGATAATAAATGATTATCATGAACAAGGAAATACAATAATAAACACTTTATTTATTGCCTCTACGGCATATTTCCAACAACATGGGCTATGGGAGAGTGAATACCAGCCCTTAGTGGGCTGGTGGAAGTCCACACAAAGCCCATGCGGCTAGGGAGAAAAACCCCAAAGAGAAAAAGTGGGAAAAGGAAAAAATTGGGTGAATCCTAGTCCTACTAGGATTGGAGGTGGATTCCACTTCTCCCACCTGGTTCGGCCGACTCCTAGTGGGCCAAGCCTCCTCCTCTCTTCCTCTTATATATACTGGAGGTTTTAGGGTTTTTGCACAGAATTTTCAGCCATGTGCTGCCCGTTCCTCCAGTGCATAGTTTCTCCTCTAGATCGGTTTTCTGCAGCGCTTAGGCGAAGCCCTATCGGAATAGCTCCACCACCATCGCCGGAGCGCCATGACGCTGCCGGAGAACTCTTCTTCCTCTCCGCTCCTTCTTGCTAGATCAAGACAACGGAGATCGTCATCAAGCTATACGTGTGCTGAATGCGGAGGTGCCGTATGTTCGGCGCTAGATCGGAAGGATCGTGATCAAGTTCGTGGGACGGATCGTGATCAAGTTCGCGGGACGGATCGTGATTGGATCACGGGACGCACGGCGATTTGGATCACGAAGACATTCGACTACACCAACTGCGTTTCTTAATGCTTCCCGCTTAGCGATCTACAAGGGTACATAGATCCACTCTCCCTCTCGTAGATGCTCATCACCATGGATAGATCTGCGTGTGCGTAGGAAATTTTTTGTTTCCCATGCAACGTTCCCCAACAGTCCTCCTTGATTGCCCTGACCATGATGACCGAATCCTACGCCATCGGATCCAAATCCGGCCCCTGACGCGCCTGGTCCTGAGCCACCGGGAGGGCCACCGCCAGGGTTGTTGTGTTGCTGCATGTGGTAATTCTTGAACTTCTGCATGATATGGCAATCGCCCCATGTGTGCGCTAATGGCTTACTGGGCTGGCTGTATTCCGGACAGGGCTTTTTGAGCATTTCCTCCAAATTGAAAGGAGTCCTGTTTTTATTAAAAGGCATCCTAAACTTTCCATTGCCTTTAGGAGGATTCTGACTGGTGCTTGCATTGGCCACCAGTTCTGACCCGCCATCCGGGTTTTTCCGCTTACTCTGGTTACCATTGTTCGCCGCACCCTTGCCCGGGTTATTCCTCTTACCTTGGCCGGCCTTCTCCTCATTAGAGCCTGGATCCTTTGTGTTATTAGAGTCAGCGTACTTTGTAAGAGCCGTCATGAGTTCTCCCATGTCCTGACACGTACGCTTGAGCTGGCTAAGCTTCTGTTTCAGAGGGATGAAGTGACAGTTCTTCTCTAAGATCAGCACCGCTTGAGCCGCCGTGATCTGTTCAGATGAGTGGATGATGGTCGACACCCGTCGGACCCAATGATGAGCCGACTCACTCTCCTGTTGGACGCAATGATCGAGATCTACGATGGTCATAAGTTGTTTGCAAGTCCCTTGAAAGTTTTTGATGAACCTTGCCCTTAACTCAGCCCACGAATTGATGGTATTTGGTGGCAACCCTTTTAACCATGTGCTAGCCGGACTTCAAGCATCATAATGAAGTACTTAACACACACACCGCCTCACTGACATCCAACATCTCCATGGCTAGCTCATAACTTTCGACCCAGGCCTCCGGAGGTAAATCAACAGTGTAATTCGAAACCTTGCGAGGTCCTTTGAAATCCTTCGGCAACCGTTCACTTCGTAGAGCTAGTGATAAGCATGGCACTCCCACGGCCCCGGTGGTTACTCCCACTCCTACTGACACAGAGGGCGCATGTTCTTGGTGAGCCGACGTGGCCAAAGCTGCCACCTCTTACTGGTTTCTCACCCGGTTTACGAGAGCTTGCGCATCGAGAGCCGCCTGATCGTCCCCCGGAGGTCCTTTGTGCTGATCGCTACTGGAAACCGCCGGTGACTCATAGCGCCGGCTAAAGCTCCGGCTGGGGAGGGGGGTTGCATGAACGTGGCTCTGGCTATGAGCATACTTCTCCTGCTGGGCCATCACTGTCTGAAGGTATCCAATGGCATTCCGTACCTCTTCCGCAAGAGGCGCTTCATCCGGAGTAGGGATCGTTTCAAGCCGGGTGGCCGCGGCCACCATGTTCTAAGCTGGGTTAGAATAATGACCCGCCGGTGTTGGAAAGACCACTGCCGAGGCCTGGTTTCATCGGGCCGGGTGTGGCATCGGTCGAACCGCCGGCCGGCTTCCTGGTGCATCCACTGCCCGTCCCGTTCCTGGCGTGTTGAAGAGATTCCTAGCCTCATAACATTCTGGTAAGCGGGATTGATGCCTCATTTGATGCACCGCAGCCGCCGATTGCTGTTCCAGCCCAAGGCGGAAGGAATCCGTCTTAATACGTTCTGCCTCTTCCTCCATCTGAATCTTTAGCTCAGCCATCCTCTATTGCTCCTCCGCCATCCGATCCTTGATCCTCACCATCTCTAAGTTCCGAGCAGCTTGGTTATCTGGTGTAACTTCAGTGGCCATCAGGGCCGCAAGCTCGCTCATCAGATCCATAAGAACTTGAGCCGATGGTGGCGGGTCAGCCCCCGAGGTTGCTGCTCCAGCGGCTGTGCTATTCGCACTCGGGGCCGACCCTGCCATGAACATTGCCGCATGAACCGGTGGCCCAAGATCGTCCGGCTCAGAGCGATCCAACTCAGGGTAAAGCTCGTCGTAGCCCTCGAGCCCACCGTTGTGAAGCTGGTAGATCGACTCTGTTTCCCCGCTCGAAGATTTGTCCTCTGAACAGACAAGAGTCTCCTGTGATGGAAAAGCTTCAAGATCCATACCTTGCGTGAAGCCCACAAAGACGTGCTTCCGGCCCGGGTTAACATGGGCAGGTCACACAGCACAGGCGGGTTGCACTCGCCGAACCGACTCGACAATGTCGGTGCAGATGTCTGGCCTGGGCGTAGATCCGCCAATCTTGCCGATGAAGACATGGATCCCGCCGAAATGAACCCAGAATCCATATTCTACAGAACCGGCATCAAGCCCCCAGCCAGCGTCGTCAATGTAGAGCCGGCCGCGGTGACTCTTGTTCATCCTCCCGACCACGTATCCCTCGAGCCCTGGGAGAGAGCCCTTCGAGAACTCAACACCACCGAGCGCAGGCCCCATGGTGGGCGCCAACTGTCGTGGTTTTATCACGGCAGATGTCCGGGTGAACGGACATGGATTCGAGGCCATTGCTAAGGTGATGGACTCAAAGGGGTTGATCGGGACAAATGATACAAGTTTACCCAGGTTCGGCCCCTCAAGTCGAGGTAACAGCCTACGTCCTGCTTGTGTTTGTATTGCTTGATGTATCGATTACAAGGGAGGTATTGCTTGACCTAGTTCTCGATAGCCTGATCTCTAAGTCGCCCCAGGTCTCACCTTTATACCATAGGTCAAGACCACGGGTCATACAAGTTGTAGCTGACTCTCATTACATGTCCGAGTCTATCTCTACCTTACCTTGCGTTCCTGACCAAGCCGTCTCCGGGCGGCTTACACGCCCGGGTCTTCTCTATTCGGGCCACGCTTCGGCCCATCCTGTCAAGCCGCCAAACGTCTTGGGCTCTAGTATTCACATCCCACTCTTGGATTAACATACGAGCCGCCTAGTGTGACCCGGAGCCTGTAGGGAGGGTCTTACCGTGGGGTTATACCCCCAACACTATAGATCTTGATGCCTAATATGAAAGCAACTTCTCCTAGGTCCTTCATTGAAAAACTCTTGTTCAAATATTCCTTCACACTTTCTAAAAATTATTTATTGTTTCCAATCAGCAATATGTCATCCACATATAATATTAGAAATGCTATAGAGCTCCCACTCACTTTCTTGTAAATACAAGCTTCTCCGTAAACTTGTATAAACCCGAACGCTTTGATCACCTCATCAAAGCAGAGATTCCAACTCCAAGATGCTTGCACCAGTTGTAGGATCGAAAGTAGTGCTAGAGGGGGGGAGGGGTGATTAGACTAGACCAAATAAAATCTACTTTTCCCAATTTTAATTCTTGACAGATTTTAGCATTCATAGTATGTCAAGTACACCCTACACATGCATGTCTACGAGTATAGCAGCGGAAAGTAAAGACAAGCATGCAAGTAAAGGAAGGGTAGGAAGATCAAACGCAATAGGTGACACGATGATTTTTCCCGTGGTTCCGATAGGTGGTGCTATCGTAAGCCCATGTTAATGGAGTCTTCAACCCATGGAGGGTAACAGTCGCGAGAGTCCATGGAGGGTTCCATGAAGAAGCAACCTTGACTATACCATAACAGCCTACGTCCACAGAGGACTAGCCTAACTCGGGGTAGATCTTCATGAAGTAAGCGATCTCCTTGCCCTTACAAACTTCTTGGTTCACTCCACAACACGAAGTAGGAGGCTCCCAAGCGACACCTAACCAATATAGGAGGCACCACCCTCCAAAAGGTAAAAGGCTCGATTATGTCGATGAACTCCTTGCTCTTGTGCTTCAAGATGATAGACTCCTCAACACACAATCACTCTCTCAATGATTTGGCTTAGTAGAATAGATTGATTGGGTGGAAAGCAACTTGGGGAGGCTAGAGATCAAGATTCATATGGTAGGAATGGAATGGCATGATCTCAACACATGAGTAGGTGGCTCTCTCTCAAAAAATCAGTAGGTATGAGTGGGGAACTGTTCTGAGTGCTTCTCTTGCGAGTGAGTGGTGGTGGAGGGGTATATATGTTGGAAATATGACCTAGAGGCAATAATAAATTAGTTATTATCATATTTCCTTGTTCATGATAATCGTTTATTATCCTTGCTATAATTGTATTGATCGGAGACTTAGATGCATGTGTGGATACATAGACAAAACCATGTCCCTAGTATGCCTCTAATGGACTAGCTCATTGATCAAAGATGGTTAAGGTTTCCTACCCATGGACATGAGATGTCATTTGATAACGAGATCACATCATTAGGAGAATGGTGTGATGGACAAGACCCAAACTACAAACATAGCATATGATCGTGTCAGTTTATTGCTACTGTTTTCTGCATGTCAAGTATATGTTCCTATGACCATGAGATCATGCAACTCGCTAACACCGAAGGAGTGCCTTGTGTGTATCAAACATCGCAACATAACTAGGTGACTATAACGGTACTCTATAGGTATCTCCGAGGGTGTCTGTTGAGTTGGCATGGATCGAGACTGGGATTTGTTACTCCGTGTGACGGAGAGGTATCTTGGGGCCCACTCGATAATACAACATCACAACAAGCCTTGCAAGCAACGTGACTAAGTGTTAGTCACGGGATCTTGTATTACGGAACGAGTTAAGAGACTTGCCGGTAACGAGGTTGCACTAGGTATGGAGATACCGACGATCGAATCTCGGGCAAGTAACGTACCGAAGAACAAAGGGAACATCATACGGGATTAACTGAATCCTTGACATAGAGGTTCGACCGATAAAGATCTTCATAGAATATGTAGGAACCAATATGGGCATCCAGGTCCCTATATTGGTTATTGACCATAGAGGTGTCTCGGTCATGTCTACATAGTTCTCGAACCCGCAGGGTCTGCACACTAAAGGTTCGGTGACGTTTCGGTAGTATAGAGTTATATATGGTGGTGACCGAAGGTTGTTCGGAGTCCCAGATGATATACCGGACGTCACGAGGAGCTCCGGAATGGTCCGAAGGTAAATATTGATATATAGGAAGTCCCATTTTGGTCGCCGGAAAAGTTTCGGGCTAATCGGTATTGTATCGGGAGTGCCGGTAGTGTACCGGGAGACCACCAGGAGGGGTATTTCGACCCAAGAGGCTTCATGGGCTGTGGGAGAGTAAATACCATCCTTTTGTGGGCTGGTGGAAGTCCCACACAAGGCCCATGTGTCTGGGAGAAAAAGCCCAAAGGGAAAAAGGTGGAAAAAGGCCAAAAAAAAGGAGGAATCCTAGTCCTACTAGGATTGGAGGAGGAGTCCTCCTCTCCTCCCCACTTTGGCCGACCCAAGGGTTGTATTTTTGGAAGCCAAGCCTCCTCCTCCTCTCCTCCTATATACACTAGAGGATTTTAGGGTTTTGGCACAGAATTTTCAGCCACGTGCTACCCGTTCCTCTAGTGCATAGTTTCTCCTCTAGATCGGTTTTCTGCAGTGCTTAGGCGAAGCCCTGCCGGAATAGCTCCACCACCATTGCCGCAGCACCGTCACGCTGCCATAGAACTCTTCTACCTCTCCGCTCCCTCTTGCTGGATCAAGAAGGCGGAGATCGTCATCAAGCTGTACGTGTGCTGAACGCGGAGGTGCTGTCCGTTCGGCGCTAGATCGGAAGGACCGTGATCAAGATTGCGAGACGGATCGTGACGAGATCGCGGGACGGATCATGATGAGATCGCGGGACGGATCGTGATGAGTTTGCGGGACTGATCGTGATGAGATCGCGGGACGGATCGTGATGAGTTCGCGGGACGGATCGTGATTGGATCGCTGGACGGATCGTGATGAGATCGCGGGACGCTCGGCGATTTGGATCGCGAAGACGTTCGACTACACCAACCGCGTTTCTTAACGCTTACCGCTTAGCGATCTACAAGGGTATGTAGATCCACTCCCCCTCTCGTAGATGCTCATCATCATGGATAGATCTTGCGTGTGCGTAGGAATTTTTTTGTTTCCCATGCAACGTTCCCCAACAGTGGCATCATGAGCTAGGTCTATGTGTAGATGAGATCTCGAGTAGAACACAAAAGGTTTGTGGGCGTTGATGCTTAGATTGCTTCCTGCCTTGGTCGGATTTTGGTTCAGCGGTATTGTGAGATGAAGCGGCCCGGACCAACATTACTCGTACGCTTATGAGAGACCGGTTCCCTCGACCGCAACTTGTTGCATAGATGGCTTGCGGGTGCCAGTTTCTCTCACTTTAGTTGGATCGGATTCGACAAAGGAGGTCCTTGAGAAGGTTGAAAAGCAACTAGTGTATCACCATTGTGGTTTTTGCGTAGATGAGAATTTTTCTTGCTAGATACCCGTAGCAGCCACGTAAAACATGCAACAACAATTAGAGGACGTCTAACTTGTTTGTGCAGGGTATGTTGTGATGTGATATGGCCAATTACATGATGTGATATATGTGATGTATGAGATGATCATGTGATGTATAGATTATCACGACTTGCATGTCGATGAGTATGGCAACCGGCTGGAGCCATAGGGTTGTCTTTAATTATTGTATGACCTGCGTGTGAATCATTAAGCACTATGTAATGCTTTACTTTATCGCTAAATAGTGGCAATAGTAGTAGAAGCATGGTGTGCGCGACAACCCCGATGGTGACACGTTGATGGAGATCAAGATGATGGAGATCATGGTGTCATGCCGGTGCTTTCATGATGGAGATCAAAAGCACAAGTTCATGGCCATATCATGTCACTTATGATTTGCATGTGATGTTAATCCTATTATGCACCTTGTCTTGCTTAGGACAACGGTAGCATTATAAGGTGATCCCTCACTTAATTTCAAGATAAATTATGTTCTCCTCGAGTGTGCACCATTGCGAAAGTTCTTCGTGTCGAGACACCACGTGATGATCGGGTGTGATAGACTCTACGTTCACATACAACGGGTGCAAGCCAGTGTTGCACATGCAGAACACTCGGGTTAAACTTGACGAGCCTAGCATGTACAGACATGGCCTCGGAACACAAGAGACCGAAAGGTCAAACATGAGTCATATAGTAGATATGATCAACATGATGATGTTCACCATTGTAACCACCTCAACTCACGTGATGATTGGACTTGAGTTGGTGAATTTGGATCATGTATCACTCGAATGACCGGAGGGATGTCAATTTGAGTGGGAGTTCTTAAGTAATATGATTAATTGAACTCATTATCATGAACATAGTCAGTAGTGTCTTTGCAAATTATGTTGTAGATTACTTGCTCGCGCTGTAGCTCCCTTGAATTTTTATATGTTCCTAGAGAAATAGAGTTGAAAGATCATGGTAGCAATATTGCGGACTGGCTCCGTGATCTGAGGATTGTCCTCGTTGCTGCATAGAAGGCTTATGTCCTTAATGCACCGCTCGGTGCGCCAACCCCTCTAGCGTCATATGTAGATGTTGTGAACATCTGACAGGCACGTTCTGATGACTACTTGATAGTTTAGTGTGTCATGCATTACGTCTTAGAATTGAGGCTCCGAAACGTTTTGAACGTCACGGAACTTATGAGATGTTCTAAGAGCTGAAATTAGGATCTCAGGCTCGTGCCCGTGTTGTGAGATATGAGATCTCCAACAAGATTCTTTGCCTGTAATATGAAAGAGAATAGCTCAATCGTTGAGCATGTGCTCAGATTGTCTGGGTGCTACAATCGCTTGAATCGAGTTGGAGTTGATCTTCCAGATAAGATAGTGATTGGTATAGTTCTCCAAGTCACTGTCACTAAGCTACTAGAACTTGTTGATGAACTATAAAATGCGAGGGATAGAAATAATGATCCCTGAGCTATTCGCGATGTTTGACACCGCGAAGGTAGAAATCAAGAAGGAGCGTCAAGTGTTGATGGTTAGTCAAACCACTAGTTTCGAGAAGGGCAAGAGCAAGGAGGGAAACTTCATGGATAGCAAGTCAGTTGCTGCTCCAGTGAAGCAACCCAAAGTTGAACTCAAATCCGAGACTAAGTGCTTCGATTATGAGGAGAGCATTCACTGAAGCGGAACAACCCTAGATACTTGGTAGATAAGAAGGCTGGCAACGTCAACAGAAGTATATTTGATATACGTGTTATTGATGTGTACCTTGCTAATACTCCTAGTAGCACCTGGGTATTGGATACCGGTTCGGTTGCTAAATGTTAGTAACTCGAAATAAAAGCTACGAAATAAACAGAGAACTAGCTAAGGGTGAGGTGACGATGTGTGTTGGAAGTGTTTCCAAGGTTGATGTGATCGACATCGCACGCTCTCTCTACCTTCGGGATTAGTGACAAACCTAAATAAATGTTATTTGGTGTTTTGCGTTGAGCATGAACGTGATTAGATCGTGTTTATTGCAACACGGTTATTCATTTAAGTTAGAGAATAATGGTTATTCTGTTTACATGAATAACACCTTCAATGGTCATGCACCCAGTGAGAATGGTTTGTTGAATCTTGATCATAGTAATACACATGTTCATAACACTGATGCCAAAAGATACAAAGTTAATAATAATAGTACCACATACTTGTGGCACTGCCGCTAAATGTCATATTGGTATAAAACGCATGAAGAAACTCCATGCTGATGGATCTTTGGACTCATTCGATTTCGAATCGGTTGAGACATGCGAACCATGCCTCTTGGTCAAAATGACTAAGGACCCCATTTTCTGTTTTGATGAAGCGGGCAAGTGATTTATTGGAAATGATACATGTTGATGTATGCAATCCAATGAGTCTTGTAGCGTGCGGTGGATATCATTATTTTCTTACCTTCACTGATGATTTGAGTAGATATAGTGTATATTTACTTAATGAAACACAAGTCTGAATCGTTTGAAAGGTTCAAGCAAATTCAGAGTGAAGTCTAAGATCACCGTGACAAGAAGATAAAAATGTTTGCGATATGATCATGGAGGTGAATATCTGAGTTACGAGTTTGGCTTACAACTTTAGAGAATGTGAAAGTTGTTTCACAACTCACGCCACCTGGAACAACGTAGTGTGATGGTGTGTCCGAACGTCATAGTCGTGCTCTATTGGATATGGTGCATGCTATGATGTCTATTATCGTTTTGTTACTATAATTTTGGGGTTATGCATTAGAGACAACTACATTCACTTTAAAATAGGGCACCATCTAAATCCATTGAGATGACACCGTGTGAATTATGGTTTGATAGAAACCTAAGCTGTCATTTCTTAATGTTTGGGGCTGCGACGCTTGTGTGGAAAATGTTTTCACCTAATGAGCTCGAACCCAAAGCAGACAAATGCATCTTCATAGAATACCCTAAGAACAGTTGGATGAACCTTCTATCTCGGATCCAACCATAAAATGTTTATTGCTAAAACTGGGTCCTTTCTCGAGGAAAAGTTGCTCTTGAAAGAATTGAGTGGGAGGAAGGTAGAACTTGATGAGGTTATTGAACCTCTGTTTCAACCAGAGAGTAGCGCAGCGCAGGAAGTTGTTTCTGTGAAGCCTATGTTAGTTGAAGGGAAGTTAATGATGATGATCATGAAGCTTCACATCAAGTTACTATCGAACTTCGTAGGTTGACAAGGACGTGTACTGCTCCTGAGCGGTACGACAACCCTGTCTTGGAGGTCATGTTGTTGGACAACGATGAACCTACGAAATATGGAGAAGCGATGATGGGCCCAAAAACCAACAAATGGTTAGAGGCCATGAAATCCGGGAAAGGATCCATGTATGAAAACCAAGTATGACTTTGGTGGACTTGCTCCTTGGACGGTAGGTCATTAAGTACAAATGGATCTTTAAAATGAAGACAGACGCTGATGGTAAATGTCACCATTTGTAAAGCTCGACTTGTTGCAAAGAAGTTTACGACAAGTTCAAGGAGTTGACTGTGATGAGACTTTCTCACTCATAGCGATGCTAAAGTCTGTTGAAACTACGTTAGCAGTTGCTGCACTTTCAATTATGAAACCTGGCAGATGGATGTCAAAACATCGTTTCCTTAACGGTTTACTTGAGGAAAGGTTGTATGTGATACAACCAGAAGGTTTTATCAGTCCTAAGAATGCTAAAAGGTGTGCAAGCTTCAGTGATTCTTCTATGAACTGAAGCAAGCATCTCGGAGTTGGAATATACACTTTTATGAGGTGATCAAAGTTTTTGAGTGTATACAAAGTTTACGAGAAACTTGTATTTACAATAAAGTGAGTGGGAGCGCTGTAGAGTTTCTGATAAGCATATGTGGTTGACATATTGTTGATCGGAAATAATATATAATTTCTGGAAAGCATAAAGGGTTGTTTGAAAAGAGTTTTTCAAAGGAAGACCTGGATAAAGCTACCTAATTGTTGAGCATCAAGATCTATAGAGGTAAATCAAGATACTTGATGAGACTTTCAATGAGTACATACCTTGACAAGATTTTGAAAGAGTTCAGAATGGATCAGTCAGAGAAAGAGTTCTCGCCTGATTTGTAAGGTATAAAGTTGAGTAAGACTCAATGCCAAGTGACTGCAGAAGATAGAGAAAAGATGAGTGTCATGCCCTATGCTTCAGCCATAGGCCCTATCATGTATGCAATGCTGTGCACAAGACCCGATGTCAGCCTTGCCATAAGTATGGCCGGAAGGTTTCAAAGTGATCCTAGAATGGAGCACTGGACAGCGGTCAAGATTATCCTTAGTAACTAAAAGACTAAGGAGATGTTTCTCGATTATGGAGGTGATAAAGAGTTCGTCATAAAGATTTACGTCGATGCAAGCTTTAACACCAATCCGGATGACCCGTAGTAGCAATCTGGATACATATAGTGTAGCAGCCATTTGGAATAGTACCAAGTGGAGCGTGGTAGCAGTGTTTACAGTTTGACATAGAGATTTGCAAAGTACATACGGATCTGAATGTCGCAGACCCGTTGACTATAAGACCTCTCTCACATGCAAAGCATGATCGAGCCCCAGAACTCATTGGGTGTTAGATTCATAACAATGCGTATCACATGGTGATGTGAACTAGATTATTGACTCTAGTGCAAGTGGGAGACTGTTGGAAATATGCCCTAGAGGCAATAATAAATTAGTTATTATCATATTTCCTTGTTCATGATAATCGTTTATTATCCATGCTATAATTGTATTGATCGGAGACTTAGATGCATGTGTGGATACATAGACAAAACCATGTCCCTAGTATGCCTCTAATGGACTAGCTCGTTGATCAAAGATGGTTAAGGTTTCCTAGCCATGGACATGAGATGTCATTTGATAATGGGATCACATCATTAGGAGACTGTTGTGATGGACAAGACCCAAACTACAAACGTAGCATATGATCGTGTCAGTTTATTGCTACTGTTTTCTGCATGTCAAGTATATGTTCCTATGACCATGAGATCATGCAACTCACTGACACCGGAGGAGTGCCTTGTGTGTATCAAACATCGCAACGTAACTGGGTGACTATAAAGGTACTCAACAGGTATCTCCGAGGGTGTCTGTTGAGTTGGCATGGATCAAGACTGGGATTTGTTACTCCGTGTGACGGAGAGGTATCTCGGGGCCCACTCGGTAATACAACATCACAACAAGCCTTGCAAGCAATGTGACTAGGTGTTAGTCACGGGATCTTGTATTACGGAATGAGTAAAGAGACTTGCCGGTAACGAGGTTGAACTAGGTATGGAGATACCGACGATCGAATCTCGGGCAAGTAACATACCGAAGAACAAAGGGAACATCATACGGGATTAACTGAATCCTTGACATAGAGGGTCGACCGATAAAGATATTCGTAGAATATGTAGGAACCAATATGGGCATCCAGGTCCCGCTATTGGTTATTGACTGTAGAGGTGTCTCGGTCATGACTATAGTTTTGGGGTCTGCACACTTAAGGTTCGATGACATTTCGGTAGTATAGAGTTATGTACGGCGGTGACCGAAGGTTGTTAGGAGTCTCGGATGATATCCCAGACGTCAAAAGGTGGAAAAAGGCCAAAAAAAGGAGGAATCCTAGTCCTACTAGGATTGGAGGAGGAGTCCTCCTCTCCTGCCCACTTTGGCCGACCCAAGGGCTGGCTTTTTGGCAGCCAAGCCTCCTCCTCCTCTCCTCCTATATATACTAGAGAATTTTAGGGTTTTGGCACAGAATTTTCAGCCACGTGCTACCTGTTCCTCTAGTGCATAGTTTCTCCTCTAGATTGGTTTTCTGCAGTGCTTAGGCAAAGCCCTGCCGGAATAGCTCCACCACCATCGCCGCAGCGCTGTCACGCTGCAGGAGAACTCTTCTACCTCTCCGCTCCCTCTTGCTGGATCAAGAAGGTGGAGATCGTCATCAAGCTGTACGTGTGCTGAACCCGGAGGTGCCGTCCGTTCGGCGCTAGATCGGAAGGACCGTGATCAAGATTGCGAGACGGATCGTGACGAGATCGCGGGACGGATCGTGATGAGATCGCGGGACAGATCATGATGAGTTCGCGGTACGGATCGTGATGAGATCGCGGGACGGATCGTGATGAGTTCGCGGGACGGATCGTGATTGGATCGCGGGACGGATCATGATTGGATCGCGGGACGGATCGTGATGAGATCGCGGGACGCTCGGTGATTTGGATCGCGAAGACGTTCGACTACACCAACCGCGTTTCTTAACGCTTCCCGCTTAGCGATCTACAGGGGTATGTAGATCCACTCTCCCTCTCGTAGATGCTCATCATCATGGATAGATCTTACGTGTGCGTAGGGAATTTTTTGTTTCCCATGCAACGTTCCCCAACAATATAGGCATCTCCAAAAATCCAACCATTACACACATAATGACCAACTCGATGACACCGATGTGTTAATCTCGGTGGTACCGAAGTGACCAAAAGGTGGAAACTTTTGAATCTCGGTGAGACCGATATGGGAAATTCGGTTGCATCGATTGGGTGACCAACAGTCAGATTGCCCAATCTCGGCGATGCCGATCCAACAATCTTGGAGGGAACGATATTGTGAATTTGCGTAACAAAAAGTTGGCAGCCTAACTCGGTGGCACCGAATGCAGAATCGGATGCATCGAAGAGCTAGGGTTTGGCTGAGTCTGTCTAGGGTTTGGAATCTGTGGCACCGAGTGGAAAATGTTGGTTGCACTGATTTTGAATATTTGGCTTTGAACAGACTTTTCTGGAAGAGCTTGTGGGTATATGTGGTGACTATCACTTGTGCACGTATGAGCATTTTGTTCACCAACAAAACTTTACCCCCTTTTAATAGTATTGGCTTTCCTATGGACTCAAGGTGATTTCTCACAAATGTAAAATGTAGAGTCCTTTGCTTGAAGCTTTGCCAATCTATTTCCTAGTATCTTGGGTATTCCACAATCCTTATGCCAACCCATCATTGAACTTTCCTGAAACATACTTAGTGGAAACATTAGTTCAACGACATATATGTTGTTATTAATTACCAAAACCACCAAGGGAGCAAATGTGCTTTCAATCTCCCCCTTTTTGGTAATTGATGACAACATATAGATCAAAGCTTCAACATATGATATAATCAATGAATATAATCATCGCTTTGAGAAGTATGTGATAAGCAAGAGCTCCCCCTAAATTTGTTCATTATTTTTGAAGTTTGCTTTTGAATTCAAATGCACCTTCGATTAGGTACATGTGGCACTTCGTCCATGTCACATACAACTTGGTGGTGTGCGAGAGTAATAAGAGTTAACAACATAGCACAACACATCAAGTAAAGTGAGTGATCATCACATAATAATCAGAAGATAGGAAATAGTAGCAACACACATTAAAGCATATGATGAAATACACAAAAAGTATCTCTCATCAAACCAAAGAACCAAATGTTTTGTAAAACCAGCAAAATGAAAACAGACTCTCTCTCACTCGAAGCCTAAGATCTATATACAACTTCTCCCCTTTTGGCAACAAGTTACAAAAAAGCTCGAAGAGATATAGCTAATCGTTCTTTTGTGGCTGATGTCCTCCGGTAGTCGATGTCGGAGTCGAGAGAACTGCGTTGGCGAAGACCTCCGCTGAAGTCCTAGATGGAGTTGGTGTAGACATGGGAGGCACTAGAGCTGATGGAGCTGATGTCACTGTGGCTGGAGCAAAAGATGAAGGCCTCATCTCTAGAGCTGGCACTGTAGGTGTCCTGGCCTTAGTAGTGAACTGGGCAGTCGTCCTGATAGGTGCACCATCCTCCTCCTCATCAGATGTCTCAGACTATGAAGAGGTGTGACGGATTGGGGCTTCATCAACTTCCTTCTTGAGCTCATTGACTGTCTTAGTCAGCCCATCAACCTTGTCATTTAGAGTTTTCACTCTATCCTCAATGATATTCACAAGGCTCTCGTGAGTGTCCATGATGGTCTTGATGTCTTTCTTCATATCCATGACAGTGGTGATCAAGAGACCCATCTGCTCGTTCCTGGACCTGGGGACCTGAGCACTAGTGGCTCGAGATGCCTCTACCTCTGCCTCAGCTTGTGCCTGAGCTACAACTGATGTGGGATGGTCTAGGTATATCACCACAACATTGTCCTCTAGATCTGGCTGAAGTAGCAAGTGTGGACTATCCAGAGCAAATATGTGCTTCTCAATCCTAGAATTGTTAAGCATCTGAATATAGGGTGCATAGCAGCATGAGCACTTCTGATCAGCAGCAACCCTCTTCACAATCTCTACTATCAAGTCCATCACTCGAATCTTGGTGTGATGATCAAGATGGATGAGCATGTTGATGGAGTATCCACAAATCATCTTCTCATCTCCAGACTTGGGCATCAAGGTATGCCTCAGGATGGTATTCATGATATGGAGGCCTGGCTGGAGGAAGAAATGGATCCTAACTTGTGAGATTGCACTTTATCTGCAGAGATAGGATTATACATATCCTTCATAGCATTGTGACTCTCCTTGGATTCCGAGTAGAAATCCAAATCACCATCCTCAACCTCAGGGAGTCCTAAGATGGTAGCTTACTCATCAACATAAGATTCATATCTTGCTCCTTCAATCATCCAAACAATCTTGCCATCTCCATAAAAATGAGCAGTGGAATATAACTGCATGATCATTTCATCATTCCAAGCAGTGAACTCCTTCCCAACAAACTTGTTAAGATCAATGCAGTGGAAGTTATCTTGGACACATGGGAAATAGTCCACATTATCTTTGATGTACTGCCAGTCAACATATCTCATGTCACTGACTGCAGGACTCTTGTCAAGCAAAACTGTCTCATAAAAGTCTTACTGCTCCTTGGTATAAAACCTGTAGTCCACAATAGTCTTCCTTCTCTGGGCATATGGATCAATAGATCTCCATGCCCTCAACTCTGAATCCTTCCTCTTCTTCATATCCTCAACTACTAGGTAGCTGGCATCATGTACATGAAGGTGAGGTCTGAGCTTCATCAGAACTGACATAGCATCTTCATCATCATCTACTTCTCTGAAAGTGGACTTCTTGTTCTTCTCAGAAGCAGGGATATCTCTGGTAGCCCTCTTGGACTTCTGTGCAACAGATTTCTTGGATGCAGTCTTTGTGCTCTTGGAGGGACCAGGCTTAGGCATAGCATTAGCCAAAAGTTTTTTAGCCTTCTTCTTAGGAGGGGCCTGAGCAGCAGGTTCCTCCTTTTCCTCCTCTTCATCAGCAGCACCAACAGCCTCCTCTGGATCCTCATACATAGAGGTAGGCCTGCCCATCACACAGATGATCCTCTTCCTGGCTGTCTTCTTTTCTCCTGCCTTCTTAGGCAAAGCTTTCCTTGGGACCTCGAAAGATATAGTTTCCCTAGCACTCTCATGTGCTTTGAAGGTCTCTGCAGGTGCCTAAATTTTGCTGACCACCCTCCTAGATGAGGTGGCCTTAGTGGCAGATTTCCTTGTAGCTTTCTCTTGCTTCTTAGCAAGAACTTCCTTTGGGACAAAATCAAAATCTTCTTATTCTGAGTTGAGTCTCTTCCTTGTCCTAGTGGTAGCTTTAGGCAACCCATGAGAACTGTGAGTGCCTGGTTCTATGGAAGAACTAGATTCAGGACTAGTGCCTGAACTCATCTCAACGTTCTGCTCCTGCAAATTCTGACTATCTTCTGAGCCTGACATGTCTGACCCTGTGAATAGAGTATAGAGGAGTGGAATAGGATAAGTCATCACAAAATACAGAAATTATTGAAAGTTTGAACTAAGAATTTCCAAAGTTTTGCATTCTGTCAAGTGTATTTCGGTACAACTGAGGCAAATTTTTCGGTCACACCAATACAAACATCCTTCTTTCCAGGAACTTGGCACCAATTTTGATTGGACCGAAAATGAGCACTTGGTTCCACCAAGGTGTTCCCAGTGTGGCAAAAAAGAGAATCGGTGACACCAATTTTTTTCACATCGGTTCTACCGAGATACAGGAGGCGGATGGCAAAACCCTAAAAATTCGTCGTTCGCTATCCTATGGATTTTTCTTTTGGATAGAAAGATTTCAAACTATGGCAAGACTAGGAATTAACCCTAATGCGCATGAATCGGACATTGGAGCGCGAGAGGGGGCCGAATCCATACCCTAATGCGGCAATGGATCCACTACGGTAGTGACGTTGGAGAAGAAAACGTGACGACGTCGATTCCTAGCGGCGGAGGCGTTCGGGGAGGCAAGGCGATGACCAGGGGCCTTCGGGGCGGCAACTAGGGTTATGGAGGCGCGACCTTTGAAGAATGAATTTCAAAACATCAGGGTCCACCGAATATATACCCATCGCTGTCGGTGACACCAAGTTGATATTTTCAGTGTCACCGAGTTTCTCAACTGTCAGCTGACAGGGAAACTTGGTGTAACTGAGAATATGAAATCGGTATGACCGAGATAGAAAACTAGATCAACCCTAGGAATTCGGTGAGACCGAGAATTTGGAGTTGGTTCCACCGAGATGCACTTGGGAGGTTTTAATGGTCAGTCCTTGACGATACGGAACTCCGGGTGCTCCTCACACAGAGAGACCGAGAAGTACTTGTTCAAATTTTGTGATGCAGCATGAATAGAATATGAGGTGAGAAAAGATAGATAGCTAAAGGAGTGGTCCTAGGCATTCTTGTATATCCAATTGGCAAAAGAAAATCAAAAGTCATGATATTTTGACATCCATCTGCCTAATTTCATAATCGAAAAATGCATATATTGCTAACATGATTTTGACGGACTTAAGCATCGCTACGGGTGAGAAAGTTTCATCGTAGTCAACTCCTTGAACTTGTGAACAATCTTTTGCCACAAGTCGAGCTTTATAGACGGTGACATTACCGTCCGCGTCCGTCTTATTCTTAAAGATCCATTTATTCTGAATGGCCTTTCTCCATTCTGATATCACTTCCAAAGTCCATACTTTGTTTTCATACATGGATCCCATCTTGGATTTCATGGTCTCTAACCATTTGTTAGAATCCTGGCCCACCATCGCTTCTCCATAGCTTGTAAGTTCATCGTTGTCCAATAACATGACTTCCAAGATATGATTACCGTACCATTCAAGAGCAGTATGTGTCCTCGTCGACCTACGAGGCTCGATAGTAACTTGATCTGAAGCTTCATGATCACCATCATCAGCTTCCTCTTCAACCAATGTAGGCTCCACAGATACATCTTTCTGCGATGTGCTACTCTCTGGTTGAAGCAAAGGTTCAACAACCTCATCAAATTCTATCTTCCCCCCACTCAATACTTTCGAGAGAAACTCTTTCTCGAGAAATGACCCATTCTTAGCGACAAACACTTTCCTTTCATATCTGAGATAGAAGGTATACCCAACCGTCTCTTTTGGGTATCCTATGAAGACGCATTTCTCCGCTTTGGTTCCAGCTTTTCTAGCTGAAGCTTTTTGACATAAGCATCGCATCCCCAAACTTTAATAAATGACAACTTTGGTTTCTTGACAAACCACAATTCATACGACATCGTGTCAACGGATTTCGATGGTGCCCTATTTAAAGTGAATGCATCTGTCTCTAATGCATAGCCCCAAAACGATAGTGGCAAATCGGCAAGAAACATCATAGAACGCACCATATGCAATAAGGTTCGATTACGGCATTCGGACACACCATTACGCTATGGTGTTCCAAACAGTGTCAATTGTGAGACAATTCCACACTGTCTTAAGTGATTGCCAAACTCATAACTCAGATATTTTCCTCCTCGATCAGATCATAGGAATTTAATCTTCTTGTTACGACAATTCTCAACTTCACTCTGAAATTCCTTGAACTTTTCAAACATTTTAGACTTGTATTTCATTAAGTGAATATACCCATATGTACTTAAGTCACCGGTGAAGGTGAGAAAGTAACGATATCCACCGCGCGCCTCAATGCTCATCGGACCGCACACATCAGTATGTATGATTTCTAGCAAGTCACTTGCCCATTCCATTGTTCCAGAGAACGGGGTCTTAGTCATCTTACCCATGAGGCATGGTTCACATGTGTCAAGTGGTTCAAAATCAAGTGACTCCAAAAGTCCATCAGCATGGAGCTTCTTCATGTGTTTTACACCAATATGACCTAAGCGGCAATGCCACAAGAAAGTGGTACTATCATTATCTACTCTACATCTTTTGGCATCAGTATTATGAACATGTGTATCATCACTATCGAGATTCAATAAGAATAAACCCCTCACATTAGGTGCATGGCCATAAAATATATTACCCATATAAATAGAACAACAATTATTCTCTAATTTAAATGAGTAACCGTCTCGCATTAAACAAGATCCATATATAATGTTCATGCTCAACGCAGACACTAAATAACAATTATTCAGGTTCATCACTAATCCCGATGGTAATCGAAGAGCGAGCGTGCCGTCGGCGATCACATCAACCTTGAAACCATTTCTGACGTGGATTTGTCACGACAGATGTCCGAGTGAACGGACTTAGGTTCGGGACACAAGCACAACTAAGTGGCAGCTTGAAGGGGTTGGTCGGAATCAAGAGACACAAGTTTACCCAGGTTCGGCCCCTCGAGATGAGGTAAAAGCTTATGTCCTGCTTGTCTGATATTGAAGATGAAGAAGATCTATCGGTTACAAGGGTGCTATTTGGCTACGTCTAATCACGAGAGCCTCTAATATATCTATCTCTAATCTCTTGTGTCTGTTTAAACTTGTGGACTTGTGAACCTGTCTTTCTAGGGCTGCTCTACCCCTCCGTATATAAGTGGAGAGGGTAGGTTTACAAATAGAGTCTTACTCCCAGTAGGACTAGGACTAGTCTTTCACGAATCCTACTCCGGGTCTTGTTTCTCTTGTAAGAGAATCCTCTCTCCTTTGGGCCTTCTCTTGTGATCCGCCTGGCTCCGGCTTACACGCCGGGTCTTGGGCCTGGTCGTCCTACGACCCGCCTGCCGGGTCATCAATAAAACGCCATGTCTTGACGGTAACCTCCTGAAATAGGAAAAGTAAATATGTTAAGTGGCTGACTTGCTCCTTTGGACGGCTTATGAAGTGGTTCCTTAGAAATCCGGGTCTTTTCTGCATATGGATGAGTCATCTTGAAAATCGTCTTGCTTGTCAGTGTCCTTTGAAAAATATTGGGAATAGAACATCCGTATGCCATTGAGTCGGCCTCCAAAACTTTGGCTTAATGAAAATTTTGAAAATAAGAAACCCTCATAACTTAGATCCGGACTTCCATTGTTGTGAAGCAGGGCGGCTTATATAAACTCTGGCGGGTTATGAACTTTTGATAACGTCAGGTCATGAATGTTGGTGACGCCGGATCTAACAACTGAACTCCATAATTAACATCTTGAAAATTCTCCTCAAAGTTTTTGATATGTCCATATTACCTGTATCCCCCAAGCTTTGAGATTATCCATGATAACTTGATGCTTTGCAATAATATCTGTGATTGTGTAGCCCCCAAGTACCATGTTGTCTTGCCTGCAGCAGCGTGGGACTTTGTAACTGTCTTATACTTTACGAAGCTTTAACTGGTGCAGCCGTCAAGGGCCAGCTCATCAATATGTTATGGGCCGAGTCTTCAATTTGAACCATAAAATCTGTTTGAACAGCTGAATACTATAGCCCCCAAGTGTCGGATCAGTAAGAATTACTGGGCTGGGACATACAAAAATATAGAAAGTCTGGCTCATCTCCTTGATACAACATGATCTGTTGACCATGCAATGATTTGAAAAGCAAGTTGCATTAGCCCCCAAGTGTCGTGGTGCGTGCTTGCAGCGACATGGGACTTGCATATTTAATATGAACTCGACTTGAATAGTGTAGCCCCCAAGGGCCAGGCTGCACGCCTGCGGTGACTTGCAAACTTTAGCAATTTTGATCTAAACAGTGTAGCCCCCAAGTGCCGAGTCGCACGCCTGCGGCGACTTGGGACTGTGTGATAATAACCCATAATAATGCACCTCAGAAGTTCTCTTGAACTGATATTGATCTGATTTGAAAGAGTCCTTGATCGTGGCTGTAATACAACCCGAAATGAATATCCTGGAATAATTCCTTTGTCTTTGACATGAAATCCCTGCTCATGGTTGCAGTGCAACCCAGCAAATATATATTTGATGAATCCATGAGTGTTGTAGATTACTACAGAGCACAATTGAAGAAATCCGAGAACCGGTCAATTAGATGACACAGCATTATATCTGATAGGGCGGCTCTTCAAGAATAATCAACTTTCCAATCTGGCTTGATAAAACCCCAATCACTTAATACTGGTTATGATAAACCATGATGAAGATCCAACCATTTTGGCTATCAAATATCTATTTGTTCCTGCAGAAGTTCTTTCATCATACTTAACGATGACTCGTCTTAAGAGACAAGACCTGCAAAAATAAACAAGACAGGATATATTCTGCATTGTTGTAAGAGCGGCTTGAAAAAGCATAACCCAGAGATGTTAAAATCTTTCATAGCCTTGCTTCTTCTTTCATAATCTTGCTCTGACCCGACTTGATGAGCTGGCATGACATGTGAATATGATGCAATGTATGATGCTATGTATGATGTTTTTGCTTTTTCAATAACTCATGTGCCGGTTATTCTGGGTGGACTCGCTACTAGAACTCCTTAACAGTACAGGGTCTCTATCGAGATTGGTCGTCAATTTCTTTGAATGGCTTAGGGTATAAGCGAGATTAACTGATAGGATCGTAACGTCCCAGAAAGAGATGCGGCAAGGCATGAGTACCCTGGTAGCCCATAAATTGCCTCTCACGTGACATAAATCCGTCGTTTTAACCTTAAACAGTGGAGGGTCTTTAAAAGATTAACTGTCTAAGAGTACGAAACGGTCCACATAGCGGAGAGTCGGCAGTAGATGAGAGAGTTTATCGCCGCTTTCCGTAAGCCGGCCCTCACGTTAGAAGAACCGCCAGTTTAACCTTAACCAGTACAGGGTCTCTATCGAGATTGGCCGTCAATTTCTTTGAACCGGCTCAGGGTCTCCAGGCGAGATTAACTAGTAAGAGTTCAGCAGGTCACATAGCGGAGCAACATCAACTTACAGGCATGTTTAACTCGAACTTGCAGTGGCTTAAGAGCTGATCAAGAGGGTATGTAAGCTAAACCTGCTGGGTTGGAAGCCCCCAAATGACCTTGTTGACAGAGTCAACGTTTTGGCTTAAGAGCTGATCAATAGGGTCTGATAAGCTAAACCCGGTGGGTTAGAAGCCCTCTAGATGACCTGTTCACAGAGTCAACTTTTTGGCTTAAGAGCCGATCAATAGGGTCTGATAAGCTAAGCCCGGTGGGTTGGAAGCCCCTTGGATGACCTGTTGATGGAGTCAACTTTTTGGCTGAAGAGCCGATCAATATGGTATGATAAGATAAACCCGGCGGATTAGAAGCCCCTGGATGACCTTGTTGATGATATCAACTTGCGCACCATCTTGTAAGTCGCCATCTTATAAGCCGCCATCTTTTATGAAGAAACGACAGAAGCTCCAAATGACTTTATGATGATCCAGTAAATCCAGGCACCCATGTTTGAATGGTGCATCATGGCGGTTCATCCTCTTGGGCAACTTTTAATGTTCCACCAATAATGTAATAGCCCCTAGGATTGGGTTTTCTCTTGCAAAGACTCGGGGTTCTCTTTGAAAAACGACCAAATCTATCTTGCCGTGTCTATAGCCCTCGAGTCTTAAGTTGACTTGAAAAGGCGGCTTGAGAATCTCCACTGAAAGTTGAGGTTGATCATGGCGGGTTATAGATGATCCCGTATGATTTGTTTCAATAATCCTATCGATGGTTCGTCCCGGCTGGTTGTTGAAGTTAACCAAACTGCAATGGTGGCGACTTGTGTGCCTGTCTATCGGGCAACTCGTATAGACGAACACTACACCGGTATGTTGTAGATCAGACTACGGGCGGCTTCTTGCGCACGTCCATCGGGCGGCTCGTATAGGCAAGCACTGCACCGATATGTTGATGTAGATCAAACTATGGGCGGTGTCTTGCAGGCGTCCGTTGGGCGTCTCATATAAGTGAGTCTGGCACTATTATGCCAATATAGACTGGACCGCCGGGCGGCGATTCAAAAACGTCCATTGGGTGGCTCGTACTGGTAAATGCGGCCCCTGGCGTGTTGATGTAGACGTAGAAGTCAGCCGCGGCGTTTGAAGATGGCATGGTTGCGAGAGACAACCGCGGCATTGTAAGTCGGTGCGGTCGCGAGAAACGGCCGTGCGTTGTCAGCCGGCGCAAACGGTGAGTCGCCCGTGACGTTGAAAACCAGCATGGACGGCGAGTTGCCATGGCGTTGAAAACCAGCATGGACGGCGAGTCGCCGTGGCATTGTTAAGCCGGCGCGGTCGGTGAGTCGGCCGTGGAGTTGTTGGTGAAAACCATACCGCGGGTGCGTTCTCTTGCCGCGTCCATTGGGCGGCTCATATCAGCGGGTGAGCGCGCGTGGTACCAGCGAATTGATGTAGACCGGACCGCAAGGCGGCAACTCATTAGCGTCCATTGAGCAACGCGACACAGATGAACACCAATATAGAATGATGCTAGTGTGAACTCCAACTCCATGGTATAATGCCAGATGTATAATTGTCCTGCGTAAAAATATTGCATGGCCGAGTAATTGTTCTTCAAAGGAATTAATATGTATTAATGAAATAGATAGGGTGGATATCACCTGATGCATTTGGTCGACGAATAATCTGCGCTAGCCAAAAATTAATTGAGATATGTAGGGACCCAACAACAACGTGGATGCGCCAGTATTTTTAGTCTTCATGGGATACCAGTAATAGTTGATTTCCCCACCACGTGATCTCCCCATAATTTTCTTCTTGGAACATTGAACCATACATGGTCTGTACGTCGCCTGGCCTATCAGCAACAACATCGGTTGATTTCCTCGAGTCCTTTAGCAGTACACAACAGCTGCGTATGATACATGAGGGAGCAGGCGTGCGAGAGCAACCAAAACAATAGCGGAGGCAGGTGAGGTGGCGCAAGCTTTGAGGAATCAACAATTCCAGCTACGTAGCGCCAGGCATGCAGCGGCGTAGGAGCAACGGAGGTGTAGTGAGCCGGCACAGAGGCCAAGGCATGGGAGCGGCTGGCGTGCAAAACACGTCGGGTTTGAGCAGTACGCGGAATGGCATGGTGCACGGAGTGGCACATCGAGCCGGCATGTAGGTACGCAGACGCGGATCCAACGCGGGCACAGGCGTGTGCGAAGGTGGTCGAAACGGGGCAGACATGGCGGCTGCAGCAGGCGAGGCAAAGCCGACCCAGAGTCGAAGTCGCCATGGTGGAGGCGGGCCACATCGGCTCGTCGAGGTGGAGCTGCGTAAGACTCAAAAAAAAAGATTAATATTGATATAAAAAAAATAACATTTCAAGCATACTAGCAAAGCAATTGTATCTCTTCAAAATATAATGGCAAAAGATAGTTATCCCTACAATATCATATGGTCTGGCTATGCTCCATCTTCCCCACACAAAGTATTTACATCATGCACAATCCCGATGAAAAGTCAAGCAATTGTTTTCACACCTTTATTTTCTGAAACTTTTTCAACTCTCACTCAATACATGAGCGCGAGCCATGGATATAGCACTATAGGTGGAATAGAATATGGTGGAGGTTGTCAAGGAAAGTGAGAAGATAGTCTCACATCAACTAGGCGTATCAACGGTCTATGGAGATGACCATCAATAGATATCAATGTGAGTGAGTAGGGATTGCCATGTAATGGATGCACTAGAGATATAATTGTATGAGAGCTCAAAAAGAAACTAAGTGGATGTGCATCATGAAGAAAAATATTCCACTAGCTATATGAAAGTGACAAAATAGGAGACTCTCTATCATGAAGATCATGGTGCTACTTTGAAGCACAAGTGTGGCAAAAGGTAGTAGCAATGTCCCTTCTCTCTTTTCTCTAATTTTTTGTTGGGCATCTAAGGCCTCTTTTTCCATTTTTTGTTTGGGCTTCGCTGGCCTCTTTTATTTTTCATAAAGTCCGGACTCTCATCCCTACTAGTAAGGGAATCATAGCTTCCATCATCCTTTACTCACATGGGAAATGCTCTATAATGAAAATCATCACACTTTTATTTACTTACAAATCAAAAGGAAAATTACAACTCGATACCTATGATAAAATATGACTCTATATGCAATATGGAAGTTATGATGTTCATGTCAAAAAAGGAAACCGTGGAAGTTTCATGGTAATATATCTCGGAATGGCTATGGAAATGCCATAATAGGTAGGTATGGTGGCTGTTTTGAGGAAATATATATGGTGGATGTTTCGAGGAAGGTATATAATGGTTGTTTTAAGGAAGGTGTTTGTTGCACCGAAGAAAGTTGCACAGTACTAGAAAAGCTAGCAAAAGTGGAAGAGTGAGAGTGCGTATAATCCATGGACTCAACATTAGTCATAAAGAACTCACATACTTATTGCAAAAGTCTATTAGTCATTGAAGCAAAGAATTAAACGCATGCTCCTAGGGGGAGGTTGGTAGGAGTTAACCATCGCGCGCCCCTGACCCTCACACAAAGGTCAACAATCTATAAACAAGTCATGCTCCGACTTCCTTACATAGCGGTTCACCATACGTGCATGCTACGGGAATCACAAACCTTTACAAAAGTATTTTTACCAAATCACAATTTACTTCCTAACATGTCTCTTAACATTACCGTCTTTATATCTCAAAACTTTATGCAAGGAATCAAACTTCTCATAAATACTCAATGCACTTAATATGGAAGTTTTTATTACATCCCTTTTGGATGCCTATCATATTAGGACTAAATTCATAACCTAGACTAATTACCATGATGTTTTTAGAAACTCTCAAAATAATATAAGTGGGGTATGACAGTTCAAGTATTTCTATAAAACGAAAACACCACTGTGCTCTAAAAGATATAAGTGAAGCATATAGAGCAAAATTGCCCAACTCAAAAGATATAAGTGAAGCACAAAGAGTATTATAATAAATACATGATTCAGCATGTCTCTCTCAAAATATGTGTGCAGCAACTATGATTGTGGCAAACTAAGAAGCAAAGACTCATATCATACAAGACGCTCCAAGCAAAACACATATCATGTGGTGAATAAAAATATAGCCTTTACCGATGGATTGAAGCCGAAAGAGGGGATGCCTTCCGAGGCATCCCCAAGCTTAGGATGTTTGGCATACTTGAATATGACTTGGGGTGCCTTGTGCATCCCCAAGCTTAGGATCTTGCCACTCCTTATTCCATAGTCCATCCAATCTTTACCCAAAACTTGAAAACTTCACAACACAAAACTTAACAGAAAACTCGTGAGATCCGTTAGTATAAGAAAATAAATCACCACTTTAGGTACTATTGTGAACTCATTATTTATTTATATTGTTGTTATACCTACTGTAATCTAACTTCTCCATGGTTCATACCACATGGTACAACCCATAGATTCATCAAAATAGGCAAACAACTAAAAGAAAACAGAATCTGTCAAAAACAGACCAATCTTTAGAAATATGGAAACTTCGTGTACTTATGTAACTCAAAAAATTCTGAATAATTAGGAAAATCTGGGAAATTTGTATATCAATTTTTTGTAAAAATTTCTGATAAATTAGACACTCTAAAAAATTAGAAACTTCCTGGACTGAGTGCAAAACTTTCTGTTTTTCAACAAGATCAAATCAACAACTACCATAGATCACCCCAAAGGTTTTACTTGGATCAAACACTAATTAAAATACCAAAACACAGTTACTAAAGAAGTAATAATGTGGGTAACACTCGAAAACAGAAGCAAAAATAGAACACAAAAAAATAAAATTGGGTTGCCTCCCAACAAGCGCTAGTGTTTAACGCCCCTAGCTAGGCATAATGATTTCAATGATGCTTCACAAACAAGTAGTAATTGAAACATGAAAGAGAGCATCATGAATCTCATGATAAACACCTTTAAGTCTAACCCACTTCCTATGCATAGGGATTTTGTGAGCAAACAATTTATGAGAGCAAGAATCAATTAGCATAGGAAGGCAAAACAAGTATAACTTCAAAACCTTAAACACATAGAGAGGAAACTTGATATTATTGAAATTCCTACAAGCATATGGTCCTCCCTTATAATAAATTCCAGTAGAATCATGAAGGAATTCAACAATGTAACTATCACACAAGTCATTCCTTTCATGATCAATTATAGCATACGTGTCATCACGAAAACTTGGGGAACAAAAATAACATCTTCATCAAGCATAGCATCCCCAAGCTTGTGGTTTTGCATATCATTAGCATCATGGATATTCAGAGAATTCATACTAACAACATGGCAATCATTCTTTTCATTCAAGGAACTCTCATGAATCTACTTATAAATGTCTTCTTCCAATACTTCATCAAAATTTTCAAATTCATGTTTTCCAAATAAAACTTAGAGATAATCAAGTGCACTCAACTCACTAGAAATTGGTTCATCATAATTTGGTATTTTGAAAAGATTAGAAAGTGGATGAGGATTCATATCAATAGATTTTTAGAAAGCAAACATGCAAGAAAATAGAAGGAACATGGCAACACAAGCAAACATAGCAACGAAAAGGCAAACGGAAAAGGGCGAATAAAAAGGCAAATATTTTTGCTATTTTCCAAAAATCGTTTTAGAAGGGGGGAGAGGAAAATGAGAGGAAAATGGCAAATAAAGTAAATGCAAGAGATGAGTTTGTGATGGGTACTTGGTAGGCTTGATGTGTATGCTCCCCGGCAACGGCGCCAGAAATCCTTCTTGCTACCTCTTGAGCATGCGTTGGTTTTCCCTTGAAGAGGAAAGGGTGATGCAGCGAAGTAGACAAGTATTTCCCTCAGTTTTTGAGAACCAAGGTATCAATCCAGTAGGAGGAACAAGCAAGTCACCAATGGATGCACCTACACAAATAATCAAACTCTTGCACCCAACGCTATAAAGGGGTTGTCAATCCCTTCACGGTTATTTCCAAAGATTAGATTCGATAGAGATAGATGTAACGAGTGCGGAAAGTAAAAGGTAAATAAATTGCAGCAAGTATAGATCTGAAAATATATGATGGAAAATAGACTCGGGGGGCATAGGTTTCACTAGAGGCTTCTCTCCTGAATGCAAATATCATGGTGGGTATACAAATTACTATCAAGCAATTGATAGAAAAGCGAATAATCATCTAGTTATCCAAGGCAATGATCATGCATATAGGCATCACGTCCGTGATTAGTAGACTGAAACGATTCTGCATCTACTACTATTAATCCACACATCGACCGACTCCTGCCTTCATCTAGGATATTAAGTTCATGAAGAACAGAGTAACACATTAAGAAAGATGACATGATGTAGAGGGATATACTCAAGAAATATGATCAAAAAATCATATTGTTACCCTTGATGGCAACAATACAATACGTGCCTCGCTATCCCTACTATGTTACTGGGTGAGGACACCGCAAGATTGAACCCAAAACCAAGCACTACTCCCATTGAAAGAATTACCAATCTAGTTTGCCAAACCAAACCAATAACTCGAAGAGACTTGCAAGGATACGAAATCATGCATATAAGAAATCAGAGGAGATTCAAATAAGATTCATGGATAATCTGAACATAAACTCGCAATTCATCGAATCTTGACAAACACACCACAACAGAGGATTACATTGGATAGATCTCCATGAAGATCATGAAGAACATGGTATTGAAGATCAAAGAGAGAGAAGAAGCCATCTAGATACTAGCTATGGACCCGTAGTTCTGTGGTGGACTACTCATGCATCATCGGAGGGGCAATGGAGTTGATGTAGATGCCCTCCGTGATCGAAATCCCCTCCAACAGATTACCGGAAAAGGCTCCAAGATTGGATATCTCGGGAACGGAGGCTTCCGGCGGCGGAGAAGTATTTGCACTTGTCTTTTTGATGTTACGAGAATATTTGGGTATTTATAGGCCAAGAATTAGGGTTAGGAGACCTGCCAGGAGGTGACAAGCCTGCTAGGCATGGCAAGGGGGGCGCCTAGCAGGCTTGTGGCGCCCTGGCACCTCCCGTGACGTGCAATCCAAGCTTGGATGACTTGTTTCCTTCCAAAGGTTTTATTATGTTTGGACTCCGTTTAATATTCCATATCTGCAAAACTCAAAAACAAGGAAAAAACAGAAACTGGCATTTGGCTCTAGATTAATAGGTTAGTCCCAAAAATAGTATAAAATAGCATATTAATGCATATAAAACATCCAAAACAGATAATATAATAGCATGCCATCATAAAAAATTATAGATATGCTAGAGACGTATCAATCAACGCCCACAAACTCCTTTGTGTTCTACTCATGATGTCATGTACGCAAAGACTTATCTCATGATGCCACTGTTGGTGAACATTGCATGGGAAAAAAAATTCCTAGGCTTTCACCAAGATCAATCTAGGGGATGACCATCTACAAGAGGATATATTAGATCTACATACCCTTGTAGATCGCTAAGCAGGAAGCATTAATAAATGCGGTTGATGTAGTCGAACGTCTTCACGATCCAAATCGCAAGCCGTCCTGCGATCCAATCATGATCTAGTGCCAAACAGACGACACCTCCGCGTTTAGCACATGTACAACTCGATGACATATCCACCTTGTTGATCCATCAAGCGAGGGTGGAGATGTAGATGAGTTCTCTGGCAGCATGACAACATGGTGGCGGCGGCGGTGGAGCTGTTCCGCCAGGGCTTCACCGAGCACTACCGAAACCGATCTAGAGGAGAAATAGATCTAGAGGGAGATAGGGGCAGCACGTGGCTTTTCTAGTGTGGCTGCCCTCTCTTTGCTCCACTATATATAGGAGGAGGAGGTAGGTGGAGGCACCCTAGGTTTTCCCCTAGGGCCTTGGCCGCCGCCCAAGAGGTGGAGTCCACGTCGCCAAGGAGGAGTCCCTCTCCTCCAAGACTCCTCCCACCGTTCACTCCTGGCGCATAAGCCTTTAAGGGCTGGCTGCCTAGCCCACCAGGGGCTGGTGTGCCACCTCTTAGGACCATGTGTCCGTCCGGGATGGGTGGGCCCCTTCCGATGGACCCCCGGAACCCTTTCGGCACTCCTGGTACAATACCAAAACACCTGAAACCTTTTCGAAACACGAATACCATTTTTCTATATATAAATATTTACCCCCGGACCATTCCAAAACTCCTCGTGATGTTTGGAATCTCATCCGGGACTCTGAACAACCTTCGGTCACCAAAATATATAACTCAACAATACCAAATCGTCACCGAACATTAAGTGTGCAGACCCTGCGGGTTCGAGAACTATGCAGACATGACCAAGACACCTCCATGGTCAATAACCAATAGCAGGACCTGGATGCCCATATTGATTCTTACATATTCTACAAAGATCTTCATCGGTCAAACTACGATATCAAGGATTCAGTTAATCCCGTACGTAGTTCCCTTTGTTCTTTGGTATGTTACTTGCCTAAGATTCGATCGTCGGTATCGCCATACCTAGTTTAATCTCATTACAGACAAGTCTCTTTACTCGTTTCGTAATACAAGATACCATGGATAACTTATTAGTCACATTGCTTGCACGCTCATTATGATGTTGTATTACCAAGTGGGCCCTGAGATACCTCTCCGACACCCGGAGTAACAAATCCCAATCTTGATCCATGCCAAATCAAAAAATAACCTTGGAGATGCCTGTAGAGCATCTTTATAGTCACCCAGTTACATTGCGATGTTTGATACACACAAGGTACTCCTTCGGTGTTAGTGAGTTGCATGATCTCATGGTCATAGGAACAGATACTTGACATGTAGAAAACAATAGCAATAAACTGACACGATCATATGCTACATTCATAGTTTTGGTCTTATCCATCACATCATTCTTCCAATGATGTGATCCCATTATAAAATGAAAACTCATGTGTATGGACAGGAAACCTTGACCATCTTTGATCAACGAGCTAATCCATTAGAGGCTCACTAGGCATGACCACATGCTTGCACATCTACCCCTATGACCCCATCCTTTTAGATGAAGCTACAATGAACAGTGAGGAAAGAGGTGATTGAACTCACACAAGCCATGGCTGTAGCTCGGGGGGACGTCGGAGGGGTCGGAGAAGCCGAGGAGGGGAGTCGCCGCCGTCGTGGACCGTCGACCTATGAAGGAGCTTCGCTTACCTCATCGTCAGTGTCGATGCACATCGACGGGAAAGATCAAAAGGGGGGAGAGGGGTGGCAGGGCTTTGGGCAGTGAGAGGAGCATTGCTAAATAGGGCGACCAAATCGGCAGAGGTGAGCCGAAATCCTCCCGTCGATTTTTTAGAGACGTGCGCAAGCTCGTGCCATCTCCCTGGTCGCACTAGCTCAGCACTGGGTTCCCCTCCTCTGCCTCACACGAGCCAGGCGCTGGAGAAACTGTCGATCTCAATGTGGCTCGGGAGCCTGGCCCGAGGTGCTTTAAAGTCCACGCTATGCAGGCCCAACAAAGTATGTAGGCCAACCAAATAGCCTGGATCCTTCCCCGGCGGGCCTGGTTGGCCCATATGCGGGCAACCAAACGCGCCCTATGTTTCCCACCCGGCGCTTTGTGTCTGAATCATTTGCTGAAAAAGGCAGAAGCTCGTGCACACGTTTTAGGAGTTCGGTTGTTTCTTTTAGCCCAAAGGTGACCAAATGTGTCGGTCGTGGCTTGCTGACCGATAGACCGTATGCTCGATCTGTAATGGGTCAGGTTTGATACATTTATAATCGAAACGTGTTGGTAGGTGGCCCTCCTAGGGCCGCAGGCATTAGTGACGACACAACATGTTTCATTTAGTTTTTATTTTTATTTTATATTTATTCAACCGAATGGACTAAATACATGACCAAAACAGCCGAATTAACAGAATCCTACGCGGGCCATGGGGCTAAACGCGTTGCCACACTGCTGGAATACCACACAACATGTGTCCATAAACATCGTTTTCCCCCTTTTATTATTTCTCTACGCGAAACCTGGTTTTGGAAAGCATCCAAACTCGTTTTCTTTTTTTCTCTTTCTTTCGAACGGTTTGTTTGGTTTTTTCCCTTTTTTTCGTTTGCAAATACATGAACTTTTTTCAATTTTTGCAATTTGGTTTTAGACATAGAAAAACAATTTTCCATATCCATGATTTTTTTTAATACCGATGAACTTTTTTCCAAATTTGTGAACTTTTTAGAAAATCAGTGAACTATTTTGAAAATCAATGAACCTTTTTTTCAAAATCAACGAACTTAAAAATAGATGAGCTTTTTTTCAAAATCGATGAAGTTTTTTCAAAATTGATGACCTTTTCCCAAAATCGATGATATTTTTTCAAATTTGTGAACTTTGCTTTAAATCTATGAACTTTTTCATGATCATTTAAATTTGGTCAAATTCCTCAACCTTGTTTTTCAAATTTGTGATTTTGTTTCCAAATTTTGATGATTGTTTTTAAAAATTTGATGAACTTTCTTTGATGCAATGAACCTTTTCAAACTTCCAAACTTTTTAGCATGTTGGTATGTTAGTATCAATAGAACTATGGTTCTAAAACGAAAATACTATTTATTTTTTCAAATGGTTTATATGAGTACTTAGTACGAGTATGAAGCATCTCCTTGCCCCCGTCCCCCCCCCCCCCCCCGCGGGCGACCCGGGCGGCGGCGCGTCCCCAACCTTCGGTGTCCCACCTCACACTCCCCCCATCGTTGCCGTCGGCCGGAGCCACCAGGGCAAAGCCCCTCACGATGGCTGGCGGCGGGGAACCTTCTCCCCTCTCCCCTAGGTGGCGGTGGGCGCAGGACTCCCTGCAGGGGAAGAGGCGCCGGATTGACGCGGGGCTTGGTGGCACGGCGGCAGGTGCTCGGGACGGCAGTTTGCTGGCTGATGCGACGCGATGATGATGGGTTGGTTGGCCGAGGCGCTGCGGCTGCGTCCTGGGGCGGCGACCGGCGTCCAGATCTGGATCCGGGGGTCCTCGGGTGCTTCTGGCTGGCCTCCCTTGTTGGCTGTCTATTGGCCAGCCAGTGGCAGGGAGGTGCACACCTGCATGCGACGGCTCGTCTTGGCCGGCAGGGGGTGAAAGCCGAGGGTGGCTATGGCCAGGGGTTGCGGTCTCGCCCCCGGCGGTTATAGCTGATGGTGGCGGTGGTGCTCTTCCTGGTCGAGGGGTCAAGCTCTCTACTTGAAAGGGCGGTAGTGTGGGCCTGCGGGGGCTTCGACGGCATGACATCAGGGTCCTGTAGACGGTGCAGGTGGTGGGGTTGCCCCCCTTCTCTTGGATGTGGACCGATTGTATGCGGGGCTAGGCAGGTGCCATTGGTGCCGTCCACACATGGAACGGTGGATGTTCAGACCTAGGGTTCGTGCTCAGGTGGGCCAGTTCGGGGCCCGAGACTGATTGGAGCTTGTGCTTCGGGTAGGGGTGGTCGGGCGTGGCCTGGGATTTGCTCGCGGGTGGTGCTTGTCCCTCCTTACGGGTAAGGTGGTCGGTGGTGGTGGTCGTTGTTGGGGATATAACCCCACGGTATGACCCTCCCTAAGGGCTCTGGGTTATACCTGACGACTCGTGCACCGGACCAAGTGTAAGCCGTAGGCTTAGAGCCCAAGGCGCTTGGCGGCTCATAGGATGGGCCGGAGGGTGGCCTAGATAGAGAAGACCCGGGTGTGTAAGCCGCCCGAGGACAACTTAGACAGAGAAGATGGAGGAAGACTCGGATAGGCAATGAGAGTCGGTTACAACTTGTATGACCCGTGGTCTTGACCTCCTATATAAAGGTAGACCCGGGGCGACTTAGGGGCAGGTGATCGAGAACTAGGTTAGGCTTTAGCTCCCTTGTAATCGATACAACAAGCAATACAAGCACAAGCAGGACGTAGGCTATTACCTCAACGTGAGGGGCCAAACCTGGGTAAACTCGTGTCCTTCAACCCAATCAACCCCTTTGAGTCCATCATGTTAGCGATGGCCTCGAACCCAAGTCCGTTAACCCAGACAACTGTCGTGACAAAACCACGACAGTTGGTGCCCACCGTGGGGTTGCGCTTGGTGGTGTTGAGTTTTCAAAGGGCTCTCTTCCGGGTCTCGAGGGATACGTAGTTGGAAGGATGAGCAAGAGTCGCCATGGCCGGCTCTACATCGACGACGCCGGCTGGGGGCTTGACGCTGATTCTGTGGAATATGGATTCCGGGTTCCGTTCGGCGGGATCCACGGTTTCATCGGAAGGGTTGGCGGATCTACGGCCGGGCCGGATGTCTGCACCAACACCGTTGAGCCGGCTCGGCATAAGAAAACCGCCGGTAAAGTGCAACTCGCCCGTGTTAACACGAGTCGGAAGCATGTCTTCGTGGGCTTTACTCAAGGTATGGATCTGGAGGCTTCCGTATCGCAGGAAACTCTTGTCTATTAAGAGGATGAATCTTCAAGTGGAGAAACAGAATCGGTTAACCAGCTGCTCAACGGCGGCCTCGGGGGTAATGGCGAGCTCTGCCCTGAGTCGGATCGCTCTGAATCGTACGATCTGGAGCGGCCGGTTCATGCTGCCGTGTTCATGGCAGGGCCAGTCCCATGCACGAGTGGTACCGCCGCGGGAGCCGCAACCTCAGGCGCTAACCCGCCACCGCTGGCTGATGTTCTTCTAGAACTAATGGACGAGCTCGCAGCTCTAATGGCTACTGAGGTTACACCGGAAAACCAAGCAGTTCGGAACTTAGAGATCGTAAGAATCAAGGGCCGGGTGGCGGAAGAGCAACAGCGGATGGCTGAGCTAAAAATCCAGATGGAGCAAGAGGCGGAACACATCAAGACAGACGCTTTCCGTCTTGAGCTGGAGCAACAATCGGTAGCTGCAGTGCATCGAATGAGGTGTCAATCCTGCCTGCTGGAACGTTATGAGGCAAGGAACCTCTTCAACATGCCAGGGACGGGGCGAGCAACAGAGGCACTTGGAAGCCGCCCGACGGCTCGGCCGGCGATTCATCCGGCCCGATGAGACCCGGCCTCACCAGTGGTTTTTCCGACGCTGGCGGGTCATTATTCTAACCCGGCAGAGAATATGGTGTCGGCAACCACCCGGCTTGAGAAAATTCCTATTCCGGATGAAGTGCCTTTCGCAGAGGATGTATAGAACGCCATTGGATACCTGCAAACGGCGATGGCCCAGCAGGAGAAGTATACTCACAGCTGGAGCCGTGTTCATTCAATGCCTCTCCCCAGCCGGAGCTTCAGCCGGCGCTACGTATCACCGGCGGGTTCCAACAGTAACCGGCATAGAGAGATTCTGACGGGTCATCATCCAGACACACAAGCAATTGTAAACCGGGAAAGAAGCCACCAAGAGGTGGAAGCTCTAGCCGCGACGGCTCACCAAGATGCCATGCCCTCTGTTTCAATAGGGGTGGGAGTGACCACAAGGGCGGTAGGAGTGCCGTGTTTGTCCCCAGCTCTACAGAGTGAGCGGTTGCCAAAGGATTTCAAAGGACCCCGCAAGGTCCCAAATTATACCACTGATTTACCCTCGGAGGCTTGGGTGGAAAGTTACGAGCTAGCCATGGAGATGTTGGATGTCAGCGAGGCAGTTTGTGCCAAGTACTTCATCGTGATGCTTGAAGGCCCGGCTCACACATGGTTAAAGGGATTGCTACCCAATACTATCAATTCATGGGTGGAGCTGAGAGCCAGGTTCATCAAAAACTTTCAAGGAATGTGCAAACAGCCTATGACCATCGTGGACCTGGATCACTGTGTTCAGCAGGAGAATGAGTCGGCTCATCATTGGGTTCGCCGGGTCTCGACAATCATCCACTCCTCGGAGCAGATCAGGGCGACTCAGGCAATGCCGATCTTAGAGAAGAACTGCCACTTTATCCCTTTGAAGCAGAAACCTTGCCAACTCAAGCGTACGTGTCAGGATATGGGAGAGCTCATGACGGCTCTCACAAAATATGCCGACTCTGACAATACAAAGGATCCGGGTTCCGACGAAGAGAAGGCCAGCCAAGGCAAGAAGAATGGTCAGAGCAAAGGTGCGGCAAATAATGGTAACCAGAGTAAGCGCAAGAATCCTGATGCCGGATCAGAGCTGGTGGCCAATGCAAGCACCGGTCAGAATCACCCTAAGGGTAACCAGAGGTTCAGGCCACCTTTTGGCAAGGACAAGCCTCCCTTCGATTTGGAAGAGGCGCTTAAAAAGCCCTGTCCGGATCACAGTCAGCCTGGTAAGCCGGCGAACCATACATGGGGTGAGTGCCATTTTATGCAGAAACTCAAGAATCACTTTACACAACCCAACAATCAGGACGGTGGCCCGCCAAGCGGCTCATGACGCGGCAAGTCAGGGGCCGGATTTGGGACCGGCGGCTCAGGGTCCGGTCATCCGGGTCAAGGTAATCAAGGAGGAAACCAGCAGCATTCTGGTAACAACAATCAGCAACAACATCATCAATCTGGTTATCAGAGTAATCTGAAACAACTCAGTTCTAGCCAGTATCATGTGTTCCCGACTAGCCTTAGCAAACGGGACCAGAAGCTGCGCAAGCGGGCGGTCAATGCAGTTGCGTCGGGTCTATCGGAATATTTAAAATGGTTTGAGTATGACATAACGTGGAGCCGGGAGGATCACCCGCCGCGTGTTGATGACCCAAGGCGGTTAGCTTTGGTTGTGGCCCCCCAAGTGGGAGGATATATGGTGAACAAGGTACTGATGGACAGAGGCAGTAGTATCAACATCCTTTACTACGATACCTTTCGGCGGATGAAATTGCTTGATAAGGATTTAAAGCCCTCATCCACCTTTTTTCATGGGGTGGTGCCAGGCAAGTCAGCACGTCCAGTGGGCAGGATTTCTTTGGAGGTGGCTTTTGGTGACGAGTATAATTACAGGGTGGAGTCCTTGTGGTTTGAAGTGGTCAAGATCAAGAGTCCTTACTATGCATTATTTGGACGACCGGCTTATGCTAAGTTCATGGCCAGGCCCTGCTATGTGTACTTACAGCTCAAGATGCCCGGTTTAAATGGTACCATTACTGTTCATGGTGACTGAATATGGCTATTGAGTGCGAAGAAGGGGATGCGACTTACGGAGAATCCAGTTGGGCTCAGGAGGAGCTTAAATTTTATAAGGAGAATGATGACCTGGAGGACATGACCCCGCTGAAAAAGCCTACCACGGAGGTTGAGCCGCCCCTTAAGTTTTCAGCGGATGATACTAAGGCGGTAGATTTCACTCCGAGCGACTCATCCAAACAGTTCATCATTGGATCTCACATGGATCCAAAATAGGAAAGCGCGCTCATCGAATTCATCCATGAGAATCGGGACATCTTCGCATGGAAACCTTCTGACATGCCAGGTGTACCGAGAGAGTTCGCTGAGCACAACCTTAATGTGGATCCGAAGTTTAAGCCAATTAAGCAGTTTCTACGGCGGTTTAATGAGGAGAGACGCAAGGCCATTGGGGAAGAAGTTGCCCGGCTCTTAGCAGCGGGTTTCATTGTTGACGTTTTTCACCCGGAGTGGTTGGCTAACCCAGTGCTGGTGCTCAAGAAGAATGGCACGTGGCGTATGTGTGTGGACTACACGGACCTTAATAAGGCTTTTCCAGATGATCCGTTTTCCCTCCCTCGTATTGATCAAATCATTGATGCTACGGCGGGTTGTGAAAGCTTGTGTTTCCTGGACGCTTACTCAGGCTATCATCAGATCAAGATGGCGGTTAAAGACCAGGAGAAGACGACTTTTATTACACCTTTCGGGGCTTTCTGTTATGTATCTATGCCTTTCGGGCTCAAGAGTGCCTAGGCGACTTATCAGCGATGTGTGCAGAACTGCCTTCACAGTCAGATTGGCCGCAATGTCCATGCTTACGTAGATGACATCATGATCAAATCCAGGAAGAAGGAGACCCTTTTGGGCGACTTAAAGGAAACCTTTGATAATCTCCGGGTCTATAAGATGATGCTTAACCCGACTAAATGTGTCTTTGGTGTTCCGGCTGGCAAGCTCCTGGGATTTCTGGTTTCTGAACGTGGCATTGAGGCTAACCCGAATAAAATCAAGGCTATCACTTCTCTGGCAGAGCCAGCCTATATTAACGATGTCCAGCGCTTGGCAGGGCGAAACGCCACGTTGAGCCGTTTCATAAGCCGCCTTGGAGAGAAGGCTATTCCTTTATATCAGATGATGAAGAAGACGGACAAATTTGTCTGGAGCAAGGCGGCGGCTGACGCACTTGAGGTGCTCAAAAAAATCTGACTGAGCCGCCGGTGCTGGCTGCTCCGGGTGAGAAAGAACCATTACTTCGATATGTGGCGGCTAATAACTGGGCAGTAAGCGCTGCAATTGTGGTTGAGCGCAAGGAATCTGGGAAGGAGTATCCGGTTCAAAGGCCGGTTTATTATATCAGTGAAGTCCTGACGGAGTCCAAGCAAAGGTATCCGCATTGGTAGAAGCCAGTATATGGGGTTTTCATGGCCAGCCACAAATTAAAGCACTATTTTTTAGGGCACCAGATAACCGTGGTTAGTTCTGCTCCGTTGGGGGACATAATCCAGAACAGAGAAGCCACTGGAAGGATTGCTAAGTGGGCATTGGAGTTGGGATCTCTTAATCTAAAATATGTGCCTCGTACGGCCATCAAGTCCCAAGCGCTTGTGGATTTTATAAATGATTGGACGGAATGTCAAGCCCCTGAGGAAAAGCCGGATGACACATACTGGACTATACACTTTGACGGATCCAAGCAGTTAGAAGGTTCAGGGGCAGGAGTTGTTTTGACATCTCCCAAAGGTGATAAGTTTTGTTATGTGCTCCGGTTGATGTTCCCTTGCACTAACAATGCGACTGAGTATGAGGCTCTGCTTCATGGTCTCAGAGTGGCCAAGGAAATGAATTTAAGCCGGGTACGTTGTTTGGGCGACTCAGATCTGGTGGCTCAGCAAGTTTCGGGCACTTGGGATTCCAAAGACCCACGGATGGCGGCTTACAGTCAGGCGGTTGATGTTAATGCTGGTCACTTCAAAGGATATTAGGTGGAGCACATTGATCGTCGCAGGAATGAGGCGGCGGATGTGCTGTCACGGTTAGGTTCTCAATGAAAGCCGGTGCCGCCCAATGTTTTCCTGGACGTCTTACACCATCCGACCATTAAGATACCTTCTGAAGAGGATTTGGCTGTTCCTGACCCGGAGGGGGACTTAGTGGCGGCTCTACATGCTATCCCGGATTGGACTGTGCCCTACCTGGCCTATTTGACTCTGGGCGAGTTACCTGATGATGAAAACCTGGCCAGACAGATAACCAGGCATTCTAAATCCATGACAATGGTTAATGGTGAGTTGCACAAATGCACCGTGAGTGGAGTTTTTCAACGTTGTGTTTCACCAGAAGAGGTCTAGCAAATATTGAAGGAAATTCATGCTGGAGACTATGGACACCATGCCGACTCAAAATCTTTAGTGGCCAAAGCCTTCTGACATGGTTTTTTCTGGTTGACGGCTCACAAAGATGCAGAGGACCTGGTCTGCAAGTGCGACGGCTATCAAAAGTTCGGCTGGCATGCTCATGTTCCAGCTCAAGAATTGAGGATGATACCAATCACTTGGCCGTTTGCGGTCTGGGGGCTTGACATGGTGGGACCGTTCAAGAGGTCTAAGGATAAGAAGACGCACCTCTTGGTGGCGGTTGATAAGTTCTCCAAATGGGTAGAGGCGGAGCCAATCAGCAAGTGTGATGCGGCTACAGCGGTCCAATTTGTTAAAAAGTTGATTTACCATTTTGGTTACCCCCATAGCATCATCACTGATAATGGCACAAATTTGTCGAAGGGGGCTATGAAAAAGTTCTGCGACGAGGAGCACATCCGGCTTGATGTTTCAGCAGTCGCGCATCCACAGTACAATGGTCAGGCGGAATGTGCCAATCAAGAAATTTTAAGGGGCATCAAGCCACAACTTATAGTTCCTTTGCAACGAATGCTCGGGTGTTGGGTAGAAGAGTTGCCTTCCATCTTATGGAGCATCAGAACCACCCCCAATAGATCTACAGGCTATACACCTTTCTTTATGGTGTACGGTGCCGAGGTGGTGTTACCAAGTGAACTCTGACATGACTCGCCACGAGTGAAGGCTTATGTTGAGATGGATAATGAGACGGCACGTCAAGATGCGTTGGATGCTTTGGAAGAGGCACAAGAGCTAGCGGCTGCCCGGTCGGCGATTTATCAACAAGACCTCCGCCGCTATCATAGCCGTAGGGTAAAGACCCGGACGTTCCAAGAGGGTGACTTAGTGCTCCGGCTGATTCAAGACCAGACAGATATGCATAAGTTCTCTCCCCCTTGGGAAGGACCTTTCGTGGTCAGCAGAAATCTCAACAATGGGTCGTACTATCTCATTGATATCCGGGACGACTCAGAAATGGCGGGTCAGGAGATGCGCCGGCCATGGAACATAGCGCATCTCCGACCTTATTACACTTAAAGGTGTCGAGACTCACCATTGTACGCTATCATTGTACATATCATATTTATATATAAAGTAGCATCCTTGCAGGACGGGGCCTCTGCTGTTTCACACATCTTCGCTCATACAAGAAAGAGTTCACAAACATTCCGGTTGATATATCAACTGTGACTGCTGAGGGTGGCTCTTACCTTCGGGGATTGCTTCTAATGCCTTATCGGCCGGCTTTATGCCAAATCTCCGGCTAACACGATTAGCCGCAGCGGAGGGCGGCTTCTTACCTTCGGGTATCGCTTCTAATGCCTTATCAGCCGGCGTTTACGCCAAATTGCTGAAGGGGGCTTCTTACCCACGGGTATCGCTTCTAACACCCTATCGGCCGTCTTTATGCCAAATCTCCGGCTAACATCATTAGCCGCGGTTGTAGGGGGTTCTTACCGACAGGTATCTAACACCCTAACAACCGGTGGAGGGCGGCTTCTTACCTCCGGGTATCGCTTCTAATGCCTTATCGGCCAGGCTTTATGCCATCTCTGGCTAACACGATTAGCCATGGTTGTCTAAGGGGGCTTCCCACCTCCAGGTTTAGCTTATCTAACCCTGACAACTTGGTGTTCGCGCCGTACTTGTGAGGGTGGCTTCTTACCTTCGGGTATCGCTTCTAACACCTTATCGGCCGGCTTTATGCCATCTCCGGCTAACACGATTAGCTATGGTTGTCTAAAGGGGGCTTCCCATCTCCGGGTGTAGCTTATCTAACCCTAACAACCAGTGTTTGTGCCATATTGATGAAGGTGGTTTCTTACCTACGGGTATCGCTTCTAATACCTTATCAGGCCGACTTTATGCCATCTCCGGCTAAACATGATTAGCCACGGTTATACAGGGGGCTTCCTACCCTCTGAGTGAGGCTTATTAAAACCTCTCAACCGATTCTCGATCCAAGCAAAAGTTTCCTGTCCACATGCCGGGAAGATATGGTATTTTCAGGTTGCGCTTTTAAGCCGGCCTCCCAAAGGTGTAAAAGTGTGCTTACGTATACAAGTACATAAGCTATGAAGAATCGGAAAAAGGCATACAACAGGGAAAGACAAGGAAGATGGCAGATCTAAAGACAGACTCTTTTGTATAAACACGACGGCACAAGTTCAGCAAGAGCAAAAGTTACGGTTAGTCTGTTACAAATGCCCTCTGTGGATCCCAAAATATTGACCAAGTATTGTGACACTATATGGCGGGTCACGGAGAGCCGGCTATTACAAAATTTCTATATAGGATCAACTGGCTGGCGGGTCATCCTGCTCCAGTTCTTCGGTTGCCTTTATCTCGAGATTGTCCAAGTCCCAGTTGCAGTTGGTTAGAGCTACAAAACTTCCTTGTTCAAAGAAAGGGGATGGGTCAAGGTTAGAGGCAAAGAGGTTCTTACTGCAGGCGGGTGTCAAGTCTTTACTCTCATAAAGCAGGCCACAGATCCTCTTTTGGTCGGCACCGTAAGCCGCCTGATAAGTTGCCAAGTCAACCTCTTCTGCTAAGATGGAGGCCAGGGTCCTGGAGTCCCTCATACACCGGGTGTAATCAGCTTCCGTGAATTCAGAGTCGTCATCCTTCTGAGAGGGAAAACCGTCCATCATGTCAGCCGGAGTAAGTTCCGGAGCGAAAGCCAAAGCCTGACTGATGCCTGCAATTGCCCCTTGCCGGGCGACTGATTTCTTCAGTTCAGCGATTTGCTTCGGCATAGTTGAATTTTTTTCCAAAACCCCTTTGAGAGTTGAAGGGATCTTATCTTTGCACTGCACGGCTTTGATGGTGAACATTGCACCGTAGTAGAGTTCCTCCGTCAGAGTATAGATGGCTTTCAGAGGTAGCAGACTATCAGAAGCTAGTTGGCGGCTCCTGGGACATGTGTAAGTCAGAGGTTTCATGATAAGTCGCCAACACAAGCGTTTAAATGCCAATGGAGTAAAAGTGGTTGAAAACTCACCAAAGAGGGTGGCTGTCATTTTGGCGATGTGGCGTTTTAGGGATTGAAGCTCATCAGATACGATCATCTGCCGCTGATCAGCATCATCCACCCGCTTAGTCAAAGTAGCCTTTTTAGACCCGGCAAACTCCTTGAAAGCCGTGAAGTTGGCCTTGATTTTCACCAACTCCTCGGACAGGAGCCGGCATTTTTCATCTACAGCGTTCCGGGCAGCTTGTTAAGTAGCCAAACCGGCTTTTAAGTCGGCCAATTGTGACTCGGTTTCAGTTAAAGTTTCCTGTGACATATCAAAGCGTAGAATAAATGGGCAAGTCTCAAACAGATTGCAAGCAATATGCATGACCCTTGGGGGCTAATGTCTATTTGCAGAGGTTCGACATGAAAAGTCCGGACTCAACCTTTGGAAAGATTAAGCCGGCCCTTGGGGACTACAAACTGGATTTTCTAAGGAGGATTATGAAAAGTCCCGACTCAACCTTTGGAAAGATTAAGCCGGCCCTTGGGGGCTACGTAAGGATATAAGGAGAAGAAAGGAATACCTCATATTTCTACTTCATGAGGTTAACTAGTTGGAGCTCCAAATCCCGGCTTGTGGATAGCCGGGTCATATAGCTAGCATGAAGGTCCTCAACTGTCATCTTCTCCAGAGCAGAGGGTTCAAACTCCAATTTCCTTGAAGCTTCAGCCGGTTCTTTATGCTTGGTCAACACATGAACCGGGGGAGAGTGAAAGCCAGTGCCAGTAACCACAACGTCCGGAGCGGTGGTGTCCTTGGCTACTTGGACAGGGCTCGGCGGCCTGGAAGGGTCCCTTGGCAGGATCTCTAGGGTGTCATCGTCAGCCGGCTCCTGAGATGTTGCAAGGGGATCCACAGCCGGCCGCAACTCATCCGATTGGACATGCTCCGACTCTGAGGCAGCAGGGCCAGGAGAGGACTTGTTGGTATTTCGGCGCTTGGCTTGAGCCCTGAAAAGCACGAAAGTCAGAACCCAAAGGTTACAGTCGCTGAGAGAACTGAACGCAAGATTAGAGGAAGCACTTACAACGGATTAATCTTGGGAGGCGGCAAAGCGGTTGGCGAAGAGTCGCCAGAGGACGGTGACCTCTGTGAGACAATTTAGAAGAGATAAGACAACGTTGAGATTGCAAAGGTAAAGCTAAATCAAGCGGAGATGCATACCTTTGCGGGGCGCTTCTTCAGAACCGGAGAATTCGGTAATCCGGACATAAGATCGGTAGAGCCGGCGCTCCGGGTCTGACGACGTTCGGCCTGTTGTTGCCTTTTCAAAAGAAATTGGGGATCCAGATAAGCAAGAGGATGAGAAAGAGGAACTTTTCCCATAACCCGCCATGGGTTCCGGGGGACAAAATATTCTGAGCCAGAAGAAATATAGATTACCTCAGGGGCGTTGGCATGGCTTGTCTCTACGTTATCCTGTGAGTCAAGCAAGTGTTAGTAAAATAAAAGAGCAAGATCGCAGAATATAACCAAGATTTTACCTCTGAACCAGACGACTAGGGTGAGTCAAACCATTCCTCTTGTGGGGCAGTCTTCTTGTGCTTCTTAACTAGGGCCTTCTTCTTGGTCTTGTTCAAAGGAGGGACATACTCCTTCTAGAAATCAGAATCAGCCTAGAAAAGTAATCTGGTTAACGGTAATTGGCAAAATATGAGTGAACCAAGAGGAAAAGGGTGTGAAGAGTCACCTTACATCTGGAGCAGGATTAATGGCACTAAAAGGCGCTAGCCCAGTAGCGCTGCAAGTCCCGGATGTCTCATGGACAAGACTCTGGATAATAGTAGTGATGTCATCTTCTGTTAAGGTGGACCGTCTGAAGCATAACGAACCATCATACTTGCCTTGGTATTCACACATGAGGCGGCTTTTATGGCTTAAAGGCATAATCCGCCAGGAAACCCAGCAGCGGATCAAGTCCAGTCCGGTTAAACCATTGGCCATGAGGGCTTTGATCTTGGCGTGAGCCGGATCGTACCTTGTGCGCTCAGAAGCTGACAGTCGGCCAGGAAGTTCAGAAGTTGTCTTGAGTCGGGAGGGACGATAACCCGACAATGGACGCTCACCCTCCGGAGAGGTATCCTTGCAATAGAACCAAGTCTTATTCCAGTCTTTCAGATGACTCGGCATCTGCATAGCTGGAAAGGTAATATCCCTACGTCTCTGGATAAAAATTCCACCCAGCTCTAGACTCGGGCCGGCTTTCACCTTAGTTTGCCGGTTCGTGTAGAAGAACTCTCGAAACAAGCCCACAGATGGCTTGATTTGCAAATAAACCTCACAGAGCACTTGAAAGTTGCATATGTTTGATACGGAGTTGGGGGCGAGGTCTTGAGGATGGAGGTTGTAGAAGTGAAGGACGTCGGGGAAGAACCTTGAGCTAGTGGGCACGAACCCTTGTTCAATATGATCAGAAAAAACAACCACCTCGCCTTCCTGGGGAATGTGCCTCAATTCATCACCCGGGACCCGCCAATGGATGACCTCTTTGGAAGGAAGAGTGCCCGCGTGTACGAAACCCATCAGCTACTCCTCTGTAATGCAAGACCCGACCCAGTTGCAGGAGTTGGATGCGCGAGACATTGTGGCAGTTTAAGACTGTGCAAATCAAGCACAACGAGTCAAGAAGAGGCAAGTTTCTACGGGTGACTTACAAGCTTAAGACCATACATATGAGGCACCATGATCCGGCTGATGAGAGCCGGAACGGCGTGGCGGGTCAACATAGCAAGAAGACGGGGTAAAATTCAGCTAAGTCCTAAAAACAGGTTTCGCAAAGTGCCGCTATGATCATGGATCTACAAAATCAGGGGAATACTTCTATTTTCAGACCTAAGAATGAACTGGAGAAACAAGGAAATCTAAAATGACGAACGGAGCCATGATGGATCTACATAGTATTGAGGATCGCCCAACACATAGCGGCGCGGTGAGGACGAGCTATCGTTCAAAGATTCATGTGCAAGGCGTGGCCGGCATTGATGGAGCCCGAGGTTCAGAACGGCGGCGGCGGAGCTTCCCCGAAAAACCCTACCGAAGCCATGGCGGATCTAAGGGGAGAAGAGTTTACTGGCGTTGATGCGATGAATACGGAAGGCGCTCTGGTTCGCAACAGGTTGATGCAGCGGCCCTGTCGATGGCGAACGGAGAACGGCATCGGAGCGGGAGGCGATAGAAACAGCAGCGTTGGGAGGAGGAAGATGATAGAGCAAATGGGAAAAGAAAATGCCGCCCGAGGTGGTCCTATTTAAAAGGAAGAAAAACGGAACAGGCGCGAGAATCCAGGCGATAGAAACCATCCGACCGAGGCGGACGCCTCAATTTTCGGGATGACCATTTAATAAAGGGGTTTGGTGTATATGTCGACGAATCTTTTTTGTAGGGTTGACATGACGTCACGAAGGGTCATTTCCGGGCGACTCGCTGAGGAAGCAAGAAGAAAGGATGAAGTGAGCAAGCTCAAATCAACCTGGGGCCTAATGTTGGGGATATAACCCCATAGTATGACCCGCCCTAAGGGCTCCGGGTTATACCTGATGGCTCGTGCACCGGCCCAAGTGTAAGCCGTAGGCTTAGAGCCCAAGGCGCTTGGCGGCTCATAGGATGGGCCGGAGGGTGGCCCAGACAGAGAAGACCCGAGTGTGTAAGCCGCCCGGGGACAACTTGGATAGAGAAGATCACTACTAGAAAAAAGGCTATTAGTGGCGCACCAGTTTTTGCTATTAATGGCGTACTATAGGTGCGCCACTATTAACACGCCACTAGTAACAAACAGTAATGGCGCACCTCTGGTGTGCCATTAGTATCCCATATAATAGTGGCGCACCACATAGTGCGCCATTACTATGTCCAACAGTGCGCCATTAGTATGCCTCCTAGGGGGCCATATTTACCTTCACCTATGCCCCCAAGTGCGCCATTACTATGCCCCATAATGCGCCACTGGTATTTATCCTTGGTGTGCCACTAATGCTCAATATGGTGCGCCACTACTGGGGGCCATATTTGCCTTCACCTATGCCCCAAGTGCGCCATTACTATGCGCGATAATGCGCCACTGGTATTTATCTTGGTGCGCCACTAATGCTCAATATGGTGTGCCACTACTATGAATATTAGGAATTATTTTTTTTGCTTTTCTGGTATTTGCACAGGTTACAAAATACGTTACAACACAGAATATAAACATCACACAATAGAATTCATCATATTAGTCTCCAAATTCGAAATAGCGAACAAAGTTCAAACATTAGCCAAGTTTAGGTCTCGAGACATTAGCAAAGTTCATCATATTAGCCAAGTTTGTCATCACATTACAAAGTCGATATCGATCATCTAAACTATCATCACATAGAAGAGAGCTGCGGTCACGATGAGCATCATCGCGATGAAACTGGTATTCATCTGGTTCCTCCTCCGCTCCCTCCTCTCTCCCGCTAGATAGCGCGCATATCTAGCTTCCGCCTTCGCCCTAGTGGTGTACCCTTTGTAACTGTTACCGCTGAAACGGTGAACCTGTCTCCTACACTCCTCCTAGTCGTCGTAGACTCCGGGAACCTCACCCTTGTACACGACATATGACGGCATCTCTATGCACTAGACAAACAAAACGTTAGTAGCAATTCACAGATAATATATAAGCAATATATAAGTATGCAACAAAAGGATTGGAAGAGAAAAGTAACACATTAATAGCACGATTTATGGTCCTACTAATAAATAGCATCGATTACATATAAGTTGAACGACTGTCCAAACTAAAGAGACATACAAGTTCATTAAAGTTTAATTACAACATGAGCTAATCGATATTTCAGAACTACATAGCATCAATACTTTCGACTCGACTCAGGGACCGGAGCATGGATGAAGCCGCCGTCTTTCGTGATGGTCATGAATGTGCGGTCGTTGTCAGCCTGCATTTGTAGCGTTGTTTCTATTTCACTGTTGGACGGTTGATATTTGAGATAGAACAGCCCCGAGGTATGAAGGACATCTTGATAGATGATTTCCGCAAACTCTGACTGGATGCGAAAGAATTCTTGTCTGATGTCCGCGTCCTGGATTGCCGACAAGCGTGCGGCCCATTCTTTGAGGTTATTTGGTAGCATAAGGTGATGAAGGTCCCGTACGATCGCCCGCATGTGATGGAAGGCGTAGTAGGCATCCTTCTGACTGCCAAGCGGCTGCTTGACGCAGGGGAACGTCGTTACGTGGGTGAACACGTGCTTGCCGTACCTACAAATTGGCCTCCCGAAGGTGCCTCCAGATTTGGCGTAGCCGGGGAGAGCATCATCAAGAACTTTCTTGATATTTGTGTAGTCTTTATTCGACTGACGGTCCGAGTCGAAATACGTGGCCATGGAATATTTAGGGCTTAAGAGGTTGAGTGTGCAATGTGTGTCACTGCACAAAAGACGGAATGTTAGAAAAAAAAGAACGATCGAAATCTAAGAAATCATATGTTACGGGGCGATGAGGGGATGACTTACTCGGAAAAGTAAGGCACGAGGAAGTTATCCTTATCTGGGTTCGCCAGAATGACGCCTTCGAGGTATGAACTCGCGACTTGCTTGTCCCCAATGCTGCCCAAGATCTTGGCACACGTGTAGAAGGGGTCGACTATCACGATGTCCGGGGGTCTTGTCTCTAATGATCCGCATCTCCATACTGAGCGAAAATAGCCAAACGAAGGTGTAGTGTAGCGGATAAAGGTTAAACATAGCAAAGATGTCATCAAACCGCAGGACAATCATACGTCCGATGGTGCTATCGACAAAGCCCTTGCCCTGTGGCACCTTGGCCACGAAAACCAGGTATGCCACATCATTCGGAGAGACGCCGCTTCTCCATAGAAAGAACACCGTCATGCAGACTCCACATAGCACCGGTTGCAGCATTGAGCAGATTAGTCGGTAGCATCGGCCTACCCACCACATGCACCCTCCTCGTGATATCCTTAGGTATTGGTGGCCCGTCCTGAGCACGGATCATACTCGGTGCCGGCTGGCTCGCACCCTTGTTATTTTTTCTTTTCCGTCCCTTCCGCTTCTTCTGCTGTAATGGGATCGAGTTCTGCTTAGAGACCACCTTCTTGAGTGTGTTGGGGCTGATAATATTTTGCACCTTGGCTCTTTGAGTCTCGATGAAGGCGGCAGCTGGAGGCGTCTCCTGAGAACTAAACAGACGATGCCTGTTGCAATTGTGTTTCTCCGCGGTACCTGCTAGATCGCGATCGTCTTTTACAGGGTTGGGTTCTTGAGAAGGAGGCCCCAAGAATTCATCACCGTACCCATCTTCGTTGATGTACTTATCGACGTTGGAAAATGTACCATCATCGTTGTCCGGATCCTGTGCCATATGCATGTCCGGATCAGCTGACGACGATAGCGTTGCGGCGGTCTTGCCATGGCTTGGTGTCGGTATGACTGGCGGTGTTGTCTATGGGGTGGTGTCCCCCGCCCCCAAACGAATCTGTCTCTTCGACCAAAGCATGGACCAGTTTAAGCAGGCGCTGAGGGTCATCACATCATCTTCGTCGTCCCCAGGGGGTCGATACGGAGGTAACAAGTCGTCGCAGCCCCGCAGCACCCGAACCAGTTGAACCCTATACACGGTGGGTGGCATCGGATTACCGTGGAACACGCGGTTGCCCGGTTCAACGATTTTGGCCTTGGCGACATCGATCAACTCGCTGTCCATGAAGTGCAGGAGAGTGCATGGAACGTTGGCGGCGCCCTGCAAAAACATCTTGGGCGTCAGGGATACCCAATCAAAGGCAAGGAGATGAAGTCATCGGCCGAGGCTTTGTAACCGTGATGGCGTCGAGCTCGGCTAATGTCGAGGCACCACCAACGGCGGGCGTGCAAGTGATGGAGGGGCCACTTGCTGCCGAGGTGCCGGCCGACGAATTCTTCCCACACCCGGGTGCATTAAGCTCCAATACCGGCACCGACGCCGGAGACACCAAGGCCGCCTCCGCCGGAGACACCAATGCCGGCGCGTTGTGCGATTTGCTGCCCGTGAAGCTGGGAATCGGGGGCGGCCCCTGTTGGCCTCCCGCAATCCACCCCCGCAGCCCCTCAACCAAGGAAGGCATAATGACGGTGATCGTCGCTCCCAGTTGGTCTCGCACTTGCTCTTGGACTATCTTCGGAATCCGTGCCACTTTTTCCTTGAGTTCTTTAATCTCGCGCTCCTGGCTTTCCGAGCTGGTCTTTCTCTCCTTTCGCCCAGCCTTATAGTATTTCGACCATTTCGTGGACAAGCCTTCACCGGCCACACGACCAGCTGACGACGGCTTACTGAACATGTCCTTGTGTTTCATTACGTTCAACGCCCTATTTAAAGTGGTGTCCCAAGGGGAAGACGGGGAGCTCTGAGACCCCGTGCTACTGCTTTCAGTTTCCTGCGGAAGGAATGTGAACCATTTAGATATTTGGCTTCATTAATTAGAATGCAACCATATGGAGCTAATTACGTGGGGTTGTATTCCTTACCAGAACACGCTCAAGCTCGTTCACCTTCGGATCCGTGGTAAGCTCCAGTGTTACCGGGTCCACCTTCTATCGGGCCCTGACGTAGTTCCTGGTCTGCTTTTCATGGTATTTATCGAAGAGGGGCGGTAGGCCTTGCTCGGCACGCTCCGCGTCCTCCTTGTCCCATTTAGATTCCGCCACTCTGTAACCGCCGGGACCGAGTTTGTGGACCCCTTAGTTCAAGTCCCGCATATCTTTCCCCCACTGACTTTATTCCGTGGATGCGTTGCTCTCGCACTTGATCTTGAACTCCAGGTAGTCAGCTTCACTGATCGAAGGATTTGTCTCCTTGATCTTCTCATAACTATCACCACTTAGAATCCTTCTCTTCACCGCGGCTCTCTAAGTAGCCAGGGCCATGCTCATCTTCGTGAGGGCGGCACTGTTCACTTTATTCCCTGAGAGGCGTGTGTTTGTGAAGTCACCGGGTAACTTGTATCGTTTGTGCAGCTTCGTGAAGAGGAGGTTGCGCAAATTCCCTCGGTCATGATGCCTTAGGTTCTCGGTGTTGATCGAGACGGTGCTCCGGAGAATGCACCCGAGTTGTCCCGCGTACCCACGGACTAATTCTTTGGGCACCATTGGATGCCCACTAGAAGACACTTCAGTAAATTCCTCCTTGACGGTGCCGAGCATGTTCGAGCGCCGATCCTTCCGTTGCCTCTTCGGTTGGCTGCCATCTTTGCGTTCGCTGCCATCATCAGTGGTGGCATCCCCGGCTGCACCATCAGTGGTGTCATCCCCGACGCCACTAGGAGTTGTGTAGTCGGGATCGGTGTCTTCCACGGCATCCTCATAGCGGTGAGGTTCTTCCTCCATCTCTTGGGACAGCTCCCAGAATGGCTTGCCCGAACCGCCGACCTCATCGTTGTCGGCCATGTTCGCTTCAAATAGGAAAAAAGGCTACTAGAGTTATTGGATGAGATCAGGGTAGTATCTATTCTTCTAAGATTTAGAGGAAAACTGAGAATAAAACATGCAAATTGATGCACACCCATAGGTAAGATCTCCTTTTCTTGGTTTATTTTACTTTCCATGTGATTCATACAGGTCCTTAGAAAAACTTGCTATCCCTGCATTCTGATTACCAAGCATACAAACAAAGCATGGCACATGTATGGAAGAAAAAATAGTTTGCATTTCAACTAAAGGGAAAACTATAAAAGCCACTTAGAAATATTTGCTTTGTAGAAATAACATTGTCTCTAAATGTTGATTAATTTTTGTTTCGGTTGAGAATCGGGCACCTTCTAGGTCAAGAAAATTGGGCATGACCTTTGCTAATTTTCTTGACCTAGGAGTGCCCCATTCTCAACCGAAACGGAAATTAATCAACATTTCAGGAGAAAGGGGTAACTATTTGTCCTGGCGTCAACATTCCAGGACACACGGGTGCTTAGCAATTTGCAATAGCTATTCGTTTGTGTAGTGGAGGTTCCGGTAATGATGATGGGCATTTTGGAGAAGATGGAACAATAACAGGAAAAGAGTGTCCTGTGGGACTATATGGGACATTTTGTACTGTATGAACACTAAACTTGACATGCCTTTGTTCATCCAGCTTACATAGCATGTTTTCTGTTATTAGTAACACAGACAGCATATAGTATTCATCTTAATACATATTAATTTCTTTTACTTGTTCCTTTTCTTTTACATGAGACTTTAATTATTATTTGGACAATAACAAGTGAGCCATCTAGTTTCTTGAGAAGTTCAGAACCTAGCCCATAAAATGTCAAATTATAGCTAGCTCACAAAAGACTCCAAGACTTAGGCAACTCATCCAACATCCAAGGCTTCATAGCATCTCAGAAAAAAAGGATTAGTAGCACTGGAACCTAGCTATGTATGTAGTAGCAAATAACACCAGGCCAAGGTAGGTGGAAATTCAGTTTAACTTGCGCAGGAATGTCTTCCCAACTCCCATTTCATATTATGCTTCTAAATATTGAGTTACAAACCGAACAACTAAATAACACGCATAAAATGGGACAAAAAGGAACATTGGCAAAGCAATAAACAGGAACATATGTTTTTACTGGAACGCACGACACAATGGCATTACAAAGAAGAGCCAGAAATAAACAAGGAGGCATCAGCGAGATATTTAGATGAGCTTACAACTGTACTCGGTTTTGAAACAAAAACTGTAATAGATGTATAAAACACAGCTACTGTCAAATTTATTGAATATTACCAAAATAGCATATACTCATGCATTATATTGGAGTATTAATGTCACAAAAATGAAGAAGGGAGGAGTCATCTCATCTGTAGCTATCGTTAAGCTTGTTTTTACGCAATATTGGACAAAAAAGCACTAATACAGAAGAAAAGTGTGGCAACATAAGTTATCATGACTTACTTATCTAAATAAATTTAGCGGGCCAACATAAGATGAAAATGAAACCATATGATATAATTGGCATTCTCCATATTACTGACCAATTGTTGCGTACAACGCCCATACAAACCAGTTCAAGAACTTGCAGGACATGGCCGGTTACTTATCTCTAATCCCGAAACATGTGTCTGGTTTCTTCTCACATTCATATGCCGGATATAGACATGCAGTATTTCTGCTACACTTGTCAAAACAGAGCAGTTGTGCTGCATTTCCACATGACCATCAACACGGGTGCAAAGCAAAGGAGGGAGGAAATCGCCGCAATGGGAGAAACCTTTACCTCGCCGAGGAAGGCGTGACGGCTCCTAGCAAGGGCGGTGGGATCATGAGTGAGACCACCAGGAAGCAGCAGAGTCCCCCGCTCCTCTCTCCGGCAGGATTGCCCCTGAACCCTAGCCTAGACGGAACCCGAGCGGGCTCGGCCGGCTGGTGTGGATTTTGGCGGGGCGTGGTTTTCCTCTCCTCCCGCGCAGACGATTTGAAGATTTTGGAGCCACTGGGAGGGGAGTGGAGGGGAGGCGACGACGGAGCGGGGGAGGGACGGTGGAGCGGGGGTGGGAGGCGAGGGCCGGTTGTGAAAGAAGGGGAAGGCGGGAGGCGGGAGGGGAGGGAGGGAAGGCCGTAGTGGGGGGAGGGTTAGCAATGGCGCACCTTTTAGGGGTGCGTCATAAAAACTATGATAGCAATGGCGCACCTTCTCCTGGTGCGCCATTACTAACTTTTTTTATTGGTATATCAATGGCGCACCTTTTAGGGGTGCGCCATAAACACCGTGATAGCAATGGCGCACCTTCTCCTGGTGCGCCATTACTATTTTTTTTTATTTTTTTGGATTTTTAGTTGCATGTAATAATTTAAGATTTGAGATAAAAGAAAAGGAAAATGCAAATGGAGTGATAAAACCATTGTGCAAAGATTTAGAATTAGATGACATGGTTGAAATCAAGTGACATGAAATAACAGACATCAAAGATTGAGCTTGCCACTGACACACACGCGGCCGACACGTCATGATTCGATCTTAGCTATCTTTTCACAATTTTCTTGCCCTTCTTTCTCGCAGTTGAATAATTTAGCCCCAGAACCCCTTGAATTCTTCTCTTGAACGGACGTCCTTTAGGTAGGGTGGTCCTGCTTGTTCTTGTGGTGTATGGTACTTCATCGTCGTCGTCATCTTCCATCTTCGGGTCGTTGTACTTGTCGAAGTCTTGCTCATTGGCGACTCCATCCATTCCGATGATGTTCCTTTTGCCTCTCCTCACGACAACACGACTGGGCTTTGATGGGTCGGTAATGAAGAAGCATTGGTCCACTTGGCAAGCCAGTACCCATGGCTCATTTTTCGCGGTGACGTTTGCGCCCGCGGTCTTGGATTTGGCTTCGGGTATAACCATGGTGGTCAAATACCGGTCTTCTTTCAGGACGCTCTTGGCCCATCTGACACGGAACATCGGGACCTTCTCTCCAGCATAGCTCAGCTCCCAGATCTCCTTGATCCTTCCGTAGTATCTGTCCTTATCGTTACTGGTGTAGGATTCCATCGTTACCCCAGAGTTCTGATAATCGCTCTTCATGTCCTTTTCCTCGGTGTAGAATGTGTAGCCGTTGATATCGTACGCCTCATAGGTCATTAGGTTGTGCTCGGCGCCCTGTGACAAGGCGAATATGAGTTTTTCTTCCGCGGAAGAATCCTCATGTAAAGGGTACGATAGAAGCTTGTCCTTGAACCAACGCGTGAAACATGAGTTGTGCTCTTTGATTATATCTCCGTCCGTCCTCTATTGGCCTCGGTCATTGTACGTCTTCTCAATAAAGGTTTTGTGCTCTACCACCCAAGGATCGACCATGTCTATGTGTTGTAGCGCGACTAGGTTTGCTCTTTCAAAGTCGGCGAGTCGACCCTTGAAGTCGACATGCATTTCGTGGCGACCCTCGCGGTGACCCCATCCAGTGAGCCTGCCTAGGTGCCTATTGACGGGCAGACCAACGGGGTTCTCGATGCCTAGATAATTCGTGCAGAAGGAGATGCACTCTTCAGTCAGAAAGCCCTTGGCTATGCTTCCATCTGGACGTGCCCTGTTGCGAACGTATCCTTTGATGACACCATTCATCCTTTCGAACGACATCATGCTGTGCAGGAACGTCGACTCGAGTTGGATGATATCCTCCACGATATGGACCAGCAGATGCACCATAACGTCGAAGAATGCGGGCGGGAAGTACATCTCAAGCTCGCATAGTATCACCACGATCTCTTCCTGTAGCCTTCTGAGTTGCCTCACGCCAACCGACTTCCAAGAGATGACACCAAAAAAGTTGCATAGGCCAAATAGCGTTTCACGGATGTGCACGTCCATGATCCCACGGATTGCAACTAGAAGTATCTGCATCGTCAACATGTGACAGTCGTGAGACTTCATCCCGCTAAACTTCTGCTTCGCTGAGTCTAGGTATCCGCTTATCTTCCCCGCGTAATCGTAAGGAAGTTTTACTCCTATGAGGCAGGTGAAAAACTGCTCGATCTCCTTCTGACTTAGAGTGAAGCATGCGGGAGGGCAGTCATATTTGATCTTCTTGGCCTTTTTGCCTTTGCGACTACTTTCCGTGTCCTTCGCCTCATCATCATCATCATCATCATCATCATCATCATCATCATCATCATCAGGGCGTTTTGCACGAAGCTCCTCCCTGATGCCAATTGATTGCAAGTCTGCCCTTGCTTTCGACCCATCTTTGATCCTTTCTGGCATGTTGAGCAGGGTACCAAGCAGAGTCTTGCACACGTTCTTCGTGATATGCATGACATCAAGGCTGTGAGGCACACGGAGGATCTTCCAGTACGGCAAGTCCCAGAAAACAGACCTCGTTTTCCATACCTTCAGCAGCGGCTCTGGCGCCTTTCGCTTCTTTCCCGGCGGTGGGCACTCTTTCCAATTTTTCAATAGCTCATCTATTTCCTCGCCGCTCCTCGTACGTGGGGGTCTTCGGGGTTTGGTTTCACCATCGAATAGATCCTTGCGTTTTCTCCATGCGTCATCGTCGCGAAGCCACCTTCGATGTCCCATGAACACGGTTTCTGAAGACCCGGGATCTCTATCTAGCTGGCGATACGTTGTGTCATCCATGCACCTGACACATGCAGAAAATCCGTGGACCACCTGCCCCGCGACATATCCGTAACCGAGATAGTCGTGCACCGTCGTGAGCAGTGCGACTCTCATAGGGAAATATTATTTCGCTGCGACGTCTCATGTATTGGCTGGCGTTTTCCACATCGTGTCTAGCTCCTCTTTTAGCAGCCCCAAATACAAATTGATGTCGTTCCCTGGTTGTTTTGACCCTTCAATTAGCATACTCATGTGAATGTACTTCCTCTTCATGCATATCCAGGGGGAAGGTTGTACATCCACACAAACACAGGCCAGGTGCTATGTGTGCTTCTCTGGCTGCCAAACGGATTGACTCCATCGATGCTTGCACCCAGCACGATGTTCCTTGGATCGTCCCCAAATTCTGGGTGTTCGAAGTTCAACGCTTTCCACTGGCTCGCATCCTTAGGGTGACTCAGCATCTTGTCTTTTTTATTTATCTCCGGATCATTTCCGTCATCTTATTGCTTCTTCTCCTCCCTATCCGCGTGCCAACACAGGAGCTTTGCTATCTTAGGGTCCGTGAAATACCGCTGCAGACGAGGAGTGATCGGAAAGTACCACACCACTTTTTGAGGAGCTTTCTTCCTCTTCTTGTATCGAGTGACGCCGCACACCGGACATATGGTAGACTCCATGTGCTCGTCCCGCTAAATGATGCAATCGTTCATGCACACATGGTATTTCACGTGCGGTAAATCCAGAGGACACACGATTTTCTTCGCCTCCTCGAAACTGGTCGGGCACTTGTTCCCCTTGGGAAGACGTTCGTGCCAGAATGACATGTTCTCGTCGAAGCATGCGTCGGTCATTTTGTGTTTTACCTTCATCTCCAGAGCCATGAGTGTTACTTTCAGGCGGGTATCCTTGGGCCTGCATCCTTCATACAATGGAGTAACCGCGTCTATCTCTAGTTGATCCAGCTTGGCTTTCTCTCGGGCGGCAGCTCTTGCGTTACCCGTCTCCTTAAGAAGCAACTCTTGAATATGAGGGTCCTGCACCTAGCCCATCGATGGTCCATCATCGTCTGCTCCGCATCTTCATCTTCATGATCATGCCCTTCATCTTGATCTTCCTCATCATCATGTCCGGCATCTTCTACATGATGACTGTGTCCTGCATCTACTTCGTGATCATGTCCTGGAGATTCTTCGTCTTCTCGCCCGCCCTCGCCGCTGTTGTCTTGCTGTCCTTCCTTATTTCTTGCCCGACCCCCATGGACGACTTCATAATCATCTTCATCACCTTGCCACCGATCGCCATCCATGAAACCACGCACGAGCATGTGGTCCCGCACCTGTCTGGAATCCGGGTCCATAAGGCTCTTCAGCTTGCATCTTCGACACGGACATCTTATCTCCGTCTCGTTCTTTTGAAGCATCTCGGCCTTCGCGGAGCTCAAAAACCTATTCACGATGCCTTCGGTCATCGTGCGGACCATGGTCGCCTGCGGGGTAGAGCAAAACGATATTTTAGAACCAAATTTTTTTTGGCATGACTTTGCCTATAAATAGGACCAAAAAGAATGCATAGTGCCAAATTCTAGCCGAAACGGAAATGAATCAACATCCCGGCAAAATATTGGCAACTATCGCATTTCAAATACCGATACCTGCAAACACAAACATATGCAACACCACAAACATACGTAGATCTAGCTCAATGAGAAAGGTGTAGATCTAGGCCATAAAAAGTGTGTACGTTGGAGGGAGAAAAAAGTAGATCTAGAACATAAAGAAAGCTTTCCCCTTACTTACCTATAAAAAGGAAATTTAACCACTTAATTCGGGTGAATCTATGGTGCAAATGAGGTGAGGAGGAGGAGGCAGCCGAGACCAAGCTTGGTAGAGGTGGAGAGAACGAAGTGGGGAAAGTGAGTGTGGTAGGTGGCTGTCAAAAATATCTAGCTGCTCTCAGGTTACCAATGGCACACCTCCTAAGAATACGCCATTGGTAACCAGGGTGCGCCATTAATAGTTTTGAAAAAAAATTGAAAAAAAAATGTTAGTAGTGGCGCACCGTGGGTGAGGTGCGCCATTACTAGTAACACCCACGGTGCGCCACTGGTAAGTCTGGGGAGGGGGGTGTGCCCAGGAGAAACTTAGCAGTGGCGCACCACACACAAGGTGCGCCATTAGTAATATAAACATTAGTGGCGCACCCATGTGTGGTGCGCCACTGCTATTTTAGCAGTGGCGCATCACATACATAGTGCGCCACTAATGTCTATATTAGCTATAGCCCTTTTTCTAGTAGTGGATGGAGGAAGACTCAGATAGACAATGAGAGTCGGTTACAACTTGTATGACCCGTGGTCTTGACCTCCTATATAAAGGTAGACCCGGGGCAACTTAGGGGCAAGTGATCGAGAATTAGGTCAGGCTTTAGCTCCCTTGTAATCGATACAACAAGCAATACAAGCACAAGCAGGACGTAGGCTATTACCTCAACGTGAGGGGCCGAACCTGGGTAAACTCGTGTCCTTCAACCCAATCAACCCCTTTGAGTCCATCACGTTAGCGATGGCCTCGAACCCAAGTTCGTTAACCCGGACATCTGTCGTGACAAAACCACGGCAGTCATGATGTCGTCGCTTCGGTGTGCGGATCGGTGCTGGTGGCCTCGGACATGGCGTCATGTGAACTCGCCTAGGCCAGGTCTTGGGGCTTGTTTGCCGACGGCCGTCGATAGTCCTTGAGTCATGTCCCTCCTAGTCCACATGGATTGGCTGGGATGTAGGCATGGGTGCTTCCTACGGTGGAGGTGCGTGCCAAGCTAAGAGTAGAGGAGTCCCTTGGCTCTTCCTAACGTGGTTGAGTGTGCAGGGAAGCGAGCGGAGCACGATGTCTGGCGACAGGGATGCCGGGGCGGCGGCCCCGAATGGTGGTCCGCATGGTGGCTCTTTGGCGGGCACCAACGCGGTGATGGTAGCTCTCCTCTCGGGCTGTGAGGACAATGTGAGGTGTAGCGTAGGGTGGCTCTGGAGTGCTCCCTGTTCCCACAGGGCTGCCCTTATCTGGATATGGGGATCTGACCTTGTCATGCTCGTCCTAGCGGCCTCTTGATGACACGCGTAAGTTTCCGAGCGAATGCTCCGCGTCTTGGCGCCGACGACGGCGACGCTCGTGGGTGTCGCACTCTTATTGAAGACGTCGTCGTGGTCCTTCTCTTCGTGTCAGGGCTTCGGGTGAAAACCTTTGTCCAGTGTGGACTCGACAGCGAGGATGCTCCGCGCCATTATCCCTCTTGAGGGCGTTGTCGTGGATTATCCCTCTTGAGGGCGTTGTCGTGGAGTTTAGGTGTACTAGGTCATGTGTGCGTGTGTGTTCAGATCTTCCTGTGTTCCTTGTTGGTAGCGTAGTCCTTCTACGTGTGCCGAGTATTCTAGGATCGGCTTTGTAAGAGGGTTATCTCACCATCTTGTATCGTTTCGCCGTGTACTCTGTTCTGTTGTTGCTTTATATATAAAGTCGGGTGAAAACCTGTTTCGAGAGTACGGGTACGTTAGTGTTGGACTGAAAGAAGCATTACTAGCCTTTCTTTTGACTCTGTACAACTAAGCAGACTTGGTGCAGTGGTTATCTCATCTCTCGCATATTGATTCTATGAATATTTTTTTTATTTGAGCCTGGTTTTTGAGACAGTTGTTGGGCCGGCCCGTTATGAGCGATAGTCTACAGGCAGTGCAACTGATCGCTCGCAGTACGTCAAGGTGGTCTCGAAAGTGAAGCGTCTTATGAGTGAAAGGAAATATCGTGTTGTTCATATTTCTCGAGAACAGAATAATATAAGACATATGTTGGCTAACTTTGACATAATGAAAGACGTACTGCACTCTGGCGCTCTGGTCCGCATAATATTCTTAGCCTGTGTAGGGTGGACCTTCTTGGCTCTTGAGTAATACTTCCTTCGTCTTAAAATAACTGTCTTCACTTTGTATTAGCTCTAATATAAAGTTATATTAACCTTATGACACTTATTTTGAGACAAAAGAAGTATATATACAAATCCTTTTACCCCGAAAAAAAACTCGCTTTCAATCGCAGGCATAGGGACGTCAAACGAAACCAAAACGGAAAAGGACGCGCGAATTTCCAGACGGGACCTATTTATACAGGTGAGTTTCCCAATCTCCTCGCTCCGGGTGTCTGAAACTCGAAACTGGTAGCAATCAGTCCCCCCCCCCCCCCCCCCCTTCTCCGGCGTCCACCAATCGCCTTGCTCCGGCCGTCTGAAACTCGAGGGGAAAGGCGCGCAAGGGATTTAATCGGATTGCAGAAACCAGACCAGAACAGACCAGGGGATTTCCTAGACCAGCCAGGTTTGATTTCCTTCCCTTCGATCTGGACAGCATATCATTTTTCTCTTGTACGTACTATCCCTTGCGAGCGCATCCCTCTGTTGCTAGGTCATATACAGTGCTAGGTATTAGTATATCTTTAGACCTCGATAATTGCCAAACATTGGTTTTTATTTTTTTGGCTGATTTTGTCAACTGCGTAGGCCGTAGGGTATTTGACATCTTTGTATGATTCAATTCACAGGATGGTGGGAAATCGGCGCAAATCACAACGGCTCGGCACCGATTTACCGCTTTGTTCGGGCCACTCCTCAAATCTGAAGGAGGAAGCTGATGGTGAAGGCCACCTAAAGCCTGCTCATGTTTCTGATTGTGAGTTGACATCGCTTGTTCTCTCTTCGTTTGGAGTCGCGGAGGCTTAATTCATACATCTATATCTTGTATCGCGACCACATTTGAATCACCGACACGTTTTGTTGCATCACGTGCATGCAGTTCGGTATGCCCTTTCTGATGTGAAAGTAAAGGAGGAGATTGCTGATGACCATAGCAAGCCCATCTTGGATGGTGAGTGGGCACTCTTCCCTTGCTGCATGCACCACGCTCCTTGTACTATATTTGTTCTCTGTCTTCACTCTGCATAGAGATTTGTTTGCTTGATCTTTTATATGTGTTTTGTGCCCGCCAGTGCACCCATATATGCCTCCAGGGCAACATCTGTGGATCTATTTGCTGAATTTTGGTTGCAGCATGTAGTCATTCAAGTACAATTCTTATATGACAGGCCCAAGCACTATTTCTTTGTAGATTCATAGTGGTGTGTGTGTGTGCCGCGGCTGCGGCTTCCTTGCGCCAAGTACCATTTCCTTGTGTCTGTACAATTTCTCTCTACCTTAATACATATAGGCGCACAGATCTCCCCAGTTAGTTGATTTGCCAGATGAATTATAAGAATGCTGATGATACCCTGCTTCTCTTTCCTCATTGCGGTAACACTGATTTGGAGGGTGCAAAATGGTGCATGTCCGGCAGAAGCGGACAGCGAGCAGAGGCCATCGGGGCAAGTACGGCAAGGACAGTCGTTATGCATACATCATGTCGATAGTGCATCAAATTAAGTTGTCCCCTAACAGTTTGGTCTCAGGAGTTGAAGGAAGGCTATTCCATAATGTATTTAACCACCTGATTGATGCAATTGTATCTTCTCATACTTCTGGTATGAACTAAATATGTATTTTCTCATGAAATTACGCTGCACTTTTTTCGCGAGAAAACATGCTACCCACTTTTGTGTCTAACATTTATATGGCAACTGCAAACTAGGGAGCGATGAAAAGACTATACAAATTGATATTGGCTTGGATGGGCGCAACTCTCTAGTGCCGCTTACCAGTCGAGAATGTCTCTTAAAGAAAATCTTGATGATTCTGCTTGGCATGGCATGTCGGTGCCATTATAATCCACCATCTGAAGGTCAAGTTGTGTACTATAGAGAACTTAAGCGACATATCAGATGTGTGATTGCATACCATGAAGCAAATGGGAAATCAGAAGGTAATTCAGCGCAATCTTCTTAACTAAACTGAAACATTGCAAGCCATATGAAATTATTGAGGATGTGTTGTAATACAGCACAATTTTCTGTACTTGTTTCACATGTTCTTTGGCTTTTTGACATTGACCATTCACAGATGTTCGGTGGGCATATTCAAAGGATCCTGCAGGCTATCATAGTTTGTCATGCTCACAAACAATATCAGCCGTCGAGGAGCTTATAGAGTTAACAGGTTCTCTTGAAGAGTTGACCCCGCAGTTTCAGGAGTTGAGCCAGAACAATGGTAAGTCAAGTTCATATTTACTCAATGGCAGCCGTTCTTCTGTTTTTTTTTTTTTGTATATGGATAATAATAACTTGACTTGTTAATGGACGGGGTTGCCTTTTCGGTATAGTTCATGTTGTTATGGGTATCCTCTTCACAGCACTTGCCATGATGATTATTAGTACATATTTTCCAAAGTTATAATTAGCGGGCTATGGAAATAGCGACAGCCTCAAAATGTGCTAAATTGACGCTATGGCGCCGCTGAATGGTGCTAAAGCCTCTAAGTTGTACACAATGACATTTCGTGTGATGCCCTCGAAACGCTATAGCGGCACTATGCGATAGCCTGCTGTTTACAACTTTGCGTTTTTCTTGTGATTATAGATTTGCAGATTGCGAACAAATGAACGTGCAACTGAAAACCAGCCATGGAAATTCCTTCCATTCTCTTCCACAACTTTAGGACTGTTTTTTTTTTGTTTTTTTTCCTACGACTTTTGGTATATCTGGCTATCACTTAACCCAAACCATGTTTCTTTCTTTTCTATAAGAATAGTATTCATTCAGTTTGATTATTAGATTGCTGGTAAGTATATTGCTCTGTTCCTATATCCCTATTTTAGCTGATGCAAGTAGGTTATAGAATTTCTTCATTTCTCTCTGACAATGGAGCAAGTTGTTGCATGTATCTTTCCCTTTATAATTCCTATTGGCTATTGCTATTGTTCTAAAAGCATCTGTGCAAAATCTTTCCTTGCATTTGCAGTGCCAGCACCTCATATCTCTGTGCATGTGAGGATTGATTTGAAATCTCTGCCTGAACCGAATTGGAGTGTTGAAAAGACCAGCGTATTCTACTACAGCAAGTTGATTTCGGTTCTGCATGATCTTAAATGTTCTGGCCTGGTAGGTCTGTCTCCTGAGAGCAACGAGAAGAAATCTATTAACACTTTACTGGATTATGTAACATCTACCAATTTACATGTAAAGAAAGGTAGAGTGCTCATAACTCTTGCTGAACCGTTGTGCTGCTACGAACTTTCTACCCATTTTAAAAAGTGGTTTGCTTGGAGAGTGTGAAGTGTGTGACCCCTCGTGTGTATGTTGTTAGAAATGAGCAACTGTATTCTCAGAAGGCCAAGGGCCAGTACATATACATGTGTACAATGGGGATAAACCAAAAAGAGAGACTATACACACACATCTAATACATCTAACACCCCCCTCAAACTCATGGTGGATCAACCACATTGAGTTTGGAGAGAAAGAACCCGTGCTGCGCTCGAGTTTGGGTCTTCGTGAAGAAGTCAGCCAACTGTAACTCAGAGGGCACATAGTATAAAGCAAGGACCTGATCTTGTACTGCAACACGCACAAAGTGGGCATCCACACCGATGAGCTTGGTGAGCTCATGCTTCACCGGATCACGGGCAATACTGATAGCTCCGGTGCTGTCTGACAGTAAGGGAGTCGAGGTAGTAGTCGACACACCAAAATCCTCAAGTAGCCATCGTAACCAGATCACTTCAGCAGTCAACATAGCCATTGCTCGCAACTCAGTCTCTCTACTCGAGCGAGAAACTGCAGTCTGTTTCTTTGTCTTCCAGGCAATCAGAGAGCCACCAAGAAAAACACAGTAAGCAGACAGAGAACGTCGATCAGAAGGATCACTAGCCCAGGTAGCATCCGAGTAGGCTTGGAGCTCGAGAGAGCTGGAGCGGGGAAAGAAGAGGCGTTGAGAGATCGAGCCATGAAGATATCGTAGAATACAGACGAGATGACTATAGTGGACATAGGTGGGGGCTGAAACAAACTGACTCAGGATGTGGACAGGATAGGAGATGTGAGGACGCGTAATAGCAAGATAGACAAGGCTGCCAACAAGATGAGGATAACGAGTGGGATTAGGAAGAGGGTCACCATCAGAGGCACGAAGTTGAACATTGAGCTCCATAGGAGTCACAATAGTGCGCTCATCACCGAGAGCAGCGCAAGAGAGAAGATCCTGAATATATTTTTCTTGGGAGATGTAGAAGCCATCAGAGGTCGAGGAGATCTCAATCCCAAGAAAATAGCAAATGTGGACCAAGATCAGTCATGAGGAACTGGTCGCGAAGGCGAGCCTTAACAAAGGCAATGTAGTCGGAGTCGTCACCAGTGATGATCATGTCATCGACATAGAGAAGGAGAAGAGTCCGACCACGAGGAGACGTGTGAACGAACAAAGCGGGATCATGATCACTGGGCGAGAAGCCCGTGGCAGTCACGACAGAGCCGAACCGCTCGAACTAGGCACAAGGGGCCTGTTTGAAACCATAGAGAGAGCGGCGAAGTCGGCAGACCATACCATCAGGAACAGAGTACCCGGGGGGTGACTGCATATAAACCTCCTCACGCAACTCACCATTGAGAAATGCGTTCCGAACGTCAAGCTAAGACACAGACCAATGACGAACAGAAGCGACAGCAAGGAGAGTGCGGACCGTTGTCATGTGGGCCACAGGAGCGAATGTCTCATCATAATCGCGTCCTTGTTCCTGCTGAAAACCACGAGCCACAAGACGAGCTTTGTAGCACTCAAGAGAACCATCAGAGCGAGTCTTAATCTTATAGACCCACTTGCATGTGATGGGACGAACACCAGAAGGAAGGGAAACCAGATCCCACGTGCCAGAACGCTCAAGGGCAGCAAGCTCCTGGGCCATCGCAAGCTACCATTCAGGCTGAGTCAGGGCAGCCCGATAGGAAGTCGACTCAGCAACAACAGAGAGGCCGTACTTGGCAGGAGAGTAGCAATCAAGAGGGGGTCGAGGTCGAGCACGGAGATTATGAATTGGTGGAGGCATGGAAGGAGGAACATCGGAAGTGGAAGATGTGTCAGGAGAATCATCCTCAACACGAGGGCGGCGAGTGTAGTGGAGAGGAAAAGGAGAGAGAGGCCGACGGATCAGATAGGATGGTGGAGAGGAGGATGGAGGAGATTGTGGTGTTGGTGGCATGTGAGGAAGAGTGAGACGGTCGGAGGAAGTGGAGAGACCTGAGGCACAGAGGATGATGTATTAGGAAGGAGAAGGAAAGAAATATCGTCCACAGAGAAACTCGAGGAGGAAGGGCGGGGGTAGTAAGAGCGAGACTCATCAAAGGTCACATCACGCGAGATGCGCAAGCGACGACCAATAGGGTCCCAACAGCGATAGCCCTTGTGCTCATCACTGTAGGCAAGGAAAATACACTCAACCGACTGAGCAATCAGTTTGGTGCGTTCTCACGGAGCAAGAAGGACATAGCACACGCATCCAAACATACGAAGAGCCGAGTAGTCAGGAGATCGACCAGTGAGACACTCCATAGGAATACCACCCTGCAGAGCAGTCGAGGGTTGAATGTTGATGAGATAGGTGGATGCAGAAACAACCTCAGCCCAAAAGTGGGGTGGAAGAGAAGCGGCAATCATCAGCGCACGAGCCGTCTCAATGCAGATGACGATGCTTACGTTCAGCAATGCCATTCTGAGCATGAGCACCAGGACATGAGAACTGGGCAAGAGTACCCTGTTCCGCGAGAAAACCACGCAACAGCTGGGAGATATACTCTCCAGCGGAGTCAGCAAGAAAGGTCCGAATGGGCATGGAAAACTGGGTGTGAACCATGGCAGCAAAACGTTTGTATATAGAGAGAACCTCACTACGAGATTTCATGAAGTAGAGCCAAGTGTAGCGAGAGAAATCATCAATAAACAAAACATAGTGGCGATGACCACCTTTCGAATCAAAGGGAGCAGGATCCCAAACATCAGAATGAACTAAGTCAGAAGGATACTGAGATACAGACTCACTGGTAGGATAAGGTAATTGGGTCTGTTTGCCAAGTCTGCAACCATTACAATGTAAAGAAACATCTCCAGATACAAACCCTAAGAGGCGCTGACGAAATAAAGAAGATAAGTGAGAGCCACAGATGTGACCAAGGCGATGATGCCACTGCTGGAAGGACGCAGACGAAGAGGCAACAAGAGCATGAGAGCTGGCAGAAGCGGTGGCAGTAGAAGGAACACAAAGCCAGTCAACCTCCCAAAAGCGCTCTGACTCACGGCGCCGGGGGCCAGCACCAACCAAAGCCTTGGTGCGACGATCCTGAATGGAGAAAGAATCGGTATCAAGAATGACACGACAACCAGAATCAGTAAGTTGGGCAGCGGAAAAAAGATTCATGGTAAGGCAAGGAACTTGTGAAATAGTAGGAACAAAAAAAGATGGAGTAGAAAGAATGCCACGACTAGCAACAGGAAGAGGTGTGCCATCGGAAGTGAGAACATTAAGAGGTCGAAGGGAAGATAAAGCAGAAGAATCAGAGGACATATGAAAGGAAGCTCTAGAATCCAAAACCCACGAGGATGTACCTGACTGAGTAGGCTCCGGCGGGGGCAGAGTGGTGGTGGTAGTCACAACAGCAACAGAACCCGTCGAGGAAGAACCAGAGGAAGCCAACATGCGCTTGAATCGCATAATATCCTGGTCAGTGAGTGACGGAGTCGAGGGAGACACATGAGTCCCGCTGGAAGAAGAGCGCCTCTAGTCTCGCTATTTCTGGCGACAATCAGACTCTGGGTGACCTTGCCTAGAGCAGTAGCCACAGAAAGTGTCACGGCGCGACCGACCCTTCTCAGCATGAGGGGGGCGACCCACCCCCCTGAAGGTGTGGGTAGAAGTGGTGGAGCGGTGAGACGAGCAGACGACACAGGAGCTCGAGCAGCCAACACAGAGGGAACCGCAAGCAAACCAGCAAAACGGAGGCGGGTCTCCTCAGCACGAAGCTCAGCAAGCACCTCCGAGATAGGAACACGACCACGAGCAAGCAAGTGAGCGTGCTGAGGCTCAAACTCGGAACGGAGGCGAGATAAGAACTCATGGACACGCTGAAACTCCAAGTCAGACCTCATAGTCTGGCAGCAATGACAAGTTCCACAAACAACTGTCCGAAGTGAGTCAAGCTGGCGCCAGATGGCAGAACTCTGTGTGTAGAACTCATCAATAAAAGAGTCACCCTGCTGAAGAGCGTGCTCCTGACGTACCACAGATAAGTAGAGCGCATCACCAGAGGGCTGATAGCGCTGACAGAGGTAAGACCACATCGCCACAACAGTACCGAGGCTCATGAACTCCGAAGCAAACTGAGGGAGGACACTCGTAGTGAAAACAGCAGCAGCTCGAGCATCATCATTGCACCACTGAGTGTAAGCAGACAGACCATCCCGGTAGAGAGAAAGAGCATCGGAATAGGCTGATGCCTGCTGATCATAAGCATCCACCGTAGCATCATCGAGAGCCTTGGTTGCGTCCTGATCAGCCTGGGAAGCATCAGCAGCAAGGACCGGTGGCACCGGGGGTATTGGGGCCACGGACGCAACAGGGCATGGCGGATAGGGGACCTCGCCAGAGAGAACACCCCACAGGAGAAGACCACGCATGTGGATACGCATGAAGCCCGCAAACTCAGCATAGTTGGTGCCATCGAAGATCACCGAGCACCGAGGAACAGCAATGTAGCCCAAAGAAGACATGATGAACTCTTTTTTCCCCTCTTTTTTTGGTCAACTGCTACAGTGGCGCCCGATCCTGGATCGGGATCGAGGCCTCACTCGCTCGGGGCGTCGGCGACCGGGTACAGCTGGGGGCGGGACGGCCGGAGACGGGCCGGCCGCAACAGGGCGCGAGGCGGCCGAAGGCGGATGCCGGCGGCCGGAGCAGCAGCAGCTGCGGGCGGCGTTCGGAGCAGCAGTAGCTATGGGCGGCGGCAGCAACAGTAGCAGCTGCGGGGAGCAGCAACGGGAGGCAGCAGCTGCGGGAGCAGCAACGGGGCGGCCGGAGAGGAGGAGCGGCTGGGGCGAACGAGGAAGTCAGCGGCAGCGGCGGCGGGGCGAGGGGGAGCAGCGGTAGCGGCTGCCGGACGAGGAGGAGGCGGCCGGCCGGTCGAGGGCGAGCAGCGGCAGCTGCTGCCGGACGAGGAGGAGGCGGCCGGCCGGCCGGCGGCGAGCGGGGGCGCACGGAGCTGCGAGCGTGCGGGAGCGGGAGCGGGAGAGCAACCTAAGCATCTGATACCATGTTAGGAATGAGCAACTGTATTCTCAGGAGGACCAAAGGCCAGTACATATACATGTGTACAATGGGGATAAACCGAAAAGAGAGACTATATACACACATCTAATACATCTAACATATGTGAACCAGTGGGTGCCACTACTCCGAAGCGAGGAAGAGGTACTCACCTTACCATTGGACTATTGTGTGCCATATTTTCTTCATTTTTCTTCACCATGCTTTGCTGAATTGGAAACTTATATCTTGTTTTCTTCTCTTAAAATGAGTTATATGCATTTCTACAAACTAGGGTTCTCATTTATTTTGGATGCAACACAACAAAACATGCTTGCAGTTGATACAGTAGCTTACACGATAAGAGCATTGTCTAATCACCATGTGTTCTGTTAGACATATTGATGGACAACGATGACGATGAGGATTTTTACCCAATTGGTCCAGTGATGCACACAGGTAATTATTTTGATGGGAAATTGGTTGAGTACACGAAACAGTTGAAGAAAACCTGCTGAAGGTTAATGAAAGACATTATGGGCGAGCTGGAACGCGTCGGTTACCCCGTCACCTTATTTCATAGGGATGATAATAATATTATGCTCGAATGGTTGAAGAAGGTGAAGTTTAGTAGACTGAGGCATTCTGCATATGACGTTAATCAGTCTGTCTTACTTGCGCGCTATGCTGCTTCACTTGTTCAAGGAATCTCTTCTTGCGTAGAAGATGCATGTGCCGAGTTGACTGGTATTCTGAGAAGACGGCAGCACTACTACGAATTTGCACCTCAGGCTCTTCTAGTGTTGTTGCTTTCAGATTGTGGTAAGTTCATTCTAGCTTAACACCACTACTGAGTTGCACTAGCCGAGACATTTTATAGGATGGATGGCCTATCATTTCGCAAGCCTTGTTGTCGTCCAGAATAGCCGAGCTACTATGCAGCTTGGGGCGACCTTCTGGGAGATATGTTTTGATATATTTACTGAATTTACACGATCGGTTAGTGACATTGTGGTGGACTAATATTTATTTCATGCCAGGCGCATTTAGAGAAACAGGAAAGACGGCCAAACTAAAAGATGGTGAAGCTCAGACTCAGAGCTCAGATTCCAGCTCTCCCCGTCAAGATGGTGCCGAGTCCAATGACAATGGGGTGAAGTGTGGAGATAATAACAACACCGACAGTGTGAAAATTCTGACAGGCATCTTGCAAGTCCTGAAGCATATTGGAACATTGGAAGCACTCGGCGCGCCGTCCCCGAGCGAGGTGATAATACTTGACCAGATCCTGGAGCATGTGTGCCTGTGCGTTGATGGCTTTCTGTGCGCAAAGGCGTACCAGAAGGAAGAGACTTGAGGCGCACCCCGTGTCACAAAGTTGGTAAGCATTGTGCCGCTACCCTACCCACATCCAGCCTTATCGCGCTGCGCATCAACTGAAGTTATGTATGTGATGTTTGTGTTGTTGCAGCTTCCGAGCTTTCTTGCATCAGAAAAAACAATGGAGTTCCCACATATTTCTATCCTGGGTGTGTGTACGGGGCGGAAGGCATGTCTGAGAGGTTAAAACAGCTGCAGGAGGGCTTTAATCTCGTGATAGAGGCATTGCAGAAAGTAGAGATTATCTAGAGAAGTTCCTTGTGTCCTGAATCCCGATCAATCTATTTATGTCCCTAATCCTTTGGTTGATGAACATTATTTGTGAGTTGTGTTGTTTAGATGAGTTTGTCAGTTGTGTTGGAATTTTATCTTGCGATTCCTTCTGGCTACATAAATTTATTTATTTATGTTTCTAGTCCTCTGATTGATGAACATTCATTTGTCTATCTCCATTTCTCCTATCTATCGTATCTAAAAAGAACGTAGTGATCCCGTTCCCACCTTCCACCGGGTTTTTTATCCTCCGGTGTGCCTCTGTTGAGTAAATAGATAATTTTTCGATTAAATCAATCCACGAATAAATCACTAGCATGACATTAATGAAAGCATAGACATGCTGATATTTGATCATGTAAGCACATACTATGCTAACAACAGATCCATCCACATATAATGCTAGTAGTGTTAGAATAGAAATAAAGAGGAGCGAAATAAATGTGTTATACCGATAGGCTAGTTGGCAGTAGTTGCAATAGTGGCGGCGGCGGTCTCCTTGGGCGCCTTCTTGTCGGCTTCGAGCTTCTCGGCGACGAGACGGTCGGCGTTGGTTGGTAAAGCCATGGTGATGACGAAGGCGACGTGGGCGTAGAGGAAGTAGTCGAACGGAGGCAAGCAGTCGCTTCCCAAAAACATAATCGCCCCTCTCCCGTATGGGATCCAGAGAGGTGCGGTTTCGGAGGCCCGCTCTATCGTCGATCGTGTACGCGACGCACGAGACGGAGTCGCCGGTGGTAGCAGCAGCAAAAGGACGAGTTCACAAGGAGCAGATGTGATCTGTTTGTGGCGGATAGGGTTGGCCGAGACCTCGCATATATATGCGTGACCGGGTGGAGAGACGTCGGCTGGACCCACGTCCGAGTCGATAACAGCCCACGATCTGATGTCTCAGATCGTGGTGCGTCCGTTACGTATTCTTCGTTCCTGGCCGGTCAAAATAAGCTCGTAGGTATGAGCTCGGCTCGGTTCAATCCCGCAACCCGCGGCGTGGCGTGCCGTGGCGAGGTGAGCGACGGATGAGGAGTACGCGAGGGCCTCTTCTCTTCTCAAGCTCCAATAGCATGTGGAAGAGAAATCCTTATAAGGAGGTCCAACTCCTCTACTAGCAAGGTGGGACTAAACTTCGCACCACTCGTTGTCATGCCACCTACATGGGCCCTTAGAGATTTTTCTGGAATTGTCAAGTGGGCTCTAGGCTCATCTCACATTTCAACAATCCCCCACCAGATCTCAAGGGCCCATTTTGTCCTCTTTTCCAATTGTTGTTTTGATATACCAACATTTCTGTGAAGACCAGTTAATGTTGAGCTTGACCTAGAACACGTAGCTACACTCCTTCACAAAGGAACAATGGACTATGCATTGAATTGTCAGTTTGGCGTAAAGAAGTTTCACCACATGTATTACTAATACTAGGCTGCGGAAGGCTGACCCCTCGGGTGGAGCATATTAGTCACACTCCTGGCCTATTCATCAGCTTACTAGAGACCACTCCAATCTCATAGACTGTGACTAGCAGTCAGGCTCATATAGGTGTGTTCCTCCAAAGATCACTCTGTAGGATAGCATCTTGCTTACATATAAGCTTTAGAACACATTAAACAGTAGTCATCCCACCATACAGTATCCGAGAGTATCGCATCTCCAATGGAGTGGGTTAGTAAAGTTACTCTCCTCAGTTCACCACTGGCTTGTTTCCCATGTCCTATTTGGATCTTAGATCACATTGGTTGGGTTACTGCTGAGGGAGTCTGAGACTGAGGGGTTCCTCAGGCCGCCGACCTATTTCCTATGGGCCGAACAGATGGGCCGCTTTGTGCCAAATACATGGAAGCCGAACTAAAGGTCAACCTCGTATTCGGGAAGGAAACCTTCGGTGCCTTGGTGTGTCCTCCAACTCAAGATGGCAAGATCGACGCGTTTATCCCTTGATGGTAATTGACTATGTGTAACCCTAGGTATCCCTGGTGTCGGTGTCAAAACCGGTGGATCTCGGGTAGGGGGTCCCGAACAGTGAGACTAGGATCGACGATAATAGGAGACGAAGGGGACACGAGTTTACCTAGGCTCGGGCCCTCCAATGAAGGTAATACCCTACGTCCTACTTGATTATATTGATGGTGTAAGGAGTTACATAGTTGATCTACCACGAGATCGTATGCCTAACCCTAGATGAGTTGTTCTGGCCCTATGCCCTAGAACCCTTTGGCTTATATAGATGCCAGGGGTGTCCTCGACTTACACATGGTCGGTTACATGCCGAAGAGATAACATGCCTAACTACAGCTAATAACTTGGAGAACACGCCATGACTCCCCGAAGCTTCCATCCGGCACAGGTGGTCTTTGATCAGCCGATGCCTGCCTTGCGGCCCATACAGTCCGGCCCACAAACAATGGGTCGGCTGTCCGAGGACCCCTTAATCTAGGACTCCCTTAGTAGCCCTTGGACTGGCCTTCAACACAGATATATATTCGGTTGATCTCTTCACGTCGTCGTCTTCGTCTTGCAAGGCGAGTCCCTCATCCTTCTTCGTTCGACAACCGACCAGTCTTCGGTAAGATCGTAAGCGTCACAGTCGCAGGTTTATTACAATAACTGGGCGAGCTCCTCAACTTTCACGCGTCGTGGGGAGGTGAGTGGTTAGTGCTTTTTACAATCTTACCCTCCTGCAACAGAGACACCAACCCATTTAATCAAACAAAATCGTGGCTCAGACCACATCTTCTCCTTCCCTCTTGTCGAAAGAAACTCCGAGCAGAAAATCCACGCAAAACATGGCTAACGTTCCTAGCTCCTTCGCACGTCCCTACGGCCAGCGCCCAGGGGACTGGACCAGCTGTTCCGTCACACTCCTATGGCTCCGTAATCTAGAGACCCAAGGATATCTTCCGTCATCAGATCTGGCAACGACCCGCGCAGGTCTGCTTTCTTATGGCGACGAGGTTTTCGACGAGCGCTTCCCCAATCCAAACAAAGGGGAACGCATGTGATTCGTCCCCTTCCTTCTCCGGGGCCTTGGGTTTCCAATCCAACCGTTTCTAAGGGGGTTACTGGAGTTCTACGGGATCCAACTCCACCATTTCAGTCCAGGGTCAATCTTACACATCCCGGGCTTCGTCGCCCTCTGCGAGATGTTCTTAGGGTGCGAAGTACATTTCGATTTATGGTGGAAATACTTCTGTCTCGTTCCCCAAACTTGGGACACGACTATCTTGGAGGTTGGCAGGGCCGAAGTGTGCCGCGTAGAAGGTACGGGGTATCCGACCGGCACACCGTAGATGTCCGAAGAATGGACCTCGAAGTGGTTTCACATCGAAGATGTCCCCCTATTAGAACCAACTCGGATATGTCTTCCCGAATACTCCAACCTCCTTCCAAAGAAAAGGTACAACTAGCGACCCAGGAGCTCATCCTAGGAGGAAAGCAACAAAGTGCGACACCTGGCCGTACAGGTGCGGATGCTTGTCCACCACGGACTAACCATGATTGATGTCATGGCCGCCGCTATCTCCCGGTGTGTGCAGCCCCTCCAATAGAGGGTACACCCTTTATGGCAGTACAACGGGACAAGCGACGCCACACGCTCCCAAAAACAAGGTCTCGCCAATCCAATGGCATTGGCCGTCGCCTTTGGCGATCTATACAAAGGAGAACAAGAAGACTTCGTCAGCGGCCAACCAAGGCAGGGTATTCGGCCCACAATCCCATCGAACAGGTAAGCCTTTCTCTTTCAATCATGAAATAGTTTGGGGTTTCATTCCGTACTCTATTTGACCGAGGTCATGGTGTGAACAGGAATGGAGGAGTTTCATCAAGACAGTCAACTGTTCGGCTCCTCAGCCTGAGAATCATTCATGCGACAATGATCCGGGTTTCAACAAGGACCCGGATCTTCTCCTTGACTTCAAAAATGGAGTATTTCCAAGACAGCATCGTCGAGACCCCGGTGGCTATCATAGTTGATTAACCCGGGTCATTCTTCATCCTTGCTGCGGGCAAGAAGAAAATCTCCTCCCGCAAGAGGTCCGCTACCGAGAGCGCCTCGGACGTGTTAGTCCCGACCCCCAAGCGCCGCCGATCTGCGCGTCATGCGCCGGCAACCGAAGCTGTGGCCAAACACGAGGCCAACTGGGACCCTACGATGGAGCCGGACATGGGGACGAATCCGCATGTCCACTCATTCCGAAGGTACATTGTTCGGTTATCCGCTTTATCTTTATAATTAATAGAGTCTCATAACAGCTTGTTTCATTGAAATACCTAGGCGAAACACCCAATCCTCTCCTACCGAAGGGGCAACCCGGGTGTCCGGTGATTCCTGAAGCTCCCGGGCCCCGACCCATGCAGCTTCTGGTACAGAAGCCCCCATGGCCAATCCGGTGCCCGCCAAATCTGGTGATGGAGTATCCATTACAAAATCGGAGGTGGAGAGCGCCATGCATCATCGTCACCGATGGGAGGCCATGCGGCACCCAATTTTCTCCGACCAGGAGTTCGGCGCCCTACGCTCGGCAGATGCACACCTTGGGGCCGCCCGAGCTGGATTTGACGAAGCTATGAAGTCGATAAAAACCAACATACAGGTAAGTGATCGCATTTTAAAGAATCTGAATACTTGAGTAGGCCTAGCAGCCCCCGAGCCTTAATTTGTTTTAGAACAAACAAATTAAGGATCTCCACACTGTTTGACTACGAACGCAGGCCTCAAAGCAACAGTCCGAGCAATTGGCCAAGGAACTCGAGGAGAGCTGCACGTAAGTTCAAACTGTGAAGGCCGAACTAGCACAAGTGAAGAGGTTCACGCGAGAGGCCCATGGTGAGTATGCATTTACTGCTAATCTTTTTATATCATCGTGCCTCATATATGGAATCCGTGTAGCAGCCGGATCAATAGGACATATGGAAAGGCAACTCGAAGAAGCCCGGGATTCTTAGAGGTATGCGGAGTCCTTGACGGGGTTTATACCCCTAGGTAGGCATAAGCAACGGGGTCTTCCCCCTTTTGCTTTGAAGAAAAACTAAGTGGCCGGCTGGCCATGGCCGGCTAGAGGACGTTCAGCGCAGGCCAGTGTCGGCTCGCACCCCGGCCGTCTGATCAAGGAGCCGGTTGGGCCCTCGGCCTGCTGGGTGCGGCCGGCTACCCACGGGCCGGCTCTTCCGTTGACATCAGGATGGACATGCCCCGTCCCGTCCCTCTACGTGCAACCGTCCTGGCTTCGGATGGGACCTCCCTCGCCCTTTCGCTGATGAGCCGCCCGTCCCAACCGTCCCTACGACGCGACGTGACCGACATGACAGGCGGCCCTGTGGCTACAGTGGCCGCTTACGCACCGCAGCGCATGGCTACAGTCCAACCGTCCTGGTTGCTGACCTCGGTGGGCGTGACCGGGCAGGGGAATAGTGCCGGCACACCCTCGCCACTTGATTACCTGCCCTGGCGTGGCTACAGTGCCGCCGGCCATACCGGAGACTTTAGCCGGCTGGCGCTAGACGACGCCCCCCGGGCAGCCCGTGCCGCAACAGGTGGGCGAGGACCAATCATAGAGCCGACTGGCGGGCCCCGACGAGATATGGGACCGCTCGGCCAGCAGGCCCCGCCCATGACAAGACGGCGTGAGCGGCGGGACCCTCTGGCCAGCCGGAGAGACTACAAGCCGGGTCCCCCCACCATTGTACTTATGACATATTGTAAGAGCCGAGGGGTTGGCCTATAAACCCCCGAGCCCCCCATGCAACGGGGACGGACGAATGGTCTCACACATGCACCCACAGAATTCTCATTCCCTCCTCTGATAGCAGAGGAAGACGAGCCGGCTGCTCCTTCTTTCTCCTCTAGACACAGCTCTAGGAGCATCCTTGTACACATACCCATCCATCCAACTAGACCAAGTAGGACTAGGGGAGTTACCTCCCACAGAGGGCCTTGAACCTGGTACATCATGTGTCATCACCGCTTGTGTCCAATCTCGCACCCGGAGCCCGTCGGCGTCCTTCGGCCCCAACCACTCATGATAAGCCACCCCATGGCATCTATCGTGAGAAAACGACGACAGTCCTAGCATCAGGCTGGCTGCCTTGTTATGCAAAAGCAGGCCGAAGAAATAAAGAGTTTAAAGACTCAATTGGCCCAAGCTCAAGAAGAGAATCGAAAGCTTTAGAGGGGCGTATTCGGTAAGTAAGATTCCGCTATCAGTAAATATTTCCGATGTAGGGAATGATAGTAACCGCGCTATTATCTTATGTGCAGGTCTCCTGTCCGGGCATCCTAAAGAGGAGATCGAATCGTACCAAGGGGACCTGCTGAAGGAGCTGACATCTCTCCATAAGTGCGTGCAAAAAGCGATGAAAGGGATGGTGAAGGCACTATGGCCCACCGAACAGCCACCTAAAGGGCTAGCCGCACTTGTGGATTGACTTAGGGGGGCTCGAGATAGGTTCGAGTTGTGAAAACTTCGTCCTGCCGCGAGGGAGCATGGGAGGCGTGGGCAATGGTCAAGACCCATTTCACCGGACTTAACCCCGAGCACATGGCGCGGGTTGGTACTATGGGATCGGATGGAAAAGAAGTGCCACTCCACTTGGTACATGACCAGGTGATGCCAGCCACCCGTCTTTCGCAAGCAAACTGACCCCAAAGCATAATAATTGATGATCTCGATCAACAGCCGCACATGTAATTTATATGTACATGTGTATAAACAATCCGTGTTGTGAACTTTGTCTTAACCGTCCATCGGCTTCTCCCTCCCGTGTGAAGAGCTCGGGAGTGTTCCTCCTTATTATTCCTTCACAAAAGAGCGAACTATATTCTGGGAACCAGGCAATCCGGCCATCTGGTGCGAATAGACAAAAAGCACACAGAAAGATATGTTATATTACGATATAGCATAAGAAACATCTTCCGATGAAAATAGTATCTCTATCGATACCTTTCGTCGGGATTCTACGCAGAGTGTAGATAGAAATCCACATACTTGCAGTATGCGACTAAGTGTCCTTTGGGAAGAAAAGACCCAAACAACGGTAATAGCAACCATAGTCATATAAGGTGTTTCCGTCATAGCCGACCAATTGTCTACGTATGATAGCTAGCTTTCGGCTTCACCCGTCTGAGGCACGTGTCCGGATGACCCGGTCATGACGATCGCAGAGGTGCTCCCTTTACTCTCTAGCCGAACAATCGGGAACGTATAGAGTAACCACAGGAGAGAGGCAACCCAGGTTGGCAAAGTCTTAGTTTGAATTGATGCATATGATGGCTAAAACATGACAAAAGAAATATGCGCGCGTGGTAAGTATGAGCAAATAAAACCTTGTCTATTGAAAAAAAGCCCCCATGTGCTGTGTTTGGATTTAACACTTTATGGTGTATGCCGATTATCTGTAGTACAAGATCGGTTCAGCCAAACATAGGGTAAAAAAAAGAAATTGCCCCTATCGAACAACAAAGTGGGAAGGGGACAGACAAAGATTAACAAAAAGGAAAAAATGTGGGGGAGTTTAGATGACACCAGTTTATCCGTAGAAGCGCCGAAGATGAGCTGCATTCCATGGGTTTGGTTCAAGGCGGTTATCGGATGGGCTCCGCAAACGATAGGCCCCTCCCGCGAGCACTTCGTCAATGATGAGAGGACCCTCCCATTTGGGGTTGAGTTTGTGCTTCTGTTTCTCTAGGATCTGTAGGACGAGTTCTCCTACGTTGTATGCTTTTGCCCTGACCTCCCTACTTTGGTACCGCCGAGCTTGCTGTTGATAAAGAGTGGATCGAGCCAGGGCTATGTCCCGCTCTCCTCGAAGGCATCTAAGTCATTCTGCCAATCTAGATAGGCATCCTTTTCCTCGTACATGCGCACTCTTGGTGCATCATGGATAATATCGTAGGGGAGAACTGCCTCTGCCCCATAGATTATAAAAAACGGCGTGTAACTCGTTGATCCGTTCATGGTGGTACGCATGCCCCATAGAACGGAGTCGAGTTCCTCCACCCAATGACAGTCGGACTTGTGAAGATATTAGACCAAACGTGTCTTGATGCCGCTCATAATGAGTCCATTTGCTCGCTCGACCTTTCCATTGGTCGGTGGATGATAGACCAATGCATAATCAAGCTTTATGCCCATTTTTGCGCACCAGTCCTTGACCTCTTGGGCCATGAAGTTGGATCCATTATCCGTTATTATACTATGCGGGACACCGTAATAGTGTACTATGCTAGATATAAATTCAATCACTGGTCCGAATTTAACCAATTTAACAGGCTTTGCTTCTATCCATTTGGTGAACTTGTCAACCATGACCAGTAGGTATTTATTTTTCTTGGTCCCCCCTTTGAGGGGTCCGACCATGTCCAGCCCCCAGACCGCAAAAGGCCAGGTGATCGGAATAGTCCGACGAGCTTTTGGGGGCATGTGACTTTGGTTTGCAAAGAGTTGACACCCGACACAATGTTGAACAAGTGACTGGGTGTCCGTCCGAGCCGTAGGCCAAAAGAAACCGGCTCGGAAGGCCTTGCCGACAAGGGATCTTGCCACGGCATGATGCCTGCCCATGCCTGCATGGATTTCGGCGAGGAGCTTACACCTCTTTAATACTCCAGTGGTGCTTTTCTTGTATAACTCACCCTCATGTACTTTGTAGGCCTTGGATCGCCGAACTATGCGCCGCGCCTCAGTTTGATCGTCGGGGAGTTCCTTGTGAAGAAGGTCAACAAGGAAGGGCTCTATCGATGGTGCAATTACTGCCATTACCTCATGAGCCGAGGGCGTCTCATCCATCGTTGAGCCGCCGATAATGCCATAATCTGGCTCGTTTATAGGGAGAACAACTTCGTCCACCGTATTCGGACTGACACCATTATTGCCATCCTGCCACACTATGGAGGGCTTGAAGAGATGCTCCAGGAAGGTGTTTCTCGGGACGGGATCGCACTTGGATCCCATACGGGCCAATACATCGGTGACTTGGTTGTTGTCTCGGCCAACGTGGTGGAATTCCAACCCCTCGAACCGAGCAGGTATCTTGAGGACGACATTTCTATATGCCACCATCTTCAGATTTTTGGCGCCGAACTCGCCGTTAATTTGGGATATGGCTAGGTTTGAGTCTCCTCATACCTCTAGCCATCGTATGCCCATTGACACCGCCATCTGAAGACCATGAAGAAGAGCTTCATACTCGGCGAGATTGTTGGAGGCGGCATACATGATTTGCAACACGTATCTTACATTGTCGCCTGTGGGGGATGTGAGGATAACTCCAGCCCCTAGACCGGCCAAGGTCTTGGATCCATCAAAGTACATTGTCCAATGGGAGTATGCACTATACTCCTTGGGGAGCTCAGCCTCTGTCCATTCATCCAAGAAGTCCGCCAGTACCTGAAATTTAATGGCGCGATGTGGCTTATAGGTTATTTCAAAGGGAAGGATCTCAATGGCCCATTTGGCTATGCAACCAGTGGCGTCCCTATTGTTGATTATATCATTCAAGGGGACTTCCGATGCCCATTACCGCAGACTCCTAGAAGTAGTGTTGGAGTTTCCTTGATGTCATGAATACTGTATAGGCTAATTTTTGATAATGTGGGTATCTGGACTTGCACTGCGTTAGCACCTCTGATGCATAATATACCGGCTTCTGAGTCTGGAATTTATGTCCCTCCTCATCTCGTTCAACAACGAGCACCACAGTGACGACTTTCTTGGTGGCCTATATGTATAAAAAAATGGGCTCATCGGCGCCTGGTGCTGTGAGTATGGGGTTGGTTGCCATTATTGCTTTGATTTCTTCCAACGCAGCCGCTGCTTCATCGATCCATTCGAAATTGTTGGTCCATTTTAGCACCTTATAGAGTGGCAAAGCTTTTTCTCCGAGGCGGGAGATAAAGTGGCTTAACACCGCCATGCTTCAGCTCTGTGGGGATTGCAAGTTCTGATAGAGCACGGATTTTAGCTGGATTTGCCTCTATTCCTCTATGGGAGACGATGAATCCAAGCAGCTTACTAGAGGGAACTCCGAATATGCATTTTCCGGATTGAGCCGTATATCTTATTCACGTAAATTAGCGAAAGTTTGACGTAGGTCGTCGATCAAATGATCGACGTGTTTGGTTTTGATTACCACATCATCCATGTATGCCTCCATAGTCTTTCCGACCTATCTAGTGAGGTAGGTTTGGATCATGCGCTGGTATGTGGCCTCAGCATTTTTTAGCCCGAAGGGCATCGTGTTGAAGCAAAATGGGCTGTAGGGGGGTGATGAATGCAGTAGCCGCTTGGTCGGATTCCTTCATTTTAATTTGATGGTATCCGGAGTAAGCATTGAGGAAGCACAACAAATCTTGTCCGGCTATGGCATCGATGATCGGGTCTATGCGTGGTAAGGGGAAAGGGTCCTTGGGGCATGCTTTGTTGAGGTCTTTGAAATCGACACACAGCCGCCAGGACTTGTCTTTCTTAGGTACCATCACCAGGTTTGCTAGCCACTCGGGGTGCTTAATATCGCGAATAAATACGGCCTCAAGAATTTGGCTAATTCTTCACCCATGGCTTGTAGTTTGGGCTCGGAGAAGCGACACAGGGTCTGTTTCACGGGCTTAAAGCCTGGAATAGTGTAAAAGCTGTGTTCGGCGAGCCGACGTGGGATTCAGGCATATCAGAAGGATGCCAAGCAAAAATGTCCCAATTTTCACAGAGCAAATTCCACAATGCTTCGTCCATAAGGGGATTGAGCTGGGCTCCGATGGACGCTGTTTTATTGGGGTCTATTGGATGCACCTGAAATTTGATGATTTCCTCCGCGGGTTTAAAGGACGTGGACTTGGGCCTTTTGCTGAGGATCACATCGTCCCTATTAACTATCAACCATAGGGCGCTCAACTCCTCGGCGGTGAAAGTTTCCTCTAATGCCCTAAGGGAGAGCGCTGCTATTTTGTTTTCGGCCCGAAGGGTTATGTTCGGATCACTGGCGATCGTGATCACTCCATTTGGTCCTGGCATTTTGAGTTTCATGTACCCGTAATGGGGTATAGCCTGGAACTTTGTAAAGGCATCACGTCCCAAGAGGGCGTGCTATCCACTTGGGAAGGGGACGATGTGGAAGAGAAGTTCTTCGGATCGGTATTTTTCGGGCGTGCCGAACACAACGTCTAGGATGATACATCTGGTACAACGTGCCTCTTTCCGTGGGATAATCCCCCGGAAGGTTGTGTTGCTATGTTCGATGCGAGATCGGTTGAACTGCATTTTTTCCAAAGTGGCCTCGTATACGAGGTTAAGACCACTGCCACCGTCCATTAGCACTTTATATGTAGCCTGTATCCATCAATGATGGGATTCAAGACTAGAGCGACCGGTGAGTGGCCGGGAAGGATGGCTGGCCTACCAGTGTCTCCGAAAGTAATCACAACGTCTACCCATGGGCTAGTAGCTACCACGTGGTAAAATTGATCATGCTCTCTAAGAGCTCTTTTACGCCTGCTCCTCGAGGGGAAGATCTCATAGACTGTCAAGACTTCGTCCTTAAGTCCGGATGGCGAAGGAGAGCGCATGCTCGACGGAGGTGTGTTGAGGATGGCCTCGCCACTTTTTGTAACTTGTCTGACGACCCAGCAAGCTCGAAGGCTATGTGTAGGATTTGTGTTTAACAACACGGAATGAATGGGACACGGTTTACCCAAAAGTCCGTCGAGGACGGTGTCGGTCCCGGAAAGGGACTTGTTTCTTTTTTCGACAGGTTCATACCTGGCAGGACGATTTGGAGGTATCCTCTTTTTCCGAGCTCCCCTAGGGTGTTCGGAGAAAATTGGTTCTAAGAAATACCGCTCGGATTGCCAGACACTCTCCATGGCACAGTACTTCTGTACCAGTTCGGACAACTTCAAAAATTCACTTATGCATCGGCGGGCCAGGGCATTAAGAATCCCTTCATAATGGCAATTGCGAATGAAAATTGCCACTACATCTTGGTCACTAAGACCTTTTACTCTGCTCCTAGCGAGTAGGAGTCTTTGCCAAAAGTGGTGGACTCATTCTCCCTATATTTGCTTGATATCCTGAAAGTCCAAAGACATGGGCTTTTGCGCGGTACTTGGATAATCGTCTTGAGCGGTGGGTGGGAAATTTTTTGGTTCCCTGTCGCCACGAGTGTTCAGAATTGGAGTTTCCAAATCAGGCGGCGGATCCTTGGCTGGTGACAGTCCGACTTTAAAGCGATTCCCCGCCTCTGATTCATCGATGGGGCCTCGGAGATCGCGGACGGGGGTATAGATGGTTTTCAATTCCGGCTGTCGGGTAGAATCCATGGCCGGACACTCGATGGTAGCGACAAGGTGGGTGACCGAAGGGACATGAATCTCCCTTTCATCGAGTCTGATACCGAGTCGATCATAGATCGAAACCTGGTCATCCGATATACGCATAGCTTCGATCCGATCGAAAAACTCGTTTAAGAACGAGACGATGGTACGATGCGTGTCGCTGATACGAGTGGATTAGTCAAGCGGTGTGACGGTTCCAGAGTTACCCTGAAGCGGATCTGTGTTCTGTTCCACCATGTGACCTGATGTATTGGGTGTCAAAGCATCCGGACTTACAAGCTTTTCTTCTAATGTTGAGGGTTCGATTGGAACGTGTGTTCCCCATGAATCAGTAACTCTAGGGTTCCAAACTTGATACTCTGATTGGGGGGAAACCTTCCAATCTGACCATGACGATCGACCAAACTGGCATGCGACAAGATGTCGTTGCTGATGAAACTCTGATCGGTGGTGAGAGTCCCCCCGATGCATATCTCGCTACTTGCGACGGGGCGAGCCATCGATTCCTTCGGCGCTCGCAGAGGAAATCTCAATGAAAGCACCAATGTCGGTGTCAAAACCGATGGATCTCGGGTAGGGGGCCCTGAACTATGAGACTAGGATCTACGGTAATAGGAGACGAAGGGGACACGAGTTTACCCAGGTTCGAGCCCTCCAATGGAGGTAATACCCTACGTCCTGCTTGATTATATTGATGGTTCAAGGAGTTACAGAGTTGATCTACCACAAGATCGTATGTCTAACCCTAGATGAGTTGTTCTCACTCTATGCCCTAGAACCCTCCGGCTTATATAAATGCCAAGGGTGTCCTCGACTTACACATGATCGGTTACATGTCGAAGAGATAACATCCCTAACTACAGCTAATAAGTTGGAGAACACGTCATGACTCCCCGAAGCTTCCATCCTGCATAGGTGGTCTTCGATCATCCGATGCCTGCCTTGTGGCCCATACAGTCTGGCCCACGAACAACGGGTCGGCTGTTCGAGGACCCCTTAATCCAGGACTCCCTCACCTAGTGTCTTTATAAACCAGAGGGTTTAGATCGTAGAGGATAGGGCCATTATTCTGACTCATCTAGGGTTTAGTTCCTTTGATCTCGAGGTAGATTGACTCTATAATAGTCATACACTCATCAATGCAATCAAGCAGAACATAGGGTTTTACCTCCTCGAGAGGGCCTAAACCTGGGTAAACATCGTGTCCTTGTTTCCTATTCCCTATCGATCCAAGATCCACATCTCGGGACCCCCTACCTGAGATATGCCTGTTTTCACACCAACAACCACCATGGCAACTCATGTAGGTATCATACACATCTTCCTCGATGCATTATCTATCACAACACTTGATAGACCTTTGGTAAAGGGATCTGCCAGATTCTTAGCGGTTTGGATATAATCCAACGCTATTACTCCAAAGTTTCTTAAACGTCTGGCAACTTTCAATCTCATTCTTATATGTTTGTTGGAATTCATGTTGTCCTTTGAACTCTTTACTTTGGCAACAACAATTTGATTATCGCAATTCATAAGGATAGTTGAAATTGGCTTCTCAACCACTGGTAAGTCCATCAAAAGATCTCAAAGAAATTCTACTTCGACACCAGATGTGTCTAATGCTGTTAATTCTGCTTCCATTGTTGATCCCGTTAAGATTGTTTGCCTGAAAAACTTCTAGGAAACAATACCACCTCCAAGGGTAAACATATACCCAATAGTGTGTAGGATCGAAAGTATGTCTAGAGGGGCGGGGGGGTGGGGGTGGGGTGATTAGACTATTTGACCAAATAAAAATCTAATTTTTCCCAATTTTAATTCTTGAAAGATTTTAGCATTCATAGTATGTCAAGTACACCCTACACATGCATGTCTAAGAGTATAGCAGCAGAAAGTAAAGACATTGCACATGTAAGTGAAGAGAGGGTAGGAAGAGCAAACACAATTGGTGACATGATGATTTTTCGCGTGGTTCCGATAGGTGGCGCTATCGTACATCCACGTTCATGGAGTCTTCAACCCACGGAGGGTAACGGTCGCGAGAGTCCACAGAGGGCTCTACCCATGGAGGGTTCCATGAAGAAGCAACCTTGACTATACCATAACGGCCTACGTCCACGGAGGACTAGCCTTACTCGGGGTAGATCTTCACGAAGTAGGCGATCACGTTGCCCTTACAAACTTTTTGGTTCACTCCACAACACGAAGTAGGTGGCTACCAAGTGACACCTAACAATTCCAATAGGCACCACCCTCCAAAAGGTATTAGGATCGGTAATGTCGATGAACTCCTTGCTCTAGTGCTTCAAGATGATAGACTCATCAACACACAATCACTCTCTCATAGATATGGCTTGGTAGAAGAGATGGGATTGGTGGAAAGCAACTTGGGGAGGCTAGAAATCAAGATCCATATGGTTGGAGTGGAATATCTTGACCTCAACACAAGGGTAGGTGGTTCTCTTAGAAAATCTGATAGGATAGGTATGGAATTGTTCGGAGTGTTTCTCTTTTGAGTAGGTGGTGGTGGAGGGGTATATATAGGCATCCCCAAAAATCTAACTGTTACACACAAAATGACCAACTTTTTAATCTCAATGGTACCGAAGTGACCAAAAGGTGGCAACTTTTGAATCTCGATGAGACCGATATAGGAATCTTAGTTGCACCGATAAGGTGACCAACAGTTAGAATGCTCAATCTTGGTGACGCCGATTCGACAATCTCGGAGGGACCGAAATTGTGAACTTGCGTAACAGAAAGTTGGCAGCCCAACTCGGTGGCACCGAATGCGGTATCGGCTGCACCGAAATAGCTAGGGTTCGGCTGAGTCTGTCTAGGGTTTGGAATCGGTGGCACCGAGTGTAGAGTGTTGGTTGCATCGAGTTTAAGTGTTTGGCTTTGGACAGACTTCGGTTGGAGGGTTTGTGGGTGTTTTTGGTGACTATCACTTGTGCACGTATGAGCATTTTGTTCACCAACATATCCTTACCCCATTTTAATAGTATTGGCTTTCCTATGGACTCAAAGTGATTTCTCACAAATGTAAAATGTAGAGTCCTCTTGCTTGAAGCTTTGCCAACCTATCTCCTTGCATCTTGGGGTATTCCACAATCTCCTCAATCCTTTTGCCAATCCTATCATTGAACATTTCCTAAAATATAATTGGTGGAAACATTAGTTCAATGACTTATATGTTGTTATAAATATACCTGGATGGAGCTAGAGTAGATACTAGAGGCACTAGAGCTGAAGGTGCTGAAGACACAGTGGCCGGAGTAGAAGATGAAGGCCTCGTCTCTGGAGCTGGTACTGTAGGAGTCCTGGCCTTAGTAGTGAACTGGGCAGTCGTCCTGACAGGTGCACTATCTTCCTCATCATCGTCAGAAGAATCAGGTTCTGAGGAGTGGCGAAGGATTGGGGCTTCATCAACCTGCTTCTTGAGCTCATTGACTGTCTTAATCAGCCCATCAACCTTGTCATTCAAAGTTTTCACTCTATCATCAATGATGTTTGCAAGGCTCTCCTGAGTATCCATTGTTGGGGACGTTGCATGGGAAACAAAATTTTCCTAAGCACATGCAAGATCTATCCATGGTGATGAGCATCTACGAGAGGTAGAGAGGATCTACAAACCCTTGTAGATCGCTAAGCGGGAAGCGTTAAGAAACGCGGTTGATTTAGTCGAACGTCTTCGCGATCCAAATCGCCGAGCGTCCCGTGATCCCATCACGATCTGTCCTGCGATCCAATCATGATCCGTCCTGCGATCCCATCATGATCCATCCCGCAATCCAATCACGATCCGTCCCGCGATCCAGTCGCGGTCCTTCCGATCTAGCGTCAAACGGACGACACCTCCGCGTTCAACCCACGTACAGCTCGATGAAGATCTCCGCCTTCTTGATCCAGGAAGAGGGAGCGGAGAGGTAGATGAGTTCTCCGGCAGCAACGACATGGCGGCGCTTGTGGTGGAACACTTCCAGTAGGGCTTCGCCTAAGCACCGCTGAAACGATCTAGAGGAGAAACTATGATCTAGAGGAGAGGATAGCACGTGGATATTAGGGTTAGCTTTCCCCTCTAAATACTCTAGTATATATAGGAGGGAAGGAGGGGAGGAGGCAGCCTCTAACCCTCAAGGGTTGGTCGAAATTGGAGGTGGAGGGGTCCTACTCCAATCCTATTAGGAGTAGGATTCCCCCTTTCCAGTTGGAAACTCTTTCCACCTCTCCACCTTTTGGGTTTTCCCCACCCCTAGCGGCATGGGCCTTAGTGGGGGCTTAGTCCATCACACCAGGGGCTGGTTTGACTCCTCCCACTTCCCATGAGGTCCTTTGGGTCGAGACACCCCTCCCAATGGTCCCTCGGCACCCTCCTAGCACTCCCAGTACCCTACCGATGAGTCCGAAACTTTTCCAGTGACCAAAACAGGACTTCCTATATATCAATCGTTACGTCTGGACCATTCTGGAGCTCCTCGTGAAGTCCGAGATTTCATCCGGGACTCCGAACAACCTTCAGTCACCACCATACATAACTCTATACAACCAAAATGTCACCAAACCTTAAGTGTGCAGACCCTGTGGGTTCGAGAACAATGTAGACATAACTGAGACACCTCTACGGTCAATAACCAATAGCGGGTCCTGGATGCCCATATTGGTTCCTACATATTCTACGAAGATCTTTATCGGTTGAACCTCTATGTCAAGGATTCAGTTAATCCCGTATGTTGTTTCCTTTGTTCTTCGGTATGTTACTTGCCCGAGATTCGATCGTCGGTATCCCCATACCTAGTTCAATCTTGTTACCGGTAAGTCTCTTTACTCATTACGTAATACAAGATCTTGTGGCTAACACTTTAGTCACATTGCTTGCAAGGCTTGTTGTGATGTTGTATTACCGAGTAGGCCCTGAGATACCTCTCCGTCGCACGGAGTAACAAATCCCAGTCTTGATCCATGCCAACCCAACAGAGACCATCGGAGATACCTATAGAGCACCTTTATAGTCACCCAGTTATGTTGTGATGTTTGATACACACAAGGTACTCCTTCGATGTCAGTGATTTGTATGATCTCATGGTCACAGGAACAGATACTTGACATGCAGAAAACTGTAGCGATAAACTGACACAATCATATGCTACGTTTATAGTTTGGGTCTTGTCCATTGCATCATTCTCCTAATGATGTGATCATGTTATCAAATGACATCTCATGTACATGGCTAGGAAACCTTAACCATCCTTGATCAACGAGCTAGTCTATTAGAAGCATACTAGGGACATGGTGTTGTCTATGTATCCACAGATGTATATGAGTTTCCGATCAATACAATTATAGCTTGGATAATAAAAGAATATCATGAACAAGGAAATATGATAATAACTAATTTATTTTTGCCTGTAGGTCATATTTCCAACAGTCTCCCACTTGCACTAGAGTCAATAATCTAGCTCACATCGCTATGTGATTTGTTATGAATCTCACACCAATGAGTTCTGGGTTTGATCATGTTTTGCATGTGAAAGAGGTTTTAGTCAACGGGTCCGCGACATTAAGATCCATGTGTACTTTACAAATCTCTATGTCATACTATAAACACTGCTACCACGCTCCACTTGGAGCTATTCCAAATGGCTACTCCACTATATGTATCCGGATTTCTACTAAGAGTCATTTGGATTGGTGTTAAATCTTGCATCAACGTAACCCTTTACGACGAACTCTTTATCACCTCCATAATCGAGAAATATTTCCTTAGTCCTCTAGTTACTAAGGATAATTTTGACCGCTGTCTAGTGGTCCATTGCTGAATCACTCTTGTACCCCTTGAAAGACTCATGGCAAGGCACATACAGGTGCGGTACACAACATGTCATACTATACAGAGCCTATGGATAAGGCACAGGGGACGACCTTCGTCCTTTCTCTTTCTTCTGCCATGGTTGAGATTTGAGTCTCACTCAATTTCAAACCTTACAAATCAGGCAAGAACTCTTTCTTTGACTGGTCCATTTTGAAATCCTTCAAAATCTTGTCAAGGTATGTACTCACTGAAAGTTTTATCAGACGTCTTGATATACCTCTATAGATCAAGATGCTTAATATTTAAGTAGCTTCGTTCTAGGTTTCCCTTTGAAAAATTCCTTTTCAAACAACCCTTTATGCTTTCCAGAAATTCTACATCATTTCCAATCAACAATATGTCATCCACATATGCTTATCAGAAATTCTATAGTGCTCCCACTCACTTTATTGCAAACACAAGTTTCTCATAAACTTTGTATAAACCCAAAACCTTTGATCACCTCATCAAAGCGTATATTCCAACTCCGAGATGCTTGCTCCAGCCCATAGAAGGATCACTGGAGCTTGCACACCTTTTAGCATCCTTAGGACTGACAAAACCTTCTAGTTGTATCTCATACAACCTTTCCTCGAGGAAGGAAATGATGTTTTGACATCCATCTGCCAGATTTCACAATTGAAAAAATGCATCAACTGTTAACATAATTCCAATAGACTTTAGCATCGCTACGAGTGAGAAAGTCTCATCGCAGTCAACTCCTTGAACTTGTCGGAAACTTCTTTGCGACAAGTCGAGCTTTATAAATGGTGACATTCAGCATTAGCGTCTGTCTTCATCTTCAAGGTCCATTTGTACTTAACGACCTGCCGTTCAACAGGCAAGTCTACCAAAGTCCATACTTGGTTTTCATACATGGATCCTTTCTTGGATTTCATGGCCTCTAAACATTTGTTGGAATCCGGGCCCATCATCGCTTCTCCATAGTTCGTAGGTTCATCGTTGTCCAATAACATGACCTCTAAGACAGGGTTGCCGTACCACTTACGAGCTGTACACGTCCTTGTCGACCTACGAGGTTTGGTAGTAACTTGATCTGAAGCTTCATAATCATCATCATTAACTTCCTCTTCAACTAATGTAGGCTCCACAGAAACATCTTTTTGCGCTGCGCAACTCTCTGGTTGAAACAAAGGTTCAACAACCTCATCAATTTTTATCTTCCTCCCACTCAATTCTTTCGAGAGAAACTCTTTCTGAAGAAAGGATCTGTTTTAGCAACAAACACTTTGCACTCGGATCTAAGATAGAAGGTATACCCAACTGTTCTTAGGGTATTCTATGAAGATGCATTTGTCCACTTTGGGTTCAAGCTCATTAGGTGAAAACCTTTTTCACATAAGCGTCACAGCCCCAAACATTAAGAAATGATAGCTTAGGTTTCAGCCAAACTAAAATTCATACAGTGTCATCTCAACAAACTCAGATGGTGCCCCTTTTAAAGTGAATGTAGTTGTCTCTAATGCATAACCCCAAAACGATAGTGGCAAATCGATAAGGGACATCATAGTTCGCACCATATCCAATAGAGCACGACTACGATGTTCGGACACACCATCACACTATGGTGTTCCAGGTGGCGTGAGTTGTGAAACAACTTTCACATTGTCTAAAGTTGTATGCCAAACTCGTAACTCAGATATTCACCTCCACGATCATATCGTAGACATTTTTTATCTTCTTGTCACGATGATCTTAAAATTCACTCTAAATTTGTTTGAAATTTTCAAACATTTCAGACTTGTGTTTCATTAAGTAAATATACTCATATATACTCAAATAATTAGTGAAGGTAAGAAAATAACGATATCCACTGCACGCTACAACACTCAATGGACCACATACATCAAGATGTATTATTTCCAATAAGTTACTAGTCCGCTCCATCATACCGAAAACGGAGTCTTTAGTCATCTTGCCCAAGAGGCATGGTCCGCATGTCTCAACCGATTCAAAACTGAATGAGTCCAAAGATCCATTAGCATGGAGTTTCTTCATGCGATTTATACCAACATGACATTTAGCGATAGTGCCACAGGTATGTGGTACTATCATTATTAACTTTGCATCTTTTGGCATCAATGTTATGAACATGTGTATTACTACGATCAAGATTCAACAAACCATTCTCATTGGGTGTATGACCATTGAAGGTATTATTCATGTAAACAGAATAACCATTATTCACTCACTTAAATGAATAACCATATTTGCAATAAAGATGATCTAATCATGTTCATGCCTAACGCAAACACCAAATAACATTTATTTAGGTTTGTCACTAATCCCGAAGGTAGAGAGAGCGTGCGATATTGATCACATCAACCTTGGAAACATTTCCAACACACATCATCACCTCACCCTTAGCTAGTCTCCTCTTATTCTGTAGATTTTATTTCGAGTTACTAACATTTAGCAACCGAACCGGTATCCAATACCCAGGTGCTACTAGGAGTAATAGCAAGGTACACATCAATAACACGTATATCAAATATACTTCTGTCGACGTTGCCAGCCTTCTTATCTATCTAGTATCTAGGGTTGTTCCCCTCCAGCGACCACTCTCCTCATAATAGAAGCACTTAGTCTCGGGTTTGGTTTCAACTTTGGGTTTCTTCACTGGAGCAGCAACTGACTTGCCATCCACGAAGTTCCCCTCCTAGCCCTTGCCCTTCTCGAAACTAGTGGTTTCACTAACCATCAACACTTGATGCTCCTTCTTTATTTCTACCTTTGCGGTGTCAAACATCACCAACAGCTCAGGGATCATCATTTCCATCCTTGGCATAATTATAGTTCATCACGAAGTTCTAGTAGCTTAGTTACAGTGACTTGGAGATCAACTCCCACTCGATTCAAGTGATTGTAGCACCCAGACAATCTGAGCACATGCTCAATGATTGAGCTAGTCTCCTTCATCTTGCAGGCAAAGAATCTTGTTGGAGATCTCATATCTCACAACATGGGTATGAGTCTGAGATCCTAATTTCAGCTCTTAGAACATCTCATATGTTCTGTGACATTCAAAATGTTTTGGAGCCTCAATTCTAAGCTGTAATGCATGACGCACTGAACGATCAAGTAGTCATCGGAAACGTGCCTGTCAGATGTTCACAACATCTACAGACAATGCTAGAGGGGGTGGCACACCGAGCGGTGCATTAAGGACATAAGCCTTCTATGCAACAATGAGGACAATCCTTAGATCATGGACCCAGTCCGCATTATTGCTACCATCATCTTTCGACTGTATTTCTCTAGGAACATATAAAAATTGAAGGGAACTATAGGTGAGCTAGTAATCTACAACATAATTTGCAAAGATACTACTGATAATGTTCATGATAATGAGATCAATTAATCATATTACTTAAGAACTCCCACTCAAATTGACATCCCTCCGGTCATTTGAGTGATACATGATCCAAATTCACCAACTCAAGTCCAATCATCACGTGAGTTGAGGTGGTTTCAATGGTGAACATCATCATGTTGATCATATCAACTATATGACTCATGTTTGACCTTTCGGTCTCTTGTGTTCCAAGGCCATGTCTGTACATGCTAGGCTCATCAAGTTTAACCCGAGTGTTCCGCATGTGCAACACTGGCTTGCACCCATTGTATGTGAACGTAGAGTCTATCACATCTGATCATCGCGTGGTGTCTCGACACGACGAACTTTCACAACAGTGCACACTCGGGGAGAACACAATTTATCTTGAAATTTAAGTGAGGGATCATGTTATAATGCTATCGTCGTCCTAAGCAAAACAGGTGCATAAAAGAATTAACATCACATGCAAATCATAAGTGACATGATATGGCCATGAACTTGTTCTTTTGATCTCCATCTATAAAGCACCAGCATGATCTCCATCGTCACTGACATGACACCATGATCTCCATCATCTTGATCTCCATCAACGTGTCGCCATCGGGGTTGTCGCGCCCACCAAGCTTCCACTACTATTGCTACCATTTAGCGATAAAGTAAAGCATTACATAGCGCTTAATGATTGGCATGCAGGCCATACAATAATTAAAGACAACCCTATGGCTCCTGCCGGTTCCCGTACTCATCGACATGCAAGTCGTGATATTCTATACAATACATGATCATCTCATACATCATATATATCTCATCATGTAATTGGCCATATCACATCACAACATACCCTGCAAAACAAGTTAGACGTCCTCTAATTGTTGTTGCAAGTTTTACGTGGCTGCTATGGGTATCTAGCAAGAAAAATTCTCACCTACGCAAAAACCACAACGGTGATACATAAGTTGCTTTTCAACCTTCTCAAGGACCGCTTTGTCGAATCTGATCCAACCAATGTAGGGGAAACAGACACTCGCCAGCCATCTTTGTGCACCAAAGTTACACATCAGTCGATGGAACCGGTCTCTCATAAGCGTACGAGTAAGGTTGGTCCGAGCCGCTTCATTCCACAAAACCGCTAAACCAAAACCCAACCAAGGGAGGAAGCAATCTAAGCAGCAACGCCCACAAAATCCTTTGTGTTCTACTCATGATCTCATCTACACATGGACCTAGCTCATGATGCCACTATTGGGGAATGTTGCATGGGAAACAAATTTTTCCTAAGCACACGCAAGATCTATCCATGGTGATGAGCGTCTACGAGAGGGAGAGATGATCTACATACCCTTGTAGATCGCTAAGCGGGAAGTGTTAAGAAACGCGGTTGATGTAGTCGAACGTCTTCCCGATCCAAACCGCCGAGCGTCCCGCGATCCCATCATGATCCGCCCTGCGATCCAATCACGATCTATCTTGCGATCCCATCATGATCCATCCCGCGATCTAATCACGATCCGTCCCACGACCCAGTCGCGGTCCTTCCGATCTAGCGCCAAATGGACGCACCTTCGAGTTCAGCACACGTATAGCTCGATGAAGATCTCCACCTTCTTGATCCAGCAAGAGGGAGCAGAGAGGTAGATGATTTCTCCGGCAGCACGACAGAGTGGCGGCGTTGGTGGTGGAACAATTCCAACTGGGCTTCGCCTAAGCACCGTTGAAACGATTTAGAGGAGAAACTACGATCTATAGGAGAGGGTAGCTTGTGGCTATTAGGGTTAGCTTTCCCCTCTAAATCATCTAGTATATATAGGAGGGAGGGAGGGGAGGAGGCAGCCCCAAACCCTTAAGGTTTGGTCGAAATTGGAGGTGGAGGAGTCCTACTCCAATCCTATTAGGAGTACGATTCCTCCTTTCCACTTGGAAACTCTTCCCATGTAGCGACCCGACTCAAAACGAGTCAAGCCTCTGTGTGTTCTGTGCCATCCCTGGATCAGTATGCTGGCACACACAGTACATCAATGTATATATCAAAGTGCAATCACATGTAAATAACGTAAAACTGATATATACCTTAAAATAGCAGCGGATACAGTCAACGGGAGTGGAGTCCCAATAACACCAACGGCAAGTTGAGTGTGGACCGTAACCCTGAATCGTACTCTTACCCGTCGTAGAGGAGTATCTGCAACATAAGGCGTTGCAGCCGTGTAGGTCAGCATTTTGAATATGCTGGCAAGATCACCATAGAAGAACAGAAGAATAAACCATACTATATGCAATAAGGCTTTATGGCTCTGTGGCTAAGTTTTTGCGTAAAAGCTGATTTTGTTTTCCTACAACAAAGGAATATCAGGAGTATCACTATGGAATTACCTATCATGACATGGTTCCGCCAACCAATGTCTCAATGCCCACAAGTTTCTTAAGTTGCCCAGAATTAGTTATCAGTCCAGTGTTGAGAGTTCAGAGATAGATCCAAGTCTAGAAGCTCAAATTGTCCGTAACCGGGGACACGGCTAATCGATTAGGTTTAACTCTGCAGAGTGTTGTGTACTTTACCCACAAGATTCTTTCCCTCCTGGTAAGTCCTCGCACTGCCTGGTGTTTGAGAACAGGATGAAAGAAACATGGTCTTTCAGAGTGCTTCCCTGACTGTCCGACAGTGCCCATCCCAATCCTAACGTCGACTACATCTCGTAGCACTGCCCAGCAGAGTCACAACAAAGATCAACCAAGCCAGAGCCTATAATGACTTGTGGCTACACAGGTAAGCTTCCGGGCATGAAGTATTCATCCTTCTCTTTGAGTCTGGGTGAAGCTTTCCGCAAGATGTCATGGCGCTTCTCCATGCATCCCGGCCATCCACTGGTTTCTCCAGGGATGCCCAATCAACCATCCTTCACCCAGTAGTGTGTATTGAAAACTTGTCTTCTCGAGTCTTGAAGTCTTGAAGTCTTGAAGATGCAGGACTTGAAGATGTCTTCATGAAGTCGTCGTTTTGACGTGGAGTCCTTCTTCACACCACTCACGAACACTCATACCAGACCCCGTCTACTTTAGCATAGCATTGCACTAACTAGCGTTCCCAGGGCTTTAGTAACCAGTGGTGGGTTCCTACCTCATGCATTCTACTCAACTACAAGAATTTCAATAACACTACGGGAGGGATATGTTGAATGATGTCACTACATGCAATAAAACGTAGGTATGAAAAGATGGTCAAAGTGAACTTGCCTGTACTGTTGATGAAGATAAAGATCGCTCTCAGAAATAACTTGATAGACTATTCGTTACTCTCCGATGAAAATCTATAACAAACATTACATACATATAAGCAATCATACTAGCAATCAATTCTAACAAAAAGTAATACAAAACAAAAGCAATAAGGTTGATGGAAGAAATACTTAAGACAAAGTTGAAACACAAAACTCCAACAATTTCAAAAGTAACACAAAACCCAAAACAAAGTAAAATATAATAAAAGATTTTTGTAAATATTTTTCTAGAAAAAAAATGAATCACTTTTGAAAGACAACTAGAACTATAAAAAACAACCTTCTAAACAATATAAGTGTTTGCCTAATGAACTTAACAACAAGCAAACATAAACTAAGAGAAAACATATTGTAAAACAACTAAGTTAACAGAAAATAATTAAATAAAATCTTTATTACAAAACAGAATTAAATCATATGAAACTTTGTGAAAATAATTTCTATGAAAAACTAAATTGTTTTATAAGACATTACCTAATGATTAAGGATATAGTTTTCCTATCATAATAGAGCAAAACTAAATTATTTTATTAACAAATCGTTACTTAACAGAAATAAATTACTACAAATTTTATTTGAAAACAGAATCTAATTATATAAAACTTTAGTTAAAAGTACTAGTACTAACTAATTTGTTTTAAATAAACTATACCTATTTGAAAGAGGGTATAGATCCCTACAACAAAATTTATAAACTAAACAAATTAACTTTTTTTAACAGCAAGTAAATTACTAAGGTTTGGAACAACAAAACTAAATGAAATCTGAAACTTAATATAAATCATATTCAGATTTTCAAAAACAAAGTAAATCAATATAAATAAACTAATATGAAACTAAACAGATTCTGTTTGGTTTGAAAATACTATTTAAAACTATTATAAAAATTCTCAAACTATACAAAATGATAGCTATGGTCACTAGTGACAAGTAGGAAAAGGAATCATCAAAAATTCATTTTAGAACTCAAGATATTCAGAAAACAAAATTTAAATCAAATCTGTTCAAATTCAAATTTAAATGTTCAAACATAGCCAAATTCGATATCTACAGAAACTAGATGAAATTTATGATCTAATGCAAAAAGAATCAATTTAAAATACTTAAAAAGATAAAAGATATAAGCAAAACAAATCTGAAACTATTCTGTTTTTAAAACCGAAAACAGAATAAAATGAAAAACTTATTTAACGGATAGGGTACACGTGGCATTTCCTGATTGGTCTAAGTGTGCGTGTGCTAGGGAGTTTCGGGCGGACGACCGAGACATAACAGAAAACGGTTCGGTCAATTTATTTTAAAAGAAAACCGGCCGGTTCTTTCTAAGAGAACCGAAGGGGTACGGGGATCTAATCTACGCCGTTGATTAGGGATCGGACGGGGAGGGTGCTCACCGTGGTGGTTGCTGGTTCCGGCGAGTGTTCCGGCGACGGCAGAGGCGTCGAGGTCGCCGGGGATGCGCCTCCGGTGGTCTTTGGTGTCGGGGAAAAGGTCCCGTCGACGGCGGCGAGCGTGGCGATGATGATGGTGGCGTCGGCGAGGCTCGAAGGCGACAGGAGCAAGCGGCACGAGCTCCGGGGCGGCTCGGTGGAGGTGGGGCTCCGGCGAGGTCGTAGGTTAGGGCATTCCAGGGGGACTCCGGCGAAGCAGAGGGGTGGGGTGGTGCGCACGGGTGTGGTGAGGTCGAAGGAGGGTTCGGTGGCGCTCGGGGAGGTCGGAGTGGAGCTGTGGAGCAGAAATGGCGCGGCGGCCGTGGTGAAGTCCGGCGAGTGATTCCGGTGAGGGGAAGGCTCAGGGAGAGGGGGAAACAACGAGAATGGAGGGAGGGGAGCGCTGGGTATTTATAGGAGGCCGTGGGGCGCTCGGGGAGTAACGGAGGAGGTGGTCACGACGGGGGTTGCCGGCATGGTCTTCGGGTGAGGGGGAGGAAAGAGATGACCGCGGCGGCTTTGATTCGGAAAGCGGGCCCCACATGTCATAGGGAGAGAGGGGGGGGGGCGTGATCGACGGGCGACCGGCTCGTAACGGTCTCGGCATTTAAGTCGTTGGGCTGGCCGTTTTAATATAAACCGTTACCGTTTTGCTATTTATGATTTTTCCAGAGCCATAAAACTTGTTCAATGCATTCGAATAAATTCCAAATATAGTCAAATTTTATATCAAAATTAACATAATAATGAATGCCATTTAATGGACATTTTTATTCTGGCATTTGAATACTTTGGGAAAAATATTATTTTCAGAAATTGCCCTTTTGTTTTAAATCCCTTTGCAAATATTTTTCAGAATAACCCCTGGTTTTTATTATTCAAATAAATCACCAAGAAGTCCCTGGTGTGGAGTGGTATGTTACTCCTCTCAATTTTTTTTGTCAGGGGTTTGAATACTTTGAAAATTGGAATAGGAACCAAATATGAAATGATTCCAAAAGAAAATCCAGAGATTTTCACATTCACTATTCAAAGATTTATTGTAAACTTCCAACTCATATTTCATATAATTTGAAGAAGTCATTTTATCTTCTCTCATGAAAATCATTGAGTTGCATAAAGTTCTCTGAATTTGAAATATTTTCAAAATGGAAATTCAAATCATTTTCAAATCCCTTTTCATTTCTTTAAATGGAAGAAGTCATGTCATCTTCACTCTAGGGTTTTGTGATGAAATGAATTTGAATTCCTGGTGATCAAAATGCAGATTGAAATTTTTGGGAAAGTCATTTCATTCCCTCTCATCAAACTTTCAAAAAGTTTCAAATTTCAAATTGCACTCACTTTCAATCATTCAAGCAAACAAACAATCATTCTATATTTATTATAACATTCCAAAGTTTGGGATGTTACATCCCACCTCTCCACCATTTAGGTTTTTCCCACCCCTATCCGCATGGGCCTTAATGGGAGCTTAGTCCATCCCACCAAGGGCTGGTTTGACACTCCCACATCCCATGAGGTCCTTTGGTTCGAGACACCACCCCCGATGGTCCCCTGACACCCTCCCGACACTCCCGGTACACTACCGATGAGCCCGAAACTTTTTTCGGTGACCAAAACAGGACTTCCTATATATCAATATTTACCTCCGAACCATTTAGGAGCTCCTCATGACGTCTGGATCTCATCCAGGACTCCGAACAACCTTCGGTCACCACCATACATAACTCTATACAACCAAAACGTCACCAAACCTTAAGTGTGCAGACCCTACGGGTTCGAGAACTATGTAGACATGACCAAGAGACATCTACGGTCAATAACCAATAGTGGGACCTGGATGCCCATCTTGGTTCCTACATATTCTACGAAGATCTTTATCGATTGAACCTCTATGTCAAGGATTCAGTTAATCCCGTATGTTGCTCCCTTTGTTCTTCGGTATGTTACTTGCCCGAGATTCGATCGTCAGTATCTCCATACCTAGTTCAATCTCGTTACCAGCAAGTCTCTTTACTAGTCACGTAATACAAGATCTTGTGGCTAACACTTTAGTTACATTGCTTGCAAGGCTTGTTGTGATGTGGTATTACCGAGTGGGCCCTGAGATACCTCTCCATCACATGGAGTAACAAATCCCAGTCTTGATCCATGCCAACCCAACAGACATCCTCAGAGATACCTGTAGAGCACCTTTATAGTCACCCAGTTACGTTGCGACGTTTGATACACACAAGGTACTCCTCCGGTGTCATTGAGGTGCATGATCTCATGGTCATAGAAACAGATACTTGACATGCAGAAAACTGTAGCAATAAACTGACACGATCATATGCTACGTTTATAGTTTGGATCTTGTCCATCACATCATTCTCCTAATGATGTGATCCCGTTACCAAATGACATCTCATGTCCATGGCTAGGAAACCTTAACCATCTTTGATCAACGAGCCAGTCTATTAGGAGCATACTAGGGACATGGTATTGTCTATATATCCACACATGTATCTGAGTTTCCGATCAATACAATTATAGCTTGGATAATAAACGATCATCATGAACAAGGAAATATGATAATAACTAATTTATTATTACCTCTAGGGCATATTTCCAGCATCCATGATGGTCTTGATATCCTTCCTCATCTTCATGACAGTGGTGATCAAAAGATCCATCTGCTCGTTCCTGGACCTGGGAACCTGAGCACTAGTGTCTCGAGCTGCCTCTGCTTTTGCCTCTACATGTGCCTAAGCTGCAGTTAATGTGGGATGATCTAGGTCCATCACCACAACATTGTCCTCAGAGTCCAACTGAAGTGGCAAATGGGGACTGTGCAGAGCAAATATGTGCTTCTCAAGCTGAGAGTTGATGATCATCTGGATATAGGGTGCGTAATAGCATGAGCACTTCTGATCAGCAGCAACTCTCTTTACAGTCTCTATAATCAAGTCCATCACTCGAATCCTAGTGTGACAATCTAGATGGATGAGCATGTTGATGGAGTATCGACAAATCATCTTCTCATCTCCAGGGCATCAAGGTATGCCTTAGGATGGTGTTCATGATATGGAGGCCTGGCTGGAGAAAGTAAATGGAGCCAAGCCTGTGAGATTGCACTTTGTCTGCAGGGATAGGATTATACATGTCCTTCATAGCATTGTGGATCTCCTTGGATTCTGTGTAGACATCCAAATCTCCATCCTGAACCTGTGGGACTCCGAAAATGGTATCCCACTCATCAACATAAGCTTCATAAGTTGCTCCTTCAATGATCCAGAGAATCCTACCATCTCCATAGAAATGTGAAGTGGAGTAGAATTGCATGATCATCTGATCGTTCCAGGCAGTAAACTCTCTGTCAACAAACTCATCAAGTCCAATGCAGTGGAAGTTGTCTTGAACAAATACAATGTAGTCCTCATTCTCCTTGATGTACTTCTAGTCTACATATATCATGTCACTTACTATTGGGCTCTTGTCTAGCAAAACTGTCTCATAGAAGTCGTGTTGCTCTTTGGTGTAAAATCTGTAATCAACAACAGTCTTTCTCCTCTGGGCATATGGATCAATAGCTCTCCATGCCCTCAAGCCTGAATCCTTCCTCTTCTTCATATCCTCAGCAACTAGGTGGCTGGCATCATGAATTGGAATTTGAGGTCCGAGCTTGATCAGAATAGACATACCATCATCATCATCATCTGCTTCTCTGAAAGTGGACCTGTTGTTCTTCTCAGAAGCAGGTATATGCCTGGTAGTCCTCTTGGACTTCTGTGCAACATCTTTCTTGGATGCATACTTGGTGCGCTTGGATGTGCCAGACTTAGGCATATCAGGAACTAGAAGTTTCTTGGCCTTCTTCTTCGGAGGGACCTTTGCAGCTGGCTCTTCCTCCTCTTCAGCAGCAGCTGCCTCCTCTAGATCTTCAAACATAGATGTAGGCCTGCCAGTAACATGGATTATCCTCTTTGTGGCCTTCTTCTTCTCCACTGCCTTATTAGGGATAGACTTATTTGGGGGCTCAATGGTCATTGTAGCTCTAGCACTCTCAGGTGCTCTCATAGCTTCAGGAGGTGCATATGTTTTGCTGACCACCCTCCTGGAAGGGGTGGCCTCATTAGCTGACTTCTTGGCAGCCTTCTATTGCTTCTTGGAAAGAACCTCCTCTGGCACAAAGTCTGAATCCTCCTCATCTGAATTCAACTTCTTCCTGGCCCTAGTAGCAGCCTTGGGCAACCCATGAGAACTGGAGGTGCCTGGATCTGAAAATGAACTAGCCTCAGGACTTGTGCCTAAACTTATGTCAACACTCTGCTCTGGCAAATTCTGACTGTCTGACCTTGACATGCTGACCCTGTGAATAGATTATAGAAGAGTGGAAAATGATAAGTCATCACAAAATGCAGCTGTTTTGAAAGTTTGAACACAAGATTTTCCAAGTTTTGCATTCTGTCAAATGAACATCAGTGCAACCGAAGCAAAAATATCGGAGCTACCGAGACTGACTTTCTCATTAGCCGAAACTTGGCACCCCTTTTGGTGAGACTTAAAGGTGCACTTGGTTTCACCGAGAATGTTCTCGGCAGCATAGACATACAAATCGGTGACACCGATTTGCCTGCTTTGGTTCCACAGAGTTTCATCGGGCGGATGACGAAACCCTAAAAATCCATGGTTCTCTACTCTATGGCAAGGTTGTCAGAATCGCGATTCTGTTATACGATTCTACGACTTTACGATCCAAACTAACCCCTCTAATTCTACGATTTTAGTTCATAGAATCTATGTTTGTACAATCCTGATAGTGAAGATTCTATGATTTGCGATCCTACCATCAGAGTTCCGATCCGATTCAAAATCACGATTCTGACAACCTTGCTCTACGAGATTTTATTTGTGGATGAAATGCTTTCAAACGGTGGCTAGATAATGGAGAAACCCTAATGCACATGAATCGTAGGTTGGAGCGCAAGAGGGGGCCGAATCCATACCCTAGCTCGGTGACGGATCCGCTACGGCGGTGACGGGGGTGAAGATTCCGTCGACAACAGCGATTCCCAGCGGTGGAGGAGCGCGAGAAGACAAGGGCGATCACCAGGGGGTCCTTCTGCGGTAGCTTAGGGCTTGGGGCGCGACGATTTGAAGATTGATTTTTCGAACCGTCGGGACCATAGATAATATACCCTTCACAGTCAGTGATGCCGATTCTAAATTTTTGGTGTCACCGAGTTTCTCAACTGTCAACTGACAAGGAAACTCAATGTAACCGAGAATATGGAATTGGTAGTACCGAGGTAGAAAATCAGATCAACCCTAGGCATTCAGTGAGACCGAGATTTTGGGGTTGGTTCCATCGAGATGCACTTAGGAGGTTTTAATGGTCATTCCTTGTCGATACGGAACTCCGAGTGCTCCACACACAGAGGGATCGAAAAGCACTTGTTCAAATTTTGTGATGCAACATGAATAGGGTATGAGGTGAGAAAGCATAGATAGCTAAAGAGTGGTCCTAGTTATTCTTGTTCATACAATTGGCAAAAGATAAAATCAAGAGCCAAATGGCAACAATTGGATGTCCTCGAATGAGAAAATAAATGCAGACCAACATGCTCACACAATAAGATGTCAAATGAAATCATGACAAACATGGACATATACACTAGCATCTAACAAGCACTTGGGCGATAACGAAGTCATCATATATGAGTATTTGACTTAGGAGCCAAGTAGAATACTTGATCATAGGTCATACTCATCATTTAAGAACAAGTGGGGTTACCACTTTTACATAAAGCATTTAATGTTGTCACATACTAAGAGACGCTTTAACTCAAGTCTTAGAGTAAAGCTGCCCCTTGATGTGACATCCCCCATAAGAGGGATAAACTAACCTTGGGTTTTGTCGAAGAAGACTTCATGTTGGTGAGGTAGTGGTGGATGCTCAAGCTTGATGAAGATCATCAAGAGTTGGGAGCATCCTTCTCATTTCATTACTCTTCACATCTACATGGGTTAGTCCCAACACATAAGAGACAAATACAAGGATATCTATGGACATGGAGTGCAAAGCATATGTTGATGATGTCCATTGATTTGTTGATTACCTTGTACCTTTCTTACCTTTAAGGGAATGTGTGACTCCTTGAACTATTGCATAATGGTGATGTTGTTTGCAACTAGTTCTTGCCAATAATGAATATGAGTGAATTTGATTGGCGGAGTCACCCCTCAAGAACTCTATAGTTCTGCTTCTTGGGGACCCACATCAAGTTGATGGGGATCTTTGGTGTTGAAGTAGCACTTGTAGAAGTTGAGCTTGTAGTAGCCTTGGGATCCAACTTCACCAAAGCTTGGGATTCATCTTCATATGAGTCAATGTCCTCTTGAAGCCTTTTCTTGTCATTGAGCTTGGTGTCTTGTGGTGGAAGGTCATCTTGAGTTTTTGTTCCCTTGGGAAGAGTATTTTCATACTTGTCCTTTTGAGGAACAAACTTGGGATTGGGGTATTGACCATCTTCCCATTCAACTCCATTAGCGTTAAAGTAGCCAACACCACAATTCTTCCAGTATCCTCCATGCTTGCGTACAATCTCCTCAAATTGTTTGCACCCTTCAAGACTCTTGTAGATAACTTTCTCTATAATCCCTTTCAAAAGTTCATTTTCTTGCTCAAGTGTAACTTGGCTAAGAGAAGAGTTAGTGGGATCAAGAGAACTACTAGAAGCAATATCATTGGATTTATCATTTTTCTTGCTACTAGTTGAAGAACCTTTCTTTCCTTTGTTACTAGCTTGCTTAGACTTAACTTGAGGCACGAATGTAGATAATAGAAGTCGTTTGGCTAGATAAGAGGAAGTCTTCTTTTGAAGATCGTCATTGATAGCTTTAAGGAACTCATGCTCTTGCTCTAAATTGAGCTTCTCGAAGTGTAGCTTCTCACGTGTCCTTACAAGCTCTCTACGATCTTCTAGAGTTGATTCGTGAGCTAACTTAAGAGTATTTAAATCTTGAGTTAGTCGTTCTATTTCCAACTTAACATCATCACACGACTTATCTACACTAGAGTGAGTACTAGCAAGTTCATTTTGACTATCATTACTAGATTTGTCACATAGCAAGTCATCTTCAATTATCAAGTCATCTTCATCACTATTGAAATCAAGATACTCGGGGTGTGATACCTTGATGCCTTTAGCCATGATGCAACTTCCACTCCCTTCGTTTGGTGAATCAAATAGATCATAGGAGTTGGTAGTCACTAGTGCAATTCCGGCAACACCTTCATCGTGACTATAGTTGGAGTTGGAGTGATACCTTCTCTCGGAGTGGTTGTCGGAGTCGGAGCCGGAAACCCATTCACCAACATGATCTTGATGTTTCCTTCTTGAGTATATCTTGGTGTACTTGTCCTTCTTCTCCGAGTCCCTACTTCCCCTTGAGGGTCTTCGTTCATAACGATCACCTCTACTCCTTCTCTCTCTTCAAGGTGACTCGTCTCTTGAGCTTCGTCTTCTTGGTGAATCTTCTCTGTGCTTGTAGGGAGCCGTGCACTCATTGGAGTAGTGTCCGGGCTTCCCACAATTGTAGGAGTTTCGGTCACGACTTGACGAACGCTTCTCTTCATATCTTGAGTTGGAGCCTCGATCTTTGCTTCTATTCTTGTAGAACTTGTTGAATTTCTTGACCATGAGGCTTATATCTTCATTTGTGACAAGGTTGTCGCTTGGGGTAGCGGGAGCATAACTTGTGGCTTTGTAAGCACCTCTAGACTTGTGGTGAAGCACTTCCTTGTCATTGAGTGTCATCTCATGAGCAACAATTCTACCAATCACTTCTGTTGGCTTGAGATCTTTGTAGTTGGGCATCATTTGGATCAATGTGCAAACGGTGTCATATCGATCATCCAAAGCTCTAAGTATCTTCTTGATGATGAATTTGTCAGTCATTTCTTTGCTTCGTAAGCCGGCAATCTCATTGGTGATGATAGCTAGCCTAGAGTACATCTCAGCGACTCCTTCACCATCTTTCATCTTGAACTGTCAAGTTGACTTTGAAGAACATCCAACTTGGATTCTCTCACAGATTCTGTACCTTCATGCATATCAATCAAAGTATCCCAAATCTCTTTTGTATTCTCAAGACAGTTGATCTTGTTAAATTCTTCGAGGCATAGGTAGTTGAACAAACTGTCACATGCTTGAGCATTGAGTTGCAACATCTTCAACTCATCCGTGGTCTCTTCACGATCGGGTTCGTTTCCTTCCGCAAATAATTCACCTTGCATGCCAACACGAACAACATCCCAAATGGAGGGGTTATGACCAAGCAAATGCATTTTCATCTTGTGCTTCCAACTAGAAAAATTTGTCCATCAAAGTACGGACCTCTACGGTGATACGATGCAATACTTCTCCTAGGTTGTGAGACCTATGCAATGGAGACCAAAGCTCTGATACCACTTGTAGGATCGAAAGTATGTCTAAAGGGGGGGGGTGATTAGACTACTTGAACAAACAAAAAATCTACTTTTTCCCAATTTTAATTCTTGGCAGATTTTAGCATTCATAGTATGTCAAGTACACCCTACACATGCATGTCTAAGAGTATACCAGCGGAAAGTAAAGACATTGCACATGTAAGTAAAGAGAGGGTAGGAAGAGCAAACACAATTGGTGACACGATGATTTTTCCCGTGGTACCGATAGGTGGCGCTATCATACATCCATGTTCATGGAGTCTTCAACCCACGGAGGGTAACGGTCATGAGAGATCATGAAGGGCTCTACCCACGGAGGGTTCCACGAAGAGGAAACCTTGACTATACCATGATGGCCTGCGTCCACGAAGGACTAGCCATAATCAGGGTAGATCTTCACGAAGTAGGCAATCTCCTTTCCCTTACAAACTTCTTGGTTCACTCCACAACACGAACTAGGAGGCTCCCAAGCGACACCTAACAATTCTAGGAGGCACCACCCTCCAAAAGGTAATAGGCTCAGTAATGCCGATGAACTCCTTGCTCTTGTGTTCAAGATGATAGACTCCTCAACACAAGGGTAGGTATGGCTTGGTAGAAGACATGGGATTGGTGGAAAGCAACTTTGGGAGGCTAGAAGTCAAGATCCATATGGTTGGACTGGAAGATCTTGACCTCAACACAAGGGTAGGTGGTTCTCTATCAGAAAATCTGATAGGATAGGTATGGAATGGTTCTGAGTGCTTCTCTTTCGAGTAGGTGGTGTTGAAGGGGTATATATAGGCATCCCCAAATATCCAACCATTACATACAAAATGACCAACTCGGTGACACCGATGTGTTAATCGCGGTGGTACCGAAGTGACCAAAAGGTGGAAACTCTTGAATCTCGGTGAGACCCATATAGGAATCTTGGTTGCACCGATAAGGTGACCAACGGTCAGAATGCTCAATCTCGTGACACCGACTCAACAATCTGGGAGGGACCGAAACTGTGAACTTGCGTAACAGAAAGTTGGCAGCCCAACTCGGTGGTACCGAATACGGTATCGTTTGCACAAAGATAGCTAGGGTTTGGCTGAGTCTGTCTAGGGTTTGGAATCGGTGGCAGCGAGTCTAGAGTGTTGGTTGCACCGATTTTGAGTGTTTGGCTTTGGACAGACTTTGGTGGGAGAGTTTGTGGGTGTTTTTGGTGACTATCACTTGTGCACGTATGAGCATTTTGTTCACCAACATATCCTTACCCCATTTTAATAGTATTGGCTTTCCTATGGACTCAAAGTGATTTCTCACAAATATTAGATGTAGAGTCCTCTTGCTTGGAGCTTTGCCAACCTATCTCCTTGCATCTTGGGGTATTCCACAATCTCCTCAATCCTTTTGACAATCCTATCATTGAACATTTCCTGAAATATACTTGGTGGAAACATTAGTTCAATGACTTATATGTTGTTATAAATTACCAAAACCACCAAGGGAGCAAATGTGCTTTCATAGTGTCCTTCATCTCATCAGCATTAGAGGTCCAATTCGCATCACTATACCCTTCAAGTACCGACAGGTATCCAGTACAGTGAAGTCCATCGTTCATAGTACCTTTCAAGTAGCACATAATTCTTTCAACACCATGCCAATTAACATCACCCGGTTTGTCAATAAAACATCTTAGTTTGCTAACAGCAAACATGATGTCAGGGATCATTGCGCTCGCTAGATACATCAATGAAGCAATAATTTGACAATATCTCAATTGATCTTTAGCCATGCCTCTGAACTTTTGAATCAGCACACTAGAATCGTATGGCGTTTGAGGGATTTTGCAGTCTAAATATTCGAAATGACTCAAAATCTTCTCAACATAATGGGATTGCAGAAGTGTAATCCTTGCCTCATCATCTCCCAACAACTTTATGTTCAAGATAACATCTGCCACCCCAAGGTCTTTCATCTCAAAGTTTTGAGACAAAAAGGACTTAACCTCCTTAATCACTTTGAGGTTGGTTCCAAATATCAGTATGTCATCAACATACAAGCACAATATAACTCCTTCACCCCACCATGACGATAGTATACACATTTGTTAGCTTCATTAAAAACAAGGACAACAGATGTCAAAGTTGTATTAAACTTCTCATTCCATTACTTAGGAGATTGTCTCAGGCCATATAAGGACTTTAGCAACTTACACACCTTTCCTTCCTCACCATCTATCACAAAGCAATCTGGCTGTTGCATATACATTTTCTCGTCTAGCTCTCCATTCTAGAAAGTCGTCTTTACATCCATTTGATGGAGAAGAAGACCATGCGAGACCGCCAACAAGAGTAGTACTCAAATGGTTGTCAGCCTGGCCACAAGTGAATAAGTGTCAAATAAATCTTATTCTTCTTTCTGGGCAAAACCCTTGGCCACAAGCCTAGCCTTGTACTTTTTGATTGTACCATCAGACTTAAGCTTCTTTTTGAACACCCACTTACATCTCAATGGTTTGCAGCCATAGGGGCGCTAAGTAATTTCCCATGTCCCATTAGCCATGATGGAATCCATCTTGCTACGGACCACATCTTTCCAGTAGTCAGCATATGGAGATGCTTACACTTATGAAATAGAACCGGGATTGTCATCCACGAGGTACACGAGAAAATTATCACCAAAGGTCTTTGGAGTCCTTTGTCTCTTGCCCCTACCAAGGATTTCGTCGTCATCCTCCTTAGGATTTTTATCATGTCTTTGTTCACAATATTACATAGGAATGGTGGGATTAGGAGTCTCCTCAGATGTCTGTCTAGAAGTGCTTTGTATACCTATCATGGGGAAAATAACCTCAAAGAATGTAGCATCCTTAGACTCCATAATAGTACCGACCTTCACATCAGGTATGTCAGATTTCACTACTAGAAATCTATAGCCAACACTATTCTTAGCATAGCCCAAACTAACACAGTCCATGGTCTTTGGTCCGAGCTTATGCTTTTTGGGGATCGACACATTGATCTTCGCCAAACAACCCCAAGTACGTAAGTTCGAGAGTGTTGTCCTTCTCTTCGACCACTGTTCATAGAGAGTGACTGTTTTAAATATGCCCTAGAGGCAATAATAAATTTATTATTATCATATTTCCTTTTTCATGATAAACATCTATTATCCACTCTAGAATTGTATTGATCGGAAATTCAGATACATGTGTGGATACATAGACAACACTGTGTCCCTAGTGAGCCTCTACTAGACTAGCTCGTTGATCAAAGATGGTTAAGGTTTCCTAACCATAGACATGAGTTGTCATTTGATAACGGGGTCACATCATTAGGAGAATGATGTGATGGACAAGTCCCAACCGCAAGTATATCATGTGATCGTACAATTAAGTTTATTGCTATTGCTTTCTACATGTCAAGTATTTGTTCCTAAGACCATGAGATCATGCTACTCCTTGACATCAGAGGAATGCCTTGTGCATATGAAACTTTTAAACGTAATTGGGTGATCACAAAGATGCTCCATAGGTATCTTTGAGGGTGTCTGTTGGGTTGGCGTGGATCGAGACTGGGATTTGTCACTCTGTATGACGGAGAGGTAGCTCTAGGCCCTCTAGGTAATACAACATCACAAAAAGATTGCATGCAATGTGACTAAGGAGTTAGTCACGGGATCTTGTATTACGAAAGGAGTAAAGAGACTTTCTGGTAACGATATTGAATTAGTTATGGAGATATCGACGATCGAATCTCGGGCAAGTAACATACTGCTGTACAAAGGGAACTGCATACGAGATTGATTGAATCCTTAGCATCATGGTTCGACCGATAAATATCTTCATAGAATATGTAGGAAGCAATATGGGCATCCAGGTCCCGCTATTTTTTGTTGACCGGAGAGGTGTCTCGGTCATATGTACATTATTCTCGAACCCATAGGGTCCGCACGCTTAACGCTCTGTGACGCTAGAGTAGTACTTCATATGTATGTTGGTGACCCAATTTTGTTCGGAGTCCCGTATGAGATCCCGGACGTCACGAGGAGCTCCGAAATGGTCCAGAGGTAAATATTTATATATGGAAAGTCATATTTTGGCTACCGAAAAAGTTTCAGGTTTTTTCGATATTGTACCGGGAAGGTTCTGGAAAGTTCCATAGGATTCCGGAGGGATCTGGAAGTACATGGAAGGTTCCACCATGCCCCTTAGGCCATCATGGGCTGTAGGGGGCTCCCTAGCCTTATTGGTGTTGGAAATATGCCCTTGCGGCAATAATAAAGTGGCTATTATCAGATTTCTTTGTTCATGATAATCGTTTATTATCCACGCTATAATTGTATTGATCGGAAACTCAGATACATGTATGGATACATAAACAACACTGTGTCCCTAGTGAGCCTCTACTAGACTAGCTCGTTGATCAAAGATGGTTAAGGTTTCCTAACCATAGACATGAGTTGTCCTTTGATAACGTGGTCACATCATTAGGAGAATGATGTGATGGACAAGACCCATGTGTAAGCATAGCATATGATCATGTTAGTTTATTCCTACTTCTTTATTCATGTCAAGTATCTGTTCCTACGACCATGAGATCATGCAACTCACTAAAGCCAGAGGAATGCCTTGTGTGTATCAATTGTCATAATGTAAGTGGTTGACTATAAAGTTGCTCTACAGGTATCTTCGAGGGTGTCTGTTGGGTTGGCATGGATCAAGACTGGGATTTGTCACTGCGTATGATAGAGAGGTATCTCTAGGCCCACTCGGTAATACAACATCATAAGAAGCTTGCAAGCAATGTGACTAAGAAGTTAGTCACAGGATCTTGTATTACAGAACGTGTAAAGAGACTTGCCGGTAACGAGATTGAACTAGGTATGGATATACCGACAATCGAATCTCGGGCAAGTAACATACCGATGGAAAAGGGAACTGTGTATGGGATTTTGTGAACCCTTGACATCATGGTTCGACCGAAAAAGAACTTAGTGGAATATGTAGGAACCAATATGGGCATCCAGGTCCCGCTTTTGGTTATTGTCCGGAGAGTGTCTCGGTCATGTCTCTATCATTCTCGAACCCGCACGGTTCGCACACTTAACGTTCGTTGATGACATAGTACTGTTGAGTTATATATGTTGGTGACCGAAAGTTGTTCGGAGTCCCAGATGAGATCCCATATGTTACGAGGAGTTCCGAAATGGTCCGGAGGTAAAGAATGATATATAGGATGTTCCATTTTGGTCACCGGAAGGAATTCAGGTATCACCGGTAATGTATCGGGAGTGACGAAATGTTTCGAGGGTCCACTAGCCCCAGAGGGGCCACATGGGCTAAGAAGGGTGCACACCAACCCCTAGTGGGTTGGGCACCCCTCCCCACGTAGGCCCATGCGGCTAAGGCTGGTGGAGGGCCAACCCTAGGGCTGGCGCCACCCTTGCTTGCATGGAAAGCCACCTCTTGGGCACCGACCCACCTCTTAGCACGCAAGCCACGATGCAACCCTCCTCTCTCTCATAGTTTTTCTCCCTCTTGTTGCGGAAATGCTTGGTGAAGCCCTACTTGGACAACTCCACCACCACCGCCACCACGCCGTCGTACTGTCGGAGGACTCATCTACTACTCCGCCCTCGCTCGCTGGATCGAGGGGGCGGAGACGACATCGAGTTGTAAGTGTGATGAACGTGGAGGTGTCGTCCGTTTGGCACTACATCGGGACGAATCGTGATTGGATCGCGGGACGGATCGTGATTGGATTGCGAAGAAGTTCGACTACATCAACCACGTATCTTAACGCTTCTCGCTTAGTGATGTACAAGGGTATGTAGATGGACTCCCCCTCTCATTGTTGTTGATCTCTATAGATAGATCTTGGGTGTTCCTAGGATTTTTTTGTTTCCCATGAAAGTTCCCTAACAATTGGGTCAGCTCCCCAAGGGCCTATGTGTCTAAGGGGGTGGAAACCTTGAGGGGCAAGGCACCTAGGAGGTGCCTTGGGGAGGGAGGACTCCTCCCTCTTGGTTGTCGCCCCTCCCTTGGTGGAGGGGTTAGGGCTACACCCCTCCTCCTCCTTGACTCCTATAAATAGTGGAGGGGAGGGTAGGGCTGAACACATCAAGTCCTATCCCTTGAGGCAACCCTCTCCCTCCCGTTTCTCCCGTTCTTCCTCATTCGTAATTCCGCAGGCGCTTGGCAAAGCCCTCCTGGCACTGCTCCACCATTCCACCGTGTTGGTTGAGATCACATCTACTTCTCTGCCCTCGCTTGCTAGATCAAGGAGGTGGAAACGTCATCGAGTCGCACGTGTGATGAACGTGGAGGTGCCGACCGTTTCGTGCCGGATCGGTTCCACCAACTCACATGCAACTTGGTTGCATAAAGGTGCCTGGCGGGTGTCTGTCTCAAACATTTTAGTTGAATCAGATTCGATAGAGGTAGTCCTTGTAGAAGGTTAAAAGGCAAATTGATTATCACCGTTGTGGCTTTGCATAGGTAAGAACGGGTGTTACTAGTTGTCCATAGCAGCCACGTAAGACTTGCAACAACAAAGTAGAGGACATCTAACTTGTTTTTAGGGCCTGTTGTGATGTGATATGGCCAAGACGTGATTTGATATATGTGATATATGAGATGATCATGTTTTGTAATAGTTATCACGACTTTCATGTTGATGAGTACGGCTGAAAGCACAACATGCTCCCTTGGTGGTTTTGATAATTCATGACAACATACATTGTCTCTTGGACTAATACTTTTATCTAGTGCATTTCAAATAACAGTCCATGGAGAGTTTGGTTGTCAAAAGGATTGTGGAGATTGTGGAAATACCCCAAGATGCAAGGAAATAGGTTGGCCAAGCTTCAAGCAAGAGGACTCTACATTTTACATTTGTGAGAAATCACTTTGAGTCCATAGGAAAGCCAATACTATTAAAAGCCGGTGAAGTTTTATGGTGAACAAAATGCTCATACGTGCACAAGTGATAGTCACCAAAAACATCCACAAGATCTCCCACCAAAGTCTATTTATAGCCAAACATTCAAAATCGGTGCAACCAACATTCCTATCCCGGTGCCACCGATTCCAAACCCTAGATAGACTTAGCCAAATCCTAGCCACTTCGGTGCAGTCGACACTACTATCGGTGCCACCGAGTTGGGTTGCCAACTTTCTGTTACGCAAGTTCACACTTTCGGTCCGTCCGAGAATGTTGAATCAGCATCACCGAGTTTGGCAATTCTGACCGTTGGTCACCTTGTTGGTGCAACCGAGATTCCTATATGGGTCTCATCGAGATTCAAAAGTTGCCACCTTTTGGTCACTTCGGTACCACCGAGATTAACACATCGGTGTTACCGAGTTGGTCATTTTGCGTGTAATTATTGGATTTTTGGGGATGCCTATATATACCCCTTCACCACCACTCACTCGAAAGAGAAGCACTCATAACTATTCCATACCTATCCTACTCAGTTTTCTGAGAGAGAACCACCTATCCTTGTGTTGAGATCAATATCTTCCACTCCAACCATATGGATCTTGATTTCTAGACTCCCCAAGTTGCTTTCCACCAATCCCATCTCTTCTACGAAGCCAAATCTGTGAAAGAGTGATTGTGTGTTGAGGAGTCTATCATCTTGAAGCACAAGAACAAGGAGTTCATCATCATTACCGAGCCTATTACCTTTTGGAGGGTGGTGCCTCCTAGATCAGTTAGGTGTCGCTTGGGAGCGTCCTACTTCGTGTTGTGGAGTGAACCAAGAAGTTTTTAAGGCAAGGAGATCGCCTACTTCGTGAAGATCTACCCATAGTGAGGCTAGTCCTTCGTGGACAGAAGCCGTATGGAAAAGTCAAGGTTGCTACTTCGTGGACCCTTGTGGGTGGAGCCCTCCGTGGACTCTCATGACCGTTACCCTCCGTGCGTTGAAGATTCCATAAATGTGGATCTACGATAGCACCATCTATCGGAACCAGGGGAAAAATCTTTGCGTCTCCTATTGCGTTTGATCCTCCTATTCCATCTATTTACTTCATGTGCAATGTCTTTACTTTCCGCTGCCATACTTGTAGACATGCATGTGCAGGGCTGTTAGATTTACTAGACTTGCTAAAATAGTTAAAATTTGCCAACCAATTAACTTGGGAAAAGGTTAGGTTTTAAATTCCTGCCAGTAGTCTATTCACCCCCTCTAGACATTCTTCTATCGATCCTACAAGTGGTATCTGAGCATTGGTCTTCATTGCTTTGGTTTAATCACCGTGGAGGAAGGTGGATGTGTCTAGAGTAGAGAGTTTGAGTTGTAGAGTGCCTATTCTTGATGGAGAGTACTATAGCCAATGGAAGAATGCCATGATTGATCTATTTGATAAATTCCATTTGACAAAATATATTGAAAACCCCTATGTGCTCCCCATCGATGAATTGCATCCCACACATGAAGAGGAAATTAACATGCTTGGTAACCTAAGAACTGTTAATCTTATTGTTAGAGGTTTACCAAGATTCGTGCTTTCTCAATTGAAGAACTTTGCATGTTCCTATACCTTGTGGACTGATTTAGAGAAATGATATCCAAATCTTTCATTAGGAAATCTTGATGAAATTCTTCATAAAACTGTTGCCTTTCACAAAATGAAGTCTAGTGATCCAAACTTTGATAAATGCCTATTTCAGCTCCGTGATCTTATGCGTGCTAAAGGAAATGTCACCACTATCAACAACATTATCTTCGAAGCCATTCGCATTCATAAACTTGAACATTGTCATGATCACTATTCTAACAAATCTCTTGTTCTTTATGACGAGGATTTCCCACTTGATGATGATAATGTGGAACATGGCTACGATGAGGAAGATGAGTTCTTTGACATCGAGCATGAGAAGATCATGAAGAATTTGAGTCTTATGGCAAACTTTAAGGATTACATATCCGGAGGAAAAGAGTGGATTCTCACAGTGGATGTACGGATCATATGACTGGTGATAAAGACATGTTTCAAGCGATCATGCCTAATCAAGGTCCTCGACGGTACGTGACCTTTGGAGACAACTCTAAGGGTAAGGTACTTGGCCTTGGTAAGGTGGCCATATCCCATGATAGTTCCATTCAAAATGTTATGCTTGCTAAATCCCTTGGCTACAATCTTCTTTCCGTATCTAGACTTGTTGACTTCGATTTAATGTGTTATTCAAGATAATCATAAAATGGCTTTTACCGGTTTCCCTAGAGGTGATTTATACATTTTTGATTTGACCAAGAGATCCAAGCCTCGCACTTGTTTAATAGCAAAATCTTCTAAAGGTTGGCTTTGGCATAGAAGACTTGGACATGTAGGCATGCACAATCTTGATAAGCTAACCAAAGGTGATCATATACTTGGTGTTAAAGATGTTATCTTTGACAAAGATAGACTTTGTAGTGCTTTTCAAGCTGGAAATCAAGTAGGTGGAAGTCATCCCGTTAAAAATATCATGACTACTAGGAGACCACTCGAGTTACTTCACATGGATCTTTTTGGTCGTAATGCTTACAAGAGTGTCGGTGGAAATTCCTATGGTCTAGTTCTAGTTGATGATTTTTCCAGATTTACATGGGTATTATTTCTTGATAATAAGTCACAGGTTACAAAGATATTCAAGAACTTTTCTCGCAAAGCGCAAAATCAGTTTGAAGTGAAGATCAAGAAGGTTCAGAGCGATAACGGATCGGAGTTCAAGAACACCCATGTGGATACATTTCTTGACGAAGAAAGTGTGTCACATGAGTTGTCGGCTACGTACACACCTCAACAAAATGGAGTTGTTGAGAGGAAGAACTGGACACTCATTGAGATGGCAAGAACGATGCTTGACGAATATAAGACGCCACGACACTTTTGGGTAGAAGCCGTTGAAACAGCATGTCATGCCACAAACCGACTTTACTTGCACAAGCTTCTCGGTAAAACAGCATACGAGCTACTCACGGTAACAAACCCCAATTCGGATACTTTCGGGTATTTGGCTCAAAGTACTACATTCTTGATAAGCATCGTCCCACTAAAATTTTCTCCTAAATCTCATGAAGGATTCGTACTTGGTTATGGATTGAACTCTCACACTTACCGTGTGTACAAAAACTTCACTCGAAAAGTTGAAGAAATGGTAGATGTGAAGTTTGATGAATCTAATGGTTCGCAAGTCGAACAATTACCAAATGATGTAGGTGATAAGGATCCTTCGGAAGCCATTCTAGATCTACCCATCGGCAAGATTCGTCCCACAAAGGTGAAGGAAAGTACTTCATCAACTCAAGTGGAAGCCCCTACTTCATGATAAGGTGAACCTCAACACGACATGGAGACATCCACGAGCGGTACACGATGAGATGACGAAGAGGAGGAAGTGCATCATGAAGATCCACCACAACGATCTTCACCAACACCTCAAGGGAATGACACCTTCAACAACAACAAAGATGAACGAGATGATGATGATGAAGAAGAAGCTCCACCACCCAACAACCGGAAGCTGACCCGAGTTTGAGCACAAGTGACCACTAACCATCCCCTGAACCAAATCGTTGGTGATATACAAACAGGGAGAATCACTCGCTCTAAAACCCGTCTAGATAACTTTTGTGGGCATTATTCTTTCATCTCTAGCATTGAGCCATTGAAGGTAGAACAATCTCTTGAAGACGTGGATTGGCTGAACGCTATGCATGAAGAGCTTCACAACTTCGAAAGGAATGAAGTGTGGACACTCGTAGAGAAGCCCAAAGATGAGCACAACATCATCGGAACCAAATGGGTGTTTCGGAACAAACAAGACGAATACGGTCAAGTCATGCGAAACAAGGCTCGTCTCGTAGCCCAAGGATATACGCAAGTCGAAGTGAAAGATTTGGAAGGTTGATGTCCGAGAAGTATGATATGTCTATGATGTGTGAGCTGAAATTCTTCCTTGGATGCAAATCAAGCAATCAATAGAAGGAACTTTCATCTCTCAAACTAAGTATACCAAGGACTTGATCAAGAAGTTCAACATGCAGTAGTGCAAAGGTATGAAAACTCCTATGCCCACTAGTGGACACGTTGACCTTACCAGGGAGGATGAACCGGTTGATCAAAAGGTTTATCGATCTAGGATTGGTTCATTGCTATATCTATGTGCATCTCATCCCGACATTATGCTTAGTGTTTGCATGTGTGCTAGATATCAGGCTGCACCTAAAGAGTGTCATCTTTTGGCTGTGAAACATATTGTGAGATACTTGATACAAACACCAAACTTTGGCATTTGGTATCCCAAGGGATCTTCTTTTAATCTTGTTGGCTATTTCGATTCAGACTATGCCGGTGACAAGGTTGATAGAAAGTCCACCTCGGGTACTTGTCAATTTTTAGGTAGATCTCTTGCGTCTTGGTCCTCGAAGAAACAAAACTCAGTATCTCTATCCACTGCTGAATTGAGTATATTGCTGCTGGATCTTGTTGTGAGCAATTGCTATGGATGAGACAAACGCTTAAGGATTATGTAATTCTTGTTAAAAATGTTCAATTGCTTTGTGACAATGAAAGTGCTATTAAAACTGGACATAATTCTATGCAACATTCTCGAACTAAGCATATTCAAGTTCGACATCATTTCATTCGTGATCATGTTGACAAAGGAGATATAAATCTTAAGCATGTTCACACTAACAAGCAATTGGCCGATATCTTTACTAAGCCATTTGATGAGAAAACATTTTGTCATTTGAGGAGTGAGTTGAACATCATTGATGCTTCAAACTTGAGCTAAACTCACTCGGTTGCAAGCAAGGGCATGAGCTATGTTATTATCTCCATGTTCCCGTAACTCGTTATCATATGCCATGGAATTCTATGCTCCCTTGTATTGCATATAACCTTTTGTAGGTACTTGGAAGAACTTCATTCCACAAGATTGCCATCAACTCCAATCATAAGAAATCTTGTCATTACCAAGTATCCACAACCCCTCCTGATGATGGAAGGAAGTAGACAACAAAAACATATCCTTGACATATACTTGATCTTAGTTGCAAAATCTTGAGTAGTATCATGTCAATTGGATATATCCATTGTTCTTCCTTGCATGACTAACCTTTGTAGGTAACAAGTGTACTAGAACAATAAGGATTCTTCCAAATTCAAGATGGTCTTCATCAATCTTGAGCATCCTCAACAACATCATCAACATCACTCAAAGGTATGTACTCATACTCTTGAAAAGGCTTTACTCCAAGTCATGGGCTAAAGCAACTCAAGTGATATGAAGACATCAAAATGCTTAATCGAAAAATGGTAACCCCATTTCGAGCTTAACATAGAGTATGACCTATGATCAAGTATTCTTGCTTGACTCCTAAGTCGGTATACTCTAATATAGGTGACTTAGTCACCACCCATCATTTAGTTAAGAATCTTGTGTGGTTTACTCTCTATTTGCATGATCTCTCGTAACCACTCGAATCTTATCTATTTGATGTTCTTTGTAAAAAATAGCATTTTCCTTTTGAAACTATTTCTTTTGTCTTTGTGAAAACAGAAACTTGGTCTCTCATTCGGAGCTGCCGACATAAATAACTCGGTTCTACCAAATTTTCAGATGAGCTGCACTACACAATCTCGGTACCATTGATTTATTTATCCTGGAGTCACCGATTTTTCTTTGCTTTCTAAATCTGTGTTTGTTTCTGTTCTTGTGATATTCTTGTTCCTTCGATCGATGACCCCTTCTTTTAAAAAAATTAATAGGAGGAGAAGAACAACCAACACTCTGGGGGAGAAATTCTTTATTCAAGGATCCCTAGCTCCAAGGAGAAGAAAACTAATCTTTGCAAAAGGGAGATAAGATACATTCAATGATTCCCTTAGTTCTTTTCATGAACCCTACTTTTAATGACCCTTGTTCTCCAGGATCCCTTCCTTCTCAATGATCCTTGTCACTAATCCTAAGTTTAAGCTTTTTGGTATTTTATGCCAAAGGTGGAGAATATCAAAGCTTCATGCTAAATGGAGAGTTACATGCTTATGAAAAGGGGGAGATATAATTTAGGGGGAGAGGTAAAATATCAAAAGTTCACACTTATATAAACAAGGGGAGAACAACAATGTAGGGGGAGAAAACTATTTTTGACAAAGTCTAATGTGAATGAAGGATTACCTTTTCTCACCCTATCCAATCCCAATATCTACATGCTGAGATTCAGGGGGAGAGGATGTACTACCACTTTCATATCTAAGGGGAGAAAAGATATAGTAGATTAATGCTAAAGGTGGAGACATATCAATCTCAAGGATTATCATATCTTATATGTTCTCCATATCTTGGTATTTGTTGAGTTCTATTGCTTTTGGGTAGTAGAATACTCTTGTGTTTCCTAACATTGTTTTCTCAAGTGTACCTCTACTACTAGAATGATCAAGAACTCAAGGTAAGTATATGCATCATATCTTTGATCAAGATGATCTCTTGCTTCTTGCACATATTGTTTACAAGAATGAAGTCTTGAACAAGGATATACATCTCATTCACATATATTGATGCATGTATCCGAGATACACATGACTTCCTATATCCCTTCATCTATATGTGTGTCCATGCATTCCAAAGCAACTATCCTTTACAGGACTACACACATTTAGTGGGAGCAAATCTAGGTCATGTGTTTCTCAAAGACTTCATTGCATCCATGCTTTGATTGTATGTTGTCATCAATTACCAAAAATAGGGATATTGAAAGCACAACATGCTCCCTTGGTGCCTTTGTTAATTCATGACAACATAAATTGTCTCTTGGACTAATACTTTTATCTAGTGCATTTCAGATAACAGTCCATGGAGAGTTGAGTTTGCAAAAGGATTGTGGAGATTTTGGAAATACCCCAAGATGCAAGGAAATAGGTTGGCCAAGCTTCAAGCAAGAGGACTCTACATTTTACATTTGTGAGAAATCATTTTGAGTCCATAGGAAAACCAATACTATTAAAAGGGGGTGAAGTTTTGATGGTGAACAAAATGCTCATACGTGCACAAGTGATAGTCACCAAAAACATCTACAAGCTCTCCCACCAAAGTCTATCTATAGCCAAACATTCAAAATCGGTGCAACCAACATTCCTATCCCGGTGCCACCGATTCCAAACCCTAGATAGACTCAGTCAAACCATAGCCACTTCGGTGCAGCAGACACTTCTATCGGTGCCAGCGAGTTGGGTTGCCAACTTTCTGTTACGCAAGTTCACACTTTTGGTCCGTCCAAGAATGTTGAATCGGCGTCACTGACTTTGGCAATTCTGACTGTTGGTCACCTTGTCGGTGCAACCGAGATTCCTATATCGGTCTCACCGAGATTCAAAAGTTGCCACCTTTTGGTCACTTCGGTACCACCGAGAGTAACACATCGGTGTCACCGAGTTGGTCATTTTGTGTCTAACGATTGGATTTTTGGGGCTGCCTATATATACCCCTTCACCACCACTCACTCGAAAGAGACGAACTCAGAACTATTCCATACCTATCCTACTCAGTTTTCTGAGAGAGAACCACCTATCCTTGTGTTGAGGTCAAGATCTTCCACTCCAACCATATGGATCTTGATTTCTAGCCCCCCCCCAAGTTGCTTGCCACCAATCCCATCTCTTCTACCAAGCCAAATCTGTGAGAGAGTGATTGTGCGTTGAGGAGTCTATCATCTTGAAGCACAAGAGCAAGGAGTTCATCGTCATTACCGATCCTATTACCTTTTGGAGGGTGGTGCCTCCTAGATTGTTTCGGTGTCACTTGGGAGCCTCCTACATCGTGTTGTGGAGTGAACCAAGAAGTTTGTAAGGGAAAGGATATCGCCTACTTCGTGAAGATCTACTCATAGTGAGGCTAGTCCTTCGTGGACGGAAGCCGTATGGAATAGTCAAGGTTACTACTTCGTGGACCCTTATGGGTGGAACCCTCCGTGGAGTCTCGCGACCGTTACCCTCCTTGGGTTGAAGACTCCATAAACATGGACGTATGATAGCAACACCTATCGGAACCACGGGAAAAATCTTTGTGTCTCCTATTGCGTTTGATGCTCCTATCCCATCTCTTTACTTCATGTGCAATGTCTTTACTTTCTGCTACCATACTTGTAGACATGCATGTGTAGGGCTATTAGATTTACTAGACTTGCTAAAATAGTTAAAATCTACCAACAAATTAACTTGGGAAAAGGTTAGGTTTTAAATTCCTGCTAGTAGTCTATTCACCCCCCTCTAGACATTCTTCTATCAATCCTACAATGGAAACCGGCATGAGCCATAGGGTTGTCTTTAATTTATTTGTGCCATTTGCTTTACTTTATCGCTATGAGTTAGCAATAGTTGTAGAATCACTAGTTGGGATGACAACCATGTGACAACACGATGATTGAGATTATGATGATAGAGATCATGGTGTCATGCTGATGACGATTGAGATCATGTCGGTGCTTTGGAGATAGAGATCAAAAGCACAAGATGATGCTGACCATATCATGTCACATATATGATTTGCATGTGATGTGTATCCTTTTATGTATCTTATTTTCCTTTGGACGACAGTAGCATTATAAGATGATCTCTCACTAAAATTTCCAGATAAAATCATGTTCTGCCCAAGTATGCACCGTTGCGAAGGTCCATCATTTCAATGCCACAATTCCCGAAGCTTCCTTCCTGGAGACAGGGCCTTTGATCAATCCAATGTTCGATACACGACCCATATATTCCAGCCCATAAGAAATAGGTCGGCCACCCGAGGACCCCTTAGACCAGGACTCCCTCACCGGTCACGCGATTGAACTAGGTATGGAGATACCGATGATCGAATCTCGGACAAGTAACATACCGTTGGACAAAGGAAACTACATACGGGATTGATTGAATCCTTGGCATCAAGGTTCGTCTGATAAAGCTCGTCGTAGAATATGTAGGAACCAATATGGGAATCCAGGTCCCGCTATTGGCTATTGACCAGAGAGGAGTCTCGGTCATGTCTACATGATTCTCGAACCCGTAGGGTCTGCACGCTTAACGTTCAGTGACGCTAGAGTAGTATTGGGATATGTACGTTGGTGATCGAATGTTGTTCAGAGTCCCAGATGAGGTCCTCGACGTCACGAGGAGATCTGAAATGGTCCGGAGGTAAAGACTTATATATGGGAAGTCATATTTTGGCTACAGGAAAAGGTTGGGGTTTTCGAGTATTGTATGGGGAAGCTTCTCGAAAGTTCTGGAGGATTCCGGAGGGGCCCGGAAGTCCATGGAAGGTTTGACTACGCCCCTTAGCCCTGCATGGGCTGTGGAAGGTGGGGGCACCCTATCCTTATTATGTGATGACCCAAAAGTATCGGGGGTCAACCACAGTCCTTTCAATAAGTAAGAGTGTCGAACCAAACGAGGAGCAGACGGAAATGACAAGCGGTTTTCAGCAAGATATTCTCTACAAGCACTGAAATTGTAGGTAATAGATAGTTTGATAGCAAGATAGTAGGTAATGAGCAAGTAACTATAATGGTAAATAAAGTGGAGCAATATAGCCCAATCCTTTTGTGGCAATGGACAGGCCAAATCGGTCTCTTATAATAAGCAAAGTGTTCTTGAGGGTACACGGGAATTTCATCTAGTCACTTTCGTCATGTTGGTTGGATTCGTGTTTGCTACTTTGATAATTTGATATGTGGGTGGAGGTGCTTGGGTGCTGTTTTTTCTTGAACAACCCCCCCACTTATGATTAACACCCTCGCAAGCGTCCGCAACTACAAGAAAAGTATTATTATAACATCTAACCATAGCATTAAACATTTGGATCCAAATCACCCCCTTACGAAATAACGCATAAACTAGGTTTTAAGCTTCTGTCACTCTAGCAATCCATAATCTAATAACTACTCCACAATGCATTCCCTCAGGCCCAAGGATGGTGAAGTGTCATGTAGTTGACGTTCACATGACACCACTAAGGTAATCACAACATACATATCATCAAAATATCGAACTCATATCAAATTCACATGATTACTTGCAACATGACTTATCCCGTGACCTCAAGAACAAAGGTAACTACTCAAACATGATATTCATGCTCAAGATCAGTGGGGTATTAAACAAGATAATGGATCTGAACATATAATCTTCCACCAAATAAACCATATAGTAATCAACTACGTGATGTAATCAACACTACTAGTAACCCACAGGTAGCAATCTGAGATTCCGGTACAAAGATTAAATACAAGAGATGAACTAGGGTTTGAGAGGAGATGGTGTTGTTGAAGAGGTTGATGAAGATTGGCCTCCCAAATATGAGAGGGTTGTTGGTGATGATGATGGCTTCGATTTCCCCCTCCGGGAGAGAAGTTCACCCGACAGAATCGCTCTACAGGAGGGCAAAAGTGCTCCTGCCCGAGTTCCACCTCGAGACGGCGGCGTTCCGTCACGAAAGTACTCTCGATATTTTTCCAAGTCAAAAGACCTTTAGTACCAGAAGATGGGCACCAGAGGTGTGCTAGGGTGAGCACAACCCACCAGGACGCGCCTGGGGGGGGGGGGGCTGGCACGCCCTGGTGTCTTGTGGCCCCCCTCCGATAGTTATTTGCTCCAGTATTTTTATATATTTCCAAATAATTCTGCGTGAAGTTTTACCTTATTTGAAGGTGTACGGAATCGGTATCTCTGATATGCTTTTTCAGGTCCAGAATTCCATCTGCCGACATTATCCCTCTTTGTGTGAACCTTGCATATTATGAGAGAACATGCATTAGAATTACTCCATAAAGCATTATTATGCATAAAAACATTATAAATAACAGTAGGAAATCATGATGCAAAATGGACGTATCATTGGGCCAGCTCCCCAAGTGCTCATACAGCTAAGGGGATGGAAACCTTGAGGGGCAAGGCACCTAGGAGGTGCCTTGGGGAGGGAGGACCCCTCCCTCTTGGCCGCCGCCCCTCCCTTAGTGAAGGGGTTAGGGATGCGCCCCTCCTCCCCCTTGCCTCCTATAAATAGTGGAGAGGAGGCGAGGGTTGAACACATAATTCCTCTCTCTTGAGGCAGCCCTCTCCCTCTCGTTTCTCCCATTCTTCCTTGTTCGTAGTTCCGGAGGAGCTTGGCATAGCGCTGCTGGCACTGCTCCACCACCATCTCCACCATGCCATCGTGCTGGTTGAGATCACATCTACTTCTCTACCCTCGCTTGTTGGATCAAGGAGGCAGAGACATAATCGAGCCGCACGTGTGCTGAACGCGGAGGTGCCGTCCATTCGGTTTTGGATCAGGATGTTGGAGATATGCCCTAGAGGCAATCATGTATGATGATATTTCCTATGTGTTTATGAATAAAGATAGTCCGTGTACATTATCAGTGATGTGTATTAATAAGTACGTGACTTGTTTGTGAGACTATGCATTGTATGATAACTGTCCTAAATGGTCCCTAGTCGAAAGGGTTGTGTGGATGCACAACTAATCAGACTAGCATATGACACGGTGGATGGTTCGGTCTCACTGACCATGTAGCATTGGATGCTAGCCGGATAATATGGACATAGAAAGGTCTGGTCGGATTCGACATAGTCGGATCCGAGTCGAGATAAGGTATGAGTTGGACAGACCCAACTATGAGACGCAGTGATAGGTCATTTGTGAGTCTCTAGTAAACATACATTCTATGTCCTAAGACCTGAGCTGGCGCATGTACTCGGGATGGTCATAGACTTGCTTTGGGCCGACCAAACGCTACTCCATGACTAGGTAGTAACAAAGCCAGGTTTCGGGATTGTCCAGACCCATGGTGCGAGACATGGTCGAGCAAGATGGGATTTGCCCCTCCGATCAGGAGAGATATACTCTGGGCCCCTCGGGTGATCCGACCTGGATAAGCATGGCCATGCGATGAGGATTATGAGATAATCCAAATGTTGGTCAGATTCATCGGAACGAGAAAGAGGTCGTGCTGCAACAAGGATGACCATGTCGCCTTGTGCACGAAAACATATATCGTGTGGCAAAGGGAATATAAGTGTGAAGTACAGGTTCGCCTAACCAACTTCATCGGACAATTGGAGTCAGCACGTCTTGCTAGAGACCGCTACCGATCGGTCGATTCGGATGTCTTCTGACTCACGACCAAGTGGACAAGAACCTAAAGGGTCGCACGCTTAAGGGAAGGAACACGTGGGCTTTAGGATCCGTGCGAGGCCCAAGAGTTGAGCCCGCGCCGGATGCCTATATATTGTGGAGGTGCGGCACACCCATCCGGTTGATCGCTTTGGTGCCATCATTAGGGCTTTGCATGAGTTGCAACTAGCCACCTCCACCCGCCGCCGCCGACCGTGTGACCGGACCTAGCAGTCCACCGCATGGGTATTCCTCCTACACGCGCGGATACGTTAGAGGCGGTGCACCTGCGCCACTCCGGTGAACCTGTACATGGGATTCGGTGACCGACTGTTCGAGGGAGATTAGACCGGACTGTTCGAGGCAAATCGGACAAGGAGGAGACGGGCCACGCGAACGCGCTGTCACAACTTTACTTCCGCTGCACGGCACTGCGTGTCTTGTGGTAACAATCTGTGATCCATCTCCGTAGCATGTTCTTGGTTGTTCTGCGCGTTGGAAATTTTAATTCGCATGTGATGCTCCTACGGTAGAACCCAAGACAGGACGGATCACGAATGGATCATGTAGACATATGACTACATCAGTTGTGTTATATACGCTTCCACTTAGTGATCTACAAGGGTATGTATATAAACTCCTTCTCTCATAGCTATGCATCTCCATGGATAGATGTTGGGTGCGCGTAGCAGATTTTTTGTTTCCCATGCAACGTTCCCCAATAGTAACCTCATTATATTTTGTCCAAACCTTATTCAGGACATGTCATGACGTCAATATAGCCTACCCCACCATGCCTTGGATAAACCAGATGTATCTAACATGGCATTAACCAAATCAATTAGAGTACCGTTTTTCTGCTTGGCCACCCCATTTAACTGGGGTGAATATGGAGGCATCCTCTCATGAATTATGTCATTTTCCACACAAAGAATCAAACTCATTGGAGAAGTACTCTCCACCATGATTTGACCGGACTTGTTTAATTTTCTTTTCAAGTTGGCTCAACTTCTGCCTTATAGATTTTAATGTAGTGTAGAGTCTCATCTTTAGTATTTAACAGATACACATAGCAATATCTAGCCGAATCATCTATTAGTGTTATGAAATATTTGTTTCCACCTTTAGTCAACACACCTTCCATCTCACAGAGATCAGAATGTATGAGTTTTAATGGCGCCAAGTGTCTCTCATTCGTAGCCTTGTGAGGCTTGCGAGGTTGCTTTGCTTGCACACATGAATGACACTTAGAACCTTTGGCTAAAGTGAAACTAGGGATTAAATTCAGTTTTTCCATCGTGTCATAACACCGAAACTAATGTGACAAAGATATGAATGCCAAACTTCTGATTCATTAACACTCCGATGAATATCGTTCACGACTTTATTAAAAAAAATGCAAGGGAAAGGCGGAACAGACCTCCACATTCATAAACTTTTCCAAGAAAAAGTCCATATTTCGTGACAACTACTTCATTAGACTCGAAGACCAACTTAAGCTCTTCTCTATACAGAAGGGAGCCACTAACGAGATTCTTCTTGATGGAGGGGACATGCTGCATGTTCTTCAGCTACACGATCCTTCCATAAGTAAACTTCAAATCGACCATGCCAACACCAAGAACAAAAGCACTCACACCATTCTTGATTAATACGAACACGCGACATGTGACATGGTAAGAAGAGAACAATGAGATGTCAGGACACACATAAATATTTGCACCTGCGTCCACCCACCAATCGGTGGATTGACTAATGAAAAATACAGTAAATAAATCACCGTACCCAGATGCACCACTGATACAACTCAAAGGTATCTACTTTTCCAAACACTTTTAATTTGGTTTGGCCACTAATTTGCACTATTTGAATGAAACTAACCCAGACTCACACTGTTTTCAACAGAACTACCTTGGTGTTATTTTTGTGCAGAGACAAAAGTTCTCGGAATTGGACGGAACTTTTCTGATTTATTTTCTAGAAAATATAATGAATTATGGAGCAAAGACCCTCCAGATGGGGTGTCCCAGGGAGGCATCACAAAACAGGGAGCGCCCCCTAGTGGCGCACCCCGATATGTGGTGGGTCCCTCGTGGCTCCTCCGACCCTAACTCCAGTCTTATAAATTCACATCTGCGAAGAAAAAACCAGGGAGAAGTTTTCATCGCGTTTCATGAGACGTAGCTACCGCCACCTCCCGTTCTTCCTCCGAAGGGCTGATCTAGAGCCTGTTTTGGTCTTCGGAGAGGGGAAATCGTCGATGTCGTCATCACCAACGCTTCTCCATCAACATTGCCATGATGCTCACCATTGGGAGTTAGTAATTCTTTTGTAGGCTTGCTAGATGGTGGTGTGATGGGATGAGATTGATCATGTAATCGGGTTAAGGTTGATAGGGCCTGATCACTAGTATCCACTATGTTCTAAGATTGATGTTACTATGACTTTGCTATGCTTAATGATTGTCACTAGGGCCCGAGTGCCATGATTTCAGATATAAACCTATTATGTTTTCATGAATATAAGAGTGTTTTTGATCCTATCTTGCAAGTTATATGTACCTATTACGTGTCATGATCTGCATACCCCAAGGTCACAATAATTGGGATTCTTTCCGGTGATTGTCGTAGTTTGAGGAGCTCATGTATTCACCATGTGTTATAATGCTTTGTTCCAGTTCTCTATTAAAAGGAAGCCTCAATATCATGTAGTTTACAATAGGACGGCGCTGCCACGGGATGGTAGGACAAAATATGTCATGCAAGTTCTTATCGCAAGCACATATGACTATATACAGAATACATGCCTACATTAGAATGATGAATTGGAGCTAGTTCTGTGTCGTCCTAGTGTGTAACTTTATATGATCAATATCATCTAAATCATTATCCATCACCAATCCACGTGCCTACTATCGGAATCAGGGCTCCCCAAAACCCAGCAAGGTTCGAACACTGGGGCATGTGTGAAAATCTCAACTGGCTCGAAGTTTCAAGCTCGTCACCCTACGACCTTGCCTAACGAGTATGCGCGAGCAATGCAGAGGATGGACACAAGGATTTACCCAAGTTCGGGCCACCTTGTGGTGTAAAATCATACTCCTGCTTTGTGGTGGATTGGCCTCACGAGGAGGCTAAGGATGAACTAGTATAGTGGTTGGGTGGCCTCACGAGGGCCCTAGGTGGTGATGAATCAGATCATCCTCTACGATGGGAGCTCGTCCCTATTTATAGGGGCCTCGGTCCACTTCCCTTATCACACAGGTCGGAAGGGATCCCATAATGACCAAATTTGAATGGTATAAGAGTTACGTCTTATCCTGACTAAAGGTGGTCTCCACCTGCAAAGCTGCGGGGTATGATGCAGCGGTGGGCTCGGCGATGACATCTGACCTGCCGAGCTCATGGTCTTGGTCCTGTTGCACCTGGAAGGAAATCTTTGGGGCATTCCTTGGGAACCCACATATGTCCTTGCCCCTTTACCACGAAAGGGGAAACTATCCTCCTTCTGCGCCTGCTGGCACCTGCCTGGCTGAGCCGTCAGAGCCCATGTCATCCCGTCCTCACGAGGCCGGGTACTTGCATAGGAATCTCCGCTCCTCGGGAGGCAGCCTGGGGGATGCCACTTCTTCGGAGGTCTTGGCATTGTCTCCCTCACGAGACAGGGTCAATCGCAAGGGCCTTGAGTTGAGTTGCTTGTTGCTGGGCCACACCAGGCCGTCGTGGTGGGCCATGCGCTGGGCCGTAGTTGGGCAAGTCTGGGTACCCCCGTTCCTAGAACGCCAACACCTACACTTTACATATACTAAATCTTGCTAAGTTACTATTGCTATTGATACTTTCACACTTGCTACCCAATTGCTACCATTACTACTGTTACTAAAACTCCTAGTGTCACTACGTTTGCTACTACTATTTGCCGTGCTACTAAATCTTTACTGCAGAGAGATATCCCATGTGCAGTTGAATTGACAACTCAACTGTAAAGGACGATAAATATTCTTTGGCTCCCATTGTTTCGAATCAATAAAGTCGGTATTCTGTTAGACATAATTATTTCCCTTGGGTTTGTGGAAATTGAAGTTCCTCTGATGTACCATATTGGCAATAGAAGGACTTTCAACCCCTTTTCCATGTGAGTCCTTTGCTCTCGAGTTCTGCTCAACACTCAGATGGTCAATAACATCCTCTATTTAGAATTCAGGCCTCTGATGTTCAGAGTCGTAGCAAACTTCCCCTAGGAATTAGGGAGCTTAGTGATTATACACCCTGTGACAAATTTGCTCGGTAAATCCCACTTAAGAACCTCAAGCTCTTTAGCAATGCATATTATCTCATTAGCTTTGATATGACTCCAACATATCTATAATTTTTGATTGTTTCATGCTATTATATTATCATTCTAGGATGGTTGTGGGTTTTTTATTTACCAACTAATATTATTTGTGAGAACTAACCTATTAACCAAGTGCCCAATTCCACTTGTTGTTTGGCTTTTCAGGTTTACAATACCAAACGAAGTCCAATTGCCACGAAAATTTAATATAACTTTTTTGACCAAAATAAGACCTAGAAGCTTCGGGAGGAGGCCGGAATCCGCATGAGGGTGGCACGAGCAAACAAGGCGCGTCCAGGGGGTAGGGGGTGCCTGGTTGCCTCGTGCTCCCCTCGGCCGCCTCCCAATGCCCCTCGCTGGCCTATAAATTCACATATATGCCAAAAACCCTAGAGAGCCTCCCAATTTTTTTTCCGCTGCTACAAGTCTCTGCTCTACCGTGTTCCCATCAGGAGCCTTGTTCTGGTGCCCTACCGGAGGGGGGTCAATCACGGAGGGCCTCTACATCATCCTTGCTGCTCCCATGGTGATGTGTGACTAGTTCCCCACAAACCTACGGGTCTGTAGTTACTACCAATATGGCCATCTCTCTCTTGATCTTCCATACAATGATCATCGCATCTTTGCTTTGATCTATCTGATGTAATCCTTTTGTGTGATGTGTTTGTTGGGATCCGATGAATTGTGGGTTTATGTTCAGATTATTCATGAAAAATATTTGAGTCCTCTCTGAAATCTATTATGATTGTTATGTGCATGATCATCATAGTTCATATATTTCTCCGATCTATTGATTTGCTTTGTCCAAGTAGATTGATCTATCTTCAGTGAGAGGGGTGCATTGTATAGGGTTCAATCTAATGGGTTTCTATATCCCAATGATAGAAGAGGACAATATACATCTTGGTATTGTTACCACTAAGGATAAAACGGCGAGGTTATTTCATATTAACTGAATTCTCTTCGTCTAGATCATGTCATCATTCTCCAAGCATTACTTTGTTTTACTTAATACTCTAGATGCATGTTGGATAGCGGTCGATGGGTGGAGTAATAGTAATAGGTGCAGGCAGGAGTCGACCTATTTGCTTATGGACGTGATGCCTACATACACATGATCATTGTCATGAATAAGTATTACATAACCATCTGCTTTTGTAGCAATTTGCCAACAATAATTTTTTTACCAACCATATGCTTACTTGCATGAGAGATGCCACTAGGGAAAACTATGTCCCCGCCGAGTCTATTCACTTATAATTTTAGAAATTCTACATTACCATGCTGCAATTATTTATTTTTATTTTTATTTTGCAATTTACAATTATCTACTACCAACCACACTACTTACAAGCTTGCAAATATTTTACAACCCTCTTGCCCGTCTCAGGCGCAATTATTTGCTCTTTTGTGTGTAGCTGCTGAAGATGGGGGTTGGTTGTTACTCCTATTGGTTCGATAAACCTTGGTTAACTACGGAGGGAAATACGTACATATGTTGTGTTGCATCAACCGTTCCTCTTCACGTAAAACCCACCGTAGATCACAAGTACCGGGAAGGATTTCTGGCATCGTTATAGTGGAGTATCACCAACCTACTATCAAGTATCTTCACACAAATTTTCTATTATATTTAGCTTGCTTCATAAAAAATCAAAAATACAAAAATATTTATCTCTGATAGTTACTAGTTTACTTCTTTGCTTGTCATACTTGCTAGTTTACTTGTCTGCTTGTTACTTTCCTTGCTCAGTCACCATGTCTCAAGATACTACTAAGTTGTGTGACTTCTCAAATACTAATAAAAATGATTTTATTAGTACTCCTATACCACCCGCCACCAGTGCTGAGTTTTATGAGATTAATGTTGCATTGTTGAATCTTGTGATGAAAGAACAATTTTTGGGAAGTCCTAATGAGGATCTCGCTGCCCGTCTTAATACCCTTGTTGAATTGTGTATATGCAAAATAATAAGGATATGGATAATGATGTGGTCCAATTAAAGTATTTCCTTTTTCACTACGAGATAAAGGTAAAGCTTGGTTTTCATCTTTACCGCGTAATTGTATTGGAACACGGGATAAGTGTAAATATGCTTTTATTGCCAAGTATTTTCCTCCTGCTAACATCATCTCCCTTAGAAAAAAATAATAATTTTAAATAGCATAATCATGAAAATGTTGCACAAGCTTGGGAGAGGATGAAATTGATGATTATAAATTGCCCAACTCATCGTTTAAACTTGTGGATGATTATCCAAAAGTTCTATGTTGGACTAAACTTTTTGTCCAGAAATCTTTTAGATTCTGCCGCAGGTGGTACCTTCATGGAGGTGGACTTAGGAGAGGCCACCAAACTTTTGTACAACATCATGACAAACTACTCTCAAAGGCACATTGAAAGTGCTCCAAGTGGTAGGAAGGTAAACTATGTCGAGGAAATCGTTACGTTGAGTGAAAAAGTGGATGCTCTTATGAATATGGTTGCTAGTAAAAATACTCATGTTGATCCTAGTTATATTCCCTTGTCTACCTTGATTGAGCAAAATAATTATGCTATTGATCTGAACTTTATCTGGCGAAACTATTTCAACAACAATGCCTATAGAACAAATTCAAATGCTAGACCGTATCCTGGTAACTCCTCTAATAATTATGGCAACTCTTATGGCAATTATTATGGAAATCCATCTAATAATAATAATAATTTATACTATGATCTTGAAAACACCATTAAATAATTTATTAATTCTCAAAAAGTTTTGAGTATTATGCTAGAGGAAAAGTTGCATAAATTTCATGATTTGGCTAGAAATATGGATAGGATTGCTCTTGATGTGGAATCTATAAAAAAATAAAATTTGACACAAAATCATGACTTTAATGATACTATTAAATATATCCAAATATCTATGTATTAAAGTAAGGAGAAGACCGCCAAATTGAGAGCTAAGCAAGAATTCCTAGAAAGGGCTCTTCCACCCGGTTTTTATCGGAATCATGATGAAGATCTTAAAATGATTGTTAATTCTCCTATTGAATATTTGTTTACCAATATTAAAATAAATGATAAAGGTACCAAATATGAGTGAACTCTAGCTAGAGAGCATCCCAATTTCTTGGAGGGTGATGATTATAATGTTAAACTGAAAAGGTAGGTTTGGAGAGGTCAAAACTTTATCTAGTAATGCGCCCACTATCTTGGATCACAATGATTTTAATTACGATAATTGTTCTTTAGTAGAATGTATTTCCTTGATGCAATCCATTATTATCTCACACAATCCTTATGAAGACAATAAAGCTTTTACTCAATACATAGTAGAAGCAATTGTAAAATCTTAAGATGAGAAACTTAAGCTAGAAGTTTCTATTCCTAGAAAATTGCATGATGAATGGGAACCTAATTTTAAAATAAAGATTAAATAATATGAATTCAATGCCTTGTGTGACCTTGGTGCTAGTGTTTCAACTATACCTAAATCCTTATGTGATGTGCTTGGTGTCACTAATATTCAAGATTGTTCCCTCAACTTGCATCTTGTGGATTCCACCATTAAGAAACCGTTAGGTAGAATAAATGACATTCTTATTATTGCAAATAGAAATTATGTGCCTATAGATTTCATTGTACTTGATATTGAATGCAATCTTACTTGTCCAATAATACTTGGAAGACCTTTCTTACTATAGGTGCAATTATTGACATGAAAGAGGGAAACATAAGGTTCCAATTTACATTAATGAATGGGATGGAACACTTCCCTAGAAAGAGAATTAAACCACCTTATTAATATATCATGAGGGCTACTTATGGGTTGAGTGTCAAATATGATAGCACTTGATCATATGTAATATGCCTAGCTAGGGGCATAAAACAATAATGCTAGTTGGGAGGCAACTCAACATGTAGCTTTGATTTTGGTTTTTACATTTTGTTTGTTTTTGATAACATGGTTATTTATACTGTAATAATTGTTTTGTATTTAAATTATTATTTGTGCCAAGTAAAGCCTTTGGGATGACTTGCATGATAACTAGAATTGATACGGTCCAAAAAAAGAAACTTTAGCATCCAGTGTAGAATTTCTCTTATTTTATTGAATCATCTATTTAATCTGAAGTTTTTACATAGTATTTCTATGAAAATTATTCAGGGTTTCCGAATGCTTCATAATTTTTAGAGTTACAGAAGTATGGTTTCTTTATAGATCATTTTAGACTATTCTGTTTTAGACAAATTTTGTTTGTGCTTGCATAGTTTGCTTGTTTTGATGATGCCATGGATTGTATCGGGGGGTATAAGTCATGGAGAAGTTGGAATACAGTAACTTATGCAATAATAAAATCAGAATAAATTTATAATAGTACCTAAAGTATTTTATCTATTTATTATACTAATGGATGTCATGAAGTTTCCGTTGAGTTTTGTGTGCTGAAGTTTTCAAGTTTTGGGTGTTATCGCGATGGACGAAGGAATAAGGAGTAGCAAGAGCCTAAGATTGGGGATTCACAAGGAACCCCAAGTTAATATTTTAGGAAGACTCAAGCATCTAAGCTTGGGGATGCCCCATAATGCATATCCACTTTCGTCTCAATTCATTGATATGTCACTTGGGGCTATATTTTTATTCATCACATGATACGAGTTTTGCATGGAGCGTCATTTTCTTTAGTTTGCCTTTTTTTTTCCACAATAATTGTTTGAGGGACACACCTATTTGAGAGAGATATACTATCACCATTATTTGTTAGAATACTCTATGTGCTTCACTTATATATTTTGAGCTTAGCAGTTCCTCTACTACTTCACTTATATCTTTTAGAGCACGATGGATTATAGATTTAATAGAAATAATTTCACTCTAGTTCTTCACTTATATTTTTTTTACATAATAAAAAGCGACGGTAATTTGCATGGATTATAAGACTAGTCCAAAAATAATAGGTATTTAATGAGTGCATAATCAAAACCACATGTAGCACATAAAAGAAAAATCATGGTTGATGATATTAATGTGGTAATGTGAAAGAGCATGAGTGCATGATCATTGGTTAATAAGAGTATCGTGAATTAGAGTTTGTTAACTTTCTGTTCATCCAAATATTTTTTATGGCATGGTGATCATGTGTGAGCATACTTATTCCTCATTGAAACCCTAGCGTTGTTTAAGTTAGGGGCACGCGATGGTTAACACCTACCAACCTCCTCCCTAGGGGTATGCGAGTACTGCTTTGCTCGGAGAGAGATAATAAAATCTTGCAATAAGTATGTGAGTTCTTTTGGACTAATGTGAATCCATGGATATATGCACTCCCACCTCCACATATCTGCTAGCCTCTTTGGTACCGTGCATTGCCTATTCTCACCTTAAGGATCAGTGCAACTTTCACCGGTGCATCCGAACCTCGTGACATGATACACTCTATTGCACATAAGCCTCATTATATCTTCCTCAAAACTTCCAATGTACCTACCTATCATGACACTTCCATAGCAGTTCCGAGATATATTGCCATGCAACTTGCACCGTCACATCATATGACTTATACTTTCATTTTCATATTTCTTCGCATGGTCAGATAAGCTAACATAGTTTTTGTGTCAAAGCCACCGCTCAACATATTTTATACATGTAACACTTGGTCATTGCACATACGGGTACACTGCTAGAGGCATTCATATAGAGTCATATCATCTTATTAGTTTTTCATATCAAGTTGCAAGTAAATAAAAGTGTGATGATCATAATAATTTAGGGCATTGTCTTAGTGTGGAAAGGATGATGGAGTCAATGGTTCCCCCACAAGTCGGGAAGATACTCAGGACAAAAATAAAATAAATAAAAGGTAAAGAAAAAAAATAGGAAAATAAAGAAAAAATAAAAAGGGGAAGAAAAAAGGAAAAAATGAGAGAAAAGAGAGAAGGGACAACGCTACTACCTCTTATCCCACACGTGTGCCTCAAAGTGGCACCATGTTCTTCATATAGAGAGTTCTTGTTTTGTCACTTCCATGTGCTAGTGGGAATTTTTCATTATAGAACTTGGCTTTTATATTCCTTTTACAGGCTTCCTCAAATGCCCAGGGTCTTCATGAGCAAGCAAGTTAGATGCACACCCAATTAGCTTCAGTTGAGCTTTCATACACTTATAACTCTAGTGCATTCGTTGCATGGCAATACCAACTCCTTGCATTGATATCTATTGATGGACACATCCATAGCCCGTTGATACGCCTGATGTGAGACTTTCTTCTCCACTTTCATCCCTTTGAAACCTACCACCATATTCTATTCCACCTTTATGCTATATGCATGGTTCACACGCATATATTGCGCAAGTAATAAAAAACCGAACGCGTTAAAAAGTATGATCCAATTGCCTGCCTTGACATCATGGTGCTTAAAATTTGTATTTATGTGGTAAGAATGGAGGCATGATATATTTATATGATAAAATGAATAGGGAGTGAACATTGTTTATTGATCGTATGCTTTGAAACTAGATGATTATGTTGCTTATGTTTATTAGTATTACTATGTTGATGTTTATTAATCCATCATTTCTCAATGATCAAAATTGCAAAATATTACATGTTAGATAGCATGTCACATCAAAAATTATGTTTTTATCATTTACCTACTCGAGGACGAGCATGAATTAAGCTTCGGGATGCTGATACGTCTCCAACGTGTCTATAATTTTGATTGTTCCGTGCAATTATATTATAATTCTAGGATGTTTTTTTGGGTGTTTATTTTGAATTTAATATAATTTTGATCATTAACCTATTAACCCAGTTCTAGTGCAAGTTACCGTTTTCTGCATGTTTTTGGCTTTTCAGGTTTACAATACCAAATGAAGTCCAATTGCCACAAAACTTTAATATGATTTTTTGGGACCAAAATAAGACCCGGAAGTTTCAGGAGGACGTCGGAAGCCGCACAAGGGTGGCATGAGCCAACCAGGCGCGACCAGGGGGTAGAGCGCACCTGGTTGCCTCCTGCTTCCCTCGATTGCCTTTCGATGCCCCTCCCTGGCCTATAAATTCACATATATTCCAAAAACCCTAGAGAGCCTCCTGAAATTCTTTTTCCCTTGCCGCAAGTCTTTGTACTTCCGTGTGCCCGTCTGGAGCCCTATTTCGATGCCCTATCAGAGGGGGATCGATCACGGAGGGCCTCTACATCATCCTTGCTGCTCCCATGGTGATGTGTTAGTAGTTCCCCATAGACCTATGGGTCCGTAGTTAGTACCTAGATGGCTATCTCTCTCTCTTGATCTTCAATTCCATGAACATCGCATCTTCACTTTGATCTATCCGATGTAATCCTTTTGTGCGGTGTGTTTGTTGGGATATAATGAATTGTGGGTTTATGTCAGATTATTCATGAAAAATATTTGAGTTTTTCTTTCTGAAATCTATTATGAATCTTGTGTGCATGATCATCACAGCTTCATAAATCTCTCTGATTTATTGATTTTCTTTGGCCAAGTATATTGCTCTATCTTCAATGAGAGGGGTGTGTTGTAGTGGGTTCAATATGAAGGGTTTCTATATCCCAGTGACAAAAGGGGACACGATGTGTATTTGTATTGTTTCAACTAAGGATAAAACAATGGGGTTAGTTAATATTAATTGAATTCTCTTTGTCCACATCATGTCATTGTTCTCCAAGCATTACTCTGTTTTACTTAATACTCTAGATGCATGTTGGATAGCAATCGATGGGTGGAGTAATAGTAATAGGTGCAGGCAGGAGTTGGCCTATTTGCTTATGGACGTGATGCCTATATACATATGATAATTGCCGTGAATAAATATTGCATAACTATCCGCTTATCTATATATTTCCCAATAGTAATTTGTTTACTCACCGTATGATTACTTTCATGAGAGATCCCACTAGGGAAAACTATGGCCCCCGGGTCTATTCACTTATATCTTTACAAATGCTACATTTCCTTGCTGCATTTATTTAATTTTCTTTTTATTTTGCAATTTACAACTATATACTACCAATCACACTACTTACAAGCTTGCAAATAACGAGTCCAAGGGGGTTGACAACCCTCTTGCCCGTGTTGGGTGCTAGTGTTTGCTCTTTTGTGTGTAGCCACTGAAGACGGGGGTTGGTTGTTACTCCTATTGGTTCAATAAACCAAGGTTATCTACTGAGGGAAATACTTACCTATATTGTGCCGCATCACCCGTTTCACTTCACAGAAAACCCATCGCATATCACAAGTATCAAGGTTGTTCCAACACAGAACGGTTCTGAACCATTTTGTAATCATGGAAGTCCTCCATCAGATAAATCTTGCTCCCAGGAAATGCATAAGAGTAAAAATGTGCCGATCAGGTGTCTGAAGCGACGCCTCAAAAAGGAAATATAGAACCTGCCTCACTCGGGCATTTGTGTGTTGGGAGACGACTATCTATGGGCCCGGCGAGGACCTTTGTGATCATGTGGGTAGGTCTCTAAAACACAAAGAGTATCATTGATTCCTACGCACGCGGGGGTTTAGATAGGTTCGGGCCGCTGGAGCGTAAAACCCTATGTCCTTTGTTCTGGTGGTTTATGAGCGTTCACAATACATGGCGTTACAACCCCGGCAAGAGGTGCCTCCGGAGTGCAGCTATGCGTGTAGAATGAACAGAGTGTCAACCTTTGGAAAGGTAACCATGGGCCTCCTTTTATAGACAAGGGGTTACCAAAGTGGCAAAATGGTCTTTTACATAGGGTAAATAGTGGATACTGCTCTCTGCCAGAGTTTCGGCAGATGTGGTAGTGGGAAATACCTAACCCCGACGGATTAGGACATGCACACTAAATGGGCCGTGAGGTGTCAAGCTGGCAACATTCCTGGTAAGGATTGGATCTCCTCCTGTGTCGTCCACCCAACTACCTTCTATTCTTTTGCCACGCCATGGGATGGGTGTTGCTAAAACTGTTGTAAACCCCCTCATGCTGCCACACGCCTTGGCCAGTTCCACGTATCTGCCTGCCCGCTTGCCACCTAGTCGATGTAGACAACCAGCCTGGTGACGTGGTGTTGCGTCTTGGCGAGCGGAGTTCTTGGCAGGCACGGGCGTCCTTGAGCCCCTGTCAAGGCATCTTGTCAGGCTTGCTTGGTCCTTACTCGTCGTAGTTGGAGGAATGTTTCTGCCCGACAAGATCCGACCGGGCTGGAGGCTGTGGTGTGTGGTGCACAAGTTTTGGTTCTAAGGACCCCATTTCTTAGTACACCGACAAGAGCCCCCGGGCCTAGGCCACACATGCTTCTATGACGTTTGTTGGGCTAGGCCCAAAACAGTGCATAGGCGCGCACGACCGCAATTTTCCATGGTTATGAAGGTTTCTTCTGACCTTTCCCATGACACACAGTAATTGTGGGTCTTGGGAGTGGAGGAGCGGGCGGTTACTTCGAGGAGTCGCGTCTGGGAAACTGCGTCGTGCTGGGGATGAGACAGGGGGCCCTTGCTTCTTCCGCCCCTTTTAAAAGGGAAGGTTTTCACAGTCACGTCATCCATTACAGTCGTAGTCCTGTAGCGCCATCGCCCCCTAGATTTCCCTCTTCCGCCATAGAAAGAGCTCAGGATTCCCTCTGCACTATCGGTCACCACCTTCCTACGACTCGCCATGGCGCCCAAACGAGTGTCCTCTTCCTCTGCCTCTGGTCCATCGAAGAAGACGAAGAGGTTGGTGGAGGCCGGGGCAAAGGATGCCATGGTGTCAATGTGGAGGAAGTGCATTGTATTCTCCCCCTCCACACTGAATAAGAGCAACCTCGTGTCGAGGTATGCTCCAATGTGGGGGAGGGAGACCAAGGCGCATCCGGCGCCGGTGGTGCTTCCATGGGATAGCAAGCCCAGCAGCCAGAATACCCGTTCTTCGCGGCATACTTTTACTGCGGGTTGGTTCCCCCCTACTCTACCTCCTTCACAGATCTGATGTTGACATATGGTTTCTGCTTGTTGGATTTATGCCCAACGCGGTGATGACTATGTCCGTGTTCGTGCATCTGTGCAAAAACTTCGTGGGGATCCTCCCCAACGTACCCCTCTTTTGCCATTTCTTTTACCCGCGCATAGAGAGTGAGGGGGGCCTCTCTGACTGCATCACCTGGATTCCTCGCTCTTCCCACAAGGATGTGTACCCCACTAGCAACTTGCACAAAAGGTGGGAAGAATGGTGGGTGGATGGGTGCCTCATCATTGTCAAGGAGCCCCCGGTCTTCTGCGAGGTCTGGACATCCAAACCCATTTGCAACAAAGGGTGGAGCGCTCTTGCCGATGACGAAGAGAAGCTGGAGTGACGGGGTTATTACCCGTAGGTGGGCCAAAGTAACGGGGTTCTCTCCCCCGCTTCAAGAGAAATTACATCACTGGCTCGGGCACGGCCGGCGGGTACGTTGGTGGCTGCCCAACGGTCGGCTGACCAAGGCACCTGTTCGGCCCTGGCCGACTGGGACACGGCCGGCTGCCTCCAGACCGGATCTTCCGTTGACCCTCGGGCGAGCAGACCCCGGCGTGGCCACAGTGATCGCTAATGCGTGGGCGCACGCGGATACAGTCCAGCCGGTCCTACCGGAGACCGTGGCTGACCCCGACCGGGCAGGGCAACAGTGTCGGCATGCCTCAACCCACTCCATTACCAGCCCCCGCGGGGCTACCTAGCCGCCGGTCATACCGGAGTCCTCGGCCGACTGGCGCTAGGTGACGCCGCTTGGGGCGGCCCGTGCCGCGGCAGGTGAGCTCGGGCCAATAGCGAGGCAAGGTGACGACGCGACCGACAAGCCCTACCGGCAATGAGACGGCTGAGCAGGGGGGACCCCCCGGACAACCGTAGAGGCTTCCAGCCGGGTTCCCCCAAATAGGACTTTATAGATATTATAAGACGGGGGTTGGCCTATGAAACCCCCTGAGTCTCCCCCACAAGAAGGGGACGACGAATTCACGCACACACAACCACGAGAACACTTCCCTCTCATCCACCCACATAACAAGAGAAGAGGAGCTGGATGCTCCTTCTTCCACCTCTAGATACAGATCAAGGAGCACCATTGTAACCTCCCTCACCGATCAACTAGATCAGGTAGGACTAGGGGTATTACCTCCCACGGAGGGCCCTGAACCTGGGTACATCGTGTATCCCACACGGCTCGTGCCTAATCCCGCTCCTGGAGCCCGTCGGCATCCTCTGGCCCCAACCACCTTCGATAAGCCTACCCATGGCATCTGTCATGAGAAAACGACGACAGTTTGTGCCCACCGTGGGCCCGTACGTGGCGCCGGCCGGAGTCACGCTCCGGGCGGGACCCTTCACCACTTCCTCTGGCTGCTCCATGCCTGGAAGGAGCCGTAGATGTGTGGGGCTTGCTCCGGTCGGCGTTGTGGGCAAAAACGTCGACTCTCCCGACAAACGCCCCGACGGCGACCTCGCACTTGACATCGCCGTGCTCACTAAGCGCTTCGGCAGGCTGAGTCTCGCTGACGAGTCTACGACCGACGAATACCCTAGCCAGGTGCTCGATCGCGCCGATCCGCCCACGCCTGTGGGTACACTCGCTACGGGCGAGGCCCGTGGCTCCCGCATCCGCGTGGGAGTGATGGTCATTGTGTCATCCACCTCCTCTGTCCGTGTGCCATCCTTAGGGATATGGCCACCCCCATCGCCCCGATGGCGAACCCCGACACCGTCGCAGCCGAGCTAGAGTCGGCTCGCCAAATGCTGTTCGAAGACGCCAGCACCCTCGTGGCTGAGCGGCGCCATATGGAGGCTGCTAAGCGGGAGTACGCCTCCGCTCATGGTCTCACCCCGGCTAGTACCGAGCCTAGGTGGCGTGGGGCTGTGCGTAACCGTAGTCATGGTCACGGAAATCCTCGGCGGCAACTTGCCCATCTACGACACCCCTCCGGCCAACCTGCGGGCCGCCAAGGTAGCCTACGAGGACTTGGTTACCTTCGTAGGCGAAGAGTGTGCTACGCGCAAGAGACACATCAAGGATCTCATCGAAACCGCCGACAAGGAGCAGCTCCTACTCACCCCCAGTGGAGCCGCCTCCGAAGGTCCCCGTCCCGAGGGCGAGGGCGTCAGAGTTGCCGACCGTCAGCCTGCTCAGCACTCCTGCTCCCCTCGCGTCTCCGGCCGGCGGGCCGAGGCAAGCAACCCTTGCCGCTCTCAGCTGCCCGGGAGCAAGCAGTCGGTTGTCAATGGCCGACACAACAAGAACCCGGCTCGTACCAACCACCGAAACGAGGTGCCGGCTAGCGGTAGCTGGTGTAGCCGTGGGCAAACGCCGCCTCCATGGCATGAGCCGGCACGGTCAGTCCCGCCGGACGTCCGCCCGGAGCTCATGGCCTGGCTAAAACCACGGATGCCCCACAACGACAACGATGCACGCCTCCGTCTCGATTGGCTGGCGCAATCGGCCCTCCTCGAGGAGGAGGGATCGATCAGTCCGGTGTGCCTTGGCCCTCGAATCTACAACGAGTTGTTCCCTACCGGCTTCACTCTTGCTCGAGACACCCCGAAGTACAATGGGGCCGCCAAGCCCGAGGACTAGCTGATTGACTACACCACCGCAGTCGGCATCGCAAGTGGGAACAAGAGCGTAGCCGTCCGCTACGCTCCCTTCATGTTGATCGGCTCTGCCCGCACCTGGCTCGATAGCCTGGCTGCCGACAACATCAACACCTGGACTGACTTCGAAGAAGCATTCATTCACAACTTCACCGGCACCTACAAGCGGCCAGGCCGCCCCCGCGAACTAGCCATCTACGTTCAGGGGACGGACGAGTCCCTCCGTGATTCCCTCACCCGATGGACCGATCTCTGCAACTCCTGCGAAGGGGTGCACGAGGTGCAGGCCATCCAGTACTTCATCAAGGGTTGCCACGATGGCACCTACCTTAGGCACAAGCTCCTATGCTCCGAGCCAGGTATGCTGGCAGAACTCATGGACAAGGTGGACAAGTACGCCACAGACGACTCCGCAATTCGGGTCAAGACAACCATGCCCGCCAAGGCAACTCCGACGCCGACTGCGTCGCGACCGGCTGCCGACAACTGGCAGTCGCAGAACAACAAGCGCAAGAACAAACAGCCCGACTCCCGCTACAGGAGCCGACAGATTGCCCCCATCAAGGAAGAGCAGCCGGCTGCCCAGCCTTCCGGCGAGCATCAGCACACTGGAAAGGCCGTTTGGCAGCCCAAGCTCACGTTTAAGCAAATGCTCAACCTCCCCTGCAAGAACCACTCTCGGGCCAAGCCCTCCATGCACACGCTCTGCCAATGCAGCTTCTCACAACGGTTGTCCCGGGGGGATGGCCTTCCGGCTCCTCCCGTGCCGCATGTCCGCGCGCCGGCCCCGGCCCCAACTATCGCCCTGGCGCCGGCCCCGGCTCCGTCCCAGAATGACGGTCGCCTGCTCGACCTGTTCCCCAACTAGGACGGCTGCTACGTCGTCTTCACAAGTGAATAGACGGACAAGCATGCTCACCGCCGGCTCCACCGCACGGTGAATGCCACTATGCCCGCAACTCCCCAGTTCATGCACTAGTCAGAGAAGCCAGTCACTTGGAGCCAGGTTGACCACCCAGTTGTGATGCCGAATCCCGGCAGGTACGCCCTAGTCCTCGACCCCGCCTTCGCCTTCGTGAGGCGTACCTGCCACTTCTCGCGGGTGTTAATCAGTGGCGGCAGCAGCATAAACATCGTCTACCTCGACACGATGCGCAAGCTGGGGCTCAAAGCAGAAGATCTGCACGCGAGCTGGACGGTTTTCCCCGGCATCATGCCGAGAAAGTCCTGCTCCCCCATCATCAAGATCAAGCTTGACGTCCTCTTCGGTGGCCCCAGCCACTTCCGCCGTGAGCTGGTATGGTTCGAAGTGGTGTACCTCGACAGTCCCTACCATGCGCTGCTGGGCCGGTCGGCTCTCGTCAAGTTCATGGCAGCCCCCCATAACGCCTACCTCAAGCTCAAGATGCCGGGTGCCAAGGGGATCATCACCATTGCCGGTGACTACAAGATGTCAATTGAGTGCGCTCGAGACGGGAGCCGGCTGGCCGAGGCCCTGGAGATAACCGAGGAGAAGCGGCAGCTCGACTGGCTCGTGGCCCTTGCCGCCAGCCAGCCGGCCGTGTCGGCCTCTCCCTCGCAATCAGTCGATGTGGCTTCGTTCCAGCCATAGAAGTACACAAGGCAGGTGTTGCTCGACCTGGCCAACCCCGAGCAGTCCATCACCATCGGCTCCCACCTCGACAAAAAATAGGAAAGCGAGCTCCTCGACTTCCTCCATGAGAATCGGGACATCTTTGCGTGGTCCCTCAAGGACATGTCGGGAGTTCCGAAGAAGTTCACCAAGCACATGCTTCATGTCCGGCCGGACGCTAAACCAGTCAAGCAACCCCTGTGCCGTTTCTTCGAGGAGAAGCAGCGTACTATAGGAGAAGAGATCGCCCGGCTGCTCGTAGCCAGGTTCATCTTGGAGGTTTTCCACCTGGACTGGCTGGCCGACCCGGTCCTGGTGCTGAAGAAGAACAAGATCTGGCGCATGTGCATCGAGTACACCAGGCCGAACAAGGCGTGCCCCAAGGACCCGTTCGCCCTGTCGCAAATCGATCAAGTCATCAACTCCACGGCCGGCTGCGACCTGCTGTCTTTCTTGGATGCCTACTCCGCCTACCACCAGATCAAGATGGACCCGGAAAACCGGCTCAAGACCTCTTTCATCACCCCCTCCGGGGCGTACTGCTACATCACCATGTCCTTCGTCCTGAAGAATGTAGGCGCTACCTTCTAGCGCTGCATGCAGAAGTGTCTCCTACCTCGGATAGGCAGGAATGTCCACGTCGACGTCGATGACATCGTCGTCAAAACCAATAAGCACTTCAGCCTCCTCGACGATCTCCGGGAGACGTTCGTGAACTTGCGCGAATACAAGATCAAGCTCAAACCGGAGAAGTGCGTCTTTGGTGTCCCAGCTGGCCAGCTCATGGGTTTCTTCATGTCCGCTCGCGGAAAGCTAACCCCGAGAAGATCCGCGCGATCGAACGCATGCCCAAGCGGACCCGGCTTCGCGACATCCAGAAGTTCACCGGCTGCCTCGCCTCGCTCAGTCGGCTCATCAGCCGACTAGGAGAGAAGGCCCTGCCCCTCTACGGCCTCCTGCGGAAGACGGCTCTGGCCGAGCCGGGCCACGACTCCCCGAAGAAGTCGGTAAGGTTCGACTGGCCCAACAAGGCGGACGAGGCCTTCTACGGCCTGAAACGAGCCCTCACCAGCGCGCCCATCCTAGCCGGGCGGGCCAAGAAGGAGCCCTTGCTCACCTACATCACGGCGGCCACACACGTCATCAGCGTCATCCTGGTGGTCGATCGGCTGGAGGAGGGCAAGACACTGCCGGTCTAGCGCCCCGTCTACTACCTCAGCGATGTCCTCTCTGCCGCCAAGCATAACTACTCCCACTACCAGAAGATGTGCTACGACATATACTTTGCCGCCAAGAAGGTCAAGCAGTACTTCCAAGAGCATACCATCACCGTGGTGAGCATGGCCCCGCTCGTCGAGATCATGGGCGGATGGGACTCCACCGACTGGATCGCCAAATGGGTCATCACCCTCGCCGACCACGAGATCCGATACGAGCTGCGCACCGCCATCAAGTCGCAGGTGATGGTCGACTTCCTCATCAACTGGGCAGAGACCGAGTTTGTCCCGCCTCCCCCAGACTCCACACATTGGTGCATGCACTTTGACTGATCGAAGATGAGGACCGGCCTAGGTGCCGGCATTGTCCTCTCCTCCCTAAAGGGAGACCAACTCAAGTACGCTCTCCAAATCCACTTCGCCGCCTCCAACAACGTAGCCGAATACGAGGCAATCTTCCACGGCCTCCGGCTTGCCAAGGAGATTGGCATCCGGCGCATCCTATGCTTCGGCGACTCCAACCTCGTGGTGCAGCAGGTCTATGGCGAATGGGATGTCAGAGACGCCAACATGGCGAGCTATTGCTTCCTCGTCCAGCAGCTCACCGACTCCTTCGAGGGTTGTGAGTTCCACTACGTCCCACGAGCGGACAACCTGGCGGCCGATACGCTAGCGAAAATCCGCTCCACCCGGCAGGACATCCCAGCCGGCATCTCCCTCGAACGGCTGCTCATGCCGTCGATGAAGATCTTCCCTGAATCGGAGTCCATCTTCGTGCCTACTGACGCTGCCGGCCCACCGGCGGCTCCGGTAGCACCACCAGGCCTGTCAACTCCGGCCGCCATGCCGGCACCTCCGGCACCGGTTGCCCAGCCGGCGACACCAACTCCGACTATTGGGTTGGCCGCATCCGAAGCGTCCAGCCCCGACGCCACAACCGTCATGATGGCGATGGACGTCCCTCCTACCGCCTCGATGCTGGGGGCTGATGAGCCAGTCCCAGGGACTGGTCCCCTAGGCCCGGCGGCTCTTGTCGCTTCCGACACCCCGCTTGAGCCCGAGCCAGCCCCCGCCTCGGCTCCCTCATGGGCCCAGCCCATCCTGGCTATCCTCCTGTGTGGCGAGCTCCCTCCCGACGAGACCACGGTGAGGCAAATTCAACGCCGAGCTATGGCCTACAACATCATCAACCGCGAGCTGGTTTATCACAGAACCACCAGAGTTTTCCAATGATGCGTCGAGTCGGAGAAGGGACAAGAGATCCTCCTCGACATCCACTAGGGTGAGTGCGGGCACCATGCTGCCTCTAGGACCCTGGTGGCCAAGGAATTCCGCCATGGATTCTACTGGCCGACTACCTTGTAGGAGGCCAAGCGGCTGGTCTACAAGTGCGAGGGCAACTAGTGTTTCAGCATGTAGATCCATCTACCGGCTACGGCCTTCTAGACCATCCCCCTCTCGTGGCCCTTTGCCGTCTACGGGCTGGACATGGTGGGTCACTTCAAGACCACACGAGGCGGCATGACACATCTACTTGTGGACAACGACAAGTTCACCAAGTGGATTGAGGCCAGGCCAATCAAGAAGCTCGACGGCCCCATGACCGTCCTGTTCGTCGAGGACATCACGGTCCGCTACGGTGTCCCCCACAACATTATCACCAACAACGGCACAAACTTCGCCAAGGGTGCGCTAGCACGCTTCTGCGCAAAGCAAGGCATCCGGCTCTACTTGGCGTCCATCGCTAATCCACAGTCGAACGGCTAGGTCGAGAGGGCAAACAGCCTGATCCTGGCCGGCACCAAGCCTCGGCTCGTGGCGCATTGGTCAGGTTAGTCGGCTGCTGGATTGAGGAGCTGCCAGTTGTCCTTTGGAGCCTCAGGACCACCCCTAACTGATCAACTGGTTACACCCCCTTCTTTCTCGTGTACGTGTCCGAAGCGATCATCCCCACCGATATCGAATTCGACTCGCCTCGGGTTGCCTTGTACACGGAGAAGGATGCGAAGGAAGCACGAGAAGACGGCGTCGACCTACTCGAAGAAGCTTGCGAGATGGCCTTGAGACGCATGGCCATCTACCAACAGAAGCTCCGACACTACCACAGCAAGCGGATCCGACCACTCTCCTTCCGCGAAGGAGATTTGGTGCTCAGGCGGATCTAGCGAACAGTCGGCCAGCACAAGTTGTCCTCCCCATGGGAGGGCCCATTCATCATTAGCAAGGCACTGCACAACAACGCGTACTACTTGATAGACACCCAGAAGCCGTAGAAGCGCAAGAGAGACGCCTCCGGCGAGGAGACGGAGCGCCCGTGGAACGTGGCACTCCACCACCTGTTTTACTAGTGAGAAACTAGTGTACGTATGTATCCCTCCCTCTTTGGGCTTATGAATGCAATGGGTGCCCCAAGCCGGCTCTTGGAACATGCCCCTTTCGTTTCCTTCCAATGTTTTGTCACTCACCGGCTCTCGGACCCGGCTCCCAGTCCCGGGGGCTCGCCGGTTGGTCCTCGGCATCCTTGCCCGAAACCGACCAAGTAATGTGAACTAAACAAGCCCTCCCACCCATCCCAGTTACAGATCGGCTCCTGGCTGTCCGGCTGACGGGTCCCTGGGGCGTTGAAACTTAGCGCACACGAAAAATCAATCGCAAGGGGATCGCTGGCTAGGTCTAGCCGGAGCACTTTCTCGCTTGTGTCATTCACCTTACCCAAAAGACTCTCATGGTTTCCAAAGTCAGAACCGGCTCCCTCGAGGCGGACGCCCCGTCCTAGTGACAGACCGGCTCCCGGCTGTCGGGCTAGCGGGGTCGAAACCGAGGTGGACAAGGGCTTAAGCAGACGAAACCAAGAGGGCAAAAAAGGGGTAAGGACAAGCCGGCACACACAAAACAACAATGCAACAGCTAAAGGAACAAGTTAAAATGATAAAGGCCACCGGCCATATGTTCATTACAATACACCCCCAGTGGGTGGAAATGTGTCTTAAAGCAATACTATAGCGAAAGAAGAAATAAGCAAAACAGGCGGGCTAGCTCAAGCTGGCGGCGCGTCGCCAGTCGGCTCGACATTTTGCCCGGAAGAAGCGGCGGCGTTCAGGTCCGCCTCTGTGGTTCCCGCGGTCTCATCGCCGCCATCGGTGCTGGAGGTGGTGCTCTCGTCGGCAATCACCTCGTCCTCCGAGCCTTCGGGGTTGTCGAAGGAGTCCTCAGCAACCGGCTCGCCATCCACGCCAAGTGCCGGTAGAAGCTCGTCCGGGTCGACGTACGAGGCAAGCTTGTTGGCCTGATGGACAAGGGCGCCTTTGCGGGCCGCTCAGTCTGCCTCCGGCACGTCGCGCATGATGACCAGCCTGTCCATATCGATGCAGTGATAACACGATGTGACGAATCCGAGCACCATCTGCGCACCGGCCCGAGCGGACGATGCCTTCCAGACCTCGAGCTGGGCCACAACGTTCTCCAGCCATAGCGCCATGCAGCTCTCTGGGGCCCCACGACCAGGCCACAAGGCGGCGATCACCTCCTTGCCGGCTGTCTTCAGCCGCTCCATGCTGTGCTCAACGTGGATGAGCCGGTTCTCCATGGCTAGCCCAAGCTCCGCCATCTCCCAGCCCGCGTTCTCCACGAGCTTGCGCCTGCACTCCCATAGATATTCACGGTTTCCGGGAAGCGCTTTGGAAAAGAGAAGGGAGAATCATAAAAACAACTCAAAGGCAAGAAGAACACAACCGACTGAAAAGAAAATCGAGGCTTACGTTGGAAGGAGTCGTCCAGGTCGAGGGCAAAGTGCAGCGACGAGTCCCGCTCCCTTGCAAGCATCGCCTCTGCCTCGACGAGGGAAGTCCTGCTCTCCTCAAGCATCTTCTGAAGGCGGGTCACCTCGCCTTGGAGAGCGGCGGTCCACTGGGTGGCATCAACCACCTACTTCATGGCGGACTCCCGGGCTGCCACCTCCCGCTGCACGTCCGCCTTCAGGCGATCGTGGGCCACCTGCCCGTCCACCAGCAGGGCACCCGGCCGGTCCCTTTTCGAGGTGATCTCCTGGACGCTCTGCGCTAGCCGGTCCCACTCGAAGACCACCCCGTCCTTATCCTCTCAGAGGGCCTTCAACTCCTCTGCAAAATATGGACATCAACGGTCACCAAAGGCGCAGAAGACCAGGTCCGCCTGCCTAGCAGCCGACCCAACGCTCGGGGGCTACTCCCCCACTTGATCAAGATTACCTCGGGTCCTCTTCAGCTCCTCCTCCAGCTGGTAGAAGTCGTGCTTGCCGCGGTTGTGGATGGTGACCACTTCGTATAAAAGCTCCAGCCACCAGGCACTCCCCGCCTTCCCCAGGATGCTAGAGTTGAAAAGAATACACAAGGAGATCCGGCCCGGCTGCCCCGCAGCCGATCAGCCAGGCCGTATCTCGGGGGCTACACCCAGTGGGTGTGCTTGTGCGCCCCCACTAGAAAACAAAAGAAAGTAAAAGCATGTGAAAGGAGATCCGACCTGGCTGCAACAAAGCTGGTTAGCCAGCCCGCATCTCGGGGGCTACACCTAGTGGGTGCGCTCACGTGCCCCCACTAAAAAATTCGACAAAGACGAACAAGGCTTACCTCCGTGAACCTGGCCAACTCCTTGCGGCACCCCGTCAGGACGCTGCCTAGCTCCACAAGTGTCGGGACCGGGCCGCTGGCTGGGGCAGGCGCGACGGCAAGGACGTGAGCCAGCGCCTCCCAGTCCCGAATCATGTCCAGCATGGACCTTTCGGACCGGCTCCCTCCGTCCCCCGTCCCTACCTCCGCCATGGTGCCGGGTGTCAGAGGGCGGTTGAGAATGACAACAGCACGAGAATCGGCTCCTGGTAGTCCCGCATCTAGTGACGTCGCTGCCTCCTCTCCCAGCCGTCTCGGCACAACGATCGAAGCAGCCAAAACCTCCACCTCCATGGTCGGCACCGCCGGTGTCGCCTCCGGTGCCGCCAGGGCCTCCGGCACGACGACCGGGGCCTCCTCGACGATGGGCGTGTTAGTGCATCTAGTGCCCCTTAGTGATTTTGGTGTATTGAAGACTTATAGGTTAAGTCACTAGTGTGTTTGTGAGTGTACACAGGCTCTATAAGTCGATAAGGAGTTTGATATATCCAGAAATTATCGACTCCTAAACATGTATGTCTTCAACTGAAGACTTTGCTGAAGACTTTGTGAAGACTTTGGTGAAGACTTTGTGAAGACTTTGAAAATGAAGAAGTTGGTGTGACCTTGAAGATATGAACGAGGAATATGAAGCATGAAGACTTTTCTTTTCGTAGTTTCATTTCCTTATTTGAGTCATAGGAAACACTGTACTATTAAAGGGGGTCGAGGTAATACTAAGGAAAATTTCAAACTAATGCTCAACTCCAAAATCCTCAACCTATACAATCCTTCGATTGAAGCCTTTGGAAATCTCTTACGGTTCAGACAAGTTCTTCAGTGACAGAGACGAAGTTCTTCTGGTCTCTGAGGAAATTGATCTGACTGAGGAGTTAGGATTTCGCAGTGCGAATTGCCTACAAGTGAGGAACATGATATGTCCAAGGACTTTCATAGTTCGAAAATCCGACCGTCGCTGTGCTTAGAGCCAACTGTCCCAAATCACAAATATCCACATAACAGTCATATCATTGGGGGCATTTATGTCATATCATGTCAGGTTGCACCCTGGCTATAAATAGCCACCCCCACAACCACTAGTTGGTTGGCTGCTGCGAGAGAGAACTGACACTTGTGATTTGAGAGCAACCTATCCTCCGAGGACTTTGAGTGAAAATCATAAATGAGGAAAAACCCACAACCAAACCACCAAACCCAAGGTAATTGAGCATCACTGAAGAAATTCCTGTGTGGAACCGACGCTTGTTACCTTTGAGGAATGTGCATCCTCCAGACGGTTAGGCATCATGGTCTAGTGCTCCTACAGTCAATTGGGGATCACGAAGTGACTTTGGTCTAGAGCATCCAGCAGTAAATTGTGGATCGCCGGGTGACCAGTTTGTGAGGGTTTTGGAAGTCTACCCTGAAGACTTACCACGAGTGTTGGGCGAGGACTGTGTGACCTTATCTCAAGGAGAATACGGTAAGGACTGTGTGTCCTCGGACTGTGTGTCCTCTGGTTTAAATAGTAGGCTGCTCCAAACCAGACGTACGACTGTCACAGCAGTTTGAACTGGGTCATCAAATAATTGTCTTCATCAAGCTACCTGGTTCTATTTCCTCAACCCTTCCATTTCCTCGTATAACTGTTGATGAAATTGAACTTTACTGTTTGAAGAATTTGACTGAAGACTTTCACAATTTCCTCACCTCAAATTCTTCAAGTTACCTTGTTCCTCACCTGCTTATCCTGTATCATGCTACTTGTAATCTGTGCATGTTTCATTTCATCATGATGACTATGTTGTCGCTATGTTCCTCATGCACTTGAGTACTTATTCCGCTGCTAGTTATTCATCACATTTCAAATTCCTCAAAGTTGAAATTCCTCAAGTGATGAATTTGTAAAAATCGCCTATTCACCCCCCTCTAGTTGATATAACGCACTTTCAATTAGTATCAGAGCAGGTGCTCCCTTGCTCTGTGTGATTTTGGTTTAACCACCTGGAGTTCTAGTTATGTCGACTGCAGGTATGATCAAGGTTTTCGCGGGGTGTCCTACCTTCGATGGGACGAACTACCCCTACTGGAAGAACCCAGATGCGTATGCACCTTGAAGCTATTGACAACGATCTCAGGTACGTTGTGGAAAATGGTGTGCCCTCTGTCACTCCCACTGTTACTACTGTTGATGTGAAGAGATTCAAGCAACTCGATTCTCAAGTGAAGAATATCATCTGTGGCCATCTGAGCAAAGGTCAGTATGGTAGAGTGAGTGCTTTGGAGACTGCTAAGCTTATCTGGGATAGGCTGTCCAAAGTCAACGAAGGTATATCCACTCAACGTGACTCTCGTGTTGATGTTCTTCGCAATCTCTTCAACCGCTTCAAGAGACTTGACAATGAAAATGTTCAACAAACTTTTGATCGTCTCACTGATATCTCCAATGAGCATCAAGCACCGAGTGCCACCGATATCACTGACCATGAAGTAGTGAAGAAACTGCTAAGATCTCTTGACTCCTCATTCGATACTCTGGCGTTGATGATTCAAGAACGTGGAGACTACAAAGCACTTGATCCTGCTGACATTCTTTAGAGACTCAATACTCATGAATTTCAACAAGCTGAGAAGAGAGACCTTTACGGGTCAAGCTATGGAAGATCTCGTGCTCCGAAGGCAAAAGCAATTTCGTCATCTGAAGAAGAAGATTCTAAGAGCAGCCTTGGTGATCATGAAGAACTAAGTCAGGAACTAGCAATGCTTGTGAGGAAATTCCAGAAGTTCTCAAGGAGAGGTGGATTTGGAAAGTCATAAAAAAGTGGCTTGAGGAAATCAGATTCCTCAGAAGACTACAAGAAAAGAACTTGTCATCATTATAAGAAGCCTGGTCACTTTATCTCTGACTGCCCTCTCTGGGAAAAAGATTCAAAGAAGAAGAAGAAATACAAGGATGGTAGTTCTGATGACTCGTAGAAAAAGAAGAAATCTTCAAAGTCCTCATCTGCAAAGTCCTCATCTTCAAAATCCTCAAAGCACAAGAAGAATGGTTCCATAAAGGCACAAGCATTCATCGGCAAGGAAATGGATTCCGAGGAAGAATATGAAGAAGAGGAAGAATATGAGGAGGAATCAGAATCTGGTGTCGCTAGCCTTGCTCTCGCTACTGCTTTCGTCAGCAAGTCCATCTTCAACGATGAAGAATATGACTACTCCAACAACTCTGACATCGGCAATGATGATTATGCTCCCACCTATTGCTTAATGGCAAAACGCTCAAAGGTACACAAACATCATTCCTCATCTGAATCAAGTGAAGGTGAATCGGATGAATATGTGAAACCTAGCTATGCTAAACTTGTTAAAATTGCCACTAAGAAACAAAGTGCACTTGAAAAGCTTCAGAAAATGCTAGACAAAAGTGATGGTCTGTTGAACTATGAAGTGGATCGGACTCAAACACTGTCTGATGATCTCAAAAGTCTTTAGACAAAGTATGATAACGACCTCTTAGCCAATCATGATAAGCGTTCTTATGAATTTCTTCAAAGAAAGCAAGATCTTGAGAAACCGAGGGTGTCACATGAGGATATCCAAAGGGAAAACGATTCCTTACTGGCTCAACAGATCAGTACCACTCAGGAAGAATTTGTTCCACCTTGTTTGAAATGCATCGAACGTGAAACTGCTAATTCTTCACCTGAATGTTCAAATACTTCTATTGCTGCAAATTCTTCAACTATTCCCGTGGTCTCAAATTCCTCATTTGAGGATACCACAAGTATCACTGATGAAAATGCAGGGCTGAAGGAATTGTATGTGACAGGCATGTACAAAAGTCTCAAAGGACATCAAACCCTTTGCGATGTCCTCAAAAAGCAGATTCTGAACACGGACCCTAGGAAAGAGGGTATTTCCTTTGTGAGGAAACTCAACGCTGATGGATCCTATTGGACACCTGAGCAGTACCCCAAAACCTCATGGGTTGCTGCGAAAGGACCTCCTGTAGATCCATCCACTTTATCTGGCTTTATGTGTGAAACTTCATATTCCTCTGATGAGTCACTTGACTCCAACTACAAATTCTTCAAAAATCAGAAAGGTGAAGTATTTGCTAGATTTGTTTTAACTAACTACACGAACGGTTCTCCTATGAAGAAAATTTGGGTTCCCAAGAGCTACCTTCAAAATATTCAAGTGAATGTCCCCACGACACCACTCATGAAGAATAGGAACCCATATCAAATTCCTCATATGGACCAAAGTCCTCACTTGGACCAAATTCCTCAAATTGTCAAAATTATCATTCTCGTACTAATGCCTCTGTTTCGCAGGGAAAACCTAAGAGTTATGAATATGTGCATTATTCTTCAAACCATTATGTTCATAAGTCCTCGAAGAATTTCTTTGCTTATTCATTTAAGTACTCTAACCCTCGCTCTGTGAAACGAAGCGCACATGCCTCTATGCCTCCCTTCTCATATGGTGCTCACAGGATGATGAACTCTTTGCCACCCCTCCAAATGTGGGTGGTGAAGAAATTGAACTAACATCTTATGCAAGGACAGGTCTCCATATGAACATCTAATGAATTTGCTGGAGACCTGAGGAAATGCTTGAAAGGACGCAAGCTAACTATGCAGAAATGAATTCCTTATTTCTCTCGTCCTCACACTACTTGCTTACTATCTTGTGTGATGAAATTCTGTCTGATGAAATTGATGTCATATTCTTCACCTGGAAGCATATGAGTTCGTAAGTTGTACTAATTCATCTCCAGGATGATACTCCAAAAGCTACTGAGTAGGTCCTCGATAGTGGATGCACAAACCACATGACTAGTGACAAGAATCTACTGATGAATTTGCCACTCACTCCATCTCCTCTGAAGCATATCACCTACGCAGACAAGGAAAAAGCAAGGTATTGGGACTTGGTAAGGTCGCTATCTCAAAGGACCGAACCATGGATAAGGTGATGCTTGTTGAATCCCTTGGGTTCAACCTTATGTCTGTCTCAATGCTTTGTGATCTTGATATGATCGTCGTATTTCGAAAATATCATTGTGTTGTCATCATGGAATCTGACAATTCCAAAGTCTTTGAAGGCTTTAGGAGAGGAGACTTGTATATTGTTGATTTCTCTACAGGTCCTCAACCTGCCACATGCTTACTTGCAAAGTCTTCAGAAGGTTGGCTGTGGCATCGACGACTTGGAAATGCTTGCATGAGGAACTTGCACACGCTCATGAAGATAAAGCACGATCACTGGCATCAAGGGTGTCAAATTCCTCAAGGACCACCTCTGTGGTGCATGTGAATCTGGGAAGATGGCCAGATCCAAGCATCCCTCGAAGACAATCATGACCACGACTCGACCCTTTGAATTGCTTCACATGGATCTCTTTGGCCCCACTCATTGCTCCATACTAACAAACGCTTCAAGTTTGTATGGCTTTGTCATTGTTGATGATTACTCTCGTTACACTTGGGTGCATATTATTCTGTACAAAAATGAAGTGCAGGATGTCTTCAGACGATTTGCTTCAAGGGCCTCCACCAACTTCGGCGTCAAGATCAAGCATATTAGGAGTGATAATGAGACTGAATTCAAGAACACTAATCTTGATGAATATCTTGATGAACTTGGTATTACTCATGAGTTATCTGCCCCTTATACTCCTCAACAGAATGGCATCGTGGAGCGCAAGAACAGGACTCTAGTTGAGATGGCTCGCACCATGTTTGATGAATACAAGACTCCTCGTCGCTTCTGGCCTGAGGCAATTGATACTTCTTGCCACATCATCAACAGGGTATATCTTCACAAATTCTTCAAGAAGACTTCATATGAACTTAAGACTGGCAAGAAACCCAGTGTAAGTTATCTCAAAGTCTTCGGTGCAAAATGCAGGATCAGAGATCCTCACCACAGTTCCAAGTTTGCCCCGAAAGCACATGAAGGTTTTATGCTTGGTTACGGAAAGGACTCACACACCTACAAAGTCTTCAACACCTACCATCACAAGGTTTTTGAAACTGTAGATGTGCGGTTCGATGAAACTAATGGCTCGCAAAGAGAGCACCTGCCTTCTATGTTAGATGAACAGTGTCCTGAGGAATCCATCAAGCTGAAGGCAACTGAAGATATCATACCCACTAAGGAAGTCATTCCAATGAATGAAGACTTTAATGTTGATACACCTGAAGAAAATGATGCTGAAGGAAGTCCTCAGCCACGTCAACCTACTCATCCTAGAGTTGCAAATGAAGTACAGATTGACAAAATCATCAATGACATCAATGGACCAAGTCCCCTCACTCGCTCAAAAGCTTCACATTTAACTAACTTTTGTGGGCACTTTGCCTTTGTCTCTATCATAGAGCCCACCAAAGTTGATGAAGCATTCAAGGAGCTTGAGTGGATTCAAGCTATGCAAGAGGACTTGCATCAGTTCAAGCTCAACAACATGTGGGAACTTGTCAAGCGACCAGATCCTCGCAAACATAACATCATAGGTACCAAGCGGATCTACTGCAACTAGCAAGATGAAAATGGCCTTGTGGTGAGGAATAAGGCTCGTCTTGTAACTCAAGGCTACACACAAGTTGAAGGAATTGACTTTGATGAAACGTTCGCACTTGTTGCTAGACTTGAAGTTATTCGCATATTGCTTGCTTATGCTAACCATCAGAATATCATCTTATATCAAATGGATGTAAAAAGTGCATTCCTCAATGGTAAGCTTGAGGAAGAAGTATATGTTGCTCAAGCCCCAGGTTTTGAAGACCCTAAGCATCCTGACAAAGTCTTCAGACTCAACAAGGCCCTCTATGGCCTCAAGCAGGCCCCTCGGGCGTGGTACGACACTCTCAAGGAATTCCTCATGAAGAAAGGCTTCAAACCCGGTTCACTCGACCCCACTCTTTTCACAAAATCCTATGACAATGAATTGTTCATAGGCCAAATATACGTATACGATATTATCTTTGGCTATACTAACAGACGTTACAGTGATGAATTTGCCTATATGACGAGTGAAGAATATCAGATGTCTATGATGGGAGAGTTGACATTCTTCTTAGGTCTTCAAATTCGTCAACAAGACAATGGCATCTTCATCTCCCAAGAGAAGTACCTCAAGGATGTTCTGAGGAAATTCAACATGCAAGATTGCAAAGGCGTCAAAACTCCAATGCCTTCAAAAGGCCACCTCTGCATTGATGAAAATGGTAAAGATTTCGATCAGAAGGTATATTGCTCCATGATTGGCTCATTATTGTATCTATGTGCATCTAGGCCTGATATAATGCTGAGTGTTTGCATGTGTACCTGATTTCAAGAAACACCGAAACACCATAAGGCTATGAAACATATTCTTCGATACTTAGCTCACACACCAACACTTGGATTAATGTATCCCAAGGGTTCAAATCTTCACCTCGTCGGATACTTTGATGCTGACTATGTTGGAGATCGTGTGGATTGCAAGTCAACCTCAGGCACATGTCATTTCCTCGGATGATCCTTAGTCCGCTGGTCCTCGAAGAAGCAGAACTGTGTGTCACTCTCTACTGCTGAAGCTGAGTACATCGCTACTGGCTCATGTTGTGCTCAGTTACTATGGATGAAGCAAACCCTCAAGGACTACAACATCAAGTTGAAGAATGTGCCTCTCTACTGCGACAACGAGAGTGCCATCAAGATTGCATACAACCCAGTTTAGCACTCCAAGACCAAGGACATCCAGATTCGTCATCACTTTCTTCGAGATCATGTACTCAAGGGCGACATCTCCATCGACCATATCCCCACCGAAGACAACTGGCCAATATCTTCACCAAGCCCTTGGATGAAAAGAGATTTTGCAAGTTGTGGTGTGAGCTAAATATCTTAGAATCTTCAAATGTTCTTTGAAGGACACACATCCTAACACTTATGCAAAATTGATGACTTTGATGTGCAACACACGAAGTAACGTTTTTCTTCAATCAATGAAGAATAACCCGCTAAGTGTGAAGAAATTATTGAAGAATTTGATTCTCAGAACCCTACGACAATTGTACGTGGTGTCTGAAATCATCATTCTTATACGGTGGGTCACGCCACCAACCAAAGTTGAAATTCTTCAAAATTGAGTTTTTCGTCATTTTTGCAAATTCTTCAAATTATCAAATTCCTCAAGTTTTCAAACTCCTCAACTTTTCAAATTATTCAAACTTTGAAACTCATGTTCTTCATCGACTATATATATATATATATATATATATGAGTTTTCAATGTCCTCAACAACATTCACTTATTGGTAATTCTTCAAGTTGATTTTCATCTAAGTGAATGTGATCGGACCCTTTCCCCCTCTATGCTAAACTCAACCCAGTCTGTTCACAAATTCTTCATATGTGTTCTACTTTGAAACTCGTTCAAAGACTTCACTATGTTCTTGACAGCTGAAGAATTTGCGAACGGAAACTTTGAAATTTTCACTATCAAAATTTTTAGCGGTTCCGGCTCAAACGGTTCCGATTCCCATGACTGGATAACCCATGAACCCCCATAATCTCCACTAATCAGAACATGGGTGACACCTGTCGCCTAGAGAGCAAGGGTCAGGGGAAATCTTGTCCAAAATCTTCGGGCAGATTGGTTTTCACTTCCTCTATAAATACCCCCTCCCCTTCAACTGTGCTCAGTTACTCATCATCTCATCAATCTCCCGAGCTCCAACGTAGCATCGCCGCTAAAGTCATCGTCGCCGGTGAGGAAGAGCTTCATTGCCTCGACCTCGTCGTCGCCGTACTCGCATCGGCCACAAAAGTCCACATCCCGCCACCGCTGTAGCTGTCTCCCTCTTCCAAGCTAGGGCGTGGGAGATCTGAACGGACGAACTTCCCAATCTCATCACTTGTTCGTCGTGTTCTTCATCAGGGTAAATAAAATTTATTTTTACTGCCCTTGTTTAATCCTCAAATGCTCTTCATATTCCTCAAAAGGTGTTTATTCTTTATGAACCTTATTCTAAAAGCACCTTACATCTTCACATACTTGATGTTTCTTCCCTAAGTAATGATTTTCTTCAAGATTCCTCAATTGTGTGAGTCCTCAAAAATTGCACAACTCTGGAACCTGAGACAAAGAACACTTAGTGAAATTCTTCAAGACACCCATGGTCAAATTCCTCTCACCTGTTTTATTTAAAATTTTCTGAGAACGCATATGACCTCTCAAATTCCTCGCACCTATACTCTGTTCGCAGGTACAGCATGTCCGCTGATGAATCACTAGGTTCTCATCAACTTAACTCATTTGTAGCGCTCCTTGAGGAAAAACTGTGTACTTCTTCAGAGTCCTCAAGAGTTCATATTCCTCAAGTGAAGAAAATGGTTGATGGAAAGAAACCTCACAAAGGTGGAAAGAAGCCATATGTGCACACTGCCATTGAGATCCGAGATGACGTGTATGAGGAATACTGCACACCCGATGAAGAAACTCATGGCAAAGAAACGACCAAGCAGAGAAAAATTTGTCTGTAGAAAATTGAGAGGAGATGGGCAAGGGAATGGAAGGAGTATCGTTATGTAACTCCAAAATACATGATGAAATTTGCAGTAAAACCTCCTTGCAATAGGCCTCCCCTTGCTCCAAATAAAATTGCTTATCCCACTAGCATCAAGACTGGTGAGAACTTTCCTCACATGTGAGAGAAGCAGCAAGCCAAGCTGGCAAAGAAAGCCAAAGAGGCAATGAAGAAATTCAATGAAGATTCCGCTGTTGCTGCCTCTGTCAGAGCCTCTGCAAATGCTCCGAAGAAAATCATGAGGAAGAAATTTGCATTGAAGACAAGTTCTTCTACCTCAAAACCTTCACAGCAGATCCCTCAAGGTCAAAGGCCTCACCCTACAAAGTCTTTAGCTGCTGGAACGGTTGCTGCTCTGTCTTCTGCGACATCTTCAACTAGCCCTTTTGCGTTGAAGCTGAAGAAAACTGTTGGATGAGGTCGAAGACCAAGTCCTCACTCAAGCAAGGCTGTGATGACCATACCCTCAGGTTCTGAGGATGATGATGATGAAGCTGATGATGAGGAATTGGAAGAAATCATCAATCACAGTCAGCAAAAGGCTGCTATAGCAAAGGGCAGCTCTGTTCCTCTCATGCTGGATCCCATGATGATCCTCAACTTCATCGATATATGACATGAAGACCCAAGCACCCCACTTTCTTCACTAAATCTGCCTCTTGGAGTGCATCATGTCCTCACCCACTTCATCTCTGAAGAAAAATGGAAGAGAGAGCAAGATCTGAGAGCTAAGAGGAACAGGGTTCGGAAGGAAAAGTTTCTGAGAGATAATGTGATGAATTTGACCCTAAATCAACTCGTCACTGTTCAGTCTGAAATTCGCACACTCTCTGAGGATCAAGAGAGATATGATGCTAAATGGAAGGGCACCAAGGTGAGATTTTTCAGGGCTTCTCAAGCTGCAGTGAAGGATCACAACACTAGGGTTGCTGCTCGATCGCAACCACAAAATCCTCAGGCTATTGAAATTGCTCAGCCTGATGAAACTGCTGATGGAAATGCTTCTGCACCAAAAGTAACTGCCAATGCTGTTGAGGAAACTCAGACCACTTATGATCATGCCAGGACAACCACCACTATTGTGCCTGAAGAAACTGAAAGGCTAGATGAAGCTTTTGTTGCGCCTGAAGAAACTGAACACACCAGGGCGGCTGCATCAGTTGTTCCTGAAGAAACTAACACTGCTGAGGAAAAGACTCTCAGTGAAAAGCATCAGATTCAGAAACCTCAGCCGTGAAGAAGTTGAAGACTATGCCAAGTTCTTCAACTGGACCTATTGATGCTACACCAATTTTCTCAGCACCTGCCTACGAAATTGTACCATTTGGGGTGGATTATGTCATTCCAGATGAAGATGAAGATCAGTCTGCTGCTTCGACAGAGCAGATTGATGAAGAAATTGAAGTTGAAGACATTGCTTCAAGTCCACACGTATCATCGCCCCAGCCTTAGTTCACTGTTGAGGAGGCTAGAGTTGAAGAAATTGACGAGGACGTAGACATTGGCAATACAACGCGTGCCATCAATGATGAATATTGGGAATCAGCACACCCAAATTCACCAATGACTACTCCTCTAACATATATTTCTCAGTCGCGTACTCTGACTGAAGAAATACATGAAGAATCTACCAATCTGAACACAACGGTTGATGATCTTGAGGCTCCCACCGCAACTGAGGAACCAACTCTCCAAATTGTTTTGTCTGAAGGTGTTCCTCCCATGCCAAATGAGATTAAGGGACGCTTCAAGCCAAATCTTCAACCGAAGCCAAGAATGCCATTCAAAGGCTCAGTACGCCCTAGATTCCTCAAGAGCAATTTCTTCAATGAATGTATGCTCTTCACTGGTCCAAATCCCTATGACTTTGCAAGGGCCAATCGCAACAGATTCTGGACGGCAACACAGCTCAACTACTATGCATCAGTTCTTTTTGAGAAGAAGAAAGTCTTCGAGCACCACCAAATTCCTCATGATGACATGGAAACCCTTCCATCATTCACACCAGTGCTCCAGGTTCTTCATGATGCAGGCATTCTCCCATTCTGCGTCGACATCTGCAACTGGAATGAAGAACTCATTCTTCAGTTCTATGCCACATTGCATATCAGCAGAAATGCTTCAGATGTCAACTCCTGGATATTGGACTGGATGACGGGATCAACACACTTCACTGCTCAAGCTTCTGAATTGCTTCAGTGTGTACCAGTTCCAATTCCCTCAGATGAAGCTCGCAAACTGTTTGATGAGCCTGCACTTCCAAATCAGTTGATGCAAGTATTGATGAAGACATTGCCTCTTGGAAAGCCTCAACTAAAAACCTTCCTTGTGAAGGATCTGCTATATGTGCCCAGGACTGTCTACTGTATACTCACAAATACGCTATGTCCTCAGAAGGGCCATAGTTCAGAAGAAGAAGAAGTGGAAGGAGTCATGAAGAATAAGCTCTTCAACATCATTCATGGGATTCCCATTGACTTGCACGACTTCTTCATGAGGACTTTGGCTAGTGCTGCTTTAGCTCCATTTGAACAAAAGCCCTATGCGCCTTGGATAATAAAATTCATCAGGGCAAAGACCTCAGTAACCTTCAAGCCTGATTTCCATAACCACTTTGGCTTCCTGCCTCCAATTGAAGTCATCAAGAGCACAATTGCCTCAATTGAAGGAAAAGGCAAGGCTGTCATTGATGAAGGCACTCGTCCATTGGATGGACAGTTTCGTAAAGCCGCTTCCTTCTCCACCAATGATGACACTGCCACCCAAGACTCCGATGCAAAGGCCTCGGCTCACAAACCTCAAGAGTCTGCCCCTCGTGTGATGACTGATCGCGAGCTTCTAATAAGTCTTCATCGGAAGGTTGATCGCAATCACAAGTGGGTGAAGCGTCAACTTGGATACATTGTGCAGAACATGACTGTGACGCAGAACACCGTGAAGAGGAATCACTACTATGCGCATGAAAACCTCAACCGCTCTTGGGCTGTACTATCTCACATCATGTCTTCTAAAGAACTAGATGAGCTGGATCTTGAGGAACATCCTGACTGGGCTCGTCAACCTCAAAATAAATTCAAGAAAGTTCAAGTTCCTCTGATGGTCACAAGTTCATTTTCTTCATCTCGAGAGCGCAATGATGATGAAGACATTGACGACACTGCGGCAAGGCCCTGCATCGACAAACGACCCCGACAACGCTGGCGCTCCTTCCTCACCAACACGATGAAATTCTTCAAAGGGGCGTTAGTCCTCACTTTTTCTTCCCTTTTGGTCTTCGATGACAAAGGGCGAGAAAATTTGAGTTAGTCTTGAAGCGGGTCTCTCTATATGGGCTATTTTTTGTTTAAGTTACAACTCTCGCTCTTCTGAAACTTTTGTGATTGAGTTGTAAACTTAAGTCCGATGGTGTTCTGACACTTTTGAACTATTTCCTCGCATGTTTATTTCCTCAAGTACCTTAATGCATACATGCTGAATTTCGTCAGACACCATTTTCCTCACGCATTTCAAATTCTTCATATCATATGTTCAAATGCGTGTATGAATTACAAGATATAGGGGGAGTTCTCCATGTTTTAACCTGCCATGTGCAGTTGCAACCCAAAGCAAATTTCTCAAATATGCACATCTTTAGATGGAGTTCTTCCATATCTTACAATCAAATTCCTCAAAATCTGTACTTTCACTTCATATGTTTATCCCTGTTGAAAACTTAACCTATTTGTCATCAATCACCAAAAATGGGGAGATTGTTAGTGCATCTAGTGCCCCTTAGTGATTTTGGTGTATTGAAGACTTATAGGTTAAGGCACTAATGTGTTTGTGAGTGTACACAGTCTCTATAAGTCGATGAGGAGTTTGATATATCCGGAAATTATCGACCCCTAAAAATGTATGTCTTCAACTGAAGACTTTGCTGAAGACTTTGGTGAAGACTTTGAAAATGAAGAAGTTGGTGTGACCTTGAAGATATGAACGAGGAATATGAAGCGTGAAGACTTTTGTTTTCGTAGTTTCATTTCCTTATTTGAGTGATAGGAAACATCGTACTGTTAAAGGGGGCTGAGGTAATACTAAGGAAAATTTTCAACTGATGCTCAACTGCAAAATCCTCAACCTATACAATCCTTCGAGTGAAGCCTTTGGAAATCTCTTACGGTTCAGACAAGTTCTTTAGTGACAGAGACGAAGTTCTTCTGGTCTCTGAGGAAACTGATCTGACTGAGGAGTTAGGATTTTGCCAGTGTGAATTGCCTACAAGTGAGGAACATGATATGTCTGAGGACTTTCATAGTTCGAAAATCCAATCGTTGTTGTGCTTAGCGCCAACTGTCCCCAATCACAAATATCCACATAACGGTCATATCATTGGGGGCATTTATGTCATATCATGTCAGGTTGCACCCTGGCTATAAATAGCCACCCCCACAACCACTAGTTGGTTGGCTGCTCCTAGAGAGAACTGACACTTGTCATTTGAGAGCAACCCATCCTCCGAGGACTTTCAGTGAAAATCATCAGTGAGGAAAAACCCACAACCAAACCACCAAACCCAAGGTGATTGAGCATCACTGAAGAAATTCCTGTGTGGAACCGATGCTTGTTACCTTTGAGGACTGTGCATCCTCCAGACGGTTAGGCGTGATGGTCTAGTGCTCCTGCAGTCAATTGGGGATCATGAAGTGACCTTGGTCTGGAGCATCCAACAGTAAATTGTGGATCGTCGGGTGACCAATTTGTGAGGTTTTTGGAAGTCGACCCTAAAGACTTAGCACGAGTGTTGGGCGAGGACTGTGTGACCTTAGCTCAAGGAGAATACGGTAAGGACTGTGTGTCCTCTGGTTTAAGTACCAGGCCGCTCCAAACCAGACGTACGAGTGTCACAGCAGTTGGAACTGGGTCATCAAATCATTGTCTTCATCAAGCTACCTGGTTCTATTTCCTCAACCCTTCCATTTCCTCATATAACTGTTGATGAAATTGAACTTTACTGTTTGAAGAATTTGACTGAAGACTTTCACAATTTACTCACTCAAATTCTTCAAGTTACCTTGTTCCTCACCTGCTTATCCTGTATCACGCTACTTGTAATCTATGCATGTTTCATTTCATCATGATGACTACGCTGTCGCTATGTTCCTCATGCACTTGAGTACTTATTCTGTTGCTAGTTATTCATCACATTTCAAATTCCTCAAAGTTGAAATTCCTCAAGTGATGAATTTGTAAAAATCGCCTCTTCACCCCCCTCTAGTCGATATAACGCACTTTCAGGGCAGCGTCACCGTCGGCTCCGCCTGTCGGGGCTCCTCAGGGGCCGGCTCGGGGGCTGCTCCCCCCGGCCTGGCCGCTTCCGCCCCAGACGAAGACATGATTGGCTTCGTGGTCAGCCCTCATGGCTCGCTCGACGGAGGCCTCGACATGCGAGTCGACCCGCTGCCGAGTCCGACGCCCGCGCGGGGTCCGTGGACCTTCTTCTCCTCCTGCCGCTCGAAGCCCCAGAGCGTGTGGGTCCACCCTTGGCTCCTGACTTCGAGGCCCGCAGTTCCGCGAGCCTCCTCTTCTCCTCACGTAGCGTGGCTGCATGCTCTTGGGCCAGCTGGCTATCGACTCCACATCGTGGAGCTCGATGGGGTCCTTGGAGTAGGCAAAACTCAAACGCTTGCTGACACGCAACTCACAGAGAGAAACCCACACAAGAGACGAAACACTTACCCGGCGATGATGGGCAGGGCCCGCTTGGCACATGCGAGCGGCTTCGACATGGCCGCTTTCGCTCGCTTGCAAGCCGGCAGCTGGACCACCGGCTCCTCCTGAGCCGGCCTCTTCCCCTAGCTGGAGGTCCTGGCCACCGGGGCGCGCGCCAGCTGCTCCTCGTTCCGCCCGCGCGAACCCTGCTTAACTATGGGGGAGGCGCGTTCAGGATCCGGACGTCGTCATCATCATCATAGTAATCGTCGGTCCAATCTTTGATCGTGGGACCAGAGGGGAACTCACCAGCCGCTCCGGACCCGCCGGCTCTCGGGTCGCCCGCCAGCTCGACCTCCCCCAAGGAGTCGACCCCCTCTTCGGGCCCGCCTCCCAGTTCGTAGTCCTCAGAGTCGGACTCAGCGCGCTCCGCCTCGAAGATTTGGGGGTGCGGGCCGTCCAGCGTGTTCTGTCAAACGAAAAGTTGTGGTCAGCACAACAAGTGAGATTGGGAGCCGGCCGGAGGGATTAAGAAAAAAAGAAAAACAACCTCGATGGGGCATACCAGGGGTGTTGGGTTGTGCCGGTCGTACGACTCCTTGCTAAAGGACCAAGTCCCCGACGCCAGCCTGAAGGTCGTGATGGCATTCACCCGCGCCGCCACTTGACACAGCGTCAGCTCGACAGTCGACATCCGGCAGGAGTCTCGGCGGCCTGACATGTTGCAGATCTGGTGTGGCCTCAGCTAGAGAGGCAGCACCCGGTGCGCGATGAAGGCCACCACCAGGTCGGAGGCGACCAACCCCTCCTCGCTCCTCATGGCCAGCAGCTGGATCAGCTCTTGAAGCGTGGCCCCGCGTGCGGCGGTCCTTGACCAATTTACCCTGGAGGATGGGACGCTGACGATTGCCGGCATCCAGATGTAATCCTGTTGCGGGTTGACGTTCCTCACATAGAAGAAGGTCCGGTTCCACCCCTTGACGGACTCGATGAGGCTGAAGTGGGGGAAGCACGAGCCACGGCAACACACCACTGCACCCCCGCAGGCGTATGGCTCCTCGCCGTTCTTCAAAGCCTTGAGGTAGAAGAGCTTCTTGAAGAGCTCCACGTAGGGGAGCATCCCCAGGTAACCCTCGCACAGGGGCACGAAGCCCGCAGTGTAGAGAATGGCATTGGGGCCTAGGTGGTGTGGTTGAAGATCGAAGGTATCCAGCAGGAGACGAAAGAAGAGGCTGACCAGCAGCCCGAAGCCACGCAAGAAGTGGCAGGCGAAGACAACATGCTCCCCCTCCCGCGGCTCGGGCACCACTTCGTCCTCCGGCATGCGGGCGACCATGCACTCCTCCGACGGCAGCATACGGGCGCGGCGGAGCTTCGCGATGGTGGCCTCCGTGACGATGGAGCCAGCCCAGCTTCTAGAGGGACCGTCAGCCATCGCGGTGTCAGGACGAAGCGGGGCGACATATGAGCAAAACGGGTTGCGGCACGAGAAGAAGCGGGAGGCAAAGAGGAACAAGATGAGGGGAGCGAGTGAAGCGTGGTAGCCTCCGCCCCTCGCCCTTCCCCTTTAAATAAGGGGCAACGCCTGGGGATGGGTATTAACTGTGCCCACTCCCCCGGGATATCCGCACGATTGTGGGCGCCTCAGGCGGCAACCGCCGTGCTACGGGCGCAAAAGATCTCAGCCCACGGCACGAGGCCTACTAGGCTATGCCCACGGCCTAGCGGGGTAGCCCTTGGCGACGTCCTGTCTGCCCACGAATTTGGGCCCCATGGCATCATTACACTCCGCATGGCGCACCATGGGCAAGCACGAGACCCGGGGCGGCGCGACGGAACCCGAGGCATCGTAGGCGACCGCCGGCTCGACCAGCCATTCGACTCCGTGCAGAAGGCGAGCGCTGCGAGAGGGAAGCCAGCGGCTCCCCTCGTCTGCTGGACATGGGACCCCGCTGGCTTTGGGGACTACTTACAGGGTTATTACCCCTAGGTAGGCCAAAGCAACAGGGTTCTCTCCCCCGCTTCAAGAAAAATTACATCTCTGGCTCGGGCGCGGCCGGAGGGCACGTTCGGGTGCCTAATGGTCGACTGACCAACTCACCGATTCGGCCCTAGCCGGCTAGGCCACGGTCGGCCACCTCCAGAACGGATCTTTCATTGACCCTCAGGCTAGCAGGCTTCTGTCCCATCTCTCTGCGCGCGGGTACGGCGACAAGACAAGACCCCCACGATGGACCCCGGCATGGCCACACTGACCGCTGACGCGAGGGCACGTGTGGCTATAGTCCATACGGTCGTACCGGAGACCGCGGCTGACTACGACCGGGCGGGGCAACAGTGCCGACACGCCTCAACCCACTCCATTACCTGCCCTCGCGTGGCTACAATGCCGCCGGTCGTACCGGAGACCTCAGCCGGCTGGCACTAGGCGATGCCGCTTGGGGCGGACTGTGTCGCGGCAGGTGAGCTCGAGCTAGTAGTGAGGCGAGCAGACGGGCCCCAGCGGGCAAGGTGATGGCGCGGCCGGTGGGCCCTACCGGCGATGAGACGGCTCAGCAGGGGGACCCCCCCCCCCGACCGACCGTAGAGGCTTCCAGTCGGGTCCCCCAAATAGTACTTTGTAGATATTGTAAGCGAGGGGGTTGGCCTATAAAACCCCTTGAGCCCCCCCCCCCATGCAGGGGACGACGAACTCAGGCACACACAACCACGGGAACACTTCCCTCTCCTCCACCCACGTAGCAAGAGAAGAGGAGCCGGTTGCTCCTTCTTTCACCTCTAGATACAGCTCAAGGAGCACCATTGTAACCTCCCTTACCGATTAACTAGATCAGGCAGGACTAGGGATATTACCTTCCACGAAGGACCCTGAATCTGTTACATCACGTCTCACACCGCTTGTGTCTAATGCCATTAGGCGCATACTTCGATTGAGGGCCGTCAGGCTCACCATGGAGATGGTGGGTTCTGATTTCCTCGCCTGGCGGATTGCCCCCTCCAAGCCGGAAGAGTTTCACTTGGAGTACACCAGTCCTGCCGACATCATGCGGATCCGTCCTGGCCTCGACGATGACCTGACCTATCTGTAGCTCGTCTTCTTCCACCACCAGCTCTTCCGCCCCATAGACAGGTTCATATTGTCGGCGTCTATCATCCCACTTTGCAACAACTCCCACAAGGATTCGATCATTGTGACGATGCCGACGTGCAACACTCACAGTGTGGAGCCCACGTGGCAAGCGCTGGCAAGAGAGGTGGTGAAGGTCTGGTTTGACAGCTTGTTGGAGCCTTGGAGGTGCGCATCAGAGATGAGGGTCACTATTACGCGCCACCACCGAAGCAGAGCTTGAGTTCATTGGCCGGCGAGCCATGGAAGCGGGCCTTGGCGCCGACGGCAGCAGTTCAGGGGCCGCTCCGGCTGGTGGGGAAGAATAGGACGAAGGGTCCTACGGTGGCGGCGGCAAGGATGAGGGGGTCCCGACGGCCAACCCTCCGGAGGAGTCTGCTGGGGCCGAGGTTCCTGAGGAGGTCATGTGCGAGGAGCCGGAGGGGTCCGAAGTGCATGCCGCTCCCAAGGGGCGACCCCGCGTTCTCCGGAGGGCCCCCACTAGGGAACCAGTTTGGCGCATCCCACTACCGGAGGTGGAGAAGGAAGAGGAGGAGAACCCTGAAACTGACGTCGGTCATCCATGGCGGTCGAGGCGAGTTGCCGTGCAGTCCCTGCCTGGCGCAGCGGCTCAGGAGCAGAGGCCAGCCAGCCCTGCCGCGCCGTTGGTTCACCCCGGCGCCCCTGCCCTGCCTCCTGCCCCTACCACCCGCGGGGAAGGGACGTGGGACTTCTCAGACCTCAATTCGTTCGGGGAGGAAGATGAGTAAGTACCAATCCTTGCGTTTGGTTTTATCTTTGTCTTCGGCTTCCCTGACTTTCTTTTCTTCGCATGCCACAGGCTCTGTAGGGAGGAGGAGGAGACCTTGGCCTGACGGATGGCCAGGAGAGCGAACCTTGGGTCCGTCGTGCCTCCTTTGAGCGTTTCGCAGGGCGCGAGGCTGTGCGGCCTCAGGCCACCGCTAGCCCCCCGCGAGAGGTCCCGCCCCTGTTCCCGACGGCAAACGCCGGGGCCAATGTCGTTATCTCCATCCCCTCCGTTGACGGATGCAGAGCATGCGAGGGCAACCCATGCGCGCTCGACCCCGGAAGGGAGCTCTACGATGAGGGCCTCCGCCGTCGAACCGATCCTTGTGGAGGATGATTCGCCGGTGAATGAGGCGTCCAACGGAGCAGTGGCGACGGAAGATGCCGGCGGAGGGGGAGAAGGGCCTCCTCAGCTAGAGCTCATGGGTAAGTTACCCACGGTCGAATTGTGCTTTTTCTTCTTCTTTTTTTGTTTTGTTTTCTTGAACTTTCTGTTGTCTCTGAGATCCCCTTCTCCCTCGTTACCGCAGGCTCACCCCCACCAGAGCATCTCGACCTCAACATTAACGTCGAGGAGATCGCCTGGGAGGCTGCCGCGGAGGCCAGCCAGACTGTGGACTAAGAGAATGCCGACCAGGTCGCGGCCGAGGAGGAGAAGGAGGCCGCTCGCCGTCGTGTTAGGGACGTCGGCAAGCCGGTTGTCGAGGGACCATCCCCGAAGGCAGGGGCGGATGTTGACGATGCCCCGTCCCTGGGGATGTCGGAGGGTGACGCTTTTTTCATGAAATCGGGGGCGTGCTTTTTCTTTGCCCTGGGAACCGCCAGCGACTCCGCAGTCGAATCATCCTCGTCCATGGCCGTCCCCTAGTTGTTATTTGAGGGTCGGCGACCTCCAGTTCCTTCGCCTTCCAGGCTAGGGGAACCTCGGGGTTCTTTCGGAGGAGGAGGCCTTTGACGGGACGGTCGCTGCCCCTGGTGGAGGATCCGCAGCTGGTCTCCTAGGTAAAGGCAATGAGGCTGGCGAGCATGCCATCCTGTCGTCTCTAAGAAGGGGGTTCCAGCAGCTGCAGGCGCTCTACGCCCATCGTTCAGAGAAGCTGGATCACCGGGTGGCCCTTGTCGTAGCGGCGGATGAGGAGTTCACGAGGCTTGTTGCCGAGAAGCGCACCTGGTTTACCAATCAGCGCATGACCCTTACTACCGAGCGGGCCGATCTCGCCAAGGCCAAGGCTGTGTTCGTCAACCGTGAGGCCGAGGCAGAGAAGATCTGGAGGGAAACGGAAGAGATATTCTCCGCCATGGAGACAGAGGAGATCTCACGCAAGATCCTGCTCGATACACACGAGGAGGAACTTGCGGCTCAGGAAAGAGTCCTTGTCAACAGGCTTGGTGTCGAGCTTGAGAGGCAGGCCCAGGACCTGGGGGCGAAGCACGAGGAGGCCATCGAGAGGCAAGATGCCGAGCACACTGGCAAACTCCAGGAGGCCGCCCGCTCCGCCCAGACTGAGCTCGAAAGCACGATGCGGTGGCTGGAGTCGGAGCTTGCCGCTTCCGTCCTGGAAATCCTTAAGTTGAGGAAGAGGCCCATAAGGGGGCCAAGACCTTAATGGACCTGCAGGTGGACATTCGAGGCCAGACCAACGAACTGAAGGCTGCCGCAGACGCCCGCGCCAACCTGGAGGTGAATGTGAGATCCTACCAAGATAGCCTCAAGGCTGCCCGAGCCCAACAGCATGAACTGCACGTGGAGCTTCAGAAGGAGAAAGACATGTTCATATCGGCTGCACGTGCTACCGACGAGCTCACGACGAACGTCCGGCTGTGGACGGAGCAGCTCGTCAACATCGCCGGCAGGCTCTCCGCCCAGCTCACCTCCATGGGCCTGGAGGAGTGTGTCTTCTCTGACGACACTCGGGGTATGGTGAGTGCGAGGTTGTCCGTCTTCTTCGAGAAGCTCGTCGAGGCGCTGTCGAGGCACGAGGCAGGGCAAGCGGACAATTTCCCTCACGGGTGCCACGAGCTGTGCCGGGGCGCCCTCCATAAGGAACTTGTGAACCTCGCCTACCACAACCCTAGCCTCGACCTGAGCAAGGCCTTCGCCAAGTTGCCGAAGAACTTCAACTCCAGCGACCTCGACACCCTCGTCGCCCCTTCTAGGCCGGCTCCGTGACCCTGAGGCGTGAATCCCCCTTTCCTGAAATGCGTGTACCAAGAACCAATGGCCTTGTATTAGTATCGCAACTTTGCTTTCTTCTAATTGCGACGTATTTTATATGTTGTGATGAATGGCTCTCTCCTCCCCATACCTGGCAAACGGGTCCGCCCGGCACGGCCCGCTGGTAATCGGGCCCGGCACGGCCTGGTCCGCCGCGGCACGATTACTAATCGGGCCGGGTCGTGCCGGCCCAGGCACGGCACGACGGTTAAATAGGCCGACCCGTGGCACGCCAGGCCCGCTTAGGCACGCCGGGCCCGTTTAGTCAATTACATATGTTTTTTTCGGAAAAACAATAAAAAGATAAAAAAAACTGTAAAAAATGTAGAAAAATGGCACGTTAGGTACAAAAAAATAAATGGAGATGAAGTGTCATCATGTGGATAAATCTTGAGCTTTATTATATATGTTTTATCACGGAAAAACAGTAAAAAGATCAAAAAAATGTAAAAAATGTAGAAAAATGGCACGTTAGGTAAAAAAAATGGAGATGAAGTGTCATCATGTGGGATAAATCTTGAGCTTTATTAGTGGCTGCCTCATTAAAACCTTCCATCCCTGGGAAGTAAAAGAGTACAATGCCATGCTCTAGAATTACAAAAAGATAAGAAAAATTACAAAAGAAACACAAAAAGGACTACACTACTAATCTACCGATAGTTCCTATGCCGTGTCGTCTTCGTCAAAGTTCATATCTTCAAACATTTCCAGCAGTTCCTTGTTTTCTGCAGTGTGTTGGGCTCTCCTTCTTGATAGCTCCCCATCTTTCACGGACATTAGTGTTCTCACCATATCAGGAGTGAGACTAGTTCTTCTTTCCTCAATTATTCTTCCAGCAAGGCTGAAAGTGGACTCTGATGACACAGTAGAGACGGGTACCGATAACACATCACGTGCTAATATTGAAAGCACCGGAAATGTAAGTATGTGTTCTTGCCACCACTAGAGTATGTTGAAGTCTTCCTCAGTATCTAAATCGAACATGACTTTGTCACTGTTGAGGTACTTCGCTTACTCCCCGGAACCTTGAATCGTGGATGTTGATGTGGAAGAGCTTCCGGCGGTAGAGGAGGAGGAAGAACCAAAGATCTTGCTCCATGCTCCTCTTTTTTTAACTATAGTAGGTGCTGGTGGAGGTCGTTGCATTTGGACTCCGGCATACTTTTGCTCATACATAGAAAAAACATCATAAAGCTTTTCACGAGCCGTGTTAAAGTCACCCGTATAATCTAAACTTAGGGATGCAGATAGTACATTGAGTGCGCTACGATACCCTTCAAGTTTAGCTCTGGGATCCAAGATAAATGCAAATGCATACAACAGTGGAATATGTTCCCAATATTTTAAATACTTGGTTTTCATGTCGGCAACAACATTAAGTAACAATCCATCACCTTCATATGCTTTCAGATGACTAGCAATGTCTAATAAGGTATGCACCATCATAGGAGATGTGGGATAATAAACCCTAGACAAAGTTATTGTTGCATCATAGAACAACTCAAGAAATGCATACAATGATGTAATAACATGCCAAGTCTCAGAGGTGAGTAGAGGTTCAGCCCCATAATTTGCATTAATAAAACCATTGAAAGCAACTCTGTCTCGAATAACTGCCTTAAGCATCAAATATGTAGAGTTCCATCTAACAGGCATGTCTGAATTAAACTTATGAGGAGTTACGCCTATAGCAATGCAATATCTCTTATAGTTTGAAATTCGTTGAGTTGAATTCGAAAGATAAGATATTGCAGTGCGTATGCATTCAACGTGTGATTCACATAAATGTAAAACACTTTTAGCAATAAGATTAATGATATGGCAAGCACAACGTTGATGCATTAAAAAGGATGCAGCATATACGGAGAATATAGGAGTGAGGCTGGTCATTGCACTCGTGTTTGCTGAAGCATTATCCAAAGTTATTGCGAATACCTTGTCGGCAAGATTAAAATCATTCACAACTTTGAGTACAGCTTCAGCAATGTTTTGACCACTATGTGATACATCTATTAATTCAAATCCTATGACTCTTTTTTGTAGATGCCAATGTTCGTTAACATAATGAGCTACTATACTAATGTAGTCTTGCTTAGCCCGACCAGTCCATATATCAGATGTTAACGAAACTGAAAAAGTGCACGTAGAAAATTCTTCTTTTAATTTCTCTTTACTAGTTAGGTATAGCTTTTTAATATCCCTACTTGTAGTTTGTCTAGAAACTGGTCTATAATTAGGATTATGACAAGTTTGAATATATTCAACGAAACCGTCAGATTCACCAATGCCTAGTGGTAAATCATTACAGGCAATAAAACGACATAAACCTTCTCGCGCAACACTAGCATCGTACACGAAATTGCTTACCGTACCGTCAGGGTTGAACCTGAGTTGAGTTTGCATACCTGCCCCTGCCGAGCTCGACGCGCTTGTTGTGTCCGCCTTGGCGTGGGCGTCCGCATGCCTCTTCAGGTGGCCGGTTCCCGCCTTTGCTTCTCCGGTTAGTTCCTTCCGGCACCTTTTGCACCTTGCCGTCACCCTCCGTACATGGTCCACGATGGATATTTCTTCATCGAAATATTCCCACGCAGGAGAGGTTCTACGACGAGCTCTCCTTGCACCCAGGCTGGTGGAGGAACCCGTCCCGCTACTATAATTGGTTTGACATTCCGGTTCAAGAGGGGGGGTCGAGAGTGGGATTTTCGGTATAGGCATGTTGCATGGGTGGGGGCATGGTAGTGGGATCGAGGTCGGAGGGAAGAGGCTATAATCATCCATATCCCCAACCCCAAGACCGAAATCGGAGAGTGGGAAGCTAGTATTGGCATGATCATCCATGTTTGAGTGTGAGAAATATGTGGGCTGGGTGGCCCTATTTATAGCAAAAATTTGATAATTTTCGGACTAATTTGACCCTCTAACGGTCAAAATTTTAAATTTATACATTATAGTAAAAAAAACACCCTAATCCCCCTAAACCCCCCGGCCCCGCTCCCCCCGCTCCCCCCACACGGCCGCTCCCCCAACGGCTACCTGCGCAGAGCGCAGAGCGCCCAACGACTCCCTGCCGAGCGCAAAGCGCTGCACCCTGCCTGGCGCCTGCTGCGTGCGCCGTGCCGGCCGGCGGGCCGCGCGTGCCCAACGGGCCGGGCCGTGCCGTGCCGTGCCGTGCCGCGGGCCGGCACGAGCTAATCGGGCCGTGCCATGCCAGCCCGCGTGCTGGGGGGGCGGCCCAGGCACGGCCCGAGGCGGGCCACGGGTCTGGCACGACCCGAGGCGGGCCACGGGTCTGGCACGACCCGTTTAGCTCGTGCCGGGTTGGGCCGCGTGCTGGGCCGGCGCCTCGTGCTTTTGGGCCGACCCATTAGGCATGGACCATTTGGCCAGGTTTGCTCCTCCCTGGGAGGGACGCGTGGGGGTCTTGTCCGTACGCTACTCGGGCTCGTCGCCTTGGGGGGTTTTGGTCGCGGTCGCCTTGAGAAGGGCATGGTGGGGTGCAGTCGCCCTTGTCGGTGCCGCAGCCACCACCACGGCCGCTGCAGCCTCATCATCAGCCCCCGAAGCCACCAGCGTGTCTCGTGTCTCTATGACCGTGGGGTCCAGGCTATGGCTGGTGGAGCCTCGTCTGTTGTAGCCACTACTCTTACTAGCGTGGGGGGCGCCTCCGTCGGTGCTGCCGACGGCTGCATGAGATGGTAACTTTGATGTGGTCACAACAGGTGTTGCTGCACCCTTGGCCTTCTTGGGTAGCTTAACGCATTACAATGAAAGGGCGACTTACCACAACTCGTTCTAGAATGGTAAAACGGGTGTAAACAGAATAATCTGTGTGGATTTGACTCATAGTATACACTATGTTTCTACGGAACGCCTATGGACGACATTAAAATGTGATCAACGAAGATTCACACATGGATCCCTGCCCCTACTTGGCGCACCAAAGATGTCGGGAGACGACTATATATGGGCCCGACGAGGACCCTTTCTGATGAGGTGGGTAGGTCTTAACACACAAATAGCATCACTGATTCCTACTTACGTGGGGGTTTAGACACCTTCGGGCAGTCGGAGCGTAAAACCCTACGTCATGTGTTCTAGTAGTTTATGAGTGTTAATAACATAGGTTGCTACAACCCCGACCAGAGGTACCTCCGGAGTGCAGCTACGCGTATAGAATGAACAAAGTGTCGAGCTTTGGAATGGTAGCCATGGGCCTCCTTTTATAGACAAGGGGTTACCAAAGTGGCAAAATGGTCTTTTACATCTGGTAGATGGTTCATACTTCTCTCTTTGAGAGTGTTAGCAGAGGTGATAGTGGGAAGTACCTAACCCTGACGGATTATGATAGGCACATTGAATGCACCATGAGGTGTCAAGCTGGCAACATTCCCTGCAAGGATTGCATCTCCTTCTATGTTATCCGCCCAGCTACCCTTTATTGTTTTGCCAGGCCATGGGACGTGTGTCGTTAAAGCTGATGTAAATCCCCCCATGCTGCCATGTGCCCTGGCTGGTTCCACCTATCTGCCTGCTCACTTGCCACATGGTCGATGTAGACAACCAGCATGGTGACGTGGGGCTGGGTCTTGGCGGGCGGAGTCCTTGGTGGGCATGTGCGTCCTTGAGGCCCCGGCAAGGTGTCTTGTCGGGCTTGCTTGGTCCTTATGTGTCGTACTTGGAGGAATGTTTCTGCCTGACAAGGTCCTGTCGGGCTGGAGGTTGCGGCGTCTGGTGCACAAGTCAGGGTGCTAAGGACCCCATTTCTTAGTACACCTACGTTGAATGACACCACATTAAGGACTTATATTAAAAATAAAAATGCAAATATCCAGGTGGTAAAACCATCCCAAGTGATACCCGATGCATCATTCTATAAATAGGTTAGTCCAGCAAGCGATAATAATATTCATGAGAATCATGGGTTTATTTCAGCCATTAGAGATTTTTGTTCTCCAGGGACCGACACTTAGAGTGACACTTGACGTGTCAACCTAGCATCCTTGACGGTGGAGACGTATACTCGAATAGGTTTGACTATGCAGAGGTTGTACTCTTTAGCCACAAGTAACATATTTCGTTAGTAAAATTGACTAATTCCGCTTACAGTGTTTTGGAAGTAAACACACACAACGAGTGCACACCCATTTCACCTCACTATGCCCGGAATCACCCAAAGTAACACTCAAGAAAAACTATAAGACGGGGAGGCCGACACCTCGAATAGCATGGTATCAAATTTATACCATGCGTAGCTGAGAGGTGCCCCCTCTCGGTCTCAGCCGGATACACCCATGTCCTCTGACCGGATGACTAACATTATTCCAGGGCCATGGAACCCTCATCACAACCCCTCTATTTGGTGTGTACAAGGAAATAAGTTTTCAACATACTAAATTGTATCCCCTTGCGAGAAACATATGGCAGCATGGGTAAAATAAGGTATTACCTAGACAAGACTTGATCTATGCCGATACTGGAGTTAATTAACTTGTTCACATACTACCATGTCCAACTTGACCAGGCCACAACCTATCATATCACCACATGACCAGATCATCGAATTACTTCTTGAAGCTTAATCAAGTGTAGTTCATATGATAATGTTCATACATGCAACACAAACAACCATGTTGTTCCTACCATGTCTTTGTACCACAAATTTTATTAAGAGAACATCATATCAAAGGTTCAAACATGCTTGCTTCGATTAACGTAGTCGAAAGATGATTCTGCAATATTGCCTACAGTGTTCCCTCCTTCGGTATCTATACCAGGAAATAGGTGACATCTACGTAAATACCATGGCCATATAAAAAATGGTCGCAAAGTATTTCCATTTAAATACTACAAAAAACTAGAGTGAAAAGGAAAAGTTTCAAAAGAAGAATCACTGCCAAATCATTTTTAGTTTAAAAGATATAAAGGAATTAAGGTCAGGGCCTTTTTTCTAATGATTAGATTAGATTCCAAGGGCTAGAGTGCTAAAGAGGAAAACGATTGGGGAAAAGACGCGAGCCAATGGAGAAAACGACTTCTGGCAAAGTGCGCTTTCATAAATAGGTTGAAAAAGAATAAAACACTGACATGGGGGGTCCCACCCGTCAGGTTTGAAATCTCACGATGGAGATAGAGGACGGCGGTGGTTATCGGCGGCGATCGACGGCGAACGAGCAAGGGTGGATGGCTCACGCATGCTCGGGGGTTCCTTTCGGGTCGATGGGTGGTGGAGTTGGTTGCCGGCGAGCACCACACTAACGACAACTTCAACTCCGTCGATAGTCGGCTTTGGGTGGAGATGGATCTCACTCGAGGGACCTACGTTCGTCAAACTGACATGCGGGTCAATTTGGTGGAGGCACTACGAGTATACTATCAGGGTTTGGGAAGGGGTGGCAGACTATCACCGTCGAATTTACCCCAGACCCCAGGCAGATCGGGTGGCCAGAGGCGAGGACAAAGACCTCTTCGATCCGCCCCGATTGGGCTTGGCATGGGACTGGTGTTGCTAGGGTGTGGTGCAAAGGTAGATGGGGGCTGTGGGGGGTCTATTTATAGGTGGTCGATGAGGCCGGTGATACTTCTGATCTGCGTTGGGTTTTCCGTCAAGATGAACGGGTAATTGCAGCACAATATAGGTAAGTATTTCCCTCATTTAAGAAACCAAGGTTTGCTGAACCACTAGGAATATCAATCCATAACCTTCTTCAGCGGGTGCACACAAAAGAGCAACCAACTTGCACCCGATGCGGGCAAGAGGGTTGCCAATCCCCTTGATCTCATTATTAGCAAGCAGGTGAAGTGTTTAGATAACAACAGATAATTGTAAATTGCAAAATAAAATAAAAGACAAATAATGGCAACAAGGTAAAGATAACTTTTGTAAATATATAAGTGAATAGACCTGGGGCCCATTGTTTTCCCTAGCGGCATCTCTCATGAAAGTAAGCATACGGTGGGTAAACAAATTACTATTGGGAAATTGATAGAAAATCACGTAGGTATGTGATATTCACGGAAATGATCATGTGTATATAGGCATCATGTCCAAACAAATAGGCCAACTCCTGGCTGCACCTATTACTATTACTCCACTTCAAGAGCGCTTCTATGCTTGCCTCCCTATGTATTAAGTTCATGACAAACAATGTAGTGCTTGGAGAATGACGACATGATGAAGACAAAGTAAACTAAATCAATATGAATAAACCCCATCGTTTTATCCTTAGTGGCAACAACTCAAAGACGTATCTTGTCCCCTTTTGTCACAGGGATATAGAAACTCATCAGATTGAACCAACTACAACACACCCCTCTCACTAAACAAAGATCAATCTAGATTAGTGACATTTACGAAGCTATAATGACCATGCAATAAGAATCAATAAAAGATTTCAGAGAAGACTCAAATACTTTTCATGAATAATCCTAACATAAACCCACAATTCATCGGATCCCAACAAACGTACTGCACAAAACAATTATATTGGATAGATCAAAGTGAAGATGCGATGATCATTGTATTGAAGATCAAAAGAGAGAGATATAGCCATATAGGTACTAACTACAGACTCGTAGGTCTATGGTAAACTACTCGCATATCATCATGAGGACAACATGGATGATGAAGAAGTCGTCCGTGATCGATCACCCCTCCGACAGGGTGCCGGAATGGAGCTCCAGATGAGATCGCGAAGGAACAGAGGCTTGCGGCGGCGGGAAAAGTGTTTCGGGATGCCCTTTAGGGTTTTTGGAATATATGTGAATTTATAGGCTAGACAATGGGGGTAGGAGGGCCACCAGGCAGGACAAGCCATCAGGGTGCACCGACCCCCTGGGCGCCCTGTTGTCTTGTGCCTCCCTCGTGCGGCCTCCTGTCTTCTCACGAAGCTTCCAGGTCTTCTTTTGGTCCAGAAAAAACCATAAAAATGTTTTGGGGCAATTGGACTTCGTTTGGTATTGTAAACCTGAAATGGAAAAAATAGATAGAAAACAGGAACTGGCACTGAGCACGGGTCAATAGGTTAGTGGTCAAAAATAATATAAATTGGTAAATTATTACTCAAAAAGTATCGTAGAATGATAATATAATAGCATGGAACAATCAAAAATTATAGATACGTTGGAGATGTATCAGCATCCCCAAACTTAATTCCTGCTCGTCCTTGAGTAGGTAAATGATAAATAATATTTTTTATGTGACATGCTACCCAATATGTAATGTGTTCCATGTATGTGATGTCTACTATGCAACTTTATTCTTGTAGACTATGTTGGGTCTCCAAGCACAGAGTTTTGGATGACCTAAGGTTTATCAATACGTGGGAGATGTAGGATGAAGATGGTCTCTCTCAAACAACCCTGCAATCAAATACAAGAAATCTCTTATGTCCCCATGACACCCAATACAATGGCAAATTGTACAGGTGCACTACTTCGGCGAAGAGATGGTTATACAAGTGCAATATTGATGGTAGGTATAGGTTTTTGTAATCTAAAAATATAAAATAGCAAGGTAGCAAGTGTAAAACAGCGAGCAAAACGTTGTATAAATGCTTGGAAATAAGACCTGGGGTTCATACTTTCGCTAGTGCAATCTCCCAACAATGCTAACATAGTTGAATCATATGATAATCCCTCAATGTGCAACAAAGAATCACTCCAAAGTTCCTATCTAGCGGAGAACAAATAGATTCAATTGGTATAGGTTGTAGAACCATCTCAAAGTTATTCTTTTCAATCAATCTTTTGAGCTATTACTATAAGTGTCACAAACAGCCCTAGAGTTTGTAGTAAAATAACACCAATGATACATATCAATCCACCATAATGTCACCTAGATAATCCAATGTCACCTCAAGTATCCGTGGGTAAATTATGCGACATGCATCAAACAATCTCAGATCTATCATATTCAATCCAACACAAAGAACTTAAAGGAGAACCCCAATATTTCTATCGAAGAACATGGTATGAAAACGTTTAAACAACCACTATGCATAGATCCCCTAGGTCACCGGAATCCGCAAGTTGATGCCTCAACATATATCAAGTGGATCAGTATAATACCCCAATGTCACTACGGGTATCCCACGCAAGACGTACATCAAGTGTTGTCAAACCATAATATCCAATCCAACATTACGAGATCTGAAAGGAAAATATTCAATTCATCACAACAAGATAGACAGGTAAGAACACCATATGATCCAACTATATTATATGGTGATCCAACTATATTAACAAAGCCCGTGATACATCAAGATGGTGCCATCTCAAGAACACGAGAGAGAGAGAGAGAGAGATTGAACACATAGCTACCGGTACAAACTGTCAGCCCCGAGGGTGAACTACTCCCTCCTCGTCATGGCCTCCGCCGAAATGATGAAGATGCTCACCGGAGATGATTTACCCTCTCTAGAAGGGTACTCGAACGCCTCCAGATTAGTTTTTCATTGATACAGACCGTTGCGCCGGTGGAACGAGGAGTCTCCCTTTATTTCTGGGGTTTCTGGGATTTATACGATTTTTCAACATTGCAATCACGCGCAACGGAGCCACATGGGCCCTGTCGTGGGAACGAGCCTAATAGTAGATGGTAGGGGTATGAATGGAGAGGGCAGAGTCCTAGCTACGGCGAGGGTGTACACACAGATGTATGAGTTTAGGCCCCTCTCGTGGAGGTAACAGCCCTACGTCTCAGTGCTCGGGAGCTTTATGTCGAGTGGAATGTAGAGATTACAATAGTTCTCTTAACCCTTGTGCAGGAGGGGAGGGACGGCTTATATAGAGTTCACTGCCCCTCATAATGGCCCCGCATCAATGGGTCTGGTCGTGGGGTGTAACGTCTGCCGTTACAGGTAACGTACATAGTAAAAGCTATTAAGGGTCATTAAGCCAGCGTCTTCCCGTTGGGCTCTTGATGATGGCTCCTGGTCTTCTGGCGTCGAGTGAAGCGAGGTCCGTCGGGTGACACACGACTGCCGAGTGAGAGCGGGAGTCTCCGAGTGGATTACTGTCGAGTGACTTTGAACGTCTCCAGGGATCCACTCGGAAGTTCATGCTTGATCTTCAAGTCCTCCCATGTGGTGTCCTTAGGTAGGGTATGTAGGCCTTGCCTAGGACCCTACCCCAGGCACATATCCTCGTCATTAGCCCTGAATGGATCGGGGTTTGAGTGGTGGAAGGAGGTATCAATGTAGACCTTGAGTTAGTGTATCAAATCCTCCGAATGATATTTGGGATTTCCATGGAACTTGCGTCGATTGAACTCTGAGCTTTAGCGTTCATTCAGGATCAACACGCAAAATCTTCCGAATGATATTCGGGTCTTCAACGAAATTTATGCCGATTGAATTCTTCTCCGCTCGCCTAGATCCATTCAGTCTTAAAAATGTCCGAGTGAATCGAGCGCATCTTGGGGAGGTGGCGGGTCGGTCTGACGGGCTCGGATTCTCCAAGATACGAAAATTTGGGAAGCGTGCGCACGCGCGGAGATGACGCCACGATCAGGGCAAGTGGGGGCACGATGCCTCGATTCTCGCGCCGGTCATCTTGCCACACACTGGGCGCCGTGAGCGGTTGGCGTGTGCGGTTATCTCGCAGGCCCACCGGTCGGTGAGACACTCGGTAGCATATAAAGCATTCTGAGCCATGGATTGCACATTACCTTCCGCCGATTCTCCCTCTCTTCCTCTGCCTCCTCTACTCCCCAATACAACACACCACTCTCCTCCGACCAGAGCCGCCGCTCCAATGACGAAGAACGCGACGGAGAAGCTAGAGCGCGCAAAGAAGGGGACGTCGAAGCTCAAGGGCAAGAAGCCCTCGACCGCTCAGTTCACCATGCCCACGGGGTGGATGCAGGGGGATTTTCTCCCCTCTGTTGTCACCCGCGCCGACCTCGAGGGCCCCGTCTCCGATGGGCTGGTGGCGAATGGTGCCTGGAGGCTGCCGGGGGAGGAGCGCGAGCCGAAGCCATGCAACGGAGAGCGGGTTCTTCTCCTCTTCCATGTAGAAAGAGGTTTCTCCATGCCACCCCACCCATTCTTCCGGGGATTTCTGAATTTCTTTGGTGCGCAGCTGCATCACTTTCCGCCGAACACCATGGCGTACTTGTCTGCATTCGTCACCTTGTGCGAGTGTTTCCTGGGGTGCTCTCCCCATTGGGGGTTGTTTAAGCATCTCTTCATGGTCAGATCACAGACCTTGAAGAAAATGCTTGCGCCAACGGGAAGACCCACGTGCTCTAGTTGGGTGGAGGCTTAGAGGTCCAGAAAAGGCAACGTAGTTCCTTTCCTGCCATTACCCTTTCCGAGTCTGTCCAAGGCTGGCAGTCGACCTGGTTCTACTAAAAAGATGTAGCGCCACCCAACATGTCGACTGGTCTTCCTCCGTTTTCACCTGACCGACCCGCTGCCCGCAAGTCCCTAAAGGTGACCGATGAGGCCGTGGTTCAACTAATCCGGGGCGGGGTGACAGGCATGGATCTGCTTGAAACGTTCCTCGATCAACGTATACAGCCACTCCAGGCCAAAGACCACACCATGTGGCACTACTCGGGTCCAGGGGACTCGACCAAGACGCATCCAGAAGAAGTTACACAGGAGACTGTCGAGCAGTGGCTTCGGAGCATCACTGGGGCTTGTGACAACCCCTCGAGAGCCAAGAGGATCCGGCCTTACTCGGCTAAAAACCCACTGAAGACCCTGGTGAGCTGTGTAATGTCGACTGATACATTTATACTGTCGAGTGTTGTATTGACTTGTGGTCCGACTCTCTTGTTGAATTATGCAGGAATGGACGAACATGCACTCGCCCGTTCCCAACGGGAACCATGTGCATGACGGCATGGTGAGCGAGGGCGGCAGCGTGGACGGCGACGGACTTTCTGACTCTGAGGATGAATATTAAGATTCTGGCGAAGAGGAAGGAGTCGAGTCGCCCCTCGTCACGAAGGCCGCACTAAGGCCCTCCATGACCCGGCAGCTGCTAAGGACAAGGCCCCGGGCCCAAGCGAGAAGAACCCAAAACAGAGCCGCCCCTCAACCGTCGAGTCGAATGAAAGACTGGCCAATCAGCCCAAGCAAGCCACCTCCAGGCCTCGCAAAGCACTGCCCCGTATGAGGGTGGCTGTACCTGTCGTCTCCACGTAAGTTTTCATTTCCGAATTGTTTTGTCGACTGAAGTGTTGAGTTATATCTGAGTGAAAGCTGTCTAATCCATTAGAGCTGCAACATCTGTGACCTCGCCTCGTCGAGATGAAGAGGACACAATGGATGTTGATACCGCTAATGCTGCCACTTCTCATAGAGGTAAGAAAGTTGTTAGTTTTTCCGAATAGGACTCGACACATGCAGATGTTGATGCTGTCGATTGTTGCAGAGGTCATTCAAGTGGAGGACGATGAGGGGCTGCTAGACACTTCGCGCGCTCGCACCCGAAGGGCGTCATCGTCGCAAGCACCTCAACGCTCAACTGCGAAGTCTTCCCAGAGGAGAGGTGACTCGACGCGACCCAGGGTTGAGTCTGCAACGCCTCCATCGCATGCTCCTCCAACCGTCTCGACCGTCATGACGTCGGCTCCGACCGAACCTCTTCAGGCTACCCCAACTGCTCCAGCGACTGCGCCGGCCCCACCTGCGACGGCCTTCCCTTTGCATCGCACCCTGGAAGATCAAACTGGAGCTGCAAAGGAAGCCATGATCCAGGCGGAGCAGCTCATGCTGAGGACCAAGGAGGCGTACGAGGCCAGCAAACTGGCTTTTAACGTCAGCGCAGCCCTCCGCACCAATGTCCGAATAAGTTCGATTGTAAGTCCATTGTCTTTTCTTGGCTGCCGAACACCCACTGGGTGGTTGCCGTAGAATGTTTGAACTTCCTCCAGTCGAATAGATCGGATCGTAGTTGAGTAGGACTAGGATTGGTAGTACACGCAGTACTGTTGTCGCTTGACATGTCGAGTGTGTTTTCTGACGAGTTAGTCGACGGATCGAGAGTTAACCATCTCAGTGGGGGCGCTCTTAGCGCACCCACTAGGTGTAATGCCCGAGACCGCTATCGATTGCTTGCATCGACAGGGGTCTTAGAGTCTAATGTATACAGGATACACTTTGTCTTCAAATCACACCACTCCATAGATACCTTGCAGGTTTCATGGATATTATTATGAAACCATTATATGATGCTGCATAGGGATCGACTGCACTTTGTAGAGTGGGGGAGGTGTGTTGCTCAACGGGTTGGGTGTCACGTCAGGGCTGACCTTGTCGAGTGTTTTTTTTCTGACGAGTTACTCGACGGATCGAGAGTTAACCATCTCAGTGGGGGCGCTCTTAGCGCACCCACTGGATGTAGTCCCTGAGACCGCTGTCGATTGCTTGCATCGGCAGGGGTCTTAGAGTCTAATCAATACAGGATACACTTCACCTTGAATCACACCATTCCGCATCTTCCTTGCAGGTTTCATGGATATTAATTACAAACCATGATATGACGCTGCATAAAGATAGGCTGCACTCCATAGAGTAGGGTGGGTGCGTCACTCGATGGGTTGAGTGTCACGACATGGCTGACCTTGTCGAGTGTGTTTTCTGACGAGTTACTCGATGGATCGAGAGTTAACAATCTCAGTGGGGGCGCTCTTAGCGCACCCACTGGGTGTAGTCCCAAGACCTCTGTCGAGTGCTTGCGTCGGCAGGGGTCTTAATAGAGATAGCTTTTTGTTTGAATTTGTTTACGGCATGTGGAACGCCAGAGCCACTAGATGTGTCGAGTGGACTTTCTTTTTGAATTCCTCCAACATGGGCATTCACTGGTCTTAATAACTAACTCGACTGTCCAAGAACTCCTTGTTGATTGAACTCCTATCTTTTGTTGGTTCTAGACGGCTTGCGAACTTGGGAAGCAGTACAAGGAGATGGAGGAGGAGAAGAACCAATTGCAGGTGGACTTGGCGGTTGCCAACAACGCCCTGGAATGAGCACGCGCTGAGCTGAAGTCTTTGGGAGGTAATAAGTTCCCACTGTGAGCATTCCCACCTTCCCGTTTTCATGTTTTGAACCGAGTGATCTCCCTCGAACAAACGTGCGCAATGAAAACCGTCAACTCCAAGCGCGACTCAACAATGTTGTTTCTTTCGATTCCATGAAGAGGGCACTATAGGAGAAGGACAAAGCACTTGCTGATGCCCAACATGTCGCCAAGGACAGAACTGAAGCTGCAGAGCAGAAGTTGGCTGCCGTCCAGAAGCTGGAAGAGGAGAAAGCCAAGCTAAGGTAGGAGCGTGCGGATCTTGTCAAGAAGGCCGAACAACTAACCAAGAGGAGCAATGGCCTGGAGATGCATCTGGGCGAATTCTCGAGGAAGATGTATCTTCTACTCGATGGTGAGTATTTCTTGTCGACTGACATTTGCTACAAATTTTCGAGGGTTGCAGCTCACCGATTCCCCTTCTTCAATGAGAATTCTGCCAGGACTTTGAAAAGGAAACAGAGGAGATTGAGCCCATGCTTGACCCCACCAAGTCGCCAGTTGCTGATGCGGTGGCGATGAACATGCTGCGGCTTAACTTGTGGCTCCAGGGTGCCCAGGCCTATATCGCTCAACTGAAATCTGTCATGGAAAGGATCGACAAGGAGCTATGGCCTGAGGACACTCTTCAGCACGACCTCAACTCCATGATGGCACGCCTGAACGAACTTCCCAGTCGAGTGCAAGCTTGGAAAAAATCTGCTGCTCGTTGCGGGGCCGACATGGCGTTGTCTCTGGTCAGGGTCCATTGTAGGGACGTGAGGGAGGATAAGCTCAAGGAGCTCCAAGTGGTAAACACGAAGAAACTCCAGTTCGAGGACTTCATGGAAACCTTCATAGAGGCGGCCACCAGAATCGCCGACGGCATCGACCTAGATACTTTTGTCGAGCCTGCCAGTCCGTCGCCTGCCTAGAAACTTGAGTCTTTGAAAAAAACAATTAAGTTTGCCTCGGTATGCCGAGTGAAACTGTATCCCTTAAAACTTTATTCAGGACTTAGGCCTGAGCACATTTGCTTCTCCACACGACGTTTATCCACGGTTTTATCCTTTGGATTTTCCTCGTGCTTTGGCTCTCAATCGTCTATTCGACTGCTTTCGTTTTTTACTTAGGCAAAATGTATTCGTAGCTAAGCCCCCGAGCATGAGGATCGCTCATCACTCGAAGTATTTTGAACTTAGGCGAATGTCGATTTGCATCTAAGTTGTCGAGTGGATGGATTACCATCGCCTCGACGAGGTTTTTAACTTAGGCGAAATGGATTCGCAGCGAAGCCCCCGAGGGTGAGGATCGCTCATCACTCGGAGTATTTTGAACTTAGGTGAATGTCGATTCGCATCTAAGCTGTCGAGTGGATGGATTACCATTGCCTCAACGAGGTTTTTAACTTAGGCGAAATGGATTCGCAGCTAAACCCCCGAGGGTGAGGATCGCTCATCACTCGGAGTATTTTTAACTTAGGCGAATGTCGATTCGCATCTAAGCTGTCGAGTGGATGGATTACCATCGCCTCTATGAGGTTTTTAACTTAGGCGAGATGTATTCGCAGCTAAACACCTGAGCGTGAGGATCGCTCATCACACGGCAGTATTTTGAACTTAGGCGAATGTTGATTCGCGTCTAAGCTGTCGAGTGGATGGATTACGATCCAGTTGACGAGTTTTTTAACTTAGGCGAATTGTATTCGCAGCTAAGCCCCCGAGCGTGAGGATCGCTCATCACTCGGAGTATTTTGAACATAGGTGAATGTCGATTCACATCTAAGCTGTCGAGTGAATGGATTACCATCGTCTCGACGATTTTTTTAACTTAGTTGAAATGTATTCGCAGCTAAGCCCCCAAGCATGAGGATCGCTCATCACTCGAAATATTTTGAACTTAGGCGAATGTCGATTCGCATCTAAGCTGTCGAGTGAATGGATTACCATCGTCTGGACGAATTTTTTAACTTAGGCGAAATGTATTCGCATCTAAGCCCCCGAGTGTGAGGATCGCTCATCACTCGGAATATTTTGAACTTAGGTGAATGTTGATTCGCATCTAAGCTATTGAGTGAATGGATTACCATCACCTCGACGAGGTTTTTAACTTAGGCGAATTGTATTCGCAGCTAAGCCCCCGAGCATGAGGACCGCTCATCACTCGGAGTATTTCGAACATAGGCGAATGTCGATTCGCGTCTAAGCTGTCGAGTGGATGGATTACCATCGTCTCGACGAGTTATATATATTTTTTGAACCTAAGCAAAGACGGATTCGTAAATAGGCCGTCGAGTGAATGGACTGCTATCCACCCGACAGGGTTTTTAACTTAGGCGAAACATGTTTTGCAGCAAAGTCCCCGAGTGCGAGGATTGCTCGTCACTCGGAGTATCCCCAAGTAAATAACTGCACGGTTGGAATCGATGAGGTATTAATTGCAGAGACACAAATTGCATTCATGAAGAACTCTTATTACATCAGAAAACTAATGTCTCAAGTGTAAAAATGTCGAAGCAGGTCTGCATTCCAAGCTCGTGTCTCATCCATCTGCTTCAGAAGATTATATAAGTGATAGGCTCCATTGTTTAGCACCTTGGTGACTACAAAAGGGCCTTCCCATGTAGGGGCTAGGTTGTGAGGTCGGTGCTGATTCACTCGGAGCAACAAATCTCCTTGATGGAACGCTCGGCTTCTGACATTCCTTGTGTGGAAGCGCCACAAGTCTTGCCGATAGGCTGTGGTCCGGATCAGAGCCATCTCACGCTCTTCTTCCAGAAGATCTACCCCATCCTTCCTGGCCTTCTCGGCTTTAGCCTCAGAATACAGCTCCACTCGAGGAGAATTGTGGGCCAAGTCACTCGACAGTATAGCTTCAGCGCCATAGACAAGGAAGAAAGGAGTTCGTCCAGTCGACTGATTAGGTGTTGTCCTCAACCCCAGCAAAACAGACAGCAACTCAGTTACCCACGCACCAGCGGCATGATCCAAATCGCGCATGAGACGAGGCTTCAGACCTTGCAGAATGAGAACGTTAGCCCGCTCAACTTGCCCATTGGTTTGAGGATGTGCAACGGAAGCATAATCCACTCGGGTACCTTGGGAGTTACAGAATCTCCTGAATTCTTCCGAGTCAAAATTAGTGCCATTGTCTGTGATGATACTATGGGGAATGCCGAACCGGATAATGATCTCTCTCATGAACGTGCCCGCCGTGCGGGAATTCAACTTCCTGATGGGCTTGGCTTCGATCCAGTTGGTGAACTTGTCAACCCTTACCAACAGGTGGGTGAATCCTCCTTTGCCGGGTCGGAAAGGACCAACCATGTCGAGCCCCCAAACCGCAAACAGCCAAGCGAGTGGAATTGTCTTCAGAGCAGACGCTGGCTTGTGTGACAGGTTTGCATAGAACTGACAGCCTTCACAATGATCAACAATGTCCTTAGCCATTTCATTAGCCCGTGGCCAATAAAAACCTGCTCGGTATGCTTTAGCGACGATCGCCCTTGAAGACGCATGGTGTCCGCGAGTTCCCCGAGTGGATTTCATCTAGAATCATTCGACCTTCCTCGGGAGAAACGCAGCGCTGGGTGACACCCGACACACTTTCTCTGAAAAGCTGATCACCCATCACAGTGAAAGCTTTGGACCTACGCACAATCTGTCGAGCCTGTGCTTCATCTTCAGGAAGCTCCTGTCTGAGGATATAGGCTATGTACGGTACAGTCCAGTCAGGAATGATAACTAGCACCTCCATGACCAGGTCAATCATAGCAGGAACATCGACTTCAGTCGACTCAAAGGAGCTTAAGGTTTGCGGGGGCTCTTCAGTGAGGGGATCCTCTTGAATCGAAGGAGTGTGCAAATGCTCCAGGAACACTCCACCGTGGACAGGCCGTTGAGTGGAAGCAATGTTGGATAGCTCATCAGCTGCCTGATTTTTCAGTCGAGGAACATGTTGAAGTTCCAGACCTTCAAATTTCTTCTCTAGCTTTCGGACTGCATGGCAGTATCCAGTCATAGCAGGGTTTCTAACATCCCACTCTTTCATCACTTGATTCACCACCAAATCTGAGTCGCCATAAACCATCAAGCGCTTGACGCCGAGCGAAATAGCCATGCGCAACCCGTACAAAAGTGCTTCATACTCTGCTTCATTGTTGGAGGAATCAAAGTGAATTTGCAAGACATAGCTAAGCTTGTTGCCTCCGGGGGATACCAGAACAACGCTAGCACCGGATCCATTCAACATTTTGGAGTCGTCGAAGAACATTGTCCAATGCGTCGAGTGAACTTGGATAGGCTGTTGCTGTTCGATCCACTCGGCCATGAAATCTGCCAATGCTTGGGAGTTGATTGGCTTCTTAGCTTCGAATCTGATGTCGAAGTGTCCCAGCTCAATTGCCCATTTAGCCACTCGACCTAACGCGTCGCGATTATTGAACCTCTTTGATATAGGTGCATCACTGAAGACTGAGATCGAATGGTCTTGGAAATAATGTGCCACCTTCTTCGCTGATAAGTAAATACCATACACTAGCTTCTGATAATGAGGATATCTCTGCTTTGAGGGGGACAAAACTTCCGAGACATAATAGACTGGTCGCTGAACCTTATAGGCTTTGCCTTCCTCTTCTCGCTCGATAGTCAGCACTGTACCGACGACCTGATTCGTGGCCGCGATGTACAGGAGCAAGGGCTCTTTGCTGGCAGGAGCGGCAAGCACCAGCTGGGTGGACAGTAGGGCTTTGAGCTCAACAAACGCTGCTTCGGCTTCAGTAGTCCAGTCGAATGTGTTTGATTTCTTCATCAACTAATACAAGGTCAGAGCCTTCTCACCAAGACGAGAAATGAATTGACTCAATGCCGCCAAGCAACCTATGAGCTTCTGAACATCGTGCACTCGCACGGGAGTCTTCATATGGGTAATGGCGCTGATCTTCTCGGGATTGACATCAATTCCTCGTTCGGAAACGAGAAAAACGAGTAACTTGCCGCCAGGGACACCGAAGGTACATTTGGCTGGATTCAGCTTTATGTCGAATCGCCTCAGATTGGCGAATGTCTCAGCCAAGTCAGCCAGTAGGTCGGAACCTTTGCGGGACTTGACCACTATATCGTCCATGTATGCCTCGACATTCCGAGGGATCTGCTCGAGTAAACATTTCTAAATCATGCGCATAAAAGTAGCGCCGGCTTTCTTGAGACCAAAAGGCATGGTGATGTAGCAAAAACACCCAAACGGGGTGATGAAGGCTGTTTTTATTTCATCTGGGCCAAACAGACGGATCTGACGGTACCCAGAATAGGCATCCAAAAACGATAATTGCTCGCACCCTACTGTCGAGTCAACAATCTGATCTATGCGGGGGAGTGGAAAATGGTCTTTCGGACACACCTTATTAAGATGTTTGAAGTCAATGCACATACACAATGACTTATATTTCTTGGGCACCATCACAACATTCGAGAGCCACTCGGAGTGGTAAATCTCCCGAATTAACTTGGCTTGCAAGAGACGGGCCATTTCTTCTCCGATTGCCTGCGCTTCTCAGCTGCAGATCGACACAAATGCTCCCTGACGGGCTTGGCCTTCGGATCCACTCGCAGACGATGCTCAACCAGCTCCCTGGGAATTCCCGGCATGTCAGCAGGCTTCCATGCAAATATATCCCAGTTCTCACGGAGGAATTGGATGAGCTCGACTTCCTATTTACTGTCGAGATATTCGTCGAGGCAGCGGTTGGATCCGTCGGGTGGATGTGCACCTTCTTCACTTCACCTGCCAACTGAAATGCCGACTCGGAAGCCAGCTTTTTTGCACGGAGCAAATCAGCAGGATCAATGGTTTTCTTGTACTCATCCAGCTCGACCATGGCCATCTATTGATCGGCGATCTTGGACCCTTGCTGGAGACACTCTTCGGCCCGCTGTCGATTGCCAGTGACCGTGATCACACCCTTAGGGCCCGGCATTTTCAGCTTGAGATACACGTAACATGGTTGGGCCATGAAACGTGCATAAGAGGGTGGACCCAAAATGGCATGGTAAGCGCTCTTGAAATCCACGACTTCAAACGTCAACTTTTATTTTCGGAAATTTTTGCTATCTCCGAATGCCACATCCAATGCTATCTGGCCGAGTGACTTGGCCTTCTTTCCTGGGATGACCCCATGGAAATGCATGCTGCTTTCGCTGAGATGGGACATAGGAATTCCATTCCCTTCAGGGTATCCGCATACAAAATGTTCAGGTCGCTGCCGCCATCCATGAGGACCTTTCTGAGTCGAGTCCCCTGCACCACCGGATCAACTAGCAGAGCCTGTCGACCGGGTGTGGCCACACGGGTAGGATGATTAGTCTGGTCGAATGTGACAGCATACTGAGAGCATTTGAGGTAGATGGGGGTGTCTGGCACAGCCATATTGATCTCTCTATTTATGACTTTCAGATGACTCTTGCTCTCGACGTCAGCAAAGATCACCAGGGTAGCAGTGACATCCGGGAATGTTTCCTTCTCTTCATCTTCATCTTCTTTTTCAGGAGATTTCCCACTCGACTGGTCTCCCTTGAACTGTTGGATGAGGGTCCGACACTAGCGAGTGGTGTGCTTGGGCAAAATCAGGTTGCCTTCTGCATATTTCTTCATGTGAATCACACACGGCTGATCCAAGATATCGTCTCCTAGCTGACCCTTCCCCTTCTTGGGGGCATACTGAGCTTTGGCCTTGCCCTTGTTTTTCGACTGAGTCACCAGTGCTGCGGCCTCTGCCGGAACTAGGTCTTCAGCCTTCTGCTTTTGTTTCCTATTGTTACCGCCGCCAGACTCATTGGCAACCGCTTTTCCTTTGCCGCTACGGAGGCGGCCTTCTTCCTCGCCATTGGCATAGTGAGTGGCAATTTCCATCATCTTGCCGAGTGAAATGTCACCAGTGTGCCCGAACTTCGAATACAACTCTCTGTATCTCACACCGGCCTTGAAGGCACAAACAGCCTGGTGTTCCGACACATTTTCCACCGTATGATGCAGGGTGGACCATCGCTGAATATAGGTTCCTAAGGTTTCGTTGGGCTTCTGGACGCAGTGCTGTAAGTCGACCAGACCTACGGGGCACTTGCAAGTGCCCTCGAAGGTCCGGACAAACACTCGGGCAAGATCTTCCCAACAATGTATGCTATAAGGAGCCAAACGATTCAACGAAGATCGAGCTGGTCCATCCAACATAAGAGGCAGGTGCTTTATTGCGACATTGTCATTCCCGTCGCCAATCTGCACAGCCACTCGGTAATCATCAAGCCATGTCTCTAGTTTTGTTTCACCAGAAAACTTTCTGATCCCCACCGCCATTCTGAAGTTGGGGGGAATCTCCACAGAGCGTATAGCTCTGCTAAAACACTCTAGACCAGACACTACAGTTGAGCTACCACTCGGGACATCTCTGTCGTGTCCTTCTCTATAGGCTCTGCTCTTGTCAATGTGCTTCTGAAGAAGGTACGCGCGGGCATCAAAGTCCGCGTCCTGCTTGTCACCAAAGGAGTGCCTGTCGTCCTGGCGTCGGAGCGCATACGGACTCCGCGGAGGAGTGGGCACTCGATGGTGGTCTTCGCGGTGGTGCTGATATCTGTCTTTCCCTTCACGATAACCGTCGCCTCAACGACGCAAGGGCGACCCAGGACTATGTGCCGAATAAACGGTCTCTACCTTGGGTGAATTGCTGTGTATCTTGTGACGAGACTGAGAAACTGCTGAATTCTGGCATTGTGCTGCATCTAATAGTGCTCTGATCTGCAATAGCCCTCGACCAGCTTCTGACCGGGAAGGCTGAATGGAATCTGCTATCCTAGCAGCAACAACAACATTAAGCACGGGGGTTCGGTATACCTCGACGCCATTGTGAGATCCAGTGGGGAACAGCTGTCGCTGACGTCGACTGGGGCGCGGCGGGCGTGGACGGGTGCGCTCGTCGATCTCTGCCTGGAGCTCTTCCAGACGAACGCGCGCGGCCTCCAAAGCTCGGGCCTCGGCGGTCGGGTCGACGATGGGGGTATGAAGGACCTTCTCATCGCGACGCGATTGCACGTTTGATGGGCCACCAGCCTCGTGCTCGCCACGACCAAAACCAGACGGTGAGCTCTGATGCGAGCCCGCCATCAAGACCTCCATTGTGGGATCATAGCTCTCGCACCCGGAAGGCACGTTGGACAGATCGGAAACCGACTCGAACACACCATGAAGGGACTCGATAGGTTCGAGTGCTGCAACCTGCGAAGAAGCTTGACGCGCCGCTGCGTGTTCGACCCACCGCTGGAGTCGTGAGCGGCCAGACCGCTTGCGACCGCGAATGGCGACAGGAGCTGATGCGTAAGGGATCGACGGCTGACGCAGCAACACGCCGCACGGACTCGCGCGGAAATACGCGGCCCCGTGAACCGGGAGCGCCTCGACATCGAGAGGCGCCTCCTAGAGCCATGCCAAATCGTCGGCGATGAAAGTGAGCGCTCCAAAACGGATCTCGTGGCCCAGAGCAAAAACATCGCCGAAAGACATGTTGAAAGATGAAAAACGCAACCCCGTCGGAAGTCGCTTAGATGCCTACCCTATGGTGGGCACCAACTGTCGTGGGAATGAGCCTGACAGTAGATGGTAGGGGTATGAATGGAGAGGGCAGAGTCCTAGCTACGGTGAGGGTGTACACACAGATGTATGAGTTCAGGCCCCTCTCGTCGAGGTAACAGCTCTACGTCTCAGTGCTCGGGAGCTTTATGTCGAGTGGAATGTAGAGATTACAATAGTTTTCTTAACCCTTGTGCAGGAGGGGAGGGGCGGCTTATATAGAGTTCGCTGCCCCTCATAATGGCCCCGCATCAATAGGTTTGGTCATGGGGTGTAAAGTCTGCCATTACAGGTAACGTACGTAGTAAAAGCTATTAAGGGTCATTAAGCCAACGTCTGCCCGTTGGGCTCTTGATGATGGCTCCTGGTCTTCTGGTGTCCAGTGAAGCGAGGTCCGTTGAGTGACACGCGACTGCCGAGTGAGAGCGGGAGTCTCTGAGTGGATTACTGTCGAGTGACTTTGAACGTCTCCAGGGATCCACTCGGAAGTTCATGCTTGATCTTCAAGTCCTCCCATGTGGTGTCCTTAGGTAGGGTATGTAGGCCTTGCCTAGGACCCTACCCCAGGCACATATCCTCATCAGGCCCCACAAGTAGCTCCCCTCCGGTGGTTCTTTGCTCTAATGTTGCTTATTTCCTCCTGAGAAAATCACAAAAAAGTTTTGGGCGATTTCGGGAAATTTCATTTTCTGCACAAAAAACAACACCATGGTAATTCTGCTAAAAACAATGTCAGTCTAGGTTAGTTCTATATAAATCATATAAAGTGCATCAAAACCACATAAAAGTATTGTAAAGATAGGAAAATATGCCTTGAATACTTCATAAATTATCGATACGTTGGAGACTTATCAGTATGCTCACTGAGAAATGATTAATTAACAAACATCAACATAGTAATATTTATTGGGACAAGCAACAGAATCATCAATATTTCAAAGTATATGATCATAAAAGAATATTTTCCCTCATTAATACTAATGTCAAGCACCACAGTGTGCAAGTCTGGCTATTGGATTGTACTTTTTCAATGTACATCAACTTTTTATTCTTCACGCAATACATGAGCATGTACTATGTACATCGCATAAAGGTGGAATACAATATGGTGGTAGATATCAAAGGGTTAAAAAGTGGAGAATATAGTCTCACATCAACTAGGCGTATCGACGTGTAGTAGATATGCCCATCGATAGATGTCAATGCAAGGAGTAGGGATGGCCATGCAAATGATGCACTAGAGCCATAAGTGTAAGAATGCTCAACTGAAGCTAAGTGGGGTGTGCATCCAACTTGCTTGCTCATGAAGACCTCATGCACTTAAGGAAGCCCGTCATTGGAATATACGAGCCAAGTTTATAATAATGAAAAAGTAATTCACAGTAGCATATTAAATTGGCATAACATAAGACTCTCTATATGAAGAACAATGTGCCACTTTGAGGCACAAATGTGGTAAAGGATAGTAGCAAAGTCCCTTCTCTCTTTTTCTCTCATTCATGTTTTATTTATTTACGGTCGGCTCATTTGGCCTCCCCCATTTTTACTTCCTCATGGGGACAATGCTCTAATAATGATGATCATCACACTTCTATTTACTTACAACTCAATGTGAAACTTCAATATGAAGAACTATGAAGCAATATAACTCAATATGAATGCATCTTTTAGTGTACCCAGATGTGCAATGATCTAGCATGACATGTATCAAAAATATGATGAACGCTGGCTTTGCCACAAATACTATGTCAGCTCTGTATGATCATGCAAAGCGATATGATGATGAATGAACTAGTCATATGACGTAACAATGTAATTTGCATGGGAATATATCTTGGAATGGCTATGGAAATGCCAAAATATTTAGGTATGGTGGCTGTTTTGAGGAAGATACAATGATGCTTATGTGTGATAGAGTGCATCATGTCACAGGGTTTGGATGCACCCACGAAGTTTGCACCTATCCTCAACGTGAGAATTGGCAAGGCATTGTATCGAAGAGGCTAGCAAAATATGAGGTGGCGAGATTGCATATGTCCATGGGTTCACATTAGTCATGAAGAACTCATATACTTATTTCAAAGTTTTATTAGTTTTATCTCAAATCAAAGCACTACTCTCATGCCCCTGGGGAGGTGGTTGGGAGGAGTTAACCATCGCGTGCTTCCGCCACGAAACAACACTACGATTTTAACGACGAATTGTAATGCTCACACATCCCCGCCATGCCTTCTTAATATTTAGATAAACAATAAATTAACACCTATTAATACCAACACTTCTACAAATCAACAATGGTGCACTCACACCTTTTTCATATTACCACATCAATATCATTAACTCACAATTTCTCTTTTATATGATACATGATGGTTTTGATTATCACTCACTGAATACCTATTATTTTTAGAGTAGTCTTATGACCCATGAAAATTACCATCACTATTTATTAAATCTAAAACAAATATAAGTGAATAAGAAGGGTGCAATTATTTCTACAAAATCTGTATGCCACCGTGCTCAAAAAGATATAAGTGGAGTACTAGAGCAACTTCTAAGATCAAAAGATATAAGTGAAGCACATAGAGTACTCTAACAAATTATGATGAAGGTGTGTATCTCTCAAATAGGTGTGTGCAGAAAATTATGTTTGTGTAGAACTAAAATAAAATCAAACAAAAGAAAATGATGCTCCCAGAAAAACTCATATCATGTGACGAATAAAAATATAGCTCCAAGTGACATAGCGATGGATTGAGACGAAAGAGGGGATGCCTTCCGGGGAATCCCCAAGCTTACATGCTTGAGTATTACTATAATATTACCTTGGGGTGCCTTGGGAATCCCCAAGCTTAGGATGTTGCTGCTCCTTATTCCTTTGTTCATCGTGATAGCACCCAAAACTTGAAAACTTCAATCACACAAAACTCCACAAAACTTCGTGAGATCCGTTAGTATAAGAAGCATATCAAATACTTTAGGTGCTGTTATAAATTTATTCATATTTAATTATTGCATAATAGTTACTTTATTCTAACTTCTTCATGGCTTATACCCCCGATACAATCCATAGCATCATCAAAACAAGCAAACTTTGCAAGCAAAAACAAAATATGTCTAAACCGGAACACTTTGTATGGATTTGTAAAAAAACTATACTTATATAGCTCTAATAATTCGTAAAAATTAGGAAAACCTTAAGAATTTTCATAGAAATACTTTGTAAAAAAATAGATCAAAAAGACGTTCCAGTAAAATCAAAGAAATTCTACACTTGACGTTAAAGTTTTTGTTTTTGCACCACATCAATTCTACTCATCTTGTGAGTCATCCCAAAGGATTTAGTTGGCACAAACACTAATTTAAACATAAACGCAATCATTATAGAGTCAATAATACTTTTATGACCCCAAAACATAAAGTAAAAAGTAAAAATAAAGATAAATATTGGGTTGCCTGCCATCAAGCGTTATCGTTTTATGCCCCCAGCTAGCATAATGCATAGTTTCAAGTATTGGACCCCTTCATGTCTTTCAAAACTAGATCTTCCAATATATTTCTTAATAAGTCACCCTTCTCAAAAATATTTGAAGAGTACAAGTGTTCAAAAGGGTTTACAAAATCATTACTACCATCATCCTCATCATAAGGGTCCTCATAAAGAACATGGATTTCATCACTAATAGGTTCCCTAATAGTATTTTCATGACAATCTTTACTAGACCCTTAATTAATTCCTTTATAAATCCATCCAAATTTAACACTAGTGTGTAGGAATAGGGATTGCGTTAATTCTTCAGGAAGAACATTCCTTCTCATATTCCCCTCAAATCCTTCATGGTCATCAGATTCCAACCTACGCATGGCATCTCTATTATGAAGGATCACTTATGTGGGGGATGCTTCATTCCATAGGATGAAAAAATATCTTTTGCTTCGCGCACAATATAATCAAAATCATGCATAAGGATATTGATAGCAATTTGCTTAATCTCAGGATCATGTAAGCTAGGAAGTACCAAAAATATCTTTGGAATCATATTAACCGCCATAAAAAACCACAATAAGCAACACAACAAGCAGAGACATAAAAGGGTTCTTAAATAGGAATTTTAGTTTTATTTGACACCTCTGGCTAAAACAAAACTAACCAAAGAGGTTCTCCTGGATATGGATCAACGAGGTTTCAAAAAGGTGGAAATGGAGGGATTGATGATCCTCTGAGGATTCTACAGTCTATGTTTTCATAAAAAGGAGTGAATGCACCTATTAAATAGGGCATGATTTTTGAAGAAGTTAGAAAGTGGTTTCATTTTATTTGGAGTTGGGAGGATTTTCCTATGAATTTACTGAGATGAATTAAATGGAAAATGGGGCCTTTCATTTGATCCATCAAAAACAAAGCATGGGAAAATTATTAACCATGGATAGATAAATAAACCAATATTTTTGGAACATCTAGGAATTCGAATTACCCTATTTGGAGTTAATTTAGAGGTTCTAGGGATTTTGCAAAGTGGGATTTCTATAGTTGAAATTTGAATTTGCATATGAACAATGCAAAAACTAGTGGCGAAAACATATGAAAGTTAGATCATTAAATAGGTTGGAATTTTAGGATAATATAGAAAATTTATCGTCGTTTTCTGACGACAGATGCCATAGGGTGGCTTATCGTAGGTGGTTGGGGCTGGAGGACGTCGACGGGCTCCAGATGCGAGATTGGGCACAAGCGGTGCTGACACACGGTGTACCCAGGTTTAGGGCCCTCCAAGGGAGGTAACAACCTAGTCCTGCTTGGTTTAGTTGGATAGATGGGTATGTGTACAAGGGTGCTCCTGGAGCCGTGTCTAGAGGAGGAAGAAGGAGCAGTGGCTCGTCTTCCTTCGCCACTGGAGGGGTTTTGAGAGTTCTGTGGGTGCGTGAGAGTGATCGTCCGTCCCCGTTGCATGGGAGGTTTGGGGGGTTTTATAGGCCAACCCCCCAGATGTACAATGTTCAGTCTCTCCGGCTGGCAGTCTCTCCGGCTGGCCAGGGGATCCCACCCTTTGCACCGTCTCATCGTCTATGGGGTGCACCGGCTAAGCAGTCCTATCTCCCGCTGGGGCTCGTCAGCCGGCTCTGCGATTGGCCCTCGCCCACCTACCACGGCACGGGTCGCCCGGGAGGCGTCGTCTAGCGCTAGCCGGCCGAGGTCTCCGGTACGACCGTCGGTACTATAGCCATGCCGAGGCAGGTAATCGAGTGGGCGATGGCGTGCCATCACTGTTTCTTCGCTCGGTCACGCTCTCCGAGGTCAGCGGCCCAGACGACTGGACTATAGCCATGCGCTTCGGCGCGTCAGCGAACAATGTGGCCACAGGGCCGTCCGTCGTGGTGGTCAAGTCACGTCATTGTACCAGCGTGTAGATGGACGGGACATTGCTTGTCCATCCCAGGGTCAACGGAGGAGGCGGCCCAGAGGCAGCAGGCCGCGCCCAGCCAGCCGGGGGTCGAGCCGGCTCCTTGACCAGCCGTCTGTGGCGCCAGCCGATAGCAGCGCGGGCCGACCGTCCTCCAACCGGGCATGTCCAGCCGGCCACGTGGTTTTTCTTCGAAATGCAAAGCGGAGGAACCTAGTGCTTTGGCCTACCCAGGGGTAATAACCCCGTCAGTAGTCCCCAAAGCTGACGGGGGTCTGCGTCCGGCAGACGGAGGGGAGCCGACGGCTTACCCCCAATGATGCCCGCCTCCGGTTCAAAGCCGAAGGGACAGCCGGGTCGGTCGTTGGTCCCGACGCCTCGCGCCATGTGGAGAGTAATGATGCAATAGGCCCCACGCACGCAGGGGAGACGGGACACTAGCCTGGGCCTAGCCCGCTAGGTCCTGGACATAACCAGGTAGGCCTCGGGGCGCAGGCCGGGATCCTCTGCGCCTCAAAGCGGCCATTATGGCCCAGGGCCACCCACGCACGCGGAGTTTCCGGGGGAGTGGGCGCAGTTAATTCCACGTCCCCCGGTCATGGCCTCTCTTATAAAAGGAGTGGAAAGGCAGGGGCGGTGATATCCGCATCTCGCTCGCCCCCTTGCTGCCCGTCTTCCTTGCTTCTCTGCCTTCCTCGCGCGACACCGCGCCCGAAACCGCGACCGCGCCCGCATGCCACACCATCGCCGCGATGGCCGATGGACACAGCGGGAGCTAGGCTGGCTCCATCATGGTCGAGGCGAATATCGCCAAGCTCCGGCGCGCGCGCATGCTACCGCCGGAGGAGCGGGTGATTGCATGCGTACCGGGCAACGAGATGGCGCCGGAGCCACAGCCGGGGGAACACGTTGTGTGCGTCTGGCATTTCTCCCGTGGCTTCGGGCTCCCGGTGAGCCTTTTCTTTCTCCAACTTCTTGATACCTTCGATCTCCAGCTGCATCATCTTGTCCCCAATGCCATCTTGTACCTCGCCGCGTTCATGACACAATGCGAGGATTATCTCGGCATTCTCCCATTTATCGATTTATTCAACGCTCTCTTTTATCTTAAGCCATTGAAAAGCGACACCTACGGGGGCACGATGGTGTGCTGCCGTGGCGTCGCGTGCTTCCCACCTCTTTCTCTTATCGACTCCGTCAAGGGGTGGCACCGAACGTTCTTCTACGTGAAGAACGCCGACCCTAAAACGGACTAAATCCGGCTGCCGCCGTTTGTCAACATCCAGTCCACCTAGCTGAACTGGCTGGGGTCTACTCCGCACGGCGTGGCCCTGGAAGAGCTCAGCCGGCTCACGCAGATGAAGAGCTCCAAGGGGCTAGTTGCCGCTGACCTAGTGGCAACTTTCATCTCGCGCCGGGTGTTTCCCCTCCAACTGAGGCCGCACTAGATCTGCGACATGTCCGGCCGGCGCGACCCCTGCCGGCTCTCCACCGTCGAACTGACGCCAGCGCAGGTGGCGAAACGGGTGAACGCCCTTACGACGTTCAAGTTGAAGCCCGCGTCGTGGTCCTTTGGCATGGAGCCATACGACCGCACCAACCGTCCCCTGGTAAGTCTTACGTCGAGGCGATTTTTCCTTCGTTTGATACTTCCCACCTGGCAGCTGGCTGGAGAACTTACTTTGACATGCTCACCGTAGCTGCTGGTCCGACAGAATACACCGGACGGCCTGCACCCTTAAATCTTTGAGGCAGTGCGTGAGAACTCCGACTCCGAAGACTACGAAATGGGAGGCCCCCCACAGGAGGGGGTGTACTCCTCGGGAGGAGTCGACAAGTCGGCAGACCCGTGAGCCGGCGCCCCCAGCGGAGCCGGAGGGTCCGGCGCGACCCGGGAGCCCAGCGGAGCGGGTGAGTTCCCTCTTGCCCCTACTATCAGGGATTGGACGGATGACGACGATGACGATGACTTAACGATTCTGAACGAGCCTCCTCACTCATAGCGCCAGGGTTAGAGGAGCGAGGAGCGACCGACTCAAGCCCCAGCGGCCGGAGCAGCCGGCTTGGCGTAGAGGCCGGCCAGGGGGAGCCAGCGGCCCTGCCACTAGTCTCGAAGCGGGTGAAGGTGGACACGTGGAAGCCGCCGCCGCGCGCCAAGCAGGCCTTGCCCCTCGTCATTGGGTAAGTCTTTTTCTCACGTAAGTTTGCCTTCCGGGTTGCGAGCCGGTTAATAACCGGTCCTTGGCGCTGCAGTGACCCCATCGAGCTCCACGAGGAGGAGCCGGCGGGAGATCTGACGTAAGCCGCCAGCCGGCTGGCCTGCGAGCATGCGGCAACCCAGTGCGAGTAGAAGAGGAGGCTCGCGGAGCTACGAGCCTTCAAGTCCGGGACACGAGGAGGGGCCTCGCATTTCGGGACCTCGAGTAGCTGGAGGCGGAGGAGGTCGGCGGATCCCTCGCAGGCGTCGGACTCGGTAGCAGAATCGACCCACATGTCGAGGCCTCCATCGAGCGAGCCGTGAGGGGCGGCCATGGATCGGCCAGCGCCTCCGTCCGCACAGGAGCGGCCCAAGTGGGGGCAACGACGACAGAGCCGACTCCCGAGGCGGCCTGGCCCGAGGTGCCGGAGGTGACCCCGCCTGTGGCCAAGCCAGCCCGGGTCGAGGTGCCGGAGGCCCCGGTGGCCCCAGAGGCGGCACCAGAGGTGGTGGCCACGGAGGTGGAGGTGCCCTGTGTCGCGATCGTCGCTCCAGAGCGACAGGAATTGGAGGCGGCTACGACACTAGGTAGAGGGCCAGTGGGAAGTGACTCCCGGACCCTTGCTGCCATCAACCCGCTCTCGGCGGCTGGCGCCGCGGCAAGCCTGGGTTGTAGTGGCAGCCGGGCTCAGAGGACCCTGTGATCGATGCAGGAGGTGCTCCGAGACTGGGAGGCACTGGCGCATGTGCCAGCCCTGCCCGCTCCCCAGGCGGGTGGCCCGGTCCCCTCCTTCGGGGACTTGGGGAGGATCCTGGATCGGTGCCGGCAAGAGCTGGCTCGGTTCGGAGAGGCGGCAGACGCCGTCCTCCAGCGTGCAGAGGTAAGCCCGGTTGCTTTGACTTAGAGTTTTCAGTGGGGGCGCGTGAGCGCACCCACTGGGTGTAGCCCCCGAGATGCGGGCCGGCTGGCCAGATGACGGGCAGCCAGTCTGGATCTCTTTTGAGCATGTCTTGATATTTGCCTCTTTGCGACAAGAGGGAGCCTCCTTGCGGCAGAAGCTGTTCGAGGAGGCGGTCGCAATGCACCACCACAGCAAATATAGCTTCTACTGCCTGGAGGAGGAGTTGGCGCGCATGCAAGGTTAGTTGAGCTTCGCATGAGGGGCACATAACCCCCGAGAGCCGGCTGACGCCTGTCGTGTTGGGACCCCGATCCTAAGCCATAAGAATCCAGCATGTAACACATCACATCACTTTGCGGTCTCACGCACGGTTATCTCCACGGCTGCCACCTTACCTGGGTCGGGACCGTTTGCGTCTTTTGACTCACGTATGTGAAAGCGTTGCTAGCATTCAAATGTCAAAGAACCCGGGCCGACATGACTAGTCATAGAACCCAAGTAGCACATCCATACAGGGACAGACATACGTAACCCAGCAATGTAGGTGTCGATCTCTAGCGTGTGTAGACGAGTCATAGCAAGCTACAAGGACTCCATTACGCCGTGGGACATAAATGTCATCACTGCACGTAGACGAGTCGTAGTAGGCTACAGGGACTCCATTACACTGAGAGACATTTCCCCAAAGGGACAGACACAGCAGCAAAGAAGGATACATGCCGGTCAACCAATGTGTCCGGAGCAGTAGCAAGCTACCAAGGCTCGATGGAAGCACAAATAGGCAGTTCCCCGTAAAGAGTACTACTAAAGGCACACAACTAGGTGTCGGATCCCATACATACCATTGCACGTCACACGTACGCACGACATGCCCAGTATGCATAGATACAACTATGGCATCACAACATAACCATACAACATTACAACATTTATTTAGAAGGCTCGGAAGAGCCAATACAATAGATGTTACAAATAGAGGTCACAAGACCCTACATACAGAGCATTCAAACAAGCAAGCGGAAGTTAAACATGGCTGGGTACAGACATCTACAAAAGTGGCTAGAGGAGCCTGAAAAGCTACAACAACCCTACCAAAGGAACCAGACATCTGTCTGGGATTCCCAAGCTAATCCGGTCAACATCGAACTTCACGTCGTAAATACCACTAATGAGACTGACGTCTCCTCTGCAAAACATAAATTATGCAAATGTGAGTACAAGAGTCCTCAGCAAGACTTACATCAGAACTAACTACATATGCATCAGTATCAATGAAGGGGGTTGTGGAGTTTATTGCAGCAAGCCAGCTTTGACTCTTAGCTAACCTATACTACGACTACAAGTACTTTCTCTGAGGTGGGGTAGCACACACGAGTCCACATATTCACCAATCAATACACCACTATGGATCCACTTCCGTCTCCCTGCGAGAAGGCCATCCATAGCACTCACGCTTATCTTGCGTATTTTAGAGTATCCACCTTCAGTTGTCTATGAACCACATAAGTTCTCCAAGTAGTCCATATCCGAGGACGCAGCTATTCGAACAGATTATTTCACCCTGCAGGGGTATACTTCTTTACACACGCTCTCGTCACTTAGCACCATATGCACGTCATGCGTCTCAGCGACCTTCAAGCGGAAGCACTGGCATGGGCGTCGGCCACGACCATCAACCACACAAGACCCTAGTCCAGGTTTATCGCCTATCCAAGGTTGAACCCACACGGAAGTCCGGTCGAAGTTTCTGCTACGGCCTCAAATTATGTGCGCAGGGTTCCCAAGCCCACCGTTCGGGTGCCAGTTGGTACACCATGACACTGTGTCTGTACTGCATCATAGTCCACCCCATCGGGCAGCACTATACACGGCCGCCAACATTTTCCCTACAAACGCCAGAAACTAGTTGCAACTCCTGGACAGAGGTCTAGGCGATTAATAAGTCGAGAGGGGTCGAGTTACCAGAGCCCAATGTGTGGTAGTATCTTGTCTTGGATAACATACACAAAACTTAGTTCTTAAAGACGTTCCCAATGAGACAACCCGCCATGTACTCCTACATGACCTCTCATCGCTACCTTTACCAAATCCTATTCACACTGTTAACTTCCACTCAGTAGTACATGTATACTGCCATCCCGATCCATCACCCAGATGTATCAGACCTAAGACGACACGACTCTAAGCATAGCAGGCACAACAAGTAAGCACGCATGGATGAGTAAGCACAACAAGGCTCAAGCAGTTTCTACTCATGCTAAGTGGTTTCAACTATTTACTATGGCAAACACAGGTCATGCAAAGGAATGGGTTCAACTACCGATGACATGTAACAGTTGAATCATTGTGGTCCTAATGCAATAAAAGAGAGCAGGAGCGAGAAAGTGGGTTAATATCAACATGCTCAAGGGGGTCTTGCTTGCCTGACAGTCCTGAAGATATACTTCTCTTCAGTAGTGTCAATGTTCACATCGTCGGAACCATCATCTACCGGGGGGAAACAAACACCAGCAAACAGGAAGAAAGAACACATTCAATGCAATGCAACAATCATGATGTATGACATGGCATATTAAGGTACTTAATTAACCTAGAGGACTGGTTAGCCAAATTGGTTGAAGTGGAATCCAAACAAATTTGAATTTCCAACTCCAAATGATATTTCATATATTAGCCTAATCATAAAATGTCCTACTTGATGATGTTACCTTGTTCAAACATGCATGATCATGGCATAAACAGGTTCATTGGATTTCTCTGATCATTTTTCATATATAAATTATTTTCATCTGACTTACAGATTATTGTCTATGATTTTTAGAAGTTTTAAACATTTTCTGTAATTATTAAGCCATTTTCTAATTTGTTTTAAATCCAGAAATAGATACTGCGTCACCATGACGTCAGCATTACGTCAGCAGTCAACAAGGCCAGGTCCAGGTCAAACCTGACCGGTGGAGCCCACTAGTCAGTGACACCGGGTCAGCTCCAGAGGCTGACTGGTGGGGCCAGTCAACCCTGACGTGGCCAGGTCAAAGTTGACCTGTGGGTCCCATATGTCATCCGCAGAGGCTAATCCCCGCGTTGACTACAACTTTGACCAGCTGTGGGGCCCGCTAGTTAGTGTCTGTTAGTTAGTTAACGAAGGGGGTTAGCTCCTAATGACGAGGCCACGTCATCGTCACCGGCCGGCGCTGCCGGCGACCAACAGAGCGGCGGAAGCTCGCCAGAATCGCGGCTCCGACATCCATTCGGGGCGCGAATGGTCAGAATGGATTGCTGGCGAGACGCCGCATCCAACAGGGGCAACGGGAGGTTGCGGGGAGGTCGGGTTCGGGTATGGCGTTGACTATGACGGCGACCGGAGCACGGCAACGGCGAGGTTAGCGGTTAGAGCACGGGGAGGACCGCGAGGAGAGAGGGGAAAGGACGGGGAGGCTCACAGGGAGTCGGACGGCTGGCCAGCTGGCTCGGGGACGACCGGAGCGACGTGAATCGACGACGGCGTCCGGCGACCGAAGGCGGAGAAGATGGGAACGGTCGTCGTCCACGGGGCTTCCCGGCGTGATTCCTCCAGCATGGACGGGCAACTCGACGCGACAGATCTCTTGGACCGGCTAGAGAGGTGATGGGTGGCCGTTGCAACGACGGGGCGAGCAATGGGGACGGTGGCCTTCGGGTCCGGGAGGAGGAGACAAGGGAGAGGGAAGAGAGCGAGGGAGAGAGAGGAGAGGAGAGGAGTCGTCCCGATCCGGACGGCTCTGGGGCCTAATCCCCTCCTCCAGCGAGGCTGGCAGGCAGGAGGCGTGGCACCCTGGCCACGCTCGCCGTGCCTCCCTTCGCCTCTGCCTTCTGGCAGAGGTAGGGGACGACTGGCGATGGCCAGGTGGGCTGGGCCGGTCTGGGCCAGGTAAGCGCCAGGTAGTCCCTTTCCTTCTCTATTTTTTAATTCCTGTTTTCTTTTATTCTGACAATCTTCTTTTAATTTTTGTGAAGCCGAAATACCTAGCACAATGATGCCCAATATTTTATTAAATATAGTCTGGCTATAATCAAATTTTCCACAAAAGGTTTGGGAATTTTTAGACAACTATCATATTTATAATGCTTTATTAATTGATTTCAGGAGCTATCTTATTTTATTTAACTCATCAAAATAGTTGTTAAATTATAGTTCACCCCTGATATGTTGTTGCCAACATTTATCAGAGAGGGGGAACATTTTTGAAAAGCATTTTGAGATCATTGAAAGTTCAATTGTTGGAATTTGGTTTATTTAATGAGGTGCTAGGGTTTGACAATCCCCATTTCAGGTTTCATTTGAATCTAGACATGATGACATGATGCACATCCTGATGTTGATGCAAACAAATACCAAACAAATCTAGGGCTGTGACATGTCGTGTGTTGCAGGTGACCTGGCCACCCTTTGGGAGGAGAAGATCGGGCTTGTCTCCGAGCGGGACCGGCTGGCGCAAGACATCCAGGTGGCCACGCAGGAGAAGGACCGGCTGGCCGCGTTGCTGACAGACGGGGAGGTGGTCCGGGACTGGCTCAAGGCCAAGGCGGCAAAGGAGGTGGCAGCCCGGGAGACGGCCGTCAAGGAGGCGGCTGATGCCGCACAGAGGACTGTCGCCCTCTAAGACTAGGTGACCCGCCTTGAGAGGACGCTCGAGGAGGTCAAGGGTTCCCTCGTCGTGTTGGAGGCAGCCCTAGCGTTGGAGCATAAGGCGGCGCTCAACTTTGCCTTTCGGGTGGACGACGCTATTGAAGGTAAATGCCAGTTTTTCTCTTCCCCAGCCGGTTGCTTTTTCCTTTGCTGGTTCTGGAGTCTCAATTTGCCTTTCTTTTCTTCTCCTCTTCTTTCTTCCAGGGCGCTTCCCGGAAACTCAGCACCGCTCTACGCGTGCCGCTTAGAAGCACCGGGAGTACCATCGGGAGAGTGGTCGCTCCATCGAGGAGGACGCTGCGTGGGACATGGACGAGATCGGGCTCGCCATGAAGATGTGGATGACCCATCTTGAGAGGAGCATGGATCGACTAAAGACAACCGGCGACGAGGTCATTGTCATGCTATGGTCGGGCCGCGGGGGAGCTCCGACGAACCGCGTGGCCCAGTGGCTGGAGCATGCCATCCCCCGCCTCGAAGCCTGGAAGGCGTCGGCCGCCCTAGCCAGGGCGCAGATGGCACTCCGGTTCATCACGTCGTGGTATCGCGGCATGGCTCCGCGCCGGCTGGCCACCATGCGGGACGTGCCGGTCGCCGAGCGGGAGGCTCGTGAGCTGGCTCTATCCACCGGGCCAACGAGCTCACGTCGTACATCGAGCGGACGAGTTCCTGCCGTCCCTTGGCAAGGATGGAGAGCTGTTATCCGAGGACTCCTTCGGCATCCCCCAAGGCCCGGCGGACAATGAGGTTGCCGACGAGATCACCGACTCGAGTGGCGAGACGGTCAAAACCGAGGAGCCCGCCCCGAAGGCCAAGGAGGCTGACCCAAGGCCGAGACCACCTCCGAGGCGAGAGCCGAGCCTCCTAGCGATGCGTCGGCTGGGGGCACGCCGGCTGTCGACGCGCCGGTGGCCTGAGCCCGGGGCCTTTTTTATCTTTCTCTTTCTTTCCTGCAAGCTAGGCTTGAATCCACCCACTGGGGGTGTTTATGTAATGAACCATGCTGGCCATGGGCCGCTTTTGTCTTAACCTTCGTGCTATGACTGTCTAGTGTGTTTGCCTTCTTGCTCATGCTGACTCGTCCTTATCCTTTTTTGCCCACTTGACTCTTCTTGGTTCATCTCCTTTTCCCCTTTGGTTTCGTCCCTGCTAGCCCGCCAGCCGGGAGCCGCTCTGTAGCTGGGTCGGGGCGTCCGCCTCAAGGGAGCCGGTTCAGAACTTAGGAGTCGCGACGGCCTTTCGGGATAAGTAGAGTGGTAGAGGCGCGACAATGGTCCGGCTGGGCCTAGCCGGGGTCTCCTTTTGTTTGACCTTTCGTGTGAGCCAAACCTTGCCACCCCAGGGCCCCGTCAGCCAGATAGCCGGGACTCGGTTCTGTAGCTGGTAGGGGTAGGGGGGGGGGTTTGCCGGCTCACATTACTTAGCCACTTTTTGGGAGAATCATCCTAGGTCCAGCCGGCCAGCCCCTAGGCCTGGGAGCCCGGTCAGGGAGCCGGTGAGCGGGGAAAACTTGGAAGGAAACGAAACACGGTGCGCCCCTAGAGCCGGCCTGGGGCACCCATTGCATTCATAAGACCAAAAGGGTGGGGATACATACATACATTGGTTTTGTTTCAGCAGTAAAAAAGGCGCAGGTGCGCCACGTTCCATGGGCACTCCATCTCCTCACCGGAGGCATCTCTTTTACGCTTCTGCGGCTTTTGGGTGTCTATTAGGTAGTATGCATTGTTGTGCAGCGCCTTGCTGATGATGAATGGGCCCTCCCATGGGAAGGACAGCTTGTGTTCTCCAGCTGTCCGCTGGATACGTCTAAGGACCAGGTCCCCTTCGCGAAAGGAGAGTGACCGGATCCGCTTGCTATGGTAATGCCGGAGCTTCTGCTGGTAGATTGCCTTCTGGCTCAAGGCCAGTTCGCGAGCTTCCTCGAGTAGGTCGACACCATCTTCTCGTGCCTCCTTTGCGTCATTCTCCGTGTATAGGGCGACCCAAGGCGAATTGAACTCGATGTCGGTAGGATGATTGCCTCGGACCCGTATAAAAGGAAGAAGGGAGTGTAGCCGGTTGAACGGTTCGTGGTGGTCCTGAGACTCCAAAGGAAGGCCAGCACCTCATCGATCCAGCAGCTGTCCGACCTTACCAGGGGCATCACGAGCCGAGGCTTGATGCCGGACAGGATGAGTCCGTTTGCCCTCTCGACCTGGCCGTTTGACTGCGGATGAGCGATGAAGGCCAGGTCGAACCGGATTCCTTGCTTGAAGCAGAAATGCATGAGTGTGCCCTTGGCGAAGTTCGTGCCGTTGTCGGTGATGATGCTATGGGGAACGCCATAGCGCACCATGATGTCGTCGATGAACCGGACGGCCATGGGGCCGTCCAGCTTCTTGATTGGCCACGCCTCGATGCACTTGGTGAATTTGTCGATAGCCACCAGCAAGTGCGTCATGCCGCCTCGAGCGGTCTTGAATGGGCCCACCATGTCAAGCCCCCAAACGGTGAAGGGCCACGAGAGGGGGATGGTTTGGATGGCTGTTGCCGACAGGTGGCTCTGCGTGCTGAAGCATTGGCAGCCTTCGCACTCGTCGACCAACTTCTTGGCCGCCTCAAGAGCAGTCAGCCAGAAGAAACCATGGCGGAACACCTTGGCCACCAAGGTCCTGGAGGCGGCATGGTGCCCGCACTCACCCTGGTGGATGTCGACGAGGATCTCCAGACCCTTTTCCGGCTGGACGCATCGCTGGAAGACGCCGATGGTGCTGCGGTGGACGAGCTCGTTGTTGATGATGCATACGCCGTGGCCTGGCGTTGGATTTGCCTCGCCAAAGCCTCGTCCGGGGGCAGCTCGCCTCGTAGAAGAAACGCCAGGATGGGTTGGGCCCATGAGGGGGCCGCAACGTGGGGCGGCTCGGGAGCCCCTGGGACTGGATGACCAGCCCCAAGAGCGGCTCGCCAGCCTCCGAGACCGGATCGCTAGCCCTTGGGACCAGCTTGGGGGCCCCCGGGACTGGATGATCAGTCCTCGGGACCGGCTGGTCGATGATCATCATGACAGTCACGTTATTGGAGCCGGCTTCCTCGGACGCTGTTGGCTTGGTTGGTGCTGGCGAGGCGGACGATGGTTCGGGAGCCGGTGGAGAAGGTACCGGAGAGGTGGTCGGGGCCGTTGATGGGCTGGCGGCGCCCGCTGGCGTGATGATTGACTCTGATTCTGAGGAAGGCTTGATCGATGGCTTGAGCAGCTGCTCGAGGGAGACACCGGCTGGGATGGCCTACCGGGTGGAGCCGATCTTTGCTAGCGCGTTCGCTGCCTTGTTGTCCGCCCGTGGGACGTGATGAAACTCACAACCCTCGAAGGAGCCGGTGAGCTGCTGTACAAGGAAGCGATAGCTGGCCATGTTGGCGTCCCTGACATCCCATTCGCCAGAGAGTTGCTGCACCAGATGCCGAAGCAGAGGATGTGCCTGATGCCGATCTCCTTGGCGAGCCGGAGGCCATGGACGATGGCCTCATACTCGACCACGTTGTTGGAGGCGGCAAAGTGGATCTGGAGGGCGTATTTGAGCTGGTCACCCTTTGGGGAGGAGAGGACTATGCCGACACCTAGGCCGGTCCTCATTTTCGAGTCGTCGAAATGCATGCGCCAATGCATGGAGTCTGGGGAGGCGGCACGAACTCCGTCTCCGCCCAGTCCACGAGGAAGTCAGTCAAGGCTTGTGACTTGATGATGGTTCTTGGCTCGTACCGGGTCTCGTGATTGGCAAGGGCGATGACCCATTTGGCCATCCGGCTGGTGGAGTCCCGGCTGCTCATGATTTCGCTGAGCGGGGCCGTGCTCACCACGGTGATGGCATGTTCTTATAAGTACTGCTTGACCTTTTTGGCGGCGAAGTACATGTCGTTGCACATCTTCTTGTAGTGGGGGTAGTTCTGCTTGGATGAGGAGAGGACCTCCCAGAGGTCGTCGAGGAGGCTGAAGTGTTTTTTGGTTTTGACGACGATGTCATCGACGTAGACGTGGATATTCCTGCCTATCTGAGGCAGGAGGCACTTCTGCATGCACCATTGGAAGGTGGCGCATGCATTCTTCAGGCCGAAGGACATGGTGATGTAGCAGTAGGCTCCAAGGGGCGTGATGAAAGAGGTCTTGAGCCGGTCTTCTGGGTCCAGCTTGATCTGGTGGTAGCTGGAGTAGGCGTCCAGGAATGACATCAAATCACAGCCGACTGTGGAGTCGACGACTTGATTGATCCGCGGCAGAGCGAATGCGTCCTTGGGACATGCCTTGTTCACGCTAGTGTAGTCGATGCACATGCGCCATGTCTTGTTCTTCTTTATCACTAAGACTGTGCTGGCCAGCCAGTCCGGGTGGAATACTTCCATGATGAACCTGACTGTGAGCAGTCGGGCGATCTCTGTGCCTATAGTACGTCGCTTCTCCTCGAAGAAGCGGCACAGGGGTTGCTTGACCGGCTTGATGTCCATCGGGACGTGTAGTTTGTGCTCGGTGAACTTCCTCGGAACACCCGACATGTCCTTGGGGGACCATGCGAAGATGTCCCGATTCTCATGGAGGAAGTCGATGAGCTCGCCTTCCTATTTGCTATTGAGGCGGGAACCAATGGTGACGCACTGAGACGGGTTGTCTGGGTCCAGCGGTATTTGCTTGGTGTCTTTGGACGGCTGGAAGGAGGCCTCGCCAACGGATTGCGAGGGAGGAGTCGGCACGGCCGATTGACTGGCAGCAAGGGCCACGAGCCGGTCGAGCTGCCATTTCTCCTTGGCGATCTACAGGGCCTCATCCAACCGTCTGCCGTCTCGAGCGCACTCGAGTGACATCTTGTAGTCACCCGCCATGGTGATGATTCCCTTGCGGCCTGGCATCTTGAGCTTAAGGTAGGCGTAATGGGGGACCGCCATGAAGCTGACAAGGGTCGGCCAACCCAACAGCACGTGGTAGGGACTTGCGAGGTCCACGACCTCGAACAGCACCGGCTCGCGGCGGAAGTGGTCGGGTCCACCGAAGAGGACGTCGAGCGTGATCTTGCCGACAGGGGAGCAGAACTACCCAGGCACAATGCCGTGGAAGACCGTCCAGCTCGCCTGTAGGTCTTCTATCTTTAGCCCTAGCTTGTGCATAGTGTCGAGGTAGAGGATGTTGATGTTGCTGCCACCATCTATTAGCACCCGCGAGAAGTGGCAAGTTCGTTCCTTGGTGGCAATGGTGGGGCCGACAACCAAGGCTTAGCTGCTAGGGTTCGGCATCACAATGGGGTGATCGGCCTGGCTCCAAGTGACCGACTTCTCCGACTAGTGCATGAACTGGGGAGTCGGTGGCATGGTGGCGTTCACCTCATGACGGAGCTGGCATTGAGCATGTTTTCCCGTCTCTTCACTAGTGAAGACGATGTAACAACCGTCTTGGTTGGGGAACTGGTTGATCAAACGACCATCATCTTGGGCCGTAGCCGGAGCCGACGCCAGGGTGGCAGCTTGGGCCGGGGCCGGCTCGCGGGCTGCCGGCACGGGAGGAGCCGGAAGGCCGCCCCCCCGGGCCAATTGCTGTGAGAAGTTGCACTGCCGGAGTGTGTGCATAGAGGGTTTGGCCCCTTATTTGTTCTTGCAGGGGAGGTCGAGCATTTGCTCAAAGGTGAGATTCGGCTGCCATGCACCCTTGCTGGTATGCTGGCACTGGCTGGAAGGCTGGGCAGCTGGCTCCTGCTCCTCGATGGTATTGACCTGCCGGCTCCTATAGCGTGGGTCCGGCTGGTCGTTCTTGCGCTTGTTGTTTTGCGGCTGCAGGTTGTTGACAGTCGTCCGGGACGTCACCAATGTCGTTGTCGCCTTGGCAGGCGGGGACGCCTTGACCCGGATGGCCGAATCGGCCGTGGCGTACTTGTCCGCCTTGGTCATGAGCTCGGCAAGCGTGGCCAGCTCGGAGCATAGAAGCTTTTGCTTGAGGGGGGTGCCGTCTCGGCTGCCTTCAATGAAGTACTGCACGACTTGTACCTCGTGCACCCCCTCGCAGGATTTGCGAAGCTCGGTCCACCGAATAAGATAGTCACGGAGGGATTCGTCCACCCCCTGAACGCACATGGCGAGTTCGCGGGGGCAGCCTTGCTGCCAGTCAAGTTGCGGACGTGCCGGTGAAGTTGCGGACGAAGGACTCCTTGAAGTCTGTCCAAGTGTTGATACTGCCAGCCGCCAGGCTGTTGAGCCATGTGCGGGCCGAGCCGATCAACATGAGGGGGGCATAGCGAACGGCTACGCGCTTGTTCCCCCTGGCGATGCCGACCGCGGTGGTGTAGTCGATCAGCCATTCCTCGGGCTTGGCAGCCCCATTGTACTTCGGAGTGTCTCGGGGGAGCGTGAAGCCGGTCAAGAACGGCTCATTGTGGATCCGAGGGTCGAAACAGGCCGGACCAATTGAGCCCTCCTCCTTGAGGAGGGCGGACTGCGTGAGGTGGTCGATATGGTTGCGGGCGTCGTTCTCGCTGCGGGGGACACGTGGCCCGATCCGTGCCGAGAGCTCGGGGCGGATGACGGGCGGAGCCGTTTGTTTCCACTTGCGCCATGGGGGCGGAGTGTGCCCGTGGCTGCGCCGTTTGCCGGATGTCGGTGCTTCTTGGTGGCGACCGCTGCGAGGCGGGTCATTGGTGCACCGGCTGCTCGCTCCCTGGTGTCTGCGAGTGCCAGGGGCTGTTTGTTCCGGTCCTGCAGCTGGAGATGCAAGGGGAGCTGGCATGTTGAGCCGGATGACGGCAAGCAGTCCCCATGCCCTCGCGCTCAAGCCGGAGGCCTCCCGTGACGGCGCCGCCCGATGCGAGCAGGCATTGCTGTGCGTTGGCCGCGTAGATGAGCTCCTCGATGTGGCGCTCGTGAGCGGCACGCTCTTCACCCTCTAAGGTGGCCGAATCCGCGTAGGCCACCTTGAGGGCCCGCAAGTTGGCTGCGGGGGTGTCGTAGACATGCATATTGCCACCAAAGATTTCGGCGACCACGCGGCCGCGGTCACGCATGGCCCACGCCGGCTGGGCCCGGTGCGAGCCGGGGTGAGACCATAGGCGGAAGCATGTTCCCGCTGGGCAGCCTTCATGCGGTGCCGCGTGGCCGCGAGGGCGGTGGTGTCCTCGAACATTACGTGATGAGCTGACTCGAGGTCCGCCGTAGCGGCATCAGGGTTTCCCGTAGGGGTGATAGGGGTGCTCAGGCCCTGGAGGGCCGCACCAAGCAGATCGGAGGTGCCGACGCGGGCCGCAGCGGCGGCGGCCGCGATCCGCGCGTGTCTCGAGGAGGTGGAGGAGACAATGACCAACACCCTTACACGACCATGGGAACCACTGGGATGGGTCGTAGCGAGTGCTCCCACGGACATGGGAGAATCGGCTCATACGATCACCTGCCCGAGGTACTCGTCCATGGCCGAAGCCTCGGCGAGGCTGAGCCTACCGAAGCGCTCGGTGAGCTCACCAATATCGACCGTGAGGTTCAAAAAGTTGCCCATAGGGCGTGCCGGAGTAAGCCGCACGAGCCTGTGGTTTCGCTTGGATGTGCGGTGACGGCGGGGAACGGCGAGGGGTCCTGCCCGGAGCTTGAATTCGGCTAGCGCCGTGTACGGCCCCACGATGGGCGCCAACTGTCGTTGTTTTCTCCTGACAGATGCCATAGGGTGGCTTATCGTAGGTGGTTGGGGCCGAAGGACGCCGACAGGCTTCGGGTGCGAGATTGGGCGCAAGCGGTGATGACACATGATGTACCTAGGTTCAGGGCCCTCCGAGGGAGGTAACACCCCTAGTCCTGCTTGGTTTAGTTGGATGGATGGGTATGTGTACAAGGGTGCTCCCAGAGCTATGTCTAGAGGAGGAAGAAGGAGCAGCTGGCTCGTCTTCCTCCGCCACTGGGGTCCATAGGCCGAGCGGTCCTGTCTCCCGCTAGGGCCTGCCAGTCGGCTCTGTGATTTGCCCTCGCCCACCTGCCACGACACGGGTCGCCCGGGAGGCGTCGTCTAGCGCCAGCCGACCGAGGTCTCCGGTACGGCCAGCGGTACTGTAGCTACGCCAAGGTAGGTAATCGAGTGGGTGAGGGCGTGCCAGCACTGTTCCATTGCCTGGTCGCGCTCGCCGAGGTCAGCGGCCCGGACGGCTGGACTGTAGCCATGCGCTTCGGTGCGTCAGCGGCCACTGTGGCCATAGGGCCGCCCGTCGTGGCGGTTAAGTCACGTTGTTGTACCAGTGCGCAGAGGGACGGGACATTGCTTGTCCGTCTCAGGGTCAATGGAGGAGGCGGCCCAGAGGCAGCCGGTGGTGCCCAGCCGGCTGGAGGTCGAGCCGGCTCCTCGACCAGCCGTCCGTGGCGCCAGCCGGTGGCAGCATGGTCCGACCGTCCTCCCGCCCGGCATGTCCATCCGGCCGCGTGGATTTTCTTGAAAATGAAAGGGGAGGACCCAGTGCTTTGGCCTACCCAGGGCTAATAACCCCGTAAAAATTGGTTCACTGCATTTGGACATGTATTTTGGCTTGTGGAATTTTTGGAAGTTCTCCGAAAAGTAATAGGAAAAGTGCCACTGTTGCCTGGAAAAGCTCCAGCAGAGCCGGCCTAGGGAGAGAAATGGCCTAGGGCTCAGCGCAACACCGAGGGAGGGCCATGTCGAAGGCGTATTCCCAGGATACGCCATTGACCGAAGCGTTACACCAACATTTTAACATGATGACTAGGCCCCAATAGTTAGTGGGAGAGAGGGGATGTGGCGATGACTAATAGGTCCCACCTATCATCACCTTCCTCAGAATAGGGAGGAGAGAGGCCTCACCAGTGATGCCGCAATGGATTGATGCGGGGATGGCATCGTTGTGCTCAGGGCGTCGCCTCCCGTCGAATGGTGGCGGAGAGGAGTGCTAGAGAGCTTTCGTTCACCAGTGACGAGAAACTGCGGCGAAGGGCGCCGGGAGGAGCTCGGACCACTTGTGTTGGCCTGCAAAATGGCATGCAAGAGGAGAGGAAATGATCAGGAGGTTGCTATGGTGACGGATCGATAGAATGAAGGGGCAAAGGAGGGTTGTACCGTGCGTTCATTAGAGAGCCGAGGTGAAAGAGCTGCGGCTCAATCTCAACCTCGGGGCGCCCTTGGGTGGGTCTGGATGAGTAGGGTATCGATTGGGAGGAGGAGAGAGGGAAAGGAGAGCAAAGGGAGCTTGGGAGGGCCTTTAAATAGGGTGGCTAAGGCTTGGTCATGAACCGAGCTCATGGCTCCTGCGAAAACGGTGCTGCCGGTCAAGGAAGGGGGCTAGGTGTCCACTGCGGTGGTTGCGAGGGTAGAGCAGGGTGTTGGGAAGGTAGACGGGGAGCGGGGCAGGCTCCAGGTAAGCCCCGTAGATGGAGAGGGAGTGGTGCACTTGGGCGGTGCTCGGGTGGGTCCGCCAGGGAGAAAACAACAGCAAGAAATGAGGGTGACAACCACTCCATCTGTCACGGATGCTGAGGCAAGACCACTGGCGATTGGGAACGGCCCAAGGCTATCGGGCACAGGGATGGGCACGGCTACAGTGCGCTTGTGCACTATAGCGCGCTCCAGAGCGCACAAATGGCATGCCATGTCATGCCTTCGTCATTTTGGGCACGTACACTTGTGTGGAACCCCTCCAAAGGGGTTTAGACACTGTGGATATGTACTTGGATACCCTGGAAGGTCAAAGGAAGAGGAGAGAGGCAAGGGGAGAAGAAAAAGAGGATGCCCGAGGGTAATCTTGGGGTTTTACCACCCAAATAATTGAGATGTGGCGATGCATAGTTTACTAGATGTAGAAGGAAACTAGGTGGAGATGTGGTAAAAGTTTGAGAGCAAGGAGAGTAGTAAAAGTGGTGAAAACAGTAACTTTGGGAAATCACCAGAAGGTGTTTGATGCAAGTTTGAGCTGACTAAATTGTTCTCCTTGCTATGAAACTTAACATAAGTGAATGATAGGTAGAAATGACGTTGATCACCAAATTTCGGATTATTTGATGAAAGTTGCCAATGCAAACTTTATAAACCATAGAAATAGGCATAAATGGACTTGCTTAGATCTAGCTATTCAAATATATTCCCCTTTATGCCCCATTTGGTGTGGTGGTGTCATTTGGCTATTAGAGCGTACCCATAACGTTTGAGATCAAATGGATATACTTCATAATGCAAAGTTACTCAAATTTGGATCTGGACAGAGAGGGTTTTGGGCCATTTTGGTCAACCAAAATTATTGGGATTGAGATGAATCTTGAGAATATGATCATATATGGCATATGTGACATGATGGAATTTTCCTGGATTTATTTGGTAATATTTATGATAGAAATATTTCAAATACTTTAAATATACAAAAAGGGTTTTGGAAGGTTTTGTCCAATATTTTGAACATGACCATGTGTTTAAACTCTTATATATGGAAACTATATATCCACTGAGTTTCCCTTAATTTTATCAAATATTTTGGACACATTAAAATAAATTTTCCATAAAATACCATTTCTGGCCTCAGAGAAAGGCAATTAAATAAAATACAAACTTAACTTATAAAACAATATTTTTTTGATTTTGGGAAGTCTTATAGATAATAGGATCCAAATAAATTATTTGAGGCAAAATATCCTACCTAATTTGATGACTTGTAGTACAAACTTCAATTAAGGGGGTTTTGTATGCCTAAATTAAATAAATGTATTTTGGCCAAAATAATATTTCATAAAAATAGTTTTACGTATTACACACATGGCATGATCATTGGGCAAGGATTTGGATCGAGAAGATGAGTCTAGAGAGTAGGAGGATCTTTTGTGAACTAAAACTCAAAAAAGCAAGCAAGCAAACAAGAATCAAGTCACGCATAACAAGCACACACTAAATTTTTTGTTGGTCCTAATTTTTGAGGTATGTTAACTTATTCACGAGAGGCCAAACACAACGTGTGACAGACCTACCCCCTTACAAGAATCTTGTCCCTGAGATTCCTAGGCTGGACGTTGAAGAGGTAGAGAAATCCAGGTCTTGTTTAGTGTTTATGTTTCATGTTTCTTTTTCTTTGGTGTGATTGCTCCACTTCTTGTTGAAGTGCTTGATGCGATGGCTTCGAGTACATCATTTGTCTTTGTTTGAGAGATGAACGAGGCTCTTGCGGTAAGCCAGGTCTAACTAAAAGCTAAGGGTCTGATGAACAGAGTTAGAGCAAGGGTTTGGCTTGATTTTGTGTTCCAAATTTGGAATACGTGGCAAGGTAGTGAGTCAGCTTGCTGGTCCTGGGGTTTACCCATGTTAGTTAGTGACATCTTGATGTCTCGTGATAGACTAGAATGGTTAAGGTCTTGGTGTAGCCTTCCAATGACATGGAATCGTCAACTTTTCTGGAGCAGATGATCTTCCGATGCACGTGGTCTTCAACTATAAGGACGTCGAAGTGTGTCGGCGTGGGCTTCTCGTTGGGGTCCTTAGCATGAGTAAGTAGGCACGCTCTTCAGTCATTGACTGCCCCTTTGTCCTTTTAATCATGGACACCCACTCTTAGCACGTCCTGGAGCATTTGGATTACTTGTTTTCTCGTGGCCATCTATGGCCAGGGTTTGCGTTGAGTCTCGCCCCTAATACTAAACTTAGAGATTTGGTGGCAACATGGTTTCTTCCATCTGAGAGGGTCTCTGAGGGGTTCTAGATACATTGGTACAACAACGTGCTATACAAACGGTTTTTAACCCCTTTCCATGACGTAGTTCTAAACCGTCGCCTTGCATGTGTTGGAGATAGGGGTCCATCCCACACGACATGGAAAACCCGTCAGTGATTGTGACCAACGAATGCAAATGATCTGCGAATATAACCGTGTGCGGTGCAGGAACATATTGCACACATAATCTTTTGGGCGTACGTGTGGGATTTGGAATCAATCACACACGTCCAAGATGAGTCAAACACGTCTAATTGTGTTGGAAATATGCCCTAGAGGCAATAATAAATTAGTTATTATCATATTTCCTTGTTCATGATAATCTTCTATTATCCATGCTATAATTGTATTGATCAGAGACTTTGATGCATGTGTGGATACATAGACAAAATCATCTCCCTAGTATGCCTCTAATAGACTAGCTCGTTGATCAAACATGGTTAAGGTTTTCTAGCCATGGACATGATATGTCATTTGGTAACGGGATCACATAATTAGGAGAATGGTGTGATGGACAAGACCCAAACTACAAACGTAAAATATGATCGTGTCAGTTTAATGCTACTATTTTCTTCATGTCAAGTATCTGTTCCTATGACCATGAGATCATGCAAATCACTGACACAGGAGGAGTGCTTGTGTGTATCAAAAGTCGCAAGGTAACTGGGTGACTATAAAGGTACTCTACAGGTATCTTCGAGGGTGTCTGTTGGGTTGGCATGGATCAAGACTGGGATTTGTTACTCCGTGTGACGGAGAGGTATCTCAGGGCCCACTTGGTAATACAACATCACAATAAGACTTGCAAGCAATGTGACTAAGTGTTAGTCATGGGATCTTGTATTATGGAACGAGTAAAGAGACTTACCAGCAACGAGGTTGAACTAGGTATGGAGATACCGCCGATCAATCTTGGGCAAGTAACACACCGAAGAACAAAGGGAACGTCATATGGGATTAACTGAATCCTTGACATAGAGGTTCGACCGATGAAGATCTTCGTAGAATATGTAGGAACCAATATGGGCATCCAAGTCTCGCTATTGGTTATTGACCGTAGAGGTGTCTAGGTCATGTGTACATAGTTCTCGAACCCGTAGGGTCTGCACACTTAAGGTTCGATGACGTTTCGGTAGTATAGAGTTATGTATGGTGGTTACCGAATGTTGTTCGGAGTCCCAGATGAGATCAAGGACGTCACGATAAGCTCTGGAATGGTCCGTAGGTAAAGATTGATATACAGGAAGTCCTATTTTGGTCGCCGGAAAAGTTCCGGGCTCATCGGTAGTGTACCAGGAGTGCCGGTAGTGTACCGGGAGACCATCGGGAGGGGTATTTCGACCCAAGAGGCTACATGGGCTGTGGGAGAGTGAATACCAGCCCTTAGTGGGCTGGTAGAAGTCCCACACAAGGCCCATGCGGCTGGGAGAGAAAACCCAAAGAGAAAAAGGTGGAAAAAAGGCAAAATAGGGAGGAATCCTAGTCCTACTAGGATTGGAGGAGTCCTCCTCTCCTCCTTGATTCGGCAGAACCAAGGGCTGGCCCCTTGAGGGCCAAGCCTCCTCCTCTCTTCCTTTTATATATACTAGAGGTTTAGGGTTTTTGCACTAGATTTTCAGCCATGTGCTACCCCTTGCTCTAGTGCACAGTTTCTCCTCTAGATCGGATTTCTGGAGTGCTTAGGCGAAGTCCTGCCGGAATAACTCCACCACCATCGCCGGAGCACCGTCACGCTGCCGGAGAACTCGTCTACCTCTCCACTCCCTCTTGCTGGATCAAGAAGGCTGAGATCGTCATCGAGCTGTACTTGTGCTGAACATGGAGGTTCCATCCGTTCGGCGCTAGATCGGAAGGACCGTGATCAAGATCGCGAGACGGATGATGATGAGATCGCGGGATGGACCGTGATGAGTTCGCGGGACGGATCATGATGAGATCGTGGGACGCTTGGCGATTTGGATCGCGAAGACGTTCAACTACACCAACCGCGTTTCTTAACGCTTCCTGCTTAACGATCTACAAGGTTATGTAGATCCACTCTCCCTCTCGTAGATGCTCATCACCATGGATAGATCTTGCGTGTGCATCGGAAAATTTGTGTTTCCCATGCAACATTCCCCAACAGTGGCATCATGAGCTAGGTCTATGTGTAGATGAGATCTCGAGTAGAACACAAAGAGTTTGTGGGCGTTGATGCTTAGACTGCTTCCTTCCTTGGTCGTGTTTTGGTTTAATGGTATTGTGGGATGAAGCAGCCCAGACCAACATTACTCGTATTACAAGAGACCGGTTCCCTCAACTTCAACTTGTTGCAAAAGATGGCTGGCGGGTGGTAGTTTCTCCTACTCTAGTTGGATCGGATTCGACAAAGGTGGTCCTTGAGAAGGTTGAAAAGCAACTGATGTATCACCGTTGTGGTTAATGTGTAGGTGAGAATTGTTCTTGCTAGATACTCGTAGCAGCCATGTAAAAGATGCAACAACAATTAGAGGACGTCTAACTTGTTTTTGCAGGGTATGTTGTGCAGTGATATGACCAATTACATGATGTGATATATGTGATGTATGAGATGATCATGTGTTGTATAGAATATCACGACTTGCATGTCGATGAGTACGGAAACCGGCAGGAGCCATAGGGTTGTCTTTAATTATTGTATGACATGCGTGTCAATCATTAAGTGCTATGTAATGCTTTACTTTATTGCTAAATGGTAGCAATAGTAGTACAAGCATGATGGGCGCGACAACCCCGATGGTGACACGTTGATGGAGATCAAGATGATGGAGATCATGGTGTCGTGCCGGTGATGATGGAGATCATGCCGATGCTTTCAAGATGGAGATCAAAAGCACAAGTTTATGGCCATATCATGTCACTTATGATTTGCATGTGATGTTAATCCTTTTATGCACCTTGTTTTGCTTAGGACGACGGTAGCATTATAAGGTGATCCCTCACTTAAATTTCAAGATGAATTGTGTTCTCCCTAAGTGTGCACCGTTGCGAAAGTTCGTCGCGTCGAGACACCATGTGATGATCGGGTGTGATAGACTCTACGTTCACATACAACGGGTGTAAGCCAGTGTTGAACATGCAGAACACCCGGGTTAAACTAGACGAGCCTATCATGTACAGACATGGCCTCGGAAGACCAGAGACCGAAAGGTCGAACATGAGTCATATAGTAGATACAATCAACATGATGATGTTCACCATTGAAACCACCTCAACTCACGTGATGATCGGACTTGAGTTGGTGAATTTGGATCATGTATCACTCGAATGACCGGAGGGATGTCAATTTGAGTGGGAGTTCTTCAGTAATATGATTAATTGAACTCATTATCATGAACATAGTCGGTAGTGTCTTTGCAAATTATGTTGTAGATTACTTGCTCGTGTTGTAGCTCCCTTGAATTTTTATATGTTCCTAGAGAAATAGAGTTGAAAGATGATGGTAGCAATATTGCGGACTGGGTCCATGATCTGAGGATTGTCCTCATTGCTGCACAGAAGGCTTATGTCTTTAATGCACCGCTCGGTGCGCTAACCCCTCTAGCGTTGTCTGTAGATGTTGTGAACATCTGACATGCATGTTCTGATGACTACTTGATAGTTTAGTGTGTCATGCATTATGGATTAGAATTGAGGCTCCGGAACATTTTGAACGTCACGGAACATATGAGATGTTCTAAGAGCTGAAATTAGGATCTCAGGCTCATGCCCGTGTTGCGAGATATGAGATCTCCAACAAGATTCTTTGCCTAGAAGATGAAAGAGAATAGCTCAATCGTTGAGCATGTGCTCAGATTGTCTAGGTGCTACAATCGCTTGAATCGAGTGGGAGTTGATCTTCTAGAAAAGATAGTGATTGATATAGTTCTCCAAGTCACTGTCACTAAGCTACTAGAACTTGGTGATGAACTATAAAATGCCAGGGATAGAAATAATGATCCTTGAGATGTTCATGATGTTTGACACCGCGAAGGTAGAAATCAATAAGGAGCGTCAAGTGTTGATGGTTAGTCAAACCACTAGTTTCGAGAAGGGCAAGAGCAAGGAGAGAAACTTCATGGATAGCAAGTCAGTTGCTGCTCTAGTGAAGCAACCCAAAGTTGAACCCAAACCCGAGACTAAGTGCTTAGATTATGAGGAGAGCGGTCGCTGAAGCGGAACAACCCTAGATACTTGGTAGATAAGAAGGCTGGCAATGTCGACAGAAGTATATTTCTTATACGTGTTAATGATGTGTACCTTGCGAGTACTCCTAGTACCACCTAGGTATTGGATACTAGTTCGGTTGCTAAATGTTAGTAACTCAAAATAAAAGCTACGGAATAAATGGAGAACTAGCTAAGGGTGAGGTGATGATGTGTGTTGGAAATGTTTCCAAGGTTGATGTGATCAACATCGCACGCTCTCTCTACCTTCAGGATTAGTGACGAACCTAAATAAATGTTATTTGGTGTTTAGCGTTGAGCATGAACGTGATTAGATCGTGTTTATTGCAACACAATTATTCATTTAAGTTAGAGAATAATGGTTATTCTGTTTACATGAATGATACCTTCGATGGTCATGCACCCAGTGAGAATGGTTTGTTGAATCTTGATCATAGTAATACACGTGTTCATAACATTGATGCCAAAAGATACAAAGTTAATAATGATAGTACCACATACTTGTGGCACTGTCACTAAAAGTCATAGTGGAATAAAGCGCATGAAGAAATTCTATGCTTATGGATCTTTGGACTCATTCGATTTCGAATTGGTTGACACATGCGAACCGTGCCTCTTGGGAAAGATGACTAAGGACCCCGTTTTCCAGATGGATGGAGCGGGCAAGTGATTTATTAGAAATGATACATGTTGATGTATGCAATCCAATGAGTCTTGTAGCGTGTAGTGGATATCGTTATTTCTTACCTTCACTCATGATTTGAGTAGATATAGTGTATATTTACTTAATGAAACACAAGTCTGAATCATTTGAAAGGTTTGAGCAAATTCAGAGTGAAGTTTAAGATCATCATGACAAGAAGATAAAAATGTCCACGATATGATCGTGGAGGTGAATATCCGAGTTACGAGTTACGAGTTTGGCAGTGTTTACGGTTTGACATAGAGATTTGCAAAGTACACATGGATCTGAATGTCGCACACCCGTTGACTATAAGACCTCTCTCACATGCAAAGCATGATCGAGGCCCAGAACTCATTGGGTCTTAGATTCATAACAATGTGAATCACATGGTGATGTGAACTAGATTATTTACTCTAGTGCAAGTGGAACAATGTTGGAAATATGCCCTAGAGGCAATAATTAGTTATTATCATATTTCCTTGTTCATGATAATCGTCTATTATCCATGTTATAATTGTATTGATCGGAGACTTAGATGCATGTGTGGATACATAGACAAAATCATGTCCCTAGTATGCCTCCAATAGACTAGCTCGTTGATCAAAGATGGTTATGTTTTCCTATCCATGGACATGAGATGTCATTTTATAACGGGATCACATCATTAGGAGAATGGTGTGATGGACAAGGCCCAAACTACAAACGTATCATATGATCGTGTCAGTTTAATGCTACTATTTTCTGCATGTCAAGTATATGTTCCTATGACCATGAGATCATGCAACTCACTGACATCTGAGAAGTTTCTTTTGTGTATCAAACATCACAACGTAACTGGGTGACTATAAAGGTACTCTACAGGTATCTCCGAGGGTGTATGTTGGGTTGGCATGGATCAAGACTGGGATTTGTTACTCTGTGTGACGGAGAGGTATCTCAAGGCCCACTCAGTACTACAACATCACAATAAGCCTTGCAAGCAATGTGACTAAGTGTTAGTCACGGGATCTTGTATTACGGAACGAGTAAAGAGACTTATCGGTAACGAGATTGAACTAGGTATGGAGATACCGACGATCGAATCTCGGGCAAGTAACATACCGAAGAACAAAGGGAACATCATACGGGATTAACTGAATCCTTGACATAGAGGTTCGACTGAGAAAGATCTTCGTAGAATATGTAGGAACCAATATGGGCATCCAGATCCCGCTATTGGTTATTGACCGTAGAGGTGTCTCGGTCATGTTTACATAATTCTCGAACCCGCAGGGTCTGCACACTTATGGTTTGGTGACGTTTCGGTAGTATAGAGTTATGTACGGTGGTGACTGAAGGTTGTTAGGAGTCCCGGATGAGATCACGGACGTCACGAGGAGCTCCGGAATGGTCCGGAGGTGAAGATTGATATATATGAATTCCTATTTTGGTCGCCGGAAAAGTTTTGGGCTCATCGGTAGTGTACCGGGAGTGTCGGTAGTTTACCGGGAGACCATCGGGAGGGGTATTTCGACCCAAGAGGCTACATGGGCTGTGGGAGAGTTAATACCAGCCCTTAGTGGGATGGTAGAAGTCCCACACAAGGCCCAATGCGGCTGGGCGAGAAAAGCCAAAGAGAAAAAGGTGGCAAAAAGGCAAAATAGGGAGGAATCCTAGTCCTACTAGGATTGGAGGAGGAGTCCTCCTCTCCTCCTTGATTCGGCCAAACCAAGGGCTGGCCCCTTGAGGGCCAAGACTCCTCCTCTCTTCCTCCTATATATACTAGAGGTTTTAGGGTTTTTGCACTAGATTTTCAGCCACGTGCTACCCGTTCATATAGTGCATAGTTTCTCCTCTAGATCGGATTTCTGCAGTGCTTAGGCGAAGCCCTGCCGGAATAGCTGCACCACCATCACCGGAGCACCGTCACGCTGCCGGAGAACTAATGTACCTCTCCGCTCCCTCTTGCTGGATAAACAAGGTGGTGATCGTCATCAAGCTGTACGTGTGCTGAACGCGGAGGTGCCGTCCGTTCGGCGTTAGATCGGAAGGACCATGATCAAGATCGCGAGACGGATCGTGATGAGATCGTGGGACGGATCGAGATGAGTTCTCGGTACGGATCGTGATTGGATCGCTGGACGGATCGTGATGAGATCGTGGGACGCTCGGCGATTTGGATCGCAAAGACGTTCGACTACACCAACCGCGTTTCTTAATGCTTCCCGCTTAGCGATCTACAAGGTTATGTAGATCCACTCTCCCTCTCTTAGATGATCATCACCATGGATAGATCTTGTGTGTGCGTAGGAATTTTTTGTTTCCCATGCAACGTTCCCCAAAAAATTGCCCATGGAAAACAAACGGAGTTTGGCCTTTGACCATTTGCGAAATGTTACCTAATCCACAGGGGCCATTGTAGACACTGTGTGTGATATCTTCATCATCGCACATGAGATTTCTCTGGGAACCATGTGCCATGCATAACATCATCGGACACGTTTCCTGAAAAACTACACATGGGATCGCCTTTGCATCGGGCACAATTTCCTATTGGGTCATGTGTGAGATACGGTGCTATGACAAAAGATTGAGTAGATCCTACGGACACGGACTAGTGTTGCAAACCATTTGCGATTTCTTATGTATCACCAACGTTTTAGATTATATCTCGTGTGCTTTTCCTGTGGATCACATGTGGTTGCGGTATGAGTTGTGTGTGCTTTCCGTTCTAGATGACAAATGCTTAGTTGCTTGAACCATGTGCGCTAAAATTTCTAGGTTATTTTCACATTTAATTCACCCAGCAAATAGCAAATTCACCACAATATGCAATCGACAAATAGTGTGCACATGAAGAACATCCATCATAATTCGCCACAATGTGCAATTGAACAAATAGTGTCCACAAGTAGAGGATTCATCATAATTCACGACAATATGCAATTGAGCAAATGCTAGCTAAATTCCACAATTGTTAAACCAACATATCCAGTACATAATCATAGTGTACAAAATACGAAGACATGATCACGTGCAAAATAATGCATCCATGTGTATATGTTTAGCTGATAACACTATATGAATGCATATTTATTATTAGGAGATATGAATCCGGAAATCTTCGATGCCATCATTGGTCTTGATATAGTGTTTCACAAAGAAGGTGCTGATAAATTTCCTAACAGACAACAATTCATCTACGGCGAGCGGTGAAGAGTTCATCGGTTCGAAGATCAACTGCACGACTTTTAGATCAGAATGTGACATACGTGTGGAGTATAAGATAGTAATTAAGAAGCAAACTTACTGGTTTTATCCCGCCAACATCGACACCACATTCAACACGTCTGCATAGGTTCATCATGTGTGCACAAACATAGTATCCACATAGTCTAGTACCTTGTTGTTGCTGAGGACACTGAATTTTTTTGTACAATATTAGTCTTCTATTTGCCCTATTAGGAACAATCTAACCGGTGCAAGTTATTTCTTTTTTTCTATGGAGAGAAATAGAAAGAGGTTTACTTAGAAACTTGAACATCTGATAAGCATTTCCTGAAAAGAAGGGTTTCGTTATCTTACCGGAGAAACGATCACATGTTGCAGAGGTAGTTGGCAGTCAAACTGTAACCCTCCTAAAGTTTTGTTCATTGACAATACACTACAAATGAAGATGAATTTTGACACACTCAATTCTGGAACCAGATATGAACGTAACGTAATAACGCCAAAGAACTCAATACCTATCCATGAAATCCCGAGGATGACTCACATCGTGAGGCGCATTTTACTCTCTGAGAGAATCCATGTAGTAAATTGTGTTGTGTTTTGGAAGAATGACCACCAAGATCTAGTGACCTTTACAGTTTAAGAAAACCATGAACATACGAACTATGTCTAAAACTGAAAGACAATCAATGTTTGCATGGTTGTATATTTAACTTGTTGTTCATGATATGGCCACATGAAGAATTCTTCTATCTGTAAGTCGAACAAGTTCTTGGCAACATAATCAATGGAAGCCTTGCGTCGGGCATTATCTTGTAACAAAACGGAGTTTGCTAAATCAGGATCTATGAAATAGGCATGCACCCTTGATGTTTTTTGTGTCGTCAATCCCATGAGAGGAATACAATACAGTTAGCTTTTTTATCATTTACAACCTTATATGGAGAAGTTGATCAGAGTTTGTGAAGTACTTACAACATCAAGCATTTGACAAGAGTGGCAGCAAGCTCGTCGAAGTTGAAGAAGAGATGACAGTTCTCGAATTCCACACTGATGGTACCTGCAGCGTGACAGAAGTAGCTGTCATAGTTCACTTGCAGAATGTTGGTATCTTCTCCCTCCGACATTATGTCCATGCAATATTTATGCAACTTGCGATCACTAGAACTGCACTCCTCCTAGAAATCGCCAACAAGGAATGGCTGTCCATGTTTGTACTTGCATTTCTCAAATGTTTCTACTTCCTTACTAGAAAGTTGCTTTTCAAGGTCTGCTTCCTACATGTGGTCGGAACCGGGATTACCCAGCGCTTCAAAAACCTTATTGTTAATTTGGGTACGACCGATGATTCTTTGTAGAAGGAGGCTCTTATTCCCTTCCCTCCTCACTTTGGGGAGGCCCAACTTCCTGTGTGCAACCATGCCTGCTTCCATCTTCTTAGCTAAAGCACTTCCTATTTGACGTCTTGTTTCATCAATGACATGTTGCGTGTGAAGGTACGATGGACTGTTGAACAGATGATGCCGCTGTGAAGGATTGCTGAGCTGTAGTGCCAGAGTCGACGGATAGCTGACCAACCATTGAAACTATTACGGGCTTCTGAGCAGTTGGTGCCAACGTGTTGGCGTGCTGATGCGGCTGTGACAACGTGCTGGTTTGCTGAGCAGGCAATGCCAACACAACGGTATGCTTATTGATACGTCTCCAACGCATCTATAATTTATGAAGTATTTATGCATGTTTACAATAATTCTATATGATTTTGGTATGATTTTATTAGAACTAACCCGGACTGACGTTGTTTTCAGCAGAACTACCATGGTGTCTTTTTTGTGCAGAAATAAAAGTTCACGGAATGGGCTGAAAATTTAGTATGATTTTTTATGGACCAAAAGAGACACCAGAAGCAATGGAGATGGGTCACAAGAGCCACGAGGAGGCAACAAGCCTGCTAGGCGCGGGCACCCCCTAGCCCACGCCTAACAGGCTTGCCACCGCCTCATGGCCCCCAATGACGTGAGATCGACGCCAAAAAATCCTATAAATATAGAAACCTCCGAAAATAAACCTAGATGGGGAGTTCCGCCGGTGCAAGCCTCTAGAGCCACGAAAAACAAATTGAGAGCCTGTTCCAACACCCTATCGGAGGGGGAAACCATCACCGGAGGCCATCTTCATCATCCCGGCGGTCTCCATGACGAGTAGGGAGTAGTTCACCCTCGGGGATGAGGGTATGTACCCATAGCTATGTGTTTGATATCTCTCTCTCTCATGTTCTTGAGATGGCAAGATCTTGATTTACCGTGAGCCTTATTGATATGGATGAATCATATGGAGTTTTCCCCTCTCTATCTTGTTGTCATGAATTGAGTTTTCCTTTTGAAGTTTTCTTATTGGATTGAGTCTTTAAGGATTTGAGAACACTTGATGTATGTCTTGCGATGGGATATCCGTGCTGACAATGGGATGTTCTATTGATCCACTTGATGTATGTTTTGATGATCAACTTGCGGGTTTCGTGACCTTGGGAATCTATGCATAGGGGTTGGCGCATGTTTTTGTCTTGACTTTCTGGTAGAAACTTTGGGGCACTCTCTGAAGTTCTTTGTGTTGGATTGAACTTGATGAATCTGAAATTATGTGATGCATATCGTATAATCAAGCCCATGGGTACTTGTGGTGACATTGGAGTATCTAGGTGACATTAGGGTTTTGGTTGATGTGTGTCTTAAGGTGTTATTTTAGTACGAACTCTAGGGCTGTTCGTGACACTTATAGAGATAGCTCATAAGATTGATCAGAAAAGATAACTTTGAGGTTGTTTCATACCGTACAATAATTTGTTCGTTAGTTCTCTGCTGTTTGTGACTTTGGAGTGAACTCTTTGTCGCATGAGAGGTATATACATATGATTCAAATATGTTATTATTGTTGAGAAAACGTGCACTAGTGAAAATATGAACCCTAGGCCTTGTTTTCAAGCATTGCAATACCGTTTTTGCTCACTTGTGTTACCTGTTACATTTCTATTTTTATATTTTCTGATTACAAAACCTTTATCTACCATCCATATTACACTTGTATCACCATATCTCTTCACCGAACTAGTGCACCTATACAATTTACCATTATATTGGGTGTGCTGGGGACACAAGAGACTCTTTGTTATTTGGTTGCAGGGTTGTTTGAGAGAAACCATGTTCATCCTACACCTCCCACGGATTGATAAACCTTAGCTCATCCATTTGAGGGAAAATTGATATTGTCCTATGAAACTCTACCCTTGGAAGCCCAACACGAGTCTACAAGAAGAAGGTTGTGTAGTAGACATCAAGCTCTTTTCTGGCGCCGTTGCGTGGGAGGTGAGTGCTTGAAGGTTTATCTTTAGATCTTGCAATCAAATTTTTTAGTCTCTTATTTTTCACTAGTTTGGTTTTATAAAATTAAAATACAAAAAAATGGAATTGAGGTTGCCTCATATGCTTCATCTTATAATGTCTTTCGTGAAAATGATGGAAAGGAAAATTGTGCTCAAGTGTTAGAAGAAGAAGTTATTAAAATGTTTGGCACTAAATCTTTGAGTGATGAGCATGATAGAAATATTGTTAGTATGAATTCTATGAATATTCATGATGCTAATGATATGCAAAGCCACAAGCTTGGGGATGCTATGTTTGATGAAGAAGATATTTTTAGCCCCCCAAGTTTTGATGTGCAAATTTATTATGATTATGGCATGCCACCTATATATGATGATTATGATGATGAAAAGTATGCTATAAAGTGTTATAGTAACGATGAAACTTGTCATCATGATTTTAATATTCAATGTGCTTATCTCAATCAGGTGTCACATGATAGTTATTTTGTTGAGTTTGCTCCCACTACTATGAATGAGAAGAAGTTTGCTTATGTGGAGAGTGATAAATTTTCTATTCTTGTAGATAATGAAAAGAATGCTTTATGTGCTGGTTATATCGTGGAATTCCTTCTTGATCCAACTGAAAATTATTACGAGGGAGGAACATATGCTTGTAGGGATTGCAATAATATCAAGTTTCCTCTTTATGTGTTCAAAGTTTTGAAGTTATGCTTGTTTTGCCTTCCTACGCTAGATGATTCTTTTTCCCATAAATTGTTTGCTCACCAAATCACTATGCATAGGAAGTGGGTTATACTTAAATGTGCTAGTCATGTGATTCATGATGCTCTCTTGCATGTTTCAACTAATATTCCTATACGAGCATCATTGAAATCATCATGCCTAGCTAAAGGGCATTAAAGAAAAACGCTTGTTGGGAGACAACCCAACACTTTTACTTTCTGTTTTGATGTGTTCACATGATTAAGATACTGTATTAATCATGTTTTGTGTCTTTTATTTCAATAAAGTGCCAAGTAAAGCCTTTGGGATTGTGTGGATACTTGCTTGGTTGATTCTGTGCAAAAACAGAAAGTTTTTCGTCCAGTATATGAATTATCTGATTTTACTTGAGAGTCAAATAATTCTGAAAATTTAACAGAGAATTTACATACAAATTACTTGAGTTTTTCTAATATTTCATAATTTTTAGAGTCAGGGAAGTATGGTGATCATACAGATCTTCATAGACTATTCTGTTTTTGACAAATTCTATTTTGCATGCATAGTTTGCTTGTTCCAAGTGTTCCTATAGCTTATGTTGAGTAATATAAATTGTGGTAATAATGTAATATAGTATTTATCATGTGTTAATAATTATGAATCTTGTCTTGACAGTACCTAAGAGAATGATTTATCTTTACTACACTAACCCTTCTCACGAAGTTCCGTTATCTTTTGTGTGATTGAAGTTTTCAAGTTGTGGGTGAGAAACCGATATGAGGAGAATATGGAGCAGCAAAGAACTAAGAGTGGAGATGACCAAGGAGACCCCAAGGTAATATCCGAGGAATACTCAAGCACCTAAGCTTGGGGATGCCCCTCTTTCGTCTTCAACACTATCGGTATATCTTACTTGGAGCTATATTTTTATTCGTCACATAATATGAGTTTTGCTTCGAGCATAATTTTGTTTTGTTATTATATGTCAGATGTTATTTATAATATTTTTTTAATAAAAATTTCAAATAATTGCCTTTAGGAGTCTTGCATTGCATGTTTTGATATGTGCTGGGTAAAAACAGAAACTTCGACTGTAGTATTTGAATTTTCTTATTTGACTGGATCATGGAAAGTTTCTGAAATTTTAACACAGTATTTTCATATAAATTATTTAGTATGTACTGAATTTTCTGAATTTTTTGGGTTACATAAGTACACCGTTATAATAAATTTCCTTAGACTGTTCTATTTGGAAAGATTGCTGTCATAGTTTTGTTATCTACTTATCCTATAGTTTCCATAACCTATATTGGTAGATATAATTGTGGAAATAATAGTATACAGTACCTAATGTTTGAAAATTATTGTGCAACTTGTATTGGCAGTACATAAAGAATTAATTTATTATTATGTGTACTTACCCAACTCATGAGTTCTTTTCGAGTTTTGTGTGGATGAAGTTTTTGAGAATAGGTGAAACCATGATATGAGAGGATTGAACGATATAAAAAAAGATCAAGCTTGGTGATTCCCAAGGAACCCCAAGTAAATATTTCAAGAACTCTCAAGAAACTAAGCTTGGGGATGCTACCCATCCCAGCTCTCTTCGTCAACTATCGGTTAGCCTATGTTGAGCCTAAATTTTTATTCGTCCACATGATATATGCTATTTCTGGAGTGTTATTTTTGTTTTGCTCGTTGTTTAAATAAATACTCATATCTGAAAATATTTATTGAGAGAGAGAGAGAGAAAGTCCTCACATAGCTACTTAATTGTTTGACTACTGATTGATCTTCACTTATATGTTTTGGAGTAGTTTTGTCATTTACTCTCGTGCTTCACTTATATCCTATGAGTACATGGTTGAATGAATTGTATATCATAAATCTGAAATAATATATGTTTTATATGCTTATACCATGGGGAGTAGTGACTTCACATATAATAAGTATAGGTCGTAAAATTTATTGAAAGTTAGCAAACACCGCCTTGGTCACTTGAACCATTCATGAAAGAATATTGAAGGAAGAGAGATTTAACACATAAGTATACTATCTTGGACATCTTCTATGATTGTGAATACCCATTAATTATTTCAAACTTGAGCAAATTAGTTCAAGTTAGACAAGGAAGACAACGTAATGAGTTATGCTTGGGTATATTTGTATAGAAGTTATATTGTTATGGAGCCTCCAACATGTGGTGCTTGCTTCCACCTCGTATTAGCCAAAACTTCTTCACCAAGTAGAAATACTACTTGTGCATCCAAAAACCCAAAGTTGTTCCATATGAGTCCACCATACCTACCTATATGTCGTATTTACCTGCCGTTCCAAGTAAATTTGCATGTGCCAAACTCTAAACCTTCAAATAATGTTTTGTTTTGTATGCTGAATTGCTCATATGGTAACTAGGGGCTATCAGTATCTTCCATGCTAAGTGGGTTATTCTAACAATATGTGCCGATTCATTATCATTCATGAGAAAGTGGCTGGTAATCGGGATTCCCAGTCCCAAAATCAAAGAAAAAATTGCAGATAATTAAATAAAACTCTGACGAATGTTGTTGGTATGGAAGGTACCCGTGGATCCTGCTCGCCGTGGAGTGTGATTGATTGGTGGAGGAGGAGTAATAACTTTACCATTCTGTTTGGGAACCCCCTATAATGTATCTAGCATTGAAGATACCGAGATCTCTCAGTTTTTATGGTGACAATGAAAGCATACGGCTTAAAATTATTATTCAGCTCTGTTTTAAAAGCTCGAGCTCTGGTACCTCTGCAAATCAATGCTTCCCTCTGTGAAGGGCCTATCTTTTACTTTCTTGTACTTACCTTTATACAAGAGTCATGGTGATCTTCACCACTTCCTATATTTCGCCTTTTTCTCTTGGCAAGTATCATGTGGTGGGGAAGGATCCAAGCATATATGGCCATTCAAATATATTTGATCATGAGTAATTATTGTTGACAATTAACTATGTGATAAATAAGTTGGGAGGCGAAACTTTAAGCCCCTATCTTTCTTTGTGTTCAACGGATGCCATTTTATAAAAAAATATGCTTTGATTGTTAGAAGACTATATGATAACTGAGTATGTGGAATTTGCCAAATCAAAGCTCTTACATAGACCCTTCCTAAAAATAAGATGAATTGCAATTGTTTGGTGATTGAAAGCATAGTTTGTTAGTCTATACTTTAACATGTGGATAGCTTGTTATTTCATCATTAGAATGTTTATGAGATGAGCTACTGATTGTGATATATACTTATGCTAGAAAAAGTGTTTGTAACTATCATTGACCAAATTATGCTAGCATTCACACTTCATAAATTATTTCTTTTATCATTTACCTACTTGAGGATGAGCATGAATTAAGATTGCGGATGCTAATACGTCCCCAACGTACCTATAATTTATGAAGTATTCATGCCATGTTTACAGTAATTCTATATGATTTTGGTACAATTTTATTAGAACTAACTCAGAATGACGCTGTTTTTAGTAGAACAACCATGATGTCGTCTTTTGTGCAGAAATAAAAGTTCTCGGAATGGGCTAAAAATTTAGTATGATTTTTTGGGCACCAAGAGAGACCCCCGAAGCATTGGAGCTGGGCCAAAAGATCCATGAGGAGGCGGTAAGCCTGCTAGGCTCGGCCACCCCCCTAGCCCACGCCTAGCAGGCTTGCCACCGCCTCGTGCCCCCCTTGACGTGTGATCGACGCCAAAAATTCCTATAAATATTGAAACCTCTGAAAAGAAACCTAGATCGGGAGTTCTGCCGTTGCAAGCCTCCAGAGCCACGGAAAACCAATCGGGAGCCTATTCTGGCACCCTGCCAGAGGGGAAACCATCACTAGAGGCCATCTTCATCATCCCGGCGATCTCCGTGATGAGGCGGCAGTAGTTCACCCTCAGGGTTAAGGGTATGTACCAGTAGCTATGTGTTTGATCTCTCTCTCTCTCCTGTTCTTCAGATGGCAAGATCTTGATGTACCGTGAGCTTTATTGATATAGATGAATCATATGGAGATTTCCCCTCTCTATCTTGTTGTGGTGAATTGAGTTTTCCATTTGAAGTTTTCTTATCGGATTGAGTCTTTAAGGATTTGAGAACACTTGATGTATGTCTTGCGATGGGATATCCGTGGTGACAATGGGATGTTCTATTGATCCACTTGATATATGTTTGGTGATCATCTTGTGGGTTCCGTGACCTTGGGAATCTACGCATAGGGGTTGGCACACATTTTTGTCTTGACTTTCCGGTAGAAACTTTGGGGCACTCTTTGAAGTTCTTTGTGTTGGATTTAACTTGATGAGTCTGAAATTATGTGATGGATTTCGTATAATCAAGACCATGGGTACTTGTGGTGACATTGGAGTATCTAGGTGACATTAGGGTTTTGGTTGACGTGTGTTTTAAGGTGTTATTTTAGTATGAACTCTAGGCCTGTTCGTGACACTTATAGGGATAGCTCATAAGATTTATCCAAAAAGATAACTTTGAGGTGGTTTCGTACCCTACAATAATTTCTTCGTTAGTTCTCCTGTATATGTGACTTTGGAATGAACACTTTGTCGCATGAGAGGTATTTACATATGATTCAATTATGTTAGTATTGTTGAGAGAATGTGCACTAGTGAAAGTATGAGCCCTAGGACTTGTTTTCAAGGATTGCAATACTGTTTTTGCTCACTTTTGTTACTTGTTACCTTGCTGTTTTTGTATTTTCAGATTACACAAAGCTTTATCTACCATCCATATTACACTTGTATCACCATCTCTTCACCGAACTAGTGCACCTATACAATTTACCATTGTATTGGGTGTGTTGGGGACACAAGAGACTCTTTGTTATTTGGTTGCAGGGTTGTTTGAGAGAGACCATCTTCTAAAAGCACATTTGCACCCTTGGTGGTTTTGGTAATTCATAACAACATATAAGTCATTGAACTAATGTTTCCACCAAGTATATTTGAGGAAACGTTCAATGATAGGATTGGCAAAAGGATTGAGGAGATTGTGGAATACCCCAAGATGCAAGGAAATGGATTGGCAAAGCTTCAAGAAAGAGGACTCTACATCTTACATTTGTGAGAAATCACTTTGAGTCCATAGGAAGCAAATACTATTAAAAGGGGGTAAGGTTTTGTTGGTGAACAAAATGTACATACGTGTACAAGCGATAGTCACCAAAGACACCCACAAACTCTCCCACCAAAGTCTGTCCAATGCCAAACACTCAAAATCGGTGCAACCAACATTCTAGACTCGGTGCCACCGATTCCAAACCCTAGATAGACTCAGCCAAATCCTAGCTTTTCGGTGCAGCCGATATTGCATTCGGTGCCACCGAATTGGGCTGCCAACTTTCTGTTACGCAAGTTCACAGTTTCGGTCCCTCCGACATTGTCGAATCGGCATCACCTAGATTGAGCTTTCTGACCGTTGGTCACCTTATCAGTGCAACCAAGATTCCTATACCGGTCTCACCGAGATTCAAAAGTTGCCACCTTTTGGTCACTTCGGTACCACCAAGATTAACACATCGGTGTCACCGAGTTGGTCATTTGTGTGTAACAGTTGGATTTTTGGGGATGCCTATATATATAACCCTCCACCACCACCTACTCAAAAGTGAAGCACTCAGAACCATTCCATACCTATCCTATCAAATTTTCTGAGAGAGAACCACCTACCCTTGTGTTGAGGTCAAGATCTTCCAGTCCAACCACATGGATCTTGATTTCTAGCCTCCGCAAGTTGATTTCCACCAATCCCATCTGTACTACCAAGACATGTCTGGGATAGAGTGTCGGTGCATGAGATTTTTGGGCTCTCTAGTGCCCCTTACTCGTGCACGGGCAGTTGTAGCCACCCTGGCAGTAAGGCCCGGCAGGGAGCTGCCAGGTACAAGCACAGGAGAACCAAGACCCCCGGCAAGACCTTGCCAAAATGGCCACAAAACCTTTAGGAAAGACAAAGCCTCGGCAAGACCCGGCAAGGCGAAGCCCCGACAAAGCCCCTCCAGCGCGCAGGCCAAGTGTCGTCCTGCCTGGGCATATGTCGCGGCATCGGCGATGGAGGGGCTAAGTGGTGCCGATGGGACAGGCTCCTGTCCCGTCCCGCAGACGGATAGAGATGCCTGATGGTTTATTAAATGCGTCTGCCCTACTCCATCAGTGTTAGGTATGATAGAATTTTAGCTCTGTACACCCCGTGTACGCACTGTACACCACTGTTGGGATCCCCTTTAGAATATAAAAGGAGGCCCAGGGTAATACGGTAGAGGACTTTTGGACTTTTACACTCCTATACTTTTAGACTTTGGGGCTTCTGGCTCATACACGTAGTAGCTTCTCACAGCGCTCCTGTAGCTAGAACCCTAAGAACAACCACAATACAACCAAGCAGGAGTAGGGTTTTACGCATCTTTGCGGCCCGGAACTGGGTAAAATCCCTGCATGTTGTTCATCAAACCTGCTCTTTGTGCGAGCCCTCTCCCCTGCCGAACCGAAAGGGGTGCCTACGATCCCATTGGTGTTCATTCCCCACGACATCTTTGGCACGGCAGGTAGGGGGGAAGAAGGTCGTGTGAACCTGTTCTGGTGATCAGCACGCCAGATCCTTCATCCTCATCATCGCAATGGCCTCCAAGAAGAAGGGCCTGACAGCAGTTGGCCCGTCTACGTCCGCTGTCCCTGTATCCGCACAGGCAGGCAACGGCGTAGACGCGGGTGGAGGAGGAGTTGGAGGTTCAGAACTTCTGTGATGCTCCGGTGATCAAGGCCAAGCAAGCGGCGACGCATGCCGTGGAGATGCCCATGGCGGCGGTGGGAACCCCCGCACCGCTGGATCTCAGGACAGAGCTGTATCGCCCGCATGTGGTACGATGAACTCCGGGGATGGAAGGGTATCTTCCAGGGCACCCACGCTTGTGCCTACACTGCGGCCTTCCTAGGACGTGCGCGAAGACCAGCACCATGGTGCCCGCGGTTTCCAGCGCCCCCACGGAAAAGCTCCTGCACATCGCCCCCAAGATGCGCGGGACCAACATGCATGCCAGCATGTCAACGGGAGTGGCGTGCAATCGCGGGACCGCGACGGAGCTCCTTATAACAAATTTAGGAGTCGGAGCACCTCGCGTTCCTCACGCCATTCGCAACCGACCACATTGGAGGAAGCAATGGCGTGAGCATAACTACTCATAAACTTCCCTCCTGTTGCGGAGAAGCTTGACAAATGGAGAGCCACCATTAAGAGCCTCCTCAGCCTCGCCGACAAGTTTCGGTCCATCGAGCCGGCTTGTGCAAGTGGCAAGAAGGCCGGGGGTGGTGCAACCACCGTGCACTCCCCTCCACAGCAACAATGCCGATCACCGACTCGTCGGACCAACGCCTACGACAGCTACTCGATGGCGCCGTCTGATCCACGGACACGTCATGACTAGCTTCAAGTTCTTCGGGAGCAGAGCAAAGAAGATGCTCGTACTGCGACCGAGAGGCGGTGAGAAGCGCGCCATCGATCTGATAAGCATGCGGGGCCCACTGTAGACAAGGCCGCGTTGGGGTATCTTGTCAACCTACCTTACGAGGTGGGTTGTCCAGCATTTACCCGTGAGCTGTGACAAGTCCAGTGACCCAATTCCCGCATGTTCAAGCCATAGGTGACGGTGCAAGCTGTTCGGACTTGCGACAACAAGATACTCGCCAAGTACATCCCCTTGGTGCTCAAGCCCAACATTAGGTCGTGGTTGATGCATTTCCCGGAAGGATCCATTTCCTCCTGGGCGGACATGTGCCATGACTTTGTTGGCGCCTTTACCGGGGGCCACCAAGCTTCTGGTCAGGAAAGCGATTTGCACCTCATTCCCCAGAAGTGCCATGAGTATGTTGTGGTTTATAGCACAACATACCTAATGTCCATCCTGCCGCTGTTATCAACACGTTCCATCAAAACGTGTGCAACCGTAGGATGCGGGAAGAGCTGGTGATGAACAAGGTCAGGGATGTTGCCGAGCTCTATGCTCTGGCATATAGATGTGCTCGAGCTGAAGAAAGGAGGAGGCTCCTCGGTGAGGACGCTAGAGTAGGGGTTGACTCCAAAGAGGAGGACACCGCCACCCTGATAGGGAGGGACCGGCGGCGCAACAAAAAGCGCAAAGGCAAGGCCGTACTTGCCGTCGAGGGACCCGACAACCCTGGCACCACCAAGAAGGCCAAGGGTGATGACCCCAACAAGGATGTTGCCAGGTGTACCTCCCGTCAGGCCTTGGCGGCTGCCGACAAGCCGGAAGGCTCCGTCAAGCAATATTGCAAGATCCATCGCACCAAGGGCCACGATCTCCAGGACTGTCGGTAGCTATAGGTTGAGCAGCTTGCTGAGAAGCAAAAAGCCGAGTATGAGAGGCCAGACAAGGAGAAGGGCCAGGATGGTGCGGAGGGGTCCAGCAAGAAACGTCATGGCCGAGGAGGTCGCCGCGGCAAGGCCAAGCAAGAGAAGGACCGGCCTGCTCGAGGCCACGACAAGCAAGAGGGGATGACGATTGCAATGAAGAGGACGATGAGCCCAACAAGCATGAGTTCCAGAAGGCTGCAAAGATGATGTGCATCCAGGGCGGTGCCTCGTCACATTCCTCTCACCGCCAACTTAAACAGTGGGGGCGCGAGGTTAACACGACAGAACCGTCTATCGATACCCAGAGACCTTTGAAGTGGTCCAACACTCCTATCATCTTTGATGCCGAGGATCAACCTGATCGCGCAATTGCGGTCGGGTGCATCTTGTCGTTGTTTTCTCACGACAGGTGCCATGGGTAGGCTCATCGAAGGTGGTTGGGTCCGGAGGACGTTGACAGGCTCCGGGTGCGGGATTAGGCACAAGCAGTGACGACACGCGATGTACCCAGGTTCAGGGCCCTCTCGGGGTGGTAACACCCCTAGTCCTGCTTGGTCTAGTTGATGGATGGGTATGTTTACAAGGTTGCTCCTAGAGCTATTGTCTAGAGGAGGAAGAGGGAGTAGCCGGCTCACCTTGCTCTACTACAAAGGTGGATATGTGGGATGTGTCCCGTGAGTGTGTGTGTGTGTGTGTGTATGATCGCTCATCCCTGTTGCATGGGGGGCTCGGCAGGTTTTATAGGCCAACCCCCTGGATTACAATATTACTGGGGTACAAAGTGGGGGGACCCGGCTGGTAGCCTCTCCGGCTGGCCAAAGGGCCCCACCTCACGAGCCATCTCGTCGCCCGTAGGGTCCACCAACTATGCGGTCCAATCGCTAGGGCCCGCCAGCCGGCTCCCAGATAGGCCTCCACCCACCTGCTACGACACAGGTCTTCCGGGCGTTGTTGTCTTGTGCTAGCCAGACAAAGTCTCCGGTAGGTCCGGCTGCACTGTAGCCATGCCGGAGTAGGTAATCGAGTGCGAGGGGGCGTGCCAGCACTATTGCCCCGCCCGGTCGCGGTCAGCCAAGGTCAACGGTACGACTGGACGAACTGTAGCCATGCGCGCCCGTGAGTCAGCGATCATTATGGCAACATTGGTGCCCGTAGTGGGGGTCCCGTCATGCTGCCATACCCGTGTGCTGAGGGATGGGATGGGAGCTGGTCCTCCCAAGGGTCAACAGATGAGGCGGCTTGAAGGAAGTCGGCCGCGCCAAGCCGGCCGGGGGCTGAGCCGGCTCCCGGAGCAATGAACCTCGTTCCAACCGGCAACGCACCAGCCGGCTATGAGCTGTCGGCCACATACTTTTTCTTGACGCGGGGGAAAGAAGCCCGTTGCTTTGGCCTACCCAGGGGTAATAACCCCATCAGTAGTCCCTAAAGCCGGCAGGGGCCCGCGTCTGCCGAACGGAGGGGAGCGGCGGCTTCCCCCTAGTGGTATCCGCCTCCAGCATGAAGCCGAAACGCCGGCCGGATCGGCAGCTGCTCCCGACGCCTCGGGTCCTGACACGCCGCCCCGGGACCCGGACCGGCTCGGAGCATGCCACGCGGCGAGTAATGATGACGTGGGTCCTGCGCACACGGGCAAAAGGGGCGTCGCCCTGGGCCTAGCCCGCTAGGACGCGGGCGTAGCCCAGTAGGCCTCGAGGAGCAAGTAGAGATCTTCTACGCCCTGAAGTGGCGGTTACGGCCCAGGTTGCCCACGCGCGCGCGGAGATTCCAGGGCAGTGGGTGCAGTTAATCCCTACGTCCCCCGGTCGTGGCCTCCCCCTTTAAAAGAGGAGAGAGGGCAAAGGGCGACAACACCTGCACCCCATTTGCCCCCTTGTCTTCCTTCCTCTCGATGTCTCCGCTCCCTTGCGTGCCGCTGTCCTTCTCACTCGTGGCCTCGCTCGTACGCCCCCCTTGCAGCTCCGCCATCGCGATAGCCGAAGGGCGCTCAGGAAGCTGGGCCAGTTCCGTGGTCATGGAGGCCACCATTGCGGAGCTCTGCCATGCACGGATGTTGTCTCCGGTGGAGCGCGTGACCGCCCACGCCCCAGGCGACGAGGTGGTGCCCGAGCCACAGGAGGGGGAGTTCGTCATCTTCTCTTGGCACTTCTCCCGTGGCTTCGGGCTTCCGGTGAGCCACTTCTTCCGTCTTATGATAGAGACCTTCGACCTCCAACCGCATCACCTCGGCCCTAATGCCATTCTATACATTGTGGGCTTCGTGACGCTGTGCAAAGGTTACTTGTGGATGCTCCCCTTCATAGACTTCTTCAAGGCCCTATTCTACGTCAAAGCGCTGACAAGCGCCGAGGATCCGTTCGCGTGCGTGGGCGCGGCGGTGTGCTGCCGCGACTCACTCTTCCTGCACTTCAGCCTTATTGACTCTATCAAGGGCTAGCATCGAACCTTTATTCTACGTGAAGAACGTCGACCCACAGCCGGATTACATCCGTCTGCTAGAGTTCGTCAATGCCCCGTCCTCTGGGGTGAACTGGTCCGGGCCGCCCCGCGCGGAACCGCTCTCGCAGAGCTTGGCCGGCTCGTGGAGCTGAGGAGTTCGGAGGGTCTAGTCACCTCCGATCTGGTGGTGGCCTTCATCGCGCGCCGGGCGCTGCCTCTCCAGATGAGCCCGCACCAGATCTGCGACACGTCCGGCCGACAGGACCCCTACCGGCTATCGACCGTCGAACTGATGCCAGCTCAGGTGGCAAACCGGGTGAATGCCATGACGACCTTCAAGCTGGCGCTAGCATTGTGGACCTTTTGTAAGGAGCCATACGATCGACACCATCGAGCACCCCTGGTACGTTCTGTCGAGCCGGCCGTTCTTGTTCGAACCCCTATAGCCGGCCTCCGTTCTTACTTTTCTATGGTGACCGCAGTTGTTCGTGCGACAGAACATGTCGGATGGCCCGCACCCCCAGATCTTCGAGGCGGAGCACGACCATTCCGACTCCAAAGACTACGAGTAGGGAGACCTGCCCGTAGGGCGGAGCACGACCATTCCGACTCCAAAGACTCGGGTCGATTCCTCGGGGGAGGCCGAGGAGGCGGCCGACCCGGGCGCCGACAGGCCCAACGCAGCTGGAGGGTCTGGCGCAGCCAAACGGCCCAGCGCAGCCGGTGACTTCCCTTCCGGTCCGATGATCGGGGATTGGACCAATGATGATGATGACGATGACGATGATGACATTCGGAACCTAAACGTGCCTCCCCCTTAGTTCAGCAGGGCTGGCGCGGGCGAAGCAAGGAGCGGCTCAGGAGGAGCCGGCCGTGCCGCTGTCTGCCCGCAAGCAGGTGAAGGAAGCCGTGTCGAACCACCAACGTGCACCAGGCGGGTCCTGGCCGTCGTTACTGGGTAAGTGACCTTCTGTTCGCCTGTGTTCCTTTCCGAGTTATGGGTTGGCAGGCGTTTGACCCATATGCGCCTCAGGGACCCCATCGAACTCCACGACATGGAGTCGACGGTTGACCCGATGGAAGCCGCCAGCCGGCTAGCCCGCGAGCAGGCGGACACATAGTAGGAGGAGAAGAGGAGGCTCGCGGAGCTATGGGCCTTGAAGTTTGGAGCCTAGGGCGAGGCCTCGTGCTCCGGGATCTCAAGCGACAGGAGGCGGAGGAGGCCTGCGGACCCTGCGCAAGCGTCCGTCTCGGCAGCGAAATCAACTCGCATGACCGGACGAGGGGCAGCCACGGAGCGGACCGCGCCCCCGTCTACGGACGAGGCGGCCCAACCAGAGGCGGCGGCTACGGAGCCAGTCCTCGATGAGGCCCGGCCGATGGCGCCGGACATGACGCCGGCCGAGGCCGAGCCGGCCCGGGCCAATGTGCCGGAGTTTCCGATGGCCCAGGAGGCGGCACCGGAAGCACCGACCATGGAGACGGAGGCGCCATCCGTCGCGATTGTTGCGCCGAGCCGGCGAAAGGAGGGGGCGGCACCAGGTCCGAGTGAGGGGCAACTGAGGACCGACTCCCGCGCCCTTGCCGTTATCAATCCTCGCCCGGCAGTCGGCACCGTGACGAATGCCAGGGCGGGTGGTAATGACGGCTGGACCTGGAAATTCATGCTGGACGAGATACGAGACTGGGAGGCACTGGCGCGCGTCCCTACCCTTCCGGCTCCCTTGGTGGGAGGCCTGGTCCCCTCGTTCGGGGAGCTAGGGAGCGTCCTGGAGCAGTGCCGGCAGGAGCTGGCCTAGTTCGCGGAGGCGACCGACAACACCCTGCAGCGTGCGGAGGTAAGCATCGCTTGTCCTTGTTGAAATTTTTTGTGGGTGAGCGCTAGCGCACCCACTAGATGTAGCCCCCGAGATGCAGGCCGGCTGACCGGCTATGGGCTAGCCAGGCCGGATCTCCTTGTGCACCTTCTAACTTTGGCTTCTTGTGGTAGGCGGGGAATGCCTGGCGGTAGGAGTTGTTCAACGAGGCGGCCGCCGTCCACAACCGTGGCAGGTATGTCTTCTACCGGTTAGAGGAGTATCTGGCGTGGGTGCGAGGTACGTTTGGTCTTGTCGGAGGGGGACGTAGCCCCCAGGAGCCGGGCCGGCTGCTTGGCAGCCGGGACGAGCCTGGAATGTCCGGCTAATGCCAATTTTGCCTCACAGGGGAGCTGACCACCCTCCGGGAGGAGAAAACCGGGGCGGTTGCCGAGCAGGACTAGCTGGCGTAGAGCGTCCAAGCGGTCACCCAGGAGAGGGACCGGCTGGGTGCCCTGCTGGTGGATGGGCAGGCTGCCCAAGACCGCTTGAAGACCGACGTGGTGCGGGAGATGACGGGTAAGGAGAAGGCCGTCAAGGAAGCGGCTGACACCGCCCAACGCACCACGCCCTCCAAAACGAGGTGACCTGCCTCGAGAGGACACTCGAGGAGCGTAGGGTGGCCCTTGCCGAGGCGGAGGCGACACTGGCATCAGAGCGGGACTCGTCGCTCCACTTTGCCATCGAGCTGGACGACTCCATTGAGCGTAAGTACCCATTTTTCTTTTTCGGCCGGCTGCTTTCTTCTTGCCAGTTCTCGCCCTTGATTTGCGCTCTTCTCCTTCTCCCCTTTCTTCTTCAGGGCACTTCCTAGAAACCCATCGCCGCGCTGAGCGTGCCATCGAGGAGCACCGGGAGTATCTCCAAGCGCGCGGGTGCACCATCGAGGGGGACGCTGCTTGGGATATGGCGGAGCTTGGGATGGCCATAGAGAACCGGCTGATCCACCTCAAGCCGAGCATGGAGCGGCTGAAGACTATGGGCAAGGAGGTCATCGCCGCCTTGTGGCCGGGTCATGGGGCTCCGGAGAGACGCGTGGCTTTATGGCTGGAGAACGTTGTGGCCCGGCTCGAGGTCTGGAAGGCGGCGACGGCACGAGCCGGGGCGCAGATGGCACTCCGGTTCGTCACGTTGTGGTACCGTGCCGTTGACTTGGACCGGCTGCCACCATGCGGGACGAGCCGCCAGAGGAGAGGGCGGCACACGAGCCCGTACTCGTCTGCCGGGCCAACAAACTCTCCTCGTACGTCGACCCGGACGAGCTCCTGCCGGCCCTTAGCGAGAACAGTGAGCCGCTAGCCGAGGACTCCTTCAGCAATCCCCATGGTCCGGAGGACAAGGAGGTTGCCGACGAGAGCACTGACTCCAGGACCGAGATGGCCGGAACCATGGAGGCTGCCCCGAACGCTGCGGTAGCCGACCCAAAGGCCACAACCACCTTTGGGCCAGGCGTCGAGCCGACTCGCAGTGCGTCGGCTGGTGACGCGCTAGTGGCCTGAGCCCCCGGGCGTCTTTACTTTTCCTTTGTTTTTTGCATGTTAGACTCAAGTCCACCCACTAGGGGTGTATTGTAATAAATCGTGATGGTCGTGGGCCTTTGCTATTTTTAAATTATGAAGTTTCTGGTTGTTTGCAAAGTTAGTTTTTATGCGTGCCGGCTTCCCCTTCCCTTTGTTTGCCCCTTAGGTTTTGTTAGCTCAAGTCCATTCCACCCCGTGTTAGGAGGCGTCTCTCTTGCGCTTCTGCGGCTTCTGGGCGTCTATCGGGTAGTATGCGTTGTTGTGCAGCGCCTTACTGATGATGAACGGGCCCTCCCATGGGGAGGACATCTTGTGCTAGCCAGCCCGCCGATGGATCCACCTTAGCACCAGGTCTCCTTCACGGAAGGAGAGCGGCCGAATCCGCTTGCTGTGGTAGTGCCGGAGCTTCTGCTGATAGATGGTCGTCTGGCTCAAGGCCAGTTCGCAGGCTTCTTTGAGCAGGTCGACACCATCTTCTCTTGCCTGCCTTGCATCGTTCTCTGTGTACAGGGCGACCTGAGGTGAGTCGAACTTGATGTCGGTGGGAATGATCGCCTCGGACTAGTACACGAGGAAGAAGGGTGTGTAGCCGGTTGATCGGTTGGGAGTGGTCCTTAGGCTCCAAAGGACCGCCGACAGCTCGTCGACCCAGCAGCCGGCTTACCTCACCAACGGCACTATGAGCCAGGGCTTGATGTCGGATAGGATTAGGCCGTTCTCCCTCTTGACCTGGCCTACTCGACTGTGGGTGAGCAGCGGATGCCAGGTCGAGCTGGATGCCTTGCTTGGAGCAGAAACGCGCGAGCGCGCCCTTGGCAAAGTTCGTGCCGTTGTTGGTGATGATGCTATCGGGGACGCCGTAGTGAACCGTGATGTCATCGATGAACCGGACGACCGTGGGGACATCTAGCTTCTTGATCGGCATGGCCTCGATCTACTTGGTGAATTTGTCGACGGCCACCAACAGATGCGTCATGCCTGCTCGTGCGGTTTTGAAGGGTCCGACCATGTCCAGCCCCCAGACGGCAAAAGGCCATGAGAGGGGGATGGTGTGGAGGGCCGAAGCCAGTAGGTGGCTTTGCATGCTGAAGCGCTGGCAGCCGTCACACTCGTCAACCAACTTCTTGGCCGCCTCCAAAGCGGTCGGCCAGTAGAAGCAGTGGAAAAAGGCCTGGGCCACCAGGGTCCTGTAGGCAGTGTGGTGTCCGCACTTGCCCTGGTGGATGTCGAGGAGGATCTCCTGACCCTTCTCCGAGTCGACGCACCGTTGGAAAACGCCGGTGGTGCTGTGATGGACGAGCTCGTGATTGATGATGCTGTAGGCCGAGGCCTGGTGCTGGATTTGTCTTGTCGTGGCCTCATCCGGGGGGATCTCCCCTCGTAGAAGGAAAGCCAAGATGGGCTGGGCCCATGAGGGTGCCGAGACGAGGTCTGACTCGGGAGCCCCCGGGCATAGGTGATCAGTCCCCGGGGCTGGCTCGCCAGCCCTCGAGGCCGGCTTGCCAGCATCCGAGGTCGGCTGGCCATCCATGGCGTTGGAGCTGGCTGTTGTAGATGCAGCCGACTGAGCCGGCGCCGGCAAGACAGCAGTGGTAGGAGGAGCCGATGGAGAAAATGCTGAAGGGGCAGCTGGAGCTGCCGATGGGCCGGCGGCGTCGGCCGGCACGAAGATGGACTCTGACCCTGGGGAACACTTGATTGATGGTTTGAGCAACCGCTCGTGGGAGACGCCAGCTAGGATGGCCTGCCAGGTGGAGCCGATCTTCGCCAGTGTGTCGGCCGCCTCATTGTCCGCCCGGGGGATGTGTTGGAATTCACAACCCTCGAAGGAGCCGGTGAGTTGTTGTACGAGGAAGCGGTAGCTGGCCATGTTGGCATCCCTGGTATCCCATTCGCCGGAGACCTACTGCACCACGAGGTTGGAGTCGCCGAAGCATAGGATGCGCCTGATGCCGATCTCCTTGGCGAGCGGGAGGCCGTGGACGACGGCCTCGTATTCGGCCACGTTGTTGGAGGCGGTGAACTGGATTTGGAGTGCGTACTTGACCTGGTCACCTTTTGGGGAGGAGAGGACTATGCCGCCACCCAGGCCGGTCCTCATTTTTGAGCTATCGAAATGCATGCGCCAATGCGTGGAGTCCGGGGGAGGCGGCACGAACTAAGTCTCTTCCCAGTCGACGAGGAAGTTCACCAACGCCTGTGACTTGATGATGGTACACGGCTCGTACCGGATCTCGTGGTGGGCAAGGGCGATGACCCATTTGATGATCCGGCCGGTGGAGTCTCGGCCGCTCCTGATCTCACCAAGCGGGGTCGTGCTCACCACAGTGATGGAGTGCTCCTGGAAGTACTGCTTGACCTTCTTGGCAGCGAAGTATATGCCATAGTACATCTTATGGTAATGGGGGTAGTTTTTCTTGGAGGCGGAGAGGACCTCGCTGAGGTAGTAGACAGGACGCTGGACCGGCAGGGACTTGCCCTCCTCGGGCTGCTCGACCACCAAGACGACGCTGATGACGCGAGTGGTCGCCGTGATGCAGGCGACCAAGGGCTCCTTCTCAGCTGGCACGACCAGGATGGGCACACGGGTGAGAGCCTGCTTGAGGTCACGGAAGGCCTCGTTCGCCTCGTTGGGCCAGCCAAACATGCCCAGCTTCTTTGTGTGGCCCGGCTCAACCATAGCCGTCTTGCAAAGGAGCCCATAGAGGGGCAAGGCCCTCTCCCCATCCGACTAATGAACCGGCTGAGCGAGGCAAGGCAGTTGGTGAACTTCTGGATGTCGCGGAGCCAGGTTGGCTTGGGCATGCGCTCGATCGCACTGATCTTCTCGGGGTTGGCTTCGATGCCGTGAGCTGACACGAAGAAACCCAGGAGCTGGCCAGCCAGGACACTGAAGGCACGCTTCTCCAGGTTGAGCTTGATCTTGGACTCACACATGTTTGAGAAGGTCTCCTAAAGATCGTCGAGGAGGCTAAAATGTTTCTTGGTTTTGACGACAATGTCGTCGATGTAGACGTGGACGTTCATGCCTATCTAAGGCAGGAGGCACTTCTGCATGCACGATTGGAAGGTGGCACTAGCATTCTTTAGGCCGAAGGACATGGTGATGTCGCAGTAGGCCCCGAAAGGCGTGATGAAGGAGGTTTTGAGCTGGTCCTCCGGATCCAGCTTGATCTGGTGGTAGCCGGAGTAGGCGTCCAGGAAGGACAACAAGTCACAGCAGGCCATGGAGTCGATGACTTGATCGATCCATGGTAGGGTGAATGGGTCCTTGGGCCATGACTTGTTCAGGCTGGTGTAGTCAATGCACATGCGCCCGGTCTTGTTCTTCTTCAGCACTAGGGCTGGGTTGGCCAGCTAGTCTGGGTGAAAAACTTCCATGATGAAGCCGGCTGCGAGAAGCCGGACGACCTCTTCTCCTATAGTACGCCGCATCTCCTCAAAGAAACAACATAGGGGTTGCTTGACTAGTTTAGCGTCCGGCCGGACGTGTAGTTTGTGTTGGGCAAACTTCCTCGGAACACCCAACATGTCCTTGGGGGACCATGCGAAAATGTCCGGATTCTCACTAAGGAAGTCAACGAGCTTGCCTTCCTATTTGCTGTCGAGGCAGGAGCCGATGGTGATGCACTGAGTAGGGTTGGCCGGGTCGAGCGGGATCTGCTTGGTGTCCTTGGACGACTTGAAGGAGGCCTCGCCGATCGACTGCGAGGGAGGAGCCAGCATGATTCCCTCGAGTGACATATTGTAGTCTCCCACGATGGTGATGATTCCCTTGGGGCCCGGCATCTTGAGCTTGAGGTAGGCGTAATGGGGGATCGCCATGAACTTGACGAGAGCCATGCGGCCTAGCAGTGCATGGTAGGGACTCGCGAGGTCCACTACCTCGAATAGCACCGGCTCACGGCAGAAGTGACCGGGGCCACCGAAAAGGACGTCAAGCTCGATCTTGCCGACAGGGGAGCAGGACTTTCCCGGCACGATGTTGTGGAAAACCGTCCGGCTCAGCCGAAGGTTTTCTATTTTCAGCCCCAGCTTGCGCATCGTGTCGAGGTAGAGGATGTTGATGCTGCCGCCACCATCAATCAGCACCCATGAGAAGTGGTAGGCGCGCTTCTTGGTGGCGATGGTGGGGTCAAGGACCAGGGTGTAGCTGTCGGGACTCGACATCACAACCTGGTGGTCTGCCCGGCTCCAGGTGACCGGCTTCTCCGACCAGTGCATGAACTGGGGAGTTGCCCGCATGGTGGCGTTCACCTCACGGTGGAGCCGGCGTTGAGCATGTTTGCTCGTCTCTTCACTGGTGACGATGATGTAGCAACTGTCCTTGTTGGGTAACTGGTCATGTAGGCGACCGTCGTTCTGGTCCGGAGCCGGAGCTGACGCCGAAGCGGCAGCTGGGGCCGGGGCCAGAGCACGGGCTGGCAGCATGGGAGGAGTCGAAAGGCCGTCCCCCCGGGCTAGGCGCTGTGAGAAGCTGCACTGCCGGAGCGTGTGCGTGGAGGGCTTGGCCCCATAGTGGATCTAGCAGGGGAGATCAAGCATCTGCTCGAACGTGAGCTTGGGCTGCCAGGCAGCCTTGCCAGTGCGCCGGCGCTGGCTAGAGGACTGGGCAGCCGACTCCTGCTCCTCGATGGTAGCAACCTGCCGCCTCCCGTAGCAGGAGTCAGGCTGGTCATTCTTGCGCTTGTTGTTCTGCGTCTACCGGTTGTCAGCAGCCGGTCCGGATGCCGCCGACGTTGGTGTTGCCTTGGCGGGCGGGATCATTTTGACCCGAATGGCGGAGTCGTCCATGGCCAGCTTGGCCGGCTCAGACTAGAGGAGCTTGTGCTTGACGGGGGTGCCATCGCGACAGCCTTCAATGAAGTACTATATGGCTTACACCTTGTCCACCCCTGCGCAGGAGTTGCGGAGCTTGGTCCACCAGGTGAGATAGTCACGGAGGAACTCGTCTGGCCCCTGAATGCACATGTCCAGTTCACGGGGGCCGCTTGTAGGTGCCGGTGAAGTTGCGGATGAAGGCTTCCTCAAAGTATGTCTAGGTATTGATGCTGCCGGCCACCAGGCGGTTGAGCTATGTGCGGGCCGAGCCGATCAGCATGAGGGGAGTGTAGAGGACGGCTACATGCTTGTTTCCCCTGGCGATGCCGACCGCGGTGGTGTAGTCGATCAACCAGTCTTTGGGTTTGGTGGCCCCGTTGTACTTCGGGGTTTCTCGGGGGAGCGTGAAGCCGGTTGGGAACGTCTCGTTGCGGATCCGAGGGCTGAAGCATGCCGAGCCAATCGAGCCCTCCTCCTCGAGGAGGGCCGACTATGCGAGCCAGTCAATGCGGAGACGGGCCTCGTTCTCGCTATGGGGGACACGTGGTTCGAGCTGGGCCGAGAGCTTGGGGCAGATGACGGGCGGAACTTACCGTTCTGGCTCGCGCCGCGGCGGTGGCGTATGACCGTGGCTGCGCTGCTCGTTTCCCGATAGATGAGAGGGCTGGGGGTTGCTTGCCTCGACTCGGCGGCCGGAGACACGAGGGGAGCAGGAGTGCTGAGCCGGCTGACGAAAAGTAGTCCCCATGACCTCGTGCTCGAGCCAGGGGCCTTCGGAGGTGGCGCCGCCGGCTGCGAGCTGCTGCTGCTGCGCGTCGGCGACGTCGATGAGGTCCTTGATGTGACGTTCGTGGGCGGCACGTTCTTCGCCTTCCAAGGTAGCCAAATCATCGTAGGCTACCTTGGCAGCCCGCAGGTTGGCCGCGGGGATGTCGTAGACTGGCATGTTGCCGCCAAAGATTTCGGTGACCACGCGACCACGATCGCGCACAGCCCCACGCGGTATGGGCTCGGTGCCGGCCGGGGTGAGATCGTAGGCAGAGGCATAATCCTTCTGAGCAGCCTCCATGCAGCACTGCGTGGCCACGAGGGTGGTGGCGTCCTTGAACAGGTGGCGGCGAGCCGCCTCCAGCTCGGTCGTGGCGGCGTCGGGGTTTGCCATCGGGGCAATGGGGGTACTCATGCCGCGAAGGGCCGCGCCAAGCGGAACGGAGGTGCCGACGCGAGCCATGGTGGCATCGGCCGCGGCCCGTGCACGACCGGAGGAGGTGGAGGAGATGATGGCCATTGCTCCCACACGGACGTGGGAGCTGCCGGACTGGGTCGCAGCGAGTGCGCCCACAGCCGTGGGTGAGCCGGCACAGACGAGCCCCTAGCTGGGGTACTCATCGGCGGCCGGCGGTTCGGCAGGGCTTAGCCTGCCGAAGCGCTTGGTGAGTCCATCGATGTTCAGCGTGAGGTCGACGACACTGCCCGTAGGGCCTACCAGAGCAAGCCTCACGAGCCCGCGGTTTTGCCTAGACATGCGACGATGGCGGGCAATAGCGAGGGATCCCGCCCAGAGCATGAATCCGGCTAGCGCCGCGCACGGCCCCATGGTGGGCGCCAAGTGTTGTTGTTTTCTCACGATAGATGCCATGGGTGGGCCTATCGAAGGTGGTTGGGGCTGGAGGACACCGACGGGCTCCGGGTGCGGGATTAGGCACAAGCGGTGACGACATGCTATGTTCCCAGGTTCAGAGCCCTCCGTGGGAGGTAACACCCCTAGTCGTGCTTGGTCTAGTTGATGGATGGGTATGTTTACAAGGTTGCTCCTCGATCTGTTGTCTAGAGGAGGAAGAGGGAGTAGTTGGCTCACCTTCCTCCGCTACAAAGGTGGATATGTGGGAAGTATCCCATGGGTGTGTGTGTGTGTATGATCGCTCGTCCCCGTTGTATGGGGGCTCAGGGGGTTTTATAGGCCCACCCCTGGCTTACAATATTACTGGGGTACAAAATGGGGGAACCCGACTGGCAGCCTCTCCGTCTGGCCAGAGGGCCCCACCTTGCGAGCAGTCTTGTCGCCCGTAGGGTCCACCAGCTGTGCGGTCCCATCATCCGTTGGTGCCCACCAGCCGGCTCCACGATTGGCCTCCACCCACCTGCTATGGCATGGGTCGTCCGAGCGGCGACGTCTTGTGCCAGCCGGCCGACGTCTCTGGTATGGCCGGCTTCACTGTAGCCACGCCGGAGTAGATAATCGAGTGGGAGGGGACGTGCCGTCACTGTTACCCCACCCAGTCGCGGTTAGCCAAGGTCAACGGTATGACCGACCGAACTATAGCCACGCACGCCCGTGCGTCAGTGATCACTATAGCTACATTGGTGCCCATCATGGGGGTCCCGTCGTGTCGCCATACCCGCGTGCAGAGGGATGGGATGGGATCTGGTCCGCCAAGGATCATTGGAGGAGGCGGCTCGAAGGCAGCCGGTCGGGGGCCGAGCTGGCTCCTGGACCAGCCAGCCTCGTTCCAACCGGCAACGCACCAGCCGGCTGCAAACCAACCGGCTGTGAGCAGTCGGCCACATACTTTTTATTCAAGCGGGGGAAAGAAGCCCATTGCTTTGGCCTACCCAGGGGTAATAACCCCGTCACCTGCCGTTGTTGGTTTCTCCAACAATTCGCAACCTCAAGGTGATGAAGATGCTAGTCGATAGTGAGGCCAGCCTGAACTTGATCTCGCCTGATGTCATCTAGAGGCTGCAAATTCTTGATGAAGATCTCGAGCCCACAGGCTCTTTCCAGGGGGTCAATTCGGGGAGGACTCAACCCAAGGGCAAGATCACGCAGCCGATGACATTTGGCAGTGATGTAAATTTCAGGACGGAGAAGATCATTTTTTACGTCGCCAAGATCTCATTGCCATACAACAGTATCCTTGGTCGCCCAATGCTAGACAAGTTCATGGAGGCCACCCACTTCGCTTACAATGTGCTGAAAATGACTGGGCCTATGAACGTCATCACGATCAACTCCGATAAGAAAGGTGCACTTATCTACGTCGACCAACTCTGCCGAGAGGTAGTGGCAGCACCTGCCGCCAAGGTACTTGCTCCTGCCGCTGAAGCTCCCAGGGGAAAGAAGACCGGTAAGGCCTCTAGCGCACATTCCGACAAGCACGCCTCCTCGGGGTGCTACGCTCCCGTTTATGATGTGCCAGTGAGCTCCACCGACAAGAGCAAGAATTCCAAGGCAGCTCTGCTAGAGACTAAGAAGGTGCCCGCCAAGGAGGATGGTACGGGAGGAACTTTCACCATAAGTTCCACCCTTAGTGACAAATAGGAAAGCGCGCTCGTCGCCTTCCTGCAGGCGAATGTCGATGTGTTTGCATGGCAACCATCTAATATTCCCGATGTTCCTAGGAAGGTGATTGAGCACCACTTTGTCGTCTGCCCACACGCGCGGCCCGTCAAGCAAAAGGTCCGAAAGCAAGCTTTGTAGCAGCAATAGTTCATTGTCGAAGAGATCAAGTAACTAGAAGCGACTGGCTTGATTAGAGGAGTACTTCATCCAACGTGGTTGGCCAATCCAGTTGTACTGTGCAAGGCGAATGGGAAATGGAGGTTGTGCATGGACTTCACAGACATTAACAAGGCCTGCCCCAAAGATCCTTTTCCCTTGCCGCGCATCGACTAGATTGTGGAGTCCACCGCTGGCTACGACTTGTTGTCTTTCCTTGACGCCTATTCAGGCTATCATCGGATTTTCATGGCCAAGGAAGACGAGGAGAAGACCACATTCATCACCCTGTGTTGGTATGTATTGCTTTTTGTGTATGCCTTTCGGGTTGAAAAATGTTGGTTCTACATTTGCAAGAGCGGTCCAGATTTGTTTTGAGCCCATCTGCATAGAAATATGGAGGCTTATATGGATGACATAGTGGTCAAAACCAAGGTCAAGGCTAGGCTCATATTAGACCTAGAAGAAACAATTGCAAATCTGCGCAAGATCGACATGAAGTTGAACCCTAAGAAGTGTGTGTTTGGCATCCCATACGGCAAGATCCTCGGGTTCTTTGTATCTCAATGTGGAACTGAAGCAAATCCCAATAAGATCAAAGGAATTGAGCAAATCGAAGCACCAAGGCGAGTCAAGGATGTGCGTCGTCTTGTCGGCTGTGTTGCTTCTCTGAGTAGGTTCATCTCAAAATCTGCAGAGCGCGCCCTGCCCTTTTTCAAAATCTTGAAGAAGGCAGGTCCGATGAAATGGAACCCGGAAGCAGAGGCAGTGCTATAGGATTTGAACAAGTACTTCTCCTCTCTCCCAGTCCTAGTCGCGCCAAAGCCGCAAGAGTCGTTGCTGCTATATATAGCGGCAACAAATCAGGTGGTGTGTGCTGTGCTAGTGGCTGAAAGAGAAGTGGATGAAGAAGCAGCGCCAGTGGGAGGACCCCCAAGTGACAAGCCAGGATATTCCCTGGTAGGGTCTGGTGCCGACAAGGAAGGATCTGCGCTGTTGAATGGAGCAATTCAAAAGAGGAAGGTGGTGCAGCGCCGAGTCTATTTTGTCAGCTTCCTTTTGCAGGGGGCTAGGTCAAGATATTGTGGAGTGCAGAAGTTCCTCTCTGGCCTTCTTATGGCCTCGAGGAAGCTGCGCCATTACTTCCAAGCACATGAGATCACTGTTGTCACTCGCTTCCCGTTACAACGGATTTTGAAGAACCCAGATGCGACCGGCAGGATTGTAGAGTGGGCTTTGGAACTGTCAAGCTTTGTTCTCAAGTTTGAAAGTACTTAGACCATATAGAGCTGAGCCTTGGCCGAGTTCATCGCAGAATGGACCCCGACGCCAGATGAAGAAGTTCCAGAGCCAGCCCTCCCCGGCAAGGAAAGAAACCAAGAGTGGATCATATATTTTGATGGGGCTTTCTCATTGCAAGGTGCCAGTGCTGGAGTGCTGCTTGTCACACCCACCGAAGAGCACCTCAAGTATGTGATTCAGATGCACTTTCCCCGGAGAGGTCAACAAACAATACTGCCGAATACGAGGGTCTGCTTGCCGGCCTCAAGATCGCGACAGACCTTGGGATTAGGAAGGTCATTGTCAGAGGTGATTCTCAGCTTGTCGTCAGATAGGTGAATAAAGACTAGCAGATTCCATTGACTGAAGCCTATGTAGATGAAGTGAGAAAGTTGGAAGAACGTTTTGACGGCCTGCAAATGGAGCACGTTCCATGTGGAGAGAACAGTGTTGCTGATAGCCTGTCAAAGTGTGCTGCCCTCAAGTTGCCTGTGGAACTAGGAACTTTTGTGCTCCGACTGACTCAACTGTCCGTAACACCATCAAATGGAAAAGAGAAAAGTAGAAAGTTGAGCTCCGGCCAGTATTTGCCGGTAGAGCTCCTAGAAGACGCTGGCGAGGAAGTTGCCAGGGACGATGCCAGGCTTGCCGGTGAGCGTCATGCTCCGGCAGGGCCTTAGGCTCCTTCCATGGAAGCACGCGCTCTCGCCAGGCTTCCCGGGGAACAGCAGGCTTCGGTGGGGCCTCAAGCCCTTGCCATTGAGACAAATGCTTCCCGGCAGAGGATATGACTTTAGTCCTTGTTGTCGAGCCCCAAGCTCCAGCATGGGCACATCACATCATTCGTTTCCTTCAGACAGGAGAACTCCTTGAGGCACAAGAGGAAGCAGAGAAAGTAGCTTGCAGTCCAATATGTACCAGTTCGTAGACAACGTCCTATACAGAAAGAGGCCGAATGGTGTGAAACTCAAGTGCATCCCTCGGGAGGACGGGCTGGAGCTGTTGGCAGAAATACACAGAGGCATATGTGGTTCCCACATAGGATCAAGAGCGCTTGCCGGTAAGGCATTCCGACAAGGTTTATTTTGGCCCACTACCCTCTAGGATGCAATTGCGCTAATAACCAAGTGTGAAGCATGCCAGTTTCATTCAAAGAAATTGCATCAACCAGCTCAAGCCCTTCAGACAATCCCTCTCTCCTGGCCATTTTTAGTCTGGGGGCTCGATATCTTGGGCCCCTTCCTTCCGCCGCCGGGGGCTTTGAGTACTTGTATGTTGCAATCGACAAGTTCAAAGTGGTCGGAAGTGGAGGCAGTGAGAAAGGTGATAGCATAGTCAGCCATCAAGTTATTCAAAGGCACTGACAATGGCACACAATTCACGAGCCGCACCTTCATGCAGTATGTCCAAGACCTTGGCAGCAGGATCTGTTTTGCTTCCGTTGCCCCTCAAGGACCAACGCCCAAGCGGAAAGGGCTAATGCCGAAGTGCTACGAGGCCTCAAGACAAGAACTTTGGACAAGCTGCACAAGTGCGGAAGGCACTAGATTGATGAGTTGCCAGTGGTTCTTAGGTCAATCAGAATGACACCAAATCGAGCTACCGACCAGACACCCTTCTGCCTCGTTTATGGGGCGGAAGCAGTTCTCCCCATGGAACTCATATACGGGTCGCCTCGAGTTCTCGCTTATGATGACCTTTAGCAAGAGCAGTTGCGTCAAGATGACGTGACGCTCATTGAGGAAGACCATCTTCAGGCTGCTGTGAGAGCTACAGGCTACCAGCAAGCTTTGCGCCGATATCATAGCTGCAAAGTTAATGCCAGAAGTCTCGAGGAAGGCGACCTTGTTCTTCAGCAAGTTCAGTCTTCCAAGAATTCCAACAAGTTGACGCCGAAGTGGGAAGGCCCTTATCGGGTAGTACGAGTCACCAGGCCTGGCGTAGTCTGCCTAGAGACCGAAGATGGCATCCCAGTGAGCAACTCCTGGAATATCGAACATCTTCGTAAGTTCTAGCCATGAGGCATGGTTGCCGGGCCTCCCGCCAACCACCTTTTGTACAAGTCTTGCCGCTGAAGCATGTAATCCTTGGTACAAAGCCAGGTGCAGACCCTGTGCGTAATTGAATAAAGCTAAGTGTTCTACAAATCTTGATTGATTCTCATGTTTAGTTATGTGCATGTTTGTTTGAGGTATTGCATTACACTTACTCCCGGCAAGAGCTAACGGACCGCCAAGGGTCCATATCCATATTTTCTCTTTATTTTTCTCAAGGAACAGAAGGTTACTTCGCATGCAACTTTGCCGAGGGGAATGATGGTATGGATACGTACGGGCAACGTTCAACAAAATCTTGTCGGAAGGAGTACGACAACGAAAAGATAAGTTGCAAAACCCCAATTGAATTCTTGTTGTGAAATTATTTTCCTTGGACGATTTGGACCCTTGTATGGAAAACCTGCACGCACGAGAACCTTGCTATGAATGGCTGTGCCCTTACTCTATTTCGGGTCCGCTCAACGGCTTAGGTGGATGCGCCCGCACTCTTGTGTCATTTCGAGTCCGCTCAACGACTCAAGGGGCTGCGCTCACGCCCTTATTCCGTTTCAAGCACGATCACCAACTTAAGCGGTTGTGCCAAGAACGCCGAGGTATCTCGCCGGCAGTGGCACCGCCAACAGGCTGCTAAGGACCTGTTCCTCTAAGCGCTCGCGGTAGGGCTACACATGTCGGCAAGATTCTTCCGAGAGGGCGTAGGCAAAGTTCCATACAAAGAAACAATCTAACAAGGAAGATAATATGAAGTTATACAAAATAGGGTGAAATTTACATGAGATGACGCCTTTTCCTAAGTACATCTTTATTTGAATTTCTCCCCTAGGGGAGATTACAAGAAGAAAAAGATGGAAAGGGGAGGTAGATTACATGAAGAAAAAGATGGCGAGAGGCCCCCGGCAGAATCCCACCCTGACCCCGTTGGACCAGCACTGCACGGAGGGGCAGAGGCTTCCAGATGGGAAGGAAAGAGCCTGGCCCCTCCTGGACAAGCATTGCACGGAGGAGAAGGCTAGCGTGGGTAAAAAGGAGGATGGACCCCAGAAGCCAAAGTCCACGGGCCTGCCGGAAGATCCAGCTAGAAGATCCTGCCAAGAGGGGGAGAGGCGTGAGGCTGGTGATGATGGTGCGGCCACCGGTCAATCAGGGCTCAGGTCGTCATATTTTGACTTGACGGCCTGGCGCTCGGACTCATCGTCGCCTTCACCGACATCGTCCTCTTCGTCGCTATCGCTCCAGGAGGGGCTGTCACCTCCACTCGAGCTCTCTTCGCAGCAGCTAAGATGGACACGTTAGCGCCCATAAATCTTGATGGAGAGGAAGATTGGCGTCTGTCATTTTAAAAAGAAGCATGTGCCCTTCCTGGAGGTTGTGGGCGCGGGCGAAGGTCTTCAAACCGTGCCTGAGGAACATGACGTGACTCGCTGGGTACTCGACGTCCACCCTCGTTGTGCCGGTACAACATCCATGCCCCCGCAGCCACAGGACGGGCGGCTCGTTGGCCTCCATCACCCTAACGAAAGGGCGAGGGAGACTGTGGGGACCCCGACTCATAAGTCATGATCACCGAATGTACGTGCATAGTGATCCCGGAGATCAATGCTCACTGAACACACAGAAACTGAATAAGAAGAGTCTTACATCCTTTACATACTAGTTTACTTAAATATGGCCTTTGTGGCCTGGTCTTCATGTGATTGCAGCGGAAATCTTCAATCATAGCGTGAACCCATGCCATCTACCTTAACCCTACAGGCATTCTGACTAGGAAGCGTCCTAGCTCGCATGTCCGTCACCGAGGTAATCTTCATCATAACCTGATCTTTCAAGCCTGGCCAATAAAATAACCAGTGGCAAGCTAATGAGTACTTTGAATGTACTCGCAAGCAACCCATGTTTGGAATAAGGCAATAACAATGCATGATATAGCACTAATAGGTAAGTTTTGCAGAAAGCTAATTTTGAGTGCAATGACATGATCAAGTAATTTAAGTAGGCATGCATCAACCATGAACAGGTGTCCATAAGGACACGTCACAGTCATCATCATAAGCAAGGGGTTGGATGTCTCAGGTTCAACCATCACACCAAGTCCTCAGACTTGTCTCATGTACTGCCTGAACATCTCATGTTCAGTCATCATGCCAAGTCATCCTACTCGACTCAAATATCATCCTTGTCACCACACACACACTTACCAAGTTTTGAGGAAACATCTGGACGTAGCACAAGAGCGGTCATCCAACTGTCCTTGACCGTGGACACGGCTATTCGAATAGTTTTACACTCTGCAGAGGTTGCACACTTTACCCACAAGACTCGGGGAACTTCCGTGTCATCCACGACTCGCGGTATGTAACATACCCATGGTAAGCACCCGAACAATGCCTTTTCCCTAGCGATACTAAACAAAGAGTCCACTCGATTGGTACCCAACCCTCATGATGTACGTCACACGAGCCTCGCTCCATATCGTACCGTCCATGAGGGGACCAATGATGTGCCCGGTGCCTGTAAAGACATTGCATGATTGTCCATTCCGGTACGACTCCGTATGAAGAGTGACCACGCCACTCATGCCACTAGTAATGCGGGCTCTATGCTAGTACCCACCAAGGTAATCAACAAATCCATTTCCCATATAGGGGTAGAGTGATTGTACTTGTAAGGTTGGAATAATGGTCGCAACTTACACCAATCCGTTTTCAGAAACAACACACACTCACTTGCTCCGGTACACCACTTCTTTCTCAAGTGGTTACCTAGCTCATCATCATCTCCCTCGGGCAATTGTGGCACCCGACGGTTTTTTTGCAAAGTCTTTGAAATCATTTCTTCCTTTCCATCACTATGCATAAGTACCCAACCCACTTGCGTAGCATCTACTAGCATCCTAACTACACCCACCCACATAACCCTCATAAGGTGGTAGGGTTATGCATGATGCAAGTGTCAATAGTAAGAGTATGGGAGGCAACCCACCGAAGTGGTCACTACTCCACATGATCAAGCATAACGAAAGTCAAGTGCTATATGACATGCAATGAAAATGGTTTCTTAACATGGTCAAAGGGCTGCTTGCCTGGCTTATCCAAGTCTTCGAGGTCTTCACACGCTTGTCGTCCACTCTGAGAACTTCGTCTACTTCGTCAACTATCGCTGGAAAATAACCGTAATAAGAAACACAACAAGCAGAAAATAAAAATGCTCTATAATTAGGAGTTTTATTTTTCTAGGACTCCTCTGGTCATGAGAAAAATAACCAGCGAGGTTTTGGTGGATGTGGGTCAAGGGGGAGTTTTGAATGGTGGGAATGATGGAAATGATGGTCCTTCAAGATGTCAACAGAAAAATATTTTAATAAAAATGAGTGGAGGCACTCATAAAATAGGGCATGATTTTAGAAACATGTGAGAAATGGTTTCAATTGATTTGGAGTTGGTATGAATTTCCTAGGGATTTGCAAAGATGAGATAAATGGAAAAGTGGGTTATTTAGTGGATCCAACAGAATAGGTGCATGGTAAAAATGTTCACCACTGCTAGAAAAATAGGGTATGACACTTAGAGTAACTATAAATTGGAATTACTCCATTTGGAGATTATATGGATGCTCTAGGAATTTGCAAAGTGGCCCCATAATACAAGTTATAACAAAAATATGGGTGGATCAGAATATGCTATATGGAAAAATTGTGCAATGCACGTATTTGGATTGGCCATGAATTTAGGAGTCTGTAGAAATTTGAATCATCAAATTTGGAGTCCTAATGAATTTAATATGGATTTATAGGTCTCTCTAGTAAAAAAGAAACAGGAATTTACAACATGGGCCAAAACAGCGCTCCAGGTGCTGAATAGCTAACTAGGCCGACCCAATGGCCCAGCCACGCTGGAACCCGGTGATGTCAAAGCCGGTATGCCCTTGGGTCGTTTCATTGCGGAATCACGGTTTCCGCGGAATACGCTTCCCCTTAACCCAGGGGCCCGGCCGAGAGGTCACCGACAGGCGAGGTCCGCCTGTCAGGGTCATCCCTCACCTCCCGCCGAGCTGGGAGAGACAGAGGAGGGAAGGACCGAGCAGCGTCGGTGCCGTGCTAGCGTCTCAGGCGGCCTCCGGCGGAGCCCCAGCTACCGGCGAGATCGGGGCAATGCGCCTCATCCACCTGGGTGTCGCACGAGTGCGGGGGAGGGGCATAGCGGCGCCAAACGAGGGATGCCGAGCGGGAGGCCGCCGGTCGCCATTTTTCTTGAGCGTAGGGTAATTCCGAGGAGGACGAGAGGCGAGGTGGGGCATCACGATGGTGTGTGAGGGAGCCTGAGTGGTTAGGGGAGGATGAGGGGCTTGAGGGAGTCCGAATTGAAGGGGAGGCCGAGGTGGTAATGTTGGACATGGGAAGAGGAGGTGGGCATTGGAGGATGTGGTGGTCGGCCCAGAAGGTTACTGGGAGGGAGAGGGGGCGAGACAGGGTAAGAGGGAGCTCGGGGAGGAGCTGAAGTAGGGGGGCGACGGAGAGGGACCCGGGTGCGCCTCGGGTGCACTTCGGGCGCTGTTAGCATGCACTCACAGCTGCCCTTGGCCTTACTATGGCATTGGGGAGGGGAGAAAGAGGTCTAGGGGGAGATGCTCACTCGGCATGCGCGGCCGACAAGGTTAGGGGAGGGCGCGTCTGTTGGCTCGGTCACTGGCTCGGCCATGGCGGTAGAGCGCGTGCGAGGGCGAGCCCAGGGAGAGAGGGAGGACGGGCCGACAGGGATGAAGGTTGCGTACGGCAAGGGGGAGCTACTGGCATGTGGGAGGGGCTCGAGGTGGTCGGGGGGCTCTGGTTGGGCGTCGCTACAGTGCTCTGGTGCACTGTAGCACGCTCCAGAGCGCCGTTATGGCCGGCATGCCCTGCTCTTGCGTGCTCTGGCTTGTCTAGTAGTGTCTGGGGGTTTCAGGAATTCCCAAGGGGTATTTGGGAGCTAATGGAGGGTGTAGGAAATAATAAATTAAGGGTGGAGGAGTGCTGCCATGGTGTAAGCGGGTAGAAAGTGGAGGTTTTACCCCTCCAATAATTGAGCTACTACCATGGGGGTTTTACTGGAGGTATAAGAGGTCAAGTGAGGATTGTGGTAAAACATTTGCGTCAAGGAGAATGGTGAAAGGGGCCCAAACAAAAAGTTTGGTAAATGTACAGAAGGTGTTTGATGCAAGTTTGAGCTAGCAAAGTGATTCTCATCACTACGAAAATTAACCGGACTTGATAATAGGTATAACAGAGGTTGATCACAAATTTTGAGCTCATTTGAAGAAGGTTGCCAATGTAAACTTGGTAAACCCTAGATATGGGCAGAAATGCATCTGCTTAGATCTAGCTATGCAAATCCATTCCCCTTGATGCACCACTTGGTGTGGTGACATATTTTTGGGACTATAACATGCACAAAAAGTTTGGGGCCCAATGGGGAAACTTGGCAATGTAATATTACCAAATTCTTGAAATCAACAGAAATGGTTTTGAGGGGATTTGGACAAGTTAATCTGATATCCTTGATGCACCACTTGGTGTGGATGCATTATTGGAGTATTGTAACATGTCCACAAAGTTTGAGCTTAAGGGGAGACAGTTGGTAATGTAGAGTTGTTCAAATTTGGATTTGGACAGAGAGGGTTTTGGGATATTTTGGTGAACCAAAACAATTGGGATTGGGATGAAACTTGGCAATATGACCACATATATCATATGTGACATGCTAGAATTTTCCTTGATTTATTTGAGAATATTTCTTATAGAAATATTTAAAATGCTTGAAATAGGCAGAAATGGTTTTGAAGGGTTTTATCCAATACTTTGAACATGACCATGTGTTTAAACTCTTATATATGGACAATATATGTCCACTTAGTTTTCCTAAGTTTTCTCAAATATTTTTAAAGCATTTAAATAATTTTCCCTAGAAAAGACCATTTCTGGCCTTCATAAAAAGCCCTTAAATAAAATATGAAAATAATCTTTAAAAATAATATTCTGTGGTTTTCGGAAGTTATATATATAGTAGGTTCCAAATAAAGCATTTGGGGAAAAAGGATCCACCCAATTTGGTGACTTGTAGTGCAAATCTCAAATAAGGGGGTTTTGAAAACCTAATTTAAATAAATGCTTTTTGGCAAAAATAATATTTGATAAAAATAGTTTTGGGTACTATTCACATGGCATGATCATTGGGCAAGAAGTTTGGATCAAGGAAAAGTTCTTTGAGAGTAGGAGGGTGTTTTATGAGCATAGAGCACTAGCAAGCAATCAAACAATTAGCAATCAAGTCAAGCATAACTAGCACACAAAAGTTTCAATTGGCCATGATTTTTGAATCATGATAACTTAGTGATGAGGCAAATCATAGGGTGTGACAGACCTACCCTCCTTACAAGAATCTCGTCCCCGAGATTCCTAGGCTAGGTGTGGGAAGGACGCGGAAATACAGAGGTGAGGTAGTCTTCACGTTCCCATTTAGATTTTGCTCCAACGTGGTTGTCCTTCTGGATCTTGAAATGCTTGATCATATGTCTTCGAGTGCATCATTGACTTCATCTCAGGGTCAATGGGGTTCCAGCAACCTGCTAGGCTTACTAATGGTTAAAGGTTTGGTAGACGAGGTTCTAGCAAGGGCCTGGCTTCCGTGTGTATTCCAAAGTCGGAACACCTGTCCAAGTTGTGTGTTTGTGTGCTGGTTCTGGGACTGCTCATGTTGGTTAGTGACATCTAGATGTCTCGCGTTAGAATAGAAGGGTTGAGTCTTGGTGTAGCTTCTCGTTGACGGGGAAGTCCTTATCTTCCTTAAAGCAGGGGTCTTCAACCGTACGTGGTCTCCATTCTTGAGAGTGCTGAGGTGTGTCATCATGGGCTTCTCGTTGAGATCTTCTGCTCGAGTAAGCTTCCCAGGTAGATTCTTCATTCTTCATTGGTCATTTGTCTTCATCGTCATGGACGCACATTTCTGGAGGGCCTTCGAGTGTTTGGTACTCATTTCTCTGTGGCAAGGTATGCGCCGAGTCTCGTCCCTAAGGATGAGGTTAGAGACTTGGTGTCAAAACTGGTTCTACCATCTGGGAAGGTTTTAGTGGGGTTCTAGGTAAGCTGACTATCCATAGTGTACAACAGCCATCTAATTCCCCAAGGTCTGAGGCTTGGCAATTGGTGTTCCTGGTGCTGGTCCCAACAGGACTAAGGTGTTCCTCTTCTTATTGGGTAAATAAGTATGTCATCTCGGAGGACAACAACCTATTTCCCTAGGTATCACATAAACACATTGCTCATGGGATAGGTGAGAGGAGCCGGCACACGTCCCCGATGGTCACTAGTGTCAAAGGTTTGTGGTCCATCGAAAACTAGTTCTGCGTATCCACCTTCCTTATGAAAAGGGGTGGGTGGTGGTCAAGGTGGAGTATCGACCATGGTCTAAGGACTTATAGTCCAAGGCCTATGGTCATGACCCAACCTGTCACACCCAAGATGCGTGCCTATCCACTTTAAGGCACGAGGGCATTGCAAGGGATAGATGCGCATCTTGCCGTTAGCAAGAATAGTATCATCACAACATACAATACTGAAAGAGATGAGTATACAAGATTGGCTTACACTCACCACATGCTAACTTACAATGTCACTCAAATTCATATCATCAAGTTGAACATAGGGTCCGACTACGAAAGAAATCAAATGATAAAACAGTGGCAAAAGATACTATCAAGCTATCCCAAAGATCACGACGAGGTCCTCTACTCATACAGATACGTCACATACATCCTAGCTATTTCCTCGTCATATTCCAATTGGAGCTGGGTGAGATCATCCTGCACGAACTCATCTGAACCTGTACCTGGAGTTGTTGTAGTAAACTGTGAGCCATAGAGGACTCAGCTATCATGTGCCCGGGTATCGAGACTATTCCAGCTTAAAGGTTGGGATGGGGTAAGTGTTTAGTTTGCAGCAGCACTAAGCATTTATGGTGGCTAACTTACACAACATGAAAATAAATATGAGTGGCTACGATGAACGGTCGAAACTAGTATGATCCCTATGAGATCCTGAACACTTACTTACATCAATCATAACCCCACCGTGTTCTCTCTCGGGTCATGTTTACGAGCAGAGATGATCACGGTTACTCACACAGTTGGTGCATTTTAATTAGAGTTTACTTCAAGTTAACTATAACCGGGTGCTAAACAAATATCCAAGTTGCCACATAACCGCGGGCACGGCTTTCCGAAAGATTTAACCCTGCAGGGGTGCTCCAACTAGTCCATCACAAATTACCACACTCCGGGGGAATAGCCTCGACCACGGTTCTCGCGGTATAGGTAATTCCGAAGGAATTCCAACACCTCGAGAAAAACCCGAAGAAAGTCAGACTCCACACGCAAGACATTCAATAAAGGTAAAACAAATCCAGCAAGACCTCCTGACGTGTCGACGAACCCGATAAGAGCCGCGTATCTCATTCTCAGGACACGACAGATGAGCGATGGTTACCACGCCAATCACCGAGTTGCCCCGGGCGGCGTTAGTATGCTCTCTGGGTTGGACCAACGCTCATGCGGAGCACTGGCCCAGGGGTTGATTAATTATCCACGGGTTTGCAAGACCCTATCCAATTTTATTAAGTTGTTAAGCAAATTTAGTACCAATGTTGGGTCTTGCCAGACAAGTTTTAATCTCAACCGAATAAACAAGGGGGTCCCCACAACAACCCCAAGCATGTTAGGAGCACAAGATATGGAAAACATAACACTGGTAACAAGGAACTAATGGCGGTAATAGCAGAATAAATCACTTAGCAAAAGGCCAAGCCTTCCACCAATACCAAAGTATATATGTCCATTAAACTAACAACAGATAATATTGTGATATCCATATCCATGTTATCACATGGAACAAACTGCACCTGCAACTAAGAATGCTATAAGAGGGGCTGAGCAGCGGTAACTTAGCCAATCAAAGGTTTGCTAGGATGTGGAGGTTAAAGGCTGCCATGGCAATTAGGAGGCTGATATCAAGTGGTAGGTTGCGCAATTGTAACTATAAGAGCGAGACAAACTAGGAAGCAAAAATAGTATCGGGATCCGGGTACGATCATCTTGCCTTTTGGTTCTTCAATGGAACAAGTCGCGGGATCCTCGTAGTGGTACTCCCCTGGGTCCTCGTACTCAGTATCTACACTCGCATCTACCCAAGAGAAACAGCAACAATAAACATCAAACCAAGGTGCAATGCCCAACCAAGATGATGCATGATTCATTTATGAAGAAATAAACATGGCAATCCAAAACTAGTCATGTTTCACATGCAAAGTTTGTTTAATAATGAATCTGGAAAGAACCTCATGTTGAGTTTTTATACATGCATGAACATGGCAAATATGGATGCATCATGCAAAATCGATAGAAATGCATATAAAGAACGCAAGAAATGGAGCTACGGTTCTCACGATATGCTCTCGACAAGGTACGGAGGCAAAACAGAAGTCATCCAAGACCTGGGCTAATTCTTGGCATTCCAAGGTATCCTATGGATATGTGATGAAAAATCAATCACAATAGCCTCAAGAATCAATCAATTCCATGGAGCATAGCTCCCACAAGTCACAAAACAATAAAACCGACAATCTGCCACAAAACAGCAACATAGCAACTTCTACAGCTCACAATTTGAGCTACATGAACCCTACAGCCCCACACAATATATGGACAGAATCTACTCAACATACACATCAACTTATACAACTACACAATCAGCAAAGGTGGCACACATAAATAAGCATGAGGCAATCAAGTTGACATGATGAAACAATTTTCTGGGACTTAGTGAAAATTCTAGTTTTCTGGAATCTGAGTTAATAAAGTAGCAAGTTGACAACAGTAGTTACATATGCTAGAGACCACCTATTGGCATGAAAATTAACAGAATGGTAGAAGGCTATCTACTACAAATAACTAAGACTGAGCATGAGCGAATTCGAAACACATCACTAGATACCACCCACTCTTCATGGCATAAAAATATCAGCAGATTCCCACACTTAGTAGTTTTTAGCATGCTGAAACAGAAACATTGAGTAGGCAAATTAACAGCATGTTTCCCACTTATATGGGTGGTTCTCATATTAAATAAAAATACCTTGGCATACTAGATACAAAACACTACCACTTCCTAGTTGACACATCTCCCAAAGCAAGCATGCATTAATTCAAGCAAAAATGACAAAATGGCATCTCAGCTAAAATGACAGATTTATGAACTTGCTCAAAAGTGAAATCTGAGAGTTTCGATGGATTCATCGGCTCTTTCTACCCCAAAACCATGGGTCATACTTATATGCCCATGTGAAACAACAAGGCATAAACAAATAACAATCTATCCACTACTAATCATGGCATAACTCAACTGGATAGTAAAATACACTTAAATGGGCATGAGCATGTTGGCAACTTAGCTAAGAATGGAAAAGTAATGTCAAAACCTACATGACAAGCATATATCAACAAGGGGTATGACAAGTGGGAAACCCACTAGTTCCCTTCACACACACAAGAGCACCAGGCACTTCACTCATGACACAACTCATGTGTGTGGGTGGGCATCCATCACATATACATACATATATGCTCAATGCATGTATGCATTTGTATACACTAGTAGAATATCAATCTTTAGTCCCGGTCCGGACGGGCCTTTAGTACCGGTTCCCCAACCGATACTAAAGGGTCGGGACTAAAGGTCCAGACCTTTAGTACCGGTTGGACCACGAACCGGTACTAAAGGCCCTCCACGTGGCTGCTTGCGTGCGCTGGTGGTGGAGGACCTTTAGTACCGGTTGGTGATACCAACCGGTACTAAAGAATTTTTTTTCTTTTTTTTCTTTTTTTGAATTTTTTTGGAAAAAAAATTTGTTCGATTTTCAAATTTCTGAATTATTTGAATTTAATCTTTAACTACCCCTCATCATAGCTCAATTTGATTTCTAATCTCTAATCAACCCTCATCATTCCAAATCGTCTAGCTTCCTGACCGGTCACCCATCCTCTCACTAATCCAGCCTGAGCACGATTAACTTTGGAGTTCTATTCCCCCTTGTTTTCAAGTCTGCACTTGTTGTTTTCCTATCAATACTAAGTTGTCAATCCTATTAACCCTTAGGAGTTGAACTTGAGCATGACCATAGTTTGACCATAATCACCCAGTAACACACTAATATTTCTTGAATAAGTAGTTTGACCATAATCACCCAGTAACACACTAATATTTTTTGAATAAGTAGTTTGACCATAGTTTGACCAAAGTTTGACCGCAGTTTGACTAGATTTCACCAAAATCCAAAAAACTGAAATAATTAATTTAGCAGCACTAATATTCTTGAATAATTATTTAGTAACACTAATATTCTTGAATAAGTAGTTTCACCAGATTTAACCAAAATTCAAAAAAATTAAAGTTTGAGCATAACTTTTTCCTTTTAGAATTTGAGGATTCTAAAAATTACAAAACGGCCTTAGGCCGTCAAATTCGGATGCGGATTTTTGTTCTGAACATTTTTGATATATTATATGTTTTTTTCCAACATCATATGCAAAAGTTACAACCGTTCTACGTTTTCATAACATTTTTGGGCACGTCATCAATTTTCAACCCTTTCTGACTTCATTTGATATTTCACATGCATTTAATGATTTATTTTGAGCTAAATGACCCTGAATTTGAAAAGTGATACAAATGAACTCTGAAAAGGTTGTAACTTGGCATGCCATCATAATTTCACCCACATAGCAACTTTTAAAGAGTTAAGAGGGTTACGGCAAAAACTGGATGCACTTCGTGTACAAATTGGACAATCTCTTCCGAAGCATGTGGGTTTCGGACGAAAACTCATCTATTACAAAGGGATTTCATTTTTAATAACTTATTTTAACTCCATACTTTTTGTGTGTTCAATATGCACCATTCAAAGGCACATCATCAATTTTAAACCCTTTCTGACTTCATTTGATATTTTTCATGCATTTAATGATTTATTTTGAGCTAAATGACCCTGAATATGAAAAGTGGTACAAATGACCTCTCAAAATGTTGTAACTTGGCATGACATCATAATTTCACCCACATAGCAACTTCCAGAGAGTTGAGAGGGTTACATCAAAAACTAGATGCACTTCGTGTACAAATTGGACAATCTCATGAGAAGCATGTGGGTTTCGGACGAAAACTCTTCTATTACAAAGGGATTTCATTTTTAATAACTTATTTTAACTCCATACTTTTTGTGTGTTCAATATGCACCATTCAAAGGCACATAATCAATTTTCAACCCTTTCTCACTTCATTTGATATTTTTCAAGCATTTAATGATTTATTTTGAGCTAAATGACCTTGAATTTGAAAAGCAGTACAAATGAACTCTGAAAAGGTTGTAACTTGGCATGACATCATAATTTCACCCACATAACAACTTTTGGAGAGTTGAGAGGGTTACGGAAAAAACTGGATGCACTTTGTGTACAAATTGGACAATCTCATAAGAAGCATGTGGGTTTCGGACGAAAACTCTTCTATTACAAAGGGATTTCATTTTTAATAACTTATTTTAACTCCATAATTTTTGTGCATTCAATATGCACCATTCAAAGGAACATCATCAATTTTCAACCCTTTCTGACTTCATTTGATATTTCTCATGCATTTAATGATTTATTTTGAGCTAAATGACCCTGAATTTGAAAAGCAGTACAAATGAACTCTGAAAAGGTTGTAACTTGGCATGACATCATAATTTCACCCACATAGCAACTTCTAAAGAGTTGAGAGGGTTACGACAAAAACTGGATGCACTTCATGTACAAATTGGACAATCTCATAAGAAGCATGTGGGTTTCGGATGAAAACTCTTCTATTACAAAGGGATTTCATTTTTAATAACTTATTTTAACTCCATAATTTTTGTGTGTTCAATATGCACCATTCAAAGGAACATCATCAATTTTCAACCCTTTCTGACTTCATTTGATATTTCTCATGCATTTAATGATTTATTTTGAGCTAAATGACCCTAAATTTGAAAAGTAGTACAAATGAACTCCGAAATGGTTGTAACTTGGCATGCCATCATAATTTCACCCACATAGAAACTTCTAAAGAGTTGAGAGGGTTATGGCAAAAACTGGATGCACTTCGTGTACAAATTGGACAATCTCTTTCGAAGCATGTGGGTTTCGGACAAAAACTCATCTATTACAAAGGGATTTCATTCTTAATAACTTATTTTAACTCCATACTTTTTGTGTGTTCAATATGCACCATTCAAAGGCACATCATCAATTTTCAACCCTTTCTGACTTCATTTGATATTTTTCATGCATTTAATGATTTATTTTGAGCTATGTGGGTGAAATTATGATGTCATGCCAACTTTCAACCTTTTCAGAGTTCATTTGTAGTGCTTTTCAATTTCAGGGTCATTTATTAGCTCAAAAGAATTTTTTGTTAGAAACTTTAATAGCAAACTAAAAAAAATATCTGTTTTTGATTTAAACAACCATTTAAAGTAACCTAAAAATTACCAAATTGAATATAATGTTAAAACGAAGTAATGTTAAATAGCAGGAAAAATAATAAAAAATAACATAAAAAATAGCAAAAGTGAAAATAGATGCAGTTATACTAAAATTCAGCCTAAATTCAAAGTGTTAGTTAGGCACCTAACTAACATTTTGAATTTAGGTCGAATTTCATGTAAAAGAGCATCTATTTTCACTATGAGCGGAGCTCGACAGGTGAAGCGCATCGGGGCTTATAAACAGGTGCGTTCTCGCCTCGACTAGCGAGGTGGGACTAAACATTTGACACCTGCTGCGTGGAAGTTTTTAGTACCGGCTGGTGACACCAGCCAGTATTAAAGGTTGCCCTTTAGTACCGGTTGGTGTCACCAGCCGGAACTAAAGGTGCAAGCGGGGCCCAAGTCTGACAAACAGCCTGCCACGCCCCTTTTAGTACCGGCTCGTGACACGAACCGGTACTAAAGGTCCCTCATGAGCTGGTACTAAAGGTTGCCCTGCTGAGCCAGCACGAACCGGGACTAATACACACAATCTCACACACAAACACACAATCTCACACACACACAAAGACTTGCATGTATATCACATAGATATACACACATACACTCTCAACACCAAACACACACACAAGAAGATACACACACTCTAAACATACACAAGAACACATAAGACACATGCATATGTGCTCACACACGTATGCACTACACATCACTCACATGCTCACACACACAATCAAATACAAATGCACACATATACATGTGCACACACACAAGCACCTACACTACACACACATGTGGGTATGCATAGCATACACACACACAAGAAAACAGGATCACCCACATATGCACAAGATACATCTACACACGCATACAATTAAAAGAGCACATAAAAGAAAGCAAAAGAAAAAATAAAACAACAGGGAACAAAAAAGGGGGGGGCTCGGGCTCGAACCCAAGACCTCCTCGTCTTTCCCGACAAGCCTTACCACTCTGCTACGACGACGACTGGTAACAAAGGGGGGTTCGGCTGCACTAGTACACACACGCACACAATGCTAACTGACGAAACTGACGGAAAGCACACACACACGACAGCACGACGGCGACAAACTCTAGCGCTCCACTGCCTCACCGGCGAGGGAGAACGGAGCGGGGGAAGAGGCATCTACGAGGGGAACCAGAATCTCACCGCAGGCCTATTGAAGGCGAAGACGATGACGAAGGCGGTCGAAGACGGATGCTGGAGAGGAAGCAGAGGAGACAACGACATGGACATCTCCGATGAAGACGATGAAGAGGCCGTCGCCATAGAGCCCCTTCACGGCTCCTAGCGGCGGAAATGGACCGCGGGGAGGATTCCTGCGCTCCTGGACGCCATGGCCGAAGACGAAGTCGACGGAGGCGACCGTAGAACGCCGGCAAAGTCCTCTGAACTCACTGCCTACTCTGAACTTACCTGAAGGGAGAGAAAGAGAGGAAGCAGAGGAGAAGGGGAAGGAGGCGGCGGTGAGGAGGAACCCTAGAGGGGCACGGACGCCCAGGGTTAAATAGGAGGGGGAGGCGAGGCTTGGCATGTCCACGGTGGCCATGTGCGCCTCTCCACAGAGGAGGAACATGCGGGAGGAAGAAAAAGGAGGGAGAAAGGCGAGGCTGACGAGCGGGCCCCAGGCGCTGCCTCGTTGGAACGGAGGGAGACGACGACGCGCACGGGCAGGCTGGGCCTTGCTGAGCCACGCTGGAAGGAAGCCCACCCACTCTCTCTCACTAAATTAAAAGAACACCAAAAAAGGTTTCCTTTTATAACGCAAAGCCACTCAAGAATAAATTCCCAGATCTTTTAAAAAGGTTTTCCACAAAACAAAAATACCTTTGTGGAGGAAATATTATGCACTATTTAATAAAATTATCAAATTGATTTATTGGACAAATAATTTTTAATATTTTTTAAAATAACAGCTCTTGTTTCATAAAGCCCAAAATCAAACAACCCCCAATCAACAAGAGCACCATACTCTAAATTCATAATGTTACTAGGGCTACCAATTAAACATTTTTAATCATAATAATAAGCAAGTTAAATCTGCTGTGAAATAATATGGGAAGAAAGGCATTATGGTGATGTTTTAGTAGGAAGACAAGAGAGGGGAAGAGTATAAGTTGCTCACTTGCACCACCCACAAACAAACCACAACAACACACACTACATACAAGTCACTCTCACAAGCATCACACCATTCCAAGACACATGAAAGCAAGCATGGCAAGATGGATGCTATGATCGATGATATGATGCATGAATGCAAACAACACATGGATGGCAAGTTGAAAAACATATCATAGCTCATGACACAAGGTCCATATAATGGGGTACATGCCAAAATGGTAGGGACAACACTTGGGCTGTCACTATTCTCCCACACTACATGAGGATCTCGACCCGAGATCTAGGAACGGAAGAAGTCCGGAAATTCGAAACGGAGAAGGTCCTTGCATTCCCAAGTAGCTTCTTTGTCGAAATGATGAGACCACTTCACCTTGAGGAATTTGATAGACTTGTTGCGAGTCTTACGCTCAGTTTCTTCAATAATTGCAATTGGGTGCTCACGATAAGAGAGATCTGCTTGGAGATCAATGTCTTGGAGGTCAATTGTTCGCTCAGGAGTCTTGAAACATTTCTGGAGCTGAGAAACATGGAAGACATCGTCCACGTTCGCAAAATTTGGAGGAAGCTCTAGTTGATATGCAAGACCACCTCTCTTGCCAACAAGTTTGAAAGGACCAACAATACGAGGAGCTAGCTTCCCTTTAAATCCAAACCGCTGAGTGCCCTTCATGGGAGAGACTCTAAGATAGACTAGATCATCCACTTGGAAAGAAACATCCCGATGTTTGTTATCGTAATAACTCTTATGTCAGAACTGAGCTGCTTTGAGGTTCTCACAAATGACATGGCACATTTCTTCTCCTTGAGTGATCATGTCATTGCCCAATATCTGACGCTCACCGGTTTCGGACCAGTTAAGCGGGGTACGACACTTTCTGTTGTAGAGAATCTTGAAAGGGGACTGCCTGAACTAGCTTGAAAGCTATTGTTTTATGAGAATTCAGCATATGGAAGGCATTCTTCCCACTTCATGCCGAACGAAATCACACAGGCTCTGAGCATATCTTCGAGGATCTGATTGACTCTCTCAACCTGACCACTTGTCTGCGGATGGAACGCAGTGCTGAAACGGATCTTGGTACCCATAGCAGTCTAGAAGGACTCCCAAAACTTCCAAGTAAAGAGACTTCCACGGTCAGAAGAGATGAGCTGATGAATACCATGCAAAGACACTATCCTTGACGTAAACAACTCTGGAAGCTGAGCTGCCAAGATAGATTCTTTAACTGGCAGGAAATGAGCAACTTTTGACAGCTTGTCGATAACCACAAAGATGGCATTGTTGCCTCTCTTGGACTTTGGAAACCCACTGACGAAATCCATCTCAACATGATCGAATTTCCACTCTGGGATAGGCAAAGGCTGCAGAAGACCTGTTGGACGTTGATGCTCTGCCTTCACTCTACGATAAACAACACACTTGTTCACGAACTGAGCAATTTCATGTTTCATGCGAGTCCACCAGAAGGTTTGCTTGAGATCCTGATACATCTTTGAACTGCCTGGATGAATGGATAGAAGAGAATTGTGTGCTTCGTCCATGATAACCTTTCTGAGATCACCTTTTGGAACCACAAGACGGTCCTCCAAGAACAAGGTATCTTTGTCATCAACTCGAAAGCACTTATACTTCGGAATGCTCTTAGCCACACCTTTCTTCACTTTCTTCACCATAGCATCAAGAAGCTACACTTGGCAAACCTGATCTTCCAGAGTCAGAGAGACTTGAAGATTTGCAAGAAATCCTTGCGGAATCATTTGAAGGTTGAGCTTGCGAAAGGCTTCACAAAGCTCGGGTTGAAGAGGCTTCAAGATGATACTATTGTAGTACGCCTTATGACTGAGCGCGTCTGCAATGACATTTGCTTTCCCAGGAGTATACTCAATGCTTGGATTGAAGTCCTCAAGCATTTCCACCCAACGAGATTTCCGAAGATTGAGATTGGGTTGAGTGAAAATGTACTTCAAGCCCTTGTGATCGGTGTACACCTCAACTGGTCTACCCAACAACAAATGCCTCCAAGCCATTAGAGCATGCACAACTACTGCCAACTCAAGATCATGAGTGGGGTAGTTCTTCTTGGCCGGCTTCAACTGACGCGAGGTATAAGCAACAATCTTCTTGTCTTGCATGAGAACACCACCAAGACCTTGGAGAGAAGCATCACAGAAAACGTGGAAAGGCTTAGACTGCTCAGGAGGAACAAGAACTGGAGCTGAAGTCAGTCTCTGCTTGAGCATATTGAACGCTTCATCACATTCAGGAGACCAAACATACTTGACACTCTTCTAGAGGAGATTGGACAGAGGCTTGGCAATTTGAGAGAAGTTCTCCACGAACCTTCTGCAATAACTAGCAAGCTCGAGGAAACTCCGAAGCTCCTTCACATTCTAAGGAGGTTCCCACTTCAAGATTGCTTCAACTTTCTCACGGTGCACTTTAATTTCCTTGACAGAGATGACATGCCCAAGGTACACCACTTCATTGAGCCAAAACTCACACTTGGAAAAGTTGGCATAGAACCGATGCTCTCTTAACTTGTCAAGCACAAGGCAGAGATGCTCTGCATGATCTTCTTTTGTCTCCGAGAACACAAGGATATCATCCAGATAGACCAAGACGAATTCATTCTTGAAAGGAGAGAAAATGAAATTCATCATTCTTGAGAAGGTTGGAGGAGCATTCACAAGACCAAACGACATGACGGTGTACTCATAAGAGCGAAACCTCGTCCTGAAAGCGGTCTTGGGAATGTCTTCTTCGCGAATGCGAATCTGATGATAACCCATGCGAAGATCAAGCTTCGAGAAAACCTTGGCACCTTTCAGTTGTTCAAACAACTCATTGATGTTGGGAAGTGGGTACTTGTTTATGATTGTCTTCTTGTTCAATGGACGGTAGTCCACACAAAGACGATCCGTGCCATATTTCTTCTTGACAAATAGAACACCACAACCCCAAGGAGAAGAACTTGGTCTGATCAGACCTAGATGTTCTTGCTCATCTAGCTACTTCTTCAAGTCTTTCAAGTCTTCAGGGCCAAGTTTATATGGGCGCTTGCAGACCGGTTCAGTTCCGGGCTCGAGATCAATCACGAACTCGACTGGCCGGTGCGGAGGCATTCCTGGCAATTCTTCTGGAAAGACATCTTCATACTCACAAACCACCGGAATTTGAGAAATCGCCGAGATTCCACCCTTCTCATTAAGACAAAAGAGATGGATAGTGTCATCACGGGCCGCGAAAATAATCACGTCTTCTAAAGGATGAGTCAGCTTGACTTCTTTTGCTTTGCAATCAATATGAGCCTTATTCATAGCCAGGAAGTCCATGCCCATAATGAGATCAATATCGTAATTACTGAGAACAATTGGAGAAGCCAGAAAAGAATAATTTCCCATCTTGATAGAAGCATCTGGAACAATCATATGCGAACTCATGCGCATCCCCGAAGAAACCACATGAAAAGGACTAGCTAAATGCTCCACTGAAAACTCATGCATAGCGACAAAAAGCTTGGATATGAAAGAATGCGATGCACCAGAATCAAACAAAACTTTTACAGGAAAATCATTAACTAAGAGATTACCCATAATCACATCATTGGACTACTCTTCTTCAGCTGCATTCACCATATTCACTCTAATGACTTGGGATTATGCTTCACCATGGCATTGCCTGGAGGCTTGACAGGAGGATGAGGCGGAAGACGCCACTGGTTGCACTTGTTTGCATAGTGACCCTTCTGGCCACACTTGTGACAAGTCACCTTAGAAAGTGAAAGAACATTGCCTGGAGGAGGAATAAGAACAGCCTTGGACGCCTGGGGTCTCTGCTAGAATCCTAGGTTGGGTGGGTGGGAAGAACCACGACCACCAAACTGCTTCTACTGCTGAGGAGGACGAAACGGAAGAGGATTTGGCGCCCAATACTTCTGCTGCTTGGGAGCCATCTGAGAGCTGGAAGAAGAAGAATACGAATCCCTTGAACGCTTCTTGGAATTCTCCAACTTGAGCTGAGCTGCTTCAACCTTCAACGCCATGTTGTAGAACTGATCAAACCCCCAAGGTTCCTGAAGAACTAGGCCTGGCAGAAGCTCATCCTTGAGACCACCTCTGAACTGATAGATCATAGCCTTATCATCTGGAACATCTTGCTTGGCATAACGAGCTAGATTCTGGAACTCGACGTTGTACTGGTAGACAGACTTGGTTCCCTGCTTCAGGTGCCTGAACTTCTCACACATCTCCTCGACAAAGCTTGTCAGAATGTAATGAGCCCTGAAGTCACGACGGAAATCATCCCAAGTAACAACATGATTGCCCCTAGAATCCTTTTACTGCTGCCAGCAATCAGCTGCTTGACCCTTGAGCTGGAACGAAGTAAATCTGACAAAGTCCTCTGGCCTGACATTGCTGCACTCGAAATGCATACTCATATCACGAAGCCAATCATCCGCATCAAAAGGCTGCTCACAACAGGTGAAAGACTTGGGCTGGTTGGCAAGGAACTGATTGAGCGTTGCAAACTGAGGCTGATTCAGAAAATTCCCTTGAAAACCTTGCCGACCCTGCTCCCTTTCTTGCAACAGTCTGAGCAACATCTGAGTGTTCGCATTGGTTGCGACCATCACAGCTTGCCAAGCTTCTAGAGGAGGAGGCGGAGGAGGCGGTGGCGGGGTGGTGGTGGAAGATCAGTCTGCTCCTCACCACGACCCGGATTGTTGCAAGTTGGAGGAGCCATCCTGAAGATCGACAAAACGCATCAGCACCTCATTGATAAGATGAATTCAAAGCTGAATCAAATGCTTGAAAGAAATTGAACAAATAACAACACAACTTTCCTACTGAAAAATTAGTAAGAATGCTTCTTCGGTCCATGATAACATCATCAGATATAATAAGCCACTTGCAATAACGCAAAAGTATTGAGCTAAGCGCTCGGAACAAATGTACATGCCCATATACATCTGAAGAAGATGATCCTAGATGACTACAAGATTTCCTACCTATGAACTTCCGAAAACTTTCTTGTTATGCAATCGGTGTGGGGGATACAAGCAGGAAATATCTCACACAACTAGCAATCATACACCCCAACTCTATCCATCCTTCAACACATAACAAGAGGCTTTCACAAACTCGAATCACGAATCCTCGAATTCACAACGATACTAAACCATGGTGGTACCCCGGACGCCTCCCCAATACTAGGTGACTCCGACCTTATCTCACCATGATAAGTATTGAAGTAATTCCCAACACTCTCCGTCCTGATATATCAAGGAAGCTGAATGATAACGATGTGCCAACATTCCCTGGATCTTGACTCCCCGGAAGAAATCAAGTCAGACAGGAGGCACCAAGACAGAACCCTGTCACATCGGTATCATATAGACTCCAACATACCAACGTGATCCTAAAAAAAATTGAGCGAGAAGAGGACTAGAATCAAAATTTCCTAAGTCGGATACCTCACCAGAGCATAGAAGAGGAGTAAGAAGAATCCTACTCTTCGATATAACTAGACTCAAAATAGTTTATTTACTAGACTCGACTCGGCCAAGTTCGAACAAGCAAAGGCTCCTATGGTCGTATGGCTCTGAATACCAACTTGTCATGCCCAAGATGCGCGCCTATCCATTTTAAGGCACGAGGGCCTCGCAAGGGATAGATGTGCATCTTGCCATTAGCAAGAATAGTATCATCACAACATACAATACTGAAAGAGATGAGTATACAAGATTGGCTTACACTCGCCACATGCTAACTTACAATGTCACTCAAATTCATATCATCAAGTTGAACACAGGGTCCGACTACGGACGAAATCAAACGATAAAACAGTTGCAAAATATACTATCAAGCTAACCCAAAGATCACGACTAGGTCCTCTACTCATCCAGATACGTCACGTACATCTTGCCACTTTCCTCGTCATATTACCACTGGAGCTGGGTGAGATCATCTGCACGAACTCATCTGAACCTGTACCTGGAGTTGATTTAGTAAACTGTGAGCCACAGAGGACTCAGCTATCATGTGCCCGGGTACCGAGACTATTCCAGCTTAAAGGTTGGGATGGTGTAAGTGTTTAGTTTGCAGCAGCACTAAGCATTTATGGTAGCTAACTTACGCAGCATGAAAATAAATATGAGTGGCCTACGATGAACGGTCGAAACTAGTATGATCCCTATGAGATCCTGAACACTTACTTACGTCAATCATAACCCCACCGTGTTCTATCTCGGATCATGTTTACGAGCAGAGACGATCATGGTTACTCACACAGTTGGTGCATTTTAATTAGATTTTACTTCAAGTTAACTATAACCGGGTGCTAAACAAATATCCAAGTTGCCACATAACCGTGGGCACGGATTTCCGAAAGATTTAACCCTGCAGGGGTGCTCCAACTAGTCCATCACAAATTACCACACTCTACGGGAATAGCCTCGACCACGGTTCTCACGGTCATCATAGGTAATTTCAAAGGAATTCCAACACCTTAAGAAAACCCCGAAGAAAGTCAGACTCCACACGCAAGACATTTGATAAAGGTAAAACAAATCCGGCAAGACCTCCCGACGTGTCGACGAACCCAATAAGAGCCGCATATCTCATTCTCAGGACACGATGGATTAGGGATGGTTTCCATGCCAATCACCGAGTTGCCCCAGGCCGTGTTAATAAGGTGCTCTGGGTTGGACCAACACTCATGCGGAGCACTGGCCCGGGTGTTGATTAATTATCCACGGGGTTGCAAGACCCTATGCAATTTTATTAAGTTGTTAAGCAAATGTAGTACCAATGTTGAGTCTTGCCAGACAAGTTTTAATCTCAACCGAATAAACAAGGGGGTCTCCATAACAACCCCGAGCATGATAGGAGCGCAAAATATGGAAAACATAACACCGGTAACAAGGAACTAATGGCGGTAACAACGGAACAAATGAATTAGCAAAAGGCCAAGCCTTCCACTAATACCAAGGTATGTATGTGCATTAAACTAACAACAGATAATATTCTGATAACCATATCCATGTTATCACATGGAACAACCTGCACCTGCAACTAAGAATGCTATAAGAGGAGCTGAGCAGCGGTAACTGAGCCAATCAAATGTTTGCTAGGATGTGGTGGTTAGAGGCTGTCATAGCAATTAGGAGGCTGATATCAAGTGGTAGGTTACGCAATTGTAATGATAAGAGCGAGAAAAACTAGCAAGCAAAAATAGTATCGGGATCCGGGTATGATCATCTTACCTGTTGGTTCTTCAGTGCAACAAGTCGCAGGATCCTCGTAGTGGTACTCTCCTGGGTCCTCGTACTCAGTATCGACACTTGCGTCTACCCAAGAGAAACAGCAACAATAAACATACAACTAAGGTTCAATGCCCAACCAAGATGATGCATGATTCATTTATGAAGAAATAAACATGGCAATCCAAAACTAGTCATGTTTCACATGCAAAGTTTGATTAATAATGAATCTGGACAGAACCTCATGTTGAGTTTTTAGACATGCATGAACATGGAAAATATGGATGCATCATGCAAAATCGATAGAAATGCATATAAAGAACGCAAGAAACGGAGCTACGGTTCTCACGATACGCTCTTGACAAGGTACGGAGGCAAAACACAAGTCATCCAAGACCTGGGCTAATTCTTGGCATTCCAAGGTAGCCTCTGGATAGGTCATGAAATATAAATCACAATAGCCTCAAGAATCAATCAATTCCATGGAGCATAGCTCCCACAAGTCACAAAACAATAAAACCCACAATCTGCCACAAAACAGCAACATAGCAAATTCTACAGCTCACAACTTGAGCTATAGGAACCCGACAGCCACACACAAGATATGGACAAAATCTACTCAAAGTACACATCAAATTATCCACCTACGCAATCAACAAAGGAGGCACACATCAATAAGCATGAAGCAATCAAGTTGACATAATGAAACAGTTTTCTGGGACTTGGTGAAAATTCCATTTTTCTGGAATCTGAGTTACTAATGTAGCAAGTTGACAACAGTAGTTACATATGCTAGATACCACCTATTGGCATGAAAATTAATAGGATGGTAGAAGTCAGTATCTACTACAAATAACTAACACTGAGCATGAGCAAATTCCAAACACATCACTAGATACCACCCACTCTTCATGCATAACAATATCAGCAGATTTCCAGACTTGGTAGTTTTTAGCATGCTGACACAGAAACAATGAGTAGGCAACTTAACAGCATGTTCCCCACTTATATGGGTGGTTCTAATAATAAACAAAAATACCTTGGCATACTAGATACAAAAGACTAGCACTTCCTAGTTAACACATCTCCCAAAGCAAGCATGCATTAATTCAAGCAAAAATGACAAAATGGAATCTCAGCTAAAATGACAGATTTATGAACTTGCTCAGAAGTGAAATCTGAGAGCTCCGATGGATTCATCGGCTCTTTCTACCCCAAAACCATGGGTCATACTTATATGCCCATGTGAAACAACAAGGCATAAACAAATAACAATCTATCCACTACTAATCATGGCATAACTCCTCTGGATAGTAAAATACACTTAAATGGGCATGAGCATGTTGGCAACTTAGCTAAGAATGGAAAAGTAATGTCAAAACCTACATGACAAGCATATATAAACAAGGGGTATGACAAGTGGGAAACCCACTAGTTGCCTTCACACACACACACAAGAGCACCAGGCACTTCACTCATGACACAACTCATGTGTGTGGGTGGGCATCCACCACATATACATATATATATGCTCAATGCATGTATGCATATGTATATGTAGATGGTCACACACACACAATCTCACACACACACAAACACTTGCATGTATATCACATAGATACACACACATACACTCTCAACACCAAACACACACAAGAAGATACACACACTCTAAACATACACAAGAACACATAAGACACATGCATATGTGCTCAGACACATATGCACTACACACCACTCACATGCTCACACACACACACACACTCAAATACAAATGCACACATATACATGTGCACACAGACAAGCACCTACACTACACACACATGTGGGTACGCATGGCATACACACACACACACTACAATACACACAAGAAAACAGAATCACCTACATATGCACAAGATACATCTACACACACATACAATTAAAAGAGCACACAAAAGATAGCAAAAGAAAAAAAAACAACAGGGAACAAAAAAAGGGGGGCTCGGGCTCGAGCTCAAGACCTCCTGGTATTCCCCATGAGCCTTACCACTCTGCTATGACGACGACTAGTAACAGAGGGGGGTTCGGCTGCACTAGTACACACACACACAATGGTAACTGACGAAACTGATGGAAAGCACACACATACGCCAGCATGACGGCGACAAACTCCGGTGCTCCACTGCCTCACCGGTGAGGGAGAACGGAGCGGGGGAAGAGGCATGTACGGGGGGAACCGGAATCTCACCGTAGGCCTACCGAGGGAGAAGACGACGATGGAGGCGGTCGAAGACGGATGCCAGAGAGGAAGCAGAGGAGACGACGGCGCGGACATCTCCGACGAAGATGACAAAGAGGCCATCGCCATAGAGCCCCTCTGCGGCTCCTAGTGGCAGAAATGGACCGCGGGCAGGATTCCCACGCTCCTGGACGCCATGGCCGAAGACGAAGTCGACGGAGGCGACTGGAGAACGCTGACGAAGTCCTCTAAAACTCACTGCCTACTCTGAACTTACCTGAAAGGAGACAAAGAGAGGAAGCAGAGGAGAAGGGGAAGGAGGCAGCGGCAAGGAGGAACCCTAGAGGGGCACGGACGCCTAGGGTTAAATAGGAGGGGGAGGCGAGGCTTGGCGTGGCCACGTTGGCCATGTGCGCCTCTCCACAGAGGAGGAACGCGCTGGAGGAGGAAAAAGGAGGGGGAAAGGCGAGGCTGACGAGCGGGCCCCAGGCACTGCCTTGCTGGAACGGAGGGAGACGATGACGCGCGCAGGCAGGCTGGGCCACGCTGGGCCGCGTTGGAAGGAAGCCCACCCACTCTCTCTCACTAAATTAAAAGAACATCGAAAAAGGTTTCCCTTTATAAAATAAAGCCACTCAAGAATAAATGCCCAGATCTTTTAAAAAGGTTTTGCACAAAAGAAAAATACCTTTGTGGAGGAAATATTATGCACTATTTAATAAAATTATCAAATTGATTTATTGGACAAATAATTTTCAAAATAACAGCTCCTGTTTCATAAAGCCCAAAATCAAACAACCCCCAAACAACAAGAGCGCCATACTCTAAATTCACAATGTTACTAGGGCTACCTCTTGAACATTTTTAATCATAATAATAAGCAAGTTAAATCTATTGTGAAATAATATGGGAAGAAAGGCATTATGGTGATGTTTTAGTAGGAAGACAAGAGAGGGGAATAGTAGAAGTTGCTCACTTGAACCACCCACAAACAAACCACAACAACAGACACTACATACAAGTCACTCTGAAAAGCATCACACCATTCCAAGACACATGAAAGCAAGCATGGCAAGATGGATGCTATGATGGATGATATGATGCATGAATGCAAACAACACATGGATGACAAGTTGCAAAACATATCATAGCTCATGACACAAGGTCCATACAATGGGGTACATGCCAAAATGGTAGGGACAGCACTTGGGCTGTCACACAACCGTGATACGGCTTCGCAAAGCTTAGGGATTTCCAAGGATCTTAGCATGTAAGTGAATGTCTAACATCTTATGTCGAGCTCAACTATTAGATGCCACTCGTACCACCTATTACTCCAAACGAAATCACCCTATACCCCCGAAGGTATTATTTCGTATAAGTCAACTCCAATATTACGCATGTTATTCAACTCCAAATTTCGAGAGAAGGACCAAACCAAAATCTCATACATATGCTATAGCTAACTCAGATATATCCCTATATAAAAATCCTTGGGATAATTTACAAGCCGCTAAGCTTGATCACGACACTACCAATCCAAGTGTCCTCTTGACCTATCCAAGGTCTAAGAAATCGCATTACTATTCTAAGGACCAACCACTCCAAGATCTTGTTTCCTACCTATGAATCCAATTTAATTGATCCATGCATATCATCCACCATTACTTCATCCATTTCTGCTATAAATCCAGCATCGATGGTGTCCATCATAATCTCCTTGAGTTCATATAATCCACATATCATTGCAATATATCCATGAACTCCCAATCTCACGGTCAACTAAACTCCAGGGTCGAGCTTATATAGACCCCTAAATTATCCCTAACATCATTCGATTCCTCCTACTATCATCCTCCGAGAAACATGGTATCATTATAAAGATCATTGGACTAAATTCAAATTACTCCGAACCATGTGGTTTAATTGATCCTGCGCACCTAGTAGGATAACCTATTTAAACCCAAGTTTTACATCTGGTAAGAGCTTACTACTAGTTACTCCAGTTACGATTGTAACACCATCAACTCCTTTATCAATATCACTTGCCAAGGTCAAGTCATTTGCCCATCAAGGATTTCATCTTGTGATCACAATGGTCCTACAAAATCCTATTTGCCCACGAGAAAGCAAGTTATGCTACTCTATCAAACTTGATCCACCAAGCTTGCCTACCAACATTAAGCCTCGTAATCCACTAAGGGTCTCGACTACTTCCTCAAGACATTCATTATGGCTGAATCAAATCACTGTTCACAATTCGTATACCCTTAGAATGATCCTTCCTATGGCATCACAGTTCTTGTGGTATAGTAAGAATGAAGGATGTTTGCTCACTATGATCACTAGCTACATAATGAACCTTGTGCAAAGCAGGGGTTAATGAAGCTCAATAAGTGTTATGGAAAATCCATGTATTAGACACGTGATCAGTGTCTTGTGCTGGGGAGCTTGTGAGGTATAGGTTGGGCAAGGAAGGGGTTTCCAATCTTTAGGGAAAAGCATAACTCTATAGGGTTGCGTCAGGTTGAGTAGGTTGTAGTCGAACTCCTCGGCATCAGTTGTCTGTCAAGGTGGATCCTTGGTGCATCCGGTCTAGCTGGTCTTTAGTTGACGATATTGGGGAGAGGGAAAGTAGCATAGATAAGAGTGCCTAAGGGGGTGGTATAGTGCAAGTGCAATCAAGCAAGTGCCGAAAGGGCCAAACACAAACATCAAGGTAAGGTAGGTGATATAGTCGCGCACTTGTTGCCTAGGGCAAAGGTGTGACTTACACCAAGGCACAAACAAGAAAAAAACAAGCAACACACATCATGGTTCCATTCGAACCATCATACGGACTCGACTTCACATAGGGGACACATGACCTATCCTACCCTAGGGGTCCTCGGACTCAGTAGTCGTGCTTGCTTCGTGTCTTGGAGAGGAGTCCGCTTAGCCTTATGGGTCTTCTTCAGTTGTTGCTATGTCTTTGGTTGTTGTTCATCAAGACGATCCTAGTTGCGCCTGAAGATTCCTTGATGACTTCGGGTTTGTTGAGTTGATGACGAAGGTGATTCTTCGGCTGTTGCTGACAGGGTCTTCTGGTGTCCTCGTGATCGTGACAATGCCTTCTTGTCTCTTGAGACATTGAGCATTCCAGGTAGGCAGCCTTCTATGCAATGTCATTAACATGGCATGGTAGAGTTGTATCTGCCGATCACGTTGTTAATATTGTCACCGAGAGCGGGGGATGAAGAGAACCATTTTTCCTGCTCACTATAGTGAGGCGGACCAAATGGCGGGGTTCTCATCCACCGATGGTTGCCGACACAACAACGAAAAGGACAGGGTTGCTACGTTAGCGATGCATATCATGACATTGCATGTCTTGTGCCCTGGTCTTCGAAGGCCACGGTTGCATCATCCTGGGGCTGTGTCGAGGGTGGCACTATCATCTAAGTCTTGACATCCTCATCCTTCGAGAAGGCATCCTCTGCTGGTAGCTCCTTGTCTAGTGTCGCCAACTTGGGTCCAAGATATGTCGACAATCATCTGGCAAGATGGCTTCATACTAGGTTACCCATGAGGATTACAAGGAATCCTGTGGTCAGGGGCACAAGGCTAGTAGCGACCATTTGCAAAGTTTTGAAAGAGTAGATGAGGAGAGTTAAGAGAAATATGGTGGAAATGCTAAGGAATTTTTTTTACTTCCCTTGGAATTTTAGGAGAGGCGAGAAATATAGAGGCTTTGTAAGTGAATTTGAAGGGTCTAAAAAAATAGTTTTTGTCCTAACTAACGTCCATGCTAACTAAGGGCTTCCTATAGTCAGGATGGCTCTAATACCAGCTCTTTGAGGACCCCGACTCATAAGTCGTGATTACCGAATGTACGTGCACAGTGATCCCAGAGATCAATGCTCACTGAACACACAAACACTGAATAACAAGAGTCTTACATCCTTTACATGCCGGTTTGCTTAAATTTGGCCTTTATGGCCATGTCTTCATGTGATTGCAGCGGAAATCTTCAACGATAGCATGAACCCATGCCATCTGCCTTAACCCTACAGGCATTCTTACTGGGAAGCGTCCTAGTTTGCATGTCCGTCACCAAGGTAATCTTCATCATAACCCGATCTTTCAATCCTGGCCAATAAAATAACCACTAGCAAGCCAATGAGTACTTTGAATGTACTCTCAAGCAACCCATGTTTGGAATAAGGCAATAACAATGCATGATATAGCACTAATAGGTAAGTTTTGTAGAAAGCTAATTTTTAGTGCAATGACATGATCAAGTAATTTAAGTAAGCATGCATCAACCATGAATAGGTGTCCATAAGGACATGTCACAGTCTTCATCATAAGCAGGGGTTGGACATCTCATGTTCAACCATCACACCAACTCCTCAGACTTGTCTCATGTACCGCCTGAACATCTCATGTTTAGTCATCATGCCAAGTCATCTGACTCGACTCAAATATCATCCTTGTCACCACACACACACTCACCAAGTTTTGAGGAAACATCTCAACGTAGAACAAGAGCGGTCATCCAACTGTCCTTGACTGTGGACACGGCTATTCGAATAGTTTTACACTCTGCAGAGATTGCACACTTTACCCACAAGACTCGGGGAACTTCCGTGTCATCCACAACTCGCGGTATGTAACATACCCGAGGTAAGCACCCGAACAATGCCTTTTCCCTAGGAATACTAAAGAAAGAGTCCACTCGATTGGTACTCAGCCCTCACGATGTACATCACACGAGCCTCGCTCCAGATCGTACCATCCATGAGTGGACCAACGATGTGCCCGGTGCCTGTAAAGATCGCGCATGATCGTCCATTCCGGTACGGTCCCGTATCAAGAGTGACCATGCCACTCCTTCCACTAGTAGTGCGGGCTCTATGCTAGTACCCACCAAGGTAATCAACAAAGCCCTTTCCCACATAGGGGTAGAGTGGTTGTACATGTAAGGTTGGAATAACGATCGCAACTTACACCAATCCATTTTCGGAAACCACACACACTCACTTGCTCCGGTACACCACTTCTTTCTCAAGTGGTTACCTAGCTCGTCATCATCTCCCTCGGGCAATTGTGGCACCCGACGGGGTTTTCAAAAAAACTTTGAAATCATTTCTTCCTTTCCATCACTATGCATAAGTCCCCAACCCACTGGCGTAGCATCTACTAGCATCCTAACTACACCCACCCACATAACCCTCATAAGGTGGTAGGGTTATGCATGATGCAAATGTCAATAGTAAGAGTATCGGAGGCAACCCTCCAAAGTGGTCGCTACTCCACATGATCAAGCATAACGAAAGTAAAGTGTTATATGACATGCAATGAAAATGCTTTCTTAACATGGTCAAAGGGCTGCTTGCCTGGCTTATCCAAGTCTTTGAGGTCTTCACACGCTTGTCGTCCACTCCTAGCACTTCGTCTGCTTTGTCAACTGTCGCCGGAAAACAACCGCAAAAGGCAACACAACAAGCAGAAAATAAAAGTGCTCTATAATTAGGAATTTTATTTTTCTAGGACTCCAATGGTCATGAGAGAAATAACGAAGGAGGTTTTGGTGGATGTAGGTCAAGGGGGAGTTTTGAATGGTGGGAATGATGGAAATGATGATCCTTCATTATGTCAACAGAAAATATTTTAATAAAAATGAGTGGAGGCACTCATAAAATAGGGCATGATTTTAGAAACACGTCAGAAGTGGTTTCACTGGATTTGGAGTTGGTATGAATTTCCTAGGGATTTGCAAAGACGAGATAAATGGAAAAGTGGGTTATTTAGTGGATCCAACAGAATAGGTGCATGGTAAAAATGTTCACCATGGCTACAAAAATAGGGTATGACACTTAGAGTAACTATAAATTGGAATTACTCCATTTGGAGATTATATGGATGCTCTGGGAATTTGCAAAGTGGCCCCATAATATAGGGTATAACAAAAATATGGGTCGATCAGAATATGCTATATGGAAAAATTGTGCAATCCACGTATTTGGATTGGCCAAGAATTTAGGAGTCTGTAGAAATTTGAATCATCAAATTTGGAGTCCAAATGAATTTAATATGGATTTATAGGTCTCTCTGAAAAAACCAGGAATTTACCAACGCTCCAGGCGCTGAATAGCCAACTGGGCCGGCCCAATGGCCCAGTCGCGCTGGAGGCCGGTGACGTCAAAGCTGGTATGCCCTTGGTCCGTTTTCATTGCAGAATCACGGGTTCTGTGGAATACGCTTCCACTTAACCTCGGGGGCCCGTCCGAGAGGTCACTGATAGGCGGGGCCCGCCTATCAGGTTCATCCCCCACCTCCTGCCCGAACTGGGAGAGACAAAGGGGGGAAGGACCGAGCGGCGCCAATGCCGTCCCAGCGGCTCAGGCTGCCTCCGGCAGAGCCTCGGCCATCGACGAGATCGGGACGATGCGCCTCATCCACTTGGGTGTCTCATGTGCGCGGGGGAGGGGTGTAGCAGTGCCAAACTAGGGAGGCTGTGCGAGAGGCCGCCAGTCACCATATTTCTCGAGCGTAGGGTGATTCCGAGGAGGAGGGGAGTTGAGGTGGGGCTTCACGATGGTGTGTGAGGGAGCCAGAGTGGTTAGGGGAGGATGAGGGGTTCGAGGGAGTCCGAATTGAAGGGGAGGCCGAGGTGGTAATGTCAGACATGGGAAGAGGAGGTGGGCATGGGAGGATGGGTGGTCGGCCCAGAAGGTTACTTGGAGGGAGAGGGGCGAGAGAGGGCAAGTGGGAGCTCGGGGAGGAGCTGAAGTAGGGGGGCGACGGAGAGGGACCCGGGTGCGCCTCGGGTGCGCTTTGGGTGCTGTGAGCACACACTCACAGCTGACCTTGGCCTTACTATGGCATCGGGGAGGGGCAAAAGAGGTCCAGGGGGAGATGCTCACTCGGCACGCGCGACCAACGGGGTCAGGGGAGGGCGCGCGTGTGGGCTCGGTCACTAGCTCGACCATGATAGTAGAGCGCGTGCGAGGGCGAGCCCAGGGGAGAGAGGGAGGATGGGGCCATCAGGGAGGAAGGTTGCGAATGGCGAGGGGGAGCTGCTAGCATGCGGGAGGGGCTCGAGGTGGTCGGGGGGCTCTGGTTGCGCGTTGCTACAGTGCTCTAGTGCACTATAGGGCGCTCCAAAGCGCCCTTCTGGCCTCATGGCCCGCTCCCGCGTGCTTTGGCTTGTCTAGTAGTGTCTGAGGGTTTCAGGTATTCCCTAGGGGTACTTGGGAGCTAATGCAGGGTGTAGGAAATAAGAAATTGAGGGTGGAGGAGTGCTGCCATGGTGGAATAGGGTAGAAAGTGGGGGTTTTACCACTCCAATAATTGAGCTACTACCATGGGGTTTTTATTGGAGGTATAAGAGGTGAAGTGACGATTGTGGTAAGAAATTTGGGTCAGGGAGAATGGTAAAAGGGGCCCAAACAAAGAGTTTGGTAAATGGACAAAAGGTGTTTGATGCAAGTTTGAGCTAGCAAAGTGATTCTCATCACTATGAAAATTAACAGGACTTGATGATAGGTATAAGAGAGGTTGATCACAAAATTTGAGCTCATTTGAAGAAGGTTGCCAATGTAAACTTGGTAAGCCCTAGATATGGGAAGAAATGCATTTTCTTAGATCTAGCTATGCAAATCCATTCCCCTTGATGCACCACTTGCTGTGGTGACATATTCTTGGGACCATAACATGCACAAAAGGTTTGGGGCCCAATGGGGAAAGTTGGCAATGTAATATTACTAAATACTTGAAATAAACAGAAATGGTTTTGAGGGGATTTGGACAAGTTAATCTGATCGCCTTGATGCACCACTTGGTGTGGATGCATTATTTGAGTATTGCTACATGTCTACAAAGTTTGATATTAAGGGGAGATAGTTGGTAATGTAGAGTTGTTCAAATTTGGATTTGGACAGAGAGGGTTTTGGGATATTTGGCTGAACCAAAACAATTGGGATTGGGATGAAACTTGGTAATATGACCACATATATCATATGTGACATGCTAGAATTTTCCTGAATTTATTTTGAGAATATTTCTTATAGAAATATTTCAAATGCTTGAAATAGGCAGAAATGATTTTGAAGGGTTTTGTCCAATAATTTGAACATGACCATGTAATTAAACTCTTATATATGGACAATATATGTCCACTGATTTTTCCTAAATTTTCTCAAATATTTTTAAAGCATTTAACTAATTTTTCCCTAGAAAAGACCATTTCTGGCCTGAAGAAAAAGCCTTTAAATAAAATATGAAAATAATCTTTAAAAATAATATTCTATGATTTTGGGAAGTTATATATATAGTAGGTTCCAAATAAAGCATTTGGGGAAAAAGGATTCACCAATTTGGGGACTTGTAGTGCAAATCTCAAATAAGGGGGTTTTCAAAACCTAATTTAAATAAGGGCTTTTTGTCCAAAATAATATTTGATAAAAATAGTTTTGGGTACTATTCACATGGCATGATCATTGGGCAAGAAGTTTGGATCAAGTAAAAGATCTTTGAGAGTAGGAGGGAGTTTTATGAGCATAGAGCACTAGCAAGCAATCAAGCAATCAGCAATCAAGTCAAGCATAACTAGCACACAAAAGTTTTATATTGGCCCTGATTTTTGAATCATGATAACTTAGTCATGAGGCAAATCACAGTGCGATAGAGACGCAGGTGGTTCCGGATGGGACCGCCCAGCTCGAGGACGAACTCCAGCACCGTCCCCTCAGCATGGGTCTCCTCAAGGAAGAGGCCTGGCGTCGGAGGAGGAGGTGTGGCAGTGCTCCGCCTCCCCCGACCTCGGCCTCCACAGCGGCCACGCCCCTCGCGCCTCCTCCACCATGCGTGCTTGTGCCGCCCTCCACCTCTATGGCTAAAGAGATGGCATGATCCCAACGAGAATTCCTCCTTGGAGCTGAGGACGGTGGCCGCCCTCGCCGCCTGCCCATGGCAAAGGGAAAGTGCCGCTCAGAGGTTGGGAAGACGTGGAAGGGCAAGCTATGGAGGTTCATGCTTAGAGTAGGGAAGAAAGACGGATGACAACCGCCCTCGCTACCCCTCAAATTATAGGGGGAAGCGCGGTGGCTGGCTCTCCCCCGCTCCAAGGGTCGCCGCGGACCTCCTCAAATAGCGGAGCATTCGGTCACGGCGCGAACAGCCATCGCCCCATTGCTCCAATCCATGACGCTGCAGTTACTGCCTTTCCCAGGGACTTTATGTCACGCGCTCCCATTGCTGGCCTCCCGCCATGCATGTGGCGCACGTGGCGAAAATGACCAAACGTAGTAATTAAAAATTGACGGCCGCGCCGCGCACGTATCCCACGTCCCGCATTCAATAGACGTCATGGGGAGGTGCAATAAGCGCAATGATCACAACCGTAAGCTCCTGCCACACATGCCCGTGCACTGGTTGCCTAGCCCAACAACGCCTCGCACCGTGTGTGGCCCAGGCCCGGGGCTCCTAACAGTGCACTAGAGTTTTGGGATCTCCAGTGCCCCTTACTCGTGCACAGGCAGTAGTAGCCACCCTGGCAGTAAGGCCTAGTAGGGACCTGCCAGGTACAAGCTCAGGAGAACCAAGACCCTCGACAAGACCTTGTCGGGATGGCCACCAAACCTTCAGGAAAGACAAAGTCCCGACAAGACCAGGCAAGGCGAAGCCCCGGCAAGGCCCCACCAGCGCACATGCCAGGTGTCGCACCGCCTGGGCACATGTTGCGGTGTCGGCGATGGAGGGGCTAAGCGATGCCAATGGGATGGGCTCCTGTCCCGTCCCGCAGACGGACAGAGATGCTTGATGGTGCATTAAATGCATCTGTCCTACTCGGTCAGTGTTAGGTATGATAGCACTGTAGCTCTGTACACCGCATGTACGCATTGTACGCCACTATTGGGATCCCCTCTAGAATATAAAAGGAGGCCCAGGGCGATATGGTAGAGGACTTTTGGACTTTTACACTCCTCGACTTTTAGACTTTGGGCCTTCTGGCTCATACACGTAGTAGCTGCTCACAGCGCTCCTGTAGCTAGAACCCTAAGAACAACCACAATACAACCAAGCAGGAGTAGGGTTTTACGCATCTTTGCAGCCCGAACCTGGGTAAAATCCCCGTGTGTTGTTCATTAGACCTTCTCTTCGTGCGAGCCCTCTCCTCCGCCGAACTGAAAGGGTTCCCTCCGATCCCATAGGTGTTCGTTCCCCAAGACAGAGAGTGATTGTGTGATGAGGAGTCTATCATCTTGAAGCACAAGAGCAAGGAGTTCATCGACATTACCGAGCCTATTACCTTTTGGAGGGTGGTGCCTCCTAGATTGGTTAGGTGTCGCTTGGGAGCCTCCTACTTAGTGTTGTGGAGTGAACCAAGAAGTTTGTAAGGGCAAGGAGATCGCCTACTTCGTGAAGATCTACCCTGAGTAAGGCTAGTCCTCCGTGGACGTAGGCCGTCATGGTATAGTCAAGGTTGCTTCTTCATGGAATCCTCCGTGGGTAGAGCCCTCTGTGGACTCTTGCGACCGTTACCCTTCATGGGTTGAAGACTCCATGAACGTGGATGTACGTTACGCCACCTATCGGAACCACGGGAAAAATCATTGTGTCTACAATTGCGTTTGATCTTCCTACCCTATCCTTTTACTCATGCTTGTTGTTATTTTCCGCTGATATAGTCTTAGACATGCATGTGTAGGGTGTACTTGACATACTATGAATGCTAAAATCTGCCAATAATTAAAATTCGGAAAAGGTAGTTTTTTATTTGGTCAAGTAGTCTAATCACCCCCCCTCTAGACATACTTTCGACCCTACTCTTCATGCTACACCTCCCACGGATTAATAAACCTTAGGTTATCCACTTGAGGGAAATATCTACTGTCCTACAAGACTCTGCGCTTGGAGGCCCAACAAGAGTATACAAGAAGAAGGTTCTGTCGTAGACATCACTTTTCAGGCGGTTGTGAATCGTTGGACTGATGAGCAGGTGGTTCCTGACTTTCGGAGTGCTTAGTAGGCGGTACCGGACTTTCGTACTTCTCAGCAAGTGGTTCCAGACTTTTAGACTCCTTAGCACACAGTTCATCTAGGTTTATCTCGTGAGCATGCAGTGCTGATGTGTATGCACTTCCTGCTTTAGTGGCCAGCATCTTAACTGATGCTACGTCTTCGGTAGTTGTAGGCCTTGCCATAGGCTCCTCGAGAGTGGACGATGACCCAGCCTCTATGGCAGGAAGTCGGTCGGGCTAATCACATGTTGATGCCTCGAGAATCGGATTCCCAAGAGTATGTTCATAGGGGGAATCACACAAGATCTATTGTGGCGAGATGAGAGTCACCGGTTCGAGGGCAACATTGGTTGCTTTTGTGGGGCTGGAGGGCTCTCATCCAGGAAGTATATTTCTTTTCATGGCCACTCGATATGATTTAACCGTGTTTCTTACAAGGTCCTCTGCTCATCAGGTTCCCCAAGAATATTCTTTAGGGTAAAATTACTGAATCCAGGCTTTATTTCAGTCACGTAGCACTTCACACAACCCGACTACAATGGCACATTGTCTAACAAGAGACCCCCGTCAAAGTCAGGGTTGTAAACCCACGCTGTTGCACACTTCGAAGTACCTTGATAATGTGTATGCACGGCCCTCACTCTCTCCCCCTGTCCATATAGATTAGATATAACACAATCATGTCCAGCTGCAGCATCATTGTCGTTGGGGTCAGCTGATGCATAGCTACTCTTGTGCGGTGTTGCCATACAATAAGTGGAATCATCCATGCTAACATCCCCTTGCTCTCCTAGATATCTCTTAGCATTAGTGTCTTCTCCTACATATATGACTCCTCAACTTCATTTCGAACTCCAGGATACATGTCCCTCTTAATCTTTTCGCGCAAGTCTCTCTGCATATAATCACTCCTAGCTTTTTTCATGCTGAGCCTCTCTTCTTTGATTAGTGAGAACACCCTCTTATATGGGACATTGACCCCAATACCCCTAGCACGGCCAGGGGGCTCTTTGGTAGTCAAAGCCTCGGATAGAATATCACATGGCCATGAGTTCCTATAGAACCTTCCAGTGTTTTTGGAAGACTTTGCCATCACATCATATAGTTCTTGGTCTGCTAAGTTTGCAAAGTAATAAGAATCGTCTCCATGCCTCCTTGCACATGCCCGCAAGTAGTCCCTAGGCGAGTGCCCCTAATTTCACTAAAGGTGGTTTCCCACCCACAACTACTGCTTCTTTGTCCTCCTGCTCCCATATCGGTTTCATGTTGTAGTATCCTGCCACACCCATACAATGGGTGTGTGTGTTCTTCTTCTCAAGTTCCAATCTCATGGCACTCTGCTTAATAAAATCTTCACTAACCCTAACCCTTTTGAATCCTGACCAGTCTTCCTTTGTAATTTGGGGGTACGAGGGGATTGGATCCTTTCATTTACTCAAGAACTTCTTGTACAACACATGCTTCTAGTTTCTCCAAGCATCACTAGCATTCTTCAGTGCAGCATGTCGCATATGATCTCTCCAGTCCTCAGGAACATTGAAGTGCAACATGATCTCACAAACTATCCTTTGCCATGTTTCTGTACCAGCCTTCTGCAACCCCGACAGATTAATATTGAGCCTTGCTGTCATGCCCAAGATGCGGTCCTATCCTTATTTCGGCACGAGGGCCTCGACAGGGATAGAAGCGCATCTCGCCGTGTTGCAAGAATGGATATCATTACAAGTACATGTACAAAAGAGATGAGTATATGGAATTGGCTTACACTTGCCACAAGCTACATCAAAGTCACATCAATACAACAACATAGGCAAACATCATACATAAGAGCAGGGTCCAACTACGGACAAAAACAAACGATAAATGACATCCATCCTTGCTATCCCATGCTGTCGCCTGGAACCCATCCTAGATTGATGAAGAAGAAGAACTCCAAATCAAAGAAGCATCGCACTCACGTTCAATCTTCGCATTACCTATACCTGCAACTATTGTTGTAGTAATCTGTGAGCCACAGGGAACACAACAATCTCATTTCCAAGGGTATCAAGATTATTAAAGCTTAATGGGTGAGGTATGGCTAAGTGGTGAGGCTGCAGCAAGCGACTAAGCATTTATTTGAGTGGCTAACTTACAAATATAGAAAGTAAAGTATGGTGGTCTACGCATAACGGACGTGAACTAGTAATGATCACTAACTGATCCTGAACACCTACTTACGTCAAACATAACCCCACCGTGTTCTCTCTCGGATAAGGACTCACGAGAAGAGACAGTCACGGATACGCAGACTATTGGTGTATTTTATTAGAGTTTACTTCAAGTTTGCTATGACCGAGTGTTAAACAAAATATCCAAGTTTTCCACATAACCACGGGCATGGTTTTCCGAAAGATTTAACCCTACAGGGGTGCACCAACTCGTCCATCACAAATTAACCACATGCAGCGGGAATAACCTCGACCACGGATCTCGTGATCATCCTAGGCAATTCCAAAGGAAATCCAACACCTCAAGATAGCCCGAAGAAGATCAGAGTTCCTCACTCAAGACGGTCAAGAAAGGTAAAACAAATCCAGCAAGACCGCCGGACGTGTCGACGAAACCGATAGGAGACGCGTATCTCATTCTCAGGACATGACCGGATAAGCACGTCATACAGTGGCCTGATAGAAATCTCTCGAGTTGCCTGGGGTTGGCCCCGCACATGGCTCTAGTTTGTACCAACACTCACAAGGAGCACTGGCCCAGGGGTTGATTAATTATCCATGGGGTCCGGAAAGTCCCTATGCAAGTTCATTAGTTATTAGGCAAATGTAGTACCAAAGTTGGGCCTTGCCAGACATGTTTTATCCTAAAACGAAAATGAAGGGGGTCCCCATAACAACCCCGAGCATGGTAGGAGCGCTCAATTATGGAACATAACACCGGTTCACAAGTAACTAGGCGGCAAGAGTGGAACAAAGCACCGAGCAAAAGGCCAAGCCTTCCACCCTTTACCAAGTGTATAAGTGCATTAAATTAAATAGCAATAATATTGTGAGAACAAAAGAATGTCCATGTTGTCACATGGAAGCAATTGCATCTGCAGCTAGAAACGCTATAAGAAGGGCTGACCAAGCGGTAACATAGACAAACAAAGGGTTGCTGGGAAGGTGGAGGGTTAGAGGATTTCATGGCAATGTTGGGAGGCTTGACAAACAAGGGGTAGGTAGCGAGACATAACGATAAAAGCGGGACAACTAGCATGGCAATGATAGTAGTGGTATCCAAGGAAATGTGTCATCTTGCCTAAGATCCCGCTCGGAAGAAGAACGAGTCCATGAAGAAGACGATCCAACGTAGTCGAACGAATCCTCACACTCCGAACGCTTTCAGAACTCTATCGAGAACAAGCAAACCAGAAACAACAATCAACACACGTTACACCACAACATATGCATGATATGATGCGCAGACAAATATGATGCATGTCCGGTTTAATATGCAACGCAGCGCATGGCATGGCAAGCACAACAAACAACTACTGCATATTAAGTGAAGTTCAATATGCAATGAGTTGCATATTCATGAAACTCCATGTTTGAATTACTTATTTCATTCCCGTTTAGGTACACATATGTTAAATTTTGTTAAACATTGGAAGAGGTGAAGCATGATCAACTGTACCATCTAGGCATTTTAAATGGGGCCGGAAGCAACGAATAACAATTCCGGAACGACCTCATATGCATATTTTTAAGTTTGGTACATGTCTGGAATACACATGTTTTATATTTATTAAACAGAAAAATAAAGTGTGTCATGAGATTCTACACATTTTTCTAGTCAAGTTACATATATAAAATATTTGGATCGGAGCCAAGGTTATTTAGTTATGATAAAAAATGTTTTCACATGGCATATATGCAAATAATGCAAAACGCAAGTTAAAACATTTTTGTCATGGATGGAAATTGTATATTGTTAATCTACACAAAATTTTGAACCTATTTCGTATACATTTCATTTTAATCCGAGGCATGGTTATTTAGACATTAGCATTTGGAAACAATGGCATTAACTCTAAATATGCATGTTATGGTTATTTGACAAATTCGCAATATCCAAAATAAACCTATGCGGACCAATCTACGGCATCGTGACCCTAGACTGAAATAGCCCATGTGTGTGCATGTTTTTGGGAATAAAGAAACTGCAGAGGCTAAAAAGCACATATGAGCCGACATGGATTTGATCCCAAGAGCTGCTGGTGTTGGTTCGCTGGGTAAACCAGTCTGGCTGGCTGTGTGTTAGTGCCAACAAGGGAATCTGGTGCTATATGAAACAACGGCAAGACTGATACTCTAAAAACACATAGAAAATACAAAAGAAAAAATGCACTTGTGGGGATTTGAACCCAAGACCTATACGATGCAGGACTAATGCGCCAGCCAACTCGGCTACTAACTTGCTCATGAATAAACATAGTTCACACACTAAATAACTTCTATATAAGAGAACGGATCTAGGGGAAAATATGCAACTTCACATATGGAGCTCATAACGGGAAATAGAGGCTAGTGCAATGGAGATTGGGTTCGATCTCCAATGAGCTGCGGTAGGACGAGCGGACCATGGTGGGGGGCAACGGCCAAATCCAGACATGCGGATTCTAGTCCCAACAACGAGGTCGGGGTTTGATGCGGGAGCGCTAGCTTCGGGCAGCCATGGTGGGCTCCAGGTCCAGCGCTAGAACCTGCTTCATACACAGAGAGGAAGAGAGATCGAGAGGGAGTGGCAGAAAGGAGGAGAGGCAAGGAGGGGCAAGGAGCAACGGGGCACAACCTGGTCCTGGTCGGGGCAGCGAGGAGCTCGGGTGGCTCTGCTCACCGGCAGCGGCTGGAGGCGGAGGCGGGGCCTTGGCCAAGTTTGGGGACGCCAGTTCCGGATGGCGTTGGAGGAGGACGATGCTCCACGGTGCGGTGGCGCTAGAGGCTGGGAACTCCGGGTTGGACGGGATGGGGCAACGGCGCTAGTCGCTTGCTCCGGCGAGGCTCTCCTCGTGCACAAGCCAGGAGGGGGTGGTTCTTGGGGACGAGCTCCTGTCGCACGAGGCTGCAGGCGCTGCAGGGTTCGGGACTGGCTTCGGGCACGCAGGCGCAAGGATCCACGGGAGGCTAGCTCGATCGATGGATGGATTGGGTGGACCTAAAATCAAGGAAGATGGTTGGAGGCTGCTGGTTGGCGATGGATCCCGAGGGAGACGACAGTGGCGGCGCAACATGGGATGGACGGGACAGGGTTCCTAAATTTTAGGGTTAGACTAGTAGTTGGTTTATATATAGGGAAAATGAACTAGGTTAGGGATTTGAGGCCAATTTTCGATCCTCCGATCGCGATCGGATGGTCGGGTTCGAGGGTAGATTTTTGGTGGATTAGTGGGCTGTGGAGATGTATTGGGATGAGATGAGAGGGGAAGTTTGTGGCCCGTTACATGAGGTTTTAAATCACCGAAAAACGTCCGACGAATAACCGATGATCGCACTGCTACGGTTGAACGTTCGGGTATCAAACAACCTCTGATTGCGCCGAAATCTGGCAGGCGGTCCACCTACACTATAATAAGACCATGCGCCAGGTTTCGACCCAATCCGAGAATATTTTGTACATGCTTTTAAATCATTTTTTAAACGGTGTTGCGGGCGCGTGCGTGTGTGTGGTTGGTCTCAAAACGGACGACGACACGAACGGAGAGAACCGACAACTATGGACGGATGCAAGTTTTCAAAAATGAGTGATGATGCCATGCAGATGATGCGAATGATGCGATGATGAAAGAAACACCCAAACGAAACACATACGAGAATAGAAATAAAAGGGGAATATTTTGGAGCGTCGATCCCGGGCTGTTACACTTGCCCTTCCAACAAATCCACAAACGCTCCTAAACCTCGTCCGTGCTTTATCAGGTTTAGTTGGAGCCCTAGACTTAACATCGACGTCAGTTACTTCATATACACCTTGAGGCTGGTGTGTGGACTTTCTTGGAGCGCTCATCCGGCTCTTGACCAGAAGGGTGATTCTGGCAGCTCTATCACGTTCATCATTTCTTGATACATGATCATCTGTTGTAGACATGTTGGCTTCAGACTCAAATGAAGATACATCGCTAGAAGTATGACTATCATCGCTGTTAATAGACATCTACAGAGGACACATACGAAATTCAGAAAAGGGGGATAATCATAAAAAATGTAACAGCTTGTAAGCTAGCTGACTAAACATGGCATGTGATCATCTGGAAATGTATGGCTAATACGTTCATTTAGGGTGACTCATGCGCACATGATATGTAACTCGACAATAACTAATTGTAACAAATACAACTTATATGTTAGAAGGTAGACAATGAACATAAATACACTCTCCAATGTTTTATAATGATTTTGGGGACAAACCGAACCAAATCGGAAAAGGGATCACGAGATAATAGACCTCACCGCGATGAAGGGCAGTAGCTGACCGTTTATTTGTGCAAATCCGGCAAGAGGGTGAGGGTATAGGATCAATACGCTCGATGGCGGTTGGTGAGCAAATGAAGACAACGAAGCATGGCCAGCCGCGTGTTCGGAGCGATAGTGACAGGTAAGGTTGACGCCGGGAAGGCAAAACACGACCGAGTTGAGCACGATGGTGCAGGAAAGGGTTTTAGTGTGGATCTGGGGGACGGGAGGGCAGTGAGCTAGCTGTCGATGGAGTTTGGGTAGAATACGCGGATAGATGAGCAAAACGAGGGAGGGCACGGGTTAGGGAGAGGGGAGGGGGGCATGTTGTCAGCTTCGAGGTAAAAGGGTGAAAAAAGATCGCCGTGTGCCGCGTGGAAAAACCTTTGCAAGTGGTTTCATATAGTAACCCGTGTGCACAAGCAGCACAAATCTGTTCAAAATGAAAACTTGAAAACTTTGAAATGTAGACGTTACCTCATCATTTTGTCTCAAAAAAATTCCCACAACATGCAGCTATCGTTGTACCCTAATATTGATTTTCTGGTGCATTTCTAGGCTCGCCTTCTATATTTAAGCCATTTTTTTGCATTTACGGGGAATTTATTGCGTATAAATCAAATCCCAACTTCAACATCGTGTGTTGTCGAGAGATTTAAGGATTATCGTTCGGTCTGTGTGAATCCTATGGTGCATACGTACGATTCGTGTGGTTCGGGTTTTGGCCAATGAGAACGCACGACTCACTTTGCGTGCATTAAGTGTCATCGACCACAGTGTAGAAAGCAAACGGTATTAGTGAATGAACTGTGTGCTATTTGTTTGCGCACAACAATCATATTTTCATTTCAAATGATTAGTGACTTCTTCATTCCGCCTCGAATTAATTTCATCGGCATACAATCACCTATTAACCCATGTATTGATTTGGGCCGCATTTCATGACTTGATTGCTAATTTTAATACATTTTCCCACCAAGATTGGGCTTGTTAGTAATTTAATTGGAGGAAATGCAGATGTATTCCAAAAATCATGAAAATGGGTGTCACCATGGCCTGGTGTGAATGCCCCATGGGAAAAATTGGTAATGTCCCGCGGAAGTTGTGATGTACGACCGTTTGAAAACCTAGGTATCTCCCACGAAGGATCATAGTTTCCAAATGAGTTGGCATTTCAGACTCTCCAATCAGTGTCTACCTCATCCTTCCGCCTCGATTTTTTCCATGGTATGCAAACATTATTGTACTCCTATTATTGATCTCTGGTGGATTACATGGCTCGTTAGCTATATCAAAGGCATTTTTTGCTTTTACCATGCATTAGTGCATAAATAAAATCCCAACACGAATTACGTGTGGATGTTGGCAAAGAATCTCTTACAAATCATTTGTGTGTCACTTATGCGTGATTTTCGTCATAGTGTAAGGAATGAGAGGAATTTTCAAACATTTTGGATGTGATAAGCATAGATGACCTAATTTAATGATAGGAAATGCATAATCGACTCGAAAAATAACGAAAAATGGTGTGTCATCGTGGCATGATCTCGAAACACCATGGAAATAATTTGGTAAATTTTTGCACAAGTTACGATGATCGCTCCTTCGAAACCATTGCATCTCACTAGAAGGATCATAGTTGCAAAGGGAAAAGTGGCAAGTCAAACTCCAATTGACGATGTCTTCATCGCCTCTCCGACCATTTTTATCTGACGCTAGTCAATCATAATTATACGACATGTTTGATTTTTTGGCGCATTTATGGGTCGTTCGATATTTTGCAGCATTTTTTAGCATTCACGAGGCATTTATTCCAAACAAATCAAATCGCAACTTCAACAACGTGTGTTGACAAGAGGTATAAGGACTGTCATTCGATGTGGGTGAATTCTACGGTGAAGATGTATGATCTGTGTGGTTTGGATTTTTTTCAATCAGAAAGCAGGACTCACTTTGCGTGCATTAGGTTTCATAGGTCGTGGTTTATAAAGCACACGGTTCTAGTGAATGAATCGTGTGCTATATGTTGATGCAGAACAGTCATATTTTCATTACAAATGAATTTGGGACTTCATCACTTCGCCTCGAATTATTTTCATCCGCAGAGAATAAACTATTAGCCCCTGTATTAATTTCCGAAGGCATTCCATGATTTGTTTGCTAATTTGAAGACATTTTCCCACCAACATGGGGCTTGTTATTAATTTAATTGGAGAAAATGCAGATGTATTATGAAAATTACAAACATGTGTATGTCAGTGTGGCATGATGTGAAGACCTAGTGGGAAAATTTCATAATGCCCGGTGGAAGTTGTGATGGCATGCCCTTTGAAAACAAATGCATCTCACACAAAGGATCATGGTTTACGAAAAGTAGAGTTGGCATTTCGGACTCGAATCGGTGTCAACCTCATCCTTTTGCCTTGGTTTTTAGCATGGTATGCAAACATCATTCTACTCCTAATATTGATCTTCTAGTGGATTACATGTCTCGTTTGCTATATCTAAGTCATATTTGTAGTTACGAAGTTAATTAGTTCTTATAAATAAAATATCCCAACATGAATTACGTGTGGATGTTGGCAAAGAATCTCTTACAAATCATTTGTGTGTCACTTTGGGTGATTTTTTTCGTCATTGTGCAACGAATGAGAAGAATTGTCAAGCATTTATGATGGGAGATGTGTCCACCTAAAATAATGTTAGTAATTCAATTACAGGAAATGTAGATGCACTCAGATTATCACAAAAATTCGCGTGTAATCGTGGCGTGATCTCAAGACACCCTGGAAAGTTTTGGGTAAAATTTGACACAAGCTACAATGGTCGCTAAATGGAAACCATAGCATCTCAGTAGTAGGATCATAATTTCAAGGGGAGAAGTGGAAAATCGAACTCCAATCGACGGTGTCTTCATTGCCTCTCCTCCAACTTTTATCCCATGGTAGTCAATCATCATTATACGGCGGGTTTGATTTTCTGGCGCATTTCTGGGCTCGCCTACTATATTTAAGCCCTTTTTGCATTTACTGGCCATTTGGTTCATATAAATTGAATCCCAACTTCAACGTGTGTTGGCGATAGGGATAAGGACTGGCGTTCGATCTGGGTGAATGCTATGATGCAGACATACGATCCATGTGGTTTGGATTTTAGACAATCAGAACACTTGACTCACTTTGTGCACATTAGGTGTCATCGATGGCCGTTTAGAAAGCACACGGTTTTAGTGAATGAACCGTGTGCGACTGCTAAGCCAAACTGCACACATGTTGAGTTCGTACATACCGAAGTGATATGAACTTAGTGTTCTAGCTATAGGGTAAATTATCATGAATATTTCAAATTCAGTACATGCGAAACTTATAACAGAACAAACTCAGTACACATCGCTCACAATTCAGTACATGCAACAATTCAATGTAGTAGACATAATGATTAGTTTTTTGAATCATTTCCCATGTACATGGGGTGATCGCGATCATTAGGTTGACCCCTAATGAACTTTAGGATTTCTGATGATTTTATGCTTCTCCTCTCTTATGTCGCATGGCCCTTCAGGTGGCAACTCATGATATTGATTGCACTCCTCCTCATCACCAACATTCTCGAGGCCTAGTACCCTCGTCTTCACATACATCACTACATGGAAGTGCGTATGCAAGAGGTCTGGCACAAAGAAAATCTAGGTAGCATCATTGCAAGAATAAATGGGTCCTTGTGATATGCCATAACTCTGCGGTCAACATATGTCTTCCTACTATAAGCATCAACCTTTACACAACTAAGAGGGACCCATGTGCACTTGAATAATGCCACCTTCATTTGCACATAGTTAACCGCCCAAATCTCTTCAATGGTTCCTTATTACACATGTTTATCATCTTCCTCTATAGTTAGGCATACTATTCAAATAGAGTTGTTCTGATACAAGGTCTTAGCATCGCGTTCCTTAGTGTAGAACATGTTGCCATTTATGTCGTACGCTTGGTACTTCATAATCATCATTAATGGCTTTTGTGACAACCACGTTGCAAGGTTTTCATTGGGTCCGCTTGCCAAATGATCCTTCAGTCATCTTATATAGTCCTTATTGTGTGCATACGTCTTGGCAAGTGGTGACAACACAATGGGTAAGTTGCTTCGTCGTATCTCCTCCATGTGTTTTGCAGCATAAGCGTCGAGGATCAGGCTGTTAAGTAGTATCGTCAAATGGGCTTGATCGGTCGTATCTCTAGGTGCACCAATCTACGAGCTACCAAGGACCGGCTTACCAGCCAGCCTTCCCTCATGGCAAGAGAGGGACACACCTATAGGTCTAAGGTTCATGTATTTGGTGCAAATCTCCACGACCTACTCCACAATATAACCATGTATGATGCTTGCTTCTGGATGACATTGGTTCTGATAATAGCGGTTCAATATTCCCATGTACCACTCGAAGGGATACATGTTGTGAAGAAACACATGACCACAATACTTTATCTCATCCACAAGGTGCACGATGAGATGGACCATGACATGAAAGAATGATGGTGGGAAGAACATCTCTAAGTTTGATAATATCCTTGCAATATCGGCTTGCATATTATCCAGCTCTTCAACTTCTACCACCTTCTACCATACCTTGTTGAAAAAATCAGAGAGGTCAACCATTGTGTTTCTTATGTCTATGTCCATCATATTCCTTATGGCCACCAGGAGTATTTTTTTCAACATTATGTCGCAATCATGTGACTTCATGTGAGACAACTTCTTTTTACCCAAGCTGACATCCACGAGACTTCCTATGTTTGCAGAGTAGGAAGAGGGTGTCTTAATTGACAACAAAAATGAGAAAAACTCTTTTACTTCTGCTGCAGTGAAATTGTAACTCTGGTGTTGGTGGAGAAATTTATCATCATCTTCAGCTTAATTCATGCGTTTTGATTGATCACCAAGCATATCGAGTTATGCACCATCGCAATCCTTTCTTTTGCCATTAATCATTCAGCAGAGTACCAAGGATGCTTTCACAGACATTCTCTCTCTATGTGCATGACATCAATGCCGTGACGTACACTTAGCAACTCCCAGTAAGGTAATTCCCAGAACACTAGTTTCTTCTTAAACACTTGGTCCCTGGGTGTCATTTTTGACGTCGAACCAGATCCCTTGCCAAGAACAACTTTAATTTCATTAACCATGTTGTGGACTTCTTTCCCATCATAGGGTCTTGGGCCAGTTCCTTTCTCTACCATACCATCAAATTCAGCTGTCATTTTTCGGTAAGGGTGATTTCTCCTTAAGAACCTATGATGACGCACATACACGATTTTGCGCGTGTTGGAAAGAAATCTACTCGCTGTCCTATCCATGCATGTGACACATCCTACTGGTCCCTTTGTTTTCTGCCCCGAACTGTTGCCTAATGTCGGCATATCTTGAATGGTGTGCACTAGCAACACATGTAGATGGAAAAACTCCTTTGCGTAGTCATCATAACAGTTTACACCAGACCTCCACAATGTCTGAAGTTCTTCTACCAGTTGTAGAAAGTAAATGTCGATATCATATCCAGGTTGCTTTGGACTTGGATAATCATCGACATTATGATGTATTTTTTATTCATACACAACCAAGTAGGAAGGTTATATATGCACAGAAGCACCGGGCAAGTGCCGTGTTTGGTGTTAATATCGCCAAATTAATTAAATCCATTAGTACACTCCCCTAGACATATATTTCTAGGATCCTTTGCGAAATCTTTAAGCCTGTCAGCAATTTGTTCCCACTGAGCCCCATCTTTAGGGTGCCTCATATATTTATCTGCAGTTCACTCATCATGATGCCATCGCAACCTCTTTGCATATCTAGGGTTAGCAAACAAATTCTTCAACCTTGGAATTATAGGAAAGTACCAAACAACATAGAACGACATTCCTGTCTCGGTCTCTTCGTCCAATTTGTACTTGTCCTTTGCTCTCTTGCGCTTGTATCGTGTGTGCTTGCATATGCGACATGAACGCAAATCTTTGTATTCACCGTAGTACAACATACAATCATTCACACAAGCGTGTATCTTTTGGTGTCACTCCATGTGTTGTATCACTTTGCTATGTTATAGTTTTATCAAATTTGGATCCATTTAAATTTTTTTGAGTGCAAGTGCTAGTTTGAATTGTTTGATGTTTGCTTGTTTGCTTGATTGTGTTTTGGCACTCAAAGGTCTTCTTCCCTCTAGAACTCACTTCCGTGACCCCAAACTCCCTACCCAATGATCATACCATGTGTATAGTACCTAAAACCATTTTTATCAAATATTGTTTTGTCCAAAAAGAATTGATTCAAATTATATTTTCAAGACCCCCTGAATTGAGGTTTGTACTACAAGTCCTCAAATTATGTGGGTTGTTTTGCCCCAAAGACTTTATTTGAGACCTGCAATATATAATACTTCCCAAAACGAACAAACATTAATTTTAAAGATTATTTTCCTATTTTATTAAAATGATTTTTCTTAAGGCCGGAGAAGGTCTTTGATAGGGAAAAATTATTTAAATGCCTTCAAAAAATTTCAGAAAATTTAGGGAAACTCGGTGGAGATATAGTTTCCATATATATGAGTTTGAACACATGGTCATGTCCAACATAATGGCAAAACACCCCAAAACCCTTTCTGCTTAAATCAAGAATTTGAAATAATTCTATATGAAATATTCTCAAATAGATCCAAGAAAATTCTAGCATGTCACACATGATATATGTGATGATCATGCAAAGTTTCTTATCAATCCTCAGTGTGTTGATTCACCAAAATATTCCAAAACCCTCTTTGTCCAGAACCAAATTTGAGAAACTTTATATTGCCAAGTATTCCCAATTGACCCCAAACTTTGTGGGCATGTTCCAACCGCTAAATAATGCTACTACACCAAGTGGTGCATCAAGGAGAAAGGATTTGCATGAGTAGATCTACAAAAACCTGATTCTGTTGATTTCTAGGGTTCACAAAGTTTCCATTGTCAACTTTCTTTAACCTATCCCAAACTTTGTGAGCACCCTTGTTTTAACCCACCATTTGATGTTGTTAAGTTTCATCTCTAGTAGATGAGCTTAGAAATCCCAAACACTAATCAAAAACCTTATGGTGGGAACAAAAGCTCAATGATTGGACCCCTTCCATTGTTCTCCTTCACCTCCATTTTTTACCACAGCACCAGCAGACCCCCCTCTCACCTAGAGTAAGTTTCCTGGCGCCCAAGTCCATGCTTGTATCGGGTAAAAGCCCCATTTACCTCTCTACAAAGCCACATTTCTTCCTTCTCCCTCTACTCTCTCTCACTCAAAGACTTTCAGAGCATCCAAAGCCCATTTGTAGCCCATGACATTAGTGGACACGTCAAAGTACGTCCAAAGTGTTGGCATGTCGTGCAAACACATGCTCTGGAGCGTGCTACAGGATGAAAGAGGGTTGAACTTCCTCTCCTTCCCATGCCCGGCCACCTCGATACTCCCTCGCGCACCAGTCGAGGCCCCTTGGCATCTGCGATATGCCACCCTGTTGGGTACCTCCTCTCACTCTCTCTATAACCCTCCCCAACGTGTGCCGATGAAACTCCACTCGGACAATGCATGGTCTCACACGCGCGAATGCCAGAGGCCGGGTGCGCCTATACTCTCCCTCCCTGGTGTCCTACACCACCCATACAAGCACCCGAGCTCACTCTGTCCCCCCCTAACCGTCGCCAGTGCCTTTGCCATGGATGCCCGTGAGCCATGTCCATGGTGAGCCACGGGTCGGCTATATAAGGCCACCCCAGGCTCCCCTCTCCCCTCTCATAACCATCACGCCCTCCTAATCGAATCCCTAGACCACCCACTCCTCCCCTGGGTGATCGAGATCAAGCTGGAGCTCCGTTGCGTCAGGTCACCGGAGCTTGATACGTCTCTAACGTATCTATAATTTTTTGTTGTTCCATGCTATTATATTATCTGTTTTGGATGTTTTATATGCATTAATATGCCATTTTATATTATTTTTGGGACTAACCTATTAACCTAGTGCCTAGTGCCAATTTTTGTTTCTTCCTTGTTTTTGAGTATTGCAGAAAAGGAATATCAAACGGAGTCCAAACGGAATAAAATTCTACAATGGTTTTTCTTGGACTAGAAGAAACCCAACAGACTTGGAGAAGAGGTCAGAAGAGCCACGAGTGGGCCACAAGCCACCCTGGCACGCCCCTGGCTTGTGGGCCCCCGGTAGCTCTTCCAACCCTAATCTTCGGCCTATAAATTTAGAAATATTGCCCCATTACCAAAAAGAGCCATGATAATAATTTTCCGCCGCTGGAAGCCTACATTCCCGAGAGATCCAATCTTGGAGCCTTTTCCGGTAATCTACTGGAGGGGGATTCGGTCACGGAGGGCATCTACATCAACTCCATTGCCCTTCCGATGATGTATATTTGTATTGTTGCCATCAAGGATAAAAGATAGGGTTTTCATCATATTGCTTGAGCTTATCCCTCTACATCATGTCATCTTACATAATGTGTTACTCTATTCTTCATGAAGTTGGTACTCTAGATGCAATTAGGATTCGGTCGATGTGTGGAGTAATAGTAGTAGATCCAAAATTGTTTTGGTCAACTTGATACAGATGTGATGCCGATATGCATAACCATTGCCTTGGATATCGTCATAGCTATGCGCTTTTCTATCAATTGCTTGACAGTAATTTGTTCACCCACTATATTGTTTTCCTTCAAGAGAGAAGCCTCTAGTGAAACCTATGGCCCCAGGTCTATTTTCCATATTATATTTTCAGATCTATAAACCAAAAATACCAAAAATACATTGTTGCAATTTTATTTACTTTTTTACTTCAAGCAATATTTTATATCTTTCTCTACCAAATCTCATCCTTGCAAGTAACCGTGAAGGGATTGACAACCCCTTTATAGCGTTGGGTGCAAGTGTTTGATTGTTTGTGTAGGTATGTAAATTGGGGCCTTTCTTGTTCCTCCTACTGGATTAATACCTTGGTTCTCAACAACTGAGGGAAATACTTATCTACTTTGCTGCATCACCCTTTCCTCTTCGAGGGAAAACCAATGCAAAGCTCAAGAAGTAGCAAGAAGGATTTTTGGCGCCATTGCCGGGGACGATACACATCAAGCCTACCAAGTACCCATCACAAACTCATCTCTTGAATTTACATTATTTGCCTTTTGCTTCTAGTTTTCCTCTCCCCCACTTCTAAAACGATTTACAGAAGAAAAAACCAAAAATATTTACCTTTTTATTCGCCCTTCTTCCATTCTCCTTTTCACTTGCATTTTGTTTGCTTGTGTGCTAGATAGATTCGTTGCCACCATGTCTGAATCTAAGGAGGTTTTCGAGGATAGTAATAATCTTGAGGGTAATTCTGATTTCTTTGCTAATAACGACCCTCATGAACAACCCACTATCACTCATACAAAAAAAATCCGCATAGGTAGCGGTAATATTATTGGAAAAGGTGTTATTCAAGATTTCTTTACTTGTGCCGGTACGCTACCTACCTTAGGAGGGCTATTCTCAATAAAACTACTAGTCTTGCGGATGCAATAACACTGCTAATAATTGAAGTTGAGAGGCAGTTTGTTCATATGCATCCTTGCATACAAAGGATTTTTCTAGAGTTCTCTAATATTCAACATTCTTCCGTTAATTGTGCCGATACTATATTTCTAGCTCACAAGTTTATATTCATCATGAAAGAGGCTAGCAAAATTTTTGCTCATTATAAAATTAATGGTGGATGTCCCCCTATATAGGAGATCCCTTTTAATCAAGAATAAATAATGAGATTGCAATCTCCGGAATATGTCACTTATAATGAAAATTTGAGAAAAAGGGACCCTACCGAGGTTTTGGTTGATAAGATTTCTGAACTCAATGATAATTTTGCAATGCAAAACAATGGATTAGAGTTCACATTAAGAGATAGGCTTATGACTTTCTGTCACATCCCTAGCTAGATGTCATAGGATAGCATGTGTGTGCATCACGTTACAATTTTGCATCAACATGAAATGGGGACTAAAAGAAACCCCAAGCTCATATTTGAAACAAATTAATTCAAAGTTGTGAAAACTCAACAAATCCAAAATGCCATTACAAAATGTTCCCTATGTCTGATAAATATGGACATGATTATCACATGGGCAATTTTAAATATTTGGACAACTATAGCAATTTAAAAATAAATGATATAGCCTCTGAAAATGCAAAATAAAGCATTATCATTATTTTATATTTCAAAATATCCTGAAACTTTTTATTGGAGTTTGAAATATCCAAACTTGATATTATTAAATAATTAGGATATTTTATCAAAGCACTTGTACCTGAAAATAAAATAAAACAAATGCCAGAAATAGAAAACCAGAAGAGAAAAAAAGCAGAGGCCCAGGGGGAACCGGCCCATCTGGCCCATGGCCAGTCATCCCTGTCCTCTCGCCACGAGGACAGGGGCGTGCGTTCGCCGCGCGCGGGCACACGGCGGCCACCTCCTCCCTGCCTGGCTGTTGACCTGGAGGGCTAGGAGAGTGCTAGCGTGAGGCCTCCTCGCTGTGACCTTCTTCTCCTCTCCCTCTATCCCTCGCGTGCTCTCTCTCTTGCTCTCTTTCCTCCTCTGCATCGCCATGGCCGAGCTCGTCGCCGCCGCGTCGCCGTAGTTCTAGCCGCCCCCGCGCCTTTCTGAGCCCACCAACAGCCCCGCAGCGACCCCCTCATCCTCTCCATGATGCTAGAAGACGTCGGGAGCCCTCCACGACGCGCCACCATCGTTTCTTCCTTGCTAGCCATCGGAGCTCCGCTTCGATGATTTGCCCCATCCGGACCTCCCCCGACCTCGCTATCGCCTCTGCTGGAACCGCGGTGAGCCGCTGGTGCTCCTCCTCCTCTCGCCCTGCTTCCCCGTGCCCTCTAGCGCAGTAGTCGGTCCTGCTCGAGCCACTGCCACCGCCAAGCTCGACGTGGCCGTCGTCTCCGGCGACCCCGAGCCCCCTTTGTTGCTTCGCTAGATGCGCGCATGCGCGGGCCACATTCTGGTGCCCTCCGCATGCCAAATGGCCGACGGATGCGCAACTCCGATGAGTCTCCCCCGTGTTTTCTGGTTCCCGCCGGCTTTGCTCCGATGGGCGCCGACGTGGCCGACCATCAGGGGCTAATCCCCCTGTTAATTAGCCCCTCAGTCACTGACCTGTGGGCCCCACATGCGGGTCAAACACTGGTCAGTGCGGGGATTAAGCCCGTGTCATTGACGTGCGGGCCCCACACGTCAGGTTTGACCTGGCCTGGTCAGCTGACCTGCTGACGCCATGATGACATCAGGCTGATATAATAAAAGGAATTTCTAATTTTTAAATAATTCCAGAAAATGTTTAAAACTTCAAAAATTCATATAAATTAATCTGTAAATCAGATGGAAATAATTTATATATGAAAATTTATCAGAAAAATCCAATGAATCTAATGGTGCTATTATCATGCATGTTAGAGAAACCTATGTAGAAGAACATTGACATTTGCTAATAGGTTAAAATATGGAATTCAAAATGAAGAACGATTTTGAACCTATATTCAAACTCACTTCAAATTAACTTGGACAATAGCTGCATTAGGTCATCCATACATGCTGCCATGTCATGATCATGCATCATATTGTTGCACTTGCGTGTATTGATTGCTATTTATCTGCATTGCGGTAGGCCCTACTTCTGAGGATACCCCCGAGTATTCCAACGAAGGAGAGAACCTTCCCGCTACCCAGCAAGGCAAGCAACCCCCCCCTTGATCATTCCAATAACATCCCACTCTCTCTCTCCTGCTCTTCTTTATTGCATTAGGACAAATGTTCACTTGTCTGTCATACACGGTAGATGAACATATTCCTTTGCATGACCTGTCATTGTCACAGTAAATAGCTAAACCTTGCAACCTAGCATACCTGGTAGATGCTTGTGCCATGATGTGCTTAGCTTACTTGGCCTGCTATGCTTGCTATGCTTAGAGTTGTGTCAGGTCTATTTCATCTGGGTGATGAACTGGAGTGAAACCATGTTGTTCTGATGTGATAAGCTTATGATGAACTCGATTTGGTAAAGGTAGCAATGAGAGGCTCTGTAGGAGTACATAGCGGGTTGTCTTATTGGGACCGTTCTTAGGAACTGAGTTCCGTGTTTGTGATCCAAGACTAGTTACTACCAGATGTTGGGATACTTAATTGACCCTCTCGACTTATGAATTGCTTAGTCCTTGGTCCAGGAGTTGCAAGTAGTTTCTGGTGTTTATAATATGCTAGAGGCTGTGCGTAGCACTGACCCTAGGGGTGGGTTATGACGCGGTAGGAAGTGGCATGGTGTACCAAGGGTCACCCAAATGGTGGGCTTGGGAACCCTACGCACATCGTTTGAGGCCGTAGCAGAAACTTTGGCCAGACTTCCATGCGGGTTCAGTCTCAAATAGGCGATAGCCTGGACTAGATGTCTTATGTGATTGACGGTCGTGCCCGACTCCCTTGCTGGGCTTCCGCTTGAAGGTTGCCGAGGTGCATGGTTTTATGAGCACACAACGATAAGTGGCGAGAGCGTGTGTGAAGAGGTACACCCCTGCAGGGTATGAAACTATTCGAATATCCGCGTCCTCGGATATGGACTACTTGGATTACTTATGCTGTTCATAGATAATCAAATGGATACTCATAAAAATATCAAGACAAGTGTGAGTATCGTGGATGGCACTCTCCTAGGAGAGGGAAGTGAATCCATGGTGGTGTATTGTCATGGAGTTAGTGGACTCGTGTGCGATATCTAAAATGTAAACAAAGAGTTAAAACTGTGTAGTGTAGGTTACCCATGAGTCAAATCTAGCATTTCTCCATAAACTCCACCCCCCCCCCCTTGTTGATACATGAGCATGAATAGTCTAGGTCCGCTTTAAAGACTTGCTGAGTATGTTTGTACTCATGTTTTCTTAATAAATGTTGCAGATGAGACCCAGGACCCATCAAGTGGGTTCTTTCTAGATGTTGACGATCCAAATAGCTGGTGTCCCAGCTACGACCCTATGCCCTATGGCGGGCTGTAGATAGTCAGGCCATGTGCCTTTTTACCCTTTCATCTGTCTGTACTCAGACAGCTTATACTTCCACTTGGTTTGTATGAACTTGTTTGTATGACTTGAGTGTCGGGTCATGTGACCCCTATCTGTAAGAACATGTTATGCAAGGCTCGTTTGAGCTCCTTAATTAAAAGTTGTTGTATGGTTACGTTGTGATGCCATGGTTGTATCTATGCATATCGAGCATGTCGTGCGTACATGTGAAGTGCAACAGTATGTATGGGATCCGACACCTAGTCCTGTGCCTTTAGTAGTACTCTTTACGGGAAACTCCCTCTTTGTGCTTCCACCGAGCCATGGTAGCTTGCTACTGCTCCGGACACATTGATTGACCGGCATGTATCCTTCTTTGCTGTTGTGTTTGTCCCTTCAGGGAAATGTCTCGTAGTGTAATGGAGTCCCTGTAGCCTACTACGACTCGTCTACATGCAGTGATGGCATTTATGTCCCACAGTGTAATGGAGTCCTCGTGGCTTGCTATGACTCGTCTACACACGCTTGAGGCCAACACCTGCATTGCTGGGTTACGTATGCCTGTTTTCGTATAGATGTGCCACTTGGGTCCTATGACTAGTCATCTCGGCCCGGGTTCTCTGTCGTTTGATTGCTAACGAGATGTTCACATACCTGAGCCAAAAGAGGAAATCGGTCCCGGCTATGGTAAGGCTGCAGCCGTTGAGATTACCGTGCGTGAGGCTGCAAAGTGATGTGATATGGTACAGTATGGATTCATATGACTTAGGATCGGGGTCCCGACACTTTCCACCAAAGGAAAGCTTACAATGATGAATTGATTATACACTATAGGGGGCAAAGGAGGAACTTATCCCTCCCGCACTTGATATTAAGGATCCTTATCCTATTAATTTAGCCCTTTTGATTATTTTTTATTGCCACAAAGGAAACTTGCCACTAAAAGAAGGGAATGAGATGATCATGGATGATCTCCCTTACTATTATGACAATACCTAGATCTATTGTGTTATCCTAGCTAGGGGCGTTAAACAATAGCGCTTGTTGGGAGGCAACCCAATTTTACTTTTATGTTTTTCTTTTTTGCTTCTGTTTTCGAGTTTTACACACATTATTACCTCAATAGTAATTGTGTTTTGGTGTTTTTATTAGTGGAGCCAAGTAAGACCTTTGGGATGGTCTATGCTGATTGCTGATTTGATCTTGCCGAAACACACAAAACTTTGCGCGCAGTACTGGAATTTTATAAATTTATGGAGCGAGCAATTAGTCTGAAATTTTTACACAACATTTTTATACAAATTTCCCACGTTTTCCTAATTATACATATTTTTGGAGTTACATAAGTATTCGAAGTTTACAGATTCCTACAGACTGTTTTGTTTTGGACAGATTCTGTTTTCTTTGTGTTCACTTTTTTTATGTATCTATGTGTTGTATCGGGGGGTATGAACCATGAAGAAGTTGGAATACAGTAGATATTACACCAATATAAATAAATAATGATTTCACAACAGTACCTAAAGTGGTGATTTATTTTTCTTATACTAACGGATCTCACGAGTTTTCTGTTGAGTTTTGTGTTGTGAAGTTTTCAAGTTTTGGGTAAAGATTTGATGGACTATGGAATAAGGAGTGGCAAGAGCCTAAGCTTGGGGATGCCCAAGGCACCCCAAGGAATCAAGGCCAAAGAGCCTAAGCTTGGGGATGCCTCGGTAGGCATCCCCTCTTTCATCTTCAATCCATCGGTAAATTTACATGATGCTATATTTTTATTCACCACATGATATGTGTTTTGCTTGGAGTGTCTTGTATGATATGAGTCTTTGATTTTTAGTTTGACACAATCATACTTGCTGTACAAATATTTTGAGAGAGACACGCATGAATTGTGAATTTATTAGAATACTCTATGAGCTTCACTTATATCTTTTGAGCTAGGCAATTTTGCTCTAGTGCTTCAATTATATCTTTTTAGAGCACGGTGGTGTTTTATTTTATAGAAATATTTGAACTCTCGTACCTCACTTATATTATTTTGAGAGTCCTTAAACACCATGGTAATTGGTTTAGGTTATGAATTTAGTCCTAATATAATGGGCATCCAAAAGGGATATAATAAAAACTTTCATATAAAGTGCATTGAATATTATGAGAAGTGTGATTCCTTGCATAAAGTTTTGGGATATAAAGATGGTGATATTAGGGTCACGCTAGTGAGTAATTGTGAATTGGTAAGAATACTTGTGTAAAGTTTTGTGATTCCCGTAACATGCACGTATGGTGAACCGTTATGTAATGAAGTCGAAGCATGATTTCTTTATTGATCGTCAACCTTTGTGTGAGGGTCGGGGGTGCGAGATGGTTAACTCCTACCAACCTCTCCCCTAGGAGCATGCGTCTAATACTTTGCTTTGATGACTAATAGACTTTTGCAATAAGTATGTGAGTTATTTATGACTAATGTGAGTCCATGGATCATACACACTCTCACCCTTCCACCTTTGCTAGCCTCTCTAGTATCGCGCAAATTTCGCCAATGCATTACACCCACCATATATCCTTCCTCAAAACAGCCACCATACCTACCTGTTATGGCATTTCCATAGCCATTCTGAGATATATTGCTATGCAACTTCCACCGTTGCATTTAGTATGACATGCACCATTATTTTCATATTGATTTGCATGATCGTAAGATAGATAGCACGATGGTTGATTGGCGTCTCCGTTTTTATGTCATTTGCTATGCTAGATCATTGCACATCTCGGTACACCGCCGGAGGCATTCATATAGAGTCATATTTTGTTCTACTTTCGAGTTGTAATTCTTGAATTATAAGTAAATAAAAGTGTGATGAAGATCATTATTAGAGCATTGTCCCATTGTCACAAGTTGGGATGAGACTCCAGACTTTATGAAAAATAAAAGAGGCCAATGAAGCCCAAATAAAAAAAGCGGCCAATGATGTCCACCAAGAATAAAAAAACAAAAAAAGGGATAGAGAAAAGAGAGAAGGGACAATGCTACAATATTTTTTCCACACTTGTGGTTCCAAGTAGAACCATGATCTTCATGATAGAGTGTCTCCTATTTTGTCACTTTCATATACTAGTGGGAATTTTTCATTATATAACTTGTCTTGTATATTCCAATGATGGGATTCCTCAAATTTCCCTAGGTCTTCTTAAGAAAGCGAGTACACCCACTTAGTTTCTGTTTGATCTTTCATACACTTATAGCTCTAGTGCACCCGTTGCATGGCAATCCCTACTCACTCACATTGATATCTATTAATGGGCATCTCCATAGCCCGTTGATATGACTAGTTGATGTGAGACTATCTTCTCCTTTTCCTTACAACCTCCACCATATTCTGTTCCACCTATAGTGCTATATCCATGGCTCACGCTCATGTATTGCATGAGAGTTGAAAAGGTTTGAGAACATAAAAGGTGTGAAACAATTGCTTGACTTGTCATCAAGGTTTTGCATGATATAAATACTTTGTGTGGGGAAGATGGAGCATAGCCAGACTATATGATTTTGTAGGGATAACTTTCTTTTGCCATGGTGTTTTGAAGAGACAAAATTTCTTTGTTATTATACTTGAAATATTACAGTGTTTATGCCAACATTAAGATTTTGTTTTGTGTCTTATGGATCTGAACATTCATGCCACAATAAATAATATTACATGGATAAATATGTTAGGTAGCATTCCACATCAAAAATTCTGTTTTTATCATTTACTTACTCGAGGACGAGTAGGAATTAAGCTTGAGGATGCTGATACGTCTCCAACGTATCTATAGTTTTTTATTGTTCCATGCTATTATATTATCTGTTCTGGATATTTCATATGCATTAATATGCTATTTTATTTTATTTTTGGGACTAACCTATTAACCTAGTGCCCGGTGCTAGTTTCTGTTTTTTCCTTGTTTTTGAGTATTGCAGAAAAGGAATATCAAATGGAATCCGAACGGAATAAAATTCTACGATGAATTGTTTTGGACTAGAAGAAACCCAACAAACTTGGAGAAGAGGCCGAAAGAGCCACAGGTGGGCCACAAGCCACCCTGGCGTGGCCAGGGGGGCGCCCCTAGCTTGTGGGCCCCCCGTAGCTCTTCGAACCCTAATCTTCAGCCTATAAATTCATAAATATTACCTAATACCAAAAAAAGCCACAATAATACTTTTCCACCATTGGAAGCCTCCGTTCCCTAGAGATCCAATCTTGGAGCCTTTTCCAGAATCTGCTGGAGGGGAATTCAATCACGAAGGGCCTCTAAATCAACTCCATTGCCCTTCCAATGATGTATGAGTAGTTCACTACAGACCTACGGGTCCATAGGTAGTAGCTTAATGGCTTCGTCTCTCTCTTTGTTCTTCAATACCATGTTCTCCATGATCTTCACGGGGATCTATCTGATGTAATACTCTTTTGCGGTGTGTTTGTCGAGATCTGATGGATTGTGGGTTTATGATCAGATTATCTATGAATGTTATTTGACTATTTTCTGAATTCTTGTATGCATGATTCCATATCTTTGCAAGTCTTTTCGAGTTATTGGTTTGGTTTGGCCAACTAGATTGGTAATTCTTGCAATGGGAGAAGTGCTTAGTTTTGGGTTCAATCTTGCGGTGTCCTCACCCAGTGACATAGTAGGGGTAGCGAGAAAGTATTTGTATTGTTGCCATCAAGGATAAAAAATAGGGTTTTCATCATATTGCTTGAGTTTGTCCCTCTACATCATGTCAGCTTACCTAATGTGTTACTCTCCTCTTCATGAACTTAACCCTCTAGATGCAGGCAGGAGTCGGTCGATGTGTGGAGTAATAGTAGTAGATGCAAAATCGTTTCGGTCTACTTGACACGGACGTGATGCTGATATGCATAATCATTGTCTTGGATATCATCATAACTATGCGCTTTTCCACTACTGCAATCAGAAGATTTTCCATCTACCACCTCTTTTCCGTCTGCTAGCAGATGGCAAAGAGTGGCTTTGCCATCAGCTAGCAAAAAGCAGACGACAAAGTAGTGGCAGATTGCAAAGGGTGGCTTTGCCATCATCCACTACTTTGCCGTATGCTAGCGGACGACAAAGGAGGTTTGCCGTCCACTAGCGGATGGCAAAGAGGGAAGGGGCCCACCCTAAACCCAGCCCGCAACTTGACCTAACGGCCCCCTCTTTGCCGTCCGCTAGCGGACGACAAAGAGGGGGGCTAACTAACGGCTAACGCCCCTCGGCCCGCCTCTCTCTCTCTCTTTCTCTCCCTCTCTCCTCCCCGCCGCCCCCATCCCCGCCACCACCACCCCTGCTGCCCGTGCCCACCGTCGGTCGCCGCCGCCCATCCCTGCCGCCCTCCATCCCCGCCGCCCCACATCCCCGCCGCCCCACATCCCCGCCACCACACATCCTTGCCGCCCCTCATCCCCGCCGCCCCCACCACCGCTGGCCGCCGCCCGCGCCCCCCACCCACACCCCCACTGCCCCCAACCCCGACCAACTGCCGCCCTCCTTCGCCTCGGTCTCCTCTTCATCTCACCCCGCGCCCGGCCTTGGAGCCACCCGCCGCCGCACACCCCAACTGCCTCCTCCACGCCGCTCGTGTCCCCCCCCCGTGGCGTCGCATGGGCCACATCTGCCCTCTTCCCCAACTTCCCTGCCACGCCTTCAGGTCTCCACTGCTCTCCCCGCTAATCGTCGTCCTCGCATCAGGGCGGTATTGTTCTCTCTCCCTGCCGTAGCTCCTCCCGCCGAAGCACGCACCTCCTCGGGCCGCACCCGCACTTGGTGGTGTACATCTCGGCGGACTCGGGCTCAGGGATCCGCGTCCACTCCGTCGCCGACCTCCAGCCCCCAGTGGCCCATACAAACTGCACCCCAATGTAAGTTTTCTACAATTGTAGTTAATTAGAAGAAGAGAGAAGAAGAAGAGGAGGAGAAGAAGATGAAGAAGAAGAAGAAGAAGAGGAAGGAGAAGAAGAAAAGGAAGAAGAAATGGAGGAGGAGGAGAAGAAAAGAAGGAAAAGAAGAAGGAGCATAAGAAGAAGAAGAAGATGAGGAGGAGGAGGAGGAGGGGTGCGTCGGCGCTGACATAACTGGGTCCAGGGTCATATATTTTTCGTTTTTTTATAGAGAACATCAAATTTATGTTGATCAGGTGGATTTAAATGTGTAGTTGTTTCGTCGCTGCGAGGGTCTGGTGTTCGACGACCTCCCCATGCGTTCGACGAGCTCCGCCCCTACATTCGTGGGTGTGCACAAATGACATCTCGTCCCGCCCACTTCATTTCCTCTATTCCAATATTCGTGCCGATGAAACTTGCTAGCTATAGGTGTGTTCAATCATCAGTATGCGTGACAACTATGCGTCTCCCTTTCAAAAGGGTTACATCTATAAATATTCATTCATTAGCATATTTATAACAATGATTCTTTTGAATTCTCCAACGTTATCCATGGACAGCCCGAGTATGTGTAGATTAGGTTCATTTTCCGATATGCTCTGCTCCGGATCTGATGCAGAATTTCGTCAGTGCCTCCCTATTGTTCTCCGGGTACACATCCTCTCTGCTTATTGCCGAGACATGTATCAGGAGAACAACGGGGAGGTGCTGCCGAAATTGTGCTTTGGATCTGGAGAGGAGCATGGGAAAACGAACCCAATCTACACATACTCGGGTGGGATTAGGACCTATCTTTACCTACTAGCGTATAGGTTGCATCAACGTAATGAAACTGACAAACTCTATTAACTGATGAATATAGTTTGCTAAATTATGTATATATTTTGTGTGTGTCAACTAGCTAGGCAAGATGAGTGATCGTGGGTGGATGTACACCGGACACACTAGTCAGAAAGACATGACCCGTGAATGGTTAACAAAAACCAAGGAGTTTGTGAGAGTCACATTTGCAAATGGAGAGAAAACAACCTGGTGCCCTTGTGTCGATTGCGACAACTGTAAGAAGAAGTCAGAGTTTGAAATGATCAAACACCTATAGAAGTGGGGGTTTTCGCCTAATTATACGCTCTGGACATTTCATGGTGAGGCTGCCCAACGTGCCAGAGCTGAGGTGGTTCGTCGTCGCATCGACGAGCATGGTATCGGGATTGAAGACATGGTGCAAGACTTTGATGATGCTCGGGATTCGGACGATGAGATGGCATTTTATGAAATGTCGGAGTCTTCAAAACGTCCTCTCCACGAGCACACTGAGCTTTGTCAGCTGGATGCCATCGCGCAAGTAACGGATCTAAAGGCTTAGTTCAACCTGGGTAAAGAATGCTACGACACGATGATGATGATATTTGGACACTTTCTACCCAAAGGCCATGTATTGCCACCAAACCTGTACCAGTCGGACAAAATCCTACGTGCGCTTAAGATGCCCTATGAGAAGATAGATGCATGTGAGAATGGATGTGCCTTATTTAGGCTTGAGTATGCGGGCTTGAACTATTGCCCCATTTGCAATGCTTCCAGGTATGTTCTTGTAGACAATGGTATGGGTGAGAAGAGTCAGACCAAAATCCCCATTAATGTTCTTCGGTATCTGCCAATCATACCAAGACTTCAATGTCTTTTGATGGTCGAAGAGACGGCTAGACAGATGACGTGCCATAAATTGGGCAAAAGAACAGAACTAGATGCAGATGGGAATTCGATGTTGGGACACACTTCAGACGCTTTTGCGTGGAAGCACTTGAATTCATTACATAACGATAAAGCGGCAGATCCAAGGCATCCTCGAGTTGCCCTAAGCATGGATGGGTTCAATGTGTATGGTATGACGGCAGCACAAGAGAGTTGTTGGTCTGTATTTGTCATTCCACTCAATCTCCCCCCGGAGAGATTATGAAAAGAAAGAACATTTTCCTGACATTGATAATTCTAGGGCCCAAATATCCGGGGAAGAATATGAATGTGTACATGCAACCGCTTAAGGATGAATTGCAAGAAGCCTGGGATAATGGGATCAAGACATACGACGCTGCTATAAAAAAGAACTTCAAAATGCATGTGTGGTACATGTACTCGATGCATGACTTGCCGGCGTATGCGCTATTCGTTGGCTGGTGTGTGCATGGAAGGTTTCCGTGCCCCACATGCAAGGCAACTCTTCAGTTCCGTTGGCTGGAGGCGGGTCGCAAGTTTTCTTGCTTCGACATGCATAGATAGTTCCTGGATCCTGACCATAAGTTCAAAAAAGACAAGAAGAATTTCATCAAAGGTAGAGTTGTCAAAAACACTGCACCACCTGCGTTGACAGGCCAACAGATCCTGGATCGGATAAACGCTCTCGAGTCGGATCCAGATCGTCCATGGTATTTGAAAGGGTATAATAGGGAACACACCTGGACTCACAAGATATGTTTGTGGGATCTGCCTTACTTTAAAGACCTCTTTTGCCCACACAACATCGACGTGACGCACACTGAAAAAATATCGCGGAGGCCCTTTTTGGTACATTGTTCGGCATAGAGGGGAAGTCGAAGGATAATCCTAAGGCTAGAGTCAATCATGAGGCTCTATGTGATAGACCGTTACAAAACATGCGACAACCAAAAGGAAAGAAGAACTGCAGGAAGCCAAAGGCATGGTTCAATCTTGGAAGGGCAGCTATCAGGGAAATGCTCTTGTGGGTCAAAATGCAGTTGATGTTCCCCGATGGGTATGCAACAAATCTATAGAGGGCAGCGAGTCTTGACAAATTGAAAATTTTTGGTCTCAAGAGTCATGATTGGCACATATGGCTTGAGCAGGTAATGCCGTTGATGTTGCGTGGCTTTATCCCTGAGGATGAATGGCTAGTACTGGAAGACCTGAGCTATTTGTTCTGTGCTATTTGTGCAAAAGAACTATCGCCCAACATGCTAGACGAATTGGAAGAGTTGGCGCAGGAGTTGATCTGCAAGTTAGAAAAGATCTTTCCACCGGGCTTCTTTAATCCAATGCGGCATTTGATTTTGCATCTCCTGACCGAGGCAATATTGGCGGGCCCATGCAAAATCGTTGGTGGTTCACAACTGAGAGGATGCAGAAGACGCTTCGAGCAAAATGTAAAAATAAACGTAGAGTTGAAGCATCGATGGCCGAGGCATTCATTACTGAGGAGGTGGCAAACTTCGTGACAACACACTACAAAGCCAAGAATCGTCATTTGCTTAATCCGAAGCCTCGGTACCATGATGGCAACCGTGAAAAAGGTCATTCCAACCTCAGCCTATTCAAAGGGAAGCTCGCACCAGTCTGTGCTTCGAAATCAATAGGGTTGGATGTCAAAGAATGGCGGACCATTTCGTTGTATATCTTCAACAACCTAACAAAAGTGCAGTCGTACATCGAGTAAGTTCTCGGTACATTGTTTCACAACTTCTAATTCCTTTGAAATGCTCTTATATATTCCCGGATATGTGATACAGTCGATACGTCACCAAATTCTCAGATGGAGCGGTGATCCAAAAGGATTCCATCGAAGAGTATGAGCTTCTGGCAAAGCATGGAGGCGGCTATCCCAGCTTCATCACTTGGTTCAAGCAAATGGTAATTTCCATTAATTAGATGATTTTATTTCTTCGCCTAGTTTGCGGCTAATGCAACAATCCTTTCGTATTAGACTTGTAGGCTAATGTTGAGTCTATAGACTCCGAATTGAGACAAGTCGCTAATGGTTTTGACTTTAAGGTCCGTTCGTTTGACAAATATGACATCAACGGGTATCGCTTTCGTAGTTTTGGCAAAGAGCTATCTATGGCCGACTGAAAGTCTACAAATTGTTGTGTCTCCGCTGTTGGCGAAGGAGGGGTCGAGTATTATGGAAGAGTTGAAGCAATTTATGAACTTACATTCTTTGGTGAAAACCCACCAAACGTCGTACTCTTCAAATGTTATTGGTTCCAGCCGAAGGAGACTAGAAGGACTCATGAACATATAGGGCTAGTTGAAATCAAACAAAGCACCCATTTAGATGTTCCCGATGTCTATATTACAGCTCAATAGGCGACCCAAGTTTTCTATCTACCGTGGGCCAGCCAAACGGATCCAAATTTGAAAGGTTGGGATGTCGTTTATGATGTGCCGCCACATTTTAGACCACCTCCCCTCAATGAAGATCATTATGAACCTCACATTAATCCAGACACATATGAAGGATAATTCTTCCAAGAAACACGTGTTTCCAAAAAAGTTTCAAGAACCGCCCTACTTCACCCCAGAACATTGAGGTTGACAGCTACAGTGGACCCGACTTCACCCGTGAGCAATAACAAGAAGAGACGGAAGAAGAAGAGGTTACTGTTGCGGATGACCTGACAATGCTTGACCAATTACATAGAGGCGTTCCACATGTTGATGCATTTATTGATGATGCTGATGAGCACGTCATTATGATAGTGATGGTGATTATGCATTTATTGATCCCGGAGCATATATAGACGATGAAGATTAATATTAGTAATGTGAGGTATTCAATCCCGGAGCATTTATTTTCCCAAGTGTTTTCATTAAAAAATGCATACTTAGCTTAAGAAATGACCTACTTAGCTCCAAAATGACCTATACTTAGCTTATTTTCCTCAAAAATGACTTGATATGCTTAGTTAGCTAGATAATGGTATATTCTACCTAGGATAGCTATAAAATGACCTATACGTAGCATTTTTTCCTCCAAAATGACTTGATATGCTTAGTTAGCTAGAAAATGGCATTACTACCTAGTATAGCTCAATAATGATCTATAGCTAGCTTAGTTCATTTATGACATAATTAGCTCACTTAGGTACAAAATGGCATAACTACCTAGGATATCTCAATAATGATCTATAATTACCTTAGCTAGTTCATTTATGACATAATTAGCTCACTTAGGTAAAAAAATGGCATAATAACCTTGGTTTAGCTCCAAAATGACCTATACGTAGCTTATTTTCCTCAAAAATGACATAATAACCTTACTTACCTCCAAAATGATATATTCTACCTAGGATAGCTAAAAAATGACCTATACTTGGCATTTTTTCCTCCAAAATGACTTGATATGCTTAGTTAGCTAGAACATGGCATTACTTCCTTGGAGAAGAGGAGAGGAGAGGAGAAAAAGATAGAGAAGATAAATTCTTCTTCTTCTTCTTCTTCTTCTTCTTCTTTTTATTATTTTTCTTCTAGCTAGTCTTCTTCTTCTTCTAACTTTCATCCTTCCTACTTTGCAGATTTGCTATAGATGAGGAAGCTTGCATTGATGGAGTGTACTCTTCTACTTCTGCTTCCTTTTTGTTTATGGAAACTTGTTTTGGATATGTATGTTGAATATGTTGTTCAAAACTTGTATATGTTGGATATGTTGTTGGAACTTATTGTTGGTATGCTTGTTGGAACTTATTGTTGGTATGCTTGTTGAAACTTATTGTTGGTATGCTTGTTGGAAACTTGTATTGTTGATATGTTGGATATATATGTGATATTCTGTCAAATTGAATGATTTTAAGAAAAAACAAAAGAACAGGGACGATATAGCCACTTTTCCGTCTACCAGCGGACAACAAAGAGCTTTGCCGTCGGCCACCGGACGGCAAAGATGCCACGTGGTAGCTGCCTGTGCAATCTGGGGCTGGCCTAGGTGGGTTCTTTGCCGTCCGCTGGCACACCAAAGAACTAAGTTGTTTGCCATCTACCAGCGGACGGCAAATCACGTCGTTAAGCCTTAACAGAGCTATGTTGCCACGTGTGCTGTCCATGCGCTTTGCCGTCCACTGGTGAATGGCAAAGATTCAAAGGTCTTTGTCGTATGCCAGCATACGGCAAAGCCCCCTTTACCGTGGCTTATTGAGCCGGACGGTTGATCGTCTGTTGGCGGACGGGAAAGCCTTTGTCGTCTCCGATTCATGCCTTTGCCGTCTGGGATGGCTGATGGCAAAGTTCCTGATTCCTGTAGTGTTCTATCAATTGCTTGGCAGTAATTTGTTCACCCATCGTATTATTTTCCTTCAAGAGAGAAGCCTCTAGTGAAATCTATGGCCCCCAGGCCTATTGCCATGATTTCCGTTGTCATCTTATTGTGTGAGCATGTTTGTCTGCATTTATTTTCTCATTCGACGATATACAATTGTTGCTATTTGGCTTTTAATTTATCTTTTGCCAATTGGATGGACAAGAATGGCCAGGACCACTCTTTAGCTATCTATGCTTTCTCATCTCATATTCCATTCATGCCGCATCACAAAATTTGGACATGTGCTTTTCGATCCCTTTGTGTGTGGAGCACTCAGAGTTCCGTATTGACAAGGACTGACCATTAAAACCTCCCAAGTGCATCTCGATGGAACTAACCACAAAATCTTGGTCTCACCGAATGCCTAGGGTTGATCTGGTTTTCAATCTCGGTAGCACCGATTTCATATTCTTGGTTACATCGAGTTTCCCTATCAGCTAACAGTTGTGGATCTCGGTGACACCGAAAACATAAAATCAGTATCACCGACAGTGAGGGGATATATGCTGTGGACCCCGACGCTTTGAAATTGCTATCTTCAACGTCGTGCCCCCATAACCCTAAGCTTCCGCCCCAAGACCCCACGTCATCGCCCTTGACTTCCCGAGCTCCTCTGCCGCTGGGAATCGCCACCGTCGACGTAATCTACACCAACGTCGCCGCCGTATAGGATCCATGCCAAGCTAGGGTACGGATTCGATCTCTAGTGCACTCCCATTCTGATTCTTGCACAGTGGACCTTGTTTTCTCTATAAGCCACCTATTGCTCACATATTCGTCCAATCGATACTGCAAAATCTCGAGGTAGATGAATTTTTTAGGGTTTTGCTGTCCGCCCGATACATCTCGGTGGAAGCAAAATGAAAATATCGGTCTCACCGATATACTTTTCTGTGTTGCTGAGAACTGACTCAGCGGAACCGAGTGGCTCTTTTCGGCCCTAACGAAAAGGCTGCCAAGTTCGTGTTAAGGAGTTGGTCTGTCTCGGCCCCACCGAAAATTTCATTTTGGCTGTACCGATATGTATGTGACAGATTGCAAAAGTTTTGAAAAACTCATTGCTCAAATTTCAAAAATAGCCTCACTTTGTGATGACTCATCTCCTTCTGCTCATCTATACTCTATTCATAGGGTCAGCATGTCAGGTTTAGAAGACAGTCAGAACAGGTCAGAGCAGAGAGCAGACATGAGTTCCGGGACAAGCCCAAAGCCCAGTTCATTCTCAGATCTAGGCACTCCCAGCTCTCATGGGTTTCCCAAGGCTGCCACTAGAACCAGGAAGAGGTTGAACTCAGATGAAGAGGATTCAGACTTTGTGCGTGAGGAAATTCTTGCTAAGAAGCAAGAGAACGCTGCCAAGAAAGCTGCAACTGAAGCTACCTCCACTCAAAGAGTTGTCAGCAAAATATATGCTCCAGCTTCTACCTTCAAGGCTCATGAGATGTCCAGAGCAACAATGTCTGTTGAGATCCCTAAGAGAGTTGTGCCTAAGAAGGCAGGAGAGAAAAAGGCCAGGAAGAGGATCATCCATGTGACTGGCAGGCCAACCTCCATGTTTGAGGATCCAGAAGTTGCTGCTACTGAGGAAGAGGAGGTTGAGCTAGCTGCAAAGGCTCATCCCAAGAAAAAGGCAAAGAAGCTGATGTCTGATGCTATGCCTAAAACCAACACATCCAAGAAGGCTGCTGAGAAGCCCAACAGGACAACTAGGCAGATTCGAGCTTCTGAGAAGAACAAAGGAACTGCTTCCAGAGTTGATGATGTGGATGACTTGACAACACTGATGAAGCTTAGACCACACCTCCCTATTCATAATGCTAGCTACCCATTAGCTGAGGACATTAAGAAGAGGAAGGATTCTGGATTGAGGGCATGGAGAGCAATAGATCCTTATGCTCAGAGAAAGAAAGCAATTGTGGACTACAGGTTCTATACCAAGGAGCAGCAGGACTTCTATGAGACTGTGCTCTTTGACAAGAGTCCAGCTGTCAGTCATATGCGCTACGTAGACTGGAAGTTCATCAAGGAGAATGAGGACTACTTTCCAAGTGTCCAGGACAACTTCCATTGCATTGGTCTTGATGAATTCGTTGGTAGAGAATTCACAACATGGAATGACGAGATGATCATGCAGTTTTACTCCACTTCACACTTCTACGGAGATAGTAGAATTGTGTGGATGACTGAAGGTGCCCGATATGAATCAATTGTTGAGGAATGGGCAGATATCTTAGGAGTTCCTAAAGCACAGGGTGGTGACCTGGATGTCTACTCAGAATCCAAGGCTAGTCACAATGCTATGGCTAAGATGTATAAGGAGATCCCTGCTGCCAATGTGAAGTCTCACAGGCTAGGATCCATCTATTTCCTCCAGGCTGGCCTCCGCACTATCAACACCATTCTGAGGCATACCTTGATGCCCAAGTCCGAACAGGACAAGATGATCCGAGGCCACTCCATCAATATGTTGATCCACATTGACGGTCACACTGGGATCAGGGTCATGGACTTGATTGTAGAGACAATCAAGAGGGTTGCTACTGACCAAAAGCGCTCAAGCTATTATGCACCCTACATCCAGATGTTCATAAACTCAAAACTAGAGAAGCCCATATTTTCCCTAGATCACCCACATTTGCCCCTACAGCCAGATCTAGAGGACAACGTCGTGGTGATGGATGCTGATCATCCCACTTCCGGTGCAGCTCAGGAAGCAGCAGAGGCAGTGAGAGCCGCTAGTGCTCAAGTACCACGATCTAGGAATGAGCAAATGGGTCTACTGATATCATCTGTTTAGGGCATGCAAAAGGACATTAAGGGGATTCTGGACAACCAGAATAGTCTTGTTAGAATCTTTGAGACCAGAATCAAGACCCTTACTGATAAGGTGGACGGGCTGACGAAGATAGTCACAGAACTTCAGCATGAAGTCGACTCCGTGAACATCCCTCGAGTCTCTTCTACTACGGATGATGATGATGAGGAGGAGGAGGAGGAGGAGGAGGAGGAATCACCTCTAGGGCCAGGCACTCAGTTCACTACACAGGCCAGATTATCCACACTGCCAGCTCCAACAGCTCCATCTGCTCCATCATCTTCAGCTCCCTTAGTGACCACTCCAGCTCCATCTACGACATCTGCAGAGATATTCGCCGTCACCGTCATCTCGACTCCTTCGTCAAGAACCGGAGGAGATGTTCCCAAGAACGCTTAGATATATGCCTTTGAACTTTTTGGTAACTTGTTGCCAAAGGGCGAGAAGTGTATATAGATCTATAGGCTTCGAGCGAGAGAGAGATTTCTCTTTTATTTGCTTTTCAAAAACATTTCGTTCTTTTGATGTGAGATACATGTGTGTTATGCTACTATGTTATGGGTGATGCTACTATTTCCTATCATCTTAATGCACATAAGATGATCATTCACCTTTGTTTGATTGTGTTGTGCGTTGCTATTCATTCTAATTATACTCACACACCACCAAGTTGTATGTGACATGGAAGAAGTGCCCCATGTGCCTAATCGATTGTGCATTTGCATTCAAACGCAGATTCAAAATAATGCACAAATTTAGGGGGAGCTCTTGCTTATCACATACCTCTCAAAGCGACAATTATACTCATTGATTTTATCATATGTCAAAGCTCATATCTATATTTTGTCATCAATTACCAAAAAGGGGGAGATTGAAAGCACATTTGCTCCCTTGGTGGTTTTGGTAATTAATAACAACATATAAGTCATTGAACTAATGTTTCCACTAAGTATATTTCAAGAAATGTTCAATGAGAGGATTGGCAAAAGGAGATTGTGGAGAAACCCCAAGATGCAAGGAAATAGGTTGGCCAAGCTTCAAGCAAGAGGACTCTACATTTTATATTTGTGAGAAATCACTTTGAGTCCATAGGAAATCCAATACTATTAAAAGGGGGTAAGGTGTTGTTGGTGAACAATATACTCAAACGTGCACAAGTGATAGTCACCAAAAACATCCACAAAACTCTCCCACCCAAGTCTATTCTATACCCAACACTCAAAATTGGTGCAACCAACTATCCCACTTAGATGCCACCGATTCCAGAACCTAGACAGACTCAGCCAAACCCTAGCCACTTCGGTGCAACTGATTCCATACCGGTGGCACCGAGTTTAGGTTGCCAACTTTCTGTTACGCAAATTCACATTTTCGGTCCCACCGAGAATGTTGGATCGGCGTCACCGAGATTGGAAATCTTACCGTTGGTCACCTTATCGGTGCAACCGAGTTTCCTATATCGGCTTTACCGAGATTCAAAAGTTGCCACCTTTTGGTCACTTCGGTACCACCGAGATTCACACATCGGTGTCACCGAGTTGGTCATTTTGTGTGTAACTGTTGGATTTTTGGGGATGCCTATATATACCCCTTCACCACCAGTCACTCGATAGAGAAGCACTCAGAACTATTCCATACCTATCCTATTAGATTTTCTGAGAGAGAACCACCTACCCTTGTGTTGAGGTCAAGATCTTCCACTCCAATCATATGGATCTTGATTTCTAGCCTCCCCAAGTTGCTTTCCACCAATCCTATCTCTTCTACCAAGGAAAAACTATGAGAGAGAGACTGTGTGTTGAGGAGTCTATCATCTTGAAGCACAAGAGCAAGGAGTTCATCATCATTACCGAGCCTATTACCTTTTGGAGGGTGCTATCTCCTAGATTGGTTAGGTGTCACTTGGGAGCCTGCTACTTCGTGTTGTGGGGTGAACCAAGAAGTTTGTAAGGTCAAGGACATCGCCTACTTCGTGAAGATCTACCCCATAGTGAGGCTAGTACTTCGTGGACGGAAGCCGTATGGAATAGTCAAGGTTGCTACTTTGTGGACCCTTTTGGGTGGAGCCCTCCGTGGACTCTCGCGACCGTTACCCTTCGGGGGTTGAAGACTCCATAAACGTGGACGTACGATAGCGCCACCTATCAGAACCATGGGAAAAATCATCGTGCCTACAATTGCATTTGATCTTCCTACCCTATCCCTTCTATACATGCTTGTTGTTACTTTCCACTACTATATACTCTTAGACTTGCATGTGTAGGGTGTACTTGACTTTCCATGAAATGCTAAAAACTGTCAACCCTAAAATTTGGTATAGTCAAAACCTTTAATTGGTCAAGTAGTCTAATCACCCCCCTCTAGACGTACTTTTGATCCTACACCGATAGGGGGACCCCACCTGTCAGCTTCAGCCCTGCCTCCATCTCTCTCTATATATGTCTGTCGCTGCCCCCCAGGCCCCGCCCGTCAGGTTTGACCCTGTCACAGCGCGGACGCCCGGCTCACCTGGGCTGGCTAGCCTCTAGGCCGGCCCATCTGCTGGTCGACTTTGGCCCAGGGCACTAGAGCCCTTTTTCTTTTCTTTTTCTTTATGTTTTGCACAAATTCCACATATTCAAATACCTTTCCAAATCCAAATATTCTTCCACCTAAAATCTTGGAATATTCCGTAGAATTTAATGATGCCACTTGTGCACTTTTTGAAAGAAAAAATATGTAGAGGTTTTATTTTAAACCTAGTTTAGAATATTTTAAACCTCTTTTAAAATAGTTTTTTAAACCTTTTTCCCTTCAAAACCAGAGACAAATATTTTTAGTTTTAGTATAGTATTTTTTAGAGTGATGTAACATTTTAGAAGTGGGATATTTTCTCTGCTTTTGCTATGTTCTTTTTTTGCGGATTAATATTGCAATGATAGATTACGTTATGGACAAGAAAGCTGGACCAGAAGACTTCGAAGACCCCGATGACTTTATTGAGCTAGGCAAGGAGCCCGTTGACCATGTTAAGAGACCAAGTTATTGCATGGCATATAGCACTTTACCTTCGATATATTGATCGTGATGATGTGGTGACCACTTTGGTAGGTTACCTATGATACTTTTACGGTTGAAAGTTGCATCGTGCATGACCCTACCTCCTTATGAGGGTTATGCGGGTGGGACTAGGTAGGTTGCTAAGTAGTTCAACGCAAAGTGGGACGGGCTTATGCATGGTGTTGGAAAAAAAGCTTTTGCAAAGACTTCTCGAAAGCCCTGTCGGGTGACACTAATGCCCAAGGGGGATGATGATGATCTAGGTAACCACTTGGTAAAGAAGTTGGGTACCGAAGCAAGTTGTGTGTGTGTTTTAAAAAACGAAATAGATTTAAGATTTGTCGACCTTTCCCAACCTTACATGTACAACCACGATACAACTTATGGTACGGGGCTTTGTTGATTACTTTGGATGATGCTAGCAGAGAGCCTGCGTTACTGGTGGCGGGAGTGACGTGGTCGGTCCTGGTATGGGGTCATGCCGGAATGGACGATCATGTGCTATTTTTACAGACACCGGGCACAATGTTGTGTGCCCTCATGGATTATATGTGTGATGTATATCATGAGGGATGGCATCAACGAGTGGACTCTTTGTTTAATATCACTGGGGGAAAGGCATTGTTCGGGTACTTACCTCGAGTATGAATAATAACGCAAGTCGTGGCTTGACACAGAAGTTTCCCGAGTCTTGTGGGTAAAGTGTGAAACCTCTGCCAAGTGTAAAACTATTAGAATAGTCGTGTCCACAGTCAAGGACAGTCGGGTGGTGCTTCTTAAACTACGTCCAATGTTTTCACAAACTGGTGTGTGTGTTGGTGACAAAGGAGATACTTGAGATAAGTCAGATAACTTGGCATGATGATTGAACATGAGATGTTCAACCCTGGTTTATATTTATATCCGTAACCTGTTCACATGGATTCATGTAACCCCATGATGCATGGCATTACAAGTTAATTGATCATGTCATTGCACTAAAAATTGGCTTTCCACAAACTTACCTATTTAGTGCTATATCATGCATTGTTACACCTTATTTCAAAACATGGGTTGCTTGTGAGTACATTCAAAGTACTCATTGGCTTGCCACTGGTTATTTAATTGGCCATTCATGGAAGAGAAATAATATGGTGAAGAGTTCATTGGTAACGAACATGCGAACTAGGACGCTTCCCAGTTAGAAAGCATGTAGGGTTAATTCACATGGCATGGGTCTACATTTTCGATTAAGATTTCCGCCGCTAGTTATGTTTGTTATTTGGCCTTCATGGCCCCTTATATGTAATACTTGACCTTGATGGTATTTATTTGTGTAAGATGCTAAGTATGGATGTCAGACTCTTGTTATTCAGTTTCCGTGTGTTCAGTGAGCATTAAACTATACGATCATTGTACACGTGCATTCGGTGACCACGACTTATGAGTCAGGGTCCTCAAAGAGTTTGTATCAGAGTCATCCTGACTGTAGGAAGCCATAGTTAGTGTGGACGTTAGTTAGTATAAAACCCCTTTTTGAAAACCATGCCTAGTTGCTAAAGCAACAATTTCTGTGCTTCTCTTCTCTTCTAGACTATTTCAAACCCTTACTGACTCTCCTCCCGTCGAACCTTGTAGATGGTCGTCGTACCCAAACACCTCCTAGCCTCTAGCTTTCCTCTACGCCTTGAGGATAGTCTGGAGAAGTGCCAGTATAGCCAACCACCCATTTTCCTCTACCACGAGCACTGGGTCGATGCCGTCATGGAGGAGTACCACGTTGATGTTGTCGTGATGGCAAACGACTCCTCCACTAGTTGGTTCTTTGAGGGACCACAGCTGGAGACCATGGAACTCGCAGTCGAGACAGCTGCATGCAAGGCACTCCTCCACTTTCGGGACATCGTACCAAATATGGCTGACGAGCCAGCTACTCGCTACCTACCTTTCAGGAAGGATGGTCTTAACGAGAGTTGGATGTAAATCCCATCCAAGGAGGATGGCACACCACCCAGGTTCCAGACCTACTTCAGCCTCTCAGCCGACAGTCTGGCTCGCAACATAGTTAAGGAGTTAGTGCAGCTCCGCAAGGAGCTTCACCACACCCGAGAGCTACTTCATCAACCCAAGACGAAACCAGACAAGATCAAGAAGGATGGAGCCATAGAGGGACGACCAGCTATCTCATATAGAGGAGGAGTACCCCCCAGCTAGAGATGCACCCACATGTCGTCGCCACATGAGTGCGAAGGAGTACCGTGCACTCTTCACCGACCCACCAACAAAGCATCGTCAGGATGGACCTCCTCGTTCTCTGCCCCCCTTGACTGGAGACAATGCCCATATGAATGACGATCAGGAGGAAGATACAGAGCAGCATGACTATGATACCGGGCACTACACCACTTGATCCCGAGAACCCCTAGGGTAGGATCAGTCTTGTACCCCTCATGTGAAGTCAAGTCCATGTGATGGTTCATATGAAACCATATGTGGTTGTTGTTTGTTTTGTTGTTCGTGTTCCGATGCAAGTCACACTTTTGCCTTAGGCAACATGTATGTTGGCGTTTTGGGAATGGGGGTACCTAGACCTGCCTGCATACGGCCCAGGGCATGGCCCACCATGTCGACCAAACGCAGCAAGGTACGGCCCCACTGCAAACAAGGCCCTCGCGAGGTCACAAGCCTCGTGAGGAGGAGGAGCGTCAAGACCCGCAAAGGATGGGGCCCCTCAGGACCCCTTCGGAGCAGTGGAGATATCTATGCAAGGCCCGGCCTCAGGAGTCAAAGGTGACACAAGGAAGGACAGGCGTGCGTTAGTACAATGGGAGCATGGACAGGTGTGGGTTCCAAAGAACCCACCAAAGGTTTACATTCTAGTGCAAGAAGACCGCAACCACCAGCTCCACAGGAGGGACATCATCGCTGAGCTTGCTCCTACGGCGTCGATAGTTACTTTGCAGGTGAAGACCGCCTTTGGGAAGGGCAAGCACGAACCCCTGCCCCCCTTCAAAATTGGCCATTGTGGGATCCCTTCCTGCCATTGCAATAAGAGAAGAGGACCCGGGCCACCGCTATATATAGAGGGTAGGCTCCTTCATAGAGGGGGAGCTAATCCAGAGGAATCCGAGCCAACACCACCGATCATCCACCATAGAGCCCTCAGGAGGCCCCGAAACACTGTACTTGTTCATCGCCTCACCTCCTCGAGAGGCAATCCACCAAAGCAGGAGTAGGGTATTATGCTTTGCAGCAGCCCGAACCTAGGTAAACTGTCGTGTTCGTATTCTTCCTCACCATCATGCGAGTTCTTTGATGTGTTCATCGAGTAGAGAGTTAGGTCGGGCGAGGCTATAAGGGAACTTTGCACATGCCCCTGTGTTCGAACCTTAATGGTTTTGCGGAGCTAGAAATCCGACATTTGGCGTGCTAGGTAGGGGGCGTGTTGAAGTCTTCCCCAAGCTTCATCCCTCCCAAGCTTCGCTACTCCGATGGCTAGCGCTCAGCAAGCTTCTTTTGGCCGCAGCGGGTCGGTTCCCTTAAATCCCACCACGACAATCGAAGGCCGACCAAGCAGACAGTACCAGGTCACTAGCGTCGCCTCCACCGTCATCGCTTCTCGCGCTGCTCAGGTGCATGGTGGGAGGCTAGCGGCCTTGGAACCAGCAGCGCGCCGCACCTACGTGGGAGACCTCAACACACATGATGCGCTACTGCTGGCAAGCGAGATCCTTCACCACCGACCTACGCATGGGTCTTCGACGCGTGGGCCGACCATATCACGGAGTTGGTCACCATCGTGTAGAGGGCCATCTCCCCTCACTCATCTTCAAGACCGTAGGCGTCGGGCACCGAGGGCTCGCATGCCGAGCCCGCCATCGGGCCTGCCGGTGGAAGGGCCCCTCCCACATCGGACCGGGCCGAACGGAGTGCGCCGCATGCTATCCTCCTTTGAATCCCGGTGACCGGTTTCGGGGCGCAGCCTAGCGACAACCACCAGGCGCACGGAGGAAATGGCGGGCGCCCGGTGCACACACCGACACGTATCCACGCAACCCGGCAGGCCCTCAGCAGCCCGGGTTGGCCAGTTGGGAGCGTGCCATCCGTCGCAGTGAGCGGGCGGCACAGGTGTCCGAACGAGCAAGCAACAGCGGTGGAGGCACATCAGGGCACCAAGGGGGATCTACACCAGGGGACGCGAGGCCCACCCAACGATAGTGGCAAAGGTAAGCAACTCCACTTTGAGGCTCGGCGTAGGAGGGCCTATGAGCGATGCACACAGGGTGACCTCCCCCACCGGCGGGAGGGACCGTCCCTAGCGCATCGACAAACGACTTAGGAGGTGGACCGAGCACCTACGTGGAGCCCTATGTACCATGCTACGTCATACCACCTGGCCCGCCTAGCAGGGAGAGGTTCATGCGCCCACCTTAGGCTGTAGCACCCCCAAGAGTAAGAAGTACCCAGGGCGTCCTCCCCGAGCCGGGCCTGGGGGCTTCCATCAGTGGAGTGCTAGGCCCGGGCGGCGCAAGCCGGAGGGTTCCCCCAAGCCGTGGCGCCGTGGCCCCATGGGAAACAGGCGACAGACCAAGCCCTCAAACCTCAGGAGTGTTCACCTGGGGGGAGCGGCAAGACAAACGTAATGCGGGCCACCCGCGGCAACCACGACGCCTTCATGGCCTCAGGAGGATGGGGCTCCCGAGGCCTTCGGGAGATCAACCGGACGACATGTGGGCACCTCACGAGGCATACTTCATCAACAAAACACCCTTGTGACCGTGCCAATGCATCGCACTCATGTTTGGGCCCCGAGAGCACAATCAAGAGGTCACGCGGGGAGCGATGCACTCGAGTTAGGGTCATAAGGGCGCGCAACCAGGCAGCAATGCATGGGATGGTCTTCAACGGGGTTGAAAGCCAACAAGCCATGCGCCTGGGGGCTTTCCTAGGGCCATGACATGCTCACGTAACAATGAGCGGGCTATATATGCCCGGAGCCCCCCGAGGACGCATAGGGGTTCCTCCCACGCAATGTGGCAGCCACAGCCTGGAGCTGGCGAAGAAGACAACATTGCCCATCAATGGCTATGCCCATGTAACGTGGATGCCCTATGCTCAGCGCTGGGGGAAGACGAAGGACAGCCTAAGAGCCAAACGCAACATTTGCTTGCTTTTTTTATGTTCAAGTTCCAATTTTTTGGAATGAAGCCTGGGAATTTTGAAACTTTATATTCAAAAAAGGGTGGAGTTTTGTGTCTGCGTTTCTTTGCTTGAAGTCTCTCTTTCTGAATGGTGTTTCGCAATGAGCCGAACGTTGCGCACCTCCTAGAGGCGTCACAGAGCTAAGTGGCAAGGACCTGCCGCCTCAGGGGAACTTGATTTTTAGCTGTCGGCCCCGCTTGGGGGCTCCGACCGCAGCATGACTTCATAGCATGGGGTCTTGGGAGGCTCAAGGCCTCCTGAGGCGACACATGGAGGGACAGAATGGGGGATCGCTCGAGCATCAAAGGGGTCTCCTGAGCAGCATGCCTCAGGATCCTTACCGGTGATAACGCCACACGTCCCCCCTGATGTCATCCTTGGTTTCCGGTCAGCATCAGGGGTGACGGGGCCTCGCCCCGGGATGTGCGTCCTTGATTTCCGATCGCACCAAACGGTTTGAGCTTTGAAAAAGGGGGCTCCTGGGCAACGTGCCTCGGGACCTTACCAGTCATAATGCCACTCGACTTCCTGGTGCTGTCCTAGGTTTTCGGTCGGCATCAGGAGTATTGGGGCCTCGCCTCATGAAGTACGTCCTCTCCGGTCGTACCTAACGGTGGTGGGAAAATGTGCAGGACTGGGACCTACAGACGCAAAGTGTCGAAAGGGCCCCCAGACCGTTCAACAGCTAAGAAGAAGATATCACGAACGGAGTCACATCTTGTCAAAACAGTCTATTTCGCCTCGTGACGCAGGACCGCCAGTGTAATACAAATCTAAGTACACAATCGATCCCATCAGGAGCCTCCTAGCGTAATAACGACCCCAGGGTTGAAATGAGGGATGCATGCGGTAACCTAAAAATGCAGGAACTACGGCTACTACGCGCGGTTGCCATGGTCCCCGAGGGACGGAGCAACAAAGGAGGCGACACACGAGGAGGGGCTCGATCGCGATGAGCTGTGAGGCCCAGGGCCCGACAAGAGCAACGGATGCGAGTCGCCCTGTAAGGGGAGAGCCTCACGGGAACCATATCAGGGGCCGAAGCACGGCCATGAGCATGTCAGAACTAACCAACACCACCACCAGCAAATTGAGGAAGAAAAGCAAGACAACAAAGGTAGCTTGCAAAAGATTAACGCCCCGCATGGCAGGGTTCTTGTTCGAGCATTACAGGTACCGGTAAGGGGAAACAGGGGATGCCTAGAAGGAGGAGTCGCCGCCCATGCTGCCGGCTGGCCCGACGCTGGAATCGCCCCCCCCCCCCCCCCCCGTTTGCGGCGGGGGCTTGGACAAACCGCTCCACCATGGCATCCATGTGCGGGCACACCTCGTCCCGGAGGTGGCACTGGAGCCGTACGGGCACAAGCTCCCCGACGCGCCCAAGGTCGAGTTGCGAGGCAAGGCGGTGCAGGTTGGAGGAGACGAGCATGAAGGCCAGGTCCAGAAGGTCGCGTGCGTCGGACGCGCTGTCCGCATCGACACAAGAGACGTCGGTCTCCAGTGCCTCCACCAGCTTCTGAAAGAATGCAAGGTAACCCCCGTCGCCATGCATGTGCGGCAGCACAGGGGCATTCCCGACGAACCGGCTCACCACGCTGGCCACACGGCAAGCGATGTCCTGGCACTACTTGGCACGGAGGGACTCGAGCAGCCTGGCATGCACCGCCTCGTCCTTGGCGGCCTGCACAACGTCGACCACCTCCTAGACCTGGGTCTGGAGGGATGCCAGCTCCGCCCGGGCCTCGGCCTCGCCCCGGAGGGCAGCATCGAAGGCGTCCTAGGCGGTGGTTAGTGGGGCCTGCAGCATCTCTACCTCCTCCTGAAGCTCGCCAAGTTTGCGCTTCTTGGCGAAGGGAATCCTAGAAGGAGGGGAAGGAGATCAAGCCCCAGGTTATGGACGGAAGAGAAATCGAAAAGGGAGGTGGCGGAATACTTACTCATCGACCAGGGCCCATCACTGGCGGACTCACGTCGGCCCCGAAGGCCCCCCGCCGTCGCCTCTAGAGGAGGACGAAGGAGCCGGAGGAGACGACTGCTTCCCAGCACCCACACCACTTCCTCCGGACGCCATGAGGGACAAGGGGATGAGAAGGAGAGAGGGTTTTTCCTGGAGGAGCGAAGGAAACAAGGAGAAGCCTCAAGACTGCAGTACCCTTCCATGGCCGGGGACGGGGCAGACTTATAGGTGTAACCTTGTCCACGAGGCATCGTGGGATAGAAGGTGTCGCACACCCCTTGAGCGGTGCGAGGCGGTTCGGTCAATGCGGTTCCATCCACATCGCCTCTCCTGCCCCCGGAAGACTTGCATCCGCGCGGCCCGAGGCAATGATAGTACTCAGTGGGAAGCAATGATGGCTTGTGTTGTGCCCAAGCGCTACCTCAATTCGATTGGGTGCTGTTCTAGGCGTCCTTGGGGAGCGGAGGCGTTGCCGCCGAGGCGTTCGGTGCGTGCCAAGCCTGGCCCATAGGCGTTTGGGGACCGCGGCACTTCGGGCCGTCCACCAAGCTTTGCCTCTAAGGCAGCTCGAGCGCGCCTTGAGCCGGGGGCTACTGTCGGCGTTCTGGGAACGGGGGTACCCATACCTGCCTGCCTGTAGCCCAGGGCATGGCCCACCTCATTGACCAAATGTAGCAAAGTACGACCCCACTCAGGACAAGGCCCTCGCGAGGGCCCAAGCCTCGCAAGGAGGAGCAGCCTCAAGACCCACAAAGGATGGGCCCCCTCAGGACCCCTCCAGAGCGGTGGAGATATCTATGCAAGGCCCGACCTCACGAGTCAAAGGTAACACAAGGAAGGTTAGGCCTGCGTCAGTACGCCAGGCGGCGCAGTTTCCTCTTCGATGCAAAGGGAGCATGGCCAGGCGCTGGTTCCCAGAGCACCCCCAAAGGTTTCCATTCCAGTGCAAGAAGACCGCAACCACCAGCTCCGCAGAATGGACATCATCGCTGAGCTCGCCCCTGCGGTGTCGACAGTTACTTTGCACGCAAAGACCGCTTTTGGGCAGGGCAAGCATGAACCTCTGTCCCCCTTCAAAATTGTCTGTTGTGGGATCCCTTCCCGCCATTGCGATATGGGAAGATTACTCGGGCCACCGCTATATATAGAGGGTGGGCTCCTTCACAGAGGGGGAGCCGATCCAGACGAATCCGAGCCAACACCACCGCTCATCCACCATAGAGCCCTCAGGAGGCCCCGAAACACTGTACTTGTTCATCCACCTCACCTCTTTGAGAGGCAATCCACCAAAGCAGGAGTAGGGTATTACGCTTCGTAGTGGCCCGAACCTAGGTAAACTATCGTGTTCATATTCTTCCTCGTCATCGTGCGAGTTCTTTGTTGTGTTCATCGAGTAGCGAGTTAGGTCGGGCAAGGCTATAAGGGAACTTCGCACACACCTCTGTGTTCGAACCTTAAGGGTTTTGCGTAGCCCGAAATCCGACAATGTAAGCGACTCCATCGTCTATCCTATCTTAATGTATGTGTTAGTCTTTGACCTTTGTTTTACCATGCTTGCACTATACCAACCCCCTTAGGCGCGCTTTCTCAATTATTGCTTTTCCCTCTCCTCGATCCCAGTTAATTGACTTGGCTGCTCCAAATAGGATGGTGACTGCTACTCACCAAAGCTCCTTCACCAACCTTGATGCCGACACCTCCAGCCAGCAACAGGGAGATGGTGGGGCTGCTCACGCTGGAGATCACCCGGAACAGCCACAAGGCGACATTCCCCTGCCACCACCTCCACCAGAGAACATGACCATAGCTTAGTTTCTCCAAGTTCTTTGGGAGGAACGCCAGGCCAAAACTACTGCTATCCAGCAGATGTCTCAAGCCCTTTTGAACAACCAACAACAAGGCAGGAACGATAATGGCCGCTCCACTCTGTCTGAGTTCATGAAGAATTCGCCCCAACCTTTACCGAGACAGCTGAACCTTTGGATGCCGAGGACTGGATCCGCCCATCGAGGACCTCCTTGCATTGGTCAAGTGTAATGATGATCGTGAGAAGGTGCTTTATGCCTCTCACTGCCTCGGAGGTACCGCCAGAGCCTAGTGGGATGGATTCAAGGTAATGCAAGGCGACCGTGTGATCGCCTGGGCAATCTTCAAGGAAGGATTCTGCATCACCCACATTCCTTCTGGGATCATGGCTATCAAGAAAAGAGAATTCCGAGCCCCGAAGCAACGGAGTGGCTCTGTCAAGGAGTACATGCACAAGTTGAACCTGCTGTCAAGGAATGCACCTCAGGATGTCAACATTGAGGCTGCTAAGATGGAATGCTTCATGGAAGGACTCTAGCAAACCCTGAAGTATCAACTCATTGTCTGCCACTATCGGAGCTTCTTCGACCTGGTGAACAAGGCCCTTGCTTGAATACAAGTGTCGTGCCATGGATGACACTTGCAAGCACAAGATTATCAGATAAGGTAGTTCCAGTAGCCAGAAGCCTCGCCCCTGGCAGCCAGCCCCGGCCAAGCCAACCTATCAGCCGCAGCAAGCTAGACCTCCTGCACCTCATCCGAGCTACCAGCCTTAGCAGTATGCCAATCCTAGGCCAGCCTACAACAATCCCAATAACAACAATGGTGGCAGGAACAACAACAGCAACAACTATGGACAAGTCACTTGCTTTGGATGTGGTCAGCCTGGACACATCGCTAAGTTGTGCCCCAACAAGAACCGAGATGGACCGTGCCCCAATGCACAAAACCAAGATTAAGGCTGTGGATTGCCACCAAGGAACCCAGCTCCCTAAAACCAGCCGAACAATGGCAAGGGTCGTGTGAATCACGTCACCGCTGAGGAAGCCCAGGAAGACCCGAAGATCATACTGGGTACATTCCTCGTCAACTCAACACCAGCCACTATAATGTTTGATTGTGGAGCTTCGCATTCTTTTGTTACCCAAAAGTTTGCACTAAGTGGTATGAATCCTACACCCCTGAGTAGTCACATGTTGATACAAACCTCGGGATCTGTTATGAGGTCCAAGATAGGATGTAAGGGAGTTGGGATTATCATCAACGGAGTAGAGTTCCTAGCAGACCTCATGGTTTTGGATTTGCCAGGCTTGGACGTCTTTCTTGGCATGAATTGGTTAACCAAGAACCAAGTCTTCTTAGACTGTGCCAAGAGGATTGTTACCCTAACCAATAGTCAAGGAGTGGAAGTCAAGTATGTTCTAACCCTGTCTCCACCCGAGCCCCCCAGGTTAACTGCCTATTAGGAACTGAGTTGGATGAGGTGCCTGGAATGCCTCCTGACCGCGACATTGAGTTCATCATTGAGCTAATTCCTGGAGCAGGACGCATCTATAAGAATCCCTATAGCATGGGATCCGAACTGTTGGCTAAATTGAAGAAGCAACTAGCAGAGCAGCTCAGAAAAGGATTCATTCTCCCTAGTGCCTCTCCTTGGGGATCACCTATTCTATTTGTGTTCAAAAGGGATGGAACTACCCGACTTTGTGTCGATTACCGTTCTCTCAACGAGGTCACAATAAAGAACAAGTACCCACTCCCCAACATTGAAGACCTGTTCGATCAGCTGAATGGAGCTAAGGTGTTTTCCAAGATCGGCCTCAGGTCTGGGTACTATCAGCTGAAGATTAGACCCAAGGACATTCTGAAGACAACATTTGTAACCCAATATGGCCTATACAAATACATGGACATCCCATTTGGGTTGACCAATGCCCGAACCTACTTCATGTACCTCATGAACAAGGTCTTCATGGAGTACTCGGACAAATTCGCTGTCGTCTTCATTAACAACATCCTCGTCTTTTCCATGTCTGAGGAAGACATGAGCAACACTTGATATTGGTCCTCGACAAACTTTGAGAGAACCAACTTTATGTAAGTTCAGCAAGTGTGAATTCTAGGTGCATGAAATTGGATTCTTGGTTCATTTATTGACGACAGAAGGATTGTCAGTGGATCCTGCTAAATCGAAGCCATGACTGAATGGCAATTCCCAAGGAATGTGAAGGAAGTCAGAAGCTTCCTTGGACTAGTAGGATATTACAGCAAGTTTGTCGAACGATTCTCTAGCATTGCCCGGCCCATGACTCAGCTTTTGAAGAAAGACAAGAAGTTCGAATGGACGCTGATAATCCCCAAGTGCAAGGAATCATCATAGCAATTTCCAAAGGTGAAAATGATAAGTATGGAGTGTTGAACCCGCAAGGAGCTAAAGGTAAGATCAATATTCTATCAAGTCCTATCTGCCACTGATAGGACTCTACGTACACCGAACGTTTGCTTCCATCTAGAAACGAGAAATAAAACTATCTTGTGGGTATGAAGAGGATAGCTTTGCATGATAACGGAGAACTAAAATATAAAAATAGATGATGTGATCATAATATTACAATATATTACAAATAGCGAGTGTAGAATAATGATGGGTCGGTGTGCGGAATTATCCTAGGAAATTGTTAACAAGAATGAAAATCATTATTGCAATTTTATATGAGGCAGAGGCATAAGATAACATAGTTTCTCTACTTGGATCATATGTGTCGTGGGTGACGAACACCTATGGGATCGATCGAGGTGGATCCCTTTTCGGTTCGGCAGGCAGGAAGGCTCGCACAAAGAGTAGGTCTGACGGATCAACACGCGGGGATTTTACCCAGGTTCGGGCCGCAAGGATGCGTAAAACCCTACTCCCGCATGGTTGTATTATCAGAGTTTCCAGGGTCCTAGCTATAGGGGCGCTATGAGCAGCTGCCACGCGCGTCGGATAGGGGATTGGTTAAAGAATCAAAAGATGATCTCCCTTGTATTGCCCTAGACCTCCTTTTATACTCTAAAGAGGATCCTAAAAGTGGCATACAGTACGTACACAAGGTGTATAGAGCTGCAGTGCTATCATACCTAACACTGACGGTGTAAGACAGGTGCATTTAATGCACAATCACACATCTTTGTCCATTTGTGGGACGTGACAGGAGTTCGTCCCATCGGCACCTCTTAGCCCCTCCATCGTTGTTGCTGCGACACATGCCCAGGCAGAACGATACCTGTTCTATGTCCTGGCGGGGCCTCACCGAGGCTTTGCCTTGCCGTGGCTTCATGGTTTGGATGTGTTCAGCTCCTTGCCAGGCCTTGCATCCAGGGTGGCTACTACTGCTCGTGCACGAGTAAGGGGCACTGGAGTACCCGAACTCTAGTGCACCGATAGGAGCCCCTGGGCCTGGGCCAGACACGGTACGAGGAGTTGTTGGGCTAGGCCCAAACAGTTTTCGGGCACGCGTGGCCGGAGTTGTGGTTGCAATTATTGTGTTTACTGTGCCCCCCACGATGTCCATCGAATGCGGGACGTGGGATACGCACGTGGCACGACCGTCAAATTTTTAATTACTGCATCAGGTCATTTCGGCCACGCGCTCCGCATGCATAGAGGGGAGCGAAGGCAGCAACTCCGGTGCCATGGATTGGTGCAACGGGGCAGTTGCTATTTTCCTTGTGATCGAGGGTGCCGCTATTGGGGGAGGCGGGCTGCAACCCTTGGAGCAAGGGAGATCCAGCCCCCACGCTTCCCTTTATAAATTGCGGGGTAGCGAGGGCGATGCTCATTCATCCTTCCTTCTTCCTCCATAGCTCGAACATCCATAGCTTCCCCTTCCACGTCTTCCCAACTTTCGAGTGCAGCTCGTCCTTAGCCGTGAACAGGGAGCGAGGGTGGCCGCCGTCCTCATCTTGAAGGAGGAGCTCTTGTCGGGATCATGCCACCGCTTCAGCCACAGAGGTGGAGGGTGGTCCGAGCGCTTGTGGTGGAAGAAGCGTGAGGGGTCGTGGCCATCGTGGATGCCGAGGTTGGGGGAGGCGGAGAACTGCATCCCCACCTCCTCCTTTGATGCCAGGTCTCTTCCTTGAGGAGTTCCACGCCGAGGGGATAGCGTTGGAGTTCGTCCTCGAGCTAGGTGGTCCCATTCGTAGCCACCTACACCTCCCCCGCCCTTTCGCCACGGCGATGGAGGCCGATGAGCTGCCCTTCCTATGGCAATGGGCTCATGGTTGTCGTAATGGCGCAACGCGGGTCGACGTCGAGTACCCGACAAGTCGCATCATGTTCCTTAAGCGCAGCTGGAAGACCTTCGCTCGCGCCCACAACCTCCTTGAAGGGCACGTCCTTCGTTTTAAAATGATGGAGGCCAATATGCTCTCTATCAAGATTTATGGGCGCTCAACCGTTCACCTCAGCTGCTGCAAAGAGAACTCGAGCGGCTCCGACAGCTCCCCTTCGAGCGACAGCGACAAAGAGGACGGTGTCGGTGAAAGCGACAATGAGTCTGAGCGTCAAGTCATCAAGTCAGAATATGACGACCTAAGCTCTGACTGATCGGCGTCCGCACCATCATCTCCATCCTCAGCCCCTCCCCCTCCCGGCAGGATGGCCTTGCCGGGGGTCCTTGTCCCGGGTGCTGCCTCGTCTTCTAGATGGATCCTCCGGCAGGCCCGTGGACCTTGGCTTCTAGGGTCCATCCTCCTGTCCACCCGCACTGGCCCTCTCCTCCATGCAATGCTGGTCCGGGAGGGGCCAGGCTCTTGCCTGCCGACCTGGCTGCCCTGCCCCCTCCATGCAGTGCTGGTCCAGAGGGGCCAGGCTGGGCTTCTTCTGGGGGGGCCCTCGCCATCTTTTTCTTCTTGTAGCCCGCCTCCCCTTTCCATCTTTTTCTTCTTGTAATCTCCCCTGTGGGAGAAAGTCAAATAAAGATATACTCAATAAAAAGTGACACCTCTTGTACGTTTCACCCTATTTTGAATAATTGTATATTAACTTCCTTGCTAGACTGTTTCTTTGTATGGAACTTTCCCTACGCCCTCTCAGAAGAGTTTTGCCAGCGTGTGCAGCCCTACCGCGGGCGCTTTGAGGAACAGGTCCTGAGCAGCCCGCTGGCGGTGTCACTGCTGGCAAGATACCTCGCCGTTCTTGGTGCAGCCTCTTAAGCTGTTGATCGTGCTCGAAACAGAATAAGGGCATGAACACAGCCCCTTGAGTCGCTGAGCGGACTCGAAACGAAACAAGAGTGCGGACGCAGCTCTCTTAAGCCGTTGAGCGGACCCGAAACAGAGTAAGGGCACAGCTAATCACGGCAAGGTTCCCGCACGTGCAGGTTTTCCATAAAAAAGTCGAAATTATCCAAGGAAAATAACTTCATAGCAAGAATTTACTTGCGGTTTTGCAACCTATCTTTTTGTTGTCGTACTCCTTTCGGGCAAGATTTTTTTGAACGTCGCCCATAGGTATCCATGCCATCATCCCACCCACCCGCCGTGACAAAGCTGCACGTGAGGTAACCTTCTATCCTTTGAGAAAAAGGAAGAAGAGAAAATATTGATGTGGAACCTTGGTGGTCCGTTAGCTCTTGTCGGGAGTAAGTGTAATGCAATATCTCAGATAAACATGCATATAAGTAAACATTAGAATCAATCAAGATTTGCGGGACATTTAGCTTTATTCAACTACGCACAAGATCTGCGCCAAGCTTTGTACCAAGGATTACATGCTGCAGTGGCAAGACTTGTACAAAAGGTGGTTGCCGGGGGACCCGGCAACATCGCTTCTTGGGTAGAACTTACGAACATCTTCGATATTCCAGGAGTTGCTCACTGGGATGCCATCTTCGGTCTCCAGGCGGACTGCGCCGGGCCTGAAGACGCGTACTACCCAATAAGGGCCCTCCCACTTTGGTGTCAACTTGTTGGAATTCTTTGCGGACTGAACTCACGGAAGAACCAGGTCGCCTTCCTCCAGACTTCTGGCAATAACCTTGCGGCTATGGTAGCGGAGCAAAGCTTGTTGGTAGCGTGCAGCTCTCACAACAGCCTAAACATAGTCTTCCTCAAGGAGTGTCGCGTCTTCTTGCCGCAACTACTCTTTCTCAAGCTCATCATAAGTGAGCACTCGAGGTCACCCATATATGAGTTTCATGGGGAGAACTGCATTTGCCCCGTATACGAGGGAGAAGGGTGTCTGGTCGGTAGCTCAATTTGGTGTCGTTCTAATTGACCAAAGAACCACTAGCAACTCATCAATCCATTGCCTTCCGCACTTGTGCAGCTTGTTGAAACTTCTTGTCTTGAGGCCTCGCAGCACTTCAACATTAGGCCTTTCTGCTTGGCCCTTGCTCCTTGGGTGGGCAACGGAAGCAAAACAGATTCTGCTGCCATGGTCTTGGACATACTACATGAAGATGCGGCTCATGAACTGTGTGCCATTGTCGGTGATGATCCTATTGGGAACACCAAAGTTGCAAACTAGTCCTTTGAAGAATTTGACGACTGACTGTGCTATCACCTTTCTCACTGCTTCCACCTCCTACCACTTTGTGAACTTGTCAATTGCAATGTACAAATACTCAAAGCCCCCAGCACCATGGGGGAAGGGGCCCAAGATGTCGATCCCCCAGACCAAAAATGGCCAGGGCAGAGGGATTGTCTGAAGGGATTGAGCTAGTTGATGGAATCTCTTTGAATGAAACTGGCATGCTTCACACTTGGTTACTAATGCAGCTGCATCCTAGAAGGCAGTTGACCAAAAGAAACCTTACTAGAATGCCTTTCCGGCAAGTTCTCTTGATCCTATGTGGGAGCCACATATGCATCCATGTATCTCTGCCAACAGCTCCAGTCCATCCTCCCGAGAAATGCACTTGAGTTTCATGCCATTCGGCCTCTTTCTGTATAGGACGTTGTCCACGAACTGGTACATATTAGACCGGGGGGCTACTTTCTCTGCTTCCTCTTGTTCCTTAGGGAGATCTCCTGTTTGAAGGAAATGGACGATGTGTTGCACCCATGTTGGAGCCTGTGGCTCGACAGCAAGGACTAATGGCATATCCTCTGCCGGGGATGCATTTGTCTCAACGGCGAGGGCCCTAGGCCCCGCCGGAGCCTGGTGCTCCCTAACAAGCCTAGCGGGAGCGCGTGCTTCTAAGGCAAGAGCCGGAGGCTTCGCCGGAGCATGGCCCTCACCGGTAAGCCTAGCGCTGTCTCCGGCAACCTCCTTGTCGGCGGCTTCTGGGTGCCCTGCCGGGAAATACTTGCTAGAACTCAAATTCCTTCTTTTTTCTTGTCCAGTTGACGGTGTCACGGAGGGTCGAGTTAGTCGGAGAACGAAGGTCCCTAGTTCCACTAGCAACTTAAGGGCAGCACATTTTGATAGGCCATCAGCAATGTTGTTCTCCATATGCGGAACGTGCTCCATTTGTAGGCCGTCAAAACGTTCTTCCAACTTCCTCACTTCATCAACGTACGCTTCAATAAATGGACTCTGATAATGTTTGTTCACTTGCCTGACCCACTCTTGATCAGTTTCCTTGCCAGGGAGAGTTGACTCTGGAAGTTCTTCATCCGGCATTGGGGTCCATTCTGGAATGAACTCCGCCAAGGGTTTGCTATGGATAGTCGAAGTGCTTTCATACTTGAGGACAAAGCTTGATAGTTCCAAAGCACACTCTACAATCCTGTCGATAGCTTCTGGGTTCCGCGAGATCCGCTGCAACGGGAAGCCAGTGACAACGGTGATCTCATGTGCTTGGAAGTAATGGCACAGCTTCCTCGGGGCCATAAGAAGGCCAAAGAGCAACTTTTGCACGCCAAAATACCTTGACCTAGCCCCCTGCAGGAAGGAGCTGACAAAGTAGACTGTGCGCTGCACCATCTTCTTCTTCTAAATTGCTTTGTTCAACTACGTAGGTCTTTCCTTGCCGGCACCAGACTCTGCTGGGGAATCCCCTGGCTTGTCACTTGGCAGTCTTGCCGCTGTCGTTGCCTCTTCATCAACCTCTCTTTCAGCCACCAGTGTAACACTCACCACTTGATTTGTTGCCGCTAGATATAGCAACAACGGCTCTTGTGGTTTTGGTGCAACTAGGACAGGCGGAGAGGAGAGGGATTCTTTCAAATCCTACAATGCTGCCTCCGCTTCCAAAGTCCATTTCATCGGACTTGCCTTCTTCAAGATTTTGAAAAAGGGTAGGGCACGCTCAGCAGACTTTGAAATGAACTTACTCAGAGCAGCAACGTAGCTGGCATGGCGACGCACATCCTTGACACGTCTTGGTGCTTCAATTTTCTCGACCGCTTTGCTCTTGTCGGGATTTGCTTCAATTCCACGTTGAGATACAAAGAACCCGAGAAGCTTGCCGGACGGGACGTCGAACCCACACTTATCAGGGTTGTGTTTCATGTTTATCTTGCGTAGATTTGTGAATGTTTCATCTATGTCTGATATGGCGTGGCCTTGTCCTTGGTTTTGATCACTATGTCATCCATATAAGCCTCCATATTTCTATGTAGCTGGGGCTCAAAACTAATCTGGACTGCTCTTGCAAATGTAGAACCAGCACTCTTCAACCCGAAAGGCATACGTAAAAAAGCAATATGTACCGCATCGGGTGATGAATGTGGTCTTCTCCTTGTCTTCCTTGGCCATGAAAATCTGATGATAGCCTGAATAGGCGTCAAGGAAAGACAACAAGTCGTAGTCGGCGATGGAGTCCACGATCTGTTCGATGCGCGGCAAGGGGAAAGGATCTTTGGGGCAGGCCTTGTTGACATCTATGAAGTCGATGCACAGCCTCCACTTCCCATTCGCCTTGTGTACTACGACCGGATTAGCCAACCACGTTGGATGAAGTAATCCTCTAATCAAGCCAGCCGCTTCCAATTTATTGACCTCTTCGGCAATAAACTATTGCCACTCCAAAGCTTGCTTCCGAACCTTTTGTTTGTCGGGCCGCGCGTGAGGGTAGATGGCTAGGTGGTGCTCAATCACCTTCCTGGCTACACCGGGGATATCAGATGGCTGACATGCAAACACATCGACATTCTCCCACAAGAAGGCGACGAGCGCGCTTTCCTATTTGTCATCAAGGGTGGAACTTATGGTGAAAGTTCATCCCATAGCATTTTCCTTGGCGGGCACCTTCTTGGTCTCTGGCAAAGCCACCTTGGTTTTCTTGCTCTTGACGGTGGAGCTCTCTGGCACATCGTCAACGGGAGCGCAACACCCCGAGGAGGTGCGCTTGTTGCAATGTGTGCCAGAGGCCTTGTCGGTCTTCTTACACTCGGGAGCTTCAGCGGCAGGAGCAAGTGCCTTGGCAGCAGGTGTTGTGGCTGTCTCCTAGTAGAGTTGGTCGGTGCTAATAAGTGCGCCTTTCTTATCGGAGTTGATCGTGATGACGCTCATCACGCCGGGCATCTTCAGCACATTGTATGTGAAATGAGTGGTTGCCACGAACGTGGCCAGCGCTGGGTGACCAAGGATGCCATTGTATGGTAGCGAGATCTTGGCGACGTCAAAAACGATCTTCTTTGTTCTGAAATTTATGTTGCTGCCGAACATCACCGGCAACGTGATATTGCCCTTTGGCTGAGTTTTCCTTGAATTGACCCCTTGGATAGCGCCTGTGGGTTCGAGATCTTCATCACGAATATGCAGCCTCTAGATGACATCAGGCGAGATCAGGTTCAGGCTGGCCCCACTTTCGACTAGCTTCTTAGTCACCATGAGGTTGCGAATCGTTGGCAAAACCAACAACGGCAGGCACCCGACCGTAGTTGTGTGATCAGGGTGATCCTCGGCGTCAAAAATGATAGGAGTGTTGGACCACTTCAGAGGCCTCTAGGGACCGATGGAAGGCTCTGCCGCATTAACCTCGCACGCCCACTGTTTAAGTTGGCGGTGAGAGGAATGTGACGAGGCACATCCCTCGATGCACATCATCTCTGTAGCCTTCTGGAACTCATGCTTGCCAGACTCATAGTCCTCTTTGTTGTCATCATCATCATCCTCTTGCTTGTCGCGACCTTGAGCGGGCCGGTCCTTTTGTTGCTTTTCATTGCCATGGCGACCTCCTCGACCACCGCACTTCTTGCCAGACGCCTCCGCACCGTCCTGTCCCTTCTCCTTGTCTTGTCTCTTGTATTCGACCTTCTTCTTATCGGCAAGCTGCTCAACTTGCCGGCAGTTCTGGAGCACATTGCCCTTGGCGTGCTGGATCTTGCAATACTACTTGACGAAGCCTTCCGGCTTGTTGGCAGCTGCTAAAGCCTGCAGGAGGTACACCCGGCTACATCCTTGGCCTTCTTGGCAGCGCCGGGGTTGCTAGGTCACTCAACGGCAAGCACGATGTCCTTGCGCTTCTTGTCACGGTGCCGACCCTTTCTTGCCGGGGTGGCGGTGTCTTCATCCTCAGAGTCGACCCTTACACCAGCGTCCTCGCCGGGGAGTCTTCTCCCTTTTTCATCCCAACACATTTGCCTGCCAAAGCATAGAGCTCAGCGACATACCAGACCTTGTTCATGGCCAGCTCTTCCCACATCTTGCGGTGGCGCACGTTCTGATGGAACGCGCTGATAATAGCGGTAGGATGAATGTCCGGTATGTTGTGGTGCACGCGGCTAAACCTTTGGATGTATTTGCACAAAGTCTCGCCCTCCTTCTGAGGGATGATGTGCAAATCGTTTTCCTGACTAGGAGCTTGGTGGCCTCTAGTAAAGGTGCCAACAAACTCGTGGCACAGGTCTGCCCAGGAGGTGATGGATCCTTCCCGCAGGTGCATCAACCATGACCTGACGTTGGTCTTAAGCACCAACGGGAAGTAGTTGGCTAGTATCTTGTTGTCACGAGCCCTAGCAGCCTACACCGCAATTGTCTATACGCTCAGGAACTCCAACGAGTGAGTCTTGCTGTCGTACTTCTCTAGGACCTCTGGCTTAAAAGTGCGGGAGTTTGGCCACTAGACTTGCCACAGCTCACGGGTAAACGCTAGACAACCCACCTTGTAAGGTAGGCTGACAGGATACCCTAGCGTAGACTTGTCCGTAGTGGGCCTCGTCTGCCTATCAGACCGATGGCACGCTTCCCGCTGTCGCTTGATCACACTTCACACGTCTTTCTTGCTTCGTCCCCGAACAACATGATGCTGATCATGTCGCTTCCGTGGGTCGGACGATGCCGTCGAGTAATCGTCGCAAGCGTTGGTTCGCCTAGTCGACGACCGACGCTGTTGTTTCGGAGGAGAGTGCATTGTGCTCGCACCGCCTCCGGCTTTCTCGCCGCTGGCGCGAGCCGGCTCGGTGGACAAAAACTTGTCAGCGAGGCTGAGGAGGCTCTGAATGGTGGCTCTCCACTCATGGAGCTTCTCCGCAGCAGGTGGGAAGTTCAGGAGTAGTTGTGCCCGCACCATTGCTTCTTCTGACGTGGTCGGCTATGAACGGCGCCAGGAACGCGAGGTGCTCTGACTCCTAACCGTGTTAGAATGAGCTCCGTCATGGTCCCACAATCGTACGCCACTCCCACTGGCATGCTGGCGAGCATGCTGGTCCCGCGCACCTTGGGAGTGATGTGCAGGGGCTTTTCCGTGGGGACGTTGAGAACCGCGAGCGCCGTGGCGCGGCTCCTCGTGCGTGTCCTGGGAAGGTCGTGGCGTAGGCGCCGACATGGGCGTCCCGAAAGATACCATTCCGTCCCCGTGAGACATAGCAGTGTGGGGGTTCCCACCATCGCCATGGGCGCCTCCACGTGGATGTCACTGCTTGCTTGGCCTTGATCACCGGAGCATCGCAGCAGCTCTAGACCTCCACCTGCATCTACGCTATCACCTGTTTGCGCGTATACAGGGAGAGCGGATGTGGATGGACCAATCGATGTTATACCCCTCTTCTTGGGGGCCATAGCAATGATGAGTATCAAAGAATTGGCGCGCTGATCACCAGAACAGGTTCACATGACCTGCGCCCCCCTACCTGGCACGCTAAAGATGTCGTGGCCTCGTGGGTGACAAACACATGTGGGATCGATCGAGGTGGATCCCTTTTCGGTTCGGCGGGGAGGAAGGCTTGCCCGAAGAGCAGGTTTGACGGATCAACGCGTGGGGATTTTTCCTAGGTTCAGGCCGGAAGGATGCATAAAACCCTACTCCTGCATGGTTGTATTATCGGAGTTTCCAGGGTCCTAGATACAGGGATGCTATGACCAGTTGCTACAAGCGTGAGCTAGGAGATTGGTTAAAGGATCAAAAGATGACCTCCCTTGTAATGCCCTGGGCCTCCTTTTATACTATAAAGGGGATCCCAACAGTGGCATACAGTACGTACACGGGGTGTACAGAGCTATAGTGCTATCATACCTAACACTGACGGCATAAGATAGGTGTATTTAATGCACCGTTAGGCGTCTATGTCCGTCTGTGGGACGGGACAGGAGCCTGTCCTATCGGCACCGCTTAGCTCCTCCATCGTTGGCACTGCGACACGTGCCTAGGCAGAACAACACCTAGCATGTGCGCTGGCGGGGCCTTGCCGGGGTTTCGCCTTGCTAGGGCTTCACCTTGTTGTGGCTTCATGGTTTGGATGTCTTTTGTACTTGTGGTCGACAGCTCCTTGCCAGGCCTTGCCTCCAGGGTGGCTACTACTGCCCGTGCACAACTAAGGGGCACTAGAGTACCCGAACTCTAGTGCACAGAAATATGCACTTATGATTGGAACTCTAGCAAGCATCTGCAACTACTAAATATGATTATGATAAAACCCAACCATAGCATTAAAGCATCAAGTCCCCTTTATCCCATACGCAACAAACCCCTTACTCCGGTTTATGCTTCTGTCACTCAAGCAACCCACTATAAGCGAATCATGTATGTATTGCAACACCCTACAATGAGAATCCTTCATGTGTGTGTGGCATGGAAGGCACCATAGGACAGCACCAAAATAAACATACAACTCTAACCAATCTAGATCATCAATCAACCCGAAGTTCAAAATAAATCTACTCAAAACATCATAGGATGGCAACACATCATTGGATCATAATATGTGGCATAAAGCACCATGTTCAAGTAGGGGATTACAGACGGGTGCGGGAGAGTGGACCGCTAAAAGGAGATGAGGATGGTGATGAAGAAGGTGATGTTGATGAAGACGATCACCGCCTCGATGGTTCCCTCGGTGGCACTCCGGCACCATCGGAAGAGAGGGGGAGATGGTCTCCCCCTTGTGCTTCCTCCTGCATGGGCTCCCCCCTCTATGGGGAGATGTTCTCCATTTGGTCCTTGGACTCCATGGTGTTGATGGCCCCTCCGAGATGATAAAGATAGCCTTTGGTGATAGTGACCCCCTCTGGCAGGGTGCCGGAGAGGGCCAAGATTGGTTTTTCGTGGCTCTGGAGGTTTGCAGCGGCGGAACTCTCGATCTAGGTTTCTTTTCGGTGGTTTCTGGATTTGTAGGTATTTTTGGCATCGATCTCATGTCACGAGGGACATGAGGCGGTCGCAAGCCTACTAGGCGCGGTGACCCCCCTAGCCACGCCTGGCAGGCATGTTGTCTCCTCGTGGCTCTTTTGGCCCAGCTCCAATCCTTCGGGGGTATCTTTTTGTCCACAAAAAATCATACTAAATTTTTAGCCCATTCCGAGAACTTTTATTTCTGCACCAAAAACGACACCATGGTAGTTCTGCTGAAAACAACGTTAGTCCGGATTAGTTCTAATAAAATCATACCAGAATCATATAGATTTGTTGTAAACATAGCATGAATACTTCATAAATTATAGATAAGTTGGAGACGTATCAGCATCCCCAAGCTTAATTCATGCTCGTCCTCGAGTAGGTAAATGATAAAAGAAATAATTTATGAAGTGTGAATGCTAGCATAGTGCATAAATTTGATCAATGATAGTTCCAAACACTTTTTCTAGCATCATTATATATCATAAATAGTAGCTCATCTCATAAAACTTCTCATCATAAAGTAACAATCTATTCACAAGTTAAAGTATAGACCATAAAGTATCTTGACAACTAACAAACTATGCTTTCAGTCACCAAACAATTGCAATTCATCTTATTTTCAGGAAGGGTCTATGAAAGATCTTTGATATAGCAAATTCCACAGACTAAACTATCATATAGTCTTCCATGATTGCTAACTCCCAAAGCATATTTTTAGAGCAAATGGCATCCATCGAACACAGAGGAAGATACGGGCTTAAAGTTTAGCCTCCCAACTTTTTTATCATATAGATAATTGTCAACAACAATATTTCATGATCAAATATATTTGAATGACCATATATGCTTGGATCTTTCCCCTCCACATGATGCTCGCCAAGAGAAAAAGGCAAAATATAGGAAGTGGTAAAGATCACCATGACTCTTGTATTAAGGTAAGTACTAGAAAGTAAAAGATAGGTCCTTCGCAGAGGGAAGCAGAGGTTGTCAAGCGCTTTTTGTTTTTGATGTGCAAACTCTTAGTGCAAAGGAATGTCATGTTGTATTGCCCTTTGTGATAGCAACCTTTATTATGCAGTCCGTTGCTTTTATTTCTTTACCATCACAAGTTTGTACAAAGCTTATGTTCCCTTACAATAAAAGATCTTACATATTTAGGAGAAATTTTTACTCCTTTTTGCACCAATGACAACTTGGTTGAAGGATCTTATTAAATCCATAGGTAGGTATAGTAGACTCTCATGGCAAAACAGGTTTAAGGGTGTTTGGATGCACAAGTAGTATTTCTACTTGGTGCGGAAGTTTTGGGTAGTATGAGGTGGAAGCAAGCACCACATGTTGGAGGATCCAAAACAATATAACTAATATACAAATATACCCAAGCATAACTCATTACATTGTCTTCCTTGTCGGCCAACTTCAACTAATTTTCTCAAGTTTGAAAATAATTAATGGGTATTCACAACATATAAGATGTCGAAGATAGTATATTTATATGTGAAAACTCTCTTCCGTTAATATTATTTCATGAATTGTTCAAGTGACCAATGTGGTGGTTGCTAACTTTCAATAAATTTCACCACCTATACTTATTATATGTGAAGTAATTACTCCCCATGGGATAAGTATATGAAGCATTTTTAATTTCAGACTTATGATATTCAATTCCTTCAACCGTTTACTCATAGAATATAAGTGAATCACGAGAGTGAATGACAAACTACTCCAAAAAGATATAAGTGAAGATCAATGCGTAGTCAATTAGTAAAATAGACATGTGAGGACTCTCTCTTATTAAAAATTTAAGAGCCAATGATTTTATTGAAACAACAAACAAAAAAATGGCACTCCAAGAATAGCACACATCACGTGAACGAACAAAAATTTAGGCTCAACATAGGCTAACTGATAATAGTTGATGAAGAGAGGTGAGATGCGTAGCATCCCCAATCTTTCATACTTGAGAGTTATTGGAATATTTGCTTCTGGTGACTTGGTTATCCCCAAGCTTGAGATTTTGTATCTTGTTCAATCCTCTCATATCCCAGTTTCACCTATTCCCAAAAAAACTTCATCCACACAAAACTCAAGAAGAACCCGTGAGATAGGTTAGTACACATATGAACAAATCAACACTTCATGTACTTCCAAGACAGGTTGCACAATAATTTTCAAACATTAGGTACTGTATACTATCATTTCCACAATTTATATCTACCAATAGGCTATGGAAACTATAGGATAAGCAGATAACAAAACTATGACATCAATCTGTCTAAACAAAACAGTCTATAGTAATTTATTCAACCAGTGTACCTCTATACCTCTAAAAATTACGAAAAATTACTACATGCTAAGGAATTTATATTAAAAAAATTCTAAAATTTCAGAAACTTTCTACCTTCCAGTAAAATATAAAAATTCAAACACTACAGCAAATGTTTCTGTTTTTTAAACAGCACACTATAAACATGCAAAGCAAGCATCCTAAGGCAATTCTTTGAACTTTTTATTAACAAACAAGATTATAATTAACACCTAACTGGTAAAAAGAATGACGATCCAAGGAAAACTCATATTATGTGACGAATAAAAATGTAGCTCCAAGTAAGATATACCGATAATGTTGAGGACGAAAGAGGGGATGCCTTCTGAGGCATCCCCAAGCTTAGACGCTTGAGTGCTCCTTGAATACTACCTTGGGGGTGCCTTGGTAATCCCCACGCTTGGGTTCTTGTCACTCCTTATTCCCCTCATATTGGTATCTCACCCAAAACTTGAAAACTTCAATCACACAAAACTTAGCAAAACTTCGTGAGAAGGGTTAGTGTAATAAAGATAAATCATTCACTTAGGTACTGTCAAGACAAGATTCATAATATTTACCACATGATAAGTACTATATTACATCATTCTCATAATTTATATTACTCAATATAAGCTATAGGAACAGTTGAAACAAGCAAACTATGTATGCAAAATAGAATATGTCAAAAACAAAACAGTTTGTGAAGATCTGAATGATCACCGAAGTTCCCTAACTCTAAAAATTCTGAAAAATTAGGACATGTCACAGAATTGGCATAGACATGTTGTTTAGAAATTTCAGAAGTTTTCGACTCTCTAGTAAAACCAGGTCATTCATATATACTAGATGTGAAACTTTCTGTTTTTGCACAAAATCAAACAAGCAAATATCCACACTATCCCAAAGGATTTACTTGTAATTTTATTGCAATAAAAGGCACAAAACATGATTACTAGAGTATCTTAATCGTGTGAACACATCAAAGAAGAAAGTAAAAGTGTTGGGTTGTCTCCCAACAAGCGATTTTCTTTAATGCCTTTTTAGCTAGGCATGACATTTTAATGATACTCTTCCAAGCCAAATTCCGTTGATAATTCTATTCGTACTCTAAAATTTATAAGTGAAGTTCATAGAACATTCTACAATTAATATAGATTAACCAATATCCAAGCTCAAAAATTATGAGTGAAGCACACGAAGCATTGTATAAAGCCATAGTCAAAAGATTTAAGTGAAGCACAAAGAGCATTCTATAAAGCCATATTCAAAAGATTTAAGTGAAGTGCATGAACCATTCTACAAATCAATGACGGACTAACTCATACTATAAGGGTGCACAAAGGAAAAGAAAAACACTAAAGATGCATATCATGTGAACAAAACTAAAACCGAGGTATACCAATAATTGTTGAAGAATAAAGATGGGATGCCTTCTAGGGCATCCCCAAGCTTAGATGCTTGAGTATCCTTGAAATATTTACTTGGGGTGCCTTGGTCATCCCCTAGCTTGAACTCTTCTCTATCTATATTCTTCTTATATTGATACCTCCTCGATCTTCGAACACTTCACTCACACAAAACTTAACAATCCCCTTGTGAGATCCGTTAGTATAATAAAGCAAATTCCTACTTTAAGTATTGTTGTGAACTCATTCCAAATTCATATTGGCATTATATCTACTGTAGTCCAACTTCACCATGGTTCATACCCCATACAACCCATAGATTCATCAAAATAAGAAAACAATTAATTTAGGCAAAATACTGAAAAATTAGAAAAAATTAAAAAAATGCATAGCAGTATTGTGTAAAAATTTCTGAAACTTTGGATGTTCCAGTAAAAATGTAAATTCACGCACTAGAACCAAAGTTTCTATTTTTGCAATGCACACACCAAACAAGCAATCTAATCATCCTAAAAGCAAATCTTTGCACATTATTTTTATAATACAATGGATATATACAAGGGGATAATTATTTTTAAGAAGATTCCATGAAAACTTCTACATTGTTTCGATGAGCATGAACACAAGTGTTCAAGGTCGACCATCACTTCTCCAATGCAAAACCTTCCAATCACTTCTCTTTTTGAAAAAATTCTTAGGCATAAGGGCAAGTAACTATTTTCGTATTTTTTCACTATTTAATTTTTTGTTTGTTTCACCCACAACTAAAGTCAAAAAGGAAAACAAAATCTACTTAGTGAAGAAAGCAAACAAGCACACACGAGAATATCAACCCCAAGCTATTGCTCCCTGACAATGGCACCAGAAAAGAGCTTGATAATCCCCAAGTGCAAGGAATCTTCATAGAAATTTCCAAAGGTGGAAGTGATAAGTATGGAGTGTCGCACCCACAAGGAGCTAAAGGTAAGACCAATATTCTCTCAATTCCTATCTGCCACTGATAGGACTCTACGTACACCGAACGTTTGCTTCCATCTTGAAACGAGAAATAAAACTACGTTGTGGGTATGAAGAGAATAGATTTGCATGATAACGGAAAACTAAAATATAAAAATAGGTGTTGTTATCATAATATTACAATATATTACAAATAGTGAGTGTGGAATAATGATAGGTCGGTGTGCGGAATATTCGTAGGCAATTGTTAACAAGATCGGAAATCATTATGCAATTTTATATGAAGGAGAGGCATAACTAACATACTTTCTCTACTTGGATCATATGCACTTATGATTGGAACTCTAGAAAGCATCCGCAACTACTAAAGATCATTAAGGTAAAACCCAGCCATAGCATTAAAGCATCAAGTCCCCTTTATCCCATATGCAACAACCCCCTTACTCAGGTTTATGCTTCTCTCACTCAAGCAACCAGCTATATGCGCATCATAACCGTATTGCAATACCCTACAATGGGAATCCTTCATGTGTGCACGGCATGGAAGACACCATAGGACATGACCAAAATAAACATACAACTCAAACCAATCTATATCATCAATCACCCCGAAGGACAAAAGAAATCTACTCAAAACATCATAGGATGGCAACACCTCATTCGATCATAATATGTGGCATAAAGCACCATGTTCAAGTAGGGGATTAAACTAGGGTATGGGAGAGTGGACTGCTAAAAGGAGATGACGATGGTGATGAAGAAGGTGATGTTGATGAAGACGATCACCGCGGTGATGGTTCCCACGGTGGCACTCCGGCACCACCGGTAGAGAGGGAGAGATGGTCTCCCCCTTCTCCTTCCTCATCCATGGCCTGCCCCTCTATGGGGAGAGGTTCTCCCTCTGGTCCTTGGCCTCCATGATGTTGATGGCCCCTCTGGGACGATGAAGAAGGCCTCCGGTGATGGTGACCCCCTCCAGCAGGGTGCCGGAGAGGGCCAAGATTGGTTTTTCATGGCTTTGGAGGTTTGCGTTGGCAGAACTCCCGATCTAGGTTTTTTTGTGGTTTGTGGATTTACAGGAATTTTTGGCGTCGATCTCACGTCACGGGGGGCACAAGGTGGTGGCAAGCTTGCTAGGCCTAGAAGGTTTGCCGCCTCCTCGTGGCTCTTATGGCCTAGCTCCAATGCTTCGGGGGTCTCTTGGTACACAAAAAATCATACTAAATTTTTAGCCCATTCCAAGAACTTCTATTTCTGCATAAAAAATGACACCATGGTAGTTCTGTTGAAAACAACGTTAATCCGGGTTAGTTCTAATAAAATCATACCAAAATCATATTAAATTATTGTAAACATGAAATGAATACTTCATAAATTATAGATACTTTGGAGACGTACCAGACATCATAGTGTGAAGAAAGCTTCCAAGAGCTCAAGAAAAGATTGACAACAGCCCCAGTTCTAGCCTCCCCCGATATTCACAGGGAGTTTGTGATATATTGTGATGCATCGAGAATCAGGCTTGGAAGTGTTCTGATGCAAGAAGGTAGAGTCATAGCATATCTTTCAAGACAGCTACGTCCTTACAGAGAGAACTATGCTACTCATGACCTTGAGTTGGCAGCTATAGTTCATGCCTTGAAGACATGGTGACATTACCTTCTCGGAAAGCGATGTGAGATATACATAGACCACAAGAGTCTTAAATATATTTTCACTCAAAGAGAATTGAACATGAGGCAGAAAAGATGGTTGGAGTTGATCAAACATTATGACCTTAGTGTTCAATACCATCCTGGAAAGGCTAATGTGGTAGCAGACGCCTTAAGCAGAAAGGCTTGTTCCTTGAATGCTATGATTATGGAAAGGCTACCTGCCCTGTATGAAGAGCTTGAAAGCTTTGGCTTGGAACTAGTGGCACCTGGATTCCTAGCCAACCTCAAATCAAGGCCTACCTTGATGGATAATATTAAGGAAGCTCAGAAGGGACACGAGAGCATTGAAGGCATCAAGAGGAACATCAAGGCTGGCAAGGCCCCAGGATTCTTAGTGGATGAACAAGGATTTGTATGGTTCAGGAACCGCATCTGTGTACCCAACAAGGTTGAGCTCAATAATTTTATCTTGCAAGAATCTCACAACACTTCGTATTCCATCCACCCTAGAGGAACCAAGATGTACCAAGACCTCAAAGAAAGATTCTAGTGGCACGTCATGAAGAGAGAAATAGGCACCTTTGTCGCTAAGTATGAGATATGCTATAGAGTCAACGATGAGCATCAACGACCCAATGGATTTTTGCAACCTCTCAAAGTGCCTGAATCGAAGTGGGACAAAGTCAGGATGGACTTCATCACCAGACTGCCCAAGTCAAGCAAACGACATGATTCCATTTGGGTCATAGTCGATCATCTTACCAAGGTATCCCACTTCATTCCCGTCAAGACCACCTATGATGGAAGCCAGCTAGCAAACCTCTACATCAACCGCACTATGAGTCTTCATGGGTTCCTAAGGAGATCGTGTCAGACCGATGTACCCAGTTTACCTCAAGGTTTGGGAAAAAGGTTCAAGAAGCAATGGGAACCAAGCTATCCTTCAACACTGCTTTTCACCCCCAGACCGGAGGACAAATAGAGCTAGTGAATCAGATATTCGAAGACATGCTTCATGCTTGTATTTTAGCATATGGAGCCAAGTGGGAAGATTGCATGCCCTTCGCCGAGTTCTCCTATAACAACAACTATCAGTCCAACTCGTCTGGGAACATCTCAAGATCGCAAAGAAAAGAAATAAGAGTTACGTCGACTCTCACCGCCGTAAAGTGAACCTCAACATCGGAGATCATGTCTATCTTCGAGTCACGCCTCTCAAAGGGACCAAGTGATTCCACATCAAAGGAAAGCTTGCACCCAGATACATCGGCCCCTTCAAGATCAACGCAAGACGAGGAGAAGTTTCCTATCAGCTAGAGCTTCCTTCCGAGCTATTATATGTGCACAGCATCTTCCATGTATTACAAGTCCAAAAGTGTCTCCATGTTCCCAACTGCTCCGTCCTCTACAAGGACATCGGCCATCAGGCCATCGACCTTCAGCCCGACCTCACTTACCATGGGAGTCCAGTTTGCATTTTGGATCAAGCTGAACGTTGCACCCGAAGCCGCATCATCAAGTACTTCAAGGTATAGTGGATCAACCACACTGAAACAAGCAATCTTGGGGACGAGATTCTTGTAAGGGGGTAGGTCTGTCACACCCTGTGTTGTATCACTTAGCTATGTTATGGCTTTCTAAAATTTGGACCCATTTAAAACTTTTTGAGTGCAAGTGCTTGTTTAAATTGTTTGATCTTTGCTTGTTTGGTTTATTGTCTTTTGGCACTCAAAGGTCTTTTTCCCTCTAGAATTCATTTCCTTGACCCAAACTCCCTGGCCAATGATCATACCATGTGTATAGTACCTAAAACTATTTTTATCAAATATTGTTTTGGACAAAAAGGATTGATTCAAATTAGATTTTCAAAACCCCCTGAATTTGTACTACAAGTCCTCAAATTAGGTGGGTTGTTTTTCCCCAAAGACTTTATTTGAGACCTACTATATATAATACTTTCCAAAATCAGCAAACATTTAAAGATTATTTTTCGATTTTATTACAAGGCTTTTTCTTAAGGCCAGAAATGGTCTTCCATAGGGAAAAAATATTTAAATGCCTTCAAAATATTTGAGAAAAATTAGGGAAACTCAGTGGACATATATTTTCCATATTTGTGAGTTTTAACACATGGTCATGTCCAACATAACGGGCAAAACCCTCCAGAACCATTTATGCTTAAATCAAGCATTTGAAATATTTCTATAGGAAATATTCAAAAATAAATCTAGGAAAATTCTTTAATCTCCCACATGATATATGTGATGATGATGCAAAGTTTCATCTCAATGCTCAATGTTTTGATTCACCAAAATATTCCAAAACCCTCTGTGTCTAGAACCAAATTTGAGAAACTTTGTATTGCCAAGTATTCCCAATTGACTCCAAACTATGTGGGCATGTTCCAACCCCTAATTAATGCTAATACACAAAGTGGTGCATCATGGAGAATGGATTTGCATGACTAGATCTACAGAAACTTGATTCTATTGATTTCTAGAGTTTACAAAGTTTCCATTGCAACTTCCTCTAAACCATCCCAAACCTTGTGAGCACCCTTGTTTTAACCCAGCATTTCATTATGTTAAGTTTCATCTCCAGTAGATGAGCTTAGCAAGCCCAAACACTGAACAAACACCTTCTTGCGGGAAGCAAAGCTCAATGATTGGACCCCCTTCCCCTGTTCTCCTTCACCTCCAATTTTTACCACAGCACCAGCGGACCCCCTCTCACCTCCACTAAATTTATTGGCGCCAAAGTCCATGATTGCATGGGGTAAAAGCCCCATTTCCCTCTTTGGATAGCCACATTTCTTCCTTCTCCCTCTACTCTCTCTCGCTCAAAGACTTTCTAGAGCATCCAAATCCCCTTTGCAACACTTTATTCCCCCTGGGGTGCATCGACATCAGTGGACACGCCAGAGCGTGTCAAAAGCTCTGGCATGCCGGCCAAAGACGCGCTCTAGAGCATGCTACAGGACGATAGAGGGTTGACCTCCCTCTGCTGCCCTTGCTCAGCCACCTCGAGTCTCCCCACGCTCTAGTTGAGGCCCCTCGGCATCCACAACACGCCATCATGTCGGGGACCTCCTCTCCCTCTCTCTCTCACCCTCCCCAACACGTGCCCAACGCCGCCCTGCTCGGCCAATGCATGGCCTCACACGCGCAAGCTCCAGAGGCCGGTCGCGCCTCTCCTCTCGCTCCCTGGTATCCTAAACCACCCCAACGAGCACCCCGAGCTCGCTCTCTACCCCTCTAACGGTCGCCAGCGCCGTTGTCGTGGATGCCCGCGAGCCATGTCCATAGTGAGCTATGGGCAGACTATATAAGGCCACCCTGGGCTCCCCTCTCCCATCTATTGACCCTCTTCCCTTCCTGATAGAATCCCTAGACCACCCACTCCTCCCCTGGGCCGCCCGAGCTCGAGATCGAGCTCGAGATCCGCCGTGTCGGGTCACAGAGCTCGCGCTTTAGGAAGCTCCTCCGTCCCCATTTGCTTTTGATCTGGAACCCTAGCTCCCTCATGGTCCATTTCCTGTCTTCTCCCTCTCGTTTTGCAGCCTGAGACAAAGGGTTGGAGCACGCCCGAAGCCCCTTCATAATGGCTACCTCGTCGTTGGCAACTCCTTGCTCTCCGACGACTCGTTCCACGTCCACCCAAACAGTGATATTCTCCCGGCTCCATTATCGTGCTCGCCAGCCATCGCTGTGCCCTGCATCATTGCCATTGAGAGGCGTTGTCCTCTAGAGGGAGGTTGATGAAGGCCCCGACAGGGGGACCCCAACCACCGGCCTCAGCCTCGCCTCCCTCTCTCTCTCTCTTGCTGGCCCCCGGGCCCCGCCAGTCAGGTTTGAACCTGGCGCGGCATGGACGCCCGGCTCGCCTAGGCTAGATGTCCTCTGGGCCGGCCCAGCTGCTGGCCGACTATGGCCCAGGGTACTACAGCCCTTTTTCTTTTCTTTTTCTTCCTGTTTTGCAAAATTTCCACATATTCAAATACCTTTCGAATCCAAATATTCTTCCACCTAAAATCTTGGAATATTCTGTAGAATTTAATGATGCCACTTGTGCACTTTTTGAAGAAAACATTATAGAGGTTTTATTTAAAACCTACTTTTGAATATTTTATACATCTGTTAAAATAGTTTTAAAAACCTTTTTCCCTTCAAAAGCAAAGAAACATATTTTTCCTTTTTAGTATAGTATTTTTCAGAGTGATGTAACATTTCAGAAGTGGGATATTTTCTCTGTTTTGCTATGTTCTTATTTTTGCCCGTTAATATTGTGACGATAGATTACGTTGTGGACGAGGAAGTTGGACTAGAAGACTTTGAATACCCCGAGTACTTTATTGAGCTAGGCAAGCTACCCATTGATCATGTTAGTAAACCATTTTTATTGCATGGCATATAGCACTTTACCTTTGATATATTGATCATGATGATGTGGTCACCACTTCGGTTGGTTACCTCTAACACTTTTACCGCCGGAACTTGCATCGTGCATGACCCTACCTCCTTTTGAGGGTTATGTGGGTGGGAGTAGTTAGGTTGCTAAGTAGTGCTACACAAAGATTTTCCAAAGACTTTTCGAAAACCCCATCGGGTGCCACTAATTCCTGAGGGAGATGATGATGAGCCAGGTAACCACTTGGTAAAGAAGTGGGGTACCGGAGCAAGCTGAGTGTGTGTGTTTTTTGAAAAATGGATTAGATTTAAGATTTGTCGACCATTCCCAATCTTACATGTACAACCATGACACCCCTTATGGGACAGGGCTTTCTTGATTACTTTGGTTGATGCTAGCAGAGAGCTCGCATTACTAGTGGAGGGAGTGACGTGGTCGCTCCCATACGGGGTCGCACTCGAATCGATGATCATGGGCTGTTTTTACAGATACAAGGCACACCGTTGCGTGCCCTCATGGATGATACGTGTGATATATATCATGAGGGACGGCACCAATGATTGGACTACTTGTTTAGTATCGCCAGGGGAAAGGCATTGTTCGGGTACTTACCTCGGGTATGAACAATACCGCGAGTGGTGGATTGACACAGAAGTTTCCCGAGTCTTGTGGGTAAAATGTGCAACCCTCTATAGAGTGTAAAACTATTTGAATATCCATGTCCATAGTCAAGGACAGTTGGGTGGAGTTTCTTAAACTACATCCAGTATTTTCACAAACTGGTGTGTGTGTGTGTGTGTTGGTGACATAGGAGATACTTGAGATAAGTCAGATGACTTCGCATGATGATTGAACATGAGATTTTCAACCCCTGTTTATATTTATATTTGTAACCTATTCACATGGATTCCTGTAACCCCATTATGCATGCCATTACACGTTAATTGATCATGTCATTGCACTCAAAATTGGCTTTCTACAAACTTACCTATTTAGTGCTATATCATGCATTGTTACACCTTGTTCCAAAACATGGGTTGCTTCCGAGTACATTGAAAGTACTCATTGGCTTTCCATTGGTTATTTAATTGGCGGGGCATGGAAGAGCAGGAATATGGTGAAGAGTTTGTTGGTGACGACCAAGCGAATTAGGACGCTCCCCTTTCAGAATGCATGTAGGGTTAAGGCACATGGCATGGGTCTACTTTTTTTATCAAGATTATCAGTGCTAGTTATGTTTGTTATTTGGCCTTCATGGCCCCATCTATGTAAGAGTTGACCTTGATGGTCTTTATTTGTGTAAGACGCTAAGTGTGGATGTAAGACTCGGGTTATTCAGTTTTTGTGTGTTCAGTGAGCATTAATCTCTGGGATCACTGTACACGTGCATTCGGTGACCACGACTTATGAGTCAGGGTCCCCACATATGGACTTCAAGTTACAATGGACAAACAATTTTATTTGCTTCGTTCGTGCTTTTGGGGAGCACATTATCTTCTTGAAGAATGTCTTTGAAAATATTCAACAACTGTGCAAAGGCCTTATTTGATAGACTGCTTTCTGCATTAAATCAGAGAAGCGTCAGTGTGACACTCCACTTGGAATATTTATTTTTGAAACCTGGATACAAATCTTTCTTGGAGGCCGCATTAATGCTTGGCAGCTCCTTGTACTTGGCTATATCTTTCTCTGGCCCTGGGGATCTGCAATCATAGCAGCAAAATCTGCTATATCATCAAGGTCGTTGTCGTCTGCTTGAACCTCTTCGTTTTTCTTTGGGTTTTTTAGCATGTCATTCTTCTGTTTATAGCTTGACATCTGATCGCCGAGGTTAAATTCATCACCCATGCGACTCTAATCGGGGTTTGGCACCTCGTCATGAGGCGGGTTATTACCTTCATCCATAACCGGCTCTTCACCATGTTTAGTCCATCTTGAGTATCCACCCATGAATCCACTTTTGTATAAGTGTAACGTGACCTCATCAATTGGAAATGACACCGTATTGCTACAATCCTTGCATGGACAAAGGACGTAATATGCTTTGCAAATTCTCTTCTTTGTCCGTTCCGCCAAAGCCATGAACTCCTTCACGCCATCCCTATACCTTGAGCTTGTCCGATCCCCCATCCATTCAGATCGTTCCATCTGCACACGTTGCATCCTTAATGGATGCAAAAAGATGGGTGAATAAATCACAAGATTTTATTTTCAAAATTTATGGAGGGCAATGAATAATGTTACGCAGTCGTGCAATGACACGAACCAATCAATTTACACGCATCCTCAGTAGTGCCATTATATAAATTTAATACCTTAATTAGGCCACTCAAGGAAATGAATACCTTAATTAATTGGCAGTAGCACGGCGACACAGCAGGGTCGAGGAGCAGAGGATAGCAGGGGACCTTCTTGTAGTCCGGGTTTCACTATCCCGCCTATGACCGCGAGGAACGTGCTCCAGTCATGTCGGCGCCGACCACGAGGATTGAGCTCCTCCTATATCTCTAGCCGTCAACCAAGGACTGACCTCCTGTCACGCCACCACCACCGACCAACCGAGGATGGACTCCTTATAATGCCAACACCACCGATACCAAGGATTGACCTCTTATCCGTCAGCCACTACCTGTGTCGCCACCGACATGTCTATCAGCATAACGTTTTTTGGGGTTTCCGGAGAGCGGTTGTTTACCGCACCCATATGTACCAGGAAGCACATCACAAACGGTCATGTTGCGGAAACCATGTATCACATATAAACAAAAATAAAATATTATACAATGAGTGAACAAGAATAGACCGAGCTACCAAGACGCCTAGATAGGGTAACTAGATGAAACCCTTTTCATCGAAGATGCAAGATTTCTACCCCCTTAGGCATTGTACAGTGCGAGGTGCTTAGGAAAGATGCCTAGACAGATAAACCAGTTTTTCTGAAGCATTGGTGCCGATTTGTATAGCACAGATGCTTAATTAAACACTCCTCATATAGAAACAATCACCGGTGCTTTGGAAAAGCTTGGTTTATTTTGTTAAGCACCTCACCTAAGCACCTTGCATTGTACAAGGCCTTAAGACGATACAAGCATGAAGCATTGAACCCTAACCCAGGTTAGCTGAAGCATCATTCATCACAATCCATTTTATCCTATGCTAATCGGGGCCTAGTTAATTAGTGTGAACACTGTTGCGAAACCTAGTTAGAATTTAGAGGGAAACCATAGGGAGGTAGGTAGTTTATGAAAGCACGACGATGGGCATGTCGCACTGTTGGGCGTTGGCGATGGCCCGGTCGAGCTGCTCCTCACCGTCGATCGGCTCCAGCTCCACCCATGTTGGGCCCTCCTCCTCGTCCTCCATCCCCATCCACATCCTCCCCTCCATGGTCGCATCTGCCGGACCCGCCCAGGGAAACCCTAGAGGCAGCGATATCGAGGCCCACCGAGCGGGCACCCTGGAGAGGAACACGAGGCGGTGCGGGGGAGGTCGTGGCTTGAGAAGGGGGCCCTGCATGGCGACGCCGCGTCCCCGCCGTCGGGGTGGTGGCCATTCTGTGTGGGCTCGTCCGGTCTGGGCGGGTCTCAGAAAAAGGCACTTAAATAAAATACAAAATAGCTTTTAAAATAAAAAAAATTGGTTTTGGGAAGTCCTATAGATAATAGGATCGAAATAAATTATTTCAGGCAAAACATCCTCCCTAATTTGAGGACGTGTAGTGCAAATCTCAATTCAGGGGGTTTTCTATGCCTAAATTAAATAAGGGATTGTTCCATAGCTCTACTCATTCATCCCCACGCTCTTTACATTTGCTCACTTTTCCCCACTCCTTAGTCCGAAACGCTCATAAATGGTCACACAGGGGGATGCCATCGGGACAATGGTTGGACCGTTAACTACTGACGAGTGGGACCGGTTTCGATGGACTGTTGGGCCGAAGCACGCCACTTCCTCCATCTCATTTTGCCGGCATCTTTTCACGGGCACCCGCCACGTCGGGCTAACGGCATTGCCCCACGCGAACTCATTGGGAAACAAGATGGTCCGACTGGCGTCTCGACTGTCGGTGCGGTGTGAATGCCGCATGGCGCCGCTCCGAATCGCCGCCCGAGGCCATTCCCTGGCAATTTAAGTCGGACGTCATCCCCCAGCTCTTACACATCCTCCTCCTCCCTCCACCCCAACACTGCCCGAGCCCATAAGCCTCCTCTCGCACTTTCGTTGCCGTTAGGATGGTTCGGCACCTCATCACCATGTACGCACAGCTCACTCCGGAGCGGCGCCTGCAAATCAAGGCGGAAATGCAGGCTTGCCGTGCCACCCGCCTCGCTATGGGTCTACCTCTAGATTTTTCAGAGACGGATGAGGAGGAGGAGCATCAGCCGGCGCCCATGGAGGAGGATGGCCCAGAGGCAGAGGCGGAGGTCGCCTCGACCAGCCGGAGGAGATGGCGGAGCAGCAAGCCATCCTGGATTCCATCAGGGATGAGGCCGAGGTGGAAGCCAACCGTCGGCTCATCCGGCAGAGGCAGGCAGAGGCCGACGCCATGTTCGACGAGCTCAAGGTGGAGATAGAGGCAGAGGAGGTGACAACAGAGCAGCCGCAGGAGCCCAAGTGGGCGGAGCCACAACAGGCGGCCATTTATCCACCGGAGGGCATGGAGATCATCAACATCTCCGACGAAGAGTAGATAGGTTTTATTATGTAGTAGTATGTAGGGTTTACATCCTGCATGCTTTTGTATGAATTTTTTTCCTTTCTGAATATGAGATATTCGGTTGTGTAATGATGTTTTCAATCTAATATGAATCATGGTGATGTTGAAAAAAGAAGAAGGAAAAGAAAATATTTTTTGCATGATGAAACTAATTTGATGCAATCAAATAAAAAAAGCAACAAATGGTGTTTTCAAATCAATAAAGAAAGGGCCCATAAAGAAAAGGGTGATGTGCAATCAAATCAATAATAAAACAGAACCAATGCGTGCACCATTTTATAGGCCTCTTTTATCCTTGTGGGCCTTCGATAGGTCAACGCCTTGCGAAGGCCCAACAAGGACTTGTTTGCATTTTGGGAGAGACGAGTGGGCAAGTAGAACCAACCTCTCATGAATCGCCCAACGATCCAACAGTGCGGAGCCGTCCATGTGATCCAACGGCCGGCAGCCTGCACGCGCGCCTGCCCTATGAATTCCTTCTAGTAGACCAGATCTGAGGGTTGTCGCTTGGCGCTAGGGTATGATCAGACAACTGCAGTTCGACGCTAGGGTTTGGAGGGATGATGCAGGGTTATGAGATAGTCAGCGGGGTTATCTTAGATTTGACCAACTTTCAAATGATGTTAACTAATTAAAAAATCAAAAAATAGCAAACCTTGGCGGTTCGTCGTTTCATAATACATAGTTACCATAAAAATATAAACTTAGTTTAGGGATTTTTATGAAAAATGTTCTTTTGAAAGAGGTAAGCTACCATCTCCAAGTTCAAATGAGAAGAACAAATTCAAAAATAATCAAAAAAATGGAAGACCTTCTCACACTGCCGTTGTATGTGACATGGTTATGAATAAACAAATCTTGGTTTATGGACATTTCAATGAAAACACCTTCACACAAATGAGCTATCACGTATGAGATTGTATAAAGTCCAAGAAGAGAGTCATAGTGGGTTTGGGTCTATGAAAAATCTAAAAAATCAAAATAATCACCATAGATTCATATTAGTGTGAATAAGAAGGATTTGGACTTATATTTTTATTATTGAAATTTGAAACTTTTTTTAATTACTTATATTGGAAGTGGCATGTTTACCCTAACTTTTCGGAGCTCACCAACATAGGATAAAATAATCATTTGTTTGTATTTTTGTTTTATTTGTTGTTTGATTATTGCAACCTAGGCTAACATGATCATTGCAATCACAGAGGTTTAGGGTTTAGGGTTTAGGCTAACATTAACACAAATGTTGCTTATAATTCAAATGTCAGTCAAAATTCAAACATCACATCACAGTCGAAACATCATATCAAATCACATCGACCTACATTAACTTTAGTTATACTTTAATGGCGTCCACAAAGGCTGGCGAGAGTTCACAAGTCCGACAGGCATTAACTAAAAAGATTAAAACTAAACATAAAAATGAGGAGGTGTGCTTTCCCCTAGGCGTCCTCGTCATCGTTGTCGGGGCCGATGAGCTCGACGAGGGTCGACGCCGGGCCAGCCCACGGGAATGACGACTCCCAAGCGGTGGCGACATCGTCTGCCGGTGGATGCACCGCTGCTGCCTGCGCTTCGGAATGGCGCTCCTCCTCTGACTTGGCGTCCTTCTCCAACTTTGCGAGTCGCTGACCCTCGCGACGCTCCGCTCGCAGATGCTGTTGTCGCCAGAACTCTAGGTAGTGTGGCTCCTGCTTTGGCATCGCCATCACCCACTCCCGCACCACCCAAAGGTGACGTGCTCACCCACTCCCGCACCACCCAAAGGTGACGCGCTCACCCACTCCCGCACCACCCCCTCCCACACGTACTCGTGGGGCGTGAGGGCAGTTGGCGCCTGATCGAGCCTGATAGGAGACAGCAGTGCCAGCGGCGGCACGACGCAGTCACGAGCGGCAGAGAGCGCAATGGCCTCCGCCATTCGTGCCTGGTAAGCCACCTCCTCCTCCTCCTCCTTGTACTGCTTGTTGGAAATATTCCCCAAAGGTAATAATAAATGGTTATTATTATATTTCCTTGTTCATGATAGTTTACGATTGTTCATGCTATAATTGTATTAGCCGGAAACCGCAATACATGTGTGAATACACAGACCACACCAAGTGCCTAGTGAGCCTCTAGTTGACTAGCTCGTTGATCAATAGATGGTCATGGTTTCCTGGCCATGGATATTGGATGTCATTGACAACGGGATCACATCATTAGGAGAATAATGTGATGGACAAGACCCAATCCTAAGCATAGCACAAGATCGTGTAGTTCGTTCGGATTCTAGTCCCACTTGGTGAATAAGGTGGCTAGCGGGTGTCTGTCTCTCCCACTTTAGTCCGATCGGATTCTATGAAGAGGGTCCTTATGAAGGGTAAATAGCATTTGGCATATCACCGTTCTGGCTTTTGCGTAGGTAAGAAACATTCTTGCTAGAAACCCATAGCATCCACATAAAACTTGCAACAACAATTAGAGGACGTCTAACTTGTTTTTGCAGGGTATGTTATGTGATGTGATATGGCCAAAAGGATGTGATGAAATATATGTGATGTATGATATTGATCATGTTCTTGTAATAGGAATCACGACTTGCATGTCGATGAGTATGACAACCGGAAGGAGCCATAAGAGTTGTCTTAATTTATTGTATGACTTGTGTGTCATTTAAAAACGCCATGTAATTACTTTACTTTATTGCTAACCGTTAGGCATAGTAGCAGAAGTAATAGTTGGCGATACAACTTCATGAAGACACGATGATGGAGATCATGATGATGGAGATCATGGTTTCGTGCCGATGATGATGGTGATCATGCCACGCCCTAAAGATGGAGATCAAAGGCGCAAGATGATATTGTCCATATCATGTCGCTTTATGATTTGCATGTGATGTTTATCATGTTCTTACATCTTATTTTCTTAGAACGATGGTAGCATAAATAAGATGATCCCTCACTAAAAATTTCAAGAAATGTGTTCCTCCTAAGTGCACACCATTGCGAAGGATCGTTGTTTCGAAGCACCACGTGATGATTGGGTGTGATAGATTCTAACGTTCGCATAGAACAGGTGTAAGCCATATTTACACATGCAAAACACTTAGGCTAACTTGACGAGCCTAGGATGTACATACATGGCCTCAGAACATGAGAGACCGAAAGGTCGAACATGAGTCGTATAGTAGATGCGATCAACATGGAAATGTTCACCATTGATGACTAGTCTGTCTCACGTGATGATCGGACACGGCCTAATCGATGTGGATCATGAATCACTTAGATGACTAGAGGGATGTCTATCTAAGTGGGAGTTCATTAAATAATTTGCAGATGAACTTAATCATCATGAACTTAGTTTAAAATTGTCTTTACAATCTATCTTGTAGATCCAATGGCCCACGCTAATATTGCCCTCAACATCAACGCATTCCTAGAGAAAACCAAGCTGAAAGACGATGGAAGCAACTATTCAGACTGAGTCCATAACTTGAGGATCATCCTCATAGCTTCCAAGAAATTATATGTCCTTGATGCACCGCTAGGTGACGCACCCGTTTTCCCAGCAATGCAACATGGAGCATATGAGATGTTCCAAGAGTTGAGGATGGTTTTTCCAACATCATGACTTGGTCAAGAGATATGAAGTCTCCGACAAGTTCTTCAGTTGTAAGATGGAGGAAAATAGTTCTGTTAGTGAGCACATACTCAAAATGTCTGGGTTGCACAACTGCTTGTCTTAGCTGGGAGTTAATCTTCTGGATGACTCGGTTATTGACAGAATCCTCCAGTCGCTTCCACCTAGCTACAATAGCTTTGTGATGAACTACAAGTTGCAAGGGATGGAGAAGTCCATTCCTGAGTTATATTCGATGCTGAAATCAGCGGAGGTGGAAATCAAAAAGGAACATCAAGTGTTGATGGTGAATAAGACCACTAGTTTCAATAAAGGCAAGGGTAAGAAGAACTTCAAGAAGGATGGCAAAGCAGCTGTCGCGCCTGGTAAATTAGTTGCCAAGAAGAAGCCCAAGAATGGACCCAAACCTGAGACTGAGTGCTTTTATTGCAAGGGAACCAGTCACTGGAAGCAGAACTGCCCCAAGTACTTAGCGGATAAGAAGGCTGGCAATGTTCAAGGTATATATGATATACATGTTATTGATGTGTCCCTTACCAGCGCTCATAGTAGCTCCTGGGAATTTGTTACCGATGCGGTTTCTCACATTTGTAACTCCAAACAGGATATGCAGAATAAGCGGATACTGGCAAAGGACGAGGTGACGATGCGCGTCGGGAATGGTTCCAAGGTTGATGTGATCACCGTCGGCACGCTACCTCTACATCTACCTTCGGGATTAGTTTTAAACCTCAATAATTGTTATTTAGTACAAGATTTGAGAAGGAATATTGTATCTAGATCTCGTTTGATGCAAGATGGCTACTCATTTAAATCGGAGAATAATGGTTGTTCCATTTATATGAGAGATATGTTTTATGGTCATGCCCCGCTGGTCAATGGTTTTATTTTATTGAATATCGAACGTAATGTTACACATATTCATAGTGTGTATACCAAACGATGTAAGGTTGATAATTATAGTCCCACATACTTGTGGCACTGCCGCCTTGGTCATATTGGTGTCAAACGCATGAAGAAATTCCATGTAGATGGACTTTGGAGTATCTTGATTATGAATCATTTGACATGTGCGAACCATGCCTCATGGGCAAGATGACTAAGACTCCGTTCTCCGGAACAAAGGAGCGAGCAACCAGCTTGTTGGGAATAATACATACAGATGTATATGGACCGATGAGCGTTGAGGCTCGCGGTGGCTAGAATTATGTTCACACCCTCACTGATGACTTAAGCAGATATGGCTATGTCTGCTTGATGAAACACAAGTCTGAGATCTTTGAAAAGATCAAGGAATTTCAGAGTGAGGTAGAGAATCAACATGACAAGAAAATAAAGTTCTTACGATCTGATCATAGATGATAATATTTGAGTCACCAGTTTGACACACACTTAAGTAAATGTGGAATTGTTTCACAACTCACGCCGCCTGGCACACCTCAGCGTAATGGTGTGTCCGAACGTCATAATCGCACTATATTGGATATTGTGCGATCTGTGATGTCTCTTACCGACTTACCGCTATCATTTTGGGGATATGCATTAGAGACTGCCACACTCACTTTAAATATGGCACTGTCTAAATCCATTGAGACGACACCGTATGAATTATGGTTTGGGAAGAAACCTAAGTTGTTGTTTCTGAAAGTTTGGGGATGCATGCTTATCTCAAGAAACTTCAACCTGAAAAGCTCGAACCTAAATCGGAAAAGTGCGTCTTCATGGGATACCCTAAGGAAACTATTGGGTATACCTTCTACCTTAGATCCGAAGGCAAGATCTTTGTTGCCAATAATGGTCCCTTTCTAGAGAAAAAGTTTCTCTCGAAAGAAGAAAGTGGGAGGAAAGTAGAACTTGATGAGGTAATTGTACCCCCTCTCAAACCGGAAAGTAGCACAGCGCACGAGGGTGTTTCTGTGGTGCCTGCACCGACTAGAGAGGAAGTTAATGATGATGATCATGAAACTTCTGATCAAGTTCCTACTGAACTATGTAGGTCCATGAGGACACGTTCTGCACCAGAGTGGTATGACAACCCTGTCCTGGAAATCATGTTGTTAGACAACAGTAAACCCTCGAACTTTGAAGAAGCCGTGGAGGGCCTAGATTCCAACAAATGGCTTGAAGCCAAGAAATCCGAGATAGGATCCATGTATGAGAACAAAGTGTGGACTTTGGTGGACTTGCCCGATGATTGGCAAGCCATAGAAAATAAATGGATCTTCAAGAAGAAGACCGGCGCACATGGTAATGTGACCGTCTATAAGGCTGGGTTTGTCGCTAAGGGTTATCGACAAGTTCAAGGAGTTAACTACGATGAGACCTTCTCACCCATAGCGATGCTGAAGTCCGTTCGAATCATGTTAGCAGTTGACGCATTTTATGATTATGAGATCTGGCAAATGGACGTCAAAAAGGCATTCCTTAACGGTTTCCTTAAGGAAGAATTGTATATGATGCAGCCGGAAGGTTTTGTTAATAAGAATGCTGACAAGGTATGCAAGCTCCAGCGCTCCATCTATGGGTTGGTGCCCGCATCTCGGAGTTGGAACATTCGCTTTGGTAAGGTGATCAAAGCATTTGGGTTTATACAGACTTATGGAGAAGCCTGTATTTACAAGAAAGTGAGTGGGAGATTTGTAGCATTTCTCATTTTATATGTGGATGACATATCGTTGGTAGGAAATGATATAGAACTTTTGGAAAGCATAAAGGCCTACTTGAATAAGTGTTTTTCAATGAAGGACCTTGGAGAAGCTGCTTACATATTAGGCATCAAGATCTATAGAGATAGACCGAGACGCCTCGTTGGTCTTTCACAAAGCCCATACCTTGACAAGATATTGAAGAAGTTCAATATGGATCAGTCCAAGAAGGGGTCTAGCTTGTATTACAAGGTGTGAGATTCAGCACAGCTCAATGCCCGACCTCGGAAGAAGATAGAGAAAAGATGAGTGTCATCCCCTATGCCTCAGCCATAGGCTCTATTATGTATGCCATGCTGTGTATCAGACCTGATGTGAACCTTGCCATAAGTTTGGTAGGGAGGTACAAAAGTGATCCTAGAATGGAACACTAGACAACAATCAAGAATATCCTTAAGTACCTAAAAAGGACTAAGGATATGTTTCTCGTTTATGGAGGTGCTGAAGAGCTCGTTCTAAAGGGTTACATCGATGCTAGCTTCGACACATATCCAGATGACTCCAAGTCACAAACCGGATACGTGTATATTTTGAATTGTGGGGCAGTCAGCTGGTGGAGTTGCAAGCGAAGCATCGTGGCGGCATCTACATGTGAAGCAGTGTACATATCTGCTTTGGAAGCAGTGCAGGAAGGATTCTGGATGGAGGAGTTCATCACCAACCTAGGAGTGATTCCCAATGCGTCGGTCCCGATGACTCTCTTCTGTGACAACACTGGAGCTATTACCATTACCAAGGAGCCCAGGTTTCACAAGACCAAGCACATCAAGCGCCGCTTGAACTCCATTCGTGGTTACATTCAGGATGGAGATATAGATATTTGTAAAGTACATATGGATCTGAGTGTCACGAATCCGTTGACTAAACCTCTTTCACGAGCGAAACATGATCAGCACCAGAACTCCATGGGTGTTCGATTCATCACTATGTAACTAGATTATTGACTCTAGTGCAAGTGGGAGACTCTTGGAAATATGCCCTAGAGGCAATAATAAATGGTTATTATTATATTTCCTTGTTCATGGTAATTGTCTATTGTTCATGCTATAATTGTACTAGCCGTAAACCGCAATACATGTGTGAATACATAGACCACACCAAGTCCCTAGTGAGCCTCTAGTGGACTAGCTCGTTTATCAACACATGGTCATGGTTTCCTGGCCATGGACATTGGATGTCGTTGATAACGGGATCACATCATTAGGAGAATGATGTGATTGACAAGACCCAATCCTAAGCATAGCACAAGATCGTGTAGTTTGTCTGCTAGAGCTTTTCTAATGTCAAGTATCATTTCCTAACACCATGAGATTATGCAACTCCCGGATACCAGAGGAATACTTTGGGTGTATCAAACGTCACAACGTAACTGGGTGACTATAAAGGTGCACTACAGGTGTCTTTGAAAGTGTCTGTTTGGTTGGCACGAATCGAGACTGGGATTTGTCACTCCGTGTGACGGAGAGGTATCTCTGGGCCCACTCGATAATACATCATCATAATGAGCTCAATGTGACTAAGGAGTTAGTCACGAGATCATGTGTTACGGAAGGAGTAAAGAGACTTGCTAGTAACGAGATTGAACAAGGTATAGGGATACCGACGATCGACTCAGGCAAGTAACATACCGATGGACAAAGGGAATTATATACGGGATTAATTGAATCCTCGACATCGTGGTTCATCCGATGACATCATTGTGGAACATGTGGGAGCCAACGTGGGTATCAAGATCCCTCTATTGGTTGTTGGCCGGAGAGGTGTCCCAGTCATGACTGCATGGTTCCCGAACCCATGGGGTCTACACACTTAAGGTTCAGTGACGCTAGAGTTGCAATGGGAATTTTATGTGGTTACCGAAAGTTGTTCAGAGTCCTGGATGAGATCCCAGACGTCAAGAGGAGTTCCTAAATGGTACATAGGTGAAGATTTATATATGGGAAGTCCAGTTTCAGTCATCAGAAAGGTTTTGGGGTTTATCGGTATTGTACCGGGACCACCGAAGGGGTTCCGGGGGTCCACCAGGAGGGTCCACCTGCCCAGAGGGCCTAATGGGCTGAAGTTGGGTGGGATCCATCCCCTTAGTGGTTTTGTGCGCCCCCCAAGGGCCCAACATGCCTAGGGTTAGAAACCCTAGGGGTTGGGGGTGCCTCCCACCTAACTTTGGGGGCAAGTTTCCCCCCCCCCCTGGCCGCCGCCCCCGCTCTAGATGGATCTAGGAGGGCCGGCCACCTCTTCCCTTCCCCCTATAAATAGTGGACGGGCGGGATGGCAGCTGCACCCCTTCCCTTGGTGCAGCCCTCCCCCCTTCCTACACCTCCTCCTCTGTAGGGCTTAGCGAAGCTCTACCGAAGAACCGCGAGCTCCACTGCCACCATGTCGTCATGCTGCCGGAGCTCTCCCTCAACTTCTCCTCCCCCTGGCTGGATCAAGAAGGAGGAGACGTCCCTGGGCTGTACATGTTTTGAACGCGGAGGCACCGTCCGTTCAGTGCTTGGATCGGATCTTCCGAGATTTGAATCGCCGTGACTATGACTCCATCAACCGCGTTCTTTGTAATGCTTCCGCTTAGTGATCTTCAAGGGTATGAAGATGCACTCCCTCTCTCTCATTTCTAGCATCTCCTAGATTGATCTTGGTGACACGTAGCAATTTTTTTAATTATTACTACGTTCGCTGACACCGCTCTTCCTCCTCGCTTTCACGAAGGATAGCTGCCAGCGCCAGCGCCTCCTAGTATGCGGCCTCCGCCTCCTGGTCCTCATCGCACATGATCAGGGGCGGTGGGGTGCAAGCCCACACATAGCGGACACCACCCCGGTGCTGCTCCGCGTGCTCAAACGCAAACCAGGCCTCCAAATTGGGAGAGTCTGCAGCATAGCCCGGATCGAGCCGCTGCTCGGGCATGAGCTGTTGCCGCTGGCACCTCACCTCCTTTGCATGCGCCCGCGCCGACCGTTGAACCGTCAGCACTGGGATCCTCTCCGGATCCAAGTGCTAGTAGTGTGGCAGGATCACATCAACATAGGGGAGAGGGATGGTGTGCTCCTAGTGCCACCTCGCCTGGTGCATTGGGATGCTAATCCGCTGCCGATGCGGACGGGAAGAGGATGGCGGTGGTAGAGCCCACTAAGGGATGGCGGAGGCCCTTCCCTTCTTCTCTCTAGATCTCGAGCCAGCCCCTGAGAAGATGCCCATGGTGGCTACTGTCTAGAGTTTGGTTTTGTTGCCGGCTGACTAGGGTTTGTATCCTGCCGGGGGCGGAGGGCCATGTGAGGCTCTAGAAGGATGGAAGGTGCTGTGGATTGGTTTAAAGAAGGATGACGACCCGAACATGGGTGGCAGATGACCGGGGCCCTCCACGAGTGGGCTTTTACTTTTGGCCGTGGGGGTAGTTGGAAGGCCGCCACACATCCCCGAGGCGGAGGAGGAGAAAGCGCGCACACGTCTGTTTAGCGTCCATGTGGCCGGAAATAGGGCGGTATGGACTCAGCATGGCCCCACTCGTTAGAGTTAGCGGTCAAACGACCCGACAGCATCCTTTGTTGTGACCTTTGGTGACAGTTTCGGGCTAGGGCGTGTTGAAAAGTGTGCAAAATTTAAGGACATGGGGATGAATGAGCACAACTAAGGAACTAGGGGCACAGATGTAAAAACCCAATTAAATAAATGCTTTTTGGTCAAAATAATATTTTGTAAAAATTGTTTTAGGTCGTAAACACATGGCATGATCATTGGGTAAGGATTTGGATCAAGAAGATGGGTCTAGAGAGCAGGATAATCTTTTGTGAAATAAAACACAAACAAGCAAGCAAGCAAACAACAATCAAGTCAAGCATCAGAAGCACACACAAAAGTTTTTGTTCACCCTAATTTTTTAGCTATGTTAACTTAGTCAGGAGAGGCAAAACACAGGGTGTGACACTAGGATACCCCCGTTTGTGAAGAGAGATGTCTCAAATGAACGTGCAAACCTATGAAAAGGGTTAACATTCTGAGACATGTATATCATAGTGAAGTACTTTGAGAGGAGGAAGGCTGAGAATCCAGAGTTTTTCTATGCGAAGCAAAAAGATCATGCAACAAACTCAATGACTGCCTTATTTTGGGTTGATGAGAGAACAAGGGCATTGTCCTCGGAAAATAAAGATTGTGTATTCTTCGATACAACCTTCTCCACTAATGGATACAACATGCCATTTGCTCCTATAGTTGGTGTGAACAACCACCTCCGGACAATTGCACTCGGGTGTGCCTTGTTGCCGGATGAAAATATTGAAACATTTAGGTGGGTGCTTTTGCAGTGGATGGTTGCGATGGATAACGAGCATCCTACCAACATCATAACTGACCAGGACCAAGTGATGGCAACGACAATTGATCACGTGTTCCAAAACACTTTCCGTAGGTGTTGCAAGTTTCATGTGCTTAGTAATGAGCGTTCTAAGTTGGGAATGTTGTTGAGCATATACGAGGCATTTGCGGATGTATTTTACACTTGTATCAATCAATCCAAAACTGTTAAGGAATTTGAGGAAACATGGCAACACATTTTGCATTGCCTTGAAGTGGCTGAGAACAAACATCTGAAGAACATGTGGCGAACAAGGCATACATTGGCTCCACCATACTTCAAGAACAAATTATTCCCGTGCATGAGCACAACGGGCATGTCCGAGGGGCTCAACTCATATTTCAAGACCCTCGTTCGAACCACTAAATCCGTTTGGAGGTTTGTGTAGCAATATGAAATGTCTCAAGAAACTATGCTTGATCGTGAGGATAATGCCAGATTTACTGGTGAAACAACAGCTCTACCACTATACTATCAGTACACCTACTTTTGAGCTTTACCAAAAAATCAAATACAAAAAATGTTTTTGTTGAGCCTAGTATCTATGGGATGTGGTTCGTGACCTATTTCTTGTGATGTTGCAGGTACAACATTGAGCGCCAAGCTGCTGCTTAGTACACCCGCAGCGTCTTTGGTAAGTTTTAGAAACATGTGACTACATCTACTGGCGTCATGATCAACCAAGACACTGATTACCAAGGTCAAGGCCTCTTGTTTGAGCTAAAATCAAGCTCCTCTGAGAACCCAAAGCTATATTATGTGCATGTTATGATGGATGAAGGAGTGTTTGAATGTATCTGCCACTACTTTAAGATGAATGGGCTGATTTGTGCACACATAATAAGGGCAATGGTTCATCTCAATGTCCAAGCAATTCTGCAGCAATACTTGTTGGAGAGGTGGTCTGAAGCAGCCACAACATGCATGGGCACGACTCGACGATTCCTGGACTTTGGGCTCCCCTCGACGAACACGCTGAAATAAAACTCCGTGTGTTGAAAGTGAACATGGTTTTCCTCTAATGCATGCGGCAATGATGATGCCTACAGAATATTAGATGATGTAATAAAAGTTCTTGAGCCTACCATAGAAGCAACAAAGAGAGGAGCATTGCCAGATCAACAAGCAACACAATGGAGTGAACCCCCAACACCACCCGCTGCAGCAACGGTAACATTGAATGACGACAACATCAAAGCTCGGGTATGCTACAAAACCCAGCTCGTGTCCCTAAGAAAGGCCAACCAACTGACACAGAGAAGAGAAAGAATATGATGGTAGAGCAGCTAGATGATGAACAAAATAAAAAGGCGAAACAATAAGAGAAGAAGGCAACAAAATTAGGAAAACCAAGAGCTCCAAAAAGGATTGTTCGCTGCAAGCACTGCGACGAAGAAGAACACAACATTCATACATGGGGATCCCTAAGAGTTGCGATGGAGGTGGCGGCAGCACCCCCAAAATACCAGTTCTGCTCTGGGGATGGACATGCAGTCCCAGATTGTCAATACTTGAGAGCTGTGATGGAAATGATCCAAAAATTGCCCAAGTGACGCAACTGAAGCTCTGGAAAAAATGACAGAAACAGCGGGAAGATCTCCAGCACGCAACTTTTTGTTTTATTTTCATCTCAGAAAGCAAGATGTACTTGCTCCCTGTGTTTGATACAGGAATTTCTATTTTGCAAACTTGATGATGTATAAGTTGCATTTGCAAAACATGATAGAGGAACATGATGTTGTGACATGTATTTTCATTTGGGTTTTGTTTCCAGTACATCATGTTTTTCATTTGGCAAAAAACATATTGCGGAAAAAAGAGCTTGTGTGGTTAGATTGTTCCAGGGATCCATCCATGAAAATTGCTGATGTATTCATGTTACAGGAAAAACATAAATCTTACATGAAGGAACTTTCACTTGGTAATGTTACACGAACATGTATTCATATGTTCATGTTACAGGGACATGATGTTGTGATGGAAAAATGTACTCAATTGATGATTTTGCAAGAGTATAATATAGATCAATGTATCATGTTATAGAGAGACGATGGTTATACAAGATTTTGATATTGAAAGATTTATCATGCAACAAGTGCTCCCATACACCAAAATGATATACCGATGTGCAACTAAAAACTTTATATGGTACACACATCAGGAACAGGTAACTACCATTTGATTATCATGTCTACATTGTATATAGGTGTGCAACACCGGAGCATTAGAGACACATGGTTGCATCGATAAAGCTCCTGCATACAAAAAAGAAGAGCAAAAGGCTTTACTTCCATGGACTACTGATACGTCTCCAACATAACTTTAATTTATGAAGTATTCATGCTGTTATTTTATTATTCTTGGATGTTTTACAATCATTTTATAGAAACTTTATATCATTTTTTGGGACTAACCTATTGACCCAGTGCCCAGTGTCGGTTGCTATTTTTTGCTTGTTTTTTACATCGCAGGAAATCAATATCAAACGGAGTCCAAACACCACGAAACTTTTTGGAGATTTTTTTTGGACCAGAAGGAACCCAATGGGCTAGAGCTGCACCTGGGCGCGCCTAGGCCTCCTGGCACGCCCTGGTGGGTTGTGCCCACCTCGATGGCCTCTCGCACCCCCTCTTTGCACTATAAATTCCAAAATATTTCGAAACCCTTCAGGGGAGCCCTAGATGAGAAGTTCCATAGCCGCAAGGCTCTGTATCCCCAAAAGCCAATCTAGACCCCGTTCTGGCACCCTGCCGGAGGGGGGAATCGTCTCCAGTGGCCATCTTCATCATCCCGGCGGCCACCACGATGAGGAGGGAGTAGTCCACCCTCGAGGCTAAGGGTTTGTACCAGTAGCTATGTGTTTAATCTCTCTCTCTCTCATGATCTATATCTTGGTCTTTGTTAATATAGATGGATCATATGATGTTTCTCCTCTCTATACTCTTATTGTGATGAATTGAATATTTACCCTTTGGAGTTTTGTTATGTCAGATTGAATGTTCAGATTTGGTAACACATGATGTATGTCTTGCGGTATGAATACTTGAGGTGACATTGGGGTATCTGATTGGTTCACTTGATATACGTTATGGCACTCAACTTGCTGATTCCCACGGTGATATTGGGGTAATCTATGCATAAGGGTTGATGCACGTTTTTATTATCTTTTCTCCGATAGAAACTTTGGGGATCCCTTATAGTTCTTTGTATGGATTGAGTATTATGAATATGAATTTGCTTTGGTGTTATTCTAGTAAGAACTCTTGAGTAGATCGATCGGAAAGAATAGCTTGCGTTATTCTAGTACGAACTCTAGGATAGATCGAACAAAAAGAATAGCTTTGAGGTGGTTTCGTACCCTACAAACAATTTCCATATTTTGTTCTCTGCTAATAGGAACTTGGAGTGATTCTTTATTGCACTTTGAGGGATAATCGTATGATCCAACTATATTAGCACTATTGAGAAATTGCACTAGCGAAAGTACAGACCCTAGGCCTTGTTTTCAACCATTGGAATACCGTGTTTTTGCCCGTTTACTATTTGCTACCTTGCTGTTTTTATTTATTCAGATTATAAAAATATATTTCTACCATCCATATTACACTTTTATCACCATCTCTTCGCCGAACTAGTGCACCTATACAATTTGCCATTGTATTGGGTGTGTTGAGGACACAAGGGATTTCTTGTATTTGGTTGCAGGGTCGTTTGAGAGATACCATCTTCATCCTACACCTCTCACGGATTGATAAACCTTAGGTCATCCACTTAAGGGAAAATTGCTACTGTCATACAAAACTCTGCGCTTGGAGGCCCAACACTTGTCTACAAGAATAAACTTGCATAGTAGACATCAAGCTCTTTTCTGGCGCCGTTGCCGGGGAGGTGAGTGCATGAAGGTATATCTTTAGATCTTGCAATCGAATCTGTAAGTTTCTTGTTGTATCACTAGTTTGGTTTATTAAAGGAAACTACAAAAAATGGAATTGAGGTTGCATCATATTATTGATCATCTTTATAATGTCTTTCTTGAAAATGATGGAAAGGAAAATTGTGCTCAAGTTTTAGAAGAAGAAGTTATTAAAATGTTTGGCACTAAATATTTGAGTGATGAGCATGATAGTGATATTGTTAGTATGGATTCTCTGAATATTCATGATGCTAATGATATGAAAGGCCACAAGCTTGGGGATGCTATGTTTGATGAAGATGATATTTTTAGCCCCCCAAGTTTTGATGAGCAAAACTATTATAATTATGACATGCCTCCTATCTATGATGATTATTGTGATGACTCGTATGCTATAAAGAGTAATGTTAACCATGAAACTTGTCATCATGATTTTAATATTCAAAGTGGTTATGTCAGTCAAGTATGTCATGATAGTTATTTTGTTGAGTTTGCTCCCACTATTTTGAATGAGAAGAAAATTGCTTATGTGGAGAGTGACAAATTTTCTATGCTTGTGCATCATCAAAATAATGATTTTTTTGCTGGTTATATTGTGGAATTTCTTCATGATGCTATTGAAAATTATTATGAGGGAGGAACATATGCTTATAGGAATTGCAATAATATCAAGTTTCCTCTCTATGTGTTCACATTCTTGAAGATATGCTTGTTTTCCCTTCCTATGCTAGATGATTCTTGCTCCCGTAAATTTTTTAATCAAAAAATCCCTATGCATAGGAAGTGGGTTAGACTTAAATGTGCTTTTCATGAGATTCATGATGCTCTTTTGCAAGTTTCAATTACTATTCCGATGCGAGCATCATTGAAATCATCATGCCTAGCTTAAAAGGCATAAAAGAAAAGCGCTTGTTGGAAGACTACCCACCACTTTTACCCACTGTTTTTGTGTGTTCACATGATTAAGATACTGTAGTAATCATGTTTTATTGCTTTTGTTTCAATAAAGTACCAAGTAAATCCTTTGGGATCATGTGGGGTGATAATTCATTTGATCTTGCTGAAAAACAGAAACTTTTGCGCTCACGAAAATAATTCTAATTTTTAACAGAAGAGCTCTTTTGAGTTGATTCTTTTTTAAGAAGATTAATATACAAATTTCTCACATGTTCCTAAGTTTTCAGAATTTTTAGAGTAGCAGAAGTATGGTTGCAGTACAGATTACTACAGATTGTTCTGTTTTTGACAGATTCTGTTTTCAATGCATAGTTTGCTTGTTTTCCAGTTTCTATGGCTTATATTGCTCAATATAAATTGTGTAAATGATATGATATTGTATTCATTGTGCAAGAACAATTATGGATCTTCTATTGACATTACCTAAGTGAATGATCTATATTTACTACACTAACCCATCTCACAAAGTTTCGTTAAGTTTTGTGTGATTGAAGTTTTCAAGTTTTGCGTGAGAGAACGATATGAGGAGAATAAGGAGTGACAAGAAACTAAGCTTGGGGATGTCCAGGGCACCCCCAAGGTAATATCCAAGGAAGACTCAAGCGCCTAAGCTTGGGGATGCCCCGGAAGGCATCCCCTCTTTCGTCTTCAACACTATTGGTATATCTTACTTGGAGCTATATTTTTATTCGTCACACAATATGTGCTTTGCTTGGATCGTCATTATATTTTTTTATTTTATGTTAGGTGTTATTTATATTCTATTTTTTCAATAAAAAGTTCCAAGAATTTCCTTAGGATGCTTGCATTGCATGTTTTGATGAGTGCTGTGTAAAAACAGAAACTTTGGCTTTAGTGCTTGAATTTTAATATTTTACTAGAATATGGAAAGTTTCTGAAATTTTTACAAAGTATGTTCATATAAATTTTATAGAATGTCCTAAATTTTCATAATTGTTTGAGCTACATAAGTACAAGCTTTTCATAAATTGCTACAGACTGTTCTGTTTAGACAGATTGCTGTCATAGTATCGTTATCTACTTATCCTATAGTTTTCGTAGCCTATATTGGTATATATGAATTGTCGAAATGACATTATACAGTACATAATGTTTGAAACTTATTATGCAACTTGTCTTGGAAGTATATAAAGAGTTGATTTATTATTATGTGTACTAACCTATCTCACGAGTTCTTTTTGATTTTTGTGTGGATGAAGTTTTTAGTATTAGGTAAACCGTGATATGAAAGGAATTAAGGAGACACAAAAGCTCAATATTGTGGATGCCCAAGGAAAACAAAGATAATATTCAAGAAGTCTCAAGCATCTAAGCTTGGGGATGCCCCGGTAGGCATCCCATCTTTCTTCTTAAACAATTATCGGTTAGTATCGGTTGATCCTAAGTTTTTGCTTCTTCACATGATGTGTGCTATTCTTGAAATGTAATTTTTTTACTTGATGTTTTAAAAAAATACATAGATCTGAAAGTTTTAAATAAAATAGAGTCCTCAAATGGTCGCCAAGGTGTTGGGGAATGTCGCATGGGAAACAAAAAACTTCCTATGCTCACGCAAGACCTATCCATGGTGATGAGCATCTACAAGAGGGAGAGTGGATCTAAATACCCTTGTAGATCGCTAAGCTGGAAGCGTTAAGAAATGTGGTTGGTCTAGTCAAATGTCTTCACGATCCAAATCACCGAGCGTCCCGTGATCCAATCATGACCCATCCAGATCAAGCACCGAATGGACGGCACCTCCGCGTTCAGCACACGTACAGCTTGATGACGATCTCCGCCTTCTTGATCCAGCAAGATGGAGCAGAGAGGTAGATGAGTTATCTTGCAGCTTGACAGCGCCGCGGCGATGGTGGTGGAACAATTCTGGCAGGGACTCGCCTAAGCACTGCTGAAAACCGATCTACAGGAGAAACTATGCAGTAGAGGAACGGGTAGCACGTGACTGAAAATCAAGTGCCAAAAACCCAAAAACCTCTAGTATGTATAAGAGGAAGAGAGGAGGAGGCTTGGCCCAAGGGCCAAGCCATCTAGGCTTTGGCTGAACCAAGGAGGAGAGGAGGATTCCTCCTCCAATCCTAGTAGGACTAGGACTCCTCCTTATTTTGGTCTTTTTGCCTTTTTCCACCTTTTTCTCTTTGAGCTTTTCTTCCCAGCCGCATGGGCCTCATGTGGGCTTCCACCAGCCCACTAAGGGCTGGTATTAACTCTCCCACAGCCCATGTAGCCTCTTGGGTCTAAATACCCCTCCTGATGGTCTCCCGATACACTACCGATGAGCCCAAAACTTTTCCGGTGACCAAAATAGGACTTCATATATATCAATATTTACCTCCGGACCATTCCAGACCTCCTCGTGACGTCCGGGATCTCATCCGAGACTCCGAACAACCTTCGGTAACCACCATACATAACTCTATACTACCGAAATGTCACCAAACCTTAAGTGTGCAGACCCTGCGGGTTCGAGAATTATGTAGACATGACAGAGACACCTCTATGGTCAATAACCAATGGCGGGACCTGGATGCCCATATTGGTTCCTACATATTCTACGAAGATCTTTATTGGTCGAACCTCTATGTTAAGGATTCAGTTAATCCCGTATGATGTTCCCTTTGTTATTCGGTATGTTACTTTCCCGAGATTCGATCGTCGGTATCTCCATACCTAGTTCAACCTCGTTACTGGCAAGTCTCTTTACTCGAGCCATAATACAAGATCCCATGACTAACACTTAGTCACATTGCTTGCGAGGCTTATTGTGATGTTGTATTACCGAGTGGTCCCTAAGATACCTCTCCGTCACACGGAGTAACAAATCCCAGTCTTGATCCATGCCAACCCAACAGACACCCTCGGAGATACCTGTGGAGCACCTTTATAGTCACCCAGTTACGTTGCAACGTTTGATACACACAAGGCGCTCTTCCGGTGTCAGTTAGTTGCATGATCTCATGGTCATAGGAACATATACTTGACATGCAGAAAACAGTAGCAATAAACTGACACGATCATATGCTACGTTTGTAGTTTGGATCTTGTCCATCACATCATTCTCCTAATGATGTGATCCCATTATCAAATGACATCACATGTCAATGGCTAGGAAACGTTGACCATCTTTGACCAACGAGCTAGTTCACTAGAGGCATACTAGGGACAAAGTGTTGTCTATTTACCGACCCATGTAATGTGTTTCCAATCAATACAATTATAGCATGGATAATAAACGATTATCATGAACAAGGAAATATAATAGTAAACACTTTATTTATTGCCTCTAGGGCATATTTCCAACATAAGGTGGCTAAGTAAGCGGTATTCACATCCCGTCAACGAAGCACTTTTCTATGTCATTTACTCTTGTGCTTCACTTATATCCGATGAGTAAATTGTTGAATAAATTGAATGTCATGAAATTGAAACCATGTCATGCCTAGTGGTACCTTCACATTGGGTTTACAAAGTGAAATCTTTTGAGGCTTGACAATCAAAATATTGGTCATACAAGCAATTCACGAATAATTAGTATAAGGAAGAGAACTTTCACATGCAAATACACTATCCTGGAAATCTTTTGTGATTGTGAGCCCCCATCAAAATATTATATGCCAAAATTGTTGACATTGGACAAGGAAGACAATGTAATGATTTATGTTTGTTCGTATTCACATAGAAGTTATATTGTCATAGATCCTTCAACATGTGGTGCTTGCCCCCCATCTTTGCTAGCCAAAAATTCCGCACCAAGTATGAGCTCTACTTGTGCATCCAAATCCTTAAACCCAGTCTTTGCCATATGAGTCCACTATATCTACCTATATGCGGTATTTCCGTGCCGTTCTAAGCAAATTTGTATGTGTCATCTCTAATTTTCAAAATAAACTTCTCTTTTGTGTGTTTGTTTCGCTCGCAAAGCGGTGAGGGTGGCTAATATTTTCCATGCTAGATGTGTTATTCTCATGATGAGTGTTTATTCACTTGTCATTGCACGAGAGTAAGGCAAAGGTATTAGGGATGCCCAGCCCCAAGATGCAAAAATGAATTTACTTTATGTTGTCAAATAATAAATTCCTTGGAAAGTGAAAGTATGGTGGAAAAAGGAATAAACTTTATTTTCTGTTTGGGAACCGCCTATAATATATCTAGCATGCAAAGTGTTGGGAACTCTAAGTCGTTTTCATTGGTGGGATGGATACACCTCCCAAAATGTTTTTATCTCTAAGTTTTTTGCTTTGAGTTGTAGCACCTCTACAAATCTCTACTTCCCTCTATGAAGGGCAAATCTTTTAATTTATGTATTTACTTTTATGCAAGAGTCAAAGTTTTTTCTCTCTATTCCTTTTTATTTTTCTCCTTTGGCAAGCATAATGTGGTGAGGAAAGATCTAGGCACATATGTCCAGTTGAATATGGGTAGCATGAGTTATTATTGTTGACATCACCTATAAGCCCCTATCGTTCTTTGTGTCCGGTTGAAACGTTTTGCCCATGTGTATGCGGTGAGTGTTAGCAATCATAGAAGACTATATGATGGTTGAGTATGTGGAGCTCTTACTTAAACTCTGTTAAATAAGTTGAATTGCAATTCCTTGGTGACTGAGAACATAGGTTGTTGGGTTTCAAGAGAATTCATTGTTTGAACCTTCACATGTTAATTGGTTGCTAATTTAACATGAGAAAACTTTATGAGAAAAGTATTGTTGTAATGATGCTAGGAAAAGTGATTGAAATTATCATTGATCAAACTTATGCACTTTGCTAGCATTCACACTTCATAAATTATTATTTTTATCATTTACCTACCCGAGGACGAGTAGGAATTAATATTGGGGATGTTGATACGTCTCCAACGTATCTATAATTTATGAAGTATTCATGCTGTTATTTTATCATTCTTGGATGTTTTACAATCATTTTATAGCAACTTTATATCATTTTTTGGGACTAACCTATTGACCCAGTGCCCAGTGCCAGTTACTATTTTTTGCTTGTTTTTTACATGCAGGAAATCAATATCAAATGGAGTACAAACACCCCAAAACTTTTTGGAGATTTTTTTTGGACTAGAAGGAAACCAATGCGCCAGAGCTGCACCTAGGGGGTGCCCCGCGGGGGGCACAACCCACTAGAGCACGCCAGGAGGCCAAGGCACGCCCAGGCGGGTTGTGCCCACCTCGGTGGCCTCCCGCACCCCCTCTTTGCACTATAAATTCCCAAATATTCCGAAACCCTTCACGGGAGCCCTAGATCATAAGTTCTGCCGCCGCAAGGCTCTATAGCCACCGAAAACCAATCTAGACCCCATTCCGGCACCCAGCCGGAGGGGGGAATCATCTCTAGTGGCCATCTTCATCATCCCGGCAGCCATCACAGTGAGGAGGGAGTAGTCCACCCTCGGGGCTGAGGGTTTGTACCAGTAGCTATGTGTTTAATCTCTCTCTCTCTTGATCTATATCATGGGCTTTGTTAATATAGATGGATCATATGATGTTTCTCCCCTCTATACTCTTATTGTGATGAATTGAATCTTTACCCTTTGATGTTTTGTTATCTCGGATTGAATGTTCAGATTTGGGAACACATGATGTATGTATTGCAGTATGAATACTTGAGGTGACATTGGGGTATCTTATTGGTTCAGTTGATATACATTATGGCACTCCACTTGTGGATTCCCGCGGTGATATTGGGGTAATCTATGCATAGGAGTTGATGCATGTTTTTATTATCTTTTCTCAGATAGAAACTTTGGGGATCCCTTGCAGTACTTTGTTTGGATTGAGTATGATGAATATGAATTTGCTTTGGTGTTATTCTAGTACGAACTCTTGAGTAGATCGATCGGAAAGAATATCTTGCGTTATTCTAGTACGAACTCTAGGATAGATCGAACGAAAAGAATGGCTTTGAGGTGGTTTTGTACCCTACAAACAATTTCTATCTTTTGTTCTCCGCTAATAGGAACTCGGGAGTGATTCTTTATTGCACTTTGAGGGATAATCATATGATCCAACTATGTTAGCACTGTTGAGAAATTGCACTAGCGAAAGTACGGACCCTAGGCCTTGTTTTCAACCATTGCAATACCGTTTTTGTGCCCACTTACTATTTGCTACCTTGCTGTTTTTGTTAATTCAGATTATAAAAATATATTCCTAGCATCCATATTACACTTTTATCACCATCTCTTCACCGAACTAGTGCACCTATACAATTTGCCATTGTATTGGGTGTGTTGCGGTTGATGGTTAACTTCAATCTATGACTTTTTCAACAGGGTCTGGAACTTGTCCTCTGAGTTGAGGGTGTTTTGCGGGTGCTTGAAAAGCTTTGCCATAATGAACTTCCAAAGGTTTATCAAAGAGTTTGTATCCTGAGCATACACGGCAAGAAAAACACATAATGAGAAACTACTAGCAAGGGGAAAAAACATTGTTGCAGAAAAGTTGATTTCACAAGAAATGATTCTAGTGTGTCTGAGTGTTTTTTTACTACTAGTTTTGCAAGGTATTTCTGTACTAATAATGTTCCATAGGTTGCATAAAAAAATGGGTGTGAGTCATATTGTATTAAATGGCTTCAACCCCTTGGCAGTTAAATTCTCCATGTATAGAATAGCAAAGAAGCCACAATCAAATTTATTACAAAAATATAGGGAGGAAAAATGAGATCGCAAAATCATATGTAGTTTCTTCCTTCACAAAAAATGTAAAGTTGCGAAAAATAATATGTTGTTGACTGTTGTGGGTAGCCTAATGGACTAAATCACTCAAATTGTCTCAAGATCATACCTCCATTGGTTTCTATCTCTGACCAGAGTTTTGAAGTTTCTTATCTGGAATGTAAAATTGGTTCATACCGCAACATTGATTTGAAAAACACGAGGACAACAGAAATTATTGGTACCCCATTACATATTGCTACAAGGCTTCTCAAGGTTGCTAACATAGACAGGGTCTTGACTCCTGGAGTCGACCACATTGAACAGTTTATGTATGAAATTTACGACAATGAATGTCCAATGGTCAGGTTGGACAATGGTGAAGAACAACTACAAGAAATTAAAAATGATATAATTCAAAAACTGAAGCGTTGTTGTGTTGAAAGTAAAATATTTGCACAATATACAAATAGGTGAACAAAAGCCTTACTTGATCAAATTTCACAATGGTGTTCTTCTCACATGCTGTGGTGAAATATTTGATGCAACAATTTGTCTTGAATGAACTTGGATCCATAGAAAGCTTTGACTATATAACTAAGGGAACAAAATGTGAAAAGATAGTGGCTGTCATGTAAAAACTACTATGTTGCGTCGCAAAAACTCAAGTGACCAAAAACAAAAAAAGATGTTAGTTGACTCACAGTCGCATGTGGTGAGAATGAAAACTTCCTTAGCTTGGTTGAGTTGTACATGTGCTCAATGTTGAAGCTTTCAATGTAAAGTGGCATCACCTCATTGTTCAAATTTGCCCGCCTTTTTGGCCCACTGCTAAAATGTTTGAATGAAATATCAAAACCACCTATCCTCATGAACGAATGGTTGTTTGTTGCAAAATAAAATAGAAACTTGGTTAGAAGGTTCCAATAAATGGATGGATTTTTTCCCTCAACACACAAGAAAGTTTAAAAAAACTAGCATAGGCTCCTCTCGTGGTGGGTCCTTTATCTTATAATTGGTACATCAATATCTCTCGTGTATGGCATCATCTGTTGCATCAATTGTTATCTTCTTCATCTTCTACAACTTGGGTGCGCTTTGTTCGATGGGTACAACTCTCTTAAGTGTAGGCTTCTTCTGATCATTGATTTCCCACTGTTGACTTCAAACACCACCTCCTCTCTTGTTACATCAACACCTGCTTCTGCCAAAAAGGAGAGAGAAAAAGCAAAAATAACTAATGAGTAATAGTTTGGAGCATGTATGTACCAAGTTTCAAATGAAAGGAGGATATGTTGCATAACAAAAACTTGTGGGAATGACTTATAAAAACCTACGGGGCCTACTGATATTGGGATGTGTCGTGGGAACGAGTCTGACAGTAGAAGGTAGGGGCACAAAAGGAGAGGGTAGAGTCCTAGCTACGGCGAGGGTGTAAACACGGATGCATGAGTTCAGCCCCCTCTCGTGGAGGTAACAGCCCTACGTCCTAGTGCTCAGGAGATTTTGCCGTGTGGAGAGTGGAGTTACAAAGGTTGCGAACCCTTGTGCCAAAGTGGAGGAGCATCTTATATAAAGTGCGCCGCCCCTCATAAGTGTGAGGCATCCAAGGGTCCGATCGTGGGTGTAAAGACGAGTGTTACTGGTAACGTACATCATAACTGTTATTAATGACGACTGGTCTAACGCCTGCCTATTGGCCTCCTGGGGGTGGCTTCTGGTCTTCTGGTGTTGACTGGAAGAGAGGTCTTCCAAGTGACAGGTGACTGTCGAGTGGAGGAAGAAGCCTCCGAGTGGATTGATTGTCGAGTGACTTGAGCGCCATGGTGAATCCAGTCGAAATCTTTATTGTGATTTTTAAGTCCTCCAATGTAGTGTCGTTAGGTAGGGTATGTAGGTCAGGCCTAGGACTATCACATCCCTAGCTAGATGTCATAGGACAGCATGGGTGTTGCATCATGTTTCATTTTGCATCAACATGAAATGGGGATTAAAAGAAACCCCAAGCTCACATTGAATCAAAATAATTCAAGTTGGTGAAAATTCAACAAATCCAAAATGCCCTACCAAAATGTTCCCTATGTCTGATAAATATGGACATGATTATAATAGGGACCATTTTAAATATTTGAACAACTGAAGCAATTTAAAAATAAATGATAAAGCTTCTGAAAATATCAATAAAGCATTATCATTATTTTAGTTTCCAAAATATCCTGAAATTTTTTAGATAAGTTTGAAATATTCAAACTTCAATATATAAAACATTTGGGATATTTTAAATTAGCATATGTACCTGAAAAGAAAATAAAACAAATGTCAGAAATAGGAAAACAGAAAAGAAAATGAAGAAAATAAAGCAAAAAGGAAAAGGGAGGATGAACCTGGGCCGGCCCAGCTGGCCTAGCTCCATCGTTGTCCTCCTGGCGGCTAGGAGGACGGGCGTGTGGCCGGAGCGCATGCGCGGGCATGCCTCCACGCTGATAGCTGCCTGCCTGCTTCCCCTCGCCAGCGCGATGGGGATAAGCTCTAAGAGCCGTCCTCATCGCCCTCTCCCTCTCGCCCTCGCTCGCCTCTCTGCTCTCCTCCTCCTCTACTCCGCCATGGCTGCTGGTGCCATAGCTTCGCCGCCATAGTTCTAGTCACTCCCCTCGCTTCTGAGCCCTCGAATCACTCCGCCTCGTCACCTTCTCCCTCCTCACTGAGCCACGCATCGCCAGGAGCCCCGAAACGCCGTCCCCGAGCTCGTCTTCCTCCTTGGACCCGAAGCTTTGCCGCCATTGATCGCCGTCTCCGAGCCCTCCCCGAGCAAGCTCTCGACGGCTTCGAGTCTGCTGTGAGCTCCCGACTCTTTCCCATCTCCTTTCCGGCCTTTTCCCCCTCTATAGGCCCCGATTGTGCCGGCTCTCGAATGACCTACCGCACGAGCTCATCGTCGGCGATGCTCCGGTGACCAGTTGGTCCATCAGAGGCCACCACCGAGCTCGTGGGGCCGCATAGTACTTGTAGGTGCCTAGTTCCGGCCGTGTCTCGCTCTGGTTCGACGAGCCCGTGCTCGTCCGAGCTCCGGTAGCCGCCATGCTCATCGCCGGCGCTGACTCCAGCCATCCCAGCCCCTGGGAAGTGTCGGGCTCGACGTGCGCGAGCAAGTAGAGCAGTTTGGTGCCCTCCGTCGTCCATTTGGTCGCCGGAGGAGGAATCCCAACCCCCTCCGCCGTCCCTGACGTCGCCGGCGGCTCAACGCCGGTGAGTCAACCAGTTTGACCACCAGGGGTTTGACCCCTTGGTCATTGGCAAGTGGGGTTGTGCCCTGTTAGTCAAATTTAGGTTAATAACTTAATTAACCAAATTAATTAACCTAATTAGTCACTGACCAGTGGGCCCAGTGTTGATTAAGTAATTAGGATTAGTTTTAATTCTCTAATTAAGTGAATGGGTCACTAACCAGTGGGTCCTGCCCTGTCAGGTTTGACCTTGCCTGGTCAGTCGACTAGCTGACGTCATGGTGACGTTAGGCTAACGCCATTAATCCTTTTCTAGTTTAAAAATAATTCCAGAAATTATTTAAAACTTTAAAAATTCATATAAATTAATCTGTAAATTAGATGAAAATAATTTATATATGAAAATTTATTAGAAAAATACAATGAATCCAGTGGTGCTATTATCATGCATGTTAGAGCAACCTATGTAGAAGAACATAGACATTTGCTAATAGGTTAAAATATGGAAATTGAAATGAAGAACAATTTTGAACCTATATTCAAACTCACTTCAATTAAATTGGACACTAGTTGCATTAGCTCATCCATACATGCTACCATGTCATGATCATGCATCATATTGTTGCACTTGCGTGTATTGATTGTTATTTGTTTGCATTGCGGTAGGCCCTACTTCTGAGGATATCCCCCGAGTATTCCAATGAAGGAGAGAACCTTCCCGCTACCCAGCAAGGCAAGCAACCCCCTTGATCATTCCGATAACATCCCACTCTCTCGCTCCTGCTCTTTTTTATTGCATTAGGACAAACGTTCACCTATATGTCATACACGGTAGATGAACCTATTCTTATGCATGACCTGTCATTGTCACAGTAAATAGCTAAACCTTGCAACCTAGCATACCTGGTAGATGCTTGTGCCATGATGTGCTTAGCTTACTTTGCCTGCTATGCTTGCTATGCTTAGAGTTGTGTCAGGTCTGATTCATCTGGGTGATGGACTGGAGTGAAACATTGTTGTTCTGACGTGATAAGCTTATGATGAACCCGATTTGGTAAAGGTAGCGATGAGAGGCTATGTGGGAGTACATAGCGGGTTGTCTCATTGGGACCGTTCTTAGGAACTGAGTTCCGTGTTTGTGATCCAAGACTAGTTACTACCATACGTTGGGATACTTAATTGACCCTCTCGACTTATTAGTCGCTTAGTCCTTAGTCCGAGAGTTGCAAGTAGTTTCTGGTGTTTATAGCATGCTGGAGGCCGTGCGTAGCGTTGACCCTAGGGGTGGGTTACGATGCGGTAGGCAGTGGCATAGTGTACCAAGGGTCACCCGAATGGTGGTCTTGGGAACCCCTGCGCACATCGTTTGGGGCCATAGCGGAAACTTTGGCCAGACTTCCGTGCGGGTTCAGTCTCAAATAGGCGATAGCCTAGACTAGAGGTCTTATGTGATTGATGGTCGTGGCCGACTCCTTCGCTGGGCTTCCGCTTGAAGGTTGCCGAGGTGCATGGTTTTATGAGCACACAGTGATAAGTGGTGAGAGCGTGTGTGAAGAAGTACACCCCTACAGGGTATGAAACTATTCGAATAGCCGCGTCCTCGGATATGGACTACTTGGATAACTTATGTTGTTCATAGATAATCAAATGGATACCCATAAAAATAGCAAGACAAGTGTGAGTATCGTGGATGGCACTCTCCCAGGAGAGGGAAGTGAATCCATGGTGGTGTATTGTCATGGAGTTAGTGGATTTGTGTGCGATATCTAAAATTTAAACAAAGAGTTAAAATTGTGTAGTATAGGTTAGCCATGAGTCAAAGCTGGCATTGCTGCATAAACTCCACCACCCCCCTTGTTGATACATGAGGATGTATAGACTAGGTCTGCTTTAAAGACTTGCTGAGTACGTTTGTAATCATGTTTGCTTAATAAATGTTGTAGATGAGACCCATGACCCATCAGGTGGGTTCTTTCTAGATGTCGACGATGCCGAATAGCTGGTGTCCCAGCTACGACCTATGCCCTGTGGCGGGCTGTAGATAGTCAGGCCATGTGCCTTTTTACCCTTTCATCTGTCTGTACTCAGACAGCTTATGCTTCTGCTTGGTTTGTATGAACTTGTTTGTATGACTTGAGTGTCGGGTCATGTGACCCCTATGTATAAGAACATATTATGCAAGGCTCGTCTAAGCCTCTTAAATAAAAGTTGTTGTATGGTTATGTTGTGATGCCATGGTTGTATCTATGCATATCAGGCATGCCGTGCGTACCTGTGACGTGCAACGGTATGTATGGGATCCGATACCTAGTTGTGTGCCTTTAGTAGTACTCTTTCTGGGAAACTGCCTCTTTGTGCTTCCACCAAGCCATGGTAGCTTGCTACTGCTTCGGACACATTGATTGACCGGCATGTATCCTTCTTTGCTACTGTGTCTGTCCCCTCGGGGAAATGTCTCATAGTGTAATGGAGTCCCTGTAGCCTGCTACGACTCGTCTACGTGCAGTGATGGCATTTATGTCTAATGGCGTAATGGAGTCCTTGTAGCTTACTATGACTCGTCTACACACGCTTGAGGCCGACACCTGCATTGCTAGGTTACGTATGCCTGTTTCCATATGGATGTGCCACTTGGGTTCTATGACTAGTCATGTCAGCCCGCGTTCTCTGTCGTTTGATTGCCAACGACATGTTCACATACGTGAGCTAAAAGACGCAAACGGTCCCGGCTAAGGTAAGGCTGCAGCCGTGGAACTTACCCTGCGTGAGGCCGCAAAGTGATGTGATATGTTACAGTCTGGATTCATATGACTTAGGATCGGGGTCCCGACAAGGACCCTACCCTAGGTACATATCCTCATCATTAGCCCCCGAATGGATCAGGGTTCGAGTGGTGAAGGGGGTACTGATGCCAGTTCAGAACAAGGCACCGAATCTTCTGAATGATATTCGAGGCTTCAACGAAAATTGCGTCGACTGAACTCTTCGTCATTCGCCCGGATCGATTGAGTCTTGAAAGTGTCCGAGTGAATGTTTAATGTCAATTTTGTTTCGAGTGATCTGAAGGGATCTTTTGAGGTGACGGGTCGGTCTGTTAGGCCCGGATCTTGTGGGATAAAAAAATTTGGGAAGTGCACGCGTCTATGATGATGACGCCACGACCGGAGTGAATGGGAGCATGACGCCTCGATTCTCGTGCCGCTCATTTCACCACGTACAGGGCGCCGTCTGCGGTTGGGGATATGCAGGGATCTCACATGCCCACATATCAGTGAGGCGGTCGATGTGGTATAAATCATTAGGCACCGCGGTTTGCACAGTACTTTTCCGCAAATCCCCTCTCTTCCTCCGCCTCCTCTCTCTCCAGCGCACCGCTCCGCTTTGCTCCGACAAGCTTCGCCACCGCGATGATGAAGGGAGCAACCGAGAAGCTGGAGCGCGCCAAGAAGGGGGCTGCGAAGGGCAAGGCCAAGAAGCCCTCGACCGCCCGGTTTACCGCGCCAGCGGGGTGGATCCAGTGGTACTTTCTCCCATCGACAGTCATTGCCGTAGAAGTCCAGAACCTCATTGTCGATGGGCTCGTGGCAGACGGCTCTTGGAGGCTGTCGAAGGGAGAGCGTGAGTCGGAGCCGCGTGAGGGGAGCGGGTTCTTCTCCTCTCCCATGTCGAAAGAGGTTTCTTCATGCCCCCCCATCCATTCTTTAGAGGGTTTTTGTTCTTCGGGGCTCAAATCCATAACTTTCCGCCGAATGCCATTTCCTACTTGTCTGCTTTCATCACTCTGTGCAAGTGCTTCTTCGGCTGCCCTCCCCACTGGGGTCTGTTCAAGCACATTTTCACCATCAGATCTCAGTCGATGAAAAAGGCCAACCCTGAGGATAACAAAACTCATGTAGTCTAGCTGTGCGGGGGTTTAGGAATCCAAAAGAGAACTCGGAGTTCTTTACCTTCTATGACTTTTCCCGAATCTGTTAGAGGTTGGCAGTCGATGTGGTTTTATTGCAAAGATATAGCTTCTCCCAATACATTGACTGGCCTTTCCCCTTTCGCATCAGATCGTACTATGTCCCCAAGTCCCTAAAAGTGTCAGAAGGAGAAAAAGTCCAAGTGGGAATCTTGGTGGACGCCGTAGTGAAACTTATCCGTGGCAGAGTGACTAGTATGGATCTCCTGGAGACATTCCTCAGTCGATGAATCCAGCCGCTTTAGGCCAGGGACCACACTATGTGGCATTATGCAGGGCCCGGAGACTCGACCCGGACACACCCAGAAGAGGTTTCACAAGCAACTGTTGAGCAGTGGCTTCTCATTATCACTGGAGCTCGTGACAATTCCTTGGGAGCCAAGAGGATCCAACCCTACTCAACTTAGAATCCGCCAAAGAATCTGGTAAATTTCACCTTGTCGACTGGCACACTATGTTGTTGAGTGGTTGATTGATTTGTTGACTGACTTCATTGTTTGAACCATGCAGGAGTGGACGCACATGTACTCGCCCGTAGCCAACGGGAACCAGCCTGAAGACGGTGGGGAAAGCGAGGGTGGTAGCGTGGACGTCAACTACTCTTGCAACAGTGAAGATGAATATGAAGACTCGGGTGAGAACGAGGAGGAAGTTGAGTCACCTCCACGCATCGAACACCGCTCCAAGTCCTATCAGGACCCTGCAACCGCTGCGGGCAAGGCCCCGTCTCCGAGTGAAAGGAACCCGAAGTGGAACCGACCCTCGACTGTCGAGTCGAGTGAACGATCGGCGAAGCATCCCAAGCCCAACATAGTAAAACCTCGCAAAGCTCTGCCCTGCATGAAGATGGTTGTGCTTGTCGTCTCGACGTAAGTGTTTACTTTCATCTTTCTCTGTCTATTGTGACTTCGAATTCTTGTTGACCGAGTGGCATTTGATCTACCAGAGCCGCTACCTCAGTGACGTCGCCTCCATGAGACGGAGAGGAGAAAATGGATGTAGATACTGCTGACGCGGCCACTTACAACAGAGGTAAACAAATCTTTACCCGGTTCTGTTACTCGAATGAGATTTGTCGATTGCAAGAGTTAACATTGCCGCTTGATATTTGCAGAAATCATTCTACTGGAAGATGATTAGGAACAACCTCGGGGTATGAGAGGAGAAGTTGAGACCTTAAGCACCCCACGCGTACGCACCTGAAGAACTCCGTCAGCATAGACGCCTCAGCGGTCAACTGCTGGATCCTCCCAAGGGATAGGAGAATTGACATGGGTCAGAACCGAACTCGCAGTACTGCTGTCGAGCGCTCCACTAGCTGTTTCAACTATCGTGACGTCAACTCCAACCGGACCACTTCAAACTACCCCAACTATCCCCGCCGTAGTGTCGATACCAATGATGACTGCCTTTCCTCTCCATCGTGTCCCAGAAGACCAGACCGGAGCCGCGAAGGAAGCCATGATCCAGGCAGAATAGATGATGCTACACACCAAGGACGCGTATGAGGCCAACAAGTTGGCTTACTATGCCAGCACAGCGCTTCGCACCAATGTTCGAGTAAGTTCGATTGTATGTGTATTTCCTATTGAACTCCAATATTCTTTGATTGTACACCCACTTTTCCACTTGTAGGATAATTGTAGGTGCTCCACTCAAATAGATCAGGTCATATACCACTAGATTTTGGTCCAGTGGGGGCACGCTGAGTGCACCCACTGGGTGTAGTCCCCGAGACCGTTGTCGAGTGCTTGCACTTGCAGGGGTCTTAGAGCTTGTCGTATGCGGAATACGTTTGCCATTCGACATGTTGAGTGGACTTCTTCCCTTGCCTGCACCACTCGAAAGCTTCCTTATAGGTTTCATGGATGTTATTTTCATCAACCATGATATGATGCTACTCCAAGGGTGCATAGTGGGGTGGCGGGTCACTCGACAGATCAAGTGATAGATGGTCCAGTGGGGGCACTCTGAGTGCACCCACTGGGTGCAGTCCCCGAGACCGCTGTTGAGTGCTTGCACCAGCAGGGGTCTTAGAAGAGACGATATTCATATGCTTGCGCATGTTTTTGTTTTTATTTTCTGCCACTCGACAGATCGAGAGTTAGCAGATCCAGTGGGGGCACGCTGAGTGCACCCACTTGGTGTAGTCCCTGAGACCGCCATCGAGTGCTTGCACTGGCGGGGGTCTGATAGAGAACATCGTATGCTCGAACAGGGCAGACCTTGCCGAGTGTTTTAAGGAGCCAGTGGGGGCATGCTGAGTACACCCAATGGGTGTAGTCCCTGAGGCTACTGTTGATCGTAGAGATGAGCATTAGTCTTAAGAACTTGAACTCGGGATTTTTGTTATACACGGAGTATGCTTACCACTCGACATGTCGAGTGGACTTTTTTGCCTTAGTTATCCCACACCGAAGCTACCTTGTAGGTTTCATGGACATCATTTCATCAACCATGATATGACACTACTTTAAAGGTGCGGAGTGGGGTGGCGGGTCACTCAACAGGTCGAGTGTTAACAGGTCCAGTGGGGGCACTCTGAGTGCACCCACTAGGTGTACTCCCCGAGACCATTGTGGAGTGCTTGCATTGGCGGGGGTCTGATAGAGACCATCTTGAACATAGGGTTCTTTACGTACACGGACTATGTACGCCATCCAGTCGACTGTTCTTGACCTTCTGCATTCGGGAGTGGAGGTGTTTCCTGTCGACTGAATTTTTTCTTTGTTGATTTCAGAGGGCTTTTGAACTTGGCGCGCAGTACAAGGACCTCAAGGAGGAAAGGAACCAGCTGTGAGTGGACTTGGAGGTCTCCAACAGCAGTTTGGAGCATGTGTGGACTGAACTGAAAACTCCGGGAGGTAACTTCTGTCAACCCAATGCATTCTTATCCTCATTTTCCATGCTTTGAACCGAGTGCTTTCGCTCGAACAGACTTACGCAATGAAAATCGTCGACTCCAAGCACGACTCAACAATGTTATTTCTTTAGATACCATGAAGAAGGCGCTGGAGGACAAAGACAAGGCGCTTGCTGATGCTCAATGGGTGGCAAGGGAGAAGACTGAAGCTGCTGAGAAGAAACTGGCCGCTGCCAAGAAGATGAAGGAAGAAAATTCCAAGCTGAAGGAGGAATGGGGAGAGTTCATCGAGAGGACTGAGCAGCTGACCAAGAGGAGCAACGACTTGGAGAAGCACTTGGGAGAGTTCACGAGGAAGATGTACATCATGCTCAATAGTAACCATCTTTGTCAATTGAATTTCATTAACTTTTGTTGACTGCATTTCATTGAACCTCCTCCCATTCCTCCTTCCCAACAGAATTCTGCCAAGACTTCGAAAAGGAGACTGATGAAATCGAGCCCAATCTGGATCCCACCAAGTCACCTGTTGGTGATGCAGTGGCCATGAACATGCTCCGGCTCAACGTTAGATTCCAGGGCATCCAAGCATATATCCTCTGACTAAAAGCTGCGATGGAGAAGATTGACAAGGAGCTGTGGCCCAAAGATACCCTCCAGATTGATCTTGCATCCATGATGGCACGCCTTAATGATCTTCTTAGTCGAGTGCAGGCTTGGAAGAAGTCAGCCGCCCGCTACGAAGCCGACGTGGCACTCTCCCTTGTTAGAGTCCATTACAAGGAGGCAAGGGAGGACAAGTTGAAGGAGCTCCGAGTGATGAACACGAAGAAGCTTTAGTTTGAAAATTTCATGGACACCTTCATTGACGCAGCCATGAGGATCGCAGATGGGATCGACTTGGACACATTTGTCGACCCAGCAAGCCCGTCGGGTGCTTGAAAAACTTGATTCATGAGAAAAAAAACTTTATTTGCCTCGGTATGCCGAGTGGAATTGTACCAGCTTTAAAACTTCATTCAGGCCTTAAGCGTAAGCACGTTTGCTTGCTCACGAAACATTTATCCGCGATGGAACCTTTGAATTTATCTGCATTTGGCTTTCAATCATTTGTTGGACTGAATCTGCTTTTGACTTAGGCAAAAGTTGGTTCGCAGCTAAGCCCCCGAGTGTGGGATTGCCCACCACTCGGCAAAGTTTTGAACTTAACCGAAATTTGGTTTGCATATAAGTTGTCGAGTGAGTATATAGTAAACCACTCAAAATTTATTTTTTCTTCGGCGAAAGATGGTTCGCAGCTAAGCCCCCGAGTGTGAGGATTGCTCAACACTCGGAGCAGTTTTGAACTTAGGCAAAGACTGGCTCGCAGCTAAGCCATCGAGTGAATGGATTGCTATCCACTTGGCAAGGTTTTTAACTTAGGCGAAAGCATGTTCGTGGCTAAGCCCCCGAGTGTGAGGATTGCTCAACACTCGGAGTAGTTTTGAACTTAGGCAAAGACTGGTTCGCATGTAAGCCCCCGAGTGAATGGACCGCTATCCACTCGGTAGAGTTTATAACTTAGGCGAAAGCGTGTTCACGGCTAAGCCCCCGAGTGTGTGGATTTCTCAACACCCGGATTAGTTTTGACCTTAGGCGAAGACTGGTTCGCAGCTAAGCCTCCGAGATTGAGGATTGCTCAACACTTGGAATAGTTTTGAACTTAGGCGAAGACTGGTTCACAGCTAAGTCGTCGAGTGAATGGACTGCTATCCACTTGGCAGGGTTTTAACTTAGGCAAAAGCATGTTCGCAGCTAAGCCTCCGAGAGTGAGGATTGCTCAACACTCGGAGAGGTCCCAAGTGATAAATTACTTGATCGGAATCGATGAAAAGACTGTGGAAGTCAAACTTGCATATATGACATGATCTGAAATACTTTTATTACATCAAAACCACTTTGTTCTTATGTATAGAAACGTCGGAGAAAATATGCATTCCAGGCTCACGGCTCGTCAATCTGCTTCTTGAGGTTGTACAGGTGATAAGCTCCATTTTTCAACACCTTGGTGATGACAAAGGGACCTTCCCACGCAGGAGCGAGCTTGTGGGGTCACTGTTGATCCACTCGGTGCACCACATCTCCCTCATGAAACGATCGACTCTTAACATTTTTCGCATGGAAGCGTCACAGATCTTGCTAGTAAGTTGCAATCCGGATCAGAGCCATCTCTCGCTCTTCCTCCAGGAGGTCCACGCCATCCTGTCTTGCCTTCTTAGCTTCAGCTTTGGAGTAAAGGTCCACTCGGGCAGAGTTGTGAAACAAATCACTCGGCAGGACAGCTTCGGATCCATAGACCAGGAAAAAGGGAGTTCGTCCTGTCGACCGATTAGGTGTTGTTCTTAAGCCCCATAAAACCGATGGCAACTCTGACACCCAGGCTCTGGCAGCATGTTCTAGGTCACGCATGAGATGAGGCTTTAGACCTTGCAGGATGAGGCCGTTCGCTCGCTCGACTTGGCCATTGGTTTGAGGGTGTGCAACGGATGCATAATCCACCCGAGTGTCTTGGGAGGTACATAAGTGTCTGAATTCTTCCGAGTCAAAGTCAAAGTTGGTGCCATTATACGTGATGATGCTATGGGGAACCCCATACCAGAAGATTATTTCCCTCATGAATGTGACAGCCGTACGAGAGTTCAATTTCTTTATCAGCTTGGCCTCAATCCACTTTGTAAATTTGTCGACTTCAACCAGCAAATGAGTGAATCCACTCTTTCCAGTCCTCAAGGGACTAGCCATATCCAGACCCCAGACAGCAAACAGCCAGGCGAGTGGGATTGTCTTCAGAGCAGACGCAGGCTTGTGAGATAAATTTTCATAGAACTGGCATCCTTCAAAGTGATCGACAATGTCCTTGGCCATCTCATTAGCACGTGGCCAGAAGAAACCAGCTCGGTAGGCTTTAGCGACGATTGTTCGTGACGATGCATGATGGCCGCAAGTTCCCGAGTGGATTTGATCTAGGATCATTCGACCTTCTTCAGGCGAAATGCATCGTTGCGTCACGCCGGTCACGCTTTCTCTGAACAGCTGATCTCCGAGCACAGTAAAAGCTTTCGACATGCGCACGATCTGTCATGCTTCAGTCTCGTCTTCAGGGAGTTCTTGTTTAAGGATATATGCAATATAGGGCGTTGTCCAGTCGGGAATGACGACCAGAACCTCCATGACTAAATCAATAACTGCAGGGACATCGACTTCAGTTGGATCGGTGGATCTCATAGCTTGTGGGGGCTCTTCGGTGAAAGGATCTTCCTGAACCGAAGGACTGTGGAGATGTTCTAAAAACACATTGCTGGGGATATGCCGTCGAGTGGATCCAATCTTTGCCTGCTCATCAGCCGCTTGATTCTTCACTCGGGGAACATGATGAAGTTCCAGACCTTTGAATTTCTTCTCGAGCTTTCTAACAGCACTGCAGTATCCAGTCGTAGCGGGGTTTTGAACGTCCCACTCTTTCATTACTTGATTGAGCACCAAATCTGAGTCGCCATAAACCATCAGGCGCTTGACGCCGAGTGAGATAGACATGCGCTACCCATATAAAAGTGCTTCATATTCTGCTTCATTATTGGAGGAATCGAAGTGGATCTGCAAGATATAACTGAGATTGTCGCCTTTCGGAGATACCAAGACAATGCCTGCACCAGACCCATTCAACATTTTAGAGTCATTGAAGAACATGGTCCAGTGTGGCAAGTGAACTTGGATTGGTTGTTGCTGTTCAATCCAATTGGCCATAAAATATGCAAGTGCATGAGACTTAATCGCATTCTTCGCTTCAAACTTGATGTCAAAGTATAGGAGTTCGATTGCCCACTTAGCCACTCGACCAGTTGCGTCCCAATTGTTGAGAATCTCAAATAACAGAGCATCACTGACGACTGAAATTGAGTGGTCTTGAAAATAATGTGCTACCTTCTTTGATGATAGATAAATGCCATAGACAAGCTTCTGGTAATGTGGGTATCTCTGCTTCGAAGGGGTTAACACTTCAGAAATATAGTATACTGGGTGTTGAACTTTGTAGGCCTTGCCTTCCTCTTCCCGCTCGACAGTCAGAACTATATTGACGACCTAATCGGTGGCTGCGATGTACAGGAGCAAAGGCTCTTTGCTGCGCGGAGCAGTGAGCACCGGCTGGGTGGAAAGCAAGGCTCTGAGCTCGATAAATACTACTTCAGCTTCAGGAGTCCACTCGAACGTGTCAGACTTCTTCATCAGTCAGTATAGAGGCAATGCCTTCTCACCAAGACGAGAAATGAATTGACTCAATGCCGCCAAGCAACCTGTGAGCTTCTGACCATCGTGCACTCGCACGGGACTTTTCATTCGGGTAATGGTGCTGATTTTCTCAGGGTTGACGTTGATCCCTCGCTCGAAAACAAGGAAACCAAGTAACTTGCCGCCAGGGACACCGAAAGTACACTTAGCCGGATTCAGCTTTATATCGTACCTCCTCAGATTGGCGAATGTTTCGGCCAAGTCAGCCAGCCGTTTAAAACCTTTGTGGTACTTAACAACGATATCATCCATGTACGCCTCAACATTCCGAGGGATCTAGTCGAGTAAACAGTTTTGAATCATGTGCATGAAAGTAGCGTTAGCATTCTTCAAACCAAATGGCATAGTGATGTAGCAAAAACACCCGAATGGGGTGATGAAGGCTGTTTTTATTGCATCCAGGCCAAACAGACGGATCTGATGGTAACCAGAGTAAGCATCCAAAAATGACAAATGCTCGCACCCAACAGTCGAGTCAAAAATCTGATCTATGCGGGGGAGCCGAAAATGATCTTTTGGGCAGGCTCGATTGATATGCTTGAAGTCGATACACACGTGTAGTGACTTGTCCTTCTTGGGAACTATGACAACATTAGAGAGCCACATGGAGTGGTAAATCTTCCGAATGAACTTGGCTTGCAAGAGACGAGCCACCTCTTCATCGATTGCTTTCCGCTTCTCTACCACCGATCGACGCAAATGCTCCTTGACCGGTTTGTCCTTCGGGTCAACTCTCAGTAGGTGCTTAGTCAGCTCCCTGGGAACCCCTGGCATGTCAGCAGGCTTCCATACGAAGATGTGCCAGTTCTCACGGATGAACTAGATGAGCTCGGCTTCCTATTTGCTATCGAGTGTTGACGATATATTGGTCGGCGCGGTTGTTGAATCTGTCGGGTGAATGTGTACTTTCTTCACTTCCCCTGCCGACTAAAATGCTAACTCGGAAAGCAAGCTTCTTAGCGCGCAGAAAATCAGCACGGTCAGAACTCTTCCTGTATTCTTCCGGCTCGACCATAGCATCTGATGATCGGCGATTTTGGAGCTCTGCTGGAGGCACTCCTTAGCTCGTTGTCGGCTGCCGGTGACCGTGATCACACCTTTGGGCCCTGGCATCTTCAACTTGAGATACACGTATCATGGACAGGCCATGAAACCAGCATATGCGGGCCGACTGTTGGGTTCTACCGTAGGTGCATCGCATGCAAATTAAAATTTTCCTATGCGCAGAACATCCAAGAACATGCTACGCAGATGGATCACAGATGGTTACCACTAGACGCGCAATGTTGTGTAGCGGAAGTAGAGTTGGGGCAGCGCGTTCCTATGGTTGGTCTCCTCCTCGTCCAATCTCCCTCGAACAACCGTTCTGATCTCCCTCGAACAGCCGGTTGCCGGATCCCATGTACAGGTTCGCCGGAGCGGTGGAAGTGCACCTCCTCTAACGGTATCCACGCGTGTAGGAGGAACACCCGTGCGGCGGACTGCTAGGTCCGATCACACGGTCGGAGGCAGCGAGTGGAGGTGGCTATTCGCAACACATGCAAACCCTAATGATGGTGCCAAAGCGATCAATCGGATAGGTGTGCCACACCACTATATATAGGCATCCGGTGTGGGCTCAACTCTTGGGGCTCGCACAGATCCTAAAGCCCACGTGTTCCTTCCCTTAATCGCGCGACCCTTTAGGTTCTCGTCCACTTGGTCGCAAGTCAGATGACATCCGACTCGACCGGTCGGTAGCGGCCTCTAGCAAGATGTGCCGACTCCAAGTGTCTGATGAAGCTGGTTAGGCGAACCTATACTTTACACTTCTGTTCCCTTTGCCACACGATATATGTTGTCGTGCACAAGGCGATATGGTCATCCTTGTTGCAGCACGACCTCTTTCTTGTTTCGGTGAATCCGACCAACACTTCAGATTATCTCATAATCCTCACCGCATGGCCATGCTAATCCAGGTCGGATCACCCGAGGGGGCCCAAAGTATATCTCTCCTGGTAGGAGGGGCAAATCCCATCTTGCTCGAGCATGTCTCGCAGCATGGGTCTAGACAAGCCCGAAACCTACCTTTGTAACTACCTAGTCACGGAGTAGCATTTGGTCGGCCCAAAGAAAGTTTGTCACCATCCCGAGTATATGCGCCAGCTCAGGTCTTAGGACATAGAACGTATGTTGTACTAGAGACTCACAGATGACCTATCATTGCATCTCATAGTTGGGTCTGTCCAACTCAGACCTTATCTCAACTCGGATCCGACTATGTTGAATCCGACCAGACCTTTCTGAGTCCATATTATTCGGCTAGCATCCAATGCTACATGGTCAGTGAGACCGGACCATCCACCGTGTCATATGCTAGTCTAACTGGCTGCGCGTCCACACAACCCTTTCAACTATGGATCATTTAGGACAGTCATCATACAATGCATAGTCTCACAAACAAGTCACATACTTGTTAATACACATCAATGATAATGTCCAAGGACTATATTTATTCATAAACACATAGGAAACATCATCATACACGATTTCCTCTTTGGCATATCTCCAACAGTCTCCCACTTGCACTAGAGTCATTCGAATAGACATCGAATGCCCATAGCTCTAACGTGCCCCTCATGCTTGGGTTGTGGAAGCAGCTTAGTTAACGGATCTGCAACATTTCCATCTGTGTGAATCTTGCATAAATTGGTATCACCTTTGTCTATGAGCTTTCGTATCAAGTGATATTTTCGGTCTATGTGCCTGGTCTTGTGGTCTTGTTTTGTCTCCTTGGCCTGTGCGATGGCACCTGAATTATCACAATAAAGGTCCAACGGTTTTGACCAGCCCGGGAACACACCAACATCTTCCAGGAACTTCTGAATCCAAACACCTTCCTTTGCGGCTTCACAAGCCGCAATGTATTCGGCCTCTGTTGTGGAGTCGGCCACCGTATCTTGCTTGGAACTCGTCCAGCTCACTGCTCCTCCATTCATGACATACACAAATCTAGTTTGCGATCAACAATCATCCCTATCGGTTTGGAAACTAGAATCAGTGTAACCCTTTACGCAGAGCTCCTCCTCACCTCCATAAACTAGGAACATCTCTTTAGCCCTTTTCAGGTACTTCAAGATAGTTTTCACCGCTACCTAGTGACTCTCCCCTGACTCGGCCTAGTATCTGCTTGTTAAGCTTATTGCATAGGCAACATCAGGCTGTGTACATAGCACGACATACATGATGGATCCAATTGCCGAGGCATATGCATCCTACTCATCCGGTTTTGCTCATCAGAAGTCATAGGACTCTGAGTCTTGCTTAGCCTTATACCATGTGAGACGGGAAAGAACCCTTTCTTGGCCTCACTCATGTTGAACTTTTTCAACACTTTGTCTATGTACATGCTTTGGCTTAAGCCGAGAAACCTCCTTGATCTATCTCTATAGATCTTGATGCCTAAAATGTACACTGCCTCTCCAAGGTCTTTCATCGAAAACTTGCCATTCAATGACTCCTTGACTAAGTTTAGCATTGAAACATCATTTCCGATCAGCAGTATGTCATCCACATACAAGATCAAAAATACTACCGAGCTCCCACTAGACTTCTTGTATAAACAATAGTCCTCTTCGTTCTTGATGAAACCAAGGTCAACGATGACTTCATCAAAACGAGTGTTCCAACTCCGAGCTGCTTGCCTCAATCCATAAATGGATCTCTTGAGCTTGCATATTTTACCAGTGTTAGTTGGTTCGACAAAACCTTCGGGTTGTATCATGTATACATCCTCTTTTAAATTTCCATGAAGGAAAGCCATTTTGACATCCATTTGCCATATCTCATAATCGAAATATGCATCTATAGCTAGTATGATCCTCACCGACTTTAGCATCACTACTGGCAAGTAGGTCTCGTCGTAGTCAATTCCTTGAACTTGTCCATAACCTTTAGCGACAAGCCGAGCTTTGTGGATCTGAACATTTCCATCCACATCAGTTTTCTTCTTAAAGACCCATTTGCAACCAACGGCAACTACACCAGGTGGCGGATCAACCAAATCCCAGACTTAATTCTCATCCATGGACATTAACTCGGATCTCATGGCCTCTAGCCATGCCTCGGAATATGGGCTCACCATTGCTTCCGCATAGGTGGCCGACTCGTCGCTTTCTAGCAACAAAACGTCGCGCACTCTGCGCAATCTTTCCGACCTCCGTGGCTCCGGTGCCGACTCCACTACAGGTTCTATGACCGACTCCGGCATGATCTCATCACCAACCGAGTCGTCCCCGAGTGGCTCTCGAATTTCTTCGAGTCACACCGTTCTCCCACTGGCCTCCCGACTGAGAAACTCTTTCTCTAGGAAAACCCCGTTCCGAGTAACAAACACTTTGTTCTCTGCTCGGTTGTAGAAGTTGTATCCCAAGGTTTCCCTCGGATATCCCACGAATATGCATTTATCTGACTTGGGTGTAAGCTTGTCCGACATGAGTCACTTGACAAATGCTTCACAACCCCAAATCTTTAGAAAAGACAAACTAGGAGTCTGCCCAGTCCACATCTCATGTGGTGTCTTGTCTATGGATTTAGATGGTACCCTATTAAGTGTGAAAGCTGCAGTTTCTAGAGCGTATCCCCAGAATGACAAGGGTAAATCCGATTTGCTCATCATCGACCAGACCATGTCCAACAAGGTTCGATTTCTTCGTTCTGACACACCGTTTCTTTGCGGCGTACCCGGAGGTGTGATCTGAGGTACTATACCTCAGCTTTTTAGATGATTATCAAACTCCTGGCTGACCATAGAAGTTTTATCGTCTTGCCGAGATGATTTTCAATCTCGTTCTAAAACTCTTTGAACTTTTCAAAAGTTCCTGACTTGTGCCTCATCAAATAGATATATCCATATCTACTCAAGTCATCGGGAAAAGCCACGAAGCACTAATAGCCATGTCTGGCCATTGTGCTCATTGGACCACACACATCACTGTGTATAAGCTCCAACAGCTCGGACACCCTCTCACAACTCTTTCCAAAAGGAGACTTAGTCATTTTGCCTAGCAAGCATGATTCGCATGTCTTGAATGACCCGAAGTCGCACGAAGTTAGGAGTCCATCATCACGGAGCTTCTTCATGCGTTTGAGACTAATGTATCCAAGCCGGCAATGCCAGACGTATGTCGGATTTATCTCATTAGGCTTATGCCTCTTGACATTCGCATTATAGACTGGTTCTGGTTCTAGATTTAAAATAAATAACCCATCTACTATGGGTGCATAGCCATGGAACATTCCCTTCAAATAAAATGAATAGCCATTGTCCTTTATATTGAATTCATACCCTTGACACAACAAACATGAGGTAGAAATAATGTTCCGACTAAGTGTAGGAATGTAATAACAATTATTCAATTCCAAAATAAATCCAGAAGGAAGCTTGAGCTGCATCGTGTCGACCTCCAATGCAGCAACTCTTGCTTTGTTATCGACCCTGATGTCTATCTCCCCTTGTGCCACACGCCTAGTTCTTACCAGCCCCTGCATCGAGTTGCAAATCTGAACAACTGGTCCAGTATCAAATACCAAAGAGCTACTAGGTATGTCAGCAAGGTAAATGTCTATAACATATGTAACAAGTACCTTTGCCTGAGAAGCATCTTCGGCCTTCTTGCCGTCCTCAGCAAGCCAGTTGGTCCAGTTCCTCTTCAAGTGACGAGCTTCATTGGAGTGAAAGCAAATGGTCTTTGAGTTCGGTCCGGACTTTGGCTCGGCAGCGGAGACAGTGTGCCCTTTGCCTTACCCTTTTTCTTGGACCAACTCTTCTTGAACTTAGCCGAGTTCTACACCATCAACACTTGATGCGTGCCTTTCTTAATATCTTGCTCTGCCACCTTGAGCATCCCATGCAATTCAGTGAGCTTATTATCCATGCCATGCATATGATAGTTTGAGACGAACGTCCATATCTAGGTGGAAGAGAACCCAAAATTACATACGTGGACAGCTCGTCCCCAAGTGGGAAGCCTAAGCGATCCAAAGCTTGCACATAGCCGATCATCTTGATCACAAGTGGGCTCAGTGGATCACCATCCTTCAGCTTACAATCCGTCAAGGACTGCCAGACGTTGAACCTTTCGGTCCTAGCCTGCACCTGAAACATGCTCTTCAAACTCTCGATCATATCGAAAGCCTGAATGTTTTTGAAATGCTGTTGCAAATCGGGCTCCATACAAGCTAGCATGAGGCAGCTGATCTCGTTTGATTCATCAACGAGTTTATGGTGGGCATTCTTGGTTTTTGCATTAGCATTCTCGGCAGGTTCTTCTAGAACTGGATCCTCTAGAACATGTTCCTTTTTATCGTGCTTGAGAACAATTATCAGATTTCTATACTAGGTGCTAAAGTTTGTTCCATTCAGTTTATCCTTTTCCAGAATTGATTTCAATGCAAAGTTGGGTTAAGCAGGTGGTGCCATTGATCTACAACAGAAAATATGCAATCACTAAGCAATGTGTTTATGTAGAGTAATTCAAGCCTTCAATTGAACTACTCCCACTGAAGTCAACATCCCTCCGCAAACTCTCAGTGATTCAGGACCCGTCTAGCATGAGACAACATGCCTATTCGGTAAGCAACTCCTTGCTAATCGTATCTCTATACGAATCATGTCGGTTGGGTAGGTATCTCATACCCCGGCTCCCAACCTTCTCTTCCACAAGGCCCAAAACCGTAATGATAGCCTCGTCAAGTTAACCTGATGTAGTGTATTTCCGTGTCCGACACAAACCCTCCAGTTCAAGGACACCTAGTAGCACCTCAATTTTATGAGCCCACTACCAGACGTACTTGACGTGCGAAGGTGCAACATCCGAAATGGCAATATGCTTGATATTAATAAGGGATCTTTCTACCATACTAACATGCATAGAAACAAGAAGACATATCAATCACATATAAACATAAATATGTGAAATAGTATGGCTCCTTCATGGGTGTCCTTCCATGGCCGGCTCCTACTCCGATGACCAAGGCGCAACTCCAAATTGTCCGTCTCACCAGGACGCCAAAGCCTCGAACTTGATCTCTGTCCTCCAACTACTACAACTAGTAATGAATTTATAGAGAATCACAAGTCAACACGCAGGTCGTTATACAATATAATGACAGCACTTTGGCTCCTGCCGGCTGACAATCATGAGACGCAGGTCATGTTAAATTACACACGTGCGACACATAGATATGAGCCATACTATTCACATCAAACCTGCAAAACAAACTTATGCGTAGAATCGCATTCTACCAGTTTGTGTGATTGTGTATGAAATACATTTTTGCAAAACACAGATCGCATCTGCACTCCGATCATGCCGAATTTTCTGATATGACCAATCTCATCGATCATCGCGAACCCAATTCGGATTTACTTTTCACGGTTAACCCCGATGGCAGATACCGAGCGGTAGGTGTAGGTTGTGTCACGACCTCATCGATTCCGATTGACAGAAAACATAGCCTCAATGATCCCGATATGCAGTTGATCTCATCAACCGTGCACATAGCCGATCTCATGAATGACGACAGATCACATCCGCCACCGCCACATATCACATATGCTACCGATCTGAATCCAAAACCTATAGCAGAGGCTCTAATAGCACTCTTTGGCTCTACCGTAGGTGCATTGCATGCAAATTAAAATTTTCCTATGCGCAGAACATCCAAGAACATGCTACGGAGATGGATCACAGATTGTTACCACTAGACGCGCAATGCCATGCAGTGGAAGTAGAGTTGGGGCAGCGTATTGATGTGGTCCGTCTCCTCCTCGTCCGATCTCCCTCAAACAACCGCTCCGATCTCCCTCAAACATCCAGTCGCCGGATCCCATGTACAGGTTCCGGGAATGGCGCAAGTGCATCCTCACGTGCAGGAGGAACACCCGTGTGGTGGGCTACGAGGTCCGATCACACGGTCGGCGGCGGCGAGTGGAGGTGGCTATTCGCAACACATGCAAACCCTAGTGACGGCGCCGAAGCGATCAATCAGATGGTTGTGCCGCACCTCCACTATATATAGGCATCCGGCGCGGGCTCAACTCTTGGGCCTCGCACGGATCCTAAAGCCCACGTGTTTCTTCCCTTAATCGCGTGACCCTTTAGGTTCTCGTCCACTTGGTCGCGAGTCAGATGACATCTGACTCGACCGGTCGATGGCGGCCTCTAGCAAGACATGCTTACTCCAAGTGTCCGATGAAGCTGGTTAGTCGAACCTGTACTTCACACTTCTATTCCCTTTGCCACACGATATATGTTGTTGTGCACAAGGGGATATCGTCATCCTTGTTGCAGCACGACCTCTTTCTCGTTTCGGTGAATCCGACCAACACTTCGGATTATCTCATAATCCTCATCGCATGGCTAAGCTAATCTAGGTCAGATCACCCGAGGGGGCCTAGAGTATATCTCTCCTGGTAGGAGGGGCAAATCCCATCTTGCTCGACCATGTCTCGCAGCATGGGTTTGGACAAGCCCGAAACCTACCTTTGTAACTACCCAGTCATGGAGTAGCGTTTGGTCAGCCCAAAGCAAGTATGTCACCATCCCGAGTACATGCGCCAGCTCAGGTCTTAGGACATAGAATGTATGTTCTAGTAGAGACTCACAGATGACCTATCGCTGCGTCTCATAGTTGGGTCTGTCCAACTTAGACCTTATCTCGACTCGGATCCGACTATGTCGAATCCAACCAGACCTTTCCGAGTCCATATTATTCGGCTAGCATCCAATGCTACATAGTCAGTGAGACCGGACCATCCACCATGTCATATGCTAGTCTAACTGGCTGCGCGTCCACACAACCCTTTCAACTATGGATCATTTAGGACAGTCATCATACAATGCATAGTCTCACAAACAAGTCACATATTTGTTAATACACATCAATGATAATGTCCAAGGACTATCTTTATTCATAAACACATAGGAAATATCACAATACATGATTGCCTCTAGGGCATATCTCCAACACTGACCCAGTATGGCATGATATGCGCTCTGGAAATCTATGACTTCAAACGTCAACTTTTCCTTTCGAAAATTTCTATCTGTTCTGAATGTCACATCCAATGCAATCTAGCCGAGTGACTTGGCCTTCTTCCCTGGGATGACCCCATGAACTTGCCTGTTGCTCTTACCGAGTCAGGACATCGGAATGCCCATCCCTTTAAGCATATCTACGTAAGGGATGTTCAGGCCGCTACCAACGTCCATGAGGACCTTGCGGAGTCGAGTGCCTCCCACAACTAGATCGACTACCAAAGCCTGTCGACCGGGAGTGGACACATGAGAGGCATTATCCGACTGATCAAATGTGATGGCAGACTGAGACCACTTGAGGTAGGTGGGGCTTGTAGGCACAGCCATGTTGGCCTCCCTGTTTATGACCTTCAATCGACTCTTGCTTTCAATGTCAGCAAAAATCATTAGTGTTGCAGTGACATCAGGAAACGTTTCTCTATCTTCATCATCCTTCTCAGGAGTCTTCTCACTCGACGGAGTCTCTTTGAACTGCTCAATCAACAGTCGACACTGCCGAGTGGTATGCTTGGGTAATATGAAGTTGCCTTCTTCGTCTTTCCTCGTGTGGATTGCACACGGTTGATCCAACACATCAGTCACTGACTGGTTCTTTCCTTTCTTGAGGTTAAATTGTCCCTTGGACTTCCCCTTGTTCTTTCCTTGAGTAGCCAGAGTGGCTGTCTCTGCCTAGACAGGGCCATCAGCCTTCCGCTTCCGCTTCCAACTGGAATTACCAGCAGCATCGTTATCGATTGCCTTTCCTTTGCCGCTGTGGAGGTGGTCTTCTTCTTCACTGTTGGCGTACCGAGTGGTGATTTCTATCATTTTACTCAGTGAGATGTCGCTTGTTCACCCAAACTTCATATAGAGCTCTCTGCATTTCAGTCCAGCCTTGAAAGCACAAACAACCCGATGTTCGGAAACATTTTCCACTATATGATGCGGAGTGGACCAACACTGAATGTAATCCCTCAAAGACTCATTGGGATTTTGACGGGGTTATTACCCCTGGGTAGGCCAAAGCAATGAGGTCCTCCCCCATACAATTCCAAGAAAAACCATGCAGACGGCTCGACATGTCCGGCTGGAGGACGGCCGGCCCGCGCCGCCACCGGCTGGTGCCATGGACGGCTGGTCGAGGAGCCGGCTCGACCCCTGGCCGGCTGGGCGTGGCCGGCTGCCTCTGGGATGCCTCCTCCGTTCACCCTGAGACGGACAAGCGATGTTCCGTCCCTCTGCACGCTGGTACAACAACGTGACTTGACCGCCACGACGGGCGGCCATGTGGCCACAGTGGCCGCAGACGCATCGAGGCGCATGGCTACAGTCCAGCCGTCCGGGCCGTTGACCCCGGCGAGCGCAACTGGGCGAGCGAATAGTGCCGGCACGCCCTTGCACACTCGATTAGCTGCCTCGGCATGGCTACAGTGCGGCCGGCCGTACCAGAGACTTCGGTCGACTGGCGCTACGCAACGCCTCTCGGGCGACCCGAGCCGCGGCAGGTGGGCGAGGGCCAATCGTAGAGCCCGCTGGCGGGCCCCAACAGGACATGATACCGCTCAGCCGGTGGACCCTACAGACGATGAGACGGCGCGAAGGGTGGGACCCCCTGGCCAGCCGGAGAGACTGCCGGCCGGGTCCCCCCACCCCTGTACTTTAGATATATTGTAGAGCCGGGGGTTGTCCTATAAAACCCCCGAGCCCCCACGCAACAGGGACGGACGATTGCCCTCGCACGCCCACAGAACTCTCAAACCCCCTCTAGTAGTGGAGGAAGGCGAGCCGGATACTCCTTCTTCCTTCTCTGGACACAGCTCTAGGAGCACCCTTGTACACCTACTCATCCATCCAACTAAACCAAGCAGGACTAGGGGTATTACCTCCCTCGGAGGGCCCCCAACTGGGTACATCGTGTGTCATCACCGCTTGTGCCCAATCTCGCACTTGGAGCCCGTCGGCGTCCTCCGGCCCCAACCACCTATGATAAGCCACCCTATGGCATGTGTCGTGAGAAAACGATGACAGTTTGCGCCCACCGTGGGGCCATACGTGGCACCAGCCGGATTCATGCTCCGGGCAGGACCCCTCGCCATCCCTTGTCGTCGACGCACGTCCAGGCGAAACCATGGGCTCATGGGGCTTGCTCTGGCACGCCCCGTGGGCAACTCCGTAGGCCTCACGACCGACATCGACGCGCTCATGCAGCGCTTTGGCAGGGTCAGCCTCGCCGAGACCCCGGCCGCTGACGAGTACCCCGCGCAGGTGCTCGTCTATGCCATTCCACCCACGGTCGTGGGCGCGCTCGCTGTAACTCAGTCCAGCGGCTCCCACAATTGCATGGGAGTCATGGTCCTCACCTCCTCCACCGCTTCCGGACATGCACGGGCCGAGACTGATGCCGCCATGGCCCGCACCGGCACCTCCGACCCGCTTGGGGCGGCCCTTCAGGGCCTAAGCACCCCTATCGTCTCGATGGCAAACCCGGCGCCACTGAGGCAGACCTCGAGGCGGCTCATTGCGTCCTGTTTGAGGACGCCACCACTCTCGTGGCCACGCGGCGCCGCATGGAGGCCACCCAGTGGGAATATACTTCCGCCTACAATATCACCCCGGCTGGCACCGAGCCCAGCCGGCGTGGGGCCGTGCGTGACCTCGGCCGCGTGGTCGCCGAAATCCTTGGCGGCAATATGCCCATCTATGACACCCCCGCAACCAACTTGCGGGCCCTGAAGCTGGCCTATGCAGATTTGGCCACCTTGGAGGGTGAAGAGCGTGCCACTCATAAGCGCCACATTCAGGAGCTCATCGACGTCGCTGACACACAACAGCGCCTACTCACGTCGGGCGACACCGCCACCGGAGGCCCCCAGCTCGAGCGCGAAGGCACGGGGACTGTTGGCTGTCAGCCGGCTCAGCACTCCAGCAACCCTTGTGTCTCCAGCCGCCGGACCAGAACAAGCAACCCCTGGCCCTCTCAAATGTCGGGGAGTGAGCAGCTGGCTTTTAGCAGCCAGCGCACCAATGATCCGCCTCGCAGCGGTTGCCACCAAGAAGCGCCGGCATCCGGCAGCCGGCGCAGCCACGGGCACACTTCACCCCCGCGGCGCGAGCGGGAACGGATGGTTCCGCCCGTCATCCGCCCCGAGCTCTCGGCCCGGAATGGGCGGCGTGTCCCCCACGGCGAGAACGACGCCCGCAGCCCCATCGACCACCTCACGCAGTCCGCCCTCCTCGAGGAGGAGGGCTCGATTGGTCCGGCCTGTTTCGGCCCTTAGATCCAAAACGAGTTGTTCCCGACCGGCTTCACGTTCCCCCGGGACGCCCCGAAGTACAACGGGTTTGCTAAGCCCGAAGACTGGCTGATCGACTACACCATCGCGGTTGGCATCGCTAGGGTGAACAAGCGCGTAGCCATTCACTATGCCCCCCGCATGTTGATCGGCTCGGCCCACACCTGGCTCAACAGCCTGGCAGCCGGCAACATCAACACTTGGACGGACTTCGAGGAGGCCTTGGTCCGCAACTTCATCGGCACCTACAAGCGTCCTGGCCATCCCCATGAACTCGCCATGTGCGTTCAGGGGCCGGACGAATCCCTCCGTGACTACCTCACTCGATGGACCAAGCACCGCAACTCCTGTGAGGGGGTGCACGAGGTACAAGCCGTGCAGTACTTCATCGAAGGCTGCCGAGACGGCACCCCTCTCAAGCATAAGCTTTGATGCTCCGAGACGGCCACGCTCGCCGAGCTCATGACCAAGGTGGATAAGTATGCCACGTCTGATTCAGCCATCCCAGTCAAGTCGACCCTGCCCGCCAAGGCAACAACGACACCGGCAACGTCCTGGCCAGCTACCGACAACCGGTAGCCACAGAACAAGAAACGCAAGAATGACCAGCCGGATCCTCGCTACGGGAGCCGGCAGGTCAACACCATCGAGGAGCAGGAGTCAGCTGCCTAGTCTTCCAGCCAGCGTTAGCGCACTGGCAAGGCTACCTGGCAACCGAAGCTCACCTTTGAGCAGATGCTCGATCTCCCCTGCAAGAACCACTCAGGGGCCAAAACCTCTACGCACACACTCCGGCAGTGCAGCTTCTCACAACAATTGGCCCGAGGGGAAGGCCTTCCGGCTCCCACTACACCGCCTATCCGCGTGTCGGCCCCGGCCCAAGCTGTCGCCCCAGCACCGGCTCTGGCTCCAACCCAGAATGACGGTCGTCTGATGGACCAGTTTCCCAACTAGGACGGCTGCTACGTCGTCTTCACTTGTGAAGAGACGGGTAAACACACTCAGCGCTAGCTCCGTTGTGAGGTGAACGCCACCATGCCGGCAACTCCCAAGTTCATGCACTGGTCGAAGAAGCCGGTCACTTGGAGCCAGGCTGATCACCCCGCCGTGATGCCGAATCCCGACAGCTATGCTTTGGTCCTTGACCCTACCATCGCCACCAAGGAACATACTTGCCACTTCTCGTGGGTGCTGATAGATGGTGGCAGCAGCATCAACATCCTCTACCTCGACACGATGCACAAGCTGGGGCTGAAAATGGAAGACCTGCAGGTGAGCCAGACGGTCTTCCATGGCATCGTGCCTGGAAAGTCCTGCTCCCTCTCGGCAAGATCACGCTCCACGTCCTGTTCAGCGGACCCAGCCACTTTCGCCGCGATCCGGTGCTGTTCAAGGTCGTGGACCTCGCGAGTCCCGACCACACGTTGTTGGGCCGGCCGACCCTAGTCAGCTTCATGGCAGTCCCCCATTACGCCTACGTCAAGCTCAAGATGCTAGGACGCAAGGGAATCATCACCATCGCGGGTGACTACAAGATGTCGCTCGAGTGCGCTCGAGACGGCAGCCGGTTGGCTGAGGCCCTGGAAATCACCGAGGAGAAACGGCAGCTCGACCGGCTCGTGACCCTAGCTGCCAGTCAACCGGCCATGCCGGATCCTCCCTCGCAATCCGTCGGTGGGGCCTCCTTCTAGTCGTCCAAAGACACCAAGCAAATCCCGCTCGACCCGGCCAACCCGGCTCAGTGCGTCACCATCGGCTCCCGCCTCAATAGCAAATAGGAAGGCGAGCTCGTCGACTTCCTCCGTGAGAATTGGGACATCTTCGCATGGTCCCCCAAGGACACACCGGGTGTTCTGAGGAAGTTCTCCAAGCACAAACTACACGTCCGGCCGTACGTCAAGCCGGTCAAGCAACCCCTGTGCTGCTTCTCCAGGGAGAAGCGGCGTACTATAGGCGAAGAGATCGCCCAGCTGCTCGCAGCCGGGTTCATCATGGAAGTATTCCATCAGAACTGGCTGGCCAACCCAGTCGTGGTGCTGAAGAAGAACAAGACATGTCGCATGTGCATCGACTACACTAGCCTGAACAAGGCATGTCCCAAGGACTCATTCGCTCTATCGTAGATCGATCAGGTCATCGACTCCACGACCGACTGCGATTTGCTGTCCTTCCTGGACGCCTACTCAGGCTACCACCAGATCAAGATGGACCCAGAATACCGGCTCAAGACCTCCTTCATCACGCCCTTCGGGGCCTACTGCTACATCATCATGTCCTTCGGCCTGAAGAACGCAGGTGCCACCTTCCAACGGTGCATGCAGAAGTACCTCCTACCTCAGATAGGCAGGAATGTCCACGTCTACGTCGATGGCATCGTCGTCAAAACCAAGAAGCACTTCAGCCTCCTCGATGACCTTCAGGAGACATTCGTGAACTTGCGCATGTGCAAGATCAAGCTCAACCAGGAGAAGTGTGTCTTCGGCGTCCCGGCCGGTCAACTCTTGGGCTTCTTCGTGTGCACTCGCGGCATCAAAGCTAACCCCGACTCCGCGACGTCTAGAAGTTCACCGGCTGCCTTGCTTCACTCAGCCGGTTCATCAGCCGGCTGGAAGAGAAGGCCCTACCTCTCTATGGGCTCCTTCGCAAGATGGCTCTAATCGAGCCGGGCCACACAAAGAAACTAGGCATGTTCGGCTGTCCTGACAAGGCGAACGAGGCCTTCCGCAACCTCAAGAAGGCTCTCACCCACGCGCCCATCCTGGCTACGCCGGCTGAGAAGGTACCCCTGCTCGCCCACATCGCGGCGACCACCTACATCATCAGCGTCGTCCTGGTGGTCGAGCAGCTGGAGGAGGGCAAGCCCCTGTTGGTCCAGCGACCCGTCTACTACCTTAGTGAGGTCCTCTCTGCGTCCATGCAGAACTACCCCCACTACCAGAAGATGTGCTATGGCATATACTTCGCTGCCAAGAAGGTCAAGCAGTACTTCCAGGAACACGCCATCTCCATGGTGAGCACGGCCCCGCTCGGCGAGATCATGAGCGGCCGGGATTCCACCGACCGGATAGCCAAATGGGTCATTGCCCTCACCGATCATGAGATCTGGTACGAGCCAAGAACCGCCATCAAGTCACAGGCATTGGCTGACTTCCTCGTCGACTAGGCGGAGACGGAGTTCTTGCCGCCTCCCCCAGACTCCATGCATTGGCGCATGCATTTCGACGGCTCGAAAATGAGGACCGGCCTGGGATGCCGGCATAGTCCTCTCCTCCCCGAAAGGTGACCAGCTCAAATACACCCTCCAGATCCACTTTGCCGCCTCCAACAATGTAGTCGAGTACGAGGCCATCGTCCAAGGCCTCCGGCTCGCCAAGGAGATCGGCATCAGGCGCATCCTCTGCTTCGGCATACCGACCTCGTGGTGCAGAAAGTCTCTGGCGAATGGGACGCCAGGGACGCCAACATGGCCAGCTACCGCTTCCTCGTACAACAGCTCACCGGCTCCTTCAAGGGCTATGAGTTTCATCACGTCCCACGAGCGGACAACGAGGCGGTGGACGTGCTGGCAAAGATCGTCTCCACCCGGCAGACCATCCTAGCCGGTGTCTCCCTCGAGCGGCTACTCAAGCCATCGATCAAGCCTTCCTCAGAATCAGAGTCAATCTTTGTGCTGGCAGGCGCCGTTGGCCCATCAACGGCTCTGGCCGACTCTCTAGTATCTTCGCCACCAGCTCTCGAACCATCGGCCGCCTTGCCGGCACAAATCGAGCCGGCAGCGTCCGAGGCGGCCGGCTCCAACGACGCGGCCGTCATGATGATCGTCGACCAGCCGGCCTCAGGGACTGGTGAGCTGGTCTCGAGGACTGATCATCCGGTCCCGGGGGCTCCCGAGCCGGTCTCGGGGGCTGGCGAGCCGGTCTCGGGGGCTGGCGAGCCGCTCCTGGAGGCTGGTCATCCAGCCCCGAGGGCTCCCGAGCCGGCCCCCGTCTCGGCCACCTCAAGGGCCCAACCCATCTTGGTGTTTCTACTACAGGGCGAGCTGCCTCCGGACGAGGCCTTGGCGAGGCAAATCCAATGCCGGGCCATGGCGTACGACATCATCAATAACGAGCTCGTCCAACGAAGCACCACTGGCATCTTCCAGTGATGCGTCGAGCTAGAAAAGGGCCTCGAGATCCTCCTCGACATCCACCAGGGTGAGTGCGGGCACCATGCCGCCTCCAGGACCGTAGTGGCCAAGGCTTTCGGCCATGGCTTCTTCTGGCCGACAGCTCTCGAGGCGGCCAAGAAGTTGGTCGACGAGTGCGAGGGCTGCCAACGCATCGTCACGCAGAGCCACCTACCGGCAACAGCCCTCCAAACCATCGCCCTCTCGTGGCCCTTCGCAGTTTGGCGGTTGGACATGGTTGGCCCATTCAAGACCGCTCGAGGCGGCATGACGCACTTGCTAGTGGCTGTCGACAAATTCAACAAGTGGATCGAGGTGTGACCAATCAAGAAGCTGGACGGCCCCATGGCGGTCCAGTTCATCGACGATATCATGGTGCGCTACGGCGTTCCCCATAGCATCATCACCGACAACGGCACGAACTTCGCCAAGGGTGCACTCGCGCGTTTTTGCTCCAAGCAAGGAATCCAGCTCGACCTAGCCTCTGTCTCTCATCCACAGTCAAACAGCCAGGTCGAGAGGGGGAACGGCCTCATCCTGTCCGGCATCAAACCCGGGCTCGTGATGCCGATGGTAAGGTTGGCCGGTTGTTGGATCGACGACCTGCCGGCCATCCTTTGGAGTGTCAAGACCACTCCGAACTGTTCAACCGGCTACACTCCCTTCTGCCTTTTGTACGGGTCCGAGGCGATCATCCCCACCGACATCGAGTTCGATTCGCCTCGGGTCGCCCTATAAACGGAGAAGAACGCAAAGGAGGCAAGAGAAGACGGCGTCGACCTACTCGAGGAAGCTCACAAACTGGCCTTGAGCCGTACGGCAATCTACCAGTAGAAGCTCCGGCAATACCATAGCAAGCGGATCCGGACACTCTCCTTTCGCAAAGGGGACCTGGTCCTCAAGCGGATCCAGCGGACAGCTGGACAACACAAGCTGTCCTCCCCATGGGAGGGCCCGTTCATCATCAGCAAGGCACTGCACAACAATGCATACTACCTAATAGACTCCCAGAAGCCACAGAAGTGCAAAAGAGATGCCTCCGGTGAGGAGACGGAGCGCCCAAGGAACGCGGCGCTCCTGCGCCCGTTTTACTGCTGAAACAAAACAAATGTATGTATGTATCCCCACCCTTTTGGGATTATGAGTGCAATGGGTGCCCCAGGCCGGCTCTTGGGGCGTGCCCTATTTCATTTCCCTCAATGTTTTCCTCGCTCACCGGCTCCTCGACCCGGCTCCCAGGCCCGGGGGCTGGCCGGCTGGACCTAGGACACTTCTCCCAAAAATTGGCTAAGTAATGTGAGCCGGCCAACCCCCCACCCCCACCCCTACCAACTACAGAACCGGCTCCCGGCTGTCTGGCTGACGGGGCCTCGGGGCGGCAAGGTTTAGCTCACATGAAAGGTCAAACAAAAGGAGACCCCGGCTAGGCCCAGCCGGACCACCACCGCGCCTCTACCACTCTACTTATCCCGAAAATCCCTCGTGATTCCTAAGTTCTGAACCGGCTCCCTTGAGGCGAACGCCCCGACCTAGCTACAGACCGGTTCCCGGCTGTCGGGGTGGTAGGGCCGAAACCAAAGGAGAAAAGGAGAAGAACCGAAAAAAGTCAAGCAAGCAAAAAAGCATAAGGATGAGTCGGCATGAGCAACAAGGCAAACACGCTAGATAATCATAGCACAAATGTTAAGACAAAAGCGGCCCACGGCCAGCATGATTCATTACATAAACACCCCCATTGGGTGGACTCGAGCCTAACTTGCAGAAAGATAAAAAAACGCCCGGGGGCTCAGGCCACCGGCACGTCGCCAGTCGGCGTGCCCCCAGCCGGCACGTCGCTAGGCGGCTCGGCTCTCGCCTTGTAGGTGCTCGCGGCCTTCAGGTCGGGCTCCTTGGCCTTCGCGGCGGGCTCCTCAGTTTCGTCCGTCTTGCCGCTCGAGTCGGTGATCTCGTCACCAACCTCATCGTCCGCCGGCCCTTGGGGGTGCCGAAGGAGTCCTCGGGCAATGGCTCGTCGTCCTCGCCAAGGGCCGGCAGGAACTCGTCCGCATCGACATACGATGCGAGCTCATTGGCCCGGTGGACAAGGATCGGATCACGAGCCTCCCACTCCGCGGCTGGCACCTCCCGCATGGTGGCCAGCCGGCCTAGATCCATACCGCGATACCACGACGTGACGAACCGGAGTGCCATTTGTGCCACGGCTCGGGCGGGCCACGCCCTCCAGGCTTCGAGGCGGGGGACGGCATGCTCCCCCGCGGCCCGGCCATAGCGCGGCAATGACCTCTTTGTCGGCTGTCTTCAGCCTCTCCATGCTCCGCTCAAGATGGGTCAACCGCATCCCGATGGCGAGCCCAATCTCGTCCGCGTCCCACGCGGCGTCCTCCTCGATGGAGTGACCGCACTCCCGAAGGTACTCCCGATGCTCCTCAACGGCGCGCGCAGCGCAGCACTGAGTTTCCAGGAAGCGCCCTGGAAGAAAGAAGAACAGAAGAAAAGAAAGGCAAATTGAAACACAAAGAACCAGCAAAGGGAAAAGCAACCGTCTAGGGAAGAGAAAAACTGGCGCTTACCTTCAATCGCGTCGTCCACCCCAAGGGTGAAGTTAAGCACCACCTTATGCTCCGATGCTAGGGCCGCCTCCGATGCGGCGAGAGAACCCTTAACGTCCTCGAGCGTCCTCTCGAGGCGGGTCACCTCGCCTTGGAGGGAGGCAATCCTCAGGGCGGTGTCAGCCGCTTCCTTGATGGCCGTCTCTCGAGCCACCACCTCCTTCGTCGCCTCGGCCTTCGGCCAATCCCGGCCCGCCTCCCCAACTGCCAGCAGCGCGGCCAGCCGATCCTTCTCCCGCACGGCCACCTGGACGTCTTGCGACAGCCGGTCCCGCTCGGAGACAAGCCCGGTCTTCTCCTCCCGAAGGGTGGCCAGGTCACCTGCAAGACACGACAGGCGTCAGCCGACTCTTGGGGGCTATGCGCCCCTCCTGTGAAGCTCAACTGATCTTGCACGTGCGCCAGCTCCTCCTCAAGGCGGTAGAAGCCGTATTTGTCGCGGTCGTGGATGGCGACCGCTTCTTCAAACAGCTTCTGCCGCAAGGAGGTCCCCTCCTGTCGCAAAGAGGCAAAGATCAAGACACGCTCAAAAGAGATTCAGCCCGGCTGCCCGTTAGCCGGCCAGCCGGCCCGCATCTCGAGGGCTACACCCAATGGGTGCGGTCGCGCGCCCTCACTGAAAACTCTAAGTCAAAGCAATCGGGCTTACCTCCGCATGCTGGAGGGCGGCGTCTGCCGCCTCCGCGAACCGGGACAGCTCTTGCCGGCACCGGTCCAGGATGCTCCCCAAGTCCCCGAAGGAGGGGACTGGGTCGCACGCCTGGGGAGAAGGTAGGGCCAGCGCATGCTCCAGTGCCTCCTAGTCAGGGAGCACCCCTTGCATCGACCGCAGGGTCCTCCGGCCCGACCGCCGCTGCCGCCCGGGCTAACCGCGGCGCCAGCTGCCGGGGGTGGGTTGACGACGGCAAAGGTTCGGGAGTCGCTTCCCGCCGGCCCTCCGACCAACGCCGTCATTGCCCCCGCTTCCTGCCGCTCCGGCACGGTGATCGAGATGGAGGGTACCTCCGACTCCATGGCCGCCACCGCTGGCGCCGCCTCTAACACCGCCTCTGGAGCCACTGGGCCTTCGGCACCTCGACCCGGGCCGGTTCGGCCACAGGCGGGGTCACCTCCGGCACCTTGGGCCGGGCCACCTCGGGAGCCGGCTCCATCGTCGTTGCCCTCACTTGGGCTGCCTCCTGCGCGGATGGAGGCGCTGGCGGATCCTTGTCCGCCCCTCACGGCTCGCTCGACGGAGGCCTCGACATGCGGGTCGATTCCGCCACCGAGTCTGATGCCCGCGGGCGATCCGCCGACCTCCTCCGCCTCTGGCTGTTCGAGGTCCCGGAGTGCGAGGCCCCTCCTCGCGACCTGGACTTGGAGGCTTGCAGCTCCGCGAGCCTCCTCCTCTCCTCCCGATGGGTGGCCGCGTGCTCACGGGCCAACCGGCTGGCGGCATTTGTCGAATCCCCCGCCGGCTCCTCCTCGTGGAGCTCGATGGGGTCACTGCATCGCCCAAGGACCGGTTATTAATCGTCTCGTGCCCTGAAAGAAGGACTTACGCTAGAAATAGACTTACCCAATGATAAGTGGAAAGGCCCGCTTGGCGCGCGGCGGCGGCTTTCGCGTGGCCACCTCCACCCGCTTCGAGACTGGCGGCAAGGCCGCCGGCCCCCCCTGAGCCAGCCTCTTCGCCCGGCTGGCTGCTCCGGCTGCCCGGGCTTGAGCCTGCTGCTCCTCGCTCCTCCGACCCTGGCGTGCTGAGGGAGAAGGCTCATTCAGAATCATTAATTCATCATCATCGTCGTTGTCGTCCGTCCAGTCCCGGATCGTCAGGACAAGAGGGAACTCACCCCCTCCGTTGGGCTCCCCAGCTGCGTCGGACCCTCCGGCTACACTGGGAGCGCCGGCTCACGGGTCTGCCGGCTCGTTGACCCCTCCCGAGGAGTCCACCCTCATCTCCGGGGGGCCTCCCGTCTCGTAGTCTTCGAAGTCGGAGTTTTCACACTCCGCCTCGAAGATTTGAGGATGTGGCCGTCTGGCGTATTCTGTCGCACCAGTAGCTGCGGTTAGCACGTCAAAGTAAGTTCTCTATTCGGCTGCCGGATGGGAAGTACCAAACGAAGGAAAAAACCGACTCAACGAAAGACTTACCAGGGGGTGGTTGATGCGGTCATATGGCTCCATGCCAAGCGACCACGACGTGGGCTTCAGCTTGAATGTCGTAAGGGCATTCACCCGCTTCGCCACCTGAGCCGGCGTCAGTTCGACGGTGGACAGCCGACAGGGGTCGCACCGGCCGGACATGTCACAAATCCGGTGTGGCCTCAGCTGGAGGGGCAACACCCGGCGCGAGATGAAAGCCACCACCAGGTCGGCGGCAACCAGCCCCTCGGAGTTCTTCAGCTGCGTGAGTCAGCCAAGCTCCTCCAGGGCCACGCCACGTGGAGTAGCCCCCACCCAGTTTACCTAGGTGGACTGCATGTCGACAAACGGTGGTAGTCAGATGTAGTCCGTTTCTGGTTCAGCGTTCTTCACATAGAAGAATGTCTGGTGCCACCCCTTGATGGAGTCGATGAGAGAAAGAGGCAGGAAGCACGCGACGCCGCGGCAGCACACCACCGTGCTCCCGCAGGCGTCGCTTTTCAATGGCTTAAGATAAAAGGGAGCGTTGAAGAAATCGATAAAGGGGCGAATGTCGAGATAACCCTCGCACAGAGTCACGAATGCGGCGAGGTACAAGATGGCATTGGGGACAAGATGATGCGGCTAGAGATCGAAAGTGTCAAGAAGTTGGCAGAAGAAAAGGCTCACTGGGAGCCCGAAGCCATGGGAGAAATGCCAGAGGAACACGACGTGTTCCCCCGGATGTGGTGTCGGCGCCACCTTGTCGCCCGGCACTCGTGCGACCACCCCCTCCTCCGGCGGCAGCATGCACGTGCGGCGGAGCTCGGTGATATCCGCCTCGACCATGATGGAACCAGCCCAGCTCTCGCTGCGTCCATCGGCCATCGCGGCGGCGGTGCGGCGTGCGGGCGCGGTGTCGCGCGAGGAAGGCAGAGAAGCAAGGAAGACAGGCAGCAAGGGGGTGAGCAAGATGCGGGTATCTCCGCCCCTGCCCTTCCTCTCCTTTTATAACGGAGGCCATGACCGGCAGATGTGGGATTAACTGCGCCCACTCCCCCAGAAACTCCGCGCGCGCGTGGGTGGCTCCGGGCCGTAACGGCCGCTTCGGGGCGCAGAGGATCCCGGCCTGCGCCCCGAGGCCTACTGGGCTATGCCTAGGGCCTAGCGGGCTAGGCCTAGGCCGACGTCCCATCTCCCCACATGCGCGGGGCCTGCGGCATCATCACTCGCCCTGTGGCGCACGGCAAGCTGACACGGGTCTCGGGGCGGCGCACCGATACCCGAAGCGTCGGGTCCAATGACCGACCCGACTGCCCTTTCGGCTTCGCGTCGGAGGCAAATATCGCTCGGGAGAAGCCGCCGGCCCCCCTCCGTCTACCGGACGTGGCCCCCATCGGCTTCGGGGACAATTGACGGGGTTATTACCCCTGGGTAGGGCAAAGCAATGGGGTCCTCCCCCTTCTGTTTTGAAGAAAAACCACGCGGCCGGGTCGAGATGCCCGGCTAGAGGACCACCGGCCCGCACCGCCACCGAGTGGTGCCACGGACGGCTGGTCGAGGAGCCGGCTCGACCCCCGGCTGGCTGGGCGTGGCTGGCTGCCTCTGGGCCGCTTCCTCCGTTGACCCTGAGATGGACAAGGGATGTCCCGTCCCTCTGCGCGCTGGTACAACGACGTGACTTGACCGCCACGACGAGTGGCCTTGTGGCCACAGTGGCCACTGACGCATCGAGGCGCATGGCTATAGTCCAGCCGTCCGGGCCGCTGACACCGGCGAGCGTGACCGGGCGAGGGAATAGTGCCGGCACGCCCTCGCCCACTCGATTACCTGTCTCGGCGTGCCTACAGTGCGGCCGGCCGTACCAAAGACTTCGGCCGGCTGGCACTACGTGACGCCTCTCGGGCGACCCCATGCCGCGGCAGGTGGGCAAGGACCAATCGCAGAGCCGGCTGGCAGGCCCTAGCAGGAGACGGGACCGCTCAGCCGGTGGACCCTACAAACGATGAGACGGCGCGAAGGGTGGGACCCCCTGGTCAGCCGGAGAGACTACCAGCTGGGTCCCCCCACCCGTGTACTTTATATATATTGTAGAGCCGGGGGTGGCCTATAAAACTCGCCGAGCCCCCCATGCGACGGGGACGGACGATCGCCCTCGCACACCCATAGAACTCTCAAACCCCCTCTAGTAGTGGAGGAAGGCGAGCTGGCTGCTCCTTCTTCCTCCTCTGGGCACAGCTCTAGGAGCACCCTTGTACACCTACTCATCCATCCAACTAAACCAAGCAGGACTAGGGGTGTTACCTCCCTCGGAGGGCCCCGAACCTGGGTACATCATGTGTCATCACCGCTTGGGCCCAATCTCGCACTCGGAGCCCGTCGGCGTCCTCTGGCCCCAACCACCTATGATAAGTCACCCTATGGCATCTGTCATGTGAAAACGACGGCAACTTCTGAACACAATGCTGCAAGTCAATCAGTGCGGCAAGACGCTTGCAAGTGCCCTCGATCGTTCTGACGAACACTCGGGTGAGATCCTCCCAACAGTGTATGCTAGACGGAGCCAAGCGATTCAACCATGTACGAGCCGAACGGTCCAACATCAAGGAAAAATATTTCATTGTGACGTTATCATTGCCACCACCAATTTGAACGGCCACTCGGTAGTCGTCCAACAATGTCTCTGGCTTCGACTCGCCAGAAAACTGACCGATCCCAACCGCCAACCGGAAGTTGGGGGGAATCTCCATAGTACATATGGCCCTGCTAAAGCACTCGGGGCCAGAAACAACAGTTGTGCTGCCACTTAGAAAATCTCTATCATACCCATCTCTATGGGCTCTGCCTCTGTTGATCTGCCTCTGAGTGAGGAGATCTCGAGCATCAAACCCTGCGCTCTGCTCATCACCGAACAAGCGCCTTTCGTCCTAGTGCCGAAGCACATGAGGACCACCCCGTGGAGGAGTGGGGACTCGACGATGGTCATCACGATGAAACTGATCTCTGAACTGATCTTCACGAAAACCTCTGCCCCTTCGGCACAAGGGCGATCCAGGGCTGTGTGCCGACTGAACGGTCTCTTCCTTTGGTGAATTACTGTGAATCCTATTGCACGACTGCGAAATAAAAGAATCCTGATGCTGCACTGCATCCAGCAATGCTCTAATCTGCAACAATCCTCTACCAGCCTTTGACCGCGATGGCTGAATGGAATCTGCTATCCTAGCGGTAGCTGCAACATTTAAAACTAGGGTACGGTATACCTCAACATTGTTGTGTGCCCCACTCGGAAATAGTTGTCACTGACATCAACTGGGAGCTGGTGGGCGCTGTCGATTGCGCTTGTCGAGTTCTCTCTGGAGCTCCTCGAGACGAATGTGCGTGGCCTCCAAGGCCTGAGCTTCAGCAGTCGCACAGACGGTGGGAGTATGAAGGACCTCCTCATCGTGGTGCGGCTTCTTAGTCGACGGACCACCAGCCTCTTGCCAGCCATGGCTGAAGCCCGGCGGCAGGCTCTATTGAGAGCCAGCCATACGAACCTCCACCGTAGGATCGCAACTCTCACACTCGGAGGGAATCTCTGACTGAGCGGAATCAGATTCGAACACGCCATGAAAGGACTCGGCGGGCTCGATCGCAGCAATCTGCGGGGATGAAACTTGGCGGGCCACCGTATGCCTCACCCAACGCTGGAGCCGAGAGCGATCGGATCGCTTGCGATGGCGAGCGGTGGGGAGACCGAAGAGTACGGAGTCGACGGTTGCAGCACAAGTACACCGCGGGAGCTCGCACGGAAGTGCACAGCCCCACGGACAGGGAGCGCCTCGACGTCGAGAGGCACTTCCTGAATCCATGTCGAATCGTCAGCGATGAAGGTCAAATCTCCAAAATGGATCTCGTGGCCCAGGGAGAAAACACCGCCGGAAGACATGACGAAGAGAGAAAAACGCAACCTTGCCGGAAGTCGCTTAGACACCTGCCCCAAGGTGGGCGCCAACTATCGTGGGAACGAGTCTAATAGTAGAAGGTAGGGGTACGAAAGGAGAGGGCGGAGTCCTAGCTACAGCGAGGGTGTACACATGGATGTATGAGTTCAGGCCCTCTCGTGGAGGTAACAGCCCTACGTCTCAATGCTCAGGAGCTTTTGCCCCCTCTCGTGGAGGTAACAGCCCTACGTCTCAGTGCTCAGGAGCTTTTGTCGTGTGGCAAGTGGAGTTACAAAGGTTGTGAACCCTTGTGCCAGAGGGGGGGCGTCTTATATAGACTGCGTTGTCCCTCATAAGTGCGAGTCATCCAAGGGTCCAATCGTGGGTATAAAGACGAGCGTTACTGGTAACGTACATCGTAACTATTATTAATGATGATTGGTCTAACGCCTACCTGTTGGCCTCCTGGGGGTGGCTTCTGGTCTTCTAGCGTCGACTGGAAGTGAGGTCTCCTAAGTGACAGGTGACTATCGAGAGGAAGAAGCCTCCAAGTGGATTGATTGTCGAGTGACTTGAGCGCCATGGTGAATCCAATCGGAATCTTTCTTGTGATTTTTAAGTCCTCCAATGCAGTGTCCTTAGGTAGGGTATGTAGGTAAGGCCTAGGACCCTACCCTAGGTACATATACTTGTCAGGATGCATGTTGCAAGGGGAGACACATCACAAACTGGACCAGCTGAGGTGGCAGGAGAATCATCAAAGAACGGGCTTCTCGCTCGGATCTCCAAGAAAGAGTCCAAATCCAAACCAGATGGTCATGAAGGTGTAACTTATGGAGGGTCTTGAAACAGTAAATTGTCGTCACTGCTAAGTTCAAACAAGCCAAATGAAAATTCATGGATGGGAATACTATGCTCCACGGCAATTTCTATTCAATGTGTTTTACCTTCGTGCATATATCTTCTCCCTTGGCATTGTTGTGATCATTGCCATTGTTGTGGTCACTCTTGTTGGGGCAGCAATTGTGTCACCAACTACCACTCCTGGTTCCCCACTCTTTGTGCCATCCGATTGTTTGCCTATAGTGGAGACAAAACAGTAACAGTGGCTTCAGCGGGTGCTTGATCCCCACTCTTTGTTCCATCTGATTGCTTAGCCTGTTACGAAGAAGAAATGGTGATAGTGGCTTCAATGGTTGTTGTTGTCCCACTCTTTGTGGCATCCAATTGCTTAGCCTGCTACGAAGACGAAACATTAATAGTTTTAGCGGAAGTTGATGTAGTCCAATGCATGCCATCCGGTTGCTTAGCCCACTACGGAGCTCGCGAATCACTAGGAGTTGCACAAGCCATGGCATCAGTCCCATGAGGGACATCAACATTGTTTGGCTCCTGCACAGATGGTCTAATGCCATTTGCATCACACATGCCTGCAACGGGAGCTTCTCGTACATCCAAAATGACCTTTGGACCTTCATATTAGGCTTCATCCCTCTTGAATCTAGCTTTGAATGCCTTAGACAACATCAGGCCCATGCGTTTGCAGTAGATGCCTTGAAACAACCTCCCAAATGAGATCATTGGGGCATTTGTTTATGTAGCATGGACCTCTTTATGCTTGTTATATATGGCGGGCATATGTGCGGGAAGCTGCAATGCATAGAAACCAAAAAAGAACGGGAAAAACAATATTGGTTGTTAGGTACATAGTTCTGAATTTTTTGTCGAGCAAAGATATGATGCAAAAAAAAAGAGTTGCAGAAAAGAAATGTTGTATGGCTCACCTCTAACTCCTCAAATATAGGTAATGGACGGAGCCATGATAACCCACAAGTATAGGGGATCAATTTTAGTCTTTCTCGATAAGTAAGAGTGTCGAACCCAATGAGGAGCTAAATGTAGAACAAATATTCCCTCAAGATCTATCGACCACCGATACAACTCTTTGCACGCTTAACATTTGCTTTACCTAGAACAAGTATGGAACTAGAAGTACTTTGTAGGTGTAATGGGGTAGGTTTGCAAGATAAAAAACAGCATGTAAATAAAAACTAGGGGCTGCTTAGATAAAGTAACAATTAAGTTAGTTTATTGAGTGTGGAAAAGTGGTGGTAGGAGTTGCGGAATTGTCCCTAGGCAATCGATAACTAGACCGGTAATCATTACTGCAATTTTATATGAGGGAGAGGCATAAACTAACATACTTTCTGTACTTGGATCATATGCACTTATGATTGGAACTCTAGAAAGCATCCGCAACTACTAAAGATCATTAAGGTAAAACCCAACCATAGCATTATAAGGTATAAAGTCCTCTTTACTCCCATATGCAACACCCACCTACTTGGGTTTATGCTTCTGTCACTCAAGCAACCCACCATAGGAAAATCATGAACACATTGCAACACCCTACAGCGAGGATCCCTCACGCTTGGGCGACACGGAGAGCACCATAGGACGACACCAATAATAAAACATGCAACTCAAACCAATCATGATCATCAATCAACCCATAGGACAAAAAAAATCTACTCAAACATCATAGGATGGCAACACATCATCGGATAATAATATGAAGCATAAAGCACCATGTTTAAGTAGAGGGTACAGTGGGTTGCGGGAGAGTGGACCGTTGTAGATAGATGGGGGAAGGTGATGGAGGTGTTGGTGAAGATGAGGGAGTTGTTGGACTAGATCGATATCACGATGATGGCCCCTATGGTGTTTCGGTGCCACCGGGAGAGAGGGGAGAGAGCCCCCTCCTCCTTATTCTTCCTTGAACTCCCCCTAGATTGGAGAAGGGTTTCCCCTCTGGTCCATGGCCTCCATGGCGGCGGAGGGGCGAGAGCCCCTTCGATATTGGATCTCTCTCTCTCTCTCTCTCTCTGTGTGTGTGTGTGTGTGTGTGTGTGTGTGTGTGTGTGTGTTTCCTTCTGTTTCTGCGCTCCCAGATTCTGGACTTTCACCACTTCTTAAATATCCGGAGATTCGTAACTCCAATCGGGCTGAAATTTTGAGGGGGCTTTTATTGTAAAAATATCTTCCTTGCGGACAAAGGACATCTCCAACCTACCTAAGGGGTGGCCAAAAGCCTTCCAGGCGTGGCCATGGGGTGGGCCGCGCCTAGCAGGCTTGCCACCTCCTCGGGCATCGTCTCATGTTGATTCTTTTTCCAAAAATCACATATATTCCAAAAAAATCTTCGTAAGTTTTTATCGCGTTTGGACTTTATTTGGTATGGATATTATGCAAAACAAAAAACATGCAACAAACAGGAACTAGCACTAGGCACTGGATCAATATGTTAGTCCCAAAAATAGTATAAACAATTGCCAAAACTATATGAAAGTTGTGGAATATTGGCATGAAACAATCAAAAATTGTAGATACGACGGAGACGTATCAAGCCACTCCTCCAAAGATCCGCACACATCATCACCACCCTCCATGTTATCCGGAGGTGGCTCGTGCACACTTTCTGTTGTGCCATCAGTACCATCCATACCACCCTTCGATGGTCCTTGAGAGCCCTCAACGACTCCCCCTTGTAGCTTGGCTTGTGTATGCGGGAGCTATCCGGAACATCCAGAAGGTGTGTCGCGGAAACAACAACTCCAGCTTTGTTGCTTATTTCTGGCAGCTCATCTACGATAGTAGCTTTGATTAATATCTCGGCAAGCTAGTCTACATATGACATAAACTGGGTTGTTGCACACAGTGTAATGGAGTTGAACTGCATTTCAAAAAACAAAACAGAGTAAAAACATGAAAAAACAAGAATTCAAAATTGGAATTGCAAAAGGAAACCAAAGGAATTGTTTCCAAAATTTAAAAATGAAACTTATAGTGCACTTCTCAAAACCATCATCTAGGGTGTCAACTACAACAATAGTGGTGAAATCCAAATCATGAACAAAACAAACCCGTGGTAGAGAATAGACGATGGTATGATCAACTGTGCATCCTCTTGGAATGTCGAGGTGGTCCTTGTAAATTACCTGCAAAAGTAAAAGACACATAAGCTAGTGTAAAAGCAGGATGATCCAGAAAAGAATAGGGGTTGTTATGAGAATGAAGGGTAGTACTTGAAGCGTTGGTAGACAACTTCCTATCACGAATTTCAGTTTACCATCATTCCTCTTATCCTCGTATTTTTTTTACTTTCCTCATCAAATCAAACCGAATATACTCGTCCCACTCGAATTCATGGACAACACTCATGTCTCGTAAGGTGTACAAATATTCTAGATGCACCATGTTTCCTGTCCCAGGACCTAGGACCAATGAAAAGCAAAGTAAAACCCGTGACCTATCAATGGTCTTGTCGTTATCATCATCCGCTTACAGCGACTTTGGTGTCTATTGGAGCCCTTTCATCATCCAAATAAACGTCATGGAAATCTGATTTTCCCCACTTGTTGAATTCTAGCAGCCTGCTATCAGATGGGACATTGAATATATACTTAACCATATCTCTTGTGAAGTGGATTTGGTTTTGATCATTTATCCTACGATACACAAAAAATATATGAAATTGGTAGGCGTTGCGAAGATAAAAGGAAAAGGGGTTTTATGCGACATAGAGATAAGCAAAAAAAATAGCAAACATACTTGAGCAGATGCTTCTTGGTATCAATCCTTAAAACTATGAAATCAACAAGCGCTTATGGAGGAGGAACCAAAGGAGATATGTGTAGCAAATCCCCGAAAGAGGACTTTCTTATTACATCCTGATGTGGCTTGAGACTGCGTCGGTATTTTCCCCAAAGAGGAAGGTATGATGCAGCACAACAACAGTAAGTATTTCCCTTAGTTATGAAACCAAGGTATCAATCCAGAGAAGAGGACCACGCAACACTATGTAACCGATACTTGCACGCAAAGAACAAATACTTGCAACCCGATGCGTAAGAGAGGTTGTCAATCTCTCCACGGTAAAAAGATAGATTGGTTTGTAGTATATTGGATTGATAGATCGCACAAGAACACAAAATAAAACAAGCAAATAAAAAGTGCAGCAAAGTATTTTTGGGTTTTTTGGAATAATAGAGCAGAAAACAAAAGCGGCAGAAAGATATATCGGAAAGCAATATGTTGGAAGATAGACCTCGGGGTCGTAGGTTTCACTAGTGGCTTCTCTCATGAGTATAGCAAACGGTGGGTGAAGAAATTACTGTTGGGAAATTGATAGAAGATCAAATAATCATGACGATATCCAAGGCAATGATCATTATATAGGCATCCAGTCCAAGATAAGTAGACCGAAACGATTCTACATCTACTACTATGACTCCACACATCGACCGCTTTCTAGCATGCATCTAGTGTATTAAGTTCATGGAAAAATGGAGTAATGCAATAAGAAAGATGACATGATGTAGAAAAGATCTATTCATGTAGGAATAGACCTCATCTTATTATCCTTAATAGCAACGATACATGTGTGCCTTGTTGCCCCTTCTGTCACTAGGAGAGGACACCACCAGATCGAACCCATCACAAAGCACCTTTTCCCATGGCAAGAAAAATTGATCTAGTTGGCCTAACTAAACTAAAGATTCGAAGAAGAAATATGAGGCTATAGGTAATCATACATATAAGAGATCAAAGAAGACTCAAATAATATTCATGGATAGAAACTGATCATGAACCCAAAATTGATCGGATCCCAACAAATACACCGCAAAAAGTCATTACATCAAATAGATCTCCAAGAGACCATTGTATTGAGAATCAAAAAGAGAGAAGAAGCCATCTAGCTACTGCCTATGGACCCGTAGGTCTATGGTGGACTAATCACGCATCATCAGAGAGGCACTCATGAAGACGATGCACCCCTCCATGATGGTGTTAGATTGGATCTCGCGATTCTGGAACTTGCGGTGGCGGGAATTGTGTTTCGTCGACTCCCCTAGTGTTTTTGGAATATTTGGGTATTTATAGAGCTGATAGGCGGTGGAGAGGCGTCCCTAGGAGGGTACAACCCACCAGGCCGCGCGAGGGGCCTCTGGCGCGCCCTGGCGGGTTGTGGCCTCCTCGGCCCTCCCCTCTGGCACTTCTTTGGTGCTACAGGTTTCTTCTGTCCCAAAATAATCTCCAAAAAATTTCGCGGTGTTTGGGCTTCGTTTGGTACTGATATCTTATGAATTAAAAAACAAGTAAAAAACAACAACTGGCACTTGGCACTATGTCAATAGGTTAGTCCCAAAAATGATATAAAGTTGCTATAAAATGATTGTAGAACATCCAAGAAAGATAATATAACAACATGGAACAATAAAAAATTATAGATATGTTAGAGACATATCAGCATCCCCAAGCTTAATTCCTACTTGTCCTCGAGTAGGTAAATGATAAAAAACAGAATTTTTGATGTGGAATGATGCCTAACATGTTCATCTCATATTCTTTTCTGTTGTAACATGGACATTTGGACTTTTAAATGGTTCAAAGCAAGAGCCTAGTCTTGACATGAGGACTTCAATACTCAAGCATACCAACAAGCAACCATGTCTTTCAAAATATCAATACTAAAGAAAGTTATCCCTAGCCCATCATGATCAATCATTGGTCCATTCATGAAACACACACAAATAATAGTTACACCTAATTCTCAAGTACGATCATAGTGCCCCCTAGTTCGTGCTTTATAAGAGAAGATGGAGACTCGAGTAAAAAAGTTAAAATTGCATAAAGTAAATAGATAGGCCCTTCACAGAGGGAAGCAGGGATTTCTAGAGGTGCCATAGCTCAAGGTTTAAATTTATAGAGAAAAATATTTTGGGTGGCATGCCTTTCCTGTCAGCGAAAACGAATGAGAGCTTTCAATAACTTTCCATGCTAGATATATCACAAGCGGTTCCCAAAAAAAGTTTATTCTTTTTTCCACCATTCTTTCACTTTCCATGGCTAGCCAAATCCATGGTTGCCTTCCATACAAGGAATTTATTATTTCACAACATAAAGTAAATTTTGTAGTATCGTCCAATGACAAGTGAATAAACATGCATCTTGAGAATAACACATCTAGCATGGAAAAATATTGGCCACCCCCTTCCACTTAATGAGCGGTACGAGCACACAAAAAGGAAATTCATTTTGAAAATTAGAGATGGCACATAAAAATTTGCTTGGAACAACATGGAAATACCGCATATAGGTAGGTATGGTGGAGTCATATGGCAAAACTGGGTTTAATGATTTTGGATGCACAAGTAGTATTTCCAGTTAGTACAAGTGAAGGCTAGCAAATAGATTGAGAAGCGACCAACCAAGAAACGAAAAATCACATAAGCCAGAATTAAGTATAACTAACACCGAATAATGGACCATAAGTAAGATGTGATTTTATTTCACAATTATTGACTTTCATGCTTGCAAAGGGAATCACAAACCTTAAGACCAATATCTGTACTAACGCATAATTACTCACCAACATAACTCACATATTACTATCATCATGTCTCAAAACTATTATAGGGAATCAAGTTTAATTTGTCCAATTATCTTCATGAAAGTTTTTATTATATACCTCTTGAATATCCATCACTTTGAGACTAATTTCATATATTGCCATTTTTTTGACAAGCTCAAATAGATTTAAATGAAGGACATGAGCATAAAAGTTTCAACTCTCAAAATAATATAAGTGAAGCATGAGATAATTTCTTTAAAATTCACTAACTTTCAAATTATTCTAAGTGAAGCATGAGAGCATTTCGTCAAAAATGTAAAGCACGTCATGCTCAAAAAGATATAAGTGAAGCACTAAAGCAATTCCATAGCTCAAAAGGTTTAAGTGAAGCATGTAGAGCAATTCTAACAAATCATAGCATAAATTTTACACTCTCAAATAGGTATGTCCCACAAGGATACTTGTGAAAAAGCAAAAAGCAAAACAAGCAAAGACTTAAATAATACAAGACGCTCTAAGCAAAACTCATGATATGTGACGAATAAAAATATACCTCAAGTAAAATACCGATGATCGTTAGAAGAAAGAGGGGTTGCCACTCGGGGCATACCCAAGCTTAGTTGCTTCTTCATCTTGGTGTGATGTAGCATCCCCAAGCTTTGGCTCTTTTCACTCCTTATTCCTTCATCCATCGTGATCTCACCCAAAACTTAAAAACTTCAATCACACAAAACTCAACAAAATCTTCGTGAGATCTGTTAGAATAATAAAGCAAATTACAAATCTAAGTACTGTTGAAAATCCATTAATATTTTATTATTGCATTTTATCTACTGTATTCCAACTTTAGAATGGCTTATACCCTCCAATACAAGCCATAGATTCATCAAAACAAGCACACAATGCAATGAAAATAGAATATGTTAAAAACAGAACAGTCTGTAGTAATCTGGACTCTAACAATACTTCTGTAACTCAAAAAAATCTTAAAATTAGTACAACTTCATAAATTTGTATATACATATTTTCTAAAAAATCAGAATTTTTTGCTTCTTTGGTGGTTTTGTAGAATTGTTTTACTGGACTCAAAAGTTTCTGTTTTTCAACAAGAGCAAATCAACTATCACCCAGCATAATCCTAATGGCTTTAATTGGAACAAACACAAATTAAATGCAAAAAAACATGATCATAACAGTAGAATAATTGTGTAAACTCTTGAGAACATAAAGGAAAATATAAAATAAATTTTATTCATTGGGTTGCCTCCCAATAAGCGCTATAGTTTTACGCCCCTAGCTAGGCATAATGCATAGATTCCAGTACTGCCATCTTTAGTTTTCACTCCATAGGATTCCCTCGTGATTGATTCATATGGTGGATTAATTCTTGTTCTAGGGAAGTGTTTCTTGCCCTTTCTAAGTGGAAATTGAAATTTAATATTGCCTTCGTTCATATCAATCACGACGCCTATAGTGCGTAAAAACGGTCTACCAAGTATGATGGGACAAGACGGATTGCAATCAATATCAAGAACAATAAAATCTATGGGAACATAGTTCTTGTTTTCAAGAATAAGAAAATCATTAATTCTTCCCAGAGGCTTTTTAATAGTAGAATCCGCCAAGTGCAAACTAAGATAACATTCTTCAATGTTGGTAAGACCAAGCACATCACATAGAGTTTCGAAATTGTGGAAATACTAGCACCCAAATCACATAAATCAAAGCACTCATAATTTATAATATTGACCTTAATGGTAGGTTCCCACTCATCATGTAATTTTCTATGAATTGAAATCTCTAACTCCAACATTTCTTCAAAAGCTCTCATCATGGTATCAATAATATGTTTAGTAAAAGCTTTATTTTGTTCATAATAATGGGGTGAATTTATCATGGATTGCAACAAATAAATACAATAAACCAAGGAGATACTATCATAATTAAAGTCTTTGTAATCAAAAATAGTGGGCACATCACTAGTTAAAGTTTTGACCTCTCCAAACCCACTTTCATCAATTTTTCATTAAGATTTTCACCCTCCAAATTATTGGGACACCTTCTAGCTAAACTTGAATCTTATTTAGTCCCATTATAATCAATTTCAATATTACTAAACAAAGAATCAATGGATCAAACACTAATAATTTTAAGATCTTCGTCGTTTTTATCCTCTAGAGAAACTGGTTTAGCGACCATTTGATTTACTAAGGTAGCTTGTGCGTCCAATATTTTACCTAGCAGATTTTCAGCATGGGCATACTTAGATTGGAGATTAGAAACTTCTCTACTAATATCATCAAGTTGTTTTGTTATGGCCTCCAGTGCGGTGGAGTGTTCTTCAAGCTCCTCAGTAAAATACTTATTATGCTCAAATTGTGTAGTCATATATTCCTTTATACTCTTCTCAGACTCAATCAAAATATTGTGGCAAGGAACATCACAATACTTTTGTTGAGGCATCATGACTACGCAACCAAGATTGCAAGCAAACCAGAGATCCGGCAAGAAAAAAGCAAACGAAAAAGAGAGGGTGAATAAAACGACAAATTTTATGAAGTGGTGGAGAGAAAAAACAAGAGGCAAATGCCCAATAATGTAAATTGCAAGGAGATGAGATTTGTGATTAGGAACCTGATAAGGTTGATGATGTCTCCCCGGCGCCACGGATTGGCACATTGAAGACAGACTACTTTAGCACCTCCTACCCGGCAACAACACCAGAAATTCCTTTGACGTGGCTTGAGACTGCGCCAGTATTTTCCCCAAAAAGGAAGGGATGATGCAGCACATCGACAGTAAGTATTTCCCTCATTTATGAAACCAAGGTATCGATCCATAGAAGAGGACCACACAACACTATGTAAACGGTACCTGCACACAAAGAACAAATACTTGCAACCCGACGCGTAAGGGAGGTTATCAATCTCTCTACGATAAAAAGATAGATTAGTTCGTAGTAGATTGGATTGATAGATTGCACAAGAACAAAAAATAAAATAAGAAAATAAAAAGTGCACCAAGTATTTTTGGGTTTTTTGGAATAATAGATCTGAAAACAAAAGCGGCAAAAAGATAGATCGCAAAGCAATATGTTGGAAGATAGACCCAGGGGCCATAGGTTTCACTAGTGGCTTCTCTCATGAGTATAGCACATGGTGGGTGAAGAAATTATTGTTGGGTAATTGATAGAAGATCAAATAAGAAATTTTTTTCAAAACTAGTACGGATTATGCACCAAATTTGGAAAAAATGTGATCAATTTGAAAAATTATGAAAGTAGTACCCCGTCGGCCGCAGTTGGGCCGACCGGCCGCCCGTCGGCTTTTACCAAGCCGAAATCGGCCCATCGGCCGAAGCCAGGCCGAACAACCCGGCCGTCGGCCCACTCCAGGCCGAGCGCCACCCGTCGGTTTCCAGGAGGACGGCCGACCCCTGGATAAGGCCGATGCGGCCAGCCCCTGTCTTCCTCCTCCAGCTCTCTCTTTCTCTCATACTTCGGCCGAAATCGCCCCCCATGATCTCCCTTTCCCTCCACCCATTTTCCGTTTCAATCCGATGAATCAATAGATCGTCTTCGTCTCCCCCGCCCTACGGTTTTATTTTTTGAAAAATGGTAGTGATTTGTTCGTGGGGAGGAGAAATGGTGTGGTGGTGGATGTGTGAATGATGAGAAGGTGGAGTGGTGGAGAGGAAGAAGAAGGGCACTCACGCGTCAAAGCTATAATTTTTTCTGATATTTTAGGTTAGTTTTTCGTTAGTTTTTTGAATGTACGTAAAATTAGTTTAGGTTATTTTTAGTAGTGTAGTTATTTTAGGTTACTTTTATTAGTGTAGTTATTTTTATTTGTGTAGTTATTTTTATTTGTGTAGTGATTTTAGTGTATGTTTCCCGAGCATAGGTTTAGGTAGTGTAGTCATATTAGTGTCAATGTATTTTTGTGAAGTTAATTTTAGTGTAGGTTTATTTAGAATACGTGGGTATATTTTAGTGTACGTTTTATTTTAGTGTCGATTTATTCGTTGTGAATAATGAGAAGCTGCCAATATCTGACAGGTTGAAATGTGTGAATCCGTAAATTTGAGTGTGTTTTACGGCCCTGGTAATGTTCGATATAATGAGTTGGGGGTTGATCTTAGCGAGTTTAAAAGAGGCGAGATGACACTTTCAGACCCGGACAGACTGGACATTAGGCAGTTGAAGCACTAGTTGACAACTAGTTTGGCCTAGATCCTGAAGTTTGTTCCGTCAGTATTCATGCCATGTGGACCAAATCCTGTAAAAATGTGAAGTGGGATTTGATTCCGATAGATAGGAGCCAGCACTGGTTGTCTCTGTTAAGTCGTTGCAGAGACCGAAGAATCCATCCGTCTGCCCTATTTCAACCAGTGGTGAAGGAGGAGAATATCATACCACCCACCATGGGGTATGAACCAGGCCAGAGTAGTCAAGTAGCTAACGAGATTTATGTATCTGGGTCACAGCCACCGGAAGTGAATGCTAGCCAAGCCGAGAAAGAGTCAGATTATGTGCCACACAATGTTAGTGGTCATGCTGCTGGTCAGAGTATTCAATCGATAGTATTAGCTACCTCTGGTGTTGCTGATGGGGATGAGGAAGGCAATGAAATGCAAAGGGTCAGAGGATGAGGAAGAGGTACCAATTCCTGCTGCATGGGAGCAGGACATATCCGCATGCTTTACTGTCAACGATGGCCATGAGACTCTATGGCAATATAATCTGAACCAAGTCCAGATCGAGGCTATGTTTGACACGAAGAAGAAAATGAAGTATGTAGTGATAAAGTGGGCTATATCTACCCAGAGGGTTTTCCCGACACACACATCTAGTCCAACGAAATATACCGTGAAGTGTGTTGAATCAGGTTGTCCTACGAAGGTGCACGCCCACATGCCAAAGTATAACATCCACTGGGTTGTGACAAATGTTGTCCCGCATAATTGTGTTAGGAAAAACATGTTGGTTCGTCATCCAAACCTTACTTCAACTCTCATAGCGCAACTCATGTATACTGAGATAGTGACGAAGAAAGATATGGAATAAAAACACATCCAGATAGAAGTGAAGGTCAGATGGAAGTATGACATTCCATATGGGAAGTCTTGGAGGGCTAAGTAGAAGGCTATGGAGGAGAGGTTTGGGACGTTCTTCGACTCCTATGATAATGTTGTCCGTCTCCTTGACGTATTGAAGGAGAGAAATCCCGACACTTATGTTAACATTCAACACACGAGGTTGGATAGTATACCAGATTACAAGGTGTTGAAACGAGTATTCTTCTCTTTCAGTATGTGCATCGAAGCTTTCAGGCATTGTCCTCCTGTGATGTTTGTGGATGGTACATTCCTGACTGGTCAGTACAAAGGACAAATCCTGACTGCTATTGGTGTGGATGGGAACAACCAAATCATCCCACTAGCCATGGCCTTTGTGGAGGATGAGAACTTCCCGAGCTGGGTATGGTTCTTTCGGCAAGTTAAAATTGTGATCGTGAAGGACCGACCAAATGTGTGTATCATTCATGACACGCATCCCGGTATATTGAAGGCCGTGAAGACACTGAGTAATCCAACTGCTGATGAGCCAACACCTTGGAAGGACTTGCAAAGTCGGTGGTGCATGCGCCATCTGGGTGCTAATTTTTTCTCGTAGTTCAACAACAAACGGTTGATGAACTTGTTCAAGAAGTTATGCAAGCAGAACCATCAGCGCAACTATGATATTATTTGGTCAAAACTTGATGAGTTCACTAAGAAGCAGGTCCTTGCTAGGAAGAAAATGTAGAAAGACTAGGTTAAATTAACAGCACTCATTGTGGAGCTTGAGGAGCCAGTTGGTCTTTGTGACTTACCAGCAATTGACCCTCCCAATACGAAGAGAAAGAAGGGCAGGGCAATAAAGATTTTTTCTGAGTGGATAGAGAAAGAGCCTCCAGTAAATTGGTCTTTGCTACATGACACCCATGGATCTAGGTATGGCCACATGACAACCAATCTTGCAGAGATCTATAACTTTGTACTCAGAGGGAATAGAGCATTGCCACTGACAGCTATTGTGGAGGGTGTATTCCATGGCACTGTGAGATATTTCAGAGAAAGGCACGAGTTAGCAAAGAAGCATATTGCAGATAATCATAACACTCCATATTGTAACCGTGTCATGGAGTACATGGCTGAGAAGATAAAGAAAGCAAAAAAGCACACTGTCACACTCATAGGTAATCAGGAAAGGAGGTATGAGATTCAGCTACCTACTGATGGTTTTGGTTCTGCAAATGAGGTGAAGACACATGAGGTTACAATTGGAGCAGAATTTTATCCAACTTGTGAGTGTACATGCAACAAACCGAAGTTATTGCACCTGCCTTGCTCACATGTGTTGGCTCCTTGTGGCCAAATTCAGTCGGATGCTATCTCCTTCGTGTCTCCGTACTATTCAAAGGAGGCAGTACTCAATGTCTGGACAGGTGAGATGATAGGGTTTAGAGTCGTCGGCAATTTCAACAAGGTAAACGATGGTGATAGAGTATACATCCCGGATCCTGCACTACGGTGAACTAGTATGGGCAGGCATAAGGTAAAGCGCATACGAAACAATATGGACCAATCTGAAGCTGGTGGAGAAACCAGACAATGTTTGCTCTGTGCGGCTTATGGGCATAGGATGAAATATTGCCCTGACCTGAAGAAAGGCGGTGCTTCCACATCGACGAGCGCTTCCACATCGACGACTGCAGCAACAGTTGCAAGAGGTGGTCCTGGGAGTCGTGGTGGACGAGGCTCTCGAGGCCGAAGGGGCGGACGAGGAATACATAACTCTGAAGCTGCATAATATGTCGGACTATGTTTTTATTTGTACTATCCCGGACTTGGATGACGCAGGTGAACCAATGCAATTGCACAAGAGGCAAGTATCACGCTTCTCTTACGACAGGTCACTCCTTAGCTGCTTGGTAGATAGATGGAGACCAGAGACACATACGTTTCACTTTCCCTGGGGAGAGATGGCTCCTACTTTACAGGATGTGTCCTACTTGTTGGGATTACCTCTGGCCGGTGCTGCCATAGGACCTTTAGAGGTAGAAACTGATTGGCTAGCATCTATGCATTCCTGTTTTCTGGCTGCGGTGCCAACTACCAAGACACTAGACAACGATCGGCACGGGCCTCTTTTTAGGTGGTTCAGCCAGTTTCAGATTGTCGCCTTAGGATATCCCACTTTTCAGTTGTCAAAGGCACAGATTGACCGGTCCCTAGAGGCATATATTATGTGGTTGTTTGGCAAGACGATGTTCACAGAGAACCACGTGACCACTGTAGATGCACGACTGATCGGTGTTGCACAAGAGATAGCTGACTCACGTTCCCTAGAGGACATTGTGCAGAGGAGTTTCGATTCTGCTGTGTTAGCAGCTACGTATAGAGGCCTGTGCAAAGCTTGCCATATGGTTTTCTTGGTTTTTCTTCTTTAGCTCAGCAAGAAAAACCCTCTGCTCCACACAGTACTCTTGCCAAGCTCTCTCCTGCTCGGCTTTCTCCTCTGCTACCGCCTTCTCGCAGTGCTCCTCCAAGTCCAAACTTGCCCATGCATGATGACTTCTTTCACGTATCTCAGTCACCGCCCAGTCCGGCTTTTTCGTGTCTATCCGACGATAGTACTAGCACAGGGGCGGAGGAGACTACAAAAGAAACAGAAATATAATAATCAAATCAATAGAAATATCAACAACGTGTTTATTCTGGGTGACTTAAACATACCGGAGGCGTGATGTACGGTGAAGGACCAACGGGTGGATCTTCCTCAAAATTAGCGCACATGAAAAACATCATACCCAACCAATCTGAAAAATCCGTCACCTGCTTCACCTTGCAGAGATCCCCGCACCAGCAACAAACTGCTTCCATCCCCTGAGGCAACTTCGTACTCTTCCATTTGCTAGGCCTAATGCTTTGATCCGAACAAGGCAAACTCAAAATGACTACCGCGCTGGGTTTTTCGAGTGTTGGTGGCCGATGGAGGAAGGCAGATACAATGCTTCCTTTTATAGGCAGATGACAACAGCAATGGCGGGAAATCGGGCGGGCAAATTTGGCAGGAATACTTGGCGGGAGAAAATTGCGGGAGAGAAAGGCCGGAGAGAAAGGCGGGAGAGAATGGCGGGAGAGAATGGCGGGAACGAAAGTGGCGGCAGAGAATGGTGGGAAAAAGGTGGCGGCATAGTATGGCAGAAGATAATAAGGGGAATAGTACGGCTTGCTGAAATTAATATACATCTTCCTGAAATTAAGATACAACTTGCTGAAATTAAGATACAACTTGCTGAAATTAAGATACAACTTGCTGAAATTAAGACACAACGTGGATATTTTCTTCTACCTGGGATGCAAGAGCCCTTTCTTTCTTTCTCACTTTGGCAGATAGCTGAAAACAATAGCTAGCTCATGTTCATGTTGTTTGAATGTTACGAGCACCAAATTGTTGACTTCAATAGACGATGCCAGCAGAAAATTACTGAAACCTTCCTTCTTCAACACCATTCGATCACCCAAGCCAATGAAGTAGGAACAAGGAATGCTCACAAATATATCATCATCTTCTGAATCCAAAGTAATTTCAAGAGTTAAAGAACTAGTCCTAGGAATAGCCACAAATTCCATCAAACTCCTGACAACCATGGTAGGAATAACCTGACAAAAACAAGCAAGTTGTATGATCCGTCCTATGAACCAACAAAGAACAAACAAATAAAAAAACCTGAAACCAAAGCTTACCATGTGTTGAGAAATAACATTCATGCGATCCATCCTATGAACAAAAGGAGTACACAGTATGTAGTTGTCATTAAAGAGCTGCCGCGACATGACATACATTTGATGATAATTCAGAGTGACACCACGACTATAAAAACATTTGTCAACAAGTTCCCTCTGAGTTTCACTCAGATCCTCAAGAGCTACAAAAAAATGATCTCTGAGTTTCACTCAGATCCTCAAGAGCTACAAAAAAATGATTTCACTAACTGAGATGAACAGCAAAACATATAAGATGAAACAAATCTGAAAATCAATCAAACAAATATCTTACCAACATGGGGTAAAGGAAACAACATAACACCATTCCACTGAAATTCGACACTAATATAAGTTCCATAGTGCTCAAGCATAACAGTCATCATGTCACTATGGCAGAGACCATAATCATTCACAAGTTCCTCCCACGAAGGACCATGGAATTTACTGCTCATCCTACCATGTGTAAATATAACATGGTATAAGTTACCCTCACTGTTGTGCAGAGCAAGATCAATATCTGTGTCACCTCTCCGAATAGCTAAAGCTCTGCACTCCTCAATGTACCGAGCAAGATGTGATCTAACACTGCACGGAACATACTACAACAAGAATGGAAGCAAACATCATAATCATATAAACAAAGGCATTCGAATATGCCACAGTTAGATAATCAAGACATAGAATCTTACAACACATCTTGAACATCGATGATCCAGCACCACAGTAAATACAGACGCACCGGAATCAACAGCAACACAAGGGCCACCTAGAGCTCGGCAAAATGGGCAAGCCATTTACCTGCAGACGGACGGTGACCAATAAGAACTAAATCCACTACCGACTTTAGAGTTCTCATTCGATTGAGTTTGAAGCCAAAAAAAATACTGTAGGCCGGTAGAGAGCGCCATGATCTATTGTTTATGTGGGTACGATAACAACATGGATGGTCGAGCAAAGAGATCGACGAGGCGGTGGAAGCACCGGAGAGCAACGGGAGTGAGAGGTGGAGAGGGGCAGGCTACTATACGGGGAAGGGTGAAACGAGTGGTCGGAGGAGGAAGAAAAGAAGCCTTGGGTCTTATCCAGGAGCCCATCGGCCTCCCTCTGGCCGACAAGTGGCCCTTCGGCCGCCCTTTGGCCGAAAGGGGGCTCTTCGGCCGGGTGCTGGCCGACAGGCACCACTTCGCTTGGTGCTGGCCGACGGGCCCCTATTCGGCCTGCTGCTAGCCGACAGGGTACTAATTTCAAAAAAAAATCAACTCCTACAGCTATTTTCAAATTTGATACAAAATTCGTACTAGTTTTGGAAAAAAAATCATCAAATAATCATGACGATATGCAAGGCAATGATCATTATATAGGCATCATGTCCAAGATAAGTATACCAAAACGATTCTGCATCTACTACTATTACGCCACACGACGACCGCTATCCAACATGCATCTAGTGTATTAAGTTCACAGGAAAATGGAATAATGCAATAAGAACGATGACATGATGTAGACAAGATCTATTCATGTAGGAGTAGACCCCATCTTGTTATCCTTAATAGCAACGATACATGCGTGCCTTGCTGCCCCTTCTGTCACCGGGAGAGGACACCGCAAGATCGAACCCATCACCAAGCACCTCTTCCCATGGTAAGCAAAATCGATCTCGTTGGCCTAACTAAACCAAAGATTCAAAGAACAAATACGAGGCTGTAATTAATCTTGCATATAAGAGATCAAAGAAGACTCAAATAATATTCATGGATAGAAATTGATCATGAACTCAAAATTCATCGGATCCCAATAAACACACCACAAAAAGTCATTACATCAAATAGATCTCCAAGAGACCATTGTATTGAGAATCAAAAAGAGAGAAGAAGGCATCTAGCTACTGCCTACGAACCATGTCGTTCTATGGTGGACTACTCACGCATCATCGGAGACGCACCCATGAAGATGATGAACCCCTCTGTGATGGTGTTAGATTGGATCTCGCGGTTCTAGAACTTGCAGCGGCTGGAAATATGTTTCGTCGACTCTCCTAGGGTTATTGGAATATATGGGTATTTATAGAGCTAATAGGTGGTGAGAGGCGTCTCAAGGAGGGCACAACCAACCAGGCCGTGCTAGGGGCCTCTAGCGTGCCCTGGTGGTTTGTGGCCTCCTCGGCCCTCCCATCTGGCAATTCTTTGGTCCTCCAGGTGTCTTATGGCCCAAAAAAATATTCCAAAAGTTTCGCGGTGTTTGGGCTTCATTTGGTACTAATATTCTGCGAAGTAAAAAAACAAGCAAAAACAGCAAGTGGCACTTGGCACTATGTCAATAGGTTAGTCCCAAAACATGATATAAAGTTGCTATAAAATGATTGTTGAACATTCAAGAATGATAATATAACGGCATGTAACAATCAAAAATTATAGATACGTTGGATACGTATCACATCTCTCTTCTTCCCTTGATGGCATTGGTTATCTCGCGTAGCCGCTTTGCTGACTATGAAGTATGGTAGATGCCCATGTTGTGAAAACAAACAAAAAAGAAAATGATTCAGAAACATTAGTTTTTTTCAATCAGGCATGACCAGATTTCAAGGAAAAACAATGCCTAATTGCCCTGTCCTTATAAGCTACAAGAAATGCAATAATTCAGAAAACATGAAGCTAGTTCAACCAAAAATCAACCTAATTATAGAACCATAAGCTTTTCAGAATCATAAGCTAAAATGCAGTATCGAATCGATGTAGCGGAAAATGCAGTACCAGAAAACGAACCAGATGCATAAACCAGATGCATAAACTATAAAGGTGCAGAAGGTATAAGCTACAAAAATTTAGAAGTAAAACAAATTCTGCAACACAACCAGTGCAAAAATTCAGCTATAAAAATTCCTATAGCACATAGATCCAGTTATTATAGCATTAATGTTTATCAAATCCTGAAGCATAGCACAAAGATTACATCATCCTCTTAGAAGTTGCAAAATTGTGTATCAATTCTTGTAACATAGATCCAATAATAAGCTACATAAATGTGTATCAAGTGTGTATCTATTCCTGCATCATAGAAACAAACAGAGCTCTCTCTTCTACAATTTCGAATGCTACAATTCAACTACAATTCCATCCATCCATCCATCCACCATCCCATCCTAGAGTCAAACAAAATCACATGAACTACATGGATCATGAAGCAACCGGAATGGCCGGTGCGGGTTGCCATCCCCACCATAGAAATAAGTTACGCGTAGCCATCGGCGAGGCAACCGGAATCGCATGGAGCAACACCACGAACACATAGCAGGGGGAGGGAACCTCACACCACAACCACATCGCAGGGGGAAGGGGATCTCAGATACGTACCTGCTTGAGTCGTTGCGGCCCTTCGCCGATCCCGAACACGTCGTCGTAGTCACACCGGTGGATTAGCCTGGCACCGCCGCCCTCTCAAATACTGTCGCCGTCGCCCTCTGTCGCCCTCCTAAATCCAGCCGGCGTCGTGGCTTTGTTATCTAGATGCAAAATTAAGTTGAAGGAAACGACCATGAAACAAGAGTTGGGTTGCAGGAAACAGACATGGAGCCGACAGACGCAGGGATACTCTTGACCGTCTGATCAAGTCACGATCAGACAGACACGGGGCAGGCGGACGCTCGCACGAGATCGGCTGATAGGAGGTAAGCTTTTCCGTTTAACAAAGTTGCAGTTTGGATTCTCTAAGACCATCACGCGGGCGTGTGTTTTTTCTTTGTCACGTGGATGTGTTAGAGCATCTACAAGCATACCTCATATATCCTTCTTGAACGTTCGAAACATCCTTCCGGTCAATGTCCGGTCAAAAAATGTTGACCCAATCAGACCCCTCACTTTCTTTCTAAATGCTCGAACTGACCGGCATCCCAAATAACCATCTCAAATGTAGTGATGTAAGGAGGATACAAGGGCTCGTGGACGCGGACGGACGCGCCCGTTCAGTCCGTCACGTAGGATGGGACCCATCCTGGACAACCGTTTCTCTTTTCTTATTCATTCTTTTCTTTCTCTCTCTTGTACTCCATCAATCACGTGCAAGTGACATGACATATGAGAAAAATATAAAAAATGCACCTGCGAGGATGAAAAAATAGAGGCTCAAAACAAACGTGTCCGGTCAGGTCACTGATCGGGCGCGTCCGCGAACGTTTAGAAGGTCATATTTACTAAGTCCGATTATAGATACTCTTAGCATGCATACATGTTTTTAGTGTTTAATCTCCAAACTATGCACACGTTATGCTACATCTTTTTATTTTATGGTAGAATTTAACTTTGTTTTTGTCCCTCACGAACTCATACTAGCTATAAGGACACGAAAACTAAAAAGTAAACAAACATCATAAATATGTGTATATATAAGGATTAGGCAATGTTGGACTGATGTATATACACCGATTAGAGCACACTAGGTGAAAATATATATGCTTGCACGTCCAATAAAGCTAGAGTAGAAGAAATTAAATTAGCCGTGAATTGAGACGCAACAGACTAAGCAGAACAAGAAGTTAGAACATCCATACAACTAAGACTTTACGATTAGCACACACAACAGAAGAATGCATTAGGACATCAGGCAAAGTAGTACCACATTTTTATTGTCTAATGTAGGTAACTCAAAAAAGTACACTATGTGTACGATATTTTTATTATCATTATGGTAATCTAAAGATAAGGTTGTTCATCCGATCAGTTGACTAGGATTCATGTCTCATGTTTGCTAGCACCCCAAAATCCTATTGTTAATTGATCTATCTTTGTTGTTATCAGTAAACTTATGTTCTACCTATCCAGTATAATTATGATAATTGACGTTTGCTTTGCTACGAAGCATGCTTATTTTTTTTTCGTTGCAACACACGATCATGTTTGCTAGTATGACAAAATTTAAAACCGAAACACAGCAATTAAACTCATTTTGCACAATCTAGAACCAAAACTACAAAAGAACTGATCTCGCTGCTTTGATTTGAAACTATTAGAAGACATTTTATTCATCCAACCGATTCTAAACTACCACTAGAAGACACCTTATTTGTCCATCTGGCACCGCGCACCACTTATAAAGGAAGAAGAAGAAAAAGAAAACACAGTTTCTGCCTCTGCTACTACCTAGGAGGAACGAGCGGCTCCTTCACTCCTCGCTCTTGATTATCTTCCGGAACCAGCGCGTGGAGTCCTTGGGGTACCGGGTGAAGGTGTTGCGGTCGACGTAGACGAGGCCGAACTTGGAGGTGAAGCCCATCCGCCACTCGAAGTTGTCCAGCAGCGACCACGCGAAGTAGCCCGTCACCCTGGCGCCGTCGGCGATGGCGCGCTTCAGCTCGTGCAGGTACTGGTCGAAGTAGTCGATCCTGAAGGTGTCGTAGAGCGCGTGCGGCAGCGTGTCGCTGCCCGACTGGTCGATGCCGTTCTCGCCGATCAGGATCACCGGGTCCCTGAACTTGTTCTTCACGTGCATCACCGCCTTGTAGAATCCCCACGGCACCACGTACAGCCATTTCGAGAACGCCTGAATGTGTTCATGAAATCATAAATCAATTCTTGCGGCATTTACATGTCAATTGAACCTGTTTTTTTGGTGGTCAGATTTGATGATCCATACCTGTTTTCCGATAGGCACGCCGTTGCGCTCGACTGAAAGGACAGGCAGATGATCAGATCAGACGTGTTAGACAGGCAGACGATCGAGGAACGGAACGAGAACAATTCATGTGAGGTTTCGGTTGACCGGACGTACAGAGAAGCTCGGCCTGCCAGTCGGTGGCGTAGCTCATGTGCGTCAGGTTCTCGTGGTGCCTGACGTAGTAGGTGGTGTAGTGGTTGATCCCGATGACGTCCGCCGAGCCCTGCACCAGCTTGCTCTGCTCCGCGGTGAAGTTGGGCAGCCTCGCCCCCACCAGCTTCTGCATCGTCTCCGGGTAGTGACCGAAGGTGATCGGGTGCATGTACCTGCCAAGATCAGCTCAGCTCAGTTTCAGTCTCAATTAAACCCGGCCGCCGCCGCCGTGAGATGCGTGCTCGTCCTGTGGTTTCTCACCAGCCAAGGGTGAACTCCCTCGCCCTGTGGGCCGCGTACTCGTCCTCCACGGTGTAGGTCAGCGGCTCGTACCACACGAAGTCCAGGAGGATGCCGATGGTGCCCTTCTGCTCGTGCACGTACTTGTCCCGGTATACCTTGACGGCGGCGGCGTGCGCGAGGAGGAGGTGGTGGCCGGCGATGTAGGGCTCCGTGGCGGAGTTGCCGCCGAACCGGCAGCCGGTGCACCTTCCGGGCGCGAAGAAGCCGTCGCCGTAGCCGTGCCAGGCCATCATCCGCGGCTCGTTGATGGTGAACCAGTTCTTCACCCGATCGCCGTACGTCTTGAAGCAGAAGTCGGCGAATGCCGCGAAGTCGGGCCTGCATCAAAATGCGTGGCCAGTTGCAGGAATTAATCAGAGAGAGAGAGAGAGAGAGAGAGATCGCATGTAAACGTTGCAGGATTTCGCGGCTATGGAGTGCGAGCACTCACACGACCCTGGGGCTGAGCCAGCCGTTGTACTGGTTGTTGAGGACCTCCGGCAGGTCGTAGTGGTAGAGCGCCACATACGGAGTGATCTCTGATTAATGGAAAATTTCATGCAGAGAAGAAATCATCAGCTGTCCATCAGAAAGATCTCGACGGAGTCGCAAATACTTCAGAGAAATGCAGAGATGGATGAGTGGATCGTACTGTTGGCGAGCATGTAGTCGATGAGCCGGTGGTAGTAGTCCACGCCGTCTTTGTTGATCCTCCCGATCCCATCTGCATTTTATTCGTGAACAGTTTCAGAAGAAGAAGAAGAAGAAAACACATCACGGCCGTAACTGAAGAAAATGCACGAGCTGGAGAGACAGGCGTACTAGGGAAAATGCGCGACCAGGAGATGGAGAAGCGGTAGGCGTCGAAGCCCACCCTCACCATGTTGTCCACGTCGTCCTGAATTGAATCAGAATGAGAATCAGAATCAGTGTTCTTTCTCAAATCACAAACGGAAACAACTTGCAAGAACAATCAGAATCGGCGTGTTTTTCCCGATCACTGACCATGTAGCGGTGGTACTCGTCGACGGTCACGTTGGCGGTGGCGTTGTCGGGAGTGGCACCTACGGCGCAAGAACACGCATTCAGTTCAGGAGTCGCCACACAACACATGCATGCAAGGCTTGGTTCAGAGATGATGTGCCATTTCACCATGGATCCTGACCTGGAAACTTGAGGAAGGTGTCCCAGATGCAGGGCCCGCGGCCGTACTTGAGGGCGTTGCCCTCCACCTGGTACGCCGACGAGGCGGTGCCGAAGACGAAGCCCTTGGGGAAGCTGTCCCGGGAGAGGTCAGTGTCCCGGCCGTGGGCCAGGAGCGCCAGGGAGAGCAGGACGAGCGCGCGGAGGAGCTCCATGGCGGAGACTCGAGAGGGCAGTGGCGAGTGTGGTAGATCGGTGGTCTGATCCGGGAGGGAGGCTATATATGGAGGGTGGGGAGGAGAGAAAGAGATCGAGGGGGCAGCATGCAGGCAGCAGCGCCATTCTCTGGCACAAACGGTGGCACACCGTGGGACTGTTTCTCTCTTGACAGCTCCCTTGCATGCATCCTAGCCTTGCTCCTTGACTTCTTCTACTCGTCTGTATAATGTCTTTGTGTTTCATAGTCTCCACCATTTTCACAGGGGCGGAGCAGGTGAAAATATGACCCTCATGCACCACCTTATAACATAACAAAAAAATCATAGGAAGAAAGAAATACTGGTAATTGCGATTTATGAGCAGTACATTTAGAAACATTTGAAAAATTCTTGATTGAAACTTGTGTTCCCAGCCATCTTCGAAAAGGGCCGACATGCCGTTAAGACGACCCCCCCCCCCTCACTCCGGGCCATGGAGAGCCGCTCCTGCTAAGAGATGGCGAGATCGAGGACGGTGTCGTCGTTTTCTCACGACAGATGCCATGGGTAGACTTATCGAAGGTGGTTGGGGCCGGAGGACGCCGACGGGCTCCGGTTGCGAGATTAGGTCTAGTTAATGGATGAGTATGTTTACATGGTTGCTCCTGAAGCTGTGTTTAGAGGAGGAAGAGGGAGCAACCGGCTCGCCTTCCTATGCTATGAAGTGTGTGTGAGGGAAGTGTCCCGTAGGTGTGTGTATGTGCGTGAGAGACTCATCGTCCCCGTTGCATGGGGGGCTTGGGGGTTTTATAGGCCACCCCCGGCTTACAATATTCCCGAGGTACAAAGATGAGGGGCCCGACTGGCAGCCCCTCCGGCTGACCAGGGGGCTCGCCCCTCGAGCCGTCTCATCGCCCGTAGGGTCCACCGGCTGAGCGGTCCCATCGCCCGCTGGGGCCCGCCAGCCGGCTCCGTGATTGGCCCCCGACCACCTGCTACGGCACGGGTCACCCGGGCAACGTCGTCTACTGCCAGCCGGCTGAAGTCTCCGGTACGGCCGGCTGCACTGTAGCCACGCCGGAGCAGGTAATCGAGTGGGCGGGGGCGTGCCGGCACTGTTCCCCCGCCCGGTCGCGGTCGCCAAGGTCAGCGGCCCGGACGGCCAAACTGTAGCCACACACGCCCATGCGTCAGCGGCCACTGTGGCTACATTGGCGTCCGTCGTGGCGGTCACGTCGTGTCGCCGTACCCGCGCCCAGGGGTCAATGGGGGAGCCGGTTCGAAGGCAACCGGTCGTGCTCAGTCAGTCGGGGGCCGGGCCGGCTCCTCGACCAGCCGGCCTCGACTCAGCCGGCAACGCGTGTGCCGGCTGCACACCAGCCGGCCGTAAGCAGCCGGCCACGAGCTAATTTCTTGAAGTGGGGGAGAGAACCCCGGTGATTTGGCCTACCCAGGGGTAATAACACCGTCAGTAGTCCCCGAAGCCAGCGGGGGCCCGCATCCAGCAGACGGGGGCAGCCGGCGGCTTCTCCCTAGCGGCACCCGCCTCCGGCGTGAAGCCGAAAGGACAGTCGGGTCGGCAGCCGAACCCGACGCTTCGGGTCCCGACGCGGTGCCCCGGGACCCTTGCCGGCCCACCGCGAGCCACGCGGCGAGTAATGATGGTGTGGGTCCCGCGCACGCGGGCAGACCGGACGTCGCCCTGGGCCTAGCCTGCTAGGCCTCAGGTGTAGCCCAGTAGGCCTCGGGGCGCAGGCAGGGATCTTCTGCGCCCCGAAGCGGCGGTTGCGGCCCAGGACGGTCGCGCGTGCCTCATCCTGGGGAGTGGGCGCAGTTAATCCCACGTCCCCCGGTCGTGGCCTCCCCATTTAAAAGGGGAGGGAGGGCAGAGGGTGGAAGCACCCATGCCCCTTTGCCCCCTCGTTTCCTCTTCTCTCGTCTTCTCCGCTCCCTCGCATGCCGCTGATCTTATCGCACGCAACCGCGCTCGCACGTCGTCCCGTCGTCACAATGGCCGAAGGGCGCGCAGGAAGCTGGGCCGGATCCGTGGTCACGGAGGCCACCATCACGGATCTCCGCCGCGCGCGCATGTTGCCGCCGGTGGAGCGCGTGATCGCCCGCGCATCGGGCGACGAGTTCGTGCCCGTGCCGCAGGCAGGAGAGTTCGTCGTCTTCGCCTGGCACTTCTCATGTGGCTTTGGGCTCCCGGTGAGCCACTTCTTCCGTTTGATGATGGATACTTTCGACCTCCAACCGCACCACCTCGGCCCCAATGCCATCCTCTACATCACGGGCTTCGCGACGCTGTGCGAGGCATACTTGGGGATTCTCCACTTCATCGACTTCTTCAACACGTTGTTCTACCTCAAGGCGCTGAAGAGCAACGCCTGTGGGGGCGCGGCGTTGTGCTGTCGCGGCACGCGCTTCCTGCATATCAGCCTCATTGACTCCATCAAGGGCTCCCAGTGGTAGAAGTTGTTTGATGAGGCGGTCTCCATCCACAACCACGTCAAGCACGACTTCTACCGGCTCGAGGAGGAGCTGGCGCGGGTGCGAGGTAAGTCAGGTATTGTGGGGGGGCATATCTCCCAGGAGCCGGGCCGGCTGCCTGGCAGCTGGAACGGGCCTGGAATGTCCGGCTAATGCCTGTTTTGCTTTGCAGAGGAGCGGACCACCCTCCAGGCAGAGAAGACTGGGGCGGTCTCCGAGCAGGACCGGCTGGCACAGAGCGTCCAGGCAGTCACCCAGGAGAGGGATCGGCTCAACGCCCAGCTGGCGGATGGGCAGGCGGCCCAAGACCGCCTGAAGGCCGACGTGGCATGAGAGGTGGCGGCCAAGGAGAAGGTCGTCAAGGAAGCGGCCAAAGCCGCCCAACGCACTGCCGCCCTCCAAAACGAGGTGACCCGCCTCGAGAGGATGCTCGAGGAGCATAGGGTGGCTCTTGCAGAGGTGGAGGTGGTGCTGGTGTCGGAGCAGGACTCGTCGCTTCAATTCGCCATCGAGCTGGACGACTCCCTCGAGCGTAAGTACCCATTTTTCTTTTTTCGGCTGGCTGCTTTCTTCTTGCCAGTTCTTGTCCTTGATTTGCCTTCTTCTCCTTCTTCACTTTCTTCTTTAGGGCGCTTCCCGGAAACCCAGCACTGCGCTGAGCGTGCTGTCGAGGAGCATCGGGAGTGTCTTCGGGCGCGAGGGCGCTCCACCGAGGAGGACTCCGCCTGGGATATGGCGGAGCTTGGGCTCGCCATAGAGAACCGGTTGATCCACCTCGAGCGGCACGTGGAGCGGATGAAGACGGCCGGCAAGGAGGTCATTGTCGCCTTGTGGCCAGGCCGTGGAGCTCCAGAGAACCGCGTGGCCTTGTGGCTGGAGCACGCTATGGCCCGGCTCGAGGTCTGGAAGGCGGCGGCGGCTCGAGCCGGCACATAGATGGCGCTTCGGTTCATCACCTCGTGGTACTGCAGTGTTGACCTGGACCAGCTGGACACTATGCGGGACGAGCCGGCTGAGGAGCGGGCGGCCCGCGAGCCGGTCCTCGTCCGCCGGGCCAATGAGCTCGCATCGTACATCGACCCGGACGAGCTCCTGTCGGCCCTTGGCAAGGACGGCGAGCCGGTGGCCAAGGACTCCGTCGGCAATCCCCAAGGTCCGGAGGATGAGGAGGTCGCCGATGAGAGCACCGACTCCACCACCGAGATGGCTGGGACCGCGGAGGTTGCCCTGAAGGCCAAGGAAGCTGACCCGAAGGCCGCGATTACCTCCGAGCTGAGAGTCGAGCCGCCTGGCGATGCACCGGCTGGGGACGCGCCGGTTGGCGACGCGCCGGCTGGCGACGCGCCAGTGGCCTGAGCCCCCGGGTGTCTTATCTTTTCTTTTGTTATTTCTCCTACACGTTAGACTCAAGTCCACCCACTGGGGGTGTAATGTAATGAATCGTAATGGCCGTGGGCCTTCTTTATTTTAGGTTTGTGTGTTGAATGCTTAATGTGTTTGCCTATCATGCGTGCCGACTTGTCCTTACCCTTTTTTGCTCCCTTGGTTCCGTCTACTCGGCCCCTTTTCTTCTTTGGTTTCGGCCCCGCCAGCCCGCAGCCGGGAGCCGGTCTGTAGCTAGGTCGGGGTGTCCGCCTCGAGAGAGCCGGTTCTGGGCTTAGGAACCACGAGAGTTTTTTGGGGTAAGTTGAGTGGCAGAGGCGAGGCAGTAGTCCGGCTAGACCTAGCCGGCAACCCCCTTGCGATCGATTTTTCGTGTGCGCTAAGTTTTCCGCCACGAGGCCCCGTCAGCCAGACAGCCGGGAGCCGGTCTATAGCTGGGAGGGGTGGGAGGTCTTGCTTAGCTCACACTACTTGGTCGGTTTCGGGAGAGGCGGTCTAGGACCAGCGGAGAGCTCCCGGGCCCGGGAGCCAGGTCCGGGAGCCGGTGAGTGGAGAAACCTTGGAGGGAAACGAAAAGGGCGTGCCCCAAGAGCCAGCCTGGGGCACCCATTGCATTCATAAGCCCAAAATGGGAGGGATACATACATACATTGGTTTTTTAGCAGTAAAACGGATGGAGGAGCGCCGTGTTCCACGGGCACCCGGTCTCCTCGTCGGAGGTGTCTCTTTTGCACTTCTGCGGCTTCTGGGCGTCTATCAGGAAGTATGTGTTCTTGTGCAGCGCCTTGCTGACGATGAACGGGCCCTCCCATGGGGAGGACAACTTGTGTTGTCCGGCTATCCGCTAGATCTGCCTGAGCACCAAGTCTCCTTCGCGAAAGGAGAGCGACCGGATCCGCTTGGTGTGGTAGTGCTGGAGTTTCTGCTGATAGATTGTCGTCCGGCTCAAGGCCAGTTCACGAGCTTCTTCGAGTAGGTTGATACCGTCCTCTCTTGTCGCCTTTGTGTCCTTCTCCGTGTAAAAGGAGACCCGAGGTGAGTCAAAATCGATATCGATGGGGATGATCACCTCGGGCCCGTACACAAGGAAGAAGGGCGTGTAGCCGGTTGATCGGTTGGGAGTGGTCTTGAGGCTCCAAAGGACAGCCGGCAGCTCGTCGACCCAGTAGCCGGCTGACCTCACCAGCGGCGTTACGAGCTGGGGCTTGATGCCGGACAAGATTAAGCCGATCGCCCTCTTGACCTGGCCGTTTGACTGTGGATGAGCAACGGAGGCTAGGTCGAGCTGGATGCCCTGATTGGAGCAGAAACGTGCAAGCGCGCCCTTGTCAAAGTTCGTGCCGTTATCGGTGATGATGTTGTGGGGAACCCCATAGCGAACTGTGATGTCGTTGATGAACCGGACGGCTGTGGGGTTGTCCAGCTTCTTGATTGGCCGGGCCTCGATCCACTTGGTGAATTTGTCGACGGCCACCAGTAGATGTGTCATGCCGCCTCGTGCGGTCTTGAAGGGACCCACCATGTCTAGCCCCCAGACGGCAAAGGGGCATGAGAGGGGGATGGTCTAGAGGGCTGACGCCGGTAGGTGGCTCTGCGTGCTGAAGCGCTGGTAGCCTTCGCATTCGTCGACCAGCTTCTTGGCTGCCTCCAAAGCGGTGAGCCAGTAGAAACCGTGGCGAAAAGCCTTGGTCACCAGGGTCCTGGAGGCAGTGTGGTGCCCGCACTCGCCCTGGTGGATGTCGAGGAGGATCTCCTGACCCTTCTCCGGCTCGACGTATCATTGGAAGAAGCCAGTGGTGCTATGGTGGACGAGCTCGTGATTGATTATGTTGTACACTGAGGCTCGGCGCTGGATTTGTCTTGCCGTGGCCTTGTTTGGGGGGAGCTCCCCGCGTAAAAGGAACGCCAGGATGGGTTGGGCCCACGAGGGAGTCCAGACGGGGGCCGGCTCGGGAGCCCCAGGCCTGGTTGATCAGTCCCCGAGACCGGCTTGCCAGCCCCCGAGGCCAGCTCGCCAGCCCCCAGGACCGGCTCGCCAGCTCCTGGTTTGGGGATGACAGGAGGGGCGTCGATTGCCATCATGACAGCCGCGGTGTCGGAGCCAGTTGTTTTGGATGCAGCTAGCCGGGCCGACTCAGCCGACGCCGGCTGGAGGAGCTGGTGGCGAAGATGCCGAGGGGGCGGCCGGAGTCGCCAATGGGCTGGCGGCGGCGGCCGGTACGAAGATGGACTCTGACTCCGGGGAAGGCTTGATTGATGGTTTGAGCAGCCACTCGAGGGAGACGTCGGCTGGGATGGCCTGCTGGGTGGAGCCGATTTTTGCCAGCATGTCGGCCGCCTCGTTGTCCGCCAGTGGGACGTGGTGGAACTCACAGCCCTCGGAAGAGCATGTCGTCGTTTTGTCACGACAGATGCCATGGGTAGGCCTATCATAGGTGGTTGGGGCCGAAGGACGCCGCGGGCTCGAGGTGCGAGATTGGGCACAAGCGGTGATGACACACGATGTACCCAGGTTCGGGGCCCTCCCTGGGAGGTAACACCCCTAGTGCTGCTTGGTCTAGTTGGATGGATAGTTGTGTTTATGGGGATGCTCCTAAACCCGTCTCTAGAGCAGGAAGAAGGAGCAGCCGGCTCGTCTTCCTCCATTGCTAGAGATGGTATCAGAGGAGAGCTCTATGTCGGTGTATGTGAATGATCATCTGTCCCCATTGCATGGGGGCTCGGGGGGTTTTATAGGCCAACCCCCTGGCTCTATAATGTTATTCTAAGGTACTGGGGTGGAGGGACCTGGCTGGCAGCCTCTCCGGCTGACCAGGGGGTCCCACCCTTCGAGCCGTCTCGTCGTTCATAGGGTCCACCGGCTGCACGATCCCATCGCCTGTGAGGGGCCCGTCGGCCGGCTTTGCGATTGGCCCTCGCCCACCTGTCACGGCACGGGTCGCCCGGGAGGCGTCATCTAGTGCCAGTCGGCCGAAGTCTCCGGTACGGCCGGCTGTACTGTAGCCACGCCGGGGTAGGTAATTGAGTGGGCGAGGGCGTGTCGGCGTTGTTCCCCCGCCCGGTCGCGCTCGCCAGGGTCAGCGGGCTGGACAGTCAAACTGTAACCATGCGCTCCCGTGCGTCAGCGGCCACTCTGGCCAGAGGGTCGCTCGTCGTGGCGGTCGTGTCGTGCCGTTGTACCCGCGCGTAGAGAGATGGGACATGGCATGTCCGCCCCAGGGTTAACGGAGGAGGCGGCCCGGAGACAGCCGGCTGGGTATCAAGCCGGCTTCTTGACCAGCCGTCCGTGTCGCCAGCCGGCAGTAGCTCGAGTCGGCCATCCCCCAACCGGCCACGGGCAGTCGGTCGTGTAGTTCTTCTTTGAAACGGAGGGGGAGAACCCCGTTGCTTTGGCCTACCTAGGGGTGATAACCCCGTCAGTAGTCCCCGAAGCCGGCTAGGGCCCATGTCTGGTAGACGAAGGGGAGCCGGCGGCTTCCCCCCAGCGGTACTCGCCTCCAGTGTGAAGTCGAAGGGCCAGCCGGGTTGGTCGTTGGACCCGACGCCTCGGGCACCGGCGCGTCGCCCCGGGACCAGAGCCGGCCCGCCATGCGCCACGCGGCGAGTAATGATGTGGCAGGCCCCGCGCACGCGGGGAGAAGGGACGTCGGCCTGGGCCTAGCCCAGTAGGCCTTGGGGCGCAGGTCAGGATCCTCTGCGCCCCGAAGTGGTAGTTACGGCCGGGGGCCACCCACGCGCGCGCGGACTTCTTGGGGGAGTGGGCGCAATTAATCCCCACGTCCCCCGGTCGTGGCCTCCCCTATAAAAGGGGAGGAGGGGCAGGGGTAGAGATACCCGCATCCCATTCCCCCCCTTACTGCCCCGCCTTCTTGTCTTCTTCGTCTTCCTCGCGCCCCTCGCGCAACGTCGTGCCCGAGCCCGCAACCGCGCTCGTACACTGCCCTACCGCCGCAATGGCCGACGGACGCGGAGGGAGCTCGGATGGTTCCGTCGTCACTGAGACGGATATCGCGAAGCTCCGCCGCGCTCGCATGCTGCCGGCGGCGGAGAGGGTGGTAGCTCACGCACCGGGCGATGAGGTGGTGCCGGTGCCGCAACCGGGGGAACACGTCGTTTTCCGCTGGCTTTTCTCCCACGGCTTCGGGATTCCCACGAGCCACTTCTTCCGCCTACTCCTGGACACCTTCGACCTCCAGTCGCACCACCTCAGCCCCAACGCGATCCTTTACCTCGCCGCCTTCGTGATGTTGTGCGAGGGATACCTCGGGGTCCTTCCTTTTCTCGACTTGTTCAACGCCCTTTTCTACCTCAAGGCACTGAAGAGCAGCGCCTGTGGGGGCACGTCGGTGCTTCCTGCCCTTTTCCCTCATTGAGTCCGTCAAGGGGTGGCACCGGACATTCTTCTATGTGAAGAACACCGACCCAAACCTGGACTTCATCTGGCTGCCACCGTTCGTCAACGCGCAGTCCACCAAGTTGAACTGGCTGGGGTCCGCCCCGCACAACGTGGCTCTGGCAGAGCTTGGCCGGCTCGCACAGCTGAAGAGCTTGGCCGGTCGCCGTCGATCTGGTGGCAGCCTTCATCTCGCGCCGGGTGCTGCCTCTCCAGTTGAGGCTGCACCGGATCTATGACATGTCCGGCCGCCACAACCCCTGCTGGTTGTCCACCGTTGACCTGACACCGGCTCAGGTGGCGACGCGGGTGAATGCCCTCACGACATTCAAGCTGAAGCCCGCGTCGTGGACATTTGGCATGGAGCCGTACGACCGCATTAACCGTCCCCCTGGTAAGTCTTCGACGAGACGGATTTTTTCTTCGTTTGACTCTTTCCAGCCGGCAGCCGGCAGCGGACCTTACTTTGTCGTGCTGACCGCGGCTGTTGGTGCGACAAAACACGCCGGACGGCCCACACCCTCAAATCTTCGAGGCGGAACGCAAACACTCCGACTCTGAAGACTACGAGTGGGGAGGCCCACCGGAAGAGGGGGTGGACTCCTCGGGAGGAGTTGACGAGCCGGTAGACCCGCGAGCCGGCGACCCCAGCAGAGCCGGAGGATCCGGCACAGCCGGGGGGGCAGCGGAGTTGGTGAGTTCCCTTTTGCCCCCACAATCAGGGACTGGACGGACGACGATGATGACGATGACGATGATGATGACGTGATGATTCTGAAGGAGCCTCCTCCCTCCGCGCGATAGGGTCGGCGGAGCGAGGAGCGGCCGGCTGAAGCCCCCGCAGCCGGAGCTGCCGGCCGGACAAAGATTCCGGCTCAAGAGGGGCCGGCAGCCCCGCCACCAGTCCCGAAGCAGGTGAAGGTGGCCGCGTGGAAGCCGTCGGCGCGCACCAAGCGGGCCTTGCCCCTCGTCATCGGGTGAGTTTCTCTTTTCGTGCTTTGCGTGTGTTTTCTTCCGGCTCGCGAGCCGGTGGGTGATCGGCCTTTGTGTGCAACAGGGAGCCTATCGAGCTCCATGAGGGGGAGCCGGTGGGGGATCCGACGGATGCCGCCAGCCGGCTAGCCCACGAGCACGCGGCCACCCATCATGAGGAGAAGAGGAGGCTTGCGAAGATGTGAGCCTCAAAGTCCATAACACGAGGCGGGGCCTCGCATTCCAGGACTTCGAGCGGCGGGAGGCGGAGGAGGTCCGCGGACCCTGCGCGGGCGACTGACTCGGAGGCGGAATCGACCCGTCTGTTGAGGCCCCCGTCGAGCAAGCCGCGAGGGGCGGCCATGGAGCCACCTGCGCCTCCATCCGCGGAGGAGGCAGCCCGAGCGAGGGCGGCGTCGGTGGAGCCAGCCCCCGAGGCGGCCTGGTCGGAGGTGCAGGACGTGACATTGCCCGCGGCCGAGCCAGCCCAGGTTGATGTGTTGGAGGCCCCGGTGGCTCCGGAGGCGGCCTCAGAGGCGGCGCCAGAGGTGGCGGCCATGGAGACAGAGGCGCCGTCTGTCACGATCGTCGCGTCGGAGCGGCAGGAGGTGGACGCGGCAACGGCGGCGGGCGAAGGATTGGGGGGGCGACTCCCAGACCCCCGCCTGGAGGCACCGTCCGTCGCGATCATCGCGTCGGAGCGGCAGGAGGTGGAGGCGGCGACCGCGTCGGGTGAAGAGTCGGTGAGGGCAACTCCCGGACCATTGCTGTCATCAACCCGCCCCCGGCGGCCAGCACCGTGGCCAGCCCGGGAGGCAACGGCGGCCGGGCCCGGAGGACCCTATGGACCATGCAGGAGGTGCTCTGGGACTCGGAGGCGCTGGCGAGCATGCCAGCCCTACCGGCTCCCTGGCGGGTGGCCCGGTCCTCTCGTTCGGGGAGTTGGGGAGTGTCTTGGACCGGTGCCGCCAGGAGCTGGCCCGGTTCGCAGAGGTAGCAGATGCCACCCTATAGCGTGCGGAGGTAAGCACGGTTGCCTTCGTTTTAGAAATTTCAATGGGGGCGCGCAAGCGCACCCACTGGGTGTATCCCCCGAGATGCGGGCCGGCTAACCGGCTGACGGACAGCCGGGCCGGGTCTTCTTGAGCATGTTTTGACCTTTGGCTCTATGTGACACAAGGGGAACTCCCTACGGCAGAAGCTGTTCGAGGAGGCGGTCGCCGTCCACAACTACGGAAAATATGGCTTCTACCGCCTGGAGGAGGAGCTGGCGAGGGTGCAAGGTAAGCCGAGTTTCGCGGGGGGGGGGGGGGTACGTAGCCCCCGAGAGCCGGCTGACGCCTGCCTTGTCTTGCAGGTGATCTGACCGCCCTCCGAGCAGAGAAGACCGGGCTCGTCTCTGAGCGGGACCGGCTGGCGCAAGGCATCCACGCGGCCACGCAGGAGAAGGACCCGTTGGTCACGCTGCTGGTGGACAGGGAGGCGGCCCAGGACCGCCTCAAGGCCGACAAGGCGAAGGAGGTGTCGGCCAAGAGCCGGTCGTCAAGGAGGCGGCTCACGCCGCCCGGCGGACCGCCGCCCTCCAAGACAAGGTGACCCGCCTCGAGAGGTCGCTCAAGGAGGTCAAGGGCTCCCTTTCCGCATCGGAGGCAACGCTGGCGTCTGAGCAGAAAGCGTTGCTCAATTTCGCCATCGGGGTGGATGACGCCATCGAAGGTAGGTGCCCATTTTTCCTTTCTCCATCCGGTTGCTTTTTCCTTTGTTGGTTTTTGTGTTTGATTTTCCCTTCTTTTAGTGCGCTTCCCGGAAACTCAACGCCGTGATGAGCGCGCCATCGAGGAGCACCGGGAATACCTTCGGGAGCATGGGCGCTCCATCGAGGAGGACGCCACGTGGGATGTGGATGAGTGTGGGATCACCATTGAAAACCGGATGATCCACCTCGAGCGGAGCATGGAGCGGTTGAAGACGGCCAGAAAGGAGATCATCGTCGCTCTATGGCCGGGCCATGGGGGAGCTCCGGCGAACCGCGTGGCCTTGTAGCTGGAGCAGGCCGTGGCCCGGCTCGAGGCCTGGTAGGCGTCAGCAGCCCAAGCCGGCGCGCAGATGGCGCTCCGATTCGTCATGTCGTGGTATCACGGTGTGGACTTGGGCTGGTTGGCCACCATGCGGGACGAGCCGGCCGAGGAGCGGGAGGCCCATGAGCCGGCCATTGTTCGTCGGGCCAACGAGCTCTCATCGTACGTCGACGCGGATGAGTTCCTTCCGGCCCTTGGCGAGGACGGCAAGCATGTCACAGAAGACTCCTTCGGCATCCCACAAGGCCCAGCGGACGAGGAGGTTGCCGACGAGAGCACCGACTCGAGCGGCGAGTTAGCCAGGACCACAGAGGCCGCCCCGAAGGCCAAGGAGGCTGACCCGAAGGCCGCAGCCACCTCCGAGATGGAAGTCGAGCCGCCTAGCGATGCGTCGGCTGGAGGCACGCCGGCTGGCAACGCGCCGGTGGCCTGAGCCCCCGGGCGTCTTATCTTTTTTCTTTTTCCTGCATGTTAGGCTTTAAGTCGACCCACTGGGGGTGTAATGTAATGAACCTTGATGGCCATGGGCCTCTTTTGTCTTTAAATCTCATACTGTGAATTTTTAATGTGTTTGCCGTATTGTGCGTGCTTGCTCGTCCTTATCCTTTTTCGCCCTTTTGGTTCTTTCCATTCATCCCCTTTTCCCCTTTGGTTTTTGCCCCGCCAGCCCGACAGCTGGGAGCTGGTCTGTAGTAGGGTCGGGTGTCCACCTCGATGGAGCCGGTTCGGAACTTGGGAATCGCGAGAGCCTTTCGGGATAAGTAGAGTGGCAGAGGCGAGGCGGTGGTCCGGCTGGACCTAGTCGGTATCTCCTTTCGATTGATCTTTCGTGTGAGCTAAGCTTTCCGCCCCGAGGCCCCATTAGCTGGACAGCCGGGAGCCGGACCTGTAGATGTGAGGGGTGGGAGGGCTTGCTCAGCTCACACTACTTAGCCAATTTTTGAGAGGGGTGACCTAGGAGTAGCCGGCGAGCCCCTGGGCCCGGGGGCAGGTGAGCGAAGAAACTTTTGAGGGAAGCGAGACAGGGCGTGCCCCAAGAGCCGGCCTAGGGCACCCATTGCATTCATAACCCCAAAAGGGGAGGGATACATACATACACTGGTCTTTTCAGCAGTAAAATGGGCGGAGGAGCGCCGCGTTCCATGGGCGCTCCGTCTCCTCGTCGGAGGCATCTCTTTTGCGCTTCTGTGGCTTCTGGGCATCTATTAGGTAGTATGCATTGTTGTGCAACGCCTTGCTGATGATGAACGGGTCCTCCCATGAGGAGGACAGCTTGTGTTGTCCGGCTGTCCGCGGGATCTGCTTGAGGACCAGGTCCCCTTCGCGAAAGGAGAGTGGCCAGATCCGCTTGTTGTGGTAGTGCCGGAGCTTCTGCTGATAGATTGCCGTCCGGCTCAAGGCCAGCTCGCGGGCTTCCTTGAGTAGATCGATGCAGTCTTCTCTTGCCTCCTTTGCGTCCTTCTCCGTGTATAGGGCGACCCGAGGTGAGTCGAACTCGTTGTCGGTGGGGATGATCGCCTCGGACCCATACACAAGGAAGAAGGTCATGTAGCCGGTTGATCGGTTGGGGTGGTCCTGAGACTCCAAAGGACGGTCCGCAGCTCATCGATCCAGCAGCCGGCCGACCTTACCAGTGGCGTTATGAGCCGGGGCTTGATGCTGGATAGGATGAGGCTATTTGCCCTCTTGACCTGGCCGTTTGACTATGGATGAGAGATGGAGGCCAAGTCAAGCCGGATTCCTTGCTTGGAGCAAAAACGCGCGAGCGCACCCTTGGCGAAGTTCTTGCCATTGTCAGTGATGATGTTGTGGGGGACGCCGTAGCGAACCATGATGTTGTCGATGAACCAGACGGCCTTGGGGCCGTCCAGCTTCTTGATTGGTTGTGCCTCGATCCACTTGGTGAATTTGTCGACAGCCACCAGCACGTGTGTCATGCCGCCTCGTGCGGTCTTAAAGGGACCCACCATGTCCAGCCCCCAGACGGTGAAGGGCCATGAGAGGGGTATGGTCTGGAGGGCTGACGTCGGCAGGTGGCTCTACGTTCTGAAGCGCTTGCAGCCCTCGCACTCGTCAACCAATTTCTTGGACGCCTCGAGAGAAGTGGGCCAGTAGAAGCCGTGGCAGAAGGCCTTGGCCACCAGGGTCCTGGATGCGGCGTGATGCCCACACTCGCCCTGATGCATGTCGAGGAGGATCTCCAGACCCCTTTCTGGCTCGACGCATCGCTGGAAGACGCCGGTGATGCTGCGATGGACGAGCTCGTTGTTGATAATGTGTTATGCTGAGGACCGGCGTTGAATTTGCCTCGCCAAGGCTTCGTCCGGGGGGAGCTCGCCACGTAGAAGGAACGACAAGATAGGCTGGGCCCATGAGGGAGCCGATACGGGGGCCGGCTCGGGAGCCCCCGGGCCTAGATGACCAGCCCCCGGGACCGGCTCACCAGCCCCCGAGGCCGGCTGGTCGATTGTCATCATGACAACCGCGTCGTTGGATCCGGCGGCCTTGGACGCAGCCGGCTCAAATAGTGCTGGCAGGACGGCCAAGGTTGTGGGAGCCGATGGCGAAGATGCCGAAGGGGCAGCCATAGACGCCGATGGGCCGGTGGCGTCTGCCGGCACGAAGATGGACTTCGATTCTGGGGAAGGCTTGATTGAGGGCTTAAGCAGTTGCTCGAGGGAGACGCCGGCTGGGATGGCCTACTGGGTGGAGCTGACCTTCGCCAGTGCGTCGGCCGCCTTGTTGTCCGCCCATGGGACGTGATGGAACTCACAACCCTCAAAGGAGCTGGTGAGCTATTGTACGAGGAAGCGGTAGCTGGCCATGTTGGCGTCCCTGGCATCCCATTCGCCAGAGACCTGCTGAACCACGAGGTCGGAGTCACCGAAGCATAGGATGCGCCTGATGGCGATCTCCTTGGCAAGCCGAAGGCCATGGACGATGGCCTCGTACTCGGCCATGTTGTTGGAGGCAGTGAAGCGGATATGGAGGGCGTACTTGAGCTGGTCACCTTGTGGGGAGGAGAGGACTATGCTAGCACCCAGGCCGGTCCTCATTTTTGAGCCGTCGAAATGTATGCGCCAATGTGTGGAGTCTGGGGGAGGCGGCACGAACTCCGTCTCCGCCCAGTGACTTGATGGCGGTTCATGGCTCATACCGGATCTCATGATCGACAAGGGCGATGACCCATTTGGCGATCCGGACGGTGGAGTCCCGGGCGCTCATGATCTCGCCGAGCGGGGCCGTGCTCACCATGGTGATGGTATGCTCCTGGAAGTATTGCTTGACCTTCTTGGCAGCGAAGTATATGACATAGCACATCTTCTGGTGGTGGGGGAAGTTCTGCTTGGACACGGAGAGGACCTCGCTGAGGTAGTAGACAGGCCGCTGGACCGGCAGAGACTTGCCCTCCTCCGGCCGCTCGACCACCAGGACGGCGCTAATGACGCGGGTGGTCACCGTGATGTAGGCGAGCAGTGGTTCCTTCTCAGCCGGTGCGGCTAGGATGGGCGCATGGGTGAGAGCCTTCTTGAGGCCGCGAAAGGCCTCGTCCGCCTCGTTGGTCCAATCGAACATGCCCGATTTCTTGGCGTGACCCAGCTCGACCAGAGCTGTCTTGCGAAGGAGCCCGTAGAGAGACAGGGCCTTCTCCCCCAGCCGGCTGATGAACCGGCTAAGCGAGGCAAGGCAGTCGGTGAACTTCTAGACGTCGCGGAGCCGGGTCGGCTTGGGCATGCGCTCGATCGCGCTAATCTTCTCGGGGTTAGCTTTGATGTCGCTAGTGGACATGAAGAAACCCAGGAGTTGGCCGACTGGGATGCTGAAGACACACTTCTCCGGGTTGAGATTGATCTTGTACTCGCGTAGGTTCGCGAAGGTCTCACGGAGATCGTCGAGGAGGCTGAAGTTCTTCTTGGTTTTGACGATGATGTCGTCGACGTAGATGTGGATGTTCCTGCCTATCTAAGGCAGGAGGCACTTCTGCATGCAGCGCTAGAAGGTGGCGCTTGCGTTCTTCAGGTTGAAGGACACAGTGATGTAGCAGTAGGCCCCAAAGGGCGTGATGAAGGAGGTCTTTAGCCGGTCTTCCGAGTCCAGCTTGATCTGGTGGTAGCCGGAGTAGGCGTCCAGGAAGGACAGCAAGTCGCAGCCAGCCGTGGAGTCGATGACTTTATCGATCCGTGGCAGGGCAAAAGGGTCCTTGGGACACGCCTTGTTCAGGCTAGTGTAGTCGATGCACATGCGCCAGGTCTTGTTCTTCTTTAGCACCAGGACTGGGTTGGTCAGCCAGTCCGGGTGGAAATCTTCCATGATGAACATGGCTGCGAGTAGCCGGGCGATCTCTTCTCCTATGGTATGCCGCTTCTCCTCAGAGAAACGACATAGGGGTTGCTTGACCGGCTTGTCGTTCGGCCGGACATGTAGTTTGTGCTCGGGGAACTTCCTCAGAACACCCGCATGTCCTTGGGGGACCATGCAAAGATGTCCCGATTCTCACAGAGGAAGTCGACGAGCTCGCCTTCCTATTTGCTGTCGAGGTGGGAGCCGATGGTGACGCATTGAGCCGGGTTAGCCAGGTCGAGCGGGATTTGCCTGGTGTCCTTGGACGGCTAGAAGGAGGCCTCACCAACGGAGTGCGAGGGGGGAGCCGGCATGGCCGACTGGCTGGTGGCAAGGGCCACGAGCCGGTCGAGCTACCGCTTCTCTCCGGCGAATTCCAGGGCCTCGGCCAACCGGCTGCCGCCTCGAGCGCACTCGATTGACATCTTGTAGTCGGCCGTGATGGTGATCATTTCCTTGGGGCCCAGCATCTTGAGCTTGAGGTAGGCGTAATGGGAGACCGCCATGAAATTGAAAAGGGCTGGCCGGCCCAGCAGCGCGTGGTAGGGGCTTGCAAGGTCCACGACCTCGAACAACATTGGCTCATGGCGGAAGTGGTCGGGTCCGCCAAAGAGGACGTCAAGCGTGATCTTGCCGACAAGGGAGCGGGACTTTCTAGGCACGATGCCATGGAAGACTGTCCGACTCGCCTGTAGGTCTTCTATCTTCAGCCCCAGCTTGTGCATCGTGTCGAGGTACAGGATGTTGATGCTGCTGCCACCATCGACCAGCACCTGTGAGAAGCGGCAGGTGTGCTTCTCGGTGGCGATGGGTGGGGTCGAGGACCAGGGCGTAGCTGCCGGGACTCGGCATTACGGCGGGATGATCTGCCCGGCTCTAGGTGATCGGCTTCTTCGACTAGTGCATGAACTGGGGAGTTGCCGGCATGGTGGCGTTTACCTCACGGTGGAGCCGGTGTTGAGCATGTTTGTTTGCCTCTTCACTAGTGAAGACGACGTAACAGTCATCCTGGTTAGGAAACTGGACGATCAGACGACCGTCATTCTAGGCCGGAGCCGGTGCCGGGGCAGCAGCTGGGGCTGGGTCCGGCGCGTGGGTAAGCGGCGCGGGAGGAGTCAGAAGGCCGTCCCCCCGGGCCAATCACTATGAGAAGCTGCATTGTCGGAGCGTGTGCGTAGAGGGTTTGGCCCCTGAGTGGTTCTTGCAGGGGAGGTTGAGCATCTGCTCGAAGGTGAGCTTCGGCTGCCAGGCAGCCTTGCTAGTGCGCTGGCGCTGGCTGGAAGGCCGGGCAGCCGGCTCCTGCTCCTCAATGGTGTTGACCTGCCGGCTCCCGTAGAGGGTATCCGACTGGTCGTTCTTGCATTTGTTTTTCTGCGGCTGCCGATTGTCGGTAGCCGGCCGGGACATTGCCGGTGTTGTTGTTGCCTTGGAGGGTGGGGTCGTCTTGACCCGGATGGCTGAATCAGCCGTGGCGTATTTGTCCGCCTTGGTCATGAGCTCGGCTTGCGTGGCCGGCTTGGAGCACATAAGTTTGTGCTTGAGGGGGTGCCATCTTAACAGCCTTCGATGAAGTACTGTACGGCTTGGACCTGGTGCACCCCCTCGCAGGAGTTGTGGAGCTCGGTCCATCGAGTGAGGTAGTCGCGGAGGGACTCGTCCGGTCCCTGAACGCACATGGCGAGTTCACGGGGGCGGCCAGGCCACTTGTAGGTGTCGGTGAAGTTGGAGACGAAGGCCTCGTCGAAGTTCATCCAAGTGTTGATGCTGCCGGCCGCCAGGCAGTTGAGCTAGGTGCGGGCCGAGCCGATTAGCATGAGGGGAGCGTAGCAAACGGCTACATGCTTGTTGCCCCTGGCGATGCCGACCGCGGTGGTGTAGTCAATCAACCAGTCCTCGGGCTTGGCAGCCCCGTTGTACTTCGGGGTGTCTCGGTGGAGTGTGAAGCCGGTTGGGAACGGCTCATTGCGGATCCGAGGGCCGAAACAAGCCGGGCCAATCAAGCCCTCCTCTTCGAGGAGGGCAAACTGCATGAGGTGGTCGATGCAGTTGGGGGCGTTGTTCTCGCTATGAGGGACACGCGTCTCGATCCAGGTCGAGAGCTCAGAGCGGATGACGGGCCGAACCGAGCGTTCCGGCTCGCACTGTGGGGGCGGAGTGTGCCCACGGCTACGCCGGCTATCGACTACCGGCGCTTCGTGGTGGCGGCCACTGCGAGGCGGGTTGTTGGTGTGCCGGCTGTTAACAGCCGACTGCTCGCTCCCCCGCAGTTGGGAGGGCCGGGGGTTGTTCATTTTGGCCCGGCGGCCGGAGACGCGAGGGGAACAGGAGTGCTGAGCCGGCTGACGGCCCGCAGTCCCTATGCCCTCGCGCTCGAGCCAGGGGCTTGCGGAGGCGGTGCCGCCCGACACGAGAAGATGTTGTTGTGCGTCAGCGGCGTCAATGAGCTCCTTGATGTGACGCTCGTGGGCGGCACGTTCTTCGCCCTCCAAGGTAGCCAAGTCCTCGTACGCTACCTTGAGGGCCTACAGGTTGGCTGCGGGGGTGTCGTAGACGGGCATCTTGCCGCCTAGGATTTCGGCGACCACGCGGCCGTGGTCACGCACAGCCCCACGCCGGTTGGGCTCGGTGCTAGCCGGGGTGAGACCGTAGGCAGAAGCGTATCCCCCCTAGGTAGGCTCCATGCGGCACCGCGTTACCGCGAGGGCGGTGGCGTCCTCGAATAGGACGTGGCGAACCGCCTCGAGGTCAGCCGCGGCGGCGTCGGGGTTCGCCGTCGGGGCGATAGGGGTGCTCAAGCCCCGGAGGGCTGCACCGAGTGGGTCAGAGGTGCCGACGTGGGCCGCGGCAGCGTCAGCCCCGGACCATGCACGTCCGGAGGAGGTGGAGGAGATGATGGCCATTGCCCCCACACGATCATGGGAGCCGCTGGACTGGGTCGCGGCAAGTGCGCCCACAGCCATGGGCGGATCGGCGCAGACGAGCACCTGCCCGGGGCACTCGTCAGCGGCCGGAGCCTCGGCAGAGCTGAGCCTACCGAAGCGCTCAGTGAGCGTGTCAATATCGACCGTCAGGTCGATGGAGTCGCCCGCAGGACGTGCCCGAGCAAGCCCCACAAGCCCGCGGTTTCACCTGGACATGAGGCGACGGGGGGATGGCGAGGGGTCCCGCCCGGAGCATGAATTCGGTCGGCATCACATACGGCCCCATGGTGGGCGCCAACTGTCGTTGTTTTCTCACGACAGATGCCATGGGTAGGCTTATCGTAGGTGGTTGGGCCGGAGGATGCCGACGGGCTCCGGGTGCGAGATTGCGCACAAGCGGTGATGACACACGATGTACCCAGGTTCGGGGCCCTCCATGGGAGGTAACACCCCTAGTCCTGCTTGGTCTAGTTGGATGGATGGTTGTGTTTATAGGGATGCTCCTAGAGCTGTGCCTAGAGGAGGAAGAAGGAGCAGCCGGCTCGTCTTCCTTCGTTACTAGAGATGGTATGAGAGGAGAGCTCTTTGTGGGTGTATGCGAATGATCGTCTGTCCCCGTTGCATGGGGGCTCGGGGGTTTTATAGGCCAACCCCCGGCTCTATAATGTTATTCTAAGGTACTGGGGTGGAGTGACCTGGCTGGCAGCCTCTCCGGCGGACCAGGGGGTCCCACCCTTCGAGCCGTCTCGTCATCCGTAGGGTCCACCGGCTGCATGGTCCCGTCGCCTATGAGGGGCCCGCCAGCCGGCTCTGCGATTGGCCCTTGCCCACCTGCCGCAGCATGGGTCGCCCGGGAGGCGTCGTCTAGTGCCAGCCGGACGAAGTCTCCGGTACGGCCGGCTGCACTATAGCCACGCCGGGGAAGGTAATCGAGTGGGTGAGGGTGTGCCAGCACCGTTCCCCCGCCCGTTCGCGCTCGCCAGGGTCAGCGGCCTGGACGGTCGGACTGTAGCCATGCGCTCCCGTGCGTTAGCAGCCATTGTGGCCACAGGGTCGCTCATCGTGGCGGTCGTGTTGTGTCGTTGTACCCGCGCGCAGAGAGACGGGACATGGCATGTCCGCCCCAGGGTCAATGGAGGAGGCGGCCCGGAGGCAGCCGGTTGGGTGTCAAGCCGGCTCCTTGACCAGCCGTCTGTGTCGCCAGGCGGCAGTAGCTCGAGTCGGGCATCCCCCAATCGGCCGCGGGCAGCCGATTGCGTAGTTCTCTTTCGAAATGGAGGGGTGGAGAACCCCGTTGCTTTGGCCTACCTAGGAGTGATAACCCCGCCAGAGCAGGTGACTTGTTGTACGAGGAAGTGGTAGCTTGCCATGTCGGCGTCCCTGGCGTCCCATTCGCCAAAGACTTGCTACACCACGAGGTCAGAGTCGCCGAAGCATAGGATGCGCCTGATGTCGATCTCTTTGGCGAGCCGGAGGTCATGGACGATGGCCTCGTATTCGGCCACGTTGTTGGAGGCAGCGAAGTGGATCTGGAGGGCGTACTTGAGCTGGTCACCTTTTGTGGAGGAGAGGACTATGCCGGCACCCAGTCCGGTCCTCATTTTTGAGTCGTCGAAATGCGGGCGTCAATGCGTGGAGTCCGGGGGAGGCGGCACGAACTCGGTTTCCGCCTAGTTGACGAGGAAGTCGGCCAACGCCTTGCGACTTGATGGCGGTACGCGGCTCATACCGGATCTCGTGGTCGGCAAGGGCGATGACCCATTTGGCGATCTGGCCGGTGGAGTCCCGGCCGCTCATGATCTCGCCTAGCGGGGCCGTGCTCACCACGGTGATGGTATGCTCTTGGAAGTGCTGCTTGACCTTCTTGGCGGCGAAGTATATGCCATAGCACATCTTCTCATAGTGGGGGTGGTCTGCTTGGAGGCGGAGAGGACTTCACTGAGGTAGTAGACGGGACACTGGACTAGCAGGGATTTGCCCTCCTCTGGTCGCTCGACCACCAAGACGACGATGATGACGTGGGTGGTCACCGCGATGTAGGCGAGCAAGAGTTCCTTCTCATCCAGCACGGCCAAGATGGGTGCGCAGGTGAGAGCCTTCTTGAGGTCATGGAAGGCCTCGTCCGCCTCGTCAGGCCAATCGAACATGCCCAGCTTCCTTGTGTGACCCGGCTCGACAAGAGCCGTCTTGCAAAGGAGCCCATAGAGGGGCAAGGCTTTCTCCCCCAACTGGCTGATGAACTGGCTGAGCGAGGCGAGGTAGCCGGTGATCTTCTGGACGTCATGGAGCTAGGTCGTCTTGGGCATGCGCTCGATTGCGCTGGTCTTCTCTAGGTTAGCTTCGATGCTGCGGGCGGACACGAAGAAACCTAGGAGCTGGCCGACTGGGACGACGAAGATGCACTTCTCCAGGTTGAGCTTGATCTTGTACTCGCATAGGTTCGTGAAGGTCTCGCGGAGATCGCTGAGGAGGCTGAAGTGCTTCTTGGTTTTGACGACGATCACTATAAGAAATAAGTTATCTTGTGACCTTCTGTCAGTGTCCTTGGAAAAAATGGTCGTAAATCTATGACCTTTTGAGGAAAATTGGTCGTAAGCTATCCGGAGGGGTCCTAACCCTAAACACCAACGACCATTTTGGTTAGAAAGGTCGTCATTTCATTGCACTAGAAGGTCATAAAGCAGATGGCACTGGTCCGGTGTCTTATTTCTAACTGATCATGACCAATATAAAAGGTTATTGCACTTGAGTTCGAATGCATTAGGATGATTAGGCAGCCACCTCTGCAATCTCGCTTATGTGTCAATGTCTACGTGTCATTTTTGCTGACAGGATCACACTCTGACAGGCGGGACCCATTTGACAGACGCCTTAATTTGTTTATTCGCTCGTTAAAAAAGAAGCGCAGCGGGGACTCGAACCCGCGACCTGAGGTAGTGGGATGGTGCTCCTAGCCATTGGGCTAGAGAAGCTCTGTTGCTCAACTAGCAGTAGTATTGTATCTATTATATATCCAGTAGTTGTCTTAACTCATTGACAAGTGGGACCAATTCACTCCGATGGCAGCATCGAGCAGGGACTAGAGTGGCAGCTGTCTCCAACACTTAGCAAAAAAATTCCCCCCTCTCGTTTCTTATGTCTAGTGTAGGCAGCGGCGGAAGCCACCGGCGGGGGTGGAAGGGCCGAGGCCGGCGGCGGAAGCAACCGGCGGGGGTGGTAGGGTCGGGGCCAGCGACGGAAGCAACCGGCAGGGGAGGCAGGGTCGTGGGCCACCGACGCTGGTGTTGCCTCGGCACGCGCCTCACCCACGATGGCGGAAGCAACTGGCACGGGCCGCTTGTCTCGACAGGAGCGGCTCGCCAAGCATGGGGGACTCTCTGCCGCCGCTGCCGCCGCAAGCAGGCTTCCTGGTATGCTCTCCCCCTCTCCTCTCCCCCCTCTCCTCTCCCCCTCTCTTCTGATCTAAATCTATTAAAGAACCCTAGATGCGCACTGTTAGGAGCTAGCTAGCTTGGTCTGCAGATTGTTAGGAGTTAGGTGTTCATCAGCTTGTTTGTGTGCAGATTGTTTGTCTGCATAGTAATTGTTAGGAGCTAGCAAGCTTGGTCTTTCCCTGAAACAAAATCCTTCTAAAATATTGGTTTTGTTTTATTTGATTTATCCTTGTCAGCGATTTAAATTCATGCCAATTTCAATATTGGTTTGATTTACAAATTTGTTTGTTTCTATGTTGTGGTTAGGCAATTAGCATATAAAATTTTCTGGATTTTTGGCTGCCATTACTGCCATCCATTTTCATTAATTAATGGTGATGCACTTAGATTGGTTGCTAAGTTGCAACAATTTGTTGTCTTTGGCAGATGGACAGAAGCTGGATTACAAAAGGAGTTAGAAGGTTTTCCAAAGAACATATGAAGAGATTTAATGAATTTATGCAATTTGTTCGGGAAAATTTTGCCAAGGATGCTACCATTATTTGCCCATGCTGCGAATGCCTCAACCATAAAAGAAAAGAACAAGGAATGGTGGAAGATCATCTCCTTCTTCATGGGATGGCCAACACATATGATAGATGGATATATCATGGAGAACCTTTAGATGGACAACCTCAACATTTTGAAGATGATACACAGGCCCCTCATATGATGGGTGGTGGTGCTGATGGCATTGATTTTATGGAAAAGGTTTTGCGAGAGAATGCTGGTATGGAGGAAGAGGATGGGCATGAAGATGATAGGATTCCTGACCTGTTGAAGGATCTCTACAACTCTGAAGGCCGTGCTGATGCACAGAAGTCGATGTTTGCTGAGGTGTTAGAGGAGGCAAAGCGCGCAGCTCGTGAAGGTGGTAAATTTTCAAGATTCACTTTCACCGTGAAGTTACTCCACATCAAGTCTTTCTACCGGATTAGCAATGCTGCATTCAACGCAATACTCCGCCTTTTGACCTTGCAATTCCCTGATAGCTGCATTCCCAGGTCTTACGATGAAGCATTGAGCATAATCCGCAGGCTGGGGCTAGGTTATGTTTTAATACATGTGTGCCCAAATAACTGTGTCTTGTTTCGGGAGGATTTAGCAAAGCATGACAACTGTCCAAAATGCAATGCCTCTAGGTGGAAAGATGCTGATGGGAAGAAGTCAATACCGGAGAAGGTACTAAGGCACTTTCCATTGATACCAAGGCTGCAGCGGATGTTTATCTCAAAGAAATCATCACTGGAGGTACAATGGCACAAGCTAAAGTGGCAACCTGTGGACAATGAACTGAGCCATCCAGCGGACGGAGATGCATGGAAAGAATTTGACAGTAAACATTTGGATTTTGCTGCAGATCCAAGGAACATAAAACTCGGCAATGCCATAGATGGCTTTAATCCATTTGGGAACATGAGCACGTCTTATAGCATGTGGCCTGTTTTTGTGGTGCCGTACAACCTGCCACCATGGGCATGCATGGATCAGTCCAACTTCATGATGTCGTTGCTTATCCTGGGTCTAGAGTCTCCAGGAAAGGATTTTGATGTCTTTATGGAGCCCCTCATAGAAGAACTGCTCCAACTCTGGACTGGTGTACCTACATATGATGCCTATAGTCCGGAAGAAAAGTTCAATCTACGTGCTGCAATCATATGGTCCATCCATGATTTCCCGGCGCTGCACACTCTGTCTGGGAGGATCAAAGTGGGTTATCAGGCATGTGTCCATTGTGACAAAGACCCTTGCTCAAAGAGACTAAGGAACAAGATCTGCTATATAGGGCACCGCCGCTTTCTTCCCCGAGACCATCGCTGGCGAAGAAGCAAAGATTTTAATGGTGAGAATGAAACCTGTGACAAGCCAGATGAATTCACTATAGAAGAGCTGGAGCAGCAACTTGAAAAGGTGAAAGATGTGAGACCAGGAAAGCTTTCCAAGAAAAGAAAGCGTGAGGAAGGTCAATGTTGGGACCGAAGGTCTTGTTTGTGGGACCTGCCATACTGGGCTGATCTGAAATTAAGGCATAATCTCAATGTAATGCACATTGAGAAAAACATATGCGAGAATCTGCTAGGGACGTTTTTGACAATTGAAGGGAAGACAAAGGACACGGTTAGTTCTAGGATTGATTTGGAGGACATGGGCATAAGAAAAGATTTGCATCTATAGCCTAATGAAGATGAAGATTCATTTGAAATTCCACGAGCAAGGTATACAATGACTAAAGAACAAAAGCTTGCATTCTGTGAATTCATAAGAGCGGTGAGATTTCCAGATGGTTATGCTGCTAACCTAGCAAAGTGTGTTACTTCTGATGGATTCAAGCTTTCAGCACTCAAAACCCATGATTGCCACATCCTCCTCCAAAGAATTTTACCGTCGGGCCTCCGAGGAATCATGGACAAGGATATATATGAAGCGGTTGCTGAGCTGGGAAATTTCTTTAGAGAACTGTGTTGCAAAACACTCAAGGTAATTTTTCTACAAAGACTTGAAAAGGAAATCCCAATTATTCTTTGCAAGCTCGAGAAGATTTTCCCTCCAGCTTTCTTCACCGTGATGGTCCATTTGGCGGTGCACTTACCAAAAGATCCAACGCTTAGAGGCCCTGTGCAATACGGTTGGATGTACCCAATCGAAACAAGGTTGCTTACTTGTAAGCATTATGTGTGAAACACGGTAAGACCGGAAGGTTCGATTGCTGAAGCATATGTCGTTGACAAGTGCTTGACATTTTGCTCTAGATACTTTGAAGATGTGGAAACGAGATGGAACCGGCCGGACAAAAATATAGAGCGGTCTGATTCGCAAACTAGTGTTGTCTCGGTTTTCAACCATGGTGTGAAACTTCTTGGAGCCTCAAAATACTTGGAGGCTGGTGATGAGTATGACAAGATGGTTTGGTATCTGCTCAGCAATTGCGCCGAGGTTCTACCATATATCAAGTATGTTATATCTTGTGCACTCGTTATATTCTTTTGCTTGGGTTGGCACCAGCCTAATGTTTTAATTCGCATGTTTTGTTGGCATTGCAGGAAATGCAAGGAAGAGTTAAATCAGGAAGGAAGCCAGATTCATGTTGATAAAAGGGTTGCCAAGGGATTTGCTAAATGGTTTAAGAACCATGTGAGATCTTTAGCCACATGTTTTATGTTTTCTGTGTTATTCACCAACTATTAAATACCATTGTTGCTAAATGGTTTATTTGTGCAGATTGGAAAGTTGCATGAGGAGATGAAGGTCAGTGATGATATATTTGCTTTGGCATGCTTACCGGATAAGCGAGTGAGAGTGTATTCAGCATGCATTGCTGATGGTGTCCAGTACCAAACCGTTCACCACGAGGAAAGAAGGAAGACACAGAATAGTGGAATCGTCACTGAGGGGTCACATGATGGTGAGAACATTGACTTCTATGGTCAGCTAAGAAGCATCGTAGAGTTGCAGTACAACTCTAGTGGATGCATCCATCGCTCGGTTGTCTTATTTCGCTGTGACTGGTTTGAGTTTGGTGGCAAGAAGAAGAGAAACTCTTTTGTCAAATATGATGGCCACTTCAAAAGCATCCACACTGGAAGGTGCTGGTATAAGAATGATCCCTATATTCTATCAACACAAGCAACAATGATGTTTTATCTGCCAGACACACTTTGGCATGGAAAATGGTGAGTTGTGCAAACCTTTCAGCACAGACACTTGTGGAGTGTGACTGAAACTGAAATGGAAAAGGGCCCCGATGGTAGTGGACTAACATACCAGGATGATGACTCTACGGAAGTTCCGATGCAAGCTGATGATGACTCTATGGAAGTTCCGGTGCGAAGCAGAGTACTGCGAAGGGACCGGGAACGTGTGCTCGTTGATGCTGCAACAGTTGAAGGCATTAAGAAAAAGAAGAAAGGTGGTAGCGAATGGGCATGAGAGCGAGGATGAGGATGAGGAAAACAGGACTGATCATACCATGCTGCAATATTGTAGTGATGATGAGGAAAAGAGGAGTGGGCATAGAGTTCCTTTGGTTGGTATCAACGACGATGAGTAGCGAATGGACATGAAGGTAAATTTTGTCTCCTTGGTGACCTAATACTATTACTGCATGTTCCTTGTTTTGATTGGTGATCAACCTTCTCTATAGTTTTTGTTGATGTGATCCTGATGTAGTTTTTCTACTACAATTCTCTCCACGTAGCAAAATGCATGAGACTTTGGTGATGAAGAGGCGGATGGTGAAGATACAATGCAAAATCATGTAGTTTTAGTGCCATTTTGGCTGATGGTGAAGATGGCAGTAGTGACTCTGGTGCCATTTTGGTGCCATTTTGGTGCCATTTTGGTGCCATTTTGTGTTGTAATATTGGTTTGGTGACTCTGGTGCCATTTTGGTGCCATTTTTGGATGGCTGCAGTGACTATTTTGGATTGAGCAAAATATGGCTGTAGTGATCATTAATTTTAGAGAAAAATATTATTTTATTTTGTTTCAGAGATGAAGGAGCAAAATATTGTTTTTTTTGTTTCAGAAACGGCCGGAGCATGCGAGAAGGCCATTAAATGAGAAACCACACTTGCGAGAGAAGGCAACTGGCGCTTGGGCGGTTGGGTTTTCGAGGCAACCACGCACACATCGAGGCAACCAACCCCACGATGCCATCGAGGCAACTCCCCACGATGCTAGACCGGGGGTTTTCTTCCAGGTAACCAACCCCACGTCTCCCCTCCCTCTGCCTCTCCATTGCCACTCCCTCTGCCTCCCTCTGCCGCTCCATCTTCCTCCACCATCTGCTCCCCTCTGCTCTATCTCAAGCCCTCCCCTCCCCTCCCTCTGCTCTATCCAGGAGGGCAATGGCGGAGGAATCGTCGTGGAGCAACTCCCCTCCGTCTGGCAAGCGAATGGCACCGTGGAGCAACTCCCCTCCGTCTGCCAAGCATCACCATGGCGATGAGGCGTCTGGCGACGACGACGTTGATGTGGAGCCGCTGGTGGTCGACGATGATGTTCTGGTCCCCGTCGGGCAGAAGCTGGACTACACCACGGAGCTCAAGGTTGAAATCCACCTAAAGGAGCCGCTGGATGTCATCTGCACCAGCAATCCAGAAGTCGCCGACAAGAGGATCCGTAAGATGAGGATGAAGCTCGGCGGCATGTTGAAGCGGAACATCGGCGTTGATGTGGAGTATACCAGGGAATACGAACCTCCATAGATTGCAGCAGTTCTGCAGTTATGCATTGAGGATCTCGTCCTGGTATACCACATCACCACGGCAAAAAATGGTAAACCATCCTACTCATTCAATCTGGACATGCATCTGTCTAATTAGTAGTATCTGAAGTTTCTAAAGTTTCTGAAGTAGATGCAATAGTTCTGAAGTAGATGCAATAGTTCTGAAGTAGATGCAATACTAGTTTTGAAGTTCTGAAGTTGTTTTCTATTGGATTGGATTAGGTTTTGATTAGGGTGGTTGGATTTGGTTTCTGAAGTTTCTGTAGTTCAGAAGTAGATGAATTTGATGCACCGGATTAATTTATGAAGTAGATGCACCAGATTAATTTCTGAACTTGATGCAGGCCCAAGGAACTCTGCCCGCTCCTGCAGGAGAAGAAATTGTACACCTTTGTTGGCTTCTGCATTGGAGGTGACAAGGAGAAGCTGGAGTTGTCTAGTTTGGAGATCAACCCCAACAAGTACATCGACCTGTAGCGCAAATGGAGAGTTCCAAACACTGGAAAGCAGTATCAAGCTTTGTTTGAGTTTGCAGCAAGCCTGATCCACCCATCCTTCAGGGCAATGAAGCAGAAGATCAATAGGAAAGAGGACCACAAACTATGGGGGGTCAGCCCACTGCCAAAGCACCTCATCGAGTATGCAGCGAAAGATGCGTACATCACCTATGAGGCATGGAAGAAAATCGAAATCATCAAGCAAGGTTTGGAGCTATGGCAAGAGGCAGAGGAGAATTGGGATAACCCCTACTACTGGGGGCAGTAGTTGCTTGTGCTTGTGCTTGTGCTTGCCAGACGACGACGCCACTACTCGCGCAGTTTGCTTTTGTTATGTTTGATATTATGTGTCTCAGTTTGTAGTTATATGGTTGAACAAGTTTGCTTTTATTATGTTGAAGAAGTTTTCTACTATGTTTATCCATGTCTAGTTGAAGATTGCTATTATGTTTATCCATGTCTAGTTCCTGATTGAGCTGTTGTTTATCCATGTCAAGTTGAACAAGTTTACAAAAAATGGTTCCTGATAGAGCTGTTGTTCATCCATCCATCATGTTAAGTTGAAGATTGAGCAAAATATGGCTGCACAGAGAAATGGATTTTTCATGGAGCTGTTTTTTTGTCAATTTTGATGTTCAAAAAAAGTTGATCAGACAATGGATGAATTCCTGATGCAAAAAAAGTTGATCTTGTTTTGATCTTGTTTTCATCAATGTTGATGTGGTTCCTGATGGTTATAGAGAAATGGTTCCTGATGCAACACAAAGAAACAGCAAAAGAATATGCGCGAGCGGGGATTCGAACCCACGACCGTGCGCTCATTTCTCGGTGTTTCCACCACTGGGCTAGGAAGAGGCTACTAGTATGTAATATATGCCATCTCTTTTGAAAGCATCAAACCAGTCAAGTATCAAACACACAACTCGCTGACAAGTTGGCCCCACCCCCACCCCCACCACAGTCATTTCCTCCACTCCTCTCCTCCTCCCTGTCGCCGCCGCCGTCTCATCCCCACCACCGTCGGGGGATCAGCCCATCGCCGCTGACGACTCCTCCCCACCGCCGTCGATGACTCCTTCCTCTCCCGCAGAGGTATGAATCCACCGCTGACTCCTTCCTCTCCCGCGGTGGTTTTCTGCTGCTGTTTAGATTAGGGTTTGATTCCATTGAATTAGGGTTCTTGCCGCCGCTGTTGTTTTCTATTGGATTAGATTAGGTTTTGATTAGGGTGGTTGGATTAGGTTTTGATTAGGGTGGTTGGATTAGGGTTCTTGCGGCCCACTGTTGATTGTATTGGATTGGATTAGGGTTCTTTTAGACATTTATAGTTCTAGTTGTGTTTGCCTTTTATAGTAGATATTTATAGTAGATATGGTTCTTGCTGTGTTTGCCTTTTATAGTAGACATGGGCACATGGGCAGATATGGTCCAAAATTAGAGTAGTGATGTAGATAGAGTAGTAGCCATGTTAATAGAATTGTTCTCTGTTCAGCATGAATTGTTTTGCCATTTATAGTAGTATTCCAAATTGTAGTACTACAGAGGTGTTCTTGCCATTTATAGTAAATGTTTGCTACATCACTGCTTTTCAGATGGCCGACTTGGAAGGTTTCGAGTTCTTCGCGGTCATACTTGAAATATCCTCCAGCAGCAGGCTGGTAAATAAAAGAAGAGATCTCCCCTTCACCCGTCTCTTTATCATAACTCTGCTGTTTGCTAAATCACTGCTTGACACTCTCTATAGAGGCTGCCTGACACTTTTATGAAGATGTTGGATGGTCGTCGGCCATAGAAAGTGAAGCTATGGCAGGCCGGCAGCGGGCTTCGCAGGCTGTGGGACGTGGAGGTGGTGGTCGACACCGACAGCCACATGTAGCTAGATCGTGGCTGGAAGCAGTTCGTTCGTGCCTACGACCCGCGGTATGGGTACTTCCTTGTCCTCAGGTATGACGGCAACGCCATGCTCACCGTGAAGGTGTTCAGCACGACTATGTGCCACATTCGCTACCAGGACAACAATCCTGCCGGTATGCTCTGCCTCTTCTTCCTCTACATTTGGCTTTCTCACGCCGATTGTTAACTAAACCTGCTTGTTGCATTTGGTCAGGAAATAGGAGCAGCAGCAGCGACTCTAGCTATAGCAAATGCAGCTGCAAGGATGAGGAGGAGCATAGGGAGGATGAGGAGGAGCAGAGCGGGGATGAGGAGGAGCAGAGCGAGGATGAGGAGGAGCAGAGCGGGGATGAGGAGGTGGCTGGCGATGACCATGCGATGGTGGTGACTGACGATGGCCTCACGATGGTGGTGCCTGAGGATGGCCTCGAGATGGTGGTGGTGCCTGAGGATGACCTAGCGATGGTGGTGCCTGACAATGGCCTCGAGATGGTGGCGGTGCCTGACGATGGCCTCGCGATGGCGCTGGCGATCCCACCGCTAGGCGACAGGACCATGCCAATTGTGGTAGAGGACTACATCCCACAGCCTGGCCGCCACATGCCACTTCATCCAATTCTCTGCTCTAGGCGCATCAAGATGATGAAGGAGAAAAACAAGAAGGAGGAGTGAAGATCTTAAGAAAATAAGTCAATGTTAAGTATGTCAGGTCATGTAAAGCTGAACATGTCAATGTTAAGTATGTGGTCATCTTAATCTGTCCATTACCTTCCAAGCTCAGTTTGGTAATTGATGGGAACCGAAATTTTGTGCATCCTCAAGGATGCTCATGGATGAAAGATAAAATTGTGTGTTTTTGTGCTTGCTCATGGATGCTCATTCGTTGAATAGTTTGTGATAATATGCCCAAATTTGGCACATTCCTCCATCTTTGTGATGGCAAACAGTGTTGCCAAAGAGAGGTTCCAGCTTGTTTCACAAAAAAAAAACATTTTTCATTTTTTGAATGCCAAAAACACATGTTTTTCGTGAAGAGGCTACAAAGAGGGACATTCCAAACGACGCCATTCCATGTCTATCTCAAAGTAGACCCTATTCTACGGACGGTTGCCAAAAATCATGCATTTCCGACCCTCGTAGCTACTCCCGGCCATTCAAACAACCATCGGCCGATTCTGTTGGAACCGGCTGGAATTTGAACTGCGGGTCCTCCATAGCTTGCCCGTTATTTTTGCTAAAAAACATTTTTTAGCTTCATAGATAGGCATTTCATCATGGAATCACCAACATATATGCATGATCAAACCCCTAGCCACGGACGACCAATGTGACAAGTTAGACCGGTTTTTGAAAACACCGTAAAAAATTCAAAAAAATGGGAGACCTCGGCATCACATCATAAATGTGGCCTACCAACTAGTAAAAATATTAAACTTAGAATACTAATTTTTTGTTCAAAAAGTGTTCTCAAAAACGACCTACCATGAACGAAGATTCATGGCTTTCAAGCCAAACGAGCAATGATATGTCCACATTCGTTGAATAGTTTGTGATAATATGCCCAAATTTATCACATGCCTCCATCTTGTGATGGCAAACAGTGTTGCCAAAGAGAGGTTCCAGCTTGTTTCACAAAAAAACATTTTTCATTATTTGAAAGCCGAAAACACATGTTTTTCGTGAAGCGGCTACAAAGAGGGACATTCCAAACGGCGCCATACCATGTCTATCTCAAAGTAGACCCCATTCTATGGACGGTTGCCAAAAATCATGCATTTCTGACCCTCGTAGCTACTCCCAGCCATTCAGACAACCATCGGCCGATTCTGTTGAAACCGGCTGGAATTTGAACTACGGGTCCTCCATAGCTTGCCCGTTATTTTTGCTAAAAATCATTTTTAGCTTCACAGGTAGGCATTTCATCATAGAATCACCAATAGATATGCATGATCAAACCCCTAGCCATGGACGGCCGACGCAACAAATTAGACCGGTTTTTGAAAACACCGTAAAAAATTCAAAAAAAATGGGAGACCTCCATGTCACATCATCAAATGTGTCCTACCAACTAGTAAAAATATTAAACTTGGAATACCGATGTTTTCTTTAAAAAATGTTCTCAAAAACGACCTAACATGAACGAAGATTCATGTCTTTCAAGCCAAACGAGCAATGATATGGCCACATTCGTTGAATAGTTTGTGATAATATGCCCAAATTTGGCACATGCCTCCATCTTGTGATGGCAAACAGTGTTGCCAAAGAGAGGTTCCACCTTGTTTCACAAAAAAGCCATTTTTCATTTTTTGAATGCCAAAAACACATGTTTTTCGTGAAGCGGCTACAAAGAGGGACATTCCAAACGGTGCCATTCCATGTCTATCTCAAAGTAGACCCTATTCTACGGACGGTTGCCAAAAATCATGCATTTCCGACCCTCGTAGCTACTCCCGGCCATTCAGACAACCATCGGTCGATTCTGTTGGAACCGGCTGGAATTTGAACTGCGGGTCCTCCATAGCTTGCCCGTTATTTTTGCTAAAAATCATTTTTAGCTTCACATGTAGGCATTTCATCATAGAATCACCAACAGATATGCATGATCAAACCCCTAGCCATGGATGGCCGACACGACAAGTTAGACCGGTTTTTTGAAAACACCGTAAAAAATTCAAAAAAAAGGGAGACTTCCGCGTCACATCATCAAATGTGGCCTACCAACTAGTAAAAATATTAAACTTGGAATACCGATGTTTTCTTGAGCTATTCGGTATGATTTTAACCATTATTTGCACAAAGTTTACAAAAAAGCCTAAAATTTTCTGCCTCAAAACCCAAAAGAATTTCCCTCCCACCCCAAAATTTTCCCTCCACTCTCCCAAAATTTCCCTCCCTCTCCCAAAATTTCCCTCCAAAACCTCTCCCACTAACAGGCGGGACCCACCACCCCCTCTCCCACTAACCCGCGGGATCCCCTCTCCTTCCTCCCAAAATTTCCCCATTCCGCTACCCTCTCCTCCTTCCCACGACCGTGCCGCCCTGCCGCCGCTCCGCCGCCCTTCCCTGATCCATGCCGCCTCGTCCCTCCCCTGTTCTTCGCCGCACCGCCAATCCTCCCCTCTCCCCGACGATGGCACCATCGACGACATCGCCTGCCTCATAACCCTAGGCCACCACGACGGTGGCCACATCGACGATGACCACCGCTTCTTCATTGACGACGGCGGCCACATCTACCGCTACATCATCTACCAGGTACTTCTCCCCTCGCTCCATCTCCCCTCAATCTTCTAGGGTTAGGGTAGATTTTCTAGGGTTCAGTAGATCCCCGTCATGGGTTCTTCTACGGTTCGTGGGGATGGATCGATGGGGATAGGGATGGTTCGGTAGATCCATGGGGTTAGGGTTAGGGTTCATCTGGTACACGTTGCTCTCTGGTTCATGGGGTTCTGGATGGGGATGGATCTCCTGCTTTTCTTGTTCATGGGGAAGGATTGATGGTGATTCTTGTTCAGGCTGGATCTCCTGGTTTCGTGTATTTATGCAGCATGGCTAAACTAGATAGAGTAGACAGAGTAGAAGTTGTTGCTCATGGGTTAGGGTTCTTGTTGCACGCCATGGGTTAAGGTTCATGTTGTTGCTGCTCATGTTATAGATAGAGTAGAAGTTGTTGCTCATGTTGTAGATGGAGTAGAAGTTGTTGTGGCTGCTCATGTTGTTATTGCCTACTAAAATCTGTTAATACCTTGTTATTTTACTACATGAAGTTGTTGTGGCTGCTCATGTTATCTAGTACAAGCCTGCCATGCTCATATTTGCCATGAACAACTCATGTTGCATGTAGTTTGCTAGCTCTAAACATTGCATCATGAATCTGTTTTCTGCCATGAACTGTGTTTTTCACTAAGTCTGGAAATCTGTATCACTTGTCAGTTAGCCATGCTATTTTCCTAATGATATAAGAAGTTTTAGAAATAGTTCAGTAAGCCTGTTTTGTACTCAATGTTATCAACTATCATTCCATTTCATTTGTTTCCTTCTTTGAGTTCTTCATCATAATTAAATGTTGCATATAAATTGCCATGTTGATGCAGTGAAGATATTAAGAGATGCTTCATATCTTTCCAGTGTACATGCATGCTTGTTTAGTGCACTTACATGTTTGCTTAACTAATAACACTACATCACTACATTGTTGGATCCATCAAGTTTGCTTCACATGTATTCCATGTATGTGCATGCTGGTCCAAATGCTTTCCTTTATTGATACAAGTGCATCAAGGTACTGTTGGTGAACAAAATGCTCATATGTGCACAAGTGATAGTCATCACATACACCCACAAGCTCTTCCACAAAAGTCTGTCCAAAGCCAAATATCCAAAATTGGTGCAACCAACACTTTCCACTCGGTGTTACCGATTCTCAGCCTCAGACGGACTCAGCCAAACCCTAGCCACTTCAGGGCAACCGATTCTGCTTTGATGCCACCGAGTTTAGGTTGCCAACTTCCTGTTGCGCAAATTCATAAAATCGGTCACATCGAGTTTGTTGGATCGGCGTCACCGAGTTTGGCAATCTGACCATTGGTCACCTTATTGGTGCAATCGAGTTTTATATACCGGTCTCACCGAGATTCAAAAGTTGCTACCTTTGATGCAACTCGGTACCACCGAGATTAACACATCGGTGTCACCGAGTCTGACTTATTAGGTGTAACGGTTGGATTTTTGGAGATACCTATATATACCCCTCCACCACCACTCACTCGAAAGAGAAGCACTCAGAACAGTTACCCACTCATACCTACTGATTTTCTGAGAGAGAGCCACCTACTCATGTGTTGAGATCATGCCATTCCATTCGAACCATATGAATCTTGATCTCTAGCCTCGCCAAGTTTCTTTCCACCCAATCAATCTCTTCCACCATAGCCAAATATGTGAGAGAGTGATTGTGTGTTGATGAGTCTATCATCTTGAAGCACAAGAGCAAGGAGCTCATCGACATTATCGAGCCTATTACCTTTTGGAGGGTGGTGCCTCCAAAATTGGTTAGGTGTCGCTTGGGAGCCTCCTACTTTGTGTTGTGGAGTGAACCAAGAAGTTTGTAAGGGCAAGGATATCGCCAGCTTCGTGAAGATCTACCCATAGTGAGGCTAGTCCTTCATGGACGGAAGCCGTTATGGAATAGTCAAGGTTGCTACTTCATGGACCCTTATGGGTGGAGCCCTCCGTGAACTCTCGCGGCCATTACCCTTTGTGGGTTGAAGACTCCATAAACATGGATGTACTATAGCACCACCTATCGGAACCACGGGAAAAAACTTCGTGTCCTTCATGCGTTTGATCTTCCTATCTCTACTCCTTACTTCCATGTGCAATGTCTTTTATTTTTGTTGCTATACTTGATGACTTGCATGTATAGGGTGTACTTGACTTGCTATAATTGCTAAAACTGTCAACTCTTAAACTTATGCTTGAGGTAGTTTTAAATTCCTCCTACTAGTCTATCCACCCCCACCCCCCTCTAGACATACTCTTCTAGTGATCCTGCAGCCGCCCCGACATCCAAAACCGTCTCCCATAAGGTATATATGCATTTTACATATGTTCTTACAATATTTGCTTCTTGAATACTTGGATATGTCCTATAATTGTCTTATGTTCTTAAAATACTTACTTTTTTCTAATTAGGTATATGCATTTTACATAATTTTGCAGACTTTATCTTAGATAGATTGAAAATGTTGTAGAAGAGATAGGCCATGAACGTATAGTTTCAAATTGTAATCGATGATGGGTCCAACTATAAGAAAGCTTGAAAAACCCTTATATAAGAACCACAAGAATCTCATATTGTTTGGCAACCATGTTTTGCACACGTGGTCAAACTTATGTTAAATGATATAGCAAAATTTCTCGAGGTTGATGTGATAGTCAAGAGTGCCAAGAAAATTCATACGTTCATGCATAACCACAATAACCTGCTTGATAACATGAAGAATAACATAGGTGGTCGACTAATAATACCAAATGCCACCCATTTTGGAAGTGTCTTCATGTTCTTGAGAGTTTGTATTTGAAGAAAAATAAACTTAGAGAGTATATGGTTTCTAAGGATTGGAAGGAGTTTCAATGGAGGTATGGGCCTGGCTACGTGTTTGTTAAAGAGTGTTTGTCTAGTAATTTCATGTGGACGGCACTAGAGTGTTTATTGGGTGCGTTGAGGCCACTTTATAAGGCGATGGGGTATGTTGATACATAGAAAGTGCACTCTTTATGGCTTCAAAAAATGTATGATGCTCTCTATACAAAGGAGGGAAGCCCATCTTGGCCCTACATCAAAGTTGTACCTTAGTTTCATACGCAAGGTGGGCAAGAGGATAGATGCAATTGAACAAGATATATTTATGATTACGCATATTGATAAATGAATAAAAAAGTTCATTTTACCACCCAGAAGAAAGTTGGTGGTTCACATAACCCTCTGATCTTTATTTCTGCTCCCTTCATGCCCTAAACAATCTCATACGAGATAAAATCAGTCCCTTGGTGATTTGACTTGACTGATTGCGGACGTGGCAATGATCAACAAGCAGTTTTGACCTATGGGTGGGTCTCCCTCGCCAGGCTAGGCTGAGACAAAGTAGATCCTCCCGAGCCCCCCCCCCCCGGGGGGGCAGCTCCTCCCCGAGCACCACACCCGAACCCGCCGCCTCTAGCCAACGCTGGCGACTGCCAAAGTTCCAAGCCGCCACCCCGAGCACCCTGCTTCTCCTTCCTCCCTTTTCTTCCTCTACCTTTTCTCTTTTCTCACCCGAAGTCTCCCTAATATCTCTCTTAGGTATAGGTCACGCTGTTGCCACAAGGTCATTGGTAGGTTGTCTTCACACCGCCCGCGGACTTCGGATCCGGCCGGAACTAGACCAAATCGGACCCCACCCCCGGATCTGGCTGCCCCTTGCCTCCCCTTCCACCGACATCGTTGTAGCGTTGTCATTGTTGCCCTGCTACCTCCTGTGCGAGGAGAGGGATGACCATGCCCCACGGTTGGGCCGCGGCCACCACAAGCTCATTGTTATGTCGTATTCACACCCCTGTCGGACTCTGGACCGACCGAAACCAGACCAAATGGGGCCGCTACCCCTAGAGCTACCTCCTGCACGAGGACAGGGACGACGATGCTCGACAACTAGGTTGCCGTCACCAACCTGACGAGGAAGGCCCACCAGACGTCAAAACAAACGTTGACCATTGCCACGTCAGCAGCTAGTCGAGTCAAACAACCCAAGGATTGATTTCGACTGGTATGGGATTGTTTAGGGGGTGAAGGGAGCGGAAATAAATATCAAGGGGTTATGTGAACCACGAACTTTCTTTAGGGTAGTAAAATGGACTTTTTCATATATGAATGGAACTTTGCGATTTATATTTCACTTCCTTTTCTTTTTTATTCCATATTTCTCTATTTTTATGCACCTGCCATTCTGGATCCATATACACATACTAGCTCAACTTTTGCAACCATACAGATTATGCTACTACACTAATAGACGCCAGAGCAAAGATACGAGATCCAGAGAGTGCTCTTTTAGCCATTGATGAAGTAAGTAAGTTTGGGGAGTGTAAATGGAGGTTTGTGACCACATTAGCAAAAGAAGATATGACGAGAATGGAGCCAAGTAAGTCATTGTCTTTTAGTTTTAGAATTTCGATTTCCTTTCGGTTTGCAATTCTGCAAATTTCATTGGTGATATCTTGTATCCCAATGGTGGTTTCAGTTTGGAGGGGATGTCCTTTGCTACAGAAATGTGCAATGAGATTTTTCTCTTAATATGTCTCATCTAGTGGATGTGCACACAAAGCAAATAAAACATCTTTTATATGACAATTTGCAAAAGGTAGTGTATGTCTGCTACAACCTAAAGGTATAAACAAACACATTTACTTTCTACCTTGTACTATCATTGCATGTATAAAAATTAGGAGAAATAATTCACTTGGTTTTCTATTCAAAACTTGAAGATACATGCTTAAGAAGATCGAGAGAAAGAGAGAGACATAGATAAATAAATTGATCCAAGTGCATTGCTAATGGATAAAACAATGTTTGATGAAACAAATCCAACAATGGAGTGGTTGAATGAGGATGAAGAGGGTCCGATCATTGATGGAGCTGATGCTGCTAGTGCTGTATTTGAGAAAATAAGGTGCCTCATGTGACAGCCCAAGTGTTGTCCCTACCTTATTTGGCATGTAACCCCATGTATGAACCTTGTGTCATGAGCTTATGAGATGTATGGTTGCTCCTTGTCATTCATGTGTGTGCATTCATGCATCATCATGCATCATTCTCATTTCATTTCTTCTTGCCATGTTGGTTTTCTTGTGCTTGCTCTGATGTGATGGTGGTGAATGGTTTGATTTGTGATGTGGGAGATGTTTGTGTGTGGTTGGATCCATGTGTGCATCTCCTCTTATTTCCCCTCTCTTTTCCTTTGCAACATCCCCTTCCAATACCCCCCCCCCTCTCTTCCTATTATTCTTATCATCAGATTTAAGTTGATTTTAAAAATGTTTAAAAATGTTCTTGAGGTGGCCCCATATGTTTGATGAATTGTGGTTACATTTGGTTGGATGTTTGAGATTCTTTGCTTTGTGTTTTTAATAAAACAGGAGCTGATATAATTAAATAAATTACATGCTCTATAAATCAACTTAATATTTTTATTAAATAGGGCTCTTAATTTCATCCACAAACATATTTTATTTTTCTCAAAAACCTTTTCTTATCTCGGGGTTTTAATTTGTTTTGTGGCTGGTTTTATTAAATGGAAAACCCTTTGCCTTTCTCTGTTTTATTCGAGAGTGAGTGTGAGAGAGGAGAGTGGGCCGCGGACCAGCCCACGTGAGCAGGGACGTCTACCTGCTCCCGTCCCCTCTCCGTCAGTGCAGTCTGAGACAAAGAGCTCCGCCCCGCCTTTTTCGTCGCCGTCGCCGTCTGCCCCGTCGCCTTTATAGCCTCCTCGACGTGCGTGCCTTTTCCCCTAGGGTTCCTCTCCCTCCTCGCGCCGTCGCCCCCCTTCTCTCCTCCTCTCCTGTCCCCAGCAAGGTAGGTTTTAGAGGTGCCAGAGTGCGTGTAAGGTGAGATTCAGAGGAGTGCTCGCCGCCGCGGGAGCTTCTCCGGCGAGCCACTCGAGCTGGAGGTCGTCAAGGTCATGTCGTCGTCGCCATCTTCCTCCTCGACGTCCTCTGCATCATCGAGGGACGCCAAGGCCACGCCTTCTTCTTCTTCCTCGTCGTTGCCGGAAGCCTGCGTCGCCGTCTTCTTCCCCTGCTTTGTCTCCGGCCCTCTTCTTCCCCATCGTCATCTACATCACGTCCGGCTCGTCGTTGCCTTCCCCTAGGTGAGCTGCCGGTCCCCGTAGGCCTTCTCCTCCGCGTGTATCGCCGTAATTTCTCGCCGCCGTTGTCTGTCGCCGCCGAGAGCAGTCGAGCTCCTGCCGCTCCCCTCCTTCCTCCTCACCACAAGGTGAGCAGGGGAATGGAATCCCTGTTAGTTCCCGAGCGCGTGTGTGCATTTGGGTTCGCCAGATTTGTCGTAGTTCACCGGAATCACCGCTGTCGTTTACCTGTCGTCGTTGCTCTGCCTTTCTTCAGTTTCGTCAGGGTTCTATGTATATGTGTGTGTATTAGACAGGTCGATCCGCTCCTCTGTTAAGATCAGTCTCGTTAGCATAGTGGTAGCCGGCTCGCTCTGTGACAAGGAGGTCAAGGGTTCGACCCCCGAACCCTCCCTTTCTTTTTTTGTGTTTTTCCTTTTCTTCTTTGTTTTTCTTTTCTCATGTAACTTGATTGCTTCTTGCTTATTGATGTGTGGCTCCTTTGCTGGTGGTATAATTGGATGAATTGATGTGTGTGTTGAGTAGATTCTGTCAATATCTTGTTTGTGTCTATAGGCTTCCTATAGGTCAAGTTGTGAGCTGTAGAAGATGCTATGATGCTGTTTAGTGGCAGATTTAGTGTTTTATTGTTTTGTAGATTGTGGGAGCTATGCTCCATGGAATTGATTGATTCTTGGGTCTATTGTGATTGATTTTCCATCACCTATCCAGTGGCTACCTTGGAATGCCAAGAATTAGCCCATGTCTTGGTGGTCGTGTGTTTTTGCCTCCGGACCTTGTCGTGAGCGTATCATGAGAACCGTAACTCCGTTTCTTGCGATCTTTATATGCATTTCTATCAATTTTGCATGATGCATCCATATTTTCCATGTTCATGCATGTTTAAATAACTTAACATGAGGTTCTGTCCAGGTTCATTAATAAACAACTTTGCACGTGAAACATGACTAGTTTTGGATTGCCATGTTAGAATTCTTCATGAATGGATCATGCATCATTTTGATTGTGCATTGCACCTTGGTTGGATGTTTATTATCTATGTTTCTCTTGGGTAGACACGAGTGTTGATACTGAGTACGAGGACCCAGGAGAGTACCACTACGAGGATCCCGCTACTTGTTTCGCTGAAGAACCAACAGGCAAGATGATCGTACCCGGATCCCCATACTATTTTTGCTTGCTAGTTTCTCACTCTTATAGTTACAATTGCGCTACCTACCACTTGATATCAGCCCCCATGTTGCCATGACAGCCTCTAACCTCCACTTCCCAGCAAACCTTTGATTGGCTAAGTTACCGCTGCTCAGCCCCTCTTATAGCATTTTAGTTGCAGGTGTAGGTTGTCCCATGTGATATATGGATTTGGATATCACGATAAATTCTGTTATTTAATTTAATGCACATATATATCTTGGTATTGGTGGAAGGCTTGGCCTTTTGCTAAGTGATTTGTTCCGCTGTTACCGCCATTAGTTCCTTGCTAACGGTGTTATGTTTTCCATACTTTGCGCTCCTAACATGCTCGGGGTTGTTATGGGGACCCCCTTGTTTATTCGGTGGAGATTAAAACTTGTCTGGCAAGACCCAACATTGGTACTACATTTGCTTAACAACTTAATAAAATTGCATAGGGTCTTGCAAACCCGTGGATAATTTAATCAACCCCCGGGCCAGTGCTCCTCATGAGTGTTGGTCCAAACTAGAGCCGTGTGCGAGGCCAACCCGGGGCAACTCGGGAGATTTCTATCAGGACACCGTACGATGTGCTTATCTGTCGTGTCCTGAGAACGAGATACGCGGCTCTTATTGGGTTCGTCGACACGTCGGGTGGTCTTGCTGGATTTGTTTTACCTTTATCGAATGTCTTGCGTGTGGAGTCTGACTTTCTTCGGGTTTACTCGAGGTGTTGGAATTACTTTGGAATTACCTATGATGATCGTGACATCCGCGGTCGAGGCATTCCCACGAAGTGTGGTTAATTATGTAATGGATTAGTTGGAGCACCCCTGCAGGGTTAAATCTTTCGGAAAGTCGTGCCCGCGGTTATGTGGCAACTTGGATATTTGTTTAACACCCGGTTATAGTAAACTTGAAGTAAACTCTAATTAAAATACACCAACTGTGTGAGTAAACGTGATCGTCTCTACTTGTGAACATGATCCGAGAGAGAACACGGTGGGGTTATGATTGACGTAAGTAAGTGTTCAGGATCTCATAGAGATTATACTAGATTCGATCGTTCATCGTAGGCCACTCATATTTATTTCATGTTGCGTAAACTAACCACCATATATGCTTAGTGCTGCTGCAAACTAAACACTACCCCCTTCCCAACCTTTAAGCTTGAATAGTCTCGGTACCCGGGCACATGATAGCTGAGTCCTCTGTGGCTCACAGTTTACTACAACACTCCACGTACAGGTTCAGATGAGTACGTGCAGGACAATCTACCCAGCTCCACTGGGAGTATGACGAGGAAAGAGGCAGGATGTACGTGACGTATCCGGATGAGTAGAGGACCTGGTCGTGATCTTTGGGGCAGCGAGATAGTTTCATTTGCATCTATTTTATCGTTTGATTTCGTCCGTTGCCAGACTCTGTTTTCATCTTGATGATTGAACTCTGAGTGGATTTGTAATTTAGCATGTGGCGAGTGTAAGCCAACTTGTATACTCATCTCTTCTATAATGTATGATGCAATGTTACTATACTTGCTAACAACAAAATGCGCCTCTATCCCTGGCGAGGCCCTCGTGTCTTAAAATGGATAGGCGCGCATTTTGGGCGTGACACCTTAACTCAAGCAGAAAGCTTCATATGTTGGTACAAAGTGTAATAACAAGAAAATATAGAGGAATGATGATGAAGAGAATGAGCATGTAGATACCAAGAGTGAGTGATAATGAAGAGAATGAATTTGTTGATAATGAGAGTGGGGATAAAGATGGGATGGGTGATGATGATGAAGATGATCCATCAATGCAAGATTAGCAAGAGGAGCAAATGCAAGTGGAAAAGGAGACACAAATTCAAGTGGGAAAATCTATTGGTTATACCGCAGTGTTTGAACTTTGAACTACGATGTGGTTGGAATTGATGTTTTTTTATATACGAGGCTATTGACCAACCTTATAATAAGACCCTTGGAGATGTGAGCTCACAGACGCTAGGCAAAACGAGGGAGAGGGGAGGCGGGAGTAGATACAAGGCCAACAATGACCTAGCTCATCACACAACACGCACATACAAAGCAGGGACCAACATAGGGTTGTTCGGCCTCCTGGCTACCCTAGCTAGTGTTATGCCTTGATGCCTGACATAGTTGAGTACACTTTTGGCGAAGGTTGTTGATGAGTCTGTCATGTCGCACATGATCCTAGCATTTCCCCAGAGGTTACCACAGTTGTAGCAAGATCACCATATTGAAGTAAAGTCGGTCGGATGTTTGAAGACGGTACCCTCAATAAATGCCTTGTTGCGAGCATTCCAAAGTTCTCAAGGCATGGCTCCCACTCCCACCCAAGCCATTCTTGCATCCCTCGTTGAGGTGACCTGGATGACGTGAAAGAGATTTGAGAAACCAGACGGGTTCCATTGACATCTCGTTGTTTCGCGGATCACACTGCACATGAATCTGGTGACAAGAGGATGTGGTCACAATTCTCATCCATCCCACACAATGGGCATTTGATATCGCTCGGGCCATGCCAATTTTTGCACTTGGTCGCATATTGCGTCGTTTGCCATAAGAAAATCTTGATCTTTGCTGAAATCTTAGCCTTCCATATACCCGAAAGATCTATCGAGGGGGGCGCTCTAAATATCTCGCGATATGGAGAACCGATGGAAAACTAACGGGTGGTTTAGACAAAGTAATATCGTGTAAGTGAAGCTGGGAGGCCTGCCATTCCACCACTTCAGGACTCCCAAACATACGCCTGAACCTTCGCATCTACCCATTGGTGGTCCACACTTCCGTCAACCTAGCATTTTCATTGTCAGTTATTGCAAAGAGCCTTGGGAAAACCTCACTGAGTGGTTTGTCGCTGCACCGAACGTCCACCCAAAAGGTGGCCAAGTTTCCGCCCCAGACGTTATATTTCGTTCCGAGGCGCACGATGTGTTGAACTTTGGTGATGGCTTTGGCGAATTGTGATTTCTGCGCTATGACTCTACCCCGTTGCTCCTTGTTTTTTATGTATTTCTTACAGTATAGTTGTAACCACAGTGCCCCTTGGTCGGTGAGGATTTTCCATGCCCACTTAGCCATGAGGCACCAGTTCATCACTCTGGTGTTGATCACCCCAACCCTCCTTTCTCCTTGGGTGTACAAATGGTTGACCACTTGATCATATGGCACCTTTGTTTTCCATCTGTTTTCTCCCAAAAGAATCTGGACCGCGCTATATACTTGTTCTAATGCACCCCATCCCGAAGAAGGTAAATGTCCATGGTAAACGTTGGGATGTTGGTTAAGCGATCATTAACTAATCGACCAGCCGGAGCCATTAGCCTCGCTTGCCATGGTTCCACTCTCGCAGCTACTTTTTGACTACCAGATCAAAGTCTTCGATAGAAAGTTCTCTATTGAAAATTGTTGTTCCTGAAGGGTAACTCTCCCAATTTACAACTCAACATGTGAGCTGCTCTTAATTGATCCTCTGGCTCACAACCCAAAAACAATGGCTTCGCTTCTATCAAAAATAATCTTGAGCCCTAACATTGCCTCAAAACACACGAGGAGAAATTTCAAGTTGATGCTTTCCACCTCGAAATAGGGGATTATAATAAGCATGTCATCGATGTATTGTAGGTGGCACAACTTGGTAGGCACGATCCTCGTAGTTACCTCTTCTATATGGCCCACCTCTTTAGCCCTATCAAACATTGCCGCGAATGCATCCACGATGATGTTAAAAAGTAGGGGTGATATGGTGTCACCATGTCTAACCCTCCTTGCGTTTAGGAAGTAAGGGTTGATCTTTCCATTAATGTTGATCGTCGTGTGGCCCTCACAAACCAACCGCATCATCCAACTGACCCATTTATGATCAAACCCTTTTTTTGTGGAGGACTACCTTCAAGAATTCCCATCGAAACTGATGTTGGACTGTTAAGGTTATTTTGGAGGTCGCCATTAAGGTTGGAGGCAACTTTATAACCAATGTGTGACCATTATGTTGAGCAGGATGCAGTTTTACTAATCCCTAAAGCTTATATGCTAAAGATTATACGATTACTCCTGATGGTTGTTGCACTGCTATACTTATGCTCCGTTTTGTTTCAAATTTCGTCCAACAAAACAAAAATTGTTTTCTACAATTCCGTCCCAGATTTTGCCGAAATGTTTGAAATGGCCAACCGCAAACCGAAAATCAAAACCTTGCTTTCATCTGCATTTGTTTCAGCTTTCACCATTACTGAGGTAGTATCAGCACATGTCATGCATCCATGTTTCCAGCGAAGCGCTCGTGTGCACCTAGTGCGCATTGTACTATCCTTCTTCCTTTAATCGCATCACAAATCCCTTTTTATACAACTATAAACAAGAGAGGAGGGGACATCGATCGACCAATTTGTGGCTCCTCTCCTTGTTCTATAAGCACATACATATTGCGAAGCTGCTGCTCATGTCGATCGTCTTGGTGGTGGTGGTCCGGTCACTCCTCCGAATCAGAGTCCAGCGGGCAGGAGCCGTCGTCGATGGTGGCCAGTGGATCGAACATGTGCGAGGTCGGGTCCATACACCCGCTCACGATGTCCAGCTTGCACCGGTCTCCTCCCTCCTCGTAGAAGCCGCCGATGTCGCAGCTTGTGATAACGACGTTTTCGTCCGGGAAGATGGCCCTGTCGCAGGCGCCCTCCATGTTGAGCTCGTCAGCCAGCCCCTGCATGTCGCAGGCAATTTTAGCTCTTGACCTTTGTCATGGAGTGTTAGAGAAACCTAGCTAGCTAATTACCTCGTTGAAGAAGCTCAGAGGCTTGTTGAGCCATGGTTTGGGCACCTTGAACTTGAGGGTGTATGCCCCGTCCCATTCGCTTCCGTTGGTGAAGGAGAAAACCAGTGTCATGGCTGCGACAACACAACACAAGACCACATCAGTAACCAGAGTTAGCTAAGAGGAATTAGAGTAGAAGTGTGTGCAGAGTACAGACCATGCTGCGGCACCCGTATCCTGATGGTGTAGATGGGGGGGCAGGCTTTCCCCCTCTCTTGCAGCGTCATCTGCCTCGGCTCGCCGCCGCACATGATCGGCTGGTTAAAGCCCCCTGCATACAGGTTAAACACCTCATCAGTCAGCTGCATACCAATCAGATTGATCAATCTTGTCCAAGAAACTTTGACAGAAAATGGAATCAGGAGCGTGTTTGGTTTGGTCTAGCTACCGTTGAAGGCGATGCCGAACTGCTCGTTGGGTGTCAGCTTGCTCGTCCCCGGGTTGTAGAATATCTTCAGGCCCTCTCCCTGCCACACACACACAACAACACAAAATTAAAGATAAGACGAAGCTCGGAGGTAGAACTATGTCGATATGTACATGGATCGACACAAGGAGTGGATAATTACCGGGGCTGGAGGAAGGCCGTTGGTGGTCTTCCAGTACACCGGCGCCTTCCCCAGCTCGAACTCCGCCCACGTCGGAAGCTTGCACCTGACACCAATTCCGGTTCCACGATCGAGTCAATCACACAACAAAATATGCATCGTATTCATATCTAGCTAGGGCGCAGGACAGAGGAGATATATGGTAGCAAGCTTACTCCTGGGTCTGCGGCACGGTGGACACGGGCGCCGACGCGGTAGCAGAGGCGGCCGCGGCCGCGCGGACGACGGCCGAGAATCTCCGGCAGGTGACGACGGCGGCCCGCGCAGGCCGGCTGCGGCGGCGGTGGAAGGCGGTGCTGTCGCCGCCGCCGCCGCCGCACAGGCGGCTGCAAGAAGAGATGGTGGCCATCGTGCGTGCCTGCCTCGGACGATATCTGCCTACTTCTTCGCTGAACTCCTTTGGTTTTGCAGGTGCGGAGGACGGCCGAGCTCAAAGATCGGCTAGCTTCTCGCGCTTGCAGGCGTCGTCATATATAAGCGTGGATAGAGGCGAGCGCGCTTGTGTGGTGGGGAGGTTGGCGACGACTGCGCGGATGATGATGCTACTGGTGGAGGATCGCTGGGCGACTGAGGTGACCCGCTTGATTTTTGGGGGGTTTAGCTATGGGACAAAGCTAAAAAGATCGGAGGATCGGAGACCCTGGGGCTAGAGTTTTCACCATGGGAAAAATCTTCTCCGTATTCTAGTAGAAATATCTTCCTTTCACTCTCCAACGCTGGATCTTTTCTTGCTCTTGCTTCTTTGCTCGCCGGACCTCATCTTTTTCCTGCTCGCTCAACTCTTGCGCAGTCTGAAAATGATGAAGAGATAGTTTTCTGCAGACAAGAACGAACGAACAGTCATCTTTGAGTACGTGTCAGAGTACGCGTGGTGTGAGCGCCGGTTTGGAATTGGTGGCTCGACCGTCAATTCAGTGATTGTTCACACCATGCTATTTTTACTTACTTATTAAATGCTCGCTCAGCTAAAACATACTCTCTTCGTCCGAAAATACTTGTCCTGAATGTATCTAGATTTATTTTAATTATATATACATCCATTTTATTCATTTATAGGACAAGTATTTCCGAATAGAGGGAGTAGTATTGTTAAGTCTCTACCGACCGAAGTTTTTTTTCTCTCTCTCTCTCTCTTGCGACTAGGGCAAAATATTCCTCCCTCGATCCCGGCCGATAAACATGTTGATTCACCTCTTCCCTGTTTGCCGCTTTGGAGGGCGATGGTGGGGAGGGTGCCTAGACTCGGGCTAATAGATAGGTCAGGGTTTTAGCACTCGCAAGGACGGCGCTCCGATCCTCCTCAAATTTGTCCATCGAAAAGGATTAGACAGAGTTCCAACGTAGATTCCTACCAACTTCTTGGGGCAGCGAGATCAGAGTTTCTTGTCGTGTGTGCTCGATGGCGAGAGTGCCAAGTTCTTCAGATCGATTCAGTGGTTCAACAACGACGACCGGCTCTAGTATGGAAGCGAGGACGCGACGGTGACTCTTTCTAGCAACAGAAGTTGTCGCTCGATGGTTCAAGGATCTCAATGTAATTTTTATTATATTTGGGGTGAACCTTATGTAACATATCGGAATCATTTTCTCTATTTGAATTATTTTCGTTCATTTATGATTGTCTGCCTTTTTTAACCATGCAGGAGAACCGCGTATGTCTCAATTGTAGAATGAAGAAAGGACAAAGCCCAAATTAGAAACGACCAACAAACAATAGTCCAAGCTACCCAAAAACAACGAACAGGGGGGGACAAGGCAACAAAAAACAAATACAACCATAGTTTAGGAAGTTCTAAAACCTAGATTTTCTGAAGCCAAAAATCCACGTAAGCCTTTAACTCGTTCACAACCAGCACAACGCCGGTGAATTTGATGTCAAAAATGTGGGTGTTCCTCTCCCTCGGTACAGCCCAATTGTTGAGCACACATATGCAAGCCAACTTCTTCCTAGCGTTCCATTGAAGGGCATCCCCGCGGCCATCCACCAAGGGGGAGATCCTGATTGGCTGAAGGAGGAGTGTCATGGAATCTACTAAGACGGCATTTAGGAAGGCCCATCTCAGCATAGACACAAGATAAGGCCTAACCATCGTTGCTCTAGCTACCTGAGTGACTTGAGTCCAGCCATGCCAGATAAGAAGGGTGATGCATCGACAGAAGTGTGTGTTGTGAAATGACTTGAGAGTATTTCTTGCTCCTCCTTCTTCTATCCTCCCACATGCTCCCTCTGTCTCTCCATCTATCTATTCTTCCCCAAATTTGGATCATGTATGAAACATAGTGATGCGGAGCATTCCACAGACATCACTATTCCAAGTGCCCCATCATTAAGAGACACGTGAATCTATCACATCATATATATAAGGTGAATCTTCACCTTTACACATGTCTATGTGGCTCTCTTGAGGATGGTATGCTACTTGATACTCCTACCTTATTAACCTTTAGGTCTGAGCTGAATTCACATTTGTCATGGAGAAGGCCAAGCACAAGAGATCAACTATGTCGTCCAAGAGGGGAGCATGGAACCGAAGAAGGAACCATCAAGAGCAAGGCCAGGTTTTGGAAGCATCGACGGGCATCCACACGAAGTAAAACAACTAAGAATGTCTCTAAAAATCCCGTGGACATGGGTCTCCACACCCTCGTGCCCACGGGTCTTTCCGCCAACTTCTCTAGAGCCCCATGCCCATGGGCCTGCCCGCGAGCAGCTTTTGGGCAATGCCCATGTATCTTAGCTCATCACTTGGGAAACACCCATGTATTCTTAATGCCTAGGACTATGTATACATGTCCCTCACCTTAGATGCAGGGTTAGTCAAGACAATACTCCTTAGATAAAAGAACGGAGGGAGTAATAGACATTGATATATCTTAGCTCGTCTGCCTCCCAACGTGGGATTCCTCCGGGAGGAAAAGACTCCAATGAAATAGAAGGCTACACACCGGGTGAAGACTCCAAGTAATACAAGGCCACCAATGGGTGAAGGCTCCATGAGAACAAGACCTCCTTCCATGGAGAAATTTCCCCATGTGGAACTCTAAACCCTCCTTGTCTTATGACTTGGGAAGAACTATATCTTGTTCCATCTCTCTCTTGTGAATGATTTGGTTCAAGGATTTACCTATGTGTGTCTTGTACTAAATCAATGTGTGTTAATTTTTGTTTGTTTCCCTTGTGATTCCTCTCATTTTTCATCCATGTTATTCCTCAAACACCCCCTCCAATTCGTGAAGATCGGACACCCCTAGCAGCTTGCTCGTATGATTCGATATCATGAGAAAAGTTTCCATGAATTGGACCACCCTCTCCATTTTCAAGTCTTATTTTGATTTTTCTTGCCCAAACTCGAAAATTCCCACAAAAAATAGTCATACCCAATTTCTTATGATTTGTTAGATTTTGTGCGAATTTGTAGGTTTTTATCAATGGGTCCATTGCAAAACTATTTGGTCTACCTTCCTTGGTCCTTCACCCATTTTTTCCCTCTTCAATCTTCCCTTCAAAATCGTGTTTTTCCATCCACTCTCGTGCCCAGGGGCGTCTATTGGTATCCTATGTGGATACCCCATGCCCATTGGAGCTATTAGACCCCGTACCCATTGTCCCCGAGAGCAGCCAACATTCATTCACCGTTTTGGCCATAATTTTCACTCACATACTCTGATTTGAGTGTCCTTGGAGTCGTTTTGAAGATATTGATGTGCCAAACACTTGGTTGGCATAAATTTGTAGGAACTTCATTGATGCGAAACACTATTGGGGAACATAGTAGTAAATCAAAAAATTCCCTACATCACCAAGATCGATCTATGGAGAAACCAGCAACGAGCAAAGGGGTAGAGCATCTTCATACCTTTGAAGATCGCTAAGCGGGAGCGTTACTAGAATGCGGTTGGTGGAGTCGTACTCACAGCGATTCAGATCGCGGTGGATTCCGATCTAAGCGCCGAACAACGGCGCCTCCGTGTTCAACACACATGCAGCCCGGTGACGTCCCCTACGCCTTGATCCAGCAAGGAGGAAGGAGAGGTTGAGGGAGAGGTCCGGCAACACGATGGCGTGGTGATGGTGGAGCTGTGTGGTACTCCGGTAGGGCTTCGCCAAGCACTACGGAGGACAAGGAGGAGGAGGGGTAGGGCTGCGCCGAGAGAGAGAGAGAGATTTGTTGTGTCGGCAGCCCAAAACCCTTCACTATTTATAGGAGGAGAGGGAGGAGGGTGTGCACCCTCTAGGGTTCCCACCCTAGGGGGTGTGGCAGCCCTAGATTGGCATGGAGGGTCGGCGACCGAGGTGGGGAGGAGGGGCGGCACCCTAGGGTGGGCCTTGGGCCCCTCCACGCCTAGGGTTTTCCCCCCTCCACCCTTGGTTGCGCCTTGGGCTGAGATGGGAGGCGCACCAGCCCACCTAGGGGCTGGTTCCCTCCCACTCTTGGCCCATGTATCCTTCCGGGGCTGGTGGCCCCTCCCGGTGGACCCCGAAACCCTTTCGGTGGTCCGGGTACATTACCGGCGATGCCCGAAACACTTCCCGTGACCAAATCCTCACTTCCTATATATGAATCTTTACCTTCGGACCATTTAGGAACTCCTCATGACGGCCGGTATCTCATACGGGACTCCGAACAACCTTCGATAACCACGTACACTATTTCCCTATAACCCTAGCGTCATCGAACCTTAAGTGTGTAGACCCTACGGGTTCGGGAGGCATGTAGACATGATCGAGACATCTCTCCAGTCAATAACCACTAGCAGGATCTGGATACACATGTTGGATCCCACATGCTCCACGAAGATCTCATCGGATGAACCATGATGTCAGGGATTCAATCAATCCCGTATACAATTCCCTTTATCTATCGGTATGTTGCTTGCCCGAGATTCGATCGTCGGTATCCCTATACCTTCTTCAATCTCGTTACCAGCAAGTCTCTTTACTCGTTCCGTAACACATCATCCCGTGGCTAACTCCTTAGTCACATTGAGCTCATTATGATGATGTCTTACCGAATGGGCCCAGAGATACCTCTCTGTCACACTGAGTGACAAATCCCAGTCTCGATTCGTGCCAACCCAACAAACACTTTCGGGGATACCCATAGTGTACCTTTATGGCCATCCAGTTACGTTGTGACGTTTGGCACACCCAAAGTATTCCTATGGTATTCGGGAGTTGCACAATCTCATGATCTAAGGAAATGATACTTGACATTAGAAAAGCTTTAGCAAACGAACTACACGATCTTGTGATATGCTTAGGATTGGGTCTTGTCCATCACATCATTCTCCTAATGATGTGATCCCATTATCAACGACATCCAATGTCCATGGTCATGAAACCGTGACCATCTATTGATCAACGAGCTAGCCAACTAGAGGCTCACTAGGGACATGTTGTGGTCTATGTATTCACACATGTATTACGGTTTCCGGTTAATACAATTATGGCATGAACAATAGACAATTATCATGAACAAGGAAATATAACAATAACCATTTTATTATTTCCTCTAGGGCATATTTCCAATGGTCTCCCACTTGCACTAGAGTCAATAATCTAGTTACATTGTGATGTATCAAACACCCATAGAGTTCTGGTATTGATCATGTTTTGCTCGTGAGAGAGGTTTAGTCAATGGATCTGCGACATTCAAATCCGTATGTACTTTACAAATATCTATATCTCCTTCCTGAATGTAATCACGAATGGAGTTGAAGCAGCGCTTGATGTGTCTTGTCTTTTTGTGAAACCTGGGCTCCTTGGCAAGGGCAATAGCTCCAGTGTTGTCACAGAATAGAGTCATCGGGCCCGACGCATTGGGAATCACTCCTAGGTCGGTGATGAACTCCTTCATCCAGACTCCTTCCTTCTCTGCTTCCGAAGCAGCTATTTACTCTGCTTCACATGTAGATGCCGCCATGATTCTTTGCTTGCTGCTGCATCAGCTGACTGCCCCTTCGTTCAAAATATACACGTATCCGGTTTGTGACTTGGAGTCATCCGAATCTGTGTCGAAGCTAGCATCGATGTAACCCTTTATGACGAGCTCTTAGGCACCTCCATATACGAGAAACATGTCCTTGGTCCTTTTCAGGTACTTCGGGATATTCTTGACTGTTGTCCAGTGTTCCGCTCCGGGATCACTTTGGTACCTCCCTACCAAACTTATGGCAAGGTTCACATCAGGTCTGGTACACAGCATGGCATACATAATAGAACCTATGGTTGAAGCATAGGGGATGACACTCATCTTTTGTCTATCCTCTGTCATGGTCGGGCATTGAGTTGTGCTCAATCTCACACCCTGTAACACAGGCAAGAACCCCTTCTTGGACTGATCCAAATTGAACTTCTTCAATATCTTGTCAAGGTATGTGCCTTGTGAAAGACCTATGAGGCGTCTCGATCTATCTCTATAGATCTTGATGCCTAATGTGTAAGAAGCTTCTCCAAGGTCCTTCATTGAAAAACACTTATTCAAGTAGGACTTTATGCTTTCCAAAAGTTCTATATCATTTCCCATCAACAATATGTCATCCACATATAATATGAGAAATGCTACAGAGCTCCCACTCACTTTCTTGTAAATACAGGGTTCTCCATAAACCTGTATAAATCCAAACGCTTTAATCACCTCATTAAAGCGAATGTTCAACTCCGAGATGCTTGCACCAGCCCATAGATGGAGCGCTGAAGCTTGCATACTTTGTTAGCATCTTTAGGATCAACAAAACCTTCCGGCTGCATCATATACAGTTCTTCCTTAAGGAAACCATTATGGAATGCCGTTTTGACGTCCATTTACCAGATCTCATAATCATAAAATGCAACAATTGCTAACATGATTCGGACGGACTTTAGCATCACTACGGGTGAGAAAGTCTCATCATAGTCAACTCCTTGAACTTGTCGATAACCCTTAGCAACAAGCCGAGCCTTATAGACGGTTACATTACCATCCGTGTCAGTCTTCCTCTTAAAGATCCATTTGTTTTCTATGGCTCGCCGATCATCGGGCAAGTCCACCAAAGTCCATACTTTGTTCTCATGCATGGATCCTATCTCGGATTTCATGGCTTCAAGCCATTTGTTGGAATCCGGGCCCGCCATCGCTTCTTCATAGTTCGAAGGTTCACCATTGTCCAACAACATGATCTCCAGGACAGGGTTGCCATATCACTCTGGTGCGGAACGTGTCCTTGTGGACCTTCGAGGTTCAATAGCAACTTGATCTGAAGTTTCATGATCATCATCATTAACTTCCTCTCCAGCCGGTGCAGGCTCCACAGAAACAACTTCCTATGCTACGCTACTCTCCGGTTCGAGTGGAGGTACAATTACCTCATCAAGTTCTATTTTCCTCCCACTTACTTCTTTCAAGAGAAACTCTTTCTCTAGAAAGGATCCATTCTTGGCAACAAAGACTTTGCCTTCGGATCTGAGGTAGAAGATATACCCAACAGTTTCTTTGGGGAGCCTATGAAGACACACTTTTCCGCTATGGGTTCGAGCTTCTCAGGTTGAAGTTTCTTCACATAAGCATCGTATCCCCAAACTTTCAGAAACGACAGCTTAGGTTTCTTTCCAAACCACAATTCATATGGTGTCGTCTCAATGGATTTAGACGGTGCCCTATTTAAAGTGAATGCGGCAGTCTCTAATGCATATCCCCAAAATGATAGCGGTAAGTCGGTAAGAGACATCATAGATCGCACCATATCCAATAGAGTGCGATTACAACGTTCAGACACACCATTTCGTTGAGGTGTGCCAGGTGGCGTGAGTTGTGAAACAATTCCACATTTCCTTAGGTGCGTGCCAAACTCGTGACTCAAATATTCTCCACCACGATCAGATCGTAGGCACTTTCATTTCCCTATCATGTTGATTCTCTACCTCACTCTGAAATTCCTTGAAATTTTCAAAGGTTTCAAACTTGTGTTTCATTAAGTAGACATACCCATGTTTTCTTAAGTCATCAGTGAGGGTGAGAACATAACGTTAGCCACCGCGAGCCTCAATGCTCATTGGACAGCATACATCAGTATGTATTATCTCCAACAAGTCAGTTGCTTGCTCCATTGTTTCGGAGAACGGAGTCTTGGTCATCTTGCCCCTGAGGCATGGTTCGCACGTGTCAAATGATTCAAAATCAAGAGACTCCAAAAGTCCATCAACATGGAGTTTCTTCATGCGTTTGACACCAATATGACCAAGGCGGCAGTGCCAAATGTAAGTGGGACTATCGTTGTCAACCTTACATCTTTTGGTACTCACACTATGAACATGTGTAACATCACGTTCGAGATTCATCAAACATAAACCATTGACCAGCGGGCGATGACCATAAAACATTTCCCTCATATAAATAGAACAACCATTATTCTTAGATCTAAATGAGTAGCCATCTCGCATCAAGCAAGATCCGGATACAATGTCTATGCTCAAAGCTGGTACTAAATAACAATTATTAAGGTTTAAAACTAATCCCGAAGGTAGATGTAGAGGTAGCGTGCCGACGGCGATCACATCGACCTTGGAACCATTCCCGACGCGCATCGTCACCTCGTCCTTCGCCAGTCTCCGCTTATTCTGCAGCTCCTGCTTGGAGTTACAAATGTGAGCAACTGCACCGGTATCAAATACCCAGGAGCTACTACGAGCGTTGGTAAGGTACACATCAATAACAAGTATATCACATATACCTTTAATGTTGCCGGCCTTCTTATCCGCTAAGTACTTGGGGCAGTTCCGCTTCCAGTGACCGGTACCCTTGCAATAAAAGCACTCCGTCTCAGGCTTGGGTCCATTCTTGTTCTTCTTCCCGGCAACTTGCTTACCGAGCGCGGCAACTGCTTTGTCGTCCTTTTTGAAGTTCTTCTTACCCTTGCCTTTCTTAAAACTAGTGGTCTTATTGACCATCAACACTTGATGTTCCTTTTTAATTTCCACCTTCACTGATTTCAGCATTGAATACAACTTAGGAATGGACTTATCCATCCCTTGCATATTGCAGTTCATCACAAAGCTCTTGTAGCTAGGTGGGAGCGACTGGAGGATTCTCGCAATAACCGAGTCATCTGGAAGATTAACTCCCAGCTGAGACAAGCGGTTGTGCAACCCAGACATTTTGAGTATGTGCTCACTAACAGAACTATTTTCCTCCATCTTACAACTGAAGAACTTGTCGGAGACATCATAAGCTGTAAAGCATGCCGCACTGAACCAGGGAGTAATCATCACTACGCGACTGCCAGGCGTTCATAACGTCTTGAGTTGCTGGGAAAACGGGTGCGTCACCTAGCGGTGCATCAAGGACATATAATTTCTTGGAAGCTATGAGGATGATCCTCAAGCTACGGACCCGGTCAGTATAGTTGCTTCCATTGTCTTTCAGCTTGGTTTTCTCTAGGAATGCATTGAAGTTGAGGGCAACATAAGCGTGGGCCATTGGATCTACAATATAGATTGTAAAGACAATTTTAGACTAAGTTCATGATAATTAAGTTCACATAATCAAATTATTTAATGAACTCCCACTTAGATATACATCTCTCTAGTCATCCAAGTGACACATGATACACGTCAACTAGCCCGTGTCCGATCATCACGTGAGACCGACTAGTCATCAATGGTGAACATCTTCATGTTGATCGTATCTTCTATATGGCTCATGTTCGACCTTTCGGTCTCCCGTGTTCCGAGGCCATGTCTGTACATGCTAGGCTCGTCAAGTCAACCTAAGTGTATTGTGTGTGTAAATTTGTCTTACACCCGTTGTATGCGAACGTTAGAACCTATCACACCCGATCATCACGTGGTGCTTAGGAACAACGAACCTTAGCAATGGTGCATAGTTAGGGAGAGCACATTTCTTGAAATTTTAGTGAGAGATCATCTTATTTAATCTACCATCTAAGCAAATAAGATTTAAAACATGATAAACATCACATGCAATCAAATAGTGACATGATATGGCCAATATCATCTTGCTCCTTTGATCTCCATCTTTGGGACACCATGATCGTCATTGTCACCGGCACGACACCATGATCTCCATCATCATGTCTTCATGAAGTTGCCTCGCCAACTATTACTTCTACTACTATGGCTAACGGTTAGCAATAAAGTAAAGTAATTACATGGCGTTTTTGATTGACACGCAGGTCATAAAATAAATTAAGACAACTTCTATGGCTCCTGCCGGTTATCATACTCATCGACATGCAAGTCGTGAATCCTATTACAAGAACATGATCAATCTCATACATCACATATATCACATCACATCCTTTGGCCATATCACATCACACGACATATGCTGCAAGAACAAGTTAGACGTCCTCTAATTGTTGTTGCAAGTTTTTACGTGGCGGCTATAGGTTTCTAGCAAGAACGTTTCTTACCTATGCAAAAACCATAACGTGATATGCCAATTTCTATTTACCCTTCATAAGGACCCTTTTCATTAAATATAATCCGACTAAAGTGGGAGAGACAGACACCCGCTAGCCACCTTATGCAACAAGTGCATGTCAGGCGGTGGAACCAGTCTCACGTAAGCGTACGTGTAAAGTCGGTCCGGGCCGCTTCATCCCAAAGTGCCGCTGAATCAAGATAAGACTAGTAACGGCAAGCAAATTGACAAAATCGACGCCCACAACAACTTGTGTTCTACTCGTGCATAGATTCTACGCATAGACCTACCTCATGATGCCACTGTTGGGGAACATAGTAGTAAATCAAAAAAATTCCTATGTCACCAAGATCAATCTATGAAGAAACCAGCAACGAGCAAAGGGGTAGAGCATCTTCATACCTTTGAAGATCTCTAAGCGGAAGCGTTACTAGAACGCGGTTGGTGGAGTCGTACTCGCAGTGATTCAGATCGCGGTGGATTCCGATCTAAGCGCCGAACAACGGCGCCTCCATGTTCAACACACGTGCAGCCCGGTGACGTCTCCTACACCTTGATCCAACAAGGAGGAAGGATAGGTTGAGGGAGAGCTCTGACAGCATGACAGTGTGGTGACGGTGGAGCTACATGGTACTCTTGCAGGGCTTCGCCAAGCACTACGAAGGACGAGGAGGAGGAGGGGTAGGGCTATGCCAAGATAGAGAGATATGTTGTGTTGGCAGCCCAAAACCCTACAATATTTATAGGAGGAGAGGGAGGATGGTGTGCACACTCTAGAGTTCCCACCCTAGGGGGTGCGGCATCCCTAGATTGGCTAGGTGGGCCGGCGACCGAGGTGGGGAGGAGGGGCGGCGCCCTAGGGTGGGCCTTGGGCCCCTCCAGACCTAGGGTTTGCCCCCCTTCACCCTTGGCTATGCCTTGGGCTGAGGTGGGAGGCTCACCAGCCCACCTAGGGGCTGGTTCCCTCCCACTCGTGGCCATGTAGCCTTCCGGGGCCGGTGGCCCCTCCCGGTGGACCACCGGAACTTCCGGTGGTCCCGGTACATTACCGGCGATGCCCGAAACACTTCCCGTGACCAAATCCTCACTTCCTATATATGAATCTTTACCTCTGGACCATTTCGGAACTCCTCGTGATGTCCGGGATCTCATCCGGGGCTCCGAACAACCTTTGTTAACCATGTACACTATTTCCCTATAACCCTAGCGTCATTGAACCTTAAGTGTGTAGACCCTACGGGTTTAGGAGGCATGTAGACATGACCGAGACATCTCTCCAGTCAATAACCAATAGCGGGATCCGGATACCCATGTTGTCTCCCCCATGCTCCACGATGATCTCATCTGATGACCACGATGTCGGGGATTCAATCAATCCCGTATACAATTCCTTGTGTCTATCGGTATGTTGCTTGCCCGAGATTCGATCGTCGGTATCCCTATACCTTGTTCAATCTCGTTACCGGCAAGTCTCTTTACTCATTCCGTAACACATCATCCCGTGGCTAACTCCTTAGTCACATTGAGTTCATTATGATGATGTCTTACCGAGTGGGACCAGAGATACCTCTCTGTCACACGGAGTGACAATCCCAGTCTCGATTCGTGTCAATCCAACAGACACTTTCGGGGATACCCGTAGTGTACGTTTATAGCCACCCAGTTACGTTGTGACGTTTCGGCAGGGTCTGCACACTTAAGGTTTGGTGACGTTTCGGTAGTGTAGAGTTATGTATGGTGGTGACCGAAGGTTGTTCGGAGTCCCGGATGAGATCTCGGACGTCACGAGGAGCTCCGGAATGGTCCGGAGGTAAAGATTCCTATATAGGAAGTCCAGTTTGGTCACCAGAAAAGTTTCGGGCTCATCGGTAGTGTACCGGGAGTGCCGGTAGTGTACCGGGAGACCTCCGGGAGGGGTATTTCGACCCAAGAGGCTTCATGGCTGTGGGAAAGTAATAACCAGCCCTTAGTGGGCTGGTGGAACAACCACAATAGGCCCATGTGGCTGGAAGAAAGAAACCCAAAGGAAAAAGGTGGAAAAAAAGGCAAAAAAGGAAGAGTCCTAGTCCTACTAGGAGTGGAGGAGGAGAGTCCTCCTCCACCTCCCAATTCGGCCGAGCCAACAAGCCTTGGAGGCCAAGGCTGCGTCCTCCTCTCCCTCCCTCCTATATATACTGGTGGAATAGAGGGTTTTTGCATAGTTTTTACAGTCACGTGCTACCCGTTCCACCGGTGCTCCTCTAGATCGGTTTTCTGCAGTGCTTAGGCGAAGCCCTGCCGGAATTGCTACACCACCATCACCGGAGCACCGTCAAGCTGCCGGTGAAATCTCTCTCCTCTCCACCTCCTCTTGCTGGATCAAGACGGCGGAGATCGTCATCAAGCTGCACGTGTGCTGAACGCGGAGGTGCCGTCCGTTCGGCACTAGATCGGAAGGACCGTGATCGAGATCACGAGACAGTTCGTGATAAGATCGTGGAACAGATCGTGATGAGTTCACGGGACAGATCGTGATCAAGATCGTGAGACGGATCGTGACAAGATCGCGGGACGGATCGTGATGAGTTCACGGGACGGATCGTGATTGGATCGCAGGACGGATCGTGATGAGATTGCGGGACGCTCGGCGATTTGGATCGCGAAGATGTTTGACTACACCAACCACATTTCTTAACGCTTCCCGCTTAGCGATCTACAAGGGTACATAGATCCACTCTCCCTCTCGTAGATGCTCATCACCATGGATAGGTTTGCGTGTGCGTAGGAAATTTTTTGTTTCCCATGCGACGTTCCCCAACAGTGGCATCAGAGCTAGGCTGATGGTTCGATGAGATCTCGAGTAGAACACAAAAGGTTTGTGGGCATTCATGCTTAGATTGCTTCCTCCCTTGGTCGTGTTTTGGTTCAGCGGTATTGTGGGATGAAGTGGCCCGGACCAACCTTACTCGTACGCTTACGAGAGACCGGTTCCCTCAACTGCACTTGTTGCAAAAGATGGCTAGCGGGTGTCAGTTTCTCCTACTTTAGTTGGATCGTATTCGACAAAGGCGGTCCTTGAGAAGGTTGAAAAGCAACTAGTGTATCACCGTTGTGGTTTTTCCGTAGGTGAGAATTGTTCTTGCTAGATACCCGTAGCAGCCACGTAAAACATGCAACAACAATTAGAGGACGTCTAACTTGTTTTTGCAGGGTATGTAGTGATATGATATGGCCAACTACATGATGTGATATATGTGATGTATGATATGATCATGTGATGTATAGATTATCACGACTTGCATGTCGATGAATACGGCAACCGGCAGGAGCCATAGGGTTGTCTTTAATTATTGTATGACCTGCGTGTCAATCATTAAGCGCTATGTAATGCTTTACTTTATCGCTAAACGGTAGCAATAGTAGTAGAAGCATGCAGGGCGTGACAACCCCGATGGCGACACGTTGATGGAGATCAAGATGATGGAGATCATGGTGTCATGTCGGTGACGATGGAGATCATGCCGGTGCTTTCTAGATGGAGATCAAAAGCACAAGTTCATGGCCATATCATGTCACTTATGATTTGCATGTGATGTTAATCCTTTTTATGCACCTTGTTTTGCTTAGGACGACAGTAGCATTATAAGGTGATCCCTCACTTAATTTCAAGATAAATTGTGTTCTCCCTGAGTGTGCACCATTGCGAAAGTTCGTCGTGTTGAGACACCACGTGATGATCGGGTGTGATAGACTCGACGTTCACATACAACGGGTGCAAGCCAGATTTGCACGTGCAGAACACTCGGGTTAAACTTGACGAGCCTAGCATGTACAGACATGGCCTCGGAACACAAGAGACCGAAAGGTCGAACATGAGTCATATAGTAGATATGATCAACATAATGATGTTCACCATTGCAGCCACCTCAACTCACGTGATGATCGAACTTGAGTTGGTGAATTTGGATCATGTATCACTCGAATGATCGGAGGAATGTCAATTTGAGTGGGAGTTCTTAAGTAATATGATTAATTGAACTCATTATCATGAACATAGTCAATAGTGTCTTTGCAAATTATGTTGTAGATTACTAGCTCGCGCTGTAGCTCCCTTAAATTTTTATATGTTCCTAGAGAAATAGAGTTGAAAGATGTTGGTAGCAATATTGTGGACTGGGTCCGTGATCTGAGGATTGTCCTCATTGCTGCACAGAAGGCTTATGTCCTTAATGCACCGCTCGGTGCGCCACCCCCTCTAGCATCGTCTGTAGATGTTGTGAACATCTGACAGGCACGTTTCGATGAATACTTGATAGTTTAGTGCGTCATGCATTACGGCTTAGAATTGAGGCTCCGAAACGTTTTGAACGTCATGGGACATATGAGATATTCTAGGAGCAGAGATTGTGATCTCAGGCTCGTGCCTGTGTTGCGAGATATGAGATCTCCAACAAGCTTCTTTGCCTGTAAGATGTAGGAGAATAGCTCAATCGTTGAGCATGTACTCAGATTGTCTGGGTACTACAATCGCTTGAATCAAGTGGGAGTTGATCTTCCAGATAAGATAGTGATTGATATGGTTCTCCAAGTCACTGTCACTAAAGCTACTAGAACTTAGTGATGAACTATAAAACACTAGGGATAGAAGTATTGATCCCTGAGCTGTTCGCAATGTTTGACACCGCGAAGGTAGAAATCAAGAAGGAGCGTCAAGTGTTGATGGTTAATCAAACCACTAGTTTCGAAAAGGGCAAGAGCAAGGAGGGAAACTTCATGGATAGCAAGTTAGTTGCTGCTCCAGTGAAGCAACCCAAAGTTCAACTCAAACCCGAGACTAAGTGCTTCTATTATGAGGTGAGAGGTCGCTAAAGCGGAACAACCCTAGATACTTGGTAGATAAGAAGGCTGGCAACATCGACAGAAGTATATTTGATATACGAGTTATTGATGTGTACCTTGCTAGTACTCCTAGTAGCACCTGGGTATTGGATACCGATTCGGTTGCTAAATGTTAGTAACTCGAAATAAAAGCTACGGAATAAACGGAGAACTAGCTAAGGGTGAGGTGGCGATATGTGTTGGAAATGTTTCCAAGGTTGATGTGATCAACATCGCACGCTCTCTCTACCTTCAGGATTAATGACGAACCTAAATAAATGTTATTTGGTGTTTTGCGTTGAGCATGAACATAATTAGATCATGTTTATTGCAATACGGTTATTCATTTAAGTTAGAGAATAATGGTTATTCTGTTTACATGAATAATACCTTCAATGGTCATTCACCCAGTGAGAATGGTTTGTTGAAATCTTGATCGTAGTAATACACATGTTCATAACATTGATGTCAAAAGATACAAAGTTAATAATGATAGTAACACATACTTGTGGCACTGCCGCTAAATGTCATATTGGTATAAAGCGCATGAAGAAACTCCATGCCGATGGATCTTTGGACTCATTCGATTTCGAATCGGTTGAGACATGCGAACCATGCCTCTTGGGCAAGATGACTTAAAAAACCCGTTGGATGGAGAGGGCAAGTGATTCATTGGAAATGATACATGTTGATGTATGCAATCCAGTGAGTCTTGTAGCGTGCAGTGGATATCGTTATTTTCTTACCTTCACTGATGATTTAAGTAGATATAGTGTATATTTACTTAATGAAACTCAAGTCTAAATCGTTTGAAAGGTTCAAGCACATTCAGAGTGAAGTTTAAGATCATCGTGACAAGAAGATAAAAATGACTGTGATATGATCGTGGAGGTGAATATCTGAGTTACGAGTTTGGCATACAACTTAAGACAATGTGAAAGTTGTTTCACAACTAAACGCCACCTGGAACACCATAGTGTGATGGTGTGTCCGAACGTCATAGTCATGCTCTATTGGATATGGTGCGTGTTATGATGTCTCTTATCGATTTACTACTATAATTTTGGGGTTATGCATTAGAGACAACTACATTCACTTTACATAGGGCACCATCTAAATCCGTTGAGATGACACCATGTGAATTATGGTTTGATAGAAACCTAAGCTGTCATTTCTTAATGTTTGGGCTGCGACACATGTGTGGAAAATGTTTTCACCTAATGAGGTCGAACCCAAAGCGGACAAATGCATCTTCGTAGAAAACCCTAAGAACAGTTGGGTGAACCTTCTATCTCAGATCCAAGTGCAAAGTGTTTGTTGCTAAAACGGATCCTTTCTCGAGGAAAAGTTTCTCTCAAAAGAATTGAGTGGGAGGAAGATAGAACTTGATGAGGTTGTTAAACCTTTGTTCAACCAGAGAGTAGCGCAGCGCAGAAAGATGTTTCTGTGAAGCCTACGTTAGTTGAAGAGGAAGTTAATGATGATGATCATGAAGCTTCAGGATCAAGTTACTATCGAACTTCGTAGGTCGACAAGGATGTGTACTGCTCCTAAGCGGTACGACAACCCTGTTTTGGAGGTCATGTTGTTGGACAACGATGAACCTACGAGCTATGGAGAAACGATGATGGGCCCGGATTTCGACAAATGATTGGAGGCCATGAAATCCGAGATAGGATCCATGTATGAAACCTAAGTATAGATTTGGGTAGACTTGCTCGTTGGACGGCAGGTCGTTGAGTATAAATGGATCTTTAAAATGAAGACAGACGCTGATGGTAATTGTCACCATTTGTAAAGCTCGACTTGTTGCAAAGATGTTTGTGACAAGTTCAAGGAGTTGACTGCGATGAGACTTTCTCACTTGTAGCGATGCTAAAGTCTGTTGGAATTATGTTAGCAGTTGCTGCATTTTCAATTATGAAATTTGGCAGATGGATGTCAAAACATCATTTCCTTAACGGTTTACTTGAGGAAAGGTTGTATGTGATACAACCGGATGGTTTTGTCAGTCCTAAGGATGCTAAAAGGTGTGCAAGCTTTAGTGATCCTTCTATGGACTGAAGCAAGCATCTCGGAGTTGGAATATACGCTTTGATGAGGTGATCAAAGTTTTAATGTTTATACAAGGTTTACGAGAAACTTGTATTTACAATAAAGTGAGTGGGAGCACTATAGAATTTCTGATAAGTATATGTGGATGACATATTGTTGATCAGAAATAATGTAGGATTTCTGGAAAGCATAAATGGTTGTTTGAAAAGTGATTTTCAAAGGAAGACCTGGATAAAGCTACCTAATTGTTGAGCATCAAAATCTATAGAGATAGATCAAGATGCTTGATGAGACTTTCAATGAGTGCATACCTTGACAAGATTTTGAAAGAGTTCAAAATGGATCAGCCAGAGAAATAGTTCTCGTCTGATTTGTAAGGTGTAAAGTTGAGTGAGACTCAAAACTCGACAACGGCAGAAGAAAGAGAAAGGATGAACGTCGTCCCCTGTGCCTTAGCCATAGGCTCTATATTATGCCATGTTGTGTACCGCACCTGTGTGTGCCTTGCCATGAGTCTGTCAAGGGGTACAGGAGTGGTCCAGGAGTAGATCACTGGACAGCGGTCGAAATTATCCTTAGTAACCAGGGGACTAAGGAAATGTTTCTTGATTATGGAGGTGATAAAGAGTTCGTCGTAAAGAGTTACGTTGATGCAAGCTTTAACACCTATCCGGATGACTAGTAATAGCAATCTGGATACGTATAGTGGAGTAGCCATTTGGAAATAGTATCAAGTGGAGTGTGGTGGCAGTGTTTACGGTTTGACATAGAGATTTGCAAAGTACACACGGATCTGAATATTGCAGACCCGTTGACTATAAGACCTCTCTCACATGCAAAGCATGATCGAGCCCCAGAACTCGTTGGGTATTAGATTCATAACAATGCGAATCACATGGTGATGTGAACTAGATTATTGACTCTAGTGCAAGTGGGAGACTGTTGGAAATATGCCCTAGAGGCAATAATAAATTAGTTATTATTATATTTCCTTGTTCATGATAATCGTTTATTATCCATGCTATAATTGTATTGATTGGAAACTCATTGCATGTGTGGGTGAATAGACAACACTGTGTCCCTAGTATGCCTCTAGTGAACTAGCTCGTTGATCAAAGATGGCCAAGGTTTCCTAGCCATTGACATGTGATGTCATTTGATAACGGGATCACATCATTAGGAGAATGATGTGATGGAAAAGACCCAAACTACAAACGTAGCATATGATCGTGTCAGTTAATTGCTATTGTTTTCTGCATGTCAAGTATATGTTCCTATGACCATGAGATCATGAAACTCACAGATATCGGAGGAGTGCCTTGTGTGTATCAAATGTCGCAACATAACTGGGTGACTATAAAGGTGCTCTGTAGGTATCTCCGATGGTGTCTATTGAGTTGGCATGGATCGAGACTGGGATTTGTTACTCCGTGTGACGGAGAGGTATCTCGGGGCCCACTCGGTAATACAATAGCACAATGAGCCTTGCAAGCAATGTGACTAATTGTTAGTTGCGGGATCTTGTATTACGGAACGAGTAAAGAGACTTGCCGGTAACGAGCTTGAACTAGGTATGGAGATACCGACGATCGAATCTCGGGCAAGTAACATACCGAAGAACAAAGGGAACATCGTACGAGATTAACTGAATGCTTGACATAGAGGTTCGACCGATAAAGATCTTCGTAGAATATGTAGGAACCAATGTGGACATCCAGGTCCCGCCATTGGTTATTGACCGTAGAGATGTCTCGGTCATGTCTACATAGTTCTCGAACCCACAGGGTCTGCACACTTAAGGTTTGGTGATGTTTCGGTAGTGTAGAGTTATGTATGGTGGTGACCGAAGGTTGTTCGGAGTTCCGGATGAGATCTCGGACATCACGAGGAGCTCCGGAATGGTCCGGAGGTAAAGATTCATATATAGGAAGTCCCAGTTTGGTCACTGGAAAAGTTTCGGGCTCATCGGTAGTGTACCGGGAGTGCCGGTAGTGTACCGGGAGTGCCGGTAGTGTACCGGGAGACCTCCGGGAGGGGTATTTCGACCCAAGAGGCTTCATGGGCTGTGGGAAAGTAATAACCAGCCCTTAGTGGGCTGGTGGAACAACCACAATAGGCCCATGTGGCTGGAAGAAAGAAACCCAAAGGAAAAAGGTGGGAAAAAAGGCAAAAAAGGAAGAGTCCTAGTCCTACTAGGAGTGGAGGAGGAGAGTCCTCCTCCACCTCCAAATTCGGCCGAGCCAACAAGCCTTGGAGGCCAAGGCTGCGTCCTCCTCTCCCTCCCTCCTATATATACTGGTGGAATAGAGGGTTTTTGCATAGTTTTTACGGTCACGTGCTACCCGTTCCACCGGTGCTCCTCTAGATCGGTTTTCTGCAGTGCTTAGGCGACGCCCTGCCGGAATTGCTACACCACCATCACCGGAGCGCCGTCAAGCTACCGGTGAAATCTCTCTCCTCTCCACCTCCTCTTGCTGGATCAAGACGGCGGAGATCGTCATCAAGCTGCACGTGTGTTGAACGTGGAGGTGTCGTCCGTTCGGCACTAGATCGGAAGGACCGTGATCGAGATCACGAGACAGTTCGTGATAAGATTGTGGAACAGATCGTGATGAGTTCGCGGGACAGATCGTGATCAAGATCGTGAGACGGATCGTGACAAGATCGCGGGACGGATCGTGATGAGTTCACGGGACGGATCGTGATTGGATCGCGGGATGGATCGTGATGAGATCGCGGGACGCTCGGCGATTTGGATCGCGAAGATGTTCGACTACACCAACCGCGTTTCTTAACGCTTCCCGCTTAGCGATCTACAAGGGTACGTAGATCCACTCTCCCTCTCGTAGATGCTCATCACCATGGATAGGTTTGCGTGTGCGTAGGAAAAATTTTGTTTCCCATGCGACGTTCCCCAACAGGTATGTCATTGAGAACAACCACTTCATCCTTGGACACCTTCAACCGGAATCAAGGTCCGTTATCCCTAACATCGTAAAAGGTTAAGTGTGACGAAGGTATCCATTCTGTCACAAGATTTGCCTTCCTTCTCATTACCTTGGTGAGCCATTCTACCCTTTGTGACATCCTCAGTCATATCAAGCCTAGATATTTGAGTATTGTTGGGCATCATACACTTGAGCATTGTAGTGACATATTCATCATATACATCACTGCTATATCTTCAGCATCCCATAGTAAGATTCAATGTTATATACTTTGTGCATCACTTGGTATCTTGTGCACGTGTTAGCCATATCTCGCGATTGTTAGTCTGGTATCTTGGATTTGCACAAAGAAAAAGCAAAGGAAGAAAGGTTGTACAAAAATGCAAACCTTATCACAAAATGGAAAGATCAAAGAGGCACATGTGCCAAAGATACTTCATATAGGTAGATGTCAAGTTTTTGAGTCATAATAGTGGTGCCAAGTTTACAAATCCGCTACCCTCTACGTCCAATCAAGCTAGCGTCTCTCCTTGTGTTTGTACAAGGCGATCTTAGTCTTCATTAGAAAAAAAGGTTGGTTGTTCCTTTGGTTGCACAAGCCAATTATTTCGGCGTGTGTGTTCCTTTGTTTCCTTACTCCATATTTGAGATCAATTTTCATTGCTTTGAGTTTTGTGTATTTCCAAATTATCAATCCACTCATTGCTTTATTTTGGTCCACTAACCTTACCAAGCTCCACATATAGATTTATTATGAGTTTGTAGTTGTGTGTTGGGGAACACTTATCAACACCATTTTGCCCTCTGGTACATATTAGTAAATATTTGATCCTTTGCCCCCAAGGATTGGAGAATGTAACTTGATATTGTTCTTTTCCATTTAGCCACTTACTATTTGCACTAGTGCTATCATGTATAGGGAAAGTTTTGTGCAAAAACATGCGACAAGGCCTCCACAACTTTATCACCTCCATTCCATGCAAGAGAACCACATAAGCAATAAGGATGATGGTGGCCATGGCGACTCAACCAACAAGTACAATAACTTAAGTACCTCCTCAATAGTGTAACGACAATGACCACCACAAAACTCGTCGACAAGACCGACATAGACAAGCTCCTGAAGACTATGGGCAAGAGAAACTTCCCAAGATCAAGTCCACTACTCCCACGAGGTGCTTCGACTTCGTGGACAACATTGAGATACCATTCGATGGGACTCATGAGCCTGAAAAGTACCTCAGGTGGGAAGGAAGAATGAACGACTAACTCGGGATCCAACAAGTTCCCTTTGCAAGAAAAAGTGATGTGTGTCGCAAGACACTTTCATGACTATTAATAAGCACATTGCAAAAAAGGGGTTTGTATAAGAGTAGCAACTAAAAGGACTTTTAAATGCTTTCTTTTCTTCCAAAGATTATACTGATCGATGGCAACAAACTAGTTTCATTTTATTTTAACATTTCCAAATCAGTTGCTTGAGGATTGATGCATATGGTTTGGCATGTGTGTATGGTGCAATTCAGTGCACCATTGGAATTATAACCACTAGAAATGTAGCTATTGTAAATGTAGTCGAAATAGTAGTTCAAAAATATTTATGCCTCCGTTGCAATGCCCGCACAATTACTAGTCCACTAGGAAAATAATGTTCCGCAATTTTGAATGTGCGCACACGCTCACATAAAATGGTTGCTTTTTACTTAGTTTTTATTCCAAAGGCATGTCTTAGTTGACAATAAAAGATCATGTATAACTTCACATCGGCCCTATTACTTCGACAACATGTTTGGCCACAATGGGGAAAGGAGATTGAAGTTTGTTGCGGGATTAGGCTTGACAATTTGACTTTTAGTTTCAGACCCATGTATGGTGTGGGATGAAAAAAGGTAGGCGAAATTTGAAAGGAAGTATCATCTCACGTAAATCAATTGGGGACAACAGAGAAGATATATGTAAGAATTGACCTCTTTAATTCATTTTCCCTCCCCAACTTCCTTTGTTCCAACTAAACAATGGATCATATGTCTTGTGCCTCTTAAATCTTCATTCCCTACAACTAATTTTCCTTCAACTAAACAGGTCGTGAAGTAATTTTATGGGGACTTTTTCGGATTCCAATTCATAAGACATTTTCCTATAAAAGCCCTTTGGATCGTAGGAGTGATTCATCAAATTCCTATAGAGTCAATTTCTATACACCCCATTCCATAGAAATCTAAACATAAACTCAAATCTTATTTTACTTTCTCTTTCAAAAGCCCAATGCACTTATACTTTATCCCTCTTCATGTTGGGGAACGTAGTAGTAAATCAAAAAAATTCCCACGTCACCAAGATCAATCTATGGAGAAACCAGCAACGAGCAAAGGGGTAGAGCATCTTCATACCTTTGAAGATCGCTAAGCGGAAGCGTTACTAGAACGCGGTTGGTGGAGTCGTACTCCCAGCGATTCAGATCGTGGTGGATTCTGATCTAAGCGCCAAACAACGACGCCTCCGTGTTCAACACACGTGCAGCCTGGTGACGTCTCATACGCCTTGATCCAGCAAGGAGGAAGGAGAGGTTGAGGGAGAGCTCCGGCAGCACGACGGTGGAGCTGTGTGGTACTCTGACAGGGCTTCGCCAAGCACTACACAGGACGAGGAGGAGGAGGCGTAGGGCTACGCCGAGAGAGAGAGAGAGAGAGAGAGAGAGAGAGAGAGAGAGAGAGAGATCTGTTTTGTGGGCAGCCCCAAAACCCTCACTATTTATAGGAGGAGGGGAGGAGGGGAGGAGGGTGCGCACCCTCTAGGGTTCCCACCCTAGGGGGTGCGGCAGCCCTAGATGAGACTTGTGGCCGGCGGCCAAGAGGGGAGAGAGGGGGGGCGCCCTAGGGTGGGCCTAGGGCCCATCTACGCCTAGGGTTTGCCCCCTCTCCTCCTTTGCTGCGCCTTGGGCTGAGGTGGGAGGCGCACTAGCCCACCTAGGGGCTGGTTCCCTCCCACTCTTGGCCCATGTAGCCTTCCGGGGCCAGTGGCCCCTCCCGGTGGTCCCGGTACATTACCGGCGATGCCCGAAACACTTCCGTTGACCAAATCCTCACTTCATATATATGAATCTTTACCTCCGGACCATTCCGGAACTCCTCGTGACGTCCGGATTTCATCCGGGACTCCGAACAACATTCGGTAGCCACGTACACTATTTCCCTATAACCCTAGCGTCATCGAACCTTAAGTGTCTAGACCCTACGGGTTCGGGAGGCATGTAGACATGACCGAGGCATCTCTCCGGTCAATAACCAACAACGGGATCTGGATACCCATGTTGGCTCCCACATACTCCATGATGATCTCATCGAATGAACCACAATGTCGGGGATTCAATCAATCCCGTATACAATTTCCTTTGTCTACCGGTATGACACTTGCCCGAGATTCAACCGTCGGTATCCTACACCTTGTTCAATCTCGTTACCGGCAAGTCTCTTTACTCGTTCCGTAACACATCATCCCGTGGCTAACTCCTTAGTCACATTGAGCTCATTATGATGATGTCTTACTGAGTGGGCCCAGAGATACCTCTCCGTCACACAGAATGACAAATACCTGTCTCGATTTGTGCCAACCCAACAGACACTTTCGGGGATACCCGTAGTGTACCTTTATAGCCATCCAGTTACGTTGTGACGTTTGGCACACCCAAAGTATTCCTACGGTATCCGGGAGTTGCACAATCTCATAGTCTAAGGAAATGATACTTAACATTAGAAAAGCTTTAGTAGACGAACTAAACGATCTTGTGCTATGCTTAGGATTGAGTCTTGTCCATCACATCATTCTCCTAATGATGTGATCCCGTTATCAACAACATCCAATGTCCATGATGATGAAACCATGGTCATCTATTGATCAACGAGCTAGCCAACTAGAGGCTCACTAGGAACATGTTGTGGTCTATGTATTCATACATGTATTACGATTTCCAGTTAATACAATTATATCATGAACAATAGACAATTATCATGAATAAGGAAATATAATAATAACCGTTTTATTATTGCCTTTAGGGCATATTTCCAACACTCCATTCTCTTTCCTCAATATTCTGAAATTCGTACATGCATCTTCTGTGCACCATCTAAGACACACATTGTAAAATTTAGCCATTATAATGACGCACTCGAGACGGATATATATGCTTTAATGCAGGGCATGGCCTTTATTTTCAGCTGTCGTGCAGTCTTATACATTTGTCGCCCATTGATATTCAGAGCAAAACCACTTGTTCGCTCTTCATATGGTTATCTAATATTGAAGATCAAGTTCCTGAGAGAGAACTGGGTATTTATTCCACAAAAGCTTCATTGTAGTCAAAATACAACGACAAATTGTTTGGTGAGATACATGCGTACAAAGCGTAGCACAGCTGTGTGTCTACATAGATATCGTCCATATAATGAAGAATTCTTGCCTTTTGATTGTAACTCTATAATTTTGAAATAAAACACTATTACCCTTGTAAATCTTGTTTTGTAAAATTTCCATTTTTATAAATCCTACAAGAATTTATTTATTTTAGTCTTCCGGCGATGTTCATTCAATGTAATGAGACGCTCTTGTCGACTGCGAGGCGTCTATAATGACTTTGTAAAATTTCAAGATTTTATGTCGATCGGTCTCTCGGAGGTGTTCATACGAATGAATGTATGTATAAGACTTTAATTGTACCGTGTTAGAAAAAAGAAATTCATTATACATTGTACGTAACATCTCATTCTTACATTTTTTGTCTTTCGTTTCTAAGGGCATGTATAATGATTGATAAAACATTCTTATCTTTAAGTCTTGCATCTAATTTAGAGATAACAAAGAAATATGTCTACAATGAGTCATCTCTTAGCCTTATTTTCAATAACTAGTTATTCCTAAAAACATAGTGAAACATGTAAGAGATATTTTTTGTATTTTCTTAAATAAAAAAAGACATGTCTTTTCTTATGATTTCTTTCTCGTTTACCACATCATTTATTCTATGTGGCATTCTGAGATAGAAGTACGGAGTGTACATGCCTAAGTTTCTAAATTCGTGGGACACAAAGAAGCCCTTAATATGCACCGTGCGATCTGAATCCTTCTGCCCATCTGGCCGTCGACAGTCCCCCTCCCTCTCTCATTCCGCTGGCTTGACCCAACCAGGACAGAGATCGAGCAGACGACAACGCGCCGCCCGGCCGCCTCTCGCCCTCCTCTTCTTCTCGGCCGGCAGCCGCTCGCCCAGCACCCGCACGGACACGCCGCTCGGCCGCGCCCGCTCCCGACGGCCCGGGGCTCTTTCTCCTCAGCTTCTCAGCGGTTGGAGGCGCACCGCCCGCACGCGGCACGCCCACGCTGGCACGCTGCGCTCGACGCCCTACACCACTGCCTGGACCCCTAGTTTTGGTCAGGTATGTCCAGTGCACTGATGTCCTATTTTCGATTAGTACAAGCGCCTATGTCCAGTGTGTCTTTACTCCTGCTTTGAATGCCATGTGACGAATTGAGATGTTCTGGAAATTTAGATGCGCACCCCACCCACTAATTTATAGTAGAATTTCTGATGCATTGTGATTTATTTTTATTCAGGTAGCAATGGCGAAACAGCAGACGATGCAGTCCTTCTTTAAAAGCAAATTTGATTCTAGCATTGGTGGAAAATGTGAATCGAAGGCATAATAATTTCTCTCTCGATTGTTTCCTTTTTACACACTGGAAGTTTCTTCAGTTAGTATGCAGTCTGGTTCAAAGTTCGTTAAGATTATAGTGCCGGCTAGGAGGCTATCAGGATCTGTCAGTGGTACAAATGTGGGTTCTCGTAAGGTATGCGGTGCTGAAAAGCTTGCTCTGCTGGTCCAAAGCTGTGCAGATGTTCGATCTCTGAAGAAGCTGCATTCTCGTGTTTTGTCACACGGACTTGGCTGGGATGTGATCCTTGGGTCTAAGATTCTTGGCTTGTATGCACATTTAGGTGCCTTGACCGATTCAAGGCTTGTTTTTCAGAGTATTGTGAATGGCGATCTTGCCCTATGGAATTCTGCCATGGTTGATTATTTCAGAGCTGGTTACTTGGAGGAAGTTATTCTTTTGTATAGGAGACTGAAGTTGCATCATTTTTGTTTGAATGAAAAAACTATTACCTTTGGTTTGAAGAGCTGCACTGAGCTCAGGAATTTGTGTTTGGGCAAAGGATTGCATGTTGATTCACTGAAGCTTGGCCTGAGTGGGGATAAATTTGTCGGTTCCTCCCTGATTGGGTTGTACTCCAAGCTTGGCAAGATGGATGATTCACAGAGAGTGTTTGAAGAGATCTTCGACAAGGATATTGTTGCTTACACTTCAATGATCTCTGGTTATTCTGATGTTGTGGATTCGTCTGCTTGGAATGCATTCAAAATTGCCAGCGAAATGATAAGGAATAACTTGGAAGTAAACCATGTGACACTCGTAAGCTTATTGCAAGTTGCTGGGAATTTGGAAGCCTTCCGACTAGGTAAATCAATGCACTGCTATGCAATAAGGAGAGGAATTGGCGTCTCAGACGAAGTCCTGGAGACAAGCCTTGTTGACATGTACGCTCGATGTGGTGCTTATCAATTAGCATATGCTCTTTTGAGCAATTCAAAAGGAACTGCGGCTTCGTGGAACGCTGTGCTTTCTGGTCTTACTAGAACTCAAGAGAGTAGGGATGCAATCCAGTATTTTTCTGTAATGCTGCATCATCATAAAGTAACTCCAGATTCAGTAACCTTTGCAAATGTGCTTTCTGCTTGTGCTGAACTATGCTATTGTAGCTATGCTGCTAGTATTCATGCCTACTTGATCAGAAGAACTATAGCCCTGGATCTTGTTTTGGCCACTGCTCTTATCGAGGTGTACTCCAAGTGCAAAAGAGTTATGAGATCCAGGCATCTCTTTGATCAACTGACGGTTAAAGATGCAGTCTCCTATAACGTGATGATACATGGTTATATGCAAAACGGCCTGGCAGATGAAGCCACCACATTACTCGACCACATGATGAAGGGATGTATTGCACCAAATTCTGCAACTGTTGTTTGCCTGCTTGCAGCTTTTGCTGATCGAAGGGATTTAGGAAGAGGGAGGTGGATTCACGGATTTGCGATTAGACATGGCTTTTCTTCAGATGTGGACATTGCAAATCAAATTCTGCATATGTATTCAGTTTGTAGAGAAACTGCTGCAGCAAAGATTGTATTTGACTCATTGGAAAATAAAAACTTGGTTTCATGGACAGCCATGATGAAGGGGTGCTTATCTTTTGGGCGTGCAGATGAGGTTGTTCGATTATGTCAATTAATGCAGCAACATGGGGAGAAGCCCGATTCTGTCACTCTTATGTATGCAGTTCAGGCTGTTTCTGAGCTTGGACATCTGAAGGGTGTAAAAGAAATCCATTGCTTTGTTTACCATGCCTTCATGGAGAAAGATACGATTACCGCAAATTCTTTGATAACTGCATACGCTAAATGTGGAAGGTTGGATTTGTCAGAAGCTCTTTTCTACGGTATGGAACACAAAAACCTGGATTCATGGAATGCGGTGATCGGTGCTTATGGGATGCATGGATTTTATATTAAGGTTCTTGAAATGTTTCAGCAAATGGAAGAGGGAAAAATCAAGCCGGATGAGTTAACATTCACTTCTGTGCTTTCTGCCTGCAGTCATGCTGGTCTTGTCAAGGAGGGTTGGTGTATTTTTCAGTCAATGATTTCACTGTATTCAGTTCATCCACAAGAAGAGCACTATGGTTGCATAGTTGATTTATTGGGTCGGGCAGGACATTTGGAAGAAGGATACAAGTTTATAAAGCTATTGTCCTTGACTGATAAATCCAGCATGTATTGTGCTCTCCTCTCTGCCTGCAGAACATATGGAAATACACTGCTTGGACATATCATAAGCAAAGAGCTCCTTGAGTACGGACCACAGGATCCAGGTACTTATGCTTTGATTTCAGAAGTGTATGCTCAGGAAGGACAGTGGAATGAATCTGCTAATTTAAGGGCTAGCGCTAATGGAAGTGATTCAAAGAAACTTCCTGGATCTAGTTTGATGGAATCAGTGTAGGAACTAGGAAGTAGAGAGGGGGTATTTTGGAGCCCAAGCACACAAGCTTATAGAGGACTGTGGAGGAAGACGGAGTTCTTGCTGGATCCCGTTGACAGGTAAAGTGATGCATCAAGCTATGTCGTAGTTTATTTGCCTCCCTATCAGGCATATCTCTTATTCTCAGGGAGATGCAGCCAGGTTCCCTCTCCTTGAAGCGACAGGGCATAGTGAGACCCCAATCGATCTATGTGATACAGTCATCGCCAGCATCATCGGTGGAGCCATAGCAGAGCCTTCATCGGTACGACTATTGTGATGATGGGAGCGATCTGCGAACAGCCAGCGAGATTGGAAGGGAGCTCTGACGGTTCGCCACATGAATGGCAGAATTCACTGTCAAAATTTCCTGGTTGGACGAATAGGTTAGTGCATGTTAGCGTGTGAACTAATTCCCTGCACTGTTGTTTAGCGCTGAGCTTGATCCCTGTACTATCTGCATCTAGTTGCATTGAATTTGTAACAGTAGACGCGTCATATTGCACCCGATTTCACTTCTGAACAGTAGGTACCCTGGAGAAATCTATAAGGTGATTCGCAGAGAACCCGACAGAAAATTTTATCAAACCTGCTCCTGGCACCAACTTCGATTTGTTGAGTGAGGCTTGCGACTTTTACAATCTTTTACAGGAAAAGCGGGCCGAATGTCAGAGATGACAAAATGCATGCAGGAAATAGAGTGTGGCTGTGTGGTGAGTATGTCATCAAGTATATGCAACAAAACTGATCTAGGGGTAGTTCTCTGATGATGCATTCTGTTACGTTGGTATTTTTCAGGGGGAGTCTAGTGCCCAGAACACACGCTCATGCCGATGCGAGTGCCCAGCCATGATCAGATTGTTGCGGAGAACATGATAGTACTCCCTCGGTCCGAAAATACTTGTCCTAAAAATGAATGTATCTAGACTTATTTTAGTTATAGATAAGTCCATTTTATTCATTTTGGGGACAAGTTTTTCTGGACGGAGGGAGTATTTGTTATTTTGGGATGTATAGATGTGAGTTGTCCGAGAATTTTTCATTTCTGTGTGGCTCAGCGGTGTACATACATTCAAGCTACTGATCACACACACACTCAAATTGTAGCATGTTACATGATTCATGTATGCCAGAACTTTAGATTGAACGGGCCCTACAGGTTTGGACCTTACATGTGTCTTCTGTGATTCAAAATTCAAAATTTGAGTGCACGATTCTAATTTCAAAATTTGAATGCATGTGCAACCCTATTTGAATTCCTGGGAGAGAAACCTGGGCAGGGTATGAGCTTCGGTGAAGTTTGACAGACATGTTAGCAACTTAGCACGATCCAAAGCAAAATACTTTTTCCGTTCCTAAATATAAGTCTTTTTAGATATTTTAATATAAATTACATGTGGATGTATATAGACGTATTTTAAAGTTTATGTTTATTCATTTTACTTCGTATGTAGTTTATATTGGAATATCTTAAAATACTTATATTTAGAAACGTATTTTAAAATAGGATGTTCTTTTTGTCTAGCTTCTTACTTTTGGAGATGTACTGGCTTGGCTACCTCTTCAGAGCAATACCATAGGGAGCGTACAAATGTCAGCTATTTGAAGAGGCATATATTTCTTTTTCTTGTTCAGATCTACATCTAACTGTTCCACGCGTCATTTTTCTCTTCTAAACGATCTAATCCACCTTTCTTCTGCAATTGCCGGCCTACGCCGCCCATCTGTCTGCCTCCACCCCTACGCCCGGCGGGCGCTACCACACACCGCCTCCCTGCCCCGCCATTCACTCAACCTCCCTCGTGATCGTTGTTGGTTGTCGCCGTTATCGTCCCCCTAAGTTATATAGTAGGGTTGTTCTTCTCCGGTGGGATTGGGAAGAAAGAAGGAAGAAGGAAAAAATAATTGATGCAACATAAAATTCCAAGTAACTGAGAAATAACAAAACCGTATTAAGATGCATTACGAGATAAACAATGGCTCGTTAGAGATACGGCTTACTGGCTTACGAGACGTAATCTGGTGAACACTCTCTTCTTACATGAGAAGTACACCCTCTGATTTTTCAAAGCTTTGTGTTTTTTAGATTTATTTTTTAAAATTTAAAATTTTGCCTTTTGAATTTATACGATTTCTTCATGCAGAAGTTCATTATTTGGACTCTGACGCCGGAAACAACTCACATTGTACGGTCAAAACCAGTCTGATGCAACCAAAGCTGGATCCGCCAGTGGTTGGTGGCCCATTCTTTTTCTTTCCGCTCCACCCTCCAGCCGCCGCCGTGCCCTGCCATACCTCAGCGTCACCGCCGCCGCCCCGATCCCGCCCCTCCTCCCGCCTCTCGGCGACGCGCGCCGCCGTTTCCCGTTCTTCCTCGGTCCCCGGGACATCCTGCTGCTGCCTCCACCCCGCCCCAGTCTCCGGCCACCGGGTCTCCTTCCGTCCTTCGTTCGAGGTACGAGCAGCAGCTAGGTTGTTTTCATTCAGCGCAGCATTACTTCTCTTTCCTGTTCAATCAATCGACCAATCCCACTGGGAATAGGGAGGGGACCTTCACAATCTGGGTGTGCCGGTGCGCACCAGGCAACCAGCTAGATCCGCCCCTGGATCATGTGCTGGTGTTCAAGATCTGGATCAGTTTTATGCCCCCGCAGTGTGTCATCAGCTGTTTTTCTATTGATTGATGCTTGCCGGAAAAATAAATGCAGAGTTAATTTAGAACCAAATGCCCTTGTATTATTCTCATTATTACTGTTTATTTCGAGTGTTCCTGCACCCACTCTGCAGATTTTGTAGTTTGAATCTGCATGTGTTAGCCTAGTTAAAATACATGAGAGGAGTTTGTAATTAGATTCTGGGTGTATATAAGTCTGATATGTGTAAATCTTTTCGTACAGTTGGACATGGCGTCAGCTGCTGCTACCATCAGTTCAGTTGGCGCTCAGGCCGCTCTGGTTTCAAAGCCAAGGAATCATGGCATCAGTGGCTTAAAGGCATCCTCATCAACTAGCTTTGAATGGGGATCCTCATTCCTGGGCAAGACCGCGTCTCTTCGGGCATCTGTTACCACAAGGATTGCGCCAAAGGCAAAGTCCGTGACTCGGGTACTACCGGAGGCATCTTACAAAGTGGCAGTGCTTGGTGCTGCTGGGGGCATCGGCCAACCATTGGGTCTGTTGATCAAGATGTCTCCTCTGGTCTCAGAACTGCGCCTGTATGATATTGCAAATGTCAAGGGAGTCGCCGCTGATCTGAGCCACTGCAACACTCCTTCCCAGGTTATGGACTTCACTGGCCCCGCAGAATTGGCCAGCTGCTTGAAAGACGTGGATGTTGTTGTCATCCCCGCCGGGGTCCCAAGAAAACCTGGGATGACTCGTGATGACCTTTTCAACATCAATGCGGGCATCGTCAAGTCACTTATCGAGGCTGTTGCGGACAATTGCCCCGAGGCCTTCATCCATATTATCAGCAACCCAGTCAACTCCACAGTGCCGATTGCTGCAGAGATTCTGAAGCAGAAGGGTGTCTACAATCCCAAGAAGCTTTTTGGAGTTTCTACCCTAGATGTTGTCAGAGCTAACACATTTGTAGCTCAGAAGAAGGACCTCAAGCTCATTGATGTTGATGTTCCAGTTGGTGGTGGTCATGCTGGAATTACAATCCTGCCTTTGCTGTCAAAGACCAGGCCATCTGTCACCTTCACGGACGAGGAGACTGAAGAGCTGACGAAGAGGATACAGAATGCCGGGACAGAGGTGGTGGAGGCGAAAGCGGGTGCTGGATCTGCTACCCTGTCCATGGCTTATGCTGCTGCCAGATTTGTCGAGTCTTCACTCCGCGCACTGGCTGGTGATCCAGATGTTTACGAGTGCACCTATGTTCAGTCTGAGTTAACTGAGCTGCCATTCTTTGCTTCCAGAGTTAAGCTTGGGAAGAATGGTGTTGAGTCCATCATTTCTTCCGACCTGGAGGGAATAACCGAGTACGAGGCCAATGCACTTGAGGCATTGAAGCCTGAGCTGAAGGCCAGCATCGAGAAGGGCATCGAGTTTGCGCACAAACAGCAGGGAGCCGCCGCATCTGTTTGAAGTGAGGAGAACAACAATTCCATACGAAGAGAAGGCAAAGTGATTCTCCTTGTCTTCTAGTTTTGCAGCCTAGAGTGTTGACATGTAGCAGTATGCCCTGGAGCATCTATTTCTCAATTGTTGGCCAGTTTATTATGATTCCAGTTTACATCAGGGCGTGAAGCCCCAAACTTGCACCCTGTTCTGGGGCCTTGTCTTGTTTGACACATAAATTTTGGTCCTGTTCCACCTCTGTTCTTGTAGCTTCCAAAGTTGACAAACTGTGGAATAATAATAAAGCACATGTTTGATCATTACCAAGGCACAGCATCTAGATCTGCCTCTACTTGTGGTAACATATTGTATGGTGTCATAGGTTACTAATTGCTGCTGTAAGATGAGCCAGTAGGATGATAATACTCTGTGCAAGATTTCCGTGCAATACCATCGTACCCCTTTGTACAGATCCAGGATATGATTGTCTGAGTATCATACAACTTGCATAATGTTTTGCATAAGAATAAATTGTTCATCCACATCAGGAGGCAATTGCTGCATTCTGAATAGAAGATTATGCTATTAGGGGAATTTATCTCCTGATAAGTTTCATTTGTTAACATTTGGTACTCTCGGGGAATAAATGTCTTATTTGCGTATAATCTGGGATCAAAGCCCTGGTGCTTTCAGAAGGCAGGGACAAGCATGGTAAAGTTCTCGCCTTTTTACTTGGTTCTTCCCTATCCACACTATGTTTTTCTCTGTTAATTTAGTTTTGATTTCGACGGTATACATGCTCGCTCCCTTAATAATGGTATAAAGAATTTGGGCCGTGTTGCCTTGTTCCTGCTGTTTTCTTGCTAGGTGAAACCTGAAAGGATTAGGGGAGAAAGTAGGGGAGGAGTTGGTTGATGTTCTTGGGTTTCTGGTAAAAAAAAGGGGCAAATTGTAAGTCTTTACTGTGTTAAAAGGATGTGCATTTTGTGCTGTCCTCATCAGCTCTTTTACCACCTTTTAGGTTCGCCTCTTTCTACTAGTCAAACCCAGTATCTTGAGCTCCTAGCAGTGTTTGCGTTCCAAATGCAAATCAAACAAGAATGGAGTCTATGACTTTGCGGCCTGAAACAAGGATTGGAAGAGCAACCGTTGGTGTTATTCTGAATGAATACTGGCAGTTCTGCTGCCATGTAAGCAATTTTTCGAGTCATGCAACTGCGGCTATGTATCTCTAACGTCGTGCACCAAAACTTCCCCTAAATGTCCGAACTGCACGGTGTTTGAACACTTTTTGCCATCCAACTTCATGCATCAAACATTCGCTGTTGGTTCGGATGTCTGAAATCCAGCAAACCAAAAGCAAGGCTGGGGGAGGCTTGCAGGCGTCCGGACATCCGCCATGGTTGGTGTCCGATACCTAGGACCCAGCCAAAAGGGAGGAGACTGCACATTTGAACAAATCCACCATTGTCGCCATGCGAAAGCTTGTCTTTTCCCCATTAGCTTTCCCCTATTCTCTTGGCTCTGTTTGCCACTGCCCATCACTCAGTTCCCACATGTTTCACTGTCCACCACTGCGATGGAGACGATTGCCGTCAGGTTGGGGCCGGAGGACCCGTTGGTGGGGGTCGTTGGTAAGGCCAACAAGGCAACACACAATGTCGTAAAACAGAAGAAGAGGGAGGACGTGACAATGATGCTCGGTCACCCAGCACCTCCTCCGCCAAAGTGTGTTGCCGGACTAGTGATAGGCGTGCCATCGCCGCCCTGGTCAACGCAATTGTAGCCGCCATATTACTTCGCTGCCAAGCAGCTCAGTTGTAAGAACACATTTGTCCATGTGTGGTTTTGGTAATTGATGACAATCCCAATGGACTAATAGTTGCCTTGAGTTATATTCAAAGGATTTTTCCATAGGCATTTCTTGAAGTCCATCTGTTGGTTTCAAGGAGTTTATATGGTGACCAAGGTGGTATTCAAAGTTTTATCCAAAGATTGGTCATAGAGAAGATATGATACAAGGTTGATCAAAACTAAGTCAAAGAGTGAATCAAGTTGATCAACACACAAGGTGTACAAGATGTACCGAGAGGGATCAAGTGATCTCATGGTACGGTAAGTATTGTCCATTACGCTTTGTGTACTAACTCATGGTCTACGTGAAAGTTCTATGTGGGGTTAGGTATGTTTCCATGGGCTTGCGTCAAGAGAAAGATCTTATACAACCCATGGAGGATGACATCAAGTGGTGATCGTCATCAAGATTGCGGTAAGCAAGTTCAAGTGGAGCATCACGAAGATATCATGCTTGAAGCTTGTCGTCCATTGTGGTGACAATGGACTTGTGAAGATGTGCCGAAGAGTGGCTCACCCATAGTGGAGTATCGGGGAGCAATCAACTAGTGTTCATCGAGCCAACGCAATCAAGAAAGGTGGTCCATCTTGAGGAAGTCAAGATCATCATCATCTAGCTCAAGTGGACTATGTGCAAGGTATAGGTTTGCCCTTGATAGGTTTTCTATTTTACAGGTCTCATGATGGTGGTTGGGAGACCGGGTTATAGGATGGATAGCCGTACTATCAAGGGGGGCTCTCAAGTGAGTAGCTTGATCGTATCATTCGTTGAGAGCTCAAACCATTGCATTCTTGGCATCATCATATTTCTTGGTTCATGGTTGGATTTTCTCTATGTGGGTTCTTGAGCTTATGGCCAGCTTCATGACAAGCTCAAGTTCATCGAAAACGGAGTCCATATGCATCTTCTATGATGTTTTCGATGTTGGAGTTTTTGCCGGTTCTTCATTGATAGAGGTTTCACATCTCTATATCATTGGCATTGTTATACCGCCTCTTCTTATTATAACCAGTCGCTGTTGGATAGCTCTTGTCGTCCTGAATCCAACAAGCTTGAGTTTGCTCTATTCGGAGCTCATACGCGAAAGCCATGGCGATTTTAGTGCCAGGGCAGTTTTTCTCTGATCTAGCGGTAGTACCGCTCGGTACCACGGTAGTACCGCTTAGGCGGTACTTCTGCTATGTACTACCGCCGCTACTACAGCTTATTTTATTCTTCTGGTGTCTTTGCCCTTGTTAAGCGGAAGTACTGCTGCTACGAAGCGGTAGTACCGCTCTGGTGGTTCAGGCGTCCGCGCAACCCACCAGCCACCTGTTGTCTTGTGTCTAATGCCCCTCGCCACCCGAGCAGAAGTAGAGGGACTTTACTAAGCGGTAGTACCGCTGGCAGGAGTGGTAGTACCGCTCCAGCGGTACTACGTCCTCGAGGTTTCTGACTATTTGCTTGTTTTCTTCTGGAACTACCGCACTAAGCAGTAGTACCGCCGAGCGGTAATACCGCTTGTGCATGACATGTACACATAACGGTTGGATTTGGGGAGGCCTATTTAAGGCGATCTTCTTCCCCAATGGTTCTTATCCTTCGAGCTCGAGTTTTCCCCCCATTGTTGACCTTCTTCAAGTTTTCTAACTCTCAATCCCTCCAATGATTCTTGCTAGTTCTTGAGGGAAAATAGAGAGGAGATCTAGATCCAGATTTCCACCAATCACTTTCTTCTCTATGTGAGGGGAACCACTTGGATCTAGATCTTGGAGTTCTTCGTGTTCTTCTTTGTTCTTCCTCTCGTTTTTCTCCATAGCATTAGTTGTGGTGGTGGGATTTGGGAGAGAAGGACTTGGGCACTCTATGTGCCCTTGCCATTGCATTTGGTGCATAGGTTTGAGTTCTCCATGGTGATATGTGGAAGTGAAGTTGAGAAGCGTATTACTCTTGGGTGCTTGGTACCCTAGAGCTTGTTCCTCTTGGCTGCTTTGGCGCCCTAGACAATTCGTGGTGCCTCGGAGCTCAATCATTGCGGTGTAAAGCTCTGGGCAAGCGTCGGAGTCTCCAATTAGGTTGTGGAGATTGCCCACAGCATCTGTGGTTACCTCCGAGCCACAATCCATTGTGGTGAAGCTTCATAGTTGTAAGAGCATACTTTTACCCCGGTAGTTTTGGTGATTGATGACAATGTATTTGCGGACTAATCGTGTGCGCTAAGCCTATCAGATAACTTCATCATCTAGCACAGGACGAGTCAAGCCCCTCGGTGGATAAAGTAAAGATGGGTTCTGTCCTACGTCTCTTCCTCGGTGGAGTTGAGTCATAGGTAAATCGTACTATCAAGAAGGGGTCCGTATTGGAATGGTTTGGGTGAAATCATCACGTATACGATCTTGTGCACCTGCTCTTTTCCCCGCTTCAATGGTGCTTCCCTTCTTGCCCTGTTGTGTGTTGGAAATTGGCAAGCGGTAGTACCGCTCATATGAGCGGTAGGACCGCTCAAGGGCGGTAGTACCGGCCTGAACTACCGGCTACCCTTCTGTTCCTATTTCTTAGGCATAAGGGTTGTGCGGTAGTACCGTCCTGTACTACCGTTTACGGTTCTGTTGGGCAGAATTGTAGCGCGGAAGTAGAGCGGTAGTAGCAAGTGGTAGCACCGCCCGTGAGCTGTAGTACCGCCCGCTACTACTGGCTACTCTTATGATCCACAATTCCCCCTAGTCTACCTGAGTGGCAGTAGGGTGAGGTACTACCGCTGCCAACTACCGCACAAATCCACCCTCCTCAATACTACCCTCCTCGTGCATTCACTCTGGGCAGCTGCCTCAGCCACCCCAGTGGTAGTACCGCTGGTGCGTGGGCTGAGTGGGGGTAACGGTTGGAATTGTTCCCCACTATATAAAGGGGGTCTTCTTCTCCAAGAAGACCACCTCCTCCTACCCTAAGCTCCATTGTTGCTCCAAGCTCCATTTTCACCTGATCTCTCTCCCTAGCCAACAAAACTTGATGATACTCTAGGGTTTGGTTGAGAGGGCCCTGATCTACACTTCCACCAAGAGAAATTTGATTCCCCCCCCCACTAATCCCTTGTGGATCTTGTTACTCTTGGCTGTTTGAGCACCCTGGACGGTTGAGGTCACCTCGGAGCCATAATCCATTGTGGTGAAGCTCCATGGTGTTGTTGGGAGCCTCCAATTAAGTTGTGGAGATTGAATCATCCTTGTTTGTAAAGGTTCGGTTGCCGCCTTCAAGTGCACCACTAGTGGCATCACGGATTCTCGCATTGTGTGAGGGCGTGAGGAGAATACAGTGGCCCTAGTGGCATTTTGGGGAGCATTGTGCCTCCACACCCCTCCAACGGAGATGCACTTCCCCTCAAAGGGAAGGAATTTTGGTAACACATCCTCGTCTCCAACGGTTCCACTTGTGGTTATTTCTTACCTTTACTTTGTGCAAGCTTATATCTTGTTGTTGTTGTTGTTGCTAGCAGCATATTGGTTGCTCACCTAGTTGCATATCTAGTCAACATTTTTGTTGCTAAATCTAATTTGTTAAGAAAAGCTTAAAAATTGATATTTGCCTATTCACCCCCCTCTAGCCAACCATATCGATCCTTTCAATTGGTATCAGATCCTCGTCTCTTTATTAAGGGTTTCACCACCCGAAGAGTATGGCTGACGATGAGGTGCGGCCGGTTGAACTACTGTAGGATCAAAAGTAGGTCTAGAGGGCGGGGGTGATTAGACTACTTGACCAAATAAAAATCCTACCTTTTCCCAATTTTAAGAGCTGGCAGATTTTAGCAATGATAGCAAGTCAAGCACACCCTACACATGCATGTCTAAGAGTATAGCAGCGGAAAGTAAAGACAAGCATATGTAATAGAGGATAGGGAGGAAGATCAAACGCAATTTGGAGACACGAAGATTTTTCCTATGGTTTCGATAGGTGGTGTTATCATACGTCCACGTTTACGGAGTCTTCAACCCACGAAGGGTAACGGTCGCGAGAGTCCACGGAGGGCTCTACCCACGGAGGGTTTCATGAAGAAGCAACCTTGACTATACCATAACGAATTTCGTCCATGATGGACTAGCCTCACTAAGGGTAGATCTTCACGAAGTAGGCGATCTCCTTGCCCTTACAAACTTCTTGGTTCAACTCCACAACACGAAGTAGGAGGCTCCCAAGCGACACCTAACCAATCTAGGAGGCACCACCCTCCAAAAGGTAATAGGCTCGATAATGTCGACGAACTCCTTGCTCTTGTGCTTCAAGATGATAGACTCCTCAACACTCAACCACTCTCTCACATATTTGGCTTTGGTGGAAGAGATTGATTGGGTGGAAAGCAACTTGGGGAGGCTAGAGATCAAGATTCATATGGTTGGAATGGAATGGCATGATCTCAACACATGAGTAGGTGGCTCTCTCTCTCAGAAAATCTGATGGGATAGGTGGGGATCTGTTTTGAGTGCTTATCTTACGAGTGAGTGGTGGTTGTCGGTGTCAAAACTGGCGGATCTCGGGTAGGGGGGTCCCGAGCTGTGAGACTAGGATCGATGGTAATAGGGGACGAAGGAGGCGATGTTTACCCAGGTTCGGGCCCTCCTATGGAGGTAAAACCCTACGTCCTGCTTGATTATATTGATGGTATGATGGTTACAGAGTTGATCTACCTCGAGATCGAATAGCTAAAACCCTAGATGAGTTTCCTTGCCCTACGATCTAAAACCCTAGCGGTTTATATAGACACCGGGGGGTACTAGGGTTTACACATGGCAGGTCTCTTGCCGAGGATGGAGATGCATTCCTCATCTTTACTTGGAGTGCACGACGTGCCTTTGGGACTTCCTTATGGAATGTTGTCTCTCAATGTATCCGTCTCTTCTTGCGACAATCAGAGAATGGCCCACTAAGCTGACCTATCAAGAGATAGGTCAACGACCCGAGGACCCTTAGTCTAGGACTCCCTCAGTAGCCCCCAAACTAGCCCCAATGCCAAGGGTCTTAGCTTCGGCTTTTCCACGTGACTAGAGTCTTCGGCTTGCGGGGTGAGTTCTTCTTCCCATTTAATGATCGTCCGAGATTAGTTTGGCCTCTGATAACGCATAATGTTTCCGATCATATGATTGACCGAACACCGTGAATCGCTTAGTCCCGAAGGCCAAACGTCAAAGTGTAAACAGTGTATACTAACAACCTTTCTAGCGAAGTGTTGAGGCCCACCATGAACACTGAACCAGTTATGAAAAGTCAATTCGCGGTTCGAGGCCGTTTTTACCTTAACACGATTCATCAGTGCATAAATCATGCTTCGTTTCACATGGGATATGATTAATCATATCAAGTTTCTTTATGCATGTATAATGGCACACACGTCTTGGGAAGCGGAGGGATTTGCGGCGCAGTAAAGGGAGGCTAATCGTCATTGCGCCTCATAAAAAGAAAAAAACTCAAGGCCTATTCACGCTCCTCATCGCATCCTCCGCTTCCTCAATCTCCCTAAGCCTTGAGAGCCCAGATCCAGTTCTTCCTCGACTTCTCCTCCAAGCTGTAGCCATGGTGAGTTCGGGATCCAACGACAAGTGGGAGGCCTCCACAGTCACCGACCAAGACATCCGGGACCTAAAGGAAGCTGGCTACCTCCCCGCCAACGTCTTCTGCCGTGCTTCAGAGAAGAACCAGGTGGTTCCCACCCCCAAGCCAGGCGAGAGGGTGGTATTCATCCCCCACTTCATCCGGGGACTAAGCTTTCCACTCCATCCCTTCGTCAGGGGTCTCATGTTCTTCTATGGACTAGAATTCCACGAACTCCCCCCGAACTCCTTTATGCACATATCGGCATTTATCATCGTCTCCGAGGCCTTTCTGCGGATCGAACCGCACTTCGGCCTGTGGCTCAAGGTCTTCAACGTCAAGCTGAAGACCGTTGCGAGCGAGCACGCGGACTACAGAGGGGCGGTCATCAGCAAGCTCCCCCGTGTCGGATGGCCTACCGACTGATCGACACCATCAAGATCTGGCAAAAGGAGTGGTTTTATATCACCGAGCCAAGGGAAGAAGGTCAGGTAGCTCCGACCGAGTTCAGATCTGCCCCCCCCCCACAAGATTGACCTCATGGCTCCGAAAGGGCCTTGACTGGGGGTCGGATGCGGAGGTGGACAAGCTGCAGAAGCACATCACCTCAATGATCAAGGCCAAGATCGAGCTGGTTAACGTGGTCTATATCATGCTTCGACGCCGCATCCTTCCCTGCCAGCGTCGGGACTCCCCCATGTGGGCTTATTAGCTTGATGATGAGCCTACCATTCGTCAGCTCTTCCGCACCACTACGGAGAAACTGTGGAAGGCGTTGTTCGAGCCTCGGAAGAGCTGGCCAGCCGAGGAGGAGGATCGGGGCCTACACGCCAATAACCCTCCTACCCAGGTATAATATAATTTCAATTGATCAGCTTTTTTTCTAACAAAAGATCTAAACACTTTTCCCCTCATCTTTGCAGAAATGGTTGAGCAAAGCCACAGGAATCAACTGCCCGACACCATAGCCCGAAGACCCTAGGTCAAAGCTATTATCGGAGATGCTCGTCGTGGCGCCTTACAAGGCGCCAGAAAAGAAAGAGAAGAAGAAGGGCAGACGAGGTCCCCGCATAAAGGACCAGTCGGACGTTGCGTCCGAGGAAAATCCATGCCTCCTCTAACAATGAGGAAGAGCATGAAGACAAGGAGCGGGGGATTCCCCCCTCACAAGAAAGAGGGCGGTGTCATCAGACACCGCGGAGGAGGTACCTCCTCCTGCCCCGAAAAGGGCATGTTGGCCGATGTTGGTCCTGCCCGACAATAGTTCGGACTCGGATACCTCAAAGGAACCTCAGGGTCAAGACCCCAGCTCGAAGGTAAGAATCTGAAGACTCTCTGAGTTATTTATGCCAAGTTTTTAATGTTATTAACATGTGACCGCCTTTTGGTCCGCAGCCCACCACGCGTTTTCCCCACTGACCAAGTTTCATATGGGGAGACTCTACCCGCCGAGGTGGCGGAGAGCGGGACCGCATCACATCCCTCACCTCCAGGGACCGCGAAGGATGCCGTGGAGGTGTCATCCCACCAGGCTCCTTTGGAGCCGAACACAGGCGGTGGGGGTGACGATGTCATGGCCGAGGTCAATGCCTCGACCGCTGAAGACCAAGAGGAGGAGCCCCTCCCGGCCACTAAGGATACCGGACAAAGGGATGTCCAGTCCCCTCCGAGGTTATCTCCGGAGTGCACCACGCCTCCGGAGCCACTGGTTCAATCCCCGGTTGGAGATCGAGCTAACCGATCACCACCAGCGCCACCGATGACTGGGTGGCCGGTCATGGAGGAGGCTCTATCAAGCGCCTCCATCTTCGAGGATCACTGCACCCTTATGGGTGCGGTTTTGCAAAGCATTCAGTCCGTTGATAGCGGACTGCAGGAGGCCTTTTTTGGAAATATGCCCTAGAGGCAATAATAAATTAGTTATTATCATATTTCCTTGTTCATGATAATCGTTTATTATCCATGCTACAATTGTATTGATTGGAGACTTAGATGCATGTGTGGATACATAGACAAAACCATGTCCCCGGTATGCCTCTAATATACTAGCTCGTTGATCAAAGATGGTTAAGGTTTCCTAGCCATTGACATGAGATGTCATTTGATAATGAGATCACATCATTAGGAGAATAATGGGATGGACAAGACCCAAACTACAAACGTAGCATATGATCGTATCAGTTTAATGCTACTGTTTTCTGCATGTCAAGTATCTGTTCCTATGACCATGAGATCATGCAACTCACTGACACCGGAGGAGTGCCTTGTGTGTATCAAACGTCGCAACGTAACTGGGTGACTATAAAGGTACTCTATAGGTATCTCCGAGGGTGTCTGTTGGGTTGGCATGGATCAAGACTGGGATTTGTTACTCCGTGTGACAGAGAGGTATCTCAGGGCCCACTCGGTAATACAACATCACAACAAGCCTTGCAAGCAATGTGACTAATTGTTAGTCACGGGATCTTGTATTACGGAATGAGTAAAGAGACTTGCCGGTAACGAGGTTGAACTAGGTATGGAGATACCGACGATCGAATCTCGGGCAAGTAACATACCGAAGAACAAAGGGAACATCATATGGGATTAACTGAATCCTTGACATAGAGGTTTGATCGATAAAGATCTTCTTAGAATATGTAGGAACCAATATGGGCATCCAGGTCCCTCTATTGGTTATTGACCGTAGAGGTGTCTTGGTCATGTCTACATAGTTCTCGAACCCGCAGGGTCTGCACACTTAAGGTTCGGTGACGTTTCGGTAGTATAGAGTTATGTATGGTGGTGACCGAAGGTTGTTCGGAGTCCCGGATGAGATCCCGGACGTCACGAGGAGCTCCGAAATGGTTTGTAGGTAAAGATTGATATATAGGAAGTCTCATTTTGGTTGCCGGAAAAGTTTCGGGCTAATCGGTAATGTACCGGTAGTGCCTGTAGTGTACCGGGAGACCACCGGGAGGGGTATTTCGACCCAAGAGGCTTCATGGACTGTGGGAGAGTAAATACCAGCCTTTTGTGGGCTGGTGGAAGTCCCACACAAGGCCCATGCGTCTGGGAGAAAAAGCCCCAAGGAAAAATGTGGAAAAAGGCCAAAAAAGGAGGAATCGTAGTCCTACTAGGATTGGAGGAGGAGTCCTCCTCTCCTCCCCACTTTGGCCGACCCAAGGGCTAGCTTTTTGGTTTCCAAGACTCCTCCTCCTCTCCTCCTATATATACTAGAGGATTTTAGGTTTTTGGCACACAATTTTCAGCCACGTGCTACCCGTTCCTCTAGTGCATAGTTTCTCCTCTCGATCGGTTTTCTGCAGTGCTTAGGCGAAGCCCTGCCAGAATAGCTCCACCACCATCGCCGCAGCGCCGTCACGCTGCCGGAGAACTCTTCTACCTCTCCGCTCCCTCTTGCTGGATCAAGAAGGCGGAGATCTTCATCAAGCTGTACGTGTGCTGAACGCGGAGGTGTCGTCCGTTCGGCGCTAGATCGGAAGGACCGTGATCAAGATTGCGAGACGGATCGGGACGAGATCGCGGGATGGATCGTGATGAGATCGTGGGACGGATCGTGATGAGATCGCGGGACAGATCGTGATGAGTTCGTGGGACGGATCGTGATGAGATCGCGGGACGGATCGCGATGAGTTCGCGGGACGGATCGTGATTGGATCGCGGGACAGATCATGATGAGATCGCGGGACGCTCGACGATTTGGATCATGAAGACGTTCAACTACACCAACCGCGTTTCTTAATGCTTCCCACTTAGCGATCTAAAATGGTATGTAGATCCACTCTCCCTCTCGTAAATGCTCATCACCATGGATAGATCTTGCATGTGCGTAGGAATTTTTTTGTTTCCCATGCAACGTTCCCCAACAGTGGCATCATGAGCTAGGTCTATGTGTAGATGAGATCTTGAGTAGAACACAAAGAGTTTGTGGGCGTTGATGCTTAGATTGCTTCCTCCCTTGGTCCGATTTTGGTTCAGCGGTATTGTGAGATGAAGCGGCCCGGACCAACATTACTCGTACACTTACGAGAGACCGGTTCCCTTGACCGCAACTTGTTGCATAGATGGCTTGCGGGTGCCAGTTTCTCTCACTTTAGTTGGATCGGATTCGACAAAGGCGGTCCTTGAGAAGGTTGAAAAGCAACTAGTGTATCACCGTTGTGGTTTTTGCGTAGATGAGAATTGTTCTGGCTAGATACCCGTAGCAGCCACGTAAGACATGCAACAACAATTAGAGGACGTCTAACTTGTTTTTGCAGGGTATGTTGTGATATGATATGGACAATTACATGATGTGACATATGTGATGTATGAGATGATCATGTGATGTATAGATTATCACGACTTGCATGTCGATGAGTATGGCAACCGGCAGGAGCCATAGGTTGTCGTTAATTATTGTATGGCCCGCGTGTCAACCATTAAGTGCTATGTAATGCTTTACTTTATCGCTAAACGATAGCAATAGTAGTAGAAGCATGTTGGGCGCGACAACCCCGATGGCGACATGTTGATGGAGATCAAGATGATGGAGATCATGGTGTCATGCCGATGATGATGGAGATCATGCCGGTGCTTTCATGATGGAGATCAAAAGCACAAGTTCATGGCCATATCATGTCACTTATGATTTGCATGTGATGTTAATCCTTTTATGCACCTTGTTTTGCTTAGGATGATGGTAGCATTATAAGGTGATCGCTCACTTAATTTCAAGATAAATTGTGTTCTCCCCGAGTGTGCACCATTGCGGAAGTTCTTCGTGTCGAGACACCACGTGATGATCGGGTGTGATAGACTCTACGTTCACATACAACGGGTGCAAGCCAGTGTTGCACATGCAGAACACTCGGGTTAAACTTGACAAGCCTAGCATGTACAGACATGGCCTCAGAACACAAGAGACCGAAAGGTCAAACATGAGTCATATAGTAGATATGATCAACATGATGATGTTCACCATTGAAACCAGCTCAACTCACGTGATGATCGGACTTGAGTTGATGAATTTGGATCATGTATCACTCGAATGACTGGAGGGATGTCAATTTGAGTGGGAGTTCTTAAGTAATATGATTAATTGAACTCATTATCATGAACATAGTCAATAGTGTTTGTGCAAATTATGTTGTAGATTACTTGCTTGCGTTGTAGCTCCCTTGAATTTTTATATGTTCCTAGAGAAATAGAGTTGAAAGATGTTGGTAGCAATATTGCGGACTGGGCCCATGATCTGAGGATTGTCCTCATTGCTGCACAGAAGGCTTATGTCCTTAATGCACTGCTCGGTGTGCCAACCCCTATAGCGTCGTTTGTAGATGTTGTGAACATCTGACATGCACGTTCTGATAACTACTTGATAGTTTAGTGCGTCATGCATTACGGCTTAGAATTGAGGCTCCGAAACGTTTTGAACGTCACAGAACATATGAGATGTTCTAAGAGCTGAAATTAGGATCTCAGGCTCATGCCCATGTTGCGAGATATGAGATCTCCAACAAGATTCTTTGCCTGCAAGATGAAGGAGAATAGCTCAATCGTTGGGCATGTGCTCAGATAGTCTGGGTACTACAATCGCTTGAATCGAGTGGGAGTTGATATTCCAGATAAGATAGTGACGGATATAGTTCTCCAAGTCACTGTCACTAAGCTACTAGAACTTGGTGATGAACTATAAAACGCCAGGGATAGAAATAATGATCCCTGAGCTGTTCGTGATGTTTGACACCGCGAAGGTAGAAATGAAGAAGGAGCGTCAAGTGTTGATGGTTAGTAAAACCACTAGTTTCGAGAAGAGCAAGGAGGGAAACTTCATGGATGGCAAGTCAGTTGCTGCTCCAGTGAAGCAACCCAAAGTTGAACTCAAACCCGAGACTAAGTGCTTCGATTATGAGGAGAGCGGTCGCTGAAGCGGAACAACCCTAGATACTTGGTAGATAAGAAGGCTGGCAACGTCAACAGAAGTATATTTGATATACGTGTTATTGATGTGTACCTTGTGTTGGAAATATGCCCTAGAGGAAATAATAAATTAGTTATTATCATATTTCCTTGTTCATGATAATCGTTTATTATCCATGCTATAATTGTATTGATCGGAGACTTAAATGCATGTGTGGATACATAGACAAAACCATGTCCCTAGTATGCCTCTAATGGACTAGCTCGTTGATCAAAGGATGGTTAAGGTTTCCTAGCCATGGACATGAGATGTCATTTGATAACGGGATCACATCATTAGGAGAATGATGTGATGGATAAGACCCAAACTACAAACATAGCATATGATCGTGTCAGTTTATTGCTACTGTTTTCTGCATGTCAAGTATATGTTCCTATGACCATGAGATCATGCAACTCACGGATATCGGAGGAGTGCCTTGTGTGTATCAAACGTCGCAACATAACTGGGTGACTATAAAGGTGCTCTACAGGTATCTCCGATGGTGTCTGTTGAGTTGGCATGGATCGAGACTGGGATTTGTTACTCCGTGTGACGGAGAGGTATCTCAGGGCCCACTCGGTAATACAACATCACAATGAGCCTTGCAAGCAATGTGACTAATTGTTAGTTGCGGGATCTTGTATTATGGAACGAGTAAAGAGACTTGCCGGTAACGAGGTTGAACTAGGTATGGAGATACCGACGATCGAATCTCGGGCAAGTAACATACCGAAGAACAAAGGGAACGTTATACGGGATTAACTGAATCCTTGACATAGAGGTTCGACCGATAAAGATATTCGTAGAATATGTGGGAACCAATGTGGACGTCCAGGTCCCTCCATTGGTTATTGACTGTAGAGGTGTCTCGGTCATGTCTACATAGTTCTCGAACCCGCAGGGTCTGCACACTTAAGGTTCAGTGACGTTTCGGTAGTGTAGAGTTATGTATGGTGGTGACCGAAGGTTGTTCGGAGTCCCGGATGAGATCCCGGACGTCACGAGGAGCTCCGGAATGGTCCGGAGGTAAAGATTCATATATAGGAAGTCCCAGTTTGGTTTCCGGAAAAGTTTCGGGCTCATCGGTAGTGTACCGGGAGTATCGGTAGTGTACCGGGAGTGCCGGTAGTGTACCGGGGGACCTCCGGGAGGGGTATTTCGACCCCAAGAGGTCCATGGGCTGTGGGAGAATAATAACCAGCCCTTAGTGGGCTGGGAAAACAGCCACAAAGGCCCATGGCGCAGGAGAGAAAGTCCTAAAGCAAAAAGTGGAAAATCAGCCAATAGGAGGCAATCCTACTCCAACTAGGATTGGAGGTGAAGTAGGATTGCTCCCACCTCCTATTTCGGCCGACCCAAAGGCCTTGGCTGCCTATCCTCTCCTCTCCTCCTATATATACTAGTGGATTGGGTGGTTTTTGGATAGAATTTCCGGCCACGTGCTACCCGTTCCACCGGTGCATAGTTTATCCTCTAGATCGGTTTTCTGCAGCGCTTAGGCGAAGCCCTGCCGGAATTGCTCCACCACCATCACCGGAGCGCCGTCATGCTGCCGGTGAACTCTCTCTCCTCTCCACCTCCTCTTGCTGGATCAAGACGGTGGAGATCGTCATCAAGCTGCACGTGTGCTGAACGCGGAGGTGCCGTCCGTTCGGCGCTAGATCGGAAGGACCGTGATCGAGATCGCGAGACGGTTCGTGATGTGATCACGGAACGGATCGTGATGAGTTCGCGGGATAGATCGTGATCAAGATCGTGAGATGGATCGTGATGAGATCGCGGGACGGATCGTGATGAGTTCACGGGACGGATCGTGATTGGATCGCGGGACGGATCGTGATGAGATCGCGGGACGCTCGGCGATTTGGATCGCGAAGATGTTCGACTACACCAACCGCGTTTCTTAACGCTTCCCGCTTAGCGATCTACAAGGGTATGTAGATCCACTCTCCCTCTCGTAGATGCTCATCACCATGGATAGGTTTGCGTGTGCGTAGGAAAATTTTTGTTTCCCATGCGACGTTCCCCAACAGTGGCATCATGAGCTAGGTTGATGGTTCGATGAGATCTCGAGTAGAACACAAAAGGTTTGTGGGCATTGATGCTTAGATTGCTTCCTCCCTTGGTTGTATTTTGGTTCAGCGGGATTGTGAGATGAAGCGGCCCAGACCAACATTACTCGTACGCTTACGAGAGACCGGTTCCCTCGACGCAACTTGTTGCCTAGATGGCTTGCGGGTGACAGTTTCTCTCACTTTAGTTGGATCGGATTCGACAAAGGCGGTCCTTGAGAAGGTTGAAAAGCAAACTAGTGTATCACCGTTGTGGTTTATGCGTAGGTGAGAATCGTTCTTGCTAGATACCCGTAGCAGCCACGTAAAACATGCAACAACAATTAGAGGACGTCTAACTTGTTTTTGCAGGGTATGTTGTGATGTGATATGGCCAATTACATGATGAGATATATGTGATGTATGAGATGATCATGTGATGTATAGAATTTCACGACTTGCATGTCGTTGAATACGGCAATCGGCAGGAACCATAGGGTTGTCTTTAATTATTGTATGACCTGCGTGTCAATCATTAAGCGCTATGTAATGCTTTACTTTATCGCTACGGTAGCAATAGTAGTAGAAGCATGTAGGGTGTGACAACCCCGATGGCGACACGTTGATGGAGATCAAGATGATGGAGATCATGGTGTCGTGCCGGTGACGATGGAGATCATGCCGGTGCTTTCTAGATGGAGATCAAAAGCACAAGTTCATGGCCATATCATGTCACTTATGATTTGCATGTGATGTTAATCCTTTTTATGCACCTTGTTTTGCTTAGGACGACGGTAGAATTATAAGGTGATCCCTCACTTAATTTCAAGATAAATTGTGTTCTCCCCAAGTGTGCACCGTTGCGAAAGTTCGTCGTGTTGAGACACCACGTGATGATCGGGTGTGATAGACTCTACGTTCACATACAACGGGTGCAAGCCAGATTTGCACGCGCAGAACACTCAGGTTAAACTTGACGAGCCTAGCATGTACAGACATGGCCTCGGAACACAAGAGACCGAAAGGTCGAGCATGAGTCATATAGTGGATATGATCAACATAATGATGTTCACCATTGAAGCCACCTTAACTCACATGATGATCGGACTTGAGTTGGTGAATTTGGATCATGTATCACTCGAATGAACCGAGGGATGTCAATTTGAGTGGGAGTTCTTAAGTAATATGATTAATTGAACTCATTATCATGAACATAGTCAAAGTGTCTTTGCAAATTATGTTGTAGATTACTAGCTCGCGCTGTAGCTCCCTTGTATTTTTATATGTTCCTAGAGAAATAGAGTTGAAAGATGTTGGTAGCAATATTGCGGACTGGGTCCGTGATCTGAGGATTGTCCTCATTGCTGCACAGAAGGCTTATGTCCTTAATGCACCGCTCGGTGCGCCACCCCCTCTAGCGTCGTCTATAGATGTTGTGAACATCTGACAGACACGTTTCGATGACTACTTGATAGTTTAGTGCGTCATGCATTACGGCTTAGAATTGAGGCTCGGAAACGTTTTGAACGTCACGGAACATATGAGATGTTCTAGGAGCAGAGATTGTGATCTCAGGCTCGTGCCTGTGTTGCGAGATATGAGATCTCCAACAAGATTCTTTGGCTGTAAGATGAAGGAGAATAGCTCAATCGTTGAGCATGTACTCAGATTGTCTGGGTACTACAATCGCTTGAATCAAGTGGGAGTTGATCTTCCAGATAAGATAGTGATTGATATAGTTCTCCAAGTCACTGTCACTAAAGCTACTAGAACTTAGTGATGAACTATAATACACCAGGGATAGAAGTATTGATCCCTGAGCTGTTCGCGATGTTTGACACCGCGAAGGTAGAAATCAAGAAGGAGCGTCAAGTGTTGATGGTTAATCAAACCACTAGTTTCGAAAAGGGAAAGTGCAAGGAGGGAAACTTCATGGATAGCAAGTCAGTTGTTGCTCCAGTGAAGCAACCCAAAGTTGAACTCAAACCCGAGACTAAGTGCTTCTATTATGAGGTGAGAGGTCGCTGAAGCGGAACAACCCTAGATACTTGGTAGATAAGAAGGCTGGCAACATCGACAGAAGTATATTTGATATACGAGTTATTGATGTGTACCTTGCTAGTACTCTTAGTAGCACCTGGGTATTGGATACCGGTTCGGTTGCTAAATGTTAGTAACTCGAAATAAAAGCTACGGAATAAACGGAGAACTAGCTAAGGGTGAGGTGACGATATGTGTTGGAAGTGTTTCCAAGGTTGATGTGATCAACATCGCACGCTCTCTCTACCTTCAGGATTAGTGACGAACCTAAATAAATGTTATTTGGTGTTTTGCATTGAGCATGAACATGATTAGATCATGTTTATTGCAATACAGTTATTCATTTAAGTTAGAGAATAATGGTTATTCTGTTTACATGAATAATACCTTCAATGGTCATGCACCCAGTGAGAATGGTTTGTTGAAATCTTGATCGTAGTATTACACATGTTCATAACATTGATGTCAAAAGACACAAAGTTAATAATGATAGTACCACATACTTGTGGCACTTCCGTTAAATGTCATATTGGTATAAAGCGCATGTAGAAACTCCATGCTGATGGATATTTGGACTCATTCAATTTCGAATTGGTTGAGACATGCAAACCATGCCTCTTGGGCAAGATGACTAAAGGACCCCGTTGGATGGAGCGGGCAAGTGATTCATTGGAAATGATACACGTTGATGTATGCAATCTAGTGAGTCTTGTAGCGTGCAGTGGATATCGTTATTTTCTTACCTTCACTGATGATTTGAGTAGATATAGTGTATATTTACTTAATGAAACACAAGTCTGAATCGTTTGAAAGGTTCAAGCAAATTCAGAGTGAAGTTTAAAGATCATCGTGACAAGAAGATAAAAATGACTGCGATATGATCGTGGAGGTGAATATCTGAGTCACGAGTTTGGCATACAACTTAAAACAATGTGAAAGTTGTTTCACAACTAAATGCCACCTGGAACACCATAGTGTGATGGTGTATCCGAACATCATAGTTATGCTCTATTGGACATGGTGCGTAATATGATGTCTCTTGTCGTTTTACTACTATAATTTTGGGGTTATGCATTAGAGACAACTACATTCACTTTAAATAGGGCACCATCTAAATCCGTTGAGATGACACCATATGAATTATGGTTTGATAGAAACCTAAGCTGTCATTTCTTAATATTTTGGGATGTGACACTTGTGTGGAAAATGTTTTCACCTAATGAGGTCGAACCCAAGGCGGACAAATTGCATCTTCATAGAATACCCTAAGATCAGTTGGGTGAACCTTCAATCTCAGATCCTAGTGCAAAATGTTTGTTGCTTAAACGGATCCTTTCTCGAGGAAATGTTTCTCTCGAAAGAATTGAGTGGGAGGAAGATAGAACTTGATGACGTTGTTGAACCTTTGTTCAACCAGAGAGTAGCGCAGCGCAGAAAGATGTTTCTGTGAAGCCTACGTTAGTTGAAGAGGAAGTTAATGATGATGATCATGAAGCTTCAGGATCAAGTTACTATCGAACTTCGTAGGTCGACAAGGATGTGTACTGCTCCTAAGTGGTACGACAACTCTGTCTTGGAGATCATGTTGTTGGACAACGATGAACCTACGAGCTATGGAGAAGCGATGATGGGCCCGGATTCCGACAAATGGTTAGAGGCCATGAAATCCGAGATAGGATCCATGTATGAAAACCAAGTGTAGACTTTGGTAGACTTGCTCGTTGGACGGCAGGTCGTTGAGTACAAATGGATCTTTAAAATGAAGACAGACACTGATGGTGAATGTCACTATTTGTAAAGCTCGACTTGTTGCAAAGATGTTTGTGACAAGTTCAAGGAGTTGACTACGATGAGACTTTCTCACTCGTAGTGGTCCTAAAGTCTGTTGGAATTATGTTAGCAGTTGTTGTGTTTTCAATTATGAAATCTGGCAGATGGATGTCAAAACATCGTTTCCTTAATGGTTTACTTGAGGAAAGGTTGTATGTGATACAACCAGAAGGTTTTGTCAGGCCTAAGGATGCTAAAAGGTGTGCAAGCTTCGGTGATCCTTCCATGGACTGAAGCAAGCATCTCGGAGTTGGAATATACGCTTTGATGAGGTGATCAAAGTTTTGATGTTTATACAAAGTTTACGAGAAACTTGTATTTGCAATAAAGTGAGTGGGAGCACTATAGAATTTCTGATAAGTATATGTGGATGACATATTGTTGATCAGAAATAATGTAGAGTTTCTGGAAAGCATAAAACGGTCATTTGGAAAGTGATTTTCAAAGGAAGACCTGGATAAAGCTACCTAATTGTTGAGCATCAAAATCTATAGAGATAGATCAAGATGCTTGATGAGACTTTCAATGAGTGTATACCTTGACAAGATCACAATGAGCCTTGCAAGCAATGTGACTAATTGTTAGTTGCGTGATCTTGTATTATGGAACGAGTAAAGAGACTTGCCGGTAACGAGGTTGAACTAGGTATGGAGATACCGACGATCGAATCTCGGGCAAGTAACATACCGAAGAACAAAGGGAACGTTATACGGGATTAACTGAATCCTTGACATAGAGGTTCGACCGATAAAGATCTTCGTAGAATATGTGGGAACCAATGTGGATGTTGCTAATAAGATAGCAGTAGCGCTCTTCTGGAACACGCACTACTGCTAAGCGGGGCCCGCCATGTGGCCAGTTTCAAAATTAGCAGTAGCGACATGAAAAAAAGCGCTACTACTATTACATTAGTAGTAGTGCGGTTATCATGGGCGCGCTACTGCTAAACCTAGCGTGGCAGGAACGGTCGGTCAATTTTAGTAGCAGCGCGGTTCTACCGAGCTGCGCTACTGCTAAGTTGGTAGCAGTAGCGCCTGTTTGCATACCGCGCTACTGCTAATTAGCAATAGCGCCACTTCCTATCCCGCGCTGCTCCTAAGATTCTGTGTATAAAGTTTTCCCTAGTAGTGGAAGTATGTGATAAGCAAGAGCTCCCCCTAAATTTGTGCATTATTTTGAATGCAAATGCACAATCGACTAGGTACATGGGTCACTTCTTTCATGTCACATACAACTTGGTGGTGTGCGAGAATAATAAGAGTGAATACATAGCACAACATAATCAAGAAAGGTGAATGATCATCTCATAATCATCATAAGGATATGAAATAGTAGCAACACACATCAAGTGTATGATCAAACACCAACAAGGTTTAACACAACCAAACCAAAAGATATCAATGTTTTTGAAAAGCGATAAAAAGGCAACACTCTATCTCTCTCTTTCTCTCTCTCTCTAAGCCCAAATGATCTATACAACTTCTCCCGCTTTGGCAATAAGTTACCAAAAAGTTCAAAGGTATAGAGCTAAACGCTCTTCTGGGGTTGATCTCCTATAGTAGCTGACGTAGGAGTCGAGAGAAAGGCTTCAGCGAAGAGTTCTGCACACATCATGGACAGAGTTGGAGTGGCAACTGGAGGTACTAGTGGAGCTGATGGAGCTGAAGTAGTTGTAGTTGGTGCTGATGAAGAAGGCCTCAACTCTGGAGATGTCACTGTTGGAGTCCTGGCCTGAGTCCTAAACTGAGTGTTTGTCCGGAGAGGTGCACTATCCTCATCATCATGTGTAGAGTGGGGACTAGGCACGGCATCAACTTCCTTCTTGAGCTCATTCACTATCATCGTGAGTCCATCCACCTTGTTGTTGAGAATATGAAACTTGTTGTCAACAAACCTCGCAAGGCTCTCCTGGTTCTTCAGAATGTTCCCGATGTCTTTTTGCATGCTGAGCACAGAGCTAAGGAGAATATCCATTTGCTCAATCCGAGTCTTGGGCACTGGAGCACTAGCGTCTCTGGCTGCCTCTACATGTGCCTGTGTTGCAGCTGATGTGGGATGATCTAGGTTCATCACCACAACATTGCCTTCTAGCTCTGGAAAGAGTGGAAAATGTGGTCAATCAAGTGCAAAGATGTGCTTCTCCAACTGGAGTTGATAATCATCTGGATGTAAGGTGCATAGCCACATGATCGCTTCTAATCTGCAGCAATCCTCTTCACTGTCTCAACTATCAAATCCATCACTCTGATTCTGGTGTGTTGATCAAGATGGAGCAGCATGTTGATGGAGTATCCTCTGATCATCTTGTCATCTCAAGACTTAGGCAACAAGGTGTGCCTCAATATGGTGTTGATGGTGTGAAGTCCTTCTTGTAGATAGTATATTGAACCGAGCTTATGTGAACACACATACTCAGTAGGGACCTCTGTGTACATATTCTTCATGGCATTGTGGTTTGCCTTGGGCTCAGAGTACACATCCAAATCACCTTCTTGCACCTGTGGGACTCCTAAGATGGCAGCCCACTCCTCAACTACGGATTCATACCTGGTGCTTTCAGTCATCCAAACAATCCTACCATCTCCATAGAAATGAGCAGTGGAGTAGAATTGCATGATCATTTCATTGTTCCAAGCAGTGAACTCCTTACCAACAGACTCATCAAGACCAATGCAGTGGAAGTTATCTTGCACACTTGGGAAGTAGTCTTTGTTCTCCTTGATGTACTTCTAGTCCGCATACCTCATGTCACTCACAACAGGGCTCTTGTCAAGCAGAACCGTTTCATAGAAGTCTTTTTGTTCCTTTGTGTAGAACTTGTAGTCCACATCACTCTTCCTCCTTTGAGAATATGGATCGGTGGCTCTCCAATCTCTCAATCCTGAGTCCTTCCTCTTCTTCATGTCCTCACCAAACAGATGGCTGGCATTATGCTCTGGAGGTGTGGCCTAAGCTTCATCAAAACTGACATAGCATCCTCCTCAGCATCTCTGGAGGTAGATCCCTTGTTCTTCTCAGAAGCTGGAATCTCTCTAGATAACCTCTTGGGTTTTGGAGCAGTGGACTTCTTTGGTGCAGCTGGCTTGCTCTTAGATGGAGCTTTGCTTGGCATAGCATCAGAAAGCAGCTTCTTCCTCTTAGGAGTTGGCTCTTCCTCTTCTTCAGCTTCACTCTACTCGGGGGTCCTCACCATAGTAGCAAGTTTCTTGGTGACATGGACAGAAATTTTCCTCTCCCTCTCCTTCTCACCTGCATTCTTGGGCATGGACTTCTTTGGAGGCTCAACGGTAATGGTTGACCTAGCACTCTCATGTGCTCTCCCAGCCTCTGAATTGGCATATTCCTTCCTTACTACTCCCTCCATCCCAAAATAAGTGTCGCGGAATTTGTACTAGATTAGTACAAATTTTGTACTAGGCCAACGACACTTATTTTGGGATGGAAGGAGTACCTTCTTCGAAGAGGTAGCCTCAATTGTAGGCGACGTGGCAATCTTCTCGTCTTTGTCCTGCTTAGCCTTGGCAGGAATCTCATCAGGTACAAAATCAGAAGCTTCTTCCTCTGAGTTGATATTCCTTCTAACTCTAGTTGCTGCCTTGGGCAAGTCTGGAGAGCTATGAACATCATCATAAGAAGATGAGCTCCCATCAGGACTAGTGCCTGGTTCTGCATCCACACTTGGCTCTCTCAAATTATTCTGTCTGCCCTTGGATCCTCACATCTCTGACCCTGCAAAAAGAATATAGAAGAGTGGATACATTGAGTCATCACAAAATAAAAAAAAATCTCAAAGTTTGAACTCGGAATTCTCAAGATTTGCATTCTGCAAAATGAATGTCGGTACAACCAAGGCAAAAATTTCAGAGCCACCAAGACACACAGCTTGCTTCTCAGAAACTTAGCACCCATTTCAGTGATACCGAAAATGGACACTCGGTTTCACCGAGGTTGTTTTCAGTTGACCTAAAACAGAATCGGTGCTGCCAATTCTTTTGGTTCGGTTTCATATTGCGGACGGCAAAACCCTAAAAAATCATCATTCGATATTCTAATGGAAATTTTTTGTGGATAGATCAATCTCAAACCGTGGCTTATCGACGGAAAAGCCCTAATGCACATGAGTTGGAAAGGGGAGCACAAGAGGGGTCGAAATCGTACCCTAGTTCAGTGACAATTCCGCTATGGCGGTGACGGTGGTGAAGATTTCGTCGACAGCGATGACTTCCAATGGCAGAGGCGCTCGGGAAGACCAAGGCGATGACCACGGGTCCACGGACGGCGGCTAGGGTTTTGGAGGGGAAGACGTTTGAAGGAATAATTTCAAAAGTTGGGTCCACCTCTATAACTACTCATCGCTGTCAGTGACACCGATTCAAACTTTTCGGTGCCACCAAGTTCCTCAACTGTCAGCAGAGAGGGAAACTCGATGAAGCCGAGAAGATGGAACCGGTGTTACCAAGTTTGAAAACTAGATCAACCCTAGGCATCGGTGAGACCGAGATTTTTGTGTTGGTTCCACCGAGATGTACTTGGGAGGTTTTAATGGTCAGTCCTTGTCGATAAGGAATTCCGAGTGCTCCTCACGCAGACAGATCAAAAAGTACTTGTTCAAATTTTGTGATGCAACAAGAATGGAACATGAGACGAGAAAGCATAGATAGCTAGAGAGGGGTCCTAGGCATTCTTGTCCTTCCAATTGGCAAAAAGAAAATCAAATTCCAAATAGCAACGATTGGGTATCCTTGAATGGATAAAGAAATGCAAACCAACAAGCTCACACAATAATATGTCAAATGAAATCATGGCAGACATGCACAAACATTCTAGCATCTATCAAGCATTTTGGCGATGACTTAGTCATTTATATATGAGTATATTGACTTAGGAGCCAAGTAACAATACTTGATCATAGGTCATACTCATCGTTTAAGCACGAGTGGGGTTACCACTTTTACATAAGGTTTGTTAATGTTGTCACATACTATGAGATGCTTTGACTCAAGTCTTAGAGTAAAGCTCCCCCTTGATGTGACACCCCCCTTGAGAGGGATAAACTAACCTTGGGTTTTGTCGATGAAGACTTCATGTAGGTGAAGTAGTGGTGGATGCTCAAAGTTGATGAAGATCACCATGAGTTGGGAGCATCCTTGTTGTTTCTTACTCTTCTCGCCTACATGGGTTAGTCCCAACACACAAGAGACAACACAAGGATATCTATGGACATGGAGTGCAAAGCATACATGATGATGTCCATGGATTTGTTGATTACCTTGTCCCTTGCTTACCTTTGAGGGAATGTGTGACTCCTTAAACTATTGCATAATGTTGACATTGATTGCAACTAGTTCTTGCCAATAATGAATGTGAGTGAATTTCATTGGTGGGGTCACCCCTCAAGAACTTCTCTAGTTATTTTTCTTGGGGACCCACATCAAGTTGATGAGGATCCTTGGTGTTGAAGTGGCACTTGTAGATGTTGATCTTGAAGTAGCCTTGGGAACCCACTTGACCAAAGCTTGGGATTCATATTAATATGTGTTTATGTAATATTGAAGCTTTCCCTTTCCCTTCAACATGTGGTCTTGTGGTGGAAGGTCATATTGAGCCTTTGTTCCCTTGGGAAGAGTATGTTCATACTTCTCCCGTTGAGGAACAAACTTGGGCTTGGGGTATTGACCTTCTTCCCATTCAACTCCATTAGCATTGAAGTAGCCAATGCCATGGTTCTTCCGGTAACCTCCGTGCTTGTGTACAATTTCCTCAAATTGCTTACATCCGGCAAGACTCTTGTAGATACCTTTCTATATAATCCCTTTCAAAAGTTCATTTTCATTCTCAAGTGTAACTTGGATAAGAGAAGTGTTAGTGGGATCAATAGAACTACTAGAAGCAATATCATTTGATTTATCATTTTTATTGCTACTAGTTGAAGAACTTTTCTTGCCTTTGTTACTAGTTTGCTTAGCCTTAACTTGTGGAATGAATGTAGACAAGAGAAGTCATTTGGCTAGATAAAAGGAAGTATTCTTTCGAAGATCGTCATTGATAGATTTAAGGAATTCATTCTCTTGCTCCAAATTGAGCTTCTTGAAGCGGAGCTTCTCATGTGTCCTTTCAAGATCTCTATGATCTTGCAAAGTAGACTGATACATCTCCAACGTATCTATAATTTTTTATTGTTCCATGCTATTATATTATCTGTTTTTGATGTTTTTATATGCTATTTTATATTATTTTTGGACTAACCTATTAACCTAGAGCCTAGTGTCAGTTTCTGTTTTTTCCTTGTTTTTGAGTATTGTAGATAAGGAATATTAAACGGGGTCCAAACGGAATAAAATCTTCGCGATGATTTTTCTTGGACTAGAAGACATATAGCAGCCTTGGAGAGGGGGCCAGGAGACCTGCCAGGAGGCCACAAGCCACCCTGGCACGGCTAGGGGGCGCGCCCCTGGCTTGTGGCCCCCCAGTAGATCTCCTAACCCTAATCTTCGGCCTATAAATTACCAAATATTCCCCCAATACCAAAAAGAGCCACGCAAATACTTTTCCGCCGCCAGAAGCCTCCGTTCCTGAGAGATCCAATCTTGGAGCCTTTTCCGATAATCTGCCGAAGGGGGGTTTGATCACAGAGGGCATCTACATCAACTCCGTTGCCCCTCCGATGATGCATGAGTAGTCCACCACAAACCTACGGGTCCATATCTAGTAGCTATATGGCTTCTTCTCTCTCTTTGTGCTTCAATACCATGTTCTCCGTGATCTTCATGGGGATCTATCCGATGTAATACTCTTTTGCGGTGTGTTTGTCGAGATCCGATAAATTGTGGGTTTATGATCAGCTTATCTATGAATATTATTTGGTTCTTATCTAAATTCTTATATGCATGATTTCATATATTTGCAAGTATCTTCGAGTTATTGGTTTGGTTTGGCCAATTAGATTGGTAATTCTTGCAATGGGAGAAGTGCTTGGTTTTGGGTTCAATCTTGTAGTGTCCTCACCCAGTGACAAAGTAAGGGTAGCGAGGCATGTATTGTATTGTTGCCATCAAGGGTAAAAATATGGGGTTTTCATCACATTGCTTGAGTTTATCCATCTACATCATGTCATCTTACTTAATGTGTTACTCTGTTCTTCATGAACTTAATACTCTAGATGCAGGCAGGAGTCGGTCGATGTGTGGAGTAATAGTAGTAGACGCAGAATCATTTCGGTATAATTGACACGAACGTGATGCCTATATGCATAACCATTGCCTTGGATATTGTCATAACTATGCACTTTTCTATCAATTGCTCGGCGGTAATTTGTTCACCCACCGTGTTATTTTCCTTCAAGAGAGAAGCCTCTAGTGAAACCTATGGCCCCCGAGTCTATTTTCCATATTATATTTTCATACCTATATGCAAAAAATACCTTTCTGCAATTTATCTACCTTTTTACTTTCCGCAATGTTCCATATCTATCTCTATCAGATCTAATCCTTGCAAGTAACCGTGAAGGGATTTACAACCCCTTTATAGCGTTGGGTGTAACAGTTTGATTATTTGTGTAGGTGCATCCATTGGTGACTTACTTGTTCCTCCTACTGGATTGATACCTTGGTTCTCAACAACCAAGGGAAATACTTATCTACTTCGTTGCATCACCCTTTCCTCTTCAAGGGAAAACCAACGCAAGCTCAAGAGGTAGCAAGAAGGATTTCTGGCGCCGTTGCTGGGGAGGATACACATCAAGCCTACCAAGTACCCATCAGAAACTCATCTCTTGCATTTAAATTATTTGCTATTTGCCTCTCGTTTTCCTCTCCCCCACTTCTAAAATGATTTTTAGAAAAAAACAAAAATATTTGCCTTTTTATTTGCCCTCTTTCTCATTCACCTTTTTCTCGCTGGATCTCTTTTTGTTTGCTTGTGTTGCCATGTGCCTTCTATTTGCTTGCATCTTTGCTTGCTAAAAATATATTGACATGGATCCTCGTCCACTTACTAATCTTTTGAAAAGGCCAAATTATGATGAACCAATTGCTACTGAGTTGAGTGCACTTGATTATCTCTATGAAGTTTTGTTTGAAAATCATGAATCTGAAAAATTTGATGAAGTGTTGAAAGAAGAAAACTGTAAGGTGATTCCGGATAGATCCTTGATTGAAAATCATGAATGCAATGTGGCTAGTATGAATTCTCTAAATATCCATGATGCTAATGATATGCAAATCCATAAGCTTGGGGATGCTATGTTTCATGAAGATGATATTTTTCCCAAGTTTTGATGGGCAAATTCATTATGATGATTGCATGATTGTGCATCATGGAAAAATGATTTATGTGATATTATATTGTTGAATTCCTTCATGATGCTACTGAAATTTATTATGAGGGAGGAACATATGCTTGTAGGAATTGCAATAATATCAAGTTTCCTCTCTATGTGTTCAAAGTTCTGAAGTTATGCTTGTTTTGCCTTCCTATGCTAGTTGATTCTTGTTCCCGTAAATTTTTTGCTCACAAAATCCCTATGCATAGTAAGTGGGTTAGACTTAAATGTGCTTACCATGAGATTCATGATGCTTTCTTTCATATTTCAATTACTACTTTTTATGTGAGCATCATTGAAATCATTATACCTAGCTAGGGGCGTTAAACAATAGCGCTTGTTGGGAGGCAACTCAATTTTATTTTATGTTTTTCTTTGCTTCTGTTCTTGAGTTTTTTACACATTATTACCACTGTAGTAATTCTGTTTTGGTGTTTCAATTAGTGTTTAAGCCAAGTAAGACCTTTGGGGTGGTCTATGGTGATTGTTGATTTGATCTTGCTGAAAAACAGAAACTTTTGCGCCCAGTCCAGGAATTTTATAATTTTATCAGAGCAACGAATGAGTCTGAAATTTTTATATAAGATTTACACACAAATTTACCAGGTTTTAATAAATTTTCAGAATTTTTGTAGTTACATAAGTATACGAAGTTTACAGATTGCTACAGACTGTTCTCTTTTTAACAGATTTCTGTTTTCTTTGTGTTGTTTACCTATTTTGATGTATCTATGCGTCGTATAGGGGGGTATGAACCATCGAAAAGAAGGAATACATTATATACTACACCAATATAAATAAATAATGAGTTCACAACAGTACCTAAATGGTGATTTATTTTATTATACTAACGGATCTCACGAGTTTTTTGTTGAGTTTTGTGTTGTGAAGTTTTCAAGTTTTGGGTAAAGATTGGATGGACTATGGAATAAGGAGTGGCGAGAGCCTAAGACTGGGGATGCCCAAGGCACCCGAAGGAATCAAGGATGCCAAAAATCTAAGCTTGGGGATTTCCCGGAAGGTATCCCCTCTTTCGTCTTCAATCCATCGGTAAATTTACTTGAGGCTATATTTTTATTCACCACACGATATGTGTTTTGCTTGGAGCGTCTTGTATGATATGAGTCTTTGCTTTTTAGTTTGCCACAATAATCCTTGCTACACACATATTTTGAGATACACACACATGAATCATGAATTTATTAGAATACTCTATGTGCTTCACTTATATCTTTTGAGCTAGGCAATTCTGCTCTAGTGCTTCACTTATATCTTTTTAGAGCACGATGGTGTTTTGTTTTATAGAAATAATTGAACTCTCTTACCTCACTTATATTATTTTGCGAAGTCTTTAAAACAGCATGGTAATTGGTTTAGGTTATGAATTTAGTCCTAGTATAATAGGCATCCAAGAGGGATATAATAAAAAACTTCCATATAAAGTGCATTGAGTGTTATGAGAAGTCTGATTCCTTGCATAAAGTTTTGAGATATAAAGATGGTAATATTACGAGTCATGTCAGGAAGTAATTGTGAATTGTTAAAAATACTTGTGTAAAGGTTTGTGATTCCCGTAGCATGCACGTATGGTGAACCGTTATGTAAGGAAGTCGGAGCATGATTTGTTTATTGATTGTGAGCCTTTGTGTGAGGGTCGGGAGCGCACAATGGTTTACTCCTACCAACCTCTCCCCTAGGGGCATGCGTCTAATACTTGCTTTGATGACTAATATACTTTTTCAATAAGTATGTGAGTTCTTTATGACTAATGTGAGTCCATGGATTATACGCACTCTCACCCTTCCGCTTTTGCTAGCCTCTCTAGTACCTCGCAACTTTCGCCAGTGCATTACACCCACCATATATCCTTCCTCAAAACATCCACCATACCTACCTATTATGGCATTTCCATAGCCATTCCGAGATATATTGTCATGCAACTTCCAGCGTTCCGTTTATTATGACACGCACCATCATTTTCATATTGCTTTGCATGATCGTAAGATAGCTAGCATGATGTTTTCATGGCTTGTCCGTTTTTTGATGTCATTTGCTATGCTAGATCATTGCACATCCTGGTACACCGCTAGACATATAGAGTCATATTTTGTTCTAGATATTGAGTTGTAATTCTTGAGTTGTAAGTAAATAAAAGTGTGATGACCATAATTATTAGAGCATTGTCCCATGTGAGGAAAGGATGATGGAAGCTATGATTCCCTCACAAGTTGGGATGAGACTCCAGACTTTATGAAAATAAAGGGTCAAATATGCCCACCAAAAATAAAAAAAGAGAGAGAAAAGGGAGAAGGGACAATGCTACTATCTTTTTTCCACACTTGTGCTTCAAAGTAGCACCACGATCTTCATGATAGAGAGTCTCCTATTTTGTCACTTTCATATACTAGTGGGAATTTCTCATTATATAACTTGGCTTGTATATTCCAATGATGGGCTTCCTCAAATTGCCCTAGGTCTTCATGAGCAAGCAAGTTGGATTCACACCCACTTAGTTTCTTTTTGAGCTTTCATACACTTATAGCTCTAGTGCATCCGTTGCATGGCAATCCCTACTCACTCACATTGATATCTATTAATGGGCATCTTATCCTTTTTTTCACAACCTCCACCATATTCTACTCCACCTATAGTGTTATAACCATGGATCACACTCATGTATTGCATGAGAGTTGAAAAAGTTTGAGAACATAAAAGGTGTGAAAAAATTGCTTGACTTGTCATCGGGGTTGTGCATGATATAAATACTTTGTGTGGGGAAGATGGAGCATAGCTAGACTATATGATTTTGTAGGGATAACTTTCTTTTGCCATTATATTTTGAAGAGATACAATTGCTTTGTTAGTATGCTTGAAATATTATTGTTTTTATATCAACATTAAGCTTTTGTTTTGAGTCTTATGGATCTGAACATTCATGACACAATAAAGTATATTACATGGATAAATATGTTAGGTAGCATTGCACATCAAAAATTCTGTTTTTATCATTTACCTGCTTGAGGACGAGCATGAATTAAGCTTGGGGATGCTGATACGTCTCCAACGTATCTATAATTTTTGATTGTTCCATGCTATTATATTATCTGTTTTGGATGTTTTATATGCATTAATATGCTATTTTATATTATTTTTGGGACTAACCTATTAACCTAGAGCCTAGTGCCAGTTTCTGACTTGGAGAGGGGCCAGGAGACCTGCCAAAAAGAGCCACGCAAATACTTTTACGCCGCCAGAAGCCTCCGTTCCCAAGAGATCCAATCTTGGAGCCTTTTCTAGTAATCTGCCGGAGGGGGATTCGATTACGGAGGGCATCTACATCAACTCCATTGCCCCTCCGATGATGCTTGAGTAGTCCACCATAGAACTACGGGTCCATAGCTAGTATCTAGATGGCTTATTCTCTCTCTTTGTGCTTCAATACCATGTTCTCCATGATCTTCATGGGGATCTATCCGATGTAATACTCTTTTGCGGTGTGTTTGTCAAGATCCGATGAATTGTGGGTTTATGATCAGCTTATCTACGAATAATATTTGGTTCTTATCGGAATTCTTATATGCATGATTTCATATCTTTACAAGTCTCTTCGAGTTATTGGTTTGGTTTGGCCAACTAGATTGGTAATTCTTGCAATGGGAGAAGTTCTTGGTTTGGGGTTCAATCATGCGGTGTCCTCACCCAGTGACAAAGTAGGGGTAGCGAGGCATGTATTGTATTGTTGCCATCAAGGGTAAAAATATGGGGTTTTCATCATATTGCTTGAGTTTATCCCTCTACATCATGTCATCTTACTTAATGCGTTACTCTGTTCTTCATGAACTTAATACTCTAGATGCAGGCAGGAGTCGGTCGATGTGTGGAGTAATAGTATTAGATGCAAAATCATTTCGGTCTACTTGACACACGCGTGATGCCTATATGCATAATCATTGCCTTGGATATCGTCATAACTATGCACTTTTCTCTCAATTGCTCGACAGTAATTTGTTTACCCACCGTGTTATTTTCCTTCAAGAGAGAAGCCTCTAGTGAAACTTATGGCCCCAGGGTCTATTTTCCATATTATATTTTCAAATATATATACCAAAAATACCTTGCTGCAATTTATCTACCTTTTTTACTTTCCACAATCTTCAATATCTATCTCTATCAGATCTAATCCTTGCAAGTAACCGTGAAGGGATTGACAACCCCTTTATAGCATTGGGTGCAAGAGTTTGATTGTTTGTGTAGGTGCATCCATTGGTGACTTTCTTGTTCCTCCTACTGGATTGATACCTTGGTTCTCAACAACTGGAGGAAATACTTATCTACTTCGCTTCATCACCCTTTCCTCTTCAAGGGAAAACCAATGCAAGCTCAAGAGGTAGCATAGACTCGTGAGCTAACTTAAGAGTGCTTAGTTCTTTAGTTAGTCATTCTATTTCCAGCTTATCATCATCACACGGCCTATCTTGACTAGAGTGATTACCAACAAGTTCATTTTGACTAATATCACTATATTTATCAAATAACAAGTCATCATCTCCTAGTAAATCATCCCCATCACTATTGAAATCAAGATACTCGGGGTGTGATACCTTGGGGCCTTTAGCCATGAAGCAATTTCCACTCCCTTCATTTGGTGAATCAAATATGTCATAGGAGTTGGAGGTCACAAGTGCAAGTCCGGCAACACCTTCATGTTGACTATAGTCGGAGTTGGAGTGATAGCTTCTCTCGAAGTGGTTGTCAGATTCGGAGCCAGAAACCCATTCACCAACATGAGCTTGATGTCTTGTTCTTGAGTAGATCTTGGTGTACTTGTCCTTCTTCTCCGAGTCCCTACTTCTCCTTGAGGGTCTTCGTTCATAATGATCATCTCTGCTCCTTCTCTCTCTTCGAGGTGACTCATCTTTTGAGATTCTTCTTCTTGGTGACTCTTCTTTTCTTTTGTAGGGAGTCATGCACTCATTGGAGTAGTGTCTGGGCTTCCCACAATTGTAGCAGTTTCGGTCACGACTTGACAAACGCTTCTCTTCATATCTTGAGTTGGAGCTTCGATCTTTGCCTCTATTCTTCTAGAACTTGTTGAATTTCTTGACCATGAGGCTTATCTCTTCATTGGTGACAAGGTTATCGTTTGAAATTGCGGGAGTATCACTTGTGTCTTTGTAAGCACCGCTAGACTTGTTGTGAAGCTCTTCCTTGTCTTTGAGTGTAATCTCATGAGCAACAATCCTTCCAATCACTTCTGTAGGCCTGAGATATTTTTAGTTGGGCATCATTTGGATCAATGTGCACACGGTGTCATATATCTCATCCAAAGCTCTAAGTATCTTCTTGATAATGAATTTGTCGGTCATTTATTCACTTCCTAAGCCGGCAATCTCATTGGTGATGAGAACTAGCCTAGAGTAAATCTGTGCGACTCCTTCACCATCCTTCATCTTGAACTTATCAAGCTGACTTTGAAAAACATCCAACTTGGATTCTCTCACAGATTCAGTACCTTCGTGCATATCAACCAAAGTATCCCAAATCTCCTTGGCATTCTCAAGACAACTGATTTTGTTGAATTCTTCGGGGCATAGGCACTTGAAGAGAATGTCACATGCTTGAGCATTGTATTGCAACATCTTGAATTCTTCTACGGTCGCGTCACGATCCGGTTCCCTTCCATCACCAAAGAATTCACCTTGCAATCCAACACGAACAACAGCCCATTCGACAGGGTTATGACCAAGAATATGCATTTTCATTTTGTGCTTCCAACTAGCAAAGTTTGTGCCATCAAAGTATGCACCTCTACGGTGATAGTTTCCCACGCTAGACGCCATACTCTCCTAGGTTGTGAAACCAATGCAATGGAGACCGATGCTTTGATACCACTTGTAGGATTGAAAGTAGGTCAGAGGGGGTGATTAGACTACTTGACCAAATAAAAATTCTACCTTTTCCCAATTTTAAGTGTTGGCAGATTTTAGCAATGATAGCAGGTAGAGTACACCCTACGCATGCATGTCTAAGAGTATAGCAGCGGAAAGTAAAGACAAGCATATGTAATAGAGGATAGGGAGGAAGATCAAACACAATTTGGAGACATGAACATTTTTCTCATGGTTCCGATAGGTGGTGCTATCGTACGTCCATGTTTATGGAGTCTTCAACCCACGAAGGGTAACGATCGTGAGAGTCCACGGAGGTCTCTACCCACGGAGGGTTCCACGAAGAAGCAACCTTGACTATACCATAATTGCTTCCGTCCACGAAGGACTAGCCTCACTAAGGGTAGATCTTCACAAAGTAGGCGATCTCCTTGCCCTTACAAACTTCTTGGTTCAACTCCACAACACGAAGTAGGAGGCTCCCAAGCGACACCTAACCAATCTAGGAGGCACCACCCTCCAAAAGGTAACATGCTCGATAATGTCGATGAACTCCATGCTCTTGTGCTTCAAGATGATAGACTCCTCAACACTCAATCACTCTCTCATAGATTTGGCTTTGGTGGAAGAGATTGATTGGGTGGAAAGCAACTTGGGGAGGCTAGAGATCAAGATTCATATGGTTGGAATGGAATGTCATGATCTCAACACATGAGTAGGTGTCTCTCTCTCAGAAAATCTGATGGGATAGGTGGGGATCTGTTCTGAGTGCTTCTCTTACAAGTGAGTGGTGGTGAAGGGGTATATATAGGCATCTCCAAGAATCCAATCTTTACACCTAAAGTGACCAACTCGATGACACTGATGTATAAGTCTCGGTGGTACCGAGTTGCTCCAAAGGTAACAACTTTTGAATCTCGGTGAGATTGATACAAAGATCTCGGCGGTACCGATAAGCTGACCAACGGTCAAATTGCAAACTCGGTGGAGCCGATCCAAAATCTCAGAATTTCTGAAATTATGGAATGGCACATCAGTAGGTTTGCAACCCAAACTCGGCGTCACCGAAGCAAAATCGGTTGTGCCGAAGATCTAGGATTTGGTAGATTTTGTCGGATTGGGGAATCGGTGGGACCGAGTGGAAATGGTTTGTAACACTGATTTTCATGATAGGCTTGGACAGACTTTTGTGGAAGAGTTTGTGGGTGTTTTGGTGACTATCAACTTGTGCATGTGGAGAATTTTGTTCACCAACAGTACCTTACCCCCTTTTAATAGTATTGGATTTCCTATGGACTCAAGGTGATTTCTCACAAAGTAAAAAAGCAGAATCCTCTTGCTTGAAGCTTTGTCAATCCAATTCCTTTCATCTAGGGGTTTCTCCACAATCCTTTTGCCAAACCATCATTGAACCTTTCCTGAAATATGCTTAGTGGAAACATTAGTTCAATGAGATATATGTTGTTATTGATTACCAAAACCACCAAGGGAGCAAATGTGCTTTCAACTTCCCGAGGCCATGGGTGTGAAAATGGTGTCTCGTGAGGATTTGAATGAGGCCATGTCCTCACTTAAATCATCCACGACGACAGAGGCCAAATCCATGTTTAAGGAATTTCTTGAGGGTCTCAAACTTTCTACTAATACGTTGTTAGTGGTTAATCCGTCTAACTCTTCATCGGATGTCCACTCCAAAAAGGAGGGGGCTAGCACTAATAAGAACAAGCTACCTTAAGGAACTAGTGGGATGGGTACCTTTGCCTTGGTACCCCCTCCCGTGGTATATGGAGGACCAGTGCACCCACCACATATAGTCAATCTTGCTCCTCCTCCTAACCTTGTTAAGAATGATTTTGCTAATTGTTTTTTTGCATCAAGTCTCATTTGAATCACGACTCAACACAACTTTGGAGAATCATTGAGAAAGGGTACTACCTTGATGATCCAAGCAACCTCGCTCCAAGAGAACAGGCCGACAATCAACTCAATCACTCTGACATGTTCATCCTTCAAACAGCTATCCCCATTGAAGATCTTGCTCACTTTTGTCCCTTTACTCGTGATAAGGATTGTTGGGAACACATCGTCACCATGTACAAGGGTATTTAGAGCATTCAACGGTACAACTTTGAAGTGGTACTTGATGAGTACGATGAATTTGTCATGCTCGATGATGAGGAACCTCGTGAGCTCTATCAGAGAGTGACAACTCTTGTTGTGTCTCTTAAAGATCATGGGAGCAAATATGTGGATGACAATTGGATCAAGCGAAAGTTCCTCAAGGCCATCATGCCAATCAAAAAGTCCATGTCCTCCTTCATCCGTCAAAGGCCGGATTTTCACTCCTTGTCCTTAGGCGATGTGTTGGATGAATTCATTGATATGAACGTCTTGAACAAGACCATTGACAATGCTCTAGCTCATTTTCAACGGTCAAAGAAGGCTTCAACCAACCTGGCCTTGAAGTCCAAGGTCACTCAATAAGAAGAAGAAGAAGAGAGTTGCCCCGAAGACACCAAATATGCTTACCAGAAGCACATGGCTCTTGCGTCTAGGCAATTTTCGGGCAACAAGAGGAACTCGAAGCCCAACTTCTCCAAGAACAACTCAAGTGGATCCAAAGGCAAGCAACTGTGATGACTTTCTACAATTGTCGCAATGTGAGTCACTTTGTGGTGGATTGTCCGTATGAGAAGAGGGAGGACAATGGTGGCAAGCTTTTGCGAATGATCTTGCTTGCCTCAAAAGGTGTTGGTGGTTCAAGAAGAGTATCCCTCCAATGATGATGTCGATAAGGAAGATTCAAGTGGTGTGGGGATGGAAATAGCTACTGTGGCAATCGTGTCCTCAACTCCAACTACGGTGTCACTCTTCAACGCCCCCAACGAAAATCACGTTGCTAGGTGCCTTATGGCCAAAGGTATCACCGATGTAACCTCCAACATCAAAACCTCTAACATTAAAGCTTCTATTTCTACCACTCCTTCTTTGTTGGATTGTGTGGATGAACATGAGGTGGCGAAACAGGATGAGAATGAGTTTGTCAAATTCTTGTGTAAACTCAAAGGTGAATCCAATAAGCACTTTGTTGCTCTCTTGGAACAACTTGGTGAGTCCAATGATATCACTGAGTCTCAAGAGGTATCTCTCGAGGAGTTTAGGGGCATAGTCTTGACTATGTTGATGAGATAGCGGATCTTTCCATTGCTCTTGAGGAAGAGCGGAGTCTTTGTTTGACTCTTGAGGAGTCACAAAATGTTAACTTAGCCAAATTACGTAAAGATCATGATCATGTTATTGTCCTTAATTGAGTGCTTAAATCAGAGAAGGATACACTTGGGATTGATCATGGTAGACTCAAGGAAGAGTTTGACACTCTTGACAGTGCTCACAAGGCATTTAAGAGTGTGTTTGCCTCTCTCAAAGAGTCTCTTGATCAACTCCAAGTAAAACTTACTAAGGAAATAGCTACATGTCCTCCCTTTGTGTTAAATGATAGAGCCAATGCTACTAACCCTTGTGAGCATGCACACGTTGTGGAGGAGAATGCTAAGTTGAAAGAGCAACTTGGGAAAGGCCTTGTGACATGTATCCAAGGTGAGAAGAATCTCAATGACCCTTTGAGCAATCAAAAGGAAGTTATAGCAAAGGAAGAAGTTGGCTTTGCTCCCAAAAACAAGAAAAAAAAGAAGGTGAAGACCAAGCAAATTACCCCACTAAAGGAAACCTTTTGTCAAAGCAGGGAATTTCTCTCATGAGAAGAAGAAGGACAAGGGTGTGGATGGTAATGTCAAGAAGAGCAAGACCACCCACTCCAACAAGGCCGGTGATTTTAACGCCTCTTATGTTTTATGTCGTGCTAGTGATGGGCATGTTTATGCTAAATTTGTTGGTTCTTATTATGAGTACATTGAGTGGTCTATTCGGGTTCCTAATACCCTTGTTACTAACATTAAAGGACCCATTAAAGAATGGGTACCTAAATCCAAGCATTGATCTATTGTAGGGGTTTGCTTCTGAAGGAGTGTCATGGTTGCTTGATAGCGGAGAAACAAATCACATGACCAAAAGCAAGGACTTGGTGGTGGACGTTCATCCTGACCCATATGTGTCCACTCGAGTTTCATTTGGTGATGGTGCGATTTCAAAGGTATTGGGTCTTGGCCAGGTGATAATCTCTCCGGAACTCTCCATAGAGAATGACATGCTTGTTGAGACCCTCGCATACAATTTACTTTCCGTTCATCAACTTGCACTCATGGGTTTTTGTACCTTATTTGGTGTGGACATCGTGGCCCTTTTGTGGAGCAAGTCTCTTGAAGTAGCCTTTGTTGGGCATGTCGAGAACGGTCTCTATGTGGTTAACTTCTCAAAGCGACCCACTAAGACCGCGACTTGCCTAATTGCTAAAGTTGATGTGGGATGGATTTGGCATTGCCGGCTAGCCCATGTTAAAATGAGTTCTTTGCAAAGTCTTATCAAAGGGGACCATGTTCTTGGACTAACAAATGTGAGTTTTGCCAAAGATCGTGCTTGCAATGCTTGTATTGAAGGAAAGCTACATGAAACGGCTCACCGACCCATGACTACCATCTATTCGAAGAGACCCTTGGAGATCCTTCACATGGATATCTTTGGTCCTCCATCCTTCGACAGTCTTGGGGGAAGAAAGTATTCCTTGGTGATCGTGGATGACTATTCAAGATACACCTGGGTATAGTTCTTCAAGAGGAAGAGTGAGACTCAACAAACTGTCATTAACTTTGCCAATGAAGCTCAATGTCAACTTGAGGCAAAGATTTTAATGATAAGGAGTGACAACAACACCGAGTTCAAGAACTACACCTTGAATGAGTTCCTTAGTGATGAGCAGATCAAGCATCAATATTCCGCACCATACACCCCTCAACAAAATGGTGTTGCAAAAAGGAAGAACCGGAAATTGATGGGTGCGGCAAGGACCATGATGGCAGAATTCAAATCTCCGTACAACTTTTGGGCCGAAGCCATCAACACAACATGTCATGCATCCAACAGGCTCTACCTCTGCAAAGGCTTGAGCAAGACTTCGTATGAAATTCTTACCAGTAACAATCCCAACCTCAAGTACTTCCGGGTGTTCCGACATAAGTGTTTCATTCTCAAAAAGGGGGTTCGCTTGTCTAAATTTGAACCTAGAGCTCAAGAGGGCATATTGTTGGTTATTCTACAAACTCTCACGCTTACTGTGTCCTCAATAAGTCCACCAGACTCATTGAGGAGACGTGTAATGTGGAGTTTGATGAAAATAATGGCTACCACATGGAGCAAAATGGTCTATGTGATTAAATTCCTCCGCAATCCATAAGAAGAATGGGTGTGGGGCACTTCCTACCCGTTGAGGAACCCCTTGTGCCAAAAGAGAAGGACAATGTTCCCCTCAAGTGGAACCATCACCAACGCAAGACCCACACGCTTCCGAAGAACAAGATGAAGTCCCTCAACCTCGTGGACAAGATCAAGGGCAAGGTCAATCTCATGATGATGGTGTCTCATCGAATGATGCCCAAGATCAAGTCCACATCCCCGAGCAAGCTCAAGATCAAGACCTAATTCAACATCAAGAGCAAGCTCATGAAGGGGCTCAATATCATCAAGAAGATGCTCCCCATGATGTTGTCCCTCAACTTTCCATGGAGGAGATCTTAGAGACATGATCCACAAAGATTGCTGCCAAGCTTGAACATAAACAACATTTGTTGGAGAACGTCTACGATAGCTTGAAAAGAGGGGTAACCACTCGCAGACAATTAACAAACATTTGTGAGCATCACGCGTTTGTTTCTTGCATTGAACCCCTCAAGGTACAATATGCGCTCGAGCACATGGAGTGGGTTGGAGCCATGCACGATGAACTCAACAACTTCAAGTGTAACAAAGTGTGATGATTGGTGCCAAGACCAAAGGAGAACCACAATGTCATTGGAACCAAATGGATCTTCAAAAACAAGCAAGATGCGAACGGTGTTGTCATTCGCAACAAGGAAAGATTGGTGGGACAAGGCTACTCCCAAGTCAAGGGTATCGACTACGATGAAACCTTTGCTCCTGTTACACATCTTGAATCTATTCGCATGTTGCTTGCATATGCTTCTCATCATGATTTTAAATTATATCAAACGGATGTGAAGAGTGTATTTCTTAATGGTCCTCTCAAAGAGTTTGTGTATGTCAAGCAACCCCCGAGATTCAAGGATCCCAAGTTCCCCAATCATGTATACGTTCTCGATAAGGCTATCTATGGCCTTAAACAAGCCCCACATGTGTGGTATGAGCACCTTACCGAGATGTTACAAGACCGTGGGTTTGAAATTTAAAAACTCGATCCCACTCTTTTCACAAACAGGGTTAAAGGGAACTTGTTCATATGCCAACTATATGTTGATGACATTATATTTGGTTCTCCCAACAAAGCTTTCAATGAAGAGTTTGCCGCACTAATGACCAAAGAGTTTGAGATATCCGTGATGGGAGAGTTGAAGTACTTCCTTGGATTTGATGTCAAGCAACGAAGTCAAGGAACATTCATCAACCAAGCTAAATATACTCAATACATGCTCAAGAGATTCAACAAGAATGAACTCAATCCGCCCAAGGCCAAAACTCCTATGCCTCTCAAATGCTATCTTGACAATGATCACAATGGTAAAGCCGTGGATCAAAATGTATACTGCTCCATGATTGGATCCTTGCTTTACCTTTGTGCATCTAGGCCGGATATTATGTTGGTTGTGGGAATTTGTGCATGTTTTCAATCTGCACCTAAGGAAAGCCATTATGTGGTGTTCAAGTGAATCTTTTGATATTTGGCCCATACCCCAAACTTTGGCTTATGGTACCCCAAAGGTGCTTCATTTGATCTCATAGGATACACGGACTCGGATTAGGCGGGAGACCGTGTGGAGAGGAAGTCAACTTCTGGAGACTGCCAATTCCTTGGTTGCACTTTGGTAAGTTGGTCTTCAAAGAAACAAAATTGTGTTTCTCTCTCATCCACCGAGGCCGAGTATGTAGCCGCTTCCAGCTGTTGTGCACAGATTCTTTAGACGAGGCAAACTTTAAAGGATTATGGTGTCATTTGTGACAAAGTGCCTCTTTACTGTGACAATGAAAGTGCTATTATGATCTCCAACAACCCGGTTCAACATTGCAAGACGAAGCACATTGATATTCATCATCACTTTCTCCAGAAGCACATCAAGCAAGGAGAGATCAATCTTATCCACCTCAACACTAATGAGCAGCTTGCAGACATCTTCACGAAGCCATTGGATGAAGCAAGATTTCGCGAGTTAAGGCATGAGCTAAATATCATTGATTCGAGCAATGTGGATTGAAATTGTGCATAGCACACCTCACTCTTCATAGTATCTTGCCTAGATGTAGGCATGAACATATGGGGAGTGTCACCGGTACTACCGGATCTGACCGGCGGTTGTAGGTGCCCCGTGGTCCTCTCTAGTGCGGTACTACCACTTCACCAGGAGCGGTACTACTGATGTGTCTGTGGTACTATCACTAGTGCTACTAAATATTCATGTTTTTCGCTCTCACTCCAGATTTACTCATTTTTTCTCGTGGCTTATGCAACTGATTTACACTTGCCTTTTTTCCCTTCTTTATTCTGGTTGATCTCAGGTGGTGGCGAGCGTCGTACGAACCCCTCTAGTGAGAGTGGATCGAAGCAGTTCCGCAATCCTAGTGATGACAACACCAACCCCATTGCACCCCCAAAGCAGAAGGCCAAGCAGCTTGCTACCAAGACCAAGAAAGGTCCATCTTTGGCTGAGATTCCCGTTAAGGAGTTCTGGTTCATTCACTACCGCAATCCGTATGTTTAGGCCCGGGAGCCCAATCTTCGCAAGCGTCCATTCTGGACTAAACTACAAGGTTCTATCTATCATGATGTCATTCAACATAAGAAGAACTCCTATGTCCCTCACGTGAAGACCATTGATATGGATTATCTTCAGAAGAATGCCCAATACTTTGGAGAGGCTCTTCGCATGTGTGAGAAGCTTGGTATTATTAGTTTGATGCAGTTCAACAAGGACTTTGATGCAGAACTTTTGGTTGTGTTCTATGCTACCGTTCATCTTGGGGATGACGAAGACCGAACTCTCACTTGGATGACTAACAATCATCAATTGTCTGCTACGTGGAAGGATTTCATGGATGTGCTTGAGTTTGAGGATAAGGGACTCCATACCCCAGTTGGCTTTCGTCCCCACCGGGCAACAACCTCTACTCACAAGAACCAGCTTTGGCCCTACTCCACGAAGAAGATCTCCACCATAGGCAAGTCCACCTATGTGCTTGAACCATCCCTTGACATCATGCATCGTGTCTTCAGGCATACTCTCTTTCCTCGAGTGGGTAACTTGGATCAGGTTCACTCCTTCCTCGTGGATATGGTCCTCTATTGTCAGAACATGAGGTTTGAGTCCGAGTGTGAGCCACTAGATGTCTCTCATGTCATGTGGTTGGAGCTTCTCTCTGCTATCTCTCAGCGTAAATGTCATATTTATGGCCCCTATCTGATGCATCTAATTGAGAGGACTTGGGAGAATACTTACCCTGCACTCCTGTTTGAGTCTGGTGACCTGGTGCCTCATGAGGTGGTGCAACTTCGCCAGAAGAACAAGTGGTCTACTCATGCTGCTCCTGAGGTGGATCTTCTTGAGGATGAGTCTAATGAGGATTACGAGGATGACGATGTTGACTTTGTAGTTGGGGGCACGACTGCATCTAGTTCTGTGATTCCTCCAGTTCATCCATCTTGGGCTAAGAAGCTCAAGGAGTCGATGAAGAAGTTGTTTTGCTTACAGACTAAGGGTTAGTATAGGGCCCACGTTGCTGAGAAGGAAGCTAAGAGTCGGCACAAAGCCCTTGGCCGACACGTGGGTTTGGAGGTTCCCGGTGGTTCTGAGGATTCTATCACATATGAGGAGGTTTGGGTTTCTAGGCACTTCAAGTGGGATGCTGATGTTGTTATGCCTGGATCTTATGCTTTGCCCGACACCACTTCCTACAGTCCATAGTCTGCAGAATATTGAGGACGGTTCCTTGAGCTACTACCACCTGGATCGTCTTACTCATCTCTACACTTTTTGGTGTCTCAATGCCAAAGGGGAGAGAATGCACAAATTTGCATTTGCCAAGTCACGAGTGTGTTCTTTTTTAGTTGCCTGCTATCCTTGCTCGTAAACTCTTCTCTCATTCGCTTTGGTTTGTGTTATGGGTGTGAGACTCCGTAATATGGTGTGAGACATATGATACCCTTTCATTATCCCTTGTCATATGTTGTGAGTTGTGCTTATATTGTGCTATATGTTTACTCTCACATGTCATTTCTTGCAGGTTATATTCTAGTTTTGCAAGTAGTTTCTGTCTATAAAATATAGGGGGGTGTTGATCCTTGTATGTGCTCTTTGCATTCCAAAATCATATCCAAATAGGGCATACATCAAGGGGGGCCCCGTCTATACTTTAAATAGTGGGGTCTTGCTTACTTTCTTATGATACTTATTTGTGCAAATCCCTAGTTGTCATCAATCCACCAAAAAGGGGGAGATTGTAAGAGCATACTTTTACCCCTGTAGTTTTGGTGATTGATGACAATGTATTTGCGGACTAATCGTGTGTGCTAAGCCTTTCAGATAACTTCATCATCTAACACAAGACGATTCAAGCCCCTCGATGGATAAAGTAAAGACGGGTTCTGTCATATGTTTCTTTCTCGGTGGAGTTGAGTCGTAGGTAAACCGTACTATCAAGAGGGGGTCCGTATTGGCAAGGTTTGGGTGGAATCATCATGTACACGATCTTGTGCACCCACTCTTTTCCCCGTTTCAATGGTGCTTCCCTTCTTGCGTTGTTGTGTGTTGGAAAGTGTTAAGCGGTAGTACCGCTCATATGAGCGGTAGTACCGCTCAAGGGCGGTAATACCGGCCTGAACTACCGGCTACCCTTCTGTTCCTATTTCTTAGGCACAAGGGTTGTGCGGTAGTTGGGCAGTAGTACCGTCATGTACTACCGTCTATGGTTCTGTTGGGTAGAATTGTAGCGCGATAGTAGAGTGGTAGTATCAAGCGGTAGTGTCGCCCGTGAGCGGTAGTACCGCTCGCTACTACCGGCTACTCTTCTGATCCACAATTCCCCCTAGTCTACCCGAGCGGTAGTAGGGTGAGGTACTACCGCTGCCAAGCGGTACTACCGCTCCTACGAGCGATAGTACCGCTCCAGCAGTACTACCCTCCTCGTGCATTCGCTCTAGGCAGCTTCCTCAGCCACCCCAGCGGTAGTACCGCTCCTAGGAGCGGTAGTATCGCTCGTGCGTGAGCTGAGTGGGGGTAACGGTTGGAATTGTTCCCCACTATATAAAGGGGGTATTCTTCTCCAAGAAGACCACCTCTTCCTACCCTAAGCTCCATTGTTGCTCCAAGATCCATTTTCACCCGATCTCTCTTCCTAGCCAACAAAACTTGTTGATACTCTATGGTTTGGTTGAGAGGGCCCCGATCTACACTTCCACCAAGAGAAATTTGATTCCTCCCACCAATCCCTTGCGGATCTTGTTACTATTGGGTGTTTGAGCACCCTAGATGGTTGAGGTCACCTCAGAGCCACAATCCATTGTGGTGAAGCTCCGTGGTGTTGTTGGGAGCCTCCAATTAAGTTGTTGAGATTGCCCCAACCTTGTTTGTAAAGGTTTGATTGCCGCCTTCAAGTGCACTAATAGTGGAATCACATCATTTGGCATTGTGTGAGGGCGTGAGGAGAATACGATGGCCCTAGTGGCATCTTGGGGAGCATTGTGCCTCCACACCGCTCCAACTGACACGTACTTTCCCTCAAAGGGAAGGAACTTCGGTAACACATCCTCGTCTCCAACAGTTCCACTTGTGGTTATTTCTCACCTCTACTTTTTGCAAGTTTATATCTTGTTGTTGTTGTGAAAGCACATTTGCTCCCCTGATGGTTTTGGTAATTTATAACAACATATATGTCATTGAACTAATGCTTCCATCAAGTATGTTTTAGGAAAAGTTCAACGATGGGTTAGCAAAGAGATTGTGGAAATACCCCAAGATGCAAGGAAATGAATTGGCAAAGCTTCAAGCAAGAGGACTCTACATTTTATATTTGTGAGAAATCACTTTGAGTCCATAGGAAAGCCAATACTATTAAAAGGGGGTAAAGTTTTGTTGGTGAACAAAAGGCTCATACGTGCACAAGTGATAGTCACCAAAGACACCCACAAACTCTCCCACCAAAGTCAGTCCTAAGCCAAACACTCAAAATAAGTGCAACCAACATTCCACATTCGGTGCCACCGATTCCAAACCCTAGAAGGACTCAGCCAAACCCTAACCCTTCGGTACATCCGATACTTCTTTCGGTGCCACCGAGTTGGGCTGCCAACTTTCTGTTATGCAAGTTCATAGTTTCGGTACCTCCGAGATTGTTGAATCGGCGTCACCGAGAATGGGCATTCTGACCGTTGGTCACCTTATCAGTGCAACCGAGATTCCTATATCTGTCCCTCCAAGATTCAAAAGTTGCCACCTTTTGGTCACTTCGGTACCACCGAGATTAACACATTGATAACCCACAAGTATAGGGGATCGCAACAGTTTTCGAGGGTAGAGTATTCAACCCAAATTTATTGATTCGACACAAGGGGAGCCAAAGAATATTCTCGAGTATTAGCAGGTGAGTTGTCAATTCAACCACACCTGAAAGACTTAATATCTATAGCAAAGTATTCAATAGCAAAGTGATATGGTAGTAACGGTAACTGTGGCAAAGTGATAGTAGCAGTTTTGTAGTGTTTGTAACAGCACCAACGGAAAAGTAACATAGCAAAGATCAATATATGAAAAGCTCGTAGGCAAGGGATCAGTGATGGATAATTATGTCGGATGGCATTCATCATGCAACAGTTATAACATAGGTTGACACAGAACTAGCTCCAATTCATCAATGTAATGTAGGCATGTATTCCATATATAGTCATACATGCTTATGGAAAAGAACTTGCATGACATCTTTTGTCCTACCTGTTGGGGAACGTCGCATGGGAAACAAAAATTTTCCTACGCACACGCAAACCTATCCATGGTGATGAGCATCTACGAGAGGGAGAGTGGATCTACGTACCCTTGTAGATCGCTAAGCGAGAAGCGTTAAGAAACGCGGTTGGTGTAGTCGAACATCTTCGCGATCCAAATCGCCGAGCGTCCCGCGATCTCATCACGATCCGTCCCGCGATCCAATCACGATCCGTCCCGTGAACTCATCACGATCCGTCCCGCGATCTCATCACGATCCGTCTCACGATCTTGATCACGATCTGTCCTACGAACTCATCACGATCCGTTCCGCGATCTCATCACGAACCGTCTCGCGATCTCGATCACGGTCCTTCCGATCTAGCGCCGAACGGACGGCACCTCCGCGTTCAGCACACGTGCAGCTTGATGACGATCTCCACCATCTTGATCCAGCAAGAGGAGGTGGAGAGGAGAGAGAGTTCACCGGCAGCGTGACGGCGCTCCGGTGATGGTGGTGGAGTGATTCCGGCAGGGCTTCGCCTAAGCGCTGCGGAAAACCGATCTAGAGGAGAAACTGTGCACCGGTGAAACGGGTAGCACGTGGCCGGAAATTCTGTCCAAAAACCACCCAATCCACTAGTATATATAGGAGGAGAGGAGAGGAGAGGCAGCCAAGGCCTTTGGGTCGGCCTAAATAGGAGGTGGGAAGAAATCCTACTTCACCTCCAATCCTAGTTGGAGTAGGATTGCCTCCTATTGGCTGATTTTCCACTTTTTGCTTTAGGACTTTCTCTCCTGCGCCATGGGCCTTTGTGGCTGTTTTCCCAGCCCAATAAGGGCTGGTTATTATTCTCCCACAGCCCATGGACCTCTTGGGGTCGAAGTACCCCTCCCGGAGGTCCTCCGGTACACTACCGGCACTCCCGGTACAATACCGATACTCCCGGTACACTACCGATGAGCCCGAAACTTTTCCGGAAACCAAACTGGGACTTCCTATATATGAATCTTTACCTCCGGACCATTCCGGAGCTCCTCGTGACATCCGGGATCTCATCCGGGACTCCGAACAACCTTCGGTCACCACCATACATAACTCTACACTACCGAAACGTCACCGAACCTTAAGTGTGCAGACCCTGCGGGTTCGAGAACTATGTAGACATGACCGAGACACCTCTACGGTCAATAACCAATGGCGGGACCTGGACGTCCACATTGGTTCCTACATATTCTACGAAGATCTTTATCGGTCGAACCTCTATGTCAAGGATTCAGTTAATCCCGTATATCGTTCCCTTTGTTCTTCGGTATGTTACTTGCCCGAGATTCGATCGTCGGTATCTCCATACCTAGTTCAACCTCGTTACCGGCAAGTCTCTTTACTCGTTCCGTAATACAAGATCCCGCAACTAACAATTAATCACATTGCTTGCAAGGCTTATTGTGATGTTGCATTACCGAGTGGGCCCCGAGATACCTCTCCGTTACACGGAGTAACAAATCCCAGTCTCGATCCATGCCAACTCAACAAACACCATCGGAGATACCTGTAGAGCACCTTTATAGTCACCCAGTTACGTTGCGACGTTTGATACACACAAGGCACTCCTCCGATATCCGTGAGTTGCATGATCTCATGGTCATAGGAACATATACTTGACATGCAGAAAACAGTAGCAATAAACTGAAACGATCATATGCTATGTTTGTAGTTTGGGTCTTATCCATCACATCATTCTCCTAATGATGTGATCCCGTTATCAAATGACATCTCATGTCCATGGCTAGGAAACCTTAACCATCCTTTGATCAACGAGCTAGTCTACTAGAGGCATACTAGGGACATGGTGTTGTCTATGTATCCACACATGTATCTGAGTTTCCGATCAATACAATTATAGCATGGATAATAAACGATTATCACGAACAAGGAAATATGATAATAACTAATCTATTATTGCCTCTAGGGCATATTTCCAACAGTCTCCCACTTGCACTAGAGTCAATAATCTAGTTCACATCACCATGTGATTCGCATTGTTATGAATCTAACACCCAATGAGTTTTGGGGCTCGATCATGCTTTGCATGTGAGAGAGGTCTTATAGTCAACGGGTCTGCGATATTCAGATCCGTGTGTACTTTGCAAATCTCTATGTCAAACCGTAATCACTGCTACCACACTCCACTTGGTACTATTTCCAAATGGCTGCTCCACTATATGTATCCAGATTGCTACTACTAGTCATCCGGATAGGTGTTAAAGCTTGTATCGACGTAACTCTTTACGACGAACTCTTTATCACCTCCATAATCAAGAAACATTTCCTTAGTCCTCTGGTTACTAAGGATAATTCCGACCGCTGTCCAGTGATCCACTCCTGGACCACTCTTGTACCCCTTGACAGACTCGTGGCAAGGCACACATAGGTGCGGTACACAGCATGGCATAATATAGAGCCTATGGCTAAGGCATAGGGGACGACATTCATCCTTTCTCTTTCTTCTGCCGTTGTCGAGCTTTGAGTCTCACTCAACTTCACACCTTACAAATCAGACGAGAACTATTTCTCTGGCTGATCCATTTTGAACTCTTTCAAAATCTTGTCAAGGTATGCACTCATTGAAAGTCTCATCAAGCATCTTGATCTATCTCTATAGATTTTGATGCTCAACAATTAGGTAGCTTTATCCAGGTCTTCCTTAGAAAAACACTTTTCAAACAACCTTTTATGCCTTCCAGAAATTCTACATTATTTCCGATCAACAATATGTCAACCACATATACTTATCAGAAACTCTATAGTGCTCCCACTCACTTTATTGCAAATACAAGTTTCTCGTAAACTTTGTATAAACATCAAAAACTTTGATCACCTCATCAAAGTGTATATTCCAACTCCGAGATGCTTGCTTCAGTCCATGGAAGGATCACCAAAGCTTGCACACCTTTTAGCATCCTTAGGACTGACAAAACCTTCTGGTTGTATCACATACAACCTTTCCTCAAGTAAACCGTTAAGGAAATGATGTTTTGACATCCATCTGTCAGATTTCATAATTGAAAACGCAGCAACTGCTAACATAATTCCAACAGACTTTAGCACCACTACGAGTGAGAAAATCTCATCGTAGTCAACTCCTTGAACTTGTCACAAACAACTTTGCAACAAGTCGAGCTTTACAAATGGTGATATTTACCATCAGCGTCTGTCTTCATTTTTAAAGATCCATTTGTACTCAACGACCTGCCGTCCAACGAGCAAGTCTACCAAAGTCTATACTTGGTTTTCATACATGGATCCTATCTCGGATTTCATGGTCTCATCCATTTGTCGGAATCCGGGCCCATCATCGCTTCTCCATAGCTCGTAGGTTCATCGCTGTCCAACAACATGACCTTTAAGACAGGGTTGTTGTACCACTCAAGAGCAGTACACGTCCTTGTCGACCTACGAGGTTCGATAGTAACTTGATCCGAAGCTTCATGATCATCATCATTAACTTCTTTCTTCAACTAACATAGGCTTCACAGAAACAACTTTCTGCGCTGCGCTACTCTGATTGAAACAAGGTTCAATAACCTCATCAAGTTCTATCTTCCTCCCACTCAATTCTTTCGAGGGAAACCTTTTCTCAGGAAAGGATCCATTCCAGCAACAAACACTTTGCACTCGGATCTGAGATAGAAGGTATACCCAACTGTTCTTGGCGTATTCTATGAAGATGCATTTGTCCGCTTTGGGTTTGAGCTCATTAGGTGAAAACATTTTCCACACAAGCTTCGCAGCCCCAAACATCAAGAAATGACAGCTTTAGGTTTCTATCAAACCATAATTCACACGGTGTCATCTCAACGGATTTAGATGGTGCCCTATTTTAAAGTGAATGCGGTTGTCTCTAATGCATAACCCTAAAACGATAGTATTAAAACGATAAGAGACATCATAGTATGTGCTATATCAAATAAGGCATGACTACGACGTTCGGACACACCATCACACTATGGTGTTCCAGGTGGCGTGAGTTGTGAAACAACTTTCACATTGTCTAAATTTGTATGCCAAACTCGTAACCCAGATATTCACCTCCACGATCATATCGCAGAAATTTTTATCTTCTTGTCACGATGATCTTTAAACTTCACTCTGAACTTTGCTTTGAACCTTTCAAACAATTCAGACTTGTGTTTCATTAAGTAAATATACACTATATCTTCTCAAATCATCAGTGAAGGTAAGAAAACAATGATATTCACTGCAAGCTATAAACACTCATTGGATCGTATACATCAACATGCATTGTTTCCAATAAGTCAATTGCCCATTTCATCAAGCCAGAAAACGGGGTTTAGTCATCTTACCAAAAGGCATGGTCCGCATGTCTCAACCGATTCAAAATCGAATGAGTCCAAAGATCCATCAACATGGAGTTTCTTCATGCGCTTTATACCAATATGACATTTAGCGGCAGTGCCACAAGTATGTGGTACTATCATTATTAACTTTGCATCTTTTGGCATCATTGTTATGAACATGTGTATTACTATGATCAAGATTCAATGAACCACACTTACTAGGTGCATGACCATTGAAGGTATTTATTCATGTAAGCAGAATAACCATTATTCTCTAACTTGAATGAATAACCGTGTTGCAATAAACATGATCTAATCACGTTCATGCTTCAATGCAAAACACCAAATAAAATTTAGGTTCGTCACTAATCCCGAAGGTAGAGAGAGCGTGCGATGTTTGATCATATCAACCTTGGAAACATTTCCAACACACATCGTCACCTCACACTTAGCTAGTTCTCCATTTATTCCGTAGCTTTTATTTCGAGCAACCGAACCGGTATCCAATACCCAGGTGCTACTAGGAGTACTAGCAAGGTACACATCAATAACATGCATATCAAATATACTTCTGTCGACTTAGCCAGCCTTCTTATCTACCATGTATCCAGGGTTGTTCCGCTTCAGTGACCGTTCTCCTCATAATGGAAGCACTCAGTCTCGGGTTTAGGTTCAACTTTGGGCTGCTTCACTGGAGCAGCAACTGACTTGCCATCCATGAAGTTTCCCTACTTGCCCTTGCCCTTCTCGAAACTAGTGGTTTTTACTAACCATCAACACTTTGATGCTCCTTTTTGACTTCTACCTTCGCGGTGTCAAAACATCGCGAGAAGCTCAGGAATCATTTCTATCCCTGGCAATTTATAGTTCATCACCAAGTTCTAGTAGCTTAGTGATAGTGACTTGGAGAACTATATCAATCACTATCTTATCTGGAAGATCAACTCCCACTCGATTCAAGCGATTGTGGCACCTAGACAATCTAAGCACATGCTCAACTATTGAGCTATTCTCTTTCGTCTTGCAAGCAAAGAATCTTTGTTTGAGATCTCATATCTCATAACACGGGCACGAGCCTGAGATCACAATCTCAGCTCTTAGAACATCTCGTATGTTCCGTGACGTTCAAAACGTCTTGGAGCCTCAATTCTAAGTCGTAATGCATGACGCACTAAACTATCAAGTAGTCATCAGAACGTGCCTGTCAGATGTTCACAACATCTACAGACGACGCTAGAGGGGGTGGCGTACCGAACGGTGCATTAAGGACATAAGCCTTCTGTGCAGCAATGAGGACAATCCTCATATCACGGACCCAGTCCGCAATATTGCTACCATCATCTTTCAACTCTATTTCTCTAGGAACATATAAAAACACACGGGAGCTACAGTGCGAGCTAGTAATCTACAACATAATTTGCAAAGACACTACTGACTATGTTCATGATAATGAGTTCAATTAATCATATTACTTAAGAACTCCCACTCAAATTGACATCCCTCAGGTCATCTGAGTGTCACATGATCCAAATTCACCAACTCGAGTCCGATCATCACGTGAGTTGAGGTGGCTTCAATGGTGAACATCATTATGTTGATCATATCTACTATATGACTCATGCTCGACCTTTCGGTCTCTTGTGTTCCGAGGCCATGTCTGTACATGCTAGGCTCGTCAAGTTTAACCCGAGTGTTCCGCATGTGCAAATCTGTCTTGCACCCGTTGTATGTGAACGTAGAGTCTATCACACCCGATCATCACGTGGTGTCTCAACACGACGAACTTTCGCAACGGTGCACACTTGGGGAGAACACAATTTATCTTGAAATTAAGTGAGGGATCACCTTATAATGCTACCGTCGTCCTAAGCAAAACAAGGTGCATAAAAGGATTAACATCTCATGCAATTCATAAGTGACATGATATGGCCATCAACTTGTGTTTAAGATCTCCATCTTCGAAACACCGGCATGATCTCCATCATCACCGGCACGACACCATGATCTCCATCAACGTGTCGCCATCGGGGTTGTCACGCCCTGCATGCTTCTACTACTATTGCTACCGTAGCGATAAAGTAAAGCATTACATAGCGCTTTAATGATTGACACGCAGGTCATACAATAATTAAAGACAACCCTATGGCTCCTGCCGGTTGCCGTAATCACCGACATGCAAGTCGTGATAATCTATACATCACATGATCATCTCATACATCACATATATCTCATCATGTAATTGGCCATATCATATCACAACATACCCTGCAAAAACAAGTTAGACGTCCTCTAATTGTTGTTGCATGTTTTACGTGGCTGCTACGGGTATCTAGCAAGAACAATTCTCACCTACGCAAAACCACAACGGTGATACACTAGTTTGCTTTTCAACCTTCTCAAGGACCGCCTTTGTCGGATCCGATCCAACTAGAGTAAGAGAAACTGTCACCCGCAAGCCAGCTAAGCAACAAGTTGCATCGCAGGAACCGGTCTCTCGTAAGCGTACGAGTAATGTTGGTCCGGGCCGCTTCATCTCACAATACCGCTGAACCAAAATCCGACCAAGGGAGGAAGCAATCTAAGCATCAACGCCCACAAACCTTTTGTGTTCTACTCGAGATCTCATCGAACCATCAACCTAGCTCTGATACCACTGTTGGGGAACGTCGCATGGGAAACAAAAATTTTCCTACGCACACGCAAACCTATCCATGGTGATGAGCATCTACGAGAGGGAGAGTGGATCTACGTACCCTTGTAGATCGCTAAGCGGGAAGCGTTAAGAAACGCGGTTGGTGTAGTCGAACATCTTCGCGATCCAAATCGCCGAGCGTCCCGCGATCTCATCACGATCCGTCCCGCGATCCAATCACGATCCGTCCCGTGAACTCATCACGATCCGTCCCGCGATCTCATCACGATCCGTCTCACGATCTTGATCACGATCTGTCCTACGAACTCATCACGATCCGTTCCGCGATCTCATCACGAACCGTCTCGCGATCTCGATCACGGTCCTTCCGATCTAGCGCCGAACGGACGGCACCTCCGCGTTCAGCACACGTGCAGCTTGATGACGATCTCCACCATCTTGATCCAGCAAGAGGAGGTGGAGAGGAGAGAGAGTTCACCGGCAGCGTGACGGCGCTCCGGTGATGGTGGTGGAGTGATTCCGGCAGGGCTTCGCCTAAGCGCTGCGGAAAACCGATCTAGAGGAGAAACTGTGCACCGGTGAAACGGGTAGCACGTGGCCGGAAATTCTGTCCAAAAACCACCCAATCCACTAGTATATATAGGAGGAGAGGAGAGGAGAGGCAGCCAAGGCCTTTGGGTCGGCCGAAATAGGAGGTGGGAAGAAATCCTACTTCACCTCCAATCCTAGTTGGAGTAGGATTGCCTCCTATTGGCTGATTTTCCACTTTTTGCTTTAGGACTTTCTCTCCTGCGCCATGGGCCTTTGTGGCTGTTTTCCCAGCCCAATAAGGGCTGGTTATTATTCTCCCACAGCCCATGGACCTCTTGGGGTCGAAGTACCCCTCCCGGAGGTCCTCCGGTACACTACCGGCACTCCCGGTACAATACCGATACTCCCGGTACACTACCGATGAGCCCGAAACTTTTCCGGAAACCAAACTGGGACTTCCTATATATGAATCTTTACCTCCGGACCATTCCGGAGCTCCTCGTGACATCCGGGATCTCATCCGGGACTCCGAACAACCTTCGGTCACCACCATACATAACTCTACACTACCGAAACGTCACCGAACCTTAAGTGTGCAGACCCTGCGGGTTCGAGAACTATGTAGACATGACCGAGACACCTCTACGGTCAATAACCAATGGCGGGACCTGGACGTCCACATTGGTTCCTACATATTCTACGAAGATCTTTATCGGTCGAACCTCTATGTCAAGGATTCAGTTAATCCCGTATATCGTTCCCTTTGTTCTTCGGTATGTTACTTGCCCGAGATTCGATCGTCGGTATCTCCATACCTAGTTCAACCTCGTTACCGGCAAGTCTCTTTACTCGTTCCGTAATACAAGATCCCGCAACTAACAATTAGTCACATTGCTTGCAAGGCTTATTGTGATGTTGCATTACCGAGTGGGCCCCGAGATACCTCTCCGTTACACGGAGTAACAAATCCCAGTCTCGATCCATGCCAACTCAACAAACACCATCGGAGATACCTGTAGAGCACCTTTATAGTCACCCAGTTACGTTGCGACGTTTGATACACACAAGGCACTCCTCCGATATCCGTGAGTTGCATGATCTCATGGTCATAGGAACATATACTTGACATGCAGAAAACAGTAGCAATAAACTGAAACGATCATATGCTATGTTTGTAGTTTGGGTCTTATCCATCACATCATTCTCCTAATGATGTGATCCCGTTATCAAATGACATCTCATGTCCATGGCTAGGAAACCTTAACCATCCTTTGATCAACGAGCTAGTCTACTAGAGGCATACTAGGGACATGGTGTTGTCTATGTATCCACACATGTATCTGAGTTTCCGATCAATACAATTATAGCATGGATAATAAACGATTATCACGAACAAGGAAATATGATAATAACTAATCTATTATTGCCTCTAGGGCATATTTCCAACACTACCCTCCCGTGGCAGCGGGGTCCTATTGGAAACTAAGGGATATTAAGGCCTCCTTTTAATATAGAACCAGACCAAAGCATTAGCACTTAGTGAATACATGACCTCCTCAAACTACGGTAATCACCGGAAAGAATCCCAGTTATTGTCACCCTGGGGGATGCGGATCATAACTCGTAATAGGTGTCTACAACTTGCAAGATAGGATCAAGAACACACATATATTCTTGAAAACATAATAGGTTCAGATCTGAAATCATGGCACTCGTGCCCTAGTGACAAGCATTAAGCATAGCAAAGTCATAGCAACATCAATCTCAGAACATAGTGGATACTAGGGATCAAACCCTAACAAAACTACCTTGATTACATGATAAATCTCATCCAACCCATCACCGTCCAGCAAGCCTATGATGAGATTACTCACGAACGGTGGAGAGCATCATGGAATTGGTGATGAAGGATGGTTGGTGATGACGAAGGCGTCAATTTCCCCTCTCCGGAGCCCACAACGGACTCCAGATCTGGTCTCCCGAGGAAGAACGGGAGGTGGTGGCGGCTCCGTATCGTGAAACACGATGAACTCCTCTTCTTGATTTTTTTTCTCCCCAAATAGGAATATGTAGAAGTGGAAACGAGGCGGAGGAGCAGCAGGGGGCCCACAAGCCTGCTCAGCACGCCCTAGGGGTGGGCGCGCCCACCAGGCTTGTGGCCAGGTGGTGGGCCCCTTCAGTTGATTCTTTCGCCAATATTTTTTATTAATTCCAAAAATATTCTCCGTAAATTTTCATGTCAATCTAAGAACTTTTATTTCTGCACAAAAATAACACCAAGGCAATTCTGCTGAAAACAGCGTCAATCCGGGTTAGTTCCATTCAAATCATGCAAATTAGAGTCCAAAACAAGGGCAAAAGAGTTTGGAAAAGTAGATACGTTGGAGACGTATCAACTCCCCCAAGCTTAAACCTTTGCTTGTCCTCAAGAAATTCAGTTGATAAATTGAAAGTGATAAAGAAAAAAAATTACAAACTCTGTTTGATCTTGCTGTTGTAAATATGTCTAACTTACGTTCAGATTTTTAGCAAGCATTATAGACTAACCACATTCACAATAACATTTAGGTCTCACATTTACTCATATCAATGGCATAATCAACTAGGGAGCAATAATAATAAGTCTCGGATGACAACAATTCTATCAAAACAATCATGATACAATATGACATAATGGTATCTCGCTAGCCCTTTCTGAGACCGCAAAACATAAATGAAGAGCACCTCTGGAGAACAAGGACTGACTAAACATTGTAATTCATGGTGAGAGAGATCCAGTCATGCTCATACTCAATATCAATTAATAGCAAGGCATACAAATGACGATGGCGCTCTCTAACTGGTGCTTTTTTATAAGAGGATGATGACTCAACAATAAAGTAAATGGAAAGACCCTTCGTAGAGGGAAGCATTGATTTGCAGAGGTGCCAGAGCTCGAGCTTTTTAAAACAGAGATAAGTAATGATTTTTGGAGCGATATGCTTTGATTGCTCACATAACGACCAAGAGGTTTTCAATATCTTCCATGCTAGATACATTATAGGCGGTTCCCAAATAGAATGGTAAAGTTTTTACTCCCCCTCCACCAATCAATCACACTCCACGACAGGCCAAATTCACAGGTACCGTCCATACGAACACAGTGTTGGGGGCAGTTTTGTTTAATTATAATTTGCTTTTTATATCGAGCATGGGACTGTGCATCCCGTTTACCAGCCACTTTCTCATGAATGATGGTGAATCAACACATATCGTGAGAATAACCCACCTAGCATGGAAGATACTGACAGCCCCCAGTTGCCACATGAGCGATTTGGGCATACAAAACAGAATATTTATTTGAAGGTTTAAAGTTTAGCACATGCAAATTTACTTAGAACGGTAGGTAAATACCGCATATAGGTAGATATGGTGGACTCATATGGAACAACTTTGGGTTTATTGAGATGGATGCACAAGCAGTATTCCCGCTTAGTATAGGTGAAGGCTATTAAAAGAGTAGGGAGCGACCAACTAGAGAGCGACACATTCATCAACATGCTTTGAGATTAACCAACATTGAATGCAAGCATGAGTAGTATATAATTCACCATGAACATAAATATCGTGGAGGCTATGTTGATTTGTTTCAACAACATGCGTGAACATGTGCCAAGTCAAGCCACTTGAATCATTCAGAGGAGGATACCATACTACATCACAACCATTTAAATGTGCATGTTGGCACTCAAGACGAACCATTATCCACTCTTAGCTAATTAAGCATGGCATGAATAACTATAATCTCTAATTGTCATTGAAAACACATTCAGCCCATAATGTACTGAATTCGGAACGATGAGCTAATCATATTTACAAAAGCAAGACAGGTCGAGTTCGTACCAGCTTTTCTCCATCTCAATCTTTTCATCAAATATCTTCATTATTGCCTTTCACTTGCACGACCGAACGATGTGAATAATAATAAGAGTGCGCGTGCATTGGACTAAACTGGAATCTGCAAATAATAAACCAAAAGAGAAGACAAGGCAATATGGGCTCTTTGTAAGATAAACAATAATGCATATGAGAGCCACTCAACATGTTATCATGGTCTTCTCCTTATGACCCAAAGAAAAGAAAGGAAAATTATTTACACGGGAAAGCTCCCAACAAGCAAAAGAAGAATGAGAAATATTTTTGGGTTTTCTATTTAATGTTACAACTAAGCAACTAGGAAATAAAGCTAGAACTAATTTTTTTGTATTTTCCTCAAAGTTAATTCAACACACAAGAAGAAAGCAAAACAAGAAATAAACTACCATGGATAGTATAATGAAAAAGTATGAACACCGACAACTGGAATGAGTGTGTGAACATGAATGTAAGTCAGCGAGAAATACGTACTCCCCAAGCTTAGGCTTTTGGCCTAAGTTGGTCTAGGGCCATGGCTGGCCCGGATAATATCCGAAGTCAAAGTTGGGGTTGTACTGGGCTGTGGCGACTACCGCCTGAACTACTGCAGCATGAAGGCGAGTGGTTTGTACATTTTGCTCGTACTCGTTTTCTTCCTCTCTGGTTATAAAATATCTTTGCTTTTCCTGAGTTAAAGAAGGCACGAGCAGGAAGGCTAACAGGGACAACACGTTGTCTGTCAAAAATTAGTCGGTACTGGAGGGATTGTTCATTTCTTTCAAGAAACTGGTAGCGCACCAAAGCCTCATAATCAAGAAAAGCAAGGGGTAACTCAATATCATTCCCTCTTATGGGTACCCCAAGATACTTAGCTACACGGGTGGCATAAATTCCACCAAAGAAATCTCCATCCTTAGCATTATGATGTAACCTCCTAGCAATAATAGCCCCCAAGTTATATCGTCTATCTACCATTACAACACTCTTAAGAATGCTCAGATCAGGCGCGCAAAGGTGACTATGCTCATGTTTACTGTTAATACATCTACCTATGAAGAGAGCAAAATAATGTATAGTCAGAAAATGAATGCTTCCCAAGGTGGCTTGTGTAATGATTCTAGTTTCTCCCACCGTGATGCTATCAAGGAAATCATTATATTCATTTTTATGGGGATCTCTATGACTATCCCATTGTGGAATTTTGCATGCATCATTAAAATCTTCTAGGTCCATGGTATAGGTCTTATCATAAAGATCAAATAGAACAGAATGAGAATTATGCCTACATGAAAATTCAAACCTCGGCACAAAAGAATCAATGAGTTGATAATATTGCTTGCATCGATCTGAAATGAAATCCTCAAGGCCAGCATTCCTTATGTACGCATAAAACTCTTCCTTAAATCCGGCGTTGTCCATGAGTTGATTTGATGGCCATTCACAAGGCAGTACCCGAGCTTCCCTTGGTGGTTCAAAATTGGGCTCACATAACGTGAGTATCGGGGCTTTCTTGCTCGAGGAACCACCTTGGTACATTCCCCTAAACATCTTTCTTTCTCTGAAAAATTTCTGAAATTTTTAGTGAACGAAAAATGAAGGTGAACAAAACTCAACAAAACTCATAGCAACTACTCCCTCAAGTGCCTAGAGACTATATCATGCATCAAAACTACTTGGGACCATATAAATTTGACATGAAAGCTCAAAAACACAGTCACCACGATAGCAAAAATCTGCAATATATAAGGCACTAGAACATAAACTAATTGGACCATTGGAGGAGTCACATATCGATGGGCAATCCCCTAAAACAGTTTTGCGAATGGAGCTTTGAGCAAGGAGATCGAAAATAGCAGCAAAATGAGCTAGAACACGGGTTTGAGCAATGGTGGGATTTTTTCTGGAGGAAGATGAAGTGAATGGGTGCTGGAATAAGTGGAGGAGGGCCACATGGGACCCACAAGACACCAGGGCGCGCCCACCAGGCTTGTGGACCACTGGTGCAGCCCCCTGATGCATACTCAGTGCCAAAAAAAATTAAATATTCTAGAAAAATCATACTCCATTTTCAGGACATCTGAAAAACTTTTATTTTCAGGTCACCTTTTATTGCACGGGAAACTTGGAAAACAGAAAAATAATAGCATTTTTACTTAATTTCATCTAGGTAACAAAAAGTAAAAGTTAGGTGTGGGAAGTTGTGCTTTCTAAATTCATCCATCTCATGCTCATCAAAAGGAATCCATCAATAAGGTTGATCAAGTCTTATTAACAAACTTCTTTCAAAAAACATGAAACCAAAGAATTTTCGAATAACACTAAGTTACCTCAATGGGGATATGCATTTCCCCAACAATAAGTATATCATATTTCTTCTTGACAGTAGGAAGAGGGAACTCAAAGTCTCTAATAATAATCGTTGGAATTTTTTCAATAGAGTTGATACTATGAACTTGAGGTTGTTTCTTCAGAAAGTGTACCGTATGCTCATTACCATTAATATGAAAAGTGACATTGCCCTTGTTGCAATCAATAACAGCCCCTGTAGTATTCAAAAAGGGTCTACCAAGGATGATCGACATACTGTCGTCCTCGGGAATATCAAGAATAACAAAGCCCGTCAAGATAGTAGCATTTGCAACTACGACAGGTACATCCTCAAAAATACCGATAGGTAGAGCAGTTGATTTATCAGCCATTTGCAAAGAAATCTCAGTAGGTGTCAACTTATTCAAATCAAGTCTGCAGTATAAAGAGAAAGGCATAACACTAACACCAGCTCCAAGATCACATAAAGCAGTTTTAACATAATTTCCTTTAATAGAGCATGGTATAGTAGGTACTCCGGGATCTCCAAGTTTCTTAGGTATTCCACCTTTAAAAGTATAATTAGCAAGCATGGTGGAAATCTCAGCTTTCGGTATCTTTCTTTTATTTGTCACAATATCTTTCATATACTTAGCATAAGGAGACATTTTCAAAACACCAGTCAAGCGCATACGTAAAAAGACAGGTCTAAGCATTTCAGCAAAGTGCTCAAAGTCCTCATCATCCTTTTTCTTGGATGGTTTGGGAGGAAAGGGCATGGGTTTCTGAACCCATGGTTCTCTTTCTCTACCATGTTTCCTAGCAATGAAGTCTCTTTTATCGTATCTTTTATTCTTAGATTGTGGGTTATCAAGATCCTTAGTCAATCCGAGAACTTTTATTTCTGCACAAAAATAACACCAAGGCAATTCTGCTGAAAACAGCGTCAGTCCGAGTTAGTTCCATTCAAATCATGCAAACTAGATTCCAAAACAAGGGCAAAAGAGTTTGGAAAAGTAGATACGTTGGAGATGTATCACACATTGGTGTCACTGAGTTGGTCATTTTGTGTGTAACGGTTGGATTTTTGGGGATGCCCATATATACCCCTTCACCACCACCTACTCGGAAGAGAAGCACTCGGAACCATTCCATACCTATCCTATCAATTTTCTGAGACAGGACCGCCTACCCTTGTGTTGAGGTCAAGACATTCCACTCCAACCACATGGATCTTGATTTCTAGCCTTCCCAAGTTGCTTTCCACCAATCCCATATCTTCTACCAAGCCATATTTGCGAGAGAGTGATTGTGTGTTGAGGAGTCTATCATCTTGAAGCACAAGAGCAAGGAGTTCATCGACATTACCGAGCCTATTACCTTTTGGAGGGTGGTGCCTCCTAGATTGGTTAGGTGTCGCTTGGGAGCCTCCTACTTCGTGTTGTGGAGTGAACCAAGAAGTTTGTAAGGGCAAGGAGATTGCCTACTTCATGAAGATCTACCCCGAGTAAGGCTAGTCCTCCGTGGACGTAGGCCGTCATGGTATAGTCAAGGTTGCTTCTTCGTGGAACCCTCCGTGGGTAGAGCCCTCCGTGGACTCTCATGATCGTTACCCTTCGTGGGTTGAAGACTCCATGAACGTGGATGTACGATAGTACCACCTATTGGAACCACGGGAAAAATCATTGTGTCACCAATTGTGTTTGCTTTCCTTACCCTCTCTTTACTTGCATGTGCATTGTCTTTACTTTCCGCTGCTATACTCTTAGACATGCATGTGTAGGGTGTACTTGACATACTATGAATGCTAAAATCTGCCAAGAATTAAAATTGGGAAAAGGTAGATTTTCATTTGGTTAATAGTCTAATCACCCCCCTCTAGACCTACTTTCGATCCTACAAGTGGTATCAGAGCTTTGGTCTCCATTGCATTGGTTTCACAACCTGGGATAAGTATGGCATCAAGTGAGGGAAATTATCATCGTAGAGGTCCATACTTTGATGGCACAAATTTTGCTAGTTGGAAGCACAAAATGAAAATGCACTTGCTTGGTCATAATCTTGTCGTTTGGGCTGTTGTTTGTGTTGGCTTGCAAGGTGAATTCTTTGCGGAAGGAAAGGAACCCGATCGTGAAGCGACTATGGATGAATTGAAGATATTGCAGCTCAATGCTCAAGCATGTGACATTCTCTTCAACTGCCTATGCCTCGAAGAATTCAACAAAATCACCCGTCTTGAATAAGCAAAAGAGATTTGGGATACTTTGGTTGATATGCACGAAGGAACTGAGTCCATGAGAGAATCCAAGTTAGATGTTCTTGAAGGACAGCTTGACAAGTTCAAGATGAAGGATGGTGAAGGAGTCACTAAGATGTACTCTAGGCTAGCTCTCATCACCAATGAGATTGCTGACTTATGAAGCGAAGAAATGACAGACAAATTCATCATCAAGAAGATACTTCGAGCTTTGGATGATCGATATGACACCGTTTGCACATTGATCCAAATGATGCCCAACTACAAAGATCTCAAACCAACTGAGCTGATTGGTAGAATTGCTGCTCATGAGATGTCATGGGAACGAGCCTGACAGTAGAAGGTAGGGGTACGAAAGGAGAGGGCAGAGTCCTAGCTACGGCGAGGGTGTACACACGGATGTATGAGTTCAGGCCCCTCTCGTGGAGGTAACAGACCTACGTCTCAGTGCTCGGGAGCTTATGTCATGTGGAAAGTTAAGATTACAATGGTTGCGAACCCTTGTGCCAGAGGAGAGGGGCGGCTTATATAGAGTTCGCTGCCTCTCATAAGTGTCCGGCATCTAAGGGTCCGATCGTCGGTTTAAAGTCTGTCGTTACTGGTAACGTACATAATAAATACTACTAATGACGAAGGACTAATGACCGCCCGTTGGCCTCCTGATGGTGGCTCCTGGTCTTCTGGTGTTGACTGAGAATGAGGTCTACCGAGTGACAGGCGACTGTCGAGTGATGGAAGAAGACTCCGAGTGGATTGAATGTTGAGTGACTTGAACGTCTCATGGAATCCAGTCGGAAGCTTATGCTCGATCTTCAAGTCCTCCAGTGTAGTGTCCTTAGGTAGGGTATGTAGGCCTTGCCTAGGACCCTACCCTAGGTACATATCCTCGTCATTAGCCCCCGAATGGATCGGGGTTCGAGTGGTGAAATGGGGGTATCAATGCCAATCTCTAATTAAGGCATCAAATCTTCCGAAGGATATTCGGGGCTTCAACGAAACTTGCGTCGATTGAACTCAGAGTATTGATGTCAATTTAGGATCAACATGCCAAATCTTCCGAATGATATTTGGGGCTTCAACGAAATTTGCATCGATTGAACTCTTCTCCATTCGCCCGGATCCATTTAGCCTTGAAAGTGCCCGTGTGGATGTTCAATGCCTATTTTGCTCCGAGTGAACTGAAAGCATCTTTGGAGGTGACGAGTCGGTCTGTCAGACCCGGATTTCGCGGGATACGAAAATTTGGGAAGCGCACGCGCATGCGATGATGACGCCACGATCAGGGCAAGTGGGAGCACGACGCCTTGATCTCCGTGTCGGTCATTTCGCCACGTACTGGATGCAGACTGCGGCTGGCATGCGCGATGATCTCGTGGGTCCACCAGTAAGCGAGGCACTCGGTGGGATATAAATCTCGGAGCACTGCGGTTCGCACAGTACTATTCCCCAAACTTCCTCTCTTCCTCCGCCTCCCCTGTCTCCAGCGCCTCATCTTGTTCTTCTCCGACGAGAGTCGCCACGGCGATGACGAAGAGCACCACAAAGAAGCTGGAGCGAGCTAACAAGGGGGCGACAAAGGTCAAGGGCAAGAAGCCCTCGACCACTCCGTTCACTGTGCCAGCAGGATGGATGCAGGGGGACTTTATCCCCTTCGTAGTCACCCGCGAGGACATGGAGGGTCTTATCGCCGATGGACTCGTGGCGGACGACGCCTGGAGGCTGCCGGAGGGAGAGCGCGAGCCGGAGCCGCGCGACAGGGAGCGGGTCCTCCTTCTCTCCCACGTTGAAAGAGGTTTCTCTATGCCACCCCACCCATTCTTTAGAGGATTCTTGAATTTCTTCAGCACCCAACTGCACCACCTCCCACCGAATACTGTTGCATACTTGTCAAGTATGCCTTCGTTACTTTGTGCGAGTGTTTTTTGGGCTGCTCTCCCCATTGGGGGCTGTTCAAGCACATATTTATGGTCAGATCCCAGACCGTGAAGAAAGCTCTCCCTGCTGATGGGAAGACTCATGTGCTTCAGTTGTGTGTCGGTTTAGGACTTCAGAAAAGAGCCTGTAGTTCCTTCCCTGCCATGACTTTTCCTGAGTCTGTTACAGGCTGGCAGTTGACTTGGTTCTACTGCAAAGATGCAGCATCGCCCAACATGTCGACTGGCCTTCCCCCCTATACACCTGACCGTCCAGCTGTCCCCAAGTCTCTAAGGGTGACCGAAAAGGAACATGTCCAAGTGGGAATCTTGGTTGAAGTTGTGGTGCAACTGATCCGGGGTGGAGTGACTGGCATGGATTTGTTGGAGACATTTCTCAGTCGACGTATTTAGCCGCTCCAAGCTAGAGATCACACCATGTGGAACTACGCGGGCCTTGAGGACTCGACTAGGGCGCACTCAGAAGAGGTTCCGCAGAAAATTGTCGAGTAGTAGCTTCACAACATTACTGGAGCATGCGACAACCCTTTGGGAGCCAAGAGGATCCGACCTTACTCGGCGAAAATCCGCCGAAGAATCTGGTGAGTTGAGCAGAGTCGACTGATGTACTTGTACTGTCGAGTGATATATTGACCTATGAACTGACTTCTTTACTTGAATCATACAGGAGTGGATGCACATGCACTCGCCCGTTCCTAACGGGAACCACGTTGACGATGGAGTTTTGAGTGAAGGTGGCAGCGTGGATGGTGACAGTTCAGAAGACTCCAAGGACGAGTACGAAAACTCGGACAGAAACGAGCCAGAAGTTAAGCCATCTCTCTGCACCGAACGCTACACCAAGGCTCGACAAGATCCTGCGGCTACTGAGGACAGGACTCCAGGCCCGAGCGAGAAGAACCCGAAGTGGAGCCACCCCTTCGACTGTCGAGTCGAGTGAATGATCGGCAAAGCAACCCAAGGTGACCGTGGCCAAATCTCGCAAAGCCTTGCCTCGCATGAAGTTGGCCGTGCCTGTCGTATCCACGTGAGTGTTTTGCCCTCGAATTCTTTCTATCGATTGTGACTTTGCGTTGTTTCCAACCGAGTGTTGTTTGATCCGTCAGAGCTGCTACGTCTATAACCTCACCTTCTCGAGGCAGAGGGGAAGCGATGGACTTTGACACTGCTGACGCTGCCACTTCTCATGGAGGTTAATAAGTTCTTGATTCATCTGAATGAGATTCGTCACTTGCAAAAGTTAACACTGTCGATTGATGTTGCAGAGGTCATCCAGCTGGAAGACGACAAGGAACACCTGGACACCTCACGCTGCCGCACTCGAAGAGCTTCATCAGTGCACACACTTCAGCGATCGACTGCAGAGTCTTCCCAGGGGATGGGCGACTCGACACAAATCAAAGCTGAACCTATACCTCTATCGAGTGCTCCTCCAGCTATCTTGACCATCGTGACATCAACTCCAACCGGACCTGCTCAAACTGCTTCAGCTGCCCCGGCAACTACGCCGATCTTGCCCATGATGGCTTTCTCTCTGCATCGCGTCCTGGAAGATCAGCCCGGAGCTGCGAAGGAGGCTATGATCCAGGCAGAGCAGATAATGTTGTGAACCAAAGAGGCGTACGAGGCCAACAAGCTGGCTTACGATGTCAGCGTGGCCCTCCGCACTAATGTCCGAGTAAGTTCGATTGTAAGTACATTTCCGATTGAATTCCTGTCTTTTCTTGACTGTACACCCAGTGGGTGCTTATCGTCCACTCGTAGAATGTTTGAAATTTATCCACTCGAATAGGTCAAGTCTTAGTCGAGTAGGATTTGGATCGATAGTACGCATAGTACTAGAGTCACTCGACATGTCGAGTGTATTTTTTTCTGACGAGTTACACGACGGATCGAGTGTTAACCGTCTCAGTGGGGCACTCTGAGTGCACCCATTGGGTGTAGTCCCCGAGACCGTTGTCGAGTGCTTGCATCGGCAGGGGTCTTAGAGCTTGTCGTATGCTTGATACATTTGCCCTTGGTCGCACCACTCCGCAGCTACTTTGTAGGTTCCATGGATATCATTGACAAACCATGATATGACGCTACATAAGGATAGACTGCACTTCACAGAGTGGGGAGGTGTGTGTCACTCGACGAATCGAGTGACGGATGTTTTCTGCCACTCGAGTGATTGAGAATTGGCAGATCTAGTGGGGGCACGCTAAGTGCACCCAGTGGGTGTAGTCCCCGAGACCGTTGTCGAGTGCTTGCACCGGCAGGGGTCTTAGAGTTTGTTGTATACGAGATACATTTTGCCTTTGATCACACCACTCCGAAGCTACCTTGTAGGTTTCATGGATATTATTGATAAACCATGATATGACGCTACATAAGGATAGATTGAACTTCACAGAGCAGGGAGGCGTGTCACTCGACGGGTCGAGTGACAGATGAATGTTCTGATAGGGCTGACCTTGTCGAACGTTTCAGTAACCAGTGGGGGCACGCTAAGTGCACCCATTGGGTGTAGTCCCCAAGGCTACTGCTAATCGCAGATGATAAGCAGTATTCTTGAAAACTTGAAATCGGGATTTTCGTCGTATGCGTAGTACTGGAGGCACTCGACATGTCGAGTGCATATTTTTTTCTGACGAGTTACTCGACAGGTCGAGTGTTAACCGTCTCAGTGAGGGCACTCTGAGTGCACCCACTGGGTGTAGTCCCTAAGACCGCCGTCGAGTGCTTGCACCGGAGGGGGTCTTAATAGAGACTGTTTTGAATTTGTTTACGGCACGTGGAGTGCCAGAGCCACTCGACATGTCGGGTGGACTTTTTGCTTGAATTCTTCTTCCCCTGGACATGGGCTTCATGGACATCATAGGTCAACCATTATATGACGCTGTTCCACGATAGTAAGACAGGAGTTCGACGGTTTTCATAACCTAGTCGACCGTCCTTGGTGTTATTTTCTCAATTGAATATCTTTCTTTTGTTGGTTTCAAAGGGCTTGCAAACTTGGAACGCGGTACAAGGATCTTGAGGATGAGAGGAACCGACTGCGCGTGGATCTGGAAGCCTCCAACAATGCTCTGGAGTGAGCGTGGGCTAAGCTGAAGTCTCTGGGAGGTAACTACTGTCGACTCTCTGCATTCCCATCTTCACCTTTCATGCTTTGAACCGAGTGCTCTCACTCGACCAGACGTGCGCAATGAAAATCGTCGACTCCAAGCACGACTCAACAATGTTGTTTCTTTAGATTCCATGAAGAAGGCGCTGGAGGACAAGGACAGAGCACTCGCTGACGCCCAACGGGTGGCCAAGGACAAAACCGAGACTGCAGATCGAAAGCTGGAGGCTGCCTAGAAGCTGGAGGAGGCGAACGCAAAGCTGAAGCAAGAGCGCGTCGACCTCATCAAAAGGGATGAGTAGCTAAACAAAAGGAGCAATGGCCTGGAGAGGCATTTGGGCGAATTCTCGAGGAAGATGTACATCATGCTCGATGGTGAGTGTCTCTTGTCGACTGAACTTTGTAAAATCCATGAAGATCGTATCTCACCGACTCTCCTCCCATTCTTTCTCTTCAACAGAATTCTTCCAAGACTTCGAAAAGGAGACAGAAGAGATTTAGCCCAACCTGGACCCTACCAAGTCTCCTGTCACAGACGCGGTGGCCATGGACATGCTCAGACTCAATTTCCAACTCCAGGGCACTCAGGCATATCTCGTCCGACTGAAATCCGCGATGGAGAGGATTGATAAGGAACTGTGGCCCGAGGACACTCCTCAGGTCGACCTCAACTCCATGATGGCCCGTCTGAACGACCTTCCAAGTCGAGTGCAGGCATGGAAGAAATCTATTGCTCGTTGCGGTGCCGACGTGGCGCTATCACTCGTCAGGGTCCATTGTAGAGACGTGAGGGAGGAAAAGCTGAAGGAGCTCCGAGTGGTTAACACATGGAGAACTTTATCGATGCAGCTACCAGAATCGCAGATGACATCGACTTGGACACTTTTGTCAAGCCAGCCAGCCCGTCGGATGATTGAAAAACTTGATCTTAGGAAGAAACACTTTTATTCGTCTCGGTATGCCGAGTGAAACTATATCCCTTAAAACTTCATTCAGGCCTTAGGTCTGGGCACGTTTGCTTCTTTACGAAACATTTATCCACGATTTATCCTTTGGATTTTATCCATATTTGGCTTTCAATCGTTTGTTCGACTGAGTTGGTTTTTAGGCTTAGGCGAAAACATGTTCGCAGATAAGCCCCCGAGTGTGAGGACTGCTCAACACTTGGAATATTTTTGATCCTAAGCAAAGACGGATTCGCAAATAGGCCGTCGAGTGAATAGAATACTATCCACCCAACAAGGTTTTTAACTTAGGCGAAAGCATGTTCGCAACTAAGCCCCCGAGTGTGAGGATTGCTCACCACTCGGAGTATTTTTGAACCTAAGCGAAGAAGGATTCGCAAATAGGCCATCGAGTGAATGGATTGCTATCCACCCGACAGGGTTTTTAACACGAAACATGTTCGCAACTAAGCCCCTGAGTGTGAGAATTGCTCGCCACTCAGAGTATTTTTGAACCTAAGCGAAGACGGATTCACAAATAGGCCGTCGAGTGAATGGATGTCTATCCACCCAACAGGGATTTTAACTTAGGCGAAACATGTTCGCAGCTAAGCCCCCGAGTGTGAGGATCGCTCATCACTCGGAGTTTTTTCGAACTTAGGCGAATGTCGATTCACAACTAAGACGTCGAGTGAATGGACTGCTATCCACCCGACAGGGTTTTTAACTTAGGCGAAACATGTTCGCAGCTAAGCCCCCGAGTGTGAGGATCGCTCGTCACTCAGAGTTTTTTCGAACTTAGGCAAATGTTGATTCGTAGCTAAGACGTCGAGTGAATGGACTGCTATCCACCCGACAGGGTTTTTAACTTAGGCGAAAGCATGTTTGCAGCTAAGCCCCCGAGTGTGAGGATTGCTCATCACTCGGAGTATTCCCAAGAATGAAACTGTACGATCGGAATCGACAATATATATTGCAGAAATTTGAATTGCATTGATGAAGTATTCTTATCACATCAGAAGATTCTTCTGTCTCTTAAGTATAAAAACGCCGGAGTAGATCTGCATTCCAGGCTCGTGGCTCGTCTATCCGCTTCATGAGATTGTACAGATGATAGGCTCTGTTGTTAAGCACCTTAGTGACAACGAAAGGACCTTCCCATGCAGGAGCAAGCTTGTGAGGTCAGTGTTGATTCACTCGGAGCACCAAGTCTCCCTCATGAAACGATTGACTCTTGACATTCTTCGCATGGAAGCGCCACAGATCCTGCTGATAGGCAGTAGTCCAGATTAGAGCCATCTCTCGTTCTTCCTCCAGAAGATCTACACCGTCCTGCCTGGCATGTTTAGCTTCAGCCTCAGAATACAGTTCCACTCGAGGAGAATTGTGAAACAAGTCACTCGGCAAGACAGCTTCAGCATCATAGACCAGGAAGAAAGGAGTCCGTCCAGTCGACCGATTTGGCGTAGTTCTCAGGCCCCATAACACAGACGGCAGCTCAGTTACCCAGGCACCAGCGGCATGATCCAGGTCGTGCATGAGACGAGGCTTAAGACCTTGCAAGATGAGGCCATTAGCTCGCTCGACTTGCCCATTGGTTTGCGGGTGAGCGACAGATGCATAATCTACCTAAGTGCCCTGAGATGTGCAGAAGTTTCTGAACTCTGCCGAGTCAAAGTTGGTGTCGTTATCTGTGATAATATTGTGAGGAACATCGTACCAGAAAATTATCTCTCTCATGAATGTAACCTCCGTACGGGAGTTCAATTTCTTGATGGGCTTGGCTTCTATCCACTTGGTAAACTTGTCAACTGCAACCAGCAAATGAGTGAAACCACCTTTTCCGGTCCGAAAGGGACCAACCATGTCGAGTCCCCAGACAGCAAACAGCCAGGCAAGGGGGTTGTCTTCAGTGCAGAGGCCGGCTTGTGTGACAAGTTTGCATAGAACTGGCGTCCATCACACTGATCGACGATGTCATTAGCCATCTCATTAGCCCGTGGACAAAAAAACCCAGCTCTGTACTCTTTGGCGACAATCGTCCGTGAGGACGCATGATGGCCGCAAGTTCCCGAGTGGAACTCATCCAGAATCATTCGACCTTCCTCGGGGGAAATGCAGTGCTGTGTAACGCCAGTCGCACTCTCTCTGAACAGCTAATCTCCCATCACAGTAAAAGCCTTGGACATGCGCACAATTTGTCGAGCCTCTGTTTCATCTTCAGGGAGCTCTTGTCTAAGGATATAGGCAATGTAAGGCACAATCCAATCGGGAGTAACAACCAGAATCTCCATGACCAGGTCAATCACTATAGGGACATTGACTTCTATCGGGTCAGTGGAACTCAAAGCTTGTGGGGGCTCTTCGGTGAAAGGATCTTCTTGAACCGAAGGAGTGTGCAAGTGCTCTAAGAACACACCACCAGGGACAGTCCGTCGAGTGGACCCAATCTTGGATAGCTCGTCGGCCACCTGATTTTTCGAATTTCTTCTCCAACTTTCGGACTACATTGCAGTACCTAGTCATAGCAGGGTTTCGAACATCCCACTCTTTGATCACTTGATTCACCACCAGATCAGAGTCGCCATAAACCATCATGCGCTTGATGCCGAGTGAGATAGCCATGCGTAACCCATACAAAAGTGCTTCATATTCTGCCTCATTGTTGGAGGAATCAAAGTGAATTTGCAAGACGTAGCTGAGCTTGTCGCCCCTGGGAGATATCAAGACGACACCAGCACCGGCCCCATTCAACATTTTAGAGCCGTCAAAGAACATTGTCCAATGCGTCGAGTGAACTTGGATTGGCTGTTGTTGTTCAATCCACTCGGCCATGAAATTTTCCAATGCTTAGACTTGATTGCTTTTTTGGCTTCGAAACTGATGTCAAAGTGTCCAAGCTCAATTGCCCACTTAGCCACTCGACCTGATGCGTCTCGAATATTGAAAATCTCGTACAAAGGAGCATCACTGACGACTGAAATCGAGTGGTCTTGGAAATAATGCACCACCTTCTTCGTTGATAGGTAAATACCATAAACCAGCTTCTGATAGTGTGGATATCTTTGCTTTGGGGGGGACAAAACTTTCGAGACATAATAGACTGCCCGCTGGACTTTATGAGCTTTACCCTCCTCTTACCGCTCAACAGTTAGCACTGTACTGACGACCTGATTTGTGGTCGCTATGTACAGGAGCAAGGGCTCTTTGCTGCCAGGAGCGGCAAGCACCGACTGGGTGGAGAGCAGGGCTTTGAGCTCAACAAACACTGCTTCGGCTTCGGGAGTCCACTCGAACATATCAGACTTGTTCATCAATTGATATAAAGGTAGAGCCTTCTCACCAAGACGAGAAATGAATCGACTCAATGCTGCCAAGCAACCTGTGAGCTTCTGAATGTCGTGCACTCGCACGGGAGTCTTCATTCGGGTAATGGCACTGATCTTCTCAGGGTTGACATCGATCCCCCATTCGGAAACGAGAAAACCGAGTAATTTGCTGCCAGGGACACCGAAAGTACACTTGGCCGTATTCAGCTTTATGTTGAATCTTCTCAGATTGGCGAATGTTTTGGCCAAGTCGGCCAGCAGGTCGGAACCTTTGCGGGACTTGACCACTATATCATCCATGTACGCCTCGACATTCCGAGGGATCTGGTCGAGTAAACATTTCTCAATCATGCGCATAAAAGTTGCACCGGCATTTGTGAGACCAAATGGCATAGTGATGTAGCAGAAACACCCGAATGGGGTGATGAAAGTTGTCTTTATTTCGTCCGGGCCATACAGACGGATCTGATGGTACCCAAAATAAGCATCCAGAAACGATAAACGCTCGCACCCCACAGTCGAGTCAACAATTTGATCTATGCGGGGGAGTGGAAAATGATCCTTTGGGCATCCCCGATTGAGATGTTTGAAGTCAATGCACATACGCAACGAATTATCTTTCTTTGGCACCATCACAACATTCGAGAGCCACTCGGAGTGGTAAATCTCCCGAATGAACTTGGCTTGCAAGAGACGGGCCACTTCTTCACCGATTGCCTTGCACTTCTCCGCCGTTGAATGACGCAAATGCTCCCTGACGGGTTTGGCTTTCGGATCCACTCTCAGATGATGCTTAGCCAGCTCCCTGGGAACCCTCGGCATGTCAACAGGCTTCCATGCGAAGATATCCCAGTTCTCATGGAGGAAATGGATGAGCTCGGCTTCCTATTTGCTGCCGAGTGTTGATGAGATATTCGTCGGGGCAGTAGTAGGATCCGTCGGGTGGATGTGCACCTTCTTCACTTCCCCTGCCGACTGAAATGCCGACTCGGAAGCTGGCTTCTTTGCGCAGAGAAAATCAATAGGGGCAGCGGTTTTCTTGTACTCTTCCAGCTCGACCATGTCCATCTGGTGATCGGCGATCTTGGAGCCTCGCTGGAGGCATTCTTCGGCCCGTTGTCGATTGCCGGTGGCCGTGATCACGCCCTTAGGCCCTGGCATCTTCAACTTGAGATACACGTAACATGGTCAGGCCATGAAATGTGCATACGCGGGTCGACCCAAAATGGCATGGTAGGCACTCTGGAAATCCACGACTTCAAACGCCAGCTTTTCTTTTCAGAAATTTTTGTTGTTTACGAATGTCACATCTAATGTTATCTGGCCGAGTGACTTGGCCTTCTTCCCTGGGATGACCCCGTGAAACTGCATGTTGCTTTCACTCAGTTAGGACATCAGAATGCACGTTCCTTTCAGGGTATCTACATAGAGGATATTCAGGCCGCTGCCACCATCCATGAGGACCTTTCTGAGTCGAGTGCCCCCCCCCCACCAGATCAACTACCAGAGCTTGTCGACCAAGAGTGGCCACATTAGCAGGATGGTCTATTTGGTCGAATGTGATGGCGTATTGGGACCACTTGAGGTAGGTGGGGGTAGCAGGTATAGCCATGTTGACTTCTCTGTTGATGACTTTCAGATGACTCTTGCTCTCGACATCAGCAAAAATCACAAGTATGGTAGTGACATCCGAGAATGTTTCTTTATCTTCATCTTCATCACCCTTCTCAGGAGATTTATCACTCGGCGGGTCCCCCTTGAACTTCTGGATAAGGGTCCAACACTGTCGAGTGGTGTGCTTGGGCAAAATCACATTGCCTTCCGCATCTTTTCTCGTGTGAATTACACATGGCTGATCCATGATATCAGTTCCTGACTAATTTTTTCCTTTCTTGGGGGCATACTGTGCTTTAGCCTTGCCCTTGTTTTTTGACTGGGTCGCCAGTGCCGCTGCTTCTGCTTGAACCGAACCCTCAGCTTTTTGCTTCTGTTTTCGATTGTTACTGCCACCAGCCTCATTGGCGACTGCCTTTCCTTTGCCGCTACGGAGGCGGTCTTCTTCCTCGCCATTGGCATACTGAGTGGCGATTTCCATCATCTTGCCAAGTGAAATATCACCCATGCGCCCAAACTTCAGGTACAACTCCCTGTATCTCACGCCGGCCTTGAAAGCACACACAACCTGGTGCTCTGACACATTCTCCACTGTATGGTCCAAAGTGGACCACCGCTGAATATAATCTCTCAAAGTTTCATCGGGCTTCTGGACACAATCTTGTAAGTCGACCAGACCTGCAGGACGCTTGCAAGTACCCTCAAAGGTTCAGATAAACACTCGGGCAAGACCCTCCCAGCAATATATACTGGAAGGAGCCAAGCGATTCAACCAAGCTCGAGCTGAACCATCTAGCATCAAGGACAAGTGCTTCATTGCGACGTTGTCGTTGCCGCCACCAATCTATACAGCCACTTGGTAATCATCTAACCAAGTCTCTGGTTTGGACTCACCAGAAAATTTTCCGATCCCAGCCGCCAACCTAAAGTTAGGGGGAATCTCCGCAGAACGGATGGCTCTGCTGAAACACTCAGGACCAGAAATCACGACTGAGCTACCACTTGAAAAGTCTCTATCTTGGCCTTCTTTGTGGGCTCTACCCCTGTTGATCCGCTTCTGGGTGAGGAGATCTCGCGCATCAAACTCCATGTTCCGCTCATCACCAAACGAGCGCCTATCATCCGGATGTCGGGGCACGCGCGGACCGCCCTGTGGAGGAGCGGCCACTCAACGGTGGTCTTCATGGTGAAACTGATCTCTGATCTGATCCTCGCGAAAGCCCCCACCCCTACAACACAGGGGCGATCCGGGGCTGTGTGTCGACTGAACGGTTTCGGCCTTGGGTGACTTGTTGTGTATCCTGTTGCAGGACTATGAAACTACAAAATTCTGACGTTGCGCTCCATCTAACAGTGCTCTGATCTACATCAACCCTCTTCCAGCCTCTAACCACGACGACTGAATGGAATCTGCTATCCTAACAGCAGCAACAACATTTAACACAGGAGTTCGATATACCTCAACATCGTTGCGGGATCCAGTCGGGAACAACTGTCGCTGCCGTCGACCGGCCACATGTGGACACTGGCGGGCATGCTCGTCGAGTTTGCGCTGAAGCTCTTCCAGCCGAATGCGCGTGGCCCCCAAGGCCTGGGCGTCAGCAATCGTACCAACGATGGGGGTGTGAAGAACCTCCCCCTCACGATGCGGTTGTTCACTTGACGCGCCACCAGCATCACGCTTGCCGTGGCCAAAGCCTGGCAGTGGGCTTTGATGAGAGCCCACCATAAGGACCTCCGCTGCTGGATCGCAGCTCTCGCACTCGGAAGGGATATCGGACGGATCGAAATCTGACTCGAACACGCCGTGAAGAGACTCGGCAGGCTCGAGAGCTACGATCTGCGGAGAAGAAATTTGACGTGCCACTGCATGCTTGACCCAACGCTGGAGTCATGAGCGGCCGGACCGCTTGCGACTGCGAACATCGAGGGGAGCCGACGTATAGGGAGTCGACAGCTGACGCAGCAACACACCGCAGGAACTCGCGCGGAAGTGCGCGGCCCCATGGACTGGGAGCGCCTCGACATCGAGAGGCGCTTCCTGAAGCCATGCTGAATCGTCGGCGATGAAGGTGAGCGCACCAAAACGGATCTCGTGGCCGAGAGCAAAAACACCGCCGGTAGACATGTCGAAGGATGAAAAATGCAACCTCGCCGGAAGTCACTTAGACGCTTGCCCCACGGTGGGCGCCAACTGTCGTGGGAACGAGCCTGACAGTAGAAGATAGGGTACGAAGGAGAGGGCAGAGTCCTAGCTATGGCGAGGGTGTACACATGGATGTAAGAGTGCAGTCCCCTCTCGTGGAGGTAACAGCCCTATGTCTCAATGCTCAGGAGCTTATGTCGTGTGGAAAGTTAAGATTGCAATGGTTGCGGACCCTTGTGTCAGAGGGGAGGGGCGGCTTATATAGAGTTCGCTGCCCCTCATAAGTGTCCGACATCTAAGGGTCCGATCGTCGGTTTAAAGTCTGTCGTTACTGGTAACGTACATAATAAATACTACTAATGACGAAGGACTAACGACCGCCTGTTGGCCTCCTGATGGTGGCTCCTGGTCTTCTGGTGTCGACTGAGAATGAGGTCTACCGAGTGACAGGCGATTGTCGAGTGATGGAAGAAGACTCCGAGTGGATTGAATGTCAAGTGACTTGAACGTCTCATGGAATCCAGTCGGAAGCTTATGCTCGATCTTCAAGTCCTCCAATGTAGTGTCCTTAGGTAGGGTATGTAGGCCTTGACTAGGACCCTACCCTAGGTACATATCCTCATCATGAGATGACACTCAAAGACAAGAAAGAGCTTCACCACAAGTCTAGCGGTGATTACAAAGCCACAAGTGATGCTCCCTCTACCTCAAGCAAGAACATTGTCACAAATGAAGAGATAAGCCTTATGGTCAAGAAATTCAACAATTTCTAAAAAAACAGAAACAAAGATCGTAGCTCCAACTCAAGACATGAAGAGAAACATTCATCAAGTCGTGACCGAAACTGCTACAATTGTGGGAAGTCGAGACACTACTCCAATGAGTGCACGACTCCTTACAAACGAAGAGAAGAGTCACCGAGAAGACGAAGCTCAAGATACGAGTCACCTCGAAGAGAGAGAGAAGGAGTAGAGATGATCATTATGAACGAAGACCCTCAAGGAGAAGTAGGGACTCGGAGAAGAAGGACAATTACACCAAGAGCTACTCAAGAAGGAAACATCAAGCTCATGTTGGTTAATGGGTTTCCAGCTCCGACTCCGACAACCACTCCGAGAGAAGCTATCACTCCAACTCCGACTATAGTCAAGATGAAGGTGTTGCCGGATTTGCTTTAGTAACAACCAACTCCTATAATCTATTTGATTCACAAAATGAAGAGAGTGGGAGTTGCTTCATGGCTAAAGGCCCAAGGTATCACACCTCGAGTATCTTGATTTCAATAGTGATGAAGATGACTTGTTAATTGAAGATGACTTGCTATTTGACAAAACTAGTAATGATAGTCAAAATGAACTTTCTAGTACTCACTCTAATATAGATAAGTCATGTGATGATGATAAGTTGGAAACTGAACGACTAACTCAAGAACTAAAAACTCTTAAGTTAGCTCACGAGTCAACTCTAGAAGATCATTGTAGCGACCCGACTCAAAACGAGTCAAGCCTTTGTGTGTTGTGTGCCATCCCTGGATCAGTATGCTGGCACACACAGTACATCAATGTATATATCAAAGTGCAATCACATGTAAATAACGTAAAACTGATATATACCTTAAAATAGCAGCGGATACAGTCAACGGGAGTGGAGTCCCAATAACACCAACGGCAAGTTGAGTGCGGACCGTAACCCTGAATCGTACTCTTACCCGTCGTAGAGGAGTATCTGCAACATAAGACGTTGCAGCCGTGTAGGTCAGCATTTTGAATATGCTGGCAAGATCACCATAGAAGAACAGAAGAATAAACCATACTATATGCAATAAGGCTTTATGGCTCTCTGGCTAAGTTTTTGCGTAAAAGCTGATTTTGTTTTCCTACAACAAAGGAATATTAGGAGTATCACTATGGAATTACCTATCATGACATGGTTCCGCCAACCAATGTCTCAATGCCCACAAGTTTCTTAAGTTGCCCACAATTAGTTATCAGTCCAGTGTTGAGAGTTCAGAGATAGATCCAAGTCTAGAAGCTCAAATTGTCCGTAACCGGGGACACGGCTAATCGATTAGGTTTAACTCTGCAGAGTGTTGTGTACTTTACCCACAAGATTCTTTCCCTCCTGGTAAGTCCTCGCACTGCCTGGTGTTTGAGAACAGGATGAAAGAAACATGGTCTTTCAGAGTGCTTCCCTGACTGTCCGACAGTGCCCATCCCAATCCTAACGTCGACTACATCTCGTAGCACTGCCCAGCAGAGTCACAACAAAGATCAACCAAGCCAGAGCCCATAATGACTTGTGGCTACACAGGTAAGCTTCCGGGCATGAAGTATTCATCCTTCTCTTTGAGTCTGGGTGAAGCTTTCCGCAAGATGTCATGGCGCTTCTCCATGCATCCCGGCCACTCACAGGTTTCTCCAGGGTGCCCAATCAACCATCCTTCACCCAGTAGTGTGTATTGAAATCTTGTCTTCTCGAGTCTTGAAGTCTTGAGGTCTTGAAGATGCAGGACTTGAAGATGTCTTCATGAAGTCGTCGTTTTGACGTGGAGTCCTTCTTCACACCACTCACGAACACTCATACCAGACCCCGTCTACTTTAGCATAGCATTGCACTAACTAGCGTTCCCGGGGCTTTAGTAACCAGTGGTGGGTTCCTACCTCATGCATTCTACTCAACTACAAGAATTTCAATAACACTACGGGAGGGATATGTTGAATGATGTCACTACATGCAATAAAACGTAGGTATGAAAAGATGGTCAAAGTGAACTTGCCTGTACTGTTGATGAAGATAAAGATCGCTCTCAGAAATAACTTGATAGACTATTCGTTACTCTCCGATAAAAATCTATAACAAACATTACATACATATAAGCAATCATACTAGCAATCAATTCTAACAAAAAGTAATACAAAACAAAAGCAACAAGGTTGATGGAAGAAATACTTAAGACAAAGTTGAAACACAAAACTCCAACAATTTCAAAAGTAACACAAAACCCAAAACAAAGTAAAATATAATAAAAGATTTTTGTAAATATTTTTCTAGAAAAAAAATGAATCACTTTTGAAAAACAACTAGAACTATAAAAAACAACCTTCTAAACAATATAAGTGTTTGCCTAATGAACTTAACAACAAGCAAACATAAACTAAGATAAAACATATTGTCAAACAACTAAGTTAACAGAAAATAATTAAATAAAATCTTTATTACAAAACAGAATTAAATCATATGAAACTTTGTGAAAATAATTTCTATGAAAAACTAAATTGTTTTATAAGACATTACCTAATGATTAAGGATATAGTTTTCCTATCATAATAGAGCAAAACTAAATTATTTTATTAACAAATCATTACTTAACAGAAAGAAATTACTACAAATTTTATTTGAAAACAGAATCCAATTATATAAAACTTTAGTTAAAAGTACTAGTACTAACTAATTTGTTTTAAATAAACTATACCTATTTGAAAGAGGGTATAGATCCCTACAACAAAATTTATAAACTAAACAAATTAACTTTTGTTAACAGCAAGTAAATTACTAAGGTTTGGAACAACAAAACTAAATGAAATCTGAAACTTAATATAAATCATATTCAGATTTTCAAAAACAAAGTAAATCAATATAAATAAACTAATATGAAACTAAACAGATTCTGTTTGGTTTGAAAATACTATTTAAAACTATTATAAAAATTCTCAAACTCTACCAAATGATAGCTATGGTCACTAGTGACAAGTAGGAAAAAGAATCATTCAAAAATTCATTTTAGAACTCAAGATATTCAGAAAACAAAATTTAAATCAAATCTGTTCAAATTCAAATTTAAATGTTCAAACATAGCCAAATTCGATATCTACAGAAACTAGATGAAATTTATGATCTAATGCAAAAAGAATCAATTTAAAATACTTAAAAACATAAAAGATATAAGCAAAACAAATCTGAAACTATTCTGTTTTTAAAACTGAAAACAGAATAAAATGAAAAACTTATTTAACGGATAGGGTACACGTGGCATTTCCTGATTGGTCTAAGTGTGCGTGTGCTAGGGAGTTTCGGGCGGACGACCGAGACATAACAGAAAACGGTTCGGTCAATTTATTTTAAAAGAAAACCGGCCGGTTCTTTCTAAGAGAACCGAAGGGGTACGGGGATATAATCTACGCCGTTGATTAGGGATCGGAAGGGGGGGTGCTCACCGTGGTGGTTGCTGGTTCCGGCGAGGGTTCCGGCGACGGCAGAGGCGTCGAGGTCGCCGGGGATGCGCCTCCGGTGGTCTTTGGTGTCGGGGAAAGGGTCCGATCGACGGCGGCGAGCGTGGCGATGACGATGGTGGCGTCGGCGAGGCTCGAAGGCGACAGGAGCGAGCGGCACGAGCTCCGGGGCGGCTCGGTGGAGGTGGGGCTCCCGCGAGGTCGTAGGTTAGGGCATTCCAGGGGGTCTCCGGCGAAGCAGAGGGGTGGGGTGGTGCGCACGGGTGCGGTGAGGTCGAAGGAGGGTTCGGTGGCGCTCGGGGAGGTCGGAGTGGAGCTGTGGAGCAGAAATGGCGCGGCGGCCGTGGTGAAGTCCGGCGAGTGATTCCGGCGAGGGGAAGGCTCGGGGAGAGGGGGAAACAACGAGAATGGAGGGAGGGGAGCGGTGGGTATTTATAGGAGGCTGTGGGGCGCTCGGGGAGTAACGGAGGAGGTGGTCACGGCGGGGTTGCCGGCATGGTCTTCGGGTGAGGGGGAGGAAAGAGATGACCGCGGCGGCTTTGATTCGGACAGCGGGCCCCACATGTCATAGGGAGAGAGGGGGAAGGCGTGATCGATGGGCGACCGGCTCGTAACGGTCTCGGCATTTAAGTCGTTGGGCTGGCCGTTTTAATATAAACCGTTACCGTTTTGCTATTTATGATTTTCCAGAGCCATAAAACTTGTTCAATGCATTCGAATATATTCCAAATATAGTCAAATTTTATATCAAAATTAACAGAATAATAAATGCCATTTAATGGACATTTTTATTCTGGCATTTAAATACTTTGGAAAAAGTAATATTATTTTCAGAAATTGTCCTTTTGCTTTTAAATCCCTTTGCAAATATTTTTTAGAATAACCCCTGGTTTTTATTATTCAAATAAATCACCAAGAAGTCCCTGGTGTGGAGTGTCATGTTACTCCTCTCAAATTTTTGTCAGGGGTTTGAATACTTTGAAAATTGGAATAGGAACCAAATATGAAATGATTCCAAAAGAAAATCCAGAGATTTTCACATTCACTATTCAAAGATTTATTTTAAACTTCCAACTCATATTTCATATAATTTGAAGAAGTCATTTTATCTTCTCTCATGAAAATCATTGAGTTGCATAAAGTTTTCTGAATTTGAAATATTTTTCAAATGAAATTCAAATTCTTTTCAAATCCCTTTTCATTTCTTTAAATGGAAGAAGTCGTGTCATCTTCACTCTAGGGTTTTGTGATGAAATGAATTTGAATTCCTGGTGATCAAAATGTAAAGTGAAAGTGTGGGAAAGTCATTTCATTCCCTCTCATTAAACTTTCAAAAAGTTTCAAATTTCACTCACTTTCAATCATTCAAGCAAACAAACAATCATTCTATATTTATTATAACATTCCAAAGTTTGGGATGTTACAATCATAGACAACTTGTAAGGACACATGAGAAGCTATGATTCAAGAAGCTCAATTTAGAGCAAGAGCATGAGTTCCTTAAAGCTATCAATGACGATCTTCGAAAGAAGACTTCCTCTTATCTAGCCAAATGACTTCTCTTATCTATATTCATGCCACAAGTTAAGTCTAACCAAGCTAGTAACAAAGGAAATAAAGGTTCTTCAACTAGTAGCAATAAAAATGATAAATCCAATGATATTGCTTCTAGTAGTTCTCTTGATCCCACTAACTCTTCTCTTAGCCAAGTTACACTTGAGCAAGAAAATGAACTCTTGAAAGGGATTATAGAGAAAGGAATCTACAAGAGTCTTAAAGGGTGCAAACAATTTGAGGAGATTGTACGCAATCATGGAGGATACCGGAAGAGTCGTGGTGTTGGCTACTTCAACGCTAATGGAGTTGAGTGGGAAGAAGGTAAATACCCCAATCCCAAGTTTGTTCCTCAAAAGGAGAAGTATGAAAATACTCTCCCCAAGGGAACAAAAGCTCAAGATGACTTTCCACCACAAGACACCAAGCTCAAGGGAAAGAACAAGCTTCAAGAGGACGTTGACTCATATGAAGATGAATCCCAAGCTTTGGTGAAGTGGGTTCCCAAGGCTACTACAAGCTCAACTTCTACAAGTGCTACTTCAACACCAAGGATCCCCATCAACTTGGTGTGGGTCCCCAAGAAGAAGAACTAGAGAGTTCTTGAGGGGTGACTCCGCCAATGAAATTCACTCATATTCATTATTGGCAAGGACTATTTGCAATCAACATCAACTCTATGCAATAGTTCAAGGAGTCACACATTCCCTCAAAGGTAAGCAAGGGACAAGGTAATCAACAAATCAATGGACATCATCACATATGCATTGCACTCCATGTCCATATATATCCTTGCATTTGTCTCTTGTGTGTTAGGACTAACCCATGTAGGTGAGAAGAGTAATGAAACAACAACGATGCTCCCAACTCTTGGTGATCTTCGTCAACTTTGAGCATCCATCACTACCTCACCACCATGAAGTCTTCTTTGACAAAACCCAAGGTTAGTTTATCCCTCTTATGGGGGGGTGTCACGTCAAGGGGGGCTTTACTCTAAGACTTGAGTTAAAGCATCTCAAAAGAATGTGACAACATTAAATGCTTTATGTAAAAGTGTTAACCCCACTTGTGCTTAAACGATGAGTATGACATATGATCAAGCATTATTACTTGGCTCCTAAGTCAATATACTCATATGTAGATGGCTCTGTCATCGCCAAAGTGCTTGTTAGATGCTATTATGTTTGTGCATGTTTGCCATGATTTCATTTGACATCTTATTGTGTGAGCATGTTGGTCTGCATTTATTTACTCATTCAAGGATATCCAATTGTTGCTATTTGGCTTTTGATTTATCTTTTGCCAATTGGATATACAAGAATGCCTAAGACCACTCCTTTAGCTATCTATGCTTTCTCACCTCATACTCTATCCATGTTGCATCACAAAATTTGAACAAGTGCTTTTTGATCCCTCTGTGTGTGGAGCACTCGGAGTTCCGTATCGACAAGGACTGACCATTAAAACCTCCCAAGTGCATCTTAGTGGAACAAACACCAAAATCTCGGCCACATCGAATGCCTAGGGTTGATCTGGATTTCTTGCCTTGGTACTACTGATTCCATATTCTCGTTGACACCGAAAATTTAGAATCGGTGTCACCGACAGTGAAGGGTATATATTCGATGGTCCCGACATTTCGAAATTTCATTCTTCAAACCGTCGCGCCCCAAGCCCTAAGCTGTCGTAGAAGGACCCCTAGTCGTCGCCCTTGTCTTCCCGCACTCCTCCGCCATTGGGAATCGCTGCCGCCTATGGAATCTTCGCCCCCGTCGCCGCCGTAGCGGATCCGTCACCGAGCTAGGGTACAGATTCGTCCCCCTCTTGCGCTCCAACCCCAAATCTTGCGCATTAGGTTTTCACTATTATCTTGCCACAGTTTGAGATTATTCTATCCACAAGATTAATTCCATAGACTAGCGAATCGATTTTTTTAGGTTTAGTTGCCCGTGAAATTGCATCTTGGTGAGACCGAGTCAGGAAAATCGGTTCCACCGATTGCCTATTTGTGCTACTGAGGACAAAACTCGGTGAGACCGAGTGACAGTTTTTGGTCTGACCGAAACTGTTGCCAAGTTTCTGTTAAGGGTTTTGTGAGTCCTGGCAGCACCAGAAGGTTTGACTCGGTGACACTGAAATCCAATTTTGCAGTGAACCACATCTATAACTTTTCTGTTCAAACTTTCAAAAAAATAGCTGAATATTTTGTGATGACTCAACCTATTCCACTATTCTATACTCTATTCACAGGGTTAGCATGTCTGAGTCAGATAGTCAAAATTTGCCAGAGCAGGGAGTTGACATGAGTTCAGGCACAAGCCCAGAGCCTAGTTCATTTTCAGATCTAGGCACCCCCAGCTCCCATGGGTTGCCCAAGACCGACACTAGGGCCAGGAAGAACCTGAATTCAGATGAGGAAGATCCAAATTTTGTGCCAGAGGAGGTTCTTGCCAAGAAGCAAAGAAAGCTGCCAAGAAGACAGCAAATGAGGCCACCTCTTCCAGGAGGGTGGTCAGCAAAATTTATGCACCTGCTGAAACTATCAAAGCACATGGGAGTGCTAGGGCAACAGTGACCATTGATCCCCCAAGGAAGTCTATGCCTAAGAAGTCAGAGGAGAAGAAAGCCAGAAAGAGGATCATCCATGTGACTGGCAGGCCTACATCTATGTATGAAGATCTAGAGAAAGCAACTATAGCTGATGTTATGCCCAGCTGCAAAGGCTCCTCCCAAGAAGAAGGCCAAGAAACTTCTAGCTGATGTTATGCCCAAGTCTGGTACATCCAAGAGCACCAAATCTGCATCCAAGAAGGTTGTTGCTAAAAATCCTAAGAGGACACCTAAGCAAATTCCAGCTTCTGAAAAGAACAAGGGAACTGCTTCCAGAGCTGAGCATGATGACGATTTGACAACCTTGATGAAACTTAGACCACACCTTCCAGTGCATAATGCCAGCTATCCACTTGTTGAAGATATGAAGAAAAGGAAAGACTCATGTTTTAGGGCATGAAGAGCTATAGATCCATATGCCCAAAGGAAGAACACAACCGTGGACTACATGTTCTATACCAAAGAGCAACATGATTTCTATGAGACTGTGCTATTTGACAAGAGTCCAGCTGTGAGTGACATGAGATATGTAGACTGGAAAATCATTAAGGAGAATGAGGACTATTTTCCAAGTGTCCAAGACAATTTCCACTGCATTAGTCTGGATGAGTTTGTTGGCAGAGATTTTACTGCATGGAATGATGAAATGATCATGCAATTCTACTCCACCACACATTTCTATGGAGGTGGTAGGATTGTATGGATGACGGAAGGAGCAAGATATGAATCCACTGTTGATGAATGGGTTGCACTTCTAGGAGTCCCTGAGGTTCAGGATGAAGACTTGGATGTCTACACGAAATCCAAGGCAAGCCACAATGCCATGAAGGTTATGTATACTCCTATCCTTGCGGACAAGGTGCAATCTCACAAGCTAGGATCCATCTACTATCTTCAAGCTGGCCTCCACACCATGAACACCATTCTGAGGCATACCTTGATGCCCAAGTCAGGAGATGACAAGATGATCCAAGGCTATTCCATCAACATGTTGATCCACCTTGACAGACACACCAGGATCAGAGTCATGGACTTGATTGTTGAGACAGTCAAGAGGGTTGCAGCTGACCAGAAGCGCTCTTGATGCTATGCACCCTATATCCATATGCTAATCAACTCTCAGATTGAGAAGCACATATTTGCTCTTGACAGTCCCCATTTCCCCCTATAGCCAGAGCCTGAGGATAACATCATGGTGATGGACCCAGATCATCCCACATCTGCTACAACTTAGGCAGAGGTAGAGGTAGAGGCAGCTCGAGCCACTAGTGCTCAAGTCCTTAGATCCAAAAGTGAGAAAATGGATCTATTGATTTCATCAGTTCACGACATGCAGAAGGACATTAAGGGGATTCCGGACAACCAGAACAGTCTTGTGAGGATCTTTGAAACAAGGATCAAGACTCTTAATGATAAGGTGGACAAGGTAACTAAGACAGTCATAGAGCTTCGGAAGGAAGTTGACTCAGTGCACATCCCTCAAGCTTCTTCTGATGATGATGATGATGAGAATGAGGATGGATCACCTCTCAGGACAGGCACACGGTTTCCCACTCAGGCCAGATCAGCCATAGTGCCAACTCCAGACTTGAGGCCCTCTTCATCAGTTCCTGCTGCTGTCACCTCCGCTCCTGCTCCATCAGCCCCAGTTCCTCCAGCTGCTACTCCAATTCCATCCACGACATCTACGGAGATCTTCGCCGATGCTGTTCTCTCGACTCCTTCATCAACAACCGGAGGAGATCAGCCCAAGAACGCTTAGACATATGCCTTTGAACTTTTTGGTAACTTGTTGCCAAAGGGGGAGAAGCGTATAAAGATCTTTAGTCTTCGAGTGAGAGAGTGTTTTGGTGTTTATTGCTTTTCAAAAACTATTGTCTTTTGGTTGCTTGTGATACACTCTTTGTGTGTGATGCTACTACTTCCTATCATCTTAATGCTTTATGAGATGATCTTTCTACATTGCTTTATTGTGTTGTGCTATGATGTTCACTCTAATTATTCTCGCACACCACCAAGATGTATGTGACATGGAAGAAGTACCCCATGTACCTAATCAATTGTGCATTTGCATTCAAACGCAAATTCAAAATGATGCAGAAATTTAGGGGGAGCTCTTGCTTATCACATAATTCTCAAAGCGACGATTATATTCATTGATTATATCATATGTCGAAGCTTTGATCTATATGTTGTCATCAATTACCAAAAAGGGGGAGATTGAAAGCACATTTGCTCCCCTGGTGGTTTTGATAATTTATAACAACATATATGTCATTGAACTAATGCTTCCATCAAGTATGTTTCAGGAAAAGTTCAATGATGGGTTGGTAAAGAGATTGTGGAAATACCCCCAAGATGCAAGGAAATGGATTGGCAAAGCTTCAAGCAAGAGGACTCTATATTTTATATTTGTGAGAAATCACTTTGAGTCCATGGGAAAGCCAATACTATTAAAAGGGGGTAAAGTTTTGTTGGTGAACAAAGTGCTCATACGTGCACAAGTGATAGTCACCAAAGACACCGACAAACTCTCCCACCAAAGTCAGTCCTAAGTCAAACACTCAAAATCGGTGCAACCAACATTCCACATTCGGTGCCACCGATTCCAAACCCTAGACAGACTCAGCCAAACCCTAACCCTTCGGTATAACCGATACTGTTTTCGGTGCCACCGAGTTGGGCTGCCAACTTTCTATTACGCAAGTTCAAAGTTTTGGTCCCTCCGGGATTGTTGAATCGGCGTCACCGAGAATGGACATTCTGACCGTTGGTCACCTTATCGGTGCAACCGCGATTCCTATATCTGTCCCTCCGAGATTCAAAAGTTGCCACCTTTTGGTCACTTCTGTACCACCGAGATTAACACATCGGTGTCACCGAGTTGGTCATTTTGTGTGTAACTGTTGGATTTTTGGGGATGCCTATATATACCCCTTCACCACCACCTACTCGGAAAAGAAGCACCCAGAACCATTCCATACCTATCCTATCAGTTTTCTGAGAGAGGACCACCTACCCTTGTGTTGAGGTCAAGATCTTCCACTCCAACCATATGGATTTTGATTTCTAGCTCCCCAAGTTGCTTTCGACCAATTCCATCTCTTCTACCAAGCCATATCTGTGAGAGAGTGATTGTGTGTTGAGGAGTCTATCATCTCGAAGCACAAGAGCAAGGAGTTCATCGACATTACCGAGCCTATTACCTTTTGGAGGGTGGTGCCTCCTAGATTGGTTAGGTGTCGCTTGGGAGCCTCCTACTTCGTGTTGTGGAGTGAACCAATAAGTTTGTAAGGGCAAGGAGATCGCCTACTTCGTGAAGATCTACCCCGAGTAAGGCTAGTCCTCCATGGACGTAGGCCGTCATGGTATAGTCAGGGTTGCTTCTTTGTGGAACCCTCCGTGGGTAGAGCCCTCTGTGGACTCTCGCGACCGTTGCCCTCCGTGGGTTGAAGACTCCATGAACGTGGATGTACGATAGCACCACCTATCGGAACCACGGGAAAAATCACTGTGTCACCAATTGTGTTTGCTTTCCTTACCCTCTATTTACTTACATGTGCATTGCCTTTACTTTCCGCTGCTATACTCTTAGACATGCATGTGTAGGGTGTACTTTACATACTATGAATGCTAAAATCTACCAAGAATTAAAATTGGGAAAAAGTAGATTTTCATTTGGTCAAGTAGTCTAATCACCCCCCTCTAGACCTACTTTCGATCCTACATGTTGTTGCTAGCATCATATAGGTTGCTCACCTAGTTTCATATCTAGTCAACCTTTTTGTTTTAAAACCTAATTTGTTAAAAAAAGTTTAAAAATTGGTAGTTGCATATTCACCCCCCTCTAGTCAACCATATCGATCCTTTTAGTGGTGTTGTTGGGAGCCTCCAATTAAGTTGTGGAGATTGCCCCAACCTTGTTTGTATGGGTTCGGTGACCGCCCTCAAGGGTACCTTAGTGGAATCACGGCATCTTGCATTGTGCTAGGGCGTGAGGAGATTACAATGGCCCTAGTGGCTTCTTGGGGAGCATTGTGCCTGCACACCGCTCCGAACGGAGATTAGCATTCAAAAGGGTGTGAACTTCGGGATACATCATTGTCCCCACGTGCCTCGGTTATCTCTTACCCTATTCCTTTACTTACACGCTTTACTTTGTGATAGCCATATTGTTTCATGTTATATATCTTGTTATCACTTAGTTGTTCATATTGCTTAGCATAAGTTGTTGGTGCACATAGGTGAGCCTAATTGTTTTAGGTTTTGTGCTTGACATATTAAACGTTAGTTTTATCCGCATTTGATCAAGTCCAAACCATAAATATTTTAAAGCGCTTATTCACCCCCTCTAGGCGACATCCACGTCCTTTCATCAGTCCGTAGCAACAGTCCGCGTCTAACATCGACATCGGGCATCAAATGTCTCAGCAAGGACTACACCTTCAGGGAGCCTCAAATGCCGTCGACAACGCTTGTCCATTTGCGGATGCCTGTTGTGTCTCCCCCTTCCTTTGGCGCTCAGTCTCTATTTGCTGGAATGTCCTAACTGGACGTGATGGTGGATGAGGGGAAGGCATCGACGAACATGATCCGCGACAGCAGTGACCACACAGATAGGCAAGTGGAAGACTCCTAGCCAGAGCCGGACAACCAACAAACGCACATCCAAATGTCTGTCACCCAGTAGACACACACCTAGATGTCAAAACATCCAACAGACGCACACCAGCTGCCGAACACCAACGAACAGCCGGACGGCGGTGTGAATGAGTAGCAACCTAGTGCCGAACCAAAGAAGAAGAGGGTAGAAAATTTCAACATGGAGGAGGATAAATTGCTGGTGATGTGTGGTTGGCCACAAACATTGATCCGACTCATGGCACGAAGCAAAGGAGGGAACATTTTGGATAAGTGTGCATGTTTGGTTCCATGAGCAAATATACTATGTTCCATGTCACAACGAAAAGATCCATATTCGCAATTCAAAGTCACTCACACGTCGATGGTACACCATTCGATAGGCCAACAACAAGCACTGCAGCTTTTACAAACAATTGCAAATCCGGTGGCCAAGTGGTGCAACACGAGTTATTAAGTCTTTTTGTTGCTCTATGCGTGTTGGTCATTTGGCCGCATATGCAACTTATTGATCACGTTTTTTCTAGGTCCTACGTGCTTGCACATTGTTATTTAGGACAAAGAAGAATCACTTCCTCTTTATGCGTTGTTGGTTGAAGTTGAATGTGCACCCTAAGTGACTCAACTTCTTTGCCAATTCCATCAAGACCGCGCCCATCGCCAATGAAAATGAAGATGGTAATCCAACAAAAAGAGGCATTGCTCCGGCCAAAAGGATGGTTAGGAACGGGTGGGGGAGAAGAAGAAGCTAAAGGGGGTGGGGCCCAAGATGATGAAGAGGCTAGAGGACACCATGACAAAAAAGGAGGAGATGTGTGTCAAGTGCAATGCCGTGAAGGAGGAAAGGAAGATCGAGAAGTTTGAAAAGTTTATGGAGGTGCAAGAGAAGAAGATTAAACTCCAAGAGAAGTAGGTTAATGCCAAGATGTTAACCATAAAGATGTCAGACTTGGACGCCAATGCGATGAAGATTATGCAAGCGTATCATGATAGCATTCTGAAGAGCTACACAGATGCTTCGGAGAAGCCAATCGAAAATCGAATACTTTGACACTGACAACCACACTCGGGGTACAACCGAACTATCATCTTTTGGGATCGGTTAGATGTAGAAACTTGTTGAACGTTGAACATCTAGTGCTCTTTAATTGTGATTGCATATGTCTGTATCTGTTTATATACATGCTAAAATTATGTTGATCTAAATATGCATATCTAATGAAGGAGGCTGAACTTAGGGCAAATATTTGGTGCACACGGTTGGATGATCGCCACTTTCTGCTGTCTACGGACATGTTCAAATGTGTTCGCACACATTTGATGTGTCTATTCATTGTGAACTGCGTTGGAGTTGCCCTAAACTCCATACAAAAGGGAGGCATGCGAGAGGTTGATCCCGCGTTTGCGTGGACCCCAACACGAGAGTTCATGAGAATGATGGTCTCTCACCTTGTTTTCGTGTCGGCGTTGTATGCATAGTTAGATGGGATATGGTGAACGCGATGGACACTTATTTTATGGTGTCGGTCACCCCATGTTGATCCTCTCTCTATATCTCCTCAAATTTCAGCATCTCCGCATTGAATCGTTAATTGGATGTAACACGACCTTGATTCGGATCCTTTCTTGTACGTCGGGAAAGTGATTACGTGTTTAAATTGGTGTTATTCTAATTTTAGAAAATGTTCCTCTAACTTTTTATAAAAGCTTGCAAATTAAAAAAAACCGCACACTTTTTTAATATAATCATTTACTTTCTATTTTTTATTTTTATAAAGAGAAGGAAGAAAAAATAAAACTGGAAAAACAGGCAAAACCCGGTTCCAGGAAAAAGGAAAACAGGAAATGGCGAAAAATTAGAAGGAAGAAAAAGAAAACAGGAAAAGCGAAGAAAAACAAAAACTCGCTGGAGAAAGCCGAATAGACAAGGCTGCAAAATCGGTCGCTAATGGGCTGGTTTATCCTGCGTTCTTCGGGAGTTAGATCCGGCCGGTCGCCTCCTCCCTCTCTCTCTCATTCGCGCTGAACCCAACCTACGTGGGTTGCCATTGCCACCCGTCCCTCTCCTCCGCCTCCCGCCGCAGTCTCCTTCCCCCTCCACCCCAAAACCAAAACTGCCCCCGCCGCACCGCCGCCGCCGCCCCCGTCCCCGCCTCCGCCCCCTCCTCCCCCACCCTCTCCCGTCATCGCCCCCGGCTCGACCCGAAGCGAGGGCCAAGGAGGCGACGACGCCCACGCCCCTAAAACCCTAGCCCCCGTCGCGATTGACCCAAGAACCGGCGAGTTCGCGCGCCGGGGCCGGGCTTTTCCCGGCCAAGACTGACATGGTGAGTTCTTGGTCCCCTGCTAATCCAGGTTTCTTGATTCGATGCGGAAGGTTCGTTTCTCGATCCACTCTTCTCGGCTGACTCTTTGGCCGTTTCTTGGATTCTTGTGCCGCAGTCGTCGGACATCAGGAAATGGTTCATGAAGCCGCACGACAAGAATGCCGGTGCGTCCAAGCCCTCTGGCGCTGGCGCCGCCGCGCCGGCGGCCAAGAAGCCCGTGCTCAGCATCCCCGAGAAGTCCGCTCCATCTTCGGTAGAATGCTGACTTCTTTCTTTCTACTTCTTCGTTCATTTGGTTGGTTGGATACTCTTCTGGGTCTTCTTTACCAGTTTGTTTTCTCTAGTATTTCTGTCCTAGATTCAGTGCATCGGCTCAGCAACTCGATTTTCCCCGGTCACGCAGTTTAAGAACTCTAGATGAATGCATTTCCCGCAAACCATAACCTGTGAAAATTCTTTATTCCTTCTGCTAATTGGTGTTGGAATCTTTTGTGCAAACCGTACATTAATATATATATGCAGACCACCCAAAAATATTCTAGATTTAATTTCGGCATGCACTGTTTATACAGTTTAAGAACTGACTTTGATGTTTCATGTCTGGCTGCGCACCATGAGTCCATGATATAAGAATGTATTAACAGATAGTACTGCCAATCATATTCCAAGTTGGGTATATTCTTGCACAACCATCACAGTTCGACCGATGGCTCGCTACAATTCTCTTTTTTGTTTCCACTGACCTAAATTATTTGATGCCCCCCAGTTTATATACGTCATCAGTAATCAAATGCTGGGTCTGGATCATGCAGGTGCCTGGTAATCAAGATGCTTCAGCTAGAAGGAAGACAAGCAAGTACTTTGCACCCAAAACAGAAAAGGATGCAGATGTTGCTGAGAAGAGTTCGTCGAAAAGAAAACTTCAGAAAAGCAGCGAGGACCTTGAGGATGATATCAAGCCTTCCGCAGCAAACAAGGCCCTTAAGGATGAAGAAGAAGACGACGACGACTTTGTGGCGCTTTCGAAAAAGAAAACTCCAGTGAAGCCACCACCATTAAAGAAGTTGAAGGCTGCATCTAATGATGATGACCAGGACGAAATGATGGATGAAGGTGCCGTGACCCCTTCCAAAGCAGCTGGAAGGGGAAGAGGAAGGGGAAGGGGAGGAAGAGGAGCAGGAGCAGCCCATGGAAAGATTACTAGTCAGGATGATGATGATGAGGGGGACAGGATGGATGAAGATGCTAAGACCCCTTCCAAAGCAGCTGGAAGGGGTAGAGGAAGGGGAAGGGCAAGGGTTGGAAGAGGAGGAGGAACGGCTCATGGAAAGACTACTACCGGTCTTGATGATGATGGCGATGAGGATAGGATGGATGAAGATGACAAGACCCCTTCCAAAGCAGCTGGAAGGGGAAGAGGAGGCAGAGGAGCAGGAGCTACTCCTGGGGGAAGAGGCAGAGGAGGGGGTGGGAGAGGTTTCATGAGTTTTGGTGAAAGGAAGGATCCCCCTCACAAAGGAGAGAAGGTAATTCATACTTCTTGTCACAAGTTTCTGAAAGGCCCAACCATAAACCGTTCATTCCATGTTCTGTAGGAAGTCCCAGAGGGTGCCCCTGACTGTTTAGCTGGTCTGACATTTGTCATAAGTGGTACCCTTGACAGGTGAAGGTCTTTCTTCATTTTTATACCGAAGTGTTTTGTTTTCTGATCATGCAACGGCCAATGCACATAATTATCTTAACACTTCCAACTTTCCTTATTGAGATGATCTGGCCAGTAAATAATCATAGTTTTCTGTTTATCTGCAGTCTTGAGCGGGACGAAGCTGGTGATCTAATAAAGCGTTACGGGGGCCGTGTTACCGGTTCAATTAGTAAAAAGACGGTGTGTGTAGTATTATAACAGTTGCCGCTGTAAGTATTAATGGATTGTATCTTTGTTGACAACTTGACATCGCTTGTTGGCAGAGTTACCTATTGGCTGATGAAGATATTGGGGGAGTGAAATCTAATAAAGCAAAGGATCTAGGGTATTACTTGATAGCTTTATTTTGAGAAGGATTCTGTAAGTTTGTTTTTAATTGTCACTGCTTGATACATGCTTACATTTATTGCAGCGTCCCGTTCTTGACTGAAGATGGTTTATTTGATATGATCCGGAAATCAAAGCCTGCAAAGGCTCCTGTAAACAAGCATGAAGGTAACAGCAATTCAGAAAAACTACAGAAGTCACAGACGAAGAGCTCTCCAGTTAAAGCTGAACGAAGAGGTAGCCAGGAACTTTTGAATTGTAATGCATCTATATATAGTTTTATAGGACAAACATAATCCTGCGTAGTTGCATTATCCTGGAACATAACTACCATGGTAGTTCTATCTTCTTACTCCAAACTTTGTAGATGTTAGGTTGATCCTGCAAATAACATGCCATTGGTATGGTTTATTTTCTTAATATTGACATTTCTCATGTTGTTGATGCTTATGCATATCTTGATTTTTATTTTTCAGCCGTCGATCAAGTCAGTGCCATGGGCAAGAGTACTCCCTCAAAGAGTAATAAAGAAAGCAACTCCACTAACAACCAAAAGGCCAAGGTTGTTGACCGCGGTTCTTTGCAATGGACAGAGAAATATCGACCAAAAGTTCCAAACGACATAGTTGGCAACCAATCAATGGTGAGAAATTCTGCTTTTTGGTTATGTTGACCATGTACATCTATGCACACGTAACTTAGTATGAATATTTGTTCTTTTCCGGGGAGCATTGACGAACTTCTAATTTATATAGGTTAAACAACTTCATGATTGGTTGAAAAGTTGGGAGGCTCAATTCCTTCATTCTGGCCAAAAGGGCAAAGGAAAGAAGCAGGTCGATGGTGGAGCTAAAAAAGCTGTATTGCTGAGTGGACCTCCAGGTATTGGCAAGACTACAACTGCAAAAGTTGTTAGTCAGATGCTTGGATTGCAGGCCATTGAGGTGTGTCTTTGTTCTTACATACTTTACTTATCTTTCAGGTAATTATGTGTTCTTTATTTACCTTTGAGGCATAAATTCATATGAGTAATATATGCATAACAGGTTAATGCAAGTGATAGCCGTGGTAAAGCAGACTCCAAGATCGAGAAAGGTGTTGGGGGGAGCACATCAAATTCTATCAAAGAGCTAATCAGCAATGCTACTCTGAATTATAGTGACAACCGGTCTGTACTACAATATATTAACTTTTGTACTTTGATTTGTTTTTATTGTTATATAAAGCGTGGAGCAATTTCACAGGACAAAGAAGCCTAAGGCTGTACTCATCATGGACGAAGTTGATGGTATGTCTGCTGGTGATAGAGGTGGAGTTGCTGATCTTATTGCCAGCATCAAGATATCCAAGATTCCTATAGTTTGCATTTGTAATGATCGTTATAGCCAGAAGCTGAAGAGCCTTGTAAATTACTGTTTGCTACTCAACTTCAGGAAACCAACAAAGCAGCAGGTTATTTCGTGCCACCATATTCTAATGATTTATATAAACTATTGTTTGCTTTCCTATTTCCTACTATTGTCTATTACCCTATTATTGCCCTTACCTATGACAACTGAACTGCTATTCTCAATTGCTTGCTGCTACCCAGTTAATCTGATAAAATCTGTCTGTTCAATGTTTTTTCTGAACATAAGAAAACGGGGTTATATTCATTTTGGTAATTTTTTCTTCTAATTGTTGGCAAAACTTACTTCTTTTTTTACTTTTATGTTTTTTCTGGTTTACTTCTCCCATCTCCTCAGACTATATACTAATATGGGGCACGTTCAGTACTCTTTGTATTTGTAACATTTTTTTGTGTGTTTTTGGGGTTGGCTTTAACTTTTTACTCAACAGATGGGCAAGAGGTTGATGGAGATTGCCAGAAAAGAAGGCATTCAAGCTCAAGAGGTGTGTTCAATATGTTCTTATCGATGGTCAAAACTTCAAAAAAAGTGGAAACATATCTCAACTGATTCAATATTAAATCACATAATATTCTTTGCATATGCCTTTCACGTTCAGTTGCTAATATATGGTTTTCTCATCTGCTAGAATGCAATGGAAGAGCTTGCAGAAAGAGTACATGGGGATATTCGCATGGCACTCAACCATTTGCAATACATGAGTCTCTCCCAGTCTGTGGTCAAATATGATGATATAAGGTTGCGTCTTAATAGTAGCTCAAAAGATGAAGATATCTCTCCCTTCACGGCCGTGGACAAGTATTCTTCCTTCTTTTTAGTATATCAATGCCATTCTATGGAGTTCTTTAGAATTTTTATTGTCAGTATCAATGATCTCTTCATGTTTATTGATTAATTCGCGTTTGGTGTGAAAGTACATATCCTATATAATTTGGAAGCATTAAGGATGAACAAAGTTTTCCGATCACTTACTATGCTCGCCCTGTTTTGATCTTATTAATGCAAATGTATTTGATCTAGTCATTTCTTTTAGGGATGGGTTTCATTTTATTAGCATTGAGAACATATCACATTATGGCAGGGCAGATGGGGGTGCTTTTGCTCTTCTTTTGCATTTTGTTATGTTATATTAAAGATTTTCCACTGGCTTTAAAACCAAACTCAACCATTTTCCTAGTTTCTACTGTATATCCGTTGGAAAAGTACCTGATTTAAGTGCATGATGATGCGGGTGCTGATGATGTTCAGCTTCAGTTAAAGGTTTCATTTGTTGCTAAATTGATTTAGGATAAAACGTTTGTACATCTACTGAGATGCAGCCCTAGCAGCGGCCAAACAAAGATGACGCCCTAGAGATTTTGGTATTTTTAGGACAACAAGATTCAATAGCTTTTTGTAACGGCTAAACATGTCAATTCCCAACTAGTTTAGGCACTTGGAAGTTGGAACTGTTTGCCCCTGCAATTAATTCGTCAGTTCACTTTTATCTTTAAGCAGAACAAATGATATTTTTTCATTCACTTAGTTTCATGATCACTCCTTCTGATTAAACGTATCTGTGCTTATAATTGGTTAATAATTACTTGAATGGCTTTGCAAACCTAGTGTTCGTCATGGTTATTTGTTAAACTTTCAGGCTATTCGGTTTCAATGGTGGGAGACTAAGGATGGATGAGAGAATCGACTTGAGCATGAGCGATCCTGATTTAGTTCCCCTTATTATCCAGGTTTTGAAACATTTTTTTTTTGTCATCTGTGCAAATGTTAATCCTTCGTGTTTGCATCATGATTTTTTTATTACTATGTATTTCTTTTCTGTATAATGAATGCAGAGCTATTTATGCTTGTATAGTTGTAATGGAAAAATTCCACTTTTCAACCCTGAACTATGGCCAAAATTCACTTTTCAACTGCGAACTCAAACCGTTTGAAATGCAACCTTGAACTATTGGAACAGTCAACTTTCCAACCTCTAGCGATTTCCCAACTGGTTTTGACTGATGTGGATGTCGTGCAGATGCCACTAAATGCCACATCACTGCCATGTCATCAAATCCTTTTCTTTTACATGTTTTTACGAACATTTTTTCCATTTCCAGTACTTTTTGTGATTTTTTTAAATACGGATGATAGTTTGTTCGGGTTGTATATTTTTTCAGTTTTGTTTGTTCATGGTGGCAACATGCCAATGATGTGGTTAGAGTTCATGGTTGATATTTTTTTTTGAAATATTGACTTCTTATAAGTTATAGTATTAGTCCGTCATAGCTTGCAATTTAAGTGTTGAGCCTAAACTGCATCTATGTGTTCCATTGCAAATTTAGGTCTTATTTGCTTCAAGGTTGACCATACGACAACTAGCCCTTAGGCAATAGTACATGGTAACTGGAACCACAAGTGTGGCGGAAGTTATGTTTAAGCGGATGAGAAAGTGTGGCAAGCCGTAACCGTGGCTAGAAACCAAACACACCCCTAACAAATTGTAGCGGGCCTAAGGTTAAGTATCAGATTACTTCTGCTTCTCGACTCTTTTTTGGATTGATAGGTACAATATCAATCTACAGGACTGCAAGTAGGCAACCGTGTCGCATGCCACACCCCTAAGTACTATGAGCTAAGCTCTGCTGCTAGTGATGCTTGGAGGCTGGTTGCTCTTGCTGAAGCCCACAACCGTGCCTCTGCACTGTTAGTGCATCATATAACTTAGGCTAATATTTCTGAATTGGTCAACAGGAAGGCATTCCCATTTCATAGCAATGCTATCGTATAGCTTTGCATATGTTGACACCGTTTCTCCTGGAAAGCTTGGATGCTAGCTTTTGTTTTTTTCCATCATCTCAGCTATTATATGAAAGAAAATCCCAGCTATTAGTTGCTGTATTGAACTACACGTGATGGTTGAGTTGGTGTGTACCAGAATTGTGTGCAAATGTATGCTTTAGGACTGCTTCTGTCTTTGAATTATTGTGACCCTAGTTGCTTCTATAACTAAGCCTGGTTATATTCACGTGCTAATATATGCCATTATAGGAAAATTATATCAATTATCGGCCTAGTGCTGTTGGGAAGGATGACAGTGGAGTAAAAAGAATGAATTATCTTGCCCGTGCCGCGGAGTCTATAGCGGACGGTGATATTGTTAACGTGCAAATAAGAAGATATCGACAGTGGCAGCTGTCCCAAGCTGCTTGTTTGGCTTCATCAATAGTACCGTATGTGCATTGATCTTTCCCAATGGTTACTATGTAGCGGTATTGATTTATTCGAATGTTTCAACACAATTTGCTAATCTCTTTCAAAAAATTTCAGTGCTGCTTTGATGCATGGAAATAGAGAAGTCCTTGAAGCAGTAAAGTTCAAACCCTAATCATCCATTACTACTATTGACTTGTATTCTTGCTGAATTTTAGTAGACTGAATTGGATACTGATTTTTTGCAGGGTGAACGGAACTTTAATAGGTTTGGTGGATGGTTGGGCAAGTACTCAACTACTAACAAAAACAAAAGGCTACTGGAAGATGTCCATAGTCATATTCTTGCATCACAGCAAGCTAATTTGGATAGGTGGGTATAGTCCAAAACTAGCTTGCTTTCTGCCGAATCCTACTTTGTTAAGTTTCTGGATTAGTAGTAAAATTGGTACTTAACCTGGAACCACCAAAACCATGTTTTTCACTGGTAAATAGTAGGGTACTTATGTACATTGATTGTTGGATTATCGATATAAATCAGAGAACAACAGGAAAAAACAAGCCAATGATTTTCTTGGCTAATTGCTTTATTACTTGTAACCACGATAAAATGATACGGAACTTTCAGCATGAGTTAAGATAAGGACCACATTATCACCTGCTAGGAAAAATATATGGGCCATGGATTTCTTTTAAGTGGTCAGCCAACTATTAGTTGCTGGACATGGCTTGCTCATTTTCCAATGTAACTACTTTTGAACAAGTGCCTTAACAGTGAGCGAATTAAAGCGTGCCTTACCCTTCTCTTAACTTGCGTGGGTCACATCTTCGAGATGGAAGATTGTGATTTTCTATTTTAAACCATGTAAGCTGAAAAGATGGATCATTTGTTGAGTCGTTGTGTTGTAAACTAAACATTTACCAGAATTCAAGATCCTTTGACAAAAGTTGTAACTTTTTTTTTTGAGGGAGACAAAAGTTGTAACTTGAAAGACCGTAAAGGATTTGTGCTATGTTTCATTGTAGTCTCAGTCTTGTAATTGTTGGGATCTGCAGGGAGGCGTTGAGGCTCGATTATCTCACTCTTCTCTTGAGACAGTTGACTGACCCACTGAAGACAATGCCTAAGGTATTGTTTATCATAATCATGATCTGATATATGAGTGGACTCCATGTGTCGCTGTATTCCGTGATATGTATTCTATTATACTTGAACATTCCTTTTTGGACCATTCTTGATCATGAAATTGAATTTTTGTTCAAAGCTTCCAAAGAAGATTCATCAAAGTATCATATGTCAACTGCTGCACTTGTTCAAGCATATTGCTGCATTTTTTTGAATGAAAGCATATTGCTGCATATTGTACGTATTGTGTACCTTGTCAGGTCTGCTCCTTACAGGAAGTAATGAGTGATTAATTGGCTAATTATTTTTCTAATAAAAAGAGGAGAAATCTTATTTTTGTTATTTAAGGATTTTGTCAAGGGGCTAGGTGGGGTTTGACACACAGGCTTGCAACCATGCATGCTTTCTCAATTCAACTATTATCATCTTGAGTTAGTATTGCTTTCAAAATATGTACTCTGTATGCACACTGTTTGTTGTTCGTTTGCAATGTAGTAATCGTGAATGGCATCTCCCACGGAGAAACCTTTATCTGAGAAATCTGCCGGTGATCTTATATTTGTAAATTCCTGCAGGACGAAGCTGTCCAAAAGGTGGTGGAGTTTATGGATACCTACTCTTTAAGCCAGGAAGACTTTGACACGCTTGTTGAATTATCTAAATTTAAGGTTGGTTATTATTCTAGAAGCTGCCTGATGGTATTCATTAACCGTCTCTTTGAGTGGCAATTTTAGTTAACAGATAATACAAATACTTGAACGTGTTTGTTGTTAGATGTTGTTGTTGTTTGTTGTTAGATATTCTAGATGATGCAAACTATGTTGCACTGTGCTAATGATTTTGAGAACGTGTTTGTGGTACTTGCATCTGCAACTGTTGCATTTATCTTCTTTGTAATGTTTTCATAGTTTGCATCATGGGAGCTATAAAAATTGCTTGAAAACATCAGTGAAATATGAAGCCCGTGATGGTGTGGAACTTTGGACATGATATAAAAAATTCGTGCAATAGTGATGAGAATACAGAGACAAGTCAAAAATTACAAAAAAGGGATCTACTTGGCCGTACAATGATTGTTTCAGTACCACAGTATTTGCCATCAACTACACAAGCTTATGTAACTTGCCAAAGATTAGGTCCTTTATTTCTTTTTCGGTGCATTGGTGTTCAATTTCAATATTTATCATTACAACTCAGTTCACTGCTCAAATTAATTTGTCGAAGCATCCAAGCGGGATAATGTCTTACTTGAGTAATTTTGTTTCAATGTAATTTGATTACCCTCTTTCCTTTACATGGTGCTGAATATATTTTTGTTCTGCAGGGCCATCCAAATCCTATGGATGGTATTCAGCCAGCTGTTAAAAGTGCCTTGACAAAGGCATACAAACAAGGAAGTAGCTCTCGTGTTGTTCGATCAGCAGATCTAATAAATATCCCTGGCATGAAAAAAACTTTAAAGAAACGAGTGGCAGCAATCCTGGAGCCATTGGACGAGAGTTTGCCTGAAGAAACTGGAGTAGCATCTGCCGAAGGTGATGAAGAGGAATTGTCTGATGCTGAAAATGATGGTAAGTGCTTTTTTCTTTGTAAATGAATATATTGTACCGAAAGAGAATCTTTAATCTTTAATGCTCATAACTGTTGTACATATCTTTAATGCTTCCGGTAGTGTTTATAATACTCTTTTTGCGGGGGTATGACCCGTCATATAATCTGGTGGTGCTTTTACACTCGGCAAACTTCTTACTAAGAAAATACTATATATATGTATGTTGCTGCCCTTTCCTCAAACTGTTAGTATTCTCTTTATTTTCATATCATATTGAGCCATGAATGCGTTTTTATAGATGATGAAAGGTACTTTTAGTTTACCCAACATTTAGAAAGTCTGAACAGTACACAAATGAGAATAAAACCTGGACAACAGTTTGAGAAAGACAGAAGCATAGATTCTAATCATCAGTCGAAGGAACTATGAATAAATATCTTCAATAAGGCTACGTTTTGTCTGTACTTGTTTGCTCCAAACTTCTAACATTCTCTCGGAAGGATCACAGCGGTCAGTCCTGTCTGGTGTTTTTAGGTTGTATTACTAACAAATTCAAGCCTACCTCCATTTAGTTTGTTCTGTGAAAAGTGTGATATCAGAGTGCAATATCTGTAACACGCAATGCACTGCTGGAAATTTTTGTTGTTGTTTCTGCAGAGCATTGTTGCTGTGCCTAATATATTCCTACTTGCGTAAAAACATAAATGGGTTTGCAGCAGGGGCAGAAATTCAAAGAGAAACCTGGAATCTGGTCTTCAGTCAGGCTTATAGATCTGTCGCAGATGCTAGCAAATTGCTCAGAGCCTGATTTTCTTTTTCTTCCGGGGTACACCTGATGTTCTTTAGTAATGCCAGAAAACTGTTGGGGGTGTCATGGAATTTTTGTTCAATTACCAGGAAATTTACGATTTTAAATTAAAATTACTCAAGGCGTGATGAATTTTCTCTTCTCTTATCTTGTAAATGTTTGTGTAGCCATGCCTGACAAATAAACCAAACAGTGCCGTGTTCATATTTATACGCCTCATATATAGTATCAAAGATGCTGTACTGATGAGCGCAGCGGAGAGTCAGCCTAGTTTATTTTAGCACCAGTCAATTTTCAGCACATTGATTGCTCTTGTTTCTCTTCCAGATGAACTTGTGCCTGGCGACTCGAAGCCAAAACTGGACCTGCAGAGTGATAATAAGAAAGGTTATTTGTCATATTCTTCTGCCTTGTTTGATATTGTTATTATCGCCAGGTCCAGGTGTCATATCGGGGATTTATATGTTGGATTCCATTTGCAGGAATTCAAGTGCAGCTCAACCTGAAGAGCAATGGCAACGGGTCGAGCGCAAAGAAGGCGCCAGCAAGATCAAAAACTAGTGGGTCTGCAGGGAAGGCCGTCGGAGGCTCAGGCGTGAAGCAGAAGAGGTAGCCTACCGCCGCCGCACAGTAAGCGTCTAGTATATATATGTATCCAAATGACATGTAAAAACACCTGACCTCCTGAGATACATTTGATCTGATCACTATGCTGTTGTTTTCAGATGATGACTGGCTGGAAGTAAGAGAGACCCCAGATGGTTAGTTGGTGGTCTCGTCTTTGGTTTCTCGTGTTACCCCCCAGTTGTTCCCAGTTGTTGGGAAAGCCTGTTTGCTTGCACTTCATTTGTTCTTTCTGTTTCTCGCCCTGGCTGGAGAGGGGGTTTGTTTAGCGGGTGAGCTTTTTCTCCTGCTCCGAGTCTGAAACGATTAGGTGTATTTTTCTTTTTCAGAGATGTAAACCTGAAACTAGAGAAGAACATCTGGATGCCTGGTTCTGCCCGTTCCCACTGGATGCTGTAGATAACATGGTTGTAACCTGCTAAAAGCCGAACAGGCAACCTCCTGTGATCTTCTGTTGCGTTGTTCATCTTGTAGCGCGATCTATGTCTGTCTGCTCTGGGTTTGTGGTTCGAACAGGCCATGGTCGCTCTTTCTCCTACAGGCGTGGTGTTGGCAATACATGTCTTTGAAAAGAGAAAAGAGCCATCCTGGTCATTCAAGGCTTTGTTTGCAGCTACGTAGAGCACACCTCAGTGTGTACTCGAGGGATTTGTTTTCCAACTTTTTTCCTTTCTTTTGACAACACCGAGCTTCAAGGCGTTCGGCAACAATGTGCATGCATAACCAACTTTTAGATTACACTTGTGCACAAAAAATGATTTTTTTTAACACTACTACAAAATGGAAAATAAGAGCGAAAAGGATGCAAGACATTATAGAACAGCTAACAATCTCATACCCAACAAGTTAGGATATCTGAGCCCACGACAACCTCAGATCATGCGATCGACGCAACCGTGATGGTAACATATAAGCTGTAACTGTAACTACCGACGGCGATGCAAGAGAAGGTTGATTCAGAAGTATACTGAACTCAACCGATTAAATCGGCTCTGCTAGTTGCATACAAACAATCATTTGAAAGCTCGAGCTGAAGTAACTAAATGATGATCTAAGAATATGGTGCTCCATCAGTTTCAAACTATTTGAATTTTAGTGTGTTCTATGTCCTACTTCGTAGTGGTTGCACATGGGGGTTGAGGTTGAGGCCCAAGTGATACTCCAAAGACGTGTACGTTCAGATGAGAGGGAAGACGTCACCGTAGAATTCGAGCGTCGGGATTTACCCCGACATGGCGCCTGTCACGACCACGCCGATGTACTTGGAGGCACCAGATGATGCCCTCCCACGACGCCTGCAATCACTCAACCTTGATATTGCTGGCAAGGCCTGTGTTGGCGCGGAGCAGCCTTCAGATGACAGTCAGTGATCTCCGGGTCAAGCTTGTTGGTGCGGTTATAGAGGCACATGCACGACCAGTGCTCCTCGAGGAGGAAGCCCAAAGCAAACATCGCGCTCATGCCCAACATGTCGGTGCGGTGCATGAGGCTGTAGAGTAGCTGAGCGTCCCTAGGAGGGCACACACAAAATTGCATTGTTAGGGCTCATGTGGGCCGTGTACGAGTCGTGTGGATGGTAGAGGAATTGCCCTAGCATTATGGAGGCTCTACTATGAATGAGTACAGTGGGGCTAGCAACTATCAAAAATAATATACATACTTTCACCGGTATACAGTACATGACATATCATGAATATCGTAATAAAGGCTTAAACATTAAAAAATTAATTTAACTCCCAAATAGTATAGTTTTAATACACCATGTATATGCGATTATATGATACACATGATAAATATAAGATACATGCCAACTACCGAAATACTCCCTCCGTTCCAAAATAAGTGCCTCAATTTTGTATTAGATTTAGTACAAATTTATACTAAGCTTGAGACACTTATTTTGGAATAAAGGGAATACAACACTATGAAATGGGGGGGGGGGGCACGACCCCTCTGTCCATTCCATAATCCTTACTTAAGTAGTCTTTGATGGCTAGTAAAGTTAGATATCCGTTCATTAGTGTTGAAAGTATGTTTGACAAATCCCTTCCCTGGCACAGACCACTTGTCCATCTCGTCGTCAATGGTCGGCTTGAGTTTCCTCTCACCTCCCGAAGTTCCCGAGCTAGTGCATAGAAAAAACGGAAAACATGCATCGCAAACTTTAGCTCATATGTACAATGCAACACATTCGTATTCACTTGATTGTAATACATACATACATGCTTATACGTAATCTCATGCCTAGAATTAATACTAATTAACAATGACGATATCACCCATTAAACTATTATTTCATGGTCAAAAGTTCTTCTCTAGTCTAAACCGTATACCCGATGTGCAATCCGTTTTCATCGTTGTCTTCGTATCATGAACACTTCAATACTAGATCTCATATGCGCATGTTCCGGCCAAAAAATATTTCACCGTAAGATTTTTCATAAAAAAACTCTAAAAAATCCTTTGTTGAAATTGCCACTATATTGGAACCGAAGTTTCCAGTATATTGTTATGAAGTTAGCATGTGGTAACTTCGGTACAAAAGCAATAGTGATGAATACAAATATAAATAAAAAAATACAACAAAGATACCATGGGATCTACTTGGTCGGACAATGTATACTCCGTATCACAGTATTTGGCCATCATCTTGTTTCTCCTCGAGTACTACCTCTATTTTTAACGTCTTACATTTAGGAACAAAGGATGTACTAGATATAAGATAATCTAGAATTAAATACCGTGGACTTGCCCTCGGGGCGATTTCCGGCAAATGTCCGGTGACCGGCGTGGTGCCGTCTTCTCCCCCCTCCCTAGTTGATATCCTCTCTCTTCTCATTCTCCTTCCTATCCCCTCCTCGTTATCTCCTATCTGATACCCCTTGCACCCTCTGTCCGACTTGTTCCTTCCTGATCCCCTTTTCTTTTGCTTCTTCGCCACCGGATTTCTGGCCTAAATCGCTCCTCCTTGTTGGGCCCTCTGCCTTCTCAACCTACTCAAGCAACCCCATCTTGTTCGGTTCTATGCTCCGTCCTTTTTTCTAATCTCCAGTCACATCTCGTCTTGCCGTGCAATTCATCCAGGACTGGATCCCCTTTCTTTGGTCTCCTTATTCTTCCGTCAGTTCCTGAAGTCATCTGACTCACTTGCATGTCACCACCTACTCCTCGACCATAGTTTACACAAACATCTATGCTACAAGATGAATTTGACTTGCCTTCCTGATTCCTCTGCTGCTCCTCGTCTCCTCTTTTCACCCCTTGTGGTATTGCTCAAGGTCACAGTAGGAAAATCCTTAAGTCCTTGATTGACAAGCGACATCGGGCTCTTTACTACCACCGACACCATGAAGATGATTGCGTGGAATTGTCTTGGTATGGGCCAGGGACTCCGCAATGAGCGTATGACTTTCCTGGCAAACCTCATCGACTCCACAAAGACCCAGGTAATTTTTATTTCAGAAATTAAATCCTCCAAAGTTTCCTCTGGTGATCTTATGAACCGTTTTGATATTTCCGATAGTATTGTAGTTCCCTCTAGAGGATATTCTAGAGTGTTATGGTGGATGTGGAATGATGAGCTCAATGCCTCTTTGCAAAGTGCCTCGTTTTACCCTATCTTACCAAATGTAGTTCATAGAGCCACGGGTATTGAGTTTGGTTTAGTTTGTATCTATGATGACCCTTATCACCGTCAAACTAATGCAATATGGGAGAGTGTTGTGAATTTTGTGCATGATAACCTAGGAAATCCTATGATATGTATAGGAGACCTTAATGATATCTTGTATGATGTATATGCATGTAATGCCAATGTGAACTATTATCGTATGACTGCTTTCCACACTTTGGTTAAGAACTGTGGTCTCTTTGACATCGGTTATAGGTTGTGCTTATACTTGGCGCAATATACATCATACTCTTAATGCTATTTATCAATGTTTGGACCGTTGCCTTATTAATTCTCATTGGTGTGATGTCTACCCTAACACGTAAGTCCTTAATTTGCCCATTATTTTGAGTGACCATGCTCTTATTCAAATATCTACCGATGAGTTGTTTTGTCGGCCAAAACAATCGTTTAAGTTTGAGAATTGGTGGCTAACGGAGAGTGATTTTTAGGCTCATGCCAAAGCGACTTGGAATATCAACAGAAATGCACCATTTTCCATTAGGACTAATTCTCTTGCAGGATCTCTCAAAAGATGGTGCAAGAAAAATAATCCAATTCAATACCAACTCCATGACATTGAAGAGCAAACCAATCAAATTCGAATAAATCCCATACATGAGCAATAACATGCTTTGGAGGGAGTGCTAACAACCAGGTACGAGAAAATCTCACCAAGCTTAATCAATACTATAAGCGGAGAGCTAAGAAAAATTGGGCTAAATGCGGAGATAGGAATACTGATTTTTTTCACCAAGCAATGCTGAAGAGGAGGAAAAGAAATACTATTCTATCAATAAAAATTGAGAATGAAGTAACTCATTTCTAGCGCCAACATATTGCTAACACTTTCGTCAATTATTTCAGATATATATTTTCCTCTCCTAATATTGATGTTGGCAGACCTTCCTTGGGAACTCACTCTTTCTTAAACACAACATTTCACTTATTCCATTCCAGATAAGCAGGAGATCTTGCATATTCATAGGAACATGAAACACAGTGCTTCTCCAGGTCCAAACGACATTAATGTGGAGTTCTACCTTGTTACACATGTCTGGATTGGAGACGATGTAACTGCGCTAGTGAGAAACTTCTATCTCTTAGGTACTCTTCCTCCATGCATAAGTGACAATAATATTGTCCCTCTAATGCCTACAGATTATAGGACGATTAGCCTTTGCAATGTGATTTACAAGATTATTGCCAAAACCCGTGCTAATAGGCTGAAACCCCATCTCTCGGATTAAATTGAACTAGCTCAACAAGCTTTCATAGAGGGTAGAAGTATTAGTGAAAACATCATTATTGCCTAGGAAATTACTCATCCGTTTGCTCTTAGCTTCCTCGAAGCATCAAGCTTTTATGCTTATGACTGATCTTGCCAAAGTCTTCGATTGCATTGAATGTAATTTAATTATTTCTGCACTTGCTCGTAAAGGGTTGCATGGTAACTTTATAAAATTTAGTCTATGTTTGCATGCCCTATCATGTCTTATATGTGGTTATTAATGATCAAATGTTTCAAAGATTTATAAACAACAGAGGTATTCGGAAGGGATGTCCCTTATCTCTCTATCCTTTTGTGTTGGCTATTAATGAATTTTCTCTGACTCTCAATGATGCTATGTAAGCTAACAACCTGTAAGGTATCCTTCTCGGACCAAATCGTACCCCTATTCATTCATTGATCTTTGCAAATGACCTCTTGGTCTGTGGTCAAGCAAGCCAACGGGAAGCGTCTACCATGGCACAAATTCTTCAACACTTTTGTGCTATCTTAGATCAGACCCCAAACTGGAATAAATCAACTGTCCTATTTAGTGCCAATGTTTATTCTGCCACTATTCTTAATATCAAATCCATTTTCCCTTACCCCAAAATGAATAGTGATTTCACTCAATTGGGTCACCCTCTCATTCTTCCAACTAAGAATAGAACTGAAGCCTACAACTTTGTGCTCGATAGATTCATTTCTAAGCTTCCTACTTACAAAGCCAATATGCTCTCACATGTTGCCAGATTGAAACTCATTAGCTTGTTTTTTCGGCTATCCCAGTTTATCACACTCCAACTTGTTATTCACTAAGAATTTTATAGCTAAGCTAACTGATGTGATTAGAAATTTTTTGTGGACATTAATAAGAAAGGATATCACATAGAAGAGGCTTTGTCTTGGATCTTGGAAGGACATTTGCATATCTAAGCAGGAAGGAGGCTTGGAATCAGAAACCTTCAAGCTATGAATCCGAGTCTCATTCTTACCGATGCATGGAGAATTGCTCCCTCTCCCACATACCATGTCCATCTTGTTCTCATGCCTAAATATTTCACAAACTCCTCTTTTTGGAAAACTAGACCCAATTTGCCAAAGTCAACCTTTTGGACCTTCATTCTTAGAATGCTCCCGATGCTTCAAGCCCACTCCTTCTGTAAAATCACCCAAGGAAATATATTTCTTTGGATCACACCTTGGTGCCCAGCTTGGCAAGATGTTTACAACCAGCTTATCATTCAACAATCAAAATTTAGTTATCCAGCTAAGGCGATAAATCTTTGGAACTCAGGTGATAAATCTTGGAACACCACTTTGATTAAAACTATTTTTAGGAGCCTACAACTTCCATCATTATTCACACTCCTATTATTAATGATGATAACCTTGATTTCCTTTGTTGGGACCCCTCTCCCAATGACATATGGAACTCTAAAAGTGTATATAAGCTATGTTTATAGGAAAAACAAAGTCAGCCAAATAATTCACCCATGTAGGTTTCTTTGTTGGTTAAAAATATTCTTCGGCAGGTGTGGAAGCAGAAACGGATGGCGCCAAGGGTGAAAACCTTTGCAAGTCCCTTCCTACAGATATAAGAGTTGGTCGATTCTCTCAACACATTGACTCCACTTGTTGTAGGTGTAACCATCAGGAGGATGAAATGTATATATTTTTTAGCTGCACCTTTGCTAGAGCATCTTGGTTCCCCCTCCATGGCATATTAGGGTTGATCAACTGCTTGAAAATAATCATTCCATGCACCATTTAATTTATGCACTGCTAAATATGAATCACCCTTATGCCACCATCCCATTTTTTAATTTTATCTAGTGCCTTTATCTAGAAATGATTGTCTCTTTGTCAGGAAGAAAGGATTACCATCAGGTTCATCATGAGGTAGCAACTCTTGATGCTTGTCAAACTCTTCTAGACAAGCCAAAGGATTTATTCCAGGCGGACGAGCAAAATCGTTTTGCACAACAAACTAATCCCTTGTTGTTTCAAGGTTCTACTATTACATCTGATCTGCTCATTTCAGGAGCTAAGGTTTCTTCAGATGAGGCATTTAGATGCTTAAAAGTTCCAGGAAGACATCTAAGAGATGCATCTACCAGAATTGGTCTATTCATAGACATTCCAGATGGTCAAACACATACCCAAATTCAAATCCATGCCTCCACAACTATTACTGATACTCCTCTTCAGGCAGAAGCTCTTGGAATTCTTCTTGCATCAAAGATAGGTCATATCCTGCAGCTAGAGTAACCCTCTTTCCTCACTGATTACCTGCCTCTTGCCAAAACATTTGATACTAGAAGAGTTTATGCAGATCAAGCCCATTGGACCATCAGGCGCTCACCAGCTGACTACTTATCCATCACAAATGAGATGCACTCATCCATGTTTCACATATCTAGATGGCTCAATGGTATAGCAGATAACTTGGCTCATCAGGTTCTAAGTAGAGCAGTAGAACTTGTTTTTGGATGTAACTCAGCTCATAGGCACCCGCCTATCCTTTGGTTTCAAAAATCTCTCAAGCACAAATTAAGGACATTATAATTCACGTTGTACTGTGTATCTGAGCTGAATGAATTATGCGTTGTCTTGCACCTTTCCCGGTTGAAAAAACTAGATATAACATGTAACCTATAAAGGTCAGGCAACATGCAAGCGCTCATTATCACCTTAAACAAGGAGAAACTCTAGGAGACATGGATTATTATTAATAATACTGATGTAAAATAATAATCAAAAACTCATTTTAATTTTATTTTAATTATGCAACTTCCTGACATGGGCAATTTAGAAGAGACAAATATGTCAAACTTTGTAGTATTTATTTGTGGGCAAAAAGTGAATGCATTAATTAAAACATGTATTATATCTTGGGAAACGTAGTATAAAACAATTTTTTCACCCTACGATCAAGGTCCCCAGATCTAGGAACGAGCAGATGGATCTCTTGATCTCTACTGGCATGGACATGAAGAAGGACATCAAAAGCATACTGGATAGACAAGAGAGCCTTGTGAACATTTTTGAGGATAGAGTGAAAACTCTTAATGACAAGGTCGATGGGCTGACTAAGACCGTCAACGATCTCAAGAAGCAAGTAGATGAAGCTCCTATCCGTCGCACCTCTTCAGAGTCCGATTCTTCTTCTGATGATGAGGATTGTGCACTGTCAGGACGACTGCCCAGTTCAGGACACAAGCCAGGACACCTATAGTGCCAGCTCCGGAGACGAGACCTTCATTTTCTGCTCCAGCTACAGTGACTTCAGCTCCATCAACTCCTCCAGTGCGTCCCGTTGCTACACCAACTCCGTCCATGACATCAGCAGAGGTCTTCGCCGACATAGTTCTCTTGACTCTGACATCAACCGCTGGAGGAGATCAGTCGCAGAAGGACGATTAGCTATATCTCTTCGAACTTTTTGGTAACTTGTTGCCAAAGGGGGAGAAGTTGTATATAGATCTTTAGGCTTCGAGTGAGAGAGCGTCTTGTTTTCATTGCTGTTTTACAAAACATTTGATCTTTTGGTTTGGATGTGATATACTTTTGTTTGTGTTTGATCATACGCTTTAATGCGTGTTGCTACTATTTCCTATCCTTTTGATGATTATGTGATTATCATTCACTTTGCTTGATGTGTTGTGCTATGTTGTTAACTCTTATTACCTAATCGATTGTGCATTTGCATTTAAACACAAATGTAAAAATAATGCACAAATTTAGGGGGAGCTCTTGCTTATCACATACTTCTCAAAGCGATTATTATATTCATTGATTATATCATATGTCGAATCTTTGATCTATATGTTGTCATCAATTACCAAAAAGGGGGAGATTGAAAGCACATTTGCTCCCTTGGTGGTTTTGGTAATTAATAACAACATATATGTTATTGAACTAACGTTTCCACTAAGCATGTTTCAGGAAAAGTTCAATGATGGGTTGGCAAAAGGATTGTGGAATACCCCAAGATGCAAGGAAATAGATTGACAAAGCTTCAAGCAAACATGACTCTATACTTTACCTTTGTGAGAAATCACTTTGAGTCCATAGGAAAGCCAATACTATTAAAAGGGGGTAAGGTACTGTTGGCAGACAAAATGCTCATACGTGCACAAGTGATAGTCACCACATACACCCACAAGCTCTTCCACAAAAGTCTGCCCAAAGCCAAATATCCAAATCGGTGCAACCAACACTTTCCACTCGGTGCCACTGATTCTCAGCCTCAGACAGGCTCAGCCAAACCCTAGCCCTTCGATGCAGCCGATTCCATTTCGGTGCCACCGAGTTTGGGTTGCCAACTTTCTGTTACGCAAATTCACAAAATCGGTCCGACCGAGTTTGTTGAATCGGTGTCACCGAGTTTGGCAATCTGACCGTTGGTCACCTTATCGGTGCAACCGAGTTTTATGTATCGGTGTCACCGAGATTCAAAAGTTGCTACCTTTGAGGCAACTCGGTACCACCGAGATTAACACATCGGTGTCACCGAGTCTGACTTATTAGGTGTAACGGTTGGATTTTTGGAGATGCCTATATATACCCCTCCACCACCACTCACTCATAAAAGAAGCACTCAGAATAGTTCCCCACTCATACCTACCGATTTTCTGAGAGAGAGCCACCTAATCATGTGTTGAGATCATGCCATTCCATTCCAACCATATGAATCTTGATCTCTAGCCTCCCCAAGTTGCTTTCCACCCAATCAACCTCTTCCACCATAGCCAAATCTATGAGAGAGTGATTGTGTGTTGAGGAGTCTATCATCTTGAAGCACAAGAGCAAGGAGTTCATCGACATTATCGAGCCTATTACCTTTTGGAGCGTGGTGCCTCCTAGATTTGTTAGGTGTCTCTTGGGAGCCTCCTACTTTGTGTTGCGGAGTGAACCAAGAAGTCTATAAGGGCAAGGAGATCGCCTACTTCGTGTAGATCTACCCATAGTGAGGCTAGTCCTTCGTGGACGAAAGCCGTTATGGAATAGTCAAGGTTGCTTCTTCGTGGAACCCTCCATGGGTAGAGACCTCCATGGACTCTCGCGACCGTTACCCTCCATGGGATGAAGACTCCATAAACATGGACGCACAATAGCACCACCTATCGAAACCACGGGAAAAATCATCATGTCTTCAAATTGTGTTTCATCTTCCTACCCTTCCTCTACTTACATGCTTGTATTTACTTTCCGCTGCAATACTCATAGACATGCATGTGTAGGGTATACTTGACTTGCTATGAATGCTAAAATCTGCCAAGACTTAAAATTGGGAAAACGTAGATTTTAATTGGTCAAGTAGTCTAATCACCCCCCTCTAGCACTACTTTCGATCCTACAGCTTTCCTCTCCCCCACTTCACAAAATTTGCTGTTTTATTTTCCCTCTTTTTCCGTTTGCCTTTTTGCTTGTTTGTTATCTTTGCTTGTGTTGCCATGTGCCTTCTATTTGCTTGCATCTTCGCTTGCTAAAAATCTATTGATATGGATCCCCATCCACTTTCTAATCTTTTCAAAACCAAATTATGATGAACCAATTGCCAGTGAGTTGAGTGGACTTGATTATCTCTATGAAGTTTTGTTTGAAAATCATGAATTTGAAAATTTCGATGAAGTGTTGAAAGAAGAAATTTATAAGGTGATTCATGATAGTTCCTTGAATGAAAAGCATGATTGCCAAGTTTTTAGTATGAATTCTCTGAATATCTATGATGCCAATGATATGCGAAACCACAAGCTTGGGGATGCTATGCTTGATGAAGATGATATTTTTTGTTCCCCAAGTTTTGGTGATGACACATATGCTATAATTGGTAATGATAACCATGAAACTTGTCATCATTATTTTAATATTCAATTTGGTTATGACAATCAAGTGTCACATGATAGTTATTTTGTTGAGCTTGCTCCCACTACCATGAATAAAAAGGAGTTTGCTTATGTGAAGAGTGATAAATTTTCTATACTTGTAGATCATGGGAAGAATGCTTTATGCGATAGTTATATTGTGAGATTCCTTCATGATGCTACTGAAAATTATTATGAGGGAGGAACTTATGCTTGTAGGTATTGCAATAATATCAAGTTTCCTCCCTATGTGTTCAAAGTCTCGAAGTTATGATTGCTTTGCCATCCTATGCTAGTTGATTCTTGCTCCCATAGATTGTTTGATTATAAAATCCCTATGCATAGGAAGTATGCTAGACTTAAATGTGTTTGTCACATGTATTATGATGCTCTCTTTCTTATTTAGCTCTTGTCTTTTTATGTGAGTATCATTATTATCCTAAGCCTATCTTGATGGCTATAAAGAAAGAGCTTGTTGGGAGGCAACCCAATGAATAAAATTTATTTTTACTTTTTCTTTATGTTCTTGAGTGTTTACACAATTATGCCTCTGTGATGGTTGTGTTGTTTATGTTTTATTTAGTGTTTGTACCAAGTAAAGCCTTTAGGATGATTCATAAGATGAGTAGAAACAATGCTGAATCTTAAATAGAAACTTTGACTCTAGTGCGCGAGTTTTAATGTTTTATCAGAAGGTGATAGTGAGCTGAAACTTTAACACGGTGTTTCTATACAAATTCTTTATGTTGTACTATTTTTCACAAGTTTTAGAGTTACAAAAGTATGGGTAGAGTACAGATTACTACAGACTGTTCTGTTTGAGACAGATTCTGTTTTCGTTGCATTGTGTGCTTCTTTGATGAATCTATGGCTAGTATTGGAGGGTATAAGTCATGGTAAAGTTAAAATACAATACATATAATGCAATTATAAAAAATTAATGGGTTTTCAACAGTACTTAGAGTGGTAATTTGCTTTATTATACTAACGGATCTCACAAAGATTTTGTGTGATTGAAGTTTTCAAATTTTGGGTGAGATTACGATGTATGAAGGAATTGTTGGGGAACGTCGCATGGGAAACAAATTTTTTCCTACGCACACGCAAACCTATCCATGGTGATGAGCATCTACGAGAGGGAGAGTGGATCTACATACCCTTGTAGATCGCTAAGCGGGAAGCGTTAAGAAACGCGGTTGGTGTAGTCGAACATCTTCGCGATCCAAATCGCCGAGCGTTCCGCGATCTCATCACGATCCGTCCCGCGATCCAATCACGATCCGTTCCGTGAACACATCACGATCCATCCCGTGATCTCATCACGATCCGTATCACGATCTTGATCACGATCTGTCCCGAGAACTCATCACGATCCGTTCCGCGATCTCATCACGAACCGTCTCGCGATCTCGATCACGGTCCTTCCGATCCAGCACCGAACGGACGGCACCTCCGCGTTCAACACACGTGCAGCTTGATGATGATCTCCATCGTCTTGATCTAGCAAGAGGAGGTGGAGAGGAGAGAGAGTTCACCGGCAGCGTGACGGCGCTCCGGTGATGGTGGTGGTGGAGCAATTCCGGCAGGGCTTCGCCTAAGCGCTGCAGAAATCCGATCTAGAGGAGCACCGGTGAAACGGGTAGCACGTGGTCGTAAGTTGTGTCCCGTGTGCTAGCCCTGCCCCTCTATTTATATGTTGAGCCCTAGGGTCTAAACTTGGAGCAAAAACCTCTACAAGGTTGATTTTGCCCGCACAAGGTCGGTTTGGCCCGCAAGAAAAGGGTCCAACTCGGATCCCTGCAGTCCCGCGCACAAGCGGTAGTACCGCTTCACGAGCGGTAGTACCGCTTGAGCGGTAGTACCGCTTCACAAGCGGTAGTACTGCCTTATTGCTTAAGGCAACAGCAAAACTTCCTTTTGCCCTTTCCAATACCTCGTGGGTTTTACCCCATTGGTCCATATAAAGTGTTGCTGTACCCGAACACTTCGGTAAACATCTGGAACCCCTTCCGGTTAATTCCGGAACTCTTCCAGAGATCAAAACACTATTATCACATATATCAATCTTTATCTCCAGACTCTTCCGGAGATCCTCGTCATGTCCGGGATCGTATCCGAGACTCCGAAAATCCTTCGGTCACCACCATACACAACTCTATACTACCGAAACGTCACCAAACCTTAAGTGTGCAGACCCTGCGGGTTCGAGAACTATGTAGACATGACCGAGACACCTCTATGGCCAATAACCAATGGCGGGACCTAGATGTCCACATTGGTTCCTACATATTCTACGAAGATCTATCGGTCGAACCTCTATGTCAAGGATTCAGTTAATCCCGTATAACGTTCCCTTTGTTCTTCGGTATGTCACTTGCCCGAGATTCGATCGTCGGTATCTCCATACCTAGTTCAATCTCGTTACCGGCAAGTCTCTTTACTCGTTCCGTAATACAATATCCCGCAACTAACAATTAGTCACATTGCTTGCAAGGCTTATTGTGATGTTGCATTACCGAGTGGGCCCCGAGATACCTCTCCGTCACACGGAGTAACAAATCCCAGTCTCGATCCATGCCAACTCAACAGACACCCTCAGAGATACCTGTAGAGCACCTTTATAGTCACCCAGTTACGTTGCGACGTTTGATACACACAAGGCACTCCTCCGATATCCGTGAGTTGCATGATCTCATGGTCATAGGAACATATACTTGACATGCAGAAAACAGTAGCAATAAACTGACACGATCATATGCTATGTTTGTAGTTTGGGTCTTGTCCATCACATCATTCCCCTAATGATGTGATCCCGTTATCAAATGACATCTCATGTCCATGGCTAGGAAACCTTAACCATCCTTTGATCAACGAGCTAGTCCATTAGAGGCATACTAGGGACATGGTTTTGTCTATGTATCCACACATGCATTTAAGTCTCCGATCAATACAATTATAGCATGGATAATAAACGATTACCACGAACAAGGAAATATGATAATAACTAATTTATTATTGCCTCTAGGGAATATTTCCAACAGGAATAAGGAGTAAGAAGAGCCTAAGCTTGAGGATGCCCATGGCACCACCAAGATAATATCCAAAGAGTAACAATCAACTAAGCTTGGGGATGCCCCCGAATGGCATCCCCTCTTTCTTCTAACAACCATCGGTATTTTACTTGGAGCTATATTTTTATTCGTCACATATCATGAGTTTTGCTTGGAGCGTCTTGTATTATTTGAGTTTTTGCTTGATTTTCTTTTTTATCCTTGCTTAACACACCTATTTTAGAGAGCCAAAATTTTGCTATGATTTTTTAGAATTGCTCTATATGCCCCACTTAAATTTTTTTAGCTATGGAATTTCTCTCGTCCTTCACTTATATCTTTTTGAGCACGGTGTGCTTTTACTTGTTTGAAGAAATGCTCTCATGATTCACTTATATTAATTTGAGAGTTAGTAATTTTGAAGAAATCATCTCATGCTTCACTTATATTGTTTTGAGAGATGAAACTTTTATGCTCATGATCTTCACTTATATCGATGTGAGCTTGTCAAAAAGCAATGTCAATATATGAAACTAGTCCCAAAGTGATAGATATTCAAGAGGGATATAATAAAAACTTTCACGAAGATAATTGGACAAATTAAACTTGATTCTTTGTAATAGTTTTGAGACATGATGATAGTAATATGTGATTTATGTTGGTGAGTAATTATGCTTAGTAAGAATATTGGTGTTAAGGTTTGCGATCCCCTATGCAAGCACGAAAGTCAATAGTTGTGCTATGAAATTACATCGTACTTATGGTGCATTATTCGGTGTTAGTTATGCTTAATGCTTGCTTATGTGATTTTTTATTTCTTGGTTGGTTGCTTCTCAATCTATTTGCTAGCCTTCACTTGGACTAAGTAGAAATACTACTTGTGCATCCAAAATCCTTAAACCCAGTTTTGCCATATGAGTCCACCATACCTACCTATATGCGGTATTTTCATGCTGTTCCAAGAAAATTTGTATGTGCCATCTTTAATTTTCAAAATATTTTTTCCTTTTTGTGTGCTCGTACCGCTCATGAAACGGAAGGGGGTGGCCCCTAGATGTGTTATTCTCAAGATGAGTGTTTATTCACTTGTCACTGCACGAGAGTATGGAGGTAATAGGGAAGCCCAATCCCGAAGTGAAAAAGAGGAAATAAATTTACTTTATGTTGTCAAATAATAAATTCCTTGGAAAGTGTTGGTATGGAAAGCAACCTTGGATTCAGCTAGCCATGGAAAGTGAAAGAATGGTGGAAAAAGGAATAAACTTTATTTTCTGTTTGGGAACCGCTTATGATGTATCTAGCATGGAAAGATATTGAAATCTCTTGATCATTTTTCATTGACAGGAAAGACATGCCACGCAAAATATTTTTCTCTATCTATTAAACCTTGAGCTCTGACACCTCTAAAAATCCCTACTTCCCTCTGCGAAGGGCCTATCTATTTACTTTATGTAATTTTTATTTTTTTCTTGAGTCTCCATCTTCTCTTAGAGCATCTCCAACAGACGTGCTTTGCTCGGCGCCCAAAAATGGATTTGCAGCGCGCAGTTTGCGTTTTTAGCACGCCGGCGAGCGCCGGCTCCAGCAGCCGTAGCATATTTTAGCACGCGCGGGGCGCTCCAGCAGACGCTGCAAATACATGGCGCGCGCACCCTACACAAACAACATATGCACTCCAAAAATAAACCAAAAGAGAAAACAATCGACAATAAATAGTTGATTTTTTTATTACAACTCAAACAAATAGTTTATCATCCAGTACGATAGATAGTTTAACAATACAACATCAAACATATAACATCAAATAATCAAATCATCATGCGTTCTGTTGGCCATTTCATTCTCACCACTCCTCGATGAGATCGTTCTGAAGATCGTCATGCGCTTCGGTCCGCCGAATAGCATGATACGAAGCAACAAATAGGCCCACCCTCGTAGCACTACGCCGCACTCGCACGGGGTGTCCCAAGAGCTCGTACTGAGAGTAGTCTAAATCTTGAACACGTTCATTCTCGATGATCATGTTATGCATGATCACACAAGCGTGCATGATGTACGAAAGGATCTTTTGATCCCAAAATCTAGCTGGTCCTCTCACACTGGATCAGTCGGAATACCATATGCCAACATACGCAAAGCGGCTGTCACCTTTTGAAAGGTGCTATGCCCGAGTTCTCCGGTGGCGTTCCTCCTTTGCTGAAAAGACGATCATGGCTCGGTAGTTTCTCTGCAATGCACCCGAACAACTCGGTGGTCATCCTAAAATGGCGCCGAATATATGACTCGGGGTATGTGGGATTCTCCACAAAATAGTGTCTCATCAATTTGTTATCGGCATCGATCTTGTCCCTCCAAATTTTTTGCCTACCCATAAAGGAACCACCGTCCTTTGTTTTTTTATTGACGTGCATAGCTAGGATGATTGCAAGGTCCTCTTCCTATTCGATATCAAATTATTCTTCAGAAGAATTTTATGATGAACCCATCTACAATATTGAATTTAAACTAGTCTATAAAAACTACGAACAACAAGCATCAAATTAATGTAAAAAATGTGTAGTTTGGAGCAATATATACCTTGTGGGCATTCTGTCGAACACCTTGTGGGCGCCAAGTGGTGGTGGGAGGCCTAGCGCTTCTCGCTGGAGGAATGGTGTGCGCAAGGGCGGCGACTAGTGAGAGGGGGAGGAAGCTGTTGAGGCGCGGGGACGGTCCCTGGAGAAAAGGGATGGCGCGACGGCGACGTAGGCGCTGGTGGGAGGGAGCTGGGAGACGATGCGCAAGCGCTCGAGTGGTTCCACGTGTGGGAGCGGGCGTACCAAATAAGCCGCGCGATGCCATTTCGCTCTGCGCGCGCGGTTATTCAGCGTCTGCTGGAGCGCGTGGTTTTGTTGCGCGCACGCTAAAACGTATGATTTTACAACACAAAGCTGTTTTGGGCGGCTGTTGGAGATGCTCTTATAAAGCACCAACTAGGGGCACTATGATCATACTTGAGCATTAGGTGTAGCTAATATTTGAGTGTGTTTTATGAATGGATCAATGATTGGGCATGATGGGATAGGGATAACTTACTTCAGTGTTGATATTTTGAAAGACATGGTTGCTTGTTGATATCCTTGAGCATGGAAGTCTTCATGTCAAAACTAGACTATTGCTTTGAACCATATAAAAGTCCAAGTGTCCATGCCACAAAAGAAAACAATATGTGATGAACATGTTAGGCAACATTCCACATCAAAAACTCTGTTTTCATCACTTACCTACTCGAGGACGAGTAGGAATTAAGCTTGAGGATGCTGATACGTCTCCAACATATCTATTATTTTTGCTTGTTCCATGCTGTTATATTATCAATCTTGGATGTTTTACAATCATTTTATAGCAACTTTATATAATTTTTTGGGACTAACCTATTGACATAGTGCCAAAGTACCAGTTGTTGTTTTTTGCTTGTTTTTTACTTCGTAGAAAATCAGTACCAAATGGAGTCCAATTGAGAAGAAACTTTTTGGAGGTTTTTTGTGGATAAGAAGAGTGCCAATGGGGCAAAGAAGCAGTCAGGAGGGAGCCGAGGTCGCCCACAACTCACCAGGGTGCGCCAAAGGCCCTAGGCGCACTCTGATGGGTCGTGGCTGCCTCGCGGACCCCCTCCATCGACTATCACCTCTATAAATTCTCAAATATTAGGAAAACCCTAGGGGAGTCGACGAAACACAATTCCATCCACCGCAAGTTCTAGAACCTCGAGATCCAATCTAACACCATCACGGAGGGGTGCATTGTCTTCATGGGTGCCTCTCCGATGATGCGTGAGTAGTCCACCATAGACCTACGGGTCCATACACAGTAGCTACATGGTTTCCTCTCTCTCTCTCTATCTCTCTCTCTTGATTATCAATACAATGGTATCTTGGAGATCTATTTGATGTAATGACTTTTGCGGTGTGTTTGTTGGGATCCGATGAATTTTGAGTTCATGATCAGTTTCTATCCATGGATATGATTTGAGTCTTCTTTGATCTCTTATTTGCATGATTACTTATAGCCTCATATTTCTTGTTCGAATATTTTGTTTAGTTAGGCCAACTAGATCGATATTTCTTGCCATGGGAAGAGGTGCTTTGTGATGGGTTCAATCTGGCAGAGTCCTTTCCCAATGGTAGAAGGGGAACAATGCACGCATGTATCGTTGCTATTAAGGATAACAAGATGGGGTATATTCCTACATGAATAGATCTTGTCTACATCATGTCACCGTTCTTATTGTGTTACTCTGCTTTCCATGAACTTAATACACTAGATGCATGATGGATAGCGGTCGATGTGTGGAGTAATAGAAGTAGATGCAGAATCATTTCGGTCTACTTATCTTGGACGTGATGCCTATATAATGATCATCACCTTGGATATCGTCATGACTATTCGATCTTCTATCAATTGCCCAATAGTAATTTGTTCACCCATCGTGTGCTATACTCATGAGAGAAGCTACTAGTGAAACCTATGGCCCCGGGTTTACTTTTCCAACATATTGCTTTCCGATCTATATTTTTGCCCCGTTTGTTTTCAGATCTATTAATCCAAAAACCCAAAAATACCTTGCTGCACTTTTTTGTTTACTTCTTTTATGTTGTGTTCTTGCGAGATCTATTTTCCCAAACAATCACAACCTAATCTATCTTTTTATCATTGAGAGGTCGACAACCTCTCTTACGCGTCGAGTTGCAAGTATTTGTTCTTTGTGTGCAGGTGTTGTTTACATAGTTGCTTGATCTTCGTCTACGGATTGATAACTTGGTTTCTTAACTAAGGGAAATACTTACCATCGCTGTGCTGCATCATCCCTTCCTCCTTGGGGAAATACCGATGCAGTCTCAAGCCACGTCAGTCCCTAGCTATTGTCTTGGCCAGATTGTGCAATTGGAAATGAGCATTATGACAACAACCCTGCAACCTAGCCACTGAAGAGATCAGCCCCACGAGATAGGAGTTATCTAGGTCAGCTATTCCTGTGGGAATGGAGTCCCATAGGCGCTGGAGATCCACGAGTCGCTTCCGCTGTAGGATCGAAAGTAGGTCTAGGGGGGGGGGTGATTAGACTACTTGACTGAATAAAAGTTTTGCCCTTTTTCCCAATTTTAGTTCTTGGCAAGTTTTAGCATTCATAGCATATCAAGTAACACCCTACACATGCGTGTCTAAGAGTGTAGCAGTGGAAGGTAAAGACATTGCACATGTAAGTAAAGAGAGGGTTAGGAAATCAAACACAAGTGATGACACGATGATTTTTCCCGTGATTTCGATAGGTGGTGCTATCGTACGTCCACATTAATGGAGCCTTCAACCCACGAAGGTTAACGGTCACGAGAGTCCACGGAGGGCTCTACCCATGAAGGGTTCCACGGAGAAGCAACCTTGACTATTCCATCCGGCTTCCGTCCACGAAGGACTAGCCTACTATGGGTAGATCTTCACGAAGTAGGCGATCTCCTTGCCCTTACAAACTTCTTGGTTAACTCCACAACATGAAGTAGGAGGGTCCCAAGCAACACCTAACCAATCTAGGAGGCACCACCCTCCAAAAGGTAATAGGCTCAGTAATGACGATGAACTCCTTGCTCTTGTGCTTCAAGATGATAGACTCCTGAACACACAATCACTCTCTCATAGATTTGGCTTGGTAGAAGAGATGGGATTGGTGGAAAGAAACTTGGGGAGTCTAGAAATCAAGATCCATATGGTCGGAGTGGAAGATCTTGATCTCAATACAAGGGTAGGTGGTTCTCTCTCAGAAAACTGAGTAGGATAGGTATGGAATAGTTCTGAGTGCTTCTCTTTCGAGTGGGTGGTGGTGAAGGGGTATATATAGGCATCCCCAAAAATCCAACCTTTACACACAATAAGTCAGACTCGGTGACACCGATGTGTAAATCTCGGTGGTACCGAGGAGACAAAAAGTGGCAACTTTTGAATCTCGACGGGACCGATATACAATTCTCGGTTGCACCGACAAGGTGACTACGGTCAAATTTACCAATTTTGGCGACGCTGATTCACCATTCTCGGTCGGACCAAAAATGAGAACTTGCGTAATAGAATCTTGGCAACACAACTCGGTGGCACCGAGTGCAGTGTCGGCTGCACCGAAGTGTTAGGATTTGGCTGAGTCTGTCTATGGTTTAGAATTGGTGGCACCGGGATATGAATGTTAGTTGCACTGATTTTGCATATTTGGCTTAGGACAGACTTTGGTGGGAGAGTTTGTGGATGTTTTGGTGACTGTCACTTGTGCACGTTTCAGCATATTGTTCACCATCAAAACTTTACCCCCTTTTAATAGTATTGGCTTTCCTATGGACTCAAAGTGATTTCTCACAAATGTAAAATGTAGAGTCCTCTTGCTTGAAGCTTGGCCAACCTATGTCCTTGCATCTTGGGGTAATTCCACAATCCTTTGGCTATCCCTATCATTGAACTTGTCCTGAAATATACTTAGTGGAAACATTAGTTCAATGACTTATATGTTGTTATTAATTACCAAAACCACCAAGGGAGCAAATGTGCTTTCAATCTCCCCCTTTTTGGTAATTGATGACAACATATAGATCAAAGCTTCGACAAAGATATAACCATGGAATATAATCATCGCTTTGAGAAGTATGTGATAAGCAAGAGCTCCCCCTAATTTTGTGCATTATTTTTAAATTTGCGTTTGAATGCCAATGCACAATCGATTAGGTACATGGGTTACTTATTACATGTCACATACCACTTGGTGGTGTGCGAGAATAATTGGAATGGATATCATAGCACAACACAATCAACCAAAGATGAATGATCATCACATAAGCATTAAGATGATAGGAAATAGTAGCATCACACATTAAAGCGTATGATCAAACATCATCAAGCATGTATCACAAGCAAAACAAATGAGTATCAGGGCAACCAAAAGCAATTGTTTTGTGAAAAAGCAGGAAACACCAAACGCTCTCTCACTCGAAGCCTAATGATCTATATACACTTCTCCCCCTTTGGCAACAAGTTACCAAAAAGTTCAAAGGCATATATCTAATCGCTCTTGGGCTGATCTCCTCCGGTTTTCAATGAAGGAGTCGAGATAACAGCGTCGACGAAGATCTCTGCAGATGTCGTGGATGGAGCTGGAGTGGTCACTAGAGAACTGGAGCTGATGGAGCAGGAGCTGTGCCGACAGTAGTAGGAGTTGATGAAGAGGGCCTCAAGTCTGGTGCAGGCACTGTGGCTGATCTAGTCTGAGTGGTGAACTGGGTGCCTGGCCCGAGAGGTGATCCATCTTCCTCCTCCTCATCATCCTCATCATCTGAAGTAGAAGAGACCCGAGGGATGTGCAGGGAGTCAACTTCCTTCTGAAGCTCTATAACTGTCTTCGACAACTTGTCCACCTTATCACCAAGAACCTTGATTCTTGTCTCAAAGATCCTCACTAGACTGTTCTGGTTGTCCAGAATCCCCTTGATATCCTTCTGCATGCCCTGGACGGCTGAGATCATAAGATCCATTTGCTCGTTCCTGGATCTGGGGGCTTGAGCACTAGCGGCTCAAACTGCTTCTGCTTCTGCCTGTGCTGTAGCAGATGTGGGATGATCTGGGTCCATCACCACAACATTATCCTCAATTTCTGGCTGTAGGGGCAGATGTGGACGATCAAGAGCAAAGATGTGCTTCTCCAACTCGGAGTTGATAAGCAACTAGATGTAGGGTGCATAGCAGCAAGAGCGCTTTTGATCAACAGCAACCCTCTTGATTGTCTCAACAATCAAATCCATGACTCTAGTCCTGGTGTTCCTGTCAAGGTGGATCAACATGTTAATGGAATAGCCTCGGATCATCTTGTCATCTCCTGACTTGGGCATCAAGGTATGCCTCAGAATGGTGTTCATTGTAAGGAGGCCTGCTTGCAGATAGTAGATGGATCCTAGCTTGTGTGATTGCACCTTGTCTGTAGGGATAGGAGTATACATATCTTTCATGGCATTGTGACTTGCCTTGGGTTCTGAGTATACATCCAAATCACCTTCCTGAGCTTCTGGAACTTCTAGAAGTGCAGCCCACTCCTTAATAGTGGATTCATACCTTGCACCTTCAGTCATCCATACAATTCTACCATCTCCGTAGAAATGTGTAGTGGAGTAGAATTGCATGATCATCTCGTCATTCCATGCAGTAAGCTCTCTGCCAATGAACTTGTCCAGACCAATGCAATGGAAGTTATCTTGGACACTTGGGAAGTAGTCCACATTATGCTTAATGAACTTCCAATCGACATATCTCATGTCGCTAACGGCTGGGCTCTTATCAAGCAACACTGTCTCATAAAAGTCCTATCGCTCTCTTGTGTAGAACCTCTAGTCAACAACAGTTTTCCTGCTTTGAGCATAAGGATCTATGGCTCCCCAAGATCTCAAAACCGAGTCTTTCCTCTTCTTCATGTCTTTAGCAACTAAGTGGCTGGCAACATGCACTGGAAGATGTGGTCTGAGCTTCATCAAAGTAGTCAAGTCATCATCATCTTCAAGTCTGGAGGAAGTCCTCTTATTCTTCTCAGAAGCTGGAATGTCTCTAGTAGTCCTCTTGGACTTCTGTGCAACAGCCTTCTTGGAAGTAGGCTTGGTGCTCTTGGAAGTGCCAGTCTTTGGCATAGCATCAGCCATCAGCTTCTTGGCTTTCTTCTTGGGAGGGCCTTTCTCAACATGTTCTTCCTCCTCTTCCTCAGCAGCAGCACCAGCAACCTCCTCTGGATCTTCATACATAGAGGTAGGCCTGCCAATCACATGAACAATCCTTTTCCTGGACTTCTTCTCCCCTGCCTTCTTAGGCAAAGCCTTCCTTGGGGGATCAATAGAAATAGTGGCTCTAGCACTCTCATGTGCCTTGATAGTCTCTGAGCTGGCATACATCTTGATGACAACTCTTCTAGATGAAGTAGCTTTAGTTGCTGACTTCTTGGCAGCCTTTTCTTGCTTCTTGGCAAGAATCTCCTCAGGAATGAAATCTGGATCTTCTTCATCAGAGTTGAGCTTCTTCCTGGTCCTGGTGGCAGCCTTGGGCAACCCATGAGAGCTGGGGGTGCCTGGATCTGAAAAAGAACTGGCCTTTGGACTTGTGCCAGAACTCATGTCAACTCCCTGCTTTGCCAAATTCTAACTGTCCTCTGAGCCTGACATACTGACCCTGTGAATAGAGTATAGGAGAGCAGAAGTAGACGAGTCATCACAAAATGAGGCTTGTTTTTGAAATTTGAACAATGAATTTCAAGATTTTTGCATTCTCTCAAATAAATATCGGTACAACCAAAACAAATTTTTTTGGTGGGGCCAAGACTAACTGACTCTCTAACCAAACCTTGGCACCCTTTTCGGTCAGATCGAAAAGAGTAACTCGGTTCCACCGAGTCAGTTCTCAGCCACACAGAAAATCACATCGGTGGTGAGGCCGATATGACTGTTTCGGTTCCACCGAGATTTATTGGGCGGATGGCAAAACCCTAGAAAATTCGTTATTCGCGAGACTATGGAGTTTTGAGTGGATAGGAATACATGCAAAGGGTGTATCAAAGATAAACATGAATCTAATGCACAAGAATCGGAGGAGGAGTGCAATAGAGATCGAATCCATACCCTAGCTTGGCGCGGATCCTCTACGGCGGCGATGAGGGAGAGGATTTCATCGATGATGGTGATTCCCAGCGGCGGAGGAGCACAGGGAGACAAGGGCGACGACCAGGGGTCTCGTGGGCGGCAGCTTAGGGTTCTAAGGCACGACGAATGCAATTGAAATTCAAAGTGTCAGGGTCCACAGCTTATATACCCACCACTCTCGGTGACACCGATTTTAACGTTTTGGTGCCACCGAGTTCCTCAACTATCAGTTGACAGGGAAACTCGGCGTAACCAAGAAAATGGAATCGGTGGTACCGAGATTGAAAACCAGATCAACCCTAGGCAATCGGTCAGACTGAGATTTTGTGGTTTGTTCCACCGAGATGCACTTGGGAGGTTTTAATGGCCAGTCCTTGTCGATACGGAACTCCGAGTGCTCCACACACAGAGGGATCGAAAAGCACTTGTTCAAATTTTGTGATGCAGCATGAATAGAGTATGAGGTGAGAAAGCATAGAGAGCTAAAGAAGTGGTCCTAGGCATTCTTGTATATCCAATTGGCAAAAGATAAATTAAAAAGCCAAATAGCAACAATTGGATATCGTCGAATGAGAAAATAAATGCAGAGCAACACGCTCACACAATAAGATGTCAAATGAAATCATGGAAAACATGCACAAACACTCTAGCATCTAACACGCACTTGGGTGATGACGAAGTCATCTATATATGAGTATTTGACTTAGGAGCCAAGTAAGAGTACTTGATCATAGGTCATACTCATCGTTCAAGCACAAGTGGGGTTACCACTTTTACATAAAGCATTTAATGTTGTCACATACTAAGAGATGCTTTAACTCAAGTCTTAGAGTAAAGATCCCCCTTGATGTGACATCCCCCCATAAGAGGGATAAACTAACCTTGGGTTTTGTCGATGAAGACTTCATGTTGGTGCAGTAGTGGTGGATGCTCAAGGTTGATGAAGATCACCAAGAGTTGGGAGCATCCTCGTTGTTTCCTTACTCTTCTCACCTACATGGGTTAGTCCCAACACACAAGAGACAAATACAAGGATATCTATGGACATGGAGTGCAAAGCATGTGTAATGATGTCCATTGATTTGTTGATTACCTTGTCCCTTGCTTACCTTTGAGGGAATGTGTGACTCCTTGATCTATTGCATAGGGTTGATGTTGATTGCAAATAGATCTTGCCAATAATGAATGTGATTGAATTTCATTGGTAGATTCACCCCTCAAGAACTCTCTAGTTCTTATTCTTGGGAATCCACATCAAGTTGATGGGGATCCATGGTGTTGAAGTAGCACTTGTAGAAGTTGAGCTTGTAGTAGCCTTGGGAACCCACTTCACCAAAGCTTGGGATTCCTCTTCATGAGAGTCAAAGTCCTCTTGGAGCTTGTTCTTGCCCTTGACCTTGGTGTCTTGTGGTGGAAGGTCATCTTGAGTGTTTGTCCCCTGGGAAGAGTATTTTCATACTTCTCCTTTTGAGGAACAAACTTGGGATTGGGATATTGACCTTCTTCCCATTCAACTCCATTAGCGTTGAAGTAACCAACACCGCGATTCTTTCGGTATCCTCCATGCTTGCGTACAATCTCATCAAATTGTTTGTACCCTTCAAGACTCTTGTAGATACCTTTCTCTATAATTCCTTTCAATAAAGCATTTTCTTGCTCAAGTGTAACTTGGCTAAGAGAATCATCATTAGTGGAATCAATAGAACTACTAGGAGCAACATCATTGGGTTTAGCATTTTTATTGTTGCTACTAGATGAAGAACCTTTCTTTCCTTTGCTACTAGTTTGCTTAGATTTGACTTGTCGCATGAATGTAGACAAGAGTAGTCGTTTGGCAATATAAGATGAAGTATTCTTTCGGATATCGTCATTGATAGCTTTAAGAAATTCATGTTCTTGCTCCAAATTGAGCTTCTCGAAGCGTAGCTTCTCATGAGTTCTTACAAGATCTCTATGATCTTCAAGAGTATATTCATGAGCTAACTTAAGAGTGTTGAGTTCTTTAGTTAGTTCTTCTATTTTCATCTTATCATTGTCAATTGATTTATCTTGACTAGCATGAGAAATATGAAGTTCATTAACATCACTAGTTTTATCACATAGCAAGTCATCATCGTAAAGAAAATCATCTTCATCATTATCGAAGTCAAGATATTTGGTGTGAGATACCTTGGGGCCTTTAGCCATGAAGCAACTTCCACCTCCTTCATTTGGTGAATCAAATAGATCATAGGAGTTGGTTGTCACTAGTGCAATTCCAGCAACACCATCATCTCGACTATAGTCGGAGTTGGAGTGATAGCTTCTCTTAGAGTGGTTGTTGGAGTCGGAAACCCATTCACCAACATGATCTTGATGTTTCTTCTTGAGTAGCTCTTGGTGTGCTTGTACTTCTTCTTCGAGTCCCTACTTATCCTTGAGGGTCTTCGTTCATAACGATCATCTCTACTCGTTCTCTCTCTTCGAGGTGATTCATCTCTTGAGCTTCGTCTTCTTGGGGACTCTTCTCTTCGTTTGTAGGGAGCCGAGCACTCATTGGAGTAGTGTCCGGGCTTCCCACAATTGTAGCAGTTTCGGTCACGACTTGACGAACGCTTCTCTTCATATCTTGAGTTGGAGGTGCTATCTTTGCTTCTATTCTTGTAGAACTTGTTGAATTTCTTGACCATGAGGCTTATCTCTTCATTTGTGACAAGGTTGTCGCTTGAGGTAGCGGGAGCATCACTTGTAACTTTGTAAGCACCGCTAGACTTGTGATGAAGGTCTTCCTTGTCTTTGAGCGTCATCTCATGAGCAACAATTCTACCAATCACTTCCGTTGGTTTGAGATCTTTGTAGTTGGGAATCATTTGGATTAATGTGCACACGGTGTCATATTTCTCATCCAAAGCTTGAAGTATCTTCTTGATGATGAACTTTTCAATCATTTCTTCGCTTCCTAAGCCAGCAATCTCATTGGTGATGAGAGATAGCCCAGAGTACATTTCAGCAACTCCTTCACCATCCTTCATCTTGAACTTGTCAAGTTGTCCTTAAAGAACGTCTAACTTGGATTCTCTCACGGACTCAGTTCCTTCGTGCATATCAACCAAAGTATCCCAAATCTCTTTTGCATGTTCATGGCGGCTGATTTTGTTGAATTCTTCAGGACATAGGCAGTTGAAGATATTGTCACATGCTTGAGCATTGAGTTGCAACATCTTCAATTCTTCCGCAGACGCTTCGCGATCTGGTTCCTTTCCATCCGCAAAGAATTCACCTTGCAAGCCAACCCGAACAACAACCCAAACGACATGATTATGACCAAGCAAATGCATTTTCATTTTATGCTTCCAACTAGCAAAGTTAGTGCCATCAAAGTACGGACCTCTACGGTGATAATTTCCCTCACTAGAAGCCATACTTCTCCTAGGTTGTCAAACCAATGCAATGGAGACCAAAGCTCTGATACCACTTGTAGGATCGAAAGTAGGTCTAGAGGGGGAGTGATTAGACTACTTGACCAAATAATTTTTTTGCCCTTTTTCCCAATTTTAGTTCTTGGCAAGTTTAAGCATTCATAGCATATCAAGTAACACCCTACACATGCATGTCTAAGAGTGTAGCAACGGAAGGTAAAGACATTGCACATGTAAGTAAAGAGAGGGTTAGGAAAGCAAACACAAGTGATGACACGATGATTTTTCCCGTGGTTTCGATAGGTGGTGCTATCGTATATCCACGTTCATGGAATCTTCAACCCACGGAGGGTAACGGTCGCGAGAGTCCACGGAAGGCTCTACCCACGGAGGGTTCCATGGAGAAGCAACCTTGACTATTCCATGCGGCTTCCGTCCACGAAGGACAAGCCTCACTATGGGTAGATCTTCACAAAGTAGGTGATCTCCTTGCCCTTACAAACTTCTTATTTCACTCCACAAAATGAAGTAGGAGGCTCCCAAGCGACACCTAACCAATCTAGGAGGCACCACCCTCCAAAAGGTAATAGGCTCGGTAATGACGATGAACTCCTTGCTCTTGTGCTTCAAGATGATAGACTCCTCAACACTCAATTACTCTCTCACATATTTGGCTTGGTAGAAGAGATGTGATTGGTGGAAAGCATCTTGGGGAGGCTAGAAATCAAGATCCATATGGTTGGAGCGGAAGATCTTGATCTCAACACAAGGGTAGGTGGTTCTCTCTCAAAAAACTGAGTAGGATAGGTATGGAATAGTTCTGAGTGCTTCTCTTTCGAGTGGGTGGTGGTGAAGGGGTATATATAGGCATCCCCAAAAATCCAACCTTTACACACAATAAGTCAGACGCGGTGACACTAATGTGTAAATCACGGTGGTACTGAAGTGACAAAAAGTGGCAACTTTTGAATCTCGGTGGGGCCGATATACAATTCTGGGTTACACCGACAAGGTGACCAATCGTTAGATTTACCAATTTCGGTGATGCTGATTCACCATTCTCGGTCGGACCAAAAATGAGAACTTGCGTAATAGAATCTTGGCAACCCAACTCGGTGGCACCGAGGGCAGTGTCAACTGCACCAAAGTGTTAGGGTTTGGCTGAGTCTGTCTAGGGTTTAGAATCGATGGCATCGGGATATGAATGTTGGTTGCACCAATTTTGCATATTTGGCTTAGGACAGACTTTGGTGGGAGAGTTTGTGGATGTTTTGGTGACTGTCACTTGTGCATGTTTGAGCATATTGTTCACCATCAAAACTTTACCCCCTTTTAATAGTATTGGCATTCCTATGGACTCAAAGTGATTTCTCACAAATATAAAATGTAGAGTCTTCTTGATTGAAGCTTGGCCAACCTATTTCCTTGCATCTTGGGGTAATTCCACAATCCTTTGGCTATCCCTATCATTGAACTTGTCCTGAAATATACTTAGTGGAAACATTAGTTCAATGACTTATATGTTGTTATTAATTACCAAAACCACCAAGGGAGCAAATGTGCTTTCATCCGCCATCAGCCAATAGAAATAATTGTTGTACTCCAAGGACCTTCATGGTCTTGTACTCCAATTTTTTGTAATTGCTTGGAAATTCTGTATCAAGGAAGTGTCCACCAGCTAACAGTAATCTTGGGGCTGGTGAGCACAAGGTTCATTTGCTGGGAGTTTTATATTCCGGAAAACCGGCCTTGACAGTTCTTGAACTCCTTCGTGTTGGAAATATGCCCTAGAGGCAATAATAAAGTGGTTATTATTATATTTCCTTGTTCATGATAATCTTTTATTATCCATGCTATAATTGTATTGATTGGAAACTCAAATGCATGTGTGGATACATAGACAAGACTGTGTCCCTAGTATGCCTCTAGTAGATGAGCTCGTTGGTCAAAGATGGTCAAGGTTTCCTAGCCATTGACATGAGATGTCATTTGATAACGGGATCACATCATTAGGAGAATGTTGTGATGGACAAGACCCAAACTATGAACGTAGCATATGATCATGTCAGTTTATTGCTATAGTTTTCTGCATGTCAAGTATCTATTCCTATGACCATGAGATCATGCAACTCACTGACACTGGAGGAATACCTTGTGTTTATCAAATGTTGCAACATAACTGGGTAACTATAAAGATGCTCTACATGTATCTCCAAAGGTGTGTGTTAAGTGGGCATGGATCAAGACTGGGATTTGTTACTCCGTGTGACGGAGAGGTATCTCAGGGCCCACTTGGTAATACAACAACACAACAAACCTTGCAAGCAAAGTGACTAAAGTGTTAGCCACGGGATCTTGTATTATGGAACGTTTAAAGAGACTTGCCAGTAATGAGATTGAACTAGGTATATGGATACCGACGATCGAATCTCAGGCAAGTAACATACTGAAGAACAAAGGGAACAACATACGTGATTAACTGAATCCTTGACATAGAGGTTCAACCGATAAAGATCTTCGTAGAATATGTAGGAACCAATATGGGCATCCAGGTCCCGCTATTGGTTATTGACCGAAGAGGTGTCTCGGTCATGTCTACATAGTTCTCGAACCCACAGGTCTGCACACTTAACGTTCAGTGATGTTCGGTAGTATTGAGATATATGTGTTGGTGACCGAAGGTTGTTTGGAGTCCCAGATGATATACCATACATCACACGGAGCTCTGGAATGGTCCGAAGGTAAATATTGATATATAGGAAGTCCCGTTTTGGTCTCCGGAAAAGTCTCGGGTATTACCGGTAGTGTACCGGGGGTGCCGGAAGGGTTCCGTGGGGCCATCGGGAGGGGCCACCCACGCTGGGAGGCCACATCGGCCTTAGGGGTGGCGCACCAGCCCTTAGTGGGCTGGGAAAGCCAGCCCCTAAGGGCCCATGCGGTTAGAGGTGTGGGAAAGGGAAAAACCCCAAGTGGGGGAAGGAAATCCAAATAGGATTGGAATCCTACTTGGAGTAGGATGGGAGGTGGACTCGTCCACCTCCTGTTCGGCCGACTCCTAGGGGAAACCCTAGGGGCGCCAGCACCTCCCCTCCCTCCTATATATACTAGAAGGGACAAAGGGAAACCTCACCAAACCCTAAGCCATGCTGCAGCCCTCTCTCCCCACTAGATCGTCTCCCCTAGTTTTTGGCAGTGCTTAGGCGAAGCCCTACCAGAATAGTTCCACCACCACCGCCGCCGCGCTGTCGCGCTGCCGGAGTTCTCATCTACCTCTCCTCTCCCTATTCCTAGATCAAGAAGGCGGAGGTGCCACCCGTTCGGCGCTTGATTGGGACGGATCGTGATTGTATCGCGGGACGACTAGTGATTTGGATCGCAAAGACGTTCGACTACATCAACCGCGTTTCTTAACACTTCCCGCTTAGCGATCTACAAGGGTATGTAGATCCACTCTCCCTCTCGTAGATGCTCATCACCATGGATAGATCTTGCGTGTGCGTAGAATTTCTTTGTTTCCCATGCAACGTTCCCCATCAGTGGCATCATGAGCTTGGTCTATGCATAGATAAGATCACGAGTAGAACACAAAGGAGTTTATGGGCGTTGATGCTCAGATTGCTTCCTCCCTTGGTCTTTTCTTGATTCGGCGTTATTGTGGGATGAACCAGCCCAAACCAACCTTACACGTACACTTATGAGAGACGGGTTCCATCGACTGACATGTGACTTTGTTGCATAAAGATGGCTGGCGGGTGGCTGTCTCTCCTACTCTAGTTGGAGCGGATTCGACAAAGGCGGTCCTTGAGAAGGTTGAATAGCAATTTGTGGATCACTGTTGTGGTTTTTGCGTAGGTAAGAATCGTTCTTGCTAGATACCCATAGAAGCCACATAAAACATGCAACAACAATTAGAGGATGTCTAACTTGTTTTTGCGGGGTATGTTGTGATATGATATGGACAATTACATGATGAAATATATGTGATGTATGAGATGCTCATGTTTTGTATAGAATATCATGACTTGCATGTCGATGAGTACGGCAACCGACAGGAGCCATAGGGTTGTCTTTAATTATTGTATGACCTGCGTGTCAATCATTAAGCGCTATGTAATACTTTACTTTATAGCTAAGCGGTATCAATAGTAGTAGAAGCATGGTGGGTGTGATAACCCCAATGGAGACACAATGATGGAGATCATGGTGTTATGCCGGTAACAATGGAGATCATGCCGGTGCTTTGGAGATGGAGATCAAAAGCACAAGTTCATGGACATATCATGTCACTTATGATTTGCGTGTGATGTTAATACTTTTATGCACCCTGTTTTTAGATCATGATGATGGAGATCATGGTGTTATGCCAGTGACGATGGAGATCATGCCGGTGCTTTGGAGATGGAGATCAAAAGAACAAGTTCATGGCCATATCATGTCACTTATGATTTGCGTGTGATGTTAATCCTTTTATGCACCTTGTTTTGCTTATGACGACGGTAGCATTATAAGGTGATCCCTCACTAAAATTTCAAGATAAAATTGTGTTCTCCCCGAGTGTGCACCGTTGCGAAAGTTCATCATTTCGAGACACCACATGATTATCAGGTGTAATAGACTCTACATTCACATATAATGGGTGCAAGCCAGTGTTGCACGCGCAGAACATTCGAGTTAAACTTGACGATCCTAGCATGTACATACATGGCCTCGGAACACAAGAGACTGAAAGTTCGAACATGAGTCATATAGTAGATATGATCAACATGGAGATGTTCACCATTGAAACTACCTCATCTCACGTGATGATCGGACTTGGGTTGGTGAATTTGGATCATGTATCACTCGGATGACCGGAGGGCTATCAATTTGAGTGGGAGTTTTTAAGTAATTTGATTAACTAAACTCGTTGTCTTGAACAATAGTCTAAGTAACCTTCGCAAATTTATGTTGTAGATCAATGGCTCGAGCAGTAGTTCCCCTGAATTTTAATGCGTTCCTAGAGAAAGACAAGTTGAAAGATGATGGAAGTAACTTTGTATACTGGGCCCGTAATCTGAGGATTATCCTTACGGCTTTCCAAAAGTCTTATGTCCTTGATGCACCACTTGGTGATCCACCTGCTCCCGTGTCGTCCGAAGACGTTGTGAACGCCTGGGAGGCACATTGTGGAGATCACTCAATAGTTCAATCTGCAATGTTATATGGCTTAGAACTGGGACTTCAAAGACGTTTTGAACATCATGGAGCATATGAGACGTTTTGAACATAATGGATCATATGAGATGTTCCAAGAATGCCCGGATCGAGAGGTATGAGACCTCCGATAAGTTATATACTTGCAAGATGGAGGAGAACGGGTCTGTCAGTGAACATATACTCAGAATTTCTGGGTATTCGAACCGTCTGGATGAATTAGGGATGCCCCTTCCGCCAGAGGCGATCACTGACAGAGTTCTTCAATCTTTGCCACCTAGCTACAAGAGCTTCGTGATGAACTATAACATGCAAGGGATGAACAAGTCAGTCACCGAGCTGTTTGCGACGTTGAAAGTCGCTGAGTCTGGAATCCAGAAGGAGCATCAAGTGTTGATGGTCAATAAAACCACTAGTTTCAAAAACAATGGCAAGGGAAAGAAGGGTAACTCCAAGAAGAGTGCCAAAGCAGTTGCCCCTCCCGTGAAGAAACCCAAGGCTGGAACCAAGCCAGAAACTGAGTGCTTTCATTGCAAGGGAACTGGTCACTGGAAGCAAAACTGCCCCAAGAATCTGGCCGACAAGAAGGCGGCCAACACCAAACAATGTATATATCATATACATGTTATTGATGTGTACCTTACCAACTCTCGTTGTAGTGTCTGGGTATTTGATACCGGTTCGGTTGCTCACATTTGACACTCAAAACAGGAGCTATGGAATAGAAGAAGGTTGGCTAAGGACGAAGTGATGATGCACATGGGAAATGGTTCCAAGGTTGATGTGGATCGCCATCGGCACGCTCGCTCTTTGATTACCATCAAGATTAGTGATGAACCTAAATAATTGTTATTTAGTGCCTGTGTTAAGCATGAACATTATATCTGGATCTTGTTTATTGCGAGACAGTTACTCATTTAAATCAGAGAATAATGGTTGTTCTATTTATATGAGTAATATCTTTTATGGTCATGCACCCAATGTGAGTGGTTTATTCTTATTGAATCTCGATAGTGATGATACACTGTTCATAACATTGATGCCAAAACATGTAGAGTTGATAATGATAGTACCACTTTCTTGTGGCACTACCGCTTAGGTCATATTGGTGTAAAACGCATGAAGAAGCTCCATGCTGATGGACTTTTGGAGTCACTTGATTTCTAATCACTTGACACATGTGAACCATGCCTCATGGAAAGATGACTAAGACCCCGTTCTTTAGAACAATGGAACGGGTAAGTGACTTGTTGGAAATCATACATACTGATGTGTGCGGTCCAATGAGCATTGAGGTGCGTAGTGGATATCGTCACTTTCTCACCTTCACTGATGACTTAAGTAGATATGGGTATATTTACTTAATGAAACACAAGTCTGAAACGTTTGAAAAGTTCAAGCAATTTCAGAGTGAAGTTGAGAATCATCATAACAAGAGGATTAAATTCCTACAATCTGATTGAGGAGGAGAATATCTGAGTTATGAGTTTGGCAGACACTTAAGACAATGTGGAATTGTTTCGCAATTGACACCGCCTGGAACACCATAGTGTAAGGGTGTGTCCTAACTTCGTAATCGAACCTTATTGGATATGGTGTGTTCTATGATGTCTCTTTTACTGATTTGCCACTATTGTTTTGGGGTTATGCATTAGAGACAGCTGCATTCACTTTAAATAGGGCACCATCGAAATCTGTTGAGACGACACCATATGAACTATTGTTTGGCAAGAAACCAAAGTTGTCATTTCTTAAAGTTTGGGGATGTGATGTTTATGTCAAAGAGCTTCAGCCTGAAAAGATGGAACCCAAAGCGGAGAAATGCATCTTCATAGGATACCCAAAAGAGACAGTTGGGTATACCTTCTATCTCAGATCCAAAGGCAAAGTGTTTGTCGCTAAAAATAGAACATTTTTTGAGAAAGAGTTTCTCTCGAATGAATTGAGTGGGAGGAACATAGAACTTGATGAGGTTGTTTAACCTTTGTTTCAACCAGAGAGTAGCGCATCACAAAAAGATGTTTCTGTGGAGCCTATGTCAGTTGAAGAGGAAGTTAATCATGATGATCATGAATCTTCAGATCAAGTTACTATCGAACCTCGTAGGTCGACAAGGACACGTACTCCTCGTGAGTGGTATGTCAACCCTGTCTCAGAGTTCATGTTGTTGGAAAACGATGAACCTACAAGCTATGGAGAAGCGACGATGGGCCTGGATTCCAACAAATGGTTAGAGGCCATGAAATCCGAGATGGGATCCATGTATGAAAACAAAGTATGGACTTTGGAAGTATTATATGAAGGGTGAAAGGCTTTAAGAAGAAGACGGACACAGACGGTAATGTCACCGTCTATAAAGCTCGACTTGTGTCAAAGGGTTTTTCACATGTTCAAGGAGTTGACTACGATGAGACCTTACAACCCGTAGCGATGCTTAAGTCTGTCAGAATCATGTTAGCAATAGTTGCAATTTTTGATTACGAAATTTGATACATGGATGTCAAAACAACGTTCCTTAACAGTTTCCTTAAGGAAGAGTTGTATATGATACAACTAGAAAGTTTTGCCAATCCAGAGAATGCTGACAAAGTTTGCAAACTCCAGCGATCCATTTATGGATTGGTGCAAGCATCTCGTAGTTGGAATCTTCGCTTTGATGAGGTGATCAAAGCATTCGGGTTTATACAATTTTACGGAGAAGCTTGTATTTACAAGAAAGTGGGTGGGAGCTAGATCGGGCTGTACATGTGCTGAAGGCGGAGGTGTCGTCCGTTCGGCGCTAGATCGGGACGCATCGTGATTATATCGCGGGTTGGCTAGCGATTTCGATCCCGAAGACATTTGACTACGTCAACCACGTTTCTTAATGCTTCCCGCTTAGCAATCTATAAGGGTATGTAGATCCACTCTCCCTCTCATATATGCTCATCACCATGGATAGATCTTGTGTGTGCGTGGGAAAGTTTTTGTTTCCCATGCAACGTTCCCCATCACCTCGAACCTTCCATGATGATCACTCGAACAAAATACCGAAAGAACAACCTCACTACAGATTGCAAGCTTATACGTCTCCATTGTATCTACTTTTCCAAACTCTTTTGCCCTTGTTTTGGACTCTAATTTGCATGATTTGAACGGAACTAACCTGGACTCACGCTGTTTTCAGCAGAATTGCCTTGGTGTTTTTTCTGCAGAAATAAAAGTTCTCGGATTGACCTGAAGATTTACGGATAATATTTTTGGAATTAATAAAAAATACTGGCAAAAGAATCAACCGGAGGGAGGGCACCCATTGGCCACAAGCCAGGGGCACGGCCACCCCCTAGCCGTGCCTAGGTGGCTTGTCAGCCCCTTGGAGCTCCACTGACCTCAATTCCAACTCCATATATTCACATCCGCGAAGAAAAAAAATAAGAGAGGAAGAGTTCATCACGTTTCATGATACAGAGCCGCCGCCACCTCCTGTTCTTCCTTGGGAGGCCATATCTGGAGTCCATTTTGGGCTCAAAAGAGGGGAAATCGACACCATTGTCATCACCAACCATCCTTCATCACCAATTCCATGATGCTCTCCGCCGTTCATGAGTAATTCCATTGTAGGCTTGCTGGACGGTGATGGGTTGGATTAGATTTACCATGTAATCGAGTTAGTTTTGTTAGGGTTTGATCCCTAGTATCCACTATATTCTGAGGTTGATGTTGTTATGACTTTGCTATGCTTATTGCTTGTCACTAGGGACCGAGTGCCATGATTTCAGATCTGAACCTATTATGTTTTCATGAACATATATGTGTTCTTGATCCTATCTTGCAAGTTGTAGACACCTATTACGAGTTATGATCCGCATCCCCCAGGGTGATAGTAACTGGGATTCTTTCCGGTGATTTCTGTAGTTTGAGGAGTTCATGTATTCACTAAGTGCTAATGTTTTGGTCCGGTTCTCTACTAAAAGGAGGCCTTAATATCCCTTAGTTTCCATTAGGACCCCGCTGCCATGGGAGGGTAGGACAAAAGATGTCATTAGGACCCCATAAGCACATATGACTATATATGGAATACATGTCTACATTACATTGATGAATTGGAGCTAGTTCTATGTCACCCTATGTTATAACTGTTGCATGATGAATGTCATCCGACATAATTATCCATCACTGATCCATTGCCTACGAGGTTTTCACATATTGATCCTTCCTAAGTTACTTTTCCGTTGCTACTATTACAATCACTACAAAACTGCTACTGTCACTTTTGCATCGTTACCGTTACTTCCATACTACTTTGCTACTAAATACTTTCCTGCAGATATTAAGTCTTTCAGGTGTGGTTGAATTGACAACTCAACTGCTAATACTCGAGAATATTCTTTGGCTCCCCTTGTGTTGAATCAATAAATTTTGGTTGAATACTCTACCCTCAAAAACTGTTGCGGTTATCAAGGCCTTTTTCTGGCGCCGTTGCCGGGGAGCATAGCTCTATTCTATGGGTCACTTGGGATTTTATCTGTTGATCACTGTGAAGAATATGAAAGACCCAAAAACCAAGATCTATCCCTCTACTACGAGGGGAGGTAAGGAACTGCCATCTAGCTCCGCACTTGATTCACCTTCTGTTATGAGTAAATTTGCGACACCACATCCTGCTGTTGATTCTGATATGTCGCAAGTAATTGATGATGCCACTTCTGCTATGCATGATGCTTATGATGATACATTGCTTGATAATATTGTACCACTAGGTGAATTTCTTGATGAACAAATTGCTAGAGTCAATGCTGAAACTGATGATATTTCTGAAACTGATGAAACTATTGAAACCGAACACTATGAGACACATGTTAGACCTAGCTCTCCTAGATATGAATTTCCTAATATACCTAAGGGTTATGTTATGGAGGGGGAGGTAGCTAGGGACTTTCTTGCTTGTAAGGATAGAGATGATCTTAGAAATTGCTATGCAAATGTAAGGAAAAATCTTTGACTGCTAGAATGAAATATGATCCTAAGTTTGCCACTTCACCTATCTTTGTTACTAATAAGGAGTATGAATTCTCTGTCGATCCTGAGTTAATTACTTTGGTTGAATTTGATCCTTTCCATGGTTATGAATCTGAAACTGTTGTGGCACATCTTACTAAATTGAATGATATAGCCATCCTATTTACTCATGAGGAAAAAATTCGTTATTACTATATTCCGAAGTTGTTTCCTTTCTCATTAAAGGGTGATGCTAAGATATGGTTTAATTCTCTTGCTCCTGGTTGTGCGCGTAGTCCCGAGGATATGATATATTACTTCTCTAAAAAATATTTTCCCGCCCATAAGAAACAAGCTGCCTTCCAGGAAATATTTAACTTTGTGCAAATTAAAGAAGAGAGTCTCCCACAAGCTTGGGGGAGGCTTCTCCAATTACTTAATGCTTTGCGTGATCATCCTCTCAAGAAAACAAAATACTTGATATCTTTTATAATGGACTAACCAATGCTTCTAGGGACCACCTAGATAGTTGTGCTAGTTGTGTTTTTAGGGAACGAACTGTTGAATAAGCTCAACTACTATTGAATTATATATTGAGCAATGATAATGACTGGACTATTCCCGAACCACCTCCAAATCCCACTCCAAAGAAAAGAGGTATTCTATTTCTTAGTCTTGAAGATATGCAAGAGGCAAAGAAATCTATGAAATAAAAAGGTATTAAAGCTGAAGATGTTAAGACTCTACCACCTATTGAAGAAATACATGGTCTTGATAACCCAACATAGGTCCATAGATTTGATGAAGGTGATATTCCTTATAATAAGTCTGCTAGCCAATGCTTGGATGAGTTTCATAACTTTGTTGTTAATCAAGAAAATTTCAATGCTTATGTTAGTAGACAATTGAAACATAATGCTTACATTCTTGATCGCTTAGTTGATTATATGAGTAGAACTATTAATGATCTTAAGCTTATTATTAAACATGCTTCCATGGTAACTACTCAAGTAGAACAAGTACTTAAGGCACAAAATAATTTGCTTAATGAGATGAATGGTAAGATCAATGATCATTCTGTTAGAGTTGTGACTAGAGGTGGTAAAATGACTCAAGAACCTTTGTATCCTGAGAGCCATCCTAAGATAATTGAGCAAGATTCTCAGGGAATTAATACAGATACACCTACTCATCCCATTAATAAAAGGAAAAAGAATGATTATAGGACCTTGCATGTTGCTAGTGAACCTGTTATATACACACATGAAAACCAAAATGATATTTCTACTTCTAATGCCGAGACACAATCTGGTAATGAACACAAGCCTAGTGATAATATTAATGATGGTGTTCATGTTGATGCTCAACCTAGTAATGATAATGATGTGGATATTGAACCTGCTGTTGATCTTGATAACCCACAACCTAAGAATAAAAGATATGCCAAAAGAGACTTTGTTGCTAGGAAGCATGGTAAAGAAAGAGAACCATGGGTTCAGAAACCCATGCCCTTTCCTCCTAAACCATCCAAGAAAAAGGATGATGAGGACTTTGAGTGTTTTGTTGAAATGCTTAGACCTGTCTTTTTGCATATGTGCTTGACTGATATTCTGAAAATGTCTCCTTATGCTAAGTATATGAAAGATATTGTGACAAATAAAATAAAGATACCTGAATCTGAGATTTCCACCATGCTTGATAATTTTACCTTTAATGGTGGAATACCAAAGAAACTAGGAGATCCCAGAGTAACAAAGGGATGACCTATTGTTTATCAATCTGTGGGAGGTGTAGGATGAAGATGTTTTCTCTCAAACAACCCCGAAATCAATACAAACAATCTCTTGTGTCCCCAACACACCCGATACAATGGCGAATTGTATATGTGCACTAGTTCGACGAAGAGATGGTGATACAAATGTAGTATGGATAGTAGAAATAGGTTTTTATAATCTGAATAAATAAAAACAACAAGGTAGCAAGTAGTAAGAAGCAAGCAAAACGATATATTAATGCTTGGAAACAAGGCATAGGGTTCATACTTTCACTAGTACAATCTCTCAATGGTGCTAACATAATTGAATCATATAACCATCCCTCAACGTGCGATAAAGAATCACTCCAAAGTTATTATCTACCAGAGAACAAAAGATGAAATTGTTGTAGGTAGTAAAACCACCTCAAGTTTATCCTTTTTGATCAATCTATTGATCCATCCCTATAATTGTCACAAACATCCATAAAGTTTGTATTAGAATAACACCTATGCTACACATCAATCAACTCTAATTTCACCTAGATACTTCAACGTCACCACAAGCATCCATGTGTTAATTATTCAACATGCATCAAATAATTTCAGATTCATCATATTCAATACAACACAAAGCACTTCAAAGAGTACCCCAAGATTTCTATTAGAGAAAGTAGGATGAAAACGTGCATCAACCTATGTGCCTAGATCACCCCAATGTCACCATGAGGATCCGCAAGTTGATAAATAAAACATATATCAAGTGTCTAAACAGAACACCCCATTGTCACCACGGGTATTCACATGCAAGACATATATCAAGTGCTCTCATATCCAAAGTAATCAATCCAACATAACGAAATCTCAAAGGGAAAAGACTCAATTCATCACATCAAGATAGAGAGGGCAGAACACCATATGATCCAACTATATTAACAAAGCCCGTGGTACATCAGGATCGTGCCACATCAAGAACACGAGAGAGAGAGAGATTAAACACACAACTACCGGTACATACCCTCAACCTCGAGGGTGAACTACTCCCTCCTCGACATGGAGTTCATCGGGATGATGAAGATGGCCTCCGGTGATGATTTCCCCCTCCGATAGGGTACCGGAAAAGGGCTCCAGATGAGATCGTTTCAGAATAGAGGCTTGCGATGGTAGAGAGGAAGTTCTAGGTTAACTTTCAGAGGTTTCTGAATATATACGAATTTTTAGCGTTGGAATCACGTGAAGAAGTGCCATAGGGGACCCACAAGGTATCTCGGCATGACCACCCCCTGGGAAAACCTAGACACCTTGTGAGGGCCCTTGTTGGTCTTATGGTACTCCCCCGAAGCTTCATGGGTCCATTTTCTTCCAGAAAAGATCATCAAAAAGTTTCGCTGCATTCCGAGAACTTTTATTTTCTGCATAAAAACACCACCACGGAATTCTACTAAAAACAATGCCAGTCCAGGTTAGTTCCATTTAAATCGTATAAAAGTGCATCAAAACCATACAAAATTGTTGTAAACATGGCATGAATACTTATATGATTGCTAAGTAAGAGATTCACATACTCAATTATCATATAGTCTTCTATGATTTCTAATACTCAAAGGATATTTTTAGAACAAACAACATTCATCGAACACAGAGAAAGATATGAGCTTAATGTTTCACCTCCCAACACACTTATCATAAAGTTAATTGTAAACAATAATAACTCATGATCAAATATATTTGACTAGATATATGTGTTTGTATCTTTCCCTTTCACATGATGCTTGCCAACTCAAGATTGAGGTTGGAATAAGAAGGTGACTCAACATGAAAAGTAAATAACATGGAAGTAAATAACATAAAAGTAAATAGAATGTCCCTTTGTAGAAGGAAGCAAGGATTTGTAGAGGTGACAGAGCTCAAAGTTTAAAACATAGATGAATACTTTGGGTGGTGTGCCTTTCCTATCAACGTCATGATAAAGGATTTCAATATCTTCCATGCTAATCACATTAGGCAGTTCCCAAATAGAATTGAACTTTTTTACTCCCCCTCAACCATTCAAATACATTCCTTGGCTAGTTGTAAACACGGGTGTCCTCCAAACAATCAACTTTCTAGGGGGAGTTCTTGTTTATTTGTTTTTGTCTTACGCAGGACTGGGCATCCTTTTTACCAGCCTCTCTCATGCAATGACAAGTGAATAAACACCCAATATTGACTGCCCCGATCGCTCCATGAGCGGTACAGGCACACAGGACATAAATTTATTTGAAGGTTTTGGAGGTGGCACATCCAAATTTACTTGTCCAACTTAGCTAATTTGATATGTTGTCTTCCTTGTCCAACCTAACAAATTTGATCAAGGTTGAAAATAATTAATGGGTATTCACAATCATAAAATATGTCCAAGATAATACATTTGTATATGAAAGTTCTCTTCCTTATACTAATCATTCGTAACTTGCTTGTATGAGCAATATTGTGATGGTAAAACTAGAACATATTTTACTTTATAAACCAAATGTGAAACTACTACTAAGCATAAAGCACATGGATAATTTTAGACTTATGATATTCAATTCATTCAAAATTTACTCTTAGGATATATGTGAAGCACAAGAGTAAACATCAAACTACTCTAAAAAATATAAGTGAAGATCAATGAGTAGTAAACAATCAAGTAGCTATGTGATGATTCTCTCTCAATAAAGTTTCCATATCTGAGATTTATTTAAAATAGCAAACATAACAAAAAGGGTACTACAAGAATAGCACATATCATGTGAACAAATAAAAACTTAGGCTCAACATAGGCTAACCAATATTGGTTGATGAAGAGAGTTGGGATGCCTAACGTGGCATCTCCGAGCTTAGATGCTTGAGACTTCTTGTAATATTGTCTTGGGGAGCCTTGGGTATCCCCAAGCTTGAGCTCCTATGTATTGTTAATTCCTATCATGTCATGGTTTTCCCTAAATAATAAAAGCTTCATCCACACAAAACTTGACAAGAACTCATGAGATAGATTAGTGCACATAAGAATAAATCAACACTTCATACTGCCAACACAAGCTGCATAATAATTTTCAAACATTAGATACTGTATAATATCATTTACACAACTTATATATACCAATATAAGAAATGCAAACTCTAGGATAAGCAGATAACAAAACTATGACAACAATTTGTCTAAACGTCTGTAACACTTAATTCTAAAAGTGTACTTCTATAAATCAATAAATTCTGAAAATTTAGGACATGACAGATAATTTATATGAGAACACTATGTAAAAAATTTCGAAAATTTCCATGTCCTAGTAAAATATAAATTTTCCAACACTACAACTAATGTTTCTATTTTTATACAACACACATCAAACATGCAATTCAAGCATCCTAAAGGCAATTCTTGGAACTTTTTATTGAAAAACATGATTATAAATAACAACAACAAATCCTAAAAAAATAAATGATGCTCTAAGCAAAACACATATTATATGATGGATAAAAATATAGCCGCAAGTAAGATATACCGATAGTGTTGAAGACGAAAGAGGGGATGCCTTCCGAAGCATCCCCACGCTTAGATGCTTGAGTCTTAGTTGAATATTACCTTGGGGGTGACTTAGGAATCCCCAAGGTTATGGTCTCACTCCGTATTATCCACATATCGGTATCTCACCCAAAACTTGAAAACTTCAATCGCAGAGACTCAATGGAACTTCGTGACATGGGTTAGTGTAATAAAAAATAGATCATTCACTTAGGTACTCTCATGACAAGGTTCATAATTGTTCTCACATAATGCCTACAGTATTCTATCATTCCCATAATTTATATCACTAAATATAATCTATGGAAATACCAAAACAAGCAAACTATGCATGCAAAACAGAATCTATCAAAAACAGAGCAGTCTGTAAAGATCTCCACTAGAACCACATTTCCCTATCTGTGGAAATTCTGAAAAGTTAACAAAATGTAGAGAATTTGCAAACCAATAATCTGTAGAAGTTTCAGAACATTTGACTCTCCAGTAAAATCAAGAAAATTATATAACGAAGGCAAAAGTTTATATTTTATACATAATCAAATCAATAAGTGTCCACACTATGCCAAAGGCTTTACTTGGCACATTATTGAAATAAAAGACACAAAACATGTTTACTATAGTAGATTAATCATGCGAACGCACAAAAACAGTAAGGATAAATGCTGGGTTGTATCCCAACAAGTGCTTTTTTTAAAGCCTTTTAGCTAGGAATGATGATTTCAATGATGCTCACATAAAAGTAAAGAATTGAAACACAATAGGAGCATGATGAAGCACATGACAAGCACATTTAAGCCTAACCCACTTCCTATGCATATGAATATCATAAGAAAACAATTCATTGAAATAGAAATCAATTAGCATAGGAAGGCAAACCAAACACAACTTCAAGATTTTGAACACATAGGGAGGAAACTTGATATTATTGAGATATAAACAAACATATGTTCTTATCAAATAATAGTTTTCAGTAGCATCATGAACAAATTCCACAATAGAACTTTCACATAAAGCATTCTTTTCATTATCCTCAAGCTTAGAAATTTTGTTACTCTCCACATAAGCAATTTTCTTCTCATACATGATAGTGAGAGCAAACTCAACAAAATAACTATCATGAGATACTTGATTGACATAACCAAATAAAAAATTAAAATCATGATGAAAAGTGTCATGGTTATCATTATACTTTATATCATAAGTGTCATCATGATAATCATCATAAATAGCAACTTGGTTGCCATAATCAATTGAAACCTCTTCCGAAATAGTGGATTCATCACTATATAAAGTCATGACCTCTCCAAATCCACTTTTATCAATATTTTAATAATTCAACACCCTATATTCATAGCAAGCGTACTAACAACATTGCAATCATGCTCATCATTTAAGGATTTAGTGCCACCCATTTTATTGAAATCTTCTTCTAACACTTCAACACAATTTTCCGATCCATCATTTTCGAAAAAGACATAATAAAGACGAAGCATATGAGCAAACCTAAATTCCATTTTTTGTAGTTTGTTTTATAAACCAAACTAGTGAAAAACTAGAGACTAAAAGATTCAATTGCAAGATTTTAAGATATACCTTCAAGCACTCACCTCCCTGGCAACCGCGCCAGAAAAGAGCTTGATGTGTACTACACAACTTTATTCTTGTAGAATCGTGTTGAGCCTCCAAGCGCAAAGTCTTGTTGAACAGTACCAATTTCCCCTCAAGTGGATGAACTAAGGTTTATCAATCAGTGGGAGGTGTAGAATGAAGATGGTCTCTCTCAAACAACCCTGCAATCAAATACAAACAATCTCTTGTGTCCCCAACACACCCAATATACTGGAAAATTGTATAGGTGCACTAGTTTGGCAAAGAGATGGTGATACAAGTGTAGCATGAATAGTAGCAATAGGTTTTTATAATCTGAATAAATATAAACAACAAGTTATCAAGTAGTAAACAACGACCAAAATGATATATTAATGCTTGGAAATAAGACATAGGGTTCATACTTTCACTAGTACAATATCCCAATGGAGCTAACATAATTGAATCATATAACCATCCCTATACATGTGGCAAAGAATCATTACGAAGTTCCTATCTAGCGGAGAACATTAGATGAAATTATTGTAGGTAGTAAAACCACCTCAAAGTTATCCTTTCCGATCAATCTATAGATCCATGTCTATAGGTGACACAAACAACCCTAGAGTTTGTACTAGAATAATACCTATGATGCAAATCAATCAACTCTAATGTCACCTAGATACTTTAATGTCACCAAAAGTATCCATGGGTTAATTATTCGACATGCTTCAAACAATTTCAGATTCATCATATTCAATCCAACACAAAGAATTTCAAAGAGTACCCAAGATTTCTATCGGAGAAAGTAAAATGAAAACATGCATCAACCTATGTTCCTAGATCACCCCAGTGTCACCACGGGGATCCGCAAGTTGATAACCAAAACATATATCAAGTGACTCGATAGAACACCCCATTTTCACCATGGTTATCCACATGCAAGACATATATCTAGTGCTCTCAAATCCAAAGTATTCAATCCAACAGAACGAAATCTCAAACGAAAAACACTCAATTCATCACATCAAGATAGAGAGGGAAGAACACCATAATATCCAACTATATTAAGAAAGCTCATGGTACACAAAGATCGTGCCACATCAAGAACACGAGAGCGAGAGATTAAACACATAGCTACTGGTACGTACCCTACATCGCGAGGGTGAACTACTCCCTCCTTAACATGGAGATCGTCAGGATGATAAAGATGGCCTCCAGTCATGATTTCCCACTACGACAGGGTATCAGAATAGGGCTTTGGATGAGATTGGTTCGGAACAGAGGCGTGCACCAGCGGAGCAGAAGTTCCAGGTTAACTTTCGTAGGTTTTTGTATACATATGAATTTTCAGCATTGAAATCAAATGAAGAAGTTCCACATGGGGCCCACAAGGGGCACGTACACCCCCCTTGGGCACGCCTAGATGCCTTGTGGGGCCTATCTGGGTCTTCTGGTACTTACCCAAAGCTTCCTGGGTCCATTTCGTCGCAGAAAAATTCATCAAAAAGTTCGCTGCATCCCAAGAACTTTTTTTTCTGCACAAAAACAACACCGTGATAATTCTAGTGAAAACAACATCACTACGGGTTAGTTCCATTTAAATCATATAAAAGTGCATCAAACCATACAAAATTGTTCTAAACATGGCATGAATACTTCATCAATTATCTATACGTTGGAGACGTATCAGGGGCCTTCCCAAAGTCTGTTTGGACCTCAAGGAAGAGTCATGCTCAGATTCTAACATGAAATGCCAAGGTTCCTGGCATTTCCGAAAACTCCACAGACCTTGGCGTTTGGCCAAAGAAGAAACGCCAGAGACCCTCAGGTCTGGCCCAGATACTCCGCAAAGCTCATTTTGCACCGATCTAAAGCCTCGTGGGCCTTACCCCTAGGCCTAGATAAGGTGAACTCACACCAGGGACCCTTTGGATTTATCTGGACAGTTACATAACCTTCCAGATATCACCAAAAGTTTCTAGGGCCTTCCTAGAACATTGGAGTGTTGGGGAACGTAGTAGTAAATCAAAAATTTTCCTACGCGTTCACCAAGATCCATCTATGGAGAAACCAACAACGAGCAAGGGGAGAGTGGATCTTCATACCTTTGAAGATCGCTAAGCGGAAGCGTTACAAGAACGCGGTTGATGGAGTCGTACTCGCAGCGATTCAGATCGCGGTAGATCCGATCAAGTGCCGAACGGACGGCACCTCCGCGTTTAACACACGTGCAGCCCGGTGACGTCTCCAACACCTTGATCCAGCAAGGAGGAAGGAGAGGTTGGGGAAGGGCTCCAACAGCAGCACGACGGCGTGGTGGTGGTGGAGTAGCAAGGTATTCCGACAGGGCTTCGCCTAAGCGCTGCGGAGGAGGAAGAAGAGAGGTAGGGCTTTGCCGTGAGAGAGAGAGAGATCAAATCCTGTCTCTAAACATCCAAAACCTCAAGTATATATAGGAGGAGGGACGTGGGAGGGCTGGCTTGGCCCCTCCTCCAAGGAGGAGAGGGTCGGCCGAATTAAAGGGAGAGTCCACCTCCCACAAGGGAGGTGGATCTCCTCCTTTTAAATCCCTTTTGCCTTATCTCCTTATCTCCAGCCACATGGGCCCACATAGATGGTCTTGGCCGACCCAATATGGGCTGGCACACCTCCTCTAAGGGCCCATGAGGTCCTTTGGTCGTCACACCCCTCTCGGGGGTCCTCCGGCACCCTCCCGGCACTCCCGGTACACTACCGATGAGCCCGAAAACTTTCCGGTGACCAAAACTGGACTTCCTATATATCAATCTTTACCTACGGACCATTCCGGAGCTCCTCGTGACGTCCGGGATCTCATCCGGGACTCCGAACAACCTTCGGTAATCACGTATACCATTTCCCTATAACCCTAGCGTCATCGAACCTTAAGTGTGTAGACCCTACGGGTTCGGGAGACACGTAGACATGACCGAGACACTTCTTCGGCCAATAACCAACAGCGGGATCTGGATACCCATGTTGGCTCCCACGTACTCCACGATGATCTCATTGGATGAACCACGATGTCGGGGATTCAATCAATCCCGTATACAATTCCCTTTGTCTATCGGTATGGTACTTGCCCGAGATTCGATCGTCGGTATCCCTATACCTTGTTCAATCTCGTTACTGGCAAGTCTCTTTACTCGTTCCGTAATACGTCATCCCGTGGCTAACTCCTTAGTCACATTGAGCTCATTATGATGATGTCTTACCGAGTGGGCCCAGAGATACCTCTCCGTCACACGGAGTGACAAATCCCAGTCTCGATTCGTGCCAACCCAACAGATACTTTCGGAGATACCCGTAGTGCACCTTTATAGCCACCCAGTTACGTTGTGACGTTTGGCACACCCAAAGCATTCCTACGGTATCCGGGAGTTGCACAATCTCATGGTCTAAGGAAACGATACTTGACATTGAAAAGCTTTAGCAAACGAACTACACGATCTTGTGCTATGCTTAGGATTGGGTCTTGTCCATCACATCATTCTCCTAATGATGTGATCCCGTTATCAATGACATCCAATGTCCATGGCCATGAAACCGTGACCATCTATTGATCAACGAGCTAGTTAACTAGAGGCTCACTAGGGACATGTTGTGGTCTATGTATTCACACATGTATTATGGTTTCCGGTTAACACAATTATAGCATGAACAATAGACAATTATCATGAACAAGGAAATACAATAATAACCATTTTATTATTGCCTCTAGGGCATATTTCCAACAGTCTCCCACTTGCACTAGAGTCAATAATCTAGTTCACATCACCATGTGATTAACACTTACATCACCATGTGATCATATCATCATGTGATTAACACCCAATAAGTTCTGGGTTTGTTCATGTTCTGCTCGTGAAAGAGGTTTTTTAGTCAGCGGGTCTGCGACATTCAGATCCGTGTGTACCTTGCAAACTTTCCATGTCATATTTGTAGATACTACTCCCATGCTCCACTTGGAGCTATTCCAAATGGCTGCTCCACTATACGTAGCTGGATTTCTACTAAGAGTCATCCGGATTGGTTTTAAAGCTTGCATCATCGTAACACTTTACGATGAACTCTTTATCACCTCCATAATCGAGAAATATTTCCTTAGTTCTCAAGTTACTAAGGCTAATTTTGACCGCTGTCCAGTGATCCACTCTTGGATTACTCTTGTACCCCTTGACAGACTCATGGCAAGGCACACACAGGTGCGGTACACAGCATGGCATACTATATAGAGCCTATGGCTAAAGCATAGGAGATGACACTCATCTTTTCTTTATCTTCTGCCGTGGTCGGGTATTGAGTCTTACTCAATTTCACACCTTACAATACAGTCAAGAACTCCTTCTTTGACCCATCTATTTTGAACTCCTTCAAAAACTTGTCAAGGTATGTCTTCGTCGAAAAAACTTATCAAGCGAATAGATCTATCCCTATAGATCTTGATGCTCAATAAAATAGTAGCTTTATCTGGGTCTTCTTTTGAAAAAACTCTTTTCAAACAACCCTTCATGCTCTTCTAGAAATTCTACATCATTTCTGATCAATAATATGTCAACTACATATTCTTATAAGAAATTCTATAGTGCTCCCACTCACTTTCTTGCAAATACAAGTTTCTCATAAACTTTGTATAAACTTAAACACTTTGATCACCTCATCAAAGCATATATTCCAACTCCGAGATGCTTGCTCCAGTCCATAGAAGGATCGCTGGAGTTTGCATATTATTAGCATCCTTAGGATTGAAAAAACCTTCTGGTTGTATCACATACAACTCTTCCTCACAGAAACCATTACGGAAACCTTGTTTTGTCATCCATCTGCCAGATTTCATAATCGAAAAATGCAGCAACTGCTAACAAAATTTTAATAGACTTTTAGCATCGCTACAGATGAGACAATCTCATCGCAGTCAACTCCTTGAACATGGCGGAAACTTCTTTGCGACAAGTCGAGCTTTATAAACGGTGACATTTCACCATTAGCGTCTATGTTTATTTCAAAAGTCCATTTGTACTCAATGACCCGCCATTCAACAGGCCAGTCTACCAAAGTCCATACTTGGTTTTCATACATGGATCCTTTCTCGGATTTCATGGCTCCTAGCCATTTGTTGGAATCCGGGCCCACCATCGCTTCTCCATAGTTCGTAGGTTCATCGTTGTCCAACAACATGATTTCCAAGACAGGGTTGTCGTACTACTCAGGAGCAGTACGCGTCCTTGTCGACCTACGAGGTTCGATAGTGACTTGATCCGAAGCTTCATGATCATCATCATTAACTTCCTTTTCAACTGAGTAGGCTCTACAGAAACATCTTTCTATGTTGCGCTATTCTCTGGTTGAAACAAAGGTTCAACAACCTTATCAAGTTCTATCTTCCTCCCACTCAATTCTTTCGAGAGAAACTCTTTCTCAAGAAAGGACCCGTTCTTAGCAACAAACACCTTTTGTGCTTGGATCTGAGATAGAAGGTATACCCAATGTCTCATTAGGGTATTCTATGAAGATGCATTTGTCTGCTTTGGGTTCGAGCTCGCTAGGTGAAAAACCCATTTTCACATAAGCGTCGCAGCCCCAAACATTAAGAAATGACAGCTTAGGCTTCTGTCAAACCATAATTCTCACGGTGTCATCTCAACAGACTTAGATGGTGCCCTGTTAAAGTGAATGGATTTGTCTTTAATGCATAACCCCATAACGATAGTGGTAAAACGATAAGAGACATCATAGTACTCACTATATCCAATAGAGCACGACTACGACGTTCGAACACACCATCACACTATGGTGTTCCAGGAGGCGTGAGCTGTGAAACAATTTCCACATTGTCTAAAATTGCATACCAAACTCGTAACTTAGATATTCACCTCCATGATCATATCATAGACATTTATCTTCTTGTCACGATGATCTTTAACTTCACTCTGAAACTCCTTGAACCTTTCAAACATTTCAGATTCGTGTTTCATTAAGTAAATATCCCCATATTTACTCAAATCATCAGTGAAGGTAAAGAAAAACAACGATATCCACTGTGTGTTTCAACACTCATTGGACCACATACATCAACATGTATTAATTCCAATAAGCCACTTGCCCGCTCCATCATATTGGATGACGGGGTCTCAGTCATCTTGCCCAAGAGGCATGGCTCGCATGTCTCAACCGATTCGAAATCGAGTGAGTCAAAAAAAATCCATCATCATGGAGTTTCTTCATGCGATTTATACCAATATGACATTACGTGGCAGTGCCACAAGCATGTGGTACTATCATTATTAACTTTGTATCTTTTGGTACCAATGTTATGAATATGTGTAATACTACGATCATGATTCGATAAACCATTTCGAGTGGGTGCATGACCATTGAAGGCATTATCCATGTAAACAGAATAACCATTATTCTCTAACTTATATGAATAACCGTATCGTACTAATCATGATCTAATCACGTTCATGCTCAACGCAAACACCAAATAACATTTATTTAGGTTTATCACAAATCCTGAAGGTAGAGAGAGCGTGCGATGGTGATCACATCAATCTTGGAAATACTTCCAACACACATCGTCACCTTTCACCTAGCTAGTCTCCATTTACTCCGTAGCTTTTATTTCGAGTTGCTAACACTTAGCAACCGAACCGGTATCCAATACCCAGGTGCTACTAGGAGTACCAGCAAGGTACACATCACTAACACGTATATCAAATATACTTCCATTGACATTACCAGCCTTCTTATCTACCAAGCATCTAGGGGTTTTCCGCTTCAGCGAACATTCTCCTCATAACAGAAGCACTTAGTCTCGGGTTCGGGCTCAACCTTGGGTTTCTTCACTAGAGCAACAACTGGCTTGCCATTCCTGAAGTTTTCCGTTCTTGCCCTTGCCCCTTTTGAAACTAGTGGTTTCACTTAACCATCAACACTTGATGCTCCTTCTTGATTTCTACCTTCGTGGTGTCAAACATCACGAACAACTCAGGGATCATCTTATCCATCCCTGGCATGTTATAGTTCATCACGAAGCTCTAGTAGCTTGGTGGCAGTGACTTGGAGAACTGCATTAATCACTATCTCATCTGGAAGATTAACTCCCACTTGATTCAAGTGATTGTAGCACCCAGACAATCTGAGCACACGCTCAGCGATTGAGCTATTCTCCTTTATCTTGCAGACAAAGAATCTTGTTGGAGGTCTCATACCTCTCAACATAGGCACGAGTCTGAGATCACAATCTCAGCTCCTAGAACATCTCATATGTTCCGTGACGTTCAAAACGTTTTGGAGCCTCAATTCTAATCCGTAATGCATGACGCATTGAACTATCACGTAGTCACCAAAAAGTGCCTGTCATATGTTCACAACATCTACAGACAACGCTTGAGGGAGTGATGCAGTTAGCAGTACATAAAAACCATAAGCTCTCTGTGCAACAATGAGGACAATCCTCAGATCACGGACCCAGTCCGCATTATTGCTACCATCAACTTTCAACTTACTTTTCTCTAGGATTGTATCACTAAAACTGGGGAGCTACAACGTGAGCTATCTACGACATAATTTGCAAGGACATTTTTAGACTAAGTTCATGATAATTAAGTTCATTTAATCAAATTATTAATGAACTCCCACTTAGATAGACATCTCTCTAGTCTTCCAAGTGATACATGATCCATGTCAACTAGCCCGTGTCCGATCATCACGTGAGACGGACTAGTCATCCATGGTGAACATCTCTATGTTGATCGTATCTTCTATACGACTCATGTTCGACCTTTCGGTCCTCCGTGTTCCGAGGCCATGTCTGTACATGCTAGGCTCGTCAAGTCAACCTAAGTGTTTCGCATGTGTAAATCTGGCTTACACCCGTTGTATGCGAACGTTAGAACCTATCACACCCGATCATCACATGGTGCTTCGGAACGACGATCCTTAGCAACGGTGCACAGTTAGGGTGAACACCTTTCTTGAAATTTTATTGAGAGATCATCTTATTTACTACCGTTGTTCTATGCAAATAAGATGTAAACATGATAAACATCACATGCAATCAATATAGTGACATGATATGGCCAATATCATCTTGCTCCTTTGATCTCCATCTTCGGGGCACCATGATCATCACTGTCACCGGCACGACACCATGATCTCCATCATCATGATCTCCATCATTGTGTCTTCATGAAGTTGTCTCGCCAAATATTACTTCTACTACTACAGCTAACGTTTAGCAATAAAGTAAAGTAATTACATGGCGTTTATGATTGACACGCAGGTCATACAATAGTATAAGACAACTCCTATGGCTCCTGCCGGTTGTCATAGTCATCGACATGCAAGTCGTGAACCCTATTACAAGAACATGATCAATCTCATACATCACAATGCATCACATCACATCCTTTTGGCCATATCACATCACACGGCATATGCTGCAAAAACAAGTTAGACGTCCTCTAATTTGTAGTTGCAAGTTTTTACGTGGTTGCTATAGGTTTCTAGCAAGAACGTTTCTTACCTACGTCAAAACCACAACGTGATATGCCAATTGCTATTTACCCTTCATAAGGACCCTTTTCATCGAATCCAATCCGACTAAGGTGGGAGAGACAGACACCCGCTAGCCACCTTATGCAACTAGTGCATGTCAGGCGGTGGAACCGGTCTCACGTAAGCATACGTGTAAGGTTGGTCCGGGCCGCTTCATCCCACAATACCGTCGAATCAAGATAAGACTAGTAACGGCAAGCATATTAACAAAATCGATGCCCACAACTACTTTGTGTTCTACTCGTGCATAGATTCTACGCATAGACCTAGCTCATGATGCCACTGATGGGGAACGTAGTAGTAAATCAAAAAATTTCCTACGCGTTCACCAAGATCCATCTATGGAGAAACCAGCAACGAGAAAGGGGAGAGTGGATCTTCATACCTTTGAAGATCGCTAAGCGGAAGAGTTACAAGAACGCGGTTGATGGAGTCGTACTCGCAGCGATTCAGATCGCGGTAGATCCGATCAAGTGCCGAACGGACGGCACCTCCGCGTTCAACACACGTGCAGCCCGGTGACGTCTCCAACACCTTGATCCAGCAAGGAGGAAGGAGAGGTTGGGGAAGGGCTCCAACAGCAGCACGACGGCGTGGTGGTGGTGGAGTAGCAAGGTATTCCGACAGGGCTTCGCCTAAGCGCTGCGGAGGAGGAAGAACAGAGGTAGGGCTTTGCCGTGAGAGAGAGAGATCAAATCCTGTCTCTAAACATCCAAAACCTCAATTATATATAGGAGGAGGGACGTGGGAGGGCTGGCTTGGCCCCTCCTCCAAGGAGGAGAGGGTCGGCCGAATTAAAGGGAGAGTCCACCTCCCACAAGGGAGGTGGATCTCCTCCTTTTAAATCCCTTTTGCCTTATCTCCTTATCTCCAGCCACATGGGCCCACATAGATGGTCTTGGCCGACCCAATATGGGCTGGCACACCTCCTCTAAGGGCCCATGAGGTCCTTTGGTCGTCACACCCCTCTCGGGGGTCCTCCGGCACCCTCCCGGCACTCCCGGTACACTACCGATGAGCCCGAAAACTTTCCGGTGACCAAAACTGGACTTCCTATATATCAATCTTTACCTCCGGACCATTCCGGAGCTCCTCGTGACGTCCGGGATCTCATCCGGGACTCCGAACAACCTTCGGTAATCACGTGTACCATTTCCCTATAACCCTAGCGTCATCGAACCTTAAGTGTGTAGACCCTACGGGTTCGGGAGACACGTAGACATGACCGAGACACTTCTTCGGCCAATAACCAACAGCGGGATCTGGATACCCATGTTGGCTCCCACGTACTCCACGATGATCTCATCGGATGAACCACGATGTCGGGGATTCAATCAATCCCGTATACAATTCCCTTTGTCTATCGGTATGGTACTTGCCCGAGATTCGATCGTCGGTATCCCTATACCTTGTTCAATCTCGTTACTGGCAAGTCTCTTTACTCGTTCCGTAATACATCATCCCGTGGCTAACTCCTTATTCACATTGAGCTCATTATGATGATGTCTTACCGAGTGGGCCCAGAGATACCTCTCCGTCACACGGAGTGACAAATCCCAGTCTCGATTCGTGCCAACCCAACAGATACTTTCGGAGATACCCGTAGTGCACCTTTATAGCCACCCAGTTACGTTGTGACGTTTGGCACACCCAAAGCATTCCTACGGTATCCGGGAGTTGCACAATCTCATGGTCTAAGGAAACGATACTTGACATTGAAAAGCTTTAGCAAACGAACTACACGATCTTGTGCTATGCTTAGGATTGGGTCTTGTCCATCACATCATTCTCCTAATGATGTGATCCCGTTATCAATGACATCCAATGTCCATGGCCATGAAACCGTGACCATCTATTGATCAACGAGCTAGTCAACTAGAGGATCACTAGGGACATGTTGTGGTCTATGTATTCACACATGTATTATGGTTTCCGGTTAACACAATTATAGCATGAACAATAGACAATTATCATGAACAAGGAAATACAATAATAACCATTTTATTATTGCCTCTAGGGCATATTTCCAACATGGAGAACATTTTTGGAAATATTCGAAGCTCTGTTGGGACTCTTTCAAAACTATTTCTCATATTCCTGGAACTATTCCGAGAATATTTTCTCATAAGTCTCACTATAATAACACTCAAAAGAGCATGATCCCCTTAAGCTTGTGATCGCATAGGTTCGATAAAGCATATGCATGAACAAAACCCCTTTCGCTCAATGACCAATAGCGGAACTATAGACATCCATATTGATCCATATGAATGCACGAATGACATTCGAGTGAACCTTTGGTTATGATGTCTATTCCATTTTCTTCGCGGTACTTTACAAAAACCGAGGTGAGATGTATAGGTATTCTCTTGAGTCATTCTCATGCTCGCTATACTGGTCTCCTTGTTACTGGTTTTGTTCTTCTTACTCATTGACATGTTGCGACAACCGTGTGACATAGTCACTTGTGTCTGGCCATACGATGTTGCATGCCCTCACACCGTGAGGGCCCTAAGAATATCTCTCCATCATTGGAGGAGCAAATCCCACTCTTGAGCTAGCTAGTCACTTGTCAATTTTTTTGATGAACCTATAAGTTGTCTTTATAATCACCATGTTATAAATGATGTTGGAGTAGCCCCAATGTCCATTGCACTCAAGTCTAAGGAAATAAACCATACATTAACCCTCCATGTTATATTGATTGACTTGTGACGGTAGTATCTCAAAGTTTGACAAACAAGTTGGGTCAAATCGTTCTTCCAACGCCATACTCTCAAAGTTGTTTTGGGAGTATCGTTACACTTAGCGATATAACAAGATCTGGAAAACATGATCACAAAAAACGCTTGAGTAGTCCTAGATGCAAGACTAGGAATCAGGTTTTACCGTTCATCATTCCACATGTGCATATGAGTTTTCTACTAAATCGCATATTCCAGGATCATAGCAGTTGCTTGTCGGGCATTTTCCCAACATGACCCCACTTGCACTAGAGCCAATAATATAGTTAACACATTTTAATTTTACACCAATGACAATCTGGTGTTAGTCCATGTTTTTCTTGTGGTATATACTTCATCCTATCAAATCTCACAAGTTCAGAACCATATATCATTTGCCTTTTAATGCATCTATCATGCTTTCACAAGAATTCATAATTTGTGTGAAGCTGGTTTTTTATATATTCAATCACTGGCAGGACCTTTGATTCCTTAGGCCAAGCTATGGAACCACATTAAGAATAGTGTTCCATCAGCACAATCATCTAGAAACCATAACAAGTTCATAAATGAGCTTTTGATTCATCACCCTCCATTGTTGCTTCTAAAGCGACAATATACTCAACCTTCATTATCTAATTCTCTACAATAACTTTCTAGGACAAACTCTAACTTACCGTACCACCAATTGACACAAATCCTTTTAATTTGAGATTCAAAATCACTTAGAGCACCGATGAATACTTTATCGATGTAACTACTTACAACAATCTTGTATCGATGTAACTCCTTACACTAATCTCTTCATATTTTCCGTTTGTGAGAAACATGTCAAATTCTTATTTTAGTACTTCATGACATTTTCACTATTGTCTAACAATTTGATCAGTCTGGTAACTTTGCCCACAATTTACTTGGAGTACTATACATACCTGGTTGTTTACATACCATGGAATATTCCATGTTACTTTCACAAGAAACTCTTCTTGATGTTTTACCATACTAAACTGCTTTAGTATCTTGTCAATATTTATTTGTCTTACCCTGATTAGGCACCACTATCTCCATAGATTATTATGCCTAATACCAAGGCCATATTGCCTAAGTGCTTTACAGAAAAACTAGTTTCAATAAAGTCCTAAATTGTGTCAAGGAATTTATATAATTTCCAATCAACAATGTGTCATGCACACATACTGTTTAGAAATATTATCATGCTCCCACTTAATTTCTTATAAATACAAGCATCTTTGCTTTCCTTGATGAAATTAATTTATTTGACCATTTCGTAAGAACAAATATTCCAACTCCACTATGCTTGCCTCAGTCCATTATAGAATCTCTTGAAGTTTGCACTCCTACTAGCATCCTTTGGATTGAAAAAATTACCTTGGATAGTAATACAATCCTGATTCTATTACCATCTCATGGGAATACTATTTTTCATCCATTATATCTCCTAATTGAAATATATAGTAATTGCTAGTTTTAACCCGAAGTGACTGTAAGCATTGCTACGACGAGACAGTCTCATCATAGTCAATCCCTTGATCTTGTCATAAATTATTTTGCAACAAGTCAAGCTTCATAAAACATTTTATCTTTGTCAATTATAGATCCATTACTATACATTATACTTAAAGTCTTCCGGAGGGTTGTATCAAGTTCTAAACTTGAATTATGTATATGGATACTATCTCGGATTAGTTTGTCTTGTAGCCAATTCTGGTGTCACGGTTGTTTGTTCAACAATATCTTGTCTACACACATGAAGGTTTGCACGAGTTTGCCCAACCTACATAGTTCAGCTGCTAGTTTGACCGAAGTCTCTATATCTCATGTAGAGGATTCTATATTAGTCGCGGTAGGAAATTCTAGAATCACTTCTAGTATTTCTTTTCTTTGACCCGATTACGAAGATCTGTAATCTCGTCGAGTTGCACTGTCTTCCCACTCACTCTTGTACGGAAAACATTTTTCTTCAAAAAAATCATACTTTGTGGGAAAACACTTTGCCTAGGCGTAGTGATAGAGTAATATCCAACCACTTGGGATAATCCACAAGTAGCACTTACCTGACTTGGGACATAAACTTGTAAACACTTTTACTTATGTATTATATTCCCAAATGTTAAGAAAAGATCAAATGATATTTGCATACCACTCCATTGTTGGAAATATGCCCTAGAGGCAATAATAAAATGGTTATTATTATATTTCATTGTTCATGATAATCGTTTATTATCCATGCTATAATTGTATTGATTGGAAACTCAAATACATGTGTGGATACATAGACAACACTATGTCCCTAGTATGCCTCCAATAGACTAGCTCGTTGATCAAAGATGGTCGAGGTTTCCTAGACATAGACATGAGATGTCATTTGATAACGGGATCACATCATTAGGAGAATGATGTGATGGACAAGACCCAAAACTATGAACGTAGCATATGCCGTGTCAGTTTATTGCTATAGTTTTCTGCATGTCAAGTATCTGTTCCTATGACCATGAGATCATGCAAATCACTGACACTGAAGGAGTACCTTGTGTGTATCAAACGTCACAACATAACTGGGTGACTATAAAGGTGCTCTACAGGTATCTTCGAGGGTGTTTGTTGAGTTGGCGTGGATCAAGACTGGGATTTGTTACTCTGTGTGACGGAGACGTATCTCAGGGCCCATTCGGTAATACAACATCACAATGAGCCTTGCAAGCAAAATGACTAAAGAGTTAGCCACATGGTCTTATATTACAAAATGAGTAAAGAGACTTGTTGGTAACTAGATTGAACTAGGTATAGAGATACCGACGATCGAATCTCGGGCAAGTAACATACCGAAGAACAAAGGGAACTACGTACGAAATTAACTGAATCCTTATCATAGAGGTTCACCCGATAAAGATCTTCATAGAATATGTAGGAACCAATATAGGCATCCAGGTCCCACTATTGGTTGTTGACCATAGAGGTGTCTCGGTCATGTCTGCATAGTTCTCGAACCCATGGGGTCTACACACTTAACGTTTGGTGACGATATAAGAATAGTCGAGTTGTTGTGTTGTGACCAAAGGTTGTTCAGAGTCCCGGATGAGATCTCGGACACGATGAGGAACTCCATAATGGTCCAGAGGTGAATAATGATATATAGGGTGGAGGGAATCGGAGTCCGGAAAGGTTCCGAGACTTGCCGGTTCTATGACAGAAATGCCGGAAGGGTTCCGGGAGTCCACCGGGGGGGTCCACCTGCCTCGGATGGCGCCATGGGCTGTGAGAGGGGTCGCACCAGCCCTTGGTAGGCTGGCCATCCCTCCCACCCAAGGCCCATCCGTTTGGTCTAGGGTTGGCGCAAGGGAGGGGGGCGCACCACCTACCTTGGGGGCCAAGGCGCCCCCTCGGCCGCCGGCCCCATCTTGGTCGCTGCCCCTAGGGGTGGGAACCCAAGGGCGTTGACCCCCCTCCTCTCCCCCTATATATGTGAGGGGAGGGAGGGCTGCCTCAACCAAGCTACGTCGCAACCTCTTCCTCCCTCACACCTCATTCTTCTCCTCTAGATTGGTTCGACAGCGCACGGCGAAGCCCTGCCGGATCAGTCCCTCCACAACCGCCGCCACGCCGTCGTGCTGTCGGAAGGACTTGAGGTACTACTTCATCATCACTCGCTGGATCGAGGAGGTGAAGGCTTCATCAAGTTGCACATGTGTTGAATGCGGAGGTGCCGTCCATTCGACATTTTATCAGGAGTTCGCGAGACGACTTGCGATTTGGATCTCGAAGACGTTCAACTACATCAACTGCGTTTCTTAATGCTTCTGCTTAGCGATCTATGTGGGTATGTGGATCCGATATCTCCTCTAGTAGATGCTCATCTCCTAGATAGATCTTGGTGAAGCGTAGGATTTTTTTGTTTCCCATGCAACGTTCCCCAACAGTGGCATCATGATCTAGGTCTATGCGTAGATGAGATCAAGAGTTGAATACAAAGGAGTTTGTCGGTATTGATATTAAGATTGCTTCCTCCCTTGGTCTCTTCTTGATTCAGCGGTATTGTGGGATGAAGCGGCCCTGACCACCTTACTCATCCACATACGGGAGACCGGTTCCATCGATTGACATGTGTCCTTGTTGCATAAAGATGGCTGGCAGGTGTCTGTCTCTCCCACCTTAGTTGGATTGTACTCGACAAAGGCGGTCCTTGTAGAAGGTTGAATAGCAATTTGTGTATCACCTTTGTGGTTTTGTGTAGGTAAGAATCGTTCGTGCTAGATACCCATAGCAGCCACATAAAACTTGCAACAACAATTAGAGGATGTTTAACTTGTCTTTGCAGGGTATGTTGTGATATGATATGGACAAAGACATGATGAGATATATTTGATGTATGAGATGATCATGTTTGTAATAGTTCATATCGACTCGCATGTCGATGCATACGGCAACCGATAGGAGCCATAGGGTTGCCTTTAATTATTCTATGACCCGCGTGTCAATCATTAAGCGCTTTGTAATGCTTTACTTTATCACTAAGCGGTAGAAATAGTAGTAGACGCATGGTTGGCATGACAACCCTGATGGCTACACGATGATGGAGATCAGGGTGTTATGCCGGTGACGATGGAGATCATGCCGGTCCTTTGGAGATGGAGACCAAAAGCACAAGTTCACGGCCATATCATGACACTTATGATTTGAATGTGATGTTAATCCTTTATGAATCTTATTTTTCTTAGGATGACGGTAGCATTATAAGGTGATCCCTCACTAAAATTTCAAGATAAAATTGTGTTCTCCTCGAGTGTGCACCATTGCGAAAGTTCATCGTTTCCAAGCACCACGTGATGATCGGGTGTGATAGACTCTACATTCACGTACAATAGGTGCAAGCCAGTGTTGCACATGCAGAACACTCAGGTTAAACTTGAAGAGCCTAGCATGTACAGACATGGCCTTGGAACACAAGAGACCGAAAGGTCGAGCATGAGTCATATAGTAGATATCATCAACATGGAGATGTTCACCATTGAAACCAGCTCATCTCACATGATGATTAGACTTGGGTTGGTGAATTTGGATCATGTAGCACTCAGATGACTGGAGGGATGTCATTTTGAGGGGGAGTTTTATAAGTAATATGATTAACTAAACTCATTATCTTGAACAATAGTCTAAGAAACCTTTGCTAATTTATGTTGTAGATCAATGGTTCGCATAGTAGTTCCCTTGAATTTCAATGCGTTCCTAGAGAAAGCCAAGATGAAAGATGATGGAAGTAATTTTGTAGACTAGGCCTGTAATTTGAGTATTATCCTAACATCTTCCCCAAAAGCTTATGTCCTTGATGCACCGCTCGGTGAACCACCCGCTCCAGTGTCGTCTGCAGACGTTGTGAACGCCTGGCAGGCGCATTCTGATGATTACTCGATAGTTCAGTGTGCTATGTTTTATGGCTTAGAACATCATGGAGCATATGAGATGTTCCAGGAGTTGAAGTTTATTTTTGAGAAGAATGCCCAGATCGAGAGGTATAAGACCTCCAATAAGTTCTATGCTTGCAAGATGGAGGAGAATGAGTCTGTCAGTGAACACATACTCAGAATGTCCGGGTATTCCAACCGTCCAGCTGAACTAGGGATGCCCCTCCCGCGAGAGGCGATCACTGGCAGAGTTCTTCAATCACTGCCACCTAGCTACAAAAGCTTCGTGTTGAATGATAACATGCAAGGGATGAACAACTTAGTCACAGAGCTGTTTGCGATGCTGAAAGTCGTTGAGTCTGAAATCCATAAGGAGAATCAAGTGTTGATGGTCAATAAAACCACTAGTTTCAAGAATAATTGCAAGGGCAATAAGGGTAAATCCAAGAAGGTGGCAAAGCAGTTGCCCCTCCTGTGAAGAAACCCAAGGCTGGACCCAAGCTAGAAACCGAGTGCTTTCATTGCAAGGGAACTGGTCACTGGAAGCGGAACTGCCCCAACTATCTGGCTGACAAGAAGGCAGCCAACACCAAACAAGGTATATGTTGGGGCTTCCCACCCTCTGGGTGTAGCTTATCAGACCCTATCAGCCAGCTCTTAAGCCAAAAAAGTTGATAAGTCAACTTGGTTGTCCAGGGGGCTTCCCACCCTCTGGGTGTAGCTTATCAGACCCTATCAGCCAGCTCTTAAGCCAAAAAAGTTGAAAAGTCAACTTGGTTGTCCAGGGGGCTTCCCACCCTCCGGGTGTAGCTTATCAGACCCTATCAGCCGGCTCTTAAGCCAAAAAAGTTGACAAGTCAACTTGGTTGTCCAGGGGGCTTCCCACCCTCCGGGTGTAGCTTATCAGACCCTATCAACCGGCTCTGAAGCCAAAAAGTTGACAAGTCAATTTGGTTGTCCAGGGGGATTCCCACCCTCCGGGTGTAGCTTATCAGACCCTATCAGCCGGCTCTTAAGCCAAAAAGTTGACAAGTCAACTTGGTTGTCCAGGGGGCTTCCCACCCGCCGGGTGTAGCTTATCAAACCCTATCAGCCGGCTCTTAAGCCATACAGTTAACTCCGTCAACACGTTAGGAAGATACAAAATCTTTTGGGTTATGCTTTTAAGCCACCCTCCAAATAATGTCCAGATACATCTATTTTTGTAGGTCAATTAAGCTGCCATGAGTCGGCAAAGCATCAAATATGAGGTGCAAGATATATATATATATATATATATATATATATATATATATATATATATATATATATATATATAAGCCGAACTATTGATGTGCATGATGGCACAGTTCAGGCAAAGGCAAAGTTACCACAAGCCTATTACATATGCTCTTTGTAGAGCCCAAAATATTTTAAGTGTTTTACACCACTCATGGCAGATCATAAGAGCCGACTCATTAATAGGCGTTCACAACTTCATTAGCTAGCCGGCGGGTCACCCTGCTCCGGGTCTTCGACCTCCTTGATCTGAAGATTTTCCAAGTCCCAGTTGCAGTTGGTTAAAGCTGCAAAGTTCCCTTCTTCAAAGAAGGGGGACGGGTCAAGTTTAGAAGCAAAAAGGTTCTTACTGCGGGCAGGCATCAGGTCCTTGGACTCAAAGAGAGGGCCGCGAATTCTTTTCTGATCAGCGCTGTAAGCCGCCTGATATGTCTCCAAGTTAACTTCTTTTGCTAACACGGAGGCAAGGACTTTGGAAGCCTTCACACACCATGCATAGTCAGCCTCTGTAAACTCGAAGCCATCATCTTTTTTGGAGGGAAACCCGTCCATCATGTCAGCCGGAGTCAACTCGGGAGCAAAGGCTAATGCCCGGCTTATGGCTGCGATCGCCCCCTGTCGGGCGGCTGATCTCTTCAACTCCACAATTTGTTTTGGCAGTGTGGAAAGAAGCTCTAAGACCCCTTTGATAGTTGAAGGGGTGGTGTCCTTGTAAAGTACAGACTTGATCGTACACACAACGCCATAGTAAAGCTGTTCCGTGAGAGTATACATGGCCTTCAGGGGTAGCAAGCTGTCGGAAGCAAGTTGGTGGCTCCTCGGACCTGCATAAGACGGACGCTTCGTCATGAGTCGCCAGTACAAGTACAATACACAAATTGAGTTAAGTTATCAAATACTTACTAAAGATGGCGACTGTCATCTTCTTGATGTGGCGCTTCAAAGACTGCAGCTCATCAGACATGATCATCAGTCGTTGGTCAGCATCATCCGCCCGTTGAGTCAGTGCGGCTTGTTCAGTTTTGGCAGACTCTTTGAAGGTTGCAAAGTCGGCCTTGATCCTAGTCAGTTCTTCGGAGAGGAGCCGACATTTTTCATCAACTTCACTTCGGGTGGCTTGCTGCGTGGCTAGATTATTTTTTAAGCCAGCCACTTCTGACCCGGCTTCATTTAAAGCTTCCTGTGACATATCAAAGTATGGAATGAGCCGCCAGGAGGAGAATTTTAAACGATTCAACAAGTCTCAAACAGATTGCAAGCAATATGTATGCCACTTGGGGGCTAATGTATATTTTGATCCCTTAAGATTAAAATGGAGTTCCGGATCATCTTTATCAACATAACCCGAAACTTGGGGACTACACATTGGTTTTTCAAGTTGTTTCCGAGGAAAGTTCCGATTCAAGTTTAACAAGATTGAGCCGGCCCTTGGGGACTACACATTGGCTTTTCAGGTTGTTTCCAAGTAAAGCTCTGGCTCAATGTTATCAAATTTAAGCCGGCCCTTGGGGGCTACGAAAAATGATTTGCGATTACTTCTAAATAAATTGAGGCCTACAGGTTAAGAATTTCTACTCCTAGCAGGTTTTGAAGACCCGAATTATCATAAGCCAATATTAACCTGGTTCTTGGGGGCTATGTAAGGGTAGAAGGAGAGTGAAGAATACCTCATATTTCTTCTTCAGAAAATTGACAAGCTTGAGCTCCAAGTCCCGGCTTGTGGACAGACGGTTCAAATAACCGGCATGAAGTTCATCGGTTGTCATCTTCTCAAGGACGGGGAGTTCAAACTCCAGCTTCTTGGAGGTTTCAGTCGGCTCACTATGCTTGGTTAGCACATGAGGTGGAGGAGAGTGGAAGCCGGTGCCGGTAATCAAGAGATTCGGAGTAGTTGTTTCATCAACAACATTTTCAGGGCTTGGCGGCTTGGAATGGTCCTTCGGAGGACTCTCAGGAATCATATCGTCTGCCGCCGGCTCTGCAAAAGGGCAAGTCTCTTCAGGCGCCTCTTTGGAAGCCGCCGAAGGATCAACATCCAGCATGGGCGCATCCAGCTTGGCAGGCTCCAGGTCTTGAGCATTAAGGCCAGGGAGGACTTGTTGGTTTTCCTTCGCTTGGCTTGAGCCCTCAAAAGTATAAAGGTTAGAGCCTAAAATCTAGAACCACCAAAGACTCGGATGTAAGGCGTGAAAAACACATACATCGGGTTAATCTTTGGAGGCGGTAGTGCAGTGGCCGTAGAGTCGCCAGATGAAGGAGATGATCCCTGAAAAGCAATTCAGGTAATATAAGGCAATCTTGAAATTGCAAAGGAAAGATTAGTAAAATCAAGCAGACAAGGAGTATATACCTCAGCTGGACGCTTCCTTTGAGCCGGGGAGCTAGGCAACCCAGACATGAGAACAGTAGAGCCAGTGCTTCGGGTCTGGCGTTGGGCAGCTTGTTGTTGCTTTTTCAAAAGAAATTGGGGGGTCTAAGTAAGCTAGAGGATGACAAAGGGGAACTTTTCGAATGACCCAACGCTTCTTCTAGGGTACAAAGTAGTCTCAGTCGGATGAAACATGAGTTACCTCAGGAGCGTTGGCGTGGCTGGTCTCTGTCTCGTCCTGTAAATGGTTGTTGTCAATAAGGTGAATAAAGAGGCAGAAAAAATAGTGAAGTTATACCTTTGAGCCATCTGATTCCAGTTGTTCTTCCGGCTCTTCTTGAGGAGTGGTTTTCTTCTTCTTGGCCGCGGTCTTCTTCCTGGATTTTTTTAGAGGAGGAATATACTTCTTCTTCCAAAAGTCGGAATTAGCCTGAAAATATAAGCCGGAAAAAGGTAAAGAGATTGCCAAGATATAACTAACACTGAGAAGAGAGTATAAAGAGTCGCCCTACATCTGGGGCCGGGTTTGCGGCACAGAAAGGTGCCAGCCCGATGGCGCTGCAAGCTCCTGAAGATTCGTGGACAAGACTCCAGATGACAGTGGTAATATCAACCTCTGATAATGTTGTCCGGATAAAGCAGAGGGAGTCGTCATACTGGCCCGGGTATTCGCACATAAGGCAACTGCGCCGGCTCAAAGGCATAATCCTCCAAGAAATCTAGCAGTGGATCAAATCCACTCCTGTCAATCCGTTGGCCATAAGGGCTTTAATCTTGGCATGAGCCGGGGCGTGCTTCACCCGTTCAGCAGTTGACAGCCGGCCAGGAAGCTCAGAGGTCATTTCGAGCCGGGATGGGCGATAACCCGACAGAGGATGCTCTCCTTCTGGGGAGGTATCTTTACAATAGAACCAAGTCTTGTTCCAGTCTTCTGGATGGCTCAGCATCTGAACAGCCGGAAAGGTTATGTCCCGGCGCCTCTGAATAGAAATCCGCCAAGTTCTAAGCTTGGGCCGGCCTTCACCTCCGTCTGGCGGTTTGCATAAAAAACTCATGAAAGAGACCGACGGATGGCTCTGTTTGCAAGTAGACTTCACTGAGTACTTGGAAGTTGCATATATTAGAAACAGAATTGGGAACAAGGTCTTGAGGGCGCAACTTGTAGAAGTAAAGAACATCCCGAAAGAATCTTGAGCCGGGGGGTACAAACCCGCATTCAACATGATCTGAAAACACAACTACTTCGCCCTCCTGAGGAATGGGCCTTAGCTCGTTACCCGGAACCCTCCAATGGATGACATCCTTGGCGGGTATGGAACCCGCATTTACAAAATCCATCAAGAATTCCTCAGTGATGGGAGAGCCGACCCAATTGCACGAATTGGATGCACGAGACATGGTGGCGACTCAAAACTGCACAAAGTAAAACAACGTTTGGCGGGTCAGGAGATGCCAGGCAGCTAAGGGCGGCTAAAGGCTTAACATTTTACAATGCTAAGCCGCCAGGAGCCGGTTAGTGAGAGCCGGAACTTCCTGGCGGGTCAAGTTTGTGAGAAGACAAGGCAAAATTTGGTTAAGTGTGGAAAACAGACTTCAAAACATATCTCTAAGATTACGAATCTACAAAATAGAGAAAAATGGTTTTATTTCAAACCTAGCGACGAACTGTCGAAATGGCGAAAGTTTGAGAACGGCAGGCGGAGCAGTTGCAGATCTGCGCGGTGCTGCTATCGGTTTTCTACAGAACGCCACAATGGGGAAAGCATATCATTGAGTTTTTATGGAGAAAGCATGGCTGGCATTGGAGAGAAGCTCATGTTCGAAGCGGCGGAAGAACTCCATGAAACCCTACCAAAATGGCTACAGATCTAGGGGAGGAAAGACTTACCGGAGATGGCACGGCAAACGCGGGCAAAACTCTAGAACAAACAGGTTGATGCAGTGGCCTCGACGACGACGGTGTGAAGACGTCACCGGAGCGAGGTGTGCTGGAGCGGCGGCGTCGGAAGGAAGAAGACGAAGAGCGAGCGGGGAGGAAAACAAATGCCACCCTTCGCGGTCCTATTTAATAGGCAAAGGTGGAAACAGGCGCGAAAATCCAGGTGACGGATATTATTTGATCGAGGCGGATGCCTCGATTCTTGGGCCATCCATTTAATAGAGGAAAAGGTTCGTCGCGGACGTCAGAGGATCTTTCTGACAGATTTGACATGACATCACGGGGGGTCATTTTTTACTTTCAGGTAACATAAGGGAGACTCACCGATGATTGAGAAGGAGGCTGAAGTGAGCAAGCTCAAATCAACCTCGGGCCTAATGTTGGGGATTTAACCCCATGGTGAGACCCGCCTCTGAGGCACCGGGTTACAACTGGCGGCTCATACGCCAGCCCAAGGATGGGCCGTGAAGATGTAAGCCCAAGACGTTGGGCGGCTTAACAAGATGGGCCGGGATGTGGCCCGGACGTTGAAAGCATGAAGACCTGGGCGGGTGAGCCGCCTGGAGACAACTTGCCCAGGAAGGCAAGACAATGTAGAGATAGAATCAGACATGGTTGTGAGAGTCGGTTATGACTTGTATGACCCGTGGTCTTGACCTCCTATATAAAGGCGAGACCTGGGGCGACTTACAGAGGGATCAGATATATCGAGAACTAGGTCAAGCAACTCGCTCCCTTGTAATTGATACACCAAGCAATACAAACACAAGCAGGATGTAGGCTATTACCTCTACTTGAGGGGCCGAACCTGGGTAAACTTGTGTCCTTCGTCGCAATCAACCCCTTTGAGTCCATCACCTTAGCGATGGCCTCGAATCCAAGACCGTTCACCCGGACATCTGCCGTGACAAAACCACAACAATATATATGATATACATGTTATTGATGTGTACCTTACCAACTCTCGTTGTAGTGCGTGGGTATTTGATACTGGTTCGGTTGCTCACATTTGCAACTCAAAGCAGCAAGTACTGAATAGACGGAGGCTAGCAAAGGACGAAGTGAGAATGCACGTGGGAAATGGTTCCAAGGTTGATGTGATCGCCATCGGTGCGTTCGCTCTTTAATTACCATCGGGATTGGTGATGAACCTGTATAATTGTTATTTAGGGCCTACATTGAGCATGAACATTATATCTAGATCTTGTTTAATGCGAGACGGTTACCCATTTAAATGTGAGAATAATGGTTTTTCCATTTATATGGGTAATATGTTTTATGGTCATGAACCCAATGTGAGGGGTTTATTCTTATTGAATCTCGATAGTGATGATACACATGTTCATAAATTGATGCCAAAAGATGTAGAGTTGATAATGATAGTACCACTTTCTCGTGGCACTGCCGCTTAGGTCATATTGGTGTAAAACACATGAAGAAGCTCCGTGTTGATGGACTTTTGGAGTCACTTGATTTTGAATCGCTTGACACAGGTGAACCATGCCTTATAGGCAAGATGACTAAGACCCCGTTCTCCGGAACAATGGAACGGGCAAGTGACTTGTTGGAAATCATGCATACTGACGTGTGCGGTCCGATGAGCATTGAGGGGCGCGGTGGATATCGTTATTTTCTCACCTTAACCGATGACCTATGTAGATATGGGTATATTTACTTAATGAAACACAAGTCTGAAATGTTTGAAAAGTTTAGGCAATTTCAGAGTGAAGTTGAGAATCATCGTAACAACAAGATTAAATTCCTTCGATCTGATCGAGGAGGACAATATCTGAGTTATGAGTTTGGCAATCACATAAGACAATGTGAAATTGTTTCACAATTGACACCGCCAAGAACACCACAGCGTAATGGTGTGTTCGAACGCGTAATCGAACCTTATTGGATATGGTGCATTCTATGATTTCTTTTGCTGATTTGCCACTATCATTTTGGGGTTATGCATTAGAGATGGATGGATTCACTTTAAATAGGCCACCATCGAAATCCTTGTGATGACACCATATGAACTGTTGCTTGGCAAGAAACCAAAGTTGTCATTTCTTAAAGTTTGGGGATGTGATGCTTATCTCAAAAAGCTTCGACCTGAAAAGCTGGAACCCAAAGCGGAGAAATGCTTCTTTATAGGATACCCAAAATAGATGGTTGGGTATACTTTCTATCTCAGATCCGAAGGCAAAGTGTTTGTCGCTAAAAACAGGTCATTTCTCGAGAAAGAGTTTCTCTCGAAAGAATTGAGCAGTAGGAAGATAGAACTTGATGAGTTTATTGAACCTTTATTTCAACCAGAGAGTAGCACACCACAGAAACAGTTGATGAGGGTGATCGTGAAGCTCCGGATCAAGTTACAATCAAACCTCGTAGGTCGACAAGGACACGTACTGCACCTGAGGGGGACGGTAACCTTGTCTTAGAGGTCACATTGTTGGACAATGATGAACCTACGAGCTATGGAGAAGCCATGATGGGTCTGGATTCTGACAAATGGTTAGAGGACATGAAATCCGAGATGAGATCCATGTATGAAAACAAATTATGGACTTTGGAAGTATTACCTGAAGGGCGAAGGTTCATTCAGAATAAATGGATCTTTAAGAAGAAGACGGACGCGGATGGTAATGTCACCATCTATAAAGCTCGACTTATGGCAAAAGGTTTTTCACAAGTTCAAGGAGTTGACTACGATGAGACCTTCTCACCCGTAGCGATGCTTAAGTCTGTCAGAATCATGTTAGCAATAGCTGCATTTTTCGATTATGAAATTTGGAAGATGGATGTCAAAATAGCATTTCGTAACGGTTTCCTTAAGGAAGAGTTGTATACGATGCAACCAGAAGGTTTTGTCGATCTAGAGAATGCTGACAAAGTTTGAAAACTCTAGCTATCCATTTATGGACTGGCGCAAGCATCTCGGAGTTGTAATCTTCGCTTTGATGAGGTGATCAAAGCATTCGGGTTTATACAAGTTTATGGAGAAGCTTGCATTTACAAGAAAGTGAGTGAGAGCTCTATAGCGTGTGGATGACATATTGCTGATTGGAAACAATGTATAATTGTTGGAAATCCTGAAGGAATATTTGAACACGAGTTTTTCAATGAAGGACCTAGGAGAAGCTGCTTTCATATTAGGCATCAATATCTATAGAGATAGATCGAGATGCTTAATAGGACTTTCACAAAGCACATACCTTGACAAAGTTTGAAGAAGTTCAAAGTGGATCAGTCCAAGAAGGTGATCTTGCCTGTATTGCAAGGTGTGAAGTTGAGTAAGACTCAATGCCCAGTGACTGCAGATGGTAGAGAAAATACGAGTGTCATCACCTATGCTTCTGCAATAGGCTCTATCATGTATGCAATGTTTTCCACAAGACCAGATGTCAACCTTGCCATAAGTATGGCCGGAAGGTTTCAAAGTGATCCAGGAATGGAACACTGGACGACGTTTAAGAATATCCTAAAGTACTTGAAAAGTACTAAGGCAATGTTTCCCGTTTATGGAGGTGATCAAGAGCTCGTCGTAAAGGGTTATGTCGATGCAAGCTTTGACACTGATCCGGATGACTCTAAGTCCCAAACTGGATATGTATACATTCTCAATGGGGGAGCGGTAAGCTGGCACAATTCCAAGCAAAGTATGGTAGTTGATTCTACATGCGAAGCGGAGTACATTGCTGCCTCGGAGGCGGCGAAGGAAGGTGTCTAGATGAAGCAGTTCATGACAGATCTTGGAGTTGTGCCCAGTGCACTGGACCCAATGACTCTGTTTTGTGACAACACTGGTGTCATTGCTCTAGCCCAGGAACCAAGGTTTCACAAGAGGACCAGACAGATAAACCGACGCTTCAATTCCATCCGCGATCACATCAAGGAGGATGACATAAATATTTGCAAAGTACACATGGACTGAATCTCGCAGACCCGCTGACTAAACCTCTTCCACGGGCTAAACATGATTAACACCAGAACTGTATGGGTGTTAGATTCATTACAATGTAAATCACATTGCGATGTGAGCTAGGTTATTGACTCTAGTGCAAGTGGGAGATTGTTGGAAATATGCCCTAGAGGCAATAATAAATTTTTTATTATCATTATATTTCCTTGTTCATGATAATTGCTTGTTATCCATGCTATAATTGTATTGATTGGAAACTCAAATACATGTATGGATACACAGACAACATTGTATCCCTAGTATGCCTCTAATATACTAGCTAGTTGATCGACGATGGTCGAGGTTTCCTAGCCATAGACATGAGATGTCATTTGATAATGGGATCACATCATTAGGAGAATGATGTGATGGACAAGACCCCAAACTATGAAGGTAGCATATGACCGTGTCAATTTATTGCTACAGTTTTTTGCATGTCAAGTATGTGTTCCTTTGACCATGAGATCATGCAACTCACTGAAACCATAGGAGTACCTTGTGTGTATCAAATGTCGCAATGTAACTAGGTGACTATAAAGGTGCTCTACATGTATTTTCGAGGGTGTGTGTTGAGTTGGCCTGGATCAAGACTAGGATTTGTTAATCTGTGTGACAGAGAGGTATCTCAGGGCCCACTTGGTAATACAACATCACAATGAGCCTTGCAAGCAAAGTGACTAAAGATTTAGCCACATGATCTTGTATTACGGAATGAGTAAAGAGACTTGCCAATTACGAGATTCAACTAGGTATAGAGATACCAACGATCGAATCTCGGGCAAGTAACATACCGAAGAACAAAGGGAACTACGTACGGGATTAACTAAATCCTTGACATAGAGGTTCAACTGATAAAGATCTTCGTAGAATATGTAGGACCCAATATGGGCATCCAGGTACCTCTATTGGTTATTGACCGTAGAGGTGTCTCGGTCATGTCAGCATAGTTCTCGAACCCGCAGGGTCTACCCACTTAACATTTGGTGACGATATAAGTATAATCGAGTTGTTGTGTTGGTGACCGAAGGTTGTTCAGAGTCCCGGATGAGATCTCGGATGTGACGAGGAACTCCGAAATGGTCCGGAGGTGAAGAATGATATGTAGGATGGAGGGAATCGGAGTCCAGAAAGGTTCCGGGACTTGCCGGTTTTGTGACAGAAATGCCGGAAGGGTTCCAGGAGTCCACTGGGTGGTCCACCTGCCCCGGAGGGCCCTATGGGCCGTGAGAGGGGTCGCACCAGACCCTGGTTGGCTGGACGCCCCTCCCCAAGTACCATGCGGCTGGGCTAGGCTACGGAGCAACCTCTCCCTCCCTCACACCTCGCTCTTCTACTCTAGATTGTTTCGGCAGCGCACGGGTGAAGCCCTGCCGGATCAGTCCCTCCACCACCACCGCCACGCCGTCATGCTGCCGGAAGGACTCGAGCTACTACTTCACCATCGCTCGCTAGATCAAGGAGGTGAAGGCGTCATCAAGCCTCACGTGTGTTCAACGCGGAGGTGCCATCCATTCGGCACTTGATCGGGAGTTTGCGGGATAGTTGCGATTGGGATCGCAAAGACGTTCGACTACATCAACCGCATTTCTTAACGCTTCCGCTTAGCGATCTACAAGTGTATGTGGATCCGATCTCTCCTCTCGTAGATTCTCATCTCCTAGATTGATCTTGGTGAAGCGTAGGATTTTTTTTGTTTCCCATGCAACGTTCCCCAATATCCATATCTTATATGGTATCATTTAAAAAGATTTGATGGTGCTCTTTTCATTGTAAAGTCGTAGTCTCTAAAGCATCAGATAGAAATATATTGACAGATTGAATAATGACATAGTTGATCTCACCATGTCATACATAGTTTGATTACATCTACTCAAAATATTATACTCTTAGTAATCTTCCGTGAAGTGCAAGCTATAAAACTCTTTTCACATCTTATCACGCATTCGCTAAACTTCTAACTCAAATATTGATTTCTGCAATCCAATTGTAGAAACACAATTTTCTTGTTACAATAATTTTTACTTCATTTTGAAAACCTTTTGAAACATTTCAATGGATCAATATTTTATTTCTCAATAAATATAAATATCTACTCGAGTCATCCTTGAAGATAGATAAATCCACTTCTTGCAACAACACTTATTGAACTATAGACATCAACATGCATGTTTCGCATTATTTTGTTGCTCGTTATTTATGGCGTGTGAACAATCTTTAGTTCACTTCACTAATTGGACCAAAGTTGCAAGTGTCAGATGATTCATAATCAAATGATATGTAAATCCATCACTATGGAATTTCTCAATGCGGGTTTCTCCAATGTGACTAAATGCAAGTCCACACATATGTGGTATTCTTTTTGTCTTGGGTCAATTAGCGTTAGTGTTGTGGATGTTCAATTTTATCATAAATATTCATAGCACACATCCTATTCAAAATAGGAGTATGGGCTTTTGTTAATATCAACCAACTATTGTTCTCTCATGAACAACCTCTTTGCAACTTCTATGCAATGGGTTAGAGTGTACAAAACTCTAAATTGAATTATGACAATAAATACATAGGTAATATGTTGATGGGAAGTTTTATAACTTTTACAAAGTTGTTATCAGATATTTTAACCTCATTATTTTTTGCTCATGTAGGTCGCATCAGATATTTTAACCTCATTATTTTTTGCTCATGTAGGTCATAGTAGTTCTTGCATTGATTCACAATAACATGCAATCGAGTCGGTATACTTGTGATCAACTTTCAGACACAATCCCTAAGAATTTAGTGGTCAACAATTTAACCATTATTCACAATAATTATACTTACTTCACCAACTTTCTCTACATCTCATAACTTGCATAACATTCATAACTTAACTGGACATTCCAGTCTTCTTGATTTCTGCCTTTTTACTTCTTTTAGATTTACTTCCAATATTTCTCCTACTCACAGAAGAAGCATCCAACTTTAAGAGTGGCATGAGCCCCGAACTTATCTAGGCATTCTAGTCTCTCTAAATCCTTCGGATTTTTTTCTCCTTATGTTCTCAGCATGAAGACATGATTGGCGTTCTTCCGGATCCTATGTATTTTAGTCTTAAACATAGTTGAATGCTTCACTAGAACTTACAAACAAACACCTATTTAGATATCACATATCTTTCAGCCTTTGTTTGTTTCTCAAAACAATTTTCAGTTCCAAGAATGTCACATAATTGTCCCAACGTTTTGAAGTTCAGGTTTCTTGGAAGCAAGTGGTTTCTAGCCCTGGGGAAACGCCAAGGACCCTGGTGTTTGGCCCCTGTAATCTTCAAAACTCCCTTTGCACCGACCTAAAGCCTCGTGGGCCTTACCCCTTGGCCCAACCAAGGTGTACTCGCACCAGCGGTCCTTTGAATTTATTTGACGGTTTTGTAACATTCTGTACATCACCAAAAGTTCATAGGACCTTCCCAGAACCTCCGAGAACATTTTGGAAACATCTAAAATTCTTTCGGAACTCTCATCACTATTTCTCATACTCCAAAACTATTCTGAGAATATTTTCTCATAACTCTCACTACACAAACACTCAACAGATCGTGATCCCCTTAAGCTTGTGACCCTATAGGTTCGGTCAAACATAGGCATGAACAAAACCTCTTTCGCTCAGTGACCAATAGCTAAACTATGGACATCCATATTGATCCCTATGAATACATGAATGCCATTCGAGTGAACCTATGGTTATCATGTGCAATTCCCTTTGCTTTGCGATACTTTACAAAACCTAGGGTGAGATGTATCGATTCCAAATCCCGCTCTTCAGCTATCTAGTCTCTTGTCAAACTTTTTGATGAACCTGTAAGTTGTCGTTATAGTCACCATGTTATAAATGACATTGGAGCAACCCCAAAGTTCATCGTACAGTAAGAAGTGACTATGATACTCTCATGGTCTAAGGAACTAAATCATACATTAACTCTCTGTGTTATATCGATTGACTTGTGATGATAGTATCTCAAAATATATCAAACAAGTTGGATCTATTAAATATGATCCTTTTCCAACGCCATACTCTCAAAGTTGTTTTGGGACTATCGTTACACTTAACGATATCTAAAGATCTGGTAAACATGATCACAAATAATGCTTGAGCTAGCCCTAGAGGCAAGACTAAGAATATGGTTTTATCGTTTATCATTCCACACGTGCATATGAGTTCTCCACTTGATCGCGTATTCCAAGATCATAGCAGTTATAGAATATAAACTTTGTAATTATAAACATGGGATTATAATAATACAATATTATTGCCTTTAGGACGCATTTCCAATGTTACAATTATTTCAGATGAAACCACTATCTTTCGAAGGAAAATTTCCTCACCAATACATATTGTGTTGTTGCCCTCTACTAGCAGAAACTATTACATCTCTAGCCCATTTTGCATGCATAGGATATTCTGGAGATGATGCTACTATCACCCTAGATTAAGTCCTTGAACTCCATCAACACATAAACATGACAGGGCCTTCTTCAGTTCTTGCGCCCCAATAGTGCAATCGCCTCAAGACAGTCAATTTCCACTACAAATTGGTGCCTTGGACCACTGCAACACGAGGTGGGGGTCCTTCTTTACATGTTTCTAGCTCAGCTTCCAATAGCTTAGCATAGTATGGAAACAACGACACATAATGAGGATGTTTCCTAAGATCACGCATGTAAATGCAAACCCATTCCCCACAAAGAAGGCTCCATAGACGTTGAGCTTCACCTCCCCATTAGTAGGTCGCTCCCATTTCATCGGTGTTGGTGGAGCCTGGTATCCTCCCAAAATAGTTCACCACTTCCTTGCGCTTCACCATGTCTTCTTTATGGTGCTGCTTAACTACCAAGAGATTCTCCACATAACTAGAGAAGAATCTACTTGAAGCTTCAGCTGGTACCTCAGGTTTATCATTGGTTATCTCATTCCACACATGTCATATTCTCCACAAGAGTATGAGTACCACCGACCGTTGCTTCTCATTTAGCTCATATAGTGGTTGAAGAAGCTATTCATCCTTGTTAAAGAGAAGCATGCTTTCATCGAGGAGATCCCAAGTTGAAGGCATAGCACAACACATCCTTTTCGCATGGGGATACATGGCAAGAGCATGATGTGGCAGTTCCTTCTCTACCCTGCATATACCACAATCGCCATGTGATCCCATGTGATGTATGCGCTTGCATTGCTGAGTAGGGATTCTCCCCCCAACATATTTCCATGCAAGTCCCATCGTCCAGGTTGGGTGTGTACCTTCGGGGTACACACTTGTCGCAAAAATCCCATGTTCCTCCGTTATCACTTGTAGGCCAAGCGCATAGGCAGTACGAACCAAGAACAAATAGCACTTCTCGGGCTGCCAAGTGATGAAGTCTTCCTAAAGGCGCCTCAATGGTTCAATATTTAGAATCTCTTCAACATACATAAGGAAGAAGTATTGCTATATGAGTTGAGTATTCCATAAAGGCATGCATGAACCATCAGTCGTCTAGAAATCCACGACCCAACGCAGACAACATCGATGCCGCATGGTAATCGGCCAATATGATGCACCGCGGGGGATCCAGGGGCCATGTCATGCCTGGATGCTAGCCCCATTTTCCACAAGCTAAATAATACCTTTCTTCAATATCTCCAACCATGCTCGATCGTGTTCCAAGTGGCGGAAGCATTCTCTATATATGAAGATTGTGCATGTGAGGAACCTTTTCGGGCAGTACTTTGCACGAAGGACCTACACACATAAGTTGTTAGGGTATTGGATTAGATGCCAGGTTTTTGTTGGGGGGTAATAATGCTTGATTAAAGATCCGTAGGTTCTTGAACCCCACTCCTCCCATCGTCTTTGGCCGGAACATAATTCCCAAGTGATCTAGTGAGCGTTTCATTTTCCTTTGTCCACGCCCCACCAATAGCATGTCATCATCTTTGTTAGGTCATCACATAGCCCATCTAGGAGTTTGAAAAAACCCATCACGTACACTGGCAATGCCTGCACAATGACCTTTAACATGATCTCCTTCCCACCTTGAGAAAGGTAAATTTCACCCCCATTGAAGCATTCACTTTGTCAGTCTCTCTTGCAAGCTTTTGAACTTTCCTTTATTCATCTCCCATCCAGCACCGGGAGCTGAGATATTTAGCTTCAAAGTTGTTTGGGTAAAATGTAACACCTCTTTCATGGTTTCACCACTTCTTTGCACTGCCCAGGACATGAGCCAAAGAGGATGAGCAGCACACTGCATGTTGGCTGGGGAATTTTCCTTCAAAAGTTTGTGATTACATCTGATATGATTGTAATACTATGTTTAATTAATGCAATCAATTTCCTCCTGCAAAAACATGATGGCATGAACTATGTAATGCCCACGGACTAAGGGCATCTCAAACGCTGACCCTCAAACCACCCGCATCCGTCCGGACCGCACGGTCCAGACTGCGGAAGCCATTCAACGAGGGTATGTATCGCCCCGCCAGGCGGTCTGAAATATGGTTTCCCCACAAATCGGAATCAAAGATGTGGGGTGGGTTGCGGGAGTCCGGACACGAGAAACGTCGGACATTACCCCCTGGCCCAACCAAAGGAAGGGGGAGCCCGCACTTCCGTAGCAATCCGCTCTGTTTTCGCACCAAAATCCCCCACTCCCTTCTCCCAAACCCGACACTCTCCACCCGATTCCCGTCCTTTTCTCCCACCCTATCCTTACTTCAACTGCTGACACGTGGAATAGGAGGAGAACTTGTCAGAGATGGAGGTGGTGGCATAGGTTCCTGAGGATCCGAGCATCCTGCTAGCTCGGAAGATCAGCCCAGATACGTGGCAAACTCGCCGCGTCAAAGTGAAGGCCGAAAAGGAGGAGAATCTCAAGAAGCTAATGGTCCCTGGTGGACGTGGTGGTCGTGGTGAACACGACGTAGCGGCGGAGGCCACGATGCTCAGACGGGGTATGCCCACAGTACAGATGGCACCATAACCGAAGCATTGCAAGCCTCCATACTACTACTCCGCCAAGCAGCTCGGAACCACCATCGGGAAGGTGCCTTACAGTGTCGACGTAAACGCAGCCCCGCTCTTCTCCGAGTGTTCTTCGCCGCGGTTAGTCCGGGCTCGGACGGCAGGCCTGGAACAGATGGGTGCCCGCACACTGTTCACTACAATGCCTAGAGCGGTATACCCGATGTATGACGACCCGGAGAAACATATGCTCAACATCATCCATGATGGAAGAGGAGGAGGAGGATTTGGCTATGAGGACGGGCAGGTGGAAGACTCGGATCACACCCAGTCCAGAAACTACCCGCAACAGCAGTCCTACACCCAACCAGGTATACTTAATTTTGTTACTCACTAGCCGTATATGCTTAGTTTTGTTGCTCACAAGCCGAACGAGCTTAGTTTTGTTGCTCATTAGCCAGATATGCTTAGTTTTGTTTCTCATTTTGTAGCATTCTCGTGCTTGTTTGGTGTACAAGAAGTTGAAGAAGAAAAACTTCATCGTCATACATTGTTGGTTGAAATGGAATGGGCAACCAAAGTGGAACCTTTTCATAGAAAAGACCACGCCCAAGCTAACAAGGAAGAAACCGGTGACCCTACAGACCCAACCTAGGAACTGCCAAAGAAGGTTAGAAGATTTTTACGGGGGAAGAAATGGATGGAGGGGAAAGAGAAAAACGAGAAGGTGTCATGGCCATGCTGCCGAAGAAGTTCGAGGACATCTTGTTGAAGAAGGAGGAGGCATGCGTGAAGCGCTCAGACTTTAAGGAGGAGAAAAAGGCACAGAGGTCAAATTGTTGATGGAGGCAACAAATAAGAAGCTCAAGCTCGAAGAGAGGAGGACCATGACCGAAGAGAATAAAGTTGCGCTCAAGGAAAAGAAGTTGAAGGTCGCCGCCAATGCGGAGGACGCCAAGATGTTGTCCTTGAATGTGACCTCTTTGGATGCCTACGCAAGAATGATCTTGCAATCCATCCGCTGCCAGATTTTGCAATGACAGAAAGATGACTTGACATCGGCGAACACTGAGGACATGACGAAGGTGAACGTGGAAGCGGCGACTACATATGTGGCGGAGGCACCTTGATCAACAAGCATATGGCTGGGAGGCGCCCTCGGCCGACGGGCCGCTTCAATGGCGTAGGCGGTGAGAGGCTGAGTCGGCCCTGAACCGTTTTCAATATGGAGCAACATGAAGCGGACAACTGCCGTCAGGCAGGAAGCACACGCGGGAGTGCGGAAGGGTTTTTGATTGATCAGGACGGTCAGAATCGAAAGAAGTAACGATCCGACTCTCGCAAGCCTCCTCACGTTTATATCCAATTCACAAAAAAAATCGCGTCTGAACCGTCACACGTATCAATATAGAACCGTGTTGTATGGCTTCTGCGATCTGATCCAAACAATTGCCGAGGCTTGCCGGTCCAAAAGCCTTAAATATGAATGGGAAACACGTCCGATGAGAACTATTCGCCAGACCCCACGGACGCCATCGATTTGTATTTTGATCTCACGGCTGAAAGCTGCTCTATCTCCATCCGATTTTCTGGCCCACACCGCATAATTTCTTCCCGAATTAATCGTCGGAACTAATTCTCCCCCATCTCTCCTGCTCAGCTCATGCTCAGCATCGAGCTTGCGATGATCCTCGCCACCTCTGCTATCTTCCCCAACATGAGTGCCTGACCCACCCATGTATGGCTTGGCCTCCGTTGCCCTCCGGTGCTCCATCCCATCTGGCGGACGCGCGGAAACTTGCTCACCACCTGCTCACCGACGAGATCGTAGCCTCCGTCACCGTCGTGTCTAACTCTAGGATCAGGCCCTGCTACACCTGCAGATTTGGCCTCCGATAACCTTGCTGGAGCGCCGCCTCGGTTGGAGAAAGAGACCAGGACTAGTGGATTAACGCAGGATTCCCCACCCCATCCTCGTCAGATCTAGGTTTGCATAATCTCCGTTTGATGCTTTTTAAGTCATTCATTGCTAGTTGATATCTAACATAATTTCGTTCTGAGATTCATGTGATATCTTCTCTATGTCAATATTTTGGTGTATTCCCTGTTTGTCAGTGTGAATTTGTGTCGTACATTATTTGTTGGATCACTAAGTCTGTCGTTCAATTCCTATGAAATTGGCATGTACGTTTCCTAATCCTCTTGCTTCTTAATTGTAATATATATGCTTCTGTGGTGTAGCGAGTTTGCTTCCATTGGGAAACAAAAATAACCTCTGTGAATTGTGCACGTAGGTGACACAACCACACACATCCCCATGATGGCCGGCTGGTCATAGTCTTAGTTTGTTTCCATCTTCAATGTTCCGAGCTTTCACTTCAATGCTAACATGATTTTGTTTCAGAGAATCCATGCTTTCTAGGTCTGTTATGTGTGCTTATTGATCGATGCCGCACTAAATGTGTGCTTCTTAATTCGAATTTTGGTTTCAGTTCATAGACAGCCCCTTCTGAATTTAAACTGGATCACATCATGCGTGTGTGCATCCCGTCGCCGGACCGTCGGCTTCCTTCATAGCCTCATTGGAGGTAGGCATGTGTGACTCCACCAAACCCATGGTGCATCCTCAAATTGTTTTATTCTTTGATTTCTCTGCAATCTTGTATTACGTATCCAGAAAGATAGAAATGGTCATATAGTATCGAAGTTAAAATCTGGTCATGTTTCTGTGTATTGTTATTTAAACTGAAACTATGTTGGTCTTTGCACACTTTTGTTTGAAATAAGATCTGATAACTCCCGATTAGGTTTGATGAAATTGGTTTGTGTTTTACAAAATTTTGCACCAAGATCATTGGTGCAATCATGCTATTTTGAGTTTTCAAATTTATATGCATCCACTAAGTATCATACACGGTGTTATACCAACAATTAATTGCTTACGAGTGTCCATGCTTTCTAGGTCTTCTATAGTGCTTCTTATGTACTTTTTGTTTCCAGTTGATAGACAACCTTTTAAAATTAACTTAGCATGATTCCTATAATTTTCATTTATGCTGCAGAGATACATGTCCTCACCCGTGTGAATATTGTTTTTGCAATAGCCCTGTCAGGTTGCTCCCTCCTACCCTCATTCTATATGCTCTCATGCTACTACCATTATATACTTTCATGCTAACTAACAAAATTATTACGGCAAGATTCTCAAGACATTTGCTTAAATTCTATGCTTCTATACAATTTTATTATTGCTTCTAAATGCTTGTTTTCATGCTTCGGTCATACACATGTTTTCCTTGGTAATTCACTAACCACACCTTTGCTTCTATTGTTCAAACAAACCTGTTATTCCTTCAACCAGATTCATGCTTTTGCCTCAAGCCATTTGAGGTGATTTGGTCCCTGTTTTGGTGAGCTTATATATGCAACTGTTTTTTTTGGCTGTGTAGACGTGCACTCCTTGTTATGCTCGGTGGAGGCTATGTTTGGCGTTACGTGGCATTTTGGACATCATCGGGCATATAATAGAGATGGCGATGACAACCAAACAGAAGTTGGGGGATATGTTGCTTGAACTAGTTTAGGCACACTATGAATTGTAGTTTCAATTTCTCTAGAAACTTTTGTAATTAATGCAAAAATAGCATTTTTATGTTTGCCCGAAACTTCTGTTTGAATCCTGTGTATGGGAACAAAATTTTCTTCACTGTAACAAAAGGTACACTAACAGTGGATGCCATGCTTTGTTAGATGGAAACAAATCTCAATTCAGTGGAAGCAAATTTTAATTTCCACCATAAAGGCAGAAACACAATTGATATGCTGCAAACAAATTTTCTTTTCGATAGCAACATGATTGTAATATGTTTTAAAACAAAAAAAATCTATTGACAGAAACACAATTATAATACGTTGGAAGCACTTTTTCTTTATACAGAAGCACGATTATAATATGTTGGAGGCACAATTTACTTCAATAGAAACGCGGCTGTACTATGTTGGAAGCACAATTTCTTTCCCAAGAGCTTTGTTCCAGGAGAAAGAAATCCCTGAAAGATGTGATAAGTAAAAGTAGCGTCCGTGTTACGCGGGAGCAGTTACAGCGTAGGAGTGAATTAAGGAGGCAAACCAGCAAATCAGGAAGCATTCAATTAGCCAAATTAAGCAGCAATTTCAAAGAAATCCCTGAAAGATGTGATAAGTAAAAGTAGCGTCCGTGTTACGCGGGAGCAGTTACAGCGTAGGAGTGAATTAAGGAGGCAAACCAGCAAATCAGGAAGCATTCAATTAGCCAAATTAAGCAGCAATTTCACGTGGGCCTAACCCAGATCCGACGTCCCCTGTGCACCTGATCGGACGGCTGGCTACTAGTCTGATATAAGCAAACTATCTGTAGTCTGATGATTAATGGTGTCCAATATGAATTGTCGTCCACATAAGAGAGGTTGGTAGGACACTACGACTGCATTTATTTACGTCAAGTAACCACTAACAGAAAAAATGGAGACGGATTCAATGATGGAGACGTCTTTGATTAATCTGTGCAAGTAGGTGCCTAGGTGGTTGTGTTCAGGTGCACGAAATGGATTTCCTCGGTTTATTATTAATTTATTGTGGGTATCTTTCATGACTGAAGTAAGCAGCAGGGTCAATTCGTGATGACTGACCGACAATGGTTGATAACTGACTGAGCCTTTTCCCGGTACAAAGTATATCGTATTTCTTTTTTTAGGGGAAGTACATCGTATTTCTAATTCGAAGATTGTCACGTCAACTCATGTGTGGAAATAATCCCTTCAATGCATGTTGCTTTGTTTTTATTCTTAGGATCATCAATAACAGTTGTTTTGACGATTGTGTTGTTAGATCATGATAAAAACCAAAGCGATTAACACCCGGATAAAATTCAATCAAGTGTGCGGGAGCGTACGTAATTATCAAGTACTCTGATAGTAACAGCTTATTGTAGTGATCATCTTACTACGCCATATATAAGCACAAAAGAAGCATAAAGATGTAGCTCAAGACTGCTCAAATTTATTGATCAATGATATTTTTGTGTATAGTTGGGTCCCTTTGCCACCTATATCAAGAGGCTTTCAAGAGGGTCTCTGAATAGACAATTTTATAAGAAACACTATCATGACTTACTTTATTGATCTTAAATAACACTTACATTGTTTACGAGAGGATTAAAGATAAAATCCGAGGGTCCTCGACCTAATTAAAAAAACTTGCTCTTAAAACTATATCTAGCATTTAAAAAAACTGTATCTAGCAATCTCATGAGCGGTACAATTTTCTTCACGTAAAATGCTCTCTCTCTCCATTATTAGATCCACACAATGCTTGAAATGAACGCTCCCTATCTCCACTATTAGAGCATCTTCAACAGCCGCGGGAAAAGACGCGCGCGCGGTAAACTGCCATTTTATCGTGCGCGGGACGTTTTCACGCGTTTCAGCGGTGACGGGAAAGTAGCGTGGGAAACGATTACGCGCGCGGGGAAGGCGGCAGCTCTCGCGCTAGATTTGACACGTCGTTTCCATCTATAAATTGTGGCGCTCGCCACACGACCTCCACACTGCCACGCGTGCTCTTCCCGCTCTCTCTGCCACTTGCTCGCCCCACCACCACTGCGCCACCATGCCGCCGCACCGTCGGGGATCGTCTGGCTACCGCGGCGTCCGCGAGCGCCCCGACGGCACCTACTACGCCGAGATCCGGTCCGGCGACGTTCGGCTCGGCCTCGGCACGTTCGGGACCGCGCACGAGGCTGCCCGCGCATACGACGCGGCGGCGTGGCGCCTAGAGAGGCCTCGGTCGCAGATGAACTTTCGCGACGTCTACACGCGCGAGCAGGTGCAGGCCGTGGCCCCTCCGCCTCGTCTTATCACGGACCAGGACCGTGCGGAGCACCTTCGATGGCAGCGCCGCCTCCTCGTTGCCGAGGAGGACGAGGACCAACGAGCGCGCCTACTGGGCGAAAAGGACGGCAAGACGCCGCGCAGAGCGAGCGGACAGGCGTCGGCGGAAGGCACTGGCGGTATCGCAGTGCGCTGCCGTTGAAGCAGGTGGGCAGTCGATCTTCACGGTAGATGATGATCGTTGGCATGACATATGGATCGATACCTCGGACAACACCATCGAGGATGATGATGAGGACGACTCGGAGTAGTTCTAACTACACCGTAGTTTATCTAATTTGCACCGTAGTTTAATTTTATGTAGTTACATCGTAGTTTTGTTTATCTATCGAACTATGTAAAATATATATGCATCGTTTTATCTATGATGAATGTATCGTTTTATCTAAAAAATATGTATGCATCTAGTCCAGACTGTTCGTGCGAGAGCGCGCGCTGCATTTTAACGCGCCTGCTGGAGTTACGCGCGCGCGCTAAATTTTAGCACGACTGCTGGAGCCAACGCTACCCGTCGCGTTTTTCCAGACGATGGACGCGATGCAAAGTAGTTAAAGATGCTCTTAGATCCACACAATCCGTGTAGTCCACCAAGAGTTTGTGCCGGTGCATGCATTTACAACTTTCAAAGAATCTGATTCTCAATAGACTGCCAATTTAGTTCCCCTATAGATTGATCTGGACTAAGAATCCAAACCAATTCTGTAGATTGATCTAGACTAATAATACACATGCCACGACATTCCATATTATAAATAGGTGTATAGCCCAATTATGGTGCAACACCAGTACGATCATGGATAGCCCCAGCGTGTGCCCCATCTTTTTTGTTTACTTGTAACCATTATTGGGAATTCACATACTTGGTAGCGATCGAGCAACTACATCATAAAAACTATATCCCTTCCATCTATGATGCTTAATCCGCTAAACGATGGCATCTAATTTTCCAGCACACTAAATGATTTCTCACCACGGAACAAGTTTGCATCTCTTGGTTTCCAGTGAACAAATCACCTTGTCTGTCAAAACAAGTTTCATGTACATGTAAACTGGGTCTAGAAATAACATGCACGTCCAATCATTGTTGCTTTGTCATTAACATCATGGAGCTCTCTATGTCAGCAACGAGGGAAAGAAGCACTTCTGTATTCCATTCACTAAACAGTGAAAACAAGCATCACCAACACATTCTGACATGAATCCGACAAGAAACATATCATGTCATGATTCAAAAGGAAAATAAAAAAATCACAGCTGACAACCATGCATGCATACGTATTACATGCCATTTATTCTATATACTAGGATTACATATTAACTTTTCATATGCCCAGATAAAAGAGAATATTTAGTAGTTGTTATTCTCCCAGAACTGAGATTGGAGCCAATGAATCAGATCCTTCTCCACCTGAAACGCCGCGGCTAAAACATCATCTGAAATCGGTGGTTTTGATCCAAACACTGCGTTGGCAATAGAAATAACCCCAGGGTTTTGGCTGCTAAGCGAGGACAGCGCGACTGCTGGCTTGTCATGTGCTAGATTCATTTGAAAATGGATCATTGCTTTTGGGAATACGAACACATCTCCCTTCTTAACTATCTTGGAGAAGAGTCTGTTTGGGTTGGATGTGACAAATCCAAGGTAGAGTGTTCCCTCAAGTACTGTGAGGAGCTCGGTGGCACGGGGGTGTATGTGCGGCGTGTTCACGCCTAATGGCCCATAGTCGATGCGTGCCAACGAAATACCGAGGGTGTTGAGGCCGGGGAAATTTATGACATTGATGTTGGTGACGTTGGACCTGACCTTGCTGGCCTTAGTATCCCTAGGCTTATCAAGCATGGCTGCATTGAAGAAGTCTTCAGGGGTTGCGGCCATTGGGTCCTTGCAAGCAAATCCATTTACTCGCACTGCATGCATAGAGAAAGTAACATAAAGCTTAGAAAGGATGAAATGTGTGTGGCTTGAGCATGTAGTCATAATGCTTTTATAACTATTATCAACATGTTCTAACGTTCAATGTGTAATCAATGCGAGGCTATCACAACATTAACTACAACATCACTAGAATTAAGGACACACATGTATACGCAAACACAACACAGTGCATACCAGGCGCCTTCATGTCGGCGATGCAGAAATCTTGAAGAGGGCTAGGATCGTAGGCAGTGGCCTGCCATGAGGCCAACGCAAGGAGGGCAGCAAGGAAGAACAATGAGGAAGAGGAAGCCATTGTTAATTGCTTTGCCAATGGAGGCATGGATGGGTGTGCTTAAATAACCGCAGATTAACAGAGCTGGCGCAAGCAACAACGTGGTGATATGCACGAACCTGCATGTGAGCAAATAGAACAAGTCATGTACGAGAGGAACTTATCAACCAATTGCAATAGTCCCTGCTGGCTGCTAGTACTTAATTGATGGTTCAACTTCTTAAGTTTCCTTTGTTAAAATGTAATACATATCTTCTCCGGTAATTGTTAACATGACACGTGATCATGTGCTTGACCGACATTTCTTGGACGAAAGAGAGTTGAAGAGTCCCCGCAAAAAAGAAAAAGAAAAAAGGAGAGAGAGTACAAGAGCAGTTATATATGATCATTTCCTTCCGTGGGGAACATAGTGCCTTCTAGGCAAAACACGACGTGTATATGAGTCTTCTCTAATATAAATAGTTGTGCGTAGATCAGAAGATCCAACACTACCCTTATCTTCACCTCCTCTAGCTACTACTGCACGATACTGAGAGAAAAATAAAGGTACGCTTGTACAAACAAGTAAATCAATCTTTTACGTTTTTATGCAAAAGGAACAGATTTATTATAAAGATTTACAGGAAGTACAAAACACCTAAATATAAAAAAATACATCGGGGTCCATGAACCACCTAATGCTGACGTCAGAACGAGCCACCTACATGCCGTTGCCGCTGCTCCGATACTGGACCCGGCTTGACCTTGTCGATGACAACCGTGAAGTCCTCGTGCACATGCCCCTAAGGACCAGCGGCCCGGGGCCATGGTCTTCGCCATTGCATATGCAAGAGGAGGAAGCTTAACTTTGTCATTCCGTGGAGCTGGCAGGAATCTACGCCGGAGCTCAGTCTAATCCATTCCGACAGACGAACTTGAGAAGAATTCGAGCACGGAAGAATCGAAGAAGTGTCACCATCCGGCGGAGTGTCGCCCTTGCAAGGACTCAAACCCTACCTATCTACTAATTGGAGCCGAGGCATTAGGATTTCCCTCTCTACCACCGGCCGTCGGAGCAGCAAATGGTCTTGGCCGTTGAATATGCATGAGGGGAACCCTAATTTTGCCGCTTTGTGGAGCTTGTTGGAATCTACGTCGAAGCTCCGTCTAATCCATCCCGACAGACAAACTTGAGAAGAGTTGGAGCCCATAAGAATAACTCGAAGAAGAAGCACCAACATTCGTCTAAGTGTTGCCCTTGCGAGGACTAAAACCCTACCTATTTACTACCCGGAGCCGAGGCATCAAGATTTTCCTCCTTGTCACCGGCCGCTGGAGCAGCAGACGGACGTGAGGGGAATCCACGGGCTCGCTGACGGAGATCGGGAGATGGAAGGCTTTCCCAAGTCGTCTTGTGAGAGAAGAAAGCAAAACAACAAAGATAGTAGCTAAATAAATTATTACTTGAATTAAACTTACAAAATTCTCAGATTAAATACTTGAAACTTTTATTATATTCTTGAAAGATATTTTCATACACATATAATTTCCATGCTAAGTGCTAAAAAAGAAATAAAAATATAGTTTCCTTGCTAGGTGTTGTAAGAGCATCTATAGCCGGGCATCTCAAACCGTCCCCAAACGCCCGAGCACACAGTCGGTCACTGACCGGTCGTGAAAAATCGACCCATATGGGCACCTTAAACCGTCATCAAACGTCCGAGCCGTCAGGTGCCACTCATATACATCCCAAATATGGAGTGGATATGAGGCAGAACTGGCGCGTCCGCCACATAGGTTTGGCCTAGCCTGGCCCACCCGGACCCCCCAAATATGCCCATCCAAAAAACCCTAGACACCGGTCAATCCGAGCTCCACTTCACCCCCCCTCTGACCACTCGACTTAGGATCCCCTCCCCTCGAATCCGATGGCTGGCGGTGAAAGCTACTCCACTTCTAATCCCCTCCCCTCCGATCCGATGGCCTGCGACGGAAGCAACGGTGGCCATTGATGTGGAGGAGGTCGCCCTCCGCATCGTTATTCTTCGGTCGTTGCTCGAGCAAGGTAGCACCAACATCAGCGGATCTTCTTCCTCAGCGCCTGTCACCTGTCAACGCAGTGCCAGCGGCGTCATCGGGCGTGATGCAGCTCCGGTCGCTCCGCTCCCGTCCTTCAGGTACGCTGACAACCACCACCCTTTGTTTCGGAAAGTGGTATCCGGCCACCGTTGGGTCCTCGTAACCACGCAGGTTCCGACACGCATGATGACGCCCGAGTCCAAGGCACACGCAGCCTGCCACGAGCGCTAACGGGCAAGGGAGAGGCATTGGTGCTTCTCGCGTTAGTCCTCCGCCGCTCTCTCACGATGACTTTGATGCGCGGCGCCTCCGCCGCAAGAATGTGAAAGCACTTCGACTCGCCATCGAGTTTTCGGAGCGCAAGGCAAGCAAGGAGGCAGTGGTTAAAGCGAAGGTGTCGCTCCATGCCAAGGAACAGGACCGCCTGCTCAGCAGGCTGACGGGCCAAAGTTGCAGCTCGGACTCCGTCGTGACGGCCGGCTCCACCTCTAGCTCCGACGATGACGCACCACTGCACGCCGACACCTACACGAAGGAGGGGCACATTCGCATCTACGACCGGAAGGGGAAGGGGTCGATCGATGAATTGTGCTCCTTTTGTCCGGTGATGAAATGTTGATCCGATGAACTATGTGTTTTATGGTTGTATGGTTTGAGGCTTCACACATAAGGAACGCAAGTGTGGAAGCCAACAAATAAGATGTGTCCGGTCAGTGCCCTGCGGATGCGGATGGGCATGTCTGTGGGCTTTTGAGGGCCTGGATTCGTTATGTCCCGCCGTAAATGCTCTAACACAGGTGGATAGGGACAAGGTACACAAAAGTGAGCATCATTGTACCTATTCGCCATTATCCAATTCACTTAATCGTCGTACTGTTATACAAATCTCACGCAAAGTTTCGCGTTATGGCAAAAATGATACTTCCTAATATCCATGTTGTCATCGAAAAGGCTTTCACCTCTCATTATATATAAATAAATGATCATCAATAATCTGATACAAACGCACGACATCACAACACACGCATACCCCAAGTCAGGATATATAGGTGCTGAGCGCAGCAACACCACCCCTAGCACTACAAGAACAATTGGGCTCCTTGATCGTGAACACGCCAGTGCAAAAAGATGAAGCCGCATACGATGAACTGTGGGCTTCAAGGAGGCGCCTTCAGGAAGGTTACGATACCAGAGCGCCGCTACCGCCCGATCCGAGGATTAGAGTTTCCATTGGAGCCACAAGACGAGCAATGATAGCTGTGACGACGCCTTCAAGAAGGGAACGAGCTTTGTTGCCACCGGTCTGCCCGAAGATAGAATATGTTTTAACCCTAGCCAATACTCACTGCCACCGAATGCCACACCCTAGCTACAACGATGTGCAGGCGACCATGGCCACCGAGTAACACCGAGCCACAAGCTCTACTCATGACCACCACGCTCCCACACAGGGCAACTGCCCCACCACTACTAGGAGAAAGCCTATAGACAGGATTTTAGGAGTAGCGCTGGATATAGAGAAAGCACTATTGTTAGGTAGTAGCAGCTGGATAGCAACAAGCGCTACAAGTAGAGCCATATCAGCAGCGCTGGCTAGCTAACCAGCGCTACTGATAAGTGGTCCCAGTGTCACCACAAGTGGCTACCTGTAGTTGTAGTGGCTCTTCAAAACCAGCGCTACTACTGCAGCCATAGCAGTAGCGCTTGTCACCGGACCACCGCTACTTCTATGGTTGTACGTTGCCAGCAGGTGGGCCCTGATTAGCAGCAGCGCTCAGGCTCGGACCAACACTACTACTATGATACTTAGCAGTAGCGGTTTTCTGTTCCAGCGCTACTGCTACTCGATCCCCACCGTTGACTCACACTCCCCATTCGATCCCCACGTCTCCATCCCCATTCGATCCCCTCTCCCACTCGTCACTCCTCTCCCCCGACCGCCACCGTCGCCGCCGCCACCGTTGCGCCTCGGTCCTAACTTGCCTTCGTGCCCCCTCCCTCACTGCCGTGGCCTCCCTCACCGTCACCCCTCCCTCACCGTTGCCCCTTCCTCACCACCGTGGCCTCCCTCATCGTCGCCCCCTCCCTCACCGTCGCGCCCCTCCCTCCGCAGGTAGCCCTTACTCACTCCTTCCTCCCTCTTCCCTCTCCCCTCACTCCCTTCACCCCCTCTCGCATCTTGCCATTTTGTAATATTAGGGGGGTTAGGTTGATTCTAGGGTTAGGTTTGTTAGGTTGATTCTAGGAGTTAGGTTGATTAGGGGGGTTAGGTTGATTCTAGGGATAGGTTGTTAGGTTGATTCTAGGGTTAGGTTGATTAGGGGGGGGGTAGGTTGATTCTAGGGTTAGGTTGATTCTATGGTTAGGTTTGTTAGCTAAATTAGTTTAGAGACAAATATGAATGTGCCAAATATGAAAAACCTTATTGCATTTTTTTTCAAGTTCCATATTTTTCTTACTGTTATATGCAAATGATCCGAGTGGCCTATGTTTCGCCGGAATGTTGATTCATTTCCATTCCGGTGAATTTCATGCGCTCGATATGTCCACTTTTTAGCAAAGGTCATGCCGAAATTTTAGCATGACTTGTGCTAGAAATTAGGCATATGGAGTGTTGTGATTTGCTGGGAAGCGGCATTTTGGAAAACTGAATCAAAAATAAGTCTAAAATGAGTTTAAAAAATTAGTGATTAAACGATAAGAAAATTTATTCATAGGAATTTGTCTCGACACCGACGATGCCCGGCCCGCATCCTCGTCGTCAAGTGGTCGGCAAGAGCCTGCTTGATAGGTGCCATGTCCGGGACTGGGCTCCGCGGGGCTGACACCGGGAGGTGCTACCTTCCCAGGCTCGGAGCTTGGTGAGGAATCCAGGTCTCGTTATCGACCCGGAGCTTCTGCGGTGGCGGTCACGTGGGCCACTTTTGGTGCAGAGGGAGCGGGCCCTGCGGAGGTGGTACGTCGCCGTGTCAGGGAGGAGGACGAGCACGTCCGTCGCTACATGGCGGCGTTGGACGCCAGGTTCAACAATACCTGGCAGATTCCTCAGGGATCTCACCTGAGTTTTGATCCCGTGATGGTTCCTTATCTTTGGGTGTCCACCACCCGCGACTTAGGAACCGCTAGTGACTTAGATTATTCGATAGTATTCGATCTGTATTAGTGATCTTATATGATAATATTCGAGATGTATTAGTTAATATTTGATGATGCATTAACTGGATTATTCGGGATGATGTATTAGTGATATTATATTCGAGTTAATATTTTTTTCATGAATTTTAGCATGACTTGTGCTACAATGTAGGACATATCTAGTGCTTTTGATTTGCCAAAATAGGAATTCAATGATATTCCGGCAAAACATAGGGCATTTTTTCCATGTCATTGCTCGATATATGGAATGGGTTGACTATATGTCTGTTTCGGCTCCTTGTGTGTGCTTCAGTGAGGGAGAGTGTCCACCATATATATATATATATATATATATATATATATATATATATATATGAGAGGAAGAATCCCGACTGTTGTCATGGGGGTCGCTTCTCCTTGTTTTCCTTGTGCTAGATATTTATAATGCACTAGGGAACAGAGGAGTAGCGACCATCACCGACGGTCAAAATATGAGAGGAAGAATCCCGACTATTCTCGTGGGGGTCGCTTCTCCTTCGTTCCCGTGTTCTAGACATTTTGGTGTAATGCACTCGGGGACGAATGGAGGATCCATCATCACCAATGGTCGCAATATCAGAGGGAGTGCCCACCATATACGTGAAATGAAAGTTTAGGAAGGAAAGACTCGACAGACCTAAAGTCAAGTTGCATATTGAGTAATAGTGGTGTGTGTGTTGATCAGTTTCCTGATAGTTGCCTTCGATCGATTTTAAATGTTTCAACTATGAACATAGAAAATGTCTGACGATGAAAGGAAATTCGTTATGTGCGAATACTGCAAAGACGAGCGCGGCCTGTGTGACAAGCCTTATCTAGTTGATGGTAGGCGCTTCAGCATCATGCTGGATGAGACCTTCGAAGTGGATACGGTAAGTCACAACGACAAGTCTTTTTTCATAATTAAGCATGACTTCTGCTTCTTTTGCTTCAGCTTATAATTTTAATTTTTTACTATTCTACTAGCGTATCCACTGCCATGCAAGAATTTATGTCTTGGATAAGATTGGCTCGATACTAAAAAAAGTATGGAGGTAAAGAGAGTTCACTTGAGGACCGAGCATGGTTATACTTTTGTTGTAAAATTATACAATGCAGACATCTACTCCTATTTTGAATGCAAAAGTAGGAGAGCACTATGCAAGGCTTATGCATTTGAGCATAATATGCTTATCACCTTTGATATTCGTCTGGAAGATGAAATTGAAGGTAATATCGACATCTGGGTCAATGTGCAGACGCCTTCAGTTCTACCATTATGTGATTTTCTCAACCATATTTATTAAGTAATTTATATTGTTTATTTAAAAATAGTTGACAACTACTTGCTATTGACAGCTTATTTCCATTCAAGTAAACATGTCCAGCGCTTGGTAGACAGCACCTACTACTGTCTCGGGGCTGAACTAAACTGCGAGGAGATAGATCATTATGTTTCATGGCTTGAGGATCTTGATGCTGTCAAGATAGGTTATTTTCCTGGACTTCGAGATATTAGTACTCAAAACGTGCGACCACTAGTGTGTGTATTGAACTACGATCACATCTATCTAGGAAAGATGGTAAGATTTTTACTATTTGTCCTCAGTGCATCTTTTGCATATATACATTATTTTTCAAGCTAACTTCACCGCTAAGTATGTTACTACGATGTTCTTCAACAAGGACTCCCGATGAGTGTTGTGCCTCGTTGGATCGAGTCTAAAGGTCGCATGGCAATGGTTAGCTTACGACCAAGATATCCTGTATTGCACATGAGTGCATTCTCATTTCTCGAAGCGAGCAAGTCTTAATAGTCAAAGACCGGAGCAAAATTGTTAAAGATCACACAGAAGTACTAGGGGCAGCAATCAGAAGCACAACCCACAATTAGGAGACAGGTTCATATGCATTCTCCAATATGATGAAGAAGGAGTGATACACATGTTTTATACTATTTTACCTGAGAGAGAGCAGCAGGAGTAGGTCCTACGTATTAAGAACAATTAGTTAGTGTTGATTATATATGACTAGTGACCAAGTTGATGCCCAAGTTGATGATGATGATGAGGAGTTGTTATATGATGATGATGAGTTGTTGTTATTATAACTAGTGACCAAGTTGTTATATGATGTCTCATGGACGAAAATGATGATGATGAGGAGTTCTTATATGACAATGATGTATTATGATGATCTGATGAAACTACTGTATAGAGCATGTATAAATACATCACAAATACGTAGAGGGGGTATGAATTTATGAAAGCAGTAATACTAGCAACAACGCTGGAAGGCATCTAGCAGCAACCCTGGATTAGCAGCAGCGCTTGACTTTATGCAGCGCTACTGCTAACCAGACTTAGCAGTAGCACTGCATCAACCAGCGCTACTGCTAGAACTTAGCTGTAGCTGGACCCAACGCTACTAGTAAGGGTATTTCCAGTGCTACTACTAGGCTTTCTCCTAGTAGTGCACCTGCGCCGCCTGCCAGGCAGACACACTCCTCCCTTGTCTAGATTTGGTGAGCCGGGCGCCAGCTATCGCATCCCACAACATCTAGCGCCCGCCCGCACATAGCCGACCACACCACCGCCGCGACACCAACTCCGCCTCCTGTGGCCGCCCAACGCCACCGCGCCCCGGCAAGGTCAAATCGACCTGCGTCGATCTAGCCATACGAGGGAGAGAGGGAACTCCGCCGCCGCCACGCCAAGAAGGCTTTGCCCGTCGGCGTGCCCGGGCAGCGGCGAGGGGAGACGGGGAAGAGAGGGGTTTCGGGGGATGCCGGCGGCGGATGCCTCCCGTGTCGCCCGCGGGGGCGCCAGAGGAGGGAGTTAGGAGGGGGAAGCTTGTCCCTTGGTGGTTGATTATCCATGTTGTTTGGTTCATTCGGACATGAATCATTGTACATATTACTCTATTTAGTTTAAAATTAGGACAGAGTAAAGGATTGTGATCTGCCCAATGGTGATTAGCACTATATCTTATATATACTCCATCTTTCCGTAATGTGGTGCATGTAGATTTAAGAAAAAAATTCAAATTTTCACAAATTTTGACCAAGTTTATAGTGAGGATTATTTATATGTACAACACCAAAAAAATAAAATATGAAACTACATCTTATGATGAATCTAATAATATTTGTTTAACATTCTAGATGTAAATGTTTTCCCTTTACAAATTCGGTCAAAGTTTATAAAGTTTGACTTGTCAAAAAAATTTATATACACTACATTATGAAATGGACTGGTATATTTTTTGAAGGGGTTTAGGATCCCAGCCATGATATTTTTCACTAAATATTTTTGCCGTTTGTGATAGGCTCCGGGCAACAGTGGATAATCTTAGGTATGCGTGCACTTACTCAATTCGTGGACATTGCGTGAAAGTTAAGAAAAATGGTGATCTATTCAACGGTGAAGTCACTAATATCTTACTAGAGTTTGAGAATATGTCTATACCATTACCAGGTAGCGGGGACGCGGATTTTTGGTTCCTGGTTCTATGCGCACCTTATATAAATTCTATTTTCTAAAAGGTAAAAAATAATCTGGAACTTTTTTGTAGCGCACATGGCCAAGTTTTCTATTCACATATGAAGTTTCGCAATGAAATCACTTTGGCTTCTTCTCGGCAAAACAGAAAAAACAAATTCACAACTTCAAAAACCTTGAATAGTATATTATAAGATTTTTTTGCAAACTAACATAACTTGCAAAAACATCTTAAATTATAGGCTAAATGGAGTATCTTCTATATAGATCCCATTTGTGAAAAAAAAGGAATAATTGTATTTGTGTCCTTAGTTGTGTCACCGTCGACAGAAATACCCCTAGTTTCTGAAAATACGCGATCATGCCCACATCACTTTGCTCGTCTTGTGCTTTTTCCCTTTGACTGTTTGACTGCCATTTTGAGAACTTCATAACTATTTCATACTAACTCAGAAAAATACAAATAAGATATCAAAATGTTCGGAAATACATCATCTATATGTGCATGTCATTTGCAGTCATGACAAAAGTGTTGAAAAGTCTCCATTACCTATATGAGCTAAAACTGATATGGAGACTTTCCAACACTTTTCTCATGAATGCAAATGTCATACACGTATAGGTGATGTCTTTTCGAACATTTTGATATCTTATTTCCATTTTTCTAAGTTAGTATGAAATAGTTATGAAGTTTTCAAAATGACAGTCAAACGGTCAAAGGGCAAAAGCACAAGATGAGCAAAGTGATGTGGGCATGAACGCGTGTTTTTCAAAATTAGGGGTATTCCTGTCGATGGTGGCACAACTAGGGGCTCAAATACAATTATCCCAAAAAAACTGCTATATAGATTCGATTTTGTGATAATTCACACGGAAGGCCACAAAATCGTTCGGCTGCGAAATTTCATACATGAGTAGAATATACTTGGCTGTCTTGCCACATTTTTGGGAATTTTCTGAACCACATTTTATTAAAAAAATCAAAAAGGTGCCACTAGACCCATGCTCATTTGCGTATTTTTGCCAGGTAGAGTTGTATTTAGGTGCACAAGCAAGATTATTATAAGGATTGCTATCTGCATAAGCCCCATGGTGATTGGCATTATATTTTATATTATATCTTTTAAGGGGCTTAGAGCATCTATAACCGAAACCTTCATATCCGCCTCAAACACCCACGTGAGCTATTCGGTTACCGACTCGACGCAATCACCCAACCAGACATTACAAATTCGGCCCAAACGTCCGGACTAACTTGCACCTCCATATCCAACCATTTTTAGGGAGGATATCGGGATGCTCGGACCCCCCCCTCCCCTTGGTACACAAGCTCCGGCTAGTCCTTCATGGAGGGGAATGGATCTGGCTCCGATATGTCAGCATCCAAGGAATGAGAGCTCATCCCTTGCAGTCCCGAGGAGCAGATGATTGTATGCGCTGCTCTCTGATGCTCTCGGGAGGGGTGCGCCATCGGTATTCGTCAATACGGCAGCATTCCATCGCCCGAATATTGCTTGTACCCGTCGGTGTTGGTGAATTGCGCCACACCGCGGCCTCGCCAGAGACCATCGCATGGCAGCACAACAGTGATTTGCCCACGAAACCCTTTAGGTGGCACCTCGTTTCCACGGCCTCGCCCACCAAAACGGAGACCATATACGCCTCCATGGTTCTCGTAAACGAGAGGGAGGCATGTCGTGCCCGCCGCGCGAGGCTACTGACGCGCCTTGATGCGGACACGGCTGCGGCAGCCCACGGGTCTTGATGCATCCGGTTGTGGACGTCCCATTTTATTGTCTGTCCGGTCCCTGTTCATGGACGCGTCCGGACGTGCTCAAGTGTATATGAGCCCGGATTACGCAACTAAGGTTGTAGATGCTCTTAGGATTCCACCCAAGATTTTTTTTTCACTAAATATTTAACCGTTTGTGATAGGCTCCATGTAGCAATGTAGAGTCTTTGTTATGCATATGCTTAACTCAATTCGTGGGCATTGCGTGCAAGTTAAGAAAAATGATGACCTATTCAACAGTTGAGAAGTCAGTGATACCTTACGAATTTAAGAATATACATGTAATACTAGGTAGAGTTGTATTAGGTGCACAAGCGAAATTATTATAGGCCCTTTCAAAGATATGAGTACCGTACCATTCAAAGATATGCGTATGTATGCATGTGCATACGTGCCTACAATCTGTTCACATCTTTATCAAAAAAATGTATTCTTTTTCAGATTTATAGAAAACTAGAATATTTGCTTGTGCCACTTCATTGTCGTATGTGAGCCGAGTCTACTCGCGTATCCATAAAATTGGATTTTTCCTTGATATGTCTGTCTCTATAGCGATGTCTAAACTAAATAATACTCCCTCCGTTTTTAAATACAAGTCTTTTAAGAGTTTTCACTAGGAGTCTACATATGATGTATATAGACATATTTTAGAGTATAGATTCACTTATTTTGCTCCATATGTAGTTCCCTTATAAAATCTTTTAAAAGACTTATATTTAGGAACGGAGGGAGTAGTTTACAGACAATGCTTAAGATCACAATCTGAGCTAAATATATGGATTTTTTTCAAAACCAGTACGGAATTTGTACCAAATTTGAAAACAGCTAGCGTAGTTGAATTTTTTTTCGAAACTAGTACCCCGTCGGCCAGCACCAGGCCAAACAAGGGCCCGTCGGCCAGCATCAGGCCGAAGAGGGGCCCGTCGGCCAGCACCAAGCCGAAGAGCCCCCAGTCGGCCAATCAAAGGCCGGGGAGAGGCCTGTCGGCCAGAGGGGGGCCGAAGAGCCACTTGTCGGCCTGTGGGAGGCCGATAGGCCCCTGGATAAGGCCCAGGGCTTCTTTCTTCCTCCTCTTACCATTCGTTTCACCCTTCCACGTCTAGTAGCCTGGCCCTCTCCACCTCTCACTCCCGTTGCTCTCCGGTGCTTCCACCGCCTCGCCGATCTCTTCGCTCGACCACCCATGTTGTTATCCTACCCGCGTAAACAATAGATCAGGACGCTCTCCACCGGCCTACGGTATTTTTTTTGGCTTCCAACTCAGTTGAATGAGAGCTCTCAAGTCAGTAGTGGATTTAGTTCTTATTGGTCACCATCCGTCTGCAGGTAAATGGCTTGCCCATTTTGCCGAGCTCCAGGTGGCCCTTGTGCTGCCGTTGATTCCGGTGCGTCTGTATTTACTGTGGTGCTGGATCGTCGATGCTCAAGACGTGTTGTAAGATTCTATGTCTTGATTATCTGACTGTGACATATTCGAATGCCTTCGTTTATATGATTATGATGTTTGCTTCCATTCTTGTTGCAGTATGTTCCGTGTAGTGTTAGATCACATCTTGCTCGGTATATTGAGGAGTTCAGAGCTTTAGCTATTCGAAGAGATGACACAGATATTGATCTTGCTCTACGCAGCAGTGAGGGTAACTTATACCATGTTATATTTACACATGGTAGGATGAGCAGTAAATTCCATGGTCCTTCATGCGAGGAACTTGTGAATGATTATGGTCTCCGCCAAAGTGACATGATGACTGTTATGCTTGAGCACTATGGAACTTATATTAGTATCGAATTTCATCGGGATGGTGTTATGTTATTTCCTTTACCCCATGTTGGTAAGATATTTGTCTGACTGATTTTCATATTTGTTTCAGCTTATACATTTTTCTGTTCATCTCAGTTAGTGAAATCATTTTTTTGTAGCTCTTGAGTATCTGAGTGAAATTCAGAGGAACTTGTTGACAACTGTTTTTATAGTCGTGGTGTCACTCTGAATTATCATCAAATGTATGTCATGTCACGACAGCTCTTTGATGATAACTACATACTGTGTACTCCTTTTGTTCATAGGATGGATCGCATGAATTTTATTTCTCAACATATGGTAAGCTTTGGTTTCTGGCTTTTATTATTTGTTTGTTCTTTGCTGGTTCATAGGATGGATCATATAACTTGCTTGTTGTTTTTGTCAGGTTATTCCTACCATGGTTGTCAGGAGTTTGATGGAATTTGTGGCTATTCCTAGGACTGGTTCTTTAACTCTTGAAATTACTTTGGATTCAGAAGATGATGATATATTCGTGAGCATTTCTTGTTCCTACTTCATTGGCTTGGGTGATCGAATGGTGTTGAAGAAGGAAGGTTTCGGTAATTTTCTGCTGGCATCATCTATTGAAGTCAACAATTTGGTGCTCGTAACATTCAAACAACATGAACATGAGCTAGCTGTTGTTTTCAGCTATCTGCGATAGTGATAAAGAAAGAAAGGGCTCATGCAGCCCAGGCAGCAGAAGAAGCTGGAGATGGAAAAGGAAAATATCCATATTGTACTCAGTAGATTTATATTCTTATACTCGATTTCAGCAAGTTGTATCTTAATGTTAGCAAGTTGTTTCTTAATTTCAGCAAGATGTATCTTAATTTCAGCAAGACGTACTATTCCTGTTTTTATTTTCCGCCATACTGTGCTGCCACCTTTTCCCCACCATTCTCTTTCGACACTTTCCTTCCCGCCATTCTCTCCCGCCTTTCTCTCCCGCCATTCTCTCCCGCCATTCTCTCCCGCCATTCTCTCCCGCCATTTTCTCCCGCCAAGTATTCCCGCCAAATTTTCCCACCCGATTTACTGCCATTGCTGTTGTCATCTGCCTATAAAAGGAGGCATTGTATCTGCCTTCCTCCATCGGCCACCAATACTAGAAAAAACTAGCGTGGTAGTCATTATGAGTTTGCCTTGTTCAGACCAAAGCATTAGGCCTAGCAAATGGAAGAGTGCGAAGTTGCCTCAGGGGGTTGAAGCAGTTCGTTGTTGGTGCGGGGATCTCTGCAAGGTGAAGGAGGTGACGGATTTTTCAGATTGGTTGGGCATGAAGTTTTTCATGTGCGCTAATTATGAGGAAGATTCACCCGTTGGTCCTTCTCCGTACATCACGCCTCCGGTATGTTTTAGTCACCCAGAATAAACACGTTGTTGATATTTTTGTTGATTTGTTATTTATTTTTCTGTTTCTTTTGTAGTCTCCTCCACCCCTATGCCAGTACTATCGTTGGATAGACACGAAAATGCCGGACTGGACGGTGACTGAGATTCGTGAAAGAAGTCGTCGTGCATGGGAAAGTTTGGACTTGGAGGAGCGCCGCGAGAAGGCGGCAGCAGAGGAGAAATCAGAGCAGGAGAGAGCTTGGCAAGAGTACTGTGTGGAGAAGAGGGCTTTTCTTGCTGAGATAAAGAAGAAAAACCAAGAAAACCAACTTCGACTAGTGGAGGTCTACCGGGAGCGAGAGGAGGCCCGTGAGGCTGAGAGGCGGAGGAAGAAAGAAAGGGCTCGTGCAGCCCAGGCAGCAGAAGAAGCTGCATATGGAAAAGGAAAATATCCACGTTGGACTCAGTAGATTTATATTCTAGTAACTCAATTTCAGCAAGTTGTATCTTAATTTCAGCAAGTTGTATCTTAATTTCAGCAAGATGTATCTTAATTTCAGCAAATTGTATCTTAATTTCAGTGAGAAGCATGATACTTGCCTCTTGTGCAACTGCATTGGTTCTCTCCCGCCACTTTCTCTCCCGCCACTTTCTCTCCCACCAATTTCTCTCCCGCCATTGTCTTTCCCGCCTTTCTCTCTCGCCTCTTTTTCTCTCGCCTATATAACCACATTCGCAGTAAGGAGGGTGAGTAGGCCCTTCCTTTCCCTTTCGCTCCGCCATCCTTCCACTCTCGCCATTCTTTCGTGGAGATGTCTCATCCTCCTCATCCTCACTATCCTTTTGATCGTAGTTTTCACAAGGGTATGTCCGACTGCCTTCTTCGTCCAACTGCCAATTTCAAGACGAATGATAGAGTAGTTCCATGGGAGGAACTCATTAGTAGTGACTTCATAATGAATGAGTTGGCTCACCAATTAGCTAGGAGTGGGTGGCCTCCTAGGAATTTTGAGGAGATACGGAAAGAACATCTGAGGTTGCACGCCAGATGGCAAAAGCAACTGCACAAGGGTGATGCTTATCTCAGGATTGCTGTGAATAATTCAGGTTTATGGTCAGCAGAAAGTGAGGACGAGGACGACCTCTTCATGTCGAGCAACAAGGTGAAGAGTTCTGCATCGAAGGGCAAGAGTTTTGCATCGATGAAGGGGAAGAGTTCTACATCGACGGAGGATGAAAACAACGTCTTCATGCCGACTACCAAGGTGAAGACGACCGCATCGTCGAAGGGCAAGAGTTCTGCAGCGAGAAAGGGGAAGAGATCTCCATCGACGGAGGATGATGATGATGCATTCATGTAGTACTATTTTCTGTAGTGGTATTTTTTGTAGTGCTGTTTAATTAAGTCTTAACGTTTAATTCAGTTGTAACATTTAATTCAGTCTTAATGTTTAATTCAGTTGTACTTTCTAATTCATTTGGACGCATTTGGTTTGCGTCACTGTTCTTCTCTCTCCAAACCAAATAAGTCTCAACCATAAATATGTCGCATACATGAATATGTCCGATACATAGAGGCTACATATGTCTCATACATGAATATGTCCGATACATAGAGGCTACATATGTCTCATACATGAATATGTCCGATACATAGAGGCTACATATGTCTCATACATAAATAGATAGCCACGTCTATGACCATCTCACTGCTGGGGACGGCGACGAATCTTGGGCTTCCTTGGACGTGGACCAGAAGGCGATAAGCACTGAGGCGGTGGACGAGTGTCACGATGACCACGACCATAGAACACCTCATCCGTCGGTAACCTTCTCTAGCGCCTGAGTTCCCAATTCACCCTGTAGGTAGAAAGTTAACAATTGTACATGTTCATGTATAGGGAAAATGTAGCATGTGAGAAAAACTTAGGACATACCGCGTGGTGTCTGGTTCCCACAACTGAGGCAGTTGGGAACAGATCCCTGGCGAGAGGAACTGGGATATGATCCGGAGCAGATGATGGAACCAAGTAGATCCTCGTGCTCTGTTTGTAACGCTTCAGATACAACCTGAACTTGTCCCAGTCAAAGACACGAACTTCATCCCATATATTTGTCGGGGCAGTACTCCATTCCTCGAGGTAAGGTCTGATGTTGCGCAACCAAGAAGCCTGGGTCTTGTTTCCTACTACGCGACTGTACCTGAGATTGAAATGCACGTTACATGGTTAGCTATAAGTAGACCGAACAGTCTCAACAACCTATTAATGCAGAGCTGAGAACCAAAGTAGTATTACTTACTTGTGCACGTGATCTGGTAATTGTGAAATAACCGGAATGTTACGCTCTTGGCACAGACCGAACTGTCTCATCACCCTATTAATAGCCATCTCCTCAACCGTCACGTCGAACACCAACTTGGCCTTGGTCATCCAATAATGTTGATCTCTAGTGCAGTATCCAGAAATCCCACCTGGGTACCTTTATGAAATAGCCTTATGGGTGTATGGTTCCCATATAACCTGATCCTCGTGCAGACTATCAAACTGCGCCGTGAAGGAGGGGTAGCAGCCCGTCACCTGGCTAGGCGTAAACTGTCTCTATACATGACAACAAACATTAGTATATAATATTGAATAGCGAGAAATAAACATTACTAATTCATATTGTTAATAATGAAAATACCTCTCTCGTGGCCAAACAGATCCCATAGTAGGCAAGTCGCCGATAGAAGGCACGTAATGTCCAGCCATGTCCTCTGTACCAAAAGGTTTGTCAACACTGACGTAGGGTCGACCAATAGGGAATCTCTCATACGACCAAAGCTTCAACAATAGTGGACATCCGAGAAGACCAGATTTTCTTGACCTCAACTGGCAAGCTTTGCACAGGCCTCTATACGTAGCTGCTAACACACCAGAACCAAAGCTCCTCTACACAATGTCCTCCTGGGAACGTGCGTCAGCTATCTCTCATGCAACCCCAATCAGTCGTGCATCTACAGTGGTCACGTGGTTCTCTGTGAACATCGTCTTGCCAAACAACCACATAATATATGCCTCTAGGGACTGGTCAATATGTGCCTCTGACAACTGAAAAGTGGGATATCCTAAGGCGACAATCTGAAACTGGCTCAACCACCTGAAAAGAGGCCCATGTCGATCGTTGTCTAGCGTCTTGGTAGTTGGCACCGCAGCTAGAAAACGGGCATGCATAGATGCTAGCCAACCAGTTTCCACCTCTAAAGGTCCTATGGCAGCACCGGCCAGAGGTAATCCCAACAAGTAAGACACATCCTGTAAAGTAGGAGCCATCTCTCCTCAGGGAAAGTGAAACGTATGTGTCTTTGGTCTCCATCTATCTACTAAGCAGCTAAGGAGTGACGTGTCGTAAGAGAAACGTGATACTTGCCTCTTGTGCAACTGCATTGGTTCACCTGCATCATCCAAGTCCGGGTGATCAACCCACTCATCTAATGTACCCTCAGCCAGTCGTGCCAAGGGTAGAAGTCCAGCCCAATTCAACCTACAAAATAAACAGAATGTAGCTTACAATTAGCTTCTATCAAAACGATGTCGAACATAGTAAGTGATTATACCGACACATACCTATCAACCCATGCAGGGTGTATCATCCAGTTAGACTTTGGGGTGCGAGTGATCAACACGTCTAAGTTCGTGCCCGATTCCGTAAGTGCGCCTCGGTGCCCTCTGTCGATATTAGAATTAAGCAATGGATACGAAGCCATATCTGCAATTAGAACATAGTACACACACATTACAAAATAAAACATAGATGTTTGCATATTACAAATAAAAACGTAGTCTCACATATAACAAATAAAAACTTAGTCTCACATATTACACATTAAAACATAGTGTCACATATTACACATTAAAACATAGTGCACACATATTACAAATAAAAACTTAGTCCTCTTGCAACTGTTGTTGCGGTCGTCGATGTGGAAGCACTCGTCGATGTGGAAGCACCGTCTTTCTTCAGGTCGGGGCAATATTTCATCCTATGCCCATAAGCCACGCAGAGCAAACATTGTCTGGTTGCTCCACTAGCTTCAGATTGGTCCATATCGTTTCGGATGCGCTTTACCTTACGCCTGCCCCTTCTAGTTCGCCGTAGTCCAGATCCAGGATGTATACTCTATCAACATCATTTACCTTGTTGAAATTGCCGACAACTCTAAGCCCTGTCATCTCACCTGTCCAGACATTGAGTACTGCCTCCTTTGAATAGTACGGAGACACGAAGGAGATAGCGTCCAACTGAATCTGGCCACAGGCAGCCATCACATGTGAGCAAGGCAGGTGCAATAACTGCGGTTTGTTGCATGTACACTCACAAGTTGGATAAAATTCTGCTCCAATTTTAACCTCATGCGTCTTCACCTCATTTGCAAAACCAAAACCATCAGTAGGAAGCTGGACCTCATACCTCGTTTCCTGATTACCTATGAGTGTGACGGTGTACTTTTTTGCTTTCTTTATCTTCTCAGTCATGTACTCCATGACACGGCTACAATAAGGATTGTTCTGATTATCTGCAATATGCTTCCTTGCTAACTCGCACCTTTCTCTGAAATATCTCACAGTGCCATGGAATACACCCTCCACAATAGCTGTCAGTGGAAGTGCTCTATTTCCTCTAAGTACAAAGTTATAGATCTCTGCAAGATTGGTTGTCATGTGGCCATACCTAGCTCCTTGGGTGTCATGCAGCAAAGACCAATTCACTGGAGGCTCTTTCTCTATCCACTCAGAAAAATTCTTTATTGCCCTGCCCTTCTTTCTTTTAGTATTAGGAGGGTCAATTGCTGGCAAGTCACAAAGACCAACTGGCTCCTCAAGCTCCGCAATGAGTGCTGTTAATTTAACCTGGTATTTTTCCATTTTCTTCCTAGCAACGACCTGCTTCTTAGTGAACTCATCTAGTTTTGACCAAATAAAATCGTATTTGCGCCACTGGTTCTGCTTGCATAACTTTTTGAAGTTCATCAAACGTTTGTTCTTGAACTATGAGAAAAAATTAGCACCCAGATGGCGCATGCACCACCGGCTTTGCAAGTCCTTCCAAGGTGTTGGCTCGTCAGCAGTTGGACTACTCAGTGTCTTCACGACCTTCAATATACCGGGATGTCTGTCATGAATGAGACACACATTTGATCAGTCCTTCACGATCGCAATTTTAACTTGCCGGAAGAACCATACCCAACTCGGAAAGTTCTCACCCTCCACAAATGCCATGGCTAGTGGTATGATTTGGTTGTTCCCGTCCACACCAATAGTAGTCAGGATTTGCCCTTTGCACTGACCAGTCAGGAATGTACCATCCACAAACATCACAGGAGGACAATGCCTGAAAGCTTTGATGCACATACCGAAAGAGAAGAATACTCATTTCAACACCTTGTAATCTGGTATACTATCCAACCTCGTTTTCTGAATGTTAACATAAGTGCCGAGATTCCTCTCCTTCAGTATGTCAAGGGGATGGACAACATTATCATAGGAGTCGAAGAATGTCCCAAACCTCTCCTCCATAGCCTTCTGCTTAGCCCTCCAAGCCTTCCCATATGGAATGTCATACTTCCATCTGACCTTCACTGCTGTCTGGATGTGCTTTGCTTCCATATCTTTCTTCGTCACTATCTCAGTATACATGAGTTGCGCTATGAGAGTTGAAGTAAGGTTTGGATGACGAACCAACATGTTTTTCCTAACACAATTATGTGGTACAACATTTTTCACAACCCAGTGGATGTTATACTTTGGCACATGGGCGTGCACCTTCGCAGGACAACCTGATTCAACACACTTCACGGTATATTTTGTTGGACTAGATATGTGTGTCCAGAAAACCCTCTGCGTAGACATAGCCCACTTTATTACCGCATACTTCATTTTCTTCTTTGTGTCAAACATAGCCCCGATCTGGAGTTGGTTCATATTATATCGCCATGGAGTCTCATGGCCATCGTTGACAGTAAAGCTGGCGGATATGTCCTGCTCCCATGCAGCAGCAATTGGTACCTCCTCCTCATCCTCGGAATTTTCAGAATCAAGTTCCTCTGCAATCCCATCCTCGTCCTCTTCCTCCATCACCCTCCGCATTTCCTCGCCTTCCTCGTCCCCATCAGCAACACCAGAGGCAGCTAATACTACCGATTGAATACTCTGACCAGCAGCATCACCACTAACATAATCTGACTCATTGTCGGATTGGGTAGCATTCACATCCGGTGGCTGTGACCCGGATACATAAATCTCGTTAGCCACTTGACTACTCTGGCCTGGTTCATACCCCACGGTGGGTGCTACCGTGTTCTCCTCCTTCGCCATTGGTTGCACTAGGGCATAAGGATGAATTCTTCGGTCTCTACAACGACTTAACAAAGACAACCAATGCTGGCTCCTATCTATCGGAATCAAATCCCACTTGACATTTTTACAGGATTTGGTCCACAAGGCATGAATACTGACGGAACAAACTTCAGGATCCAGGCCAAAACTAGTAGTCAACCAGTGCTTCAACTGCCTAATGTCCAGTCTGTCCGGGTCTGAAAGTGTCATCTCGCTTGTTTTAAACTTGGTAAGATCAATCCCCAACTCATTATATCGAACATTACCAGGGCCGTAATACACAGTCAAATTTACGGATTCAGACATTTTAACCTGTCAGACATTGTCAACTTCTCATTATTCGTAACGAATAAATCGACACTAAAATAAAATGTACACTAAAATGTACCTATAGATTCTAAAAAAATCTACAGTAAAATGAACTTCACAAAAATAAACCGACACTACAATGACTACACTAACTAAACCTACACTTGGAAAACATACACTAAAACGTACACTAAAATGTACCTACGTATTCTAAAAAAACCTACACTAAAATTAACTTCACAAAAACAAACCGACACTAATATAACTACACTAACTAAACCTACACTCCGAAAATATACACTAAAATCACTACACTAATACAAGTAACCTAAAATCACTACACTAATAAAAATAACATAAACTAATTTTACGTACATTAAAAAAACTTACAAAAAAAGTAACCTAACCTAACAGCAAAAAATTATACCTTTGACGCGTGAGTGCACTTCTTCTTCCTCTACACCTTCTTCTTCCTCTCCATCACTCCACCTTCTTCCTCTCCACCACTCCACCTTCTCACCATTGACACCTCCACCACCACACCATTTTCTCCTCCACATGAACAAAACACTACCACATTGCAAAAAATAAAACCGTAGGGCGGGGGAGAAGAAGCCGATCTATCATTTCATCGGATTGAAACGAAAAATGGGTGGAGGAAAAGGGAGATCAAGGGGGGGATTTTCGGCCGAAATATGAGAGAAAGAGAGAGCTGGAGGAGGAAGAAGGGGGCTAGTCGGCCTCCTAGCGGCCGACGGGTGGCGCTCGGCCTGGCGTGGGCCGATGGCCGGCCTGTTCGGCCTGGCTTCGGCCGATGGGCCAATTTTGGCCTGGTAAAAGCCGACGGGCGGCCGGTCGGCCCAACTGCGGCCGATGAGGTAGTACTTTTGTAATTTTTCTAACTAATAACATTTTTTTCAAATTTGGTGCATAATTCGTAGTACTATTGAAAAAAAATCAAATATATGGACAGCAGTTGACGACTGACTGAACTACTTTTAATAATGCATAGTGCTCTATCGTTAATTCTAGGATTGCCACATCAGAGAGAACACACTAAACTGATGTCGATAAAGTTGACCTCTTCTATGCATGGCTTTGCTCCTGTTATTGCTCATCTACTATTACACTACTTATTGGCACACCGGAAATTGATAGACTGGAATTAGCAAACATATGACGCACATGCCAAGAGATTCAAGAACCAGCTTCCCCAGTCATCCGTGCGTTGTTCATGAGCGACATGCCGCCGCCAGCATCGGGAACAGCCGACCAGGCCATGCGGGCTCGCCATGTAGGCTCGACACTAACCCCTCAACCCTTGTTGCCATGGTTTCCCAATATCGACAACCAATGAGACGGATAGTGAAGAGTTGCACTGCATTCCGGTTGTCACCGCTTCCGGAGAGGACATGGTCACACACCTTGAGCCACCGACCAAGGCAGATTTTAACGCCATTTGAGCGGAGGCAATGGATGCCCGCTAGGTCAATTCCGATTGTGGAAGGGCACACTCCTCCCGGTAGTGTCTGAGAGCAGCGCGAACGACTGGACATCTCGGAGTCAGATCCACTAACAACCATGTCGAAGCACACCGAAGAGGAGACTGTAGATAGTGAGGAGTGGACTAGGGTGGAGTAGAATGCGGCTAGGATTTTTCCCGAATTGTAGAAAAAAGTTTGATATATGTGGGGTTGGATGGGCCATAGTGGGACGGATCCGACATGTCGCCGAGTCTATAGCGGACGGCGATATCTGTAGTGTGTAAATAAGAATATATCGACAGTGGCAGTTGTCCCAAGCTATTTGTTTGACTTCATCAATAGTACCGTATGTGCATTGATATTTCCTCGTGGTTAATACGTAGCGGTATTGATTTATTCGAATGTTTCAATGCAGTTTGCTAATCTCTTTCAATAAAAATAAGTGTTGCTTTGATGCATGGAAATAGAGAGTTCTTGAAGCATGGGGAGCCTGGGATAGCGCCGGTCTCCCACGACTCTGGGCATAGAGATCTCGGAGTTACGGCGAGGCCGGGCCGCTGCGGCACAGGCCACACACACGTCTTCACCCCACCGAGCAGCAGGCTTTGGTGCGTGGCGCTAGGGTCGGCCTTCCCTTCCGGGAGGTTATTGTCGTTAAGGCCCTGGTTAGGAAGGGGCGTCGTGGCTATCCGGTCAAACAGGTACCCTATCCCGCGGATAGCGGTCGAGCTAGCTCCGCCCCACTTGAGGGGCCTAGCAGTCCAGCAGCGGTTCCATTATGAGGCTCCTATGCTAGAACATACGGGGCTTCGGGCACTTGGGCCGGAAGAGACAATTGATCGAATACATAAGGCAAGAGGAGATTGATATAGTAGGTGAGGGAGTCCTGGATTAGGGGGTCCTCGGATAGCCGACCTGTTGTTTATGGGCCGGACTGTGTGGGCCGCAAAGGGAGCATCGGACGATCAAAGACCACCTACGCCAGATGGAAGTTTCGAGAAGCCCTGACGTATTCTCCAAGTTATTAGCTGTAGCTAGGCATGTTTATCTCTTCGGCATGTACCCGACCATGCGTAAACCCAGTGCACCCTCGGCGTCTATATAAGCCGGAGGGTTTAGGGGTATAGGAGGACAACTCATCTAGGGTTAGCTATTCGATCTGGAGGTAGATCAACTCTGTAACCCCCCATATCATCAATACAACCAAGCAGGACGTAGGGTATTACCACCATAGGAGGGCCCGAACCTGGGTAAATCCTTGTCCCCTTCATCTCCTGTTACCGTTGATTCTAGTCTCACAGTTCGGGACCCCCTACCCGAGATCCTCCGGTTTTGACACCGACATTGGTGCTTTCATTGAGAGTTCCTCTGTGAGCGTCAACGGAATCGATGGCTCACCTCATCACGAGTAGCGAGATCTACATCGAGGGGACTCTTGCCCCCGATCAGAGTCTCACCGGCAATGACATCTTGTCGTGTGCCATCCCGATCAGCCGTCATGTCTAGACCAGAAGCTTTCCCCCCAATCAGTGTATCAAGTTCGGAACCTTAGAGTCTGTGGCTGATTCACGGGGAACACTTGTCCTAAGGGAACCCTCAACCTTCGAAGAAAAACCTGTAAGTTCGGATGCTTCGACGCCCAAGACATCAAGTCCTGTGCTCGAACGAAACATAGATCCGCTTCGGCGTAACTCTGGAACCGTCACGCCACTTGATGAATCCAGTCCTATCAGCGACACGCACCCTGCCATCGCCTCGTTCTTAAACGAGTTGTTTGATTGGATCGAAGCTATGCGTATATCGGATGACCAGGTTCCGATCTATGATCGGCTCGGCTGCGGATTCTGCCCAACGGCCAGAATTGAAAACCATCTATACTTCAGTCCTCGATCACCAAGACTCGGTGGGTGACCCAGAGGCCGGGAATCATTCTTAAGACGGACCGTCACCGGTCCGGAATCCTTCGCATGATTTGGAAACTATAGTTCCGAATACTCATCGCGGCATGGAATCAAATTTTTTCCCACCCACCGCCAAAGACGACCATCCAAGTATCACACCAAAGCCCGTGTCTTCGGACTTTCGGGATATCAAGCAATTACAAGGAGAATCAGTCCAACACTTTTGGGCCAGACTCCTACTCGCTAGGAGCAGAGTAAAAGGTCTTAGTGACCAAGATATAACGGCAATTTTTATTCGCAATTGCCATGATGAAGGTGAAAGCACAACATGCTCCCTTGGTGGTTTTGATAATTCATGACAACATACATTGTCTTTTGGACTGATATTTTCACCTAGTATATTTCAGGAAATGTTCAATGAGAGGATTGGCAAAAGGAGCTTGCGAAGAAACCCCAAGATTCAAGGAAATAGGTTGGCCAAGCTTCAAGCCAGAGGACTCTACATTTTATATTTGTGAGAAATCACTTTGAGTCATAGGTAAGCCAATACTATTAAAAGGGGGTAAGGTTTTGTTGGTGAACAATATGCTTAAACGTGCACAAGTGCTAGTCGCCAAAAATATCCACAAAACTCTCCCACCAAAGTCTGTTCTATACCCAACACTCAAAATCGGTGCAACCAACTTTCCCACTTCGGTGCCACTGATTCCAGAACCTAAACAGACTCAAGCCAAACCCTAGCCACTTCGGTGCAACTGATTCCATACCGGTGCCACCGAGTTTAGGTTGCCAACTTTCCGTTACGCAAATTCACATTTTCGGTCCCATCATGAATGTTGGATCGTCATCACCGAGATTGGAAATCTGACCGTTGGTCACCTTATCGGTGCAACCGAGTTTCCTATATCGGCTTTACCGAGATTCAAAAGTTGCCACCTTTTGGTTACTTCGGTACCACCGAGATTAACACATTGGTGTCACCGAGTTGGTCATTTTGTGTGTAATGGTTGTATTTTTGGGGATGCCTATATATACCCATTCACCACCACCTACTCGAGAGAGAAGCACTCAGAACTATTCCATACCTATCCTATCAGATTTTCTAAGAGAGAACCACCTACCCTTGTGTTGAGGTCAAGATCTTCCACTCCAATCATATAGATCTTGATTTCTAGCCTCCCCAAGTTGGTTTCCACCAATCCCATCTCTTCTACCAAGCCAAACCTATGAGAGAGAGATTGTGTGCTGAGGAGTCTATCATCTTGAAGCACAAGAGCAAGGAGTTCATCGTCATTATCAAGCCTATTACCTTTTGGAGGGTGGTGCCTCCTAGATTGGTTAGGTGTTGCTTGGGAGCCTCCTACTGCGTGTTGTGGAGTGAACCAAGAAGTTTGTAAGGGCAAGGAGATCGCCTACTTCGTGAAGATCTACCCACAGTGAGGCTAGTCCTTCGTGGACGGAAGCCGTATGGAATAGTCAAGGTTCCTACTTCGTGGACCCTTTTGGGTGGAGCCCTCTGTGGACTCCCGCGACCGTTACCCTCCGTGGGTTGAAGACTCCATAAACATGGATGTATGATAGCGCCACCTATCGGAACCACGGGAAAATTCATGCGTCTCCAACTGCGTTTGATCTACCTATCTCAACTCTCTACTTCATATGCAATGTCTTTAATTTCCGCTGCCATATTTGTTGACATGCATGTGTAGGGCTATCAGACTTGCTTATTTTGCTAAAAACTATTAAAATTTCCATACCAATTAACTTGAGAAAAGGTTTGGTTTTAAATTGCTGCTAGTAGTCTATTCACCCCCTGTAGACACTCTTCTAGGGATCCCTCAATTGATATCAGATCATTGGTCTCCATTGTTTCGGTTTAATCACCGAGGAGGAAGATGGATGTGTCTAGTATAGGGAGTTTGAGTTGTTGAGTGCCCATTCTTGATGGAGAATACTATAGTCAATGGAAGTTTTTGATGCTTGAGCTGTTTAATGAATTTCAGTTGAGCAAATATGTTATGTGCCCCTATGAGCCTCCTATTGATGAATTGCATCCCACACACGAAGAAGAAATTAACATGCTTGGTAACCTAAGAACTGTCAATATTATCATTAGAGGTTTACCAAGATTCGTTCTTTCTCAAATGAAGAACTTTGCATGTGCATATACCTTATGAACTGATTTGGAGAAACGATATCCAAATCTTTCCTTAGGGAATCTAGATGAAATTCTTCATAAGGCCATTGCTTTTCACAAAATGAAGCCTAGTGATCCAAACTTTGATAAATGCCTATTTGAACTCCGTGATCTTATGCGTGCTAAAGGAGATGTCACCACTATCAACAACATTATCTTTGAAGCCATTCACACTCATAAACTTGAACATTGTCAAGATCACTATTCTAACGAATCTCTTGTTTATGACGAGGATTTCCAACTTGATGACGACGATGTGGAACATGGCTATTATGAAGAAGATGAGTTGTTTGACATCAAGTATGAGAAGATCATGAAGAATCCGAGTCTTATGGCAAACCTTAAGGATTACATGTCCGGAGGAAAAGAGTGGATTCTCGACAGTGGATGTACGGATCATATGACTGGTGATAAAGACATGTTCCAAGAAATCACGCCTAATCAAGGTCCTCGAAGGTACGTGACCTTTGGAGACAACTCTAAGGGTATGTAAGGTTTGGAGATAACTCCAAAGGTAAGGTACTTGGCCTTGGTAAGGTGGCCATATCCCATGATAGCTCTATTCAAAATGGTATGCTTGTTGATTCCCTTGGTTACAATCTTCTTTCCGAGTCTAGACTTGCTGATTTCGGTTTCAATGTTCTATTTAGGAAAGTAGATTGCCAAGTGTTTCGTCAAGATAATCACAAAATTGTATTTACCGGTATCCGTAGAGGTGATCTATACATTGTCGATTTCACCAAAAGATCCAAACCTCGCACTTGTTTAGTTGCTAAATCTTCTAAAGGTTGGCTTTGGCATAGAAGATTAGGACATGTTGGTATGCGTAATTTAGACAAACTTATCAAAGGTGATCATATACTTGGTCTTAAAGATGTTATCTTTGACAAACATAGACTTGGCAGTGCCTGTCAAACTGGAAAGAAAGTAGGTGGAAGTCATCCTGTTAAGAATATCATGACTACTAGGAGACCACTCGAGTTACATCACATGGATCTTTTCGGTCCCAATGCTTACAAGAGTCTCGGTGGAAATTCCTATGGTCTAGTTATAGTTGATGATTTTTCCAGATTTACATGGGTATTCTTTCTTGATGATAAGTCGCGGGTTCAAAAGATCTTCAAGAACTTCACTCGCAAAGCGCAAAATTAGTTTGAAGTGGAGATCAAGAAGGTTCAGAGCAATAACGGATTTGAGTTCAAGAACACCCATGTGGATACCTTTCTTGACGAAGAAGGTGTCTCACATGAGTTCTCGGCTACGTACATGCCTCAACAAAATGGAGTTGTTGAGAGGAAGAACCGGACACTCATTGAGATGGCAAGAACGATGCTTGATGAAAACAAGACGCCAAAGCACTTTTGGGCAGAAGCCGTGGAAACAGCATGTCATGCCACAAACCAACTTTACTTACACAAGCTTCTTGGTAAAACGGCATACGAGATACTCATCGGTAACAAACCCCAAGTTGGATACTTTCGGGTATTCGGCTCTAAGTGCCACATTCTTGATAAGATCTTCATACTAAATTTGCTCCTAAATCTCATGAAGGATTCCTACTTGGTTATGGATCGAACTCTCACACTTACCGTGTCTACAACAACTTCACTCGAAAAGTTGAAGAGACGGTAGATGTGAAGTTCGAAGAATCTAATGGTTCGCAAGTCGAACAATTGGCAAATGATGTAGGTGATAAGAACCCTTCAGAATCTATCCTAGATTTACTCATCGGCAAGATTCGTCACATGGAGGTGAAGGAAAGTACTTCATCAACTCAAGTGGAAGCCCCTACCTCACGACAAGGTGAACCACAACATGACACGGAGGCATCCACAAGTAGTACACGACAAGATGATGAAGAGGAGGAAGTGCATCATGAAGGTCCACCACAACCTCCTTCACCACCACCTCAAGGGAACGACACCTTCAACAACAACGAAGATGAAGGAGATGATGATGAAGAAGAAGCTCCAACAACCAACAATCGGAAGCTGACCCGAGTTCGAGCACAAGTGACCAAGAACCATCCCCTAAACCAAATCTTTGGTGATATACAAACAGGGAGGATCACTCGCTCTAAAACTCGTCTAGCAAACTTCTGTGAGCATTATTATTTCATCTCTAGCATTGAGCCTTTGAAGGTAGAACAAGCTCTTGAAGACGCGGATTGGGTGAATGCTATGCATGAAGAGCTTCACAACTTTGAAAGGAACAAAGTGTGGACACTCGTGGAGAAGCCCGAGGATGAACACAACATCATCGGAACCAAATGGGTATTTCAGAACAAGCAAGACGAAGACGGTCAAGTCGTGCGCAACAAGGCTTGCCTTGTAGCTCAAGGATATACACAAGTCGAAGGTATGGACTACGGTGAGACCTACCCCCTCGTCGCTAGACTTGAAGCTATTCACATTCTTCTTGCTTATGCCAATCACCATGATATCACGCTTTATGAAATGGATATTAAAAGTGCATTTTTAAATGGTGAGATTGAAGAAGAGGTTTATGTTAAGCAACCACCCGGCTTTGTTAATCCTAAGAAACCTAATCATGTTTACAAGCTTCGTTAAGCTCTTTATGGTCTTAAGCAAGCCCCTCGTGCTTGGTACAAATGTTTAACGAAGTTTCTTATCGAAAAAGGTTTTGAAATTGGTAAAATTGATGCAACCTTATTCACTAAGAGAGTTAATGGTGAACTATCTGTGTGCCAAATTTATGTGGATGATATTATCTTTGGTTCCACTAACCCTCAATTTAGTTAAAGGTTTGGAAGGTTGATGTCTGAGAAGTATGAGATGTCTATGATGTGTGAGCTGAAATTCTTTCTTGGGTTGCAAATCAAAAAATCGAGAGAAGGAAATTTCATCTCTCAAACTAAGTATACCAAGGACTTGATCAAAAAGTTCAACATGCAGGAATGTAAAGGTATGAAAACCCCTATGTCTACTAGTGGACATGTTGATCTTACCAGAGAGGATGAGCCGGTTGATCAGAAAGTTTATCGATTTATGATTGGTTCACTTTTATATCTATGTGCATCTCGTCCCGATATTATGTTGAGTGTTTGCATGTGTGCTAGATATCAAGCTGCACCAAAAGAATGTCATCTTTCAGCTGCTAAACGCATTGTGAGATACTTGATACAAACGTCAAATTTTGGCATTTGGTATCCCAAGGGATCTTCTTTTGACCTTGTTGGCTATTCTGATCCGGACTATGCCGGTGACAAGGTTGATAGAAAATCCTCCTCGGGTACTTGTCAATTTTTGGGCACATCTCTTATATCTTGGTCCTCTAAGAAATAAAACTCGGTATCACTATCGACTGCCGAAGCTAAGTATATTGCTGCTGGATCTTGTTGTGCGCAATTACTATGGATGACACAAACACTTAAGGATTATGGAATTCATGTTAAAAATGTTCCATTACTTTGTGACAATGAAAGTGCTATTAAAATTGGTCATAATCCTGTGCAACATTCTCGAACTAAGCATATTCAAGTTCGACATCATTTCGTTCGTGATCATGTTGCCAAAGGAGATATTAATCTTAAGCATGTTCGCACTAACAAGCAATTGGCCGATATCTTTACTAAGCCACTTGATGAAAAGACATTTTGTCACTTGAGGAGTGAGTTGAACATCATCGATGCTTCAAACTTGAGCTAGACTCACTCGGTTGCATGCAAGGGCATGAGCTTACTTGATATTTCCATGTATCTTAACATTTCATCTTATGCCATGGAATTCTATGCTCCCTTGTATTGCATCTAATCTCTTGTAGGTATGGAAAGATTTCATTCCACAAGATTGCCATCAACTCCAATCATAAGCAATCTTGTCATTACCAAGTATCCACAACCCCTCTTGATGATGGAAGGAAGAAGGCCACTCAACCATATCCTTGACATATATTTGATCAAATTGCACACTCTCAATTGGTATCATGTCAATTGGATATATCTATTGCTCTTCCTTGCATGACTAATGTTTGTAGGTAACCAGTATACTAGAACAAGAAGGATTTCTCAAAACTCAAGATGATCTTCATCAACCTCGAGCATCCTCAACAAGTTTATCTACAAGCTACGTCATCAACATCACTAAAAGGTATGTACTCATGTCCTTGAAAAGGCTTTACTCCAAGAAATGAGCTAAAGCACCTCAAGTGATATGAAGACATTAAAATGCTTAATCGAAAAATGGTAACCCCATTTTGAGCTTAACATAGAGTATGACCTATGATCAAGTATTCTGGCTTGGCTCCTAGGTCGATATACTCTAATATAGGTGACCTAGTCACCGCCCATCATCTAGTTAAGAATCTGGTGTGGTTTGCTGTTAATTGCATGATTTCTCATAACTACTCCAATCTTATCTAGTTGATGTCCCTTGTAAAAAAATAGAAACTTGGTTTCTCTTTCGGAGCCGCCGACTCAGATATCTCGGTTCAACCGAAATTGGAGACAAGCTACACTGCAACATCTCGGTACCACTGATTTATCTATCTCGGAGTCACCGATTGTCTTTCTGTTTCATTTGAATTCGCTTTTGCAATTCTGTGTTTTCTTAGTGATCATGCTTGTAAAACATCTGTTACTTCGATGATCCCTACTCTCCTTCTTAATTTTTTTTTAAAAAAACTTAGGGGGAGAAGAACTACAAGTAATCTTACGAAGAGAATTTCTTTATTCAAGGATCCCTATCCTCAATGAAGAAATAAGAAGAAGAACAAATCATTTTCCATGATTCTCTTAGTTCTCGTTACTATGAATCCTACATTTCGATGACCCGTGTTCTCAAGGATCCCTTCTCAGTCAATGATCCCTGTATATATTCCTGTTTTCAACCTTTTTGGAAATTTATGCCAAAGGGGGAGAATATCGAAGCTTCAACCATTTCGGGAGAAGACCAAAGCTTCATGTTAAAGGGAGATACATGCTTATGCAAAGGGGGAGATGTGATCAAGGGGGAGAGACAACATCAATATTCATATCTTTATAAACAGGGGGAGAATATCAAAGTAGAGAGAAGAATTTTTTTGACCTTTCTCACCTTATCCAATCCTAATATCTACATGCTAAGATTCAGGGGGAGAGGATAATCCATTTTCATATCTATGGTGAGAAAATTCTCAATGATCTTGGAGACATATCAATTCTCAATAATTTTGGAAATTTTGAGTTGTATTGCCTTGGTGTTTGGTAGAATACCCTTGTGTTTCCTAGAATTGCTTTCTCTAGTGTGTTTCTATTACCAGGATGCTCAAGAACTCAAGGTAAGTATATGTATCATATCCTTGGTTAAGATGATCTCTTGCTCCCTGCACATATTGTTTGCAAGAGCGATGTCTTGAACAAAGATACATCTCATTCATATATATTTGATGCATATAACCAAGATACACATGACTTGTTATATCGCTTCTACCTCATGTGTGTTCAAGCACTCAAAAGCAACTATCCTTTAAAGGACTGCACACATTTAGGGGGAGCAAGTCTAAGTCATGTGTCTCTCAAAGTCTTCAGTATAACCATGCATATCTTTATTTGAATCTTTGATTGTATGTTGTCATCAATTACCAAAAGGGGGGAGATTGAAAGCACAACGTGCTCCCGTGGTGGTTTTGATAATTCATGACAACATACATTGTCTTTTGGACTGATATTTTCACCTAGTATATTTCAGGAAATGTTCAATGAGAGGATTGGCAAAAGGAGATTGTGGAGAAACCCCAAGATTCAAGGAAATAGGTTGGCAAGCTTCAAGCAAGAGGACTCTACATTTTATATTTGTGAGAAATCACTTTGAGTCATAGGAAAGCCAATACTATAAAAAGGGGGTAAGGTTTTGTTGGTGAACAATATGCTCAAATATGCACAAGTGATAGTCGCCAAAAACATCCACAAAACTCTCCTACCAAAGTATGTTCTTTACCCAACACTCAAAATCAGTGCAACCAACTTTCCCACTTCAGTGCCACCGATTCCAGAACCTAGACAGACTCAACCAAACCCTAGCCACTTTGATGCAACCGATTCCATACCGGTGCCACCGAATTTAGGTTGCCAACTTTCCGTTACGCAAATTCACATTTTCGGTCCCACCGAGAATGTTGGATCGGCGTTACCGAGATTGGAAATCTTACCGTTGGTCACCTTATCGGTGCAACTGAGTTTCCTATATCGGCTTTACCGAGATTCAAAAGTTGCCACCTTTTGGTCACTTCGGTACCACCGAGATTAACACATCGGTTTCACCGAGTTGGTCATTTTGTGTGTAACGGTTGGATTTTTGGGGATGCCTATATATACCCCTTCACCACCACCTACTCGAGAGAGAAGCACTCAGAACTATTCCATACCTATCCTATCAGATTTTCTGAGAGAGAACCACCTACCCTTGTGTTGAGGTCAAGATCTTCCACAATCATATGGATCTTGATTTCTAGCCTCCCCAAGTTGCTTTCCACCAATCCCATCTCTTCTACCAAGCCAAACCTGTGAGAGAGAGATTGTGTGCTAAGGAGTCTATCATCTTGAAGCACAAGAGCAAGGAGTTCATCGTCATTATCGAGCCTATTACCTTTTGGAGGGTGGTGCCTCCTAGATTGGTTAGGTGTCGCTTGGGAGCCTCCTACTTCGTGTTGTGGAGTGAACCAGGAAGTTTGTAAGGGCAAGGAGATCGCCTACTTCGTGAAGATCTACCCATAGTGAGGCTCGTCCTTCGTGGACGGAAGCCGTATGGAATAGTCAAGGTTGCTACTTCGTGGACCCTTTTGTGTGGAGACCTCCATGGACTCTCGCGACCGTTACCCTCCGTGGGTTGAAGACTCCATAAACGTGGATGTACGATAGCACCACCTATCAGAACCACGGGAAAAATTCATGCATCTCCAACTGCGTTTTATCTACCTCTCTCAACTCTTTACTTCATATGCAATGTCTTTACTTTCCGCTGCCATATTTGTTAACATGCATGTGTAGGGCTGTTAGACTTGCTAGCTTTGCTAAAAACTGTTAAAATCTGCCAACCAATTAACTTGGGAAAAGGTTAGGTTTTAAATTCCTGCAAGTAGTCTATTCAACCCCCTCTAGACACTCTTCTAGTGATCCCTAAGAAGGGATTCTCAATGCCCTGGCCCGCCGACGCATAAGTAACTTTTCGGAGTAATCCGAATTGGTACGAAAGTTCTGTGCCATGGAGAGTGTCTGGCAATCCGAACAGCTGCTCTCGAAACCAGTTTTCCCCGAACACCCTAGAGGAGCTCGGGAAAAGAGGATACCTCCAAAGTGGCCAACTAGATATGAACCCGTCGAAAAAAGAAACAAGCCCTTTTCAGGGACCGGCACTGTCCTCGACGGACTATTGGATAAACCTTGCGCCATACATTCCGTGTTGTTAAACACGAACCCAACTCACAGCCTTCGAGCTTGCCGCATCGTCAGGCAAGTCGCAAAAAGCGGCGGGGACATCCTCGAAACACCTCCGTCGAGTAGGCGCTCTCCTTTGCCGCTCGAATTCAATGCTGAAGTCCTAACGGTCTATAAGACCTTCCCCTCGAGGAACAGGCATAAAAGAGATCTTAGGGAGATCGAGCAAGTCTACCATGTGGCAATCACTAGCCCATGGGCAGACATACTGATTACTTTTGGGGACACTGACCAGCCACCCATTCTTCCCAGTCACTCACTGGCCGCACTAGTCTTGAAGCCCATCATTGATGGTTACAGGCTACATAAAGTGCTAATGGACGGCGGTAGTGGTCTTAACCTCATATACGAGGCCACTCTGGAAAAAATGCAGTTCGACCGATCCCGCATCGAACATAGCAACACAACCTTCTCGAGAATTATCCCAGGGAAAGAGGCACGTTGTTCCGGATGTATCATCCTGGACGTGGTGTTTGGCACGCCCGAAAACTACCGATCCGAAGAACTTATCTTCCACATCGTCCCCTTCCCAAGTGGCTATCACGCCCTATTGGACGTGATGCCTTTACAAAGTTCCAGGCTATACTGCATTACGGGTACATGAAACTCAAAATGCCAGGACCAAACGGAGTGATCATGATCGCCAGTGATCCAAACATAGCTCGTTGGGCAAAAAACAAAACAGCAACACTCGCCCTCGAGGCACTAGCGGAAACTTTCACCGCCGAAGAGTTGGCCGCCTTACGATCGACAGTTAATAAGGATGACATGATCCTTAGCAAAAGGCCCAAGTCCACGTCCTTTAAACCCGCAGATGAAATTGTTAAATTTCCGGTACACCCAACGGACCCCAATAAGACAGCTTCCATTTGTGCTCAGCTCGATCCCCTCATGGATGAAGCACTGCGGAATTTCCTCCGCGAGAATTGGGACACTTTTGCCTGGCATCCTTCCGATATGCCTGGAATCCCATGTTGATTCGCCGAACACATCTTTCACATTATCCCAGGGTTTAAGCCCATGAAACAAACTCTCCGGCACTTCTCCGAGCCCAAACAGCAAGCCATGGGTGAAGAATTAGCTAAACTGCTCGAGGCCGGATTTATTCGGGATATTAAACACCCTGAGTGGCTAGCAAACCTGCTAATGGTACCTAAGAAAGACAAGTCCTGGCGGCTGTGTGTCGACTTCAAAGACCTAAACAAAGCCTGCCCCAAGGACCCTTTCCCCTTACCACGCATAGACCAGATCATTGACGCCATAGGTGGACATGACATGTTGTGTTTCCTCGATGCTTACTCCGGATACCATCAAATTAAAATGAAGGAATCCGATCAAGCGGCTACTGCATTCATCACCCCTATGGCCATTCTGCTTCAACACGACGCCTTTTGGGATAAAAAAAACGTCGGGGCCACATACCAACGAATGATCCAAACCTGTCTCGTGACACAGGTCGGTAAGACTGTCGAGGCATACGTTGATGATGTGGCAATCAAAACCAAACATGTTGGCCAGCTGATCGACGACTTACGGAAAACCTTCGCTAGTCTATGCGAATATGATATACGGCTCAATCCGGAAAAATGTGTATTCGGAGTTCCCTCTGGTAAGCTGCTTGGATTGAACGTCTCCCATAGAGGAATAGAGGCAAATCCAGCTAAATCCGTGCTCTATCAGAACTTGCAATTCCCATAGAGCTGAAGCATGTCCAGAGGCTAGCTGGGTGCGTAGCGGCATTAAGCCGCTTTATCTCCCGCCTCGGAGAAAAGGCTTTGCCGCACTATAAGCTACTGAAGCGGACCAACAAGTTCGAATGGACCGATGAGGCAACGACTGCGTTAGAAGAAATCAAAACACTACTGGCAACCAATACCATACTCACGACACCAGGCGCCGATGAGCCCATGTTATTATACATATCGGCCACCAACAAAGTCATCAGCGCGGTGCTCGTCGTTGAATGAGATGAGGAGGGACATAAATTTCGGACTCAGAAACCGGTATATTATGTGTCAGAAGTCCTAACGCAGTGCAAGTCCAGATACCCACATTACCAAAAAATAGCCTATACAGTATTCATGGCGTCGAGGAAACTCAGACACTACTTCCAGGAGTGTGCGGTAACAGTGGCATCTGAGGTCCCCTGAATGATATAATCAACAACAGGGACACCACCGGCCGCATAGCCAAATGGGCCATTGAGCTCCTTCCCTTTGAAATAACCTACAAGCCACGTCGTGCCATTAAATCTCAGGTACTGGCAGACTTCCTGGCTGAATGGACAGAGGCCGAGCTCCCCAAGGAATACAATGCATACTCCCATGGGACAATGTACTTTGATGGATCCAATGCCTTGGCCAGACTAGGGGCTAGAGTTATCCTCACAACCCCCATAGGCGACAACGTGCGATATGTATTGCAAATCATGTATGTTGACTCCAACAATGCAACCGGATATGAATCTATCCTTCATGGTCTTCGGATGGCAGTATCAATGGGCAACCGATGGCTAGAGGTACAGGGAGACTCAAACTGGCCATATCCCAAATTAACGGCGAATTCGATGACAAAATCCGAAGATGGCGGCATATAGAAACGTCGTTCTCAAGATATCTTCTCGGTTCGAGGGGTTGGAATTCCATCACGTCGCTCGCGACAACAATCAAGCCGCCGACATACTGGCCCATATGGGATCCAAGCGCGATCCCGTCCTGAGAAACACCTTATTGGAGGAGCTCTTTAAGCCCTCCATAGTGTGGCAGGACGATGACAATGGCGCCGGTCCGAATACGGCGGACGAAGTTGTTTCCCCCATAAACGAGCCAGACGATGGCATTATCGGCGGCTCCGCGATGAATGAAATGACCTCGGCTCATGAGGTAATGGCAGTAATAGTGCCATGGACAGAGCCCTTCCTCGTTTACCTTCTTCACAAGGAACTCTCCGATGATCAAACCGAGGCACGACGCATAGTTCGGCGATCCAAAGCCTACAAAGTACATGAGGGTGAGTTATACAAGAAAAGCACAACCGGAATATTGCAGCGGTGTATATCCGAGGAAGAAGGACGGGAGCTACTCGCTGAAATCCATGCAAGCATGGGTGGGCATCACGCCGCGGCAAGATCCCTTGTCAGCAAGGCCTTCCGAGCTAGTTTCTTTTGCCCTACAGCTTGGATGGACACTCAGTCACTTGTTCAACATTGCGTAGGGTGTCAACTCTTCGCAAATCAAGGCCACATGGCCCGAATAGCTCTTTGAACTATTCCGGTCACCTGGCCTTTTGCGGTCTGGGGGTTGGACATGGTCGGACCCCTTAAAGGAGGAACCAAGAAAAACAAATACCTACTGGTCATGATTGATAAGTCACCAAAATGGATAAAAGCAAAGCCCGTCAAGTCGGCTAAATCCGGACTAGTGATCGACTTTATATCTAGCGTAGTACACCGTTACGGTGTCCCGCATAGTATAATAACGGATAATGTATCCAACTTCATGGCCCAAGAGGTCAAGGACCGGTGCGCAAAAATGGGCATAAAGCTTGATTATGCGTCGGTCTACCATCCGCAGACCAATGGACAGGTCGAGCGAGCAAACGGTCTCATTATGAGCGGCATCAAGCCACGTTTGGTCCAATCTCTTCATGAGTCCGACTGTCATTGCGTGGAGGAACTCGAACCCGTTCTATGGGGCCTGCGTACCACCCTGAATAGATCAACAGGTTACACGCCGTTCTTTATGGTCTACGGGGCAGAGGCAGTCCTCCCTTGCGATATTATCCACGACGCACCAAGAGTGCGCATGTACGAGGAAAAGGAGGTCGAGTTGGATCGGCAGGATGACTTAGATGCCTGGGAGGGAAAGCGTGACATAGCTCTGGCTCATTCCACGCTTTACCAACAACAAGCTTGACGTTACCAAAGTAGGGAGGTCAGTGCAAAAACATACAACATGAGCGAACTCATCCTACGGCTCCCGGAGAAACAAAAGCATAAACTCAACCCCAAATGGGAGGGTCCTTTCATCATCGACGAAGCACTCGCGATAGGTGCCTATCATCTGCGGAGTCCATCCGATAACCGCCTTGAACCAAACCCATGGAACGCAACCCGTCTCCGGCGCTTCTACGGATAAACCAGCATCGTCTAAAGTCCCCCACATTTTTCCCCTTTTCCCCTTGTTATTATTGCCTTTTTTCTTCTTCCCTTCCCATTTTGCTGTTTGATAGGGCCAATTTCTTTTCTTACCCTATTTTGGTTGAACCAATCTTGTACTAAAGATTATCGGCATACACCATAAAGTGTTAAATCCGAACACAGCACGGGGGGGGGGCTTCTTCTAGTAGCCAAACTTTTTTATTACAAGTATTTGCTCACATTGACCGGGCGCACATGTTTCTTTTTTCATGTTCTAGACATCATATGCATCAATTCGAACTAAGACTTTGCCAAGCTGGGTTGCCTCGCTCCTGTGGTTACTCTCTACGTTCCCGATTGTTCGGCTAGGGAGTAAAGGGAGCACCTCTGCGATTGTTACGACCGGTTAAACCGGACACGTACCTCAGATGGGTGAAGCCGAAAGCTAGCTATCTTACGTAGACAATTGGTCAGCTATGACGGAAACACCTTATACGGCTCCGGTCGTTATCACCGCTGTTTGGGTATTTTCTTCCCAAAGAACAATTATTCAGTATGCGGACTTCTATCTATGATCTATGTAGAGCCCCGACGAAAGGTATCGATAGAGGTACTATTTCCTCGGAAGATGTTTCTTACGCTAAGTAGTAATATAACATATCTTTCTGTGTGCTTTCTGTCTGTTCGCACCACATGGTCGGATTGCTTGGTTCCCCGAATACAGTTCACTCTTTCCGAGGGACAAATAAGGAGGAACACTCCCGAGCTCTTTGCACGGGGGGGGGGGGGGAGGCCGATTGCCAGTTAAGACAAAGTTTACAACACAGATTATTTACACACACGTACATATAAATTACATGTGCGGATGCTAATCGAGATTATCGATTATGGTGTTAAGGGGGCAGTTCGCTTGCGAAAGACGGGCGACAGGCATCACTTGGTCATACACCAGGTGGAGTGGCACTTCTTTTCCATCCTATCCCACGGGACCAACCCGCGCCATATGCTCGGGGTTACGTCCGGTGAAATAGGTCTTGATCATGGCCCATGCTTCCCGTGCTCCCTCACGGCAAGCCGAAGTCTTCCACAGCTCGAACCTATTTCGAGCCCCCTTGAATCGATCGACGAGTGCGGCTAGCCCTTCAGGTGGTTGTTCGGCAGACCATAGTGCCTTCACCATTCCTTTCATTACTTTCCGCACGCGCCCGTGGAGAGAGGTCAACTCCTTCACAGGTCCCCCTGGTATGATTCGATCTCCTCTTCAGGGTGCTCGGACAGGAGACCTGTACATAAGGCAACGTCGCGCTTACCATTATTCCCCTACATCAGAAATATTTGCTGATAATAGAATTGTACTTACCGAACACCTCCCTCTGAAGCTTTCGGTTTTCGTCTTGAGCTTGGGCCAATTAAATCTTTAAACTCTTAATTTCTTCGGCCTTCTTTTGCACAACGAGGCAGCCAGCCTGGTGCAGGGACTCGGCATACCTCTGAGAGTCTTGGGCTTCTTCCAACTGCCTTTCCATGTGCCCTATTGATTCGGCTGCTACACGGAATCGGTGTGTCACGCACGTTGATACATTAAGATTAGTAGTTAATGCACACTCACTATGGGCCTCCCGCGTGAAGCTCTTTACTTGTGGCAGTTCGTCCTTCACGGATTGTACTTCTGTGCGGCTCTCCTCGAGCTCTTTGGCCAATTGCTCAGACTGTTGCTTTGAGGCCTTCGTCGGCAGTCAAATAGTGCGGAGATCCTTAATTCGTTTGTTTCAAACCAAATTAAGGCTCGGGGGCTACTAGGCTTACACAAATGTTCGGATTCTATAAAAACCAATCACTTACCTGTATGCTGGTTGTTATCAACTTCATAGATTCGTCAAACCCAGCTCGGGCGGCACCAAGATTGGACAAAATTGGGTGCCGCATGGCTTCCCATCATTGCCGATGATGCATGGCACTCTCCACCTCCGATTTGGTGACGGATACACCATCACCAGAATCGGCGGACGCCGGATTGGCCATGGGGGATCCTGTAGCAAAAGCCGCATGGGTCATGGCTCGGGAACTTCGGGCGTCTCCAGACACCCGGGTAACCCCTTCAGTAGGAGAGGATTGGGCGTTTCGCCTAAGTATTTCAATGAAACAGACTGTCGTAAGACTCTATTGATCATAACAATAAGCGGAAAACCAAACAATGTACCTTCAAAATGAGCTGGCAGGTGGATTCGTCCCCATAACCGGCTCCTTCACAGGATCCCTGTTGGCCTCCGACTCGTTCGCAACTTCGGCTGCCAATGTATGGCGCGCGGATCGGCGACGTTTGGGAGTCGGGACCGGCACGTCCGGGGCGCTCTTGGTAGCTGGCCTGTTGCGGGAGGAGCTTTTCTTCTTGCCCGTAGCAGAGATGGAGAATGACCCGGGGTAATCAACTATGATAGCCATCGGGATTTGGATGATGTTGTCCTGGAAATAGACTCCATTTTCGAAGTAAAGAAGAAGATTTGGGTCCTCATTAAAACCTGGATTTTTGTCGCGTGAATGGTTCTCGGACTGAGGAGCCAGACAGTTGACTGTCTCGATGAAACTCCTCCATTCCTGTTCATGCCAGGCTTCGGTCAAATAAAGTGTGGAATGGAAACCCCGAACTATTTTCATGTTTGAAAGAGAAAGGCTTACCCATTCGATGGGATTGTGGGCCGAATATCCGTCCTTGGTTGACTGCCGAACAAAGTCCCCTTGCTCTCCTTTGTACAGGTCGGTAAGTGCGGCGGCCAACGCCGTCGGATTGGCAGGACCTTGGTTTCGGGAGCGCGTGGTGTCGCTTGTCCTGTTGTATTGCCATGAGGGGTGTACCCTCTGTTGGAGGGGCAGCACACACCGGGAGATGGCGGCGGCCATGGCGGCGGTCATCGTTAGTTGGTGGTGGACGAGCATTCACACCTGCACGGCTAGGCTCCACACTTCGATGCTTTCCTCCTAGGACGAGCTCCTTGGCCGCCAGTTGTACCTCTTCTTTGGGAGGACGTCAGAGTATTCGGGAAGACCCGACCGAGTTGGCTCGAACAGGGGTACATCTTCAATATAAAACCATTCCGAGGTCCATTCTTCGGATTTCTTCAGTGTGCCGGCTGGATACCCCGTCCCCGCTATGCGGCACACTTCGGCTCCGCCGACCTCCAAAATTGTCTTGCCCCGAGTTCGGGGGACTGGACAGAAGTATTTCCTGCACAAGTCAAAATGTGCTTCGCACACCAAGAACATCTCGTAGAGAGCGACGAAGCCCGAGATGTGTAAAATGGACCCTGGAGTAAGGTGGTGGAGTTGGATCCCGTAGAACTCCAGCAGCCCCCTCAGGAACGGATGGATTGGAAACTCAAGGCCTCGGAGGAGGAAGGGGACGAAGCATACGCGCTCCCCTTGTTAGGATTGGGGAAACGCTTTTCGAAAACCTCGTCGTCGTAAGAGAGCAGTCCTGCACGGGTCGTCGATAGATCTGATGAAGGAAGATACCCCTGGGTCTCCAGATTGCGGAGCCGCAGGAGTGTAACAGAATAGCTAGTCCAGTCCCTTGGGCATGAGCCGTATGGACGTGTGGAGGAGCTGGGGACGTTAGCCATGTTTTGCGTGGAGCTTCCGCTAGGAGTTTCTTTCGATGAGGAGGAAGAGAATATGGTCTGAGCCACGATTTTGTTTGATTAAATGGGTTGGTGTCCCTGTTATTGAGGGGTAAGATTGTAAAAATCACTGACCACTCGCCTCCCCACGACGCGCAAAAATTGAGAAAACACGCGTAGTTATTATAATGAACCTGCGCTCGTGACGCATGGGATCTTGCGAAAGACTAGTCGATTGCCGGATAAGGAGGGATGAAGGACTCGCCCCGCGGACAAACTTTATAGACAAATTTTATCTACAACCAAGTGTAGTTACCACTAAGCGATTGCCCTTCACGTGTCCACCACAGCAGCAAACAAACGGGTCGTGGATTCCCCCAGATCCGATAGTGTTCACCAAACTAACCATCTATTTAAATCAGTTAAACAATGAGAGAACGTGTACAGGTTCAACTAACCACGCGAGTCTGCTGGCCGGCTAATTGCATGCATACATCGAATTGGATGGATAAGTGCTAGCGTGCACCTCCTAATTTCTTTCCATGCATGTACGTGCATATGTGATATGTTCAAAAATGTTATGGTATATGTAGATTAGAATACAACTTATTTTCTTTAGGAGGGAGTACTAATCAGAGCATGTAGAGTATGTATAAAAGTATGTAGTATATTCACACATGAGAAAAATGGGCATATAAATTTGTTATTGCAGTATGGAGAAAAAATAATACTTCCTCCTTTTCAAAATATAAGGCGCGATTGACTTTGTACGGTCTTTGATGCATGACTATATCAAAGTACATGGATTGAACATATATAAATGGCATCATCGTATTTGTCTTGCAAACCAATTTTACTTCATATGTTTGTATACTAATTTTATAAATATACAATATGTGAAAATCATAGTCAAAGTTGTGCAACGAAGATCAGAAAAGTCAATCGGTGCCTTATATGTTGGGAAGGAGGGAGGATCTTTTTTTGGTTGATATAGTGTATTTTTAATTGTTGATGGAGTATATAGTATTTGGGAGTATGGAGCATGTGGTATATGGTATTATTTTTGGAGTATGGAGTATAAGGTACTATTTTTGGAGTATGGAGTAGAGGGAGTATGAAGTATTCTTCAAAGTATTTGGTATTAGTTTTGGAGTATGGAGTATAAGGTACTCTTTTTGGAGTATGGAGTAGAGGGAGTATGAACTATTCTCCAAAACGTGTTTACTCCTGGCACGTTTCAGAAGAACTATATACTCCATACTCGTTAAGGAGTATACATGTTGTGAAGTATATGTAGTTTTTTTCCTTCTAAGAACGGTATGGAGTATATCGTTTTAACTAGGTACAATCATTTAGAGTATGAAGTATATGGTATGACCTATGAAATATTTTAGTTCGTGTATCAGCAAGCCACATCCATGTCTATATTTAATCAGTGTCGTTGCAATGATCACACATAAAATAGATTTTTATAAACCATGATATACTGCGTAGATGGATTAAATAGTAGTATGTACTATATATATGTATGAAAAAAGAATTATGGAGTAACAAGGAATATGGTGAACATATTTAGTCTTTTATACAATATATAGTATCTATTTTTCTACAACAGGGTATCTATACACATCATCCGGTTGATGCATTCAATCGGTATTGTAGTACATGTAATGCATGCATCTGATGCAAACGTGATGCCATCATTGCCGTGCTTGTATCTTGTAGGATTGGCAAAAGCACTGATCTAAGGGTTTGTGCTTCTTGCCGGGGATTGACGACGGGCCGGTCGACCGCGTATCGACGAGGGCAAAGTTGCTGGAGTCCCGTGCATGATCAAAAGAGGATCGTCAACGTCAGGCTGCCGGTGATGTGGAGCATGTGTACGTACGGCACGCAGTGTGGCCGCAGATTGTAGTCTGTCTTCAAGGGTAAAAGTCAGACGATGGCCATGCATGATGTATAGATATCTTAACTGACAGCCTGTAAAATGTCAAATAAATTACATCTTTCATGCATATGGATCTGTCAAGAAAAATTACTACTGGAGATGCCATCGTTGTTGGCTTTAATAGTGGCAAAGGAGATCATCGAACCATGAAATAAAAAACCCAGCCTATAGTCCGGTGAAAAACTATCCGGCGGCTGCGTTGCCTATGTCGCCGGAGAATCCATGAATTGGAAGCATCATAGCGGAGGATTAAACCTACAAGAAGAGGGATCGTATCAATGGTGATCAATCTACGTATTGATAAGATGAAAACAAGAAGAATCAGTAAAATTACCTCCGCCTCCCAATCTCCTGTTGAACGCGATGCTGACGGCCGCTTTTGAGAAGGGCTCAATAGATCAGGGGGTTGTTATACATCGACATCCGGTGCCCACAAAAAAGGATACAGTTGGTATAGAAAAAAAAACACAACGGACTAGTCTCACAACCCAAACCCGTTAATCAGCATCCACTTCAAACAAGATCTAACGGCAATGGGAGCGGGGGTAACTACCCCTGTTGTAGGGTGTATTTTCCATATATATATATATATATAGGGAAAATACATCCTACGACCGGATGTAGTTACTCTCATGTCTCATATACTATCATGTGGTAGTATATATACTATTTTATTATTTTTGGTATGTTCATATACTATATTTAAGATACCCCAAAGTGAATTCTATGAAAAAAATTGCAAGTTGACTCATATTTTTATTATATTTATAAAATAAGTACATATTTGTACGTAAAAAAGTATATGCTCAAAATATGAGACATACTATCACATTTTTTGTATATATATTATCTAAATATTCTTATATACTACATACTACGTGTACATACACTTCAGAATGATAGATACTACCTATAGCATACGAAACAAAAGTAGGAGTAACTACACCCTGTCGTACCAAACATTTGTCCTATATAGGTTGAAGGCTAGTCCGGAGGGCTACTGAGGGAGTCCTGGATTAGGGGGTCCTCGGATAGCCGACCTGTTGTTTACGGGTCGGACTCTGTGGGTCGCAAAGGAAGCATCGGATGATCAAAGACCACCTACGCCAGCTAGAAGTTTGGAGAAGCCCTGACGTATTCTCCAAGTTATTAGCTATAGTTAGGCATGTTTATTTCTTCGGCATGTAACCGATCATGTGTAAACCCAGTGCACCCTCGGCGTCTATATAAGCCAGAGGGTTTAGGGGTATAGGAAGACAACTCATCTAGGGTTAGCTATTCGATCTTGAGGTAGATCAACTCTGTAACCCCCCATATCATCAATACAACCAAGCAGGATGTAAGGTATTACCTCCATAGGAAGGCCCAAACCTGGGTAAATCTGTGTCCCCTTCGTCTCCTGTTACCGCTGATTCTAGTCTCATAGTTCGGGATCCCCTACCCGAGATCCGCCGGTTTTGACACCGACAGTAGGTTTGCAGGAGACGATTCTCCAGGACTTACCCATCCATGAGCTTCAGGGGCTCTCTCGACACCCATTTGCGTGGAGGTGGCCTTCCCTGGTTGGGTTATCTAGGGGCATCCTCGTGGGGGTCCGGGAGGATGCTTTCTCGGTTGAGGACATGCACCGTGGGGAATTCTTCCTTACTATGTGTTGGAAATATGCCCTAGATGCAATAATATTCTATTATTATATTTCCATATTCATAATTAAGAGTTTATATTCTATGCTATAACTGCTATGATTCTGGAATATGTGATCCAGTGGAAAACTCATATGCACGTGTGGAATGATAAACGATAAAACAAAGGTTCCCAGTCTTGCATCCGAGGCTTGCTCAAGTTTTGTTAGTGATTATGTTTTCCAGATCTTAGGATATCATTAGGTATAACGATAGTCCTAAAACAACATTGAGAGTACGACGTTAGAAGAATGATCATACTGAATCCACCCAAACTTGCTTGTTATACTTTCAGATAATATTGTATGAAATCAATTGTTATGACACATAGTGTTAACATGTGCCGTATGTTCCTTAGACCATGAGAGTATCGTAGTCACTTATTATCATACGGTGAGCTATGGAGTTAATCAAACGTCATCTGTAACTAGGTGATCATGACGACAACTTATAGGTTCATCGGAAAGTTTGACAAGTGACTAGATAGCCCAAGAGTGGGATTTGCTCCTCCGCCGATGGAGAGATATTCTTAGGGCCCTCTCAGTGTGGCAGCATCCGTCATCGTCTGACCAGACATATGTGACCATGTCATCGGGATGCCGGAATACATCAACGAGAAAAAAGAACAAAAAACAGTAACGAGTATAATTGTATAACGAGTATGTGGATGAATCGAGAGGATACCGTTGATTCTCGGGTCTTGTAAAGTATCATGAAAAAAAGGGAATGTCACATGGTAACCGATGGTTCACTCGAATATCATTCGTGTACTCATAGTGATCAATAGCGATGTCCATGGTTCCGCTATCGGTCATTGGACGAAGGAGTTTCGTTCATGTCTATGAGTTACCGAACCTACGGGATCACAAGCTTAAGGTAATCATGATTTGCTGAGTGTTAGGAGGTCAATAGTATCGGGGATTTATTTGTGTAATTGTTTCATTAATAGTCGAAATAGTTCCGAAAGGACCCGAAGGCGTTCTGAGGTCACCGGAAGGGTTTCAGTGAATATCGGGTAATACCGGGTATTATCAACAAATAAATATATATAGGTGGAAAATGTTTCCGGAGATGTGAAATTATATATATAATGGTTTGAAAGTACTCCCTCCGGTCCTTTTTAGTCTGCATATAAGTTTTGTCCGAAGTCAAAGCTCCTTTACTTTGACCAAACTTACAGGAAAAAGTATCAACATTCACAATGCCAAATCAATATTGTTAGATTCATTATGAGATGTAGTTTCATAGTATATGTATTTGTTATTATAGATGTTTATACGTTTTACTATATATTTGGTCAAAGTTTGCAAAGTTTGACTTGACAAAAATCTAATACACGGAGTAAAAAGGACCGGAGGGAGTATTTAGAACAATTTTATATTTAATAAAATATCAATGGGCCTAATAATATAGAAGTTTTGGAAAGCGTGAAGGAGTATTTGAACAAGAGTTCTTCAATGAAAGACCTCGGAGAAGCTGCTTACATATTAGGCATCAAGACGCTTAATAGTATTTTCACACATCACATACCTTGATAAATATTTGAAGAAGTCCCAAATTGATCAGTCCAAGAAGGGGTTCTTGCCTATTTTGCAAGTTGTGAAGTTGAGTAAGACTCAATGCCCAGCAACAGCACAAGAAAGAGAAAAGTTGAGAGTCATCCCCTATGCCTCAACCTCAACCATAGGTTGTATCATGTATGTGATGTTGTGTACAAGACCGTATGTGTGTCTTGCCATAAGTATGGCTGGAAGGTTCCAGAGTGACCCAGGAGTGGAACACTTGACAATGGTCAAAAATATCCTTAAGTACCCAAAGAGGACGAAGGAAATGTCTCTCCTATATGGAGGTCATCAAGAGCTCGTCGTAAAGGGTTAAGTTGATGCTAGCTTTGACACTGATCCGGATGACTCTAAGTCTCAATCCGGATATGTATTTATTCTAAATGGTGGAGCAGTTAGCTGGAGTAGCTCCGAGCAAAGTGTAGTAGTAGCATCTACAAGTGAGGAGGAATATATAGTTGCTAAGCAACTATATACTCCGCCTCACTTGTAGATGCTGCTACTACACTAGCAACGCACGAAGGAGTCTGGATGAAGCAGTTCATGACGGATCTAGGAGTTGGGACGATGATTCTTTGTGACAACACTGGTGCCAATGACATTGCCAAGGATCCCAGGTTTCACAAGAAGTCCGAGCATATAAAGTGTCGTGTCAACTCCATCCGCGATTACATCAAGGAGGAAGACATAGACATTTGCAAAGTACATATGAATCTGAATGTTGCAGACCCATTAATTACACCTCTCTCACGAGCAAAACATGATCAGCACCAGAACTCTATGGGTGTTAAATACATGACAATGTAAGCTAGACTATTGACTCTAGTGCAAGTGAGAGACTATTGGAAATATGCCCTAGAGGCAATTATAAATTGGTTATTATCATATTTCCTTGTTCATGATAATCGCCTATTATCCATGTGTGGATACATAGACAACACCGTGTCTCTAGTAAGCCTCTATTAGACTAGCTTTTTGATCAAAGATGGTTAAGGTTTCCTAACCATAGACATGATTTATCATTTTATAATGGAATCACATCATTGGGAGAATGATGTGATGGACAAGACCCAACCGTAAGCTTAGAATTTGATCGTATCACTTAAATTTATCGTTATTATTTTCTTCATGTCAAGTATTTGTTCCTAAGACCATGAGATCATGCAACTCCCATATACCAGAGGAATACATTGTGTGCTATCAAACATCACTTTGTAACTGGGTGATAACAAAAGTCCTGTATAGCTATCTCCAAACGTGTCTATTGGCTTGGCGTGGATCAAGACTGGGATTTTAAGGAAGCTTGCACGCTATGTGACATGAAGAGGTATCTCTGGGCCATCTCAGTAATACAACATCACAAGAAGCTTGCAAGCGATGTGACTAATGAGTTAGTCGCAAGATCTTGTATTATGGAATGAGTAAAGATACTTGTCGGTAACGAGATTGAACTAGGTATGGAGATACCAACAATCGAATCTCGGGCAAGTAACATATCGATCAACAAAGGGAATTGCATATGGGATTGACTGAATCCTTGACATCGTGGTTCGATCGATAAAGACTATGTGGAATATGTTGGAACCACTATGGGCATCCATGTCCCGCTATTGGTTATTGGCCAGAGAGGTGTCGCTCTAATGTCTACATGATTCTCGAACCCGTAGGGTCCGCACGCTTAACGTTCGGTGATGCTAGAGTAATATTGGGATATGTATGTTGGTGATCGAATGTTATTTGGAGTCCCGGATGAGATCCTGAACATGATGAGGAGCTCCAAAATAGTCCGGAGGTAAAGATTCATATATGGCAAAGTTGTATTCGGGATCCGGAAAAGTTTTGGGTACTTCCGGCAGTGTATCAAGAGTGCCGGAAGGGTCCCGGGGGTCCACCGGCAGAGGTCCACCCACCCCGAAGGGCCACACCGTCTGAGAGGGAGGCGCATCAGCCCTTGGTGGGCTAGGCGCCCCTTCCCCCTAGGCCCATGCGGCTAGGGTTGGTGAGGAGGGGAAACTGTAAGGGGGCACACCCTTTACTTGGGGGGTACTCCTCCCCCTTGGGCCACCACCCCCTCCTTAGAGGAGGGGCTAAGGCCAGCGCCCCCTACCCCTTCCCCTATATATAATGGAGGAGAGGGAGGGAAGCCTCACCCCAAAATCTTTGGCACAGCCCTTCATCTCTCCTGCTGCTACATTTCTTCCTCTGATCGCATCTGCGGTAGTGCTTGGTGAAGCCGTGTCGGGTTTGCTCCACCACCACCGCCACCCCACCGTCGTGCTGCCGAAGATCCCATCTACTACTTCTCCCTCACTTTATCGATCGAGAAGGCGGAGAAGTCATCGATTCGCACATGTGTTGAACGCGAAGGTGTCGTCCGTTCGACGCTAGATTGGATCGGATTGCGATTGGATCGTGAAGAGTACGACTACATCAACCGCGGTGTAAACGCTTCCGCTTAATGGTCTACAAGGGTACGTAGACATACTCCCGCTCTTGTTGCTATGCATCTCTATAGATAGATCTTGGGTGTTCATAGGATTTTTTTTTTGTTTTCCATGCCTCGTTCCCCAACATTCGCATGCGGGCACCTAAGAAGAGCATGACGTGTCTATTCCTCTTCTACCCGGCATATAAGTATATAAAATAATCGCCATGTGAGTCCATATAAGGTATGTGTTTGCATTGTTGAATAGGGGGCCCCCCCTCCCCGAGCAAATTTCCATGTTTCATGCAAGTATGTGGACTTTCAGTGGTGCAGAGCATGTCCAAATGCGCTTCCAGACCGTGCGTGTACTGTCGAGGTACACACTCATCGCAACATTCCCTTGTTCCTTCATGATAACCTACAAGTCGAGCGGATAGGCAGTACAAACCGAGAAAAAATAGTGCTTGCCAGGCTGCCTGAATTCTTCCACAAGGTGCCTTAATGGTTTGATATTCAGAATCTCCGCAACATCCATAGGGAAGAAATGTTGCTATATGAGTTGAGTATTCCAGGAAGGCATAATCATCAGCCGTATGGAATCCATAACCCAACGCAGATGACAACGATGCCGTGTGGTAATCGACATATATGATGCACTGCAAGGGAGCCAGGGGTCAGGCCATGCCCGAATGCTAGCCTTGTATTCCATAGGCCAAATAACACCTTTCTGCAGGAGCTCAAAATCATGCTCGATCGCGTTCCAAGTCAAGGAAGCATTCCCTGTGAAGACTGTGTACGCGACTACGCGAGGAACCCGTTTGGGTAGTACTTTGCATGAAGCACCTACGCACATAAGTTGTTATGATATTGGGTTAGACGCCGGGCTTGTTGGGGGGGGGGGGGGGGGGGGGTAACAATGCTTGATTAAGGAGCCACGGATTCTTGAACCTCACTCCTCCCATCACCTTTGACTGGAGCATATTGTCCCAAGAGATTCTGTGAAAGTGTCATTTTCCTTTGTCCGTGCCCCACCAATAGTCTGTCATCATCTTTGTTAGGTTATCACAAAGCTCGCCTGGTAGTTTGAAAACACCCATCACGTACACTGGTAGTGTCTGCGCAACGGCCTTCAACATAATCTCCTTCCCATCTTGACAAAGGTAAATTTCAACCCCATTGAAGCATATGCGACGCCGAGAGCCCAAGATATTTAGCTTCAAAGTTGTTTGGGGGACATGTAACACCTCTTTCACGGTTTCACCCCTTCTTGCACAACGTAGGAGACGGAGAACCAAAGACGATAAGCAGTGCACCGCTGATTGGCTAGGGAATTTTTCTTCGAAAGTTAGTGATTTCATCCGAGATGATTGTAATATTGTGTTTAATTAATGCAATCAGTTTTTCCCCGCAAAAGTAAAAAAATCATGGCACGAACTAAACCCGGGAATACGCCGGGCTTGTAAAAGCCTGACCTACTATGCTCAAGTCCGAGCTCGGCCTGAAGCCTGAAATGCACTCTTTTCTCAAGGTCGAGCCCGGTCTAAAATCAAGCCCGTAGACCAAAAGCCCGACCCGAATGCTGGTTTCTAGTGTTCATACTTGTAAGCCCGACCCGAACCCAACCCGGAATCCTGAAAATAAGAAACCCGTGCCTGACCCGAACTACCTCCCGAGCCGGAAAATGAGGCCCAAGCCCAGCCCAAAGCCCAAATGTCAAGCCCGAAGCGCGTAGCCCTTTTTGGGAGGGGGGGGGGGGGGCGAATTGTCCACGCCCGGGTTTAGCGTGAACCATGCAATGTCTACATACTAAGCAGTCGTCAACATTTCATTTTCAATCCCGCGTCGTCTGCCGCATAATCAGTTAAGCATTTTGGATTGGACCAACCTCTCACAGGGCAAGAAGGCATCAACTCATGTGTTGGTGTGTTGACCTCGGATCACGAAATCAACATCAAGTTTTGACCCTGAAATTTGGCATGTTTGTACGGTTGTACCATCTCTCTACATGTATGTGTTTGCAAGAATTTTCTCATCCGAAGAAATAAATATGGTTTGGTGTCCACCTAAGAGAGGTCGGTATCGACACTACGACTGCATTTATTTGCGTGCAAGTAACCACTAACAGAAAAAATGGAGACGGATTCAATGATGGAGACGTCTTTGATCCACGTACTTGTGTTAGGTGCACAAGCAAGATTATAATCTGTGCTAGGTGGTTGTGTTCAGGTGCACGAAATGGATTTCCTCGATTTATTAATAATCTATTATGGGTCTCTTTCGTGACTGAACTAAGTAGCATAGACAATTCTTGATGACTGACCGACAATTGTTGATAACTGACTGAGCTTTCCCAGTACAAAGTACATCATATTTTTTATAGGGAAAGTATATGGTATTTCTAATTCGAAGATTGTTACGTCACCTCACGTGTGGAATAAGTGAAATACCCTTTGGTTCATGGTGTATATACACCTGATATGTAGTTATTTTTTTAAAATAAAGTAAAAAAACAAAAAGTTTAGAAGTTTTTCTAAATAAACTTGACTTTCTTTTGCACTAGTATATAAATTCTCACGAACAAAAAATCATTTTTGACTCCAGGGCAAAAAAAGGAAAACTTATTTGCTATTATAGGCCACTATTCACACTATTTTGATCGAATTTTTTGTTTTTTCGAAAAGAAGTCAACCAATTTTTTCCTTTGTGGATTTTTTTACAAGCACAATGAAAGGTCAAGTTTATTTTAAAAATATATTCAGATTTTCTTTCATTTAGTTACTATTTTTTCTGTATAGAGTGTATATACATCCATAGACCAAAGGTTCCTGTCCATGAAAATAATAACTTCAATGCATGCTGCTTTGTTTTTATTTCTTAGGATCATCAATAGCAGGAGTTTTGACGACTGTATTGTTAGATCAAGATAAAAACCAGAGCGATTAATACCCGAATAAAACTCAATCAAGTGTGCGGGAGTGTACGTGATTACCAAGTACTCTAATACTGATAACTTATTGTAATGACCATTTACTACACCAAATATAATCACAAAAGAAGCATAAATATGTAGCTCAGGACTGCTCAACTTTATTGATCAATGATCTTTTTGTGTATAGTTGGGGCCCCTTGCCACCTATATAAAGAGGCTTCTGAGAGGGCCTCTGAATAGACTACCTTATAGGGAACACCATCATGACTTACTTTATTGATTTCAAATAACACTTACATCATGTACGACAGAATTAAGGATAAATTCAGGGGTTCATCGACCCAATTACAAGAAAGCTTACTCTCAAAACTATATCTAGCATTTCTTAAAAACAACTGTATCTAGCAATCTCATGAGCAGTACAATTTTCTTCATGTAAAACGCTCTCTATCTCCACTATTAGATCCACATGATGCTTGAAATGAACGCCACTATCTCCACTATTAGACCCACACAATCTGCGTAGATATCCGCAACTTCTGTCCATCAAGAGTTTGTGCCTGTGCATGCATTTACAACTTTCAAAGAATCTGATTCTGAATAGACTGCCAATTTAGTTGCCCTGTAGATTGATCTAGACTAATAATCCAAACCTATTCTGTAGATAGATCTGGACTAATAATCCACATGCCACGACGCTCCATATTACAAATAGGTGTATGCCACGACGATCATGGATAGCCCCAGCGTGTGCCCCATCTTTTTTGTTTACTTGTAACCATTATTGGAAATGCAGATACTTGGTAGCGAGCAACTATATCATAAAAACTGTATCCCTTCCATCTATGATGCTTAATCCGCTAAACGATGGCATCTAATTTTCTAGCATGCTAAATGACTTCTCTCCACGGAACAAATTTACATCTCTTGGTTTCCAGCGAACAAATCACCTTGTCGGGCAAAACAAGTTTCATGTACATGTAAACTGGGTCTAGAAATAACATGCATGTCCAATCATTGCTGCTTTGTCATTAACGTCATGGAGCTCTTTATATCAGCAACGAGGGAAAGAAGCACCTCTGTATTCCATACATTAAACAATGAAAACAAGCATCACTAACACATTACATGAATCCGACAAGAAACATATCATGTCACGATTCAAAAGCAAATGAAAATTCACAGCTCACAACCATGCATGCATACGTATTACATGTCATTTATTCTATATACTAGGATTACATATTAACTTTCCATATGGCCAGATAAAAGCGAAAATTTAGTAGTTGTTATTCTCCCAGAACTGAGATTGGAGCCAGTGAATCAGATCCTTCTCCACCTGAAAAGCTGTGGCTAAAACATCATCTGAAATCGGTGGCTTTGATCCAAACACTGCATTGGCGATAGAAATAACCCCAGGGTTTTGGCTGCTGAGTGAGGACAGGGCAGCTGCTGGCTTGTCATGCGCCAGGTTCATTTGGAAGTGGATCATTGCTTTTGGGAATACGAATACATCACCCTTCTTAACTATCTTGGAGAAGAGTCTGTTTGGGTTGGATGTGACAAATCCAAGGTAGAGTGTCCCCTCAAGCACTGTGAGGAGCTCAGTGGCACGGGGGTGTATGTGCGGCGTGTTCACACCTAATGGCCCATAGTCGATGCGTGCCAACGAGATGCCGAGGGTGTTGAGGCCAGGGAAATTAATGACATTGATGTTGGTGACGTTGGACCTGACCTTGCTGCCCTTAGTATCCCTAGGCTGATCGAGCATGGCCGCGTTGAAGAAGTCTTCCGGGGTTGCAGTCATTGGGTCCTTGCAAGCAAATCCATTTACGCGTACTGCATGCATGCGTAGAGAAAGTGACATAAAGCTTAGAAAGTATGAAATGTGTATGGTTTGGAGAGCATGTAGTAATATTACTTCTAGAACTATTGTCAGCATATAGTAACCTTCAATGTGTGATTGACTGATGCTAGGCTATCACAACATTTACTACAACATCGCTAAAATTAAAGGCACACATCTATATGCGCACACAATACATGATGCATACCAGGCGCCTTCATGTCGGCGATGCAGAAGTCCTGAAGAGGGCTAGGATCGTAGGCAGTGGCCTGCCATGAGGCCGACGCGAGAAGGGCAGCCACGAGAAACAATGAGGAAGAGGAAGCCATTGTGAGTTGCTTTGCCAATGAAGGCATGGATGGGTGTGCTTAAATAGCCGCAGATTGACACAGCTGGCGCAAGCAACAGCGTGGTGATATGTATGAACCTGCATGTGAGCAAATAGAACAAGTCAAGTCCGAGAGGAACTTATCAACCAATCGCTATAGTCCCCGCTGGCTGCTAGAACTTAATTGAGGCCCAACTTCTTAAGTTTCCTTCTTTAAAAATGTACGTAATACATATCTGCTCCAGTAATTAACATGACACGTGAGCATGTGTTGACCGACATTTCTTGGACGTCACAGAATAGAAGAGGGATATAAAGATCAGTTCCTTCGTTGGTAGAAAGAGTGGCTTTTACGCAAAACACGACGTGTAAACGAGCCTTCTCTAATTCAAATAGTAGTGAGATCAGAAGAATTTTTTTGGACACGTGCGCCTAAATCCTGCACTACCTTTATCTTCACCTCCTCGGGCTACTACTGCCCTATTTTATTGAAAAGGAAAAGAAGCTACCCTTATAGGTATAGGTAAATCAATTTTTACTTGAATATTACTCCCTCTGTTTATTAATATAAGACGTTTTGACAGTTCAATTTAAACTGTCAAAATGTTTTATATTAATGAACAGAGGTAGTATAAACTTACAAAATGCTCGGATTAGATACTTGAAACTTTTATTTGTAAATTTTCTTGAAGGATATTTTTATACACATATACTCCGTACGTAATTTCCCTGCTAGGTGCTACACAGCTTAATTGAAGGAATCTTACGTAAGCACGTGCCTGGCCAGCTACTTATTTTGGACGAAACAGTTATGACCATGATGTGCCACCTAACAAAGGTGGATAGGGACAAGGTACACAAAAGTCACCATCATCGTACCCATTGGCCATTATCCACTTCACTTAATCGCCATATATACACTTAAAAATACTGCATAAAGGTACACAAAAGTCACCATCATCGTACCCATTGGCCATTATCCAGTTCACTTAATGACCATACATACACTTAAAAATACCGCATAAAGATTATCCAGATTGCTTAATGGCCATTGCATAAAGTTTCACGTATGGTAAAATGATACTGCCTTTGTTTCTGAATATAGGACGTCCAGGGTGTACCTATTATCCATAAACGTTGAGAGAGTATTTAGTTTTAAATTTAGGACAAAGTAAAGGATTGCTCTGCCGACGCCCCATACTGATTGGCATCATATTTTATTACTGCATTGCTCATCTTAGGTTATACTCCAAGACGAAGAGGAAAATAAAAGACATTAATGTTTATTTGCTAATTCACTTCTTCTCCACTACAATCCTCCGGACACAACGACGGCTCAGATTGAATTATATCATTTCATAAAAAAAGGGCAAGATCGCCTTTTACCCCCCGGTCCGACGTACGCGCGTCAGCCCCGCGGCACCAGCGGGCAGCCGGGTGACGTACAAGTACGGTGGGGGGGGGGTTACGCATCGTACCCGCGTCAGCCGGCGTGACGTGTCGTCCCCACGTCAGCCCGCGTCGCCCTGACCGCGGTCAAACCAGGCCCCGTCGCGCCGGTTCCAGATTCACCGTCGGTTCCCGAGGCCGCCGCCATTAATCCCGCCCGCATCGTTAGTTTGCGTCGCCCCAAGGCCGCGTCGTCAGTTCCCGTTGCATTAATGCCTGACACCGTCGCCTATTGACCGTCAGCCCGCCGTCTCCCGAGGCCCGTCGCCTCCCGAGGCGACGAGTTTACTCCGGGGGAGTAACGCCGCCCAACTGCCCCGCCGCCCACCATCCCCCCGGCAGGCTATATAAAGCCGGCTCCCTCCCCCGGCCCGTCGCCCAGAACGCGTCGCTCTCCTCTCCACTCCCCGTCGCCTCGCTGCTCCTCTCGCCCCGTCGTCCCGCCTCGCCTCCCCCCTCCCACGATGGCGACAGCTGTTCCGAAGGCGGAGACGGCCCGCCGAGCATCCGGCCGACGAGCCTTGACGGGCCGGCAACGAAGGAGCTCCACCGCTTCGCGCTGCTAGTGTCGCCGGGGTGCCGGCTCGCGGAGCCGTGGAAAATCGTCAAGGACGACTACGCGACGCTCGGGGACGGCGCGACGGAGGAGGAGCGTCGTACCCATCGCAACGGACGGTGCAACATCTACGACCAACACACGTTTTGGGACGGCAAGTCCTACGCCGACATGATCAACTAGTGCCGGCACGCATCGGCGGCTGCGGGCAACCCTGTCAACAACGGCAACAGCCAGCGCCGCCCGAGGCGTCAGGCACTAACCCCCAGCCCCCGTCGGTGGCCCCGCCGGAGTTCGAACTCCCGCCAGAGTAAGTCATCCTCCACGAGGACGGCGACCCTGACGATTCACCGGGGCTGCTCGTCGCCCTGCGTGTCTCTCAGGCGACGACGACGGCGGCCGCGGTGGCGACGAGGGAGGCGGCGGAGATCGCGGAGGCAATCCAAGTGGCAGCACAGGCGGCAGCGGCACAAGCGGTGAATCTGCAGTCCGTCGTCAAGGAACACGACGACAACGACGACGACGAGATCGACTGGGACAACATCGGCAACAAATCGGACGACAACGACGACACGGACGGGGACGACGCGGTGGAGGAGCCAAACCTCGTCAACCTTGACGAGTCTCATTAGATTCGTGACAAATCACGAAGTTTATTAGAAATTTTTAGTAATGTTTAATTAAATTTTGCTTTTAGTTATAAAAAAGTCGTGACAGGATTATTAGCCTTGGGTAGGCCAAAGCACCGGGGTTCTCTCCCCGCTTCAAGAAATAATCGTGTGGCCGGCTGCTTACGGCTGGCTGGTGCACAACCGGCAGACGCGTTGCCAGGTGGGTCGAGGCCGGCTGGTCGAGGAGGCGGTCCGGCCCTTGGCCGACTGAGCACGGCCGGCTGCCTTTGAGCCGGTTCCCCCGTTAACCTCTGGGCGGATAGGCACCCGTCCCGTCCCTCTGCGCGCCGGTACGGCGACACGACACGACAGCTACGACGGACGCCGATGTAGCCACAAGACGCACGGGCGCGCGTGGCTACAGTTCGCCCGTCCGGGCTGCTGACCTTGTTGACTGTGACCGGGCGGGGGAACAGTGTCGGCACGCCCTCGCCAACTTGATTGCCTGCTCCGGCATGGCTACAGTGCAGCCGGTCATACCGGAGACTTCAGCCGGCTGGCACTAGAAGACGCCAGCTGCGCGACCCGTGCCGTAGCAGGTGGGCGGGGGGTAATTGCGGAGCCGGCTGGCGGGCCCCAGCAGGCGATGGGACCGCTCAGCCGGTGGACCCTACGGGCGGCGAGATGGCTCGAGGGGCGGGACCCCCTAGTCAGCCGGAGAGGGTGCCAGCCGGGCCCCTCACTTATGTACCCCATGAATATTGTAAGCCGGGGGTTGGCCTATAAAACCCCCCGAGCCCCCCATGCAACAGGGACGACAAGTCTCACACACAAACTTACGGGACACTTCCCACACACTCACACCTTCATAGTTGAGGAAGGCGAGCCGGCTGCTCCCTCTTCCTCCTCTAGACACTACTCCAGGAGCAACCTTGTAAACATACCCATCCATCAACTAGACCAAGCAGGACTAGGGGTGTTACCTCCCACGGAGGGCCCTGAACCTGGGTACATCGTGTGTCACCACCGCTTGTACCTAATCTCACACCTGGAGCCCGTCGACGTCCTCTGGCCCCTGACAACCTTCGATAAGCCTACCCATGGCATCTGTCGTGAGAAAACGATGACAGTTGGCACCCACCGTGGGGCCGTACGCAGTGCCGGCCGGATTCATGCTCCGGGCGGGACCCCTCGCCATTCCCCGCCGTCGGCGCATGCCCAGGCGAAACCGCGGGCTCGTGGGGCTTGCTCCGGCAGGCCCTGTGGGCAGCTCCGTCGACCTCACGCTCGACATCAACGCGCTCACCAAGCGCTTCGGCAGGCTAAGCCTTGCCGAAGCTTCGGTCGCCGATGAGTACCCTAGCCAGGTGTTCGTCTACGACAATCCACCCACAGCTGTGGGTGCACTCGCTGTGACCCAGTCCAGTGGCTCCCACGATTCCGTGGGAACAATGGCCATCATCTCCTCCACCTCCTCTGGACGTGTGCGGGCTGAGGCCGATGCCGCCGCGGCCAGTGTCGGCACCTCCGACCCGCTCGGTGCGGCCCTCTGGGGCTTGAGCACTCCTATTGCCCCGACGGCAAACCCCGACGCCGCCATGGCAAAGCTCGAGGCGGCTCGCCGTCTCCTGTTCGAGGATGCCAGCAGCCTTGTGGCCACACGGCGTCGCATGGAGGCCGCTCAGCGGGAATACGTTTCCTCCTACGGTCTCTCCGGCCGGCACTGAGCCCAGCCGGCGTGGGGTTGTGCATGATCGCGGTCGCATGGTCGCCAAAATCTTGGGCGGCAACATGCCCGTCTACAATACCCCCGCAGCCAACCCACGGGCCGTCAATGTAGCCTACGAGGATTTGGCTACCTTGGATGGCGAAGAACGTGTCGCCCGCGAGGGTCACATCAAGGACCTCATCGACGCCGCCGATGCGTAGCAACACCTGCTCGCGGCAGGCGGTGCCGCCTCCGAAGGCCCCTAGCTCGAGCGCGAGGGCACGGGGGCTGCTGGCTGTCAGCCGGCTCAGCACTCCTGCTCCCCTCGCGTCTCCGGCCGCCGGGTCGGGGCAAGCAACCCCCGGCCCTCTCAACTACCGGGGAACAAGCAGCCGGCTGTACACAGCTGGCGCACCAACGACCCACCTTGCAGCGGCCGCCACCGTGGGCATACGCCACCCCCACGACGCCAGCCGGAACGGTCGATTCCGCCCATCATCCGCCCTGAGCTCTCGGCCTGGCTCAGACCACGTGTCCCCCATAGCGAGAATGATGCCCGCCTCCGCATCGACCGGCTCGCATAGTCGGCCCTCCTCGAGGAGGAGGGCTCGATTGGCCCAGCCTGTTTCGGCCCTCGGATCCGCAACGAGCCGTTCCCGATAGGCTTCACGCTCCCTCGAGACACCCCAAAGTACAACGGGGCCGCCAAGCCCGAAGACTGGCTGATCAACTACACCACAGTGGTCGGCATCACCAGGGGGAACAAACGCGTAGCCGTTCGCTATGCTCCCCTCATGTTGATTGGCTTGGCCCGCACCTAGCTCAACAGCCTGGCAGCCGGCAGCATCAACACCTGGACATACTTCGAGGAATCTCTTGTCCGCAACTTCACCGGCACCTACAAGCGGCCAGGCCGCCCCGATGAACTAGCCATGTGCGTTCAGGGGCTGGACGAGTCCCTCCGCGACTACCTCACCCAGTGGACCGAGCTCCGCAACTCCTGCGAGGGGGTGCACGAGTTGCAAGCCATACAGTACTTCATCGAAGGTTGTCGTGATGGCACCCCTCTCAAGCACAAGCTTCTATGCTCCAAGACAGCTACGCTCATTGAGCTCATGACCAAGGTGGACAAGTACGCCACGACCGACTCCGCCATTCGGGTCAAGACGACCCCGCCCGCCAAGGCAACGCCAACATCGACGGCATCCCGACCGACTACCGACAACCGGCAACCGCAGAACAACAAGCACAAGAATGACCAGCCGGACTCCCTCTATGGGAGCCGGCAGGTCGCACCATCGAGGAACAATAGCCGTCTGCCTTGTCTTCCAGCCAGCGCAAGCGCACTGGCAAGGCTACCTGGCAGCCCAAGCTCACCTTCGAGCAGATGCTCGACCTCCCGTGCAAGAACCACTATAGGGCCAAGCCCTCCATGGACACGCTCCGGCAGTGCAGCTTCTCATAGCGATTGGCCCAGGGGGACGACCTTCCAGCTCCTCCAGCGCGGTCTGCCCGTGCGCCGGAAACAGCCCCAGCTGCCGCCCAGGCGCCGGCTCCGGCTCCATCCCAAAACGACGGTCGCCAACACGACTAGTTCCCCAACCAGGATGGCTGCAACATCGTCTTCACCAGTGAAGAGACGAGCAAACATGCTCAATGTCGGCTCCACCGTGAGGTGAATGCCACCATGCCGGTAACTCCCTAGTTCATGCACTGGTCGGAGATGCCGGTCACCTGAAGCCGGGCAGATCACCCGGCTATAATGCCGAGTCCCGGTAGCTACGCTCTGGTCCTCGACCCCACCATCGCGAGCGAGAAGAGCACCTGCCGCTTCTCACGAGTGCTGATAGATGGTGGCAGCAGCATCAACATCCTTTACCTCGACACAATGCGCAAGCTGGGGCTAAAACCAGAAGACCTGCAGGCGAGCCGAACGGTTTTCCATGGCATCGTGCCTAGGAAGTCCTGCTCTCTTGTCGGCAAGATCATGCTTGACTTCCTCTTCGGCGGCCCCGGCCACTTCTGCCGTGAGCCGGTGCTGTTTGAGGTAGTGGACCTCGCGAGTCCCTACCACATGCTGTTGGGCCGGTCGACTCTCGTCAAGTTCATGGCGGTCCCCCGTTACGCCTACCTCAAGCTCAAAATGTCGGTCCCCAAGGGAATCATCACCATCACAGGGGCTTACAGGATGTCGCTCGAGTGTGCTCGAGACGGCCGTCGGCTGGCCGAGGCTCTGGAGATAGCCGAGGAAAAGTGGCAGCTCGACCGGCTCATGGCCCTTGCTGCCAGCCAGTGGGCCGTGCCGGCTCCTCCCTCGCAGTTCGTCAGCGAGGCCTCCTTCCAGCCCTCCAAGGACACCAAGCAAATCCCGCTCGATCCGGCCAAGCCCGCTCAGTGCGTCACCATCATCTCCCACCTTGACAGCAAATAGGAAGGCGAGCACGTCGACTTCCTCCGTGAGAATCGGGACATCTTCGCATGGTCCCCCAAGGACATGCCAGGTGTTCCAAGGAAGTTCGCCGAGCACAAACTACACGTCCAGATGGACGTCAAGCCGGTCAAGCAACCCCTTCGTCGTTTCTCTGAGGAGAAAGCGGCGTACTATAGGAGAAGAGATCGCCCGACTGCTCGCAGCCGGCTTCATCATGGAACTTTTCCACCCAGATTGGCTGGCCAACCCAGTCCTGGTGCTGAAGAAGAACAAGACCTGGCGCATGTGCATCACCTACACCAGCCTGAACAAGGCATGCCCCAAGGACCCATTTGCCTTACCGCGGATCGATCAAGTCATTGACTCCACGGCCGGCTGTGACTTGATGTCCTTCCTAGACGCCTACTTCGACTACCACCAGATCAAGCTGGATCCAGAGGACCGTCTCAAGACCTCCTTCATCACGCCCTTCGGGGCCTACTGCTATATCACCATGTCCTTCGGCCTAAAGAAAGCGCCACCTTCCAGTGGTGCATGCCGAAGTGCCTCCTACCTCAGATAGGCAGGAACGTCCACGTCTATGTCGACGACATCGTCGTCAAAACCAAGAAGCACTTCAGCCTCCTCGACGATCTCCAGGAGACCTTCGCCAACCTGCGCGAGTACAAGATCAAGCTCAATCCGGAGAAGTGTGTCTTGAGCGTCCTAGCCGGCCAGCTCCTGGGTTTCTTCGTGTCCGCCCTCGGCATCGAAGCTAACCCAGAGAAGATCAGCACGATCGAGCGCATGCCAAGGCCGACGCGGCTCCGCGACGTCCAGAAGTTCACCGACTGCCTCACCTCGCTCAGCCAGTTCATCAGCCGGCTGGGGGAGAAAGCCTTTCGCCTCTATGGGCTCCTTCCCAAGACGGCTCTGGTCGAGCCGGGTCACACCAAGAAGTCGGGCATGTTCGATTGGCCCGACAAGGCGGACGAGGCCTTCCGCGGCCTCGAGAAAGCTCTCACCCGCGCGCCCATCCTGGCCACGCCGGCTGAGAAGGAACCCTTGCTCGCCTACATCACGCGACCACTCACATCATTAGCGTCGTCTTGGTGGTCGAGCGGCCGGAGGAGGGCAAATCCCTGCCGGTCCAGCGCCCCGTCTACTACCTCAGCGAGGTCCTCTCCGCCTCCAAGCAGAACTACCCCCACTACCAGAAGATGTGCTATGGCACATACTTCGTCGCCAAGAAGGTCAAGCAGTACTTCCAGGAGCACACCATCACCGTGGTAAGAACGGCCCCGCTCGGCGAGATCATGAGCGGCCGGGACTCCACTAGACGGATCGCCAAATGGGTCATCGCCCTCGCCGACCACGAGATCCGGTACGAACCTCGTACCGCCACCAAGTCGCAGGCGATGGCCGACTTCCTCGTCGATTGGGCGGAGACCGAGTTCGTCCCGCCTCACCCAGACTCCACGCATTGGCGCATGCATTTCGACGGCTCAAAAATGAGGACCGGCCTAGGTGTCGGCATAGTCCTCTCCTCCCCAAAAGGTGGCCAGCTCAAGTACGTCCTCTAGATCCACTTCGCTGCCTCCAACAACGTGACCGAATACGAGGCCATCGTCCATGGCCTCCGGCTCGCCAAGGAGATCGGCATCAGGCGCATCCTATGCTTCGGCAATTCTGACCTTCAGGCGCATCAAGGTCTCTAGCGAATGGGATGCCAGGTATGCCAACATGGCTAGCTACCGCTTCCTCGTACAGCAACTCACCGGCTCTTTCGAGGGCTGTGAGTTCCACCACGTCCCACGAGCGGACAACGAGGCGGCCGGCACGCTGGCAAAGATCGGCTCCACCCGGCAGGCCATTCCAGCTGGCATCTCCCTCGAGCGGCTTCTCAAACCATCAATCAAGCCTTCCCCAGAATCGGAATCCATCTTCATGTTGGCAGACGCTGCCGGCCCATCCGCAGCTCTGGCTGCCCCCTCGGCATCTTCACCACCAGCTCCATCAACCTCGGCTGTCTTGCCAGCACCAGATGAGCCGGTTGCATTCGAGGCAGCCGGATCCAACACCGCAGCTGTCATGATGACGGCCGATGCCTCACCGGTCGTCCCCGACCCGAGGGTTGGCGAGCCGGTCCCGGGGACTGACCACCCAGGCCCGGGGGCTCCCGAACCGGTCCCCGTCTTGGCTCCCTCATGGGCCCAGCCATCCTGGCGTTCCTTCTGCATGGCGAGCTCCCCCCGGACGAGGCCATGGCAAGGAAAATTCAGTGTCGGGATTCGGCCTATAGCATCATCAATCACGAGCTCGTCCACCGTAGCACCATCGGCGTTTTCCAATGGTTTGTCGAGCCAGAAAGGGGTCTAGAGATCCTCCTCGACATCCACCAGGGCGAGTGCGGGCACCACACCACCTCCAGGACCCCTGGTGGCCAAGGCTTTTCCCCACGGTTTCTACTGGCCGACCTGTCACGCCCAAGATGCGCGCCTATCCATTTTAAGGCACGAGGGCCTCGCGAGGGATATATGTGCATCTTGTCGTTAGCAAGAATAGTATCATCACAACATACAATACTGAAAGAGATGAGTATACAAGATTGGCTTACACTCGCCACATGCTAACTTACAAGATCACTCAAGTTCATATCATCAAGTTGAACACAGGGTCCGGCTATGGACGAAATCAAACGATAAAACAGCTGCAAATGATACTATCAAGCTATCCCAAAGATCACGACCAGGTCCTCTACTCATCCGGATACGTCACGTACATCCTGCCCCTTTCCTCATCATATTCCCACTGGAGCTGGGTAAGATCATCCTGCACGTACTCACCTAAACCTACACCTGGAGTGTTGTAGTAAACTGTGAGCCATAAGGACTCAGCTATCATGTGCCCGGGTACCGAGACTATTCAAACTTAAAGGTTGGGATGGGGAAAGTGTTTAGTTTGCAGCAGCACTAAGCATTTATGGTGGCTAACTTACGCACATGAAAATAAATATGAGTGGCCTACGATGAACGATCAAATCTAGTATGATCTCTATGAGATCCTGAACACTTACTTACGTCAATCATAACCCCACCGTGTTCTCTCTCGGATCGTGTTCACGAGCAGAGACGATCACGGTTACCCACACAGTTGGTGTATTTTATTTAGAGTTTACTTCAAGTTAACTATAACCGAGTGTTAAACAAATACCCAAGTTGCCACATAACCGCGGGCACGGCTTTCCGAAAGATTTAACCCTATAGGGGTGCTCCAACTAATCCATCACAAATTAACCCGCAGGAATAGCCTCGACCACGGATCTCGTGATCGTCATAGGTAATTCCAAAGGAATTCCAACACCTCGAGTAAACCCGAAGAAAGTCATACTCCACACGCAAGACACTCGATAAAGGTAAAACAAATCCAGCAAGACCTCCCGACGTGTCGACGAACCCGATAAGAGTCGCGTATCTCGTTCTCACGACACGAACGGATGAGCACAACAGATGAGCACAACATACAATGGCCTGATAGAAATCTCCCGAGTTGCCCCGGGTTGGCCCCGCACACGACTCTAGTTTGCACCAGCACTCATGAGGAGCACTGGCCCAGGGGTTGATTAAATTATCCACGGGTTTGAGAGGCCCTATGCAAGTTTTATTAAGTTGTAAGCAAATGTAGTACCAATGTTGGGTCTTGCCAGACAAGTTTTAATCTCAACCGAATGAACAAGGGGGTCCCCATAACAACCCCGAGCATGTTAGGAGCGCAAAATATGGAAAACATAACACCGGTAACCAGGAACTAATGGCGGTAACAGCGGAACAAATCACTCAGCAAAAGGCCAAGCCTTCCACCAATACCAAGATATATATACGTGCATTAAATTAAATAACAGAAAATATTGTGATATCCAAATCCATGTTATCACATGGGACAACCTGCACCTGCAACTAAGAACGCTATACGAGGGGCTGAGCAGCGGTAACTTAGCCAATCAAAGGTTTGCTAGGATGTGGAGGTTAGAGGCTGTCATGGCAAATAGGAGGCTGATATAAAGTGGTAGGTAGCGCAATTGTAACGATAAGAGTGAGAAACTAGCAATCAAAAATAGTATCGGGATCCGGGTACGATCATCTTACCTGTTGGTTCTTCAGTGGAACAAGTAGCGGGATCCTCGTAGTGGTACTCTCCTGGGTCCTCGTACTCAGAATCAACACTCGCGTCTATCCAAGAGAAACAGCAACAATAAACATCCAACTAAGGTGCAATGCACAACCAAGATGATGCATGCTTCATTTATGAAGAATTAACATGGCAACCCAAAACTAGTCATGTTTCACATGCAAAGTTTGTTCATTAATGAATCTGGACAGAAGCTCAGGTTAAGTTATTTAAACATGCATGCTCATGGAAAATATGGATGCATCATGCAAAATCGATAGAAATGCATATAAATAACGCAAGAAACGGAGTTACGGTTCTCTCGATACGCTCACGACAAGGTATGGAGGCAAAATCACAAGACCACCAAGCCATGGGCCAATTCTTGGCATTCCAAGGTAGCCACTGGATAGGTGATGAAAAACCAACCACAATAGCCTCAAGAATCAATCAATTCCATGGAGCATAGCTCCCACAAGCCACAAAAGAATAAAACCCACAACCTGCGACAAAACAGCAACATAGCAGCTTACTCAGCGCACAACTTGAGCTACAGGAACCCTACAGCCTCAACCAAGATATTGACAGATCTAAACAACACACACATCAACTTATCCAACTACACAATCAGCAAAGGTGGTACACATCAATAAGCATGAAGCAATCAAGTTGACATGATGAAACAGTTTTCGGGGACTTGGTGAAAATTCCAGTCTTCTGGAATCTAAGAATATAAAGTAGCAAGTTGACAGCATTGGTTAAATATGCTAGAGAGCTCCTATTGACATGAAAATTAACAGGATGGTAGAAGGCAATATCTACTACAAATAACTAACTGTGAGCATGAGTAAATTCCAAACACATCACTAGATACAACCCGCTCTTCATGGCATAAAAAATATCAGCAGATTCTCAGACTTAGTCATTTTTAGCATGCTGAAACAGAAACATTAAGTAGGCAACTTAACAGCATGTTCCCCACTTATATGGGTGATTATCATATTAAACAAAAATACCATGGCATACTAGATACAAAACATTAGCACTTCCTAGTTGGCACATGTCCCAAAGCAAGCATGGATTAAATCATGGAAAAATGACAAAATGGCATCTCAGCTAAAATGACAGTTTATGAACTTGCTCAAAAGTGAAATCTGAGAGTTCCAATGAGTTCATTGGCTCTTCCAACCCCAAAACCATGGGTCACACTCATATGTCCATGTGAAACATCAAGGCAACAAACAACCAACAACCTACCCCCTTCTAATCATGGCATAACTACTCTAGATAAAAGATGCAACTAAATGGCATGTGCATGTTAGCAACTTAGATAAGCAACTTAGATGGGTATGGAAATGGGATGACAAATCATACATGACAAGCATATATCAACAAAGAGGGTATGTCAAGTGGTAGAACCCACTAGTCCCCTACACACACAAGTGCACAAGGCACTTTACTCAACACACATACATCCACAAGCACAAGTGCATTCTCATGCACCACACACATACATCAACACATGCAAGTGCACCACACACCCACATGTACAAACTCATATGCACTTACACATGCATATGTATGCACCACACCATCTGGCACATACACACAAGCACATACAAACATGCATAAATGCATGAACACATGCCCCTACACCTACACACCCCACACAAGTGTGTATGCAAATCTTACACACACATACCAATACTCACACACACATAACATACATATACATACATGGTGCACCACACACCCATATGTATGTATGTGCAAAAGAACACACACTACCACATATATTACACATACACACACACTCATGAACATACACATAAGTACACACTCATATATGCATGAGCACACACATATGCACATGCATATGTGAATGCTCACATGCACATACACAAGCCACCTACCCTACAGATGCACACATATTTGTGTATGCATAGCATACACACACACTACACATAATCAGCAAGGAAACAAACAAGCATGTGGCAAAATAAGAATAAAAACAAAAGAAAACAAAAGAAAAAGAAAAAGAAAAACAAAGGGGAGGGGTTCGGATTCGAACCCGATACCTCCTGGTCTCCTCCCGCTTACGCTGCCACTCTGCTATCACCGCGGCACTCGACAGAGAGGGGGGCTTATACCACATATACACGCACCCACACTAGATGCCTGACGAAACTGAAGATGCACCCCGAACAGAGCAACGACGGCTGCGAACTCCGGTGACTACACGCGCTATAGGGCATCTGCGGCGAGGGAAAGATGCTGCGGGGGCTGTGGGATCTACGGGGTTTCCGTTCCCCTACTCGTCTTGCGACGAGGAGGACGGGGGCAAGCTCAAGGCTTCGCCTTTCCAGCCGGCGGTGACGATCACCACGACGACGATGCTACGAGCTACGGCGAGGAGAGGGGACAGCGGGGACCGGCTGCTCACCGAGGGGAAGCTCGGCGATGCGGGGACACGGGCGATGATGAGAAGAAGAGGAAGAAGGTGCCGGCGACACGCAACACCCTTGCGGTCGACGGGGACGGCGGAGCGGCGCCGCGGGAAGGTGCTCCTCACCCCCCTAGCGCTCGAGATGGAACGCGGACGCCACCGGGATGGCGCACGCCATCCTGACGGTGACGGACACCAGCGGAGGAGACGTCGGCGACGAGCCCGTCGATCTCTGCTCTCTCTGAACCCACTTACCTCTCTGAACCCGAGAAGAAATAAGAAGCAAGAGGGAGAGGAAGGAGGAGGAAGAAGGGGAAGAGCGGCGGCGGCAAGGGAGAAGGAACCCTAGGGATCCGCGTGCTTAAATAGGAGGGGAAGGTCGGCCTCGACGTTCGTGAGCTCCTCTCACGGTGTCGACGGTGCGCTCTCTCTGCTCTCTCATGCGTTTCCTGACGGAGGAGGGGGACGGGGCAGGTGAGCGTTACGCGTGTGGGCTGGGCCGGGGAAGGCCCAGTGCCCACACTTCTCTCCCTCTCTCAGGAAAGAAACAGGAAAGGTTTTCATTTATAAAACCAGCCACTCAAAAATAAATCCCCAGAGGAAAAGAAAAGGTTTTAGAGAAAAACAAAAATATTTTGGTGAAAGAAATAAAGAGCCCTATTTAATAAAAATATATTGTTGATTTATTGAGAAAGTAATTATTAATATTATAAAATGGCAGCTACTATTATTTAAACCCCCCATTACATAAAAATTCAAAATAGCAAAAGGTCAACACTCACATGTTTAAAACAAAATAAGCTAGCACTTCAACATCTTTAAAACATTTTAATAAGGCAATTAATTCTGTTGTGAAATAATATGGGAAGAAAGGCATTATGGTGAGGTTTAATTGATGAAAAGAAAGGAGGGGGAAGAAGGAGGAGTTGCACACATGAATTCCACCACACTCAAACACCTCACACACACACCACTCACCACCATCACATAAAACCAAGACACATGAAAAACCACATGGCAAGAAGAATGAAATGATGCATGAATGCACAATAACACATGGGAGAGAAGTTGCAAAACATGACATATCTCAAGTCACAAGATTCATACAATGGGGTTACATGCCCTAAAAGGAAGGGACGGCACTTGGGCTGTCACAACTCTCCCACACTACATGAGGATCTCGACCCGAGATCTAGGAACGAAAGAAATCCGAAAATTCGGAACGGAGAAGGTCCTCGCGTTCCCAAGTAGTTTCTTTGTCGGAATGATGAGACCACTTCACCTTGAGGAATTTGATAGACTTGTTGCGAGTCTTACGCTTAGTTTCTTCAAGAATAGCAACTCGATGCTCACGATAAGAGAGATCTTCTTGGAGATCGATGTCTTGGAGTTCAATGGTTCGCTCAGGAGTCTTGAAGCATTTCCGGAGCTGAGAAATATGGAAGACATCGTGCACGTTCGCGAAATTTGGAGGAAGCTCTAGTTGATATGCAAGACCACCTCTCTTGCCAACAACTTTGAAAGGACCAACAAAACGAGGAGCTAGCTTCCCTTTTATTCCAAACCGCTGAGTGCCCTTCATGGGAGAGACTCTGAGATAGACTAGATCATCAACTTGGAAAGAAACATCCCGATGTTTGTTATCGTAATAACTCTTCTGTCGGGACTAAGCTGCTTTGAGGTTCTCACAAATGACATGGCACATTTCTTCTGCTTTAGTGATCATGTCATTGCCCAATATCTGACGCTCGCCGGTTTCAGACCAGTTAAGCGGGGTACGACACTTTCTGCCGTAGAGAATCTCGAAAGGGGCCTTGCCTGAACTAGCTTGAAAGCTATTGTTGTATGAGAATTCAGCATATGGAAGGCAGTCTTCCCACTTCAGGCCGAACGAAATCACACAGGCTCTGAGCATATCTTCAAGGATCTGATTGACTCTCTCAACTTGACCACTTGTCTGTGGATGGAACGCAGTGCTGAAACGGATCTTGGTACCCATAGCATTCTGGAAGGACTCCCAAAACATGGAAGTGAAGAGGCTTCCACGGTCAGAAGATATGAGCTGAGGAATACCATGCAAAGACACTATCCTTGACGTATACAACTCTGCAAGCTGAGCTGCCGAGATAGATTCTTTGACTGGCAGGAAATGAGCAACTTTTGACAGCTTGTCGATAACCACAAAGATGGCATCGTTGCCTCTCTTGGACTTGGGAAACCCAGTTACGAAATCCATCTACACATGATCGAATTTCCACTCTGGGATAGGCAAAGGCTGAAGAAGACCTGCTGGACGTTGATGTTCCGCCTTCACTCTGTGACAAACATCACACTCGTTCACGAACTGAGCAATTTCACATTTCATGCGAGTCCACCAGAAGGTTTGCTTGAGATCCTGATACGTCTTTGAACTGCCTGGATGAATGGATAGAAGAGAATTATGTGCTTCGTCCATGATAACCTTTTTGAGATCACCTTTTGGAACCAAAAGATGGTCCTCAAAGAACAAGGTATCTTTGTCATCAACTCAAGAGCACTTATACTTCGGAATGCTCTTGGCCACACATTTCTTCACTTTCTTCACCATAGCGTCAAGAAGCTGCGCTTGGCGAACCTGATCTTCCAGAGTCGGAGAGACTTGAAGATTGGCAAGAAATCCTTGCGGAATCATCTGAAGGTTGAGCTTGCGAAAGGCTTCACAAAGCTCGGGTTGAAGAGGCTTCAAGATGAGATTATTGCAGTACGCCTTACGGCTGAGCGCGTCTGCAATGACATTTGCTTTCCTAGGAGTATAATCAATGCTTGGGTTGAAGTCTTCAAGAATTTCCACCCAACGAGATTGCCGAAGATTGAGATTGGGTTGAGTGAAAATGTACTTCAAGCTCTTGTGATCGGTGTACACCTCAACTGGTCTACCCAACAACAAATGCCTCCAAGTCATTAGAGCATGCACAACTGCCGCCAACTCAAGATCATGAGTGGGGTAGTTCTTCTCGGCAGGCTTCAACTGACGCGGGGTATAAGCAACAATCTTCTTGTCTTGCATGAGAACACCACCAAGGCCATGGAGAGAAGCATCACAGAAAACTTGGAAAGGCTTGGATTGCTCAGGAGGAACAAGAACTGGAGCTGAAGTCCGTCTCTGCTTGAGCGTATTGAACGCCACATCACACTCACGAGACCAAACATACTTGACACTCTTCTGCAGGAGATTGGACAGAGGCTTGGCAATTTGATAGAAGTTCTCCACGAACCTTCTGCTATAACTGGCAAGCTCGAGGAAGCTCCGAAGCTGCTTCACATTTTGAGGAGGCTCCCACTTCAAGATTGCCTCAACTTTCTCAGGGTGCACTTTAATCCCCGCGGCAGAGATGACATGCCCAAGGTACACCACTTCATTGAGCCAGAACTCACACTTGGAAAACTTGGCATAGAACCGATGTTCCCTTAACTTGTCAAGCACAAGGCAGAGATGCTCTGCATGATCTTCTTCTGTCTCCGAGAACACAAGGATATCATCCAGATAGACCAAGACGAATTCATTCATGAAAGGAGAGAAAATGAAATTCATCATTCTTGAAAAGGTTGGAGGAGCATTAGCAGGACCAAACGACATGACGGTGTACTCATAAGAGCCAAAACTCGTCCTTAAAGCGGTCTTAGGAATGTCTTCTTCGCGAATGCGAATCTAATGATAACCCATGCGAAGATCAAGCTTTGAGAAAACCTTGGCACCTTTCAGTTGTTCAAACAACTCATTAATGTTTGGGAGTGGGTATTTGTTTCTGATTGTCTTCTTGTTCAATGGATGGTAGTCGACATAAAGACGATCCGTGCCATCTTTCTTCTTGACAAACAAAACACCACAACCCCATGGACAAGAACTAGGTCTGATCAGACCCAGACGTTCTTGCTCATCCAGCTGCTTCTTCAACTCTTTCAGCTCTTCGAGGCCAAGTTTATACGGGCGCTTGCAGACCGGTTCAGTTCCGGGCTCAATATCAATCACGAACTCAACTGGCCGGTGCGGAGGCATTCCTGGCAACTCTTCTCGAAAGACATCTTCATACTCATTCACCGTCGGAATTTGAGAAATTGCCGAGATTTCACCTTTCTCATTAAGAGCAAAGAGACGAATTGTGTCATCGCGAGCCACGAATATAATCACATCTTCTGAAGGATGAGTCAGCTTGACTTCTTTTGCTTTGCAATCAATATGAGCCTTATTCATAGTCAGGAAGTCCATGCCCAGAATGAGATCAATATCGGAATTGCCGAGAACAATTGGAGAGGCCAGAAAAGAATAATTGCCCATCTTGATAGAAACATCCGGAACAATGCGATTGGAATTCAACATCTTACCGGGCGACACCACAGACAAGGACTTAGGAAAATCTTGATAATGAAACTCATTCTTGACAAAGAAAGGGCGAGACATGAAACAATGCGATGCACCAGAATCAAATAACACTTTTGCAGGAAAATCATTAACTGAGAGATTACCCATAATCACATCATTGGACTGCTCTGCTTCAGCTGCATTCACCATATTCACTCTTGCGGTCTTGGGATTATGCTTCACCATAGCATTGCTTGGAGGCTTGACAGGAGGAGGAGGCGGAAGACGCCGCTGGTTGCACTTGTTTGCATAGTGACCCTTCTAGCCACACTTGAGACAAGTCACCTCAGAAAGCGGACGAACATTGCCTGGAGGAGGAACAAGAACAACCTTGGACGCCTGGGGTCTCTGCTGGAATCCTGGGTTGGGTGGTTGGGAAGAACCACGACCATCAAATTGCTTCTGCTGTTGAGGAGGACGAAACGGAAGAGGATTTGGCGCCCAATGCTTCTGCTGCTTTGGAACCATCTGAGAACCGGAAGAAGAAGAAGAAGAATCCCTTGAACGCTTCTTGGAGTTCTCCAACTTTTGCTGAGCTGCTTCAACCTTCAAAGCCATGTTGTAAAATTGATCAAACTCATGAGGCTCTTGAAGAACTAGGCCTGGCAGAAGCTCATCCTTGAGACCACCTCTGAACTGATATATCATAGCCTTGTCATGTGGAACATCTTGCTTGGCATAACAGGCTAGATTCTAGAACTCGACGTTGTACTGGTAGACAGACTTGCTACCCTGCTTCAGGTGCCTGAACTTCTCACGCATCTCCTCGACAAAGCTTGTCGGAATGTAATGAGCCCTGAAGTCACGACGGAAATCGTCCCAAGTAACAACACGATCGCCCCTGGAATCCTTGTACTGCTGCCACCAATCAGTTGCATGACCCTTGAGCTGGAACGATGCAAATCTGACAAAGTCCTCTAGCCTGACATTGCTGCACTCGAAATTCTTACTCATATCACGAAGCCAATCATCAGCATCAAAAGTCTGCTCACAACAGGTGAAAGACTTGTGCTGGTTGGCAAGGAACTGATTGAGCGTCACAAACTGAGGTTGATTCTAAAAATTCCCTTGAAAACCTTGCTGACCCTGCTCCCTTTCTTGCAACAGTCTGAGCAACATCTGAGTGTTCGCATTGGTTGCGGCCATCACAGCTTGCCAAGCTTCTAGAGGAGGAAGCGGAGGAGGCGGTGGTGGGGGCGGGGGTGGAACATCAGTCTGCTCCTCACCACGACCCGGATTGTTGCGAGTTGGTGGAGCCATCCTGAAGATGGACAAAATGCATCAGCACAGCATGATAAGATGAATTCAAAGCTGAATCAAATGCTTGAAAGAAATTGAACAAAAAGAAGACAGCCATCCTACTAAAAATTAGTAAGAATGCTTCTTGGTTCATGATAACATCATCAGATATAATAAGCCACTTGCAATAACATAGAAGTATTGAGCTAAGCGCTCAGAACAAATGTACATGCCCATATACATCTGAAGAAGATGATCCTAGATGACTACAAGATTTCCCACCTATGAACTTCCGAAAACTTTTTGGTTATGCAATCCGGTGTGGTGGATACAAGGAGGAAATATCTCACACAACTAACAATCCTACACCCCAACTGTATCCATCCTTCAACACATAACCAGAGGCTTTCGCAAACTCATCTAATCTCGAATCCTCGAACTCACAACGATACTAAACCATGGTGGTACCCCGGACGCCTCCCAAGTACTGGGTGACTCCGACCTTATCTCACCACGATAAGTATTGAAGTAATTTCGAACACTATCCGTCCTGAGATATCAAGGAAGTTGAATGATAATGATGTGCCAACATTCCCTGGAGCTCGACTCCCCAGAAGAAATCAAGTCAGACAGGAGGAACCAAGACAGAACCCTGTCACATCGGTATCATATAGACTCCAAAATACCCGCGTGATCCTAAAAAAATTTTAGGCGAGAAGAGGAGTAGAATCAAAATTCCTAAGTTGAAAACCTCACAAGAGCAAAGAAGAGGAGTAAAAAGAATCCTACTCTCCGATATAACTAGACTCAAAATAGTTTTCACTAGACACGACTGGCCAAGTTCGAACAAGCAAAGGCTCCTATGGTCGTATGGCTCTGATACCAACTTGTCACGCCCAAGATGCGTGCCTATCCATTTTAAGGCACGAGGGCCTCGCGAGGGATAGATGCGCATCTTGTCGTTAGCAAGAATAGTATCATCACAACATACAATACTGAAAGAGATAAGTATACAAGATTGGCTTACACTCGCCACATGCTAACTTACAATATCACTCAAGTTCATATCAACAAGTTGAACACAGGGTCCGGCTACGAACGAAATCAAACGATAAAACAGCTGCAAATGACACTATCAAGCTATCCCAAAGATCATTACCAGGTCCTCTACTCATCCGGATACGTCACGTACATCCTGCCCCTTTCCTCATCATATTCCCACTAGAGCTGGGTAAGATCATCCTGCACGTACTCATCTGAACCTACACCTGGAGTGTTGTAGTAAATTGTGAGCCACAAGGACTCAGCTATCATGTGCCCGGGTACCGAGACTATTCAAACTTAAAGGTTGGGATGGGGAAAGTGTTTAGTTTGGAGCAGCACTAAGCATTTATGGTGGCTAACTTACGCACATGAAAATAAACATGAGTGGCCTACGATGAACGATCGAATCTAGTATGATCTCTATGAGATCCTGAACACTTACTTACGTCAATCATAACCCCTCTGTGTTCTCTCTCGGATCGTGTTCACGAGCAGAGACGATCACGGTTACCCACATAGTTGGTGTATTTTATTTAGAGTTTACTTTAATTTAACTATAACCGGGTGTTAAACAAATATCCAAGTTGCCGCATAACCGTGGGCACAGCTTTCCGAAAGATTTAACCCTACAGGGGTGCTCCAACTAATCCATCACAAATTAACCACACTCCGCGGGAATAGCCTCAACCACGGATCTCATGATCGTCATAGGTAATTCCAAAGGAATTCCAACACCTTGAGTAAACCCGAAGAAAGTCAGACTCCACATGCAAGACACTCGATAAAGGTAAAACAAATCCAGTAAGACCTCCCGACGTGTCGACGAACCCGATAAGAGTCGCGTATCTCGTTCTCAGGACATGACCGGATGAGCGCAGCATACAGTGGCCTGATAGAAATATCCCGAGTTGCCTCGGGTTGGCTCCGCACACGACTCTAGTTTGGACGAACATTCATGAGGAGCACTGGCCCGGGGGTTGATTAAATTATCCACGGTTTTGCAAGGCCTTATGCAAGTTTTATTAAGTTTTAAGCAAATGTAGTACCAATTTTGGGTCTTGCCAGACAAGTTTTAATCTCAACCGAATGAACAAGGGGGTCCCCATAACAACCCCGAGCATGTTAGGAGCGTAAAATATGGAAAACATAACACCGGTAACCAGGAACTAATGGCGGTAACAGCGGAACAAATCACTCAGCAAAAGGCCAAGCCTTCCACCAATACCAAGATATATATATACGTGCATTAAATTAAATAACAAAAAATATTGTGATATCCAAATCCATGTTATCACATGGGACAACCTGCACCTGCAACTAAGAACGCTAGACGAGGGGCTGAGCAGCGGTAACTTAGCCAATCAAAGGTTTGCTAGGATGTGGAGGTTAGAGGCTGTCATGGCAAATAGGAGGCTGATATCAAGTGGTAGGTAGCGCAATTGTAACGATAAGAGCGAGAAACTAGCAAGCAAAATAGTATCAGGATCCGGGTACGATCATCTTGCCTGTTGGTTCTTCAGTGGAACAAGTAGCGGGATCCTCGTAGTGGTACTCTCCTGGGTCCTCGTACTCAGAATCAACACTCGCGTCTACCCAAGAGAAACAGCAACAATAAACATCCAACCAAGGTGCAATGCACAACCAAGATGATGCATGCTTCATTTATGAAGAATTAACATGGCAACTCAAAACTAGTCATGTTTCACATGCAAAGTTTGTTCATTAATGAATCTGGACAGAAGCTCATGTTAAGTTATTTAAACATGCATGATCATGGAAAATATGGATGCATCATGCAAAATCGATAGAAATGCATATAAATAACGCAAGAAACGGAGTTACGGTTCTCACGATACGCTCACGACAAGGTACGGAGGCAAAATCACAAGACCACCAAGCCATGGGCTAATTCTTGGCATTCCAAGGTAGCCACTGGATAGGTGATGAAAGACCAATCACAATAGCCTCAAGAATCAATCAATTCCATGGAGCATAGCTCCCACAAGCCACAAAACAATAAAACCCACAACTTGCCACAAAACAGCAACATAGCAACTTACTCAGCGCACAACTTGAGCTACAGGAACCCTACAACCTCAACCAAGATATTGACAGATCTAAAAAGCGCACACATCAACTTATCCAACTACACAATCAGAAAAGGCGGCACACATCAATAAGCATGAAGCAATCAAGTTGACATGATGAAACTGTTTTCTAGGACTTGGTGAAAATTCCAGTCTTCTGGAATCTGAGAATATAAAGTAGCAAGTTGACAGCATTGGTTAAATATGCTAGAGATCTCCTATTGGCATGAAAATTAACAGTATGGTAGAAGGCAATATCTACTACAAATAACTAACACTGAGCATGAGCAAATTCCAAACACATCACTAGATACAACCCACTCTTCATGGCATAAAAAATATCACCAGATTCTCAAACTTAGTCATTTTTAGCATGCTGAAACAGAAACATTAAGTAGGCAACTTAACAGCATGTTCCCCACTTATATGGGTGATTCTCATATTAAACAAAAATACCATGGCATACTAGATACAAAACATTAGCACTTCCTAGTTGGCACATGTCCCAAAGCAAGCATGGATTAAATCATGGAAAAATGACAAAATGGCATCTCAGCTAAAATGACAGATTTATGAACTTGCTCAAAAGTGAAATCTGAGAGTTCCAATGAGTTCATTGGATCTTCCTACCTCAAAACCATGGGTCACACTCATATGTCCATGTGAAACATCAAGGCAACAAACAACCAACAACCTACCCGATTCTAATCATGGCATAACTACTCTAGATAAAAGATGCAACTAAATGGCATGAGCATGTTAGCAACTTATATAAGCAACTTAGATGGGTATGGAAATGGGATGACAAATCATACATGACAAGCATATATCAACAAAGAGGGTATGTCAAGTGGTAGAACCCACTAGTCCCCTACACACACACACAAGTGCACAAGGCACTTTACTCAACACACATACATCCACAAGCACAAGTGAATTCTCATGCACTACACACATACATCAACACATGCAAGTGCACCACACACCCACATGTACAAACTCATATGCACTTACACATGCATATGTATGCACCACACCATGTGGCACATACACACACAAGCACATACAAACATGCATAAATGCATGAACACATGCCCCTACACCTACACACCCCACACAAGTGTGTATGCAAATCTTACACACACATACCAATACTCACACACACATAACATACATATACATACATGGTGCACCACACACCCATATGTATGTATGTGCAAAAGCACACACACTACCACATATATTACACATACACACACTCATGAACATACACGTAAGTACACACTCATATATGCATGAGCACACACATATGCACATGCATATGTGAATGCTCACATGCACATACACACACATACACAAGCCACCTACCCTACACATGCACACATTTGTGTGTATGCATAGCATACACACACTACACATAACCAGCAAGGAAACAAACAAGCATGTGGAAAAATAAGAATAAAAACAAAAGAAAACAAAAGAAAAAGAAAAATAAAAACAAAAGGGAGGTGTTCGGATTCGAATCCGAGACCTCCTGGTCTCCTCCCTCTTACGCTACCACTCTGCTATCACCGCGGCACTCAACAGAGAGGGGGGCTTATACCACATATACATGCACCCACACTAGATGCCTGACGAAACTGAAGATGCACACCAAACAGAGCAACGGCGGCTGCGAACTCTGGTGACTACACGCGCTACAGGGCATCTATGGTGAGGGAAAGATGTTGTGGGGGCTACGGGATCTACGGGGTTTCCGTTCCCCTACTCGTCTTGCGACGAGGAGGACGGGGCAAGCTCAAGGCTTCGCCTTTCCGGCCGGCGGTGACGAGCACCATGACGATAAGCTACGAGCTACGACGAGGAGAGGGGACAGCGGGGACTAGCTGCTTACCGAGGGGAAGCTCGGCGATGCGGGTACACGGTCGATGACGAGAAGAAGAGGAAGAAGGGGTGGCGACACGCAGCACCCTTGCGGTCGACGGGGACGACTGAGCGGCGCCGCGGGGAGGTGCTCCTCACCCCCCTAGCGCTCGGGATGGAACGCGGATGCCAACGGGATGGCACACGCCATCCTGACGGTGACGGACACCATTGGAGGCGACATCAGCGACGAGCCCGTCGATCTCTGCTCTCTCTAAACCCACTTACCTCTCTGAACCCGAGAAGAAATAAGAAGCAAGAGGGAGAGGAAGGAGGAAGAAGGGGAAGAGCGGTGGTGGCGAGGTAGAAGGAATCCTAGGGATCCGTGTGCTTAAATAGGAGGGGAAGGTCGGCCTCGACGGTGCGCACTCTCTGCTCTCGCGTGTTTCCTGACGGAGGAGGGGGACGGGGCAGGTGAGCGTTACGCGTGTGGGCTGGGCCGGGGAAGGCCCAGTGCCCACACTTCTCTCCCTCTCTCACGAAAGAAACAGGAAAGGTTTTCATTTATAAAACCAGCCACTCAAAAATAAATCCCCAGAGGAAAAGAAAAGGTTTTAGAGAAAAACAAAAATATTTTGGTGAAAGAAATAAAGAGCCCTATTTAATAAAAATATTATGTTGATTTATTGAACAAGTAATTATTAATATTATAAAATGGCACCTACTGTTATTTAAACCCCCCATTACATAAAAACTCGAAATAGCAAAAGGTCAACACTCACATGTTTAAAACAAAATAAGCTAGCACTTCAACATCTTTAAAACATTTTAATAAGGCAATTAATTCTGTTGTGAAATAATATGGGAAGAAAGGCATTATGGTGAGGTTTAATTGATGAAAAGAAAGGAGGGGGAAGAAGGAGGAGTTGCACACATGAATTCCACCACACTCAAACACCTCACACACACACCACTCACCACCATCACATCAAACCAAGACACATGAAAAACCACATGGCAAGAAGAATGAAATGATGCATGAATGCATAATAACACATGGGAGACAAGTTGCAAAACATGACATAGCTCAAGACATAAGATTCATACAATGGGGTTACATGCCTTAAAAGGAAGGGACAACACTTGGGCTGTCACACGACCGCCTTGGAGGCGACCAAGAAATTGGTCCACGAGTGCGAGGGCTGCCAGCGCTTCAGCACGCAGTGCCACCTGTCGGTGTCGGCGCTCCAGACCATCCCCCTCTCATGGCCCTTCGTTGTTTGGGGGCTGGACATGGTGGGTCCCTTCAAAACCACATCAGGCGGCATAACACATCTATGGGTGGCCATCGACAAATTCACCAAGTGGATCGAGGCCCGGCCAATCAAGAAGCTGGATGGTCCCACGGCCGTCCGGTCTTCGATGACATCACGGTTCGCTACGGCGTCCCCCATAACATCATCACCGACAACGGCACGAACTTCGCCAAGGGTGCGCTCGCGCGTTTCTGCTCCAAGCAGGGCATCCGGCTCGACCTGGCCTCCGTCGGTCATCCACAGTCAAACGGCCAGGTCAAGAGGGCAAATGGCCTAATCTTGTTTGGCATCAAGCCCCGGCTCGTAATGCCGCTGGTGAGGTTAGCCGGTTGCTGGGTCAACGAGCTGCTAGCTGTCCTTTGGAGCCTCAGGACCACCCCCAACCGATCAACCGGCTACACGCCCTTCTTCCTTGTGTATGGGTCCGAGGCGATCATCCCCACCGATATCGAGTTCGACTCGCCTCGGGTCGCCCTGTACACGGAGAAGGACACAAAGGAGGCAAGATAAGACGGCGTTGACCTACTCGAAGAAGCCCGTGAACTGGCCTTGAGCCGGACGGCAATCTATCAGCAGAAGCTCCGGCACTACCACAGCAAGTGGATCCGGCCGCTGTCCTTCCGCGAAGGAGACCTGGTGCTCAAGCTGATCGAGCGGACAGCCGGACAGCACAAGTTGTCCTCCCCATGGTAGGGCTCGTTCATCATCAGCAAGGCGCTGCACAACAACGCATATTACCTGATAGATGTCCAAAAGCCGCAGAAGTGCAAAAGAGATGCCTCCGACGAGGAGACCGAGCGCCCATGGAACGTGATGCTCCTCCGTCCATTTTGCTGCTGAAAAAACCAGTGTATGTATGTATCCCTCCCCTTTTGGGCTTATGAAAGCAATGGGTGCCCCAGGACGGCTCTTGGGGCACACCCTTTTCGTTTCCCTCTAAGGTCTCCTCACTCATTGGCTCCCCGACCCGGCTCCCGGGCCCGGGGGCTCTCCGGCTAGTCCTAGGTCGCCTCTCCTGAAATTGACCAAGTAGTGTGAGCTAAGCAAGCCCTCCCACCCCTCCTAGCTACAGACCGGCTCATGGCTGTCCGGTTGATGGGGCCTCGGGGCGGCGAAACTTAGCACACACGAAAAATCGACCGCAAGGGGGTTGCCGGCTAGGTTTAGCCGGACCACCGCCCTGCCTCTACCGCTCAACTTACCCAAAAAAACTCTCGCGATTCCTGAGTTCGGAATCGGCTCCCTCGAGGCGAATGCCCAGACCCAGCTACAGACCGGCTCCCGGCTGTCGGGCTGGCGGGGCCGAAACCAAAGGGGAAAAGGGGCCGAGCAGACGGAACCAAAGGGGCAAAAAATGAGTAAGGACGAGTAGGCACGCATAATAGGCAAACATGTTAGGCATTTAGAACACAAGTTTAAAACAAGAAAGGCACACGGCCATTACGATTCGTTACATTACACCCTAGTGGGTGGACTTGAGTCTAACGTGCAAAGAAATAACAACAGAAAATATAAGACGCCCGGGGGCTCAGGCCACTGGCGCGTCGCCAGCTGGTGCGTCTCCAGCCGACGCATCGCTGGGCGGCTCGACTCTCGGCCCGAAGGTAGTCGCGACCTTCGGGTCGGCTTCCTTGGCCTTCGGGGCAACCTCCGCGGTCCCAGCCGTCTTGGTGCTGGAGTCAATGATCTCATCAGCGACCTCCTCGTCCTCCGGGCCTTGGGGGTTGCCGAAGGAGTCCTCGGCCACCGGATCGCCGTCCTCACCAAGGGCCGGTAGAAGCTCGTCCGGGTTGACGTACGACACAAGCTCGTTGGGCTGGCGGACGAGGATCGGCTCTCGGGCCGCCCGCTCCTCAGCCAGCTCGTCCCGCATCGTGGCCAGCCGGTCCAGGTTAACGCCGCGGTACCACGAGGTGACAAACCGAAGCGCCATCAGCGCGCCGGCTCGAGCCGTCGACGCCTTCCAGACCTCGTGTCGGGCCACGGCGTGCTCTAGCCACAAGGCTACGCGGTTCTCCGGAGCTCCATGGCCTGGCCACAGGGCGGTGATGACCTCCTTGCCGGCCGTCTTCAGCCGCTCCCCGCTCCGCGCGAGGTGGATCACCCAGTTCTCTATGGTGAGCCCAAGCTCCGCCATGTCCCAAGCGGAGTCCTCCTCGATGGAGCGCCCGCGCGCCCGGAGACACTCCTGGTGCTCCTCGACAGCATGCTTAGCGCAGCACTGGGTTTCTGGGAACCACCCTTAGGAGGAAAGGGAAGAAGGAGAAGAAGGAAAATCATGAACAAGAACTGGCAAGAAGAAAGCAGCCGGCCAAAAAAAAAAGAAAAACGGGTACTTACGCTCGAGGGAGTCGTCCAACTCGATGGTGAAGTGGAGCGACGAGTCTTGCTCCAACACTAGAGCCGCCTCCGCCTCGACAAGAGCCACCTGGCGCTCCTCGAGCATCCTCTCGAGGCAGGTCACTTTGTTCTGGAGGGCGGTGATGCATTGGGCGGCTTCGTCCGCCTCCTTGACGGCCTTCTCCTTGGCCGTCACCTCCTGACCCATTCGGCCTTCAGGCAGTCTTGGGCTGCCTGCCCATCTGCCAGCTGGGCGCTGAGCCGGTCCCTCTCGTGGGTGACCGCCTAGACGCTCTACGCCAGCCAGTCCTGCTTCGAGACTGTCCTGGTCTTCTCCGCCCGGAGGGTGGTCAGCTCCTCTGCAAAGCAAAATGGGCATCAGCCAGACATTCCAGGCTCGTTTCGGCTGACAGGCAGCCGGTCTGGCTATCATGGGATACGCCCCCCCACAAGACCTGACATACCTCGCACCCACGCCCGCTCCTCCTCCAGCCGATAGAAGTCGTGCTTTCCGCGGTTGTGGATGGAGATGGCCTCATCAAACAGCTTCTACCACTGGGAGTTCCCCTCCTGCCATAGGAATTAAAAAATTAGCAGACGCACAAGGAGATCTGGCCTGGCTACCCCACAGCCGGTCAACCGGCCCTCATATCGGGGGGCTACACCGAGTGGGTGTGCTTGCGCGGCCCCACTGAAAATTTTGACAAGGACAACGACGCTTACCTCTACGCGCCACAAGGTGGTGTCGGCCGCCTCCGCGAACCGGGCCAGCTCATGGTGGTACCGATCTAGGACGCTCCCCAACTCCCCGAACGCAGGGACCGGGCCGCCTGTCGGGGGAGCTGGAAGGGTTGGGACCCGCGCCAGCGCCTCCCAGCCCCAGATCATGTCTTGCATGGACCTCTGGGCCCGGCTGTCGTCATCCCCCGTCCCGACGTTCGCCATGGTGCTGGCCGCTACGGGAGGGTTGATGACGGCGAGGGCACGGGAATCGGTCCCTAGTTGCCCCTTGCTCGCCGCTCGCCCTAACTCCTCCTCCTGCCAGCCCAACGCAGCGACCACGACAGACGATGTCTCCGTCTTCATGGCCGCTGCCTCCGGGGCCGCCGGAGCCTCCGGCACGTCGACCCGGGCCGGCTCGGCCGCGGGTGGCATCGCGTCCGGCACCACCGGCCGGGTCGCCTCGAGGGTCGGCTCCATAGCCGCCGCCCCCGATCGGGCCGCCTCCTCCGCAGGCGGGGGCGCAGCCAGCTCCGTAGCCGCCCCTCGCGACTCGCTCGATGGGAGTCTTGATAGACGGGTTGATTCCGCAGCCAAGTCGGACGCCCGCACGGGGTTCGCGGACCTCCTTCGCCTTCCGCCGCTCAAGGTCCCGATGTGTGAGGCCCCGTCTCATGCTCCGGACTTCAAGGCTCGCATTTCCGCAAGCCTCCTCTTCTCCTCCAGCTGCGTGGATGCGTGCTTGCGGGCCAACCGGCTGGCGGCGGCCATCGGGTCAACCCCCGACTCCACTTCGTGGATCTCGATGGGGTCCCTAAGACACATAAGGGTCAAACACCCACCGACCCATGACTCGGAAAGGAACACATGCAAAAAAGAAAAGTCACATACCCGGTAACGACAGGCAGAACCTGCCTGGCGCATGTCGGTGGCTTCTGGCCTCTTCCCCCGGCTGGCGGCTCCGACCGTCGGGGCCTGAGCTGACCGCTCCTCGCTCCGTCCGTGTTGGCCCTGCTGAACTGAGGGGGGAGGCGTGTTCCGGATCATCACATCATCATCATCAACGTCGTCATCATCATCGGTCCAGTGCCTGATCGTGGGACCGATAGGATACTCACCGGCTCCGTTGGGCTCCCTAGCTGCGCTGGACCCTCCGAATCCGTTGGGCCCGCCGACTACCAGGTCGGCCACCTCCTCGACCCCTGCCGAGGAGTCAACCTCCTCTTCAGGCGGGCCTTCCTGCTCATAGTCTTCAGAGTCAGAGTGGTCGCGCTCCACCTCGAAGATCTGGGGGTGTGGGCCATCTGGCGTGTTCTGTCGCACGAACAACTGCGGTCAGCACGGAGAAGTAAGGTCGGATGTCGGCCGCCGGCTGGGGAGATTCAAACGAAAAGGGCTGCCTCGATGAAACATACCAGGAGAGGTTGGTCGATGCGGTCATACAGCTCCTTGCCGAAGGTCCATGACGTCGGCGCCAGCTTGAAAGTCATGATGGCGTTCACCCGCTTCGCCACCTGAGTCGGTGTCAGGTCGATGGTCGCCAACCGGCAGGGGTCCCGGTGGCTGGACATATCGCAGATCCAGTGTGGCCTCATTTCGAGAGGCAGCACTCGGCGCGCGATGAAGGCCGCCACCAGATCGGAGGCAACCAGCCTCTCTCCGGTCCTCAGCTCCACAAGTCGGCCGAGCTCTGCAAGAGCCACTCCGCGCGGGGCGGCTCCCGACCAGTTCACTCCGGAGGAGTGCGCGTTGACGAAGGACGGCAGTCGGATGTAATCCCGCTGCGGGTCGGCGTTCTTCACATAGAAGAACGTCCGATGCCAGCCCTTGACGAAGTCGATGATGCTGAAGTGCGGGAAGTGCGTGCCGCGGCAGCACACCGTCGTGCCCCTGCAGGCGTTGCTCTTCAGTGCCTTGAGGTAGAAGAGCGCATTGAAGAAGTCAATGAAGGGGAGAATCCCCGAGTACCCCTCACACAGCGTCACGAAGCCCGTGATGTAGAGGATGGCATTGGGGCCGAGGTGGTGCGGTTGGAGATCGAAAGTATCCATCATTAGATGGAAGAAGTGGCTCACCGGGAGCCCGACGCCGCGGGAGAAGTGCCAGGCGAAGACGACGAGTTCTCCTGGCTGCGGTGCGGGCACCACCTCGTCGCCCGATGCGCGGGCAATCACACGCTCCACTGGCGGCACCACGCGCACGCGGCGGAGATTCGCGATGGCGGCCTCTGTGACCACAAACCCGGCCCAGCTTCGTGCGCACGCTTCGGCCATTGCAACGGCGGGACAGCGTGCGAGCGCGGTTGCGTGCGAGAAGAGCAGTGGCATGCGAGGGAGCGGAGAAGACGAAGAGAAGAGGAAACGAGGGGGCAAATGGCGTGTGGGTGCTTCTGCCCTGTGCCCTCCCTCCCCTTTTAAATGGGGAGGCCACGACCGGGGGACGTTGGGATTAACTACGCCCACTCCCCCCGGAATCTCTGTGCATGCGCGGCCGTCTTGGGCCGCAACCGCTGCTTCGGGGCGCAGAAGATCCCTGCCTGCACCTCGAGGCCTACTGGGCTACACCTGAGGCCTAGCGGGCTAGGCCCATGGCGATGTCCCATCTGCCCCGCGTGCACGGGACCAATGCCATCATTGCTCGACCGCGTGGCACACGGCGGGCCGGATCGGGGCGCTACGACGGGACCTGAGGCATCAGGTTTGGTTGCCGACCTGGCTGGCTTTTCAGCTTCGCGTCGAAGGCGGGTACCGTTGGGGAGAAGCCGCCGGCTCCCCTCCATCTACCGGACGCAGGCTCCTGCTGGCTTTGGGGACTACTGACGGGGTTATTACCCTTGGGTAGGCCAAAGCACCGGGGTTCTCTCCCCGCTTCAAGAAATAAAAGCGTGGTCGGATGCTTATGGGCGACTGTTGCACAGCCGGCAGATGCGTTGCTGGCTGGGTCAAGGCCGGCTGGTCGAGGAGTCGGTCCGGCCCCTAGCCAGCTGCCTTCGAGCCGATTCCCTTGTTGACCTCTGGGCGGGCCTAGGCACCCGTCCCATCCCTCTGCGCACGGGTACGGCGACACGACACGACAGCCATGACCGACGCCGATGTTGCCATAGTGGCCGCTGACACACGGGCGCGCGTGGCTACAGTTCAGCGTCCGAGCCGCTGACCTTGGCGACCGCGACCGGGCGGGGGAACAGTGTCGGCACGCCCCCGTCCACTCGATTACCTACTCCAGTGTGGCTATAGTGCAGCCGGTCGTACCGGAGACTTCGGTCGACTGGCACTAGATGACGCCACCCGACGACCCATGTCGTAGCAGGTGGGCAGGGGCCAATGGCAGAGCCGGCTGGTGGGCCCCAGCAGGCGATGGGACCGCTCAGTCGGTGGACCCTACGGGCGACGAGACGGATCGAGGGGAGGGACCCCCTGGTCAGCCGGAGAGGCTGCCAGCCGGGCCCCTCACTTATGTACCCCAGGAGTATTGTATGCCAGGGGGTTGGCCTATAAAAAACCCAAGCCCCCCATGCAACGGGGACGATGAGTCTCTCACACACACCTACGGGACACTTCCCTCACACTCACACCTTCATAGCTAAGGAAGGTGAGCCGGCTGCTCCCTCTTCCTCCTCTAGACACAGCACCAGAAGCAACCTTGTAAACATACCCATCCATCAACTAGACTAACAAGGACTAGGGGTGTTACCTCCCACGGAGGTGTTGGAAATATGCCCTAGAGGCAACAATAAAATGGTTATTATTGTATTTCCTTGTTCATGATAATTGTCTATTGTTCATGCTAAAATTGTGTTAACCGGAAACCATAATGCATGTGTTTATACATAGACCACAACGTGTCCCTAGTGAGCCTCTAGTTGGCCAGCTCGTTGATCAATAGATGGTCACGGTTTCATGACCATGGACATTGGATATCGTTGATAGCGGGATCACATCATTAGCAGAATGATGTGATGGACAAGACCCAATCCTAAGCATAGCACAAGATCGTGTAGTTCGTCTGCTAAAGCTTTTCCAATGTCAAGTATCATTTCCTTAGACCATGAGATTGTGTAACTCTTGGATACCATAGGAATGCTTTGGGTGTTCCAAATGTCACAATGTAACTGGGTGGCTATAAAGGTGCACTACGGGTATCTCCGAAAGTGTCTGTTGGGTTGGCACGAATCGAGACTAGGATTTGTCACTCCGTGTGACGAAGAGATATCTCTGGGCCCACTCGGTAAGACATCATCATAATGAGCTCAAAGTGACTAAGGAGTTATCCACGGGATGATGTGTTATGGAACGAGTAAAGAGACTTGTCGGTAACGATATTGAACAAGGTATAGGGATACCGACGATCGAATCTCGGGCAAGTATCATACCGGTAGACAAAGGGAATTGTATACGGGATTGATTGAATCCTCGACATCGTGGTTCATCCGATGAGCTCATCATGGAGCATGTGGGAGACAACATGGGTATCTAGATCCCGCTGTTGGTTATTCACCGGAGAGGTGTCTCGGTCATGTCTACGTGTCTCCCGAACCCGTAGGGTCTACACACTTAAGGTTTGATGACGCTAGGGTTATAGGGAAATAGTGTACATGGTTACCGAAGGTAGTTCGGAGTCCCGGATGAGATCCCGGACATCACGAGGAGTTCTGGAATGGTCCGGAGACAAAGATTGATATATAGGAAGTGAGGTTTTGGTTGCCGGAAATGCTTCGGAGATTACAGGTAACGTACCGGGACCACCGGAAGGGTTCCGGGGGTCCACCAAGTGGGGCCACTAGCCCAGAGGGCTTCATGGGCCGCAAGTGGGAGGGAACCAGCCCCTAGGTGGGCTGGTGTGCCCCCCACAAGGGCCCAAGGCGCAGCAAGGGAAGAGAGGGGGGCAAACCCTAGGCTCAGATGGGCCTAAGGCCCACCTAGGGCGCCGACCATCCCTCTCTCCCTCTGGCCACCGCACCAGATGAGATCTGCGGCTGCTGCCGGCCCCTAGGTTGGGAACCCTAGGGCGCAGCCCTCCCTCCTCCTCCTCCTATATATAGTGGAGGGTTTTGGGGCTGACAGACACACAACTTCTTCCTCTCTCAGCGCATCCCTACTCCTCCCTCTCCTCGTTCTCAGTAGTGATTGGCGAAGCCCTGCCAAAGACTATGCAGCTCCACTGTCACCATGCTGTCATGCGGCCAGAGCTCTCCCTCAACCTCTCCTTCCTCCTTGCTGGATCAAGGCATAGGAGACGTCACCGGGTTGCACATGTGTTGAACGCGGAGGTGTCGTTGTTCGGCGCTAAGATCGGATTCCACCGCGACCTGAATCACTGCGAGTACGACTCCACCAACCGTTTTCTTGTAACTCTTCCGCTTAGCAATCTTCAAAGGTATGAAGATGCAATTTCTTCCCACTCGTTGCTGGTTTCTCCATAGATAGATCTTGGTGATCGTAGGAATTTTTTTGATTTACTACTACGTCTCCCAACAGTGGCATCATGAGCTAGGTCTATGCGTAGAATCTATGCACGAGTAGAACACAAAGTTGTTGTGGGCGTTGATCTTGTTAATTAGCTTACCACTACTAGTCTTATCTTGATTCGGCGGTATTGTGGGATGAAGCAGCCCGGACCAACTTTACACGTACGCTTACGTGAGACCGGTTCCACCGCCTGACATGCACTTGTTGCATAAGGTGGCTAGCGGGTGTCTGTCTCTCCCACCTTAGTCGGATTGGATTCGATGAAAAGGGTCCTTATGAAGGGTAAATAGAAAATGGCATATCACGTTGTTGTTTTGGCGTAGGTATGAAACGTTCTTGCTAGAAACGTATAACAACCACGTATAAACTTGCAACTACAAATTAGAGGACGTCTAACTTTTCTTTTGCAACATATGCCTTGTGATGTGATATGGCCAAAGGATGTGATGTGATGCATTGTGATGTATGAGATTGATCATGTTCTTGTAATAGGATTCACGACTTGCATGTCGATGAGTATGACAACTGGCAGGAGCCATAGGAGTTATCTTATTTTATTGTATGACCTGCGTGTCAATCATAAACGACATGTAATTACTTTACTTTATTGCTAAATGTTATCCATAGTAGTAGAAGTAATAGTTGGTGACACAACTTCATGAAGACACGATGATGGAGATCATGATGATGGAGATCATGGTGTCGTGCCGGTGACAGTGATGATCATGGTGCCCCGAAGATGGTGATCAAAGGAGCAAGATGATATTGGCCATATCATGTCACTATATTGATTGGATGTGATGTTTATCATGTTTACATCTTATTTTCTTAGAACGACGGTAGTAAATAAGATGATCTCTCAATAAAATTTCAAGAAATGTGTTCACCCTAACTGTGCACCATTGCTAAGGATCGTTGTTCCGAAGCACCACGGGATGATCGGGTGTGATAGGTTCTAACATTCGCATACAACGGGTGTAAGCCAGATTTACACACGCGAAACACTTAGGTTGACTTGATGAGCCTAGCATGTACAGACATGGCCTCGGAACATGGAAGACCGAAAGGTCGAACATGAGTCGTATAGAAGATACGATTAATATGGAAATGTTCACCATGGATGACTAGTTCGTCTCACGTGATGATCGGACACGGGCTAGTTGACATGGATCATGTGTCATTTGGATGACTAGAGAGATGTCTATCTAAGTGGGAGTTCATTAAATAATTTGATTATGTGAACTTAATTATCATGAACTTAGTCTAAAATTGTCTTTACAATCTATATTGTAGATCCAATGGCCAACGCTAATGTCACCCTCAACTTCAACACGTTCCTAGGGAAAACCAAGTTGAAAGATGATGGAAGCCACTATGCGGACTAGGTCCGTAGCTTGAGGATCATCCTCATAGCTTCCAAGAGATTTTATGTACTTGATGCACCGCTAGGAGACCCACTCATTTTTCCAGCGGACCAAGACGTTACGAATGCCTGGCAGTCACGCTGTGATGATTACTCCATGGTTTAGTGCGGCATGCTTTACAGTTTATAACAGGGGCTCCAAAACCATTTTGAGCAACACGGAGCATATGAGATGTTCCAAGAGCTGAAACTGGTTTTCCAAGCTCATGACTGGGTTGAGAGATATGACATCTCCAACAAGTTCTTTAGCTATAAGATGGAGGAGAATAGTTCTATCAGTGAGCACATACTCAAAATGTCTGGGTTGCACAACCGCTTGACTCAGCTGGGAGTTAATCTCCCGGATGACTCGGTCATTGACAGAATCCTCTAGTCGCTTCCACCTAGCTACATGAGCTTTGTGATGAACTACAACATGCAAGGGATGGAGAAGTCCATTCCTGAGTTGTACTCGATGCTGAAATCAGCAGAGGTCGAGATCAAAAAGGAGCATCAAGTGTTTATGGTCAATAATACCACTAGTTTCAAGAAAGGCAAGGGTATGAAGAACTTCAAGAAGGATGGAAAAGTTGTTGCCGCGCCCAGTAAGCAAGTTGCCAGGAAGAAGAACAAGAATGGACCCAAGCCTGAGACTGAGTGCTTTTATTGCAAGGGTACCGGTCACTGGAAGCGGAACTGCCCCAAGTACTTAGCGGATAAGAAGGCCGGCAACGTTAAAGGTATATGTGATATACTTGCTATTGATGTGTACCTAACCAGCGCTCGTAGTAGCTCCTAGGTATTTGATACCGGTGCAGTTGCTCACATTTGTAACTCCAAGCAGGAGCTGCGGAATAAGCGGAGACTGGCAAAGGACGAGGTGACGATGCACGTCGGGAATGGTTCCAAGGTCGATGTGATCGACCTCAATAATTGTTATTTAGTACCAGCTTTGAGCATGAACATTGTATTTGGATCTCGTTTCATGCGAGATGGCTACTCATTTAAATCTGGGAATGATGGTTATTCTATTTATATGAGAGAAATGTTTTATGGTCATGCCCCACTGGTCAATGGTTTATTTTTAATGAATCTCGGATGTGATGTTACACATGTCCATAGTGTGAGTACCAAAAGGTGTAAGGTTGATAACGATAGTCCCACTTACATGTGGCACTGCCGCCTGGGTCATATTGGTGTCAAACGCATGAAGAAGCTCCATGTTGATGGACTTTTGGAGTCTCTTCATTTCGAATCATTTGACACATGTGAACCATGCCTCATGGGCAATATGACCAATACTCCGTTCTCCGGAACAATGGACCGAGCAACTGACTTGTTGGAGATAATACATACCGATGTATGCGGTCCAATGAGCGTCGAGGATCGCGGTGGCTACTGTTATGTTCTCACCCTCACTGATGACTTGAGCAGATATGGGTATGTCTACTTAATGAAACACAAGTTTGAAACCTTTGAAAGGTTCAAGGAATTTCAGAGTGAGGTAGAGAATCAACGTGACAGGAAAATAAAGTGCCTACGATCTGATCGTGGCGAAGAATATTTAAGTCACGAGTGTGGCACGCACCTAAGGAAATGTGGAATTGTTTCACAACTCATGCCGCCTGGCACACCTCAGCGAAATGGTGTGTCTGAATGTCGCAATCGCACTCTATTGGATATGGTGCGATCTATGATGTCTCTTACCGACTTACCACTGTCATTTTGGGGATATGCATTAGATACTACCGCATTCACTTTAAATAGGGTACCGTCAAAGTCCGTTGAGACGACACCGTATGAATTATGGTTTGGAAAGAAACCTAAGTTGTCATTTCTAAAAGTTTGGGGATGTGATGCTTATGTGAAGAAACTTCAACCTGAGAAGCTCGAACCCAAAGTGGAAAAGTGCGTCTTCATAGGATATCCCAAAGAGACTATTGGGTATACCTTCTACCTCAGATCCGAAGGCAAAGTCTTTGTTGCCAAGAATGGATCCTTTCTCTAGAAAGAGTTTCTCTCAAAATAAGTAAGTGGGAGGAAAATAGAACTTGATGAGGTAATTGTACCTCCACTCGAACCGGAGAGTAGCACAGCACGGGAAGTTGTTTCCGTAGAGCCTACACCGGCTGGAGAGGAAGTTAATGATGATGATCATGAAACTTTAGATCAAGTTACTATTGAACGTTGAAGGTCCACTAGGACATGTTCCACACTAGAGTGGTATGGCAACCCTATCCTGGAGATCATGTTGTTGGACAATGGTGAACCTTCGAACTATGAAGAAGCAATGGCGGGCCCGAATTCCAACAAATGGCTTGAAGCCATGAAATCTGAGATAGGATCCATGTATGAGAACAAAGTATGGACTTTGGTGGACTTGCCTGATGATAAGCGAGCCATTGAATATAAATGGATCTTTAAGAAGAAGACTTGGCTTGTCGGTAAGGGTTATCGACAAGTTGAAGGAGTTGAGTATGATGAGACTTTCTCACCAGTAGCGATGCTGAAGTCCGTCCGAATCATGTTAGCAATTGCCGCATTTTATGATTATGAGATCTGGGAAATGGACATCAAAACAGCATTCCTTAATGGCTTCCTTAAGGAAGAACTGTATATGATGCAGCCGGAAGGTTTTGTCGATCCTAAAGATGCTAACAAGGAATGCAAGCACCAGCGCTCCATCTATGGGCTGGTGCAAGCATCTCGGAGTTGGAACATTCACTTTAATGAGGTGATTAAAGCGTTTGGGTTTGTACAGGTTTATGGAGAACCCTGTATTTACAAGAAAGTGAGTGGGAGCTCTGTAGCATTTCTCATATTATATGTGGATGACATACTGATAATGGGAAATGATATAGGACTTTTGGAGAGTGTAAAGGCCTAGTTTAACAAATGTTTTTCAATGAAGGACCTTGGAGAAGCTGCTTACATATTAGGCATCAAGATTTATAGTGATAGATCGAGACGCCTCATAGGTCTTTCACAATGCACATACCTTGACGAGATATTGAAGAAGTTCAATATGGATCAGTCCAAGAAGGGGTTCTTACCTGTGTTACAAGGTGTGAGATTGAGTAAGACTCAATGCCTGACCACGGCATAGGATAGAGAAGAGATGAGTGTCATCCCCTATGCTTCGGCCATAGGCTCTATCATGTAGGCCATGTTGTGTACCAGACCTGATGTGAACCTTGCCAAAGTTTGGTAGGGAGGTACCAAAGTGATCCCGGAGCGGAACACTGGACAGCGGTCAAGAATATCCTGAAGTACCTGAAAAGGACAAAGGACATGTTTCTCGTATATGGAGGTGCCGAAGAGCTCGTCGTAAAGGGTTACGTCGATGCTAGCTTCGACACAAATCCGGACGACTCCAAGTCGCAAACTAGATACGTGTATATTTTGAACGGAGGGGCAGTCAGCTGGTGCAGCAGCAAGCAAAGCGTCGTGGCGGCATCTACATGTGAATCAGAGTACATAGCTACTTTGGAAGCAGCAAAGGAAGGAGTCTGGATGAAGGAGTTCATCACCGACCTAGGAGTGATTCCCAATGCGTTGGGCCCGATGACTCTATTCTCTGAAAACACTGGAGCTATTGCCCTTGCCAAGGAGCCTAGGTTTCACAAGAAGACAAGACACATCAAGCGCCGCTTCAACTCCATCTGTGATTACATTCAGGAGGGAGATATAGATATTTGTAAAGTACATACGGATCTGAATGTCGCAGATCCGTTGACTAAACCTCTCTCACGAGAAAAACATGATCAATACCAGAATGTTATGGGTGTTCGATTCATCACAATGTAACTAGATTATTGACTCTACTGCAAGTGGGAGACTGTTGGAAATATGCCCTAGAGGCAATAATAAAATGGTTATTATTGTATTTCCTTGTTAATGATAGTTGTCTATTGTTCATGCTATAATTGTGTTAACCGGAAACCAAAATGCATGTGTGAATACATAGACCACAATGTGTCCTTAGTGAGCCTCTAGTTGGCTAGCTCATTGATCAATAGATGGTCATGGTTTCATGACCATGGACATTGGATGTCGTTGATAGCGGGATCACATCATTAGGAGAATGATGTGATGGACAAGACCTAATCCTAACCATAGCACAAGATTGTGTAGTTCGTCTGCTAAAGCTTTTCCAATGTCAAGTATCATTTCCTTAGACCATGAGATTGTGCAACTCCCGGATACCGTAGGAATGCTTTGGGTGTGCCAAACGTCACAACGTAACTGGGTGTCTATAAAGGTGCACTATGCGTATCTCTGAAAGTGTGTGTTGAGTTGGCACGAATCGAGACTGGGATTTTTCACTCCGTGTGACGAAGAGGTATCTCCGGGCCCACTCGGTAAGACATCATCATAATGAGATCAAAGTGACTAAGGGGTTAGCCACGGGATGATGTGTTACAGAACGAGTAAAGAGACTTGCTGGTAACGAGATTAAACAAGGTATAGGGATACCAACGATCGAATCTCGGGCAAGTATCATACCGGTAGACAAAGGGAATTGTATACGGGATTGATTGAATCCCTGACATCGTGGTTCATCCGATGAGATCATCGTGGAGCATGTGGGAGCCAACATGGGTATCCAGATCCTGCTATTCGTTATTGACCTGAGAGGTGTCTCGGTCATGTCTACGTGTCTCCCGAACCCGTAGGGTCTACACACTTAAGGCTCGATGACGCTAGGGTTATAGGGAAATGGTGTACGTCGTTACCGAAGGTTGTTCGGAGTCCCGGATGAGATCCCAGATGTCACGAGGAGTTCCAGAATGGTCCAGAGACAAAGATTGATATATAGGAAGTGAGGTTTTGGTTGCCGGAAATGTTTCGGGGATTACCGGTAACGTACCGGGACCACGGGAAGGGTTCTAGGGGTCCACCAAGTGGGGCCACCGGCCCCAGAGGGCTTCATGGGCCACAAGTGGGAGGGAACCAGCCCCTAGGTGGGCTGGTGCGACCCCCACAAGGGCCCAAGGCGCAGCAAGGGAATAGAGGGGGCAAACCCTAGGCTCAGATGGGCCTAAGGCCCACCTAGGGCGCCGGCCAGCCCTCTCTCCCACTAGCCGCCGCACCAAATGAGATCTGGGGCTACTGCCGGCCCCTAGGGTGGGAACCCTAGGGAGCAGCCCTCCCTCCTCCTCCTCCTATATATAGTGGAGGGTTTGGGGGCTCCGAGACACACGAGTTCTTCCTCTCTCGGCGCAGCCCTACTCCTCCCTCTCTTCATTCTCAGTAGTGGTTGGCGAAGCCCTGCCGGAGACCACGCAGCCCCACCGTCACCACGCCGTCGTGCTGCTGGAGCTCTCCCTCAACCTCTCCTTCCTCCTTGCTGGATCAAGGCGTAGGAGACGTCACCGGGCTGCACGTGTGTTGAACACAGAGGCGCCGTTGTTCGGCGCTAAGATCGGATTCCACCGCGATCTGAATTGCTGCGAGTACGACTCCACCAACCACGTTCTTGTAATGCTTCCGCTTAGCAATCTTCAAAGGTATGAAGATGCAATATCTTCCCACTCATTGCTGGTTTATCCATATATAGATCTTGGTGATCGTAGGAATTTTTTTGATTTACTACTACGTCTCCCAACTGGAGGGCCCTGAACCTGAGTACATCATGTGTCACCACCGCTTGTACCTAATCTCGCACCCGGAGCCCGTTGGCGTCCTCCGGTCCCAACCACCTTGGATAAACGTACCCATGGCATCTGTCGTGAGAAAACGATGACAAGTCATGTTATGTTCGAATGTAATATGAATGAACTATGGTTATCTAAATTATGTCTTGTTATGTTATCTAAATTAAGTGTTGTTATTATTATTTCTTCGAATTTATCGATAGCAATTTTTTTTGAATTTGAACGAAGATTGTCTCAGCTTAAATATTTCTCTATAATTTTTTAAGACTTTGTGTGGCACTTGTTGTAATGACATTGAGGACCAAACGCGCGTTTAATTGGCAGACACACAAAACACCCATAGCGACACCGGTGGTTTGCACATGATGTACATGAATGCATGCATGCATGAAATGTATCCAACTTTTGCCAGCACATGAGAATGCACATCCAATTGTGCAACACAAATTTTGAACGAAATCGAAGACAAACGCACATTGCGTCCCGACCGGCATCTGTTTTTGCCTCAAAATTCATAGAAAAGGCACGGATTGTCAAAAAATAAAAATAAAAAATTGACGTGCCTCCTTTTGATGTTCATTAGGAAGCATGGAAAAAAATTGGGTCCATTTGATGAAGGGGAGTAGCTAGACCGCATTGTAACACCCCTTCCGCCCATACCGACACCGGTGGTTTGCATATGATGTACATGCATGCATGCATGAAATGTACCCAACTTTTGCCAGCACATGAGAATGCACATCTAATTGTGCCACACAAAATTTGAAGGAAATCAAAAACCAAACGCACGTTGCGTCACGTCCGGCATCTGTTTTTGCCTGGAAATTCACAGAAAAGGCACGGATTGTCAGAAAATAAAACAAATTGTTGTGCCTCCTTGTGAAGTTCATTAGGAATCGTGGATAAAAATTGGGTCCATTTGATGAAGGGGAGTAGCAAGATCGCATTGTAATACCCCTTCCGCCATACCGACACCGGTGGTTTGCACATGATGTACATGCATGCATGCATGAAATGTACCCAACTTTTGTCAGCACTTGATAATGCACATCCAATTGTGCCACGCAAATTTGAACGAAATCGAAGACCAAACGCGCGTTGCGTCACGTCCGGCATCTGCTTTTGCCTATTTTTGCCTGGAAATTTACAGAAAAGGCACGGATTGTCAGAAAATAAAAAAACTCGTTGTGAAGTTCATTAGGAAGCATGGAAAAAATTAGGTCCATCTGATAAAGGGGAGTAGCAAGATCGCATTGTAACACCCCTTTCGCCCATACCGACACCGGTGGTTTGGACATGATGTACATGCATGCATGCATGAAATGTACACAACTTTTGCCAACACTTGAGAATGCACATCCAATTGTAACACGCAAAATTTGAACAAAATCGAAGACCAAACGCACGTTGCGTCACGTCCGACATATGTTTTTGCCTGGAAATGCACAGAAAAAGGCACGGATTGTCAGAAAATAGAAAAAATTGGCGTGCCTCCCTGTGAAGTTCATTAGGAATCGTGGAAAAAATTGGGTCCGTTTGATGAAGGGGAGTAGCAAGATCGCATTGTAACACCCCTTCCGCCCATACCGTGTCGGGACCCCGATCCTAAGCCATAAGAATCCAGCCTGTAACACATCACATCACTTTGCGGTCTCACGCATGGTTATCCCCACGGCTGCCACCTTACCTGGGCCGGGACCATTTGCGTCTTTTGACTGACGTATGTGAATTTGTCGCTAGCATTCAAATGTCAAAGGACCCGGGCCGACATGACTAGTCGTAGAACCCAAGTGGCACATGCATACAGGTACAGGCATATGTAACCCAGCAATGCAGGTGTCGATTTCTAGCGTGTGTAGGCGAGTCATAACAAGCTACAAGGACTCCATTACGCCGTGGGACATAAATGTCATGACTGCACGCAGACGAGTCATAGCAGGCTACAGGGACTCCATTACACTGTAAGACATTTCCCCAGAGGGACAGACACGGCAGCAAACAAGGATACATGCCGGTCAATCAATGTGTCCGGAGCAGTAGCAAGCTACCAAGGCTCGATGGAAGCACAAAGAGGCATTTCCCCCTAAAGAGTACTACTAAAGGCACACAACTAGGTGTCTAATCCCATACATACCGTTGCACATCACACGTACGCATGACATGCCTGATATGCATAGATACAACTATGGCATCACAACATAACCATACAACATTACAACATTTACTTAGAAGGCTCGGAAGAACCAACACAATAAGATGTTACAAGCAGGGGTCACAAGACCCAACATTTAGAGCATTCAAACAAACAAGCGGAAGTTAAAGATGTCAGAGTACAAACATCTACAAAAGTGGTTGGAGGAGCCTGAAAATCTACAACCACCCTACCAAAGGAACCAGACCTCTGTCTGGGATTCCCAAGCTAATCCGGTCAACCTCGAACTTCACGTCATAAGGGTCACTAATGAGACTGACATCTCATCTGCAAAAACATAAATTAAGCAAACGTGAGTACAAGGGTACTCAGCAAGACATACATCAGAAGTAACTACATATGCATCAGTATCAACGAAGGGATTTGTGGATTTTATTGCAGCAAGTCAGCTTTGACTCCTGGCTAACCTATACTACGACTACAAGTACACGAGAAGGCCATCCATAGCACTCACGCTTATCTTGCGTATTTTAGAAGTATCCATTTCACTTATCTATGAACCACATAAGTTCTCCAAGTAGTCCATATCCGAGGACGCAGCTATTCGAATAGATTCACAACCCTATAGGGGTGTACTTCATCACATATGCTCCCACCACTTACTGCTATGTGCTTGTAAAAAGGCACCTCGACAACCTTGAAGCAGTAGCCCAGCAAGGGAGTCGGCCATGACCTGACTAACCACACAAGACTCTAGTCTAGGTTTATCGCCTATTTAAGAATGAACCCACAAGGAAGTCCGGCTGAAGTTTCCTCCACGGACCCAAACGATGTGTATAGGATTCCCAACCCCACCTCGATGGATGGTACTACGCTTGGTACACCGGGCCACAATGCCTAGTCTGTCCCAAGCCCACCTATATGGGGTTCCACTCGGTAGACTACTAGCATGTCCTACAAACACCAGAAATTAATTACAACTCTTGGACAGAGATCAAGTTGATTAATAAGTCGAGAGAGTCATTTGAGGATCCCAATGTGCGGTAGTAGCTAGTCTTGGATAACATACACAGGACTCAGTTCTTAAGGATGGTCCCAATGAGACAACCTGCCATGTACTCCTACATGGCCTCTCATCGCTACATTTACCAAAATCGTGTTCACACACTTAGCTCTCACACAGAAAGACCTGAACCCTGCAATTCCGATCCATCACCCAGATGTATCAGACCCGACACGACATGACTCTAAGCATAGCAGGCACAGTAAGTAAGCAAGCATGGATGAGTAAGCACAACAAGGCTCAAGCAGTTGCTACTCATGCAAAGTCGTTTCAACTATTTACTGTGACAAAGACAGGTCATGCAAAGGAATGAGTTCAACTACCGAGAACATATAACAGTTGAATCGTTGTTGTCCTAATGCATTAAAAGAGAGCAGGAGCGAGAGAGTGGGTTCATATTAGTATGCTCAAGGGGGTTTGCTTGCTTGACAATTCTGAAGATATTACTTCTCTTCACTAGTGTCAACGTTCACATCGTCAGAACCATCGTCTACCAAAAGGGAGCACCACCGGTAAAACAAGGAAGGAACACATTCAATTTAATGCAACAACATGAGGCATGATATGACAAGTTAAGGTACTGAATTAACCTAGAGGATTAGTTAGCCAAGTTGGTTGAAGTGGAATTCAGACAAGTTTGAATTCCAACTCCAAATGATATTTCATATATTGCCCTAATCATAAAATGTCCTACTTGGTGATGTTAACTTGTTCAAACATGCATGATCATGGCATAAACAGATTCATTGGATTTTCCTGATCATTTTTCATATATTAATTATTTTCATCTGACTTACTGATTATTTTCTATGATTTTTAGAAGTTTTCAATATTTTCTAAAATATAATAAATCATTTAATATTTATTTCAAAACCAGAAATGGATTGCTGCGTCAGCAAGACGTCATAGTGACGTCATCGATCAACAGAACCGGTCCAGGTCAAACCTGGCCGGTGGGACCCGTGTGTCATGGGCATAGTGGCGCATGGGCCTGTGTGTCAGTGACTTAGGGCTAAACTAATTATGTGATTAAAGCTAATTACGCGGGCCACGTCAACACCGGCCGGACTGAGATCCTCGATGACCATCCGGCGCGGCGGAGGCACGCCGGGCAGCGCTACGGGCGGCGGATGGACGCGCCGAGGGCACCAGGGTGTTGCCCAGGATTGCCCGCATGCAGGGGGCGAGGAAGCAGGCAAAGAGGAGCTGGCCTCCTCGGGCGCACGCGTGCGAGCACGCAGCTGCTCCTACTGGCAGAAGGTAGGAGAAGGCGCCTAATATGCTAGGCCTTCTCTTGTGATGGGCCGGCTACAGGTAAGGTTCTTTAACTTTTGTTTGTTTTCTATTAGATGCCCTCTCTTTTATTTAGTTTGGACAAAAATTCCGTAGCACAAAAATCCTGAAATTATTTATAGGATATGTTTGGAATATTTCCAAGCTCCATAAAAAGTTCCAGCATTTTTTGAAAGAACTAAAATATTTATAGTGCTTTATTGGTCATTTTCAGAAACTTTGCTCATTTATTAAAATTCCCAAAATAGTTGTGAAAATATAGTTCACCCCTGTTATGTTGTTGCCAACATTTATTAGAGAGGGGAAACATTTTTTAATAGCATTTTGGAAAATTCAAAAAAAAATCAACTATTGGAATTTGTGTACTCATTGAAGTACTAGGGTTTGTCATCCCCATTTCAGGTTTCAATTGAATTTAAACATGATGATATGATGCACATGCAATGACAAGCAGATCCTAAGCTTAGGCTGTGACAACTCACCCCCACTAAAGAAGAATCTCGTTTCGAGATTCAAGCGTAGGGTATGAGGACAAAGGGGACACAACTACCACAATCTTCACGATCCAATTTCTCTTCTCGAAGATGTTGCTTCACTTCATCATCTTGATTTTGACGTCTTTGCTTTCAAGATCTTCATCCAATAGAAAGACAACAAAGATAGAAAGCTCTACAAGAATCGATCTTTACGAAGATCGAGCGACTCATGACCAACTCATGGAATGAGACGTAATAACATCTCTCGAGCTAGGACACAAAACACACGTTGAGAACAATGAATCAGGCAGATGACGGAGGTTCAATTGGTAGGCAACAAGTCCATGCTAAAGCAGATGGTGAAGAGGTTTGAAAGTAGCGAGGAGTTAGTTGCCCTTCATACCATAACGGGCACCTTAGGGAAGGTGACTTGTAGGATTATCCCTTAAGTGGCAAAAAGAATTACTTTTGATACAAGGATCATTGAAACTCTTTATACCAGCCTAAGGCAATTCGGAAACGATCATTGAAAGTAATTCAAAGAATGGCATACTCAGATCGGAGGGAAAACTAGAGTTATAAAATAACTCGGCAATGGAAGGCACATTCCAATTAAAACCGACAATATAACCTAGTGTCTCAGCGTGCTCTCAAGAACTTGAGCATTTCCATATTGATCAGGGTTTTACCAACATCCGTGCCAAGGATCCTGGTGACAGACCATACTACCATGATGAATAACAATGGACGATGCAGATGCAAAGGAAGACAACACTTTCTGAGATTTCACCTTAGCTATGCCAAGGAAGCAAAATCTGGATGACGACCGAGAGACATTTAGCACATCGCTTCTAATGTTCTCCTTGATGAAATAGCATAACCCAATTATAGGTAACGTTTGGTATCAAGAAAATCAAGTAAAAGGTCGGACTTCGGGATCTCAAAGGGTCCATGAGGAATAACTTCTGAATAACTCATACGAAAACCTCATGGGGAAGTGGCTAAGGTTGCTGATACTAGATATTACAACAATAGGTCTTCTGGCTATGTCTGTTTGCCATGACATCACCTTACCGGGTTACAATGAGACCAAAATTAATTCTTGGGAAATGTTCCAACCATCATATCTGCCTGAGATTCAGATCTGGTTGGTGATAGGGTGTTTTAGACTCAGCATATCTGAAGAAGAAAGCTTGCAACACAAATCGACAAGATGGCGTTGCGAGATTCTCGAGAAATGAACCACGGTAGCCAACTCCAGAACATGAGCTGGATTGCAAGACACATGTGAACACATTGTCCAAGACAATTGTGGCCACATGGCAATCTTACAACAAAACACTACCGAGTACTGGGTGGGAACCATCATTGGAGGTAGCGAAGTCTTGTGCATTACCATGGATTGTCACTTAACTTATTTTCCTTGAACAACTCAATTAGTGGCTTGGTGTGCTAGGAGATACATCTGGAATGGAGGCGGCCAACCTATAAAACCATAACATACTTCGCACATGCATGACTGACTTGAGATGATTCCAGACGAGGAAAAATTGAACTTCTCTCAATTCAGGACAGCAACTTGCATCTAATGCACATGAACTAAGAGGGGGTCACTTCTTACACCTAACATATACTTCGTGAAAGGAATGTGAAGTTATGCCTACAAAGTTTCCAATGCTAGCTTTATGTTCATCATGAATCATGGAACACATGAAAAATGTTGTCGATGGGCTCAACAACAATTCATCAACGTATCCATATAAATGGAATTCCACAACTATGAGAACAAGGTGATAGCCTTGGTTATACCAAAAGATATAATGGTGTATGCTCAAGGATACATGCACAAGCAAAAACAATATTAGGAGGATCTTTAGTTCTAATTTTGATTTGACGATAACCCACACTCAAATCAAAGGTCGAACAAGAGAATAGCTGCAACAGTTGATCACAAGTATCAATTGATGAAGATATCATCTTCCTTCTACACACACAAGCACAAAGCACAAGATATCCCTTTAACATGAGCTAAATTAGATCAAGCTTTTATCTTCCAACTCTCCAAGTTGTTGCTTAGCTTAACCAACTAGTTCAGGGATAACCAACACAGATTCTTGGAGAAGGGGTGCTTTATAGAAAAACCATCATGATCACGAACTGAACATAACGGTCAAGGAACACCTTGGTAATACTTCCGAGAAGAAATTCGAAAAATCACGACCCACGGATATGTTATCAAGCTCGAGAACAATCTTGCTTTTCAAGGAAAGATGATATGCTCAACAGAGCGAAGGATTGACACAATCCTAACTCATAGATCGAAAAGTGCACCACGGAAAATGGACTAGGTAGCATGATCAATCTTAGCATGACAATTCAATGTCCATCACACCAAGAGTGAGATTATTTCCCATTAACTACCAAGCAACAAAGTTGCTAGGAGTATTGATTACGCACATCATGATTCTCTTGTCGGTATTCTGGTTGCAGATAACACAAAGACCGGTTAACGAATGATGATGGCGAGAAGTATCACTACATCAAGATTTTATAAGAGGGAGTGCAGTTCTCATGACAATCTTGACATAAAGAGGGTAATACCTCAAGGTAGAACAGAGCAAAATCTAAATTGGCATTTTGATCTGTGGAATACAACTGCTTTGACCAAATCCAAGAATGGATGAGGTACAGGAGTTTGTTTCTCCTAGTCATTCTGGAGTAGAATGGCTTGACACACCACAAGAATAGTCGACATTGATAAGACAATGCATGGCATACCCTTGACTATCCATTGATAGATAAAGGTCAGAATGCAATTGAAAAAGGGCAACACAAGAGCACCTGATTTTTCCTGAGTTGTAGATGCATGGATTGAATATATCAAACGGAGTTCAACATGTTTCTTCCAGATAATCCATGCAGAAATATAGGACTGACAGAGTCACAACTATGGGATGAAGAACTCATCAAGAGCACTCATGTTGTGATCTTTTGTTCACGAGGAACTTCTGCCATGATTGTTCATGGTATTGGAAGGATGATATACCACGAACCTTGAGGGCTATAACAAAGTTACTAATCATCCTAAAGGAACGAGCAAATACTACCAACGGGAGTGAGCAAAATGATTCTTGGGTTCAAGAACCCAGATACAGAATACCTATTGACTAAGTAGCATCACAGCATGCTTTCGATAATGATGGCTAGAATTATCACACTGGAAACAAAATACACAACTAGACTGTTGGGTGGTTCACTTGAAAAACATGGTTTCCTAATTACCTTCATCAAACACGTCGAGGTAATAGGGTACTTCAACTCAACAATTAGTGTGCTTTGTCTGGCCTGAAAGACATTGACTCAAGATGAAAGAGTTTTGCAACTGCATTAGATAATTTAGAAACCTTGGATAACTCAGACAGCATAACGGCTATACAGACATGAAATATGAGGCAACCTGCACAAGAAAACTAACAACATGACAATGAATTCTTATAGACATCGATCCACAAAGACAACATCTTTCCTATAGGTCTCCAGCATAGTATCTCGTCATCCTAATAGATAGATGAGAATGCCTAGTTCTTAATCCCCGTAGAAAAGAAGAGGGTGACTCAGAATTAGAATGACATGAGGAAAGGAATAAAAGAGCCTTATGTTCCCTTCCACAATCAATTCCCTTATATAACTAAAGCAGTTCTAGACTCAACATCGACCAATTTGGCTTGGTAATCCTCCAGGCAGTCAAGCTCTGATACGAAAGCTGTGGGGACCCCGATCCTAAGACATAAGAATCCAGCCTGTAACACATCACATCACTTTGCGGTCTCACGCATGGTTATCCCCACGGCTGCCACCTTACCTAGGCTGGGACTGTTTGCGTCTTTTGACTCACGTATGTGAATGTGTCGCTAGCATTCAAATGTCAAAGAACCCTGGCCGACATGACTAGTCATAGAACCCAAGTGGCACATCCGTACAGGGACAGGCATACGTAACCCAGCAATGCAGGTGACGATCTCTAGCGTGTGTAGACGAGTCATAGCAAGCTACAAGGACTCCATTACGCCGTGGGACATAAATGTCATCACTGCACGCAGACGAGTAGTAGCAGGCTACAGGGACTCCATTACACTATGAGACATTTCTCCGGAGGGACAGACACAGCAGCAAAGAAGGATACATGCTAGTCAATCAATGTGTCCGAAGCAGTAGCAAGCTACCAAGGCTCGGTGGAAGCACAAACAGGCATTTCCCCGTAAAGAGTACTACTAAAGGCACACAACTAGGTGTCTAATCCCATACATATCGTTGCATGTCACACATATGCACGACATGCCTGATATGCATAGATACAACTATGGCATCACAACATAACCATACGACATTACAGCATTTACTTAGAAGGCTCGGAAGAGCCGACACAATAAGATGTTACAAGCAGGGGTCACAAGACCCAACATTCAGAGCATTCAAACAAACAAGTGGAAGTTAAACATGTCTGAGTACAAACATCTACAAAAGTGGCTGGAGGAGCCTGAAAATCTACAACGACCCTACCAAAGGAACCAGACCTCTGTCTGGGATTCCCAAGCTAATCTAGTCAACATCGAACTTCACGTCATAAGGGTCACTAATGAGACTGACGTCTCATCTACAAAAACACAAATTAAGCAAACGTGAGTACAAGGGTACTCAGCAAGACTTACATCAGAACTAACTACATATGCATCAGTATCAATGAAGGAATTTGTGGAGTTTATTGCGGCAAGTCAGCTTTGACTCCTGGCTAACCTATACGACGACTTCAAGTACTTTCTTTTGAGGTGGGATAGCGCACACGAGTCCACATATTCACCATATCAATACACCACTATGGATCCACTCCCGTCTCCCTACGAGAAGGACATCCATAGCACTCACACTTATCTTGCATATTTTAGAAGTATCCATTTCACTTATCTATGAACCACATAAGTTCTCCAAATAGTCCATATCCGAGGACGCGGCTATTCGAATAGATTCATAACCCTACAGTGGTGTACTTCGTCACACATGCTCCCGCCACTTACCGCCATGTGCTCATAAAAAGGCACCTCGGCAACCTTCAAGTGGTAGCCCAGCGAGGGAGTCGGCCATGACCTAACTAACCACACAAGACTCTAGTCCAGGTTTATCGCCTATTTGAGACTGAACCCGCATGGAAGTCCGGCCGAAGTTTCCTCTACGCCCCCAAACGATGTGTACAGGGCTCCCAAGCCCACCTTGATGGATGGTACTATGCTTGGTACACCGGGCCACAATGCCTAGTTTGTCCCAAGCCCACCTGTACGGGGTGCCACTCGATAGACTACTAGCATGTCCTACAAACACCAGAAACTAATTGCAACTCCTGGACAGAGATCAAGTCGATTAATAAGTCGAGAGAGTCATTTAAGGATTCCAATGTGCCATAGTAGCTAGTCTTGGATAACATACACAGGACCCGGTTCTTAAGGACGATCCCAATGAGACAACCCGCCATGTACACCTACATGGCCTCTCATCGCTACCTTTACCAAAATCGTGTTCACACACTTAGCTCTCACATAGTAGGACATGAACACTGCCATTCCGATCCATCACCCAGATGTATCACACCCGACACGACACGACTCTAAGCATAGTAGGCACAGTAAGTAAGCAAGCATGGATGAGTAAGCACAACAAGGCTCAAGCAGTTGCTACTCATGCTAAGGGGTTTCAACTATTTACTGTGACAAACACAGGTCATGCAAAGGAATGGTTCTACTACCGAGAACATATAACAGTTGAATCATTGTTGTCCTAATGTATTAAAAGAGAGCAGGAGCGATAGAGTGGGTTCATATCAGTATGCTCAAGGGGGTTTGCTTGCCTGAAAATTCTGAAGATGTTACTTCTCTTCATTAGTGTCAACGTTCACATCGTCAGAACCATATACCGAAAGGGAGCACCACTGGTAAAACAAGGAAGGAACACATTTAATGCAATGCAACAACATGATGCATGATATGACAAGTTAAGGTACTAAATTAACCTAGAGTAGTAGTTAGCCAAGTTGGTTGAAGTGGAATTCAAACAAGTTTGAATTCCAACTCCAAATGATATTTCATATATTGCCCTAATCATAAAATGTCCTACTTGGTGATGTTAACTTATTCAAACATGCATGATCATGGCATAAACAGATTCATTGGATTTTCCTAATCATTTTTCATATATAAATTATTTTCATTTGACTTACGGATTATTTTCTATGATTTTTAGAAGTTTTCAATATTTTCTAAAATATAATAAATCATTTAATATTTATTTCAAATCCAGAAATGAATTACTATGTCAGCATGAGGTCACAACAATGTCATCCTTCAACAGAACCGGTCCAGGTCAAACCTGGCCGATGGACCCGTGTGTCATGGGCATAGTGGCTGACCCCATTTAGTTAAACTAACGAGCGTTTAATTAGGGCGCATGGGCCCCCGTGTCGGTGACTTAGGGCTAAACTAATTATGTGATTAATGCTAATTACGCGGGCCACATCAGCACCGGCCGTAGTGAGATTGCCGGTGACCATCCGGCGCAGCGGAGGCACGTGGGGCAGCGCTACGGGCGGCGGATGGGTGCGCCGAGGGCACCAGGGCATTGCCCGGGATCGCCCGTGTGCAGGGGGCGAGGAAGCAAGCAGAGAGGAGCTAGTCTCCTCGGGCTCACGCGTGCGAGCACGCAGCTGCTCCTGCTGGCAAAAGGTAGGAGAAGGCGCCTGATGGGCTGGGCCTTCTCCTGTGATGGGCCAGCTACAGGTAAGGTTCTTTAACTTTTGTTTTTGTCTTCTATTAGATGCCCTCTCTTTTATTTAGTTTGGACAAAATTCCTTAGCACAAAAATATTGAAATTATCTATAGGATATGTTTGGAATATTTCCAAGCTCCATAAAAGTTCCAGCATTTTTTGAAAGAACTAAAATATTTATAGTGCTTTATTGGTCATTTTCAGAAACTTTCCTCATTTATTAAAATTGCCAAAATAGTTGTGAAAATATAGTTCACCCCTACTATGTTGTTGCCAACATTTATCAGAGAGGGGAAACATTTTTTAATAGTATTTTGGAAAATTCAGAAAAAATCAACAATTGGAATTTGTTTACTCATTGAAGTGCTAGGGTTTGTCATCCCCATTTCAGGTTTCAATTGAATTTAAACATGATGACATGATGCACATGCAGCGACAAGCAGATCCTAAGCTAGGGCTGTGACAACTCACCCCCACTAAACAAGAATCTCGTCTCGAGATTCAGGCGTAGGGTATGAGGACAAAGGGGACACAACTACCACAATCTTCACGATCCAATTGCTCTTCTCGAAGATGTTGCTTCACTTCATCATCTTGATTTTGACGTCTTTGCTTTCAAGATCTTCATCCAATAGAAAGACAACAAAGATAGAAAGCTCTACAAGAATCGATCTTTACGAAGATCGAGCGACTCATGACCAACTCATGGAATGAGACGTGATAACATCTCTCGAGCTGGGACACAAAACACACGTCAAGAACAATGAATGAGGCAGATGACGGAGGTTCAATTGGTAGGCAACAAGTCCATGCCAAAGCAGATGGTAAACAGGTTTGAAAGTAGCGAGGAGTTAGTTGCCCTTCATACCATAACGGGCACCTTAGGGAAGGTGACTCGTACGATTATCCCTTAAGTGGCAAAAATAATTACTTTTGATACAAGGATCATTGAAACTCTTTATACCAGCCTAAGGCAATTTGCAAACGATCGTTGAAAGGAATTCAAAGAATGGCATGCTCAGATCGGAGGGAAAACTAGAGTTATAAAACAACTCGGCAACGAAAGGCACATTCCAATTAAAACCGACAGTATAACCTAGTGTCTGAGCGTGCTCTCAAGAACTTGAGCATTTCCATATTCATCAGGGTTTTTACCAACATCCGTGCCAAGGATCCTGGTGACACATCATACTACCATGATGAATAACAATGGACAATGCGATGCAAAGGAAGACAACACTTTCTGAGGTTTCACCTTAGCTATGCCAAGGAAGCAAAATCTGGATGATCAACCGAGAGACATTTAGCACTCCGCTTCTAATGTTCTCCTTGATGAAATAGCATAACCCAATTATAGGTAACGTTTGGTATCTAGAACATCAGGTAAAAGGTCGAACTTCGGGATCTCAAAGGGTCTATGAGGAATAACTTCTGAATAAGTCATATGAAAACCTCATGGGGAAGTGGCTAAGGTTGCTGATACTAGATATTACAACAATAGGCCTTCCAGCTAGGTGTGTTAGACATGACATCACCTTACCGGGTTACAATGAGACCAAAATTATAATTCTTGGGAAATTTTCCAACCATCATATATGCCTGAGATTCAGATCTGGTTGGGGATAGGGTGTTTGAGACTCAGCATTTCTGAAAAGAAAGCTTGCAACACAAATCGACAAGATGGCGTTGCGAGATTCTTGGGAAATGAACCACGGTAGCCAACTCCAGAACATGAGCTGGATTGCAAGACACATGTGAATACATTGTCCAAGACAATTGTGGCCACATGGCAATCTTACAACAAAACACTACCGAGTACTGGGTGGGAACCATCATTGGAGGTAACAAAGTCTTGTGCATTACCATGGATTGTCACTTAACTTCTTTTCCTTGAACAACTCAATCAGTGGCTTGGTGTACTAGGAGATACATCTGGAATGGAGGCGGCCAACCTATCAAACTATAGCATACTTCGCACATGCATGACTGACTTGAGATGCTTCTAGAGGAGGAAAATTTGAACTTCTCTCAATTCACGGCAGCAACTTGCATCTAATGCACATGAACTAAGAGGGGGTCCCTCTTACACCTAACATATACTTCATGAACAGAACATGAAATTATGCCTGCAAACTTTCCGATGCTAGCTTTATGTTCATCATGAATCATGGAACACATGAAAAATATTGTCGATGGGCTCAACAAAAAGTCATCAAGGTATCCATATAAATGGAATTCTATAACTATGAGAACAAGGTGATAGCCTTGGTCAGACCAAAAGATATAATGGTGTATGCTCGAGGATACATCCACAAGAAAAAACAACATTAGGAGGTTCTTTGGTTCTGATTTTGATTTGACGTTAACCCACACTCAAATCAAAGGTCGGACAAGACAATAGGTGCAACAGTTGATCACAAGTATCAATTGATGAAGATATCATCTTTCTTCTACACACACAAGCACAAAACACAAGATATCCCTTTAACATGAGCTAAATTAGATCAAGATTTTATCTTCTAACTCTCCAAGTTGTTTTTAGCTTAACCAACTAGTTCAGGGATATCCAACATAGATTCTTGGAGAAGGGGTGTTTTATAGAAAAACCATCGTGATCACGAACTGAACATAACGGTCAAGGAACACCTTGGTAATACTTCCAAGAAGAAATTCGGAAAATCACGACCCACCGATATGTTATCAAGCTCAAGAACAATCTTGTTTTTCAAGGCAAGACGATATGCCCAACAGAGCGAAGGATTGACACAATCCTAACTCATTGATCGAAAAGTGCACCATGGAAAATGGACTAGGTAGCACGATCAATCTTAGCATGATAATTCAATGTCCATCACACCAAGAGTGAGATTATTTCCCATTAACTACCAAGCAACAAAGTTGCTAGGAGTATTGATTACGCACATCACGATTCTCTTGTCGATATTCTGGTTGCAGACAACATAGAGACCGGTTAACGAATGATGATGGTGAGAAGTATCACTACATCAAGATTTCATAAGAGGGAGTGTAGTTCTCATGACAATCTTGACATAAAGAGGGTAATACCTCAAGGTAGAATAGAGCAAAATCTGAATTGGCATTTTGATCTGCGGAATACAACTACTTTGACCAAATCCAAGAATGGATGAGGTACGGGAGTTTGTTTCTCCTAGTCATTCTGGAGTAGAATGACTTGACAGACCACAAGAATAGTCGACATCGATAAGACAATGCATGGCATACCCTTGGCTATCCATTGATAGATAAAGGTCAGAATGCAATTGAAAAAGGGCAACTCAAGAGCACCTGATTTTTCCTGAGTTGTAGATGCATGGATTGAATATATCAAACGGAGTTCAACATGTTTCTTCCAGATAATCCATGCAGAAATATAGGACTGACAGAGTTACAACTATGGGATGGAGAACTCATCAAGAGCACTCATGTTGTGATCTTTTGTTCACGAGGAACTTCTGCCATGATTGTTCATGGTATTGGAAGGATGATATACCACGAACCTTGAGGGCTATAACAAAGTTACTAATCATCCTAAAGGAACGAGCAAATACTACCAACGGGAGTGAGCAGAATGATTCTTGGGTTCAAGAACCCAGATACAAAATACCTATTGACTAAGTAGCATCACAGCATGCTTTCGATAACGATGGCCAGAATTATCACACTGGAAACAAAAGACACAACTAGACTGTTGGGTGGTTCACTTGAATAACATGGTTTCCTAATTACCTTCATCAAACACGTCGAGGTAATTGGGTACCCCAACTCAATAATTGGTGTGCTTATCTGGCCTGAAAGACATTGACTCAAGATGAAAGAGTTTTGCAACTGCATTAGATAATTTAGAAACCTTGGATAACTCGGACAGCATAACGGTTTTACAGGCATGAAATATGAGGCAACCTGCACAAGAAAACTGACAACATGACAATGAATTCTTATAGACATCGATCCAGAAATACAACATCTTTCCTATAGGTCTCCAGCATAGTAACTCGTCATCCTAATAGATAGATGAGAAGTCCTAGTTCTTAATCCCCGTAGAAAAGAAGAGGGTGACTCAGAATTAGAATTACATGAGGAAAGGAGTAAAAGAGCCTTACGTTCCCTTCCACAATCAATTCCCTTATATAACTAAAGCAGTTCTAGACTCAACATCGACCAGTTTGGCTTGGTAATCCTACAGGCAGTCAAGCTATTATACGAAAGATTTTGGGACCCTGATCCTAAGCCATAAGAATCCAGCCTGTAACACATCACATCACTTTGCAGTCTCACGCACAGTTATCCCCACGGCTGCCACCTTACCTGGGCCGGGACCATTTGCGTCTCTTGACTCACGTATGTGAATTTGTTGCTAGCATTCAAATGTCAAAGAGCCCGGGCCTACATGACTAGTCGTAGAACCCAAGTGGCACATCCGTACAGGGACATGCTTACGTAACCCAGCAATGCAGGTGTACGTAACCCAGCAATGCAGGTGTTGATCTCTAGCGTGTGTAGACGAGTCATAGCAAGCTACAAGGACTCCATTACATCATGGGACATAAATGTCATCACTGCATGCAGACGAGTCATAGCAGTCTATAGGGACTCCATTACACTGCGAGACATTTCCTCGGAGGGACGAACATAGCAGCAAAGAAGGATACATGCCGATCAATCAATGTGTACGGAGCAGTAGCAAGCTACCAAGGCTCGGTGGAAGCACAAAGAGGCATTTCCCTGTAAAGAGTACTACTAAAGGCACACAACTAGGTGTCGAATCCCATACATACCGTTGCACGTCACACGTATGCACGACATGCCCGATATGCATAGATACAACTATGGCATCACAACATAACCATACAACATTACAACATTTACTTAGAAGGCTCGGAAGAACCAACACAATAAGATGTTACAACAGGGGTCACAAGACCCAACATTTAGAGCATTCAAACAAACTAGCAGAAGTTAAAGATGCATGAGTACAGACATCTACAAAAGTGGCTGGAGGAGCCTGAAAAGCTACAACAACCCTACCAAAGGAACCAGACCTCTGTCTAGGATTCCCAAGCTAATCTAGTCAACATCGAACTTCACATCATAAGGGTCACTAATGAGACTGACGTCTCATCTGCAAAAACATAAATTAAGCAAACGTGAGTACAAGGGTACTCAGCAAGATTTACATCAGAACTAACTACATATGCATCAGTATCAATGAAGGGATTTGTGGAGTTTATTGCAACAAGTCAGCTTTGACTCCTGGCTAACCTATACTACGACTACAAGTACTTTCTTTTGAGGTGGGATGGCGCACACGAGTCATATTCACCATATCAATACACCACAATGGATCCACTCCCGTCTCCCTACGAGAAGGCCATCCATAGCACTCACGCTTATCTTGCATATTTTAGAAGTATCCATTTCACTTATCTATAAACCACATAAGTTCTCCAAGTAGTCCATATCTGAGGACGCAGCTATTCGAATAGATTCATAACCCTGCAGGGGTGTACTTCGTCACACATGCTCCTGCCACTCACCGCCATGTGCTCGTAAAAAGGCACATCGGCAACCTTCAAGCGGTAGCCCAGCGAGGGAGTCGGCCACGACCTGACTAACCACACAAGACTCTAGTCCTGGTTTATCGCCTATTTGAGATTGAACCCGCAAGGAAGTCCGGCCGAAGTTTCCTCTACGGCCCCAAACAATGTGTACAGGGTTCCCAAACCCACCTCGACGGATGGTACTACGCTTGGTACACCGGGCCACAATGCCTAGTCTGTCCCAAGCCCACCTGTACGGGGTGCCACTCGGTAGACTACTAGCATGTCCTATAAACACCAAAAACTAATTGCAACTCCTAGACAGAGATCAAGTCGCTTAATAAGTCGAGAGAGTCATTTAAGGATCCCAATGTGCGGTAGTAGCTAGTCTTGGATAACATACACAGGACTCAGTTCTTAAGGACGGTCCCAATGAGACAACCTGCCATGTACTCCTACATGGCCTCTCATGTCTACCTTTACCAAAATCGTGTTCACACACTTAGCTCTCACACAGTAGGACATCAACACTTCCATTCCGATCCATCACCCAGATGTATCAGACCCGACACGACATGACTCTAAGCATAGCAGGCACAGTAAGTAAACAAGCATGGATGAGTAAGCACAACAAGGATCAAGCAGTTGCTACTCATGCTAAGTGGTTTCAACTATTTAGTGTGACAAAGACAGGTCATGCAAAGGAATTGGGTTCAACTACCGAGAACATATAACAGTTTAATCGTTGTTGTCCTAATGCATTAAAAGAGAGCAGGAGCGAGAGAGTGGGTTCATATCAGTATGCTCAAGGGGGTTTGCTTGTCTGACAATTCTGAAGATATTAGTTCTCTTCATTAGTGTCAACGTTCACATCGTCAGAGCCATCGTCTACCGAAAGGGAGCACCACCTGTAAAACAAGGAAGGAACACATTCAATGCAATGCAACAACATGATGCATTATATGACAAGTTAAGGTACTGAATTAACCTAGAGGAGTATTTAGCCAAGTTAGTTGAAGTGGAATGCAAACAAGTTTGAATTCCAACTCCAAATGATATTTCATATATTGCCCTAATCATAAAATGTCCTACTTGGTGATTTTAACTTGTTCAAACATGCATGATCATGGCATAAACAGATTCACTGAATTTTTCTGATCATTTTTCATATATTAATTATTTTCATCTGACTAACAGATTTTTTTCTATTATTTTTAGAAGTTTTCAATATTGATAAAATATAATAAATCATTTAATATTTATTTCAAAACCAGAAATGAATTACTGCGTCAGCATGAGGTCACAGTGATGTCATCGGTCAACAGAACCGGTCCAGGTAAAACCTAGCCGGTGGGACCCGTGTGTCATGGGCACAGTGGCTAACCCCATTTAGTTAAACTAACCAGGGTTTAATTAGGGCGCATGGGCCCGTGTGTCAGTGACTTAGGGCTAAACTAATTTTGTGATTAATGCTAATTACGCGGGCCACGTCAGCACCGGTCAGAGCGAGATCGCCGGTGACCATCTGGCGCGGCGGAGGCACGCCAGGCAGCGTTACGGGAAGCGGATGGACGCACCGAGGGCACTAGGGCGTTGCCCAAGATCGCCCGCATGCAGGGGCGAGGAAGCAGGCAGAAAGGAACTGGCCTCCTCGGGCATGCGCATTCGAGCAGGCAGCTGCTCCTACTGGCGGAAGGTAGGAGAAGGCGCCTGATGGGCTGGTCCTTCTCCTGTGATGGGTCGGCTACAGGTAAGGTTCTTTAACTTTTGTTTCTGTTTTCTATTAGATGCCCTTTGTTTTTTTTAGTTTGGACAAAAATTCCTTAGCACAAAAATCCTTAAATTATTTATAGGATATGTTTGGAATATTTCCAAGCTCCATAAAAAGTTCGAGCATTTTTTGAAAGAACTAAAATATTTATAGTGCTTTATTGGTCATTTTCAGAAACTTTGCTGATTTATTAAAATTGCCAAAATAGTTGTGAAAATCTAGTTCACCCATGTTATGTTGTTGCCAACATTTATCAAAGAGGAAAACATTTTTTAATAGTATTTTGGAAAATTCAAAAAAAAATCAACTATTGGAATTTGTTTACTCATTGAAGTCCTACGGTTTGTCATCCCCATTTCAGGTTTCAATTGAATTTAAACATGATAACATGATGCACATGCAATGACAAGAAGATCCTAAGCTACGGTTGTGACATATCGACACCGGTGATTTGCACAAGATGTACATGCATGCATGCATGAAATGTACCCAACTTTTGCTAGCACTTGATAATGCATATCCAATTGTGCCATGCAAAATTTGAACGAAATCGAAGACTAAACGCACGTTGCGTCACGTCCGACATCTATTTTTGCCTGGCAATTCATAGAAAAGACACGGATTGTCAGAAAATAAGAAAAATTGACGTGCCTCCTTGTGAAGTTCATTAGGAATCATGGAAAAATTGGGTCCGTTTGATGAAGGGGAGTAGCAAGATCGCATTGTAACACCCTTCCTCCCATACCGACACCGGTAGTTTGCGTAGGAAAAAAAATTGGGTCTGTTTGATTAATGTTTTTGTAACAAGTTAAAACTTGAAGTAACTTATAAAACACATAAGGCCCCGTATTAATATTAAAAGAGGAGAATAGCTAGACTACTGTCGGTATCGTTAGTGGCCCTGCCATGATCTCAGCTGACGTCGTCATAGCAGAATATCCACGCCCGGCAGGATAACCGACGTGCATGCAATTTGTTTCCACACCTAGCCCTACCCCAACATGATCTCACCGTCGCGCCCCCGCTTTAAACTTCCCCGCCGCCGCGATCCTCCCCCGTCGCCGCCGCCGCCCCGCCAACCCCCTCCCTCGGCCCTAGACTGCCCTGCCGCCCTCCATCCTCCCCACCGCCGCTGCGTTCTCTCCCCTCTCCTCCGGCCATCCATCCACCTTGTCCGCCGTCACACCTCTACATCCATATGTCGCCGTGTCCCCCCACCGTCCGTACGGCCGTTGTCCGTCGTCCGCCGTCGGACGCCCATTACCACCTCGCCCGTTGTTGCATCGTCCGCCGTCGGCCTACCGCTTTGGGTAAGTAATTTTACGATGTTTTCATGTTAGTATTCACATGTGTAATGAATTGCATCTTACGTGACAATATTTTTAAATTATGAAGGATGGATATCGATGGTGTGATTCCATGTTCAGTTGAGAAGTGGGTTAGCCTTGTTGACAAAGTTTCAACAAGTACAAAATTACATTTTATGAAACAGATTTGCAAGGCATGTTACAAATACTGTTCGTAAAGATGCGTGAATTTTTACTTCACTTTTTGATCCAAGGCTACAATCGTCATAGTAAAAAATTCATGGTTGAAGAGGCATCTTGGCAGCACATCAGAGGCTTCCGCGAGCCAGAAGTCTATTATGGACCGCATTTTGAATGAGTTGAAAGAGATAGGCAAAGGCATGCTTCGTTTGCCAGAGTTATGCGCACGGGTAACAGTACAACGTATTTTTTACAATCGTGCATAATGTATTTCATTGACTTACATAACTAAAATGAATAAATGTTTTTTCAAAGGATGACTGAGAAAATGAACAAAACCGGTGTGTTCTACAAAACCGGTAACATGGAAGAAGAAGAAGAGAATCTATACGGTGACATTAATAAATGAACAAATGATAGTGCATTTCGTGATAAGGAGTTTGTTTATCATGATGATATGGACAACTATCGCACACCTTTCCATGGTAAAATGAATAAGCAAAAGGACGATGACGATGGTGATGTGAATTCTCATGGTAAGGTACCTTATTATTTCACTCGTGAGTATCTGGGTAGTTTCAAGGATGATAGGAGTGATCCTATCAAAGTAATCGACGTATCAGATGAGAAGGCAAACACGTCTTTAGAGACAAATGAAATATCATCACACGAATCGGATCATTCTAACGGAATAGATGAGCAAGTGGAAGAGGTGCTTGGCAAACATAAACGCACTGCATCAAAAGCCACAAAGTCTCTTTTTGTTGTTTTTAAACCCATCAAGCGTGCAAAACGTCTTGCCAAAGCAAGTAAGATTGTTATGAATCAATATTTTTTCGTGAAGCAAAGTTTATTGTATAGGTATGTTTACTAATGTTTGATTTGTGATTTGCAGAACTCTTTAGTAAAGATGATGTTAATAAATCTAGTGATGATGTTCATGTGATCAAAGCAAGTGTTCAGTTCGTACGCGCATTTGAGCGCTCAAAGAAACATAGCGCTACATAAATTTTCAACGATGGTTCGGCCGACGTTTTGACTGCAAAAAGAGCTTGTCAGATTCTTAACCACAGATGGTTAAGCGACGATGTAAGTTATTTTCATTTTTAACATTATATTTCACAACAAAATACAATCATTACATTTGTTATATCATATTCAGGTTATCAATGCGTACTCATCTTTTTTGTGGGGGGAAGCTAAAGACGAATGTTACATATTGCCGACTTGGAGGGTGAAGTGGCTGCTTGATTGTAGAACTGGTAAGCAGCGCGATAGTAACGACTATGAAGCAGTGTCAAATAAAAATGAACCCATGAATAGGTGTCTCATCGAGTATTTGAAAACACCTAAGGCATGTTCGAGTGGTTGTAAGGTATACAAAAAATGCAATAGTATAACAAATGCTGCATTGATTTGGGTTATATTCTCTTGTCCTTATGCATGCTATATGGCTATTAACAAAGATGACACTCATTGGGTTACGGTCGTCATGCATAAGGAAAAGAAAGAGTTCCAGGTTCTAGACTCGTTGATGGGAAAAGAACTTGACAGTAGAACTAGAAAACTCGTTGAGGACTTGGTAGGTTTTAATACGCATTTCTATTGCCAAACCATCATATGTTTACCTTATTTACTGAAAGTTTTCGCGTTGTTATTTTTATTTTTAGAGAAGAGAAATTGAAGCAGATATTGCAAAAGCAAATGCAACCGGAGATGTGCAATATCCGGATGTATCCACATGGCCCTATTAAAACCTACGGCATGTCTCAACAAGATGGGTGAGTATGTAGTTGAATATAATGTTGGTGTATTATATGTGTGTGATGCATAATTATTTATTGTTAATTATATGCACCAGGAACTCATGTGGATTATTTGTTCTTCGTTGCTTTAAAAATTGGAATGGCGATAAATGGACTGCCTCTTTTTCTCAGGTACAAAACTAATATTAGTACTCTTTATTATACACACTTTATAGTGTACTAACATGATTTATTTTGCAGAGATCAATTGATGCTTCGAGGGAATTAATGATAGTGCAAATTATTTTTCCTAAAAATAACAAGCTTGGGGAAGTAAAAAAACAAAGTTATTAGAATTTGCAAGAAGGAAGAAATAGATGACACCGGAGGAGATTCACGCGTGCTTGAGTTTACTGCAGGATTAGATTATTTCAGTGTTTTTCATACTTCGTTGTGAACATTTTGTAAGAGACCTATACTTTCCACATATACTTCATGATATTTTGTGTTTGAAAGGTTTTATACATAATGATAATTGTCATGTTTTTTAAATATATAGAATATTATGTTGTTGTTGAAAATACTATAAAATTTGCTATCTCGATCTATCATTAGTAATGTATTTAAGATGAGAAGAAACGGCGGTCAACTGTACGGACGCCCGTCGGTGCATGCAATTGGCCGCGCGACGTACAATTTTTTTTGCACGATGGACTATAGCATCGTGGGCCGGCCCAACTAAGACGAGGGCGCGTGAAACCGGCGACGCGTCATTTTTAGTCCCACCTCGCCGGCCTAACTAAGACGACGGGCGTGCGAAACCGGCAACGCGTCGTTTTTAGTCTCACCTCGCCGGACGAAGGGTGTGACGACCTATTTATATATCCCGCGCCCCCGACGTTGTTGAACATCCTATTATATGATCGTCGGCCCCGACGTTGTTGAGAAAAAAACAGAACCCCGCCGTCGCCGCGGCGCGGTAACCGACGGGCATTTTTTTTTCATGAAAAACAACAACAATTGACGCCGGCTTAAGTGCAGAGTTAGCAACCATAACGATGACAAATTGTGACAAGTCATATATTTTAAATAACAGAAAAAACATATACATATTGTCTTATATAACACAATAGTCGTGATTACACATATAACAAAGTCTCATAAGTTTACAGAACACGAATACAAAGATAAGTATTGTATTCCATATTATTGAATAAAGTAAACTCTTGTGCTTTGTATAAATGAATGAAGTAAAACACGTGCAATAACACCGCTTGTTCTTCAACCCCGGTTACTGCATAAAATAAGTTATAGATTGTAAGAATAATTACAGAAACAAAACCTAATAAATAAATAAATAAAACCAAAACACATACTAACACGTACTCTGGATTTTGGTTGCAAGTGGCCTTGTTATGACCTCCAAGTATGCATAGGCTACATAGACGTCCGATTTTCTCATCAAATTATTTTGGTCTCCCATTTTTAGTCACCTCAGGACTATTCTTACCGCGACCTCTATTGTTCTGCTTAGGAGCCCCTTTGGTGGACACTTTCACTAGATCATGAATCAGAATATGATCCTGGTTAGGCTGAAATTTATCATTATTCACAAAGCTGTGCTGACTAGGTTCTTCATTCCGCAAGATGTTCTTACTCACTATAATTTCTTCCATTGCTTCCAGCATCTTGTCGAATAAGAATGTGTTATGAAATGAGATATGAGAAGCTTCTGCGGATATAATGCTCAACTTACTATATCTAGCTCTGGCCTCAATACCAGTCCAACCTCATGAAAACAGATCGTTGGTGCGCTTCACGGGCAATCCAGATCTTGCTTTCTTTGTGAACCTTCGCAGGACACGACACTTAGGTATTGCAGGTAAGTTGAGTGCATTCAAAACATGAAGAATATGTTTGCAAAGAAAACCTTTGTGAGTCATACTTCGACAACTGGACTTTATAGTTTCTGTGGAGTTACGTGGTGCATAGTCCATAGTAAACCTGTGATCCCTATTATTTTTCCACGCAACCACGAATCTGTGATTGTCGGCTCCTCTCAATCTATAAATTACCTCAAGTTGATGTACCTTCTTTAAATCTTCCTGCAAGATGTTAAAGTTTGCCTTTTGTGAATACTTTGGCAGCGAACACCTCTATGGTCTTACACTAAGTCACTGCTACTGGTAGAGTCTGTGAGACCATGCAATCGTCATGCGATTCATTCTCGCGGAGGTGCATAATGCAATTCTCATAGTGTACAATCATGTCAACAATTTTCATACCGTAGTCAAGATGTAGGTGCAGGCATGAGTTCATGCTTTCGCTCCTCTGATTACTCCGCATACCAAGAAATAACCCACCAGACAAATATGATGCAACCCAAAGCTTCTTCTTCCTGTACATCCTATGGAGCCATGTTTTTGTTTTCTCTGTCTGCCATTTATGAACAAACACAGCCCATCTCTCCTCGAAGACTGTATGTGTGGTGGCATAGTACAGGAGTGACCTGAATTCCTTCAACGACTTGTGGTGGAGGTGTTTCTGCATGTTCTTTTCAATATGCCATGAACATAGACGATGCCACGCGTCAGGAAGCACCTTCCTGAAGCCCTTATCATCGCTGCATCTCCATCAGTAATTATAGACTGGGGCTTCTTATGACAGTGAGCTTTTAAAAACGTCTCTAGCAGCCAAACATATGTATCTTCAGTCTCATCTAAAACAGTGATGCACGCAAATAGCGTAGTGCAACGATGATTGTTGAGACTGGGGAAAGGAATAAATGGCATTCCATACCTATTCATCTTGTACGTACTGTCGAACACAATGACATCACCATAGTCAAGATAATCCCGACGTGATTGTGAATCACACCAGAACAAGTTGTTCAGCCTACCTTCGGCGTCCACAGTATGCTCAAAGAAGAAATCCGGATCCCTGTCCTTTCTAGCTATCATGATTCCTATAACAGTGTCAGCATCACCCTGAGCAAGCAGTTTCATCTTCTCCCTGTAACACATATTATACAACTTCCTTCTTCCAAACCCTATCTTAGCGTACGAACCATACCTGCTGACAAAATTATCAAAAATAATGTGCTTTCTTATCCCAGCTCCTGCCATAGCTAATATCTCTACTTGCTGAAATTCTTTGATCACACTGTGAGACCGGAGGAAAGGGACTTCGTCCGGTCTTGCAAGAACGTAGTTGTGATCATCGAAGAAACTGCTGACATACCAAAGTTCACTCTTTCTATCAAGCTTCACTGTTAAATGGTCTTCACAGAAGTATCGACTCTCCGGTCCCAATCTGTGGGTCCGGCCTTCCATGGTACAAAATTTGGCATGTCGTTTTCCTGCCCTGAAACAGAGATACATCCTCAAGCGCAAAACTTTTGAAGAACCTTTTGCAAAAAAAATCAAGTCCCTCCTCATACTGAACCCACGATCTTTCGCGTACTGGTTGTAGAACGTGTAAGCCTCTCCTTCTGACCTGAATGTCTTGGCCATCACTTCCCAATGCCTACCTAGTGACTCTTGCTGATATTTATCATAGCCGATGTCAAGGTCAAACCCAAGACCGTCAACATGCTCATCATTCCCACTAGGACCATCAACACCCCTCCAAAATAAGACATATAACCATGTTCGTCGGTCTATTGCTATGTTGTTAGTTTTCATGAATAATTTGAACACTATAACTTACTTCGCTCACACTTCCTTCTTTAGATGCATCGACATCGTCCTCGTCATTGTCATCATCCTCATCATTGTCATCATCTAAAGTTCTCCGCTCAGTGTCACCATCGGTATTTCTCTGTGCAGATTCAAATGTGTAAGTGATAATACAATTTGTATGCTAGTAATTATACAACATATTTGAAACGTACCTGGGTTCCACTTTTAGCATAAGATTGTTCATCTATATCGTAATCGTCATTGTCATCATTGGCATGCACCTATTTAAATTCGATAGCAAATGTAAGTGTCAATGTATTAGCTTATATTCTATAATTTCTAGTCAACGTACACAACACTTACATTACCACTATATGGTTCATCCTGGCTCATATAGTTGTGTCCGGGCGATTTATTTGCATTCAATGACGATGATTCATCCTCACTACTAGAGTCATCATCGGCATATTCGGTGTCTTGCTCTAACAATAAACCTTTCAAAAGGTGTTTTATCAATGTCACAATACCACAACATAAAGCATACAATAAAATCATGAAAATCGTATCGATTAAATGAAAAAAACTTACTGTCGGTCGTCGAAGGGTTCAACGACATTGTTCGGCGTGTTCGACGTCGATGCACCGGTCGCTACAATGTCGTCGTTTGAACGTGGACATGTCGCGTCGGTCACTACAACCGCCGCCGTGGGTGTTTCTTAGGGACCACGGTGATGGTGACGGTGAGAAGGGCGTCGAAGCGTCAGTGGCGGAGGTTTGTTGGTGTCGGTGGTCACGTCCACCACGACGGAGACGCGCGGGGGGGGCACGTCGGCGGCGGAAACAGCGGCGGAGACGGCGGCAAAGACGTATGGGGTGGCTTAACGACGGCGATGGAGACGGCGACGAAGATGTGCGGGGTGGCGTAACAGCGGCGGCGGAGACGTGCGGGGTGGCGTAACGGCGGCGGAGACGCGCATGGTGGAGTCACGATGGTGGCGGAGACATGCGGGGTGGAGTCACGACGGAGGCGGAGACATGCGGGGTGGAGTCACGACGGCGGCGGAGAGAGAAGATAGGGTTTTGTATCTTTTTTTCCTCTTCCAAAACCAACCGCTGACGCGTGGGCTGACGTGGCGTCCGGCTGACATGGCGTGCGTGGAGATCGGGTGTACGGCGAGCGGGCGAACGTACGATGGGTGGGCGGGCGGGCGACGGATACTATACACAATGTGTAAAGACCATACTACCCTTATACGTTTAGGGGGGTTGTACAAGTCCTTCTCTTGCTAATTAATATCATTGCATGCAATGTACTGACCATTGCATACCATGTTAGATAGTCTCAAGTCATTAAAAACATACACATCACACAGCTCTTATTGATTGATTCATTTATTCGTATCAAGAAACAAGAAATGGGATGGGAGTTAATGCATCGCGCTTAAGTGTTTTGCGATTATTTGGTTTTCATAGTGTCCCTAATGCACCAGTAGAGTATAGAGGGAGTAGTATAATTTTCAAGGGGTTTAGGATTCTACCCAAGAGATTTTTTTGATAAATATTTAGCCATTTGTGATGAAGCTCCGTGTAACAGTTCGGACTCTTGGTTACGCACACACTTACTCAATTCATGGACATTGCGTGCAAGTTCAGAAAAATGGTGACCTATCCGACGGTGGAGAAGTCAGTGATATCTTACGAATTTGAGAATATGCATGTACCAGGTAGAGTTGTCTTTAGGTGCACAAGCGATTATTATAAGGATTGTGATCTGCCGACGTCCCATGGCGATTGTCATTATATTTTTTTAGTATATTTTTCAAGGGGTTTAGGATTCCATCCAAGAGATTTTTCCACTAAATATTCAGCCGTTTGTGATACGCTCCGTGTAACACCGTAGACTCTTAGTTATGCATATGCTTACTCGACTCGTGGACATTGCGTGCAAGTTAAGAAAAATGATGACCTGTTCAATGTTTGAGAGAAGTCAGTGATATCTTACGAATTTAAGAATATGTATATGCTAGGTAGAGTTGTATGAGGTGCACAAGCAAAATTATTATAAGCCCTTCCAAAGATATGCTTCGCATAAATAAAACTTCATTCGTATGCATGGATGCATGTGCATACGTGCCTACATTCTTTTCACATCTCTATCGAGAAAATACATTTTTTTTCAGATTTATAAAAAACTAAAATATTTGCTGGTGTCACATCAGTGTCGTCGGTGCGCCGAGTCGACTAGCGTATCCACAAATTTGGATTTTTCCTTGATATATGTGTCTCTATAGCGACGTCTAAACTAAGTAATAGTTTATAAACGATGGTTAAGATCACAGTCTGAAATAAATAATATGGACGACAGTTGACGGCTGACTGAACTACTCTTAATGCATAGTCCTCTATTGCTAATTATAGGATTGCCACATCAGACACATCAGAGAAAACACAGTACCCCACCCACCCACCCTCTCATACGTCCCGGTCCGGTCAGTGATTAATTACAAAAACCTAAACCAGACGAACGCCTTAAATCGGTCTCAAACGTCTCGCCTAACCGGTACCCCTCATATCCAACCCAAATATGAGACGGACATTAGGAGGTCCGGGCGCGTACACCACGTCAGACCCCCCACACGCTGGCCCACACGGCCCTACATATATTCGTCCCCATCCCCTCTGCGGACCAAACCCTAGCCCCTCCACTCCACTCCGCCATCCAAGCTCCCGTCCGGCAATCTCCGGCCTTCTCCATCATGTCAGGCAGACGATCTGAGTTGTATACCTCCAGATCCGTCGACCATGAGCTCATTCCACGTGGCCTCGAGGAGGAGATGACCGTCTGGCTTGCAGTCTGCCGCTCCCGGGAGGAGGCCGCCCGACGGCAGCACACGTACTCCTTCCGTCAGGAATTCATTGCGTCCGCCCAAATGGCTCATGGATCCACCGCTAGGGGTGTCATCATTGGAGTAACGGAGGCGGTGCGATCCATCTGGCGTCCGAATGCAGTGGTGGACGTGCAACCCCTCTGTTGGCGCACCGAGCTAGAGGATGCACCATAGGCGTCGTCTGACACAAATATGGAGTGGCGTGCCCGTCGTGCGAGCCAGCGGGCGCATGAGGCGATGAAAGCCCTTGCAGCGGTGGACGTTGGCGAGATGGAGTCGCATTCCCCGACGCCCCGTATGGTGCACTAGACCGGGCACCGCAACCGTGTCGTGGTGGATGTCTCCGACTCGTCCCAGGATGGATTCATCTTCGATCTGACGTCTACCGGCACCATCAGGGTTGCAGGCTCCGACAAGGAAGAGTTGGGCATGGCAGACAAAGGCGCCTCGAGTCCCGTGAGCCGACTCGTATCACATGTCCTACTCTACGTCACCGGTGACACTCTGGGGAGTGTAACTAGCCACTGTACATGGGCATGATGGAGTCGGACGAGCTCCACTTAAAGGTCAGTTTACGTTGGATGCAATAATATGGATTTGAGGTTTCTAATTTGAGGTGTTTGGTTGTAGAATGGATTATTTGAGGCTTGAACGGCCACTGCTCACGGACTCATCCAGATGCATCGGGTCGGATTTACCAAGTCCACCAGTAGATGAAAGGACGTGGATGTTGCCTAGAGAGGGGTGAATAGGCGCTTTAAAGTAATTATGGTTTAGGCTTGAAAAATGCGGAATAAAACTATCGTTTAATTAGTCAAGCACAAAACCGAAAACAACTAGGTTCACCTATGTGCACCAACAACTTATGCTAAGCAAGATAGACAACTAAGTGATAGCAAGATATATAGCATGAAACAATATGGCTATCACAAAGTAAAGGTCATAAGTAAAGGGCTCGGATAAGAGATAACCGAGGCACGCGGAGACGACGATGTATCCCGAAGTTCACACCCTTGCGGGTGCTAATCTCCGTTTGGAGCGGTGTGGAGGCACAATGCTCCCCAAGAAGCCACTAGGGCCACCGTAATCTCCTCACACCCTCGCACAATGCAAGATGTCATGATTCCACTAAGGGACCCTTGAGGGCGGCCACCAAACCCATACAAATGGCAACCCTTCGGGGCGGTCACCTGTACCCGTACACTTTGGCAACCCTTGAGGGCGGTTCACCAGTACCCCTACAAATTGCTCGGGGCAATCTCCACAACCTAATTGAAGACCCCGATGCTTTCCCGGAGCTTTACACCACAATGATTGAGCTTCGAGACACCACCAACCATCTAGGGTGCCAAGGCACCCAAGAGGAACAAGCTCTAGGGTGCTTAAACACCCAAGAGTAATAAGCTTCTCAAATTTCAATTCCACATAGCACCGTGGAGAACTCAAACCTATGCACCAAATGCAAAGGCAAGGGAACACGAAGTGCCCAAGTCATTCTCTCCCAAATCCCACCACAACAACTAACGCTATGGAGGAAAAAGAGAGGAAGAACGAAGAAGAACACGAAGAACTCCAAGATCAAGATCCAAGGGGTTCCCCTCACAAAGAGGAGAAAGTGATTGGTGGAAACATGGATCTAGATCTCCTCTCTCTTTTCCCTCAAGAACTATCAAGAATCATTGGACGGATTGAGAGTTAGCAAGCTCGAATAAGGTCAACAATGGGGGAAGAACACGATATCAAGAGATGAAAATCATTGGAGAAGAAGAACCCCTTTTATAGGTGTGGGAAAATCCAACCGTTACCCCCACAGCCCACACACAAGCGGTAGTACCGCTCAAGGGAGCGGTACTTCCGCTTATACCCGTCCTGGAAAAACAGAGTGGTAGTACCGCTCTGGAAGGAGCGGTACTTCCACTCAAATACTCCCAAAATGCCAGAAGAAAAACTTAGGCGGAAGTAGCCACGGAACCTCAGGGCGGCAGTACCACTAGAGCGGTACTACTGCTCTAGGAATTCCGCCTAAAACGGTAGTACCGCTCTGGGGGAGCGGTACTTCCACTGAAAATCGCCAGAGGTCCCTGTAGGCACGAGAAGGCAAATATAAGCGGTAGTGACAAAGGTAGTACATAGCGGAAGTACCACCCAAGCGGTACTACCGTGGTACCGAGCGGTACTACCTCTAGATTAGAGAAAAGCTGCCCTGGAAGTGAAACTGCCGTAACTTTCGCATACAAGCTCTGAATTGAGCAAACTCAAGCTTGTTGGATAGCACACGACAAGTACTATCCAAACAGCCAATGATATAGAGATGTTTAAACCTCGATGAATGAAGAACCGGCAAAAACTCCAACATCGAAAACATCATAGAAGATGCACATGGACTCCGTTTTCGATGAACTTGAGCTTTTCATGAAGCTTACCATAACCTCAAGAACCCACAAATATAAAAGCCAACCAAGACAAAGAAAGATGATGATGTCAAGAATGCAATGGTTTGAACTCTCAACGAATGATACGATCAAGCTACTCACTTGAGAGCCCCCCTTGATAGTACGATTATCTATCCTATAACCCGGTCTCCCAACTACCACCATGAGACCGGCAAAATAAAAAACCCTATCAAGGTCAAACCTTAGCCTTGCGCATAGTCCACTTGAGCTAGATGGTGACGATCTTGACTTCCTCAAGATGGACCACCTTTCTTGATTGCGTCGGCTTGATGAAGATTAGTAGATTGCTACCCCATACTCCACTATGGGTGAGCCACTCTTCGGCACATCTTGACTAGTCCATTGTCATCACAATGAATGGCAAGCTTCAAGCATGATCTCTATGTGATGCTTCACTTGAACTTGCACACTGCAACCTTGATGACAATCACCACTTGATGCCATCCTCTATTGTTGGAAATATGCCCTCGAGGCAATAATAAATTGGTTATTATCATATTTCCTTGTTCATGATAATCATTTATTATCCATGCTATAATTGTGTTGATCGGAAACTAAGATACATGTGTGGATACATAGACAACATCATGTCCCTAGTATGTCTCTAATAGACTAGCTCGTTGATCAAAGATGGCTATGGTTTCTTAGTCATGGACATGAGATGTCATTTGATAACGGTATCACATCATTAGGAGAATTATGTGATGGACAAGACCCAAACTACAAACGTAGCATATGATCATGTCAGTTTATTGCTACTGTTTTTTGCATGTCAAGTATTTGTTCCTATGACCATGAGATCATGCAACTCACTGACACCGGAGGAGTGCCTTGTGTGTATCAAATGTCGCAATGTAATTGGGTGACTATAAAGGTGCTCTACAGGTATCTCCGAGGATGTCTGTTGGGTTGGCATGGATCAAGACTGGGATTTGTCACTCCTTGTGACGGAGAGGTATTTCAGGGCCCACTTGGTAATACAACATCACAATTAAGCCTTGCAAGCAATGTGACTAAGTGCTAGACACGGGATCTTGTATTACGGAACAAGTAAAAAGACTAGCTGGTAACGGGGTTGAACTAGGTATGGATATGCCGACGATCGAATCTCGGGCAAGTAACATACTGAAGAACAAAGGGAACAGCATACGGGATTAATTGAATCCTTGACATAGAGGTTCGACCAATAAAGATCTTCGTAGAATATGTAGGAACCAATATGGGCATCCAGGTCCCGCTATTGGTTATTGACCGTAGATGTGTCTCGGTCATGTCTACATAGTTCTCGAACCCGCAGGGTCTGCACACTTAAGGTTCGGTGACGTTTCGGTAGTATAGAGTTATGTATGGTGGTGACCGAAGGTTGTTCGGAGTCCCGGATGAGATCCCGGACGTCACGAGGAGCTCTGGAATGGTCCGAAGGTAAAGATTGATATATAGCAAGTCCTATTTTGGTCGCCGGAAAAGTTTTGGGCTCATCGGTAGTGTACCGGGAGTGCCGGTAGTGTACCGGGGGACCATCGGGAGAGGTATTTCGACCCAAGAGGCTACATGGGCTGTGGGAGGAGGTAAAACAGCCCCTGGTGGGCTGTCCGAAGCCTCCTCTAAGGGCCCATGCGGCTGGAGTGGTTTGAGAAGGAAAAAATCCAAAGGTGAAGAGGTGGAAAGAGTTTCCAAGTGGAAAGGAGGAATCCTACTCCTAATAGGATTGGAGTAGGACTCCTCTTCCTCCAATTTCGACCAAACCTTGAGGGTTTGAGGCTGACTCCTCCCCTCCCTCCATCCTATATATACTAGAGGATTTAGAGGAAAAAGCTAACCCTAATAGCCACGTGTTACCTCTCCTCTAGATCGCAGTTTCTCCTCTAGATCGGTTTTCAGCGGTGCTTAGGCAAAGCTCTGCTAGAATAGCTCCACCACCATCGCCGCAATGTCATCGTGCTACCAGAGAACTCATCTACCTGTCCGCTCCCTCTTGCTGGATCAAGAAGGCAGAGATCGTCATCGAGCTATACGTGTGCTGAACGCGGAGGTGCCGTCCGTTCGGCGCTAGATCGGAAGGACCGTGATCAAGATCGCGAGACGGATCGTGGTGAGATCGCGGGACAGATCGTGATGATTTCGCAGGACGGATCGTGATTGGATCGCGGGACGGATCGTGATGAGATCGCGGGATTCTCGGTGATTTGGATTGCGAAGACGTTTGACTACACCAACCGCGTTTCTTAACGCTTCCCGCTTAGCGATCTACAAGGGTATGTAGATCCACTTTTTCTCTCGTAGATGCTCATCACCATGGATAGATCTTGCGTGTGCGTAGGAAAAACTTTGTTTCCCATGCAACGTTCCCCTACATCTATGGTTTGTATGGGATCTTCTTACTGATGCAAGCCCATGGAAACATACCTAACCCTACAAAGAACACTCACAAGGAACATGGGTTAGTACACAAAGCGTAATGGACAATGCTTACCATATCATGGGATCACTTGACCCCTCTCGGTACATCTTGTATGCTTCGTGTGTTCATCAACATGATTCACTCTTTGACTTAGTCTTGATCAACCTTGAATCTTTCTTCTCTCTTCATACGAGCGGTACATCTTGAGGTAGTACCGCTCCCTCGAGCGGTAGTACCGCTTATGTGCGGGCTGAGGGGTAACAGTTGGATTTTCCACCTCCTATAAAAGGGGGTCTTCTTCCCCAATGGATCTTATCCTTTGAGCTCAAGTTTTTCCCCCCATTGTTGACCTTCTTAGAGCTTGCTAATGATAACCCACAAGTATAGGGGATCATTTGTAGCCTCTTTCGATAAGTAAGAGTGTCGAACCCAATGAGGAGCTAAAGGTAGAACAAATATTCCCTCAAGTTCTATCGACCATCGATACAACTCTATGCACGCTTAACATTCGCTTTACCTAGAACAAGTATGAAACTAGAAGTACTTTGTAGGTGTGACGGGATAGGTTTGCAAGATAATAAAGAGCACGTAAATAAAAACTAGGGGCTGCTAAGATAAAGAAACAACTAAGTTTGTTTAACGAGTGTGGAAAAGTGGTGGTAGGAGTTGCGGAATTGTCCCTAGGCAATCGATAACTAGACCGGTCATCATTATTGCAATTTTATATGAGGGGGGCATAAGCTAACATAATTTATCTACTTGGATCATATGCACCTATGATTGGAACTCTAGCAAGCATCCGCAACTACTAAAGATCATTAAGGTAAAACCCAACCATAGCATTATAAGGTATCAAGTCCTCTTTACTCCCATATGTAACAACCCACCTACTTGGTTTATGCTTCTGTCACTCACACAACCCACCATAGGCAAATCATGAACACATTGCTACACCCTACAGCGAGGATCCCTCATGCTTGCGCAACACGGAGAGCACCATAGGATAGCACCAATAATAAAACATGCAACTCAAACCAATCATGATCATCAATCAACCCATAGGACAACAAAAATCTACTCAGACATCATAGGATGGCAACACATCATTGGATAATAATATGAAGCATAAAGCACCATGTTCAGGTAGAGGGTACAACGGGTTGCGGGAGAGTGGACCGTTGTAGATAGATGGGGGGATGTCATGGAGGTCTTGGTGAAGATAAGGAGTTGTTGGAGTAGATCGTTGTCACGATGATGGCCCCGGTGGCGTTCCTGTACCACCGGGAGAGAGAGGGAGAGAGCCCCCCTCCTTCTTCTTCTTCCTTGATCATCCCCCTAGGGGCTTGTTCAGTTAATCAATTCTTCAAGGTGATTGGAGGGGTTTTAAGGGGATTGGGGAGGATTTTGACTTACATGGGATTTAATCCCTCACAAACCCCGCCAATCCCCATCAAATTAGATGCAACCGAACAAGGCCTAGATGGGAGAAGGGTTTCCCCTCTGGTCAATGGCCTCCATGGCGGTGGAGGGGCAAGAGCCTCTCCAAGATTGGATCTCTCTCTCTCTGTGTTTCCTTCTGTTTCTACGCTCCCCGATTCTGGACTTTCACCATTTCTTAAATATCCGGAGATCCGTAACTCCGATCGGGCTGAAATTTTGAGGGGATCTTTATACAAAAATTAGCTTTCTTGCGGAAGGACAGCTCCAACCGACCTAAGGGGTGTCCACAAGCCTGCCAGGCATGGCCAGGGGGTGGGTCGTGCCTAGCAGGCTTGCCACCTCCTCGAGCATCGTCTCGCATTGATTCTTTTTCCCAAAATCACATATATTTCAAAAAAAATCCGTAAATTTTTATCGCGTTTGGACTTCGTTTGGTATGGATATTCTGCGTAACAAAAAACATGCAACAAACAAGAATTGGCACTGGGCACTGGATCAATATGTTAGTCCCAAAATAGTATAAAAAGTTGCCAAAAGTATATGAAAGTTGTAGAATATTGGCATGAAACAATCAAAAATTATAGATACGACGGAGACGTATCAGCATCCCCAAGCTAAATTCCTACTCGTCCTCAAGTAGGTAAATAATAAAAAAGATAATTTTTGATGTGGAATGCTACCTAGCATAATCTTGATCATATAGTCTAATCATGGCATGAATATTAAGACACGAGTGATTCAAAGCAATAGTCTATCATTTGACATTAAGACAATAATACTTCAAGCGTGCTAATAAAGCAATTGTATCTCTTCAAAATATAATGGCAAAAGAAAGTTATCCCTACAATATCATATAGTCTGGCTATGCTCCATCTTCCCCACACAAAGTACTTATATCATGCACAACCCCAATGACAAGTCAAGCAATTGTTTCACACCTTTTATGTTTTCAAACTTTTTCAACTCTCATGCAATACATGAGCATGAGCCATGGATATAGAACTATAGGTGGAATAGAATATGGTGGAGGTTATGAAGAAAAAGGAGAAGATAGTCTCACATCAACTAGGCATATCAAAGGGCTATGGATATGCCCATTAATAAATATTACTGTGAGTGGGTAGGGATTGCCATGCAACGGATGCACTAGAGATATAAGTGTATGAAAGCTCAAAAAGAAACTAAGTGGGTGTGCATCCAACTTGCTTGCTCATGAAGAGCTAGGGCAATTTGAGGAAGCCCATCATTGGAATATACAAGCCAAGTTATATAATGAAAAATTCCCACTAGTATATGAAAGTGACCAAATAGGAGACTCTCTATCATGAAGATCATGGTGCTACTTTGAAGCACAAGTGTGGAAAAAAGAATAGTAGCATTGTCCCTTCTCTCTTTTCTCTCTTTTTTTTATTTTTTTATTTTTTTCTTTGTTTCTTTTTTTATTTTTGGTGGGCATCTAAGGCCTCTTTTTTATTTGGGCTTCGCTGGCCTCTTTTATTTTTGGTGGCCCCTAAAGCTTGTTCCTCCTGGGTGCTTTAGCGCCCTAGACGGTTGGTGGTGTCTCGAAGCTCAATCATTGTGGTGTAAAGCTCCGAGCAAGCATCGGGGTCTCCAATTAGGTTGTGGAGATTGCCCCGAGCATTTGAGGTTACCTCGGAGCCACAATCCATTGTCTTGAAGCTTCGTGGTGTTGTTGGGAGCCTCCAATTAAGGTGTGGAGATTACCACAACCTTGTTTGTACGGGTTCATTGACCACCCTCAAGGGTCCCTTAGTGGAATCACGACATCTTGCATTGTGCGAGGGCGTGAGGAGATTACGATGGCCCTAGTAGCTTCTTGGGGAGCATTGTGCCTCCATACCGCTCCAAACGGAGTTAGCATCCGCAAGAGTGTGAACTTCGGGATACATCATCGTCTCCACGTGCCTTGGTTACCTCTTACCCGAGCCCTTTACTTATGCACTTTACTATGTGATAGCCTTATTGTTTCATGCTATCACTTAGTTGTTTGTCTTGCTTAGAATAAGTTGTTGGTGCACATAGGTGAGCCTAGTTGATTTAAGTTTTGTACTTGTCAATTTAAACGTTAGTTTTATTCCACATTTGTTCCAGCCTAAACCGTGATTATTTTAAAGCGCGTATTCAACCCCCCCCCCCTCTAGGCTACATCCACATCCTTTCAGTAGGCATCTAGGCAAGGAATCCAAGCTAAAGATCATTATGGACACAGGTCAAGCGTTGCAGTTGGAGGGGGCTAGAAGGTCAATAATTTTACCAATTCGTTCTTTGTAGATGATCCGAATAAACCTCGCAGAGCCCAAAACTGAAGCTTGCTGAGTGCAACCATACCTGGAGGAAAACTACACACAGAATCCTCCCAAGGTCCCAAATGGTGTATATTATAGTCTTTGTAGGCATGTACTGATGCTCTGAGAAGAGAGAATGCAGTTTAGTTGCCATTGAGAATTAGTATATGTAAAAAGTTTTATCTTCTCTTGTTGGTGTTGTTGTCCCAGTTTAGTTGAGAACTAGACAGTTCAGAAAAAGCATTTTATGTAGGGAATGCACTTCTGAGTTTACAAACTATTGCATACACATAAATATATGTAATCTGAATGCAATATTATCTTGTGACATGAATGAAAGCTTTTGTGAATTGAAAGTACTCTGTTGTTGCAACTATCCTGGTTGCAAATTGGCAACATTTTATTACATTCAACATCATTATTGCAAATTGGTAATAGGAGAATTAATAAACAAGACATGTCGACAATTACTTGTACGCTTTCAACTTTACTTTGGAAGAACACATTTTTCTGAACACAATAGTGAAATCACATAAGAACAAGTCATGCCCACATCACAAATCAGTACATGTGTCACATAATAGGGAACAAGTGCTACCATTACTTGCTTTACATAATATAGCATGAACCAAAGCATACATAATAGTGAACCATGTACCACAAGTTCATATTTATTTCACTATAGCTGGGTAACTAGCAGTTCAATTATTGCCATATAACCACCATGAGAATCCTAATTGGTTTGGCATTGGCTCAGATATCGACCCAGGTGTTGGTTGATAAGATGTTGCAGATGGTGGTTGAGATGATTGTGTATGTGCTTTCCTTCTATTATTTGCTTTCTCATAGAAAGGTGCGGTGGAAGGACTACTTTGTGAAGTTGAGACTTTCTTCATATTTGCTGGCTTAGATGATCTAGGAGCTTGCTTTGATGATGGACCAGGAGCTGAACTTTGTTGTGTTGACGGGACATGAGCTTCATGTGATGAAAAAACAGTAAATGTGAGCACATTTGCACAAGTCAGGAAGAAAATGCAAGTAAAAGAAGAGAGAAAGGGGGCACCTCTATTCTTGCTAGCTTCGCCTTTCTCCTTGTAGCTGCTCTTGTGAAGTTGGCAAGCTCTTTATTGCCAGCAGTCTTGTTGTTAGTAAATTTTCTTTTGTTGTGTCCCTGGGTTCCACAACTTGAACATGTGACTTGAGTGCCTGCTCATGACATTTTCGACGGGTACCTATGTTTCTCTCCTTCTTCCTGCATGTCTGAGTTCTTTTCTTAGGTGGAAGAGGTCTAGGTTTTTCAAAAATTGGCCAATCTTCTGGTCCATTCACAGGCTAAAAAACATGATCATTAAATTTGTCGTACTCAGCTATTGACTAGCAGGGTGAAATGTAGAGATCCAAATCTCTAGAGCCGGTGTAGATTGCACTCACTGCATGACAACAAGGTAAGCCAGAAAGTTGGCAATATCTACATGAACATGTCCAGTTTTCTAGATTGACCGTGTATCTGAATGTGCATTTGCTCCCTTGGTGGTTTTGGTAATTAATAACAACATATACGTCATTGAACTAATGTTTTCACTAAGCATGTTTCAGGAAAAGTTCAATGATGGGTTGGCAAAAGGATTGTGGAATACCCCAAGATGCAAGGAAATATATTGTCAAAGCTTCAAGCAAGAGGACTCTACATTTTACCTTTGTGAGAAATCACTTTGAGGCCATAGGAAAGTCAATACTATTAAACGGGGTTAAGGTACTGTTGGTGAACAAAATGCTCATACGTGCACAAGTGATAGTCACCATATAAACCCACAAGCTCTTCCACAAAAGTCTGTCCAAAGCCAAATATCCAAAAGCGGTGCAACCAACACTTTCCACTCGGTGCCACCGATTCTAAGCCTCAGACAGACTCAGCCAAACCCTAGCCCTTCGGTGCAACCGATTCTATTTTGGTGCCACCGAGTTTGGGTTGCCAACTTCTTGTTACGCAAATTCACAAAATTGGTTCGGCCGAGTTTGTTGAATCGGCATCACCGGGTTTGGCAATCTGACCGTTGGTCACCTTATCGGTGCAACCGAGTTGTATGTATCTGTCTCACCGAGATTCAAAAGTTGCTACCTTTGAGGCAACTCGGTACCATCGAGATTAACACGTCAGTGTCACCAAGTCTGACTTATTAGGTGTAATGGTTGGATTTTTGGATATGCCTATATATACCCCTCTACCACCACTCACTCGCAAGAGAAGCACTCAGAACAGTTCCCCACTCATACCTACTGATTTTTTGAGAGAGAGCCACCTACTCATGTGTTGAGATCATGCCATTCCATTCCAACCATATATATCTTGATCTCTAGTCTCCCCAAGTTGCTTTCCACCCAATCAATCTCTTCCACCATAGCCAAATATGTGAGAGAGTGATTGTGTGTTGAGGAGTATATCATCTTGAAGCACAAGAGCAAGGAGTTCATCGATATTTTCGAGCCTATTACCTTTTGGAGGGTGATGCCTCCTAGATTGGTTAGGTGTCGCTTGGGAACCTCCTACTTCGTGTTGTGGAGTGAACCAAGAAGTTTGTAAGGGCAAGGAGATCGCCTACTTCGTGAAGATCTACCCATAGTGAGGCTAGTCCTTCGTGGACGGAAGCCGTTATGAAATAGTCAAGGTTACTTCTTCGTGGAACCCTCCGTGGGTAGAGCCCTCCGTGGACTCTTGTGACTGTTACCCTCCGTGGATTGAAGACTCCATAAACCTGGATGTAGGCTAGCACCACCTATCGGAACCATGGGAAAAATCATCGTGTCTTCAAATTGCGTTTGATCTTCCTACCCTACTCTACTTACATGCTTTCTTTACTTTTCGTTGTAATATCGTAGACATGCATGTGTAGGGTGTACTTGACTTGTTGTGAATGCTAAAATCTGCCAAGACTTAAAATTGGGAAAAAGTAGATTTTTAATTGGTCAAGTAGTCTAATCACCCCCCCCCCCCTCTAGCACTACTTTCGATCCTACAAGTGGTACCAGAGCTTTGATCTCCATTGTATTGGTTTCACAACCTAGGAGAGTATGACGTATAGTGAGGGAAATTATCACTGTAGAGGTCCGTACTTTGATGGCAGTAATTTTGCTAGTTGGAAGCACAAAATGAAAATGCATCTACTTGGTCATAACCCCGTCATTTGGGATGTTGTTCGTGTTGGATTGCAAGGTGAATTCTTTGCGAATGGAAGGGAACCAGATCGCGAAGCAACTGCGGATGAATTGAAGATGTTGCAACTCAATGCTCAAGCATGTGACATTCTCTTCAGCTGCCTATGCCCCCAAGAATTCAACAAAATCAGTCGTCTTAAGAATGCAAAAGAGATTTGGGATACTTTGGTTGATATGCATGAAGGTACTGAATCTGTGAGAGATTCCAAGTTGGATGTTCTTGAAAGTCAACTTGACAAGTTCAAGATGAAGGATGGTGAAGGAGTCGCTGAGATGTACTCTAGGCTAGCTCTCATCACCAATGAGATTGTCGGCTTAGGAAGCGAAGAAATGACCGACAAATTCATCATAAAGAAGATACTTTGAGCTTTGGATGATCGATATGACACCATATGAACATTGATCCAAATAATGACCAGCTACAAAGATCTCAAGCCAACGGAAGTGATTGGAAGGATTGTTGCTCATGAGATGACACTAGATGACAAGGAAGAGCTTCATCATAAGTCTAGCGGTGCTTACAAAGCCACAAGTGATGCTCCCGCAACTTCAAGCGACAACCTTGTCACAAATGAAGAGATAAGCCTCATGGTCATGAAATTCAACAAGTTCTATAAGAATAGAAGCAAAGTTCGAAGCTCCAACTCAAGATATGAAGAGAAGCGTTCGTCAAGTCGTGACCGAAACTACTACAATTGTTGGAAGCCCGGACACTACTACAATGAGTGCACAGATCCTTACAAAAGGAAAGAAGAGTCACCAAGAAGACGAAGCTCAATAGATGAGTCACCTCGAAGAGAGAGAAGGAGTAGGGATGATCTTTATGAACGAAGACCCTCAAGGAGAAGTAGGGACTCGGAGAAGAAGGACAAGTACACCAAGAGCTACTCAAGAAGAAAACATCAAGCTCATGTTGGTGAATGGGTTTACGGATCCGAATCTGACAAGCACTCCGAGAGAAGCTACCACTCCAACTCTGACTATAGTCAAGATGAAGGTGTTGCCGTACTTGCACTAGTGACAACCGACTCCTACGACATATTTGATTCACCAAATGAAGGGTGTGGATTTTGCTTCATGGCTAAAGGCCCCAAGGTATCACACCCCGAGTATCTTGATTTCAATAGTGATGAGGATGACTTGTTAATTGAAGATGACTTGCTATTATGACTAACTCAAGAACTAAACACTCTTAAGTTAGCTCATGGGTCTACTCTACAAGATCATAGAGAGCTTGTAAGGACACATGAGAAGCTCTGCTTCGAGAAGATCAATTTAGAGCAAGAACATGAGTTCCTTAAAGCTATCAATGACGATCTTCGAAAGAAGAATTCCTATTATCTAGCCAAGCAACTGCTCTTGTCTACGTTCATGCCACAAGTTAAGACTAAGCAAGCTAGTAACAAAGTAAAGAAAGGTCCTTCAACTAGTAGCAAAAATGATAAATCCAATGATATTGCTTCTAGTAGTTATATTGATCCCACTAACTCTTCTCTTAGCCAAGTTACACTTGAGCAAGAAAATGAACTTTTGAAAGGGATTATAGAGAAAGGTATCTACAAGAGTCTTGAAGGGTGCAAACAATTTGAAGAGATTGTATGCAAGCACGGAGGATACTGGAAGAATCGTGGTGTTGGCTACTTCAACGCTAATGGAGTTGAATGGGAAGAAGGTCAATACCCCAATCCCAAGTTTGTTCTCAAAAGGAGAAGTATGAAAATACTCTCCCCAAGGGAACAAAAGCTCAAGATGACCTTCCACCACAAGACCCCAAGCTCAAGGGAAAGAACAAGCTTCAAGAGGACATTGACTCATATGAAGATGAATCCCAAGCTTTGGTGAAGTGGGTTCCCAAGCTACTACTAGCTCAACTTCTACAAGTGCTACTTCAACACCAAGGATCCCCATCAACTTGATGTGGATCCCCAAGAAGAAGAACTAGAGAAGTTCTTGAGGGGTGACTCCGCCAATGAAATCCACTCGTATTCATTATTGTCAAGAACTAGTTGCAATCAACATCAACGTCATGCAATAGTTAAAAGAGTCACACATTCCCTCAAAGGTAAGCAAGGGACAAGGTAATCAACAAATCAATGGGCATCATCATATATTCTTTGCACTCCATGTCCATAGATATCCTTGTATTTGTCTCTTGTGTGTTGGGACTAACCATGTAGGTGAGAAGAGTAATGAAACAACAAGGATGCTCCCAACTCTTGGTGATCTTCATCAACTTTGAGCATCCACCACTACTTCACCTACATGAAGTCTTCATGACAAAACCCAAGGTTAGTTTATCCCTCCTATGGGGGCATGTCACATCAAGGGGGAGCTTTACTCTAAGAGTTTAGTCAAAGCATCTCATAGTATGTGACAACATTAAAAGCTTTATTTAAAAGTGGTAACCCCACTTGTACTTAAACGATGAGTATGACCTATGATCAAGTATTCTTACTTGGCTCATAAGTCAATATACTCATATATAGATGATTCCGTCATCGCCAAAGTGCTTGTTAATTGCTAGTGTGTTTGTGCATGTTTGCCATGTTTTCATTTGACATCTTATTGTGTGAGCATGTTGGTCTGCATTTATTTACTCATTCGAGGATATCCAATTGTTGCTATTTGGCTTTTGATTTTCCATTTGCCAATTGGATATACAAGAATGCCTAGGACCACTCCTCTAGCTATATATGCTTTCTCACCTCATATTATATTCATGTTGCATCACAAAATTTGAACAAGTACTTTTCGATCTCTCTGTGTGAGGAGCACTCGGAGTTCCGTATCACCAAAGGACTGACCATTAAAACCTCTCAAGTGCATCTCGATGGAACCAACTCAAAAATCTCGGTCTCACCGAATGCCTAGGGTTGATCTGGTTTTCAATCTCGGTACTACCGATTCCATACTCTTGGTTACACTGAGTTTCCCTGTCAGCTGACAGATGAGAAACTCGGTGACACCGAAAATTAAAATCGGTCTCACCGACAGTGAAGGGTATATATGCGGTGGACCCCGACGCTTTGAAATTCCATCTTCAAACGTCGTGTCCCAAAACCCTAAGTTGTCATTCCGAAGACCCCTGGTCATCGCCTTGCTTCCCCGAGCATCTTTGCCGCTGGGAATCGTTGTCGTCAATGTATTCTACAACATCGTCGTCGCCGTAGAGGATCCATCGCCAAGTTAGGGTATGGATTCGACCCCTTCTTGCGCTCCACCTTCTGATTCACGCACATTAGGGTTTCTTATTCGTCTAGCCACTGATTGAGATCATTCCATCCACAAGAAAATTCCTTTAGATAGCGAATGATTGATTTTCTAGGGTTTGACGTCCACCCGGTGAAACTCGGTGGAACCGAAGTGACAAAGCGGCGTCACTGATTTGCCCTCTGTGCTGCTGAGAACTATCTCGATGCAACCGAGTACTCATTTTCGGTCTCACCAAAAGGAGTGACAAGTTAAAACTTTGGAAATCTTTTGTTAAAACTTTCAAAAACTCTGCATTTTGTGATGACTTATCCTATTCTACTCTGCTCAACTCTATTCACAGGTCATATATGTCACGTTCAAAGGATAGCCAGAACTTGCAGGAGCAGAACATTGACGTGAGTTTAGGCACTAGCCCTGACTCCAGCTCTTTCTCGGATCCAGACACCCCTAGCTCTCATGGGATGCCTAAAGTTGCTAAAAGGACCAGGAAGAGACCGAATTCTGATGAGGAGGATTCGGATTTTGTGCCTGAGGAGGTACTTGCTAAGAAGAAAGAGAAGAAAATAGCCAATGAGGCCACCTCATCTAGGAGGGTGGTCGGCAAAACTTATGCACCTCCAGAGACAATGAGAGCACCTGATAGTGCTAGGGCTACCATGACTATTGATCCCCCAAGGAAGTCTTTGCCTAAGAAGGCAGGAGAGAAGAAGGCCAGGAAAAGGATCATTCGTGTGACTGGCAGGCCTACCTCAACGTATGAGGGTCCAGAGGAGGCTGTTGGTGATGCTGCTGAGGAGGAGGAGGAAGAGCATGTTGTCAAGGCCCCTCCCAAGAAGAAACAGAAGAAGTTGTTGGCAGATGCTATGCCAAAGCCAGGTCCCTCCAAGAGCACCAAGGTTGCACCTAAGAAGGCTGCTGCAGGGAAGTCCAATAGGACTACCAGAGACATTCCAGTTGCTGAGAAAACAAAAGATATACTTTTAGAGAAGTTGATGAAGATGTTATGACAGCTTTGATGAAGCTTAGACCTCACCTTCCTGAACACAATGCCAGCCATCCAATTGCTGAGGATATGAAGAAGAGGAAGGATTCTGGTTTGAGGGCATGGAGGGCTATTGATCCATATGCCCATAGGAGAAAAATTGATGTGGAGTATAGGTTCTACACTAAGTAACAACAAGATTTCTATGAGACAATCTTGCTTGACAAGAGTCCAGCTGTCAGTGATATGACATATGTTGACTGGAAGTACATCAAGGCTGAAAGGACGTGCATGTTTCCTAGAGGGGGGTGAATAGGTGCTTTAAAATAATTATGGTTTAGGCTTCAATAAATGCGGAATAAAACTATTGTTTAATTAGACAAGCACAAAACCTAAAACAACTAGGCTCACCTATGTGCACCAACAACTTATGCTAAGAAAGATAGACAACTAAGTGATAGCAAGATATATAACAAGAAACAATATGGCTATCACAAAGTAAAGTGCATAAGTAAAGGGGCTCGGGTAAGAGATAACCAAGGCACATGGAGACGACGATGTATCCCGAAGTTCACACCCTTGCGGATGCTAATCTCCGTTCGGAGCGGTGTGGAGGCACAATGCTCCCCAAGAAGCCACTAGGGCCACAGTAATCTCCACACTCCCTCGCACAATGCAAGATGCCATGATTCCACTAAGGGACCCTTGAGGGTGGTCACCGAACCCGTCCAAACAAGGTTGGGGCAATATCCACAACTTGATTGGAGGCTCCCAACGACACCACGAAGCTTCACCACAATGGATTGTGGCTTCGAGGTGACCTCAAATGCTCGGGGCAATCTCCACAACCGAATTGGAGACCCCGAAGCTTGCCCGGAGCTTTGCACCACAATGATTGAGCTCCGAGGCACCACCAACCATCTAGGGCGCCAAAGCACCCAAGAGGAACAGGCTCTAGGGTGCTCAAACACCCAAGAGTAATAGCTTCTCAACTTCTCACTTCCACGTATCACCGTAGAGAACTCAAACCTATGCACCAAATGCAATGGCAAGGGCACACGAAGTGCCCAAGTCGTTCTCTCCCAAATCCCACCAAAGCAACTAATGCTAGGGAGGGAAATGAGAGGAAGAACGAAGAAGAACACGAAGAACTCCAAGATGTAGATCCAAGGGGTTCCCCTCACTTAGAGGAGAAAGTGATTGGTGGAAATGTGGATCTGGATCTCCTTTCTATTTTCCCTCAAGAAATAGCAAGAATAATTGGAGGGATTGAGATTTAGCAAGCTCGAAGAAGGTCAACAATGGGGGAAGAACACAAGCTCAAAAGATTAGGTACATTGGAGAAGACCCCCTTTTATAGGTGGGGGGAAATCCAACCGTTATCCTCACAGCCCGCACAGAGCGGTACTACTGCTCCAAGGAGCGGTACTACTGCTAGGGTGGTAGAACCCCTTTGAAAAACAACACCGAGGAGGCAAAAGGCCAGTAGAACCGCCGGAGCGGTACTAATGCTCGTCCTCACGGTACTACCGCTATGGATAGCGGTACTACCGCTACGAGTAGCGGTACTACTGCTTGCGAGCGGTACTAAAAAATTACATCCGTGCCTACCACGGCTAGACTTAACACGAGATTTTGGTCCGGAGCGGTAGTACCGCTCCTGGAGCGGTAGTAAAAAATTACATCCGCTCTAGCCGCGGTACTATCGCTGTAGCCTTTTAAAAACACCAAAACTGCCACAACTTTTGCAAACGGACTCCGAATTCAATGAAATAAAGTTTGTTGGAAACCTAACGACATGGGCTAACACAATCTTGACTGAAATATCCATAAGAAGCAAATGATAAAAGGCCCATAAGAAAATGGTGAGAATCCTTCCATGAATAAGACCGGTAAAACTTCCAACACCGAAAATGCAATAGACGAAGCATATGAAATCCGTTTTCGATGAACTAGAGCTTTTCACGAAGATAACCACAAGCTAAAGAACCCACATAGAGAAAATCCAACCAAGAACCAAGAAATATTATGATGCCAAGAATGCAATGGTTTGAGCTCTGAATGAACGATACATCAAGCTACTCACTTGAGAGCCTCCCTTGATAATACGGCAATAGATCCTATAACCCGGTCTCTCAACTAACACCATGAGACCGGTAAAATAGAAAACCCTATAAAGGTCAAACCTTAGCCTTGCGCATAGTCCACTTGAGCTAGATGATGATGATCTTGACTTCCTCAAGATGGACCACCTTTCTTGATTGCGTTGGCTTGATGAAGACTAGATGATTGCTCCCCCATACTCCACTATGGGTGAGCCACTCTTCGGCACATATTCACAAGTCCATTGTCACCACAATGAACGGCGAGCCTCAAGCATGATCTCTCTGTGATGCTTCACTTGATCTTGCACATCGCAACCTTGATGACGATCTCCACTTGATGTCATCTTCCATGGGATGTATGGGATCTGCCTCTTGATGCAAGCCCATGGAAATATACCTAACCCCACAAAGAACTCTCGCGTAGACCATGGGTTAGTACACAAAGCGCAATGGACAATGCTTACCACACCATGGGATCACTTGATCCCTCTCGGTACATCTTGTACGCTTTGTGTGTTGATCAACTTGATTCACTTTTTGACTTAGTATTGATCAACCTTGTATCTTAGCTTCTCTCTTCATAAAGATGATGTCTTGAAAGTAAACATAAATGCTTACACAATCTTCTTCTTCAAGACATGCTTGCAATAAGCTCAACTCCCACATGACCAATCTTTGGATAAACCTTGAATACCACCTTGGTCACCATATAAACTCCTTGAAACCCAACAGATGGACTTCAAGAAGTGCCTCTGGACAAATCCTTCGAATATAACTGAAGGCAACCATTAGTCCATAGGGGTGTCATCAATTACCCAAAACCACACATGGAGAAATGTGCTATTACAATCTCCCCCATTTTGGTAATTGGTGACAACCACTTTCAAGAGAGTTTATATAAGAAAATAAGCACAACCAAGCACACACAATGCAATGCATGGATGTGAGATGCAAATGCTTAAACAACAAAAGAAAAACTCTCAAAGGATTCCAAACTACACTCTCTAAAATTCTCCCCCATTGGCATCGATTGCCAAAATGGACAAAATGTTTAGAAAACCAATATAATAGGTGTTCCTCCAAAAAGTTTGTATATCTCAAATACGTGTGCAAAGAAATATACATATCCAATGGTAAGTAGTTGGAGGAAGACAAACTATATGTTGGGGAATGTTGCATGGGAAACAAAAAATTTCCTACGCACACGCAAGATCTATCCATGGTGATGAGCATCTACGAGAGGGAGAGTGGATCTACATACCCTTGTAGATCACTAAGCGGGAAGCGTTAAGAAACGCGGTTGGTGTAGTCGAACGTCTTCGCGATCCAAATCGCCGAGCGTCCCGCGATCTCATCACGATCCGTCCCGCGATCCAATCAGGATCCGTCCCGCGAACTCATCACGATCCGTCCCACGATCTCATCACGATCCGTCCCGCGATCTCGTCACGGTCCTTCCGATCTAGCGTCGAACGGACGGCACCTCCGCGTTCAGCACACGTACAGCTTGATGACGATCTCCGCCTTCTTGATCCAGCAAGAGGGAGTGGAGAGGTAGAAGAGTTCTCCGGCAGCGTGACGGCACTGCGGCAATGGTGGTGGAGCTATTCCGGCAGGGCTTCGCCTAAGCACTGCAGAAAACCGATCTAGAGGAGAAACTATGCACTAGAGGAACGGGTAGCACGTGGCTGAAAATTCTGTGCCAAAACCCTAAAATCCTCTAGTATATATAGGAGGAGAGGAGGAGGAGTCTTGGATGCCAAAAATCCAGCCCTTGGGTCGACCAAAGTGGGGAGGAGAGGAGGACTCCTCCTCCAATCCTAGTAGGACTAGGATTCCTCCTTTTTTTGGCCTTTTTCCACCTTTTTCCCTTTGGGCTTTTTCTCCCAGCCGCATGGGCCTTGTGTGGGACTTCCACCAGCCCAAAAAAGGCTGGTATTTACTCTCCCACAGACCATGAAGCCTCTTGGGTCGAAATACCCCTCTCGGTGGTCTCCCGGTACACTACCGGCACTCCCGGTACATTACCGATTAGCCCGAAACTTTTCCGGCGACCAAAATGGGACTTCCTATATATCAATCTTTACCTCCGGACCATTTCGGAGCTCCTCGTGACATCCTGGATCTCATCCGGGACTCCGAACAACCTTCGGTCACCACCATACATAACTCTATACTACCGAAACGTCACCAAACCTTAAGTGTGCAGACCCTGCGGGTTCGAGAACTATGTACACATGACCGAGACACCTCTACGATCAATAACTGTAGCGACCCGACCTGAAGGTCAAGTCTCCGGTGTTTCCGTACCATCCCAAGATCATGCTGGTACACACACGGTACATCCATGTATATATCAAAGGGAAATCACACAGCATTATATTAATCGAAATCTCATGTCGAGTCCTTTATTACAATATAAATTACAATAAAGTGGCCAAAGGCCAACTCATGAGAATATCTAAATCTGACTCCAAGGGCATCTCACTGAGCATAGAACGCGTCCTCACTCCTGGTCGGAAAAATACTCTGCAACATGATACGTTGCAGCCGTGTAGGTCAGCATATGGAATATGCCGGCAAAGTCACAGTAGAGGTGTGAAAATAATCAACTAGTCTATATGCATATATGGCAGGTGGGGTGGTAAGTTTTGCGTAAAGCCAATTTTTCCTACATCAAGAAAAGGGGCTAAGCAAAATATTACTAAGTTGGTTGATTAATGAGATGGTTCCACCAACCACTTCTCATACCCAAAATTGTTAATACCCACATCATCATATTAATTGTGTTGAGAGTTCCGGAAGTTCCAATTCCTTTGGCTCAAGTCGTCCATGACCATGGACACGGCTAATCGATTAGCTTTGAAATACTCTGCAGAGTTTTGCACACGTTCCCCACAAGATTTGGTCGCCTCCGTTTGATTTCTCGCACTTCAGGGTGTTTGAGAAACGGATGACCAAAACATGGTCTTCCAAAGGGTTTCCCTGCGACTCTGTCGGTGCCCATCCTTTCCTATTGTTCTTCTACCTCTCGTAGCACCGCCTGTCCAGGGTCACCACGATATCCAACCAAGCCAGAGCCCATAATGACTTGTGGCTGTGCAGGTAAGCCTTGGGTTTTGAAGCACCCATCCATCTCTTTGTGCCTGGGTGGACCTTTCCGCGTGAATACTGGCCATCTCCAGCATCACCTAGGCTAACCACTGGTTTCTCCAGGGTGCCGTTCAACCATCATCCACCCAGAGGTATGTTGAAAACTTGGAGTCTTGAAATCTTGATCATTATGTAGGTCTTGAAATTATTAACTCTCTCAACTCCCATGAATCACACAACCAACCCCGTCTACTAATAGCATAGCAAAAGTAAAAACAACGTTTCCCGGGGCCAAAATTGTCAAAGAGGGTTGAGAGGGGTACCTATCACATGATACTACTACAATGTAACCAAGTTTCCAACTAACCTATCTTGCATGCAATTGGGGAGATGGTAGAACTAATGCATATAAAACATGGGTAAAAGTATGATCAAGGTGACTTGCCTGATTGATGACCTTCGTACGTGAGTGACTCTAAGTAACAAGTTTCGCACTCCGAATAATCTAACGAAGCAAACAAGCACTCAAATAAGCATACAACCAAAATAAGTACTCATAACATTCAGCAAAGAAGTACTAAACAATCAAGGCAAACAATGCACAAAAGTCTCTAGCAAGTAAAACACACAAGGTTTTGTTTTCCAAAGGAGATGATGAAAACACTACTGCATAATAAAACTATTTTGAAATAACAAGACAATTGTTGATAGCAAGGCAACAATAGAATATTTTAATATTAAACAAAACAAAATCAATTTAATTTTGTTGGGAAAACTTTAGTAAAGTTTGTAAAAGTTTTGATAAACACTATATGAATCAACTATAGTTGTACTAACAAAAGAAATGAAAAACTAACTTATTATTTATTATTAAAACATGTTCTTGATAGAAAATAATTTACTACTAAATCTGTCTTAGAAAACAGAAACAAAATATACAAAACTTTGTTTGAAAACAAAACTATTACTAGTTAGTTGTTTAGTCAAATTAAGCCTATTTGAAAAGACATTGTGATTCCTATGTTAAATAAAATTAAACTAAGAAAATTTATATTTTTTTATTAACAGTGAGTGAAGACACTAAGTGTTTACTACAGACCCTAATAAACAAATAAAACCAAATTCTAAAACAAACTAATTAAAATCAAGTTTATAAAACTATATTATAATACTAGACAGATTCTGTTTTTGGTTAAAACACTAATCAAATATATCCTGAAAATCCTCAAACTAAACATGAAGATATTCCTAACTAATACCAAACAGTAGCAAAAAGATTCACATCAAAATCTATTTTCAAACTCTAGTTATTCAGATTTGAAGATTTTGAGCAAATTTGATTAAGTTCAAATTTTATAGTTCAAATTTGAAATTTGAAAGTACAGGGTGAAACTACATGAAAATTGTGAGCTATTGCAAAAAGAATCAACTCAAAACACTAAATAGATTAAAAGATATAAGCAAAACAAAATTTGAAAACATTCTGTTAATTAAAACAAAACTGAAAAAGAAAAACTGACTTTGCAACGGCCAGGGGGCTACGTGGCACTGTCCGATTGGCTAGCGAGCGCATGCGGTAGGTGATTTAGAGCGGGCGACCGATTGGAAGAGGATACCGGTTCGGACTTAAGCCCGTTCTAATCTGTGTCGTTGGTTCGGGATCCGATGGTCGAGGGAGCTTACGGAGGGAGGTTGCCGGCGTCGGGGTTTCTCCGGCGATCCGAAGGCGGCGAGGATGACGGCGAGGCGCTCCGGTGGTCGGGGAGGACGGGGAAATGGTCCGGGCGACGGCGACGGTTCTCCGGAGTCGACTGGTGGCAACAATGGGGCGAACGGTGGTCGGACGTGGTGGCTACGGTCGACGGCGAGCTCCGGTGGGGAAGTAGCTCCGGCGAGCAATTGACAGCGTCTCGGCGAGAGAGAAAAAAGGGGACTCGGGATGAACGGATGCGGGAAGTGGCCGGCTACTTATAGGGCGCTCGAGGGGTGCGGGGGAGTTAAGAGGAGAGAGATCCGGTGAGGGAGGAAATGGCCGGCGAGTCGGGTCCGGCGCGCGCGGGGAGGAGGGCGATGACCGTTTCGGGGCAACGGTCGGTCGGGTGTGGGACCTAGCGTCAGAGAGAGAGGGAGGCGTTACTGCGCTCGGTCGGCCGGCTTCTAATTAATTCGCGAGTAACTGTCGTGGGCCGGCCCGTTTAATACATTTAAAGCATTCAGATCGTCTCTAAATATAGGGGTATTATATATCAAAATTAACAGAATAATAAATTCTATTTAATGAACATTTCTATTCTGTCATTTGAATACTTTGAAGAAAAAAAATATTTTCAGAAATTGCCTAATTGTTTTTAAACCCTTTTTGCAAATATTTTCAAAATAACCCCTGGTTATTATTGTTCAAATATATCACCAATTAGTACCTGGTGTGGAGTGTCATGTTCCTCCTCTCTTATTTGAACTTATAACCAAAATTTCCAATAGGTGAAAGCAACATAGGGAATAGTAGAAAGGACTTTCAGAAAGTCAGAAAAGGCATTTCAACAAACACATACATTCAAGCAATGATGTTGTTAGATGCATAGCTATAATCATAACATTCCAAAATGAAATTTTGGGATGTTACAATAACCAATAGCGGGACCTGGATGCCCATATTGGTTCCTACATATTGTATGAATATCTTTATCGGTCGAACCTCTATGTCAAGGATTCAGTTAATCCTGTATGATGTTCCCTTTGTTCTTCGGTATGTTTACTTGCCCGAGATTCGATCGTCGGTATCTCCATAACTAGTTCAACCTCGTTACCGGCAAGTTTCTTTACTTGTTCCGTAATACAAGATCCCGTGACTAACACTTAGTCACATTTCTTGCAAGGCTTGTTGTGATGTTGTATTACCGAGTGGGCCCTGAGATACCTCTCCGTCACACGGAGTAACAAATCCCAGTCTTGATCCATGCCAACCCAACAGACACCCTCGGAGATACCTGTAGAGTACCTTTATATTCACCCAGTTACGTTGCGACGTTTGATACACACAAGGCACTCCTCCGGTGTGAGTGAGTTGCATGATCTCATGGTCATAGGAACAGATACTTGACATGCAGAAAACAATAGCATTAAACTGACACGATCATATGCTACGTTTGTAGTTTGGGTCTTGTCCATCCCATCATTCTCCTAATGATGTGATCCCGTTATCAAATGACATCTCATGTAAATGGCTAGGAAACCTTAACCATCTTTGATCAATGAGCTAGTCTATTAGAGGCATACTAGGGACATGGTTTTGTCTATGTATCCACACATGCATCTAAGTCTCCGATCAATACAATTATAGCATGGATAATAAACGATTATCATGAACAAGGAAATGTGATAATAACTAATTTATTATTGCCTCTAGGGCATATTTCCAACACTATATTGAGAACCCAAAGATTGCACAAAGGATCGTATGGCACAAAGACATACACCGGAGTGAAGCAATCAATCAAAGGATACTAATTGGAACAATCAATCACATGGACCAACAAGCCACATGAATAAAAGATATTATGATATGGGAACAAACAGTGTTTATAACGAAACTAGAGGAGCTCCCCATGATTTGTGCACAAATAATAATATTTGTATTTGAATACAGGTGCACAAAAAAAGGATCATGACTCCCCCAAAATCAATATAAACACACCACAAGTGCAAGCAAGAAGATAAGACAAAGAGCATAGTACTTGCACTAAACATATGGTTGAGCAACATGTAAAAGAGGCAATCTTAAGAATAGGCTCAACCAAAATGATGTGTGTGAGTCATTGGAAAGCACTTGATAAGACTAGTATAAGGATGAGCATAAAGCATCAACATAGTCTTGATGAAATGAGACACAAAGTGCAAACCATATCCTTCCCACACACAAACCACTAGCAAAAGGGTTCACAAGCTTACTAATAGGAAAATTTAAAAACCAAAGCTTGTGACAAATCCTAGTGAAGATAGGAAAATGATAGCCATGTCAAGAGGAGGTATACCAATCGAAATGGCAAAACCCTCGTGAAGACAATCATGAGAAAATAATCTTCACCACCAAAGAGTGCATCAAGATGCTAGGATATAAGATCCGCACTCAAGACAGATTCTTTAACGAAACCACCAAGTAAACAAAAATGAAATGGGACGGTGGACTTGAAAGAAAAGAGGATATCAACTAGAGATGTAACTTCTCTCATGTGTATAAGATTCTAGGTAGAGGGCAATCATGATGATATATCCACAAAGAATAATGTACACACGAAATAGTTACAAGAAGGAACAAACAAGATATCCACAAGGAAGTCATAACTATACCAATAAGATCTTTGCTTGAAAGCATAGCACATAGCCTAATATTTTCTTATTGTACATAAATGAACTCCCAATACACAAACATCAAATACATCACAACTAGCAATATGACATCATCGTAGATTCTTTGAGAAAGGAAACAAGTACCACGAGAATGACTCAAGAAATCCCTGCCATGATGCAACCTATAAACAGTTGAATGCAAGAAATGTATGCATGAAGTAGATACTTGTTACCGAGATAGCATTGGATTGATGTAGTAGACAATGGTTCTTCGATCATCCTAGCAAGGCTCCAATAAGCACATGGTGTGAACACCTTCCTTGTAAGTGAGCCGAGTGTCCAATGTATCTCCAATTGTTCCTAGAACAACACCACAAACAAAGTGGTACCCAAACTTATTGGGACCAAAAAGTTTGTGTACCAACAATATACAGGACAAAACTCCACATAAATATGTGCATATAGATATGAAATTGAATTTCATGCACACTTTAGCCAATTTATGTCATAGCGGAGTTTCCCCTATATATTGGGTCAAGGAAAGAGAACATGCCAACGAAAGTAGATGTAGTAAATATGCATGCTCAAGGCTTTCGAGAATCAAATCAACACACAGTTGATAAGATACCGGGAGAAAAGGAATCAAGTGAAAATAAGATACCAAAAAAATCACTTGACAGATACCAACTAAAATATATATCAAGGAATGAGATATCCATTGACACATGCCAAATAGAAGGAAACAAGATACCAATTGAAGTAAAACAAGAGGTATCAAGTTCCCATAAGAGAGCTAGGTTCCACAAACCACACCCTTCACAAATTTTCATGCTGGCACAATGTACCATAGAGAAAAGGCTTGCCTCCCACCAACACACACTTGATGAGGATCAAAAGATTTTAGGATAAACACATAAATAGAGTGTTCTAAGGAAAATAGGAGGGCTCCCCCAAGAGATGTTCATCATATAGAATTTGCATTTGGATACAACATGCACTTGATGGGATCATCACTTTCCCTATATCTATAGAAACACTAAACATGCTCAAAAAGATCCACAAGAGACAAGGAAGACAAATGATAAACAAAATACAATGTAAAGATGATTAGCAATTTCTACCATGAAAGGATACCAAATATCGAAGGACAAGAAGTAGTTCGAAATATTTCCTATTGGTAGATTGCAAAGAAATCCAACATCATCTTTACACGTAAATCATAAGAAAATGACACTTGTAGAGCTAAAATGCCACCTAGGAACAAGATAAATTATAATATCAAATCTAAGTGGCAATATCTCAAATGTACACATTCTCTGGTATTGTAATATGCACATAGCATATTACTCCCCATAATGTGGTACCCAACGATAAAAACAAGTGGCAAATGAAGTACAACAATAGATGATTAATGGACCTTTTAGAATTTGAATTTCTCATGAGACGACATACCACATAGAAGCTAGATAATCTTGTAATATCAACTAAGTGGTATTCCTCATGTACACACATTTTTAGGATTGTGAAGTGCACAAAGGACATCACTCCCCCAAAATGGGATAATCCATTAATCTCTCAAGAAAGCCAACTAAGATAAGACAAGATGCAAAAAGGCTCAACATAAGACTCACACATACATGATGTGCAACCCATCATACATACTTGATTTCTCAAGATAAACAAATAGGAAGCACAACATATACAACCGCATGCAAGGTACAAAACCACAACATGCAAAGGGGCAAGTAACTAACAATGTATTCAATTTAAGTACATGTTACCACAAGGAGGAACATTGGATATAAGTGAGAAACTTGATAATCCACATGACTTGGCTTGAGAAATATGAATGATGAAGATCCCTTAATTCTTCATGATGTAGCCAAGTCACCAATGCCCTCCATTAATGCCTATTGATCAAGTTTGAGCTTGTTGGTCCCCAACCAAGTTGGGTCCTAAGAGGTTAGTCACAATAGGCTTGGCTACCCAAATGGTTCTTTTCTTGAAACCACTTTGAGTACCAACACATTTGGCAAACACATTGCCAAGCTTATCCTTCCCAAGAGAATAGATATCATCAATAATGATTGGGTTGGATAAGTTACCTTTTGTGCAAGAAGAAGCGAAGTGACCCTTCTCACGACATAAGTAGCAACATTTACCCTTTGCTTTCTTCTCAATTGATTTCTCATCTTGAAGAGCGGTGACTTGGGTCTTCTTGCGAAGAGGCCTTTCTTCAACTTGTGGTTGAGCATGAGATTGAACTTGTGGCCGCTTCCCTTGTTGCTTGTTACTTTGGGGCTTCTTCTTTAATGGGCAAGATCTAACATGGTGCCCTTCAATTTTGCACTTGAAGCAAATAATCTTGGCCGAATTCTTGACTTGTTCTTTGCCCTTCTTCTTGTAGTTCGTGGACATCTTCTTCTTCTTCTTGGAGTTCAATCCAAGTCCACCTTTGTCATTTGGGAGTTTTTGCACACTCAAGATATTGTTGAGTGTGGACTTCCCTTCATGACTCTTTTCCAAGTCTTTCTTCAAAGAAGTGACTTGGGCCTTGAGCTCATTGATTTTCTCTACATGGTTAGAATCAACACAAGTGCTAGAGGAAGTATAAGCTTCATCGTTAGAGCAACAAGGCAAGGAAAGTAGTTCATCACAAGATGTACCAACATTATGAGTAGATGAACTACGAGGACTAGCACATGGCAATAAAGCATTTCTACTAGATGTAGTGCTAATTTCCACATGAGGCTCACTAGATGTTACCTTAGTAGTACTAGCCTCATGAGCTATCTTTAGCACATTATGAGATACTAGAAGATCGCCGTGAGAGCTAGAAAGCTTTTCATGACTTTCTTCCAATTTCCCATAATTGCTAGATAGAAACTCAAGTTGAGCCCTTAGCTCAACATTCTCCTTTACTATGGATGATTCACAAGAAATAGAGTTAGTAGCACAAGCATCATCATTAACAACAAGAGGAGAAGGCAACTTGGCAAGCTCTTTAGCATATGAAACTTTAAGTTGAGCATGAGACTGGGTGAGTTCAATGAGCGAACTCTTAACGACCCTTGAGCCATTTTCGAGGTGCTCAAAGTCCTCAAGGAGTTTAGCATGTGCAACTTCAAGCTTATCATTTTTAGTTCTAAAATCATTAGCCACCTTGAGAGATATTTCATGGGATTCCTTTAATATAGATAATTCTAGAGCAAAGGTCTCCTCAAGAGATTCCTTGGTGGTTTGTTCATTTTCAAGAGCTTGAGATAGCTCCGCAATCTCATTAGCGTAATCGTGTTCATGACATTCCATTTTCTCAATGGTGGCCTCATGCTCCTCGAGATGAGCTCCCAACTCCTCAATATATTTCTTGCCCTCAATGGCAATAGATATGATTTCCATGAAGTTGGAACGAGCAATATTATTCTTATGAAGAGCTTTAAAAACCATTTGTCCCTTAAGTTTTAAGGAAGCAATATTATCACTCTCTTCATCATTATCATCAACATCATCATCGTGAGATATATTGGGATTCAAAGTAGGAGATACCTTTGAAGGCTTAGCCATAAGGCAAAAGTGAGAAACAATAGATGATGATGTAGGATCCCTTGAAGCACCATTCAAGACCACATCGTGTTCCATGGAGTGTTGGGTATCCTCTACATTGTTAGCACAACAACTCGAGGACATAGATACATTTTTATCATGGCAACAAGATATAGCAAGCATATCATTATGAGATTTAGTCAAGCAATTTGTACATGATATGCAAGGACTACCAACACAATCATGTGAAACATTTAAACTGCTCGAGGTGTTAAAAGTCCAAAGATGAAGCATTGTAATAAGATAGTGAAGAAGAATTATCAACAATAAGCCCACTATCATCATTACAATGATCATCACTTCTCACCATATAATTACCTTGTGGAAATCCACATGTAGGTGAAGTCGATGAAGTTGAGAAGACAACACGACCGAAGGTGGAGGGAGAATAATCATCCCTACAAATCTTGGACTCATCAAATTTATCTTGAAGCTTTGTCCACAACTCATTAGCATCTCGGAACGGCATGAGTTCAAATATAACTACATTGCTCAAAGCATCAAAAAGCACATTAGAAGAGTGAGCATTGAGATAAGAATTTTTCTCATCCTCTAAAGATATGTGTTGAGAATCCTTTGGAGGAGAAAAACCCATATCTACAATTCGCTCTAAATTTGGGTCCATGACCCTAAAGAGATTAAGCATGTGAATTACCCAAACATCAAAATGTGTGCCATTGAAACGAAGAGTGTCATAGAATCCTAATCCCCTAGTCGACATCCATACTCTCTAGGTTGTTAAACCTAATAACAAGAGACCTAGCTCTGATACCAACTGAAAGGACGTGGATGTTGCCTAAAGGGGGGTGAATAGGCGCTTTAAAATAATTACGGTTTAGGCTTGAACAAATGCGTAATAAAACTATCGTTTAATTAGACAAGCACAAAACCTAAAAAAACTAGGCTCACCTATGTGCACCAACAACTTATGCTAAGCAAGATACATAACTAAGTGATAGCAAGATATATAACAAGAAACAATATGCCTATCACAAAGTAAAGTGCATAAGTAAAGGGGCTCGGGTAAGAGATAACCAAGGCACATGGAGACAACAATGTATCCCGAAGTTCACACCCTTGCGGATGCTAATCTTCGTTCGGAGCGGTGTGGAGGCACAATGCTCCTCAAGAAGCCACTAGGGCCACCGTAATCTCCTCACGCCCTCGCACAATGCAAGATGCCGTGATTCCACTAAGGGACCCTTGAGGGTGGTCACCGAACCCGTACAAACAAGGTTGGGCAATATCCACAACTTGACTGGAGGCTCCCAACGACACCACGAAGCTTCACCACAATGGATTGTGGCTTTGAGGTGACCTCAAATGCTCGGGGCAATCTCCACAACCGAATTAGAGACCCCGAAGCTTGCCCGGAGCTTTGCACCACAATGATGGAGTTCCGAGGCACCACCAACCGTCTAGGGCACCAAAGCACCCAAGAGGAACAGCTCTAGGGTGCTCAAACACCCAAGAGTAATAGCTTCTCAACTTCTCACTTCCACGTATCACGATGGAGAACTCAAACCTATGCACCAAATGTAATGGCAAGGGCACACGAAGTGCCCATGTCCTTCTCTCCCAAATCCCACCAAAGCAACTAATGCTAGGGAGGGAAATGAGAGGAAGAATGAAGAACAACACGAAGAACTCCAAGATCTAGATCCAAGGGGTTCCCCTCACTTCGACGAGAAAGTGATTGGTGAAAATGTGGATCTAGATCTCCTCTCTCTTTTCCCTCAAGAACTAGCAAGAATCATTGGAGGGATTGAGAGTTAGCAAGCTTGAAGAAGGTCAACAATGGGGGAAGAACACGAGCTCAAATGATTAGGTCCACTGGAGAAGAAGGCCCCCTTTTATAGGTGGGGAAAAATCCAATCGTTATCCTCACAGACCGCATAGAGCGGTACTACCGCTAGGGCGGTAGAACCCTTTTGAAAAACAAAACCGAGGCGGCAAAAGGCCAGTAGAACCGCCGGAGCGGTACTACCGCTCGTCCTCACGGTACTACCGCTACGAGTAGCGGTTCTAAAAAATTACATCCGTGCCTACCACGGCTGGACTTTACACGAGATTTTGGTCCGAAGCGGTAGTACCGCTCCTGGAGCCGCGGTAGTACCCCTCCAGAGCGATAGTAAAAAATTACATCCGCTCTAGCCGCGGTAGTACTGCTGCAGCCTTTTAAGAACACCAAAACGGCCACAACTTTTACAAACGGACTTCAAATTCAATGAAATAAAGTTTGTTGGAAAGCTAACGACATGGGATAACACAATATTGATTGAAATATCAATAAGAAACAAATGAGAAAAGGCCCATAAGAAAATGGTGAGAACCCTTCCTTGAATAAGACCGGTAAAACTTCCAACATCGAAAACGCAATAGACGAAGCATATGAAATCCGTTTTCAATGAACTATAGTTTGTCACGAAGATAACCACAAGCTCAAGAACACACATAGAGAAAATCCAACCAAGAACCAAGAAATGTGATGATGCCAAGAATGCAATGGTTTGAGCTCTCAACGAACGATATGATCAAGCTACTCACTTGAGAGCCCCCCTTTGATAGTACGGCAATCGATCCTATAACCCGGTCTCTCAACTACCACCATGAGGCTAGTAAAATAGAAAACCCTATCAAGGTCAAACCTTAGCCTTGCGCGTAGTCCACTTGAGCTAGATGATGATGATCTTGACTTCTTCAAGATGGACCACCTTTCTTGATTGTGTTGGCTTGATGAAGACTAGATGATTGCTCCCCCATACTCCACTATGGGTGAGCCACTCTTCGGCACATATTCACAAGTCCATTGTCACCACAATGAACGGCGAGCCTCAAGCATGATCTCTCCGTGATGCTTCACTTGATCTTGCACATCGCAACCTTGATGACGATCTCCACTTGATGTCATCTTCCATGGGATGTACGGGATCTGCCTCTTGATGCAAGCCCATGGAAATATACCTAACCCCACAAAGAACTCTCACGTAGACCATGGGTTAGTACACAAAGCGCAATGGACAATGCTTACCACACCATGGGATCACTTGATCCCTCTCGGTACATCTTGTACGCTTTGTGTGTTGATCAACTTGATTCACTTTTTGACTTAGTATTGATCAACCTTATATCTTAGCTTCTCTCTTCATAAAGATGATGTCTTGAAGGTAAACATGAATGCTTACACAATCTTCTTCTTCAAGACATGCTTGCAATAAGCTCAACTCCCACATGACCAATCTTTGGATAAACCTTGAATACCACCTTGGTCACCATATAAACTCCTTGAAACCCAACAGATGGACTTCAAGAAGTGCCTATGGACAAATCCTTCGAATATAACTCAAGGAAACCATTAGTCCATAGGGGTGTCATCAATTACCCAAAACCACACATGGAGAAATATGTTCTTACAAAGGCTAATGAGAACTTTTTTCCATGTGTTCAAGACAACTTTCACTGCATTGGCCTAGATGAATTTGTTGGCAAAGAGTTTACTGCTTGGAATGACGAGATGATAATGCAATTCTACTCCACTGCTCACTTCTATGGAGATGGTAGGACAGTGTGGATGACAGAAGGAGAAAGATACGAGTCTTCAGTTGATGAATGGGCTGCCATCTTAGGAGTCCCAGAGGTGCAAGATGGTGACTTAGATGTCTACTCTGAATCCAAGGAGAGACATGATGCTATGAAGGATATGTAAAATGCTTTCCCTGCTGCTAACTTGAAATCACGGAAGTTAGGATCTATTTACTTCCTCCAGGCTGGCCTTCGTACCATGAACACAATCTTGAGTCATACATTGATGCCTAAGTCTGGAGATGAGAATATGATTCGAGGCTATTCAATCAACATGCTGATCCATCTTCATAGTCATACCAGGATTCGAGTGATGGACTTGATTGTAGAAACTGTGAAGAGGGTTGCTACTGATCAAAAGCGCTCATGCTGCTATGCACCCTACATTCAGATGCCCATCAACTCCAAACTGGAGAAGCACATTTTTGCTCTGGATAGACCCCACTTGCCACTAAAACCAAATTTCGAGGACAATGTTGTGGTGATGGACCCAGACCATCCCAAATCAGCTGCAGCTGAGGCAGAGGTAGCTAGAGCCACTAGTGCTCAAGTCCCCAGATCCAGGAACGAGCAAATGGATCTCTTGATCTCTGATGTCATGGACATGAAGAAGGACATCAAAAGCATACTAGACAAACAAGAGAGCCTTGTGAACATCTTTGAGAATAGAGTGAAAACTCTCAATGACAAGGTGGATGGGTTGACCAAGACCGTCAACAAGCTCAAAAAGGAAATAGATGAAGCTCATATCCGTCGCACCTCTTTAGAGTAGGATTCTTCTGGTGATGATGAGGATAGTGCACCTGTTAGGATGACTGCCCAGTTCAGGACACAGGCTAGGACACCTACAGTGCCAGCTTCGGAGACGAGACCTTCATCATCTGCTCCAACTACAATGACTTCAGCTCCATCAGCTCCTCCAGTTCCTCCCGTTGCTACTCCAGGACATCAGCAGAGGTCTTTGCCGACGCGGTTCTCTCGACTCCGACATCAACCACCGGCGAAGATCAGCCATAGAAGGACGATTAGCTATATCTCTACGAACTTTTTGGTAACTTGTTGCCAAAGGGGGAGTTGTATATAGATCTTTAGGCTTTGAGTGAGAGAGAATCTAGTTTTTACTGTTGTTTCAAAACATTTGATCTTTTGGTTTGGATGTGATATACTTTTGGTTGTGTTTGATCATACGCTTTAATGTGTTTTGCTACTATTTCCTATCATTTTGATGGTTATGTGATGATCATTCACTTTGCTTGATGTGTTGTGTTATGTTGTTAACTCTTATTACTCTCGCACACCACCAAGTTGTATGTGACATGGAAGAAGTGCCCCATCTACCTAATCGATTGTGCATTTGCATTCAAACGCAAATTTAAAAATAATGCACAAATTTAGGGGGAGCTCTTGCTTATCACATACTTCTCAAAGCGACAATTATATTCATTGATTATATCATATGTCAAAGCTTTCATCCATAGATTGTCATCAATTACCCAAAAGGGGGAGATTAAAAGCACATTTGCTCCCTTAGTGGTTTTGGTAATTAATAACAACATATACGTCATTGAACTAATGTTTCCACTAAGCATGTTTCAGGAAAAGTTCAATGATGGGTTGGCAAAAAGATTGTGGAATACCCCAAGATGCAAGGAAATAGATTAGCAAAGCTTCAAGCAAGAGGACTCTACATTTTACCTTTGTGAGAAATCACTTTGAGTCCATAGGAAAGCCAATACTAACAAAATGAACATACACGCACAAGTGATAGTCACCACATAAACCCACAAGCTCTTCCATAAAAGTCTGTCCAAAGCCAAATATCCAAAATCGGTGCAACCAACACTTTCAACTCGGTGCCACCGATTCTCAGCCTCAGACAGACTCAGCCAAACCCTAGCCCTTCGATGCAACCGATCCTATTTCGGTGCCACCGAGTTTGGGTTGCCAACTTCCTGTTATGCAAATTCACAAAATTGGTCTGACCGAGTTTGTTGAATCAGCGTCACCGAGTTTGGCAATCTGACTGTTGGTCACCTTATCGGTGCAACCAAGTTGTATGTATCGATCTCAACGAGATTCAAAAGTTGCTACCTTTGAGGCAACTCGGTGCCATCGAGATTAACACATCGGTGTCACCGATTCTGACTTATTAGGTGTAACGGTTGGATTTTTGGAGATGCCTATATATACTCCTCCACCACCACTCACTCGCAAAAGAAGCACTCAGAACAGTTCCCCACTCATACCTACTGATTTTCTGAGAGAGCCACCTACTCATGTGTTGAGATCATGTCATTCCATTCCAACCATATGAATCTTGATCTCTGGCCTCCCCAAGTTGCTTTCCACCCAATCAATCTCTTCCACCATAGCCAAATCTATGAGAGAGTGATTGTGTGTTGAGGAGTTTATCATCTTGAAGCACAAGAGCCAGGAGTTCATCGACATTATCGAGCCTGTTACCTTTGGGAGGGTGGTGCCTCCTAGATTGGTTAGGTGTCGCTTGGGAGCCTCCTACTTCGTGTTGTGGAGTGAATCAAGAAGTTTGTAAGGGCAAGGAGATTGCCTACTTTGTAAAGATCTACCCATAGTGAGGCTAGTCCTTCGTGGACGAAAGCCGTTATGGAATAATTAAGGTTGCTTGTTCGTGGAACCCTCCGTGGGTAAGCCCTCCGTGGACTCTCGCGACCGTTACCCTCCATGGGTTGAAGACTCAATAAACGTGGACGTACAATAGCACCACTTATTGGAACCACGGGAAAAATCATCGTGTCTTCAAATTGTGTTTGATCTTCCTACCCTTCCTCTACTTACATGCTTTCTTTACTTTCCGTTGCAGTACTCGTAGACATGCATGTGTAGGGTGTACTTGATTTGCTATGAATGCTAAACTCTACCAAGACTTGAAATTGGGAAAAGGTAGATTTTTAATTGGTAAGTAGTCTAATCACCCTCACCCCCCTCTAGCACTACTTTCGATCCTACAGTATCTCTTGTGCTCACCTTCCTGTACTTCAAACCCATCCTTTCCATTCCACAACACTTGACACCTAGCAGATCTTTCAATGTTGACCTTCAATTTCTTAAAAATATTTGGGCAAATGGTTCCATGCCACTTCTGAGACTTTGCTCTGTTTTGTTGGATCCTCACAGTGACCTTCTTTCTAATTATTTCCATTGCTATTACTACAGGGTAGAACCTTGATCTCATGATAGCATTATTAAATAACTCGCACATGTTGTTCTCAACTGAGTCACAAAAAGAGCCAATCCTAAAGTATGCCCTACACCAATGTTTCGACACGGCTTTCATCATGTCTCTCACACCTTCTACTGTGTTTTGTGCAAGCTTGGCCCTATTGTAATTGAATTGGCTTCTATCTAATGATTTCACATGCCGAGAACATTTTTTGAAAGACCTTATCTCTGTGTTCTTTTCTCCAATTAGCATAAATGTTTCTTGCACACATCCTATGCTCTGCTTGGGGCACAAGCTCATTGACTGCCGTGATGAGACCCTACATAAGGGAAGAATTTTGTATCGTAAGCAAATAATCTCACATCCATAAGGACAATAAGAGAGTAAAAAACTAATTTTGTATGAAAACCCATCCTTCACCATTGTTGTTTATCTAGAGATCTTTTTGAAGAACCCCAATGAACCAATACCAGGAATCATAGCTCTCAACCTCTACTATAGCCCAAGCTATCGGATACATCTGGTTATTCGCATCTCTGTCAATTGCACAAAGCAACTGCCCCTTGAATGCACCCTTCAAAAAACATCCATCTAGGCCCACCACTCTTCTACATCCTGCAAGAAATCCTTTCTTGCAACCATCTAAACACATATACATTCTTTCAAACACATTGCTTTGAAGAATTTCTGGATTTAATGTCACTTTAATAGTGCTACCGGGGTTGCTTCTAAGCAACTCAAGCTGATAATCATAAACCCGAGCATACTCACCATCTAATAGATCAATTATATTCTCCATAACAAGTTTCTTTGCTCTTATGCATTTGGAGATGGACACATCAGCCACTAGATCCTGAGGAACAGCTTGTTGAGTGTGTTCTGCCTTCCATGATGGATTGTACGTGATTTGCCTAAAGTACTTCTTTGCAATGACACCGCATGTGACCAGCTTGTTGTCCCTTCTTGGAATGCATGTGTGCTCATTGTTGTACCTCCATATTAGAAACCAATCAGGCATGTTGGTAATGGACCCATAAATACTCCAAGGACAACCAGGCCAACTGCATTTTCGCAGATGGCTTATATATGTTCTTGTTATTTCGCTCTAATTGGGATAGGGGGTGCTTTGGCCAGTATTAGAGCTCTCAGGAGTTAATTAAGCGGTTTTAAAGGTGAGGGGGTGGGTTAGTCGGTTTCTGAAACCTTGGGGGATGATGTGGACTTCTTTCGTTTACATCTCACAAAATAAAACGAGTTCGTTCAGTCGTTGCCGTACCCAGAGATCGCTGGCAGCGTCCAGGCGGTAGGAGAAGAAGGGCTTGATAATTTGTGTGCAATGATCTTCCGCAGGCGGCCCTGAATGTCGTTGTTTCAAATCAGATGCAAAACAAAATCAATGATGCTACATTTACGGATACTTCGTTACGGAGCAGCGCTTACGGACAGATGTGGCAGCGTTTGTTTAGCCAGACGGAAATCACGGAGGGCCCGCAGAGGAAAATCAGGGAACGGCTTCGCAACACATCAGCCCGTAGAGTTCTTCCATACAATTCATTCAGGTGCTAGGAATTGAGAAAAGAAAAAGGAACGCATTGAAAAAAAGGAAATGGCATTGTAATCAAAGTTTGGGTGACATTTTTACAAAACCAGAGTGGCAGTTGAGCCCCGGATCGGATTCATTCGTTTCACGACTCCCGCGGTCCAGACGATTCACGGGTCGGAGATACCCTTTAACTCGTTGCCTGTGCTTTCTTCTGGTTGTCAAATATATATTCACTCATTTTATTTTGTATGTAGTCTTTGTAGTTAAACCTCTAGAAAGATAAATATTTAGGAAGGAAGAGAGTATTGTCTGATGTTAAATGAAAAAAAACATTAGATTATGTTCAAATTAACTCTTAATTTATCGTTTTGGTTCCTTGCTTAAACTGCACTAATTTCGTCCGTGCTTAGCGCCCTGGAGTCCTGCCGTTCAGGACTCTTTCAAGTATAATAAGGGAGCTCCTCCATATATCGATCTAAAATATATATACTGTGCCGTGACATTGGGCTCCACTAGCCAGCAAACATTCGTTGGCGGACGACATTTGGGAACAGACACCGTCAGCTTTACTATTTACTTAATGCAAAAAAAAAACTTTAGTATTCAATTACTAGTTGTAAAAAAAAGAGAATGGCGTTTTGTTTATCCAAAATCTACAGATCTAGAAGGAAGGGCTGTGGGGCATACACTGGGATGCCACACGCCAGCGAACGTTCGCCAGATTTATCTGAATTTAAGCCCAAAGAAAGAGCAAAACGAGCGAAATAACCAAAGGAAAGGAAAGATGCAACTATACTATTACAAGGGACACAAGTAGAGGGTCGTGTCTGTTGACATGGAGAGGGATTTGCTAAAACTAAGGCGGTTGCTAATTAAGCAGAGAATATTAGGATTGTAATTAATCCTTAACACCAACCACAACAGTAAAGAAAGTTAGAAGAAATTCAATGGTCGCCGCTCAAAAGCCACACGCACGTAGCAGTAGCATTCTCGAACCGAAGACTGAAAGACGAAAGAAAAGCTGCCGAAACAACGGGGCGGGAGGTGAGGAAGCGCGCATCAGAGTCATGGAAGTAGAGCAACACGGCTTGCTCCGGAGAGCCAGCTTCTGCTCCTTAAGCAGGATATTGTGTCGTCATCTGCACTCCTCCCCATCCCCAACAGCAAGCAACAACAAGAAGTTGGCATAACAAAATCATCGGGAGACGAATCGAAAACGAGAGAACTGAACCAAAGAAAACAGCAAGTGGACCGCACGCAAGTAGGCGAATTGATTCATTGTCAATCGCAACTTGTGTTCGTAAACAAGAGAAAATAAGGATGGAGAGATGGGATAGGTAGGGTGGGGTGAAGCACGCAGAAGGCTGTGGCGGCGGGGCGTGACTGGGGGTGGTATTTATTGACGGGGGTGACAGCTAGGGTTTGGCGGGTGCCCTCTCTCGGCCGTCCGATCCCTAGGCTTCGGCGGCTGAGATAGGATTTTTTGAGGAATAGGTCAAATTCGCGGCGGCGGAAGCCTGTCTGCGGGTAGTATACTTTCGCTCTGATTGGCAATTTGGCACAACGCACCGGTCAAATATCAGACGGTCAAGTAGTATTTCCATGAAACTTTACAAGCCTCTAATAAAATGGGCTCTCAAATAAGTGAATCAATGAAAAAACTAAATGCAGGATTATGCAGTAATATTGTGTCAAGACTGTATTGCGTGTATTCGGGAACTCAAAAAGCATCTCGTCATATATGCTTTTCTATAGAACATAACCTCCGATGATATGGTTATTTTTCTTTTTGCGGACCTATGTTGCATTGTTCACGGAATGTTCATAAATTTACATTTTAATCAACAGGGATCGCTTCCACCTCCAACTGCTTGGGAGCTCGAGTGATGATAACCAGGGATGACTACCTCGTTAAGGTTGAAATAGTCTACTATCAAAACAATATTAACAATGGAAGCAAGATAACGAATTCTTGCACCCTCATGAGTGGCAAAGGGCAACAGAGCGACAAGATTTATGCAGACAAGAACTTGAAAAATGAAAAAGCAGCTATTTTCTTCGAGATCACACCCGAATTGTCATAGATGCTCAAGAACAAAGCGGTTCATACTCCAACCGTCACATGCAGCAAACTTTACACTGGAGAGAATTCAACGACCAATATCCATATGTACACAACTCCCAGGACAGGAAGAACTGAATTCGCCATTTCTCCCCCAAAACCACCATGTCCAGCAAGGGTGGCATCAACAAACCAACAACGCTCTATTGTACACAATTTACTTGCCAAATAGAAGCACTCGCTTGCCCTGTGGGTTGATTCTACTGCCTCGTCACGCTGCTTCCTTGCTCCTCGCTCGTCACACAAATAGTTGAGGACCACAGCTTACGGACGGAGCGTGCAAGCCAAAAGGGTAGAGATGCTCCCTACACAGAGATGAGAACAATCAACCAATCAGTAGTTTGCACTTCCGCAGCAAAAGAAGCACGAATAAGAATCGCCGAGGGGAAAGTCTCTTGTGTTCTTTCCAACATTGCATTATTAGGTACTCTGTTTGAGGGAAGCCATGGAGAAAAGTTAGTTCTCCAGAACGTTACCTCATTAGCTACTTTGCTTGAGGGAAACCATCACTGCATAGCTTCTTGAAATTCTGGCACTCGTCAGCCAGATAGTCACTGTAAATTTGACAAGGAAATATCGAATAAGATTCTGAAAATCATTGTAGATGCAAGACGAGTAGAATGCAAGACTCACTAGATGCGCTCCACCATTTCTGTTACTTCCCATCTAGGACTCCATGGATAGCTGTTTTTTGGAGGTGACGTGATAGGTGTACCTTGGGAATTACAGTGCTGCAAAGGAATCAGGAATCAGAACGTTACTGCCCCAGCAACGAAAATACCAACAGACATCTCACTACCACCTACCATCCAAATCTTATAGTCAAAAACAAGCGACTGCATACAAGCAAGACCTTTGATCAAGCTTCTACATCAACCAGGAAACATGTATACGACAAATAACCAGTAGCCAAATAAATATACCTGACAACTCTGCAAAGTCAGGATGGGTTGTTGTTGGGGGAATTGAAGGGGGATGACAAAGTGAACCTGCAACATTACATTGCGCCAAAAGTCACTACTGGTTAGTATATGAGACTTAAGAATCAATGCCAAATGCCAAAATAATAATTTATAGAAAGCATTCTTACTGAAAAAAGTTTACTATTCGACTTGGCAAAAGTTCACTTTTCAATCTTCAACTAGAATACCGTTTGAACTGCAACATCAAACTACCGACACCGCGCGTTTCACACTTGGGTGGTTCCCTAGTGGTTTTGGTGACACGAGTGCCACATGTCAGCCATGTCACTACCATGAAATGACAAACACTACAGCAGCACACAGTCTATAATAAACTCCCTCATTCAGATAGAGAACTTAAATGGAAAAATGATAGAAAATTTGGCAGAAACAGAACAGTAAAAGGAATCGGTGACATGGCAGTGATACGGTGGTCGGTGGACACATGGCAGCCATGTCGACCAAAACAACTAATGAATCCTCCTGAGGGCGAAAAGGGAATCCATTTTCACAGTTCAATGTTGCGAATCAAATGGTTCTAGAAGAATTGAAAAGTGAATGTTCCATAAATTTCAGGGTTCAAGACTGTTTTTCTATTACTAATGAGTGACATGAAGTGATAGCAGACGCAAAGTAGGAGCAAATGTATAAAAGGCATTCCATGCTCTAGTGCATTTTCATCGTTTCTGGTACAAGAAATGGATGTGGTTGTGGTTCAACGTGCTTGACCATTTTCAAAATGTAATGCCAGCAATTTATGAGTTCAATGTTCATTTTGATTGAGTTAGAAGTTTGGTTTGTGCGTTGAATCTTGTGATTCGATGAGTTGAAACTTGAAAGTTGGTAATTAGATTCAGAAGTTCGGATTTGATGTTTCTAAGTTGGATTTTGTTTTCTTTTACACTTTCCATGTTGCCTCAAGTGATGGTGGCACCGCCTGCTGGTCACCAGAAAGGCAGATTGTGTTACACAGCTCAGACGACACACCCGCTTTATTGACATTGTACATAGCCAGGGGTAAGATTACTCACTTTAGCGACATTTTAGAGAAGGGGACGACATTTCCACACACAACTACACTAGTAAACTGAACTAGATGCTGTGGGACGAGCTAGCGCAGAACTTGCCAACGCTGGTTGTGGCCTTTGAGTCGTGGGCGTGGGGCCATGGGCACGGGCGTCCAACTCCCATGCCAGCAAGGCGCCCTCCTTGACATCAGAGGCACTGGCGCATTCCCAGATGGCGCATTCCCTCTCGGTGTCCATCGCTGCCGATTAAGTCATGGCTTTGTTGAACTCCGCCCAGGCCATGTTCTCGTCAAAGACTGGGGCTGGGAAGGTAGGCGGTAATGTGGGCGTTCCAAGCCTCCCTACGGGTGAGAGTGCAGCGCTGGCGCGTCTGTGGCACAGCGTTGGCGTGCCACCGGGCGGCCCTCGTGCAGACGAGTCCCATGAGCCCATGCGGGGTGACGGGATCCTCATCATCCGACTCAAGCATCTTGATGTCAGCCATCTCGCCGACGCCGGCGGCTTGCGCCTCATAGGCAGCATCATCCTCTGTTGGAGGCCACGCAGCTGCCCTGCTCCTGCTGGGGCGGCGAGACAGCATGGTGTTGGCGGAAGAAAGGGCGCGGGCAGATCTGGGGAGTGAGAAGCGAAGAGAGAAGTGGTGATAGAGGAGTCAGTGGACGGCTTTTATAAGCGCGAGCAGCGGGAAAAGGCACAGGCGGCGGCAGGAAATCGCGGTGAAAAATGGTGTGGGCAGCAGAAACAGACGCGGACAGATGGAAACATGACGGAGTTCAGGTCCCTTTGTCAAATCTGCTAACAACGCCCTTATATATTAAAGGAGATTCCCCTTGGCACTTTTTCAACAAGGGTGGTAAAATGCAACCATGGAGGGTCAATCCTGGGCCAGCAACCCGCACGGCTTGAGTGGCCAACAATCCTAGCATTCACTCCGTCTCTTGGTAGAAAGGTAATGAACTATATGTATTCTTTTATTTCTTGATTAGCTCCACGCAGTGGAGAAAATGAAAAAAAAATAGCTAGATTTAGGCATTTAATGACATACCAGAAATGTGAAAATCCCCGAAATGGAAAGAACCGTGGCTTTCCTGCAAAAAATCTGATGCATAGACAGAGTCATTAAACGACATGGCAAAAAACACAATAATATAAGAAAACAATGAGAAGCAAGTACCGGATCAGCCTCCAATGGTCTCCCAAAAGCAGGAGCTAGGGCCTCAATGAATCGTCTTCTGCGACCGATTGAAGCCGATGCATCCACGACCTTCAATGCAATTCAGAAACATAAGCTTGTAACCACAAATCCAAGAGTGCCATTAATGGTATTCTAAAACTGATACCTAGCTTAGCCAATCAGATGCTTCAAACGTATTGAAATTTCAGTATTCCAGTGGATTTAACAAGTTACATGCTTATACGTCCAAACAAGTCTACTAATAAAGGTCAAAATGCAAAAGCTACAACACGGCAAAAGGTCTCCTGCTTACAGCTATGCCAGTAATATCATAAAACCTACTATGTCCTTCCCTAGTTACTTTTTTCTGTTCTTGGCCCCATTTTTCGGAATGACACATCCATGATGAAATCTTGAGCACAGAAGTGCTAGCAGTCCCTAACTAACATATCACATTCAATATGAATGGAGTTGACATGGCAACAGAAGATATAGCAAGGTAACAACACCAATGGTAAGAATAGACAGTCAGATCAAGGCAGATACTGGTAAAATGCAACAATAATTACCTGCATTTTAAGATTTTCTTCCAGAGTGGGAATATACTCAGCCATGCACCTTTACATAATTAGACAAAGAGGAGAGGTCATCAGTGACAAAGTGATGCTGCTTCTTTTGGTGAATATGTTCTGCAGAACATTATATCACACAGGTCGGGTCTGTTTTGGCATATAACATGCAACAAGAGATAATCTTCATTTAACCATTTACTCATTTGGAAGTCTAGCGAGTTGACTTACATTCCATCTACCCATGCAGGGAGCTTAACACCATCCACGGAGAAAAGTGACTTTAAATCAGGAGTTGAGATTAGTTTCAGACCTGGTGCAGAAGGAACAGAGAGGAAACTACTGCTAACCGGATATACGGCCTGCAAAATAGCCCAGCTGTCCATTATGAAATGAATGACAAGACCCCTGAACTCCATTAGATTATCCAAATTACAAACATACAGTTAGCAGTGGTGTCCATGTCTAACACTAAATATATTTGTTATTTATGTGTAGCATGATTTGTCTGCTATCTCGGAAGTATTTTGGGGAGTTTTGCCAGATTGCTTGCATAATGAGTCCTTGACAAATGACAATTTCACCAGATACTTCCAAGTCACCACTTGAGCGAAAGAGAATATCTCTATGCAGTAATGGGATTGTTGACCGCTGAAACCCCTGAAGCTTTACTTTTACAAGGAAATACCCCAAGCCATTTGCATGGTGTATAATGACAATGCTCTGATCGTAGTAAGATCCAATGGTTGGAACATTCTTAAGCGGTACTATCTCCGTCCTGGTTTGTTAGTCCTCGTATTTTGGGTCATAATTTGACCATGATTTTAACTGATAAAATTTAAGTTAGACGTAGCAAAAAAAACATTGAAAACTACATTCAAATACAAATCTAATGATATAATTTTTGGTGACATGCATTAACATTTTGCTAGTCAAATATATGGTCAAACTTTGACCCAAAATACAATTGGGGCTAATTTTAGGTAACAATGACTGCAACCATCACATGGTGTACTATGCATATGCAGGTGTCTTGGTTGGAGAAGATGCACACTCTCCTTGTTACAAAGATGTGGCAAGCAATCCAGAATAATAGATACACTAGTGTAATATATGTGCCTGCAAATGGCCAATAGGAAGTACGACAAAACTTTAAACTAGGAATTGGGATTGTTAGTTGCTAGCTTATGAGCTGCTGCTATCATTAGGCGATTTGTTAGTATCCTTCAGATTTACTAGCAAGGGACTGGCAAAGAAGCAAGGAGCGTCAAAAGTAAGGATTTGTTAGTCGCACCCACCTGGGTCCTGGACTCCTGGGGTGCCTCAATCAGGCCTTAAGAGTCCCATACTATCATGGTTATAGTGTTACAATGTTCTCAATTATCATCATCATTATTCATTTTCTAGAAACATCATCAACAATGTTGCTATTCTTACATGTCCACATTAGTGAACATGTAGGGAGTTGTTTTAGAGGTTAACCTGCAGATGGATCTTTTGGGGAAGTTTCCAAGGACATCCAGGCACCATCATTTTGAGGTCTAAATCCAGAAGCGGGACAGCAAATTTCACCTCATCTGGCTACAAAGAAATATGAAAAATACAATATAAGAAAAGGCGTCAACTTTCAGAGAAGAAAATGGCTGTGAAGACTGTAAACTTACCCTACCAGTTGATGATACCATGGAGACTTCAATCCCCTGTTTGAACACAAATATTAGAAAAGTCATCTATCAGATAAATGGATTTCAACAATCAAGCTTAAGAACAAAACTGGTAATAAACCAATCAAATGGCTTGATCTTCAACTCATTCACTTGATCAAGTACATATTAAGAATACCTTCTAGTTACTTCATAAGTTAAGATATGCAGTCAATGCCACAGAAAGGCCAAAAGTGCAAACCTCCTTAGCAAGAACTGTGCTTATTTCAAACTTCAGCCTTGCGTCACCCACCTCCGCAACCAGCTTCTTTTGGTATTCAATGTATAATAACCTGCAGAAAATTAAGCCAACAAAAAATAGCTTAGAAATGAGTTAACCACGAAACCACCAGTACAATCTCAAGCATGATCTGCGCACCAACAATCTACTCGTGTCAAGATAGCATTATTTCAAGCCAACAACTACACTGGCACTCCTAATTCCTCTTAACATATCAGTACAGATTTCTATTGAGGACCCAGCACTAGCTTCACTCAATGATGCATGTATAGAGGATTTCATAATTTCTAGTCAATATCAGCCCCAACAAGTGCCTAGCCAAACCAAGTGCAAGCCTAATCATCACCAAGTTGCTGGCCTTGTGTTTACACTTTATTGATTTGAGTGTTTTTGTTTCATTAAGTTTTTTCAAGTAAAATGAGATTAGATGGTTCATCTGTATGGTTATGCATAAATGCTTCAGAGCAAATGAAATAAATAAGTGCAAATGGCAAACGACGAAATATATCTATATAATTTGGAACCAAACGATAAAGTTAACATCTCCTAAAAATGAATGGACTAGATGGAGCACATTTTCTGTTCATACGACACGTGTACCTTCAGATTATATTAGATTAATTTGGTATATGAAGAAATAGGGGCCAGCCATTAGTTCTTCCATGATTATCCCATTACATTTACAAGCATTTGAGAGAAGAGGAAGCGCTGCAAAAAAACACGCACATTGACTTGTTTGTTATAACATAGGCTGTGCAAAATTTTAGTTTCCCAAACTAGACCCCACCAATGTCAAATGAACGAACCCACCCTTGCATATCGAAACCGTATTCCCTTGTTCGCAACTCCCAACTCATACCGCCACCAGTCCAATTAAGAATTAACACGCAAGCAGAGCAATTAAACGTAACACTAATGATCACATAACAGCATAGAGAACCATAGAAGCAAAGGGAAATCACCGGAGCTCCTCCACGAGGCAGAGGAGGCCACGGGGGTCGCGGTAATCCCAGTGTGCCAAGCAGCTCTTGCCCCCATTCCCGGACTCATCATAATCGACCAGCGGCTGGAATCCCTCGTCGCCCTGCCCGAATATGACGTCCGGCGCCACCTTGGGGTGCATCGCATTATACAAGAAATCCCCTGCGAAACCAAGATCAGAGCCGCAAAAATCTGACCACCGAACCCTAAGCCATTACAGCGAGCGAGCGGGTTGGGTGCGTTACAGTAGACGTAGTCAAGGCAGAAGGGGACGGAGAGGGTGAAGCGGTCGGCGTAGCGGCCGTTGCCGCAGCCGGACCAGATCTGCACCACCTGCAAACGAGCGCGGGGAGGCAGGTGAGAGGAGGGACCGGAATGGTGGAGCAGTCGTGAGCACCCTAGGTACCTTGATGGGGAGACTGGAGTTAGCGAGGAGGAACTTGAGCTGCGCGGCGACGAGGGGCGCCAGCGGAGGGGACGGGGCGGGCGCGGCGGCGTCGGCGGAGGGAGCCATCGCCGGCGTCAGTCGTGGTAACCGACGGATTCGGGACAGCTCCCGTTGCTGCTTGTCTTTGGGTTTGGAAAAGGGTCAAACACCGGGAGGTGTAGGGCTGTAGGCCGACTCATCTCTGGTGGGTATGATCCGTTGCGGCCCAATCCCACTGTTAGAGTCTTGCATGAATTTCGGTTGTCGGATTAAATATCCAAACGAATCCGGGCCGTCGGATCTTGAGATGAAATGATCCTGGCCGTTGGATTTTTTGCGATGTGACTAGCAATGAATAGTGCCCTTCCTTTTACACTCTCGCTGCCTTCCTATGTCAGAATGACGCGCGGGGCATGGGCGGGTGGGCTCCAGGCGTCAGTGCCTGTTATGGGTGGTGCTTCTCGTGTATGTCCTTGTCTGCGCGAGTGTCGTGCCACCGCCTGTTATTTTTGGTGCCCCTCGAGGGTAATTTTGACATTCCACGTCTTGCCCCTTGCGTGTCACTCCGCATGTGGCTGGCTCTTTGATGCGGAGCATCCTACGGTCATCCTCATGTACACTCCGACTACTCCCCAAGATCTAAGTGCCATTGAACTTAAGGTGAACTCGCTCCTAAGTCCCTCTCCTTTCGATTCACTTGAGACCTTGATGCTACCTCAAGCGGGAACACTATGCATGCTTAGGTACCATGAAGGCGACCTTGGAGATACTTGGAGTGAAGGCCAAGCCCCCCACGAAGACGGACGATGAAGATCATCAAGTGGAGGCGCGCGAAATCTATAGCGGCCGGACATCCGACCCATGACCCGGACATCCGGCGCCTGAAGACTTGGCCAAGCCACAGGGCCCGAACATCCAGCCCTGTCCCAGACATCCGGCCAGCCCCGGAAATCCGGCCCCTCGCCCCGGATATCCGGCGCACCAGGACCAGAACCGCGCAGGATTCCAGTGCCCATGCCCCGGACATCCGGCCACACATAAAGCCCCGAACATCCGGCCGTTGTGCAGGCAGACGCAGGCCAAAGGCCCATGTATCCCCTCTCTCTCGCCCCCAGCTCCCCCAAGACTATAAATAGGACCCCTCCTCATTTCTAGGGTTAGCAATGGTTTAGCTCTTAGTTAGTTGAGCTTTGCTCCTCCCTCTGCCTCTCCCATGGAGATCAAGACCTCCACCGGAGAAGATCCATAGAGGATGTCAAGGCCCCTCACGAGGGAAGATCCTTCGGGATACTAAGGCCCCATCTCCCCATGGGATTTGGGATGAACTCTACCATATATCATATTTCCCTTTGTTGTTCATGTACCTTTGTGGATCTTGTGTGTGGTGAGTCTAGTGGATGTGTGATTGGACTTGTTCTTGAGTGTTTCCTCTCGTGATTTCCCCTCGTGTTCTTTGTGTTCTTCGTGTTTTTGAGGTTTCCCCCTCTAATTCGTGAAAGATCGCCACCCTCGGGCTTGCCCGTATCATATTGGTATCATGAGCCACGTTGCCACGAATTTGGAGCCCTACCCCCCATGTTCTAGCCATTAGTTCGAATTTTTCTTCCCAATTTCAAAAATTCCCCACAAAAATAGCCCCAAAAATTTTCTTGTGAGTTTTTGTTGATTTTGATCCGTGGATTTAGTGTTTGGTAAGTGGATCTAACTCCCTCTGCGTTTCCTAGCCCTAATTCCAAGTTTTTTCCCTTCAATTTTGGCTTTGGAATCAACATTTTCCGCCCCGAGTCGAGTTCTTGAGCCCCAAATCGTGATCTGGAATCGTCGGGCCGAACATCCAGGCTACCGTCGGGACATCCGGGCCATCGGGCCGGACATCTGGGCCCTAGGCCGGACATCCGGTCCCTAGAGCAGAAAAATCGGGCGATTCTGGACAGTGTGTCCCAGATTTCCGGCCTCACTCCCCGGATATCCGGCCCGTGTAGGTCTCAGTTTTTCGGTTTCACCCTTTCGGCCATAACTAATTCATCTGGACTCCGATTTAGGCGTTCTTTAGCTCGTTTTGTAGCTATTGACACCCCCATCCCACAAAATTAGTTCCACCATCATTTGACACCATCATATTTTTCGAATTTTGACAACTTTGCCTAGGCCCTCCACCATATCATCTGCATTACCACCATAGACTTCCGCAACCTAACCCATTTTGGTTCCCATTTGATTTGTGGTTGCTTGAGTTGTGATTTGAGTCTCATAAGGTGTTTCGGCTACTTAGGGACGGCTACTTCATCATCAACTACCGACGACTTGTACCGGTCCATCATCTACATCAACCACCGACGTTCGACATCGACGACGACCATCCATCCTTTGAGACCATCTTCAACCGGAAGCAAGGCCGGTTACTCCCGACTTCATGAAAGGTTAAGTGTGACAAAGGTATCCATACAATTATACACTTCTTCTTCCTTGCCATTACATCTTGATAGCCCCACCATCTTTGCGATTACCTTCATACCTATTGAGACTAGCTATCGGAGTATTGCTGGGCTTCGCGAAAACATGTGCACCATAGTGATACGATATCATATTGTTACGTCATTGGAAATATCATGTCGTGCAATTGCTTGCTCCCATGCATATATTGTGATACTTGTCTCATATAGTTGGTTGAGGCTCAATAAGAATAGTGGAAAGGAAGAGAAGAGTAAAAAAGCTTCTAACCAAGAAAGAAAGTTCAAAGCTTATAAGCAAAAAGAGTTGAGCATGAAAAGAGATACTTGTCCATGAGGATACTTGGAATATGAAACGTTTTGCTTGCATAAATAGGATTGGTGCCAAGCGGTGAATCGTGCCCAAACGTGCAATAAGCTAGCGTCTCTCCTTGTGTTTGTGCAAAACGAGCTTTGCTCATCCTTGTAGTTGCACAAACCCCTTTATCCCACCGTGTGTGTTTTTCTATTGCCATCCTCTATATTTGTGATCACTTGCTTTGCATTTTGAGTCCATCGGATTTATTTCAACATTTACAATATCTTGGACTTCATTTTTCTTGATTTCCGTGCCACTAACCCCACCGAGCTCCACTATAAGCCATTTGTGTAGGTTGTGAGAATTGGACAAGGTTTTTCACCGAGTGCACTCTTTCCTTGCATACATTGTGGTCTTTTGAGATCCATCTACAACTTCGGAAAGAGGTAACTTTGGTATGTTCATTCCGTCTCGTTCTCACACCTTCTCGAGTGCTTCAATGGATCGGGACGACACATCTCCTTCGGTCTACAACCGCAACGACGAGTTCGGTGCCATGAAGAACATCATCGACGCCAAGATGCATGCTCAAATGGAGGAGATCAAGGTCCTCATCAAGAACCGCAAGAGTTCTTCATCATCTTCGAGAAGACGCTCAAGTGTACATACTCCCAAGCTACCATCTCCGGCAAGATCACACTGGCATCGACACCATCAACGACATGAATAAATAACGACGCCGGCATCAAGGCGTCCAACGACGAACAATGGTGAAGGTCACGAGCTCGACACCAACCACCGCTCGGTGACTTCACCACCTACCTTGGCATCTTTGCCAAGTGACTTCAAGGCATCTTCGCCTTTGGACATGAGGCATCTTCGCCAACAAGCACTTCAAGAGAAGCTCCCCAAGATCAAGTTTGCGACCTCCATGAGCTACTATGACCTTGAATTCGACCATGACATTCCATTTTATGGGAGTCAAGACCCCGAGTGGTATCTCGATTGGGAGCGCGAGATGGACAACTACCTCAAGCTACTTCAAGTCCCTTCCAAAGATCAAGTGAAGTGCGCCACAAGAAACTTCCACGACGACGCGTCGACATGGTGGCTTCACACATCTTCTAAGAGCTTCGACATGAGTTGGTCCAAAACGAAGAAAGCGATGCGGTGAGAGTTTGTGCCTTCCACCTACACGAAACATCTTCAACGCCAATTGGAGAACACCATACAAGGATCCAAGTCCATCGACGAGTACTTCATGAAGATGAAGAAAGCCTTGCGACGAGCCGGCGTGACCGGCCCCATCTGGATTAAGTTCTACTTCATGATGGGATTGAACAACGACATCGCCAAGGCTATCTTCAACAACAACTATGAGTCTCTCGACGAACTCTACATTGGTGCTCTCAAGGCGGCACAAAACCTCAAAGGCAAGCCTACTTGACCCCACGCACACTTCACGACCACCAAGCTCCGAGCCGACGAGCATGAGGATGGTACCACCAAGATGTCCAAGCCCGACGAGCTCCAAGACGACACTCCCAAGTCCGACTCCACCGCCATCCCTCTTTGTGGCGTTGACTATCCCGAGTCTACCACGACTCTTTATGACGATGTCGCGGCGACGACCACGACTACGGAGCCACTCAAGGAACATGCTTTGGAGGTGAGCGACAAGGTGGCGAGCAAAGATGATGCTTCCATATTTGGAGGCGAGAGTGATGATGTGCCATCTCCGGCCTTCATCCGTGGCAACGGTGACGACATGGTTGAGCATGGGATTTTACCTTCGACCATGGCGGTGTTTGGAGATGAGTTGAGAGACTTATGCCACCATATTGAGAGTGAGAGTGAGTTCACCACTTGCCCCATATATGATGAGTTGCCACAATTCCCATGTGAGGAGAGCCACAACCCCACCACTTGAGTGAGATGAGTGACTCCACCATATGTGAGTTTGAGCGCACCTACTTCGAGGGAGTGTGTGAGCCAACGCCACATAGAGAGAGTGAGGTAGTTGATAGGGCATGTGAGGCCACTTCAATTTCTAACAACTTAACCTCTACTGTGTCTTCTCATTTCATGCTAGGTCCCATACACGATTGTCGGTGTCAAAACCGGTAGATCTCGAGTAGGGGGTCCCGAACTGTGAGACTAGAATCGACGGTAACAGGAGACGAAGGGGACAAGGATTTACCCAGGTTCGGGCCCTCCTATGGAGGTAATACCCTACGTCCTACTTGGTTGTATTGATGATATGGGGGGTTATAGAGTTGATCTACCTCAAGATCGAATAGCTAACCCTAGATGAGTTGTTCTATATTTATACCCTAAAACCCTTCGGCTTATATAGGTTCCAAGGATGTCTAGGGTTTACACATGGTCGGTTACATGCCGAAGAGATAAACATGCCTATTTAAATGTGGAGCGCAAGCCGTGTTTCCCGAAGCTTCCATCCTAGAGACTAGGCCTTCAAATCTTTCAGTGTTCGGTAAGTAATCCTCAAAGTTCAGCCCATAACAATAGGTCAGCTATCCGAGGACCCCCTAAACCAGGACTCCCTCAGTAGCCCTCGAACTTGCCTCCAACGCCAAGGGTCTTCAGCTCCAATTGCTTCGGGAACAAAGTCTTCGGCTTGCGAGGTGAGTTCCTTCCTGCCGAACCATAGTTCGGCCTCCGATGACAAGTAGTTTCTCGCATAGTGGCACGTCCGAATACTGCAAGTAAATCGGCCTTGAAGGCCAAACGTCAGGGGGGAAACAACGCTCCTCTGACGACCTCTCTGACGAAAGGCTACGATCCACCACAACTGCTAGGCCAGTTGCATAGACTCGATTCGCGGTTCGAGGCCGTTTTAATCATCACGATCTATCAATATACCGATCATGTCCCGTTTAACACGGGATATACTTAATCACGCGCACGCAACGGCTCGCATGCCTCAAGAAGTGGAGGGATTCACGGCACAGCAAGGGGAGTCTAAATTGATAGGCCTCATAAAAAGAGGAAGTAAACCCCAAAGGCTTTTCACGCTCTCCATTCGACTTCTCTGCCTCCCATTCCCTTGCGCCTCCGAAGCAGAGATCTAGGTTTCTTCGACCCCTCCTTCGAGCTCATCAATGGCGGGCTCCAACGACCAATGGGAAGCTTCCATGGTCACCGACCGGGACATTCTCGACCTCAAGAAGGTCGGCTACCTTCCCGCTAACATCCCTCATCGCGCAGCGGAGGAGGGCCAAGTGATCCCCACCCCAAGCCAGGCGAAAGGGTGGTGTTCATCCCCCACTTCATCCGGGGGCTGAGCTTTCCTCTCCACCCCTTCGTTAGGGGGCTGATGTTCTTCTATGGCCTCGACTTCCACGACCTCCCGCCGAACTCCATCATGCACATCTCGGCATTCATCCTCGTCTGCGAGGCCTTCCTGCACATCGAGCCACACTTCAGACTCTGGCTGCAGGTGTTCAACATCAAGCCAAAGTGCGTCGGCGGCAAGCACACAGATTGCGGCGGGTCGTCGGCAAGCTCACCCGCGTCGGGTGGCCGTTGGGAACCCTCATCAACACCATAAAATGATGGAAAAAGGAGTGGTTCTACGTCACCAAACCACAAGAAGAGGGTCAGCACCCCGTCGCCGCATTCAGATCCGGTCTCCCTACCAAACTGGCTTCATGGCTCGAAAAGGGCCTTGTCTAGGGACCAGGCAAGGAGGTGACCGACCTGCAGAAGGCATTCGCTCCATGGTCGAGGAGGGCACCAAGTTGACCGATGTGGTCCAGGTGATGCTTCGAAGACGCATCATCCCCTGCCGGCACCGGGACACTCCCCTATGGGCTCGAGAACTCAAAGCCGAGCCTACAGTCCGGAATTTCTTCCACGGTACGTGGGAGAAGTTGTGGAAGGCGCTCTTCAAATCAATGAAGAGTTGGCCATCCGAGGAGGAGGACAAGGGTCTGCACGCCGCCAAGCCCGATTTCGAGGTATGATACACCCTAGCTTGGCCGTTTTATTACATAGAAGATTACCATAACCTCTTATTCGATCTGTCTGCATAGAGGTGGCTGGAGAAAGCCGTCAACATCAACAATCCGACGCCTCAGCCCGAAGACAAGAGGACCGGGCTGTTAGACAAAATGCTCATGGTAAAGCCTTATGAGGCTCCCACGAAGAAAGAGAAGAAGAAGAAACCAGGCCAGGCTGACATCCACATCAGGAACCAGCCTGATGCCGCATCTGAAGATATCCCCGCCTCCTCAAATCAGGAGGAAGCTGAGGAGGAGGAAGAGGAAGAAGAAGAAGAGGAGGAGACCGAGGTCGAGGGCGAGGGGGCGGGCGATTCCCCCCGTGCCAAGAAGAGAGCGGCGTCTTCGGACGCCCCGGAGCAGGCCGCTTCTCCTGCCCACAAGAGGGCGCGGCAGACACGGGTGGTTCTGTCCGACGATAGTTCGGACTCGGGCACCGCGTCCAAAGACCTCAAGGAGGTTCCACGAAGGAGCCTATGGGTCAAGCCCCCCATCCAGGTTAGGACCCGAAGACCCTCCTATTCATTACAAATAGATTTAGAGTTTGCTAATACGCAGGTTATTGGCCTTGCAGCCCCCCGCGCGTTATCCCTACCGAGGTGATATCGGACGAGGAGGCCCCGCCCACCGAACTGGCGGCGAGCGGGGATGCCTCGCATCCCACCACTCCAGGCGCCACGAAGGACGTCGTGGAGGTGCCGTCCCAGCCCACTCCTATGAAGGCAAACACCGATGGTGAGGGAGATGGCACCGTGGCCGAGGCTAACGCCTCAGCCACTGAAGACCGGGGGGAAACACCCCGCCTCGATAATGAGGAGGCTGGACGAGCGGGCGCTCAGTCCCCTCCGAGAACATCTCTGGAGCGCACTATGCCTCCGGAAGCACCGGTCCAATCCCCGGTGGGTGATCGGGGAATCCGATCATCACCAGCACCACCGACCAATAGGTGGTCGGCCATGGAGGAGGCTCTATAGAGCGCCTCCATCCCCGAGGATCACCGCACCCTTATGGGTGCGGTACTATAGAGTGTCCAGTCCGTTGACAACAGACTGGAGGAGGCCTTCAAAGGTCTCCTTGCGGGTTATCAAGTAAGTCACCCGATGTGTTTATTTTGCAAAGATTTTATTTATTCGCATTATATACATGGCAGCCCCCCAGCCCTAGGTGAGGTGAAAAAGCTCACCTAGGGGTCACATCTGAATCCGATACTGAACTAGATGCACTTTAAGTGTCCGACATATGAGAATAATGAAATATGAGTGGATTGTCTATAGTTCGGGAATTGGGAGCCCATGCAATGTATTAACTATGTGTGATGCAAGCTTCGTCATCAGTGGCGTCCATAAATGGCGCCGAGCTGGAAGAGCTGAATCGAAAGCTGAAGCACTCCGAAGACAAAGCCGAGGCCCTTAACCGAAGGCTCGACGAGGCTCAAGGTATGTCAAAACAAAATCTGAATGCCCTTGTCTGAGTTCTATAGTACAAATACTGTCAATGCAGCTTCTTTACATTGTATACTGCACGTGCAGCCTCGGCGAAGGAGGTGGAGAGGCTCAAGGCCGAGCTCCAGCGCGCGAAGGACGAGACGGCCGCCGAGAGGGCGGCTGCTAAGGAAACAGTTGTCGCCCTTTCCGCCATGCGGGCCACTAGTGTCAAGCATGAAGCTCGCATGGCAGAGGTCTAGCAAGAGCTCAAGGATGCCAATGAAAGATGCAAGGCCTTCAAGCAGAAGAACAAGGCGATCTCGGACGACCTGTCCACTATGAAAACCGAACTCCGAAAGGAGCGGATGAACAAATGGTTCTACGAGGAGCAAGTGCACCAGGACAAGGAAATAGCAAATGGTAAGCCGTACTCATTAAAGTGCGTATTCGGGGATAGCAGATTCGCATTGCTTACCCAGGTGTGGCGACCCTCAGGCGCATCCTCCGATCTCCAGAAGAGCGTGGCAGAAGCGAATCAGCTATTCGCCTCGCGGGGAGAAGGAGATGAAGCTCGTCTGTTCTGGGCACATTTCGGAGCCCCTAGAGGCCCTCCTCTTTTGGTGGAGCAGCTGAAACAGCTGATGGAGCTGCACCAGATGGCGGAGCCGGCCATGAAGGACCTCTGCATCCGCTTATGGCCCGGCAAGCCGCTACCGGGCAGCTACTTCGACCTGGTGCAGAGGTTGATCGCTGTTACGCCCCGCCTTGACACCGTCAAGCGCTCCTCCTGCATCGAAGGAGTCTGGATGGCCCTTGCCAAGGCCAAAGTGCACTGTTCGAGGCTAAATCCGATGAAGGTATCCATCGACCCGCCGCCACCCGGGAAGGAGCATCGATGCCCCGAGCTATACTTCGATGGAGTGATGGAGAGTGCTCGATTGATAGCGTCGCAGTGTTCGGGTGATAAAATATTTGAATGAGCATGTAACGTGTCCAAAGACTTGCGTTAACTTTTAGTGATATCAACATTTGTTCTTATATGGTTTTGTATTCCTTTATAACTCCTTTATGGTTGTCTAATGCTGAAAGATGCGAGTCGTCGGCTTCAGCCCCCACGTAGATACTACATGGGGTGTCTATGCCAATGCACTATTGTCACACCCTGTGTTTGTAGCACATTGTTATGTTTGGATTTATAAAAATTTGGAGCCAACTAAAACTTTTTCTATGTGCTTGTGATTGCTTGCTATGTTGTTTGCTTGCTTGATGATTGTGATTTGTGGCACTCCTAGACTCTATTACACCTCATATTTCATCTTCCTTGACCCAAACCTCTTGCCAAATGATCATACCATCTGAATAGTGCCTAAAACTATTTTTTTAATTTTTTGTTTTAAATAAAAATGATTTATCCAAATTAGGGCTTCAAAAACCCCTAAATTGAGGTTTGCATTGCAAGACCTCAAATTAGGTGGATCCTTCTTTCCCAAAAGCTTTATTTCAAACCTACTATATATAAGACTTCCTAAAACCATGAAATATTATTTTAAAAGGTTATCTTCATATTTTATTTAAAGGCATTTTCATAAGTCTAGAAATGATTTTTCATAGGGAAAAATTATTTAAATTCTTTAAAAAATATTTGAGAAACTTTATAGAAACTCAGTGGACATATATTTTCCATATATATGAGTTTCAACACAAGGGCATGATCAAACCATAGGCAAAACCCCTCAATACCCTTTATGTTCAAATCAAACTTTTGGAATATTTCTATAAGAAATATTATCAAGAAATTCTAGGAAAAATCCAGCAAGTCAAAACTATCATGGGTGATGATCTTGCAAAGTTTCATCTCAATCCAAGTTGGTTTGGTTCATCAAACCACCCCAAAATCATCCCCGTCCAGAATCAAATTTGAGCAACTTTGCATTGTGAAGTGTCTCCCCTTGGCCTCAAACCTTGTGGGCATGCTCTAATGGCCCAATAGTGATGGTACACTAAGTGGTGCATCAAGGGTAAAAGACTAGCATCAATAGATCTACAGAAACTTAATTCCGTTGATTTCTAGGGTTTATCAAGTTTCCATTGTCAGCTTTTCCCACTTGAGCTCAAACTTGGTGAATCCTCTCATTTCTACCTAGCCTTTGACCCTGGTAAATATCCCAGAGAGTTGGTAAAATCTTCTTGCCCAAAACTCTATCAAACACCTTCTGGTGATTTAGTAAAAACCCACTTTCCACCCCTTTCTCTTTTACCCTTGCCACCAAATTTTTACCACAACCTCTTATGGATACATTTCACCTCCAGTAGAAGTCTCATGGCCATAGCTCAAGTGAAATGTGGTGAAAAACCCCATTTACCCCCTGTACAGGAGCTTTCTCTCTCCCACTCAACTTTTCTTCTCTCCTAAGGCATCACAGGGCATCCAATGCCCTATCCATCTATTTTTCTCCCCCCTAGAGCCTCTGGACAAAAGTGGCCACGCCCAAAACGCCAATGGCATGCCATTTGGGCGCTCTGGAGCGCGCTACAGTGCACTCCCGCACTGTATCTGCCCCCATCCCGATGCCCCGACCGCCTCGGGCCAGGGGAGCACGCCACCGAGCCCCCTCGGCATCCGCACCTCCCTGTCGGTCACCTCCCCCTCCCCTCTCCCTCTCTAGCAGCCTCCCCGCACGTGCGAACCGGCCGCCCCTCTCGACCAGTGCCCGAGCTCGCACGCGCGACGTCCTCGCCCCCCTCTGCTTGTCCACACCCTCCACGGCATCTCCTGTGGACCCCTTGTGCCCCCTCCTTGGCCTGCCGTGGCTCAACAGCGAGCGCCCGAGCTCTCCCGCGCTCGCCACCTCCCCTGCCTCTGCCTCGCCTATATAAAGGGCCTCCGGACCTCCCTCTTCTTGTAGGATCACTAGAAGAGTGTCTAGAGGGGGGGGGGGTGAATAGACTACTAGCACAAATTTAAAACCTAACCTTTTCCCAAGTTAATTGGTTGGCAGATTTTAACAGTTTTAGCAAAGCTAGCAAGTCTAACAGCCCTACACATGCATGTCAACAAATATGGCAGCGGAAAGTAAAGATATTGCATATGAAGTAAAGTGTTGAGATAGGTAGATCAAACGCAGTTGGAGACGCATTGATTTTTCCCGTGGTTCCGATAGGTGGTGCTATCGTACATCCACGTTTATGGAGTCTTCAACCCATGAAGGGTAACAGTCGCGAGAGTCCACGGAGGGCTCCACCCAAAAGGGTCCACGAAGTAGCAACCTTGACTATTCCATAACGGCTTCCATCCATGAAGGACTAGCCTCACTATGGGTAGATCTTCACGAAGTAGGCGATCTCCTTGCCCTTACAAACTTCTTGGTTCACTCCACAACATGAAGTAGGAGGCTCCCAAGAGACACCTAACCAATCTAGGAGGCACCACCCTCCAAAAGGTAATAGGCTTGGTAATGACGATGAACTCCTTGCTCTTGTGCTTCAAGATGATAGACTCCTCAGCTCCCAATCACTCTCTCACAGATTTGGCATGGTGGAAGAGATGGGATTGGTGGAAAGCTACTTGGGGAGGCTAGAGATCAAGATCCATATGATTGGAGTGGAAGATCTTGACCTTAACACAAGGGTAGGTGGTTCTCTCTCAAAAAATCTGATACGATAGGTATGGAATAGTTCTGAGTGCTTCTCTCTCGAGTAGGTGGTGGTGAAGGGGTATATATAGGCATCCCCAAAAATCCAACCGTTACACACAAAATGACCAACTCGGTGACACCGATGTGTTAATCTCGGTGGTACTGAAGTGACCAAAAGGTGGCAACTTTTGAATCTCGGTGAGACCAATATAGGAAACTCGGTTGCACCGATAAAGTGACCAATGGTCAGATTTCCAATCTCGGTGACGCTGATCCAACATTCTCGGTGGGACCAAAAATGTGAATTTGCGTAACAGAAAGTTGGCAACCTAAACTCGGTGGCACCGGTATGGAATCGGTTGCACCGAAGTGGCTAGGGTTTGGCAGAGTCTGTCTAGGTACTGGAATCGGTGGCACCGGTATGGGAAAGTTGGTTGCACCGATTTGAGTGTTAGGTATAGAATAGACTTTGGTGGGAGAGTTTGTGGATGTTTTTGGCGACTATCACTTGTGCACGTTTGAGCATATTGTTCACCAACAAAACCCTACCCCCTTTTAACAGTATTGGCTTTCCTATGGACTCAAAGTGATTTCTCACAAATATAAAATGTAGAGTCCTTTTGCTTGAAGCTTGGCCAACCTATTTCCTTGCATCTTGGGGTAACTCCACAATCTCCTTTTGCCAACCCTCTCTATAGACTGTATCTGAAATACACTAGGTAAAAGTATCAGTCCAAGAGACAATGTATGTTGTCATGAATTATCAAAACCACCAAGGGAGCATGTTGTGCTTACAATCTCCCCCTTTTTGGTAATTGATGAAAACATACAATCAAAGCTTCAAATAAAGATATGCATGGATATACTGAAGACTTTGAGAGACACATGACTTAGACTTGCTCCCCCTAAATGTGTGTAGTCCTTTAAAGGATAGTTGCTTTTGAATGCACAAACACACATAAGGTAGAAGGGATATAAGAGGTCATGTGTATCTTGCCTATATGCATCAAATATATATGAATGAGATGTATCTTTGTTCAAGACATCACTCTTGCAAACAATATGTGCAAGAAGCAAGAGATCATCTTGACCAAGGATATGATGCATATACTTACCTTGAGTTCTTGAGCATCCTGGTAATAGAGACACACTTGAGAAAACAATGTTAGGAAACACAAGAGTATTCTACCAAACAGCAAGGCAATAGAACTCAAAAATTGCCAAGATATGGAGGACATATAGAAGATAGTATTCCTTAGAATTGATATGTCTCCAAGATCATTTAGAATTTTCTCACCGTAGATATGAAAATAGATTATCCTCTCCCCCTGAATCTTAGCATGTAGATATTAGGATTGGATAAGGTGAGAAAGGTCAACAATTTTCTTCTCCCCCTACTTTGATATTCTCCCCCTGTTTATAAAGGTATGCGTATTGATATTGGCTCTCCCCCTTGATCATATCTCCCCCCTTGCATAAGCATGTATCTCCCCTTTAGCATGAAGCTTTGGTCTTCTCCCCCTTTGGCATTAATTTCCAAAAGGTCAAAAACAGGGATAGATACAGGGATCATTGACTGAGAAAGGATCCTTGAGAACAAGGGTCATCGAAATGTAGGATTCATAGAAATGAAAACTGAGAGAGTTATGGAAAATAATTTCTCTCCCTTTGAGATGTTGGAAGACTTTGTTCTTCTCCTCCTTTCTTCATCGAAGATAGGGATCCTTGAATAAAGTAATTTTCTCCTCAAGATTCATTGTAGTTCTTCTCCCCCTAAGTAATACAAAGTTTTTTTAATATTATTATTAGGGATCATCGAAGTAACAGAAGTCTTACAATAAATATCACTAAGAAAACACATAATTTGCAAAAATGAATTCAAATGAAGCAGAATGAAAATCGGTGACTCCAAGATAGATAGATCGGTGGTACCGAGATTTCGTAGTGCAGCTTGTCTGCAGTTTCGGTAGAACCGAGATATCTGAGTCGGCGGCTCCGAAAGAGAAACCAAGTTTCTGTTTTCACAGAGTCAAGAGGAAGATTTTCAATGAAATATAAAGTTTTTACAAGGGTCATCAACTAGAGAATATTGGAGTAGTTATGAGAAATCATGCAATAGAGAGCAAACCACACCAGATTCTTAACTAGATGATGGGCGGTAACTAGGTCACCTATATTAGAGTATATCGACTTAGGAGCCAAGCAAGAATACTTGATCATAGGTCATACTCTACGTTAAGCTCAAAATGGGGTTACCATTTTTCGATTATGCATTTTAATGTCTTCATATCACTTGAGTTGCTTTAGCTCATTTCTCGGAGTAAAGCCTTTTCAAGGACATGAGTACATACCTTTGATTGATGTTGATGACGTAGCTTGTAGATGAACTTGTTGAGGATGCTCGAGGTTGATGAAGATCATCTTGAGTTTTGAGCAATCCTTCTTGTTCTAGTACATTGGTTACCTACAAAGATTAGTCATGCAAGGAAGAACAATAGATATATCCAATTGACATGATACCAATTGAGAGTGTGCAATTTTGATCAAGTATATGTCAAGGATATGGTTGAGTGGCCTTCTTCCTTCCATCATCAAGAGGGGTTGTGGATACTTGGTAATGACAAGATTGCTTATGATTGGAGTTGATGGCAATCTTGTGGAATGAAGTATTTCCAAGTACCTACAAGAGATTAGATGCAATACAAGGGAGCATAGAATTCCATGGCATAAGATGAAATGTTAAGACACATGGAAATATAGAGAAAGCTTATGCCCTTGCATGCAACCGAGTGAGTCTAGCTCAAGTTTGAAGCATCGATGATGTTCAACTCACTCCTCAAGTGACAAAATGTCTTCTCATCAAGTGGCTTAGTAAAGATATCGGCCAATTGCTTGTTAGTGCGAACATGCTTAAGATATTAATATCTCCTTTCGCAACATGATCACGAATGAAATGATGTCGAACTTGAATATGCTTAGTTTGAGAATGTTGCACATGATTATGACCAATTTTAATAGAACTTTCATTGTCACAAAGTAATGGAACATTTTTAACATGAATTCCATAATCCTTAAGTGTTTGTGTCATCCAAAGCAATTGCGCACAACAAGATCCAGCAGCAATATACTCAGCTTCGGCAGTCGATAGAGATACCGAGTTTTGTTTCTTAGAGGACCAAGATACAAGAGATCTTCCCAAAAATTGACAAGTACCCAAGGTAGATTTTCTATCAACCTTATCACCGGCATAGTCCGAATTAGAATAGCGAACAAGGTCAAAAGAAGATCCCTTGGGATACCAAATGCCAAAATTTGACGTTTGTATCAAGTATCTCACAATGCGTTTTACAGCCAAAAGATGACATTCTTTCGGTGCAGCTTGATATCTAGCACATATGCAAACACTAAGCATAATATTGAGATGAGATGCACATAGATATAACAGTGAACCAATCATAGATCGATGAACTTTCTGATCAACTGGCTCATCCTCTCTGGTAAGATCAATATGTCCGCTAGTAGGCATAGGAGTTTCCATACCTTTGCACTCCTGCATGTTGAACTTTTTGATCAAGTCCTTGGTATACTTAGTTTGAGAGATGAAAGTTCCTTATTTTTATTGCTTGATTTGCAAGCCAAGAAATAATTTCAGCTCACACATCATGTACATCTCATACTTCTCGGACATCAACCTTACAAATCTTTCACTAAATTGAGGGTTAGTGGAACCAAAGATAATATCATCCACATAGATTTGGCATAGAAATAATTCACCATTAACTCTCTTAGTGAATAAGGTTGCGTCAATTTTACCAATTTCAAAGCCTTTTTCGATAAGAAACTTCGTTAAACATTTGTACCAAGCACGAGGGGCTTGCTTAAGACCATAAAGAGCTTTACGAAGCTTGTAAACATGATTAGGTTTCTTAGGATTCACAAAGCCAGGTGGTTGCTTAACATAAACCTCTTCTTCAATCTCACCATTTAAAAACACACTTTTAATTACCATTTGATAAAGCGTGATATCATGGTGATTGGCATAAGCAAGAAGAATGCGAATAGCTTCAAGTCTAGCGACGGGGGCGTAGGTCTCACCGTAGTCCATACCTTCGACTTGCGTATATCCTTGAGCTACGAGATGAGCCTTGTTGTGCACGACTTAACCATCTTCATCTTTCTTGTTCCGAAATACCCATTTGGTTCTGATGATGTTGTGTTCATCCTCGGGCTTCTCCACGAGTGTTCACACCTTGTTCCTTTCGAAGTTGTGAAGCTCTTCATGCATAGCGTTCACCCAATCCGCGTCTTCAAGAGCTTGTTCTACCTTCAAGGGCTCAATGCTAGAGATGAAATAATAATGCTCACAGAAGTTTGCTAGACGAGTTTTAGAGCGACTGATCCTCCCTATTTGTATATCACCAAAGATTTGGTTTAGGGGATGGTTCTTGGTCACTTGTGCTCGAACTCGGGTCAGCTTTCGATTGTTGGTTGGTGGAGCTTCTTCTTCATCATCATCTCCTTCATCTTTGTTGTTCTTGAAGGTGTCGTTCCCTTGAGGTGGTGGTGAAGGAGGTTGTGGTGGATCTTCATGATGCACTTCCTCCTCTTCATCATCTTGCCATGTACCGCTTGTGGATGCCTCCATGTCATGTTGTGGTTCACCTTGTCATGAAGTAGGGGCTTCCACTTGAGTTGATGAAGTACTTTACTTCACCTCCATGGGACGAATCTTGCCGATGGGTAAATCTAGGATAGCTTCCAAAGGGTTCTTATCACCTACATCATTTGGCAATTGTTCGACTTGCGAACCATTAGATTCATCAAACTTCACATCTACCGTCTCTTCAACTTTTCGAGTGAAGTTGTTGTAGACACGGTAAGTGTGAGAGTTTGATCCATAACCAAGTAGGAATCCTTCATGAGATTTAGGAGCAAATTTAGTATGACGATGCTTATCAATAATGTAGCACTTGGAGTCGAATACTCGAAAGTATCCAACTTGGGGTTGTTACCGGTGAGTAGCTCGTATGCCGTTTTACCGAGAAGCTTGTGCAAGTAAAGTCGGTTTGTGGCATGACATGCTGTTTCCACGGCTTCTGCCCAAAAGTGTTTTGGTGTCTTGTATTCGTCAAGTATCGTTCTTGCCATCTCAATGAGTGTTCGGTTCTTCCTCTCAACAACTCCATTTTGTTGAGGCATGTATGTAGCCGAGAACTCATGTGAGACACCTTCTTCGTCAAGAAAGGTATCCACATGGGTGTTCTTGAACTCCGATCCGTTATCGCTCCGAACCTTATTGATCTTCACTTCAAACTAATTTTGTGCTTTGCGAGCGAAGTTCTTGAAGATCTTTTGAACCTGCGACTTATCATCAAGAAAGAATACCCATATAAATCTGGAAAAATCATCAACTATAACCAGACCATAGGAATTTCCACCGAGACTCTTGTAAGCATTGGGACCGAAAAGATCCATGTGAAGTAACTCGAGTGGTCTCCTAGTAGTCATGATATTCTTAATAGGATGACTTCCACCTACTTGGTTTCCAGCTTGACAACCACTACAAAGTCTATCTTTGTCAAAGATAACATCTTTAACACCAAGTATATGATCACCTTTGATAAGTTTGTCTAAATTACGCATGCCAACATGCCCTAATCTTCTATGCCAAAGCCAACCTTTAGAAGATTTAGCAATTAAACAAGTGCGAGGTTTGGATCTCTTAGTGAAATCGACAATGTATAGATCACCTCTACGGATACCGGTAAAGACCATTTTATGATTATCTTGACAAAACACTTGGCAATCTATTTTTGTGAATAACACATTGAAACCGAAGTCGGCAAGTCTAGACACAGAAAGAAGATTATAGCCAAGAGATTCAACAAGCATAACATTTTGAATAGAACTATCATGGGATATGGCCACCTTACCAAGACTAAGTACCTTACCCTTGGAGTTGTCTCCAAACGTTACGTACCTTCGCGGTCCATGGTTTGGTGTAATCTCTTCAAACATTTCTCTATCTCCGGTCATATGATCGATACATCCGCTATCGAGAATCCACTCTTTTCCTCCGGACATGTAATCCTTGAAGTTTGCCATGAGACTTAGATTATTCATGATCTTCTCATACTCGATGTCGAACAACTCATCTTCATCATAGTAGCCATGTTCCACATTGTCATCATCAAGTGAAAAATCCTCATCATAAAGAAGAAGAGATTCGTTAGGATGGTGATCATGACAATGTTCAAGTTTATGAATGCGAAGGGCCTCTATAATGATATTGTTGATAGTTGTGACATCACCTTTATCATGCATGAGGTCTCTAAGCTCAAATAGACAAGCATCAAATTTAGGATCACTAGGCGACATTTTGTGAAAGGCAATGGTTTTATGAAGAATTTCATCAAGATTTCTTAATGAATAACTTGGATATCGTTTCTCCAAATCATTCCATAAAGTGTAAGAACATGCAAAATTCTTCATTTGGTTAAGCATATTTCTAGGCAATGCTCTAACAATGAGATTAACAGTTCTAAGATTGCATAGCATATCAATTTCCTCTTCATGTGTGGGATGCAAAGGATCAATAGGAGGCTCATAGGGGCGCATAACATATTTGCTCAATTGAAATTCATTAAACAACTCAAGCATCAAAGATTTCCATTGATTATAGTACTCTCCATCAAGAATGGGCACTCTACAACTCAAACTCCCTATACTAGACACATCCATCTTCCTCCTTGGTGATTAAACCGAAGCAATGGAGACCAATGCTCTCATACCAATTGTAGGATCACTAGAAGAGTGTCTAGAGGGGGGGGTGAATAGAGTACTAGCAGAAATTTAAAACCTAACCTTTTCCCAAGTTAATTGGTTGGCAGATTTTAACAGTTTTAGCAAAGCTAGCAAGTCTAACAACCCTACACATGCATGTCAACAAATATGGCAGCGGAAAGTAAAGACATTGCATATGAAGTAAAGTGTTGAGATAGGTAGATCAAACGCAGTTGGAGACGCATGGATTTTTCCCGTGGTTCCGATAGGTGGTGCTATCGTACATCCATGTTTATGGAGTCTTCAACCCATGGAGGGTAACGGTCGCGAGAGTCCATGGAGGGCTCCACCCAAAAGGGTCCACGAAGTAGCAACCTTGACTATTCGATAACGGCTTCCATCCACGAAGGACTAGCCTCACTATAGGTAGATCTTCATGAAGTAGGTGATCTTCTTGCCCTTACGAACTTCTTGGTTCACTCCACAAAATGAAGTAGGAGGCTCCCAAGCGACACCTAACCAATCTAGGAGGCACCACCCTCCAAAAGGTAATAGGCTCGGTAATGACGATGAACTCCTTGCTCTTGTGCTTCAAGATGATAGACTCCTTAGCTCCCAATGACTCTCTCACAGATTTGGCATGGTGGAAGAGATGGGATTGGTGGAAAGCTACTTGGGGAGGCTAGAGATCAAGATCCATATGATTTGAGTGGAAGATCTTGACCTCAACACAAGGTTAGGTGGTTGTCTCTCAAAAAATCTGATAGGATAGGTATGGAATAGTTCTGAGTGCTTCTCTCTCGAGTAGGTGGTGGTGAAGGGGTATATATAGGCATCCCCAAAAATCCAACCGTTACACACAAAATGACCAACTCGGTGACACCGACGTGTTAATCTTGGTGGTACCGAAGTGACCAAAAGCTGGCAACTTTTGAATCTCGGTGAGAACAATATAGGAAACTTGGTTGCACCGATAAGGTGACCAACAGTCAGATTTCCAATCTCGGTGACGCTGATCCAACATTCTTGATGGGACCGAAAATGTGAATTTCCGTAACAAAAAGTTGGCAACCTAAACTCGATGGTACCGTTATGGAATCGATTGCACCGAAGTGGCTAGGGTTTGGCAGAGTCTGTCTAGGTACTGAAATCGGTGGCACCGGTATGGGAAAGTTGGTTGCACCAATTTGAGTGTTAGGTATAGAATAGACTTTGGTGGGAGAGTTTGTGGATGTTTTTGGCGACTATCACTTGTGCACGTTTGAGCATATTGGTTACCAACAAAACCTTACCCCCTTTTAATAGTATTGGCTTTCCTATGGACTCAAAGTGATTTCTCACAAATATAAAATGTAGAGTCCTTTTGCTTGAAGCTTGGCCAACCTACTTCCTTGCATCTTGGGGTAACTCCACAATCTCCATTTGCCAACCCTCTCTATAGACTGTATCTGAAATACACTAGGTAAGAGTATCAGTCCAAGAGACAATGTATGTTGTCATGAATTATCAAAACCACCAAGGGAGCATGTTGTGCTTTCACTTCTCCTCTATCGCCTCTCTCCGCACCCAATCGAGCGCCCGTTCCACCCGTGCGAGCCCCGAGGGTCCCTGCTCCCAGGTCACACCCGTGCTTCGCCATCAGGGGATCGCCATCGATCTCGTGATACGCGGCGTCCCCAGTGCCCATTCTTCTTCCTCTATGACTCCCTCTCCCTCCTAGGCTGATCCCTCCCCCCTCCGCTTCGTTTGCAGCCCAGGACGGTCGGACCGTCCTCTTCTCGAGAGCTCTCCGCCGTGGGTTCACGTCGCCAGCGAACCCCGGCCCTCCGACGACCACCACTGTGCGTGAGCGAACGATAGAACCTCCCTGAGCCCCTTGTGCCGTACTCAAGTCGAACGGCCTCCGAAGTCGCCGCCGATGAGCCTCCCCGAGCCCCTGTGCGTGAGGTAGGAGATGACAGGTGGGCCCCGCCTGTCATACTCCCCTATTTCTTGTGCCACCGACAGGTAGGGCCCGCCTATCAGGTTCGAACCCGTCGGCTGTCGTGCGCGCCGTCAGCTTGGGCCGGTTCCCGTGTGGGCCGGCTCTACCTCGGTGCTTCTGGCCCGAGAGGCACCATGCAATTTTCTTTTTTCTTTTTCTCAGTTTTTCCAAAAATCCCTTAGGGCCCAAATTAGATCTAAATCCAAATATTCCTTCACCTAAATTCTTGAAATAATCCATAGAATTTATTTGTGCCATTTGTAAAAATGTTTGAAAATATTTTTAGTACTGATTTATTTTAAAACCTATAATTATGCACCTTTTTGCTTCTGTTAATTAATTTCTAAAATATTTTTCACATCCAAACCCTAGGAGGGTATTTTTGGTATAACCTTTAGTATTTATGAGAATAGGTTAGCATTTTTAATAGTGACTTGTGTGCTCTGTTTTGGTGTGTTGCTTATTTTTTCGCTTTATTTCACGACGATAGATTGCACGGTTGACGAAGAAGTTGGACCCAAAGACTACGAAGACCCCGGAGACTTTGTCGAGCGAGGCAAGCAGCCCTTTGACCATGTAAAGAAACTTTTTCATGCATATCATATAGCACTTGTTGTTTTAATGATTGATCATGTTGTGGTGCTCCCCTTTCGGTGGGGTGCCTCCGATGCTTTTACCGTTGACACTTGCATCGTGCATGACCCTACCACCTTATGAGGGTTATGCGGGTGGGTGTAGAAAGGATGCTAGTAGATGCTACACAATGTGATGGGATTTATGCATAGTGATGGAAAGGAAGTGATTCTTTCAAAGACTTTTCAAAAAACCCGTCGGGTACCACTAATGCCCGAGGGAGATGATGATGAGATGGGTGACCACTTGAGAAAGAAGTGGTGTACAGGGACAAGTGAATGTTGTGGTTTTCGAAAACGGATTGGTGTAAGTTGTGACCGTTATTCCAACCTTACATGTACGACCACGATACCCCTTATGGGACGGGGCTTTGTTGATTACCTTGGTGGGTACTGGCAAGGAGCCCACATTACTAGTGACGGGAGTGGCATGGTCACTCTCGATACGGGGTCGTACTGGTATGTACGATCATGCGTTGTCTTCACAGGCACCGGGCACACCGTTGGTCCCCTCATGGATGGTACGATTAGAGAGAAGCTCGTGCGATGTACATCGTGAGGGCTGGGTACCAATTGAGTGGACTCTTTGTCTAGTATCGCTAGGGGAAAGGCATTGTTCGGGTACTTACCTCGGGTATGTTATATACCGCAAGTCGTGGATGACACAGAAGTTCCACGAGTCTTGTGGGTAAAGTATGCAACCTATGGAGAGTGTAAAACTATTCGAATAGCCGTGTCCATGGTCAAGGACAGTTGGATGACCGCTCTTGTGCTACGTCCAAGTGTTTTCTCAAACTGGTGTGTGCGCGTGTGTGTGGATACACGGAGATGGTACTTGAGCTAAGTCTGATGACTTAGCATGGCAATTGGACTAAGTCCGATGACTTAGCATGATAAATGAACATGAGAGATTCAACTGCCACCCACTTATGATGATATCTGCAAATTGTTCATATGGATATCTGCCTATTGTTAATGCATGCTTACTAAGTTACTTGATCATGTCTTTTGCATTCAAAATTAGCTTTCCGCAAAATTACCTACATAGTGCTATATCATGCATCGTTGTTATCTTGTTCCACAATTTGGGTTGTTTGCGAGTACATTCAAAGTACTCATTGGCTTTCCACTGGTTATTTAATTGGCTAGGCATGGAAGAACAAGAGTATGTTGAAGAGTTTATTGGAGACGAACTTGCGAACTAGGACGCTTCCCAGTCAGAATGCCTGTAGGTTAAGGCATACGACATGGGTACACGCTTTCGACCAAGATTTCCGCTGCTTGTTCCATTTGAAGTGTTTGGCCTTCGTGGCCCTATCTATGTAAGACTAAGACCTTCATGGTCATTATTTGTGTAAGACGTTAAGTATGGATGTAAGACCCTTGTTATTCAGCTTCTGTGTGTTCAGTGAGCATTGATCTCTGAGATCAGTGTACACATGCATTCGGTGATGATGACTTATGAGTTGGGGTCCCCACAGAGCTGGTATCAGAGCCATCCTGACTGTTGGAAGCCCTTAGTTAGCATGGATGTTAGTTAGGGTAAAACCGACTTTCAAAACTACACCTTGCTTTTGTACTTAGGGGTTCTGCACTATTTACCTCTTCTCATCTACACACAACACTGTGCTGACTCTCCTCCTTTTAAACCTTTGTAGATGGCCATCGTACCCAAAGCCTTCCTAACATCCGGCTTTCCCCTACTCCTTGGGGACAGCTTGGAGAAGTGCCAGTTTTGCCAACCACCCATTTTCCTCTACCACGAGCACTGGGTCGATGTCGTCACGAAGGAGTACCACGTGGATGTGGTGGTGAAGGCAAACGACTCCCCGACAAGTTGGTTCTTTGAGGGACCACATATGGATACCATGATACTTTTGGTCAAGACAGCTGCACAAGGCACTCCTACACCTTCGAGACCTCATTCTAGAGATGGCTAATGAGCCGGCTACTCGCTACCTTCCCTTCAGGAAGGATGACCTTGGTGAGAGTTGGAAGCTGATTCCAACCAAGGAGGATGGAACATCACTCAGGTTCCAGACCTACTTTAGCCTCTCTGCCGATAGCCTGGTTCATAACCCGATGAAGGAGTCCGTGAAGCTCCGCGAGGAACTTCACCACACCCGAGAGCTACTTCGGTAAGCCAAGACAAAGCCATACAAGATCAAGAAGGATGGAGCCCCCGAAGGACGACCAACTGTCGCTTATCGAGGAGGAGTACCCCTAGCTAGTGATGCACCTACACGTCGGTGTCGCATGAGTGCGAAGGAGTACCGTGAGCTCTTCACCGACCCGCCTGCAAAGCGCCGTCAGGATGGACCTCCTCGTTCCCCGACCCCTTCGACCGGGAATGATGCCCGTTTAGATGATGAACAGGAGGAAGATCTAAAGGAGCGTGACTACGAGACCGAGCACTCCACCACCTGAGTCTGAGAACCCCTAGGGTAGGATCAGTCATGTATCCCTCATGCGAAGTTGAGTCCGTGTAATGGTTCATATGAAACCATGTGTGCTTGTTGTTTGTTTTATTGTTTGTGTTCCGATGCAAGTAGCGCTTTTGCCTTAGGCAACATGTAAGCGACTCCACATCTATCTTAATATATGTTGTTGGTCTTTCGACCTTTGTTTTAACACACTTGCACTCGACCAACCCCCCTTAGGCGCGCTTTTCCATTGTTGCTTTTCCTCTCGTCTATCCTAGTTGTTTGACTTGGCTGCTCCAAATAGGATGGTGACTGCTACCCACAACAGCTCCTTCACCAACCCTGAAGCCTGCAACTCAAGCCAGCAGTAGGGAGCTGGTGGGGCTGCTCATGTTGGAGGATACCAGGAGCAGCCACAAGGCGACATCCCCCCACCACCACCTCCCCTGGAGAACATGACCATAGCTCAGTTTCTCCAAGTTCTCCGGGAGGAGCGCCAAGCCAACAATGCTGCTATCCAGCAGATGGCTCAGGCCCTTGTGAACAACCAGCAACAAGGCAGGAACGACAATGGATGCTCCATGCTGTTTGAGTTCATGAGGAATTGGCCCCCAACCTTCACCGAGATTGCTGAACCATTGGATGCTGATGACTGGATCCGCACCATTGAGGACCTCCTTGCATTAGTCAATTGCAATGAGGACCGTGAGAAGGTGCTTTATGCCTCTCACTGCCTCGAAGGTACTGCCCGATCTTGGTGGGACGGATTCAAGGTCATGCAAGGTGAGCGTGTGATCACTTGGAATGACTTCAAGGATGGATTACGCATTACCCACATTCCTTCTGGGATCATGGCTATTAAGAAGAGAGAATTCTGAGCGCTAAAGAAAGGAAGTAGCTCTGTCAAGGAGTACCTGCAGAAGTTCAACCTGCTGTCAAGGTATGCGCCTAAAGATGTGAGCACGGAGGCTGCCAAGAAGGAACACTTCATGGAAGGACTTCAACAGGTCCTGTAGTACCAGCTCATCGTTTGCGACTGTCGTACCTTCTTCGACTTGGTGAACAAGGCCCTCATGATGGAAGACAAGCGTCGTGCCATAGACGACACTCGCAAGCGTAAGATGATCAGCAAGGGTAGTTCAAGCAACCAGAAGCCTCGCTCCTGACAGCCAGCCCCAGCCAAGCCAACCTATTAGCCACAACAGGCTAGACCTCCCGCGCCTCGTCCGAGCTACCAGCCACAGCAGTATGCCAATCCCAGGCCAGCTTACAACACCAACCCCAATAACAACAATGGTGGTAGAAACTTCAACAACAACCCTGGACAAGTCGCTTGCTTTGGATGTGGTCAGCCAGGACACATCTCTAGGTTGTGTCCCAACAAGAAGCTAGATGCCCCACGCCCCAATGCGCCAGCTCAAGGTCAAGCCCGTGGAGCACCACCAAGGAACCCAGCTCCCCGCAACCAGCCCAACAATGGCAAGGGTTGTGTGAATCACGTCACCATAGAGGAAGCCCAAGAAGACCCAGACATCATACTGGGTACGTTCCTCGTCAACTCAACCCCAGCAACAGTATTGTTTGATTGTAGAGCTTCGCATTCTTTTGTCACCCAAAGGTTTGCTTTAGAGAGTGGCATGAAGCCTATGCCCCTGGGTAGTCGTATGTTGATACAAACCCCGGGATCGGTTATGAAGTCTGGGATAGGTTGTAAGGGAGTTGAGATTAACATCAAAGGGGCAGACTTCCTAGCAGACCTTATCATCCTGAAGTCAGAGGGCTTGGATGTGATCCTAGGCATGGACTGGTTAACCAAGCACCAAGGCTTGTTAGATTGTGCCAAGAGGATTGTCACCATGAACAATAGCCAGGGAGTGGAAGTCAAGTATGTACCCAACCCTGCCTCCACTCAAGTCCCGCAGGCTAACTTTCTATCGAGAGTTGAGTTGGATCAAGTGCCAGTGGTATGTGATTACCCGAATGTATTTCCTAATGAGCTGCCTGGAATGCCTCCTCACCGCGACATCGAGTTCATCATTGAGCTTATGCCCGGATCAAGGCCCATCTATAAGAAGGCCTACAGGATGGGATCCGAAGAGTTGGCTGAATTGAAAAAGCAACTGGCAGAGCAGCTCAGGAAAGGATTTTATTCGCCCTAGTGCCTCTCCTTGGGGATCGCGTGTTCTATTTGTGTCAAAGAGGGACGGAACTATCAGGCTCTATGTCGATTACCGTTCTCTCAATGAAGTCACAATAAGGAACAAGTACCCACTCCCCAAGATTGAAGACATGTTTGATCAGTTGAACGGAGCCAAGGTGTTCTCCAAGATCGACCTCAGGTTTGGGTACTACCAGCTGAAGATCAGACCCCAAGACATCCCAAAGACGGCATTGGTAACCCGGTATGGCCTGTATGAATACACGGTCATGTCATTTGGGTTAACTAATGCCCCCGCCTACTTCATGTACCTCATGAATAAGGTCTTCATGGAGTACTTGGACAAGTTCGTTGTCGTCTTCATTGATGACATACTCGTCTTCTCCAAGTCTGAAGAAGAACATGAGGAACACTTGAGATTGGTCCTAGAGAAGCTTCGAGAGCACCAGCTTTATGCCAAATTCAGCAAGTGTGAATTCTGGCTGCATGAAGTTGGATTCTTGGGTCATGTGTTGACTGCAGAAGGATTGTCAGTGGATCCTACCAAGATTGAAGCCGTGACGAAATGGCAAACCCTAACCACCGTGAAGGAAGTGAGGAGCTTCCTCGGACTCGCGGGTTATTACCGCAAGTTCGTGGAAGGGTTCTCAAGCATTGCCCGACCCATGACCCAGCTTTTGAAGAAGGACAAGAAGTTCGAATGGACATCTAAGTGCGAGGAAAGCTTCCAGGAGCACAAGAAGAGATTGACCACAACCCCTATTTTAGCCACCCCCGATATTCACAAGGAGTTTGCTATATATTGTGATGCATCAAGAACCGGACTTGGAGGTGTTCTGATGAAAGAAGGCCGAGTCATAGTATATCTATCTAGATAGCTACATCCTCATGAAGAGAACTATGCAACTCATGATCTCGAGTTGGTAGTCGTGGTTCATGCCTTGAAGACATGGCGTCATTACATTCCGGGGAAGCGATGTGAGATATTCACGAACCACAAGAGCTTGAAGTATATCTTCACTCAAAGGGAATTGAACATGAGGTAGCGAAGATGGTTGGAATTGATCAAGGATTACGACCTTAGTGTTCAATACCACCTCGGAAAGGCCAACATGGTAGGAGACGCCTTAAGCAAAAAGGCTTGTTCCTTGAATGCTATGATTAAGGAAAGGCTACCCGCCCTGTATGAAGAACTTGAGAGTTTCGGCTTGGAATTGGTTGCACCCAGATTCCTCGCCAACCTCGAAGCAAAGCCTACTTTGATGGATGATATCAAGGAAGCCCAGAAGGGACATGAGAGCATTGAAGGCATCAAGAGGAAGATCAAGGCAGGCAAGGCCCCAGGATTCTCAGTGGATGAGCAAGGAGTAGTATGGTTCGGGAATCGCATCTGCGTACCCAACAAGGAGAAGCTCAAGAACTTGATCTTGCAAGAAGCTCATGACACTCCTTACTCCATCCATCCTGGAGGAACTAAGATGTATCAAGACCTCAAGGCAAGATTCTAGTGGCATGGCATGAAACAGGAGATAGGCACATTTGTCGCCAAATGTGACATATGCTAGAGAGTCAAGGCTGAGCATCAGCGACCCGCTGGGCTATTGCAGCCTCTTAAAGTGCCTGAATGGAAGTGGGACAAAGTCGGGATGGATTTCATCACCGGATTACCAAGGTCGAGCAAACGACATGATTCCATTTGGGTCATTGTTGATCACCTGACTAAGGTAGCCCACTTCATTCCCGTCAAGACAACCTACAATGGGAACCAGTTGGCCAACCTCTACATCAACCGGATTGTGAGCCTCCACGGAGCTCCTAAGGAGATTGTGTCGGACCGAGGAACCCAGTTCACCTCAAGGTTCTGGAATAGGTTCCAAGAAGCCATGGGAACCAAGCTCTCCTTCAGCACTGCTTTCCACCCTCAGACCGGCGGGCAATCAGATACTCGAAGATATGCTTCGCGCCTGTGTTTTAGCATATGGAGCTAAGTGGGAAGATTGGTTACCATTCGCCGAGTTCTCCTACAACAACAGCTACTAGGCGAGTCTTCAAATGGCACCATTTGAGGTGTTATGTTGATGCAAGTGCCGTACTCCCCTCAACTGGTCAGAGACTGGAGAAGGATTAGTTTTTGGACCAGACATCCTCCACGAAGCAGAAGAGCAAGTTCAACTCGTCTGAGAGCGACTCGAGACCGCCAAGACTAGGCAAAAGAGCTACGCCGACTCTCACCGTCGAGACATGAGTTTCCGTGTTGGGGACCATGTTTACCTCCGAGTTACGCCTCTCAAAGGGAACAAGCGTTTCCACGTCAAAGGGAAGCTTGCACCAAGATTCATCAGCCCCTTCAAGATCACCGATAGGCGAGGAGAAGTTGCATATCAGCTAGAGTTACCTTCCGAGCTGTCGAACGTGCACAACGTATTTCATGTGTCACAACTCCGGAAGTGTTTACAAGTTCCCAACCGCCCCGACCTCTACAAGGACATCGACCATCAAGCCATTGATCTCCAGCCAGAACTCACTTATCGTGAGAAGCCAGTTCACATTTTGGATGAAGCCGAGCGCTGCACTCAAAGCCGCACCATCAAGTACTTCAAGGTCTAGTGGAGCAACCACTTTGAAGCTGAAGCAACCTGGGAGCGTGAAGATTATCTTAGATCTGAGTTCCCTTATCTTTTTAGCGCTTAGCCTAGGAATCTCGGGGACGAGATTCTAGTAAGGGGGGAAGGTCTGTCACACCTTGTGTTTGTAGCACATTGTTATGTTTGGATTTATAAAAATTTGGAGTCAACTAAAACTTTTTCTATGTGCTTGTGCTTGCTTGCTATGTTGTTTGCTTGCTTGATGATTGTGATTTGTGGCACTCCTAGACTCTATTCCACCTCATATTTCATCTTCCTTGACCCAAACCTCTTTCCCAATGATCATGCCATGTGAATAGTGCCCAAAACTATTTTTTTAATTTTTTTAACTAGAAATGATTTATTCAAATTAGGTCTTCAAAACCCCCCTGAATTGAGATTTGCACTGCAAGACCTCAAATTAGGTGGATACTTCTTTCCCAAAAGCTTTATTTCAAACCCACTATATATAAGACTTCCCAAGATCACAAAATATTATTTTTAAAGGTTATCTTCATATTTTATTTAAAGGCATTTTCATAAGGCCAGAAATGATTTTTCATAGGGAAAAATTATTTAAATGCTTTAAAAATATTTGAGAAAATTTAGAGAAACTCAGTGGACATATATTTTCCATATATATGAGTTTCAACAAAAGGGCATGATCAAACCATAGGCAAAACCCCTCAAAACCCTTTCTGTTCAAATCAAACTTTTGGAATATTTCTGTAAGAAATTTTATCAAGAAATTCTAGGAAAATTCCATCAAGTCAAAACTATCATAGATGATGATCTTGCAAAGTTTCATCTCAATCCAAGTTGGTTTGGTTCATCAAACCACCCCAAAATCATCCCTGTCCAGAATCAAATTTGAGCAACTTTGCATTGGGAAGTGTCTCCCCTTGGCCTCAAACCTTGTGGGCATGTTCTAATGGCCAAATAGTGATGGCACACTAAGTGGTGCATCAAGGGTAAAAGCCTAGCATCAATAGATCTACAGAAACCTAATTCTGTTGATTTCTAGGGTTTATCAAGTTTCCATTGTCAACTTTTCCCACTTGATCTCAAACTTGGTGAACCTGTCATTTCTACCTAGCCTTTGACCCTGGTAAATATCTCACAGAGTTGGTAAAATCTTCTTGACCAAAACTCTATCAAACACCTTCTGGTGATTTAGTAAAACCCCCATTTCCACGCCTTTCTCTTTTACCCTTGCCACCAAAATTTTACCACAGCCTCCTGTGGATACATTTCACCTCCAGTAGAAGTCTCATGGCCATAGCTCAAGTGAAATGTGGTGAAAAACCCCATTTAGCCCCTGGACAGGAGCTTTCTCTCTCTCCCTCTCAACTGTTCTTCTCTCCTAAGGCATCCCAGGGCATCCAATGCCCTATCCATCTATTTTTCTCCCCCCTAGAGCCTCTGGACAAAAGTGGGCGTGCCCAAAATGCCAATGGCATGCCATGGCTTGCCATTTGGGCGCTCTGGAGCGTGCTACAGTGCACTCCTGCACTGTAGCTGCCCCCCATCCCGATGCCCTCACCGCCTCGGGCTAGGGGAGCATGCCACCAAGCCCCCTCGGCGTTTGCACCTCCGTGCCGGTGGCCTCCCCTCCTCTCTCCCTCTCTAGCAGCCTCCCCGCACACGCGAACTGGCCGCCCCTCTCGGCCAGTGCCCGAGCTCGCATGCGCGATGTCCTCACCCCCTCTACTTGTCCACACCCTCCAGGGGATCTCCTGTGGACCCTCTGTGCCCCCTCCTTGGCCTGCCGTGGCTCAAAGGCGAGCGCCCGAGCTCTCCCGCGCTCGCCACCTCCCCTACCTTCGCCTCGCCTATATAAAGGGCCTTAGGACTCCCTCTACTCCTCTGTTGCCTCTCTGCGCACCCAATCGAGCTCCCGTTCCACCCCCACGAGCCCCGAGGGTCCCTGCTCCCAGATCGCACCCGTGCTCCACCGTCAGGGGATCGTCGTTGATCTCATGGTACGCGGTGTCCCCAGTGCCCATTCTTCTTCCTCTGTGCCTCCCTCTCCCTCCTAGGCTGATCCCTCCTCCCTCCGCTTCGTTTGCATCCCAGGACGGCCGGACCGTCCTCTTTCCGAGAGCTCTCTGCCGTGGGTTCACGTCGTCGGCAAACCCCGGCCCTCCAGTGACCACCACCGTGCCCGAGCGAACGGCAGAACCTTCCTGAGCCCTCCTGTGCCTTCCTCAAGTCGAACAGCCACCGGAGTCATCGCCGGTGAGCCTCCCTAAGCCCCTGTGCGTGAGGTAGGAGATGATAGGCGGGCCTCGCCAGTCATACTCCCCTATTCCTTGTGCCACCGACAGGTAGGGCCCCGCCTGTCGGGTTCGAACCCGTCGGCTGCCGCGTGCGCCGTCAGCATGGGCCAGTTCCCCTGTGGGCCGGCTCTGCCTCGGTGCTTCTGGCCCGAGAGGCACAGTGCAATTTCCCTTTTTCTTTTTCTCTGTTTTTCCAAAAATCCCTTAGGGCCCAAATTAGATCTAAATCCAAATATACCTTCACCTAAATTCTTGAAATAATCCATAGAATTTATTAGTGCCATTTGTAAAAATATTTGAAAATATTTTTAGTACTGATTTATTTTAAACCCTATAGTTAGGCACCTTTTTGCTTCTGTTAATTAATTTCTAAAATGTTTTCACAACCAAACCCTAGGAGGTTTTTTGTATAACCTTTAGTATTTATCAGAATAGCTTAGCATTTTTAATAGTGACTTGTGTGCTCTATTTTGGTGTGTTGCTTATTTTTATCGCTTTATTTCGCGACGATAGATTGCGCGGTTGACAAAGAAGTTGGACCCGAAGACTTCGAAGACCCTGGAGACTTTGTCGAGCCAGGCAAGCAACCCTTTGACCATGTTAAGAAACTTTTTCATGCATCTGATATAGCACTTGTTGTTTCGATGATTCATCATGTTGCGGTACTCCCCTTCGGTGGGGTGCCTCCGATGCTTTTACCGTTGACACTTGCATCATGCATGACCCTACCACCTTATGAGGGTTATGCGGGTGGGTGTAGAAAGGATGCTAGTAGATGCTACACAATGGGATGGGATTTATGCATAGTGATGGAAAGGAAGTGATTCTTTCAAATACTTTCAAAAAACCCCATCGGGTGCCACTAATGCCCGAGGGAGATGATGATGAGATGGGTGACCACTTGAGAAAGAAGTGGTGTATTGGGACAAGTGAATGTTGTGGTTTTCGAAAACGGATTGGTGTAAGTTGCGACCGTTATTCCAACCTTATATGTACGACCATGATACCCCTTATGGGACGGGGCTTTGTTGATTACCTTGGTGGGTACTGGCAAGGAGCCCGCATTACAAGGGTGGGAGTGGCGTGGTCACTCTCGATACGGGGTCGTACTGGTATGTACGATCATGTGTTGTCTTCACAGGCACCGGGTACATCGTTGGTCCCCTCATGGATGGTACGATTAGAGCAAGGCTCGTGTGATGTACATCGTGAGGGCTGGGTACCAATTGAGTGGACTCTTTGTCTAGTATCGCTAGGGGAAAGGCATTATTCGGGTGCTTACCTCGAGTATGTTATATACCGCGAGTCGTGGATGACACGGAAGTTCCCCGAGTCTTGTGGGTAAAGTGTGCTACCTCTATAGAGTGTAAAACTATTCGAATATCCGTGTCCATGGTCAAGGACAGTTGGATGACCGATCTTGTGCTACGTCCAAGTGTTTTCTCAAACTGGTGTGTGCGTGTGTGTGGATACACGGAGATGGTACTTGAGCTAAGTCCGATGACTTAGCATGGCAATTGGACTAAGTCCGATGACTTAGCATGATAAATGAACATGAGAGGTTCAACCCCCCCACTTATGATGATATCTGCAAATTGTTCATATGGATATCTGCCTATTGTTGATGCATGCTTACTAAGTTACTTGATCATGTCTTTTGCATTCAAAATTAGCTTTCCGCAAAATTACCTACATAGTGCTATATCATGCATCGTTGTTATCTTGTTCCACAACTTGGGTTGCTTGCGAGTACATTCAAAGTACTCATTGGCTTGCCACCGGTTATTTAATTGTCCAGGCATGGAAGAACATGAGTATGTTGAAGAGTTTGTTGGAGACGAACTTGCGAACTAGGACGCTTCCCAGTCAGAATGCCTGTAGGTTAAGGTAGATGGCATGGGTTCACGCTTTCGACCAAGATTTCCGCTTCTTGTTCCATTTTAAGTGTTTGGACTTCGTGGCCCTAGCTATGTAAGACTAAGACCTTAATGGTCATTATTTGTGTAAGACATTATGTATGGATGTAAGACTCTTGTTATTCAGCTTCTGTGTGTTCACTGAGCATTGATATCTGGGATCACTGTACACATGTATTCGGTGATGAGGACTTATGAGTCGGGGTCCCCACAACTATGTCCCTTAGCCATATTATCGGAACCCGAAGGTGGTATAGTGCGGCAGACTAGGTAATCAGACTATAGTGCTTTATTTCTTTCACTTAGCCGTAGGGGCACGAAAAGGACTACATGAAGCGTACGATTAACCACCACGGTGTTGTGATGTTCGGACGAACCGTTGCCGAAGCCGGTATCACAATGTCTATTGAAAAGGCAAGTTCCTCGGGTAACACGGAATAGCCACTTACAAGGATTGAAGTATAATACTTCTAACTCGGGGTTCACAGATCGGATCGCGCATACTATGACAGTCCGTTTTCGGCTTTCTCCCCTGAGGTGCTTGACCAGACTATCCGGAAGCACAATCGCAGGGGTGCTCCCTTTGCCCTTTTGGTCGAACGAGCAGAACATAAAGGGGCAAGCACAGGAGTCGGGCAACCCAACTTATTGATCAAAGACATGATTCAGAACCGATGCATATAAAGAGAACTCCAAGATGCCGAGCACATGATAGATGAGGCGATTTGTGTTTGAACTCGAGCCCCGGGGCTATTAGCCGGTTACCTCGCGTCATACCGAACGGGTTCACGAGAAGAGGGGCAAAAGAGAAAAAACATGCGCCGGAAAAGGATAGATGAGGCGAACTTGCACCACGCAATTTTGCGTTTTCTCAACAACTCTTATAATTCGGATTGCCGAAGCAACTGTTTACAGGTATGTGAAAGAAAATAAAATATAAAAACATACATGAGTTGTTGTACCAAGGGTCTTCGATTGGTAACCTAACATCCTCGATATGCCCCCTTGCTAGTTGACTCCTGCTCTTAGATGCACCTTGATGGGTGTTAGTGTGCGGCGGGCAGATTTTGCTAATGAAATCTTGAGAGGCCACCGAATTGTACGTGAGCTTTATGCCATAGGTAGGCTCTGGTAGGAGCGCCTGCATTTTGTCCGAAGACGTGTTGATGGTAGCAGTTCGGGCCGGCCAAACACCCATCTTTATTTCCCCACCGCTACCCATGGAATCTTAAGTGCTGAGTTGTGCCTCCTCGGCACATACTTTGCTGGTCCTGAGGTTGTGCAGTGGGGGGCGAGTCCCTATAGAGGGGAGGAGGAAGGATCTAAGTTGTCAGTCTGAAGTCGAACTCGCTTCCCAACCTTCTACGCCTTTATGGCGGATGTCGGAACTTGTCTATCTTCGTTGTAGCTAAATTCGGCCGCTAAGGCCAATGCATGTTCCTCAGTTCTAAGGGAGCGCTTTGTATTGCCGTTGATAGTAATGACCCCCTTGGGGCTCGGCATCTTGATCTTGAGGTATGCGTAGTGTGGGACTACGTTGAAACGAGCGAATGATGTCCGACCCAGCAGCACGTGATAGCCGCTGTGGAAGGGCATAATGTCTAAGATCAAATCTTTGCTGCGAAAGTTATTGGGCGAGCCAAACACAACTTCTAGAGTTATGGAGCCCGTACATCGGGCCTCAACGCCTGGGATCACTCCTTTGAAGGTAGTGCTGCTGGGTTTGATCCTTGACGGATCTATGCCCATCTTTTTCACTATATCTGAGTAAATCAGGTTGAGGCTACTTCCACCGTCCATTAGGACTTTTGTGAGGTGATAACCATCTATAATGGGGTCTAGGACGAGGGCTGCCGAACCCCCATGGCGGATACTGGTCGGATGATCACGTCGATCAAAGATGATCGGGTATGCCGACCATGGGTTGTACTTCGGGGCTATGGGTTCCACAACGTAGACCTCCCGAAGGGTGTGCTTCCTCTCCTTCTTTGGTATATGGGTGGCGTATATCATGTTCACCGTTTTGACTTTGGGAGGGAATTTCTTCTCTTCGCCACCAATTGGACCCCGAGGTTCATCCTCGTCTTTGCCGTGAGAGCTTTTGCCTTGGTCCTCGGGTGGTATCTTGTCGGTCTGTTTGAACACCCAACAGTTGCAGTGTGTGTGGTTGGTGGGCTTTTCCGAAGTCCCATGGATTTGGCAAGGCCTTCCCATGATCTTCTCGAGCTGGTGGATCCGTCGCGATTGCCTTTAGGAGGCTTCTTCCGCTGCCCAGGTCGGGAGTTGCGGAATCTGGCGTTTACAAACGTATCATCGGCATCGCTATTATTGTGTCGACGCTTATTGACTGTTTGGTTGGTGCCCGTGGCAGCCCTACCAAAATGAGGTCTTGCTAAAATTTTGGCGCATCATTTTGCCGCCAGGGACTCGCCCACAGATTGGTGAAGAATCGTAAAGGATGACTAAATAATTGGCAGGGAAGTGGGAAGTTGGCTGCTATCCAAACACCTACCAGCCCATCAGTCAACGACCAAAATATTGAAAGGACAGCTCTTGGCTCCCATACAAACAGCCCCTTATTCTTATTGCGCTTTGGTTTTAAGTTGACATCGTAGGCTTTAGGTGCTACATGATCTTCGGAATTGTGGCTGCGTCTTGCCATCCAAATGTCTTCGCCTGCGCAAAAACGGGTCATGAGGGAGGTAAGGGCAAACATGGTCCGAGGCTTGTCCTGGCCTAGTTGGTGGGCCAACCATTTGTCCCGAATATTGTGCTGGAAGGAGGCTATGGCCTTAGCATCTGGACAGTCGACGATTTGGTTCTTCTTAGTCAAGAACTGATTCCAGAATTGCCGAGCAGACTCGCCGAGCTTCTGGATGACGTTCCTGAGATCGGAAGAGTCCGGCGGGTGGACATAAGTTCCCTGGTAGTTAGAGACAAACACATCTTCCAGGTCTTCCCAGCATCCAATGGAGTTTTTGGGGAGGCCGTTTAACCAGTGCTGAGCTGGCCCCTTAAGCTTAAGGGGGAGGTATTTGATGGCATGGAGATCGTCTCCTCGTGCCATGTGGATATAGAGGAGGAAGTCCTCGATCCATATGGTTGGGTTAGTGGTCCCATCATACTGTTCTATATTCACGGGTTTAAACCTTCGAGGAACTAATGCCGCATTACCTCATGTGTGAAGCACAGTGGGTGAGCGGTGCCTCTGACCCGTGCTATGTTGCGCCTTTATTCGATGTCTGTATGGGCCCGTTTGCGTTCTCGGACTCTGTTGTTTTGGTCGAACCATGGTTTGTATCCGCCCCATCTATCGTGCGAGTACTCTCCGGGTCCATAGATGGATCTTGTGCAACCTGCTCTATGATCCAGGTTGTTTCGCAGGTCGAACCTGTAGTTGGGCTCTAATGACTCCTTACCCCGTCTTCGGGGCACTGCCATACCGGTGTCGTTAGTCATCCTGTCCTGACCACGAGGGGGTGGTCTGGCTTGTCATATGGAGTACGGCTTGGAGATGGAGCATCAGTGAGTTCATCATCGAACTGCGGCAGGAGCCTCCTCTGAGGGTAGCTTTGGGCTGGTTTGACAGACAGGATCCGTATACTTCCTCGGCTGAGAGGACTTTCGTCCATCAATCATTGAGGTCGTCCTGTTCGGCTTTGAGTTGTCGTTCTTTGGCCTTTAGGCTGCGAGCCGTTGTTATGAGCCGTTTCCTGATTTCTTCCCGATCCTCAAGGTTACCAGGGATATACAAGTCACCGGCTTTTTGTATATCCTCCTCCGCGATGGGGGGAAGGTAATCATCACCTACGGAGTCGTTGACGTTATCGGGTTTGTTTCGGTCCTCAGGCCCCTCCGGACCCTCTGACGGGTGCTTGGGGATATCGGGATTGCCATGATCAGTGGGGGTATTACCGTCCCCGTTGCTGATAATAGTTTTCTTCCTTTTTTGCTTTTGGACCGCTTATGCGATTTCCGGCGCCTTGATGGTGCATCGCTCGATTTGTCGTTGTCGTTGTGAGGCGTGTTGTCACCATTGGTGGCGGGAGTATCCACCATGTAGACGTCGTATGTAGAAGTGGTGGTCCAACTCCCGGTGTTAACGGGGGTGGGAGCACAGTCCTCCTCATCCATGTATCTTGCCTCCTCAGAGGCATAGTCCAACATGTCAGTTAAATCCTCGACAGTGGCTATCAAGTGGGTGGTGGGTGGGTCAAAAAATTCATCTTGGCCCGCACTGTAACCGAACCGAGCATAGATCGGGGGTGGATCATCGGTGATCTTCATCGACGAAAATCGATCCAGGGCCTCTTTGACTGTTGAGGGCCCGATCGGATCCAGCTGTTCGGAACTTGTGGAGTTAACCTTCACCATGTCCAGACATGGGAAGTGTTCGGCAAGAACACATGTTTGGTCATATGGCTTAATGGCCGAACCGGGATAAGAGATCAGCTCATCGCCATGGGTGACCCCATCAGCATGTCCAAAGAAGGAGCTCGAGGTTAAAGCCTCAGAGTCCTCAGGGCTACAGGCGAAGTTGCGAGCCCGATTAATGACAAGTCACCCCGAGAGTCGATGGAGAACTCCTAAGTTTTCAAATCTGACCTCTCGATCAGGGGGGAAGTTCTCAACGCGGCCTAGATGGCCAGTGGAATCAGCGTGCAACACAACGCCGCCGAAGGCAAAGATCTGTCCGGGGACAAAAACGTCCATGTTGCGGACCTCTTCGTTGATGACAAGGCAAGGCGTCGATTCCATCTCGCTCACAGAGGAACTCCAATGAAAGCACCAATGTCGGTGTCAAAACCGGCAGATCTCGGGTAGGGGTCCCGAACTGTGAGACTAGAATCGACGGTAATAGGAGACGAAGGGGACAAGGATTTACCTAGGTTCGGGCCCTCCTATGAAGGTAATACCCTACGTCCTGCTTGGTTGTATTGATGATATGGGGGGTTACAGAGTTGATCTACCTCGAGATCGAATAGCTAACCCTAGATGAGTTGTTCTATATCTATACCCTAAAACCCTCCGGCTTATATAGGTGTCGAGGATGCCTAGGGTTCACACATGGTCGGTTACATGCCAAAGAGATAAACATGCATATTTACTACATCAAACATGGAGCGCAAGCCGTGTTTCCCAAAGCTTCCATCCTAGAGACCGGGTCTTCAAATCTTCCGGCGTTAGGTAAGTAATCCTCATAGTTCGGCCCATAACAATAGGTCGGCTATCCAAGGACCCCCTAAACCAGGACTCCCTCAACAATGACGTGCCGATCCTCGACGACTTCGTCCTTCCTTTGGGCAAGACGAAGGCGATGGTGGAATATGATGCACCCCCACATGGTTCCATCACGATGGTGATGACCACGAGTTGGTCTATGCCACCTCACCTACACCACATGAGTGGAATGACAAAGGTAACATAGGTGAAGGTGATACTCTTGTCCCACTAGTGGACATTGATTGCTTGCATGATGTCGATCCACCTATTGCCATGTTTCATGATTATGCGACTTCCTCATGTGATGACTTGTCCATTTATGATATGTTTGACGATTCTCATGTGGAGTCTACTACTAGTGATGCCATGTTGCATAGGATTTCTTGTGAGAACTCTATAGGTCACATCATGTTTGACAATCCGCTTGACTTGTCATATGCTATGCATGAGATCACCCATATTGCATCTTTGCAATCTCATCGTAGTAACTATGCATATGCCATTAAAATAAATCCAATTTGCACATATGGCATAGATGACAAGTCCATGGTTATTGGCATTTGTTTTTCTTGTGATGATATTGCCATGCTTACTTTACATTATTTGCGCAATAATTCTCATATGACATGCCATGACTACCTAGCTTCGGATATGCATTGTTTTGTATGTTGTCCATATTCTCCATATCATGCTCCCGCTATTGCACATGAGAAGACCCCCATAGTTTCCTCATACATCATTGGAGATTTTGTTCCATCCCATCCATTGCATGATCCCATTCATTGTGCACACAATATGATTGCCATTGATATGTATGATATGCTTGTGCCACACACTTGCTATAATTTGCATCCCACCCATGTTGAGCATACTAACTATCATTGCATGATGGGCGACATATTCCTATACCATGCATCGAATTTCTTTGAGCATTGCTTATCTTGTGCTAACTCTCATGTGCACATACACATCCTAATGGATGATGTGTATATTTACCATGCACACACCTTGTTTCGCGTGTTCCCTTTTTGTGTAGGTACTCATGAACATTCTTCATCCTCACAATCCCATGAGTTGACGAAAAGAGCTCTTGAGAGCACCGTTGCTTTGGCATTCACCGGAATGTGTCTCCAACCATTCCCCTCGCGCAAGGACTATGCACATCTCTTCTACATGGCTCTCACATGGCTATGGCTTATTTCCCATTCCACTTATTTTGCCCATATTGCCATGTTCACTTTGCATGATATGCTCATTTCTATGTATTTACCATGCATTTGTGACCCATGCCTTGCATCTCACATGTCACTTGATTCTCATATTCGTATGTATATTTGCAAGCTTGGTGGAGGATTTACTTGCTATTACCATGTTTGCTTGTTTATCCATGTATCTGATGATACTTTGCTCTTGCTTCGTGCTCGCGATATGTCCTGTGCATTATTGATGTCCACTGTTTGCTCATATGACATGATTTCCATGAGTTCTTCTAGTATGTTGCATCTTCGCACTACTAGCTTGCACGACATGATCACTATACTTGTATATGTTGCATCACCGATGTGCTCCTTTTATGCAGTTGATGACAACCATGGCCATACCTCTCACATGTTTTGTGTTGCTCATTGTCTATTTTCTCCTTTACTTGCATCTTGTAGTGAGTGCACCCATGTTATGCTTATTGATGATCTTGGAGACCTTTACATATTACTTGTGATGCATGCTACTTGGATTGAGATCCATATGTCTTGTTGTGATCACATGCTATGCTTACATGCCATGACGCATTCTCTTGTCCCTTCTTATGATAAGAATGATGATGACACTTGTTGGGTATTTCACCGCTCAAAAGATAGGTTTTGCATTCATGCTAACCTCATTTGTTTTTCCGAGTGTTTGTTATGTTCTTTTGTGTTGAAGGCTTTGCAAGGTAGTTCCGCCATGAGACATATTGGTCATGTGAAGGCACACATGATGAACTCCAACAACACCTTCGGGAACTTTTCTATGGTGAGCTCATCCCTTTTGGGTCATTTTCCCATGTACTTATTGAATGGACCACATTACCATTGTTGTTTCCTCCTTGTTGTTTACATGATACATCTCATGGATGAAGAAGCAACATATCTTGTGCATATGATTAGCCTTGGGTACATCCCCATGCATTCGGAAACTTGCACCTACATTTTCACACTTGTTGTTCAAGATGCCACAAGGAAACATGCTTTCCACAACAAATTTGCTACTTATGAATGGATTGACCCAAATTATGAATTGCTTGATGCATTTTGGCATTCCATTCCATGCTTGATATATGAGCTTGTGCACTTCCTTAGAATTTTTTTTGATCTTCCTTATGGACTATTTATACACGATGTTAATTTTGTCCACTATCAATTGCATGATACCATCATCATTTTGAGCCATATTTGCCATGTTCATGCTATTGATAAACCTTCCCTATAGGACATCATTTTGCACAATGGTCGCATTAGTCGCATATACAACACCATTGTTTGCACTACAATTGATTTCTCTTCCATGAATGCTTTGCATATCATTGTCATTCATTCTATAAAGCTTCATGATACTTGTCACAAACATCCTTTCCGAACGTACTCATGCTTGATTAATGGACACCTTGTGTGCGCTAACCAATGTATTTCCAAGTGTATTTTGCGTTTGCTCGTTTTGCATGTACACCATCTCAGAGTCATCTTGGAGTACTTTGGGCGCACCATGACTTCCACTCCGTCCAACTACAAGTCCGTCCACGACTACCGTTTCCATGGTGATGAAGATTTTTATCCGAGGACGGATCTTTTACAAGGGGGGAGATGATGTCCTGCATCCTACGTTCATCCTCATGTACACTCCAACTACTCCCCAAGATCTAAGTGCCATTGAACTTAAGATAACTCACTCCTAGGACCCTCTCCTTTCGATTCACATGAGACCTTGATGCTACCTCAAGCAGGAACACTATGCATGCTTAGGTACCATGAAGGCGACCTCGGAGATACTTGGAGTGAAGGACAAGCCCCCACGAAGACAGACCATGAAGATCATCAAGTGGAGGTGCGCGAAGTCTACAGCGGCCGGACATCCGGCCCATGGCCCGGACATTCGGCGCCTGAAGACCCGGCCAAGCCACAGGGCCCGGACATCCGGCCCTGTCCTGGACATCCGGCCTGCCCCGGAAATCCGTCCCCTCGCCCCGGATATCTGGCGCACGAGGACCAGAACCGCACAGGATTCCAGTGCCCGAGTCCCGGACATCCGCCCCCCACGACCCGGACATCCGACCACACATGAAGCCCCGGACATCCGGCCCCTGGCCCAGACATCCGGCCCCTGTGCGGGCAGATGCGGGCCAAAGGCCCATGTATCCCCTCTCTCTTGCCCCCAACTCCCCAAGACTATAAATAGGACCCCTCCTCCTCATTTTTAGGGTTAGCAATGGTTTATCTCTTAGTTAGTTGAGCTTTGCTCCTTCCTCTACCTCTCCCATTGAGATCAAGACCTCCACTGGAGAAGAGCCATAGAGGATGTCAAGGCCCTTCACGAGGAAAGATCCTCCAGGATATCAAGGCCCCATCTCCCCATGGGATTTGGGATGAACTTTACCATGTATCCTATTTCCCTTTGTTGTTCGTGTACCTTTGTGGATCTTGTGTGTGGTGAGTCTAGTGGATGTGTGATTGGACTTCTTGTTGAGTGTTTCCTTTCGTGATTTCCCCTCGTGTTCTTCGTGTTCTTCGTGTTCTTGAGGTTTGCCCCTCCAATTCATGAAAGATCGCCACCCTCGGGCTTGCCTCGTATCACTCTTGGGGTAAAGGTGAGGAGTCTGGTTAGCTGAGTCCAAACCCTAGCCTCGCTCTCTCTTCCGTTGTCCTCCATTTTCCTCTCTTGCATTCGGGCGCCGACGTCTTGCTGCCTCCCCCGCTGTTGATTCTCGGGTCTAGTCCATGTTTCCGCCCTCTCTTGGTTCAAAAGTGTGTGCATGTCTTCTGATGCGGTGATGCTGTTTGCAGCTTCAACTGATGGCGAGGGTTGGGTTTCTATCGTGGACGATGCCTCTCGGTTCTTCGCCTGGTTGATTGCGATGGATGAGGTAGCTTATCTTGTTGTGCTCTTTTTTACGCTCGATTCGTTATCTCCTTTTGCTTGCCTGAATTTGTTTCCAACCGATGCACAGGATTGGGGTTATGGTTTGCTGAGATTTGGTTCTTCGTGTTCGGTCGCGTCGTTCGTGGTGGCCTCGTCTTCGGCTTCCAAGGGATTGGATCTGGTGTGGTTGTCGTCCTCGTCTTCGGCTTCCAAGGGATTGGATCTGGTGTGGCTATCGATGGTCTTGGGGCAAGTGCGTTGTTGGGTTCCTTTTCTATGTTACCTATTGATACATCCATTTTGCATCATGATTTTATATTGATATTTATTGCATTATGGGCTGTTATTACACATTTTGGTACAACATTTGTGCCTTTTCTCTCTTATTATACAAGGTTTACATGAAGAGGGAGAATGCAGGCAGCTAGAGCTTTGGACTGGAAAAGGAGAAAATCTGAGATACCTATTCTGCGCAACTCTAAAAGTCCTAAAAATCTATGAAGAATTCTTTTGGAATATATAAAAAATATTGGGCGAAAGAAATACATCAGGGGGCCACCAGGCAGCCACAAGCCTGCAGGGCGCACCCTACCCCCCTGGGCGCGCCCCTGGGGCTTGTGGCCCACCTGGCAGCCCTCTCATGCCCATCCTCTGCTATATTGAGGGTTTCGTCCTGGAAAAAATCATAACAGAGCTTTCGGGACGAAGTGCCGCCGTCTCGAGGCGGAACTTGGGCAGAACCAATCTAGAGCTCCGGCAGGGCGATCCTGCCGGGGAAACTTCCCTTCCGGAGGGGAAATCGAAGCCATTGTCGTCACCAACGATCCTCTCATCGAGAGGGGGTCAATATCCATCAACATCTTTATCAGCACCATCTCCTCTCCAAACCCTAGTTCATCTCTTGTACCTGATCTTTGTCTCAAAACCTCAGATTGGTACCTGTGGGTTGCTAGTAGTGTTGATTACTCCTTGTAGTTGATGCTAGTTGGTTTATTTGGTGGAAGATCATATGTTCAGATCCTTGATCAATCATTAATACTCCTCTGATTATGAACATGAATATGCTTTGTGAGTAGTTATGTTTGTTCCCGAGGACATGGGACAAGTCTTGTTGTAAGTAATCATGTGAATTTGGTATCCGTTTGATATTTTGATGAGATGTATGTTGTCTCTCCTTTAGTGGTGTTATGTGAACGTCGACTACATAACACTTCACCATTGTTTGGGCCTAGAGGAAGGCATTGGGAAGTAATAAGTAGATGAGTGGTTGCTAGAGTGACAGAAGCTTAAGCCCTAGTTTATGCGTTGCTTCGTAAGGGGCTGATTTGGAGGTTAGATTTATCTTAATTCTTATTTCATAGTTGCGGATGCTTGCAGGAGGGGTTAATCATAAGTGGGAGGCTTGTCCAAGTAAGGGAAGCACCCAAGCACCGGTCCACCCTCATATCAAATTATTAAAGTAGCGAACACGAATCATATGAGCATGATGAAAACTAGCTTGACATAAATTCCCATGTGTCCTCGGGAGCACTTTGCTTTATATAAGAGTTTGTCCAAGATTGTCCTTTGCTATAAAAAGGATTGGCCCACCTTGTTGCACCTTTGTTACAATTGTTACTTGCTACCCGTTTCAAATTATCTTATCACAAAACTATCTATTATCGATAATTTCAGTGCTTGTAGAGAATACCTTACTAAGAACCACTTGTCATTTCCTTCTGCTCCTCGTTGGGTTCGGCACTCTTACTTATCGAACGGACTACGATAGATCCCCTATACTTTTGGGTCATCAAGACTCTTTTCTGGTGCCGTTGTCGGGGAGTGAAGCGCCTTTGGTGAGTGGAACTTGGTAAGGAAAAATTTATATAGTGTGCTGAAATTTACTGTCAATTGTTAATATGGAAAGTAATCCTTTGAGGGGTTTGTTCGGGGTATCTTCACCTCGACCGGAAACACAAAGCATTGTCCCTCAACCTACTGAGCCTACTAAAAATATTTATTATGAAATTCCTTCAGGCATGATAGAGAAACTGCTAGCTAATCCTTATGCAGGAGATGGAACACTACATCCGGATTTGCATCTAATCTATGTGCATGAAATTTATGGATTATTTAAGCTTGCAGGTTTGTCACACCGTGTGTTTGTATCACATTGTTATGTTTGGATTTATAAAATTTGGAGCCAACTAAAACTTTTAAGTGCTCGTGCTTGTTTGAAATGATGTTTGTTTGCTTGATGATTGTGACGTATGACACTCTTAGATTCTATCCCTCTCCATATTCAGCTTCCTTGACCCAAACTTCTTGCCCAATGATCATGCCATGTGAATAGTGCCCAAAACTATTTCTACCAAATTTTTTTGACCAAAAATGATTTATTCAAATTAGGTTTTAAAAAACCCTTGAAATGAGGTTTGCACTTCAAGTCCTCAAATTGGGTGGATTCTTCTTTCCCAAAAGCTTTATTTCAAACCTACTATATTTATGACTTCCCAAGACCACCAAATATTAATTTTAAAGATTATTTTTATATTTTATTTAAAGGCTTTTTGTTAAGGCCAGAAATGCTTTTTCTTAGGGAAAAATATTTAAACACCTTCAAAATATTTGAGAAAAATTAGGGAAGCTCAGTGGACATATATTTTCCATATATATGAGTTTCAAAACAAGGGCATGTTCAGATCATGGGCAAAACCCCTTAAAACCCTTTCTGTTCAAATCAAGCTTTTGAAATATTTCTATAAGAAATATTCTCAATAAATTTCAGGAAAATTCCAGCAAGTCAACACTATCATAGGTGATGATCTTGCAAAGTTTCACCTCAATCCAAGTTGTTTTGGTTCATCAAACCATCCCAAAACCCTTCCTGTCTAGATTCAAATTTCAGCAACTTTACATTGTGAAATTTATCCCCTTGACCTCAAACTTTGTGGACATGCTCTAACCACCAAATAATGATGCTACAATAAGTGGTGCATCAAGGGTAAAAGCTTAGCACAACTAGATCTACAGAAACCTGATTCTGTTAGTTTCTAGGGTTCACAAAGTTTCCAATGTCAACTTTTCCCACTTGAGCTCAAACTTGGTGATCCATCTCATTATTACCTAGCATTTGACCCTGTTAAATATATCAGTAAGTGGGTAAATCTTTATGGGCCAAGTCACCACCAAACACCTTCTGGTCAATTCTAGAAACTACCCTTTTCACCATTTTTACTATTTACCTTGCCCCCACACTTTTACCACAGCCTCTGGTAGAAACCTTGTACCTCTAGTAAACCCCTCATGGGCATGGCTCAATGATTGGGGGGGGGGGGGGTAAAACCTCCATTTTTACCCCTGGACAGCACCCATTTCTCCCCCCTCTCACCTTTCCTTCTACCCTAAGGCACCTCTAGGACACCACTGACCGTTTGTGCCTTGTTTAAGCTTCCCTGGATTCCTTGGACACAAGTGGACGCGCCCAAGGTGCCAAGGGCATGCCCCGGCATGCAGAGCTCGCGCTCTAGAGCATGCTATAGTGCGCACCCGCACTGTAGCCGCTGCCCAACGGGCGCTCTTGACAGCCTCGGGCCTCCCCAGCTTGTCCCCCGTGTCCCCCTCGACGTCCGCAACATGGAGGCTGGTCGGCCCCCTTGTCTCTCCCCTCCTCCCGCGCGTGTGCGGAGCCACCTAACTCGGCCAATGAGCATGCTCACACGCGCAAGGACCCAGTGCCTCCCCGCTCTCTCTCCCTTCCCCTAGACGAGGACCGCGGCCAGGAACTCCTACGACACGGCCCGGAGCCCTCCCGTGGCCCTTGGCGGCGCACCTGTCCTCCCCGCGCACCGCGTCCACGGTGCACCAGCGGCCTCCTATTTAAAGCCCCCCGAGCTCCGGCTCCTCTCCCCTCGCTCTCTCCTCCCCTCCGGTGCTCCCTAGTGCCCGGCCCCTTGCCCCCGTGCTCGGAAGCCCGCCCGAACCAAACCCTCGGTGCCGTCGGGCTTCCTCCCTCGCCGGAAATTCCCTCCACCCCGGTGCTCCCCTCGGCCACCCATCGATGCGCGGGTGGCTCCTGAGCGCGCCGTGCCCTTCATTGGAGCCGCCGCGGCTTGGAACCCGTCGGTGAGCCCCCCTCTGTTCCTGTCGCGAGGAGAGGGATGACAGGCGGGCCCCACCTATCATTCCCTCATCCCCCTCCTCTCTCTCTGCCTAGTAGGGACCGCGAGAAGGTTTAAAAATAAACCCGTCGCGCACGGCGTCTCGCTTGGGACGGTTTCCCCTGTGGGCCGGTTCGGCTGTAGTGTTTTGGCCCAAAAGGGCACAATGCCCTTTTCCGTCTTTCTTTTTCCTCTGACTTCCAAAAATTCCACAGATTTGAATATTAATCAAATTCCAAATATTCTTTCACCTAAAAATCTGAAATATTCCATAGAATTTATTAGTGACACTTGTGAAAATATTTGAAAACATTTTATGTACTGTTTTAATTTAAAACCCCCTATTCGGCATTATCTGCCTCTGTTTAATAGTTTTAAAAAATGTTTTTCATAACAAAATACTAAACAAACATTTTTAATACAGTCTTTAGTATCTATCAGAGTAGGGTAGCATTTTTAATAGTGGCTTGTGTGCTCTGTTTTTGTGTGACGCTTATTTTTATAGCTTTTATTCGCGACGATAGATTGTGCTGTTGACAAGGAAGTTGGACCCGAAGACTTCGAAGACCCCGGAGACTTTGTTGAGCCAGGCAAGCAGCCCTTTGACCATGTTAAGAAAGTTTTCATGCAAACAATATAGCAGTTGTTGTTTTGATGATTGATCATGAAGTGGTGTTCCGCCCCTTCGGTGGGATACCTCCGATACTTTTACCATTGGCACTTGCATCGTGCATGACCCTACCACCTTATGAGGGTTATGCGGGTGGGAGTAGATAGGATGCTAATAGATGCTACGCAAGTGGGATGGGATTTATGCATAGTGATGGGAAGGAAGAAATGATTTCAAAGACTTTTCGAAAGCCCCGTCGGGTGCCACTAATGCCCGAGGCAGATGATGATAAGTTGGGTGACCACTTGAGAAAGAAGTGGTGTGCCGTACCAAGTGAGTGTGTGTTTTCGAAAAGGAAGAGTTTTAAGGTTTGCTGACCATCCCAACCTTACATGCGCAACCACGATACCCCTTATGGGTTGGGGCCTTGTTGATTACTATGGTTGGTGCTAGCAGGGAGCTCGCATTACTAGTGGCAAGAGTGAAGTGGTCACTCTTGAGACGGGGTTGTCCCGAAAGTGGATGGCCATGCACTGTCTTTACAGGCACCGGGCACACCGTTGCGTGCCCTCATGGATGTTACGAGTGATGTACATCATGAGGGATGGCACCAATGAGTGGACACCTTGTTTAGTATCACCATGGGAAAGGCATTTTTGGGTGCTTATCTCGGGTATGTTATATGCTGCGAGTCGTGGATGACATGGAAGTTCCCCGAGTCTTGTGGGGAAAGTGTGCAACCTTTGCAGAGTGTAAAACTATTCGAATAGCCGCGTCCGCGGTCATGGATAGTTGGAGGTCCTTCTTAAACTATGTCCGGATGTTTTCGCAAATTTGGTGTGAGTGTGTATGTGTATGTGTTGGTGACAAAGAGGTTACATGAGCTAAGTCCGAAGACTTAGCGTGACGTTCAACTAAGTCTGATGACTTGGCATGATGAATGAACATGAGATGTTCAACCCCTGTTTATGATGATATTTGTAACTTGTTCATATGGATATCTGCCAACTGTTGATGCATGCTTACCTAGTTAATTGATCATGTCACTGCATTCAAAATTAGCTTTCCGCAAATTACCTACTTAGTGTTACATCATGAATCATTATCACCTTGTTCCAAAACTTGGGTTGCTTGTGAGTACATTCAAAGTACTCATTGGCTTGCCACTGGTTATTTAATTGGCCAGGCATGGAAGAACGGGAGTATGTTGAAGAGTTCGTTGGAGACGAACATGCGAACTCGGATGCTTCCCAGTCAGAATGCCTGTAGGTTTAAGGCTGATGGCATGGGTTCATGCTATCGATCAAGATTTCCACTGCTTGTTCTATTTAAGTGTTTGTCCCTCGTGACCCTATCTATGTAAGACTTGACCTTCATGGTCTTTATTTGTGTAAGACGCTAAATGTGGATGTACGACTTGTTATTCAGCTTCTGTGTGTTCAGTGAGCATTGATCTTTGGGATCACTATACACATGCATTGAGTGATCACGACTTATGAGTCGGGGTCCCCTCAGAGCTGGTATCAGGGCCATCCTGACTATAGGAAGCCCTTAGTTAGCATGGACGTCAGTTAGGATAAAACCATTTTCAAAACTACACCTAGCATCTATACTTAGGATTTTTACACTATTTACCTCTTCTATTCTTCACACAACACTCTGCTGACTCTCCTCCTTTCAAACCTTTGTAGATGGCCATCATCCCAAAGCCTTCCTGACATCTGGCTTTCCCTTACTCCTTGGGGATAGCCTGGAGAAGTGCCAGTTTCGCCAACCACCCATTTTCCTCTACCACGAGCACTGGGTTGATGCTGTCACGAAGGAGTACCACGTGGATGTGGTCGTGAAGGCAAATGACTCCCCGACTAGTTGGTTCTTTGAAGGACCACGAATGGAGACCATGATACTTGTAGTCAAGACAGCTGCACGCAAGGCACTCCTACACCTTCGAGACATCATTCCAGAGATGGCTAACGAGCCGGCTACTCGCTACCTTCCCTTCAGGAAGGATGATCTTGGCGAGAGTTGGACGCTGATTCCATCCAAGGAGGATGGCACCCCACTCAGGTTCCAAACCTACTTCGGCCTCTCCGCTGATAGTCTAGTTCATAACCTGATGAAGGAGTCCGTGAAGCTCTGTGAGGAACTTCACCACACCTCGGAGCTACTTTGGCAAGCGAAGACAAAGCCAGACAAGATCAAGAAGGATGGAGCCCCCGAGGGACGACCAACTGTCGCTTACAGAGGAGGAGTACCCCCATCTAGTGATGCACCTACACGTCATCATCGCATGAGTGCGAAGGAGTACCGTGAGCTGTTCACTGACCCGCCATGAAAGCGTCGTCGGGATGGACCTCCTTGTTCCCCGACCCCTTCGACTGGGAATGATGCTCGTTCGGATGACGAACAGGAGGAAGACCTAGAGGAGCGTGACTACAAGACCGAGCACTCCACCACCTGAGTCCGAGAACCCCTAGGGTAGGATCAGTCATGTACCCCTCATGCGAAGTCGAGTCCATGTAATGGTTCATATGAAACCATGTGTGCTTGTTGTTTGTTTTGTTGTTTGTGTTCCGATGCAAGTCGCGCTTTTGCCTTAGGCAACATGTAAGTGACTCCATCGTCTATCTTAATATATGTTGGTCTTTCGACCTTTTGTTTTATCACACTTGCACTCGACCAACCCCCTTAGGCGCGCTTTTCCGTTGTTGCTTTTCCTCTCGTCTATCCTAGTTGTTTGACTTGGCTGCTCCAAATAGGATGGTGACTGCTACCCGCAACCGCTCCTTCACCAACCCTGAAGCCGGCAACTCGAGCCAGCAACAGGGAGCTGGTGGGGCTGCTCACGCTGGAGGACACTAGGAGCAGCCACTGATGGAAATATGCCCTAGAGGCAATAATAAATTGGTTATTATCATATTTCCTTGTTCATAATAATCGTTTATTATCCATGCTACAATTGTGTTCATCGGAAACTCCGATACATGTGTGGATACATAGACAACACCATGTCCCTAGTATGCCTCTAATAGACTAGCTCGTTGATCAAAGATGGCTATGGTTTCCTAGTCATGGACATGAGATGTCATTTGGTAACGGGATCACATCATTAGGAGAATGATGATGGAAAAGACCCAAACTACAAACGTAGCATATGATCGTGTCAGTTTATTGCTACTGTTTTCTACATGTCAAGTATATGTTCCTATGACCATGAGATCATGCAACTCACTGACACCGGAGGAGTACGTTGTGTGTATCAAACATCGCAACGTAACTAGGTGACTATAAAGGTGCTCTACAGGTATCTTCGAGGGTGTCTGTTGGGTTGGCATGGATCAAGACTGGGATTTTTTACTCCGTGTGACGGAGAGGTATCTCAGGGCCCACTCGGTAATACAACATCACAACAAGCCTTGCAAGCAATGTGACTAAGTGTTAGTCACGGGATCTTGTATTACGGAACGAGTAAAGAGACTTGCCGGTAACGAGGTTGAACTAGGTATGGAGATACCGACGATCGAATTCGGGCAAGTAACATACCGAAGAACAAAGGGAACATCATACGGGATTAACTGAATCCTTGACATAGAGGTTCGACCGATAAAGATCTTCGTAGAATATGTAGGAACCAATATGGGAATCCAGGTCCCGCTATTGGTTATTGACCGTAGAGGTGTCTCGGTCATGTCTACATAGTTCTCGAACCCGCGGGGTCTGCACACTTAAGGTTCGGTGCCATTTCGGTAGTATAGAGTTATGTATGGTGGTGACCGAAGGTTGTTTGGAGTCCCGAATGACATCCCGGATGTCACGAGGAGCTCCGGAATGGTCCGGAGGTTAAGATTGATATATAGGAAGTCCTGTTTTGGTCACCGGAAAAGTTTCGGGCTCATCTGTAGTGTACCGGGAGTGGCGGTAGTGTACCGGGGGACCATCGGGAGGGGTGTCACGCCCCGAGGGGCCTCATGGGCTATGGGAGGAGACAAACCAGCCCTTGGTGGGCTGGCCGAAGCCTCCACTAAAGCCCATGAGGTTTGAGAAGGAAAAAAAAATCCAAAGGTGGAGAGGTGGAAAGAGTTTCCAAGTGGAAAGGAGGAATACTACTCCTAATAGGATTGGAGTAGGACTCCTCCACCTCCAATTTCGGCCAGATATTATGGGTTTGAAGATGCCTCCTCCCCTCCCTCCCTCCTATATATACTATAGGATTTAGAGGGAAGAGCTAACCCTAATTGCCACATGCTGCCCTCTTCTTCCTCTAGATCGTTTTCTCCTCTAGATCGGTTTTCAACGATGCTTAGGCGAAGCCCTGCTGGAATTCCTCCACCACCATCGCCGCAACACCATCGCTCTGACGGACAACTCATCTACCTCTCCGCTCCCTCTTGCTGGATCAAGAAGGCAGAGATCGTCATCAAGCTGTACGTGTGCCGAACGCGGAAGTGTCGTTCGCTCGGCACTAGATCGGAAGGATCGTGATCAAGATCGCGAGACGGATCGTGATGAGATCGCGAGACGGATCGTGATGAGTTCGCGGGACGGATTGTGATTGGATCGCGGGACGGATCATGATGAGATCCCGAGACGCTCGGCGATTTGGATCGCGAAGACGTTCGACTACACCAACCGCGTTTCTTAACGCTTCCCGCTTAGCGATCTACAAGGGTATGTAGATCCACTCTCCCTATCGTACATGGTCATCACCATGGATAGATCTTGCGTGTGCGTAGGAAATTTTTTGTTTCCCGTGCAACATTCCCCAACAGCCACAAGGCGACATTCCCCCGCCACCACCTCCAGTAGAGAACATGACCATAGCTCAATTTCTCGAAGTTCTTCGGGAGGAACACCAAGCCAACAATGCTGCTATCCAACAGATGGCTCAGGACCTTGTGAAGAACCAGCAGCAAGGCAGGAACAACAATGGCCGCTCCACTCTATCTGAGTTCATGAGGAATTCGCCCCCAACCTTCACCGATACTGCTGAACCATTGGATGCTGATGACTGGATCCGCCCCATCGAGGACCTCCTTGCACTGGTCAATTGCAATGAGGATCGTGAGAAGGTGCTTTATGCCACTCACTGCCTCGGAGGTACCGCCCGAGCTTGGTGGGATGGATTCAAGGTCATGCAAGGTGAGCGTGTGATCACTTGGAATAACTTCAAGGAAGGATTCCGCACCGCCCACATTCCTTCTGGGATCATGGCTATCAAGAAGAGAAGTTCCGAGTGCTAAAGCAAGGAAGTGGCTCTGTCAAGGAGTATCTGTAGAAGTTCAACCTGCTGTCAAGGTATGTACCTAAAGATGTCAACACAGAAGCCGCTAAGAAGGAATGCTTCATGGAAGGACTTCAACAAACCCTACAGTATCAGCTCATTGTCGGCGACTGTCGTACCTTCTTCGACCTGGTGAACAAGGCCCTCATGCTGGAAGACAAGCGTTGTGCCATAGACGACACTTGCAAGCGCAAGATGATCGGCAAGGGTAGCTCCAGCAACCAGAAGCCTCACCCTTGGCAGCCAGCCCCAGCCAAGCCGACCTATCAGCCACAACAGGCTAGACCTCCTGCGCCTCATCCGAGCTACCAGCCTCAGCAGTATGCCAATCCCAGGCCAGCCTACAACAACCCCAATAACAACAATGGTGGTAGAAACTTCAACAACAACCCTGGGCAAGTCACCTGCTTTGGATGTGGTAAGTCTGGACATATCTCTAAGCTCTGCCCCAACAAGAAGCCAGATGCATCGCGCCCCAATGCGCCAAACCAAGGTCAAGCCCGTGGAGCACCCCAAGGAACCCCGCTCCCCGCAACCAGCCCAACAATGTCAAGGGTCGTGTGAATCACGTCATCATAGAGGAAGCCCAGGAAGACCCGGATGTCATACTAGGTACGTTCCTCGTCAACTCAACCCTAGCAACAGTAATTTCTGATTGTGGAGCTTCGCATTCTTTTGTCACCCAAAAGTTTTCATTAGAAAGTGGCATGAAACCTACACCCATGGGTAGTCATATGTTGATACAAACCGCGGGTTCAGTTATGAAGTCTGGGATAGGGTGTACAGGAGTGAAGATTGACATCAATGGGGTAGACTTCCTAGCATACCTTATAGTTCTGGATTCACCAGGCTTGGATGTTCGCATGAATTAGTTAACCAAGCACCAAGGCTTATTAGACTATGCCAAGAGGATTGTCACCATGACCAATAGCCAAGGAGTGGAAGTCAAGTATGTCCCCAACCCTACCTCCACTCAAGCCCCTCAGGCTAACTATCTATCGGGAGTTGAGCTGGATCAAGTGCTAGTGGTATGTGAGTACCCGGATGTGTTTCCTGATGAGCTGCCCAGAATGCCTCCTGACCGCGACATTGAGTTCATCATTGAGCTTATGCCCGGATCAAGGCCCATATATAAGAAGGCCTACAAGATGGGATCCGAAGAGTTGGCTGAATTGAAGAAGCAATTGGCAGAGCAGCTCAGGAAAGGATTCATTCGCCCAAGTGCTTCTCCTTGGGGATCGCCTGTTCTATTTGTGTCCAAGAGGGAGGGAACTATCAGACTCTGTGTCGATTACCGTTCTCTCAATGAAGTCACAATAAAGTACAAGTACCCACTCCCCAAGATTGAAGACCTGTTTGATCAGTTGAATGGAGCCAAGGTGTTCTCCAAGATCGACCTCAGGTCTGGGTACTATCACCTGAAGATCAGACCCTAGGACATTCCGAAGATGGCATTTGTAACCCAGTATGGCCTTTATGAATACACAGTCATGTCATTCGGGTTAACTAATGCCCCCGCTTACTTCATGTACCTCATGAATAAGGTCTTCATGGAGTACTTGGACAAGTTCGTTGTCGTCTTCATTGATGGCATACTCATCTTCTCCAAGTCTGAAGAAGAGCATGAGGAACACTTGAGATTGGTCCTAGAAAAGCTTCGAGAGCACCAGCTTTATGCCAAGTTCAGCAAGTGTGAATTCTGGCTGCATGAAGTTGGATTCTTGGGTCATGTGCTGACTGTAGAAGGATTATCAGTGGATCCTGCCAAGATTGAAGCCGTGATTGAATGGCAAACCCCAACCACCGTGAAGGAAGTCAGGAGCTTCCTCAGACTCACGGGATATTACCGCAAGTTCGTGGAAGGGTGCTCGAGCGTTGCTCGGCCCATGACCTAGCTTTTGAAGAAGGACAAGAAGTTTGAATGGACAGCTAAGTGCGAAGAAAGATTCCAGGAGATCAAGAAGAGATTGACCACAACCCTAGTTTTGGCCACCCCAGATATTCACACGAACTTTGTGATTTATTGTGATGCATCAAGAACCGGGCTTGGAGGTGTTCTGATGCAAGAAGGCAGAGTTGTAGCATATCTATCCAGACAGTTACGACCTCATGAAGAGAACTATGCAACTCATGATATCGAGTTGGCAGCCGTGGTTCATGCCTTAAAGACATGGCAAAATTACCTTCTGGGGAAGCGATGTGAGATATTCACAGACCACAAGAGTCTGAAGTATATTTTCACTCAAAGGGAATTGAACATGAGGCAGTGAAGATGGTTGGAGTTGATCATGGATTACGACCTCAGTGTTCAATACCACCCCGGAAAGGCCAACATGTAGCAGACGCCTTAAGCAGAAAGGCTTGTTCCTTGAATGCCATGATTAAGGAAAGGCTACCCGCCCTGTATGAAGAGCTTGAAAGCTTTGGCTTGGAATTGGTTGCACCTGGATTCCTTGCCAACCTCGAAGCAAAGCCTACCTTGACGGATGATATCAAAGAATCTCAGAAGGGACACGAGAGCATTGAAGGCATCAAGAGGAAGATCAAGGCAGGTAAGGCCCCAGGATTCTCAGTGGATGAGCAAGGAGTTGTATGGTTTGAGTAAAGGACATGATTCCATTTGGGTCATTGTTGACCACCTGACCAAAGTAGCCCATTTCATTCCCGTCAAGACTACATATGATGGCAACAAGCTAGCTAGCCTCTACATCGAGCGTATCGTGAGCCTTCATGGAGTTCCAAGGAGATCGTGTCAGATCGAGGAACCCAATTCACCTCGAGGTTCTGGAAGATGTTTCAAGGAGCCATGGGGACCAAGCTCTCCTTCAGCACTGCTTTTCACCCCAGACTGGTGGGCAGACAAAACGAGTAAATCAGATACTCGAAGACATGCTCCATGCTTGTGTTTTGGCATATGGAACCAAGTGGGAAGATTGCCTACCGTTCGCCGAGTTCTCCTACAATAACAGCTATCAGTCGAGTCTTCAGATGGCACCATTTGAGGTGTTGTATGGACGCAAGTGTCGTACTCCCCTCAACTGGTCAGAGACCGAAGAAAGATTAATCTTTGGACTGGACATCCTCCGCGAAGCCAAATAGCAAGTTCAACTTGTCCAAGAGCGCCTTGAGACCGCCAAGTCAAGACAGAAGAGCTATGCCAACTCCCACCACCGAGAAGTGAGCTTTTGTGTCGCTGACCATGTCTACCTCCAAGTCACGCCTCTCAAGGGAACCAAGCGTTTCCATGTCAAAGGGAAGCTTGCAACAAGGTACATCGGCCCCTTCAAGATCACCGCGATGCGCGAAGAAGTTGCCTATCAGCTAGAGCTACCTTCCGAGCTGTCGGATGTGCACAACGTCTTTCATGTGTCGCAACTCCGGAAGTGTCTGCAAGTTCCCAACTGCCCCAACCTATACAAGGACATCGACCATCAAGCCATCAAAATTCAGCCAGACCTCACTTATCGTGAGAGGCCAGTTCGCATTCTGGATGAAGCTGAGCACTGCACTTGAAGCCACACCATCAAGTACTTCAAGGTCTAGTGGAGCAACCACACTAAAGCTGAAGCAACCCGGGAGCGTGAAGACTATCTTAGATCTGAGTTCCCTTATCTTTTTAGCGCTTAGCCTATGAATCTCGGGGACGAGATTCTTGTAAGGGGGGTAGGTCTGTCACACCCTGTGTTTGTATCACATTGTTATGTTTGGATTTATAAAATTTGGAGCCAACTAAAACTTTCTTAAAGTGCTTGTGCTTGATTGAAATGATGTTTGTTTGCTTGATGATTGTGATGTATGGCACTCTTAGATTCTATCCCTTTCCATATTCATCTTCCTTGACCCAAACTTCTTGCCCAATGATCATGCCATGTGAATAGTGCTCAAAACTATTTTTACCAAATTTTGTTTTGACCAAAAATGATTTATTCCAATTAGGTTTTCAAAACCCCCTGAAATGAGGTTTGCACTGCAAGTCCTCAAATTGGGTGGATTCTTCTTTCCCAAAAGCTTTATTTCAAACCTAATATATTTATGACTTCCTAAAACCACCAAATATTAATTTTAAAGATTATTTTTATATTTTATTTAAAAGATTTTTCTTAAGGCCAGAAATAATTTTTCATAGGGAAAAATTATTTAAGCACCTTCAAAATATTTGAGAAAATTTAGGGAAGCTCAGTGGACATATATTTTCCATATATATCAGTTTCAACACAAGGGCATGTTCAGATCATGGGAAAACCCCTCAAAACCCTTTCTATTCAAATCAAGCTCTTGAAATATTTCTATAAGAAATATTCTCAATAAATTCCAGGAAAATTCCAGCAAGTCAACACTATCATAGGTGATGATCTTGCAAAGCTTCACCTCAATCCAAGTTGTTTTGGTTCATCAAACCATCCCAAAACCCATCGTGTCTAGATTCAAATTTGAGCAACTTTACATTGTGAAGTTTCTCCCTTGACCTCAAAGTTTGTGGACATGCTCTAACCACCAAATAATGATGCTACACTAAGTGGTGCATCAAGGGTAAAATCTAAACACAACTAGATCTACAGAAACCTGATTCTGTTAGTTTTTAGGGTTCACAAAGTTTCCATTGACAACTTTTCCCACTTGAGCTCAAACTTGGTGATCCATCTCATTATTACCTAGCATTTGACCCTGTTAAATATATTAGTAAGTGGGTAAATCTTTTTGGGCCAAATCACCACGAAACACCTTCTGGTCAATTCTAGAAACTACCCTTTTCACCTTTTTTACTATTTACCTTGCCCCCAAACTTTTACCACAGCCTCTGGTAGAAACCTTGTACCTCTAGTAAACCCCTCATGGGCATGGCTCAATGATTGGGGGGGGGGGTAAACCTCCAGTTTTACCCCTGGACAACACCCATTTCCCCCCTCTCACCTTTCCTTCTACCGTAAGGCACCTCCAGGACACCACTGGCCGTTTGTGCCTTGTTTAAGCTTCCCTCGATTCCCTGGAAACAAGTGGACGCGCCCAAGTTGCCAAGGGCATGCCCCGGCATGCAGAGCTCGTGCTCTAGAGCGCGCTACAGTGCGCACCCACACTATAGCCACTACTAACGGGCGCTCCCGACAGCCTCGGGCCTCCCCAGCTTGTCCCTCGTGTCCCCCTCGATGTCCGCAACACGGATGCTGGTCGGGCCCCTTCTCTCTCCCCTCCTCACCCGCGTGCCCGGAGCCGCCCGACTCGACAAGTGAGCGTGCTCACACGCGCGAGGACCCAACGCCTCCCCGCTCTCTCTCCCTTCCTCTGGACGAGGACTGCACCCAGGACCTCCTAGGACACGACCAGGAGCCCTCCCGTGGCCCTTGGCGGCGCCGCTGTCCTCCCCGGCGCACTGCATCCACGGTGCACCGGCGGCCTCCTATTTATAGCCCCTCGAGCTCCGTCTCCTCTCCCCTCGCTCTTCCCTCCCCTCCGCTTCTCCCTAGTGCCCGGCCCCTCGCCCCCCGTGCTCGGAAGCCCATGCCCGAACCAAACCCTCGCTGCCGTCGGGCTTCCTCCCTCGCCAACAATTCCCTCCGCCCTGGCTCTCCCCTCGGCCACCCACCGATGCGCGGGAGGCTCCTGAGCGCGCCGGTGCCCTCCATTGGAGCCGTCGCAGCCTGGAACCCGCCGGTGAGCCCCCCTCTATTCCTGTCGCGAGGAGAGGGATGACAGGCGGGGCCCACCTATCATTCCCTCATCCCCCCTTTCTCTCTGCCTAGTAGGGCCCGTGGGCAGGTTTAAAAATAAACCTGCCACGCGCGACATCTTGTCTGGGACGGTTTCCCCTGTGGGCCAGTTCGGCTGCAATGGTTTGGCCCAAAAGGGCACAGTGCCCTTTTCCATTTTTCTTTTTTCTCTGACTTCCAAAAATTCCACAGATTTGAATATTAATCAAATTCCAAATATTCTTTCACCTAAAAATCTGAAATATTCCATAGAATTTAATAGTGACACTTGTGAAAATATTTGAAAACATTTTATGTACTGTTTTAATTAAAAAAACCTATTCGGTATTATCTGCCTCAGTTTAATAGTTTTCAAAAATGTTTTTCATAACAAAATATTAAAAAAACATTTTTAATATAGTCTTTAGTATTTATCAGAGTAGGGTAGCATTTTTAATAGTGGCTTGTGTGGTCTGTTTTTGTTTGTTGCTTATTTTTATCGCTTTTATTCGCGACGATAGATTGCACTGTTGATGAGGAAGTTGGACCTGAAGATTTCGAAGACCCCGGAGACTTTATTGAGCCTGACAAGCAACCCTTTGACCATGTTCAGAAACTTTTCATGCATGACATATAACACTTGTTGTTTCGATGATTGATCATGAATTGGTGTCCCCCCTTCGGTGGGATACCTCCGATACTTTTACCATTGACACTTGCATCATGCATGACCCTACCACCTTATGAGGGTTATGCGGGTGGGAGTAGATAGGATGCTAATAGCTGTTATGCAAGTGGGATGGGATTTATGCATAGTGATGGGAAGGAAGAAATGATTTCAAAGACTTTTCAAAAAACCCGTCGGGTGCCACTAATGCCTGAGGGAGATGATGATAAGTTGGGTGAACACTTGAGAAAGAAGTGGTGTGCTGGAGCAAGTGAGTGTGTGTTCGAAAAGGGAGAGTTTTAAGGTCTACCGACCGTCCCAACCTTACATGCGCAACCATGATACCCCTTATGGGACGGGGCCTTGTTGATTACTATGGTTGGTGCTAGCAGGGAGCTCGCATTACTAGTGGAAAGAGTGAAGTGGTCACTCTTGAGACGGGGTCGTCCCGGAAGTGGAAGGCCATGCGCTATCTTTACAGGCACCGGGCACACCGTTGCGTGCCCTCATGGATGTTACGAGTGATGTACATCATGAGGGATGGCACCAACGAGTGGCCGCCTTGTTTAGTATCACCATGGGAAAGGCATTGTTTGGGTGCTTACCTCGGGTATGTTATATGTCGTGAGTTGTGGATGACACGGAAGTTCCCCGAGTCGTGTGGGTAAACTGTGCAACCTTTGCAGAGTGTAAAACTATTTGAATAGCCGCGTTCGCGGTCATGGACAGTTGGAGGTCCTTCTTAAACTATGTCCGGATGTTTTCGCAAACTTGGTGTGAGTGTGTATGTGTATGTGTTGGTGACAAAGAGGTTACATGAGCTAAGTCCAAAGACTTAGCGTGACGTTGAACTAAGTCCGATGACTTGGTATGATGAATGAACATGAGATGTTCAACCCCTGTTTATGATGATATCTGTAACTTTTTCATATGGACATCTACCAACTGTTGATGCATGCTTACCTAGTTACTTGATCATGTCATTGCATTCAAAATTAGCTTTCCGCAAATTACCTACTTAGTGCTATATCATGCATCATTATTACCTTGTTCCACAACTTGGGTTGCTTGAGAGTACATTCAAAGTACTCATTGGCTTGCCACTGGTTATTCAATTGGCCAGGCATGGAAGAACAGGAGTATGTTGAAGAGTTCGTTGGAGATGAACATGCGAACTAGGACGCTTCCCAGTCAGAATGCCTGTAGGTTTAAGGCTGATGGCATGGGTTCACACTATCGATCAAGATTTCCGCTGCTTGTTCTATTTAAGTGATCGGCCCTCATGGCCCTATCTATGTAAGACTTAACCTTCATGGTCTTTATTTGTGTAAGACGCTAAATGTGGATGTAAGACTCTTGTTATTCAGATTTTGTGTGTTAAGTGAGCATTGATCTCTGGGATCACTATACACGTGCATTCGGTGATCACGACTTATGAGTCGGGGTCCCCACAAGGTTTGCCTGAGGATGTTGTCAAGAAGAAGGTCTTTCCTTTATCTTTGAAGGAAAAGGCATTGGCATGGTACAGGCTATGTGATGATATTGGTTCATGGAACTACAACCGACTGAAAATGGAATTTCATCAGAAGTTCTATCCTATGCATCTGGTTCATCGTGATTGGAATTATTTTTACAATTTTGGCCTCGTGAAGGAGAAAGAATCGCTCAAGCTCAGGGAGGCTTAAGTCAATATTATATGCATGCCCCAATCACGAGCTCTCAAGAGAAATTATTATTCATAATTTTTATGCTCGTCTTTCTCGTAATGTGCAATCCATGCTCGATACTTCTTGTGATGGTTCTTTTATGAAGAAAGATATTGAATTCAAATGGAATTTATTGGAAATAATTAAACGCAACTCTGAAGATTGGGAACTCGACGAAGGTAAGGAGTCAGGTATGAACCTTAAGTTTGATTGTGTTAAATCCTTAGTAGACACCGATGCTTTTCGTGAATTTAGCACTAAATATGGACTTGACTGTGAGATATTAGCTTCTTTCTGTGAATCTTTTGCTACTCATGTTGTTCTCCCTAAGGAGAAGTGGTTTAAATATCATCCTCCCATTGAAGTGAAAGTAGTTGAACCTATTAAAGTTGAAGAGGAGATTATTACTTATAATGTTGATCCTGTTATCCCTACTGCTTATATTGAGAAACCACCCTTTCCTGTTAGGATAAAGGAACATGCTAAAGCTTCAACTGTGGTTCGTAAGAGTAGTATTAGAACACCTACACCCCCTGAGAAAATTAAAGTTGAACCTAGTATTGCTATAGTTAAAGATCTCTTGGTTGATAATATTGATGGGCATGTTATTCATTTCTGCAATGAATCGGCTAGAATTGCTAGACCTGATACTAAGCATAAACATAGACCAGTTGTTGGCATGCCTGTTGTTTCTATTAAAATAGGAGATCATTGTTATCATGGCTTGTGTGATATGGGTGCGAGTGTAAGTGCAATCCCCTATTCCTTATACAAAGAAATCATGCATGATATTGCACCAATTGAACTTGAGGAAATTGATGTTACTATTAAGCTTGCTAATAGAGACACTATTGCACCGATGGGGATTGTTAGATATGTTGAAGTATTGTGTGGGAAAACAAAATATCCTACTGATTTTCTTGTTCTTGATTCCCCACAAGATAATTTTTGTCCCATTATGTTTGGCAGACCCTTCTTAAATACTGTTAATGCTAGGATTGAGTGTGAGAAAGAAATAGTTACTGTGAGTTTTGGGGATGTGTCTCATGAGTTTAATTTCTCTAAATTTCATAGACAACCCCATGATAAAGAATTGCCTAGTAAAGATGAAATTATTGGTCTCGCTTCTATTGCTATGCCTCCTACTGATCCTTTAGAACAATATCTGCTAGACCATGAAAATGATATGCATATGAATGAGAGGAATGAAATAGATGAAATTTTCTTTGATCAGCAGCCTATTTTGAAACACAACTTACCTGTTGAAATATTTGGGGATCCTCCTCCACCCAAGGGTGATACCGTGTTCGAGCTCAAGCAGTTACCTGATACGTTGAAATATGCTTATCTTGATGAAAAGGAGATATATCCTATTATTATTAGTGCTAACCTTTTTAGAGCATGAAGAAAAGAGATTATTGAAAACTCTAAGGAAGCACCGTGCTGCTATTGGTTATACTCTTGATGATCTTAAGGGCATTAGTCGCTCTGTATGTCAGCGTAAATTTAATATGGAGCCTGATGCCAAACCAGTTATTGATCATCAACGACGATTGAACCCTAAGATGAAAGCAGTGGTAAGAAAAGAAATACTAAAGCTTCTGGAGGCAGGTATAATTTATCCTGTTGCTGATAGTAGATGGGTTAGTCCCGTCCATTGTGTCCCTAAGAAGGGAGGTATTACCGTTATTCCTAATGATAAAAATGAATTGATCCCACAAAGAATTGTTACAGGTTATAGAATGGTAATTGATTTTAGGAAATTGAATAAGCTACTAAGAAAGATCATTACCCTTTACCTTTTATTGATCAAATGCTAGAAAGATTATCCAAACATACTCATTTTTGCTTTCTAGATGGTTACTATGGTTTCTTTCAAATACCTGTATCAAGCCAGGATCAAGAAAAAACCACTTTTACTTGCCATTTCGGTACCTTTGCTTATAGACGTATGCCTTTTGGTTTATGCAATGCACCTGCTACCTTTCAAAGATGTATGATGGCTATATTCTCTGACTTTTGTGAAAAGATTCTTGAAGTTTTCGTGGATGATTTTTCCGTTTATGGAACTTCATTTGATAATTGTTTGAGCAACCTTGATCGAGTTTTGTAGAGATGTGAAGAAACTAATCTTGTCTTGAACTAGGAAAAGTGCCACTTTATGGTTAATGAAGGTATTGTATTGGGGCATAAGGTCTCCGAAAGAGGTATTGAAGTTGATAACGCTAAAGTTGATGCTATTGAAAAAATGCGGTGCCCTACGGATATCAAAGGTATAAGAAGTTTCCTTGGTCATGCTGGTTTCTACAGGAGGTTTATCAAAGATTTCTCTAAGATTTCTAGGCCTCTCACAAATATTTTGCAAAAATATGTCCCATTTGTTTTTGATGATGATTGTGTAGAAGCATTTGAAATTCTTAAGAATGCCCTAATTATCGCACCTGTTGTTCAACCACCCGACCGGAACCTACCCTTTGAAATTATGTGCGATGCTAGTGACTATGCTGTTGGTGCTGTTCTAGGACAAAGAGTCGATAAGTAATTAAATGTTATCCATTATGCTAGTAAAACTCTAGACAGTGCTCAAAGAAACTATGCTACTACTGAAAAATAATTCTTAGCAGTCATGTTTGCTTGTGATAAGTTTAGACCTTATATTGTTGATTCCAAAGTAACTGTTCACACCGATCATGTTGCTATTAAGTACCTTATGGAAAACAAAGATGCTAAACCTAGACTTATTAGGTGGGTCCTTCTGCTACAAGAATTTGAGTTGCATATCATTGATAGAAAGGGTGCTGATAACCCTCTGGCAGATAACTTGTCTAGGTTAGAAAATGTTCTTGATGACCCACTACCTATTGATGATAGCTTTTCTGATGAACAATTAGCCGTCGTCAATGCTTCACATAATGCTCCTTGGTATGCTTATTATGCCAATTACATTGTTGCTAAGTTTATACCTCCTAGTTTCACATACCAACAAAAGAAAAAGTTCTTCTATGATTTGAGGCATTACTTTTGGGATGATCCACACCTTTATAAAGAAGGAGTAGATGGTATTATTAGACGTTGTGTACCTAAGCATGAACAGGAACAGATCTTGCGCAAGTGCCACTCCGAAGCCTACGGAGGACACCATGCTGGAGATCGAACTGCACATAAGGTACTACAATCTGGGTTTTATTGGCCTACTCTCTTCAAGGATGCTCGTAAGTTTGTCTTGTCTTGTGATGAATGTCAAAGAATTGGTAATATTAGTAGACGTCAGGAAATTCCTATGAATTACTCTCTTGTTATCGAACCGTTTGATGTTTGGGATTTTGATTATATGGGGCCTTTTCCACAATCTAACGGGTATACTCATATCCTAGTTGCGGTTGATTATGTTACTAAGTGGGTAGGAGCTATTCCAACTAGTAGCGCTGATCATAACACCTCTATTAAAATGCTTAAAGAAGTTAGTTTCCCTAAATTTGGAGTCCCTAGATATTTGATGACAGATGGTGGTTCACACTTTATTCATGGTGCTTTCCGTAAATTGCTCGCTAAATATGATGTTAATCATAGAATTGCGTCTCCTTATCATCCTCAGTCTACTGGCCAAGTAGAATTGAGTAATAGACAAATTAAATTGATTTTGCAGAAGATTGTTAATAGATCTAGGAAGAATTGGTCTAAGAAACTTGACCATGCATTGTGAGCTTATAGAACTGCCTACAAAAATCCTATGGGTATGTCTCCGTATAAGATGGTTTATTCTAAAGCATGTCACTTACGTCTAGAACTAGAACATAAATCTTATTGGGCAATCAAAGAGCTCAATTATGATTTCAAACTTGCCGGTGAGAAGAGATTATTTGACATTAGCTCACTTGACGAATGGAGAAACCAAGCCTATGAGAATGCCAAGTTGTTTAAGGAAAAGGTTAAGAGATGGCATGATAGAAGGATATAAAAGCATGAATTTAATGTAGGAGATCATGTCTTGCTATACAATTCTTGTTTAAGATTTTTTGCAGGAGAACTTCTCTCTAAATGGGAAGGTCCTTACATTATTGAGGAGGTATATCGTTCCGGTGCCATCAAGATTAACAACGCCGAAGGCACAAACCCGAAGGTGGTGAATGGTAAAATAATCAAACATTATATCTGAGGTACTCCCATAAATGTTGAAACCAATGTCATCAACATGATAACTCCGAAGGAGTACATTAGTTAGACTTACCAGAACATTTTAGACTCTAAAAAGGAATAGGTATGTGGTACGGTAAGTAAAAAAGACTCCAAAACTTTTTCAATGGCAATTTTATCTGTTTTGGAATATTTAAAAAATTAGGAAAATTTAAAGTAGTCCAAATAGTGCATGAGGAGACGACAAGCCTGCAGGCCCACCCTACCCCCTGGGTGCGCCCCTAGGGCTTGTGGGCACCCAGTGCACCTTCCGGACTCTGTTTTCTTGTGGCATACTCCTTCGGGTCGGTAAAAATTCATTATATAATCTCCCGAAGGTTTTGACTCTCGTATCACGACAATACCTCATGTTTTCTCTTTGAGCTGTTCCTGTAGCACATTTAGAGTAAGATGTCGTCCCAAGAGTCTGATGGGGAGAGCTACATATCACATTATCTTGCCAATCCCAAGCTCTACGAGGACCTAGATCCTTATGGATTATTCTCGGAGGAGGAACAAGAATACAAGTACCAAGAAGAAAGCTCAAATGAAGAGGAGACTCCTATACCTCAATTGGGAGACATGCACGTGGAGTTCAGGAAATCAAGCCTCCCAAACGCGAGAAGAAAACCTAAAGTTCTATTTATCCCTTCTCGTTTTCTGCAGGAGAGTAAAGAAGAATTATGTCAAAGGATATTGAAGCTCGAACAGGAGGTGGATGAATGGAGGGAACATAATTTTATGCTTAGAAGGAAACTAGACAAACTTCCAACCTCATCAACAACTCCGACATCACCACCTCCGAAGCAAGACAACTAAACACATGGGTACGGGCATTCCCCTTGGCTTGTGCCAAGCTTGGGGGAGGTGCCCCGGTATCGTATCACCATCACATCTTTTATTTTTACTTTTATTTATTTATTTATTTTATGATCTTTCCTTAGATCTATCCTTTTGGTTATATCATGATCTAGTAGAATAAAGTTTTCGTGTGATCTAGTTTCGAGTCTTTGCTTTATGATCTCCCCTGTGTAAGCAAGTACGTGAGTTATATAATAAAAATTGCTTTTGAGTTGAGGGCTTTTGCTTGTTTGGCATGATCTTGATCTTGAGAAAGATGAAGTAGAAAGAAGTATAGAATAAAAGCAAAGAGTATATATGATGATCTTATGGGGAGTGATGGCTTCACATATAAGAAGTATGTCGATTGAAACCTGTTGTGGGTTGACAAACATAGTTGTTGGTTATTGGGGAAATTAAAAGGAAGTAATAAAGAAAGAGAGGTTCACATATAAATATATTATCTTGGACATCTTCTATGATTGTGAACACTCATTAAAATATTATATGTTAAGAAGTTGATGTCGGACAAGGAAGACAACATAATGGTTTCTGTTTGCTTATTTCCGAATAGAAGTTATATTGTTATGGACCCCTCAACATCTGTCGCTTGCTTCCACCTAATATCTGCCAAAACCTCCGCATCAAGTAGAGATACTACTTGTGCCTCCAAACACCCTAAACCCAGTTTTGCCATGAGAGTTCACCCTACCTACCTAAGGATAGAATAAGATCCTTCAAGTAAGTTGTCATCGGTGCAAGCAATAAAAATTACTATCTAAATATGTGTGATATATTAATGTGAGGAAAATAAACTTTATACAAACTTATGATAGGGAAGAAATAAAAGCGACGGACTGCATAATAAAGTTCTCTATCCCAAGGGGCAATATAAAGTGATGTTCTTTTGCATTAAGAGATTGTGCATCCAACTATAAAAGCGCATGACAACCTATGCTTCCCTCTGCGAAGGGCCCATCTATTACTTTTATTTTCTAGTTCTTACCTTTATGCGGAGTCGTGGTGATTTACATCACCTTCTCTATTTCCGCCTTTATTTTCTAGCAACTGTCACGTGTTGGTGTTGGGGAACTTCGCATGGGAAACAATTTTTTTCCTACGCACAAGCAGATCTATCCATGGTGATGAGCATCTACGAGAGGGAGAGTGGATCTACATACCCTTGTAGATCTCTAAGCGGGAAGCGTTAAGAAACACGGTTGGTGTAGTCGAACATCTTCGCGATCCAAATCGCTGAGCATCCCGCGATCTCATCATGATCCGTCCCGCGATCCAATCACAATCCGTCCCACGAACTCATCATGATCCGTCCCGCGAACTCATCACGATCCGTCCCGCGATCTCATCACGATTCGTCCCGCGAACTCATCATGATCCGTCCCGCGATCTAATCACGATCCGTCTCGCGACCTTGATCGTGATCCTTCCGATCTAGCGCCGAACGGATGGCACCTCCGCGTTCATCACACGTACAGCTCAATGATGATCTCCACCTTCTTGATCCAGCAAGAGGGAGCGGAGAGGTAGAAGAGTTCTCCGGCAGCACGACGGCACTCTAACGATGGTGGTGGAGCTATTCCGGCAGGGCTTCGCCTAAGCACTGCAGAAATCCGATCTAGAGGAGAAACGATGCACTAGAGGAACGGGTAGAACGTGGCTGAAAATCTTGTGCCAAAACCCTAAAACCCTCTAGTATATATAGGAGGAGAGGAGGAGGAGGCTTGGCTCCCAAGGAGGCAACCCTTGGGTCGGCCGAACCAGGAGGCACGAGTCCTCCTCCTCCACTCCTAGTAGGATTAGGACTCCTTCCTAATTTAGCCCTTTTTGCCTTTTTCCACCTTTTTTCCTTTAGGGCTTTTATTCCCAGCCGCATGGGCCATGTGTGGGACTTCCACCAGACCACTAATGGCTAGTATTCATCCCCCACCGCCCGTGTAGCCCCTTGGGTCAAAATACCCCTCCCGATGGTCTCCCGGTACACAACCGGCACTCCCGGTACACTACCGATGAGCCCGAAACCTTTCTGGTGACAAAAATAGGACTTCCTATATATCAATCTTTACCTTCGGACCATTCCGGAGCTCCTCGTGACGTCCAGGATCTCATCCGGGACTCCGAACAACCTTCGGTCAGCACCATGCATAACTCTATACTACTGAAACGTCACCGAACCTTAAGTGTGCAGACCCTGCGGGTTCGAGAACTATGTAGACATGACCGAGACACCTCTACGGTCAATAACCAATAGCGGGACCTGGATGCCCATATTGGTTCCTACATATTCTATGAAGATCTTTATCGGTCAAACCTCTATGTCAAGGATTCAGTTAATCCCGTATGATGTTCCCTTTGTTCTTCGGTATGTTACTTGCCCGAGATTCGATCGTCGGTATCTCCATACCTAGTTCAACCTCGTCACCGGCAAGTCTCTTTACTCGTTCCGTAATACAAGATCCTATGACTAACAATTAGTCACATTGCTTGCAAGGCTTATTGTGATGTTGTATTACCGAGTGGGCCCTGAGATACCTCTCCGTCACACAGAGTAACAAATTCCAGTCTTGATCCATGCCAACTCAATAGACACCCTCGGACATACCTGTAGAGCACCTTTATAGTCACCCAGTTACATTGCGATGTTTGATACACACAAGGCACTCCTCCGGTATCCGTGAGTTGCATGATCTCATGGTCATAGGAACATATACTTGACATGCAAAAAGCACTAGCAATAAACTGACACGATCATATGATACGTTTATAATTTGGGTCTTGTCCATCACACCATTCTCCTAATGATGTGATCCCGTTTATCAATTGACATCTCATGTCCATGGCTAGGAAACCTTAACCATCTTTGATCAACGAGCTAGTCTATTAGAGGCATAATAGGTACATGGTTTTGTCTATGTATCCACACATGCATCTAAGTCTCCGATCAATACAATTATAGCATGGATAATAAACGATTATCATGAACAAGGAAATATGATAATAACTAATTTATTATTGCCTCTAGGGCATATTTACAACAGTCTCCCACTTGCACTAGAGTCAATAGTCTAGTTCACATCACCATGTGATTCGCACTGTTATGAATCTAAACCCAATGAGTTCTGGGGCTCGATCATGCTTTGCATGTGAGAGAGGTCTTATAGTCAATGGATCTGCGACATTTAGATCCGTGTGTACTTTCCAAATCTCTATGTCAAACCGTAAACACTACTACCACACTCCACTTGGTACTATTCCAAATGGCTGCTCCACTATACGTATCCAGATTGCTACTACGGGTCATCCGGATCGGTGTTAAACCTTGCATCGACGTAACTCTTTACGATGAACTCTTTATCACCTCCATAATCGAGAAACATCTCCTTAGTCTTTTAGTTACTAAGGATAATCTTGACCGCTGTCCAGTGAACCACTCCTGGATCACTCTTGTACCCCTTGACGGACTCATGGCAAGGCACACACAGGTGCGGTACACAGCATGTCATACTATACAGAGCCTATGGCTAAGGCATAGGGGACGACATTCGTCCTTTCTCTTTCTTCTGTCGTGGTCGAGCTTTGAGTCTCACTCAACTTCACACCTTACAAATAGGCGAGAACACTTCTCTCTGACTAATCCATTTTGAACTCTTTCAAAATCTTGTCAAGGTATGTACTCATTGAAAGTCTTATCAAACATCTTGATCTATCTTTATAGATCTCGATGCTCAACAATTAGGTAGCTTTATTCAGGTCTTCCTTTGAAAATCACTTTTCAAACAACTGTTTATGCGTTCCAGAAATTCCACATTATTTCCGAATAGCAATATGTCATCCACATATACTTATCAGAAACTCTATGGTGCTCCCACTCACTTTATTGCAAATACAAGTTTCTCATAAACTTTGAATAGACTCAAAAAGTTTGATCACCTCATCAAAGTGTACATTCCAACTCCGAGATGCTTGCTTCAGTCTATAAAAGGATCACTGAAGCTTGCACACCTTTTAGCATCCTTAGGACTGACAAAACCTTCTGGTTGTATCACATACAATCTTTCCTCAAGTAAACCGTTAAGGAAATGATGTTTTGACATCCATCTGCCAGATTTCATAATTGAAAGTGCAGCAACTGCTAACATAATTTCAACAGACTTTAGCATCGCTACGAGTGAGAAAGTCTCATCATAGTCAACTCCTTGAACTTGTCGTAAACTTCTTTGCAACAAGTCGAGCTTTACAAATGGTGACATTTACCATCAGCGTCTGTCTTCATTTCAAAGATCCATTTGCACTTAACGACCTGCCGTCCAACGAGCAAGTCCACCAAAGTCTATACTTGGTTTTCATACATGGATCCTTTCTCGGATTTCATGGCCTCTAACCATTTGTTGGTTTCCAGGCCCATCATCGCTTCTCCATAGTTCGTAGGTTCATCATTGTCCAACAACTTGACCTCTAAGATAGGGTTGCCGCACCACTCAGGAGCAGTACACGTCCTTGTCGACCTACGAGGTTCGATAGTAACTAGATCCAAAGCTTCATGATCATCATCATTAACTTCCTCTTCAACTAACGTAGGCTTCACAGAAACAACTTCCTGCGCTACTCTGTGATTGAAACAGAGGTTCAATGACCTCATCAAGTTCTATCCTCCTCCCACTCAATTCTTTCAAGGGAAACTTTTTCTCGAGAAAGGACCCAGTTTTAGCAACAAACATTTTATGCTTGGATCTGAGATAGAAGGTTCACCCAACTGTTCTTAGGGTATTCTATGAAGATGCATTTGTCCGCTGTGGGTTCAAGCTCATTAGGTGAAAACATTTTCCACACAAGCGTCGCAACCCCAAACATTAAGAAATGATAGCTTAGGTTTCTATCAAACCATAATTCACACGGTGTCATCTCAGCGGATTTAGATGGTGCCCTATTTAAAGTGAATGTAGTTGTCTCTAATGAATAACCCCAAAATTATAGTAACAAAACGATAAGAGACAACATAGCATGCACCATATCCAATAGAGCACGACTATGACATTGGGACACACCATCACACTATGGTGTTCCAGGTGGCATGAGTTGTGAAACAATTTTCACATTGTCTTAAGTTGTATGCCAAACTCGCAACTCAGATATTCATCTCGACGATCATATCGTAGACATTTTTATCTTCTTGTCACGATGATCTTAAGCTTAACTCTGAATTTGCTTGAACCTTTCAAACGATTCAGACTTTTGTTTCATTAAGCAAATATACACTATATCTACTCAAATCATCAATGAAGGTAAGAAAATAATGATATCCACCGCATGCTATAAGACTCATTGGTTTGCATACATCAACATGTATCATTTCCAATAAGTCACTTGCCCGCTCCATCAAACCAGAAAACGGGGTCCTTAATCATCTTGACCAAGAGGCCTGGTTCGCATGTCTCAGCCGATTCGAAATCGATTGAGGCCAAAGATCCATCAGCATGGAGTTTCTTCATGCGTTTTATACCAATATGACATTTAGCGGCAGTGCCACAAGTATGTGGTACTATTATTATTAACTTTGTATCTTTTGGCATCAATGTTATGAACATGTGTATTACTACAAACAAGATTCAACAAACCATTCTCACTAGGTGCTTGACCATTGAAGGTATTATTCATGTAAACAGAATAATCATTATTATCTAACTTAAATGAATAACCGTGTTGAAATAAACACGATCCAATCACGTTCATGCTCAACGCAATACACCAAATAACATTTATTTAGGTTTGTCACTAATCCTGAAGGTAGAGAGAGCGTGCGATGTTGATCACATCAACCTTGGAAACATTTCCAATACACATCGTCACCTCACCCTTAGCTAGTTCTCCGTTTATTCCGTAGATTTTATTTCGAGTTACTAACATTTAGCAACCGAACCGGTATCCAATACCCAGGTGCTACTAGGAGTACTAGCAAGGTACACATCAATAACACGTATATTAAATATACTTCTGTCGATGTTGCCAGCCTTTTTATCTACCAAGTATCTAGGGTTGTTCCGCTTCAGCGACCGCTCTCCTCATAATTGAAGCACTTACTCTCGAGTTTGGGTTCAACTTTGGGTTGCTTCACCGGAGCAGCAACTGACTTGCTATCCATGAAGTTTCCCTCCTTGCCCTTGCCCTTCTTGAAACTAGTGGTTTTACTAACCACCAACACTTGATGCTCCTTCTTGATTTCTACCTTCGCGGTGTCAAACATCGCGAACAGCTCAGGGATCATTATTTCTATCCCTGGCGTTTATAGTTCATCACCAAGTTCTAGTAGCTTAGTGACAGTGACTTGGAGAACAATATCAATCACTATCTTATCTAGAAGATCAACTCCCACTCGATTCAAGCGATTGTAGCACCCAGACAATCTGAGCACATGCTCAATGATTGAGCTATTCTCCTTCATCTTACAGGCAAAGAATCTTGTTGGAGATCTCATATCTCGCAACATGGTCACGAGCCCGAGATCCTAATTTCAGCTCTTAGAACATCTCAAATGTTCCATGACGTTCAAAACATTTCGGAGCCTCAATTCTAAGCTGTAATGCATGACACACTAAACTATCAAGTAGTTATCAGAACACGCCTGTCAGATGTTCACAACATCTACAAACAACGCTAGAGGGGTTGGTGCACCGAGCGATGCATTAAGGACATAAGCCTTCTGTGCAGCAATGAGGACAATCCTGAGATCACGGAGCCAGTCCGCAATATTGCTACCATCATCTTTCAACTCTATTTCTCTAGGAACATGTAAAAATTCAAGGGAGCTACAACGTGAGCTAGTAATCTACAACACAGTTTGCAAAGACACTACTGACTATGTTCACGATAATGAGTTCAATTGATCATATTACTTAAGAACTCCCACTCAAATTGACATCCCTCTAGTCATTCGAGTGATACATGATACAAATTCACCAACTCAAGTCCGATCATCACGTGAGTTGAGGTGGTTTCAATGGTGAACATCATCATGTTGATCATATCTACTATATGACTCATGTTCGACCTTTCGGTCTCTTGTGTTCCGAGGCCATATCTGTACATGCTAGGCTCGTCAAGTTTAACCAAAGTGTTCTGCATGTGCAACACTGGCTTGCACCCGTTGCATGTGAACGTAGAGTCTATCACACCCAATCATCACGTGGTGTCTCAACACGACGAACTTTCGCAACGGTGCACACTCGGGGAGAACACAATTCATCTTGAAATTTAAGTGAGGTATCACCTTATAATGCTACCGTCGTCCTAAGCTAAACAAGGTGCATAAAAGGATTAACATCACATGCAAATCATAAGTGACATGATATGGCCATGAACTTGTGCTTTTGATCTCCATCTTGAAAGCACCGGCATGATCTCCATCGTCACCGGCACGACACCATGATCTCCATCATCTTGATCTCCATCAACGTGTCGCCATTGGGGTTGTCATGCCCATCATGCTTGTACTACTATTGCTACCGTTTAGTGATAAAGTAAAGCATTACATAGCGCTTAATGATTGACACGCAGGTCATAGAATAATTAAAGACAACCCTATGGCTCCTGCCGGTTGCCGTACTCATCGACATGCAAGTCGTGATAATCTATACATCACATAATCATCTCATACATCACATATATCACATCATGTAATTGGCCATATCACATCACAACATACCCTTAAAAAACATGTTAGACGTCCTCTAATTGTTGTTGCATGTTTTACGTGGCTGCTACGGGTATCTAGCAAGAACAATTCTCATCTACGCAAAAACCACAACGGTGATAGACTAGTTGATTTTCAACCTTCTCAAGGACCGCCTTTGTCGAATCCGATCCAACTAAAGTGAGAGAAGCTGGCACCCGCAAGCCATCTATGCAACAAGTTACGGTCGAGGGAACCGGTCTCTCGTAAGCGTACGAGTAATGTTGGTCCGGGCCGCTTCATCTCACAATACCGCTGAACCAAATTCCGACCAAGGGAGGAAGCAATCTAAGCATCAACGCCCACAAACCTTTTGTGTTCTACTCGAGATCTCATCTACACATAGACCTAGCTCATGATGCCACTATTGGGGAACGTCGCATGGGAAACAAAAATTTTCCTACGCACACGCAGATCTATCCATGGTGATGAGCATCTACGAGAGGGATAGTGGATCTACATATCCTTGTAGATCACTAATGGGAAGCATTAAGAAACGCGGTTGGTGTAGTCGAACATCTTCGCGATCCAAATCGCTGAGCGTCCCGCGATCCAATCACAATCCGTCCCGCGAACTCATCACGATCCATCCCGCGAACTCATCACGATCCGTCCAGCGATCTCATCACGATCCATCTCACGAACTCATCATGATCCGTCCCGTGATCTCATCATGATCCGTCTCGCGATTTTGATCACGATCATTCCGATCTAGCGTCGAACGGACGACACCTCCGCGTTCAGCACACGTACAGCTCGATGACGATCTCAGCCTTCTTGATCCAGCAAGACGGAGCGGAGAGGTAGAAGAGTTCTCCGGCAGCACGACGACGCACCGCTGATGGTGGTGGAGCTATTCCGGCAGGGCTTCGCCTAAGCCCTGCAGAAATCCGATCTAGAGGAGAAACTATGCACTAGAGGAATGGGTAGCACGTGGCTGAAAATCTTGTGACAAAACCCTAAAACCCTCTAGTATATATAGGAGGAGAGGAGGAGGAGGCTTGCCTCCCAAGGAGGCAGCCCTTGGGTCGGCCGAACCAGGAGGGAGGAGTCCTCCTCCTCCACTCCTAGTAGGATTAGGACTCCTTCCTAATTTAGCCCTTTTTGCCTTTTTCCACCTTTTTTCTTTTGGGCTTTTCTTCCCAGCCGCATGGGCCTTGTGTGGGACTTCCAACAGCCAACTAAGGGCTGGTATTCATCCCCCCACAGCCCATGTAGCCTCTTGGGTCGAAATACCCCTCCCGATGGTCTCCCGGTACACTACCGGCACTCCCGGTACACTACCAATGAGCCCGAAACCTTTCCGGCGACCAAAATAGGACTTCCTATATATCAATATTTACCTCCGGACCATTCTGGAGCTCCTCGTGACGTCCTGGATCTCATCCGGGACTCCGAACAACCTTCGGTCACCACCATGCATAACTCTATACTACCGAAACGTCACCGAACCTTAAGTGTGCAGACCCTGAGGGTTCGAGAACTATGTAGACATGACCGAGACACCTCTACAATCAATAACCAATAGCAGGACCTGGATGCCCGTATTGGTTCCTACATATTCTATGAAGATCTTTTTCGGTCGAACCTCTATGTCAAGGATTCAGTTAATCCCGTATGATGTTCCCTTTGTTCTTCGGTATGTTACTTGCCCGAGATTCGATCGTCGGTATCTCCATACCTAGTTCAACCTCGTTACTGGCAAGTCTCTTTACTCGTTCCGTAATACAAGATCCCGTGACGAACACTTAGTCACATTGCTTGCAAGGCTTATTGTGATGTTGTATTACCGAGTGGGCCCTGAGATACCTCTCCGTCACACGGAGTAACAAATTCCAGTCTTAATCCATGCCAACTCGACAGACACCCTCAAAGATACCTGTAGAGCACCTTTATAGTCACCCAGTTACGTTGCGACGTTTGATACACACAAGGCACTACTCCGGTATCCGTGAGTTGCATGATCTCATGGTCATAGGAACATATACTTGACATGCAGAAAACAGTAGCAATAAACCGCACGATCATATGCTACGTTTGTAGTTTAGGTCTTATCCATCGCACCATTCTCCTAATGATGTGATCCCATTTATCAAATGACATCTCATGTCCATGGCTAGGAAACCTTAACCATCTTTGATCAACGAGCTAGTCTATTAGAGGTATACTAGGGACATGGTTTTGTCTATGTATCCACACATGCATCTAAGTCTCCGATCAATACAATTATAGCATGGATAATAAACGATTATCATGAACAAGGAAATATGATAATAACAAATTTATTATTGCCTCTAGGGCATATTTCCAACAGTTAGGGAATGATCTAGGCACATAAATCCACTCGGAAGTGGATGAGCATGAGTCATTACTATTGACATTACCCTTGAGGTAAATAGTTGGGAGGCAACACTATAAGCCCCTATCTTTCTCTGTGTCCGATTGAAACTTTGAACTCATAGGTACCTTGTGAGTGTTAGCAATTGTGAAAGACTAAAAGATGATTGAGTATGTGGGTTTGCTTTACAAGCTCTTATATTGACTCTTTCCTATGTTATGATAAATTGGAATTACTTCAATGACTAAGATCATAGTTTGTCGGTTTTCAATAGAGTTCTTCATTCATACTTTGCCATTGTGAATGAATTATTACTTTAGCATAAGAAATTATATGTCATTATATGTTGCTGTTATAAAGATGATCATGATGCCTTCATGTCCGTATTTTATTTTATCGACACCTCCATCTCTAAACATGTGGGCATATTTATCGATTTCGGCTTTCGCTTGAGGACAAGCGAGGTCTAAGCTTGGGGGAGTTGATACGTCCATTTTGCATCATGATTTTATATTGATATTTATTGTATTATGGGGTGTTATTACACATTTTGGTACAACACTTATTCCTTTTGTCTCTTATTTTACAAGGTTTACATGAAGAGGGAGAATGCCGACAGGTGGAGTTCTGGACTAGAAAAGGAGCAAATCTGAGATACCTATTCTGTGCAACTCCAAAAGTCCTAAAAATCTACGGAGAATCGTTTTGGAATATATAAAAAATATTGGGAGAAAGAAATACATTAGGGGCCCCACCATGCAGCCACAAGCTCGCAGGGCGCGCCCTACCCCCCTGGGCGCGCCCCTGGGGCTTGTGGCCCACCTGGCAGCCCTCTGATGCCCAACTTCTGCTATATTGAGGGTTTCGTCCTAGAAAAAAATCATAACAGAGCTTTCGGAATGAAGAACCGCCATCTCGAGGCGGAACTTGGGTCAGGTTTTCTGGTTGTGATGCTTTGTGGCGTTGATGGAGGTTTTGGGTCTTGATTTAGGCCTTGGGTCAGGTTTGGGGTCTCTGTTTAGGCCTTGGGTCATGAGGATCCAAATATAGGTGGTTCATATGTTAATTGGTTATGATTTCCTTGTGTTGATTAGTGGCCTTCGATGGTTGTTTCTATTTTTGGTTGTGGTTCAGAGGCTTTGGTTATTAAAGCTGATGAGTCGTTTTAGGCTAATTCCGACTCTAAGTGGTCCAGGCTCGCATCTATGGTTAGTATGAAGTTAAATATGGGTTTTGCTTTGACTGGAGTCTCTTGTTAGTCTATAGGTTTTTTTTCTTGAAGTTTGTCTTAGATGTATGCCTAAACAAACTGAGTGATATTTTAATTTTCTATGACAGAATAAATGAGATGCACAATTGTCATGTTCTGGGGTGTACTGAGTACATTAGTTGATGTTTGTTAATTCCGTGTGTGCTAACAGATTAGATAGGATGAACGCTTGTCAGATTCTAAAGGTGCAGCGTGCGAAAGACGGTCGGGTGAATATGCATTCTATTTATTGGTGTCTTGATTCAGGGTTCTGAGGCTTTCTATTTGTGTGAAGTGCTTCTCTTATTTGTTTTGTTCGTGTCTAGGTGCTTTGTGTTGGTTTTCTGAACCGGAGGATCTTACGTTTGTTCCTGTTTTTTCTCTCGTTCTTGTGTGGAGTGGGCTTACTTTTTGATGGATATTCTATGTGGCAGAATGTTTGCCGTGAGTTGTTCGTGTGTGCATCTGTTGGATGTCATCGCCTCTCGATGTCATTTGTTGTTTCACTCGTACCTATGAGAGGTTATCGAAGATGGTGATTTGCTCGCTGGAGTTGAGATTGAGGTTGATGTTCCTGGGAGTGATGCATTGTCGGTCAGGAGGTTTTTCTAGTCCAGGCCAACATGGTCTTGTCCATTTGTGAAAATGTTGCTTTCCAGGCAATTTGCTTTTTGCAAGGGGTGTATGGGTTTGTTGTGATGTATTACAATTATAAGAGTATGTCTACTTATCGAGAGCTTGATCGCTCTGCGGTAGTTTTGGTTGCATCCTTGGTACATACCACACTGCCAGTTTCTCATGTCGATGGGTCTGTTATTGTGGGTGATGTTGATGTTGTTACGTAGTGGCAGATGCTACATGCTACCTTGGTTACAATTCCATGTGCTTTATAGCAACAATGTAGGGTTTCATTGATTTTCTTTTTCAATGGTTTTTTTCTTGTCCTGGGTATTGCGTATTCGTGTCATGATGTATATGTTGCTGAGATGTTGTACTGTTTAATGATGATGTTCATCTGTACTCACTTACATTTCAATAAATCGTTGTTACCTCCTGTGCTTTTATCTCTTGTGGTTCTGGTTCAGCTTTTCGTATCTATATACTATGTATTGGCATACATGTTGATCTTACTGCTAACTGATGATGCTTTATTCTGTGACCTATCTAGATGGCGATGTTCATGTCTTTGTTGTTTCGTATTGCTCAGTCTGGGTTGCCATGATATCTTATTGTGGAGCTCTTGTATGTGGGTGTGTTGTTGTCTAAGGCGGTGTCTGTATGGTGGATGAGGGTGGCGATGGTCGTGGTGGAGGGCTTGGTCATGGGCGATGCGAGGGCCGTGGGAGAGGAGCTATCCATGGGGGTGCTGGTGCTAGCCTAGCTGGTGGTGTTTTTGTTGAACGTGGTCGTGACTATAGAAGGGGGGTGCCTCTGGCTAGGAGGGCCCCTCTGCACGTAGCCATGTGGTCAGTCGTGGGGGTGCTCATAGACATGTGCCTGCCCTGGGTCATGCGATTCTGAGTGGATGCATTGTTAGCCGTCGCGGACGGGGTGGCGGTATTACTAGGCAAGGCGATGTTGCTTGTCCAAAAGGGGTTGGATGGGGTGTTGCTGCTCCTGCGCAAGGCCGTGGGTCTGGTCATGCCACTCCCGTTGCTGCGGTGTGAGGTCGTGGCTCTGGTCGTGGCACTACCGCTGCTGTGGGCCGTGGCTCTGATCATGCACCTCGTGCTACTCCGACGCGTGGTCGTGGCTTTGCTCGTGTGCTTGCTACTACTCCCGTGCGAGGCCTTGTTGTTTTTGCTAAATTGTATGTGTCACACATGCCACCTGTATTTCCTCCTCGAAAGCGTAAACGTACGTCCCGGTTCCTTCTTACCGAGATTTTCTGTTTCCTGGAATATTGTCTACGTGTGCTGATCATTTCATGTTTTCCATGTTGCTTGGCCCTTCATAGGTGATAGTCAGCATCCCTATTTAAGTTCATCTGAGACGACCTCAAACCGCATGAAGCGTAGGGTGAACCTTGACTTACTTCGTTCTGGATACTATCCATTATTGGTTGTTCATTTGTACAGTTTGTTGTCTCATGTTAGTTTGGTAGTTTTGTTATATAACATATTGTTTATGGTCCCATGCCAGAAGATTGGCAAGGTTACTTGGTTGCATTTGGTGAGTCCCTTAAAGGTATTATTAGTCATCAGTTTCTGTATCTAGAATGATTAGTACGTTCGTGTATGTGTGTCTATTGTTCTGTGCTCACAGATAAATCGTATTATGGCCCTTCAGATTTTTTGTGACGGTATTGTGGTGCCTCTTTATGGTATAACAAACAGGTGAAGCTGAAGTCTTCTTGGATGAAGTGAGAGATGGTTTACTATCTCTGTTGTAAAGGTGCTAAAGTTTACATTCCTCCTTTTAAGGATCCCCTGTCTTATCTCCACGAGCTTCTTCGCTTTGATGGGACTGCTCATGCAAGAAAATTCCTCTGAAACATTCGTCAGTACAATTGTATGTTCGTTTTTCAGTTCCATGGGTGCTACTATTGACCGTCCGTTGGATGGTACTCATGGGCCTAATATCTTCAAAATAAATGGCTAGGAATCCTATAGGTTCACTCCTACCAAAAGGCGATGATGTCCCTAAATTTGTTGAGATGTATATACATGACCCGTCTAACAAGATTAACCATAGAATATGTGCTTTAAATCCAGAGGATAAGCTCAAGGGAAATATTTATAGGAGTGTAGTTTTTGGTCTAAGAGACATGCTTAATGATTCCAATCCATTGGTGAAAACCTTTAGAGAGGCAAGCAGTATTGTAGAGAATCCTAGTGATGGGGATATTGAGGAAATTTCGATTCTCATAGTTGGTCCTTGGGAGGGCGATGGTCCATAATATAGCCTGCCTACTAATGTTGGGCTTGCTTCTTCGATTGTTGGTGATTTTACATGAGAGAGGTCATCTCGGGATATAATAATTTCTAGGCGCTCAGATGGTCTTCAGCAGATCTCTTCTTTGAACACTGCTTTTATGCCTTTGCAATACCTGTTGCTTTTTCCTTACAGAGAGAGGGGGTTCCAGATAGATGTTCCACATTTGATTGTCCCTACATGTCACGATGGTGAGAGTGATGTCCTGGTTGATCCTATCCCTAATAGTGCATTAGACACAGGGTCTACTTCTGGTATCCCGAGTGGCCATCCTCCTCCGTCGGATATAGGGTCTACTTCTGGTATCCCGGGTGGTCATACTCCTCCGTCGGATCTAGGGTCTACTTCTCATATCCTAGATGGTCAGCCTCCCGTGTCAGATATGGGATCTACTGATGTCCCAGTTGATGAGTCTCCTGATGGTGGGAAGAAAAATAGGATGACTATGCAGGATTATTATCATTTTATATGTCATTATAAGGGTGATCAACCTTATCCATACATGTGTTATGGCTTGTTGTCTTCTCATGCTGTTGTGGATGCACGTGCATGCATCGATGAGAACAAACTTTGGTATATACTGAGAAACCATGATATGCTTAGGGCTGAATATTTGCAAGGTATCACTGATGCTATCAATGAGGGATGTGTTGATAACACTCTTATTGGGGAAAAATCATATTGCCATCCAGACACACCACCGGTCCCGTTATTACAAGGAAAATTTCCAAGACAATTTGGCTATATGTCGGGTGCATGGTGCTCCTGATATTTGTACTACTTTCACCTGTAACCCACGTACTGGGAAACCTACATTTGGAGTTCAATATGTGCTTTCCTTATAGGCGAGAGGAGGATAGTGCTTACTATTGCATCGACGGGTATTGCGTTTCTATTGTTTCCCGGTGGAAGAACCGCTCATTCCTGATTTAAAATATTGATTAACATCGATGATGATATGTTATGTGATATTAAAATAGGTTCTCACCTTTTTAAGTTATTTGAGGAAGCGTCTCTGGTTATTTGGGATGAGGCGCTTATGACACATAGGAAGTGTTTTCAGGCTGTGGATAGGACGTTGCGTGATATTCTTTGCGCACATGATGCATTGCATGCGGACCTCCCGTTTGGTGGACTGATCATGGTTCTAGGAGGGGACCTTAGACATGTATTGTCGGTTATTGAAGGGGGTACTAGGCCTCAAATTGTTGATGCAGCCATTACAAATTCTCTGTTATGGTGCCATTTTCATACATTGTACCTTACAATCAACATGTGATTGGCTGTGTCAAATGCAAACACTAGAGTGCAAGAATACACTGCTTTGTTCACTAGACGGATCCTAGATCTTGGTGAGGGGAAACTGCCTGTTATGAAACGAGGTGATGAGATTGAGGCTTCTTGGATACATATATTGGATGATTTGTTAGTTCAAACTGATGGCAATCCAATATCTGCCATTGTTTCTTCCATTTACAATGACTTTGTGCATAATTAGCTAAGACCTCACTATTTGCGAGAGAGGGACATTCTATCAACGACCAATGAATTTGATGAGGAAATTAATGTTCATGTTATGAATTTGGTTCCAACTACTAGTAGAGAGTATTTGAGTGTTGATTCCATAGATAGCTCTAGAGATTACGTTCACGAGGAAAATCTGTTTTATCCTATAGAGTATTTGAATACTTTAAAAATCATTAATTTTCTATGCCACATGCTTACTCTTAGAAGGGGGGTTCCGATTATGCTGCTGAGAAATTTGAGCTAGATGAATGGTCTTTGTAATGGCACACGACTTATCATAAAGGACCTGGGCGATCGTGTTATTGAGATTGTTATAATAACCGGATCCCACGTTGGTGATACTATCTATATACCTAGAATTTTGTTGACATCAAAGCGGTCAAAGTCGTCGTTTGTGCTCCAATGTCATCAGTTTCCATTGTGTGTGTGAGTTATGCCATGACAATCAATAAAAGCTAGGGCCAGATACTCTCTTCGTTTGGTGTATATCTTAAAAAACATGTCTTCCCCATGACCAGTTGTATGTAGGAGGGTCTCGTGTTGCCTCGAAGGATTCCTTGAGAATCCTTATAATTAATGATGATGGTACCTGGGGATCTGAGAAAAAAAATGTTGTCTTCCCAAAGATCCTTCGATCTGCTGGGATGACATGGTGCTCGTGCATGGTGGTTCATATTTTGTGCCATGTATGATTAGGCTTTTGGTAATCTATGTGCTTCTTCTAATCAAGTTGTGCTTTTGTGTTCGTGTACAGAAATACGATTCCTTATATCTAAGGTCTTTTGTGTTGTACTTTATTGATGCGGTTCTTTTACATGATGATGATCTTCCTGTTATGCGTATCTATCATACTTTATACCTTGCAACAATTTTGCCTTCTCTTGTGATGTACTTTTGTTGTGGCCTTGTTGTAGATGTCGATCACTGCTTTGGTTGAACTTGTCCCAGTAACTGACGTCTCACGGTCCGTGTTTTTGTCTCGCCCATAAAACACACCGACTTGGTCCTACCGAACTCTGAGGTAGCTGAATTTTTACCCTTTCATGTTGTTTGATGATGATCCCAGAAAATAGTTATTTTGCCAGTTGTGGTCATGCCATTTGCTGATGCTTTGCCATTATGTCTTACCAGGGTAACCGCATATATGTTGAGATTATACTTGGGCATCTCCGGCCTGACCCGGTCGGCCCACCCAGGCCCGACCCCAAAATCCAAGGCCTAGGCCCGACGGGCTTGCCCGTGGACTGGGCTTGGGCCTGAGTTTTCAGCCCACTCGCAGGGCCGGGCCGGGCCGGGCTTGGGCTTGGCATATTTGGATTTTAAGGAAGAAGCCCGGCCCATGGCCCCAAGCTCGACGGGCTTTTCAGGGCCTGGGCCGGGCTTGGGCTTCAAAGTATGCCCGATGCTAGGGCCTGGGCTGGGCCTGGGCCTCAGTTTTCTGCCATGAGATTTGTAGGGCCCTGCCCAAGCCCGGCCCGACCCGGCCCATGGCTAGATATAGTTGAGATCTCTGAGAAGCAGGTGTCAAAGTTCATAGATAAAATCTCCAAAGGTTGTGTGAATGATATATGCCTATTCCTGGTGTTCCTAAATAAACAATATTTCAAGCCTATTGATTCAGCGAACATGGTCAGGTTTAATAGGTTCACCACTACTGAACCAACCGTTCAGACAAACATTGAGTTCTCAACTGCACTTATTTGCTCACTGAACTAGCCCACTTGCGTGCACCACTCGAGAGACCTCCTTTCTTTACACGTTTGTTCTTTCTGTTTTGGTTGCTTTGTTCTTTGTGTGACTGTAGCTGACATCTCTTCGCGTGGATTGTAGATGTGCTTGGCCTTATTGTTGGCGTGTCAGACGCCATGCAGTATCACAGTTCAAGCAAGGCGGACCTTCAGTGAAACGAATTGTCACCATTAGGGATCTCAGGTGTGCTATCGTGCTCTCTTAGGTGTCTGCATGAATCCCGCTGGCCTTAATTTCTATGGTGTTTGATAAAATATGTGCTTTGTCATGTACTCTATGAAATGGGTATTAGATAAATATTGTGCTCTAGGCCGAGCGTGTGATGGCATTTTGTGTGGAGGATGTCATCGCAATTGGTCAGACTGGACCGGTCTTTGCTTTGTTTGTTGGCACTCTGGTCAAAAACTATGAAGGTTTGGTCTTTATCGCCTTTGATGAGAAAATTCATGTGTGATTGGTCTTTACATGTTTTCTGTTGGAAATATGCCCTAGAGGCAATAATAAATTAGTTATTATCATATTTCCTTGTTCATGATAATCGTTTATTATCCATGCTATAATTTTATTGATCGGAGACTTAGATGCATGTGTGGATACATAGACAAAACCATGTCCCTAGTATGCCTCTAATAGACTAGCTTGTTGATCAAATATGGTTAAGGTTTCCTAGCCATGAACATGAGATGTCATTTGATAACGGGATCACATCATTAGGAGAATGGTGTGATGGACAAGACCCAAACTACAAACGTAGCATATGATCGTGTCAGTTTATTGCTACTGTTTTCTGCATGTCAAGTATATGTTCCTATGACCATGAGATCATGCAACTCACTGACACCGGAGGAGTGCCTTGTGTGTATCAAACGTCGCAACGTAACTGGGTGACTATAAATTAAAGGAACTCTACAGGTATCTCCGAGGGTGTCTGTTGAGTTGGCATGGATCAAGACCGGGATTTGTTACTCCGTGTGAAGGAGAGGTATCTCAGGGCCCACTCGGTAATACAACATCACAACAAGCCTTGCAAGCAATATGACTAAGTGTTAGTCACGGGATCTTGTATTACGGAATGAGTAAAGAGACTTGCTGGTAACGAGGTTGAACTAGGTATGGAGATACCGACGATCGAATCTCGGGCAAGTAACATACCGAAGAACAAAGGGAACATCTTATGAGATTTACTGAATCCTTGAGATAGAGGTTCGACAGATAAAGATCTTCGTAGAATATGTAGGAACCAATATGGGCATCCAGGTCCCGCTATTGGTTATTGACCGTAGAGGTGTCTCGGTCATGTCTACATAGTTCTCGAACCCGCAGGGTCTGCACACTTAAGGTTTGGTGACGTTTCGGTAGTATAGAGTTATGTATGGTGGTGACCAAAGGTTGTTCGGAGTCCCGGATGAGATCCCGGATGTCACGAGGAGCTCCAAAATGGTCTGGAGGTAAATATTGATATATAGGAAGTCCCATTTTGGTCGCCGGAAAAGTTTTGGGCTCATCGGTAATGTACCGGGAGTGCCGGTAGTGTACCGGGAGACCATCGGGAGGGGTATTTCGACCCAAGAGGCTTCATGGGTTGTGGGAGAATAAATACCAGCCTTTTGTGGGCTTGTGTAAGTCCCACACAATGCCCATGCAGTTAGGGAAGAAAATCCCAAAGATAAAAGGTGGAAAAAGGCAAAAAAGGAAGAGTCCTAATCCTACTAGGATTGGAGGAGGAGGAGGACTCTCCTCCCTAGCTTCGGCCGAAGCCTCCTAGTAGGATTTTCCCTTGCGCCAAGCATCCTCTCTTCCTCTTATATATACTAGAGGTTTTAGGGTTTTGGCATAGAATTTTTAGACACGTGCTGCCCGTTCCTCCAGTGCATCGTTTCTCCTCTAAATCGGATTTCTATAGTGCTTAGGCGAAGCCCTGCCGGAATTGCTCCACCACCATCACCGTAGCACCGTCACGCTTCCTGTGAACTCATCTACCTCTAGGCTCCCTCTTGCTGGATCAAGAAGGCGGAGATCGTCATCGAGCTGTACGTGTGCTGAACGCGGAGGTACCGTCCGTTCGGCGCTAGATCGGAAGGACCGTGATCAAGATCGCGAGACGGATCGTGATGAGTTCGCGGGATGGATCGTGATGAGTTCACGGGACGGATCGTGATTGGATCATGGGATGGATCGTGATGAGATCGCGGGACGCTTGATGATTTGGATCGCGAAGATGTTCGACTACACCAACCGCGTTTCTTAACGCTTCCCGCTTAGCGATCTACAAGGGTATGTAGATCTACTCTCCCTCTCGTAGATGCTCATCACCATGGATAGATCTTGCGTGTGCGTAGGATTTTTTTTGTTTCCCATGCGACGTTCCCTAACAGTGGTATCAGAGCTAGGTCTATGTGTATATGAGATCTCGAGTAGAACACAAAGAGTTTGTGGGCGTTAATGCTTAGATTGCTTCCTCCCTTGGTCGTGTTTTGGTTTAGTGGTATTGTGATATGAAGCGGCCTGGACCAACATTACTCATAAGGCTTACGAGAGACTGGTTCCCTCAACCGCAACTTGTTGCATAGATGGCTTGCGGGTGTCAGTTTCTCTAACTTTAGTTGGATCGGTTTCGACAAAGGCGGTCCTTGAGAAGGTTGAAAAGCAACTAGTATATCACCGTTGTGGTTTTTGTGTAGATGAAAATTGTTCTTGGTAGATACCCGTAGCAGCCACGTAAAACATGCAACAACAATTAGAGGACGTATAACTTGTTTTCGCAGGGAATGTTGTGATGTGATATGGCCAATTACATGATGTGATATATGTGATGTATGAGATGATCATGTGATGTATAGATTATCACGACTTGCATGTCGCTGAGTATGGCAACCGGCAGGAGCCATAGGGTTGTCTTTAATTATTATATGACCTACGTGTCAATCATTAAGCGCTATGTAATGCTTTACTTTATCGCTAAACAGTAGAAATAGTAGTAGAGGCATGTTGGGCGCGACAACCCCGATGGCGACACGTTGATGGAGATCAAGATGATGGAGATCATGGTGTCGTGCCGGTGACGATGGAGATCATGCCGGTGCTTTCAAGATGGAGATCAAAAGCACAAGTTCATGGCCATATCATGTCACTTATGATTTGCATGTGATGTTAATCCTTTTATGCACCTTGTTTTGCTTAGGACGACGGTAGCATTATAAGGTGATCCCTCACATAAATTTCAAGATGAATTGTGTTCTCCCCGAGTGTGCACTATTGCGAAAGTTCGTCGTGTTGAGACACCACGTGATGATCGGGTGTGATAGACTCTACGTTCACATACAACGGGTGCAAGCCAGTGTTGCACATGCAGAACACTCGGGTTAAACTTGACGAGCCTAGCATGTACAGACATGGCCTCGGAACACAAGAGACCGAAAGGTCGAACATGAGTCATATAGTAGATATGATCAACATGATGATGTTCACCATTGAAACCACCTCAACTCACGTGATGATCGGACTTGAGTTGGTGAATTTGGATCATGTATCACTTGAATGACCGGTGGGATGTCAATTTGAGTGGGAGTTCTTAAGTAATATGATTAATTGAACTCATTATCATGAACATAGTCAGTAGTGTCTTTGCAAATTGTGTTGTAGATTACTAGCTCACGTTGTAGCTCCCTTGAATTTTTATATGTTCCTAGAGAAATAGTGTTGAAAGATGATGGTAGCAATATTGCAGACTGGCTCCATGATCTGAGGATTGTCCTCATTGCTGCACAGAAGGCTTATGTCCTTAATGCACTGCTCGGTGCACCAACCCCTCTACCGTTGTTTGTAGATGTTGTGAACATCGGATAGGCACGTTCTGATAACTACTTGATAGTTTAGTGCGTCATGCATTACAGCTTAGAATTGAGGCTTCGAAACGTTTTGAACGTCACAGAACATATGAGATGTTCTAAGAGCTGAAATTAGGATCTCAGGCTCATGCCCGTGTTGCGAGATATGAGATCTCCAACAAGATTCTTTGTTTGTAATATGAAAGAGAATAGCTCAATCATTGAGCATGTGCTCAAATTGTCTGGGTGCTACAATCGCTTGAGTCGAGTGGGAGGTGATCTTCCAGATAAGATAGCGATTGATATAGTTCTCCAAGTCACTATCACTAAGCTACTAGAACTTGGTGATGAACTATAAAATGCCAGGGATAGAAATAATGATCCCTGAGCTGTTCGCGATGTTTGACACCACGAAGGTAGAAATCAAGAAGGAGCGTCAAGTGTTGATGGTTAGTCAAACCACTAGTTTCGAGAAGGGCAGGAGCAAGGAGGGAAAACTTCATGGATAGCAAGTCAGCTGTTGATCCAGTGAAGCAACCCAAAGTTGAACCCAAACCCAAGACTAAGTGCTTCGATTATGAGGAGAGCGGTCGCTGAAGTGAAACAACCCTAGATACTTGGTAGATAAGAAGGCTGGCAACGTCGACAGAAGTATATTTGATATACGTGTTATTTATGTGTACCTTGCTAGTACTCCTAGTAGCACTTGGGTATTGGATACCGGTTCTATTGCTAAATGTTAGTAACTCAAAACAAAAGCTACAGAATAAACGGAGCACTAGCTAAGGGTGAGGTGAAGATGTGTGTTGGAAATGTTTCCAAGGTTGATGTGATCAACATCGCACGCTCTCTTTACCTTTGGGATTAGTGACGAACCTAAATAAATGTTATTTGGTGTTTTCATTGAGCATGAATGTGATTAGATCGTGTTTATTGCAACATGGTTATTCATTTAAGTTAAAGAATAATGGTTATTCTGTTTACATGAATACTACCTTCAATGGTCATGCACCTAGTGAGAATGGTTCATTGAATCTTGATCGTAGTAATACACATGTTCATAACATTGATGCCAAAAGATACAAAGTTAATAATTATAGTACCACATACTAGTGGCACTGCCGCTAAATGTCATATTGGTATAAAGCGCATGAAGAAACTCCATGCTGATGGATCTTTGGACTCATTCAATTTCGAATCGGTTGAGACATGCGAACCATGCCTCTTGGGCAAGATTACTAAGGACCCCATTTCCAGATGGATGGAGTGGTCAAGTGATTTATTGGAAATGATACATGTTGATGTATGCAATCCAATGAGTCTTGTAGTGTGCGGTGGATATCGTTATTTTCTTACCTTCACTGATGATTTGAGTAGATATAGTGTATATTTACTTAATGAAACACAAGTCTGAATCGTTTGAAAGGTTCAAGCAAATTCAGAGTGAAGTTTAAGATCATCATGACAAGAAGATAAAAATGTCTACGATATGATCGTCGAGATGAATACCTGAGTTGCGAGTTTGGCATACAACTTTAGACAATGTGAAAATTGTTTCACAACTCACGCCACCTGGAACACCATAGTGTGATGGTGTGTCCGAACGTCATAGTTTGGCTCTATTGGATATGGTGCATGCTATGCTATCTCTTATCGTTTTGTTACTATAATTTTGAGGTTATGCATTAGAGACAACTACATTCACTTTAAATAGGGCACCATCTAAATCCGTTGAGATGACACCGTGTGAATTATGGTTTGATAGAAACCTAAGCTGTCATTTCTTAATGTTTGGGGCTGCGACGCTTGTGTGGAAATGTTTTCACCTAATGAGCTCGAACCCAAAGCGGACAAATGCATCTTCATAGAATACCCTAAGAAGAGTTGGGTGAACCTTCTATCTCAGATCCAAGCATAAAATGTTTGTTGCTAAAACTGGGTCCTTTCTCGAGAAAAAGTTTCTCTTGAAAGAATTGAGTGGGAGGAGGATAGAACTTGATGAGGTTATTGAACCTCTGTTTCAACCAGAGAGTAGCGCAGCGCAGGAAGTTGTTTCTGTGAAGCCTACGTTAGTTGAAGAGGAAGTTAATGATGATGATCACGAAGCTTTAGATCAAGTTACTATCGAACCTCATAGGTCGACAAGGACGTGTACTGCTCCTGAGTGGTGCGGCAACCCTGTCTTAGAGGTCAAGTTGTTGGACAACGATGAACCTACGAACTATGGAGAAGCGATGATGGGCCCGGAAACCAACAAATGGTTAGAGGCCATGAAATATGAGAAATGATCCATGTATGAAAACCAAGTATAGACTTTGGTGGACTTGCTCGTTGGACGGCAGGTCGTTAAGTGCAAATGGATCTTTGAAATGAAGACAAACGCTGATGGTAAATGTCACCATTTGTAAAGCTCGACTTGTTGCAAACAAGTTTACGACAAGTTCAAGGAGTTGACTGTGATGAGACTTTCTCACTCGTACCGATGCTAAAGTCTGTTGAAATTATGTTAGCAGTTGCTGCACTTTCAATTATGAAATTTGGCAGATGGATGTCAAAACATCGTTTCCTTAACGGTTTACTTGAGGAAAGGTTGTATGTGATACAACCAGAAGGTTTTGTCAGTCCTAAGGATGCTAAAAGGTGTGCAAGCTTCAGTGATCCTTTTATAGACTAAAGCAAGCATCTCGGAGTTGGTATGTACACTTTGATGAGGTGATCAAACTTTTTGAGTCTATACAAAGTTTATGAGAAACTTGTATTTGCAATAAAGTGAGTGGGAGCACCATAGAGTTTCTGATAAGTATATGCAGATGACATATTGCTATTCGGAAATAATCCGGAATTTCTGGAAAGCATAAACAGTTGTTTGAAAAGTGATTCTCAAAGGAAGACCTGAATAAAGCTACCTAATTGTTGAGCATCAAGATCTATAAAGATAGATCAAGATGTTTGATAAGACTTTCAATTCGTACATACCTTGACAAGATTTTGAAAGAGTTCAAAATGGATTAGTTAGAGAGAAGTGTTCTAGCCTGCTTTGTAAGGTGTGAAGTTGAGTGAGCCTCAAAGCTCGACCATGACAGAAGAAAGATAAAGGACGAATGTCGTCCCCTATGCCTTAGCCATAGGATCTGTATAGTATGCCATGCTGTGTACCGCACCTGTGTGTGCCTTGCCATGAGTCTGTCAAGGGGTACAAGAGTGATCTAATAGTGGATCACTGGACAGCGGTCAAGATTATCCTTAGTAACTAAAAGACTAAGGGGATGTTTCTCGATTATGGAGGTGATAAAGAGTTCGTCGTAAAGAGTTACGTCGATGCAAGATTTAACACCGATCTGGATGACCCGTAGTAGCAATCTGGATACATATAGTGGAGCAGCCATTTGGATTAGTACCAAGTGGAGTGTGGTAGCAGTGTTTACGGTTTGACATAGAGATTTGCAAAGTACACACAAATCTGAATGTCGCAGACCCTTTGAGTATAAGACCTCTCTCACATGCAAAGCATGATCGAGCCCCAGAACTCATTGGGTGTTAGATTCATAACAATGCGAATCACATGGTGATGTGAGTTAGATTATTGATTCTAGTGCAAGTGGGAGACTATTGGAAATATGCCCTAGATGCAATAATAAATTAGTTATTATCATATTTCCTTGTTCATGATAATCGTTAATTATCCATGCTATAATTGTATTGATCGGAGACTTAGATGCATGTGTGGATACATAGACAAAACCATGTCCCTAGTATGCCTCTAATAGACTAGCTCGTTGAACAAAAATGGTTAAGGTTTCCTAGCCATGGACATGAGATGTCATTTGATAACGGGATCACATCATTAGGAGAATGGTGTGATGGACAAGACCCAAACTACAAATGTAGCATATGATCGTGTTAGTTTATTGCTACTGTTTTCTGCATGTCAAGTATATGTTCCTATGACCATGAGATCATGCGACTCACTGACACCGGAGGAGTGCTTGTGTGTATCAAACGTCGCACTGTAACTGGCTGACTATAAAGGTACTCTACAGGTATCTCCGAGGGTGTCTGTTGAGTTGGCATGGAGCAAGACTGGGATTTGTTACTCCGTGTGACGGAGAGGTATCTCAGGGCCCACTCGGTAATACAACATCACAACAAGCCTTGCAAGCAATGTGACTAAGTGTTAGTCACGGGATCTTGTATTACGGAATGAGTAAAGAGACTTGCCGGTAACGAGGTTGAATTAGGTATGGAGATACCGACGATCGAATCTCGGGCAAACATACCAAAGAACAAAGGGAACATCTTACGAGATTTACTAAATCCTTGACATAGAGGTTCAAACGATAAATATCTTCATAGAATATGTAGGAACCAATATGGGCATCCAGGTCCCGCTATTGGTTATTGACCGTAGAGGTGTCTCGGTCATGTCTACATAATTCTCGAACCCGCAGGGTCTGCACACTTAAGGTTTGGTGACGTTTTGGTAGTATAGAGTCATGTATGGTGGTGAACGAAGGTTGTTTGGAGTCCTAGATGAGATCCCGGACGTCACGAGGAGCTCCGAAATGGTCCGGAGGTAAAGATTGATATATAGGAAGTCCCATTTTGGTCGCCGGAAAAGTTTCGGGCTAATCGGTAATGTACCGGGAGTGCCGGTAGTGTACCGGGAGACCATCGGGAGGGGTATTTCGACCCAAGAGGCTTCATGGGCTGTGGGAGAATAAATACCAGCCTTTTGTGGGCTTGTGGAAGTCCCACACAATGCCCATGCAGTTAGGGAAGAAAAGCCCAAAGATAAAAGGTGGAAAAAAGGCAAAAAAGGAAGAGTCCTAATCCTACTAGGATTGGAGGAGGAGGAGGACTCTCCTCCCTAGCTTCGGCCGAAGCCTCCTAGTAGGATTTTCCCTTGTGCCAAGCCTCCGCTCTTCCTCTTATATATACTAGAGGTTTTAGGGTTTTGGCATAGAATTTTTAGCCCCGTGCTGCCCGTTCCTCCAGTGCATAGTTTCTCCTCTAGATCGGATTTCTGTAGTGCTTAGACGAAGCCCTACCGGAATTGATCCACCACCATCACCACGGCGCCGTCACGCTTCCGGTGAGCTCATCTACCTCTCCACTCCCTCTTGCTGGATCAAGAAGGCGGAGATCGTTATCGAGCTGTATGTGTGCTGAACACGGAGGTGCCGTCCGTTCGGCGCTAGATCGGAAGGACCGTGATCAAGATCGCGAGATGGATCGTGATGAGTTCGCGGGACGGATCGTGGTTGGATCGCGGGACGGATCGTGATGAGATCGCGGGATGCTCGACGATTTGGATCACGAAGACGTTCGACTACACCAACCGCGTTTCTTAACGCTTCTCGCTTAGCGATCTACAAGGGTATGTAGATCCACTCTCCCCCTCTTGTAGATGCTCATCACCATGGATAGGTCTTGCATGTGCGTAGGAATTTTTTTTGTTTCCCATGCGACGTCCCCTAACATTTTCATCCTATATGTAGGTAGAAGGGGGGAGCTTAAGTGGAGCGTGCCGGTGGTACATTAATGATGACATTGCCGAGATAACAAATTTTCATGCAAGGTTCATTGACTTTGCCTAGACAAATATTTATAATGCATTGTTTCGACATTGCTTCCTGTGTGTTCTCACACATTCTTTTTGTTTTCTCATAATTACGGGCTCCAGGGCAAGTTCTCTCCTATAAAGAAGATAGTGTTACTAGGACAGACGATGGTTGAAATGGTTGCACATGTTGAGATAAAGACTAAGATGGTGGCTGAGATGTTGGGTTTAGACATCTACAACAACATAGTAAGTCTCTTCAATGAACTTATCTCATCTGACGAGGGGGCGAGGCTTCCATTGTTTTGGTGGTTGACCTTGCTATTTTGTCGTGCTGTGTGTTTGTAGGATACCCGTTTCTTCTCCTCAGTTACATTGGCTAGGCTCAATCCTAGACAACACTGATGGTTCATGTCTTGTGAGAAATTCCACAAGTCTCCCCGGCCATATGGGTGTGTCTACAAGTGCAATGATCTAAACTGCTCGTGCATCGATGCACTGCCAAGGTGTTGTTTCTTTCGAATGTCCATTTCAATCTTCACAGTCTTATTTTCATTGCCCTTACACATGTATATGCTTTTTCATAGGTATCACATCTCTTTTGTGGGGGGCGATGATACATGTGAGGCTAAGTTTGTCTTATTTGACAGAGGAGGCAAGGATATTGTTGGTAAATCTTTGATCACCCTGCTCCATGAAGTCCATTCTAACAGAATGCCTCTTAATGAGGTTGTTCAAATAGCCCATGGGACTGATGCCATTCCCCGGGAGTTGTCTATGTTGATTTGCCGAAAGTGCCGATTTGTGGTGTCTATCTATTCAAAGAGCTTCTTGCGTGAGGAAGATGAGACCTCTCTCTAGGTCAACTGGATTGATGTTCCAAAAGGTTTCTGTTCCATGGTTGAGTACCGCAGGGCTGATTCATCTAAACAGTCTAAGAGTGGCATGGGTTCATTGCCTCGTGATGCGATTGCTAACTCTCCTACCATGCTTGCCAACGAGTCCACCCTATCACTAATGATCACAGATCTCTAGTCTCTTGTCATGTCAAATGTATAATTCATATTATAGTGGATTGTTGTTTATCTATTCTTTTCCTCTATTACTTCTAACGATCTAACTTATTTGCCTCTGTTTGTATTCCTGCCAGGAGGCTCTTATTCCTAGAGTTCATCTTAGTCGTGGCCAAGCCTCTCCGGCATATGTCAACAAAGCATAAGTGATGCAAGCACACTAGAAATTAGCCTGGTCTAACTCCTTAGGAATACTGCCTTCCAAATTGTCAGGTTTGTGAATTGCAGTGCCGATGGAAAGCAAATGGCAAAGTGTAAGGGAATATTTCTATGGTAGTGGTTTTGGTGTTTGATGACAATGCATTTGCGGACTAATCGTGTGCATTAAGCCTTTCAGATATTTCATCATATGTCACAAGACGATTCTTGCCCCTCGGTGGACTAAAGAGAAGACAGTGTCTTTGCTGCATTTCATTTTCGATGGAATTGAGTCATAGGATAACCGTACTATTAAGAGGGGGTCCGCATCAAAAAGGTTTGGGTGGAATCAACATGTACACTTTCTTTTTGCACCCATGTTCCTTTCCACATCTTTGGAGTTCCGACGTTGCTTTTGCTCTAGTCTGGAAGGAATGAAGCATAAGTATCGCTCAAGGCGGTTGTACTACCTCTTATAGTTAGTATTACCGCTTCTAGCAGTCGTATTACTCCTTATAGGTAGTAGTACCGCTCCAGGCAGCGGTAGTACCGCTTATGGGTGGTAGTTCCACTTGCTAGTGTCGTGTGTGGTATCGCTGGGTTCGGAGTCATGGCTTTTTTGTGTCGGACTGTTTTTGGGCGGTAGTACAACACGGTAGTGCTGATTATGAGTGGTAGTACCGCTTTTTACTACCGTGCCACTTCCACCCTTCATTCTAGGACTGGGAATCTTAGCAAACCAGGGATGGTTGTAGGAAGCGGTACTACCTCTTATAAGCGGTAGTACCGCCCTCGTAAGCAGTAGTACCGCTCAGGTGGAACTGCCCTCGCTCCTACTACCTCACTGTGTCTGTGGGCTCTGCACTGTAACCCTAGTGGTAGTACCGATCCGGCAGCACTACCGCTGAAATCACATATGCTCCCCTGGTGGTTTTGATAATTCATGAAAACATAAATTGTCTCTTGGACTAATGCTTCCAGCTAGTTTATTTCAGATAAAGTCCATAGAGAGGAATGGCTGGAAAGGTGAAGAGAAGCCCCAAGGAAGGAGAAGAATATGATCGGACAAGCTTCAAGCTTGAAGACACTACATTGCATTTTGTGAGAGATCACATTTGAGTCCATAGGAAAGCCAATACTATTAACAGGGGATGAGCTATCCATGATGACCTGGTTTCTCAAGTGCTTAGAGTTAGCCACAAAAACCCTCAACAAATTCTCCCACAAATATTCTGTCTATACCCCGAACACTCAAATTTGGTGCCACCAAGTTTACCAAGTCGTCCCTACCGAGTTTCATCCCAGACAGATCCTATGCCAAACCCTAAGGTCTCGGTGACACCAAGTTTGATTTCGGTGAAACCGAAATCGGTGACCTACCTTCTGTTGTCCCATTTATAAGAATCGAAATTTCTGAGTTTTAGGAATCGGTGACACCGAGACTGGTAACTGCCTAGGCCAGCCAAACTCGGACCCATCGCGATTTATATATCAGTCTCACCGAAATGCCAAAAGTTGCCACATTTTGCACTAGTCGCTGCAACCGGGTTTTTGATTCGGTTTCATCGAGTTGGGCAATAATATTGTAATAGTTGTATTTTTGGAGATGCCTATATATACCCCTCCACCTACCTCTCACTCATAGAGGAAGCACTCGGAATAGACCAACACTTGCCCCATCCATTTTCTAAGAGACAACCACCTACTCATGTGTTGAGATCAATATCTTCCACTCCAACCACATGAATCTTGATTTCTAGCCTCTCCAAGTTGTTTTCCACCCAATCAATCTCTTCTACCAAGACTTTTTGAGAGAGTGATTGAGTGTTGAGGAGACTATCTTTTGAAGGACAAGAGCAAGGAGTTCATCATTCTTTCCACACATATTGCCTTCTTGAGAGTGGTGTCTCCTAGATTTGTTAGGTGTCGCTTGGGAGCCTCCGTCTTCACGTGGAGTTGAACCAAGAAGTTTGTACGGGCAAGGAGATCGCCTACTTCGTGAAGATCTACCCTGAGTGAGCTAGTCCTTCATGGACGTAAACCATGATGGAATAGACGAGGTTGCTACTTTGTTGAACCTTATGGGTGGAGCCCTCCGTGGACTCTCATGACCATTACCCTTCGTGTGTTGAAGTCTCCATCCCAATAGCACCACATTTCGCTTGCAAAGCACAAAATCAATTTGAAGTGAAGATCTAGAAAGTTCAGAGCGACAATGGATCAGAGTTCGAGAACATTAATGTGGATACTTTTCTTTACGAAGAAGGTATCTCACATGAGAGTTATCGGCTACGTACACACCTCAATAAAATGGAGTTGTTGAGAGGAAGAACCGAACTCCCATAGATATGGCTAGAATGATGTTGGATGAATACAAGATGCCAAGACAATTTTGGGAAGAAGCCGTGGAAACAACTTGTCGTGAAACAAACAAGCTTCTCGGTAAAGCAGTATATGAGCTACTCATCGGTAACAAACCCCAAGTTGGATACTTTCGGGTATTTGGATCAAAGTGCTACATTCCTGATAAGCATCATCATTCTAAATTTTCTCCTAAATATCATGAAGGTTTCCTACTCAGTTATGGATCAAACTCACACTTACCATGTCTACAACAACTTCACTCGAAAAGTTGAAGAGATGGTAGATGTGAAGTTTGATGAGTCTAATGGTTCATAAGTCGAACAATTGCCAAATCATGTAGGAGATAAGGAACCTTCGGAAGCCATTCAAGACTTGTGCATCAGTAAGATATGTCCCATATAGGTGAAGGAAAGCACTTCATCAACACAAGTGGAAGCTCCTACTTTGCGTCAAGGCGAACCACAAAATGACATGGAGGCCTCCATAAGCGGTACCCGACAAGATGAGAGGAGCAAGAAGTACATCAAGTTGATCCACCTCAACCTCCTTCACCACCACCACAAGGAAATGACACCTTCGACAACAACGAAGAAGAAGATGATGATGAGGAAGATCCACCATCCAACAAGCAAAAGCTACCACGAATTCGAGAAAGAGTGAACAAGAATCATCCCTTAGAGCAAATATTTGGCGACATACAAACCATGAGAATCACTCGCTCTAAAGATTGTTTAGCTAACTTTTGTAAGCATTACTCGTTTATCTCTAGTATTGATCCTATGAAGGTATAAGAAGCACTTGAGGACTCAGATTGGGTAAATGCCATGCATGAAGCTACACAACTTCGAGAGGAATGAAGTGTGGACACTAGTGGACAAGCCTAAGGACGAGCACAACATCACTGGAAAAAATGGGTGTTTCGGAGCAAGAAAGATGAAGATGGTCAAGTGGTACTCAACAAGGCACATCTCGTAGCACAAGGTTACACTCAAATCGAAGGTATGGACTAGGGTGAGACCTATGCCCCTGTTGCTAGACTTGAAGCCATTCGTATACTTCATGCTTATGCCAATCACCATGATATTGCTCTTTATGAAATGGATATCAAAAGTGCTTTTCTAAATGGTGAAATTGAGGACAAAGTTTATATCAAACAACCTCCTGGCTTTGCGAACCCTAAGAAACCTAATCATGTTTACAAACTTCAAAAATCTCTCTATGGTCTTAAGCAAGCCCCACGAGCTTGGTACAAATGCCTAAAAAAGTTTCTTCTTGAAAAGGGTTTTTAAATAGGTAAAATTGATGTAACCTTGTTCACTAAAAGATTGGAATATTAAATTTAGTGCCCCTGGTTCCTTAGTTGTGCTCGATTTTCCCCACGCTCCATACTTTTGCTCACTTTTCCCCTCTTCCTTAGCTGAAACTCTCACAAATGCTGATAGCAGACATTTGCCGTCTTGATCGTGCATTGACCGTCAATTGCTGACGAGTGGGGCTGAGTCTTCGTTTGACTGTTTCTTGCTAATGGGTGGGACCTCAAGGATACACGTATTGGGCAGCTTGTCCGAATCTAAAACATATCAAGATAGGACGCACCACACTGCGCCGCCCCGCCCCCTCCACCGGCGTCGTGCCGCGTCCATCTCCGTTGTTTCCTCCACCCTATACCCCTATTCCATTCGTCGGTGACGCCACGTCTCCACCAGATATAGCCCACCTCCCCATCTAGGATCACGTAGCGATGTTGAGTGAGGACGCCTAGAAGGCAGTCGACCGCGGAGAGGATTGGGTCAAATACGCGGCAGATAATTCATGGATTACACCTGGGTAAGCATCGTTTCCCCTTGAATTGATGTTCTAAGTCATATTATAGGTTGTATATGACTTCTGTTTGCTTGAATCGTTCGAATTTTTTCTCGATTTTACCCGGCCTAACTGAAGCCTTTATTCGAACAAAATAAGATTGATCCCGCGCTGGCTTTCCGGATAGCAATTAGAATGGAAGTGTGTTGTGTGGTACTAAACCGCATTTGATTTCATCATTTTTCTCTCCCAAAGTGATAGAAACCAGCATATATTTCAAAGTTTTGTGAGCTGAGCTCCGAAACACCTATCCCTGGAGCGATGTCGATGCTGTTCAACTGAATTACTTCAATAGTGACGAGCAAAGATTTCTCCCACTAACTCGCGACGATCATATGGCTTTGCTTTCTACTCGGAATGTTGGCTACCGATTCAGTAAACTCCAAATAAATGTGCTTCAACCATGCGTAGAACGATTGAAGGGGAAGGGAAAGGGAGTTCAGACATCATATGTCTCTGCTAATAGCCAGCACCCCGACACTCCTTATATAGTCGACAACAAGTAAAGCAAGTGGTTCATGGAGCCACAACATGCGTGCTGCCAATTCTATTGCCGATTCAGCTGCTGCTTCTCGTGTACTTTCTGCAATTGGTGTAGAGGAAGATGCAGAACCTGATGAGGAAGTGCCTAAAAATGATGACGAAGACAAGATGATGTATCCTGAACTGGTCGATGCAGCTAGCCAGCAAGCAGTGAAGACAAGATGATGAATATCTGGAGGATCCCATCAGCCGAGCTAGGTTTGATGAAACTGACGATGAAGAGAAGGAGGAGAAGATGGACGGCTTAATCCAGAATGAATAAGATGGTGACGACATGCCAACAATTGAGTGGAATAGGGAATCACCTGAGCTTATTGTAGGTACCATTTTCCAATCAATGGTGGACTATCGGAATGCAGTGACAACATGGTGCATTCTATCTGAAAACACCTATAAGATTAGGAGTAAGCCAAAAAGGTTCACAGTTTTTTGTCCATATGATAGGTGTAGGTGGAGGTTGCATGCATCTCGTATGATAAAGAGCAAATTGATTTAGGTAATCCAAATTCAGTTAGTAATATAGTTTCAGATCATTGAGTAATGTTTCTTAACTGTTTTTTACCCTTTTATTTTGTTTCAGATAAAGAAAAACCCACACAAGCATACCTGTCCACCTGGAGGGGGAGGGGGGAAGGCCAAAACCAAGCTAGCAAAAACTAGGTGGGTGGCAGATGCTATATTGGATTGGCTGAGAGAAGAACCTGGACTTGGTCCAACAACACTCCATGGAAAGCTTTTTGAGAAGTACAAGATAGAAATTCCTTACATGAGAATTTTCAATGCTAGGGAAAGGGCTCTTGACAGAATTAATGGTCAATGGAATGACAGTTTTTAGCCACTTTACACTTTGAAAGCTGAAGTGGAGATGGCTAGTCCAGGGAGTGTTCTAGAGATTGACAAGCATACAGTTCCATTCAAAATAAAAGGGAAGTCATTTGAGAAGGAGTGCTTCAGAAGGGCTTTTGTTTGTTTCAAGGCTTGCTGTCAGGGGTTTCTAGATGATTGCTAGATGGTTGCAGACCCTATTTGGCTATAGATGCCACACATTTGACTATAAGATGGACATGGCATCTAGTAGTAGCTTCTGCAGTTGATGGACACAACTGGCTATTCCCAGTTGCATTTGGTGTGGTGGAGGCAGAGTCTGAGGAAAGTTGGGTCTGGTTTCTGCAGCAGTTGCGCAACATTATAGGCACACCCCCAGGTTTAGCTATACACACAGATGCTTGCAAGGGTTTAGAGAGTGCAGTAGAAATTGTATTCCCTAGAGTGGAGCATAGGGAATGTATGCGACACCTTGCGTAGAATTTCAAAAGGAAGTTCAAAGGTAAAGTTTATGATGAGAACTTATGGCCAGCATCATACACATGCAGCAAAAGGAAGCATGAACACCATTTGAGAGTGTTGTATTCTCAAAATCCTCTTGTGAAGGAGTACATGGATGCACATCATGGCAAGGTGTGGTCAAGAAGCAAATTCAACGAAATATGCAAAGTAGATTATGTGACCAATGACCTTGCGGAATGCTTCAATGCAAAGTTCAAGTTAGTGAAAGGGCGCTTGTTGTGACAAGCATTTGACAAGATGAGGTAGATGATCATGATAAAGATGGCTCTTTGCAAAAGAATTGCAGAAACACAATATGTTGGTCATCAAATGCTCCCATCACTGATTAAGGCATTGCACTTGAAGGCAAGAGGACTGAAGATGAAATGTATTCGATCTAGTACATATGAGGGAGAGGTTACCTATACTGACAGTAAAAATAGGATATGGAGGTATCGTGTGAACCTAACTACTAGAGAATGTACTTGTAGGCAATGGCAGATCTGTGGGAAGCCATGCATACATGCCCTACATCTGATGACTATTATCGGGGGTGCAGATGGTTAAGTTGTTCAATATTGCTCTGAGTATTTCTCTGTTGCCAAATTTATGGCTGCTTATGCTCACAATGTGCCTGCACTCTTGGGAAAAGATCAATGGAACATAGTAGATCTAGGGTTCAAACTCCATGCTCCTGTATTGACTAGACCACCAGGAAGACCAAGGAAAAACAGGATTAGAGCAGGTGAGGAGGGTTGTCTACCAAAGAAGCGTGCTTGCAAAAAATGTGGAGTTCTAGGGCATATTGCTAGGCTTTGTACCAATCCAGTGGATGCATCATTTGGAGAGGAGGAAAGATGGACAACAGCCAATGCAATGGAGAATGCAGCAGCAATGGAGATTGAAGATGCAATGGAGAATGCAACAGCAATGGAGATTGAAGTTGCAGTGGAGAATGCAGTAGCAAATGAAGCAGTACCAGCACCTTGGTATGTGTTTGCATTTGTAGAATGCAGCTACCCTTTTGTTTGCATTTGTTCTCTTTTTTACCTATGACTTATAATTTTATTTACTAGCTCGAGGGAGAAAAGGCCTAGAGATGAAGAAACCGAAGATCTCGAAACCATGGCCTTTGATGGTTTTGAAGCTATAAGAGAGGAAGAGGAGGGGGTAATTGTTCCAGTTGTGCCTTTAAAGATTATTGAACACACAGATGAACGTCAAATGGTCGTCAAGTGCTCGGCAAGTGGAACTACCCCATCAGCACCTCCACGGCCAAAACCCCAAGTAAAGATCAAAAGGAACAAGAGTCTGAATGAAAAGAGCATCTCAACTAGGGAAACCAGGAGCAAGACGGTGAAGCCAGCTGCAAACACAACGAGCAAGTCGAAGATTTGAATTAAAATGTTTGTGTTGTCAATTTGACCAACTATGAAAACTTATCGATTGTAATAATGTTGCTTGTACTTTGGTATCTTATTTGAGTCAGAATTAAATTTCCATCAAAATTTGAATTTTAATCAACATTTGAATTTGAGCCAAAATTTGAATTCGAGCCAAAGTTGAAGTTGAACCAACATTGGAGGTTCATTGCTCTGTGCGATGTATTTGATCGAGCATTTGAAGTCCAATATTCATAGGTGAACAGTCCGAATGAGAAATGTGCTAGAAACGAGCTCAAAAGCTAGGGTAAACAACCCTATTTGTAATCAAGTTTTCTTGACCTTGTCTAAATGAGGCATATTTTTTATTAACACCTGTTCCATATATATAGGGTAAAAACAAAGTCTCACAATTTATTGAATAATATTCATATTACTATCTTTTTGAAAAAATATGCTTTTAATTCAAAACCATCAAATAACACATTTTAGATATGAAAATGAAAAAGTAAGTTCAGATCCTTCTTATTCACTCCAAAATGAAGGTTTGGTGATTTTTCTGATTTTTTTGATTTTTTTCAAATCCTAAACCGACTCTCCCTATTCTACGAAGTGTGAACATCTTCATACGTGATAGCTCATTTGTGTGAAGCTTTTTTCTCATGAAAATGACTTACACCAAGTTTATATTTTTTCCTCATAACCTTGTCACATATGACGACTATGTGCGCAAGAGTTCTAACATTTTGATTTTTTTTGAAATTTTTAAAAATATTTGAACTTGATTTCGACAGATCACTTCAATAAATGATTTTTCAAAAAACGTCCCTATATCGAGTTTATATTTTTTTATGGTAACTAGGTCTCATAAACGGATGAACTACGTTTTTTATATATTTTTGCGATTTTTTGTAATTTAGTTATGGTCATTTGAAATCTGGTCAAACCCTAATAACCCCGTTGACTGGCTCATAACCCCTCCAAACCCTAGCGTCGAACGTCCGCCGTCGGATCATACCATAGCACCAAACACCACCCGTCAAATGTGGGGGCAGGCATGCGCGATCCGTGTGACGCTGGTTCTGCATCCTGATTGGCTACTGCACTATCCTAAAAACTAAGAGGACTGGCCCACCCGTTGGAGCCACGTGGCCAGCGCTAACGGCCGCGCCCAAATGGCCATCACCGCCACTAGTTAAGCCCACTGGCCCTGCAGGTGCTGCTCGCATTCACCTCCCTTCTCTGTTTCTTTTCCGTATGGACCGCACCTGCCGCCGCCGTCCGCCACCGCCGTTGCCGCCATGGTTTCTTAGTCTGATGGGGTTCTGACTCCTCGTCGTCTGACGATGACTGTGTGACCCAGGTTAGTTTCTGCTCATGTGCATCTAGGGTTAGGGTTCTAGGTAAAAAGGGGAATTTCTGTTCCCAATAGAAATTAAAATCATTTTCATTATCTTTAGGCACCTCCGACCATGGAGTGTAGGGAATGGAGCGGCCTGGCTCTGAATCATCCTGTGCGTTGTGAGCATCGAGCCCCCTGTGAGAAGTTTGTGGTATTTCGATCCACTGATAGCGGCAGGAGGTTTCTAGGGTGTGCGAAAAGGTAAGCTAGCAGTGCAATTAGTTGTCAAAGTGTACATTATAGCTTATCTTTACATAAGTAAGCAATGCAGGCATTTTTTGCAATAGGTTCAATAGTTCCATTGTTTTCACTAAATGATTTCTGCATTGGTCTTAATGTTATTTCTTTTTTGCACACATTAATAGGATGGACCCAAGTGCAAGTATGTGCAATAGATTGACTCTAAGTGGCCAATCCCATTGAAGGAAGCTTTAGCTTCTATCTGGGATATGTATGACAAGGAGTTGACTAACAGGTTGAGACAGAATGTAGTAAATGCTGAAGAAGTCTTCAAGACAGTGCAAGATAAGAGGAAGATGTAAAATGTCCTGAGGTTCTTTAAAGTTGACTTTGCTAAAATGGTGCATGACAAGGAGGATGCAATTGCCCAGTTAGGCAATGCATAGATAGCTCTTAGTGACCTCAAGGAAGAGCTTGAGAAGAAGAATTTGGCTGACAAAGCAGACACTAACATCCATCAGGTGCTAAGGGCCAAAGCTGAGAAAGAGAGAGACCAAGAGAAGGTAGAGAAGGTGAAGCTGCTGCAGGAGATGGACCAGATGAAGAAGGAGAGGGACAATTTGTTGGAGGAGAGGGAGAAGTTGAAGCAAGAGAAAAGGAACCTAGAGCACACCATAGGTGACCTATTCAAAGAGAAGGAGGCCAGCAAGTGGAAGATCAGGAAGATCAAGGAAATAGTTGTTGAATGATTCAATGTTGTTGTAGTACTAGGTGCTATGTGTGGCACTATTAGTGTTGTTGTAGTACTATTTTCTATGTACTGAATTTGTGTTGGATTTAATTGTGTTGCTGGATAATGCTATTATTGTGCCAGATTTATGTTTGATGCAGTTTAGTGGTGGTTATCTGTTATTTTCGACAAAAGCAGTGGTTTTGGAGTAACCTTGCCACAAATGTGGTGGGTTTCAGCAATTTACTCCCATGAATGCAACTCTATTTAGTGCAACTCTGTTTATCTCAAATGCAACTCTGTCGATCTCTGAATGTATGCAGTTTAGTGTTATTTTTTGACACTTTCGGTTTCAACAGAAGACAACTACCAGTTTAGTGATATGATTATTTTGTTACCTAATAACCTCGAGTGTTGGATCATACCCTAGCTCGTCAGATGACAGTAAGCAGTACTTGTGCAGCACAAGGGATATACATCAAGTTCATCTCTTCTCTCTCGCACTTGCCAAACTTTTCTCCTCGAGGTCGTCAGTTCTGCTAGAAAAAAAACCTAGTTTAAGGGCCCAAAGAGAATCAAGCTGCAATAGGCCCACAAAGGATAAATGAGGCCCAGAAACAAGCGATGGCTCTTTTTTTTGCATTTGAACGATTGCTTTGTTCTTTTTTTTTCTGATTGTTTTTTCATTAATTTGATTGCCCAAGTTCTTCTATTTCGTTGAGGGTTTTTTGGCTTTCCTTTATGGGTCCCTTCATTTAGTTGATTTGATTTGTCTTCACCGTATGTGCTTTTTTTGCTTGCTCACAAGCTAGTATAAGCCGTGTACAATATGTTTTTATTTTTAGAAGGCATCTCGAAACACATCATTTTAGTTAGTTTGGTTAGTTTTGCTCACGTCAAATAGCCGTGTCTAAACTTGGGACGAAAAAAATACAAACATAACAAAGCATTAATATAACACACATAACTTAGATAGGGTAGCTAGGGCAACACACAAGTTCTTACATATAACACGACACCGATAGATAACCGTACATAGATAGGGTAGCTAGGGAAACACACACACAGAACTCACACTACAAATAGATAGGGTATCTAGGGCAACACCGACATGTCTTCATCGTCGTCTTCACCGCGCGCTGGCTTCACCGTCGTCTTCGTCGCCGCTCTTCACTGCTCCTCCTCAAGGCCATTCTCGCCGACGTAGTACGGGAGGCTATGCATGCGGTTGCGAGTGGGGAAGATGCTCTTGAAGTCGGTGAAGATGTTGTAGGTGGTGAATGTGATGAACTCACACCCACACCAAAACACCTTGCCGAGTAGGTAGTCGGCATCGAACCTGATGGTGAAGTGGGCGACGAGCCCTACCCGTGGAGTGCTGATATGGGGATGCTGTTCCACGAGTTGGAACATGGACGGCGAGCCCTCCGGGCGATGGTTGAAGCCCGCACGAAGGAACCACTCCGCAAACTCAGTATTACCCCTCCAACGTGAGAACGCCCACACGCGAAGCGATTCCTCGACGACGACGTGGGCGGGGTACAACATCTCCGGCACAGTGGGCGGCACATGGAATGTCGGCCCGGTGTACTGCATCGTGCTTGTGTTGTTGCGTGTTTGCTTTGGCTTTTGGGGAAGAAGAGAAGGGGGAGGCGCAGATGGATGTGTACAAGAAGAGGCAACGAAGGGTGGTTTAAATAGCCCAGGGAGACGAAGAGGGTGCACACAGAAACGACATCGATCGTGACTTAGTGCGTGCGTGAACCGATGCGATCATGCATCAATGCATGAACATGAATCGATGCGACCGTGCAGCCTCGCCCTTTTGCCACCACGTACGTCTGCATGCTCTGCGTGCTCTACGTGAACCGATGCGATCGTGCATCAATGCGTTTATGTATGCCTGCGACACATGAAATGACGCAATGCCTGCGGGCTGCGGAGTGACTGAATCGAGTGGCAAGCATGTGGTAGGGATTGATGCGTGTGTGTCGGCGTGTATGCATGCGAGTAGGTCAATGCATAGGTGAATAGATGCGTGCGTGGCGGTGTTCGCATGCATAGCAGGCTGCATTGATGCCAAAGCCAGGCATGCATAAAAGGCTGATCCAGTGCAACGTCCTCGATAGCAGGCTTCTTTATTTTATTACCAACAAATTAACGGGCCCGTCCTATGAACACAAACATGGCCCAACTAGCGAAGCCACAACGACAGTCGACAGAGTCCATCGTGGCCCCACTAGTCAGAACTACTCAGAGTTAACGGTTAAGACGACAAACGTCTGCTATGAACATTTGTGGGAGTTTCAACTAAGGGAGTGGGGAAAAGTGAGAAAAAGTTTGGAGCGTGGGGAAAACTGAGCACAACTAAGGAATGGGGGGGGCACAAGAGTAATAATCCGTAAAAGATTTAGTGGTGAATTATTTGTGCACCATATTTATGTGGATGATATTATCTTTGGATATACTAACCCACACTTTAGTGAGAAATTTGGAAGGTTGATGTCCAAGAAATATGAGATGTCTATGATGTGTGAGCTGAATTTTTTCTGTGGTTTGCAAATCAAGCAAACGAGAGAAGGAACATTTATCTCTCAAACCAAGTATACCAAGGAATTGATCAAGAAGTCCAACATGCAAGAGTGTAAAGGTATGAAAACTCCTATGTCTACTAGTGGACATGTTGACCTCACTAAGGAGGACAAACCGGTGATCAAAAGGTTTATCGATCAATGATCGGTTCATTGCTATATCTATGTGCCTCCTGTCTATATATCATGCTTAGTATATGAATGTATGATATATATCAAGCTGCTCCTAAAGAGTGTCATCTTAAGGCCATGAATAGAATTGTGAGATACTTTATACATAGACCAAACTTTGGCGTTTGGTATCACAAGGGATCTTCTTTTAACCTTGTTGGCTATTCCGACTCGGATTATGCCGGAGATAAGGTTGATAGAAAATCCACCTCGGTTACCTGTCAATACATTGCCACTGTATCATGTTGTGCGCAATTGCTATGGATGAGTCAAACTCTTAAGGATTATGGGGAACATGTGAAACATGTTCCAGTGTTGTGTGACAATGAGAGTTCTATAAGATTGCTCATAATCCCGTGCAACATTCTCGAACTAAACATATTCAAGTTCGTCATCATTTTATTCATGATCATGTTGCCAAAGGAGATATCAATATCAAGCATGTTCGTACTAACAAACAATTGGACGACATCTTTACTAAGCCACTTGATGAGAAAGTTTTTTGCCACTTAAGGAGTGAGTTGAACATCATTGATGCTTCAAACTTGAGCTATACTCACTCGAGTGCATGCAAAGGCATATTATTAGTTGACTATTCGTTGATACCATTGTCATGATGATTCTTCATATCTTGGAAATCTATGCTCCCTTGTATTGCATCTAATCTTTTTAGTTAATTGGATGAACTACATTCCCCAAGATTGCCACCAACTCACATCAAAAGCAATCTTGACATGACCAAGTATCAACAACCATTCTTTGTGATGTAGGAATAAGACACCACAAACCATATCCTTGACAACTATTCGTTGAACAATTTCACTCTTGTCATTTGGATATACCATGTTATTCCTTGCATGACTAACCCATGCAGGTGAGAAATTAACCAAAACAATCAAGGATTGCTCCCAACTCAAGACGATCTTCATCAACTTTGAGCATCCACAACAAGTCCGCCTATAGGCCACGTCATCCACATCATTCAAAGGTATGTAATCATATCCTTGCAAAGATTTACTCCAAGACATGGGATAAAGCAATTCTAAGTGATATGAAAACATCAAAATGCTTAAACGAAAAATGGCAACCCCATTTTGAGCTTAATGATGAGTATGACCTATGATCCAGTATTCTTACTTGGCTCCTAGGTTAACATACTCTAATATAAGTGACCTAGTCTCCGACCATCATCTAGATGTAATATCTTACATGTGGTTCATCTTTTAATTACATGCTTTCTTGGAACCATTCAATCTCCATCCAGATGAGAAAATTCCTCACAAATCTTTTTAAAAATTCCTTGCAAATCTTTTTGAAAATTCTTTGCAAATCTTTTTGAAAATTCCTTGCAAATCTTTGAGAAAATTCTTTGCAAATCTTTAAGAAAATTCATTGCAAATCTTTGAGAACATTCCTTGCAAGTCTATTGAAAACTTTTCATTGTCAATATCACCAAGAATGATTTTTCCAAGTTTCTTTTTGCAACTTAGTCCCTACTGATGTCTACTACGCAACTATATTCTTGTAGACTCATGTTGGGCCTCCAAGCGCAGAGTTTTGTAGGACAGTAGCAATTTTCCCTCAAGTGGATGACCTAAGGTTTATCAATCCATGGGAGGTGTAGGATGAATATGGTCTCTGTCGAACAACCCTACAATCAAATACAAGAAATCTCTTGTGTCCCCAACACACCCAATACAATGGAAAATTGTAAAGGTGCACTAGTTCGGCGAAGAGATGGTGATACAAGTGTAATATGGATGATGGATATAGGTTTTTGTAATCTGAAAATATAAAATAGCAAGGTAGCAAGTGTAAAACAAAGAGCAAAACGGTGTATAAATGCTTGGAAATAAGGCCTAGGGTTCATACTTTCGCTAGTGCAATCTCCCAACAATGCTAACATAGTTGAATCATATGATCATCCCTCAACAGAAACAAAGAATCACTCCAAAGTTCCTATCTAGTGAAGAACAATAAGATGAAATTGGTGTAGGTAGTAGAACCAGCTCAAAGTTATTCTTTCCGATCAATCTATTGGGCTATTCGTATAAGTGTCACAAACAACCCTAGAGTTCCTACTAGAATAACACTAATGGTACATATCAATCAACCCTACTATCACCTAGATACTCCAATGTCACCTCAAGTATCTGTGGATAAATTATGCGACATGCATCAAACAATTTCAGATCTATCATATTCAATCCAACACAAAGAACTTCAAGGAGCAGCCCAAGATTTCTATCGGAGAACGTGGTACGAAAACGTGCAATGAACCCCTACGCATAGATCCCCAAGGTCACCGGAATCCACAAGTTGATGCCTCAACATATATCAAGTGGATCAATAGAATACCCCAATGTCACTATGGGTATCCACACAAGACATACATCAGGTGTTCTCAAACCATAATATTCAATCCAACATAATGAGATCTCAAAGGGAAATATTCAATTCATCACAACAAGGTAGCAAGGTAATAACATCATATGATCCAACTATATTAACAAAACCCGTGATACATAAAGATCGTACCATCTCAAGAACACGAGAGAGAGAGAGAGATAGAACACATAGCTACTGGTACAAACCATCAGCCCCGAGGGTGGACTACTCCCTCCTCGTCATGGCCTCCGCCGGGATGATGAAGATGGCCACCGGAGATGATTTACCCTCTCCGGCAGGGTACTGCAATGCCTCCCGATTGGTTTTTTGTCGATACAGAAAGTTGTAGCAATGCAACAAGGAGTCTTTGTTTATTTCTGGGGTTTCTGGATTTATAGGATTTTTGAGCATTGGAATCACGCGCAACAGAGCCATGAGCGGCCCACCACATATCCGGCCGCCCCCTAGTGGGGCACATGGCTTGTGGCCCAATGGTGGCCCCTCTCCGATGGTTCTTAGCTCCAATGTGGCGTATTTCCTCCAAAAAAAATCTCAAAAAAGTTTCGGGCGATTCCGATAACTTTCGTTTTTCTGCACAAAAAACAACACCACGGCAATTCTGCTAAGAACAACGCCAGTCCGGTTTAGTTCTAAATAAATCATATAAAGTGCACCAAAACCATATAAAAGTATTGTAAACATAGGTGAATATGTCATGAATACTTCATAAATTATCGATACGTTGGGGACGTATCAGCATCCTCAAGCTTAATTCCTGCTCGTCCTCGAGTAGGTAAATGATAAAAGAAATAATTTATGAAGTACCAATGCTAGCTTAGTGAATAGTTTTGATCATTGATAATTTCAGGCACCTTTATAGCATCATAACCAGCAAGTTTTTCTCATAAAAATCATCATGATAGAGTAGCAATCAATTCACATGTCATGGTTCAAACAATGCTTTCTGTTGAAACTTAACAATCTATGTTCTTGGACACCAAACAATTTCAATACATCATCAAGTCTATGTAAGATCTCCACATACTCAATTATCATATAGTACTTTATGATTGCTAATACTTAAGGCATATTTTTAAAACAAACAATATCCAATGAACACATAGAAAGATAGGGGCTTAATGTTTCGCGTCCGAACATACTTATCATGAAGATAATTGCCAACAATAATGGATCAAATATATTTGAGTGGATATATATGTTTGGATCTTTCCCAACCACATGATGCTTGCCAACTAATAGATTGAGGTAGGAATAAGAAGTTGACTCAACATGAAAGTAAGTAACATGAAAGTAAATAGATTGTCCCTCCGCAGAAGGAAGCATGGATTTTTAAAGGTGCTAGAGCTCATTGTTTAAAACAAAGATGAATATGTGATTTTGAGTGGTGTGCTTTTCCTGTCGACGTCACAATAGAGTTTTCAATATCTTCCATGCTAATAAAATTATTGGCGGTTCCCAAATGGAATTGAAATTTTACTCCCCCCTCCACCATACAAACACATTCCATGGATGGCCGAATCCACGGTTGCCCTACAAACAATCAAATTTCTAGGGGGAGTTTTTTATTTAATTTTGTGTTATGCAGGACTGGGAGTCCTGTTTACCAGCCTCTCTCATGCAATGACAAGTGAATAAACACTTATCTTGAGAATACTTCGCTTAGCATGGAAGATAATGATTGCCCAACTCCATAAGCTGTAAGAGCACACAAAAAAGATGTATATTTGAATGTTTAGAGATGGCACATGCAAATTTACTTGGAATGACAGTGAAATACCATATATAGGTAGGTATGGTGGAATCTAATGGAAGAAACTTGGCTCAAGGATTTGGATGCACAAGTAGTATCTCTACTTAGTACAAAGTTTTGGCTAGCAAAAGGTTCTAAACAAGCACCACATGTTGGAGGATCCATAACAATATAACTTCTATGCAAATATACACAAACATAACCATTACGTTGTCTTTCTTGTCCAACTTCAACTATTTGATCAAGTTTGAAAATAATTTATGGGTATTCACAATCATAAAAGATGTCCAAGATAATATATTTATATGTGAAACTTCTCTTTCTTATACTAATCATTCATGAATTGCTTGTATATCCAATTTAATGATTGTCAAACTTCAATAAATTTTACTTTAAAAATCAGATGTGAAGCTACTACTAAGAACAAAGCACATTGATAATTTCAGATTTATGATATTCAAGTCATTCACAATTTACGCTCCAGATATAAGTGAAGCACAAGAGTAAACATCAAACTACTCTCAAAAGATATAAGTGAAGATCAATGAGTAGTCAAACAATTAAGTAGCTATGTGAGGGCTCTCTCTCTCAGTAAATAATTTAAGATCTGAGTATTTTATTTAAATAGAAATCAAGAGAAAAATAACACTCAATAATAGCACAAACCATGTGGAAAAATAAAAATTTAGGCTCAACATACGTTAACCGATAATTGTTGATGAAGAGAGGTGGGATGCGTAGTATCCCCAAGCTTAGATGCTTGAGAATTCTTGAAATATTTACTTGGGGTGCCTTGGGAATCCCCAAGCTTGATATTTTGTATCTTGTTGAATCCTCTTGTATCCCGGTTCACATATTCTCAGAAACTTCATCCACACAAAACTCGAAAAGAACGTGTGAGATAGGTTAATAAATCCACACTTACTTGTGAGATAGGTTAGTACACATAAGAATAAATCCACACTTAATGTACTGACAAGACAAGTTACAAAGTAATTTTAAAACATAATATACTGTTTACTATCATATCCACAATTTATATCTACCAATATAGGCTATGGAAACTATAGGATAAGTAGATAACAAAACTATGACAACAATGTGTCCAAGCAGAACATTCTGTTGCAATTTATGAAAAAAGTGTACTTATGTACATAAAAAAATTATGAAAATTTATGAAGTGATAAGTAATTTATATAAAAACACTTTGTAAAAATTTTAGAAACTTTCCACGTTCCAGTAATATATGAAAATTCAAACACTACAGAAAAAGTTTCTGTTTTTACACAGCACATCAAACATGCAATTCAAGCATCCTAAACGCAATTCTTGGAACTATTTATTGAAACACAAGATTATAAGTAACACCTAACAGAGATTTTTTTTTAAATGACACTCCACGCAAAACTCATATTATGCGACGAATAAAAATATAGCTCCAAGTAAGATATACCGATAGTGTTGAAGATGAAAGAGGGGATGCCTTCCGGGGCATCCCCAAGCTTAGACGCTTGCGTCTTCCTTGGATATTACCTTGGGGGTGCCTTGGGCATCCCCAATCTTAGGTTCTTGTCACTCCTTATTCCCCTCATATTGGTGTCTCACCCAAAACTTGAAAACTTCAATCACACAAAACTTAACGGAACTTTGTGAGAAGGGTTAGTGTAATAAAGATAGATCATTCACTTAGGTACTGTCAATACAAGATTCATAATTTTTATAACATAATACCTACTGTATTACATCATTCCCACAATTTATATCACCGAATATAAGCTGCGGGAACACTAAAACAAGCAAACTATGCATGCAAAACATACTGTCAAAAATAGAACATTCTGTAAAGATCTGAATGATCACCATACTTCCCTGACTCTAAAAATTCTTAAAAATTAGGAAAACTCAAGTAATTTGAAGATAAATGTTGTGTAAAAATTTCCGAATTTTTGGACGCTCCAGTAAAATCAAATAATGCATATACTAGACGCAAAACTTTCTCTTTTTACAGAGAATCAAACAAGCAAGTATCCACACTATCCCAAAGGCTTTACTTGACACTTTATTGAAATAAAAGACACAAAACATTATTACTACAGTATATTAATCATGTGATCACATAAAAAAATAAGTTAAAAGTGTTGGGTTGTCTCCAACAAGCGCTTTTCTTTAATGCCTTTTAGCTAGGCATGATGATTTCAATGATGCTCGTATAGGAATAATAATTGAAACACGTAAAAGAGCATCATGAATCTCATGACAAGCACATTTAAGTCTAACCCACTTCCTATGCATTGGGATTTTGTAATCAAACAATTTATGGGAGTGAGAATCAACTAACATAGGAAAGCAAAACAAGCATAACTTCAAAACCTTGAACACATAGGGAGGAAACTTGATATTATTGCAATTCCTACAAGCATATGTTCATCCCTCATAATAATCTTCAGTAGCATCATGAAGGAATTTATAAATATAACTATCACGTACATTAGTCTTTCATGATCTACAAGCATAATTTTTTTATTACTCTCCACATAAGAAAACTTCTTCTCATTCATAGTAGTGGGAGCAAACTCAACAAAATAACTATCATGTGACACTTTATTGACATAACCACATCGAATATTAAAATCATGATAATAGGTTTCATGGTTGTCATTACTCTTTATAGCGTACATGTCATCACAATAATCATCATATATAGTAGGCATGCTATCATCATAATAGTTTTGCTCATCAAAACTTGGGGGACAAAAAATATCATCTTCATCAAACATAGCACCCCCAAGCTTGTGGCTTTGCATAACATTAGCATCATGAATATTCATAGAATTCATACTAAGAATATTGAAATCATGCTCATCATTCAAGGATTTAGCACCAAACATTTTAATAACTTCTTCTTCTAACACTTGAGCAAGATTTTCCTTTCCATCATTTTCACAAAAGACATTAAAAAGATGAAGCATATGAGGCAACTTCAATTCCATTTTTTAGTTTTCTTTTATAAAACCAAACTAGTGAAAAACAAGAAACTAAAAGATTTGATCGCAAGATCTAAATATATACCTTCAAGCACTCATCTCCCAGGCAACGGCGCCAGAAAAGAGATTGATGTCTACTACACAACCTTCTTCTTGTAGACTTATGTTGGGCCTCCAAGCGCAGAGTTTTGTAGGACAGTGGCAATTTTCCCTCAAGTGGATGACCTAAGGTTTATCAATTTGTGCAAGGTGTAGGATGAAGATAGTCTCTCTCAAACAACCCTGCAACCAAGTAACAAAGAGTCTCTTGTGTCCCCAACACACCCAATACAATGTAAATTGTATAGGTGCACTAGTTCGGCGAAGAGATAGTGATACAAGTGTAATATGGATGGTAGATATAGGTTTTTGTAATCTGAAAATATAAAAACAGCAAGGTAAAAAATAGTAAACAGCGAGCAAAACATGGTATAAATGCTTGGAACCAAGGCCTAGGGTCCATACTTTCACTAGTGCAATTTCTCTAAACATTACTGACATAGTTGAATCATATGTAAATACCTCTCGTGCGACAAAGAGTTCACTCCAGAGTCATAAATAGTGGAGAACTAGCGAAGAAATTATTGTAGGGTACGAAACCACCTCAAAGTTATCCTTTTCGATAAATCTTATGAGCTATCCCTATAAGTGTCACGAACAACCCTAGAGTTTGTACTAAAATAACTCAACCAAAACCCTAATGTCACATAGATACTCCAATGTCACTACAAGTACCCATGGGCTTGATTATACGATATGCATCACACAATTTCAGATTCGTCATGTTCAATACAACACAAAGAACTTCAAAGAGTGCCCCAAAGTTTCTACAGGAGATTCAAGACGAAAACATGTGCCAACCCCTATGCATAGATTCCCAAGGTCACGAAACCTGCAAGTTGATCACCAAAACATACATCAAGTGGATCAACAGAACATCCCATTGTCACCACGGATATCCTATCGCAAGACATACATCAAGTGTTCTCAAATTCTTAAAGACTTAATATGATAAGAAAACTTCAAAGGAAAAACTCAATTCATCACAACAAGATAGAGAGGGGAAAACTCCATATGATTCATCTATATCAATAAAGCTCGCAATATATCAAGACCGTGTCATCTCAAGAACACGAGAGAGATCGATCAACCACATATCTACTGGTACATACCCTTAGCTCCGAGGGTGAACTACTCCCTCCTCGTCATGGAGACCGTCGGGATGATGAAGATGGCGTCAGGTGATGGTTTCTCCCCCTCCGATAGGGTGTCGAAACGAGCTCCCAATTGGTTTTTCGTGGCTCTGGAGGCATGCGACAACGTCCGACAAGGTGCCTGAACGGGCTCCTGATTGGTTTTTCGTAGCTCCGGAGGCATGCGGCGGCGGAACTCCCAATCTAGGTTTCCTTTCAGAGGTTTCTATATTTATAGGAGTTTTTGGCGTTGATCTCACGACAAGGGGTGTCACGAGGTGGTGGCAAGCCTGCTAGGCGCGGCCAGGGGGGTGGCCGCTCCTGGTAGGCTTGCCGCCTCCTCATGGCTCTTTTGGCCCAGCTCCAATGCTTCGGGGTCTCTTTTGGTCCACAAAAAATCATACTAAATTTTCAGTCCATTCCGAAAACTTTTATTTCTGCACAAAAAACGACACCACAGTAGTTCTGCTAAAAATAGCGTCAGTCTGGGTTAGTTCTAATAAAATCATACCAAAATCATATAGAATTATTTTCAACTTGGCATGAATACTTCATAAATTATAGATACGTTGGATACGTATCACTCATCATCGCCCCGGATCATCGCCAACCTACTCTTCGTTGACACCAACCGTAAGCAAGGACGGTAACCGCGATGACACTCTTGACTTATACCCTTGTCATTGCATTGTTGCCCGAGCCTATTTGTGTTACTAGCCTATCGAGACTAGCCATTGAGTATTGCCGGGCTACGCCACTTGTGCACTTTAGTGATACATACTCCACATAGCTACAAATAGCGTGCATATATCATTGTATCTCCTTTTATGTTACAATAGTACCCAAATACATCATTGCTATCTTGGTGTGGACGTTTCGCATAGTGATAATTCCAAATATCATCCTCCAAAGGAAAAGCAAAGCAAAGATTTAAGCAAAACCAAAAAGAGCAATAGCAGCGCAAACGTGCATATCATATTCGATCATTTGAGCGAGAGATTTTGTGCCAAACACATAAATAGGAAAAGTTGGGTATAGGAAGACGTCTAGTTTTGCTTCGTATATGTGTGCACAAGTCTGTATCGTGCCCATTCGTGCAATCGTGCTAGCGTGTATCCACTATTGCGCACGTTGAGCTTACCATGGCTTCCACATTTGCGCTCATTTTTTGGGTGTTACAATCCCACTTTCGTATAAGTGTATGTTTCCATGATTCCTCATTGCTAGAAATCTACCTCGTCTCATTTACGAATTTGCAGATCTATTTCAACTTGATTGAATCTTATTCGAATTACTTGAATTTTCTGCCACCATCCTAACCAAGCTACTCCATAAGCATTACTTGTGTAGGTGTGTGAGGGACAATCTTCAGTACCAATTCTACTACTTTCATGCTTGCACATTGAGAGTACTTGATTCACTCTCAACCTTTGGAACGGTAATTGGTATTGTCTTCTCACTCTTCCACTAATATCTTGTTAAGTGCTATGGATAGGAACGTCATGTTGAACCCATCATTCGAGGAGCACGAAACAACGCGACCACCCACGTCACCAAGTTGCACTTCTTTGGCGCAAACAAGGCAATTACTCAAGCTCAACATGCCTTGAATGACTGCATAGAGAACCTCGCCACCGACTTGCGTGAATCCGAGGCATGCATGCAGGACTACCTCGACACCAAGCTATCAAGCCAAATGGAGGAATTTCAATTCTTGATGGTCAACAGAGATCCCTCTACTTCGACTACATCAAGACGGCGCTCAAGCCGACAATCATCAGAGTACTCCTCCGAAGCAAGTCCTCCGCGAGCACGTGTGCACCACCAAGACGAACGCTCCTGTCAAAGCTCCCCTCAAGGCCGACAACGTCAAGCTACCAAAAATCCATTCCATGGCAATGGATTGCAAGACCGCGTCCGCACCCGAGACCGTCATCGTCAACAAGATCAAGATGCTTGGGAGTAAGAACAACGCCGCCAAGAAGAAGAAGAACATCGTCGCCATGAACAATCGCTTCAAGCTAGTCGAGCCTTGGACGAAGCTACTCATGCTTTGGAGGAGCGCAACCGTCAAGCTCACCGCGAACAAGAAGAACTCCAACGAGAACAGCAAGAAGAGGCCGCTCGCCAAGAGGAACATCAAAAACGACAAGAAGAAGCCGCTCTCCAAGAGGAGCAACAAGAATGGCGAAACCGCGCATGAGGACCTCGTCAACGGCCTCAAGCACATCACGACGAGCATAATGATGACGATGCCCCAAGGCAACCAAAACGTCAACTCGACAACAACATTGACGCACCTAATCTTCATCAAGGGCATCGCCAAAACAACTACAATGCTGAACAACACTTAGGCATGCACAAGTTCACCATGCCTAAGTTCTCCGAAAGAAACAATCCCAAAGACTACCTTTCATGGGCACTCAGAGTTGACAAGATATTCCGTTTGCACAACTTTGAGGAAGAGAAGAAGATTTCTGTGGCATTTGTTGAGTTCGAAGACTATGTTCTCATTTGGTGGGAACAAGTGGTTGAGCCAAGAACAGAAAAAGGTGAACCTCCTATCACCACTTGGGCTCAAATGAAGGATCTCATGAGAGCTTGCTTTGTGCCTACACACTACAACTGGGACCTCTTCAAGAAACTCCAACTACTCAAGCAAGGCACAAAGTCTGTGTAAGAGTACTACAAAGAGATGGAAATAACCATTATAAGAGCCAATGTCAAGGAAGACGATGAGAAAACAATGGCATACTTCTTGAATGGCCTCAATTACCAAGTCAAGAAAATTGCCGATTTTCAACCATACTCCAACTTGCTCAAGCTAGTGCACCAAGCCACCAAGGCGGAACGTGAAGAGAAAGAGGACTACAAGTACTCCAAGACCTCCTACAAGACCTACGGTGCAAGTACTCAAGTTTCTCCAACCACGACACGTTCTTCGACAAGAACCTCCACGACAAAAGATGACAAGTCAAGCTACAAGGACAAACCGTCTTCATCAACCCGCACCGCTACTACAAGCAAACCAAGATCCACATCCTCTACTTCAACACCGGATGACACGAAAACAAGATCCATCAAGTTTTTCACGTGCCAAGGCTACGGCCACAAGTCTTTCGGGTGTCCCACAAGGCGGACCATGATCCTTCAATATGACGGCACCTATGACTCCATGAGTGAAGATGAGATGGAAGCTTTGGAACAAGTGGCCATGCACCGACAAGTCAATGACGATGAGGATTCTCAAATCTTTTGTGACAACAATCTGAGCCCCGCTCTCATTGTCTCAAAGGTTTTGACACTACAACAACAACAAGACGAGGACCAACGTTGCCACATCTTCCACACCAAGGCCGGTATCCAAGGAAAATCCGTCAAGGTCATCATCGATGGAGGAAGTTGCCACGACTTGGCAAGTGCGGAACTTTGCTCCAAGCTGCAATTTTTCAAGAAAAAGCATCCTTCCCCTACAAGGTCCAATGGCTAAGTGACTCCAGCAGAATACAAGTCGAACACACCGTGCAAGTTTCCTTCAAGATTGTAGCTTACGAAGACACCATGGAGTGTGATGTGGTACCCATGTCCGTTTGCCACATACTCCTTGGGAGACCTTGGCAATTCCACCGTGGATTCATCCATAATGGGCGGACAAATTACTATAGCTTCAAGATGAAGGGCACCGAATATGTGCTTCGACCTATGTCTCCAAGTAAAGTTACCGCCGACAAGCAAGCTTCATCCCATCATGGAGAGAAAAGTGAGAGTGATCCACCTCAAAGCGAGTGAGCACCACTATTGGAAATATGCCCTAGAGGGAATAATAAATGGTTATTATTATATTTCCTTGTTCATGATAATTGTTTATTATCCATGCTATAATTATATTGACTGGAAACACATTGCATGTGTGGATACATAGACAACACTTTGTCCCTAGTATGCCTCTAGTAGACTAGCTCATTGATCAAAGATGGTCAAGGTTTCCTAGCCATTGACATGAGATGTCATTTGATAATGAGATCACATCATTGGGAGAATGATGTGATGGACAAGACCCAGACTATAACATAGCCTATGATCATGTCAGTTTATTGCTATAGTTTTCTACAAGTGAAGTATCTGTTCCTATGACCATGAGATCAAACAACTCACTGACACTAGAGGAGTGCCTTGTGTCTATCAAATGTCACAACGTAATTGGGTGACTATAAAGGTGCTCTACAGGTATCTCCAAGAGTGTCTTTTGAGTTGGCATGTATCAAGACTGAGATTTGTTACTCCGTGTGACGGAGTGGTATCTCAGGGCCCACTCGGTAATACAACATCACAACAAGCCTTGCAAGAAATGTGACCAAAGTGTTATCCATGGGATCTTGTATTACAAAACGAGTAAAGAGACTTGCCGGTAATGGGATTGAACTAGGTATACAGATACCACGATCAAATCTCGGGCAAGTAACATACCGATGAACAAAGGGAACAATATATGGGATTAACTGAATCCTTGACATAGAGGTTTAACCAATAAGGATCTTCTCAGAATATGTAGGAGACAATATGCACATCCAGGTCCCGCTATTGGTTATTAACCGTAGAGGTGTCTCGGTCTTGTCTACATAGTTCTCGAACCCGCAATGTCCGCACACTTAAGGTTCGATGACGTTTGAGTAGTTTTCAGTTATGTATGTTGGTGACTGAAGTTTAGTTTGGAGTCCCGGATGAGATCCTGGACATCACGAGGAGTTCCAGAATGGTCCGGAGATGAAGATTATATATAGGAAATTGGTGTTTGGACTCCGGAAAAGTTTCGCGCATTATCGGTAGTGTACTGCGAGGGACGAATGCATTCCAGGGGTCCACTAAGTGGGCCCACCACCCCCTAAGGGGACCACATAGGTTATAGGGTGGCGCACCAGACCCTGGTGGGCTGGACGGCCAGCCCAAAGGGCCCATGCAGCTGAAAGGTGGAAAGTCCAAAGGTGGAGGAGGTTTCCAGGTGGGAGGAGGAGTCCTACTCCTACTAGATTGGAGGAGGACTACTCCTCTCCACTTCGGCCGCAAGCAAGGGCTGGCCCTTGGGGGCCAAGCCTCCTCCTATATATACTATAGGTATTGAGGGTTTTTCAACATAGAAATCATCCACGTGCTACCCTTTCCTCTAGATCGTAGTTCTTCCTCCAGATTATTTCAGCGGTGCTTAGGCGAAGCCCTGCTGGAATAGTTCCACCACCATCGTCGCCACGTTGTCGTGCTGCCGGAGAACTCATCTACCTCTCAGCTCCCTCTTGCTGGATCAAGAAGGTGGAGATCGTCGTCGAGCTGTATGTGTGCTTAACACGGAGGTGTCGTCCGTTCGGCGCAAGATCGGGACGAATCGTGATTGGATCGTGGGACGCTCGACGATTTGGATCGCGAAGATGTTTGACTACATCAACCGTGTTTCTTAACGCTTCCCGCTTAGCGATCTACAAAGGTATGTAGATCCACTCTCCCCCTCGTAGATGATCATCACCATGGATAGATCTTGCGTGTGCGTAGGATTTTTTTTGTTTCCCATGCAACGTTCCCCAACTGTGGCATCATGAGCTAGGTCTATGTGTAGATGAGATCACAAGTAGAACACAAAGGAGTTTGTGGACGTTGATGCTTAGATTTCTTCCTACCTTGGTCGTGTTTTGATTCAGCGTATTGTGGGATGAAGCGGCCCGGACCAACCTTACTCGTACACTTACGAAAGACCGGCACCATCGACTGACGTGTAACTTTGTTGCACAAAGATGGCTGGCGGGTGTTTGTCTCTCCTAGTCTAGTTGGATCGGATTCGACAAAAGCGGTCCTTGATAAGGTTGAATAGCAATTTGTGTATCACCGTCGTGGTTTATGCATAGGTGAGAATTGTTCTTGCTAGATACCCATAGCAGCCACATAAAACTTGCAACAACAATTAGAGGACGTCTAACTTGTTTTTGCAGGGTATATTGTGATTTGATATGGCCAATTACATGATGAAATATCTGTGATGTATGAGATGATCATGTTTTGTATAGAATATCACGAGTTGCATGTCGATGAGTACGACAACCGGCAGGAGCCATAGGGTTGTCGTTAATTATTTTTGCCATTTTTGCTTTAGTTTATCGCTATGAGTTAGCAATAGTCGTGGAAGCAATAGTAGGTGTGGCAACCCCAATGGCGACACGTTGATGGAGATCATGGTGTCATGCCGATGATGATGGAGATCATGCCGGTGCTTTGAAGATGAAGATCAAAAGCACAAGTTCATGGCCATATCATGTCACTTATGATTTTCATGTGATGTTAATCCTTTTATGCATCTTGTTTTGCTTAGGACGATGGTAGCATTATAAGGTGATCCCTAACTTAAATTTCAAGATGAATTTTGTTCTCCTTGAGTGTGCACCGTTGCGAAAGTTCGTCATGTCGAGTGATAACCCACAAGTATAGGGGATCGCAACAGTTTTTGAGGGTAGAATATGCAAACCAAATTTATTGATTCGACACAAGGGGAGCCAAAGAATATTCTCGAGTATTCGCAGCTGAGTTGTTAATTCAACCACACCTGAAAGACTTAATATCTGCAGCAAAGTATTCAGTAGCAATGTAGTATGGAAGTAACGGTAACGATGGCAAAAGTGACAGTAGCAGTTTTGTAGTGATTGTAACAGTAGCAATGGAAAAGTAACTTAGCAAAGATCAATATGTGAAAAGCTCGTAGGCAATGGATCAGCGATGGATACTTATGTTGGATGGCATTCATCATTCAACAGTCATAACATAGGGTGACACAGAACTAGCTCCAGTTCATCAATGTAATGTAGGCATGTATTCCATATATAGTCATACATGCTTATGGAAAAAACTTGCATGACATCTTTTGTCCTACCCTCCCGTGGTAGCCGAGTCCTAATGGAAACTAAGGGATATTAAGGCCTCTTTTAATAGAGAACCAGACCAAAGCATTAGCACTTAGTGAATACATGAACTCCTGAAACTATGGTAATCACCGGAAAGAATCCCAGTTATTGTCACCCTGGGGGATGTAGATCATAACTCGTAATAGCTGTCTACAACTTGCAAGATAGGATCAAGAACACATATATATTCATGAAAACATAATAGGTTCAGATCTGAAATCATAGCACTCGGGCCCTAGTGACAAGCATTAAGCATAGCAAAGTCATAGCAATATCAATATCAGAACATAGTGGATACTAGGAATCAAACCCTAACATAACTAACTCGATTACATGATAAATATCATCCAACCCATCACCGTCCAGCAAGCCTATGATGGAATTACTCACGAACGGCGGAGACACCAAGGAATTGGTGATGAAGGATGGTTGGTGATGACGATGGCATCGATTTCCCCTCTCCGAAGCCCAAAATAGACTCCACATCTGGCCTCCCAAGGAAGAACAGGAGGTGGCGGCGGCTCCGTATCGTGAAAAGCGATGAACTCTTCTCTTTGATTTTTTCTCCATGAATAGGAATATATAGAATTGGAATTGAGGTCGGAGGAGCCACAGGGGTCCCACAAGCTTGCCAGGCACGGCCAGGGGGTGGCCACGCCTGGTGGGCTTGTCACCTGTAGGTGGCCCCCTCCGGTTGATTCTTTCGCCATTATTTTTTATTAATTCCAAAAATAATCTCTGTAAATTTTCAGGTCAATCCGAGAACTTTTATCTTTGCACAAATATAACAGCAAGGCAATTCTGCTAAAACCAGCATCAGTCTGGGTTAGTTCCATTCAAATCGTGCAAATTAGTGTCCAAAACAAGGGGAAAAGAGTTTGGAAAAGTGGATACGATGGAGACGTATCAACTTCCCCAAGCTTAACCCATTGCTTGTCCTCAAGCAGTTCAGTTGATAAACTGAAAGTGATAAAGAAAAACTTTTACAAACTCTGTTTGATCTTGTTGTAAATATGTCTAACTAATGTTCAGATTTTCAGCAAACATTATAGACTAACCATGTTCACAATAACATTTAGGTCTCACATTTACTCATATCAATGGCATCACCAACTAGCGAGCAATAATAATAACTCTCGGATGACAACACTTTTATCAAACAAGTAATGAGCGTCAGTCTGGGTTAGTTCCATTCAAATCATTAGAATTAACAAGGGAGTATACTCCTAGGCGACTCCTAGGTGACTCCTGCGCTGGTGGCTACTCCATCCCCGGCGGCCACCCTCTTCCCTCCTGTCGGCGGCCATTCTGGCTACGGGAGCCACTCCAATCTCCTTAAGAGTGTTGGCTCCTAGGGTTTGTCACCATGGCGCCATTTGCACTCAACTTCGATCATGGCAAGATCTTTCAAGCAAGCATGAGGTCCAAGTTTGGGCACCCTGTGGTCTTCTCACCAGGGTTTAGGGAACGACAATTCACGTTGGTGGTCTCCTTTTACCGGGCATCTTTCAAGTTGGACATGCATACAGTTAGTATAGCCCTTCTTGCGTCATTTGGGGGGTATACTCAGGGTTTTAGAGTTGGCTTTCTCAAGGACCGATCGTTCCGTTTTTCGGTAGCTTCAAAAGCTGCGGGGTTTGAGATCTACAACGCTGGCAGAATTATTGAGAAATATTTTGAAACGTTGTTTAGTCTTTGGGGTAATGGAGGGCCGAACTGGCGTCGAGAGGAAGCTTCCACTACTAGGGAAAACCTTATACACAGAATCTTAGCAGCAGCGCGGGACAGGAAGATGCGCTACTGCTCATTAGTAGTAGCATGGTCCGCAGACACATGCTACTACTACAAACTTAGCAGTAGCGCGGCTCGGTAGAACAACGCTGCTACTAAAATTGACCGGCCGTTCCTGCCATGCTAGGTTTAGCAGTAGCGTGCCCATAATAACCGCGCTACTGCTAATGTAATAGTAGTAGTGCGCTTTTCTTTCATGTCTCTACTGCTAATTATGAAACTGGCCACATGGAGGGCCCCGCTTAGCAGTAGTGCGTGTTCTAGAGGAGCGCTACTGCCAGCTTATTAGCAGCAATGCGTTTTGAGCCCAACACTATTGCTAAGCCACAACCATACCACCTTTTCCCTCCCCCTCCCCTCCTCTCTTCCTCACTTTCCCCTAGCTCACACCTCCTGTCTCCCTCACTTTGCTTCTTCCTCACTACTTCTCCCCCCATTACTCTCCTTCTTCTACCTATCTTTCTCTCTCTTTATTACTCCTAGCTAACTACACCAACCTCCATTAAATGCATCTCCTTTCTCTTTTTCCTTCCCCCTCCACTAGTTAAACTTGTCTCCTCCAAAACTAGCATTCTAGATAGATCTAGCTAGCATTTAGTGAAGTGACCTATGTACCTCCCTAACTAGATCTATAGCCTTGTCAAGAAGAGCTTTGTCCACTTTTGATCATTCCATAGGTGTGTGTGGCGACACCTATCGACATCATCATCACCGTGCTTGATCTCGAGATAGGTGATTAGAAATTTATGCTTTTGCAAGAATGGAAATATGTGTATGTGTGCGATATGACATAATCGGGCGATATGCTGGAAATTGTGTGTGTGGCATGAGTTGCCGCGGAATTGTGCTTGTGAGTTGCCTATGTTCTGCCGAAATTTCGATTTATTTTCGTTTTGGCGAATTCCGGGCAAACTCTATATGTCCTATTTTAGAGAAGGTCATGCCGAATTTTTGTATGACTTTGATGCATGCATGCATTTTTATAATCAATTTGTTTATTATTACCATTCAGGAGTTCATGATGGTCAGTGGAACGATGGTGGGCAGGTGGTTGCGGTCGGCAGTGCAGGACATGAAAGAAAATAACCTGACAGGGGTTTTATGTCCGTGTCGAAGATGCAAAGGACGAGCTTGGCTTGACCCCTATGACGATGGTCGTGTGATGGCGCACCTGCTCATGACTGGTTTCATGGATGGCTATACTCAATGGATAACTGAAGATGAGGATGATGATGTTGAGGACGTCGACGGGGTAGACAATGACGACATGGGGCAAGACAATGAGATGATCGACAATGGCGGCGGAGAAGGGGCCGGACATGGCGGCGGAGAAGGGGCCGGACATGGCGGCGGGGAACAGGCCGGATATGGTAGCGAAGAAGGGGCAGGACATGGCGGCGGAGAAGGGGCCGGACATGGCGGCGGGGAAGGGGCCAAACATGGTGGCAGAGAAAATGTGGACTCCACGCCACAGAATTCGTCGGTACTAACTTCAATCGTGTGGGTCCCTTATGTTCAAGCACTACTTCGTAAGGAGTCGAGTACTGAGAGAGATACTTCTAGAGAGGAGGCCAAGCTGCAGCAATTGGTGGTAGACTTGAACATTACATTGTAACATGGTTGCAATCTTGAGGTGACCCGTTTGAGTTTCACGCTCGAACTCCTAAAGATGAAGGCTAAAAACAAATGGACCAACACTAGTCTCGATGAGCTTCTCAAGTACCTAAAGGATGTTCTTCCCGCGGGGAATCTATGTCCTAATAATGTGGATGAGGCCAAGAAGATCATGTGCCCTCTTGATCTGCCGCATGTTAGATACCATGCATGCATCAACGATTTCATAATTTATCGAAAGGAGCATGCGGAAAAAACAAGCTGTATGGTGTGCAATGCTTCTCGATACAAGAAGGCCGGGAAGAAATCTCCCCAGAAAGTTGTATGGTACTTACCAATCACTCGCCATCTCTAGTGGTATTTCGTAGATCCCAAGGAAGCAAAGCTCATGCGTTGGCACACGGAGAGGAAGAAGCCCGACGATGGAGATGATCCAAAATTGAGACACGTCGTGGATGGAAGCCAGTGGAGAGCGTTCAACGACGAATATCGGTATTTCGCATGTGATACAAGTAACATCGTGCTCGGCGCGTGTACCGATGGCATGAATCCGTTTTGCAACCAGAACACCAACCATAGCACATGTCCCATGTTTGTATGGATGTACAACCTCCCCCCGGTTCTGCATGAAGTCGAAGTACATACACATGAGCATGCTGATTCAAGGGCCGAAACAACCGGGAAATAATATTAATCTGTATCTGGGGCTACTGCAAGAGGAGTTAGACACGTTATGGAAAACACCAGCCAAGACATGGGACGCCAGCAAAGGCGAGTATTTCTATATGAGAGCCACGTTGATCACGATGGTGCACGACTATCTCGGTTACGGATATGTTGCAGGGCAGGTGTGCCATGGATATTGCAGATGCACGCGGTGCATGGATGACAATAGCTAACGTCAAGAAAAAATGGTGGGTCTGGGAAAATTGTGTACATGGGCCATCAAAGATGGTCGAGAAGGACGACCCGTGGAGAAACCGTGGAGATGTATTCAATGGTGAGGCAGAGCATCGAGGACCTCCACGTAAGCGGAGCGGTGCCGAAATCGATGAGCTGTTGAAAAACTGGGAACAGTTCCCCGCGCTGGGAAAGATGATGAAAAAGGCGCCAGAGCCTCTGCTAAAGGTATGGAAGACGAGTTCTGTTTTCTAGGACATGGAGTACTCGCACAAACTCAACACGCCTCATTGCCTTGATCAAATGCATATCTGTAAGAATGTCCATGAGACCTTGCTTGCGACACTGATGGATATGTCGGATAAGACCAAGGATGGACCGAAGGCAAGAAAATACTTGCAAGATTTGGAGACCAGGGAAGATCTGCATATGCCGCCCCATACAAAGTCAGAGGAGACAGAGACGGAGAAAGAGGCGCGGGAGAAGAAGGGCAAAAAAGTAAGGAAGAGGATTATTTCCCCCTTCTTGCTTCACCTTATGTGCGGTTGAAATTGATGAATTCTTCAAGTGCCTTAACGGAATCAAAGTTAGTTCTGGTTACTGTGGCAAGATAAGCAAATATATAGACATGAAGAAGAAAAGGTTTAGCGGGATGAAGTCCCATGACTATCATGTGATGATGACACAGATACTACCTGTTGCCCTTAGAGGGATAATGGACAAGCACGTCAGTGACATGCTTATTGGTCTCTGCAACATTTTCAATGTCATCTCTCGAAAGTCGATCAGTGTGAAGCAGCTCCGAAGGCTACAAGAAGAGATCGTTGTCATACTAAATGAGCTTGAGATGTACTTCCCACCCGCGTTCTTTGACGTCATGGTGCATCTGTGTGTCCATATTGTGGATGACATAATAGACCTGGGGCCGTCATTCCTGCACAACATGACGCCGTTTGAGAGGATGCATGGGATCATCAAAGGATTCGTTTGTAACATGTCCCGTCCACATGGAAGCATCGTCCAGGGCTATCTGACACAAGAGTGCATCACTTTTTGCGAGAATTTTCTATATGGCATAGACCGGCCGCCTGATATTGGTTTGCCCGTTAACAAGCATGATGGGAGGCTCGAAGGAGAAGGTCACTCCAAGGGTCGCAGGGAACTGCATGTGGCCTACTCAGATTGACGTAACAACTTTGACAGAGCAAACTTGGTAGTGATACAACACCTAGACCAGGTAGATCCTTTCACGACACTGCACAAAGAAACTACCGCAAGGAAGTATCGTGACCGGGGGGTATACAGGACGGACGCAGAAGTTACTAGAGAGCACAACTCCACTTTCCTGCATTGGTTCAAAGAGCATATTATTGCTAATCCCCAGGAAGAGGGCTCTAAGGATGGATTGCTCATATACGCCTTAGCACATGGCCCGTCGCCCAACCTCGTCGCCTATCAGGCATACGATATCAACGGATACACGTTCTACACGGAGGCCAAAGATATGGACACTGATGATTGGAACTCACGGGTGACGATGGAATGCATGACCGACAGCAACAACGGCACAAATGAGAGATTTTACGGAAGGGTCGAGGAGATCTGGGAGCTTGACTACCCTAGACTGCACAACGCGATGATGTTCCGTGTCAGATGGGCTAAGAATGTTGAAAGAGAAAACCGGTATTTCACTACCATGACTATACCCGACGCCAAGAGCGGTATCGTGAACACTATTGAAAAAAACGAGCCATGGGTACACGCTAAGCATGTGACACAATGCTTCTTCATAACCAACCCGTGCAATCCCAGCCGTGTTGTCGTGAGGAGAGGCAAAAGGAACATCATTGGAATGGATGGAGTCGCCAACGAGGAAGATGACAACTAGTACGGCAACCTAATGAGGGAAGATGACAATGACGATGAAGTATAGGTCAAAAGAAGAATCAATACTACATTACCTAAGAAAGATCGTACTCCATGGAAAAGGAAAAATCGCAATGAGGGGCTCAATTATTCTTCAATGAACAAGAAGGGAAAGAAGCTCACTCAAAAACGAAAACGGCAACGCTGAGGAACCGTTATCGGTCAAATGATGTAATATATATGTTCCTATTTTGTGTACACACTTAACTGTTATATATGGGTCAAATGATGTAATCTATATGTTCGTATTTTGTATACATACTTAACCGTCAAATGATGCAATATATATCGCCTTAGTTATATACATTGTATCACCCTCCCTTCGTTCCTGCTCTTGGAAAAAAGGAAAAGAAAGGAAAAGAAAAAGAATAAAATAAAAGGAAGAGAAAATAAAGGAAAAGTCAATAGAAGAAACAAACAAGAAAACTGCTATAGGTACTGGTTATAGCAGTAGAGCTTTTCCGGAAAAGAGCTATATCTAGTCGAAATAGCAGTAGCGCAGTTTGTAGAAATGTGCTATAGCTACCTATGATAGTAGTAGCGCTTCTTGTATAAATGTGCTATAGCTACCTATCATAGCTATAGTGCGATTTTAGGAAACACACTACTGCTATGTTGACTTAACCCCCAAATCTGCTTCCCGTCTCTGCTTCTTCCCCCAAATCCCCACTCTCTCTTCTCCCCCTTGTCGCCGCCGGAGCCCGTGCCCTCGCCCTCTACCTTGCCGCGCCCCTGCCTCAAGTGCCGGAGCCATGCCCTTGCCCTCGACCTCACCAGAGTCCCGCCCTCGCCCCCGACCACGGCGCTCGCCCCCGACCCCGACACTCGCCCCGACCCCCCAACCCCGGCGACCTCGCCCTCGCCCCCAAGACCGGCTCCGACGCGCCATGCCTCCCTTCTCTACTTCCTCCCCTCACAACCTCGGCCATTGTCGGGCCTGCCTCCTCGCCCCTGCACCCTCTGTAAGCCCCCACTGCTCCTCCTCTCTCTGCTAGCTAGGGTTCTTCTGTTAATTTACTTAGGTTTTAGTTAGGGCAGTAGGTTAATTAGGTTTCTATTTAGTTATGAACCCTAGTTATCAAACTAGTAGGTTAATTTGGCTATATTATGGACCCTAGTTTGTATGAACCCTAGTTAGTTAGGGCAGTAGGTTAATTAGGTTCTTCATCAAATTAGGACAGAAATTTAGGGTTAGGTGTTTTAGGTGTAGTTAAAAGAAAAAAGAATTGATTATATAGGTTTCTTGCATTTTTTTAGTTTAAGCAATTGTTGCTATTTAAATTTTATAGTGCTAGTTAGTTAATTATAATTAGTATGAAACCTAGGACAGATTAGTTAAAGCAACTGTTGCTATTTAAAAAAACAGAATTTGAAGTGGACCGATTAGTTAAAGCAACTGTTGCTATTTAATTTTTTTAGTTAAAGCAATTGTTGCTATTTTTTAGTTTCAAATTTAGGTAGGCTGAATTTAGTTTCAAATATTGTGAATAAAAATGACTTCTTGCATTTTTCTTCAAGTTCTATATTTTTCTTCCTTTTATATGCAAATTTGAAGTGGACATGTGATATGTGGACATGTGATTTGGACATGTCATATTTGGAATTTGGACATGCCATATTTGGACATGTGATCTTTTGGACATGTCATATTTGGAAAATGATGATTATGTGCAGGGTAAATGATCCGAGTGGCCTATGTTTTGCCGGAATGTTGATTCATTTCCATTCTGGTGAATTTCAGGCGCTCGATATGTCCACTTTTTAGCAAAGGTCATGTCAAAATTTTCCGTGAATTTTGGCATGACTTGTGCTAGAAAGTAGGCATATCGAGTGCCGGGATTTGCTAGGAAACGACATTCTGGCAAACATATAATTTTTTTATGTCATTTCTCATTTTTTATAGTTTTAGAATTAAATGAGGAGACTTAATCATAGGAAACATGTCGAACAACGAAGAAACCGGGCCTTCTGACCAAGATGCAAACAAGATGCATTATGAGGGTGAACAAGAGTACATCGCCTTTTTGTCTGCTAAGCACAGTCAAGGTTTTTAGGTCAGCCTCGATGATGGTACTGACGCCGACATCAACACCGACGGCGCCGGCATCGATTCCGGCACCAAGACCGGTGGGGAAGGTACCGGTGCCGATGCCGCTACCGAAAAGAAGAAGCAGAAGAAGCAGAGGATACGAAAACCTAACAAACTCGACATCGGACGACTGGTGATCACAAAGTTGGCCCTTGGAAAGTTTGAGCCATTAGAGCCGGAAGAACCTCACAGGTGCTATGGGAACCAAGTAGGATGCATCCTATGGGAATGCGCGAGCATCAACGATGATGACTTAAGGAGTAAAGAACATTTGATGTAGTTGCTCCTGACGAAGTTACACAAGAGATTCAAGTTCCCCGACCGGGATGATCGCATAGAACAACTGTGGGATGATCCGAAGATGAAAAAGATTAACAATCATGCCATGGGCACGTTCAGCAATGTTTTGGCCTCCTGGAAAGGGAGGGTGAAACGAGCTATTGAGGCCGAGGAACCCCTGCCCAAGATTCTGGGGGAAAATCCGACACTTACGGAAGAGGAGTTCGAAAAGTTCAAGGACACTTGCGCTACCGAGGCAGCCAAGGCTAAGGCTGGGAAATTCAAGAGCCTTCAGCAAAGGAACACGGGGAAGCATCGCCTCGGAAGCCATGTCTACCTTGGCAAAAGGCCCATATGAGATAAGGAGGATGCGGAACGTGAAGCCGCGGGTCTCCCAGACCCCTTCGCGAAGTTCACCAACCCCTTGGAGCGTGACTTCATCAGAGCCCGGTACAAGTGGGACAAGGAAAAGAAGTTTTTTTACGCAGACCAGATCACGAGGAAATTGATTAGAATACTCCTAATTATTCTTTTACCACCTTACATTTAGCTTCTGATCAAGTCGACTACATCATAAATGGTTCACGTTCCTTCTGCAGGAGAAGCAACACCAGCTTGCAGCCGAAAGCCCTACTTCACCGAGGAGGCCCAAGTGGGACACCCCTCTCAACTGGGCCTTGAACAAACTTAAGGGACTCCTTTTGGGACAACGACCGCAATATGGACGTGTGCATGGCGCCGGAGACGACGCCATGTGGAAGGTGTTTTACAATGAAGGCCTGGAGGCCAAGAAGCAGAAAAAGAAGTTTAGTCAGATGGACATCAATGACAAGGTGAAGATTGTGTTCGAGAAAAAAGTAGCTGAGGACGCGGAAAAAGCAGCCGAGGAGAAAAATGAGTTGCTACAGGAGGCAGTCGATGCAGCTGTACATGCCTGCAGAAATGATTTTTCTACTAACTTGATCCCAGCTATCATCAACTGGACAAAGGAAAATCCAGACAAGACGGTAGATGATTTCCTCATGCCCAGTTTCGTCGGGAGCAACTCGGTGAACAACACCACCCCACCATCACCTGCTCACGCAACCGGGCCTGCTCCCGCACCCGCATCCGCACCCGCACTTGCTCATAGCAACCCGTCATCAGTCTCTAGCACGCTAGGCGGGCCTTCGTCTTTGGCAGAGCTCGATGACCTCACGGTAATTACATGTCGCAGCAACATATATCTAGAATATTCCATTTTCGTTGCCTTTCGAATGTTTCATGCCACAGACATGCGTTTGTAGGCCGACAAAACCCCGTGCACCATACGCTACTTGATCAAAGGCCAGAAGGTGGACGCGGGAAAGGGGATGATGACGAAGCCCTTGGAACTCACGTTCCACGACCAGCCGATGCCCAGTGGGAACTTCAGGGTTACCTTGTCGAGTGTGAAATCGGGGCAAGAGGATTTGCCTCCTCTAGTATGGCTAGGTGGAGAGGATGCACCACTGTTGCCGCTTCCGCCTTGCCTCACGCACGCCTCTGCTTTCACACGCACGTGCTGGCCCCGCATGCACCACTACAGCCTCTTCCCCGCTGCGAGCCGCCGCTCCGGAGTCGCCAGCCGCAGTCGTGCCTCGCTGATCCTGCCTGCGCAGGCCACCATGAGTCACCGCCGCTCCACCCCGTCCGCGCTGAGCCGGCCACCCTCGCGATGTGCCTTTGTGGAGCTGTGCCAGCCGCCGCCGCCAGCCACAACCTCGCCTCGCTTGTGATGCCATGGCCGGCTCAAGCTCCCCCACCGCGCGCCTCGCCTCACCTGGCTATGAATCATCACGCAACGCGCCGGCTGTGAATCGCCCTTGCTGTGAATCACCGCACAGCGCCCCGGCCGGCTCAGCCGCCGCCTCGCCTCACATCGCCTCGAGATGGCTCGACCCACCATGGGAAGCCGCCGACCTCGCGGTCCCGCGAGCTGCCTCGCCTCCAACCCGCGCTGCTCTGCCCGTCCTCTGCTCCCCGTTTGCCGGTCAGGCTCCGTTTGACCATGCTCACCTGTCGGTTGTCTGAGCCTAAGAAAAAAAGGGCGCGGGCGTCCGCATTCATCCAACAAAAATACCAGGTGATATTTATCCTATTAATTTCTCAGTATATTTTTTCATCTGAGAACAATTACTCTGCCTTTGTAATATTTTTTACACATGACAATTATTCATTGCCAAAGCGGTATTATACCGTGGAGATGGAGGAATGTCAACATCATTCTGCACACATGGCCATGTGTGTTGCGTTACTCAATAGACTCGTGCACCGTCTTAGAACGCCACGGCCACCTCAAGCGTCTGCACCGGCTTCCAACGCCATAGCTGTCTCTCGCGACCATGCCGGCTTAACAATGCCACGGCGACTTACCGTCCATGATGGTTTCCAATGCCGTGAGTGACTAACCAATTGGGCCGGCCAATGACGCCGTGGCCGTCTCTCGCGAACGCGCCGGATTAGAACCCCACGGCCGTCTCTCGCGACCGTGTCATCTTCAAACGCCATGTCTAACTTCTACGTTTACATCAACAAGCCAAGGGCCACATAAACCAGTACGAGCCGCCCAACGGACGGATCTGAATCGCCGCCCTGTGGTCCAATCTACATTGACATATCGGGGCCGTGTTCGCCTGTATGAGCTGCCCGACGGACAGGCGCACGAGTCGCCACCACTGCAGTTTGGTGAACTTCAACAACCAGCCGGGACGGACCATCGACCGGATTATCGAAACAATTCATACGGGATCATCTATAACCCACCACGGTCAAGTATGGAGAATCTAAAGCCACCTCTTTGAGTCAACTTAAGACTCCGGGGGGCTACACACATCTTATCGGGATATACCCCGCGGTATGACCTGGCCTGGCGACTCATAGGAAACCCGGCAAAGACATGACGTTTCATTGGTGACCCGGCAGACGGGTCGCAGGATGACCAAGCCCAAGACCCGGAGGGTGAGCCGGTGCCTGGCGGCTCAGAAGAGAAGGCCCGAAGAGAGAAGGATTCCCTTAAAGGAAATAAGACCCGAAATAGGATTCTAGAGAGACTAGTCCTAATCCTACTCCTAGTAGGACTCTATTTGTAAACCTACCCTCTCCACTTATATAAGGAGGGGTAGAGCACCCCTAGAGGGACATGTTAACAAGACTAACAAGTCCACAAGTTTAGACAACAACAGAGATTAGAGATAGACAGATTAGAGGCTCTCGTGATTAGAGGTAGCAATTAGCACCCTTGTAATCGAGAGATCTTCATCATCATCAATACCAGACAAGCAGGACGTAGGCTTTTACCTCCATCGGAGGGGCCGAACCTGGGTAAACTCCGTGTCTCTCGATTCCACTCAACCCCTTCAAGCCGCCACGTAGTTGCGTCTACACCCCGAACCTAAGTCTGTTCACTCGGAAATCTGCCGTGATAAACCCACGACAGTTGGCGGGCCAGGTAGGGGCCTATGCACGGTGGTGTTGTGTTCTTGAAGGGATCTATTCAAGGATCAAGAAGCAAGTCAGGTACCGGATGAAGAAGACCCAGCCCAGAAGATAACATCGTTGACCAACAGTCAAACGACATATACAAGGTTTGAGATCAAGGAAAATTTGTTTGCGTCGGTGCGTTATCGTCATCTGAGCCGCCATCATACAATTTTCCAAGATGACAATGCAGGCTGTGTTCCATGTTTTTCTGGCCACTAGGGCGCATTTGTACGCGCTGCCACATGTTACCGGTTGATCCACAAATCCGAGCCAGATTAATTTTCGCTACAGCGGCCTCTGTCAAAATCAAGGCGAACATGAGGTTGATTAAACTACAAAGCAAAGACGCTGTAATACACTCTGGTTCTCCAAAAGTCCATGAGCCATGGTGTTGACAGGCTACCAAGAGTTTAGTTCGCGACCACAAAGTCAACATCCATGAGGATTCACGGGAGAAAGACCAAACGAAAACTAGCACAACACGATCTCGACTCGGAAACTGACATGAACACGGACTCGGACTCTGCTAGGACGCTTCCGCTGATGTTGTTTTGCCTAGCCGGCTGGCATCCACAGCCCGTGTGTGCCCCGGCCGGCATGGCCGCTACTTCTCTTGCTGCGCCGTGACGGCTTCGCTCCATCTCACCCGCGCCTCACCTGAGTCGCCGTTGTCGCTGTCGCCTCGTTCCTCCAGCTATGTACCTGAGTCGTCGTCGCCCCGCATGAGTCGCCGTCACCTCGTATGAGCCGCTGTCGCCTAGCCTGAGTCTCCTTTGGAGGCTGCTCCGTGCCGCATCTCCTGCCGGCTCCCGCCTCAAGCCGGCTCTCCAACGCTAGGACCTCGGGTCACTGCGCGCCACTGCCCCGTCACGCGCCGCTGAGAGCTCAGCCCCTGCTGTGGCCGCAGGCTCGTCCCGCACCACTGTGTTGGCTGTTACCTGAAGAAACTAAAGAAAAGGGAGTCAGAGGTGGGCCCGAGAGGACGAACTGCGTCTAGGTGGTTGTCCGATTACATCCACTCTTATCCAGCACTGGTCCGCACGTTTCGTCCGACGAAAACTAGGTGATATTTATCTTATCTATTTTAAATACATATTATTAAAGAACAATTACGTCGTTTCTTACGATATTTTTTACGCAGGAAATATATTTGCGTGGTATCATTCCACGGAGGTGGAGTGCACGCCGATATCGTTCTGGACTCATGTTCATCCGTGTCACATTGCTGAATGGACGCTCATGAGTCGCCGTCCCCACAAACGATCTACATCAATTTGCCGGTACCGCGTGCATTCACCCGCCAGTATGAGCCGCCGAATGAGTGCGACAAGCCGCCGTACCTGCCTTATGGTCTTCACCAACAGACGCCGTGGCTGTCTCTCACCACCGCGCCGGTTTACAATTCCATGGCCATCTCTCACCACCGCGCCGGCTTACAATGCCATGGCCGTCTCTCGCCACCGCTCCGGCTTACAACGCCGTGGCGTCTTTGACAACAGCATCGACTTACAATGCCATGGGTGTTCGCTATATCTACGTCAACCCAACAGCGGCTGCATACATCGATGCGAGCCGCCCAACGGACGCGTGCAAGACGCCGCCCATAGTCTGATCTACATCAACATATCAGTGCAGTGCTCATTGATATGAGCCGCCCGATGGACAGGCGCACAAGTCGCCGCCACTACAATTTGGTTCACTTCAACAAACAGCCAGGACGAACTATCGACCGGATCATTGAAACAAATCATGCGGGATCATCTATAACCCGCCACGGCCAAGCTCCACATTCAATGGAGATTCTCAAGCCGCCTCTTCGAGTCAACTTAAGACTCGGGGGCTACAGACATGGCGAGACACATTTGGTCGTTTTCAATGAGAACCCCGGGTCTTTGCAAGAGAAAATCCAATCCTGGGGGCTATTACATTACTGAAGGAAGATTAAAAGTTGCCCAAGAGGACGAACCTCCGTGATGCACCATTCAAACATAGGTGCCCAGTTTATTGGATCATCGCTTGGAGCTTCTGCCGTTTCTTTATACAAGATGGCGGTTCACAGGATAGCGACTTACAAGAAGAGTTCAAAAATATTCTGGTTGATGTATCAAGTAAGATCAGTCAACGGCGGCTTCCTACCTCCGGGTACAGCTTCTAACGCCTATTAGCCGGCCGTAGAGGCACAAAAATCCAGTTCAAGAAAATGAGTCGCGATGAGGGCGGCTTCCTACCTTTAGCCGGTACAGCTTCTAACGCCTATCCGTCGGCGCTTTGCGTCGTAATTGCTGAAAAGGGGGCTTCTTACCGACGGTTACCGCTTCTAACACCCAATAGGTTGGCTTCATGACAAATCTCCGGCTAAAAACATGCTTAGCCACGGTTGTGAATGGTTTTTACCGACAGGTATCTAACACCTAACAACCGGCGAATGGCGGCTTCCTAGCTCCGGGTATAGCTTCTAACGCCTATTAGCCAGGCTTTATACCATAGAATTCCGGCTCAGGAAAATGAGTCGCGGTGAACGGCGGCTTCTTACCTCCGGGTACAGCTTCTAACGCCCATTAGCCAGTCGTAGAGGCACAAAATTCCGGCTCAGGAAAATGAGTCGCGGCGAGGGCGGCTTCCTACCTTTGAGTATAGCTTCTAAACGCCTATCCGCCGGCTTTATGCCAAAAAATGTTGACAAGTTAACATTACAGCATACATTGCATCTTGCATCATACATGGCATCATACATTGCATCATATATTTCATCATATTCACATGTCATGCCGGCTTATCAAGCCGGGTCAGAGCCAGATTATGAAAGAAGGAGCAATGTTATAAACTCTCCGGTTTGTGCTTTTTCAAGCCGACCTCACAACAATTCAGAATATATTCTATCTTGTTTATTTTTGCAGATTTTATCTCTTAAATATGAGACACCGTGCTGCAAGAGCAAATGTATCTTTAATAGCCAACTTGGCTGGATCTTCATGGTTTATGATAACCAGTACTAAATGATTGGTATTTTCAAGCCAACTCAGAGAACTTACTATATCAAGAGCCGCCCTGTCAGATATAATGTCGTGCCATATAATTGGCCGGTTCTCGAATTTCTTCAATTGTGCTCTGTAGTAATCTACAACACTCATGGATTTCTTCAAGTATATATTTGTCGGGTTGCATCGCAAACCACGAGCAGGGATTTCATGTCAAAGACAAAGGAATTTTTCAAAGATATTCATTCCGGGTTATATTACAACCACGGTCAAGGATTCATTCAACAAATTGTGGTGAGTCATATTATTCTTGCGTAGTCCCAAGTCGCTGCAAGCAGACGACCCGCCATTTGGGGGCTACACTATTCAAAACCAGTTTATATCAATTATGCAAGTCCTCTGTCGCTGCAAGCACGCACCACGACACTTGGGGGCTAATGCAAGCCGGTTTTCAAATCACTATTGTGAGCAAGACCATATTATCACAAGGAGATGAGCCGACCCTTTCTATATTTTTCTAAAGTCCCAGCCTAGTAATTCTTACTGACCCGGCACTTGGGGACTACATCGCTCAGATCAAATTTTATAAAGTCCCAAGTCGCCGCAGGCGTGCAACCCGACACTTGGGAGCTACAGTATTCTGCTGTTTAAACAGATTATGAGGTTCAAATTGAAGACCCAGCGTATCACAATCTGATGAGCCGGCCCTTGGGGGCTACACCCGCCGAAGCTTTCTGATGAGCCGACCCTTGGGGGATACACCCGTCGAAGCTTTATAAGGTATAAGGCAATTATAAGTCACAGGCTGCTGCAGTCAGGACAACCCGACACTTGGGGGCTACACAGTTAATAATGTTATTTGCAAAGCACCAAGTTATCATGAATAATCTTGGAACTTGGGGGCTACAGGTAATATGGACATATCAAAAGATCATAACCCGCCAGAGTTTATATAAGCCGCCCTGCTCCACAACAATGGAAGTCCGGTTTACATCAGATGGATTTTCATCCCAATATTTTTATCAAGTCAGCTGGATTCTAGTTATTTGACCCGGCGTCACCAACGATAATGACCCGACATCATCAATGATTACGACCCGGAGAAGATGACCCGCCAAGAGTATTGGAAGCCGATTCAATGGCATATGGGTGTTCTATTCTCAATATTTTTCAAAGGACATTGACAAGCAAGATGATTATCAAGACGATTTTCAAGACCCGGATTTTAGAGAGACATTTTATAAACCGGCCAAAGGAGCAAATCGGCCGCTTAACATATTTGTTACTCTTATTTTAGGAGCTTACCATGAATAAATTCAAGCTAACCTGGGGGCTAATGTCGGGGATATACCCCGCGGTATGATCCGGTCTGGCGACTCACAGGAAACCCGACAAAGACATGGCGTTTCATTAATGACCCAGCACACGGGTCGCAGGATGACCAAGCCCAAGACCCGGCGGGTGAGCTGGCGCCTGGCGGATCACAAGAGAAGGCCCGAAGAGAGAAGGATTCCCTTAAAGGAAATAAGACCCGGAATAGGATTCTAGAGAGACTAGTCCTACTCCTACTCCTAGTAGGACTCTATTTGTAAACCTACCCTCTCCACTTATATAAGGAGGGGTAGAGCACCCCTAGAGGGACAGGTTAACAAGACTAACAAGTCCACAAGTTTAGACAACACAAGATATTAGAGATAGATAGATTACAGGCTCTTGTTATTAGAGGTAGCAATTAGCACCCTTGTAACCGAGAGATCTTCATCATCATCAATACTAGTCAAGCAGGACGTAGGCTTTTACCTCCATCGGAGGGGCCGAACCTGGGTAAACTCCGTATCTCTCGATTCCGCTCAACCCCTTCAAGCCGCCACGTAGTTGCGTCTACGCCACGAACCTAAGTCCATTCACCCGGACATCTGCCGTGATAAACCCACGACACATGGCGAGACACACTTGGTCGTTTTCAACGAGGACCTCGGGTCATTGTGAGGAAGACAACTCGGACATGGGTGCCCCGCCTCATTGGCGGGCGGTTTAAAGTCGCCCAAGAGGACGAGCCGCCATGATGCGACCGTTCAAACATGGTACCCCGCCTCGTTGGCAGGCGGTTTAAAGTCTCCCAAGAGGACGAGCATTCATGTTGCGAGCCGTTCAAACATGGGTGCACCTCCTTATTGACAAAAGATTTAAGGTCACTCAAGAGGATGAGCCGCCACGTTGCAAGCCATTCAAACATGGGTGCGCCGCCTTATTGGCAAAAGATTTGAGGTCACTCAAGAGGATGAGCCACCACATTGCGAGCCATTCAAACATGGGTGCATGACCTTATTGGTGAAAGATCTAAAGTCGCTCAAGAGGATGAGCCGCCATGTTGCGAGCCGTTCAAACACGGGTTAGGGGTCGGGAGGGGGTGAAGGTCGCCCCCCCTCTTGATCGGCTCTTCAGCCACCGTAAGGCGGGTCGCGGACCCAGAGTAAGTTCAAGAGTGGGTGAAGGTCGCCCCCCACTCTTGGTTGGCTTTTCAGCCGCTGTAAGGCCGAGTTATACCTGCCTGTATGCAGCTGCCGCTCGGCCAGGGGTGCAGCAAGCTGTCAACTCACCCCCTGCGAGGGCCTCATACAACAGCGAGGGAAATTCTCTCATCTGCTACATACTCTTCGCCTAGTGGCCCATCGTACTCTTAACAAGTGACGTTTCTTAAGGTTAAAACGATGGATCTATGTCACGTGAGAAGTAGCTTATGAGCTTGGGGCACTCACCCCGCTGCAAATTCTGGTCTGTTGGGTCCTTAATAGTTAATCTCGCTTAGGACACCCTGAGCCGTTCAAGACTGGCGGCCAATCTCGATAGAGACCCTGCACTATTAGGCGGCTCAAAGTAATAGTCCCCCAAGAAAGGCCAACAATGAGTTTTTGAAAAACAAAAAAGGAAGGGAAAGCAAGAACATCATACATTGCATCATACATTGCATCATACATGGCCTCATACATTACATCATGCATTGCATCATATTCATATATCATGCCGGTTTACCAAGCCGGGTCAGAGCAATATTATGAAACAAGAGGCAATGTTATAGAGATGCTAACATCTTCGGGTTATGCTTTTTCAAGCCGCCCTTACAACAATGCAGGATATATTTCGTCTTGTTTATTTTTGCAGGTCTTGTCTCTTAAGATGAGCTGCCGTTAAGTATGATGAAAAAAATTCTGCAAGAACAAATGGATCTTTAATAGCCAACATGGCTGGATCTTCATCATGGTCTATCATAACTAGTGCTAAATGATTGGGGTTTTTTCAAGCCAGATTGGAAAGTTGGTTATTCTTGAAGAGACGCCCTATCAGATATAATGTCGTGTCATCTAATTGGCGGGTTCTTGGATTTCTTCAATTGTGCTCTATAGTAATCTACAACACTGATGGATTTCTCAAACATATATTTACCGGGTTGCATCACAACCACGAGTAGGGATTTCATATCAAGGGTAAAGGTATTCTTCCAGGATATTCATATCGGGTTACAATCGCGGCCAAGGATTCACTCAACAAATTATGATGGGTCATATTATTCTCACATGTCCCATGTCGCTGCAAGCATGCACCAAGACACTTGGGGGATAATGCAAGTTGCTTTTCAAATCATTATATGGTCAACATATCCTGTTGTTTCAAGGAGATGATCTAGCCTTTCTATATTTTTCTAAGTCCCAGCCCAGTGCTTCTTACTGACCTGGCACTTGGGGGCTATAGTATTCAGCTGTTTAATACATTATGAGGTTCAAATTGAAGACCCGGACCATCAGATACTAATGAGCCGGCCCTTGGGGGCTACACCAGCTGAAGCTTTATAAGGTATAAGACAGTTACAAGTTCCAGGCTGCTGCAGGCAAGACAACCTGGTACTTGGGGGCTACACAATCACAGATATTATTGCAAAGCACAATGTCATCATGGATAAACTTGGAGCTTGGGGGCTACAGGTAATATGGATATATCAAAAAGTTGTAGAGGACTTTCAAGATGTTAATTGTGAGTGAGACCGGCTCAGCAGATTTTTATTTTAGCCGAGTCATTGAAAGACCAGTTCTACATCAGATGGATTTTCATCCCAATATTTTTATCAAGTCACTGGATTCTAGTTATTCGACCCGGCGTCACCAACGATAATGACCCGACATCATCAATGATTATGACCTGGCGGAGATGACCCGCCAAGAGCATTGGAGGCAGATTCTATATGAGCAACCCGGCTTCACAGGTTGAAGTGGTGTAACAGTGGACAAAGTTCTATTCTCCATGTTTTTATCTAACCGAAGTAATGTAATCCGTCTCAATTTCATATGGTTTTCTTATCTCCAATAATTTCATGAAGTCAAAGTTTTGGAGGCCGACTCAATGGCATATGGATGTTTTATTCCCAATATTTTTTTACTCAAATGACACTGACAAGCAAGACGATTGAGAAGATGGATCATTCATATGAAGAAGAAACCCAGATTTTTGAGGATCCACTTTAGTGAAAGAAGCCGACCAGGGAGGTGAGCCGGTCACTTAACATATTTATTATTCTTATTTCAGGAAGCTTAGCATGAATAAATTCAAGCTAATCTGGGGGCTAATGTCGGGGATATACCCCGCCGTATAATCTGGCCGGAAGTATGACCCGGCCAGGACTTGGCGACTCACTGGAGACCTGGTCGAGACTTGACGATTCATTGGTAACCCGGCGGGCGGGTCAGACGAGCGACATGGCCCAAGGCCCAACATGTAAGCTGGCGCCAGGCATCTCACAAGAGAAGGCCCAAAGGAGAAAGGATTCCCTCACAAAGGAAACAAGACCCGAATTAGGATTCAAGAGAGACTAGTCCTAATCCAACTCTCGGTAGGACTCTACATGTAAACCTACCCCTTTCGCCTATATAAGGAGGGGTAAGGCGCCCCAAGAGGGAGAGGTAGACAAGTTAAGACAGACACAAGTCATTAGAGATAGACATATTAGAGGCTCTCGAGATTAGAGGTAGCAAGACAGCACCGTTGTAATCGAGAGATCTTCCTCATCATCAATACAAGACAAGCAGGACGTAGGCTTTTACCTCCATGGGAGGGGCCGAAGCTGGGTAAACTCGCATCTGTCGATTCCGACCAAACCCCTCTCAAGCCGCCAGATAGTTGTGACCGCCCCGAACCTAAGTCCGTTCACCCGGACATCTGTCGTGACAAATCCATGACACTTTGGGAAGCCTTAAAAAAGACTGGAACATTCCACAGGACACACAATGCGGTGCTAAATATGTTTCCCACAACTACTGGGTTAAGGGTGAACTATGCAAAATCCATTATGGTCCCAATCAATATTGATGAAGAAAGAGTACCAATTTTCACCAACCCCCTCCAATGTGCTAGCTGACATTTTCCTTTCACCTATCTGGGATTGCCACTAGGAATATACAAACCAACTGTGGAACAATGCCTACCATTAGTAAGTAAAGTGGCTAATAGAATAGCTGGGCTATCAGTTAACATGACTCAAGATGGAAGATTAATGTTGGTCAAATCCATAATCTCTTCACTCATTATCTTCTTCATGTGCTGCCTAGACATCCCCATCACAATCAAGAAGCAAATAATTGAATACCTAACTCATTGCTTATGGAGAAGCCCAGATTTAGAGGACAGCAGACCAGATATGGTAGCATGGAAAACTGTTTGTATACCTAAACACCAAGGACGTTTGGGAGTTTTTGACATATACACTCAAAACAAAGCTCTCCTCATGAAAAATCTACAAAAATTCTATAACAGACATGATATACCATGGGTTCATATAATCTGGGAATCTTATTACAGTAATGGCCAACTGCCTGGTGAACAAATGGTTGGGTCCTTCTGGTGGAAAACAAACTTGGCTCTGATTGATCAATACAAAGCCATTGCTAGATGCAATGTAGGGGATGGTAAAAGTGCACTGTTCTGGGATGATCTATGGCAGGGAACTATTCTCAAACACAAGTTTAACTATCTATACTCCTTTGCCAAAAATTCAAGAATGAGCATCAGACAAGTAACCACTGAATATATGGAGGATCTCTTCCACCTTCCATTAACAACACAAGCATATGAGGAATTTCAGGAAATGGAACTGGTTTTTCTGGCAGTGAAAAACTCTGAATTCTGGGATGCAACTAACACATGGAGATATATTTGGGGAAATGCCAATTACTCATCCATCAGAGCATACAAAGTCTTACTAAGACATAAACAAGTGCCTCCACATTTCCGTTGGATCTGGAAGATCTCATGTCAGCCCAAGCATAAGGTCTTCTTTTGGATGCTCCTTCATGACAGAATTAATACCAGAAACCTACTTAGAAGGAAGAGCTTCATTCTGGAGGCATACAATTGTGAAGTGAATAATTGCCATCAGGAGGAAACTCTGTATCATTTGTTTTGGGGTTGCCCGTTTGCAGCACAATGTTGGGACTTCATCTGCCCTTCAAGAACACACAATCTTTCCATGCTAGAAGCATATCAAGACCTCAAGAATAAACTCAGATTGCCTTTCTTAATGGAGATCATCATTCTAGGATCTTGGGCCATTTGGATTTCTAGGAACAACAAGATCTTTGAGAACATAACACCAAGCTTACAAGGTTGGAAAGCCATCTATCTGGAGGAACTTAAAATGATAAAGGTGAGGATGAAAAGGAAGTATGCAAACATTTTCTCCCATTGGCTAGAGAGCATTTTGTAATCCCTTTTTATTTTTTATTTTAGTTTGTAATAGGCTTTCTTGTGTTTCTTCTTTTTTCAGTAGTTTTTTATAGTTCTTTTTCTTTTGCTGGCTTATCTTAATCCTCCAGATACTTTGTTTGTGACTCTCTTTTGTTTCATAATTTAAAAATTGCAGTGGGTTTTTTACCCTACTATTTATAGTCAAAAAACAATCATGATACAATATGATAAAATGGTATCTCGCTAGCCCTTTCTGAGACTGCAAAACATAAATGCAGAGCACCCCCGAAGAACAAGGACTGACTAGACATTGTAATTCATGGTAAAAGACATCCAGTCACACTCATACTTAATATCAATTAATAGCAATTAAAGCATACAAATGACGGTGGTGCTCTCTAACTTGTGCTTTTTATAAGAAGATGACGACTCAGCAATAAAGTAAATATATAGGCACTTCGTAGAGGGAAGCATTCATTTGTAGAGGTGCCAGAGCTCAAGCTTATAAAACATGAATTTTGAGTGGAATACTTTCATTGTCATAATAACAACCAAGGGATTTCAGGATCTTCCATGCTAGATACATTATAGGCGGTTCCCAAACATAATGATAAAGTTTTTACTCCCCCTCCACCAATCAATCACACTCCCGGCTAGCCGAATCCATGGGTACCGTCCATACAAACACAATCCTGGGGGAGTTTTGTTTCATTATATTTTGATTCGATTTTCAGCATGGAACTGGGCATCTCGAATACTAGCCACTTTTTCGTGAATGATAGTGAATAAACACATATCGTGAGAATAACCCACCTAGCATGGAAGATATCTACAACCCCTAGTCGCTACATGAGCGATTCGGGCATACAAAACAGAATAATTATTTGAAGGTTCAGAGTTTGGCGCATACAAATTTACTCGAAACAGCAGGTGAATACCACATATAGGTAGGTATGGTGGACTCAGATGGAACAACTTTGGGTTTGAGGAATTGGGTGCACAAGCAGTATTCCCGCTTAGTACAAGTGAAGGCTAGCAAAAGACTGGGGAGCGACCAACTAGAGAGTGACAATAGTCATGAACATCCTTTGAGATTAACCAACATTGAATGCAAGCCTGAGTAGGATATAAATCACCATGAACATAAATATCGTAGAGGCTATGTTGATTTTGTTTCAACTACATGCATGAACTTGTGCCAAGTCAAGCCACTTGAATCATTCAGAGGAGGATACCATCCTATCATACTAAATCACAACCATTTTAATATGCATATTGGCACTCAAGAAAAACCATTATCCACTCTTAGCTAATTAAGCATGGCATGAGTAACTGTAATCTCTAATTGTCATTGCAAATATGTTTCACCCATAATGAACTGAATTCGGAACGATGAGCCAATCATATTTACAAAAGCAAAATAGGTCAAGCTCATACCAGCTTTTCTCCATCTCAATCTTTTCATCATATATCGTCATTATTACCTTTCACTTGCACGATCGAACGGTGTGAATAATAATAAGAGTGCACGTGCATTGGACTAAGCTGGAATCTGCAAACCATAACTCAAAGGAGAAGGCAAGGTAATATGGGCTCTCTAATAGATAAACAATAATGCATATGTGAGCCACTCAACATTTTCATTGTGGTCTTCTCCTTACGACCCAGAGAAAGAAAATTCAAGACAAGAACGAGAAAAACTATTTACACGAGAAAGCTCCCAACAAGCAAAAGAAGAATGAGAAATCTTTTTGGATTTTCTTTTAATACTACGACTAAAAAAACTAGAAGATAAAGCTAGAACTGTTTTTTTTATTTTTTCTCAAAGTTAATTGAACACACAAGAAGAAAGCGGAAAGAAGAAATAAACTACCATGGATGGTATAATGAAAAAGTATGAACACCGACTACTAAGACGAGTGTGTGAACATGAATGTAAAGTAGGTGATATATACGTACTTCCCCAAGCTTAGGATTTTGGCCTAAGTTGGTGTAGGGCCATGGCTGGCCCGGATAATATCCAAAGTCATAGTCGGGGTTGTACTGGGTTGTGGCGGCTACCGCCTGAATGACTGCAGCGTGAAGGCGAGCGGCTTCTGCATTTCTCTCGTACTCGTTTGCCTCCTCTCTGGTTATAAAGTATCACCATTTTTCCTGTAAGTCAAAGAAGGCAGGAGCAGGAAGGGTATTATGGACAACACATTGTTGATCAAAAATTAGTCGGTACAGGAGGGATTGTTCATTTCTCTCAAGAAACTGATAATGCATCAAAGCCTCATAATTTAGGAAAGCAGATGGTAACTCAATATCATTTCCCCGTATGGGTACCCCGAGATAATTAGCTACACGAGTGACCTAAATCCCACCAAAGAAATTTCCATCCTTAGCATTATTATGCAGCCTTCTAGCAATAATGGCACCTAAGTTATATCGTCTATCACCCATTACCGCACTCTTAAGAATACTTAGATCGGGGACACAAAGGTGGCTATGCTTAGTTTTACCGTTAATACATCTACCTATGAATAGATAAAAATAATGTATAGCAGGAAAAAGAATGCTCCCCACGGTAGCTTGTGTAATATTTCTAGTTTCTCCCATGGTGATGCTAGCAAGAAAATCATTATATGCAGTTCTGTGCGGATCACTATAGCTGTCCCATTGTGGAATTTTGCATGCACGGTTTAAAATCCTCTAGGTCCATAGTATAAGGTTTATCATAAAGATTTAATAGGACGGAGGGTTTATTACGCCCGAATGAAAATTCAAACCTCCGCAATTGCTTGCACTGGTCTGAAAGGAAATCTTCAAGGCCTGCATTTTGTGCGTATGCGTAAAATTCTTCCTTGAAACCGACATCAACCATGAATTGATCCGATGGCCATTCACAAGGCCGCACTTGTGCTTCTCTCAGTGGTTCAAGGCCGGGCTCGCGTATCGCGAGTCTTGGGGCCTTCTTGCTCGAGGAGCCCCTTGGTATATTCGCCACAACATTTCTCTTTGTGAAAATTTCTGAAATTTTTAGTGACTCAAAATAAAGGTGAATAAAACTCAACAAGACTTATAACAACTACTCCCACAAGTGCCTAGAGCCTATATCATGCATTAGAAAAACTTGGGACCATAAAAATTTGACATGCAAGCTCAAGAACAAGGTTACCACAGCAGCAAAAATTTGCAATATATATAGCACTAGAACAAAAACTAATTAGACCATTGGAGAGTCACATATCGAAGAACTATCTCCTAAAACAGTTTTGTGAATGGAGCTTTGCACAAGGAGATAAAAAATGCAGCAAAATGAGCTAGAGCACGGGTTTGAGCAATGGTGGGATTTTCTCTAGAGAAAGACGAAGTGGATGGGAGCTGGAATAAGTGAAGGGGGCCTACGTGGGACTCATAAGCCACCTAGGCGCGGCTAGGGTGTGGCCGCGCCCTGTGGGTTTGTGACCCACTCGTGCAGCCCCGTGATGTGTCCTTAGTGCCAGATATTTTTAAATATTCCAGAAAAAATCATACTACATTTTCAGGGCATTTGAAGAACTTTTATTTCCAGGTCATTTTTCTATTGCATGGAAAACTCAGAAAACAGAAAAATAATAGCATTTTTACTTTATTTAATCTAACTAACAGAAAGTAAAGGTTGGGTACAGAAAGTTGTTCTTTCTAAATTCATCCATCTCATGCTCATCAAAAGGAATCCATCAATAAGGTTGATCAAGTCTTATTAACAAACTTCTTTCGAGTAGCATGAAACCGGAGAATCTTCAAATATCACTAAGTTACCTCAATGGGGATAAGCATGTCCCCAACAACAAGTATATCATATTTCTTCTTGATAGTAGGAAGAGGGAATTCAAAGTCTCCAATAATAATCGTTGAATTTTTTTAATGGATTTGATACTATGAACTTGGGGTTGTTTCTTCGGAAAGTGTATCGTATGCTCATTACCATTGATATGAAAAGTGGCATTGCCCTTGTTGCAATCAATAACAGCCCCTGCAGTATTCAAAAAGGGTCTATCAAGGATCATCGACATACTGTCGTCCTCAGGAATATCAAGAATAACAAAGTCCGTTAGGATAGTAGCATTTGCAACTATGATAGCCACATCCTCACAAATACCGATGGGTAAAGCAGTTGATTTATTAGCCATTTGCAAAGAGATTTTGATGGGTGTCAACTTATTCAAATCAAGTCTATGATATAAAGATAAAGGCATAACACTAACACCAGCTCCCAAATCACATAAAGCAGTTTTAACATAATTCCCTTTAATAGAGCATGGTATAGTTGGTATTCTTGGATCTCCTAGTTTCTTTGGTATTCTACCCTTAAAAGTAAAATTAGCAAGCATGGTGGAAATCTCAACTTCCAGTATCTTTATTTTATTAGTCACAATATGTTTCATATACTTAGCATAAGGAGACATTTTCAGAATATCAGCCAAGCGCATACGTAAAAGACAGGTCTAAGCATTTCAACAAAGCGCTCAAAATCTTCATCATCCTTTTTTCTTGGATGGTTTAGGAGGAAAGGGCATGGGTTTCCAAACCCATGGTTCTCTTTCTTTACCATGATTCCTAGCAACAAAATCTCTTTTGTCATATCTTTTATTCTTAGGTTGTGGGTTATCAAGATCAATAGCAGGTTCAATCTCCACATCCTTATCATTACTACACTACTAGGAGAAAGCCTAGTAGTAGCGCTGGAAATACCCTTACTAGTAGCACCGGGTCCAGCGCTACTGCTACGACCCTATAGCTAAAGTGTAGCAATAGCGTGTGTTAGCCCGCGCTACTGCTATACCTTCTTAGCAACAATGCTTTTTGTAGAAAGCGCTACTAGTAGTTACTAGCAGCACGCCTCTCTGCCAATACGCCACTATACAAGATTTCATACAGTATCATCATAATACATCATTGTCATATAACAACTCCTCCTCATCATCATTTTCGTCAAACAAATAACTAGATTTCAAAAACCTTACAAGTCCAGACCGAACTGATAGATCGAGACCAATAATGATAAAACTATTAAACCTTAAACTGGAGCTTAATCTTCCTACAATACTATTAATGAGCAGAATCCGGTGGTGCGGAATCTGATGGTGGTGGGGGCATTCTTGGTGGAAGTATCCCGACAACACTTCCCCATTGGGCTCTTTGAGCCGGGCATGAAGATGTCACTTGTTGTAGTACCCATTCCATAACCGAGTGGGGACTACTCTGAGGTGGCATCCGAGGCCGCTCTGTAACTTTGGCCTCCGTGAAGATGACGCCTGCTACAACTTGTAGTTGTGCTTGGGCATAATTCTTGCACTCCTTGACTTCAAACTCCCAGTGACTACACTGAGTCTTCCGAAACATATCCTCCGCCTCTTTCAGCTCCCGCATACAATCTTTCCATCCGAACACTACATCATCAATCCTTTTCCCCCACACCAGCAAATTCCCCCGCCACTTCAACTCCTCTTCATGAGAACGTCTAGGAGCCATGGAATCCTTGTAAATTTGGCATGACATTTGCTTAGCAATGGATATATTAAATAGCACAACATCTAGGAGACATGGAATCCCTGTAAATTTCACAAAGTTTGCAATTTTAAACATTTTTACGGTTACGACGTGAAGCACCTTTGTAACACAATTTACAACATGTGGATGAATTCCAATATGCATCCATACATAACCATCTAACCATCTAAATGCATCCATCCATAACCATCTAAATGCATCATACATCCATCTAACAATTTAAATGCATCCATCCATAACCATCTAAATGCATCAAACATCCATCTAACCATCTAAATGCATCCATACATCCATCTAACCATCTAAATGCATCCATTCATAACCATCTAAATGCATCAATCCATCCATCCATTAATATTTTCTAGCAGTGCAAAAACAGAGGGAGGAGGGAGAAGGGGGGAGAGTGGGAGGGAGGAGGGAGGGAGATCTACCGCTGCGTGGATGGCTAGGACGGGAGGGGCGGGACGGGGGAGGGTTGCCGCGTCGAGAGGGCCGGGACGGGGAGGGCCGCCATGTGGGGCAGACGGCCGGGATGCGGGAGCGCCACCGCAAGGGAGATAGTGGACAGGGGGGAGTGAGGGGCGGCGGCGACATAGGGAATGGGAGGGAGGGAGGAGCGGCGGCGGCGCAGGGAGAGGGAGGGAGGAGGGAGAGAGGGAGAGAGTGAGAGAGAGGGGCCGTGCGGGGCGAAGAGGATAAGGGCACGACCCAGTTAGCAGTAGCGCGGGTGGAAAACACACGCTACTAATAATATGTTAGCAGTAGCGCTGGTCTGGAAAGCACGCTACTACTAAATCTATCCTGATGGCAATGGTGGGTCAATATTAGTAGTAGCGCGTTTTTGGAAGCCAGCGCTAATGCTAAGTGTTAGTAGCAGTGTTTTTTTGGACGCGCGCTACTGATATGTAGCAGTGTGTTTTTTGGACGCGCCCTACTGATATGTAGCAGTAGCGCCTCCTTTTATCCAGCGCTACTACTAAGGTTCCGTGTATAAGGTTTTCCCTAGTAGTGCTAGGTTGAGCATCAACATGAACATCATCATTAATATTATCACTAGGCTCATGTTCATCACACGATTGTGTCTCGGTATAAGAAACAAAAATATCATTTGGGTTTTCAGGTGTATCTATAACAGGTTCACTAGCAGCATGCAAAGTTCTATCATCATCCATTTTCCTCTTATTACACGAACGACTAGGTCCATCAGTATTACTCCTTTGATAATCTTGCTCAATTCTCTTAGAATGGCCCTCAGGATAGAAAGGTTCCTGGGTCATTCTACCACCTCTAGTCACAACTCTAACAGAATGATCATTGTTCTTACTATTCATCTCATTAAGAAAATCAGTTTGCGCCTTAAGTACTCGTTCTACTTGAGTAGTTACCATGGAAGTATGTTTACTAATAAGCTTAAGATCATTGATAGTTCTACTCATATAATCACCCAAGCGATCAAGCATGTAAGCATTATGTTTCAATTGTCTACTAACATAAGCATTAAAAATTTCTTGCTTAATAACAAAGTTATCAAACTCATCCAAGCATTGGCTAGCAAACTTATTATAAGGAATATCACCTTCATCAAATCTACAGAGAGAATTTACCTCTACTATCTGTGTCGGGTTATCAAGACCATGTATTTCTTCAACAGGTGGTAGATTCTTAACATCTTCATCCTTAATACCTTTTCCTTTCATAGATTTCTTTGCGTCTTGCATATCTTCAGGACTGAGAAATAGAATACCTCTTTTCTTCGGAGTTGGCTTCGGAGGTGGTTCGGGAATAGTCCAATCATTATCATTGCTCATATATTATTCAATTGTAGTTCAACTTGTTCAACAGTTCGTTCCCTGAAAACACAACGAGTACAACTATCTAGGTGGTCCCTAGAAACATCGGTTAGTCCACTATAAAAGATATCAAGTATTTCATTTTTCTTGAGAGGATGATCAGGCAAAGCATTAAGTAATTCAAGAAGCCTCCCCAAGCTTGTGGGAGACTCTCTTCTTCAATTTGCACAAAGTCAAATATTTCCTGCAAGGCAACTTGTTTCTTATGGTTAGGAAAATATTTTCAAGAGAAGTAATATATCATATCCTGGGGACTACGCCCACAACCAGGAGAAAGAGAATTGAACCATATCTTAGCATCACCCTTTAACGAGAAAGGAAACAACTTAAGGATATAGTAATAACGAATTTTTTCGTCATGAGTAAACATGGTGGCTAAATCATTCAATTTAGTAAGATGTGCCACAACAGTTTCAGATTCATAACCATGGAAAGGATGAGATTCAACCAAAGTAATTAACTCAGGATCAACAGAGAATTCATAATCCTTATCAGTAACAAAGATAGGTGAAGTAGCAAACTTAGGATCATATTTCATTCTAGCATTCAAAGATTTTTCTTTCCACTTGCATAGCATTTCTTAAGATCATCTCTATCATCACAAGCAAGAAAGTCCCTAGCAACCTCTCCTTCCATAACATAACCCTCGGGTATATTAGGCAATTCATATCTAGGAGAGCTAGGTATAGCAAGTGTCCCATAGTGTTCAGTTTCAATAATTTCATCAGTTTCAGAAGTACCATCAGTATCAACATTGACTCTAGCAATTTGTTCATCAAGAAATTCACCCAGTGGCACAGTATTATCAGGCAAAGTATCACCATAAGAATCATACATATCAGAAGTGGCATCATAAATTACTTGTGACATATCAGAATTACTAGCAGGTGGTGGTGTTGCAAACTTACTCATAACAGAAGGTGAATCAAGTGCAGAGCTAGATGACTGTTCCTTACCTCCCCTCGCAGTAGAGGGATAGATCTTGGTTTTTTGGATCTTTCAGATTCTTCATAGTGATCAACATATATAAATCCCAAGTGACTCAAAGAACAGAGCTATGCTCCCTCGCAACGGCGCCAGAAAAAGGTCTTGATAACCCACAAGTACAGGGGATCACAATAGTTTTCGAGGATAGAGTATTCAACCCAAATTTATTGATTCAATACAAGGGGAGCCAAATAATATTCTCAAGTATTCGCAGATGAGTTGTCAATTCAACCACATGTGAAAGACTTAATATCTGCAGCAAAGTATTCAGTAGCAAAGTAGTATGGAAGTAACGGTAACAATGGAAAAAGTGACAGTAGCAGTTTTGTAGTGATTGTAACAGTAGCAACGGAAAGTAACTTAGCAAAAATCAATATGTGAAAAGCTCGTAGGCAATGGATCAGTGATGGATACTGTAACATCCCAAGATTTCATTTTGGAATGTTATGATTATAGCTATGCATCTAGCAGCATCATTGCTTGAATGTATGTGTTTGTTGAAATGTCTCTTCTGGATTTCAGAAAGCTCTTTCTACTTTTCCCTAAGTTGCTTTCACCTATTTGAAATTTTGGTTAAAAGTTCAAATAAGAGAGGAGGAACATGACACTCCACACCAGGGACTAATTGGTGATATATTTGAACAATAATAACCAGGAGTTATTTTGAAAATATTTGCAAAAAGGGTTTAAAAACAATTAGGCAATTTCTGAAAATAATATTTTTTTCAAATGTTCAAATGACAGAATAGAAATGTTCATTAAATAGAATTTATTATTATGTTAATTTTGATATATAATACCCATATATTTATAAACGGTTTGAATGCTTTAAAAGCTTTTGAATGTCTCTGGAAAATTATTAAAAGGAAACGGTAACCGTTTCCGGTATTAAACAGGCCGGCCCACGGCAGTTACTCACGTATTGATTAGAAGCCGGCCGACCGCGCGTAACGGACACGCCCTTCTCTCACTGACGCTGGACCCCACCTCGTTCGCTCGTAATGACCGAGCGGTCATCACTCTCCTCCCGCGCGCGCCGGACTCGACGCCGGCCGTTTCCTCCCCTCGCCGGATCTCTCTCCTCTCTTAACTCCCCGCACCCCCGAGCACCTATATAAGAGCCCCACAGACCCGCCTTTAATTCCCCCCTAGCCCCTCTGTCCCTCGCCGGAAGACCGCGCAATTGCTCGCCGGAGCTCCCACCCCCACCGGACCTCCCGTCGACCGTAGCCACCGACTCCGTCCACCTCTCGCCCAACCGACCTCACCAATCGACTCCGGAGAACCGTCGCCGTCGCCCGGACCACTTCCCGTCTACCCCGACCATCGGAGCACCAACGCCGTCGTCTTTGCCGTTCCGGACTCGCCGGAGATCTTCGACGCCGACGACTTTTCCCCGTAAGCTCCCCTCGACCATCGGATCCTGAATCAACGACCGAGATTAGAACGGATTTAAATCCGAACCGGTATCCTCTACCGACCGGTCGCCCGCTCTAAATCACCTACCGCACGCGCTCGCTAGCCAATAGGATCGCGCCACGTAGCCCCCTGGCCGTTGCAAAGTCAGGTTTCTTTTTCAGTTTTGTTTTAATTAACAGAATGTTTTCAAAATTTGTTTTAGCTATATCTTTTAATCTATTTAGTGTTTTGAGTTGATTCTTTTTGCAATAGCTCACATTTTTCATGTAGTTTCACCCTGTACTTTTAAATTTCAAATTTGAACTATAAAATTTGAATTTAATCAAATTTTCTCAAAATCTTCAAATCTGAATAACTAGAGTTTAAAAATAGATTTTGATATGATTCTTGTTGCTACTGTTTGATATTGGTTAGGACTATCTCCATGTTTAGTTTGAGGATTTTTAGGGTGATTTTGAATAGTGTTTTAGCTATAAATAGAATCTGCTTAGTATTATAATATAGTTTTATAAACTCAATTTTAATTAGTTTGATTTAGATTTGGTTTCATTTTTAGGTTCTGTTAATAAACATTTAGTGTTTTCACTCACTGATAATAAAAATATAAATTTGCTTAGTTTAATTTTATTTAACATAGGAATCACAACTTCTTTTCAAATAGGTTAATTTGATTAAAACAACTAGTTAGTAATAGTTTTGTTTTGTTCTCTTGTTAGTAAAACTATATTTGTTCCATTTAGTGTTTATCAAAACTTTTACAAACTTTACAAAAGTTTTCTCAACAAACTTAGATTCAAAATAGTTTTATTAAGATAGTAGTGTTTTATCAATCACCTCCTAGTAAACAAAACTTTGTGTGTTTTCTTACTTGAGATTTGTGCATTGTTTTGTCTTGATTGTTTACTAGTTCTTAGTTGATGTTTGTGAGTTACAATATTTTGTTGTATGCTTATTGAGTGCTTGTTTGCTTCGTTAGATTATCCGGAGTGCGAAGCTTGTTACTTAGATTCACTCACGTACGAAGATCATCAATCAGGCAAGTCACTTTGACCATGTTTACCCATGTTTTATATGCATTAGTTCTACCATCTCCCCAATTGCATGCAAGATAGGTTAGTTGGAAACTTGGTTACATTGTAGTAGTATCATGTGGTAGGTACCCCCCTCAACCTCTTTGACACATTGGCCCCGGGAAACGTTGTTTTACCTTTTGCTATGCTATTGGTAGACGGGGTTGGTTGTGTGATTCATGAGAGTTGAGAGAGTTAATAATTTCAAGACCTACATAATGATCAAGATTTAAGACTCCGAGTTTTCAACATACCTCTGGGTGGATGATGGTTGAACGGCACCCTGGAGAAACCAATGGATTTGCCTAGGTGATGCTGGAGATGGCCAGTATTCACGCGGAAAGGTCCACCCAGGCACAAAGAGATGGATGGATGCTTTAAAACCCAAGGCTTACCTGCACAGCCACAAGTCATTATGGGCTCTGGCTTGGTTGGATATCGTGGTGACCCTGGACAGGCGGTGCTACGAGAGGTAGAAGAACGGTAGGAAAGGATGGGCACCGACAGAGTCGCAGGGAAACCCTTTGGAAGACCATGTTTTGGTCATCCGTTTCTCAAACACCCTGAAGTGCGAGAAATCAAACGGAGGCGACCAAATCTTGTGGGGAACATGTGCAAAACTCTGCAGAGTATTCCAAACCTAATCGATTAGCCGTGTCCACGGTCATGGACGACTTGAGCCAAAGGAATTGAAACTTCCGGAACTCTCAACACAATTAATATGATGATGTGGGTATTTAATAATTTTGGGTATGAGAATTGGTTGGTGGAACCATCTCATTAATCAACCAACTTAGTAATATTTTTGCTTAGCCCCTCCCTTGATGTAGAAAAAAAAACTTGGCTTTACGCAAAAACTTACACCACCACCTGCCATATATGCATATAGACTAGCTGATTATTTTCACACCTCTACTGTGACTTTGCCGGCATATTCCATATGCTGACCTACACGGCTGCAACGTATCATGTTGCAGAGTACTTTTCCGACCAGGAGTGAGGACGCGTTCTATGCTCAGTGAGATGCCCTTGGAGTCAGATGGACTCATCTACCTTCGACGCTTCCGCAAGATTTAGATATTCTCATGAGTTGGCCTTGGCCACTTTATTGTAATCTTTATTGTAATAAAGGACTCGATATGAGATTTCGATTAATATAATGCTGTGTGATTTCCCTTTGATATATACATTGATGTACCGTGTGTGTACCAGCATGATCTTGGGATGGTACAGAAACACCGGAGACTTGACCTTTCAGGTCGGGTCGCTACAAAAATGGTATCAGAGCACACGCTGACCGTAGGACGTAACCTCTAGGATTGGAAAGCCTTAGGATTGTTTCTCTTTGTCTTTAAAATTCTTATACTCTCATCTATTCGTTTCTGACTCCTCTCCGATTAATTCAAAATTTATAGATGGCCACCTTCATAGCAGTGTTGATCACGGAGTTTTGCCAGCCTGACGCAACGATGCCCTTTGGTAAGGAGCTGATGAGGATTGTCAAGGACGTAAGGATTGCTTTGCCGAGCATCACCGGGATTCCTATCATGTCATTTCCCCAAGATGGATGCTACAGGATCGAGGTGCATATCCCAGGGAAGACCTTTGGGAATCAGAAGAAACCCATCGACTTCAAGTTCGTGGCACCCAGCTGGATACTTGGAAGAGACATGGCCATTCATCGTGCCCTTGGACGTATTCAGGAGGAATACAGAGGTGGAACCATTTCACCAGGACTCAGCATGGTTTGCCGCAGAGATGCCAATGGAAACATCATAACTCCTCCCACTACAGACACCACTATTTCCTATATCCAGACCCTGGAGACTCACATCAGGACTCTGGAGCTTCGAGTTCGTGCTGATACAAAGACAATCAAGAATCTGATGAACCGCGAGCTGGACCTTGAAGCTGATCTGCGAGAGGCCAACTATGAACACGAGCATGAAGTGAAGGACTTCCTAGAGAGGATTGATGAGCAGAATGCACGCATCGCAACTCTGGAGGAACAGCTAGACATGGGGGAAAACCTTCATCCCGAAGGAGACATGGCACCCTTCATCAGCGACGATGAAGACTATGAGGAAAGCACCACCGGAGGACCTACGACTATGCACTTCTGAGGAAAAACATTAGTTATGCCCTCCATGTATCTTTTATTTTCGTCGTTAAAGCGTAGGTCGATGCTTAGTTGTTTGAGATTTGTATTCCCGATGTTTGACGTTGATTGAATAAATGAATGAGTGTTTGGTGTGATATGTTTGTTGCATTGCATATGGGTAGTGAATTTCTTCTAGACCCTTGTTCTATTCTAATTCTCACCCCTCTGAAAATAGCAAGATGCCTCCACGACGTGAGACCGATTTCACTTTTCCGCCGGAACTCACACAACTTCTTCAGCAGCAGAATGCACTGATGTAGTTATTGATTCAGAATCAGACCAACAATCAGAACAACCACAACCATCATCCACCCCAGACTGACAATCTCACCCATTTTCTGAGGTTGAACCCTCCAACTTTCTCCAGCAGCACTGAGCCCATTGTGGCAGATGACTGGCTCCGTAAGATGGAGAGAGAACTTGTCACCGCTGGATGTACTGATGCTGAGAAGGTGCGATTTGCCGCACATCAACTTGAAGGACCAGCAGCATCATGGTGGGAGAATTACATCACCACATATCCTATTGCTGATGTAACTTGGGAGCAGTTCCAGCAAGCTTTCCGCACCGCTCATGTCTCAGCTGGAGCCATGAGTCTAAAGAAGCGCGAGTTTCACAACTTGCACCAGGGTAATCGCTCTGTGGCCCAGTACGTGGACGACTTCAACACATTGGCACGTTATGCACCAGGAGACGTGGCCGATGATGCGGCCAAGCAAGAGAAGTTTCTGGAAGGCCTCAACGACGAGTTGAGCATACAGCTGGTAGTGGCTACTTTCAACAACTACCAAGAGCTGGTGGATAAGGCACTCATTCTGGAAGGTAAACAGCAGTAGATTGAGAACCGCAAGAGGAAGTACACTCAGGGGAAGTTTAACTCTGGAGCTCATCAGAAGCCCCGCTACTCCCCGTACTCAGGGAACACCGGATCAGGTACCGGTAAGTTTGGAAGGCACACTCATGCCGTGCATAACCATGGAGGTCACAACCATGGAGGAAATGGGAACAACCATCCCAACCTTGGCAATTTCAAGACTGACAATGGCAATGGGAACAACAACCAGCACCGTCACGTTCCTACTCATAAGGATCTGAGCCACATCACCTGTTTCAAGTGCCAGAAGACAGGGAACTATGCTACTGAGTGTCCCCTGAGCAAGCAGGGAAATGGAAACGGCAACTCCGCAGCCAAGAAGCCAAACCCTTTTCCTCGTGCCCAGGTGAATCACCTTGACGTGGAAGAAGTCTATGATCAACCCGAGACTGTGGTTGGTAAGTTTTTATTGCATTCACGTTCAGTTACAGTACTTTTTGATTCCGGTGCAACTCATTCATTCATATCAAGGGTAGTTGTGGATAAGTATGGTTTGCCGACCAAAACCCTTAGTCAGCCCATTAAGGTCAGTTCCCCAGGAGGTATGATGATGGCAGGGATAGGATGCCATGCCTTGAAACTCAACATAGGAAACCATGTTTTTCCCACCAACCTCATCGTCTTAGAATTCCAGGGATTGGATGTAATCCTAGGCATGGATTGGATGACCAAGTATGAAGGAAATCTTGATTGCCCTAGCAAGTCTGTTTCACTCACCACCCCGGAGAACAAGAGGATTAAGTATGTATCCCGACGCACACGTATGAGTGCTAGGTTAAATGCCCTCATGGGAGTTGTTCAGGAGGAAGTACCTGTGGTAAAAGACTTTCCGGATGTATTCCCGGAAGAATTACCAGGCATGCCACCAGATAGGGAGATTGAGTTCCTAATAGAGCTACAGCCAGGGACAGCTCCAATTTCCAAGAGACCCTATCGGATGCCCGCAAATGATCTGTTGGAAATCAAGAAGCAAATTAAGGAGTTATTGGACAAAGGTTATATTCGCCCAAGTTCATCACCTTGGGGAGCCCCAGTACTTTTGGTGGAGAAGAAGGATAAAACCTTGAGAATGGTAGTCGATTATCGTGCCTTGAACGAGGTGACTATCAAGAACAAGTATCCTCCACCTATGATTAATGATTTGTTTGATCAACTCGTAGGAGCCAAAGTATTCTCCAAGATCGATCTTCGATCAGGGTATCACCAGTTGAAAATTCGTGAACAGGATATACCCAAAACAGCTTTCACCACGAGGTATGGCTTGTATGAGTATACGGTCATGTCTTTTGGATTGACTAATGCTCCTTCCTACTTCATGAATTTGATGAACAAAGTATTCATGGAATACCTAGACAAGTTTGTTGTGGTGTTCATCGATGACATTCTGATATTCTCCAAGAACGAGGAAGAGCATAAGGAACATTTGCGTTTAGTTCTGGAGAAGCTGAGAGAGCATCAACTATATGCCAAGTTCAGCAAATGTGAATTTTGGCTGACGGAAGTCGGATTCCTTGGACATGTTATTTCCGGAGATGGAATAGCAGTGGACCCTGCTAAGGTTGAAGCCGTCACCGAGTGGAAGTCCCCTACCTCAGTTAAGGAGATCCGTAGTTTCCTCGGACTTGCTGGATATTACCGGAGATTCATGGAGAATTTCTCAAAGATTGCCAAGCCCATGACAGAGTTGTTGAAGAAAGAATCTAAGTATATTTGGACTGAGGAATGTGAAGCCAGTTTCCAGGAGTTGAAGAAACGTTTGGTCACAGCCCCAGTGTTGATTTTGCCCAATATTCGGAAGGACTTCCAGGTTTATTGTGATGCTTCACGTCAAGGACTTGGAGGAGTACTCATGCAAGATGGAAAAGTTGTAGCCTATGCTTCCAAATAGCTATGAACTCACGAGTTGAATTATGCCACCCATGATTTGGAACTAGCAGCCATAGTGCACGCACTCAAGACCTGGAGACATTTTCTTATCGGAAATAGTTGTGATGTTTACACCGACCATAAGAGCCTGAAGTATATCTTCACGCAGAAAGAGTTGAACCTCAGACAGAGGAGATGGTTAGAGTTAATCAAGGACTATGACATGAGATTACATTACCATCCAGGTAAGGCTAATGTTGTAGCCGATGCCTTGAGTCGTAAAACTTATGTGAACACACTCACAGCGGGAGGATTACCCCAAGAGTTAGTCGATGATCTCAGAGAGCTCAAGCTAGAGATAGTTCCAAGAGGATATGTTGCTACACTGGAAATTCAGTCCACCTTGACCGAAAGAATTCGTGAAGCCCAGAAATTGGACAAGGAGATAGCTGAGATTAAACAGAGAATGGAAGATGGTAAAGCTAAAGGTTTTCGTGAGGATGAACACGGAACTTTGTGGTTTGAGAACCGAATCTATGTGCCCAATGACCCAGAGCTCAGGAAGTTGATACTTCAGGAAGCCCACGATTCACCTTACTCGATACACCCAGGCAACACCAAGATGTATCTGGATTTAAAAGAAAGTTATTGGTGGATAGGTATGAAGAAAGATATTGCGGAACATGTTGCAATATGTGATGTTTGTCAGCGAGTAAAGGCAGAACATCAGAAACCAGCAGGGTTACTACAACCTTTGCCGATACCCGAGTGGAAATGGGAAAAGCTTGGTATGGACTTCATCACAGGATTGCCTAGGACCCGTTCAGGTTATGATTCCATCTGGGTAGTGGTAGATCGCTTGACCAAGGTAGCTCATTTCATTCCAGTGAAAACCACTTATACCAGTGCTAAGCTAGCCAAGATATATATGACCAGGATCGTATGTTTGCATGGAGTTCCAAGGAGTATCGTGTCAGATAGAGGAACACAGTTTACCTCAAAGTTTTGGCATCAGTTACATGAAACTTTGGGTACAAGGCTAGAGTTCAGTACAGCCTTTCATCCGCAGACAGATGGAGAGACTGAGAGAGTCAACCAGATTCTGGAAGACATGTTGAGAGCTTTTGCACTAGACTATGGTTCTAGTTGGGACGATAACTTGCCTTACGCAGAATTTTCATACAACAACAGTAATCAGACCAGTCTAAAGATGGCCCCTTTTGAAGCTTTATACGGAAGGAGATGCAGAACACCACTGACATGGGATGGTGTTGGAGACCGACAACTTTTTGGTCCCGACATTATCCGAGATTCTGAAGAGAAAGTCAAGCTGATTCGTGACAGACACAAGATAGCTCAGTCTCGACAGAAGAGTTACGCTGACAGCAAACGTAAAGAAGTGACGTATGAAGTGGGAGACAGAGCATATCTTCGTGTGTCCCCGCTTCGTGGAATCAAGAGGTTTGGTGTTAAAGGAAAATTAGCACCCAGATTCATAGGCCCCTACAAAATTCTTGAACGTAGAGGAGAAGTTGCATACAAACTGGAATTGCCGGAAGGATTATCCGAAGTTCATGATGTGTTCCACGTGTCCCAGCTGAAGAAATGCCATGCTGAGATGGCTGACATCCCTTTTCGAGACACCGTGCCCCTAGAGGCCATACAGCTTGACAGTGATCTGACTTACGAGGAGAATCCTGTCAGAATCCTCGAGACTGCCAATAGAGTTACCTGCAGCAAGATCATCAAGTTCTGCAAAGTTTTGTGGAGTCACCATACTGAGGAAGAAGCCACCTGGGAACGCGAAGAAGATCTTCGTAGAGACCACCCACACCTATTTTCTAGCCAACCCGAATCTCGAGGGCGAGATTCATTTTAAGGTGGGTAGGTTTGTAACATCCCAAAATTTCATTTTGGAATGTTATGATTATAGCTATGCATCTAGCAGCATCATTGCTTGAATGTATGTGTTTGTTGAAATGTCTCTTCTGGATTTCAGAAAGCTCTTTCTACTTTTCCCTAAGTTGCTTTCACCTATTTGAAATTTTGGTTAAAAGTTCAAATAAGAGAGGAGGAACATGACACTCCACACCAGGGACTAATTGGTGATATATTTGAACAATAATAACCAGGAGTTATTTTGAAAATATTTGCAAAAAGGGTTTAAAAACAATTAGGCAATTTCTGAAAATCATATTTTTTTCAAAGTGTTCAAATGAAAGAATAGAAATGTTCATTAAATAGCATTTATTATTATGTTAATTTTGATATATAATACCCATATATTTATAAAAGGTTTGAATGCTTTAAAAGCTTTTGAATGTCTCTGGAAAATTATTAAAAGGAAACGGTAACCGTTTCCGGTATTAAACGGGCCGGCCCACGGCAGTTACTCGCGTATTGATTAGAAGCCGGCCGACCGCGCGTAACGGACACGCCCTTCTCTCACTGACGCTGGACCGCACCTCGTTCGCTCGTAATGACCGAGCGGTCATCACTCTCCTCCCGCGCGCGCCGGACTCGACGCCGGCCGTTTCCTCCCCTCGCCGGATCTCTCTCCTCTCTTAACTCCCCGCACCCCCGAGCACCTATATAAGAGCCCCACAGCCCCGCCTTTCATTCCCCCCTAGCCCCTCTGTCCCTCGCCGGAAGACCGCGCAATTGCTCGCCGGAGCTCCCACCCCCACCGGACCTCCCGTCGACCGTAGCCACCGATTCCGTCCACCTCTCGCCCAACCGACCTCACCAATCGACTCCGGAGAACCGTCGCCGTCGCTTGGACCACTTCCCCGTATTACCCGACCATCGGAGCACCAACGCCGTCATCTTTGCCGTTCCGGACTCGCCGGAGATCTCCGACGCCAGCGACTTTTCCCCATAAGCTCCCCTCGACCATCGGATCCTGAATCAACGACCGAGATTAGAACGGATTTAAATCCGAACCGGTATCCTCTACCGACCGGTCGCCCGCTCTAAATCACCTACCGCACGTGCTCGCTAGCCAATAGGATCGCGCCACGTAGCCCCCTGGCCGTTGCAAAGTCAGGTTTCTTTTTCAGTTTTGTTTTAATTAACAGAATGTTTTCAAAATTTGTTTTTGCTATATCTTTTAATCTATTTAGTGTTTTGAGTTGATTCTTTTTGCAATAGCTCACATTTTTCATGTAGTTTCACCCTGTACTTTTAAATTTCAAATTTGAACTATAAATTTGAATTTAATCAAATTTGCTCAAAATCTTCAAATCTGAATAACTAGAGTTTAAAAATAGATTTTGATATGATTCTTTTTGCTACTGTTTGATATTGGTTAGGCCTATCTCCATGTTTAGTTTGAGGATTTTTAGGATGATTTTGAATAGTGTTTTAGCTATAAACAGAATCTGCTTAGTATTATAATATAGTTTTATAAACTCAATTTTAATTAGTTTGATTTAGATTTGGTTTCATTTTTAGGTTCTATTAATAAACATTTAGTGTTTTCACTCACTGATAATAAAAATATAAATTTGCTTAGTTTAATTTTATTTAACATAGGAATCACAACTTCTTTTCAAATAGGTTAATTTGATTAAAACAACTAGTTAGTAATAGTTTTGTTTTGTTCTCTTGTTAGTAAAACTATATTTGTTCCATTTAGTGTTTATCAAAAATTTTACAAAATTTACAAAAGTTTTCTCAACAAACTTAGATTCAAAATAGTTTTATTAAGATAGTAGTGTTTTATCAATCACCTCCTAGTAAACAAAACTTTGTGTGTTTTCTCACTTGAGATTTGTGCATTGTTTTGTCTTGATTGTTTACTAGTTCTTGGTTGATGTTTGTGAGTTACAATATTTTGTTGTATGCTTATTGAGTGCTTGTTTGCTTCGTTAGATTATCTGGTGTGCGAAGCTTGTTACTTAGAGTCACTCACGTACGAAGATCATCAATCAGGCAAGTCACTTTGACCATGTTTACCCATGTTTTATATGCATTAGTTCTACCATCTCCCTAATTGCATGCAAGATAGGTTAGTTGGAAACTTGGTTACATTGTAGTAGTATCATGTGGTAGGTACCCCCCTCAACCTCTTTGACACATTGGCCCCGGGAAACGTTGTTTTACCTTTTGCTATGCTATTAGTAGACGGGGTTGGTTGTGTGATTCATGAGAGTTGAGAGAGTTAATAATTTCAAGACCTACATAATGATCAAGATTTAAGACTCCGAGTTTTCAACATACCTCTGGGTGGATGATGGTTGAACGGCACCCTGGAGAAACTAGTGGATTTGCCTAGGTGATGCTGGAGATGGCCAGTATTCACGCGGAAAGGTCCACCCAGGCATAAAGAGATGGATGGATGCTTTAAAACCCAAGGCTTACCTGCACAGCCACAAGTCATTATGGGCTCTGGCTTGGTTGGATATCGTGGTGACCCTGGACAGGCGGTGCTACGAGAGGTAGAAGAACGGTAGGAAAGGATGGGCACCGACAGAGTCGCAGGGAAACCCTTTGGAAGACCATGTTTTGGTCATCCGTTTCTCAAACACCCTGAAGTGCGAGAAATCAAACGGAGGCGACCAAATCTTGTGGGGAACATGTGCAAAACTCTGCAGAGTATTCCAAACCTAATCGATTAGCCGTGTCCACGGTCATGGACGACTTGAGCCAAAGGAATTGAAACTTCCGGAACTCTCAACACAATTAATATGATGATGTGGGTATTTAATAATTTTGGGTATGAGAATTGGTTGGTGGAACCATCTCATTAATCAACCAACTTAGTAATATTTTTGCTTAGCTCCTCCCTTGATGTAGAAAAAAAACTTGGCTTTACGCAAAAACTTACACCACCACCTGCCATATATGCATATAGACTAGCTGATTATTTTCACACCTCTACTGTGACTTTGCCGGCATATTCCATATGCTGACCTACACGGCTGCAACGTATCATGTTGCAGAGTACTTTTCCGACCAGGAGTGAGGACGCGTTCTATGCTCAGTGAGATGCCCTTGGAGTCAGATGGACTCATCTACCTTCGACGCTTCCGCAAGATTTAGATATTCTCATGAGTTGGCCTTGGCCACTTTATTGTAATCTTTATTGTAATAAAGGACTCGATATGAGATTTTGATTAATATAATGCTGTGTGATTTCCCTTTGATATATACATTGATGTACCATGTGTGTACCAGCATGATCTTGGGATGGTACGGAAACACCGGAGACTTGACCTTTCAGGTCGGGTCGCTACAGATACTTATGTTGGATAGCATTCATCATCCAACGGTTATAACATAGGGTGACACAGAACTAGCTCCAGTTCATCAATGTAATGTAGGCATGTATTCCATATATAGTCGTACATGCTTATGGAAAAAACTTGCATGGCATCTTTTGTCCTACCCTCCCGTGACAGCCGAGTCCTAATAGAAACTAAGGGATATTAAGGCCTCCTTTTAATAGAGAACCGGACAAAAGCATTAGCACTTAGTGAATACATGAACTTCTGAAACTACGACAATCACCAGAAAGAATCCCAGTTATTGTCACCCTGGGGGATGCAGATCATAACTCGTAATAGGTGTCTACAACTTGCAAGATAGGATCAAGAACACATATATTCATGAAAACATAATATGTTCAGATCTGAAATCATGGCAGTCGGGGCCTAGTGACAAGCATTAAGCATAGCAAAGTCATAACAATATCAATATCAGAACATAGTGGATACTAGGAATCAAACCCTAACAAAAGTAACTCGATTACATGAATAATCTCATCCAACCCATCACTGTCCAGCATGCCTACGATGGAATTATTCACGAACGGCGGAGAGCATCATGGAATTGGGGATGAAGGATGATTGGTGATGATGATGGCGTCGATTTCCCCTCTCCGGAGCCCAAAACAGACTCCAGATCTGGCCTCCCGAGGAAGAACAGGAGGTGGCGGCGGCTCCGTATCATGAAATGCGATGAACTCTTTTCCTTGATTTTTTTCTCCACGAATAAGAATATATAGGGTTGGAATTGAGGTCGGAGGAGCCACTCGGGGCCCAGAAGCTTGCCAGGCGTGACCCGGGGGGTGGCCGCGCCTGGTGGACTTGTCACCTGTGGGTGGCCCCCTCTGGTTGATTATTTCACCAGTATTTTTATTAATTCCAAAAATAATCTCCGTAAATTTTCAGGTCAATCCGAGAACTTTTATTTCTACACAAAAATACCCCCAAGGCAATTCTGCTGAAAACAACATCAATCCGGGTTATCTCCATTGAAATCATGCAAATTAGAGTCCAAAACAAGGGCAAAAGAGTTTGGAAAAGTGGATACGATGGAGACGTATCATCGAGACACCACGTGATGATCGGGTGTGATATACTCTACGTTCACATACAACGGGTGCAAGCCAGTGTTGCACGTGCAAAACACTTGGGTTAAACTTGAGGAGCCTAGCATGTACAAACATGGCCTCGGAACACAAGAGATCGAAAGGTCAAACACGAGTCATATAGTAGATATGATCAACATGATGATGTTCACCATTGAAACCACCTCAACTCACGTGATGATCGTACTTGAGTTGATGAATTTGGATCATGTATCACTCAGATGACCTGAGGGATGTCAATTTTAGTGGGAGGTTTGGTAATTTGATTAACTAAACTCATTATCTTGAACAATAGTCTTGGTAACCTTTGCATATTTATGTTGTATGGCTCGCACGGTAGCACCCCTGAATTTTAATGCGTTCCTAGAGAAAGCTAAGTTGAAAGATGATGGAAATAACTTTGTGGACTGGGCCCATAATCTGAGGATTATCCTCACGGCTTCCCAGAAGGCTTATGTCCTTGATGCACCGCTTGGTGATCCACCCACTCCAGTGGAGTCTGCAGACGTTGCGAATGCCTCGCAGGCACGTTCTGATGATTACTCAATGGTTCAATGTGCAATGTTCTATCGCTTAGAATCGGAACTTCAAAGACGTTTTGAACATCATGGAGCATATGATATGTTCCAGGAGTTGAAGTTTATCTTTCAAAAGAATGCCCGAATCGAGAGGTATGAGACCTCCGATAAGTTGTATGCTTGCAAAATGGAGGAGAACAGGTCTATCAGTGAACACATACTCAAGATGTTTGGGTATTCCACCCGTGTGTCTGAATTGGGGATGCCCCTTTCGGCAGAGGCGATCACTGACAGATTTCTTGAATCATTTCCACCTAGCTACAAGAGCTTCGTGTTGAACTATAACACGCACGGGATGAACAAGTCAGTCGCCGAGCTGTTTGCGATGTTAAAAGTCGCTGAGTTTGAGATTCAGAAGAAGCATCAAGTGTTGATGGTAAATAAAACCACTAGTTTCAAGGAGAATGGCAAGGGCAAGAAGGGTAACTCTAAGAAGAGTGGCAAAGCAGTTGCCCCTCCCATGAAGAAACCCAAGGCTGGACCCAAGCCAAAAAGTGAGTGCTTTCATTGCAAGGGTACTGGCCGACTAGAAGGCAGCCAATTCCAAACAAGGTATATATGATATACATGTTATTGATGTGTACCTTACCAACTCTCGTTGTAGTGCCTGGGTATTTGATACCGGTTCGGTTGCTCACATTCGCAACTCAAAAAAGGAGCTACGGAATAGACGAAGGCTGGCAAAGGACGAAGTGATGTGCATGTGGGAAATGGTTCTAAGGTTGATGTGATCGCCGTTGGCACGCTTGCTCTTCGATTGCCATCGGGATCAGTGATGAACCTGAATAATTGTTATTTAGTGCCCGCGTTTAGCATGAACATTATATCCACATCTTGTTTATTGCGAGACAGTTACTCATTTAAATCGGAGAATAATGGTTGTTCTATTTATATGAGTAATATCTTTTATGGTCATGCACCCAATGTGAGGGGTTTATTCATATTGAATCTCGATAGTGATGATACACATGTTCATAACATTGATGCCAAAAGATGTAGAGTTGATAATGATAGTAGCACATTCTTGTGGCACTGCCGTTTAGGTCATATTGGTGTAAAACACATGAAGAAGCTCCATGTTGATGGACTTTTGGAGTGACTTGATTTTGAATCACTTGACACATGAGAACCACGCCTCATGGGCAAGATGACTCAAACGCCGTTCTCTGGAACAATGGAACGGGCAATGGACTTGTTGGAAATCATACATACTGATGTGTGTGGTCTGATGAGCATTCAGGCACGCGGTGGATATTGTTATTTTCTCACCTTCACTAATGACTTAAATATATATGGGTATATTCACTTAATGAAACAAAAGTCTGAAACATCTGAAAAGTTCCAGCAATTTCAGAGTGAAGTTGAGAATCATCGTAACAAGAAGATTAAATTCCTACGATCTGACCGAGGAGGTGAATATCTGAGTTATGAGTTTGGCAGTCACTTAAGACAGTGTGGAATTGTTTCGCAATTAACACCGCCTGGAACACCGCAGCGTAATGGTGTGTCCGAACGTCGTAATCGAACCTTATTAGATATGGTGCGTTCTATGATCTCTCTTGCCGATTTGCCACTATCGTTTTGGGGTTATGCGTTAGAGAGAACTGCATTCACTTTAAATAGGGCACCATCGAAGTCCGTCAATACGACGCCATATGAATTGTGGTTTGGCAAGAAGGCAAAGTTGTCGTTTCTTAAAGTTTGGGGATGTGATGCTTATGTCAAAAAGCTTCAACCTGAAAAGCTGGAACCCAAAGCAGAGAAATGCGTCTTCACAGGATACCCAAAAGATACAATTGGGTATACCTTCTATCTCAGAGTTGAAGGCAAAGTGTTTGTCGCTAAGAACGGAACATTTCTTGAGAAAGATTTTCTCTCGAAAGAATTGAGTGGGAGGAAGATACAACTTGATGAGGTTGTTGAACCTTTGTTTCAACCAGAGAGTAGCGTTGATACGTCTCCAATCTATCTACAATTTTTGATGATGGCATGCTATTATATTATCCAATTTGGTAGTTTTATATGCATTAATATGCTATTTATACTACTTTTGCGACTAACCTATTAATCTAGAACCAAGTGCCAGTTTATGTTTTTTCCTTGTTTTTGAGTTTTGCAGATATGGAATATTAAACGGAGTCCAGACGGAATAAAACCTTCGGAATGAATTTTTCTGGAAGGACACAAGTCATCCAAGCTTGGAGTGCACGTCAGTGGAGATGCCAGGGCGCCACAAGCCTGCTAAGCGCGAGGCCCCTTGGCCGCGCATAGTAGGCTTGTCGCCTCCTGGAAGGTCTCCTAACCCTAATTCTTGGCCTATAAATACCCAAATATTCCCCCAACATCAAAAAGAGCCACACAAATACTTTTCCGCTGCCGAAAGCCCCCGAGAGATCCAATCTTGGAGCCTTTTCCGATAGTCTGCCAGAGGGGGTTTCGATCACGGAGGGCATCTACATCAACTCCATTGCCCCTCCGATGATGTGTGAGTAGTCCACCACAGACCTACAGGAACATAGCTAGTAGCTAGATGGATTCTTATCTCTCTTTGATCTACAATACCATGTTCTTCATGATCTTCATGGAGATGTAATCCTATTTTGTGGTGTGTTTGTCAAGATCCGATGAATTGTAAGTTTATGTTCATATTATCCATGAATCTTATTTGAATCTCCTCTGATTTCTTATATGCAAGATTTCATATCCTTGCAATGCGATAAGTGCTTGGTATTGGGTTTAATCTTGCGGTGTCCTCCCCCAGTGACATAGTAGGGGTAGCGAGGAACATATTGTATTGTTGCCGTCAAAGGTAACAAGATGGGGTTTTAATCATATTGCTTGAGTTTATCCCTCTACATCATGTCATCTTTCTTAATGCGTTCGTGTGTTCTTCATGAACTTAATACACTAGATGTAGGCAGGAGTCGGTTGGTGTGTGGAGTAATAGTAGTAGATGCAGAATCATTTCGGTCTACTTGTCAAGAATGTGATGCTTATATGCATGATCATTGCCTTGGATAACTACATGATTATTCGCTTTTCTATTAATTGCTTGATAGTAATTTGTTTACCCACCATGATATTTGCCTTCAAGAGAGAAGCTTCTAGTGAAACCTATGGCCCCCGGGTCTATTTTCCATCATATATTTCGAGATCTACACTTGCTACAATTTATTTACCTTTTACTTTCCACACTCATTACATCTATCTCTATCGGATCCAATCCTTGCAAATAACCGTGAAGGGATTGACAACCCCTTTATAGCGTTGGGTGCAAGAGTTTGATTATTTGTGTAGGTGCATCCATTGGTGACTTGCTTGTTCCTCCTACTGGATTGATACCTTGGTTCTCAAAAACTGATGGAAATACTTATCTACTTTGCTACATCACCCTTTCCTCTTCAAGGGAAAACCAACACATGCTCAAGAGGTAGCAAGAAGGATTTCTGCCGCCGCTGCCGGGGAGGATACACATCAAGCCTACCAAGTACCCATCACAAACTCATCTCTTGCATTTAATTTATTTTCCATTTGCCTCTCATTTTCCTCTCCCCCACTTCTAAAATTATGTTCATAAAACACCAAAAATATTTGCCTATTTATTCGACCTTCTTTTGTTTGCCTTTCGTTTGATTTTGTGCTTGATTGCTTGCTTTGTCAAGATGTCTGAGAATACCAAGTTGTGTGACTTCTCTAATACTTATAATAATGATTTGATTAGTACCCCTATTGCTCCCCCCACTAGTGCGGAATCTTATAAAAATCAATGCTGCCTTGCTAAATCTTATTATGAAATAACAATTTTCTGGCCTTTCTAGTGAAGATGACGCATCCCATCTAAATACTTTCATTGAGTTGTGTGATATGCAAAAGAATAAAGATGTGGATAATGATATTGTTAAATTGAAGCTATTTCTGTTCTCGGTACGAGACCGTGCTAAAACTTGGTTTCATCTTTGCCTAAGAATAGTATTGATTCATGGAATAAGTGTAAAGATGCTTTTATGTCCAAGTACTTTCTGCCCGCTAAGATCATCTCCCTTAGGAATAATATAATGAATTTCAAGAACTTGATCATGAGCATGTCGCACAATCTTGGGAGAGTATGTAATTAATGTTTAGGAATTGTCCCACACATGGTTTGAGTTTATGGACGATTATACAAATTTTCTATGCGGGATTGAATTTTGCATCTAGAAATATTTTAGATTCTGCCGCGGGTGGTACTTTTATCGAAATCACGTTAGGAGAATCTACTAAACTCCTAGATAATATCATGACAAACTACTCTCAATGGCATACCAAAAGATCTCCTACTAGTAAAAAGGTGCATGCTATTGAAGAAATAAACACTTTGAGTGAAAAGATGGATGAATTGATGAAATTGTTTGCTAGTAAGAGTGCTCCTATTGATCCTAATGATATGCCTTTGTATTCTTTGATTGGAAATAATAACAAATCTATGGATGTGAATTTTGTTGGTAGTAACAATTTTGGTAACAATGCGTATAGAGGTAATTTCAACCCTAGGCCGTTTTACTAGTAATTCCTCTAATAATTATGCTAATTCCTACAACAATTCCCGTGGAAATTATTATAATATTCCCTCTGATATTGAGAATATTGTTAAAGATTTTATTGGTTCGCAAAAAGTTTTTTATGCTTCTATTGAAGAAAAGGTGCTTAAGATTGATGATTTGGCTAGGAGCGTTGATAGAATTTCTCTTGAGATTGATTCTTTGAAAGCTAGATATACTCCACACAAGCATGATATTAATGAGTCTTTAAAATCTATGAGAATTTCTATTGATGAAAGTAGGGAAAGAACCGCTAGAATTCGTGCTAAGCGTGAATGGCTTGAAAAGGTGTTTTCTCGCAATAATAATGATGAGGATCTTAAAGTGATTGATGTGACTCCTATTGAATCTTTGTTTTCCAATATAAATCTTGATAATTATGGGACTGGATAGAATTCAACTTTAGTTACAAGGCATCCCAATGATTTGGAGTCTATAGATCTTAATGCTAAGATTGATAAAAGTGGGATTGAAGAGGTCAAAACTTTAAATAGCAATGAACCCACTCTTTTGGATTTCAAGGACTTTAATTATAATAGCTTCTCTTTGATTGATTGTATTTCCTTGCTTCAATCCATGCTTAATTCTCCTCATGCTTATAGTCAAAATAAGGCTTTTTCTAAACATATAGTTGATGCTATGATGAAATATTTTGAATAAAAAGTTGAGCTAGAAGTTTCTATTCCTAGAATGATTCTTGATGAGTGGGAACCTACTATAATATTAAAATCAAAGTTTTTGAGTGCCATGCTTTGTGTGATTTTGGTGCTAGTGTTTCCACAATTCTGAAAACTTTATGTGATGTGCTAGGTTATCATGATCTTGATGATTGCTCCCTAAATTTGCATCTTGCGGATTCCACTATTAAGAAACCTATGGGAAGGATTGATGATGTTCTTATTGTTGCAAATAGGAATTATGTGACCGTAGATTTCATTGTTCTTGATATATATTGCAATCCTTTATGTCGTATTATTCTTGTTAGACCTTTCCTTAGAACTATTGGTGCAATTATTGACATGAAAGAAGGAAACATTAGATTCCAATTTCCATTAAGGAAGGGCATGGAATACTTTCCTTGAAAGAAAATAAGATTACCTTATGAATCTATTATGAGAGATACTTTTGGATTGCATACCAAGGATGACAATACCTAGATCTATTGCGTTTTGCCTAGCTAGGGGGTTAAACAATACCGCTTGTTGGGAGGCAACCCACTTTTATTTTTGTGTTCTATTTTCGCTTATGTTTTTGAGTGTTTCCCACATTATTACTTCTGTAGTAATTGTTCTTTGGTGTTTTAGTTAGTGTTTGATCCAAGTAAAACTTTTGGGGTGATCTATGTTCTATGGTAGTTGTTGATTTGATCTTGCTGAAAAACAGAAACTTTTGCGCTCAGTCTAGGAAGTTTCTAATTTTTTCAGAGCGTCGAATTGATCTGAAATTTTTACACAAGATTGATATATAAATTTCCCAAGGTGTCCTAATTTTTCAGAATTGTTTGATTACAGAAGTATACGAAGTTTCCAGATAGCTACAGACTGTTCTGTTTTTGTCAGATTCTGTTTTCTTTGAGTTGTTTGCCTATTTTGATGAATCTATGGGTTGTATCATGTGGTATGAGTCATGGAGAAGTTAGATTACAGTAGGTATAAAATAAATATAAATAAAGAATGAGTTCAAAACATTACCTAAAGTGGTAATTTATTTTCTTATACTAACGGATCTCACGAGTTTTTCTGTTAAGTTTTGTGTTGTGATGTTTTCAAGTTTTGGGTAAAGATTGGATGGACTATGGAATAAGGAGTGGAAAGAGCCTAAGATTGGGTATTACCAAGGCACCCCAAGTCATATTCAAGGATACCAAAGATCCTAAGCTTGGGGGTGCCCCGAAAGGCATCCCCTCTTTCGTCTTCAATCCATCGGTAAATTTACTTGAGGCTATATTTTTATTCACCACATGATATGTGTTTTGCTTGGAGCGTCTTGTATGATATGAGTCTTTGCTTGTTAGTTTGTCACAATCATCCTTGCTGCACACATATTTTGAGAGAGACAAGCTGAATCATGCATTTATTAGAATACTCTTTGTGGTTCACTTATATCTTTTGAGTTGGGCAATTTCGCTCTATATGCTTCACTTATATCTTTTAGAGCACGATGGTGTTTTCATTTTATAGAAATACTTGAACTCTCGTACCTCACTTATATTAATTTGAGAGTTCCTAAAAACAGCATGGTAATTTGTCTAGGTTATGAATTTAGTCCTGATAGAATAGGTATCCAAAAGGGATATAATAAAAACTTCCATATTAAGTGCATTGAGTATTTATGAGAAGTTTGATTCCTTGCATAAAGTTTTGAGATATAAATATGGTGATGTTAAGAGACATGTTAGGAAGTAAATTGTGATTTGGTAAAAATACTTGTGTAAAGGTTTTTGATTCCCGTAGCATGCACGTATGGTGAACCGCTATGTAAGGAAGTCGGAGCATGACTTGTTTATAGATTGTAGACCTTTGTGTGAGGGTCAGGGGCGCGCGATGGTTAACTCCTACCAACCTCCCCCCTAGGAGCATGCATTTAATGCTTTGCTTCAATGCCTAATAGACTTCTGCAATAAGTATGTGAGTTCTCTATGACTAATGTTGAGTCCATGGATTATAAGCACTCTCACCCTTCCACTTTTGCTAGCCTTTCTAGTACCGTGCAACTTTCGCCGGTGCAACAAACACCTTCCTCAAAGCAGCCACCATTAACCTTCCTGAAAACACCCACCATATATCTTTCCTCAAAACAGCCACCATACCTACCTATTATGGCATTTCCATAGCCATTCCGAGATATATTGCCATGCAACTTCCACCGTTTCCTTTTATGACATGCACATAATCACTTCCATATTGCATATAGATTCATATTTTATCATAGGTATCGAGTTGTATTTTCCTTTTGAGTTGTAAGTAAATAAAACTGTGATGATTTTCATTATAGAGCATGTCCCATGTAAGGAAAGGATGATGGAAGCTATGATTCCCTTATTAGTAGGGATGAGAGTCCGGACTTTGTGAAAAATAAAAGAGGCCAGCGAAGCCCAAACAAAATAAAGTGAATAAAAGAGGCCTTAGATTCCCAAAAAAAGGAGAGAAAAGAGAGAAGGGACAATTCTACTACCTTTTGCCACACTTGTGATTCAAAGTAGCACCATGATTTTTATGATAGAGAGTCTCCAATTTTGTCACTTTCATATAGCTAGTGGAATAGTTTTCTTCATGATGCACGCCCACTTAGTTTCTTTTTAAGATCTCATACACTTATAGCTCTAGTGCATTCGTTGCATGGCAATCCCTACTCACTCCCATTGATATCTATTGATGGGCATCTCCATAGCCCGTTGATACGCCTAGTTGATGTGAGACTATCTTCTCCCTTTCCTTGACAACCTCCACCATATTCTATTCCACCTATAGTGTTATATCCATGGCTCGCGCTCATGTATTGCATGAGAGTTGAAAAAGTTTGAGAAAATAAAGGTGTGAAAACAATTGCTTGACTCTTCATCGGGGTTGTGCACGATGTAAATACTTTGTGTGGGAAGATGGAGCATAGCCAGACCATATGATATTGTAGGGATAACTTTCTTTTGCCATTATATTTTGAAGGGATACAATTGCTTTGCTAGTATGCTTGAAATGTTATTGTTTCTATATCAATATTAAGCTTTTGTTCTGAGTCTTACGGATCTGAATATTCATGCCAAAATAAAGAATTGATGGGGAACGTTGCACGGGAAACAAAAATTTTCCTACGCATACGCAGATCTATCCATGGTAATGAGTATCTACGAGAGGGAGAGTGGATCTACATACCCTTGTAGATCGCCAAGCGGGAAGCGTTAAGAAACGCGGTTGGTGTAGTCGAACGTCTTCGCGATCCAAATCACTGTGCGTCCCGCGATCCAATCACGATCCATCCCGCGATCCAATCACGATCCGTCCCGCAATCTGCTCACGATCCGTCCCACGAACTTGATCACGATCCGTCCCACGAACTTGATCACGATCCTTTCGATCTAGCACCGAACGGACGACACCTCCATGTTCAGCACACGTACAGCTTGATGAAGATCTCCACCGTCTTGATCCAGAAAGAGGGAGTGGAGAGGAAGAAGAGTTCTCTAGCAGCCTGACGGCGCTCCGGTGATGGTGGTGGAGCAATTCCGGCAGGGCTTCGCCTAAGCACTGCAGAAAACCGATCTACAGGAGAAACTATGCACTAGAGATTAGGGTTGCACGTGGCTGAAAAAACTAGTGCAAAACCCTAGAAATCCACTAGTATATATAGGAGGGAGGGAGGAGGATAGGAAGCCTTGCCTCCAAGCCTTGGAGGCTTCGGCCGAAGTGGGAGGTGGAGGAGGACTCTCCTCCTCCACTCCTAGTAGGACTAGGATTCCTCCTTTTTGCCTTTTTCCACCTTTTTCCTTTGGGTTTCTTTCTTTCAGACACATGGGCCTATTGTGGTTGTTCCACCAGCCCACTAAGGGCTGGTTATTACTTTCCCACACCCCATGAAGACTCTTGGGTCGAAATACCCCTCCCGGAGGTCTCCCGGTACACTACCGGCACTCCCGGTACACTACCGATGAGCCCGAAACTTTTCCGGCGACCAAAACGGGACTTCCTATATATGAATCTTTACCTCTGGACCATTCCGGAGCTCCCCGTGATGTCCGATATCTAATCCGGGACCCAAAAAAACTTCGGTCACCACCATACACAACTCTAAACTACCGAAACGTCACCAAACCTTAAGTGTGTAGACCCTTCGGATTCGAGAACTATGTAGACATGACCGAGACACCTCTACGGTCAATAACCAATGGCGGGACCTGGATATCCACATTGGTTCCTACATATTCTACGAATATCTTTATCGGTCGAACCTCTATGTCAAGGATTTAGTTAATCCCGTATGATGTTCCCTTTGTTCTTCGGTATGTTACTTTCCCGAGATTCGATCGTCGGTATCTCCATACCTAGTTCAACCTCATTACTGGCAAGTCTCTTTACTCGTTCCGTAATACAAGGCCCCGTAACTAACACTTAGTCACATTGCTTGCAAGGATTATTGTGATGTTGTATTATCGAGTGGGCCCTGAGATACCTCTCCGTCACACGGAGTAAGAAATCCCAGTCTTGATCCATGCCAACTCAACACACACCCTCAGAGACACCTGTAGAGCACCTTTATAGTAACCCAGTTACGTTGCGACATTTGATACACACAAGGCACTCCTCCGATATCTATGAGTTTCATGATCTCATGGTCATAGGAACATATACTTGACATGCAGAAAACAGTAGCAATAAACTGACACGATCATAAGCTACATTTGTAGTTTGGGTCTTGTCCATCACATCATTCTCCTAATGATGTGATCCCATTATCAAATGACATCTCATGTCCATGGCTAGGAAACTTAACCATCTTTCGATCAACGAGCTAGTTCACTAGAGGCATACTAGGGACATTGTGTTTGTCTATGTATCCACACATGTATTCATGTTTCCAATTAATACAATTATAGCATGGATAATAAACGATTATCATGAACAAGGAAATACAATAATAAACACTTTATTTATTGCCTCAAGGGCATATTTCCAACAGTCTCCCATTTGCACAAGAGTCAATAATCTAGTTCACATCACTATGTGATTTACATTGTAATGAATCGAACACCCATGCAGTTCTGGTGTTGATCATGTTTAGCCCTTGGAAGAGGTTTAGTCAACGGCTCTGCAACATTCAGATCCGTGTGCACTTTGCAAATGTTTATGTCTTTCTCCATGATGTAATCGCGGATGGAGTTGAAGCGTCGCTTTATGTGTCTAGTCCTCTTGTGAAACCTTGGTTCCTTGGCCAGAGCAATGGCACCAGTGTTGTCACAGAACAGGTTCATAGGATTCAGTGCACTGGGCACTACTCCAAGATCTGTCATGAACTGCTTCATCTAGACACCTTCCTTCGCCGCCTCCGAGGCTGCGATGTATTCCGCTTCGCACGTAGAATCAGCTACCACGCTTTGCTTGGAACTGCACCAGCTTCCACTCCCACGTTAAGAATAAATACATATCCGGTTTGCGACTTAGAGTCGTCCGGATCAGTGTCAAAGCTTGCATCGACGTAACCCTTTACGACGAGCTCTTCTTCACCTCCATAAACAAGAAACATTTCCTTAGTCCTTTTCAAGTACTTAAGGATATTCTTGACCGCTTGCCAGTGCTCCATTCCAGGATCGCTTTGAAACCTTCCGGCCATACTTATGCCAAGGCTGACATCGGGTCTTGTGCACAGCATTGCATACATGATAGAGCCTATGGCTGAAGCATAGGGGATGACACTCATCTTTTCTCTATCTTCTGCAGTCACTGGGCATTGAGTCTTACTCAACTTCACACCTTGTAACATAGGCAAGAACCCCTTCTTGGACTGTTCCATTTTGAACTTCTTGAAAACTTTATCAAGGTATGTGCTCTGTGAAAGTGCTATTAAGCGTCTCGATCTATCTCTATAGATCTTAATGCCTAATATGAAAGCAGCTTCTCCTAGGTCCTTCATTGAAAAACTCTTGTTCAAATATTCCTTCACGCTTTCCAGCATTTCTATATTGTTTCCAATCAGCAATATGTCATCCACATATAATACTAGAAACGTTATAGAGCTCCCACTCACTTTCTTGTAAATACAAGCTTCTCCATAAACTTGTATAAACTCAAACACTTTGATCACCTCATCAAAGCGCTTATTCCAACTCCGAGATGCTTGGACCAGTCCATAAATGGATCGCTGGAGTTTGCAAACTTTTTTAGCATTCTCTGGATCGACAAAACCTTCGGGTTGCATCATATACAACTCTTCCTCAAGGAAACCATTGAGGAACGCTGTTTTGACATCCATCTGCCAAATTTCATAGTCGAAATAAGCAGCTATTGCTAACATGATTCTGACAGACTTAAGCATCGCTACGGGTGAGAAAGTCTCATCGTAGTCAACTCCTTGAACTTGTGAAAAACCCTTTGCCACAAGTCGAGCTTTATAGACGGTGACATTACCGTTCGCGTCTGTCTTCTTATTAAAGATCCATTTGTTCTGAATGGCCTTTCGCCCTTCAAGTAATACTTCCAAAGTCCATACTTTGTTTTCATACATGGATCCCATCTCGGATTTCATGGCCTCTAACCATTTCTCGGAATCAGGGCCCATCACTGCTCCTCCATAGCTCGTAGGTTCGTTGTTGTCCAACAACATAACCTCCAAGACAGGGTTGCCGTACCACTCAGGGGTAGTACGCGGTCTTGTAGACCTACGAGGTTTAATAGTAGCTTGATCCGAAGCTTCATGATCATCATCATCAACTTCCTCTTCCACCGTCGCAGGTTCCACAGAAACATCTTTCTGCGCTGCGCTACTTTCTGGTTGAAGTAAAGGTTCAATAACCTCATCAAGCTCTATTTTCCTCCCACTCAATTCTTTCGAGAGAAACTCTTTCTCAAGAAATGTTCCGTTCTTAGCTACAAACACTTTGCCTTCGGATCTGAGATAGAAGGTATACCCGACTGTCTCTTTCGGGTATCCTATGAAGACGCATTTCTTCGCTTTGGGTTCCAGCTTTTCAGGCTGAAGCTTTTTGACATAAGCATCACATCCCCAAACTTTAAGAAACGACAACTTTGGCTTCTTGCCAAACCACAGTTCATATGGCGTCATCTCAACGGATTTTGATGGTGCCCTATTTAAAGTGAATGCAGCTGTCTCTAATGCATAACCCCAAAACGATAGTGGCAAATCAGCAAGAGACATCATAGAACGCACCATATCTAATAAGGTTCGATTACGACGTTCGGACACACCATTATGCTGTGGTGTTCCGGGCGGTGTCAACTGTGAAACAATTCCACACTGTCTTAAGTGACTGCCAAACTCATAACTCAGATATTCACCTCCTCAATCAGATCGCAGGAACTTAATCTTCTTGCTACGATGATTCTCAACTTCACTCTGAAATTGCTTGAACTTTTCAAACGTTTCAGACTTGTGTTTCATTAAGTAAATATACCCATATCTACTTAAGTCATCAGTGAAGGTGAGAAAATAACGATATCCACCACGCGTTGTAATATTCATTGGACCGCACACATCAGTATGTATCATTTCCAATAAGTCACTCGCCCGTTCCATTGTTCCAGAGAACGGCGTTTTAGTCATCTTGCCCATGAGGCATGGTTCACATGTGTCAAGTGATTCAAAATCAAGTGACTCCAAAAGTCCATCAGCATGGAGCTTCCTCATGCGTTTTACACCGATATGACCTAAACGGCAGTGCTACAAGAAAGTGGTACTATCATTATCAACTCTACATCTTTTGGCATCAATGTTATGAACATGTGTGTCATCACTATCAAGATTCAATATGAATAAACCCCTAACATTGGGTGCATGACCATAAAAGATATTACTCATATAAATAGAACAACCTTTATTCTCTGATTTAAATGAGTAACCGTCTCGCAATAAACAAGATCCAGATATAATATTCATGCTTAACGCAGGCACGAAATAACAATTATTCAGGTTCATCACTAATCCCGATGGTAATCAAAGAGAGAGCGTGACGACAGCGATCACATCAAACTTGGAACCATTTCCCACGCGCATCGTCACTTCGTACTTTGCCAGCCTTCGTTTATTCCGTAGTTTCTGCTTTGAGTTGCAAATGTGAGCAACCAAACCGGTATCAAATACCCAGGCACTACTACGAGAGCTAGTAAGGTACACATCAATAACATGTATATCTTATATACCTTGTTTGTCGTTGGCCGCCTTCTTGTCAGCCAGGTACTTGGGGCATTCCGCTTCCAGTGACCAGTTCCCTTGCAATGAAAGCACTCAGTTTCTGGCTTGGGTCCATGCTTGGGCTTCTTTACAGGAGTAGCAACTGCTTTGCCATCCTTCTTGGTTTTACCCTTCTTGCCCTTGCCCTTGACTTTGCCATTTTTCTTGAAACTAGTGGTTTTATTGACCATCAACACTTTTATCATCGCAAACAGCTCGGCGACTGACTTGTTCATCCTGTGCATGTTATAGTTCATCACAAAGCTCTTGTAACTAGGTGGCAGTGATTGAAGAACTCTGTCAGTGATCGCCTCTAGCGGAAGGGCAATTCCCAACTCCGATAGACGAGTTGAATACCCAGACATTCTTAGTATATGTTCACTGATAGACTCGTTCTCCTCCATCTTGCAAGCATAGAACTTATCGGAGGTTTCATACCTCTCGATCTGGGCGTTCTTCTGAAAGATAAACTTCAACTCCTGGAACATCTCATCTGCTCCATGACGTTCAAAACGTTGTCTTTGAAGTCCCGGTTCTAAGCCATACAATATTGCACACTAACCTATTGAGTAATCTCCAGTACGTGCCTCCGAAGTGTTCTTAACGTCTTCGGAGGTCATGTCTTCTGGTTGGTCACCAAGCGGTGCATCAGGGACATATGATTTCTGGGAAGCCGTGAGGATAATCCTCAAATTACGGGCCCAGTCAACAAAGTTACTTCCATCATCTTTCAGTTTAGCTTTCTCTAGACACGCATTCAAATTCAGGGGTGCTACTACGTGAGCCATTGATCTACAACATAAATATGCAAAGTTTACTTAGACTATTGATCTCCATCAACGTATCGCCATCGAGGTTGTCACGCCCTGCATGCTTCTACTACTATAGCTACCGTTTAGCGATAAAGTAAAGCATTACATAGCGCTTAATGATTGACACGTAGGTTATACAAGAATTAAAGACAACCCTATGGCTCCTGCCGGTTGCCGTACTCATCGATATGAAAGTCGTGAAATTCTATACATCACATGATCATCTCAGACATCACATATATCACATCATGTAATTGGCCATATCACATCACAACATACCCTGCAAAAACAAGTTAGACGTCCTCTAATTGTTGTTGCATGTTTTACGTGGCTCCTACGGGTTTCTAGCATGAACGATTCTCACCTACGCATAAACCACAACTGTGATACATAATTTGCTTTTCAACCTTCTCAAGGACCGCCTTTGTCGAATCCGATCCAACTAAAGTGAGAGAAACTGCCACCCGCAAGCCATCTAGGTAACAAGTTGCGTCGAGGGAACCGGTCTCTCGTAAGCGTACGAGTGATGTTGGTCCGGGCCGCTTCATCTCACAATACCACTGAACCAAAATCCGACCAAGGGAGGAAGCAATCTAAGCATCAACGCCCACAATCCTTTTGTGTTCTACTCGAGATCTCATCTACACATAAACCTGGCTCTGATACCACTGATGGGGAACGTTGCATGGGAAACAAAAAATTTCCTACGCACACGTAGATCTATCCATGGTGATGAGCATCTACGAGAGGGAGAGTGGATCTACATACCCTTGTAGATCGCTAAGCAGGAAGCGTTAAAAAACACGGTTGGTGTAGTCGAACGTCTTCGTGATCCAAATCGCCGTGCGTCCCGCGATCCAATCACGATTAGTCCTGCGATCCAATCACGATCCGTCCCGCGATCCAATCATGATCTGTCCCACGAACTTGATCATGATCTGTCCCACGAACTTGATAACGATCCTTCCGATCTAGCACTGAACGGACAGCACCTCCGCGTTCAGCACACGTACAGCTTGATGATGATCTCCACCGTCTTGATCCATCAAGAGGGAATGGATAGTAAGAAGAGTTCTCTAGCAGCCTGACGGCGCTCCGGCGATGGTGGTGGAGCAATTCCGGCAGGGCTTCGCCTAAGCACTGCAGAAAACCGATCAAGAGGAGAAACTATGCACTAGAGATTAGGGTTGCACGTGGCTGAAAAAACTAGTGCAAAACCCTAGAAATCCACTAGCATATATAGGACGGAGGGAGGAGGAGAGGCAGCCTTGCCTCCAAGCCTTGGAGGCTTTGGCCGAACTGGGAGGTGGAGGAGGACTCTCCTCCTCCACTCCTAGTAGGACTATGATTCCTCCTTTTTGCCTTTTTTCCACCTTTTTCCTTTAGGTTTCTTTCTTTCAGCCACATGGGCCTATTGTGGTTGTTAAACCAGCCCACTAAGGGCTGGTTATTACTTTCCCACAGCCCATGAAGACCCTTGGGTCGAAATACCCCTCCCGGAGGTCTCTCGATACACTACCGGCACTCCCGGTACACTACCGATGAGCCCAAAACTTTTCCGGCGACCAAAACGGGACTTCCTATATATGAATCTTTACCTCCAGACCATTCCAGAGCTCCTCGTGACGTCCGGTATCTCATTCGGGACTCCGAAAAAACTTCGGTCACCACCATATACAACTCTAAACTACTGAAATGTAACCAAACCTTAAGTGTGCAGACCCTGCGGGTTCGAGAACTATGTACACATGACCGAGACACCTCTACGGTCAATAACCAATGGAAGGACTTGGATTTCCACATTGGTTCCTACATATTCTACGAATATCTTTATCGGTCGAACCTCTATGTCAAGGATTCAGTTAATCCTCTATGATGTTCCCTTTGTTCTTCGGTATGTTACTTGCCCGAGATTCGATCGTCGGTATCTCCATACCTAGTTCAACCTCTTTACTGGCAAGTCTCTTTACTCGTTCCGTAATACAAGACCCCATAACTAACACTTAGTCACATTGCTTGCAAGGCTTATTGTGATGTTGTATTATCCAGTGGGCCCTGAGATACCTCTCCGTCACACGGAGTAACAAATCCCAGTCTTGGTCCATGCCAACTCAACTCACACCCTCGGAGACACCTATAGAGCACCTTTATAGTAACCCAGTTACGTTGTGACGTTTGATACACATAAGGCACTCCTCCGATATCTGTGAGTTGCACGATCTCATGGTCATAGGAACATATACTTGACATGCAGAAAACAGTAGCAATAAACTAACACGATCATAAGCTACGTTTGTAGTTTGGGTCTTGTCCATCACATCATTATCCTAATGATGTGATGCCGTTATCAAATGACATCTCATGTCCATGGCTAGGAAACCTTAACCATCTTTCGATCAATGAGCTAGTTCACTAGAGGCATACTAGGGACATTGTGTTTGTCTATGTATCCACACATGTATTCATGTTTCCAATTAATACAATTATAGCATGGATAATAAACGATTATCATGAACAAGGAAATACAATAATAAACACTTTATTTATTGCCTCTAGGGCATATTTCCAACAATAATATTACTTGGATAAATATGTTAGGTAGCACTCCAAATAAAAAATTCTGTTTTTATAATTTACCTACTCGAGGACGAGCATGAATTAAGCTTGAGCACACTGATACATCTCCAACGTATCTATAATTTTTGATGATGGCATGATATTATATTATCTGTTTTGGCTGTTTTATATGCATTTATATGCTATTTTATACTATTTTTGGGACTAATCTATTAATCTAGAGCCAAGTGTCAGTTTCTGTTTTTCCTTGTTTTTGAGTTTTGCAGATATGAAATATTAAACGGAGTCCAAACGGAATAAAACCTTCAGAAGGAATTTTTCTGGAAGGAAACAAGTCATCCAAGCTTGGAGTGGACGTCAGGGGAGGTGCCAGGGCGCCATAGGCCTGCTAGGCGCGGGCCCCCCTGGCCGCACCTAGCAGGCTTGTTGCCTCCTGACAGGTCTCCTAGCCCTAATTCTTGGCCTATAAGTACCCAAATATCCCCCCAGCATCAAAAAGAGCCACGCAAATACTTTTTCGCCATGGGAAGCCTCCATTCCCGAGAGATCCAATCTTGGTGCCTTTTCTAGTAGTCTGCCGGAGGGGTTTTTGATCACGAAGGGCATCTACATCAACTCCATTGCCCCTCCAATGATGCGTGAGTAGTCCACCACAAACCTACGGGTCCATAGCTAGTAGCTAGATGGCTTCTTCTCTCTCTTTGATCTTCAATACCATGTTCTTCATGATCTTCATGGAGATCTATTCGATGTAATCCTCTTTTGTGGTGTGTTTGTCAAGATACGATGATATGTGAGTTTATGTTCAGATTATCCATGAGTCTTATTTGAATCTCCTCTGATTTCTTATATGCATGATTTCATATCGTTGCAAGTGTCTCCGAGTTATTGGTTTGGTTTGCCAATTAGATTGGTAATTCTTCCAATGGGAGAAGTGCTTGGTTTTGGGTTCAATCTTGCGGTGTCCTCACCCAATAACATAGTGGGGTAGTGAGGCACGTATTGTATTGTTGCCCTCAATGGTAACAAGATGGGGTTTTCATCATATTGCTTGAGTTTATCCCTCTACATCATGTCATCTTTCTTAATGCGTTACTCTGTTCTTCATGAACTTAATACTCTAAATGCAGGCAGGACTCAGTCGATGTGTGGAGTAATAGTAGTAGATGCAGAATCGTTTTTGGTCTACTTGTCACGGACGTGATGCCTATATGCATGATCATTGCCTTGGATAACTACATGATTATTCACTTTTCTATCAATTGCTTGACAGTAATTTGTTTACCCACCATGATATTTGCCTTCAAGAGAGAAGCCTCTAGTGAAACCTATGGCCCCGGGTCTATTTTCCATCATATATTTCTAGATCTACACTTGCTGCAATTTATTTACCTTTTACTTTCCGCACTCATTACATCTATCTCTATTGGATCTAATCCTTGCAAATAAGAGTTTGATTATTTTTGTAGGTGCATCCATTGGTGACTTGCTTGTTCCTTCTACTGGATTAATACCTTGGTTCTAAAAAAATGAGGGAACTACTTATCTACTTCGTTGCATCACCCTTTCCTCTTCAAGGGAAAACCAATGCATGCTCAAGAGGTAGTAAGCGCAGCGCAGAAAGATGTTTCTGTGGAGCCTATGGCAGTTGAAGAGGAAGTTAATGATGATGATCATGAAGCTTCAGATCAAGTTACTATCGAACCTTGTTGGTCGACAAGGTCGTGCACTGCTCCTGAGTGGTACAACAACCCTGTCTTAGAGGTCATGTTGTTAGACAACAATGAACCTACGAGCTATGAAGAAGCGATGATGGGCCCAGATTCCGAGAAATAGTTAGAGGCCATGAAATCCGAGATGGGATCCATGTATGAAAACAAAGTATGGACTTTGGAAGTATTACCTGAAGGGCGAAAGGACATTCAGAACAAATGGATCTTTAAGAGGAAGACGTACGCGGACGGTAATATCACCGTCTATAAAGCTCGACTTGTGGCAAAGGGTTTTTCACAAGTTCAAGGAGTTTAATATGATGAGACCTTCTCAACCGCAGCGATGCTTAAGTCCGTCAAAATCATGTTAGAAATAGCTCCATATTTTGACTATGAAATTTGGCAGATGGATGTCAAAACAACGTTCCTTAATGGTTTCCTTAAGGAAGAGTTGTATATGATACAAACAGAAGGTTTTGTTGATCTAGAGAATACTGACAAAGTTTGCAAACTCCAGCGATCCATTTATGGACTTGTGCAAGCATCTCGGAGTTGGAATCTGTGCTTTGATGAGGTGATCAAAGTGTTCGGGTTTATACAAGTTTACGGAGAAGCTTGTATTTACAAGAAAGTGAGTAGGATCTCTATAGCATTTCTAATATTATATGTGGATGACATATTACTGATTGGAAACAATATAGAAATGCTGGAAAGCATGAAGGAATATTTGAACAAGAGTTTTTCAATGAAGGACCTAGTAGAAGCTACTTTCATATTAGGCATTAAGATCTATAGAGATAGATCGAGACGCTTAATAGGACTTTCATAGAGCACATGCCTTTATAAAGTTTTGAAGAAGTTCAAAATGGATTAGTCCAAGAAGGGTTCTTGCCTATGTTACAAGGTGTGAAGTTTAGTAAGACTCAATGCCTAGTGACTACAGAAGATAGAGAAAAGATGAGTGTCATCACCTATGCTTCAGCTATAGGCTCTATCATGTATGCAATGTTGTGCACAAGACTCGATGTCAACCTTGCCATAAGTATGGACGGAAGGTTTCAAAGTGATCTAGGAATGGAGCACTGGACGGTGGTCAAGAATATCCTTAAGTATCTGAAAAGGACTAAGAAATTTTCTCGTTTATGGAGGTGATCAAGAGCTCGTCGTAAAGGGTTGTGTCGATGCAAGCTTTGACACTGATCTGGATGACTCTAAGTCGCAAACCGGATACGTATTTATTCTCAATGGGGGGCGGTAAGTTGGTGCAGTTCCAAGCAGAGCGTGGTAGCCGATTCTACATGCGAGGTGGAGTACATCACAGCCTCGGAGGCGGCGAAGGACGTTGTCTAGATGAAGGAGTTCATGACAGATCTTGGAGTAGTACCCAGTGCACTAAATCTAGTGGATCTGTTCTGTGATAACACTGGTGCCATTGCCCTGGCCAAGGAACCAAGGTTTCACAAGAGGACCAGACACATAAAGAGATGCTTCATTTCCATCCGTGAGTACATCAAGGAGGAGGACATAAATATTTCAAAGTGCACACGGATATAAATGTTGCAGACCCGTCGACTAAACCTCTTCCAAGGGCTAAACATGATCAACACTAGAGCTCTATGGGTGTTAGATTCATTACAATATGAATCACATGGTTATGTGAGCTAGATTATTGACTCTAGTGCAAGTGGGAGACTGTTGGAAATATTCCCTAGAGGCAATAATAAATGGTTATTATTATATTTCCTTGTTCATGATAATTGTTTACTATCCATATTATAATTGTATTGTCTGGAAACACATTGCATGTGTGGATACATAGACAACACTTTGTCCCTAGTATGCCTCTAGTAGACCAGCTTGTTGATCAAAGATGGTCAAGATTTCCTAGACATTGACATGAGATGTCATTTGATAACGGGATCACATCATTGGGAGAATTATGTGATGCACAAGATCCAAACTATAATATAGCATATGATCGTGTCAATTTATTGCTATAGTTTTCTACAAGTCAAGTATCGGTTCCTATGACCATGAGATCATGCAACTCACTGACACTGGAGGAGTGGCTTGTGTGTATCAAACGTCGCAACGTAACTGGGTGACTATAAAGGTGCTCTACATGTATCTTCAAGAGTGTCTATTGAGTTGGCATGGATCAAGACTGGGATTTGTTACTCCATGTGACGGAGAGGTATGTCAGGGCCCACTTGATAATACAACATCACAACAAGCCTTGCAAGCAATGTGAATAAAGTGTTAGACAAGGGATCTTGTATTATGAAACGAGTAAAGAGACTTGCCGGTAACGGGATTGAACTAGGACTGCAGATACCGACGATCGAATCTCGGCCAAGTAACATACCGATGAACAAAGGGAACAACATATGGGATTAACTGAATCCTTGACATAGTGGTTCAACCGATAAGGATCTTCATAGAATATGTAGGAGCCAATATGGACATCCAGGTCCCGCTATTGGTTACTGACCGTAGAGGTGTCTCCGTCATGTCTACATAGTTCTCGAACCCGCAGGGTCTGCACACTTAAGGTTCGGTGACGTTTTGGTAGTTTTGAGTTATGTATGTTGGTGACCGAAGTTTTGTTCGGAGTCCTGGATGAGATCCCGGACATCACAAGGAGTTTCGGAATGGTCCGGAGACAAAGATTATATATAGGAAGTTGGTGTTTGGACTTCGGAAAAGTTTTGGGCATTACCGGCAGTGTACCAGGAGTGGCGAATGGGTTTCGGGGGTCCACCAAGTGCCCCCCCCTAAGGGGACCATATAGGCTATAGGGTGGCGCACCAGCCCCTGGTGGGCTGGGAGGCCAGCCCAAAGGGCCCATGTGGTTGAAAGGTGGAAAGTCAAAAGGTGGAGGAGGTTTCCAAGTGGGCGGAGTCCTACTCCTACTAGATTGGAGGAGGACTCCTCCTCTCCCCTTCGGCCGCAAGCAAGGGCTGGCCCTTGGGGGCCAGGTCTCCTCCATCCCCCCTCCTATATATAATAGAGGTATTGAGGGTTTTTCAACATAGAAATCAGCCACGTACTACCCTTTCCTCTAGATCATAGTTCTTCCTCTAGATTGTTTTAGCGGTGCTTAGCCCTGCTAGAATAGATCCACCACCATCGCCGCCACGCCGTCACGCTGCTGGGGAAATCATCTACCTCTCCACTCCCTCTTGCTGGATCAAGAAGGTGGAGATCGTCATCGAGATGTAGGTGTGCTGAACCCGGAGGTGCCGTCCATTTGACGCTAGATCGGTACGGATCGTGATTGGATCGCGGGACGCTCGGTGATTGGGATCGCAAAGACATTCGACTACATCAACCATGTTTCTTAACGCTTCCCGCTTAGTGATTTACAAGGGTATGTAGATCCACTCTCCCCCTCATAGATGCTCATCACCATGGATAGATCGTGCGTGTGCGTAGGAATTTTTTTGTTTCCCATGCAACGTTCCCCAACACATAATGGGCGGACAAATCACTATAGCTTCAATATGAAGGGCGCCGAATATGTGCTTCGACCTATATCTCCAAGTTAAGTGACCGCCAACAAGCATGCTTCATCTGATCGTGTAGAGAAAAGTGAGAGAGTGATCCCCACTCCTCTCCGACGCCACCAGAGTACTCCGGAGCCCCGCCGCCGTCATTTGAATCCCTCGGACGCCATCCCCAGCCACCGGAGCAACACCCCCGACGACCTCGTTGCCTCGGCCTCGCCGGAGGACCCCCTCGCCGGCGACCCCCTTCTCTGTGAGCCCCCTCTCCATCTCTAAACCGTCGGATCCGCAGTCAACGACTAGGATTAGATCTGCTTAATAATCGAACCGGTACGCACTAGACTTCGGTCACCCGCCCGCAAACGCCCGAACGCACGCTCTTTCGACCAATAGGAACCTGACACGTAGCCCCTGTCCGATCAGTTTCAGTTTCTTTTTTTTCTTTTTGATTTAAGAAACAGAATGGTTTCTGATTTTGTTTTGATTATATCTTTTAAACTATTTAGTGTTTTCAATTTATTATTTTTGCATTAGTTCACTTATTTCAAGTAGTTTCACCCTATAGTCTTAGATTTTAAATTTGAATTCTAAAATTTGAGTTTAATCAAATTTTCTCAAACTACTCAAATCTGAATAAGTAGAGTTTAAAATAAATTTTTATATGAATCTTTTTGCTACTGCTTGGTATTAGTTAGGACTATCATCATGCTTAGTTTGAGGATTTTTAGGATGTATTTGTTTAGTGTTTTAGCTATAAACAGAATCTGCCTAGTGATTAGTATAGTTTAAATAATTTAGTTTTTAGTTAGTTTAAATCAAAATTAGTTATAATTTGTTTTAGTAGGTTCTGTTGCTTAAGCATTAGGTGTTTTACTTGCTGTTAATAAATATATAATTGCTTAGTTTATTTCTTTATTGTTATAGGAATCGCAACTCCTTTTCAGCTAAGTATAGTTTGACTAAAACAAACTAGTTAGTAATAGTTTCTTTTAACAAAGTTTTAAATTCTGTTTTCTAAGAAAAGTTTAGTGAATTATTTTCTGTTAAGATAAATGTTTTGTTAATAAAAATATAGTTTAGTTCACTCTTTTGTTAGGAAACTCTAGCCCATTTCATGTAGTAGAGTTTTATAAAAACAAATTAACTTTAGTAGTTTTTCTTTCACAAGAGTTTTTTATGAATTTAATTCTGTTTATTAATAAAATATTTTATTGTTCTTTTTTTTCAACTATTGTTTTAGTTAATTATAATACAATTACATTCTATGTTATTCGTAGTAGTTTACCCATCAACTTTAGAAAACCAAACTATGTGATGTTTTTTTTCTTTTCTTGTGTTTGTGCCTTGTTTTGTCTTGAGTGATTCTAGTTCATTCCTGATTGTTGTGAGTTACAATATTTTGTTGTATGCTTATTGAGTGCTCTTGTTTGATTCGTTAGATCATTCAGAGTGCGAGGCTTGTTACCTAGAATCCCTCGAGTACGAAGATCGTCAATCAGGCAAGTCACTTTGATCATCTTTACCCATGTTTTTATTGCATTAGTTCTACCATCCCCCCAATTGCATGCAAAGTAGGTAATTGGAAACTTGGTTACTTGTTGTAGTATCATGTGGTAGGATCCCCTCAATCCCTTGTCACTTTGGCCCCGGGAAACGTTGATTCAATTTTGCTATGCTATTAGTAGACGGGGTTGGTTGTGTGATTCATGAGAGTTGTGAGATTAATTACAAGACCTACATAATGATCAAGACTTCAAGACTCCGAGTTTTCAACATACCTCTGGGTGGATGATTGTTGAACGGCGCCCTGGAGAAACCAGTGGTTAGCCTAGATGATGCTGGAGATGTGCCAGTATTAATGCGGAAAGGTCCACCCAGGCACAAAGAGATGGATGGATGCTTCAAGACCCAAGGCTTACCTGCACAGCCACAAGTCATTATGGGCTCTGGCTTGGTTGGATATCGTGGTGACCCTGGACAGGCGGTGCTACAAGATGTAGAAGAACGGTAGGAAAGGATGGGCACCGACAGAGTCGCAGGGAAACCCTTTGGAAGACCATGTTTTGGTCATCCGTTTCTCAAACACCCTGAAGTGCGAGAAATCAAACGGAGGCGACCAAATCTTGTGGGGAACGTGTGCAAAATTCTGCAGAGTACTCAAACCTAATCGATTAGCCGTGTCCACGGTCATGGTCAACTTGAGCCAAAGGAACTGAAACTTCCGGAACCCTCAACACAATTAATATGATGATGTGGGTATTAATAACTTGGGTATGAGAATTGGTTGGTGGAACCATCTCATTAATAAACCAACATTTTAGTAATAATGCCTTTGTCCTCTCTTGTTGTAGGAAAAATTGGCTTTACGCAAAAACTTACTACCCCACCTGCCATATATGCATGTAGATTAGATGATTACCTTTTCACCCCTCTCTTGTGACTTTGCCGGCATATTCCATATGCTGACCTACACGGCTACAACGTATCATGTTGCAGAGTACTTTTCCGACCAGGAGTGAGGATACGCTCTATGCTCGGTGAGATGCCCTTGGAGTCAGATGGACTCATCTACCTTCGATGCTTCCGCAAGATTTAGATATTCTCATGAGTTGGCTGTCAACCACTTTATTATAATCTTTATTGTAATAAAGGACTCGATATGAGATTTACGATTAATAAATTATGTGTGATTTCCCTTTGATATATACATTGATGTACCGTGTGTGTACCAGCATGATCTTGGGATGGTACGGAAACACCGGAGATTCGACCTTTCTGGTCGGGTCACTACAGAAATACATTGGATATTGTGTCATGGTCTATTTTGATGACATCATTGTTTTTAGCGACTCTCTAGAACAACACGCCAAACATGTTAGGGACGTCTTGCAAACGCTAAGGAAAGAGAAACTTTATGCGAACATGGACAAATGCATTCTGGTGTTGAAAAAGTTGTTTTCCTCGGATTTGTGGTTTCCTCTAAGGGAGTACATGTTGATGAAACTAAGATTTATGCTATTAGAAATTCGTCCACACCCACCAATTTGCAACAAGTGCATAGTTTCCTAGGACTAGCCGGTTTCTACCATCGGTTTGTGAAAGCCTTTAGCACTATTGCATCTCCTCTCCACACTTTGAGCAAGAAGAATGCACCCTTTGTTTGGGGACCATCACAAGACACCACTTTTCATGAACTTCAATTTTTTTCTCACTCACACACCTTTGCTTGCCTTGCCTAACTTTGATAAAACTTTTGAAGTGTATTGTGATGCTAGTGCTAATGGCATAGGAGGTGTACTTACGCAAGAAAAGCACCCAATTGCGTATTTTAGTAAGAAACTTTCCGGTGCTCAACTTAACTACCCCATCTATGATAAGGAATTGTATGCTTTGGTGAGAGTGTTAAACGTTTGGGACCACTATCTCCGACCACATGAATTTGTTATTCATACCGATCATGAAACTCTCAAGTATCTTAAGGGTCAAACTAAGTTGAACAAACATCATGCTAAATGGAGTGAATTTATTGAGTCTTTTCATTATGTCATCAAGTACATTAAGGGTACATACAATGTTGTGGCGGATGCTCTTTCTCGCAAATTCATGCTCGTTACTCAACTTGAATTGAATGTTATTGGTTTTGAGCATAACAAGGACTTGTATGAGCATGATGTTTCTTTTGCTACTCCATATGCCAAGTGCCAAGTAAAACCTTGTTGGGAAACTTATTACATGAAGGAAGGCTATCTTATGTGTGATAGCAAACTTTGTATACCCGAGTCTTCTCTTTGTTTGTTGCTTTTGCAAGAACTGACGGCGGGGAACTAATGGGTCACTTGGACGCGACAAGACATATACCATCCTCTCCAACAAGTACTTTTGGCCAAAGCTGTTTCGAGATGTTGCACAATTCACCAACCGATGCTCTACATGTCGCAAAGCTAAGTCAAGAGCTCAATCCCATGGTCTTTACATGCCTCTTATGATACCCTTTCAACCTTGGGAATACATTAGTATGGATTTCGTGCTTGGTTTGCCACGCACTAAATATGGCCATGATTTCGCGTTTGTTGTTGTAGATCGTTTTTCCAAAATGGCTCATTTCATTCCATGCCATAAGACCGATGATGCTTCACATATTGCAAATCTATTTTGTAGGGACATATTGCGGCTACATGAAGCGCCCAAGACCATTGTCTCGGAACGTCACATCAAGTTCCTTAGCTACTTCTGGAAGACACTATGTGCCAAGATTGGGATCAAGCTACTATTCTCTTTGGCCTATCACCCACAAACCGATGCCCAAATAGAGGTGATGAACCGGACGCTCTCAACTCTACTACGCATGTTGATCAAGAAGAATCTCAAGGAATGGGAATATTTCCTACCCATCGCCGAGTACGCCTACAATCGTGCAAGACACTTTACCACTGGCAAGTCTCCTTTCGAAGTGGTCTACGGCTTCAACCCGTTGTCCCCATTGGACATCCTACCTCTACCACTCCAAGAGCGCGTCCACATGGACGCAAGTGCAAGGGCAAGTTGTATCAAGAAAATGCTTGAAGACACAAGGTGCACAATCGAACATCAAGTGGAACGCGTCACCGCCAAGCGGAACATCAACAAACACCCCATGGTGTTCTAGACCGGTGACCTTGTTTGGCTACACCTTCGTAAGGAGCATTTCCCCAACGAGTGAAAGTCCAAGCTCCTACCCTGAGCTGACGGACCCTTCAAGGTGCTCGAGCTCTACAACAACAATGCCTACAAGATCGACATCCCACACGACAAGTACAACGTGAGCGACATCTTCAACGTCAAGGACCTATCCCCTTTCCATGGTGATGAAGATCTTGATCCTAGGATGAATCTTCCCCAAAGGGGGGAAGATGATGTGGAGCATTCCACCACGGAGTCTACACCATCACATCAAGCCCCAATTGGTCCCATGAATAGAGCCCGCACACGTGCCATGGAAATTAAGGTGAACTCACTCCTATTCGAGCTAGACTTTGGTACCAACAGAACTTGGATGCTGCCTCACAATGAAACCCTGTGCATCCTCGGGTACGAGGAAGACGACCACAAAGGATCGAGGAAGCACTCCCAAGACCAAGGCCAAGAAGGAGAAGGAGCCAACACCAAGGACGACACTCTGGTTGGCCCGGAACTTTCGGCCAGCCCGGACCTTCCGGACACCCTGGACCCTCCGGCCTCCCAACAACCCAGGTGCCAGCCCGAGCAGAGAGACTTTTGAATTAGCCTAGAACCTGGCCCAGACCCTACGCCCCCCGGAACTTCCGTCCTGCCTCTCGAACATCCTTAGGACCCGGTGCCAACTCTCTATTTAGCTCGGAACCCGACCAGAACCTACCCGGAACTTTTGGCCTGCCTGCGCGCAGCGACTCGGCCCAAGGGCTCATGTACCCCTTCGCCCCTATTTCGTCGTAGAATATAAATAGTCCTCTTCCACCTCTAGTTAGGGTTAGCTTATGTTTAGCAAAGACCATTGTTGAGCATAGCTCCATCTACTTCCTTCCCTCGTGGAGTGAGATATCTCTACGTGAGAAGATCCGAAGCGGATGCCAAGGCCCCTCTAAGGGAAGATCCCCTCATGGATTTCAAGGCCCATCTCCCCGGAGTGGCAAGACTATCATTTACTTGTATCCGTCCATTGTTTGTGGATCTAATTACCTCGTGTGTTTGCTTGTTCTTAGTGGATGTGTGATTGGAGTTTGTCCATGAACTTTTGTTTTCTCCCTTGATTTCTTCCCTTTTCCCCTCCAAGTGTGAAAATAATGACACCTACGGGTTTGTCCCGTATCAAGACCAACACTTGCCCCATCCATTTTGTAAGAGAAAACCACCTACGCATGTGTTGAGATACAAATCTTCCACTCCAACCATATGTATCTTGATTTCTAGCCTCCCCAAGTTGCTTTCCACCCAATAAACCTCCTCTACCAAGCCAAATCTATGAGAGAGTGATTGAGTGTTGCAAAGACTATCTTTTGAAGCAAAAGAGAAAGGAGTTCATCATTCTCACCACATCTATTACCTTTTGGATATTGGTGTCTCCTACATTGGTTAGGTGTCGCTTGGGAGCCTCCGTCTTCGTGTGGAGTTGAACGAAGAAGTTTTTACAGGCAAGTGATACGTCCATTTTTGCATCATGCTTTTATATTGATATTTATTGCATTATGGGCTGTTATTACACATTTTGGTACAATACTTATGCCTTTTCTCTCTTATTTTACAAGGTTTACATGAAGAGGGAGCATGCCGACAGCTGGAATTCTGGACTGCAAAAGAAGCAAATATGACAGACCTATTCTGCACAACTCCAAAAGTCCTAAAAAGTTACAAAGAATTATTTTGGAATATATAAAAAATATTGGGTGAAACAAATATCAGAGGGGGCAAACCAGTAGGTCATAAGCCTGCTGGGCGCGGCCTACCCCCTGGCCACGCCTTGGGGCTTGTGGGCCTGCTGGCAGCCCTCCGTTGCCCATCTTCTGCTATATGAAGATTTTGACCTAGAAAAAATCATAGGAGAGCTTTCAGGACGAAGTGCCACAATCTCGAGGCGGAACTTGGGCATAACCAATCTAGGGCTCCGGCGGAGCTGTTCTCCCGGGGAAACTTCCCTCCGAGAGGGGGAAATCGAATCCATCGTCATCACCAACGATCCTCTCATTGAGAGGGGGTCAATCTCCATCAACATCTTCATCAGCACCATCTCCTATTCAAACCCTAGTTCATCTCTTGTATCCGATCTTTGTCTCAAAACCTCAGATTGGTACCTGTGGGTTGCTAGTAGTGTTGATTACTCCTTGTAGTTGATGCTAGTTGGTTTACTTGGTGGAAGATCATATGTTTAGATCCTTAATGATAGTTAATACTCCTCTGATTATGAACATGAATATGCTTTGTGAGTAGTTACGTTTATTCCCGGGGACATGGGATAAGTCTTGTTATAATTAATCATGTGAATTTGGTATTCGTTCGATATTTTGTTGAGATGTATGTTGTCTCTCCTCTAGTGGTGTCATGTGAACGTCGACTACATGACACTTCACCATTATTTGGGCTTAGGGGAAGGCATTGGGAAGTAATAAGTAGATGATGGGTTTCTAGAGTGATAGAAGCTTAAACCCTAGTTTATGTGTTGCTTCGTAAGGGGCTGATTTGGATCCATATGCTTCATGCTATGGTTAGATTTATCTTAATTCTTCTTTTGTAGTTGCGGATGCTTGCAAGAGAGGTTAATCATAAGTGGGAGGTTTGTCCAAGTAAGGGAAGAACCCAAGCACCGGTCCACCCACATATCAAATTATCAAAGTAACAAACATGAATCAAATGAGCATGATGAAAACTAGCTTGACAGAAATTCCCGTGTGTCCTCAGGAGCGCTTTGCTTTATATAAGAGTTCGTCCAGGCTTGTCCATTGCTACAAAAAGGATTGGGCCACCTTGATGCACCTTTGCTATGTTTATTACTTCCTACCCGTTAGGAATTACCTTATCACAAAACTATCTGTTACCTATAATTTCAGTGCTTGCAGGAAATACCATACTAAAAACCGCTTGTCATTTCCTTATGTTCCTCATTGGGTTCGACACTCTTACTTATTGAAAGACTATGATAGATCCCCTATACTTGTGGGTCATCGGCAAGGAGATCGCCTACTTCATGAAGATATACCCCGAGTGAGGCTAGTCCTTCATGGACGTAAACCATGATGGAATAGATGAGGTTGCTACTTTGTGGACCCTTATGGGTGGAGCCCTTCATGGACCATCGTGATTGTTACCCTTTGTGGGTTGAAGTCTCCATCAGCCTGGACGTACGATAGCACCACCTATCGAAACCACGGGAAAAATACCTATGTCCCCAATTGCGTTTGATCTTCCTCTCTCTACTCTTACATAAATGTGCTTGTCTTTACTTTTCGCTGCCATACTTGTTGACTTGAATGTGTAGGGTGTACTAGACTTGCTGGAGCAGCTAAAACTTGCCAGCCATTAAAATTGAGAAAAGTCTAGGTTTTTAGTTTGGCAAGTGCTCTATTCACACCCCCCTCTAGACGTACCTTCTCGATCCCACAACCGCCTCGTGGATTAGTAACTTTGACTCCCAAGCGGTAGTACTGCTCCCATGAGCGTTAGTATCGCTTGTGTGTGCTCTGAGAGGGGGTAATGGTTGGATTTGTCCCCTCACTATATATAGGGGGTCTTCTCCCCCAAGAAGACCACCTCTTCCTCCCCAAAGCCCCTTTGTTGCTCCAAAGCTCCATCTTTGCCCGATCTCTCTCCCTAGCCAACACAAATTGTTGATTCTCTAGGTTTTGTTGAGAAGGCCTCAATCTACACTTCCACCAAGAGAAATTTGATTCCCCCCACTAATCCCGTTTAGATCTTGTTACTCTTGGGCGCTTGAGCACCCTAGATGGTTGAGGTCACCTCGGAGCCACAATGCATTGTGGTGAAGCTTCATGGTGGTGTTGGGAGCCTCCAATTAAGTCATGGAGATTGCCCCAACCTTATTGGTAAAGGTTCGATCGTTGCCTTCAAGGTCACCACTAGTGGAATCATGACACCTTGCATTCTGTGAGGGCACGAGGAGAATACGGTGGCCTTAGTGGCATCTTGGGGAGCATTGTGCCTCAATGCCACTCTAACGAAGGCGCACTTCCCCTTAAAGGGAAGTAACTTCGGTAATACATCCTCGTATTCATTGGTTCCACTTGTGGTTATGTATTACCTACTTTGTGCCCATATTACTTGTATGATCTTTGTGCTTGTGTGTATTGTTGTTGTTCTTACCATCATATAGGTTGCTCACCTAGTTGCATATCTAGACAAGCTATTTGTTGCTAAACCTAATTTGATAAGAAAAGCTAAAGATTGGTAGTTGTCTACTCACCCTCCTCTAGTCAACCATATCGATCCTTTCAATTGGTATCAAAGCGAGGTTTGATTATTAAGGGTTTCACCACCCGAAGAGTATGGCTGAGGACGGAGAAAGGGTTGTGGAGTTACACGAGGCTGAGGGAGTGGACGCGGTATCTCGTGAAGATTTGAATGAGGCAATTGACTCACTTAAAATATTCTATGACGACCGAGGTCAAATTCTTGTTAAAATAATCCCTTGATGGTCTCAAACTTTCTACCGATCTGTTGCCAGTGGTTAATCCCACTAACTCGGAGTCGGATGCCAACTCCGGTAAGGAGGGGGCTTGTAGTGGTAAGGATAAAGGGCATCCAGGAAAGGATGGGATGGGAACCTTTGCCTCACCCCCCCCCCCCACATTTTATGGAGGACCGGTCCACACCCCTCATATTAACAACCTAAGTCCTTCACCTAAACTTGTGAAAAATAATTTTGCTAACTGTTTTTTTGTATCATGTCTCATTTGAATCACAACTCAACTCAACTTTGGAGAATAATTGAGCAAGGATACTACCCGCATGATCCAAACAATCTCACCCTAAGAGAAGAGGCACACAATCAACTCAATAACTCCACCTTATTCATCCTTCAATCCGCAATGCCTCTAGAAGATCTAGCTCACTTGCATCCTTTTTGTTGGAAATATGCCCTAGAGGCAATAATAAATTGGTTATTATCATATTTCCCTATTCATGATAAACATTTATTATCCACGTTAGAATTGTATTGACTGAAAACTTAAATACATGTGTGGATATATAAACAACACCGCATGCCTGGTGAGCTTTGATGTCTACTATGCAAATTTATTCTTGTAGACTATGTTGGGCCTCCAAGCAGAGAGTTTTGTAGGATAGTAGCAATTTTCCCTCAAGTGGATGACCTAAGGTTTATCAATCTATGGGAGGTGTAGGATGAAGATGGTCTCTCTCAAACAACCCTGCAATCAAACACAAAAAATCTCTTTCTTCCCCAACACACCCAATACAATGGCAAATGGTATAGGTGCACTAGTTCGGCGTAGAGATGGTGATACAAGGGCAATATAGGTGGTAGATATAGGTTTTTGTAATCTAAAAATATAAAACAGCAAGGCAAAAAATAGAAAACAGCAAGCGAAACATTCTATAATTTCTTATAATTTCTTGGAAATAAGGCCTAGGGTTCATACTTTCACTAGTGCAATCTCCCAACAATGCTAACATAGTAGAATCATATGATCATCCCTGAACGTGCAACAAAGAATCACTCCAAAGTTCCTATCTAGCGGAGAACAAATAGATGAAATTGGTGTAGGTAGTAGAACCACCTCGAAGTTATTCTTTCTGATCAATCTTTTGAGCTAATCCTATAAGTGTCACGGACAACCCTAGAGTTTGTAGTATAATAACACCAATGATAAATATCAATCCACCCTAATGTCACCTCGATACTCCAATGTCACCTCAAGTATCCATGGGTAAATTATGGGACATGCATCAAACAATATCAGATCTATCATATTCAATCCATCAAAAATAACTTCAAGGAGCACCCCAAGATTTCTATCGAAGAACGTGGTATGAAAACGTGTAATCAACCCCTATGCATAGATCCCCAAGGTCATCAGAATTCGCAAGTTGATGCCTTAACATATATCAAGTGAATCAATATAATACCCTAATGTCACTATGGATATCCCACGCGATACGTACATCAAGTGTTCTCAAACCAAAATATTCAATCCAACATAACGAGATCTCAAAGGGAAAGATTCAATCCATCACAACAAGATGACAAGGGAAGAACACCATATGATCCAACTATATTAACAAAGCCTGTGATACATCAACATCATGCCATCTCAAGAACAAGAGAGAGAGAGAGAGAGAGATTGAAAACATAGCTACCGGTACAAACCGTTAGCCCCGAGTGTGAACTACTCCCTCCTTGTCATGGCCTCCGCCGGGATGATGAAGATGGCCACCGGATGATGATTTGCCTCTTCGGGGTATTGGAACGCCTCCAGATTGGTTTTCCGTCAATATAGAGAGTTGTGATGGCAGAATTGAGAGTCTCTCTTTATTTCTGGGGTTTCTAGGATTTATAGGATTTTTCAGCATGGGAATCACCAGCAACGGAGCCACGTGGGCCCCACAAGCCAACAGGGCACGCCCCCCAGGGGGCATGCCCTAATGGCTTGTGGACCACAGGTGGCTCCCCTACGGTGGTTCTTTACTCCAGTGTTGCTTATTTCCTCCAGAAAAAATAACAAAAAAGTTTCGGGCGATTCCTAGAACCTTCATTTTCTGCACAAAAACAAGAACACAGTAATTGTGTTGAAAACAGCGTCAGTTTGGGTTAGTTCTAAATAAATCATATAAAGTGCATCAAAACCATATAAAAGTATTGTAAACATAGGCAAATATGGCATAAATACTTCATAAATTATCGTTACGTTGGAGACGTATCAGCATCCCCAAGCTTAATTCCTGCTCGTCTGTAGCGACCCAACCTCAAACGGTCAAGTCTCTATGTGTTCTATGCCATCCCTAGATCAGTATGCTGGAACACACAATACATCAATGTATATATCAAAGTGCAATCACATATAAATAACATAAAACTCAGATATACCTCAAAATCTTAGCGGAAACAGTCAACGGGTGTGGAGTCCCAATAACACCAACGGCAGGTTGAGTGCAGATCATAACCCTGAATCGTACTCTTACTCATCGTAGAAGAATATCTACAACATGAGACGTTACAGCCATGTAGGTCAGCATATTGAATATGCCAGCAAGTCAAGAAAGAGGGGTGAAAGAAATAATCATCTATGATATATGCATATATGGCACATGGGGCTTTAAATTTAGGTTTTGCGTAAAGCAATTTTTTCTACAACAAGAGAGGGGGTAAGCAAAAATTATTACTACAATGAGATAGTTCCACCAACCAACTCTCATACCCAAGTTAACAATAATACCCTCATCAACATAATTATTTGTGTTGAGACTTCCTCATAGTTTCAGTTCCTTTGGCTCAAGTTGTCCATGACCATGGACAAGGCTAATCTATTAGGTTTGAGTACTCTGCAGAGTTTTGCACACGTTCCCCACAAGATGTGATTGGCTCCGTTGAAATCCTCGCACTTTAGGGTGTTTGAGAAATGGATGACCAAAACATGGTCTTTCAAAGGGTTCCTCTGAGACTCTGTCGGTGCCCATCCATTCCTACCATTCTTCTACATCTCATAGCACCGGCTGTCCAGAGTCACCACAATGTCCAACCAAGCTAGAGCCCATAATGGCTTGTGGGTGTACAGGTAAGCCTTGGGTCTTGAAGTATACATCCATCTCTTTGTGCCTGGGTGGACCTTACCGCGTGAATACTGGCACCTCTCCAGCAACACCTAGGCTAACCACTAGTTTCTCCAGGGCATCGTTCAAACTTTGATCCACCCAGAGGTATGTTGAAAACTTGAAGTCCTGATCATCATGTAGGTCTTGTAATAATTTATCTCACAACTCTCATGAATCACACAACCAACCCCGTCTACTAAAAGCATATCAAACTAAAATAACGTCCCGGCCCAAGTAAAAAGGTTTAAGGGTGCCTACCACATGCTACTATTCAAGTAACCAAGTGTCCAAGTACCTACTTTGCACGCAATGGGTGGAAAGGTTGAATTAATGCAAATTGAAAACATAGGTAATAACATGGTTAATGTGAACTTGCCTGGTAAGGTTGATGAAGGTAGAATCGCTCTCAGAAATTAACTTGATAGAACTATTCGTCACTCTCCGATGGAAATCTATATAACCAATCATTGCATTAATAAGCAAACACTTCTTGCAATCAACGCTAACAATCAATAAGCAACACAAAACTAAAAACAACAAGGTTGTGATGAAGGAAATACTTAAGACAAAAGTTAAATTACAAAACTAAAATAACATAAACCAAAATATAAAACAACTAAGTTAACATAAAGTGAAACTTATAAAACAATTTATAAAAAATATTTCCAAATAAGAAATCAAACTAGCAATGAAATCAATTTACAAGTTATTATGAAACAAGAATTGATTTCATGCTATAAAAATAATAAATGACATAAAAATAAACTTGATTGAAATACTACTCATAAATAACAAAAAACAAAGTAAAACTTTTCAACTAATATAAAGGAAATAAATTAAAACAATTTAAAACAAAAGAAATATAAATAAACCTAAAAAGAACTAAAACAGAATCTGTTTTGCTTGAAACCCTAATTGATAATATTCTAAAATTTCTTAAATTGAACAGGGAGATAAAACTAACTAATACAAATCAGTAGCAAAAAGAATCACTCAAAAATAAGTTTTTAAACTCAAGTTATTCAAATTTTAGTGATTTGAGCAAATTTCACAAAATTCAAATTTTAAGACTTTCAAATATGGTCAAACTTTATATCTACAGAAGCTAGAATAAATTTGTGACACAATGAAAAAATAAACAAATTAAAACAATTAAAAAAATAAAATATATAAAGAAAATCAAAAACAAAACTATTCCATTTGAAAACAGAAAACAGAAAAAAAGAAAAAAACCTAAACGACAAACACGGCTACGTGGTCGAATCCTATTGGCTACTTGTATGCGTTGCGGTTGCTAACTAGCGAATGACTGCACATTAAAGAAAAATGCTTCGGCTAACATTAACTTAAAAGAAAACCGCTGGTTCACTGAAATAAACCGAATCGGTACGGGGCTTCAAATCTGAGCCCTTGGCCTAGATCGGGCGGCAGAGGAAGCTCACTGGGGGGGTCGGGGTGCTCTAGCGATGCTCCGGTGATGTCCGAGGCGGCGAGGCGACATGGGCGGTGCTCCGGTGGTTGGGGGCGACGATGAAGGTGTCCCATCGACGGCGGGGAGCCACCGTCTTTGATGCTTGGCGTCAGCGGGGCTCGGGGATGGCCTGGGTGAGCTCCGCGAGCGCGGAGAGCTTTGGCTCGTGGCCGAACTCCAGCGAGTCTGTGTGGTGGCGTTGGCGTCGGGTTTGTGGGGTTTGGGGGGGACGGGGTGCGGGGAAGGGTGGGGTTCTTATAGGGTCCTCGGGTGCTCCAGAACGGTAGGGGATCGGGAAATCCGTCGTGGATCCGTGCAGGTCCGGTGATCCTCCAGCAAAGAAGGAAGGAGGGGGAGAAAGAAGGAAGGCAACCACGACATGGGTTCGGTTCGGCGGTGGTACCAACGCGTCAGTGGAAGAGGGGAGCATGGGAGGAAATCGGGCGGCCGATCCGATCCGATTTTGGATCTGGCGAAGAAGATACGGGCCAAAAATCTCCTTTTGGGCCTCGAGAGTTTTCCTATTAAAGAAAAATTTCCTTTTGTAAAACAAAACATAAAAGAAAACTAAATAAAATAAAAAGTACAATACTTTTATATACACATTATATATCAAAATGACCAGAAAAAAAGAATCTAAATGATGAACATATTTTCACTCTTAAAAAATACCCATAAAATCAGAAAATTCAAATAGTGCTACTGTTGCATATAAAATGCAAAGAAAATATTTTTAAAATACCAAAATGACTTCAAATTCATCTTTCTCCATTTTTATATTGAAAAGGATCATTTTACCCTATTTTCCATATATTATATTTTTGGAGAAAAATAAATTTAAAAACCACTTTCAAAAAAGGATGTGAAACCCTTTTGTGAAATATTTCAGAAATTGTTTTTTGAGTTTTATAAAATCAAATATAATACAAATTTCCCCTGGTTGGGAGTGTCATATTACTCCTCTCAAGATTTTGTCAAGGGAATTTGAATTCTTTCAAACTTTAAAATGGAACCAAATATGAAATGAACTCCATAATAGAAAGATTTCAAATAGTTTTCAAATTCACCTTTCAAATGCTTTATTATGAATAAGTCATGTCATCTTCTCTCACTGATTTGAATTGGATGAATTTGAATTCAAACACAAAGGGGAAAGTCATTTTATTCCCACTCATTCAAAAGTTTCAAAAAGTGTCAAATTTCACTCAGTTTCAATCAGTCAATCAAACAGACAATCATTCTATTGATTAATACAACATTCCAAAATTTGGGATGTTACATCGTCCTCGAGTAGGTAAATTATAGAAGAAATAATTTATGAAGTTTGAATGCTAGCATAATATATTAGTTTGATCATTGATAATTTCAGTCACTTTTCTAGCATCATAACCAGCAACTTTTTCTCATAAAAATCATCATGATAGAGTAGCAATCAATTCACATGTAATGGTTCAAACAATTCATTCACTTGAAACTTAACAATCTATATTCTTGGTCACCAAACAATTTCAATGCATCATCAAGTCTAAGTAAGAGCTCCACATACTAAATTATCATATAGTCTTTTATGATTGCTAATATTCAAGGCATATTTTTAGAACAAACAATATCCATCGAACACATACAAAGATAGGGGCTTAATGTTTTGCCTCCCGACATACTTATCATGAAGATAATTGTCAACAATAATGAATCATGATCAAATATATTTGACTGGATATATATGTTTGGATCTTTCCCCACCACATGATGCTTGCCAACTAATAAATTGAGGTTGGAATAGGAAGTTGACTCAACATGAAAAGTAAATAACATGAAAGTAAATGGACTGTCCCTTCGCAAAGGGAAACACAGAATTACAAAGGTGCCACAACTCATTATTTAAAAGCAGAGATGAATAAGTAATTTTGAGGGGTGGGCCTTTCCTGTCAACGGTCACAACAGAGTTTTCAATATCTTCCATGCTAATCACATTACTGGCGGTTCCCAAACAGAATTGAAATTTTTACCCCCTCCACCATTCAAACAGATTCCATGGCTGGCCAAATCCACGGTTTCCCTCCAAACAATCAACTTTCTAGGGGGAGTTTTTATTTATTTAATTTTGTATTATGCAGGACTGGACATCCTTTTTACCAGCCTCTCTCATGCAGTGACAAGTGAATAAACACTCATCTTGAGAATAACTCACTTAGCATGGAAGATAATGACCGCCCCGTCGCTCCATGAGCGGTATGAGCACACAAAACAAATGTTTATTTGAATGTTTAGAGGTAGCACATGCAAATTTACTTGGAATGGTAGTGAAATACCATATATAGGTAGGTATGGCGGACTCTTAGGGAAGAAACTTGGTTCAAGGATTTGGATGCACAAGTAGTATCTCTACTTAGTACAAATTTTTGGCTAGCAAAAGGTTCTAAACAAGCACCACGTGTTGGAGGATCCATAACAATGTAACTTCTATGCAAATATACCCAAACATAACCATTACATTGTCTTCCTTTTCCAACTTCAACTATTTGATCAAGTTTGAAAATAATTAATGGGTATTCACAATCATAAAAGATGTCCAAGATAATATATTTGTATGTGAAAGTTCTCTTTCTAATTCAAATCATTCATAAATCGCTTGTATGACCAATACTATGATTGTCAAACTTTAATAGATTTTACTTTATAAACCAGATGTGAAGATACTACTAAGCATAAGCGCATGTATAATTTTATATTTATGATATTCAGTTCATTCACAATTTACTCTTAGGATATAAGTGAAGCACAAGACTAAACATCAAACTACCCTCAAAAGATATAAGTGAAGATCAATGAGTAGTCAAACAATTAAGTAGATATGTGAGGGTTCTCTCTCAATAAAGATTTCTAGATCCGAGATTTATTTAAAACAACAAATTAAACAAAAATAGCACTCCAAGAATAGCACACATCATGTGAACGAATAAAAATTTAGGCTCAAAATAGGCTAACCAGTAATTGACGAAGAGAGGTGGGTTGCGTAGCATCCCCAAGCTTAGATACTTGATACTTATTAAAATATTTACTTGGGGTGCCTTGGACATCCCCAAGCTTGAGATTTTGTATCTCGTTCATTCCTCTCATATCACGGTTTCACCTAAATCTCAAAAACTTCATCCACACAAAACTCAAAAAGAACTCGTGAGGTAGGTTAGTACACATAAGAACAAATAAACACTTCATGTACTGCCAAGACAAGTTGCACAATAATTGTAAAACATAATATACTATTTACTATCGTTTCCACAATTTATATCTACTGATATAGGCTATGGAAACTATAGGATAAGTAGATAACAAAACTATGACAACAATTTGTCCAAACAAAATAGCATGTAGCAATCTATTAAACTAGTGTACTTATGTACCTCAAAAAATTCTTAAATTTAGGACATGATAAATAATTTATATGAAAATACTATGTAAAAATTTCAGAAAATTTTCATGTTCCAGTAAAATAAGAAAATTCAAATACTACAAAAAATGTTTTACACAACACACATCAAAACATGCAATGGAGGCATCTTAAGGCAATTCTTGGAACTTTTTATTGAAAAACAAGATTATAAGTAACATATAAAATGGAACAACAAAATTAAATGACGCTCTAATAAAAACACATATCATGTGACGAATAAAAATATAGCTTCAAGTAAAATATACCGATAGTGTTGGAGACAAAAGAGGGGATGCCTTCTGGGGCATCCCCAAGCTTAGACGATTGAGTATTCCTTGGGTATTACCTTGGGGTGCCTTGGGAATACCCAAGATTAGGTTCTTTCTGCTACTTGTTCTTCTCATATCATTGTCTCACCCAAAACTTGAAAACTTCAATCACACAAAACTTAACGGAACTTTGTGAGATGGGTTAGTGTAATAAAGATAGATCATTCACTTACGTTCTGTCAAGACAAGATTCATAATTTTAATAACATGATACATATTTTATTAAACATTACCATAATTTATATCACTCAATATAAGCTATAGAAACACTAAAACAAGCAAACTATGCATGAAAAACAGCATCTGTCAAAAACAGAATAGTCCGTGAAGATTTGAATGATCACCATACTTCCATGATTCTAAAAGTTCTGCAAAATTAGAAAAACGTATATTATTTGCATAGAAATTGTTCATAAAAATTTTAGAATTTTTTGACGCTCCAGTAAAATCAGAGAAAATCTACAGTGGACGTAAAAGTTTTTCTTTTTGCATAGGATCAAACTAACAAGTTTCCACACTATCCCAAAGGCTTTACTTGAAACTTTATTGAAATAAAGACAAAAAACATGATTCATAAATTATATTAATAATGTGAACACATAAAAATAGAAAGTAAAAGTGTTGGGTTGTCTCCCAACAAGCGCTTTTCTTGAAAGCCTTTTAGCTAGGCATGATGATTTCAATGACGCTCACATAAGAATAGTAATTGAAATATGCAAGAGAGCATCATGAATCACATGGCAAACACATTTAAGTTTAAACCACTTCCTATGAATATGGATTTTTGTGAGCAAACAATTTATGGGATCAAGAATCAACTAGCATAGGAAGGCAAAACAAGCATATCTTCAAGATTTTCAACACATAGGGAGGAAACTTGATATTATTGCAAGTACTAGAAGAATATGTTCATCTCTCATTATACTTTTAAGTAGCATCATGAATTAATTCAACAATATAACTACCACATAAAACATTCTTTTGATGATCTATAAGCATAGAAAGTTTATCACTCTCCACATAGGCAAACTTCTCATAGATAATAGTGGGAGTATCATATGAAACTTGAATACAATAGATTGGTTCCACATCAAAAGAGTAATTTTCAGAAAAAGGGTATTCATAATTATGAAAAAAATTCTAATAACAATAACAATAATCACTACCTTTTATAACATAAGTATCATCAAAATAATCATCATAAGTAGCATCTTTGTTCTCATCATAATCGATTGAAACCTCTTCCAAGATAGTGGAATTATTACTAAATAAAGTCATGACCTCCCCAAATCCACTTTTACCATTATAATAAGATTAAACACCCTCCAAAGTAGTGGGATAAAAAACACCTAAAGTTGACACTCTTCCAAAGCCACTTTCATAAAAAATGCAATCATCATAAATAGGAGGCATGCAATCATCATAAAAAATTTGATCATGCAAAATAGGGGGACTAAAAATATCAACTCCATTATGCATAGCATCCCCAAGCTTGGGACACACATCAATTCTAGAAAATATATTCTCAAATATGTCATTCTCATCAAGCATAGCATCCCCAAGCTTGTGGGTTTGCATATCATTAGCACAATCATCAATAGCATGAATAGCACCAATAGTGTAACAATTATCATCATATTTTTCCAAGTTGGTGCCAAAAAGATTTTCAATATTATGAGGCATAGCATTATGTTCCCAAACATCCTCATCACAACAAGTAGTAGGCATAACAAAATAATCATCGTCCAAACTACTTTCGTATTCATTTTCAACGATTATTTGGGGGAGATACCTTTTTACGTCTACTTCTCTTTCTTTTCTTCTCCTTCACCACCTTATGTGTGTGTTTAAGTTATTTTTTCGAGCTTCTTATTGAAGGGATTGGTTCAATAGAAAGCTCTTCCTTGCAACCTGATTCATCACAAGAAACAATAGGAGGGTATTGGGAGACCTTTACCATTTCATTTATTCCTTTTATATTCTATTGGTTTCTCATTATTTCTATAGTTGGCAATATAAGCACTCTCATTGCAATTCACTACGCAAAACATATAGATTTCTTATAGATTAGTTTCATTATCATTCGTGACAATGAATATTTCAAACCAATCATTTTTATGTGATAATTCTTCACATCCCAAAAATAAGCAAAGTTCATTATAGAGTTCATAGGAGATCAAATTATCACAATATTTGGAAACGGTTCGGTCATGAAAAAGTATGCATTGGAAATTAAGATGACCAACCCTATTGCAAAGTTCACAAGTAATGGGATGAAGAGAGCATAATCTTGTGGCACATTCATCTGTCACTTTAGGCCACCAATTAGTTTGATCATGTTTATGCTTCTTACAAAATCTATCGCCCCTATATGGCATGTCTTTGCAAATTTTATTCACTCCACAAAAATTGACATGCTTATAAGAAATCTTTTTATCATGACTAGTGCGATCATCATGATCATCATGGATATTCATATAATTCATACTAAAAATATTTCTATCATGCTCATCGTTCAAGGAATTATCATTAAGCATTTTCATAAATTCTTCCTCTACCAATTGAGCACAATTTTGCGAACCATCATTTTCATGAAAGACATTAAAAAGATGAAACAATTGATGCAACCTAAACTTCATTTTTTGTAGTTTTCTTTTATAAAACCAAACTAGTGAAAAACAAGAAACTAAAAGATTTAATTGCAAGATCTAAAGATATACCTTCAAGCACTTACCTGCCTGGCAACGGCGCTAGAAAAGAGCTTGATGTCTACTACATAACTTTATTCTTGTAAACTTTGTTGGGGCCTCCAAGCGCAGAGTTTTCTAGAACAATAACATTTTCCCCTTAAGTGGATGACCTAAGGTTTATCAATCCGTGAAAGGTATAGAATGAAGGTGATCTCTCTCAAACAAACCTGCAATCAAATACAAGTAATCTCTTGTGTCCCTAACACACCCAATACAGCGCTTGGAGGCCCAACATAGTCTACAAGAATAAAGTTACATAGTGGGCATCAATCATCTCATCTAAGCGCATATTCCAACTCCGAGATGCTTGCACCATACCATAGAAGGATCAATGGAGATTGCATACCTTTTAGTATCCTTAGGATCGGCAAATCCTTCTGGTTGTATCACATACAAATTTCCTTAAGGAAATCGTCAAAGAAACATTGTTTTGACATCCATCTGTCAGATTTCATAATCAAAAAATGCAGCAACTGCTAACATATTCCAACAGACTTTAGCATGACTACGAGTGAGAAAGTCTCATCGTAGTCAACTCCTTGAACTTGTCAAAAACATCTTTGCGACAAGTTAAGTATTATAGATAATGACATTACTACGAGCGTCTGTCTTTTTAAAGATCAATTTATCCTCAATGGCCCGTCAGTCGTCGGACAAGCATACCAAATTCCATACTTTTATCAAATCTGTGAATATAGATAGTGAAACATTTTTGAGTCCACAAAATTTTATGAAATCTGTGAATATTTTCTAGCTTGAGATTTTTTTCAATTCATAAAATTTATAAAACTTGAATTCGGGAACAATTTTGAAATTTGCAAATGTTTTTTTCAAACTCATGAACTTTTTGAAAATTCATGAACCTTTTAAATCTAAATTCCTGAATAATTTTATAATTTGTGAACTTTTTTCAAACTCATGAACTTTCAAATTCATAAACTTTTTAAAATAAGGAATTTTAAGAACTGCTTCAAATACACTATCGGGAAGCACAACTTGGGAACTTCAATATCAACGGGCTTGCTAGCTAAATGGCAATTGACACATACCATTTATCTAGTTGCTTCTCGTGGGTTGTTCATAACCCCTCTGCGTAAAATGGGATATGCATTTGGAATACCCGAAGATTTGGATCATCCGAGGCACATTAGCATTGCGTACTCCTCCTGTTTGACTCGGAGTTTGAAACCAACAAAATTCTCCTCGGGAGGATAGATGAGGCGATTCAGGTGAGATCTTATGCAGATCTAAGTTTCTATTCACTCGAGGGATTCGGTTGGTCCGGGGGGGGCACCACGGCTCCTCTCTTCTCGAGAATCCATACATCCATTATCAGTGTATGGAGAGCTATATTCGATCTCAGGAACAATTTTCAAATTTTGATTTTTTTCAAACTCGTGAACTTTTTAAAATACGAACTCGAGAACAATTTTAAAATTTATGAACTTTTTGGAATTGGAACTTTGATTTTTTAAATTGGTGAACTTTTTTCAAACTCTTGAAATTTTTTCAAATTCATGAACCATTTTGAATTCAGATTTGTGAAAAAAAAAATCAAACTTATGAGCTGTTTTCAAATGCATAAACTTTTTGAAATTCAAAATTGTGAACAATTTTTCAATTGGCGAACCTTTTTTAAAATTCATGAACTTTTTTCATATCCACAAATTCATGAACATTTATTCAAATCACCAAACTTTTTTAAAAATCTATGAATTTTTTAAGTTTTATGGAAATTTCTTGAATGCATGAACCTTTTTTGAAATACAATTTTTTTTCTTCAAAAATTAACGTTCAATGGTCAACTGATCGTCCGGTCAACAGTGTACTAGTCATCTAGTGACTTGCTTGCGGGTTCGGTCCTGTAGCAATTGTTTTCTTAGTAAATTCTAGCGATTGCTGAACCTTCAAACCAAGCTGGAGGACGACCGAGTGAGTATCACGTTGTTGGGTTGCGGCCCATCTGGCGTCCGAGTGAATGCCAGTTTTGGAATCGGGCGGTGAAGGTGGCGATTAGCAAGACTCATAAGGCTGTGGGTTGAAGAACGAAAACACTCTCCCTCGGCTGACTAATAATTGATCGCGCGTCTACCGCCTTTGCAGCCGTAGGATCCGAGTTTGATCCGACAACACGCAACACAACTCTCTGCCATGCGCTGACTCAACAAGTTTTGTAAACGCATGTATAATGATGCTATTTTATAAGTGTCACGTTGGATAAATAATAAGATGAAGAAGAGAAAACTTATAAAAAAGTCTTTGTTTTCTTTTATTTAAAAAACGACAAGAGGTGATCTCTTACCATATTTTAGGAATAGCTAATTATTGAAGATAAGACAAAGAAATGATTCATTGTAGACTCTTTTTTTTGTCATCTCTAAATCACATGTAAGACTCAAGATAAAACTATCTTATCAATCATTGTATATGCCTTAAGACGAGCTATGTTGCCAAGACATGACGCTCAGCACGGGGTTTGTTGCGCTCCAACTAGGTGAGGCGGTTGTCTGGTTCTCGACTCCTGTGTCGTCTTCTTCCATCTTGGTTCATCGTCATCCGTCAATGAATACATCACCTTTCGTCTGTTCCCAACCATCCTGTCCATGCCTCCTCCATTTCCCACTCTTTCCCGGTCGACCCTTGTTCTCGAGACGTCATCTCGCTCGTAGTTTGAGCTCTCTGCTATGGCCTCCATGGCCATGGTGGCCAAACTCAACCGGTCTTCCTTGGCTCGTGTGGCCTCTCACGTGACCCTGCGCCCCATGTGCACGCACCTAGCCCCTCCTCCCCCCCCCCCCACACACATCGCCGCCAGCTCCAATCGACGACTCCCCGACTGCAGCGATGTGGACTTTTGTTTTATGCAACAGAAGATGCGTTTGATTTTGTTTCTGTGATAGACGTTGTGTTTTAGAAAGAAAAATAGAAACATTTTGGGCTAATTGCAACAAGACTCTTATTGCAGAGAGCCGAGCACAACACTACCTTTGTTGTAAAGGGGGAACAACGAAAAGTCACCTTCTAATCCCGAGCTCATTTGAACTCGGGATGAACGGTAAATTCCGAAAAAAAATGAAAAAACATTCGAAAAATTCTGATTTTTTTGGGTTCAACCTTTGAGAAATGTTCTCAGTGCTCGTAAAGTTTCATGCCAAAATAACATTCGTGCAAGTCGTGGCAAAAAAAAAAAAAACAGGACTCCAAAATGCTTTTGAAAACAACATTTTTGGAGTGTCGGTTTTGTCTTTTTTACCATGACTTCCACAAATGTTATTTCGGGATAAAAAAATTGCAAGAACCGGGAATTTTTGTCAAAGTATGCAGCAAAAAAATCAGAATTTTTTGGCATTTTTTACTATTTTTTCGATTTTACTGATCATTAAGGAGCATATGAGCTCGAGCTGAGAATAGCTGCATCCGGCAACAACAATTTATTTTCTGCCATAGTGGTTATGTTTCATTACGTTTGTGAAACATAGGCCTTGTTTAAAAAAAGTATTCAGTGTGATCGCAACAAGACTCGTGTTGTAAAGGCCGGGGCACACTCATGGGGAGAAAACTCATAGGACCGCCGAGCTCGCCATCCAATGGCTACCAAGATGACGGTTCTCTAAACATCTGATATTCGACGTGTAGCACACGCCCGATTCAAGAAAGAGGGTTACATGTTCGGATGGATGGAGATATAAGAATTTCTCAGTCTATTTTTTAGAAAAAATATGGTTTTCCATATCTGATGATTGATCGTTACACGGATCCTTCAGCTAAAATGAATAAATGAAAATAGGAGTAAAATGCATGAATGTGTGTTGCAACCTGCATGCCCATCACCTTCGTGGTCATGAGGCCGGAAAGACCCTGAATCAGTCGGCATGGAGGACGACATACATCTTTCTCGGTGCAGCCGCCGGGAAGACCCGAGCGAGTCGGGATGTAGAACGCCATCTCACCATTAATCTGGACAAAACCGGCAATCATTAATCTGTAAGTACTGAAGTACTGGACTCGACGTCCAGTGCCAGGAGCTACTCGCCTGAGCAACCTTGTGTAGCCTGCGGGCGTCGTCGCCGTCCATCCAGGGTCCCTGGCTCCACGTATACACGCCGGCCGGCCCCATGGGTTTGTACGCACGTGTCTGCCAACGTCCTCCCGGTCCCATGGCGATGCCTCTGTCGGCGACAGCCCCATGAGCTGTTAGGTCACCAGTAGTATCGATAGATTAGGGCATGACCAACGCTCCATGCTGGAGTGCTGCCCTGCAGTGCACGTCGGATGAAAAAGGTGGAGAGAGAAAAAAAGTTTCGCTTGCAAACCCAAACGGTCTCTTGCAAAGGAGGCTAGTGCTTCAACCAAAAAGGAGAAGAAAAGAAGAGGGAAAAGGCAAAATCATAGGTAAAGAGTAGTAGAGGACCACAGCGGACACGTGCAGCCATGAAATTAGAGCGTGTTTCAGAGGGAAAAGAAGATGACGAGAGAGAGAATGCATGAGGGACCATACAGTGAATGAAGGTGATGCTTCATCTATTTCCTCCTATGTGGATCTTGGGGCATCACCATACCGCTGCCCGCAATGTACATTGCCTTACATAGCTCCAGATATGCTGTATAGCTTCAGCTGGGGCGGTTGACGGGGGTTGGTTGCCAGTACCGATCGAGTCAATTCAGTAGTCACTCAACTGTACTCCACCGGTACTTCCACTTGTATTCCTGTTTGGCTTTGATTGAGTCAGAAATTTAATTAAACGTCGTCCCTACTCATCAAATATGATAGTATCACATGTCGATTGCTCCTTCATTTAAATCGATCACTTAATTATGTACACCCGTGTCAAAACTCTGTGTCCGCATTTTTCCTGTGTTAATGCTGCGGTGCAAGCACCATTAATTCAGACGTGCAAGTGTATGGTCGATCTGGACTCTAAAGATGGAGTTGTATGGCAGATAGATAGGACCAATTTAATGGGAAGTTGGGTCGTTGGGAATAGACGATGACCAAGTGGCTTCGGTCTGGCATCTTGAAACCTAAAAACCAACTGACTGCAACGTATATTTGTTGATTGATCGAGATGCGTGGGCATGCATTCGCCACTCGCTATCAGAGTACAGTGACAAATACAGTAACTCGTGTTCATTCAATATAAGCACTTTTACAGTCTATAAATCAATTTTTCTCGTACTGGCCTGCTTTACACTCCTATATACCCTTGGTCGGTATAGATCACAAAATAGAATAAGAACCACATGTCCAAGTAAAAAATAATCAGAATCAAATCAAAAGAAGGAAAATGGTAAATTTAAACAAATATTCGTATCCTAAATATAGGGAATTGTGTAGCTCCTGGAACTTTCTCTGTCGATAGGTCCTTCTACTTAATCTATGATACTGCTTGCAGTCTTCTTGATGAGGTCCCATGCACTTTTTACATGTCTCTCCTCCTGCAGTGATGACCCAACGGCGAACCGGAGCACGAACTTATCACCAATCACCGTGTGCGCAAGATAAGCCTTGCCGGTCTTGTTCAGATTATCCATTAGCACACGGTTGGCCTCATTGGTGTCCTCCTCCGTCATGGCTTCACTCGCCTTGATCCTAAAGCACACAAGAGCAAAGTTCCTTGGTACGACCACCTCAAACCTGTCGTCGGCACGGACGAAATCTTCAAACATCTTGGCCATAGCCACATCATTACGAATGTGCTCTTGGAGCTTTGCGGTACCATAGGTGCGCATGACCATCCAAAGCTTGAGCCCACGGAAACGTCGACCGACACCAACCTGCATGTCCTTAAGATCGGTGACCTCGCCGGATTCGGTAGCGTCGTTCTTGAGGTACTCCGGGTTGGTCTCCAACGAATCACTTAGTCGGTGAGCATCGCGGACATAGAGACATGTGCAATCGAGGCACGTGAGAAGCCATTTGTGTGGGCTCATGCTAATGGAGTCCACACTCCCGACACCATCAAGATGGTGGCGAAACTCTGGGCAGATACACGCACTGCCAGCGTAGGCAGCATCGACGTGAACCCACGCATTGAACATGGCGGCAATGTCAGCGACGGCACCCACTGGGTCGACGGCGTTGGAAGACGTGGTGCCCACTGTGGCGCACACATATGTTGGCACGAGACCAGCGTTGGCGTCAGCTTGCATTACTTCGAGAAGCTTGGCTGGGTCGAGCCCATAGTTAGTTTCCGCCCCAGTGGGGATTGAGCGGATATTGGCGGGGTCAAACCCTGCGAGGCGGCATGCCTTGAAGAACGTGGAGTGGGTTTGGTCAGCAGCATACACAACCAAGCGTGTTATGTCGGACACGCCGACAGAGCCACACCGACGCAACGCAGCGTCACGAGCGGCGACTAGCGTGACGAGCATTGCCTCGCTTGTCGTGCCGAGGATGACGCCACCACCGGTACCACGACCAGTACTGGTGCGATTCATGAAGGTGGTAGGTAGGCGCAGGAGTTGCGCAAGCCAGTCGAGAGCAAGAACCTCCATCTCAGTGGCTGCAGGTGAGGCTTGCCACGTGAACCCGACGGTGTTCATGGCAGAGGCGATGAGGTCGCCGGCAATAGCAGCGGCACTGTTGGTCGAGGGGAAGAAGGCGAAGAAGTTGGGGCTAGCCCAGTGCGTCATGCCGGGGACGACAGAGGTCCTGAGCTCCTTCATGGTGACATCGAACGGCGCGGAGTATGTCGGCGGGGACGCGCTTAGCTCGTCTTGCAAGTATCCCGGTCTCACGTTAGGAAGAACAGGCATGGACTCGACGTTGGTGTAGTAGTCGGAGATGAAGTCGACGGCCTTGTGGAGGTATGCGCGGACATCTTCGGGGTTGAGCGGCTCAAACCCGGCCCTGTCGCTCGGCAAGGCGGAGAAGGACACTTGGTTGGTGTCCAAGCTGCCCATGTTTGTAGGAGGCTTAACCCTTAACTTGAAGCAAAGGAGGGGTGAGGCTTGGCTTAATGAAGTGAAGCTAGCTTGATTTCCTGCCGGAGAGCAAGAGGAAGCAGAGGAGAGCTAGTAGTAAATTAGCTAGCTTGCTTTGCTGCTTGGTTTAGTGAATGGAGTTCGTCCTTGGTGCGGGGCGGGGTATATATAGGTGGATCCGGGAAGCGGCGTGGCGGTTTGGGCGTTGGACGAGTCCTGGTCGCGCGCGCTTACGAAGTACGCTGCTAGGAAAGTGCATGTGGTTGGTGGAGATCCGAGCTCGAGCTCGAGTTCGAGCGCGCGCGACACAAGGTAGATGGTCAACTCGTCCGTTCAATTCGGATACCGATGCACCAGCACCCAGTCGCACCCGTTATGGTGCGTGCGTTAATTGGCCACCATCCGGCTGCTTAATGAGCTAGCAGTAGTATATAATAGTAAGACTAGTCATAATGGAAAATAACATAAAGTAGTAACATGAATATGTTACTAGTCTAAGTTACTACCTTCACAATGGATAGTTACATATAAGTAGTAACATTAAGCTTTTCATTTATTAGCTTATAGACTCATTTTGCATTGGTATACGTTATGTTACTCATAGGGGTAGTAACATGCTAAATTACTCAATTTCTCTCTCTTCTCATTAATTAGATGCCACATCATATTTTTTGCTTAGGTGGCATCTATGTTACTACCTATGTTACTCCCATTGTGACTAGTCTAATATTATTTTGCGCGGGGCTAGCTATTCATGCATGGATCGTTTTCGTACATAAAAAATAAAATCGTTTCTTGTTTGTAAGATGTTACACGGCAACGGCGTAAATTTGAAATCATCATGGATGTTTTTTTTTTGCGAGGGAAATCATCATGGATGTTACATAGCAATGCTACACTTACTTAAGGATAGCTTTTTTGAGGATTTAAGGATAGTGTTTTGTTTTTGCGAAACAAAACTTGTATTACTCAAAAGGTAGTGATCATACAATCTGCAAGAGCTAGATCTACTGCTTCTGGGGACCTAATCCAACCCAAGTTATTGTCCGCCTCTCTACTCTAGCAAAACTAGTCAAGTTATCACTAACCTTATTCAGCATACGGTTAATATGAGTAATACAAGTACGTTGAAGACTTCTAAGATGTCTAATTTTCATCACATGCGAGCAATAAACAGATCTATCAATTTCATGATCCTGAATCACATAAAGACTGTCATCAATGAATCCATCTCAATCACAATAGGGTGGTCACTTCTCTGAATAGCAAACGAGAGTCCTTCAATACACGCACAAAACTCAGCCTCAAGCGCATCCAGACAAGATCTCAGCTCCCTGCAAGCTGAAAAAATGATGGATCCATCGTCACCCCTTAAGATCATACCTGCACCGGCCGTTCCATCTATAGCAAAAGAGCCATCAGTGTTTAATTTGACCCACCCAGTACTAGGTGGAAGCCACGGGAGAGACACTATAGGCTTGATATTGCGTACAGGTTCAGAGAAATTATCCTACTAGATGATCATCTTCCCTTTTCTTGGATCTATATTGATATTGAACTTAATACCGATCAAAGAGTCCAGATAACCTGGGAGGTACTTGCTCGACACCTCCAATGGTGGCACTGGCTTGTGGTGCATAAGTTCATTTCGCACAAAACCAACTTCTCCAGAGAGTCATGAGCATCATACAGCAAACAATATTAGACAAAGGCTCAAGGACTTGCAACAACCACTCTTTTTCCGTGTTTAAAATCAACTTTAAGTCAGGAAGCTTCCACACTTGTGCCATTGTTACCCAAAGATCACGCGCCAAAGGACAACAAATAAATGGGTGATAATTGTCCTCACATTCCAGAGCACATATAGGACATAGAGTAGTCACTTCGAGGCCAATCTTGTTCTTGTTCTGCCAAGAGGGGAGGCTATTTGTAGCTAGACGCCAAGCAAAATTCTTCTATGTTGGCGGCACACTGCAGGACCAAATCAATTTCCAACAAGACCTACTGCTAGATGGGTGCAAACTAGAGGAAACTGCCTGTCTCTATGTGCTCTCAAAGGCCAAAGTATATGCACTCTTAACAGTAAAGATGCTGAGCTTCCTAGGGCCCCAGGCGAATACATCTTCCCCTAGCCTTGGAGATGCCTGGGTTTTCAAGATTTCCTTCACATCCGCTTCAAGAAAACACTCATTTAGAAGCTCATAATTCCACGAACCATTGTCATTCAACAGGTCCAAGACAAAACGGATACGACACGTGCCCTAAGGAGAAATTGGCTTGTAGGAGAAAGGACGGGGGTTCCAGTTACCACGCCATACTCTTATACTACATCAATTGCCTACTCTCCAAACAAGCCTGTTTTTTAGAAGGTCCAGACCATGGCTAATGGCTTGCCATGACGAAGATGCATTCCCCGCAAAGACAATATCTTCCAATTTTCCTTTTGGGTAGTAACGTGCTTTGAGCACTTGAGCACATAAGCTGTCAGGTTTTGATATCAACCCCCACGCTTGCCGGGCTAACAAAGCTTGATTAAATAGACGGAAGTCTCGGAAACCAGCACCCCCCTTATCTTTGGGTTGAAGGAGATGATCCCATCCTCTCCAATGGGCCTTCCTTCTGCCATTCGAAGATCCCCAATAGAAGTTCCTCACCAATAGGATTTAAGGATAGTTGTTACAGAGTAACTTATGGGATTATTACTTTTCTTGCAAAGAAAAAAAAGAACTCACGGGATTACCCACAGAGCCACCAAGAAATCAAGGGCGTTGGTTTGAACTAGTAGCGTGTGACGCGCTTTACCGCCCCGTTGTTTGGCTGTGAGTTAAATTTTCTTTGTTTATTTGGCATGTGGTCTATTACGGCCAGACGACTCACTGTACGTAATTGTCAGTTAATTATCTTACATAGTAGTGCACATTATGTTTTAACGTCTTCACAAAAGATGCGTCCGGAAATCCATAAATAATTGTTGCATGTGTGTTTCGTCTCAATATAATTGAGCTCAACTTCTTGTCCACCGTGTGTTGCATGAAAATTTAATAAATGGAAGAACATGATCAGTGAGTTTATAGTAATAATTCTATAGTTTCGTTGTAGTAACAACCCTTCACCTCTTTGGGGACTGCATGTTTGCTTTGAGTTGTTAGGATTCAATTCTTGGGCACAAAAATAGAGGAATTTCTATCTATGATTAGATATTGATCATGACTCAAGCCCCTCCACCTTCATTTGCTCTTAAAATATCCATCACGGGATGTTGTCACATTTTGGATAGAGACAAATGGGAAAATCTTCAAAGCACAACCACCATCTGTTAACTTTTGGAGAAGTTTACTCAGAGCAGGTTTGTTGCTAATCAGGCATAGGATTAAGAATTTATTTGAAGCTCTTCTTTTGCAGTTGGATTGATCAGTTCCTAAACTAGTTTACCATGCATGTTATTGGTTTCCCTAGAGCTGGCATTGGCTAGTTGGTTAGACTAGTTGTTTTTTCTTCTATTTTTGTTGTACACACTTGACCTTCTTTATTTATATATATATATGCCATAGAATGATTGTTCAACGGTTTTTGGTAAAAAATAGGATGGCAATTGTTAGCTCTATGGTATTTGTGGGAATGATTCAGAAATTTATTTAGACCCAAAGATAAATCAAGAGTTTGAACAATTTTTAATAAACTAGGTACTCTCTTTGATAAATTTAAAGGTCATACTAATGACTAAAGATATATATTTTATCAAGTATAGATGGACACCAGCTAAACTTGACAATGAAAAGACTCTCAAACAAATTCAAGCCATCTTAATAAGAATCCGGAGACAATTATCATGCATGAAGAAAGACGAAACAAACCTTTCATGCTGAATTTGAACCTAAAATTGTGCAGAGCGTGATCCATGAAAATATCTTGGCAGTGTGGGTTCGTTTTTTCATGGAATTAAATTTATTATGATGATTGTATACTCTCTAAATTTATAAAAGTTTTGGAATAATTATCGCAAGTACCTAAAGTGCTTGCAACAAACAAATTGCTGATCATATAGCACTAAATATTTGAATGGTTGGAGAGGAGAAATGTAATCAAGATGCCATTACCACTATAAAATTAGAGGATGATTCGGAAGCAATTATAAATATTAGGATTAATAATTCTGATTGTTATGCTCTTCGTGATCTCGGTGCTAGTGTCTTTACAATTGTTAAATCGTTATATAAAGTGTTGTAATTAAAACAAATTCACCTTGTCAACTTAATCTGCATCTTGCTGATTCCACTATGTAAAAGCAAATGTGAAGGATTGATGGTGCTCTTATTAGTGCTAATATAAGTTATGTTCCCATTGATTTTATCACTTTGGACATAGAGAGCCACCCTCTATGTTCAATTCTTTTTGGAAGGAGGACAGAATACCCATTATTTTTTCAAAAAAATGTAATTATATTATGTGCAAGAAACTTGTATTCAACAAATATACAACTCATGTGCACATCATATCTACTTCTCAAACAAATGATCCTATCTAACCTACATGTCGCCTCCCATATATCATTCGATGTCCAAATTCTACAACTCAAAGCCCATTAGGGGTTCAAGATGTACTTGGCGGTGGTATGGGGGCATCATCACATGCTCTCTCGGGGGCCGCACGACGACACACACAGAGAGAGAGGAAGAGTACAAGTGATGGCCGTGATGAAAGCTGTATTGTGAGAGCCGTCGGTGATCATTGGATTTTTATAGAGCATCGACGACATTGGGATTTTTTGTGTATCTAGCTGTATGAGGCGCCGGAGGATACAAGGCGCACCGCGACACATCGGTGCCTCATGAGTAGAGGCATGGCCATCGACAACGTGTATGCATCGCTGAGGCGAAGAGGTTAGATCTACCGACGGAATCCATGTCGAAAAGGCAAGAGAAGACGAGGCAGTGACACTTGTGCACATGGTTAGATTTACACGCCCGTGTGTGATTGTGCATACATCGTTTTTCAAAACTTCTGAAATAGGGTTTCCCCCGCTTTATATTATAAAGCAACGAACACCGATCACAAGGTAACTGATGGGACGAACAACACATCAAGTCCAAAGACAAAAAAATACCAAAAACGGCAGCTCGGCAAGCACGGAGGATCCGCCACTGCCGCGCCCACCAACTACGTCCCACCACACACCACGACACCGGATCGCCGCGTACCAAGCAACACCTCCAATAAGGAATGCGACACCAACGACGCTGCTGCCCGGACAAGTTCTGGGGTTTCACCCGGCACGCGGAGGGGAGCGGGGGATGGATAGCACCGACGCCCTTCAAGAAGGAAGGGCGACACCCACAAGCGTCACCACGTCGGAGCCGGATAGACCGGCAAGTATTTCTCCCGCATCTTCACCCGCCACCCAATCGAACTGGAGCCATCCCACCATCTTGCCGCCCACAAGCACGCGCCACCACGGTCTTGGACCCAACCACGCCGCCAAACTGCGAGTACCACCACGAGGTCGAGAAGACAGGGGCAAAGAGCATCCAAAGGCAAGAGTGGAGACACCGGGCCGAACGGGAGGGAACCACCTCCACCGTAGTCGCGCAGGGGCCCGTGCCCCAGCGCCGCCGCAGTCTGCTGTCCGGACGCAGCAGCCGAGGCATACCAGGCCACCCGGTCCCACAAAGCTCCGGCCGCAGCGCTGCTGCACGCCGGCAACCTCGCCGCGACCCACTACCATCCAGACGCCCCGCCACTGTCGCCGAGAGCTACGTCGCCGCCCAGCAACCGCCGGTCCGCCCAGACCCAAATGAGGCCCGAAGGGCCTAGATCTGGGCCCGGTGGGTGCCGCCAGCCCGCGCCACCGCGACACCCCGCCGCCGCCCAGCACCCGTCCCCGCCCGCTCAGGACCGTCGCCACCTAACAGCACCACCTACGCCGCGCCCACCCCGCGTCGGAGCTGCAGGAGGAAGGGAATCGCCCCGGGCCGCCGTTGCCGGGGCCGCCCCGGGCCGAGCCCGGCGCCGCACGCCGGCGACGGTGAAGGAGGAGAAGAGGGAGGGACCGCTGGGAGAAGGGAGGGGGCCGGTCGCCCGTGGGGGGGCGAGCCGGTCGCGAGTCTGCCTAGATATGCAGCCGGGGGGCCAGCCTATCTGATCTCGTTTTTCAAAACTTGCGTGAACGATATCTTACCTGATTCAACTATAAGAAATGTGTGCTATGGAATCACACATCACAATCGCCTGCTTTCTGTGGAATGTGTACAGGATATCGCATAAGATTTAATTGAGCTGAGATGCTTTAGGTCATTAGACAAGAAACAAAATCGAAAAGAAGAAAAGAAGAAAAAGAGGGCAGCTGGTAGCTGTTGATACGAGCACGTATAGCACATGGCTAGCTACGTAGACCGTTTAACCTACACTATCTCATTCGGATGCCAAACTGTTGGTTTTGTTTTGGAACTGTCTATGTGTCAGATTCCAAATTCTATATATTTTTTCCCTCTCAAAACCGCGTACAGACTACTCGATTGTGCTCATATAGCTTGGGGAACGATGAAAACGCTGGCTGGGAACTTCTCTATATATAATTCCATATAGTGAACATGCATGAGCGATTCACAACGTACTCCTTCGACTATTCTCATGTTTGATTTGACATACGACACTTAGAACATGGTTAACAAAATAGCGCTACAAGCCATTGTCATGTCATCTATTGCTGATCTTATAGTTAATATATACAATAATTAATTAAAAAAATGTGTTATTTTTTTATTATATGACCACATAGGAACACGTGTTAGAACTGACTCTTAACCAAGAGCCTGTTTAACTTTTCTCTCCTTTTCTTTTTTTCCCAACTAAGCAAAAATATACTCCCTCCGTCCGGAAATACTTGTCCTGAAAATGAATAAAATGAATGTATCTATAACTAAAATAAGTCTAAATACATCCACTTCTAGGACAAGTATTTCCTGACGGAGGGAGTACTAGCTTATTTCTTTAGCTTGTTGATTCATCTTTATTATACTTACTCTTACATAATTTTGAATTTCGTCCTGAAAACGCTGGCAAACGTGCGAATCAATATGCCCTGGGTTGTCGACCATGTGCTTTAATTTTTCTAATCAATGATTAGAATATTCATAATGAGAAGTAACATGCATATGTTACTAGTCTAAGTTACTACCTTCACAATGAGTAGTAACATAGAAGTAGTAACATTGATCCCTTCATTTATTAGCTTATAGACTCATTTTTTTTTGAAAATCTGTCCCTAGGGGTCTCGATTTCATTAAAAAAGAAGAGGATTGCCGGGTTAATTAACGGAAAACCAGCCTAAAACCGATACAACCGCCCATACAGGGGCAAGACCGGCCGACCTGGCCACCCACACGGAGATACACAAACACATTGTAGGGAGGAACCACATAGTCGAGGTAGTCACCAAGCGTCATCGTCATCACTCCTCCACGAGCCAGCGACTCTGACTTCACCATCGACTTCCGCGAACGATGCACTCGTCACCACAAACGTCGGAACCCATGCCGGCCCATGCCAAACAGTCGACCGCTGGTGCCGGCGCGCCAGACAGCTCCGACTAAAAGGACCACCAAAAGACAAGGGAAATGGGCACCTCCTTGAAGGCCACCAGCCACTTGTCATCGTTGCCACCCAGGCACATCCAGGGCAGCTCCGACTCCGCGACGGCATGGCGAGACCCCGACGACAACCGCTCTGCCGCAACCCTACACTGCTGACCATCATCATCGTTGCCAAACTGAACACCACACCATCACATTGCCGACCGGGCACCTGCCGATCGCAACGCCGTGAGCGTCTAGCACATGGAAAGCACGAACAGGATCGGCAGATCTTCAAGGCGACGCCCCAAAGAGGGAAGCGACGATGTCGACGCCGTCGCCCGACCCAGCCGGGTCTTAGGCTTTCACCCGAAGAACTGAATCCGAGAGTGTGTAGGGGATGAACTCCACGACGACGCCTCCAAGAAGGTGAACGACGCCCACAGGCACCGTCGTCGTCGGTCGGCAAGAGGCCGGCAAGCTTTCGCCCAGAGCACCGCCCAACACCACACCCCCACGCACCATGCCTCCGCTAGCCCGCACACCTCCCGTGGAACCGTTGCGCCTACTGCCCGCGAGAGCCACCACCATCACCTTCTCGCTGCCAACCACCGCCGACAGCCCGGAACTAGCCGCCCGACCAGGACCAGCACCATCCCGGATAGACTCATTTTGCCTTGATATGTATTATGTTACTAATAATAGTAGTAATATAGTATGTTACTCAATTTCTCTCTTCTCATTAATTAGCTGTCATATCATATTTTTTGTTTAGATGACATCTTTGTTACTATTTATGTTACTTCATTGTGGGTAGTGTTATAGCGCTTGCTCACGTACCGAATGAAAATCGGCGATAGGTCATTCATTCCAACGTCAGCTGCTAGACGGTTTCTAAAAGTATGGTTCAGACCATTCTTTTAAATTAGTAATACCAATATAAGTAAATGCTTATGACATGTGTAGTCAACACAGATTTTCTGGTTCAACAACGTTGGATCGACCTATTGTTTTGACCCCAATCTGATCATGCGTTTCGAAAACAATTCAAGACGTGTGGTACTGGTACGTGCAAGCCCACGTGATCAATGTCGCATGGAACAAGGGCTAGTTGGCCGGACACGGACGTATACTTGGACGTGTACAGTGGAAATTCCATCGCTAACGCCGAAACCTTTTTCATGTGCGCATACGCGCGTGCATGTGGTTGATTCCTCTCAAGTCGTCGGTCGTCACGGGCAAAAGTGAGTTCGTGAATTACTTTGTTAGCTAGCCAAACTGAGTGTTTAATGTTGACTAATGTTTAGATTTGTGAAAGTAAGTTCCCGCAAAAAAAAAAGGATTTGTGAAAGTAAGAGCGTCATCCTACAAGTCTTTCAGTACGATCGATGGCTTTTCATAGGAAACAAGTAGAAGTGACTGTTTATGTAAATACAAGTCTTATGATGGTTGGCAATTTTCCGTCCACTTCAATCTGCCGATGGTAAAATAGGAGGCATCAAAACCAGTACCTATGAGACCATAAAGTATTCTTTTTAAAGGGGTCTATTTACCACCTTGATAGAAATATATGGGACTAACAGTTGGGGATTCATGCAGCCCACGTGGCATCTTATTGGTGGGGTCTCACGCAGCAAAGAAATAGGCTATCAATACTTCGATAGCAAGCCTAGGACTTAAATTCTGATGGATTGATTACATCACAAGAACCTTAATTATCTGAGTAACACTCAGTTCACAACCAGTATGCTTTTTGGGACATACACACCCATGCTTGTTATCAAGAAATATATTTTCACAATCATGGAAAAATATAATCAGATTCCTCAAACTTATTTAGTGACAAAGGTGTTGAGCTAATCCAGATTATTAAGCATCAACTGACTTGACTTAGCCTGGTCATAGTGGGAGTAATTTCGTTAGTACGATAATATTTCATGGAAATTTTGCTTATGTGAAAGGTAGTTAATACGGATATGAGTGTTTGTGATAAACATAATATATTACCATCACATATTACACGACAAAATGAGTCTACAATCTAATAAATACAACCACCTATGACAATACCTCTATGATACTCCCCACTTATTGCTTTGATTGATTCGGAACTTTAATTAAGTTGTGTTCATACTCAAACATGATAATACCTATTGACCGTTCCTTCATTTGCCAATACACATCGAACATTGGATGCAAATTAAGCCGATCACTCAATTATGTATGTATGTGTCAAAACTTTGCCCCTGTGTTTTGTTTGTGTTAATGTTGCGTTGCAAGCACCATTAATCCAGACGTGCAAGCATATCCTTGAAACAACATTTCGCCTCGCTTTATATATAAAACAGCAACCGAAAAAATTACACGGTCGGACGATACAAGATGATGATGTAATCCTCTTACAAAGCCGATCCCAAGATAACCGGCTCATGCAGAACACACACGACTACGCTACCGAAGGAGAACATGAAGAATTGAACATAACGCCATGCTACGCACTAGTGCACCTAAACTCCACAACAACGCCCTCGGGAGGGAGAACGACGCAAAGTGTCGCCACAGCAGAGTCCACGGCGGACAAAGGTCTTCACTCGGAGCATTGACACAGAGAGAAGAACCACGTCGACGTCTCCAAGAAGAGAGAGGGACCGGCAGGCATCGCCGCTGATACGTCTCAAATGTACCTACTTTCCAAACACTTTTGCTCTGGTTTTGTCCTCTAATTTGCATGTTTTGAATGAAACTAACCCGGACTGACGTTGTTTTCATCAGAACTACCTTCGTGTTATTTTTGTGCAGAAACAAAAGTTCTCGGAATTGGACAAAACTTTTTATGTTTTTTTTCCTGGAATATATAAGGAATTTTGGAGCGAAGAACTACCGGAGGAGGTGGACCACAGGGACACCACGCAACCAGCCCCCCCTCCCCCAGGCGGCGACCAGATGGCTTGTTAGGCCCTGGTGGCCCTTCCGACCCTAATTCCAACTCTATAAATACACATCTTCGGAGAAAAATTAGAGAGAAGATTTCATCACGTTTCACAAGACGGAAGCGGCGCCACCTCCTGTTCTTCCTGTGGAGGGCTTATCTGGAGCCTGTCTTGGGGTCCGGAGAGGGGAAATCGTCGCCGTCGTCATCACCAACCCTTCTCCATGAACACCGCCATGATGCTCATCGTCGGGAGTGAGTAATTCATGTAATTGAGTTAAAGTTTGATAGGGCTTGATCCCTAGTATCCACTATGTTCCGAGATTGATGTTAATATGACTTTGCTATGCTTAATGCTTGTCACTAGGGCCCGAGTGCCATGATTTCAGATCTGAATCCTATTATATTTTCATGAATATAAGAGTGATTTGGATCCTATCTTGCAAAGTTATATGTACCTATTACATGTCATGATCCGCATACCCCAAGGTGACAATAATTGGGATTCTTTCTAGTGATTGCCGTAGTTTGAGGAGTTCATGGTTTCACAATGTGTTAATGCTTTGTCCTGGTTCTCTATTAGAAAGAGGCCTTAATATCCCTTAGTTTCCAATAGGACCCCGCTGCCACGGGAGGGTAGGACAAAACATGTCATGCAAGTTCTTATCGCAAGCACGTATGCCTATATACGGAATACATGCCTACATTACATTGATGCATTCGAGCTAGTTCTATGTCGCCCTAGTGTGTAACTGTTATATGATCAATGTCATCTAAATCATTATCCATCACCGATCCACGTGTCTACACGTTACATATACTGAATCTTGCAAAGTTACTATTACTATTGCTATTGTCACATCTGCTACAAAACTGCTACTATCACTATCACTATTACTTTTGTTACTACTATTTGCCGTGCTATTAAACCTTTGCTATGGAGAGATATCCTCGGTGCGGTTGAATTGACAACTCAACTATCAAGATCAATAAATATTCTTTGGCTCTCCTTGTGTCAAATCAATAAATTAGGGTGAAATACTACCCGTAAAGACTGTCGTGATCCCCTACACTTGTGGGTTAGCAGCCATCGTCGGTGCCCGTGCCACCACGAGATCTTCAGGACAAGCGCAACAAGGACAAAATCTCAGATCCATATCAGGGCATCACCCCTGCGAGACAGAGGGCACACCTGAGCCACCCACTGCTGGACCTCCCGTTGCCCACACAGCCCCAAAGCAGAGCCACCACTACTAGGGAAAAGCCTATACGTGGAGATATAATAGTAGTGTGGCTTAGAGGAACGCGCTACTGCTACTTTGCAGTAGCGCGTGTAAATAAATCTCGCTACTGCTACAAACTTAGTAGTAACACGGGGAAGAAAGGGCGCTGTTGGTACGATTATCCACCCGACTATGCAGAGTAGCAACGCGCGGTGAGGAAACACGCTATTGCTAAATAGTTTAGCAGTAGCGTGTTTTGAAAGACTCGCTGCAAGTACTCTCACACTGTGCCACCTCGTACGCCCCACTTAACGACAGTGTGTCTTTGTTTGCCGCACTACTGCTAGTGCTCATAGCTGCAGCGTGTTTCGAGGAAACACGCTACTGCTAAAGCGCAACGGTCACCTTTCCGCACCCACCCTTTCCCCCCTCCCCTTTGATTTCTCCCTCCCTTTATCTCTCACTTTCTTCTCACCCATTACTACTACCTCATATTTCTTCTCTCTTCCTTCTCCTACCTCTCTTCTCTCTACTTAAATGCCCCTTGGTGTCTACTACACAACTTTATTCTGTTGGGGAACGTTGCATGGGAAACAAAAAATTTCCTACGCACAACGCAAGATCTATCCATGGTGATGAGCATCTATGAGAGGGAGAGTGGATCTACATACCCTTGTAGATCGCTAAGTGGGAAGCGTTAAGAAACGCGGTTGGTGTTGTCGAACGTCTTCGCGATCCAAATCGCCGAGCATCCCGCGATCTCATCACGATCCGTCCCGCGATCCAATCACGATCCGTCCCGCGAAGTCATCACGATCCGTCCCGCGATCTCATCACGATCCGTCTCGCGAGCTTGATCACGGTCCTTCCGATCTAGCACCGAACGGACGACACCTCCGCGTTCAGCACACGTACAGCTCGATGACGATCTCCGCCTTATTGATCCAGCAAGAGGGAGTGGAGAGGTAGATGAGTTCTTCGTCAGTGCGACGGCGTTGCGGCGATGGTGGTGGAGCTATTCCAGTAGGGCTTCGCCTAAGCATCGTTGGAAACCGATCTAGAGGAGAAACTATGATCTAGAGGAGAGGTAGCACGTGGCTATTAGGGTTAGCCTTTTCCTCTAAATCCTCTAGTATATATAGGAGGAAGGGAAGGGAGGAGGCAGCCTCAAACCCTCAAGGTTTAGTCAAAATTGGAGGTGGATGAGTCCTACTCCAATCCTATTAGGAGTAGGATTCCTCCTTTCCACTTGAAAACTCTTTCCACCTCTCCACCTTTGGGATTTTCCTTCCCAAACCACTCCAAACGCATGGGCCCTTAGAGGAGGCTTCGGCCAGCCCACCAAGGGCTGGTTTACCTCCTCCCACAGCCCATGTAGCCTCTTGGGTCGAAATACCTCTCCCGATGGTCCCCCGGTACACTACCGGCACTCCCGGTACACTATCGATGAGCCCGAAACTTTTCCGGCGACCAAAGCAGGACTTCCTATATATCAATATTTACCTCCAGACCATTCCGGAGATCCTTGTGACGTCTGGGATCTCATCCGGAACTCAGAACAACCTTCGATCACCACCATACATAACTCTATACTACCGAAACGTCACCGAACCTTAAGTGTGCAGACCTCGCGGGTTCGAGAACTATGTAGACATGACCGAGACACCTCTACGGTCAATAACCAATAGCGGGACCTCGATGCCCATATTGGTTCCTACATATTCTATGAAGATCTTTATCGGTCGAACCTCTATGTCAAGGATTCAGTTAATCCTGTATGATGTTCTCTTTGTTCTTCGGTATGTTACTTGCCCGAGATTCGATCGTTGGTATCTCCATACCTAGTTCAACCTCGTTACCGGCAAGTCTCTTTACTCGTTCCGTAATACAAGATCCCGTGACTAACACTTAGTCACGTTGCTTGCAAGGCTTATTGTGATGTTGTATTACCGAGTGGGCCCTGAGATACCTCTCCGTCACACGGAGTAAGAAATCCCAGTCTTGATCCATGCCAACCCAACAGACACCCTCGGAGATACCTGTAGAGTACCTTTATAGTCACCCGGTTACGTTGCGACGTTTGATACACACAAGGCACTCCTCCGGTGTCAGTGAGTTGCATGATCTCATGGTCATAGGAACAGATACTTGACATGCAGAAAACAGTAGCATTAAACTGACAAGATCATATGCTACGTTTGTAGTTTGGGTCTTTTTCATCACATCATTCTTCTAATGATGTGATCCCGTTATCAAATGACACCTCATGTCCATGACTAGGAAACCATAGCCATCTTTGATCAACGAGCTAGTCTATTAGAGGCATACTAGGGACATGGTGTTGTCTATGTATCCACACATGTATCTGAGTTTCCGATCAACACAATTATAGCATGGATAATAAACGATTATCATGAACAAGGAAATATGATAATAACCAAGGAAATATGATAAGAAGGAAATATGATAATAATCATCCATGCAATAATTAGTCGAGCACAAAACCTAAAACAACTAGGCTCACCTATGTGCATGAACAACTTATGCTAAGCAAGATAGACAACTAAGTGATAGAAAGATATATAACAAGAAACAATATGGCTATCACAAAGTAAAGTGCGTAACTAAAGGGGCTTGGGTAAGAGATAACCTAGGCACGCGGAGACGACGATGTATCCCGAAGTTCACACCCTTGCGGATGCTAATCTCCGTTCGGAGCGGTGTGGAGGCACAATGCTCCCCAAGAAGCCACTAGGGCCACCGTAATCTCCTCACGCCCTTGCAAAATGCAAGATGCCGTGATTCCACTAAGGGAACCTTGAGGGTGGTCACCAAACCCGTACAAACAAGGTTGGGGCAATCTCCACAACTTGATTGGAGCTCCCAACGACACGATGAAGCTTCACCACAATTGATTGTGGCTTCGAGGTGACCTCAAATGCTCGGGGCAATCTCTACAACCTAATTCGAGACCCCGAAGCTTGCCCGGAGCTATGCACCACAATGATTGAGCTCCGAGACACCACCAACCGTCTAGGGCGCCAAAGCACCCAAGAGGAATAAGATCAAGGGTTCTCAAACACCCAAGAGTAATAAGCTTCTCAACTTCTCACTTCCACGTATCACCGTGGAGAACTCAAACCTATGCACCAAATGCAATGGCAAGGGCACACGGAGTGCCCAAGTCCTTCTCTCCCAAATACCACCACCACAACAACAAATGTTATGGAGGAAATGAGAGGAAGAACGAAGAAGAACACGAAGAACTCCAAGATCTAGATCCAAGGGGTTCCCCTCACTAAGAGGAGAAAGTGATTGGTGGAAATGTGGATCTAGATCTCCTCTATCTTTTCCCTCAAGAACTAGCAAGAATCATTGGAGGGATTGGGAGTTAGCAAGCTCGAAGAAGGTCAACAATGGGGGGCTAACTCGAGCTCAAAGGATAAAGTTCAATGGGGAAGAAGACCCCCTTTTATAGGTGGGAAAAAAATCCAAGCGTTATCCTCACAGCCCACACATTGCGGTACCACGGCTCCAAGGAGCGGTACTACTGCTAGGGAGGTAGTAGCCTTATGAAAAACAACAGGAAGGATGCAAAAGGCCAGTAGAACCGCCGGAGCGGTACTACCGCTCGTCCTCTGGGTACAACCGCTATGGATAGTGGTACTACCGCAAAGGGTAGCGGTACTACTGCTTGCGAGTGGTACTAAAAAAATACATCTGTGCCTACCACCGGTGGACAAAACACGAGAATTTGGTCCGGAGCGGTAGTACCACTCTTGGAGCCACATTAGTACCGCTCCGGAGCGGTAGTAAAAAATTACATCCGCTCTAGCCGCGGTAGTACCGCTGCAGCCTTTTAAGAACACCAAAACTACCACAACTTTTGCAAACGGACTCCGAATTCAATGAAACAAAGTTTGTTGGGAAGCTAACGACATGGGCTAAAGAAATATTGATTAAAATATAAATAATAAGAAAATGAGAAAAGGCCCATAAGAAAATGCTGAAAACCCTTCCTCGAATAAGACCGGTAAAACCTCCAACACCGAAAACGCAATAGACGAAGCATATGAAATCCGTTTTCAATGTACTAGAGATTGTCACGAAGATAACCACAAGCTCAAGAACCCATGTAGAGAAAAGCCAATCAAGAACCAAGAAAGGTTATGATGTCAAGAATGCAATGGTTTGAGGTCTCAACGAATGATACGATCAAGCTACTCACTTGAGAGCCCCCCTTGATAGTACGAAAATTGATCCTATAACCCGGTCTCTCAACTACCACCATGACACCAGTAAATAGAAAATCCTATCAAGGTCAAACCTTAGCCCTGCGCATAGTCCAGTTGAGCTAGATGATGACGATCTTGACTTCCTCAAGATGGACCACCTTTCTTGATTACGTTGGCTTGACCTTAGCCCTGCGCATAGTCCAGTTGAGCTAGATGATGACGATCTTGACTTCCTCAAGATGGACCACCTTTCTTGATTACGTTGGCTTGATGAAGACTAGATGATTGATCCCCCATACTCCACTATGGGTGAGCCACTCTTCGGCACATATTCACAAGTCCATTATCACCACAATGAACGGTGAGCCTCAAGCATGATCTCTTCGTGATGCTTCACTTGAGTTTGCACATCGCAACCTTGATGACGATCTCCACTTGATGTCATCTTCCATGGGATGTATGGGATCTGCCTCTTGATTCATGCCCATGAAAATATACCTAACCCTACAAATAACTCTCACATAGACCATGGGTTATTACACAAAGCGTAATGGAAAATGCTTACCACACCATGGGATCACTTGATCCCCCTCGGTACATCTTGTACGATTTGTGTGTTGATCAACTCGATTCACTTTTTGACTTAGTCTTGATCAACCTTGTATCTTAGCTTCTCTCTTCATAAAGATGATGTCTTGAAGGTAAACATGAATGCTTACACAATCTTCTTCTTCAAGACATGCTTGTAATAAGCTCAACTCCCACATGACCAATCTTTGGATAAACCTTGAATACCACCTTGGTCATCATATAAACTCCTTGAAACCCAACAGATGGACTTCAAGAAGTGCCTATGGACAAATCCTTCGAATATAACTCAAGGAAACCATTAGTCATAGGGGTGTCATCAATTACCAAAATCACACATGGAGAAATGTGCTCTTACAATCTCCCCCAATTTGGTAATTGATGACAACCACTTTCAAGTGAGTTTATATAAGGAAATAAGCACAACCAAGCACACACAAATACAATGCATGGATGTGAGATGCAAATGCTTAAGCAACAAAAGCAAAACTCTCGAAGAATTCCAAATTAAACTCTCTAAACTTCTCCCCATTGGCATCGATTGCCAAAATGGACGAAAAGTTTAGAAAGCCAATATAATAGGTGTTCCTCCAAAAAGTTTGTATATCTCAAAATACGTGTGCAAAGAAATACACATATCCAATGATAAGTAGCTGGACAACGACAAACTATATTGAGAACCCAAAGATTGCAAAAAGGATCGTATGGCACAAAGACATACACCGGAGAGAAGCAAGAAATCAAAAGATACTAATTGAAACAATCAATCACATGGACCTACGAGCCACATGAATAAAAGATATTATGATATGGGCAAAAGAGTGTTTATAAAGAAACTAGAGGAGCTCCCCATGATTTGTGCACAAATAAGAATTTTTTTTATTTGAATACAAGTGCACAAAATAGGATCATGACTCCCCCAAACTCAATATAAACACACCACAAGTGCAAGCAAGTAGATAAGACAATGAGCATAATACTTGCACTAAACATATGGCTGATGTCGTGGGAACGAGTCTGACAGTAGAAGGTAGGGGTACGAAAGGAGAGGGCAGAGTCCTAGCTACGGCGAGGGTATACACACGGATGTATGAGTTCAGGCCCCTCTCGTGGAGGTAATGGCCTTACATCTCAGTGCTCAGGAGCATTTGCCATGTGGAGAGTGAAGTTACAAAGGTTGCAAACCTTTGTGCCAGAGGGGAGGGGCGGCTTATATAGGGTGCACTGCCCCTCATAAGTGCGAGGCATCCAAGCGTGTGATCGTGGGTATAAAGACGAGCGTTACTGGTAACGTACATCATAATTGCTATTAATGACAACTGGTCTAACGCCTGCCTGTTGGCCTCCTGGGGTGGCTTCTGGTCTTTTGGCGTTGACTAGAAGCGAGGTCTACCGAGTGATAGGTGACTATTGAGTGGAGGAAGAAGACTCCGAGTGGATTGCTTGTCGAGTGACTTGTGCACCATGGGGAATCCTCTCGGAATCTTTCTTGTGATCTTTAAGTCCTCCGATGCAGTGTCCTTAGGTAGGGTATGTAGGTCAGGCCTAGGACCCTACCCTAGGTACATATCCTCGGCATTAGCCCCCGAATGGATCAGGGCTCGAGTGGTGAAGGGGGATATCGATGCCAGTTCAGAAAAAGTCACCGACTCTTCTGAATGATATTCGGGGCTTCAACGAAACTTGCGTCGACTAAAATCTTCGCCATTCGCCCGGATCGATTCAGTCTTGAAAGTGTCCGAGTGAATGTTCGATGTCAATTTTGTTCTGAGTGATATGAAGGGATCTTTGGAGGTGACGGGTCGGTCTGTCAGGCCCAGATCTTGCGGGATACGAAAATTTGGCAAGCGCGCGCATCTGCGATGATGACGCCACGACCGGAGTGAGTGGGGGCATGATGCCTCGATTCCCGCGCCGCTCATTTCGCCACGTACAGGGCGCCATCTCCGGTTGGGATATGCGGGGATCTCGCGGGCCCACATATCAGTGAGACACTCGATGGGGTGTAAATCCTGAGGTGCCGTGGTTTGCACAGTACTTTCACCAAAATTCCCTCTCTTCCTCCGCCTCCTCTGTCTTCAGCGCATTGCTCCGCCTTGCTCCGACGAGCTCCACCTCCGTGATGACGAAGGGAGCAACCGAGAAGCTGGAGCATGCCGCGAAGGCCCTCGACCGCCCGGTTCACCACGTAGGCAGGGTGGATCCAGAGGGACTTTCTCCCATCGACAGTCATCGTTATGAACGTCCAAAACCTCATCGTTGACAGGCATGTGGCAGACGGCTCTTGGAGGCTATCGGAGGGAGAGCGTGAGCCGGAGCCGCACGAGGGGGAGCGGGTTCTTCTCCTCTCCCATGTTGAAAGAGGTTTCTACATGCCCCCATCCATTCTTTAGAGGGTTTTTGAATGTCTTCGGGGCTCAACTCCATCACTTTCCGCCGAATGCCATTTCCTACTTGTCTGCTTTCATCACCCTGTGCGAGTGCTTCTTGGGCTACCCTCCTCACTAGGGTCGGTGAACAAGGCCAACCCTGAGGATGACAAAACTCATGTAGTCCAGTAGTGCGGGGGTTTAGGAATTCAGAAGAGAACTTGGAGTTCTTTTCCTTCTATGACTTTTCCTGAATCTGTTAGGGGTTGGCAGTCGACATAGTTTTATTGCAAAGATATAGCTTCTCCCAATATGTCGACTAGTCTTTCCCCTTTCACATCTGATCGTCCTGTCGTCCCCAAGTCCCTAAAAGTGTCAGAAGGAGAAAAAGTCCAAGTGGGAATCTTGGTGGACGCCGTAGTGAAACTTATCCGTGGTGGAGTGACTGGTATGGATCTCTTGGAGACATTCCTCAGTCAACGCATCCAGTCGCTCCAGGCCAAGGACCACACTATGTGGCATCATGCAGGCCCCGGAGACTCGACCCGGACGCACCCAGAAGAGGTTTTGCAAGCAACTGTCGAGTAGTGGCTTCACAGTATCACTGGAGCTTGTGACAATCCCTTGGGAGCGAAGAGGATCCAACCCTACTCAGCTGAGAATCCGCCGAAGAATCTGGTAAATTTCACCTTGTCGACTGGCACACTATACTGTCGAGTGGTTGAATGATTTGTCGGCTGACTTCATTGTTTGAACCATGCAGGAGTGGACGCACATGTACTCGCCCGTGCCCAACGAGAACCAGCCTGAAGACAGTGGGGAAAGCGAGGGTGGTAGCGTGGACGTCGACTGCTCTTACAACAGTAAAATGAATATGAAGACTCAGGCGAGAATGAGGAGGAAGTCGAGTCTCCTCCATGCATCGAACACCGCTCCAAGTCCCGTCAGGACCCTGCAACTGCCACGGGCAAGGCCCCGGCTCTGAGTGAAAAGAACCCGAAGCGGAACCGACCCTCGACCATCGAGTCGAGTGAACGATCGGCGAAGCAGCCCAAGCCCAACACAGCAAAACCTCGCAAAGCTCTGCCCCGCATGAAGATGACTGTGCCTGTCGTCTCCACGTAAGTGTTTACTTGCATCTTTCGCTGTCGATTGTGACTTCAAATTCTTATTGACCGAGTGGCATTTGATCTACTACAGCCGCTACCTCAGTGACGTCGCCCAGTTCTTCTTCTCGAATGGGATTCGTTGATTTCAAGAGCTAACGTTGCCGATTGATATTTGCAAAAATCATTTAACTAGAAGATGATGACGAACAGCCTCTGGGTACGAGAGGTGAAGGTGAGACCTTAAGCACCCCACGCGTACGCACCCGAAGAACTCCGTCGGCACAGACGCCTCAGCGGTCGACTGTTGGATCCTCCCAGGGGATAAGTGACTCGACACGGGTCAGAACCTAACTCGCGGTACCGCTATCGAGTGCTCCACCACCTGTTTCAACTATCGTGACGTCGACTCCAACCGGACCACCTCAGACTACCCCAACTATCCCTACCGCAGCGTCGATCCCACCGATGACTTCCTTTCCTCTACACCGCGTCCTGGAAGACCAGGCCAGATCCGCGAAGGAAGCCATGATCCAGGCGGAACAGATGATGCTGCACACCAAGGAGGCGTACAAGGCCAGCAAGTTGGCTTACGATGCCAGCATAGCGCTTCGCACCAATGTCCGAGTAAGTTCGATTGTAAGTGTATTTCCGATTGAATTCCTGTCTTCCTTGATTGTACACCCAGTGGGTGTTTTCCACTTGTAGGATAATTGTAGGTTCTCCACTCGAATAGATCAGGTCGTAATCGAGTATATTTTGGTCCAGTGGGGGCACGTTGAGTGCACCCACTAGGTGTAGTCCCCGAGACCGCTGTCTAGTGCTTTCACTGGCAGGGGTCTTAGAGTTTGTCGTATGGGGAATACGTTTGCCACTCGACATGTCGAGTGGACTTCTTGCCCTTGGTCGCACCACTCTAAAGCTTCCTTGTAGGTTTCATGGATATTATTTTCATCAACCATGATATGATGCTACTCCAAGGGTGCGGAGTGGGGTGGCATGTCACTCGACAGATCGAGTGATAGATGGTCCAGTGGGGGCACGTTGAGTGCACCCACTGGGTGTAGTCCCCGAGACCAATGTCGAGTGCTTGCACTAGCAGGGGTCTTAGAAGAGGAGATATTCATATGATTGCACACGTTTTTATTTTTATTTTCTGCCACTCGACAGATCGAGAGTTAGCAGATCCAGTGGGGGCACGCTGAGTGCACCCACTGGGTGTAGGCCCCGAGACCGCCGTCGAGTGCTTGCACTGGCGGGGGTCTGATAGAGACCGTCGTATGCTCGGACAGGGCAGACCTTGTCGAGTGTTTTAAGGAGCCAGTGGGGGCATGCCGAGTGCACCCACTGGGTGTAGTCCCCAAGGCTACTGTTGATCATAGACGATGATCAGTAGTCTTAAGAACTTGAACTCATGATTTTTGTTATACGCGGAGTATGCATACCACTCGACATGTCGAGTGGACTTTTTGCCTTAGCCATCCCACACCGAAGCTACCTTGTAGGTTTCATGGACATCATTTCATCAACCATGATATGACGCTACTTCAAAGGTGTGTAGTGGGTTGGTGGGTCACTCGATAGGTCGAGTGTTAACAGGTCTAGTGGAGGCACTCTGAGTGCACCCACTAGGTGTAGTCCCCGAGACCGCTGTCAAGTGCTTGCACTGGCAGGGGTCTTATAGAGACCATCTTGAACACAGGGTTCTTAACGGTACGCGGAGTATGTTTTGCCACTCGACATGTCGGTTGGACTTTTTGCTTGAATTCTTCCTCTCCTGAACGCAAGTTTCATGGATATTATTTCCATCAATCATGATATGATGCTATTTCAGGGGAATGGGGTGGGGCGGGGACCACCATCTTGACATTCTGCACTCGGGAGTGGAGGTGTTTTCTGTCGACTGAATTTTTCTTTGTTGATTTCAGAGGGCTTGTGAACTTGGCGTGTAGTACAAGGACCTCGAGGAGGAAAGGAACCAGCTGCGAGTGGACTTGGAGGTCTCCAACAGTAGTTTGGAGCGTGTGCGGACTGAACTAAAAACTCTGGGAGGTAACTTCTGTCGACCCAATGCATTCTTATCCTCACTTTCCATGCTTTGAACCGAGTGCTTTCGCTCGAACAGACGTATGCGATGAAAATCGTCGACTCCAAGCACGACTCAACAATGCTATTTCTTTAGATACCATGAAGAAGGCGCTAGAGGACAAAGACAAGGCGCTTGTTGATGCTCAACAGGTGGCGAGGGAGAAGACTGAAGCTGTTGAGTAGGAACTGGACGCTACAAAGAAGATGGAGGAAGAAAATTCCAAGCTGAAGCAGGAATGGGGAGAGCTCATCAAGAGGACCGAGCAGCTGACCAAGAGGAGCAACGACTTGGAGAAGCACTTGGGAGAGTTCGCGAGGAAGATGTACATCATGCTCGACGGTAACCATCTTTGTCGATTAAATTTCTTTAACCTTTGTCGACTGCATTTCATTGAACCTTTGTCGACTGCATTTCACTGAATGTCCCATTCCTCCTTCCCAACAGAATTCTGCCAAGACTTCGAAAAGGATACCGAAGAAATCGAGCCCAATTTGGATCCCATCAAGTCGCCTGTTGGTGATGGAGTGGCCATGTACATGTTCCGGCTCAATGTTAGACTCCAGAGCGTCCAAGCATATATCCTCCGACTGAAAGCTGTAATGGAGAAGATTGACAATGAGTTGTGGCCCGAAGATACCCACCAGATTGATCTTGCATCCATGATGGCACGTCTTAATGATCTTCCCAGTCGAGTGTAGGCTTGGAAGAGGTCAGCGGCCCGCTGCGGAGACGACATGGCGCTCTCCCTTGTTAGAGTCCATTGCAAGGAGGCAAGGGAAGACAAGTTGAAGGAGCTCCGAGTGATGAACACGAAGAAGCTTCAGTTTGAAGATTTCGTGGAGACCTTTATTGACGCAGCCATGAGGATCGCAGATGGGATCGACTTGGACACATTCGTCGAGCCAGCAAGCCCGTCGCGTGCTTGAAAAACTTGATTCTTAAGAAAAAAACTTTGTTTGCCTCGATATGCCGAGTGGAATTGTATCATCTTTAAAACTTCATTCGGGCCTTAAGCCTGAGCACGTTTGCTTGCTCGCGAAACATTTATCCGCGATGGAACCTTTGAATTTATCTGCATTTGGCTTTCAATCGTTTGTTCGACTGAACCTGCTTTTGACTTAGGCGAAAGCTGGTTCGCAGCGAAGCCCCCGAGTGTGAGGATTTGCCAACACTCGGAGAAATTTTGAACTTAAGCAAAATCTGGTTCACATATAAGTTGTCGAGTGAGTATATAGTAAACCACTCGGAATTTATTTTTATCTTAGGCGAAAGCTGGTTCACAGCTAAGCCCTCGAGTGTGAGGATTGCTCAACACTCGGAGTAGTTTTGAACTTAGGCGAACACTGGCTCATAGCTAAGTCACCGAGTGAATGGACTGCTATCCACTCAACAGGGTTTTTCACTTAGGCAAAAGCATGTTCGCGGCTAACCCCCCGAGTGTGAGGATTGCTCAACACTCGGAGTACTTTTGAACTTAGGCGAAGACTGGTTCGCAGATAAGCCCTCGAGTGAATGGACTGCTATCCGTTCGACATGATTTTTAACTTAGGAAAAAGCGTGTTCGCGGCTAAGCCCCCGAGTGTGAGGATTGCTCAACACTCGGAGTAGTTTTGAACTTAGGCGAAGACTGATTCGCAGCTAAGCCCCTGAGAGTGAGGATTGCTCAACACTCGGAGTAGTTTTGAACTTAGGCGAAGACTGGTTCGCAGCTAAGCCTCCGAAAGTGAGGATTGCTCAACACTTAGAGTAGTTTTGAACTTAGGCGAAGACTGGTTCACATCTAAGTCGTCGAGTCAATGGACTGCTATCCACTCGGTAGGGTTTTTAACTTAGGCGAAAGCATATTCGCGGCTAAGCCTCCGAGAGTGAGGATTGTTGAACACTCGAAGAGGTACCGAGTGATAAATTACTTGATCGGAATCGACGAAAAGACTGCGGAAGTCAAACTTGCATATATGACATGATCTGAAATACTTTTATTACATCAAAACCACTATTTTCCAAAGTATAGAAACGTCGGAGAAAATCTGCGTTCCAGGCTCTCGGCTCGTCGATCTGCTTCTTAAGGTTGTACAGGTGATACGCTCCATTGTTCAACACCGTGGTGACGACAAAGGGACCCTCCCATGCAAGAGCAAGCTTGTGGGGTCGCTGTTGATCCACTCGGAGCAGCAAATCTCCCTCATGAAATGACCGACTCTTAACCATTTTCGCACGCAAGCATCACAGATCTAGCTGATAAGTTGCAGTCCGGATCAGAGCCATCTCTCGCTCTTGTTCCAGGAGATCTACACCATCCTGTCTTGCTTGTTCGGCTTTAGCTTCAGAGTAAAGGTCCACTCGGGGAGAGTTGTGAAACAAATCGCTCGGCATGACAGCTTCGGATCCAAAGACTAGGAAAAAAGGGAGTTCATCCAGTCGACCGATTAGGTGTTGTTCTTAAGCCCCATAGAACAGATGGCAACTCCGACACCCAGGCTCTGGCAGCATGTTCCAGATCGCGCATGAGACAAGGCTTCAGTCCTTGTAGGATGAGGCCATTGGCTCGTTCGACTTGAGTATAGGTTTGAGGGTGTGCAACAGAAGCATAATCCACCCGACTGCCTTGGTAGGTACAAAAGTGTCTGAATTCTTCTGAATCGAAGTTGGTGCCATTATTCGTGATGATGCTGTGGGGAACCCCATAATGGAAGATTATTTCCCTCATGAATTTGACCACCGTATGAGAGTTGAATTTCTTTATCGGCTTGGCTTCAATCCACTTTGTAAATTTGTCGACCGCAACGAGCAAATGAGTAAATCCGCCTTGTCCAGTCAGGAAGGGACCAACCAAATCTAGACCCCAGACAACCAATGGCTAGGCACGGGGGATTGTCTTCAGAGCATACGCAGGCTTATGAATTAAGTTTGAATAGAACTGGCATCCTCCACAGTGATCGACAATGTCCTTGTCCATCTCATTGGCACGTGGCCAGAAGAAACCATCTCGATAGGCTTTAGCGACGATTGTTCATGAAGAGGCATGATGACCGCAAGTTCTCGAGTGGATTTCATCCAGGATCATGCGACCTTCTTCAGGAGAAATGCATCATTGTGTCACGCCGGTCACGCTTTCTCTGATTAGCTGATCTCTGAACACAGCAAAAGCTTTCGTCCTGCACACGATCTGTCGTGCTTCAGTCTCGTCTTCAGGGAGTTCTTGTCTAAGGATATATGCAATATAGGGCATTGTCCAGTTGGGAATGACGACCAGAACCTCCATGACTAAATCAATAACTACAGGGACATCGACTTTAGTCAGATCGGTGGAGCTCATAGCTTGCGAGGGCTCTTCGGTGAAAGGATCTTCCTGAACCGAAGGAGTGTGGAGATGGTCTAACAATACATTGCTAGGGATAGGTCGTTGAGTGGATCCAATCTTTGCCAGGTCAGCACCTGCTTGATTCTTCACTAGGGGAACGTGATGGAGTTATAGACCTTAAAACTTCTTCTCGAGCTTCCTAACAGCATTGTAGTACCCAGTCATAGCGGGGTTTCGAACATCCCACTCTTTCATTACTTGATTCACCACCAAATCTGAGTCACCATAAACCATCAAGCGCTTGACACCGAGTGAAATGGCCATATGCAACCCGTATAGGAGAGCCTCATATTCTGCTTCATTGTTGGAGGAATCGAAGTGAATCTACAGAACATAGTTGAGTTTGTCGCCTTTTGGGGACACCAAGACAATGCCAGCACCAGAACCACTCAACATTTTAGAGCCGTCGAAGAACATGGTCCAGTGTACCGAGTGAACCTGGGTTGGCTGTTGCTGTTCAAACCACTCGGCCATAAAATCTGCAAGTGCCTGAGACTTGATCGCTTTCTTGGTTTCAAACTTGATGTCAAAGTATAGGAGTTCGATTGCCCACTTAGCCACTCGACCAGTTGCATCCTGATTGTTGAGAATCTCAGATAACGGAGCATCATTGACGACTGAAATCGAGTGGTCTTGAAAATAATGTGCTACCTTCTTTGCTGATAGATAAATGCCATAGACAAGCTTGTGGTAATGTGGGTACCTCTGCTTCGAAGGGGTTAACACTTCAGAAATATAATATACTGGGCGTTGAACTTTGTAGGCCTTTCCTTCCTCTTCCCGCTCAACAGTCAGAACTGTACTAACGACCTGATTGGTCGCCACGATGTACATGAGCATAGGCTCTTTGCTGTGCGGAGCAGCGAGCATCGGCTAGGTGGAAAGCAGGGCTTTGAGCTCGACAAATGCTGCTTTAGCTTCAGGAGTCCACTCGAACATGTCAGACTTCTTCATCGGTCAGCATAGAGGCAATGCCTTCTCACCAAGACGAGAAATGATTCGACTCAATGCCGCCAAGCAACCTGTGAGCTTCTCAACATCATGCACTCGCACGGGACATTTCATTCGGGTAATGGTGCTGATTTTCTCAGGGTTGACGTCAATCCCTCGCTCGGAAATGAGGAAACCGAGTAACTTGACGCCAGGGACACCGAAAGTACACTTAGCAGGATTGAGCTTTATATCGTATCTCCTCAGATTGGCGAATATTTTAGCCAAGTCAGCCAGCAGGTCGGACCCTTTGCGAGCTTGACGACGATATCATCCATGTACGCCTCGACATTCAGAGGGATCTGATCGAGTAAACATTTCTTAATCATGCGCATGAAAGTAGCGCCGGCATTCTTCAAACCAAATGGCATAGTGATGTAGCAAAAACACCCGAATGGGGTGATGAAGGCTGTTTTTATTTCATCCGGGCCATACAGACGGATCTGATGGTAACCGGAATAAGCATCCAGAAACGATAAACGCTCTCATCCCGTAGTCGAGTCAACAATCTGATCTATGCGGGGGAGCAGAAAATGATCTTTCGGGCTGGCCCGATTGATATGCTTGAAGTCGATACACATGCGTAGTGACTTGTCCTTCTTGGGAACCATGGAAACATTCGAGAGCCATTCAGAGTGGTAAATCTCCCGAATGAAATTGGCTTGCGAGAGACGAGCCACCTCTTCGCCGATTGCTTTATGCTTCTCTGCCACCGATCGATGCAAATGCTCCTTGACCGGTGTGGCCTTCCGGTCAACTCTCAGTCGGTGCTCAGCCAGCTCCCTGGGAACCCCCGGCATGTCAGCAGGCTTCCATGCGAAGATGTCCCAGTTCTCACGGAGGAACTGGATAAGCTCGACTTCCTATTTGCTATCGAGTGTTGATGATATGTTGGTCGGCGCAATAGTTGGATCTGTCAGGTGGATGTGCACCTTCTTCACTTCCCCTGCCAACTGAAAAGCTAACTAAGAAGCAGGCTTCTTAGCACGCAGCAAATCAGCAGGGTCAGCGGTGTTCTTGTATTCTTCCAGCTCGACCATAGCCATGTGATGATCGGTGATTTTGGAGCCCTATTGGAGGCACTCCTCAGCTCTCCGTCGATTGCCGGTGACCGTGATCACACCTTTAAGACCTGACATCTTCAACTTGAGGTACACGTAACATGGACGGGCCATGAAACGAGCATATGCGGGCCGACCCAGTATGGCATGATATGCGCTCTGGAAATCCACGACTTCAAACGTTAACTTTTCCTTTTGAAAATTTCTATTCGTTCCGAATGTCACATCCAATGCAATCTGGCCGAGTGACTTGGCCTTCTTCCCTGGGATGACTCCGTGAAATTGCATGTTGCTCTCACTGAGTCGGGACATCGGAATACCCATCCCTTTAAGGGTATCTGGCGTAAAGGATGTTCAGGCCACTGCCACCGTCCATGAGGACCTTGCGGAGTCGAGTGCCTCCCACAACCGGATCGACTACCAAAGCCTGTTGACCGGGAGTGGCCACATGAGCAGGATGATCCGACTGATCAAATGTGATGGCAGGCTGAGACCACTTGAGGTAGGTGGGGGTTGTAGGCACAACCATGTTGACCTCTCTGTTTATGACCTTCAACCGACTCTTGCTTTCAACATCAGCAAAAATCATCAGTGTTGCAGTGACATCAGGAAATGTTTCTTTGTCTTCATCATCCTTCTCAGGAGTCTTCTCACTCGACGGAGTCTCTTTGAACTACTGAATCAAAAGTCGACACTACCGAGTGGTATGCTTGGGCAATATCAAGTTGCCTTCTTCGTCTTTCCTCGTGTGGATTGCACACGGTTGATCCAACACATCAGTCCCAGACTGGTTCTTTCCTTTCTTGGTGTTAAATTATCCCTTGGAATTCGCCTTGTTCTTTCCTTGAGCCGCCAGAGTGGCTACCTCTGCCTGGACAGGGCCATCAGCCTTCCGCTTCTGCTTTTGACTAGAATTACCACCGGCATCGTTGTCGACTGCCTTTCCTTTGACGCTGTGGAGGCGGTCTTATTCATCACCATTGGCGTACCGAGTGGCGATTTCCATCATTTTACTCAGTGATATGTCGCATGTTTGCCCAAACTTCAGACACAAATCTCTATATTTGACTCCAGCCTTGAAAGCATAAAAAGCCTGATGTTCAGAAACATTTTGCACTATATGATGTAGAGTGGACCAGCGCTGAATTTAATACCTCAAGGTCTCATTGGGCTTCTGAACACAATGCTGCAAATCAATCAGTCTGGCAGGACGCTTGCAGGTGCCCTCGAACATTCTGACGAACACTCGACAAGATCGTCCCAGCAGTGTATGCTAGACGGAGCCAAGCGATTCAGCCATGCACGTGCCGAACCGTCCAACATCAAGGACAGATGTTTCACTGCGACGTTATCATTTCCACCACCAATTTGAACGGCCACTCGGTAGTCGTCCAACCATGTCTCTGGCTTTGACTCGCCAGAAAACTTACCGATTCAAGCCGCCAACCTGAAGTTGGGGGGAATCTCCGCAGAACGTATGGCCCTGCTAAAGCACTCGGGGCCAGAAACAATAGTTGTGTTGCCACTTGGAAAATCTCTGTCATACCCATCTCTATGAGCTCTGCCTCTGTCGATCTGCCTCTGAGTGAGGAGATCTCAAGCATCAAACCCTGCGTTCCGCTCATCACCGAACGAGCGCCTTTCGTCCTGGTGCCAGGGCACATGAGGACCACCCCGCAGAGGAGTGAGCACTCGACGGTGGTCATCATGATGAAACTGATCTCTGAACTGATCTTCACGAAAACCTCCGCCCCTTCGGTGCAAGGGCTATCCAGGGCTGTGTGCCAACTGAACAGTCTTTGCCTTTGGTGAATTACTGTGAATCCTATTGCGCGACTGCGAAACAACAGAATTCGGATGCTGCGCTGCATCCAGCAATGCTCTAATATGCAACAATCCTCTACCAGCCTCTGACCGCGATGGCTGAATGGAATCTGCTATCCTAGCTGCAGCTGCAATGTTTAAAACTGGGGTACGGTATACCTCAACATTGTTGTGTGCCCCACTCGGAAACAGTTGTCGCTAACGTCGACTGGGAGCTGGTGGGCTCTGTCGAGTGCGCCCGTCGAGTTCTCTCTAGTGCTCCTCGAGACGAATGCGTGTGGCCTCCAAGGTCTGAGCTTCAGCGGTCGCACCGACGATGAGAGTATGAAGGACCTCCTCATCGCAGTGCGGCTACTCAGCCAATGGACCACGAGCCTCTCGCCTGCCGTTGGTGAAGCCGGGCGGCGGGCTCTGTTGATAGCCAACCATAAGAACCTCTGCTGCAGGATCGCAGCTCTCGTACTCGAAGGGAATCTCCGACTAATCAGAATTAGATTCAAACACGTCGTGAAGGGAGTCAGCGGGCTCGATCGCAACAGTCTGCGGGGATGAAACTTGGCGGGCCGCCGCATGCCTCACCCAACGCTGGAGTCGTGAGCGATCGGATCGCTTGCGACGACGAACGGCAGGGAGACCCAAAGAGTACAGAGTCGACGGCTGCCACAGAAGTACGCCACAGGAGCTCGCACGGAAGTGCACAGCCCTGCGTACAAGGAGCGCCTCGACTTCGAGAGGCGATTCCTGAAGCCATGCCGAATCGTCGGTGATGAAGGTGAAAGCTCCAAAACGGATCTCGTGGCCCAGGGAGAAAACACCGCCAGAACACACGACGAAGAGTGAAAAATGCAACCTTACCGAAGTCGCTTAGACGCCTACCCTTGGTGGGCACCAACTATCGTGGGAACGAGTCTGACAGTAGAAGGTAGGGGTACGAAAGGAGAGGGAAGAGTCCTAGCTACGGCGAGGGTGTACACACGGATGTATGAGTTCAGGCCCCTCTCGTGGAGGTAACAGCCCTACATCTCTGTGCTGAGGAGCTTTTGCCGTGTCCAGAGTGGAGTTACAAAGGTTGCGAACCATTTTACCTGAGGGGAGGGGCGGCTTATATAGAGTGCACTGCCCCTCATAAGTGCGAGGCATCCAAGGATCCGATCATGGGTACAAAGATGAGCATTACTGGTAACGTACATCATAACTGCTATTAATGATGACTGGTCTAACGACTGCTTGTTGGCCTCGTGGGGGTGGCTTCTGGTCTTCTGGCGTCGACTAGAAGCGAGGTCTTCCGACTGACAGGTGACTGTCGAGTGGAGGAAGAAGCCTCCGAGTGGATTGCTTGTCGAGTGACTTGTGCACCATGGGGAATCCAGTCGGAATCTTTCTTGTGATCTTTAAGTCCTCCAATGCAGTGTCCTTAGGTAGGGTATGTAGGTCAGGCCTAGGACCCTACCCTAGGTACATATCCTTGTCAGTTGAGCAACATGTAAAAGAGGCAATCTTAAGAATAGTCTCAACCAAAATGATGTGTGTGAGTCATGGCAAAGCACTTGAGAAGACTTAGTATAAGGATGAGCATTAAGCATCAACATAGTCTTGATGAAATGAGACACAAAGTGCAAACCATATCCTTCCCATACAGAAAGCACTATCAAAAGGGTTCACAAGCTTACTAATAGGAAAATAAAAAATCAAAGCTTGTGATAAACCCTAGTGAAGATAGGAAATGAAAGCCTTGTCAAGAGGAGGGATACTAATCGAAATGGCAAAACCTTCGTGAAGACAAGCATGCGGAAAATAATCTTCACCACCAAAGAGTGCATCAAGATTCTAGGATATAAGATCCGCACTCAAGACAAATTCTTTCACGAAACCACCATGGAAATAAAATGAGAATGCAACGGTGGACGTGAAAGCAAAGAGGACATCAACTAGAGATGTAAATTCTCTCATGTGTATAAGATTCTAGGTAGAGGACAATTATGATGATATATCCACAAAGAATGATGTACATACGAAATAGTTATAAGAAGGAAGGAGCAAGATATCCAAAAGGAATTCATAAACATGCCAATAAGATCTTTGCTTGAAAGCATAGCACATGGCCTAATACTTTCTTATTGTACATAAATGAAGTTCCACCACACGAACATCAAAGACATCACAACTATCAACAAGAGATCATCGTTGTGATGCTTTGAGAAAGGAAACAAGTACCACAAGACTGGATCAAGAAATTCATGCCATGATGCAACCTATACAAGGTTGAATGCGAGAAATGTATGCATGAAGATGATACTTGTTACTGAGATAGCATTGGATTGATGTAGTAGACAGTGGTTCTTCGATTATCCTAGCATGGCTCCAATAAGCACCTGGTCTCAACACCTTCCTTATAAGTGAGCCGAGTGTCCAATGTATCTCCAATTGTTCCTAGAACAACACCACAAACAAAGTGGTACCCAAACTTATTGGGACCAAAAATTTAGTGCACCAACAATATATAGGACAAAACTCCACACAAATATATGCATATAGATATGAAATTCAATTTCATGTGCACTTTAGCCAATTCATGTCATAGTGGAGTTTCCCCTATATATTGGGTCAAGGAAAGAGGACATGCCAACGAAAGTACGTGTAGTAAATATGCATTCTCAAAGATTTCAAGAATCAACTCAACACATAGTTGATTAGATACCGAGAGAAAAGGAATCAAGTGAAAATAAGATACCAAACGAAAAATTATCACTTGACGGATACCAACTAAAATATACATCAAGGAATGAGATATCCATTGACACATGCCAAATAGAAGGAAACAAGATACCAATTGAAGGAAAACAAGAGGTATAAAGTTCCCAAAAGAGAGCTAGGTTCCAAACAAACCAAGCCCTCCTCAAATTTTTTTGCTGGCACAAAGCACCATAGAGAAAAGGCTTGCCTGCCACCAACACACACTTGATGAGGAACAAAAGATTTTATGATAAACACATAAAGAGAGTGTTCTAAAGAAAATAGGAGGGCTCACCCAAGAGATGTGCATTATATAGAATTTTCATTTGGATACAACATGCACTTAATGGGATCATCACTTTCCCTATATCTATAAAAACACTAGACATGCTCAAAAAGATCCACAAGAGACAAGGAAGACAAACGATAAACAAAATACAATGTAAAGATGATTTGCAATTTCTACCACATAAATGGATACCAATTGTCAAAGGACAAGAAGTAATTCAAAATATTTCCTATTGGTAGATTGCAAAGATATCGAACATCATCTTCACACGTAAATCATAAGCAAATGACACTTGTAGAGCTAACATGCCACCTAGGAACAAGATAAATTATAATATCAACTCTAAGTGGCAATATCTCAAATGTACACATTCTCTGGGCTTGTAATATGCACATAGTATATTACTCCCCCATAATGTGGTAACCCAACATTATTAACAAGTGGCAAATGAAATCCAACAAGAGATGATTAATGCACCATTTAGAATTTGAATTTCTCATGAGAAGACATACCACATAGAAGCTAGATAATCTTCTAATATAAATACTAAGTGGTATTCCTCATGTACACACATTTTGAGGATCGTGAAGTGCACAAAGCACATTACTCCCCCAAAATGGGATAATCCATTAATCTCTCAAAAGAGCCAACTAAGATACAAACAAAATGCAAAAAGGCTCAACACAGGACTCACACATACATGATGTGCAACCCATCATACATATTTTGTTTCTCAAGATAAACAAATAGGAAGCACAACATATACAAACACATGCAAGGTATAAAACCACAACATGCAAAAGGGCAAGTAACTAACAATGTATTCAATTATGTACAAGTTACCGCAAGGAGGAACATTGGTATATGATAGACACTTGATGATCCACATGACTTGGCTTGAGACAATATGAATTAAGAATAACCCTTAATTCTTCATAATGTAGCCAAGTCACCAATGCCCTCCATCAACACCTATTGATCAAGTTTGAGCTTGTTGGTCCCCAACCAAGTTGGGTCCTTAGAGGTTAGTCACAATAGGCTTGGCTACCCAAACGGTTCTTTTCTTGACACCACTTTGAGTACCAACACATTTGGCAAACACATTGCCAAGCTTATCCTTCCCAAGAGAATAGATACCATCAATAATGATTGGGTTGGATAAGTTACCTATTGTGCAAGAAGAAGCGAAGTGACCCTGCTCACGACATAAGTAGCAACATTTACCCTTTGCTTTCTTCTCAATTGATTTCTCAACTTGAAGAGCGGTGACTTGGGTCCTCTTGGGAAGAGGTTTTTCTTCAACTTGTGGTTGAGCATGAGATTGAAATTGTGGCCGCTTCCCTTGTTGCTTGTTACTTTGGGGCTTCTTCTTTAATGGGCAAGATCTAACATGGTGCCCTTCAATTTTGCACTTGAAGCAAATAATCTTGACCGAATTCTTGACTTGTTCTTGGCCCATCTTCTTGTAGTTTGTGGACTTATTCTTCTTGTTGAAGTTGAATACAAGTCCACCTTTGTCATTTGGGGATTTTTGCACACTCAAGATATTCTTGAGTGAGGACTTCCCTTCACGACTCTTTTCCAAGTCTTTCTTCAAAGAAGTGACTTGGGCCTTGAGCTCATTGATTTCCTCTACATGGTTAGTACGAACACAAGTACCAGAGGAAGTATAAGCTTCATTGTTAGAGTAACAAGGCAAGGAAAGTAATTCATCACAGGATGTAGCAACATTATGAGTAGATGAACTATGAGGACTAGCACATGGCAATAAAGCATTTCTACTAGATGTAGCGCTAATGTCCACATGAGGCTCACTAGATGTTACCTTAGTAGTACTAGCCTCATGAGCTATATTTAGCACATTATGAGATACTAGAAGATCGCCATGAGAGCTAGAAAGCTTTTCATGTCTTTCTTCCAATTTCCCATAATTGCTAGATAGAAACTAAAATTGAGCCCTTAGCTCAACATTCTCCTTTACTATAGATAGCAACTTTCTTCCAATTTCCCGTAATCACGCTCATGACCTTCCATTTTCTCAATGGTGGCCTCATGATCCTCGAGATGAGATTCCAACTCCTCAATATATTTCTTGCCTTCAATGGCAATAGACATGATTTCCATGAAGTTGGAACGAGCAAGTTTATTCTTCTGAAGAGCTTAAAAATCATTTCTCCATTAATTTTTAAGGAAGCAACATTATCACACTCTTCATGATTATCCTCATTATCATCAACATCATCATCATGAGATATATTGGGATTCAAAGCAGGAGATACGTTTAAAGCCTTAGCCATTAGGCAAAAATGAGAAACAATAGATGATGATGTAGGATCCCGTGATGCACCATTCAAGACCACATCTTGTTCCATGGAGTGTTGGGTTTCCTCTACATTGTTAGCACAACAACTCGAGGAAATAGATACATTTTTATCATGGCAACAAGATATAGCAAGCATATCATTATGAGATTTAGTCAAGCAACTTGTACATGATATGCAAGGACTATCAACACAAGCATGTGAAAAATTTAAAGTGCTCGAGATGTTAAAGTCCAAAGATGAAGCATTGTAATAAGATAGTGAAGAAGAATTATCAACAATAAGCACACTATAATCATTACAATGATCATTAGTACTCACCATATAATTACCTTGTGGCAATACACATGTATGTGAAGTAGATGAAGTTGAGAAGACAACACGACCGGAGGTGGAGGGAGAACAATCATCCCTACAAATCTTGGACTCACCAAATTTATCTTGAAGCTTTGTCCACAACTCATGAGCATCCCGAAACAGCATGAGGTCAAATATAACTACATTGCTTAAAGCATCAAAAAGCACATTAGAAGCTTGAGCATTGAGATAAGAGTTCTTCTCATCCTCTAAAGATATGTGTTGACAATCCTTTGGAGGAGAAACACCCATATCTACAATTTGCTCTAAATTTTGGTCCATGACCCTAAAGTGATTAAGCATGCGAATTATCCAAACATAAAAATTTGTGTCATTGAAACTAAGAGTGTCAGAGAATCCTAATCCCTTAGTAGACATCCTTACTCTCTAGTTTGTTAAACCTAATAATGAGAGACCTAGCTCTGATACCAATTGAAGGATGTGCATGTCGCCTAGAAGGGGGGTGAATAGGCGCTTTAAAATAATTACGGTTTAGGCTTGAACAAATGCGAAATAAAACTATCATTTAATTAGTCAAGCACAAAACCTAAAACAACTAGGCTCACCTATGTGCACCAACAACTTATGCTAAGCAAGATAGACAACTAAGTGATAGCAAGGTATATAACAAGAAACAATATGGCTATCACAAAGTAAAGTGCATAAGTAAAGGGGCTCGGGTAAGAGATAACTGAGGCATGCAAAGACGACGATATATCCCGAAGTTCACACACTACTGGAATCAGGAGATTTGCCGTTTGCCACCTCTTTGTCGTCTGCTAGCATACGACAAAGAGTGGCTTTGCCATCAGCTAGCAGAAAGCAGACGACAAAGTAGTGGCAGACGGCAAAGGGTGGCTTTGCCATCAGCCACTACTTTGCCGTCCGCTAGCGGATGACAAAGAGGGGGGCTAACTAACGATGGCCCGCCTCTCTCTCTCTCTTTCTCTCCCTCTCTCTTTCTAGCCCACCACCGGACGCCGCCCGTGCCCCCACCCCCGCCCCTGCCGCGCGCGCCCACTGCCGGCCCCCGCCCGCGGCCCCCACCCCCACCGCCCCCCACCCACACCGCCCGCGCCCACTGTCGACCGCCGCCCGCGCCCACCGCCGGTCGCCGCCCGCGCCCCACCCCCACCGTCGCATCACCACCGCGTCGGCACCGCCGGCCGCCGCCCGCGCCCACCACCCCGCCGCCTGCGCCCACCACCCCACCACCCCGCCCCTCTGTCCTTACCCGGCACCCCCGACACCCCACCGCCACCGCCACTGCCGTGCCACCCGCCACCCTCGACGCCCCACCACCGGCGTCGGCCTCCTCCACCTCCACCAACGCCGGCCTCCACCTCCCCCACTCTGATGAGCCCCCTCCCCCTCCGTATTTTTCATTTTTTTAATAGTCTAGTTAATTAGTAATTTAGTTAGTTAGTTGTAGTTAATTAGTTTAGTGAGTAATTTAGTTAGTTAGTTGTAGTTAATAGTTTAGTTTAGTTAGTAATTTAGTAGTGTAGTTAGGTTAATTAGTTGTAGTTAATTAGAAGAAGAGAGAAGAGGAAGAGGAGGAGAAGGAGATGAAGAAGAAGAAGAAGAAGAGGAAGGAGAAGAAGAGGAAGGAGAAGAAGAAAAAGAAGACGAAAAGGAGGAGGAGGAGGAGGAGGAGAAAAGAAGAAAAAGGAGAATAAGAAGAAGACGAAGAGGAGGAGGAGTACGAGGAGGGGTGCGTCGGCGCTGACGTAACCGGGTCGAGGATCGCTGACACGACACCACCGGCACCCCGACCCATGACACGATACCCCGACACCCTGACACGACACCACGGACCCCGACACGACACCCCCGACACCCTGACCCCGACATGACACCCCGACACCCTGACCCCAACACGGCACCCCCGACACCCCGACCCTGACACGACACCCCCTGACATCCCGACCCCGACACGACACCCCCCGACACCCTGACCTCAACACGACACCCTGACCCCGACACGACACCCCGACACCCTGACACGGCACCCCTGACCACGACACAGCACCCCTACCCCGACATGACACCCCCGACACCCCTACCCTGACACGATACCCCCGACACCCCGACCCCGGCACGACATCCCCGACACCCCGACCCCGACACGACACGGGTCATATATTTGTGAATTATGAGTTAGGTCATTTATTTTTCGATTTTGTTATACAGAACATCATATTTATGTTGATCAGGTGGATTTAAATGTGCAGTTGTTTTGTCGCTGCGAGGGTCTGGTGTTTGACTACCTCCCTGTGCGTTCGACAAGTTCCGCCCCTGCGTTCGTGGGTGAGCACAAATGACATCTCCTCTTGCCCCCTTCATTTCCTCTGTTCCGGTCTTTGTGCCTATGAAACTTGCTAGCTATAGGTGTCTTCAATCACCAGTATGCGTGACCACTATGCGTCTCCCGTTTGAAAGGGTTGCATCTATAAATATGCATTCATTATTAGATTTATAACCATGATTCTTTCGGTGTCCAACGTTATCCATGGACAGCCCGAGTATGTGTAGATTGGGTTCGTTTTCCCATATGCTCTGCTCCGGATCCGATGCAGAATTTCGTCAGTGCCTTCCTAGTCGTTCTCCGGGTACACATCCTCTCTGCTTATTGCCGAGACGTGTATCAGGAGAACAGCGGGGAGGTGCTGCCGAAACTGTGCGTCGGATCCGGAGCAGAGCATGGGAAAACGAAACCAATCTACACATACTCGGGTGGGATTAGAACCTATCTTTACCTACTAGCGTCTAGGTTGCATCGACGTAATAAAACTAACAAACTCTATTAACTGATGAATATGCTTTGCTGAATTATGTATATATTTTGCGTGTGTCCAGTAGCTAGGCAAGACGAGTGATCGTGGGTGGATGTACACCGGTCACACTAGTCAGAAAGACATGACCCGTGAATGGATAACAAAAACCAAGGAGTTTGTGAGAGTCGCATTTGCAAATGGACAGAAAAGAACCTGGTGCCCTTGTGTCGATTGCGACAACTGTAAGAAGAAGTCAGAGTTTGAAATGATCAAACACCTGCAGAAGTGGGGTTTTACGCCTAATTATACGGTCTGGACATTTCGTGGTGAGTCTGCCCAACGTGCCAGAGCTGAGGTGGTTCATCGTCGCACCGACGAGCATGGTACTGGGATCGAAGACATGGTGCAAGACTTTGATGACGCTCGGGATTCGGACGATGAGATTGAGGAATCTACAAAGGCCTTTTATGAAATGTTTGAGTCTTCAAAACGTCCTCTCCACGAGCAAACTGAGCTTTGTCAGCTGGATGCCATCGTGCAAGTAATGGCTTTAAAGGCTCAGTTTAACCTGGGCAGAGAATGCTACCACGCGATGATGACAATATTTGGACGCTTTCTACCCAAAGGCCATGTATTTCCACCAAACCTGTACCAGTCGGACAAAATCCTATGTGCACTTAAGATGTCCTATGAGAAGATAGATGCCTGTGAGAATGGATGTGCCTTATTTAGGCTTGAGTATGTGGGCTTGAACTATTGCCCCATTTGCAATGCTTCCAGGTATGTTCTGGTAGACAATGGTATGGGTGAGAAGAGTCAGACCAAAATCCCCATTAATGTTCTTCGATATCTGCCAATCATACAAAGAATTCAGCGTCTTTTCATGGTCGAAGAGATGGCCAGACAGATGACGTGGCATAAATTGGGCAAAAGAACAGAACTAGATGCAGATGGGAATCCGATGTTGGGACACACTTCAGATGCTTTTGCGTGGAAGAACTTCGATGCATTACATAAGGATTAAGTGGCAGATCCAAGGCATCCTCGAGTTGCCATCAGCACGGATGGGTTCAATGTGTATGGTATGACGACAGCACAATACATTTGTTGGCCTGTATTTGTCATTCCACTCAATCTCCCCCCGGAGAGATTATGAAAAGAAAGAACATTTTCCTGACATTGATAATTCCAGGGCCCAAATATCCGGGGAAGGATATGAATGTGTACATGCACCCGCTTAAGGATGAATTGCAAGAAGCCTGGGATAATGGGATCAAGACATATGGCGTCGCTACAAAAAAGAACTTCAAAATGCATATGTGGTACATGTACTCGATGCATGACTTGCTCGCGTATGCGCTATTCGTTGGTCGGTGTGTGCATGGAAGGTTTCCGTGCCCCACATGCAAGGCAACTCTTCAGTTTCGTTGGCTGGAGGCGGGTCGCAAGTTTTCTTGCTTCGACATGCATAGACAGTTCCTGGATCCTAACCATAAGTTCAGAAAATACAAGAATAATTTCATCAAAGGTAGAGTTGTCAAAAACACTGCACCACTTGCGTTGACAGGCCAACAAATCCTGGATCAGATAAACGCTCTCGAGCCGGATCCAGATCATCCAGGGTATTTCAAAGGGTATAATACGGAACACGCCTGGACTCACAAGATATGTTTGTGGGATATGCCTTACTTTAAAGACCTCCTTTGCCCACACAATATCGACATGATGCACACTGAAAAGAATATCGGGGAGGCCCTTTTTGGTACATTGTTCGGCATAGAGGGGAAGTCGAAGGATAATCCTAAGGCTAGAGTCGACCAGGAGGCTCTATGTGATAGACCGTTAGAAAACATTCGACAACCGAAAGGAAAGAAGAACTGGAGGAAGCCAAAGGCATGGTTCAATCTTGGAAGGCCAGCTATGAGGGAAATGATCTTGTGGGTGAAAATGCAGTTGATGTTCCCCGATGGGTATGCAACGAATCTAAAGAGGGGAGCGAGTCTTGAAAAATTGAAAATATTTGGTCTCAAGAGTCAAGATTGGCACATATGGCTTGAGCGGGTAATGCCGGTGATGTTGTGTGGCTTTATCCCTGAGGATGAATGGCTAGTACTGGCAGAGCTGAGCTATTTCTTCCGTGCTCTTTGTGCGAAAGAACTATCGCCTGACATGCTAGACGAACTTGAAGAGTTGGCGCTGGAGTTGATCTGCAAATTAGAAAAGATCTTTCCATTGGGCTTCTTTATTCCAATGCAGCATTTGATTTTTCATCTCCCGACCGAGGCAAGATTAGGGGGGCCCGTGCAAAATCGTTGGTGCTTCGCAACTCAGAGGATGCAGAAGACACTTCGAGAAAAATGTAAAAATAAACGTAGAGTTGAAGCATCGATGGTTGAGGCATTCATTACTGAGGAGGCGGCAAACTTCGTGACAGCACACTACAAAGCCAAGAATCGTCATTTGCATAATCCAAAGCCTCAGTACAATGATGGCGACCGTGAAGAAGGTCGATTCAACCTCAGCCTATTCAAAGGGAAGCTCGCACCAGCCGGGGCTTCGAAATCAATAGCATTGGATGTCGAAGAATGGCGGACCATTTCGTTGTATATCTTCAACAGCCTAATAGAAGTGCGGCCGTACATCGAGTAAGTTCTCGGTACATTGTTTCACAACTTCTAATTCCTTTGAAATGTTCTTATTCCCGGATATGTGATATAGTCGATACATCACCAAATTCTCGGATGGAGCGGTGATCCAAAAGGATTCCATCGAAGAGTATGAGCTTCTGGCAAAGCATGCAGGCGGCTATCCCAGTTTCATCTCTTGGTTCAAGCAAACGGTAATTTCTATTAATTAGACGATTTCATTTCTTCGCCTACTTTGTGGCTAATGGAACAATCCTTTTGTATTGAACTTGTAGGCTAACGCAGAGTTTATGGAATCCGAATTGAGACAAGTCGCTAATGGTTTTGACTGTAAGGTCTGTTGATTTGACAAATACGACATCAACGGGTATCGTTTTCGTACTTTTGGCAAAGAGCTATCTATGCCCAACCAAAAGTCTACAAATTGTTGTGTCTCTGCTGTCAGCGAAGGAGAGGTCGAGTATTATGGAAGAGTTGAAGAAATTTATGAACTTACATTCTTTGGTGAAAACCCACCAAACGTCGTAGTCTTCAAATGTTATTGGTTCCAGCTGAAGGTGACTAGAAGGACTCATGAACATATAGGGCTAGTCAAAATCAAACAAAGCACCCATTTAGATGTTCCCAATGTCTATATTACGGCTCAACAGGCGACCCAAGTTTTCTATCTACCGTGGGTCTGCCAAACGGATCCAAATTTGAAAGGTTGGGATGTCGTTTATGATGTGCCGCCACATTTTAGACCACCTCCCCTCAATGAAGATGATTATGAACCTCACATTAACCCAACCACATATGAAGGAGAATTCTTCCAAGAAACACGTGTTTCCAAAAAATGTTTCAAGAACCGCTCTACTTCACCCCAGAACATTGAGGTCGACACCGACAGTGAACCCGACTTCACCCCTGAGCCGGAACAAGAAGAGACGGAAGAAGAAGAGGTTACTGCTGCGGATGACCTGACAATGCTTGACCGATTACATAGAGCCCTTCCACATGTTGATGCATTTATTGATGATGATGATGAGCACGTCATTACTGACAGTGATGATGATTATGCATTTATTGATCCCGGAGCATATATAGACCATGAAGATTAATATTAGTACTGTGAGGTATTCGACCGATCCTTCTGCTTCTGCCGCAACCCCGACCGGTCCTTCTCCGTCTCACCTTGGCGCAAACCCGATCGATCGTCCACCTCCGTGATGATGGTAAGTTTTCCCAAGTGTTTTGCTTAACAAATGCTTACTTAGCTTAAGAAATGACCTAATTAGCTCCAAAATGACCTATACTTAGCTTATTTTCCTCAAAAATGACATAATAACCTTACTTAGCTCCAAAATGATATATTCTACTTAGGATAGCTATAAAATGACATATACTTAGCATTTTTTTCCTCCAAAATGACTTGATATGCTTAGTTAGCTAGAAAATGGCATAAGTACCTAGGATAGCTCAATAATGATCTATAGCTAGCTTAGCTAGTTCATTTATGACATAATTAGCCCACTTAGGTACAAAATGGGATAACTACCTAGGATAGCTCAATAATGATCTATAATTAGCTTAGCTAGTTCATTTATGACATAATTAGCTCACTTAGGAAAAAATGGCATAATAACCTTGGTTTAGCTCCAAAATGACCTATACTTAGCTTATTTTCCAAAAAAATGACATAATAACCTTACTTAACTCCAAAATGATATATTCTACCTAGGATAGCTATAAAATGACCTATACTTCGCATTTTTTTCCTCCAAAATGACTTGATATGCTTAGTTAGCTAGAAAATGACATTACTACCTTGGAGAATAGGAGAGGAGAGGAGAAAAAGAAAGAGAAGATAAATTCTTCTTCTTCTTCTAGCTAGTCTTCTTCTTCTTATTCTAGTTAGTCTTCTTCTTCTAGTCTTCTTCTTCTTCTTCTTCTTCTTCTTCTTCTAACTTCCTTGTTTCCCAGTTTGCAGATTAGCTTTCGATGAGGAAGCTTGAGTTCATGGAGTCTACTCTTCTGCTTGTGCTTCCTTTTTGTTTTCATTTTGTAGGATGAACAATGTGAAACTTGCTACCTATATATGTATGTATGGATGAAACCATTGTATGCTTGTTGTGGGATATCTTGGCTAGCTATATATGTTGCATATGGACTTTTCATTTGGTATGTATATATATATGTGTTGGATGATCATATCCATATGGCAGGGATATGATTTGGTATGTATATGTGTTGTTATGCTTGTTGAAAGTATTTTCAAATGTGTGTATATATATGCGAAATTGAATGAATTTAATAAAAAACGGAAAAAAACAGGGGCTGTGCAGGCTCTTTGCCGTGTGCTGGCAGACGGCAAAGAGCTTTGTCATCCGCCAGCGGATGGCAAAGCTGCCACGTGGCAGCTACCTGTGCAACATGGGGTAGCACCAGGCCGGCCTAGGTAGGTTCTTTGCCGTCCGCTGGCAGACGGCAAAGACCAGGTTCTTTGCCGTCCGCTGGCAGATGACAAAGAACTAAGTTCTTTGCCATCTGCCAGTGGACAGCAAAGCACGTCGTTAAGCCCTTAACAGAGCTACATTGCCACGTGTGCCGGCCATGCCCTTTGCTGTTCGCTGGAAGACGGCAAAGATGCAAAGGTCTTTGCCATCTGCCAGCAAATGGCAAAGCACCTTTTATCGTGGCTTATTCAGCTAGACGGTTGGCCGTCTGCTGGCGGACGGCAAAGCCTTTTCCATCCGGGATGCATGCCTTTGCCGTCCGAGATGGCTGATGGCAAAGTGCCTGATTCCTGTAGTGACACCCTTGCGGATGCTAATCTCTGTTCAGAGCAGTGTGGAGGCACAATGCTCCCCAAGAAACCACTAGGGCCACCGTAATCTCCTCACGCGCTTGCACAATGCAAGATGTCGTGATTCCACTAAGGGACAATTGAGGGTGGTCACCAAACCTGTAAAAACAAGGTTGGGGCAATCTCCACAACTTGATTGGAGGTTCCCAAGGACACCACGAAGCTTCACGACAATGGATTGTGGCTCCGAGGTGACCTCAAATGCTCGGGGCAATCTCCACAACCTAATTGGAGACCCCGAAGCTTGACCCGAGCTATGCAGCACAATGATTGAGCTCCGAGGCACCACCAACCATCTAGGGCGCCAAAGCACCCAAGAGGAATAATCTCAAGGGTGCTCAAACACCCAAGAATAAAAAGCTTCTCAACTTCTCACTTCCACGTATCACCGTGGAGGACTCAAACCTATGCACCAAATGCAATGACAAGCGCACATGGAGTGCCTAAGTCCTTCTCTCCCAAATCTCACCACCACAACAACAAATGTTATGGAGGAAATGAGAGGAAGAACAAAGAAGAACACGAAGAACTCCAAGATCTAGTTCCAAGGGGTAGCGGTACTACTGCTTGCGAGCGGTACTAAAAAAATACATCCATGCCTACTACTGGTGGACAAAACACGAGATTTTGGTCCGGAGCGGTAGTACCGCTCTTGGAGCCGTGGTAGTACCGATCCGGAGTGGTAGTAAAAAATTACATCCGCTCTAGCTGTGGTGGTAGCGTTGCAGCCTTTTAAGAACACCAAAACTGCCACAACTTTTGCAAACGGACTCCGAATTCAATGAAACAAAGTTTGTTGGAAAGCTAACGACATGGGATAATACAATCTTGATTGAAATATGATGATGCCAAGAATGCAATGGTTTGAGCTCTCTACAAATGATACGATCAAGCTACTCACTTGATAGCCCCCTTGATAGTATGACAATCGATACTATAACCCGGTCTCTCAACTACCACCATGAGACCGGTAAAATAGAAAACCCTATCAAGGTCAAACCTTAGCCTTGCGCACAGTCCACTTGAGCTAGATGATGACGATCTTGAATTCCTCAAGATGGGCCACCTTTCTTGATTGCGTTGGCTTGATGAAGACTAGATGATTGCTCTCCCATACTCCACTATGGGTGAGACACTCTTCGGCACATCTTCACAAGTCCATTGTCACCACAATGAATGGCGAACCTCAAGCATGATCTCTCCATGATGCTTCACTTGAGCTTGCACATCGCAACCTTGATGACGATCTCCACTTGATGTCATCTTCCATGGGATGTATGGGATGTGCCTCTTGATGCAAGCCCATGAAAATATACCTAACCCCACAAAGAACTCTCAGATAAACCATGGGTTAGTACACAAAGTCTAATGGACAATGCTTACCACACCATGGGATCACTTGATCCCTCTCGATACGTCTTGTACGCTTTGTGTGTTGATCAACTCGATTCAATTTTTGACTTAGTCTTGATCAACCTTGTATCTTAGCTTCTCTCTTCATAAAGATGATGTCTTGAAGGTAAACATGAATGCTTACACAATCTTCTACTTCAAGACATGCTTGTTATAAGCTCCACTCCCACATGACCAATCTTTGGATAAACCTTGAATATCACCTTGGTCATCATATAAACTCCTTGAAACCCAACAGATGGACTTCAAGAAGTGCCTATGGACAAATCCTTTGAATATAACTCAAGGCAACCATTAGTCCATAGGGGTGTCATCAATTACTAAAACCACACATGGAGAAATGTGCTCTTACAATAGGATTTTCCAGTGTTAGAGAATCACGTGCAACGGAGCCACGTGGGCCCCACAAGCTATCAGGATGTGACCTTAGGGGGCCCGCCCTGATGGCTTGTGCCCCACGGGTGGCTCCCCTCCGGCGGTTCTTCTCTCCAATATTGCGTGTTTCCTCCTGAAAAAATCATCAAAAAGTTTAGAGCAATTCCGAGAACTTCCATTTTCTGCACAAAAACAACACCATGGTAATTTTGCTGAAAACAACGTCAGTCCAGGTTAGTTCTAAATAAATCATATAAAGTCCATCAAAACCATATAAAAGTCGTCATCGCCGACAGGCACCGCCGGACAATGTTCGCGTGGTGGCCATAGTGGGAGGGTGTCTGTTTCTTCCTTTTGCGAGGCTGGGCGGCACGGGACTGCTAGGCCGCCAAGTAGAGGTGTAGGCCGGCATGGCTGGCGGCGGCCGGCGGGGCATTGCAGTATGCGCTGGTGGGCACCATAGGTCGGGGGCACATCGACGAGTTGCCGCATCCAGATCCAGGGTGGTGTGTGCGCGTGGTGCTCAGGTTCCGTTGCTGGTTCGGAGCTGTTGCGGCATCGTGGAGGCCAGATCTGCTGCTACTCCGCGGGTGGTGGCACGCCCTTACATGTAGAAGGGTGGACAACGCACACACGATGTTTGAATGAGGGGTGGCAGCCCCAAGGGATCTCGGCGGGGCTACACAATCACGCCTGCGATGGCAGCATGGGGGCTGACCGGGGACATCATTGGCGGTGGATCGAGGGTTCTACTTGCCCAAATCCAATGGTTGCAGGTGGTGATGCCTCGGAATCCAACTGGCGGACCGGAGGACGATGGTTCACTCCACCGACATTGTTGCGGAAGGGAGGAGGGCGTAATGAAGGTCGTGGCATCCTATGGATATGTTGGAGGTGGTGATGTGGTGGCGGGTCAGGTCCGGGTAGAGTTTTGATGCCATGTTCTTGATTTGGTTCGTCTGGTTGTTTCGGTGCTACGTGATGCACTCTCCCCCACTGTGGTGGTCGAATCGTTTGGAGAAGCTCTGGTGGACTTGAGGATTCGTGGCCTGGGGCTGAGAGAAATCCCTGCTTTGTAATGTCTAAGGCCGACAACGTCAGCACCCGCGGGCGCTGTCCCCTCCATGGAGGCGTTTTCTTGGCCCCAATCCGACTCTCTCCCCCGTGCTTGAAGGAAGCCCTTGGTCTGACCTCCGGACCAGGCGATGGCGGCATTTCCCTCCTTGTAGGCATTGTCATGTTGCTTGAGGAGTCCCCTTGGTGCAGCTCGAGTTGGTATCAGCAATTCCTATGGGCATGAGCCTTCGAGGTGCAATGCAGATCATCGTTGGTGCCCTCTCAACGCCGCCTTCTCTTGGTCTACCCAGGCTCTGCCATCCACCGGCCGACTTCTTCTTGCGCAAATGAGTGGGGGTACGTTGGTTTGTTTCGTCCTCGAGTCATGGTCATGTTGTTGAGGTCTTCGGCATTGGTATGTACGCGGCTTCGTAGCTCTAGGATTGGCCTCATTGCTATTAGCTTGGGTTTGATCTAGGCGATGCTTGTGTCATAGTTTGCGTGTGGTATGTGGCTGCTAATCCTTGTGATTAGCATTGTAGTGGCAGAAAGGCGTTGTACCCAGCTTATTTGGCGCTTCTTCTAAAATGCAATGATACACATACTTATGTGTATTTAAAAAAAAATATTAGAACCAGCTGCTAAAAATGAAGGCATGCGAGTCCAAGCCAGATCATCAACAATTAATAAAATCGTGAGGGTGGAGTACAAGCAAAATAATTCTCCCTCTACCATAGATGTTTTGAACATTTTAATATAGACTACGCATGAACTGAAATGAATGAATGGACATATTAAAACTTCCCAGTATACATCTTTTTTTGAAAAGAAGGAACAAAGTCCCCGGCCTCTACATCAATGGGTGCATGCAACCATTTTATTAAGTAGGTTCACACAAAGTATCCAGGTCCACAAAGGCGCTGAAGCCCTAATAAAGTACGGAAGCAAATAAAAATTGCCACATGAGGCTTAACTGAACATAGACTACGATGCCTATACACCTAACCTATTGTTAGCATGCCATTCAAACCGGTTGAAGATAACCCGTGTGTTAGGGATATAACCCCGTGGTGAGACCTGCCCAGGCAGGGCCGGGTCACACCTGGCGGCTCATGGGCCAGACCAAGGACGGGCCTGGAGACTTAGGCCTCGCGTTCGGTGGCTCACCGAGATGGGCCAAGATGGGGCCCAGGCAAATAAGTCACGAAGACCCGGGCAGATAAGCCGCCCGGAGATGGCTTGCTCAAGAAGGCAAGATAGCATAGAGATAGACTCGAACACGTTGTGAGAGTCGGCATATGACTTGTGTAACCCGTGGTCTTGACCTCCTATATAAGGGCAAGGCCCGGGGCGACTTAGAAGGAAACCAACTAATCTAATGCTAGGTCAAGCGATTCCGCTACCTTGTAATCAATACTCCAATCAATACAATACAACACAAGCAGGACGTAGGCTATTACCTCTACTTGAGGGGCCGAACCTGGATAAACTCGTGTCCTTCGTCCCAATCAACCCCTTTGAGTCCATCACCTTAGCGATGGCCTCGAATCAAAGTCCTCGGACATCCACCATGCTGAAACCACAACAGTTGGCGCCCACCGTGGGGCTAGCGCTCAGTGGTGTTGAGTTATCGAAGGGCTCTCTACCAGGGTTCGAGGGATATGTGTTCGGAAGGATGAACAAGAGTCGCCGTGGCCGGCTCTACGTCAACGATGCCGGCTGGGGCCCCGAGGCCGACTCCGTGGAGTACGGTTTTCGGGTTCCCTTCGGCGGAATCCACATTTTCATTGGTAAGATCGGCGGATCTACACCCGGGCCGGACGTCTACACCGACATCATTGAGCCGGCTCGGCACGCGCAACCTGCCGAACATGTGCGACCTGCCCGTACTGATCCAGGCAGAAAGCATGTCTTCATTGGCTTTACTCAAGGTACAGATCTTGAGGCCTCTGAGTCGCAGGAGACTCTCGTTTGTTCGGAGGATGGATCTTCGAGCGGTGAGGCGGAATCAATCTACCAGCTTCATGATGGCAGGCTCGGGGGCTACGAAGAGCTTTACCCCGAGTCGGAGCATTTGGAGCTGGACGTTCATGGGCTACCGACTCATGCGATCGTGTTCATGGCGGGGTCAACACCAGGGACGAGCAGTACAGCCACCGGAGCGGCCGATACGGGGGCTGACCCGCTGCCGGCCCAGGTTCTTCTGGATCTGATGAATGAGCTCGCTGCCTTGATGGCAACCGAAGTCACGTCTGATAATCAAGCCGCCCGGAATCTGGAAATCACAAGGCTGGAGGACTACATGGTTGAGGCCCAACAGAGAGTCGGCGCATTAAAGGCTCAAATGGATGTGGAGGCAGAGCGCCTTAAGTCAGAGGCCTTCCGCCTTGAGCTGGAGTAGCAATCGGCAGCCGCGGTACGGCAGATGAGGCATCAGTCCCGCCTACCAGAACAGTATGAGGCTAGAAACCTTTTTAACACGCCAGGAACGGGACATACAACAGATTCACTTGGAAGTCGGCCGGCGGCTCGGCAACAGATTAACCCGCCCTGACGGAACCAGACCTCACCAATGGCTTTCCCAAAGCCGGCGGGTCACTATTCAAACCCGGCGGAGAACATGGTGGCGGCAGCAACCCGGCTTGAAACAATCCCTATTCCTGACGAGGCGCCCTTTGCAGAGGAGGTGCAGAACACCCTTGGATACCTTCAGACGGCGATGGCCCAGCAAGAGAAATATACTTACAGCCGGATCCGCGTGCTTTCAACCCCCCTCCCCAGCCGCAGCTTCAGCCGGCACTATGAGTTGCCGGCGGGTTCTAGCAGTGATCGACAACGGGGGCTACCGCGAGACGATCAGACAACTCTGGATGCGTAGGAGCTCGTAGACCGGGCAAGAGTACAGCGAGAGGCAGCGGCTCTGGTAGGGGCGGCTCATCAAGAGCCTGCGCATTCCGTCTCAGTTGGAGCGGGAGTGACCACCAGGGCCGTGGGAGTCCTGTGCTTGGTGCCGACTCTACGGAACGAGCGTGTGCCTAAGGATTTCAAAGGCCCTTGTAAGGTCCCGAATTACACTGCAGACCTACCCCCAGAGGCCTGGATTGAAAGTTATGAGCTGGCTATGGAGATGTTGGATGTCAATGACGCGGTTTGCGCCAAATACTTTATCATGATGCTAGAAGGTCCGGCTCGCACATGGTTGAAGGGTTTGCCACCCAATACCATAAACTAATGGGCTGAGCTGAAGGCAAGGTACATCAAAAAAATTCAAGGAACTTGCAAGCAGCCTATGACGATTGTGGATTTGGATCACTGTGTTCAATAGGAGAATGAGTCGGCTCATCATTGGGTCCGGCGGGTGTCGACCATCATCCACTCGTCTGAACAGATCACGGCGGCTCAAGCGGTGTTGATCCTGGAAAAGAACTGTCACTTTGTTCCTCTGAAGCAGAAGCTCGGCCGGCTAAAACGCACGTGTCAAGACATGGGGGAACTCATGGTGGCTCTCACGAAGTACACCGATTCTGATAACACAAAGGATCTGGGTTCTGATGAAGAGAAGTCTGGTCAGAATAAAAAGAATAACCATGGTAAGAGTGTGGCAGGCAATGGTAACCAAGGCAAGAGGAAGAATCCGGATGGTGCGTCAGAATTGGTAGCCAACGCCAGCACAGGCAACAACCGTGCCAAGGGCAACGGGAAGTTCAGACCACCTTTTAATAAAAACAAGACTCCTTTCAATTTGGAAGAGATTCTCAATAAGCCTTGTCCGAAGCACAGCCGGCCCGATAGACCGGCGGGTCACACATGGGGTAATTGCCATGTTATGCAAAAGTTCAAATACTACAGCTTACAGTAGCACCAGAACGATGGTGGCCCGCCCGGCGGCTCAGGACCAGGCGGGTCAGGAGCCGGGTTTGGGTCCGACGGTTCAGGATCCGGCCATCATGGCCAGGGCAACCACGAAGGACATCATCGGCACTCTAGTGGTAACAATCAACAACAGAATAACCAGTCCGGGTATCAGAGTAATCCAAACACTACTAGCAAAAGGGCTATAGATAATATGGACATTAATGGCGCACCACACATGTGGTGCGCCAGTACTATATAGCAGTGGCGCACCATGTGTTGGTGCGCCGTTAGTGTGATGGACACTAATGGTGCACCACACCCACGATGCACCACTAGTAACAAACTTTTTTTATTTTTTTTCCAAAACTAGTAATGGCGCATCAGGGCACAGTGCGCCATTACTAGTTATAACCTGCACTACTACAAAATGCACCCCCCCACGTGGACCGCCTTTTCAGTTTTAAAAAAATAAAAAAAATGATGGAAATGTCAAAAAATAAGAGAAAATAAGTTTCCCATGAGATATGTGGTCTAGTTGTTTGGAAAATTTACAAATATGAATTTTGACTTTATTTGCAAAATCTCTCTGGAATTTAATAAAATGGGCATAACTTTGGCATACGAACTCGGATTAAAAAGTTTTTTATATGAAAAATCATCTACTCGTCAAGTTTTTTAGAATCCCCAAAAACCTAAGAGAATAAAAGATACGGGGCTTTTAAGATCTAGAGGGGAAATTTCAAACTTATATTTCAAATTTTGTTTCGATTTTTTTTGGAAAAAATGTTCAAAATATGATACGTAATATGACCGGGAAGTTTGAAATATTTTTTCAAAATTTCATCACACTCATGAACATGAACAAAGTCCTAGACATCAACAAGGTTTAATAGGATTGATATGATAGATATATCAACAAGTGCCTGTTAAGTGAGTTGGTGCTTGGGTTGGATAGAATTAAGAAGTTAAACGTGCTCGGGTTGGAGTAGTGGGAGGATGGGTGACCTTCCGGGAATTTTGACCACGGAGTGCAATTTGACTTGAGATTAAGCATATTGACCCGAGGTTAAGAAAAAAAACAAAAAAAAAATTTTGAAAAAAAAATTCTGATTTTTTTTTGTTAGTAATGGCGCACCGTGTGATATACTAATGGCGCACTCCCTGGTGATATACTAATGGCACACCGTGTGATATACTAATGGCGCACTCCAGCGGTGCGCCATTAATATTAATTACTAGTGGCGTGATGCTAGTGGCGCACCTGTAGTGCGCCATTAGTGGCCAAAACAGGTGCGCCACTAGCAAGCCTTTTCCTAGTAGTGAAAGCAGCTCAGCTCGGGTCAGTATCATGTTTTCACGACCAGCCTAGACTGGCGAGATCAGAAATTGCGCAAATGGGGGTTAACACGGTTACGCCGGCTCTACCACAATACTTGAAGTGGTCTGAATATGACATAACCTGGAGCTAGGAAGATCACCTGCCGCACGTTGATGAGCCGGGGTGGCTGGCTCTGGTGGTTGTGCCGCAAGTTGGAGGATATGTGTTCACTAAGGTGCTTATGGATGGTGGAAGTAGTATCAACATACTGTATTATAACACTTTCCGACGAATGAAGTTGCTTGATAAGGATCTGAAGCCTTTCTCGACATCTTTTCATGGTGTAGTGCCTGGCAAGTCGGCTTACCCGGTGGGTAAGATCTCTCTGGAAGTCGCCTTTGGTGATGAATACAACTACAGGGTAGAAACCTTGTGCTTTGAGGTGGTAAAAATCAAGAGCCCCTATCACGCTCTGTTTGGGCGGCCAGCTTATGCTAAGTTCATGGCTAGGCCCTGCTATGTCTACTTGCAGCTCAAGATGCCCGGATTGAATGGGGCGATTACGGTTCATGGTGATCGGAAGACGGCTATTGAGTGCGAGGAAGGAGACACGGCTTATCTAGAGTCCAGTTGTGCTGAGGCGGAGCTCAAATTTTACAAGGAAAATGTTGACCCTGAGGACATGACTCCGTTAAAAAAGCCCACCACAGAGGTGGAGCTGCCTCTCAAATTTTCGGCAGACGACACCAAATTGGTGGATTTCAATCCGGGCGACTCATCTCAGCAGTTCACTATTGGGGCCAATATGGATCCCAAATAGGAAAGCGCGCTCATCAAATTCATCCGTGAGAATTGGGACAACTTCGCATGGAAACCTTCTGACATGTCGGGTGTTCCAAGAGAGTTCGTTGAGCACCACCTTAATGTGGATGCTAAGTTTAAACCGGTCAAGCAGTTTCTATGGCGGTTCAACGAGGAGAGACACAAGGCCATTGGGGAAGAGATAGCCCGATTCTTCATCGTCGAGATCTTTCACCCAGAGTGGCTTGCTAACTCGATGCTGGTACTTAAGAAGAACGACACGTGGCTCATGTGTGTGGACTACACGGATCTTAACAAGGCCTGTCCGGCTGACCCGTTTGCTCTCCCTCGCATTGACCAGATCATTGATGCGACGGCGGGTTGTGAGTGTTTATGCTTCCTGGATGCTTATTGTGGTTATCATCAGATCAAGATGGCAGTCAAGGACCAAGAGAAGACGGATTTATCACACCTTTTGGTGCCTTCTGCTACGTATCTATGCCTTTTGGGCTCAAGAGTGCCCAGGCGACTTATCAGCGTTGTGTCCAGAACTGTCTTCACATTCAGATTGGGCATAACATTCATGCATATGTCGATGATATTGTGATCAAGTCAAGGAAGAAAGAGACTCTGCTAGATGACCTGAAGGAGACTTTCAATAACTTACGAGTCTACAAGATGATGCTTAACCCGGTTAAGTGCGTCTTTGGCGTTCCGACTGGCAAGCTCTTGCGATTTCTAGTCTCTGAGCGTGGCATTGAAGCTAACCCGAATAAGATCAAAGCTATCACCTCCCTATCTGAGCTGACATGCATCAATGATGTTCATCGCTTGGCAGGTCGAATTGCTGCGTTAAGCCGGTTTATAACTCGCCTTGGTGAGAAGGCCATCCCTTTATACCAGATGATGAAAAAGACGGACAATTTTGTCTGGAGTAAGGAGGCGGGTGAAGCGTTTGAGGCTCTCAAGAGACAACTCACTCAGCCGCCGGTTTTAGCCGCTCCGGTTGAAAAGGAACCCTTGCTCTTATACGTGGCAGCTAATAACAGGGCTGTTAGTGCTGCAATCGTCGTCGAGTGTCAGGAGGTGGGGAAGGAATATCCGGTTGAAAGGCCGGTTTAATATGTCACTGAGGTCCTGACAGAGTCCAAGCAGAGATATCCACATTGGTAGAAGCTGGTGCATGGGGTATTCATGGCCAATCGCAAGCTCAAGCAATATTTCCTGGGCCACCAGATCACAGTGGTTAGCTCTACCCCTTTGGGAGACATAATTCAAAACCAAGGAGGCCACTGGCAGGATGGCCAAGTGGGCACTAGAGCTTGGACCTCTCAATTTGAAATACGTACCTCGCACTGTGGTCAAGTCTCAAGCCTTAGTGGATTTCATAAATGATTGGACTAAGAGTCAGGCGCCCGAGGAAAAGCCGGACAACACATACTGGATGATTCACTTTGATGGATCCAGGCAACTTGAAGGATCAGGGGCAGGAGTTGTCTTAACATCTCCCAAAGGTGATAAGTTTTGTTATGTGCTAAGGTTGATGTTTTTCCTTGTACTAACAATGCAGCTGAGTACGAAGCCCTGCTTCATGGCCTCCGGTTGGCTAAAGAGATGAATCTGAGTCGAGTTAGGTGCTTTGGCGACTCAGATTTGGTGGCTCAGCAGGTATCACGAACGTGGGACTCCAAAGACCCGCGGACGGCAGCTTACCGCCAGGCGGTTGATGTCATTGCTGGTCACTTCAAGGGTTACCAGGTAGATCATATCGATCATTGCAAGAACGAGGCGGCTGATGCTTTGTCAAGGTTGGGTTCTCAACGAAAGCCGGTGCCACCTAATGTTTTCCTGGATGTGCTACATCACCCGTCGGTTAAGTTGCCTTCAGAGGAGGACTTGGCTATTCCTGACCCGGAGGGACAGCTGGTGGCGGCTCTACATGCTATTCCTGACTGGACCGTGCCTTATTTGGTGTACTTGACTCGCGGCTATTTACCTAATGATGAAAATCTGGCTAGACAGATCACCAGGCGGTCTAAGTCTATGACGATAGTCAATGGCAAGTTACATAAGTGCATTGTCACCGGCGTGTTTCAATGTTGTGTCTCACCTGAAGAGGGCAAGGAAATCCTGAATGAAATTCATGCTGGCAATTGTTGTCATCACGCCGACTCAAAATCTCTGGTGGCCAAGGCCTTTAGACATGGTTTCTTCTCGTTGACGGCTCATAAGGATGCGGAAGATCTGGTCCGCAAGTGTGATGGTTGTCAAAAGTTTGGCCGACGTGCTCATGTTCCGGCTCAAGAATTGTGCATGATTCTAATTACTTGGTCGTTCGCAGTCTGGGGGCTCAATATGGTCGGGCCTTTCAAGAGATCCAAAGACAAAAAGACCAACCTCTTGGTGGCTGTTGACAAGTTTAGCAAATGGCTAGAAGCTGAGCCGGTCAGCAAGTGTGACGTGGCTACGACAGTTCAGTTTATTAAGAAGCTGATCTACCATTTTGGTTACCCTCACAATATCATCATGGACAATGGTACGAACTTGTCCAAGGGGGCTATGAAAACGTTCTGTGACAATGAGCACATCCGACTTGATGTTTCTACGGTTGCTCATCCACAGCCCAATGGTCAGGCAGAGCGTGCTAACCAAGAAATCCTGAGAGATATCAAGCCCCGGCTTATTGTTCCTTTACAGAGAACGTTGGGTTTCTGGGTGGAGGAATTGTCATCCGTCTTATGGAGCATCAGAACCACTCCCAACAGATCAACGGGTTATACACCTTTCTTCATGGTTTATGGTGCAAAGGCCGTGTTACCAAGTGACATCCGTCATGACTTGCCACGAGTGGCAGCTTACGTTGATGCGGGCAATGAAACGGTGCCTCAAGACGCCTTGGATGCCCTGGAGGAGGAACGTGATCTGGCGGCGGCTCGTTCGGCGATTTATCAGCAAAACTTGCGCCACTATCATAGCCATAGGGTCAAGACCCAGACGTTTCAAGAAGGCGACTTAGGGCTTCGGCTGATTCAAGATCAGACAGATGCGCACAAGTTATCCCCTCCATGGGAAGGACCTTTTGTGGTCAATAGAAATCTCAATAACAGGTCATATTACCTCATTGACATCCGAGACGAATCATATACCTCGGGATAGGAGACCCGCCGGCCGTGGAACATAGCGCATCTACGGCCTTACTATACTTAAGTTGTCAAGACTTGACATTGTACACCATCATTGTACATATCATATATTTATATGAGTAAAGTAGGCACCCCTGCAAGTCGGGGCCTCTGCTGTTTCACACATCTCAATCTGTGCAAAAAGTGAAAATATGATCGTCCAGGGGGCTTCCTGTTGGAAATATGCCCTAGAGGCAATAATAAAATGGTTATTATTGTATTTCCTAGTTCATGATAATTGTCTATTGTTCATGCTATAATTGTGTTAACCGGAAACCGTAATACATGTGTGAATACATAGACCACAACGTGTCCCTAGTGAGCCTCTAGTTGGCTAGCTCGTTGATCAATAGATGGTCTCGGTTTCATGACCATGGACATTGGATGTCGTTGATAAGGGGATCACATCATTAGGAGAATGATGTGATGGACAAGACCCAATCCTAAGCATAGCACAAAGATCGTGTAGTTCGTTTGCTAAAGCTTTTCAATGTCAAGTGTCATTTCCTTAGACCATGAGATTGTGTAACTCCCGGATACCGTAGGAATACTTTGGGTGTGCCAAACGTCACAACGTAACTGGGTGGCTATAAAGGTACGCTACGGGTATCTCCGAAAGTGTCTGTTGGGTTGACACGAATCGAGACTGGGATTTGTCACTCCGTGTGACGGAGAGGTATCTCTGGGCCCACTCGGTAAGACATCATCATTATGAGCTCAATGTGACTAAGGAGTTAGTCACGGGATGATGTATTACGGAACGAGTAAAGAGACTTGCTGGTAACGAGATTGAACAAGGTATGGGGATACCGACGATCGAATCTCGGGCAAGTACCATACCGATAGACAAAGGGAATTGTATACGGGATTGATTGAATCCCTGACATCGTGGTTCATCCGATGAGATCATCGTGGAGTACGTGGGAGCCAACATGGGTATCCAGATCCCGCTGTTGGTTATTGGCCGGAGAGGTGTCTCGGTCATGTCTACGTCTCTCCCGAACCCGTAGGGTCTACACACTTAAGGTTCGATGACGCTAGGGTTATAGGGAAATAGTGTACGTGGTTACCGAAGGTTGTTTGGAGTCCCGGATGAGATCCCGGACGTCACGAGGAGTCCCGGAATGGTCCGGAGACGAAGATTGATATATGGGAAGTGAGGATTTGGTTACCGGAAGTGTTCCGGGTGTCACCGGTAGTGTACCGGGACCACCGGAAGGGTTCCGGGGGTCCACCAAGTGGGCCCACCTGCCCCGGAAGGTTCCGTGGGCTAAGAGTGGGAGGGAGCCAGCCCCTAGGTGGGCTGGTGCGCCTCCCACCCTAGCCCAAGGCGTGGCAAAGGTGGAGGGGGGGCAAACCCTAGGCTTAGATGGGCCTTAAGGCCCACCCTAGGGCGCCCCACCTCTCCCTTGCCCTAGCCGCCGGCCAGATGGCATCTGGTGGCTGCCGCCACCCCTAGGGTGGAACCCTAGGGCGCAGCCACCCCTCCTCCCTCTCTCCTATATATAGTGGAGGTATTTGGCGCTGCACAACACACGGTTCTCCCTCTCTCTCTGGTGCAGCCCTACCTCCTCCTCCCCTCGTTCTCCGTAGCGCTTAGCGAAGCTCTGTCGGAGTACCACGCAGCTCCACCGCCACCACGCCGTCGTGCTGCCGGAGCTCTCCCTCAACCTCTCCTCCCTCCTTGCTGGATCAAGGCGTAGGAGACGTCACCGGGCTGCACGTGTGTTGAACGCGGAGGAGCCGTCCGTTCGGCACTTGATCGGATCTACCGCGATCTGAATCGCTGCGAGTACGACTCCATCAACCGCGTTCTAGCAACGCTTCCGCTTAGCGATCTTCAAAGGTATGAAGATGCAATGTCTCCCCTCTCGTTGCTGGTTTCTCCATAGATAGATCTTGGTGAACGTAGGAAAATTTTGATTTACTACTACGTCTCCCAACAGTGGCATCATGAGCTAGGTCTATGCGTAGAATCTATGCACGAGTAGAACACAAAGCAGTTGTGGGCGTCGATTTTGTTAATATGCTTGCCGTTACTAGTCTTATCTTGATTCGACGGTATTGTGGGATGAAGCGGCCTGGACCAACCTTACACGTACGCTTACGTGAGACCGGTTCCACCGCCTGACATGCACCAGTTGCATAAGGTGGCTAGCGGGTGTCTGTCTCTCCCACCTTAGTCGGATTGGATTCGATAAAAAGGGTCCTTATGAAGGGTAAATAGCAATTGGCATATCACGTTGTGGTTTTGGCGTAGGTAAGAAACGTTCTTGCTAGAAACCTATAGCAACCACGTAAAAACTTGCAACTACAAATTAGAGGACGTCTAACTTGTTTTTGCAGCATATGCCTTGTGATGTGATATGGCCAGAAGGATGTGATGTGATGCATTGTGATGTATGAGATTGATCATGTTCTTGTAATAGGGTTCACGACTTGCATGTCGATGACTATGACAACCGGCAGGAGCCATAGGAGTTGTCTTACATTATTGTATGACCTGCGTGTCAATCATAAACGCCATGTAATTACTTTACTTTATTGCTAAGCGTTAGCCATAGTAGTAGAAGTAATAGTTGGCGAGACAACTTCATGAAGCCACAATGATGGAGATCATGATGATGGAGATCATGGTGTCGTGCCGGTGACAATGATGATCATCGTGCCCCGAAGATGGAGATCATAGGAGCAAGATGATATTGGCCATATCATGTCACTATATTGATTGCATGTGATGTTTATCATGTTTACATCTTATTTGCTTAGAACGACGGTACTAAATAAGATGATCTCTCAATAAAATTTCAAGAGAAGTGTTCACCCTAACTGTGCACCGTTGCTAAGGATCGTTGTTCCGAAGCACCACGTGATGATCGGGTGTGATAGGTTCTAACGTTCGCATACAACGGGTGTAAGCCAGATTTACACACGCGAAACACTTAGGTTGACTTGACGAGCCTAGCATGTACAGACATGGCCTCGGAACACGGAAGACCGAAAGGTCGAACATGAGTCGTATAGAAGATACGATCAACATGGAGATGTTCACCATGGATGACTAGTCCGTCTCACGTGATGATCGGACACGGGCTAGTTGACATGGATCATGTGTCACTTAGATGACTAGAGAGATGTCTATCTGAGTGGGAGTTCATTGAATAATTTGATTATGTGAACTCGATTATCATGAACTTAGTCTAAAAATTGCCTTTAATATCTATATTGTAGATCCAATGGCCAACGCAAATGTCAACCTCAATTTCAACGCGTTCCTAGAGAAAACCAAGCTGAAAGATGATGGAAGCAACTATACGGACTGGGTCCGTGGCTTGAGGATCATCCTCATAGCTTCCAAGAGATTGTATGTCCTTGATGCACCGCTAGGTGACCCACCCATTCTCCCAGCGGACCAAGACGTTACGAACGCTTGGCAGTCGCGCTGCGATGACTACTCCCTTGTTCAGTGTGGCATGCTTTACAGTTTAGAACCGGGGCTCCAAAAGCGTTTTGAGCAACACGGAGCATATGAGATGTTCCAAGAGCTAAAACTGGTCTTTCAAGCTCATGCCCGGGTCGAGAGATATGAAGTCTCCGACAAGTTCTTTAGTTGTAAGATGGAGGAGAACAGTTCTGTCAGTGAGCACATCCTCAAGATGTCTGGGCTTCACAACCGCTTGACTCAGCTGGGAGTTAACATCCCGGATGACTCGGTCATTGACAGAATCCTCCAGTCGCTTCCACCTAGCTACAAGAGCTTTGTGATGAACTACAACATGCAAGGGATGGAGAAGTCCATTCCTGAGTTGTACTCGATGCTGAAATCAGCGGAGGTCGAGATCAAAAAGGAGCATCAAGTGTTGATGGTAAATAAGACCACTAGTTTCAAGAAAGGCAAGGGTAAGAAGAACTTCAAGAAAGACGGCAAAGCTGTTGCCACGCCCGGTAAGCAAGTTGCCGGGAAGAAGAAGAACAAGAATGGACCCAAGCCTGAGACTGAGTGCTTTTACTGCAAGGGTACCGGTCACTGGAAGCGGAACTGCCCCAAGTATTTAGCGGATAAGAAGGACGGTAACGTTAAAGGTATATGTGATATACTTGTTATTGATGTGTACCTAACCAGCGCTCGTAGTAGCTCCTGGGTATTTGATACCGGTGCAGTTGCTCACATTTGTAACTCCAAGCAGGAGCTGCGGAATAAGCGGAGGCTGGCCAAGGATGAGGTGACGATGCGCGTCGGGAATGGTTCCAAGGTCGATGTGATCGCCGTCGGCACGCTACCTCTACATCTACCTTCGGGATTAGTTTTAAACCTTAATAATTGTTATTTAGTACCAGCTTTGAGCATGAACATTGTATCTGGATCTCGCTTGATGCGAGATGGCTACTCATTTAAATCCGAGAATAATGGTTGTTCTGTTTATATGAGAGAAATGTTTTATGCTCATGCCCCGCTGGTCAATGATTTATTTTTGATGAATCTCGAACGTGATGTTACACATATCCATAGTGTGAGTACCAAAAAGTGTAAAGTTGATAACGATAGTCCCACTTACATGTGGCATTGCCGTCTTGGCCATATTGGTGTCAAACGCATGAAGAAGCTCCATGCTGATGGACTTTTGGAGTCACTTGATTTTGAATCATTTGACACATGCGAACCATGCCTCTTGGGCAAGATGACCAAGACTCCATTCTCCGGAACAATGGAGCGAGCAACTGACTTGTTGGAGATAATACATACCGATGTATGCGGTCCAATGAGTGTCGAGGCTCGCGGTGGCTACCGTTATGTTCTCACCCTCACTGATGACTTGAGCAGATATGGGTATGTCTACTTAATGAAACACAAGTCTGAAACCTTTGAAAGGTTCAAGGAATTTCAGAGTGAGGTCGAGAATCAATGTGACAGGAAAATAAAATGCCTACGATCTGATCGTGGCGGAGAATATTTAAGTCACGAGTTTGACACACACCTTAGGAAATGTGGAATTGTTTCACAGCTCACGCCGCCAGGCACACCTCAGCGAAATGGTGTGTCTGAACGTCGTAATCGCACTCTATTGGATATGGTGCGATCTATGATGTCTCTTACCGACTTACCGCTATCATTTTGGGGATATGCATTAGAGACTGCCGCATTCACTTTAAATAGGGCACCGTCTAAATCCGTAGAGACGACACCGTATGAATTATGGTTTGGAAAGAAACCTAAGCTGTCGTTTCTAAAAGTTTGGGGATGCGATGCTTATGTGAAGAAACTTCAACCTGAGAAGCTCGAACCCAAAGCGGAAAAGTGCGTCTTCATAGGATATCCCAAAGAGACTATTGGGTATACCTTCTACCTACGATCCGAAGGCAAAGTCTTTGTTGCCAAGAATGGATCCTTTCTCGAGAAAGAGTTTCTCTCGAAAGAAGTAAGTGGGAGGAAAATGGAACTTGATGAGGTAATTGTACCTTCACTCGAACCGGAGAGTAGCGCAGCACAGGAACTTGTTTCTGTGGAGCCTACACCGGCTAGAGAGGAAGTTAATGATGATGATCATGAAACATCATATCAAGTTGCTACTCGAAGGTCCACTAGGACACGTTCCGCACCAGAGTGGTACGGTAATCCTGTCCTAGAGATCATGTTGTTGGACAACGGTGAACCTTCGAACTATGAAGAAGCGATGGCGGGCCCGAATTCCGACAAATGGCTTGAGGCCATGAAATCCGAGATAGAATCCATGTATGAGAACAAAGTATGGACTTTGGTGGACTTGCCTGATGATAAGCGAGCCATTGAAAATAAATGGATCTTTAAGAAGAAGACTGACGCAGACGGTAATGTGACCGCCTATAAAGCTCGGCTTGTCGCTAAGGGTTATCGACAAGTTCAAGGAGTTGACTACGATGAGACATTCTCACCCGTAGCGATGCTAAAGTCTGTCCGAATCATGTTAGCAGTTGCCGCATTTTATGATTATGAGATCTGGCAAATGGACGTCAAAACGGCATTCCTTAATGGCTTCCTCAAGGAAGACCTGTATATGATGCAGCCGGAAGGTTTTGTCGATCCTAAAGATGCTAACAAGGTATGCAAGCTCCAGTGCTCCATCTATGGGCTGGTGCAAGCATCTCGGAGTTGGAACATTCGCTTTAATGAGGTGATTAAAGCGTTTGGGTTTGTACAGGTTTATGGAGAACCCTGTATTTACAAGAAAGTGAGTGGGAGCTCTATAGCGTTCCTTATACTGTATGTGGATGACATGCTGATAATGGGAAATAATATAGAACTCTTGGAAAGTATAAAGGCCTACTTGAATAAGTGTTTTTCAATGAAGGACCTTGGAGAAGCTGCTTACATATTAGGTATTAAGATCTATAGAGATAGATCGAAACGCCTCATTGGTCTTTCACAAAGCACATACCTTGAAAAGATATTGAAGAAGTTCAATATGGATCAGTCCAAGAAGGGGTTCTTGCCTGTGTTGCAAGGTGTGAGATTGAGTACGACTCAATGCCCGACCACGGCAAAGGATAGAGAAGAGATGAGTGTCATCCCCTATGCTTCATCCATAGGCTCTATCATGTATGCCATGCTGTGTACCAGGCGTGATGTGAACCTTGCCATAAGTTTGGTAGGGAGGTACCAAAGTGATCCCGGAGCGGAACACTGGACAGCGGTCAAGAATATCCTGAAGTAGCTGAAAAGGACAAAGGACATGTTTCTCGTTTATGGAGGTGCCGAAGAGCTCGTCGTAAAGGGTTACGTCGATGCTAGCTTCGACACAGATCCGGACGACTCCAAGTCGCAAACCGGATACGTGTATATTTTGAATGGAGGGGCAGTGAGCTGGAGCAGCAGCAAACAAAGCGTCGTGGCAGCATCTACATGTGAAGCGGAGTACATAGCTGCTTCGGAAGCAGCAAAGGAGGGAGTCTGGATGAAGGAGTTCATCACCGACCTAGGAGTGATTCCGAATGCGTCGGGCCCGATGACTCTACTCTGTGACAACACTGAAGCTATTGCCCTTGCGAAGGAGCCCAGGTTTCACAAGAAGACAAGACACATCAAGCGCCGCTTCAACTCCATCCGAGATTACATCAGGAGGGAGACATAGATATTTGTAAAGTGCATACGGATCTGAATGTCGCAGATCCGTTGACTAAACCTCTCTCACGAGCAAAACATGATCAGCACCAGAATGCTATGGGTGTTCGATTCATCACAATGTAACTAGATTATTGACTCTAGTGCAAGTGGGAGACTGTTGGAAATATGCCCTAGAGGCAATAATAAAATGGTTATTATTGTATTTCCTAGTTCATGATAATTGTCTATTGTTCATGCTATAATTGTGTTAACCGGAAACCGTAATACATGTGTGAATACATAGACCACAACGTGTCCCTAGTGAGCCTCTAGTTGGCTAGCTCGTTGATCAATAGATGGTCTCGGTTTCATGACCATGGACATTGGATGTCGTTGATAACGGGATCACATCATTAGGAGAATGATGTGATGGACAAGACCCAATCCTAAGCATAGCACAAAGATCGTGTAGTTCGTTTGCTAAAGCTTTTCAATGTCAAGTGTCATTTCCTTAGACCATGAGATTGTGTAACTCCCGGATACCGTAGGAATACTTTGGGTGTGCCAAACGTCACAACGTAACTGGGTGGCTATAAAGGTACGCTACGGGTATCTCCGAAAGTGTCTGTTGGGTTGACACGAATCGAGACTGGGATTTGTCACTCCGTGTGACGGAGAGGTATCTCTGGGCCCACTCGGTAAGACATCATCATTATGAGCTCAATGTGACTAAGGAGTTAGTCACCGGATGATGTATTACGGAACGAGTAAAGAGACTTGCCGGTAACGAGATTGAACAAGGTATGGGGATACCGACGATCGAATCTCGGGCAAGTACCATACCGATAGACAAAGGGAATTGTATACGGGATTGATTGAATCCCTGACATCGTGGTTCATCCGATGAGATCATCGTGGAGTACGTGGGAGCCAACATGGGTATCCAGATCCCGCTGTTGGTTATTGGCCGGAGAGGTGTCTCGGTCATGTCTACGTGTCTCCCGAACCCGTAGGGTCTACACACTTAAGGTTCGATGACGCTAGGGTTATAGGGAAATAGTGTACATGGTTACCGAAGGTTGTTTGGAGTCCTGGATGAGATCCCGGACGTCACGAGGAGTCCCGGAATGGTCCGGAGACGAAGATTGATATATGGGAAGTGAGGATTTGGTTACCGGAAGTGTTCCGGGTGTCACCGGTAGTGTACCGGGACCACCGGAAGGGTTCCGGGGGTCCACCAAGTGGGCCCACCTGCCCCGGAAGGTTCCGTGGGCTAAGAGTGGGAGGGAGCCAGCCCCTAGGTGGGCTGGTGCGCCTCCCACCCCAGCCCAAGGCGTGGCAAAGGTGGAGGGGGGGCAAACCCTAGGCTTAGATGGGCCTTAAGGCCCACCCTAGGGCGCCCCACCTCTCCCTTGCCCTAGCCGCCGGCCAGATGGCATCTGGTGGCTGCCGCCACCCCTAGGGTGGAACCCTAGGGCGCAGCCACCCCTCCTCCCTCTCTCCTATATATAGTGGAGGTATTTGGGGCTGCACAACACACGGTTCTCCCTCTCTCTCTGGTGCAGCCCTACCTCCTCCTCCCCTCGTTCTCCGTAGCGCTTAGCGAAGCTCTGTCGGAGTACCACGCAGCTCCACCGCCACCACGCCGTCGTGCTGCCGGAGCTCTCCCTCAACCTCTCCTCCCTCCTTGCTGGATCAAGGCGTAGGAGACGTCACCGGGCTGCACGTGTGTTGAACGCGGAGGTGCCGTCCGTTCGGCACTTGATCGGATCTACCGCGATCTGAATCGCTGCGAGTACGACTCCATCAACCGCGTTCTAGCAACGCTTCCGCTTAGCGATCTTCAACGGTATGAAGATGCAATCTCTCCCCTCTCGTTGCTGGTTTCTCCATAGATAGATCTTGGTGAACGTAGGAAAATTTTGATTTACTACTACGTCTCCCAACACTTCCCACCCACCGGGTGTAGCTTATCACACCCTATCGGTCGTCTCTCAAGCCAAAATAGTTGACTCCGTCGACATGATCGTCCAGGGGGCTTCCCACCCACCAGGTGTATCTTATCACACCCTATCGATCAGCTCTCAAGGCAAAATAGTTGACTCCGTTGACATGATCGTCCAGGGGGCTTTCCACCCACCCGGGTGTAGCTTATCACACCCTATCGGTCGGCTCTCAAGCCAAAATAGTTGACTCCGTCGACATGATCGTCCAGGGGGCTTCTCACCCACCGGGTGTAGCTTATCACACCCTATCGGTTGGCTTTTGAGCCAAGCAGTTGATGTTGGGGAACGTTGCATGGGAAACAAAAAATTTCCTACGCGCACGCAAGATCTATCCATGGTGATGAGCATCTACGAGAGGGAGAGTGGATCTACATACCCTTGTAGATCGCTAAGCGGGAAGCGTTAAGAAACGTGGTTGGTGTAGTCGAACGTCTTCGCGATCCAAATCTCCGAGCGTCCCGCAATCTCATCACGATCTGTCCCATTATCCAATCACGATCTGTCCCGCGAACTCATCATGATCCGTCCCGCGATCTCATCACGATCCGTCTCACGATCTTGATCACGGTCCTTCCGATCTAGCGCCGAACGGACAACACCACTGCATTCAGCACACGTACAGCTTGATGACGATCTCCACCTTCTTGATCCAGCAAGAGGGAGTGGAGAGGTAGACGAGTTCTTCGGCAGCATGACGATGCCGCGGCGATGGTGGTGGAGCAATTCCGGTAGGGCTTCGCCTAAGCACTGCAGAAAACTGATCTAGAGGAGAAACTATGCACTAGAGAATGGGGTAGCACGTGGCTGAAAACCTAGTGCAAAAACCCTAAAACCTCTAGTATATATAAGAGGAAGAGAGGAGGAGGTTCTGCCCAAGGTCCAAGCCACCTAGGCTTCAGCCGAACCAAGAGGAGAGGAGGATTCCTCCTCCAATCCTAGTAGGACTAGGACTCCTTATTTTTGCCGTTTTGCCTTTTTCCACCTTTTTCTCTTTGGGCATTTCTTCCCAGCCACATGGGCCTTGTGTGGGACTTCCACCAGCCCACTAAGGGATGGTATTTAATCTCCCACATCCCATGTAGCCTCTTGGGTCGAAATACCCCTCCCGATGGTCTCCCGGTACACTACCGACACTCCCGGTACACTATCGATGAGCCCGAAACTTTTCCGGCGACCAAAATAGGACTTCCTATATATCAATATTTACCTCCGGACCATTCCGGAGCTCCTCGTGATGTTCAGGATCTCATCCGGGACTCCAAACAACCTTCGGTCAGCACCATACATAACTCTATACTACCGAAACGTCACCGAACCTTAAGTGTGCAAACTCTGCGGGTTCGAGAACTATGTAGACATGACCGAGACACATCTATGGTCAATAACCAATAGCGGGACCTGGATGCCCATATTGGTTCCTACATATTCTACGAAGATCTTTATCGGTCGAACCTCTATGTCAAGGATTCAATTAATCCCGTATGATGTTCCCTTTGTTCTTTGGTATGTTACTTGCCCGAGATTCGATCGTTGGTATCTCCATACCTAGTTCAATCTCGTTTCTGGCAAGTCTCTTTACTCATTCTGTAATACAAGATCATGTGACTAACACTTAGTCACATTGCCTGCAAGGCTTGTTATGATGTTGTATTACCGAGTGGGCCCTAAGATACCTCTCCGTCACACGGAGTAACAAATCTCAGTCTTGATCCATGCCAACCCAACAGACACCCTCGGAGATACCTGTAGAGTACCTTTATAGTCACCCAGTTACGTTGTGACATTTGATACACACAAGTCACTCCTCCAGTGTCAGTGAGTTGCATGATCTCATGGTCATAGGAACAGATACTTGACATGCAGAAAACAGTAGCATTAAACTGACACGATCATATTCTACATTTGTAGTTTGGGTATTGTCCATCACATCATTCTCCTAATGATGTGATCCCGTTATCAAATGACATCACATGTCAATGGCTAGGAAACCTTGACCATCTTTGACCAACGAGCTAGTTCACTAGAGGCATACTAGGGACAAAGTGTTGTCTATTTACCCACACATGTAATGTGTTTCCAATCAATACAATTATAGCATGGATAATAAACGATTATCATGAACAAGGAAATATAATAATAAACACTTTATTTATTTCCTCTAGGGCATATTTCCAACAGTCTCACACTTGCACTAGAGTCAATAATCTAGTTCACATCACCATGCGATCCGCATTGTTATGAATCTAACACCCAATGAGTTCTAGGGCTCGATCATGCTTTGCATGTGAGAGAGGTCTTTTAGTCAACGGGTCTGCGACATTCAGATCTGTGTGTACTTTGCAAATCTCTATGTTAAACTGTAAATACTGCTACTACACTCCACTTGGTACTACTCCAAATGGCTTCACTATACGTATCCAGATTGCTACTCCGAGTCATCCGGATTGGTGTTAAAGCTTGCATCGACGTAACTCTTTACGATGAACTCTTTATCACCTCCATAATCGAGAAACATGTCCCTAGTCCTCTGGTTACTAAGGATAATTTTGACCGCTGTCCAGTGATCCACTCCTGGACCACTCTTGTACCACTTGACAGACTCATGGCAAGGCACACACAGGTGCGATACACAACATGTCATAATATAGGGCCTATGGCGGGGACGACATTCGTCCTTTCTCTTTCTTCTGCCGTTGTCAAGCTTTGAGTCTTAGTCAACTTCACACCTTACAAATCAAGCGAGAACTCTTTCTCTGACTGATCCATTTTGAACTCTTTCAAAATCTTGTCAAGGTATGTACTCATTGAAAGTCCCATCGAGCATCTTGATCTATCTCTATAGATCTTGATTCTCAACAATTAGGTAGCTTTATGTAGGTCTTCCTTTGAAAAACTCTTTTCAAACAACCGTTTATGCTTTCCAAAAATTCTAAATCATTTCCGATAAACAATATGTCAACCACATATGCTTACCAGAAACTCTATAGTGCTCCCACTCACTTTATTACAAATACAAGTTTCTCATAAACTTTGTATAGACTCAAAAACTTTGATCACCTCATCAAAGTGTATATTCCAACTCCGAGATGCTTGCTTCAGTTCATAGAAGGATCACTAAAGCTTGCACACCTTTTAGCATCCTTAGGACTGACAAAACCTTCTGGTTGTATCTCATACAACCTTTCCTTAAGGAAGGAAACGATGTTTTGGCATCCATCTGCCAGATTTCATAATTCAAAAATGCAGCATCTGCTAACATAATCCCAACAGACTTTAGCATCGCTACGAGTGAGAAAGTCTCATCGTAGTCAACTCCTTGAACTTGCCAGAAACTTCTTTGCGACAAGTCGAGCTTTATAAATGGTGACATTCACCATCAGCGTCTGTCATCATTTTAAGGATCCATTTGTACTCAATGACCTACCGTCCAACGAGCAAGTCCACCAAAGTCTATACCTGGTTTTCATTCATGGATCCATTCTCGGATTTCATGGCCTCTAACCATAGTCGGATTCTAGGCCCATCATCGCTTCTCCATAGCTTGTAGGTTCATCATTGTCCAACAACATGACCTCTAAGACAGGGTTGTCGTACCACTCAATAGCAGTACACGTCCTTGTCAACCTACGAGGTTTGATAGTAACTTGATCTGAAGCTTCATGATCATCATCATTAACTTCCTCTTCAACTAATGTAGGTTTCATAGAAACATCTTCCTGCGCTGCGCTACTCTCTGGTTGAAACAAAGGTTCAACAACCTCATCAAATTCTATCTTCCTCCCACTCAATTTTTTCGAGAGAAACTTTTTCTCGGGAAAGGACCCGTTTTAGCAAAAAAATACTTTATGTTTGGATCTGAGGTAGAAGGTTCACCCAACTATTCTTAGGGCATTCTATGAAGATGCGTTTGTCCGCTTTGGGTTCGAGCTCATTAGGTGAAAACATTTTCCACACAAGCGTTGCAGCCCCAAACTTTAACAAATGATAGCTTAGGTTTCTATCAAACCATAATTCACACGGTGTCATCTCAACGGATTTAGATGGTGCCCTATCTAAAGTGAATGTAGTTGTCTCTAATGCATAACCCCAAAATTATAGTAGCAAAACGATAAGAGACATCATAGCAAGCACCATATCCAATAGAGCACGACTATGACGTTCGGACACAACATCACACTATGGTGTTCCAGGTGGCGTGAGTTGTGAAACGACATTCACATTGTCTAAAGTTGTATGCCAAACTTGTAACTCAGATATTCACCTCCACGACCATATCATAGACATTTTTATCTTCTTGTCACGATGATGTTAAAACTTCACTCTAAATTTGCTTGAACCTTTCAAACGATTCAGACTTGTGTTTCATTAAGTAAATATACACTATATCTACTCAAATCATTAGTGAAGGTAAGAAAATAACGATATCCACCACACACTACAAGACTCATTGGATTGCATACATCAACATGTATCCTTTCCAATAAACCACTTGCCCGCTCCATCAATCCGGAAAATGGGGTCCTTAGTCATCTTGCCCAAGAGGCATGGTTCGCATGTCTCCACTGATTCGAAATCGAATCAGTCCAAAGATCCATCAGCATGGAGTTTCTTCATGCACTTTATACCAATATGACATTTAGCGGCAGTGCCACAAGTATGTGGTACTATCATTGTTAACTTTGTATCTTTCGGCATCAATGTTATGAACATGTGTATTACTATGATCAAGATTCAACAAACCATTCTCACTGGGTGCATGACCATTGAAGGTATTATTCATGTAAACATAATAACCATTATTCTCTAAATTAAATGAATAACTGTGTTGCAATAAACACGATCTAATCACGTTCATGCTTCACGCAAAACACCAAATAACATTTATTTAGGTTCGTCACTAATCCCGAAGGTAGAGAGAGCGTGCGATGTTGATCACATCAACCTTGGAAACATTTCCAACACACATCATCACCTCAGCCTTAGCTAGCTCTCCGTTCATTCCGTAGCTTTTATTTTGAGTTAGTAACATTTAGCAACCAAACCGGTATCCAATACCCAGGTGCTACTAGCAGTACTAGCAAGGTACACACCAATAACACGTATATCAAATATACTTCTTTTGACGTTGCCAACCTTCTTATCTACCAAGTATCTAGGGTTGTTCCGCTTCAGCGACCACTCTCCTCATAATCGAAGCACTTAGTCTCGGGTTTGGGTTCAACTTTGGGTTGCTTCACTGGAGTAGCAACTGACTTGCCATCCATGAAGTTTCCCTCCTTGCCCTTGCCCTTCTCGAAACTAGTGGTTTTTACTAACCATCAACACTTGACGCACCTTCTGGATTTCTACCTTCGTGGTGTCAAACATCGTGAATAGCTCAGGGATCATTATTTCTATCCCTGGCATTTTATAGTTCATCACCAAGTTCTAGTAGCTTAGTGACAGTGACTTGGAGAACTATATCAATCACTATCTTATCTGGAAGATTAACTCCCACTCGATTCAAGCGATTGTAGCACCCAGACAATCTGAGCACATGTTCAATGATTGAGCTATTCTCCTTCATCTTGCAGACAAAGGATCTTGTTGGAGATCTCATATCTCACAACACGGGCACGAGCCTGAGATCCCAATTTCAGCTCTTAGAACATCTCATATGTTCCTTGACATTCAAAACGTTTCGGAGCCTCAATTCTAAGCCGTAATGCATGATGCACTAAACTATCAAGTAGTCATCGGAATGTGCCTGTCAGATGTTCACAACATCTACAGACGACGCTAGAGGGGGTGGCGCACCGAGCGGTGCATTAAGGACATAAGCCTTCTATGCAGCAATGAGGACAATCCTCAAATCACGGACCCAGTCCGGAATATTGCTACCATCATCTTTCAACTCTATTTCTCTAGGAACATATAAAAAATTCAAGGGAGCTACAGCGCGAGCAAGTAAGCTACAACATAATTTGCAAAGACACTACTCACTGTGTTCATGATAATGAGTTCAATTAATCATATTACTGAAGAACTCCCACTCAAATTGACATCCCTCCGGTCATTCGAGTGATACATGATCCAAATTCACCAACTCAAGTCCGATCATCACGTGAGTTGAGGTGGTTTCAATGGTGAACATCATCATGTTGATCATATATACTATGTGACTCATGTTCGACCTTTCGGTCTCTTGTGTTCCGAGGCCATGTCTATACATGCTAGACTTGTCAGGTTTAACCCAAGTGTTCTGCATGTGCAACACTGGCTTGCACCCGTTGTATGTGAACATAGAGTCTATCACACCCGATCATCACGTGGTGTCTCGACACGATGAACTTTTGCAACGGTGCATACTCGGGGAGAACACAATTATAAGTCACATGATATGGCCAAAGCAAAACAAGGTGCATAAAAGGATTAACATCACATGCAAATCATAAGTCACATGATATGGCCATGAATTTGTGCTTTTGATCTCCATCTTGAAAGCACCGACATGATCTCCATCGTCACCGGCATGACACCATGATCTCCATCATCTTGATCTCCATCAATGTGTCGCCATCGGGGTTGTCGCGCCCACCATGCTTCTACTACTATTGCTACCATTTAGCGATAAAGTAAAGTATTACATAGCGCTTAATGATTGACACGCATGTCATACAATAATTAAAGACAACCCTATGGCTCCTGCCGGTTTCCGTAGTCATCGACATGCAAGTCGTGATATTCTATACAACACATGATCATCTCATACATCACATATATCTCATCATGTAATTGGCCATATCACATCACAACATACCCTACAAAAACAAGTTAGACGTCCTCTAATTGTTGTTGCATGTTTTACGTGGATTCTATGGGTATCTAGCAAGAACAATTCTCACCTACGCATAAACCACAACGGTGATACATAAGTTGCTTTTCAACCTTCTCAAAGACCGCCTTTGTCGAATCCGATCCAACTAAAGTAGGAGAAACTGCCACCCGCCAGCCATCTTTTGCAACAAGTTGCAGTTGAGGAAACCGGTCTCTCGTAAGCATACGAGTAATGTTGGTCCGGGCCACTTCATCACACAATACCGCTGAACCAAAACACGACCAAGGGAGGAAGCAATCTAAGCATCAACGCCCACAAACTCTTTCTGTTCTACTCGATATCTCATCTACACATAGACCTAGCTCATGATGCCATTGTTGGGGAACATTGCATGGGAAACAAAAAATTTCCTACACGCACGCAAGATCTATCAATGGTGATGAGCATCTACGAGAGGGAGAGTGGATCTACATACCCTTGTAGATCGCTAAGCGGGAAGCGTTAAGAAACGCGGTTGGTGTAGTTGAACGTCTTCGCAATCCAAATCGCCGAGCATCCCGCGATCTCATCACGATCCGTCCCATGATCCAATCACGATCCATCCCACAAACTCATCATGATCCGTCTTGTGATCTCATCACGATCCGTTTCGCGATCTTGATTACGGTCCTTCCGATCTAGCGCCGAACGGACGACACCTCCGCGTTCAGCACACGTACAGCTTGATGACGATCTCTGCCTTCTTGATCCAGCAAGAGGGAGCGGAGAGGTAGACGAGTTCTCTGGCAGCATGATGGCGCCGCGGTGATGGTGGTGAAGCAATCCTGGCAGGGCTTCACCTCAGCACTGTAGAAAACCGATCTAGAGGAGAAACTATGCACTAGAGAATAGGGTAGCACGTGGCTGAAAAACTGGTGCAAAAATCCTAAAACCTCTAGTATATATAAGAGGAAGAGAGGAGGAGGCTTGTCCCAAGGGCCAAGTCACCTAGGCTTCAGCCGAACCAAGAGGAGAGGAGGATTCCTCCTCCAATCCTAGTAGGACCAGGACTGCTCCCTATTTTTGCCTTTTTGCCTTTTTCCACCTTTTTCTCTTTGCGATTTTCTTCCCAGCCGCATGGGCCTTGTGTGGACTTCCACCAGCCCACTAAGGGCTGGTATTTACTCTCCCACAGCCCATGTAGCCTCTTGGGTCGAAATACCCCTCCCGATGGTCTCCCGGTACATTACCGGCACTCCCGGTACACTACCGATGAGCCCGAAACTTTTTCGGCGACCAAAATAGGACTTCCTATATATCAATATTTACCTCCGGACCATTCCAGAGCTCCTCATGATGTTCGGGATCTCATCTGGGACTCCGAACAACCTTCGGTCACCACCATACATAATTCTATACTACCGAAATGTCACTGAACCTTAAGTGTGCAGACCCTGCGGGTTCAAGAACTATGTAGACATGACCGAGACACCTCTACGGTCAATAACCAATAGTGGGACCTAGATGCCCATATTGGTTCCTACATATTTTACGAAGATCTTTATCGGTCGAACCTCTATGTCAAGGATTCAGTTAATCCCGTATGATGTTCCCTTTGTTCTTCGGTATGTTACTTGCCCGAGATTCGATCGTCGGTATCTCCATACCTAGTTCAATCTCATTACCGGCAAGTCTCTTTACTCGTTCTGTAATACAAGATCCCATGACTAACACTTAGTCACATTGCTTGCAAGGCTTGTTGTGATGTTGTATTACCGAGTGGGCCTTGAGATACCTCTCCGTCACACGGAGTAACAAATCCCAATCTTGATCCATGTCAACCCAACAGACACCCTTGGAGATACATGTAGAGTACCTTTATAGTCACCTAGTTACGTTGCGATGTTTGATACACACAAGGCACTCCTTCGGCGTCAGTGAGTTGCATGATCTCATGGTCATAGGAACAAGTACTTGACATGCAGAAAACAGTAGCATTAAACTGACACGATCATATGCTACGTTTGTAGTTTGGGTCTTGTCCATCACATCATTCTCCTAATGATGTGATCCCGTTATCAAATGACATCACATGTCAATGGCTAGGAAACCTTGACCATGTTTGACCAACGAGCTAATTCACTAGAGGCATACTAGGGACAAAGTGTTGTCTATTTACCCACACATGTAATGTGTTTCCAATCAATACAATTATAGCATGGATAATAAACGATTATCATGAACAAGGAAATATAATAATAAACACTTTATTTATTGCCTCTAGGGCATATTTCCAACAGTTGACTCCGTCAACAAAGGTCACTTGGGGGCTTCCAACCCACCGGGTTTAGCTTACACACCCTCTTGATCGGCTCTCAAGCCAAACAGGCTTAAACCTGCACGTGAGACTGATGTTGCTCCTCTAGGTGACCCGCTGAACTCTTACCAGTTAATCTCGCCTGGAGACCCTGAGCCGGTTCAAAGAACTTAACAGACAATCTCGATAGAGACCCTTTACTAGTTAAGGTTAAAATGGCGGCTATTGTCACGTGAGGGACGGCTTACGGAAAGCAAGGATAAACTCTCCCATCTACTTCCGACTCTCCTCTATGTGGCCCGTTCGTACTCTTAGACAGTAAATCCTTAAGGACCTTGTACTGTTTAAGGTTAAAAGGATGGATTTATGTCACGTGAGAGACGGTTTTTGGGCTATCGGAGTACTCATGCCCTCCCGTGTCTCTTCTGGGACATCACACTTCCTTTCAGTTAATCTCACTTAGAGACCCTGAGCCGGTTCAAAGAACTTAACGGCCAATCTCGATAGAAACCCTGTATTCCTAAGGAGTTTTAAATGGCGAGTTAGCCCAGCAAAACTGGCACATGAGTTATTATGAAAAAGCAAGTTAGGAAGATACAACATCTTTGGGTTACGCTATTCTAAGCCGCCCTCCTAACAATGTGAAGATACATCTATTCTTGTAGGTCGGTTAAAACCACCAAGAGTTGGCAAAACATCCAATATAAGTTGGCAGCGCAAGGAAGATGTCATATGTTAAGCCGGACAGTTTAATATGTGCACGATGGCACGATACAGACAAAGATAAGGTTTACTATAAGCCCATTACAGACGCTCTCTATAGAGCTCAAAAGTGGTGATTCAAAGTTTTTTACACTGCTCTATGGCGGGTCACAAGGCCGGCTTATCCATGGCATTATCGAAGTCGTGAGTTCGACGGCGGGTTACCTTCCGGCGGGTCTTCGACCTCCATGATCTGGAGATTGTCCATGTCCCAGTTGCAGTTGGTTAAAGCCGCAAAGTTTCCCTCTTCAAAGAAGGGGGACAGGTCAAGATCAGAAGCAAAGAGGTGCTTACTGCGTGTAGGGATCAAGTCTTTGGCTTCAAAGGTTGGGCCGCGTATTCTCTTCTACTCAGCATTATAAGCCACCTGGTATGTTGACAAGTTCATTTCCTCTGCTAACACGGAAGCAGGGACTTTGGAAGCTTTCACACACCGTGCATAGTCAACCTCCATAAACTCCGAGCCATCATCCTTCTTGGAGGGAAACCCATCCATCATGTCTTCGGGATTCAACTCTCGAGCAAAAGCCAACGCCCAGCTTATGGCTGCGATGGCTCCCTGTTGGGCGGCTGATTTCTTAAACTCTTAGATCTTTTTTGGCAGGGTGGACAGCAGTTCTATGACCCCCTTCATAGTCAGAGGGATGTTATCCTTATAAAGTACCGCATTGATCGTGCAGACAACTCCGCAGTATAGCTGCTCTGTCAAAGTATAGATAGCTTTCAGAGGCAGCAAACTGTTAGAAGCAAGTTGACGGCTCCTTGGACCTGCATAAGCCGGATTTTTAGTCATAAGTCAGCAGTATAAGTATTCATACAAAACTTTTGGCTAAGTATTTAAATGCTTACCAAATATGGCGGCTAACATCTTCCTGATATGGCGCTTCAAGGATTGCAACTCATCTGACACAATCACGAGCTGCTGGTCAGCATCGTCTGCTCGTTGAGTCAGGGAGGCTTGTTCTGTTTCAGCAGACTCTTTGAAAGCAGCAAAGTTCGCTTTGATCTTGGTAAGTTCCTCGGTAAGGAGCCAACACTTTTCATCGGCCTCGCTTCGGGCGGCTTGCTGGGTGGCCAGATTGCTCTTTAAACCGGTCAATTCCGACCCGGCTTCGTTTAAAGCTTCGTGTCACATATCAAAATGCAGAATAAGTCGCCAGGATGGAATTCTATCAGATGATAAAGATTAAGATAGTATTATGCAAGTTTCAAGCATATTGCAAGCAATATGCTTGACACTTGGGGGCTAATGTCTATTTGATCTCCCAAGATTTACAAGGAAGCTCCAACTCAACTTTATCAAAATTGAGCCAGCGCTTGGGGGTTACAATTGGGTCTTCAAACTATCTACAATGAAAGCTCCGACTCAACTTTATCAAAATTGAGCCGGCACTTGGGGGCTACAATTGGATCTTCAAACTATCTACAATGAAAGCTCCGATTCAACTTTATCAAAATTGAGCCGGCCCTTGGGGGCTATGGATGATGCTTTGAGAAACCAAATCTGAATTAATAGTTGAGGCATACAGGATAAATTATTTCGACTTCTAGCAAGATTTGAAGACCCGGCTTACCATTAGCTAATATTAACCCGGCTCTTGGGGGCTACGTAAGGGTATAAGGAAAGGAGAGTGAGAGTACCTCATATTTCTTCTTCATCAGATTGACAAGCTTGAGCTCTAGGTCCCGACTTGTCGACAGGCGGTTTAGATAACCAGTGTGAAGCTCATCGACTGTTAGCTTCTCTAGTGCAAGGAGTTCAAATTCCAACTTCTTGGAGGTTTCAGTCATCTCAGTGTGCTTTGTTAATACACAAGGTTGAGGAGAGTGAAAGCCGGTGCCGGTAATTTGGACGTATTGAGTATTTGAATTGTCAACAGTCTTGGAAGGGCTTGGTGGCTTGGAATTGGCCCTCGGAGGACTCTCAGGAATCATATCGTCGGCCGCTGGCTCAGCAGAATGACGAGTTTCTCCAGGTGCCTCTTTGGAAGCCGCCGAGGGATCAACATGCGACACGGGAGAATCCGGCTTGGCAGGCTCCGGCTCTCGAGCTTTGTGGCCAGGGGTAGACCCGCTGGTCTTCCTTTGTTTTGCTTGGGCCCTGGAAACCATAGGAGGTCATGGTTCGAGCTTTATATGTAACACAAGTTTGAACATAGGCATAAAGACACAGAATCTGGGTTAATCTTCATAGGCGGCAGAGCAGTTCCGGTAGAGTTGCCGGACGAAGGGGTGATTCCTAAAAGCATTTAAGACAACATAAGACAGTGTCGAATTACAAAGACAAGGTTGATAAACAAAGTCAGGTTGAACAGATACCTCAGCCGGCCGCTTCCGTTGAGTTGGAGATAATCCGGCCATGAGATCGTTAGAGCCGGTGCTCCGGGTCTGGCATCGGGATATTTGTTGTTGCTTTTTCAAAAGAAAGTGGGGGTCTAAGTAAGCAAGAGGATGAGAAAGTGGGACTTTTCGGCTGACCCGCCGTATCTTCTGTCGTACAAGATGTTCTGAGTGGGATGAAATGTAAGTTACCTCAGGAACGTTGGCGTGGCTCGTTTTCGTTTCATCCTGTGAATAATTATTGTCAATAAGGTGCATGAAGAGACGACCACAAGAATCAAGCTCTACCTCTGAGTCGTCAGTTTCCGGCTGTTCTTCGGGCTGTTCTTGGGGTGCAGTTTTCTTCTCCCGACCGTCAGTTTTCTTCTCCCGACCGTCAGTTTTCTTCTTTGACTTCTTCGAAGGAGGAACGTACTTCTTTTTCCAGAAGCCGGAATTTGCCTGAAAATATAAGCCGGCAAAAGGTTGAGAGATTACAAAGTATAAGCTAATACAGAGATAAGGACATCGAGAGTCGCCGTTACATCTGGGGCCGGGTTTGGGGCACAGAAAGGTGCTAGCCCAATGGCACTACAAGCTCCTAAAGACTCATGGACAAGGCTCCTGATGGCAGCCACAATGTCATCCTCTGATAATGTTGTCTGGTTAAAGCAGAGGGGGTCATCAGACTGGCCTGTATATTCGCCCATGAGGCGGCTGCACCGGCTCAGGGGTATGACCCTCCAAGAAATCCAGTAGCGGATTAAATCCAAGCCCGTCAGTCCATTGTCCATAAGAGCTTTAATTTTTGCGTGAGCCGGAGCGTGCTTCGCCCGCTCAGTCGCTGATAGTTGGCCAGGAAGCTCAGTGGTTATCTTTAGCCGGGATGGACGATAACTCGACAAAGGATGCTCTCCTTCTGGGAAGGTGTCTTTGTAGTAAAACCAAGTCTTATTCTAGTCTTTAGGATGACTCGGCATCTGAACAGCCGGAAAAGTTATGTCCCATCGCCTCTAAATGGAAATCCCGCCAAGCTCTAAGCTTGGACCAGCCTTCACCTCCGTCTGACGGTTCGCATAAAAAAACTCACGAAATAGACCAATGGATGGCTCTTCTTGCAAGTAAACTTCACTGAGTACTTGGAAGTTGCACATGTTGGAGACGGAATTGGGAGTGAGGTCTTGAGGGCACAGTTTGAAGAAGTGAAGAAAGTCCCGGAAGAATTTTGAGCCAGGGGCTAAACCCGCGTTCGAGATGATCCGAAAATACAACTACTTCACCCTTCTGAGGAACGGGCTTTAGCTCATTACCCGGAACCCACCAATGGATGACGTCTTTGGCGGGTAAGGAACCCGCGTCTACAAAATCCATCAGGAACTCCTCTGTGATAGCAGAGCCGACCCAATTGCATGAATTGGATGCGCGAGACATGGTGGCGACTTAAAACTATGCAAAGTAATAATTTTTGGCGAGTCGGAAGGTGACAAACAGAATAAGGGCGGTTAAAAAGTTGAAGTGCCATAAAGTTAAGTCGGCAGAGCAGTTTTGATGAGAGTCGGAAGTTCACTAGCGAGTCAAGTTTGCAAAACAACGAGGCAAAATCTTACTAAGTGTGGAAAACAAGTTTCACAGACTACTTATGTAATTATGGATCTACAAAATAGAGGAAAACTGGGTTTATTCTAGACCTAGCGACGAACAGTCGGACCAGTGACATTTTGAAGACAGTGAACAGAGCAACTACAGATCTGCGTGGTGCTATTATTGACTTCCTATGGTCTACCGTGATGGAGCAGAGGACGATATCGTGTTCGATGATGTGTATCCTTTCTGCCATTGCGGAGAAGTCCATGCTCTAACGGCGGAGAACTCCATGAAAACCCTACCGAGAACTACGGATCTAGGGGAGAAGAAGAACTCACCGGAGATGGCGCAACGGGCGAGGGCAGAGCTCTGGTACGAACAGGTTGATGCAGCGGCCTGCAGCGACGATAGCGTGGAAGCTTCGCCGGAGCGGAAGGGTGATAGGGCGACAACGTCGGGAGGAGGAAGAAGAGGCGCGAGCAGAGAAAGGAAGTGAAACTTCCCTCTGTGGTCCTATTAAATAGGCAAAAGGTGGAAATGGGCGCGAGAATCCAGGCGACGGAGGTTAATTGACCGAGACGGACGCCTCAATTTTCGGGATATCAGTTTAAGAGCAGAAAGATCCGTTGCGGTCGTCAGGGAATCTTTTTTTATGTCGCTGGCATGACGTCACAACGGGTTACTTTGTCTTACTTTCAGATGGCAATGAGCAAGACTCGCCACCAAGTGAGACGGAAGATTGAGAAAGACTCGCCGCCAAGTGAGACGGAAGATTGAAATGAGCAAGCTCAAATCAACTTGGGGCCTAATGTTGGGGATATAACCCCGTGGTGAGACCCGCCCAGGCGGGGCCGGGTCACACCTGGCGGCTCATGGGCCAGACCAAGGACGGGCTTGGAGACTCAAGCCTTGGCGTTCGGCGGCTCACCGAGATGGGCAAATATGGGGCCCATGCAACGAAGTCACGAAGACCCGGGCGGATAGGCCGCCCGGAGATGGCTTGCTCAAGAAGGCGAGATAGCATAGAGATAGACTCGGACACGTTGTGAGAGTCGGCATATGACTTGTGTAACCCGTGGTCTTGACCTCCTATATAAGGGCAAGACCCGGGGCGACTTAGAAGGAAACCAACTAATCGAGTTCTAGGTCAAGCGATTCCGCTACCTTGTAATCGATACTCCAATCAATACAACACAAGCAGGACGTAGGCTATTACCTCTACTTGAGGAACCGAACCTGGGTAAACTCTTGTCCTTCGTCCCAACCAACCCCTTTGAGTCCATAACCTTAGCGATGGTCTCGAAACTAAGTCCTCGGACATCCGCTGTGATAAAACCACGACACCGTGCGACCATCTCCCACCGGTTGCACCCAATAACCATAAGCTTCGTGGCTTCCGCATGGCTGAGTAACGACCACGTACGGATCCAATATGTTGCTCTGAAGATTACCTGCAAAAAGTTATTAAAATTCTTGCCATTAAATATCATATCATTTCTGGTATTCCAAATAGCCCATAATAAGGCACAACTCCTAATCCGAATAAGATTCGCTATAGCAACGTCTACTCCATTGAGCCACGTCCCAAATAAATATGTAATACATGTTGGCGGATTGACATTAAAAGCTATCTGAATCGTTCGCCATAGCATTTTTGCAAGTGGGCAATCAAGAAAGAGGTGTCTTATTGTTTCATTTTGATCACAATAGCAACAATTGGGCCTTCCTATCCATCTCCGTTTTGTCAAGTTATCTTTGGTTAAAATCACTCCCTTGTGAACAAACCACATGAAGATTTTAATCCTGAGAGGTACTTTGATTTTCTAGATATGCAAAGAACTCGAGATTGGTCCAAGATTAATCATAACCGTGTACATGGACTTCACCGAGAATATATCATTCGAAGTTAAAGTCCAACGTACACTATCTGTCTGGTCTGACAACTGAACATTCATCAGCCTCCTAAGCAGATGTAACCATGAGTTCCAGCGTGTTCCCACCAGAGCTCGCCGGAATTGCATATTCAAGGGGACCGTTTGTAATATAGTTGCCACATATTCATCCTTCTAGTGTGCGATATTATATAGGGCAGGATATTGGCGTGCTAATGGAGTATCTCCTAGCCAGGTGTCTTCCCAAAATCTTGTAGTAGTCCCATCCCCAACAACAAATTTCACCTTTTGAAAAAAAATTACCTTCACCTTCATGAACCCTTTCCAGAAAGGTGAATCATTTGGTCTAACTGTAACCTGGGCCAATGTTTTGGATTGTAGGTACTTATTCTTCAGTATTTGTACCCACATCCCTTCGGTTTCCGTAGACAACCTGTAAAGCCATTTGCTTAGCAGGCATCTGTTCTTCACTTCTAGATTTTCAATGCCAAGCCCTCCTTGGTCTTTGGGTCTGCATCTAATATCCCACCGTGCCAACCTGTATTTCTTCTTAGCCTCATCACTTTGCCAGAAGAAACGAGAACGACAAAAGTCTAATCTCTTTTGCACCCCTACTGGTATTTCAAAGAAAGACAATAAGAACATGGGCAGACTTGTTAAAACTGAGTTTATTAACACTAGCCTCCCTCCGTAAGACATTAGCTTGCCCTTCCAGCAACTCAATCTTTTTTCAAATTGTTTCTCAATACATTTCCATTCCTTATTCGTCAAACATCTATGATGAATAGGAATCCCAAGGTAACTAAATGGAAGTGATCCCATTCCACATCCAAATAGCTGCCTATAAGCGTCCTGTTCCTCCTTCGCCTTCCCAAAATAGAACAATTCTCTTTTATGAAAGTTAATCTTTAGTCCAGATAGTTGCTCAAATAGACATAAAACTAACTTCATGTTTCTTGCCTTAGCCATATCATGTTCCATGAATAGAACTGTATCATCAGCGTATTGTAGTATGGACACCCCACCCTCAACCAGATGAGGAACAAGTCCACCTACTTGTCCTTTGTCTTTAGTCCTCCCAATAAGTATTGCCAACATATCTGCTACAATGTTGAACAACACCGGAGACATAGTCTCCCTGTCTGAGGCCCTTGTGTGTTTGAAAGAAATGATCAATGTCATTGTTGACTTTAACCCCCACACTTCCTTTCTGAATGAAAGCGTCCACCTGGTCCCTCCAGGATTCGTTGAACCCCTTCATTCGCAGGGCCTGCTGAAGAAATGGCCATTTGACTTTATCGTACGCTTTCTCGAAATCCACCTTAAAGATAACCCCATCAAGTTTCTTTGTATGAATTTCGTGCAACGTTTCATGTAAAACCACAACCCCCTCTAGGATGTGTTTCATAGGCATGAACGTTGACTGCGTTGGTTGAACTACAGAATGAGCAATCTGTGTCAACCTATTTGTGGCCACCTTAGTGACAATCTTGAAACTAACATTGAGTAAGCAAATTGGTCTAAACTGCTCAATACGAACAGCTTCCACCTTCTTTGGCAGCAATGTTATTGTTCCAAAATTGAGGTGGAAGAGCTGTTTCCGACCATTAAATAAATCATGGAACATAGGCAAAAGATCACCCTTGATTATGTGCCAGCATTTTTTGTAAAACTCTGCTGGGAATCCATCTGGGCCCGGTGCTTTGTTTTGTTTCATTTGTGCTATTGCATCAAACACATATTTCTTAGTAAAAGGAGCAGATAATATCTCATTCTCATCAGAATTTAGCTACAGTATATCATGTGTTGTGCTCTCATCCAAAGAGACAAAATTCTTTTCGGGTTCACCAAATAATCTCCTATAGTACTCAGTGATGTACAATTTCAGGTTCTCATGTCCTACAATTGTACCCTCATCTTGCTCCAGTTGAATTATTTTCTTCTTCCTATGTTTGCCATTTGCAATCAGATGAAAGAATTGTGTGTTATCATCTCCATGGACTACCTTCGTCACCTTAGCTCGAAGTGCCCATTTCATTTCTTCCTCTCTCAGAAGACTTTGCAGTTTTTTTTCATCCTCAACCTTGCTCTTCCGATCCGCCATGTTAAGAAGAGAGGATTCTGCCTTCACACCTAATTCAGCGATCAGCCGAATAAGTCTATCTCTCTCTACTTTGTACACTCCGCTTTGATTCTTGGCCCATCCTCTCAAGAACTGGCGCAAGTGTCAGGTTTTGTTATGCCATCTTTCCATGTTTGAAGAGCCACCAGATTCCTTAGCCCATTTGTTGGCTATGATGTCCATGAAACATTCTCTCTCAAACCAACTTAATTCAAAAGAGAACGAATTTCTATTACCCTCATGATTCGGTTCCCCTGAATCAACCATGAGTGGTGTGTGATCTGAAATGGCTCTCTGAAGGGCATGTACTGAAACCAATGGGTATTTCTATTCCCATTCTACACTGGTTAGTACCCGGTCCAACTTCTCGTATGCTGGTACCGGTTAAGAATTTTCCCAGGTGAATTGTCTACCAGTGAGGTCAATCTCCCTCAAATCGAGACTTTCAATAACAATGTTAAACATAAGTGACCATCTTCCGTCGATGTTGTCATTGCTTTTTTCCTCCTGTCTCCTAATGATATTAAAGTCTCCCCCAACCATAATAGGGAGTCTTTCGTCTCCACATATTCTCACTAAATCAGCAAGAAACTCGGATTTCAGCTCAGGTTGTGCCACCCCATATACAGCCACCAAAGCCCACCTGAATCCATCAACTTTCGACCTCACCTGAAATTTGATGGAGAATTCACCGTATACCACACTCAACACATCTAAAGTTTTGCATTTTACCCCAAGTAAGATTCCACCGGATCTACCCCTTGGGGGTAAGCAATGCTAATCAAAATCAACTCCTCCAGATAAGTTGTTAAGGAACTGGGGTGTAAAGTTATCTCTACCCGCCTCTTGTAATGCCATGAAATCAAGTTTATGTTCTAACGATGTATCTCGAAGGAATCTCCTTTTAGCCAAGTCTGCTAGACCTCTACTATTCCAAAAGATTCCTTTCATATTTCATCATGGATTTTTTTTTCTTTTGCTTGACTCGCGCACTTCTCTGTACCGCTGACACATGATATACCTTCCTTTTCCAAGGTCTCTTAGGTTTATCCTGTATATCTCGTGTATCATTTTGTGAAGATGATTCATGTGAATGACATCCAGCACCCAGAGAGGCCATATACCCCTCTGAGCCCATGTCATCCACATCCTCTTCCTCTTCCTCTATGTGTAATAAATGAACACATAAATTTTGTAAGTGTGTGCCTCCCAAAATATTTATATCCGCCTCATTCATTGGTTTTACCGCAGCTATGTTTTGGATAATCTCAATGGCTCTATCCGTTTCTAAGTCTAAAATGTCATTAATGGACTTAGCAATTTGTTTGTCACTACCACCCAGAGAGATACCTATGTCGCTAGCATTTTGTAAAATTTCCGAATCAGAAAAATGAGGATCAAACAACTAGTATGAACAGACATACCTGTAGCTATCTCGATGTCTCGAAGCTTGGCGGCCCTCATAGCATCTGGCATCAGCATCTGGCTGCCCCTGGATGCGTTGACTGAAGCGTCGATCTACAGATTTAGGGTCTGGAATCCCTCCAAAGGAAATCACATCCTCCACAGAAATCGTTGACTGGTTGTGGCCTCCTACCTTAGCCCCAACAACAAAAGTGCAAGCTCCAGGTGACAAAGTCTCATCCGATCGAACAGGCACATCCCGAGCTACGAACGCTTCTGAGTGCAGCTGCTGCGTCGCCACGATCCGCCGACCGTTAGGAGAACAAGAAGATGTCGAACGAGCCACATGCTCGTGATCTCGAGAGAAGGATCGAACTGGAGATGATGGGCGCGATATATGTGGTCGGGCCTCCTGCCCGGTCATCATGTGGTCAGTCACCTCGGCTTGAGGGCTACCAGGCTCCGGCTGAGATGGAGAGACACTCCAAGGGCTGTCTCCCAAATAGGAGATGATCGACATGTTCCACCACCCGCCGCGACTCTCCCATCAAGTTGTCTCTGCTGCCGAACCATATGCAATTCAGCCGCCTGAGAGCTGTGCTCATGAACCAACCATCCATCAGCAATCGGAGTGTCATCAGACTCACTCTCCACCCAGTCTCCCCACAAGCGACTGGGTGCAGACACCGCCTTGAACGACCCGAAGCGTAAAGACTCCATGGGTGTCGAGGGTGGTGCGTTTTCCTTGTGACCCGTCTTATATGAAGTTGTAGAAGATGAGGGAGGTTGTCCCTTATGAGTGGATCCGTCAGCACTCTCATCGGGGTTTGCATCCCCCTGATTCCCACTCCCATCACCACCATCCATCATATCAACATCATCATTGAGAGTATCTCATTGAATTTCCTCTTCTATGTGTACGTCCAGGTCGTAGTGCAAAGCATCATAGAACCAAGGTACATAATCGGGCACGTACTCAATGTCAAGCACACTCACAAGCAGTCTGGCAATCCCATGCTTACGTGAGAAAGGCATATCAATTTTTGTTCGTCTTGCCCACCAAAGAGCCCAAGCTCCAGACAATAAGAAAGTCATTTAGAAGTACCTCTGGAATGCCCGAAAACCTAATCTACACCTTCTGTAAGGGTGATCCAGTCGACTCTGGTTTCTTACATTCCTCAAATTCAAGCATGCATTTGCTGCCACTTACTTTGCTTACCCCAAAAGTCAATAAGCGCTGAAGGTCCTCTTTTCGAGGGAACTCAACTCGATATACCTGCTCTTCCACTCTAACCGGAGACCAGTTGTATGACTCAGACACAAGTCTCCTCAGTTGTTGAGATATTTGCTCCTCCGTGAGCGTGCCATTTGTTACCTTGACCAAGCCCGTCCTCGAGCTCTCCAAGCGAGGAGACATGTTAACGGACGCAGATACTGGAGTTTCGAAGAACATAAGATTACCCTGGCAAAGTCCGTATAAGTTAAGCACCGGCTTAGGTGCCTTCAGCAGAGGGCAATCAACATCATTATGTCCGGGTTTCAGACAAATATCGCACAACTCGGTTGTGCAATCCATCACAAAGTGTCCAAGAACCCCACATCTGTAACACGTCAGTTTTTCCTTCTTATGAGCTGCTTTATTTGCCCGCACAACATCAGATTTGTCACTGCCCTTATCGCTCTCTTTATCTCTGTCATTGGAAGCTGTGACAGCCGGTGGTATCTCGACCGCCGCTAACGCCTTAATTGCCAAAGTCGCCACCTCTGGAAGAGCTCCCGACGGCCATGTTTTGCTGCCCGAGTTAGCAGCCTCCCCATTGCCCGTCTCAGGTAGTTCAGCCACCTTTTCAGCATACGTAGGATGACGTGGTGGAAACTTCTGACCGCCTCCTCGTCCACCACCTCCACGGCCCTTGTATGAACCTGCAAACCTCGCTCCCTCGACGAAGTTGCCTGTCGGTGGTTGGAAATTTTGCTGCCACTTATTTGGACTGAAGCCCCTGCCGCCTCCATCATACCATGATCCACGTCCCGCGGTCTGTCCATCATCAGTCCATTGATTCCATGTCGGCCACTTACCACGATAAGATCCGTCACCTACAGCACGACCAGCCCCAGCAAAGCGACCGACCGGACCATCTCCACGGCCTATCTCGAGTCCTCCGCGACCGGAGTTCAGACTATCGCCATGACCAGCGTTGGGGTCGTCTCCACGGGCAGCCCCAAAGCCTCCGCGCCCCTTGGCATCACCTCGCCCACCGGCGGCGTCGCGGCCAGGCCTGTTGACGCCAGCCATTGCTGCGCTGCGATCATGCTCTCCCTCCCCCCGACCTGCCATGAGCGCAGATTGAGGTTCAGACTTAGGCGGAACCTGTGCCGCCTGTCCGAGACGAATAGGGAAGCCTACGAAGCCCCGTCTTCGAACCCTATGATCGGAGCCATAGGTTTTTTTTGTTTCGTCGACACTAGCGCACGTCTGCACCTGTAGTCGATCGATGTCAGTTTCGTGGTCCGGTCGATGTTCCGCTGCGTGTCTCTGGGCCGTATACCCAGACGACACCAGCCCAAACTCGTCCTTGTTAGGCCTAGTCAGGCCCAAAATCATATTCAAACGAACCTGCCTGGTCTGACCAACCGAAATTACCGGATCGGATGCCGGCGGTTGCAACGGCGGCTTCACTGCCACCGGCCGGACTTTCTTCCGGCGAGCTGGCACTACCTTCCAAGTTTTGATGAAATTTGAGAGAGTAAGAGCCAGTAGACATACCTTTGACAGTGGTCCTTTCCACAGCTTCACTGCATTCGGCGCCGTTCTCCGATGAACTACCCGCCGTACGACCTCCACCTTGGCTGCACCATCGAGACCCGCCCAAGCAGCATCCGTCGCCGGCAAAATCTCCTCTAAATTCTGCGCGACCTGATCCTCCGATAGGCCCTCTCGTAGAGATTTACAAACAATGTCAGATGGTGTAGGCGAATGATCTCCGCCCTCGCCGACAAGCAGCCGGTCCTCGTCATCGTCGGATTCATCTGAGTCAGACCCGGCAATCGCCCAAAATCTGCTGCCGCGACGGAGTGGATCTGCTAGAGCCTCAGCCGCCTCTCCCGATGGGGATCGACATACATCGCGGTCGCTGCCGCAGTCACCGCCGCGGTCCTGTCCGCCCATCGCACTGACGCCGCGGTCACCGCCGCGGTCCTGTCCGCCCATCGCCCATTCACAGAAAAGTTGGAACATCTTATATTTGCGAATGGAGGAAGCAGTTATTTGAGGCAGGTCGAAAAAGTAATAGCCAAGGCGTAGCAAAAACGATAAAAAAAACTGACACCGTCTAAGAAACAAACGAACAAAACTTCTGCATGAGAAATGGATCGAATTTGCACTACAAGTTTTTGATCAACGGGTCGTTATTTTTGAGAAACAGCAGGAGAGCTGCTGTGATTCCATTATAGAAGAAGGCCGACGGCCAACTACAAAACGAACAGGGCAAACAAAAACAGCAAACCAAAGAAGAAAGGGAAGACAATCCCAGCTCACTATCGCACCACTACTACCAACAAATAAGGAGATCTTCCAAGTACATGCACGAGTGTAGCTAGCTAGCCAACTACCAGGAAGGCGAAAGATACCCTAAAACAAAGGAATAAAGGGTAGACCGAGACCTCTTCACTTTCTCGAACTCGATCAGCCGGACGGGACAAAAAGAGGAAATCAAAAAGCTCATGTTCTAGCGTGTTCACTTCTAGATCGAATAAGTCATTTTTTACCATGACCAAACGACATTCAAACGGCGTAAGTGTTCCGGCGTTGTCCCAGTCTCCTAGATGTACGTACATGGATGATACATGTGTGACATTTCGACGCCGCAAGTTTTCCAAGCTCCGACGTTGTGTCCCGGATCGAAAATTCGCAGGGGCACTAAGTGCAGGGGCATTCATCTGCTAAGGCTTGCGGTCCGCTAGATTTGCCTTCGTGATATGTGAAGTTGTTAAATCCCGCATCAGGAGACCGTAAAAATGAAAATCCATCAAAAAGCTTAAAGTTTCAACGATGAAACTTACCTTTTTTGCATATAAAAAATGCCCAGTTTCAACAAGTTCCTAAGATATAATTTAAGCTATTTTTTCCGTCGGTCGTAGACACAAAATAATTGGCTTTTGTCAGTCGAGCATACTAAGTTTCAAACATTGAAACTTAACGTTTTTTCAAAAGTCGCTAAAATACATTTCAAATGGATGTTATTTAAAAGCGCTGGTCGTGAGAAACACAGATATGAAAACAGAACTCATTTTAAATTTTCCGCTTAAAAGAAAATTGAAAGCCCAAATAGAAAGTTGGCACCAGAGGGATCTGAATGCCCCCGCACTTACGTGCCGTAAATGCTCGTCATGTCCCGAATGTGTGCATTCATGGATCAATATTTACAAAAGTTCAAGACTCTCAATAACTTTTCTTTTTTCACTGCTTAAAATTTCAAACATCATGGTGCTAGCTGGAACACACCCCTTTCTTGGGGCTAGGTGAGTTAGCCACTACAAAAATCGCTATCTTTTTTGGCCGGAAATTCTCGGAAACACAACGAAGAAGATCCGCTGACTTGGATCAATCTAGTGCAAAGGGACGTAATACGCCCTGCGCCATCCGATGTCAGGAAAATGCAACGAGCCTTTGTGGCTCACATTGCCACCAAACTTTGAGTGAGTGTGCGTGTATGTAGGCATTTGTGTTTGTATTGTGTTCCAAAAAAGATTGCCACCAAAACTACCAGCTCATGCGGCCCAGATCGATGCAAGTAAGGGAAGCCTGGGGGGAAGCGTGAGGCTTGGAAAAGGTGCAAGGAGTACAAAAATGACACCATAGTTGATCGGAAAAACAGTTCAAAGAAAATTTGATCGGAACGAGATCAGCTGAGCTTGGCGAAAACTGAGCTCTGCTCGTCAATCTAACGTAAGTGTTCATTGTCCTTCTTTTTCTTGACGTCTAACACATGAATGAAAAACACTGAAAATCAAACTTCCACCATGAGATTACTTCGAAATTTGATCAAATTTCCCTTTTCTTATGGAATAAGCAAGTTGCTGAACTTGATGAGATATCACTTTCTCTCATGGAAGAAGCAACTAGCAACTGAGATGGAAAAGGAGGCAACCACAACGCGTCATGATTCTATTTCCAACGCGTCATGATTTGGCTTTGTCACGAGATTCCACTTGTTTGACTTGATTTTTTTTCTTACCTCCAAGTATGGGTACTCTTTGCTTGTTTATTTCCAGAATTCCTTTTGCAACACTTAAAGTCATATTTTCTCTGCACGTGTATAAGTCCCATGCTCATGTTATTTTTAAAATTGTAGAGATGTATCGCCTGATTGGTACCTTACGTTGGCATGGAATTTGGAAATTCAGATGAGCCTTGGGCATTTTGGCTTAGCTACGATTGACGCAAAGGCATTGAGGTTAAGAAAAGGTATACAAACAAAGGGCCATGTGATGGCAAGGTTACATCATGTAGCTTTGTTTGTGCAAATGAGGGTCATCGATCACAAGACCAAAGGGGGGATTTGACAAAGTGTCCTCGGGCTGAAACTAGAACCGATTGCCTAGTCTACATGAGTCTTAAAATGGACTGAACGAAGGAAAATCTTAAAGTTTCTGAGCTCATTTTGGAACACGGTCACACACTACACTTGCCAAAAATGGAGCAACCAACTTTCCAAGATGCCTCGTGTTAGTAGACTTGATAATCGGTTTTTCCTTTATGAGAAAACACACTTGACATCCTTGGTAAGAAAATTGAAGACAAAATCAATGCATGTACAAGCACCTTTGGGTATCCATGTACAATACAGACAAATGATAGCCCACGTGGTGGAGATCATGCCCAGAGCAACGGTTAGCTCTGTACTATTTGAACTTTTTGGTAACTTGTTATCAAATGCGAAAATTATGTATAGATCACAGGACTGAGTGAGTGTGTGTGTGTGTGTGTGTGTGAGAGAGAGAGAGAGAGAGAATTGCATTTTTTGAGTTCTCTTGATCGTTAAAACATTTGGTTTTATCTTTTGCTCATTTCGTGACTTGAATGCCATGTTTGATCATACGCTTAATGGTTGATGTAACTATGTCATTTCATTTCTATCTATCGTGATCATTCACTTCTATGATTAGTGATGTGTGCATTGCATTTTACTGAAATCTTTTATGCGCTCCACCAAGATGTATGTGACATGTAAGAGTGACCCATGATCCTGACGAATTGTACATTTGCATTCAAACACAAATTTAAAATAATGCACAAATTTAGGGGGAGGGGACTGTTGTTTATCACATACTTCTCAAAGCGACGATACTATGCATTGATTATATCTTTTGTTGAAGCTTTGATCTATATGTCGTCATCAATTACCAAAAAAAAGAAGTTGAAAGAACAACTTCTTCCTAGGTGGTTTTGTTAATTAACAACAATATATAGTTCATTAAAATAATCAACCTATCAAGTATATTTCAAGAAAGTTCAATGGATGGTTTGGCTAAGATTGTGAGATGGATCCCCTAGATGCAATGAACACAAGTTGGCAAGATCTTCAAAACTCTACATTTTCTTTTATGTGAGAAATCACAATTAAATCCATAGGAAAATCCAATACTATTAAAAGGGGGTTAGGTACTGATATTGATTTGGTTGCTGAAGTGCTTAGAGATTTGTCACCAAAAGTCTCAACCAAACTCTCACAAAATATTCTGTTCAAAACCCAAACAGCCAAAATCGGTGCCACCAACTTTCCCATATCGGCACCACTGAGTTTGCCAAGACAGAACCCAAAGCCAAAACCCTATCACCTCGGTACCATCGAGATTTTGTTTGGTACATCCAAAAAGTGGTTGCCACCTCTCTATGATCAAAGTGTTTAACTTCAGAATTCCCAAGTTTTTCATTTTGGTGCCACCGAGATTTGGATCTGCCCTAGGTTAACCGAATCGGTCTCAATGAGTTATTCCTATCGGTCTCACCGAAAAGCCAAAAGTTACAGCCTTTTGCACTAGTCGGTGTAACCGAGTTTTCTACCTCGGTTCCACCGAGTTGGGCAATAATGTTGTAACGGTTGGATTTTTGGAGAAGGCTATTTATACCCACTCCACCCGCTCTCATTCGTAGAGAGAGCACTTAGAAGAAGCCAACACTTCCACCATTCATTTTTTGAGAGAGAACCAGCTACTGATGTGTTGAGATCAAGATCTTCCACTTCAACCATATGAATCTTGATTTCTAGCCTCCTCAAGTTACTTTCCACCTAATCACCTTCTTCCACCAAGCCAAATCATGTGAGAGGGTGATTGAATGTTTAGAAGACTATCTTTTGAATCACAAGAGCAAGTAATTCGTCATATGTACACTATCTATTACCTTTTGGAGAGTGGTGTCTTCTAGATTGGTTAGGTGTCACTTGGAAGCTTCCGGATTGTGTGGAGTTGAACCAAGAAGTTTGTAAGGGCAAGAATATCGCCTACTTCGTGAAGATCTACCCCGAGTGAGAGGCTAGTCCTTCGTAGATGTAAGCAATGGTGGAATATGCAGGGTTACTTCTTCGTGGACCCTTCATGGGTGGAGCCCTCCGTGGACTCGCGCAATCGTTACCCTCCGTGGGTTGAAGCCTCCATCGACGTGGACATACGATAGCACCACCTAACAGAACCACGGGAAAAATCTGTGTGTCCCCATTGTGTTTGATCTTCCTATTCCTACCTTTACTTACACTTGCATGTATTTACTTTGCGATGCTATACCCGTAGATTTGCATGTATAGGGTGTGCTAGACTTGCTAGAACTGATAAAACTTGCCAACCTATAAAATTGGAAAAAGTTAGTTTTTAATTTGATCAAGTAGTCTAATCACCTCCCACTAGACATACTTTGGATCCTATAGAGACGCAGTTCCATCACGCCCAAGCCATGGAGGAGGCGGTGCAGTTCGAGGAGGAGCAAATGCCCATCCTTGACTTGATCCTATTCAAGTAGAAGGTGGCGGCGTACTGTCGTCGTATCCACCTCGCTAACGTGAGGTGGGAGCGGTTCTTCATGGATCCGATCATGACAATGACGAGGAAGAGAATTCGTGGTTGCGGCCTGACCCCAATGACCACAAGGCGGTCCGTATGGCACATGCATCATCTACATCCCAACAACGGGCAGAAGTAGGATAGTTTTCATTTGAATGTAGCTCATTTTATCTGTGCATGATGAACTACATATGATGAATTTTACATTGCATGGATTCGTATGAGTAGTGGTTGTGGTTGCAGAGCTGGACAAGTGAGAAGTAACCTACTCGTGTGTAGACCATGGTTTAAAATAGCGGATAGTGGGCTGGTAGCGGATTGGGTTCCGCGTAGCTGAATGCAGATAGCGGGCGATATTACGGGCGCTATGTCCATGTAGCGGGTTCATAAATACACCAGATTCTTGTTTATATCACTAGAAAATGAAAAAAAAGTATTGACATTTAATTTGAGTGATAGCGGTCGCTATTGCGCTAGCGCTATTGCGAACGCAACAGCGGATGATATCTTCGATATTTCAAACTATGGTGTAGCCGCGTCCGCGAACACAGTGGGTGTGCTCTTAGTACTGTAGCACTGTCCTAGTACTCCTAATTGTATGCCTGCTTTGATTTGATTGATTCAGTATGTTCATACTCAAACATGATACTACCTGTCGATCGCTCCTTCATTTGGTAATATACACATCGAACGTTGGACGCAAATTCAACCGATCACTTAATTATGTATGTCCGTGTCAAAACTCTGCCCCCGTGTTTTGCTTGTGTTAATGCTGCGGTGCAAGCACCATTAATTCAGACGTGCAAGTGTATGGTCGATCTGGACTCTAAAGATGGAACTGTACGGCAGATAGATGCGACCAACTAATTAACCGGGAGTTGGGAATACACGGTGAGCAAGCGGCTACGATCTAGCATCTTGAAACCTAAAAACCAGCGGAGTGCAACGTATATTTCTTGATTGATCGAGACGCGTGGACACGCATTCGCCACTAGCTAGCAGAGTACAGTAACAAAAATTCATTTTGTTCCTAATTATAAGATGTTTTGAATATTTTATTATAAACTAGATACACACTAAAATAAATAAATCTACATACTAAAACATGTCAAACTATATTTAAGAGTAAAGGTAAAACATCTAATATTTCGGAGCAGAGGGAGTATACTATCTTACTAGAAGAATTGGACGCGTTTTGCTGCGTCATTGATGTTGTTGGATTTTCATAATTTATTTACTCTTTCTCTAAATATAAGGTGTATTAGTTTTTAGAAAAGTCAAACTTCTTCAAGTTTGACAAAGTTTGTAGAAAAGTATACCAATATTCATAATATCAAATCTGTATCACTAGAATCATCGCGAAATAAAATTTTATATTTATTTATTTAATATTGTGCATATCGATATTTCTAGCTCTGGACTTGGACAAACTTAACAAAATTTGTCTTTTTAAAAAGTACACCATATATTTGAGAAATGAGGAGGGATTTGGTTGGCGCACGGGAGATAATTGAGTGTTTTTTAGATGTTTTGGTGGGGACTTTCGCAGTATGATTTCGTGTTATCAATTAATCAAATCAACCCATACTTACTTGGAAAAAAATTCGACGTTGGTTGCTGCGTACTTTTTTTGTGTCACAACATCACATGTTGGCATTTTTTTTCTCTAGATGGTGGGAGGGTGCACAAGATTATTATGTTTTTATAGGCTGGTTGCTGCTGATTAATTAGAAGAAAATATCGACTTATTCAAAATCATGAAGCAAATCCAAAATTCAATTTCTTAATTCAATCAAAAAGATTTAAAATTAAGGAGTATGGTGAAATTAAATAATTAAATGGAGGAGCCCCTTGAAAAATTGTTGGCCTGGTTAAAATTGGATGACTTGGTTCCAAATTATTGAAGACATCACTCCATAAAAATTAAGGAGCATAGTGTTATAATTAAATCAGTATCATTAGATTTATCGCGAAATGAATATTCATATTCTATATATTTTGTATTATGCATGTTGATGTTTTTGGCTATGGACTCGGTCAAAGTTAATGCCATTGATTAGAAAAATGTTGACTTGGTAAAAATCATGAGGCGAATCCAAAATTGAATACAGAATATGAACCACATATCCAGATATATAATAATCATAATCAAAGGAAAGGAAAAAATAGATAAATTTGAAAGAATATTCGCTCCCTAAATATAGGGATTTGCGTAACTCATGAAACTTTCCATGTCAGCATGTCCATCCACTTAATTTATGATATTGCCGGTAGTCTTCTTGATGAGGTCCCAGGCACTCCTCACATGCCTCTCCTCTTGCAGTGATGACCCAACGGCGAACCGGAGCACCAACCTGTCACCAATCACTGTGTGTGCAAGATAAGCCTTTCCAGTCTTGTTTAGATTATCCATTAGCAGACGGTTGGCTTCATCGGCATCCCCCTCAGTCATGCCTTCACTTGCCTTGATCCTAAAGCACACCAAAGCAAAGTTCCTCGGTACGACCACCTCGAACCTCTCGTCGGCACGAACGAAATCTTCAAACATCTTCGCCATGGCCACATCACTGCGGATGTGCTCTTGGAGCTTTGCGATACCATAGGTGCGCATGACCATCCAAAGCTTGAGCCCACGGAAGCGTCGGCCGACGCCGACTTGCATGTCCTTAAGATCAGTGACCTCGCCAGACTCGGTAGCATCATTCTTGAGGTACTCCGGGTTGGTCTCTAATGAGTCGCTTAATCGATGAGCATCACGGACGTAGAGACAAGTGCAATCGAGGCATGTGAGAAGCCATTTGTGCGGGCTCATACTAATGGAGTCCACACGCTCAACGCCGTCAAGATGGTGGCGAAACTCCGGGCAGATACAAGCGCTGCCAGCATAAGCAGCATCGACGTGGACCCATGCATTGAACATGGCGGCAACGTCGGCGACGGCGCCCACCGGGTCGACGGCATTGGAAGACGTGGTGCCCACCGTGGCACAAACATATGTAGGCACGAGACCTGCGTTGGCATCAGCTTGCATTACCTCGAGAAGCTTGGTCGGGTCGAGCCCGTAGTTAGTTTCTGGCCCTGTGGGGATGGAGCGGATGTTGGCAGGGTCAAAGCCTGCGAGGCGACACGCCTTGAAGAACGTGGAGTGGGTTTGGTCGGCAGCATACACAACCAAGCGTGGTATGTCGGACACACCGACGGTGCCGCACCGACGCAGCGCTGCGTCACGGGCGGCGACTAGTGTGACGAGCATTGCCTCGCTCGTTGTGCCGAGGATAACGCCACCACCGGTGCCACGATCAGTGCTGGTGCGGTTCATGAAGGTGGTGGGTAGACGCAGGAGCTGTGCAAGCCAGTCGAGAGCGAGAACCTCCATCTCGGTGGCTGCAGGCGAGGCCTGCCATGTAAATCCAACGGTGTTCATCGCAGATGCGATGAGGTCACCGGCGATGGCAGCAGCGCTGTTGGTGGAGGGGAAGAATGCAAAGAAGTTGGGGCTAGCCCAGTGCGTCATGCCAGGAACGACGGAGGTCCTGAGCTCCTTCATGGTGACATCAAACGGCGCGGAGTAAGTTGGCGGGGACGCGCTGAGTTCGTCTTGCAGGTATCCCGGCCTCACGTTAGGGAGAACGGGCATGGACTCAACGTTGGTGTAGTAGTCGGAGATGAAGTCGACGGCCTTGTGAAGGTATGCGCGGACATCTTCAGGGTTGAGCGGCTCAAACGTGTCCTTGTCGTTGGGCAAGGCGGAGAAGGACATTGGGTTGGTGTCCAAGCTGCCCATCTTTGTAGGAGCAAAGGAGGTAGGCTTGGCTAGTGAAGTGGAGCTAGCTCGCTTTGCTGCCGGAGAGCAACAAGTAGAGAAGAGCTAGCACGAGTAGTAAGTTAGCTAGCTAGCTTTGCTGCTTTGGTTCGGTGGTGAATGGAGTTCGCGCTTGCTGAGGGGTATATATAGGTCCTGGACGCGGCTAGCAGCGTGGCAGTGTGGGAGTTGGATGAGTCCTGGTCGCGCGCGCTTACGTATGCTGCCAGGAAAGTGCATAGGTAGGTAGGGATGCGATCTCGAGCGCGCGCGACACGAGTCGCATGGTCAATTCGTTGGTTTAATCGATACAGATGCACCCGCACGCCGGCGACCCGTTACGTTGCGTTTGTTAATTGGTCACCACGCGGCTGCTTAACCTCTGTGTGCACGTGTGTGTGTGTTTTTGGCGGGGGGCAGCTGCTTAAACTCTTGGAGCATCTCCAACAGCAGACAAACATTTTCTTTTTGTTTGAATTAATCAGCAGACAAACATTATTGGTTACTTATAAATCCAATTTTAGGTGAGAAGAGAAAATATCTAGGTAGAAAGAAAATTCTGCTTTTACAGCAGACGGCAAAACTCATGTACACATGCAAAGCTCTAAATAATAATACTATAAAGCTTATTTTTGTTGGTACTAGATAATATAAAGCTCATGTCAAATAAATCAGAAACAAATAGCACTTGGTTATTACAATAGTTCATCAATCCACAACGCCAAATTCAACACAATTATTCATCAACTATAACACAAAGTGCACCAAACATAATGTGAAACATAGAAGTAGAACTAGTGGCCTTATTGCGGAAATTCCTAGGGGCACGTAAGTGCGGGGACACTCATCTGTGAAGCCCTGCCATCCGCTCGATTCGCGAAGTTAAATCTTGCACGAGGGCAGAGAGACAAGGAAAATCTTACAAAAAGCTTTATGTTTGAACAATGGAACTTCCAGTTTGTATATCTACAATAGCAAAGTTTCAACAATTTCACAGATATAATTTTAAGCAATTTTTTTCTGTCGTTCATAGACACAAAATAATTGATTTTTATCGGTTGCTAGTACCAAGTTTCAACATTCAAAACTTAACATATTTTAAAAGCCGTCAAAATATATTTAAAATGGATCTTATCTGAAAGCGCTGGTCATGAGAAACATGAATATGAAAACAGAACTTAATTTGGATTTTTTTATTTAAAAATATAGAACTTTGAAAATCGAAAGCCAACATAAAAAGTTGGAACCAGGCCTGAGTGCCCCCGCACTTGCGTGCCGTAAATCCTTGCCCGGTCTTATTGTCCTGTTCACGACTTCACGTCCACCACTTTTCGCTGAAGACTTTCATTAGTATTCGCATTTGGGGCACCAGGCTTAGTTGTGGAGTTTCGTCAAACATCTAGCAGGCACCAAGCTTGATTTCGGCCGAAGTAGCTCACCAGGGTAAAGACTGTCATCGGATGTCTAGCGGAGGCGTCGGGAGGGACCCAATGGCAGAACGGGAGCCAGGGTGCGTCCAACTCAAACGGTGTCGCATCGCACGAGCACTGACAACTTGGCTATTGTCACGTCTCGATGGTGCCTGTGTGGGCCACGTGGGGATCGCCTGACTGCCAGTCTACCTCGGTGGGAATCGGCTGCTAGACATTGGAGAAAAATCAAAAATAGTTTAGGAACATTATTGAAAGAAAAAATATGACAAGTCATATGAATGCTTGCAAAATATTCCAGAGTCTACACAAATTCCCTGGTTGTTCAAGATACGTCCTAACGATTATTTTTCTTAAGTTGTATGAAATTCTGCAATTTTTAAATCCCATATTTTTAGTAGATATCCATAATGTTATGCATATTGTCACATTTGAACTTTCATTTTTTCTACTTTTTTAATGATTTCTTTTAGCATCTTTCATTGCTCCCTTTTTACAGCTATTTTCCAACATATACGTTTTCTTTTCTTTTGTGCTATCCGTGATGGCACATGTGAGAAACTATCAGCACACAATCCTAGTTTCCACTTTGGCTAAGGCAATGCACAAATTTGTCAGGTATGGAAAGTTAATGGGGCTCAAAGTTATCAGTCTAAAGTTTGCGGGACAAATATAGATTTCATAAATAACTTGGGACCCAAAATAACTTTCCCAATTGATTTTCAAATATCTGATTTGGCAATTGATGTAAGGTTGATCTGAAAGTCAAACATTATTGATTCTTTCTTATTTTCTTACTTAGCATGTTCATTGTATTTTTTTGTTTTCTTTTTCTTCTTATTTTTCTTCTATTACCACCAGTTCCTCGAACAACAAAGGCCACCGTTTTGACGATAACTTCCAGCTGCGAGACGAGGGGCTAGTGCTTGATTTAATTGGATACTAAAGCTATGAAAAAACCACTGGAAAAATAACACGCTATAGCACCGCTAATAGCTCGCTATAGCGTGTAGAGAATTGACTTACTAAATTAATCAATACGCAATGTCTTTCTAATAGCAAGCTATAACAAGCTATAGCACGTTAATACATATTTTGAGGAGCCTTGTTATTTCATATAGCGCGCTATTTTTTATAATAGCCGTCGACCGCAAAAATGGCTATAAGAAAGCCAAAACCATCATATATGCTCGGGGATCCATGCTCCCATTTAATGATAATAATAATTTGCACATCTCCAGATCCAAAGTACGGGCAGCTCGTATCATCTTATGTGTCTGCCTCGCTTGGCTCCTCGCAACTGCACACATTTTAATTACTTAGACTATTCATAATAGAAGATAGGTAGTAACATAGATGTTACTTAAATAAAAAATATAATATGGCAATTAATTAGTGATAAGAGAAAAAAATTGAGCAACGTAGCTAGTTACTCATACTACGAGTAACGTAACACATATCAAGACAAGATGAGTTTATATACTAATAAATAAAAGGCTCAATGTTGCTACTCCTATGTTACTATCCATTATAAAGATAATAATTTAAATTAATAACATATGCATGTACTACTCTATTTTACTTGTCATTGTGAATAGTCTTACCGTCGTGACTAAAAGTTGCAGCGACGCGGCAAACTTCGATCCGATTTGAACGCGGCACACCTACCTACCGATGTACTCCACTTGTCTGTTAGCTTTTATGCCGCAACGTGACAGCACAGATAATTCTAGTTTTATATAGCTCGACGCATGGGACATGCAGCTAGTACTATAATTATAATTTCACCAGTCTATCTTGTTTCCACGTTCCAACAGCTATTTGGTCGCCGACTCATGGACATAACTCATGGACATATACAAGTGCGCATCACGTGTAGGTATCCACTAGCAAAAAGGCTCGTGCGTTGTAACGGAAAAAAAAGAATACCACACGTTCTTAATTTACAGAAAATAGTCTATATTCTGAGAATTTATAGCTACAGTCCAAACAAAGATGATCTTAGCCTATAAAAACGCAATTCAAAATTCCATAGGTCTTCTGTTTTGAAACGGCTTGCATGTAGATTTAATCCGTACAAAGAAACGAACAAATGATCATGCATTTATTCATGTCATGTGCGGAATGGGGTATTGTTATAGGCCGGTAAAGGAAAACGACAAAAACAGACGATGGCACATTAGCACATTACGAAGATATGTGTGCACCAAGGGCGGTTTTCAGTTTAACCATCACCAACTTAGGGCATGTTCAACATCATTCCAGCTCCTGACTCCGATCCATGACCTCAAGCTCATCCTCACGCCGCCGTCCTGAGCTCATCCTTGCTTCACTTTGGAACTCCTCATACCTTCTCTATGCTAACCTAGTTTGGTTCGCCAACATCTTCTGTGGATAATTTAACCACCCCTTTCGTAGTGAGTCTCTTTGCTTGTTGTTACAACATATCTGAAAGAAGATGTTGGTGTTGCATTTTTTTGTCCTCAAGCCTAGCAATCGCTTCTATATTTGATATGGTCTACACCTCTGATTTCATATGCTTTTGAAAACTATACATATATTTGTTTTGTATGTGCAAATATTTTTGTTGTAACTCTTGAACACTTTTTTCACATGCATATTTCTTAAATATAAAAGAACATTTTTGTATGGTCTCCCGTGGATGCAGGTACTTGCGTCCCTATTTCATCACTATTTTTTACTATATATGTCATAGGTATTGATTCCTGTTTCATCACTATTTATATCTTATCAAACATATATTTTATTTATTTTTTGTCATGCATGCCTTTTTTTTTACTTTTTGTCATGCATCTCCTCTTTTCTCTTATATATATAGGAGAAATGGCGCAACATCTCATCTTTATTGAATCTCCTCTGGCTTTTCTCTTTTATTTTTTTATAGCGGTCATGCCATATTTATTGGGTCCTTATTTTATTTCTTGTCATGCATGCTCTTATTTATTGGGTGTCTCTAACAAATTTATATTCAGTTTTGTCTCCAATCCCGATTTTGTGTTCTTCCCCAATCCTGATCAGTACGGGTATGAAAGAAAGACAAATATTGTATTATTGATTAAGATTGTAATCTAGATAGTATTTTTCTAAATGGTTAACAGATAAAATAATATCATATTCAGATTTTACATATTTTTCTAATCAAATTTCATATATAACATGTTATATTTCAAGTTACGATTTAGAAGATATGAGTATTTTATAAAATATTTGATATGTACTGCGGTTTAATGTCAGAAACATCAGGAGGGTTTCTATAAAATAGTATGACGGACTAGGAATACCTATTTCTTTTGTTAGTAGGTATAGACTAGTATTTTAGAACCGGGGTTATAGTTGGGCAATCCAGCCTGCGGACGCATCTGAACGGTCCTTCCTATTTCGCTCCTTGCATCCATATATCTTAAATTCGGACTCTCAAATTCATGCAAATCATGCACGTTGATCACATAAATCATTCGCAAGTAAATAACAAATGTTGATACCAAACATAAATTTTGTTTACATAAATTTTGTTTTAAGTGCACAGTCAAATATCAGATTTTTGCTTTCCATTATGGGTTCACATATGCTCCAAAAGATCATTGAGTAGTTGTGCGTCCACCTGATGATCTCAAAGATTCTGATGCATGTGCAGAAAGTTCGTAAGTTGAGTTGCATCTTAGTCTTCCGGAATTTCAACTTGGCCTCCAGGTACTTCAAAATCACTAGTTTGGGCTACATTGTCACGCTCATTCTTGACAATCATATTATGCAAAATAACACAACATGTCATGATCCGTCACAAAGTTTCCGATTTCCACATAATTGCAGCCACACGAACAATTCCTCAACGAGCTTGAAGCACACCAAATGCCCACTCCACATCCTTCCTAGCCGCTTCCTGCATTTTGCAAAGTGCCTCTTTTTTTTGCCACGCGGTTCAGATATGGTCTTTACAAATGCCGCTCACTAAGGATAGATGCCATCGGCAAGATAGTATCCCGTGTTATAGTCTCGGTCGTTGACGGTGTAGTTGCGCGACGATGATTCCCGGTTGCAAAGCCTCTTGAACACCGGAGATCGTTGAAGCACGTTGGTGCCGTTGTGAGAACCCGGTATTCCAAAGAAAGCATGAGAAATCCATAATTCATGTGACACCATCGCTTCTAGTATGATGGTGGCCTCTTTGGTGTGACCTTGATAATTCCTCGCAAACCTTTGGAGCAGTTCTTCCTGGAAACTCTACAGCTTCTCCAATAGCCAACAACTTCTCCGTATCATGTGCATTTGGTTCTCTCAGGTACTCTGATCCAAAGACCTGCACCACAGCACGGGAAAACTTTACAATAGTCTTCAGGCATGTGATCCGTCCATCCTGATCATCTCACCGACAACGTCCGCAGCAGTACCAAGTGCAAGAGTCTTAGAGCAGCTGTGCATGTCTTCTTGGCAGAGAAAGAGAGTTGACTGCAGCAATCCCTTGTGAGCTTGAATTAGTCATCGTGTGTTCCACTCCCTCCACAATACGCAAAAAATAATGGTTTTCACATGCTAAAACGACGACAAAATCATGGATCATCCAGGAAAGTCGGGTTCAGAGCAAACTAATCCTTTTGAAGTAGCTTTGCTCCGGACACCCTATCCCGATTGATCACTCTTCTCCCTTTGATTGAGCCCTTAAAATTGAGAATATGCTCCACTTGCTGGTCCATTTCCTTTTGCATGCTCGTGTCCACTTCTTCGTCCGAATCCGAGGAATCGAAGAACTCATCTTGAATCATTTGATAAAACTCCCCCACTCCATACTCCTGATCGGACGAAGCATCAGAATCCATCATTTCCCCAATAAAATCACAAAAATCTAGTCAAACAATGTGTCGAACACATCAAGCGCATGGCGGAGCGAGAGTGTTGTCGGACGTACCATGGTGGCTTTCGATTCGGCGACGACTTCTCCCGCAGCGAGGACGTGAGAGAGGACTGCTTTGCCAGAGCTGGCGGGGTGGAGGCCAGGAACGATTGCGGATCGCGCGCAGTGGCAGAGCAGCGAGACGGACGGCACGAAGGAGGAAGAAGTGAGGAAAGAGTAAATGGATCCAGCTATTCAGGGGCTGGATTTGATGCAATTTGCGGTGGGGGCGGGCTGTCAGGTCTGACGTGGCGGGCATGCCCGAGCACGCCCAAGCGCCCCATATTTGGGCTGGATAAGAGGGGTACCGGTTAGCCCGGACGTTTGAGGCCCGTTATGCGTGCCCGGTTGGGTTAATTTTTTATGACCGGACGGCCTGCCCAGGCGTTTTAGATGGTTTTGAGAGATCTGGTGGTAGATAACTCTATCTCCCTCACTGTTGCTAGCAAACGCTACCGGGCAACGTCTGCGTCGTGACCACAACCGGGGGGGGTGTCCATTTCTTCCTTTCGCGAGGCTGGGGTGACACGGGTACGCTAGGCCGGCAAGGAGAGGTGCGGGGTGGCACGACGAGATGCTGGCAGTCGGCATGGCATTGCAGTACGCGTTGGTGGGCTCGCTGTTGGGAGACGTAGTAATAAATCCAAATTTTTCCTACGATCACCAAGATCCATATATGGAGAAACCAGCAACGAGTGGGAAAGAGATTGCATCTTCATACCTTTGAAGATCGCTAAGCGGAAGCGTTACAAGAATGCGGTTGGTGGAGTCGTACTCGCAGCGATTCAGATCGCGGTGGATTCCGATCTTAGCGCCAAACAACGGCGCCTCCACGTTCAACACACGTGCAGCCCGGTGACGTCTCCTACACCTTGATCTAGCAAGGAGGAAGGATAGGTTGAGGGAGAGCTTCGGCAGCACGACGGCGTGGTGACGATGGAGCTACGTGGACTCCGGCAGGGCTTCGCCAAGCGCTACGGAGAACGAGGAAGAGGAAGGGTAGGGCTGCGCTGAGAGAGAGAAGTCATGTCTCAAATCAGCCCCAATACCTCGGGTATATATAGGAGGAGGGATAGGGAGGGATGCCTTGTACCCTCCTCCAAGGAGGAGAGGTTCGGCCAAGATAAGGGAGGAGTCCACCTCACACAAGGGAGGTGGATCTCTTCCTTTTGCATCTCCTTTAGCCTTATCTCTTTATCCCTAGCCGCATGGGGCTTTCTGGAAGGACTTGGCCAGCCCAATAAGGGCTGGTCCACCTCTTCTAACAGCCCACGAAGTCCTTTGGTTGTCACACCCCTCCCGGGGGTCCTCCGGCACCCTCCCGGCACTCCCGATACACTATCGATGAGCCCGAAAACTTTCCGGTGACGAAAATCGGACTTCCTATATATCAATCTTTACCTCCAGACCATTCAGGAGCTCCTCGTGATGTCCGGGATATCATCCGGGCCTCCGAACAACCTTCCGTAACCACTTACAACATTTCCCTATAACCCTAGCGTCATCGAACCTTAAGTGTGTAGACCCTACGGGTTCGGGAGACACGCAGACCTGACCGAGACACCTCTCCGGTCAATAACCAACAGCGGGATCTGGATATCCATGTTGGCTCCCACATGCTCCATGATGATCTCATCAGATGAACCATGATGTCAGGGATTCAATCAATCTCGTATACAATTCCCTTTGTCTACTGGTATGACACTTGCCCGAGATTCGATCGTCGGTATCCCTATACCTTGTTCAATCTCGTTACCCGCAAGTCTCTTTACTCATTCTGTAACACATCATCCCGTGGCTAACTCCTTAGTTAAATTGAGCTCATTATGATGATGTCTTACCGAGCGGGCCCAGAGATACCTCTCCGTCACACGGAGTGACAAATCCCAGTCTCGATTCGTGCCAACCCAACAGACACTTTTGGAGATACCCCTAGTGCACCTTTATAGCCACCCAGTTGTGTTGTGACGTTTGGCACACCCAAAGCATTCCTACGGCATCCGAGAGTTGCACAATCCCGTGGTCTAAGGAAACGATACTTGACATTAGAAAAGCTTTAGCAGACGAACTACACGATCTTGTGCTATGCTTAGGATTGGGTCTTGTCCATCACATCATTCTCCTAATGATGTGATCCCATTATCAACGACATCCAATGTCCATGATCACGAAACCGTGACCATCTATTTATCAATGAGCTAGCCAACTAGAGGCTCACTAAGGACATGTTGTGGTCTATGTATTCACACATGTATTACGGTTTCCGGTTAACACAATTATAGAGTGAACAATAGACAATTATCATGAACAAGGAAATACAATAATAACCATTTTATTATTGCCTCTAGGGCATATTTCCAATAGTCTCCCACTTGCACTGGAGTCAATAATCTAGTTACATTGTGATGATTCGAACACCCATAGCATTCTGGTGTTGATCATGTTTTGCTCGTGAGAGAGGTTTAGTCAACGAATCTGCGACATTCAGATCCGTATGTACTTTACAAATATTTATATCTCCCTCCTGAATGAAATCACGGATGGAGTTGAAGCGGGCTTGATGTGTCTTGTCTGCTTGTGAAACCTGGGCTCCTTGGCAAGGACAATAGCTCCAGTGTTGTCACAGAATAGAGTCATCGGACCCGACGCATTGGGAATTACTCCTAGGTCGGTGATGAACTCCTTCATCCAGACTCCTTCCTTTGCTGCTTCCGAAGGAGCTATGTACTCCTCTTCACATGTAGATGCCGCCACGACACTTTGCTTGCTGTTGCACCAGCTGACTGCCCCTCCGTTCAAAATATACACATATCCGGTTTGTGACTTGGAGTCATCCGGATCTGTGTCGAAGCTAGCATCGACGTAACCCTTTACGACGAGCTCTTCGGCACCTCCATATACGAGAAACATCTCCTTGGTCCTTTTCAGGTACTTCGGGATATTCTTGACCGCTGTCCAGTGTTCCGCTCCGGGATCACTTTGGTACCTCCTCACCAAACTTATGGCAAGGTTCACATCAAGCCTGGTACACAGCATGGCATACACAATAGAGCCTATGGCTGAAGCATAGGGGATGACACTCATCTCTTCTCTATCCTTTGTCGTGGTCGGGCATTGAGTCGTACTCAATCTCACACCCTGCAACACAGGCAAGAACCCCTTCTTGGACTGATCCATATTGAACTTCTTCAATACTTTGTCAAGGTTGTGCTTTGTGAAAGACCTATGAGGCGTTTCGATCCATCTCTATAGATCTTAATGCCTAATATGTAAGCAGCTTCTCCAAGGTCCTTCATTGAAAAACACTTATTCAAGTAGGCCTTTACACTCTCCAAAAGTTCTATATCATTTCCCATTATTAGTTTGTCATCCACATATAATATGAGAAATGCTACAGAGCTCCCACTCACTTTCTTGTAAATACAGGGTTCTCCATAAAACTGTATAAACCCAAACACTTTAATCACCTCATTAAAGCGAATGTTCCAACTCCGAGATGCTTGCACCAGCCCATAGATGGAGCGCTAGAACTTGCATACTTTGTTGGCATCTTTAGGATTGACAAAACCTTCTGGCTGCATCATATACAGTTCTTCCTTAAGGAAGCCATTAAGGAATGTCGTTTTGACGTCCATTTGCCAGATCTCATAATCATAAAATGCAGCAATTGCTAACATGATTCGGACGGACTTCAGCATTGCTACAGGTGAGAAAGTCTCATCGTAGTCAACTCCTTGAACTTGTTGATAACCCTTAGCGACAAGCCGAGCCTTATAGACGGTCACATTACCATCCGCGTCAGTCTTCTTCTTAGAGATCCATTTATTTTCTATGGCTCGCTTATCATCAGGCAACTCCACCAAAGTCCTTACTTTGTTCTCTTACATGGATCCTATCTCGGACTTCATAGCTTCAAGCCATTTGTTGGAATCCGAGCCCACCATCGCTTCTTCATAGTTCGATGGTTCACCGTTGTCCAACAACATGATCTCCAGGACAGGGTTGTCGTACCACTTCTAGTGCGGAACGTGTCCTAGTGGACCTTCGACGTTCAATAGTAACTTGATCTGAAGTTTCATGATCATCATCATTAACTTCCTCTCCAGCCGGTGTAGGCTCCACAGAAACAACTTCTTGTGTTGCGCTACTCTCCGGTTCGAGTGGAGGTACAATTACCTCATCAAGTTCTATTTTCCTCCCACTTACTTCTTTCGAGTGAAATTCTTTCTCGAGAAAGGATCCATTCTTGGCAACAAAGACTTTGCCTTCGGATTTGAGGTAGAAGGTATACCCAATAGTCTCTTTGGGATATCCTATGAAGATGCACTTTTCCGCTTTGGGTTCGAGCTTCTTAGGTTGAAGTTTCTTCACATAAGCATCGCATCCCCAAACTTTTAGAAACGACAACTTAGGTTTCTTTCCAAACCATAATTCATACGGTGTCTTCTCAACGGACTTTGACGGTGCCCTATTTAAAGTGAATGCGGCAGTCTCTAATGCATATCCCCAAAATGATAGTGGTAAGTCGGTAAGAGACATCATAGATTGCACCATATCCAATAGAGTGCGATTACGACGTTTAGACACACCATTTCGCTGAGGTGTGCCAAGCGGCGTGAGTTGTGAAACAATTCCATATTTCCTTAGGTGCGTGCCAAACTCATGAATTAAATATTCTCCGCCACGATCAGTGACAGGGGAATAACCCCGGGGTAGCCTCAAATGCCCTCCTTGCCCCGGTCTTCTAACATAGCCAAAGGGCGGGCCGCCTCTCCCTGCGGTCCGGCTACGCCTCGCCAGAGACGCCTCTCCAGCCAGGGCTTGCCGGCTACGCCTCGCCGGCTACGACATGTCGGCTGTCTGGGGGCGTTGCTGCCTAGATCCCCTAGCCGGTCGGGCATTGGATACCGTCGACAGGATGCGCGTGGCGGCAGTGACCCCCGTCCCATCGGGGGTCAGCGCCGGAGCAGCCACAGTGAAGGTGTCAGGGCCGCTGACCCTGGCGGACGGTGACCAGGCCTCCAACAGTGTCGGCACGCCCCAACCACTCCATTACCTGCTCCGGCATGGCTATAGGGCGGCCGTCCGGACCGCTGACCTCGGCCGGCTGCCGCAAGACGACGCCACAAGGGCGGCCCGTGCCGTGACGTGACCGGCGTCGGGGCCCGCTGTGCGGGCCCCGCCGTCTCCTAATGAGACCCTTCAGACGGCCAGGCCTACCGGCGACAGGACTACGCAGCCGGTGGCCCCCGCAGCCAACCAGAGAGGTTGCCGGCTAGGGCCCCCCTTGGCCTTCTATGTGCATTGTATTCCGGGGGGTTGGCCTATAAAACCCCCCGGGCCACCCCCATGCAAAGGAGGATGATCGACAGAATGACCGATTGCACAGCTCTCCTCACATTCACCCACACACACACAGGGAGGCGGAAGAGCCGGCTAGCTCCTTCTTCCTCCTCGATCCATACAGCTTAGGGACCATCGTTGTAATCCTACCATTATCTCAACTAGATCGAGCAGGACTAAGGGTGTTATCTCCCACGGAGAGCCCCGAACCTGGGTACATCGCGTTTCCACCACCGCTTGTGCCTAATCCCGCTCCCGGAGTCCGCCGGCGCACTTTGGCCCCTCTCGATAAGCCTACCCATGGCATCTACTCAAGCTGTCCTCCCCATGGGAGGGCCCGTTCATCGTCAGTCGGGCGCTGCACAACAACGCGTACTATCTAATAGACGCCCAAAAGCCGCAGAAGCGCAAGAGAGACGCCTCCGGCGAGGAAACGTAGCGCCCGTGGAAATTGGCGCTCCTCCGTCCATTTTATTGCTAAAAACCAATGTATGTACCTCCTATCCAATGCAACGGGGGCCCCGAACCGGCACTTAGGGCGCGCCCCTTTACGATTGCCCGAAGTTTTCCTGTATTTACGGCACGTCAACCGGGTCCGGCTCCCGGGCCCGGGGGCTCGCCTGGCTCCCCCCGAGGCGGACAAGTAGTGTGAGCGAGCAATCCTTTGCCTTTCCCCCCTAACTAGCTGCAGACCGGCTCCCGGCTGTCCGGCTAAAGGGACCGCGGGAAGCAAAGGAACTTCTCACACTGTGGTCTGCCAACGCGCGGCGACCAAACCGGTCCAGTCGAGCTTTGTTACACCTAATAACCGGCCTCTGCCGGCTCAACCTAGCCCTAGCCGGTTGACCCTAAGAACCTGCTGGTTTTCCCCAAGGGTGAAGCCCCGTCCCTGTCCCAGACCGGCTCCCAGCTGGCTGGCAGGCGGGGCGGAAGCCGGAAGGAATCCTGGCGCGCGAACACAAGTCAAAAGGCAAAAGGCGAAAGAAGAGCCGGCACGCACATTATTTTTAAACAAGACGACACAAAGTCATGACAATAAAAGGTCCACGGCCACGAGTTCATTACATATACATACACCTAGTGGGTGGAACTCCAGTCTAAAAACAAAAATGCAGAAAAGAAATCTTAAGGGATGGCAGCTTCGGGCCGGCCCTCCTCCGGTGTCGGCGTCTCTAAAGTCGGCGATGTTCACGCCTCGGGAGCCGGCGGTGCCGGCGCCTACGAGGCCGGCGCCTCCGGGGCGGCTGAGGTAGAAGCCCCCGCCCTCGCGTCCACAGACGGCTCAGACGCGGCGTAGTCATCGGTGTCGGATTCGCCATCGTCCGTCTCGGCGCCGCTCCCTTCCGGGTCGTCCAGGAGAAGACCATACTGGTCCTCTGGCACCACCACGCCGTCCGCCCCGTGCTCCGGGACGTACTCGTCCCACGCGGCGAAGGACGCAAGGTCGCTCGCCCTCACCAGCAGCTCGTCGGCCACCACCTCCAACTCCGCGTCGGTGCCGGCACGCTGGGTCATGAGTAGACCCAAGTCCATCTTGGGGTACCACGACTTGGCAATGCGGAGCGCCATGCCCACACCGGCGCGTGCCGCGGAGGCCCTCCAGGCATCCACCCGCGCGGCCCCGGACTCCAGCCACCTTGACAGCCGGTTCATGGAGCCCGGGTCCGTCGAGCCAGGCCAAAGGATGCGTGCCACCACCGCGCCGGCCGCTTGGAGCCGCTTCAAGGCACGGACCACCTCCGTCAGACGCGCATTGGCGGCGATCCCCACCTCGTCCAGGGTCCAGGGAGCAAGCGGCCCAACGGTCTCTCCTTGCACCCGCGGGGCCTCGCGCTCGGCCTCCACGGCCGCCTCCGCGACATCCCGTGTGCCCGGGAAAAGCCCTAAGAAGAAGGCAAGGGATAAGCGGGGAGAAAACCCAGAAGGAAGGCGCGAGAAAAACAAAGGCGGCAGAGGCTGATAGCGTAGCATCCGGTCCACCCCGTGCCCTTGCTCCTGCAGGTGCACATCCCTGGCCGACCACTCCTGGCACCGGCGCTCGTGCTCGTCCCGAGCCGCCTGCGCCTCCTTGGCCTCCTTGGCTAGCGCGGCGTCCTTTGCCTCCAACCCTTCGCGGAGAGCCTTCTCCCGCTCCTCCGCCTCCTGACGAAGGGCCGCCTCTTGGTCCGCCAAAGCTTGGCGGTGGGCTGCCTCGTGCCCCTCCCGCTCCGCTTTCGCCTGGTCCGCCTTCCCGCGAAACCGGCCGCGCTCCGCAGTCAGGAGGTCCCTCTCCTCGAAGAGGCGCACCACCTGGCGCCGGAGGCTGACCGTCTCGGCGTGAGTGGCATCATGAGAATCACCATCGTCAGAAAGGATTTAGTCCGCCTCCGGGGAAGCCGGCCTGACTCCCGGGGGCTACGCTAAAAGATCACGAGAGCACATACCTGGCAAGTCTACGGACACGACGGCGAGCCAGTTTTGGGCTTCCCAGAACGACCCCTGCAGGGCGTCGTACGCGGCCTCCCGGCGGTCGTGCACCACCTGCAAAACAACAAGGCACGGCTTTAGGCTCGACCCGCCTGCGCGCCAGCCGGCTCGAGCCTCAGGGGCTGCACGTAGTGGCAGCGCTGAATAGACGGAAAATACCCAAGTCAGAAGGAGAAAGGAGAGAAGAGAACTCACCACGACCGCCTGCTCCAATCTCACTAGTCGGTCGTTGGCGGCTCGAGCGTCCTGCGCCGCCTGGGCTCGGCATGCGGTGAACGCATCCACAACGGCGGGCACCGCCGCCCCGGCAGCGCTCGACGGTCCGCCAGGGGCCGGGCTCCCGGCCATCGCCCAGGTCTGCTGCGGCCGGCCCCCGTCCAAGGGACCTCCCTCGTCGAGGATCATGATGGGGCCGGCCCCTCCTGTCGCCGTCGCGCCGAGAGCCGCCATCCACGCGCCTGCGACGATCGTTTCCTCGGCCATTGCGGCCCTCACCTCTGGCGCCCCGCCTCCGGCGGCTCCGGGCCGACTCGTCTCCGGTGTCGGTGCCTCCGAGGCTGGTGTCTCTAGAGTCGGCGCCTCCAGAACCAGCGCTTCCGGGGCCAGCATTTCCCAAGCCGGCACCTCCGCCCCCGGCGGCACGTCGTCCGCCACCGGCGGAGTGGCGTCACAGTCCATCGCCGCCGCGTCCTCCGCGGCCTTTGCGTCCGCCTCCACCCGTCGCCCGGGACCGCGGTGGTCCCTCGATCTCTTCTCCCGCCCGTGGGGGAATGGGTCCCACGCCCCGCCGGCGGCCTCTCGGGTGTCTCCTTGGAGGTGGGGGAACGGCTCCCACCTTCCGCCAGCGGCCTCCTTGCTGGCTCGACCCCGTTTCTCCACCGCCTCTTCCCACGGGCGGAGCTCCTCGATGCGCCGCTCCTGCTCGGCCGCCTCGAGGTCGAGCCACGTCTGGCTCTCCCTCTCCTCGACGGTCGTCGGCGGCGCCGCCCTCTCCATGCCGCCACCCGAGGTCCTCCCTAGGGCGCGCGCCTCCCTGGTGGTGAAGAAGTAAGGGACTAGGGGAGGCCAAATGATCCAAGGAGGAGGGGGAAACGGACTTACCCGGCGACGACAGGGATCGCCCTCCTCACGGGTCCCGCCCGGGCGACCCTCCGCTTCTTGCCTCCACCTCCGCGGCTGCCGCCTGGCTGTGCGGCAGCCGCGCGCTTGGGCGCCGGCTTGGTGGCTGCCGGCCACTTCCCCTTGTCGACCGCGTCCGGGCCTCCCCGGTTGGAGCCACCGCCGGCTCGAGGTTGACGCCTCCGCGGCGCCGTGACCTCCTCCTCCGAGGTTGCGGGCTTCGTTGGAGCCTCTGCATCATGCGACGTCCCCGCCTCAGCATCGTCATCGGTCCAGTCCTGTAGGTGCTTTGGGGGAGGAGACTCACCCATCGATTCGGCCTCGTTGGCCTCCTCCTCCTCTATCTCCGCGTCGCCGGCTTCGGGCGCGTCGCCTCGCCCGGAGTCGGCCGGATCCACAACGTCGGCGTCCTCAATCTCTTCGGCGTCCGACTCCGCGATGTCGGGGGCTGGCTCCCCGTAGTTTTGCAGCAGCGGGAAAACCTGCGCACGGGCCAGCCGGCTCGCCGTCAGGCCAAAGGGAGGAGGGGCGTCGTCTCTAAAAAAGTGGGGGAAGAAGGTGGCCAGATACTTACCCGCGGTGCTGGCCGGCTCCGGCTATACGGCCTCTTCCCCCACTCCCATTCGCCCTCCGCCATCTTCGCCGTTGAGATGGCGTTCACCCTTCTCGCCACGTGAACCGGTTTCATCTCCTTGGTGGAGAGCCGGCAGGGGTTGTGGCGTCCACCCATCTGGCAGATGAGGTGTGGCCGGCGCTGCAGCGGCTGCACCCGGCGCGCCACCATCGCGGACAAGAGATCGGTGGTCATCAGCCCCTCCGACCGGGTCATCACGAGCGGGAGCTCGCAGAGCCGGTCCGCCGTCTCGTGCCCCGGAGGCGAAACGGCCCGCCAGTTCAACATGGCGGTCGGCGGGTGGTTGACGAAGTCGGGAAGGTTGATGTAGTCCTCCTCCGGCTTCACGTTCTTGACGTAGAAGAACCCCCGCTACCAGCGCTTCACCGACTCGTGCAACGGGAGTTTCGGGAAGTCGGTTCCCTGGCGGATGTGGATCATGGCGCCTCCGCAGGCGGTCATCACCATCCGCTGCGTCGCCGGATCCTTCGTCGTTTGGCGCTTAAGAAAGAAGAGCCGGCACTAGAAGTTGAGCCTCGACTCAACCCCCAGATATCCCTCGCAGAGGGTGACGAACGCCGCCAGCTGCAGGACGGCGTTGGGGGCGAGGTGGTGCGGCTGCAGGCCGAACCGCATCAAGAAGTGGCAGAAGAAGGCGCTCGCCGGCAGCCCGAGCCCGCGAAGGAAGTGGTTGGCGATGACGACCACCTCGCCCTCCCGCGGTACCCGGGAGTTTTCCGGCCCGGCCGAGCAAGCCTCCAAGTACGCCTCCACCGGAAGCTTGCGGCGGTGGCGAAGGTGCTCGATGAAGGCGTCGTCGACATCGCTGCCGTCCCAGGCGCCCTTGCGTGCCATGGTCTCTGAGGAGGCATGCGGTCGCAACGGCGGGCGCAGGGGCTTGGCAGCGGGCCTGATTTTTCGACGGCGGCGCTGTTTGCCGACACGTGCTCGGTCCCCCTGCTCTCCCTTTTTCCTTTTCTCTCCTTCTCTCTCTCTCGGTGGGGGGAGGAGGACGACAGCGACGAGGCGACAGTAGCGAGGGATGCGAACGGGCCTCCCTGCCCCTTCCTCCTTGCTATTTATACCCCGGGCGGGAGATCGTGGGGGCCGGATTCATTGCGCACGACCCTCACGATTCTCGTAGCGGGCGGGGCGGACATCACGGCACTCGGGAACGCCAACCGCCCGCCTGTGTCGTGCGAGATTCCCGCGCGTGTGGGCCGAGGCCACGGTCGTGGGGGGGCGCCCCATGGCCTGGTCTCTTCCGCCGCGTGGCGCGTCTTCTCTGCCCGGTGGGGCACCCAAGGCGGCGCGCGAGGCATCGGCCGGCTGCGGAGCCGGCCGTCGTCTGCCGGCGTCGCTCGGCCCCCATGGCACCCTACGGCGCAAGGACGCTCTTCAAGCCGGCAAGGCCCGTCGCATTTCCTCGGCGGGTCTCCCCGGCTTCGGGGACTACTGACGGGGGGATAACCCCGGGGTAGCCTCAAATGCCCTCCTTGCCCCGGCCTTCTAACATAGCCAAAGGGCGGACCGCCTCTCCCTGCGGTCCGGCTATGCCTCGCCGGAGACGCCTCTCCGGCCAGGGCTTGCCGGCTATGCCTTGCCGCTACGACATGCCGGCCGTCTGGGGGCGCTGCCGTTTAGCTCCCCTAGCCGGCCGGGCATTGGATACCGTCGACAGGACGCGCGTGGCGACAGTGGCCCCCGTCCCATCGGGGGTCAGCGCCAGAGCGGCCACAGTGAAGGTGTCAGGGTCGCTGACCCTGGCGGATGGTGACCAGGCCTCCAACAATGCCGGCACACCCCAACCACTCCATTACCTGCTCTGGCATGGCTATAGGGCGGTCGTCCGGACTGCTGACCTTGATCGGCTGCCGCAAGACGATGCCACAAGGGGCGGCCCATGCCGTGACGTGACCGGCATCGGGGCCTGCTGCGCGGGCCCCGCCGTCTCCTGATGGGACCCTTCAGGCGGCCGGGCCTAACGGCAACAGGACTCCGCAGCCGGTGGCCCCCGCAGCCGGCCAGAGAGATTGCTGGCTGGGGCCCCCTTGGCCTTCTATGTGCATTGTATTCCGGGGGGTTGGCCTATAAAACCCCCTGGGCCACCCCCATGCAAAGGAGGACGATCGACAGAATGACCGATTGCACATCTCTCCTCACATTCACCCACACACACGTAGGGTGGCGGAAGAGCCGGCTAGCTCCTTCTTCCTCCTCGATCCATACAGCTCAGGGAGGATCGTTGTAATCCTACCATTATCTCAACTAGATCGAGCAGGACTAAGGGTGTTATCTCCCACGGAGAGCCCCGAACCTGGGTACATCGCGTGTCCACCACCGCTTGTGCCTAATCCCGCTCCCGGAGTCCGCCGGCGCCCTTTGGCCCCTCTCGATAAGCCTACCCATGGCATCTGCCGTGACAAAACCACGACAATCAGATTGTAGGCACTTTATTTTCCTATCACATTGATTCTCTACCTCACTCTGAAATTCCTTGAACCTTTCAAAGGTTTCAGACTTGTGTTTCATTAAGTAGACATACCCATATCTGCTCAAGTCATCAATGAGAGTGAGAACATAATGGTAGCCACCGTGAGCCTCGACGCTCATTGGACCGCATACATCAGTATGTATTATCTCCAACAAGTTAGTTGCTCGCTCCATTGTTCCGAAGAACGGAGTCTTGGTCATCTTGCCCGTGAGGCATGGTTCGCACGTGTCAAATGATTCGAAATGAAGAGACTCTAAAAGTCCATCAGCATGGAGCTTCTTCATGTGTTTGACACCAATATGACCAAGGCGTTAGTGCCACATGTAAGTGCGACTATCGTTATCAACCTTACATATTTTGGTACTCACACTATGGACATGTGTAACATCACGTTCGAGATTCATTAAAAATAAACCAGTGACCAGCAGGGCATGACCATAAAACATTTCTCTCATATAAATAGAAGAACCATTATTCTCAGATTTAAATGAGTAGCCATATCGCATCAAATAAGATCGAGATACAATGTTCATGCTCAAAGTTGGTACTAAATAACAATTATTTAGGTTTAAAACTAATCCCGAAGGTAGATGTAGAGGTAGTGTGCCGACGGCGATCACATCGACCTTGGAACCATTCCCGACGCGCATCTTCACCTCATCCTTTGCCAGTCTCCACTTATTCTGCACCTCCTGCTTGGAGTTACAAATGTGAGCAACGTCACCGGTATCAAATACCCAGCAGCAACTACGAGCGTTGGTTAGGTACACATCAATAACAAGTATATCTCATATACCTTTAACGTTGCCGGCCTTCTTATTCGCTAAGTACTTGGGGCAGTTCCGCTTCCAGTGACCGGTACCCTTGCAATAAAAGCACTCAGTCTCAGGCTTGGGTCCATGCTTGTTCTTCTTCCCGGCAACTTGCTTACCGGGCGCTGCAACAGCTTTGCCGTCCTTCTTGAAGTTCTTCTTACCCTTGCCTTTCTTGAAACTAGTGGTCTTATTCACCATCAACACTTGATGCTCCTTTTTGATCTCGACCTCCGCTGATTTCAGCATCGAGTACAACTCAGGAATGGACTTCTCCATACCCTGCATGTTGTAGTTTATCACAAAGCTCTTGTAGCTAGGTGGACGCGACTGGAGGATTCTGTCAATGACCGAGTCATCCGGGAGATTAACTCCCCGCTGAGTCAAGCGATTGTGCAACCCAGACATTTTGAGTATGTGCTCACTGACAGAACTATTTTCCTCCATCTTACAACTGAAGAATTTGTCAGAGACATCATATCTCTCGACCCGGGCATGAGCTTGGAAAACCAGTTTCAGCTCTTGGAACATCTCATATGCTCCGTGTTGCTCAAAACGCTTTTGGAGCCCCGGTTCTAAACTGTAAAGCATGCCGCACTAAACAAGGGAGTAATCATCCCAGCGTGACTGCCAAGCATTCATAACCTCTTCATCTGCTGGGAAAATGGGTGCGTCACCTAACGGTGCATCAAGGACATACAATCTTTTGGAAGCTATGAGGATGATCCTCAAGCCACGGACCCAGTCCGCATAGTTTGTTCCATCATCTTTCAGCTTGGTTTTCTCTAGGAACGCGTTGAAGTTGAGGGTGACATTAGCGTTGGCCATTGGATCTACAATATAGATTGTAAAGACAATTTTAGACTAATTTCATGATAATTAAGTCCACGTAACCAAATTATTTAATGAACTCCCACTTAGATAGACATCTCTCTAGTCATCCAAGTGATACATGATCCATGTCAACTAGCCCGTGTCCAATCATCACGTGAGACGGACTAGTCATCCATGGTGAACATCTCCATGTTGATCGCATCTACTATACGACTCATGTTCGACCTTTCGGTCTTCTGTGTTCCGAGGCCATGTTTGTACATGCTAGGCTCGTCAAGTCAACCTAAGTGTTTCATGTGTGTAAATCTAGCTTACACCCGTTGTATGCAAACGTTAGAACCTATCACACCCGATCATCACGTGGTACTTCGGAACAACGATCCTTAGCAATGGTGCATAGTTAGAGTGAACACATTTCTTAAAAATTTAATGAGAGATCATCTTATTTACTATCCTCGTTCTAAGCAAATAAGATGTAAACATGATAAACATCACATGCAATCAATATACTGACATGATATGGCCAATATCATCTTGCTCCGTTGATCAACATCTTCGGGGCACCATGATCATCACTATCACCGGCACAACACCATGATCTCCATCATCATGATCTCCATCATCGTGTCTTCATGAAGTTGTCTCGCCAAGTATTACTTCTACTACTATGGCTAACGTTTAGTAATAAAGTAAAGTAATTACATGGCAATCTTGATTGACACGCAGGTCATACAATAAAATAAGACAACTTTTATGGCTCCTGCAGGTTGTCATACTCATCGACATGCAAGTCGTGAATCGTATTACAAGAACATGATCAATCTCATACATGAAAATGCATCACATCACATCCTTTGGCCATATCACATCACAAGGCATATGCTGCAAAAACAAGTTAGACGTCCTCTAATTTGTAGTTGCAAGTTTTTACGTGGCTGGTGTAGGTTTCTAGCAAGAACGTTTCTTACCTACGCCAAAACCACAACGTGATATGCCAATTGCTATTTACCCTTCATAAGGACCCTTTTCATCGAATCCGATCAGACTAAGGTGGGAGAGACAGACACCCGCTAGCCACCTTATGTAACAAGTGCATGTCAGGCGGTGGAACCGATCTCACGTAAGCGTACGTGTAAAGTTGGTCCGGGCTGCTTCATCCCACAATACCGCCGAATCAAGATAAGACTAGTAACATTAAGCAAATTAACAAGATCGACGCCCACAACAACTTGTGTTCTACTCGTCCATAGATTCTACGCATAGACCTAGCTCATGATGCCGCTGTTGGGAGACGTAGTAGTAAATCAAAAAAATTCCTACGATCACCAAGATCCATCTATGAAGAAACCAGCAAAGAGTGGGAAAGATATTGCATCTTCATACCTTTGAAGATCGCTAAGCGTACAAGAACGCGGTTGGTGGAGTCGTACTCGCAGCGATTCAGCTCGCGGTGGATTCCGATCTTAGCGCCGAACAACGGCGCCTCCGCGTTCAACACACGTGCATCCTGGTGACATCTCCTATGCCTTGATCCAGCAAGGAGGAAGGAGAGGTTGAGGGAGAGCTCCGGTAGCACGACGGCGTGGTGACAGTGGAGCTACGTGGACTGCGGCAGGGCTTCGCCAAGCGCTACGGAGAACGAGGAAGAGGAAGGGTAGGGCTGCGTTGAGAGAGAGAGAGAAGTCGTGTCTCAAATCAGCCCCAATACCTCGGGTATATATAGGAGGAGGGAGATGGAGGGCTGCCTTGGCCCCTCCTCCAAGGAGGAGAGGTTCGGCCGAGATAAGGGAGGAGTCCACCTCCCACAAGGGAGGTGGATCTCTTCCTTTCGAATCTCATTTAGCCTTATCTCTTTATCCCTAGCCACATGGGCCTTTCTGGAAGGACTTAACCAGCCCAATAAGGGATGGTACACCTCCTCAACAGCCCACAAAGTCCTTTGGTCGTCACACCCCTCCCGGGGGTCCTCCGGCTCCCTCCCGACACTCCCGGTACACTACCGATGAGCCCCAAAACTTTCCGATGACCAAAACTGGACTTCCTATATATCAATCTTTACCTCCGCACCATTTCGGAGCTCCTCGTGATGTCCGGGATCTCATTCGGGACTCCTAACAACCTTCGGTAACCACGTACAACATTTCCCTATAACCCTAGCGTCATCGAACCTTAAGTGTGTAGACCCTACGGGTTCGGGAGACACGCAGACATGACCGAGACACCTCTCCGGTCGATAACCAACAACGGGATCTGGATACCCATGTTGGCTCCCACATGCTCCACGATGATCTCATCGGATGAACCACGATGTCAGGGATTCAATCAATCCCGTATACAATTCCCTTTGTCTACCGGTATGACACTTGCCCGAGATTCGATCGTCGGTATCCCTATACCTTGTTCAATCTCGTTACCGGCAAGTCTCTTTACTCGTTCCGTAACACATCATCCTGTGGCTAACTCCTTAGTCACATTGAGCTCATTATGATGATGTCTTACTAAGTGGGCCCAAAGATACCTCTCCGTCACACGGAGTGACAAATCCCAGTCTCGATTCGTGCCAACCCAACAGACACTTTCGGAGATACCCATAGTGCACCTTTATAGCCACCCAGTTACGTTGTGACGTTTGGCATACCCAAAGCATTCCTACGGTATCCGGGAGTTGCACAATATCATGGTCTAAGGAAACGATACTTGACATTAGAAAGCTTTAGCAGACGAACTACACGATCTTGTGCTATGCTTAGGATTGGGTCTTGTCCATCACATCATCATCCTAATGATGTGATCCCGTTATCAACTATTGGAAATATGCCCTAGAGGCAATAATAAATTAGTTATTATCATATTTCCTTGTTCATGATAATCGTTTATTATCCATGCTATAATTGTATTGATCGGAGACTTAAATGCATGTGTGGATACATAGACAAAACCATGTCCCTAGTATGCCTCTAATGGACTAGCTCGTTGATTAAAGGATGGTTAAGGTTTCCTAGCCATGGACATGATATGTCATTTGATAACGGGATCACATCATTAGAAGAATGATGTGATGGATAAGACCCAAACTACAAACATAGCATATGATCGTGTCAGTTTATTGCTACTGTTTTCTGCATGTCAAGTATATGTTCCTATGACCATGAGATCATGCAACTCACGGATATCGGAGGAGTGTCTTGTGTGTATCAAACGTCGCAACGTAACTGGGTGACTAAAAAGGTGCTCTACAGGTATCTCCGATGGTGTTTGTTGAGTTGGCATGGATCGAGACTGGGATTTGTTACTCCGTGTGACGGAGAGGTATCTCAGGGCCCACTAGGTAATACAACATCACAACAAGCCTTGCAAGCAATGTGGCTAAGTGTTAGTCATGGGATCTTGTATTACGGAACGAGTAAAGAGACTTGCCAGTAACGAGGTTGAATTAGGTATGGAGATACTGACGATCGAATCTCGGGCAAGTAACATACCGAAGAACAAAGGGAACGTTATACGGGATTAACTGAATCCTTGACATAGAGGTTCGACCGATAAAGATCTTCGTAGAATATGTAGGAACCAATGTGGACGTCCAGGTCCCGCCATTGGTTATTGACCGTAGAGGTGTCTCGGTCATGTCTACATAGTTCTCGAACCCGCAGGGTCTGCACACTTAAGGTTCGGTGACGTTTCGGTAGTGTAGAGTTATGTATGGTGGTGACCGAAGGTTGTTCGGAGTCCCGGATGAGATCCCGGACGTCACGAGGAGCTCCGGAATGGTCCGGAGGTAAATATTCATATATAGGATGTCCCAGTTTAGTCGCCGGAAAAGTTTCGGGCTCATCGGTAGTGTACCGGGAGTATCGGTAGTGTACCGGGAGTGCCGGTAGTGTACCGGGGGACCTCCGGGAGGGGTATTTCGACCCCAAGAGGTCCATGGTCTGTGGGAGAATAATAACCAGCCCTTAGTGGGCTAGGAAAACAGCCACAAAGGCCCATGGCGCAGGAGAGAAAGTCCTAAAGCAAAAAGTGGAAAATCAGCCAATAGGAGGCAATCCTACTCCAACTAGGATTGGAGGTGAAGTAGGATTGCTCCCACCTCCTATTTCGGCCGACCCAAAGGCCTTGGATGCCTTTCCTCTCCTCTCCTCCTATATATACTAGTGGATTGGGTGGTTTTTGGACAGAATTTCCGGCCACGTGCTACCCGTTTCACCGGTGCACAGTTTCTCCTCTAGATCGGTTTTCCACAGCGCTTGGCGAAGCCCTGCCGGAATCACTCCACCACCATCACCGGAGCGCCGTCACGCTGCCGGTGAACTCTCTCTCCTCTCCAACTCCTCTTGCTGGATCAAGACGGTGGAGATCGTCATCAAGCTGCACGTGTGCTGAACGCGGAGGTGCCGTCCGTTCGGCGCTAGATCGGAAGGACCGTGATCGAGATCGCGAGACGGTTCGTGATGAGATCGCGGAACGGATCATGATGAGTTCGCGGGACAGATCGTGATCAAGATCGTGAGACGGATTGTGATGAGATCGCGGGACGGATCGTGATGAGTTCGCGGGACAGATCGTGATCAAGATCGTGAGACGGATTGTGATGAGATCGCGGGACGAATCGTGATGAGTTCACGGGACAGATCGTGATTGGATCGCGGGACGGATCGTGATGAGATCGCGGGATGCTCGGCGATTTGGATCGCGAAGATGTTCGACTACACCAACCGCGTTTCTTAACGCTTCCCGCTTAGCGATCTACAAGGGTATGTAGATCCACTCTCCCTCTCGTAGATGCTCATCACCATGGATAGGTTTGCGTGTGCGTAGGAAAATTTTTGTTTCCCATGCGACGTTCCCCAACAGTGGCATCATGAGGTAGGTTGATGGTTCGATGAGATCTCGAGTAGAACACAAAAGGTTTGTGGGCGTTGATGCTTAGATTTCTTCCTCCCTTGGTCGGATTTTGGTTCAGCGGGATTGTGAGATGAAGCGGCCCGGACCAACATTACTCGTACGCTTATGAGAGACCGGTTCCCTCGATGCAACTTGTTGCTTAGATGGCTTGCGGGTGACAGTTTCTCTCACTTTAGTTGGATCAGATCCGACAAAGGCGGTCCTTGAGAAGATTGAAAAGCAATCTATGTATCACCATTGTGGTTTATGCGTAGGTGAGAATCGTTCTTGCTAGATACCCGTAGCAGCCACGTAAAACTTGCAACAACAATTAGAGGACGTCTAACTTGTTTTTGCAGGGTATGATGTGATATGATATGGCCAATTACATGATGTGATATATGTGATGTATGAGATGATCATGTGATGTATAGATTATCACGACTTGCATGTCGATGAGTACGGCAACCGGCAGGAGCCATAGGGTTGTCTTTAATTATTGTATGACCTGCGTGTCAATCATTAAGTGCTATGTAATGCTTTACTTTATCGCTACGGTAGCAATAGTAGTAGAAGCATGCAGGGCGTGACAACCCCGATGGCGACACGTTGATGGAGATCATGGTGTCATGCCGGTGACGATGGAGATCATGCCGGTGCTTTCTAGATGGAGATCAAAAGCACAAGTTCATGGCCATATCATGTCACTTATGATTTGCATGTGATGTTAATCCTTTTTATGCACCTTGTTTTTCTTAGGACGACGGTAGCATTATAAGGTGATCCCTCACTTAATTTCAAGATAAATTGTGTTCTCCCCGAGTGTGCACCATTGCGAAAGTTCGTCGTGTTGAGACACCACGTGATGATTGTGTTGGAAATATGCCCTAGAGGCAATAATAAAATGGTTATTATTGTATTTCCTAGTTCATGATAATTGTCTGTTATTCATGCTATAATTGTGTTAACCGGAAACCGTAATACATGTGTGAATACATAGACCACAACGTGTCCCTAGTGAGCCTCTAGTTGGCTAGCTCGTTGATCAATAGATGGTCATGGTTTCATGACCATGGACATTGGATGTCGTTGATAACGGGATCACATCATTAGGAGAATGATGTGATGGACAAGACCCAATCCTAAGCATAGCACAAGATCGTGTAGTTCGTTTGCTAAAGCTTTTCAATGTCAAGTATCGTTTCCTTAGACCATGAGATTGTGTAACTCCCGGATACCGTAGGAATGCTTTGGGTGTGCCAAACGTCACAACGTAACTGGGTGGCTATAAAGGTACGCTACAGGTATCTCCGAAAGTGTTTGTTGGGTTGACACGAATCGAGACTGGGATTTGTCACTCCGTGTGACGGAGAGGTAACTCTGGGCCCACTCGGTAAGACATCATCATTATGAGCTCAATGTGACTAAGGAGTTAGTCACGGGATGATGTATTACGGAACGAGTAAAGAGACTTGCCGGTAACGAGATTGAACAAGGTATGGGGATACCGACGATCGAATCTCGGGCAAGTACCATACCGATAGACAAAGGGAATTGTATACGGGATTGATTGAATCCTTGACATCGTGGTTCATCCGATGATATCATCGTGGAGTACGTGGGAGAAATGGGTATCCAGATCCCTCTGTTGGTTATTGACCGGAGAGGTGTCTCGGTCATGTCTACGTGTCTCCCGAACCCGTAGGGTCTACACACTTAAGGTTCGATGACGCTAGGGTTATAGGGAAATAGTGTACGTGGTTACCGAAGGTTGTTCAGAGTCCTGGATGAGATCCCGGATGTCACGAGGAGTCCCGGAATGGTCCGGAGACGAAGATTGATATATAGGAAGTGAGGTTTTGGTTACCGGAAGTGTTCCGGGTGTCTACGGTAGTGTACCGGGACCACCGGAAGGGTTCCGGGGGTCCACCAAGTGGGCCCACCTTCCCCGGAAGGTTCCATGGGCTAAGAGTGGGAGGGAACCAGCCCCTAGGTGGGCTGGTGCGCCTCCCACCCCAGCCCAAGGCGCAGCAAGGGTGGAGGGGGCAAACCCTAGGCTTAGATGGGCCTTAAGGCCCACCCTAGGGCGCCTCCACCTTTCCCTGACCTGGCCGCCGGCCAGATGCCATCTGGTGGCTGCCGCCAGCCCCTAGGGTGGAACCCTAGGGTGCAGCACCTATCCTCCCCTCCTCCTATATATAGTGGAGGTATTTGGGGCTGCACAACACACGAGTTCATCTCCTCCCTGGTGCAGCCCTACTCCTCCCTCTCCTTGTTCTCCGTAGTGCTTAGCGAAGCTCTGCCGAAGTACCACGCAGCTCCACCGCCACCACGCCATCGTGTTGCCGGAGCTCTCCCTCAACCTCTCCTCCTTCCTTGCTGGATCAAGGCGTAGGAGACGTCACCGGGCTGCACGTGTGTTGAACGCGGAGGTGCCGTCCGTTCGGCACTTGATCGGATCTACCGCGATCTGAATCGCTGCGAGTACGACTCCATCAACCGCGTTCTAGCAACGCTTCCGCTTAGCGATCTTCAAAGGTATGAAGATCCAATCTCTCCCCGCTCGTTTGCTGGTTTCTCCATAGATAGATCTTGGTGACACGTAGGAAAATTTTGATTTACTACTACGTCTCCCAACAGATCGGGTGTGATAGACTCTACGTTCACATACAACGGGTGCAAGCAAGATTTGCACGCGCAGAACACTCGGGTTAAACTTGACGAGCCTAGCATGTACAGACATGGCCTCAAAACACAAGAGACCGAAAGGTCGAGCATGAGTCATATAGTGGATATGATCAACATAATGATGTTCACCATTGAAGCCACCTTAACTCACGTGATGATCGGACTTGAGTTGGTGAATTTGGATCATGTATCACTCGAATGATCGGAGGGATGTCAATTTGAGTGGGAGTTCTTAAGTAATATGATTAATTGAACTCATTATCATGAACATAGTCAAAGTGTCTTTGCAAATTATGTTGTAGATTACTAGCTCGCGCTGTAGCTCCCTTGTATTTTTATATGTTCCTAGAGAAATAGAGTTGAAAGATGTTGGTAGCAATATTGCAGACTGGGTCCGTGTTCTGAGGATTGTCCTCATTGCTGCACAGAAGTCTTATGTCCTTAATGCACCGCTCGGTGCGCCACCCCCTCTAGCGTCGTCTATAGATGTTGTGAACATCTGACAGGCATGTTTCGATGACTACTTGATAGTTTAGTGCGTCATGCATTACGGCTTAGAATTGAGGCTCAGAAACGTTTTGAACGTCACGGAACATATGAGATGTTCTAGGAGCAGAGATTGTGATCTCAGGCTTGTGCCTGTCTTGTGAGATATGAGATCTCCAAAAAGATTCTTTGCCTGTAAGATGAAGGACAATAGCTCAATCGTTGAGCATGTACTCAGATTGTCTGGGTACTACAATCGCTTGAATCAAGTCGGAGTTGATCTTCCAGATAAGATAGTGATTGATATAGTTCTCCAAGTCACTGTCACTAAAGCTACTAGAACTGAGTGATGAACTATAATACACCAGGGATAGAAGTATTGATCCCTGAGCTGTTCGCGATGTTTGACACCGCGAAGGTAGAAATCAAGAAGGAGCGTCAAGTGTTGATGGTTAATCAAACCACTAGTTTCGAAAAGGGCAAGAGCAAGGAGGGAAACTTCATGGATAGCAAGTCAGTTGCTGCTCCAGTGAAGCAACCCAAAGTTGAACTCAAACCCAAGACTAAGTGCTTCTATTATGAGGTGAGAGGTCGCTGAAGCAGAACAACCCTAGATACTTGGTAGATAAGAAGGCTGGCAACATCGACAGAAGTATATTTGATATACGAGTTATTGATGTGTACCTTGCTAGTACTCTTAGTAGCACCTGGGTATTGGATACCGGTTCGGTTGCTAAATGTTAGTAACTCTAAATAAAAGCTACGGAATAAACGGAGAACTAGCTAAGCATGAGGTGACGATATGTGTTGGAAGTGTTTCCAAGGTTGATGTGATCAACATCGCACGCTCTCTCTACCTTCAGGATTAGTGACGAACCTAAATAAATGTTATTTGGTGTTTTGCGTTGAGCATGAACATGATTAGATCATGTTTATTGCAATACGGTTATTCATTTAAGTTAGAGAATAATGGTTATTCTGTTTACATGAATAATACCTTCAATGGTCATGCACCCAGTGAGAATGGTTTGTTGAAATCTTGATCGTAGTATTACACATGTTCATAACATTGATGTCAAAAGACACAAAGTTAATAATGATAGTACCACATACTTGTGGCACTGCCGCTAAATGTCATATTGGTATAAAGCGCATGTAGAAACTCCATGCTGATGGATATTTGGACTCATTCGATTTCGAATCGGTTGAGACATGCAAACCATGCCTCTTGGGCAAGATGACTAAAGGACCCCATTGGATGGAGCGGGCAAGTGATTCATTGGAAATGATACATGTTGATGTATGCAATCTAGTGAGTCTTGTAGCGTGCAGTGGATATCGTTATTTTCTTACCTTCACTGATGATTTGAGTAGATATAGTGTATATTTACTTAATGAAACACAAGTCTGAATCATTTGAAAGGTTCAAATAAATTCATAGTGAAGTTTAAAGATCATCGTGACAAGAAGATAAAAATGACTGCGATATGATCGTGGAGGTGAATATCTGAGTCACGAGTTGGCATACAACTTAAGACAATGTGAAAGTTGTTTCACAACTAAACGCCACCTGGAACACCATAGTGTGATGGTGTTTCCGAACATCATAGTTATGCTCTATTGGAGATGGTGCGTAATATGATGTCTCTTGTCGTTTTACTACTATAATTTTGGGGTTATGCATTAGAGACAACTACATTCACTTTAAATAGGGCACCATCTAAATCCGTTGAGATGACACCATGTGAATTATGGTTTGATAGAAACCTAAGCTGTCATTTCTTAATATTTTGGGGTGTGACACTTGTGTGGAAAATGTTTTCACCTAATGAGGTCGAACCCAAGGCGGACAAATTGCATCTTCATAGAATACCCTAAGATCAGTTGGGTGAACCTTCAATCTCAGATCCTAGTGCAAAATGTTTGTTGCTTAAACGGATTCTTTCTCGAGGAAATGTTTCTCTCGAAAGAATTGAGTGGGAGGAAGATAGAACTTGATGAGGTTGTTGAACCTTTGTTCAACCAGAGAGTAGCGCAGCGCAGAAAGATGTTTCTGTGAAGCCTACGTTAGTTGAAGAGGAAGTTAATGATGATGATCATGAAGCTTCAGGATCAAGTTACTATCGAACTTCGTAGGTCGACAAGGATGTGTACTGCTCCTAAGTGGTACGACAACTGTGTCTTGGAGATCATGTTGTTGGACAACGATGAACCTACGAGCTATGGAGAAGCGATGATGGGCCCGGATTCCGACAAATGGTTAGAGGCCATGAAATCCGAGATAGGATCCATGTATGAAAACGAAGTGTAGACTTTGGTAGACTTGCTCGTTGGACGGCAGATCGTTGAGTACAAATGGATCTTTAAAATGAAGACAGACACTGATGGTGAATGTCACCATTTGTAAAGCTTGACTTGTTGCAAAGTTGTTTGTGACAAGTTCAAGGAGTTGACTACGATGAGGCTTTCTCACTCGTAGCGATGCTAAAAGTCTGTTGGAATTATGTTAGCAGTTGCTGTGTTTTCAATTATGAAATCTGGCAGATGGATGTCAAAACATCGTTTCCTTAACGGTTTACTTGAGGAAAGGTTGTATGTGATACAACCAGAAGGTTTTGTCAGTCCTAAGGATGCTAAAAGGTGTGCAAGCTTTGGTGATCCTTCCATGGACCGAACCAAGCATCTTGGAGTTGGAATATACGCTTTGATGGGTTGATCAAAGTTTTTGAGTTTATACAAAGTTTACGAGAAACTTGTATTTGCAACAAAGTGAGTGGGAGCACTATAGAATTTCTGATAAGTATATGTGGATGACATATTGTTGATCGGAAATAATGTAGGATTTCTGAAAATCATAAATGGTTGTTTGGAAAGTGATTTTCAAAGGAAGACCTGGATAAAGCTACCAAATTGTTGAGCATCAAGATCTATAGAGATAGATCAAGATGACTTGATGAGACTTTCAATGAGTACATACCTTGACAAAGATTTTGAAAGAGTTCAAAATGGATCAGTCAGAGAAAGAGTTCTCGCCTGATTTGTAAGGTGTGAAGTTGAGTGAGACTCAAAGCTCGACAACGGCAGAACAAAGAGAAAGGACGAATGCCGTCCCCTATGCCTTAGCCATAGGCTCTATATTATGCCATGCTGTGTACCGCACCTATGTGTGCCTTGCCATGAGTCTGTCAAGGGGTACAAGAGTGGTCCAGGAGTGGATCACTGGACAGCGGTTGGAATTATCCTTAGTAACCAGAGGACTAAGGAAATGTTTCTTGATTATGGACGTGATAAAGAGTTCGTCATAAAGAGTTACGTCGATGCAAGCTTTAACACCTATCCGGATGACTAGTAGTAGTAATCTGGATACGTATAGTGGAGCAGCCATTTGGAAATAGTACCAAGTGGAGTGTGGTAGCAGTGTTTACGGTTTGACATAGAGATTTGCAAAGTACACACGGATCTGAATATCGCAGACCCGTTGACTATAAGACCTCTCTCACATGCAAAGCATGATCGAGCCCCAAAACTCATTGGGTGTTAGATTCATAACAATGCGAATCACATGGTGATGTGAACTAGATTATTGACTCTAGTGCAAGTGGGAGACTGTTGGAAATATGCCCTAGAGGCAATAATAAATTAGTTATTATCATATTTCCTTGTTCATGATAATCGTTTATTATCCATGCTATAATTGTATTGATCGGAGACTTAAATGCATGTGTGGATACATAGACAAAACCATGTCCCTAGTATGCCTCTAATGGACTAGCTCGTTGATCAAAGGATGGTTAAGGTTTCCTAGCCATGGACATGAGGTGTCATTTGATAACGGGATCACATCATTAGGAGAATGATGTGATGGATAAGACCCAAACTACAAACATAGCATATGATCGTGTCAGTTTATTGCTACTGTTTTCTGCATGTCAAGTATATGTTCCTATGACCATGAGATCATGCAACTCACGGATATCGGAGGAGTGCCTTGTGTGTATCAAACGTCGCAACGTAACTGGGTGACTATAAAGGTGCTCTACAGGTATCTCCGATGGTGTTTGTTGAGTTGGCATGGATCGAGACTGGGATTTGTTACTCCGTGTGACGGAGAGGTATCTCAGGGCCCACTTGGTAATACAACATCACAACAAGCCTTGCAAGCAATGTGGCTAAGTGTTAGTCATGGGATCTTGTATTACGGAACGAGTAAAGAGACTTGCCAGTAACGAGGTTGAATTAGGTATGGAGATACCGATGATCGAATCTCGGGCAAGTAACATACCGAAGAACAAAGGGAACGTTATACGGGATTAACTGAATCCTTGACATAGAGGTTCGACCGATAAAGATCTTCGTAGAATATGTAGGAACCAATGTGGACGTCCAGGTCCCGCCATTGGTTATTGACCGTAGAGGTGTCTCGGTCATGTCTACATAGTTCTCGAACCCGCAGGGTCTGCACACTTAAGGTTCGGTGACGTTTCGGTAGTGTAGAGTTATGTATGGTGGTGACCGAAGGTTGTTCGGAGTCCCGGATGAGATCCCGGACGTCATGAGGATCTCCGGAATGGTCCGGAGGTAAAGATTCATATATAGGATGTCCCAGTTTGGTCGCCGGAAAAGTTTCGGGCTCATCGGTAGTGTACCGGGAGTATCGGTAGTGTACCGGGAGTGCCGGTAGTGTACAGGGGGACCTCCGGAAGGGGTATTTCGACCCCAAGAGGTCCATGGGCTGTGGGAGAATAATAACCAGCCCTTAGTGGGCTGGGAAAACAGCCACAAAGGCCCATGGCACAGGAGAGAAAGTCCTAAAGCAAAAAGTGGAAAATCAGCCAATAGGAGGCAATCCTACTCCAACTAGGATTGGAGGTGAAGTAGGATTGCTCCCACCTCCTATTTCGGCCGACCCAAAGGCCTTGGATGCCTCTCCTCTCCTCTCCTCCTATATATACTAGTGGATTGGGTGGTTTTTGGACAGAATTTCCGGCCACGTGCTACCCGTTTCACCGGTGCACAGTTTCTCCTCTAGATCGGTTTTCCACAGCGCTTAGGCGAAGCCCTGCCGGAATCACTCCACCACCATCACCGGAGCGCCGTCACGCTGCCGGTGAACTCTCTCTCCTCTCCACCTCCTCTTGCTGGATCAAGACGGTGGAGATCGTCATCAAGCTGCACGTGTGCTGAACGCGGAGGTGCCGTCCGTTCGGCGCTAGATCGGAAGGACCGTGATCGAGATCGCGAGACGGTTCGTGATGAGATCGCGGAACGGATCGTGATGAGTTCGCGGGACAGATCGTGATCAAGATCGTGAGACGGATTGTGATGCGATCGCGGGACGGATCGTGATGAGTTCGCGGGACAGATCGTGATCAAGATCGTGAGACGGATTGTGATGAGATCGCGGGACGGATCGTGATGAGTTCACGGGACGGATCGTGATTGGATCGCGGGACGGATCGTGATGAGATCGCGGGACGCTCGGCGATTTGGATCGCGAAGATGTTCGACTACACCAACCGCGTTTCTTAACGCTTACCGCTTAGCGATCTACAAGGGTATGTAGATCCACTCTCCCTCTCGTAGATGCTCATCACCATGGATAGGTTTGCGTGTGCGTAGGAAATTTTTTGTTTCCCATGCGACGTTCCCCAACATCAACGACATCCAATGTCCATGATCATGAAACCGTGACCATCTATTGATCAACGAGCTAGCCAACTAGAGGCTCACTAGGGACATGTTGTGGTCTATGTATTCACACATGTATTACGGTTTCCGGTTAACACAATTATAGCATGAACAATAGACAATTATCATGAACAAGGAAATACAATAATAACCATTTTATTATTGTCTGTAGGGCATATTTCCAACACTCGCTAGGTCGGGGGCGCATCGACATGTTGTCGCAGCCAGATCCAGGGAGGTGCGTGTGGGTGGTGCTTAGGTGTCATTCCCGGCTTGGAGCTTTTACGGTGCCGTCGTGACCGGATCTACCGCTAGTCTGCGGGGGGTAGCACGCCCTTGCACGGGGAAGGGTGGACTGTGCAAGCGCGATGTCTAGATGCTGGGGTGGAAGACCCAGGGGATCTCGGCGGGGCTGCGCCATCACGGCTGCGAGGGCAGCGTGGGGGCCGGTCGGGGACTTCATTGGCGGCGGATTTGGGGTTCTACTTGCCCAAATCCAATGGTTACAGATGGTGGTGGATCGGACTCCGGCTGGCGGCCCGGAGGACGGTGGTTCACTCCACTGGCGTGGTTGCAGAAGGACGGAGGTCACGGTGGAGGTGGTGGCATCCTATGGGCGCGTTGGAGGTGGTGGTGTGGTGGCGGGTCAGATCCGAGCAGGGTTGTACTGCTTAGTTCTTGATTTGGTTCATCTGGTGGATGCTGCTACGATGTACGCTCTCCTCCCACTGTGGTGGTCGGCTCATTTGGAGAAGCTCTGGTGGACTTGAGGATTCATGGTCTGGGGCTGAGAGAAATCCCTGATTCGTAATGTCCGAGGCTGACAACGGCGACGCTCGCGGGTGCCGTCCCCTCCATGGAGGTGTTATCTTGGACTCGATCCGACTGTCTCCCTCATGCTCGAAGGAAGCCCTTGGTCTGACCTCCGGACCAGATGATAGCGGCGTTATGGCGTCATTTCCTTCCTTGGAGGCATCCTCTTGTTGCTTGAGGAGTCCCCTTGGCACGGCTCTAGTGGGTGTTTGCAATTGCTATGGGTGTGAGCCTCCGAGGCACAATGTAGATCATTGTTGGTGCCCTCTCGACGAGGTCTTCTCTAGGTCTGCCGGGTTCTGCCATCCATCTGCCGACTTCTTCTTGGTGCAAATGGGTGGGGTACGTTGGTTTGTGTCGTCCTCGGGTCTTAGTCATGTTTTAGAGGTCTTCGGTGTTGGTCGTGACGCGGCTTGGTAGCTCTGGGATTTGCCTCATTGCCATTGGCTTGGGTTTGATCTAGGCGATGCATGTGTAGTAGTTCATGTGGGGTGTGTGGCTGCTAATTATTGTGATTAGCGTTGTAGTGGCAAAAAGGCCGTGTACCCGGCTTATTTGCCGCTTTTTCTATAATGCAATGATACACATGCTTGTACGTATTTGAAAAAAAAATTAGAACCAGCTGCCGAAAATGAAGGCCATGCGAGTCCAAGCCAGATCATCAACAATTAATAGTCTTGAGGGTGGAGTACAAGCAAAATCATTCTCCCTCTGTTCATAGATGTTTTGAATATTTCAATATAGACAACACATGAACTGAAATGAATGAACGAACACACTAAAAATGTCTATATACATTTGATTCACACAAAAGTTAGAACATCTTATATTTGTGATTGGTGGGAGTAGTTATTTGAGGCAGCTCGAAAAAGTAATAGTCAAGGCGTAGCAGAACCGATAAATACATGATTTCAGCCATTCAAACTGTCCCTGTCTCCTAAGTCCCAAAACTAACTATCACGGTCTAAGAAACAAACGACCAAAACTTCTGCATGAGAAATGGACCGAATTTGCGCGCACGAATACAAGTTTTGGATCAACAGGTCGTTATTACTACCAAGAAATAAGGAGATCTTCCAAGTACATGCACGAATGTAATTAGCTAGCCAACTACCAGGAAAGGCGAAAGATACCCTAAAACAAAGGAATAAAGCGCATGGGATATAACGGGGTAGACCGAGACCTCTTAATTTCTCGAACTCGATCAGCCGGACGGGACAAAAAAGTGGAAATCAAAAAGCTCATGTCTAGCGTGTTCACTTCTAGATCGAATAAGTCATTTTTGACCATGACCAAACGACATTCAAACGGCGTAAGTGTTCCGGCGTTGTCCCAGTCTCCTAGATGTACGTACATGGATGAGGCATGTGTGAGTTTCAAGTTTCAACGCCGCAAGTTTTCCAAGCTCCGACGTTATGTCCCGGATCGAAAATTCGCAGGGGGCGTAAGTGCGGAGGCACTCATCTGTCAAGCTTTGCCGTCCGTTAGATTTGCATGGTGTTTCATGAAGTTGTTGAATCCCGCACGAGGACACTATAAAAATGAGAATCCCTCATAAAGTCATAAAGTTTTAAGTTTCTGCAATGAAACTTACTGTTTTTTTATAAAAAACGATGCCCAGTTTTAACAAGTTCCGAAGATATAATTTTAAGCAACTTTTTTCATTGGTCGTAGACACAAAATAATTGGTTTTTGTCAGCCGCGCATACTAAGTTTCAAACATTGAAACTTTTTTTTTCTTTCAAAAGTCACTTAAATATATTCAAAATAGATCTTATTTGAAAGCCCTCGTCACGAGAAATACGAATATGAAAACATAACTTAATAAAAAATGTTGAAAAGATAAAGAACTTTAAAAATTGAAAGCCCAAATAAAATGTTTGCACCAGGGACGTGAGTGCGCCCGCACTTACGTGTCATAAATGCTCGTCTTGTCCCGGATGTGTGCATTCATGGATCAACATTTCTGTACTTTTTAAAATTTGAAGCCTCATTGTGCTAGCGAAAACACACCCCTTTCTTGGGGCTAGGTGAGGTAGCCACTGCAAAAATCACTATCTTTCTTTGCCTAAATTTGTCCGAAGCACAATGAACAGGATCCTCTGACTTGGATCAATCTAATGCAGACGGACGTAATATGCCATGCGCCATCTGTTGGCCATCTGATGTCAAGAAAATGCAACGAGCCTTTGTGGCTCAGATTGCCATCAAAACTTTGAGTGCATGTGCATGTATGTGGGCACTTGCGTTTGTATTGTGTTAAAAAATTGTCACCAAAACTGTTGGTCGATGCGGCCCAAATCGATGCAAGTGAGGGAAGCGAGGGGAAAAAGCGTGAGACCGTGAAAAACATGCCATAGTTAAAAAAAAACGTCAGGGGAGGCTCCAGCGTGGGGTCGGGGCGGTCACTCCAGGTAAAATTTTGAAACCTAGGACATTCCCTTACTGATTTTGGCTGGCGGCCACCATGGGAGGTGAGCAGGTTCGCTCGAAGGTCTCAAGTGTCGTCAAGTATCAAGAGGGAAGAGAAAAACGATTCGCCAGGTAACTGCTCGTGTGAAATCCTATTTGACGCTCGTTGCGTCAAAGTGCCAGGGTTGCGCCCAAGCGAGCCGTCGAATCGTCGCAATGGGCCGGCCCGTTTGCTTACACAACATATCTAAGACTAAAAAAGAACCTCATCTGATTTTGATAACCTTCTAGAAGGTTCACCGAACCGGGTTTTGTTTCTTTTCCCGGTTTTCCTGTTTCTTTTTGGGTTTTCATGCTTTTGTTTCTTTTTTATCTTTTATGTAACATTTTTTTCAAGCTTATTTTATTTTTAGAAACTTGTTTGGAATTTTCAAAAAATGTTCATGCTTTTAAAAACCATAATATTTTAAAAAGGTTGTGTTTAAAAAAATTCATAAATTCCAAAAAGTTCGCATTTTCAAAAAAAAATCGCGTGTTAATCAATTGTACATTTTCATGTTTGCTTTATTTTATAAAAAATGTTCATGCTTCTAAAAATGATAAAAATTCAAAAATGATCTTTTTCTAATTTTGTTCATAAATTCATAATTTATTTCATTTTTGAATAAATGTTCGCTTATTCAGATGGTTCGTGTTTTTGCAAAAAAAAAACTTTCGGAATGTTACTGCTCCGAAATTTCACAACTTTTCAAAAAATGTTTCTGTTTCAAAAAACGTTCAAAAGATGTTCACGTTTTTTTTTGACGTTTCAAAAAATGTTCGTATTTCAAAAAAATCATAAATTTCAAAAAATGTTTATGTTTTCAAATTTTAGTCGGATGTTCAAAAATGTCCGCATTTGCCCAGTTTTGTTTTGGAATTTCAGAAAATATTCCAGTTTTTTAAAAAAGTGTTCCCAATTTCGAAAAATGATTATGCTTTTCTAAAATATTTCAGTTTTAGAAAACCATTCTCAAATTCAAAAAGTGTTTGCGCTTCACAACTTAATTTTTTAAAGAAAAAATACATCCAAAATCGAAAATAATTCAGATCTGCCCTATGGGTTGGTTCTTAAATATTGATGCTGCTAATTATTCAGGAACCGCTCACTAGCTCAATTGGTTCCAGTGGCTGGTCTCTATTACGTGTTCGCTGGCGATCATTTGCCGGCCCAGTCCGAGGCCGCGTGTGTGAAGACACGACACTTTGCCACAGAGCGCGGCATATAGGAGGTTCCCTATCGCTACAGAGAACGTGCTAGCTCGGTAGCTATAGATGGGCCAATCAAGTAAGCCCAATAAAAATTAGATTGCCTATTAGTTATCATATGGAGCCTGTTTTTCACGTTCAAAATTCCTTTTCTATTGATTGTGGAATTTATCGTCCTCAACTCACGCCTCAAGCGATCACGCCCTACCGATGCAGCACCGCCTCCACCCTCAAGTGTCGTCTTGTAGTCGCCGGCGCTGCCCAGGGTTATCCAGCCGATGGTGCTAGATGTAGAATGAGAAGAGAGTTCGCCTATTGGTGATGCCGTCCACACGGGAAGTGGAGTGACCGCCGCCGTCGTCGCCATCGCCACGGTCCGTGCATAGAACAACAAACGAGCCGCCAACAGAGGCAACAAGGACCATGTTCTTTTGCTCTCCCCTAGTATTCTCTTATGTTCTATCTTGTTTAATTTGTTTTTGTGTTGGCCTAATTATTAGAAGTTGAACACTATGTTGGAAATATACCCTAGAGGCAATAAAAGTGATTATTATTATATTTTCTTGTTCATGATAATCGTTACTTGCCTAAGATTCAATCGTCGGTATCTCTACATTTCCTTGTATTGATTGGAAACACAAATACATTTGTGGATACATAGACAACACTGTGTCCCTAGTATGCCTCTAGTGGACTAGCTCGTTGATCAAAGATGATCAAGGTTTTCTAGCCATAGACATGAGATGTCATTTGATAACGACAGGTTCGAGGTGGTTTCCTTGTTCACTATGTTGTCTATGTAGAGACACCGACGATTGAATCTTAGGCAAGTAACATACCGAAGAACAAAGGAAAAAACATACGGGATTAACCGAATCCTTGACATAGAGGTTCAACCGATAAATATATACGTAGAATATGTAGGAACAAATATGGGCATCTACCTCCCGCTATTGGTTATTGACCGTAGAAGTGTCTCGGTCATGTCTACATAGTTCTCGAACCCGCAGGGTCTGCACACTTAACATTCGGTGACGTTTTGATAGTATTGAGTTATGTATGTTGGTGACCGAAGATTGTTCGGAGTCCCGGATGAGATCCCGGACATCACGAGGAGCTCCAGAATAGTCCGGAGGTAAAGATTGATATATACAAAATCCCGTTTTGACCACCAGAAAATTTTGGGTATTTCTGGTAGTGTACTGAAGGTGACGGGAATGTTCCGGGGGTCCATCGGGAGGGGGCCACCCACTCCGGGGGGCACTTGGGCCTTAGGGGTGGCGCACCAGCCCTTAGTGGGCTGGGCAAGCCAGATCATAAGGGCCCATGAGAAGAGAAGGAAGGAGGCCAAGTGGGGAGTCCTCCGAGGACTCCTACCCTCTAGTTCGGCCGAACCCCTCCTTGTTGGAGGGGCTAGGTCTGCCTCCCCCCTCCCCTTCCTCCTATATATAGTGGAGGTTTGAGGACAGCCCAACACACAAAAAATCCATGTGCTGCCATCCTCCCTCTAGATTGGTTTCTCCTCTAGATTAGTTCAGCGGAGCTCGGCGAAGCCCTGCCGGATTTTCACCACCACCGCCACCACGCCATCGTGCTGCCGGAGAACTCATCTACCTCTTCACCCCATCTTGCTGGATCAAGAAGGCGGAGATCATCATCGATCTATAGGTGTGCTGAACGCGGAGGTGTCGTCCGTTCGGGGCTAGATCGGGACGGATCGTGATTGGATCGCGGGACGACTTGCCATTTGGATCGCAAAGACGTTCGACTACATCAACCGCGTTTCTTAACACTTCCTGCCCTCTCTTGGATGCTCATCTCCATGGATAGATCTTGTGTGTGCGTAGATTTTTTTTGTTTCTCATGCAACGTTCCCCAACAGACTGAAACAAGGACCTAAGAAGATGAAGCAGATTGAATCGTTTTTCAAGGCTATCCTAGTAAATCAATCCAAAACCCAAGTATGTTAATATGAAGTAAATGCACCCATTTCAGAAGCTAATGTTCCCAAAGTATTAAGTCAAGAGATTGATACGAATAATTTGCAAGATGATATTCCTCAAAGATTTAATCCAGCCGACATTGAACCTGATCCGGGACTTTGTAAACAAATTGAAGAGTATGCTACCCAGAAATCAGAGATGAAATGAGAAGGGCATATATCTCGAAAGGTGGATGTCAACCTAAAGATCACGATTTTGAATGCAATGAAGATGGCAGGGTATAGGGAGTTTGGTGTGTTAGAGCATAGTGTAGCCAAAAAATCTGCTTATTGTTTTCACCTTTTCTTTTCAAGAAACCAACAACCAGTTCAAAGTTTGGGGCTAAAGTCTCCACGAAGACTGGGGTATACGACCTGGAAGAAACCAGACGAATTCTTCAGCTCCATGTAGGTTCAGCAAATCAACAAAGAGTGCTCACAACAATTCAAGAAGGCATTGTGAAGATTATTTTAAAATCAGAAGCAAAGTGTGGCATATGCAATCACTACTCAAACTAAGAAGACCCATCTTGAATACCAGAACCGATTGTTGGATGTTGGTGGTGTTGTGAGGTTTTTTGCTTGGGCAAGGTCTTGCTTTTCGTGGTCATGATGAGTCTAAGAATTCAAGAAACAAGGGTAATTTTCTCGAGATGTTAGAGCGGTATGTTCAGAGATGTAAGAATGCAACTGATTTTCTCTATGATAATGCTCTTGGAAATCATCAGATGACTTGTCATGAAATTCAGAAGCAATTGGTGCAAGCTTGTGCTAGAAAAAACTATTGAATTCGTGATGAATGAGCTTGGGGTGGTAAGTTCTCACTTATTGTTGATGAGCCCCATGATGTGTCAATCAAGGAGCAAATGGTTGTAATTTTGAGGTTTCTGAACAAGCAAGGGGGGCTTTAAAAGGCTTCTTTGTGTTGAGCATGTTATTGACACCGCATCTGCTTCTCTCAAACGGTTTTTGGATAAAGTATTTGCTACCCATAATTTGAGCATGTATAGGATGAGAGGGCAAGGATATGATGGAGCCTCAAATATGTGTGGGCAACTTAATGATTTAAAGAAACTAGTGCTAGATGATAATCCGCATGCATTTTATGTGCATTGGTTCGCCCATCAACTTCAACTAGTAGTTGTGGCTGTTGTGAAAGGATTTCTTATTGTTAGTGATTTCGTTGGCTATACAAATATCATAGTGACCATGGTAAGTGCATCTTGTAGGAGAAAATATGCATTACTGCAGAAACACCATGACAAGATTGTACTCCAATTGGAGAATGGGGAGATTATGAAGGGAATGGGCAAACATCAAGAGACAATTATAGAACGACTTGGTGATGCACATAGGGGATCACACCATGGAACCCTAGTTTGTATCTATCAAATGTGTGACTCGGTGATCCAGATGTTACATGCTATTTGTTTAGATGGGGAAAATTATGACGACAAAGGCAAAGCATCAGGTTTGATGAAACAAATGGAAGTCTTTGAATCCGTACTTATATTGCACTTGATGATTAAAGTTCTTGGTCTGACTAATGGTTTGTCACAAGCATTGCAACAAAAGGACCAAAACATAGACATTGGAATAAATATCACGGTCCCCGTGAAAAGGTTATTGCAGCATTTGAGGGGTGAAGGGTGGGAGCCACTTTTGGAGGCTCTAACTGCATTTTGTGTTTAGAGAGATATACTTGTGCCAATATGAATGATAATATTTCAGCAACGGGTTATCCAAGGATTTCACGTAAGTCTGTTACTTGCTTCCATCATTACACGGTAGAAATATTCAATCAGGTGGTTGATAGAAACATAGCCGAGATGTACAATTGATTTAGTGAAACAACAACCCAAATATTTATTTCCATTTCATGTCTAGAGCTTAGAGACTCATTCAGTAGCTTTAACCATGACAAGATAATTGAGCTTGCAAGCATTTACTCAGCAGACTTTGATCCAGAAGAATGACAATTTTTGAGTGGTGAGCTTGACATATACATTGATGTAATGAAAAGATCACCTATTTTTTGTGGCTGCGATAGTCTATCAAGTATATTTGTCAAGTTAGTTCAAACTAAGGACTATTTGCGTTTCCCGTTGGTTTATCGACTTATAAAACTCGCTTTGATATTGTTGGTAGCGACAACATCAGTTGAAAGGGCTTTCTCAGCCATGTATATAATAAAGACAGATTTGAGAAACAAGGTAGGTGACGAATGGCTGGATGATATGATGGTTTGCTATGTTGAGCAAGATATATTGGCTCGGATTGAAGACGAGAAGATTACCGAACATTTTCATGGACTAAGGAATCATAGAGGACATGTTCCAAATGCTCCACATATAACTACAACTAAATGGTAAATATTTGTCCTATATTTTGTTTGAACAAATGGCATACTATGCTATGATTTATATTAATGTGATTGTTTTTACATGTTTTACGTACCTAATGGACTAGAAGATTAAATATTTGGGATAAAGCATAGAAGATTTATCTAGCGGGAGTCACAGTTAGACTTTATGTGATGCGTTACATTTTTTGCCTAGTTCTTGAGAATAAAACTAATTTGATAAATTTATTGTGTTGACTGTCTTGCCTACATGCATACTCTTGGCCAATTATTTTTCTTGATTGTTTTATTTGATTTTATTGTGGCTTTGATTTTTTGTTTCCTTTAAAAGTCTGCCCCTAGTAACTTCAAATCCCAGATCCGCCACTGAATGGCGTCGAAGTTGATCGGAACAATAGTTCAAAAATAAAGTTGATCAAAACGAAATCGGCGGAGCTTGGCGGAAACGACTGCCCTTCTCGTCAATCTCATGCAAGTGTCCATAGTCCTTCTTTCTCTTGACGTCTAACACATGAATAAAAACACTAAAAATCAAACTTCCACAATTAGATTACTTTGAATTTGATCAAATTTCCCTTTTTCTCATGGGAGAAGAAGCCTGTTGAACTTGATGAGATATCTCCTTTTCTCATGGAAGAAGAAACTAGCAATTGAGATGGATAAAAGAGGCTAACATAGCGCGTCATGATTCTATTTCCAATAAGTGGGTAATTATTCCATTATGCGGTTGTATCACCTCGATATATCGATTGAATGAAATGTCTTTTATTGAAGAAACGAATACATTGGCTTTGTCACGAGGTCTTACTTGTTTGACTTTTTTTCCATTTTTGAAAAGGAGGTTGAAACCCTCACGTGTTTGATTGTTTTTTCATACCTATGAGTACTCTTTGCTTGTTCACTTCCAGATTCCTTTTGCAACACTTATAGTCATATTTTCTCTGCACGTGTATAAATCACGTACTTATGGTATTTTAAAAAAAAATAGATGTATTGCATGCTTTGGTATCTTATGTTGTCATGGAATTTAGAAATTCATACGAGGCTTGGGCATTTTAGCTTAGCTATGATGGACGGAAAGCATTGATGTTAGGAAAAGGTATACAAACAAAAGACCATGCGATGGCAAGGTTACATCATGTAGCTTTGTTTGTGCAAATGAGGTTCATCAATCACAAGACAAAAGGGGTCATTTCACAAAGTGCCCTTGCTAGTTCTTGAGCTTGCGTTCGTTTTTCCTTAAAGAGGAAAGGTTGATGCAGCAAAGTAGATAAATATTTCCCTCAGTTGTTGAGAACCAAGGTATCAATCTAGTAGGAGGAACAAGCAAGTCACCAATAGATGCACCTACACAAACAATCAAACACTTGCACCCAACGGTATAAAGGGGTTGTCAATCCCTCCACGATTACTTGCAAGGATTAGATCCTATAGAGATTGATGGGAAAGATTGTGGAAAGCCAAAAGGTAAATAAAATTGCAGCAAGGTATTTTTGGTATTTTTGGTATATACTCCCTCCGTTCCTTTATATAAGGTGTATTTATTTTTTGATAAAATTCCACAATGTAAGGTGCATTTCTTCTAAATCCTCATAATTCCATTTTTAGCCCTCTAGAAAGAGGAAAGTATCTCTTTGCTGATTTCATGTATCTCTCCTTGTATAGAAAGAAGGAAACTATCTCTCTCTCGATTGCAGGTATCTCTTACTTTTCTGGACTGACTGATTTACTTGCCACTAACGAACAAATTTGTCAAGGGTAATTTTGTACTAACACCTCTATAATTATGCGCCTTGGTCACCGTGCTGAAAATAATACACCTTACATAAAGGAACAAAGGGAGTAGATCTGAAAATATAATATGGAAAATAGACCTGGCGGTCATAGGTTTCACTAGAGGCTTCTCTCTTGAAGGAAAATAACACGGTGGGTGAACAAATTACTGTCAAGCAATTGATAGAAAAGCTCATAGTTATGACGATATCCAAGGCAATGATTATGCATATAGGCATCACGTCCATGTCAAGTAGACTGAAACGGTTCTGCATCGACTACTATTACTCCACACATCGACTGACTCCTGCCTGCATCTAGGGTATTAAGTTCATGAAGAACAGAGTAACACATTAAGTAAGATGACATGATGTAGAGGGATAAACTCAAGCAGTATCATGAAAACCCCCTCTTTTACCCTTGATGGCAACAATACAATACATGCCTCGCTACCCCTACTTTGTCACTGGGTGAGGACATCGCAAGATTGAACCCAAAACTAAGCACTTCTCCCATTGCAAGAATTACCAATCTAGTTGGCCAAACCAAACCAATAACTCGAAGAAACTTGCAAAGATATGAAATAATGCATATAAGAATTTAGAGAAGAACCAAATAATATTCATAGATAAGTTGATCATAAACCGACAATTCATCGTATCTCGACAAACACACCGCAAAAGAGTATTACATTGGATAGATCCCCATGAAGATCATGGAGAACATGGTATTGAAGCACAAAGAGAGAGAATAAGCCATCTATATACTAGCTATGTACCCATAGGTGTGTGGTGGACTACTCACACATCATCAAAGGGGCAATGGAGTTGATATAGATGCCCTTCGTGATCGAATCCCCTCCGGCAGATTACCGGAAAAGGCTCCAAGATTGGATCTCTCAAAAACGGAGGCTTCCGGCGGCGAAAAAGTATTGTCGTTGCTATTTTTGGTATTGGGAGAATATTTAGGAATTTATAGGCCAAAGATTAGGGTTAGAGGACCCGTTGGGGGCCACAAGCCAGGGATGCGCCCCCTAGCCGCGCCAGGGTGGCTTGTGATCTCCTGCCAGGTCTCCTGCCTTCCTCTCCAAGTCTGGTAGATGTATTATGGTCCAAGAAAAATCATCGCAAAGATTTTATTCCGTTTGGAATCCGTTTAATATTCCCTATCTACAATACTCAAAAACAAGGAAAAAACAGAAAGTGGCACTAGGCTCTAGGTTAATAGGTTAGTCCCCAAAATAATATAAAATAGCATATTAATGCATATAAAACATCCAAAACATATAATATAATAGCATGGAACAATCAAAAATTATAGATACGTTGGAGACGTCTCAGCATCCCCAAGCTTAATTCCTGCTCGTCCTCGAGTAGGTAAATGATAAGAACAGATTATTTGATGTGGAATGCTACCTAACATATATATCCATGTAATATCCTTTATTGTGGCATGAATGTTCAGATCCATAAGACTCAAAACAAAAGCTTAATGTTGACATAAAACAATAATATTTCAAGCATACTAACAAAGCAAGTGTCTCTTCAAAATATAATGGCAAAAGAAAGTTATCCCTACAAAATCATATAGTCTCGCTATGCTCCATCTTCCCCACACAAACTATTTATATCATGCACAACCCCGATGATAAGTCAAGCAATTGTTTCACACCTTGTATGTTCTCAAACTTTTTCAACTCTCACACAATACATGAGCGTGAGCCATGGATATAGCACTATAGGAGGAATAGAATATGGTGGAGGTTGTGAAGAAAAAGAAGAAGATAGTCTCACATCAACTAGGCGTATCAACGGGCTACGGAGATGCCCATTAATAGATGTCAATGTGAGTGAGTAGGGATTGCCATGCAATGGATGCACTAGAGTTATAAGTGTATGAAAGCTCAAAAAGAAATTAAGTGGGTGTGCATCCAACTTGCTTGCTCATGAAGACCTAGGGCAATTTGAGGAAGCCTATCATTGGAATATACAAGCCAAGTTATATATTGAAAAATTCCCAGTAGTATATGAAAGTGACAAAAATAGGAGACTCTCTATCATGAAGATCATGGTGCTGCTTTGAAGCACAAGTGTGGAAAAAAAGATAGTAGCATTGTCCCTTATCTCTTTTCTCTAATTTTTTATTTTATTTTTTTAATTTCGGTGGGCATCAATGGCCTCTTTTATTTTTCATAAAGTCCGGAGTCTCATCCCAACTTGCGAGGGAATCATAGCTTCCATCATCCTTTCCTCACATGGGACAATTCTCTAATAATGATGGTCATCACACTTTTATTTACTTACAACTCGATATCTAGAACAAAATATGACTCTCACTACTGGAATTCAGTTATTTGCCATGTGCCAGGCCTTTGCCGTCTACTGACACATGGAAAAGATGCTATTTGCCGTCCGCTGTTAAAAAGCAGACGACAAAGAACTGGCACATGGCAAAGGCACTGTTTGCCATGTGCCAGTTCTTTGCCGTCTGCCCCCAGACGGCAAAGTGAGCCAGGGCAGACGGCAAAGAGCTAATGTGGGTCCCACTGGACCTTGGGCCTGGCCAGGTCCAATCGGACGGGGTCTTTGTCGTCCAGTCCCCTTTGCCGTTGGCCCTTCCCCTTTTTGTCGTCCGGGGGCGGACGACAAAAGGGATGCCCTACTAACGGCCGTTCGCCCCCCCCCCCTCGCACTCCTATCTCTCCCTCACTCCTCTATCTCTCACACTCTCTCCTCCCTCACTCTCTCCTGCCTACCCCTGCGACTGTCGCCGTTAGCCCCCTCACTGCCGCCAGCCCTCACGCCGCCCTCCCCAGGCTGCCCCTCCCCCGCGCCGCTGCCAGCCCCCGCGCCGCGCCTCCCCCGGCCGCCTCTCCCCCGCGTTGCCGCCAACCGCCGCGCCGCCCCTCCCCCGTGCCACCGCCAGCCCCTGGCCACCCCTCCCCCGGCCGCCCTCCCCCGGTCGGCCCCGCCCCTGGTCGGCCCTCCCCCGGCTGCCAGCCCCCATGCCGCCACCAGTACCTGGTCGCCCATCCCCCGGCTGGCCCTGCCCCCGTGGACCTTCTGCGGTGCTGCCACGAGGCGTGCTCCCTACGGCGGCCGTCCTCCACCGGCCTCGTCCTCCACCGACCCCTCCAAGGTGAGTTTTTTTATGTTTTTTAGGTTAGTTAAGTTTTAGTTTTAGGTTAGTTTATGTTTAGGATAGTTTAGTTTTAGTTTTAGGTTAGTTTAGGTTTAGTTTAGTTTAGTTTTAGTTTTAGTTTTAGGTTAGTTTAGATTAGTTTAGTTATAGTTTTAGGTTAGTTTAGGATTAGGTTTAGGTTGGTTTATTAGGTTAGTTTAGGTTTAGGTTAGTTGGTTTATTTATTATTAAAGAAAAAACCTAGAAGAAAAAACCCCGACACGATGCCCGACATGACGCCCCAACACGACACCTCAACACGACACCCCGACATGACACCCCAACACCCCGACATGATGCCACTGACCCCCGACGTCATTGATCCCCGACGCCACTGACCCTCGATCACCGACGACATTGACCCCCGACCACCGAAGCCACTAACCCCCGACGCCACTGACCCTCGACCCCCGACACCACCGACCCCCGACGCCATGGACCCTAGACGACACTGACTACCGACGCCACTAACCCCCGACCCCCAACCCTTGACACCTATTCTGCCTCCTATTGACCGAAAAGGTGCTCTTCGGCCTTCCAGAGGCCGAGGAGGTCATAGTTTTGTCAATTATGAGTTAGGTCACATATTTTTTGATGTTTTAATAAAAAAACATCATATTTGTGTTGATCGGGTGAATTTCAATGTGCAGTTGTTCGACGACCTCCCCGTACATTTGACGAGCACCCCTGTTGCGTTCATTGGTGAGCACAAATGACATATCCTCCCCCGGGCCCCTTAATTTGCTCTGTTCCAGTCTTCGTGCCGATGAAACAAGCTAGTTGTAGGTAGATTGAATCATTAGTATGCGTGACTACTATGCGTCTCCCGTTTGAAAGGGTTACATCTGTAAATATGCATGCATTTGCATATTTATAACCGTGATTCTTTCAAATTGTCCAACGTTATCCATGGACAACCCGAGTATGTGAAGATTGGGTTTGTTCCCATATGCTCTGCTCCGAATCCAATGTAGAATTTTGTCAGTGCCTCCCTGTTATTCTCTAGGTACACATCCTCTCTGCTTATTGCCGAGACGTGTATCAGAAGAACAACGGGGAGGTGTTGCCGAAATTCTGCGTCGGATCCGGAGCAGAGCATGGGAAAACGAACCCAATCAACACATACTCGGGTGGGATTACGACCTATCTCTACCTATTAGCGTGTAGGTTGGATGGACGTAATAAAACTGACAAACTTGATTAACGGATGAATATATATGATGAATTATATATATATATATATTTCTTGTGTGTTTAGTAGGTAGGCAAGATGAGTGATCATGCTTGGATGTACACTGGTCACCCTAGTTAGGAAGACATGAGCAATGAATGGTTAACAAAAACCAGGGGGTTTGTGAGAGCCACGTTTGCAAATGGCCGGCAAAAAAACATGGTGCCCCTATCCCAAATGCGAGAACATTAAATCGCGGACAGAGTTTCAAATCGGTAAATACCTGCAGAAGTGTTGGAAATATGCCCTAGAGACAAGAATAAACTAGTTATTATCATATTTCCTTGTTCATGATAATCGTTTATTATCCATGCTATAATTGTATTGATCGGAGACTTAGATGCATGTGTGGATACATAGACAAAACCATGTCCCTAGTATGCCTCTAATAGACTAGGTCGTTGATCAAAGATGGTTAAGGTTTCCTAGCCATTGACATGAGATGTCATTTGATACCGGGATCACATCATTAGGAGAATGATGGGATGGACAAGACCCAAACTACAAACGCAGCATATGATCGTGTCAGTTTAATGCTACTATTTTCTGCATGTCAAGTATCTGTTCCTATGACCATGAGGTCATGCAACTCACTGACACCAGAGGAGTACCTTGTGTGTATCAAACGTCGCAATGTAGCTGGGTGACTATAAAGGTACTCTACAGGTATCTCCGAGGGTGTATGTTGGGTTGGCATGGATCAAGACTGGGATTTGTTACTCCATGTGACGGAGAGGTATCTCAGGGCCCACTCGGTAATACAACATCACAACAAGCCTTGCAAGCAATGTGACTAAGTGTTAGTCATGGGATCTTGTATTACGGAATGAGTAAAGAGACTTGCCGGTAACGAGGTTGAACTAGGTATGGACATACCGACGATCGAATCTCGGGCAAGTAACATACCGAAGAACAAAGGGAACATCATATGGGATTAACTAAATCCTTGACATAGAGGTTCGACCAATAAAGATCTTCATAGAATATGTAGGAACCAATATGGGCATCCAGCTCCCGCTATTGGTTATTGACAATAGAGGTGTCTCAGTCATGTCTACATAGTTCTCGAACCCGCAGGGTCTGCACACTTAAGGTTCGGTGACGTTTCGATAGTATAGAGTTATGCATGGTGGTGACCGAAGGTTGTTCGGAGTCCCGGATGAGATCCCAGACGTCACGAGGATCTCCAGAGGTAAAGATTGATATATAGGAAGTCCTTTTTTGGTCGCCGGAAAAGTTTCGGGCTCATCGGTAGTGTATCGCGAGTGTCGGTAGTGTACCGGGGGACCATCGGGAGGGGTATTTCGATCCAAGAGGCTACATGGGCTGTGGGAGGGTGAGTACTAGCCTTTAGTGGGCTGGTGGAGGTCCCACACAAGGCCCATGCGTCTGGGAAGAAAAGCCCAAAAGGAAAAAGGTGGAAAAAGGCAAAAAAAAAGGCCAAGTAAGGAAGGAGTCCTAATCCTACTAGGAGTGGAGGAGGAGGACTCCTCCCTCCTGGTTCGGCCGAAGCCTAGGGCTGGCCCCTTGAGGGCCAGGCCTCCTCCTCCCCTCATCCTAAATATACTAGTGGTTTTGAGGGGTTTTGCACAAGATTTTCTGCCACGTGCTGCCCTCTCCTCTAGTGCATAGTTTCTCCTCTAGATCGGTTTTCTGCAGTGCTTAGGCGAAGCCTTGCTGGAATAGATCCACCACCATTTCTGGAGCACCGTCACGCTACTGGAGAAGTCTTCTACCTCTCTGCTCCCTCTTGTTGGATCAAGAAGGCAGAGATCGTCATCGAGCTGTACGTGTGCTGAACGCGGAGGTGTCGTCCGTTCGGCGCTAGATCGGAAGGACCGTGATCAAGATCGCGAGACGGATCATGATGAGTTCGTGGGACGGATCGTGATGAGTTTGTGGGACGGATCGTGACTGGATCGTGGGATGGGTTGTGATGAGTTCGCGGGACGGATCGTGATGAGCTTGCAGGACGGATCGTGATGAGTTCGCGGGACGGATCGTGACTGGATCGCGAGACAGATCGTGATGAGATCGCGGGATGCTCGGCGATTTGGATCGCGAAGATGTTCAACTACACCAACCGCATTTCTTAACGCTTCCCGCTTAGCGATCTACAAGGGTATGTAGGTCCACTCTCCCTCTAGTAGATGCTCATCACCATGGATAGATCTTGCGTGTGCGTGGGAAAATTTTTGTTTCCCATGCAACGTTCCCCAACAGTGGCATCATGAGCTAGGTCTATGTGTAGATGAGATCTTGAGTAGAACAGAAAGAGTTTGTGGGCGTTGATGCTTAGATTGCTTCCTCCCTTGGTCGTGTTTTGGTTTAGCAGTATTGTGGGATGAAGCGGCCCGGACCAACCTTACTCGTACGCTTACGAGAGACCGGTTCCATCGATTGACGTGTAACTTCATTGCACAAAGATGGCTGGCAGGTGTCTGTTTCTCCTACTTTAGTTGGACCGGATTCGACAAAGGCGGTCCTTGAGAAGGTTGAAAATCAATTTATGTATCACCGTTTTGGTTTTGCGTAGGTGAGAATTGTTCTTGCTAGATACCCGTAGCAGCCACGTAAAACATGCAAAAACAATTAGAGGGTGTCTAACTTGTTTTTGCAGGGTATGTTGGGATGTGATATGGCCAATTACATGATGTGATATATGTGATGTATGAGATGATCATGTATTGTATAGAATATCACGACTTGCATGTCGATGAGTACGGCAACCGGCAGGAGCCATAGGGTTGTCTTTAATTATTGTATGACCTGTGTGTCAATCATTAAGCGCTATGTAATGCTTTACTTTATCGCTAAATGGTAGCAATAGTAGTAGAAGCATGGTGGGTGCGACAACCCCGATGGCGACACGTTGATGGAGATCATGGTGTCATGCCGGTAACGATGGAGATCATGCCGGTGCTTTCAAGATGGAGATCAAAAGAACAAGTTCATGGCCATATCATGTCACTTATGATTTGCATGTGATGTTAATCCTTTTATGCACCTTGTTTTTCTTAGGACGACGGTAGCATTATTAGGTGATCCCTCACTTAAATTTCAAGATCAATTGTGTTCTCCCCGAGTGTGCACCGTTGCGAAAGTTCGTCGTGTCGAGACACCACATGATGATCGGGTGTGATAGACTCTACGTTCACATACAACGGGTGCAAGCCAGTGTTGCACATGCAGAACACTCAGGTTAAACTTGACGATCCTACCATGTACAGACATGGCCTCGGAACACAAGAGACCGAAAGGTCGAAGATGAATCATATAGTAGATATGATCAACATGATGATGTTCACCATTGAAACCGCCTCAACTCACGTGATGATCGGACTTGAGTTGGTGACCGGAGGGATGTCAATTTGAGTGGGAGTTCTTCAGTAATATGATTAAATGAACTCATTATCATGAACATAGTCAATAGTGTCTTTGCAAATTATGTTGTAGATTACTTGCTCACGCTGTAGCTCCCTTGAATTTTTATATGTTCCTAGAGAAATAGAGTTGAAAGATGATGGTAGCAATATTGCGGACTGGCTCCGTGATCTAAGGATTGTCCTCGTTGTCGCACAGAAGGCTTATGTCCTTAATGCACCGCTTGGTGCGCCACCCTCTCTAGCGTCATCTGTAGATGTTGTGAACATCTAACAGGCGCGTTTCGATGACTACTTGATAGTTTAGTTCGTCATGCATTATGGCTTAGAAATTGAGGCTCTAAAACATTTTGAACGTCACGGAACATATGAGATGTTCTAAGAGATGGAATTAGGATCTCAGGCTTGTGCCCGTGTTGCGAGATATGAGATCTCCAACAAGATTCTTTGCCTGCAAGATGAAAGAGAATAGCTCAATCGTTGAGGATGTGCTCAGATTGTGTGGGTGCTACAATCGCTTGAATCGAGTGGGAGTTGATCTTCCAGATAAGATAGTGATTGATATAGTTCTCCAAGTCACTGTCACTAAGCTACTAGAACTTGGTGATGAACTATAAAATGCCAGGGATAGAAATAATGACCCCTGAGTTGTTCGCGATGTTTGACACCGCGAAGTTAGAAATCAAGAAGGAGTGTTAACTATTGATGGTTAGCCAAACCACTAGTTTCGAGAAGGGCAAGAGCAAGGAGGGAAACTTCATGGATAGCAAGTCAGTTGCTACTCCAGTGAAGCAACTCAAAGTCTAACCCAAACCCAAGACTAGGTGCTTCGATTATGAGGAGAGCGGTCGCTGAAGCGGAACAACCCTAGATACTTGGTAGATAAGAAGGCTGGCAACGTCGACAGAAGTATATTTGATATACATGTTATTGATTTGTACCTTGCTAGTACTCCTAGTAGCACCTGGGTATTGGATACCAGTTCGGTTGCTAAATGTTAGTAACTCGAAGTAAAAGCTACGGAATAAACGGAGACTAGCTAAGGGTGAGGTGACGATGTGTGTTGGAAATGTTTCCAAGATTGATGTGATCAACATCGCACACCCTCTCTACCTTCGGGATTAGTGACGAACCTAAATAAATGTTATTTGGTGTTTTGCGTTGAGCATGAACGTGATTAGATCATGTTTATTGCAACACGGTTATTCATTTAAGTTAGAGAGTAATGGTTATTCTATTTACATGAATAATACCTTCAATGGTCATGCACCTAGTGAGAATGGTTTGTTGAATCTTGATCGTAGTAATACACATGTTCATAACATTGATGCCAAAAGATACAAAGTTAATAATGATAGTACCACATACTTGTGGCATTGCCGCTAAATGTCATGTTGGTATAAAGCGCATGAAGAAACTCCATGCTGATGGATCTTTGGAATAATTCGATTTTGAATCGGTTGAGACATGCGAACCATGCCTCTTGGGCAAGATGACTAAGGACCCTGTTTTTCGGTTTGATGGAGCGGGCAAGTGATTTATTGGAAATGATACATGTTGATGTATGCAATCCAATGAGTCTTGTAGCGTGCGGTGGGTATCGTTATTTTCTTACCTTCACTGATGATTTGAGTAGATATAGTGTATGTTTACTTAATGAAACACAAGTTTGAATCATTTGAAAAGTTCAAGAAAATTCAGAGTGAAGTTTAAGATCATCGCGACAAGAAGATAAAAATGTCTGTGATATGATCGTGGAGGTGAATATCTGAGTTACGAGTTTGGCATGCAACTTTAGACAATGTGAAAATTGTCCGAACGTCATAGTCGTTCTCTATTGGATATGGTGCGGGCTATGATATCTCTTATCGTTTTTGCTACTATAATTTTGGGGTTATGCATTAGACACAACTACATTCACTTTAAATAGGGCACCATCTAAATCCGTTGAGATGACACCATGTGAATTATGGTTTGATAGAAACCTAAGCTGTCATTTCTTAATGTTTGGGGTTGCAACCCTTGTGTGGAAAAATGTTTTTCACCTAATGAGATCGAACCCAAAGCTGACAAATGCATCTTAATAGATTACCCTAAGAACAGTTGGGTGAACCTTCTATCTCAGATCCAAGCATAAAGTGTTTGTTGCTAAAACGGGTCCTTTCTCGAGAAAGAGTTTCTCTCGAAAGAATTGAGTGGGAGGAAGATAGAACTTGATGAGGTTGTTGAACCTTTGTTCAACCAGAGAGTAGCACGGTGCAGGAAGATGTTTCTATGAAGCCTATGTTAGTTGAAGAGGTTAATGATGATGATCATTAAGCTTCGGATCAAGTTACTATCGAACCTCAAAGGTCGACAAGGATGTGTACTGCTCCTGAGCAGTACGACAACCCTGTCTTGGAGGTCATGTTGTTGGACAACGATGAACCTACGAGCTGTGGAGAAGCGATGATGGGCCCGGATTCTGACAAATGGTTAGAGGCCATGAAATCCGAGAAAGGATCCATGTATGAAAACCAAGTATGGATTTTGGTAGACTTGCTCGTTGGACGGCAGGTCGTTGAGTACAAATGGACCTTTAAAATGAAGACAGACGCTGATGGTAAATGTCACCATTTATAAAGCTCGACTTGTCGCAAAGAAGTTTCTGCCAAGTTCAGGAGTTGACTTCGATGAGACTTTCTCACTCATAGTGATGCTAAAGTCTGTTGAAATTATGTTAGCAGTTGCTGCATTTTTCAATTATGAAATCTGGCAGATGGATGTCAAAACATCATTTCCTTCCTTAAGGAAAGGTTGTATGAGATACAACCAGAAGGTTTTGTCAGTCCTAAGGATGCTAAAAGGTGCGCAAGCTTCAGTGATCCTTCTATGAAATGAAGCAAGCATCTCAGAGTTGGAATATACACTTTGATGAGGTGATCAAAGTTTTTGAATCTATACAAAGTTTATGAGAAACTTGTATTTACAATAAAGTGAGTGGGAGCACTATAGAGTTTCTGGTAAGCATATGTGGTTGACATATTGTTGATCGGAATTGATGTAGAATTTCTGGAAAGCATAAACGGTTGTTTGAAAAGAGTTTTTCAAAGGAAGACCTGGATAAATCTACCTAATTGTTGAGCATCAAGATGTATAGAGATAGATCAAGATGCTTGATGAGACTTTCAATGAGTACATACCTTGACAAGATTTTGAAAGAGTTCAAAATGGATCAGTCAGAGAAAGAGTTCTAGCCTGATTTGTAAGGTGTGAAGTTGAGTGAGACTCAAAGCTCGACAACGGCAGAAGAAAGAGAAAGGACAAACGTCGTCCCCTATGCCTTATCCATAGGCTCTATATTATGCCATGCTGTGTACCGCACCTGGTGTGTGCCTTGCCATGAGTCTGTCAAGGGGTACAAAAGTGATCCAGGAGTAGATCACTGGACAGCGGTCAAGATTATCCTTAGTAACTAAAAGACTAAGGAGATGTTTCTTGATTATGGAGGTGATAAAGAGTTCGTCGTAAAGAGTTATGTCGATGCAAGCTTTAACATCAATCCAGATGACTCATAGTAGCAATCTGGATAGGTATAGTGGAGCAGCCATTTGGAATAGTACCAATTGGAGTGTGGTAGCACTGTTTACATTTGCATAGAGATTTGCAAAGTACACACGGATCTGAATGTCGCAGACCCGTTGACTATAAGACCTCTCTCACATGCAAAGCATGATCGAGCCCCAGAGCTCATTGGGTCTTAGATTCATAACAATGCGAATCACATGGCGATGTGAACTAGATTATTGACTCTAGTGCAAGTGCGAGACTGTTGGAAATATGCCCTAGAGGCAAGAATAAATTAGTTATTATCATATTTCCTTGTTCATGATAATCATTTATTATCCATGCTATAATTGTATTGATCGGAGACTTAGATGCATGTGTGGATACATAGACAAAACCATGTCCCTAGTATGCCTCTAATAGACTAGCTCGTTGATCAAAGATGATTAAGGTTTCCTAGACATTGACATGAGATGTCATTTGATAACGGGATCACATCATTAGGAGAACGATGGGATTGACAAGACCCAAACTACAAACGTAGCATATGATCGTGTCAGTTTAATGCTACTGTTTTCTGCATGTCAAGTATCTGTTCCTATGACCATGAGATCATGCAACTCACTAACACCGGAGGAGAGGAGTGCCTTGTGTGTATCAAACGTCGCAATGTAACTGGGTGACTATAAAGGTACTCTACAGGTATCTCCGAGGGTGTCTGTTGGGTTGGGATCAAGACTAGGATTTGTTACTCCGTGTGACGGAGAGGTATCTCAGGGCCCACTCGGTAATACAACATCACAACAAGCCTTGCAAGCAATGTGACTAAGTGTTAGTCAAGGGATCTTGTATTATGGAACAAGTAAAGATACTTGCCGGTAACGAGGTTTAACTAAGTGTGGAGATACCGACGATCGAATCTCGGGCAAGTAACATACCGAAGAACAAAGGGAACATCATACGGGATTAACTGAATCCTTGACACAGAGGTTCGACCGATAAAGATCTTCATAGAATATGTAGGAACCAATATGGGCATCTAGGTCCCGCTATTGTTTATTGACCGTAGAGGTGTCTCGGTCATGTCTACATAGTTCTCGAACCCGTAGGGTCTGCACACTTAAGGTTCGGTGATGTTTCGGTAGTATAGAGTTATGCATGGAGGTGACCGAAGGTTGTTCGGAGTCCCGGATGAGATCCCGGACGTCACGAGGAGCTCCAAAATGGTCCGGAGGTAAATATTGATATATAGGAAGTCCTATTTTGGTCGCCAGAAAAGTTTCGGGCTCATCGGTAGTGTACCGCGAGACCATCGTGAGGGGTATTTCGACCCAAGAGGCTACATGGGTTGTGGGAGGGTGAGTACCAACCCTTATTGGGCTGGTGGAAGTCCCAAACAAGGCCCATGCGGCTGGGAAGAAAATCCCAAAAGGAAAAAAGGTGGAAAAAGGCAAAAAAAGGGCCAAATAAGGAAGGAGTCCTAATCCTACTAGGAGTGGAGGAGGAGGACTCCTCCCTCCTGGTTCGGCCGAAGCCTAGGGCTGGCCCCTTGAGGGACAGGCCTCCTCCTCCCCTCCTCCTATATATACTAGTGGTTTTGAGGGGTTTTGCACAAGATTTTCTGCCATGTGCTGCCCTCTCCTCTAGTTCATAGTTTCTCCTCTAGATCGGTTTTCTACAGTGCTTAGGCGAAGCCCTGCCGGAATAGCTCCACCACCATCGCCGGAGCACCGTCACGCTACCAGAGAACTCTTCTACCTCTCGGATCCCTCTTGCTAGATCAAGAAGGCGGAGATCGTCATCGAGCTATACGTGTGTTGAACGCGGAGGTGCCCTCCGTTCGACGCTAGATCGGAAGGACCATGATCAAGATTGCGGGACGGATCGTGATGAGTTCGCGGGACGGATCGTGATGAGTTCGGGGGACGGGTTGTGGTGAGTTTGTGGGACGGATCGTGACTTGATCGTGGGACAGATCGTGATGAGTTCGCGGGATGGATCGTGATGAGTTCGCGGGACGGATCGTGATGAGTTCGCGGGACGGATCGTGACTGGATCGTAGGATGGATCGTGATGAGATCACGGGATGCTTGGCGATTTGGATCGCGAACACGTTCGACTACACCAACCGCGTTTCTTAACGCTTCCCGCTTAGCGATCTACAAGGGTATGTAGATCCACTCTCCCTCTCGTAGATGCTCATCACCATGGATAGATCTTGCGTGTGCGTAGGAAAATTTTTGTTTCCCATGCAACGTTCCCCAACAAGAAGTGGGGTTTTATGCCTAATTATACGGTGTGGAGTTTTCATGGTGAGTCTGACCAACGTGCCAGAGCTGAGGTGGTTTGTCTCGCACCGACGAGCATGGTACTGGGATCGAAGACATGGTGCAAGACTTTGATGATGCTCGGGATTCGGATGATGAGATGGAGGAATCTGCAAAAGGCATTCTATGAAATGTTGGAGTCTTGAAAACATCCTCTCCACGAGCACGCTGAGCTTTGTCAGCTGGATGCCATCGCGCAAGTAATGGCTCTGAAGGCTCAATTCAACCTAGGCAGATAATGCTATGACACGATGATGACGATATTTGGACGCTTTCTACCCAAAGGTCATGTACTTCCTGCAAACCTGTATCAGTCAGACAAAATCCTCCGTGTACTTAATATTCCCTATGAGAAGATACATGCCTATGAGAATGGATGTGCCTTATTTAGGCTTGAGTATGTGGCCTTGAACTATTGCCCCATTTACAATTCTTCCAGGTATATTGTGGTAGACAATGGTATGGGTGAGAAGATTCGGACCAAAATCCCCATTAATGTTCTTCGGTATCTGCCAATCGTACCAAGACTGCAACGTCTTTTCATGGTCGAAGAGACGACCAGACAGATGACATGGCACAAATTGGGCAAAAGAACATAACTAGATGCGGATGGGAACGAGATGTTGGTACACACTTCAGATGCTTTTGCGTGGAAGCACTTCGATGCATTACAAAAGGATAAATCGGTAGATCCAAGGCATCCTCGAGTTGCCATCAGCACGGATGGGTTCAATGTGTATGGTATGACGGCAACACAATACATTTATTGGCCTGTATTTGTCATTCCACTCAATCTCCCCCTGGAGAGATTATGAAAAAGAAAGAACATTTTCCTGATGTTGATAATTCCAGGGCCCAAATATCCGGGGAAGAATATGAATGTGTACATGCAACTGCTTAAGGATGAATTGCAAGAAGCCTAGGATAATGGGATCAAGACATACGACGCCGCTACCAAAAGAAACTTCAAAATGCATGTGTGGTACATGTACTCGATGCATGACTATGTGGTGTATGCGCTATTCGTTGGCTGGTGTGTGAATGGAAGGTTCCTGTGCCCCACATGCAAGGCAGCTCTTTAGTTCCGTTGGCTGCAGGCGGGTCGCAAGTTTTCTTGCTTTGACATGCATATACAGTTCCTAGATTCTGACCATAAGTTCAGAAAAGACAATAAGAATTTCATCAAAGGTAGAGTTGTCAAAAACACTACACCACCTACGTTGACAGGCCAATAGACCCTTGATCAATTAAACTCTCTTGAGCCAGATCCTTTGCGTCCAGGGTATTTCAAAGGGTATAATACAGAACACGCCTGGACTCACAAGTCATGCTTATGGGATCTACCTTACTTCAAAGACCTCATTTGCCCACACAACATCGACATGATGCACACTGAAAAGAATATGGCGGAGGCCATTTTTGGTACATTGTTTGACATAGAGGGGAAGTCAAAGGATAATCCTAAGGATAGAATCGACTAGGAGGCTCTATGTGATAGAATGTTACAAAACTTGACAACGGAAAGGAAAGGAAAGCATAGCGAAGCCAAAGGCATGGTTCAATCTTGGAAGACCAGCTATGAGGGAAATGCTATTGTGGGTGAAAATGCGGTTGATGTTCCCTGATGTGTATGTTGCGAATCTAAATATGGGAGCGAGTCTTGAAAAAATAAAAATATTTGGTCTCAAGAGTCATGATTGGCACATATGGCTTGAGCGGGTAATGCCGGTGATGTTGCGTGGATTTATCCCTGAGGATGAATGGCTAGTACTGGCAGAGATGAGCTATTTCTGTTGTTCTATTTGTGCAAAAGAACTATCGCCTGGCGTGCTAGATGAAATAGAAGAGTTGGTGCCGGAGTTGATCAGCAAATTAGAAAGGATCTTTCCACCGGGCTTCTTTAATCCAATGTAGCATTTGATTTTGCATCTCCCGACCGAGGCAAGATTGGGGGGCAGTTCAAAATCGAGGGTGCTTATCAACTGAGAGGATGCAGAAGACGCTTCGAGCTAAATGTAACAATAAACATAGAGTTGAAGCATCGATGGCCGAGGTATTCATTACTAAGGAGGCAACAAACTTCGTGACAGCACACTACGAAGCCAAAAATCATCATTTGCATAACCCGAAGCCTCGTTACAATGATGGCGAGCCTAAAAAAGGTTGATCCAACCTCAGCCTATTCAAAGGGAAGCTCGCACCAGCCGGTGCTTCGAAAGGGAAATCGTTGGATGTCGAAGAATGGCGGACCATTTCATTGTATATCTTTAACAACCTAATATAAGTGCGGCCATACATCGAGTAAGTTCTTGGTAAATTATTATTCCGCAACTTCTAATTCCTTTGAACTGCTCTTATTCCTGGATATTTGATATAGTTGATACGTCGCCGAATTCTCGGATGGAGTGGTCATCGAAATGGATTCCGTCGAAGAGTATGAGCTTCTGGCAAAGCATGGAGGCGACTATCCCGGTTTCATCTCTTGGTTCAAACAAAGGGTAATTAATTACCATTAATGGACCATTTGATTTCTTGTTCTAATTTGCGGCTAATGCATCCATTCTTCCGTATTAAACTTGTAGGCTAATGCAGAGTCTATGGACGCCGAGTTGAGACAAGTCGCTAATGGTTTTGACTATAAGGTCCGTTCTTTTGACAAATACGACATCAACGGGTATCGCTTTCGTACGTTTGGCAAAGAGCTATCTATGCCCGACCTAAATACTAAAAATGTTGTGTCTCTGCTATCGGCGAAGGAGGTACCGAGTATTATGGAAGAGTTGAAGCAATTTATGAACTTCTATTCTATGGTGAAAACCCACCGACCGTCGTAGTCTTCAAATGTTATTGGTTTCAGCCGAAGGAGACTAGAAGGACTCATGAACATATAGGGCTAGTCGAAATCAACCAAAGCACACATTTAGATGTTCTCGATGTCTATATTATGGCTCACCAGGTGACACAAGTTTTCTATCTACCGTGGGTCTGCCAAACTGATCCAAATCTGAAAGGTTGGGATGTCATTTATGAAGTGCCGCTAAGTTTTAGACCACCTACCCTCAATGAAGAGGATTACGAACCTCACATTAACACAGCCACATATGAAGGAGAATTCTTCCAAGAAACATGTATGTCCAAAAAACCTTTCAAGAACCGCTCTACTTCACCCTAGAACATTGAAGTAGACAGCAACAGTGAATCCGTCTTAACCCCTAAGCCAGAACAGGAAGAGCTGGAAGAAGAAGATGTTACTGCTGTGGATGACCTGTCACTTCTTGACCGATTACATAATGGAGGCCTTCCACATGTTCTTCCTGATAGTGATGATGATGATGCATTTATTGATGATAGTGATGATCATGATGCATTTATTGATCCCGAAGCATATATAGACGACCAATATTATTATTAGTTCATGTCAGATATTCAACTATTATTATATATATAATTAGTTCATGTTAGGTATTCAATTTTTATTACTCATGTTGGTATTTATGATGATGATGCACTTAAATTATACATTTTATTACTCATGTTGGTATTTATGTTGTACTAATTTCATTTACTCTTTGTCATGGCAGGTGTTGAAAGATGGTGGGAAAGGGTCGAGAGAACTCCGAGGCTCCTTCTTCGTTGGCGGGTGGTGGGATGGGTACTCCCATTCCTGCCTCGTATCTCCAGAGAGCCTTGCTCTCTACTCTGCATGGAGTGGCCGCTTCTTCGACGACCGTGGCCCTAGTGACAGGAGGTCGGCCCCTCGCGAAGAAGAGAGCTACTAAAGGTACATGTGGCCACGAGAGAGGTAGGGTGGCTTCCACGCCTTCCTCTCCACCACCCCTAGCTGATTCACCTGAGCACAGGACTGCTAGGGTGGACCCGTCTGAGGTGGAGGCTACACGGACTCTGGTTCACGAGCCTCGGGTCGACGAGCCTTCGACCCATGAGACTCGTGTCCCAGAGGCTTCGTTCCAGGAGACTCCGGAGAAAAGAAGGAATGAGGGTACGTCCCAAGAGACCCAGTGGGATACCTGGCCTGATCTGAGTCAGCCGGAGCCAAGTGGCCATGCTAATAGCGATGAGTAGCTAGGTGAGGGGGCCACCATCTACCAGCGTGGTAGTATGGGGCTCCCGCACGTGCCGGTGACCCGCGAGCAGAGGTGGTTGATTCAGCCAAATGGGGATAAGTAAGTTCATTTACTCTTATTTAACCTTTTGCCCTCACATTTTCTCAAATATCTAATGTATTAGCTTTAATTTGTCATACTGTAGGGGTTGGATTGTTGCCAAGGGTGTCCGCAAGCCCAACGGCGTCCTTGGTGTGCTTTGCCGGCAAAACTTCTTGGTGTTTGTTATGTTGCCCGGTCGGGGTCGAGAGGTAGGAATGACCTGGGAGCACTACTTGGGTGCCCCGGCCCCGCCGGAGGTGGAGATCGATGGTGTTTGTGCCACTCGAGGGCCGACATGGTGATCACACAGTTCTGGGTAATTTCTCATTTACACAATTAAAAATCAACAATAGGTAGTTATTGTACTAATCAGTGTTGTCTCGTTTGCAGACCTTCTATAGGTGTGAGGAGGGATACGAGGAGGCCGCGACACAGGTTATCGAAAACGAATGCCACCGCCTACTTCAAAACTGGCGGCACGAGGCTCGAGTGCAGGCTGTTTGAGACTATTATGCCTCGCGGAGTATTAGGAAGGAAAAGGCGAAATGCCGCGATTCTAAGATGGAGAAGGAGCATTACATGAAGGTAATTACATATTATTAAGGCCTTATAGTTAGTTTCCTTGATTTGATTCTTACGCGTAGCGCTCAAAATTCTCTTTATTAACTTAGGTGCCCCTGAGATGGTGTGGGGATAAGATGGATTGTTGGGAGGCCTTGGTGGATTAGTGGTGCTCCGAAAAGTGGGAGGCCAGCCACAACACTGCCAAGGAGAGGCGTGGCAAAATGGTTGGTGTGCCACACCATCAAGGGAGCGTCAACTTAAATGAGTTTGGTGTGAACTGGGTATGTGGTTTTCTTCATGACTCATGTAATTGATTCTTAAGGCTAGCTTGAGCCCTTTACTAATAATTTTTTCCTCTCTCTCTCTTTTAGGCGCGTCACAATAAGACGGAGGTGCCAGAGATGTACGACCTCTATGCAATGGCCCATACTGCCTCGTACAAGAAGGTTAAGGCATTCTCTGAGTCTGACCTCGATCATCCCGAAAACTTCACCAACATCTCCTCCCACCACAAGCTCGTGAAGTACAGAGATCACGGGAAGGCGAGGAAAGAGGAGGACTTTAACCTGATCCATGGGCCTATTGATCCAGAGCTGGTGATGTTAGCTGGCAATGGGAGGCCCCATGGCTCGATCGTGATTGGAGACGGCCTTATACGTTGTCCTAGCACTCTCCGGCAGATAAAGGCACGCCAAATGAGCTCCTGTCCTGAGATAACACCTCGTCCACGGCCAGTCGAGCTCGCCATCAAGGTTATTTTAATGGACTCAACAATCTTTCCGCATTATGTTGTGTGTGCGAACCAATATGATTACAATGCTAACAATGAGTTGTGTTGCAGGCTGCTATTCTGAAAGAGATAGAGGCAACGCAGGCGCTTTTGGCGATGAAGGATAAGGAGATGAAGGAGATGGAGGAGAGGATGGTCGCGTTGACTGGAGGCGGAGAAGGCACGGAATGATGCGTCTAACAGGGCCATGTACGAGATCTTCATGGTAAGTTTCTTCTTCATAATTGTCAAATCTTGCATTTTAATGTTCATTTCATTAATAACTAAAAAGTTTGAGTTGTCGAAACCAAATGTACAGTCTATGTGCGAGAAGACCGACCACGTCCCTCCGCCGATGCCAGTCATTAACATGGTGGGGACGGTGAGTTTCATTTCAATGCAGTGATCTTTTGATTGTCATCATGCTAACAACACATTGCAAATGATGTTTGGTGCAGAATATCTCTCGAAACGCATTGCACAACCCTTCTACAGGGCAGCCTTCTCCAGGTGAAACAAGCCAGAGCCACCGTGGTTCACCTCCGTGATGACGAGAATGGTATGTTTTTTCTAGTGTTTTTCTTAACAACCGCATAATGATGGATACTTACCTTACCTTACCTCCAAAATGACATATTTTACCCAAGTTAGCTCTAGAATGACCTATACTTAGCTTAGTTTCCTCCTAAATGACATAGTAAGCTAAATTACCTCCAACATGGCCTATTTTATCAAAAATGTCCAATACTTAGCTTAGTTTCCTCCTAAATGACATAGCAAGCTAAATTAGCTCCGAAAACGGCCTATTTTATCAAAAATGACCTATACTTAGCTTAGTTCTCTCCTAAATGACATAATAAGCTTACCTAGCTCCAAAAATACCTATTGTACCTAGCTTAGCTATTAAATGACATATACTTAGCTTAGTTAGCTCCAAAATGGCATAATAAGCATAGTTAGCTCCTAAATGACCTGTTTTTACCTAAGTTAGCTCTAAAATGAGATATGGTTAGCTTAATTTCCCCCTAAATGACGTAGTAAGCTACATTAGCTCCAAAATGGCCTATTTTATCAAAAATGACCTATACTTCGCTTAGTTAGCTCCAAAATGGCATAATAAGCTTAGCTAGCTCCAAAATGACTTGTTTTACCAAAGTTAGATATTAAATGACCTATAATTAGCTTAGTTAGCTTCAAAATGGCATAATAAGCATAGTTAGCTCCTAAATGACCTATTTTTACCTAAGTTAGCTCCAAAATTACATATACTTAGGTTAGTTTCCTCCAAAATGACATAGTAAGCTAAAATAGCTCCAAAATGGCCTATTTTATAAAAAATGTCCTATAATTAGCTTAGTTTCCTCCTAAATGACATAGTAAGCTAAATTAGCTCCAAAATGGCCTATTGTATCAAAAATGCCCTATACTTAGCTTAGTTGTCTCCTAAATGACATAATAAGCTTACCTAGCTCCAAAATGACCTATTGTACCTAGCTTAGCTATTAAATGACCTATACTTAGCTTAGTTAGCTCCAAAATGGCATAATAAGCATAGTAAGCTCCTAAATGACCTGTTTTACCTAAGTTAGCTCTAAAATGACATATAGTTAGCTTAGTTTCCTCCTAAATGATGTAGTAAGCTACATTAGCTCCAAAATGGCCTATTTTATCAAAAATGACCTATACTTCTCTTAGTTAGCTCCAAAATGGCATAATAAGCTTAGCTAGCTCCAAAATGACCTTTTTTACCAAAGTTAGCTATTAAATGACCTATAATTAGCTTAATGAGCTTCAAAATGGCATAATAAGCATAGTTAGCTCCTAAATGACCTATTTTGCACTATGTTGGCTCCAAAATGACATATATTTAGCTTATTTTCCTCCTAAATGACATAGTAAGCTAAATTAGCTCCAAAATGGCCTATTTTATCAAAAATGTCCTATACTTAGCTTAGTTCACTCCTAAATGACATAATAAGCTTACCTAGCTCCAAAATGACCTATTTTACCCAACTTAGCTATTAAATGACCTATAATTAGCTTAGTTAGCTCCAAAATGGCATAATAAGCATAGTTAACTCCAAAATGACCTATTTTTACCGAAGTTCGCTCTAAAATGACATATAGTTACCTTGGTTTCTTCCTAAATGACGTAGTAAGCTAAATTAGCTCCAAAATGGCCTATTTTATCAAAAATGACATATATTTACCAAAGTTCTCTCATAAATGACATAATAAGCTTACTTAGTTCTCTTGTTCATCTAGTCTTCTTCTTCTAATTGTGGAGCTTCCCATTTTGCAGATTACATTCACTTCGCGGAAGTTTGCATTGATGGAGTGCTTGGGTTACTTGTGTTTTTTATTTTGTATCGATGAACAATGTGACACTTGCTCCATATGGATATGAAACTATGTATGTATGGATGAAACTATTGTAATATGGTTTGGTATGGATGAAACTTGCATAATATGTATGTATGTATGGATGAAACTTATTTTAACATGGTTATCAGTATGGGAACATATTTATTCCTGTGATATATATATATATCATATTGTTGTCAAAATTGCTGTGAAAATTGTTATAATAAAAAATAAAAAAAGGACATTCTGTTTATCCTTTGCCGTCGGCCCACCGACGACAAAGGGGGGGTTGGGCAGACGGCAAAGGGGGGACCCCAAGAGGCATGGGCCTTACTCTTTGCCGAGGTGGGCCGACGGCAAAGGGGGGGCCTGGGTGGATGGCAAAGGGGGGTTCTTAGCAGACGGCAAAGACTGTCGTTAACACTTGACGTCCCTAACCCCGTGGGTCTGCTATCGGCCCTCTTTGTCGTCAGCTCCCCCACGGTAAAGATTCTTTGCCATCGGTGGTCCTAAAGTCGAGGGCAAAGGGCCGCTTTACCGTGTTTTTCTTTGCCATGATGCAATCCGTCTGCTGACAGACGGCAAACGCCTTGGTCGTCCGGGGTCCTTCCCTTTGCCGTCCGCCATGGCAGACGACAAATTCCCTGATTCTTGTAGTGTCTATATGAATGCCTCCGGCGATGTACTAGGATGTGTAATGATCTAGCATAGCAAACAATATAAAAAACGGACAAGCCCTGAATACATCATGCTAGCTATCTGCTACTTCTCGAGCATGTGTTGGTTTCCTGTGAAGAGGAACAGTTTGATGCAACAAAGTAGATAAGTATTTCCCTCGGTTTTTGAGAACCAAGGTATCAATCGAGTAGGAGACACAAGCGAGCCACCAATAGATATACCTGTACAAGGAATCAAACTCTTGCACCCAACGCTATAAAGGGGTTGTCAATCCCTTCACGGTTATTCGCAAGGATGAGATCTAGTAGAGATAGATATAATAGGATGCTTGAACGGAAAGTAAAACTAAAAGTAAAAAACAAGGCAGCAAGTATTTTTGGTGTTTTTGGTTTTAGATCTGAAAATATAATATGGAAAATAGACCCGGGGGCCTTAGGTTTCACTAGATGGCTTCTCTCATGATGGCAAGTATTACGGTGGGTGAACAAATTACTGTCGAGCAATTGATAGAAAAGCAAATAGTTATGAAGATATCCAAGGCAATGATTATGCATATAGGCATCACGTCCATGAAAAGTAAACCGAAACGATTCTGCATCTACTACTATTGCTCCACACATCGTCCGACTCGTGCCTGCATCTATAGTATTAAGTTCATGAAGAACAGAGTAACGCATTAGGTAAGATGACATGATGTAGAGGGATAAACTCAAGCAATATGATGAAAATCCCATCTTTTTACCCTTGATGGCAACAATACAATACATGCCTCGCTACCCCTGCTATGTCACTGGGTGAGGACACCGCAAGATTGAACCCAAAACCAAGCAGTTCTCCCATTGCAAGAATTACCAATCTAGTTCACCAAACCAAACCAATAACTCAAAGATACTTGCAAAGATATGAAATCACGCATATAAGAATTCATAAAACACTCAAATAATATTCATTGATAATCTGACCATAAACCCACAATTCATCGGATCTTGACAAACACGCCGCAAAAGAGTATTACATCGGATAGATCTCCATGAAGATCATGAAGAACATGGTATTGAGAAGCAAAGAGAGAGAAGAAGTCATCTAGATACTAGCTATGGACCCGTAGGTCTATGCTGAACTACTCAAGCATCATGGGAGGGGCAATGGAGTTGATGTAGATGCCCTCCGTGATCGAATCCCCCTCCGGCAGATTACCGAAAAAGGCTACAAGATTGGATCTCTCGGGAACAGAGGATTCTGGCGGCAAAAAAGTGTTTTCGTGGATCGTTTCGATAATGATGGAATATTTGGGTATTTATAGGATGAAGATTAGGGTTAGAGGAGGTGTCAGGGGCCCACAAGGCTGCCCGGCGTGGGTGCCCCCTAGCCGCGGCAAGCGGGCTTGTGGCCCCGTGGCAGCTCCTCTGCTTTGGTTCTCAAGTCTTGTGGCTTCCATATTTTCCAGAAAAAATCTTTCCAGAGGTTTTATTCCATTTGGACTCCGTTTAATATTCCTTATCTGCGAAACTCAAAAACAAGGAAAAAACAGAAACTGGCACTAGGCTCTAAATTAATAGGTTAGTCCCAAAAATAATATAAAATAGCATATCAATGCATATAAAACATCCAAAATAGATAATATAATAGCAAGGAACAATCAAAAATTATAGATACGTTGGAGACGTATCACTATCTTACGATCATGCAAAGCAATATTCAAATGATGGTGTGTGTCATAATAAATGGAACGGTGGAAGTTGCATGGCAATATATCTCAGAATGGCTATGGAAATGCCATAATAGGTAGGTATGGTGGCTGTTTTGAGGAAGGATATATGGTGAGTTTAATGCACCGGCGAAAGTTGCGCGGTACTAGAGAGGCTAGCAAAGGTGAAAGGGTGAGAGTACGTATAATCCATGGACTCACATTAGTCATAAAGAACTCACATACTTATTGAAAAAGTCTATTAGTCCTCGAATAAAAGTATTAGACGCATGCTCCTAGGGGAGAGGTTGGTAGGATTAAACCATCGCGCGCTCCCGACCCTCACAAAAAGGTTGACAATCAATAAACAAATCATGCTTCGACTTCCTTACATAACGGTTCACCATACGTGCATGCTACGGGAATCACAAACCTTTACACAAGTATTTCTACCAATCCACAATTACTTCCTAACATGACTCTAATATCACCATCTTTATATCTCAGAACTTTATGCAAGGAATCAAACTTCTCATAATATTGAATGCACTTTATATGAAAGTTTTTATTATATCCCTCTTGGATGCCTATTATACTAGGACTAAATTCATAACCTAAACCAATTACCATGATATTTAAAGACTCTCAAAATAATATAAGTGAGGTATGAGAGTTCAATTATTTCTATAAAACAAAACACCATCGTGCTATAAAAACATATAAGTGAAGCACTAGAGCAAAATTGCCTTGCTCAAAAGATATAAGTGAAGCACATAGAGTATTCTAATAAATTCACGATTCATGCCTGTATCTCTCAAAAGATGTGTTCAGAAAGGATGATTGTGGCAAACTAAAAAGAAAAGACTCATATCATACAAGATGCTCCAAGCAAAACACATATCATGTGGTGAATTAAAATATAGCCTCAAGTAAATTTACCGATTGATTGAAGACGAAAGAGGGGATGCCTTCCAGGGCATCCCCAAGCTTAGGATTTTTGTCATCCTTGATTCCTTGGGGTGCCTTGGGAATCCCCAAGATTAGTCTCTTGCCACTCCTTATTACATAGTCCATCAGATCTTTACCCAAAACTTGAAAACTTCACAACACAAAACTTAACAGAAAACTCGTGAGATCCGTTAGTATAAGAAAGTAAATAACCACCTTAGGTATTGTTGTGAACTCATTATTTATTTTTATTGGTGTAATATCTACCTTATTACAACTTCTCCATGGTTCATACCCCCCTATACGACCCATAGATACATCAAAATAGGTAAACAACACAACGAAAACAGAATCTGTCAAAACCAGAACAGTCTATAGCATCTAGAAACTTCGTATACTTGTGTAACTACAAAACTTCTGAACAATTAGGACGACCAGGAAAATTTGTATATCAATCTTATGTAAAAATTTCAGACTCATTCGACGCTCTGATAAATTTATAAAATTCCTGGACTGGGTGCAAAAGTTTCTGTTTTTCAGCAAGATCAAATCAACAATCACCATAGACCATCCCAAAGGTCTTACTTGGCTCAAACACTAATTAAAAAACCAAAACACAATTACTACAGAGGTAATAATGTGTGAAACACTCAAAAACAGAAGGAAAAAAAAGAACATAAAAATAAAATTGGGTTGCCTCCCAACAAGCGCTATTGTTTAATGCCCCTAGCTAGGCATAATGATTTCAATGATGCTCACATAAAAAGTAGTAATTTAAATATGCAAGAAAGAATCATGAATCTCATGACAAGCACATTTAAGTCTAACCCACTTCCTATACATAGGGATTTTGTGAGCAAATAATTTATGGGAACAAGAATCACTTAGCATAGGAAGGCAAAACAAGCATAACTTCAAAACTTTGAACACATAGAGAGGAAACTTGATATTATTGTAATTCCTACAAGCACAAGTTCCTCCCCCATAATAAATTTTAGTATAATGATGAAGGAATTCAACAATATAACTATAACATAAATCATTCTTTTCATGATGCACAAGCATGCAATCATCATAATGAATTTGTCCATCAAAACTTGGGGAACAAAAAATACCATCTTCATGAAACATAGAATCCCCAGGCTTATGGATTTGCATATCATTATCATCATGGATATTTAGAGAATTCATAGTAGCAACATTGCAATCATGCTTTTCAATCAAGGATCTATCATGAATCATCTTATGATTTTATTCTTTCAACACTTCATCAAAAATTAGAGATTCATGATTTTGAAACAGAACTTCATAGAGATAATCAAGTGCACTCAACTCACTAACAATTGGTTCATCATAATTTGGCCTTCTGAAAAGATTAGCAAGTGGATGAGGATCCATATCAATAGATTTTTATCAAGCAAAGATGCAAGCAAATAGAAGGCACATGGCAACACAAGCAAACAAAAAGAGACCCGACGAGAAAAAGGCCAAGGAGAAAGAGGGCGAATAAGAAGGCAAATCTTTTTTTTCTGAAAATCGTTTTAGAAGTGGGGGAGAGGAAAACGAGAGGCAAATGGCAAATAATGTAAATGCAAGAGATGAGTTTGTGATGGGTACTTGGTAGGCTTGATGTGTATCCTCCCCGACAACGGCGCCAGAAATCCTTCTTGCTACTTCTTGAGCTTGCGTTGCTTTTCCCTTGAAGAGGAAGGGTGATGCAGCAAAGTAGATAAGTATTTTCCTCAGTTGTTGAGAACCAAGGTATCAATCCAGTAGGAGGAACAAGCAAGTCACCAATAGATTCACCTACACAAACAATCAAACACTTGCACCCAATGTTATAAAGGGGTTGTCAATCCATTCACGATTACTTGCAAGGATTAGATCTGATAGAGATAGATGGGAAAGATTGTGGAAAGTAAAAAAGGTAAATAAAATTGCAGCAAGGTATTTTTGGTATTTTTGGTATATAGATCTGAAAATATAATATGGAAAATAGACCCGGGGGCCATAGGTTTCACTAGAGGCTTCTCTCTTGAAGGAAAATAACACGGTGGGTGAACAAATTACTATCGAGCAATTGATAGAAAACACATAGTCATGATGATATCCAAGGCAATGATTATGCATACAGGGATCACATCCGTGTCAAGTAGACTGAAACAATTCTGCATCTCCTACTATTAGTCCACACATCGACCGACTCCTGCCTGCATCTAGAGTATTAAGTTCATGAAGAACAGAGTAACACATTAAGTAAGATGACATGATGTAGAGGGATAAACTCAAGCAATATGATGAAACCCCCACCTTTTTGGGGGGAAAGTTTCATGGGAAACAAAAATTTCCTACGCACACACAAGATCTATCCATGGTGATGAGCATCTATGAGAGGGAGAGTGGATCTACATACCCTTGTAGATCGCTAAGCGGGAAGCGTTAAGAAACGCGGTTGATGTAGTCGAACGTCTTCACGATCCAAATCACCGAGCATCCCGCGATCCCATCACGATCCATCTCGCGATCCAATCACGATCCATCTCGCGATCCCATCATGATCCGTCCCGCGATCCAATCACGAATCGTCTTGCGATCTTGATCACGGTCCTTCCGATCTAGCACCAAACGGACGGCACCTCCGCGTTCAACACACATACAGCTCGATGACGATCTCCGCCTTCTTGATACAGCAAGAGGGAGCGGAGTGGTAGATGAGTTCTCCATAATCACAACGGCATGGTGACGGTGGTGGTGAACTAATCCTACAGGGCTTCGCCTAAGCACCGCAGAACTAATCTAGAGGAGAAATAGATCTAGAGGAAGAAGAGGGCACCATGTGGCAATTAGGGTTAGCTTTCCCCTCTAAATCCTCAAATATATATAGGAGGGAGGGAGGGGGGAGTCAGCCTCAAACCCTTAAGGTTTTGTCGAAATTGGAGGTGGAGGAGTTCTACTCCAATCCTATTAGGAGTAGGATTCCTCCTTTCCACTTGGAAACTCTTTCCACCTCTCCACCTTTTGGGTTTTTCCCACCCCTAGCCACATGGGCCTTAGTGGGGGCTTAGTCCAGACACCAGGGGCTGGTTTGACTCGTCCCACAGCCCATCAGGTCCTTTGGGTCGACACACCCCTCCCGATGGTCCCCTGGCACCCTCCCGGTACACTACTGATGAGCCCGAAACTTTTCCAGTGACCAAAACAGGACTTCCTATATAGCAATCTATACCTCCAGACCATTCCGTAGCTCCTCGTGACATCCGGTATCTCATACGGGACTCCGAACAACCTTCGGTCACCAACATACATAACTCAATACTACCGAAACGTCACCGAACCTTAAGTGTGCAGACCCTGCAGGTTCGAGAACTATGTAGACATGACCGAGACACCTCTATGGTCAATAACCAATAGCGGGACCTGGATGCCCATATTGGTTCCTACACATTCTACGAAGATATTTATCGGTTGAACCTCTATGTCAAGGATTCAGTTAATCCCGTATGTTGTTCCCTTTGTTCTTCGGTATGTTACTTGCTCGAGATTCGATCGACGGTATCTCTATACCTAGTTCAATATCATTACTGGCAAGTCTTTTTACTCGTTCCGTAATACAAGATCCCGTGGCTAACTCTTTAGTCACATTGCTTTCAAGGCTTATAGTGATGTTATATTATCGAGTGGGCCCTGAGATACCTCTCCGTCACACGGAGTAACAAATCCCAGTCTTGATCCATGCCAACCCAACAGACACCCTCAGGTATACCTATAGAGCACCTTTATAGTCACGCAGTTACATTGCGACGTTTGATACACACAAGGTACTCCTCCGGTGTCAGTGAGCTGCATGATCTCATGGTCATTGGAACATAGATACTTGACATGCAGAAAACTGTAGCAATAAACTGACACGATCATATGCTACGTTTATAGTTTGGGTCTTATCCATCACATCATTCTCCTAATGATATGATCCAGTTATCAAATGGCATCTCATGTCCATGGCTAGGAAACCTTAACCATCTTTGATCAACGAGCTAGTCTATTAGAGGCATACTAGGGACATGGTGTTGTCTATGTATCCCCACATGTATCTGAGTTTCCGATCAATACAATTCTAGCATGGATACTAAACGATTACCATGAACATGGAAATATGATAATAACTAATTTATTATTGCCTCTAGGACATATTTCCAATAGTCTCCCACTTGCACTAGAGTCAATAATCTTGTTCGCCTCACCATGTGATTCGCATTGTTATGAATCTAACACCCAATGAGTTCTGGGGCTCGATCATGCTTTGCATGTGAGAGAGGTATTTTAGTCAACATGTCAGTGATATTCAGAATCGTGTGTACTTTGCAAATATCTGTGTCATACTGTAAATACCGCTACTGCACTTGGAACCATTCCAAATGGTTGCTCCACTATACGTATCCGGATTGCTACTAAGAGTCATATGGATTGGTGTTAAAGCTTGCATTGACGTAACTCTTTACTACGAATTCTTTATCACCTCCATAATCGGGAAACATCTCCTTAGTCCTCTAGTTACTAAGGATAATTTTGACCACTGCCCAGTGATCCACTCCTGGATCACTTTTGTACCCCTTGACAGACTCATGGAAAGGCACACACTAGATGCGGTACACAACATGGCATACTATACAGAGCCTATGGATAAGGCACATGGGACGACCTTCATCCTTTCTCTTTCTTTTGCCATGGTCGATCTTTGAGTCTCACTCAACTTCACACCTTACAAATCAGGCAAGAACTCTTTCTTTGTCTGGTCCATTTTGAACTCTTTCAAAATCTTGTCAAGGTATGTACTCATTGAAAGTCTCATCAGGCGTCTTGATCTATCTCTATAGATCTCGATGCCCAACAATTAAGTAGCTTTATCCAGGTCTTCCTTTGAAAAACTCTTTTCAAACAACCCTTTATGCTTTCCAGAAATTCTACATCATTTCCGATCGACAATATGTCAACCACATATACTTATCAGAAATTCTATAGTGCTCCCACTCACTTTCTTGTAAATACAAGTTTCTCATCAACTTTGTATAGACTCAAAAACTTTGATCACCTCATCAAAGCATATATTCCAACTCCGAGATGCTTGCTCCAGTCCATAGAAGGATCACTGAAGCTTGCACACCTTTTAGGATCCTTAGGACTGACAAAACCTTCTGGTTGTATCACATACAACCTTTCCTCAAGTAAACCGTGAAGGAAGCGATGTTTTGACATCCATCTATCAGATTTCATAACTGAAAAATGCAACAGCTGCTAACATAATTCCAACAGAATTTAGCATCGCTACGGGTGAGAAATTCTCATCATAGTCAACTCCTTGAACTTGTCGGAAACTTCTTTGCAACAAGTCGAGCTTTATAAATGGTGACATTCACCATGATCATTGGTCTTCATATTAAAGGTCCATTTGTACTCAACGACCTGCCGTCCAACGAGCAAGTCTACCAAAGTCTATACTTGGTTTTCATATATGGATTCTTTCTCGGATTTCATGGCCTCTAACCATTTGTCGGAATCCGGGCCCATTATCGCTTATCCATAGCTCATAGGTTCATCGTTGTCCAACAACATGACCTCTAAGACAGGGTTGTCGTACCACTCAGGAGAAGTATGCGTCCTTGTCGACATACGAGGTTCGATAGTAACTTGATCTGAAGCTTCATGATCATCATCATTAACTTCCTCTTCAACTAACGTAGGCTCCATAGAAACATCTTCCTGCGCTGCGCTACTCTCTGGTTGAAACAAAGGTTCAACAACCTCATCAAGTTCTATCTTCCTCCCACTCAATTCTTTCGAGAGAAACTCTTTCTCGAGAAAGGACCCGTTTTAGCAATAAACACTTTGTGCTCGGATCTGAGATAGAAGCTATACCCACCTATTATTAGGGTTTTCCATGAAGATGCATTTGTCCGCTTTGGGTTCGAGCTCATTAGGTGAAAACATTTTTTCACATAAGGGTCGCAGCCCCAAACATTAAGAAATGGCAGCTTAGGTTTCTATCAAACCATAATTCATACGGTGTCGTCTCAACGGATTTAGATGGTGCCCTATTTAAAGTGAATGTAGTTGTCTCTAATGCATAACTCCAAAACGAAAGTGGCAAAACGATAAGATACATCATAATTCGCACCATATCCAATAGAGCGCGACTATGAGTTTGAGCACACCATCACACTATGGTGTTCCAGGTGGCGTGAGTTGTGAAACAACTTTCACATTGTCTAAAGTTGTATGCCAAACTCGTAACTCAGATATTCACCTCCACGACCATATCGTAGACATTTTTATCTTCTTGTCACGATGATCTTAAACTTCAGTCTGAATTTGCTTGAACTTTTCAAACGATTCGGACTTGTGTTTCATGAAGTAAATATACACTATATCTACTCAAATCATCAGTGAAGGGAACAAAATAACAATATCCACCGCACGCTACAACACTCATTGGATTGCATACATCAACATGTATCATTTCCAATAAATCACTTGCCCGGTCCATCAAACCGGAAAATGGGGTACTTAGTCATCTTGCCCAAGAGGCATGGTTAGCATGTTTCAACCGGTTCAAAATCGAATGAGTCCAAAGATTCATCAGCATGGAGTTTCTTCATGCCATTTATACCAATATGAAATTTAGCGGCAGTGCCACAAGTATGTGGTACTATCATTATTAACTTTGTATCTTTTGGCATCAATGTTATGAACATGTGTATTACTACGATCAAGATTCAACAAACCATTCTCACTGGGTGCATGACCATTGAAGGTATTATTCATGTAAACAGAATAACCATTATTCTCTAACTTAAATGAATAACCGTGTTGCAATAAACATGATCTAATCATGTTCATGCTTAACGCAAACACCAAATAACATTTATTTAGGTTTGTCACTAATCCCAAAGGTAGAGAGAGCGTCCGATGTTGATCACATCAACCTTGGAAACATTTCCAACACACATCGTCACCTCACACTTAGCTAGTCTCTGTTTATTCCGTAGCTTTTGCTTCGAGTTACTAAAATTTAGCAACCGAACCGGTATCCATTACCCAGGTGCTACTAGGAGTACTAGCAAGGTATACATCAATAACACGTATATCAAATATGCTTATGTCGATGTTGCCAGCCTTCTTATCTACCAAGTATCTAGGGTTGTTTCGCTTCAGCGACCGCTCTCCTCATGATAGAAGCACTTAGTCTCGGGTTTGGGTTCAACTTTGGGTTGCTTCACTGGAGCAGCAACTGACTTGCCATCCATGAAGTTTCCCTCCTTGCCCTTGCCCTTCTCGAAACTAGTGGTTTTACTAACCATCAACACTTGATGCTCCTTCTTGATTTCTACCTTCATGGTGTCAAACATTGCGAATAGCTCAGGGATCATTATTTCCATCCCTGACATTTTATAGTTCATCACGAAGCTCTAGTAGCTTAGTGACAGTGACTTGGAGAACTATATCAATCACTATCTTATCTGGAAGATCAACTCCCACTCGATTCAAGCGATTGTAGCATCCAGACAATCTGAGCACATGCTCAACGATTGAGCTATTCTCCTTCATCTTGCAGGCAAAGAATCTTGTTGGAGATCTCATATATCACAACACGGGCACGAGCCTGAGATCCCAATTTCAGCTCTTAGAACATCTCATATGTTCCGTGACGTTCAAAACGTTTTGGAGTCTCAATTCTAAGTCGTAATGCATGACACACTGAGCTATCAAGTAGTAATCGGAACGTGCCTGTCAGATGTTCACAACATCTATAGACGACACTAGAGGGGGTGGCGCACCGAGCGGTGCATTAAGGACATAAGCCTTCTATGCAGCAATGAGGACAATCCTCAGATCATGGACCCCGTCCACAATATTGCTACCATCATCTTTAAACTCTATTTCTCTAGGAACATATAAAAATTCGAGGGAGCTACTGCGTGAGCTAGTAATCTACAACATAATTTGCAAAGACACTACTGACTATGTTCATGATAATGAGTTCAATTAATCATATTACTTAAGAACTCCCACTCAAATTGACATCCCTCCGGTCATTTGAGTGATACATGATCCAAATTCACCAACTCAAGTCCGATCATCACGTGAGTTGAGGTGGTTTCAATGGTGAACATCATCATGTTGATCATATCTACTATATGACTCATGTTTGACCTTTCAGTCTCTTGTGTTCCGAGGCCATGTCTGTACATGCTATGCTCGTCAACTTTAACCCGAGTGTTCTGCACGTGCAACACTGGCTTGCACCCGTTGTATGTGAACGTAGAGTCTATCACACCCGATCATCACGTGGTGTCTCGACACGACGAACTTTTGCAACGGTGCACCCTCGAGGAGAACACAAGTGATCTTGAAATTTAAGTGAGGGATCACCTTATAATGATACCGTCGTCCTAAGCAAAACAAGGTGCATAAAAGGATTAACATCACGTGCAAATCATAAGTGACATGATATGGCCCTGAACTTGTGCTTTTGATCTCCATCTATAAAGCACCGGCATGATCTCCATCATCACCGGCATAACACCATGATCTCCATCATCATGATCTCCATCATTGTGTCGCCATCGGGGTTGTCGCACCCACCATGCTCATACTACTATAGCTACCGTTTAGCGATAAACTTAAGCATTACATAGTGCTTAATGATTGACACGCATGGAAACAAAAAATTCCTACACACACGCAAGATTTATCCATGGTGATGAGCATCTACAAGAGGGAGAGTGGCTCTACATACCCTTGTAGATCGCTAAGCGGGAAGCGTTAAGAAACGCAGTTGATGTAGTCGAACGTCTTCGCGGTCCAAATCGTCGAGTGTCCCGCGATCCCATCACAATCCATCTCGCGATCCAATCACGATCCGTCCTGCGATCCCATCATGATCCGTCCCGTGATCCAATCACGAATCGTCTTGCGATCTTGAACACGGTCCTTCCGATCTAGCACCAAACAGACGGCACCTCCGCATTCAGTACACGTACATCTCGATGACGATCTCCGCCTTCTTGATCCATCAAGAGGGATCGGAGAGGTAGATGATTTCTCTGGCAGCACAACGGCATGGTGATGGTGGTGGTGAACTAATCCTACAGGGCTTCGCCTAAGCACCGTAGAACTAATCTAGAAGAGAAATAGATCTAGAGGAAGAAGAGGGCAACATGTGGCAATTAGGATTAGCTTTCCCCTCTAAGTCCTCTAATATATATAGGAGGCAGGGAGGGGAGGAGGCAGCCTCAAACCCTCAAGGTTTGGTCGAAATTGGAGGTGGAGGAGTTCTACTCCAATCCTATTAGGAGTAGGATTCCTCCTTCCCACTTGGAAACTCTTTCCACCTCTCCACCTTTTGGGTTTTTCCCACCCCTAGCCACATGGGCCTTAGTGGGGGCTTAGTCCAGCCCACAAGGGGCTGGTTTGACTCCTCCCACAGCCCATGAGGTCCTTTGGGTCGAGACACCCCTCCCGATGGTCCCCCGACACACTCCCGGCACTCCCGGTACACTATCGATGAGCCCGAAACTTTTCCGGTGACCAAAACAGGACTTCCTATATATCAATATTTACCTCCAGACCATTCCGGAGCTCCTCGTGATGTCCGGGATCTCATCTGGGACTCCGAACAACCTTCAGTCACGAACATACATAACTCAATACTACTGCAACGTCATCGAACCTTAAGTGTGCAGACCCTGCGGGTTTGAGAACTATGTAGACATGACCGAGACACCTCTACGGTCAATAACCAATAGCGGGACCTGGATGCCCATATTGGTTACTACATATTCTACGAAGATCTTTATCGGTTGAACCTCTATGTCAAGGATTCAGTTAATCACGTATGTTGTTCCCTTTGTTCTTCGGTATGTTACTTGCCCAAGATTCGATCGTCGGTATCTCTATACCTAGTTCAATATCGTTACCGGCAATTCTCTTTATTCGTTCCGTAATACAAGATCTCGTGGCTAACTCTTTAGTCATATTGCTTGCAAGGCTTATAGTGATGTTGTATTACCGAGTGGGCCCTGAGATACCTCTCCGTCACATGGAGTAACAAATCCCAGACTTGATCCATGCCAACCCAACAGACACCCTCGGAGATACCTGTAGAGCACCTTTATAGTCACCCAGTTACGTTGCGACGTTTGATACACACAAGGTACTCCTCCGGTCTCAGTGAGCTGCATGATCTCATGGTCATAGAAATAGATACTTGACATGCAGAAAACTGTAGCAATAAACTGACACGATCATATGCTACGTTTATAGTTTGGGTCTTGTCCATCACATCATTCTCCTAATGATATGATCCCGTTATCAAATGGCATCTCATGTCCATGGCTAGGAAACCTTAACCATCTTTGATCAACGAGCTAGTCTATTAGAGACATACTAGGGACATGGTGTTTTCTATGTATCCACACATGTATTTGAGTTTCCGATCAATACAATTCTAGCATGGATAATAAACGATTACCATGAACAAGGAAATATGATAATAACTAATTTATTATTGCCTCTAGGGCATATTTCAATTTCTACGGTAAAAGTTGTTCGTTCGTAAATGGCTAATGAGCTAATACTTCGGCCCATATATCATGATATGGGTAAACTATCATTTCATTGGACCATTAATTGATGTAGTGTTTTTTTCTCTTTTCAAAGTTGTTTACATAGGCGGAAAGTCCCGCAGCAACGCACGGGGCATCATCTAGTTTTACAAATGAAGAGGTCGTAATTGCTTTTTAAATCTAACTAGCTTATTTATTTAATTTACAGGGACCAATCAGAGATGAGCTTTTTATGAGTTGTGGTGAACTACTTTTGTTTTGGGGCAATCCCTCTAATTTAAGTGAGAGTATAAAAAACTACGACTCTGGTCATTTTCTCATTCTGTTGTTTAATTATTGGTGGAAGTTTAACATTTTCTCACTCGGAATTTTACTTCTTGGGAACAATTCAACATTTTGTTGTTGAATTCTGCTCAATTCTACACATTTAAGTTGCCTATCAGTTATGTTCAATTATCTACATTTCTATCAGTTCTACCCAATTCCACACGAATAAAGTTGTTTGTTCTTTTTTGTGCAGGCACAAGCAGTTTACCTATTTTCGGGGCTTTCCTTTCTTTCCAAAGGAAACAATTCTTTAGTCATAACAAATGTTCAAGCAAGCAGGAACATTTTCCATTCGAATTTCAACTTTGTGCATGTACACGTACCATTCAAATCCGATCAATTCTCGACATGTACAAGTACAAACTAGAACAACAATCCAGTCATAACATTCATTCAAATATCCACATGTACAAGTACAACTAGATCACTAATTCGGTCATAACATTCATTTAAATATGCTCGATTTTGCACATGTGCAAGTAAATCTACTCTACATTGAGATCGTATGACATTCACTCACACTATTCACTGGATTGTACTCTCAGTTCACAAAACCAAATCAATTACAATCTCAATCTAGCATTGAGCTTGTCTCTGTGTAGCCCTTCTTATTGTGGTCGCTTCTCTATTGTTATTGTAGAACCGAGAACGAAAACATTCCCAGGTAAGAGCCAATTAAAGCAGCAGACTAGCGAAAAGTGAGGCAAGCAGTGGAGCAGATGACCCGGAGAAGCCTTGACTACGTAGGATTTGTGGCCTCGACAGCTTGGCGGCGTCGATGGCTCCAAGGCATCGCACCCTCGACGGGTTCGTTTCTTTTAGTTTTTCTTTCGGCGTTTTTTTATTTCCTCATCAGTTTCTTTGTTTTTTATTTGTTTTTGGCTAGTTTTCCTTGTTTTGTTCTCGGGTTTTACTTGTTTTTCCTTTCTTTTTCCTGTTTTGCTTTGGTTTTGCTTAATATCTTTCTTCATCTTTACTAGTTTTCTCGTATTTTTATGTTTTGTTTGTTTGTTTGTTGATTTTTATTCATTTCCTTCATTTTTCTTCGTTTCATTCTCAGATTTCACTATTTCCCCTCTTTTGCATTGGTTTTTGTTGATTTTTCTCTTACACAGTGTACATATTTTGTGTATGCAAAGAACATTTTTTAATATACATTTAGCATTTTTCTAAATATTTTTTTCAAGTATATGTTTTGATATCTATTATTTTCGTACACATTGTAAATTTCTATATACATCTCAAACATTTTATATAAAGCTTAAACATTTTTCATACACATGATTAAATTTCTTTTTCAAATATATGTTATGTTGTCTATGGTTTTGTACACATCATACATTTTTCTTATACATCTAAAATATTTTTTATACATATTTAAAATATTTTTAATACGTATTTATCATATACAATTACATGACTAATTTTTTTTCAAAAATATATATCTATGCCTATAGTTTCCATACACATTTTGCATTTTTTATACATCTAAAACACTTTTTATACAGGTTCATTTTTTATATACATGATCAATATTTTTTCACATTTATGTTTGGATGTCTACTTTTTTCGTACATTATTCTTATACATGTTTAATATATATTTTTCATTAAACGGATATTTGTGTCCATTTTCTAAACATTTTTTTTAATTCCATGTACATGTTTTCGAAACGTGTTACAATTTTTTCTTTGTTTGCATTTCTGATTTCTTTGTTTCTTCACCGGTTTTCTTTGTTTCTTCGCCGATTTTTCTTTGGCTTTCTTCTTTTTTTTTCTATGTTTCTTCATCGGTTTTCTATTTTTTTTTGCTTTTCCTCGTTTCTTCGTCTTTTTTTTTTGCTTTTCCAGTGTTTATTCCCGATTTTCTAACCTTGTCGTGTACTTTCCCTTTTTCAACATATTATATTATTTTCAATACACAATGTACATACTTAGTGTAGCCGCGGAACATTTGTTTTATAGTTGTTTAATATTTTTTAAACATGATGTACATTTTTCGTACATGTTTTAAACAATTTTATACATAATTTTATTTTTCAAGTATATGTTTTAATTTCAACCTTTTTCATACGCAGCATACATTTTTATTAGACATATAAAATAAGTTTTGCATTTGTTTAACATTTTTCGAAATACATATTTAAATACTTTTTCTAAGACATGATTTAACATTTTTAATTCACATATATTTTTTTGAAACGTAGTTACATTTTTTCATGTGACAAAAATATTTTTTGAAAAACTAAGAACATTTCTTTGGGAAACTATCAACATTTCTTTAATTGCACTAACATTTTTTATAGAGTGATCATATATTTAAATTGAAGGTTTAAAAAATAAACATAGTTTGTAGAATATATTCATTTTAAATATAAGTTAAAAAGAAAAAAAATGAAATTTGTGTGGTGTGAGCTTGCCATCAGTGTGACATCAGGCGAACCCACGTTGTGCTCGCGGGCGAGGGCAGGCTGGTGAAGGAGAGTTGTACCTGCGCTTGGCTGGGCCATGTATGGAATCGCTAAGGTGATGATGCCGTCGGTCTGGCGTCAAGTGAGACATAGGCGTGCCTCTGGCATACACACACACGGAGAGACATTAAAAAAAATTATAGGTAGGCCGCACACAATATACCCCATTTCAATTTGGCACACAGTAAACTCATATTATTTTTGGAACACAATAAATGCACACATTATTATTATCTATCTATAGGTGTATACATATCATATTATGTGTGCCCCTCAAACAAGCAAATCGTATTATGTGTATCCTAGTGACCACACAAAAGTCTCCCTTGATTACATGCAATTTTATTCAAACGAAAATAATTAGTACTTGGTACTCCTTGATGTAAAAATATATGGCGACGTATCGTGTGAAAACGGCAATTTGGTGAAAATCTGGAAACTAATGTCACGGGGCATTGGATCAAGAGCTAATGATAGGGATGAAACGTGGGATTGTTAACAGGCCACTTAACCCCCTTTTACGCATAACCCCCTCTCCTGATTAATCAATTGCACGCAAAACCTGCTCGCTGCAGGGCAGCGCCGCCACATGCGACGACAACTTGGTGCCCAATGACGGAGACCCGACAGTCGATGCTCTCTCGACGCGATGGAGATCCGTCGGCATGGCACTCTCCGCCACGCACCGGTGCATCTGCGGCGTGGTGGTCTCCCCACCCGACAACGGCTGGGCGTTTCCCCCAACCCCCGCCCCTCACGCGACAGGCTCCGCGGCTGTGGTGACTCAGCCGCTGCTGAAAACCATGGTGCTGACTCCATGCGTCCATGAATCAGGGTCAGATATTTTATGAGATGACGAGCGTGTGTGCCGGTGTGGAGAAGTGCTTCCTGTTATATATGAAGCATCTAAATTTTGCAATGTTATTGTGTCTGAAATAGCTTGAGTGGATGGTGTTATCGAGCTGAATTTATCAAGCAAGTCTATGTAAACATTCGGTGTGTAAATATATTGACTGGATGGTGTGATTCAAGGAAATGCATACTCACTAAGTGAGATGAGAAATTCCAATTTGAGATGAGAAATACTCACTGACTAAGATGGCTCGGTGTCATTTGTTAGTGCATACATCAGTACATACATTCAGTTAGAAAGTGCAAGCAGTCTGCTTTGACACCCTCTTGGAATAAGTATACATGATGTATGAGGATTACTAGAGCACTCAAATAATCAGCGAAAAGTACCACCAACATAATGCCAAATGCATTTCAAATAAAAACTGACAGTCACATCCAGATAAATAAGGCAATCTAGTGCATTCAAACCAACACAAGATTCAGAGATACACATAAACTTCTTCTACTACAATCTAGCACTAAAACGAAGTGGTAACTTCTTCTATTCGTTTCTTAGTTCTTGTTGGCGCAACTACGACTGTCATGGAAGCCAACCTGCTTACAAGCTCCACATGTGCAAGGCTTTTTCGGTCCTCCAACATTTTTCTTCTGTTCTCCATTTTTATTTTGCTTCCCTTCCCTGTCTTTTTTTGTTTCCCTTCTCCATCCTTGTCTAAGTGCCCCTTAATTCTTTTGCATCGCCCCTTTGTATGCACATTAGTTGGTGGATAAATTTCAACTTCATTAGGCATACTACAACCAATGTATGCCTCAAATTCATCTTGTCTACTAGGATTATTGGCAGTAACCCTTTCAGATAACTTCCTTTTTGTGTCAAGGAGACCGTTTCTCAATGCTTCCAATTCTTCGTGAGAGTGTTCAGCCAACCTGATTGTGTCATCTAATGTTTGGTGTATCTCTGAAACCATTTTCCTCTTTGCCAAATCTAAAGAACTACTCTCGTTCTCTTCAAGTAAGTTGCCACCACTATCATATAGTGACCTCCTGTTAACTGTTTTCTTCCACTTATCTAGAATGAAATGTCTTAGCAGCTCATTAATTTTTGCACCTCTCAAAACCACGATGATATGTTGGCATGGAACTCCACGTGTCTCAAATAACATGCAAGAGCAGTGAGCACTCATGGATGTTGTGTTGAATTTAACTTCTCTGGACTTGTAAGAGCGATCACCTCCTACAACCGTGATTTTCACATCACCCTCCTGCAATATGCTTTCAATTAAACAATGATCTCTAGCCGCACGCACCTCCTTCTGAAAAGTTTTGAAAACCTCATGGGTGAAGTACAGGCTTGCATGCTTCTCGATCTCCCATGACGTAATCAGTGGGGACATGGAGTTGAGGCAATCGTGATCAGCCTTGAGTTCATTCTGGTTGTTCTTCGAGGGTTGTATCGATCCTAATCCAAAACTCCACCAAAGCATGCTTGTAACCAATAAAGTGATTAAAAATGAGTTAGCACTCTCCGACCTCAAAGTGGTTCTCAGAGTTTCATCCAAAAACACACCTCTAAAGTAGGCTGGTATCCATGAGTCACGAATTTCATATCTCCTAGCAAACCATGTGTTTTCTTAAAGACCAAATTCAGAAATCATGGAAGACCACTTTGCCTCAAACTCAGTTGGGCTTTCAGAACCCCATACACATGTGTTAACTGAATTGTAAAAATGCTCATCCTCTTTCAGTGAAGGACCAACCTTTTCTGGAAGCTTTCTCATTATGTGCCACATGCATAACCTATGGACGGTGTTTGGCATAACTATATCAATGGCAGCCTTCATGCTAGCATCTTCATCAGTTACTATAAGCCTCGGTGCTACGCCATCCATAGCTTTCAAAAATGTTTCAGACACCCATTTGTATGACTCTTCCTTCTCATCAACAATCAAGGCAGCCCCATAGAAAACAGATACCATGTGGTGGTTTATTCCCGTTAATGGACAGAAAATCATCTTGTACTGATTTGTGCTGTATGTGGAATCAAAAGACACCATTTCTCCAAATAAAGCATAGTTCTTTCTACAAAAAGCATCTGCCCAAAACACACGTTTCAATTGATTTTTATCATCAAGAACATACTCAAAGAAAAATCCGGGGTTGATTTGCTTCCTCTTTCTAAGATTGTCAATAAACATTTGAGCATTTGTATCCTTGAAAGTACTTCTCATGTCACGGTGATAATTCTGCAAGTCTCTCTTAGTGCACCCCACAAACTCAAATCCACCCTCACCAACACGAAGCAATCGAAAGGCCCCGGATGTGCCAATACTAGCCGCGTGACATGTGAATAGTGTGGTCTTGGCCTTCTCGCTGACTTCTCTATTAGACTTGATTAAATGTTGCTTGGTGGGTGTGAAAAATGTTGGGAGACGTAGTAGTAAATCAAAATTTTCCTACGTGTCACCAAGATCTATCTATGGAGAAACCAGCAACGAGACGGGAGAGATTGCATCTTCATACCTTTGAAGATCGCTAAGCGGAAGCGTTACAAGAACGCGGTTGATGGAGTCATACTCGCAGCGATTCAGATCGCGGTAGATCCGATCAAGTGCCGAACGGACGGCACCTCCGCGTTCAACACACGTGCAGCCCGGTGACGTCTCCAACACCTTGATCCAGCAAGGAGGAAGGAGAGGTTGGGGAAGGGCTCCAACAGCAGCACGACGGCGTGGTGGTGGTGGAGTAGCAAGGTATTCCGACAGGGCTTCGCCTAAGCGCTGCGGAGGAGGAAGAAGAGAGGTAGGGCTTCGCCGTGAGAGAGAGAGATCAAATCTTCTCTCAAAACATCCAAAACCTCAAGTATATATAGGAGGAGGGACGTGGAGGGCTGTCTTGGCCTCTACTCCAAAGAGGAGATGGCCGGCCGAATTAAAGGGAGAGTCCACCTCCCACAAGGGAGGTGGATCTCCTCCTTTTAATCCTTTTTGCCTTATCTCCTTATCTCCAGCCGCATGGGCCTTTAGCAAAAGTCTTGCCCAGCCCAATAAGGGCTGGCACACTTTATCTAACAGCCCATGTGGTCCTTTGGTCGTCACACCCCTCCCGGGGTCCTCCGGCACCCTCCCGGCACTCCCGGTACACTACCGATGAGCCCGAAAACTTTCCGGTGACCAAAACTGGACTTCCTATATATCAATCTTTACCTCCGGACCATTCCGGAGCTCCTCGTGACGTCCGGGATATCATCCGGGACTCCGAACAACCTTCGGTAATCACGTATACCTTTTCCCTATAACCCTAGCGTCATCGAACCTTAAGTGTGTAGACCCTACGGGTTCGGGAGACACGTAGACATGACCGAGACACCTCTCCGGTCAATAACCAACAGCGGGATCTGGATACCCATGTTGGCTCCCACGTACTCCACGATGATCTCATCGGATGAACCACGATGTCAAGGATTCAATCAATCCCGTATACAATTCCCTTTGTCTATCGGTATGATACTTGCCCGAGATTCGATCGTCGGTATCCCCATACCTTGTTCAATCTCGTTACCGGCAAGTCTCTTTACTCGTTCCGTAATACATCATCCCGTGACTAACTCCTTAGTCACATTGAGCTCATAATGATGATGTCTTACCGAGTGGGCCCAGAGATACCTCTCCGTCACACGGAGTGACAAATCCCAGTCTCGATTCATGCCAACCCAACAGATACTTTCGGAGATACCCGTAGTGCACCTTTATAGCCACCCAGTTACGTTGTGACGTTTGGCACACCCAAAGCATTCCTACGGTATCCGGGAGTTGCACAATCTCATGGTCTAAGGAAACGATACTTGACATTGAAAAGCTTTAGCAAACGAACTACACGATCTTGTGCTATGCTTAGAATTGGGTCTTGTCCATCACATCATTCTCCTAATGATGTGATCCCGTTATCAATGACATCCAATGTCCATGGCCATGAAACCGTGACCATCTATTGATCAACGAGCTAGTCAACTAGAGGCTCACTAGGGACATGTTGTGGTCTATGTATTCACACATGTATTATGGTTTCCGGTTAACACAATTATAGCATGAACAATAGACAATTATCATGAACAAGGAAATACAATAATAACCATTTTATTATTGCCTCTAGGGCATATTTCCAACAGTCTCCCACTTGCACTAGAGTCAATAATCTAGTTCACATCACCATGTGATTAACACTTACATCACCATGTGATCATATCATCATGTGATTAACACCCAATAAGTTCTGGGGTTTGTTCATGTCCTGCTCGTGAAAGAGGTTTTAGTCAACGGGTCTGCGACATTCAGATCCGTGTGTACCTTACAAACTTTCCATGTCATATTTGTAGATACTACTCCCATGCTCCACTTGGAGCTATTCCAAATGGCTGCTCCACTATACGTAGCTGGATTTCTACTAAGAGTCATCCGGATTGGTTTTAAAGCTTGCATCATCGTAACACTTTACGATGAACTCTTTATCACCTCCATAATCGAGAAATATTTCCTTAGTTCTCAAGTTACTAAGGCTAACTTTGACCGCTGTCTAGTGATCCACTCTTGGATTACTCTTGTACCCCTTGACAGACTCATGGCAAGGCACACACAGGTGCGGTACACAGCATGGCATACTATATAGAGCCTATGGCTAAAGCATAGGAGATGACACTCATCTCTTCTTTATCTTCTGCCGTGGTCGGGTATTGAGTCTTACTCAATTTCACACCTTACAATACAGTCAAGAACTCCTTCTTTGACCCATCTATTTTGAACTCCTTCAAAAACTTGTCAAGGTATGTCTTCGTCGAAAAAACTTATCAAGCGAATAGATCTATCCCTATAGATCTTGATGCTCAATAAAATAGTAGCTTTATCTGGGTCTTCCTTTGAAAAAAAAAAACTTTTCAAACAACCCTTCATGCTCTTCCAGAAATTCTACATCATTTCCGATCAATAATATGTCAACTACATATTCTTATAAGAAATTCTATAGTGCCCCCACTCACTTTCTTGCAAATACAAGTTTCTCATAAACTTTGTATAAACTTAAACACTTTGATCACCTCATCAAAGCATATATTCCAACTCCGAGATTCTTGCTCCAGTCCATAGAAGGATCGCTGGAGTTTGCATATTATTAGCATCCTTAGGATTGACAAAACCTTCTGGTTGTATCACATACAACTCTTCCTCATAGAAACCATTACGGAAACCTTGTTTTGTCATCCATCTGCCAGATTTCATAATCGAAAAATGCAGCAACTGCTAACAAAATTTTAATAGACTTTTAGCATCGCTACAGATGAGACAATCTCATCGCAGTCAACTCCTTGAACTTGGCGGAAACTTCTTTGCGACAAATCGAGCTTTATAAACGGTGACATTTCACCATTAGCGTCTATGTTTATTTCAAAGGTCCATTTGTACTCAATGACCCGCCATTCAACAGGCAAGTCTACCAAAGTCCATACTTGGTTTTCATACATGGATCCTTTCTCGGATTTCAAGGCTCCTAGCCATTTGTTGGAATCCGGGCCCACCATCGCTTCTCCATAGTTCGTAGGTTCATCGTTGTCCAACAACATGATTTCCAAGACAGGGTTGTCGTACCACTCAGGAGCAATACGCGTCCTTGTCGACCTACGAGGTTCGATAGTGACTTGATCCGAAGCTTCATGATCATCATCATTAACTTTCTTTTCAACTGAGTAGGCTCTACAGAAACATCTTTCTATGTTGCGCTATTCTCTGGTTGAAACAAAGGTTCAACAACCTTATCAAGTTCTATCTTCCTCCCACTCAATTCTTTCGAGAGAAACTCTTTCTCAAAAAGGACCCGTTCTTAGCAACAAACACCTTTTGCGCTTGGATCTGAGATAGAAGGTATACCCAATGTCTCATTAGGGTATTCTATGAAGATGCATTTGTCTGCTTTGAGTTCGAGCTCGCTAGGTGAAAAACCCATTTTCACATAAGCGTCGCAGCCCCAAACATTAAGAAATGACAGCTTAGGCTTCTGTCAAACCATAATTCTCACGGTGTCATCTCAACAGACTTAGATGGTGCCCTGTTAAAGTGAATGGATTTGTCTTTAATGCATAACCCCATAACGATAGTGGTAAAACGATAAGAGACATCATAGTACTCACTATATCCAATAGAGCACGACTACGACGTTCGAACACACCATCACAGTATGGTGTTCCAGGAGGCGTGAGCTGTGAAACAATTTCCACATTGTCTAAAATTGCATACCAAACTCGTAACTTAGATATTCACCTCCATGATCATATCATAGACATTTATCTTCTTGTCACGATGATCTTTAACTTCACTCTGAAACTCCTTGAACCTTTCAAACATTTCAGATTCGTGTTTCATTAAGTAAATATCCCCATATTTACTCAAATCATCAGTGAAGGTAAAGAAAAACAACGATATCCACTGTGTGTTTCAACACTCATTGGACCACATACATCAACATGTATTATTTCCAATAAGCCACTTGCCCGCTCCATCATATTGGATGACGGGGTCTCAGTCATCTTGCCCAAGAGGCATGGCTCGCATGTCTCAACCGATTCGAAATCGAGTGAGTCAAAAATCCATCATCATGGAGTTTCTTCATGCGATTTATACCAATATGACATTTAGCGGCAGTGCCACAAGTATGTGGTACTATCATTATTACCTTTATATATTTTTGGTACCAACGTTATGAACATGTGTACTACTACGATCATGATTCGATAAACCATTCCGAGTGAGTGCATGACCATTGAAGGCATTATCCATGTAAATAGAATAACCATTATTCTCTAACTTATATGAATAACCGTATTGCACTAATCATGATCTAATCACGTTCATGCTCAACGCAAACACCAAATAACATTTATTTAGGTTTATCACAAATCCCGAAGGTAGAGAGAGCGTGCGATGGTGATCACATCAATCTTGGAAATACTTCCAACACACATCGTCACCTTTCACCTAGCTAGTCTCCGTTTATTCCGTAGCTTTTATTTTGAGTTGCTAACACTTAGCAACCGAACCGGTATCCAATACCCAGGTGCTACTAGGAGTACCAGCAAGGTACACATCACTAACACATATATCAAATATACCTCCATTGACATTACCAGCCTTCTTATCTACCAAGCATCTAGGGTTTTTCCGCTTCAGCGAACATTCTCCTCATAACGGAAGCACTTAGTCTCGGGTTCAGGCTCAACCTTGGGTTTCTTCACTAGAGCAACAACTGGCTTGCCATTCCTGAAGTTTTCCCTTCTTGCCCTTGCCCCTTTTGAAACTAGTGGTTTAACTTAACCATCAACACTTGATGCTCCTTCTTGATTTCTACCTTCGTGGTGTCAAACATCACGAACAACTCAGGGATCATCATATCCATCCCTGGCATGTTATAGTTCATCACGAAGCTCTAGTAGCTTGGTGGCAGTGACTTGGAGAACTGCATTAATCACTATCTCATCTGGAAGATTAACTCCCACTTGATTCAAGTGATTGTAGCACCCAGACAATCTGAGAACGCGCTCACCGATTAAGCTATTCTCCTTTATCTTGCAGGCAAAGAATCTTGTTGGAGGTCTCATACCTCTCAACATAGGCACGAGCTTGAGATCACAATCTCAGCTCCTAGAACATCTCATATGTTCTGTGACGTTCAAAACATTTTGAAGCCTCAATTCTAAGCCGTAATGCATGACGCACTGAACTATCACGTAGTCATCAAAAAGTGCCTGTCATATGTTCACAACATCTACAGACAACGCTTGAGGGAGTGATGCAGTTAGCGGTACATCAAAAACATAAGCTTTCTGTGCAGCAATGAGGACAATCCTCAGATCACGGATCCAGTCCGCATTATTGCTACCATCAACTTTCAACTTACTTTTCTCTAGGATTGTATCAATAAAACTGGGGAGCTACAGCGCGAGCTATCTACGACATAATTTGCAAGGACATTTTTAGACTAAGTTCATGATAATTAAGTTCATTTAATCAAATTATTAATGAACTCCCACTTAGATAGACATCTCTCTAGTCTTCCAAGTGATACATGATCCATGTCAACTAGCCCGTGTCCGATCATCACGTGAGACGGACTAGTCATCCATGGTGAACATCTCTATGTTGATCGTATCTTCTATACGACTCATGTTCGACCTTTCGGTCTTCCGTGTTCCGAGGCCATGTCTGTACATGCTAGGCTCGTCAAGTCAACCTAAGTGTTTCGCATGTGTAAATCTGGCTTACACCCGTTGTATGCGAACGTTAGAACCTATCACACCCGATCATCACGTGGTGCTTCGGAACGACGATCCTTAGCAACGGTGCACAGTTAGGGTGAACACCTTTCTTGAAATTTTATTGAGAGATCATCTTATTTACTACCGTCGTTCTATGCAAATAAGATGTAAACATGATAAACATCACATGCAATCAATATAGTGACATGATATGGCCAATATCATTTTGCTCCTATGATCTCCATCTTCGGGGCACCATGATCATCACTGTCACCGGCACGACACCATGATCTCCATCATCATGATCTCCATCATTGTGTCTTCATGAAGTTGTCTCGCCAACTATTACTTCTACTACTATGGCTAACGCTTAGCAATAAAGTAAAGTAATTACATGGCGTTTATGATTGACACGCAGGTCATACAATAAATAAGACAACTCCTATGGCTCCTGCCGGTTGTCATAATCATCGACATGCAAGTCGTGAATCCTATTACAAGAACATGATCAATTCATACATCACAATGCATCACATCACATCCTTTGGCCATATCACATCACAAGGCACATGCTGCAAAAACAAGTTAGACGTCCTCTAATTTGTAGTTGCAAGTTTTTACGTGGCTGCTATAGGTTACTAGCAAGAACGTTTCTTACCTACGTCAACACCACAACGTGATTTGCCAATTGCTATTTACCCTTCATAAGGACCCTTTTCATCGAATCCGATCCGACTAAGGTAGGAGAGACAGACACCCGCTAGCCACCTTATGCATCTAGTGCATGTCAGGCGGTGGAACCGGTCTCACGTAAGCGTACGTGTAAAGTTGGTCCGGGCCGCTTCATCCCACAATACCGCCGAATCAAGATAAGACTAGTAGCGGCAAGCAAATTAACAAACTCGACGCCCACAACTGCTTTGTGTTCTACTCGTGCATAGATTCTACGCATAGACCTAGCTCTGATACCACTGTTGGGAGACGTAGTAGTAAATCAAAATTTTCCTACGTGTCACCAAGATCTATCTATGGAGAAACCAGCAACGAGACGGGAGAGATTGCATCTTCATACCTTTGAAGATCGCTAAGCGGAAGCGTTACAAGAACGCGGTTGATGGAGTCGTACTCGCAGCGATTCAGATCGCGGTAGATCCGATCAAGTGCCGAACGGACGGCACCTCCGCGTTCAACACACGTGCAGCCCGGTGACGTCTCCAACACCTTGATCCAGCAAGGAGGAAGGAGAGGTTGGGGAAGGGCTCCAACAGCAGCACGACGGCGTGGTGGTGGTGGAGTAGCAAGGTATTCCGACAGGGCTTCGCCTAAGCGCTGCGGAGGAGGAAGAAGAGAGGTAGGGCTTCGCCGTGAGAGAGAGAGATCAAATCTTCTCTCAAAACATCCAAAACCTCAAGTATATATAGGAGGAGGGACGTGGAGGGCTGGCTTGGCCTCTACTCCAAAGAGGAGATGGCCGGCCGAATTAAAGGGAGAGTCCACCTCCCACAAGGGAGGTGGATCTCCTCCTTTTAAATCCTTTTTGCCTTATCTCCTTATCTCCAGCCGCATGGGCCTTTAGCAAAAGTCTTGCCCAGCCCAATAAGGGCTGGCACACTTTATCTAACAGCCCATGTGGTCCTTTGGTCGTCACACCCCTCCCGGGGTCCTCCGGCACCCTCCCGGCACTCCCGGTACACTACCGATGAGCCCGAAAACTTTCCGGTGACCAAAACTGGACTTCCTATATATCAATCTTTACCTCCGGACCATTCCGGAGCTCCTCGTGACGTCCGGGATCTCATCCGGGACTCCGAACAACCTTCGGTAATCACGTATACCTTTTCCCTATAACCCTAGCGTCATCGAACCTTAAGTGTGTAGACCCTACGGGTTCGGGAGACACGTAGACATGACCGAGACACCTCTCCGGTCAATAACCAACAGCGGGATCTGGATACCCATGTTGGCTCCCACGTACTCCACGATGATCTCATCGGATGAACCACGATGTCAAGGATTCAATCAATCCCGTATACAATTCCCTTTGTCTATCGGTATGATACTTGCCCGAGATTCGATCGTCGGTATCCCCATACCTTGTTCAATCTCGTTACCGGCAAGTCTCTTTACTCGTTCCGTAATACATCATCCCGTGACTAACTCCTTAGTCACATTGAGCTCATAATGATGATGTCTTACCGAGTGGGCCCAGAGATACCTCTCCGTCACACGGAGTGACAAATCCCAGTCTCGATTCATGCCAACCCAACAGATACTTTCGGAGATACCCGTAGTGCACCTTTATAGCCACCCAGTTACGTTGTGACGTTTGGCACACCCAAAGCATTCCTACGGTATCCGGGAGTTGCACAATCTCATGGTCTAAGGAAACGATACTTGACATTGAAAAGCTTTAGCAAACGAACTACACGATCTTGTGCTATGCTTAGAATTGGGTCTTGTCCATCACATCATTCTCCTAATGATGTGATCCCGTTATCAATGACATCCAATGTCCATGGCCATGAAACCGTGACCATCTATTGATCAACGAGCTAGTCAACTAGAGGCTCACTAGGGACATGTTGTGGTCTATGTATTCACACATGTATTATGGTTTCCGGTTAACACAATTATAGCATGAACAATAGACAATTATCATGAACAAGGAAATACAATAATAACCATTTTATTATTGCCTCTAGGGCATATTTCCAACAAAAAATTGATGGGTGTGTTCTTCATGAAAAACTGATATCGAGTATTTGCCATCCTGCATACGCTTGATAGTTATCATAGCTTCACAACCACATCTAGTAATCTTTCTCGCATGTGTTCTTATCTTCCCTCCTTTCAAATCCTTCTTGTGTTCCTCCTCCTTCTTCGTTCGGAAACCTTCTTTGGAACAAAGAAATCGCCTCCAGACCACGACATTATCTATGGTCTTTTTCTGCCCAATTCCGACTGAAAATCCAACATTGTGTGCATAACCCTTGTAAAAATTCTCAACATCTTCCACACTATCAAATGCCATACCCACGGCTGGTTTTAAGTTCTCATCACAATTGGGAGTACATGTTGAACCCTGAAATTACATGATACATTGGTTGCACAAGTTAGTGAATGTTAAAGAAATTTATAAAAAAAATATAGTGATAATGATACTCACACAAAATGGTCCGCTGGTAGCTGTCTTTTTAGGGGTGCTAAAGTTGTCAATTACGACCGGGGGATGACGTATTTCTATATCACGGTGCCGTTCGTCATTGCATTCATGGTTTTGCAAAGCAATATCACATGCTAACTTGGGCTCGATCTATTGCAAGGACATAGGGATGGCCATGCCATGTTCATTAGAATTAAAAAATGCATCATACAGGGATCAAACACTACGTGTACATGTTCATATCAATTTACAAAAAAATAGGCATTACCCTGACACATTCATTATAATTCAGAAAAAACAAGGATGCATCAATACAAGGAGTACGGATTGAGCGCACAAGTTCATACCAATTTACAAATAAATAAATAGGCATTACCATGTCACGTTCATTAGAATTGAGAAAAAATAAATATGCACCACTACAAGGAGTAAGGATTGAACGTTTAGGTTCATATCAATTCAGAAAAGAAGTGATGGATCATACACTGATTGGTCAAGTACTTACATGTGTACAGATACGAGGAGGAGGGGGCATGGCAGGAGACAAAGGAGCTACATGGTCTATAGGGAGCGTCTCCATGAACTCCGGCAGAGAAGGCTGTGGCCTTGCAGGCGATCGCAGCATGACCTGCGTGGGCACGGGAGAGTACAAAGGAGCGACAAGAACATCGGCACTACATGGTTTGAAGGGCGGGGTGCCATGATCTCCGGCGGCGAAGGGCGGGGTGCCATGATCTCCGGCGGCGAAGGACGGGGTGCCATAATCTCCGGCGGTCAAGAACGGGCCCTCGCTGGTGATGGCACCATGCCCTTACGCAGATCGAAAAGGCAGAGGAACGCTAGGTTTTCTCAAATCGTAGGAATTAACAAGGGGGTTATACATAAAAGGAGGTTAAGTGGCCTGTTAGCAATCCCACGTTTCATCTCTACCTTTCTCTCTTGATCCAATGCCCCGTGCCATTAGTTTCCAGATTTTCACCGAATTGCTGTTTTCACTTGATACGTTGCCAAAATATATATACTGGCATAATTTAGTACCCCAACTACGGATATGTATATGCACTCGAAAAATATATAAAGGCCATCTTTAATTACATCATCTAAAGCCGCCAAGTAAAATGCTTCCAAAGATTGCAGGCCTGTTCCCTACGCTTATAAAAACCCATGTCGGTCAAAGCAGTTAGCTCATCCTGCAAAGTGCAAACCATTAACTGGCTACTCACCCCAGCACTACCATTTTGCCTTTGATCGCTCTCTTCCCCAACAAGTTTAGGGGGAGGCCGTTCCACGCGATGCTTCTAGCCCTCGCCCTCGTGGTGCTCTGCTCAGGTATGTCCTACGCATGCATATATTATATATATACTCACGTTCACGAAGGCATGCAGATCTACGTGCTCTACTAGTTTCAAGTAACAAGCTAACATACGCCTCGTGTTAATTTCTTTGTGTGCTCGGTGATCGATCGGCAGATGTGACGACAAAGATGGTGGCGGCGAATGGCGGTGGCGGCGGCGACGGCGGCGGCGTCACGGTGACCCCCATGGACTGCAAGGTGCTCCCATCCATACCCGGCATATGTAAGCCCAAGAAGTGCATGCAAGACTGCCAGGGCGGCCTCGGTAAGCGCACCTCGGTGGGCCAGTGCGTCTCCGACGGATGCCAGTGCGCCTACTGTACTAATCCGCCTCGTGCTGTTCGGAACTGAACGAAGAACAAGCATGTCTCTGCCGCTTCCATTTTTCCTGAATAATGGCATGTTAACGACGATGTTTTGACGTCATTTACTGTATGAGGAGTATCTATATATGTTAACATTAACAAAAGTCTTATTTTGTCTCTGGCGCCTGTTCCCAAAGTATATTTTGCACTTTCAGCAACCATACCATTTATTATAATTTGTAATCTTCGAGTTTGTGCCGGCTGTAGGATCAACCAAGGAGTTTCCTCGTACTCCATTGATAGAGATCACAGGTATTTGCATCAAAAACATATATATATATATATATATATATATATATATATACATGTGTATATATATATATACAGATATATATATATATATACAGATATACATATATATATACATATATATATATACAGATATATATATATATACAGATATATATATACATATATATATATATAGATACATATATATATATAGATATATATATATACATATATATATACATATATATATATACACATATATATATATACACACATATATATATATATACATATATATATATATATACACATATATATATATTGAAAAGGAGGTTAAAAACCCCAGCCTCTGTATCAATTGATGTATACAACAATATTTATTAATTATTCAATAAAGACATGACCAGAACATACATCGAACTATCTGAAGCCGCCACTCACATCTACAAACTCGATAATGTGAAATGCACTCAATCTACATATCTAAAATCGGTGTCGTCGCTGATCCATCCGCATGGCGTATCGGAACCTATAGCCAGCCGGTGCAGCAAACAAAAATGTATACCACATGCACACGTTTTAGAAGGCATCATCCTCATCAACCGCTGACCCACCTTCAGGAAAGAGATCCGCATCATCTTTACCATTCCGGATTGCGCGCCTCCAACGGCACCACCTCATTGCGCGCAAAGTGCTGAGCACATCGCGGGCGCCATCGGTACACCGCGGCACCATGCCGCCACGTACCACCAACCGACACAACTTGAAGTCTCTGAAAGATCTATCGTGCGTAGCACCTGCCGAACAGGCATGACACAACATAGCACTTGTCGGCAAGGCATGACTTGACATCTCCGCCGAAGCTCCGTCCAAGACGAAGCCGCTCCACCTCCTGCCTCTGTCCTCCAAAACTGCTCCACAAACGATGCTCTCGAGAGAGAAACGACACCGTAGTACCGTCATCGTCCGAACTGAAAGTCCAGATCCTAGGGTTTCCTCCGAAGCAGCATGAGGGGATCGGCAATAGTTGCACCAAAAACACATAATACTTTACGTTGAGGACTTATGTCGTCCGAGCTACATTGAGGTCGGTATTTTAAAATTTACAAAAGTTATATTTACAAGTTTGAAAATAATATTTGTTTTCAGTGAAACTTATATTGTTCACACAAACGTGTGAAAATTTGTTTGAAAATATTGTGATTTGCAGGCTGTACAAAAAAAAATCTGTCCCAAGAACAAATATATGGACCATTTTGGAAATAATATTTGCCTTCTTTTTGTATGCCATGTGTGTAAGTATAATGTTATGCAATTTGGCACATATGAATTATACATTTTTTAGGGATACAGACGTATTATACATATGTATGTGCGTTCACCAAAAAAATGTGTCGTATGAAATGGTATTTTGAAAACAAGCTCCACGTAGCTCGGTCTCCATTGGCATTTTTCGTAATACTTTCTCTATACTACTAAATCATTTAAGGCTTTAGGTTGAATCTAAAAAATATAGGTATGCCTTCTTTTTAATATACTAGTGCGTAGAATATAAAAAGCACATAATTTGCCTAGAACTTTAAGTGTATTTTGTAGTAAATCTAATGAAACTTCCCAGCGAAAGTAGGGAGCACGAGATTGCGCTGTCCAATGTAAAGGGACAAAGCGTTTTCATCCAGAGTGGGAAGACATGGAAGCAAGGGCCAGCCTAGGATTTGAAGAGTCTGTATTCAGAAATTCAAAAGTAAATTAATTTTAGAGTTTAAAGCCTTGTTATCTATATGTATAATCAATTTATAGCATTTGTGTTGTACTAATTATATAATATATGCAAAATATTCCAAAAAACTGAACATAATATCAGAGAGTCATAAAATAGATCAACTTGATAGTATTCAATATATAGAAGCACTGATTGTTCAATGAATCACGGAGGCAATCTAATATATAGAGGATGTCAATGTTTTCATTTGTCAATGTCAAACCTACCCAACCGTAAAAGAAAATCGATTGCGGCCTGCCGGCTGCGCCAACCCGATAGATAGGGGTCGAGGGATGATGTATGTGTCATGCCGCTTCCCGTGGACCCTATGACGTGCATACCCTGCCATCGTTCGCCCCGGTAACTCCTATTCCGTGAGTACCGTGCTGAATAGTGTGCAAACAAGCATATGTGGAGCGGTAGCGATGATACATGGGTCGGTAGGATTCTGTATTTCTCCACCAACTTCGGGGAGGTTCTAGAACCTTCAGCCAACCATTTTTTCCTTGTTTCTTTCTATTGATTTTCTTTTGGATTTTCATTTTCTTTCTATGTGTTTTTATATTTCGTTTTCGATTTCTTTTATGCTTTTTATATTTTGCAAATATTTATAGAATTCGGCACATTTCGTAATACATCAACCTTTAAAAAAAATATTAGGATAATTTCAAAAAATAGTGAAGATTCTTTTATTTCGAGAACATTTTTTGTAAATTAATGAAATATTTTCTAATTCACGAACACTTTTATAAATTCATGAATATTTTACGAATTCTTAAACGTTTTCCCAACCAGTGTACCTTTCTAAAAGTTGGAACATTTTCTTGAACTTCATGAGCATTATCTGAAATTCGTAAAAAATACTTTCTTAAAATGTCCCATATTTTTCAATTTGTGCATTTTCTAAATGCAATTATTATTTTTAATTTGCAAACACATTTCCATATCACGATCTATTTTCAAATTAATGAAAAAAAATTCAATCACATGAACATATTTTTGAATTAGTACATATTGTTTTAATTTGTAACCTTCTTGAAAATTCACAAACATTTCTATAGATTTATAAAAATATCACACGCATGTTTCAATTTTTAAACTATTTAATAAAATAGAAAGTACATTGAGAAACCAATAAAAATAGAAAAATATACTGAAATAACCGATCTGTAAAAGAATGAAAATATTGTATGGGTTGTATGTAGTCCGAAACATGGCATATCGGTGGGCACACAGGAGCACGGTGAGCCTACCGGATGCAAGTTTGTGCGAGACGCCCTATTTTCCGTGTAAGCCGGTGCGGCTGCAACGGCGGATCCAGGGGGGGACCAGCAGGGGCCACGGCTCCCCCGAACATTCAGAAATTTTCTGAAAGACCCCGGATTATTGATGCAAAGAGCTATGCGGCCTCACCTATATTCCTCTCCGAACAGCATTTTTGTGAAACTGAGTATCCACAGAAGATCCAGCTGAGTAATAAAAGTGAATACTAGTAGTAGCCTGTTCGACTTGCTTCAGAGTCTACACTTCCAAGAAGTTCAGACACACACACACACTAGCCGCCACTTAAATGAACAGTAGAAGTGAAAAAAAAAGAGTCAAAAAACCAGAAAAAGTAAATAAACAGTAGAAGTGAAAAAAAAGTCAAAAAAACCAGAATTTTTTATTATTATTTCGGGAGTGTATTATTCTCGGTTATAATTCAGGTAATGTATGGTCTTATAGTTCAGATGGAAAATGATGTGTAGATAAATTATGAAGCTTAACTCTCCACATATGGATATAAGGGTGGAAGAGGGGGAGAGAAATGATGCGTAAAAAAATCATTTTTTTCCTAAACATGTAGTTTTTTTGTGGTTCACGTGGGTACTGTTAAAACATATCTATTGTTTATTGATAGTGTTCACTACTGTCCACTTAAATGAACAGTAGAAGTGAAAAAAGAGTCAAAAAACCAGAAAAAGTAAATGAACAGTAGAAGTGCAAAAAAAGTAAAAAAAAACAAAAAAATCGAAAGCTTGCCGGTTTAGTATATGGTGTATATTCGTGCTGCTTGTCCTCCACTAGTCTACACTTTCAAGACAATGTAGATAAAATACATAAGGTGAAGGCAAAAATACAAAAGAAAAAGTCAAATTTTGTTGTTATAATTTACAAATGTCTCCTGGTTACTTTAAAAAATATATATAATAGATTTAGGCTGACATTTTACCAACATAACACCCTAAAAAGACCAATTGGTGTTGGATTAAATACGACGAAAGGTCCACGTACATTGATAATTCTTTGTTCATGGCCATCTAATCATGCATTTTGATTTCATGCTATCTAATGATAGCACATATTTTGCTATACCGGCATCAATTTCTAAATTTTTTTCTTAAAAAAATCACATATATACTCGATACACCAGATTGCCCTTTAGAGTCATGTCCAATGTTCGGCCCCCCTTATGCATAATTCCTGGCTCCGCCGTTGGGTGTGGGCGCAACAAACGTGCACCCTACTCGTGTGTTTTGGTCCAGCCCTTTGCGGAAGGACAAACATATTTTTTCCTTCCTTTTTATTATTTCGGAATTAGTTAATATTTGCTTTTTAGTAAAACGTTTGTGGTTTTAAAAATATGTAAGAAATTTGGGAGAAGAAACACAATTTAGAAATTCTAAAATACGTTCATTAATTTGAAAAAAATGTTTGTAAATTCAAAACTGTATTCATGGATGTCCAAAAATGTTGTAAATTTCAAAAAAGGTTCACTGATTCAACAAAGTTCATGAATTCCAAAATTTTCTCCCAGATTTTTGGAAATGTTCTTCGATTTCAAAAGATATTCACAATTTCTAAAAAGTATTCATGTATCTGAAATTGTTAGTAGTGAGTTGTAAAGACTCAAAATTAAACAAATTTCCCGAGTTTTCGAAACTGGTTGCGAGATTTAAAATGATCATGATGAACCTTTAATAAAACCGGGAGTTTCAATACTATTTACTAACTTGAATTGGTTTTATAAATTTTCATCAAAGTTTGTGAAGTTTTTATATTGTTCACAATTTTCAAAATAAACTCATGGATATGAAAGCTGTTCATGATTTTTTTAAACTCGAATTTGAAAACATAATAGTGAAACAAAAAAAGAAAAAAAAAGACGATATAAGACGGACCCAAAGACGCATGGATAAACTAGCTTGTCGGTCCAGTACCGTGGGCGGGGTTGCGCTTTTAATCCCTATCCCTTCATACTCAAGGGGAACATAACCCCGCGTTTGTGCGTCACCGAGTGCCATACACGTGCTTTAGGAGGTCCGCTATGCTGTTGCACGTCCTTGTGTGTCATGTTGCTTGCATTTTTTATAGGCCTCACACAAGCAAGATCTAATCATGAATTCAAAAAGACCATGAATTTAACAATTCTACAGAAATATGAAATAATGCGTGAATTCAAAAAATGTTTGCAAATGGAAAAATGTTCGCTAATAAAAAAATTTATTCAAAAAATCTCGCAAATATATAAATCGTCATTAATTCAACAACGTTCATGATTAAAAATAGATTTTCATGTATTCAAAAAAGTTCACTAATTCATAAATGTTGGTCAATTCAACAAAACGTTCACAGATTTAAGAAAATGATAATTTACAAAACATTTCACAACTACAAAAAAATGTTTGCTATTTAAAAAATGTTTACTAACTCGAAATTTTTTCAATCGCTTAAAAAAATTGGCGGGTTTAAAAGTGTTCAAGAATTGAAAAGAAAATGTTAAAGACTCCAAAGAATGTCTGGAAATTTGTAAAACTGTTCACATTAAAATAATGTGCCCCAACATAAAAATGAACACAAATTTTTATTTTATTCCACTAATTTGAAAAATGTTCACGAATTTGGAAAAATGCGTTTGGATTTAGAAAATGTGCAAAAAATATTGCAAAATCGTTCAGGACTTCAAAGATGTTTGAAAATATAAAAACATGTCAATGAATACAAAAAGTGTGCATTGATTCAAGAATTGGTCACAAATTAATATTAATGTTTTTAACTTCCTATAAGTTTAAATTCTATTTTACAAAATATTGTATTCAAATTTATTTAATTTTAAGGGAATGTTGGTGGTGTTAGAAAAGGTTTAACAATTTACTAAAATGTTCACAAATTTGAAAATAAAATTCCAAAAATCGAAAAGAAAACCATGGATTCAAGAATTCATTAATTCAACAAAAGAGTTCACGAATTTGAAATTTTTTCATGAATTAAAAAATAAAAAAGCAAACCTAAAAAGGGAAAGGTAAAAAAACCTAAAACAAAACAAAAAAGAAAGTGCAAACAAATAAAAAAGAACTTGTGGAAGCATCCAAAACACGTTATGCTTCAAAGAGCTTCCTAAAAATAGGCGTCATAGACCCGTCACGCGAAGCGGACGTACCAAGAAATCGGGGAAATATGCTTACAAAATGCGATTTCCATCATCTTGCTGAGTGATATGTCACCCGTTCGACCGAACTTCAAGTAAAGCTCTCTGTATTTCACACCAACCTTGAGGGCACACACAACTTGATGTTCGGAAACATTCTCCACTGTATGATGCAGAGTGGACCAATGCTGAATGTAATCCCTCAAGGTCTTATTGGGCTTCTGGACACAGTGATGTAAGTCGACCAGCCCGGTAGGACGCTTGCAAGTGCCCTTGAAGGTTCGGATGAACACTCGGACAAGATCTTCCCAGCAATATATACTGGATAGAGCCAAGAGATTCAACCAAGCATGAGCTGAACCATCCAACATCAAGGACAGGTGTTTCATTGCGCGTTATCATTGCCACCACCAAACTGAACAGCCACTCGGTAATCATCCAACCAAGTATCTGGCTTTGAATCGCTAGAAAACTTACCGATCCCAGCCGCCAACCTGAAGTTGGAGGCAATCTCTGCAGAACAGATGGCCTTGATAAAACACTTAGGACCAGAAATCACAGCTGAGCTGCCACTCGGAAAATCTCCGTCTTGTCCTTCTCTGTGGGCTCTGCCCCTGTCGATCCGCCTCTGAGTGAGGAGATCACGAGCATCAAACCCCGCATTCCGCTCGTCACCGAACGAGCGCCTTTCGTCCTGGTGCCGGGGCACGTGCGGACCACCATGCGGAGGAGTGGGCACTCGACGGTGGTCTTCGCGGTGAAACTGATCTCTGACCTGATCTTCACGAAAGCCTCCGCCTCTTCGGTGCAAGGGCGATCCAGGGCTGTGTGCCGACTGAATCACTTCTGCCCTGGGTGAGTTGCTATGTATCCTGTTACGCGACTGAGAAACAACAGAATTCTGACGCTGCGCTGCATCTAGCAAAGCTCTGATCTGCATCAACCCTCTTCCATCCTCTGACCGCGACGACTGAATGGAGTCTGCTATCCTAGCAGCAGCTGCAACATTTAACACAAGAGTACGATATACCTCAACATTGTTGTGAGATCCAGTCGGAAACAAATGTCATCGACGTCGATCGGAAACTGGTGGGCGCTGGCGAGTGCGCTCGTCGAGTTCCCTCTGGAGCTCTTCCAGTCGAATACACGTGGCCTCCAAGGCCTGGGCCTCGGCGGTCGTATCGACGATGGGAGTATGAAGGACTTCACCATCGCGACGCGGCTGTTCACTTGATAGGCCGCCAGGCTCCCGCTTGTCGTGGCGAAAGCCCGGCGGCGGGCTTTGATGAGAGCCCGCCATAAGGACCTCCGCTGCAGGATTGCAACTCTCGCACTCGGAAGGAACATCGGACTGATCGGAGTCAGATTCGAACACGATATGGAGGGACTCGGCGGGCTCGATCGCTGCAATCTGCGGAGAAGCAATTTGGCGCGCCACTCCATGCTTGACCCATCGCTACAGTCGTGAGCGGGCGGACCGCTTGCGACAACGGACAGCGGGGGGCACCGACGCATAGGGAGTCGACGACTGACGCAACAACACGCGCGGAAGTGCGCGGCCCCGCGGACTGGGAGCGCCTCGACGTCGAGAGGTGTTTCCTGTAGCCATGCCAAATCGTCGGCGATGAAGGTGAGCGCTCCGAAATGGATCTCGTGGCCCAGAGCAAAAACACCGCCGAAAGACATGTCGAAGGAGAGAAAACGCAACATCGCCGGAAGTCGCTTAGACGCCTGCCCCATGGTGGGCGCCAACTGTCGTGGGAACAAGCCTGACAGTAGAAGGTAGGAGTACGAAGGGAGAGGGCAGAGTCCTAGCTATGGTGAGGGTGTACACGTGAATGTATGAGTTCAGGCCCCCTCTCGTGGAGGTAACAGCCCTACGTCTCAGTGCTCTCGAGCTTTGTTGTGTGGAATGTAAAGATTACAGTGGTTGCGAACCCTTGTGCCAGAGGGGAGGGCGGCTTATATAGAGTTCGTTGTCCTTCATAATTACCCGGCATCCAAGGGTCCGATCGTGGGTTCAAAGACTAGCGTTACTAGTAACGTACATAATAAAAGCTACTAATGACGAAAGGCCTAACGCCTGCCTGTTAGCCTCCTGGGGGTGGCTTCTGGTCTTCTGGCGTCGACTGGAACTAGGTCTTCCAAGCGACAGACGACTGTCGAGTGGAGGAAAGAAGTCTCCGAGTGGATTGCCTGTCGAGTGACTTGGGCACCACCGGGAATCCAGTCGGGAGCTTACTCGTGATCTTGAAGTCCTCCAATGGAGTGTCCTTAGGTAGGGTATGTAGGTCAGGCCTAGGACCCTACCCTAGGTACATATCCTCGTTAGAACCCTTGTGCCAGATGGGAGGGGCGGCTTATATAGAGTACGCTGCTCCTCATAATTGCCAGGCATCCAAGGATTCGATCGTGGGAATAATGACGAATGTTACTGGTAACGTATATTATAATTGCTACTAATGACGATTGGACTAACGCCTGCATGTTTGCCTCCCTGTGGTGGCTTCTGGTCTTCTGGTGTCGACTGAAAGTGAGGTCTTCCGAGTGACAGGTGACTGTCAAGTGGAGGAAGAAGCTTTCGAATGGATTAAATGATGTCGAGTGACTTGAGCATCATGATGAATCCAGTCGTAATCTCTCTTGTAATCTTTAAGTCCTCCAATATAACGTTTTTAGGTAGGGTATACATAGGTCAGGCCTAGGACCCTATCCTACATACATATCCTCGTCATCTCTGCCGCCGCAACTTCACCTCGCCGGCGTCCTCTTGTCGGTGCGCCTCTATCGTCATGACCTCGCCTCGCTGGCGTGCTTCCGTCGTTGCGGCCTTGACTTGCGCTGACATCAGGAATGCCCGTAGCAACACGAACGCCTGTCTGTTGTTACATACTCCTCCACGAGCGATCTGCCAAGTATATATAACAGGCTAATGTCTCAATGGTTCGGGCTACATAAAACGCACCGAAGGCCACGCTTGTGTCCGCTCGTACGTAGCCTGCTGAACATATATACATCTAACCCACCGTCTCTACGGCTCGGTCTACATCAGCATGCAACAGTTTGAATCAGATCAAGGAAAGTAACCAAACAACAGTTTGAATCCAGTCTATCTTTTCTCTGGACGCACATGTAAGCCAAGGGATGTCGGAAAAAAAAGAGCAAACATTTTTGTGGATGCACGGATCGAGAAAGCAACCAAGGAAAATGAAAGAAAGATTGAGTTGCTAAATTTCTATGTACGTGCCGTGGAAATTTCATATGAAATACAAAAAAAGGGAGGGAGAAGACATGGGATGTACGTCCAACTCAATAACCATGCAACCTTCTCCTTCTCACTGTGAGCGTCATCGACCCACCACTGCTGGCGACTCTGAGTTCGGCACAACCACAGACCTTTCTGACTCGTTGCGGTCAGGTTATGACTCCGCCGCGGACTACTTCAACTCTGTTGCGAACGTACGCGGACCAGTTAGACTTCTACAACCCGCAACGAAGGATGGCTTCGCTAAACTCCAATCTTCTATAAAACTGACAAAGCCGGAAGCGCCGCCTCCAGTTCAGTAGCCCCGGGATGCAACATCTTTAAAATCCTGTTGGACGTTGCACATGGATCATCTATCGTTCAAATAAATCATGACAAGTATTCACTATAAAAGTGACTCCATGCCGCAAAAATGGACGCGCGCAAGTCGCCTCCTGTGCAGTCCAGTCTACATCAACACACCGCGGTCGACTCCTACGTTCGCACCGGCTTCCGATACCCGTGATCTGCGTTGGGTTCTTCGTGAAGAGGAATGGGTTATCACAATACAAAGTGGGTAAGTATTTTCCTCAATTATGAAATCAAGATTTATTGAACCAATAGGAATATCAATTCTTAACCGTCTTCATAGGCTGCACACAAAAAAAACTTGCACCCAAAGCCGACATGAGAGTTGTCAATCCTCTTGATTTCGTTATTTGCAAGTAAGTGAGGCGTGTAGATAATTGTAAATTACAAAATAAAATAAAAAGTAAATAAGAACAACAAGGTAATGAAAGAGTTTGTGAATATATAAGTGAATAGACCAGGGGCCGTAGAGTTCTCTAGTGGCATATCTCATAAAAATAGCATACAATGGGTAAACAAATTATTGTTGGGATTGATAGAAAAGCGAATAGTTATGCGATTTTTACTGCGATGATCATGTGTATATATGCATCACGTCCATAAGCAAATAGGCCGACTCCTGCCTGCACCTATTACTATTACTCCACTCATCGACTGCTATCCAACATGCATCTAGAGTATTAGTAAAACAGAGTAATGCTTGGAGAACAATGACATGATGTAGACAAAGTAACCTCAATCAATATGAATAAACCCCATAGTTTTATACTTAGTAGCAGTAACACAAAGACACAACTTGTCCATTTCTATCACCGGGATATAGAAACTCGCTAGGTGAACCTACTACAACGCACCACTCCTACCAATCTAGTTGGCCAAACATCTCAATAGATTGGCCGGAGAGCATTACGAAGCTATGATATTCAGAGGTGACTCAAATACTTTTCATAAATAATCTGAACATAAACTCATAATTCATCGGATCCCAACAGACGCACTATAGAAAGGGATTACATCGAATAGATCAATGCAAAGATATGGCGAACATTGAATTGAAGATCGTGGGAGAGAGAGAGAGAGAGATTGTCATCTAGGTACTACCTACGGACCCGTAAGTCTGTGGTGAACTACTCACACATCATGGTGAGGACAGCAAGGTTGATGAAGAGGCCCTCCGTGATCGATTCCCCCTCCGACAGGATGCCGAAACGGAGGTGTGGATGGCCTCCCGTCGGAACAGAGACTTACGCCAGCGGAAAATGTGTTTCGGGAGCGCTTCTGATGTTTTAGGTTATATGTGAATTTATAGGCCAGAGAGGGGCGTCAGGAGATGCATGAGGGAGGCACAAGCCATGAGGGTGCGCCCCTGGAGGCGCGCCCTGTTGGCTTGTGGGCCCCTGGTGGCTCTCCCGGCCTCCTCCCGAAGCTTCCAAGACTTATTTTCGGACAGAAAAATCATCCAAAAGTTTCATGGCAATTGGACTTCGTTCGGTACTATAACTCAGAAAAGTCAAAAACACGTAGAAAACAACAACTGACATTAGGCATTGGGTCAATAGGTTAGTGCTAAAAATATTATAAATTGGTAAAAAATGCCCAAAAAGTATCCTAGAATGATAATATATTAGCATGGAATAATCAAAAATTATAGATACGTTGGAGACATATCAGCATCCCCAAACTTAATTCATGCTCGTCCTCAAGTAGGTAAATGATAAAAACAAAATTTTTGATTTGACATGCTACTCATTATGTAATGTTTGTATGCATGCTCATTGAGAAATGATGAATTAAAAAACAACAACATAGTAATATTTATAACTATAAATAACAAAATCATTGATTTACAAAGTATACGATCCTAAAAGAATGTTTACCCCTACTCATCTTATTATATTAGCAAGGCATGACTTCGTCTTCACCACATCAATACAAATGTTAAGCACCACAGTGTCCAAGTCAGGCAATTCGATCTTACCTTTTCAATATGCATAAACTTTTATTCTTCACGCAATACATGAGCATGAACCATTGGACATAGCATATAGGTGGTATAGAATATGATGGTAGATATCAAAGGGGTAAAAAGTGGAGAAGATAGTCACACATGAACTAGACGTACCAACGAGCTATGAAGATGCTCATCAATAGATGTCAATGCAAGGAGTAGGGATTGCCATGCAAATCACGCACTAGAGCTGTAAGTGTATGAAAGCTCAACTGAAGCCAAGTGGGGTGTGCATCCAACTTGCTTTCTCATGAAGACCTCGGGCATTTGAGGAAGCCCATCACCGAAATATACAAGCCAAGTTTATTATAAAAAGGTAATTCCCACTAGCATATGAAACTGACAACATAGGAGACTCTTTATATGGAGAATATGGTGCCACTTTGAGCCACAAGTGTGTTAAAGGATAGTAGCAAAGTCCCTTCTATCTTTTTCTCTCATTTATTTATTTTATATTTTTTTATGGTGGGCTTTTATCCTTTTTTTCTATTTGCCTCCCTCATTTATATTTTTTACATGGTGGGCTCATTTGGCCTCCCCCATTTTTATTTTATTTTTTGTCCGGATTCTCATCCCGACTTGTGGGGGAATCATAGTCTCCATCATTCTTTCCTCACTGGGACAATGCTCTAATAAGGATGATCATCACACTTTCATCTACTTACAACTCAATATGAAGAACTGATTGGAACATATGAATCTACATGAATGCTTGTGGCAGTGTACCAGGATGTGCATTGTTATAGCATGACACGTATCAAAAACATGATGAACGGTGGCTTTGCCACAAATACTATGTCAGCTCTATATGATCATGCAAAGCAATATGACGATGAACAAACTAGTCATGTGAAGTGACGATGGAATTTGCATGGCAATATATCTCGGAATGGCTATGTAAATGCCATAATAGATAGATATGGTGGCTGTTTTGAGGAATATATAATGAGGCTTATGTGCAACAGAGTGTATCATATCACGGGTTTGGATGCACCTGTGAAAGTTGCACCGATCCTCGAGGTGAGAATGGGCTATGCACGGTACCGAAGAGCCTAGCAAATATGAGAAGGTGAAGATGTGTATGCACATGGTGTCACATTAGTCATAAAGAACTCATATACTTATTGCAAAGTTATTTTATTAGTTTTATCACAAATCAAATTACTCCTCGCATGCCGTGAGGGAGGAGGTTGGTAGGAGTTAACCATCGCGTGCCGCCGAGTCGAAACAACACTAGGATTTCAACGAGGAATAAGAATGCTCACACATCATCACCATGCCTCTTTAATTTTTAGATGAATAACAAGTTAACACCTCTTAATCTTGACACTTCTATGAATCAACAATTGTGGACTCACACCTTTTTCATATTACCACGTCAATGTCATTAACACACAACTTCTCTATATGTGCTACATGATGTTTTTGATTATCACTCATTGAATACCTACTATTTTTGGACTAGTCTTATGACCCATGAAAATTACAATCACTATTTATTCATATCTCAAATAAATATAAGTTAAGAACGAGAGCATATTATTTCTATAAAATCTATACACCACCGTGCTCAAAAAGATATAAGTGAAGTACTAGAGCAACTGCCAAGCTCAAAAGATATAAGTGAAGCTCATAGAGTATTCTAGTAAAATATCATGAAGGTGTGTCTATAAAGTAGGTGTGTCCATAAAATGATGATTGTGACAAACTTAAAGTAAAATCAAACAAAAGCAAATGACGCTCCAAGTAAAACACATATCATGTGATGAATGAAAATATAGCTCCAAGTGACATACTGATGGATTGAGACGAAAGAGGGGATGCCTTCCAGGGCATCTCCAAGCTTAGACGCTTGAATCTCCTTGGAATTTTACTTGGGGTGCCTTGGGCATCCCCAAGCTTAGGCTCTTGCTACTCCTTATTCCGTGGTCCATCGTGATCACATCCAAAAATTGAAAACTTCAATCACAGAAAACTCAACAAAACTTCGTGAGATCCGTTAGTATAAGCAACATATTGCATACTTGAGGTACTGTGATAAATTGTTTCTTAATTTATTTTTGCATCATAGGTACCGTATTCTAAATTCTCCATGGCTTATACCCCCCACACAATCCATAGCATAATCAAAACAAGCAAACTTATGCAAGCAAAACCGAATCTGTTTAAAACATAGTAGTCTCTAGCAATATGTAAAGTTCACATACTTCTGCAACTCTACAAATTCCGAAACATTAGGACAACGTAAAGCATTTTTATATAAATTCTTTGTAAAAATTTCAGAAAATTATCACGCTCCAGTAAAAAATGAAAATTCCTGTACTGGAGTCAATGTTTCTGTTATGTTTCAACATCGTTTCTACTCATCTCATGAGTCACCCCAAAGGCTTTACTTGGCACAAACACTAATTTAAACATAAAAACATACTCCCTCTATTCCTAAATATTTGTATTTCTAGAGATTTCACTATGGAGTACATACGGATGTATATAGACATAATTTAGAGTGTAGATTCATTCATTTTGCTTTGTATGTAGTTCATAGTTGAATCTCTACAAAGACAAATATTTAGGAATGGAGGGAGTAATAATTATAGAGACAACAATCATGTTATCAAAAAATAACAAAAAGTATTGGGTTGTCTCCCAACTAGCTCTTTCTTTATAGCCATTAAGATAGGCTTGAGATTTCAATGATGCTCACATAAAAGATAAGAATTGAAGCACAAAGGGAGCATCATATAGCATGTGACAAACTCATTTAAGTCTAACATAATTCCTATCCATAGGAATTTTATAGTAAAACAAATTATCAAGACAAGAAATATCTAGCACATAGAAATAGGAAGAGTGAAGCATTAATAATTTCAACACAAAGAGAGATAATTGAATAACATGCAAATTCCTATAACCATATTTGCATCTCTCATAATAATTACATGCATGATCATAATAAAACTCAACAATATAACTATCATGTAAAACATTTTCTTTATGATCCATATGAATACAAGTCTTATAAACATCCAAGGTAGTGGGATCATTATTACCTAAAGTTGACGCTCTTCCAAGCCCATTTTTAGTAATGTTGCAAATATCATAATCAACAATAGATTTGTTGGAAATATGCCCTAGAGGCAATAAATAAAGTGTTTATTATTGTATTTCCTTGTTCATGATAATTGTTTATTATCCATGCTATAATTGTATTAATTGGAAACATGGATACATGTGTGGATACATAGACAAACACAATGTCCCTAGTATGCCTCTAGTGAACTAGCTCGTTGATTGAAAGATGGTTAAGGTTTCCTAGCCATGGACATGAGATGTCATTTGATAACGGGATCACATCATTGGGAGAATGATGTGATGGACAAGACCCAAACTACAAACGTAGCTTATGATCGTGTCAGTTTATTGCTACTGTTTTCTGCATGTCAAGCATATGTTCCTATGACCATGAGATCATGCAACTCACAGATATCGGAGGAGTACCTTGTGTGTATCAAACGTCGCAACATAACTGGGTGACTATAAAGGTGCTCTACAGGTGTCTCCGAGGGTGTCTGTTGAGTTGGCATGGATCGAGACTGGGATTTGTTACTCCGTGTGACGAAGAGGTATCTCAGGGCCCACTCGGTAATACAACATCACAATGAGCCTTGCAAGCAATGTCACTAATTGTTAGTTGCGGGATCTTGTATTACGGAACGAGTAAAGAGACTTGCGGGTAACGAGATTGAACTAGGTATGGAGATACCGATGATCGAATCTCGAGCAAGTAACATACTGAAGAACAAAGGGAACATCATACGAGATTAACTGAATCCTTGACATAGAGGTTCAACCGATAAAGATCTTCGTAGAATATGTAGGAACCAATGTGGACATCTAGGTCCCGCCATTGGTTATTGACCGTAGAGGTGTCTCGGTCATGTCTACATAGTTCTCGAACCCGCAGGGTCTGCACACTTAAGGTTTGGTGACGTTTCGGTAGTATAGAGTTATGTATGGTGGTGATCAAAGTTTGTTCGGAGCCCCGGATGAGATCCTGGACATCACGAGGAGCTCCAGAATGGTCCGAAGGTAAAGATTCATATATAGGACGTCCCGGTTTGGTCGCCGGAAAAGTTTCGGGCTCATCGGTAGTGTACCGGGAGTGCCGGTAGTGTACCGGGAGACTTTGGAAGTATTACCTGAAGGGCGAAAGGCCATTTAGAACAAATGGATCTTTAAGAAGAAGACAGACGCGGATGGTAATGTCACTGTCTATAAAGATGGACTTGTGGCAAAGGGTTTTTCACAAGTTCAAGGAGTTGACTACGATGAGACTTTCTCACCCGTAGCGATGCTTAAGTCTGTCAGAATCATGTTAGCAATAGCTGCCTATTTCGACTATGAAATGGCAGATGGATGTAAAAACAGCGTTCCTCAATGGTTTCCTTGAGGAAGATTTGTATATGATGCAACCCGAAGGTTTTGTCGATCCAGAGAATGCTGACAAAGTTTGCAAACTCCAGCGATCCATTTATGGACTGGTGCAAGCATCTCGGAGTTGGAATAAGCGCTTTGATGAGGTGATCAAAGCGTTTGAGTTTATACAAGTTTACGGAGAAGCTTGTATTTACAAGAAAGTGAGTGGCAGCTCTATAGCGTTTCTAGTATTATATGTGGATGACATATTGCTGATTGGAAACAATATAGAAATGCTGGAAAGCATGAAGGAATATTTGAACAAGAGTTTTTCAATGAAGGACCTAGGAGAAGCTGCTTTCATATTAGGCATTAAGATCTATAGAGATAGATCGAGATGCTTAATAGCACTTTCACAGAGCACATACCTTGATAAAGTTTTGAAGAAGTTCAAAATGGAACAGTCCAAGAAGGGGTTCTTGCCTGTATTACAAGGTGTGAAGTTGAGTAAGACTCAATGCCCAGTAACTGCAGAAGATAGATAAAAGATGAGTGTCATCCCCTATGCTTCAGCCATAGGCTCTATCATGTATGCAATGCTGTGCACAAGACCCGATGTCAGCCTTGCCATAAGTATGGACGGAAGGTTTCAAAGTGATCCTGGAATGGAGCACTGGCAAGCGGTCAAGAATAACCTTAAGTACCTGAAAAGGACTAAGGAAATGTTTCTCGTTTATGGAGGTGATGAAGAGCTCGTCGTAAAGGGTTACGTCGATGCAAGCTTTGACACTGATCCGGATGACTCTAAGTCACAAACCGGATACGTATTTATTCTTAACGGGGGAGCGGTAAGCTGGTGCAGTTCCAAGCAAAGCGTGGTAGCTGACTCTACGTGCGAAGCGGAATACATCGCAGCCTCGAAGGTGGCGAAGGAAGGTGTCTGGATGAAGCAGTTCATGACAGATCTTGGAGTAGTGCCCAGTGCACTGAATCCAATGAACCTGTTCTGTGACAACACTGGTGCCATTGCTCTGGCCAAGGAACCAAGGTTTCACAAGAGGACCAAACACATAAAGCGACGCTTCAACTCCATCCGCGATTACATCTTGGAGAAAGACATAAATATTTGCAAAGTGCACACAGATCTGAATGTTGCAGACCCATTGACTAAACCTCTTCCAAGGGCTAAACATGATCAACACCAGAACTTCATGGGTGTTCGATTCATTACAATGTAAATCACATAGTGATGTGAACTAGATTATTGACTCTAGTGCAAGTGGGAGACTGTTGGAAATATGCCCTAGAGGCAATACATAAAGTGTTTATTATTGTATTTCCTTGTTCATGATAATCGTTTATTATCCATGCTATAATTGTATTAATTGGAAACATGGATACATGTGTGGATACATAGACAAACACAATGTCCCTAGTATGCCTCTAGTGAACTAGCTCGTTGATTGAAAGATGGTTAAGGTTTCCTAGACATGGACATGAGATGTCATTTGATAACAGGATCACATCATTGGGAGAATGATGTGATGGACAAGAACCAAACTACAAACGTAGCCTATGATCGTGTTAGTTTATTGCTACTGTTTTTCTGCATGTCAAGCATATGTTCCTATGACCATGAGATCATGCAAATCACAGATATTGGAGGAGTACCTTGTGTGTATCAAACGTCACAACGTAACTGGGTGACTATAAAGGTGCTCTACAGGTATCTCCGAGGGTGTCTGTTGAGTTGGCATGGATCGAGACTGAGATTTGTTACTCCGTGTGACACAGAGGTGTCTCAGGGCCCACTCGGTAATACAACATCACAATGAGCCTTGCAAGCAATGTCACTAATTGTTAGTTGCGGGATCTTGTATTACAGAACGAGTAAAGAGACTTGCCGGTAACGAGATTGAACTAGGTATGGAGATACCGACGATCGAATCTCGGGCAAGTAACATACCGAAGAACAAAGGGAACATCATACGGGATTAACTGAATCCTTGACATAGAGGTTCGACCGATAAATATCTTCGTAGAATATGTAGGAACCAATGTGGACATCTAGGTCCCGCCATTGGTTATTGACCATAGAGGTGTCTCGGTCATGTCTACATAGTTCTCGAACCCGCAGGGTCTGCACACTTAAGGTTTGGTGACGTTTTGGTAGTATAGAGTTATGTATGGTGGTTACCGAAGTTTGTTCGGAGTCCCGGATGAGATCCTGGACGTCAAGAGGAGCTCCAGAATGGTCCGGAGGTAAAGATTCATATATAGGAAGTCCCGGTTTGGTCGCCGGAAAAGTTTCAGGCTCATCGGTAGTGTACCGGGAGTGCCGGTAGTGTACCGGGAGACCTCCGGGGGGGGGGGGGGTATTTCGACCCAAGAGGCGTCATGGGCTGTGGGAAAGTATTAACCAGCCCTTAGTGGGCTGGTGGAACCTCCACATAAGGCCCATGCGGCTGGAAGAAAGAGACCCAAAGGAAAAAGGTGGAAAAAGGCCAAAAAGGAGCAATCCTTGTCCTACTAGGATTGGAGGAGGAGAGTCCTCCTCTCCCTCCTTGCCTTGGCCAAATCCAAAGAGGGCCAGCCCTTGCGGCCAGCCTCTCCTCTCCTCCTATATATATTGGTGTAATAGAGGGTTTTTGCACTAGTTTTTCCGGCCACGTGCTACCCGTTCCACCGGTGCATAGTTTCTCCTCTAGATCGTATTTCCGCAGTGCTTAGGCGAAGCCCTGCCGGAATTGCTCCACCACCATCGCCGGAGCGCCGTCACGCTGCCGCCGAACTCTTCCTCCTCTCCACTTCTTCTTGCTGGATCAAGAAGGGGGAGATCGTCATCAAGTTGCACGTGTGCTGAACGCGGAGGTGCCGTTCGTTCGGTACTAGATCGGAAGGATCGTGATCAAGGCCACGAGACGATCGTGATTGGATAACGGGACGGATCGTGACGAGATCGCGGGACGGTTCATGATTGGATTGCGGGACAGTTCCTGATTGGATCGCGGGACGCTCGGCGATTTGGATCGCGAAGAAGTTCGACTACACCAACCGCGTTTCTTAACGCTTCCCGCTTAGCGATCTACAAGGGTACGTAGATCAACTCCCCTTCTCGTAGATGCTCATCACCATGGATAGGTTTGCGTGTGCGTAGGAATTTTTTTGTTTCCCATGCAACGTTCCCCAACAAGATTCATCATGAAGCTCAGAACTATCAAGATCATAAGAAATATCATGATGATCACCCCAATCATGATCATTAGCACACTTGACATTCATAGCATTTACACTAACAAAATTTCAATCATGCTTTTCATTCAAGGAACTATCATGAATCACTTTATAAGTTTCTTTTAATACTTCATCACAATTTTTAGTTTCATGATTTTCAAGAAAGACCTCATAACTATAACTAGTGAATTCTCACTAGAAATTATTTGAACACAATCGGGTCTTTTGAATAGATTAGCAAGTGGATGAGGATCCATTTTCATAAATTTTGCATTTACTTTCTGTTTTGGTGTGACAAAGGTAAGGATAACATAAGTAGGCAGACAAGGAAATAGAAATATTTTTGATTTTTATGAGACAAACTAAATATAATAGAAAATAAAAGAAGAGCAAGTGAATGAAAATTTGTGCGAAGTTACTTGATAGTTGGTGATGGTACTCCCCGGCAATGGCACCAGAAATCATTCGTGATACTCGTGATCTGCGTTGGGTTTCCCGTGAAGAGGAACGGGTTATCGCAGCACAAAGTGCATGAGTATTTTCTTCAGTTATGAAACCAAGGTTTATCGAACCAATAGGAATACCAATCCTTAACCGTCTTCAGTGGCTGCACGCAAAAGAACAAACAACTTGCACCCAACGCCGGCAAGAGGGTTGTCAATCCCCTTGATCTAGTTATTTGCAAGGAAGTGAGCTGTGAGATAATTGTAAATTTCAAAATAAAATAAAATGTAAATAAGAACATAAAGGTAATAAAAGTGTTTATGAATGTATAAGTGAATAGACCCGAGGGCTGTAGAGTTCTCTTGTGGCATCTCTCATCGAAATAGCATATGGCGGGTAAACATATTACTGTTTGGCAATTGATAGAAAAGCAAATAGTTATGCGATTTTCACGGCAATGATCATGTGTATATAGGCATCATGTCCGTAAGCAAATAGGTAAACTCCTACTTGCATCTATTATTATTAATCCACCCATCGACCGCTATCCAACATGCATCTAGAGTATTAAGTAAAACAGAGTAATGCTTGGAGAACAATGACATGATGTAGACAAAGTAAACTCAATTAATATGATTAAACCCCATCATTTTATCCTTAATATCAGCAACACAAAAACGCAACTTGTCCCCTTCTATCACTGGTGTCGGTGTCAAAACTGGCGGATATTGGGCAGGGGCCCACGAGCTGTGAGACTAGGATCGATGGTAACAGGGGACGAAGGAGACAATATTTACCCAGGTTTGGGCCCTCCTATGGAGGTAAAACCTATGTCCTGCTTGATTATATTGATGGTATGAAGGTTACAAAGTTGATCTACCTCGAGATCGAATAGCTAAACCATAGACTTGTTTCTCTACCCTACAATCTAAAACCCTCCGGCTTATATAGACACCGAGGGTACGTAGGGTTTACACATGGTCAGTTGCACATCGAAGGGAAAAACATGCCTATCTACTATTTCAAACTTGGAGGACACACCACGACTCCTGAAGCTTCCTCCCTGGCGACGGGGCCTTTTATCAATCCGATGCTCGGCAAATGGCCCACATAGTCCGGCCCATGAGAAACAGGTCGGCCATCCGAGGACCCCTTAAACCAGGACTCCCTCAGTAGCCTCCGGACTAGCCTCCAATGCCGAGGTATAATATCTGGACAATCTTGCGTGTCGAAGTCTTCGGCTTGCGAGGCGAGTCCCTCTATCCCTTCTTGTTCGGCAAGCATCCTGTCATCGGCGAAATCCCAAGCGTCACGAACTTGTGGGGCCCATTGTAATAACTTTCAGCGCTTCTCGATCCTCGTGCACCGAGGGGAGACGAGCGGTTCAACAACTTTTTACAAGACTGCCCCCTCCCACAAAGGACGCACCACCCATTTAAACAAGCTGAATCATGGTCTAGGCCACATCTTCCTCTTCCTCCCCATCAGAAATAACCTCCAGCAAGAGATCACCACAAGAACATGGCGAGCGCCCCCAGCTCTTCCTCGTGCCCTTACAACTCTCGTCCCAGGAATTGGGGAAGCGGCTCTATATCCCTTCGTTGACTGCACAACCTCGAGACCCAAGGGTATCTTCCTTCCTTGGATCTAGTGGTTACCCGCGCCGGTTTGACTTCCTTCAATGCCGAAGCCTTCGCGGAAAACTTCCCTAATCCTCAAAAGGGAGAGCGAGTATGCTTCGTGCGCTTCCTCTTGCGGGGTCTCGGGTACCCCATTCATCCTTTCCTGAGGGGATTATTAGACTTATATGGGATCTAGCTCCATCATCTCACCCGTGGGTCCATTTTGAATATCTCGGGTTTCGTCGCCCTTTGCGAGATGTTTCTGGGCTGCGAGGCACACTTTGGATTGTGGAGGAAGTACTTCTGCTTTGCCCCTCGTACTCGGGGTAAGACAATTCTAGAGGTCGGAGGAGCCAAAATATGCCGCATAGCAGGGACGGGGTATCCAGTGGGGACACCGAAGGAGTCCAAAGAAGGGTCTTCGGAATGGTTCTATATCGAGGATATTCCCCTATTCGATCCAGCTCGGAGGGTTTTCCTGAATACTGCGACACCCCCTTAAAGAAAAGGTACACCTGGCGACCAAAGAGCTCATCTCAAGAGGACGGCGCCAAAGTGCAACGCTTGGCTGCCCACGTGAGGCTACTAGCCCATCACAAGCTAACCATGATAGACATGATGGCCGCCACCATCACCCGATGTGTTCAGCCTCTTCAGCAAAGAATACCCCCTTTGTGCTGTTACAACAAGACAAGCGACACCACTCGCTCCCAATAGCTAGGCCCAGCCAATCAAGCAGCATTAGTAGCCGCACTTGTCGACCTATACAAACGGGAGAAAGAAGATTTTGTTTGGCTACCGACCAAGGAGGGATACTCAAGTCACAGTCCCTTCGAATGGGTGAGCTTTTCGATTTTGAGACCCGAGTTCGTGTTTTCCATTTGTACCTTTTTGACCGAAGCCTTTAATCTGTGTGAACGGGAATGAAGGAGCTTTGTCAAGACAGTTAACTATCGGGCCCCCAACCCAAGATCTATTCTTTTGACGACGATCCTGGATTTCATGATGACCCGGAGCTGTCAATTGAGTTCGAAGACAGGGTCTTCTACCAAGAGAGCCTCGACCAGTCCAAGGTGGCTATCATAAGAGATTACCCTGGATCATTCCCTTCCCCTACTACATGCAAGAAGAAGAAAAATTCGTCCCGCAAAAGGCAAGTATCCTCCATTGACCCAAACGCGCCGGCTTATGCTGCCAAGCGTCGTCCGTCTGCGCGACAAACATCGACTACGGCGGCAATGCCCGGACCGGGTAGCAACAGGGATACATCAAGTGAGCCGGTCGTGGGGACATGCCTGACCGCTCCTTCAGCCCAAAGGTACTTTGTTGGTCTGCTTAATTTATTATTAGGATCGATAGGGCCTCACAAGAGATCTCATGTCGAAATACTCAGGCAATGAGTTCAGCCATCTCGTGCCGAGGATGTTAACAGGGTGCCCGACAATGCTCATGATTCCAGATCTTGTGCCCATGCTGAACCTGCTACGGAGGTCCCTATGGTCAATCAGGCCCCTGAAGACTCCGGGGACGCGGTATCAGTCACTAAATTCGAGGTAGAGAGCGCGATTAATCACCAGCGGTGACGAGAAGCCCTGCGCCACCCGACGTTCTCCGAACAAGAGTACAATGCTCTACACTCGGCTGATGCACATATCGGAGCTGCCCGAGCTGTGTTCGGGGAAGCCATGAAACTGATATCGTCCAGCCTGCAAGTGAGTGATCGACTATGAGAATTCGGACACTCATGTAAACCCAGTAGCCCCCGGGCCTTGAATTGGTCAGAACAACCGAATTAAGGGTCCGCGTATTGTTTTACTGATGATGTAGGCCTCAAGGAAGCAGAATGAGCAACTGGCCAAGGAGCTGGAGGCGAGCCAAACACAGGTGGAAGCTGTGAAGGCCGAACTTGAGCAAGTGAAGAATTTTACCAGGGAGGCAAATTGTGAGTATATCTGTTCTGCTAATCTTTGTATATAATCCCATGCTGACGCAAGGGTACTTTGTAGCAGCTGAATCAATAGGGCAGTTGCAAAAAGATTTAGATGCAGACCGAGAATCTCGGAGGTACACTAAGTCCCAGCATGAGGTTGGGTGCCTTTCGTTGCAACAAAACATGGAAGAGAAGAAACACCTCTAGGCAGAGAACAAGCAGCAGGCCGAAGAGATTGAGAGTTTAAAAGCTCAATTGGCCCAGACCCAAGAAATAAACTAGAAATTACAGAGGGGCATGTTCGGTAAGTGCAATTATAACATCCTGGGATACCTCTCATACGTTAGGTGTAATGTATATGCCTTGTCTCATGTATATGTCTCCTAACTGGACGGCCTGAAGAAGAGATGAGATCCTACCGGGGAAGCCTTCTGAAGGAACTGTCCGCTCTTCATGAGCAGGCTCAGAAGGCCTTAAAGAGCATGATAAAATCGCTATGGCATGCCGAGCAACCTCCGGAGGGGATGACCGATATGGTTAATCGGTTCAAGGGAGCCCCAAGTCGGTTTGAGTTATGGAATACATTGGCCTGCCAGGAGGAAGTGCGAGAGGCATGGGCGATGATCAAGACTCGACATACTGGCCTTAACCTGGAGCATATGGCTCGGGTTGGGCCAGCAGGGCCTGATGGGCAAGAAGTGCCACTTCATTTAGTGTACAACCAAGTGATGCCCGCCGCTCGTCACTCGTGGGAAGATTGCACCTTAGATGCATTAATAGACAATCTTGACCAGCATCCTGATGAGTGATTTTATGTAACTATGTACTTTAAATCAAAAATTATTCCGTCTGTGCTGTAAACTCTGTCTTAACCGGCCATCGTCTTCGACCTCCCATGCAAAGAGCTTGGAAGTGTTCCTTATGAAATATCCTTTGCTAGGAAGGAATTCCTTCAAGGAACCAGGCAATCCGGTCATTTGGTGCGAACAGACAGAAAAATGCACACGGAGATATGTTATGTTACTTTTTAGCGTAAGAAGCATCTTCCAAAGAAAATAGTACCTCTATCGATACCTTTCTTCAGGCTGCTACGTAAATTGTAGATAATAAGGCCGTATACTGCTAGTATGCGACTAATTGCTCCTTTTGGAAAAAGAAGCCAGAATAATGGTGTTAACAACCATAATTTTTGTTGTTTCCGTTGTAGCCGACCAATTTTCTGCTGAAGATAGCTAGTTATTGGCTTCACCCGTCTGGGTACGTATCTAGATAACCCGGTCGTAACAATCGCAGAGGTGCTCCCTTTACTCTCTAGCCGAACAATCGTAGAGGGTAAACACAGGAGCGAGGCAACCCAGCTTGGCAAAAATATTAGTTCGAATTGATGCATAGAATGGCTTAAAAATCGACAAGGGAAACATGCATACACGATGAATGTGAATATATGCTTAGAATATAAAATCATTGGCTTCGGGAAGAAAACCCCAGGTGTTGTGTTTGGATTTAGCATTTAAGGATGTATGCAAAAAATCTTAATACAAGATTGGTTTGACCGAACATAGACTTGGGAAGAAAATAAAAAATCCAATCGTGCCAAAAATCAAGGTGGGAGGGAAAGGAAAAAAATAAACAAAAAGGAAAGAAAATAAAGTAAAGGGTAAAGAATATGGCAACACCGGTCTATCCGTAGAAGCGCCAAAGATGAGCTGCGTTCCATTGGTTTGGTTCAAGGCGGTTATTCGATGGGTTTTGAAGACGGTAAGCCCCTCCTACGAGTACTTTGTCAATTATGAAGCGCCCTCCCATTTGGGGTTGAGTTTATGCTTCAGCTTCTACGCGAGCCATAAGACGAGTTCACCCACATCATACGCTTTTACCCTGTCCTCCCTACTCTGGTAATGTCGGGGCTGCTGTTGATAAAAAGTAGAATGAGCCCGAGCTATGTCGTGCTCTCCTTCTAAGGCGTCGAGGTCGTCCTACCGATCTAACTCGGCCTCCTTTTACTCGTACATGCGCAGCCTTGGTGCATCCTGAAAAATATCACATGGGAGGACTGCTTCTGCCCCGTAGACCATGAAGAACAGTGTGTATCCCGTTGATCTATTTGGGGTGGTGCGCAGGCCCCACACAACGGACTCATGCTACTCTACCCAATGGCAGTCCGACTCATGCAGAGATCGGACCAAACATGGTTTAATACCACTCATGGTGAGGCTGTTTGCTCATTCGACTTGTCCATTGGTCTGCGGGTGATACACTGGTGTGCAATCAAGCTTGATGCCCATTTTTGCGCACTCGTCTTTGACCTCTTGGGATGTGAAGTTGGATCCATTATCCGTTATTATACTGTGCGGGACGTCGTTATGGTGTACCACGCCGGATATAAAGTCGATTACTGGTCCGGACTTGGCTGATTTGACAGGTTTTGCCTTTGTCCATTTGGTGAATTTGTCAACCATGACCAGTAAGTATTTATTCTTCTTGGTCCCCCTTTAAGTGGTCCGACCATATCCAGCCTCTAGACCACAAAGGGCCAGGTAATCGGAATAGTACGAAGAGCTATTGGGGGCATGTGACTTTTATTTGCAAAAAGTTGACACCCCACACTGTGCTTGACAGGTGGCTGGGCGTTCCCTCGAGCATTGGGCAGAAGAAACCAGCCCGAAAGGCCTTGCTTACTAGGGCCCTTGCCACGACATGATGGCCGCCCATCCCTGCGTGGACTTCGGCTAAGAGTTGTCATCCTTCTTCCTCGGATAAGCACTACTGTATTACTCTAGTGGTGCTTTTCTTGTATAACTCACCCTCGTGGACTTTATAGTATTTGGATCACCGAATTATGCATCGTGCCTCTGTCTGATCATCGGGGAGTTCTTTGCAAAGAAGGTAGGTGCTACCTCTTGAGCTTGTGTTGGTTTTCCCTTGAAGAGGAAAGGGTGATGCAGCAAAGTAGATAAGTATTTCCCTCAGTTGTTGAGAACCAAGGTATCAATCTAGTAGGATAAACAAGCAAGTCACCAATGGTTGCACCTACACAAACAATCAAACTCTTGCACCCAACGCTATAAAGGGGTTGTCAATCCCTTCATGGTTATTTGCAAGGATTAGATCTGAAAGAGATACATGTAAACGAGTGCGGAAAGTAAAAGATAAATAAATTGCAGCCAAGTGCATATCTGAAAGTATATGATGGAAAATAGACCCGGGGGCCACAGGTTTCACTAGAGGCTTATCTCTTGAAGGAAAATAATACAGTGGGTGAATAAATTACTATCCAGAAATTGATAGAAAAGTGAATAATCATGTAGTTATCCAAGGCAATGATCATGCATACAGGCATCACGTCCGTGAAAAGTAGACCGAAACGATTTTGCATATACTACTATTACTCCACACATCAACTGACTCCTGCCTGCATCTAGACTATAAAGTTCACAAAGAAGAGAGTAACGCACTAAGAAAGATGACACGATGTAGAGGCATAAACTCAAGCAATATGATGAAAAATCCCATCTTGTTACCCTCGATGGCAACAATACAATACGTGCCTCGCTACCCCTACTATGTCATTGGGTGATGAAACAGCAAGATTGAACCCAAAACCAAGCACTTCTCCCATTGCAAGAATTACCAATCTAGTTGGCCAAACCAAACCAATAACTCGAAGAGACTTACAAGGATAAGAAATCATGCAAATAAGAATTCATAGGAGATTCAAATAAGATTCATGGATAATCTGAACATAAACTCACAATTCATCGGATCTTGACAAACACACCACAAAAGAGGATTACATCGGATAGATCTCCATGAAGATCATGAAGAACATGGTATTAAAGATCAAAGAGAGAGAAGAAGCCATCTAGCTACTAGCTATGGACCCGTAGGTCTGTGGTGGACTACTCACGCATAATCGGAGGGGCAATGGAGTTGATGTAGATGTCCTCTGTGATCGAAACCCCCTCCGGCAGATTACCGAAAAAGGCTCCAAGATTGGATCTCTTGGGAACAGAGGCTTCCGGCGGCGAAAAAGTATTTTCGTGGATATTTTTGCTGTTGGGGGAATATTTGGGTATTTATAGGGTTAGCAGACCTCCTAGGGAGCGATAAGCCTCCTAGGCGCGTCCAGGGGGGCCCGTGCCTAGCAGGCTTGTGGCGTTGTGGCACCTCCCCTCACGTGCACTCCAAGATTGATCGACTTGTTTCCTTCCAGAAAAATTCCTTCCGAAGGTTTTATTCCGTTTGGACTCCGTTTAATATCCCATACCTACAAAACTCAAAAACAAGGAAAAAACAAAAACTGGCACTTTGCTCTAGATTAATAGGTTAGTCCCAAAAACAATATAGAATAGTATATTAATGCATATAAAACATCCAAAACATATAATATAATAGCATGCCATCATCAAAAATTATAGATACGTTGGAGACGTATCAGCATCCCCAAGCTTAATTCCTGCTCGTCCTCGAGTAGGTAAATGATAAAAACAGAATTTTTGATGTGTAGTGCTACCTAACATATTTATCCATGTAATATTCTTTATTGTGGCATGAATATTCAGATCCGTAAGACTCAAAACAAAATCTTAATATTGATATAGAAACAATAACATCTCAAGCATACTAGCAAAGCAATTATATCTCTTCAAAAGATAATGGCAAAAGAAAGTTATCCCTACAATATCATATGGTCAGGCTATGCTCCATCTTCCCCACAGAAAGTATTTATATCATGCACAACCCCGATAAAAAGTCAAGCAATTGTTTTCACACCTTTATTTTCTCAAACTTTTTTAACTCTCACGCAATACATGAGCGCGAGCCATGGATATAGCACTATAGGTGGAATAGAATATGGTGGAGGTTGTCAAGGAAAGGGAGAAGATAGTCTCACATCAACTAGGCGTATCAACGGGCTATGGAGATGCCCATCAATACATATCAATGTGAGTGAGTAGGGATTTCCATGCAAAGGATGCACTAGAGCTATAAGTGTATGAAACCTCAAAAGGAAACTAACTGGACGTGCATCATGAAGAAAAATTCCACTAGCTATATGAAAGTGACAAAATAGGAGACTCTCTATCATGAATATCATGGTGCTACTTTAAAGCACAAGTGTGGAAAAAGGTACTAGCAGTGTCCCTTCTCTCTTTTCTCTCTCTTTTCTTGTGTGTGGGCATCTAAGGCCTCTTTTAGTCATTTTTTTATTTGGGCTTCGCTGTCCTCTTTTATTTTTTTGAAGTCCGGAATCTCATCCCCACTTGTGAGGGAAACATAGCTTATATCATCCTTTCCTCACATGGGATATGCTCTATTAGGGATAATCATCACACTTTTATTTACTTACAACTCAAAAGAAAATTACAACTCGATACCTATGACAAAATATGACTCTATATGCAATATGGAAGTGATGGTGCATGTCATAAAAGGAAACGGTGGAAGTTGCATGGCAATATATCTCGGAATGGCTATGGAAATGTCATAGTAGGTAGGTATGGTGGCTGTTTTGAGGAAATATATATGGTGGCTGTTTTGAGGAAGGTATATGGTGGCTGTTTTGAGGAAGGTGTTTGTTGCACCGGCGAAAGTTGCGCGGTACTAGAGAGGCTAGCAAAAGTGGAAGGGTGAGAGTGCGTCTAATCCATGGACTCAACATTAGTCATAAAGAACTCACATACTTATTGCAAAAGTCTATTAGTCATTGAAGCAAAACATTAAACGCATGCTCCTAGGGAGGATGTTGGTAGGAGTTAACCATCGCGCACCCTCGACCCTGACACAAAGGTCGACAATCTATAAACACGTCATGCTCCAACTTCCTTACATAACGGTTCACCATACGTGCATGCTACGGGAATCACAAACCTTTACACAAGTGTTTTTACCAAATCAAAACTTACTTCCTAACATGTCTCTTAAAATTACCATCTTTATATCTCAAAACTTTATGCAAGGAATCAAACTTCTCATAAATACTGAAATGCACTTAATATGGAAGTTTTTATTGTTTCCCTTTTGGATGCCTATCATATTAGGTCTAAATTCATAACCTTGACCAATTACCATGCTGTTTTATAAACTCTAAAAATAATATAAGTGAGTTACGAGAGTTCATGTATTTCAATAAAACGCAACACCACCATGCTCTAAAAGATATAAGTGAAGCACATACAGCAAAATTGCCCAACTCAAAAGATATAAGTGAATCACATAGAGTATTATAATAAATTCATGATTCAGTGTGTCTCTCACAAAACATGTGTGGAGCAAGGATGATTGTGGCAAACTAACAAGAAAAGATTCATATCATACAAGACGCACCAAACAAAACACATAACATGTGGTGAATAAAAATATAGCCTCAAGTAAATTTACCGATGGGTTGAAGACGAAAGAGGGGATGCCTTTCGGGGTATCCCCAAGCTTAGGCTCCTTGGAATCCTTTAATATGACTTGGGGTGCCTTGGGCATACCAAAGCTTAGGCCCTTTCTACTCATTCCATAGTCCATCAAATCTTTACCCAAAATTTGAAAACTTCACAACACAAAACTTAACAGAAAACTCATGAGATCCGTTAGTATAAGAAAATAAATCACCACTTTAGCTACTGTTGTGAACTCATTATTTATTTATGTTGGTGTTATAAATACTGTAATATAACTTCTCCATGGCTCATACCACATTATACAACCCATAGATTCATTAAAATAGGCAAACAACTCAAAGAAAACAGAATCCGTCAAAAATAGAAAAGTTTGTAGCAATCTGAAAACTTTGTATACTTATGTACCTCAAAAAATTCTGAAACATTGGGAAAACCTGGGAAATTTATATAGAAATCTTTTTAAATTTTTTATATCAATTTGACGCTCTTAAAAAAATTATAAAATCCTGCACTGAACGAAATTTTTTCTGTTTTTCAGCAAGATCAAATCAACAACTACTATAGATCACCCCAAAGGTTTTACTTGGCTCAAACACTAAAAAACAGAAGCAAAAATAGAACATCAAAATAAAATTGGGTTGCCTCCCAAGTCCCAACAAGCGCTATTGTTTAACGCCCCTAGCTAGGCATAATGATTTCAATGATGCTCACATAAAAAGTTGTAATTTAAATATGAAAAAGAGCATCATGAATAGCATGAAAAAACACATTTAAGTCTAAAACACTTCCTATGCATTGGGATTTTGTGAACAAACAATTTTTAGGAACAAGAATCAACTAGCATAGGAAGGCAAAACAAGCATGACTTCAAAACTTTGAACACACACAGAGAAAAGTTGATATTATTGCAATTCCTACAAGCATATGTTCCTCCCTTGTAATAATTTTCAGTAGCATCATGAAGTAATCTCACAATATAACTATCACATAAAGGATTATTTTCTTATAGCATACATGTCATCACCAAAACTTGGGGAACAAAAAATTTCATCTTCATCAAACATAGCATCCCCAAGCTTGTGGTCTTGCATATCATTAGCATCATGGATATTTAGAGAATTCATACTAACAACATGGCAATCATGCTTTTAATTCAAGGAGATATCATGAATCACATTATAATTTTCTTCTTTCAACACTTCATCAAAATTTTAATGATTTTCAAGCAAAACTTCATAGAGATAGTCAAGTGCACTCAACTCACTAGCAATTGGTTCATCATAATTTGGTCATTTGAAAAGATTAGCAAGTGAATGAGGATCCACATTAATATATTTTTAGCAAGAGAAGATGCATGCAAATAGAAGGCACATGGCAACACAAGCAAACATAGCAATGAAGAGGCATACGGAAGAAGGGCGAATAAAAAGCCAAATCTTTCTGGTATTTTCTGAAAATCATTTTTGAAGTGGGGGAGAGGAAAACGAGGGGCAAATGGCCAATAATGTAAATGCAAGAGATGAGTTTGTGATGGGTACTTGGTAGGCTTGATGTGTATCCTTCCCGACAATGGCGCCAGAAATTGGCAAGTTGACGGGAGAGATCTTGTCTTGACTTGCTATGTTTCCTCCCCGGCAATGGCGCCAGAAATCCTTCTTGCTACCTCTTGAGATTGTGTTGGTTTTCCCTTGAAGAGGAAAGGGTGATGCAGCAAAGTTGATAAGTATTTCCCTCAGTTGTTGAGAACCAAGCTATAAATCCAGTAGGAGGAACAATCAAGTCACCAATGGTTGCACCTACACAAACAATCAAACTCTTGCACCCAACGCTATAAAGGGGTTGTCAATCCCTTCACGGTTATTTGCAAGGATTAGATCTGAAAGAGATATATGTAAACGAGTGCAGAAAGTAAAAGATAAATAAATTGCAGCAAAGTATAGATCTGAAAGTATATGATGGAAAATAGACCCGGGGGGCATAGGTTTCACTAGAGGCTTCTCTCTTGAAGGCAAATATCATGGTGGGTAAACAAATTACTGTCAAGCAATTGATAGAAAAGAGAATAATAATGTAGTTATCCAAGGAAATGATCATGCATATAGGCATCACGTTTGTGACAATAGACCGAAATGATTCTGCATCTACTACTGTTACTCCACACAGTGACCGACTCCTGCCTGCATCTAGAGTATAAGTTCATGAAGAACAGACTAATGCATTAAGAAAGATGACATGATGTAGAGGGATAAATTCAAGCAATATGATGAAAACTCCTTCTTGCTACCCTTGATGGCAACAATACAATACGTGCCTCGCTACCCCTACTATGTCACTGGGTGAGGACACCGCAAGATTGAACTCAAAACCAAGCACTTCTCCCATTGCGAGAATTACCAATCTAGTTGGCCAAACCAAACCAATAACTCGAATAGACTTGTAAGGATATGAAATCATGCAAATAAGAATTCAAAGGAGATTCAGTTAAGATTCATGGATAATCTGAACATAAACTCACAATTCATAGGATCTTGACAAACACACCACAAAAGAGGATTACATCGAATAGATCTCCATGAAGATCATGAAGAACATGTTATTGAAGATCAAAGAGAGAGAAGAAGCCATATAGCTACTAGCTATGGATCCGTAGGTCTGTGGTGGACTACTCACGCATCATCGGAGGGGCAATGGAGTTGATGTAGATGCCCTCTCCGGCAGATTACCGAAAAAGGCTCCAAGATTGGATCTGTCGGGAACGGAGGCTTCCGACGGCAGAAAAGTATTTTAGTGGCTCTTTTTGATGTTGGGGGAATATTTGGGTATTTATAGGCCAGAGAATAGGGTTAGGTGACCTTCTAGGGAGCGACAAGCCTGCTAGGCGCGGCCAGGGGGGCCCATGCCTAGCAGGCTTGTGGCGCCCTGGCACCTCCCCTGACGTGCACTCCAAGCTTGATCGACTTGTTTCCTTATAGAAAAATTCCTTTCGAAGGTTTTATTCTGTTTGGACTCTGTTTAATATCCCATATATGCAAAACTCAAAAACAAGGAAAGATCAGAAACTGGCACTTGGCTCTAGATTAATAGGTTAGTCCCAAAAATAATATAAAATGGCATATTAATGCATATAAAACATCGAAAACATATAATATAATAGCATGCCATCATAAAAATTTATAGATACGTTGGAGACGTATCGATAGGCAAGGAAGGGCACGGTCCATGGCGCGATTACTGTCATGACCTCATGAGCTGAGGGCATTTCGTCCATTACGGGGCCGCTGATGATTTGGTCGTCTGGTTCGTTATTAGGGGGAACAACCTCTTCCGCGCTAATGTGACCGGCGCCCTTATTATCGGCCTACCAAACCACTGACCGCTTAAAGATCCATTCTAGGAAAGTGTTTTTTGGGACAGGGTCGCATTTGGCCCCTATGCGGGCCAGTATGTCAGCGGCTTGGTTGTTGTCTCTAGCGACATGAAGGAATTCTAGCCCCTCGAACCGTGCGGATATCTTGAGGACAATGTTTCTGTATGTCGCCATCTATGGGTTTTTGGCATCGAATTCACCGTTGACTTGGGAGATAGTCATGTTAGAGTCTCCCGTACCTCTAGCCGTTGTATGCCCATTGAAGCTGCCATCCAAAGACCGTGCAAGAGTGCTTCGTATTCAGCTGCATTGTTGGAATCGGCATACATGATTTGCAACACGTATTAGACATTGTCGCCTGTGGGGGATGTGAGGATAACTCCAGCCACCAGCCCGGCCAAAGTTTTGGATCCATCGAAGTACATCGTCCAATGGAAGTATGTACTATATTCCCTGGGGAGCTCGGCCTTTGTCCATTCGGCGAGGAAATCGGCCAGTACCTGAGATTTAATAGCTCCTCATGGCTTGTAGGCAATTTCAAAAGGAAGGAGCTCAATGGCCCATTTGACTATGCGGCCGATGGCATCCCTGTTGTTGATTATGTCATTCAGGGGTACTTCAGATGCCACCGTAACTGAACACTCTTGAAAGTAGTGTCTTAGTTTCCATGTTGCCATAAATACTGTATAGGCTATCTTCTGGTAATGCGAGTATCTGGACTTGCACTGTGTTAGTACTGCTGACACGTAATAGACCGACTTCTGTATCCGGAATTTGTGTCCCTCCTCCTCTTGTTCGACGACGAGCACTGCGCGAACGACTTGGTTGGTGGCCGATATGTACAATAACATGGGTTCAGCAGTGCCTGGTGCTGTGAGTATGGGGTTACTTGCCAGTAGTGTTTTAGTTTCTTCTAACGCAGCCGCTGCTTCACTAGTCCATTCGAAATTGTTGGTGCGTTTCAGCAACCTGTAGAGCGGTAAAGCCTTTTCACTCAGTGAGAGATAAAGCAGCTTAGTGCCGCCATGCAACCAGCCAACCTCTTGACATGCTTTAGCTCCGTGGGAACTGCAAGTTCCGATAGGGCGCGGATCTTAGCCGGATTAGCTTCTATTCCTCTATGGGAAACGATGAATTCGAGCAGTTTACCAGTGGAAACTCCGAATACACATTTCTCTGGATTGAGTCGTATATCGTACTCACGTAGGATGGCAAAGGTTTGCCTTAGGTCGTCAATCAGCTGGCTGACGTGTTCGGTTTTGATGACCACATCGTCCACATATACCTCGACTATTTTGCTGACCTGTTTTGCGAGACAAGTCTGGATCATGCGATGGTACGTATCCCGAGCATTTTTGAGCCCGAAAGGCATTGTGTTGAAGCGGAATGATCCGTAAGGGGTGATGAATGCGGTTGTGGCTTGACCGGATTCCTTCATTTTGATCTGATGGTATCCGGAATAAGCATCGAGGAAACACAATGAGTCGTGTCCGGCTGTGGCATTAATAATCTGTTCTGTGAGAGGAAAGGGTCCTTAGGGAAGGCCTTGTTGAGGTCTTTAAAGTCGATGCACAGCCGCCAGGGTTTGTCTTTCTTTGGTACCATCACCAGGTTTGCCCAACATTTGGGGTGCTTGATCCCCCGTATGTATCCGGCCTCTAGTAGTTTGTCTAATTCTTCACCCATAGCTTGTCGTTTGGGCTTGAAAAAGCAACGCAAAGTCTGCTTAACGGGCTTGAAGCCTACGATGATGTTCAGACTATGTTCTCCTAGCCGCCATGGGATTCCTGGCATATCAGAAGGATGCCAGGCGAAAATGTCCCAGTTTTCTCGTAAGAATGCTCGCACCGCTTTGTCCACCATGGAGTCTAGCTGAGCTCCGATAGACGTTGTCTTATTGGGGTCCGTTGGTTTTACCTAAAATTTAATGATTTCATCTGCAAGTTTAAAAGACGTTGATGCTACTACACAACCTTCTTCTTGTAGACTCGTGTTGGACCTCCAAGCGCAGAGTTCTGTAGGACAGCGGCATTTTCCCCTCAAGTGGATGACCTAAGGTTTATCAATCCGTGGGAGGTGTAGGATGAAGATGGTCTCTCTCAAACAACCCTGCAACCAAATAACAAAGAGTCTCTTATGTACCCAACACACCCAATATAATGGTAAATTGTATAGGTGCACCTGTTCGGCAAAGAGATGGTGATACACGTGCAATATGGATGGTAGATATAGGTTTTTGTAATCTGAAAATATAAAAACAGCAAGGTAACAAATAGTAATCAGTGAGCAAAACGTGGTATAAATGCTTGGAAACAAGGCATAGGGTCCATACTTTCACTAGTGCAATTTCTCTCAACAATATTGGCATAGTTGAATCATATGTAAGTACCTCTCGTGCGACAAAGAGTTCACTCCAAAGTCACAAATAGGGGAGAACTAACGAAAAAATTATTGTAGGTACGAAACCACCTCAAAGTTATCTTTTCTGATCAATCTTATGAGCCCTAGAGTTCGTACTAAGATAACACCTTAAGATACACATTAACCAAAACCCTAATGTCACCTATATACTCCAATGTCACCACCATTACCCGTGGGCTTGATTATATGAGATGCATCACATAATTTCAGATTCATTATGTTCAATCCAACACAAAGAACTTCAAAGAGTACCCCAAAGTTTCTACCGGAAAGTCAAGACGAAAACATGTGCCAACCCCTATGCATAGATTCCTAAGGTCACGGAACCCGCAAGTTGATCACCAAAACATACATCAAGTGGATCAATAGAACATCCCATTGTCACCACAAATATCCCATCGCAAGACATACATCAAGTGTTCTCAAATCCATAAAGACTCAATCCGATAAGTAAACTTCAAAGGGAAAACTCAATTCATCACAACTAGATAGAGAGGAGGAAACTCCATATGATTCAATCTATATCAATAAAGCTCGCGGTACATCAAGATCGTGTCATCTCAAGAACACAAGAGAGAGAGATCAAACACATAGCTACTAGTACATACCCTCAGCCCCGAGGGTGAACTACTCCCTCCTCGTAATGGAGAGCGTCGGGATGATGAAGATGGCCTCCGGTGATGGTTTCCCCCTCCGACAGGGTGCCAGAACGGGCTCCCGATTGGTTTTTCCTGGCTTTGGAGGCTTGCGGCGACAGAACTCCCGATCTAGGTTCTGCGTTAGGCTTTTGGAATTTATAGGAATTTATGGCGGTGGAAACGAGTCAGGATGGGCCACGAGGGAGTCACAAGCCTAGGGGCGTGCCCTAGGGGGGTGGGCGCGCCCCTGAGGCTTGCGACTGCCTCGTGGGTCTTCTGGCCCAACTCCAACTCTCCCTAGGCTTCTTCTGGTCCATAAAAATTCACCATATATTTTTATTCCATTTGGGCTCCGTTTGATATTCCTTTTCTGTAAAACCCAAAAACATGGAAAAAATAGGAACTGGCACTGGGCTCTAGGTTAATAGGTTAGTCCCAAACATAATATAAAGTTGTAGTAAAATGATTGTAAAACATCCAAGAATGATAATATAACAACATGGAACAAGCAAAAATTATAGATATGTTGGAGACGTATCAGACGTGGGTTTGGACTTTTTTCTATGGATCACGTCGTCCTTGTCTACATTTTTTGCAGGGTATCTTCGTAGATAAGGTTTAAACCACTATCACCATCCATTAGCACTTTATGCAGCCTGAAGCCATCGATCATGGGGCTTAAGACCAGTGCGGTCGGTGTATGACTGGGGCGGATGGATGGTTGGTCAGTATCTTCGAAGGTGATGGGTATGTCTACCCATGAACTTGTTGCTGCCACATGATAGACCCGTTCGAGTTCTCTAAGAGCTCTTTTCCTCTCGTTCCTTCAGGGGAACATTTCGTAGATCGTGAGGACTTCGACGTTGTATTCTGGTGGTGATGTGGAGCGCCTGTTCGGCGGTAGTGCCTCGAGGATGGCTTCACCACTTTTTGCGACCTACCTGATGACCCAGCAAGCTCTAAGGTTGTGAGTCGGGCTTGTGTTCAGCAATACATAATGTATAGGGCATGGTTTATCAAATAGTCCTTCAAGGACAGTTCTGACCCCTATAAGGGGTCTATTTCTCTTTTTGGCGGGTTCGAGTTCGGCTAGCTGCTTCGGAGGTATCGTATTTTTCCGATCTCTTCTAGGGTACTCGGTAAACATTGGTTCCGAAAGTACCTGTTTGGCTTGCTAGGTGCTCTCCATGGCACAGTATTTTTTGTACCAAGTCTGATAGCTCAATGAAGTCACGAATGTGCCGATGAGCCAGGGTGTTGAGGATCCCTTCGTCATGGCAATTGTGATTGAAGGTTTCCATTATCTCCTGGTCACTAGAACCTCGTGCTTTGTTTCTAGCGAGGAGGAGTCTAGCCCAAAAGTGATGAACCGACTCTCCTGGGAACTGTTTAACATCCCGTAAGTCCGAAGACTTGGACTCTCCTCCGATTCTTGAGTGCTCGACTTGGGTGGTGGGTGGGAAAAACTTTGATCCCCCGCCGCGATGTGAGTCCAGAATTACAGGTTCCGAGTTGCGCACTAGATCGGGGACCGATACCAATCTATCTCCGGAGCAAACTCCAGGGTCTGGGTTGCAAGCGAGGTCTCGATGATCAGAGATTGGGGTATAAACCATTTTTAATTCTGGTCGTTGGGGGGATGAGCCCCCAGCCGGACACTCGATGGCGGGGACTAAACGAGTGACCATGAGGGTGCGAATCTTGCTCTCGTCGAGTTTAAGCCCGATCTGGTCACATACCGGGGTTTGGTCGTCAGTCATATGCATGGTCTGAACCTGATCAAACAACTCATTTAGAGATGATGGGTTGGTAGGACGTGTGTTGCTGAAGCGCGCGAGGTCTATCTGTAGCGCCGCAATTCTTGAGTCGCTTGAAAGCGAATCCGGGTCATGTTCGAATGTAGCGGATCCGGGCACAACAACTGGATCGGGCGTTCTAGACAGCCCGAGGTTGAAGACCACCTTAGAGGTGGGGCCCGGTGTCTTTGGTGTCGAGGAGTTGGGATCTGCGGGCTGCTCCATGAGAGATGAGGGTTCCATCAAGACAAGTTATCCCCATGAATCAGCGATGAACTCTAGGGTTCTGAATCTGATTCCTTGATCGGGGGGAGCTTCCGATCTGTCCAAGATGGTCGGTCGGGTCGGCGTGCGACAAGACGTCATCGCTTGTGAAGATCTAACCAGGGATGAGAATATCCCGGGTGCAGATCTCATTGCTTATGACAAGGCGAGCCATCGATTCCGTTGGCGATCACAGCAGAACTCTCAATGAAAGCACCAATGTCGGTGTCAAAACCAACATATCTCGGGTAGGGGGTCCCGAGCTGTGAGACTAGGATCGATGGTGACAGGGGACGAAGGAGATGATGTTTACCCAGGTTTGGGCCCTCCTATGGAGGTAAAACCCTACGTCCTTCTTGATTATATTGATGGTATGAAGGTTACAGAGTTGATCTACCTCAAGATCGAATAGCTAAACCCTAGACGAGTTTCTCTGCCCTACAATCTAAAACCCTCCGGCTTATATAGACGCCGAGGGTACCTAGGGATTACACATGGTCGGTTGCACATCGAAGGAAAAACATGCACATCTACTATTTAAAACTTGGAGGACACACCACAACTCCTGAAGCTTCCTCCCTGGCGACGAGGCCTTTAATCAATCCAATGCTCGGCAAGTGGCCCGCATAGTCCGGCCCATGAGAAACCAGTGGGCCATCCGAGGACCCCTTAAACTAGGATCCCTGAATTGGGATATAGAAACTCGCCAGGTTTAACCTACTACAATGCACCACTCCCACCGAAGAAATATCAATCTAGTTGGCCAAAGTTTCTCACTAGATCGGAGAGCAAAACGAAGCTATGATGATCATGAAAATAAGAATAATAATACTCAGAGGTTACTCAAATAATTTTCATGAATAATCTGAACATGAACTCACAATTCATTGGATCCCAATAAACAAACCATACAAAGGGATTACAATGGATAGATCAAGGCCAAGATGCGATGAACACTCTATAGACAATCGAGAGAGAGAGAGAGAGAGATTGTCATCTAGGTGCTACCTACGGACCTGTAGGTCTATGGTGAACTACTCACACATCATGGTGAGGGTAGCAAGGTTGATGAAGAGGTCCTCCGTGATCGATTCCCCCTCGAGCAAGGTGCCGAAACGAAGCTGTAGATGGACTCCTGTCGGAACAAAGACTTGCAGCAGAGGAAAAAGTGTTTCCGGAGTGCTTCTGATGTTTCTAGGTTATATGTAAAACTATAGGCTAGAGCGGGGCGTTGGGAGGTGCACGAGGGAGGCACAAGCCATCAGGGCATGCCCCGCCCCTGGTGGCGCGCCCTGTTGGCTTGTGGGCCCCTCGTGGCTCTCCCGGCCTCCTCCCGAAGCTTCCAGGTCTTCTTTTGGTCCAGAAAAAAGGATCAAAAAGTTTTGTGGTAATTGGACTTCGTTTGGTACTGTAACTCTAAAAAGTCCAAAACACCCAGAAAAATAGCAACTAGCACTGGGCATTGGATCAACAGGTTAGTGCTCAAAAATAATTAAATTGGCAAACAAATGCCCAAAACGTATCCTAGAATGATAATATATTAGCATGGAACAATAAAAAATTATAGATACATTATAGACGTATCAGCTTCTGACGTCGCGGCCAAATCATGCGTCCGCGTTAGCTTCCAAACGCCACGGCTGACTCACGCGTCCGCGCCGGCTTACAACACAGTGGCCGTCTCGAGTGTCTGCGCTGGTTTGCAACATCATGGCCGACTCGGCATCCACATCGGTTTCCAATGCCGCAGTCGACTCTTGCGTCTACATCAACATGCCGAGGCCACGCCTGCTTTCTCAAGCTGCCCTACGGACATACGCGAGTCCCCGCCCCCGCGGTCCGATCTACAACAACACGCCTGGGCCGCACCCTCTCATACGAGCTTCCCTACGGACATGCACGAGTTGCCTCCCCCACGGTCTGGTCTACATCAACACGTCGAGGCCACGCCCGCTCGTACGAGCCGTCCAACAAACACGCGCAAGCCTCCGCACGCATGGTCCAGTTTACCCCAACAACGTTGGAGCAAAAAAATCTATTATTAGCATTCATCCTCGCCGGGTTGACCAATGGATAGGCGCACTGGCTTGCCATCCCTTGATCTAGTCTTCTTCAGGACATCGAAGCAATAAGAGTCAGACATGGAGGAAACATCCTTGGAGAAGCTACAATTTGAGCGGGCCACCATTGAGCCGGCAAATCAAAAGCTAGCATCAAAGAAAAAAACACCTTGGAGGAGCCAGGAGAGCCGGACCAAGTGAGAATAGCAAAGAATGGGTCAAGAGACATATGAACTCAATTTGGCCACGACATTTGCCAAGGACATACAATGAGCATAATGAAGATCATCAACTCGCCACATCGTCTCTAGTTTCAGAAAATTCCATCGTTCAGCTGTCAACCTTATGCCGGCTTATGCCACAACCAAGTATGAAGACTTATAAGCCGCCACCTCGAGTCGACTTAAGACTCGGGGACTACACAGACATGGCTCAGCAAATTTGATCGTTTACAACAAATACAATAACCCTGGGTCATTGCAAGGAAGACAACCCGACCTCAGGGGTTGTTGCTTGATTGGCGAAAAAATAAAGGTCTCCCAAGAGTACTAGATGCCATGATGCATAGTTCAACATGGGTGCCCTGCCTTATTGGCGAAAAATTAAAAGTCACCCAAGAGGACTAGATGCCAAGATGCGTTGTTCAAACATGGGTGTCCTACCTTATTGGTGAAAAAATAAAAGTAGCCAAAGAGGACTAGCTGCCATGTTGCGCAGTTCAAACATGGGTGCCTTGCCTTATGAGTGAAAAATCAAAGGTTGCAAAAGTGGACCACCTGCCACGATGCGCTATTCAAACATATGTACCCTGCTTTATTGGATCATCATATTATCATATTCTGATCAAAGGAATAAAGCTGGCTTATCTGGACCCCAGATGTTTTGAAGTAGTAGCATACTACAACAAATGTGAGAATCTGTGACGCACATTCTGTGACGATTCAGTGAAAAAACGTCACGGAATCATCTTAATTTCACAAAATGTGACGTTTTTTCAGTGGACCGTCACAGAATGAGCGTCACAGATTATCACTTTTGTTTTAGTATTGTCTCCTGTATATCCTATGCCGAGCTTTTCCATGATCGTAGGTCACTTGGGGGCTTCCGACTCAATGAGTTAGCTTTTAACAACCCTCTTGACTCAGCTAAATGCCATTACAAATAATGGTTAAACATGCCTGTTTGGAAGATGCTACTCCGAACAGGTGACCCCATGTACTCTTGATAAGTCAATCCATATGGACCCTGGACTTAGCAAGGTTAAAAACCCAGCTTGAGTCACGTGAGAGTCGGCTTACAGAGAGCAAGGATAAACCATGGGTTATCACACCCGCTTCACTGAATCAAGACTCGAGCCTTGAAAGCCGGTCTTCATGTCGATCCTCGAAAGCCAACATTTTTATACTCCATTATCATATGCATACATCATGCCGCATTGCATCATTGCAGAATGCATCATACCTACATATCCATATTTATGTATATTGCAGAAAGCCGGTCTTCAAACCAAGTTACATTGTAACTTCTACAACAAGAAATAAATCTTCGATAGCTAAAAATGGCCATATTTTCATCACGGTTTATCATAACCGGTATTAAATGATTGGGGTTTCAAATCCAGCTCAGAAGTTGCTAAGCTGGTATATTACATATTATTGAGCCAGCTTATCACATATAAGGCCGTGTCATTTAATTGACCGGCTTTTGGATTTTTTCAACTTGTGCTCTGTAGTAAACTACAACACTTACGGATTTCTCAAACATATATTTGCCTGGTTGCATCGCAACCACGGGCAAGGATTTCATTTCAAGCACAAAGGCATTATTCCAAGATATTCATACAAACGATAAATTACCGGGTTGCGTTACAACCACGATCAAGGATTCATTCAAGTTAGATTAATATCGGTTCAGGAGGACTTCTGAAGTGCATTATGACGGGTTATATTATTCTCACACAGTCCCAAGTTGCTGCAGGCATACGACCCAACACTTGGGGGCTACATCATATGATGTTTTTCTTTTCAAAGGAGAAGTACATGTATGTCCCGAGTCACTACACACAAACAATCCGGCACTTGGGGGCTACACTACTCACATCAAATTTTCTAAAGTCCCAAGTCACTGCATGCATGCGACCCGACACTTGGGGGCTACATTGTTCAGCTATTTAAACAGATTATAAGGTCCAAATTAAAGACCTTGCCCATCACATACTAATAAGCCGGTCCTTGGGGGCTACACATGTGAAAATGTAAAAGATTCAGTCTATATCTAGCGACTCAGATGACAACCCGGATTTATCCAAAGCTATCTATCTACAACATTCAAAACCAATTTCAAAGTACCAGGTTGTTACAAGCAAAACAACCCGGCCCTTGGGGGCTACACTGGCTGAAGTTTTAATTATAAGACAATTACAAGTCCTAGGCTGCTACAGGCAAGACAAGCCGACACTTGGGGGCTACACAGTTAAGATAATTTTTTCTACGCGAAGCACCAAGTCATCATGAGCTGATAAACTCGGAGCTTGGGGGCTATATGTAACATGGAGATTAAAAATGGAAGAACACCTTCAAGTTGTCAATTTTGAGCAAGGATATAATTTTCTTGGTGGAGGTTTGCAAAGATCGTCTTTTCCAAGATATTCATAGAAAGGCCTAGAAGCTGGCTCAAGATTAGATGGGTTTTTTATTCCCAATAAATTTGATAGTAGCAGAGCATTGAAAGTCGACTCAACATCACACGGATTTCTTTAGTACCAATAATTTTATCAAGTCAACTAGAGTTTAGTTGTTTGACCTCGTAGCATCACCTATCGCGACCCGGATCATCAATGTTCATGACCCGATAGAGTGTATATATGCAACTCGGCTTCACAAGTTGAAAATTTCTACATCCATAAATCAGCAATATTTTTATCCTAAGTTGGCATCCACTATGTCTGATGACCTGGCAAGATCCCCGTGTCCCATGAAGTGGTTTAACAACACACGAATATCTATTTCCAACATTTTCATGAAAACCGAAGCAATGGAAGCCGACTGAACTTCATATTGTTTTCCTATCTCCAATATTTTTATCAAGCCAAAGCATTGGAGACCGATTCAACGACATATGGGTATTTTATTCCGAATATTTTATTGCAAAGGACATTGACAAGCAAGATGATTGTGGAGACGGCTTGTTGGTATGAAGCAGAAACCCAGATTTTCAAGGAGCTACTTCATTGAAATAAGTCGGCCAGTGGAGCAAGCCGGTCCCTTAGCATATTTATTATTCTTATTTAAGGAGTTTATCATGAATAAATTCAAGCTAAACTGGGTCTAATGTCGGGGATATTCCCCATGGTTTGACCAAGCCAGGAGGTATGACCCGCCCATCACTTGGCGGATCATGGGCCACCTCGCTTAGTGAGCTGACCTGGATGACTAGGCCTAAGGCCCAGTGTGCATCCCGACGGAAGGCGGCTCGTGGATAGGCCTGGAGGGCCAGCTCATAGAGAAGGCCCAACAAGAGGAAGAATTCCCTCACAAAAGAAGCAAGACCTGGATTAGGATTCAAGAGAGACTAGTCCTAGTCCTAGTCCTACTAGGACTCTATGTGTAAGCCTTCCCCTTCAACTAATATAAGGAGGGGTAAGACACCCCAAGAGGGAGAGGTGAAGTCGATTAGAGATAGACAGAATAGAAACCCTCGAGATTAGAGGTAGCGAAAGAGAACCCTTGTAATTGAGATCATCATCATCATCATCAATACACACAAAGCGGGATGTAGGCTTTTACCTTCATCGGAGGGACCGGACCTGGGTAAAACCCGCGTCTCTCGATTCCGACCAACCCCGTTCATCTGCCACCTAGTTGTGATGGCCTCACACCTAAGTCCTTTCAGGAGGACATCTTGCTATGACAAAACCACGACACTTACCATACCATGGGATCACTTCATCCCACTTGGCACATCTTCTACGCTTTGCGTGTTGATCAACTAGAATCACTTTGTATTTTGTCTTGATCAACCCTGTAGCTTATCTTCCCTCTTCATAAAGATGATGTCTTGAAGGTAAACTTCAATGTTCCCACAATCTACTTCTTCAAGACATGCTTGCAATAACCTTAACTCTCACATGACCAATCTTTGGATAAATCCTTGAATACCACCTTCATCATCACATAAACTCCTTGAAACCAACAAATGGACTTCAAGATATGCCTATGGACACATCCTTCAAACATAAATCAAGGCAACCATTAGTCCATAGGGATGTCATCAATTACCAAAACCACACATGGATAAATGTGCTCTTACACGTATCAACATCCCCAAGCTTAATTCTTGCTCGTGCTTGAGTATGTAAATGATAACAAGGATAATTTTTGACGTGGAATGATACCTAACATAATCTTCAACAAATGTCTCATCATGGCATGAATATTAAGATACAAGTGATTCAAGGCAATAGTATATCGTTTGATATAAATACATCAATACTCAAGCATACCAACAAACAATCATGTCTTTCAAAATAACAATGCTAAAGAACGCTATCCCTAAAAAATCATATAGTCTGTCATGCTTAGTCTTCCTAGCATAAAGTATAATCATGAGCACCCTGGTATCAAACCAACAAACCGACTCATACTTCTAACGTGCTTCAGCATTTTTAACTTCACTCAATATATGAGCGTGAACCATGGATATAACATATGTATGGAATAGAGTATGGTGGTAGAGATCAAAAGGAGTCAAAGTGGAAAGAAAGTCTCGTATCAACCAGGTGGACCAACAGGCTATGGAGATGCCCATCAATCGATATCAATGCAAGGAGTAGGGAATGTCATGCAATAGATGAACTAAGAGCTATAAGTGTATGAAAGCTAAAATGAAAGTAAGTGGGTGTGCATCCGACTTGCTTTATCATGAAGACCTTGGGAATTTGAGAAAACCCTTCATCGAAATATACAAGATAAGTTCTATAATGAAAAATTCCCACTACTGTATGAAAGTGAAACTCACGAGACTCTCTATATGAAGAACATGGTGCTACTTTGAAGCACAAGTGTGGTAAAAGGATAGTAACATTGCCCCTTCTCCTCTTTTTCTCTCATTCATTTTTTCTTCCTCCTTTTTTCTTTCTGTTTTTTATTTTGTTTTATTTTTTTGGCGGGCTCATTTGGCCTCCCCCATTTTCCATTTTTCGTTCAGAGTCTCATCCCGATTTGTGGGGGAACCATAGTCTCCATCATCCTTTCCTCACTGGTACTATGCTCTAATAATGATGATCGTCACACTTTTATTTACTTACAACTCGATATAATGATAAAGCTATATATGATTATTCTATATGAATGCATCTAGCAGTGTACCATGATGTGCAATGATCTAGCGTAGCAAAGATATAAAAAAAGAACAAGCCATGGAAATATCATGCTAGTTATCTTACGATCATGCAAAGCAATATGAAAATGAATTCTCAAGTCATGTATATGATGATGATGATGGAAGTTGCATGGCAATATATCTCGGAATGGCTATGGAGATGCCATGATAGGTAGGTATGGTGGCTGTTTTGAGGAAGATATAAGGAGTCTTATGTGTGATAGAGCGTATCATATCACGGGGTTTGGATGCACCTACGAAGGCTATACCGATCCTCGAGGTGAGAATGGGCAATGCACGGTACCAAAGAGGCTAGAAATTAAGGAAAAGCGAGAGTGCATATATCCATGGATTCACATTAGTCATAAAGAACTCACATACCTATTGTAAAGCCTATTAGCTCTCTCGGAGCAAAGTACTAATCGCATGCCCCTATGGAGGAGGTTGGTAGGAGTTAATCATCGCACGCCACCGATTATAACAACACCAAAGATTCCAATCAAGGATAAACTATGCTCCAACTTGATCACATAACTAGACTATACATGCATGCTTCGGGAATCACAAACCTTAACACCAATATTAATACTAAACCATAATCATTCACTACTACCCCCACATATTACCATCTTAATATCGCATAACTATTGCGAGGAATCAAACATACCATATTTAGTAATCTACAAGTTTTATGTAGGATTTTATGACTAACCATGTGAATGACCAATTCATGTTGACTCTCTAAATAGGTGTAAGTGAAGCATGAGCATTTAGTTCTTTCTACAAAAGTCCTGCACCTCCTCTAATAAATATAGGTGAAGCAAAAGAGCATTCTATAAATTACAATTTTCACAATGTAGAGAGGCGAGCATCCAAACTTCTAAAGATATAAGTGAAGCACATGAAGCAGTCTATAAAGCCATACTCAAAAGATATAAGTGAAGTGCAACCATTGTTGAGGAAATTGTTAACCGGTAACTGCTCGGTTGGTTGGTGAGTAGGGGATTACTAGGCTAATCGGCAAGTTAATCGGCCATGTAATCAATTAATGGGGTGATTTATTTGTTAACTGGCTACTCGGTGACCCTACAAGTAGAGATTAATCGGCAAGTTAACTGGTTAATCGGATAAATTCTTGAACAGGGCCAAGAACTATCCCATACCATCCTGGTGCATTGCCAAAAGAAATATAAAAGTCACACGACGCTCCAAGAATTTATGCATATCATGTGAACAAAAGAAAAACCGAGACATAACGATGATTGTTGAGGAAGAAAGATGGGATGCCTTTCGGGGCATCCCCAAGCTTAGACGCTTGAGTCTTGTTGAATATTTATTTGGAGTGCCTTGGGCATCCCCAAGCTTGACCTCTTGTCTCTCCTTATTCTTCTCATATCGATACCTCCTCGATCTTCAAACACTTCATCCACACAAAACTTAATAAAACTTTTATTAGAAAGGTTAGTACATACAACACCAAATCCCATCATGTCCTACCATAATTTTATTGTATAAATATAATATAACATTAATTACTATCACAATTCTATGTCTCCCAAGTCAATGGGGCTCAATAAGAATTCAACCATAAGCAGATAAAGAAACTATAACAAAAATCTGTGAAAAATATGACAATATGTAAAGATGCAGATAAAACATATACTTTTGTAACTCAGGAAATTCTGAATTTTTTTGACGTAATAAAACATTTGCACAATAGTGTTATGTAAAAATTTCAGAGTTGTTTGACACTCCAGTAAAATAGGAAAATTCAAACACTTTAGCCAAAGATTCTGTTTTTGTGCAACACATATTAAACATGCTATTGAAACACCCTAAAGGTAAATCTTGGCACGTTATTTTTATAACATAATGGATTTGTACAAGGGGATAATTATTTTTGTTGAAACATTGTTTTAATCAAGATTCACAAAGTTTCCATAGGCATGAACAAAGTTCAAGGCTATTCCCCACTTCAACATTGCTCATCTGTCTCACTTCCACTTTTATTTTTGTAAAAGTTTAGGTTACCAACTTTTTTTAATTATTTTAAAAAGCACACAACAGAAATAAATGACTCTCTAAAACTTCATGGTTGTCTCCCTGGTAGCACCTTCTTTAAATCCATTAAGCTAGGCATATAGTGCTCAAGTTATTGATCCACCCGGATCCCAAGGTATATCAAAACAAAATTTAATTAACAATGATTTGTAACTAGTAGTGAGCACAGGGAAACATCTATCATGTAACTACAAAGTCTAAATCTCTTCCAATGCATTGGCATGTCATAGAAGAACAATTCATTCACACAAACTAAAGGCCAATGCATGGTATAAACAACTACTTGCAATTTTATCACATTGGAAATATATAGAGGTGGAGATGTAGTTCCTCTCTCATAATAATTGCAAGTAGGATCAGAAAGCACATGCATCTTATATCCATCAAAATCATCATGTGTAATAGTAAAACACAACTCATCAATATAATCCTTAATAAGTGTAAACTTCTCCGATATAGTGTAGTTGGGAGAATTCAAAAAGATAATAGGACTATAGTGTGTGGGTGCAATAGAAATAATTTCATGTTTAATATAAGGAACTATAGCAAGTTCATCTCCATAAGCATAATTCATATTGGCATCATGTCCACAAGCATAGAAAGCATCAAATTCATCAAAAAGGGATATTTCAAACTAATCCAAGGGATCATAACCATAGCATCTATCCTCCAATAACAAAGAAGTTAAACAATGTATGATTTGAAGAGTTACTCTCATTAGAAGGTGTGCACGGGTAGCTAATTCGCTCTTCCTCCTTTTGTTCTCCGCTCTCCTCCTCATCCTTTTCACCTAATGAGCTTATAGTTTCAGCAATTTCTTCTTCCATAGGTTCCTGCAAAATATTAGTCTCTTCCAAGGAACGATACATTCTATCAGTAAATTCTTTAACATAAGCATTAGAAGCATATTTTTCGTAGCAATATTTAAGTATGGCAAAAAAATAGATTTGTAAAGAATAACCTCATACTTTTCAATCAAAGAAGCAATTTCATATACACCCTTAAAAGCAACAAATTCTTCAATTTGTTCAATATCATAACACTTGTAGATATCCTTAGCATAAGCAGATATTATTTCATTATCATTAAACCCACATTGGTAGGGAAGGTGTTTTTTAGTGTCCTCACAACAACATGTAAAATCATATATTTCGTATAAATTCCAAGCATATAAATTCAAACAATTAATTTGATGCCATACGATTTTTGCCTTTTGAGATAAGCGGCGTCGCACAAAATAAGCATGCTCATCTAATGATTTTCCCTCAACTAAGCTAGTTGGGTTTTCAGCACGAGCACAAAGTGATCGAAGATGATCCAAGTAAAAAGCTTCAGTGGTATGGTAGATTTTAGGTGGTTCCTCAACCACTATGTTAGAAAGTATAACTATTTTTTTGGTATTTTGTGTTTCCTACCCATAAACTAAAGATAGAGAACAGCTTAGAATAGTAAAAAAAAAACTTAGTGATAAAGCAAACAGGCACACATGACAATATCAACGCCGTGCTATTTACAAGTTGGATCCAGTGTGGTCCATTGGGTGTTGCATCGCACATATATTACAAAGTTGATGCATAATATATGAACTATACCTTCCACCTAAAAAGGTAAAAACCACCTTCGTCCTTGTTTGTTTGTCCCCTTTGTGCCAAGTTTTGACCATACATTTAATTAATAAAATACTAATGCATGTCACCAAAAATTATATCACTGGATTCATATTTGAACATAGTTTTCAATGATACTTTTTTTGTAAGATGCACATATTGTTAGTTAAATCTAAAGTGTAAATTTGGCACGAAACATGAAGGGGCCAATAAATAGAATGGAGGTAACAGTGATACATATAATTGATGCCAAATGTGAGCAAGTGATCACACATGTGGTTATCGTCTGGAATGAGAACGTGATACATAAAGAATACTTGCCATGACGACGTGATGTAGTGGTGGTTACAGGAGGAAAAAAGATAGATGCATCCATGAGCGACCTTCTTCTTGGCTCCGTGCGCCGGGCCATTGCCCCCTCCCCCCCGCCCCACTGACGATCAATGACTTTTGTGGTGAGGTCCACATGCTTCTACACAAACATTCCTAAGGCTTCCAGACAGTCCAAGAAGGCCAACTCGTAGCGTTCTCACTGGCTTTGTAGAGGCTTATGTAGACGACTTCCCTGTAGACATGGATGTATAGGTCGACTAATTCTTGCCGAGCGAGGCATTGCGTGGCGAGCGCGATCTCGAGGTGGACATTCCTCGTAGCGTTGGCAGTCAGTTGCAGGACCACTAGTGGGTGAAAGAGGCTCTTACCAGGGATGCCGATTAGGGTGGCAGCCAACAAGGATCCTGGGCATGCAGGCTAGAGGAGTACGACAAGTTCACTTGGCAAACAAGTATTGTTTAGTATTGTATTTGTTGGTGCTTTGAGATGAACTTGAAGCAAAAATATCGAGTTAGATGAAAAATCCTTTGTTGCTTATTTTGATTTAAACATTGAGTTAATATAGTCGACAACATCAACGACGCCCACGTCCACGGCCTAAGATCCGCTTCGTCGGCACCGTCATCCATCCTACCAGAGTAGCTTCCCAACACCCTCATCCATGGTTGTAGATCTGCTTCTTCGACACCATCCTCAATCCTATTGGAGCTGCTTCACCAATGCCCAAGTCCGTGGCCTTAAATTTGCTTTCTCCACACCATCGTCCACACTACCAGAGCAGCTTCTGTACGCCCTCGTCCACAGTCGCAGATCCGCTTTGTCGACACCATCATCAACCCTACCATAGGAGCTTCACTAACACACTCTTTCACAGCCTCAGATCCATTTTGTTCACACCGTCATCCACACTACTAGAGCGCTTGTCAAACACCCTCATCCACGGTCCTATAACTCCTTCCTAGACCACGAAAACAACCGTTGCAGCATCACCCTTGACGTCTCTAACCTGATTTCCACTATCTTCCACGAGCCAAGCCCATGCCTCGACCTAGGTACTTGTCACCTTTAAACACGTTGATAACCCACAAGTGTAGGGGATCTATTGTAGCCTTTACCGATAAGTAAGAGTGTTGAACCCAACAAGGAGCTAAAGATAGAACAAATATTCCCTCAAGTTCTACCGACCACCGATACAACCCAACACACGCTTAACGTTCGCTTTACCAAGAACACGTATGAAACTAGAAGTACTTTTTAGGTGTTATAGGATAGGTTTGCAAGATAATAAAGAGCACATAAATAAAAACTAGGGGCTGCTAAGATAGAGAAACAACTAAGTTAGTTTAACGAGTGTGGAAAAGTGGTGGTAGGAGTTGCGGAATTGTCCCTAGGAAATCGATAACTAGACCGGTAATCATTATTGCAATTTTATATGAGGGAGAGTCATAAGCTAACATACTTTCTCTACTTGGATCATATGCAATTATGATTGGAACTCTAGCAAGCATCCGCAACTACTAAAGATCATTGAGGTAAAACCCAACCATAGCATTATAAGGTATCAAGTCCTCTTTACTCCCATATGCAACAACCCACCTACTCCGGTTTATGCTTCTGTCACTCAAGCAACCCACCATAGGACAACACCAATAATAAAACATGCAACTCAAACCAATCATGATCATCAATCAACCAATAGGACAAAATAGATCTACTCAGACATCATAGGATGGCAACACATCATTAGATAATAATATGAAGCATAAAGAACCATGTTCAAGTAGAGGGTACAGTGGGTTGCGGGATAGTGTACTGCTGTAGATAGATGGGGGAAGGCAATGGAGGTGTTGGTGAAGATGACGGAGTTGTTGGAGTGGACCGCCATCACGATGATGGCCCCAACAGCGTTCCGGTGCCACCGGGAGAGAGGGGGAGAGAGCCCCCTCCTTGTTCTTCTTCCTTGACCTCCTCCCTAGATGGGAGGAGGGTTTCCCCTCTGGTGCTTGGCCTCCATGGCGGCGAAGGGGCAAGAGCCCCTCCGAGCTTGGATCTCTCTATCTCCGTTTCCTTCTGTTTCTGCGCTCCTAGATTCTGGCCTTTCACCGTTTCTTAAATATCCGGAGATCCGTAACTCTGATTGGACTAAACTTTTGAGGGGATCTTTATCCAAAAATTAGCTTTCTGACGGCCAAAGGACAGATCCAACCGACCTAAGGTTTGGCCACAAGCCCTCAGTGCGTGCCCTACCCCCAGGACGCGTCCTACTAGCTTGTGGGCCCCTCAGGCACTGCCTTCTATTGATTCCACTTCCCAAAATTCACATATATTCCATAAAAATCTCCTTAATTTTTATCCTGTTTGGACTTTGTTTGGTATGGATTATCTGCGAAACAAAAAACATGCGACAAACAGGAACTAGCACTGGGCATTGGATCAATATGTTAGTCCCAAAAATAGTGTAAAAAGTTGCCAGAAGTATATGAAAGTTGTAGAATATTGGCATGAAACAATCAAAAATTATAGATACGATGGAGATGTATCAAGTATCCTTAGAATTATACTTTGGGTGCCTTGTGAATCCCCAATCTTAGGCTCTTGAAAACTTCAATCACACAAAACTCAACAAAACTTTGTGAGATCCGTTAGTATAAGAAACATATTGCATACTTGAGGTACTGTGATAAATTTATTCTTAATTAATTTTTGCATAATAGGTATTGTATTCTAACTTCTCCATGGCTTATACCCCCCAATACATCCCATGTCATAATCAAAACAAGCAAACTATTCAAGCAAAACAGAATATTTTTAAAACAGAACAGTCTGTAGCAATCTGTAAAGGACCCATACTTCTGAAACTCTAAAAGTTCTAAAAAATTAGGAAAACATAAAGAATTTGCATATAAATATTGTGCTAAAATTTCATATCATTATCACACTGTAGTAAAAAAATGAAAATTCCTGTACTAGAGTCAAAGTTTATGTTTTTGTTTCAATGTCGTTTCTACTAATCTCATGAGTCATCCCAAAGGCTTTACTTGGCACACACACTAATTAAATCATAAAAACATTGTCGGGGACGACGCACTCAATCACCTAAGGGGCTGTAAACCCCTTTGTGGTCGGCAGGGGCGAGGTCACATGCACGAAGAGCGGAGGCGGTGAGACATCACGACGGTCTAGACACTAGTGTTTTACACAGGTTCGGGCCGCTATGAAGTGTAAAACCCTACTCCTGCTTTGGTGGATTGATTAGAGGAACACGAAGAACACACATCGCTCAAACCCGGCAAGGGTTGCCTTCGGGGGAGATGCTACGTGAGTACAAGTGTCCAAAGGGGCAACCACAATGGCAAAACAAACATTGTCTAATGATTAGATAGCTAACAATGCTATCATACCTAACTCTGGCACTTAGGACAAAATGCCATAAATGCAGTCTAGTTGGTGTGCGGGGATGCATCCACGACAGGCTTCTACCATCGCTCTAGCTAGATATTGCACCACATCTTGACACACCTGTGGACGGGTGTCATGCGGGCATAATATGTCTTCCAGCGTGTCGCCACGTGCTTAGAAAGAGCCACTTAGCCACCTGGGAGCTCGACACCGCATTGACAAGTGACTGGTGTTGTGATGCGGTGGAGTGGTGGCCGATCGGCTCGCATTTGCCGGGGGATGGCTTGCCGGGTCTTCCTGGAGATGTACGCACCTTGGTCCCCGGCAGGCATCGGGGGTGTGCTTGGCGTGCTCCGGGCTCGTCCTGTGTTGTTGCATCGATCTTGCCGGCTTTGTTTGGCTTGCGTAGGTTGCTTTTGCCAGGGTCTTGGTGTTGGATGCTTGTTTGGTTTTCACTTGTGTTGATGGGTTCTGCTACTACTGCATGTTCATAAGTCAGGGGCAGTGGGTACCCCTATCCTTGTGCACCGACAGGAGCCCCTGGGTTCGGCTAACACCCGCTCACACGACAGCATTGGGTCAGGCCCAAAATTTATGCACATGCGCGCAATGTGAGGGAGTAACCGCCAACTTACTAGTCAGCACTCATCCACTACCTCAGGCGGTTTCCGCCATGTGCGCCACATGCATTGCGAGGAGTTTGCGGTGGATGCGCATGACTTAAAGGCCTGGGTGCAGCAGAAACTACAACGCCATGGATTGGAGCGATGGGGCGGTTTCTTGTTCGCCCGTGAACATGGGTAGTGGAATTGGTGGAGACGGACGAAGGACTTTGGAGTGGAGGAGTGATACGTCTCCAACGTATCTATAATTTTTGATTGTTCCATGCTATTATATTATCTGTTTTGGATGTTTTATATGCATTCATATGCTATTTTATATTATTTTTGGGACTAACCTATTAATCTAGAGCCTAGTGCCACTTTCTGTTTTTTCCTTGTTTTGAGTTTCGAAGATAAGGAACATTAAACGGAGTCCAAACGTAATAAAACCTTCGGAATGATTTTTTCTGGAACAAAAGGAAACTACGAGACTTGAGAAACAAGGCATAGGAGCCATCGTGGGGCCAGAAGCCCTAGGGGTGCGGCCAGGGGGGTGGCCGCACCGGGCAGGCTTGTGGGCCCACAGCTGCTCCCCTAACCCTAATCTTCAGCCTATAAATTCCCTAATATTCCATCATTATCAGAACGAGCCACGAAAACACTTTTCCGCCGCCAGAAGCCTCCGTTCCCGACAGATCCAATCTTGGAGCCTTTTCCGGTAATCTGCCGGAGGGGGATTCGGTCACGGAGGGCATCTACATCAACTCCATTGCTCCTTCGATGATGCGTGAGTAGTTCACCACAGACCTACGGGTCCATAGCTAGTAGCTAGATGGCTTCTTCTCTCTCTTTTCTTTTCAATACCATGTTCTTCATGATCTTCATGGAGATCTATCTGATGTAATACTCTTTTGCGGTGTATTTCTTGAGATCCAATGAATTGTGGGTTTATGTTCAGATTATCCATGAATATTATTATTTGAGTCTTTCCTGAATTCTTATATGCATGATTTCATATCTTTGCAAGTCTCTTCGAGTTATTGGTTTGGTTTGGCCAACTAGATTGGTAATTCTTGCAATAGGAGAAGTGCTTAGTTTTGGGTTCAATCTTGCGGTGTCCTCACCTAGTGACAAAGTAGGGGTACCGAGGCATGTATTGTATTGTTGCGATCAAGGGTAAAAAGATGGGTATTTCATCATATTGCTTGAGTTTATCCCTCTACATCATGTCATCTTACCTAATGCGTTACTCTGTTCTTCGTGAACTTAATACTCTAGATGCAGGCAGGAGTCGGTCGATGTGTCGAGTAATAGTAGTAGATGCAGAATCACTTCGGTCTACTTGTGACGGACGTGATGCCTATATTCATAATCATTGCCTTAGATATCTTCATAATTATTCGCTTTTCTATCAATTGCTCGACAGTAATTTGTTTACCCACCGTAATACTTGCCATGATGAGAGAACCCATCTAGTGAAACCTATGGCCCCGAGGTCTATTTTCCATATTATATTTTCATATCTAAAACAAAAAATACCAAAAATATTTGCTGCATTATTTTTACTTTTACTTTTACTTTCCGTTCAAGCATCCTATTATATTTATCTCTATTAGATCTCATCCTTGCAAGTAACCGTGAAGGGATTGACAACCCGTTTATAGCGTTGGGTGCAAGAGTTTGATTCTTTGTGCAGGTACATCTATTGGTGGCTCGCTTGTATCTCCTACTGGATTGATACCTTGGTTCTAAAAAAAATGAGGTAAATACTTATCTACTTTGCTGCATCAAACCGTTCCTCTTCACAGGAAACCAACACATGCTCGAGAAGTAGCAAGGAGATTCAGCCACCCTCTCCCTCCCCTTTAAATTGGGAGGTCACAACGGGCGATGCTCATCCATCCCCTTCTCCTCCTTGGTCCCAAATTCACAGAGCTCACCCTTCTTTCTCCTGTCATTGGTCGCACCAGCCGCCTCCATGACCAGGGGGCGAGGACGACCCCTAGCTTCCGCCGCGATGACAGGAGCCTCCCGTCAGGAGTATGCTATCACTTTAGCCGTGGAGGTGGAGGGCGGTTCCAGCATGCACGGTGGGAGTGCTGGAAGAGTCTGAGGCCAGCGTGGGGCTCGCGGCCAGGGAAGGCGGAGCGTTGTACCTGATCCTTCTCCGCCGACAGATCCTCCACAAGTGGTGGGACACACTGAGGTTACAACGATGGAATTCGTCGTTAGGCTACGTGGCCTTCCCCCGTAGTCGCTTGAGACACCCTCGCCCTTTCACCAGGGTGATGGAGGTCGGCAAGACGCATGCGATGTGCTTGCGGGTGCATGGCTGCTGTAATTGCATCGCGCGGGCTGACGTCGAGTTTTCGACACGTCGCGTCATGTTCCTATGGCGTGGGTGGAAAACCTTCACACATGCCCATAACTTCATGGGTGGGCACATCCTCCGCTTCAAGTTGGTGGAGGCCGACATGCTCTCCATCAAGATCTATGGGCATTCGGGCACTCGTCTTGGCTGCTGTGAAGAGAGCTCGAGCGACGTTGAAAGCTCCTCCTCAAGTGACATTGACAAGGAGGACAGTGTTGGTGAATACAAAGACAACGAGCCCCCAGCCGTCAAGTTAGAGTACGCCAACTCAGGCTGCAGATGACTGTCGGTCGCACCATCACCGTCATCTAGACTCCCCCAAAAGAGCAATTTGCCGAGGGTTCTTGACTTGGGCACCATCTTCTCCCCCAGATGGATCCTGGCATGCTCGTGGACTTCGGCTTCGTCTTCCCTTCCGGTGGTCCTGCCGATCCGTGCTCTGCTGGTCCTGACGGGGTCAGGCTGGGCTTCTGCTAAGGCCATGCGTTTGTCCTTTTTCCCTTCAGTAGTTTGTCCTAATGGAGAAAGTCAAATAAAGGGTTACTAAAGAGGAGCCCTCTAATGCAATCTTTATCCATTTTGTATCGCGTCAGTATGTTTGTCCTTGTCACATGGAACCACTTGACAAATCAGCACTAACCGCGAGCGCCAAAGGGGGAATGATCCCCCGGCAGCAGGCTGGTATCATTCCCCGGCAAGGCTCCTTGTTGGTATCGGTGCAGCCCTAGAGCTGATGAACGACAGGATCTGGGGGACGGCAAATCCCGACAAGGGTCTCCATTGCGTGATGGACTCCATTGTACGCAGCCAAAAGGAGAGCAAGGGTTTCCTTTACGGGAGCAAACAACATAGAACTTGGGATATGTGATTAGACTTATCTTTTTAGGCAGTATCCCTTTATGGAGTATGATGGGCCGTCATCCTTGTTCCTTTGCCCTCCTTCTATGTTTTCCTGATAGTCAAACACGTAGGGCGAGAGACCTCTATCCTCCGAAGAGAGAATGTGGCAACAAGGATTATAGGCTCATCAAGTACTCTAGCAAATTTCGAAAACTTAAAAGAGATAACATTGCAATCATGAAAATGCATAGTAAACATGCAATGTGATGATATGATGCAATGTCTAGGTTTATTATTTTTTGCATCAGGTCTACGCCTGGCTTTGTTCAAAGGGTTTTACGCAACTTCGGCAAGGCTTGTACAAAAGGTGGTTGCCGGGGACTGAGCCCGGCAGCCATTGCCTTACGGGTAGAACTTACGAAGATGCTCAATATTCCATGAGTTAAGCACCTTGGTGTCATCTTCGGTCTCCAGATGGACTACGCCAGGTCTAGTGACTCGTACTACCCAGTAAAGGCCTTCCCACTTCAGCGTCAACTTGTTGGTACCCTTTGCAGACTAAACGCGCCTAAGGACAAGGTCGCCTTCCTCAAGGCTCCGAGCATGGACCCTACGGATATGGTAGCAGTGTAAGGCTTGCTGGTAGCATGTAGCATGCACATCGTCCCGGAGACGATATTCCTCGAGGAGCATGGCATCGTCATACCATAGCTGCTCTTGCTCTACTTCATCGTAGGCAAGTAGTTGAGGTGACCCGTATATGAGTTTCATGGGGAGAATAGCTCCGCCCCATACACTAGGGAGAAGGACGTCTGGCCAGTAGCTCGATTCGGTGTCGTTCTAAGGGACCAAAGAACCACCGACAGCTCATCTATCCAACACTTGTCGCTTCTTTGCAGTCTATTGAAAGGTCTTTTCTTGAGTCCTCGTAGCACTTAAGCATTCATCCTTTCGACTTGCCCGTTGCTTCTTGGATGGTCAACAGAGGCGAAGGAGACCTTGTTTCCAAGGCTTTGGATGTATTGCATGAAGGCGCGGCTCGTGAACTGGATGATGTTGTCGGTGATTACTCTCTTGGGCACTCAAAAATGGCACAGTAGTCCTTTCGTGAACTTGATAGCTGACTGCGCGGTCACCTTCGTCACCGGTTCCACCTCAGGAAACTTTGTGACCACGTCGATTGCTACGAACAAGAACTCAAAGCCCCCGATGGCGCGGGGAAAGGGGCCTAAAATATCGAGCCCCTAGACCGAGAATGCCAGGATAAAGGGATCATCTGGAGAGCTTGCGCTGGTTGATGGATATTCTTGGAATGAAACTGGCAGGCTTCACACTTAGTGACCATCTCAGTTGCATCTTGGAGGGTAGTGGGCCAATAGAAACCCTACTAGAAGGCTTTTCCAGCAAGGGCCATTGATACAATGTGAGAGCCACATGCGCCTCCATGAATCTCTGCCAACAACTTCGGTCCATCTTCCCGGCAGATGCACCTAAATTTCACACCGTTTGGTCGTCTTCTGTACAGGGTGTCATTGACAAACTGTTACATACTTGACTGATGGGCTACTTTTTTGGCTTCTTCTTGTTCTTCAGGAAGTTGTCCTGTTTGAAGGAAATGGGCTATATGTTGTGCCCAGTTTGGAGCCTGTGGCTTGACAACGAGGACTAAAGGCATCTCCTCGTCCATGGGAGCGCTTACCTCGACCGCAAGAACCTGGGTTCTGCAGGAGGGAGATGCTCACCAACCGAAATAGAATTTCCCCCGACAACCTCTCTACCAGTGGCTTCAGGAAGCTTTGCCAGGAAATGGTTGTTGGAGTTCAGCTTTCTCCTTTTCATGGTCATCGCTGGTGGGGACACTGATGCTTGAGTGAGGCGAAGGACAAAAGTACCCGGTTTTACAAGAAGCTTCTACGCAACACACTTCGATAAATGATCAGCAATGTTGTTTTCTACATGTGATACATGCTCTGCTTGCAGTCCATCAAAGTGCTCCTCCAGCTTCCTCACCTCTTCCACGTATGCTTCCATCAACGGGATCTGATAATCTTTGTTGACTTACTTCACCACAAGTTGAGAATCTCCTTGGATGATCAGTTTCTTGATTCCCAACTCCACTGCCCCGGCAAGGAGCCCCTCATACTAAGCGGTGTTGTTGGTGGCATCCTCTAAGGGAAAGTGCATTTGAACCACATATTTGAGGTGCTCTCCGGTGGGGGAGACGAGGAGTGCGCCTGCTCTGGCGCCCTAGAGCGAGAAAGCACCGTCAAATTACATGATCCAATCCTTGGTCACTTCTTTGCCTGGGAGAATTATCTGTGGAACCTCTTCGTCTAGCCTGGGTGTCCATTATGCAATGGACTCCAAAAACGCCCTGCTTTGAATTGTGGAAGTGCTCTCATACTTCAACCCAAAACTCGACAGCTCTAGCGCCCACTCAACTATCCTGCCAATGGCTTTGGGGTTCCTCAATATGTGCTGCAGTGGAAAGCGAGTGATAACTGTGATCGTGTGGGCTTGGAAGTAGTGGCACAGTTTCCTTGAGGCCATGATGAGGCTGAAGATCAGTTTTTGCACTCCAGAGTACCTTGACCTAGCCCCCTGCAACAAGGGGCTAACAAAGTACACTGGTCGCTGCACCACTTTCTTCTTTGCCACTTCCCTGGAACTGCCTTCACTTGCTTGCTGAGGTTCCCCTGGGTTTGTATTGGGTCTAGCCACATATGCTTCGATGTTGTCCCTGGTAGCATCAGTCGCGGTGGCTGCATCATCATCCCCGGGTTCAACCAATTGATTCGTTGCTGCAAAGTATAGCAGCAACGGTTCTTGCGTTTTAGGGGAGACCAAGGTGGGAGTGGAGGAAAGGTAAGCTTTCAGATCTTGTAGCGCTGCCTTTGCTTTTGGGGTCCACTTCATCGGGACAACCTTCTTCAGGATCTTGAAAAACGGCAGAGCACGTTCAGCGGATTTGGAGATGGACCTACTCAACGCGGCAATGCATCTGGTCTAGCATATGATGTCCTTGATGGTCTTGGGTGGTTGTATCTGCTCAATCGCTTTGAGCTTGTCAGGATTAGCTTTTATTCCTTGCTGAGATACAAAGAACCCAAGCAGCTTGCCGGATGGGACGCCAAACACATGTTTCCCAGGGTTGAGCTTCAAATTGAAATTGCGCAAGTTTGGAAAAGTTTGTTCCAAGTCTTGTATGAGAGTTGCTTCGTCTTTGGTCTTGACTACTATGTCATCCATGTAAGCTTCCACGTTTTTGTGCAACCGAGATCCAAATCCAATCTGCATGGCTCTGGCAAAGGTAGAACCAACGCTCTTCAACCTGAAGGGCACACATACAAAGCAATATGCGTGACACAGAGTTATGAACTCGGTCTTTTCCGCATATTCCTTAGTCATGAATATCTGGTGGTATCCGGAGTATGCATCCAAGAAGGAAAGCAAATCACACCCGGAAGTGGAATCAACAATTTGATTGATGCGTGGCAAGGGAAAAGGGTCCTTCGGGCATGCTTTGTTCAAGTTAGTGAAATCTATGCAAAGCCTCCATTTCACATTTGCCTTGCGCACCATTACCGGGTTGGCTAACCAAGTTGGATGCAATACCCCTCTAACCAAACCAGCTGCTTCGAGCTTCTTGATTTCTTCTGCAATGAACTGCTGCCACTCCAAGGCCTTCTTCCTGAACTTTTCCTTGATGGGCCTGGCATGAGGTCAGATAGCAAGGTGGTGCTCAATTAGCGTCTCAGCAAGCTGATCAACTTTGCGACACTCTTGGAGATCATGACACTTGGTGCGGTGGATTTTGCAGTATGGCTTGTTGGACTTTCCGGTTTTCTCTGCGGCAGCAGCCCCTCGGCAATCAACGCATGCGACAACTCCCTTGTCGGAGGTCTCAACCTTGGCCTTGTTGCCTGCTCTAAGATCACTAGAGCTCTCAACGACCAACACTGCTTTTCATTTACACTTCTTGTTGCACTTTCGGCTTTCGCCTTCGCGCCAGGGGCATCATCATCATCATATGAATCGACTTTGATGCCAGCCACCTTTCCGGGTAGTCGCCTTCCTTCCTCAGCACGAGCCCACTTGTCCGTTAATGTGTATAGCTCATTGTCGGTCTTGGGGAGTCTAACATTCATCTTGGCCCGCATCCTCCTATTGCACACGTTCGAATGGAACACGACAATAACGACTGCGGGGTGTATCTCTGGAATGTTGTGGTGTACTCGACTGAATCTCTTGATGTACTTCCGCAAAGTTTCTCCCTCCTTCTGCGGAAGGACTTGTAGGTCGCTGGGCTTCCCTGGATCTCGGTGGCCACCTATAAAGGCGTTGGTGAACTCGTTGCACAAGTCAGCCCATGAAGAAATGGAGTTCTCCGGCAGGTGCATCAGCCACGATCTAACATTTGGGTTGAGTGCCAAAGGGAAATAGTTGTCGAGCACTTTCTCATCTCTTCCTTCGGCGTCTTGAACGGCTATCATATAGATGCCTAGGAATTAGTGCGGATTCCTCTTTCCGTAGTATTTCTCCATCAATTCAGGCTTGAAAGCTTGGGACGATGGCCAGCGGACCTGTCGCAGCTCACGAGTGAAGGCAGGGCACCCAACCTCGTAACAAAGGTACCCGCTAGCACTGGGCACGGTGTCACCAGCATCTGGGCCATCGCGCCTCTAGGATTGATGAAGTGCTTCCCAGCGTTGCTCTATGGTGATGTGTGCGTCTTCCTTCCGTCGGTCTTCTAGGACACGCCGCTGGTCCCAGCGATCGCGTGGGCCAGAAGAGGCCATAGACGCCTCGTCGAGCTCATCAGCATGTTAAGTTTGATGTTGCTGCCTCTGGGTCTGTTATCGTGGAGGGGATTGCACCATTGGCGTAGCCCCCTCGGTGCGACCGTCTGCCCGGGCTGTCGTACGCATACGTCGCAATGGATCCGCATGCTGAGATTTGTTGGCTTGGACGAAAGAGATCAAACTATGGATGGTAGCTCTCCACTTGTCCATCTTGTCGCCCACCAGTGGGAAGTTTAGCAACAGTTGGGCCCACGCCATTCCTTCCGTTGACGTGTTCGGCATGGCGAAAGAGGCGGACCGCGACGTCGCTTGACTCCTGGGGGAACCAGGAGGGGTGTAGTCGTGTTCTTGTCACTGTGTGTCGCTTGCCAGGGCGGTCTGACATTGAGGAGGCCAAGCCTGTGGTTGTGTCCCGCTCGGCGCTCCGTCTTGTTCTGGACGAGGTGTGCATCCAGTAGCCGCACCGGTGATTGGCGCAACTGGGGGATCACGACTCGCTCCAAATTGGGCATCGCTATGGTGGGCACGGCCATCAGCATGGCGGGGAGGTGGAGACTGGTCGTTCCCTCCACCTGCGGCATTAGGGCCGAGCTCGCCAGGTTGTTGCAGCTGTTGCTCCTCTCCAACGTTCCCCGCTCCAACTTCGGCCGTGGGGGACACGACGGTGGCGTCGCCTGTGCCAGCCGCATCGCCCTCGACGCCCGCCTCATTCTCCACCGTCGTGGTGCCAATGGCATCCGCAGCTGCGTGCAAGGGTGCCTTTGAAGTGGAGGGATGGTCACGCCGGACGGGAGCCATGGATGAAGAAGACGATGACGAAGATCGACACACTGCTCACAATCTTGGGTGCGCACAAATGATGCCCCCTACCTGGCGCGTCGAAGATGTTGTGGCACATTGCACTCGATCACCTATGGGGTCATAAGCCCCTTTGTGGTTCGGCAGGGGCGAGGTCACATGCACAAAGAGCAGAGGTGGTGAGACAGCACGACGATTGGGACACTGGTGTTTTACCCAGGTTCGGGCAGCTATGAAGCGTAAAACCCTACTCCTACTTTGGTGGATTGATCAGAGGAACACGAAGAACATACCACGCTCAAACCCGGCAAGGGTTGCCTTCGGGGGAGCTGTTACATGAGTACAAGTGTCCAAAGGTCCCCATCTTTAGCTACGCTGCCTTGGGCCTCCTTTTAGAGCTCAAGGGGCAACCACAATGAAAAAATAGACATTGTATGATGATTAGATATCTAAGAGTGCTATCATAACCTAACTCTGGCACTTAGGACAAAATGCCATAAATGCACTCTAGGTGGTATGCGAGGATGCATCCCAGCCAAGCTTCTACCACCGCTCTAGCTAGCTATTGCACCACATCTTGACACGCCTCTGGATGGGTGTCAAGGGGGCATAATCTATCTTCTAGCATGTTGCCACGTGCTTAGCGAGAGCCACTTAGCCACCTGGGAGGTCGACACCGCATCCACACGTGACTGGTGTTGCGATGCGATGGAGCAGTGGCCGATCGGCTCGCGCTTGTCGGACGATGGCTTGTCGGGTCTTCCTGAAGATGTACGCGCCTTGGTCCCCGGCAGGCACCGTGGGCGTGCTTGGCGTGCTCCAGGCCCATTCTAGGTTTTTGCATCGATCTTGTCAGCGTTGTTTGGCCCGCATAGGTTGCTTCTGCCGGAGTCTTGGTCTTGGATTCTTGTTTGGTTTGCACTTGTGTTGATGGATTCTGCTACTACTGCATGTGCACAAGTCAGGGGTACTGGGTACCCCTATCCTAGTACACCGACAAACATAATCATTATAGAGGGAACAATCATGTCATCAAAAAATAACAAAAGGAAAAAAAATAAAGATACATATTGGGTTGCCTCCCAACAAGCGCTATTGTTTTAAGCCCCTAGCTAGGAATAATGCATTGTTTCAAGTGTTGTCATCTTTGACATCAAGATCCACAATAACACAACTATGATTAATGGAAACAATGGGAATCTTGAAAATAGTATCCTTTATCAAGTTCACAAAATTGGTATGAACACTAATCATTTTGAAATCCTTGTTTTTAGAAGGGGGTGTACTAATGCTCTTATGAACGTATATGAACTTGGGATTTTTATCTTGTGAGGTACTAGCATTAGTTTTAGATGGTGCGACAACGGAACCTACTTTGCCAATGAGCTTCATTGCCGGGGTTTAGTTTTAGGAACTGGTTATTGCAACACAAAGTGGGTAACTATTTCCCTCAGTTATGAAACTGAGGTTTATTGAACCAATAGGAATACCAATCCTCAATCGTCTTTAGCGGCTGCACACAAAGAAACAAACAACTTGCACCCAACGTCGGCAAGAGGGTTGTCAATCCCCTTGATCTCGTTATTTGCAAGCAAGTGAGGTGTGTAGATAATTGTAATTTGCAAAATGAAATAAAAGGTAAATAAGAACATCAATGTAATGGAAGTGTTTGTAAATATATAAGTGAATAGATCTAGGGGACATAGAGTTCTCTAGTGGCATCTCTCATGAAAGTAGCATATGGTGGCTAAACAAATTACTGTTGGGTAACTAATAGAAAAGCGAATAATTATGTGATTTTCACGGTAATGATCACGTGTATATAGGCAGGACGTCCATAAGCAAATAGGCTGACTTCTGGATGCACCTATTACTATTTCTCCACCCATCGATCGCTATCCACCATGCATCTAGAGTATTAAGTAAAATAGAGTAATGCTTGGAGGAAATTGACATAATGTAGACAAAGTAAACTCAATCAATATGAATAAACCCCATCATTTTATCCTTAGTAGTAGCAACACTAAGACACAACTAGTCCCCTTCTGTCACTGGGATATAGAAACTCGCCAGGTTGACCTACTACAACGCACCACTCCCACCGAAGAAATATCAATCTAGTTGGCCAAACTTTCTCAATATATCGGAGAGCACATAAGAATCATAATATTTTAGAAGTGACTCAAATAATTTTCATGAATAATCTGAACATAAACTCACAATTCAACCGATCACAACAAACCCACCATACAAAGGGACTACATTGGATAGATCAAGGCAAAGATGCGGTGAACATTGTATTGAAGATTGGGAGAGAGAGATATTATCATCTAGGTACTACCTACAGACCCGTAGGTCTGTGGTGAACTACTCATACATCATGGTGAAGGCAGCAAGGTGAATGAAGAAGCCCTCCGTGACCGATTCCTGGAACGGAGGTGTAGATGGCCTCCCGTCCGAACAGAGGTTTGCGGTGGCGAAAAAAGTGTTTTGGGAGCGCTCTGTGAGTTTTTAGGGTATTTGTGAATTTATAGGCCCGAGAGGGACGTCGGGACGCAGCCGAGGGGGGCACCACATATCAGGGTGTGGCCCCTCTAGTGGCGTGCCCTGTTGTGTGCTAGGCCCCTCGTGCACCTCCTGGCCTCCTCCCAAAGCTTCTAGGTCTTCATATAGTCCAGAAAAAATAATCAAAAAGTTTCGTGGCAATTGCACTTCGTTTGGTAGTGTAACTCTAAAAAGGCAAAAACATGCAGAAAACAACAACTGGAACTGGACACGGGGTCAATAGGTTAGTTCTCAAAAATATAATAAATTGATAAATAAATACCCAAAAAGTATCCTAGAATGATAATATTTCAATATGGAACAATCAAAAATTATATACATTGGAGACGTATCACAATCCAATACATAGAGTCATGGCTAGTTTATGCGACAGACACAATATTTAATTGGTGGTTTAATTATGTGCAAGGTATATGTTGTGTATTATCATGTAAATATATCTCAAATTAGCCGTGTCAACTTGCAAATGGGATGCTGCAATGAAAAAGTATGGGGCATTTTCGTGGAACATCGCAAAGAAAATGAGGGGCATTAGTGAGCATATACAACGTTGTATGGTAAGTCACTGCATTTAAATTATCATGACAGGTTATTTTTTGGGCACTGTTGTTGGCCAGTGTTATTAGGGCCAGTTCTTTGGAGCTATCCTATGAAAATATGCTAACATGAATATAAGCTCGAGATAATATGCTAAGCAGTTCTTTTAATTTCCTGTTTTTCAGCTTATCTATGGTATGGTGAGTAAAAAGTCTATAGTGCCCTTGTACTATATTATTGTTCTGATTAAGCGATATCACATTATATTTTGTCATTTTTCTTCCCATATGAAAATACATTTGACTTCCAAACATCACAAATGGAACCCATCGCAGTAATTAATATGCTAGAAAAATAGACCATCATTATTTGTTCAAAATGCAAATACAAAGATACCATCTACTTGGCACAATCTACTTGGGCCAATATCTTTCAAACAGAGGATAATTGCCTAAATTTAAATGAAGAACCATTATTTATTAAAATCCATGGGCCAAGTGGCTGGTTTTCATCGTATAGCAACATCACGTGAAAGCATCATATAGTAGCATCAATGACTGATACATCTCCAATGTATCTATAATTTTTGATTGTTCCATGCTAATATATTATCATTAGAGGATACTTTTTGGGTCATTATTTACCAATTTATAATATTTTTGACCACTAACCTATTGACCCAGCGCCCAGTGTCAGTTCCTGTTTTAGGTGTGTTTTTGCCTTTTTAGAGTTACAGTACCAAACGTACTTCAATTGCCACGAAACTTTTTGACGATTTTCTATGGACCAATACAAGACCTAGAAGTTTCGGAGGAAGGGAGGACGATGCTCCAGGGGCCCACCACATATCCCACCGTGTCACTAGGGGGCGTGACCAGATATGTGGTGCCCCCCTGGTGCGTCTCCTGATGTCGTTCTCTAGCCTATAAATTCACATCTGCCCTATAAACACCAGAAGCGCTCCCAAAACACTTTTTCTGCTGCCGCAAGTCTTTCCAATGGGAATACATCTACACCTCCGTTCCGTCACCCTGCTGGAGGGGAGATCAATCACCGTGGGCTTCTTCATAAACCTTGCTGCCCTCACCATGATGTGTGAGTAGTTCACCACTGACCTACGGGTCCGTAGGTAGTACCTAGATGATAATCTCTCTCTCTCTCTCTCTTCAATACAATGTTCATCGCATATTTGCCTTGATCTATCTGATGTAATCCCTTTGCATGGTGTGTTTGTTGGGATCCGATGAATTGTGAGTTTATGTTCAGATTATTCATGAAAAGTATTTGAGTCAAATTTGATCACTATGAATCTTATTTGCATGATCATCATAGCTTCGTAATGCTCACCGATCTATTGATATAGTTTGGCTAACTAGATTGATATTTCTTCAGTAGGAGTGGTGTGTTGTAGTAGGTTCAACCTAGTGAGTTTCTATATCCCAGTGGCAGAAGGGGACAAGTTGCGTCTTTGTGTTGATACTACTAAGGATAAAATGATGGGGTTTATTCATATTGATTTAGTTTACTTTGTCTACATCATGTCATTGTTCTCCAAGCATTACTCTGTTTTACTTAATACTCTAGATGCATGGTGGATAGCGGTTGATGGGTGGAGTAATAGTAATAGGTGCAGGCAGGATTCGACCTATTTGCTTATGGACGTGAAGCCTAAATACACATGATCATTGTCGTGAATATTGCATAACTATTCGCTTTTCTATCAATTGCCCAACAGTAATTTGTTTACCCACCGTATGCTTTGCTAATGAGAGATGTCACTAGAGAATCTATGGGCCCCGGGTCTATTCACTTATATATTCACAAACTCTATCATTACCTTGTTGTTATTTATTAGCTTTTATTTTATTTTGCACTTTACTATTATCTACAATTATCTGCACAACTCACTTCCTTGCAAATAACGAGATCAAGGGGATTTACAACCCTCTTGCCGGTGTTGGGTGCAAGTTGTTTGTTCTTTTGTGTGCACCCGCTGAACACGGTTGAGGATTGGTATTCCTATTGGTTTGGTAAACCTTGGTTTCATTACTAAGGGAAATACTTACCCACTTTGTGCTGCGATTACCCATTAACGGAAAACTCAACGCAGATCACGAGTATCAATGACTCATAGAAATTCATCATATAGCACCAAGAACACCTCGTAGCAATTCATCATATTGCAGTAGTGGCAGCAGGAGTTCATAGCAATTCATCATATACGAGACCAAAATGAAAATTTGGCAAAAAAATCAGATTAGATCCTCGCCCCGTTGAATGATCTTATCCCGCAATAGCACCTCCGGGGCATGGCCTAGGAGGAGATTAAGGGGAACAAGGGGCCTTCTGTCACGGTGAGGCATTGGCCGGAGTTGGATGGCGACTGCTACTTGTGTTCTGTATTGGGTTTACCGCGAATAGGAGTGGGTGATACAACACAGTTTAGATAAGTATTTTCCTCGGTGAGAACCAAGGTTATCGAACCAATAGGAACAACACGCAACCCCCATCTTCAGCGGCTATACACAAAGAAGCAAACACTTGCACCCAACACGGGCAAGAGGGTTGCCTATCCGCTTGGACTCCTTATTTGCAAGCAAATGAAGTGTGTAGATGCTACTTGATAATTGTAAATTGAAAAATAAAATAAAAGATAAATAATTGCAGCAAGGCAATGAAAGCTTTTGTAAATATATAAGTGGATAGACCCGGGGGCGTAGTTTGCCCTAGTGGCATCTCTCATGTAGTAGGCATACGATGGGTAAACAAATTACTGTTGGGAAATTAATAGAAAAGTCCATAGTTATGCAATATTTATTCACGGAAATGATCATGTATATATAGGCATCACGTCCATAAGAAAATAGGCCAACTCCTGCCTACACCTATTACTCTTACTCCACGTTGAGAGCGCTTCTATGCTTGCCTCTCTAAGCATTAAGTTCATGACAAACAGAGTAATGCCTGGAGAACGATGACATGATCTAGACAGAGAGAATTCAACCAATATGAATTAACCCCATTGTTTTATCCTTAGTGGCAACAATACGAAGACATGTCTTATCCCTTTCTATCACTCAGATGTAGAGCACCACCAGATTGAACCTACTGTAACCCATCCCTCTCACTTAAGAAATATGAATCTAGTTGGCCAATCTATTTCAATAGATCAGAGAGATTTACGAAGCTACAATAATCATGCAAATAATAATCATAATAAAATTGAGAGAAGACTCAAATCTTTTTCATGAATAATCTGAACATAAACCCACAATTCATCGGATCCCAACAAGCGCACCGCACAAGGTGATTACATTGAAGAGATCACCGTGAAGATGCGGTGAACTTTGTATTGAAAATCAGGAGAGAGAGAGATAACCATCTAGGTACTAACTACCGACCCATAGGTTTGTAGTGAACTACTCACACATCGCCATGGGAGCAACAAGGTTGATGTAGAGGCCCTCCGTGATCAATCCCCCCTTCGACAGGGCACCGAAACAGGGCTCCGGATGGGCACATGGCGGAACAGAGACTTGCGGTGGCGAAAAAAGTGTTTCTGGTTCCTCTCTAGGTTTTTTGGGAAATATTAGAATTTATAGGCCAGAGAGGTGTGTCGGGAGGCGCCAGGGGGAGCCACCACACAACAGGGCGCGGCCACCCCCTGGGTGCACCCTGATGCTTGGTTCCTCTCTCGTGCGACCTCCGGTCTCCCCCGGAAGCTTCAAAGTCTGATTTTGGTCCCAAAAAACATTAAAATGTTCCGTGGCAATTGGACTTTGTTTGGTACCGTAAACCTGAAAAGCCAAAAACATGCAGAAAACAACAAATGGCACTAGGCACTGGGTTAATAGGTTAGTGCTCAAAAATAATATGAATTGATGAATAAATGTCTAATAAGTATACTATAATGATAATATTATAGCATGGAACATTAAAAAAGTATAGATACGTTAGAGACGTATCAGCACCCCCAAGCTTAATTCTTGCTTGTCCTCGAGTAGGTAAATGATAAAAGCAGAATTTTTGATGTGACATGATACCCAACATGTAATCTATTGCACGTATGATCATTGAGAAACAATGAATCAATAAACATAAACATTGTGGTATTCATAAACATAAGTAACATAATCATCAAGTTTCAAAATATACGATCCTTAAAGAATGTTCACCCCTACTCATTTTATCATATTCCTATGGCATGGCTCCTTATTCACCACATAAATACGAATTTCAAGCACCACGGTGCTAAGTCAGGCAATTGGATCATACTTTTTAACTCACTTCAGGTTTTTATTACCCACGTAATATATGAGCGTGAACCACGGATATAGCATAAAGGTGGAATAGAATATGGTGGTAGGTTTAAAAGTGTTCAAAGTGGAGAAGAAAGTCTCGCATCAACTAGGCGTATCAATGGGCTGTGGAGATGCCCATCAATAGATATCAATGCGAGCAGTAGGACTGCCATGCAACATATGCACTAGAGCTATAAGTGTATGAAATCTCAACTGAAGCTAAGTGGGTGTGCATCCAACTTGCTTGATCATGAAGACCTTGGGCATTTGAGGAAGCCCATCATCGGAATATACAAGCCAAGTTTTATAATGAAAAATCCCCCTAGCATATGAAAGTGACAAAACAAGAGACTCTATATATGAAGAACATAGTGCCACTTTGAGGCACAAGTGTGGGAAAAGAGGTAGTAGCACTGTCACTTATCTCTTTTCACTCATTTATATTTTTTTCTTTCACATTTTTTCCTTTTTTTTGTCTTTCCCCTTTTTTCTTTCTTTTATTTTTCGTCCAGAGTCTCATCCCGACTTGTGGGGCAACAATGTCTCCATCATCCTTTCCTCACTGAGATAATGCCCAAATAATGCCGATCATCACACTTATATTTACTTACAACTCAACATGAAAAATTATAGTATGACTCTATATGAATGCCTCTGGCAGTGTGCCAGAATGTGCAATGATCAAGCATAACATGTATAAGAAATGATGAACAGTGGCTTTGCCACAAATACTATGTCAGCTTATATGATCACGCAAAGCAATATGACAATGAAAGTACTGGTCATATGATGTAACAGTGGAAGTTGCATGGAAATACATCTCGGAATGGCTATGGAAATGCCATAATAGGTAGGTATGGTGGCTTTTTTGAGGAAGATATAATGTGGCTTATGTGCAATAGGGTGTATCATGTCACATGGTTTGGATGCACCGGCGAAGGTTGCACCAATCCTAGAGGTGAGAATGGACAAGGCATGGTACCGAAGAGGCTAGCAAATATGAGGTGGTGAGAGTGCGTACATCCATGGATTCACATTAGTCATAAAGAACTCACATACTTATTGCAATATTTTATTAGTAGTCTCGAATCAAAGTACTACTCGCATGCCCCTAAGGAGGAGGTTGGGAGAAGTTAACCACCGCGCGCCTCCGAGTTAAACAACACTAGGATTTCAACGAGGAATAAGAATGCTCACACATCATCACCATGACATAAAAATATTTAGATGAACAACAATTAAAACCCCTCTAATTTATGATTTCTTACTAGTCAATGATCATGCACTCATGCCCACATCAATGTCATTAACCCATAATTTCTCTTTTATGTGCTAAATATGGTTTTGATTATGCACTCATTGAATACCTATTATTTTTGGACTAGTCTTATAACCCAAGAAAATTACGGTCACTATTTATTAACTCTCAAAAAAATATAAGTGAAGAACTAGAGTGAAATTATTTCTTTAAAATCTATACACCACCGTGCTCTAAAAGATATAAGTGAAGTACTAGAGCAATGATAAGCTCAAAACATATAAGTGAAGCACAAAAAGTATTCTATTAAATCATGGTGATCTTGTGTCTCTATCAAGTGGATGTGTCCAGAAAACAATTATTGTGGAAAACTAAAGCAAAAGCAAATTACAGTAAACAATGGTCCAAGCAAAACTCATATCACGTGATGAATAAACATAAAGCTCCAGGTGACATACCGATGGATTGAGACAACAAAGGGGATGCCTTCCAGCGCATCCCCAACTTAGACACTTGAGTCTTCCTAGAATATTACCTTGGGGTGCCTTGGGCGTCCCCAAGCTTAGGCTCTTGCCGCTCCTTATTTCTTCATCCATCGTGATAGCACCTAAGACTTGAAAACTTCAGGACATAAAACTCAAGAGAAACCTTCGTGAGATCTGTTAGTATAGTAAACATATCAAATACTTTAGGTACTATTATAAATTGATTCTTATTTTATTATTTCATAAAGTAATGTATTCTAACTTATCCATGGCTTATACCCCCCTCCCCGATACAACCCAAATTGATGTTATGCTATGAGATACATTCGTCATAAGTTAATAGTTAATAACACAGAGAAGTTAATATTTGAATAATTCCTTAGACCATGAGAGTATCGAGTTTCTTCATGCTTGCTTCATCGACTTTGGGGTTCGTTAAATGTCATTCGTAAATGGGTGGCTATTACTGCGGCTTACGGGTTCATGGAAAAGTATGTCAAGTAACTTGATAGCTCAAGATTGGGATTTGCTCCTCCAACGATGGAGAGATATCTCTGGGCCCTCTCGGTGTTACGACATCCATCATCGTCTGGCCAGACCCTTTGTGATTTGATCACGGGGATGCCGGAACACGGGAACGAGAAAAGAGAACAATACCGCTAACGAGGTAACTGGCATAGTGGACAAGTTGTTGATCCACGGGGATGCCAACATGTCTCACCTCGGGTATTTTTAACATATCGCGAAGCAACAGGAATAGCACACGACAACTGCAGGTTCACTCGAATATTCATTCGTGTGGGTATAGGGGTCAATATGGGTGTCCATGGCTCCAATGTTGATCATTGATCGGAAGGGGTTCCGGGTCATGTCTATGCTTCACCGAACCTATAGGGTCACACGCTTAAGGGTCATCTATCTGCTGAATACTAGACAGGGAGTCTGAGAGAAAATCACCGAAAAATTTTCGGACACCGGAAAAGTTTCGGACAGCGGAAAAGTTCCGCAGAGAGAACACCGGAACAGTTTCGGTGAAACTGAAAAGTTGTTTTAGGGGATACCATTAAGTCAAATTGGTTTCAGCACATGCCTGATAATTCTTGGAGGGTGCGAGAATCATTCTGGAAACTTTTGGGAATTTTTCGGAAGAAAAACCGGAAATGTTCCGGAGCTGCCGGAACCGCTTCAGATGCTTTTCGCAAATGAAAATCACTAATCCGGAATTTTTCCGGATCGCATTGAAATTATTTTAGTGGGGTACTGGAAATGTTCTAAGCCCACATAAATATTTTCAGCTCGACCGGACGCTGAAAAATGTCGTCGTGAATAGTGAAAGTGCTTTTTGGGAGAAAATATCTCGTGAATAGTGGAACACTATTATGAATAGTGGGAAACAGTATTGGGAGGAAATATCTCATGACTAGTGAAAACACTATTACGAAATAGTGGAAACACTATTGTGAATAGTGGGAAACACTATTTATGAATAGTGAATCACTATTATGAATAGTGGAAATATTTGAGGGCGTTTTGGTATTTTTACCATAGTCTCTCACCCTATAAATAGGGGTGAGGAGGCAGCCCAAAAACTCACTCAAACTGTCTCACACAAGCCATGCATGATCTGGCATTCTCTCTCCCTCCCAGCAAAATAGTTTCGTAGAGCCGAAAGGCTGTCTGAGTTTCGGTGGGAACTATTTCTGGACAGCGAAGCCCTGCCGGATAGATGACACCGTATGTGTGCAACTCTATAGAGAGATCGTAGTTTCGGTCTTAGTTCGAGAGTGCCTCCTGAAGGGCTGTCCGTGTGACCGTCCGAGTTTTTGAGGTCCTCTCGAAGGGCTGTCCGAGTGACAGTCTGAGTTTCGGAGGTCCTCCCGAAGGGTTGTCCGCGACACCGTCCAGGGGACTGTCCGACCGCCTCCCGGAGGGCTGTCCAGGGGGCAGATGAGGGTATACATCCTCGCGGATGGGAGGTTGTAAATCCTAGCTGCGGGGATCTGCACCGCTGATCGTCATCGACTCTACTTCCGTTGCGCTATGAGTCGGTAACGAAATAGATCAAACCTTGTATGCAGTCTCCATAGTGGTCCTGGCCTGGTGCGTAGGTTGGATTTTTTTTGTTTTCTGCTGCGTTAACCTGCAGTGGCATCAAGAGCCGTGCTATGCGTAGATGTAGGTTGCGATCTAGAATACATAGAGATGTATGGGTGTTGCACAATATAATTAGGTAGTAGATGAGATCTATTACTGAAAATTATTTGTGCGGGTAGCAGATGAAATCTGTAACCCGATGTTCTTGTTGCTTCCCTGGAATTTGCGTAGTCCTGATCTTAACAGCATGGTGGAATCTCACAAATTTCTGGCAATCCGCGATCCTTTCATTGTGCTCCTGAGTATGCTGATTGACAGATCAATGAAGTGCTAACAGTTCTTTGGGTTCCAGCATAGTTGAGAAAGATGGATGTTTCGCAGACAAAAGGGCAATGCAGATGCGATCTGCACGAGGGTCACACGTATGACGAAGTTTAGTATGCGGCTCGAGATTTTATTATCTCGTGTTTCATACACCCTGGAAAGTTAATCTAGCAACTTGAATTATCATACTTGATGATGGACGTTGGTAGCTTCGGTTTGTTTCGAAACCTTAGAAGCCACATAAAAAAAGTTTTTGCATGGACCGATTAGAGGCGTCTAACTTGGTTTTGCAGGATGGTTTGCATGTGCATGTGATGTGATGTGGTATAGTAGTATTCATAATAATTTGATTATGTATGAGATGACTATATGATGTAAATTGATTAACATGACCTGCGTGTCATGATTCGGCATGATGGCTGGAGTCATATGACTGCACTTTAATAACCTGCGTGTCAACCTTATGTAATGCACTTATTTTATTAGCTATAGAGATAGCAATATTATCTGGTGCATCAACAAGGTGGTGGCAATCTTCATGAAGGTGAACTCCGACGCGAATGCCGAAGACAAAGAAATACTTGACTTCTCCGTCAGAAGGGGCTATACCATATCATGCTATTATGAATTGCCTGAGATGTTTATCCCTCTTGATGCATCCTTCTTGATTGCGTGGTATTCGCTTTTTATTAGGGTGATCTCTCACAAAATATAAAGTAGTTAGTGTTCTCCCAAGTGTAGCACCGTCACGACACCTATCTCTTCTGGGTATCACATGGTTACATGGGTACGAACGATTAGAGAAGTGTGAGGCGGGTGAGTTGAGACCTCGCAGCAAGATCACTTGGTTGTCTTGACGTTCATGCATGAAAGTCATGAGCTCGGAACACACGCATCTAAAGATGAACAAGAGTCACATAGAGATGTGATTGGCAAGTTGTCCTACCAACTGAAATTCTCGTCACTTGAGATGGTTACATCCTTGACGTTGAATTGAAAGTTGGGTCTTGCATCACTCACAATCAATTATGAGAGATATTGATTTGAGTGGGAGCGCACTGTAGAATTAACTTGTTTAATTCTCAATGCAATTAATTTTGAACACTGTCTAAGTGATTTGCATAATAGTTGTAGAATAATGGCTCGCGTTTCCACCTTCCCTATTAAAATCGAATAACAGTTAAATATCTGGTTAAAACTTTACGGTTGGTAACGTAATGTGAGGATTGTCCTCAAGAGTGCCAAGAAGGACTTTGTCCTATCGCATGCTTTTGGTATTCTCCCGCTAATGCTATGGATCATATGACTCTCGTCCTTCGATCCAAAAGCTAGAATTCCTTTTCAGTCAAAGTGCAATATGTTTGCTTCCATGAGACCGGAACTTCAAAAGTTTGGATAGTTATGTGATATTCATGGAATCTGAAAATCATTTTCGGAGACAGACAAAAGCTAAAAGATATGAGATATCCAAAGCAATGTTTGTTTGCAAACTATTAGTAAAGGAGTTTACTATGCATTAGACTGATAAGAGAGGGATCCAGGAGAACGCCTGTCATATGATGAAAGGTGAATAAAACAACAACTTAAAGAGAAAGGAAGTGTCTGAAGGGTGTTAGTAAGACTTTCACGCCTAGGAAGTCCGGGGCTAACGCCACTCTTAAGTTGGGTGCTTCTTCTGAGAGTAGGAGAAATACTGAAAAGTTAAACTATTAGAAGTATAATGGCAAAAGGAAAGAAGACTGGAATATCCAGCTCATGTATGAATGTCATACAAGTTTTTGATGTATAGAAGGATGGTCAAAGATATAGTTCTTGGGAATTATGGTTAAACATGTTAATCACTAATTCTTGGGTATTGTGAGTTGGTCACAAAGATACCCGCCCGATTGCATTCTGTTGCAACTCGATGTAAGAATTACTATGGCCTGAAAGACTAGCCAGGGATGAGGTTTAGATACACGCAGGGAACATAGTAAAAGTTACTATGCCTTCCATCGGTGTATTCCCTATGTATTAATTTTCATAATTCATTTTAGAGTTTCACACTCTAGCCCTTTGCATAAGGAATCTTGCAAGAAGGTTGTTCATAAGAGAACTTTTCATGTTCGGTGTTATGAATAACATAAGGGCCATACCTTCATTATGAATGAGACGTATGTTATGAATATTGATAATAATACATTACCTCTGGGTTTACTTTTATAATTCATTTTAGAGTTTCATACACTCTAGCCCATTGCACAATGTTTGTTGCAAAAGAGTTGTTCATAAAAACAACAATTGTTGTTCAGTATTATGAATAACATGAAGGGCCATGCTTCCATCCTAGATGGGATGTATGTTATGAATATTGATGGAAATATGATACATCCATAACACTAACGCTAAATGTCGCAAGACTAAAAGAATACCACATATGTGTGGCACTGCATTTGGTCACATTGGAGAAACCCGCATGGAAAATTCCATTATGATGGATTTTGAAGCCGTCTGATTTTGAATCATCTGACACTTGCAACTTTCGTCCAAAAGGTGAACTAACTAAAATACCGTTCACAGGTCATAAGGAACGAGCAAATAGCTTATTGGTGATCATACATTTGATGTATGTAGTCCGATAAATGTTGTTGCAAACAGTGGATTTGTCTACCTTCAAAAATGACTCAAGTAGATATATGGATATTTACTTGATGAGACGTAAGTATGGATCTTTTGAAATCATTCGAAAGGTTTTCAAAAATGAAGTAGAAGTTATTGTACCAAGAAAATTATGTTTCTGCAATTTGATTGCGGAAAGGAATATTTGAGTTACAAGTTTAGCGAATGTCTGATGAGTTGTGAAAAGTGTTTCATAGCTTGCACCTCCCGGAACACCACTGCAAGTGGAAAGTCCGTGAAGATGTAATCGAACCATTTATGACATGGTAAGATGAAAGATGACATAAATAGATTTGCCATTATCCCTTTTATAGAGTGATTCTTTAGAGACTGCGGCTTTTACACTGAAAAGAGATCCATCAGGTCTATTGAAATGACGCCATGGTATGGTACGCCCAACCATGTTATATCTTTTCTTAAACATTTGGAATATGTGGCTTGTGTAAAAGGTTACAAACCTTTTCCAAATCAGACAAGTGCTACTTTGTATGGTTATCCCAAGTCATTGGGTATTCCCCCACCACTATATCGAGGCAAAGGGTTTTGCCACAAAACGGTATGCTTTTAAAGAGAATAGTTCTTCCAAAAGGTGAGTGGGAGGACAGTGCAACTCGACGAGATAACCAGTATCTTCGTCATCAGTTCAATGGAAAGAAACCCTGGAAGTGATTCCATTGTTTCCTACTACGACTGATACTGAAGTTTCTACAATAAGATGTATGGACTTCGGTCGAACGTGCAGCTGAACCACGTAGGCAAAGCTCGTGCAAACCTGTCAGGTGCGTAAACGAGATATTGTTGTTAGACAACAGTATACCTACAACACACAAGGAAGCGTTGATGGGCCCTGACTCCGGGACTGGCTAAATGCCAATACAATCCGAGATAGTTTCCATATAAGTGATTCAAGATTAAAACCTTGACACACCTTTCAGAGGACTTAGAGTCTAACGAATATTTATGGAACTAAAAACTGATACGGATAAAAATGTTTTATCCATAAAGCTCGACTTGTTGAAGTAACAAGTTCAAGGAGTTGACTACGATGAGGTTGTTTCACCGTAGCGATGCTTAAGGTCGGTTCGGGTTGAACTAGCAATTAATACATATATCAATAATGAGATATGAAACATGGATGACAAAAGGATTTCCATCTGATGGAAATGAAACCTAGGACTTGTATGTGATACAGTCCAAAGTAATTTGTCGATCCAGAGGATGCTAGTAAGTATGCAAACTTCAGAGTTCCAGCGATGGACAGAAGAGAGCAAAGTGGAGTTGGAATCTTCATTTTTGATGGAATGGTCAAAGGGGTTTGACTTCATCAAATGGGTATCAAAGATGCTTGTGATTCAAGAAAGTAAGTGAGAGCATAATAATATTTCTAAAAACCTTGTGTACTTGACACATTGTTAATTGGAAATAAATTTCATGACATGAATTAGGACTTCATTTGAAAATAGTTTTTCGATGAAGTGCTTGGGCTAAATAGGCTCAATATTAGGAATGATGATCTATGGAGATAGATTTACCTAATAGGGCTAAGCAATGAATACATATTGACAAGATGCTAAAACCTTTTAGCATTTAAAATGCCAAGGAGTGATTCTTGCCGAAGTCACATGGAAAGAGTTTTTGCAAGACTCAGTGTCCCAAAACACTGATGAGTGAAATACATGATGGAGATTCCACACACTCTTGTGTTTGATTAATCATGTATTCCATGGTATGTAAAACAACCAGATATGTCCGATACTGCAAAGTTGTTGCGAGTATGGATGCCAAAATGATCAAAGTATTGATCATGGGACAACAGTGAAAGATGTCATTAAGTACTAGAGTAGTGCTGATGAAGTGCACGTATGTTTTCTCGCAAGCAGAGATTATGAAGTGCTCGTTGTCAGTAATTACATCGATACAGTCTCAATAAATGCTCCATGCGATTTTCGATTTAAGTTAAGAGTTTTGTGTAATACACAATATGATGGCACGGTAGTTGGAAATTGTTCCAAACAAGATACTCTGGTGAATTCTATAACAGAGGCTAAGTATGTTGATGCTTTGGAAGCGACAAAGAAGTTGTTGAATCATATAGTTCATTCATGAACTTAGTATGGTTCCAAGATGGCTTTGGTCTATGAGACACTATTGCAGATAGTTGCTCCATAGCTTAGTCTGAGGAATTAGGTTTCGACCAATGATTCACACATATGCAAAGCCAAGTTCACACAAAATACGAATTTTGTGATACGTGAAAACGTGAGGATATGCAAAGTTACACATGGAGCTGAAGTTGTCAGATCCGTTGGACATTAGGCTATACCACAAGCGAAGCATATTTTACACCAGTATGCCATAGGTGTAAAGTGCATTAGCATTGACTAGATTATTGACTCTAGTGCAAGTGGGAGTCTGTAGGAGATATGCCCTAGAGGCAATAATAAATGTTATTGATTATCTCCCTGTTCATAATTAGGTTTATGTTCCATGCTATAACCGCTATGGTTCTCGAGTCTACAATAACCACGAGGCTTGAAGGAAGACTCATATGCACGTATGGAATAATAAACGGTAAATTGGATTCCTAGTCTGGCCTCTAAGACTGGCTCAAGTATTGCATGATGATCCTGTTTTCCTGATCATGGGCATGGCTATGCCGACAATTTTAAGGGCACAATGTTAGAAGAACATTTGTGTTGAATCGACCCAAATTGATGTTATGCTATGAGATACATTCATCATAAGTTAATGGTTAATAACACAAAGAAGTTAATATTTGCATAATTCCTTAGACCATGAGAGTATCGAGTTTATTCATGCTTGCTTCATGAACTTTGGGGTTTGTTAAATGTCATCCGTAAATGGGTGGCTATTACGGCGGCTTACGGGTTCATGGAAAAGTATGTCAAGTAACTTGATAGCTCAAGATTGGGATTTGCTCCTCCGACGATGGAGAGATACCTTTGGGCCCTCTCGGTGTTACGACATCCATCATCGTCTGGCCATACCCTTTGTGATTTGATCACGGGGATGCCGAAACACGGGAACGACAAAAGAGAACAATACCGCTAATGAGGTAACTGGCATAGTGGACAAGTTGTTGATCCACGAGGATGCCAACATGTCTCACCTCGGGTATTTGTAACATATCGTGAAGCAACAGGAATAGCACACGAAAACTGGAGGTTCACTCGAATATTCATTCATGTGGGTATAGGGGTCAATATGGGTGTCCACGGCTCCAATGTTGATCATTGATCGGAAGGGGTTCCGGGTCATGTCTATGCTTCACCGAACCTATAGGGTCACACGCTTAAGGGTCATCTATCTGCTGAATACTAGACAGGGAGTCTGAGAGAAAATCACCGAAAAAGTTTCGGACAGCGGAAAAGTTCCGCAGAGAGAACACCGGAATAGTTTCGGTGAAACTGAAAAGTTGTTTCAGGGGATACCATTAAGTCAAATTGGTTTCGGCACATGCCTAATAATTCTTGGAGGGTGCCAGAATCATTCTGGAAACTTTTGGGAATTTTCCGGAAGAACAAACGGAAATGTTCCAGAGCTGCCGGAACCGCTTCAGATGCTTTTCACACATGAAAATCACTAATCCGGAATTGTTCCGAATCGCATTGAAAATTATTTTAGTGGGGTACTGGAAATGTTCTAAGGCCACATAAATATTTTCAGCTCGACCGGACGCTGAAAAATGTCGTCGTGAATAGTGAAAGTGCTTTTTGGGAGAAAATATCTCGAGAATAGTGGAAACACTATTATGAATAGTGGGAAACACTATTGCGAGGAAATATCTCATGACTAGTGAAAACACTATTACGAAATAGTGGAAAACACTATTGTGAATAGTGTGAAACACTATATATGAATAGTGGAATCACTATTATGAATATTGAAAATATCTGAGGGTATTTTGGTATTTTTACCATAGTCTCTCACCCTATAAATAGGGGTGAGGAGGCAGCCCCAAAACTCACTCAAACTCTCTCACACAAGCCATGCATGATCTGGCATTCTCTCTCCCTCCCAGTGAAATAGTTTCGTAGAGCCGAAAGGCTGTGTGGGTTCCGATGGGAACTAGTTCTGGACGGTGAAGCCCTGCCGGATAGATGACACCGTATGTGTGCAACTCTGTAGAGAGATCGTAGTTTCGGTCTTAGTTCAAGAGTGCCTCCTGAAGGGCTGTCCGTGTGACCGTCCGAGTTTTGGAGGTCCTCCTGAAGGGCTGTCCGAGTGACAGTCCGAGTTTCGGAGGTCCTCCCGAAGGCCTGTCCGCGACACCGTCCGGGGGACTGCCCGACCGCCTCCCGGAGGGCTGTCCGCGGGGCAGATGAGGGTATACATCCTCGCGGTTGGGAGGTTGTAAATCCTAGCTGCGGGGATCTGCACCGCCGATCGTCATCGACTCTACTTCCGCTGCGCCATGAGTCGGTAACGAAATAGATCAAACCTTGTATGCAGTCTCCGTAGTGGTCCTGGGCTAGTGCGTAGGTCGGAATTTTTTTGTTTTCTGGTGCGTTAACCTACACTTTAGGCCTCCTTCTATACTCACACATGTGTTCTTTTGCTTGTTTGTATCAGCTAGACATATTATAAATGCTTGAATTAATTACTTATTGTTCATTACCTAACCGAGCATGTCAATGATTTAAACACTACTAGTTGAAGTGGGGGCTTTCATTCGTGTGGGTATAGGGGTCAATATGGGTGTCCATGGCTCCAATGTTGATCATTGATCGGAAGGGGTTCCGGGTCATGTCTATGCTTCACCGAACCTATAGGGTCACACGCTTAAGGGTCATCTATCTGCTGAATACTAGACATGGAGTCTGAGAGAAAATCACCGAAAAATTTTCGGACACCGGAAAAGTTTCGGACAGCGGAAAAGTTCCGCAGAGAGAACACCGGGACAGTTTCGGTGAAACTGAAAAGTTGTTTTAGGGGATACCATTAAGTCAAATTGGTTTCAGCACATGCCTGATAATTCTTGGAGGGTGCGAGAATCATTCTGGAAACTTTTGGGAATTTTTCGGAAGAAAAACCGGAAATGTTCCGGAGCTGCCGGAACCGCTTCAGATGCTTTTCGCAAATGAAAATCACTAATCCGGAATTTTTCCGGATCGCATTGAAAATTATTTTAGTGGGGTACTGGAAATGTTCTAAGCCCACATAAATATTTTCAGCTCGACCGGACGCTGAAAAATGTCGTCGTGAATAGTGAAAGTGCTTTTTGAGAGAAAATATCTCGTGAATAGTGGAACACTATTATGAATAGTGGGAAACACTATTGGGAGGAAATATCTCATGACTAGTGAAAACACTATTACGAAATAGTGGAAACACTATTGTGAATAGTGGGAAACACTACTTATGAATAGTGGAATCACTATTATGAATAGTGGAAATATCTGAGGGCGTTTTGGTATTTTTACCATAGTCTCTCACCCTATAAATAGGGGTGAGGAGGCAGCCCAAAAACTCACTCAAACTGTCTCACACAAGCCATGCATGATCTGGCATTCTCTCTCCCTCCCAGCAAAATAGTTTCGTAGAGCCGAAAGGCTGTCTGAGTTTCGGTGGGAACTATTTCTGGACAGCGAAGCCCTGCCGGATAGATGACACCGTATGTGTGCAACTCTATAGAGAGATCGTAGTTTCGGTCTTAGTTCGAGAGTGCCTCCTGAAGGGCTGTCCGTGTGACCGTCCGAGTTTTTGAGGTCCTCTCGAAGGGCTGTCCGAGTGACAGTCTGAGTTTCGGAGGTCCTCCCGAAGGGTTGTCCGCGACACCGTCCAGGGGACTGTCCGACCGCCTCCCGGAGGGCTGTCCAGGGGGCAGATGAGGGTATACATCCTCGCGGATGGGAGGTTGTAAATCCTAGCTGCGGGGATCTGCACCGCTGATCGTCATCGACTCTACTTCCGTTGTGCTATGAGTCGGTAACGAAATAGATCAAACCTTGTATGCAGTTTCCATAGTGGTCCTGGCCTGGTGCGTAGGTTGGATTTTTTTTGTTTTCTGCTGCGTTAACCTGCAGTGGCATCAAGAGCCGTGCTATGCGTAGATGCAGGTTGCGATCTAGAATACATAGAGATGTATGGGTGTTGCACAATATAATTAGGTAGTAGATGAGATCTATTACTGAAAATTATTTGTGCGGGTAGCAGATGAAATCTGTAACCCGATGTTCTTGTTGCTTCCCTGGAATTTGCGTAGTCCTGATCTTAACAGCATGGTGGAATCTCACAAATTTCTGGCAATCCGCGATCCTTTCATTGTGCTCCTGAGTATGCTGATTGACAGATCAATGAAGTGCTAACAGTTCTTTGGGTTCCAGCATAGTTGAGAAAGATGGATGTTTCGCAGACAAAAGGGCAATGCAGATGCGATCTGCACGAGGGTCACACGTATGACGAAGTTTAGTATGCAGCTCGAGATTTTATTATCTCGTGTTTCATACACCCTGGAAAGTTAATCTAGCAACTTGAATTATCATACTTGATGATGGACGTTGGTAGCTTCGGTTTGTTTCGAAACCTTAGAAGCCACATAAAACAAGTTTTTGCATGGACCGATTAGAGGCGTCTAACTTGGTTTTGCAGGATGGTTTGCATGTGCATGTGATGTGATGTGGTATAGTAGTATTCATAATAATTTGATTATGTATGAGATGACTATATGATGTAAATTGATTAACATGACCTGCGTGTCATGTTCGGCATGATGGCTGGAGTCATATGACTCCACTTTAATAACCTGCGTGTCAACCTTATGTAATGCACTTATTTTATTAGCTATAGAGATAGCAATATTATCTGGTGCATCAACAAGGTGGTGGCAATCTTCATGAAGGTGAACTCCGACGCGAATGCCGAAGACAAAGAAATACTTGACTTCTCCGTCAGAAGGGGCTATACCATATCATGCTATTATGAATTACCTGAGATGTTTGTCCCTCTTGATGCATCCTTCTTGATTGCGTGGTAGTCGCTTTTTATTAGGGTGATCTCTCACAAAATATAAAGTAGTTAGTGTTCTCCCAAGTGTAGCACCGTCACGACACCTATCTCTTCTGGGTATCACATGGTTACATGGGTACGAACGATTAGAGAAGTGTGAGGCGGGTGAGTTGAGACCTCGCAGCAAGATCACTTGGTTGTCTTGACGTTCAGGCATGAAAGTCATGAGCTCGGAACACACGCATCTAAAGATGAACAAGAGTCACATAGAGATGTGATTGGCAAGTTGTCCTACCAACTGAAATTCTCGTCACTTGAGATGGTTACATCCTTGACGTTGAATTGAAAGTTGGGTCTTGCATCACTCACAATCAATTATGAGAGATATTGATTTGAGTGGGAGCGCACTGTAGAATTAACTTGTTTAATTCTCAATGCAATTAATTTTGAACACTGTCTAAGTGATTTGCATAATAGTTGTAGAATAATGGCTCGCGTTTCCACCTTCCCTATTAAAATCGAATAACAGTTAAATATCTGGTTAAAACTTTACGGTTGGTAACGTAATGTGAGGATTGTCCTCAAGAGTGCCAAGAAGGACTTTGTCCTATCGCATGCTTTTGGTATTCTCCCGCTAATGCTATGGATCATATGACTCTCGTCCTTCGATCCAAAAGCTAGAATTCCTTTTCAGTCAAAGTGCAATATGTTTGCTTCCATGAGACCGGAACTTCAAAAGTTTGGATAGTTATGTGATATTCATGGAATCTGAAAATCATTTTCGGAGACAGACAAAAGCTAAAAGATATGAGATATCCAAAGCAATGTTTGTTTGCAAACTATTAGTAAAGGAGTTTACTATGCATTAGACTGATAAGAGAGGGATCCAGGAGAACGCCTGTCATATGATGAAAGGTGAATAAAACAACAACTTAAAGAGAAAGGAAGTGTCTGAAGGGTGTTAGTAAGACTTTCACGCCTAGGAAGTCCGGGGCTAACGCCACTCTTAAGTTGGGTGCTTCTTCTGAGAGTAGGAGAAATACTGAAAAGTTAAACTATTAGAAGTATAATGGCAAAAGGAAAGAAGACTGGAATATCCAGCTCATGTATGAATGTCATACAAGTTTTTGATGTATAGAAGGATGGTCAAAGATATAGTTCTTGGGAATTATGGTTAAACATGTTAATCACTAATTCTTGGGTATTGTGAGTTGGTCACAAAGATACCCGCCCGATTGCATTCTGTTGCAACTCGATGTAAGAATTACTATGGCCTGAAAGACTAGCCAGGGATGAGGTTTAGATACACGCAGGGAACATAGTAAAAGTTACTATGCCTTCCATCGGTGTATTCCCTATGTATTAATTTTCATAATTCATTTTAGAGTTTCACACTCTAGCCCTTTGCATAAGGAATCTTGCAAGAAGGTTGTTCATAAGAGAACTTTTCATGTTCGGTGTTATGAATAACATAAGGGCCATACCTTCATTATGAATGAGACGTATGTTATGAATATTGATAATAATACATTACCTCTGGGTTTACTTTTATAATTCATTTTAGAGTTTCATACACTCTAGCCCATTGCACAATGTTTGTTGCAAAAGAGTTGTTCATAAAAACAACAATTGTTGTTCAGTATTATGAATAACATGAAGGGCCATGCTTCCATCCTAGATGGGATGTATGTTATGAATATTGATGGAAATATGATACATCCATAACACTAACGCTAAATGTCGCAAGACTAAAAGAATACCACATATGTGTGGCACTGCATTTGGTCACATTGGAGAAACCCGCATGGAAAATTCCATTATGATGGATTTTGAAGCCGTCTGATTTTGAATCATCTGACACTTGCAACTTTCGTCCAAAAGGTGAACTAACTAAAATACCGTTCACAGGTCATAAGGAACGAGCAAATAGCTTATTGGTGATCATACATTTGATGTATGTAGTCCGATAAATGTTGTTGCAAACAGTGGATTTGTCTACCTTCAAAAATGACTCAAGTAGATATATGGATATTTACTTGATGAGACGTAAGTATGGATCTTTTGAAATCATTCGAAAGGTTTTCAAAAATGAAGTAGAAGTTATTGTACCAAGAAAATTATGTTTCTGCAATTTGATTGCGGAAAGGAATATTTGAGTTACAAGTTTAGCGAATGTCTGATGAGTTGTGAAAAGTGTTTCATAGCTTGCACCTCCCGGAACACCACTGCAAGTGGAAAGTCCGTGAAGATGTAATCGAACCATTTATGACATGGTAAGATGAAAGATGACATAAATAGATTTGCCATTATCCCTTTTATAGAGTGATTCTTTAGAGACTGCGGCTTTTACACTGAAAAGAGATCCATCAGGTCTATTGAAATGACGCCATGGTATGGTACGCCCAACCATGTTATATCTTTTCTTAAACATTTGGAATATGGGGCTTGTGTAAAAGGTTACAAACCTTTTCCAAATCAGACAAGTGCTACTTTGTATGGTTATCCCAAGTCATTGGGTATTCCCCCACCACTATATCGAGGCAAAGGGTTTTGCCACAAAACGGTATGCTTTTAAAGAGAATAGTTCTTACAAAAGGTGAGTGGGAGGACAGTGCAACTCGACGAGATAACCAGTATCTTCGTCATCAGTTCAATGGAAAGAAACCCTGGAAGTGATTCCATTGTTTCCTACTACGACTGATACTGAAGTTTCTACAATAAGATGTATGGACTTCGGTCGAACGTGCAGCTGAACCACGTAGGCAAAGCTCGTGCAAACCTGTCAGGTGCGTAAACGAGATATTGTTGTTAGACAACAGTATACCTACAATACACAAGGAAGCGTTGATGGGCCCTGACTCCGGGACTGGCTAAATGCCAATACAATCCGAGATAGTTTCCATATAAGTGATTCAAGATTAAAACCTTGACACACCTTTCAGAGGACTTAGAGTCTAACGAATATTTATGGAACTAAAAACTGATACGGATAAAAAAAATTTATCCATAAAGCTCGACTTGTTGAAGTAACAAGTTCAAGGAGTTGACTACGATGAGGTTGTTTCACCGTAGCGATGCTTAAGGTCCGTTCGGGTTGAACTAGCAATTAATACATATATCAATAATGAGATATGAAACATGGATGACAAAAGGATTTCCATCTGATGGAAATGAAACCTAGGACTTGTATGTGATACAATCCAAAGTAATTTGTCGATCCAGAGGATGCTAGTAAGTATGCAAACTTCAGAGTTCCAGCGATGGACAGAAGAGAGCAAAGTGGAGTTGGAATCTTCATTTTTGATGGAATGGTCAAAGGGGTTTGACTTCATCAAATGGGTATCAAAGATGCTTGTGATTCAAGAAAGTAAGTGAGAGCATAATAATATTTCTAAAAACCTTGTGTACTTGACACATTGTTAATTGGAAATAAATTTCATGACATGAATTAGGACTTCATTTGAAAATAGTTTTTCGATGAAGTGCTTGGGCTAAATAGGCTCAATATTAGGAATGATGATCTATGGAGATAGATTTACCTAATAGGGCTAAGCAATGAATACATATTGACAAGATGCTAAAACCTTTTAGCATTTAAAATGCCAAGGAGTGATTCTTGCCGAAGTCACATGGAAAGAGTTTTTGCAAGACTCAGTGTCCCAAAACACTGATGAGTGAAATACATGATGGAGATTCCACACACTCTTGTGTTTGATTAATCATGTATTCCATGGTATGTAAAACAACCAGATATGTCCGATACTGCAAAGTTGTTGCGAGTATGGATGCCAAAATGATCAAAGTATTGATCATGGGACAACAGTGAAAGATGTCATTAAGTACTAGAGTAGTGCTGATGAAGTGCACGTATGTTTTCTCGCAAGCAGAGATTATGAAGTGCTCGTTGTCAGTAATTACATCGATACAGTCTCAATAAATGCTCCATGCGATTTTCGATTTAAGTTAAGAGTTTTGTGTAATACACAATATGATGGCACGGTAGTTGGAAATTGTTCCAAACAAGATACTCTGGTGAATTCTATAACAGAGGCTAAGTATGTTGATGCTTTGGAAGCGACAAAGAAGTTGTTGAATCATATAGTTCATTCATGAACTTAGTATGGTTCCAAGATGGCTTTGGTCTATGAGACACTATTGCAGATAGTTGCTCCATAGCTTAGTCTGAGGAATTAGGTTTCGACCAATGATTCACACATATGCAAAGCCAAGTTCACACAAAATACGAATTTTGTGATACGTGAAAACGTGAGGATATGCAAAGTTACACATGGAGCTGAAGTTGTCAGATCCGTTGGACATTAGGCTATACCACAAGCGAAGCATATTTTACACCAGTATGCCATAGGTGTAAAGTGCATTAGCATTGACTAGATTATTGACTCTAGTGCAAGTGGGAGTCTGTAGGAGATATGCCCTAGAGGCAATAATAAATGTTATTGATTATCTCCCTGTTCATAATTAGGTTTATGTTCCATGCTATAACCGCTATGGTTCTCGAGTCTACAATAACCACGAGGCTTGAAGGAAGACTCATATGCACGTATGGAATAATAAACGGTAAATTGGATTCCTAGTCTGGCCTCTAAGACTGGCTCAAGTATTGCATGATGATCCTGTTTTCCTGATCATGGGCATGGCTATGCCGACAATTTTAAGGGCACAATGTTAGAAGAACATTTGTGTTGAATCGACCCAAATTGATGTTATGCTATGAGATACATTCATCATAAGTTAATGGTTAATAACACAAAGAAGTTAATATTTGCATAATTCCTTAGACCATGAGAGTATCGAGTTTATTCATGCTTGCTTCATGAACTTTGGGGTTTGTTAAATGTCATCCGTAAATGGGTGGCTATTACGGCGGCTTACGGGTTCATGGAAAAGTATGTCAAGTAACTTGATAGCTCAAGATTGGGATTTGCTCCTCCGACGATGGAGAGATACCTTTGGGCCCTCTCGGTGTTACGACATCCATCATCGTCTGGCCATACCCTTTGTGATTTGATCACGGGGATGCCGAAACACGGGAACGACAAAAGAGAACAATACCGCTAACGAGGTAACTGGCATAGTGGACAAGTTGTTGATCCACGGGGATGCCAACATGTCTCACCTCGGGTATTTGTAACATATCGTGAAGCAATAGGAATAGCACACGACAACTGGAGGTTCACTCGAATATTCATTCATGTGGGTATAGGGGTCAATATGGGTGTCCACGGCTCCAATGTTGATCATTGATCGGAAGGGGTTCCGGGTCATGTCTATGCTTCACCGAACCTATAGGGTCACACGCTTAAGGGTCATCTATCTGCTGAATACTAGACAGGGAGTCTGAGAGAAAATCACCGAAAAAGTTTCGGACAGCGGAAAAGTTCCGCAGAGAGAACACCGGAATAGTTTCGGTGAAACTGAAAAGTTGTTTCAGGGGATACCATTAAGTCAAATTGGTTTCGGCACATGCCTAATAATTCTTGGAGGGTGCCAGAATCATTCTGGAAACTTTTGGGAATTTTCCGGAAGAACAAACGGAAATGTTCCAGAGCTACCGGAACCGCTTCAGATGCTTTTCACACATGAAAATCACTAATCCGGAATTGTTCCGAATCGCATTGAAAATTATTTTAGTGGGGTACTGGAAATGTTCTAAGGCCACATAAATATTTTCAGCTCGACCGGACGCTGAAAAATGTCGTCGTGAATAGTGAAAGTGCTTTTTGGGAGAAAATATCTCGAGAATAGTGGAAACACTATTATGAATAGTGGGAAACACTATTGCGAGGAAATATCTCATGACTAGTGAAAACACTATTACGAAATAGTGGAAAACACTATTGTGAATAGTGTGAAACACTATATATGAATAGTGGAATCACTATTATGAATAGTGAAAATATCTGAGGGCATTTTGGTATTTTTACCATAGTCTCTCACCCTATAAATAGGGGTGAGGAGGCAGCCCCAAAACTCACTCAAACTCTCTCACACAAGCCATGCATGATCTGGCATTCTCTCTCCCTCCCAGGGAAATAGTTTCGTAGAGCCGAAAGGCTGTGTGGGTTCCGATGGGAACTAGTTCTGGACGGTGAAGCCCTGCCGGATAGATGACACCGTATGTGTGCAACTCTGTAGAGAGATCGTAGTTTCGGTCTTAGTTCAAGAGTGCCTCCTGAAGGGCTGTCCGTGTGACCGTCCGAGTTTTGGAGGTCCTCCTGAAGGGCTGTCCGAGTGACAGTCCGAGTTTCGGAGGTCCTCCCGAAGGCCTGTCCGCGACACCGTCCGGGGGACTGCCCGACCGCCTCCCGGAGGGCTGTCCGCGGGGCAGATGAGGGTATACATCCTCGCGGTTGGGAGGTTGTAAATCCTAGCTGCGGGGATCTGCACCGCCGATCGTCATCGACTCTACTTCCGCTGCGCCATGAGTCGGTAACGAAATAGATCAAACCTTGTATGCAGTCTCCGTAGTGGTCCTGGGCTAGTGCGTAGGTCGGAATTTTTTTGTTTTCTGGTGCATTAACCTACACTTTAGGCCTCCTTCTATACTCACACATGTGTTCTTTTGCTTGTTTGTATCAGCTAGACATCTTATAAATGCTTGAATTAATTACTTATTGTTCATTACCTAACCGAGCATGTCAATGATTTAAACACTACTAGTTGAAGTGGGGGCTTGTATAACTCATATGTGACTTAATGGTTTGCCTGTCCACTAAACTAGGATCCCCAAGAGTTCCTAGATGTCCAATTCACAAAGGTATGCCTAGTTTATCAGTAGCGTACACTTAGTAAATGCTCATTTGAGTGTGTGCAGGATATGTGGCATGTTTCATTATGTGGTCTCGTTTTGATATAAACTCATGCTTTGGTGTTTCCCAGAGACTGGATAGTATGCATATTATATTCCATGAAGGAGACTTGTAACTAGTTTGTGTCACCTTGAAGAGGGTGTGCAACGAAGCAAATATTTAGTATTTCCAAGTACGTGATGTTAGGGACAACTTTAAGGAACCTATACAACCAGTTTGCTAAGTCAGTGCATTTCAACTACAAGGACAACCTATTTGTGAGACACTTTGCTTGCTTAGGGTTCTTCACCTATAATCAAGTCATTGGGCCATTAATTAATACTACCTCTGCTTATTATAAGAGGTTCTATTTTTTTCTAAATTATATGTATGTAAACACATCTTAATATGCATGTTCACTCATTTTAGTCCAGATGTAGTCTATATTTAAAAACCTAAAACATCTTATAATAGAGAACAAAGTGAGAAAGTCCTTCCTACTATGGTAGATATTTTTGATGTCGTACATGTCATAACCAAACAAATGTTCACTTCATTAGCCTCCCTATCATTACTAGGATCTTGAGTACATACTAGTCGAGATACTTCATAGGAGGCAAACAACCTTTCATTACTTGTTCCATTATATAGAAGGTGCATCAATTGATTCAAATGTAGCTAGGCCAAGTATGTTATTGAGGCATGCATGTATGCATGCTGCCAACAAATAGTTTAATTGCTTGTTTGCTTCAAGCATAGTTAAATTGCTCATTTCAATTTCTTTATTTGTCCGGCAGTTAATGAGATTCCCAAGCAATGCTAGTTGTTGTAGGGTACTTGTATAACTATTAGTTGATGTAATAAAATGCCTTACCATTTCATTACTCTGGCAAAGTGCGTCTAATAATTTGAAGTCCATTAGCCAAATATTATTGCATGAGACTCACAATCTAGTTTAGGCCCACAATCTAAAACTATGTGCTTACACACATCAGTTTAATTGCTTGTGTCTCCGAGGCATATTTATTTGCTTGTTTGTCCGAGACATACTGTATTTTGCATGTCTGTCAGTAACTGATTGAGTTGGCTAATGATTGCATACTTTTGCTTGTTGTAGTAGGTTTATATGAATCCCTTCGCAGTTCATTATGCTCCCTAAGAATGTTCTAAACATGCCACACAATGTTCCATCTAGTTAATATAAGCTACACAATGGCTAACTGCTTGCTTACTTATACGCAAGATATATGTAATGTGTAGTAGCTACGTGTGGTCTAAATTTATAACCCAACACCATGCTACTTTGGTGAGTGAAGAAAGATTTCTATATGCATGCTAGACAGACTACCATCTTTATAAGTTTTAAATATTACCTGCTTATGCTTCATGAGTGTACATTACTGTTAGTCCTGTTTGCCATGTACACGTTAGTCTGTCTTACTTGCTACACTGTTGTAACTATATTTGTGCCCTAGTCATGTGTACTTATAGAAACATTTCAGGAGAAAGAGGCATCAACACAAACTTCTCAGAGTAGTGTGGCATGGCCAATACCAAATGATTATGGATTGGAATTGAAATGTGATGATGTTCGAGCATCAACTAGAGGAGGCAAGACATAATGTATATGGGTTCCAAAATGTAATCGACATGTTTAGAAGGGAGGTGTAGTAATAATATGCAACACTCAACAAAATGAAACAAGAGACCGAGGAAACCACAAAGAAAGGAGATATTTTACAGATTGAAGTTTGTGCTATCTCAATCTGGCCAATCCTATTTTCTGGAGAGCTCATTGTCAGTGTCAAAACCGGAGGATCTCGGGTAGGGGGTCCCGAGCTGTCAGACTAGAATCAATGGTAACATGAGACGAAGGAGACGATGTTTACCCAGGTTCGGGCCCTCCTATGGAGGTAATACCCTATGTCATGCTTGATTGTATTGATGATATGTAGGTTATAGAGTTGATCTACCTCGAGGTCGAATAGCTAAACCCTAGATGAGTTGTCCTCTCTTACAACCTAAAACCCTCTGGCTTATATAGACACCGAGGGTACCTAGGGTTTACACTTGGTCGGTTGCACATCAAAGGACAAACATGCCTATCTATTGTCGACAACTTGGAGGACACGCCATGGCTCTTTGAAGCTTCCCCCCTGGCGACAGAGCCTTTGATCATCCAATGCTCATCCAGCGGCCCACATAGTCCGTCCCATGAGAAACAGGTCGACTATCCGAGGACCCCTTAAACCAAGACTCCCTCAGTAGCCCTCGGACTGGCCTCCAACGCCGAGGTATATCCGGGCAATCTTTGTGCGTCGAGGTCTTCGGCTTGTGAGGTGAGTCCCTCTACTCCTTCTTATTCGACAACTGTCCTGTCATCAGTGAAAACCCCAAGCGTCATGGGCTTGCAGGGTCCATTACAACAGCCTTTAGCGTCTCTCGGTTTTCGTGCATCATGGGGAGACGAGCGGTCTAGCGGCCTTTTACAAGATTGGCACTCCCTCAAAGGAGGCACCACCCATTTAAACAAACTGGATCGTGGTTTAGGCCACATCCTCTTGTTTCTCCCCATCGGATAAAACTTTCAGTGGAAGATCACCACAAAAAACATGGCGATCGCCCCTAGCTCTTCCTCGCGACCCTATGGCTCCCGTCGCGGGGATTGGACAAGCTGCTCCGTATCACTCCTACTACTACTTAATCTCGAGACCCAGGGGTACCTTCCTTCCTCGGATCTGGCAGTTACCCATGCTGGTTTCTCTTCATTCAACCGCAAAGCTTTTGTGGAAAATTTCCCCAATCCTCAGAAGGGGGAGCGCATATGCTTCATGTCGTTCCTCCTCCGATGTCTCGGGTTCCCCATTCAGCCATTCTTGAGGGGGTTATTGGAGTTCTATGGGATCCAGCTCCACCACCTCACCCGAGGGTCTATTCTGCATGTCTCGGGCTTCGTCGCCCTTTGCGAGATGTTCCTAGGTTGCGAGGCGCATTCCGAATTGTGGAGGAAGTACTTCTGCCTCGTCCCTCGCACTAGGTCGAAGGAGCCAAAGTATGTCATATAGCAGGGACAGGGTATCCAGTGGGAACTCCGAAGGAGTTCCAAGAATGGTCTTCGGAATGGTTTTACATCGAGGACGTCCCCCTATTTGATCCAGCTCGGAGGGGTTTGCTCGAATACTCCGACACCCCTTTAAAGAAAAGGTATAACTAGTGACCGAAGATCTCCTCCCAACAAGACAGTATTGAAGTGCAACGTTTGGTAGCCTAGGTGAGGGTACTAGCCCATCACAAGTTGACGATGATAGACGTCATGGCCGCCCCATCACCCGGTGCGTTCAGCCTCTTCAGCAGAGGATACACCCCTTGTGGCATTACAACAGGACAAGCGACACAACTCGCTCCCGAAGACTGGGCCCTACCGATCAAACAACATTAGTTGCCGCACTTGCCAACCTATACAAAGGGGAGCAAGAAGATTTAATTCGACGGTCGACCAAGGACGGCTACTCAAGCCACAATCCCATCGAATGGGTGAGCCTTTCAACTCCACGACCATAATTCGGGTTTGCAATTTGTCCCTTTTTAACCGAAGCCTTTAACTTTATGTGAACAGGAATGGAGGAGCTTCATTGAGACAGCTAACTGTCCGGCCCCTCAGCCCGAGGACTATTCCCGTGATGACGATCCAGGCTTTCATGATGACCCAGATCTGACAATTGAGCTCGAGGACGGGGTTTTCTACCAGGAGAGCCTCGATCACTCCAAGGTAGCTATTATAGTTTATTATCCCAGATCATTTCCTTCCCCCGCGATAAGCAAGAAGAAGAAAAATGCATCCCGCAAAAGGCAAGTTTCCTCCAATAATCCAAATGAAACAGCTCCTCCTCCCAAGTGTTGTTGGTCTACGAGGCATGCATTAGCTACGACAGCAATGCCTGAGCCAAAGAGTAACAGGAAGCCGTCGAATGAGCCAGCCATAGGTACAAGCTCATCCATCCGCACAACTCAAAGGTACTATGTTTGACTATTTTATTTTATTATCGCGACTAATAAAGCCTCACAAGAGACCTTACAAGCTCATCCAGCCTTGTTCTGTCGAGGAGGTTGCCAAGGTGTCCGGCGGCGCTCAAAATTCGAGAGCTTCGGCTCATGCCGAATCCGCTGCAGAGGTCCCTACAGTCAATCTGGCCCCTGAACACTCTGGGGAGGCATTATCAGTTACCAAGTCCGAGGTAGAGAGCGCTATGAATCATCGGCGGCGGCGAGAAGCCCTACGCCACCCAGTACTCTCCAAACAAGAGTTCAATGCTCTACACTCGGCGGACGGGCACATCGGAGCTGCCCGAGCTGGGTTCGGGGAGGCCATGAAATTGATATCATCTAGCCTATAGGTGAGTAATCGGTTATTAGAGTCCAATCACTCATCTAAACCCAGTAGCCCCCAAACCTTAAATTGGTCAGAACGATCGAATTAAGGGTCATCGTATTGTTTTACTGCTAATGCAGGCCTCGAGGCAACAGAACGAGCAACACCAAGGAGCTAGAGACAAGCCGGACACAGGTGGAAACTGTGAAGGCCGAATTGGAGCAAGTGAAGAGCTTTACCCGGGAGGCACATGGTGAGTACGCCTGTTCTGCTGTCCTTAGTACATATACCCATGCTGACACCAGGGTACTTTGTAGCAACTGAATCAATAGGGCAATTGGAAAGAGACTTAGAAGTGACTCGAGAGGCTCAGCTATACGCCAAATCTCAGCATGAGGCTAGTTGTCGTGTTTTGCAACGGCAGCTTGAAGAGAAGAACCGCCTTCAGGCGGAGAACAAACAGCAGGCCAAAGAAATTGAGAGCTTAAAGGCTCAATTGGCCCGGGCCCAAGGAGATAACCAGAAATTGCAGAGGGGCATGTTCGGTAAGTATGATTCTAGCATCAGAAATTACTTCTTATAAATGAAGCATAATAGGCATGCCTTGACTCATGTACAACTCTCCTATCTGGGCAACCCGAAGAAGAGATCGGATCTTACCGGGGAAGCCTTCTGAAGGAGTTGCCCGCCCTTCATGAGGGGGCTCAGAAGGCCATGAAGAGCATGGTAAAGGCGTTATGGCCTGTCGAGAAACATCCCAAGGAGATGACCGAACTGGTCGATCAATTCAAGGGAGCCCAAAGTAGGTTCGAGTTGTGGAAGACATCGGCTTGTCAAGAGGGAGCACGAGAGGTGTGGGTGATGATCAAGACCCGTTATACCAGACTTGACCCCGAGCGTATGGCTCGGGTTGGGCCAGTAGGGTAAGATGGACAAGAAGTGCCGCTCCACCTGGTGTACGACCAAGTGATGCCTGCCGCCCGTCTCTCACAAGAAGATTGCTCCTTGGACACTATAATTGACAATCTCGATCAACATCCAGATGTATGATTATATGTAACTATGTACTAGTAATCAAAGAATTTCTCCGTCTATGTTGTAAACTTTGTCTTAACCGGCCATCGGCTTCTACCTCCTGCACTCAGGGCTCGAGAGTGTTTCTCGTAAATTATCACCCTAGAAGAGTGAATTATGTCCGGGGAACCAGGCAATCCAGTATGGTGTGAATAGAAAGAAAGCACACATGGAGATATGTTATATTACTGCTTAGCGTAAGAAACATCTTCCGAAGAAAATAGTACCTCTATCGATACCTTTCTTCAGGGTGCTACATAAATCGTAGGCAGTAAGGTCGTATACTGTTAGTATGCGGTTGATGGCTTTTGTGAGAAAAGAAGCTCGAGTAATGGTGATAACGACCATAGTCTTATTAGTTGCTTTCGTCACAGCCGACCAATTGTCTGCTGAAGATAGCTAGCTTTTGGCTTCACCCGTCTGAGGTACGTATTCGGATGACCCGGTCGAAACAATCGCAGAGGTGCTCCCTTTACCCTCTAGCCGAACAATCGGGAACGTAGAGGGTAAGCACAGGAGCGAGGCAACCTAGCTTGGCAAAGTCTTAGTTCGAATTGATGCATATGGTGGCTTAAACATGAAAAGGGAAACGTGCGTATACAATAAATGTGAATAAATGCTTATAATATAAAATCATTGGCTTCGAAAAGAAGCCCCCAGGTGTTGTGTTCGGATTTGACACTTAAGGGTGTAAGCCAAAAAATTTAGTACAGGATCGGTTGAACCGAACATAAATTTGGGAAGAAAAGGAAAAAAAATCAAATCTACCAAACAGCACGGTAGGAGGGGATGGAAAAAGTAAAGAAAAGGGAGGTAAAGGGTAAAGAATGTGATGACACCGGTTTATCCCTAGAAGCGCCGAAGACGAGTTGCGTTCCATAGATTTGGTTCAAGGCGGTTGTCTGACAAGTTCCGAAGACGATAAGCCCCGCCTACGAGTACTTCGTAGATTATGAAGGGGCCCTCCCATTTGGGATTGAGTTTATGCTTCTGCTTCTCCGGGAGCCATAAAATGAGTTCACCCATGTTATATGCTTTTGCCCTGACCTCCCTACTCTGGTAACGTCAGGCCTGCTGTTGATAAAAAGTAGAGCGAGCCCGAGCTATGTCGCGCTCTCCTTCTAAAGTGTCTAGGTCATCTTGCCGATCTAACTCAGCTTCCTTTTCCTCGTACATGCGCACCCTTGGTGTGTCGTGAATAATATCACAGGGGAGGACTGCTTCTGCCCCATAGACCATGAAGACTAATGTATATCCCGTTGATTTGTTCGGGGTGGTGCGAAGGCCCCATAGAACGGAGTCGAGCTCCTCCATCCAATGATAGTCGGACTCATGAAGAGATCGGACCAAACATGGCTTAATGCCTCTCATGATGAGGTTGTTTGCTCATTCGACCTGTCCATTGGTCTGCGGATGATACACCGATGCGTAATCGAGCTTGATGCCCATTTTTGTGCACCAGTCCTTGACCTCTTGGGCCCTAAAGTTGGATCCATTGTCCGTTATTATACTGTGCTGGACACCGTAACAGTGTACCATGCCAGATATAAAGTCGATTACTGGTCCGGACTTGGCTGATTTGACAGGTTTTGCCTCTATCAATTTGGTGAACCTGTCAACCATGACCAGTAAGTATTTATTCTTCTTGGTCCCCCCTTTAAGTGGTCCGGCCATATCCAGCCCCTAGACCGCGAAAGGCCACGTGATCGGAATAGTCCGAAGAGCTGTTGGGGGCATGTGACTTTGGTGTGCGAAAAGTTGACACCCCACGCAGTGTTTGACAAGTGATTGGGCGTGCGCCTGAGTCGTGGGCCAAAAGAAGCCAGCTCGGAAAGCCTTGCTAACCAAGGCTCTTGCTGCGGCGTGATGACCGCCCATCCCTGCGTGGACTTCAGCTAGGAGCTGTTGTCCTTCTTCCTTAGATATGCACCGTTGTAATATTCCTATGGTGCTTTTCTTGTATAACTTACCCTCATGTACTTTGTAGGCTTTGGATCGCCGAATTATGCGCCGCACCTCCGTCTGATCATCAGGGAGTTCTTTGCGAAGAAGGTAGGCAAGGAAGGGCTCGGTCCATGGCGCGATTGCTGCCATGACCTCATGAGCCGAAGGCGTTTCATCCATTATGGAGCCGCCGATGATTTGGTCATCTGGTTCATTTATAGGGGGAATAACCTCTCTCGCGGTATTTAGACCGGCGCCCATATGATCGTCCTACCAAACCACAGATGGCTTAAAGAGCCATTCCAGGAAAGTGTTTTTTGGGACAGGTTCGCGTTTAGCCCCCATGTGGGCCAGTACGTCAGCGGCTTGGTTGTTGTCTCGAGTGAAGTGGTGAAATTTTAGCCCCTCGAACCATGCGGATATCTTGAGGACAGTGTTTCTGTATGCCGCCATCTTCGGGTTTTTGGCGTCGAATTCGCCATTGATTTGGGAGATGGCCAAGTTGGAGTCTCCCCGTACCTCCAGTCATCGTATGCCCATTTATACTACCATCCGAAGACCATGCAAGAGTGCTTCGTATTCGGCTGCATTATTGTAATCGGCATACATGATGTGCAATACATATCGAACGTTGTTGCCTATGGGGGGCTGAGGACAACTCCAGCCCCCAGTCTGGCCAAAGTTTTAGATCCATGGAAGTACATCGTATAATGGGAGTATGTATTATATTCCCTGGCGAGCTTGGCCTTTGTCAACTCGGCAAGGAAATTTGACAGTACCTGAGATTTTATAGCTCATCATGGCTTGTATGTAATTTCAAAGGGAAGGAGCTCAATAGCCCACTTGGCTATGCGGCCAATGGCATCCCTGTGGTTGATTATATCGTTCAGGGGTACTTCGGATGCCACGGTAACCGAACACTATTGGAAGTAGTGTCTGAGTTTTCGTGATGCCATAAATACTGTATAGGCTAACTTCTCGTAGTGTGGGTATCTGGACTTGCACTGCGTTAGTACTTCTGACATGTAATAGACCGGTTTCTGTGTCCGGAATTTGTGTCCCTCCTCCTCACGTTCAACGACGAGCACTGTGCTAACGACTTGGTTGGTAGCCGATATGTATAATAACATGGGTTCACAAGCGCCTGGTGCTATGAGTATGGGATTGGTTGCTAGCAGTGTTTTAATTTCTTCTAATGCAGCCGCTGCTTCGTCGGTCCACTCGAAATTGTTGGTACGTTTCAGCAGTCTATAGAGCGGTAAAGCCTTTCCCCCGAGGCGGGAGATAAAGCGGCTTAGCGCCGCTATGTAGCCAACCAACCTCTGGACATGCTTTAGCTCTATGGGGATTACAAGTTTTGATAGAGCGCTGATCTTAGTTGGATTTGCTTCTATTCCCCTATGGGAGACGATGAATCCGAGCAGTTTACCAGCGGGAACTCCGAATACGCATTTCTCCAGATTGAGTCATATATCATACTCGCATAGGCTGGCAAAGGTTTGTCGTAGGTGATCGATCAACTGGCTGACGTGTTTGGTTTTGATTACCACATCGTCCACATATGCGTCGACTGTTTTACCGACTTGTTTTGCGAGACAAGTCTGGATCATGCGCTGGTATGTAGCCCCTGCGTTTTTTAGCCCAAAGGGCATCGTGTTGAGGCATAATGGCCCGTAGGGGGTGAGGAATGCGGTTGCAGCTTGGTCGGATTCCTTCATTTTAATATGATGGTATCCAAAATAAGCGTTGAGGAAACACAACGAGTCATGTCCGGCTGTGGCGTTAATAATCCGGTCTATGCGCGGTAAGGGCAAAGGGTCCTTAGGGCAGGCCTTGTTGAGGTCTTTAAAGTCGATGCACAACCGCCATGATTTGTCTTAATTTGGTACCATCACCAGGTTTGCCAACCATTCGGGGTGCTTAATCTCCCGAATGAATCCGGCCTCTAGAAGTTTAGCTAATTCTTCACCCATAGCTTGCTGTTTGGGCTCGGAAAAGCGGCGCAGAGTCTGCTTAACGGCTTGAAACCTGCAGTGATGTTCAGACTATGTTCTGCTAGCCGTCGCGGGATTCCGGGCATATCAGAAGGATGCCAGGCGAAGATGTCCCAATTTTCCTATAAAAATGTCCGCAGTGCCTCGTCGACTATGGAATCGAGCTGAGCTCCGATGGATGTGTCTTGTTGGGGTCTCTCGGGTGCACCTGAAATTTAATGATTTTCTCTGTAGGTTTAAAGGACGTAGGTTTGGGCCTTTTGCTAGGGATCACATCATCCTTGTCAACTATCGACTGAAGTGCAGTCAGTTCTTCTGTAGCGAAGGTCTCAGCTAGTGCCTCAAGGGCGAGCGTTGCTATTTTTTTTGCTCTAATGGTTATATTCGGATCACTGGTTATTGTGATTACTCCGTTTGGTCCTGGCATCTTGAGTTTCATATACCCGTAATGTGGTATAGCTTGGAATTTTGTGAAGGCGTCACGTCCCAATAGGGTGTGGTAGCCGCTGGGGAAGGGCACTATATGGAAGAGGATTTCTTCGGATCGGTAGTTTTTGGGCATGCCGAACACTACGTCTAGGATAATACATCCTGAACAACGCGCCTCTTTCCCCGGAATGATTCCCCCGGAAAGTCGTGTTGCTATGCTCGAGGCGAGATCGGTCGAACTGCATTTTTTCCAGGGTATCTTCATAGATCAGGTTTAAAACCACTGCCTCCGTCCATTAGCACCTTGTGTAACCTGAAGCCATCGATGATGGGGTTCAGGACAAGTGCGGCCCATGAATGACCGGTAAGAATGGCTGGTCGGTCACCATCTTCGAAGGCAATGGGTATGTCTGCACATGCACTTGTTGCTGCCACATGATAGACCTGTTCGAGTTCTTTAAGATCTCTTTTCCTCCTGTTCCCTGAGGGGAATGTTTGGTAGATTGTCAGGACTTCGGCCTTGTATTCGGGTGCCGATGTGAAGCGCCTATTCGGCGGTGGTGCCTCAAGAATGGCTTCACCACTTTTTGCAACCTGCCTGACGACCCAGCAAGCTCTAAGGCCGTGAGTCAGGCTTGTGTTCAGCAATACGGAATGTATAGGGCATGGTTTGTCCAATAGCCCGTCAAGGACAGTACTGACCCCTGTAAGGGGCCTATTCTATTTTCAACGGGTTCGAGTCTGGCTGGCCGCTTCGGAGGTATCCTCTTTTTCCGATCTCCCCTAGGGTATTCGGTAAAGGTTGGTTCCGAAAATAGTCGTTCGGCTTGCCAAACGCTTTCCATGGCACATTATTTTTGTACCAAATCTGAACGCTCGGTGAAGTCACAAATATGCCGACAAGCCATGGCATTGAGAATCCCTTCGTAATGGAAATTGCGATTGATTGTTGCCATTATTTCTTGATCACTAAGGCCCCGTGCTTTTTTTGTAGTGAGGAGGAGTCTAGCCCAATAATGATGAACCGATTCTCTTGCTAGTTGCTTAATGTCCCGTAAGTCCGGACTTGGGCACTGCTACGATGCTTGAGTGATTAGCTTGGGTGCTGGGTGGGAAAAAATTGGACTCCACACCACGGTGTGAGTTCGGAGTCACAGGCTCCGAATTGTGTGATGGGTTAGGGACCGATATTGGTCTGTCTTCGGAGCGAACTCCGGTGTCTGGGTTGCAAGCGAGGTCTCAGTGATCGAAGACCAGGGTAGAAACCGTTTTTAATTCTGGTCGCTGGGGGGATGAGCCCCTAGCCGGACACTCGACGGTGGTGACTAGGTGGGTGACCGTGGGGACGTGAATCTCCCCATCGTCGGGTTTAAGCCTGAGCCTATCATAGACCGGAACCTGGTCATCAGACATATGCATGGTTTCAATCCAATCGAATAGCTCGTTTAAAAATGAGGCGATGGTAGGATGCATGTCGTTGAAGTGAGTGGAGTCAATATGCGGCGTCATAGTTCCGGAGCCGCACGAAAGCAGATCCGGGTCCTCTTTAGCCATGGTGGATCCGATCGCAACGGCCGGATTGGGCGTTCTAGACAGCCCAAGGGTGACGACTTCATCGGAAGCGGGGCCTGGTGTCTTCGACGTCGAGGCGTCGGGATCCGTGGGCTCCTTCATGAGAGTCGAGGGTTCTATTAGGACAAGTTCTCCTCGTGAATCAGTGACGAACTCTAGGGTTCCGAACTTGATTCCTTGATTGGGATAAAAGTTTCTGATCTACCCAAGGTGGTCGATCGGGTCAGAGTGCGACGAGATGTCGCCGCCCGTGAGAATCTGATCAGGGATGAGAGTACCCTGGCTGTAGATCTCGTTTCTTGTAACAAGGTGAGCCATCTATTCCTTTGGCAATCACAGTGGAACTCTCAATGAAAGCACCAATGTTGGTGTCAAAACTGGCGGATCTCGGGTAGGGGGTCCCGAGCTGTGAGACTAGAATCAATGCTAACAGGAGACGAAGGAGACGATGTTTACCTAGGTTCGGGCCCTCCTATGGAGGTAATACCCTACGTCCTTCTTGATTGTATTGATGATATGTAGGTTACAGAGTTGATCTACCTCGAGATCGAATAGCTAAACCCTTGATGAGTTGTCCTCTCTTACAACCTAAAACCCTCCCGCTTATATAGACGCCGAGGGTACCTAGGGTTTACACATGGTCGGTTGCACATCGAAGGAAAAACATGCCTATCTACTGTTGACAACTTGGAGGATACGCCACGACTCCTTGAAGCTCCCCCTGGCGACGGGGACTTTGATCATCCAATGATAATCCAGCGGCCCACATAGTCCGGCCCATGAGAAACAGGTTGGCTATCCGAAGGCCCCTTAAACCAGGACTACCCCACTCATAGTTCAAATGCTAAGTTGTCTTGATGCGTGTCCATGATGTATGCGGTGTATGTGTCCAGTGTATGTTATTTGTTGTTTCGTTGTGCATTATTATTACTTGTAACTTTGATCCCCGGTGAATGTAATCTGTCTTAGTTTGTTTATTGTATAGTGTAGTATTATTCATCATTTCTATGCCTTAATTTATTATCATGTAGTGTATTTTTTTGGAGCGGATTGTGTAGAGAGGATAACTCTTTGTGAGTTTATATGCTATCACTGAAACGGGGCAACATGCCAAAACATTATCGGGATGCCATCGCAAAAGTACGAAAACATTAATCATAGTGGGCCGTTATTGGGTCGGCCTACTAATAATTAGTGGACCCTAATCTATTAGGGCTCGTAATGGCTCGGATGGTCCAGTTTAGTAGGCTCGTAACAATCATGGTCCATCATGCGGCTGAAATGGATTGTGTACACGACTGTGGCCCCGACCCAACAAGGGCCATTAACATGCCCTTAACAGCCCGAAAGCTCGATTGGGTCGCAATAATGGAAATGAGCAGATGGGCCAATAGCAGGCCAAAATAGCCCTCAGATAATACTTGACTCAATTCCGTGTTGGGCCATTAACAAGCCAAAATCCAATCGGGCCATAAGATGGCCGATATAGAACGCATGCCTTTAACAGGCCAAAATTCGGGTCAGGCTAGAATTGTTCCATTGGGAACATGGGCCTTTGATGGACTAAAATTCAGGTCGGATTGTATACGGCCCAACAGTTTTGTCGGACGTTAAAAGGCCAAAAGACATACCGGGCAAGGATTTGGCCCAACTACAGAAAGGACCGCTAAAAGGTCGAAAGTCCTACCGCCTGGCAATTGGTCCACCTCTAGAGTGGGAAGCTAACGGTCCAAAAGGACCTCGGGCCGCAAATGAGCCCAAAGACATAGTGGATTGTTAATGGGATGGAACTGACAATGGGCCACAATGGTATCAGAATCATTAACGGGCCATTGAGGGCCCGATGGGTTAACTCATATGGATCGTGGTTGTCAATGGGCCAGACGTAAGTAGTCTCTTAAGGGGATGGCCCGCTAATATTGATTGTCCTGGCCTTTCTTATGTAGATGGGCCAATGTTGGGCCATGCCACGTGTCGATGTATCACATGCACGTATTGTCCTTTGGCTGGTTGACATCTGTCGCAACTTAGAGACGACATGTGGATCCCTTGGCAGATGAGAAAATGACACGTGAAAAATCGTCATTAGTTCGGGCTGTTAATGGGTATCGGATTCAAAACCGACACCCGATAGCTTAACGGCGACCCATTACGATGGCTGCCACGTGTCGATTACCCATGACGGAATCACTTCTACGACGCATCATTTATCGTCATGGAAGTGGACACATCCATGATGATAATTTAACTATTGTCATGGAGCTCTTATACGACAGCACATATAAATGGATATTTTACTCTTGCGCAATCATTCGAAGGTGGTATGTCTGGTTTCTGGAGCAGCTAACCAGGAGGCGCCATCTAATTTGGGTTCTGAGCGGACGCTTGGGCTGCAAAGGAGGCGCCATCTAATTTGGGTTCTGAGCGGACGCTTGGGCTGCAAAGGTCGTTCTGCGTGGTGTGCCCAGCCGTCGCCGCATGTCACGTTGGGCGAACCAGCAAGAGGACATTTTGTGTGCACACGTTGTTGTTTCATTTTGGAGTTTTCGAATTATGCTTGGTTTTTTTCTAGATTTTCTCCAAAAAAGAACCATTTTGTCTTTGTTATTTTTCTTGTGTAAATCACACGGTGACAAAACAGTTGTGCTTTATGATGAAACACAACAAGAAAGGTTTTGCTTCTCAGTGAACTACAATTGTGCTTTCCAAAAACTAAAAAAGCACAAAATGTTCTTCTATGTGAAGCACACTTGCGCTTCCATTTTTCTAGTTTCATTTTTCTCGGTTTCTGGTTATTTTCATTATCATTTTTGACGATTTTTGTTTTTTCTGGTTTCCCCTTTATGGTAAAAATATTCCAAATATATTAACATTAGATTTAGTTTCGAAGGTCTCGGCGTGAGAAACGCAATGATGAAAATGTTCATGATTAAAAAATGAACTTATATACAAAGCTCTCAGGCTGTGACAAGTGTCGCACGTGTTGTGCATCACTTGGCATCACCAATTTAGATGGGAGTGATCTTTCCAAGGGTATCTGTCGGGGATATACCCCGCGGTATGACCCGGCCTGGCGACTCACAGGAGACCCGGTAAAGACATGATATTTTATTGGTGAACCAGGAGGCGGGTCGCAGGACGACCAAGCCCAAGACCCGGCGTGTGAGCCGGCGCAAGGCGGCTCACAAGAGAAGGCCTAAAGGAGAAAGGATTTCCTTATAAGAGAAACAAGACCCGGAATAGGATTCTAGAAAGACTAGTCCTAATCCTACTCCTAGTAGGACTCTATTTGTAAACCTACCCTCTCCACTTATATAAGGAGGGGTAGAGCACTCCTAAAGAGACAGATTCACAAGCCCACAAGTTTAGACAACACAAGAGATTAGAGATAGACAGATTAGAGGCTCTCGTGATTAGAGGTAGCAAACAACATCCTTGTAACCGAGAGATCTTCTTCATCATCAATACCAGACAAGAAGGACGTAGGCTTTTACCTCCATCAGAGGGGCCAAACCTGGGTAAACTCCATGTCTCTCGATTCCGATCAACCGCTTCAAGCCGCCACGTAGTTGCGGTTCGCCCCGAACCTAAGTCTGTTCACCCGGACATCTGCTATGACAAATCCATGACAGTTGACGCACACCGTGGGGCTCACGCACGATGATGTTGTGTTATTGGAGGGAGCCCGTCAGGATTGAAAATTTTGCAATCGGACGGGTAAGGAAGATGCCGCCATGAAAGAATTTTATACGCTGTCGAAAGCAAATGATGCAATCCAATCCAGCCTGAGGTGGAAAGACGCCGCTGTCAGGACAGTTCCGATCGCAACAGCTCGTACATACCTGGATTTGCCCAACCACGAAGGACAAATTTTCTTTGCGAGAAGAAGCCAGAAGTTGTGTGTTTAGATCAGGAATCAAGATTATTAGACAAACCCAAGGAAACAAGCGACGTATTGTTGTTGTCTCTCGTATTGTACGCGGCCACGGTTCCCAACATGATCTGATTTAAGGCTGCCGCAGCTTGTCCGTCAGAAAAAAGGAAAATTCACTATGGAAAGCTATGGCTATTCAAAGTGCAAGGCGATCAAGCAAAAGGAAGAAAAAGATATGTGTCCAAATCTCGTACATGCATGCATGGATTTTCTATTAAGCTGTTTGTGTGGAGAAAGTTGGAGTTGAAAATTTTTGATCCGAATCGACGAGGAAGTCGGTGGCCAGCCGGGTTAATTAGCTTGTAAACGCATGTACGTATGACAGAGCACATGCATGGGCAAACCTATGAGCCAGCTGATCACATCAAAGTAAAATTGGCTGGCTGATAACGTGGAAAAAAAAAGGCAAAGGACAGACGCCATGACGATCCGGATACGGAGGTCAGAGGGGACCCCGACTCGGTCTCCACCACCATGGTTTTGCATCGAGCCAGTTCACCGCGTTGCGCGTACGGCGGCCACCGTGGCTCGCCTCTGCTGCCATGCCGCGCCCCGGCCGGCTTCGTCGTCGCCTCGCACACCCGCATTGCTCCGGTTGCCCTCGTACGAGCCTGCGCCAGGCCTGCTCCAGCTCGGGCCGCCCACGTCCGCGCGTCCAGTCCGCACCCGCGCCGTCGCCATGGTTCCGCTAAGCCGTCCGCCTCACGCCACTGCTCCCACGAACCGCCATGCCGCGCAACTGCTGCCGCAAGCTGCCTCGCTCGCTCCAGGCCGGTCTTGGGCGCCTCATCCCGCCTTCGCCGCGTCCTGTCGCAGCCGCCCACCGACGGAGACGCGTGCAGTCTGTCGTCCCTGGCCGATTTGCCGACCACACTGGCTTACAACGCCACAACCGTCTCTTACGATCGCACCAGCTTGCAACGCTGCGGCCGTCTCTCGCAACCGTGCCGGTTTACAGCACCGCGTCCGTCTCTCGCGACCGCGTCGGCTTACAACGCCGCGGCCGTCTTTCGCAACCACACCAGATTACAATGCTACGGCTGTCTCTCACGACTGCACCGGCTTAACAATGCCATGGCGACTTACCGTCCATGCTGGTTTCCGACGCCGTGAGCGACTCACCAATTGCGCCTGCCAACAACACCGTGGTCGTCTCTCGCAGCCAAGCCAGCCTACAACGCCGCGGTTGATTTCTACGTTTACATCAACACGCCATGGGCTGCATACATCAGTACGAGTCTCCCAACGGACAGCTCTGAATCGCTGCCTTGCGGTCTTATCTATATCAACATATCGGTGCAGTGCTCGCCTGTACGAGCCGCCCAACGGAGGCTTATGAGATGTCGTCCACAGTCTGATTCTGCCTCAACATATCGGTGCAGTGCTCGCCTGTATGAGCCGCCCAACAGATCCGCGCGTGACGCCGCCCATAGTCTGATTCTTCCTCTACATATCGGTGTAGTGTTCGAGCCACCCGACGGGCAGGTGCACAAGTCGCCGCTACTACAGTTTGGTTAACTTCAACAACCAGCCGGGACGAACCATCGACCGGATTATTGAAACAAATCATACGGGATTATCTATAACCCACCCTGGTCAACCTCAACTTTAAGTGGAGATTCTCAAGCCGCCTCTTCGAGTCAACTTAAGACTCGGGGGCTACAGATATGGCGAGACACATTTGGTCGTTTTTCAACGAGAATCCCGGGTCATGGCAAAGTTAACCGATCCTGAGGGTTGTTACATTTTTTGATGGGAGATTAAAAGTTGCCCAAGAGGACGAACCGCCGTGATGCACCATTCAAACATAGGCACTCGGATTTATTGGATACTCACTTGGAGTTTCTTCTGTTTCTTCATACAAGATGGCGACTTACAAGACGGTGACTTACAAGATGGTGCACAAAACATTGGCTGTCGAAGGGGGCTCCTTACCTTCGGGTATCGCTTATCTCACCCTAACAACCGGCTTTATGCCAAATCTCCGGCTAACATGATTAGCCGCGGCGGAGGGTGGCTTCTTACCTCCGGGTATCGCTTCTAACACCTTATTGGTCGGCGTTTACGCCATATTGCTGAAGGGGGCTTCTTACCGACGGGTATCGCTTCTAACACCCTATCGTCCTGCTTTATGCCAAATCTCCGGCTAACATGATTAGCCGCGGTTGTAGGGGGTTTCTTACCGACGGGTATCTAACACCCTATTGCCGGCGTTCGCGCCATATTGCTGAGGGCGGCTTCTTACCTCTAGGTATCTCTTCTAACGCCTTATCGGTCGGCTTTATGCCATCTCCGGCTAACACGATTATCCATGGTTGTCAAAGGGGGACTTCCCACCTCCGGGTGTAGCTTATCTAACCCTAACAACCGGCGTTTGCGCCATATTCCCAAGGGCGGTTTCTTACCTCCAGCTATCGCTTCTAACGCCTTATCGGTCGGCTTTATGCCATCTCCGGCTAACACGATTAGCCATGGTTGTCAAAGGGGATTCCCACCTCCGGGTGTAGCTTATCTAACCCTAACAACCGGCGTTCGCGCCATATTTCCGAGGGCGGCTTCTTACCTCCGGGTATCGCTTCTAACGCCTTATCGGCCGGCTTTATGCCATCTCCGGCTAACACGATTAGCCGCGGTTGTCAAAGAGGGCTTCCCACCTCCGGGTGTAGCTTATCCAACACTAAAACAATTGGCGTTCACGTCAAGAATGTTGACAAGTTAACATTACATCATACTTTGCATCATCATATTCACATGACATGCCGGCTTATCAAGCCGGGTCAGAGCAAGATTATGAAAGAAAGAGCAATGTTATAACATCTCCGGGTTGTGCTTTTTCAAGCCGCCCGTACAACAACGCAGAATATATTCTGTCTTGTTTATTTTTGTAGGTCTTGTCTCTTAAGATGAGTCGCCGTTAAGTATGATGTAAAACTTTGGCAAGAGCAAATGGATCTTTAATAGCCAACATGACTAGATCTTCATGGTTTATCATAACCAGTACTAAATGATTGGGCTTTCAAACCAGCTCAGAGAATTTATTATTTTTCAAGAGCCGCCCTATCAGATGTAATGCCGTGCCATCTAATTGACCGGTTCTCGGATTTCTTCAAATGTGCTATGTAGTAATCTACAACACTCATGGATTTCTCCAACATATATTTGCCGGGTTGCATCGCAACCACGAGCAGGGATTTCCTGTCAAAGACAAAGGAATTATTCCAGGATATTCATTGTGGGTTATATTACAACCACGGTCAAGGATTCATTCAACAAATTGTGGTGAGTCATATTATTCTCACATAGTCCCGAGTCGCCGCAGGCAGACAACCCGGCACTTGTGGGGCTACAATCTTCAAAGCCAGTTTATATCAATTATGCAAGTCCCCTGTCGCTGCAAGCACGCACAACGACACTTGGGGGCTAATGCAAGCCGGTTTTCAAATCACTATTGTCAGCGAGACCCTGTTATCTCAAGGAGATGAGCCGGCCTTTCTATATTTTTTCTAAGTCCCAGCCCAGTAATTCTTACTGACCCGGCACTTGGGGACTACACCGCTCAGATCAAATTTTCTAAAGTCCCAATTCGCCGCAGGCATGCGACCCGGCACTTGGGGGCTATAGTACTCAATTGTTTAAACAGATTATATGGTTCAAATTGAAGACTCGGCCCATCACATGATGATGAGCCGGCCCTTGGGGGCTACACCTGCTGAAGTTTCATAAGGTATAAGACAGTTATAACTCCCAGGTTGCTGCAGGCAGGACAACCCGACACTTGAGGGCTACACAGTCCAAAATGTTATTGTAAAGCACCAAGTTATGATGGATAATCTTGGAGCTTGGGGGCTACAGGTAATATGGACATATCAAAAACTTTGAGGAGAATTTCCAAGATGTTAATTATGGAGTTCAGCTGTTAAACCCGGTGTCACCAACACTTATGACCCGGCGTTATCAAAAGAGCGTAACCCACCAGATTTTATATAAGCCGCACTGCTTCACAACAATGGAGGTCCGGTTTTACATCAGATGGATTTTCATCCCAATATTTTTATCAATTCAGCTGGATTCTAGTTATTTGACCCAGCGTCACCAACCATAATGACCCGGCATCATCAATGATTATGACCCGACGGAGATGACCCGCCAAGAGTATTGGAAGCCGACTCAATGGCATATGGGTACTCTATTCCCAATATTTTTCAAAGGACATTGCCAAGCAAGACGATTTTCAAGACGGCTCATTCATATGCAGAAAGACCCGGATTTCTGAGAAGTCACTTCATAAGCCGGCCAAAGGAGCAAGCCGGCCACTTAACATGTTTGTTACTCTTATTTCAGGAGCTTACCATGAATAAATTCAAGCTAACCTGGGGGCTAATGTCGGGGATATACCCTTCGGTATGACCCGGCCTGGCGACTCACAGGAGACCCGGTAAAGACATGATATTTTATTGGTGAACCGGGAGGCGGGTCGCAGGACGACCAAGCCCAAGACCCGGCGTGTGAGCCGGCGCAAGGCGGCTCACAAGAGAAGGCCTAAAGGAGAAAGGATTTCCTTACAAGAGAAACAAGACCCGGATTAGGATTCTAGAGAGACTAGTCCTAATCCTACTCCTAGTAGGACTCTATTTGTAAACCTACCCTCTCCACTTATATAAGGAGGGGTAGAGCACCCCTAAAGAGACAGATTCACAAGTTCACAAGTTTAGACAACACAAGAGATTAGAGATAGACAGATTAGAGGCTCTCGTGATTAGAGGTAGCAAACAGCACCCTTGTAACCGAGAGATCTTCTTCATCATCAATACCAGACAAGCATGACGTAGGCTTTTACCTCCATCGGAGGGGCCGAACCTGTGTAAACTCCGTATCTCTTGATTCCGATCAACCCCTTCAAGCCTCCACATAGTTGCGCTTCGCCTCCAACCTAAGTCCGTTCACCCGGACATCTGCCGTGACAAATCCACGACAGTATCGCTTAATTAGTGATTTCACCGTTTTTATTTTATTTGAGGGGTAATGCCAAGTTTTATTCATTAAAAACCGCAAAATATGGGATACAATTTAAGTCATGGGATTGGCCAAGCCACACATTGCGTCCCTGACCTAGACAGAGAGAGAGAGAGTACTTGGTAGGCCGCGTGCTTCATAGTTGACAACACGACCTTGGAAAATAAAATTACAATTGAAAAGACTTGCTAAAGACTTAATCTCACTAACTATGGCTCCCTACTTGCCCCTGGTTATATAAGAGATCACTTGCTTCATGTGAGATGGTATGACAAAATTTTGAAGGTGCAAGTCTTGAGCTAGTGCAAAGTCCTCTTGACACGCCATAGCCTCCAGCATAGCTGGGTCATCCACTCTTGGAATGACCAATGATGATTTGTCTAAATACAATCCATCTCTATCCCGCCATACCGCTAATGTCGACGCTCCTTTGTTTGATCTGACTCTGGCTTCCACATGAATCATTGCATATCCCCCTAGAGGCGCCCTTGGGTGAAGATGCACCAGTCTGGTAGAAGGCGCCCCCTCGCCACAACCGGATTTTTCCTTGATTTTTCCATCTCATCGATGAACCGCGTGATGAAAGAATGTGTACGTTGCGGTGTTTGGAAAATACCTTCATTTTTGCCTGACGGCTCGCATACCAAATCTTCCATAGTGTGACTGATAGGAGAACAAAAAGGTTTTGTGGTAGCGACTCCATAAGCGAGAGTATCCATTGTTTGGAACTTGGTTCCATCAACGCCACCAAGATTTGAGCAAAGTCATCATCCGCTAAGGCCCATATATATGCATCCCGACGTCATGCAATTGAACTAGGGCTGGAATCCGAGCCGAGTCAATCTAGGTCGGCTCGACTCGCTAGAGCTCGTTTCATTAACGAGCTAGCTCGACTCGACTCGTTACTATAATGAGCTCAGATTTAAGATTGGCTCGACTCGTATAGCTCGCGAGCTAGCTCGTTTAGCTTGTGAAGCTCGTTATAGATATGAACATAAAAACTTATCAATATGATAAAAAGTTATTAATTGGGAATGTAACATGTACATATTATGCATGTATGATGTTCACAAATAATTGTAAGTAGCTTAACTTACAATTTTTAGTACAATTAACATGTCAGCAGGTCAAGTCAGTAACATGTACATGTCCACAATAATCAGCAAGTCCGTAAAATGTACATAAACACATTTCCACATATAATGTTACATGAATACAATATGAGCAAGTTAGTAGCATGTATATGACTGAGAGGTGGGTTTACGTGGCACTGGCGCCCTCACAAACTCATGATTCAGAAACAAAGGAGACATGAGGGGGATCAACAAATTGGTCTTTCGCTAGGGATGGAAGGACAGGAATCGTGGCATGCGTCTCCTTGGCGGCTAAGCCCAATGCTTTGTGGTGGAACCTGTGTTGTGCATATGTGACTGGCCTGAAATGCAAGCTGGTGTTGGATGGCTGATTTTTATAGCAAGCCTAACGAGTTACACGAGTACTCGTGAACTCGGCTCGTTTAACTTGGTTTATAAACGATCTTAAAATAAAGCTTGGCTCGACTCGTTATTCTTCGAGTTCGAGTCGATTCGAGCTGAGTCACGAGCTACTCATTTAGCTTGAGAGTTTCGAGCTATTTTTCTAGCCCTAAATTGAACAAAGAGTGCCTCCATGAGTGTCATGCCCAGCAAAGCCCACGTAAACTATCAACTACCATGTGACGGTGAGATGTAATGTCCTCAGTTTGCAATGAATGCTTTCCATGCTCCTTCTTCGATTGGATGCACTCAAGGAGCCCAAATTACCCGTGAGCTAAGCCTTTTCTCGTTTCCTTGTGGCAACCATCCACTCGGTATGCCAATGGCGAGGAAGAAGACCGCCTCCGTAGCGGCAAAGGAAAAGCAGTCGTCAGTGATGCTGGCGGTAATTCCAATCGGAAACATAAGCGGAAAGCTGATGGTCCGGTCCAAGCAGAGGCAGCCGCACTGGGGACCGAAGCAAAGAATAAGGGGAAAGCTAAAGGATAGTTTGCCCCTAAGAAAGGAAAGAATCAGTCAGGGACTGATGTGATGGATCAGCGGTGTGTAATCCACATGAGGAAAGATGAGGAAGGCAATGTGATTTTGCCCAAGCACACCATTCGGCAGTGTCGAACGCTTATTCAGCAGTTCAAAGAGACTCCGCCGAGTGATAAGACTCCTGAGAAGGTTGATGATGAAGATAAACAAACATTCCTGGATGTCACCGCTATGCTTATGATTTTTGCTGATGCAGAAGCAAGAGTCGATTGAAGTTTATCAACAGGGAAGTCAACATGGTTGTTCCTATCACCCCCACCTACCTCAAGTGGTCCAAGTATGCCATCACATTTGACCAAATAGATCATCCTGCTCATGTGGCCACTCCTGGTCGACAGGCTCTAGTGGTTGATCCGGTGGTGGGGGGCACTCGACTCCGAAAGGTCCTCATGGACGGTGACAGCGGCCTGAACATTCTCTATGCAGATACCCTAAAAGGGATGGGCATTCCGATGTCCCGACTAAGTGAAAGCAACATGCAATTTCATGGACTCATCCCAGGGAAGAAGGCCGAGTCACTCGGCCAGATTGCATTGGATGTGACATTCGGGAACGATAAAAAAATTTGAAAGGAAAAGTTGATGTTTGAAGTTGTGGATTTCCAGAGTGCTTGTCATGCCATTTTGGGTCGACCTGTGTATGCTCATTTCATGGCCCGTCCATGTTACGTGTATCTCAAGTGGAAGATGTCGGGCCCTAAGGGTGTGATCACGATCACTGGCAATAGACAGCGGGCTGAAGAATGCCTCCAACAAGGCTCCAAGATTGATGATCATCAGATGGCTATGGTCGAGCTAGAAGAATACAAAAAGAGTGCTGACCCTGCTGATTTTCTCTGCACAAAGAAGCCTGCTTCTGAGTCGGCATTTCTGTCGGGCAGGGGAAGTGAAGAAAGTGCAGATCCACCCGACAGATCCAACTGATGCCCCGACCAATATATCATCAACACTCGACAGTAAATAGGAAGCCGAGCTCATCCAGTTCCTTCGTGAGAACTGGGATATCTTCGCATAGAAGCCTGCTGACATGCTGGGGGTTCCCAGGGGGCTGGTTGAGAATCGCCTGAGAGTTGATTCGAAACCTAAACCCATCAAAGAGCATTTGCGTCGATCAGCGGCGGAGAAGCGTAAAGCAATCGGTGAAGAGGTGGCCCGTCTCTTGCAGGCCAAGTTCATTTGGGAGATTTACCACTTCGAGTGGCTCTCGAATGTTTTCATGGTGCCCAAGAAGGATAAGTCATTGCGTATGTGCATTGACTTAAAACATATCAATCAGGTCTGCCCGAAAGGTCATTTTCTGCTCCCCCGCATAGATCAGATTGTCGACTCGACTATGGGATGCGAGCGTTTGTCGTTTCTAGATGCTTACTCTGGGTACCATCAGATCCGTCTGTATGCCCCAGATGAAATAAAAACAGCCTTCATCACCCCATTCAGGTGTTTTTGCTACATCACTATGCCATTCGGTCTGAAAAATGTTGGCGCTACTTTCATGCGCATGATTCAGAAGTGTTTACTAGACCAGATGCCTTGGAATGTCGAGGCGTACATGGATGATATAGTTGTCAAGTCCTGCAAAGGTTCTGACCTGCTGGCTGACTTGGCCGACACATTCGCCAACCTGAGGAGATACGATATAAAGCAGAATCCGGCCAAGTGTACTTTCAGCGTCCATGGCGGCAAGTTACTCGGTTTTCTCGTTTCCGAACAAGAGATCGATGTCAACCCTGAGAAAATCGGCACCATTACCCAAATGAAGACTCTCGTGCGAGTGCACGATGTTCAGAAACTCACAGGTTGCTTGGCAGCATTGAGTCGATTCATTTCTCATCTCGATGAGAAGGTACTGCCTTTGTACCGACTGATGAAGAAGTCCGACACGTCCGAGTGGACTCCTAAAGCCGAAGCAGCGTTTGTTGAGCTCAGAGCCCTGCTCTCCACCCAGCCGGTGCTCGCCGCTCCTTGCAGCAAAGAGCCCTTGCTCCTGTACATCGCGACCACTAATCAGGTCCTCAGTACAGTGTTAACTGTCGAGCAGGAGGAGGAGGGTAAAGCTTACAAACTCCAGCGACCAGTCTATTACGTTTTTGAGGTTTTGTCTCCCTCGAAGCAAAGATATACACACTACGAGAAGCTAGTTTATGGTATTTACATATCAGAGAAGAAGGTGGCACATTATTTTCAAGACCACTCGATTTTAGTCGTCATTGATGCTCTGTTATCCGAGATTCTCAACAATCGAGACGCATCTGGTCGAGTGGCTAAGTGGGCAATCGAACTCTTATACTTTGACATTAAGTTTGAAGCCAAGAAAGCGATCAAGTCTCAGGCACTTGCAGATTTCATTGCCGAGTGGATTGAACAGCAACAGCCAACCCAGATTCACTCGGCACACTGGACCATGTTCTTCAACGGCTCTAAAATGTTGAATTGGTCCGGCGCTGGTGTTGTCCTGATATCTCCAAAGGGCGACAAGCTCAGTTACGTCCTGCAAGTTCACTTCGATTCCTCCAACAATGAGGCAGAATATGAAGAACCTTTGTATGGGTTGCGCATGGCTATCTCACTTGGTGTCAAGCGCCTGATGGTTTATGGCGACTCAGATTTGGTGGTAAATCAAGTGATGAAAGAGTGGGATGTTCGAAACACCGCTATGACTGGGTACTGCAGTGCTGTTAGAAAGTTGGAAAAGAAATTCGAAGGCGTGGAACTTCATCATGTTCCCCGACTGAAGAATCAAGCGGCCGATGAACTAGCGAAGATTGGGTCCACTTGATGGCTTGTTCCCAGTAATTTGTTTTTAGAGCACCTGCATACTCCTTCGGTGTAAGAGGATCCTTTCACCGAAGAGCCCCCACCAGCTATGAGTTCCACCGATCCGACTGAAGTCGATGTCCCTGCGGTAATTGATTTGGTCATGGAGATTCTGGTTGTCATTTTCGATTGGACGGTGCCCTACATTGCCTATATCCTCAGACAAGAACTCCCTGAAGACGAAACAGAAGATCGACAAATTGTACGTAGGTCAAAAGCCTTTACTGTGATTGGGGATCAGCTATTCAGAGAAAGCGCGACTGGCGTGATGCAGCGTTGCATCTCCCCCGAAGAAGGTCGAGCGATTCTGGATGAAATCCACTCGGGAACTTGCAGCCATCATGAGTCCTCACGGACAATCGTCGCTAAAGCGTACCGAGCTGGTTTCTTCTGGCCACGGGCTAATGAGATGGCTAAAGACATTGTTGATCATTGTGATGTATGCCAGTTCTATGCGAACTTGTCACACAAGCCGGCATCTGCTCTGAAGATGATTCCCCTTGCCTGGCCATTTGCTATTTGGGGACTCGACTTGGTTGGTCCCTTTCGGACTGGAAAAGGCGGATTCACTCATTTGTTGGTTGCAGTCGACATGTTTACAAAATGGATAGAGGCCAAGCCGATCAAGAAGTTGAACTCCCGCATGGAGGTCACATTCATGAGAGAAATCATTTTCCGATACGGCATTCCTCACAACATTATCACGGATAACGACACCAACTTTGACTCAGAAGAATTCAGAAACTTCTGCACCTCCCAAGGCACTCGGGTGGATTATGCATCTATTGCACATCTTCAAACCAATGGACAAGTCGAGCGTCCTAATGGCCTCATCTTGCAAGGTCTGAAGCCTCGCCTCATGCGCGACTTGGATCATGCCGCTAGAGCCTGGGTAACTGAGATGTCGTCTATTTTATGGGACCTCGGAACTACGCCTAATCGGTCGATTGGACGGACTCCTTCTTTCCTAGTCTACGGAGCCGAAGCTACCTGCCGAGTGATTTGTTTCACAATTCTCCCCGAGTGGAACTTTATTCTGAAGTTGTAGCTAAACAAGCCACGAGAGATGGTGTCGATCTCCTAGAACAAGAGCGAGAGATGGCTCTGAGTCAGACTACGGCTTATCAGCAAGATCTGCGGCGCTTCCATGCGAAGAATGTCAAGAGTCGGTCGTTTCATGAGGGAGACTTGGTACTCCGAGTGGATCAATAGTGACCCCGCAAGCTTGCTCCAGCGTGGGAAGGTCCCTTCGTCGTCACCAAGGTGTTGAACAACGGAGCCTATCACTTGTACAACCTCAAGAAGCAGATAGATGAGCCACGGACCTGGAATGCAGATCTGCTCCGATGCTTGTATACTTAGAGTCAAAAGGGTTTTTGATGTAATAAAGATACTCCATCTATGCAAATCAGACTTCGCAGTTTTTTGTCGATTCTGATCGAACAGTTTCACACTTGGGAATTCTCCGAGTGTCGAGCAATCCTCACACTCGGGGGCTTAGCTGCGAACATGCTTTCACCTAAGTTAAAAACCCTGTCGGGTGGATAGCAGTCCATTCACTCAATGACTCATCTATGAACCAGCTTTCGCCTAAATTCAAAACTCCTCTTTGAGTGTCGAGCAATCCTCACACTCGGGGGCTTAGCTGCGAACATGCTTTCGCCAAAGTTAAAAACCATGTCGGGTGGATAGCAGTCCATTCACTCGATGACTTAGCTAAGGACCAGCTTCCGTCTAAGTTCAAAACTCCTCTCCGAGTGTCGATCAATCCGCACACTCAGGGGCTTAGCTGTGAACATGCTTTTGCCTAAGTTAAAAACCCTGTCGGGTTGGTAGCAGTCCATTCACTCGGCGACTTAGCTATGAACCAGCTTTCGTCTAAGTTCAAAACTCCCTCTCCGAGTGTTGAGCAATCCTCACACTCGGGGGCTCAGCTATGAACTTGCTTTCGCCTAGGTTAAAACCTTGGCCGAGTGGATAGTAGTCCATCCACTCGATGACCTATTTGCGAATAAGTCTTCGCTTAGATTCAAAGATACTTCGAGTGTTGAGAGATCCTCACACTCGGGGGCTTAGCTGCGAACATGCTTTCACCTAAGTTAAAACCCTTGCCGAGTGGATGATAGTCCATACACTCAACGACCTATTTGCAAATCAGTCTTCGCTTAGGTTCAAAGATACTCCGAGTGTTGGGCGATCCTCACACCCGGAGGCTTAGCTACGAACCAGCTTTCGCCTAAGTCAAAAAACAAATTCAGTCGTACAAACGATTGAAAGCCAAATGCTAATAAATGCAAAGGTTTAATCGCGGATAAATGTTTCGCGAGAAAGAAAATGTGCTCAGGCTTAAGGCCTGAATGAAGTTTTAAAGCTGATACAATTCCACTCGCCATACCGAGGCAATTAAAGTTTTTCTCAAAGATCAAGTTTTTCAAGCACCCGACGAGCTGGCTGGCTCGATGAACATGTCCAAATCAATGCCATCTGGGATCCTGGTGGCTGCGTCAATGAAGGTCTCCATGAAATCTTCAAACTAAAGTTTCTTCGTGTTAACCACTCGGAGCTCCCTCAACTTGTCTTCCCTCGCTTTCTTGTAATGGACCCTAACAAGGGAAAGTTCCACGTCAGCTCCGCAGCGAGCAACGGATTTCTTCCAGGCCTGCACTCGACTGGGGACGTCATTCAGTCGTGCCATCATAGATGTGAGGTCGAGCTGAAGAGTGTCTTCTGGCCACAGTTCCTTGTCGATTCTCTCCATCGTAGATTTCAGTCGGATGACATATGCTTGAACACCCTAGATCCTGAAGTTGAGTCTGAGCATGTTCATGGCCACCGCATCTCCAACAGGTGACTTGGTGGGATTGAAATTGGGCTCGATCTCCTCAGGCTCTTTTTTGAAGTCTTGGCAGAATTCTGTTGGGAAGAAGGAATGGGGAAAGTATTGATGAGATACAATCGTCAAAGATTTTATAAACTTCAGTCGACAGAGATACTCACCGTCGAGCATGATGTACATCTTCCTCAAGAACTCCCCCAAGTGCTTCTCCAGGCCATTGCTCCTCTTGGTTAGCTGCTTAGTTCTTTTGATGAGGTCCACATGCTCCTGCTTCAGTTTCGAGTTCTCCTCCTCCATCTTCTTGGCAGCTGTCAGCTTCTGGTCGGCAGCTGTCAGCTTCTGGTCGGCACCTTCAGTTTTCTCCTTCGCCACCCGTTGGGCGTTAGCAAGCGCTTTGTCCTTGTCCTCCAGCGCTTTCTTGATGGAATCTAAAGAAACAACATTGTTGAGTCGCGCTTGGAGTCAACGATTTTCATTGCGTACATCTGTTCGAGTGAAAACACTCGGTTCAAAGCATGGAAAGTGACGATGAGAATGCAGTGGGTCGATAGAGGTTACCTACCAGAGTTTTCAGCTCGGCCCGCACTCGCTCCAAAGTATTGTTGGAGGCTTCCAAATCCATGCGTAGCCGGTTCCTTTCTTCTTCAAGGTCCTTGTACTGCATGCCAAGATCACAATACCTCTGAAACCAACAAAGAAAGAAATTCAATCGACAAGAAATACCAGCACTCCGAAGTGCAGAATACCAAAGACGGTCGACTGGGCGGCGCACACCACCCCGCGCCATTATCCTAGAATAGCGTCATATCATGGTTGATCAGTGACATCCATGCAACCTGCTTCCAAGGGAGGGAGAATTCAACCAAAAGTCCACTCGACATGTCGAGTGGCTCGTGTACTCCGCGTATCGTAAACAAATTCATGACAGTCTCCATCAGACCTCCGCCAGTGCAAGCCCTCTACGGCGGTCTCGGGGGCTACACCTAGTGGGTGCACTCAGAGTGCCCCAACTAGAACGGTTAACACTCGATCTGTCGAGTGATCCGTCGACCCCGTTCTGCACCTTTGAAGAAGCATCATATAATGGTTGATCAAATGATGACCACAAAACCTACAAGGTAGCTTCGGTGCGAGACGACTAAGAAAAATAAAATACACTTGACATGTCGAGTGACAACTGTACTCTGCGTACGACAAAAATTCGGATTTCAAGTTTTCAAGACTACTGCTCATCGCCTGCGATCAATAGTAGCCTCGGGGACTACACCCAGTGGGTGCACTTAGCGTGCCCCTAATGGTTACTAAAACATTCAACACGGTCTGCCCTGTCAATTTTCAACAGTCTCTATCAGACCCCTGCCAGTGCAAGCACTCGGCGACGGTCTCGGGGACTACACCCAGTGGGTGCACTTAGCGTGCCACCACTGGATCTGCTAACTCTCGACCTGTCGAGTGGGAGAAGAAGAAAAAAACATGCACAAGCATAAGCACATCCATCACTCGATATGTCGAGTGCCATGCCACCCCACTCTGCACCCTTGGAATAGCGCCGTATCATGGTTGATCAATGATATCCATGAAACCTACAAGGTAGCCTCTAAGTGGTGCGATCAACGACAAATGTATCCCGCATACGACAAACTCTAAGACCTCTGCCGGTGCAAGCATTCGGCAGCGGTCTCAGGGACTACACCCAGTGGGTGCACTCGGAGTTCCCCCACTGGACCAAATCCTACTTGATTAAAGTCCTGATCTATTCGAGTGGAGAACCTTGAAACATTCTACAAGCAGAAAACAAACACCTAGTGGGTGTACAACCAAAGAAGACAGAATTCAATCGAAAATGTACTTACAATCGAACTTACTCGAACATTGGTGTGAAGAGTTGTGCTAGCATCATAGGCCAACTTGCTGGCCTCGTACGCTTCCTTGGTGCATAGCATCATCTGCTCCGCCTGGATCATGGCCTCCTTTGCAGCTCTGGTCTGGTCTCCCGGAACGCGGTGCAGAGGAAAATCCGTCACTGGCGGGATCGGCGTAATGGTTGGGGCAGTCAAGGTGATGTGAGCAGGTTTGGTTGGAGTTGATGTGACGATAGTCGAAGCAGCTGGTGGGGCACTCGACAGAGGCACTGCGGGGTCAGCTCTGACCCGTGTCGAGCCGCTTATCCCCTGGGAAGATTCGGCGGTCGACAACTGAGGCGTTTGCACAGATGAAGTTCTTTGAGTACGTATGCGCGGGGTGCCTAGGGTTTCGCTTCCTCCTCCTGTGCCCCCAAGGTGTTCTTCGTCATCTTCCAGCAGGATGATTTCTGCAGTTATAAAGTAGCAATATTAACTTTTGCAATTGAGAAACCGTATTTGAGAAGCAGAACTGAAGATTCGGTTACCTCTATGGGAAGTGGCTGCATCAGCAGTGTCTACGTCCATTGCTTCCCCTCTGTCATGTTGAGGTGACGTCATAGATCAAACGAAACTTACTCAACAAGAGTTCAAACTCAAAATCGACAGCGAAAATTCGAAAGTAAATACTCACATGGAGATGACAGGAACAACCATCCTCATGTGTGGCAGAGCTTTGCGAGGTTTGGTTACCTTCGGCTTGGGTTGCTTCACCGATCGCTCACTCGACTCGACGATCGAAGGTCGACTCTGTTTCGGGTTCTTCTCACTCGGGACTGGGGCCTTCTTTTCGACAGTCGCGGGGTCTTAGCAGGACTTAGAATGGCGTTTGACATGAGGAGGAGACTCGACTTCCTCCTCGTTCTCACCGGAGTCTTCACCTTCATCTTCAGATTCAGAGGAGCCGACAGCGTCCACACTGCCGCCCTCGCTCACCCCTCCATCTTCAGGCTGGTTCCCATTGGGTACAGGCGAATACATATGCGTCCACTCCTGCGTGATTCAAACAAGGAAGTCAGTCAATAAATCAATCGATCACTCGATAGTACAAGTACTTCAGTCGACAAAGTTCAACTTACTAGATTCTTCGGCGGGTTTTTGGCCAAGTAAGGTCGGATCCTCTTGGCTCCTAAGGGATTGTCGCATGCCCTGGTGATACTACGAAGCCATTGCTTGACAGCCTTTTGTGGAACCTCCTCTGGGTGCGTCCTGGTCGAATCCTCGGGGACTGCATAGTGCCACATGGTGTGATCCCTGGCCTGGAGCGGCTGAATCCATCGACTAAGGAATGTTTCCAAGAGATCCATGTCGGTCACTCCGCCACGAATAAGTTTCACCACGGCGTCCACCAAGATTCCCACTTGGACTTGTTCCTCTTCCGACACCTTTAGAGACTTGGGGACGGCTGGACGATCAGATGTGAAAGGGGAAAGACCAGTCGACATGTTGGGAGAAGCTACATCTTTGCAATAAAACCATGTCGACTGCTAGCCTCTGATAGATTCAAGAAAGGTCATAGAAGGGAAAGAACTATGAGCTCTCTTTTGAAGTCCTAGACCCCACACAGCTGCAGTACATGAGTTTTCCCATCCTCGGGGAGGGCTTTCTTTACAGTCTAAGATCTAACCGTGAAGATGTGCTTGAATAGCCCCCAGTGAGGAGGGCAACCCAGGAAGCACTCGCACAAAGTGATGAAAGCGGACAAGTAGGAAATTGCATTCAGCGGGAAGTGGTGGAGCTAAGCACCAAAGAAGTTCAAAAACCCTCTAATGAATTGGTGGGGAGGCATAGAAAAACCTCTTTCGACGTGGGAGAGGAGGAGAACCGGCTCTCCTTTGCATGGCTTCGGCTCGCGCTCTCCCTCGGACAACCTCCAGGTGTCGTCCGCCACAAGCCCGTCGGCAACCAGGCCATCGATGTCCGCTTGAGTGACCACCGAGGGGATAAAGTCTCCCTGGATCCATCCCTACGGCGCGATGAACCGAGCGGTTGAGGGCTTCTTTCCCTTGCCTTTCGCCGCCCCCTTCTTGGAACACTCTAACTTTTCCGTGGTTCCCGTTGTCATCGCCGAGGCTGTGCTCGTCGGAGATGAGCGAAGTGTTGCGCTGAGTACAGTGGAGGCCGAGGAAAAGAGGAGATTGGGGGAGATTACTGTGCAATCCGTGGCGCTTTGGGATTTATACCCCGCCGAGTGCCTCACTGACAGGTGGGCCCGCGATATCACCGTACACGCCAACTGCTGACGACGCCCTGTACGTGGCGAAATGACCTGCATGAGAATCGAGGCGTCATGCCCCCACTTGCCCTGATCGTGGCGTCATCATCGCTAGCGCGCGCTTCCCAAATTTTCGTATCCCGCAAGATCCGGGTCTGACAGACCGACCCGTCACCTCCAAAGATTCCTTTAGATCACTCGGAACAAAATTGGCATTGAACATTCACTCGGGCACTTTCAATGCTGAATTGATCCTGGCGAATGACGAAGAGTTCAGTCGACGCAAGTTTTGTTGAAGCCCCGAATATCATTCGGAAGATTTGGTGTCTTGTTCTGAACTGACATCGATATCCCCATTCACCATGCAAACCTAGATCCATTCGGGGGCTAATGACGAGGATATGTACCTAGGGTTAGGTCCTAGGCCTGACCTACATACCCTACCTAAGGACACTACATTGGAGGACTTGAAGATCACGAGTAAGCTCCTCACTAGATTCCCGGTGGTGCCCAAGTCACTCGACAGGCAATCCACTCGAAGACTTCTTTCCTCCACTTGACAGTCGTCTGTCACTCGGAAGAGCTCACTTCCAATCGACGCCAGAAAACCAGAAGCCACCCCCACGAGGCCAACAGGCGGGCGTTAGGCCTTTCTTCATTAGTAGCTTTTATTATGTACGTTACCAGTAACGCTAGTTTTTAAACCCACGATCGGACCCATGGATGTCGGGTAATTATGAGGGGCAGCAAACTCTATATAAGCCCACCCTCCCCTCTCGCACAAGGGTTCGCAACCACTGTAATCTTTACATTCCACACGACAAAGCTCGAGAGCACTGAGACGTAGGGCTATTACGTCCATGAGAAGGGCCTGAACTCATACATTTGTGTGTACACCCTCGCTGTAGCTAGGACTCTACCCTCTCCCTTCGTACCCCTACCTTCTACTGTCAGGCTTGTTCCCACGACAGGTTCTCACCTTATGTAACCCATACTACCCTCACACAAGAGCTCGCGAGCACTGAGACATAGGGCTGTTAGCTCCACGAGAGGGGCCTGAACTCATACATCCATGTGTACACCCTCGTCGTAGCTAACACTTTGCCCTCTCCTTTCGTACCCCTATCCTCTACTGTCAGACTCGTTCCCACGACATTTGGCGGCCACCGTGGGGCAGTCATCTAAACGACTTCCGGTGAGGTTGCATTTTCCCCCCTTCGTCATGTCTTCCGGCGGTGGTTTGTTCTTTGGCCATGAGATCCGTCTTAGAGTGCTCACCTTCATCGCCGACGATTCGGCACGGCTCGTGGAAGTGCCTCTTGACGTTGAGGCGCTCCCGATCCGCGGGGCAACGCACTTCTGCGCCAGCTCCCGCGATGTTCTTCTGCAGGAGCCGTCGACTCCGTACCCTACGACCCTCCCTGTTGTTCGCCACCACAAGCAATCCGGTCCCTCATGGCTCCAGCGCTGGGTGAGGCATGCAGTTGCTTGCCAAGTTTCTTCTCTATAGATTGCGGCAATTGAGCCCGCCGAGTCACTTCATGGCGTGTTCAACTCAGAGTCAGGTCAGTCGGATGTTCCTTCCGAGTGTGAGAGCTGCGATCCTGCAACGGAGGTTCTTATGGTTGGTTCACATTAGAGCCCGCTGCCTGTATTCGGCCGCAGCAGGTGAGAGGCTGGTGGGGCGGTGAATGAGCAGCTGCACCGGGACGAGGAGGTCCTCCATACGCCCATCATCAGTGCGACCGCTGAGGCTCAGGCCTTGGAGGCCACGTGCATTCGGCTCGAAGAGCTTTAGAGGGAACTTGACGAGCACGCTCGCCAGCGCCCACCACCTCCCAGTCGACGTCAGCGACACCTATATCCGAGTGGTTCACAGAACAACGTTGAGGTATACCGCACTCCCGTATTAAATGTTGCAGTAGCAGCAAGGATAGCTGATTCCATTTAGCCGTCACGTTCAGAGGCTGGCAGAGGTTTGTTGCAGATCAGAGCGTTGCTTGATGCAGCACAGTGCCAAAACTCAGTTGTTTCATAGTCGCGCAATAGAATACATAGTAATTCGCCAAGAGTAGAGACTGTTCAGTCGGCACACAGTCCTGTTTCGCCTCTGCGTCGCAGGGGCGGAGGTCTCCATGAGGATCAGTACAGGAATCAGGGACGAGATCAGTTTCACCGTGATGACCACTGTCGAGTTCCCACTCCTCCGCAGAGTGGTCTGTATGTGCCCCGGCACCAGGACGATAGGCACCCGTTTGGTGAGGTGCGGAAACTAGGATTTGATGCAAGAGATGTCCTCACTTAGAGGCGAATAGATAGAGGCAGAGCCCACATAGATGGTTTCGACAGAGATTACCCGAGTGGCAGTAGTGCTGTTATTTCTGGTCCCGAGTGCTTTAGCAGAGCCATTCATTTTGCAGATATTCCCCCAACTTCAGGTTGGCGGCTGGGATAGGCAAGTTTTTGCCAAAAAAATTTAAATATTAATTTTTTATTTTATTTTTGCAAATATTGTGCCAAGATTTTTTTTTTCAAATCTGTTTTCGGATCGGCCGCACGCAGGCCGATTAGTTCCAGTCGGCGACGCCCATGCCGACTGGATCCTGTCGTCTACTGTGTAGCCGATTAGTATCCTGTCGGCCACGTGGCAGCCGATTAGTGGCCGGGCCATGTCGCCCCTGTCCAGTCGGCCCAGCGTGGCGTGCTATCGGCCACGCCGAAGCCGATTAGAGGCTGGCCAGCCGCCCACGGGCTCTCCTCTTCCTCCCTCTTCTCTCCTTCCTTCCTTCGTTTCATTCCTCTCTCCCTGTTCTTCCTCTTCCATTCTTCTCCCCTTCTTTGTTTCTCCCCCAGCCCCCTTTTCCCTCACCGTAGTTCGATTCTAGATGGTTACGGGAGCGAGAAGAACCGTCAATCTCGCGATGGGGTAGTTCGTGGTGGTATTTTGACCATTTTTGTGGAGGTGGAGGAGGTGGTGGTGGTGGTGGAGGTGGTGGTGGTGGTGCTGGAGGCTACGGCGTTCGTCGTATCTCCACACGATTCAAGGGTAAGATTTCATATTTAGGTGCTTCGGTAGCTTTGTAAGATATACTTCGGTGTTTGGATATATTTAGGTGCTCCGGTAGACTCGGGAAATATATTTAGTTGTGCATATTTAGGTGTTTTGATTTGTTTAGTTGTGGTAAATATACTTAGGTGTGGTAAATATATTTAGGTGTAGTAAATATACTTAAGTGTGTTAAATATATTTAGGTGTAGTAAATATATTTAGGTGTGGTAAATATATTTACGTGTGTGAATTTGTAGTTTAGGTGGAAATAATTATAGTATCTCATTCTGCTTGATATGTGACCATGTTAAATAATTTTTTAGGTAAGCGAAGATGTCTGTTGTAGTGAAGTTAGGTTTTTAGTACGGTCCTGGTAGGGTCCGCACAAATGAGATGGGAGCTGATCTGAGTGAATTTCAGTACGTTGAGGTGCCAGTTACTTGCCCTGAAAGTTGGACTGTTAGTCAGTTGACCGAATGGCTAGCCGGATGTTGTGGGTTCAATACTGAAGCACACATCATCGGTTTTCATGCATTATGTACCTGATCGAGTTCAAATATTTACTATTATTTGAAACCAATAGACCGGGACTCAAAGTGGGTGCGCTGGTTACAAGCTTGCGTGAGTAGGGGATGTAATCCTGTGGCCTTATTGCTCCCTGTGCTGAACCATGTTAGTGCACCAGAAGCCGGACCAAGCTACGATATTGGGTAGAGCAGTGAAGGGATGCATGATTCACTACCAAATTATGCGCCCCATGAAGAAGATGACGTTAATGAATCAAGGCAGAGCAGTCATGCAAAAGAAGTAAATGCCGATGATTACGTAAGTGGCCAGGTGGATGCTGACGAGATAGATGGGCACATGCAAAACCAGATGGAGAATGAAGATAGAGATGGTGATATTCTCGACGATTCTGCTGAGTCAGAGGAAGAAGAAAACGCACATGAGGTGCCTATTCCCGCGGCATGGAATCGGGACTTCTCATCTGCAATGATCGTGAATGATGGTCATGATTCTGCCTGGCAGTACCACCAGAACAACATTGCGTTAGGTGCCTTGTATCCAAACAAACAAGCTCTGTAGGATGCAATTATTGGTTGGGCATTGTCCACCCAAAGGGTTTTTGTAGCTGATGTGTCAAGCCCGAAAAACTTGACAATGGTATGCAGAAACCAGGGTTGTCCCGCCAGGGTGCATGGCTATCTGCCTAAGTATGGCTCAAGTTGGGTCATCAGTGACTTAGTTCATCACACTTGTGTTATTCCTTGTATCCATCAAGATCATCCGAACCTGACATCCACATCCCTTGCTCGGTTGCTTTACAGCGAGATAGTGGAGGGCAAAGCGATGGAAGTTAAGGCTATCCAAACAAAAGTCTTTCTCAAGTTCAAGTACAAAATATCTTATGGTAAGGCTTGGAGGGCTAAGCAGAGGGCACTTGAGACCAGATTTGGTTTGTATTTCGATGCATATGACTCTGTTGCCTGGCTCCTACACACACTCCAGGACCGGAATCCAGGCACGTATGTCCACATCCAAGACATGTTCATACCAGAGTTTCCTACTATGAGGGTGTTGCATCGATTATTCTTCTCCTTTGGTGTCTGTATTGAAGCTTACAGACATTGTCGGCCGGTGATCTATGTTGACAGAACATTTCTCACTGGCAAGTACAAGGGTCAGATCCTTACTGCCATTGGACAAGATGGCCAAAATCAAGTCGTCCCACTGGCATTTGCTTTTGTGGAGAGTGAGAATATTGACAGTTGGACATGGTTCTTCAGGCAATTAAAAATTGCAGTTGTGCATGATAAGCCAAATGTGTGCATTCTTCATGACATGCATGCTGGTATACTCAGTGCAGTGAAGACATTGTCGAACCCTGGCCCCGATGATGATCCCTCCTGCAGGATCCTATGCATATCAGGAGGCTTCGGCGTCTAGATCCGGGTTCACGGGTGAGGAAGGAGATGTCCTATCGCAGCAAAACACGTGGATGGACGTCTTCTCGACTCCTCCACCATGGCCCACCCAGGATACATAGTATGAACAGGATGGGTCCGAGATTCCTCCTCGTAACATTAGCCCCCCCCATAGGTTTGGCTGGAGTACGCCTAGCACACCCCCTGAGAGCCTTCCCGGATGTCGTCAGTGACACCTCTATCTATCAGTAGAGAAACCTCTATCTAATTATGTATCAGGCATATGTCTATTCTATGTGTGAGACATATTTATGTTCTATTTCAATGCAGAAGACATTCAGACATTCCACGGGGGTTTTATATGTGCTGAAATTAAGATACAACTTGCTAAAATTAAGATACAACTTGCTGAAATTAAGATACAACTTGCTGAAATTGATTTACAGGAATATAAATCTACTGAGTCCAACATGGATATTTTCCTTTTCCATCTCCAGCTTCTTCTGCTGCCTGGGCTGCATGAGCCCTTTCTTTCTTTCTCTACCTCTCAACCTCACGGGCTTCCTCTCGCTGTAGAGCTCCGTCAGTCGAAGTTAGTTTTCTTGGCTTTTCTTCTTCATCTCAGCAAGAAAAGCCCTCTGCTCCACACAATACTCTTTCCATGCTCTCTTCCGCTCTGCTTTTTCCTCTGCTGCCGCCTTCTCGCGACACTCCTCCAAGTCCAAACATGCCCATACACGATGACCTCTTTCACGAACTCAATCACCGCCCAGTCTGGCATTTTCGTGTCTATCCAACAATAGTACATGCACAGGGGCGGAGGAGACTACAAAAGAAACAGAAATATAAAAATCAAATCAACAAAAATTTCAACAACATGTTTATTCTGGGTGACTAAAACATACCGGAGGCATGATGTACAGTGAAGGAGCAATGGGTGGATCTTCCTCATAATTAGCGCACATGAAAAACTTCATGCCCAACCAATCTGAAAAATCCGTCACCTCCTTCACCTTGCAGAGATCCCCGCACCAACAACGCACTACTTCCACCCCCCGAGGCAACTTCGCACTCTTCCATTTGCTAGGCCTAATGATTTGATCCGAACAAGGCAAACTCATAATGACTATCGCGCTGGTTTTTTCGAGTGTTGCTGGCCAACGGAGGAAGACAGTTACAATGCCTCCTTTTACAAGCAGATGACAACAACAATGGCGGGAAATTGGGTGGGAAAATTTGGCGGCAAAAGGTGGAGGAAAATGGTCGGGCAAACTTGGTGGGAACACTTGGTAGGAAATCGGGCGGGAAAAAGATGGCGGGAACACTTGGCGGGAAATCAGGTTGGAAAAAATGGTGGGAACACTTGGCGGAAAAAGATAGGGGCATGCACCACATGGTGCAGCTGTGGCTGATTAGTACTAATTGGCCACGAGTAGGCCGATTAGTACTAATCAGCTACACCTAGGCCGATTAGTACTAATCGGCTTACTGGTGGCCGATTAGTTGCTGGCCCCCGGGACCGACAGGCCTATCGGCTTCGCTGTAGCCGACTGGAACTAATCAACCTAGGGGTGGCCGACTGGAACTAATCGGCCAGGGTGAGGCCGATGGGATCACATATTTGCAATTTTTTTCCTTGGCACAATATTTGAAAAAATAATAAAAAAAATTAGCCAAGTTTTCTGGCGAGTCAAAGCCGGAGACATGGTTGGACGATTACCGAGTGGCTGTTCAGATTGGTGGTGGCAACGACAACATTGTAATGAAGCATTTGTCCTTGATGTTGGATGGTTCGACCCATGCATGGCTGAATCGTTTGGCTCCTTCTAGCATCCACTGTTGGGAGGATCTTGCCCGAGTGTTCATCAGAATGTTCAAGGGAACTTGCAAGCGTCCTGCCGGTTTGATTGATTTGCAACATTGTGTTCAAAAGCCCAATGTGTCATTAAGAGATTACATTCAGCGTTGGTCTACTTTGCATCACACAGTGGACAATGTTTCTGAGCATGAGGTTGTTTGTGCTTTCAAGGCCGGAGTGAAGTACAGAGAGCTTTACCTGAAGTTTGGGCGGACTGGTGATATTTCACTGAGTAAGATGATGGAAATCGCCACTCAGTATGAAAATGGCGAAGAAGAAGACCGCCTCCGCAGCAACAAAGGAAAAGCAGTTGACAATGATGCCGGTGGTAATTCCAGTCGGAAGCAGAAGCGTAAATCTGATGGCCCTGTTAGGCGGAGGCAGCCGCCCTGGCGGCACAATGAAAAAATAAGGGGATGTCCAAGGGACAGTTCACTCCCAAGAAAGGAAAAATCAGTTGGGAACAGATGTTCTTGACTTGCCATGTGCAATCCACACAAGGAAAGACGAAGATGGTAATTTGATATTACCCAAATATACCACTCTACAATGCCATCTACTGATCTAGCAGTTCAAGGAGGGTCAGTCGAGTGAGAAAACCCCTAAAAAAGAGGATGATGAAGACAAAGAGACTTATCCCAATGTCAATGCCACTCTGATGATTTTTGTTGATGTTGAAAGCAAGAGTTGATTGAAGGTTATAAACAGAGAAGTCAACATGGCTGTACCTACAACCCCCACGTACCTCAAGTGGTCTCAGACTGCCATCACATTTGATCACTCACATCATCCTGCTCATGTCGCCACACCCGGTCGGCGGGCTTTGGTGGTAGATCCCATTGTGGGAGGCACTCGACTCCGCAAGGTCCTCATGGACGGAGCGAGTGGACTGAATATTATTTATACAGATACCCTTAAGGGGATGGGCATTCCGATGTCCTGCCTTAGTGAGAGCAACATGCAGTTCCACGGAGTAATCCCAGGGAAGAAGGCCAAGTCACTCGGCCATATTTCATTGGATGTGGTGTTCGGGACAAATAAAAAATTTCACAATAGAGAAATTAACGTTTGAAGTCGTGGACTTACAGAGTGCGTACCATGCCAGCCTTGGTCGACCAGCTTATGCCCGTTTCATGTCCTGTCCATGTTACGTGTATCTTAAACTGAAGATGCCTAGACCCAAGGGTGTGATCACGGTCACTGGCAGTCGACAGAGGGCTGAGGAGTGCCTCCAGCAGGGCTCCAAAATTGCCGATCATCAAATGACTATGGTCGATCTAGAAGAGTACAAGAAGAATGCTGACCCTGCTGAGTTGCTGCACGCTAAGAAGCCTACTTTAGAGTCAGCTTTTCATTTGGCAGGGGAAATGAAAAAGGTGCACATTCACCCGACAGATCCTACTGCTGCCCCGACCAACATATCTTCGACACTCGACGGTAAATAGGAAGTCGAGCTCATTCAGTTCCTCCGTGAGAACTGGGAAATCTTCGCATGGAATCCAACTGACATGCCGGGGGTTCCCAGGGAACAGACTGAGCACCGACTAAGAGTTGATCCGAAGGCCAAGCCGGTGAAGGAACATTTGCGTCGGTCGGCAGCAGAGAAGCGAAAAGCAATCGACGAAGAGGTGGCTCGTCTCTTGGCAGCTAAGTTCATTCGAGAGATATACCACTCCGAATGGCTCTCGAATGTCGTCATGATCCCCAAGAAGGACAAGTCACTCCGCATGTGTATTAACTTCAAGCATATCAATCGGGTCTGCCCGAAAGATCATTTCGCGCTACCTCGCATCGATCAAATTGTTGACTCGACTGTAGGGTGTGAGCATTTATCGTTTCTATATGCATACTCTGGTTACCATCAGATCCGTCTGTTTGGTCCGGATGAAATAAAAACAGCCTTCATCACCCCATTCGGGTGTTTCTGCTATATCACCATGCCTTTTGGTTTGAAGAATGTCGGTGCTACTTTCATGCACATGATTCAGAAGTGTTTACTTGACCAGATCCCTCAGAATGTTGAAGCTTACATGAACGATATTTTCGTCAAGTCCCACAAAGGTTACGACCTGTTGCCTGACATGGCTGAGACATTCGCCAATCTCAGGAGGTACGATATCAAGCTTAATCCGGCTAAGTGTACTTTCGGTGCTCCTGGCGGCAAGTTACCCGAATGGTTTACTCGTTTCCGAACGAGGAATCGATGTCAATCCTGAGAAAATCAGTGCCATTACCCGAATGAAAAGCCCCGTGCGAGTGCACGATGTTTAGAAGCTCACAGGTTGCTTGGCAGCATTGAGTCGATTCATTTCTCGTCTCAGTGAGAAGGCAATACCTTTGTACCAACTGATGAAGTAGTCTGACATGTTCGAGTGGAATCCAGAAGCTGAAGCAGCATTTGTCAAGATCAAAGCCCTGCTTTCCACCCAGCCGGTGCGTGTTGCTCCACACAGCAAAGAGCCTTTGCTCCTGTACATCGCGGCCACTAATCAGGTCATCAGTACAGTTCTGACTGTCGAGTGGGAAGAGGAAGGCAAGGCTTACAAGGTCCAACGTCTAGTCTACTGCATTTCTGAAGTGTTGACTCCTTCAAAGCAAAGGTACCCGCATTACCAGAAGCTTGTCTATGGTATCTATCTGTCACCGAAGAAGGTGGCACACTACATTCAGGATCACTCAATTTCAGTCGTTAGTGATGCTCCATTGTTTGAGATCCTCAACAATCGAGATGCGACTGGTCGAGTGGCAAAATGGGCGATTGATCTCCTGTACTTTGATATCAAGTTCGAAGCTAAAAAGGCGATCAATTCTCAGGCACTTGCTGATTTTTTGGCCGAGTAGGTTGAACAGCAGCAACCAGCCCAAATTCACTCGACGCACTGGACCATGTTCTTTGATGGCTCAAAAATGCTGAATGGCTCCGGTGCTAGCGTTGTTTTGGTATCCCCAAAAGGCGACAAACTCAGTTATGTCCAGCAGATTCACTTTGATTCCTGCAACAACAAAGCATAATATGAAGCACTCTTGTATGGGTTGCGCATGGCCATATCACTCGGCGTCAAGTGCTTGATGATTTACGGCGACTTGGATTTGGTGGTCAATCAAGTGATGAAAGAGTGGGATGTTCGGAACCCCGCTATGACTGGATATTGTAACACTGTTAGAAAACTTGAGAAGAGATTTGAAGGTTTGGAACTTCATCATGTTCCCCAAGTGAAGAATCAAGCACCTGATGAGCTGGCAAAGCTTAGATCCACTCGAAGACCTGTCACCAGCAATGTATTCTTAGAGCATCTTCATACTCCTTTGGTGCAGGAAGATCCCTTCACTGAAGAGCCCCCACAAGCTATGAGTGCCTCTGATCCAACTGAGGTTGATGTTCCTGCGGTTATTGATATGGTCATGGAGGTTCTGGTCATCATTACCGACTAAACAGTGCCCTATATTGCATATATTTTGAGGAAAGAACTCCGTGAGGATGAAGTTGAAGCCCGACGGATTGTGTGCAGATCCAAAGCTTTTAGTGTGATGGATGATCAACTTTACAGAGAGAGCATAACTGGTGTGACACATTGATGCATCTCCCCCGAAGAAGGTCGAATGATCCTGGAAGAGATCCACTCGGGAACTTGTGGACATCATGCATCCTCTCGGACCATTGTCGCTAAAGTGTATCGAGCTGGTTTCTTCTAGCCGTGTGCCAATGAGATGGCCAAAGACATTGTTGATCACTCCGAAGGGTGCCAGTTCTATGCAAACTTGTCTCACAAACCCGTGTTCGCCCTGAAGACCATTCCACTCGTTTGGCCATACGCTATCTGGGGTTTGGATACGGTTGGTCCCTTTCAGACAGGACAGAGTGGATTTACCCATTTGCTTGTTGTAGTCGACAAGTCTACATAGTGGATTGAGGCCAAGCCTATAAAGAAATTGATCTCTCTCACTCCGATCAAATTCATGAGAGAGATAATCTACTGGTATGGAGTTCCCCATAGTATTATCACAGACAATGGATCAAACTTTGACTCAGAAGAGTTCAGACGCTTCTGCTTCTCCCAAGGCACTCGGGTGGATTATGCATCCGTTGCACACACCAAACCAATGGCCAAGCTGAGCGAGCCAATGGCCTCATCCTGCAAGGTCTGAAGCCTCGTCTCGTGCGGGATATGGAGCATGCATCCGTAGCCTGGGTGTCCGAGTTGCCATCTATTTTATGGGGCTTGAGAACAACTCCCAATCGGTCGACTGGACGAACTCCTTTCTTCTTGGTGTATGGAGCCGAAGTTGTCCTGCCGAGTGACCTGCTTCATAATTCTTCTCGAGTGGATCTTTATTCCGAGGCTGAAGCTAAGCAAGAAAGACAAGATGGCGTAGATCTCCTAGAAGAGGAACACGAGATGGCAATGATTCGGATGACTACATACCAGCAAGATCTGTGATGCTTCCATGCGTAGCACGTTAAGAGTCGGTCGTTTCATGAAGGTGATTTGGTGCTCCGAGTGGATCAACAGTGATCTCACAAGCTCGCTCTGGCATGGGAAGGACCTTTCTTCATCACTAAGGTGTGGAACAATGGAGCCTATCACCTCTAGAACCTCAAGAAGAAGATTTATGAGCCGCGAGCCTGGAATGCAGATTTGCTCCAGCGTTTCTATACCTAAAAATAGAGTTGTGTTGATGTAATAAAAGTATTTCAGACAATGCAGTTTATGCAAGTATGACTTCCTTAGTCTTTTGTCGATTCTGATTGTGCAATTTCACATTTGGGAACACTCCGAGTGTCGAGCAATCCTCACACTCGGGGGCCCAGCTGCGAACATGCTTTTGCCTAAGTTAAAAACCCTACCGAGTGGATAGCAGTCCATTCGCTCAGAGACTTAGCTGCGAACCAGTCTTCGTCCAAGTTCAAAACTTTTACTGAGAGTCGAGCGATCCTCACATTCGGGGGCTTAGCTACGAACACACTCTCGTCTAAGTTAAAAAACCCTACCAAGTGGATAGCAGTCCATTCGCTCGAAGACTTAGCTGCGAACCAGTCTTCGTCCAAGTTCAAAACTTTTTTGAGTATCGAGCGATCCTCACACTCGGGGGCTTAGGTGCGAACACGCTTTCACCTAAGTTAAAAATCCTACCGAGTGGATAGCAGTCCATTCACTCGGAGATTTAGCTACGAACCAGTCTTCGTCTAAGTTCAAAACTTCTCTGAGTGTGGAGCAATCCTCACACTCGGGGACTTAGCTGCGAACTAGGTTTTGCCTAAGTTAAATAACTTTTCTGAATGGATAACATTCTTTTCATTCGGAAACTTAGCTACGAACCAGTATTCGTCTAAGTTCAAAACTTCTCCGAGTGTTGAGCGATCCTCACACTCGGGGGCTTAGCTGCGAACACACCTTCGCCTAAGTTAAAAACCCTTCCAAGTGGATAACATTCCATTCACTCGGAAACTTAGCTACGAACCAGTCTTCTTCTAAGTTCAAAACTTCTCCGAGTGTTGAGTGATACTCACACTCGAGGGCTTAGCTGCGAACCAGCTTTCGGCTAAGTTAAAAACTCTACCCAAGTGATGAATATACTTCTCACTAAGGGACTCGACAAAATAAATTCAGTCAAAGAAATGATTGAAAGCGAAATGCAGATAAATCCAAAGGTTTCGGCACGAATAAAATTTATACGCGCGAGCAAAGGTACTCAGGCTTAAGGCCTGAATGAAGTTTTACGGTCATTACATTTCCACTCGGCATTCCGAGGCGAATAAAGTTTTTACTGCAAATGTGTTGGAAATATGCCCTAGAGGCAATAATAAATTGGTTATTATCATATTTCCTTGTTCATGATAATCATTTATTATCCATGCTAAAATTGTGTTGATCGGAAACTCAGATACATGTGTGGATACATAGACAACACCATGTCCCTACTATGCCTCTAATAGACTAGCTTGTTGATCAAAGATGGACATGAGATGTCATTTGGTAATGGGATCACATCATTAGGAGAATGATGTGATGGACAAGACCCAAACTGCAAACGTAGCATATGATCGTGTCAGTTTATTGCTACTGTTTTCTGCATGTCAAGTATATGTTCCTATGAGCATGAGATCATGCAAGTCACGGACACCGGAGGAGTGCCTTGTGTGTATCAAACGTCGCAACATAACTAGGTGACTATAAAGGTGCTCTACAGGTATCTCCAAGGGTGTCTGTTGGGTTGGCATGGATCAAGACTGGGATTTGTTACTCCGTGTGACGGAGAGGCATCTCAGGGCCCACTCGGTAATACAACATCACAATAACCCTTGCAAGCAATGTGACTAAGTGTTAGTCATGAGATCTTGTATTACGGAACGAGTAAAGAGACTTGCTGGTAATGAGGTTGAACTAGGTATGGAGATATCGACGATCGAATCTCGGGCAAGTAATATACCGAAGAACAAAGGGAACATCATACGGGATTAACTGAATCCTTGTCATAGAGGTTTGACCGATAAAGATCTTCGTAGAATATGTAGGAAACAATATGGGCATCTAGGTCCCGCTATTGGTTATTGACCGTAGAGGTGTCTTGGTCATGTGTACATAGTTCTCGAACCCGCAGGGTCTGCACACTTAAGGTTTGGTGACGTTTCGATAGTATAGAGTTATGCATGGTGGTGACTGAAGGTTGTTCGAAACCCGTATGAGATGCCGGGCATCACGAGGAGCTCCGGAATGGTTCGGAGGTAAAGATTGATATATAGGAAGTCCTATTTTGGTCGCCGGAAAAGTTTCGGGCTCATCGGTAGTGTACGGGAGTGCCGGTAGTGTACCGGGAGACCATCGGGAGGGGTATTTCGACCCAAGAGGCTACATGGGCTGTGGGAGAGTGAATACCAGCCCTTAGTGGGCTGGTGGAAGTCCCATACAAGGCCCATGTGGCTGGTAAGAAAATCCCAAAGAGAAAAAGGTGGAAAAAGGCAAAAAGACCAAAATAAGGAGGAGTCCTAGTCCTACTAGGATTGGAGGAGGATTTCTCCTCTCCTCCTTGGTTCGACCGAAGCCTAGGGCTGGCCCCTGGAGGGCCAAGCCTCCTCCTCTCTTCCTCTTATATATACTAGAGGTTTTAGGGGTTTTGGCAGTAGTTTTTCAACCACGTGCTACCCTATCCTCTAGTGCATAGTTTCTCCTCTAGATCGGTTTTGTCCAGTGCTTAGGCGAAGCCCTACCGGAATTGGTCCACCACCATCACCGGAATGCCGTCGCGCTGCCAGAGAACTCGTCTACCTCTCCGCTCCCTCTTGCTGGATCAAGAAGGCGGAGATCGTCACCGAGCTGTACGTGTGCTGAACGCGGAGGTGTCGTCCGTTCGGCGCTAGATCGGAAGGACCGTGGTCATGATCATGAGACGGATCGTGATGAGATCGCGGGACGGATCGTGATGAGTTCACGGGAAAGATCGTGATTGGATCGCGGGATAGATCATGATGAGATCGCGGGACGCTCGGCGATTTGGATCGCGAAGATGTTCGACTACACCAACCGCGTTTCTTAACGCTTCCCGCTTAGCGACCTACAAGGGTACGTAGATCCACTCTCCCTCTCACAGATGCTCATCACCATTTATAGAACTTGCGTGTGCGTAGGAAATTTTTTGTTTCCCATGCAAGATTCCTCAACAAAATGAAGTTTTTCAAGCACCCCAAGGACTTGCTGGCTCGACAAAGGTGTCCAAATCGATCCCGTCTACGATCCGAGTGGTTGCATCGATGAAGGTCTCCATGAAGTCTTTGAACTGAAGTTTCTTCATGTTAATCACTCGGAGGTCCTTCAAATTGTCCTCTCTCGCCTCCTTCCAATGGACTCTGATGAACGAGAGCGCCACATCGGCTCCGCAGCGAGCCGTTGATTTCTTCCAAGCTTGCACTTGACTCGGGATCTCATTGAGGCGAGTCATCATGGATGCAAGGTCAGTTTGGAGGGTGTCTTCGGGCCACAGTTCCTTTTCAAACTTCTCCAACAAAACCTTTAGTCGAACGATGTATGCTTGAACTCCCTGGATACGGACATTGAGACAGAACATGTTCATGGCCACAGCATCTCCAACGGGTGACTTAGTGGGATCCAGATTGGGCTCAATCTCTTCAGTCTCTTTTTCGAAGTCCTCGCAGAATTCTATATGGAGGAAGGAATAGAAAGATGGTTACATTACTAGCCTATGGGAATTAAGGAAATTCACTCGACAAGGGAAGTTACCGTCGAGCATGATGAACATCTTAGCAAAATCTCCCAAGTGCTTCTCCAGACCATTCCTCCTCCTGGTCAGTTGTTCGGTCTTCTTGATAATTTCGCTCCATTCCAGTTTCAGCTTGGAGTGTTCCTCCTCTATCTTCTTGGCTACGGCAAGCTTCTTCTCGGCGGCTTCAGTTTTCTCCCCCGCCACCTTTTGAGCATCACTGAGCACCTTGTCCTTGTCCTCCGGTGCTTTCTTCATGGTATCTAAAGAAGTAGCATTGTTGAGTCGCGCTTGGAGTCAACGTTTTTTATCACGCATGTCTGTTCGAGTGAGAGCACTCGGTTCAAAGGATGGAAGGTGAAAGTAAGAGTGCATTGGGTCGACAAAGATTACCTCCCAGGGTCTTCAATTCAGTCTACGCACGTTCCAGGATGTTATTGGAGACCTCTAGATCCAGTTGCAGCTGGTTCCTTTCCTTCTCCAAGTCCTTGTACTGGGTGCCAAGTTCGCAAGCTCTTTGAAATCAACAAAAAAATAGTTCAGTCGACATGAAAATTTCTCCACTCCCAAGTGTAAAGGATCAAGAATAGTCGACTGGATGACAGCCCGCCACCCCACCCCACACTCTTGAAATAGCGTCATATCATGGTTGATGGAAATTATGTCCATGAAACCTGCATCATATCAAGGTTGATGGAAATGATATCTATGAAACCTACAAGGTAGCTTCGGAGTGGTAACACTAAAGCAAAGAGTTCACTCGACATGTCGAGTGGCAAGCGTACTCCGCGTACAACAAAGCACCCTGAGTTCAAGTTCTTAAGACTACTGCCTATCGTCAACGATCAACAGTAGTCTCGGGGACTACTTCCAGTGGGTGCACTCAGCGTGCCTCCACTGGTTCCAAAATCACTCGACAAGGCATGTCCAGTCTGAGCATAAAATGGTCTCTATCAGACCCCCGCCGACGCAAGCACTCGACGGGGGTCTCGGGGACTACACCCAGTGGGTGCACTCAGCATGCCCCCATTGGATCTGCTAACACTCGATCTGTCGAGTGGCAAAAAAATAAAAAAAATGTGCACAAGCATGTGAATATCGTCTCTATTAAGACCCCTGCTAGTGCAAGCACTCAACGGAGGTCTCGGGGACTACACCCAGTGGGTGCACTCAGCGTGGCCCCACTTGACCTTCTATCACTCGATTTGTCAAGCGGTTACCAAATCAATTCTAAGCCCCCTGCCGATGTCATCACCATTCGACAGCGGTCTTGGGGACTACACTCAGTGGGTGCACTCAGCATGCCCTCACTGGACTGAAACCCACTCGACTAAGACCTAATCTATTCGAGTGGAGAACATACAAGTATTCTACAAAAGGAAAACACCCACTGGGTGTACAATCAAGAAAGACAAGAATTCAATTGTCAATGCACTTACAATCGTACTTACTTGGATGTTGGTGCGAAGCGTTGTGCTCGCATCATAAGCCAGCTTGTTGGCTTCGTACGCCTCCTTTGTGCACATCATCATCTGCTCCGCTTGGATCATGGCCTCCTTGGCAGCTCCAGTTTGGTCTTCCGGAACGTGGTGCAGAGGAAAGACAGTCGCCGGCTGAATTGATGCTGCGGGTGGAGTAGCTGAGGTGGTCTGGAGTTGTCCGATTGGTGTTGAGACCACGATGATTGAAGTAGCTGGTGGGGCACTCGACAACGGAGCCGCGAGCTCGGTTCTGGCTCGGGACGAGTCGCCTATCCCTTGGGACGACGCAACAGTTGACCTTTGAGGTGTTTGCGTTGATAATGTTCTTTGGGCGCGTACGCGAGGGGTGCCTGGGGTCACACCTTCACCCCTCGTACCCCGAGGTGGTTCTTCATCGTCCTCCATTTGAATGATTTATAATAACACCAGTAGACAGCATTAGCTTATTCAATCGGCAAATCATTTTGAAGAAACATAGTGGAGTGAAGACTTGTTATACCTCGTTGGGAAGTGGCCACGTCGGCACTATCCACATCCATTTGTTCCTCTCCGTCCCGTGGAGGTGACGTCACTAAGGTAGCAGCTCTGGTAGACCAAATTCCACTCAGTCGGCAAGAATTTGAAGTCCTATACAACAACAAAAGAAGAAAACGAGAACTTGTGTTGAGACAACGGGCACAACGATTTTCATGCGGGGCAAAGCTTTCCGAGGTTTCGGCGCGTCAGGCTTGGGCCGCTTTGCGGCCCGTTTGCTTGACTCAACTCTCGAGTTTCGGTCCCGCTTCAGGCTCCTCTCACTCGATGTCAAGGCCTTGCCAGTCGCAGGATCCTAACGCAGCTTGGAGCGATGCCTAGTGCGCGGAGGGGACTCGACTTCTTCTTTGTCCTCGTCTGAGCCCTCGTAGTCATCCTCACTATTGTCGGCATAGTCGAAATCCACGCTGCCGCCCTCGCTCTCCCCTCCGTCTTCGGGCTGATTCCCGTTTGGCATGGGCGAGTAAATGTTCGTCCACTCCTAAAAGATTCAAACAACAAAGTCAGTCGATCGATATTCAGCCACTCGACATAATAGTACGGCAGTTGACAAAGATATAATTTACCAGATTTTGGAGGATTCTCAGCAGAGTAAGGCTTGATCCTCTTGGCTCCCAGGGATTGTCACAGGCTCCAGTGATGCTCCGAAGCCATTACTCGACAGTTTTTTCTAGGACTTCCTCTGGGTGTGTTCGAGTCGTATCCTCAAGGCCAGAGTAATGCCACATAGCATGGTCCCTTGCTTGGAGGGGTTGGATCCGTCAACCTAGGAATGTCTCTAGAAGGTCCATGCCAGTCACTCCGCCACGGACAATGGCCACTACGACATCCACTAAGATCCTCACTTGGACTTTCTCCCCATCTAACACTGACAAGGATTTAGGAACGGTGGATCGATCTAACATGAAAGGGGAAAGACCAGTCGACATGTTGGGAGATGCTACATCTTTGTAGTAGAACCAGGTCGACTGCCAACCCCTAACAGATTCTAGGAAGATTGTGGATGGAAAGGCACTCGTAGCCCTCTTTTGGATCCCCAAGGCACCACATAATTGGATGACATGGGTTTTATCATCATCAGTGTTGGCCTTTTTGACCGACTGAGATCTAATGGTGAAGATATGCTTGAACAAGCCCCAATGAGGGGGACAACCCAAGAAACATTCACAAATAGTGATGAAAGCAGCAAGATAAGAGATTGCATTCGGAGAAAAATGATGGAGTTGGGCTCCGAAGAAATTCAGAAACCTTCGGAAGAAAGGATGGGGCGCATGGAGAAACCTCTGACAGACTCCACGAGCCTTCGGCCACGAGCCCGTCGACGACGAGGTTCTCACTAATACCTCACCAATAATTGTTGCGATCATAAATTAGTAATCATCGAATCAAAGTTTGGTCGATAACACTGTCGTACTGCACCTCGTATTTATTTTTCTGGTAAGGACTTAACAAATAAAGTTAATATGAATCTCTAAACATCGTTTTCGTGGATAGATGTACTTAGAACAAAATAGATTCGACGGTAAAAAATAAAGCTATATGGCAAGACACAATTTTACCTAAAAGAGGTTATGAAGTCATATTTTGCCAGTTCCCCTCAAATTCTTATTGCTTCCATTCACTGTGAATGTACTAAAAGGTATCAAGGAATCAACATTTATGTGTGTATGGATTCAATGACAACAGGAAGATAACCACTTCAGAGGAAACAGGAAATCCAAGAGCTATCTTGATTAGTTCAACGGACACGTGTATAGGAAACACACATATGAAGTTGTGAAGGTGTATGCATCGCTTGATGCAAAGGCCAAGGGTAATCCTCATTTTCAAAAGAAAAATGAATTGTGTAGCGTATAGAAATCACTTGTATGGGAAACAAATGTATGAAGTTGCGCAGATGCATCCATCAACCAAATTATCTGACTTTAATGTTCAGACCATGCACTCAGTGTTGTGGCCTGGTTTGATGAGATGTATCATAATATATCCATACGTACGAAGGTAATTACTAACCAAGGTCCAGAGAGGCTGTGCTACATAATATAGAATAATCTGAATATGCAAGTGAAGATGAATAATGTTTCAGAAATATTCTACATGTAAGTATCAACATGAGCTAAATCTGATCATATTTTTTGAAAAGGGGAATATATTATTATCGCGGAGATATCAATTACGCCCAGCCTCTTCACCAACCAGATATTGAAAGATGTCCAGGATGCACACAGCCAAAAACAAAATAAAAAAGAGAGAAATATAAAACAAAGACCCTATTACAGTGATGAAACACTCGCAACAACAACACTCTAACCACCACCAAAGACAACACTCAGACCGCAAAACTGGTTCTTCAAAAGCGACGCCATGCTAATTAGGACATTGGTTCTTCAAAATCTGATCATATACAGTTAGTTATTATATTAACAAAAAGAGCAGGTCATATGGAACGGTTCCTACTTAAGACACTTTGACACCATGCTGGGCACCTCATCATTCCCTTATATCCCGATTACTTATATCCATCAGTAGTATTTCACCCGTTTGATTTTCTTCACGTCTAGATTTTATGGAACTGCATGCTAATTAACATTGTTCAGAAATTTCATGCAACAATAAATATGGTCTTGCACACTCGCAGTGTTACACTTTCTATAAGAATCCTGTGCGGCGATACAATTTTTCATGTATCATCTTATAAAAAGCTATGCAGGCGGCATCAGCCATTTGTTCCATCAGTGTGTACGTTGAATGCATAGTATTTTGAGGGTAATATTAAATTTAGCATTACTTCCAAGGATATGTTATGTTATTTGATATATCATTTTATCCCTTTTCAGTTATAGATCTCTGCAGTATGTAAAGAGAAATAACAACATCATATGTATTATCTTTACATATTACCTCAAACAGAAGAAGATGGACCAATCAAGATTGGAGCTGGGCAAAGGAAAGACTCACTTTGCATATATTGCCGTTTTGCTGGGCGGAGTGCCTTAGGTCGATTTCATCCACCTAGGAGTGTAGCTGCTTATAGTTGCATGGCACATGCATGAGCATCTCAGAGCTTCAGGCCACACTGATGTTCCTGGCTCCCGCGACCAAGAACGTCATCGTCAGCTCTGGTGCACCGACTCCTGTTGGAGCTCATCCAATGGCGCTATGTACCATTGGTATCATTGGCGTCTCGGCCCGCAGCCATTCATGCAGCTCGAGCCAAGATGCGGTGCAGGCCTGCAGCCACTTCGCCAGGCAGTGGTGCCGTCGCACATGGACGCTGACGCATACACGATCTCGAGTATAGGAGTATATGGAGAATTTTTTTTCTTTTCTGTAGAAGAGATAGAGATTGCTTTAATTGGAGTAGGAAGAAACGGGAATAAGAAACCTTCTTCTTTCCGAAATAGCTTCAAAACCTATGCATTTGCACATGCATTACATACATAACCCAATGGGGGGGCGAGCATCTAAACTTGCAGAACAACATATAAATACTTTTGTAAGCAGTAATCTGCCGTGATGAGATAAAGGAAACATGTGAGAAGTCATTTGTAGATAATGCGAAGTACATACATACATACATACATACAGGATTCGCATTAGGAGGTTAAATTAGCGTATGCAATTTGGTAGCTTGCCGGAGGTGATTTGTCAAGTGTAAATTAGCGTACCGATCGAGGGAGTACCTGCGTGAGTGCCAACCACATCAACATATCCAGGATATGTCATGGCAACACAAAACGATGCTGCTGTTGCTCGCTGGTACTTTTTGTCAGCCAAGAGGGCATCAATCCTAACAACACTCACCGGCAAAGTACAGTCTATCCCTAGCAGCCAGATCTTCTTGTCTTCCTCTTCTACGTCCCAATAAACTTACCTTAGCCCATGTACGTAGGATGCAATCATGCAATGCATATGGTGCAATCTGAGCGGACACTGGGAAAATCTAGAGAAGATTATAGGAGGCAACAACAATAGTAAAGGAGATGTGTCGTCGTTTTCTCACGACAGATGTCATGGATAGGCTTATCGTAGATGGTTGGGGTCGGAGGACGCCGACGGGATCCGGGTGCGAGATTGGACACAAGCGGTGGTGGCACATGATGTATCCAGGTTTAAGGTCCTCCGTGGGAGGTAACACCCCTAGTCCTGCTTGGTATAGTTGGATGGATGGTTGTGTTTACAAGGATACTCTTAGAGCTGTGTCTAGAGAAGGAAGAAGGAGCAGCCGGCTCGTCTTCCTCCATTGCTAGAGAGGGTATGAGGAGGGTTCTGTGTGGGTGTGTGCGAGTGATCGTCTGTCCCCGTTGCATGGGGGCACTAGTGGAAAAAGGCTCATTTGTCCCGGTTCCAGAGGCCCATCTGTTCCGGTTCTGGATCCGGAACTAAAGCCTATGACCTTTAGTCCCGGTTCACTTACGAACCGGGACAGATGGGGCTACACGTGGCCGCTCCGCCGAGCCCAGGCAGGAGGGCCTTTGGTCCCGGTTGGTAACACCAACCGGGACCAAAGAGCGTCCACGCGTCAGCAGCTGAGGAGCTCGTTTTTTTGAAAGAGGTTTTTTTTTAGGGTTTTGGAGGGTTAATTTAGGGGTTTCATATATTTTGTTAGTTAGCTAATAGAAAAAAGTGACCTCTCTTATCTCCGTGCTTGGTCGCGACGCTACGTACTATACGTATAGAGAGAACATATAACACTATTTAATCATCATTTTCGTCAATGAGACATCATATAACAAGTTGGTTACTAGTCATAATCACAACTCCTCCTCCTCATCATCATCAACTCTAACACACTGTAGCACATAATAACACATTGTACCTAGGACCTAGTCCTCTCTCATAGGACCTACTCTACCCTCTCTTAGGTACAATATTATAAAACAAGATAGACTCTGACTCTCCATTATGGAGAACAAAGATCATCCTGTCTCTCATTCTTGGTCTACGCACAACGTTGCTTCCAAGTAGCTCTCTACGATTGACCATTTATTTTTTCCAATCTTTGATTGTCATGTCTTCATCGGTTTTAGAAATCCGGTATGGACAGGAGTGATGCGTAGGCTGACCTGGCTGTGGTGGCCCTAAGCTCGTAACAACAACACGACCTCTCGGAAACATCAGATGAGGCACACAATCCTTCGGGATTTTCTGTTGAAAAACATAGTAATAACTTTGTACTTAGCAATGTAGTTTAGTTTTAGAAAAATTTATGCAAAAGATGCACGGATGTCGTAATAGTAGAAAATCTTACCATGCAATCTCCATGGATGTTACCGTAGTTCACCACGTGCACTAGTGGCACGTATTGACCATAATGTGAAGGAGTTTGATAATAGCTCTTGTAATTCTCAAGATGACTAAGAAATACGGTAAGATGATCTTTCTCCTTATAAGTTAATTCTGCTTCATCACTGTAGTAGTAGGTTCTGTCTACCATCTTCCGTACATTTTTTGAAGAATGAAAATAAGCTGTCAATGCAAATAAGTTGTCAACTATTTTTAAATAAACAATATAAATTACTTAATAAATATGGTTGAGAAACTCACATAATGGTAGAACTGTAGGCGTCTGCACATCGACCCAGATGTCGATATTACCTTCAATTTCATTTTCTAGACGAATATCAAAGGTGATAAGCATATTAGGCTCAAATGCATAAGCCTTGCATAGTGCTCTCCAAGTTTTGCATTCAAAATAGTAGTAGGTGTCTGTATAGTATAATTTTACCGCAAAAGTAAAACCATGCTCAGTCCTCAAGTGAACTATCTTTATCTCAATAGTTTTTTAGTATTGAAACCAATCTTATCCAAGACAGCAATTCTTGCATGGCAGGGGATACGCTAGTAGAATAGTAAAAAAAAATTATAAGTTGAAGCAAAAGAAGCAGAAGTCATGCTTAATTACGAAAAATACTTGTCGTGGGGACTTACTGTATCCACTTCGAAGGTCTCATCCAGCATGATGCTGAAGCGCCTACCATTAACTAGGAAAGGCTTGTGATACAGGCCGCGCTCGTCTTCGCAGTATTCGCACATAGCGAATTCCCTTTTGTCATCAGACATTTCCTATGTTCATAGTTGAAACATTTAAAATCGATCGAAAGAAACTATGAGAAAACTGATCAACACACAGATCACCATTACTCAATATGAAACGGGTTGACTTTAGGTCTGTCGAGTCTTTCCTTCCTAAACTCTCATCTCACGTATATGGTGGGCACTCCCTCTGATATTGCGACCGTCGGTGATGGTGGCTCCTCCATTCGTCCCAGAGTGCATTACACCAAAATGTCTAGCACACTAGAACAAAGGAGAAGCGACCCCCACGACAACAGTCGGGATTCTTCCTCTCTCTCATATATATATATATGGTGGACACTCTCCCTCACTGAAAGACAAACAAGGAGCCGAAACAGACCTAAAGTCAACCCATTTCATATATCGAGCAATGAGATAGAAAAAATTCCCTATGTTTTACCGGAATGACTTGCAAATCACAAATACATTTATAATGAAGTCGAATATAATATCACTAATACATTATCCCGAATAATCCAGTTCAAGAATTACGGCACGCTTTGGATCCTAATGCGTGTGTGACTTTCGGTCCGTCGAGGCTTTCCTTAAGTAACTATCATATCTCATGGTGTGTTGGTGCGCTCTCTCTCACACTGATATGGTGGTGTATATATGTTGGTGGGCACTCTCTCACAGTAATAGTTCGACCGCCGATGATGGACGCCCTCCTCTTCTCTTCTTGCGCAATATATCGACGAGTATATCGCAAAGAAGAGAAAAAAGAGGAGGCGCCCCCCACGACAACAGTCGGGATTCCTCCATCAAGAACACACATGAAAGTCACACAAGGAGCAAAGACAGATCGAAAGTCACACACGCATTATACCGATAAAATATCAAAAATACATTAATATTTATAATGAACTCGAATATAATATCACTAATACATCATCCCGAATAATCCAGTTAATGCATCATCAAATATTAACTAATACATCCCGAATCTTATCATATAAGATCACTAATACAGATCGAATATCCTAGGATCCAAAGTGGAGGACGGTGAACTCGGTTCACTAGCGGTCTCTACGTTGCCGGTGGTGGACACCCAAAGATAAGGAACCATCACGGGATCATAACTCGGGTGAGATCCCTAAAGGATCTGCCAGGTATTGTCGAAACGGGCGTCCAATGCCTCCATGTAGCGACGGACGTGCTCGTCCTCCTCCCTGACACGGGGATGTACCACCTCCGCGAGTGCCCGCTCCCTCCGCACCGAAAGTGGCCCACATGACCGCCACCAAAGAAGGTCCGGGTCGACGACGAGACCTGGATTCCTCACCAACCTCCGAGCCCAGGAAGGTAGCACCTCCCAGTGCCAGCCCGGGGGAGCCCAGTCCCGGACATGGCGCCTATCAAGCAGGCTCTCGCGGACTACTCGAGGACGAGGATGCGGGCCGGGCATCGTCGACAAATTCCTACGAGAACGTTTTCTTATCGTTTAATCACTAATTTCTCATAAAACCCAAAAAATTTCTGTAATCTAACATACACATACTAATTTTCCCTAAGACTCCTAATAATTAGATAAAACATAAAACAACTAAAACATAAACATTCATCATATAAACATAAACCCTAAAGCTCACACATACTAATTTTCCTAAGGATCACATGGGGGCGGGGGCGACAGGGCGGCGGCGGGGCGGCGACGCGGAGGCGACGAGGCGGCGACGGGGCGGCGATGGAGAGGCGACGGCGACGGGGGCGGCGGGGGAGGCGACGGGGGAGGGGCGGCGAAGGGGGCAGCGGCGGCGACGATGGGGGAAACGGGGGACGGTGGCCAGCGGCAGCGATGGCGCCGGAGAGCGCGCGAGATTCGGGCAGCCTGACGGCATGGGTGGGCATCTGGCCTTCGGGGGGAGAGAATGGGTCGACAACTGCTAAGTGTTTGCCTATATACAGGGAGCATTTGTCCTGGTTCGTGGCACTAACCAGGACCAATGCCCACCTTTGGTCCCGGTTGGTGCCACCAACCGGCACCAAACCCCTATTTTCACCAGCTCAAAGGGCGGGAAACAGGGACCTTTTGTCCCGGTTGGTGGCACCAACAGGGACCAAAGGGGGGCATTGGTCCCAGTTGGTGCCACCAACCGGGACCAATGGTCCATTTTGCCAGCCGGCGAGAAACAGGGACCTTTGGTCCCGGTTGGTGCCACCAACCAGGACCAAAGATTGGTGCTGCCCGGGGACAAATGTTTAGTCTCACCTTGCTAGCCGAGAGGGCTCGAGAGTGGTTTATGAGCGCTGCTGCGCCAACCCTCTCGAGCTCCTCTCAACTACAGGCTTACGGGCCAAATTGCACTCGCCTCTACCTGTGGGCCTACTGGTCCTTCTGCAGGCCTGAATCCTGGCCCAACTAGCTGTTGGGTTTATAGTCATATTCAGGCCGTGGTGGCCCAATAGGCGGCATTTTTTTTAAATCCTGTTTTTTATTTTGTTTTTTGCTTTTTTTTTCTAATTATAGATTTTCAGTGATTCTTTTTTTCTTTTAGGTCACAAAAATTATAAACTTTCTGTTAGTGCCATTAGTTTTCAAATTTGAATAGTTTAAATTTGAATTCTTTCAAATTTGGGTGAATCACTAGTTTGTGAATAACTTTACTATAAAAATAATTTTTTGAGTGATTCTTTTTTCCTGCTATTTAATATTACTTTGTTCTAACATTATATTCAATTTGTTAATTTTCAGGTTATTTTAAATGGTTGTTTAAATCAAAAACAGATTTTTTGAGCTAAATGACCCTGAAATTGAAAAGCACTACAAATGAACTCTGAAAAGGTTGAAAATTGGCATGGTATCATCATTTCACCCACATAGCATGTTCTAAAAAGTTGAGAGGGTTACGACAAAAGTTGGATGCACTTCGTGTACAAAACGGACAGTCTCTTTCGAAGTATGAGGGTTCCGAATGGAAACTCATGTGTTACAAAAGGCATTTCATTTTCTAGAACTTATTTGAACTCCAGAATTTTTTTGTGTTCAAAATGCACGATTCAAAGCCACATCATCAATTTTCAACCCTTTCCGACTTCATTTGTTATTTTTCATGCAGTTGTTGATTTTTTGAGCTAAATGACACTGAAATTGAAAATCACTACAAATGAACTCTGAAAAGGTTGAACATTGGCATGTTATCATCATTTCACCCACATAGCATGTGCTAAAAAGTTGTGAGGGTTACGGCAAAAGCTGGATGCACTTCGTGTACAAAACGGACACTCTCTTTTGAAGTATCAGGGTTTCGGACGGAAACTCATCTGTTACAAAAGGCATTTCATTTTCTTGAACTTATTTGAACTCCAGACTTTTTGTGTGTTCAAAATGCACCATTCGAAACCACATCATCAATTTGATACCCTTTCCGACTTCATTTGTTATTTTTCATGCAGTTATTTAATTTTTTTAGCTAAATGACACTGAAATTGAAAATCACTACAAATGAACTCTTGAAAGGTTCAAAGTAGGCATGTTATCATCATTTCACCAACATAGCATGTGCTAAAAAGTTGAGAGGGTTACGGAAAAAGCTGGATGCACTTCGTGTACAAAACGGACAGTCTCTTTCGAAGTATCAGGGTTTCGGATGGAAACTCATCTGTTACAAAAGGCATTTCATTTCTTCACATGTAACTGCAGTGATATTCTAGATCAAAGGCATCATCATAATAGTTGTGGAGAGAAAGTCTTCACTTTTTCTTCTCTTGTGTCCTTTGCTTATTGCGCCGTAACCACGAATAATCTTCATTGTTTAACAAGGTGCTTGGGTCAGCCTTGACTTTGAAGGGAGGAATTTCCTGGAACTTTTCATAATCTTCAGACATGTATGTCTTCCCTCCAATCCCATGATGTCTCTTTTGCCTGAAAGAACTGTGTGACGCTTTGGCTCATCGTATGATGTATTCACTTCCTTATCTTTTATTTTTCTCGGTTTGGTAGACATGTCCTTAACATAGGAAACATGCGCCACATCATTGGCTAGGACGAATGGTTCGTGTGTGTACCCAAGATTGTTGAGATCCACTGTTGTCATTCCGTAATGCGGGTCTACCTGTACCCCGCCTCTTGTAAGATTGACCCATTTGCATTGAAACAAAGGGAGCTTCAAATCATGTCCATATATAGTCAAGTTCCCATATCTCCTCTATGTAACCATAATATGTGTCGACCTTCCCATTGGTTGTTGGTGCATCAAAGCGGACACTGTTGTTTTGGTTGGTGCTCCTTTGATCTTGGGCGATCGTGTAAAATGTATTCCCATTTATCTCGTACCCTTTATAAGTCAATACAGTCAAAGATGGTCTCCTGGCCAATGAGTACAGCTCATCAGAAACAGTGTTGTCACACCTAGGACGTGTTTGCAACCAACTGCCGAAAGTCTTGATGTGTTCACATGTAATCCAGTCGTCACACAGCTCTGGGTGTTTGGAGCGCAGAATGTTCTTGTGTTCATCGACATATGGGGTCACGGAGGTAGAATTCTATAGAACTATGTAGTGTGACCTAGACCAAGAATGCCCGTCCGCACATATTATTGACTTTGCTCCTAGCGTGCCTTTTCCACTCAGTCTCCCCTCATACCACGATTGAGGGAGACCAATCTTCTTAAGGTCAGGAATGAATTCAACACAAAACCCAATCACATCCTCTGTTTGATGGCCCATGGAGAAGCTTCCTTCTGGCCTAGCGCGGTTACGGACATATTTCTTTAGGACTCCCATGAACCTCTCAAAGGGGAACATATTGTGTAGAAATACAGGGCTTAGAATGACAATGTCGTCAACTAGATGAACTAGGACGTGTGTCATGATATTGAAGAAGGATGGTGGGAACACCAGCTCGAAACTAACAAGACATTGCGCCACATCACTCCTTAACCTTGGTAGGATTTCTGGATCGATCACCTTCTGAGAGATTGCATTGAGGAATGCACATAGCTTCACAATGGCTAATCGAACGTTTTCCGGTAGAAGCCCCCTCAATGCAACCGGAAGTAGTTGCGTCATAATCTCGTGGCAGTCATGAGACTTTAGGTTCTGGAACTTTTTCTCTACCATATTTATTATTCCCTTTATATTAGACGAGAAGCCAGACGTGACCTTCATACTGAGCAGGCATTCAAAGAAGATTTCCTTCTCTTCTTTGGTAAGAGCGTAGCTCGCAAGACCTTCATACTTCTTTGGAGGCATGCCGTATTTTTGCTGAACACGTTGCTGGTCCTCCCGTGCCTCCGGTGTATATTTTATCTTCCCATACACACCCAAGAAGCCTAGCAGGTTCACGCAAAGATTCTTCATCATGTGCATCACGTCGATTGGAGAGCGGACCTCTAGGTCTTTCTAGTAGGGTAGGTCCCAAAATATAGATTTCTTCTTACACGTGGGTGCGCGTCCCTCAGCATCATTCGGAACAGATAGTCCGCCGGGACTCTTTCCAAAGATTACTTGTAAATCATTGACCATAGCAAGTATGTGATCACCGGTACGGATGGCGGGCTTCTTTCGGTGATATGCCTCGCCTTTGAAATGCTTGCCTTTCTTTCGACATTGATGGTTGGTCAAAAGAAATCGACGATGCCCCAGGTACACATTCTTCCTGCAATTGTCCAGGTATATACTTTCAGTGTCATCTAAACAGTGCATGCATGCATGGTATCCCTTGTTTGTCTGTCCTGAAAGGTTACTGAGAGCAGGCCAATCATTGCTGGTTACAAACAGCAATGCATGCAGGTCAAAATCCTCCTGTTTGTGCTCATCCCACACGCGTACACCATTTTCATTCCACAGCTGTAAAAGTTCTTCAACTAATGTCCTTAGGTACACATCAATGTCGTTGCCGGGTTGCTTAGGGCCTTGGATGAGAACCGGCATCATAATGAACTTCCGCTTCATGCATAGCCAAGGAGGAAGGTTATAGATAGATAGAGTCACGGGCCAGGTGTTGTGATTGCTGCTTTGTTCCCCCAAAGGATTAATGCCATCCGCGCTTAAACCAAACCATACGTTCCTTGCGTCACCTGCAAACTCCTTCCAGTACTTTCTCTCGATTTTTCTCCACTGCGACCCGTCAGCGGGTGCTCTCAACTTCCCTTCTTTCTTATGGTCCTCTCTGTGCCATCACATATTCTTGGCATGCTCTTTGTTTCTGAATAGACGTTTCAACCGTGGTATGTTAGGAGCATACCACATCACCTTGGCAGCAACCCTCTTCCTGGGGCGCTCGCCCTCAACATCACCAGGGTCATCGCGTCTGATCTTATAGTGCAATGCACCGCATACTGGGCATGCGTTCAGTTCCTCGTACTCTCCGCAGTACAGGATGTAATCATTAGGGCATGCATGTATCTTCTGCACCTCCAATCCTAGAGGGCATACAACCTTCTTTGCTGCGTACGTACTGTCGGGCAATTCGTTATCCTTTGGAAGCTTCTTCTTCAATATTTTCAGTAGCTTCTCAAATCCTTTGTCAGGTACACCATTCTCTGCCTTCCACTACAGCAAGTCCAGTGTGGTACCGAGCTTTGTGTTGCCATCTTTGCAATTAGGGTACAACCCTTTTTTGTGATCCTCTAACATGTGATCGAACTTCAGCTTCTCCTTTTCAATTTCGCATTGTCTCTTTGCATCAACAATGACCCGGCGAAGATCATCATCGGGCACATCATCTAGTTCCTCTTGATCTTCAGCTTCCCCGGTTGCAGCATCACCGTATTCAGGGGGCACATAGTTTTCATCATCCTCTTCTTCTTTGCCGTCTTCCACCATAACCCCTATTTCTTCGTGCTTGGTCCAAACATTATAGTGTGGCATGAAACCCTTGACAAATAGGTGGCTGTGAATGATTTTTTGGTCAGAGTAAGACTTTGAATTCCCACATGTAGGGCATGGACAACACATAAAACCATTCTGCTTGTTTGCCTCGGCCACTTCGAGAAAATGATGCACCCCCTTAATGTGCTCGTCGGTACATCTGTTACCTTACATCCATTGCCAGTTCATCTGCGTGCATTACATATAATTAAGTGTGTCAAAAAACATTACAAAACATCAGGAATACAGAAGTGACCAAATTAATAGAAGTTCATCATCACATTAAAACCAAACCATGGCACTATATAATAACAAACAATAATTAAAGTAAGAAAATCATACGAGTAACTATATTTTCTTTTAGAAAGATGATAAGATCAAGAGGCTCACCATGCGCGGGCGATTGACGGCGGTTTTAGGACGGGGATGGGACAGGACGGATCGCCAAACCTAGACGAATCTTGACGAAAATGGAGTTTGGCCAAGGAGCTTCGAGAGGAGAAAGCTTAAGTGTGGCTCGGACATTTCATCGAACACCTCATGTGCATAGGAGGTGAGCTAGAGCACCACAACGCTCTAACACTGTTGTCCTGAAAAACCGGAGCACTCCACGGCTCTGCCAGCGGCAGGCGAGGGTTTATATAGGCAGATCATTGGTCCCGCTTCGTGGCTGGAACCGAGACAATAGGTGTCCCTTTGGTCCCGGTTCAAGCCATGAACCAGGACCAATGGTCGTGGGACAGGAGCGAGGCGCATTGGTCCCGGTTCGTGCCTGGAACCGGGACCAAAGGGGCTAGACGAACCGGGACCAATGACCCACGTGGCCCGGCCAGCCCCCTGGGCTCACGAACCGGGACGGTTGCCGCCTTTGGTCCCAGTTCGTGAGCGAACCGGGATTAATGGGCTCAGGAGGCCCGAACCAATGCCCTGTTTTCTACTAGTGGGGGCTCGGGGGGGGGTTATAGGCCAACCCCCCGGCTCTATAATATGTTCTAAAGTACAGGGGTGGGGGGACTCAGCTGGCAGCCTCTCCGGCTGACCAGGGGGTCCCGCCCTTCGTGCCGTCTCGTCATCTGTAGGGTCCATCGGTTGAGCGGTCCCGTATCCTGTTGGGACCCGCCAGCCGGCTCTATGATTGGCCCTCGCCCACCTGCCGTGGCACGGGTCGCCTAGGAGGCATCGCCTAGTGTTAGCCGGCTGAAGTCTTTGGTACGGCCGACCGCACTATAGCCATGCCGAGGCAGGTAATCGAGTGGTCGATGGCGTGCTGGCACTGTTTCCCCGCCCCGGTCGTGCTCGCCAGGGTCAGCGGCCTGGACGGCCGGACTGTAGCCATGCGCGCCCATGCGTCAGCGGCCACTGTGGCTATAGTGTCACCCGTCGTGGTGGCCGCGTCGTGTCGTCATACCCACGTGCAGAGGGACGGGACGTTGCATGTCCATCTCAGAGTCAACGGAGGAGGCGGCTCACAAGTAGTCGGCCGCGCCCAGCCGGCCGGGGGCCAAGACGGCTCCTCGATCAGCCGTCCGCGCCGCCAGCCGGCGGCAGCTCGAGCCAGTCGTGCTCTAGCTGGCCGTGGGAAGCCGGTCGCTTAGTTTATCTTCGAAGCGGGGGGAACAACCCCGTGCTTTGGCCTACCTAGGGGTAATAAACCCGTCAGTAGTCCCCGAAGCCGACGGGGGCCCGCATCGGTAGACGGAGGGGAGCCGGCGGCTCCCTCCCCCCCAGCGGTACCCGCCTCTGGTGTGAAGCCAAAGGGCCAGTCGGGTTGGCCATTGGACCCAATGCCTTAGGCTCCGGTGCGTCGCCCCGGGACCCGAGCCGGCCCGTCGCACGCCACGCGGCGGGTAATGATGTGGCGGGCCCCGCGCACGCGGGGAGACGTGACGTTGGCCCAGGCCTAGCCCGCAAGGCCCCGGGCGTACCCCATTAGGCCTCGAGGCGCAGGCCAGGATCCTCTGCGCCCCGAAGCGGCCGTTACGGCTCGAGGCCACCCACGCGCGCGCGGAGTTTCCACGGGTGTTTGTGCAATCAATCCCCACGTCCCCCGGTCGTGGCCTTCATATTTAAAAGGGGAGGAAGGGCAGGGGCGGAGATACCCGCATCCCCTTTGCCTCCTCGCTCCTTTCCTCTTCGTCTTCCTTGCTCCCCTGCAAAACACCGCGCCCGAGCTCGCCCCCGCCCCCGCACGCTGCCCTGCCACCGCAATGGCCGATGGACGCGGAGGAAGCTGGGTTGGTTCCGTCGTTACTGAGGCGAACATTGCGGAGCTCCACCGCGCGCGCATGCTGCCACCGGCGGAGCGGGTGGTCACCCGCGCACCAGGCGACGAGGTGGTGCCGGCGCCATAGCCAGGTGAACATGTCATCATCCACTAGCATTTCTCTCGTGGTTTCGGGCTGCCGGTGAGCCACTTTTACCGTTTGCTCTTAAACACCTTCGATCTTCAACCGCATCACCTCGGACCCAACGCAATCCTCTACCTCGCCGGCTTCGTGATGTTGTGCAAGGGGTATCTAGGTGTCCTCCCTGTTCTTGACCTCTTCAACGCCCTTTTCTATCTCAAGGCGCTGAAGAGCAGCGCCTGCGGGGGCACAGTGGTGTGCTGCCGCGGCACCGCGTGCTTCCCGCCCTTGTCTCTAATCGAGTCCGTCAAGGGATGGCATCGGACGTTCTTCTACGTGAAGAACGCCGACCCAAACCTGGACTTCATCCGGCTGCCGCCGTTCGTTGACATGTAGTCCACCCAGGTGAACTGGTTGGGTGCCGCCCCGCGCGGCATGGCTCTGGCAGAGCTTGACCTACTCGCGCAACTAAAGAGCTCCGAGGGATTGGTCGCCGCCGATCTGGTGGCGGCCTTCGTCTCATGCCGGGTGCCGCCTCTCTAGCTGAGGCTGCACCGGATCTGCGATATATCCGGCCACCAGGACCCCTGTCGGCTGTCGACCATCGACCTGACGCTGGCTCAGGTGGCGACGCAGGTGAACGCCCTCACTACCATCAAGCTGAAGCCCGCGTCATGGACATTTGGCATGGAGCCATACGACCGCATCAACCGTCCCCCTGGTAAGTCTTTGACGAGTTGGCTTTTCTTTTGTTTGATTCTTTCCAGCCGGCAGCGGACCTTACTTCGTCGTGCTGACCGCAGTTGTTGATGCGACATAACACGCCAGAGGACCGCACCCCAAATCTTCGAGGTGGAGAGCGAACACTCCGACTCTGAAGACTACGAGCGGGGAGGCCTGCCGGAAGAGGGGGTGGACTCATCGGGAGGAGCCGACGAGCTGGCAGACCCGTGAGCTGGCGACCCCAGCGGAGCCGGAGGGTCCGGCGTAGCTAGGGAGCCCACCGGAGCCGGTGAGTTCCCTACCGGTCCCTCGATTAGGGACTGGACAGATGATGACGATGATGATGACGATGATGTGATGATCTTGAACGCGCCTCCCCCTTCAGCTCAGCACGGTCGGCGTGGGCACAGCGAGGAGCAACCGGCCCAAGCCCCGGCGGCCAGAGCCACCGGCCGAGTGAAGAGGCTGGCTCAGGAGGAGCCGGTGTCCACGCGGAAGCCGCTGGCGCGCGCCAAGCGGGACTTGCCCCTTGTCATCGGGTAAGTTTCTCTTTGTGCTTCGCGTGTGTTTTCTTCTGGCTCATGAGCAGGCGGGCGATTGACCTTTGTGCACCGCAGGGACCCCATCAAGCTCCACGAGGGGGAGCCGGCAGGGGATCCGACGGATGCCGCCGGCAGGGGATCCGACGGATGCCGCCAGCCAGCTGGCCCGCGAGCATGCGACCACCCAGCGGGAGGAGAAGAGGAGGCTCGCGGAGCTGCGAACCTTAAAGTCCAGAACGCGAGGCGGGGCCTCGCACTCTGGGACTTCGAGCGGCGGGAGGCGGAGGAGGTCCGCGGACCCCGCGCGAGCAGTGGACTCGGCGGCGGAATCGACCCATCTGTCGAGGCCCTCATCAAGCGAGCCACGAGGGGCGGCCATGGAGCTGCCTGCGCCTTCGTCCATGGAGGAGGCGGCCCGAGAGAGGGCGGCGGCAACGGAGACGGCCCCCGAGGCGACCTGGCCGGAAGTGCCGGTCGTGACACCGCCCGCGGCCGAGCCGGCCAGGGCCGACATGCCGGAGGCCCCGGTGGCCCCGGAGGCGGCGTCAAAGGTAGCGCCGGAGGTGGCGGCCATGGATACGGAGGTCCCGTCCGTCACGACTGTCACATCAGAGCGGCGGGAGGTGGAGGCGGCAAAGGCATCGGGCGAGGGGTCGTCAGGGGTCGACTCCTGAACCCTCGCCGTCATCAACCCACCCCCGGCAGCTGGCACCATGGCAAGCCCGGGCGGCAACGGTGGCCGGGCCCGGAGGACCCTACAGACAATGCAGGAGGTGCTCCGGGACTGGGAGGCGCTGGCACGCGTCCCAACCCTACTGGCTCCCTCGGCAGGAGGCTCAGTCCCCTTGTTCGGGGAGTTGGGGAGTGTTCTAGACCGGTGCCGCCAGGAGCTGGCCCGGTTCGCGGAGGTAAGCCTAGTCGTTCTTGTTAAAGTTCTTAGTGGGGGCGCGCGAGTGCACCCACTGGGTGTAGCCCCCGAGATGCAGGTCGACTCACTGGCTGGCGGGCAGCCAGGCTGGATCTCCTTGAGCATGTTTTGACTTTTGGCTCTGTGTGATAGGAGGGCAACTCCCTGCGGTAGAAGCTGTTCGAGGAGGCGGTCGCCATCCACGACCGCGGCAAATATGGCTTCTACCGCCTGGAGGAGGAGCTGGCACGGGTGCAAGGTAAGTCGAGTTTTGCGGGAGGGGTACGTAGCCCACGAGAGTCGGCTGAGGCCTGCCTTATCTTGCAGGTGATCTGACCGCCCTCCAAGCGGAAAAGACCGGGCTTGTCTCCGAGTGGGACCGGCTGGCGCAAGGTGTCTAGGCGGTCACGTAGGAGAAGGACCGGCTAGCCGCGCTGCTGGCGGACGGGGAGGCGGCCTAGGACCGCCTCAAGGCCGACATGGCGAAGGAGGTGGCAGCCAAGGAGATGGTCGTCAAGGAGGCGGCTGACACCGCCCAGAGGACTGCCACCCTCCAAGGCGAGGTGACCCGCCTCGAGAGGTCTCTCAAGGGGCTTAAGGGCTCCCTCACCGAATCGGAGGCGGCGCTAGCGTCGGAGCAGAAAGCGTCGCTCAATTTCCCCATCGAGGTGGACGACGCCATCAAAGGTAGGTGTCCATTTTTCATTTTTCTAGCCGGTTGCTTTTTCCTCTGCTGGTTCTTGTATTTGATTTGCCCTTCTTTCCTTTTCTTCCCTTTCTTCTCTTTCTTCTCTTAGTGCGCTTCCCGGAAACTCAGCGCCGCACTGAGCCCCCGGGCCTGGGAGCCGGGCCGGGGAGCGGGTAAGTGAGGAAACCTTTGAGGGAAACGAAACAGGGCGTGCCCCAAGAGCCGGCCTGGGGCACCCATTGCATTCATAATCCCAAAAGGGGAGGGATACATACGTACACTGGTCTTTTCAGCAGTAAAACGGACGAGGAGCGACGCGTTCCATGGGCGCTCGATCTCCTCGCCGGAGGCGTCTCTTTTGCGCTTCTGCGGCTTCTGGGCGTCTTTTAGGTAGTACGCATTGTTGTGCAGCGCCTTGCTGATGCTGAACGGGCCCTCCCATGGGGAGGACAACTTGTGTTGTCTGGCTGTCCGTTGGATCCGCCTGAGGACCAGGTCCCCTTCACGGAAGGAGAGCGGCCGAATCTGCTTGTTGTGGTAGTGCTAGAGCTTTTGCTGGTAGATTGCCGTCTGGCTCAAGGCCAGCTCGCGGGCTTCCTCGAGTAGATCGACGTCGTCTTCTCTTGCCTCCTTTGCGTCCTTCTCGGTGTATAGGGCGACCCGAGGCGAGTCAAACTCAATGTCGGTGGGGATGATCACCTCGGACCCATACACAAGGAAGAAAGGCATGTAGCTAGTTGATCGGTTGGGGGTGGTCCTGAGACTCCAAAGGACGGCCGACAGCTCGTCGATCCAGCAGTGGGCCGACCTTACCAGTGGCGTTACGAGCCCGGGCTTGATGTCGGACAGGATGAGGCCGTTTTCCCTCTCGACCTGGGCGTTTGACTGTTGATGAGCGACGGAGGCCAGGTCAAGCCGGATTCCTTGCTTGGAGCAGAAACGCATTAGTGCGCCCTTGGCAAAGTTCATGCCATTGTCGATGATGATGCTGTGGGGGACGCCGTAGCGAACCTTGATGTCGTCGATGAACCGGATGGCCATGGGGCCGTCCAGCTTCTTGATTGGTCGTGCCTCGATCCACTTGGTGAATTTGTCGACAGCCACCAGCAAATGCGTCATGCCTCCACGTGCGGTCTTGAAGGGACCCACCATGTCCATCCCCCAGACGATGAAGGGCCACGAGAGGGGGATGGTCTGGAGGCCTGACGCCGACATGTGGCTCTGCGTGCTGAAGCGCTGGCAGGCCTCACACTCGTCGACCAATTTCTTGGCCGCCTCGAGAGCCATGGGCCAGTAGAAGCCGTGGCGAAGGCCTTGGCCACTAGGGTCCTGGAGGCGGCATGATCCCTGCACTCACCCTGGTGGATGTCGAGGAGAATCTCCAGACCCTTTTCCTACTCGACGCATCGCTGGAAGACGTCGGTGGTGCTACGATGGACGAGCTCATTGTTGATGATGTTGTATGCCGACGTCCATCGTTGAATTTGCCTTGCCAAGGCCTCGTCCGGGGGGAGCTCGCCACGTAGAAGGAACGCCAAGATAGGCTGGGCCCATGAGGGTGCCAAGACGAGGGCTGCCTCGGGAACCCCCGGGCCAGGATGATCAGCCCCCAAGGTCGGCTAGTCGATTGTCATAATGACAGCCGCGTCATTGGAGCCGGCGGCCTCGGACGCAGCCGGCGGCCTCGGACGCAGCCGGCTCAACTGGTGCCGGTAGGGCGGCCAAGGTTGTGGGAGCCGGTGATGAAGATGTCGAAGGGGCAGCCAAAGCCGCCGATGGGCCGACAGTGTCTGCCGGCACGAAGATTGATTCCAATTCTAGGGAAGGTTTGGTCGACGGCTTGAGCAACCGCTTGAGGGAGACACCGGCTGGGATGGCCTACCAGGTGGAGCCGATCTTTGCCAGTGAGTCGGCCGCGTCGTTGTCCGCTCGTGGGACGTGATAAAACTTACAGCCCTCAAAGGATTCGGTGAGCTGTTGTACGAGGAAACGATAGCTGGCCATGTTGGCATCCCTGGTGTCCCATTCGCTAGAGACCTGCTGAACCATGAGGTCGGAGTCGCCGAAGCATAGGATGCACCTGATGCCGATCTCCTTGGCGAGCCGGAGGCCATGGACGATGGCCTCGTACTCGGCCACGTTGTTGGAGGCGACGAAATGGATCTGGAGGGCGTACTTGAGCTGGTCACCTTTCGTGGAGGAGAGGACTATGCCGGCACCCAGGCCGGTCCTCATTTTCAAGCCATCGAAATGCATGCGCCAATGTGTGGAGTCCGGGGGAGGTGGCACGAACTCGGTTTCTGCCCAGTCAACGAGGAAGTCGGCCAGGGCCTGTTACTTGATGGCGGTGTGAGCTTCGTAACGGATCTCGTGATCGGCGAGGGCGATGACCCGTTTGGCGATCCGGTCGGTGGAGTCCCGTCCGCTCATGATCTCGCCGAGCAGGGCCAATCTCACCACAATGATGGTATGCTCATGGAAGTATTGCTTGACCTTCTTGGCGGCGAAGTATATGCCGTATCACATCTTCTAGTAGTGGGGGTGGTTCTGCTTGGACGCGGAGAGGACCTCGTTGAGGGAGTAGACAAGGTGCTAGACCGGTAGGGACTTGCCCTCCTCCGGCCGCTCGACCACCAGGACGACGCTGATGACGCGAGTGGTCGCCACGATGTAGGCGAGCAAGGGTTCCTTCTCAGTCGGCGCGGCCAGGATGGGCGCACGGGTAAGAGCCTTCTTCAGGCCGTGGAAGGACTCGTCTGCCTCGTTAGGCCAATCGAACATGCCCGGCTTCTTGGTCTGACCTGTCTCGACCAGAGCCGTCTTACGAAGGATCCCGTAGAGGGGCAGGGCCTTCTCCCCCAGACGGCTAATGAACCGGTTGAGCGAGGCGAGGCAGCCGGTGAACTTCTAGACATCGCGGAGCCGGGTCGGCTTGGGCATGCACTCGATCGCGTTGATCTTCTTGGGATTAGCTTCGATGCCGCGAGCGGACATGAAGCAACCCAGGAGTTGGCCGGCTGGGACGCCGAAGACACACTTCTCCGGGTTGAGCTTCATCTTGTACTCGTGTAGGTTCGCGAAGGTCTCCCAGAGACCGTCGAGGAGGTTGAAGTGCTTCTTGGTTTTGACGACGATGTTGTCGACATAGACTTGGACGTTCCTACCTATCTGAGGCAGGAGGCACTTCTGTATGCACCGCTGGAAGGTGGCGCCTACGTTCTTCAGGCCGAAGGACATGGTGATGTAGCAGTAGGCCCCGAAGGACGTGATGAAGGAGGTCTTGAGCCGGTCTTCCGGATCCAGCTTGATCTGGTGGTAGCCGGAGTAGGCATCCAAGAAGGACAGCAAGTCGCAGCCAGCCGTGGAGTCGATGACTTGATCGATCCACGGCAGGGCGAATGGGTCCTTGGGGCATGCCTTGTTCAGGCTAGTGTAGTCGATGCACATGCGTCAGGTCTTGTTTTTCTTCAGCACCAGGACTGGGTTGGCTAGCCAGTCCGGATGGAACACTTCCATGATGAACCCGGCTACGAGCAGCCGAGAAATCGCTTCTCCTATAGTACGCCGCTTCTCCTCGGAGAAATGGCGCAGGGGTTGCTTGACCGACTTGACATCCAGCCGGACGTGTAATTTGTGCCCGGCGAACTTCCTCGGAACACCCGACATGTCCTTGGGGGACCACGCAAAGATGTCCTGATTCTCACGGAGGAAGTCGACGAGCTCGCCTTCCTATTTGATGTTGAGGCCGAAGCCGATGGTGACGCACTGAGCTGGGTTGGCCAGGTCGAGCGGGATTTGCTTGGTGTCCTCGGACGGCTGGAAGGAGGCCTAGCCGACGGACTGCAAGGGGGGAGCCGGCACGGCCAGCTGGCTGGTGGCAAGGGCCACGAGCCGATCGAGCTGCTGCTTCTCCTTGGCGATTTCTAGGGCCTCAGCCAGCCGGCTGCCATCTTGAGCGCACTCGACTGACATCTTGTAGTCGCCCGTGATGGTGATGATTCCCTTGGGACCCAGCATCTTGAGCTTGAGGTAGGCATAATGGGGGACCGCCATGAATTTGACAAGGGCTAGCCGGCCCAGCAGCGTGTGGTAGGGGCTTGCAAGGTCCACGACCTCGAACGGCATTGGTCACGGCGGAAGTGGCCGGGTCCGCCGAAGAGGACGTCGAGCGTGATCTTGCCGACAGGGGAGCAGGACTTTCCAGGCACGATGACGTGGAAGACCGTTCGGCTCGCCTGTAGGTCTTCTATCTTCAGCCCCAGCTTGTGCATTGTGTCGAGGTATAGGATGTTGATGTTGCTGTCACCATCTACCAGCACCCGTGAAAAGCAGCAAGTGCGCTTCTCGATGGCGATGGTGGGGTCGAGGACCAGGGCGTAGCTGCCGGGACTTGGCGGGCGGGGTCGTCTTGACTCGAATGGCTGAATCAGTCGTGGCGTACTTGTCCGCCTTGGTCATGAGCTCGGCAAGCATGGCTGGCTTGGAGCACAGAAGCTTTTGCTTGAGGGTGGTGCCGTCTCGACAGCCTTCGATGAAGTACTTTACGGCTTGCACCTCATGGACCCCCTCGCAGGAGTTGCGGAGCTCGGTCCACCGAGTGAGGTAGTCGCGGACGGACTCGTCCAGCCCCTGAACGCACATGGCAAGTTCACGGGGCGGCCAGCCGCTTGTAGGTGTCGGTGAAGTTGATGGCGAAGGCCTCTTTGAAGTCCCTCCAGGTGTTCATGCTACTGGCTGCCAGGCTATTGAGCCAGGTGCGGGCCGAGCCGGTCAGCATGAGGGGAGCGTAGCGAACGGCTACACGCTTGTTCCCCCTGGCGATGCCGACCGCGGTGGTGTAGTCGATCAACCAGTCCTCGGGCTTGGCGGCCTCGTTGTACTTTGGGGTGTCTCAGGGAAGTGTGAAGCCGGTTGGGAACGGCTCATTGCGGATCCGAGGGCCGAAATAGGCCGGGCCAATCGAGCCCTCCTCTTCGAGAAGGGCAGACTGTGCGAGCTGGTCGATGCGGTTGCGGGCATCGTTCTCGCTGCGGGGGACACATGGCCCAATCCGGGCCGAGAGCTCGGGGCAGATGACGGGCGGAACCGACCGTTCCGGCTCACGCCGCGGGGGTGGAGTGTGCCCACGGCTGCGTCGGCTGCCGGTTGCCAGCGCTTCGTGGTGGCGGCCGCTGCGAGGCGGGTTGTTGGTGCGCCAGCTGTTAACAACCGGCTGCTCGCTCCCCGGCAGCTGAGAGGGCTGGGGCTTGTTTATTTTGGCCCGGCGGCCGAAGACGCGAGGGGAACAAGAATGCTGAGCCAGCTGACGGCCCGCAGTCCCTGTGCCCTCGCGCTCGAGCCGGGGGCCTCCAGAGATGGTGCCGCCCGACGCGAGCAGATGTTGCTGCATGTCAACGGCGTCAATGAGCTCATTGATGTGACGCTCATGAGCAGCACGTTCTTCGCTCTCCAAGGTGTCCAAATCCTCATAGGCCACCTTGAGGGCCCGTAGGTTGGCTGCGGGGGTGTCGTAGATGGGCATCTTGCCGCCCAGGATTTTGGCGACCACGCAACCGCGGTCGCGCACAGCCCACACTGGCTGGGCTCAGTGCCAGCCGAGATGAGACCGTAGACGGAAGCATATTCCCGTTGGGCATACTCCATTCGATGCCGCATGGCCGTGAGGGCGGTGGAGTCCTCGAACAGGACGCGCCGAACCGCCTCGAGGTCGGCCGCGGGGGCGTCGGGGTTTACCATTGGGGCAATAGGGGTACTCAAGCCCCGGAGGGCTGCACCGAGCGGGACAGAGGTGCCAAAGCGGGCCACGGCAGCGTCAGCCCTGGCCCATGCACGTCCGGAGGAGGTGGAGGAGATGATGGCCATTGCCCCCACGTGATCGTGAGAGCCGCTAGACTGGGTCGCAGCAAGTGCGCCCACGGCCGTGGGCAGACCGGCGCAGACGAGCACCTGCCCAGGTACTCGTCAGCGGCCGGAGCCTCGACGAGGTTGATCCTGCCGAATCGCTCGGTGAGCGCGTCGATATCGACCGTGAGGTCGACAAAGTCACCCGCGGTTTCGCCTGGTCGTGGGGCGACGGCGGGGAATGGCGAGGGGTCCCGCCCGGAGCATGAATCCGACCGGCGCCGTGTACGGCCCCACAGTGGGCGCCAACTGTCGTCGTTTTCTCACGGCAGATGCTATGGGTAGGCTTATCGTAGGTCGTTGGGGCCGGAGGACGCCGACAGGTTCTGGGTGCGAGATTGGGCACAAGCGGTGGTGGCACACGATGTACCCAAGTTCAGGGCCCTCCGTGGGAGGTAACACCCCTAGTCCTGCTTGGTCTAGTTTGATGGATGGTTGTGTTTACAAGGATGCTCCTAGAGTTGTGTCTAGAGGAGGAAGAAGGAGCAGTCGGCTCGTCTTCCTCCATTTCTAGAGAGGGTATGAGGAGAGTTATGTGTGGGTGTGTGCGAGTGATCGCCCATCCCCGTTGCATGGGGGCTCGGGGGTTTTTATAGGCCAACCTCCGCTCTATAATATGTTCTAAGGTACAGGGGTGGGGAGACCCGGCCGGCAGCCTCTCCGGCTGACCAGGGGGTCCCGCCCTTCATGCTGTCTTGTCGTCTATAGGGTCCATCAGCTGAGCGGTCACGTCTCCTATTGGGACCCGCCAGCCGGCTCTGCGATTGGCCCTCGCCCAGCTTCCGCGGCATGGGTCGCCCGAGAGGCTCGCCTAGTGCCAGCCGGTCGAAGTCTTCGGGACGGCCGGACGCACTATAGCCATGCCGGGGTAGGTAATCGAGTGGGAGAGGGCATGTCTGCACTGTTTCCCCGCCCGGTCACGCTCGCTAGGGTAAACGGCCTGGATGGCTGGACTGTAGCCATGCGCGCTCGTGCGTCAGCGGCCACTATGGCTATAGTGTCACCCGTCGTGGCGGTCGCGTCATGTCGTCGTACCCGCGCGCAGAGGGACGGGACGTTGCATGTCCGTCTCAGGGTCAATGGAGGAGGCGGCCCAGAAGCAACCGGCCGAGGGACGAGCCGGCTCCTCGATCAGCCGTCTGCGCCGCCAGCCGGCTGTAGCTTGAGCCGGCCGTGCTCCAGCCCGCCGTGGGCAGCCGGTCTCTTAGTTTTTGTTCGAAGCGGGGGGCAGGAACCCCGTGCTTTGGCCTACCCAGGGGTAATAACCCCGTCAGGACGAAACCATGACAGGATTCAGCAAGATAGTAAAAACAAAAAAGGAAAAAGTGGACGTACTGGCTTATGCATTATCATCCTCGACAGGAGCAACAGCATCTAAAGAGCATTCTAGAGCATGGAGAGAGGAAAGGTGGAGGACGCTGAGTTCCTGCGGTGGAAGCGGCTTTAGCGTGAAGAGGACAGAGATCGAGAGAGATTAATAATTAATTAGGGTTATGCACTCGGTTTAGTAATTATATAGATAGTAAATGAACGATTGTGGGCCTGTAATTAGTAGTAGAATCTTGAACGATTGTGAGCCTCACGGTGTTTTTTTACAACCGAGCAAAATTTCAACCGAGAATTAGACAGCTCAATCTAGACCGTAACAACTCGGTCCACCAGATTAATGGTTCCTAATTACTGATTAACATGGGAATTTTTAAGGAGTTCCTAATTAGTGTAGGTAGGTATATATAGATTATTTTTTTGATCTTGAGACAGGATCTCTAAAGATTTTGTCCACAGAAATTGGTGCACGCTACCGAAATTATCTTTTGACTTTCATCTGATTTATGTTGTCGCTGAAATCTTCTTTTTCAATCATCTGTTGATGAACTCCGAGTGTGTATAGATCCTTCTGAGCCGGCATTCCCTGAACCGGCCAATTTCTTATTTCTCGATCCCTGAAACAGATCCCTCCAAGAACACAAAACCACCATGCGCTCGTTCCACGGTGGGCGTCAACTGTCGTGGTATTGTCACGGCAAGATGTCCTCGTGAAAGGGCTTAGGTTTGAGGCCATCACAGCTAGGTGGCGGCTTGAATGGGGTTGGTCGAAATTAAGAGACGCGACTTTTACCCAGGTTCGTCCCTTATGATGGAGGTAAAATACTATGTCCTGCTTTGTGTGTATTGACGATGATGATCTCGATTACAAGGGTGCTCTTTCGCTACCTCGTCTCAAGGGTTTATAATCTGTCTATTTGTATTGACTTCACTTCTCCCTCTTGGGGTGCCTTGCCCCTCCTTATATAAGTTGAAGGGGCAGGCTTAAACAGAGTCCTAGTAAGACTAGGACTAGGACTAGGACTAGTCTCTCTTGAATCTTAATCTGGGTCTTGCTTCTCTTGCGAGGGAATTCTTCCTCTTCTTGGGCTTTCTCTACGAGCCATCCCTCTAGGCCTCTCCATGATCCGCCTTCCGTCGGGATGCACACTGGCCCTTAGGCCTTGTCATCCAAGTCGACCGAGTAAGCGAGGTGACCCATGAGCCACCAAGTGATGGGCGGGTCATACCTCCTAGCCGGGTCAAACCGTGGGGAATATCCCTGACTGTAGGACTTGCCCATTATGCTTTGTGTACTAACCCATGGTCTTTGTGAGGTTTCCATGTGGGTTTAGGTATCTTTCCATGGGACTGCATCAAGAGGAAGATCTCATACAACCCATGGAAGATGACATCAAGTAGTGATCGTCATCAAGATTGCGGTGTGCAAGTTCAAGTGAAGCATCACAAAGATATCATGCTTGAAGCTTGTCGCCCATTTTGGTGACAATGGACTTGTGAAGATGTGTGGAAGAGTGGCTCACCCATAGTGGAGTATGGGGAGCAATCAACTAGTCTTCATCAACCCAATGCAATCAAGAAAGGTGGTCCATCTTGAGGAACTCAATATCATCATAATATAGCTCAAGTGGACTATGTGCAATGTATAGGTTTGCCCTTGATAGGTTTTCTATTTTACCAGTCTCATGGTGGTAGTTAGGAGACCGGGTTATGGGATCGATTGTCGTACTATCAACGAGGGTTCTCAAGTGAGTAGCTTGATCGTATCATTCATTGAGAGTTCAAACCATTTGCATCCTTGCATCATATTTCTTGGTTCTTGTTTGGTGTTTGTCTTTGTGAGTTTTAGAGCTTATGATCATCTTCATGACAAGCTCGAGTTCATCGAAAACGGAGTCCATATGCATCTTCTATGATGTTTTCGATGTTATAGTTTTTGTCGGTTCATCATTCGTAGAGGTTTCACATCTCTATATAATTGGCATTTTTATATTGAATATTCTTAATATAACAAGCTTGAGTTTGCTCAATTCGGAGCTCGTATGCGAAAGTTATGGCAGTTTCTGTCTCAGAACAGTTTTCAGCAGCCATGCGGTAGTACCGCTCAGGTGGTTCTGGCGTCCATGCCAACCACTAGAAACATGTATGATGCCCCGCGCCACCCAACCAGAAGTAGAGCGGCTATAACAAGCGGTAGTACCGCTAACTAGTGATAGTACCGCTAACTAGAGCGGTAGTACCGCTCCGGCGGCACTACCGCCTCAAGGTTTCTGCCGTTTGCTTATTCTTTCCTGGAACTACCGCTTATAAGTGGTAGTACCGCTCTCCGGAGCGGTAGTAGCACTTGCGTGTGGGCTGTGGGGGTAACAATTGGATTTATTTATTTTTTCACCTATAAAAGTGGGTCTTCTTCCCCAATGGTTCCTATCTCTAGAGCTCATGTTCTTCCCCCATTGTTGACCTTCTTAGAGCTTGCTAACTCTCAATCCCTCCAATGATTCTTGCTCCTTTTTGAGGGAAAAGAGAGAGGAGATCTAGATCCACATTTCCACCAATCACTATCTCCTCTATGTGAGGGGAACCCCTTGGATCTAGATCTTGGAGTTCTTTGTGAGCTTTGTTCTTCCTCTCATATTCATCCATAGCTTTTGTTGTTCTTGTGGGATTTGGGGCTGACAAATTTTAACACTTTGTGTGTTCTTGCCATTGCATTAGTTGCATCGATTTGAGTTCTCCACGGTGATACGTGGAAATGAGAAGTTGAGAAGCTTATTACTCGTGGGTGGTTTGGCACCCTAGAGCTTGTGCCTCTTGGGTGCTTTGGCACCCTAGATGGTTGGTGGTGCCTCAGAGCTCAATCATTGTGGTGTAAAGCTCCGGGCAAGCGTCAGGGTGGTTGTGGAGATTGCCCCGAGAAATTTGTACGGGTTCCGGTGACCGTCCCCAAGGGTTACCAAAGTGTATGGGTTCAGAAACCACCCCCAAGGGTTGCCATTTCTACGGGTTCGGTGACCGCCCTTAAGGGTCCCTTAGTGGAATCACAACGTCTTGCATTGTGCAAGGGCGTGAGGAGATTATGGTGGTCATAGTGGCTTCTTTGGGAGCATTGTGCCTCCACACCGCTCCAAATGAAGATTAGCATCTTCAAGGGTGTGAACTTCGGGATACATCATCATCTCTACGTGCCTCGGTTATCTCTTACCCGAGCCATTTATTTATCTACTTTACTTTGTGATAGCCGTATTGTTTCATGCTATATATCTTTCTATCACTTAGCTGTTTATCTTGCTTTGCATAAGTTGTTGGTGCACATAGGTGATCCTAGTAGTTTAGGTTTTGTGCTTGGCATATTAAACACTAGTTTCATTCAGCATTTATTCAAGCCTAAACCGTAATTATTTTAAAGCGCCTATTCCCACCTCCCTATAGGCAACATCCACGTCCTTTCAGTACATCTCCATCGTATATATATATAGAGAGAGATTATTTAAAGCCAATATTCTACAACTTTCATATACTTTTGGCAACATTTTATATTATTTTTGGAGCTAACATGTTGATCCAGTGCCCAGTGCTAGTTTCTATTTTTTTCATGTTTAGTAGACAAAAAGAACATATGTGAATTTTGGGAAGAAGAATCAACGCAAGGCGGTGCCCAAGGTGGTCACAAGGTATCCTTTTGACTCTCTAGTAAGACGGTAGGAGCCCTTCTTCCACTACAAGAAAGCTAATTTTCAGGGGAAATCCCCTCAAAATTTCAGCCCAATCGGAGTTACGGGTCTCCGTATATTTAAGAAACAGTGAAACCTAAGAAAACAGAACGTAAAAACAGAAGAGAAACAGAGAGAGAGAGAGAGAGAGAGAGGTCCAATCTCGAAGGGGCGCTTGCCCTCCGGGAGCCATGGCGGCCATGGACTAGAGGGGAAGCTCTCCTCCCATCTAGGGGGAGACCAAGTAATACGAATAAAGAGGGGGCGCTCTCACCCTCTCTCTCGGTGGCGCCGAAACGCCACCAGGAAAATCATCATGACGGCAATCTACACGAACAACTTCGCCGCCACCAACACCAACTACCTCCCCCTCCATGCAGCGGTGTAACACCTCTTTTCCCTGCTGTAATCTCTACTTAAACATGGTGCTTAATGCTATATATTATTACCCAATGATGTGTGGATATCCTATGATGTTTGAGTTGGTTTCTTTTGTGTCGGTGTGAAAACTGGCAGACCTCGGGGTCGGGGGTCCCGAGCTGCGGATCCTGGACGGATGGTAACAGGAGCAAGGGTACGATGTTTAGCCATGTTCAGGCCCTCTTGATGGAGGTAATACCCTACTTACTGCTATTGTTTTATATCAATGGAGAAGTATGAAGTACAAAGTTGATCTACCTCGAGATCATTAGATGTGTTTTAACTCTAGGGCTAGGTGAATGATATTGTATTGATGTCCCCTCTACGGGCCAAACCCTACGGCTTATATACACGGCAGGTAGGGCATATAGTGTTACAAGGTTGGCATCTTGGCGTGGAGGTGGTAGGAGAAGTCTTGGAGTATATGTCAAGCCTTTCGCAGATGCAGTCTTGATAACGCTGCGTCGTACAGCTTGCGGAGTCCATCTTCAGAAGAATGAGGGCCCATCGGTCCCTGGTCTGAGGAGCATGGGCCGACCAAGCTAGTATCCCCTAGTCCAGGACACCGTAATTTTGTCCTATGGGTTGATTGATGATCGTGATTGGTTTGAGTTCTATGTTTTATTTTGGTGCTGACCTATGGTGCCCTCGGTGTTGCGCAAGCATGTGGGATTATCGTTGTAGTGTGTTGCAATACATTCATAATTCGCTTATAACGGGTTGTGTGAGTGACTAAAACACAAACTTGTGTAAGAGGGTTGTTTCGTATGGGAGTAAAGAGGAGTTGTTACTTAATGCTATGGTTGGGTTTTACCTTAATGATCTTTAGTACTTGTGGATGCTTGCTAGAGTTCCAATCATAAGTGCATATGATTCAAGTACACAAAGTATGTTAGCTCGTGCCTCTCCCTCATATGAATCTGCAATAACGATTACTGGTCTAGTTATCTATCGCCTAGGGACAAATCCTTCTCTTGTGTTACAAAAATATTTCTACTAAAAAACTAACTTTTATTATCTTGCAAATTATTCGTAGTTTATTCTATCTAAGTATTTCTAGTTTTATCTTTGCAAACTTATACTTACACCTACAAAGTAGTTTTATTCTTGTTCAAGGTAAAGCGAACATTAAGGGTGTGTAGAGTTGTATCGTGGTTGATAGAAATTGAAGGGATTATTAATCATACCTTTAGCTCCTCGTTGGGTTCGACACTCTTATTTATCGAGAAACGCTACAATTGATCCCCTTTACTTGTGGGTTATCATGGTACAACTGCTCCACCCCCACCTGGAGCACTACAGCTAGAGGGAATCACCCCTCTAGTGGTAGTTGCACCATAAGTGTGTGTTGCGTCGGTACCATCGGTCGTGCAAGTGATACAACCGCCACAAGAAAACAAATAAGATCAGAACTGCCATAACTTTCACATACGGACTCCAAATTCAGCAAACTCATGCTTGTTGGATAGATGGCGGCAAATAGTACCCAACGGCAAAGAACAAGCAAAGGAGAATAATTTCAAATACGATAAGGAAGAGAACCTTCCCAAATATGAACCAACAATATCTCCAACATCGAAAATGCAAAGATGATGCATACGAAATCCATTTTGGATGAGCTTGAGTTTCACAAGAAGACGAACATAAACTCTAAATACTCACAGAGAGAAAAGCCAAATAAGAACCAAGAAATATGATGCCAAAGATGCAATGGTTTGAGCTCTTTGCGAACGATACAATCAAGCTACTCACTCGATAGCCCCTCTTAATAGTACGACAGCCGATCCTATAACCCGGTCTCCCAACTAACACGATGATACCGGTAAAATAGAAAACCTATCAAGGACAGACCTTTGCCCTGCACATAGTCCACTCAAGCTAGATGATGGCGATCTTGAATTCCATAGGTTGGACCACCTTTCTTGATTGCGCACGCTCGATGAAGAAAAGTAGATTGCTCCCCCATACTCCTATGGGTGAGCCTCTCTTAGACATATGTTCACATGTCCATTATCACCATAATCGGGCAAGCTTGAAGCATGTGATCTCTTTGTGATGATCCACATGAACTTGCACCACAACCTTGATGACGAGCACCACTTGATGTCATCCTCCATGGGTTGTATGAGATCTTCGTTTTCATGTATGCCCATGGAAACATACCTAAACCCACAAAGAATACTCACATAGATCATGGGTTAGTACACAAAGTGTAAGTGACACTACTTACCATAACATGAGATCACTTGACCCCCCTTGGTACATCTTCTACGTTTGTGTGTTGATCAATCTTGAATCACTATTTGCCTTAGTCTTGATCAACCTTGTGACTTATATTCTCTCTTCATAAAGATGATGTCTTGAAGGTAAATATGAATATTCCCACAATATTCTTCTTCAAGACATGCTTGCAATAGGCTAAAATATCACATGAAAAAGCTTTGCATAGTTCCTTGAATGGCTCCTTCTTATAACCTTGAAACTAACGAATGTTCTTCAAGAAATGCATATGGAGAAACCTTAAAGTATAACTCAAAGAAACCATGGGTCCATAGGGATTGGCATCAATTACCAAAACCACACATGGGGACGCCATGATCTTTCACCTGTAGTTGTTTATGTCCCAGTTACAAGCCTACCCTTGAATCGCAACTGGTCCATTTTTCTTATTGTTATCATGGTTGCATGTTCACCCTCGACTCGTAACTGGGTGTGTATTTTGTCCCAGTTTCAAGGCCAGCTTCGACCCATAACTAGGCTCGTAGTTTTTTCATTTCAGTTGCAAGATAACCCTTGACTTTGAACTGGGCTCCATTGTTGTTTTTGTATTAGTTCTCGCCTACCATTGACTCAAAACTGGACCATAATTGATTTTTGTCCCAATTACAAGCCCGTCGACTCATGATTGGGCATGTATTTCAATTTTATCCTAGTTGAAAGCCCACCCTCGACTCGCAACTGGTCCGTGTAGTTGTTTTCGTCCTACCATTGACTCAAAATTGGACTCATGTTTGATTTTTGTGCCAATAGCAAGCCTACCTTCTTCTCGTGACTGGACTCGTAGTTTGGTTTTTGTTATAGTTGCGATCCAACCACTGACTCGCAACTGGGCATGTATTTTATTTTTTTCCTAGTGGAAAGCCATACTCGACTTGCAACTGGGCCTCATAGTTTTTTCTGTCTCACTTGCAAGCCCGCCATCGACTCGCAACTCGGACCATTGTTTTTGTTATCCCAGTTGCATGTCCACCCAAGACTCGCAATTGGGTATAGTTGTTTGTCTCCCAGTTTTAAGCTGACCCACGACTCGCAACTGGGTTGATATTATGTTTTTCATCTCGATTGCAAGTCCACACTCGACTCACAACTGGGACATTAGTTTTTATGTTCTCCCAGTTGCAAGTCCACCCTTGACTCGCAATTAGGTCTCTGGTTGTTTTTCCCGGGCCAGTAGTTTTTATGTAGTCCTAGTTGCAAGTCCACCCTTGACTCACAACTAGGTCCATAGTTGTTTTTCCCTAGTTATGTAACAGCCCGGGACCGACGCTCCAAAAGATTCCCCTTTTATTCCATTGTCATCGTGCGTTTCGTTTGGTTGTCGCATTCATCATCGCATCATTCGCATCATCTGCATAGCATTATCACTCGTTTTTGAAAACTTGCATCCGTTCGTAGTTGTCGGTTCTCTCCGTTCATGTCGTTGACCGTTTTGAGACCAACCACACATGCACGCGCCCGCGGCACCGATAAAATATTGTTTTCAAAGTGCGTATAAAACTTTCTCGAATTGGGTCGGAAGTTAGCGTGCGGTCTTGTTTTATTGTCAGTAGACCGCCTGCCAAATTTCGTCCCAATCAGAGGTCGTTTGGTACCCCAATGGTTAAATATATAGTGGCACTAGCTGGTCAAATTATCGCAGACGTTTTCGGTATTTCAAAACATGTCACGGGCCTAACTATTCCCTCTCTTCTCAGCCCACACCCCCTCTACACATCCCACTAGCCCATCCTAGCCCAACCCCGCGACCGCAGCCGTCCGATCAAGATTGAACGGTCCGAAAATGGATGAAAATCCCCTAACCTAACCATCCTTCCCTATATAATCCCCCTACCCTACCTAATATGGTAGTCTAACCCTAATCCCCTAGTTTGCCGTGTCGGGCCAACAGCCAGCCGCCACCCTCGCGCCTCTGTCTCCCACCTCCAGCCGCAGGGCCCGCCAAGCCCAGATCAGGGCCCTAGGAAGCCCACCTGGGCCCGACCCCGAGCTCCAAGCGTGAGCTCCTCCCATGGCGCTCGAGGGGCCCCAAGCCCCCTGCCCCACCTCCGTGACCCTCGCGCCAGCCCTGCCGCCAGGACCACCACCGGCCCCTTGCCGGAGAACCACCGCCGCCGCCACAGATGAGCCCCGCGTCCTTCCCTTTCCTCCTTCTCCCTTCTCTTCCTCTCTCTCTCACCTCGCCCTCTGTTTCTCCCCTGCAGTAGCTCCGCCGCCGGTCCCCGAGCCGCCTCCTGCCGCCGTTCTCTGTCGGATTCGGCTCCCCCCAACCGAATCTGCAACGCCCCTCCTCGTCCTCGGTCTTCCCCATGCTCGTCGGAGCCCGTCATCGCCCGCCTGCATATGCCGCCGCCGCCCTGCCTTCCTGCGTCGGCCAGGAGGTCAAGGACGAGCCTGCCTGCTCGCTCGCCCCTCTCTCTAGCGTGGGCTCGCCTCCCAAGGCCCAGCCAGCGCTCCACCGAGTTGGGCCTTGAAGTCCATGGTGAGCCAGCCCACTCCCCTTCCTCGTTACTTCTATCTTGCGCTCTATGCAACTTGTAGTATCATGTGCTAGAAGATTCGTCCCATGTAATTTTTCCCTAGCGCTGCGATTTTGTCAATTAACCTGTGAATTACTGTTATTGCAGAAGAAAAAAACTATTGATCATGCATTTAATATCTCTTCAACCGTGCACCATATGTAAACACTTTATATATGTAAAATGATTAGAATTTTGTATAGATTCACAATATACAACTCTCACATATGATTAAAATGTTTAAGTTGCTGTTTTCATGTAATTTGTGTAAATGCCATGTAAAATGAATTGTTTAATAACTTTTAAACCGTAGCTCCGATGCAAATGTTTTATATATGTAACTTGACTAGAAAAATGTGTAGAATCACATGGTGACATTTATTTTTCTGTTTAACAAATCTAAAATATGGTTAGTTCATATCTTGACCAAACTAAAAATATGCATATGAGGTCATTCCGAAATTGTTATTTGTTGCTTCCGCCTCATTTAAAGTGCCTAGGTGATGTAGTTATTTGTGCTTCACCTCTTGCCATGTCTAACAACATTTAACATTGATAAGTACCTAAATGGGAGTGAACTAAATAATTCAAACATGGAGTTTCGTCAATATGTAACTCGTTGCATATTGAACTTCACTTAACATGTAGTAGTTGTTTGTTGTGCTTGCCATGCCATGCGTTGCATATTAAACCAGACATGCATCATATTTGTTTGCGCATCATGTCATGCATATGTTGTGGTGTATCTTGTGTTGATTGTTGTTTTTGGATTGTTCCTTCTCAGTAGAGTTCCGAAATCGTTCGGAGTGTGAGGATTCGTTCGACTACATTGGCTCGACTCCTTCATGGACTCGTTCTTCTTCCAAGTGGGATCTCAGGCAAGATGACACATTTCCCTGGATACCACTACTATCATTGCTATGCTAGTTGACCTTCTTTTATCATTATGTCTTGCTACCTACCACTTGTTTGTCAAGCCTCCCAACATTGCCATGATAAACCTCTATCCCCTCCATATCCCAGCAAACCATTGTTTAGCTATGTTACCGCTTACTCAGCCCTTCTTATAGCATTTGTAGCTGCAGGTGCAATTACTTCCATGCGAAAACATGAACATTCATTTGTTATCACAATATTATTGCTATTTAATTTAATGAACTAATACACATAGTAAAGGGTGGAAGGCTTGGCCTTTTGCTCGGTGTTTTGTTCCACTCTTGCCGCCCTAGTTACTTGTGAACCGGTGTTATGTTCCATAATTGAGCGCTCCTAACATGCTCGGGGTTGTTATGGGGACCCCTTGATTTTCATTTTAGGAAAAAACTCGTCTGGCAAGGCACAACATTGGTACTACATTTGCCTGATAACTAATAAACTTGCATAGGGACTTTCTGGACCCCACGGATCTTTAATCAACAACCCGGGCCAGTGCTCCTCATGAGTGTTGGTCCAAAATAGAGCCACTTGCTAGGCCACCTCGGGTCAACTCGAGGGATTTCTGTCAGGTCGCCGTACGTAGTGTTCATCCGGTCGTGTCCTGAGAACGACATACGCGGCTCTTATCGGGTTCGTCGACACGTCGGGCGGTCTTGCTGGACTTATTTTACCTTTCTCGAGTGTCTTGTGTGAGGAACTCTGATCTTCTTCAGGCTCTCTCGAGGTGTCGGATTTCCTTTGGAATTGCTTAGGATGATCACGAGATTCGTTGTCGAGGTTATTCCCGCGGCGTGTGGTTAATTTGTGATGGATTAGTTGGAGCACCCCTGCAGGGTTAAATCTTTCGGAAAGCCATGCCCGTGGTTATGTGGCAAACTTGGAAACTTTGTTTAACACCCTGTCATAGCATACTTGAAGTAAACTCTAATAAAATACACCAACTGTGTGCGTAACCGTGACTGTCTCTTCTCATGAGTCCTTATCTAGGAGAGAACATAGTGGGGTTATGTTTGACGTAAACAGGTGTTCAGGATCATTTACTGATCATTACTAGTTCATGTATGTTATGCGTAGACCACCATACTTTACTTTCTGTATTCGTAAGTTAGCCACTCAACTAAATGCTTAGTTGCTTGCTGCAGCCTCACCACTTAACCATACCTCACTCATTAAGCTTTAATAGTCTTGATACCCTTGGAAATGAGATTGTTGAGTCTCTGTGGCTCACAGATTACTACAACAATAGTTGCAGGTACAGGTAATTCGATGATTTGATGTGAGTGTGGTGCTTGCTTGATTTGGAGTTATTCTTCTTCTTCTTCAACAAACTAGGATGGGTTCCAGGCGGCAGCCTGGGATAGCAAGGGTGGATGTCATTTTGTCGTTTGGTTTCGTCCTGAAAGTGCATTATATCGTCTAGAGGGGGGTGAATAGGCGATTTTACAAATTCATCACTTGAGGAATTTCAACTTGAGGAATTTGAAATGTGATGAATAACTAGCAGCGGAATAAGTACTCAAGTGCATGAGAAACATAGCAATGGCATAGTCATGATGATCAAATGAACATGCACAAATTACAGGTAGCGTGATACAGGATAAGCAGGTGAGGAACAAGGTAACTTGAAGAATTTGAGGTGAGGAAATTGTGAAAGTCTTCAGTCAAATTCTTCAAACAGTAACAATCAATTTCATCAACAAGTATACGAGGAAATAGAGGGGTTGAGGAAATAGAACTAGGTAGCTCGATGAAGACAATGGTTTGATGATCCAGTTCCAACTGTTGTGACAGTCGTACGTCTGGTTTGGAGCGACCTTGTATTTAAACCAGAGGGCACACAGTCCCAGGACACACAGTTCTTACCGTATTCTCCTTGAGCTAAGGTCACAAAGTCCTCGCCCAACACTCGTGGTAAGTCTTCAGGGTAGACTTCCAAAACCCTCACAAACTGGTCACCCAGTGATCCACAATTTACTGCCGGATGCTCTAGACCAAGGTCACTCCGTGATCCCCAATTGATTGCAGGATGCACTAGACCATGACGCCTAACCGTCTAGAGGATGCACGGTCCTCAAAGGTAACAAGTGTCGGTTCCACACAGGAACAATCTCTTTAGTGATGCTCAACCACTTTGGGTTTGGTGGTTTGGATTTGGGTTTTTCCTCACTGATGATTTTCTCTGAAAGTCCTCTGAGGATGGGTTGCTCTCAAATGACAAGTGTCAGTTCTCTCTCAGAGCAGCCAACCAACTAGTGGTTGTGGGGGTGGCTATTTATAGCCAGGGTGCAACCTGACATGATAAGACATAAATGCCCCCATTGATATAACCGTTATGTGGGTAAGATGATTGGGGACAGCTGGCTCTAAGCACAGCAATGGTCGGAATTTCGAACTATGAAAGTCCACAGGCTTATCATATTCCTCACTTGTAGGCAATTTGCACTGGCAAAATCCTAACTCCTCAGACAGATCAATTTCATCAGAGACTAGAAGAACTTCGTCTCTGTCACTGAAGAACTTGACTGAACTGCAAGAGATTTCCAAAGGCATCACTTGAAGGATTGGATAGGTTGAGGCTTTTGGAGTTGAGCATCAGTTGGAAATTTTCCTTAGTATTACCTCGGCCCCCTTTAACAGTACGGTGTTTCCTATGACTCAAAGAAAGGAAATGAAACTACGAAAACAAAAGTCTTCACGCTTCATAGTCCTCGTTCATATCTTCAAGGTCACACCAACTTCTTCATTTTCAAAGTCTTCAGGGAATACCAAAGTCTGCACCAAAGTCTTCACCAAAGTCTTCAGTTGAAGATATACATTTTTAGGGATCTGTAATCTTCGAATATATCAAACTCCTCATCTACTTATAGAGCTTGTGTACACTCACAAACACATTAGTTCCTTAACCTATAAGTCTTCAATACACCAAAATCACTAAGGGGCACTAGATGCACTTACAATCTCCACCTTTTTGGTGATTGATGACAAATAGGTTAAGTTTTCAACGGGGATAATAATATGAAGTGTAAGTACTGGGGTTGAGGAATTTGATTGCAAGATATAGAAGAACCCCCCCCCTGAAGATGTGCATATTTGAGGAATTTGCTTTGGACTGCAAATGCACATGGCAGGTTAAAAACATGGAGAACTCCCCCTATATCTTGTAATTCATACACGCATTTGAACATATGATATGAAAATTTTGAAATGCATGATGAAAATGGTGTTTGACGAAATTCAGCATGCATGCATTAAGGTGCTTGAGGAAATAAGCATGCGGAAAGCAGTTCAAAAGAGTCGGACCACCATCGGACTTAAGTTGACAACTCAACCAACAAAGGCTTCAGAAGAGCGAGATTTGTAACTTAAACAAAAAAACAGCCCATATATAGAGACCCGCTTGAAGACTAACTCAAATTTTCACCCCCTTTGTCATCTAAGACCAAAAGGGATGAAAAAGTGAGGACTAACGCCCCTTAAGAATTTTTATCTTGTTGGTGAGGAAGGAGCGCCAGCGTTGTCGGGGTCATTTGTCGATGCAGAGCATGCCGCAGTGTCATCAACGTCCTCAGCTTCATCCGTCTCACGCGATGAAGAATAAGAACTTGTAAGCAGCTGAGGAACTTGAACCTTCTTGAATTTCTTCTGAGGAGGATGAGACTAGTCAAAGTTTTGTTGAAAGTCCATGTCCTTGAGTTCCTCATGAGTCTTGAGATGTGCAAGAATGGCCCATGCGCGATCGAAGATTTCATGCACATAGTAGTGTTTTTTCCTCACAGAGTTCTGCATCACTGTCATGTTCTGAACAATGGAAGCAAATTGATGCTTCACCCACTTGTGATTGCGATCAACCTTCTAATGTAGACTTATGAGCAGTTCACGATGAGTCATCACACGAGGGGCTGACTCTTGAGGCTTTTGCGCTGAGGCTTTTGCAGCAGAGTCTTGGGTAGCAGTGTCATCATTGGTGGAGTAAGATGCAGCTTTGCGAAACTGACCATCCAATGGACGAGTACCTTCATCAATGACATATTTGCCTTTTCCTTCAACTGAGGGAATTGTGCTCTTGAGGACTTCAATCCGGGGCAGAAAGCCGAAGTGATTTTGCAAGTCAGCTTTGAAGGGAATTGAAGACCCTGATCTGATGAATTTCATGATCCAGGGAGCATAAGGCTTCAATTCAAATGGGACTAATGCTACATTGGCCAATGTCCTCATGAAGAAGTCGTGATAGTTGATGGGAATGCCATGAATGATGTTGAATAGCATGTTCTTCATGATTCCCTCAACTTCTTCGTCTTCATAGTTGTGACCCTTCTAAGGACAAAGGGTGTTGGTGAGGATGCGATAAACTATCATGGGTACATAGAGCAAATCATTCACAAGGAAGGTTGTCCTTTGAGGTTTTCCAGGAGCCAGCGGTTTCATCAGCACTTGCATCATATGATCGGGCAGAGCAGGTTCATCAAACAGGCAGCGGGCTTCTTTTGAGGGAATTGGAACTGGGACTGACCGAAGCAATTCAGAGGCTGGTGCAGCATAATGGGTTGATCCAGTCATCCAATCCAAGACCCATGAGTTGATATCAGAAGCATCACCTGTGATGTGTAGAGTGGCATAGAATTGAAGAATCAGCTCTTCATTCCAATCGCGGATATCCACACAGAATGGAAGAATTCCTGCATCATGAAGAACTACGAGCACCGGTGTGAAGGATGGGATTGTTTCCATATCCGCATCAGGAATTTGATGATGCTCGGAGACTTTCTTCTTGTCAAACAGTAGTGATGCATAATAATTCATCTATGTTGGAGTCCAGAATCTGGTGCGACCTGCTCGAGCTGAGTCATAAGGATTCGGTCCATCGAAGAAAATGTGCTCATTGAAGAAATTTGTTTTGATGAATTTGGGGCGATTTGAGCCTTTGAATGGCATTCTTGGCTTTGGCTGAAGGTTTGGCTTAAAGCGTCCCACAATCTCCTTAGGCATAGGAGGAATTTCTTCAGACTGAGGAGTTTGCACAGTTTCCTCAGTGGCAGTTGGAGCAGCAATTTCATCAGCTGATGCGGCTAGGATCTCTTCAGTAGCAATGGCAGCAAAGTCATCAGATCCTAGTTCAATTTCTTCAGTCTAGGCTGGAGACTAAGGAATCTGTGACAAAGCAGTGTTCATTGGGGAATTTGGGTGGGCAGCTTCCCAATATTCATCATTGATGACAGGGGTTGTGTTTCCAATGTCCACGTCCTCATCAATTTCTTCAACGCCGACCTCTTCAGCAGTCAACTGAGGCTGGGGCGATGATACCTGTGGAGTTGAAGCATTTGCTTCCACTTCAATTTCTTCATCAATCTGCTCTGAGGTAGCAGCAGATTGATCCTTTTCTTCTTGATCATCATTTGGGATGACATAGTCAACACCAAATGGCACTATTGCATAAGCTGGCACGGAGCTGATAGGCGTTGCATCAAACGGTTATGTCGAAGAAATTGGCAGTGTCTTCAATCTCTTCATTGCCGAGGAATATGTTGTTGATGCCTTTCTCTTGAGTGCCTTGTTCTCCGTATCCATGGTCTTCTTCGCTTCTGATGCAGAAGGAAGGTTGATTGTCTTCACCCTTGATGATTTGGTTGTTTCAGTAGAGGGTGAAGGAGGTGCATTTTCTTCAGGCACGACTGATGCAGTCGCCCTCGTGGTATCAATTTCCTCAGGCGCAGCAAAAACTTCAGCTGGCCTATCAGTTTCTTCAGACACAACAGTGGAGATTGTCCTGGTATGTTCTTCAGCAGCCTGAGTTTCTTCAACTGCGTGAACAGTTTCATCAATAGGCTGAGCAGATTCTTCAGCCTGAGGAATTTGTGGTTGCGGTCGAGCTGCAACCCTTGAGTTATGGTCCTTAACAGCAGCTTGGGCTGCCCTGACGAATCTCACTTTGGAGCCCTTCCATTCAGCATCATATTTGTCTTGTTCCTTAGAGAGGTAGCAAATTTCAGACCGAACAGTGATGAGTTGATTTCGAGTCAAATTCATCACGTTATTCCTCAGAAAATTTTCTTTTCCAGCCCTATTCCTCTCAGCTCTCTAAGCTTGATCTCTTTTCCATTTTTCTTCAACAATAAAGTGGGTGAGGACATGGTCCACACCAAGAGGCAGCTTTAGTGAGGAAAGTGGGATGCTGGGATCCTCATGCCATATGTCAATGAAGTTGAGGATCATCTAGGGATCCAGAATAAGAGGAACAGAGCTGCCTTTGGCTATTGCAGCCTTTTGCTGACTTTCTCTGATGATTTCTTCCAATTTTTCATCATCATCCTCAGATGCTGAGGGTACATTCACTATAGCTTTGCTAGTGTGAGGACTTGGTCTTTGACCTCGTCCAGCAGTTTTCTTCAGTTTCAACATAGTAGGACTTGTTGAAGACTTTGCTTGAGCAGCGGGACTTGCAGAGACCCTTGAAGCAATTGAGTATCCCTTTGTCCTCTGACATGATGCTAGGTGCACAGGAGTTGAGGACTTTGCAACAGCAGCAGAGGACTGAGCAGCTACCGAACCAGTGGTTGAGGCCTTTGAAGACTTTGCTTGAGGAATCTGTAGTGATGACTTTCATATTGAAGACTGTGACTTCACAGTAGATTTCTTCACAATTGATTTCTTTGGAGCACTTATAGAGGCTCCAGCAACAGCAGCAGCAGCAGAGTCTTCGCTGAATTTCTTCACAGCCTCTTTTGCTTTCTTAGCCAGCTTGGCTTTCTTTTTTTCCCATTCATGAGGAAAGTCATTACCAGTCTTGAGACTAGTGAGATCAGCTATTTGATTTGGAGCCAAGGGTGGCCTACAGCAAGGGGGTTTAACTGCGAATTTCATCATATACTTGTAAGTGACATAGTGATATTCTTTCCACTCCTTTGCCCATCTCCTCTCAATTTTCTGTAAGCGGATCTTTCTCTGCTTTGTTGTTTCTTTGCCATGAATTTCTTCATCTGACGTGCAATATTCCTCATACAAGTCATCAGGTATCTCAAAAGCAGTCTGCACATTAGGTTTCTTTCCACTTTTCTCTGGCTTCTTCCCATCATCCATTTTCTTCGGCTGAGGATTCTGAACTCTTGAAAATTCTGAAGAAGTGCACAGTTTTCCTCAAGAAACGCTGCAAATGAGTTAAGTTGATGAGAACCTAGTGATTCATCAGCTGACTTGTTTGTACATGTCAATAGAGTATAGGTGCGAGGAATTTGAAGAGGTCATATGCATTCTCAGAAGTTTTTCAATAACATCAATTGTAAGGAATTTGACCATGGGTGTATTGAGGATTTTCACTAAGTGTTCTTTGTCTTAGGTTCCAGAGTTGTGCAAATTTTGAGTATCCACACAATTGAGGAATCTTGAAGAAAATCATAACTTAGGGGAAAACATCAAGTGTATGAACATGCAAGGTGCTTTAGAATGAGATTCTTGAAGAATAAACACCTTTGAGAAAATTGAGGAAAACTTGAAGATCAAACAAGGGCAGTAAAAAATAGTTTTTCTTTACCTTGATGAAGAACACGACGAACTGTGAGAAGAAATCGAGGAAGTTCGTCCGTCTAGATCTCCCACGCTCTAGCTTGGCAGGGAGAGACAGAAACAGCGGTGGCGGGGTGAAGACTTCCGTGGCCGATGCGAGTACGACGATGACGAAGTTAAGGCAGTGAAGCTCTTCCACACCGGCGGCGATGATTTTAGCGGCAGCACTAAGTTTGAGCTCGGGAGAGAGTAGAAGTGAGGAGTAACCAAGCATAGTGAAAGGGTAGGGGTATTTATAGCGGAGGTGAAAACCAATCTGTCTAAAGATTTTGGACCAGATTGCCCCTGACCCCTGCTCTCCACGCAACATGTGTCACCCACGTACTGAGTAGTGGCAATAGTGGGGGATCGTGGGTTATCCAGTCGTGGGAATCGGAACAGTTTGAGTGGGAAACGCCGAAAATTTGATAGTGAAAATTTTCAAGTTTCCGTTCGCAAATTCTTCAGCTATCAAGGACACGGTGAAGACTTTGAACGAGTTTCAAAGTAGAACGCATATGAAGAATTTGTGAATAGACTGCGTTGAGTTTAGCATAGAGGGGGAAAGGGTCCGATCACATTCACTTAGATGAAAATCAACTTGGAGAATTAGCAATAAGTGAATGATGTTGAGGACATTGAAAAACTCAAATATATATGTATATAGTCAATGAAGAACTTGAGTTTCACAGTTTGAAGAATTTGAAAATTTTGATGAATTTGAAAAGTTGAGGAATTTGCAAAATTTGAGGAATTTGAAAATTTGAAGAATTTGCAAAATGACGAAAAACTCAACTTTGAAGAATTTCAACTATTGTTGGTGGCGTGACCCACCGTATAAGAATGATGACTTCAGACACCGCGTACAATTGTCGTAGGGTTCTGAGAATCAAATTCTTCATTAATTTCTTCACACTTAGAGGGTTGTTCTTCGTTGATTGAAGAAAAACGTTACTTCGTGTGTTGCACATCTAAGTCATCAATTTTGCATAAGTGTTAGGATGTGTGTCCTTTTTAAAGAACATTCGAAGATTCTAAGATATTTAGCTCACACCGCAACTTGCAAAATCTCTTTTCATCCAAGGGCTTTGCGAAGATGTCGGCCAGTTGTTCTTCAGTAGGGATGTGGTCGAGGGAGATGTCGCCCTTGAGTACATGACCTCGAAGAAAGTGATTACGAATCTAGATGTGCTTGGTCTTGGAATGTTGAACTGTGTTGTAAGCAATCTTGATGGCACTCTCATTGTCGCAGTAGAGAGGCACATTCTTCAACTTGATGCCATAGTCCTTGCGGGTTTGCTTCATCCACAGCAACTGAGCGCAACATGAACCAGCAGCAATGTACTCAGCTTCAGCAGTAGATAGTGACACGCAGTTCTGCTTCTTCGAGGACCAACAGATTAAGGATCGTCCGAGGAAATGACATGTGCCTAAGGTTGACTTGCGATCCACACGATCTCCAGCATAGTCAGCATTAGAGTATCCGACGAGGTGAAGATTTGATCCCTTGGGATACCATAATCCAAGCGTTGGGGTGTGAGCTAAGTATCGAAGAATATGTTTCATTGCCTTATGGTGTGATTCCTTCGGTGTTGCTTGGAATCGGGCACACATGCAAACACTCAGCATAATACTAGGCCTAGATGCACATAGATACAATAATGAGCCAATCATGGAGCGATATAACTTCTGATCGAAATCTTTGCCATTTTTGTTAGTGCAGAGGTGGCCTTTGGAAGGCATTGGAGTTATGAAGATGCCATTGTCTTGCTGACGAATTTCAAGACCTAAGAAGAATTTCAACTCTCCCATCATAGATATTTGATATTCTTCACTCATCATATAGGCAAATTCATAACTGTAATGTTTGTCAATACAGCCAAAGATAATATCGTCTACGTATATTTGGCATATAAACAGTTCATTGTCATAGGATTTTGTGAAAAGAGTTGGGTCGAGTGAACCGGGTTTGAAGCCTTTCTTCATGAGGAACTCCTTCAGAGTGTCGTACCATGCCCGTGGGGCCTGCTTGAGGCCATAGAGCACCTTTTTGAGTCTAAAGACTTTGTCAGGATGCTTAGGGTCTTCAAAACCTGGGGGTTAAGCAACATATACTTCTTACTCAAGCTTACCATTGAGGAATGCACTTTTCACATCCATATAAGATGATATCATGATGGTTAGCATAAGCAAGCAATATGCGAATAGCTTCAATTCTAGCAACAGCTGCAAAGGTTTCATCAAAGTCAATTCCTTCAACCTGTGTGTAGCCTTGTGCTACAAGACGAGCCTTATTTCTTACCACAAGGCCATTTTCATCTTGCTTGTTGCGGTAGATCCACTTGGTACCTATGATTTTATGCTTGTGAGGATCTGGCCGCTTGACAAGTTCCCACATGTTGTTGAGCTTGAATTGATCAATTCCTCTTGCATAGCTTGAATCCACTCAGGTTCCTTGAATGCTTCTTTAACTTTGGTGGGCTCTATGATAGAGACAAAAGCAAAGTGCCCACGAAAGTTAGTCAAATGTGAAGCTCTTGAGAAAGTGAGGGGACCTGGTGCATTGATGTCATCGATGATTTTGTCAATCTGCACTTCATTGGCATCTCTTTGGTGAGCAGGTTGACGTGGCTAAGGATTTTCTTCAGCACCATTTGCTTCAGGTGTATCAGCATGAATGTCTTCATTTGTCGGAATGACTTCCTCAGTGGGTATGACATCTTCAGTAGCCTTCATCTTAATGGATTCCTTAGGAGACTGTTCACCTAGCACAGAAGGCATGTGCTCTCTTTGCGAGCCGTCAGTTTCATCGAACTGCACATCTACAGTTTTAACAACCTTGTGGTGGTAGGCGTTGAAGACTCTGTAGGTGTGCGAGTCCTTTCCGTAACCAAGCATAAAACCTTCATGTGCTTTTGGTGCAAATTTAGAACTATGGTGAGGATCTCTAATCTAGCATTTTGCACCGAAGACTTTGAGATAACTTACATTCGGTTTCTTGCCAGTCATAAGTTCATACAAAGTCTTCTTGATGAATACAAGACTCCTCGTCGCTTCTGGCCCGAGGCAATTGATACTGCATGTCACATCATCAATAGGGTAGATATACCCTATTGATGATGTGACATGCAGTATCAATTGCCTCAGGCCAGAAGCGACGAGGAGTCTTGTATTCATCAAGCATGGTGCGAGCCATCTCAACAAGAGTCATGTTCTTGCGCTCCACGGTGCCGTTCTGCTGAGGAGTATATGGGGCAGATAACTCATGAGTAATACCAAGTTCATCAAGATATTCATCAAGATTGGTGTTCTTGAACTCAGTCCCATTATCACTCTTGATATGCTTGATCTTGACGCCAAAGTTTGTGGAGGCCCTTGAAGCAAATCGTATGCACCACAAAGGTGGTCCTTGAGGAATTTGACACCTTTAATGCCAATGACGTGCTTTTTCTTCAAGAGTGTGTGCAAGTTCCTCATACCAGCATGTCCAAGTCGTCAATGCCACAGCCAGCCTTTTGAGGACTTTGCAAGTGGGTATGTGGCAGGCTAAGGACCTTTATATAAATCAACAATATACAAGTCTCCTCTCCTAAAGCCTTCTAAGACTTTGGAATTGTCAAATTCCATGATGACAACACAACGATATTTTCCAAATACGACAACCATATCAAGATCACAAAGCATTGAGACAGACATAAGGTTGAACCCGAGGGATTCGACTAACATCACCTTATCAATGGTTCGGTCCTTTGAGATTGCAACCTTACCTAGACCCAAAACCTTGCTTTTTTCCTTTGTCTGCGTTGGTGATATGCTTCAGATGAGATGGAGCAAGTGGCAAATTCATCAGTAGATTCTTGTCACCAGTCATGTGGTTTGTGCATCCACTATCGAGGACCCACTCAGTAGCTTTTGGAGGTTCATCCTGTAGATGAATTAGTACAACTTACGAACTCGTATGCTTCAGAGTGAAGAATATGACATCAATTTCATCAGAGAGAATTTCATCACACAAGATAGTAAGCAAGTAGTGTGAGGACGTGAGAAATGAGGAATTCATTTCTAAATGGTTAGCTTCCATCCTTTCAAGCATTTCTTCAGGTCTTCAGCAAATTCATTAGATGTTCAAGTTCATTTGGAGACCTGACGCTGCATAAGAAATTAGTTCAATTTCTTCACCACCCACATCTGGAGGGGTGGTAAAGAGTTCATCATTCTGCGAGCACCATATGAGAAGGGAGGCATTGAAGCAAGTGCGCTTCATTTCACAGGACAAGGGTTAGTGTACTCATATGAATAAGCAGAGAAATTCTTCGAGGACTTATGAACATAATGATTCGAAGAATAATGCACATATTCAGAACTCTTAGATTTTCCCTACGAAACAGATGCATTAGCACGAGAATGATATTTTTGACCATTTGAGGAATTTGGTCTATGTGAAGACTTTGGTCCATATGAGGAATTTGATCTGGGGTTCCTGTTCTTCATGAGTGGTGTCGTGAGGACATTCACTTGAAGATTTTGTAGGCAGCTCTTGGGAACCCAGATTTTCTTCATAGGTGAACCATTCCTGCGGTTACTTCCAACAAATCTGGCAAATATTTCACCTTTCTGATTTTTGAAGAATTTGTAGTTGTAGTCAAGTGACTCATCAGAGGAATATGAAGTTTCACAAGTAAAACCAGATAAAGTGGATGGATCTACAGGAGGTCCTTTTGTAGCAACCCATGAGGTTTTGGGGTACTGCTCAGGTGTCTAGTAGGATCCATCAGCGTTGAGTTTCCTCTCAAAGGCAATACCCTCTTTCCTAGGGTTCCAGTTCAGAATCTTCTTTTTGAGGACATCGCAAAGGGTTTGATGCCCTTTGAGACTTTTGTACATGTCTATCACATACAATGTGACAGCCCAAGTGTTGTCCCTACCTTTTATGGCATGTAATCTCTTGTATGAAAGTTGTTGTCATGAGAGTAATGAATGATTTGCACCTTGTCATACCATGTCATGTTCTTGCATTCATGCATCATGCATCATTTCATCCATCATGCCATGCTTGATTCTTATGTGACCTTGTATGTGGGTGTGTTCTTGTGTTGTGTGATGTGCTTGGGGATTGGTGATGCAACTCTCCTTCCTTTTCCCCTCTTTTTCCATTTTAAAACAAACCCTTCCAATACCCCCCTTTTTACTTCATGTTATTATTATCAACAGAAATAACTTGCTTTTAAAATTGTTTAAAAATGTTCAAGTGCTAGCCTAAAATGTTTTAAGAGTGTGGGTGTGGTTCTTTTGTTGTTTTGAGCTTTTATGTTTGGGGGTTTTCAAATAACCAAGGGTTGTTATTTTTTAAACTATGAAAATTACTTGCTTCAAAAATCCCCTAGTCAATTTATTTAATTAGTTCTCATATTCTTTAAGTCAAATGTAATTTTTGTCCTCTGGGGTTTTTCTTTTCTTGCTGTTTTGTTTAAATGGAAAAACCCTGTGTGTTTTTCTTTTCCAGAGAGAGAGAGGTAGAGTGGGTCGTTTTCTTCCACGCGGCCCAGCCCGCTTGGGGGAACGGCCACCTGCTCCATTGTTCTCCGTCAGAGAGTGCAGAGAGAGCGAGCGTCCGCCGTCCCCTTTTCCGCCATCCGTCGCCGTCAGCCCTGAGGGTATTTAAACCCCCTCGGCGTGCGTGCCCCCTCCGCTAGGGTTCCTCTCTCCCCCTCCGCCGTCGCAGCTCCCATCTCCCTCTCCATCTCCCTCCTTCCTCTCCTCTTTCCCCTCTGTCCGGTAAGTTCAGTGAGTGCAGAGAGTTTCAGAGAGAGAGTCAGAGTCGTCGCCGGTCGTCTTCGCCGCCGTCGCCATGTCTCCGGTGGGCCTTATTCCCGGTGGTGATGGCGTGGAGCTCGGGGATCCTCCCCGCGTTCCATTCCCGCCGCTAGGAGGTGAGGAGCGCCTCCCCGCAGTGCCAATTGCCGTTGATGTCGTCCGCAAGGGAGCAGGTCGTCGCCGGTCTTCTTCCTCCTCGTCGCCGCCGCGTCTCCACCTCTTCTTCCCCGTCATTGCAATCAGGGTCGCCGTCATCCTTCCCTAGGTGAGCAGTCGACGTGCAATCCTCCTCCCCTTTTAGCCAGAGCGTCGCCATCGTGTTCGTCGCCGCCACGCCCCTGTTCGAGCTCGAGGTGCTCTGTTGCCGGTGCCTTCTCCGCGTCTGAGTGTGGGAATGGAGACCCCGTACTCCCCGCGTGCCCCGCGTCCTTCTTGTCGCTCCGGCAGTGCCGTAGATCGCCGGAGTTGCTCGACGTAGTGCCACTGTCACCGTGGGTGCTCTGTTCATCGGTTTCGTCAGAGTATAGTGCTCGTGTGTGTGTACTAGTCCAGCCGAGCCCCCTCCTCTGTTATTAGTCACAGTCGTAGCAGAGTGGTACGGCTCGAGGGGGAAACAACCAGGAGGTTGTGGGTTCGAACCCGAACCCTCCCCCTTTTTGTTTTAGTTTTCTTTCTTTTGTTTTTCTTTTGTTTTTATTTTGTTTTCTCCTTTGTTGTATGTATATGTGTATGTGTAGACCTATATGAGTGTGTGTATGTATGTGTATGCGCATGTGAGCATGCACATATGCATGTGCTTGTGAGTGTGTGTGCTTCATGCATACATACTCATGTGTGGTGTGAGTGGTGTGGTGTGTATATGCATGTATGTATATGTATGTGCTTGTGAGTGAGAGTGTGTGTGAGTGTGTATCATGTGCATATGTAAAGGCATATATGCACTTGTGCACATGTGTGTGTGCATATGTGTGTGGATGAACACCCACACACATGAGCATGTGTGTATGCAAGTGTATGTGCCATGTGCACTTGTGCATGTGAGTGGTATGAGTGCCTTATGCATTGTGCATATGTGCTGCTTGAGTGTGTGTGTGGATGAACACCCCCCCTCATGGGTGGTATGTTCATGAGTGGGCTTGTGCTCATATGCCCTTAGGCATATGGAGCATGTGTGTGTATGCTTTGTAGTGGGGTGTGTAGAGAGTGTGTGTGTAGATGGCTAGTGGGTTTTCCCCCACTTTCCATATGCTTTGTTGGTACATGCTTGTTTGTAGGTATTATTAGTTACTTTCCATGTTAAACTAAGTTTCCAAATTTGCTTATATCCATTTATGATCATGTCCATTTAGAGCAATATTTCACTTATGAGAGTGGTTGGTTGCTTGCTAGTCCATTGTGCCATGTTGCTTCACATGAACATATGAGTATGACACATTTTTTTGGGGTAGAAAGAGCCAATGAATCCATTGGTGCTTTCAGATTTCACTTTTGAGCAAGTTTATAAAAACTGTCATTTTCAGCTGTGATGCTACTTTGTCATTTTTGCATGATTTAATCTATGCTTGCTTTGGGGCATGTGCCAACATGGAAGTGCTAGTGTTTTATATCTATTATGCCATGGTATTTTTGTTTGACATGAGAATCACCCATATAAGTGGGAAACATGCTGCAAAGTAGCTAACTTGATGTTTCTGTTTTCACCATGCTAAATATTTCCAAGTCTGAGAGTCTGCTGTTATTTTTATGCCATGTAGAGTGGTTGACATCTTGTGATATGTTGAGATTTAGCTCATGCTCAGTGTTAGTATTTTGAAGTAGATATTGTCTACTACCACCCTGTTAATTTTTATGCCAATAGGTGGTCTCTAGCACCTTTAACTTATGCTGTCAACATGCTACCAGATTAACTCACATTCTAGAAAACTGTTATTTTCACCAAGTCCTAGAAAACTGTTTCATCATGCCAACTTGATAGCCTCATGCTTATTGATTTGTTCCTCCTTTGCAGATTGTGTAGTTGGATAATTTGATAAGCATGTTGTGTAGTTTCTGTCAATGCCTTGTTTGTGGCTGTAGGATTCCTGTAGCTCAAGATGTGGGCTGTGTAAGTTGCTATGTTGCTGTTTTTTGGCAGATTGTTTGTTTTATTATTTTGTGACTTATGGGAGCTATACTCCATGGTTTTGCTTGATCTTTGAGTCTATTGTGGTTGGTTTTTCATTGCCTAACCAGTGGCTACCTTGGAATGCCAAGAATTAGCCCATGGTGTTGTTTGTCTTGTGTTTTGCCTTCGTACATTGTTGTGAGCGTATCGTGAGAACCGTAGCTCCGTTTCTTACGTTCTTCATATGCATTTCCATCGTTTTCTCGTGATGCATCCATATTTGACATGTTCATGCATGTTTAATTACCTTAACACAAGGTTCTGTCCAGATTCATTAATAACCAATCCTTGCATGTGAAACATGACTAGATTAGGATTGCCATGTTAAATTCTTCATAAATGAATCATGCATCATATTGGTTGTGCATTGCACCTTGGTTGGATGTTTATTATTGCTGTTTATCTTGGGTAGACGCGAATGTTGATATCGAGTACAAGGACCCAGGAGAGTACCACTACGAGGATCCCACTACTTGTTCCGCTGAAGAACCAACAGGCAAGATGATCGTACCTGGATCCCGATACTATTTTCGCTTGCTAGTTTCTCGCTCTTATCGTTACAATTGCGCTACCTACCACTTGAATATCATCCTCCTAATTGCCATGATAGCCTCTAACCCTCCACATCCTAGGAAACCTTTGATTGGCTAAGTTACCGTTCCTCAGCCCCTCTTATAGCGTTCTTAGTTGCAGGTTCAGGTTGTTCCATGTGATAACATGGATTTGTCATATCACAATATTATCTATTATTTAATTCAATACACATATATATATCTTGGTACTGGTGGAAGGCTTGGCCTTTTGCTAGGTGTTTTGTTCTGTTGTTACCGCCATAGTTCTTGTTACCGGTGTTATGTTTTCCATATTTTGCACTCCTAACACACTCGGGGTTGTTATGGGGACCCCCTTGTTTATTCGGTTGAGACTAAAACTTGTCTGGCAAGACCCAACTTTGGTACTACATTTGCTTAATAACTTAATAACATTTGCATAGGGCTTTACAACCCCGTAGATAATTAATCAACCCCCGGGCCAGTGCTCCTCATGAGTGTTGGTCCAAACAAGAGCACTGTGCGGGGCCAACCCAGGGCACCTTGGGAGATTTCTATCAGGCCTTCGTATGCATAGCTTATCCGTCGTGTCCTGAGAACGAGATACGCGGCTCTTATCGGGTTCGTCGACATGTCGGGTGGTCTTGCTGGATTTGTTTTACCTTTATCGAGTGTCTTGCGTGTGGAGTCTGACTTTCTTCGGGTTATCTCGAGGTGTTTGAAATCCTTTGGAGTTACCTATGACGATCACGAGATCCGTGGTCGAGGCTATTCCCGCGGAGTGTGATTAATTTGTGATGGACTAGTTGGAGCACCCCTGCAGGGTTAAATCTTTTCGAGAAGCTGTGCCCGCGGTTATGTGGCAACTTGGATATTTGTTTAACACCCGGTTATAGTTAACTTGAAGTAAAGTCTAATTAAAATACACAAACTATGTGAGTAATCGTAATCGTCTCTGCTCATGAACATGATCCGAGAGAGAACACGATGGGGTTATGATTGACGTAAGTAAGTGTTTAGGATCTCATAGAGATCATACTAGATTCGATCGTTCATCATAGGCCACTCATATTTATTTTCATGTTGCATAAGTGTAGCCATCATATATGCTTAGTGCTGCTGCAAACTAAACACATACCCCCTTTCCAACCTTAAGCTTGAATAGTCTCGATACCCGGGCGCATGATTGCTGAGTCCTTGTGGCTCACAGATTACAACAACACTCCAGGTACAGGTACAGATGAGTTCGTGCAGGATGATCTGACCCAGCTCCAGTGGGAATATGATGAGGAAAGAGGTAGGATGTACGTGACTTATCCAGACGAGTAGGGGTCCATGGTCGTGATCTTTAGGATAGCGATATAGTATCATTTGCATCTATTTTATCGTTTGATTTCGTCCGTAGTCAGGCCCTATCTTCATCTTGATGATTTGGACTTTGTGTGGAATTGTAATTTAGTATGTGGCGAGTGTAAGCCAACTTGTATACTCATCTCTTCTGTAATGTATGATGCAATGATTCTATACTTGCGAATAGCAAGATGTGCCTCTATCCCTTGCGAGGTCCTCATGCCTTAAAATGGATAGGCGCGCATCCTGGGCGTGACATACAATTCCTTCAACCCTGCATTTTCGTCAGTGATACTTGTGGTATCCTCAGATAGGAATTTGTGACCACTGGAATAGTTGAAGAATTTAAAGCAATAGAAGCATTTGAACATTCAGGTGAAGAATTAGCAGTTTCACATTCGATGCATTTCAAACAAGGTGGAACAAATTCTTCCTGAGCGGTACTGATCTGTTGAGCCAGTAAGGAATCGTTTTCCCTTTGGAGATCCTCATGTGACACCCTTAGTTTCTCAAGATCTTGCTTTCTTTGAAGAAATTCATAAGAAAGCTTCTCATGATCGGCTAAGAGAGCATTATGATGACTCTGAAGGTTATCATACTTTGTCTGAAGACTTTTGAGATCGTCAGACAGAGTTTGAGTCCGATCCACTTCCTCATTCAACAGATCATCGCTTTTGTCTAGCATTTTCGGAAGCTTTTCAAGTGCACTCTATTGCCTAGTATAAATATTAGCAAATTTGGCATAGCTAGGTTTCACATATTCATCAGATTCACCATCACTTGATTCAGAGGAGGAGTGATGCTTATGTACCTTGGAACCTTTAGCCATGAAGCAATAGGTGGGAGCGTAATCATCATTGTTGACGTCAGAGTCATTGGAGTAGTCATTTTCTTCATCGTTGAAGATGGACTTGCTGACGAAAGCAGTAGCAAGAGCGAGGCTAGCGACACGAGATTCAGATTCCACCTCAGATTCTTCCTCTTCTTCATATTCTTCAAATTCTTCTGAGTCCATTTCCTTGCCAATGAAAGCCCGAGACTTTCTGGAACCATTCTTCTTGTGCATTGAGGACTTTGAATATGAGGACTTTGCAGATGAGGACTTTTAAGATTTCTTCTTTTTCTTCGAGTCATCAGAACTGTCATATTTGTACTTCATCTTCTTATTCTTCTTTGATTCTTTTTCCCAAAGAGGATAGTCAGAGATGAAGTGACCAGATTTCTTGCATTTGTGACAAGTTCTCTTCTTGTAGTCATCTGAGGAATCTGATTTCCTCAAGCCACCTTTTGATGACTTTCCAAATCCACCTTTCCTTGAGAACTTCTGGAATTTCCTCACAAGCATTGCTAGCTCCTGACTTAGTTCTTCAGGATCACCAACGCTACTATCAGAATCTTCGCCTTCGGATGAGTAAATTGCTTTTGCCTTCAGAGCACGAGATCTTCCATAGCTTGGCCCGTAGAGGTCTCTCTTCTTAGCTTGTTGGAATTCATGAGTATTGAATCTCTCAAGAATATCAGCAGGATAAAGTGACTTGTAGTCTCCACGTTCTTGAATCATCAAAGCCAGAGTATCGAATGAGGAATCAAGAGATCTTAGCAGTTTCTTCACCACCTCATGGTCCGTGATATCAGTAGCACCCGGTGCTTGAAGCTCATTGGAGATATCAGTGAGACGATCAAAAGTTTGCTGAACATTTTCATTTTCGAGTCTCTTGAAGCGGTTGAAGATATTGCAAAGAACGTCAACACGAGAGTCACGTTGAGTGGAAACACCTTCGTTGACTTTGGACAGCCTATCCCAGATAAGCTTAGAAGACTCTAAAGCACTCACTCTGCCATACTGACATTTGCTCAGATGGCCACAGATGATATTCTTCGCTTGAGAATCGAGTTGCTTGAATTTCTTCGTATCAGCAGCAGTGACAGTCGGAGAAATGCGGGGAACACCATTTTCCACAACGTACCAAAGATCGCTGTCAATAGCCTCAAGATGCATGTGCATCTTGTTCTTCTAGTAGGGGTAATCCATCCCATAGAAGGTAGGACACCCTGCGGAAACCTTGATCATACCTGCAGTCGACATAACTAGAACTCCAGGTGGTTAAACCAAAATCACACAGAACAAGGGAGTACCTTGCTTTGATACCAATTGAAAGTGCGTTATATCGACTAGAGGGGGTGAATAGGTGATTTTTACAAATTCATCACTTGAGGAATTTCAACTTGAGGCATTTGAAATGTGATGAATAACTAGCAGCGGAATAAGTACTCAAGTGCATGAGAAACATAGCAACAGCATAGTCATGATGATGAAATGAACATGCACATATTACAGGTAGCGTGATACAGGATAAGCAGGTGAGGAACAAGGTAACTTGAAGAATTTGAGGTGAGGAAATTGTGAAAGTCTTCTGCCAAATTGTTCAAACAGTAACAATCAATTTCATCAACAAGTATACAAGGAAATAGAGGGGTTGAGGAAATAGAACCAGGTAGCTCGATGAAGACAATGGTTTGATGACCCAGCTCCAACTGCTGTGACAGTCGTACGTCCGGTTTGGAGCAGCCTGGTATTTAAACCAGAGGACACACAGTCCCAAGACACACAGTCCTTACAGTATTCTCCTTGAGCTAAGGTCACAAAGTCCTCACCCAACACTCGTGGTAAGTCTTCGGTGTAGACTTCCAAAACCCTCACAAACTGGTCACCCGGCGATCCACAATTTACTGTTGGATGCTCTAGACCAAGTTCAGTCCGTGATCCCCAATTGACTACAAGATGCACTAAACCATGACGCCTAACCGTCTGGAGGATGCACAGTCCTCAAAGGTAACAAGCGTCGGTTCCACACATGAACAATCTCTTCAGTGATGCTCAATCACTTTGGGTTTGGTGGTTTGGATTTGGGTTTTTCCTCACTGATGATTTTCTCTCAAAGTCCTCTGAGGATGGGTTGCTCTCAAATGACAAGTGACAGTTCTCTCTCGGAGCAGCCAACCAACTAGTGGTTGTGGGGTGGCTATTTATAGCTAGGGTGCAACCTGACATGATAAGACATAAATGCCCCCAATGATATGACCGTTATGTGAATAAGATGATTGGGGATAGCTGGCGCTAAGCACAACAACGGTCGGAATTTTGAACTATTGAAGTCCTTAGGCTTATCATGTTCCTCACTTGTAGGCAATTCGCACTGGCGAAATCCTAACTCCTCAGACAGATCAATTTCATCAGATCCAGAAAAACTTCGTCTCTGTCACTGAAGAACTTGACTGAACTGCAAGAGATTTCCAAAGGCTTCACTCGAAGGATTGGATAGGTTGAGGCTTTTGGAGTTGAGCATCAGTTGGAAATTTTCCTTAGTATTACCTCCACCCCCTTTAACAATACGATGTTTCCTATGACTCAAAGAAAGGAAAGGAAAGTACGAAAACGAAAGTCTTCATGCTTCATAGTCCTCGTTCATATCTTCAAGGTCACACCAACTTCTTCATTTTCAAAGTCTTCAGGGAATACCAAAGTCTTCACCAAAGTCTTCAGTTGAAGACATACATTTTTAGGGGTCGGTAATCTCCGAATATATCAAACTGCTCATCGACTTATAGAGCCTGTGTACACTCACAAACACATTAGTTCCTTAACCTATAAGTCTTCAATACACCAAAATCACTAAGGGGCACTAGATGCACTTACACGTCCGTAGTCGGACCCTGCCCTTATGTATGATGCTTGAATATGGCATTGTATTGATGTGATATTGATGTAGCTTGTGGCGAGTGTAAGCCAATTCCATATACTCATCTCTTCTATACTTGTACTTGTAATGATATCCATTCTTGCAACACGACGAGATGCGCTCCTATCCCTGTCGAGGCCCTCGAGCCAAAATCAGGATAGGGTTGCATCTTGGGCATGACAAGTTGCAACTCCACCCTCGAATTCACAAGTGTGCCCATAGTTTTTTGTTTGATTTGTGTCAATTGCAAGTTCCATGCTCGATATAAACAGACAAATATAATTAAATGAAACACCCCAAGGAATGTGTTTGTATGGACGGTACCCGTGAATTTTTCCCGATGTGGAGTGTGATTGATTGGTGGAGGGGGAGTAAAAACTTTACCATTCTATTTGGGAACCGCCTATAATGTATTTAGCATGGAATACATTGAAAACCTCTTGGTCGTTATGTGAGCAATGAAAGCATACCGCTTCAAAATCATTACCTATCTCTGTTTTAAAAGCTTGAGCTCTGGCACCTCTGCAAATCAATGCTTCCCTCTGCGAAGCGCTTATCTATTTACTTTATTGTTGAGTCATCATCCTCTTATAAAAGGCACCAGTTAGAGAGCACCAGTTTGGTTAGGGTTTGATCCCTAGTATCCACTATGTTCTGAGATTGATGTTGCTATGACTTTGCTATGCTTAATGCTTGTCACTAGGGACCGAGTGCCATGATTTGAGATCTGAACCTATTTTTTTTCATGAATATATGTGTGTTCTTGATCCTATCTTGCAAGTTGTAGACACCTGTTACGAGTTATTATCTGCATCCCCCAGGATGACAATAACTGGGATTCTTTCCGGTGATTACCGTAGTTTGAGGAGTTCATGTATTCACTAAGTGCTAATGCTTTGGTCCGGTTCTCTATTAAAAGGAGGCCTTAATATCCCTTAGTTTCCAATAGGACCCCACTGCCACGGGAGGGTAGGACAAAAGATGTCATGCAAGTTCTTTTCCATAAGCACGTATGACTATATATGGAATACATGCCTACATTACATTGATGAACTGGAGCTAGTTCTGTATCACCCTATGTTATAACTATTGCATGATGAATGCCATCCGATATAATTATCCATCACTCATTGCCTACGAGATTTTCATATATTGATCTTCGCTTAGTTACTTTTCCGTTGTTACTATTACAAACACTACAAACTGCTACTATCATTTTGCCACCATTACTATTACTACCATATTACTTTGCTACTGAACACTTTGCTATAGATATTAAGTCTTTCAGGTGTGGTTGATTTGACAACTCAGATGCTAATACTCGATAATATTATTTAGCTCCCCTTGTGTCAAATCAATAAATTTGGGTTGAATACTCTACCCTCGAAAACTGTTGTGATCCGCTATACTTGTGGATTATCAAGATCTTTTTCTGGCGCCGTTGCCGGGGAGCATAGCTCTATTCTCTGAGTCACTTGGGATATATATCTGTTGATCACTATGAAGAATCTGAAAGATCCAAAAACCAAGATCTATCCCTCTACTACGAGGGGAGGTAAGGAACTGCCATCTAGCTCTGCACTTGATTCACCTTCTGTTATGAGTAAGTTTGTGACACCACCACCTGCTAGTAATTCTGATATGTCGCAAGTAATTGATGATGCTACTTCTGCTATGCATGATGCTTATGATAATACTTTGTTTGATGATATTGTGCCACTAGGTGAATTTCTTAATGAACAAATTGCTAGAGCTAATGCTGAAACTGATAATATTTATGAATCTGATGAAATTATTGGAATTGAACACTATGATTCACCTACTAGACCTAGCTCTCCTAGATATGAATTGCCTGATATACATGAAGGATATGTTATGGAAGGAGAGGTGGCTAGGGACTTTCTTGCTTGTAAGGATAGAGATAATCTTAAGAAATTGCTTCGCAAGTGGAAGGAAAAATCTCTGAATGCTAGAATGCAATATGATCCTAAGTTTGCTACTTCTCCCATCTTTGTTACTAATAAGGATTATGAATTCTCTGTCAATCCTGAGTTAATTACTTTGGTTGAATCTGATCCTTTCCATGGTTATGAATCTGAAACCATTGTGGCACATCTTACCAAATTGAATGATATAGCCACCCTATTTACTCATGAGGAAAAAATTCGCTATTACTATATTCTTAAGTTGTTTCCTTTCTCATTAAAGGGTGATGCTAAGAAAAGGTTTAATTCTCTTGCTCCTTGTTGTGTGCGTAGTCCCCGGGACATGGTTTATTACTTCTCTGAAAAATATTTTCCTGCCCATAAGAAACAAGCTGCCTTGCAGGAAATATTTAAATTTGTGAAAATTGAAGAAGAGAGTCTCCCACAGGCTTGGGGGAGTCTTCTCCAATTACTTAATGCTTTGCGTGATCATCCTCTCAAGAAAAATGAAGTACTTGATACCTTTTATAATGGACTAACCAATGCTTCTAGGGACTACCTAGATAGTTGTGTTGGTTGTGTTTTCAAGGAACGAACCGTTGAACAAGCTGAATTACTATTGAATAATATATTGAGCAATGATAATGATTGGACTATTCCTGAACCACCTCCAAAGCCAACTCTAAAGAAAAGAGGTATTCTATTCCTAAGTCCTGAAGATATGCAAGACGCAAAGCAATCTATGAAAGAAAAAGGTATTAAAGCTGAAGATGTTAAGAATCTACCACCTATTGAAGAACTACATGGTCTTGATAACCCGACACAGGTAGTAGAGGTAAATTCTCTCAGAAGATTTGATGAAAGAGATATCCCTTATAATAAGCCTGCTAGCCAATGCTTGGATGAATTTGATAATTTTATTATGAAGCAAGAAAATTTCAATGCCTATGTTAGTAGACAATTGAAACATAATGCTTATATGCTTGATCGCTTGGGTGATTATTTGAGTAGAACTGTCAATGATCTTAAGCTTATTAGTAAACATGCTTCCATGGTAACCACTCAAGTAGAACAAGTACATAAGGCTCAAAATGATTTTCTTAATGAGATGAATAGTAAAGTCAATGATCATTCTGTTGAAGTTGTGACTAGAGGTGGTAGAATGACTCAGGAACCTTTTTATCCTAAGGGCCATCCTAGGAGAATTGAGCAAGATTCTTAGAGAGCTAATACTGATGCACCTATTCCTTCCAGTAAGAGTAGGAAAAAGAATGATGATAGTACTTTGCATGCTGCTAGTGAACTTGTTATAGATACATCTGAGAATCCAAATGATATTTCTATTTCTGATGATGAACATGAGCCTAGTGATAACATTAATAATGAAGTTCATGTTGATTCTCAACCTAGTAATGATAATGATGTGGAGATTGAACCTGCTGATGATCTTGATAACCCACAACCTAAGAATAAAAGACATGATAAAAGAGACTTTATTGCTAGGAAACATGGTAGAGAAAGAGAACCATGGGTTCAGAAACCCATGCCCTTTCCTCCTAAACCATTCAAGAAAAAGGATGATGAGGACTTTGAGCGCTTTGCTGAAATGCTTAGACCTATCTTTTTATGTATGCGCTTAGCTGATATTTTGAAAATGTCTCCTTATGCTAAGTATATGAAAGATATTGTGAAAAATAAAAGAAAGATACCGGGAGCTGAGATTTCCACCATGTTTGCTAATTATACTTTTAAAGGTGGAATACCTAAGAAACTAGGAGATCCAGGAGTACCTACTATACCATGCTCTATTAAAGAAAATTATGTGAAAACTGCTTTATGTGATCTTGGAGCTGGTGTTAGTGTTATGCCTTTCTCTTTATACCATAGACTTGATTTGAATAAGTTGACACCTATTGAAATCTCTTTGCAAATGGCTGATATATCAACTGCTCTACCTATCGGTATTTGTGAGGATGTACCTGTCGTAGTTGCAAATGCTACTATCTTGACGGACTTTGTTATTATTGATATTCCCGAGGACGACACTATGTCGATCATCCTTGGTATACCCTTCTTGAATACTGTAGGGGCTGTTATTGATTGCAACAAAGGCAATGTCACTTTTCATATTAATGGTAATGAGCATACGGTACACTTTCCGAAGAAATAACCTCAAGTTCATAGTATCAACTCTATTGAAAAAATTCCAACAATTATTATTGGAGACTTTGAGTTCCCTCTTCCTACTGTCAAGAAGAAATATGATATACTTATTGTTGGGTAAATGCACATACCCATTGAGGTAACTTAGTGTTATTCAAAAATTCTTCGGTTTCATGTCATTCGAAAGAAGTTCTTTAATAAGCCTTGATCAACCTTATTGATGGATTCCTTTTGAGGAGCATGAGATGGATGAATTTAGAAAGCACAACTTCCTGCACCTAACTTTTACTTTCTGTTACCTAGATGAAATTAAGTAAAAAATGCTACTATTTTTTCTGTTTTCTGAGTTTTCCATGCAATAGAAAAATGACCTGAAAATAAAAGTTCCCAGAATCCCCTGAAAATTTAGTATGATTTTTTCTGGAATATTTAAGAATTTTTGGCACTGAGAACGCATCAGGGGGCTGCACGAGTGGGCCACAAGCATGCAGGGCACTGCCACCCCCCTGGCCGCACCTAGCAAGCTTGTGGGTCCCACGTGGCCCACCTCCACTTATTCCAGCACCCATCCACTTCATCTTCCTCTAGAAAAAATCCCACCATTGCTCAAACCCGTGTTCTAGCTCATCTTGCTGCCATTTTTGATCTCCTTGCTCAAACCTCCATTTGCAAAACTGTTTTAGGGGATTGCTCACCGGTATGTGACTCCTCCAATGGTCCAATTAGTTTTTGTTCTAGTGCCTTATATATTGCAAATTTTTGCTGCTGTGGTGACCTTGTTCTTTAGCTTGAATGTCAAATTTTTATGGTCCCAAGTAGTTTTTATGCATGATATGGTCTCTAGGCACTTGAGGGAGTAGTTGCTATGAGTTTTGTTGAGTTTTGTGCACCTTTATTTTCACTCACTAAAAATTTCAGTATTTTTCAAAAATGTTGAGAAGGTTACTAAGAAGGAAGATGAAAATGAAATGAAGGAGAAACCCAAATACAATCTTCCTCGCGTCGCAGAAATCCGACCATGTGAATAGCCGTGTGACACATTCTTGAGGGCAGCCAGAATTTATGAAGATTTCTATTATTTGGCCAAGAATGCAGGCATCACCGACTTCCTCAATGATAAGTGTGACCAGTACCTCTTGCTCACTAATACCTTTGTGCAAAATTTTCACTTTCATCCTAGGGAAGACCCTCCTACAATAGAATTTCACTTATATGATGTGCCTAAGAAAATAAATCTTTATGATTTTTGCAAAGTTTGCAAGATACCCTATGAGGTCAGCATCAGGGAACCATGTCCTCGAGACATGGAAGATCATATTGCCTCAGTCACTCTAGGAGAAGATAGTGGCGTGTCAAAGGCAAGAGCAGCTACTTTACATTTTCTGGTGCTACGCTATTATTCATTATTTGCGGGAAGATGTTTAGTTGGTCGTTGGGAGAGTGGTAGCCTTAGTGCTCCTGACCTCGCTATTTTGCGCCATGCTTTACTTGCTGATAGAACTTTTTGTCTGGGCGCTATGGTGGCCCAACGGTTGAACACCAACCATTCGAAGGGGCCCATATTCGGAGGTATCTATGCATCTCGTTTAGCTAAACATTTTGAGATACCCATTAGGCTTCACGAGAAAGATGAAAAGTTGATACCTGTGAAGTTTTTAGATTATGACAGTATGGTAGCCCATGATTTTATTAAGAAGCATGGTGATAGAAGGCTGCTTTACAACTTATTATTTAGTCAGGGTACTTGTGAGATTATTACTCTACCTGCTTCTTCTCTGTTCGACATTCATTCAGGCAGGTACACAGTTATGCCCGATGACATCTACCAATATTGGGGTTTGGAGCAACCCCCAGCACCCGAGCCAACACCGGCTCTGGATCCATATCAGACCCCGGTTTTTCAGTGGGAGCCACAAGAGATCGCTAATCAGTGGAAACCTTAGTGTTCTCCGGAGTACCCCGGAGAAGGTTATTTCCAACCATGGCCCTAGACCAACTTAGACCAAAATCCTAAGCTTGGGGGAGTACGTATTTCTCACCGACATTACATTCATGTTCACACACTTATTTCAGTTGTCGGTGTTCATACTTTTTCATTGTACAATCCATGGTAGTTTATATTCTTGTTTTGCTTTCTTTTGGTGTGTTTAATTAACTTTGAGGAAAATACAAAAAAAATAGTTCTAGCTTTATTTCCTAGTTGCTTAGTTGTAGCATTAAAGAGAAAACCCAAAAAGATTTCTTGTTCTTCTTTTTGCTTGTTGGGAGCTTTCCCGTGTAACTAATTTTCCTTTCTTTTCTTTGGGTCGTAAGGAGAAGACCACGATGATGTGTTGAGTGGCTCTCATATGCACTATTGTTTATCTTACAAAGAGCCCATATTGCCTTGTATTCTCCTTTGGTTTATTGTTTGCAGATTCTAGCTTAGTCCAATGCATGCGCACTCTTATTATTATTCACATCGTTCGGTCGTGCAAGTGAAAGGCAATAATGATGATATTTGATGAAAAGATTGAGATGGAGAAAAGCTGGTATGAACTCGACCTATCTTGCTTTTGTAAATATGATTAACTCATCATTTCGAATTCAGTACATTATGGGTTGACCATGTCTGCAATAACAATTAGAGATTATAGTTATTCATGCCATGCTTAATTAGCTAAGAGTGGATAATGGTTCGTCTTGAGTGCCAAGATGCACATTAAAATGGTTTTGATGTAGTATGATAGAATGGTATCCTTCTATGGATGATTCAAGTGGCTTCACTTGGCACATGTTCACACATGTAGTTGAAACAAATCAACATAGCCTCCACGATATTTATGTTCACACTGAATTATATCCTACTCATGCTTGCATTCAATGTTGGTTAATCTCAAGGCATGTTGATGACTATGTCGCTCTCTAGTTGGTCGCTCCCCGAACTTTTGCTAGCCTTCACTTGTACTAAGCGGGAATACTCTTTGTGCATCCATCTCAATAAACCCAAAGTTGTTCCATATGGGTCCACCATATCTACCTATATGCGGTATTTACCTGCCGTTCCAAGTAAATTTGCATGTGCTAAACTTTAAACCTTCAAATAAACCTTCTGTTTTGTATGCTCAAATTGCTCATGTGGCGACTAGGGGCTGTCAGTATCTTCCATGCTAGGTGGGTTATTCTCACGATATGTGTTGATTCACTATCATTCACGAGAAAGTGGCTGGTAATCGGGATGCCCAGTTCCATGCTCGATATAAAAAGCAAAACATAATTAAACAAAACTCCCCCAGGAATATGTTTGTATGGATGGTACCCATGAATTCGGCCCACTGTGGAGTGTAATTGATTGGTGGAGGGGGGATAAAAACTTTACCATTCTGTTTGGGAACCGCCTATAATGTATTTAGCATGGAAGATATTGAAAACCTCTTGGTCATTATGTGAGCAACGGAAGCATACCGCTCCAAAATCATTACCTATCTCTGTTTTAAAAGCTTGAGCTTTGTCACCTCTGCAAATCAATGATTCCCTCTGCGAAGCGCTTATCTATTTACTTTATTGTTGAGTCATCATCCTCTTATAAAAGGCACCAGTTAGAGAGCACCATTGTCATTTGTATGCCTTGCTATTAATTGATGTTGAGTGTGAGCATGACTGGATCTCTCTCACCGTGAATTACAATGTTTAGTCAGTCCTTGTTCTCCAGAGGTGCTCTGCATTTATGTTTTGCGGTCTCACAAAGGGCTAGAGAGATACCATTATGTCATATTGTATCATGATTGTTTTGATAAATTGTTGTCATCCAAGACTTGTCATTATTTCTCGCTAGTTGGTTATACCATTGACATGAGTAAATGTGAGACCTAAATGTTATTGTGAATGTGGTTAGTTTATAATCCTTGCTGAAAATCTAAACATAAGTTAGACATATTTACAACAGCAAAATCAAACAGAGTTTGTAAAAGTTTTCCTTTATCACTTTCAGTTTATCAACGGAATTTCTTGAGGACAAGCAAAGGTTTAATCTTGGGGAGTTGATACGTCTCCAACGTATCTACTTTTCCAAACTCTTTTGCCCTTGTTTTGGACTCTAATTTGTATGATTTGAACGAAACTAACCCGGACTGACGGTGTTTTCAGCAGAATTGCCTTGGTGTTATTTTTGTGCAGAAATAAAAGTTCTCGGATCGTCCTGCAAATTTACAGAGAATATTTTTGGAATTAATAAAAAATACTGGCGCAAGAATTGACCAGAGGGGGCCACCAGCAGGCCACAAGCCTGCTAGCCGTGGCCACCCCCTGGCCCTGTGGAACAGGCTTGTGGGCCCCTCGTGGCTCCTCCGACCTGCTCTCCAGCTCCATATAACCATATTTGTCGAGGAAAAAATCAAAGAGAAGAGTTCATCGCGTTTCACAATACGGAGCCACCGCCATCACCAGTTCTTCCTTCGGAGACCAGATCTGGAGTCCAGATTGCGCTCTGGAGAGGGGAAATCGACGCCTTCGTCATCACCAACCATCCTTCATCACCAATTACATGATGCTCCCCACTGTTCGTGAGTAATATCATCGTAGGCTTGCTGGAAGGTGATGGGTTGGATGAGATTTATCATGTAATCGAGTTAGTTTGGTTAGGGTTTGATCCCTAGTATCCACTATGTTCTGAGATTGATGTTGCTATCACTTTGCTATGCTTAATGCTTGTCACTAGGGCCCGAGTTCCATGATTTCAGATCTGAACCTATTATTTTTTCATGAATATATGTGTGTTCTTGATCCTATCTTGCAAGTTGTAGACACCTATTACGAGTTACGATCCGCATCCCCCACTGTGACAATAACTGGGATTCTTTCCGGTGATTACCGTAGTTTGAGGAGTTCATGTATTCACTAAGTGCTAATGCTTTGGTCCGGTTCTCTATTAAAAGGAGGCCTTAATATCCCTTAGTTTCCAATAGGACCCCGCTGCCACGGGAGGGTAGGACAAAAGATGCCATGCAAGTTCTTTTCCATAAGCACGTATGACTATATATGGAATACATGCCTACATTACATTGATGAATTAGAGCTAGTTCTATGTCATCCTATGTTCTAACTGTTGCATGATGAATGCCATCTGACATAATTATCCATCACTAATCCATTGCCTATGAGCTTTTCATATATTGATCTTCGCTCAGTTACTTTTCCGCTGCTACTGCTACAAACGCTACAAACTGCTACTAGCACTTTACCACCGTTACTATTACTACCATATTACTTTGCTACTGAACACTTTGTTGTAGATATTAAGTCTTTCAAGTGTGGTTGAATTGACAACTCAGCTGCTAATACTCGAGAATATTCTTTGGCTGCCCTTGTGTCGAATTAATAAATTTGGGTTGAATACTCTACCCTCGAAAACTATTGTGATCCCCTATACTTGTTGGTTATCAAGATTGGGCCAAATAGTTGTTCTTGTCTGAGTTGCAAGTCCACCTTCGACTCAGAACTGGGCATATAGTTGAATTTCATTAGTTGCAACCTCGCCCTCGACTCGAAACTAGGCCCATAGTTGTTTTCGTCCTAGTTGGATATCCACCCTCGACCAACAACAGGGCACATAGTTGTTTGTTGTATTTTTTCGTGTGAGTTGCAATCCCATGCTAGTCTATCGCAACTTGGCCTATGTAGTTGTTTTCTTCTGAATTTCAAGCCGACCCTCATCTGATTCAGATTATTTTCGACTGCAACTCGGGCCCATAGTTCTTTCTGTCTCAATTGCAAGCCTACCCTTGACTCGCAAGTGGCCCGTTTTGTCTTATTATTGTCACAGTTGCATGTTCACCCTCGAATCATAACTAGTCTTGTATTTTGTCCCAGTTTCAAGTCCAGATTGGACCCACAAAGCAATTATTTTTCATTTCAGTTGCAAGGTCACCCTCGACTCGGAACTGAGCTTCGTTGTTGTTTTTGTCTTAGTTGTAAACCTACCACTGACTCAAAACCGAACCTTAGTTGATTTTTGTCCTAATTACAAGACCACCCTTGACTCGTGACCGGGCATGTATTATTTTTTATCCCGGCTGAAAGGTCACCCTCAACTCGCAACTATGTTTCTTAGTTGTTTTCGTCCTACCACTGACTCAAAATTGGGCTCGTAGTTGTTTTTTGTGCCAATTACAAGCCCACCCTCGACTCATGATTGGACCTGTAGTTTTATTTTTTTCCTAATTGCAATCCCACCATTAACTTACAACTGGGCATGTATTTTCTTTTTGTCCCAGTTGAAACCCACCCTCAACTCGCAACTGGGCCCGTAGTTGTTTTTGTCTCACTTGCATGCCTACCATCGACTCGCAATTGGGCCCATTTTTTTATTATCCAACTTGCAAGTTTACCGGTGTCAAAACTAGAAGATCTCAGGTAGGGGGTCCCGAGCTGTGGATCTTGGATCAATGGGGAACAAGAAGAAAGGGGGATAGTGTTTACCCAGATTCGGGCCCTCTCGAAGAGGTCAAACCATACGTCCTGCTTGATTGTATTGATGTGTATATGACAATTGTAGAGTTGATCTACCACGAGATTGTTGTTATGAATGAGAGATTCTCTATTGACTAGCCTGGCCTCCGTTTATATAATGCACCAGAGGCCTAGGATAACAAGAGTCCTAGTCCGCTACGTCGGTGGAGAGGAGTCCTTGTCTTGATCACCAAGTCTTGTTGAATCTACCTTGTATGCATCATGGGCTGTCTGAACTCGCCCATTAGTTAATCGCCCTGGGGGTCCTCGGTCTGACCCACTAGTCGGGAGGTGACGTTGTGCGTACCCCCTGATGGGGAACATTGCATGGGAAACAAAAAAATTCCTACGCACACCAAAGATCTATCCATGGTGATGAGCATCTATGGGAGGGAGAGTGGATCTACATACCCTTGTAGATCGCTAAGCGGGAAGCGTTAAGAAATGCGGTTGATGTAGTCGAACGTCTTTGCAATTCAAATCGCCGAGCGTCCCGCGATCCCACCACGATCCATCTCGCGATCCAATCACGATCTGTCCCGCGATCCATCACGATATGTCCTGCGATCAAATCACGAATCGTCTCGCAATCTTGATCACGGTCCTTCCAATCTAGCACCGAATGGACGACCCCTCCGAGTTTAGCACACGTACAGCTCGATGATGATCTCCGCCTTCTTGATCCAGCAAGAGGGAGCGGAGAGGTAGATGAGTTCTCCGGTAGCGCGATGGCGTGGCGGCGATGGTGGTGGAACTAATCCTGTAGGGCTTCGCCTAAGCACCGCAGAACTAATCTAGAGGAGAAATAGATCTAGAGGAAGAAGAGGGCAGCACGTGGCAATTAGGGTTCGCTCTTCCCTCTAAATCCTCTAGTATATATAGGAGGGAGGGAGCGGAGGAGACAGCCTCAAACCCTCAAGGTTTGATCAAAATTGGAGGTGGAGGAGAGTTGGAAATATGCCCTAGAGGCAATAATAAAATGGTTATTATTATATTTCCTTATTCATTATAATTGTTTATTATCCATGCTATAATTGTATTGATTGGAAACGCATTGCATGTGTGGATATATAGACAACACTTTGTCCCTAGTGTGCCTCTAGTAGACTAGCTCGTTGATCAAAGATGGCCAATGTTTCCTAGCCATTGACATGAGATGTCATTTGATAACGGGATCACATCATTAGGAGAATGATGTGATGGACAAGACCCAAACTATAAACGTAGCATATGATCGTGTCAGTTTATTGCTATAGTTTTCTGCATGTCAAGTATATGTTCCTATGACCATGAGATCATGCAACTCAAGGACATCGGAGGAGTGCTTTGTCTGTATCAAACGTCGCAACGTAACTGGGTGACTATAAAGGTACCCTACAGGTATCTCCGAGGGTGTCTGTTGGGTTGGCATGGATCAACACTCGGATTTGTTACTCTGTGTGACAGAGAGGTATCTCAGGGCCCACTCGGTAATACAACATCACAACAAGCCTTGCAACCAATGTGACTAAGTGTTAGTCATGGTATCTTGTATTACGGAACGAGTAAAGAGACTAGCCGGTAACGAGGTTAAACTAGGTATGGAGATACCGACGATCGAATCTCGGGCAAGTAACATACCGAAGAACAAAGGGAATAGCATACAGGATTAACTGAATCCTTGACATAGAGGTTCGACTGATAAAGATCTTCGTAGAATATGTAGGAACCAATATGGGCATCCAGGTCCCTCTAGTGGTTATTAACCGTAGAGGTTTCTTGGTCATGTCTACATAGTTCTCGAACCCGCAGGGTCTGCACACTTAAGGTTCGGTGACGTTTCGGTAGTATAGAGTTATGTATGGTGGTGACCGAAGGTTGTTCGGAGTCCCGGATGAGATCCCATACGTCACAAGGAGCTCCGAAATGGTCTGGAGGTAAATATTGATATATGGGATAATAGTGTTTGGTCTCCGGAAGGGTTCCAGAATTCACAGGAAATAGTTTCGGATGTTTCCCGAAATGTTCGGGGTACAAGAACACTTTATTTGGGCCAAGGGGTAAAGCCCATGAGGCTTTAGGAAGGTGCAAAAGATGTTTTGCGGAGGCCAGGGAGCAGACGCCAGGGACCCTGGCGTCTGGGGCCATACGCCGAGGACCTTGGCGTCTGGTCCTGGAGTCCGAGGAGGACTCTTACCTTGCGGGCAAACCGACCTTGAGGAGGATTTTTCTCCAAGTTTCGACCCGAGGGCTCAACATATAAATAAAGGGGCGAGGCTAGCACTTGGGACAAATCAAGAAACCCTAAGCCATGTGCTGCCTCTCCACTAGTTCGTAGTACCTCCTCAAGATCGGTTTTAGGGGTGCTTAGGCGAAGCCCTGCCGGAATTGCTTCACCACCATCGCCGCAATGCCATCGCGCTGCCAGAGAACTTGTCTATCTCTCTGCTCCCTCTTGCTGGATCAAGAAGGCGGAGATCGTCATCAAGTTGTACGTGGGATGAACATGAAGGTGTCGTCCGTTCGGCGCTAGATCGGGACGGATCGTGATTGGATCGCAGGACGCTCGGCGATTTGGATTGCGAAGACGTTCGACTACATCAACCGCGTTTCTTAACGTTTCCTGCTTAGCGATCTACAAGGGTATGTAGATCGAATCTCCCTCTCGTAGATGCTCATCACCATGGATAGATATTGCGTGCACGTAGGAAAAATTTTGTTTCCCATGCAACGTTCCCCAACAGTGGTATCAGAGCTAGGTCTATGTGTAGATGAGATCTCGAGTAGAACACAAAGAGTTTGTGGGCGTTGATGCTCAGATTGCTTCCTCACTTGGTCGTGTTTTGGTTCAGCGGTATTGTGAGATGAAGCGGCCCGGACCAACCTTACTCGTATGCTTATGAGAGACCGGTTCCATCGACTGACGTGTAACTTCGTTGTACAAAGATAGCTGGTGGGTGTCTGTTTCTCCTACTTTAGTTGGATCGGATTCGACAAAGGCGGTCCTTGAGAAGGTTGAAAAGCAACTTATGTATCACCATTGTGGTTTATGCATAGGTGAGAATTGTTCTTGCTAGATACCCATAGCAGCCACGTAAAACATGCAACAACAATTAGAGGACATCTAACTTGTTTTTGCAAGGTATGTTGTGATGTGATATGGCCAATTACATGATGAGACATATGTGATGTATGAGATGATGATGTGTTGGATAGAATATCACGACTTGCATGTCGATGAGTACGGCAACCGTCAGGAGCCATAGGGTTGTCTTTAATTATTGTATGACCTGCGTGTCAATTATTAAGCACTATGTAATGCTTTACTTTATCGCTAAACGGTAGCAGTATGTAACATCCCAAATTTTGGAATGTTATAATAATTATAGAATGATTGTTTGTTTGCTTGAATGATTGAAAGTGAGTGCAATTTGAAACTATTTGAAACTTTTTGAAAGTTTATTGAGAGGGAATGAAATGACTTTCCCAAAACATTCAATTTGCATTTTGATCACCAGGAATTCAAATTCATTTCATCACAAAACCCTAGAGTGAAGATGACATGACTTCTTCCATTTAAAGAAATGAAAAGGGATTTGAAAATGATTTGAATTTCCATTTTTGAAAATATTTCAAATTCATAAAAACTTTATGCAACTCAATGATTTTCATGAGAGAGGATAATATGACTTCCTCAAATTTTAAGAAATATGAGTTGGAAGTTTAAAAGAAGGAATTGAAAGAGCTTTTGAAAATCTCTGGATTATTTTGAAAAATCCATTTCATATTGGTCCCTATCCAAAATTTTCAAAGAATTCAAAACCCTGACAAAAATTTGAGAGGAGTAACATGACACTCCAAGACAGGGGGTAATTTGTTAAGTTTTTTGAATCATCAAACCCAAAATGTTATTTGAAAAATATTTGCAAAAGTAAATAAAGCCAATTAAGGCATTTTCTGAAAAATGGTTTTTTTTTCAAATTATTCAAATGCCAGAATAAAAATGTCCATTAAATAGCATTTATTATTCTGTTAATTTTGATATATAATACCCCTACTTTTGGAGACGATTTGAATGCTTTAAAAGCTTTTGAATGTCTCTGTAAAAATATTAAAGAAAATCGGTAACGGTTGCATTTAAACGGGCCGGCCCACGGGCAATTAATCGCGCATTCATTACCGGTCGGCCGACCGCGCGTAACGGTCACGCGCCCACTCGCTGACATCCGGGTCCCACGCCGACCGACCGTTGCCCGAAACGGTCATCATCTCCCCCGCGAGCGCCGGACCGGATCTCGTCGCCGACCGTTTCCCCTCGCCGGATCTCTCTTCCCATTACTACCCCGCACCCCTCGAGCGCCCTATAAGTATCCGGCAACCCCCGCATCCATTTCACCCCGAGTCCCCCTTCTCTCTCTCGCCGAGACGCCGTTGATTTCTCGCCGGAGTAGCCACCACCACCGGACCGCCTTCGAGCTCGCCACCGACGGCTCCGTCACCCCCTCGCCCCACTGAAGCCACCCATCTCATCGCCGTCGTCGCCCGCATCGAGTGGTGCCTTCGCCATCGCCGGAGGGTCACTAGAGCACCATCCCCGGCGACCACGACATTTCGGACTCGCCGGAGAAAGCCCTCGCCGGCGACCATCTCACCGTGAGCCCTCCCCTCTCTCTCTCTCAACCGTTGGATCAAACTCCTACGCGCCAGATTAGAAGAATTAAACGCCGAAGCATTTTCCTCTAATGTCCGGTCACCCGCTCGCACGCGCATCCCGCAGCCAACCAGAGAGCGCCACGTCACCCCCCTGTCCGTTAGAATTGTTTTCTCTTTTTCTGTTTTGATTTCAAAAACAGAAATAGTTCTGATTTTGTTTTTATTATATCTTTTATGTTTTTAAGTATTTTAACTTGGTTCCTTTTGCATTAGATCAAAATTTTATTCTAGTTTCTGTAGATGCCAAATTTGGCTATGTTTGAACAATTAAATTTGAATTTGGACAGATTTGATTTAAATTTTGTTTTCTGAATATCTTGAGTTCTAAAATGAATTTTTGAATGATTCTTTTTCCTACTTGTCACTAGTAACCATAGCTATCATTTGGTAGAGCTTGAGAATTTTTAGAGTAAATTTGATTAGGGTTTTAACTATAAAAAGAATCTGTTTAGTTTGTTAATATAGTTTAATTAGTTTTATTTTGTTAGTTTAAATCTGAGTTAATTATATATTTGATTTAGTATATTCTGTTAGTTAAACTTTAGGTGAATTACTTGTTGTTAAAATAAAAATAATTTGCTTAGTTTACTACCATGTTGTTATAGGAACACTATACATTTTCAAATAGGTTTAAATTGTGATAAACAAACTAGTTAGTAATAATTTATTCCAACAAAGTTTAAGTAAATAGATTCTGTTTTCAAATAAAAATTTGTACTTATTACCTTCTGTTATGAAATGCTTAGTTAATAAAAATAATTTAATTTTGCTCTATTATGATAGGAAAGTAGATTATTTTTCATTAGGTAATGTGCTATCAAACAATTTAGTTTTTCATAGAAATTCTTTTCAGAAAATTTTAGATGATTTAATTATGCTTTATAAAAAAGATTTTATTTAATTATTTTATGTTAGATTAGTTGTTTTACAATATGTTTTCTCTTAGTTTATGTTTGCTTGTTGTTAAGTTCATTAGGCAAACACTTATATTGTTTAGAAGGTTGTTTTTATAGTTCTAGTTGTCTTTCAAAAGTGATTCATTTTTTCTAGAAAAATATTTACAAAAATCTTTTATTATATTTTACTTTGTTTTGTGTTACTTTTGAAATTGTTGGAGTTTTGTGTTTCAACTTCGTCTTAAGTATTTCTTCCATCAACCTTGTTGCTTTTGTTTTGTGTTACTTTTGATTGTTAGAACTGATTGTTAGTATGATTGCTTATATGAATGCAATGCTTGTTTATATAGACTTTCATCGGAGAGTGACGAATAGTCTATCAAGTTATTTCTGAGAGTGATCTTTATCTTCATCAACAGTACAGGCAAGTTCACTTTGACCATCTTTTCATACCTATGTTTTATTGCATGTAGTGACACCATTCAACAGATCCCTCCCGTAGTGTTATTGAAATTCTTGTAGTTGAGTAGAATGCATGAGGTAGGAACCCACCACTGGTTACTAAAGCCCCGGGAACGCTAGTTAGTGCCATGCTATGCTAAAGTAGACGGGGTCTGGTATGAGTGTTCGTGAGTGGTGTGAAGAAGGACTCCACGTCAAAACGACGACTTCATGAAGACATCTTCAAGTCCTGCATCTTCAAGACCTCAAGACTTCAAGACTCGAGAAGACAAGTTTTCAATACACACTACTGGGTGAAGGATCGTTGATTGGGCATCCCTGGAGAAACCAGTGGATGGCCGGGATGCATGGAGAAGCGCCATGACATCTTGCGGAAAGCTTCACCCAGACTCAAAGAGAAGGATGAATACTTCATGCCCGGAAGCTTACCTGTGTAACCACAAGTCATTATGGGCTCTGGCTTGGTTGATCTTTGTTGTGACTCTGCTGGGCAGTGCTACGAGATGTAGTCGACGGTAGGATTGGGATGGGCACTGTCGGACAGTCAGGGAAGCACTCTGAAAGACCATGTTTCTTTCATCCTGTTCTCAAACACCAGGCAGTGCGAGGACTTACCAGGAGGGAAAGAATCTTGTGGGTAAAGTACACAACACTCTGCAGAGTTAAACCTAATCGATTAGCCGTGTCCCCGGTTACGGACAAATTGAGCTTCTAGACTTGGATCTATCTCTGAACTCTCAACACTGGACTGATAACTAATTGTGGGCAACTTATGATACTTATGGGCATTGAGACATTGGTTGGCGGAACCATGTCATGATAGGTAACTCTATAGTGAAATTCCTGATATTCCTTTGTTGTAGGAAAATAAAATCAGCTTTTACGCAAAAACTCAGACACAGAGCCACAAAGCCTTTGCATATAGAATAGTCTTTATTTTTCTGTTCTACTATGGTGATCTTGCCAGTACATTCAATGTACTGACCTATATGGCTGCAACGTATTATGTTGCAGATTCTCTTCTACGACGGGTAAGAGTACGATTCAGGGTTACGGTCCGCACTCAACTTGCCGTTGGTGTTATTGGGACTCCACTCCCGTTGACTGTATCCGCTGCTATTTTAAGGTATATATCATTTTTACGCTATTTACATGTGATTGCACTTTGATATATACATTGATGTACTGTGTGTGCCAGCATACTGATCCAGGGATGGCACAGAAAACACAGAGGCTTGACTCGTTTTGAGTCGGGTCGCTACAGAAATGGTATCAGAGCACATGTTGACTGTAGGACGTGACCCTAGAAACTGGAAAGCCCTAGGATAGGAAATCTCTAAAACTTTATTTTCAGAAAGATTCTTTACCTCTTGTATTGTCTGATTTTTACCAAATAGTCCCTCTTACCTCAACTAGTTAGATTATACCCTTTTCCCTTTTGACCACATGGAGGATCAACTGAAGCCACTCCAAGAAGGACGAGATATCTGACAACTGATGCTCAACTCAGACCCAGAGGTATTCCATTATGGAAGGAGCTACAAAAGATTGAAGACTATGAAGACCTGAAGAAATGGAAGACCATGAAGAATTTTTCCAAGATGTTATGACCCTATAAGACCAAACCCTTGTTGTATACTTACGTTAGATACGATGAATTGTGCGCTGTCATTTGTGTGTAAGTTTTATTTTCGACAGCCACAACAAAAATCTATTTTTAAAACCATTGTTTGTATTGTGTGTATCTCCTCCTTTCTCTTACCCATCTCATCCCAAAACCTTGAACCCAATAGATGACGAATGAAGCTGGACTTGTACTTTCTGGACCAATGACCCAGTTAGAGGCAGAAGTATGGATACACAACATGGAGAATCACTTCAGGAGCAACTCGATAGCACAGAAGTATGAGGTTCAAAATGCTCTTCAGCACTTTACCCAAAGTGCCGCAACTTGGTGGAAAATGCATCATGCCATACAAGGATTTAATGGAGCAAAGAATTGGGAAGAACTCAAGAAGACTCTGTTAAGATCCCGTCTCATTCAGAAGCATTGTGTTATTCCGATGAAGAAGACCCGAGCATGTAAAATCTGTGGAGAAATAGGACACACCCAAGAAGAACACAAGGAAGGATGTCCTTATTGTGAAGAAAATCACCCTGTTGAGGAATGCCCAACTGGGCAGGTGACATGTTTCTTGTGTGAAGGAACCAACCACTACCCGGCTCAATGCCAAATGTACCCCAAGGTACAGGAAGTCATCAAGCAACAGAAGGAAGCCATGAAGGAAGCCTTAAGAGGAGAATTTGGAGAATTTGTGATGAAGAAAGATATTGAAGACCCTGATGGAGAAGGATTAACCAGATTTTACTCAAATGTCCGCTATACATGTGGAGAAGAAGGACATTTCTCACAAGACTGTACGAAGGAAAGAAAAGAGTATCTGGGACCCTTCCCGATAGAAGAAGTGGAGTTTGATCCACAGGAAATTGAAGCTTTGATCGGAACAAAGAACCTTAGGAAGAGACGAGCCCCTGAACAGAAGGACCTGAGTCATATCAGATGTTTCAAGTGTAAGGATATGGGCCACTATGCCGATAAGTGCCCAAGAAATAAATCAAGAACCCAAGGAGCAAGCACCAACAACAAGAAGCCCCAAGATTTGTCAGAAATCATCTGTTTTCGGTGCAAGAAGACATGACACTACTCCTATACCTGTCCAGAGAAGAATGCTAAGCATGAGTAGTTTGAGTTCGGAAGTAATAAATGTAATAGGTAGCACTCTTATCCTTTGAGGTTATGTAATGGATAATCCATTTGTTTTAAGGATGACAATACTCTCTAAAGATGTTGGAAAGTGAAATTGAAGTTTGATTTTGAATAACATGGATGTTTACCCAAGTCGAGACATATGTCAATTCTGAGTACCTTTTCTGACACACGCAGATGACCACCCTTTATGAGTCTTTCCTCAAAGGCTCGGAAACAATCATCACCCAGACCAGTGATCATGACTACCCAAGGATCCTGAAGGATATGATGAAGCACATCCATCTTGAAGGAGATGCAGTCTACAAAGGCTACCCATTCATGGATAATGGAGTGAAACTTTGGTATGTGGAGGTACACCTTCACCGTGCAAAGGGAGTTTGCCCAAAGACTACTGGACGATACTTTTACATATCTCGTGTACCACGAGCAACGTTCTTTGACGCTGTTCGTGAAGCTGCCATGAAAGCCATACGGTAGATTGGAGAAATACTTGAAGCAAGACTCCGTCATACTCAGGAATACCTGCATGAGGTGCATACAGAGATGATGGATATGAAGCTCATGTCCACCCTAATCAAGGAAAATATGGAGGATTTCAAGGAGCACATCGCAAATTTCCAGTGGTACTAGAGTATCTCCAAGGGGAGATGAATGAATAATGTTGGGAGTTGATGCTAGACCATACCAAACTATGTGGATGGCAGCATTTGTAATAAAGTACTTTCTAGGAGTTTTAAGAAGTGATTGAGAATGTAACCAAGGATTGAATATGAGAAGAATGGGATAGTTTCGAAGATGGAAATACCTGTATCATGAAGCACTTTTGATTTCATGAGCTTATCTTGTAATGGAAGTCTCAGAGTTTGTAATAAATTCATGAGTAAATGGAAATTATGGTGTCATGATTTACCTTATGTTGCATTTCATGAGTTGTTACTCTATGACCCAAGGTCTCCGACCATTTTTGAGGATATGAGAAAATATGGTCTATGCAAACATGAGTGCATTTCATTTTCAGTGTGGTAGTAACCACAGGTACCTTTTCTGGATTTAGGAGTTTGGATAAGTGAATACGGATGAAGAGAATGTGGAACCACCGCAAACTATCCGGATAATAACCTTTGAGACAAAGAGTTTTCGAAGTTGGAATATTGAAAAAAGGAATGATTGTGATGAAACCATACCCAGGGTTAAACAGACCAATGGAAAGGAAAATGGATTCTGCAGAGTGGAATCTAAACAAAAATAAGTCTGTGATTTGTTACCTCAAGGGTATAATGGAGTGAACTGAAGGTAATGCTGGAATATGGATCGATAGTCACCCCACGGGTGAGATGAAGTTGTTCAAGTATTCAAGTGAATCCACAAGTCACTGACTTTAGGATTGATAAGGATCAAGCCCCACCTTGGTGAAGGAAGAAACTTGGAAGAAGCTACGACTGACTATCAAACGTTTTTCTTAGGAACATACGATAACCTGAGAGATGTGAAGAAACGATAGATGTTTTTGTCCGGCTTGCAGAAATAAATGGATTTATCCGAACTTTGTTCGTTGACAAGAGAAATTTTCTGCAACGCTTGTGAGGAAGCCCAAGTGCTAGAATACGAGATTCACTAAACCTTATACAAGGTAATGATTTCAGTGCGGCATGGCTTGGCCACCATGACGACTTACTCTTATCATTCTCTTGCTATTCGGAATGGTAAATCTGAGTGACTTACCCATAGTAAAGAGACGACGTTCTTTGAAGCTTTTGTTGAAGCCTTAGAATGACATGATGTAAACCCCTTGTATACGGCAGTTGCTGGCACACGTAGGAAATTTTACGGTGAGGAATAAAGCCAAGACCCATTTCACTTCAGGATAACCACTAATGGTAGACCACCATGAGATCATCGATAAGTTATTTAGAATGATCGCGAGACCTGTCAGTTAAGAAGACCCAGTATTTGAGGAAGTACACCTTGTTGTGAGGACACAAGATTTTGATATAACCGAAGATCATCACCAAGGAAGATGCTGTGAAGAATGTGAACAGACAGATGCACCATAGGACTGTCAAGATTTTGCAGGACCAGTAACTCTCATTTCAAGTGTGGTAGACCCACATTTCCAGGTCAATGGAGTTTTGTTGGAAGACCCCACACCTTCCAGGACAGTGGATTTGTTAGAAGACCCCAAACCCTAACCTTTTCTTTCTAGCCCTTTCGAATCTCGAGGACGAGATTCATTTTAAGTGTGGTAGGTTTGTAACATCCCAAATTTTGGAATGTTATAATAATTATAGAATGATTGTTTGTTTGCTTGAATGATTGAAAGTGAGTGCAATTTGAAACTATTTGAAACTTTTTGAAAGTTTATTGAGAGGGAATGAAATGACTTTCCCAAAACATTCAATTTGCATTTTGATCACCAGGAATTCAAATTCATTTCATCACAAAACCCTAGAGTGAAGATGACATGACTTCTTCCATTTAAAGAAATGAAAAGGGATTTGAAAATGATTTGAATTTCCATTTTTGAAAATATTTCAAATTCAGAAAAACTTTATGCAACTCAATGATTTTCATGAGAGAGGATAATATGACTTCCTCAAATTTTAAGAAATATGAGTTGGAATTTTAAAAGAAGGAATTGAAAGAGCTTTTGAAAATCTCTGGATTATTTTGAAAAATCCATTTCATATTGGTCCCTATCCAAAATTTTCAAAGAATTCAAAACCCTAACAAAAATTTGAGAGGAGTAACATGACACTCCAAGACAGGGGGTAATTTGTGAAGTTTTTTGAATCATCAAACCCAAAATGTTATTTGAAAAATATTTGCAAAAGTAAATAAAGCCAATTAAGGCATTTTCTGAAAAATGGTTTTTTTTCAAAGTATTCAAATGCCAGAATAAAAATGTCCATTAAATAGAATTTATTATTCTGTTAATTTTGATATATAATACCCCTATTTTTGGAGACGATTTGAATGCTTTAAAAGCTTTTGAATGTCTCTGTAAAAATATTAAAGAAAATCGGTAACGGTTGCATTTAAACGGGCCGGCCCACGGGCAATTAATCGCGCATTCATTACCGGTCGGCCGACCGCGTGTAACGGTCACGCGCCCACTCGCTGACATCCGGGTCCCACGCTGACCGACCGTTGCCCGAAACGGTCATCGTCTCCCCCGCGAGCGCCGGACCGGATCTCGTCGCCGACCGTTTCCCCTCGCCGGATCTCTCTCCCCATTACTCCCCCGCACCCCTCGAGCGCCCTATAAATAGCCGGCAACCCCCGCATCCATTTCACCCCGAGTCCCCCTTCTCTCTCTCGCCGAGACGCCGTCGATTTCTCGCCGGAGTAGCCACCACCACCGGACCGCCTTCGAGCTCGCCACCGACGGCTCCGTCACCCCCTCACCCCACTGAAGCCACCCATCTCATCGCCGTCGTCGCCCGCATCGAGTGGTGCCTTCGCCATCGCCGGAGGGTCACTAGAGCACCGTCCCCGGCGACCACGACATTTCGGACTCGCCGGAGAAAGCCCTCGCCGGCGACCATCTCACCGTGAGCCCTCCCCTCTCTCTCTCAACCGTTGGATCAAACTCCTACGCGCCAGATTAGAAGAATTAAACGCCGAAGAGTTTTCCTCTAATGTCCGGTCAGCCGCTCGCACGCGCATCCCGCAGCCAACCAGAGAGCACCACGTCACCCCCCTGTCCGTTAGAATTGTTTTCTCTTTTTCTGTTTTGATTTCAAAAACAGAAATAGTTCTGATTTTGTTTTTATTATATCTTTTATGGTTTTAAGTATTTTAACTTGGTTCCTTTTGCATTAGATCAAAATTTTATTCTAGTTTCTGTAGATGCCAAATTTGGCTATGTTTGAACATTTAAATTTGAATTTGGACAGATTTGATTTAAATTTTGTTTTCTGAATATCTTGAGTTCTAAAATGAATTTTTGAATGATTCTTTTTCCTACTTGTCACTAGTAACCATAGCTATCATTTGGTAGAGCTTGAGAATTTTTAGAGTAAATTTGATTAGGGTTTTAACTATAAAAAGAATCTGTTTAGTTTGTTAATATAGTTTAATTAGTTTTATTTTGTTAGTTTAAATCTGAGTTAATTATATATTTGATTTAGTATATTCTGTTAGTTAAACTTTAGGTGAATTACTTGTTGTTAAAATAAAAATAATTTGCTTAGTTTACTACCATGTTGTTATAGGAACACTATACATTTTCAAATAGGTTTAAATTGTGATAAACAAACTAGTTAGTAATAATTTATTCCAACAAAGTTTAAGTAAATAGATTCTGTTTTCAAATAAAAATTTGTACTTATTACCTTCTGTTAAGAAATGCTTAGTTAATAAAAATAATTTAATTTTGCTCTATTATGATAGGAAAGTAGATTATTTTTCATTAGGTAATGTGCTATCAAACAATTTAGTTTTTCATAGAAATTCTTTTCAGAAAATTTTAGATGATTTAATTCTGCTTTATAATAAAGATTTTATTTAATTATTTTATGTTAAATTAGTTGTTTTACAATATGTTTTCTCTTAGTTTATGTTTGCTTGTTGTTAAGTTCATTAGGCAAACACTTATATTGCTTAGAAGGTTGTTTTTATAGTTCTAGTTGTCTTTCAAAAGTGATTCATTTTTTCTAGAAAAATATTTACAAAAATCTTTTCTTATATTTTACTTTGTTTTGTGTTACTTTTGAAATTGTTGGAGTTTTGTGTTTCAACTTCGTCTTAAGTATTTCTTCCATCAACCTTGTTGCTTTTGTTTTGTGTTACTTTTGATTGTTAGAACTGATTGTTAGTATGATTGCTTATATGAATGCAATGCTTGTTTATATAGACTTTCATCGGAGAGTGACGAATAGTCTATCAAGTTATTTCTGAGAGTGATCTTTATCTTCATCAACAGTACAGGCAAGTTCACTTTGACCATCTTTTCATACCTATGTTTTATTGCATGTAGTGACACCATTCAACAGATCCCTCCCGTAGTGTTATTGAAATTCTTGTAGTTGAGTAGAATGCATGAGGTAGGAACCCACCACTGGTTACTAAAGCCCTGGGAACGCTAGTTAGTGCCATGCTATGCTAAAGTAGACGGGGTCTGGTATGAGTGTTCGTGAGTGGTGTGAAGAAGGACTCCACGTCAAAACGACGACTTCATGAAGACATCTTCAAGTCCTGCATCTTCAAGACCTCAAGACTTCAAGACTCGAGAAGACAAGTTTTCAATACACACTACTGGGTGAAGGATGGTTGATTGGGCATCCCTGGAGAAACCAGTGGATGGCCGGGATGCATGGAGAAGCGCCATGACATCTTGCGGAAAGCTTCACCCAGACTCAAAGAGAAGGATGAATACTTCATGCCCGGAAGCTTACCTGTGTAACCACAAGTCATTATGGGCTCTGGCTTGGTTGATCTTTGTTGTGACTCTGCTGGGCAGTGCTACGAGATGTAGTCGACGGTAGGATTGGGATGGGCACTGTCGGACAGTCAGGGAAGCACTCTGAAAGACCATGTTTCTTTCATCCTGTTCTCAAACACCTGGCAGTGCGAGGACTTACCAGGAGGGAAAGAATCTTGTGGGTAAAGTACACAACACTCTGCAGAGTTAAACCTAATCGATTAGCCGTGTCCCCGGTTACAGACAAATTGAGCTTCTAGACTTGGATCTATCTCTGAACTCTCAACACTGGACTGATAACTAATTGTGGGCAACTTATGATACTTATGGGCATTGAGACATTGGTTGGCGGAACCATGTCATGATAGGTAACTCTATAGTGAAATTCCTGATATTCCTTTGTTGTAGGAAAATAAAATCAGCTTTTACGCAAAAACTCAGACACAGAGCCACAAAGCCTTTGCATATAGAATAGTCTTTATTTTTCTGTTCTACTATGGTGATCTTGCCAGTACATTCAATGTACTGACCTATATGGCTGCAACGTATTATGTTGCAGATTCTCTTCTACGACGGGTAAGAGTACGATTCAGGGTTACGGTCCGCACTCAACTTGCCGTTGGTGTTATTGGGACTCCACTCCCGTTGACTGTATCCGCTGCTATTTTAAGGTATATATCATTTTTACGCTATTTACATGTGATTGCACTTTGATATATACATTGATGTACTGTGTGTGCCAGCATACTGATCCAGGGATGGCACAGAAAACACAGAGGCTTGACTCGTTTTGAGTCGGGTCGCTACACAGTAGTAGTAGAAGCATGGTGGGCACGGCAACCCCGATGGCGACACGTTAATGGAGATCAAGATGATGGAGATCATGGTGTCATGCCGGTGACGATGGAGTTCATGCCGATGCTTTCAAGATGGAGATCAAAAGCACAAGTTCATGGCCATATCATGTCACTTATGATTTGCATGTGATGTTAATCCTTTTATGAACCTTGTTTTGCTTAGGACGACGGTAGCATTATAAGGTGATCCCTCACTTAAATTTCAAGATGAATTGTGTTCTCCCCGAGTGTGCACCGTTGCGAAAGTTCGTCTTGTCGAGACACCACGTGATGATCGGGTGTGATAGACTCTACGTTCACATACAAAGGGTGCAAGCTAGTGTTGCACATGCAGAACACTTGGGTTAAACTTGACGAGCCTAGCATGTACGGACATGGCCTCGGAACACAAGACACCAAAAGGTCGAACATGAGTCATATAGTAGATATGATCAACATGATGATGTTCACCATTGAAACCACCTCAACTCACGTGATAATCAGACTTGGTTGGTGAATTTGGATCATGTGTCACTCAGATGACTTGAGGGATGTCGATTTGAGTGCTTTGTTCGGGCTTTAGGAAGGTGCAAAAGCTGTTTTGCGGAGGCCAGGGGCCAGATGCCAGGGACCCTGGCGTCTGGGGCCATACACCGAGGACCTTGGCGTCTAGTCCTGGAGTCCAAGGAGGACTCTTGCCTTGTGGGCAAACTGACCTTGGGGAGGATTTTTCTCCAAGTTTTGACCCCAGGGCTCAGCATATAAATAAAGGATCGACGCTAGCACTTCGGACACATCAAGAAACCCTAAGCCACGTGTTGCCTCTCCTCTAGTTCGTAGTCTCTCCTCCAAATCGGTTTTAGCGATGCTTAGTTGAAGCCCTGTCGGAATTGCTTCACCACCATCGCCCAACGCCGTCGCGCTGTCGGAGAACTCATCTATCTCTCCGCTCCCTCTTGCTGGATCAAGAAGGCGAAGATCGTCATCAAGTTGTACATGTGCCGAACGCGGAGGTGCCGTTCGTTTGGCGCTAGATCGGGACGGATCGTGATTGGATAGCGGGATGCTCTGCAATTTGGATCGTGAAGACGTTCGACTACATCAACCGCGTTTCTTAACGCTTCCCGCTTAGCGATCTACAAGGGTATGTAGATCCACTCTCCCTCTCGTAGATGCCCATCATCATGGATAGATCTTGCTTGCACGTAGGAAATTTTTTGTTTCCCATGCAACATTCCCCAACAAGGAGTCCTACTCCAATCCTATTAGGAGTAGGATTCCTCCTTTCCACTTGGAAATTCTTTCCACCTCTCCACATTTGGATTTTTCCTTCTCAAACCTCATCCAACTGCATGGGCCCTTAGAGGAGGCTTAGGACAGCCCACCAGGGGATGGTTTACCTCCCCCCACAGCCCATATAGCCTCTTGGGTTGAGACACCCCTCCCGATGGTTCCCCAGTACCCTCCAGGCACTCCCGGTACACTACCGATGAACCTGAAACTTTTCTGGCGATCAAAACAGGACTTCCTATATATCAATCTTTACCTCCGGACCATTCCTGAGCTCCTCATGACGTCAGGGATCTCATCCAGGACTCCAAACAACCTTCAGTCACCACCCTACATAACTCTATACTACCGAAACGTCACCGAACCTTAAGTGTGCAGACCCTGCGGGTTTGAGAACTATGTAGACATGACCAAGACACCTCTACGATCAATACCCAATAGCGGGACCTGGATGCCCATATTGGTTCCTACATATTCTATGAAGATCTTTATCGGTTCAACTTCTATGTCAAGGATTCAGTTAATCCCGTATGTCTTTCCGTTTGTTCTTCGGTATGTTACTTGCCCGAGGTTCGATCGTCGGTATCTCTATACCTAGTTAAATCTCGCTACCGGCAAGTCTCTTTACTCATTTCGTAATACAAGATCCCGTGGCTAACACTAAGTCACATTGCTTGGAAGGCTTGTTGTGATGTTGTATTACCGAGTGGGCCCTGAGATACCTCTCTGTCACACCGAGTAACAAATCCCATTCTTGATCCATGCCAACCTAACAGACACCCTCGGAGATACTTGTAGAGCACCTTTATAGTCACCCAGTTACGATGCGATGTTTGATACACACTAGGTACTCCTCCGATGTAAGTGAGTTTCATGATCTCATGGTCATAGGAACAGATACTTCACATGCAGAAAACAGTAGCAATAAACTGACACGATCATATGCTATGTTTGTAGTTTGGGTCTTGTCCATCACATCATTATCCTAATGATGTGATCCCATTATCATATGACATCTCATGTCCATGACTAGGAAACCATAGCCATCTTTGATCAACATTAGAGGCATACTAGGGACATGGTGTTGTCTATGTATCCACACGTGTATCTGAGTTTGCGATCGATACAATTATAGCATGTATAATAAATGATTATCATGAACAAGGAAATATGATAATAACCAATTTAGTATTGCCTCTAGGGCATATTTCCAACAGTCTCCCACTCACACTAGAGTCAATAATCTAGTTCACATGACCATGTGATTCGCATTGTTATGAATCTAACACCCAATGAGTTCTGGGGCTCGATCATGCTTTGCATGTGAGAGAGGTCTTTTAGTCAATGGTCTGTGACATTCGGATGCGTGTGGACTTTGCAAATCTCTATGTCATATTGTAGACACTGCTACCACACTCCACTTGGACCTATTCCAAATGGTTGCTCCACTATACGTATCCGGATTGCTACTAAGAGTCATCCGGATTGGTGTTAAAGCTTGCATTGACGTAACTCTTTACAACAAACTCTTTATCACCTCCATAATCTAGAAACATTTCTTTAGTATTTTAGTTACTAAGGATAATCTTGACCGTCGTCCAGTGATTCACTCATGGATCACTCTTGTACCCCTTGACAGACTCATGGCAAGGCACACACAGGTGCGGTACACAGCATGGCATACTATATAGAGCCTATGGCTAAAGCATAGGGGATGACCTTTGTCCTTTCTTTTTCTTCTGCCGTGGTCGATCTTTGAGTCTTACTCAACTTCACACCTTACAAATTAGGCAAGAACTCTTTCTCTGACTGATCCATTTTGAACTCTTTCAAAATCTTGTCAAGGTATGTACTCATTGAAAGTCTCCTCAAGCAACTTGATCTATCTCTATAGATCTTGATTCTCAACAACTAGGTTACTTTATCCAGGTCCTCCTTTGAAAAACTCTTTTCAAACAACCGTTTATGCTTTCCAGAAATTCTACATCATTTTCGATCAATAATATGTCAACCACATATGCTTATCAAAAATTCTATAGTGCTCCCACTCACTTTATTGTAAATACAAGTTTCTCATAAACTTTGTATAGACTCAAAAACTTTGATCACCTCATCAAAGCTTATATTCCAACTCCAAGATGCTTGCTCCAGTCCATAGAAGGATTGTTGGAGCTCGCACACCTTTTAGCATCCTTAGGATTGACAAAACCTTCTGGTTGTATCACATACAACCTTTCCTCAAGGAAGGAAACAATGTTTTGACATCCATTTGCCAGATTTCATAATTGAAAAAGGCAGTAAATGCTAACATAATTCCAACAGACTTTAGCATCGCTACGAGTGAGAAAGTCTCATCGCAGTCAACTCCTTGTACTTGTCAGAAACTTCTTTGCGACAAGTTGAGCTTTATAAATTGTGACATTTACCATCAGCGTTTGTCTTCATCTTAAAGGTCCATTTGTACTCGATGACCTTCCGTCCAATGAGGAAGCCTACCAAAGTCTATACTTGGTTTTCATACATGCAACCTTTCTCGGATTTCATGGCCTCTAACCATTTGTCGGAATCCGGGCCCATCATCGCTTCTCCATAGCTCGTAGGTTCATCGGTGTCCAACAACATGACCTCCAAGACAGGGTTGTCGTACTACTCAGGAGCAGTACGCGTCCTTGTCAACCTACGAGGTTCGATAGTAACTTGATCTGAAGCTTCATGATCATCATCATTAACTTCCTCTTCAATTGACGCAGGCTCCACAGAAACATCTTTATGCGCTGCACTACTCTCTGGTTGAAGTAAAGGTTCAATAACCTCATCAAGCTTTATTTTCCTCCCACTCAATTCATGAGCTAGGTCTATGAGTAGATGAGATCTCGAGTAGAACACAAAGGAGTTTGTGGGCATTGATTCTTAGATTGATTCCTCCCTTGGTCGTGCTTTGGTTCAGCGGTATTGTGGGATGAAGCGGCCCGGACCAACCTTACTCGTACACTTATGAGAGACCGGTTCCATCGACTGACGTGAAACTTCGTTGCACAAAGATGGCTGGTGGGTGTCTATTTCTCCTACTTTAGTTGGATCGGATTCGACAAAAGCGCTCCTTGAGAAGGTTGAAAAGCATTTTATGTATCACCGTTCTGGTTTTGCGTAGGTGAGAATTTTTCTTGCTAGATACCCGTAGCAGCCACGTAAAACTTGCAACAACAATTAGAGGACGTCTAACTTGTTTTTGCAGGGTATGATGTGATGTGATATGGCCAATTACATGATGAGATATATGTGATGTATGACATGATCATGTATTGTATAGAATATCACGACTTGCATGTCGATGAGTACGGCAACCGGCAAGAGCCATAGGGTTGTCTTTAATTATTGTATGACTTGCGTGTCAATCATTAAGCGCTATGTAATGCTTTACTTTATCGCTAAACGGTAGAAATAGTAGTAGAAGCATGGTGGGCGCGACAACCCCGATGGCGACATGTTGATGGAGATCAAGATGATGGAGATCATGGTGTCATGCCGGTGACAATGGAGATCATGTTGGTGCTTTAAGGATGGAGATCAAAAGCACAAGTTCATGGCCATATCATGTCACTTATGATTTGCATGTGAGGTTAATCCTTTTTATGCACCTTGTTATGTTTAGGACGACGGTAGCATTGTAAGGTGATCCCTCAATAAAATTTCAAGATAAATTGTGTTCTCCCCAAGTGTGCACCATTGCGAAAGTTTGTCGTGTCGAGACACCACGTGATGATCGGGTGTGATAGACTCTACGTTCACATACAACGGGTGCAAGCCAGTGTTGCACATGCGGAACACTCGGGTTAAACTTGACGAGCCTAGCACGTACAGACATGGCCTCGGAACACAAGAGACCGAAAGGTCGAACATGATTCATATAGTAGATATGATTAACATGATGATGTTCACCATTGAAACCACCTCAAATCACGTGATGATCGGACTTGAGTTGGTGAATTTGGATCATGTATCACTCGAATGACCGGAGGGATGTCAATTTGAGTGGGCTTCTTAGGTAATATGATTAATTGAACTCATTATCATGAACACAGTTAGTAGTGTCTTTGCAAATTATGTTGTAGATTACTAGCTCACGCTATAGCTCCCCTGTATTTTTATATGTTCCTAGAGAAATAGAGTTGAAAGATGATGGTAGCAATATTGCGGACTGGGTCCGTGATCTGAGCATTGTCCTCATTGCTGCACAGAAGGCTTATGTCCTTAGTGCACCGCTTGGTGCGCCACCCCCTCTAGCGTCGTCTGTAGATGTTGTGAACATCTGACAGGCATGTTCTGATGACTACTTGATAGTTCAGTGTGTCATGCATTACTGCCTAGAATTGAGGCTCCAAAACATTTTGAACGTCACGGAACATATGAGATGTTCTAAGAGCTGAAATTGGGATCTCGGGCTCGTGCCCGTGTTGTGAGATATGAGATCTCCAACAAGATTCTTTGCCTGCAAGATGAAGGAGAATAGCTCAATCGTTGAGCATGTGCTCAGATTGTCTGGGTGCTACAATTGCTTGAATCGAGTGGGAGTTGATCTTCCAGATAAGAAAGTGATTGATATAGTTTTCCAACTCACTGTCACTAAGCTACTAGGCTTCATGATGAACTATAAAATGCCAGGGATGGAAATAATGATCCCTGAGGTATTTGACGCCGCGAAGGTAGAAATCAAGAAGGAGCATCAAGTGTTGATGGTTAATAAAATCAGTAGTTTCGTGAAGGGCGAGGGCAAGGAGGGAAACTTCATGGATGGCAAGTCAGTTGCTGCTCCAGTGAAGCAACCCAAAGTTGAACCCAAACCCGAGACTAAGTGCTTCTATTATGAGGAGAGCAGTCATTGAAGCGGAACAACCCTAGATACTTGGCAGATAAGAAGGCTAGCAACATTGATAGAAGTATATTTTGATATACGTGTTATTGATGTGTACCTTGCTAGTACTCCTAGTAGCACCTGGGTATAGGATACCGGTTCGGTTGCTAAATGTTAGTAACTCGAAATAAAAGCTACGGAATAAGCGGAGACTAGCTAAGTGTGAGGTAACGATGTATGTTGGAAATGTTTCCAAGGTTGATGTGGTCAACATCGCATGCTCTCTCTACCTTCGGGATTAGTGACAAACCTAAATAAATGTTATTTGGTGTTTGCGTTAAGCATGAACATGATTGGATCGTGTTTATTGCAACATGGTTATTCATTTAAGTTAGAGAATAATGGTTATTCTGTTTACATGAATAATACCTTCAATGGTCATCCACCCAGTGAGAATAGTTTGTTGAATCTTGATCGTAGTAATACACATGTTCATAACATTGATGCCAAAACATACAAAGTTAATAATGTCGTGGATTTATCACGGCAGATGTCCGGGTCAACGGACTTGGATTCGAGGCCATCCCTAATGTGGTAGACTGAAAGGGATTGTTAGGGATGAAGGACACGATTTACCCAGGTTCAGCCCCTCGTGGTGAGGTAACAGCCTACGTCCTGCTTGTGCTTGTTATTGCTTGTTGTATCGATTACAAGGGAGCTAAAGCTTTACCTAGTTCTCAATCACCCTGATCTCTAAACCGCCCCGGGTCTTGCCCTTATAAAGGGGGTCAAGACCACGGGGCATACAAGTTCATGACCGACTCTCATTACATGTTCGAGTCTGCCTCTATCTTCCCTGATCTATCCTGTCCGAGCCATCCCCGGGCGGCTTATACACCCGGGTCTTCTCCTCCGAGCCACCTCGCGGCCCATCCCTTGAGCCGCTATTCTTGTTGGGCCCTCCAGCCATGATGGCTCACCCTTGGGCTGGCCATGGGCCATCCAGTTTAACCCGGAGCTTACTAGGGCGGGTCTCACCGTGGGGTTATATCCCGAACATTAGGCCCCAGGTTGATTTGAGCTTGCTCAATTCATCCTCTTCTTTTGTTTCTTGGTGAGTCGCCCGGTGATGACCAGTCGTGACATCATGTGGGCCTTGCCGAAAAGATCTGCTGACGTATCAACAAATCGCGCATTAAGTGGTCAGCCCGAAAATCGAGGCGTCCGCCTCGGCCGGATGACTCCTGTCGCCTGGATTTTCGTGCCTGCCCGTTTTTCCCTTTTTAATAGGGCCGCTATGAGCGGTCCTTTCCTTCTTCCCGCTCGCACTTCCATCTTCCTCCTCTCGACGCGTCCGCTCCTGCTCCGGCGCCATCCTCGCCTCGCCCTCGACTGGCCGCTGCATCACCCTGTTGTGAACCAGAGCTCATCTTACGCGCGCCTCCCCGTAGCAGGTAAGTCCTCTCCCCGTAGATCCATAGCCGACTCCGGTAGGCCTTCTAGGAGGCTTTGCCGCGGCCGTCGTGTTTTAGGGCTTGCAATCCATCGCTGTCGGTCGCGCCATTGACGTGCGGACTCCGGGCCGTCACTCGCCTCCGCGGCACCGCTACGTAATAAGCGGTCAACAGGAACACGTAGATCGACCTTCGCTCCGCCCGCCATTTTGGTTCCGTCTCGCTTCGCCTGTTCATCCTTAGGTCTGCGAATAAAAACATTTATCCTACTTTTGTAGATCCGTTATTTTAGCTGAGTTTTGCGAAACCTATTTCCTGGGACTTAGCCGATTTTTGGTCTTTCCCCTTTTCTTGTTGACCCGCCGTGCCTCTCCGACTCTCATCAGCCGGACCATAGCAGAACCTTTAAATTTATAAGACGCCGTAGATACTTATTTTCACCTGACTCGCCATACTTTTAACTTGCACAGTCTTTTAAGCCGCCAGCATGTCTCGCGCCTCCAACTCGTGCAACTGGGTCAGGTCTTGCATCACAGAGGAATTTTTGTTGGATTTTGTTCATGCGGGTACTCTTCCTCCCAAGGAAGTCATTAGCTGGCGGGTCCCGGGTGATGAGACACGGCCCACTCCTCAAGAAGGCGAAGTGGTGGTCTTTTCTGACCGTATCGAACGAGGATTCGTGCCTCCCGGCTCGAAGTTCTTTCGTGATGTACTCCACTGTTACAAGCTTCACCCCCAAGACTTGGCCCCTAACTCCATCTCAAACATATGCAATTTCCAAGTGCACTGTGAAGCTTACCTGCAAGCCAGGACGTCTATGGGGTTATTCCGAGAGTTCTTCTACGCCAACCGGCAAACTGAAGTGAAAGCTAGTCCGAGTCTAGAGCTTGGTGGTATCTCCATCCAACGGCGTAGAGACATTATCTTTCCAGCCATGCAGATGCCGAGTCACCTAAAGGACTAGAACAAGACCTAGTTCTATTGCAAGGACACCTCTCCTGAGAATGAGCGTCCATTGCCGGGTTATCGTCCTTCCTGGCTCAAAACAACTTCAGAGCTTCCTGGCCGGCTATCAGCTTCAGAGCGCGTGAGATACGAGCCGGCTCATGCCAAGATCAAGGCTCTCATGGCCAATGGTTTAACCGGACTGGACTTGATCCGCTGCTGGATTTCTTGGCGGATTATGCCCTTGAGTCATAGAAGCCGGCTCATGTGTGAGTATGAAGGCAAATATGATAGCTCCTTATGCTTCAGCCGATCCACACTGACGGAAAGTGACATCACCCTCGCCATCTGGAGCCTTGTCCATGAAGCTTCCGGATCATGCAGCGCCATTGGCCTGTCGGCTTTTAACGCCAAAAATCTGGCTCCAGATGTGAGGCGACTCTTCCCCTCTTTTTACTTATGCTTTTCCAACTCATTATCGTTTAACTGGTTTGCCTTTCCAGGCCAATTCTGATTTCTGGAAGAGAGAGTATGTTCCTCCCTCGAAGAAGCCCAAGAAGAAAACTCTGGCTAAGAAGTCCAAGAAGACCACCCCACAAGAAGAATGGTTCGAGTCGCCGCCATCCTCCGACTCAGAGGTAAAATTTTGGCTGCTTTCTGCCATTTTGTTATCTTATTTTACTTACCCTTGTCTTCTTCACAGGATAATGCTGAAACAAGCCACGCCAACGCCCCTGAGGTAATCTATATTTCTTCCAGCTCAGAACATTTTGTCCCCCGAAAGCCACGGCGGGTTATTAAAAAGGTTCCTCTTTCTCCTCCTATCGCTTATCTGGCTCCCGATTTTCTCTTGAAGAAGCAACAACAGATGGAACGTCGCCAGACCCGGAGCGCCGGTTCTTCTGAACTGATGTCCGGCTTACCAAACTCGCCAGCCACGAAGAAGCGCCCCGTAGAGGTATGTATCTTCATTTAGTTAATTTCACTTTGCATCCTTGACGCTGTCTCATCTTTTCTTTGCCTTGTCTCAGAAATCACCCTCTTCTGGTGACTCTTCAGCGACTACTCTACCGCCTCCCAAGATTAACCCGTTGTAAGTACTTTCCACTATGACCTCCGGCTTTTTGAGCCGCCATAGCATCCTTTGGATTCTAATCCTCGTACTTTCCAGGTCTCAAGCCAAGCGCCGGAAGACCAATAGGTCCTCTCCTGGCCCTGCTACCCCAGAGCCGAAGCCTTTGAAACCGGATGAGTCGCAGCCGGCTAAAGATATCCCAGCCACCTCTGCTGAACCGGTCGCTGACGACATCGTCCCAGACAGCCCATTGAAGAGTCCTGCCAAGCCGCCGAGTCCTGCCCAGGCAGCCAAGGACACGCCTGACCCTGAGGTTCAAATTACTGGCGCCGGGTTGCATTCTCCCCCGGCTCACGTGCTAACCAAGCAGAGCGAAACGGCTGAAGCTTCCACAAAACTTGACTTTGAACCTTCTGCCTTGGAGAAGATGTCAGCTGAGGAGCTTCATGGTGGCTATCTGACCCGCCTATCCACCAGCCGGGACCTGGAGCTCCAACTCGTTAACCTCATGAAGCGAAAATATGAGGTATTCTTTTCTTCCTTATACCCCTACGTAGCCCCCAAGTGCCGGTTTAATCATAATGAACCGGGGCTTTGCTTAGCTGCTTTTTATATAAAATTATTCTGTAGAAGGTAACCAGAAAAGCTGTTAGTAGCCCTCAAGGCCCGGCTCAAACTTGTCTTTGAGTCGGGACTCCTGAGAAGATAGTTTTTAAAGAGCTAGATAGTAGCCCCCAAGGGCCGGCTCAAGCTTGTTCAAAGTTGAGTCGGAGCTTCTCAAAAGATATGTTGAAGAGAGCTTAATAGTAGCCCCAAGGGTCGGCTCAAGCTTGTTCAAAGTTGAGTCGGAGCTTCTCAGAAGATATGTTGAATAAAGCTTAATAGTAGCCCCCAAGGGTCGGCTCAAGCTTGTTCAAATTTGAGTCGGAGCTTATGAAAAACATTAGCCCCCAAGTGTCAGGCATATTGCTTGCAATCTGTTTGAGACTTGTCCGTCTTATTCTCTGTTTTGAAATGCTTGCAGGAATTCTTGACTGAGGCCGGGTCACAGATGGCCAGCTTAAAGACCAATTTGGCTGATCAACAAGCTGCTTAGAGCACCACTGATGAGAGATGTCGGCTCTTGACCGAAGAGCTGGTTAAAGTTAAAGCGGAATTTGCTACTTTCAAAGAGTCCGCCATATCTGAGAAGGCCACGCTTACCAAACGGGCGGATGATGCTGACCAGTGGTTGATGGTTGTCTCTAACGAGTTGCAGTCCCTGAAACATCACATCACCAAGATGACAACCGCCCTCTTCGGTGAGCTCTTTAATAAGTTTTCCTTAATTGATGTTATGACCTCTGAACTGGCGACTTATCGTGAAACTCTCTGACTCATACAGGTCCTAGAAGCCGTCAACTGGCATCTGATAGCTTATTACCTCTGAAGGCTATCTACACCCTAGCGGAGCAGCTCTACTGCGGTGCAATGTTCACCATCAAATCTGTTCAATACAAGGACAAGATCCCTTCAAATCTCAAAGGGGTCTTGGAACTTTTCTCCACAATGCCAAAGCAGATTGCCGAGTTGAAGAAATCAGCCGCCCGCCAGGGGGCGATCGCAGGCATAAGTCGGGCTCTGGCCTTTGCGCCGGAGCTTACTCCTGGTGACATGATGGAAGGCTTCCCCTCCAAGAGGGATGACGGCTCTGAATTCACAAAAGCCGACTACATCCGTGCGTCAAGGACTCCAGATACCTAGCCTCCGTCTTAGCAGAAGAGGTCGACCTGAACACCTATCAGGCGGCTTATGATGCTGACCAGAAGAGGATTTGTGGCCCCCTCTATGAATGGAAGGACTTGACACCCGCCCGCAGTAAGGACCTCTTCGCTTCTGCTCTTGACACGCCTCCCTTCTTTGAGGAAGGGAATTTTGCAGCTCTAGCTGACTGCAACTGGAACATGGATAACCTTCAGATCCAAGCGTCCGAAGAGCCGGAGCAGGATGAGCCGGAGGCTAGTTGACTTTTCTCCACTTTGTAATAGCCGGCTCTCATAGTAGAGGGCTTAAAAACTTGATCCACACTTTTGGGCTCTATATAGAGCTTTTGTACTATACATGTCCTTTGACATTTGTTGTGTTTCTTTGAGAAAAATCCCGGCTTTCAAAATGCCATCTTCCTTTTACGCGTTCCGGCTAATGATTTCCGCCAGCTGTCTCTTCTTCTTGGGTCGAGAGTCGGCCAAAAAGACTTCATAATTTCCGTCTGCAGCTAACCATGTCAACCGGAGCCTTGTAGCATTTATAGGTTGCACCCGAAGGTAATAATACAGCATAAACGTTGTCGGATAGGCGTTAGAAGATGTACCCGAAGGTAAGAAGCTGCCCTCACCATGGCTAATTTACTTAGCCGGATTTTGTGCCAGAAAGCCGGCTCATTACGAGCTATACCCGGAGGTAATAATACAGCGTAAACGCTGGCGGATAGGCGTTAGAAGTTGTACCCAAAGGTAAGAAGCCGCCCTCGCCGGGTCATGAGGTGTTAATTACTCGTCAATAAAAAACCCTCACAACTGCGGCTAAACATGTTAGCCGGAGATTTGGCATAAAGTCGGCCGATAGGGTGTGAGAAGCAATACCCGTCGGTAAAAAGCCCCCTTTAGCAATATGGCGTACGACGCTGGCGGGTAGGCGTTACAAGCTATAGCCGAAGGTAAGAAGCCGCCCTCGCCACAGCTCATTTACCTAAGCCAGTTTTTACGGTGTTCGACACCGGCGGGTAGGCGTTAGAAGCTATACCCGAAGGTAAGAAGCCGCCCTCGCCACAGCTCATTTCCTGAACCGATTTATACGGTGTTTGACACCGGCGGGTAGGCGTTAGAAGTTGTACCCGAAGGTAAGAAGCCGCCCTCGCCATGGCTCATTTCCTAAACCGATTTATACGGTGTTTGACACCGGCGGGTAGGCGTTAGAAGTTGTACCAGAAGGTAAGAAGCCGCCCTCACCACGGCTCATTTCCTGAGCCGATTTTTGACGATGTAACATCTGGTGCCGCGACTCATTTTCCTGAGCCGGGTCTTTCATTTTTGCAATGATATTTCTTTATATAAGGATGACATGTACAATGACAGTATACAATGAAGGGTCTCTACACCCTTAAGTGAAATAAGGCCGGAGATGCGCGATGTTCCACAGCCGGCGGGTCTCCTGACCCGCCGTATCTGAGTCATCTCGGATATCAACGAGGTAATATGACCCATTGTTGAGGTTTCTGCTGACCACAAAAGGCCCTTCCCATGGAGGAGAAAGCTTATGCATATTTGCCTGGTCCTGAATTAGCCAGAGCACTAAGTCACCCTCCTGGAACGTCCGGGTCTTGACCCAGCGGCTGTGATAGCGACGCAAGTCTTGTTGATAAATTGCTGACCGAGCCGCTGCTAGCTCTCGCGCCTCTTCCAGAGCACCCAACGCGTCTTGACGTGCCGTCTCATTGTCCGTCTCAACTTAAGCCGCCACCCTTGGCGAGTCATGCCGGATTTCACTGGGTAAAACTGCCTCGGCCCCGTATACCATAAAGAAAGGCATGAAACCCGTGGATCTGTTAGGTGTGGTCCTGATGCTCCATAAAACGGAGGGTAATTCCTCTACCCAACACCCAGGCATCCGCTGCAAAGGAACCATAAGCCATGGTTTAATCCCTCTTAGAATTTCCTGATTGGCACGCTCCGCCTGACCGTTGGATTGTGGATGCGCAACGGATGAAACATCAAGCCGGATATGCTCTTCGTCACAAAATTTCTTCATAGCCCCCTTGGATAGATTTGTACCATTATCAGTGATGATGCTGTGCGGGTAACCAAAACGGTAGATCAATTTTTTGATGAATAAAACCGCCGTAGCCATGTCACACTTACTGACCGGCTCTGCCTCTACCCATTTGGTAAACTTGTCTACCACTACCAGGAGGTGTGTTTTCTTATCCTTGGACCGCTTGAAAGGTCCCACCATGTCAAGCCCCCAGACCGCAAATGGCCAAGTAATTGGTATCATCCTCAATTCCTGAGCCGGAATGTGAGCCCGTCGGCCAAACTTATGACAGCCGTCGCACTTACGGACTAGGTCCTCTGCATCTTTGTGAGCCGTCAACCAGAAGAACCCGTGCCGGAAAGCTTTGGATACCAACGACTTTGAGCCGGCATGGTGCCCACAATCGCCAGCATGAATTTCATTCAAGATTTGTCGACCCTCCTCTGGTGAGACGCAACGTTGGAATACTCCTGTCACGCTGCATTTATGCAACTCACCATTGACTATGGTCATGGACTTAGAATGCCGGGTGACCTTCCTGGCTAGGTCTTCATCCTCAGGTAACTCGCCCCGGGTATAATAGGCCAAATAAGGAATAGTCCAATCTGGGATAGCATGTAGAGCCGCCACTAATTCTGCCTCCGGGTCAGGAACCATCAATTCTTCTTTTGAAGATGATTTGACAGTCGGATGGTATAAGACGTCCAGAAAGACACTGGGTGGCACCGGCTTTTGTTGAGATCCTAATCGTGATAAAGTGTTAGCCGCCTCATTTTTGCGACGATCAATGTGATCTACTTGATATCCCTTGAAGTGACCCACAATAATATCAACCGCCTGACGATAAGCCGCCATCCGCGGGTCCTTGGAATCCCAAGTGCCAGAAACTTGCTGAGCCACCAGATCTGAGTCGCCCAAACACCTGACCCGGCTCAAGTTCATTTCCTTGGCTAACCGAAGACCATGAAGCAAAGCCTCATATTCAGTCGCATTGTTGGTGCAGGGGAACATCAGCCGGAACACATAACAAAATTTGTCACCCTTGGGGGATGTCATAACAACTCCTGCCCCCGATCCCTCTAATTGCTTGGATCCGTCAAAGTGTATAGTCCAGTATGTGTTATCCGGCTTTTCCTCCGGAGCCTGACACTCCGTCCAATCATTTATGAAATCCACAAGGGCTTGGGACTTGATAGTTGTGCGAGGCACATATTTCACATTGAAAGGTCCCAGTTCCAATGCCCAGTTAGCAATTCTTCCTGTGGCTTCTCTGTTCTGAATAATATCCCCAAGCGGAGCAGAGCTGACCACAGTTATCTGATGCCCTAAGAAGTAGTGTTTTAACTTGCGGTTGGCCATAAAAACCACATACAGCGGCTTCTGCCAATGTGGATACCTTTGCTTAGACTCTGTTAGGACCTCACTGACATAATAAACCGGCCTTTGCACTGGATATTCCTTTCCGGCCTCCTTGTGCGACCACAATTGCAGCACTCACCGCTCGGTTATTAGCCGCCACATAAAGGAGTAGCGGCTCTTTTTCAGCCGGAGCAGCTAACATTGGCGGCTCAGTGAGCTGTTTCTTAAGCGCCTCAAGCACTTCACCCGCCGCTTTACTCCAAACAAATTTGTCTATCTTTTTCATCATTTGATACAAAGGAATAGCCTTCTCTCCGAGACGGCTTATGAACCGGCTCAACGCAGCAATCCACCCTGCCAAGCGCTGGACATCATTAATGCAAGCCGGCTCTCCTAGAGAGGTAATAGCTTTGATTTTATCCGGGTTAGCCTCAATACCACGTTCAGAGACTAGGAAACCCAAAAGCTTGCCCGCTGGAACACCAAAGACACATTTGGTCGGGTTAAGCATCATCTTATAGACCCGGAGATTATCAAAAGTTTCCTTCAAATCCTCCAAGAGAGTCTCCTTCTTTCTCGATTTGACCACGATGTCATCCTCATAAGCATGAACATTACGGCCAATCTGACTATGAAGGCAGTTCTGCATGCATCGCTGGTAAGTCGCCTGGGCACTTTTGAGCCCGAAAGGCATAGAGACATAGCAAAACGCCCCAAAGGGTGTAATAAAAGCCGTCTTCTCCTGGTCCTTAACCGCCATCTTGATTTGATGATAACCTGAGTATGCATCCAGGAAACACAAACTTTCACACCCTGCCGTAGCATCAATGATCTGATCAATACGAGGGAGAGCAAATGGATCAGCCGGACAAGCCTTGTTAAGGTCTGTATAGTCCACACACATATGCCATGTACCATTCTTTTTGAGTACCAGCACCGGGTTAGCCAACCATTCCGGATGAAAAACTTCAACAATGAAACCAGCTGCCAAGAGCCGGGCAACTTCTTCACCAATAGCCTTACGCCTCTCTTCATTGAACCGCCGTAAAAACTGTTTAATCGGCTTAAACATTGGATCCACATTAAGGTTGTGCTCAGCAAACTCTCTTGGTACACCCGGCATGTCAGAAGGTTTCCATGCGAAGATGTCTCGATTCTCACGGATGAATTCGATGAGCGCGATTTCCTATTTGGGATCCATGTGAGCTCTGATGATGAATTGCTTAGATGAATCACCCGGAGTGAAATCTACGGTCTTGGTATCATCCGCTGAAAACTTGAGGGGCAGCTCTGCCTCTGTGGTGGGCTTTTTCAGCAGGGTCATATCCTCCGGGTCAACATTCTCCTTATAGAACTTAAGCTCTTCCTGAGCGCAACTGGACTCTGCGTAAGCCGCGTCTCCTTCTTCACACTCAATAGCTGTATTGCGGTTGGCATGAACGGTAATGGTTTCATTTAAGCTGGGCATCTTGAGCTACAAGTAAACATAGCAGGGCATGGCCATGAACTTAGCATAAGCCAGCCGTCCAAACAATGCATGATAAGGACTCTTGATCTTGACCACCTCGAACCATAAGGATTCCACCCTGTAATCGTACTCATCGCCAAAGGCCACTTCCAGCAAAATCCGGCCCGGAACCACACCATGAAATATGGTGGATGATGGTTTTAAATCCTTGTCAAGCAATTTCATCTGCCGGAAAGTGTCATAATAAAGGATGTTTATACTGCTTCCGCCATCCATAAGCACCTTGTTCAACATATATCTGCCCACTTGGGGGGCTACAACCAAAGCCAGCCGCTCCGGGTCATCAACCCGCGGCGGGTGATCCTCTCGGCTCCAGGTTATGTCATATTCAACCACTTTAAGTATCGCGGAAGAGAAGGCGCAACCGCATTGACTGCTCGCTTTCGCAACTTTTGGCCCCGCTTGCTGAGACCGGTTGTAAAGACGTGGTACTGCCCAGAGCTGAGCTGCTTCGAATTACTCTGAAACCAGACTGATTACGTTGTTGCTGTTCATTGTTGTTGCTAGGATGCGGCTGGTGTCCTCTTGATTATGCTGACCCGGCTGACTGGACCCTGAGCCACCAGACCCAAACCCGGCTCCTGAGCCGCCATGTCCTGAACCACCTGGCGGACCACCATCTCGATTATTAGGTTGCGTGAAATACTGCATGTACTTCTGCATGAAATTACAATTCTCCCATGTGTGGCTGGTCGGCTTATCAGGCAGACTGTGATTTGGACAAGGTCGCTTAAGCAATTCCTCCATGTTCGCAGAGGAGATATCCTTGCCAAAGGGCGGCCTGAACCTCCTATTGCCTTTGGGGTAATTCTGCTGAGTGTTTGCATTAGCCACCAGCTCTGACCCGGCCTCTGGGTTCTTGCGCTTGCTCTGGCTACCATTGTTTGCTGCACCCTTGCCTTGGTTGCCCTTTTTACCTTGACCTACTTTCTCATCATCAGAGCCCGGATCTTTCGTGCTGTCAGAGTCGGCATATTTCGTGAGAGCCGTCATGAGCTCTCCCATGTCCTGACACGTACGTTTGAGCTGGCCAAGCTTCTGCTTCAGAGGAACAAAGTGGCAATTCTTCTCCAAGATCAGTACTGCTTGAGCCGCCGTAATCTGCTCTGAGGAGTGGATGATCGTCGAGACCCGCCGCACCCAATGATGAGCCGACTCATTCTCTTGTTGGACACAGTGATCAAGATCCACAATGGTCATAGGCTGCTTGCACGTCCCTTGAAATTTTTTGATGAAGCGGGCCCGAAGCTCTGCCCATGAATTGATAGTATTAGGTGGTAATACCTTTAGCCACGTGTGAGTCGGGCCTTCAAGCATCATGATGAAATATTTGGCATAAACCGCCTCACTGACATCCAGCATCTCCATGGCCAGTTCATAGCTCTCCACCCAGGCCTCCGGGGGTAAATCAGCAGTATAATTTGGGACCTTGCGGGGCCCTTTGAAGTCCTTAGGCAACCGTTCGTTCCGTAGAGCCGGTGACAAGCACGGCAGCCCTGTCGTCCTGGAGTTCACTCCTGCCCCTACTGAAGCAGAGGGCGCAGGCTCCTGGTGAGCAGGCCTAGCTGGCGCCTCTTGCGAGCCTCCTGCTTGGTTTACAACCGCCGCCATGTCTCTACCCGGCCGGTAACCCGTCATAATCTCTTTGTGACGGTTGCTGCTGGAACCCGCCGGCGACTCGTAGCGCCAGCTGAAGCTGCGGCTAGGGAGAGGGGTTGAATGAACACGACTTCGGTTGTGGGTGTATTTTTCCTGCTGGGCTACGGCCGTCTGCAGGTACCCAATGGCGTTCTGCACCTCCTCTGCAAAGGGTTCTTCGTCCAGGATAGGAATAGTCTCAAGTCGGGTGACAGCCGCCACCATATTCTCGGTCGGGTTGTAATAATGACCCGCTGGCGTCGGAAAACCACTAGGTGACGCTTGGTTTGTAGGAGATATGCCCTAGAGGCAGTAATATCAGTTACTTTTGTATCTCCAAGTTTGTAATGAATGTTTATGATCCATGCTATAACTGCAATGATTCTCGAGTCTGCAAATAAAACGAGGCTTGGAGGGAAACTCATGTGCACGTGTGGTATAATAAATGGTAAATTGTATTCCTAGTCTTGCCTCTAAGACTGGCTCAAGTATTGCATGATGATCCTGTTTTCCTGATCATGGGCATGGCCATGCCGGCAATTTTGAGGGCACGATGTTGGTAGAACACTTGTGTTGAATCGATCCGAATTGATGTTATGCTATGAGATACATTCGTCATAAGTTTATGGTTAATAACACAGAGAAGTTAATGTTTGCATAATTCCTTAGACCATGCGAGTATCGAGTTTCTTCATGCTTGCTTCATGAACTTTGGAGTTTGTTAAACGTCATCCGTAAATGGGTGGCTATTACGGCGGCTTACGGGTTCATGGAAAAGTATGTCAAGTAACTTGATAGCTCAAGATTGGGATTTGCTCCTTCGGTGATGGAGAGATATCTCTGGGCCCTCTCGGTGTTACGGTATCCATCATCGTCTGGCCAGACACTTTGTGATTTGATCACGGGGATGCCAAAACATGGGAACGAGAAAAGAGAACAATACCGGCAACGAGGTAACTCGCATTGTGGACAAGTGTTGATCCACGAGGATGCCGATGTTTCTCACCTCGGGTAATTGTAACATATCGCGAAGCAACAGGAATAGCTCACGGCAACTGGAGGTTCACTCGAATATTTATTCGTGTGGGTATAGGGATCGATATGGGTGTCCACGGCTCCGATGCTGATCATTGATCGGAAGGTGTTCCGGGTCATGTCTATACTTCACCGAACCTATAGGGTCACACGCTTAAGGGTCATCTATCTGCTGAATACTAGACAGGGAGTCTGAGAGAAAATCACCGAAAAAGTTTCAGAGACAACGGAAGAGTTCCGGAGAGAGAACATTGGAATAGTTCCGGTAAAACCGAAAAGTTGTTTTAGAGTATACCATTAAGTCAAAATGGTTTCGGCACACGTCTGGAAATTCTTGGAGGGTGCCAGAATGATTCTGGGGGCTTCTGGGATTTTTCGGAGGAAAAAACCGGAAGTGTTCCGGAGCCGCCGGAACCGCTATGGTAGCTTTTCGCTGAAGAAAAACATTGTTCCGGAATTGTTTCGGAACGCGTCCAAAATTGTTTTAGTGGGTACTGGAATTATTCTAGGCACACAGAAATAATTTGGGATTTAACGGACGCAGAAAAATGTCTTCGTGAATAGTGAAAACACTATTTTGAATAGTAGAAACACTATATATATAAATAGTGGAAACACTATATATGTATAGTGGAAACACTATTGTAAATAGTGGAAACACTATATATGTATAGTGGAAACACTATTGTAAATAGTGTAAACACTATTGTGAATAGTGGAAATACTATTAGGGGATGATGCAGGCATGGTGATGCAGGCATGGTGATGCAGGCAACACTATTTGGAGGCTTTCCCTTTATGCCCTTGTGGTGTGCTCACCTCATGGGCATTTTGGGTATTTCAAGTGCCACCCTACCCCTTGGGTTTTCCTATAAATAGAGGTGGAGATGCACTCTCCACACTCATCCTTTGCTCTCATACACATGCTTTGCTTTGCAAGCTCTCTCTCTCCCTCCCACGAAAAGAGTTTTTCGTAGAGCCGAAAGGCTGTCTGGGTTCCGGCAGGAACTAGTTCTGGACGGCGAAGCCCTGCCGGATAGATGACACCGTATGTGTGCAACCCCGTAGAGAGTTCGTAGTTTCGATCTTTTGCCCGAGGGGCTGTTCGAGTGTCCTCCCGAAGGGCTGTCCGAGTCTCAGGTCGAGTTTCGAGAGTCCTCCCGAAGGGCCGTCCGAGTCTCCGTTCGAGTTTCGAGGGTCCTCCCGAAGGGCTGTCCGCGACATCGTCCGGGGGACTGTCCGACCGCCTCCCGAAGGGCTGTCCGACGAGGGAGTACATCCTCGCGGTTGGGAGGTTGTAAATCCTAGCTGCGGGGATCTTCACCAACGATCTCCATCGACTCTTCTTCCGCTGCGCTACGAGTCGGTACGGATCAGATCAAACCTTGTATGCATTCTCCATAGTGGTCCTGGGCGTGCTCGCTATACCAAAAATTTTTGTTTTCTGTCGCGTTCCCCTACATGGTTAAGCCGGGCCGTATGAGTCACCGGTCGCTTCGTCCCGCGGCTCTCGGGCACGTCCCTTACTCGCCTCACGCCAGGAGTATTGAAGAGATTCCTTGCCTCATAGCGCTCTGGTAGACGGGATTGACGCCTCCTCCGATGAACCGCCGCTGCTGATATCTGCTCTAGCCCAAGACGGAAAGCGTCTGCCTTGATGCGCTCCGCCTCTTCCTCCATTTGGATTTGTAGCACAACCATCCCTGCTGTTCCTCTACCATCCGGCCCTTGATCCTTGTGATCTCTAAATTTTGATCTGCTTGGTTATCGGGTGTGATCTCAGCGGCCATTAAATCCGCGAGCTCATCCATCAGCTCTAGAAGGGCTTGAGCCGCCGGCGGGTTATCACCCGAAGTGGCGGCTCCCGCGGCCGCACTACCTGTTCCTGGGGCTGGCCCCGCCATGAACATGGCAGCATGAACCGGAAGCTCAAGCTCATCCGACACAGAGCGATCCGGCTCACAGCAGGAGTTGTCGTAGCCCCCAAGGGCACCGTTGCGGAGCTGGTACACCGATTCTATTTCTCCACTTGAAGACTCGCCCTCTGAATAAACGAAAGTTTCCTGCGACTCGAAAGCTTCCAGATTTGTCGCTTGAGTAAAGCCTACGAAGACATGCTTCTGATCCGGATTAGCACGGGCAGGACGCATGTTACACGTAGGCTGTAGACACCGAGCTGGCTCGATGACGTTGGTGCTGACATCCGGCTCGGGTGTAGATCCATCAACCCTTCCGATGAAGACGTGGATCCCGCCGAACGGAACCCGAAATCCATACTCCACCGACTCAACATCAAGCCCCCAGCCGGCATCGTCGATGTAGAGTCGGCCGCGGCGACTCTTGTTGATCCTTCCGACCACGTATCCTTCGAGCCCCGGAAGAGAGCCCTTTGAGAACTCAACACCACCAAGCGTGAGCCCCACGGTGGGCGCCAACTGTCGTGGATTTATCACGGCAAATGTCTGGGTCAACAGACTTCAATTCGAGGCCATCGCTAACGTGGTAGACTCAAAGGGATTGTTAGGGATGAAGGACACAATTTACCCAGGTTCAGCCCCTCGTGGTGAGGTAACAGCCTACGTCCTGGTTGTGCTTGTTATTGCTTGTTGTATCGATTACAAGGGAGCTAAAGCTTTACCTAGTTCTCGATCACCCTGATCTCTAAACCGCCCCAGGTCTTGCCCTTATAAAGGGGGTCAAGACCACGGGTCATACAAGTTCATGACCGACTCTCATTACATGTCCGAGTCTGCCTCTATCTTCCCTGATCTATCCTGTCCGAGCCGTCCCCGGGCGGCTTATACGCCCAGGTCTTCTCCTCCGGGCCACCTCGCGGCCCATCCCTTGAGCCGCTATTCTTGTTGGGCCCTCCAGCCATGACGGCTCACCCTTGGGCTGGCCATGAGCCGTCCAGTTTAACCCGGAGCTTACTAGGGCGGGTCTCACTATGGGGTTATATCCCCAACAAATAATGATAGTACCACATACTTGTGACACTGCTGCTAAATGTCATATTGGTATAAATCGCATGAAGAAACTCCATGTTGATGGATCTTTGGACTCATTCGGTTTCCAATCGGTTGAGACATGCGGACCATGCCTTTTGGGCAAGATGGCTACAGACCCCATTTTTAGTATGATGGAGTGGGCTAGTAACTTACTGGAAATGATACATATTGATGTATATGGTCCAATGACTATTGTAGCGTGTGGTGGATATCGTAATTTTCTTACCTTCACTGATGATTTGAGTAGATATAGTGTATATTTACTTAATGAAACACAAGTTTGAAGCGTTTGAAAAGTTCAAGCAGAATTAGAGTGAAGTTTGAGATCATCGTGACGAGAAGATAAAATGTCTACGATGTGATCGTGGAGGTGAATATCTGAGTTACGAGTTTGGTATACAACTTAAGACAATGTGAAAGTTGTTTCACAACTCATGCCACCTGGAACACCATAGTGTGATGGTGTGTCCATACGTCGCAGTCGTGCTCTATTGGATATGTTGCGAATTATGTTGTCTCTTATCGTTTTGCCACTATCAATTGGGGTTATGCATTAGAGACAACCACATTCACTTTAAATAGGGCACCATCTAAATCCGTTGAGATGACACCATATGGTTTGGCACAAACCTAAGCTATCATTTCTTAGAGTTTGGAAATGCGACACTTATGTCTGATAAGCTCGAACCCAAAGCGGAAATATGCATCTTCATAAGATACCCTAAGAACAGTTGGGTATACCTTCTATCTCAGATCCAAGTACAAAGTGTTTATTGCTATTGCTAAAACTGGGTCCTTTCTCGAGAAAAAGTTTCTCTCGAAAGAATTGAGTGGGAGGAAGATAGAACTTGATGAGGTTGTTGAACCTTTGTTTCAACCAGAGAGTAGCGCAGTGTAGAAAGATGTTTCTGTGGAACCTACGTCAGTTGAAGAGGAAGTAAATGATGATGATCATGAAGCTTCGGATCAAGTTACTATTGAACCTCGTAGGTCGACAAGGACGCGTATTTCTCCTGAGTGGTACGACAACCCTGTCTTGGAGGTCATGTTGTTGGACAACGATGAACCTACGAGCTATGGAGAAGCAATGATAGGCCCGGATTGCAACAAATGGTTAGAGGCCACGAAATCTGAGAAAGGATCCATGTGTGAAAACCAAGTATAGACTTTGGTAGACTTGCTTGTTGGACGGCAGGTCGTCGAGTACAAATGGACCTTTAAGATGAAGACAGACGCTGATGGTAAATGTCACCATTTATAAAGCTTGACTTGTCGCAAAGAAGTTTCTGACAAGTTCAAGGAGTTGACTGCGATGAGACTTTGCCACTCGTAGTGGTGCTAAAGTCTGTTGGAATTATGTTAGCAGTTGCTGCATTTTTCAAATATGAAATCTGGCAGATGAATGTCAAAACATCATTTCCTTAACGGTTTACTTGAGGAAAGGTTGTATGTGATACAACCAGAAGGTTTTGTCAGTCCTAAGGATGCTAAAAGGTGTGCGAGCTCCAGCAATCCTTCTATGGGCTGGAGCAAGCATCTCGGAGTTGGAATATACGCTTTGATGAGGTGATCAAAGTTTTTAAGTCTATACAAAGTTTATGAGAAACTTGTATTTACAATAAAGTGAGTGGGAGCACTATAGAATTTTTTATAAGCATATGTGGTTGACATATTATTGATCGAAAATGATGTAGAATTTCTGGAAAGCATAAACGGTTGTTTGAAACTAGTTTTTCAAAGGAAGACCTGGATAAAGCTACCTAATTGTTGAGCATCAAGATCTGTAGAGATAGATCAAGATGCTTGATGAGACTTTCAATGAGTACATACCTTGACAAGATTTTGAAAGAGTTCAAAATGGATCAGTCAGAGAAAGAGTTCTTGCCTGATTGTAAGGTGTGAAGTTGAGTAAGACTCAAAGCTCGACCATGGCAAAAGAAAGAGAAAGGACAAAGGTCGTCCCCTATGCTTTAGCCATAGGCTCTATATAGTATGACATGATGTGTACCGCACCGGTGTGTGCCTTACCATGAGTCCGTCAAGGGGTACAAGAGTGATCCAGGAGTGGATCACTGGAGAGTGGTCAAGATTATCCTTAGTAACTAAAATACTAAGGAAATGTTTCTCGATTATGGAGGTGATAAAGAGTTCATCGTAAAGAGTTACGTCGATGCAAGCTTTAACACCAATCCGGATGACTCTTAGTAGCAATCCAGATACGTATAGTGGTGTAGCCATTTGGAATAGCTCCAAGTGGAGCGTGGTAGCAGTGTTTACAGAATGACATAGAGATTTGCACAGTACACACGGATCTGAATGTCTCAGACCCGTTGACTAAAACCTCTTTCACATGCAAAGCATGATCAAACCCCAGAACTCTTTGGGTGTGTGATTCATAACAAATCACATGGCGATGTGAGCTAGATTATTGACTTTAGTGCAAGTGGGAGACTGTTGGAAATATGCTCTAGGGGCAATAATAAATTACTTATTATCATATTTCCTTGTTCATGATAATCGTTTATTATCCATGCTAGAATTGTATTGATCGGAAACTCAGATACATGTTTGGATACATAGACAACACCATGTCCCTAGTATGCCTCTAATAGACTAGCTCGTTGATCAAAGATGGTTAAGGTTTCCTAGCCATGGACATGAGATGTCGTTTGATAACGGGATCACATCATTAGGAGAATGATGTGATGGACAAGACCCAAACTATAAACGTAGCATATGATCATGTCAGTTTATTCCTATAGTTTTCTGCATGTCAAGTATCTATTCCTATGACCATGAGATCATGCAAATCCCTCACATCGGAGGAGTGCCTTGTGTGTATCAAACATCACAACGTAATTGGGTGACTATAAAGGTGCTCTATAGGTATCTCCGAGGGTGTCTGTTGGGTTGGCATGGATCAAGACTGGGATTTGTTACTCCGTGTGACGAAGAGGTATCTCAGGGCCCACTCGGTAATACAACATCATAACAAGCCTTGCAAGCAATGTGACTAAAGTGTTAGCCCCGGGATCTTGTATTATAGAACGAGTAAAGAGACTTGCCGGTAGTGAGATTTAACTAGGTATAGAGATACCGACGATCGAACCTCAGGCAAGTAACATACCGAAGAACAAAGGGAACAACATACAGGATTAACTGAATCCTTGACATAGAGGTTCAACCGATAAAGATCTTCGTAGAATATGTAGGAACCAATATGGGCATCCAGGTCCCGCTATTGTTTATTGACCGTAGAGGTGTCTCGGTCATGTCTACATAGTTCTCGAACCCGCAGGGTTTGCACACTTAAGGTTCGGTGACATTTTGGTAGTATAGAGTTACGTATGGTGGTGACCGAAGGTTGTTCAGAGTCCCGGATGAGATCCCGGATGTCATAAGGTGCTCCGGAATGGTCCGGAGGTAAAGATTGATATATAGGAAGTCCTATTTTGGTCACCGTAAAAGTTTCGGGCTCATCGGTAGTGTACCGGGAGTGCCCGAGGGTGCCGGGGGACCATCGGGAGGGGTGTCTTGACCCAAAGGTCCTCATGGGATGTGGGAGGGGTCAAACCAGCCCCTGGTGGGCTGGTCTAAGCCCCCACTAAGTCCCATGCGGCTAGGGGTAGGAAAAACCCAAAAGGTGGAGAGGTGGAAAGAGTTTCCAAGTGGAAAGGAAGAATCCTACTCCTAATAGGATTGGAGTAGGACTCCTCACCTCCAATTTCGACAAAACCTTGAGAATTTGAGGCTGCCTCCTCCCCTCCCTCTCTCCTATATATACTAGAGGATTTATAGGGGAAAACTAACCCTAATTGCCACGTGCTGCCCTCTTCTTCCTCTAGATTTGTTTCTCCTCTAGATTAGTTCTGTGGTGCTTAGGCGAAGCCCTGCAGGATTAGTTCCACCACCATCTCCGCCACGCCGTCGTGCTGCCGAAGAAATCATCTACATCTCTGCTCCCTCTTGCTGGATCAAGAAAGCGGAGATCATCATCAAGTTGTACGTGTGCTGAACGCGGAGGTGCCGTCCGTTCGGCGCTAGATCGGAAGGACCGTGATCAAGATCGCAAGACGATTCGTGATTGGATGGCGGGACGGATCGTGACGAGATCATGGGACGGGTCGTGATTGGATTGCGAGACGGATCGTGATGGGATCGCAGGACGCTTGGCGATTTGGATCGCGGAGACGTTTGACTACATCAACCGTGTTTCTTAACGCTTCCTGCTTAGCAATCTGCAAGGGTATGTAGATCCACTCTCCCTCTCGTAGATGCTCATCACCGTGGATAGATCTTGCGTGTGCATAGGAAATTTTTAGTTGTTCGGGAACATTGCATGGGAAACAAAAAAATTCCTACGCACACGCAAGATCTATCCATGGTGACGAGCATCTACGAGAAGGAAAGTGGATCTACATACCCTTGTAGATCGCTAAGCGGGAAGCGTTAAGAAACAGGGTTGATGTAGTCGAACGTCTTCGCGATCCAAATCGCCGAGCGTCCCATGATCCCATCACGATCCATCTCGCGATTCAATCACGATCCGTCCCGCAATCCCATCACGATCCGTCCCGCGATGAAATCATGAATCATCTCGCAATCTTGATCACGGTCCTTCCGATCTAGCGCCGACCGGATGACACCTCCGCGTTCAGCACACGTACAGCTCGATGATGATCTACGCCTTCTTGATCCAGCAAGAGGGAGCAGAGAGGTAGATGAGTCCTCCGGCAGCGCAACGGCGTGGCGGAGATGGTGGTGGAACTAATCCTACAGGGCTTCACCTAAGCATTGCAGAATAGATCTAGAGGAGAAACAGATCTAGAGGAAGAAGAGGGCAGCACGTGGCAATTAGGGTTCGCTCTTCCCTCTAAATCCTCTAGTATATATAGGAGGGAGGGAGGGGAGGAGGCAGCCTCAAACCCTCAAGGTTTGGTCGAAATTGGAGGTGGAGGAGTCCTACTCCAATCCTATTAGGAGTAGGATTCCTCCTTTCCACTTGGAAACTCTTTCCACCTCTCCACCTTTGGATTTTTTTTTCCTTCTCAAACCTCATCCAGCCACATGGGCCCTTAGAGGAGGCTTCAGCCAGCCCACCAAGGGCTGGTTGACCTCCTCCCACAGCCCATGTAGCCTTTTGGGTTGAGACACCCCTCCCGATGGTCCCTCGGTACCCTCCCGACACTCCCGATACACTACCGATGAGCCCGAAACTTTTCCGGTGAGCAAAACAGGACTTCCTATATATCAATATTTACCTCCGGACCATTCCAGAGCTCCTCTGACGTACGTGATCTCATCAGGGACTCCGAACAACCTTATGTCACCACCATACATAACTCTATACTACCGAAACGTCACCGAACCTTAAGTGTGCAGACCCTGCGGGTTCGAGAACTATGTAGACATGACTGAGACACCTCTACGGTCAATAACAAATAGCAGGACCTGGATGCCCATATTGGTTCCTAAATATTCTACGAAGATCTTTATCGGTTGAACCTCTATGTCAAGGATTCAGTTAATCCCGTATGTTGTTCCCTTTGTTCTTCGATATGTTACTTGCCCGAGATTCGATCGTCGGCATCTCCATACCTAGTTCAACCTCGTTACCGGCAAGTCTCTTTACTTGTTTCGTAATACAAGATCCCGTGGCTAACACTTAGTCACATTGCTTGCAAGGCTTGTTGTGATGTTGTATTATCGAGTGGGCCCTGAGATACCTCTCCGTCACACGGAGTAACAAATCCCAGTCTTGATCCATGCCAACCCAACAGACACCCTCGGAGATACCTGTAGAGCACCTTTATAGTCACCCAGTTACGCTGCGACGTTTGATACACACAAGGTACTCCTCCGGTGTCAGTGAGTTGCATGATCTCATGGTTATAGGAACAGATACTTGACACGTAGAAAACAGTAGCAATAAACTGACACGATCATATGCTACGTTTGTAGTTTGGGTCTTGTACATCACATCATTCTCCTAATGATGTGATCCCATTATCAAATGACATCTCATGTCCATGACTAGGAAACCATAGCCATCTTTGATCAACGAGCTAGTCTATTAGAGGCATAATAGGGACATGGTGTTGTCTATGTATCCACACATGTATCTGAGTTTCCGATCAATACAATTATAGCATGGATAATAAACGATTATCATGAACAAGGAAATATGATAATAACCAATTTATTATTGCCTCTAGGGCATATTTCCAACACCCCCTAGTCCAGGACACCATCAATGTCCGCCCTAGACTCGCAACTATGTATGTAGCATTTTGTGTCTCAGTTTTAAGCTCGCCCTCGACTCGCACTGGGTCAATATTATGTTTTGCATCTCAATTGCAAGTCCACACTCGACTCGCAACTGGGCCAATAGTTTTTATGTTGTCCCACTTGTAAGTCCACCCTTGACTCGCAACTAGGTTCGTAGTTATTTTTCCCTAGTTGCAAGTCCACCCTCGAATTCACTACTGGGCCCATACTTTTTTTCTCAATTGCGAGTGCATCGTCGACTAATTTGCAATTCAGGGATGGTAGTTTAGTTGTTTTATGTCCTAGTTGCAAGCCCATCATAGTCATGAAGTTGCCCTCATAGTTGTGTTTTTCGTACCAGATGCTTGTCCACACACCCGACATTGAAATCGTCCTTCTGGTGTTGTGTCCCACTTGCAATCCCATCCTCGACTCACAACTATCCCAAAGGTGTTTTCGTCCTAGTTGCAAGACTAGCCTTGACCCGCAATTGGGCCACATAGTTGTTCTTGTCTCAGTTGCAAGTCCACCCTCGACTCGGAACTGGGCATGTAGTTGAGTTTCATTAGCTGCAAGCTCATCCTTGACTCGAAACTTGGCTCATAGGTGTTTTCGTCCTAGTTGCAAGTCCACCCTTGACCCCGCAACAGTGCACATAGTTGTTTGTTGTAGTTTTTCGTGCAAGTTGCAAGACAATGCTAGTCTATCTCAACTGGGCCTTTGTAGTTTTTTCTTCCCAATTTCGAGCCCACCATCATCCGATTCAAATTATTGTCAACTGCAGCTAGGGCATGTAGTTGTTTCCATCCCAGTTGCAAGCCTACCCTTGGCTTGCAATTGGGCCCTTTTTCCTTGATTTTTATGTCAGTTGCATGTCCACCCTCGACTCACAACTAGGCCAATTATTTGTTGTTGTTATATAAGGTGCATGTCCCCACTCGACCCGCAAACTGTCATGCAGTTGTTTTCGTCTCAATAGCTAGCCACCACTCGACTCGCGACCTGTTGAGGATTCCAGGTCACAAATTTCGTTTGCTGACTAATTGGGAACACAAATTCAAGGTTTCAGCGCTGATGTTGCAGTTAGATGGGGGCACGAAGCCCACTAAAACATGGTATGTGATAGAGTAATTATTTCTGAGCGGTTTTTCCAGCATGGGTTTCGTCAGTTTCCTCATTTTGATATTTTGGTATTTTCCTTTCTTTTTCACCTTTTTCGATTGTATGAACCTTTTCCAAATTCACATTTTCAAATTCATGAACTTATTCAAAATTTCTTGAACCCTTTTTCTTATTTTGAACCTTTTCCCCCCAAAAATGAACTTTTTAAAAAATTGTGAACATTTTCATTTTCATGTTTTTTCTCAAACTACGTGATTTGCCAAGTCGTGAACCTTTTTAAGTTTGTTAATTTTTTTTGAATTTTGACAAACATTTTTTTGTGAACTTCTTTTTCAAATATGTGATTTTTTGTCAAATTGCAAACCTTTTCTAGTCATGAACTTTTTGAAATTCATTTTATTTTTATTTTATTGAACCCTTTTCGAATATATAGTTTTTCCAAGTCAACATTTGGTGGTCAACAGTCAATGCTATTTAAATTCACCAACTTTTTTTGTAGATGCTCACAAGGGGGAAAAAAGAGTTAGGAAGCAACCTGTAGAGACCTAGTGATGCATCTGTAGCAGCCTAAAACGCCCTGTAGCTACATACCAATCTGTAGCAACTCAAAACGCCTAGCAAAAATCTGTAGCGACGTGTAGCAAAAAGTATGTAGCGACTTAGCTGCCAATGGGCCACGGGCCGCTACCCAAGGGCATGAGCGTCAAACAAACAATCTGAGACAAACAAACAAAAGAGGACCACAAATAATATCGTTGTTATACTTAGATGTGAGATATTATATCTCATCTAGATATGATATAGTCAAACCCAATAAAAAACCCAATAATAAATGGCATAGTATTGAAAGGTTATCGAAAAAATCTTATGTTTATCTAATAGGAAGGCGATCTCACATGAGGTATGATTTCCGAATTCTTAACTACATATCATTTACTTGAATTAAAGCAGCATCTATCAAAGCAAACACAAAACAAGATCTCACATTTTAATGGGATTTGATCTTTTAATGGGAGGAAGATAATTCAATGGGAAAGGGTGGTGCAAGGTGAGACAAAAAAAACAAAAAAAAAGGCAAACAAAAATAAACCGTGGAGGGAAGGCTATCAACTCCTCTTTAGGAGTAGACATAAAAATTGATTTAAATCTGCACCCGCAAAATCAGTCACATATACTCACTAAATTATGGTACTTGCACCGTAACTCTTGGTAAATACTGTATATACATGAATAAAGAACAAACTAAAGAAACAACCATGAAACCACGAATCACCCTACGCCTCCTCCCGAGCTCTAATGGCAGCCGTGGCACGGCATGGCATGCCCGGAGCTTAATGCCCGTCGCCAGGGCTGGGCCCAGAGTTCTTGATCCCGCGGAGCATGCCGACGTCGAACATGAACCTGCGCTCGACGGCCCTCACCATCGTCTGGATAGCATCGCCCGCCGGCGATTCCACCGTCGCCGCACGCGCAGTGCCGCCTTCCTCCGGCATCGCGATCGGCCTGGCGCCACTCACGGCTGCCGCCGTCGCAAGAACCAGGCACGCCACCATGAGAAAAGCGCCTGCCCGGGCCGCCATGTTTTTCTTTCTCCTTTTCTGAGTCGGAAGCAGGTAAAGAAGAATGATACGCTGCAGCTGCACACGTACGTGTGGTGTATGTGCGAGCAGTAGAGTATGTATTCCGATGCTTTGTTTGCCGTTGGGTTGTGGCCCGGGCTCGTTATATAGGGACTGAGGTTGATGGGCTAGCTCTTCGGCTTTGACCGTCGGAAACTTGGAATGGTCGGAGGCGTTGGAAAATCGGCACCGGCAGCGGCTGCCGGACGTGCGTGCGTGGAGGCGGAAGCGTCGTGGAAGCGACGCCGACCCGGGCCGGGCGGACACGCAGCCGGGCGTGGCCCGTACGAGGAGGATCTAGCTAGCTAGGTCGCCATGCGTGCGCCTGGAATTCTAGCGTGGAAGTTACAACCGCGAGAATTTCGTGCGCCCGGGAAGTGGGACTTTGAATACCCGGACGCCGACGTGACGCCTGACAGGCAGGGCAGCGGTGGACCGTTCTCGGCGGCATTAGCTCAGTAAGTCTAAACTGAAGAAATTACGTGCACAAACCAAGATTCCGTGGTTCCACAGTCGAAAAGCATGGGCTCGATCGGACGGATAGATGCGGACAGTTCGTGATACGTGCGTACTCTGCAGGTGCCGAAAGTGACCAAGAAGTCAGCGGCAGGATCGGTCGGTCGACGAGGATCCGGGCTAGCTCCGGGGAGAAGCTACACCTACACGTGCTGACACGCAGCCGGGGCCGGCCGGGACGATGCTGACGTGCGCGGGTCGGCGTGTGTGTGGTTCAACTGCGACTGGCCGAGCATTCTCTCCGGTCCGTTTTATACTGCTCGGGGCACTGCAACATGCATGATTCCGCTTGACATTCCGCACAAAGTCGTATCCACCTGGTCGACCGGCGGGTCTCTGGCTTGTTAAACACGTTCCGGCACGTGCGAGTCAAATTAAACCACGACCGAGCGTGTGACGTATCATGATGTACGGGCTGCGGCGACGTAGAAAATACTACGTATACTTTCTTTTTCCTTGTTCCAGGTACAAGTACGCAACTCTCTCTCTCTCTCTCTCTCTCTCTCTCTCTGAAATCCAGTCTCTGTATACGTCCTTTCCACGGGTGATATTATCTGCACGACGCTCACCACTGAGTAGTCGATCGAGTGGCTTAATATGTACGTAGATGCATGAACCGGAACAGCAATGGGCATGTCTTCTGGTTAGTGGCCCAGCGTAAGCACTTTTCCTGCAGCGATGGAACATAAGAGGCTGTCAGCAAAAGGATGCACCCGCCGTTGAACCCGGAGGAACTTCCGCTCGAAATTAGAGACGCACAGCATAGAGATCAAACGATGTGCGCACGGAGAGAGGTTCCCCGTGCATGCATGTCTCCCTCCTCCAAAAGTGAAAAGACGGGAAAAAAAGATGACCGAATGGACGCTGGAGAAGTTCCCGTGCTCATGCGTGCAGTAGATTTCTCCGGCCGGAGGGCGGTTGGTACCGCTCGACACGCTACGTGTTAGGTCGCCGGCGTCTCGCGGAGCCGCGCACCGTGCTAGCTACCAAGCGTCGCTATCGATCCAAGGTAAGAGCCAGAGACTCGGATGACGCATCTTCATACCGGACTCTCAAACCATTTGCAACTGTGAATCGCTACGGTTCAGATGTTTTTATAACCATTCAACATGGGTTTGAATCAGTTCACCGACTGGTCCTGACGTGGGTTTTCATGTAAACTTGAAACAAACTTGAAAGGTTTTGCGAGTCCAGGCATCAGTCACGGTAGCACTCTGACACCTCTAGCCCATCCAATACCCCACAAAAAATCCCTCTCGAACCCTGCCTTGATCCTCTCGTTTTTCTTCTGCATCTATTTTTTCTTTTATCTTCGCCACAGCTCCATAACCCCGGCCATCCTGACACACCCTTGCCGAAACACAACAATTCTGTCACCTTCATCGCCACTGTTCCACGCCGCTTGTCCTTCGCCATTGTTTCACACTTCTTCTCCGTTCGTTGCACAGGTACTCATCACGATGGTGTTCGGTGACCAGCGAGATATTAGAGACCTCTTGTACAACACCTTTAGTGTCATGTGATGCTATAGTGCCCACACACACTACCTTATGGGCCACGGCTAATGGCTCGTTTCGCCCACTGGCTTTGCTCGCTCATAGATTACGTACATTTTTACACACATTTTATGTGCTGGTTCAGAGGATAAAACCGGCTTCTTTCTTTTTAAAAATTGCTAAATTGGAGAAATGAGAAAATACGACAAAATGTTCACAAACTCGGAAGAAGTTCTTGAATTTTTAAAAAATCATGAATTCAAAACAATCATGAATTCAAAAAGTTCATGAATTCAAACAAATTGTTCACGGGATTTTGAAAAGTTCATTGATTTGAAAAAAAACAAGCATTTGATTTTTTGGGGGGCATATGAAAAAATTCACGCATTTGAAAAAATTCACATCTTTTTGTTGGAAATATACCCTAGAGGCAATAATAAAGTTATTATTATTATCATATTTTCTTGTTTTTGATAAGTGTTTATTCTTCATGCTATGATTGTATTAACCGGAAACTCAAGTGCATGTGTGGATACATAAACGAACATTGTGTTCCTAGTGTCGGTGCCAAAACCGGCGGATCTCGGATAGGGGGTCCCAAGCTGTGAGACTAGAATCGATGGTAACAGGAGACGAAGGGGACAAGGTTTTACACAGGTTTGGGCCCTCCTATAGAGGTAATACCCTACGTCCTGCTTGATTGTATTGATGATGTATAGGTTACAGAGTCGATCTACCTCGAGATCAAAGAGCTAAACCCTAGATGAGATGTCCTATCTACAACCTAAAACCCTCCGACTTATATAGACACCGGGGTACCTAGGGTTTACACATGGTCGGTTAAGAGATAAACATGTCTATTTTCTACATTAAACATGGAGGACAAGCCACGATTCCCTAAGCTTCCTTCCTGGAGACAAGGCATTCGATCGATCCAATGTTCGGCAAGCGGCCCATACAGTCCGGCCCATAAAAAACAGGTCGGCCTCCCGAGGACCCCTTAGTCCAGGACTCCCTCAGTAGCCCCCGAACTTGCCTCCAACGCAAAGGGTGTTAGCTTCAGTCGCTTCATGTAATTAGAGTTTTCGGCTTGCGAGGTGAGTTCTTCCCACCGAATTTAGTTCGACCTCCGATGACTTGTAGTTTTCCGAATAGTGGCATGTCCGGACACCGTGAATAGGCAGGCCCTGAAGGCCAAATGTCAAGGGGTTAAATAACGTCCTCTGACGACCCTTCTAACGAAAGGTCACGGCCCACCACGACCGCTAGGCCAGTTGCAAAAACTCAATTCGCGGTTCGAGGCTGTTTTAATCAACACGATCTATCAATGCACAGATCGTACCCCGTTTTATACGGGGTATGTTTAATCATGTGCACGCAATGGCACACACGTCTCGGGAAGCAGAGGGATTCACGGCGCAACAGAGGGAGGCCAAATAGTGATAAGCCTCATAAAAGGGAAAGAAAACCCCAGGGCCTAACCACACCTCTCATTCGCCTCCTCTGCTTCCCCATTCCTCTGAGTCTCTGAAGCGCAGATCTAGATCTTCCACTCCCCCCCCCCTTCGAGCTCATCCATGGCGGGCTCCAATGGCAAGTGGGAGGCTTCCTCGGTCATCGACCGGGACATCCAGGACCTCAAGAAGGTCGGCTACCTCCCCGCAAACATCCCTCACCACGCGCTGGAGAAGGGCCAAGTGATCCCCACTCCCAAGCCCGATGAAAGGGTGGTCTTCATCCCCCACTTCATCCGGGGACTGAGCTTCCCGCTCCTCCCCTTCCTCAAGGGGCTTACGTTTTTCTATGGTCTCGACTTCCACGACCTCACGCCAAACCCTTTTATGCACATATCAGCCTTCATCCTCGTCTGCGAGGCCTTTCTGTGGGTCGAGCCACACTTCGGGCTTTGGCTCAAAGTGTTCAACGTCAAGCCGAAGTGCGTTGGAGGCAAGCACACATACTACAGCAAGGCTCTCATCAGCAAGCTCACTCGCATCGTATGGCCGTCGGGTACATTCATCGACACCATCAAGGTGTGGTAGAAGGAGTGGTTTTATATCACTGAGCCAAGGGAAGAAGGTCAGATTGCGCCCGTCGGATTTAGATCCGGTCCCCCCACCAGATTAGCTTCATGGCTCCGCAAGGGCCTCAGATGGGGACCGAGCAAGGAAGTGAGCGACCTGTAGAAGTGCATCGGCTCCATGATCTATAACGACATCGCGCTGACCAATGTGGTCCACGTTATGCTCCGGCGGCGCATCCTCCCCTGCCAGCGCCGGGATACTCCCTTGTGGGCTCGTCGGCTTGACGACGCGCCCATGATTCTACACCTCTTCCGCACTACTCGAGAGAAGTTGTGGAAGACACTTTTCAAGCCGCAAGAGGATTGGCCAGCCGAGGACGAAGATCGGGGTCTGCACGCTGCCAAGCCCGCTTCCAAGGTACGGTATAATTTTGCCTGATTGGCCCTGTCCTTCATAGAGAAGATCCATAACACCTTTTTCGATCACTCTTTGCAGAAATGGCTGAGCAAAGCCACGGGCATAGACTGCCCGGCGCCTCAGCCTGAAGACCCCAGGTCCGGGCTGTTAGCGGAGATGCTCGTCGAGGCACCTTACGAGGCGCCCACGAAAAAATAGAAGAATAAAAAACCAGGCCAAGAAGGCCCGCGCGTCAGGGACTAGCCAGAGGTTGTGTCCGAAGAAAACCATGCCTCCTCGAATCAAGAGGAGCATGAGGACAAGGACGAAGATGAGGGGAGGGCGATTCCCCCTCGCAAGAAAGAGATTGGCGTCATCGGACGCCGCGGAGGCAGTACCCCCTCCTGCCCCGAAGAGAGCGCGTCCGTCATAGGTAATCCTGCCCGACAACAGTTCGGACTCGGATACCGAGTCCGATGACTTGGAGAGGGTTCCACGAAGGAGCCTAAGGGTCAAGCCCCCTGCTCGAAGGTGAAAATCCGAGGACTCCTTTATTTGTCATTGATGAGTTTATGGTTTAATAATGTCTGGGCATTTATTGACCTTGCAGCCCCCCGTGCATGCTCCCACCGACCAAGTTTCGGACGGGGAGAACCCGCCCGCCGAACCAGCGGAGAGCGGTAATGCGTCGCATCCCACCCCTCCGGGCGTCGCGAAGGACTCCGTGAAGGTGTCGTCCCAGCATACTACTATGGAGCTAGGCACCGGCGGGGGGGTGGGGGGATACGACATCATGGCCGAGGCTAATGCCTCGTCACCGAAGACCGGGGGAGGTTCCCCACCCGGATATTGAGGAGGCCGGATGAGCGGCCGCTCAGTCCCCTCTGAGGGCATCTTCTGAGCGCACCACGCCTCCGGAGGCAATGGTTCAAACCCCGGTTGGTGATCGGGTTATTCGATCACCACCGGCACCACCGACCAATGGGTGGTCGGTCATGGAGGAGGCTTTATCGAGCGCCTCCATCACCGAGGAGCACCGCACCCTTATGGGTGCGGTATTGTAGAGCATTCAGTCCGTCAACAACAGACTGAAGGAGGCCTTCAAGGTTCTCCTGACGGGTTTTCAAGTAAGCCACGCGACACTCTCATCTGCAAAAATGTTTATTTGTTTTTATGATTATATACATGGCATCCCTCGAGCCCTAGGTGAGTTTGAAGAAAAAACTTACCTAGGGGTCAATCATTGATCCGTTTCCGAACTACATACAAAAATGTATGTTCAGAATGATCAAATAACCCCTAAGAGGACCGGACATGTGGTCGGATTGACGAAAATTCAGAAGTATTGAACCCATGTAACCTGACAAGGATTTGTGTATTACAGGCTTCGTCATCGGCAACGGATGTGAATGGCGCCGAGATGGACAAGCTGAATCGGAAGCTCAAAAGCTCCGAAGATGAGCTTGATGCCCTCAACAAAAGATTTGACGAGGCACAAGGTAAGTCTGAATCAACATCCGGACACCTTTGTCGGAATACTGTCAATGCATTTTTTCATAGTGTTAATGATCAAATAGCCTCGGTGAAGGAGGTAGAAAAGCTCAAGGCCGAACTACAGCAGGCCAAGGATGAGGCGGCGGTTGAGAGGGCGGCGGCCGGATGAGCGGCCACCGTGCTTTCGGCTTTGAGAGCCACCAGCGACAAACATGAGGCGCGGGTGCAGGAGATCCAGCAGGAGCTCAAGGAAGCCATCCACAAGTGCGAGGTCCTTGAGCAAAAAGGCAAGGAGCACACGACTGAACTATCCACCCTAAAATCCGATCTCCAAAAGGAGCGGGTGGATAGACGGTTCTTTGAGGAGCAGGTCTGCCAAGCGAAGGACATAACGGATGGTAAGCAGTACTTATTGTAGTGTGTCTTCGGGGATAGCAAGTTCAAGCTGCTTACCCGGGTGTGGCGTTCCTCAAGCGCCTGCTCCGACCTTCAGAACAGCGTGGCGGACGCGAAGCAGCTCTATGCTTCGCGAGAAGAAGGAGATGAAGCGCGCCTATTCTGGGCATAGTTTGAAGCCCCCGAGCGCTCTCCTCTTCTCGTCGAGCAGCTGATGGATCTACACCGGATGGCGGAGCCGGCCATGAAGGACCTCATCATCCGGTTATGGCCCAACGAGCCATTGCCCGGCAGCTACTTTGGCTTGGTGCAGAAGCTGATCGACGCTGCGCCCCACCTCGACACTATAAAGCGCTCCTCCTGCATCGAGGGAGCTCGGATGGCCCTTGCAAAGGCCAACGTGCATTGGCCAGGGCTGGATCCAATGAAGATTGCTACCGCCCGCCACCTCCTAGGAAGGAACATAGGCGCCCCAAGCTATACTTCGCGTGAAGTAATGGAAGGTGCTCGGGTAATAGTGTCGCAATGTTCAAATGATAACATGCATGAATAAGTTGTAATGTGTCCGAAGACATTTTTAAAGCTTTAATGTTATAATTTATCATGCTTTCAATGTTTTGCATTCCTTTATAACTCCTGTGTGGCCGTTTGAAACTGAAAGATGCGAGTAGTCGACTTCAACCCCCATGTAGATACTACATGGGGTGTCTCTGCCAATGCACTGTATCCCTTAGCCAAGTTATCGGAACCCAAAGGCGGTAGAGTGCGGCAGACCAGGCAATCAGACCATAGTGCTTTATATCTTTCACTTAGCCATAGGGCCACGAAAAGGATTTCGGGGGGGGCTGATGACTAGCCCCCGGAGTGTTGTGATGTTCGGATGAACCGCGGCTAAGGCCGACATCACATGGTTTGTATGGAGAGAAAACCCCTCGCATAACACGGAATATCCTCTGACAAGGATTTAAGTATAACGCTTTAAGCTTGGATTCACGGACCGGCTCTCGCATACTATGATAGTCGGTTTTCGGCTTTCTCCCCTGAGGTGCTTGACCAGACTATCCGGAAACACAATCACAGGGGTTCTCCCTTTGCCCTTTTAGCCGAACGAGCGGAACGTAAAGGGGCAAGCACAGGAGCCGGGCAATCCAACTATTGACCCAAGACATAGTTCGGAGTCGATGCATATAAAGTGAATTCCAAGATGCTGAATGCATAATAAGTTGTACATAAGGCGATTTGGTTTTAAACTCGAACCCCCGGTCTATTACCCGATTGCGTTGTAACATATCGAACTGTTTCACGAGAAGAGGGAGAAAAGGAAAATATGTGCCAAAAAGGACAACAAGACAAACATGTATAATGATGCTATATTTTTTCTGAACAACTCTTATTACTCGGAGTGCCGAAGCAACTGCTTACAGGTATGTGAAAAAAAGAAAGGAAGAAATTCTACAGGAGTGGCTGTACCAGGGGTCTTCGGTTGGGGACCTTAAGTCCTTGATGTGCCCAGCCGCTTGTGTACTCCTACGTCTTGGTGCACCTCAATGGGTGGTACTGTTCGGCGATCAGATCTTACAAACAAGGTCTTGAGAAGTCGCCGAAGTGTCGATGAGCTTTATGCCTTGTGCAGGTCCTTTGATAGTCCCTACAATGTGTCCGAAGATGACGTAATGGTAATAGTTCGGTCCAGCCGAACACTTACCCTTTTTTTTTCCCACCGCCACCCATGGAATTTTGAGCGCGAAGTTGTGCCTCCTTAGCACGTACGTTGCTTGTCCTAAGGTTATGCGATAGGGGCAAATCCCTATTTAAGGGGAGGGGAAAGTTCTGAGAGTTCGGTCTAAAACCGTGCTCGCTTCCCATCTTGCCTTCCTTTACGGCAGATTACGGAGTTTGCCGATCATCGTTGTAATTAAATTCGCCTGTCAGTGCCAGCGCATGTTCCTCAGTTCGGAGAGAGCGCTCTATGTTGCTGTTAACAGTGATGACCCCCTTGGGGTCGGGCATCTTGAGCTTGAGGTACGCATAATGCGGAATGACATTGAAGCGGGCGAATGTTGTCCGGCCGAGCAGGGCATGATAGCCTTTGCGGAAGGGCACAATGTAGAAGATCAAGTCTTCGCTTCGAAAGTTATCCGGCGGGCTGAATACTACTTCCAGGCTGACGGAGCCTGTGCACCGAGCCTCGACGCATGGAATCACTCCTTTGAAGGTAGTGTTGCTAGGTTTGATCCTTGACAGATTCATTCCCATCTTTTTCACCGTGTTTGAGTAAATTAGGTTAAGGCTACTTCCTCCATCCATTAGGACTTTTGTGAGGTGATACCCATCTATGATGGGGTCTAGGACGAGTGCGGCCGAACCCCCATGACGGATACTGGTCGGGTGATCACGTCGATCAAAGGTGATCGGATATGCCGACCAGGGGTTATACTTCAAAGCTACAGGCTCTACAGCGTAGACGTCACGAAGGGCGTGCTTCCTCTCCTTCTTGGGTATATGGGTGGCGTATTTTACTGTTTTGACCTTTGGAGGGAATTTCTTTTGTACGCCACCAATCGGACCCCGAGGCTCATCCTCGTCCTCGCTGTGAGGGCTCTTGCCTTGGTCCTCGTGCAGGAGCTTGCCGACTTGTTTAAACACCCAACATTTACGGTGTGTGTGGTTGGCATGCTTCTCTTGGGTCCCGTGGATTTGGGAAGGCCTTTCCATGATCTTCTCCAGGGGGGTTGGTCCATCGCGATTGCCTTTAGGAGGCTTCTTCCGCTGCCCAGGTCGGGAATTGCGGAAGCCGGCGTTAACATCTGTATCATCGACATCACTATTATTGTGCCGACGCTTGTTCTTGTTGCGCTTGGGTTTCCTGTTTCCATCCCAAACTTTAGAGGTTCCGGGGTCTTCTGAGTTGTGGTTGTGTCTTGCTAGCCAATTATCGTCGCTCGTGCAAAAGCGAGTCATGAGGGATGTAAGGACGGACATAGTCTGAGGTTTATCCTGGCTGAGCTGGCGAGCCAGCCATTCATCCCGAATATTATGCTGGAAAGAGGCTATTGCCTCAGCGTCCAGGCAGTTGACAATCTAGTTCTTCTTGGTCAAGAATCGATTCTAGAATTGCCGCGCAGACTCTCCGGACTTCTAAACGACGTTGCTTAGGTAGGAGGAATCCGGCTGCCGAACATAGGTGCCCTAGAAGTTAGATCGGAATGCATCTTCCAGGTCTTCCCAACATCTAATGGAGTTTTGGGGGAGGCTATTTAACCAGTGTCGAGCTGGCCCCTTGAGTTTTAAGGGGAGATATTTTATGGCATGGATATCATCTTCTCGTGCCATGTAGATATGGAGGAGGAAGTCCTCAATCCATACGGTTGGTCCAGTTGTCCCATCGCACTATTCTATGTTCACGGGTTTAAACCCCTCTGGGAACTGATGCTGCATCACGTCATCCGTGAAGCACAGAGGGTGAGTGGCACCTTGACCCCGAGCTATGTCGCACCTGTACTCAGTGTCTATCCTAGCTTGATTACGTTCTCGGCCCCTATTATTGTTTCGGTCTAGCCATGGTCTATACCCTTCCCATCTATCGGGTGAGTAGCCTATGGATCCGTAGATGGATCTTGTGCGACCTGCTCTATAGTCTAGGTTGTCTCGCAGGTCGAACCTGTCACTGGGCTCTAGTGGCTCCTTTCCCCGTCTTCGGGTCATAGCTGGTCTATAACCGGTGTCGTCAGCCGTCCTGTCACGCCCGTGAGGAGGGCGATCCGTCTTGTCGTATGGGGTATGTTTGGGAGACAGGGTAATAGTGAGATCGTCGTCGAATTGTGGCAGCAGCCTTCTGCGTGGATAACTCTTAGGTTGATCCGACAGAATGGTACCATATCCCTCCTCACTGAGAGGATTCTTGTCCATCGATCGTTGAGGTCATCTTGTTCAGCTTTAAGTTGTCGTTCCTTCGCTTTTAGGCTATGGGCCGTTGTTATGAGCTATTGTCTCAATAGTTCCTAATCATCCAGGTTATCAGGAATGTATAGGTCACCGGCTTTTGGGATGTCATACTTCTCGACGGGATGGAGGTAGTTGTCATCCTCGGAATTGTTGAAGTCGTCGGGGTTGCTCTAGTCTTTAGGCTTCAGGCTTTTCTTGTCCCTCTAATGGGTGTTCGGGGATATCAGGATCGTCACGGTCTTCGGGGTTATCTTCGTCCTCAGTGCCGATAATAGCTTTCCTTCCCTTTTTGCCTTTTGACCACTTATGCGATTTCCGGCGCCTCGACGGTGCATCGCCCGACTTGTCGCCATCTTTATTAGGTGTTTTGTCGCCATTAGCGGCAGGGGTCTCTACCATGGAGACATCATATGTGGAGGTGGCAGCCCATCGCTTGGTGACCGGGGTGGGGGCGCAATCCTCTTCATCCATGTATTCTGCCTTGTCAGAGGCATAGTCCAACATGTCGGTTAAGTCTTTGACTGTGGCTATCAAGTGGGTGGTGGGTGGGTCGAAAAATTCGTCCTGGCCCACTTTATGGCCGATCTGAGCACAGATAGGGGTAGGATCGTTGGTAATTTTCATCAACAAGATCCGATCTAGGGCCTCGTTCAATGTCGAGAGCCTGATTGGGGTCAAACTGCGCGGAGCTGTCAAACTTGATCCCTGATGTGTCCTGATGAGTGGAGTGTTCGGCAGGAACAAGTATCCGGTTGTCGTGGGAACGAGCCTGATAGTAGATGGTAGGGGTACGAAGGGAGAGGACAGAGTCCTAGCTACGGCAAGGGTGTACACACATGTATATGAGTTCAGGCCCCTCTCGTGGAGGTAACAGCCCTACGTCTCAATGCTCGGGAGCTTTATGTCGAGTGGAGTATAAATATTACAATAGTTGCGAACCCTTGTGCCGGAGGGGAGGGGCGGCTTATATAGAGTTTGCTACCCCTCATAATGGCCCCGCCTCAAAGGGTCTGGTCATGGGGTTTAAAGTCTGTCGTTACAGGTAACGTACGTAATAAAAGTTATTAATGACCATTGAACCAGTGTCTGCCCATTGGGCTCTTGATGATGGCTCCTGGTCTTCTGGAGTCGAGTGAAAGCGAGGACTCCCGAGTGACACGCGACTGCCGAGTGAGAGCGGGAGTCTCTGAGTGGATTACTGTCGAGTGTCTTTGAACATCTCCAGGAATCCACTCGGAAGTTCATGCTTGATCTTCAAGTCCTCCCATGTGGTGTCCTTAGGTAGGGTATGTGGGCCGTGCCTAGGACCCTACCCTAGGTACGTACCCTCGTCATTAGCCCCCGAATGGATTAGGGTTTGAGTGATGGAAGGAGGTATCTACATAGACCTTGAGTTATTGCATCAGATCCTCCGAATGATATTTGGGATTTCCATGAAACTTGTGTCGATTGAACTCTGAGCATTAGCATTCATTCAGGATCAACACGCAAAATCTTTCAAATGATATTCGGGGCTTCAACGAAACTTGTGTCGATTGAGTTCCTCTCCGCTCGCCCGGATCCATTCAGTCTTAAAGGTGTCCGAGTGGATGTTCAGCATTTATTTTGGTCCGAGTGAGCTGGTAGTATCTTGGGAGGCGACGGGTCGGTCTGACAAACCCGGATCTTCCGGGATACGAAAATTTGGGAAGCACGCGCGCTCGTGCAAAGATTACGCCACGATCGGGGCAAGTGGGGGCGCGATGCCTTGATTTTCGTGTCGGTCGTATCGCCACGTACCGAGCGCTGTCAGCAGTTGGCGTGCGCAGTAACCTCGTGGGTCCACTGGTCAGTGAGACACTCGGCGGCGTATAAAGTTGTCTCCGCTGCGGTTTGCACAGTACCTCGGCCAGTTCTCTCTCTTTTCCTCTGCTTCCTCTGCTCCCAGTGCCCAACTCCGATCTCCCTCGATGAGAGCCGCCACGACGAAGATGAAAAATCCGACGAAGAAGTTGGAGCGAGAGAAGAAGGGGTCGGCAAAGCTCAAGGGCAAGAAGCCCTCGATCGCCGATTCACCGTGCCTGTGGGATGGATGCAGGCGGATTTTCTCCCCTCTGTCGTCACCCGTGAAGACATGGAGGGCCTCGTCTCCGACGGGCTCGTGGCGGACGGCGCCTGGAGGCTGCCAGGGCAAGAGCGCGAGCCGGAGCCGCGCGACGGGGAGCGAGTCCTTCTCTCCCACGTCGAGCAAGGTTTTTCTCTGCCGCCTCACCCGTTCTTTAGGGGCTTTCTGAATTTTTTCGGTGCCCAACTACACCACCTTTCGCCCAACACCATCGCCTATCTGTTTGCATTCATTACTCTATGTGAATGTTTCCTGGGCTGCTCTCCCCATTGGGGATTGTTCAAACACCTCTTTGTTTGAAATATGCCCTAGAGGCAATAATAAATTGGTTATTATCATATTTCCTTGTTCATGATAATCGTTTATTATCCATGCTATAATTGTGTTGATCGGAAACTCAGATACATGTGTGGATACATAGACAACACCATGTCCCTAGTATGCCTCTAATAGACTAGCTCGTTGATCAAAGATGGTTGTGGTTTCTTAGTCATGGACATGAGATTTCATTTGGTAACGGGATCACATCATTAGGAGAATGATGTGATGGACAAGACCCAAACTACAAACGTAGCATATGATCGTGTCAGATTATTGCTACTGTTCTGCATGTCAAGTATATGTTCCTATGACCATGAGATCATGCAACTCACTATCACCGGAGGACTGCCTTGTGTGTATCAAACATCGCAACGTAACTGGGTGACTATAAAGGTACTCTATAGGTATCTCCGAGGGTGTCTGTTGGGTTGGCAAGGATCAAGACTGGGATTTGTTACTCCGTGTGACGGAGAGGTATCTCAGGGCCCACTCGGTAATACAACATCACAATAAGCCTTGCAAGCAATGTGACTAAGTGTTAGTCATGGGATCTTGTATTATGGAACGAGTAAAGAGACTTGCCGGTAACAAGGTTGAACTAGGTATGGAGATACCGACGATCGAATCTCGGGCAAGTAACATACCGAAGAACAAAGGGAACATCATACGGGATTAACCGAATCCTTGACATAGAGGTTCGACCGATAAAGATCTTCATAGAATATGTAGGAACCAATATGGGCATCTAGGTCCCGCTATTGGTTATTGACCATAGAGGTGTCTCGGTCATGTCTACATAGTTCTCGAACCCGCAGGGTCTGCACACTTAAGGTTCGGTGACATTTCGGTAGTATAGAGTTATGTATGGTGGTGACCGAAGGTTATTCGGAGTCCCGGATGAGCTCCCGGACGTCACGAGGAGCTCCGGAATGGTCCGGAGGTAAAGATTGATATATAGGAAGTCCTATTTTGGTCGCCGGAAAAGTTTTGGGCTTATCGGTAGTGTACTGGGAGTGCCGGTAGTGTAGCGGGAGACCATCGGGAGGGGTATTTCGACCCAAGAGGCTACATGGTCTGTGGGAGGATGAATACCAGCCCTTGGTGGGCTGGAGGAAGTCCCACAAAGGGCCCATGCAGCTGGTAAGAAAAAGCCCAAAAGGAAAAAGGTGGAAAAAGGCAAAAGGACTAAATTAGGAAGGAGTCCTAATCCTACTAGGAGTGGAGGAGGAGGACTCCTCCCTCCTGGTTTGGCCGACCCAAGGGCTGGCTCCTTGTGAGCCAGGCCTCATCCTCCTCTCCTCCTATATATACTAGAGGGTTTTAGGGTTTTGGCACAAGATTTTCAGCCACGTGCTACTCGTTCCTCTAGTGCATAGTTTCTCCTCTAGATCGGTGTTCTGCAGTGCTTAGCCGAAGCCTTGCCGGAATAGCTCCACCACCATCGCTGCAGTGCCGTCACGCTGCCGGCAAACTCTTCTACCTCTCCGCTCCCTCTTGCTGGATCAAGAAGGCGGAGATCGTCATCGAGCTGTATGTGTGCTGAACGCGGAGGTGCCATCCGTTCGGCGCTAGATCGGAAGGACCGTGATCAAGATCGCGAGACGGATCGTGATGAGTTCGCGGGACGGATCGTGACGAGATTGCAGGACGGATCATGATGAGTTCGCGGGACGGATCATGATGAGTTTGCGGGACGGATCATGATGAGTTCGCGGGACAGATCATGATGAGTTCGCGGGACGGATCGTGATTGGATCGCGGGACGGATCGTGATGAGATCACGAGACGCTCGACGATTTGGATTGTGAAGACGTTCGACTACACCAACCGCGTTTCTTAACGCTTCCCGCTTAGCAATCTACAAGGGTACGTAGATCCACTCTCCCTCTCGTAGATGCTCATCACCATGGATAGATCTTGCATGTGCGTAGGAAATTTTTTGTTTCCCATGCAACGTTCCCCAACAGTGGCATCATGAGCCAGGTTTATGTGTAGATGAGATCTCGAGTAGAACACAAAGAGTTTGTGGGCGTTGATGCTTAGATTGCTTCCTCCCTTGGTCGTGTTTTGGTTCAGCGGTATTGTGGGATGAAGTGGCCCGGACCAACCTTACTCGTATGCTTACGAGAGACCGGTTCCATCGACTGACGTGTAACTTCATTGCACAAAGATGGCTGGCGGGTGTCTGTTTCTCCTACTTTAGTTGGACCGGATTCGACAAAGGCGGTCCTTGAGAAGGTTGAAAAGCAATTTATGTATCACCGTTGTGGTTTTGCGTAGGTGAGAATTGTTCTTGCTAGATACCCATAGCAGCCATGTAAAACATGCAACAACAGTTAGAGGACGTCTAACTTGTTTTTGCAGGGTATGTTGTGATGTGATATGGCCAATTACATGATGAGATATATGTGATGTAGGATATGATCATGTATTGTATAGAATATCACGACTTGCATGTCGATGAGTACGGCAACCGGCAGGAGCCATACAGTTGTCTTTAATTATTGTATGACCTGTGTGTCAATCATTAAGCGCTATGTAATGCTTTACTTTATCGCTAAACGGTAGCAATAGTAGTACAAGCATGGTAGGCGCGACAACCCCGATGGCAACACGTTGATGGAGATCAAGATGATGGAGATCATGGTGTCATGCCGGTGACGATGGAGATCATGCTGGTGCTTTCAAGATCGAGATCAAAAGCACAAGTTCATGGCCATATCATGTCACTTATGATTTGCATGTGATGTTAATCCTTTTATGCACCTTGTTTTGCTTAGGACGATGGTAGCATTATAAGGTGATCCCTCACTTAATTTCAATATAAATTGTATTCTCCCCAAGTGTGCACCGTTGCGAAAGTTCGTCGTGTCGAGACACCACGTGATGATCGGGTGTGATAGACTCTACGTTCACATACAACGGGTGCAAGCCAGTGTTGCACATGCAGAACACTCGGGTTAAACTTGACGAGCCTAGTATGTACAGACATGGCCTCGGAACACAAGATACCGAAAGGTCGAACATGAGTCATATAGTAGATATGATCAACATGATGATGTTCACCATTGAAACCACCTCAACTCACGTGATGATCGGACTTGAGTTGGTGAATTTGGATCATGTATCACTCGAATGACCGAAGGGATGTCAATTTGAGTGGGAGTTCTTCCGTAATATGATTAATTGAACTCATTATCATGAACATAGTCAGTTGTGTCTTTGCAAATTATGTTGTAGATTACTTGCTCGCGTTGTAGCTCCCTTGAGTTTTTATATGTTCCTAGAGAAATAGAGTTGAAAGATGATGGTAGCAATATTGCGGACTGGGTCCATGATCTGAGGATTGTCCTCATTGCTGCACAGAAGGCTTATGTCCTTAATGCACCGCTCAGTGCGCCAACCCCTCTAGCGTCGTCTGTAGATGTGAACATCTGACAAGCACGTTCTGATGACTACTTGATAGTTTAGTGCATCATACATTACGGCTTAGAATTGAGGCTCCAAAATGTTTTGAACGTCACGGAACATATGAGATGTTCTAAGAGCTGAAATTAGGATCTTGGGCTCGTGCCCATGTTGCGAGATATGAGATCTCCAACAAGATTCTTTGCCTGCAAGATGAAAGAGAATAGCTCAATCATTGAGCATGTGCTCAGATTGTCTAGGTGCTACATTCGCTTGAATCGAGTGGGAGTTGATCTTCTAGAAAAGATAGTGATTGATATAGTTCTCCAAGTCACTTTCACTAAGCTACTAGAACTTGGTGATGAACTATAAAATGCCAGGGATAGAAATAATGATCCCTGAGCTATTCGCGATGTTTGACACCGCGAAGGTAGAAATCAAGAAGGAACGTCAAGTGTTGATGGTTAGTCAAACCACTAGTTTCGAGAAGGGCAAGAGCAAGGAGGGAAACTTCATGGATAGCAAGTCAGTTGCTACTCCAGTGAAGCAACCCAAAGTTGAACCCAAACCCGAGACTAAGTGCTTCGATTATGAGGAGAGCGGTCACTGAAGCGGAACAACCCTAGATACTTGGTAGATAAGAAGGGTGGCAACGTCGACAGAAGTATATTTGACATGCGTGTTAATGATGTGTACCTTGCGAGTACTCCTAGTAGCACCTCGGTATTGGATACCGGTTCGGTTGCTAAATGTTAGTAACTCGAAATAAAAGCTACGGAATAAATGGAGAACTAGCTAAGGGTGAGGTGACAATGTGTGTTGGAAATGTTTCCAAGGTTGATGTGATCAACATCGCACGCTCTCTCTACCTTTGGGATTAGTGACAAACCTAAATAAATGTTATTTGGTGTTTTGCGTTGAGCATGAATGTGATTAGATCATGTTTATTGCAACACGGTTATTCATTTAAGTTAGAGAATAATGGTTATTCTGTTTACGTGAATGATACCTTCAATGGTCATGCACCCAGTGAGAATGGTTTGTTGAATCTTGATTGTAGTAATACACATGTTCATAACATTGATGCCAAAATATACAAAGTTAATAATGATAGTAACACATACTTGTGGCACTGCCACTAAATGTCATATTGGTATAAAGTGCATTAAGAAACTCCATGCTTATGGATCTTTGGACTCATTCGATTTCGAATCGGTTGAGACATGCGAACCATGCCTCTTGGGCAAGATGACTAAGGACCCCGTTTCCAGATGGATGGAGCGGGCAAGTGATTTATTGGAAATGATACATGTTGATGTATGCAATCCAATGAGTCTTGTAGCGTGCGGTGGATATTGTTATTTTCTTACCTTCACTGATGATTTGAGTGGATATAGTGTATATTTACTTAATGAAACACAAGTCTGAATCATTTGAAAGGTTCAAGCAAATTTAGAGTGAAGTTTAAGATCATCGTGACAAGAAGATAAAAATGTCCACGATATGATCATGGAGGTGAATATCTGAGTTACGAGTTTGCCATACAACTTTAGACAATGTGAAAGTTGTTTCACAACTCGCGCCACCTGGAACACCATAGTGTGATGATGTGTCCGAACGTCATAGTCGTGCTCTATTGGATATGGTGCGTGTTATGATGTCTCTTGTCGTTTTGCTACTATAATTTTGGGGTTATGCATTAGAGACAACTACATTCACTTTGAATAGGGCACCATCTAAATCCGTTGAGTTGACACCATATGGTTTGATAGAAACCTAAGCTGACATTTTTTAATGTTTGGGGCTGCAACACTTATGTGAAAAAGGTTTTCACCTAATGAGCTCGAACCCAAAGCGGACAAATGCATCTTCATAGAATACCCTAAGAACAGTTGGGTAAACCTTCTATTTCAGATCCAAGCATAAAGTGTTTGTTGCTAAAACTGGATCCTTTCTCAAGAAAGAGTTTCTCTCGAAAGAATTGAGTGGGAGGAAGATAGAACTTGATGAGGTTGTTGAACCTTTGTTCAACCAGAGAGTAGCACGGCGCAAGAAGATGTTTCTGTGAAGCCTGAGTTACTTGAAGAGGAAGTTAATGATGATGATCATGAAGCTTCGGATCAAGTTACTATCAAACCTCGTAGGTCGACAAGGATGTGTACTACTCCGGAGCGGTACGACAACCCTGTCTTGGAGGTCATGTTGTTGGAAAACGATGAACCTACGAGCTGTGGAGAAGCGACGATGGGCCCGGATTCCAACAAATGGTTAGAGGCCATGAAATCCGAGAAAGGATCCATGTATGAAAACCAAGTATAGACTTTGGTAAACTTGCTCGTTGGACGGCAGGTTGTTGAGTACAAATGGATGTTTAAAATGAAGACAAACGCTCATGGTAAATGTCACAATTTGTAAAGCTCGACTTGTTGCAAAGAAGTTTACGACAAGTTCAAGGAGTTGAATGTGATGAGACTTTCTCACTCGTAGCGATGCTAAAGTCTGTTGGAATTATGTTAGCAGTTGCTGCGTTTTTTCAATTATGAAATCTGGCAGATGGATGTCAAAACATCGTTTCCTTAACGGTTTACTTGAGGAAATGTTGTATGTGATACAACCAGAAGGTTTTGTCAGTCCTAAGCATGCTAAAAGGTGTGCTAGCTTTAGTGATCCTTCTATGAACTGAAGCAAGCATCTCGGAGTTGGAATATACACTTTGATGAGGTGATCAAAGTTTTTGAGTCTATACAAAGTTTACGAGAAACTTGTATTTACAATAAAGTGAGTGGGAGCACTATAGAATCTATGATAAGTATATGTGGATGACATATTCTTGATCAGAAATGATGTAGAATTTCTGGAAAGCATAAACGGTTGTTTGAAAAGAGTTTTTCAAAGGAAGACCTAGATAAAGCTACCTAATTGTTGAGCATCAAGATCTATAGAGATAGATCAAGACGCTTGATGAGACTTTCAATGAGTACATACCTTGACAAGATTTTGAACGAGTTCAAAATGGATCAGTGAGAGAAAGAGTTCTCACCTGATTTGTAAGGTGTGAAGTTGAGTGAGACTCAAAGCTCGACAACGGCAGAAGAAAGAGAAAGGACGAACGTCGTCCCCTATGCCTTAGCCATAGGATCTGTATAGTATGCCATGCTGTGTACCGCACCTGTGTGTGCCTTGCCATGAGTCCGTCAAGGGGTACAAGAGTGATAAAATACTAAGGAAATGTTTCTCAATTATGGAGGTGATAAAGGGTTCGTCATAAAGAGTTACGTCGATGCAAGCTTTAACACTAATCCGGATGACTCTTAGTAGCAATCCGGATACGTATAGTGGAGCAGCCATTTGGAATAGTACCAAGTGGAGTGTGGTAGCAATGTTTACAGCTTGACATAGAGATTTGCAAAGTACACACGGATCTGAATGTCGCAGAGCCGTTGACACTAAGACCTCTCTCACATGCAAAGCATGATCGAGCCCCAGAACTCATTGGGTGTTAGATTCATAACAATGTGAATCACATGGTGATGTGAACTAGATTATTGACTCTAGTGCAAGTGGGAGACTGTTGGAAATATGCCCTAGAGGCAATAATAAATTGGTGATTATCATATTTTCTTGTCCATGATAATCGTTTATTATCCATGCTACAATTGTGTTGATCGGAAACTCAGATACATGTGTGGATACATAGACAACACCATGTCCCTAGTATGCCTCTAATAGACTATCTCGTTGATCAAAGATGGTTGTGATTTCCTAGTCATGGACATGAGATGTCATTTGGTAATGGGATAACATCATTAGGAGAATGATGTGATGGACAAGACCCAAACTACAAACATAGCATATGATCGTGTCAGTTTATTGCTACTGTTTTCTGCATGTCAAGTATATGTTCCTATGACCACGAGATCATGCAACTCACTGACACTGGAGGAGTGCCTTGTGTGTATCAAACATCGCAACATAACTGGGTGACTATAAAGGTACTCTACAAGTATCTCCGAGGGTGTCTGTTGGGTTGGCATGGATCAAGACTGGGGTTTGTTACTCCGTGTGATGGAGAGGTATCTCAGGGCCCACTCGGTAATAAAACATCACAATAAGCCTTGCAAGCAATGTGACTAAGTGTTAGTCACGGGATCTTGTATTACGGACGAGTAAAGAGACTTGCCAGTAATGAGGTTGAACTAGGTATGGAGATACCGACGATCGAATCTCGGGCAAGTAACATACCGAAGAACAAAGGGAACATCATACGGGATTAACCGAATCCTTGACATAGAGGTTCGACCGATAAAGATCTTCGTAGAATATGTAGGAACCAATATGGGCATCTAGGTCCCGCTATTGGTTATTGACCATAGAGGTGTCTCGGTCATGTCTACATAGTTCTCGAACCCGCATGGTCTGCACACTTAAGGTTCGGTGACATTTCGGTAGTATAGAGTTATGTATTGTGGTGACCGAAGGTTATTCGGAGTCCTAGATGAGATCCCGGACGTCACGAGGAGCTCCGGAATGGTCGGGAGGTAAAGATTGATATATAGGAAGTCCTATGTTGGTCGCCGAAAAAGTTTCGGGCTTATCGGTAGTGTACCGGGAGTGCCGGTAGTGTACCAGGAGACCATCGGGAGGGGTATTTCGGCCCAAGAGGGCTGTGGGAGGATTAATACCAGCCCTTAGTGGGCTGGAGGAAGTCCCACAAAGGGCCCATGCGGCTGGGAAGAAAAAGCCCAAAAGGAAAAAGGTGGAAAAAGGCAAAAGGACTAAATTAGGAAGGAGTCCTAATCCTACAAGGAGTGGAGGAGGAGGACTCCTCCCTCCTGGTTCAGCCGACCCAAGGGCTGGCTCCTTGGGAGCCAGGCCTCCTCCTCCTCTCCTCCTATATATACTAGAGGGTTTTAGGGTTTTGGCACAAGATTTTCAGACACGTGCTACTCGTTCCTCTAGTGCTTAGGCGAAGCCCTACCGGAATAGCTCCACCTCCATCGCCGCAGCGCCATCACTCTGCCGGAGAACTCTTCTACCTCTCCGCTCCCTCTTGCTGGATCAACAAGGCGGAGATCGTCATTGAGCTGTACGTGTGCTGAACGTGGAGGTGACGTCCGTTTGGCGCTAGATCGGAAGGACCGTGATCAAGTTCGCAGGACGGATCGTGATGAGTTTGTGGGACGGATCGTGATGAGTTCGCGGGACGGATCGTGATTGGATCGCCGGACGAATCATGATGAGATCGCGGGACGCTCGGCGATTTGGATCGCGAAGACGTTCGACTACACCAACCGCGTTTCTTAACGCTTCCCACTTAGCGATCTACAAGGGTATGTAGATCCACTCTCCCTCTCGTAGATGCTCATCACCATGGATAGATCTTGCGTGTGCGTAGTAATTTTTTTGTTTCCCATGCAACGTTCCCTAACACTCTTCACGGTCAGATCCCAGACTGTGAAGAAAGCCCTCCCCGTTGATGGGAAGACCCACGTGCTCCAGCTGTGCGGTGGGTTAGGAGTTCAGAAAAGAGCTCGTAGCTCCTTCCTTGCCATGACCTTTCCTGAGTCTGTAAGAGGTTGGCAGTCGACCTGGTTCTACTGCAAGGACGCAGCATCGCCCAATATGTCGACTGGCCTTCCCCCATATACACCCGACCGTCCAGCTGTTCCCAAGTCCTTGAAGGTGACTGAAGAGGTGCACGTCCAAGTAGGCATCTTGGTCGAAGCGGTGGTGCAACTGATCCGAGGTGGAGTGACTGGCATGGACCTATTGGAGACGCTTCTTGGTCGACGTATTCAGCCGCTTCAGGCCAGGGACCACACCATGTGGCACTATGCGGGCCTTGAAGACTCGACAAGGACGCATCCTGAGGAAGTTCCTCAGAAAACTGTCGAGTAGTGGCTTCGTAGCATCACCAGAGCCTGCGACAACCCTTTGGGAGCCAAGAGGATCCGGCCATACTCGGCTGAAAACCCGCTGAAGAACTTGGTGAGTTGTGTGATGTCGACTCATGTATTGTACTGTCGAGTGATATATTGAACTGACTTCTTTGCTTGAATCACGCAGGAATGGACGCACATGCACTCGCCCGTTCCGAATGGGAACCATGTTGAAGAGGGCGTGGTGAGCGAGGGCGGCAGTGTGGACGGCGGTGGCTCTTCCGACTTCGAGGAAGAATACGAGGACTCCGGCAAGGAGGAAGAAGTTGAGTCACCTCCCCGCCGCGAAAGCGCACCAAGTCCCGCCAAGACCCGTCAACTATTGAGGACAGGGCTCCGGGCCCTAGTGCGAAGAACCTGAAGTGCAGTCGCCCCTCGACCGCTGAACCGAGCGAAAAACTAGCTAAGCAGCCCAAGCAAGCCGTCACCAAACCTTGCAAGGCTCTGCCTCGCATGAGGGTGGCAGTGCTTGTCGTCTCCACGTAAGAGTTTATTTCCGTACTTGTTCTGTCGACTGACATCTGGAGTCGTTTTTGACCGAATGCCACTCAATTCGTCAAAGCTGCTACATCTGTGTCTTTGCCTCATCGAGATGGAGGGGATGCAATGGATGTCGACACTGCTGACGCGACCACTTCTTATAGAGGATAGATAGTTGTTGGTTTGTCCAAATGGGACTCGACAATGGCAGATGTTAACACCGTCGGTTGTCGACGCAGAGGTCATTCAGGTGGAGGATGACGAGGGGCGCCTGGACGCCTCGCTCCCTCGCATCCAATGAGCGTCATCAGCGCAAGCGCTTCAGCGTTCGACTACGGAGTCTTCCCAGGGGGGAGGTGGCTCGACACAACCCAGGGCTGAATCTGTAGCACCTCTACCACATGCTCCTCCAGCCGTCTCGACCGTCATAGCGTCGACTCCAACTGGGCCCTCTCAGACTGTCTCAACTGCTCCTGCGACCACGCCGACCCCACCTGTAACGGCCTTCTCTCTACATCGCACCCCGGAAGATCAAACAGGAGCTGCGAAGGAAGCCATGATCTAGACGGAGCAGCTCATGCTGAAGACCAAGGATGCATACGAGGCCAGCAAGTTGTCTTTTGACGTCAGCACAGCCCTCTGCACCAATGTTCGTATAAGTTCGATTGTAAGTCCATTGTCGATTGAATTCTTATCTTTCCTTGGCTGGTGCACACCCACTGGGTGATTGTTGTAGAATGTTTGAACTTCCTCCACTTGAATAGATTGGATCGTAGTCGAGTAGGATTGGGATTGATAGTACGCGTGGTACTAGTGTCACTCGACATGTCGAGTGTATTTCCTGACGAGTTATTCGACGGATTCGAGAATTAACCGTCTTAGTGGGGGTGCTCTTAGCGCACCCAGTGGGTGTAGTCCCCAAGATCGCTGTCGAGTGCTTGCATCAGCAGTGGTCTTTAGAGTTTATTGTATACGATATACATTTTTCCTTTGAATCACACCCCTCCGTAGTTACCTTGCAGGTTTCATGGATATTATTGGCAAACCACGATATGACGCTGCATAAGGATAGATTGCACTTCATAGAGTAGGGGGGTGCATCACTCGACGGGTTGAGTGTGACAATAGGGATGACCTTGTCGAGTGTATTTTCTGACGAGTTACTCGACGAATCGAGAATTAACCGTCTTAGTGGGGGCGCTCTTAGTGCACCCACTGGGTGTAGTCCCCGAGGCCGCTGTCGAGTGCCTGCATTGGCAGGGGTCTTAGAGTCTTTTGTCGTATGCGTGGTACTAGGGTCACTCGACATGTCGAGCGTATTTTTTGACGAGTTTCTCGACGGATCGAGAGTTAACCGTCTCAGTGGGGGTGCTCTTAGCGCACCCACTGGGTGTAGTCCCTGAGACCGCTGTCGAGTGCTTGCATCGGCAGTGGTCTTAGAGTTTGTTGTATACAGGATACACTTCGCCTTGAATCACACCACTCCGTAGTTACCTTGCAGGTTTCATGGATATTATTGGCAAACCACGATATGACGTTGCATAAGGATAGACTGCACTTCATAGAGTAGGGGTGTGCATCACTCGACAGGTCGAGTGTGACGACAGGGTTGACCTTGTCGAATGTTGGAATAACCAGTGGGGGGCACGCTAAGTGCACCCACTGGGTGTAGTCCCCGAGGCTACTGTTCATCGCAGACGATAAACAGTAGGCTTGAAAACTTGTCGTACGCGTGGTACTGGGGTCACTCGACATGTCGAGTGTATTTCCTGACGAGTTATTCGACGGACGAGAGTTAACCGTCTCAGTGGGGGCGCTCTTAGCGCACCCACTAGGTGTAGTCCCCAAGACCGCTGTCGAGTGCTTGCATTGGCAGGGGTCTTAATAGAGGCACTTTTGAATTTGTTTATGGCGCGCAGAGTGCCAAAGCCACTCGACATGTCGAGTGGACTTCCTGGTTGAATTCTTCAAAAATGGTCATTCGCCAGTGTTCATAACTCAGTCAACTGTCCAGGAACCACTTGCTGATTGAACTCCTGCCTTTTGTTGGTTCCAGACGGTTTGCGAACTTGGAACACAGTGCAAGGACATGGAGGATGAGAGGAACCGGTTGCAGGTGGATCTGGTGGTTTCCAACAATGCCCTGGAGCGAGCGCGCACTGAGCTGAAGTCTCTAGGAGGTAATTACTGTCGACTGTTAGTATTCCCATCTTCACTTTTCATGTTTTGAACCGAGCGCTCTCACTCGAATAGACGTGCGCAATGAAAACCGTCGACTCCAAGCGCGACTCAACAATGTTGTTTCTTTAGATTCCATGAGGAAGGCACTGGAGGAGAAGGACAAAGTACTCACCGACGCCCAACGGGTGGCCAGGGACAAAACTAAAGCTGCAGATCAGAAGCTGGCGGCCGCCCAGAAGCTGGAAGAAGAGAACAACAAGCTGAAGCAGGAGCGCGTGGACCTTGTCAAAAGGGCCGAGCAGCTGAACAAGAGGAGCAATGGCCTGGAGAAGCATCTGGGCGAGTTCTTGAGGAAGATGTATATCCTACTCGATGGTAAGTGTTTCTTGTCGACTGAGCTTTGTAAAATCTTTGATGGTCGCAGTTCACCGATTCTCCTCCCATTCCCCATTCTTCAACAGAATTCTGACAAGACTTTGAGAAGGAGACGGAGGAGGTTGAGCCCGATCTGGATCCCACCAAGTCTCCTGTCGCAGACACAGTGGCCATGAACATGCTCCGACTCAATTTCTGGCTCCAGGGTGTCCAGGCGTATCTTGTCTGACTGAAGTCTACGATGGAGAGAATCGACAAAGAGCTATGGCCTGAGGACACTCTTGAGCTTGACCTCAACTCTATGATGGCTCCCCTGGACGAACTTCCCAAGTCGAGTGCAGGCCTGGAAGAAATCTGCCGCTCGATGTGGGGCCGACGTGGCATTATCACTCATTAGGGTCCATTGCAGGGACGTGAAGGAGGAGAGGCTGAAGGAGCTTCAGGTGGTCAACACGAAGAAACTCCAGTTTGAGGACTTCATGGAGACCTTCATCGAAGCGGACACCAGAATCGCCGACGGTATCGACCTGGACACTTTCGTCGAGCCCGCCAGTCCGTCTCCCGCTTGAAAAACTTATCCTTGAAAGAAATAGTTAAATTTGCCTCAGTATGCCGAGTGGATTTGTATCCTTAAAAACTTCGTTCAGGCCTTGGGCCTGAGCACATTTGCTTTCATACGAAACATTTATCCGTGGTTTACCCTTTGGATTTTGTTCGTATTTGACTTTCAATCGTCTGTTCGACTGAGTTTCTTTAACTTAGGCGAAGCGTGTTCGCAGCTAAGCCCCCGAGTGTGAGGATTGCTCATCACTCGGAGTATTTTCGAACTTAGGCGAATGTCGATTCGCACCTAAGTTGTCGAGTGAATGGATTACTATCCACTCGACGAGATTTTTAACTTAGGCAGAACGTGTTTCATAGCTAAGCCCTTGAGTGTGAGGATCGCTCATCACTCGAAGTATTTTTGAACTTAGGCGAATGTCGATTCGCATCTAAGTTGTCGAGTGAATGGATTACTATCCGCTCGACGAGGTTTTTAACTTAGGCGAAACGTGTTTCATAGCTAATACCCCGAGTGTGAGGATCTCTCATCACTCGAAGTATTTTTGAACTTAGGCGAATGTCGATTCGCATCTAAGTTGTCGAGTGAATGGATTACCATACACTCGATGAGGTTTTTAACTTAGGCGAAACGTGTTTCGTAGCTAATCCCCTGAGTGTGAGGATCGCTCATCACTCGAAGTATTTTTGAACTTAGGCGAATGTTGATTCGCATCTAAGTTGTCGAGTGAATGGATTACCATACACTCGATGAGGTTTTTAACTTAGGCGAAACGTGTTTCGTAGCTAAGCCCCCGAGTGTGAGGATTTCTCATCACTCGGAATATATATATTTGAACCCAAGGAAAGACGGAGTCGCAAATAGGATGTCGAGTGAATGGACTGCTATACACCCGACAGGGTTTTTAACTTAGGCGAAACATGTTTCGCAGCTAAGCCCCCGAGTGTGAGGATTGCTCATCACTCGGAGTATCCCCAAGAATGTAACTGCATGGGTCGGAATCGACGAAGTATTAACCGCAGAAACGTGAATTGCATTGATGAAGTACTCTTGTTACATCAGAAAACTCTTGTCTCAAGTGTAAAAACGCTGGAGCAGGTCTGCATTCCAGGCTCGTGGCTCATCTATCTGTTTCATGGGATTATACAGGTGATAGGCTCCATTGTTTAGCACCTTAGTGATGACGAAAGGACCTTCCCATGCAGGAGCAAGCTTGTTAGGTCGGTGTTGATTCACTCGGAGCACCAAATCTCCTTCATGGAACGCTCGGCCTTTGACATTCCTTGCATGGAAGCGCCGTAGGTCTTGCTAATAGGCAGTGGTCCGGATCAGAGGCATCTCACGCTCTTCCTCCAGAAGATCTACTCCATCCTGTCTGGCTTGTTCAGCTTTAGCCTCAGAATATAGCTCCACTCGAGGAGAATTGTGGGCCAAATACTCGGCAATATGGCCTTAGCACCATAGACAAGGAAGAAAGGAGTTCGTCCAGTCGACCGATTAGGCGTTGTCCTCAATCCCCACAAAATAGACGGCAGCACAATTACCCACGCACCGGCGGCATGATCCAAATCGCGCATGAGATGAGGCTTCAGACCTTGCAGAATGAGACCATTAGCCCGCTCAACTTGCCCATTGGTTTGAGGATGTGCAACAGAAGCTTAATCCACTCGGGTGCCTTGGGAGTTACATAATCTCCTGAATTCTTCCGAGTCAAAATTAGTGTCGTTGTCCGTGATGATGCTATGCGGAATGCCGTATCGGATAATGATCTCTCTCATGAACGTGACCGCCGTGCGGGAATTCAGCTTCTTGATGGGCTTGGCTTCAATCCACTCGGTGAATTTGTCGACTGCTACCAACAGGTGGGTGAACCCTCCTTTTCCGGGTCGGAAGGGACCAACCATGTTGAGTCCCCAAACCGCAAACGGCCAGGCGAGAGGAATTGCCTTCAGAGCAGACGCCGGCTTGTGTGACAGATTTGCATAGAACTGGCAGCCTTCGTAGTGATCAACGGTGTCCTTAGCCATCTCATTGGCTCGTGGCTAGTAAAAGCCAGCTCAGTATGCTTTAGCGACGATCGCCCTTGAAGACACATGGTGGCCGCAAGTTCCCGAGTGGATTTCGTCTAGAATCATCCGACCTTCCTCGGGGGAAATGCAGCACTGGGTGACCCCAGTTACACTCTCTCTGAATAGCTGATCTCCCATCACAGTGAAAGCCTTGGACCTGTGCACAATCTGTCGAGCCTCAGCTTCATCTTCAGGGAGCTATTGTCTGAGGATATAGGCAATGTATGGCACAGTCCAATCAGGTATGATAACTAGCATCTCCATGACTAAGTCAATCACGGCAGGAACGTCGACTTCAGTCGAGTCAAAGGAGCTTAAAGCTTGTGGGGGATCTTCGGTGAAAGGATCTTCTTGAATCGAAGGAGTATGCAGATGCTCCAGGAACACCCCGCTGGGGACAGGTCGTCGAGTGGAACCAATCTTGGACAGCTCGTCAGCCGCTTGATTTTTCAATCGAGGAACATGGTGAAGTTCCAGACCTTCAAATTTCTTCTCCAGCTTTCGGACTGCATTGCAATATCCCATCATAGCAGGGTTTCTAACATCCCACTCTTTCATCACTTGATTCACCACCAAATCTGAGTCACCAAAAACCATCAGGCGCTTGATGCCGAGTGAGATAGCCATGCGCATCCCATACAAAAGTGCTTCATACTCTGCCTCATTGTTGGAGGAATCAAAATGAATCTGCAAGACATAACTGAGCTTGTCGCCTCTGGGAGATATCAAGACAACACCAGCACCGAACCCATTCAACATTTTGGAGCCGTCGAAGAACATTGTCCAATGCGCCGAGTGAACTTGGATGGGTTGTTGCTATTCGGTCCACTCGGCCATGAAATTTGCCAATGCTTGGGACTTGATTGCCTTCTTGGCCTAGAATCTGATGTCAAAGTGTCCAAGCTCAATTGCCCATTTAGCCACTCGACCTGATGCATCGTGATTATTGGAAATCTCGGATAAAGGAGCATCACTGACGACTAAGATCGAATGGTCTTGGAAATAATGTGCCACCTTCTTCGCTGATAGGTAAATACCATACACCAGCTTCTGATAGTGTGGATATCTTTGCTTTGAGGGGGGCAATACTTCTGAGACATAATAAACTGGCCGCTGGACCTTATAGGCTTTACCCTCCTCTTCTCGCTCGACAGTTAGCACTGTACTGACGACCTGATTTGTGGCCGCGATGTACAGGAGCAAGGGCTCTTTGCTGGCAGGAGCCGCGAGCACTGGCTGGGTGGAGAGCAGGGTTTTGAGCTCAACAAACGCTGCTTCGGCTTCGGGAGTCCAGTTGAATGCGTCGGATTTCTTCATCAACTGATATAAGGGCAGAGCCTTCTCACCAAGACGAGAAATGAATCGACTCAATGCTGCCAAGCAACCTGTGAGCTTCTGAACATCGTGTACTCGCACGGGAGTCTTCATACGGGTGATGGCGCTGATCTTCTCGGGATTGACATTAATTCCTCGCTCGGAAACGAGAAAACTGAGCAACTTGCCGCCAGGGACACCGAAGGTACATTTGGCCGGATTCAGCTTTATGTCGAATCGCCTCAGATTGGCGAATGTCTCGGCCAAGTCGGCCAGCAGGTCGGAACCTTGGCGGGACTTGACCACTATATCGTCCATGTACGCCTCGACATTCCGTGGGATCTGGTCGAGTAAACATTTCTGAATCATGCGCATAAAAGTAGAGCCAGCATTCTTAAGACCAAAAGGCATGGTGATGTAGCAAAAGCACCCGAACGGGATGATGAAGGTTGTCTTTATTTTGTCCGGTCCATACAGACGGATCTGATGGTACCCAGAATAGGCATCCAAAAACGATAAACGCTCGCACCTCGCTGTCGAGTCAACAATTTGATCTATGTGGGGGAGCGGGAAATGGTCTTTTGGGCACACCTTATTGAGATGTTTGAAGTCAATGCACATGCGCAACGACTTATCTTTCTTGGGCATCATCACAACATTCGAGAGCCACTCGGAGTGGTAAACCTCCCGAATGAACTTGGCTTGCAAGAGACGGGCCACTTCTTCTCCGATTGCCTTGCGCTTATCCGCCGCAGATCGACGCAAATGCTCCCTGATGGGCTTGGCTTTCGGATCCACTCGTAGACGATGCTCAGCTAGCTCCCTAGGAATCCTCGGCATGTCAGCAGGCTTCCATGCAAAGATATCCTAGTTCTCACGGAGGAACTGGATGAGCTCGGCTTCCTATTTACTATTGAGTGTTGTTGAAATATTTGTCAGGGCAGCAGTTGGATCCGTCGGGTGGATGTGCACCTTCTTCACTTCCCCTGCTGACTAAAATGCTGACTCGGAAGCCGGCTTTTTTGCACGGATCAAATCAGCAGGGTCAACGGTTTTCTTGTACTCCTCCAGCTTGACCATGGCCATCTGTTGATTGGCGATCTTGGATCCTTGCTGGAGACACTCTTCGGCTCGCTGTCAATTTCTAGTGACCGTGATCATGCCCTTAGGGCCTGGCATTTTCAACTTGAGATACACGTAACATGGTCGGGCCATGAAACATGCATAAGCGGGTCGACCCAAGATGGTGTGGTAAGCACTCTTGAAATCCACGACTTCAAATGACAACTTTTCTTTTCGGAAATTTTTGCTATCTCTGAATGTCACATCTAATGCTATCTGGCCGAGTGACTTGGCCTTCTTTCCTAGGATGACCCCATGAAAATGCATGCTGCTCTCGCTCTGACGGGACATCGGAATGCCCATCCCTTTCAGGGTATCTGCATACAAAATGTTCAGGCCGCTGCCGCCGTCCATGAGGACCTTTCTGAGTCGAGTCCCCTGCACCACCGGATCAACTACCAGAGCTTGTCGTCCGAGAGTGGCCACACGAGCAGGATGGTCCGTCTGGTCGAATGTGACAGCATATTGAGACCATTTGAGGTAGGTGGGGGTGTCTGGCACAGCCATGTTGATTTCCCTATTGATGACTTTTAGACGACTCTTGCTCTCGACATCAGCAAAGATCACCAGCGTAGCCGTGACATTCGGGAATGTTTCCTTTTCCTCATCTTCGTCTTCTTTTTCGGGAGATTTCGCACTCGACTAGTCTCCCTTGAATTGCTGGATAAGGGTTCGACACTGTCGAGTGGTGTGCTTGGGCAAAATCAGGTTGCCTTCTACATCTTTCCTCGTGTGAATTACACACGGCTGATCCAAGATATCAGTTCCTGGATGACCTTTCCCCTTCTTGGGGACATAATTAGCCTTGGCCTTGCCCTTATTCTTCGACTGAGTCTCCAGTGCCGCTGCCTCTGTCGGAGCCGGGTCTTCAGCCTTTCGCTTCTGTTTTCGACTGTTGCCACCGCTAGACTTGTTGGCGACCACTTTTCCTTTGCCGCTATGAAGTCGGTCTTCTTCCTCGCCATTAGCATAGCGAGTGGTAATTTCCATCATCTTGCTGAGTGAAATGTCACCAGTGCGCCCGAACTTCAGGTACAACTCCGTGTATCTCACACCGGCCTTGAAGGCACAAACAGCCTGGTGTTCTGACACATTCTCCACCGTATGATGCAAGGTGGACCATCGCTGAATATAATCCCTTAAGGTTTCATTAGGCTTCTAGACGCAGTGCTGTAAGTCAACCAGACCTGCCGGACGCTTGCAAATGCCCTCAAAGGTCCGGACAAACACTCGGGCAAGATCTTCCCAACAATGTATGCTGGAAGGAGCCAATCGATTCAACCAAGCTCGAGCTGAACCATCTAACATGAGGGGCAGGTGCTTCATTGCAACATTGTCATTTCCACTGCCAATCTGCATAGCCACTCGGTAATCATCTAACCAAGTCTCTGGTTTTGTTTCACCAGAAAACTTTCCGATCCCCACCGCCATTCTGAAGTTGGGGGGAATCTCTGCAGAACGTATAGCTCTGCTAAAACACTCAGGACTAGACACCACAACTGAGCTTCCACCCGGAACATCTCTGTCGAGTCCCTCTCTGTAGGCTCTGCTCTTGTCGATCCGCTTCTGAACAAGATAGGCGCGGGCATCAAAGTCCGTGTCCCGCTCATCACCGAGGGAGTGCCTGTCGCCCTGGCGCTAGGGGGCGTACGGACCACTCCGTGGAGGAGTGAGCACTCGATGGTGGTCTTCGTGGTGATGCTGATCTCTGTCTTGCCCTTCACGAAAACCGCCGCCTCGACGATGCAAGGGCGATCCAGGGCCGTGTGTCGACTAAACGGTCTCTGCCTTGGGTGAATTGTTGTATATCTTGTTACGGGACTGAGAAACTGCTGAATTCTGACGTTGTGCTGCATCCAACAATGCTCTGATCTGCAACAGCCCTCTACCAGCCTCTGACCAGGACGGCTAAATGGAATCCGCTATCCTAGCAGCAGCAACAACATTTAGCACAAGAGTTCGGTATACCTCAACGCCATCATGAGGTCTAGTCGGAAACAGTTGTCGATGACGTCGATTGGGGCGTGGCGGGCGCTGGCGAGTGCGCTCGTCAATCTCTCCCTGGAGCTCTTCCAGACGAATGCCCGCAGACTCCAAGGCTTGGGCCTCAGTAGTCGTGCCGACGATGGGGGTATGAAGGACCTCCTCATCACGACGCAACTGCACGTTCGACGGACCTCCAGCCTCACGCTTGACATGGCCGAAGCCAGGCGGTGAACTTTGATGAGAGCCCGCCATCAAAACCTCCGCTGTGGGTTCGCAGCTTTCGCACTTGGAAGGCACGTCGAACGGGCCGGAATCTGACTCGAACACGCCGTGAGGGGACTCGGTGGGCTCGAGCGCTGCAACCTGCGGAGAAGCTTGACACGCCGATGCGTGTTCGACCCACCGCTGGAGTCGCGAGTGGCCGGACCGCTTGCGACCGCGAACGGTGAGAGGAGCTGATGCGTAGGGGGTCGATGGCTGTCGCAGCAACACGCCACAGGGACTCGCGTGGAAGTGCGCGACCCCGCGGGCCGGGAGTGCCTCGACATCGAGAGGCACCTCCTGGAGCCATGCCGAATCGTCGGCGATGAAGGTGAGTGCTCCGAAACGGATCTCGTGGCCCAGAGCAAAAACACCACCAGAAGACATGTCGAAGGATGAAAATCGCAACCCCGCCGGAAGTCGCTTAGACGTCTGCCCCACGGTAGGCGCCAACTGTCGTGGGAACGAGCCTGACAGTAGATGGTAGGGGTACGAAGGGAGAGGACAGAGTCCTAGCTACGGCGAGGGTGTACACACAGGTGTATGAGTTCAGGCCCCTCTCGTGGAGGTAATGTTGGGGAACGTTGCATGGGAAACTAAAAATTTCCTACGCACACGCAGATCTATCCATGGTGATGAGCATCTATGAGAGGGAGAGTGGATCTACGTACCCTTGTAGATCGCTAAGCGGGAAGCGTTAAGAAACGTGGTTGGTGTAGTCGAACGTCTTTGCGATCCAAATCACCATGCGTCCCGCGATCCAATCACGATCCGTCCCGCGATCCAATCACGATCCGTCCCTAGATCCGATCACGATCCGTCCCACGAACTTGATCACGATCCGTCCCACGAACTTGACCATGATCCTTCCGATCTAGCGCCGAACGAACGCCACCTCCGCGTTCAGCACACATACAGCTTGATGACGATCTCCATCGTCTTGATCCAGCAAGAAGGAGTGGAGAGGAGAAGAGTTCTCCGGCAGTGTGACGGCGCTCCGGCGATGGTGGTGGAGCTATTCCGGCAGGGCTTCGCCTAAGCACTGCAGAAATCCAATCTAGAGGAGAAACTATGCACTGGAGGAACGGGTAGCACGTGGCTGAAAAACTAGTGCAAAAACCCAAAACCCTCTAGTATATATAGGAGGAGAGGAGGAGAGGAGGCACCCTTGGCTTCCAAGCCAAGAGCTTCGGCCGAACCAAGGTGGTGGAGGTGGAGTCCACCTCCAATCCTAGTAGGACTAGGATTCACCCTATTTTGCCTTTTTTTTCCACCTTTTCTCTTTGGGTTTTTTCCTCCAGCCACATGGGCCTTGTGTGGGAGTTTCCACCAGCCCACCAAAGGCTGATATTCACTCTCCCACATCCCATGAAGCCTCTTGGGTCGAAATACCCCTCCCGGAGGCCTCCCGGTACACTACCACCACTCCCGGTACACTATCGATGAGCCCGAAACTTTTCCGGCGACCAAAACAGGACTTCCTATATATGAATATTTACCTCCGGACCATTGCGGAGCTCCTCGTGACGTTCGGGATCCCATCCGGGACTCCGAAAAAACTTCGGTCACCACCATACATAACTCTATACTACTGAAACCTCACCGAACCTTAAGTGTGCAGACCCTGCGGGTTCGAGAACTATGTAGACATGACCGAGACACCTCTACGGTCAATAACCAATGGCGGGACCTGGATGTCCACATTGGTTCCTATATATTCTATGAAGATCTTCATCGGTTGAACCTCTATGTCAAGGATTCAATTAATCCCGTATGATGTTCCTTTTGTTCTTCGGTATGTTACTTGCCCGAGATTCGATCATCGGTATCTCCATACCTAGTTCAATCTCGTTACCGGCAAGTCTCTTTACTCATTCCATAATACAAGATCTCGTGACCAACACTTAGTCACATTGCTTGCAAGGCTTATTGTGATGTTGTATTACCGAGTGGGCCCTGAGATACCTCTCCGTCACACGGAGTACCTCAGAGATACCTGTAGAGCACCTTTATAGTCACCCAGTTACGTTGCGACGTTTGATACACACAAGGCACTCCTCCGGTGTCAGTGAGTTGCATGATCTCATGGTCATAGGAACATATACTTGACATGTAGAAAATAGTAGCAATAAACTGACACGATCATATGCTACGTTTGTAGTTTGGGTCTTGTCCATCACATCATTCTTCTAATGATGTGATCCCGTTATCAAATGACATCTCATGTCAATGGCTAGGAAACCTTGACCATCTTTGATCAACGAGCTAGTTCACTAGAGGCATACTAGGGACAGTGTATTGTCTATTTACCCACACATGTAATGTGTTTCCAATCAATACAATTATAGCACGGATAATAAACGATTATTATGAACAAGGAAATATAATAATAAACACTTTATTTATTGCCTCTAGGGCATATTTCCAACAGGTAACAGCCCTACGTCTCAGTGCTCGGGAGCTTTATGTCGAGTGGAGTATAAATATTACAATAGTTGCGAACCCTTGTGCCAGAGGGGAGGGGCGGCTTATATAGAGTTCGCTGCCCCTCATAATGGCCCCGCATCAAAGGGTCTGGTCATGGGGTTTAAAGTCTGCAGTTACAGGTAACGTATGTAATAAAAGTTATTAATGACCATTGAAACAGCGTCTGCCCGTTGGGCTCTTGATGATGGCTCCTGGTCTTCTGGCGTCGAGTGAAAGCGAGGACTCCCGAGTGACACGCGACTGCCGAGTGAGAGCGGGAGTCTCCGAGTGGATTACTATCAAGTGTCTTTAAACGTCTCCAGGAATCCATTCGAAAGTTCATGCTTGATCTTCAAGTCCTCCCATGTGGTGTCCTTAGGTAGGGTATGTGGGCCGTGCCTAGGACCCTACCCTAGGTACGTACCCTCGTCACCGGTCCTCTCGCACCATGGCTGGATCTGGACTAAGAGTCAGGCCGACGCCAGAGTTAACCCCATGGGCGTGGCCGAAAAGGGAACTCGAGGTTAAAGCCTCAAAGTCTTCAGGTGTGACAGGCGAGACTGCGAGCCCAGTTAGTGACAAATCGCCCCTAGGATCCATAGAGAACTCTAGGTTCCCGAATCTAACCTCTTGACCAGGGGCAAAGCTTTTGACACAACCTAGATGGCCGGTCTGGTCGGCGTGCAGCACAATGCTGCCAAAGGCGAAGATCTGTCTAGGGATGAAAGTGTCCATGTTGCGGACCTCCTCGTGGATGACAAGGTGAGACATCGATTCCTTGGGTGCTCACAGTGGAACTCTCAATGAAAGCACCAATGTTGGTGTCAAATCCGGCAGATCTCGGATAGGGGGTCCCGAGCTATGAGACTAGAATCAATGGTAATAGGAGACAAAGGGGACAAGTTTTACCTAGGTTCGGGCCCTCTTATGGAGGTAATACCCTACGTCCTACTTGATTGTATTGATGATGTATAGGTTGCAGAGTCGATCTACCTCGAGATCAAAGAGCTAAACCCTATATGAGTTGTCATATCTACAACCTAAAACCCTTTGGCTTATATAGACGCTGGGGGTACCTAGGGTTTACACATGGTCGGTTACATGCCGAAGAGATAAACATGCCTATTGGCTACATTAAACGTGGAGGACAAGCCATGATTCCCGAAGCTTCCTTCCTGGAGACAAGCGGCCATATAGTCCGGCCTATAAGAAACAGGCCGGCCTCTCGAGGACCCCTTAATCCAGAACTCCCTCACCTAGTAAGCATCTACTTGACTAGCTCGTTGATCAAAGATGGTTAAGATTTCCTTACCATAGAGATGAAGTGTCATTTTATAAAGGAATCACATCATTAGGAGAATGATATGATGGACATACCCAATCGTAAGCTTAGCAATTGATCGTGTCACTTAGTTTTATTTGCTACAACTTTCTTAATGTCAAGTATTTGTTCCTTAGACCATGAGATCATGCCACTCCCTAATACCATAAGGATAATTTTTGGTATCAAACGTCACCTCGTAACTGAGTGATCATAAAGGTGCTCTTCAGGTATCTCCAAAAGTATTTGTTGGGTTGCACGGACGAGACTAGGATTTGTCACTCCATGTGACGGACAGATATCTCTGGGCCCTCTCGGTAATATGAAATTTTAAGTAGATTGTAAGCATGGGACTAATGTGTTTCTTCACGGGGATATTGAATTATAGAATGAGTAAAGAGACTTGTCGGTAACGAGATTGAACTAGGTATGGCGATACCGACGATCGAATCTCGGGCAAGTAACATATAGTAAGACAAAGGGAATTGTATATGGGATTATTTGAAACCTCGACACTATGGTTCAAACCGATAAAGATCTTCGTTGAATATGTGGGAGTCATTATGGACATCCAGGTCCCGCTATTTATTATTGATCGGAGAGGTGTCTCTATCATGTTTGCATATTCTCGAACCCGTAGGGTCACACACTTAATGTTCGGTGATGCTAGGGTAGTAATGGGATATTAATACTGGTGATAGTGAATGAGTTTCAAAGTTTTGGATGAGATCCAGGGTATCACGAGGAGCTCCGAAATGGTCCGGAGGTGAAGATTCATATATGGAAAGTGATTTTTCTGGTTTTCGGAAAACTTTGGGAATTCACAGGTATTGACCGAAGTATTCTAGAAGGTTCCGGAGGGTCCCACCATGGGCTCCACGTGTCCGAAGGCCTACATGGGGTGAGAGGTGGTGCCCTGGACTACATGGGCCAGGCGCACCAGGCCTCCTAATGGGCCCAACGGCTAGGGGGAACCCTAAGGGGGAGGGTGCCTCCACCTAGCTTGAAGTGCAAGCCTCCCGCGTTGGGAAACATAGTAGAAAACAAAAAAAATCCGCTCTACGATCAACTAGAAACATGAAGATGCAATAACGGTTTAGATGTCGATCGTTAGCGACTCTGAGTTGCAGCGAAAGAAGACGAGGCGGTGTGGATCATAGTGGGAGTCCCTCGAACCGTAGATGAACGGTCCCGCGCACCGCCCACGAACAGTCCCTCAAACGGAAGACCGAAAGCATGACCTCTCTATGATTTGCAAGCGTATGGTCTTCATGATCCGGTAACGCTTTGCCATCCAGAGCTAATCGTCGTCGAGGAATTAGAGGGGGGAGATTATAACCACACTGGACTTTTAAATAATCAAGTAGGATCAGGTAGAACTAGAGAACTAGAGGTGGCTCCAAAACTTGTGTGTCCAAAAGGGCCAAAACCTGTAGTATATATAGGTGGGAGGAGAGGGAGGGGTGCCACACAAGGGGAAAGTCTCCCCTCCTTGGCCGTCCAAGAGGTGGGGGATTCCCACTCCAATTCGCCCTCTCCATCCTCCTTTCCATGGGAGAGGGGGTGCCACCCTATTGGGTCCTTGTGGCCCAACTTTTCTTCCTCCACTATGCCTATTAAGGGCCGTTGATATTAAATTAAATCTGAAAGCCTTCTAACAATTACTAGATCCTTTTATTATTAATTTAACATCTTTGAAAACATTTTCCGTCAATATATTACTTATCGATAATATCCGATATTGCCCGATAGTCTCCGAAACCCTTTCGGTAATCCTGAAACGCTTCCGGATCCTCTCGAAACTATTTTGAATATTAATGAAACAATTTCGCAAATATATACTCATCACTTTCGTCCTACTAATGCTCAGAAGATCTGGATTACCTTAAGCTTGTGACCCTATAGGTTCGGTAAAACATAGACATGAATGAAACCCTTTCATTCAATGACCGATAGGGGAACCATGGACGTCCATATCGATCCCTAAGAGTACACAAATGATGTTAGAGTGAACCTATTGTTATTATGTGTTGTTGCCTTTGCTTCGTGATACTTTACAAAACCCAAGGTGAGATGTATCGGTATCCTCTTGAGTCATACACATGCTCACCATATCGGTCTCCTCATTATTGATTTTGTTCTTCTTTCTCATTGACGTGTTCTGGCATCCCTGTGATATAGTCACCTGTGTTTGGCCAGACGATGATGGATGCCGTCACACCAAGAGAGCCCTAAGAATATCTCTCCATCATCGGAGGAGCAAATTCCACTCTCGAGCTATCTAGTCCCTTGTCAAACTTTATGATGAACCTCTAAGTTGTCGTTATGATCACTATGTTATAGATGACGCTTGAGCAACCCAAAGCTCATCGTACGGTATGAAGTGACTATGATACTCTCATGGTCTAAGTAACTAAATGACATGTTAACATGTTGTGTTATAACAATTGACTTTTTTGCAATACTCTCTCAAAGTATAACAATCAAGTTTGGGTTCAATTCAATATGATCGCTTTTCTAACGTCATACTCTCAATGTTGTTTTATGATTATCGTTACACTTAACGATATCCTAAGATCCGGAAAACGTGATCACCAACAACACTTGAGCTAGTCATAGAGGCGAGACTATGAATCTTATTTTACAATTTATCATTCCACACATGCAAGTGAGTTTTTCACCGAATTGCATATTCCAGGATCATAGGAGTTATAGCATAGAATATAAACTCTTAATTAAGAATATGGAAATATAGGGCATATTTCCAACATCCACTAGCTGCCGCCCCCTCTTATTGGAGAAGGGGCCAGGGCTAGCCGTCCTCCTCCACCCCCTGTATAAATAGAGGGGAGGGGTAGTGCGCACCTCACCCCTTAACCTGGCGGCTGCCCCCCCTCTCTCTCCCTCCATCTCCTATTTCGATTGCGCTTGGCGAAGCCCTGCTGGAATTCCACCATCACGTCGTCGTGTCAGTCGAGATCCCATCTACCTCTTCCCCTCCGCTTGCTGAATCAAGGAGGAGAAGTCACTGAGTCATACGTCTGCATAACTCAGAGGTGTCGTTCATGCAACGCTTGATCGGATTGGGCCGCGAAGAGTACGACTACAACAAGCATGCTCATTGAACGTTTCCACTTTCAGTCTACAAGTATGTAGACACTCTCCCTCTCATTGTTATGCATCTCCTAGATTGGATCTTAGGTGAAATCCGTAGGGTATTTTTTGTTTTTCATGGTTCCCCATCATTTTTAATGATAATATTGAAAAACTAAAAAGGAGAGCAAAATACAAAAACAATCGGTCAAGGCCTCAAGGGTAGTGTATTATGTGAGCCGGCCCATTTATGAATCTTATGAAGGGAACATGTGTGTGTCGTGTACCGAAAGAGCCTTCTAGATGATATCCAAAACTGGTGAGCGATGCTTTAATCATTAATAAACAACAACAAATCTCCAGAATCAAGGCTATTGGAGGCAAGGGTGGGTTCTCCGTCACAAGCTTAGAGGATGAACTAGGCTAGACTTGCAAGCTTATCGGGTATCAGCAGAGATAATCATGGGGAGGGGGGAAGGGGGCTAACAGTTGACGAGATATCAAGGACCTCATGTACAACTCCTTTAGCGCCAGGTAACGCAATAGCGCCCCTGCACACTACCTCCTTTCGCCCACTAGCTTTGCTCGCTCCATCGATTACACACATTTTTTTAGAATCATTTTCCATTTTGCTACTTTGCTAGGTCAAAATATTAAACCAGGTACTATTGTTTTTTAAAACATGCTGAATTGGTGAAATGAAAAAAAATAACAAAATGGTCACAGATTTGAAAAACCTGTTTGTGAATTTGAAAGAAATCATTTATTTTAAAAAGTTCCTGAATAAAAAATAGTTCATGAATTTCACAACTTTTTGAAATTAAAAATTCATGCTTTTGAAATAAATTGTTCATGAGATTTTAAAAAGTTCATGAATTTTAGAAAAATCGTGACTCTGGAAACTGTTCAGGCATGTGGAAAAAGTTCACTTATATAAAAATAAACCATTATTAAACCGGGACAGTAATAAAAGATAAAAAGCGGGCCAGAGAAACAAGCCTTCTAGATGATTTCCAAAAACTGGTCAGGGTAGACTATTATGTGGGCCGGCCTGTTCAGGAATCTTGTGAAGGAATTGGGTATGCATTTGTATACCTAAAGAGCCTTATACGGCGCCTTAAGCGCCAATCCTCAGAGCGAAATCACTAATTAAGTAGCATCCTCTGCAAAGGTTATTCCCACCTTCTCTCATGGTCACAAGTAATGAACTGCCGGATGGGCGTCACTAGTTCCAACCGAGACTTTTCCCAATTTTTATAGATTAGTTTTTTCAAAATGTTTTATCTTTTGAACTGTGTGTCGAAGCCACGATTTGTTTTCACTGATGAATTTATTGCATCAAGATTTTTGAAACTAGACCACATGTTAGTAGGTTTGAAAAAATTTCACCAAAAAAAGAGTAAAAAGGAAAACATTTTTTAAACCGAAATAAAATGAAAAACAAAAACCAGGGAAAAGACCGAAAATTGCACACACAAAAATGAAACCCAAAACCACAGTTGTGCCTTCTCACTTTACTTTAGGAAGCACAGATGTGCTTTTCACCTTTCAAAGAGCACAGTTGTGCTTCTCGTGAAAGCACACATTATGCTTTTCCATTTTTGATAAGCATGGGTTGTGATTTTTTCCTTTTTAGGGATCATGGTTCTCGCGGAAGCACCGTTGTGTTTCTTCCTTTTCGAAAGACAAAATTGTGTTTCTGGTGAAAACACAAATTGTGCTTTTCGTTTTTCAAAAAGCACAGTTATACATCTCACAAAAAAGCACTATTTTTGATTTATTTGCTAACATCTAGAGAAAACCTAGCAAAAACCTAAAAAGGCAAAAATAAAACACGCAAAAACACAAAAGTCCTAAGGGTGCACCTAATGAGCGACACCTGGCAATGGCTGGACTTTCCATTTGACGTCCACCCACACAAAAAAAACGACCTTTGAACAAGCCATCTAAAGAGGTCGTAGGTGCTTTTCTTTCTTTCTTTCTTTCTTTCTTTGGTTTTCAGGGCTTTTCATTTCTTTGCTTTCCTTTTTGTTTTTTTGTCTTTTTTAATACACCTCTACTTTTCCATACCCATAGTACATTTTTAGACATGTAAAACATTTTAATGCATATTTAAATTTTTTCAAATAAAATTAATATTTTACATTATATTTTTTATATAGTTTTCAAATATATGTTAAAACATATTTCAAATGATGTTCTTTAACTATTAAAAGATTTTTTCACATGGTGTAAATTTTTAGAAAAATTACACAAACACATTTTTGAAACATGTAAAGGTTTTTCGAAATGCGATGTACACTTTTTTAAATATGGGACATTTGTTAAATTGTCATGGCATATTTCTATTTTTTTTGCAGGGGTAAAAGGAGTGTATTACTCAAGGCGAAGAAATTCATCCCTACACAAACTAGGAATGTTCACGGGACCGGAGTGAATCCATACGACCGTACGATCCTTCGTCCTCCCAAAATTAGCTGAAACATGACTAAGATTATTCCGTTCTCACGAAATATGAGTAATTTTACACTCCCGCTCATCCATAAGCCTCTTTACCTTCGAGTTACCATGGCATACTGGGATCGATCATGCCCCATAGCATTGATCAGCTGAACAGCCTACAGGCTGTCGCACTCCACTATAATTGGTAAGTCGGTCCACTGGTGTGATAGGGCCAAACCCTCCATGCAACCTGCCAACTCCGCATGCAAGACATCCGGACATGACCAAAGCAACCTGCAGGCAGAGAAGATAATAGCCCCATCATGGCCTCGTAGCACCATTTCCGCACCCCATCGTCCCATCATTGCATGAGAAGGAACCATCCACATTAAGTTTCGTCCAGTTCGTTGGGGATGGACTCCACTTACGCATCAGTTTTGTGCCGGTCACCACATGCGATATGGGTTGTTCGGCCCCATCTTGCTGAATGACCATCTTGACTTTATCCCAATCACCAGCTGGGTATTGTTGAATGCCCAAGATGGATGTCACAACATATTTCATAAATATGATTCACATTTTTAGTATACATAATTAAATTTATTCTACTTTTTACATTCAAATTCATATCAGATACACCAGAAACATTTTCCTATCACATTTAACTTTTTAAAATGTTGGATTGAATTTTTAAAACACTTTGATCATGTTAAACACAATATGACATACCTTTTAGTTACTCCATTTGTTTTGTTACATTTTATAAATATTTTTGTAAATTTACGTACATTTTTTAATTGTCACAAACATTTTTCATACATCTGGTTAACATAAAAAATTAACATTGTCTACTTTTTACAGTTACATTTATACCTTTTTCGTATACATCAGAAACCTTTTCCTATACACATTTAAATTTTCTTAAATGGAAGATTTTTTTAAATATTAATGAATTATTTTTGTAATATATATACATATATATATTTAGAACATTTCGAATATAAACAAAAGTAAAAAATGCGAAGAATAAAAAGGAGAAAATGTGCATGATGTCATCATGACATCAGCATCCGCGTGACACCTTGTTACTGGGTCACGCGAGCCGTGCTTAGGCATCGCAGAGGGCGGCACATAGGCACGCCAGTAATTGGTGATCACACGTTTTAGAAAAAAAACTGGCACCATTCCTTTTTATTAGTTGGTGATTAAAATATTGTCTTTTAAAAGGAAGGGGATTAGCATCCGGTGCCTTATCAAACCAGGAACTAGGGGAAGAGAATTTAAGGCCCTGTTTGTTTAAAAAGTCTTAGGACTTTTTTTAGTCCCAAGTAAAAAGTCTCTAGTCCCTACCTGTTTGTTTTCAGGGACTAAACAAGGACTAGAGATAATAAATGACATGCTAAAAGACCATGCTGCCCCTAATATCATTGCCGTCCATGGCGGTGGCGGTGGCGGCTCGGGGCACTGCAGCCGGGGCACGCGTCGGGGCAGTGCGGGAGTGGAGGAGCTGGCGGCGGCCGGAGGCGCGAGGAGCAGCGGCGGCTGGAGGCGGTGGTCGGGGCGGCGGTTGGAGTCGTGGTGGTCGGGGCGGCGGCTAGAGTCGCGGGGCGGGGCGGCGGCTGGAGTCGCGGGAAGCGGCGGCGGCTTGAGGGGCGGGGCGGGCCGACGGCTGCAAGCACAAGACGGGGCGGCGAGGGTAGCGATGTGATGCGACGCGATGTGCGGGCCGGCTGGAGCGATGCGATGCGAGGTGGGGAGGGGCAGGCCAGGAAAAGTCCCAAAAAGACTCTCTACTAGGGTCTTCTTTTTTCTAGTCCCAAAAGCCTAGTTTAGTCCCTAAAAGTCCCTCCCGTTTGGCAAAAAAGTCTCTAAGAGGGACTATTTTTAGTCCCTACACCAAAAAATCCCTAGAAACAAACAGGCCCTAAAAATTCTAGCTAGCTCAACAGACACAACATTAGCTTTCCTATGTCAATGCTCATAGCGCACATATGTGAAGCCCATTGCCATGTGGAAACACTCATCCAAATTTGCAACCTACATGTTTTCCGAGTCGATGTCGTCGGATTCGTCATTCTCGTCACCGAGGTCAACCTCGCCATTGTACACAGAGCTTCACCACGTCAAAGGGGGCAACCTCGTTCTCGATCTTGCATCCCGCCTTCTTGTGCTTGTTGCCCCCCTTCCAAAAACAACTCACCTTCCCCTGCCTGAGGTATGAGGTTTCCCTCGCGATCCTCATTATTGTCGCCTCACCGCTCCCCAGGTCTCTCTTTGCTCGAGGATGATGCGGGTCTCCCTCAAGGAAAAATTTATCGAAATCAATCAATATGAAATCTAGTTTCGAAGATCTTGACGTGAGAAACACAACAATGAAAACAATTTGTGATTTGAATGCATAATCCAAGAGATAATAAAACATAAAAAAAGGAATCTAAAGAAAACACAAACAAACCAACGCATGCCTACTGTGTGTGGCAAAGCAATTCCACCAAAACTCACAGGAGTACGACGCTTGTCACCCCCAAGGAAAGGTAAGACTACCTTTGCAAATGATGCCCCTTATATTTTTTTTTTTAGATAAGATGCCCTTTTTTCAAGAAATTGAAGTGATTTCGCGTTATCCCTGGCCCGATCTGCGCTGAACAGGCCAGCCCTACTCACCGATGGGCTGCCAGCCCATGTAGCGAAGGTGGAGCTGTGGACCTTGCGTGTGCGCGGTGCACCCTTCGGACAGAAGAAGCTGGCGCGCGGTTCCAAGTGCTGAAGCCGCAGCAGATCCGAACGGGCCCAAAAGTCATCAACAGCTCAACTCCTCCCACGAGTTAGTTCCCGGATCCCCGTCGGCGGCGAGCCGGCGATGGCCGACGACGTGCGCGAGCTCCTCCTTTCGACCACCGCCGATGCCGATCCCTCCACCCCGCTCTCCGCGCCCGACCTCCGCCTCCTCATCGACCACCTCCGCCACCGCTCCGACCGCCTGCACGCCTCTGCCCTCTCCTTCGCCTCCTCCAACCGCGAGCCGCTCGCCTCCGCACTCCTCCGAGCCGCCAGCTCCGCGGCTTCGTCAGCGTCCCTCCAGTCCTCGCTCCAGTCGGCGCTCTCCCCGCTCTCCTCCTCCCCCGACCTGTCCGACCTCAGGTCCCTCTCCGATCGCCTCGTAGCGGCCCGCCGCGAGCTCCGCGAGCGCCAGGAGCACCTCGCTGCCGCATCCTCCGTAGCATCCCTCTCTGCGCGGCTTCGCGCCGCTCGCGCCTCAGCCAACCCCCTTGATGCTGCTGCTGCCGCCGCGGAGCTCAAGCCCCTCCTGGTGAACCCTGAGGGATCTGGATCCGGTGGGGACGAGCCAGTCGTGTTTGGGCTTCTTCGAGGCGAATGGGAGCAGCTCGTAGACAAGGTGAGGGGTGTGCTGGTTCGAGTTGCCTTTTGCATGCTAGGATTTGTGTTTGTGCTAACTGCTGTGCTGGTTGTTTCCGATGGTGATGCAGCTGCAAGTAGGACTTTCGAAGAATGTGGAGGAGTGCGTGGAATTTGCACCCGAGGGAGGGAAGGTAGCGGTGAGGGCTGGACCGAGCGGCAGTTCAAGTGGAACGCCCGGTGTCGAGCTTCGTGTGGCTCTGCAGGCATTGGAAGTAAGGTTTACTTGTCTTCAGATCAACAAATTTTGATCCTAAAGTATTTTGGAAGACAGGAGATTGATTAGGAAAAATTTAGTGATCAACAGAAATTTATCGCCTTACATATTCTGTGCCTTGAACTTTTCAGTTGGTCTGCATGGACATTTTGTGTTATGATTGTTAAATAGTGTACAAAATATCGCTAAGGATAATCATCACCAAGGATTTATGGACTAAAGGATATGGTGGCCACTTTTGGAGTCCCGATATAACACATTCAGCGCTAAAGGCCCTTGCAGTTTTTAAAATATGCTTACCACATCAGTTATGTTCTTCCTATGTGCCATCACAAGTTTATCATTTGGCCTTCTCATACGCCACCAAAGATTAGCTGCTAATTCTTCGCTGCACTGAACTAATTTTTTTATTTCTGATTCTGTCTTCTTAATAACCCATAGAATGTTGTGATTGACCATATGTTACATATAGACTAAACAAACCAAACCAGTTTAGTGCGTGCAGGGGGTACTTCTCTATATGTATTAGGAAGCTCTATCAAATCCTGTGGTCGTATGTTATTATCTGTACCAGTAAATTGTTCAGCGATCTTGGTCAAATGTCTTTGTACAAAACGCTTGGGTAATAAATGAACCACTTTGTCATACCTTTCTGTTGTTGGCTATGCAGATAATTGATTCTCTAGACTATGGGATGGCAAAAGTCGCAGACTTGATGATAAAGCATGTCTTTATTCCAGCAATCAGCAACATACCTGTCACAGTTTCTGTAGAAGTGCTTGAGAAAAGTGGCTCCACATACCCAGTATCAGTCTTGAGTATAGCCCCCTCAGAGGAACTGCAGGTAAGCTCTTCATAGTGTTTACTGGTTCATCAGAGCTGGCTCTTCTGAATCTTTATATATGTTGGTTATCTTTTATTTTGAAAGGCCTCCTTGATTCGAAGGATTTTTTAGGATTCTAGTCCTTTAAGAATTTTTAATATGTGAATTGTTTGATTTGTTGAATTGAAATCCATATGATTTTTTCCTAGAGATTCCTGTGCACTACATATCATATCATAGGAAATTTCCATTCACTCCAATCTCTTGGAAAGATTCCTATGTTTTTCCTGTGGTGTAAGCAATCGCCCTTTGGTGAAGATTCTTGTAGTGTTCAATCTTATGGGATTAAAAAAATGCATGAGATTGCACACCTATGCTTTCCCTACTCATGCTTTCTTTTAATTCTGTGAACCAAAGAGACATCTATCTGCTTTATTCCCAGTCGTTTACTTATTATTCTTCCAAGTTGTTACCGCAATATGAATGCTAAATAAGAGCTGAATTGAAGATGCCATTTCTAACAGTACTAGGCTGTTGTCTCTTTTACGTAGTAGGTCAAATTAGGTCTTTGGATATCTAGAATTATGAGCCATCAAGCAATCAATACGATTTCTTGACAAAACACTGACATGTAAGCTTCTTGTTTTATTTTTGGGTTGTTTTGGGCAATCATGTAATTGCTTTGTTATTGTTCAAGGGCTACAAAGATGGGTCAGTCCTTTACTCAAGAATAATTGATGCTATCAAGTTTGCTCGCAAGTTCATTTGTGTGGAAAATATCACATGGATGCAGTCCTTTGCAAAATTAACCTGGTCAAGAATTTCTGATCTGGTTATCACACATTTTCTCTCCAAGGTATGCTTATTTATCCTACCTAAGAGAGTGAGCCCCATTACTTGTAATTATCTCAACATGTGTGCTTCCACATCATCAAAATTGTTGTAGTCGTTAGATTTACTAGGTTGATCCACTAGCATCTGTCTGATCTACGCATGAGAATCCTCTACCATTCAACATGCATTAATGCATTCTAAGTGAGTTTGAAATCACATTGCATTTAATTGTGGCATGCATTACTTTTCTTGTTAAGATTTTTTTTGCTTATGCAGAAATTTCTCACATAGTTTAAATCGTAAGGACTGAATTACTTCCTCCGTCCCATAATATAAGAGCGTTTTTGACACCAGTGTAGTGGAAAAAACGCTCTTATATTATGGGACGGAGGGAGTAGTATTCTACACAATATCTAGAAACATTTAACTCTGCAGCAATGCTTGTCTATTTTAACAAATAAAATTGCTTAATTTGCTGTTTTTCTTCTTGTGAGCAGCCCTTCAGCTGATACGCATGCTTGTCTCTATTTGATCCTCTTCGTTCAGTGCTCATTGAACTGGCAATATCTCTTGTGTTTCATCAACTATTATTCGATTTGTTGATTTGTGAGTTATGACTGGGTTGTTTGAGGAAAATACTATCAACGTTGACCACTTCTCCCTTATATGAGAACTTGACAAGACAAGAATAGTATGCAAGAATTGCTACAATACATAATTTCCCTCTAACTTATACGCACAAAGATGAGCATGTGATGGCAGATTGAATTTTTCGCCCTATGCTGAACATAAAAATGGAAATGATCAGACTGGCCTGATCTAACTGTCATTACAGCTTCTAAGCAACTCAGCTTCCTTGCTTCAGTTGTCTTGTTTGTGTGCATGTGCTTGGTAATCTCTGTTTGTAGAAGGAAACAGATGCCACCAGATTTATTCTATAATGACAGCGATTTCTCAAGTTGTTATATAGTACTATGTTATAATAACTAGTCTGGTCATTGAGTTATGTTTTCAGGCTGTTCCCGATGAGGCATCCAAGCTGATTGAGTTCCAAGATGTTATAAGGAGTACAACTGAATTTGAGAATACCCTTAGGAGTATGATGTTTATATCGCCTGACAGAAAGGATGGCAAGTTAACCCAATTTGTTGATGATGTTGAAGTTCATTTTGCTGTAAGGAAGAGAAATGAGATCTTAGTGAAAGCAAGATACATTCTTGTACAATATGACTATGATAATCCTCTTGTGAGTACCAAAATTTATGTTTTGCCATTGAAAATTACTTAGCAGGATAATGTGGGATTCATTGTTGTGATGTGCTTGCTATTGCAGGTATCAGATGATCATGGAGATTGTGTTGTTGATTTACTTTTCCAGCCAGAGAAATGTTTTATATCTAAATCAGCACTTCAATTAATGAAATTGGTCCACGGAGCCCTCAAGGTATGCCCGCCTCTACATTCATTTTTATAGATCCGGTGGATCTATTAGCATAACTGCTTGTTGCTTGTACTAATGTAACATGTCATTATCCTTCCTCATTATAACCATGGTTTATAAGGCGGTAAAGCGACCTAAAGTGAGCACCGCCCGCTCTGACGCTCAAGCGACGCCTAAGCGCCTAAAGCGACCTAAAGTGTGCCTTATTGCTTAAGCGCATATTTCTAAGGCGCTGTCAGGGCGCCTTATTGCTTAAGCGCATATTTCTAAGGCGCTGTCAGGGCGCCTTATTGCTTAAGCGACGCTTAAGTGTCTAAAGCAGGACGCTTTATAAACAATGATTATGACCACCTTTCTTTTTCAAATACCGTCTCCCACTTTTCAGTATTTGCATGTTATATAAAATTTCTCAATCATTTGATGTACATCCGTTTCTGTTGTTGTATAATCAGTGCAGGATGCTTGTTTGTCGTCCACAAGAGTCGCAAAGGAGTTTTGCTATGCTGCCAGGGATGCCTTGCTCTTGTATAAGGCTATTGTGCCAGTTCAGGTTTGTGCATCCACTAACTTTGCATGTCAATTTGGTATTGTGTCATGAGATTCACATTTAAACCAAATCTCCAGTGATGACAATGTATCATGTATGTCATGCAATCATTGTGTCCGAGACCATCTAGGATATTCCTGAGAGCATTATTAACTTGTGCATTTTATTTAGACATGCTAACTAGTAGCCAAATGCCATGTATTTTATTACAATTTTGCAACAGTGCCGTCATTCTTCAGATTTCAGATAAACTAGTTCTTTACATTGTGTTGTTGCAGAGGTTGGGTGTACTTGACATCATCTTGATATTAACATATTATTTTGCTTTCTTGAAGAAAAAAAATGAAATTCTGAAGATGAACATATAACTCAGGTGCATAAAATCCACATCATTTCAAACAGGGGTATCTTAGAATACTATTGGAAGTAGACACGCGATTTGCCGTGCTGTTTCCTTTTTAGGATTTATCTGTTGGTTGTTTCTTCGCTTGTGGGCCCTTTCGGATTGCTGTTTCCGTGGTTTTTGGTTGGGGTGGCCATGGTGCCGGATCCATCGGAAGCATAGACATGGTTGAAGAGCCCACGCTTTCGCATGTGGACAGCTGTCACCAGCTTCGGCCAGTAAAGACAACTGGTTTGACTCAACAAACTATATACAGATGACATTGCTCTACCTTGCTTGTGTCATTTAGTCTTTGTGTTGTGTCCTCCAAAAAAGATCCAGGTGCCCCTGGATCTTAGGTCTGAGGCGACAGTGTTTCTCTGCACTCTGATGCGTCTGACACCCACCAGCGGCAAGAGGGCAGTGCCACTATTTTAGACACCGTACCATTCTGGAGTTACCCTCAAATGCGAGCATAGCAGTGAGAGGAAACATAGACATCACTCCACACAGGTAAGGCACAGCAACAGCCTCCCCCCGCCCCTCTGCACGCGCGCGATCTGCAGTGCAGCGGCACAATGACATGCGAGCCAGAACACCCTGAACGAATGCTCACAAGCAACCGAGGTGTAGGCTGAGGCGGTAAAAAGGTTCTTAGGTCGATGATGCATGGGGCCTACAACGAACCCACAGCCAGAGGGCTGACATCTCCCTATTTTTAGGAAGCTTACAAGTTGACGATATCGTTTGATGAATTCCCTTAGTATGTGCGGTTTACTTAGACTTTAAATTTCACCTTTAATTATGGGATTGCGCAACCTAATTCTTATTTTGACCGTAATGCTGCACCGGTAGGAGCCTTCCTGATGTACGTAGTTGATGTAAACTGTTTCATATATGAGGTAGCTGTTGTGCTCTTATGTGATAGCATTTATGAGATCTTACATTCTTACTTAATGTGATCTTATGGTTCAAATATTTTAGATAAATCTACTCCAGTGATTCTGCCGTTGATTTGCATTATGAAGTTGTCCTATTATGAGATCACACCGTATTCTACCCAGTTATTTGTTTTTGTTACTGTCATTTACTTAATAACCTATCCTATAGGTACAGCATTTGCATCAATAGAGAACCTTTTCCACTGCATGAATCTATATTATTCCATTCCAATTTCTTCCCGTAACTTCCCAAGAATAATCCCGAAGTGGATCCAAAATTGACTGATTAAATTTAATGTTTTTTTATAGCTAGAGAAGCAACTCAATAGTATCAGTCCGTTGGCTGCCATCATTCACAATGACTTGTACCATTTGTCCCAAGAAATTCTTGGTCTTGCATTTGAGGTTTGTATGTCCTGCTATTTGCTCCTTGGTATGATTTATTTCAGATGCTGATTAATGTGTAAATTATTGCCTCCCATGTGCATGCTTAGGGTCTGTTTGGTCAGCCTAAGCTTAGGCGTGCCACAAATTGTTGGGCGGGTGTTTGGTTGGTTGCCACAGTTGTGGCTAGGTTAGCCTCAAACCAACCAGCCCCTTTTTGTTCTCTACACTTCTTTATTTTCAAAATCTCTTTCTGTGGTCGTCTTAGAAAAACAACTGTTTGATGAGTGAACTCAGATGTGTGTTTTTGCATCCTAGATTAGTGTTCCATTATGATTCACCTAAATTTTAAAACCAACTGTGCTTCTATTTGAATATCTGATAGAAAATTTCTTCTTTGGAGCTATCTGTATGTCTTTAAGATGGCAATGCGTTTTCCTAACCTTTATCGATGCTTTTGTTCAGTACCGTGCAGATTTTCCTAGTGGTCAACACAAACTAGTTGTTTTTGTGGATTTAGCTCCAATCTTCTCCCAGATGGCAAATGGTATACTGAGAAGACAAATACAGCTTGCAACGGCTAACTTAAGCGAGGTATTCCCCTATACCTTTTGTTACATCCTTGCAGGGATAAAATGATCAGTGGTGAAAACTCTGGAATTCACATCATTTATTTCTGGTGGTAAGTGGTCAAGCCGATTTCAAGTTTGTCACATTATTTTTCAGGCTATAGATGGCGCTGATGGTTTTCAAAACACACACCAATCTCAGCATTGTGAATCAGCAAAATTTAGTATTGAGCAGGTATGTCTCGTTGCCATAGAATATGAGTTGTACCTAGAAGAAATATGGCAAAGTAAAGTCTACCATAGTTTCTCTTGATATATGATTCAGGACCTCTAATTTATTTGTATTATTTGTATAGTGGAAAAATCCTCAAGAGTGATTAATTATAGATTGTCAACTAATGATATATATTGACCTCCTGTCAGGTGGTGTTCATTTTGGAGAAGATACACATTATGTGGGAATCAGTACTGCCTAGGTCAATTTACAGGAGAAGTATGTTTCATGTCCTTGGACCCATCTTTGCTAGAATTACAAAGGATATGCTTCTGATAGATGACATGGCTGCAGAAGAGACCTTACAGGTGATAATATTATGCTTGAAAGGTTTGAGCTGATCACTCTTTTGATGTTTATTAATATATATGTGATACACTTCCAGCTGCAAGGCCTTATACATTTGGCTCTTGAAAACCTCTCCTCACTATTTCTGTCCCTGGTTGAGTCTGATGATGATGAGAAGTTCTTGGATCATCATACCTGGGTCCAGCTAGATGAGAGTATACCATCTTTGAAGAAGTTCCGAAAACTAGCAGGTACTTTTGTCTCAGTTATTGGTCTTATTTGACATGTCATTATTACGTTCGTTCCAATAATACTGTAAAACATCAATGTTACCCAGAGTTGCTTGATATGTCATTGAAGTCCATCACAGCTGCATGGGAAAACGGGGAGCTAGCTAACTGTGGTTTCACATCATCTGAGGTGAGCAAGGTCTCCTTTTCCTTTTTTTTTTACATTTAAATGGAGTTCTGATAGTGCTCGGTCATTTTTTTTTGAGGGACGGTCATCTGTTGTTGTTGGTACAACTTGTTACTGTTATACCTGCCATCATATTGTTATGCATGTTGTTCTTTGTATCCTACTCCCTCTGTTCCAAAATAGTTGTCGTGGTTTTAGTTCAATTTAGTTCAAATTTGAACTAAAACCATGACAAGTATTTTGGTACTTGCTAAGTTAACGTTACTTTAGCACACTTTAGAGGCCTACTGGTAAATAACACGACAAGGAACTAAATTAAGCATTTTAGAGTAAGTGGTTACATGAATGAGATGGAAGGCTTACTATCAGGATATTTTTCTAAATGGACAATATCATGTGAAAATCGTGGTCAACCTTTGCAGAACTAGGTGCACTTTTGTGTCCGTTACACCCACTAGGTAGTTTGTTTGCTTCAAAGCTCTCGAAAATGCTAATAACCACTTAGCATTTTTTTCCCAGGTGTCAATTGATCCTGTTGTACATATTTGTCTAGGATCAGCAGTCCAGTTATAATCAAACATTGCATGCCTTTGCCCACAGGCAGATTTATCACATCACCAAATCAAGTTTGTTCATTTTTAATTTCGAATATTTTGTTTCTGGTTCTCTTTTCAGACATCAGTTGACGCTGTTGTATCTGCTGGCCTTATTTGTTCAGAATCCATCAGAGCCGAAACTTTTTACTGATCTGTTCTCTTTGTGCAGGTGCGGAATTTCATCAAAGCAATTTTCGCGGATTCGCCTCTTCGGAAGGAGTGCTTAGGCTGGATCGTCGCGGCTCCAGCTTAGGATGCAGAGCGCTGTTGTTGATTAGCTGGTGCCCTCATCATGGCTCTGTCCCCATTGGATTCTGTAGACACCTTGACCGACTGTACATCAATCGACATAGGGTTCAGTTTGCACTGAAGCTGCAGGGCTTGCGGTTTACTTTTATAGAAGAAACGACCCGAGCATATAGCTCAAAGTCTGGAACTCGAACTCTGACGGACAGCGTGTCGCTCGTTCCTCCCGAGTCAAATTATCTGGAGGATGACGTGTGGCGCCGTGGCTGGAGCCTGGTGTTGGAAATATGCCTTAGAGGCAATAATAAATTAGTTATTATCATATTTCTTTGTTCATGATAATCGTTTATTATTCATGCTATAATTGTATTGATCGGAGACTTAGATGCATGTGTGGATACATAGATAAAATCATGTCCCTAGTATGTCTCTAATAGACTAGCTTGTTGATCAAAAGATGGTTAAGGTTTTCTAGCCATGGACATGAGATGTCATTTGATAGCGGGATCACATCATTAGGAGAATGAATGATGTGATGGACAAGACCCAAACTATAAACGTAACATATGATCGTGTCAGTTTATTGCTACTGTTTTTTGCATGTCAAGTATATGTTCCTATGACCATGAGATCATTCAACTCACGAACATCGGAAAAGTGCCTTGTGTGTATCAAACGTCGCAATGTAACTGGGAGACTATAAATGTGCTCTATAGATATCTTCGAGGGTGTCTGTTGAGTTGTCATGGATCAAGACTGAGATTTGTTACTCCGTGTGACGGAGAGGTATCTCACGGCTCATTCGGTAATACAACATTACAATAAGCCTTGCAAGCAATATGACTAAGTGGTAGTCACGGATCTTGTTACGGAACGAGTAAAGAGACTTGCCGGTAACGAGGTTGAACTAGGTATGGAGATACCGACGATCGAATCTCGGGCAAGTAACATACCGAAGAACAAAGGGAACATCATACGGGATTAACTGAATCCTTGACATACAGGTTTGATCGGTAAAGATTTTCGTACAATATGTAGGAACCAATATGGGCATCCAGGTCCCGCTATTGGTTATTAACCATAGAGGTGTCTCGGTCATGTCTACATAGTTCTCGAACCCGCAGGGTCTGCACACTTAAGGTTTGGTGACGTTTCGGTAGTATAGAGTTATGCATGGTGGTGACCGAAGGTTGTTCGGAGTTCCGGATGAGATCCCGGATGTCACGAGGAGCTCCGGAATGGTCCGGAGGTAAAGATTGATATATAGGAAGTCCTATTTTGGTCGCCGGAAAAGTTTCGGGCTCATCGGTAGTGTACCGGGAGTGCCGGTAGTGTAGCGAGAGACCATCGGGAGGTGTATTTCGACCCAAGAGGCTACATGGGCTGTGGGAGAGTGAATACCAGCCCTTAGTGGGCTGGTGGAAGTCCCACACAAGGCCCATGCGGCTGGGAGAGAAAGCCCAAAGAGAAAAAGGTGGAAAAAGGCAAAAAGGCAAAAATAAGGAGTCCTAGTCCTACTAGGATTGGAGGAGGAATCCTCCAATCCCACTAGGTTCGGCCGACCCAAGGGCTGCCTCTTTGGCAGCCAAGCCTCCTCCTCCTCTCCTCCTATATATACTAGAGAATTTTAGGGTTTTGGCACAGAATTTTCAGCCACGTGCTGCCCGTTCCTCTAGTGCATAGTTTCTCCTCTAGATCGGATTTCTGTAGTGCTTAGGCGAAGCCCTGTCGGAATAGCTCCACCACCATCTCCGGAGCGCCGTCACGCTGCCGGAGAACTCTTCTACCTCTCCGCTCCCTCTTGCTGGATCAAGAAGGCAGAGATCGTCATCGAGCTGTACGTGTGCTGAACGCGGAGGTGCCGTCCGTTGGCCTAGATCGGAAGGACCATGATCAAGATCACGAGACGGATCGTGATGAGTTCGCGGGACGGATCGTGACAAGATCGCGGGACGGATCATGATGAGTTCGCGGGACGGATCGTGATGAGTTCGCGGGACGGATCGTGATTGGATCGCGGGACGGATCATGATGAGATCGCGGGACGCTCGGCGATTTGGATCGCGAAGACGTGCGACTAAACCAACCGTGTTTCTTAGCGCTTCCCGCTTATCGATCTGCAAGGGTACGTAGATCCACTCTCCCTCTCGTAGATGCTCATCACCATGGATAGATCTTTCGTGTGCGTAGGAAATTTTTTGTTTCCCATGCAACGTTCCCCAACAGTGGCATCATGAGCTAGGTCTATGTGTAGATGAGATCTCGAGTAGAACACAAAAGGTTTGTGGGCGTTGATGCTTAGATTGCTTCCTCCCTTGGTCGGATTTTGGTTCAGCGGTATTGTGAGATGAAGCGGCCCGGACCAACATTACTTACGCTTACAAGAGACCGGTTCCCTTGACCGCAACTTGTTGCATAGATGGCTTGCGGGTGCCAGTTTCTCTCACTTTAGTTGGATCGGATTCGACAAAGGCGGTCCTTGAGAAGGTTGAAAAGCAACTAGTGTATCACCGTTGTGGTTTTTGCATAGATGAGAATTGTTCCTGCTAGATACCCGTAGCAGCCACGTAAAACATGCAACAACAATTAGAGGACGTCTAACTTGTTTTTGCAGGGTATGTTGTGATGTGATATGGCCAATTACATGATGTGATATATGTGATGTATGAGATGATCATGTGATGTATAGATTATCACGACTTGCATGTCGATGAGTACGACAACCGACAGGAGCCATAGGGTTGTCTTTAATTATTGTATGACCTGCGTGTCAATCATTAAGCGCTATGTAATGCTTTACTTTATCGCTAAACGGTAGCAATAGTAGTAGAAGCATGTTGGGCGCGACAACCCTGATGGCGACACGTTGATGGAGATCAAGATGATGGAGATCATGGTGTCTTGCCGGTGACGATGGAGATCATGCCGGTGCTTTCAAGATGAAGATCAAAAGCACAAGTTCATGGCCATATCATGTCACTTATGATTTGCATGTGATGTTAATCCTTTTATGCACCTTGTTTTTCTTAGGACGACGGTAGCATTATAAGGTGATTCCTCACTTAATTTCAAGATAAATTGCGTTCTCCCCGAGTGTGTACCGTTGCGAAAGTTCGTCGTGTTGAGACACCACGTGATGATCGGGTGTGATAGACTCTACGTTCACATACAACGGGTGCAAGCCAGTGTTGCACATGCGAAACACTCGGGTTAAACTTGACGAGCCTAGCATGTACAGACATGGCCTCGGAACACAAGAGACCGAAAGGTCGAACATGAGTCATATAGTAGATATGATCAACATGATGATGTTCACCATTGAAACCACCTCAACTCACGTGATGATCGGACTTGAGTTGGTGAATTTGGATCATGTATCACTCGAATGACCGTAGGGATGTCAATTTGAGTAGGAGTTCCTAAGTAATATGATTAATTGAACTCATTATCATGAACATAGTCAAAGTGTCTTTGCAAAGTTATGTTGTAGATTATAGCTCACGCTGTAGCTTCCTTGAATTTTTTCCTAGAGAAATAGAGTTGAAAGATGATGGTAGCAATATTGCGGACTAGGTCCTTGATCTGAGGATTGTCCTCATTGCTGCACAGAAAGCTTATGTCCTTAATGCACCGCTCGGTGCGCCAACCCCACTAGCGTCGTCTGTAGATGTTGTGAACATTTGACAGGCACGTTCTGATGACTACTTGATAGTTTAGTGCGTCATGCATTACGGCTTAGAGTTGAGGCTCCGAAACATTTTGAACGTCACGGAACATATGAGATGTTCTAAGAGCTGATATTAGGATCTCAGGCTCGTGCCGTGTTGCGAGATATGAGATCTCCAACAAGATTCTTTGCCTGCAAGATGAAAGAGAATAGCTCAATCGTTGAGCATGTGCTCAGATTATCTGGGTGCTACAATTGCTTGAATCGAGTGGAAGTTGATCTTCCAGATAAGATAGTGATTGATATAGTTCTCCAAGTCACTGTCACTAAAGCTACTAGAACTTGGTGATGAACTATAAAACGCCAGGGATAGAAATAATGATCCCTAAGCTATTCGCGATGTTTGACACCGCGAAGGTAGAAATGAAGAAGGAGCATCAAGTGTTGATGGTTAGTAAAACCACTAGTTTTGAGAAGGGCAAGAACAAGGAGGGAAACTTCATGGATAGCAATTTCAGTTGCTGCTCCAGTGAAGCAACCCAAAGTTGAACCTAAACCCGGGACTAAGTGCTTCGATTATGAGGAGAGCGGTCGCTGAAGCGGAACAACCCTAGATACTTGGTAGATAAGAAGGCTGGCAACGTCGACAGAAGTATATTTGATATACGTGTTAATGATGTGTACCTTGCGAGTACTCCTAGTAGCACCTGGGATATTAGATACCGGTTCGGTTGCTAAATGTTAGTAACTTGAAATAAAAGCTACGGAATAAACAGAGAACTAGCTAAGGGTGAGGTGACGATGTATGTTGGAAATGTTTCCAAGGTTGATGTGATCAACATCGCACGCTCTCTCTACATTCGTGATTAGTGACAAACCTAAATAAATGTTATTTGGTGTTTTGCGTTGAGCATGAACGTGATTAGATCGTGTTTATTGCAACACGGTTATTCATTTAAGTTAGAGAATAATGGTTATTCTATTTACATGAATAATACCTTCAATGGTCATGCACCCAATGAGAATGGTTTGTTGAATCTTGATCATAGTAATACACATGTTCATAACATTGATGCCAAAAGATACAAAGTTAATAATGATAGTACCACATACTTGTGACACTGCCGCTAAATGTCATATTGGTATAAAGCGCATGAAGAAACTCCATGCTGATGGATATTTGGACTCATTCGATTTCGAATCGGTTGAGACATGTGAACCATGCCTCTTTGGCAAGATGACTAAGGACTCCGTTTCCAGATGGATGGAACGGGCAAGTGATTTATTGGAAATGATACATGTTGATGTATGCAATCCAATGAGTCTTGTAGCGTGCGGTGGATATCGTTATTTTCTTACCTTCATTGATGATTTGAGTAGATATAGTGTATATTTACTTAATGAAACACAAGTCTGAATCATTTGAAAGGTTCAAGCAAATTCAGAGTGAAGTTTAAGATCATCGTGAAAAAAAGATAAAAATATCTGCAATATGATCGTGGAGGTAAATATCTGAGTTACGAGTTTGGCATACAACTTTAGACAATGTGAAAATTGTTTCACTACTCACGCCACCTGGAACACCAAAGTGTGATGGTGTGTCCGAACGTCATAGTCGTGCTCTATTGGATATGGTGCTGGTTATGATGTCTCTTATCGTTTTACTACTATAGTTTTGGGGTTATGCATTAGAGACAACTGCATTCACTTTAAATAGGGCACCATCTAAATCCGTTGAGATGACACAGTGTGAATTATGGTTTGGTAGAAACCTAAGCTGTCATTTCTGAATGTTTGGGGCTGCGACACTTTTCGGAAAAATGTTTTCACCTAATGAGCTCAAACCCAAAGCAGACAAATGCATCTTCATAGAATACCCTAAGAACAGTTGGGTGAACCTTCTATCTCAGATCCAAGCATAAAGTGTTTGTTGCTGAAACGGGTCCTTTTCCGAGAAAAGGTTTCTCTCGAAAGAATTGAGTGGGAGGAAGATAGAACTTGATGAGGTTGTTGAACCTTTGTCCAACCAGAGAGTAGCGCAGCGCAGGATTTTGTTTCTGCGAAGCCTACGTTAGTTGAAGAGGAAGTTAATGATGATGATCATGAAGCTTCAGATCAAGTTACTATCGAACCTCGTAGGTCGACAAGGATGTGTACTGCTCCTGAGCGGTACGACAACCCTATCTTGGAGGTCATGTTGTTGGACAACGACGAACCTACGAGCTATGAAGAAGCGATGATGGGCCCGGATTCCGACAAATGGTTAGAGGCCATGAAATCCGAGAAAGGATCCATGTATGAAAACCAAGTATAGACTTTGGTAGACTTGCTCGTTGGATGGCAGGTTGTTGAGTACAAATGGATGGTTAAAATGAAGACAGACGCTCATGATAAATGTCACCATTTGTAAAGCTCGACTTGTCGCAAAGAAGTTTATGACAAGTTCAAGGAGTTGACTGCGATGAGACTTTCTCACTCGTAGCGATGCTAAAACTCTGTTGGAATTATGTTAGCAATTGCTGCATTTTTCAATTATGAAATCTGGCAGATGGATATCAAAACATAGTTTCCTTAATGGTTTACTTGAGGAAAGGTTGTATGTGATACAACCAGAAGGTTTTGTCAGTCCTAAGGATGCTAAAAGGTGTGCAAGCTTCAGTGATTCTTCTATGAACTGAAGAAAGCATCTCGGAGTTGGAATATACACTTTGATGAGGTGATCAAAGTTTTTGAGTCTATACAAAGTTTACGAGAAACTTGTATTTACAATAAAGTGAGTGGGAGCACTATAGAATTTCTGATAAGTATATGTGGATGACATATTGTTGATCGAAAATGATGTAGAATTTCTAGACAAGCATAAACGGTTGTTTGAAAAGAGTTTTTCAAAGGAAGACCTGGATAAAACTACCTAATTGTTGAGCATCAAGATCTATAGAGATAGATCAAGATGCTTGATGAGACTTTCAATGAGTACATACCTTGACAAGATTTTGAAAGAGTTCAAAATGGATCAGTCAGAGAAAGAGTTCTCACCTGATTTGCGAGGTGTGAAGTTGAGTGAGACTCAAAGCTCGACAACGGCAAAATAAAGAGAAAGGATGAATGTCGTCCCCTATGCCTTAGCCATAGGCTCTGTATAGTATGCCATGCCGTGTACCGCACCTGTGTGTGCCTTGCCATGAGTCCGTCAAGGGGTACAAGAGTGATCCAGAAGTAGATCACTGGACAGCGGTCAAGATTATCCTTAGTAACTAAAAGACTAAGGAGATGTTTCTCGATTATGGAGGTGATAAAGAGTTCGTCGTAAAGAGTTACGTCGATGCAAGTTTTAACACCAATCCGGATGACTCATAGTAGCAATCTGGATACGTATAGTGGAGCAGCCATTTGGAATAGCTCCAAGTGAAGTGTGGTAAGAGTATTTACAGTTTGACATAGAGATTTGCAAAGTACACACGGATCTGAATGTCACAGACCCGTTGACTATAAGACCTCTCTCACATGCAAAGCATGATTGAGCCCCAGAACTCATTGGGTGTTAGATTCATAACAATGCGAGTCACATGGTGATGTGAACTAGATTATTAACTCTAGTGCAAGTGGGAGACTGTTGGAAATATGCCCTAAAAGCAATAATAAATTAGTTATTATCATATTTCCTTGTTCATGATAATCGTTTATTATACATGCTATAATTGTATTGATCGGAGACTTAGATGCATGTGTGGATACATAGACAAAACCATGTTCCTAGTATGCCTCTAATAGACTAGCTCGTTGATCAAAAGATGGTTAAGGTTTCCTAGCCATGGACATGAGATGTCATTGATAACGGGATCACATCATTAGGAGAATGATGTGATGGACAAGACCCAAACTACAAACATAGCATATGATCGTGTCAGTTTATTGCTACTGTTTTCTGCATGTCAAGTATATGTTCCTATGACCATGAGATCATGCAACTCACGAACATCGAAGGAGTGCCTTGTGTGTATCAAAGTCGTAACGTAACTGGGTGACTATAAAGGTGCTCTACAGGTATCTCCGAGGGTGTCTGTTGAGTTGGCATGGATCAAGACTGGGATTTGTTACTCTGTGTGACGGAGAGGTATCTCAGGGCCCACTCGGTAATACAACATCACAATAAGCCTTGCAAGCAATGTGACTAAGTGTTAGTCACGGGATATTGTATTACAAAACGAGTAAAGAGACTTGCCGGTAATGAGGTTGAACTAGGTATGGAGATACCGACGATCGAATCTCGGGCAAGTAACATACCAAAGAACAAAGGGAACATCATACGGGATTAATTGAATCCTTGACATAGAGGTTCGACCGATAAAGATCTTTGTAGAATATGTAGGAACCAATATGGGCATCCAGGTCCCGTTATTAGTTATTGACCATAGAGGTGTCTCGGTCATGTCTATATAGTTCTCGAACCCGGAGGGTCTGCACACTTAAGGTTTGGTGACGTTTCGATAGTATAGAGTTATGCATGGTGCTGACCGAAGGTTGTTCGGAGTCCCGGATGAGATCCCGGACGTCACGAGGAGCTCCGGAATGGTCCGAAGGTAAAGATTGATATATAGGAAGTCCTATTTTGGCGCCGGAAAAGTTTCGGGCTCATCGGTAGTGTACCGAGAGTGCCGGTAGTGTACCGGGAGACCACCGGGAGGTGTATTTCGATCCAAGAGGCTACATGAGCTGTGGGAGAGTGAATACCAGCCCTTAGTGGGCTGGTGGAAGTCCCACACAAGGCCCATGCGGCTGGGAGAGAAAGGCCAAAAAGAAAAAGGTGGAAAAAGGCAAAAAAAGCAAAAATAAGGAGGAGTCCTAGTCCTACTAGGATTGGAGGAGGAATCCTCCAATCCCACTAGGTTTGGCCGACTCAAGGGCTGCCTCTTTGGCAGCCAAGCCTCCTCCTCCTCTCCTCCTATATATATTAGAGGATTTTAGGGTTTTGACACAGAATTTTCAGTCATGTGCTGCCCGTTCCTCTAGTGCATAGTTTCTCCTCTAGATCGGATTTCTGCAGTGCTTAGGTGAAGCCCTGCCGGAATAGCTCCATCACCATCTCCGGAGCACCGTCACGCTGTCGGAAAACTCTTCTACCTCTCCACTCCCTCTTGCTGGATCACGAAGGCGGAGATCGTCATCGAGCTGTACGTGTGCTGAACGTGGAGGTGCCGTCCGTTCGGCGCTAGATCAGAAGGACCGTAGATTTTTTTTTTAAATTTTTGTTTTGCATGCAGCATTCCTCAACACCTTGGGCCCTATGCCGACCTGTTTCGACACCAGCATCACGCTGCAGCGCTCCTACAGTTGGGCCTCTGCATAACCAAGCCTAGAAACAGTATTACAACACAATCATCATAGGAGGACGAGTGGGGAGAACGTCTTTCAAAATAAAGGCAAGCAAAGTTAAGATCTATCATTGGATTTTTTATTTTTTGCGAGAAAGTGTCATAAGATTTAAACACTCAAAACTGCCATCAGGACACGGTTATATAAATTTCTATTCTCAACAACATCTAAAATCTCCAAAATACATAGACAGAAACCACCACCAGACGAAGTACAGCAAGCAGATTACGCCCCTAAACAACAAAAATACTAGCAAACGAAGTACAGCAGCACATCAGACTACGGATACACAGGTACTACTACTAGCAGGCAAGGTAAAGAGCCGGCGGTGTCGGTGCAGATCGATCGGCGCGGCGTGGTGGCGGGTCGCTCAGTCGAAGAGGCTGAACATGTCGAGGTCCTCCTCCTCGTCGTCGTCCTCCTTCTTCTCCTGGGCCTTGTCCTTCTTCTCCTCGGCGGCGGCGGCGGGGGACGCGCCCACGGCCGCGCCGGCGCCGCCGCTGGGCGCGAAGGCGAACTTCTCCCTGCCGGCGGCGAGGAGCTCGGCCAGGTCCTTGCCCTCCACCTCCTTGAAGAGGGCGTCGAGCTTGCCCTCCTCCACCTCGGCGCCCACGGAGCCGAGGATGGCGCGCACGTCGTCCTTGGTCGGGCTCGCGTTGCCGCCCAGGGTGGCCAGCAGGTACGCGGCGACGAACCTCATCTCGAGCTCGAAGCGGAAGGCGTCGGCGCGCGGCTGCGTTGGTGTTGTGTCGCTGGGGTCGATGGATCGGGGCCCCGGATTGAACTGCGTCTGCCCTGCCCGCGGGGTGGAGTATAAATAGTGGAGATGCCAGAGGTGGTTCCTGTTTCTTGCGCGCTGCGAAACCGACCTGGAGAAGCTTTCGTGGGCGCGGCGGAAACGAACTAGAGGCGCACGCGAAGCTGTTTGGACTCCTGCTGCTTTTGTTTTTATTTTTTGAGCGAAGGACTCCCGCTGCTGCTGCGTCCGCCTCTGGAGGCCCAAGTCCATCACAACAAGCAACAGGCCTACGAGAGCAAGCAATCCCAGACCAATGAGCGACCATATCAAATTAAAAAAAAATCACATCTTATATAAGAAAGTTTTTTTCTTTCTGAAAAGCCAAACAAAAGACCCGCTAGAAACAGTACAACACTGAAAGAAAATCACTCGCTATTGAATATATAAAATGGGTCGGCTCAATAGCATGTGTCCCATGCGGTTTTCCCAATGGTTCTTCTCAATAAAAATATTTGACACAATGGTCTCTAAACAGTATCCGAGTTGTCCACCTAGAAACATGGGGAAAGGGTTGGGGCATGTATGAAGCATCTCCAATACCTGCCCTATAATAGGGTGTAACTATTTTTTCGGATACTAGGACAATATCCATGCGTTGCTACCGGATATAAATATTCTAGTACGTTAGTTTGTGATATACCTGACCATATCAATGTGATTGTGTAATTAAATGTTTATCAAATCTTGCTTGTGATTTACCTTATATTTTGGTGAGAAGTTTGGTAAGTAAATTAAAGTGGTATTGATTTACAAGGTAAGTAAAATAAAACAATTGATTATCTTAATTGAAAGATTGGACGAAGGGGTGGTGGAAAAAAACATGAAACCTTACATTTTTTAAGTAGTAGAGACGGAGATAGCTGCCCTATAATAGGGTATAACCGTTTTTAGATTGTTTGGGGTAAAATATGAAGCTCCAACAACTCATTTGCAAATCTTGCTCCAATTTTTTTAGGCTGCTCAAAAAACAACATCAAGTGTTCAAATTAGAAACAAATAGGTAGGCACTAGGTAGGCACTTTACCCATCCCGAGGAGTCAACCTGGGTACAAGTACCATGCACAATCATCCATCATTTGGACACCACCCCTCTTTCTACAATCTTCCACGACACACTATAGATTGTAAGATCAGTGAAGCATTATTCGTCGATATTTGGCACCCACCGTGGGCCTCAAATGGACCGCGTACATCTTCTTGAGCATATTTTCCAATCAAACTCACACCCATGAACTTAGAGCCAATGGCCTCACCTAGCAATAGCCCCAATGAATAGGGTTTCTCCATCAATGACCGAGGAGCAAGGGAGCATCGCTCCAGAGAAGGTCGGTTGCAATAACCTGCAAGTGCACATGGTTTAGTTATAGTCTTTTCAAAGTAAGAGTATCGGTCTCACAGGGAGCACAAGAATCAGACTTTTGCCTCTTATAGAGAATCATGTAACTTTGTGTCTGCAGATAATTGTGGACTTAAAGTAGAGTGAGGGCAAATTTCAATAATGATGGAGTAATGTAATAACTTGTAACTAAATAAAAGTAAGTGAAGGACAAGGATTGCAATCACTGTGAAACAAAAGAATAAAAAGGCGTCCTTAGGGAGTCCGGAATCCCCATTGGTATGTTTCTACTACTATGCATAACCACAATATGGTGCGGATACTTGAGCCACTGTCAACGATTATGCTGGACGAAGCCGGGTACAATACATGTTTTACTCGTGGTAGACTTCAGGCCACGCACGCCACCATCATAGTGTAACGCCCCAGACACACCCGCCGGTAGTCTACTCCTGGCGGGATCTAGACTGGCCTCACAGATCAATACTAGTCTTTTCTACGCACTTTGTCCTCACTCATGCGCACCCGAGACCAACTTCCCGGTCCCTGGGAGTTCTGTTCGAATGGGCTCCCGAAAAAGAAGGAATTCCTTATTGATACGAGTAGTCTATCAACCCTAATAAGCCAGGCTATCACATACACCACCACTCAGAGGAACCCACGTCCTCGTCGGGTCATAGGAACGTTCCCTCTTGGCACAAACGTCTGTGCTTTCAGTTCAATACATGTGTCATTCCGTGTGCCACGACGGGTCACAAACTTCATGAACAACATGACCGCGCACCTGTCGGCAAACATCCGTGTAACCGCGAGGGTCGACTCTGATACCAACTTGTAACGCTCCGGACACACCCGCCGGTAGTCGTTACTCCTGGCGGGATCTAGACTGGCCTCACAGATCAATACTAGTCTTTTCTACGCAGTTTGTCCTCACTCATGCGCACCCGGGACCAACTTCCCGGTCGGTCACCCATCATAGGACTACTCCAAGCCAAGCACGCTTAACCCGGGAGTTCTGTTCGAATGGGCTCTCGGAAAAGAAGAAATTCCTTATTGATACGAGTAGTCTATCAACCCTAATAAGCCAGGCTATCACACATAGTCTCCCCCTAAGGGTTACAACTCTTGATAATTAAGGGTTACCCCGTGGACACGATCTCTGTAAGGGTTCTCCATAAATTCTAGGTCAATTGCAAAGGTTAGGAGTAGTAGGCTTTTACTATGACCTCAAATTACCTCCACAACCTAGATCTATGCAAAGACAACGATATACTTCATGGCCAAATAGGCATAAATGCTGAGTTGGTCCCTTCACAACATTCACAAAGTTATTAAACTAAGAAATCAACAAAGGATCGCATCCATAGCAAATGTTTCAGATCCTATACATACCAAGGTTCATCGATATCCCTGAGAACTAGGGGTCTACTCACACATGGGAACAACAAACATCATGTCAATGATAATGGCATACATGAATGAATTATTCAAATAATACACCAAAGGATCCACTAGGGTCCTTGATGTTGCAGATGCTAAGGATGTGGATGATGATGATGATGATGATGAAGATAGTGGTGACAAAGATGATGATGATGATGATGATGATGTTCTCGTGGTGACATGAATCCCCTTCTTCTCCTGGTTGATCCCCATTCCAGATGGGCTCCAGAGGCTAGGGTTCTTCCTTTTGGATGAGTTTCTCGTGTCTTTGTGTTTCCAATCCGTGGTCTGCTTCGAAGGGGTGAAAGTAGTCGATCAGGGGGTGGCGGCGACGCACCATACGAGCGCTGGCAGTCATATGGAACGTCGTCGTTCACTCTAGAAGTGCGGTGATGACTGTTTCTTTGGCCTTCTTGCTTGATTTTTTATGGAAAGTGATCATCACCTTTAATACGTGATTCCACTACAATTTTTGAGGATTTTATCCATTAAATAATAATTGCTCCAAAGACCTTACCTGTCGAAATATCAACGAAAGAAGTGCGTGAGCGTGGTAAAATTCCACAAAGCTTACCTTGTAGTCACAAAATACATAGTAAAACTATCACATAAATTGGACTCGTCAACTCCCCAAGCTTAAGTCCTGATCGTCCCCGAGCAAGTACTGTAGGTTTTAAATGAGAAGGTCAACTTTGTGTTTATGAGACACAGATATAAAAAAGGATATGAGTCCATAACTCCTAAGAGGAACGACTTATGATAAAGATATGTGACAAATGATAGCTCAAATCCACTATGATAGTGATCATGCACGCATCCACACCTTGTTACTTAATTCTGTTATGAACAAGTAACTACTCCACATTTTAGTTCATTGTTGTTTCAACCAGGCAAGCAGTTTCTATTTTCCTCTTTTTGTTATCTTTTAGTTCTTAAAAGGACTTAGTCTCTTAACATTGAATCATGGTGGAGGTTCATTTCAAACTTGGTAAGATACCCCAGCCAACCATGAATCTCGAAAAGACTTGATTTACAAAAGCTCCTTTTAAATCTTTATAGAGGATTACTTTCTTTGCTTGCCCTTTCGGAAGTCGAACCTTTCAATGAGTTAGCATATACAATTGTTTTATCTCCTTTCAAAAATTTAACAACTGAGATGTGGAATACTTATAATCATCATGAAAGTAACTATGTGCTACTATTTGGATCACAACAATCATCAAGTACGTTCTGAAGCAAAAGCAATCATCTCACACATAAAGTTATGCATATTCTCATTGGAAAGGATCATCCCTTATTCAAGAGGAAAATTGATATTTCAACCTTATTGAAAATAAAACTTATCCCCTATTTTTGCGAAAAAGTAATGCATAATATGTCTCAAATGTATCTACTTTTCCAAACACTTTTTCTCTGGTTTTGGCTCTAATTTGCATGATTTGAATGAAACTAACCCGAACTGACGCTGTTTTCAGCAGAACTACCTTGGTGTTATTTTTGTGCAGAAATAAAAGTTATCGGAATTGGATGCAACTTTTTGTGAATTATTTCTAGAATATATGATGAATTATGGAGCGAAGACATGCCAGAGGGGGTGTGCCAGGGGGCCACTTAGGGAGTCCTGGATTAACGGGTCCTCGGGGAGCCAACCTATTCTTATGGTCCGGAATATATGGGCTACTTACCGAACACTGGAAGATTTGAAGGCTCAGTCTCCAAGATGGAAGCTTTGGGAAGCACGGCTTGCGCTCCACATTTGATGTAGCAAATAGGCATGTTTATCTCTTCGGCATGTAACCGACCATGTGTAAACCCTAGGCATCCTCGGTGTCTAAATAAGCCAAAGGGTTTTAGGGTATTTAGGGTATAGGGACAGAACAACTCATCTAGGGTTAGCTATTCGATCTCGAGGTAGATCAACTCTGTAACCCCCCACATCATAAATACAACCAAGCAAGATGTAGGGTATTACCTCCATAGGAGGGTCCGAACTTGGGTAAATCTGTGTCCCCTTTGTCCCCTGTTACCGCCGACTCCAGTCTCACAGTTCGGGACCCCCTACCCGAGATCCACCGGTTTTGACACCGACATTGGTGCTTTCATTGAGAGTTTCTCTGTGATCACGATGGAATCGACGTCTCGCCTTGTCATCAATAAAGAGGTCCGCAACATGGACACTTTTGTCCTCGGACATATCTTCGCCTTCGACAACGTTGTGCTGCATGCTGATCCCACTGGCCATCTAGGCCGCGTTGCGAGCTTTGCCCCTGATCGAGAGGTCAGATTCGGAAACTTAGAGTTCTCTGTTGACTCTCGGGGTGACTTGTCGTTAATCGGGCTCGTAGCTTCATCTGTAGCCCCCGAGGACTCTAAGGCTTTAACCTCGAGCCCCTTCTTCAGACATGCCCATGGGGTCACCCATGGCGATGAGCTGATCTCCTATCCCGGTCTGACCATTGAGCCAGATGACTGGACACATGTTCTTTCCTAACACTCTTCATGTTCGGACGCCTTGGAGGTTAACTCCGCAAGTTCTGAACAGTTGGATCCGATCGGCCCCTCAGCGGTTGACGAGGCCCTAGATCAGATCTCGTCGATGAAGATCACTGATGATCCAGCCCTGATGTATGCTCAGTTCGGTTACGGTGCGGGCCAGGACGAATTTTTTGACCCACCCACCACCCACTTTATAGCCACTATCGAAGATTTAACCGACATGCTATACTATGCCCCCGAGGAGGCAGAATACATGGATGAAGAAGACTGTGCTCCCACCCTCGTTAACACTGGGAGGTGGGCCGCCACTTCCACATACGATGTCTACATGGTAGATACTCCTGCCACTAACGGTGATAACACGCCTAACAATGATGGCGACAAATCGGGCGATGCGCCGTTAAGGCGCTGGAAACCGCATAAGCGGTCCAAAGGCAAAAAGGGAAGGAAATCTATTATTAGCAACGGGGACGGTAATACCCCCGCTTACCATGGCAATCCTGATATCCCCGAACACCCGTTAGAGGGCCCAGAAGGGCCTGAGGACCAGAACAACCCCGATAACGTTAACAACTCCAAAGAGGATAATTACCTTCCCCTCGTCGAGGAGGAAGATATACCGTAGGCTGATGACTTGTACATCCCTGATAACCTCGAAGATTAGGAAGAAATCAGGCAACAGCTCATAGCAACGGCTCGCAGCCTGAAAGCCAAAGAACGACAACTCAAAGCCGAACAGGATGACCTCAATGATCTATGGACGAAAGTCCTCTTAGCTAAGGAAGTATACGGCACCGGTCTGTCGAATCAGCCCAAAAGCTACCCATGGAGGAGGCTGTTGCCGCAATTCGATGATGAACTCACTGATACTTCGTCTCTAAACCGTACTCCAAACGACAATCCGGACCGCCCCCCTCGTGGTCGGGACAGGACAGCTAACGACACTGGTTATATACCAGCAATGCCCCGAAGATGGGGTAAGGAGCCATTAGAGCCCAGTGACAGGTTCGACCTGCGAGATGACTTGGATCACAGAGCAGGCCGTACAAGATCCATCTACGGATCTAGAGAATACTCACATGATAGACGGGGCGGGTACATACCATGGTTTGACCAAAACAATAGAGTCCGGCAACGCAACCGGGCCCACACAAACGCCGAATACAGGCGCGACATAGCATGGATCAGAGGCGCCGCTCACCCACTGTGCTTCATAGATGAGGTCATGCGGCATCAGTTCCCCGAAGGGTTTAAACCCATGAATATAGAACAGTATGATGGGACTACTAACCCAACTATCTAGATTGAGGACTTCCTCCTCCATATCCACATGGCGTGAGGAGACGATCTCCATGCCATCAAATATCTACCTCTTAAGATTAAGGGGCCAGCTCGGCACTGGTTAAACAGCCTCCCCGGAAACTCCATTGGATGCCGGGAAGACCTGGAAGATGCGTTCCGCTATAACTTCCAGGGAACCTATGTCCGCCCGCCGGACTCTTCCGATCTTAGCAATGTCGTCCAGAAGCCCGACGAATCTGCTCTGCAATTCTGGAATCGGTTCTTGACTAAGAAGAACCAAATTGTCAACTGTCCGGATGCTGAGGCCATAGCCTCCTTCCGGCACAATATTCGGGACGAATGGTTGGCCTGCCAGCTAGGCCAGGATAAACCTCAGACCATGTCAGCCCTTACCTCCCTCACGACCCGCTTTTGCGTGGGCGAAGACAATTGGCTGACAAGACACATCCACAATTCCGAAGATCCCGTAGCCTCTGAAGCCCGGGATGGCAATGGAAAATCAAAGCGCAATAAGAATAAGCGTCGGCACAATAATAGCGATACCGATGACACGACTGTAAACGCCGGATTCCGCAACTCCCGACCTGGGCAGCGGAAGAAGCCTCCTAAAGGCAATCGCGACGGAACCACTCAGCTGGAGAAGATCATGGAAAGGCCTTGCTAAATCCATGGGACTTCGGAGAATCCTGCCAACCACACACACTGCAACTGCTGGGTGTTTAAACCGACCGACAAGATACCACCCGAGGACCAAGTCAAAAGCTCTCTCGGTGAGGACGAGGATGAGCCTCGGGGTCCAATTGGTGGCGGACAGAAGAAATTCCCTCCCGAAGTCAAAACGATGAACATGATATATGCCACCCATATACCTAAGAAGGAGAGGAAGCACGCCCTTCAGGAGGTCTATGTTGTGGAACCAGTAGCCCCGAAGTACAACCTATGGTCGGCATACCCGATCACCTTTGATCGACGCAATCACCCGACCAGTATCCGTAATGGGGGGTCGGCGGCCCTCGTCCTAGACGCCATCATAGATGGGTATCACCTCACAAAAGTCCTAATGGATGGAGGAAGTAGCCTCAACCTGATTCACTCAGATATGGTGAAAAAGATGGGCATAGATCCGTCAAGGATCAAAGCCAGCAACACTACCTTTAAAGGAGTGATCTCAGGCGTTGAAGCCCGATGTACGAGTTCCGTAACCCTGGAAGTTGTGTTCGGCTCGCCCGATAGCTTTCACAACGAAGACTTGATCTTTGACATTGTGCCCTTCCTCAACGGCTATCACGCGCTGCTTGGTCGGACATCGTTCACTCATTTCAACGCAGTCTCACACTACGCATACCTCAAGCTCAAGATGCCGGGCCCCAAGAGGGTCATTACTGTTAACGGCAATATAGAGTGCTCCTTAGAACTAAGGAACATACACTAGCCCTGGCGGAAGAATTCAGCTACAAAGAAGACCGGCAAGTTCCGACATCTACCATAAAGGCACACAAGGCTGGGAAGCAAGTTTGGCTTCAGACCGAAAACTCAAATCCTTCCTCCTCCCTTCAATAGGGACTCGCCCCTCACCGCACAACCCTAAGACCAGCGAAGTACGTGCCAAGGAGGCACAACTTCACACTTAAAATTCCATGGGTAGCGGTGGGGAAATAAAGATGGGTGTTCGGCTGGCCCGAACCTCTACCATCAACACGTCTTTGGACTAAATGCATGCGCTCCGAAAGAACCTACCTATGGCGTAAAGCTCACCTACAATTCAGTGGCATCTCAAGACCTTGTTTGTAAGATCCGTCCACCGAACACTAACACCTATCAAGGTGCATCTAAGAGCAGGAGTCAACTAGCAACAGGGCATATCGAGGACGCCAGGTTAACAATCGAAGACCCCTGGTACAACAACTCTTGTATATTTTTATTTCTTTCACATACCTGTAAACAGTTGCTTTGGAAATCCGAGCTATAAGAGTTGCTGAGAAAGATGTAAATTGCGTGGCACAAGTTTGCCTCATCTGTCCTTTTTTGGCGGATATTTTTTCCTCTCTCCTTCTCGTGGACCTGTTCGGTATGATGCGAGGTAACCGGCTAATAGACCGGGGGCTCGAGTTTAAAAACAAATCGCCTTATGTACATTCTATCATGCGTTTGGCATCTTGGTGTTTGCTTTATATGCATTGGTTCCGAACTATGTCCTTGGTCAATAGTTGGGTTGCACGGCTCTTGTGCTTGCCCCTTTACGTCCCGCTCGTTCGGCTAAAAGGGCAAAGGGAGCACCCCTGCGATTGTGCTTCTAGATAGTCTGGTCAAGCACCTTAGGGGAGAAAGCCAAAAATGGGCTGTCATAGTATGCGAGATCCGGTCTATGAACCTGAGCTGGAAGTATTATACTTCAATCCTCGTAAGCGGTTATTCCATGTTACACGAGGAACTTGCCCTTTGTGCAAACATTGTGATACCGGCTTTGGCCACGGTTTGTCCGAACATCACAACACTTCGGTGGCTAATCGTACACTTCCTGTAGTCCTTTTTGCGCCCCTATGGCTAAGTGAAAGAAATAAAGCACTATAGTCTGATTGCCTAGTCTGCCGCACTGTACCGCCTTTGGGTTCTGATAATTCGGCTAAGGGACATAGTGCATTGGTATAGACTGATGGGGAATGTTGCATGGGAAACAAAAATTTTCCTACGTTCACACAAGACCTATCCATGGTGATGAGCATCTACGAGAGGGAGAGTGGATCTACATACCCTTGTAGATCGCTAAGCGGGAAGTGTTAAGAAACGCGGTTGGCGTAGTCAAACGTCTTCGCGATCCAAATTGCTGAGTGTCCCGCGATCCAGTCACGATCCGTCCCGCGAACTTGATCACGATCCTTCCCTCGAACTTGATCACGGTCCTTCCGATCTAGCGTCGAACGGACGACACCTCCGTGTTCAGCACACGTGCAGCTTGATGACAATATCCGCCATCTTGATCCAGCAAGAGGGAGCGGAGAGGAATAAGAGTTCTCCGGCAGCGTGACGGTGCTCCGGCGATGGTGGTGGAGCTATTCCGGCAGGGCTTCGCTAAGCACTGCAGAAATCCGATCTAGAGGAGAAACTATGCACTGGAGGAACGGGTAGCACGTGGCTGAAAATTCTGTGTCAAAACCCTAAAATCCTCTAGTATATATAGGAGGGAAGGAGGAGAGGCTTGGCACAAGGGCCAAGCCTCCTTTGGTTCGGCCGAAGTGGGGAGGAGAGGAGGACTCCTCCTCCAATCCAAGTAGGACTAGGATTCCTCCTTTTGTGGCCTTTTTCCCTTTGGGCTTTTTCTCCCAGCCACATGGGCCTTGTGTGGGACTTCCACCAGACCAAAAAGGGCTGGTATTTACTCTCCCACATCCCATGAAGCCTCTTGGGTCGAAATACCCCTCCCGGTGGTCTCTCGATACACTACCAGCACTCCCGGTACATTACCGATTAGCCCGAAACTTTTCCGGCGACCAAAATGGAAATTCCTATATATCAATCTTTACCTATGGACCATTCCGAAGCTCCTCGTGATGTCCAGGATCTCATCCGGGAATCCGAACAAGCTTCGGTCACCACCATACATAACTCTATACTACCAAAATGTCACCAAACCTTAAGTGTGCAGACCCTACGGGTTCGAGAACTATGTAGACATGACCGAGACACCTCTACGGTCAATAACCAATAGCGGGACCTGGATGCACATATTGGTTCCTACATATTCTACGAAGATCTTTATCGGCCGAACCTCTATGTCAAGGATTCAGTTAATCCCGTATGATGTTCCCTTTATTCTTCGGTATGTTACTTGCCCGAGATTCGATCGTCGGTATCTCCATACCTAGTTCAACCTCGTTACCGGCAAGTCTCTTTACTCGTTCTGTAATACAAGATCCCGTTGTTGGGGAACGGTTCATGGGAAACAAAAATTTTCCTACGCACACGAAGATCTATCCATGGTGATGAGCATCTACGAGAGGGAGAGTGGATCGACATACCCTAGTAGATCGCTAAGCGGGAAGCGTTAAGAAACGCGGTTGGTGCAGTCGAACGTCTTCGCGATCCAAATCGACGTGCGTCCCGCTATCCAATCACGATCCGTCCCGCGATCCAATCACGACCCGTCCCGCGATCCGATCATGATCCGTCCCACGAAATTGATCACGATCCATCTCACGAACTTGATCACGATCCTTCTAATCTAGCACCAAACGGACGACACCTTCGCGTTTAGCACACGTACAGCTTGATGACGATCTCCACCGTCCTGATCCAGCAAGAAGGAGTGGAGAGGAAGAAGAGTTCTCCGGCAGCCTGACGGTGCTCCGGCGATGGTGGTGGAGCAATTCCGGCAGGGCTTCGCCTAAGCTCTGCAGAAAACCGATCTAGAGGAGAAACTATGCACTGGAGGAACGGGTAGCACGTCGCAGAAAATCTAGTGCAAAAACCCTCAATACCACCAGTATATATAGGAGGAGAGGAGGAGAGGAGGCAGCTTGGCCTCCAAGCCTCCTAGGCTTCGGCCGAACTAGGAGAGGAGGAGTCCACCTCCTCCACTCCTAGTAGGATTAGGATTCATCCTTTTTTTCCCTTTTTGCCTTTTTCCTTTTGGGTTTTCTTCTCCAGCCACGTGGGCCTTTGTGGGAGTTTCCACCAGACCACTAAGGGCTGATATTCACTCTCCCACAGCTCATGAAGCCTCTTGGGTCGAAATACCCCTCCTAGAGGTCTCCCGATACACTACCGGCACTTTCGGTACACTACCGATAAGCCCGGAACTTTTCCGGCGACCAAAACAGGACTTCCTATATGTGATCTTTACCTCCGGACCATTCCGAAGCTCCTCGTGACGTCTAGGATCTCATCCGGGACTCCGAACAAACTTCGGTCACCACCATACATAACTCTCTACTACCGAAACGTCACCAAACCTTAAGTGTGCAGACCCTGCGGGTTCGAAAACTATGTAGACATGACCGAGACACCTCTACGGTCAATAACCAACGGTGGGACCTGGATGTCCAAATTGGTTCCTACATATTCTACGAAGATCGTTATCGGTCGAACCTCTATGTCAAGGATTCAGTTAATCCCGTATGATGTTCCCTTTGTTCTTCGGTATGTTACTTGCCCGAGATTCAATCGTCGGTATCTCCATACCTAGTTCAACCTCGTTACTGGCAAGTCTATTTACTCGTTCCATAATACAAGATCCCGTGACCAACACTTAGTCACATTGCTTGCAAGGCTTATTGTGATGTTGTATTACCGAGTGGGCCCTGAGATACCTCTCCGTCACACGGAGTAACAAATCCTAGTCTTGATCCATGCCAACTCGACAGACACCCTCGGAGACACCTGTAGAGCACCTTATAGTCACCCAATTACGTTGCGACGTTTGATACACACAAGGCACTCCTCCGATATCTGTGAGTTGCATGATCTCATGGTCATAGGAACATATACTTGACATGAAGAAAAGAGTAGCAATAAACTGACACGATCATAAGCTATGTTTGTAGTTTGGGTCTTGTCCATCACATCATTCTCCTAATGATGTGATCCTGTTATCAAATGACATCTTATGTCCATGGCTAGGAAACCTTAACCATCTTTCAATCAACGAGCTAGTTCATTAGAGGCATACTAGGGACATTGTGTTTGTCTATGTATCCACACATGTATCCATGCTTTCAATTAATACAATCATAGCATGGATAATAAACGATTATCATGAATAAAAAAATACAATAATAAACACTTTATTTATTGCCTCTAGGGCATATTTCCAATAGTCTCCCACTTGCACTAGAGTCAATAATCTAGTTCACATCACTATGTGATTTACATTGTAATGAATCGAACACCCATGCAGTTCTGGTGTTGATCATGTTTAGCCCTTGGAAGAGGTTTAGTCAACGGGTCTGCAACATTCAGATCTGTGTGCCCTTTGCAAATATTTATGTCTTTCTCCAAGATGTAATCGCGGATGGAGTTGAAGCGTCGCTTTATGTGTCTGGTCCTCTTGTGAAACCTTGGTTCCTTGGCCAGAGCATTGGCACCAGTGTTATCATAGAACAGGTTCATTGGATTCAGTGCACTGGGCACTACTCCAAGATCTGTCATGAACTGCTTCATCCAGACACCTTCCTTAGCCGCCTCCGAGGCTGTGATGTATTCCGCTTCGCACGTAGAATCAGCTACCACGCTTTGCTTGGAACTGCACCAGCTTACCGCTCTCCCGTTAAGAATAAATACGTATCCGGTTTGCGACTTAGAGTCGTCCGGATTAGTGTCAAATCTTGCATCGATGTAACCCTTTACGACGAGTTCTTCATCACCTCCATAAACGAGAAACATTTCCTTAGTCCTTTTTAGGTACTTAAGGATATTCTTGACCGCTTGCCAGTGCTCCATTCCAGGATCACTTTGAAACCTTCCGGCCATACTTATGGCAAGGCTGACATCGGGTCTTGTGCACAAGATTGCATACATGATAGAGCCTATGGCTGAAGCATAGGGGATGACACTCATCTTTTCTCTATCTTCTGCAGTTACTGGGAATTGAGTCTTACTCAACTTCACACCTTGTAATATAGGCAAGAACCCCTTCTTGGACTGTTCCATTTTGAACTTCTTCAAAACTTTATCAAGGTATGTGCTTTGTGAAAGTGCTATTAAGCGTCTCGATCTATCTCTATAGATCTTAATGCCTAATATGAAAGCAGCTTCTCCTAGGTCCTTCATTGAAAAACTCTTGTTCAAATATTCCTTCACGCTTTCCAGCATTTCTATATTGTTTCCAATCAGCAATATGTCATCCACATATAATACTAGAAATGCTATAGAGCTCCCACTCACTTTCTTGTAAATACAAGCTTATCCGTAAACTTGTATAAACTCAAACGCTTTGATCACCTCATCAAAGCGCTTATTCAAACTCCGAGATGCTTGCACCAGTCCATAAATGGATCGCTGGAGTTTGCAAACTTTGTCAGCATTCTCTGGATCGACAAAACCTTCGGGTTGCATCATATACAACTCTTCCTCAAGGAAGCCGTTGAGGAATTCTGTTTTTACATCCATCTGCCAAATTTCATAGTCGAAATAGGCAGCTATTGCTAACATGATTCTGACAGACTTAAGCATCGCTACGGGTGAGAAAGTCTCATCGTAGTCAACTCCTTGAACTTGTGAAAAACCCTTTGCCACAAGTCGAGCTTTATAGATGGTGACATTACCGTCCGCGTCTGTTTTCTTCTTAAAGATCCATTTGCTCTGAATGGCCTTTCGCCCTTCAGGTAATACTTCCAAAGTCCATACTTTGTTTTCATACATGGATCCCATCTCGGATTTCATGGCCTCTAACCATTTCTCGGAATCCGGGCCCACACTGCTCCTCCATAGCTCGTAGGTTCATTGTTGTCCAACAACATGACCTCCAAGACAAGGTTGCCGTACCACTTAGGGGTAGTACGCGGCCTTGTCGACCTACGAGGTTCAATAGCTGCTTGATCCGAAGCTTCATGATCATCATCATTAACTTCCTCTTCTACCGTTGTAGGTTCCATAGAAACATCTTTCTATGCTACGCTACTTTTTGCTTGAAGTAAAGGTTCAATAACCTCAACGAGCTCTATTTTCCTCCCACTCAATTCTTTCGAGAGAAACTCTTTCTCAAGAAATGTTCCGTTTTTAGCGACAAACACTTTGCCTTCGGATCTGATATAGAAGGTATACCTGACTGTCTCTTTCAGGTATCCTATGAAGACGCATTTCTCCGCTTTGGGTTCCAGCTTTTCAGGCTGAAGCTTTTCGACATAAGCATAACATCCCCAAACTTTAAGAAACGACAATTTTGGCTTCTTGCCAAACCACAATTCATATGGTGTCGTCTCAACGGATTTTGATGGTGCCCTATTTAAAGTGAATGCAACTGTCTCTAATGCATAACCCCAAAACGATAGTGGCAAATCAGCAAGAGACATCATAGAACGCACCATATCTAATAAGGTTCGATTACGACGTTCGGACACACCTTTACTCTATGGTGTTCCAGGCGGTGTCAACTGTGAAACAATTCCACACTGTCTTAAGTGACTGCCAAACTCATAACTCAGATATTCACCTCCTCGATCAGTTTGCAGGAACTTAATCTTCTTGTTACGATGATTCTCAACTTCACTCTGAAATTGTTTGACCTTTTCAAACGTTTCAGACTTGTGTTTCATTAAGTAAATATACCCATATCTACTTAAGTCATCAGTGAAGGTGAGAAAATAACGATATCCACCACGCGTTGTAACATTCATTGGACCGCACACATCAGTGTGTATGATTTAGAATAAGTCACTCGCCCATTCCATTGTTCCAGAGAACGGCGTTTTAGTCATCTTGCCCATGAGGCATGGTTCACATGTGTCAATTGATTCAAAATCAAGTGACTCCAAAAGTCCATTAGCATGGAGCTTCCTCATGCGTTTTACACCAATATGACCTAAACGGCAGTGCCACAAGAAAGTGGTACTATCATTATCAAGTCTACATCTTTTGGCATCAATGTTATAAACATGTGTGTCATCACTATCAAGATTCAATATGAATAAACCCCTAACATTGGGTGCATGACCATAAAAGATATTACTCATATAAATCGAACAACCTTTATTCTCTGATTTAAATGAGTAACCGTCTCACAATAAACAAGATCCAGATATAATGTTCATGCTTAACGCAGACACTAAATAACAATTATTCAAGTCTATCACTAATCCCGATGGTAATCGAAGAGAGAGCGTGCCGACGGCGATCACATCAACCTTGGAACCATTTCCCACGCGCATCATCACTTCGTCCTTTGCCAGCCTTCGTTTATTCCGTAGTTCCTGCTTTGAGTTGCAAATGTGAGCAACTGAACCGGTATCAAATACCCAGGCACTACTACGAGAGCTAGTAAGGTACACATCAATAACATGTATATCATATATACCTTGTTTGTCGTTGGCCGCCTTCTAGTCATCCAGGTACTTGGGGCAGTTCTGCTTCCAGTGACCAGTTCCTTTACAATGAAAGCACTCAGTTTCTGGCTTGGGTCCATGCTTGGGCTTCTTTGTAGGAGTAGCAACTGCTTTGCCATCCTTCTTGGTTTTACCCTTCTTGCCCTTGCCCTTGACTTTGCCATTTTTATTGAAACTAGTGGTTTTATTGACCATCAACACTTGATGTTCTTTCTGGATTTCAGACTCAGCGACTTTTAGCATCGCAAACAGCTCGGCGACTGACTTGTTCATCCCATGCATGTTATAGTTCATCACAAAGCTCTTGTAACTAGGTGGCAGTGATTGAAGAACTCTGTCAGTGATCGCCTCTGGCGGAAGGGCAATTCCCAACTCTGCTAGACGAGTTGAATACCCAGACATTCTGAATATATGTTCACTGATAGACCCGTTCTCCTCCATCTTGCAAGCATAGAACTTATCGGAGGTTTCATACCTCTCGATCCGGGCGTTCTTCTGAAAGATAAACTTCAACTCCTGGAACATCTCATATGCTCCATGACATTCAAAACGTCTTTGAAGTCCCGGTTCTAAGCCATACAATATTGCACACTGAACTATTGAGTAATCTCCAGTACGTGCCTCCCAAGCGTTGTTAACGTCTTCAGAGGTCATGTCTTCTGGTTGGTCACCAAGCGGTGCATCAAGGACATATGATTTCTGGGAAGCCGTGAGGATAATCCTCAGATTATGGGCCCAGTCAACAAAGTTACTTCCATCATCTTTCAGTTTAGCTTTCTCTAGGAACACATTAAAATTTAGGGGTGCTACTGCGCGAGCCATTGATCTACAACATAAATATGCAAAGTTCACTTAGACTATTGTTCAAGATAATGAGTTTAGTTAATCAAATTACTAAAGCTCCCACTCAAATTGACATCCCTCAGGTCATCTGAGTGTCACATGATCCAAATCAACCAACTCAAGTCCGATCATCACGTGAGTTGAGGTGGCTTCAATGGTGAACATCATTATGTTGATCATATCTACTATATGACTCATGTTCGACCTTTCGGTCTCTTGTGTTCCGAGGCTATGTCTGTACATGCTAGGCTCGTCAAGTTTAACCCGAGTGTTCTGCACGTGCAACACTGGCTTGCACCCGTTGTATGTGAACGTAGAGTCTATCATACCCGATCATCACGTGGTGTCTCAACACGACGAATTTCGCAACGGTGCACACTCGGGGAGAACACAATTTTGTCTTGAAATTTAAGTGAGGGATCACCTTATAATGCTACCGTCGTACTAAGCATAACAAGGTGCATAAAAGGATTAACATCACATGCAATTCATAAGTGACATGATATGGCCATGAACTTGTGCTTTAGATCTCCATCTTGAAAGCACCGGCATGATCTTCATCGTCACCGGCACGATACCATGATCTCCATCATCTTGATCTCCATCAACGTGTCGCCATCGAGGTTGTCGCGCCCTGCATGCTTCTACTACTATTGCTACCATTTAGCGATAAAGTAAAGCATTACATAGCGCTTAATGATTGACACGCAGGTTATACAATAATTAAAGACAACCCTATGGCTCCTTCCGGTTGCCGTACTCATCGACATGCAAGTCGTGAAATGCTATACATCACATGATCATCTCATACATCACATATATCACATCATGTAATTGGCCATATCACATCACAACATAACCTGCAAAAACAAGTTAGACGTCCTCTAATTGTTGTTGCATGTTTTACGTGGCTGCTACGGGTTTCTAGCAAGAACGATTCTCACCTACGCATAAACCACAATGGTGATACATAATTTGCTTTTCAACCTTCTCAAGGACCGCCTTTGTCGAATCCGATCCAACTAAAGTGAGAGAAACTGCCACCCGCAAGCCATCTAGGCAACAAGTTGCGTCAAGGGAACCGGTCTCTCATAAGCGTATGAGTAATGTTGGTTCGGGCCGCTTCATCTCACAATACCGCTGAACCAAAATCCGACCAAGGGAGGAAGCAATGTAAGCATCAACGCCCACAAACCTTTTGTGTTCTACTCGAGATCTCATCTACACATAGACCTAGCTCTGATACCACTGTTTGGGGAACGTTGCATGGGAAACAAAAATTTTCCTATGCACACGAAGACCTATCTATGGTAAGGAGCATCTACGAGAGGGAGAGTGTATCTACATACCCTTGTAGATCGCTAAGCGGGAAGCGTTAAGAAACGCGGTTGGTGTAGTCGAACGTCTTCGTGATTCAAATCGCCGTGCGTCCCGCGATCCAATCACGATCCGTCCCGCGATCCAATCACGATCCGTCCCGTGATCCAATCATGATCCGTCCCGCGATCCGATCTTGATCCGTCCCGCGATCCGATCACGATCCGTCCCACGAACTTGATCACGATCCATCTCACGAACTTGATCACGATCCTTCCGATCTAGCACAGAACGGACGGCACCTCCGTGTTCAGCACACGTACAGCTTGATGACGATCTCCACCGTCTTGATCTAGCAAGGAGTGGAGAGGAAGAAGAGTTCTCCGGCAGCCTGACGGCGCTCCGGCGATGGTGGTGGAGCAATTCCGGCAGGGCTTCGCCTAAGCTCTGCAGAAAACCGATCTAGAGGAGAAACTATGCACCGGAGGAACGGGTAGCACGTGGCTGAAAATCTAGTGCAAAAACCCTCAATACCACCAGTATATATAGGAGGAGAGGAGGAGAGGAGGCAGCTTGGCCTCCAAGCCTCCTAGGCTTCGGCCGAACTAGGAGAGGAGAAGTCCACCTCCTCCACTCCTAGTAGGATTAGGATTCATCCTTTTTTTTCCCATTTTTCCTTTTTCCACCTTTTTCCTTTTGGGTTTTCTTCTCCAGCCACATGGGCCTTGTGTGGGAGTTTCCACCAGCCCACTAAGGGCTGATATACACTCTCCCACAGCCCATGAAGCCTCTTGGGTCGAAATACCCCTCCCGGAGGTCTCCCGGTACACTACCGACACTTTCGGTACACTACCGATAAGCCCGGAACTTTTCCGACGACCAAAACAGGACTTCCTATATATGAATCTTTACCTCCAGACCATTCTGGAGCTCCTCGTGATGTCAAGGATCTCATCTAGGACTCTGAACAAACTTCGGTCACCACCATACATAACTCTATACTACCGAAACGTCACCAAACCTTAAGTGTGCTGACCCTGCGGGTTCGAGAACTATGTAGACATGACCGAGACACCTCTATGGTCAATAACCAATGGCGGGACCTGGATGTCCACATTGGTTCCTACATATTCTACGAAGATCTTTATCGGTCGAACCTCTGTGTCAAGGATTGAGTTAATCCCGTATGATGTTCCCTTTGTTCTTCGGTATGTTACTTGCCCGAGATTCGATTGTCGGTATCTCCATACCTAGTTCCGTAATACAAGATACCGTGACCAACACTTAGTCACATTGCTTGCAAGGCTTATTGTGATGTTGTATTACCGAGTGGGCCCTGAGATACCTCTCCGTCACAAGGAGTAACAAATCCGAGTCTTGATCCATGCCAACTCAACAGACACCCTCGAAGACACCTGTAGAGCACCTTTATAGTCACCCAGCTACGTTGCGACGTTTGATACACACAAGGTACTCCTCCGATATCTGTGAGTTGCATGATCTCATGGTCATAGGAACATATACTTGACATGCAGAAAACAGTAGCAATAAACTGACACGATCATAAGCTACGTTTGTAGTTTGGGTCTTGTCCATCACATCATTCTCCTAATGATGTGATCCCATTATCAAATGACATCTTATGTCCATGGCTAGGAAACCTTAACCATCTTTCAATCAACGAGCTAGTTCACTAGAGGCATAGTAGGGACATTGTGTTTGTCTATTTACCCACACATGTAATGTGTTTCCAATTAATACAATTATAGCATGGATAATAAACGATTATCATGAACAAAGAAATAAAATAATAAACACTTTATTTATTGCCTCTAGGGCATATTTCCAACACCTGTGACTAACATTTAGTCACATTGCTTGGAAGGCTTATTGTGATGTTGTATTACTGAGTGGGCCCTGAGATACCTCTCCGTCACATAGAGTAAGAAATCCCAGTCTTGATCCATGCCAACTCAACAGACACCCTCGGAGATACCTGTAGAGCACCTTTATAGTCACCCAGTTACGTTGCGACGTTTGATACACACAAGGCACTCCTTTGGTGTCCGTGAGTTACATGATCTCATGGTCATAGGAACATATACTTGACATGAAGAAAACAGTAGCAATAAACTGACATGATCATATGCTACGTTTGTAGTTTGGGTCTTGTCCATCACGTCATTCTCCTAATGATGTGATCCCGTTATCAAATGACATCACATGTCAATGGCGAGGAAACCTTGACCATCTTTGATTAACGAGCTAGTTCACTAGAGGCATACTAGGGACAAAGTGTTGTCTATTTACCCACACATGTAATGTGTTCCCAATCAATACAATTATAGCATGGACAATAAACGATTATCATGAACAAGGAAATAAAATAATAAACACTTTATTTATTGCCTCTAGGGCATATTTCCAACAGTCTCCCACTTGCACTAGAGTCAATAATCTAGTTCACATCACTATGTGATTTACATTGTAATGAATCGAACACCCATGCAGTTCTGGTGTTGATCATGTTTAGCCCTTGGAAGAGGTTTAGTCAACGGGTCTGCAACATTCAGATCTGTGTGCACTTTGCAAATATTTGTGTCCTTCTCCTCGATGTAATCGCGGATGGAGTTGAAGCGTCGCTTTATGTGTCTGGTCCTCTTATGAAACCTTGGTTCCTTGGCCAGAGCAATGGCACCAGTGTTATCATGGAACATGTTCATTGGATTCAGTGCACTAGGCACTACTCCAAGATCTATCGTGAACTGCTTCATCCAGACACCTTCCTTCCCCGCCTTCGAGGCTGCGATGTACTCCGCTTCGCATGTAGAATTGGCTACCATGCTTTGCTTGGAACTGCACCAGCTTACCGCTCCCCCGTTGAGAATAAATACGTATCCGGTTTGTGACTTCGAGTCATCCAGATCAGTATCAAAGCTTGCATCGATGTAACCCTTTACAACGAGCTCTTCATCACCTCCATAAACGAGAAACATTTCCTTAGTCTTGTTCAGGTACTTAAGGATATTCTTGACCACTGCCCAGTGCTGCATTCCAGGATCACTTTGAAACCTTCCGGCCGTACTTATGGCAAGGCTGACATCGGGTCTTGTGCAGAGCATTGCATACATCATAGAGCCTATGGTTGAAGCATAGGGGATGACACTCATCTTTTCTCTATCTTCTACAGTCACTGGGCATTGAGTCTTTCTGCGCTGCGCTACTGTCTGGTTGAAGTAAAGGTTCAATAACCTCATCAAGCTCTATTTTCCTCCCACTCAATTCTTTCGAGAGAAACTCTTTCTCAAGAAATATTCTATTCTTAGCGACAAACACTTTTCCTTGAGATCTGAGATAGAAGGTATACCCGAGTGTCTCTTTCGGGTATCCTATGAAGACGTATTTCTCTGCTTTGGGTTCCAGCTTTTCAGGCTGAAGCTTTTTGACATAAGCATCACATCCCCAAACTTCAAGAAACGAAAATTTGGCCTCTTGCCAAACCATAGTTCATATGGCGTCGTCTCAACGGATTTTGATGGTGCCCTATTTAAAGTGAATGCAGCTGTCTCTAATGCATAACCCCAAAACGATAGTGGCAATCAGCAAGAGACATCATAGATCGCACCATAGCTAATAAGGTTCGATTACGACGTTCGGACACACCATTACGCTGTGGTGTTCCGGGCGGTGTCCACTGTGAAACAATTCCACATTGTCTTAAGTGACTGCCAAACTCATAACTCAGATATTCACCTCCTCGATCAGATCGCAGGAATTTAATCTTCTTGTTACGATGATTCTCAACTTCACTCTAAAATTGCTTGAACTTTTCAAATGTTTCAGACTTGTGTTTCATTAAGTAAATATACCCATATCTACTTAAGTCATCAGTGAAGGTGAGAAAATAACTATATCCACCACGCGCTGTAACATTCATCGGACCGCACACATCAGTATGTATGATTTCCAATAAATCACCCGCCCGTTCCATTGTTCCAGAGAACGGCGTTTTAGTCATCTTTCCCATGAGGCATCGTTCACATGTGTCAAGTGATTCAAAATCAAGTGACTCCAAAAGTCCATCAGCATGGAGCTTCCTCATGCGTTTTACACCAATATGACCTAAACGGCAGTGCCACAAGAAAGTGGTACTATCATTATCAACTCTACATCTTTTGGTATCAATGTTATGAACATGTGTGTCATCACTATCAAGATTCAATATGAATAAACCCCTTACATTGGGTGCATGACCATAAAATATATTACTCATATAAATAGAACAACCCTTATTCTCTGATTTAAATGAGTAACCGTCTCACAGTAAACAAGATCCAGATATAATGTTCATGCTTAACACAGGCACTAAATAACAATTATTCAGGTTCATCACTAATCCCGATGGTAATTGAGGAGAGAGCGTGCCGACGACGATCACATCAACCTTGGAACCATTTCCCACGCGCATCGTCACTTCATCCTTTGCCAGCCTTCGTCTATTCCATAGGTCCTGCTTTGAGTTGCAAATGTGAGCAACCGAACCGGTATCAAATACCGAGGCACTACAACGAGAGCTAGTAAGGTACACATCAATAACATGTATATCATATATACCTTGTTTGTCGTTGGCCGCCTTCTTGTTAGCCAGGTACTTGGGCAGTTCCGCTTCTAGTGGCCAGTTCCCTTGCAATGAAAGCACTCAGTTTCTGGCTTGGGTCCATGCTTGGGCTTCTTTACAGGAGTAGCAACTGCTTTGCCATCCTTCTTGGTTTTACCCTTCTTGCCCTTGCCCTTGCCATTCTTCTTGAAACTAGTGGTTTTATTGACCATCAACACTTGATGTTCTTTCTGGATTTCAGACTTAGCGACTTTCAGCATCACAAACAGCTCGGCGATTGACTTGTTCATCCCGTGCATGTTATAGTTCATCACAAAGCTCTTGTAACTAGGTGGCAGTGATTGAAGAACTCTGTTAGTGATCGCCTCTGGTGGAAGGGAAATTCCCAACTCCGCTAGACGAGTCGCATACCCAGACATCCTGAGTATATGTTCACTGATAGACCCGTTCTCCTCCATCTTGCAAGCATAGAACTTGTCAAAGGTCTCATACCTCTTGATCCGGGCATTCTTCTGAAAGATAAACTTCAACTCCTGGAACATCTCATATGCTCCATGATGTTCAAAATGTCTTTGAAGTCCCGGTTCTAATCCATACAATATTGAACACTAAACAATTGAGTAATCTCCAGAACGTGCCTCCCAAGCGTTCTTAACATCTTCGGAGGTCATGTCTTCTGGTTGGTCACCAAGCAGTGCATCAAGGACATATGCTTTCTGGGAAGCCGTGAGGATAATCCGCAGATTACGGGCCCAGTCAACAAAGTTACTTCCATCATCTTTCAACTTAGCTTTCTCTAGGAACACATTAAAATTCAGGGGTGCTACTGCGCGAGACATTGATCTACAATATAAATATGCAAAGGTTGCTTTAGACTATTGTTCAAGACAATGAGTTTAGTTAATCAAATTACTAAAGCTCCCACTCAAGTTGACATGCCTCAGGTCATCTGAGTGTCACATGATCCAAATTCACCAACTCAAGTCCGATCATCATGTGAGTTGAAGTGGCTTCAATGGTGAACATCATCATGTTGATCATATCTACTATATAACTCATGTTTGACCTTTCGGTCTCTTGTGTTCCAAGGCCATGTCTGGACATGATAGGCTCGTCAAGTTTAACCCGAGTGTTCTGCATGTGCAACACTGGCTTGCACCCGTTGTATGTGAACATAGTGTCTATCACACCCGATCATCACATGGTGTCTCAACACGACGAACTTTCGCAACGGTGCACACTTGGGAAGAACACAATTCATCTTGAAATTTAAGTGAGGGATCACCTTATAATGCTACTGTCGTCCTAAGCAAAACAACGTGCATAAAAGGATTAACATCACATGAAAATCATAAGTGACATGATATGGCCATGAACTTGTGCTTTTGATCTCCATCTTGAAAGCACCGGCATGATCTCCATCGTCACTGGCATGACACCATGATCTCCATCATCTTGATCTCCATCAACGTGTCGCCATCGGGGTTGTCGCGCCCAACATGCTTCTACTACTATTGCTACCGCTTAGCGATAAAGTAAAGCATTACATAGCGCTTAATGATTGACACACAGGTCATACAATAATTAAAGACAACCCTATGGCTCCTGCCGGTTGCCGTACTCATTGACATGCAAGTCGTGATATTCTATAAAACACATGATCATCTCATACATCACATATATCACATCATGTAATTGGCCATATCACATCACAACATACCCTGCAAAAACAAGTTAGACGTCCTCTAATTGTTGTTGCATGTTTTACGTGGCTGCTACGGGTATCTAGCAAGAACTATTCTCATCTACGCAAAAACCACAACGGTGATACACTAGTTGCTTTTTAACCTTCTCAAGGACCGCCTTTGTCGAATCCGATCCAACTAAAGTGAGAGAAACTAGCACCCGAAAGCCATCTATGCAATAAGTTGTGTTTGAGGGAACCAGTCTCTTGTAAGCGTACGAGTAATGTTGGTCCAGGCCGCTTCATCTCACAATACCGCTGAATCAAAACACGACCAAGGGAGAAAGCAATCTAAGCAGCAATGCCCACAAACTCTTTGTGTTCTACTAGAGATCTCATCTACACATAGACCTAGCTCATGATGCCACTGATGGGGAATGTTGCATGGGAAACAAAGTTTTTCCTACGTTCACGCAAGACCTATCCATGGTGATGAGCATCTACGAGAGGGAGAGTGGATCTACATACCCTTGTAGATCGCTAAGCGGGAAGCGTTAAGAAACGCGGTTGGTGTAGTCGAACATCTTCGTGATGCAAATCGCCGAGCGTCCCACAATCCAATCACGATCCGTCCCGCGATCCAGTCATGATCCGTCCCGCGAACTTGATCACGATCCGTCCCGCGAACTTGATCACGATCCTTTCGATCTAGCGCCGAACGGACGACACCTCTGCGTCCAGCACACGTGCAGCTTGATGATGATCTGCGCCGTCTTGATCCAGCAAGAGGGAGCGGAGAGGAAGAAGAGTTCTCCGGCAGCGTGACGGCGCTCCGACGACGGTGGTGGAGCTATTCCGGCAGGGCTTCACCTAAGCACTGCAGAAATCCGATCTAGAGGAGAAACTATGCACTGGAGGAACGGGTAGCATGTGGCTGAATATTCTGTGCCAAAACCCTAAAATCCTCTAGTATATATAGGAGGGAGGGAGGAGAGTCTTGGCGCAAGGGCCAATCCTCCTTTGGTTCGGCCGAAGTGGGGAGGAGAGGAGGACTCCTCCTCCAATCGTAGTAGGACTAGGATTCCTCCTTTTTTGGCCTTTTTTCCACCTTTTTCCCTTTGGGCTTTTTCTCCCAGACGCATGGGCCTTGTGTGAGACTTCCACCAGAACACAAAGGGATGGTATTTACTCTCCCACAGCCCATGAAGCCTCTTGGGTCGAAATACCCCTCCCGGTGGTCTCCCGGTACACTACCGGCACTCCTGGTACATTACCGATTAGCCCGAAACTTTTCCAGCGACCAAAATGGGACTTCCTATATATCAATCTTTACCTCCGGACCATTCCGGAGATCCTCGTGACGTCCAGGATCTCATTCAGGACTCCGAACAACCTTCGGTCACCACCATACATAACTGTATACTACCGAAACGTCACCAAACCTTAAGTGTGCAGACCCTGCGGGTTCGAGAACTATGTAGACATGACCGAGACACCTCTACGGTCAATAACCAATAGCGGGACCTAGATGCCCATATTGGTTCCTACATATTCTACGAAGATCGAAGCTCTATGTCAAGGATTTAGTTAATCCCGTATGATGTTCCCTTTGTTCTTCGATATGTTACTTGCCCGAGATTCGATCGCCGGTATCTCCATACCTAGTTCAACCTCATTACCAGAATGTCTCTTTACTCATTCCGTAACACAAGATCCTGTGACTAACACTTAGTCACATTGCTTTCAAGGCTTATTGTGATGTTGTATTACCGAGTGGGCCCTGAGATACCTCTCCGTCATACGGAGTAACAAATCCCAGTCTTGATCCATGCCAACTCAACAGACACCCTCGGAGATACCTGTAGAGCACCTTTATAGTCACCCAGTTACGTTGCGACGTTTGATACACACATGGCACTCCTCTGGTGTCCGTGAGTTACATGATCTCATGGTCAGAGGAACATATACTTGACATGCAAAAAACAGTAGCAATAAACTGACACGATCATATGCTATGTTTGTAGTTTGGGTCTTGTCCATCACGTCATTCTCCTAATGATGTGATCCCATTATCAAATGACATCACAAGTCAATGGCTAGGAAACCTTGACCATCTTTGATTAACGAGCTAGTTCACTAGAGGCATACTAGGGACAAAGTGTTGTCTATTTACCCACACATGTAATGTGTTTCCAATCAATACAATTATAGCATGGACAATAAACGATTATCATGAACAAGGAAATATCATAATAAACACTTTATTTATTGCCTCTAGGGCATATTTCCAACTTAGACACCCCATATAGTATCTACATGGGGGCTCATGCCGACGACTCACATCTTTCAGTATTAAACAACCACATAGGAGTTATAAAGGAATGCAAAACTATATAAGAACAAATACTAATATCATCAAAATTTTGGACAAGTTCTCTGATGTGTTACAGTTTATTCAAATAAATGATCGCCCAGACACTAGGACGCTATCACCCCAGCACTCTCCATCACTCCATCAAAGTATAGCTCGGGGCGTCTATGCTCCTTCCCGGGAGGTGGCGGGGCGGTGGCTACCTTCATCGGATCTAGCTCCGGCCAGTGCACCTTCGCTCTTGCGAGGGACATCTGGAGTCCCTCGATGCAGGAGGAGTGTTTGACTGTGTCGAGGTGGGGCGAAGCGACAATCAACCTCTACACCAAGCTGAAGTAGCTGCCTGGCAGCAGCTCGCCGGGCGATAAGTGGATGCAGAGGTCCTTCATGACCGGCTCTGCCATCTGGTGCAGCTCCATCAGCTATTTCAGCTGCTCCGCTAGAAGAGGAGGACGCTCGGGGGCTCCAAACTGTGCCCAGAATAGCCGAGCTTCATCTCCTTCTCCCCGCGAGGCGAACAGTTGATTGGCGTCCGCCACGCTCTTCTGGAGATTGGAGGATGCGCCTAAGGATCACCACACCTGGGTAAGCAATGTGAATTTGCTATCCCCGAACGCACACTCTAGTGAGTACGGCTACGATCTGTTATGTCTTTGGCTTGGCGCACTTGCTCCTCGTAGAACCGTCTGTCCACCTGCTCCTTATGGAGTTCGGTTGTTAAAGAGGACAATTCGGCCAAGCTCGCCTTATTCTTCTGCTCCAAGGTCTCACATCTTTCACTAGCGTCCTTGAGCTCCTTCTGGACCTCTGCCATGCGAGCCTCATGCTTGCCACTGGTGGCCCGCATGGTGGAAAGGGCGACAACCGTTTCTTTAGCAGCCGCCCTGTTGGCGGCATCTTCGTCCTTCGCGTGCTGAAGCTCGGCCGTGAGCCTCTCCATCTCCTTCGCCAATGCTGCGTGTACATTATACAATGTGAAAAAGCTGCATTTACACTATTGTTGGAAATATGCCCTAGAGGCAATAATAAATTGGTTATTATCATATTTCCTTGTTCATGGTAATCGTTTATTATCCATGCTATAATTGTATTGATCGAAACTTAGATACATGTGTGGATACATAGACAACACCATGTCCCTAGTAAGCCTCTATTGGACTAGCTCGTTGATCAAAGATGGCTATGGTTTCCTAGTCATGCACATGAGATGTCATTTGATAACGGGATTACATCATTAGAAGAATGATGTGATGGACAAGACACAAACTATAAACATAGCATATGATCGTGTTAGTTTATTGCTATAGTTTTCTGCATGTCAAGTATCTGTTCCTATGACCATGAGATCATGCAACTGACTGACACCGGAGGAGTACCTTGTGTGTATCAAACATCATAGCGTAACCGGGTGACTATAAAGGTGCTCTGCAGGTATCTCCAAGGGTGTCTGTTGGGTTGGCATGGATCAAGACTGGGATTTTTTACTCTGTGTGATGGAGAGGTATCTCGGGGCCCACTTGGTAATACAACATCACAACAAGCCTTGCAAGCAAAGTGACTAATGTGTTACCCACAGGATCTTGTATTACGAAACGATTAAAGATACTTGCCGGTAACGAGATTGAACTAGGTATAGAGATACCGACGATCGAATCTCGGGCAAGTAACATATCGAAGAACAAAGGGAAAATTATATGGGATTAACTGAATCCTTGACATAGAGGTTCACCGATAAAGATCTTCGTAGAATATGTAGGAACCAATATGGGCATCCAAATCCCGCTATTGGTTATTAACCGTATAGGTGTCTCGGCCATGTCTGCAAAGTTCTCGAACCCATAGGGTCTACACACTTAACGTTTGGTGACAATATAAGTATAGTTGAGTTATTATGTTGATGACCGAAAGTTGTTCGGAGTCCCGGATGAGATCCCGGACATGACGAGGAGCTCCGAAATAGTTGGAGGTAAAGATTGATATATGGGATAATAGTGTTTGGTCTCCGGAAGAGTTCCGGAATTCACCGAAATAGTTTTGGATGTTTCCCGAAATGTTCGGGGTACAAGAACACTTTATTTGGGCCAAGGGGTAAAACCCATGAGGCCTTAGGAAGGTGCAAAAGGTGTTTTGAGGAGGCTAGGGGCCAGACGTTGAGGACCTTGGCGTCTGGTCCTGGAGTCCGAGGAGGACTCTTACCTTGTGGGGAAACCAACCTTGAGGAGGTTTTTTATCCAAGTTTCGATCCCAAGGCTCAACATATAAATAAAGGGGCGGGGCTAGAACCTGGAACACATCAAGAATCCCCAAGCCATGTGCCAGAAACCCTGTCCCTCTAGTTTATCCTCTGTCATAGTATCGTTGTGCTTGGCGAAGCCCTACGGAGATTGTTCTTCACCACCACCGTCACCACGCCGTTGTGCTGCCGGAACTCATCTACTAATTCATCATCGCTAGCTGGATCGAGGAGGTGAAGGCGTCATCAAGACGCACATGTGCTGAATGCGGAGGCGCGGTCCGTTCGGTGCTAGATCGGAAGGACCGTGATCAGGATCGTGAGACGACTCGTGATTTTATCACGGGACATATCATGATTGGATCGCAAGATGGATCATGATGGGATCGTGGGACGCTCGACGATTTGGATCGCGAAGACGTTCGACTACATGAACCGCGTTTCTTAACGCTTCCGCTTAGCGATCTACAAGGGTATGTAGATCCACTCTCCCTCTCGTAGATGCTCATCACCATGGATAGGTCTTGCGTGAACGTAGGGAATTTTTTGTTTCCCATGCGACGTTCCCCAACAGTGGCATCATGAGCCAGGTCTATGTGTAGATGAGATCTAGAGTAGAACACAAATAGTTTGTGGGCATTGATCACTTGATTTTGAATCACTTGACACATGTTTTGTATAGAATATCACGACTTGCATGTCGATGAGTACAACAACTGGCAGGAGCCATAGGGTTGTCTTTAATTATTGTCGCCGTTTTGCTTTACTTTATCGCTATGAGTTAGCAATAGTCATGGAAGCAACAGTCGGCGCGACAACCCCAATGGCGACATGTTAATGGTGATCATGATGTCATGCTGGTGACGATGGAGATCATGCCAGTCTTTTGGATATGAAGATCAAAAGCACAAGTTCATGGCCATATCATGTCACTTATGATTTGCATGTGATGTTAATCCTTTTATGCACCTTGTTTTTCTTACGACTTTGGTAGCATTATAAGGTGATCCCTCACTTAAATTTCAAGATAAATCGTGTTCTCCCCGAGTGTGCACTGTTGCGAAAGTTCGTCATGTCGAGACACCACGTGATGATCGGGTGTGATATACACTATGTTCACATACAACGGGTGCAAGCCAGTGTTGCACATGCGGAACACTCGGGTTAAACTTGACGAGCCTAGCATGTACATACATGGCCTCAGAACACATGAGACCGAAAGGTCGAACATGAGTCATATAGTAGATATGATCAACATGAAGATGTTCACCATTGAAACCACCTCAACTCACGTGATGATTGGACTTGAGTTGGTGGATTTGGATCATGTGACACTCGAATGACTAGAGGGATGTCAATTTGAGTGGGAGTTTTTTAATATGATTAACTAAACTCATTATCATGAACATAGTCAAAATGTCTTTGCAAATTACGTTGGCTCACGCTGTAGCTCCCTTGAATTTTTATATATGTTCCCAGAGAAATAGAGTTGAAAGATGATGGTAGCAATAACACGGATTGGGTCCGTGGTCCGAGGATTGTCCTCATTGCTGCATAGATGGCTTATGTCCTTAATGTTGGAAATATGCCCTAGAGGCAATAAATAAAGTGTTTTATTATTATATTTCCTTGTTCATGATAATCGTTTATTATCCATGCTATAATTGTATTGATTGGAAACACATTACATGTGTGGGTAAATAGACAACACTTTGTCCCTAGTATGCCTCTAGTGAACTAGCTCGTTGGTCAAAGATGGTCAAGGTTACCTAGCCATTGACATGTGATGTCATTTGATAACGGGGTCACATCATTAGGAGAATGATGTGATGAACAAGACCCAAACTACAAACGTAGCATATGATCGTGTCAGTTTATTGCTATTGTTTTCTGCATGTCAAGTATATGTTCATATGACCATGAGATCATGTAACTCACGGATACCAGAAGATTACCTTGTGTGTATCAAACGTTGCAACGTAATTGGGTGACTATAAAGGTGCTCTACAGGTATCTCCGAAGGTGTCTGTTGAGTTGGCATGGATCAAGACTGGGATTTGTTACTCCGTATGACGGAGAGGTATGTCAGGGCCCACTCGGTAATACAACATCACAATAAGCCTTGCAAGCAATGTGACTAAGTGTTAGTCACGAGATCTTGTGTTACAGAACGAGTAAAGAGACTTGCGGTAACGAGATTGAACTAGGTATGGAGATACCGACGATCGAATCTCGGGCAAGTAACATACCGAAGAACAAAGGGAACATCATACGAGATTAACTGAATCCTTGACACAGAGGTTCGATCGATAAAGATCTTCGTAGTATATGTAGGAACCAATATGGACATCTAGGTCCCGCTATTGGTTATTGACCGTAGAGGTGTCTCGGTCATGTCTACATAGTTCTCGAACCCGCAGGGTCTGCACACTTAAGGTTTGGTGACTTTTCGGTAGTATAGAGTTATGTATTGTAGTGAACGAAGGTTGTTCGGAGTCCCGGATGAGTCCGGAGGTAAAGATTGATATATAGGAAGTCCTATTTTGGTCGCCGGAAAAGTTTCGGGCTCATCGGTAGTGTACCGGGAGACCATCGGGAGGGGTATTTCGACCCAAGAGGCTACATGGGCTGTGGGAGAGTGAATACCAGCCCTTAGTGGGCTGGTGGAAGTCCCACACAAGGCCCATGCAGCTGGCAGAGAAAACCCAAAGAGATAAGGTGGAAAAAGGCAAAATAGGGAGGAATCCTAGTCCTACTAGGATTGGAGGAGGATTCCTCCTCTCCCACTTGGTTCGGCCGACCCAAGGACTGGCACCTTGGGAGACAAGCCTCCTCCTCTCCTACTATATATACTAGAGGATTTTCGGGTTTTGGCATAGAATTTTCAGCCACGTGCTACCCGTTCCTGCACTGCATAGTTTCTCCTCTAGATCGGATTTCTGCAGTGCTTAGGCGAAGCCCTGCCGGAATAGCTCCACCACCATCGCCGGAGCGCCGTCACGCTGCCGGAGAAACCTTCTACCTCTCCGCTCCCTCTTGCTGGATCAAGAAGGCGGAGATCGTCGTCAAGCTGTACGTGTGCTGAACGCGGAGGTGCCGTCCGTTCGGTGCTTGATCGGGACGGATTGTGATTGGATCGCGGGACGCTCGGCGATTTGGATCGCAAAGATGTTCGACTACACCAACCACGTTTCTTAATGCTTCCCGCTTAGCAATCTACAAGGGTATGTAGATCCACTCTCCCTCTCGTAGATGTTCATCACCATGGATAGGTCTTGCGTGAACGTAGGAATTTTTTTGTTTCCCATGCGACGTTCCCCAACAGTGGCATCATGAGCCAGGTCTATGTGTAGATGAGATCTCGAGTAGAACACAAATAGTTTGTGGGCGTTGATGCTTAGATTGCTTCCTCCCTTGGTCGTGTTTTGGTTCAGCAGTATTGTGGGAAGAAGCGGCTGGACCAACCTTACTCGTACGCTTACGAGAGACCGGTTCCATGGACTGGCATGTAACTTCATTGCACAAAGATGGCTGGCGGGTGTCTGTTTCTCCTACTTTAGTTGGATCAGATTCGACTAAGGCGGTCCTTGAGAAGGTTGAAACGCAACTTATGTATCACCGTTGTGGTTTATGCGTAGGTGAGAATTGTTCTTGCTAGATACCCGTAGCAGCCACATAAAACATGCAACAACAATTAGAGGACGTCTAACTTGTTTTTGCAGGGTATGTTGTGATGTGATATGGCCAATTACATGATGTGATATATGTGATGTATGAGATGATCATGTGTTGTATAGAATATCTAGACTTGCATGTCGATGAGTACGGCAACCGGCAGGAGCCATAGGGTTGTCTTTAATTATTGTATGACCTGCGTGTCAATCATTAAGTGCTATGTAATGCTTTACTTTATCGCTAAACGGTAGCAATAGTAGTACAAGCATGATGGGCATGACAACCCCGATGGCGACACGTTGATCGAGATCAAGATGATGGAGATCATGGTGTCATGCCGGTGACGATGGAGATCATGTCGGTGCTTTCAAGATGGAGATCAAAAGCACAAGTTCATGGCCATATCATGTCACTTATGATTTGCATGTGATGTTAATCCTTTTATGCACCTTGTTTTGCTTAGGACGACGGTAGCATTATAAGGTGACCCCTCACTTAAATTTCAAGATGAATTGTGTTCTCCCCAAGTGTGCACCGTTGTGAAAGTTTGTCGTGTCGAGACACCACGTGATGATCGGGTGTGATAGAATCTATGTTCACATACAACGGGTGCAAGCCAGTGTTGCACATGCAGAACACTCGGGTTAAACTTGACGAACCTAGCATGTACAGACATGGCCTCGAAACACAAGAGACCGAAAGGTCGAACATGAGTCATATAGTAGATATGATCAACATGATGATGTTGACCATTGAAATCACCTCAACTCACGTGATGATCGGACTTGAGTTGGTGAATTTGGATCATGTGACACTCAGATGACCCAAGGGATGTCAATTTGAGTGGGAGCTTTAGTAATTTGACTAACTAAACTCATTATCTTGAACAATAGTCTAAGTAACCATTGCATACTTATGTTGTCGATCAATGGCTCACGCAGTAGCACCCCTGAATTTTAATGCGTTCCTAGAGAAAGCTAAGTTGAAAGACGATGGAAGTAACTTTGTTGACTGGGCCCTAATCTGAGGATTATCCTCATGGCTTCCCAGAAATCATGTCCTTGATGCACCGCTTGGTGACCAACCATAAAACATGACCTCCGAAGACATTAGGAACGCTTAGGAGGCACATTCTAGAGATTACTCAATAGTTCAGTGTGCAATATTGTATGGCTTAGAACCAGGACTTCAAAGACGTTTTGAACGTCATGGAGCATATGAGATGTTCCAGGAGTTGAAGTTTATCTTTCAGAAGAATGCCCGAATCGAGAGGTATGAGACCTCCGATAAGTTCTATGCTTGCAAGATGGAGGAGAACGGGTCTATCAGTGAACATATACTCAGAATTTCTGGGTATTCGACTTGTCTCGCGGAGTTGGGAATTATCCTTCCGCCAGAGGCGATCACTGACAGAGTTCTTCAATCACTGCCACCTAGTTACAAGAGCTTTGTGATGAACTATAACATGCACGGGATGAACAAGTCAGTCGCCGAGCTATTTTCTATGCTAAAAGTCATTGAGTGTGAAATCCAGAAAGAACATCAAGTGTTGATGGTCAATAAAACCACTAGTTTCAAGAAGAATGGCAAGGGCAAGGGCAAGAAGGGTAAAACCAAGAAGGATGGCAAAGCAGTTGCTACTCTTGTAAAGAAGCCCAAGCATGGACCCAAGCCAGAAACTGAGTGCTTTCATTGCAAGGGAAATGATCACTGGAAGCGGAACTGCCCCAAGTACCTGGCTGACAAGAAGGCGGCCAAAGACAAACAAGGTATATATGATATACATGTTATTGATGTGTACCTTACTAGCTCTCGTTGTAGTGCCTGGGTATTTGATACCGGTTTGGTTGCTCATATTTGCAACTCAAAACAGGAACTACGGAATAGATGAAGGCTGGCAAAGGATGAACTGACCATGCGCGTGGGAAATGGTTCCAAGGTTGATGTGATCGCCGTCGACACGCTCTCTCTTCGATTACCATCGGGATTAGTGATGAACCTGAATAATTGTTATTTAGTGCCCGTGTTAAGCATGAACATTATATCTAGATCTTTTTTATTGCGAGACGGTTACTCATTTAAATCAGAGAATAAAGGTTGTTCTATTTATATGACTAATATCTTTTATGGTCATGCACCCAATGTGAGGGGTTTATTCATATTTAATCTTGATAGTGATGACACACATGTTCATAACATTGAACCAAAAGATGTAGAGTTGATAATGATAGTACCACTTTCTTGTGGCACTGCCGTTTAGGTCATATTGGTGTAAAACGCATGAGGAAGCTCCATGCTGATGGACTTTTGGAGTCACTTGATTTTGAATCACTTGACACATGTGAACCATGCCTCATGGGCAAGATGACTAAAACGCCATTCTCCGGAACAATGGAACGGGCGAGTGACTTATTGGAAATCATACATACTGATTTGTGTGGTCCAATGAATGTTACTGCGCGTGATGGATATCGTTATTTCCTCACCTTCACTGATGACTTAAGTAGATATTGGTATATTTACTTAATGAAACACAAGTCTGAAACATTTGAAAAGTTCAAGCAATTTCAGAGTGAAGTTGAGAATCATCGTAACAAGAAGATAAAATTCCCGCGATCTGGTCGAGGAGGTGAATATCTGAGTTATGAGTTTGGCGGTCACTTAAGACAGTGTGGAATTGTTTCATAGTTGACACCGCCTGGAACACCACAGCGTAATGGTGTGTCCGAACGTCATAATCGAACCTTATTAGATATGGAGCGTTCTATGATGTCTCTTGCTGATTTGCCACTATCGTTTTGGGGTTATGCGTTAGAGACAGCTGCATTTACTTTAAATAGGGCACCATCGAAATCCGTTGAGGCAACGCCATATGAATTGTGGTTTGGCAAGAAGCCAAAGTTGTCGTTTCTTAAAGTTTGGGGATGTGATGCTTATGTCAAAAAGCTTTAGCCTGAAAAGCTGGAACCCAAAGCGGAGAGATGCATCTTCATAGGATACCCAAAAGAGACAGTTGGGTATACCTTCTATCTCAGATCCGAAGGCAAAGTGTTTGTCGCTAAGAACAGAACATTTCTTGAGAAAGAGTTTCTCTCGAAAGAATTGAGTGGGAGGAAAATAGATCTTGATGAGGTTATTGAACCTTTACTTCAACCAGAAATTAGCGCAATGCAGAAAGATGTTTGTGTGGAACCTACGACGGTTGAAGAGGAAGTTAATGATGATGATCATGAAGCTTCGGATCAAGCTGCTATTGAACCTCATAGGTCGACAAGGCCGCGTGCTACTCCTGAGTGGTACGACAACCCTGTCTTGGAGGTCAAGTCGTTGGACAACAATGAACCTACGAGCTATGGAGGAGCGGTGATGGGCCTGGATTCCGAGAAATGGTTAGAGGCCATGAAATCCGAGATGGGATCCATGTATGAAAACAAAGTATGGACTTTGGAAGCATTACCTGAAGGGCTAAAGGCCATTCAGAACAAATGGATCTTTAAGAAGAAGACAGACGCGGACGGTAATGTCACCGTCTATTAAGCTCAACTTGTGGCAAAGGGTTTTTCACAAGTTCAAGGAGTTGACTACGATGAGGCCTTCTCACCCGTAGCGATGCTTAAATCTGTCAAAATCATGTTGGCAATAGCTGCTTATTTCGATTATGAAATTTGGCAAATGGATGTCAAAACAGCGTTCCTCAACGGTTTCCTTGAGGAAGAGTTGTATATGATGCAACCAGAAGGTTTTGTCGATCCAGAGAATGCTGACAAAGTTTGCAAACTCCAGCGATCCATTTATGGGCTGGTGCAAGCATCTCGGAGTTGGAATAAGCGCTTTGATGAGGTGATCAAAGCATTTGAGTTTATACAAGTTTATGGAAAAGCTTGTATTTACAAGAAAGTGAGTGGGAGCTCTATAGCGTTTCTAATATTATATGTGGATGACATATTGCTGATTGGAAACAATATAGAAATGCTGGAAAGCATGAAGGAATATTTGAACAAGAGTTTTTCAATGAAGGACCTAGGAGAAGTTGCTTTCATATTAGGCGTTAAGATCTATAGAGATAGATCGAGACACTTAATAGCACTTTCACAGAGCACATACCTTGATAAAGTTTTGAAGAAGTTCAAAATGGATCAGTCCAAGAAGGGGTTCTTGCCTGTGTTACAAGGTGTGAAGATGAGTAAGACTCAATGCCCAGTGACTCCAGAAGATAGAGAAAAGATGAGTGTCATCCCCTATGCTTCAGCCATAGGCTCTATCATGTATGCAATGCTGTGCACAAGACCCGATGTCAGTCTTGCCATAAGTATGGACAGAAGGTTTCAAAGTGATCCTGGAATGGAACACTGGGCAGCGGTCAAGAATATCCTTAAGTACCTGAAAAGGACTAAGGAATTGTTTCTCATTTATGAAGGTGATGAAGAGCTCGTCGTAAAGGGTTACGTCGATGCAAGCTTTGACACCGATCCGGATGACTCTAAGTCACAAACTGGATACATATTTATTCTCAACAGGGGAGCGGTAAGCTTGTGCGGTTCCAAGCAAAGCGTGGTAGCCAATTCTACGTGCGAAGCAGACTACGTCGCAGCCTCGGAGGCAGCAAAGGAAGGTGTCTGGATGAAGCAGTTCATGACAGATCTTGGAGTAGTGCCCACTGCACTGAATCCAATGAATCTGTTCTGTGAAAACACTGGTGCCATTGCTCTAGCCAAGGAACCAAGGTTTCACAAGAGGACAAGACACATAAAGTGACGCTTCAACTCCATCCGCGATTACATCGAGGAGAAGGACATAAATATTTGGAAAGTGCACATGGATCTGAATGTTGCAGACCCATTGACTAAACCTCTTACAAGGGCTAAACATGATCAACACCAGAACTACATGGGTGTTCGATTCATTACAATGTAAATCACATAGTGATGTGAAGTATATTATTGAGTCTAGTGCAAGTGGGAGACTGTTGGAAGTATGCCCTAGAGGCAATAAATAAAGTGTCTATTATTATATTTCCTTGTTTATGATAATCTTTATTATCCATGCTATAATTGTATTGATTGGAAACACATTACATGTGTGGGTAAATAGACAACACTTTGTCCCTAGTATGCCTCTAGTGAACTAGCTCGTTGGTCAAAGACGGTCAAGGTTTCCTAGCCATTGACATGTGATGTCATTTGATAATGGGGTCACATCATTAGGAGAATCAAGTGATGGACAAGACCCAAACTACAAATGTAGCATATGATCGTGTCAGTTTATTGCTACCGTTTTCTGCATGTCAAGTATATGTTCCTATGACCATGAGATCATGTAACTCAAGGATACCGGAAGAGTGCCTTGTGTGTATCAAATGTCGCAATGTAACTGGGTGACTATAAAGGTGCTCTACATGTATCTCCGAAGGTGTGTATTGAGTTGGCATGGATCAAGACTGGGATTTGTTACTCCGTATGACGGAGAGGTATCTCAGGGCCCACTCGGTAATACAACATCACAATAAGCCTTGCAAGCAATGTGACTAAGTGTTAGTCACAAGATGTTGTGTTACGGAACGAGTAAAGAGACTTGCCGGTAACGAGGTTGAACTAGGTATGGAGATACCGACGATCGAATCTCGGGCAAGTAACATACCGAAGAACAAAGGGAACATCATATGGGATTAACTGAATCCTTGACATAGAGGTTCGACCGATAAAGATCTTCGTAGAATATGTAGGAACCAATATGCACATCCAGGTCCCGCTATTGGTTATTGACTATAGAGGTGTCTCGGTCATGTCTACATACTTCTCGAACCCGCAGGGTCTGCACACTTAAGGTTTGGTGACTTTGTGGTGGTATAGAGTTATGCATTGTGGTGACCGAAGGTTGTTCGGAGTCCCGGATGAGATCCCGTACGTCACGAGGAGCTCCGAAATGGTCCGGAGGTAAAGATTGATATATAGGAAGTCTTATTTTTGTCGCCGGAAAAGTTTTGGACTCATCGGTAGTGTACCGGGAGTGTCGGTACTGTACCGGGAGACCATCGGGAGGGGTATTTCGACCCAAGAGGCTACATGGGCTGTGGGAGAGTGAATACCAGCCCTTAGTGGGCTGGTGGAAGTCCCACACAAGGACCATGCATCTGGGAGAGAAAACCCAAAGAAATAATGTGGAAAAAAGGCAAAATAGGGAGGAATCAAGCCTCCTCCTCCTCTCCTCCTATATATACTAGAGGATTTTAGGGTTTTGGCACATAATTTTCAGCCACGTGCTCCCTGTTACTAGAGGATTTTAGGGCTTAGGCGAAGCCCTGCCGGAATACCTCCACCACCATCACTGGAGCGCCGTCATGCTGCCGGAGAACTCTTATACCTCTCCGCTCCCTCTTGCTGGATCAAGAAGGCGTAGATCATCATCAAGCTGTACGTGTGCTGAACGTGGAGGTGCCGTCCGTTCGGTGATTGATCGGGACGGATCTTTATTGGATCGTGAAGATGTTCGACTACACCAACCGCATTTCTTAACGGTTCCCACTTAGTGATCTACAAGGGTATGTAGATCCACTCTCCCTCTCGTAGATGCTCATCTCCATGGATAGGTCTTGCGTGAACGTAGGAAATTTTTTGTTTCCCATTCGACGTTCCCCAACACTTAATGCAACGCTCGGTGTGCCACCCCCTCTAGCATCGTATGTAGATGTTGTGAACATCTGACAAGCATGTTGTGATGACTACTTCATAGTTCAATGCGTCATGCATTACGACTTAGAATCGAGGCTCCAAAATGTTTTGAACGTCACGGAACATATGAGATGTTCTAAGAGCTGAAATTAGGATCTCAGGCTCGTGCGTGTGTTGTGAGGTATGAGACCTCCAAGAAGAATCTTTGCCTACAAGATGAAGTAGAATAGCTCAATCGTTGAGCATGTGCTCAGATTGTCTGGGTGCTACAATTGCTTGAATTGAGTGGGAGTTGATCTTCTAGATAAGATAGTGATTGATATAGTTCTCCAAGTCACTGTCACTAAGCTACTAGAGCTTCGTGATGAACTATAAAATGCCAAGGATGGAAATAATGATCCCTGAGCTATTCGCAATGTTTGACACGACAAAGGTAGAAATTAAGAAGGAGCATAAAGTGTTGATGGTTAGTGAAACCACTAGTTTCGAGAAGGGCAAGGGCTAGGAGGAAAATTCATGGATGGCAAGTGAGTTGTTGCTCCAGTGAAGCAACCCAAGGTTGAACCCAAACCCAAGACTAAGTGCTTCTACTATGAGGAGAACGGTCACTGGAACGGAACAACCCTACATACTTAGTAGATAAGAAGGCTGGCAACATGACAAAAGTATATTTGATATACGTGTTATTGATGTGTACCTTGCTAGTACTCCTAGTAGCACCTGGGTATTGGATACCGGTTCGGTTGCTAAATATTAGTAACTCGAAATAAAAGCTATGGAATAAATGGAGGCTAGCTAAGGGTGAGGTGATGACGTGTGTTGGAAATGTCTCCAAGGTTGATGTGATCAACATCGCATGCTCTCTCTACCTTCGGGATTAGTGATGAACCTAAATAAATGTTATTTGGTGTTTACGTTAAGCATGAACATGATTAGATCGTGTTTATTGCAATATGGTTATTCATTTAGTTAGAGAATATTGGTTATTCTGTTTACATGAATAATACTTCAATGGTCATGCACCCAATGAGAATGGTTTATTGAATCTTGATCGTAGTAATACACATGTTCATAACATTGATGCCAAAAGCTACAAAGTTAATAATGATAGTACCACATACTTGTGGCACTGCCACTAAATGTCATATTGGTGTAAAGCGCATGAAGAAACTCCATGCTAATGGATCTTTCGACTCATTCGATTTTGAATCGGTTGAGACATGTGGACCATGCCTCATGGGCAAGATGACTGAAGACCCCGTTTTCGGTATGATGGAGCGGGCTAGTAACTTATTGGAAATAATACATGCTGATGTATGCGGTCCAATGAGTGTTGTAGCGTGCAGTGGATATCATTATTTTCTTACCTTCACTGATGATTTGAGTATATATGAGCATATTTACTTAATGAAACACAAGTCTGAAACGTTTGAAAAGTTCAAACAAATTCAGAGTGAAGTTGAAGATCATCGTGACAAGAAGATAAAAATGTCTACGATATGATCATAGAGGTGAATATCCGAGTTACGAGTTTGGCATACAACTTTAGACAATGTGAAAGTTGTTTCACAACTCACGCCACCTGGAACACCATAGTGTGATGGTGTGTCCGAACATCATAGTCATGCTCTATTGGATATGGTGTGTACTATGATGTCTCTTATCGTTTTGCCACTATTGTTTTGGGGTTATGCATTAGAGACAACTACATTCACTTTAAATAGGGCACCATCTAAATCCGTTGAGATGACACCGTATGAATTATGGTTTGTTAGAAACCCAAGTTGTAATTTCTTAATGTTTGGGGCTGTGATGCTTATGTGAAAAAGGTTTTCACCTAATGAGCTCGAACCAAAGCGGGCAAATGCATCTTCATTGAATACCCTAAGATTAGTTAGGTATACCTTCTATCTCGGATTCGAGTGCAAAGTGTTTGTTGCTAAAAATGGGTCCTTTCTTGAGAAAGTGTTTCTCTCGAAAGAATTGAGTTGGAGTAAGATAGAACTTGATGAGGTTGTTTAACCAACCAGAGAGTAGCGTAGCACAGAAAGATGTTTCTATGGAGCCTACGTCAGTTGAAGAGGAAGTCAATGATGATGATCATGAAGCTTCGGATCAAGTTACTATCGAACCTCGTAGGTTGACAAGGATACGTACTTCACCTGAGTGGTATAGTGATCATGTCTTGGAAATCATGTTGTTAGACAACGATGAGCCTACAAACTATTAATAAGCAATGGTAGGTCCGGATTCCAACAAATGGCTAGGAGCCATGAAATCTGAGAATGGATCCATGTATGAAAACCAAGTATGGACTTTGGTAGGCTTGCCCGTTGAACGACAGGTCATTGAGTACAAATGGACCTTTAATATGAAGACAGACGCTAATGGTGAATGTCACCATTTATAAAGCTCGACTTGTCGCAAAGAAATTTACGACAAGTTCAAGGAGTTGATTGCGATGAGACTTTCTCACCCGTATCAATGCTTAAGTCCGTCAGAATCATGTTAGCAATAGCTGCATATTTCGACTATGAAATTTGGTAGATGGATGTCAAAACAACGTTCCTTAAGGAAGAGTTGTATATGATACAACCAGAAGGTTTTGTCGATCCAAAGAATGCTAACAAAGTTTGCAAACTCCAGCGATCCATTTATGGACTGGTGCAAGTATCTCGGAGTTGGAATATACGCTTTGATGAGGTGATCAAAGTTTTTGAGTCTATAGAAAGTATATGAGAAATTTGTATTTACAATAAAGTGAGTGGGAGCACTATAGAATTTTTGATAAGTATATGTGGTTGACATATTGTTGATCGGAAATAATGTAGAATTTCTGGAAAGCATAAAGGGTTGTTTGAAAAGAGTTTTTCAAAGGAAGACCTGGATAAAGCTACTTAATTGTTGGGCATCGAGATCTATAGAGATAGATCAAAGACGCTTGATGACACTTTCAATGAGTACATACCTAGACAACATTTTGACAGAGTTCAAAATGGATCAATCAAAGAAGGAGTTCTTGCCTGATTTGTAACGTGTGAAGTTGAGTAAGACTCGAAGCTCGACCACGACAGAAGAAAGTGAAAGGATGAAGGTCGTCCCCTATGCCTTATCCATAGGCTCTATACAGTATGCCATGCTGTGTACCACACTTGTGTGTGCCTTGCCATGAGTCTGTCAAGGGGTACAAGAGTGATCCAAGAGTGGATCACTGGATAACGGTAAAAAATATCTTGTAACTATTGGAGTAAGGAAATATTTCTCGATTATGGAGGTGATAAAGAGTTCGTCGTAAAGGGTTACATCGATGCAAGCTTTAACACCAATCCAGATGACACTTAATAGCAAGCTGGATACGTATAGTGGAGCAGCCATTTGGAGTATCTACAAATGGAGCGTGGTAGCAGTATCTACAATATGGCATAGACAGTTGCAAAGAACACTGAATGCCGCACACCCGTTGACTAAAACCTCTTTCACATGCAAAACTTGATCGAACACTAGAACTCATTGGGTGTGAGATTCATAACAAATCACATAGCGATGTGAGCTAGATTATTGACTCTAGTGCAAGTGGGAAACTGTTGGAAATATGCCCTAGAGGCAATAATAAATTGGTTATTATAATATTTCCTTGCTCATGATCATCGTTTATTATCCATGCTATTATTGTATTGAGCAAAACTCAGATACATGTGTGGATACATAGACAACACCATGTCCCTAGTAAGCCTCTATTAGACTAGCTCATTGATCAAAGATGGCTTTGGTTTCCTAGTCATGCACATGCGATGTCATTTGATAACGAGATCACATAATTAGGAGAATGATGGGATGGACAAGACCCAAACTATAAACATAACATATGATCGTGCCAGTTTATTGCTATAGTTTTCTGCATGTCAAGTATGTGTTCCTATGACCATGAGATCATGCAACCCACTGACACTGGAGGAGTACCTTGTGTGTATCAAATGTCGCAACATAACTGGGTGACTATAAAGGTGCTCTACAGGTATCTCTGAGGGTGTCTGTTGGGTTGGCATGGATCAACACTGGGATTTGTTACTCCGTGTGACGGAGAGGTATCTCGGGGCCCACTCGGTAGTACAACATCACAACAAGCCTTGCAAGCAAAGTGACTAATGTGTTAGCCACAGGATCTTGTATTAAACGAGTAAAGAGACTTGTCGGTAACGATATTGAACTAGGTATAGAGATATCGACGATCGAATCTCGGGCAAGTAACATACCGAAGAACAAAGGGAACAACGTACGGGATTAACTGAATCCTTGACATAGAGGTTCAACCGATAAAGATCTTCGTAGAATATGTAGGAACCAATATGGGCATCCAGGTTCTGCTATTGGTTATTGACCGTAGAGGTGTCTTGGTCATGTCTGCATAGTTCTCAAACCCGCAGGGTCTAGACACTTAACGTTTGGTGAAGATATAAATATAGTTGAGTTATTATGTTGGTGACCGAAAGTTGTTCGGAGTCCTGGATGAGATCCCGGACATGACGAGGAGCTCCGGAATAGTCCGGAGGTAAAGATTGATATATGGGATAATAGTGTTTGGTCTCCGGAAGAGTTCTGGAATTCACCGGAATAGTTCGGATGTTTCCCGAAATGTTCGGGGTACAAGAACACTTTATTTGGGCCAAGGGGTAAATCCCATGAGGCTTTAGGAAGGTGCAAAAGGTGTTTTGTGGAGGCCAGGGGCCAGACACCAAGGACCTTGGTGTCTGGCCCTGGAGTCCGAGGAGGACTCTTGCCTTGCGGGCAAACGGACCTTGAAGAGATTTTTCTCCAGCATATAAATAAAGAGGCGGAGCTAGCACCTGGAACACATCGAGAATCCCCAAGCCGTGTGCCGGAAACCCCGTCCCTCTAGTTTATCCTCCATCATAGTTCCGTTTTGCTTGGCGAAGCCCTACGGAGATTGTTCTTCACCACCTCTATCACCATGCCGTTGTGCTGCCGGAACTCATCTACTACTTCACCATCGCTCGCTAGATCGAGGAGGTGAAGGCATCATCAAGCCGCACGTGTGCTGAATGCGGATGCACCGTCCGTTCGGCACTAGATCGGAAGGACCACGATCGAGATCGTGAGACGATTCGTGATTTGATCACAGTACGAATCATGATGGGATCGCGGGACGGATCATGATTGGATCGCGAGATAGATCATGATGGGATCGCGGGACGCTCGACGATTTGGATCGCGAAGACGTTCGACTACATCAACCGCGTTTCTTAACGCTTCCGCTTAGCGATCTACAAGGGTATGTAGATCCACTCTCCCTATCGTAGATGCTCATCACCATGGATAGATCTTGCGTGCGCGTAGGATTTTTTTGTTTCCCATGCAATGTTCCCCAGCAAGTATTCAGACGATAGAGTTCAGACAAAGGCATTGGGATTCTGTTTTGACATACCTTGGGCCTCGTTGAATCTTCGGTTAAGGGCCTCAACTTCGTCTTCGGAGCGCTTAAGCTTCCAATTTAGCTTGTCTAGCTCGGCGCCATTTCTCGCCACCACCGATGATGAAGCCTGCGTTACACACACAATTGATATATTACATGGGTTCTTAATTCCCGAATTATAGTCAATCCGATCATATGTTGAGTTATTCTAACATGCCAGACACTTAAATTGTATATAGTTCGATATGGGATACATAAGTGACCCCTAGGTGAGCTTTTTCACCTCACCTAGGGCTCGGGGCTGCCATGTATATAATACGAATAAATAAAAACTTTGCAAAAAAGAACATTGGGTGACTTACTTGAAAACCCGTAAGGAGACCTTTGAAGGCCTCCTTCAGTCCGCTGTCAACGGACTAGATGCTCTCCAATACCGTACCCATAAGGGTGTAGTGATCCTCGGGGATGGAGGCGCTCGATAGAGCCTCCTCCATGACCGACCACCTATTGGTTGGTGGTGCCGGTGATGATCGGATATCCTGATCACCTACCGGGGATCGAACCGTTGCCTCCGGAGGCACAGTTTTCTCCGGAGATGTTTTTGGAGGGGACTGAGTACCCTCTCATCCGGCCTCCTCGGTGTCCGGGAGGGGTGTCGCCCCCGGTCTTTAGTGACCAAGGCGTCAGGCTCGGCCATGGTATGGTCTCCCCCGCCGCCGGTATCCGGCTCCATAGGAGCATGCCGAGGACGACACCTCCACGGCGTCCCTCGTGGCGCCCGGTGTGGTGGTATGCGAGGAGTCCCCGCTCTCCACTAGTTCAGTAGGCGGGGTCTCCCCGTCCGATATCACCTCGGTGGGGATAACGCGTGGGGGGCTGCAAAGCCAATAACTTGCATGTTACCAAACTCTAAATCTATTCGTAATGAATGGGAGGGTCTTCGGATCCTAACCTTTTTGGAGGGGGCTTGAACCATAGGCTCCTTCCCGGAACCTCCTCGAGGTCTTTGGATGTGGTGTCTGAGTCCGAACTATCGTCGGACAGAATCACCCGCGCCCGACGCACCCTCTTCTGGATAGGAGGAGGGACCTGCTCCGGAGCGTCCGAAGACGCCGCTCTCTTCCTGGCACCGGGGAATTACCTCCCCCCTTGCCCTCTACCTCCTACTCCTCCTCCTCTTCTTTCTCTTCAGCCTCTTCCTGATTCGAGGAGGCGGGGGTATCCTCGGATACAGCGTCAGGCTGATCCCTGATGCGGATACCAGCCTGGCCTGATTTCTTCTTCTTCTCTTTATTCGTGGGAGCCTCATAAGGCTTTACCACAAGCATTTTTGCTAACAGCCCGGTCCTCTCGTCTTCGGGCTGAGGAGCCGGACTGTTAATGTTGATGTCTTTTTTCAGCCATCTCTCCAAAGGCAGATCGGAAGAGGGGTTATGAAATCTCCTTAGGCAATGGAGCCAACCAAGCTAGGATGTATCATACCTCGGATTTGGGCTTGGCGGCGTGCAGACACTTGTCCTCCGTCTCGGATGGCCAACCCTTCTGTGATTCGAAGAGTGCCTTCCACAATTTCTCCCACGTAGTGCAGAAAATATTCTGGACTGTGGGCTCGGCATCGAGCTCACGAGCCCACAGGGGAGTGTCCCGGCACTGGCAGGCGAGGATGCGTCTTTGGAGCATCACCTGGACCACATCGGTCAACTTGGTGCCCTCCTTGACCATGGAGCGGATGTGCTTCTGCAGGTCGCTCACCTCCTTTCCCGGTCCCCAGACGAGGCCCTTTTCGAGCGATGAAGCCAGTATGGTGGGGGAACCGGATCTGAATGCGGTGGAGGAATGCTGACCTTCTTCTTGTGGTTTGGTGACGTAGAACCACTCCTTCTGTCACCACTTGATGGTGTCAATAAGGGTGCCCGATGGCCTCCCGACGCGGGTGAGCTTGCCGATGACGGCCCCGCCGCAATCTGCATGCTTGCCGCCAACGCATTTGGGCTTGATGTTGAACACCTGAATGCAGAGCCCGAAGTGTGGCTCTATGCGGAGGAAGGCCTCGCAAACAAGGATGAACGCCGACATGTGCATGATGGAGTTCGGTGGGAGGTCGTGGAAGTCGAGGCCGTAGAAGAACATCAACCCCGTGACAAAGGGGTGGTGGGGAAATCTCAACCCCCTGATGAAGTGGGGGATGAACACCACCCTTTCGTCTGGCTTGGGGGTGGGGATCACTTGGCCCTCCTCCGCCGCGCAGTGAGGGATGTCGGCGGAGAGGTATCCGGCTTTTTTGAGGTCATGGATTTCCTCGTCGGTCACCGCGGAGGCTTCCCACTTGCCGTTGGAGCCAGAGCCCACCATTGGTGAGCTCGGAAGGGGAGGCAGAAGATTTAGATTTGGGCATCGGAGGCTCAGAGGAATGGGAGGCAGTGGAAGCAGAGGGAGAGCGTGAATAGCTGCGGGGGTTTTCTTTCCCTTTTATGAGGCTTATCGTTTGAGCCCCCTCATCCGCGCCGCGAATCCCTCCGCTTCCCGAGACGTGTGCACAGTTGCGCATGCATGATTAAACATATCCCGTGTGAAACAGAGCATGATTTGCGCGTTGATAGATCATGCTGATGGAACGGCGTCGAGCCGCGCATCGAGTCCCTGTAACTGTCCTAGTGGTCGTGGTGGGCCGTGACCTTTCATCGGAGAGGTTGTTATCTTTTCTTCCCTGATGTTTGGCCTTCAAAGCCAACTTATTTCACAGTATTCAGACGCGCCGCTATTCGGAAGCTATTTTTCATCGGAGGCCGAATTCTGCTCGACAGAAGGAACTTACCTCGCAAGCCGAAGACTTTGTTCGTGAATCAATTGGAGTTGAAGACCCTTAGCGTTGGAGGCAAGTTCACGGTCTACTGAGGGAGTCCTGGATTAAGGGGTCCTCGGGGAGGAGTCCTATTCTTATGGACCGGACTATAGGGGCTACTTACCGAACACTGGAAGATCTGGAGGCCCAGTTGGAAGCTTCGGGAAGCATGGCTTGCGCTCCACATTTGATGTAGAAAATAGGCATGTTTATCTCTTCAGCATGTAACCGACCATGTGTAAACCCTAGGCATCTTTGGCCTCTATATAAGCCGGAGGGTTTTAGGGTATAGGGACAGAACAACTCATCTACGGTTAGCTATTTGATCTCGAGGTAGATCAACTATGTAACCCCCCACATCATCACTACAACCAAGAAGGAGATAGGGTATTGCCTCCATTGGAGGGCCCGAACCTGGGTAAATTTGTGTCCACTTTGTCCCCCATTACCGTCGGCTCCAGTATCACAGTTCGGGACCCCCTACCCGAGATCCACCAGTTTTGACACCGACAGCCACCACATATCAGCCCCCTAGGGCGCACCCTGATGGCTTGTGGGGCCCTCGTGGCCCCTTCGACCCTAATTCCAGTCCTATAAAATCACATCTGAGGAGAAAAAAATTAGAGAGAAGTTTTCATCGCGTTTCACGAGACGGAGCCGTGACCACCTCCTCTTCTTCCTCTGGAGGGCTGATCTAGATCCTGTTTTGGGCTCCGAGGAGGGGAAATCACCGTCGACATCATCACCAACCCTTCTCCATCAACACGCCATTATGCTCACCATCGGGAGTGAGTAATTACTTTGTAGGCTTGCTGGATGGTCGTCGGATTGGATGAAGTTGATCATGTAATTGAGTTAAGTTTGATAGGGCTTGATCCCTAGTGTCTACTATGTTCTGAGATTGATGTTGCTATGACTTTGCTATGCTTAATGCTTGTCACTAGGGCCCGAGTGCCATGATTTCAGATCTGAATCTATTATGTTTTCATGAATATAAGAGTGATTTGGATCCTATCTTGCAAGTTGTATGCACCTATTACGTGTCATGATCCGCATACCCCAAGGTGACAATAATTGGGATTCTTTTCGGTGATTGACGTAGTTTGAGGAGTTCATGTATTCACCATGTGTTAATGCTTTGTTCTGGGTCTCTATTAAAAGGAGGCCTTAATATCCCTTAGTTTCCAATAGGACCCCGCTGGCACGGGAGGGTAGGAAAAAAGATGTCATGCCAATTCTTATCGCAAGCACAATACTATATACGGAATACATGCCTACATTACATTGATGAATTGGAGCTAGTTCTGTGACGCCCTAGTGTGTAATTGTTATATGATCAATGTCATCTAAATCATTATCCATCACCGATCCACGTGCCTACGCGTTACATGTACCGAATCTTGCTAAGTTAGTAGTGCTATTGCTACTATCACACCTACTAAAAAATTGCTACTGACACTACTACTATTACTTTTGTTACTACTATTTGCCTTGCTACTAAACTTTGATGCAGAGAGATGTACCAGGTGTGGTTGAATTGACAACTCAACTGTTAAGGCCAATAAATATTCTTTGGCTCTTTTGTCGAACCAATAAATTAGGGTGAAATGCTACCCGTGAAGACTATCGTGACCCCCTACACTTGTGGGTTATCAAGACCTTTTTCTGGCGCTGTTGCCGAGGAGCATAGCTCTATTTATTGTGTTAACTTGAAGGATATCCAATTTCCACTATGAGAAATCGGAAAGACAATCAAACTAAAATCATCCCCTCTTGCACGAGAGGAGGTAAGGAACTGCCATCTAGCTTTGCTTTAGATTCACCTGCCATTTCAGAGCAACTTGCTACACCACCACCTGTTGATTGTCCTTATATCTCACATGAACTTGATGATGCTACTTATGAAATTAATGATGAAACTATTTCTACACATGTTGAAACTGAAACTATGACACTGAATGAATTACTTGATGCTCATATTGCTAAAGCTAAAGAACTTGAAAATGCTGAAACTGAGGAAGATTTTGAATCAGCTATTACCCCTCGCTCACCTAATATTTATGAATTGCCACATGTACCTGAAGGTTATGTTATGGATGGTGAGGTAGCTAGGGACTTTCTTGATTCTAAGGATAGAGATGACGTGAAGAAACTATTATGCAAACTAAAAGAAAAATCAATGATGGAGAAAATGAAACATGATCCTAAATTTGCTACTTCTCCTATATTTGTTACTGATAAGGATTATGAGTTCTCTCTAGACCTGGAGTTAATTCCAATAGTAGAGTCTGATCCTTTCCATGGTTATGAAAATGAAACTGTTGTCGAATACCTTATGAAACCAAATGATATTACAACTCTGTTTACCAATGATGAAAATATTCACTAGTATTAGATACTTAAGCATTTTCCTTTCTCGCTAAAAGGCAAGACCAAGGAATGGTTCCTTTCACTTTCTCCTGGTTGTATGCATAGTCCCCAGGATATGATTCACCACTTTTCTGTAAAATATTTTCCTGTTCATAAGAAACAAGCTGCCTTACTGGAAATATTTAACTTTGTGCAAAATGAAGAAAAGAATCTCCCTCGAGCTTGGGGGAGGCTTCTCTGGTTACTACGAGCTTAGCCTGATTGCCCTCTTGAGAAGAATGAAATACTTGATATTTTTTATAATGGACCAACCTATGCTGTTGGAAATATGCCCTAGAGGCAATAATAACTTAGTTATTATCATATTTCCTTGTTCATGATAATCGTTTATTATCCATGCTGTAATTGTACTCATCGGAGACTTAGATGCATGTGTGGATACATAGAGAAAACCATGTCCCTAGTATGCCTCTAATAGACTAACTCATCAATCAAAGATGGTTAAGGTTTCCTAGCCATGGACATGAGATGTCATTTGATAACGGGATCACATCATTAGGAGAATGGTGTGATGGACAAGACCCAAACTACAAACGTAGCATATGATCGTGTCAGTTTATTGCTACTGTTTTCTGCATGTCAAGTATCTGTTCCTATGACCATGAGATCATGCAACTCACTGACACCGAAGGAGTGCCTTGTGTGTATCAAACATCGTAACGTAACTGGGTGATTATAAAGGTACTCTACAGGTATCTCCGAGGGTGTCTGTTTGGTTGGCATGGATCAAGACTAGGATTTGTTACTCCGTGTGACGGAGAGGTATCTCAAGGCCCACTCAGTAATACAACATCACAACAAGCCTTGCAAGCAATGTGACTAAGTGTTAATCATGGGATCTTGTATTACAGAACGAGTAAACAGACTTGCCAGTAACGAGGTTGAACTAGGTAAGGAGATACCGACGATCGAATCTCGGGCAAGTAACATACCGAAGAACAAAGGGAACATCATACGGGATTAACTGAATCCTTGACATACAGGTTCGACTGATAAAGATCTTCGTAGAATATGTAGGAACCAATATGGGCATCTAGGTCCCGCTATTGGTTATTGACCGTAGAGGTGTATCGGTCATGTCTACATAGTTCTCGAACCCGAAGGGTTTGCACACTTAAGGTTCGGTAACGTTTCGGTAGTATAGAGTTATGTATGGTGGTGACCGAAGGTTGTTCGGAGTCTTGGATGAGATCCTGGACATCACGAGGAGCTCCGAAATGGGCCGGAGGCAAAGATTGATATATAGGAAGTCCTATTTTGGTCGCCGGAAAAGTTTTGGGCTTATCGGTAGTGTACCGGGAGTGCCGGTAGTGTACCGGGAGACCATCGGGAGGGGTATTTCGACCCAAGAGGCTACATGGGCTGTGGGAGGATGAATACCAGCCCTTAGTGGGATGGAGGAAGTCCCACAAAGGACCCATGCGACTGGGAAGAAAAGCCCAAAAAGGAAAAAGGTGGAAAAAGGCAAAAAAAGGGCCAAATAAGGAACGAGTCCTAATCCTACTAGGAGTGGAGGAGGAGGACTCCATCCTCCTGGTTCGGTCGACCCAAGGGTTGGATCCTTGGGAGCCAAGCCTCCTCCTCCTCTCGTCCTATATATACTAGAGGGTTTTAGGCTTTTGGCACAGAATTTTTAGCCACGTGCTACCCGTTCCTCCAGTGCATAGTTTCTCCTCTAGATCGGATATCTACAGTGCTTAGGCGAAGCCCTGCTGGAATTCCTCCACCACCATCGCCGCAACTCCGTAACGCTGCCGGAGAACTCTTCTACCTCTCCACTCCCTCTTGCTGGATCAAGAAGGCGGAGATCGTCATCAAGCTGTACGTGTGCTGAACACGGAGGTGCCGTCCCTTCGGCGCTAGATCGAAAGGACCGTGATCGAGATCGCGGGACGGATCGTGATGAGTTCGCGAGATGGATCATGATTGGATAGCGGGACGGATCATGATGAGATCGCGAGACGCTCGGTGATTTGGATTGCGAAGACGTTCGACTACACCAACCGCGTTTCTTAACGCTTCCCGCTTAGCGATCTACAAGGGTATGTAGATCCACTCTCCCTCTCATAGATGCTCATAACCATGGATAGATCTTGTGTGTGCGTAGGAATTTTTTTGTTTCCCATGCAATGTTCCCCAATAGTGGTATCAGAGCAAGGTCTATGTGTAGATGAGATCTTGAGTAGAACACAAAGAGTTTGTGGGCGTTGATGCTTAGATTGCTTCCTCCCTTGGTCGTGTTTTGGTTCAGCGGTATTGTGGGATGAAGCAGCCCAGACCAACCTTACTCGTAAGCTTACGAGAGACCGGTTCCATCGACTGACATGTAACCTCGTTGCATAAAGATGGCTGGCGGGTGTCTGTTTCTCCTACTTTAGTTGGATCAGATTCGACAAAGGCGGTCCTTGAGAAGGTTGAAAAGCAACTTATGTATCACCATTGTGGTTTTTGCGCAGGTGAGAATTATTCTTGCTAGATACCCGTAGCAGCCACGTAAAACATGCAACAATAATTAGAGGACGTTTAAATTGTTTTTGCAGGGTATGTTGTGATGTGATATGGCCAATTACATGATGAGATATATGTGATGTATGAGATGATCATGTTTTGTATAGAATATCACGACTTGCATGCCGATGAGTACGGCAACCAGTAGGAGCCATAGGGTTGTCTTTAATTATTGTATGACCTGCGTGTCAATCATTAAGCGCTATGTAATGCTTTACTTTATCGCTAAACGGTAGCAATAGTAGTAGAAACATGATGGGCGCGACAACGCCGATGGCAACACGTTGATGTAGATCAAGACGATGGAGATCATGGTGTCGTGCCGGTGATGATGGAGATCATGCCGGTGCTTTCAAGATGGAGAACAAAAGCACAAGTTCATGGCCATATCATGTCACTTATGATTTGCATGTGATGTTAATCCTTTTATGCACCTTGTTTTGCTTAGGACGACGGTAGCATTATAAGGTGATCCCTCACTTAATTTCAAGATAAATTGTGTTCTCCCCGAGTGTGCACCGTTGCGAAAGTTTGTCGTGTTGAGACACCACGTGATGATCAGGTGTGATAGACTCTACGTTCACATACAACGGGTGCAATCCAGTGTTGCACATGCAGAACACTCGGGTTAAACTTGACGAGCCTAGCATGTACAGACATGGCCTCGGAACACAAGAGACCGAAAGGTCGAACATGAGTCATATGGTAGATATGATCAACATGATGATCTTCACCATTGAAACCACCTCAACTCACGTGATGATCAGACTTGAGTTGGTGAATTTGGATCATGTATCACTCGAATGACTGGAGGGATGTCAATTTGAGTGGGATTTCTTAAGTAATATGATTAATTGAACTCATTATCTTGAACATAGCCACTAGTGTCTTTGCAAAAATTATGTTGTAGATCACTAGCTCACGCTGTAGCTCCCTTGAATTTTTATATGTTCCTAGAGAAATAGAGTTGAAAGATGATGGTAGCAATATTGCGGATTGGCTCCGTGATCCGAGAATTGTCCTCGGTGTTGCATAGAAGGCTTATGTCCTTAATGCACGGCTCGGTGCGCCAACCCCTCTAACGTCGTCTGTAGATGTTGTGAACATCTGACAGGCACGTTCTGATGACTACTTGATAGTTTAGTGCGTCATGCATTACGGCTTCGAATTGACGCTCCGAAATGTTTTGAACGTCAGAGAACATATGAGATGTTCTAAGAGCTGAAATTAGGATCTCAGGCTCGTGCCCGTGTTGCGAGATATGAGATCTCCAACAAGATTCTTTGCCTGCAAGATGAAGGAGAATAGCTCAATCGTTGAGCATGTGCTCAAATTGTCTGGGTGCTACAATCGCTTGAATCGAGTGGGAGTTGATCTTACAGATAAGATAGTGATTGATATAGTTCTCCAAGTCACTGTCACTAAGCTACTAGAACTTGGTGATGAACTATAAAATGCCAGGGATAGAAATAATGATCCCTAAGCTGTTTGCGATGTTTGACACTGTGAAGGTAGAAATCAAGAAGGAGCGTCAAGTGTTGATGGTTAGTCAAACCACTAGTTTCGAGAAGGGCAGGAGCAAGGAGGGAAACTTCATGGATAGCAAGTCAGTTGCTGCTCCAGTGAAGCAACCCAAAGTTGAACCCAGACCCGAGACTAAGTGCTTCGATTATGAGGAGAGCGGTCGCTGAAGCGAACAAACCTAAGATACTTGGTAGATAAGAAGGCTAGCAACGTCGATAGAAGTATATTTGATATACGTGTTATTGATGTGTACCTTGCTAGTACTCCTAGTAGCACCTGGGTATTGGATACCGGTTCGGTTGCTAAATGTTAGTAACTCGAAGTAAAAGCTACGGAATAAACGGAGACTAGCTAAGTGTGAGGTGACGATGTGTGTTGGAAATGTTTCCAAGGTTGATGTGATCAACATCACATGCTCCGTCTACCTTCGGGGTTAGTGACAAACCTAAGTAATTGTTATTTGGTGTTTTGTGTTGAGCATGAACATGATTAGACCGTGTTTATTGCAACTCGGTTATTCATTTAAGTTAGAGAATAATGGTTATTCTGCTTACATGAATAATACCTTCAGTGGTGATGCACCCAGTGAGAATGCTTTGTTGAATCTTGATCGTAGTAATACACATGTTCATAAGATTGATGCCAAAAGATGCAAAGTTAATAATGATAGTACCACATACTTGTGGCACTGCCGCTAAATGTCATATTGGTATAAAATGCATGAAGAAACTCCATGTTGATGGATCTTTGGACTCATTCGATTTCGAATCGGTTGAGACATGCGAACCATGCCTCTTGAGCAAGATGACTAAGGACCCCGTTTTCCAGATTGATGGAGCGGGCAAGTGATTTATTGGAAATGGTACATGTTGATGTATGCAATCCAATGAGTCTTATAGCGTGCGGTAGATATCGTTATTTTCTTACCTTCACTGATGATTTGAGTAGATATAGTGTATGTTTACTTAATGAAACACAAGTCTGAATCGTTTTGAAAAGTTCAAGCAAATTCAGAGTGAAGTTTAAGATCATTGTGACAAGAAGATAAAAATGTCTGTGATATGATCGTGGAGGTGAATATCTGAGTTACGAGTTTGGCATACAACTTTAGACAATGTGAAAGTCGTTTCACAACTCACGCCACCTGGAACACCATAGTGTGATGGTGTGTCCGAACGTCATAGTCGTGTTCTATTGGATATGGTGCGGGCTATGCTGTCTCTTATCGTTTTGCTACTATAGTTTTGGGGTTATGCATTAGAGACAACTACATTCACTTTAAATAGGGCACCATCTAAATCCGTTGAGATGACACCGTATGAATTATGGTTTGATAGAAACCTAAGCTGTCATTTCTTAGTGTTTGGGGCTACGATGCTTATGTGAAAAAGGTTTTCACCTAATGAGCTCGAACCCAAAGCGGACAAATGCATCATCATAGAATACCCTAAGAACAGTTGGGTAAACAGTCTATCTCAGATCCGAGCATAAAGTGTTTGTTGCTAAAATGGGTCCTTTCTCGAGAAAGAGTTTCTCTCGGAAGAATTGAGTGGGAGGAAGATAGAACTTGATGAGGTTGTAGAACCTTTGTTCAACCAGAGAGTAGCGCAACGCAGGAAGATGTTCCTCTGAAGCCTATGTTAGTTGAAGAGGAAGTTAATGATGATGATCATGAAGCTTCGGATCAAGTTACTATCGAACCTCGTAGGTCGACAAGGATGTGTACTGCTCCTGAGCGGTATGACAACCCTGTCTTGGAGGTCATGTTGTTGGACAACGATGAACCTACGATCTGTGGAGAAGCGATGATGGGCCCGGATTCCGACAAATGGTTAGAGGCCATGAAATCCGAGAAAGGATCCATGTATGAAAACCAAGTATAGACTTTGTTAGACTTGCTCGTTGGACGGAAGGTCGTCGAGTACAAATGGATCTTTAAGATAAAGATAGACACTGATGGTAAATGTCACCATTTATAAAGATCGACTTGTCGCAAAGAAGTTTCCGGCAAGTTCAAGGAGTTGACTGCGATGAGACTTTCTCACTCGTAGCGATGCTAAAGTCTGTTGGAATTATGTTAGCAGTTGCTGCATTTTTCAATTATGAAATCTGGCGGATGGATGTCAAAACATCGTTTCCTTCCTTACGGAAAGGTTGTATGAGATACAACGAGAAGGTTTTGTCAGTCCTAAGGATGCTAAAAGGTGTGCAAACTTCAGTGATCCTTCTATGAACTGAAGCAAGCATCTCGGAGTTGGAATATACACTTTGATGAGGTGACAAAAGTTTTTGAGTCTATACAAAGTTTATGAGAAACTTGTATTTACAATAAAGTGAGTGGGAGCACTATAGAGTTTCTGGTAAGCATATGTGGATGAAATATTGTTGATCGGAAATGATGTAGAATTTCTGGAAAGCATAAACGGTTGTTTGAAAAAGAGTTTTTCAAAGGAAGACCTAGATAAAGCTACCTAATTGTTGAGCATCAAGATCTATAGAGATAGATCAAGAAGATTGATGAGACTTTTCAATGAGTACATACCTTGACAAAGTTTTTGAAAGAATTAAAAATGGATCAGTCAGAGAAAGAGTTCTCGCCTGATTTGTAAGGTGTGAAGTTGAGTAAGACTCAATGCCCAGTGACTGCAGAAGATAGAGAAAAGATGAGTGTCATCCCCTATGCTTCAGCCATAGGCTCTATCATGTATGCAATGTTGTGCACAAGACCCGATGTTAGCCTTGCCATAAGTATGGCCGGAAGGTTTCCAAGTGATCCTAGAATGGAGCACTGGACAACGGTCAAGATTATCCTTAGTAACTAAAAGACTAAGGAGATGTTTCTCGATTATGGAGGTGATAAAGAGTTAGCCGTAAAGAGTTACGTCGATGCAAGCTTTAACACCAATCCGGATGACTTGTAGTAGCAATCTCGATACGTATAGTGGAGCAGCAATTTGGAATAGTACCAAGTGGAGTGTGGTACCAGTGTTTACGGTTTGACATAGAAATTTGCAAATTACACACGGATTTGAATGTCGCAGACCCGTTGACTATATGACCTCTCTCACATGTAAAGCATGATCGAGCCCCAGAACTCATTGGGTGTTAGATTCATAACAATGCGAATCACATGGTGATGTGAACTAGATTATTGACTCTAGTGCAAGTGGGAGACTCTTGGAAATATGCCCTATAGGTAATAATAAATTAGTTATTATCATATTTCCTTGTTCATGATGATCGTTTATTATCCATGCTATAATTGTATTGATCGGAGACTTAGATGCATGTGTGGACACATAGACAAAACCATGTCCCTAGTATGCCTCTAATAGACTAGCTTGTTGATAAAAGATGGTTAAGGTTTCCTAGACATGGACATGAGATGTCATTTGATAAAGAGATCACATCATTAGGAGAATAGTGTGATGGACAAGACCCAAACTACAAACGTAGCATATGATCGTGTCAGTTTATTGCTACTGTTTTCTACATGTCAAGTATCTGTTCCTATGACCATGAGATCATGCAACTCACTGACACCGGAGGAGTGCCTTGTGTGTATCAAATGTCGCAACGTAACTGGATGATTATGAAGGTACTCTATAGGTATCTCCGAGGGTGTCTGTTGGGTTGGCATGGATCAAGACTGAAATTTGTTACTCCGTGTGACGGAGAGGTATCTCAGGGCCCACTCGGTAATACAACATCACAACAAGCCTTGGAAGCAATGTGACTAAGTGTTAGTCACGGGATCTTGTATTACGGAACGAGTAAAGAGACTTGTCGGTAACGAGGCTGAACTAGGTATGGAGATACCGACGATCGAATCTCGGGCAAGTAACATACCGAAGAACAAAGGGAACATCATACAGGATTAACTGAATCCTTGACATAGAGGTCCGACCGATAATGATCTTCATAGAATATGTAGGGAACAATATGGGCATCCAGGTCCCGCTATTGGTTATTGACCGTAGAGGTGTCTCGGTCATGTCAACATAGTTCTCGAACCCGCAGGGTCTGCACACTTAAGGTTCGATGATGTTTCGGCAATATAGATTTATGTATGGTGGTGACCGAAGGTTGTTCGGAGTCCCAGATGAGATCCCAGACGTCTCGAGGAGCTCCAGAATGGTCTGGAGGTAAAGATTGATATATAGGAAGTCCTATTTTGGTCGTCGAAAAAGTTTTGGGCTTATCGGTAGTGTACTGGGAGTGCCGGTAGTGTACCGGGAGACCATCGGGAGGAGTATTTCGACCCAAGAGGCTACATGGGCTGTGGGAGGATGAATACCATCCCTTAGTGGGCTGGAGGAAATCCCACAAAGGGACATGCGGCTGGGAAGAAAAGCCCAAAAAGGAAAAAGGTGGAAAAATGCAAAAAAATGGCCAAATAAGGAAGGAGTCCTAATCCTACTAGGAGTGGAGGAGGAGCACTCCTCCCTCCTGGTTCGGCCGACCCAAGGGCTGGCTCCTTGGGAGCCAAGCCTCCTCCTCCTTGCCTCCTATATATACTAGAGGGTTTTAGGATTTTGGCACAGAATTTTCAGCCACGTGCTACCCGTTCCTCCAATGCATAGTTTCTCCACGTGCTTAGGCGAAGCCCTGCTTGAATTCCTCCACCACCATCGCCGCAACGCCGTCACGTTGCCGGAGAACTCTTCTACCTCTCCGCTCCCTCTTGCTAGATCAAGAAGACGGAGATAATCATCAAGCTGTACGTGTGCTGAATGCGGAGGTGCCATCCGTTTGGCGCTAGATCGGAAGGACCATGATCGAGATCACGGGATGGATCGTGATGCGATCGCGAGACAGATCGTGATGATTTCGCGGGATGGATCATGATTGGATCAGGGGACGGATCGTGATGAGATCGCGGGATGCTCGGCGATTTGGATCGCGAAGATGTTCGACTACACCAATCGCGTTTCTTAACGCTTCCCGCTTAGCAATCTACAAGGGTATTTAGATCCACTCTCCCTCTCGTAGATGCTCATCACCATGGATAGATCTTGCGTGTGCGTAGGAAATTTTCTGTTTCCCATGCAACGTTCCCCAACAGATGCTTCTAGGGATTTCCTAGATAGTTGTGCTGGTTGTGTTTTCAGGAAAAGAATTGTTGGACAAGCTGAAGAATTATTGAATAAGATATTGCAAAATGCCGATGATTGGACACTTCCTAAACCACCTCTGGAACCTATTCAAAATAAGAGAGGTATTCTATTCCTTAGTACCAAAGAAATTCAAGCAAAAGCATCTATGAAAGAGAAATGTATTAAAACCGATTATGTCAAGAAATTACCGCCTATTGAAGAAATACATGGACTTGACACTCTAACACAGGTAGTAGAGGTAAAATCTCTCCGTTCATTTAATAAAATTTATATGCCTTGTACTAAGACTCCTGAACAATGCATGGATGAATTTGATAATTATGTTGTTAAGCAAGAACACTTCAATAGTTATGTTAAGAATCAATTGCGACGTAATGCTATGATGATAGATCGCTTAAGTGACTTGATGTTTAGAATTGCAAATGATGTGAAAGGCTTAGGTAAACATGCTTCTATTGTTCACACTCAAATAGACCAAGTTGCTAAATCACAAAATGATTTGCTTGTTGAAATGAATAATAATATGAATGATCATGTTGTTAGAGTGGTGACTAGAGGAGGTAGAATGAACCAAGAACCTCTTTATCCTGAAGATCACCCTACAAGAATTAAACAAGATTCTCAGAAAATTAATGAAGATGCACCTAGTTCATCTAAAAAGAAAAAGGAAAGGAAAGATGATAGGAACCTGCATGCTTCTAGTGAACCTCTTATGGAAAAAACTGTTAAGAACATAATGATGTTTCTGTTTCTGATGCCGAGACTCAGTATGGTAGTGAGCATACACCTAGTGACAATGAAAATGGTAATAATGGCGATGCTCACGTAGATGTTCAACCAGATGATAACAAAGAAAATGATAATGATGTGGAAATTGAACCTGTTGAGGATATTGATAACCCACCTTCTAAAAATAAACGCTATGACAAGAGAGACTTTGTTGCTAGAAAACATGGAAGATAAAGAGAACCATGTGTTCAAAACCCATGCCATACCCTCGTAAGCCCACTAAAAGTAGGGACGACGAAGATTCTGAGCACTTTGGTGAAATGATTAGACCTGTCTTTTTGCGCACTCGTTTGACTGATATATTGAAAATGCCTCCATATGCTAAGTATATGAAGATATTATTATCAACAAAAGAAAGATACCTAAAACTGAAATTGCCACCATGCTTGCTAATTATTCTTTTGATGGTGGAGTAGCTAAGAAGTTGGGAGATCCGGGTATACCCACGATACCTTGCTCTATTAAAAGAAACTATGTCAAAACTGCTTTATGTGATTCAGGGGCCAGTGTTAGTGTTATGCCATTCTCCCTTTACAAAAGACTTGAATTAATTAAACTCACACCTACTGAGACATCATTGCAAATGGCTGATAAATACACTGCTTTACCTATTGGAATTTGCGAGGACGTTCCCGTTGTGGTTTGCAATTGTTACTATCTTAGCAGACTTTGTTATTATTGATATGCTCGAGGACAACAATATGTCGATCATCCTTGGTTGGCCCTTTCTAAATACCATAGGGGCTGTTATTGATTGCAATAAAAGCAAGGTTACCTTTCATGTCAATGGCAAGCAACATACCGTGCATTTTCCGAAGAAGCAAACTTTGGTTAATATATTAATATCATTGATCCTATTCCCACGGTTCTCATTGGATATTTTATAATTCCTCTACCTACTGCCAAGAAGAAGAAATATTATAATCTCATTGTTGGGGAAATACAAATCCCTATTGAGGTAACCTAGTGGTATACAAAAAATTCTTCGGTTTCATGTTAGCCGGAAACGGCTATTGATAAGACTTGATCAACCTAATTAATGAATCCTTTTCGAATGACATGTGATTGATGAATTGAGTATTCACAACTCTCTGTATGAAAAGTTTATTCTCTCTTTTTTAGTTAAGTAAAAATAATATACCATGAAATCCTTGTTTTATGTTTTTCCCGTGCATGAATAACACCCCAAAAATAAAAAGTCTCAGATTGCCATAAATTTTTGATATGATTTTTTCCAAAATATTTTAGAATTTTTGGCGTAAAAATTACAGCAGGAGGGTGTGCTAGTGGGCCACCACATAACAGGGCGCACCCCCTAGGGCATGCCCCGTTGGCTTGTGGGGCCGTATGGGCCCCACTGCCTTATCCCATTAGCCCACCTTGTCTCCTACCTCGAGCAAAAATTCTCTTGCTCTCTCTCTCTCTCTCTCTCTCGTGTTCTTCCACCTAAAACTGAAATTTTCGATCTCTTTGCTCGGAACTTCATTTATGAAACTGTTTTGATGAATTGCTCCTTGGTATGTGACTCTCCCATTCGTCCAATTTGTTTTTGTTTTAGTGATTTATATTTTGAATAATTTGCTGCACTTGGTGCTACAGAAAATGAGCTTGCATGTTGAATTCTTTGAGTTCCAAGTAGTATGAATGCTTGATATGGCCTCTAGGCATCACTATGAGTAGTTTCTACCATTCTTGCAAAGTTTTGTTGACATAAATTTGTGGCTCAAAAATTTCAGAAATTTCTTCCTAGGAGAATGAACTTTCTAAGGAAAGGTTCTTCAAGCCGGAGTGCCAAGGGAGTTGCTAGGAGCACCCATGATAGTGACATCAACCTCCCTCGCAACACGGAGGTTAGGCCCTATGAATGGCCACACATACCCTTCATGAATGAAGCGAGTTTCTATGAAGAATTCATGCAATTCATTGCAAATGCTAGGCTAACCAACTTCCTCGCAGATAAGTGTGACCAACACTATCTCCTCAGTATTTCCTTCATGCAAAACTTTTACATCATTAATACACATGGTGCTCCCATGGTGCGCTTTGCTCTTTATGCCACGAACTATGAGTTACCTCTGCATGAATTTTGTGAAATATGTTTGCTTCCCTCTGATGGGGGAGTGCGTGAACCTAAACCCGAGGAGTTTGAGGACTTCCTCCTTACTGTGGGAGAAACCAGGGGCATATCACACGCCAGAGCCACTAGTTTGCATTTTCCGTCTATGCACTACTTTTCTCTGTTTATAGGAAAATGCATAACTGCTATGGAGCAGGGTGGTGGCCTCAGTTCTCCCACCCTTGCTATTTTACGTTGCGCACTTCATGGTGATAATGCTTACAACTTAGGAGCTATTGTTGCACGCCGATTACATCTTAAGCGAACCAAGGGCAAGTTTCATGGTGGTATTTACGCCACACGTTTGGCCAAGCGCTTTGAGGTTGCTATACGCCCTACTTATTATTTGTTGCCCGAGGTGCATCTCGATCACCAATCCATGGAGGAGCACGGATTTCTTGAGAAACCTAAACCACCCTTAAACATTTGTTACAACCTAGTGTTTAGTGAGGAAACTTGTGATATTATTCCTTTGCATGCACCTTCTTTGTTTAAATATCATGCGAGGAACAGATTCATAATAATGCCAGAGGACATCATTGCTTACTGGAACGAGCTTGCTATTGCGAAGGCGGTAGCCCAGGCATAGGAAGCTCGGGTACCTCAACATAAATAGTTTCCTGGACTTGATGACTATTATCAATGGTGATTACCAAGCTAGGCGAAAACGTAAGCTTTGGGGAGTATGTATCTCACACCGACATTACATTCATGTTCTCACACTTCATATAAATTGTCGGTTTTCATCCTCTTTCATTGTATATCCATGTTAGCTTTATTTTTCTTGCTTTCTTCTTGTGTGTTCGAAAACTTTGAAAAAACCAAAAATATTTCTCGTTTCTTTTTTGTTTTTCATTTCCTCAATTCTTTGGTTGTAGAACTAAAAAGAAAAGACAAAACGATTTCCTTTGCATATTGGGATCTTTCCCATGTAGATAGTTTTTCTCGTTCTTGTTTTCCCTTAGTTTATTTTCTTGCTTGAGAAAAACAAAAACTCCAAAAATATTTCGGTGTGTTTCTCTGAATTTATTTTCTTTTTGTTGAATCTTTGAAAGGACAAGAACATGATGAAAATATCGAGTGGCTCCTATATGCTTTATTGTCAATCTAGATGAGAGTAGACTTTACCTTGTCTCCCATTTTGTCTTAAACTGCCCTGTAGATTCCAGCTTAGTCCACAGTGTTCTTGCACTATTATTATTATCACATAATTTGATCATGCAAGTTAAATGCAATAATAACAATATTTGATGAAGTGATTGTGGCAAAGGAAGCTGGTACGAACTCTTCTTGTTTTCTGTTTTTGTAAATACGTTTAGCCAGTTTGATCCTGATTCGGTATATCATGAGTAAACATGTTTGTGATGAGAATTAGAGATTATAACTTCTCATTCCATACCTAAATAGCTAGGGGTTAATAATGATTTATCTTGTGTGTCAACATGCATTAAGATGGTTATAATATGGTATGGTAGTACGGTATTTCCCTCTGAGTAATTCGAGCAGTTTGACTTGGCCCATGTGCAAACATGTAGTTAAATCAAAACCAATGCAACCTTCATGATGTTTAAATTCAGGGTTTTCATATCCTACTCATGCTACGTTCAATGTTAATTATTCAGAATGCATGTTTTTGACCGTTGTTGCTCTCTAGCTGGTCGCTTCTAAATCTATTGCTAGCCTTCACTTGCACTAAGCGAGAATGCTGCTTGTGCATCCAAAACACTTGCACCAAGTTATTATACATGAGTCAACGATACCTACCTATATGCGGTATTACCCTGTCGTTCCAAGTAATTTTCCATGTGCCATCTCTAAATATTCAAATAGACATCCATTTTGCGCACTCGTCTCGCTCATGGAGCGATGAGGTGGTCGATAGTTTCCATGCTACGCAAGTTATTCTCAGGATGGTCGTTTATTCGCCTGTCATTGTATGAGAGAGGCTGGTAAAAGGGATGCCTAGTCCTACATAATCAAAATACATTAAACAAAGTCCTTGGGACAATTGTATGTTGGCAGGCATCCGTGTATTCAGCCAGCCATGGTTTGTGTATGGATAGAGGATAGGAGTAAACTTTACTATTCTGTTTGGGAACCGCCAATAATGAGTTTAGCATGGAAAATATGGAAAACCTTTGTCATAACGTTGACAAGAAAAAGTGCACCACTCAAAAATTATATCTTCACCCTTGTTTTAAGATTCGAGCTCTGGCACCTCTGCAAATCAATGCTTCCATCTGCGAAGGGCCTATCTATTTACTTTTTATGCTGAGTCATCATCCTCTTACTAAAGCACAGACCCGAGAGCACTATTGTCATCCTTATGCATTGAGTCTAGTTAATGTTGGATATGAGTATGACTGGATCTTTCCTACCCTGAATTATAATGTTTAGTCGCTGCTTGCATCTCAGAGCCGCTCTGCATTTATGTTTTGCCATCTCAGAAAGGGCTAGGGAAATACCATGTCACCATATTGTATTATGATTGTTTTGACTTTTTTTGCATATGAGATATTTTATTATTGCTTGCTAGCTGGTTATGCATTGCGATGAGTTAACATAATATCTAAGTAGTTGACATGGACATGTCTATTTATGATTTATGCTGAAAACTTGAGCACTAGCTAACCATGTGTATAACAACGAGAACAAAAGAGTTTGTAAAAGTTTTCCTTATCACTTTCAGTTTATATATTGAATTAGTTGAAGACAAGCAATGAGTTAAGCTCGGGGGAGTTGATACGTCTCGAATGTATCTACTTTTTCAAACACTTTTCATCTGGTTTTGGCCTCTAATTTGCATAATTTGAATGAAACTAACCCGAACTGACGTTGTTTTCAGCAGAACTACCTTATTGTTATTTTTGTGCAGAAATAAAATTTCTAGGAATTGGACGAAACATTTTGAATTGTTTCTTGAATATATGATGAATTATGGAGCGAAGACCTGCCGCAGGGTGTGTGCCAGGGAGCCACCACATATCAGGGCGCCCCCTAGGGCGCGCCCTGATGGCTTGTGGGCCCCTCGGCCCCTCCGACCCTTATTCCAGTCCTATAAAATCACATCCGGGGAGAAAAATCAGAGAGAAGTTTTCATTGCGTTTGACGATACGGAGCCGCCGCCATCTCCTGTTCTTCCTCGAGAGGGCTACCTGGAGCCTGTTTTGGGTTCCGGAGAGGGGAAATCATCGTCGTCGTCATCACCAACCCTTCTACATCAACACCACCATGATGCTCACCACCGATAGTGAGTAATTCCTTTGTAGGCTTGTTGGACGGTGGTGGTATTGGATGAGATTAATCATGTAATGGAGTTAAGTTTGATAGGACATGATCCCTAGTGTCCACTATGTTCTGAGATTGACGCTGGTACAACTTTTCTATGCTTAATGCTTGTCACTAGGGACCGAGTGCCATGATTTCAGATCTAAACCTATTACGTTTTCATGAATATAAGAGTGATTTGGATCCTATCTTGCAAGTTGTATGCACCCGTGTCATGATCTGCATACCCCAAGGTGACAATGATTGGGATTCTTTCCGATGATTCCCATAGTTTGAGGAGTTCATGTACTCACCATGTGTTATTGCTTTATTCCGGCTCTCTATTAAAATGAGGCCTTAATATCCCTTAGTGTCCAATAGGACTCTGCTACCATGGGAGGCTAGGACAAAAGATGTCATGCAAGTTCTTGTCGCAAGCACGTATGACTATATACGGAATACATGCCTACATTACATTGATGAACTGGAGCTACTTCTATGTCGCACTAGTGTGTAACTGTTAAATGATCAATGTCATCTAAATCATTATCCATCATCGATCCACGTGCCTACGTGTTGCATATACTGAATCTTGCTAAGTTACTGGTGCTATTGCTACTGTCACACCTGCTACAAAATTGCTACTGTCACTACTACTGTCAATACTACTGTTACTTTTGTTACTACTCTTTTCCGTGCTACTAAATCTTTTTTGCAGACAGATATCCCAGGTGCGGTTGAATTGAGAACTCAACTGTTAAGGCCAATCAATATTTGTTGGCTCCCCTTGTGTCAAACAATAAATTAGGATGAAATACAACCCGTGAAGACTATCGCGATCCCCAATACTTGTGTGTTATCAATGCAGAAAGGGCAAATATACAAAGTGCACGTGAATCTCCCCAGGCTTACAATCAAGCCGGGGAGATCCAGGCAATAAGTATTTCAGTCTCACTCCTGGAAACCTTGGAAGGCAGAGCAGATGCTCTTAAGTTTATTCTTCAGCTTCTCGATCATGACTTGTTGATCATCTACAACCTCTGTCAAAAACTCAAGTTGTGTAGTGTTGTTTTTAAGAGTATCGATTATAAACCCGAGATTATGAAAAAATACCATCTAGTCTTGCCTCCAAATCTTTATTCATCAACTAGTAAGAATTAATCCCATCTTTGATCACATTCACACAAGCCCTTGAAACATTCTCTAGTTATAGAATTTTTTCCTTTATCTCTTGGGTAGGTGGCTCCTTCCCCCACTCAGATTGAGGAGGCCCCAGAGGAAATAGCGGAATAGATCCACGGATATTGAATTGATGGGGATTAGGAGGGTCCTCTTTTGCTTGTTCTTCCTCCTTGATATCCACCACCTCGACCTTCTCCTCCAACTCTTTCTTCTCTGAACGTGGTTCATCCTTGATGTTAAACTTCCTTAGGTATTCCCATCCCGAGGGCAGAACATCATCCAAGTTGGGGAAGGGAATTATGCGAGCATAGTTGGATGTGGTCTTGTTTCTCATGGCAGCGATTGATACTTGTGATTTGCGTTGGATTTTCCGCAAAGAGGAGCGGGTGATGCAACTATAGATAAGTATTTCTCTCAGTAGAGAACCAAGGTTTATTGAACCAATACGAGTAACACAACCCCCATCTTCAGTGACTGCAACAAAGAAGCAAACACTTACACCCAACGTGGGCAAGAGGGTTGTCAATCCCCTTGGACTCATTACTTGCAAGATAATAAGTAGTGTGTTTGGTAGTAGATAATTATAAATTGCACAATAAAATAGAAAATAAATAATAACAGCAAGGTAAATGATATTTTTGTAAATACATATTTGGATAGACCCGAGGGCCAGAGTTTTCCCTAGTGGCATCTCGTGGGTACACAAATTACTATTGGGCAATGGATAGAAAAGCACATAGTTATGTGATATTCACGGTAATGATCATGTCTATATAGGCATCACGTCCATAAGAAAACAGGCTGACTCCTGCCTGCACCTATTACTATTACTCCACCCATCGACCGCTATCCAACATGCATCTAGAGTATTAAGTAAAACATAGTAATGCTTGGAGAACAATGACATGATGTATACAAAGAGAACTCAATCAATATGAATTAACCCCATTGTATTATCCTTAGTGACAATAGTACAAAGACATGTCTTGTCCCCTACTATCTCACTGAGATATAGAACACCGACTGATTGAACCCACCACAATGCACGCCTCTCACTAAAGAACTATCAATCTAGTTGGCCAAACTATTTCAATAGATCAGAGAGATTTACGAATCTATAATAATCATGCAAATAAAAATCATAACAGATTTCATAGAAGACTCGAAAATTTTATCATGAATAATCTGAACATAAACCCACAATTCATCGGATCCCAAGAAATGCATCGCACAAAAGAATTACATCGGATAGATCAAAGCAAAGATGCGATGATCATTGTATTGAAGATCGAGAGAGAGAGAGAGAGAGAGCCATCTAGGTACTAACTACAGACCCGTAGGTCTATGGTAGACTACTCATACATCACCATGGGAGCACCAAGGTTGATGTAGAGGCCCTCCATGATCGACCCCCCCTCAGATAGGGCACCGAAACAGGGCTCCAGATGGGCACACGGCGGAACAGAGACTTGTGGCGGCGTAAAAAGTATTTCAGGAGGCTCTCTAGGGTTTTGGGGATTTATCAGAATTTATAGGCGAGAGAGGGGCGTCGGGAGGGGACCGAGTGGCCCACCACATATCAGTGTGCCTTGTTGTTTCATGGCTCCCTCGTGTAGTCCCCAGTCTTCTCTTGAAGCTTCCAGGTCTTCTTTTGGTCCAGAAAAAAGCAAAAAAAAGGCTGGTTGCAATTGGACTTCGTTCGATACTGTAAACCTGAAATGTTCAAAACATGCAGAAAACAACAACTTGCACTTGGCACTGGGTTAATTGGTTAGTGCTTAAAAATAATATTAATTGACATATAATTGCCCGAAAAGCATCCTATAGTGATAATATCACAACATGGATCAATCAAAAATGATATATACGTTGGAGATGTATCAGCGATCGTGCTTGTTACCTCCAACTAGAAGCTTTTGGAGTAGATGGAGAGCAAAGAAGATGTGAAGGTTGTCAGGATCGCGATTCTGTACGATTCTATGACTATACAATATAAACTAACCCCCTGATTCTATGACTTTAGTTCATAAAATCTACATTTCTACGATCCTGATAGTTAAGATTCAACAATTTGTGATCCTGCCATCAAAGCTCCGATCCAATTCAAAATCACGATTTTTATAACCTTGGATGTGTGATTATATGGTTTAGGATTTATGGACGTCCCTTTTACCTTCTTATAAAGGCTAAGTATGCAAGAAATCATGACATAAATCATAAACGTTCATTAGAAAGAAAGCAAAATGAAATCAGGAAAGAATCGTGTAGACCAGTCAATGGACGACCTTCCATACGAGAGCTCGCAGTCGTATGGCCGGTCGTTTGGTTGGATGCTAAGACCGTTCTATATTTTTTGAAACTAATAATACCTTCCACAAAAAAAGAATCATAAGATCTCTCAAATGGGCGTGACCGGTCATTTGGAATGCCGTCTTCGGCTATTGTCGCGCTCCTTGCCGTGGAGAACTCAAACGACATCTCAAATGGGCGCCCGCGTCCGCATGATACCCTATCTTTATTTTTGTACTTCATGTCTCTTCCGTCTCATTTTTTATGACCGCCCAAATGGGCGCCCGTAGTCGTTTGGAACATTATGTTTAACTCCATTGGATGCTGCACCAATTTATTCCTTGGAAAACATTTCTCCCTGAAAGATTAGTGACAAGGCTCCCAACTATAGACAAAAATTCCAACAAGTATGACTCAAGATTAACAAGTCTAGCAAACAAAATATATAACTTCTACCTATGTATTTACATCTACTTTACCAAAGTGTAAATTTATATTTCCCCTTCCTTACGGAGGGCTTGGACTTGCTTGATCATGAGAAACCTTACCTCTTGTATATCATGTTCCTCCTTTTGTTCATCTGCAAGGTATAACTTAGCGTGTTGTCCATTCACGACCCAAGATCCATTCCCTCCTCCTTTAAGCCGAAAAACTCCGGAATTGTATACCTCTTCTATCTCATAAGGTCCTTCCCAACAACACCTGAGCTTACCTAGAAACAACTGAGACCAGAGTTAAATAGGAGGAACTCGTCCCCCATAGTGAAGGTTCATTTCTGTATCTTACGATCATGCCACATCTTAACCTTCTCTTTGAATAACCTATCATTCTTGTAAGCATTATTGCAAAGTTGTCCTAAAGCATGTATATCTAGAAACCTTTTTTCTCCAGCTTCTTTGAGATTAATATTAATATTTGTGATTGCCCAAAAGCCTTATGATCTAGTTCTAAAGGTAAATGTCAAGCCTTAACAGACACTATGTTTGATGGTGACATTCCCATGGGATTCTTGTAGGTGGTGCGGTAGGTCCATAATGTTTCATTTAACTTTCCTGTCCAGTCCTTTCTTGACTTCTGCACTGTCTTCTACAATATTGTATTTACATCCCGGTTTGAGAGTTCCACTTGGACATTAGTTTGGGGATGATATGGCGAAGCTACTCGGTGAGTCACCCCATATTTACGAAGTACTCTACCAAAAATTCCATGTATAAAATGAGATCCACCATTAGTGATAAGAATTTTAGGAAGTCAGAACCTGGGTAATATGACGTCCTTTATCATCCTTAATGAAGTAGCCGTATTTGCATGTTTAGTTGGTAAAGCTTCCACCCACTTGGGAACATAATCTACAACCACAAGAATATGAGTGTACCCATTTGAAATGGTAAAAGGTCCCAAATAGCCCAATCCCCAAATATCAAAGAGTTCACAAACTAGACTATAGTTCATGGGCATTCCTTGTCTTGGTCCTATGTGACATGTGCGTTGACAAGCGTCACAATTTTTAACAAACCTGTGGGCATCTCTAAAGATAGTAGGCCAATAAAATCCTGACTGAAGCACCTTGGCGGCGGTTTTGTCTCTAGCATGATGTCCTGCATAAGGGCTATGCCGGGGGATAACCCTAGGGTAGCCTCAGCCGGCTGTTTACTCCAAGTTTTCGAAACGACTGCAGGGCGAGCCGCCTCCCCTTGCAGTCCGGCTCCGCGCTGCTGGCTATGACGGGCTACCCGGCTAGAGGCAGAGACGGCTGGTGCTCTAGACGACGATGCATTCGATACCGTGGCCAGGGCGTGCGTGGCTATATTGCCCCCTTGTCGCATCGGGGGTCAGTGCCCGCGTGGCTACAATGAGGGAAACAGTGCCTCTGACCCTGGCCAACTGTGATCGGAGTTACGGCACAGTGCCGACATGCTCTCAACCACTCCATTACCTGCCCCGGTGTGGATACAACGTGACCGAGCATACCGCTGACCGCGGCCGGCTTCCACTAGACGACGCCTCAAAGGACGACCCGTGCCTCGACGCGACGGGTGCTACCTCTTGAGCTTGCGTTGGTTTTCCCTTGAAGAAGAAAGGGTGATGCAGCAAAGTAGATAAGTATTTCCCTCAGTTTTTTAGAACCAAGGTAGCAATCTAGTAGGAGGAACAAGCAAGTCACCAATGGATGGACCTACACAAATAATCAAACTCTTGTACCCAATGCTATAAAGGGGTTGTCAATCCCTTCACGGTTATTTGCAAGGATTAGATCCGATAGAGATAGATGTAACGAGTGCAGAAAGTAAAAGGTAAATAAATTGCAACAAGTATAGATCTGAAAATATATGATAGAAAATAGACCCGGGCGGGCATAGGTTTCACTAGAGGCTTCTCTCTTGAAGGCAAATGTCATGGTGGGTAAAAAAATTACTGTCAAGCAATTGATAGAAAAGTGAATAATCATGTAGTCATCCAAGGCAATGATCATGCATATAGGCATCACGTCCATATCAAGTAGACAGAAATGATTCTGCATCTACTACTATTACTCCACACATCGACCAACTCCTGCCTACATCTAGAGTATTAAGTTCATGAAGAACAGAGTAACACATTAAGTAAGATGACATGATGTAGAGGGATAAACTCAAGCAATATTATGAAAACACCATCTTGTTACCCTTGATGGCAACAATACAATACGTGCCTCACTACCCCTACTATGTCACTGGGTGAGGACACCACAAGATTGAACCAAAAACCAATCACTTATCCCATTGCAAGAATTACCAATCTAGTTGGCCAAACCAAACCAATAACTCGAAGATACTTGCAAGGATATGAAATCATGCATATAAGAAATCAGAGGAGATTCGAAAAAGATTCATGGATAATCTGAACATAAACTCACAATTCATTGGATCTTCACAAACACACCGCAAAAGAGGATTACGTCGGATAGATCTCCATGAAGATCATGAAGAACATGGTATTGAAGATCAAAGAGAGAGAAGAAGCCATCTGGCTACTAGCTATGGACCCGTAGTTCTGTGGTGAACTACTCACGCATCATCGGAGGGGCAGTGGAGTTGATGTAGATGCCCTCCTTGATCGAAACCCCCTCCGGGAGATTACCCGAAAAGGCTCCAAAATTGGATCTCTCGGGAATGGAGGCTTCTGCTGGCGAAAAAGTATTTGCGTGGCTCTTTTTGATGTTGCGGGAATATTTGGGTATTTATAGGCCAAAGAATAGGGTTAGGAGGCCTGCCAGGAGGCGACTAGCCTGCTAGGCGCGGCTAGGGGGCCCCGCGCCTAGCAGGCTTGTGGCGCCCTGGCACCTCCCCTGACGTGCACTCCAAGCTTGGATGACTTGTTTCCTTCCAGAAAAATTCCTTCTGCATGTTTAATTCCGTTTGGACTCCATTTAATATTCCATATTTGCAAAACTCAAAAACAAGGAAAAAACAGAAACTGGCACTTGGCTCTAGATTAATAGGTTACTCCCCAAAATAGTATAAAATAGCATATTAATGCATATAAAACATCCAAAATAGATAATATAATAGCATGCCATCATCAAAAATTATAGATACTTTGGAGACATATCAGCATCCCCAAGCCTAATTCCTGCTCGTCCTCGAGTAGGTAAATGATAAAAACAGATTTTTTTGATGTGGAGTGCTACCTAACATATTTATCCAAGTAATATTATTTATTGTGGCATGAATATTCAGATCCGTAAGACTCAAAACAAAATCTTAATATTGATATAGAAACAATAACATTTCAAGCATACTAGCAAAGCAATTGTATCTATTCAAAATATAATGGCAAAAGAAAGTTACCCCTACAATATCATATGGTCTGGCTATGCTCCATCTTCCCCACACAAAGTATTTACATCATGCACAACCCCGATGAAAAGTCAAGCAATTGTTTTCACACATTTAGTTTCTCAAACCTTTTCAACTCTCATGCAATACATGAGCGCGAGCCATGGATATAGCACTATAGGTGGAATAGAATATGGTGGAGGTTGTCAAGGAAAGGGAGAAGATAGTCTCACATCAACTAGGCGTATCAAGGGGCTATGGAGATGCCCATCAATAGATATCAATGTGAGTGAGTAGGGATTTCCATGCAACGGATGCACTAGAGCTATAAGTGTATGAAATCTCAAAAAGAAACTAAGTGGACGTGCATCAAGAAGAAAAATTCCACTAGCTATATGAAAGTGACAAAATAGGAGACTCTCTATCATGAAGATCATGGTGCTACTTTGACGCACAAGTGTGGCAAAAGGTAGTAGCAATGTCCCTTCTATATTTTCTCTCATTTTTTCTTGGGCATCTAAGGCCTCTTTTAATCATTTTTTTATTTGGGATTCGCTAGCCTTTTTTATTTTTCATAAAGTCCAGACTCTCATCCCTACTAATAAGGGAATCATAGCTTCCATCATCCTTTCCTCACATGGTACATGCTCTATAATCAAAATCATAACACTTCTATTTACTTACAACTCAAAAGGAAAATTACAAGGCGATACCTATGACAAAATATGACTCTATATGCAATATGGAAGTGATGGTGCATGTCATAAAAGGAAACAGTAGAAGTTGCATGGCAATATATCTCGGAATGGCTATGGAAATACCATAATAGGTAGGTATGGTGGCTGTTTTGAGGAAAGATATATGGTGGATGTTTTGAGGAAGGTATATGGTGGTTGTTTTGAGGAAGGTGTTTGCTGCACCGGCGAAAGTTGCGCGGTACTAGAAGGGCTAGCAAAAGTGAAAGGGTGAGAGTGCGTATAATCCATGGACTCAACATTAGTCATAAAGAACTCACATACTTATTGCAAAATTCTATTAGTTATTGAAGAAAAGCATTAAATGCATGCTCCTAGGGGGGAGGTTGGTAGGAGTTAACCATCACGCGCCCCCGACTCTCACACAAAGGTCGACAATCTATAAACAAGTCATGCTCTGACTTCCTTACATAGCGGTTCACCATACATGCATGCCACGGGAATCACAAACCTTTACACAAGTATTTTTACCAAATCACAATTTACTTCCTAATATGTCTCTTAACATTACCATCTTTATATCTCAAAACTTTATCCAAGGAATGAAACTTCTCATAAATACTCAATGCGCTTAATATGGCAGTTTTTGTTATATCCCTTTTGGATGCCTATCCTATTAGGACTAAATTAATAACCTAGACCAATTACCATGATGTTTTTAGAAACTCTCAAAATAATATAAGTGAGGTACGAGAGTTCAAGTATTTCTATAAAACAAAAATACCACCGTGCTCTAAAAGATATAAGTTAAGCGTATAGAGCAAAATTGCCCAACTTAAAAGATATAAGTGAAGCACAAAGAGTATTCTAATAAATACATGATTCAATGTGTCTCTCTTGAAATATGTGTGTGGCAAGGATGATTGTGGAAAACTAATAATAAAAGGCTCATATCATACAAGACGCTCCAAGCAAAACACATATCATGTGGTGAATAAAAATATAGCCTCAAGTAAATTTACCGATGGATTGAAGACGAAAGAGCGGATGCCTTCCGGGGCATCCCCAAGATTAGGCTCTTTGGCATCCTTGAATATGACTTGGGGTGCCTTGGGAATCCCCAAGCTTAGGCTCTTGCCACTCCTTATTCCATAGTTCATCCAATCTTTACCCAAAACTTGAAAACTTCACAACACAAAACTTAACAGAAAACTCGTGAGATCCATTAGCATAATAAAATAAATCACCACTTTAGGTAATGTTGTGAACTCATTACTTATTTATATTGGTGTTATACCTTCTGTAATCTAACTTCTTCATGGCTCATACCACATGATACAACCCATAGATTCATCAAAATTGGCAAACAACTCAAAGAAAACAGAATCTGTCAAAAACAGAGTAGTCTGTAGCAATATGGAAACCTCATATACTTCTGTAAATCAAAACATTTTGAAAGATTAGGACAACCTGGGAAAGTTATATATCAACCTTGTGTAAAATTTCAGATCAATTCGACGCTCTGAAAAATTAGAAAATTCCTGGACTGAGCGCAAAAGTTTTTGTTTTTCAGCATGATCAAATCAACAACTACCATGGATCACCCCAAAGGTTTTACTTGGCTCAAACACTAATTTAAACACGAGAACACAATTACTACAGAAGTAACAATGTGGGGAACACTCAAAAACAGAAGCAAAAACAGAACACAAAAATAAAATTGGGTTGCCTCCCAACAAGCGCTATTGTTTAACGCCCCTAGCTAGGAAAAATGCAATAGATCTAGGTATTGTCATCTTTGGTATGCAATACAAAAGTAGCTCTCATAATATATTCATAAGGTAAATCTTATTTTCTTTCTAGGAAAGTGTTCCATTCCTTTCCTTAATGGAAATTGGAATCTAATGTCTCCTTCTTTCATGTCAATAATTGCACCAATCGTTCTAAGGAAAGGTCCACCAAGAATAATAGGACATATAGGATTGCAATCTATATCAAGAACAATGAAATCTACAGGCACATAATTCCTATTTGCAATAATAATAACATTAGTAATACCTCCCATAGTTTTCTTAATAGTGGAATCTGCAAGATGCAATTTTAGAGAGCAATCATCAAGATCATGATAATCTAGCAGATCACATAAAGTTTTTGGAATTGTGGAAACACTAGCACCCAAATCACACAAAGCATGGCACTCATAATCTTTGATTTTTAATCTTAATTGCAGGTTCCCACTCATCATGAAGCTTTCTAGGAATAGAAATTTCTAGCTCAAGTCTTTCTTCAAAAGATTTCATCATAGCATCAACTATATGTTTAGTAAAAGCCTTATTTTGACTATAAGCATGATGACGGGGTTATTACCCCTGGGTAGGCCAAAGCAACGTGGTTCTATCCCCCGTTTCAAGAAAAAGTATGTGGCCGGCTGCTTCCCGACCGGCTGGTGCACGGCCGACAGGTGCGTTGCCGACTAGCTCGGGGACGACTAGTCAAGGAGCTGGCTTGGCCCCCGGCCGGCTGGACGCGGCTAGATGCCTTCGAGCCGCCTCCTTCGTTGACCCCTGGGCTGACAAGCTCCCGTCCCATCCCTCTGCACACGGGTACGGTGATGCGACGGGACCCCCATGATGGGCACCAATGTAGCAATAGTGGCCGCTAATGCATGGGCGCCCGTGGCTACAGTTCGTCCGGTCGTACTGCTAACCTTAGCCGACTGTGACTGGGCAAGGAAATAGTGCCAGCACGCCCCTGTCCACTCGATTACCTGCTCTGGCATGGCTATAGTGTAGCCGGTCGTACCGGAGACTTCGGCCGGCTGGCACAAGACGACGCCACCCGGGCAGGGCCCATGCCGTATCAGGTGGGCGGGGGCTAATCATGGAGCCGGCTGGCGGGCCCTAGCGGGCGATGGGACCACGCAGCCGGTGGACCCTACGGGCGATGAGACGGCCCATGGGGCGGGACCCTCTGGCCAGCCACAGAGGCTGCCAGCCGCCCCCCATTTTGTACCCTAAGAATATTGTAAGCCGGGGGGTTGGCCTATAAACCCCCCCCCCCCGAGCCCCCCATGCAATGGAGGACGGCGAGTCTCACGCACACACCCACGAGACACTTCCCTCATATTCACCTTCATAGTGGAGGAAGGCGAGCCGACTGCTCCCTCTTGCTCCTCTAGCAAACAGCTCCAAGAGCAACCTTATAAACATACCCATCCATCAACTAGACCAAGCAGGACTAGGGGTATTACCTCCCACGGAGGGCCCCGAACCTGGGTACATCGCATGTCACCACCACTTGTGCCTAATCCTGCACTCGGAGCCCGTCGGCGTCCTTCGGCCCCAACCACCTTCGATAAGCCTACCCATGGCATCTGTCGTGAGAAAACAACGACAGTTGGCGCCCATCGTGGGGCCATATGCGGCGCCTGCCGGATTCATGCTCCGAGCGGGACCCCTCGCCATTCCCCGCCGTCGCCGCACGTCCAGGCAGAACCGTAGGCTCGTGGGGCTTGCTCTGGCAGTCCCTACGGGCAGCGTCATCGACCTCACACTCGACATCGACGCGCTCATTGAGCGTTTCGGCAGGCTAAGCCTTGCCGAAGCGCCGGTCGCCGACGAGTACCCTAGCCAGGTGCTCGACTGCGCCGACCTGCCACGGCTGTGGGCGCACTCGCTACGACCCAGTCTGGTAGCTCCCACGTCTGCGTGGGAGCAATGGCCATCATCTCCGCCACCTCCTCCAGTCGTGTGCGGGTCGAGGCCGGCACTGCCGCGGCCCGCGTCGGAACCTCTGATCCCTTGGCACGGCCCTTCGGGGGCTGAGCACCCCCATTGCCTTGATGGTGAACCCTGACATCGCCACAACCGAGCTAGAGGCGGCTCGCCGCCTCCTGTTCGAGGATGCCAGCGCCCTCGTGTCCGTGTGGCGCCGCATGGAGGCCGCTCAGTGGGAGTACGCCTCCGCCTACGGTCTCACCCCGGCTGGCACCAAGCCCAGCCGGTGTGGGGCCGTGCGCGACCACGGTCACGTGGTCGCCGAAATCTTGGGCGGCAACATGCCCGTCTACGACCCCCCCGTGGCCAACTTGCGGGCCGCCAAGGTAGCCTACGAGGATTTGGCTACCTTGGAAGGCGAAGAACGTGCTACCTGCGAGCGTCACATCAAGGACCTCATCGACGCCACCGACGCACAGCACCATCAGCTCGTGGTGGGCAGGGCCGCCTCTAAAGGCCTCCGGCTCGAGCGCGAGGGCACGGGGACTATTGGCCATCAACCGGCTCACCACTCCTATTCCTCTCGCGCCTCCGGCCTCCGAGTCGAGGCAAGCAACCCCCGACACTCTCAGCTGCCGGGGAACGAGCAGCCGACTGTAAACAGCCGGCGCACCAACAACCCGCATTGCAGCAGCCGCCACCACAAGGCATCGGATGCTGGCAGCTGGCGTAGCCACGGGCATACGCCACCCCCACGGTGCGAGCCAGAACGGTCAGTTGCGCCTGTCAACCGCCCCGAACTCTCGGCCCGGCTCGGACCACGTGTCCCCCAGAGCGAGAATGACACCCATCTCCGCATCGACCATCTTGCACAGTCGGCCCTGCTCGAGGAGGATGGATCGATTGGCCCGGCATGCTTTGGCCCTCGAATCCGCAATGAGCTATTCCCGACCGGCTTCACGCTCCCCCGAGACACCCCAAAGTACAACGGGGCCGCCAAACCCGAAGAGTGGCTGATCGACTACACCACCGCGGTTGGCATCGCCAGGGGAAACAAGCGCGTAGCCGTCCGCTACACCCCCCTCATGTTGATCGGCTCGGCCCGCACCTGGCTCAACAGCCTGGCAACTGGCAGCATCAACACCTGGATGGACTTCGAGGAAGCCTTTTTCCGCAACTTCACCAGCACCTACAAGCGGCCTGGCCGCCCCCATGAACTAGCCACGTGCGTTCAGGGGCCGGACGAGTCCCTCCGCGACTACCTCACTCGATGGACTGAGCTCCGCAACTCCTGTGAGGGGGTGCACGAGGTGCAAGCCATACAGTACTTCATCAAAAGTTGTCGCAACGGCAACCCCCTCAAGCACAAGCTTCTCTGCTCTGAGCCGGCTACGCTAGCTGAGATCATGACCAAGGCGGACAAGTATGCCACATCCGACTCCGCCATTCGGGTCAAAACGACTCTGCCCGCCAAGGCAACGCCGACGCGGGTAGTGTCCCGACCGGCTGCCCACAACCGACAGCCGCAGCACAACAAGCACAAGAATGACCAGCCCGACTCCCGCTACGGGAGCTGGCAGGTTGCCACCATCGAGGAGCAGGAGCCGGCTGCCCAGTCTTCCAGCCAGCGCCAGCGCACTAGCAAGGCAGCCTGGTAGCCTAAGCTCATGTTCGAGCAAATGCTCGACCTCCCCTGCAAAAACCACACTAGGGCCAAGCCCTCCATGCATACGCTCAGGCAGTGCAGCTTCTCATAGCGACTGGCCCGGGGGGACGGCCTTCCAGCTCCTCCCGTGCCGCTAGCCCATGCACCGGCCCCGACATCGACTCTAGCTCTGGCCCAGAACAATGGTCGCCTACACGACCAGTTCCCCAACCAGGACGGTTGCTACGTCGTCTTCACCAGTAAAGAGACGAGCAAACATGCTCAACGCCGGCTCCATCATGAGGTGAACGCCACACTGCCGGCAAGTCCCCAGTTCATGCACTGGTCGGAGAAGCTGGTCACCTGGAACCAGGCAGATCACCTGGCCATGATGCCGAGTCCCGGCACCTATGCCCTAGTCCTCGACTCACCACTGCCACTGAGAAGTGCACCTGCCGCTTCTCACGGCTGTTGATTGATGGTGGCAGCAGCATCAACATCCTCTACCTCGACATGATGCGCGAGTTGGGTTTGAAAATAGAAGACCTTCAGGCTAGCCGAACGGTTTTCCATGGCATTGAGCCGGGAAAGTCCTGCTCCTCTGTCGGCAAGATTGAGCTTGACGTCCTCTTCGGCGGCCACGGTCACTTCCGCCGCGAGCCGGTGTTGTTTGAGGTAGTGGACCTCGAAAGTCCCTACCACGCGCTGCTAGGCCGATCGGCTCTCGTCAAGTTCATGGCGGTCCCCCATTACGACTACCTCAAGCTCAAGATGCCGGGCCCCAAGGGAATCATCACCACCGCGGGAGACTACAAGATGTCGCTCGAGTGCGCTCGAGACGGCAGTCGGCTGGCCGAGGCCCTGGAAATCGCCGAGGAAAAGCGGCAACTCTACCGGCTCGTAGCCCTTGCTGCTAGGGGGACGGTCGTGTCGGCTCCTCCATCGCAGTCGATCGGCGAGGCCTCCTTTCAGCCATCCAAGGACACCAAGCAGATCTCGCTCGACCCGGCCAACCCCGCCCAGAGTGTCACCATCAGCTCCCGCCTCGACAGAAAATAGGAAGGTGAGCTCGTCGACTTCCTTCGTGAGAATCAGAACATCTTTGCATGGTCCCCCAAGGACATGCCGGGTGTTCCAAGGAGGTTCGCCGAGCACAAACTACACGTCCGCCCGGACGCTAAACTAGTCAAGCAACCCCTATGCCGTTTCTCTGAGGAGAAGCGGCATACTATAGGAGAAGAGATTGCACGGCGGCTCGCAGCCGGCTTCATCATGGAAATTTTCCACCCGAACTGGCTGGCCAACCCAGTCCTAGTGTTGAAGAAGAACAAGACCTGGTGCATGTGCATCGACTACACCAGCCTGAACAAGGCATGCCCCAAAGACCCATTTGCCTTGCCGCGGATTGATCAAGTCATCGACTCCACGGCTAGCTACGATTTTTTGTCCTTCCTAGACGCCTAATTCGGCTATCACCTGATGAAGCTAGATCCGGAGGACCGGCTCAAGACCTCCTTCATCACGCCTTTTGGGGGCCTACTGCTACATCACCATGTCCTTCGGCATGAAGAACACCGGCGCCACCTTCCAATGGTGCATGCAGAAGTGCCTCCTGCCTCAGATAGGCAGGAACGTCCACGTCTACGTCGACGACATCGTCGTCAAGACCAAGAAGCATTTTAGCCTCCTCGACAATCTCCGGGAGACCTTTGCGAACCTACGTGAGTACAATATCAAGAACAACCCGGAGAAGTGTGTCTTTGGTCCTAGTCGGCCAGCTCCTGGGTTTCTTCGTGTCGGCTCGCGACATCGAAGCTAACCCGGAGAAGATCAGTGTGATCGAGCGCATGCCCAAGCCGACCCGGCTCCGCGATGTCCAGAAGTTCACCAGCTGCCTCGCCTCGCTCAACCGGTTCATTAGCCGGCTGGGGGAGAAGGCCATGCCCCTCTATGGGCTCCTTTGCAAGATGGCTCTGGTTGAGCCAGGCCACACAAAGAAGCCGGGCATGTTCGACTGGCCTGACGAGGCGGACGAGGCCTTCCGCGGCCTCAAGTAGGCTCCCACCCGCGCGCCCATCCTAGACACGCCGGTCGAGAAGGAGCCTTTGCTTGCCTACATCGCGGTAACCACTCACGCCATCAACGTCGTCTTGGTGGTCGAGCGGCCGGAGGAGGGCAAATCCCTGCCGGTCCAGCGCCCCGTCTACTACCTTAGCGAGATCCTTTCCGCCTCCAAGGAAAACTACTCCCACTACCAGAAGATGTCCTATGGCATTTACTTCGCCGCCAAGAAGGTCAAGCAGTACTTCTAGGAGCACACCGTCACCATGGTGAGCACAGCCCCGCTCGGCGAGATCATGAACGGCCGGGACTCCATTGGCCGGATCGCCAAATGGGTCATCGCCCTCGCCGACCATGAGATCCGGTACGAGCCGCGTACCGCTATCAAGTCACAGGAGCTGGCCGACTTCCTCGTCGACTGGGTGGAGATCAAGTTTGTGTCGCCTCCCCCAGACTCCACGCATTGGCGCATGCATTTCGACGGCTCGAAAATGAGGACCGGCTTGGGTGCCGGCATAGTCCTCTCCTCCCCAAAAGGTGACCATCTCAAGTACGCCCTCCAGATCCACTTCGCTGCCTCCAATAACGTGGCCGAATACGAGGCCATCGTCCACGGCCTCCGGCTCGCCAAGGAGATTGATGGGGAACATTGCATGGGAAACAAAAAAATTCCTACGCTTCACCAAGATCAATCTAGGAGATGAGCATCTATGAGAGGAGAGATTAGATCTACATACCCTTGTAGATCGCTAAGCGGAAGAGTTAAGAAACGCAATTGATGTAGTCGAACGTCTTGATGATCCATCCCACGATCTCATCACGAGCCGTCCCACGATCCCATCGTGGTCCTTCTGATCTAGTGCCGAAGGGACGGCACCTCCGCGTTTAGCACACGTACAGCTCGATGACGATCTCCACCTCCTTGATCCAGGAAGCGAGGGTGGAGAGGTAGATGAGTTCTCCGGTAGCACAACGGCGTGGAGGCGATAGTGGTGAACTAATCCTGCAGGGCTCCGCCTAAGCACCGCAGAACTAATCTAGAGGAGAAACAAATCTAGAGGGAATAGGGCAGCATGTGGCTTTTCATGTGTTGGGCTGCCCTCTAACCTCTAGTATATATAGGAGGAAGGGGTGGGAGGAGGCGCCCTAGGGTTTCCCCTAGGACTTGGCCGCAAGCCAGGGTGGTGGAGTCCATCTCCTACAAGAGGTGGGCCGTCGGGAGGAGTCCTAGTCCAACAAGGACTCCTCCCACCTCCACCTTTTCCTCCTCTTTGGGCGCATGGGCCTTATGGGGCTGGCTTCCCAGCCCATTAGGGGTTGGTGCACCACCTCTAGGGCCCATGTGGCCCCCGGGGTGGGTGGGCCCCTCCCGGTAGACCCCTGGAACCCATTCGTCAATCCTGGAACACTACCAGTAGTGCCCGAAAAATTTCCGGAACCACCATTCCGGAGCTCCTCGTGACATCCGGGATCTCATCCGGGACTCCGAACAACCTTCGGTCACTAGCATACATAACTCAATACTACCAAAACGTCATTGAACCTTAAGTGTGCAGACCCAGCGGGTTCAAGAACTATGTAGACATGACCGAGACACCTCTATGGTCAATAACCAATAGTGGGACCTGGATGCCCATATTGGTTCCTACATATTCTATGAAGATCTTTATCGATTGAACCTCTATGTCAAGGATTCAGTTAATCCCGTATGTTGTTCCCTTTGTTCTTCGGTATGTTACTTGTCTGAGATTCGATCGTTGGTATCTCTATACCTAGTTCAATGTCGTTACCGGCAAGTCTCTTTACTCGTTCAGTAATACAAGATCCCATGGCTAACACTTAGTCACATTGCTTGCAAGGCTTATTGTGATGTTGTATTACCGAGTGGGCCTTGAGATACCTCTCCGTCACACGGAGTAACAAATCCCAGTCTTGATCCATGCCAACCCAACAGACACCCTCGGAGATACCTGTAGAGCACCTTTATAGTCACCCAATTATGTTGCGACGTTTGATACACACAAGGTACTCCTCCGGTGTCATTGAGTTGCATGATCTCATGGTCATAGGAACAGATACTTGACATGCAGAAAACTATAGCAATAAACTGTCACAATCATATGCTATGCTTATAGTTTGGGTCTTGTCCATCACATCATTCTCCTAATGATGTGATCCCATTATCAAATGACATCTCATGTCCATGACTAGGAAACCATAGCCATCTTTGATCAACGAGCTAGTCTATTAGAGGCATACTAGGGATGTGGTGTTGTCTATGTATCCACACATGTATCTGAGTTTCCGATCAATTCAATGATAGTATGGATAATAAACGATTATCATGAACAAGGAAATATGATAATAACCAATTTATTATTGCCTCTAGGGCATATTTCCAACAGTCTCCCACTTGCACTAGAGTCAATAATCTAGTTCACATCACCATGTGATTCACATTGTTATGAATCTAACACCCAATGAGTTCTGGGGCTCGATCATGCTTTGCATGTGAGAGAGGTATTTTAGTCAATGGGTCTGCGACATGCAGATCCGTGTGTCCTTTGCAAATCTCTATGTCATACTATAGACACTGCTACCACACTCCACTTAGAGCTATTCCAAATGGCTGCTCCACTATATGTATCCGGATTGCTACTAAGATTGGTGTTAAAGCTTGCATCAACGTAACTCTTTGCGACGAACTCTTTATCACCTCCATAATCGAGAAACATTTCCTTAGTCCTTTAGTTACTAAGGACAATCTTGACCGATGTGCAGTGATCCACTCCTGGATCACTTTTGTACCCCTTGACGGACTCATGTCAAGCCACACACAACATGTCATATTAGATAGAGCCTATGGCTAAAGCATAGGGAACAACCTTCGTCCTTTATCTTTCTTCTACTTTGGTCGAGCTTTGAGTCTTACTCAACTTCACACCTTACAAATCACGCAAGAACTCTTTCTTTGACTGATCCATTTTGAACTCTTTCAAAATCTTGTCAAGGTATGTACTCATTGAAAGTCTCATCAAGCATCTTCATCTATCTCTATAGATCTTGATGCTCCAAAATTAGGTAGCTTTATCCAGGTCTTCCTTTGAAAAAACTTTTCAAACAACCCTTTATGCTTTCTAGAAATTCTACATCATTTCTGATCAACAACATGTCATCCACATATGCTTATCAGAAACTCTACAGTGCTCCCACTCACTTTATTGTAAATACAAGTTTCTCATAAACTTTGTATAAACTCAAAAACTTTGATCACCTCATCAAAGCGTATATTCCAACTCCGAGATGCTTTCCAGCCCATAGAAGGATTGCTAGAGCTCGCACACCTTTTAGCATCCTTAGGACTGACAAAACCTTCTGGTTGTATCACATACAACCTTTCCTCAAGTAAACCGTTAAGGAAACGATGTTTTGACATCCATCTGCTAGATTTCATAATTGAAAAATGCAACAACTGCTAACATAATTCCAATAGACTTTAACATTGCTACGAGTGAGAAAGTGTCATCGCAATCAACTCCTTGAACTTGTGGGAAACTTATTTGCGACAAGTCGAGCTTTATAAATGGTGACATTTACCATCAGCGTCTGTCTTCATCTTAAAGGTCCATTTGTACTCGACGACCTGCCGTGCAACAAGCAAGTCTACCAAAGTCTATACTTGGTTTTGATACATGGATCCTTTCTCGGATTTCATGGCCTCTAACCATTTGTCAGAATCCGGGCCCATCATCGCTTCTCCATAGCTTGTAGGTTCATCGTTGTCCAACAACATGACCTCCAAGATAGGGTGGTCGTACCACTCAGGAGCAGTACGCATCCTTGTCGACCTACGAGGTTCGATAGTAACTTGATCCGAAGCTACATGATCATCATCATTAACTTCCTCTTCAACTGTCGCAGGATCCATAGAAACATCTTTCTGTGCTGCGCTACTCTCTGGTTGAACAAAGGTTCAACAACCTCATCAAGTTCTATATTCCTCCCACTCAATTCTTTCGAGAGAAACTCTTTCTCGAGAAAGGACCCGTTTTAGCAACAAACACTTTGTGATCAGAACATTTGTTCTTAGGGTATTCCATGAAGATACATTTTTCCGCTTTGGGTTCGAGCTCATTAGGTGAAAACCTTTTTCACATAAGCTTCGCAGCCCCAAACATTAAGAAATGGCAGCTTAGGTTTCTATCAAACCATAATTCATACGGTGTCAACTCAACAGATTTAGATGGTTCCCTATTTAAAGTGAATGTAGTTTTCTCTAATGCATAACCCCAAAACGATAGTGGCAAATCGATAAGAGACATCATAGTATGCACCACATCCAATAGAGCACGACTATGATGTTCGAACACACCATCACACTATGGTATTCCAGGTGGCATGAGTTGTGAAACAACTTTCACATTGTATAAAGTTGTATGCCAAACTCGTAACTCAGATATTCACCTCCACGATCATATCGCAAACATTTTTATCTTCTTGTCACAATGATCTTAAACTTCACTCTAAATTTGCTTGAACTTTTCAAACGATTCAGACTGGTGTTTCATTAAGTAAATATACGCTATATCTAGTCAAATCATCAGTGAAGGTAAGAAAATAATGATATCCACATGACGCTACATGACTCATTGGATTGCATACATTAACATGTATCATTTCCAATAAATCACTTGTCCGCTCCATCAAACCGGAAAACAGGGTCCTTAGTCATCTTGCCCAAGAGGCATGGTTCGCATGTCTCAACCGATTCGAAATCGAATGAGTCCAAAGCTCCATCAGCATGGAGTTTCTTCATGCGATTTATACCAATATGACATTTAGCAAAGTGCCACAAGTATGTGGTACTATCATTATTAACTTTGTATCTTTTGGAATCAATGTTATGAACATGTGTATTACTATGATCAAGATTCAACAAACCATTCTCACTGGGTGCATGACCATTGAAGGTATTATTCATGTAAACAGAATAACCATTATTCTCTAACTTAAATGAATAACCGTGTTGCAACAAACACGATCTAATCATGTTCATGCTTAACGCAAACACCAAATAACATTTAGGTTTGTCACTAATCCCGAATGTAGAGAGAGCGTGCGATGTTGATCACATCAACCTTGGAAGCATTTCCAACACACATCGTTACCTCACACTTAGCTAGTGTTCGTTTATTGCGTAGCTTTTACTTCGAGTTACTAACATTTAGCAACCGAACCGGTATCCAATACCTAGGTGCTACTAGTAGTACTATCAAGGTACACATCGATAACACATATATCAAATATACTGCTGTCGACATTGCCGACCTTCTTATCTACCAAGTATCTAGGGTTGTTCCGCTTCAGCAGCCGCTCTCCTCATAATAGAAGCACTTAGTCTCGGGTTTGGGTTCAACTTTGGGTTGCTTCACTAGAGCAGCAACTGACTTGCCATCCATGAAGTTCCCTCCTTGCCCTTGCCCTTCTCGAAACTAGTGGTTTCACTAAGCATCAACACTTGATGCTCCTTCTTGATTTCTACCTTCGCGGTGTCAAACATCACGAACAGCTCGGGGATCATTATTTCCATCCCTGGCATAATTAAAGTTCATTACAAAATTCTAGTAGCTTAGTGATAGTGACTCAGAGAACTATATCAATCGCTATCTTATCTGTAAGATCAACTCCCACTCGATTCAAGTGATTGTAGCACATAGACAATTTGAGCACATGCTCAACGATTGAGCTATTCTCCTTCGTGCAGGCAAAGAATCTTGTTGGAGATCTCATATCTCACAACACGGGCACGAGCCTAAGATCCCAATTTCAGCTCTTAGAACATCTCATACGTTCCGTGACGTTCAAAACATTTTGGAGCCTCAATTCTAAGTCGTAAAGCATGATGCACTAAACTATCAAGTAGTTATCGGAACGTTCTTGTCAGATGTTCACAACATTTACAGACGACGCTAGAGGGGGTAGCGCACCGAGCGGTGCATTAAGGACATAAGCCTTTTGTGCAGCAATGAGGACAATCCTCAGATCACGGACCCAGTCCGCAATATTGCTACCATCATATTTCAACTCTATTTCTCTAGGAACATATAAAAATTCAAGGGAGCTACAGCGTGAGCTAGTAATCTACAACATATTTTGCAAAGACACTACTGACTATGTTCATGATAATGAGTTCAATTAATCATATTACTTAAGAACTCCCACTCAAATTGACATCCCTCTGGTCATTCGAGTGATACATGATCCAAATTCACCAACTCATGTCCAATCATCATGAGAGTTGAGGTGGTTTCAATGGTGAACATCATCATGTTGGTCATATCTACTATATGAGTCATGTTCGACCTTTAAGTCTCTTGTGTTCCGAGGCCATGTTTGTACATGCTAGTCTCGTCAAGTTTAACCCGAGTGTTTTGCATGTGCAACACTAGCTTGCACCCATTGTATGTGAATGTAGAGTCTATCACACCCGATCATCACGTGGTGTCTCGACACAGCGAACTTTCGCAACGTTGCACACTCGGGGAGAACACAATTGATCTTGAAATTTTAGTGAGGGATCACCTTATAATGCTACCGTCATCCTAACCAAAACAAGGTGCATAAAAGGATTAACATCACATGCAAATCATAAGTGACATGATATGGCCATCAACTTGTGCTTTTGATCTCCATCCTTAAAGCACCGGCATGATCTCCATCGTCACCAGCATGACACCATGATCTCCATCATCTTGATCTCCATCAACGTGTCACCATCGGGGTTGTCGCGCCCACCATGCTTCTACTAGTATTGCTACCGCTTAACGATAAAGTAAAAGCTTTACATAGCGCTTAATGATTGACATGCAAGTCATACAATAATTAAAGACAACCCTATTGGTCCTGCCATACTCATCGACATGCAAGTCATGATATTCTATACAAAAACATGATATTCTCATACATCACATATATCACATCATGTAATTGGCCATATCACATCACAACATACACTACAAAAATAAGTTAAACGTCCTCTAATTGTTGTTGCATGTTTTATGTGGCTGTTATGGGTATCTAGCAAGAACGATTCTTACCCGCAAAACCACAACGGTGATATGAAGATTGCTTTTAAACCTTCTACAAGGACCGCCTTAATCAAATCCGACCCAACTAAAGTGGGAGAGACAAACACCCGCCAGTCGATGGAACACGGTCTCTCGTAAGCGTACGAGTAAAGTCGGTCCGAGCCGCTTCATCCCACAATACCGCTGAACCAAGAAAGACTAAGGAAGGAAGCAATCTGAATATCTACGCCCACAAACTCTTTTTGTTCTACTCAAGATCTCAACTATGCATAGACCTAGCTCTGATACCACTGATGGGGAACGTTGCATGGGGAACAAAAAAATTCCTACGCTTCACCAAGATCAATCTAGGAGAAAATCATCTATGAGAGGACAGATTGGATCTACATACCCTCGTAGATTGCTAAGCGGAAGCGTTAAGAAACGTGGTTGATGTAGTCGAACGTCTTCACAATCCAATCATGATCTGTCCCGCGATCTCATCACGAGCCGTCCCGCGATCCCATCGTGGTCCTTCCGATCTAGTGCCGAACGGACGACACCTCCGTGTTTAGCACACGTACAACTTGATGACGATCTCCACCTCCTTGATCCAGCAAGAGAGGGTGTAGAGGTAGATGAGTTCGTCGGCAACACAATGGCATGGTGGCGGTGGTGGTGAACTAATCCTGCAGGGCTTCGCCTAAGCATCGCAGAACAAATCTAGAGGAGAAACAGATCTAGAGGGAATAGGGCAACACGTGGCTTTTCATGTGTTGGGCTGCCCTCTAACCTCTAGTATATATAGGAGGAAGGGGTGGGAGGAGGCGCCCTAGGGTTTCCCCTTGGACTTGGACGCTGGCCAGGGTGGTGGAGTCCATCTCCTGCAAGAGGTGGGCTGCCGGGAGGAGTCCTAGTCCAACAAGGACTCCTCCCACCTCCACCTTTTCCTCCTTTTTGGGCGCATGGGCCTTATGGGGATGGCTGCCCAGCCCACTATGGGTTGGTGCGCCACCTCTTGGGCCCATGTGGCCCCCGGGGTGGGTGGGCCCCTCCCGGTGGACCCCCGGAACCCATTCGTCACTCCTGGTACACTACCAGTAGTGCCCGAAACTTTTCCAGAACCCAAATACCTCTTTCCTTTATATCAATCTTTACCTCCGGACCATTCTAGAGCTCCTCGTGACGTCGAGGATCTCATCCGGGACTACGAACAACCTTTGGTCACCAACATACATAACTCAATACTACCAAAACATCACCGAACCTTAAGAGTGCAGACCCTACGGGTTGGAGAACTATGTAGACATGATCGAGACACCTCTACGGTCAATAACCAATGGTGGGACCTGGATGCCCATATTGGTCCCTACATATTCTACGAAGATCTTTATCGATTGAACCTCTATGTCAAGGATTCAGTTAATCCCGTACGTTGTTCCCTTTGTTCTTCGGTATGTTACTTGCTCGAGATTCGATCGTCGGTATCTCTATACCTAGTTCAATCTTGTTACCGGCAAGTCTCTTTACTCGTTCCGTAATACAAGATTCTGTGGCTAACACTTTAGTCACATTGCTTGCAAGGCTTGTTGTGATGTTGTATTACCAAGTGGGCCCCGAGATACCTCTCCGTCACACGGGGTAACAAATCCCAGTCTTGATCCATGCCAACCCAACAGACACCCTCGGAGATACCTGTAGATCACCTTTATAGTCACCCAGTTACGCTGCAATGTTTGATACACACAAGGTACTCCTCCGGTGTCAGTGAGTTGCATGATCTCATGGTCATAGGAACAGATACTTGACATGCAGAAAACTATAGCAATAAACTGTCACAATCATATGCTATGGTTATAGTTTCGTTCTTGTCCATCACATCATTCTCCTAATGATGTGATCCCGTTATCAAATGACATCTCATGTCCATGACTAGGAAACCATAGCCATCTTTGATCAACGAGCTAGTCTATTAGAGGCATGCTAGGGACATGGTGTTGTCTATGTATCCATACTTGTATCTGAATTTCCGATCAATACAATTATAGCATGGATAATAAACAATTATCATGAACAAGGAAATATGATAATAACCAATTTATTATTGCCTCTAGGGCATATTTCCAATAGAGATCGGCATCAGGCGCATTCTATGCTTCGGCGACTCCGACCTCGTGGTGGAGCAGGTCTCTGGTGAATGGGACGCCAGGGACGCCAACGTGGCCAGCTACTGCTTCCTCGTACAGAAACTCACCGGCCGCTTTGAGGGCTGTGAGTTCCACCACGTCTCGCGAGCAGACAACGAGGCGGCCGACACACTGGCAAAGATCGGCTCCACCCAACAGGCCATCCCAGCCGGTGTCTCCCTCGAGCCGATGCTCAAACCATCAATCAAGCCTTCCCTAGAGTCGGAGTCCATCTTCGTACCGGTCGACGCTGCCGGCCCGTCGGTGGCTCTGGCTGCTCCCTTGGCATCTTCACCACCGGCTCCTCCTACCACGTCTTCCTTGCGGGCGCCGGCTCAATCGGGCCAGCCGGCTGCATCCGCGGTAGCTGGCTTTGATGCCATAACTATCATGATGGCAATCGACGCCCCTCCTGCCGTCCCCAACTTGGGGGCTAGCGAGCCGGTCCCAGGGACTGATCGCCCAGGCCTGGGGTCTCCCGAGCCGGCCCCCGTTTCAGATCCCTCATGGGCCCAGCCCATCCTGGCATTCCTTCTGCGTCGCAAGCTCCCCCCGAATGAGGCCACGACAAGACAAATCCAGCATCGGGCCTCGGCCTACAGCATCATCAATCGCGAGCTCGTCCACCACAACACCACTGACGTCTTCCAACAGTGCGTCGAGACGGAGAAGGGTCAGGAAATTCTCCTCGACATCCACCAGGGCGAGTGCGGGCACCATGCCGCCTCTAGAACCCTGGTGGCCAAGGCCTTCCACCACGGTTTCTACTGGCCGACCGCTTTGGAGGCGGCAAAGAAGTTGGTCGACGAGTGCGAGGACTACCAGCATTTCAGCATGTAGAGCCACCTACCGGCTTCTGCCCTCCGTCCTCCTCTCGTGGCCCTTCGCTGTCTGGGGGCTAGACATGGTGGGACCCTTCAAAACCGCACGAGGTGGCATGACGCATCTGTTTGTGGCCATCGACAAATTCACTAAGCGGATCGAGGCCAGGATGATCAAGAAGATGGATGGCCCCACGGACGTCTGTTTCATCGATGACATCATGGTTCGCTATGGCGTCCCCCACAACATGATCACCGACAACGACATGAACTTCGCGTAGGGTGCGCTCGCGCGTTTTTGCTCCAAGCAGGGCATCCGGCTCGACCTGGCGTCCGTCGCTCATCCATAGTCAAACGGCCAGGTCGAGAGGGCGAACGGCCTAATCCTATCCGGCATCAAGCCCCGGCTCATAACGCAGCTGGTGAGGTCAGCCGGCTGTTGGGTCGGCGAGCTGCCAGTTGTCCTTTGGAGCTTCAGGACCACTCCCAACCGATCAACCGGCTACACACCCTTCTTCCTTGTGTACGGGTCCGAGGCGATCATTCCCACCGATATCGAGTTTGACTCGCCTCGGGTAGCCCTATACAAGGAGAAGGACGAAAAGGAGGCGAGAGAGGACGACATCGACCTACTCGAAGAAGCCCGCGAACTGGCCTTGAGCCGGACGGCCATCTATCAGCAGAAGCTCCGGCACTACCACAACAAACAGATCTGGCCGCTCTCCTTCCGCGAAGGGGACCTGGTACTCAAGCGGATTCAGCGGACTGCCGGCCAGCACAAGCTGTCCTCCCCATGGGAGGCCCCATTCATCGCCAGCAAGGTGCCACACAACAACGCGTACTACCTGATAGACGCCCAGAAGCCGCAGAAGCGCAAGAGAGACGCCTCCAGCGAGGAGACCGAGCGCCCACGGAACGCGACGCTCCTCCGTTCATTGTACTACTGAAAAAACCAGTGTATGTATGTATCCTTCCCCTTTTGGGCTTATGAATGTAATGGTTGCCCCAAGCCGGCTCTTGGGACATGCCCCTTTCCACTTCAAAGCTTGTCAATTCAATTCGCTAGCCCTCGGATCCGGCCCCTGGCCCTAGGGGCTCGCCGGCTAGTCTTAACGTCCTCCCTCGAGGAAGATCAAGTAGTGTGAGCTAAGTAAGTCCTCCCACCCCTCCTAGCTATAGACTGGCCCCCGGCTGTCTGGCTCGTGGGGTCCGGGTGCAAAGCTTGGTTCACACGAAAAACCGATCACCAGGGGGCCGCCGGCTAAGTCTAGCCGGTTCATATTCCTGCCACTGTCACTTGCCTTACCAAAAAAGTCCTCGCTGTTCCTAAACTCAGAGCCGGCTTCCTCAAGGCGGATGCCCCATCCCAGCTACAGATCGGCTCCCAGCTGGCGGGCTGGCGGGGTCAAAACCAAGGGGGAAAAGGACTTGAGCTAACAGAACCTAAGGGGCAAACAAAGGGAAGGGCTAGCCGACACGCATAAAAATTGACTTTGCAACAACCAGAAACTTCATAATTAAAAAAAGGGCCGACGGCCATTACGATTCATTACAATACACCCCTAGTGGGTGGACTTGAGTCTAACATGTAGTAAAAACAAAACAAAAGTAAAGACGCCCGGGGGCTCAGGCCACTGGCGCGTCACCAGCCGGCGCACCGCCACTCGGCTCGACGCTCGTCCTGGAGGTAGTCGCGCCCTTCGGGGCGGATTTCGTGGCCTTCAGGGCAGCCTCCGTGGTCCCAGCCGTCTTAGTGTTGGAGTCGGTGCTCTCATCGGTGACCTCCTCGTCCTTCGGACCTTGGGGATTGTTGAAGGAGTCCTTAGCTACTGGCTCGCCGTCCTCGCCAAGGGCCGGTAGGAGATCCTCTGGGTCGACGTATGTGGCGAGCTCGTTGTCCTGGCGGACAAGGACGGGCTCGCGTGCCGCCCGCTCCTCGGCTGACTCGTCCCGCATTGTGGCCAGCTGGTCCAGGTCAATGCCGCGGTACCACGATGTGACAAACCGGAGTGCCATCTGCGCGCCGGCTCGAGCCGCTCACACCTTCCAGACCTCGAGTCGGGCCACGACGTTCTCCAGCCACAAAGCCACACGGCTCTCCGGAGCCCCACGACCTGGCCACAAGGCGGCGAATACCTCCTTGCCGACCGTCTTCAGCCGCTTCATGCTCCACTCGAGGTGGATCAGCCGGTTTTCTATGGCCAGCCCAAGCTCTGCCATATCCCAAGCGGCATCCCCTTATATGGTGCGCCCGCGCCCCCGAAGATATTCCCGGTGCTCCCCGACGGCACACTCAGCGTGACGCTAGGTTTCCGGGAAGCGCCCTAAAGAAGAAAGGGAAGAATGAGAAGAGGGCAACTCAAGGACAAGAAGAAATCAGCCGGCTGAAAAAGAAAAATGGGTACTTACGTTCAAAGAAGTCGTCCAGTTCAATGGCAAAATGGAGCAACGAGTCCCGCTCCAACACCAGCACCGCCTCCGCCTCGGCGAGGGCAACCCTGCGCTCCTCGAGCGTCCTCTCGAGGTGGGTCACCTCGTTTTGGAGGGCGGCGGTCCGTTGGGAGGTGTCAGCCGCTTCTTTGACGTCCTTCTCCTTGGCCGTCACCTCCCGCGCCACGTCAGCTCTCAGGCGGTCTTGGGCCGCCTGCCCATCCACTAGTAGGGCGCCCAGTCGGTCCCTCTCCTGGGTAACCGCTTGGACGCTCTGTGCCAGCCGGTCCCGCTCAGAGACCACCTCATTTTTCTCCTCTCGGAGGGTGGTCAGCTCCCCTACGAAGCAAAACCAGCCTCAGCCAAACATTCCAGGATCGTTCCGGCTGCCGAGCAACCGACCCGACTCTCGGGGGCTACTCATCTCCTACAAGACCAAACATACCTCGCACCCTCGCCAGCTCCTCCTCCAACCGGTAGAATCCATGCTTGCCATGGTTGTGGATGGTGACCGCCTCGTCGAACAGCCCCTGCCACCGGCCGTTCCCCGCCTACCATAAGGAGCCAAAGTCAGAAGGCGCACAAGGAGATCCGGCCCGGCTATCCCCACAGTCGGTCAGGCGGCCCGTATCTCAAGGGCTACACCTAGTGGGTGCGCTCGTGCACCCCCACTGAAAATTTCAACAAGGAAAGGCGATGCTTACCTCCACGCGCCGCAAGGTGTTGTCGGTCGCCTCCACGAACCGATCCAGCTCCTAGCGGCATCGCTCCAGGACGCTCCCCGAGCGCGGGGACCGAGCCACCTGCCGAGGGAGCCGGAACGGTAGGGACGTGCGCCAGCGCCTCCTAGTCCCGGATCACATCTAGCATGGACCTCCGGGTCCGGCTATCATCGCCACCCGTCTCGGCATTCATCATGGTGTCGGCTGCCGAGGCAGGATTGATATTGGCGAGGGTGTGGGAATCGGTCCCTAGTTGCCCCTCGCTCGGCGCTGGTGCCGCCCCCTCCTCTTGCCGACTCGGTGCGACGGTCGCAATGGACGGCGCCTCCATCACCATGGCCGGCACCTCCGGCGCCGCCTCCGGGGCCACCGGAACCTCCGGCACGTCGACCCGGGCCGGCTCTATCGCAGGCAGCGTCACGTTCGGCACCGTCGCCCAGGTCTCCTCGAGGGTCGGCTCCATAGCCGCTGCCCCAGGTCGAGCCGCCTCCTCTGCATATGGGGGCATGGCCGGCTCCATGGCCGCCCCTCGCAGCTCGCTCGATGGGGGCCTCGACATGCGAGTCGATTCCGCCGCCGAGTAGGACGCTCGCGCGGGGTCAGCGGACCTCCTCCGCCTCCCACCGCTCGAGGTCCCGAAACGCGAGGCCTCGCCTTGGGCTCCGGACCTCGAGGCCCGCAGCTCCGTGAGCCTCCTCTTCTCCTCGCGTTGTGTGGCCACGTGCTCACGGGCCAGTAGGCTGGCGGCTTCCGTTGGGTCGACCGTCGACTCCATGTCGTGGAGTTTGATGGGGTCCCTGAAATGCATAGGGGTCAAACACCCGCCAACAAACAACTAGGAAAGGAACCCACACAAGAAGAAGGTCACTCACCCGGTGATGATGGGCAGAGCCCACCTGGCGCGTGTCGATGGCTTCGGCACAGCCGCATTCACCCACTTGCGGGTAGGCGGCGGGGCCGGCGGCTCCTCCTGAGCCGGCCTCTTCCACCGGTTGGCGGCTCTGGCCGTTGGGGCATGAGCCGGCCGCTCCTCGCTTCGCCCGCACCGGCCCTGTTGAACTGAGGGGGGAGACGCGTTCAAGATCCGAACATCGTCATCATCATCATGGATCCAATCCCTGAGCATGGGACCAGGAGGATACGCACTGGCTCCGCTGGGCTCTGCGGATGCGCTGGGCCCGTCGGCTCCCGGGTCGGCCGCCTCCTCGGTCTCCCTTGAGGAATCGACCCCCTCTTCGGGTGGGCCTCCCTGCTAGTAGTCCTCAGAGTCGGAATGGTCGCGCTCCGCCTCGAAGATCTGGGGGTGTGGGGGCCATACGGCGTGTTCTGTTGCACAAACAACTACGATCAGCACAGAAAAGTAAGATCGGGCGCTGGAGGGGTTCGAATAAGAAGGACCTTCTCGATGGAACGTACCAGTGGTGCTCGGTGGTGACGGTCATATGGCTCCTTGCCGAAGGTCCACGACGCCGGCACCATCTTGATGTTCGTGATGGCGTTCACCCGCTTCGCCACCTGAGTCAGCGTGAAGTCGAAAGTCGTCAGCCGGCAGGGGTCCCGGCGGCTGGACATGTCGCAGATCCGGTGCGGCCTCATCTAGAGAGGCAACACCCGATGGGCGATGAAGGCCGCCACCAGATCGGAGGCGACCATCCCATCCCCGCTCCTCAGCTCCACGAGCCGGCCGAGCTCTACGAGAGCGGTTCCGCGCGAGGCGGCCCTTGACCAGGTCACCCCGAAGGACAGAGCGTTGACATACTCCGGCAACCGGATGTAATCCCGCTATGGGTCGGCGTTCTAAACATACAAGAATGTCCGATGCCATCCCTTGACAGAGTCGATGAGGCTAAAGTGTGGGAAGCGCGAACCGCGGCAGCACACCGCCGCGCCCCTCAGGCAGCACTTTTCGGCGCCTTGAGGTAGAACAGCGCCTTGAAGAAGTCCACGAAGGGGAGCATCCCCAGGTAACCCTCGCATAGCGTCATGAAGCCAGCACTGTAAAGGATGGCATTGGGGCCGAGGTGATGTGGTTGGAGGTCAAAGGTGTCCATCATGAGACGGAAGAAGTGGCTCACCGGAAGTCCGAAGTCGTGGGAGAAGTGGCACGAGAAGACTACAAACTCCCCCTCCCACGGCTCCAGCACCACTTCGTCGCCCGGTGCACGGGCGACCACGCGCTCCACTGGTGGCAGCATGCGAGCGCGGCGAAGCTTCGCGATGGTGGCCTCCCTGACCACGGAACCGGCCTAGCTCCCCGAGCGCCCTTCGGCCATCGCGATGGCGGGGCTGCATGCAAGTGGGGTCGCGAGCCAGAAAAACAGTGGCGCACGAAGGAGCGGAGGAGACGAGAGAATGAAAGACGAGGGGGCACATGGGCGGCGGGTGCTTCCGCCCTCTACCCTTCCTCCCCTTTTAAATGGAGAGGCCACGACCAGAGGACGTGGGGATTAACTGCGCCCACTCCCACGCAATCTCCACGCGCGCATGGGCATCCTAGGCCGTAATTGCCGCATCCGGGCACAGAAGATCTCCGACTGCGTTCCAAGGCCTACTGGGCTACGCCGGAGGCCTAGCGGGCTAGGCCCAGGGCGACGTCCCGTCTGCCCGCATGTGCGGAACCCACGACATCATTACTCGCCACCTAGCATGCTGCAGGCCGGCTCGGGTCCCGGGGCGGCGCACAAGACCCGAGGCATCGGGTACAGCTGCCGACCCGGCTGGCTTTTCGGCTTCGCGCCGGAGGCGGGTACCGCTAGGGGATGGCCGTCGGATCCCCTCCGTCTGCCGGACGCGGGCCCCCGCCGGCTTCAGGGACTACTGATGGGGTTATTACCCCTGCATAGGCCAAAGCAACGGGGTTCTCTCCCCCTCTTCAAGAAAAAGTACGTGGCCGGCTGCTTCCCGGCCGACTGGCGCGCAGTCGGCAGGTGTGTTGCTAGTTGGCTCGGGGACGGCTGGTCAAGGAGCCGGCTCGGCCCCCGGCCGGCTGGACGTGGCCGGCTGCCTTCGAGCAGCCTCCTCCGTTGACCCCTGGGCGGACAAGCTCCTGTCCCATCCCTCTGCACGTGGGTACGGCGATGCGACGGGACCCCCACGACGGGCACCAATGTGGCCACAATGACCGCTGACGCATGGGCGCGCGTGGCTACAGTTCGGCCGGTCGTACCGCTGACCTTGGCTGACCGTGACCGGGAGGGGCAACAGTGCCGACATGCCCCCGCCCACTCAATTACCTGCTCTGGCATGGCTAAAGTGCAACTAGCCGTATTGGAGACTTCGGCCGGCTGGCACAAGATGACGCCACCCGGGCGGCCCGTGTCATAGCAGGTGGGCGGGGGCCAATCACGGAGTCGGGTGGCAGGCCCCAGCGGGCGATGGGACCGCATAGCCGGTGGACACTACGGGCCACGAGACGACCCACGGGGCGGGACCCCCTGGCCAGCCGGAGAGCCTGCCAGCCGGCTGGCCCCCATTCTGTACCCTAAGAATATTATAAGCCGGCGGGTTGGCTTATAAAACCCCCCGAGCCCCACATGCAACGGAGGACGACGAGTCTCACGCACACACCCATGGGACACTTCCCTCATATTCACCTTCGTAGTGGAGGAAGGCGAGTCGGCTGCTCCCTCTTCCTCCTCTAGCAAACAGCTCCAGGAGCAACCTTGTAAACATACCCATCTATCAACTAGAACAAGAAGGACTAGGGGTATTACCTCCCACGGAGGGTCCCGAACCTAGGTACACCACGTGTCACCACCGCTTGTGCCTAATCCCGCACCCGGAGCCCATCGGTGTCCTCCGACCCCAACCACCTTCGATAGGCCAACCCATGGCATCTGTCATGAGAAAACAACGACACATGAGGAGAATTCAACATGGATTGAAGCAAGGAAATACAATCAATCAGAGAGTAGCTATTATAATTAAAGTCCTTGAAATCCAAAAGAGTGGGTTCATTGCTATTTACAGTTTTGACCTCTTCAATCCCACTTTTATCAATCTTAGCATTAAGATCTATAGACTCCAAATCATTGGGACGCCTTCTAACTGAAGTTGACTTATCTCCAGTCTCATCATTATAAATATTTATATTGGAAAACAAAGATTCAATAGGAGTTACATCAATTACTTTAAGATCTTCATCATTATTATCATGAGAAAACACCTTTTCAAGCTATTCACGCTTAGCACGAATTCTAGCGGTTCTTTCCCTACTTTCATCAATAGAAATTATCATAGCTTTTAAAGATTCATTAATATCATGCTTGGGTGGAGTAGATCTAGCTTTCAAAGAATCAATCTCAAGAGAAATTCTATCAACGCTCCTAGACAAATCATCAATCTTAAGCACTTTTTCTTCAATAGTAGCATTAAAATCTTTTTGCAAACCAATAAAATCTTTAACAATATTCTCAAGATCGAAGGGCATCTTATTATAATTTCCATGTGAATTTTTGTAGGAATTACCATAATTATTAGAGGAATTACCAGGGAATGGCCTAGGGTTAAAATTACCTCTATACGCATTGTTACCAAAATTATTCCTACCAACAAAATTCACATCCATAGATTCATTATTATTTCCAATCAAAGAAGACAAAAGCATATCATTTGGATCAATAGGAGCACTCTTACTAGCAAAAAATTTCATCAATTCATCCATCTTTTCACTCTAAATATTTATTTCTTCAATAGCATGCACCTTTTTACTAGTAGAACATCCTTCGGTATGCCATTGAGAGTAGTTTGTCATGATATTATCTAGGAGTTTAGTAGCTTATCATAACGTGATTTCTATCAAAGTACCACCCGCGGCAGAATCTAAAAGACTTCTAGATACAAAATTCAATCGCGCATAGAAAATTTGTATAATCATCCATAAACTCAAACCATGTGCGGGACAATTCCTAATCATTAATTTCATCCTCTCCCAAGATTGTGCAACATGCTCATGATCAAGTTGCTTAAAATTCATTATACCATTCCAAAGGGAGATGATCTTAGCGGGCGGAAAGTACTCGGAAATAAAAGCATCTTTACACTTATTCCATGAATTAATACTATGTTTAGGCAAAGATGAATACCAAGTTTTGGCATGATCTCGCACCGAGAACGGAAATAGCTTGAATTTAACAATATCATTATCCACATCTTCTTTTGCATATCACACAACTCAATGAAAGTATTTAGATGGGATGCGACATCTTCACTAGGAAGGCCACAAAATTGTTCTTTCCTAACAAGATTTAGCAAATCAGCATTGATTTCATAAGATTCCGTGCTATTGGTAGGAGGAATAGGAGTACTAATAAAATCATTATTAGTAGTATTGGAAAATTCACGCAACTTGGTATTATCATACATCTTGACAAAGCAAGCAATCAAGCACACAAGCAAATGAAAGGCAAACGAAAGAAGGGCAAATAAAAAGGCACATATTTTTGGTATTTTCTGAAAATTGTTTTAGAAGTGGGGGAGAGGAAAACGAGAGGCAAATGGCAAATAAAGTAAATGCAAGAGATGAGTTTGTGATGGGTACTTGGTAGGCTTGATGTGTATCCTCCCCGACAACGGTGCCAGAAATCCTTCTTGCTACCTCTTGAGCATGCGTTGGTTTTCCCTTGAAGAGGAAAGGGTGATGCAGTGACATAGATAAGTATTTGCCTCAGTTTTTGAGAACCAAGGTATCAATCCAGTAGGAGGAACAAGCAATTCACCATTGGATGCACCTACACAAATAATCAAACTCTTGCACCCAACGCTATAAAGGGGTTGTCAATCCCTTCACGCTTATTTGCAAGGATTAGATCCGATAGAGATAGATGTAACGAGTGCGGAAAGAAAAAGGTAAATAAATTGTAGCAAGTATAGATGTGAAAATATATGATGGAAAATAGACCCGTGGGCCATAGGTTTCACCAGAGGCTTCTCTCTTGAAGGCAAATATCATGGTGGGTAAACAAATTACTGTAAACAAATTACAAGCAATTGATAGAAAAGCGAATAATCATGTAGTCATCCAAGGCAATTATCATGCATATAGGCATCACATCCGTATCAAGTAGACTGAACTGATTCTGCATCTACTACTATTACTCCATACATTGACCGACTCCTGCCTGCATCTAGAGTAACAAGTTCATGAAGAACAGAGTAACGCATTAAGAAAGATGACATGATGTAGAGGGATAAACTCAAGAAATATGATGAAAACCCCATCTTGTTTCCCTTGATGGAAATAATACAATATGTGCCTCGCTACCCCTACTATGTCACGGGGTTAGGACACCGCAAGATTGAACCCAAAACCAAACACTTCTCCCATTGCAAGAATTACCAATCTAGTTGGCCAAACCAAACCAATAACTCGAAGATACTTGCAAGGATATGAAATCATGCATATAAGAAATCAAAGGAGATTCAAATAAGATTCATGGATAATCTAAACATAAACTCACAATTCATCAAATCTGGACAAACACACCACAAAAGAGGCTTACATCGGATGGATCTCCATGAAGATCATGAAGAACATGGTATTGAAGATCAAGAGAGAGAAGAAGCCATCTAGCTACTAGCTATGGACCCTAGGTCTATGGTGGACTACTCACGCATCATCGGAGGGGCAATGGAGTTGATGTAGATGACCTCCGTGATCAAAAAACCCTTCGGCAGATTACCGGAAAAGGCTCCAAGATTGGATCTCTCGAGAATGGAGGCTTCCGGTGGCGGAAAAGTATTTGTGTGGCTCTTTTTGGTGTTCCGGAATATTTGGGTATTTATAGGCCAAAGAATAGGGTTAGGAGACCTGCCATGAGGCAACAAGCCTGCTAGGCGCGGCCAGGGGGGCGCCTAGCAGGCTTGTGGCGCCGTGGCACCTCTCCTGATGTGCACTCCAAGCTTGGATGACTTGTTTCCTTCTAGAAAAATTCCTTCCGCAAGTTTTATTCCATTTGGACTCCCTTTAATATTCCATATTTGCAAAACTCAAAAACAAGGAAAAAACAGAAACTGGCACTTGGCTCTAGATTAATAGGTTAGTCCCAAAAATAGCATAAAATAGCATATTAATGCATATAAAACATCCAAAACAGATAATATAATAGCATGTCATCATCAAAAATTATAGATACGTTGGAGACATATCAATGGGCACATGGGCCTACTAGGTGGGGCCCCTCCAGCTTCCGACGGGACCCCATAGCCGGTGGGCCCTACCAGCGACAAGACCCCTCAGCCGGGGCCCATGGCCGGCTAGAGAGACCTCCAGCTGGGACCCTCTGGCACCCTCTATTCATATTGTATTCCGGGTGGTTGGCCTATAAAACCCCCCGGGGCTTCCCCATGCACGAGGCGATCACATCCCTAGCACACACACACACAGAGACACACACACACACACGTAGAGAGGCAGCGGAGGCAAGCTAGCTCCTTCTTACTCCTCCACCCGTACAGCTCAAGGAGCACCATTGTAGCCCCCTTTGGTTCATCAACCAGACTAGCAGGACTAGGGGTATTACCTCCTACGGAGGGCCGCCAACCTGGGTACATCATGAGTCCCGCACCGTTTGTCCCCGATCCTGCTACCGGAGTCCATCGACGTCCATCGGCCCTAACCACTCTTGATAAGCCTACCCATGGCATCCGTCATGAGAAAACGACAACATTTGGCACCCGCCATGGGGCCGAACGCGGCGCTGGCCGGAGTCATACTTTGGGCGGGAACCCTTGCCAACTCCGTCGTGCGTCTCACGTCCTGGCTGATTAGCATGCCCGTGGGGTTCGCCCTCGCGGAAGCTACCATGGCTCGTGACCGTGTTTCCACCCGCCTCGCGGACAGAACCACCGTCTCCTCCCCCAATCCAAACTGCGTCGATTCTCCGCTCGACATCATTGGCATGTGCATGCTCACCATCGGGCTGCGCCTCGATGACGCGCCGATGCTCAATGACTACCCCACTCCGGTGCTGGACTACTGCGACCCACCCCTGTGCATTGATGGAATGCCTGCGGGCGGCGCGTGTGACTCCCGCTTCATCGTGGAGGTGCTGGCCACCAGCTCCTCCACGACTTCTGGCCGTGTCAGGCCGGACGAGCTGGCGTCTATTGCTTCCACTGGCGTTGGCGTCTCCGACCCCATCGGCTTCGTCCTCCAAGGCCTGAGCACCCCCATCGCGCCAATGGCCGACCCGGCTACGGCTATGAACAATCTGGAGATGGCATGTCAACTGTTGTTCTCCCATGCCACTGCTCTTGCCATAGCCAAGCGTCGGATGGAATCCGTGCAGCGGGAGTATAACTCCGCCTACGGCCTCATGCCGGCTGGCACCGAGCCCAGTCGGCAGGACAACGTCCACGGCCATGGCCGCGTGGTCGCGGAAATCCTCGATGGCAAGCTGCCCACCTACGACATGCCAACGGCTGACATGAGGGCCGCCCAGGTGGCTTACGCCGACCTGACCAGCTTGGAGGGTGAGGAGTGCACCCTCCAATACCAACACATCCAGGACCTCATCCACACCGCCAACACACAACAGTCCCGGCTCGACCACCTCAACCTCGTCTCCGAGGTCCTGCCTCCCGAGGGAAACGGCACGCCGGCTGCCGGCCTACGGCGGCCGGTCCAATAGGCCTCTTCTCCGCGCGGCTCCGCCAGCCATGGCAGGGGCTCCCGTGACACGCGCTCTTAGCACGCAAACGAGTCGTCGCTGTCACCAACCGACGCACCAATGGGCCTGAAAAGGATGGCTAGCGCCCACGCGCCCACACCCCGCCCCCGCGGCTGGAGCGCACGCCTTCGCGTGCTCCGACGGTATGTCCCGAGCCCGCAGCTTGCCCTTGCCCGCTCGTCCCCCCCGAAGCGAGAACGACGCCCGGACCCACAACGATCAGCTAGCGCAGTCGGCCCTCCTTGAGGAGGAGGGCTCGATTGGCCCGACATGTTTCGGCCCTCGGATCTATAACGATCCATTCCCGGCCGGCTTCACTCTCCTGCGCGACACCACGAAATACAATGGCACCGCCAAGCCGAAGGACTGGTTGATCGACTACACCACCGCAGTCGGCATTGTCGGGGGGAACAAGCGCGTAGCCGTGTGCTACGCCCCCCTCATGTTCATCGGCTCGGGCCGGACGTGGCTCAACAGCCTGTCGGCCGGCGGCATCAACACTTGGATGGATTTCGAGGAGGCCTTTGTCCGCAACTTCACTGGCACCTACAAGCGGATAGGTCGCCCCACGAGCTGGCCATGTGTGTCCAGGGGTGAGGCCCTCTGGGACTATCTCACACGATGGACCGAGCTCTGCCGCTCCTCCGAGGGAGTGCACGAGGTGCGGGTCATCCAGTACTTCATCGAGGGCTGCCATGATGTCACCCACCTCAAGCACAAGGTCCTTTGCTCTGAGCCGTCTACCATGGTGAACCTCATGGCCAAGGCAGACAAGTACGCCAGGGCTGACTCCGCCATATGGGTCAAGGCCACAACGCCTGCCAAACTGACCCTGCCGTCTGCCACAGCGCGGACAGCCGGATCCCCACTATGGGAGCCGGCAGGTCACCACCATCAAAGAGGAGCAGCTAGCTACCCAGGCCCCTAGCCAGCGTCAACGCGCTGGCAAGGCCGCCTGGCAGCTCAAGATCACCTTCAAGCAGATGCTCGACCTTCCGTACAAGCATCATTCTGGGGCCAAGCTGTCAACGCACACGCTGCGGAACTGTAGCTTCTCGCAGCGGCTGGCCCGCGGCGAGGGCCTTCCGGCCCCTCCGCCGCTGCCGCTGCCGCCGCCCCAAGCTCCGGTTCTGGTGCCGGCCCCAGCACCGGCTCTAGCCCCACGTGACGGCCGCCTCCACGACCAGTTCCCCAACCAGGACAGGGCCTACGTCGTCTTCACTAGTGAGCAGATGGACAAGCATACCCAGCGCTGGCTCTAGTGCGAAGTGAACGCCACCATGCCATCGCCCCCCAGTTTATGCACTGGTCCGAGAAGCCGGTCACCTGGAGCCGAGCAGACCACCCGACAGTGATGCCGAACCCGGGAAGCTATGCTCTCGTCCTCGACCCCACCATCTTCTCTGCAAGACGCACCTGCCGCTTCTTGTGGGTGTTTGTCGACGGTGGTAGCAGCATCAACATCCTCTACCACAACCCAATGGTCAAGCAGGGGCTCAAGGAGACGCACTTGCAACTGAGCCGGACGGTCTTCCATGGCATCGTGCCGCGGCGGTCTTGCTCCCCCATCGGCAAGATCTGGCTTGATGTCCTCTTCAGCGACAAGCACCACTTCCACCGTGAACCGATATGGTTTGAGGTGGTGAACCTCAACAGCCCCTACCACACGCTACTGGGGCGGCCAGCGCTCGTCAAATTCATGGAGGTTCCCCACTATGCCTACATCAAGCTCAAGATGTCGGGCCTCAAGGGCATCATCACCATTGCCGGCAACTACAAGACATAGATCGAGTGTGCCTGTGACGATAGCCAGCTAGCCGAAGCTCTCGTGATCGTGGAGGAGAGGCAGCAGCTCGACCGGCTCATGGCTCAAGCCGACGAGCAGCCGGCGATGCCATCTCCCCTCGTCCCAGGCGGCCGGCGAGGTGTCTTTCCAGCCATCCAAGGACACCAAGCAGGTGTCGCTCGACTCGGCTAACCCAAGCAATGCGTCTCCATTGGAGCCAACCTCAGTAAAAAATAGGAAGGCGAGCTCGTCGACTTCCTTCATGAGAATCGGGACATCTTTGCATGCTCTCCCAAGGACATGTCGGGTGTTCCGAGGAAGTACACCGAGCACAAACTTCACGTGCGGCCGAATACGAAGCCGGTCAAGCAACCCCTATGCCGCTTCTCTAAGGAGAAGCGATGCACTATAGGCGAGGAGATAGCCTGGCTTCTCGCAGCCGGCTTCATCATGGAAGTGTTCCACCTGGACTAGGTGACCAACCCAGTCCTAGTGTTGAAGAAAAACAAGACTTGGCACATGTGTATCGACTACACGAGCCTAAACAAGGCATGTCCCAAGGACCCGTTCGCCCTGCCGCGGATCGATCAAGTCATCGGCTCCATGACCGGCTACGATATGTTGTCCTTTTTGGACGCCTACTCAGGCTACCACCAGATCAAGCTAGATCCGACCGACCGGCTGAAGACCTCCTTCATCACCCTTTTCGGGGCCTACTGCTACATCACCATGTCCTTCGGCTTGAAGAATGCAGGCGCGACCTTCCAGCGCTGCATGCAGAAGTGCCTCCTGCCTAGATCAGTAGGAATGTCGACGTCTACATTGACGACATCATCGTCAAGACCAAGCAGCATTTCAGCCTCCTCGATGACCTTCAGGAGACCTTCACCAGCCTGCGCGAGTACAAGGTCAAGATCAACTCGGAGAGTGTGTCTTCGGCGTCCCAGCCGACCAGCTCTTGGGTTTCTTCGTGTCCGCTTGCGGCATCGAAACTAACCCTGAGAAGATTAGGGCGATCGAGCGTATGCCCAAGCCGACCCGGCTCCACAACATTCAGAAGTTCACTGGCTGCCTCGTCTCGCTCAGCCGGTTAATCAGCAGGCTGGGGGAGAAGGCACTGCCCCTCTACCAGCTCATGAGGAAGACGTCGCTCATTGAGCCGTCCGTCGACTCCGCTCGGAAGCCGACCAAGTTCGAGTGGACCGACCAGGCGGACGAGGCATTCCGTGACCTCAAGCGAGTCCTCACCAGTGTGCCCATCCTGGCTCCGCCGGCTGAGAAGGAGCCCCTGCTCGCAAACATCATGGCGACCACGCGCGTCATCAGTGTCGTTCTGGTAGTGGAGCAGACACAGGAGGGCAGGGCGCTGCCGGTCCAGCGCCCCATATACTACCTCAGCGAGGTCCTCTCCGCCTCCAAGCAGAACTATCCCCACTACTAGAAGATGTGTTATGACATATACTTCACCTCCCAGAAGATCAAGCAGTACTTCCAAGAACACGCCATCACTGTTGTGAGCATGGCACCGTTGGGCGAGATCATGAGTGGTCGGGACGCCACCGGCCGGATCGCTAAATGGACAATCGCCCTCACCGACTACGAGATCCCGTACGAGCCACGCATCGCCATCAAATTGCAGGCCATTGCCTACTTCTTCGTCGACTGGGCCAAGACCCAGTTCGTGCCGCCTCCCCGGATTCTACGCACTGGCGCATGCACTTCGACGGCTCGAAGATGCGGACTGGTTTGGGAGATGGGCCATTTACTTGTTGTCTCCTAAGGGAGACCAGCTCAAGTACACGCTGTAGATCCACTTCGCTGCCTCCAACAACGTGGCCGAATACGAGGCACTCGTCCACAACCTCTGGCTTGCCAAAGAAATTGACATCCGGCGCATCTTATGCTTCGACGACTCCGACCTCGTGGTGTAGGTGTCTCTAGCGAATGGGATGCCAGGGACGCCAACATGGCCAACTACCGCTTCCTCGTCCAACAGCTCACTAGCTCCTTCGGGGGCTGTGAGTTTCATCACGTCCCTTGGGCAGACAACGAAGCTACGGACGCCTTGGCGAAAATCGGCTCCACCCGCCAGGCCATTCCGGCTAGCGTCTCCCTCGAGCAGTTGTGCAAGCCATCAATCAAACCCTCCGCCAAGTTGGTGTCCATCTTCGTGCCCACGAATCCTGTCGGCCCCTCGACTGGCCCAGGGGCTCCACCGGCTCCACCTATTCCATTTGCTCCACCGGCTCCGCCGGCTCCACCTGTCTCTTCGGTTGCGCCCGTCGCGCCGGCTCCTGCTGCGGTCGTTCCGTTGTCAAGCATCTCCGAGCTTGCAACCGTCATGATGGTTGTCGACCAGCTGGACCCGGGGACTAACGTGTTTGGCCCGGAGGCTCCGGAGACGGACCCGGGAGCTCTGGCTGCCCAGATTCCCCAGCCCGTGTTGGAGCCAGCCCCGGTCTTGGCTCTGTCATGGGCCCAACCAATCTTGGCCTTTCTCTTGCACGGCGCACTCCCTCTCGACGAGGCCGAAGCCCGAAGGATCCAACGTCGTGATCCCGCCTATAACATCATCAACCGTGAGCTGGTTCATCTTAGCACAACCGGCGTGTACCAACGCTGCGTCGAGCCCGAGAAGGGTCAAGAGATCCTCCAAGATATCCACCAGGGCGAGTGCGGGAATCACGCCGCCTCGAGGACCCTGGTGGCCAAGGCATTCCGCCACGACATTTACTAGCCGACTGCCCTTGAGGAGGTGACGCAGCTCGTCGACAGGTGCGAAGGGTGCCAGCGCTTCCGCGCACAAAGCCACCTGCCGGGTACGACGCTCAAGACCATCCCACGGTGGTGGTTCTTTGCCGTCTGGGGGCACGACATGGTGGGACCATTCAAGACCGCTTGAGGCGGCATGACACACCTGCTGGTAGCCGTCTACAAGTTCACCAAGTGGATCGAGGCCGGACCCATCAAGAAGCTGGATGCCCCGATGGTCGTCCGGTTCATCAAGGACATCATAGTCCACTACGGCGTCCCGCAAAGCATCATTACCGACAATGACACCAATTTCACCAAGGGCGCGCTAGCATGTTTCTGCACCAAGCAAGGCATCCGGCTCGACCTGGCCTCCGTCGCCCACCCGCAGTCGAATGATCAAGCTGAGGCAAATGACTGATCCTGGCCGGCATCAAGCCCCGCCTCGTGGCACCACTTGTCCGGTGAGTCGGCTGGTGGATCGAAGAGCTGTCATGTCTTGTGGAGCCTTAGAACCACACCCAACCGGTCAACCGGTTTCACACCCTTCTTCCTCTTGTATGGGTCCGAGGCTGTCATCCCCATAGACATCGAGTTCGACTCGCCTCGGGTCACCCTGTACACGGAGGCGGACATAAAGGAGGCAAGATAAGACAACGTCGACCTCCTCGAGGAGGCCCGGGAGCTAGTGCTAAGACGAACGGCTATCTACCACCAGAAGCTCCGGCACTACCATAGGAAGCAGATTCGACCCCTCTCCTTTCGAGAGGGGGACCTGGTGCTTAGGCGGATCTAGCAAACAGCCAACCAGCACAAGTTGTCCTTGCCATGGGAGGGCCCGTTCATCGCCAGCAAGGGGTTGCATGATAACACGTACTATCTAATAGACGCACATAAGCCGTAGAAGTGCAAGAGAGGCGCCTCCGACAAGGAGGCGGAGCGCCTGTGGAACGCGGCGCCTGTCCGCCCGTTTTACTGCTAAAAACCTTTTGGGCTCATGAATGCAACAGATGCCCCAAGCCAGCTCTTGGGGCACGCCCCTTTCATTTCCCTACAAAGCATTTCGCCTCTCTTACCGGCTCCCGGACCCGATCCCACGGTCCCGGGGGCTCGCCGGCTAGCCTTGACGTCGCTCACCGAAACCGGTCAAGTAGTGTGTACTAAATAAAAACCCTCCCACCCCACCCCCCAGCTACAGACCGGCTCTCGACTGTCCGGATGGTGGGTCCTCGGGACGGTAAACTTAACGCACACGAACAATGGTCATAAGGGGTCGCCAGCTAGGGCTAGCCGCAACACCTTTTCTTAACCTCTGCCACTCACCTTAGCCGAAACACCCTCACGGTTTCCAAACTCGTGAACGATTCCCCCGAGGTGGACGCCCTGTCCCAGCTATAGAACGGCTCCTAGCTGTCCAGCTGGCGGCGCCAATACCAAAGGTGACAAGGCTTTGGGCAGATGGAAACAAAAGGGCAAAAAGGCTAAGGATGAGTCGGCACGCACAAACATTTTGGCAACCAAAAGCATAATAACTTATATACATAGAAGAGCATAATCGGCCCACGTCCACAAGTTCATTACATACACCCCCAGTGGGTGGAATTGCGGTCTAAATCAAATGCAGCAAAATAAAAAAAAGGCCCTAAATTTCGGTGGTGTCGTCTTCTCCTCCGGCATTCCCCGCGGCGGCTGAGGCAGAGGCTCTATCCTTGGTCGTGGCACGCCCCGCGTCAGCTCCCATGCCCAAGTCCCGAGCCGGCTCGGAGTTGGCGTAATCGTTGGTGCTGGACCCGGTGTCTTCGTCGTCCGTCTCTGCGGCACTGTCCTTCAGGTCGTCAAGGGCGAGCTTGTATGGGTCCTCCGGGATCGCCTCGCCGTCTATCGGGCGCTCCGGGATGTACTCGTCCCATGCGGCAAAGGAACATAGGTCGCTGGCCCGCACGGCCAACGCATCAGCAACCGCCTCTAGCTCCGCAGCAGTGCCGGCGCGCTGAGCCATGAGCAGTCCCAAGTCGTTCTCAGGGTACCACGACCTTGCAATGCACAACACCATGGCTTCTCTAGCGCGCGGCAGAGGCCCTCCAGGAGTTCACCCGCGCAGTCCCGAACTCAAGTCACCTCGATAGCCGGCTCATGGAGTCCGGCCCCACTGCTGCCGGCCAGAGGGTGCGGACCAGCATGGTGTCGGCCGCCTGGAGCCGCTTCAAGGCCTGGACCACCTCGATCAGGCGCACCTTGGTGGCAATCCCCACATCGTCCAGGGTCCAGGTGGCGAGCTGCTCAATGGCAATCCCCTGCGCCCGCTGTTCCTCGCGATGTGCCTCCACGACTCCCTGCGTGCCTGGGAAGAGCTCTAAAGGGGAAGAAGGACAAAAAATGAGCAATGAAGAGAAAGTCCAACTTTGAACAACCGCACAAAGACAGCAAAACTCACCGGTCAGCCGCCGGTCCACTTCGTGCCCAAGCTCCCGTAGATTGAGCTCTCGGGCTGACCACTCCTTGACTTGGCGCTCATGCTCGGCCTGGGCACTCCGCGACTCCTCGACCGCCTTCGCTAATGCGGAGTCCTTGGTCTCCAACTCCCAGCAGAGAGTCGCCTCCCTCTCCTCCGACTCCTGGCGGAGAGCTGCCTCTCGCTCCTCCAGCTCTCGGCGGTGGGCTGCCTCGCGCTCATCCTTCTCCGCCCGTGCTCGTTCCGCCTCCTGGCAGAGCCGGCCACACTCCGCGCTTAGGAACTCCCACCGTTCCCCGTGCTGCACCACCTGGTGACGGAGGCTAACCATCTCGGCATGGCTAAATGCCTTTGTCAGAAAGCAAAGAAGAGAGGGATTCAGCCCGCCTTCGGAGCAGCCGGCCTGAATCCCGGGGGCTACACCCAGTGGGTGCGCTTGCGCGCCCCCACTAAAGATTCAGAAGGACATTACCTTGCAGATCCATGGACAGGAGGGACAACTGGCTTTCAGCTCCGCGGTACAAGCCAAGCAGCGTGTTGTACGTGGCCACCCGATGGTCTTGTGTAGCCTGCAGAGGTCACAAAAGCAAAATGGCATTAGGCTCAACAAGCTTGCATCCCAGTCGGTTCGAGCCTCGGGGGCTACACCCATCGGGTGCGCTGGCACACCCCCACGGGAAAAATCAAAGCAAAGTACAAAAGCCCCAAACTCTTACCGTGACGGATTGCTCGAGGCACACCAGCCGGTTGCTGGCGGCCTGGGCATCCCGCGCTGTTTGGGCGCGACAGGTGGCAAACTCTGCGACGACGGCCACCACCGCAGCTCCAAGGGCGCTGGACGCATCGTCGATAGCCGTGCCTTCGACCGCGGCCTAGGTCTCCTGCGGCCGACCCCCGTTGGCGGGTCCGCCCTTCCCCGTGATTACCAAGGGGACCGCCCCTCCCGGGGTTGCCATGCCAGATGTCCCCGCTGACGAACCTGGGGCGTCCCCCCTCCCCGGCGTTGTATTCTCAATCTCCGATGCTCTACCTCTAGCGGTGCCTCCATGGCTCGTGTTCGGAGTTAGAGTCTCAGGAGCCGGAATCTCTGGAGCCGTAACCTCCAGAGCTGGAACCTTCGGAGCCGAATCTTGAATGATGACCTCCAGGAGCTCCTCCGCCCCTGTCGGCACGTCATTCGCCCCCAACGGGGCCATGTCGATGCCCGGCTCTGCCTCATCGGCGGCACCAGCTGCACTCGCGGCTGTGCAGGCCTCCTCCTCGGCCTGCGTGTCCGCCTTTGCCCACCGTGTAGGGTCGTGCTTGTCCTTGTAATGCCTCTCCCGACCAAGGGGAAAGGCTCCCATGATTGGTCAGCCACCTCCATGCTATCCCTCCCTAGCGGCTGCTTCCGCGCCGCCTCGTCCTACGGGTGGCGCTCTTCCTCGCGCCGCTCCCACTCAGCCTCCTCGAGGTCCTGCCACGCCTGGCACTCCCTCTCCTTGGCGGTGTTTGGCGGCGCCGTGCCCGCCATCCCATCGGTCATAGCCCTCCCCAGGGTGTGCGGATCCCTAGAGGAACAAGATGATAAGGAGGGTTGACTGAAAAACAAGCAAGCATATAAGGGAAACAAAACTTACCCGATGACGACGGGGACCGCCTGCCTAGTGGGGCCCGTTCGACCGACCCGCTGCTTCTTCCCGCTGCCTCCGCGGCTGCTGCCCGGCTGCCCGCTGATACGTCTTAGTCGTATCTATAATTTTTGATTGTTTGATGCCCATATTCTACAACTTTCATATACTTTTGGCAACTTTATATACTATTTTTGGGACTAACATATTGATCCAGTGCCTAGTGCCAGTTCCTGTTTGTTGCATGTTTTTTGTTTTGCAGAATATCCATACCAAATGAAGACCAAACGAGCTAAAAACCTATGGAGATTTGTTTTGGAATATAGGTTATTTTGGGGGGAAAGAATCAACGCGAGACGATGCCCGAGGAGATGGCAAGCCTGCTAGGCGCGACCCACCCCCCTGGCCACGCCTGGCAGGCTTGTGGCCACCACTTAGATCGGTTGGAGCTGTCCTTTGGCCACAAGAAAACTAATTTTTTGGATAAATATCCCCTCAAAATTTCAGCCTTATCGGAGTTACAGATCTCTGGATATTTAAGAAATGGTGAAAGGACAGAATCTGGGAGCGCAGAAATACAAAGGAAACAGAGAGATTGATCCAAACTCGAATGGGCTCTCACCCCTCCGCCGCCATGGAGGCCATGGACCGGAGGGTAAACCCCTTCTCCCATCTAGGGGGGAGGGTCAAGGAATAAGAATAAGTAGGGGGGCTCTCTCCCCCTCTCTCCCGGTGCCGCTAGAACCCGCCGGGGCCATCATTGTGACAGTGATCTACTCCAACAACTCTGTCATCTTCACCAACACCTCGATCACCTCCCCCCATCTATCTACAGTAGTCCACTCTCCCGCAACCCACTGTACCCTCTACTTGAACATGGTGCTTTATGCTTCATATTATTATACAATGAAGTCTGAGTAGATTTTTGTTGTCCTATGGGTTGATTGATGATCATGATTGGTTTCAGTTGCATGTTTTATTATTGGTGCTGTCCTATGGTGCTCTCCGTGTCGCGCAACCGTGAGGGCTCCTAGCTGTAGGGTGTAGCAATGTGTTCATGATTTGCCTATGGTGGGTTGCGTGAGTGACATAAGCATAAACCCGAGTAGGTGGGTTGTTGCATATGGGATTAAAGAGGACTTGATACCTTATAATGCTATGGTTGGATTTTACCATAATGATCTTTAGTAGTTGATTATGCTTGATAGAGTTCACATCATAAGTTCATATGATCCAAGTAGAGAAAGTATGTTAGCTTATGCCTCTCCCTCATATAAAATTGCAATAATGATGACCGGTCTAGTTATCGATTGCCTAGGGACAATTCCGCAAATCCTACCACTACTTTTCCACACTCGTTAAACTAACTTAATTGTTACTTTATCTAAGCAGCCCCTAGTTTTTATTTGCGTGCTCTTTATTATCTTGCAAACCTATCCCATTACACCTACAAAGTACTTCTAGTTTCATACTTGTTCTAGGTAAAGCGAACGTTACGCGTGCGTAGAGTTGTATCGGTGGTCGATAGAACTTGAGGGGATATTTGTTCTACCTTTAGCTCATTGTTGGGTTCGGCACTCTTATTTATCAAGAAAGGCTACAATTGATCCCCTATACTTGTGGGTTATCAAGACCTTTTTCTGGTACCGTTGCCTGGAAGCAATAGCGTGGGGTGAATATTCTCGTGTGTGCTTGTTTGCTTTATCACTAAGTAGATTTTATTTGCTATTGTAAGTTGTTCTCAATCTTTAGTTATGGATATGGAACACAAAATACCAAAAAAATAGGTGTACTTGCTACTCATGGAGATGGGGAACCTCCTAAAACCCTCGATGCTCGTTATGTGAAAGATATTATCCACTACTTTAATAATCCCGAGAAAACCCCATTAAATTATATAATGGGATACATGTCAACGTGAATACTTTAGGGATTGTTGCTTGACTCAAAAAGGGAAACTGTTATGGGATCAAATTCATATGTTGAAATGGTATGCTTGGAATCTATGCTTGAGATATGATATTACTTGTTGCTCTAGGATGAAGGCTAAACACCTTCCCTTGTCATGTAAATTTAATGATAATGAAACCTTGGCTTCTTATGATAATGGTATATATGATCATAATGATGTGGAACAAATTGAAGAGTCTGTTGCTTTTAAGGGTGCTTATGAAATTGAAGCTTTGTTTGAAAAGTATGAAGATTATGATGATGCTGTTTACCGATCATAAAATTTGGCTATGCTTCATTATTGTTATGCCAAATATGAATATAATGACCATATTGATCAATTTATTGAGAAAGTCTCTGCTATCCAAGAAGAGACTAATATTTTGCAGGAATCTATGGAAGAAGAAATTGGTGACACTATGAACTCACTGGATGAAAAAGATGAGGAGGAGAGCGAAGAACTAAAGGGGAAGAGTGGACTATCTACCCGTGCCCACCTTCTAATGAGAGTAACTCTTCAACTCATACATTGTTTAATTTCCCTTCGTTCTTACCGAAGGATGAATGCTATGATAATTGCTATGATCCCTTGGATTCGTTTGAAATATCCTTTTAATGAACTTGATGCTTGCTATGCTTGTGGCCATGAAGCCAATATGAATTATGCTTATGAAGATGAACTTGCTGTAGTTCCTAATGTTAATCATGAAATTGTTGCTATTGCACCCACACATGATAGTCCTATTATCTTTTTGAATTCTCCAAACTACACTATATCGGAGAAGTTTTCATTTATTAAGGATTATATTGATGGGTTGCGTTTTCCTATTGCACATGATGATTTTAATGAATATAATATGCATGTTATTGCTTCTCCTACTTGCAATTATTATGAGAGAGGAATTACATCTTCAACTCTCTATGTTTCCGATACAATAGAATTGCAACAAACTATGTATGTTATGCATTGGCGTTTACTTGGTGTGAATGAATTGTTCTGGTATGACATGACAATGCATAGGAAGAGAGATAGACTTTGTTATCACATGATTTATATCACTTTGTGCTCCCTACTAAATTACAAATCATTGTTAATTAAAATTGACTTTGATATACCTTGGGATCCGGGTGGATCCATTACTTGAGCACTATGTGCCTAGCTTAATGTCTTTAAGGAAAGTGCTGCCAGGGAGACGACCCAGAAGTTTTAGAGAGTCATTTTATTCTGTTGTGTGCTTTTATATAGTTTAAAAACAAAAAAACATAAATTGGGGAACTTAAAACTTTTTCAAAAAGAAAAGTGAAAGTGAGAAAGACAAGCAACATTGAAGTGGGGCTAGCCTTCAACTTTGTTCATGCCCATGTAAACTTTGTGAATCTTGATTATAGAAAATTTTCAGAAAAAATAATTATGCACTTGAAAAAATCCATTGTGTTATAAAAATAATGTGCCAAGAATTACCTTTAGGATGTTTAAATTGCTTGTTTGATATGTGTTGTGTAAAAACAGAAATTTTTGCTGCAGTGTTTGAATTTCTATATTTTACTGGAGCGTGAAAAAACTCTGAAATCTTTACACAATACTGTTATAAAAATTGTTGAAGACTTCCTAATTTTTCAGAATTTTTAGACTTACAAAAGTATGGTGAATTTTCAGATTACTACAGACTGTCCTGTTTTTGACAGATTCTGTTTTTGATGCATTGTTTTACTCGTTTTGATGAACCTATTGATTGCATCGGTGGTATAAGCCATGGTAAAGTTATATTACAGTAGATACATTGAAAAAAATATGAATTGGTTGGCAACATTACTTAAAGTGGTCATTTGTTTCATTATACTAACGTATCTCACGAGGGTTTGTTAAGTTTTGTGTGACTGAAGTTTTCAAGTTTTAGGTGAGATCACTATGGATGAAGGAATAAGGAGTGGAAAGAGACTATGCTTGGGGATTCCCGAGGAACCCCAAGGTAATATTCGAGGACTCCAAGAAACTAAGCTTGGGGATGCCCTGGAAGGCATCCCCTCTTTCTTCTAACAACCATCGGTAATTTAACTTGGAGCTATATTTTTATTCGTCACATGATATGCATAAATCTTGGAGAGTCGTGTGCTTTTTATGTTTATTTTAATAATGCACCATGCTGGTATGAGAAAGTCCTTGGTTGATTTATAGAAGGCTCTTTGCACCTCACTTATATCTTTTGAGTATGGCTTTATAGAATGCTTCATGTGCTTCACTTATACCATTTGAAGTTTGGATTGCATGTTTCTCTACACATAGAAAACCGCCATTTGTAGAATGCTATTTTGCTTCACTTATATGTGTTAGAGCGTGGGCATATATTTTGTAGAAAGAATCAAACTCTCATTCTTCACTTATTTATGTTTAGAGAGTTAACGGGAGTTGGTCATTCACATGGTTAGTCATAAAATCCTACATAAAACTTGTAGATCACTTAATATGATGTGTTTGATTCCTTGCAATAGTTTTGTGATATAAAGATGATGATATTAGAGTCATGCTAGTGAGTAATTGTCGATTGGTAGAAATACTTGTGTAAAGGTTTGTGATTCCTATAGCATGCACATATGGTGAACCATTATGTAAGGAAGTTGGAGCATGATTTGTTTATTGATTGCCAACCTTTGTGTGAGGGTCGAGAGCGCGCGATGGTTAAATCCTACCAACCTCTCCCCTAGGTGCATGCTTATAATACTTTGCTTCGATGACTAATAGAATTTTGCAATAAGTATGTGAGTTCTTTATGACTAATGTGAGTCCATGGATTATACGCACTCTCACCCTTCCACCTTTGCTAGCCTTTCTTGTACCGCACAATTTTCGTTAGTGCATTACACCCACCATATATCCTTCCTCAAAACAGCCACCATACCTACCTATTATGGCATTTCCATAGCCATTCTGAGATATATTGCCATGCAACTTTCACAGTTCCGTTTATTATGACATGCACCATCATTTTCATATTGCTTTGCATGATCGTAATATAGCTAGCATGTTGTTTTCATGGCTTGTCTGTTTCTTATGTCATTTGCTATGCTATATCACTGCACATCCCGGTACACCGCTGGAGGCATTCATATAGAGTCATATTTTGTTCTAGATATCGAGTTGTAATTCTTGAGTTGTAAGTAAATAAAAGTGTTATGAGCATCATTATTAGAGCATTGTCCCATGTGAGGAAAGGATGATGAAAGCTATGATTCCCTCACAAGTTGGGATGAGACTCCGGACTTTATGAAAAATAAAATAGGCCAGCGAAGCCCAAATAAAAAAGAGAGTCCTCTTAGATGCCCACCGAAAAAACAAATAAAAAAAGAGAGAAGGGACAATGCTACTATCCTTTTTCCACAATTGTGCTTCAAAGTAGCACCATGATCTTCATGATAAAGAGTCTCCTATTTTGTCACTTTCATATACTAGTGGGAATTTTTCATTATATAAATTGGCTTGTATATTCCAATGATGGGTTGCCTCAAATTTCCCTAGGTCTTCGTGAGCAAGCAACTTGGATGCACACCCACTTAGTTTCTTTTTGAGCTTTTCATACACTTATAGCTCTAGTGCATTTGTAGCATGGAAATCCCTACTCACTCACAATAATATCTATTAATGGGCATATCCATAGCCCGTTGATACGCCTAGTTGATGTGAGACTATCTTCTCCTTTTTCTTCACAACCTCCACCATATTCTATTACACCTATAGTGCTATATCCATGGCTCACGCTCATGTATTGCGTGAGAGTTGAAAAAGTTTGAGAACATAAAAGGTGTGAAACAATTGCTTGACTTGTCATCGGAGTCGTGCATGATATAAATACTTTGTGTGGGGAAGATGGAGCATAGCCAGACCATATGATATTGTAGGGATAACTTTCTTTTGCCATTATATTTTGAAGAGATACAATTGCTTTATTAGTATGCTTGAAGTATTATTGTCTTAATGTCAAATGATAGACTATTGCTTTGAATCACTCGTGTCTTAATATTCATGTCATGATTAGATTATATGAACAAGATTGTGCTAGGTAGCATTCCACATAAAAAGTTATCTTTTTTATCATTTACCTACTCGAGGACAAGCAGGAATTAAGCTTGGGGATGTTGATACGTCTTCCTCGTATCTATAATTTTTTATTGTTTCATGCCAATATTCTACAACTTTCATATAATTTTGGAAACTTTTTATAATATTTTTGGGACTAACATATTGATCCAGTGCCCAGTGCCAGTTCCTATTTGTTGCATGTTTTTTGTTTCGCAGAATATCCATACCAAGCGAAGTCCAAACGCGATAAAAACTTACGGAAATTTATTTTGGAATATATGTGATTTTTGGGAAAAAGAATCAACGTGAGACAATGCCCGAGGAGGTGGCAAGCCTGATAGACATGGCCCACCCCTAGGTCGGTTGAAGTTGTCATTTCGCTGCAAGAAAGCTAATTTTTGGATAAAGATCCCCTCAAAATTTCAGCCCGGTCGGAGTTACGGATCTATGGATATTTAAGAAACGGTGAAAGACCAGAATCTAGGAGCGCAGAAACAGAAGGAAACATAGAGAGAGAGATCCAATCTCGGAGGGGCCCTCACCCCTCCGCCGCCATGGAGGCCATGGACCAGAGGGGAAACCCTTCTCCCATCTAGGCAAAGGTCAAGGAAGAAGAAGAAGGAGGGGGGCTCTCTCCCCCTCTCTCCCAATGGAGCCGGAACCCGTCGAGGCCATCATCGTGACGGCAATCTACTCCAACAACCCCGTCATCTTCACCAACACCTCCATCACCTTACCCCATCTATCTACAGCGGTCTACTCTCCCTCAACCCTCTGTACCCTCTACTTGAACATGGTGCTTTCTGTTTCATATTATTACCCAATGATGTGTTGCCATCCTATGACGTCTGAGTAGATTTTTGTTGTCCTATGGGTTGATTGATGATCATGATTGGTTTGAGTTGCATGTTTTATTATTTGTGATGTCCTATGGTGCTCTCTATGTCATGCAAGCGTGATGGATCCTCGTTGTAGGGTGTAGCAATGTGTTCATGATTTGCCTATGGTGGGTTGTGTGAGTGACAGAAGCATAAACCCGAGTAGGTGGGTTGTTGAATATGGGAGTAAAGAGGACTTGATACCTTATAATGCTCTGGTTGGGTTTTACCTTAATGATGTTTAGTAGTTGCGGATGCTTGCTAGAGTTCCAATCATAAGTGCATATGATCAAAGTAGAGAAAGTATGTTATCTTATGCCTCTCCCTCATATAAAATTGCAATAATGATGACTGGTCTAGTTATCGATTGCCTAGGGAAAATTCTGCAACTCCTACCACCACTTTTCCACGCTCGTTAAACTAACTTAATTGTTACTTTATCTAAGCAGCCCATAGTTTTTATTTATGTGCCCTTTATGATCTTGCAAACCTATCCCATTACACCTACAAAGTACTTCTAGTTTCATACTTGTTCTAGGTAAAGCGAACGTTAAGCGTGCGTAGAGTTGTATCGGTGGTCGATAGAACTTGAGGGAATATTTGTTCTACCTTTAGCTCCTCGTTGGATTCGACACTCTTAATTATCGAGAAAGGCTACAATTGATCCCCTATACTTGTGGGTTATCACCCGCTGGCTGCCCGCTTGGGGCCGTTGCATTGCACGTCCTTTCCGATTCAGCATTATCATCGGTCCAATCCCGTAAATGCGTTTGGGGGAGGAAATCACCCGCTGACTTGGTGGCCTCCACCTCCATCTCCGCCCCACCGGATTCGGATGCGTCGGCTCGCTCCGAATCTGCCGGATCCACGTCATCGGTGTCCTCAACCTCCTCGGGTTCCGACTCCTCCACGTCGGTAGCCGGCTCCCCAAAGTTCTCCAGCCGTGGGAAGACCCGCACGCAAGAGAAGCCCTCCTCCGTCAGGCCGAGGAAGGGTGTCGGCTCCAAAAGAAAAAGAAAGGGTGAGGGACGGCTCACCACGTACCGCGGAGCCGGACAGTCCCGGCTGTACGGGGCCTTCCCCCATTGCCGTCCGCCCTCGTCCATCTTGGCAGCCGAAATGGCGTTCACCCTCCTCGCCACCTGCACTGTCTTCAACTCTTTGGTGGAGAGCCGACAGGGGTCGCGCCACCCTCCCATCTGGCAGATGAGGTGCGGCCGGCTCTACAGCGGTTGTACCTGGTGCGCCACCATCGTGGCCAGGATGTCCTAGGCTGTCAGCCCCTCCGTCCTGGTCATCACCACCAGGCGCTCGCAGAGCCGGTCTGCCATCTCGGGTGACTGGGGTGGAGCCGTCCTCCAGTTCAGCATTGCGACCGGCGGCTGGTTGACAAAGTCAGGGAGGTTGATGTAGTCCTCCTCCAGCTTCATGTTCTTCACATAGAACAACCCTTTTTGCCAGTTCTTCACCGAATCCTACAAGGGGAGTTGCAGGAATCCGGCTCCGGCTCGGAAGTGAATCAGGACGGCTCCGTAGGCGCTCATGACCTTATGGCCGGTTGTCGGATTCATCACCATCTGGCACTTCAGGTAGAAGAGCTGGAACCAAAGGTCGAGGCGCGACTGCACCCCCAAGAACCCCTCATAGAGGTTGGCGAACGCCTCCAGCTTCAAGACGGCATTGGCGGCGAGATAATGCGGCTGCAAGCCAAACCGCGTGAGGAACCACCGGAAGCATGTGCTCGTCGGCAGCCCGAGCCTGTGAAGGAAGTGATCGGCAAAAACCACCACCTCTCCCTCTCGCGGGGCCGAAGCATTCTCCACCTCGGCGACGTGCGCCTCCAAGTGCTCCTCCGATGTCAACTTGCGGTGGTGACGGAGATGCTCGATGTAGTGCTCGTCGACGTCGATGCCAACCCAAGAACCCTTGCTCGCCATGGCTCTCAAGGGGTCTCGTGGTCGCGGCGGTGGGCGCAAGGGCTCGGTCATAGCACGGCTCTCCAATGGCGGTGGACGGCGGAGCGACGAATGCGTGGCCTTCGCTCTTCCTCTCTCTTTCTCTCGAAGCGGGGAGGGAAGGGGAGACAAAGACGATGTGCCTGGGACGGAGGGAGAGAATGTGTCGTTCTACTCCTCTCCCCCTCCATTTCAACCCGCGTGGTGGGTAGTGGGGAGCGGATCTGTTGCGCACGATCCCCACTACCCCCGCCACGCGTGGGAAGGGTGTTAATGCACTCAGGAATGCCAACCGACGGTTCGAGCCACGGAATATCTGTGCACGCGAACCGAGGTCGTGGCTGAAGTGGGCCCTGCCCCATGGCCCGGTCTTGTCCCCCGCGTGGCTTGTCAAGCTGCGACCCACTATGCTCCCCACGTGGTGCATCTCCTCTACCCACCGGGGCATCCGAGGCATCCTGCGAAGCGTCGGCCGGCTACGGAGCCGACCGCCACGCATCCGTGCCTTCCGGCTCCTGGATCGCACAACAATGCAAGAACACAAGACTCAAGCCGGCGAGGTCTGCCGCAGCTCACTAGCGGTCCTCCCCTGCTTCGGGGACTACTGACGGGGGGATAACCCCGGGGTAGCCTTAGCCGGCTCTTTACTCTAAGTTTTCGAAACGACTGTAGGGAAAACCACCTCCCTCTGCAGTCTGGCTCCGTGTTGCTGGCTGCGATGGGCTGGCCGGCTAGAGGTGGAGACAGTTGGCGCTCTACCCGGCAATGCATTGGATACCGTCGCCAGGGCATGCGTGGCTAAAGTGCCCCCCGTCACGTCGGGGGTCAGCGCCCGCGTGGCTACAGTGAGGGCAACAATGCCTCTGACCTCGGCCGACTATGACCGACCTTACGGCACAATGCCGACACGTCCTCAACCAGTCCATTACCTGCCCCGCGTGGTTATACCGTGGCTGACCGTATCATAGACCGTGGCCGGCTGCCACTAGATGACGCCTCAAAGGACGACACGTGCCTCAACGCGACAGGCATGGGGCCCTACCAGGTGGGCCCCCTCCGGCTTCCGACGGGACCCCGCAGCCGGCGGGCCCTACCAGTGACAAGACCCCTCAGCCGGGGGCCCCATGGATGACTAGAGAGACTGTCAGCTGGGACCCTCTGGCACCCTCTATTCATATTGTATTCTAGGGGTTGGCCTATAAAACCCCCTGGGGCTTCCCCATGCATGGGACGATCACTTCCCTAGCACACACACACACACGTAGAGAGGCAACAGAGGCAAGCTAGCACCTTCTTCCTCCTCCACCCGTATAGCTCAAGGAGCACCATTGTAGCCCCCTTTGGTTCATCAACCAGACTAGCGGGACTAGGGGTATTACCTCCCACGGAGGGGCCCGAACCTGGGTACATCGTGTGTCACGCACTGTTTGTCCCCGATCCCGCTCCTGGAGTCCATCGGCGTTCATCGGCCCCAACCACTCTCGATAAGCCTACCCATGGCATCTGTCGTGAGAAAATGACGACAGGCTGCTATGGCAACCTTCAAGTATAGCATTTATCTCATGTTCTGGAACATAACGCCTTATCATGTCATCTAGTCCATGCCGATAAAGGAAATGATCATCCCAGAAATAATACTTTAGGTCACTAGAGAACTTTTTTCCTTTGATGATAATTCATATCAGACGGCATGCATTTATCTACAAGAAAGTATAATCTGTAAACCAAGATCCTATCTTTTTAATCATAGCCAGACTCTTACCTAGAAAGGATTCATTTATAGTTACTGGATCATAAGGTATTCTTTACATGCGCGACAAGTGGTCTGCTAAATGATTGTCTTCTCCTTTGCGGTCTAATCTATGCAAATCCAACTCTTGAAGCAGTAATATCCATCGAATCAACTGGGGCTTAGCATCCTTATTTGCAAGAAGGTAGCGTAAGGCTTGATGATCCAATGAACTATTACTTTTGAATTAATTATATAAGGACAGAATTTGTCACATGAAAAGACAATAGCTTGTAATTGTTTTTCAGTGGTTGCTAAATGTATTTGGTCTTCATCCAGGCTCCTGCTAGCATAAAAGACCACATTAGTTTTTATCAGCCCATTGTCCTAAGACAACCACAACAACATAATTGTTAGCGTTGATAACCCACAAGTATAGGGGATCGCAATAGTTTTCGAGGGTAGAGTATTCAACCCAAATTTATTGATTCGACACAAGGGGAGCCAAAGAATATTCTCAACTATTCGCAGAGGAGTTGTCAACTCAGCCACACCTGAAAGACTTAATATCTTCAGTAAAGTATTCGGTAGCAAAGTAGTACGGAAGTAACAGTAATGATGGCTAAAGTAACAGTAGCAGTTTTGTAGTGATTGTAATAGTAGCAATGTAGAAGTAACTTAGCAGATATCAATATGTGGAAAGCTCATAGCCAATGGATCAGTGATGGATAATTATGTCAGATGACATTCATCATGCAACAGTTACAACATAGGGTGACATAGAACTAGCTCCAATTCATCAATATAATGTAGGCATGTATTCCGTATATAGTCATATGTTCTTATGGAAAGGAACTTGCATGATATCTTTTGTCCTACCCTCCCGTGGTAGCGGGGTCCTAATGGAAACTAAGGGATATTAAGGCCTCCTTTTAATAGAGAACCGGACCAAAGCATTAGCACTTAGTGAATACATGAACTCCTCAAACTACGGTAATCACCAGAAAGAATCCTAGTTATTGTCACCCTGGGGGATGCGGATCGCAACTCGTAATAGGTGTCTCGAACTTGCAAGATAGGATCAAGAACACACACACACATACATATATATATATATATATTCATGAAAACATAAAAGGTTCAGATCTGAAATCATGGCACTCGGGCCCTAGTGACAAGCATTAAGCATAGCAAAGTCATAGCAACATCAATCTCAGAACATAGTGGATACTAGGGATCAAACCCTATCAAAACTAACACGATTACATGATAAATCTCATCCAACCCATCACCGTCCACCAAGCCTACGATGGGATTACTCACGAACGGCAGAGAGCATCATGGTAATGGTGATGAAGGATGATTGGTGATGATGATGGTGTCGATTTCCCCTCTCCGGAGCCCAAAACAGACTCCAGATCTGGCCTTTCGAGGAGGAACAGGAGGTGGCAGTGGCTCTGTATCGTGAAACGTGATGAACTCTTCTCCCTTATTTTTTCTCCACGAATAGGAATAAATAGGAGTGGAATTGAGGTCGGTTGAGCAACAGGGGGCCCACAAGCCTGCTAGGCTCGGCCAAGGGGGTGGTCACGCCTGGCAAGCTTGCCACCTATGGGTGGTCCCCTCCGGTTGATTATTTCGCTAGTATTTTTACTAATTGCAGAAATATTCTCCGTAAATTTCCAGATCAATCTGAAAACAGCGTCAATCCAGGTTAGTTCCATTCAAATCATGCAAATTGTAGTCCAAAGCAAGGGCAAAAGGGTTTGGAAAAGTAGATACGATGGAGACGTATCAACTCCCCCAAGCTTAACCCATTGCTTGTCCTCAAGCAATTAAGTTGATAAACTGAAAGTGATAAAGAAAAACTTTTACAAACTCTGTTTGATCTTGTTGTTGCAAATATGTCTAACTGATGTTCAGATTTTCAGCAAAGATCATGGACTAACCACTTTCACAATAACGTTTAGGTCTCACATTTACTCATATCAATGACATAATCAACTACTAAGCAATAATAGTAACTCATAGATGACAATAATCTTATCAAAACAATCATGATACAATATGATGAAATGATATCTCGCTAGCCCTTTCTGAGACCGCAAAACATAAATGCAGAGCATCTCTAAAGAACAAGGGCTGACTAGACATTGTAATTCACAGTGAAAGAGATCCAGTCATGCTCATACTCAATATCAATTAACAGCAAAGCATACAAATGATGGTGGTGCCCTCTAACTAGTGCCTTTTATAAGAGGAGGATGACTCAACAATAAAGTAAATAGATAGGCCCTTCGCAGAGGGAAGCGTTGATTTGTAGAGGTGCTAGAGCTCGAGTTTTTAAAACAGAGATAAGTTATAATTTTTTAGCGGTATGCTTTCATTGCTCACATAACTACCAAGAGTTTTCTACATCTTCCATACTAGATACATTATAGGCGGTTCCCAAATATAATGATAAAGTTTTTACTCCTCCTCGACCCATTAGTCACACTCCACGACGAGCCGAATCCACGGGTACCGTCCATACAAACACAGTCCTGGGGGAGTTTTGTTTAATTATATTCTGATTTTATTTCGAGCATGGAACTGGGCATCCCGATTACCAGCCACTTTCTCGTGAATGATAGTGAATCAACACATATCGTGAGAATAACCCACCTAGCATGGAAGATATTGACAGACCCCAGTCGCCACATGAGCGATTTGGGCATACAAAGCAGAATATATATTTGAAGGTTTAGAGTTTGGCACATGCAAATTTACTTGGAACGGCAGGTAAATACCGCATATAGGCAGGTATGGTGGACTCATACGGAACAACATTGGGTTTGAGGAATTGGATGCACAAGCAGTATTCCCGCTTAGTACAAGTGAAGGCTAGCAAAAGATTGGGGAACGACCAACTAGAGAGCGACACAGTCATCAACATGCTTTAAGATTAACCAACATTGAATGCAAGCATGAGTAGGATATAAATCACCATGAACATAAATATCGTAGAGGCTATGTTGATTTTGTTTCAACTACATGCATGAACATGTGCCAAGTCAAGCCACTTGAATCATTCAAAGAAGGATACCATCCCATCATACTACATCATAATCATTTCAATATGCATGTTGGCACCCAAGACATACCATTATCCACTCTTAGCTAATTAAGTATGGCATGTGTAACTATAATCTCTAATTGTCATTGCAAATATGTTTCACCCATGATGAACTGAATTTGGAACGATGAGCTAATCATATTTACGAAAGCAAGATAGGTCGAGTTCATACCAGCTTTTCTCCATCTCAATCTTTTCATCAAATATTGTCATTATTGCCTTTCACTTGGACGACCAAACGGTGTGGATAATAATAAGAGTGCATGTGCATTGGACTAAGCTAGAATCTACAAACAATAACTCAAAGGAGAAGGCAAGGTAATATAGCCTCTCTCATCAATAAACAATTATGGATATGAGAGCCACTCAACATTTTCATTGTGGTGTTCTCCTTACGACCCAAACAAAGGAAATTCAAAACAAGAACGAGGAAAACTATTTACACGAGAAAGCTCCCAACAAGCAAAAGAAGGCGAAAAATCTTTTTGGGTTTTCTTTTAATGCAACAACTAAGCAACTAGAAGGTAAAGCTAGAACTACTACTAATATTTTTTTTGTATTTTCTCAAAGTTAATTAAACAAACAAGAAGAAAACGGAAAATGAAATAAACTACCATGAATGGTACAATGAAAGAGGATGAACGCCGACTATTATAATGTGTGAGCATGAATGTAATATCGGTGAGAGATACATACTCCCCCAAGCTTAGGCTTTTGGCCTAAGTTAGTCTAGGGCCATGGCTGGCCTAAATGATATCCAAAGTCATAGTTGGGGTTGTACTGGGCTGCGGTTGCTACCGCATGAACGACTGCAACGTGAAGGCGAGTGACTTCCGCATTTCGCTCGTACCCATTTGCCTCCTCTCTTGTTATAAAGTATCTATGTTTTTGCTAAAAATTAAAGAAGGGTAACATGGACAGCACAGTGTCTATCAAAAATTAGTTAGTACTGGAGGGATTGTTTGTTCCTTTCAAGAAACTGAAAACGTACCAAAGCGTCATAATCAAGAAAAACAGGTGGTAATTCAATATCATTTCCCCGTATGGGTACCCCAAGATAATTAGCTATACGAGTGGCATAAATCCCACCAAAGAAATCTCCATCCTTAGCATTATTATCCAACCTTCTAGCAATAATGGCTCCTAAGTTATATTGCCTATCACCCATTACTGCACTCTTAAGAATACTGAGATCGGTAGCACAAAGGTGGCTATACTCAGTTTTACCATTAATACATCTACCTATGAATAGAGAAAAATAATGTATAGAAGGAAAGTGAATGCTCAACACGGTAGCCTGTGTAATATTTCTAGTTTCTCCAACGGTAATGCTAGCAAAAAATCATTATATTCAGTTTTGTGTGGATCACTCTAGCTCCCCCATTGTGGAATTTTGCATGCATGATTAAAATCCTCTATGTCCAAAGTATAAGATTTGTCATAAAGGTTCAATAGGATGGAAGACCTATTATGATTGAATGAAAATTCAAACCTCCGCATGAAAGAATCCGTGAGTTGATAGTATTGCTTGCTTTTCTCTGAAACGAATTCCTCAAGGTCAACATTTCTTGTGTATGCATAGAATTCTTCCTTTAAACCGGTTGATACGTCTCCAACGTATCTATAATTTTTGATTGTTCCATGCTATTATATTATCTGTTTTGGATGTTTTGTATGCATTAATATGCTATTTTATACTATTTTTGGGACTAACCTATTAATCTAGAGCCTAGTGCTAGTTTATGTTTTTCCTTGTTTTTGAGTATTGCAGATAAGGAATATTAAATGGAGTCCAAATAGAATAAAATCTTTGGAATGATTTTTTCTGGACCAGAAGGAAACCACCAAGCTTGGAGACCAAGGCAGGAGAGCCGTCGTGCGGCCACAAGCCACAAGGCGCGCCCGGCGGGGTAGGGTTGGAAATACGCCCTAGAGGCAATAATAAAATGGTTATTATTATATTTCCTTGTTAATGGTAATTGTTTATTATCCATGCTATAATTGTATTGATTGGAAACACATTGCATGTGTGGATATATAGACAACACTTTGTCCCTAGTGTGCCTCTAGTAAACTAGCTCGTTGATCAAAGATGGTCACGGTTTCCTAGCCATTGACACAAGATGTCATTTGATAACAAGATCGCATCATTAGGAGAATGATGTGATGGACAAGACCCAAACCGTAAACATAGCATTTGATCGTGTCAGTTTATTGCTACAGTTTTCTGCATGTCAAGTATATGTTCCTATGACCATGAGATCATGCAACTCACTGACACCAGAGGAGTGCCTTGTGTGTATCAAATGTCGTAACGTAACTGGGTGATTGTAAAGGTGCTCTATAGGTATCTACTGGGTGATTGTTACTCCATGTGAGGGAGAGGTATCTCAGGGCCCACTCGGTAATACAGGATCACAGCAAGCCTTGCAAGCAATGTGACTAAGTGTTAGCCACAGGATCTTGTATTACGGAATGAGTAAAGAGACTTGCTGGCAACAAGGTTGAACTAGGTATACAGATACCAACGATCGAATCTCTCGCAAGTAACATACCGAAGAACAAAGGGAACATCATACGGGATTAACTAAATCCTTGACACAAAGGTTCAACCGATAAAGATCTTCGTAGAATATGTAGGAATCAATATGGGCATCCAGGTCCCGCTATTGGTTATTGACCGTAGAGATGTCTCGGTCATGTCTACATAGTTCTTGAACCCGCAGGGTCTGCACACTTAAGGTTAGGTGACGTTTCGATATAGATGAGTTATGTGTGTTGGTGACCAAAGGTTCATCGGAGTCCTGGGTGAGATCCCGGACGTGACGAGGAGTTCCGGAATGGTCCGAAGGTGAATTTTCATATATAGGATGTTCCGTGTTGGTCACCGATAACGTACCGGGGGTGCCGGGAGGGTCCCGGGGATCCACTGGAAGGGGCCACCAGCCCCAAAGGGCCACATGGGCTGTGAGAGAGGGCGCACTAACCCATAGTGGGTCGGCCGCCCCTCCCACAAGGCCCCATGCGGCTGGGGGGTTGGTGGGAGGTGTTGGGAGACGTAGTAGTAAATCAAAATTTTCCTACGTTCACCAAGATCTATCTATGGAGAAACCAGCAACGAGAGGGGAGATATTGCATCTTCATACCTTTGAAGATCGCTAAGCGGAAGCGTTGCTAGAACGCGGTTGATGGAGTCGTACTCGCAGCGATTCAGATCGCGGTAGATCCGATCAAGTGCCGAACGGACGGCACCTCCGCGTTCAACACACGTGCAGCCCGGTGACGTCTCCTACGCCTTGATCCAGCAAGGAGGGAGGAGAGGTTGAGGGAGAGCTCCGGCAGCACGACGGCGTGGTGGCGGTGGAGCTGCGTGGTACTCCGACAGAGCTTCGCTAAGCGCTACGGAGAACGAGGGGAGGAGGAGGTAGGGCTGCACCAGAGAGAGAGGGAGAACCGTGTGTTGTGCAGCCCCAAATACCTCCACTATATATAGGAGAGAGGGAGGAGGGGTGGCTGCGCCCTAGGGTTCCACCCTAGGGGTGGCGGCAGCCACCAGATGCCATCTGGCCGGCGGCTAGGGCAAGGGAGAGGTGGGGCGCCCTAGGGTGGGCCTTAAGGCCCATCTAAGCCTAGGGTTTGCCCCCCCCTCCACCTTTGCCACGCCTTGGGCTGGGGTGGGAGGCGCACCAGCCCACCTAGGGGCTGGCTCCCTCCCACTCTTAGCCCACGGAACCTTCCGGGGCAGGTGGGCCCACTTGGTGGACCCCCGGAACCCTTCCGGTGGTCCCGGTACACTACCGGTGACACCCGGAACACTTCCGGTAACCAAATCCTCACTTCCCATATATCAATCTTCGTCTCCGGACCATTCCGGGACTCCTCGTGACGTCCGGGATCTCATCCGGGACTCCGAACAACCTTCGGTAACCACGTACACTATTTCCCTATAACCCTAGCGTCATCGAACCTTAAGTGTGTAGACCCTACGGGTTCGGGAGACACGTAGACATGACCGAGACACCTCTCCGGCCAATAACCAACAGCGGGATCTGGATACCCATGTTGGCTCCCACGTACTCCACGATGATCTCATCGGATGAACCACGATGTCAGGGATTCAATCAATCCCGTATACAATTCCCTTTGTCTATCGGTATGGTACTTGCCCGAGATTCGATCGTCGGTATCCCCATACCTTGTTCAATCTCGTTACCGGCAAGTCTCTTTACTCGTTCCGTAATACATCATCCCGTGACTAACTCCTTAGTCACATTGAGCTCATAATGATGATGTCTTACCGAGTGGGCCCAGAGATACCTCTCCGTCACACGGAGTGACAAATCCCAGTCTCGATTCGTGTCAACCCAACAGACACTTTCGGAGATACCCGTAGCGTACCTTTATAGCCACCCAGTTACGTTGTGACGTTTGGCACACCCAAAGTATTCCTACGGTATCCGGGAGTTACACAATCTCATGGTCTAAGGAAATGACACTTGACATTGAAAAGCTTTAGCAAACGAACTACACGATCTTTGTGCTATGCTTAGGATTGGGTCTTGTCCATCACATCATTCTCCTAATGATGTGATCTCGTTATCAACGACATCCAATGTCCATGGTCATGAAACCGAGACCATCTATTGATCAACGAGCTAGACAACTAGAGGCTCACTAGGGACACGTTGTGGTCTATGTATTCACACATGTATTACGGTTTCCGGTTAACACAATTATAGCATGAACAATAGACAATTATCATGAACTAGGAAATACAATGATAACCATTTTATTATTGCCTCTAGGGCATATTTCCAACAGTCTCCCACTTGCACTAGAGTCAATAATCTAGTTACATTGTGATGAATCGAACACCCATAGCATTCTGGTGCTGATCATGTTTTGCTCGTGAGAGAGGTTTAGTCAACGGATCTGCGACATTCAGATCCGTATGCACTTTACAAATATCTATGTCTCCCTCCTGAATGTAATCTCGGATGGAGTTGAAGCGGCGCTTGATGTGTCTTGTCTTCTTGTGAAACCTGGGCTCCTTCGCAAGGGCAATAGCTCCAGTGTTGTCACAGAGTAGAGTCATCGGGCCCGACGCATTCGGAATCACTCCTAGGTCGGTGATGAATTCCTTCATCCAGACTCCCTCCTTTGCTGCTTCCGAAGCAGCTATGTACTCCGCTTCACATGTAGATGCTGCCACGACGCTTTGCTTGCTGCTGCTCCAGCTCACTGCCCCTCCATTCAAAATATACACGTATCCGGTTTGCGACTTGGAGTCGTCCGGATCTGTGTCGAAGCTAGCATCGACGTAACCCTTTACGACGAGCTCTTCGGCACCTCCATAAATGAGAAACATGTCCTTTGTCCTTTTCAGGTACTTCAGGATATTCTTGACCGCTGTCCAGTGTTCCGCTCCGGGATCACTTTGGTACCTCCCTACCAAACTTATGGCAAGGTTCACATCAGGCCTGGTACACAGCATGGCATACATGATAGAGCCTATGGCTGAAGCATAGGGGATGACACTCATCTCTTCTCTATCCTTTGCCGTGGTCGGGCATTGAGTCGTACTCAATCTCACACCTTGCAACACAGGCAAGAACCCCTTCTTGGACTGATCCATATTGAACTTCTTCAATATCTTTTCAAGGTATGTGCTTTGTGAAAGACCAATGAGGCGTTTCGATCTATCTCTATAGATCTTAATACCTAATATGTAAGCAGCTTCTCCAAGGTCCTTCATTGAAAAACACTTATTCAAGTAGGCCTTTATACTTTCCAAGAGTTCTATATTATTTCCCATTATCAGCATGTCATCCACATACAGTATAAGGAACGCTATAGAGCTCCCACTCACTTTCTTGTAAATACAGGGTTCTCCATAAACCTGTACAAACCCAAACGCTTTAATCACCTCATTAAAGCGAATGTTCCAACTCCGAGATGCTTGCACCAGCCCATAGATGGAGCGCTGGAGCTTGCATACCTTGTTAGCATCTTTAGGATCGACAAAACCTTCCGGCTGCATCATATACAGTTCTTCCTTGAGGAAGCCATTAAGGAATGCTGTTTTGACGTCCATTTGCCAGATCTCATAATCATAAAATGCGGCAACTGCTAACATGATTCGGACAGACTTTAGCATCGCTACGGGTGAGAATGTCTCATCGTAGTCAACTCCTTGAACTTGTCGATAACCCTTAGCGACAAGCCGAGCTTTATAGGCGGTCACATTACCGTCTGCGTCAGTCTTCTTCTTAAAGATCCATTTATTTTCAATGGCTCGCTTATCATCAGGCAAGTCCACCAAAGTCCATACTTTGTTCTCATACATGGATTCTATCTCGGATTTCATGGCCTCAAGCCATTTGTTGGAATTCGGGCCCGCCATCGCTTCTTCATAGTTCGAAGGTTCACCGTTGTCCAACAACATGATCTCTAGGACAGGATTACCGTACCACTCTGGTGCGGAACGTGTCCTAGTGGACCTTCGAGTAGCAACTTGATCTGATGTTTCATGATCATCATCATTAACTTCCTCTCTAGCCGGTGTAGGCTCCACAGAAACAACTTCCTGTGCTGCGCTACTCTCCGGTTCGAGTGAAGGTACAATTACCTCATCAAGTTCCATTTTCCTCCCACTTACTTCTTTCGAGAGAAACTCTTTCTCGAGAAAGGATCCATTCTTGGCAACAAAGACTTTGCCTTCGGATCGTAGGTAGAAGGTATACCCAATAGTCTCTTTGGGATATCCTATGAAGACGCACTTTTCCGCTTTGGGTTCGAGCTTCTCAGGTTGAAGTTTCTTCACATAAGCATCGCATCCCCAAACTTTTAGAAACGACAGCTTAGGTTTCTTTCCAAACCATAATTCATACGGTGTCGTCTCTACGGATTTAGACGGTGCCCTATTTAAAGTGAATGCGGCAGTCTCTAATGCATATCCCCAAAATGATAGCGGTAAGTCGGTAAGAGACATCATAGATCGCACCATATCCAATAGAGTGCGATTACGACGTTCAGACACACCATTTCGCTGAGGTGTGCCTGGCGGCGTGAGCTGTGAAACAATTCCACATTTCCTAAGGTGTGTGTCAAACTCGTGACTTAAATATTCTCCGCCACGATCAGATCGTAAGCATTTTATTTTCCTGTCACGTTGATTCTCGACCTCACTCTGAAATTCCTTGAACCTTTCAAAGGTTTCAGACTTGTGTTTCATTAAGTAGACATACCCATATCTGCTCAAGTCATCAGTGAGGGTGAGAACATAACGGTAGCCACCGCGAGCCTCGACACTCATTGGACCGCATACATCGGTATGTATTATCTCCAACAAGTCAGTTGCTCGCTCCATTGTTCCGGAGAATGGAGTCTTGGTCATCTTGCCCAAGAGGCATGGTTCGCATGTGTCAAATGATTCAAAATCAAGTGACTCCAAAAGTCCATCAGCATGGAGCTTCTTCATGCGTTTGACACCAATATGGCCAAGACGGCAATGCCACATGTAAGTGGGACTATCGTTATCAACTTTACACTTTTTGGTACTCACACTATGGATATGTGTAACATCACGTTCGAGATTCATCAAAAATAAACCATTGACCAGCGGGGCATGAGCATAAAACATTTCTCTCATATAAACAGAACAACCATTATTCTCGGATTTAAATGAGTAGCCATCTCGCATCAAGCGAGATCCAGATACAATGTTCATGCTCAAAGCTGGTACTAAATAACAATTATTAAGGTTTAAAACTAATCCCGAAGGTAGATGTAGAGGTAGCGTGCCGACGGCGATCACATCGACCTTGGAACCATTCCCGACGCGCATCGTCACCTCATCCTTGGCCAGCCTCCGCTTATTCCGCAGCTCCTGCTTGGAGTTACAAATGTGAGCAACTGCACCGGTATCAAATACCCAGGAGCTACTACGAGCGCTGGTTAGGTACACATCAATAACAAGTATATCACATATACCTTTAACGTTACCGTCCTTCTTATCCGCTAAATACTTGGGGCAGTTCCGCTTCCAGTGACCGGTACCCTTGCAATAAAAGCACTCAGTCTCAGGCTTGGGTCCATTCTTGTTCTTCTTCTTCCCGGCAAATTGCTTACCGGGCGTGGCAACAGCTTTGCCGTCTTTCTTGAAGTTCTTCTTACCCTTGCCTTTCTTGAAACTAGTGGTCTTATTTACCATCAACACTTGATGCTCCTTTTTGATCTCGACCTCCGCTGATTTCAGCATCGAGTACAACTCAGGAATGGACTTCTCCATCCCTTGCATGTTGTAGTTCATCACAAAGCTCTTGTAGCTAGGTGGAAGCGACTGGAGGATTCTGTCAATGACCGAGTCATCCGGGATGTTAACTCCCAGCTGAGTCAAGCGGTTGTGAAGCCCAGACATCTTGAGGATGTGCTCACTGACAGAACTGTTCTCCTCCATCTTACAACTAAAGAACTTGTCGGAGACTTCATATCTCTCGACCCGGGCATGAGCTTGAAAGACCAGTTTTAGCTCTTGGAACATCTCATATGCTCCGTGTTGCTCAAAACGCTTTTGGAGCCCCGGTTCTAAACTGTAAAGCATGCCGCACTGAACAAGGGAGTAGTCATCGCAGCGCGACTGCCAAGCGTTCGTAACGTCTTGGTCCGCTGGGAGAATGGGTGGGTCACCTAGCGGTGCATCAAGGACATACAATCTCTTGGAAGCTATGAGGATGATCCTCAAGCCACGGACCCAGTCCGTATAGTTGCTTCCATCATCTTTCAGCTTGGTTTTCTCTAGGAACGCGTTGAAATTGAGGTTGACATTTGCGTTGGCCATTGGATCTACAATATAGATATTAAAGGCAATTTTTAGACTAAGTTCATGATAATCGAGTTCACATAATCAAATTATTCAATGAACTCCCACTCAGATAGACATCTCTCTAGTCATCTAAGTGACACATGATCCATGTCAACTAGCCCGTGTCCGATCATCACGTGAGACGGACTAGTCATCCATGGTGAACATCTCCATGTTGATCGTATCTTCTATACGACTCATGTTCGACCTTTCGGTCTTCCGTGTTCCGAGGCCATGTCTGTACATGCTAGGCTCGTCAAGTCAACCTAAGTGTTTCGCGTGTGTAAATCTGGCTTACACCCGTTGTATGCGAACGTTAGAACCTATCACACCCGATCATCACGTGGTGCTTCGGAACAACGATCCTTAGCAACGGTGCACAGTTAGGGTGAACACTTCTCTTGAAATTTTATTGAGAGATCATCTTATTTAGTACCGTCGTTCTATGCAAATAAGATGTAAACATGATAAACATCACATGCAATCAATATAGTGACATGATATGGCCAATATCATCTTGCTCCTATGATCTCCATCTTCGGGGCACGATGATCATCATTGTCACCGGCACGACACCATGATCTCCATCATCATGATCTCCATCATTGTGTCTTCATGAAGTTGTCTCGCCAACTATTACTTCTACTACTATGGCTAACGCTTAGCAATAAAGTAAAGTAATTACATGGCGTTTATGATTGACACGCAGGTCATACAATAATGTAAGACAACTCCTATGGCTCCTGCCGGTTGTCATAGTCATCGACATGCAAGTCGTGAACCCTATTACAAGAACATGATCAATCTCATACATCACAATGCATCACATCACATCCTTCTGGCCATATCACATCACAAGGCATATGCTGCAAAAACAAGTTAGACGTCCTCTAATTTGTAGTTGCAAGTTTTTACGTGGTTGCTATAGGTTTCTAGCAAGAACGTTTCTTACCTACGCCAAAACCACAACGTGATATGCCAATTGCTATTTACCCTTCATAAGGACCCTTTTCATCGAATCCAATCCGACTAAGGTGGGAGAGACAGACACCCGCTAGCCACCTTATGCAACTGGTGCATGTCAGGCGGTGGAACCGGTCTCACGTAAGCGTACGTGTAAGGTTGGTCCGGGCCGCTTCATCCCACAATACCGTCGAATCAAGATAAGACTAGTAACGGCAAGCATATTAACAAAATCGACGCCCACAACTGCTTTGTGTTCTACTCGTGCATAGATTCTACGCATAGACCTAGCTCATGATGCCACTGTTGGGAGACGTAGTAGTAAATCAAAATTTTCCTACGTTCACCAAGATCTATCTATGGAGAAACCAGCAACGAGAGGGGAGAGATTGCATCTTCATACCTTTGAAGATCGCTAAGCGGAAGCGTTGCTAGAACGCGGTTGATGGAGTCGTACTCGCAGCGATTCAGATCGCGGTAGATCCGATCAAGTGCCGAACGGACGGCACCTCCGCGTTCAACACACGTGCAGCCCGGTGACGTCTCCTACGCCTTGATCCAGCAAGGAGGGAGGAGAGGTTGAGGGAGAGCTCCGGCAGCACGACGGCGTGGTGGCGGTGGAGCTGCGTGGTACTCCGACAGAGCTTCGCTAAGCGCTACGGAGAACGAGGGGAGGAGGAGGTAGGGCTGCACCAGAGAGAGAGGGAGAACCGTGTGTTGTGCAGCCCCAAATACCTCCACTATATATAGGAGAGAGGGAGGAGGGATGGCTGCGCCCTAGGGTTCCACCCTAGGGGTGGCGGCAGCCACCAGATGCCATCTGGCCGGCGGCTAGGGCAAGGGAGAGGTGGGGCGCCCTAGGGTGGGCCTTAAGGCCCATCTAAGCCTAGGGTTTGCCCCCCCCCTCCACCTTTGCCACGCCTTGGGCTGGGGTGGGAGGCGCACCAGCCCACCTAGGGGCTGGCTCCCTCCCACTCTTAGCCCACAGAACCTTCCGGGGCAGGTGGGCCCACTTGGTGGACCCCCGGAACCCTTCCGGTGGTCCCGGTACACTACCGGTGACACCCGGAACACTTCCGGTAACCAAATCCTCACTTCCCATATATCAATCTTCGTCTTCGGACCATTCCGGGACTCCTCGTGACGTCCGGGATCTCATCCGGGACTCCGAACAACCTTCGGTAACCACGTACACTATTTCCCTATAACCCTAGCGTCATCGAACCTTAAGTGTGTAGACCCTACGGGTTCGGGAGACACGTAGACATGACCGAGACACCTCTCCGGCCAATAACCAACAGCGGGATCTGGATACCCATGTTGGCTCCCACGTACTCCACGATGATCTCATCGGATGAACCACGATGTCAGGGATTCAATCAATCCCGTATACAATTCCCTTTGTCTATCGGTATGGTACTTGCCCGAGATTCGATCGTCGGTATCCCCATACCTTGTTCAATCTCGTTACCGGCAAGTCTCTTTACTCGTTCCGTAATACATCATCCCGTGACTAACTCCTTAGTCACATTGAGCTCATAATGATGATGTCTTACCGAGTGGGCCCAGAGATACCTCTCCGTCACACGGAGTGACAAATCCCAGTCTCGATTCGTGTCAACCCAACAGACACTTTCGGAGATACCCGTAGCGTACCTTTATAGCCACCCAGTTACGTTGTGACGTTTGGCACACCCAAAGTATTCCTACGGTATCCGGGAGTTACACAATCTCATGGTCTAAGGAAATGACACTTGACATTGAAAAGCTTTAGCAAACGAACTACACGATCTTTGTGCTATGCTTAGGATTGGGTCTTGTCCATCACATCATTCTCCTAATGATGTGATCCCGTTATCAACGACATCCAATGTCCATGGTCATGAAACCGAGACCATCTATTGATCAACGAGCTAGCCAACTAGAGGCTCACTAGGGACACGTTGTGGTCTATGTATTCACACATGTATTACGGTTTCCGGTTAACACAATTATAGCATGAACAATAGACAATTATCATGAACTAGGAAATACAATAATAACCATTTTATTATTGCCTCTAGGGCATATTTCCAACAGGAGGGCCAACCCTAGGGTTGGCGCCACTTGCCTTGGGTGGCAAGCCACCCTAGGGCGCCTCCACCCTTGGCCGCCGCCCCAAGGGGGAAGCCCTAGGGGTTGGGCACCCCACCCCTCCCCCTATATATATGTGAGAGGGAGGAGGGCAGCCGCACCCTAAGCCACGGCGCAGCCCTTCCTCCCTCTTCGATAGCCTCTCCTCTAGTAGATTGATTCGGTGTCGCTTAGCGAAGCTCTGTCGGATCAGCTCCACCACCGCCGCCGCCATGCCGTCGTGCTACCGGCGAACCCATCTACCTCCCTGCTTCCTCTTGCTGGATGAAAAATGCGGAGATCGTCATCGAGCTACACATGTGCTGAATGTGGAGGTGTCATTTGTTCGGCACTTGATCGGGAGTTCGTGGGACGGCTTGCGATTTGGATCGCGGAGACGTATGACTACTTCAACCACATTCTTTCACGCTTCCGCTTAGAGATCTACAAGGGTATGTGGATCCAATATCTCCTCTCATAGATGCTCATTTCCTAGATTGGTCTTGGTGAAGCGTAGGAAATTTTTTGTTTCCCATGCAACGTTCCCCAACAGTGCCATCATGAGCTAGGTCTATGCGTAGATGAGAACTTGAGTAGAACACAAAGGATTTTGTGGGCATTGATATTCAGATTGCTTCCTTCCTTAGTCTTTTCTTGGTTCGGCGATATTTTGGGATGAAGTGGCTCGGACCGACTTTACTTGTACACTTACGAGAGACCGTGTTCCATCGACTGACATGTGACTTTGTCGCATAAAAATGGCTGGCGGGTGTCTATCTCTCCCACTTCAGTTGGATCGGATTTGATTAAGGTGGTCCTTGTAGAAGGTTGAAAAGAAATCTTCATATCACCGTTGTGGTTTTGCGTACGTAAGAATCGTTCTTGCTAGATACACATACCAGCCACGTAAAACATGCAACAACAATTAGACGACGTCTAACTTGTTTTTGCAAGGTATGTTGTGATGTGATATGGCCAATTACATGATGAGATATATGTGATGTATGAGATGATCATGTGATGTATAGAATTTCACGACTTGCACGTCGATGAGTACGGCAACCGGCAGGAGCCATAGGGTTGTCTTTAATTATTGTATGACCTGCGTGTCAATCATTAAGCGCTATGTAATGCTTTACTTTATCGCTAAGCGGTAGCAATAGAAGTAGAAGCAGGGCTGGTGCCACAACCCCAATGGCAGCACATTGATGGAGATCAAGATGATGGAGATCATGGTGTTGTGCCGGTGATGATGGAGATCATGCCGGTGTTTTGAAGATGGAGATCTTAAACACAAGTTCATGGCCATATCATGTCACTTACGATTTGCATGTGATGTTAATACTTTTTATGCACCTTGTTTTGCTTAGGACGCTGGTGGCATTATAAGGTGATCCCTCGCTTAATTTCAAGATAAATTGTGTTCTCCCCAAGTGTGCACCGTTGCGAAAGTTCGTCGTGTTGAGACACCACATGATGATCGGGTGTGATAGACTCTACGTTCACATACAACGGGTGCAAGCCAGATTTGCACGTGCAGAACACTCGGGTTAAACTTGACGAGCCTAGCATGTACAGACATGGCCTCGGAACACAAGAGACCGAAAGGTCGAACATGAGTCATATAGTAGATATGATCAACATAATGATGTTCACCATTGCAGCCACCTCAACTCACGTGATGATCGGACTTGAGTTGGTGAATTTGGATCATGTATCACTCGAATGATCGGAGGGATGTCAATTTGAGTGGGAGTTCTTAAGTAATATGATTAATTGAACTCATTATCATGAACATAGTCAATAGTGTCTTTGCAAATTATGTTCTAGATTACTAGCTCGCGCTGTAGCTCCCTTAAATTTTTATATGTTCCTAGAGAAATAGAGTTGAAAGATGTTGATAGCAATATTGCGGACTGGGTCTGTGATCTGAGGATTGTCCTCGTTGCTGCACAAAAGGCTTATGTCCTTAATGCACCGCTCGGTGCGCCACCCCCTCTAGCGTCGTCTGTAGATGTTGTGAACATCTGACAGGCACGTTTCGATGACTACTTGATAGTTTAGTGCGTCATGCATTACGGCTTAGAATTGAGGCTCTGAAACATTTTGAACGTCACGGAACATATGAGATGTTCTAGGAGCAAAGATTGTGATCTCAGGCTCGTGCCTGTGTTGCGAGATATGAGATCTCCAACAGGATTCTTTGCCTGTAAGATGAAGGAGAATAGCTCAATCGTTGAGCATGTACTCAGATTGTCTGGGTACTACAATCGCTTGAATCAAGTGGGAGTTGATCTTCCAGATAAGATAGTGATTGATATAGTTCTCCAAGTCACTGTCACTAAAGCTACTAGAACTTAGTGATGAACTATAAAACACCGGGGATAGAAGTATTGATCCCTGAGCTGTTCGCGATGTTTGACACCGCGAAGGTAGAAATCAAGAAGGAGCGTCAAGTGTTGATGGTTAATCAAACCACTAGTTTCGAAAAGGGCAAGAGCAAGGAGGGAAACTTCATGGATAGCAAGTCAGTTGCTGCTCCAGTGAAGCAACCCAAAGTTGAACTCAAACCCGAGACTAAGTGCTTCTATTATGAGGTGAGAGGTCGCTGAAGTGGAACAACCCTAGATACTTGGTAGATAAGAAGGCTGGCAACATCGACAGAAGTATATTTGATATATGAGTTATTGATGTGTACCTTTCTAGTACTCCTAGTAGCACCTGGGTATTGGATACCGGTTCGGTTGCTAAATGTTAGTAACTCGAAATAAAAGCTATGGAATAAACGGAGAACTAGCTAAGGGTGAGGTGACGATGTGTGTTGGAAATGTTTCCAAGGTTGATGTGATCAACATCGCACGCTCTCTCTACCTTCAGGATTAGTGACGAACCTAAATAAATGTTATTTGGTGTTTTGCGTTGAGCATGAACATGATTAGATCATGTTTGTTGCAATACGGTTATTCATTTAAGTCAGAGAATAATGGTTATTCTGTTTACATGAATAATACCTTCAATGGTCATGCACCCAGTGAGAATGGTTTGTTGAAATCTTGATCGTAGTAATACACATGTTCATAACATTGATGTCAAAAGATACAAAGTTAAATAATGATAGTACCACATACTTGTGGCACTGCCGCAAAATGACATATTGGTATAAAGCGCATGAAGAAACTACATGCTGATGGATACTGGGACTCATTCAATTTCGAATCGGTTGAGACATGCGAACCATGCCTCTTGGGCAAGATGACTAAAGGACCCCGTTGGATGGAGCGGGCAAGTGATTCATTGGAAATGATACATGTTGATGTATGCAATCTAGTGAGTCTTGTAGCGTGCAGTGGATATCGTTATTTTCTTACCTTCACTGATGATTTAAGTAGATATAGTGTATATTTACTTAATGAAACACAATTCTGAATCGTTTGAAAGGTTCAAGCAAATTCAGAGTGAAGTTTAAGATCATCGTAACAAGAAGATAAAAATGACTGCGATATGATCGTGGAGGTGAATATCTGAGTCACGAGTTTGGCATACAACTTAAGACAATGTGAAAGTTGTTTCACAACTAAACGCCACCTGGAACACCATAGTGTGATGGTGTGTCCGAACATCATAGTTATGCTCTATTGGACATGGTGCGTGCTATGATGTCTCTTATCGTTTTACTACTATAATTTTGGGGTTATGCATTAGAGACAACTACATTCACTTTAAATAAGGCACCATCTAAATCCGTTGAGATGACACCGTGTGAATTATGGTTTGATAGAAACCTAAGCTGTCATTTCTTAATATTTGGGGCTGCGACACTTGTGTGGAAGATGTTTTCACCTAATGAGGTCGAACCCAAGGCGGACAAATGCATCTTCATAGAATACCCTAAGATCAGTTGGGTGAACCTTCTATCTCAGATCCAAGTGCAAAGTTTTTGTTACTAAAATGGATCCTTTCTCAAGGAAAATTTTCTCTCAAAAGAATTGAGTGGGAGGAAGATAGAACTTGATGAGGTTGTTAAACCTTTGTTCAACCAGAGAGTAGCGCAGCGCAGAATGTTGTTTCTGTGAAGCCTACGTTAGTTGAAGAGGAAGTTAATGATGATGATCATGAAGCTTCAGGATCAAGTTACTATCGAACTTCATAGGTCGACAAGGATGTGTACTGCTCCTAAGCGGTACGACAACCCTGTCTTGGAGGTCATGTTGTTGGACAACGATGAACCTACGAGCTATGGAGAAGCGATGATGGGCCCGGATTCCGACAAATGGTTGGAGGCCATGAAATCCGAGATAGAATCCATGTATGAAAACCAAGTATAGACTTTGGTAGACTTGCTCGTTGGACGGCAGGTCGTTGAGTACAAATGGCTCTTTAAAATAAAGGCAGACGCTGATGGTAATTATCACCATTTGTAAAGCTCGACTTGTTGCAAAGTTGTTTGTGACAAGTTCAAGGAGTTGACTGCGATGAGACTTTCTCACTCGTAGCGATGCTAAAGTCTGTTGGAAATATGTTAGCAGTTGCTGCATTTTTTAATTATGAAATCTGGCAGATGGATGTCAAAACATCGTTTCCTTAACGGTTTTACTTGAGGAAAGGTTGTATGTGATACAACCAGAAGGTTTTGTCAGTCCTAAGGATGCTAAAAGGTGTACAAGCTTCAGTGATCCTTCTATGGACTGAAGCAAGCATCTCGAAGTTGGAATATGCACTTTGATGAGGTGATCAAAGTTTTGAGTCTATGCAAAGTTTATGAGAAACTTGTATTTACAATAAAGTGAGTGGGAGCACTATAGAATTTCTGATAAGTATATGTGGATGACATATTGTTGATCGGAAATAATGTAGGATTTCTGGAAAGCATAAATGGTTGTTTGAAAAGTGATTTTCAAAGGAAGACCTGGATAAAGCTACCTAATTGTTGAGCATCAAAATCTATAGAGATAGATCAAGTGCTTGATGAGACTTTCAATAAATACATACCTTGACAAGATTTTGGAAGAGTTCAAAATGGATCAGTCAGAGAAAGAGTTCTTGCCTGATTTATAAAGGTGTGAAGTCGAGTAAGACTCAAAGCTCGACAATGGCAAAAGAAAGAGAAAAGACGAACGTCGTCCCCTATGCCTTAGCCATAGGCTCTGTGTAGTATGCCATGCTGTGTACCGCACCTGTGTCTGCCTTGCCATGAGTCTGTCAAGGGGTACTAGAGTGGTCCAGGAGTGGATCACTGGACAGCGGTCGAAATTATTCTTAGTAACTAGAGGACTAAGAAGATGTTTCTCGATTATGGAGGTAATAGAGAGTTCGTTGTAAAGAGTTACGTCGATGCAAGCTTTAAACACCAATCCGGATGGCTCGTAGTAGCAATCTGGATACATATAGTGGAGCAGCCATTTGGTAAAGTACCAAGTGGAGTGTGGTAGCAGTGTTTATGGTTTGACATAGATTTTCAAAGTACACACGGATCTGAATGTTACAGACCCGTTGACTATAAGACCTCTCTCACATGCAAAGCATGATCGAACTCCAGAACTCATTGGGTGTTAGATTCATCACAATGCGAATCACATGGTGATGTGAACTAGATTATTGACTCTAGTGCAAGTGGGAGACTGTTGGAAATATGCCCTAGAGGCAATAATAAATTAGTTATTATCATATTTCCTTGTTCATGATAATCGTTTATTATCCATGCTATAATTGTATTGATCGGAGACTTAAATGCATGTGTGGATACATAGACAAAACCATGTCCCTAGTATGCCTCTAATAGACTAGCTCGTTGATCAAAGGATGGTTAAGGTTTCCTAGCCATGGACATAAGATGTCATTTGGTAACGGGATCACATCATTGGGAGAATGATGTGATGGACAAGACCCAAATTACAAACATAGCATATGATCGTGTCAGTTTATTGTTGTTGTTTTCCGCATGTCAAGTATATGTTCCTATGACCATGAGATCATGCAACTCACTGACACCGGAGGGATACTTTGTGTGTATCAAACATCGCAACGTAACTGGGTGACTATAAAGGTGCACTATAGGTATCTCCGAAGGTGTCTGTTGAGTTGGCATGGATCAAGACTGGGATTTGTTACTCCGTGTGACGGAGAGGTATCTCAGGGCCCACTCGGTAATGCAACATCACAACAAGCCTTGAAAGCAATGGGACTAATATGTTAGCCACGGGATCTTGCATTACGGAACGAGTAAAGAGACTTGCCGGTAACGAGGTTGAACTAGGTATGGAGATACCGACGATCGAATCTCGGGCAAGTAACATACCGAAGAACAAAGGGAACGTTATACGGGATTGATTGAATCCTTGACATAGAGGTTCGACCGATGAAGATCTTCATAGAATATGTAGGAACCAATGTGGACGTCCAGGTCCCGCCATTGGTTATTGGCCGTAGAGGTGTCTCGGTCATGTCTACATAGTTCTCGAACCCGCAGGGTCTGCACACTTAAGGTTCGGTGACGTTTCGATAGTGTAGAGTTATGTATGGTGGTGACCAAAGGTTGTTTGGAGTCCCGGATGAGATCCCGGAAGTCACGAGGAGCTCCGGAATGGTCCGGAGGTAAAGATTCATATATAGGGAGTCCCAGTTTGGTCGCCGGAAAAGTTCCGGGCTCATCGGTAGTGTACCGGGAGTGCCGGTAGTGTACCGGGAGACCACCGGGAGGGGTATTTCGACCCAAGAGGCTTTATGGACCGTAGGAGGATGAATAGCAGCCCTTAGTGGGCTGGTGGAAGTCCTACACAAAGCCCATGAGGCTGGGAAGAAAATACCAAAAGGAAAAAGGTGGAAAAAGGCAAAAAAGGGTCAAATAAGGAAGGAGTCCTAATCCTACTAGGAGTGGAGGAGGAGGACTCCTCCCTCCTTGGTTTGGCGGACCCAAGGGCTGCCTTTTTGGCAGCCAAGCCTCCTCCTCCTCTCCTCCTATATATACTAGAGGATTTTAGGGTTTTGGCACAAGATTTTCAGCCACGTGCCACCCGTTCCTCTAGTGCATAGCTTCTCCTCTAGATCGGTTTTCTGCGGTGCTTAGGCGAAGCCCTGTCGGAATAGCTCCACCACCATCGCCGGAGCGCTGTCACGCTGTCGGAGAACTCTTCCTCCTCTCCGCCTCCTCTTGCTGGATCAAGACGATGGAGATCGTCATCAAGCTGCACGTGTGCTGAACGCGGAGGTGTCGTCCGTTCGGTACTAGATCGGAAGGATCGTGATCAAGGCCACGGGACGTTCGTGATCGGATCGCGGGACAGATCGTGACGAGATCGCGGGATGGTTCGTGATTGGTTCACGGGACGGTTCATGATTAGATCACGGGACGCTCGGCGATTTGGATCGCGAAGAAGTTCGACTACACCAACCGCGTTTCTTAACGCTTCCTGCTTAGCGATCTACAAGGGTACGTAGATCCACTCTCCCTCTCGTATATGCTCATCACCATGGATAGGTTTGCGTGTGTGTAGGAAATTTTTTGTTTCCCATGCGACGTTCCCCAACACGTACTTGTGCTTCCCTTAGTGGTTCAAGGTCGGGCGCACGTATCGCGAGTCTCGGGACCTTCTTGCTTAAGGAACCCCCCTTGAAACACCCTCCTCAACGTTTTTCTTTTTATGAAAAAATCATGAAGTTGTTAGTGACCCAAAATAAAGATGAACAAAGCTCAACAAAACTCATAGCAACTACTCCCACAAGTGCCTAGAGGCTATATCATGCATCAAAACTACTTGGGACCATACAAATTTGACATGCAAGCTCAAGAACAAGGCCACAACAGCAGCAAAAATTTGCAATATATAAAGCACTAGAAAAAAATAATTGGAACATTGGAGGAGTCATGTACCAAAGAACAATCTCCCAAAACAATTTTGTGAATGAAGCTTTGCACAAGGGGATCGAAAATGGCAGCAAAATGAGCTAGAACACGGGTTTGAGCAATGGTGGGGGTTTTTTCTGGAGGAAGATGAAGTGGATGGGTGCTGGAATAAGTAATGGGGGGCCACGTGAGACCCACAATCATGCTAGGCACGGCCAAGGGAGTGGCCTCGCCTTGTGGGCTTGTGACCCACTGGTGCAGCCCCCTGTAGTGTGCTTAGTGCCAGATATTTTTGAAATATTCTAGAAAAAATCATACTACATTTTTAGGTCATTTTTCCATTCCACGAAAAACTCAGAAAACAAAAATAATAATAGCATATTACTTAATTTAATCCAACTAACAAAAAATAAAGGTTGGGAACAGAAAGTTGTGCTTTCTAAATTCAACCATCTCATGCTCATCAAAAGGAATCCATCAATAAGGTTGATCAACTCTTATTAACAAACTTCTTTGGAGTAACATGAAACCGGAGAATTTTCGAATAACACTAAGTTACCACAATGGGGATATGCATATCCCCAACAATAAGTATATCATATTTCTTCTTGACAGTAGGAAGAGGGAATTCAAAATCTCCAATAATAATTGTTGGAATTTTTTCAATGGAATTAATACTATGAACTTGAGGTTATTTCTTCGGAAAGTGTACCATATGCTCATTACCATTAATATGAAAAGTGACATTGCCTTTGTTGCAATCAATAATAGCCCATGCAGTATTCAAAAAGGGTCTACCAAGGATGATCGACATACTGTCATCCTAGGGAATATCAAGAATAACAAAGTCTGTTAAGATAGTAGCATTTGCAACTACGACAGGTACATCCTCACAAATACCGATAGGTAGAGTGGTTGATTTATCAGCCATTTGCAAAGATATTTCACTAGGTGTCAACTTATTCAAATTAAGTCTATGATATAGAGAGAAAGTCATAACACTAACACCAGCTCCCAAATCACATAAAGCAGTTTTAACATAATTCCCTTTAATAGAGCATGGTATAGTTGGTATTCCTGGATCTCCTAATTTCTTTGGCACTTCACCCTTAAAAGTATAATTAGCAAGCATGGTGGAAATTTTAGCTTCCGTTATCTTCCTTTTATTAGTTACAATATCTTTCATATACATAGCATAAGGAGACATTTTCAGAATATCAGTCAAGCGCATAGGCAAAAAGACGAGACAAAGCGCTCAAAATCCTCATCATCCTTTTTCTTGGATGGTTTAGGAGGAAAGGGCATGGGTTCCTGAACCCATGGTTCTCTTTCTTTACCATGCTTCCTAGCAATAAAATCTCGTTTGTCATATCTTGTATTCTTAGCTTGTGGGTTATCAAGATCAACAGCAGGTTCAATCTCCACATGATTATCATTACTAGGTTGAGTATCAACATGAACATCATCATTAATATTATCACTAGGCTCATGTTCATCACCAGATTGTGTCTCAGCATCAGAAACATAAATATCATTTGGGTTTTCAAGTGTATTTATAACAGGTTCACTAGCAGCATGCAAAGTTCTATCATCATCCTTGTTCCTCTTATTACTGGAGCAACTAGGTGCATCAATATTACTTATTTGAGAATCTTACTCAATTCTCTTAGGGTGGCCCTCATGATACAAAGGTTCCTGAGTCATTCTTCCACCTCTAGTCACAACTTTAACAGAATGATCATTGTTCTTATTGTTCATCTCATTAAGCAAGTCATTCTGTGCTTTGAGCACTTGTTCTACTTGAGTAGTTACCATGGAAGCATGTTTACCAATCAGTTTAAGATCATTGATAGTTCTACTCATATAATCTCCTAAGCGATCAAGCATGAAAGCATTATGTTTCAATTGTCTACTAACATAAGCATTAAAATTTTCTTGCTTAACAACAAAATTATCAAACTCATCCAAGCATTGGCTAGCAAACTTATTATAAGGAATATCAGTTTCATCAAATCTACGAAGAGAATTTACCTCTACTACCTATGTCGGGTTATCAAGACCATATATTTCTTCAATAGGTAGTAGATTCTTAACATCTTCAGCTTTAATACCTTTTTCTTTTATAGATTTATTGCCTCTTGCATATCTTCAGGACTTAGAAATAGAATACCTCTTTTCTTTGGAGTTGGCTTCGGCGGTGGTTCGGCGATAGTCCAATCATTATCATTGCTCAATATATTATTTAATAGTATTTCAACTTATTTAACAGTTCATTCCCTGAAAACACAAACAACACAACTATCTAGGTGGTCCCTAGAAGCATCGGTTAGTCCATTATAAAAGAAATCAAGTATTTCATTTTTCTTGAGGGGATGATCAGGCAAAGCGTTCACTAATTGGAGAAGCCTCCCCCAAGCTTGTGGGAGACTCTCTTCTTCAATTTGCACAAAGTTAAATATTTCCTACAAGGTAGCTTGTTTCTTATGGGCACGAAAATATTTTTCAGAGAAGTAATATATCATATCCTGGGGAATACGCACACAACCAAGATCAAGAGAGTTGAACCATATCTTAGCATCACCCTTTAATAAGAAAGAAAACAACCTAAGAATATAATAATAACAAATTATTTCCTCATGAGTAAATAGGGTGACCATATCATTCAATTTAGTAAGATGCGCTACAACAGTTTCAGATTCATAACCATGGAAAGGATTAGATTCCACCAAAGTAGTTAACTCAAGATCGACAGAGAATTCATAATCCTTATCAGTAACAAAGATAGGCGAAGTAGAAAACTTAGGATCATATTTCATTCTAGCATTCAAAGATTTTTCTTTCCACTTGCATAGCAATTTCTTAAGGTCATCTCTATCCTTACAAGCAAGAAAGTCCCTAGCTACCTATCCTTCCATAACATAACCCTCGGGTATATCAGGCAATTCATATCTAGGAGAGCTAGGTCTAGCAGGTGTCTCATAGTGTTCACTTTCAATAATTTCATCAGTTTCAAAAATATCATCATTTTCAGCATTGACTCTAGCAATTTTTTCATCAAGAAATTCACCCGGTGGCACAGTATTATCAAGCAAAGTATCATCATAAGCATCATGCATAGCAGAAGTGGCATCATCAATTACTTGTTACGTATCAGATTACTAGCAGGTGGTGGTGTCGCAAATTTACTCATAACAGAAGGTGAACCAGGTGCAGAGCTAGATGGCAGTTCCTTACCTCCCCTCACAGTAGAGGGATAGATCTTGGTTTTTGGATCTTTCAGATTCTTCATAGTGATCAACAGATATTAATCCCAAGTGACTCAGAGGATAGAGCTATGCTCCCCGGCAACGGCACTAGAAAAAAGGTCTTGATAACCCACAAGTATAGGGAGTCGAAACAGTTTTTGAGGGTAGAGTATTCAACCCAAATTTATTGATTCGACACAAGGGGAGCCAAAGAATATTCTCAAGTATTCGCAGCTGAGTTGTCAATTCAACCAACCCTAAAAGACTTAATATCTACAGCAACGTATTCAGTAGCAAAGTAGTATGAAAGTAATGGTAACGATGGCAAAAGTAACAGTAGCAGTTTTGTAGTGATTGTAATAGTAGCAACTTAGAAGTAACTTAGCAGAGATCAATATGTGGAAAGCTCATAGGCAATGGATCGGTGATGGATAATTATGTCGGATGGCATTCATCATGCAACAGTTACAACATAGGGTGACACAGAACTAGCTCCAATTCATCAATATAATGTAGGCATGTATTCCATATATAGTCACACATACTTATGGAAAAGAACTTGCATGACATCTTTTGTCCTACCCTCCCGTGGCAGCAGGGTCCTAATGGAAACTAAGGGATATTAAGGCCACCTTTTAATAGAGAACCGGGCCAAAGCATTAGCACTTAGTGAATACATGAACTCCTCAAACAACGGTAATCACCAGAAAGAATCCTAGTTATTGTCACCCTGGGGGATGCGAATCATAACTCGTAATAGGTGTCTACAACTTTCAAGATAGGATCAAGAACACACATATATTCATGAAAACATAATAGGTTCAGATCTGAAATCATGGCACTCGGGCCCTAGTGACAAGCATTAAGCATAACAAAGTCATAGCAACATCAATCTCAGAACATAGTGGATACTAGGGATCAAACCCTATCAAAACTAACTCGATTACATGATAAATCTCATCCAACCCATCACCATCCAGCAAGCCTATGATGGGATTACTCACGAACGGCGTAGAGCATGGAATTGGTGATGAAGGATGGTTGGTGATGACGATGGCGTCGATTTCCCCTCTCCAGAGCCCAAAACGGACTCCAGATCTGGCCTCCCAAGGAAGAACAAGAGGGGGTGGCGGCTCTGTATCGTGAAACGCGATGAACTAATCTCCCTTATTTTTTCTCTGTGAATAGGAATAAATAGGAGTGGAATTGAGGTCGGTGGAGCAACAAGGGGCCCACAAGCCCGCTGGCCGCGCTTGGTAGGCTTGCCACCTATGGGTGCCCCCCTCTGGTTGATCTTTCGCCAGTATTTTTTATTAATTCCAAAAATATTCTCCGTAAATTTTTAGATCAATCCAAGAACTTTTATTTCCGCACAAAAATAACACCAAGGCAATTCTGCTGAAAATCGTCAGTCTGGGTTAGTTCCATTCAAATCATGCAAATTAGAGTCCAAAACAAGGGCGAAAGGGTTTGGAAAAGCAGATACGATGGAGACGTATCAAGCGTCACACATAATTGCAAAGGGGGCATCCCATTTTGGAGGTTGGCTAATGGGGGCTGTGATTAACGCATCCCTTAACTTCTCATAAGCATGAACAATTTTTTTGTAAGAAGAATAGAGCACATCCTTGTGCAAAAGGTCAGTCAAAGGCTGTGATTTTTTGGAGAAACCTTTGATAAACCTTTTATAGAAACTAGCATGTCCTAGAAAAGTTTGCATACCTTTACATCTTAAGGGTAAGGTAAGTTCTCTATTACCTCAAATATATCTTGATCTATCTTGATGCTCTTTCCCGAAACTCAGTGCCCCAACACCACCCCCTCTATGACCATAAAGTGACTCTTTTCCCAATTCAACACGTAGCCTATTTCTTCACATCTCTACAAAACTATTTTAAGATTATAGAGAAAATTATCGAAAGATTTACCCTGGACGGGAAAAATATCCATGAACACCTCAACAATATTTTCAATTAAGTCAGGGAATATTTTTGATATGCATTTCTGAAAGGACGGTGGTCCATTACATAGACCGAATGGCATCCTACGGTATGCATATGTACCGTATGTGCATGTGAAGGTGGCCTTTTCTTGGTCCTCAAGCCGGATGGGTATTTGTGAGAACCCAGAATATCCATCAAGATAGTAAAAATAAGAATTGTTGGCCAATCTCTCCAATATCTCATTTATGAATGGAAACGGGTAGTGGTCCTTCTTCGTATATTTGTTTAGTTTCCTGAAATCAACAAACATTCTGTATCCAACAATAGCCCTAGTAGGGACTAGCTCATTATTTTCGTTAGTTACCAAGGAAACTCCTCCTTTCTTAGGAATCAATGTACCAAACTTACCCATTTACTATCATATATATAGGATAAATTACCCATGCGTCCAGGAGACATATTATTTCTTTTCTTACCACATTTTTGGAAGTCGGATGAAGCCTTCATTATCTCTGAGTCATTGGTTTAGCCCCTTCTTCTATAGGTATAACATGAGAATAAATAGAAGGATGTATCCCCTTTAGATCCTTCATTGAGTACCCTAAAGCCTTTTGATTCTTCCTCAGCACCACCAAGAGTCTCTCCTTTTCTTTCCCTGAAAGGTCAACATTAACAATAACAAGAAATCTTTTTGTATTATCCATAAACTAAGACCTTAGCCCTTTGGGTAAGGGTTTCAAAGTGGGAGGAGATAATTCCTCATCTCCCTTCCTTTCAAGTGCTTCATAGACTTTATTCAGATGCGGACATACTATTGGTGTAGCGTCCATTATCATTTCAGTCTCTTCTTTTTTCCTCGTCTTTGAATAAGGATCCCGGACTCACCAATACCCATTCAACTTCATCTTCCGGTGTTTAGAGATGGATTTATTCTAATTGATTCAGTTCCTTCTCTTTAGTATCTTTAGCTTCTTCCTCATATGGCTTGCTTAACATTGAAGAAAATGGCAAGTTTATCATCTCCTCTCCCACTTCACAGAGATAGATTTCTTCTTAATGTAGGCTCCTGCAACATTCAAAAAAAGAAGTATAAAAAAATAGGACAATCCTTATCCTTAGAGATCATTAGTACATAAATGTCAATGGGATATATGAGAGAGCCTATTGTAACGTTGACATCTTTAAGGATACCACAAGGTTTGCTATTGGTTTTATCTGCAAGGTTAATAATAACATCACTAGTCTCAAGATTACAGGGAGAAATCTCATCATATTTTTTGCATAAAGACTTAAGGAATAATATTGACTAGTGAACCAGGGTCACATAAACCAAAATATGACTTGCATTTGAAGGAACATGACAAAATTTGCTTACGTGCATTTTTACCTTCAATACACTCTTGAAGATAGGAGGTGGTGTCTTTATCTAATTAGACCTCTTTATTCACCACCAGTATAGGTGTAGCAAGTTCTTTAATTGTATTAACATAGGGATGAGTCATGCATTGTTCTACCTTGACATTCTTCTTCCCACTTTCTAAGGGTATTCCTTCTGTATTTTTACCATTTGGCTTCCGATGAGCTTCTTTTTGCCTATAGTGGAGTAGTCTTTTGCTTTATAGCCTCCACCATACGGCTAGCTTTAGACTCCCTGCTGAATTTCAAGTACTTTTTCTCTAGCAAATTCAAGAACTTAGAAAAGTATTTCAAAACATGCAACATGAGGTCAGTTCCAATATTTAGCTCACGATGTAAATCTTTTTTACTTTTGTAGTTCTAAGGAAAGATTTGATACTATCATAAACATGATCAACCTTATTCTTTTCCTTTGAACAGAGGTAACAATTTTTAGCTCCCATAAAAGAACCTTTAGAAGAAAGATCTAAAGCTTGTTTGCTTTGTTAATTCACTCCACCATAAAGAAATTGATATTAAGTAGTCATGATAATGATGTTCAGGACATGCAAGGAGTATTTCACGATACCTTATATATGCATCTACCAATTTCTCACCTTCTCGCTGTCCAAAGATGATGATCTTCCTTCTCATTGTATATAATTTCCCTTGAGGATAATAATAGGCATAGAATGCAGATGATAACTTTGCCCAGTTATTTAGTGTATTTATATCTTGGCATCTTAACCACCCTGTAGCCCCTCCTTGAAGTGAATAAGGGAGTACTTTTGCTGTGATCTCATCATTTGTTAACTCCTGCAGCTGAAGAGTTCCACATGCAAGGTTAAAATTTTCAATATGCTCATAAGGACATTCAGTTGCACTACCTCAGAATATATTTTCTTTTATCATAGCAATTAACCGAGGGTTTATCTCATATACTTTACCAGGTAAGTTTGTACTAGTAGTTATAAAGTCTCCTCAAGCCAGTCCTGATACTAGCTCAGCACCTACCTGATAAATTTGTTCTTGAAGGAGCATGTCTGTTGTCAATCTACAAAAACCTTTAGATCACAACAAAATTCAAAACTTAAGGCAAGGCCCCAAAGCGCTCGGCTCACCGGCAATGGCGCCAGAAAAAGCTTGATAGCCTGCAAGTGCACAGGGTTTAGTTGTAGCCTTTTTGAAGTAATAGTATCGATCCCACATGGATGACATGAATCAGACTTTTGCCTCTTATATAGAATTATGTAACTTTGTGCTTGTAGTTAATTGTAGACTTAAAGCAAAGTGAGGGTGGATTTCAATTATGATTGATTAATGTAATGACTTTTAACTAAATAACATAAAAGTAAGTGAAGGACACAGAATAAAAAGGCGTTCTCAAGGAGTCTAGAATCCACATCGGTATGTTTCTAGTACTACTATGCATAAGAACGGTATGGAGCAGATACTTGAGCCACTGCTGACGATTATGCTAGGCGGAGCCGAGTACAATACATGTTTCACTCACGGTAGACTTCGTGCCACGCACACTACCATCATAGTCTCCCGTCGAGGGTTAAAACTCGTGATAATTAAGGGTTACCCCGTGGACGCGACCTCTCTAAGGGTTCTCCGTAAATCCTCGATCAATTGTAAAGGTTAGGAGTAGTAGGCTTTTACTATCACCTCGAATTACCTCCACAACCTAGACCTATGCAAAGACGATGATATACTTCGTGGCCAGAAAGGCATAAATGCTGACTAGGGTCCCTTCACAACATTCATGAAGTTATTTAACTAAGCATTCAACAGAGGATCTCATATCCATAGTAAACATTTCAGATCCTACACATACTAAGGTTCATACATATCCCCGAGAACTAGGGGTCTACTCACACATGGGAACAACAAACATCATGGCAATTGTAATGGCATACATGGATGAATGATTCAAATGACACAACAAAAGATCCACTAGGGTTCTTGACGTTACAGATGATAAGGATATGGATGATGACGACGACGACGACGACGACGACGACGACGACGACGATGATGATGATGATGATGATGATGATGATGATGATGATGATGATGATGATGACAGTGGTGATGAAGATGATGGTGATGTTTTTCCCTCCTTGCAATGAGAGGAATCCCCCTCTTTCCTGGTTGATCCCCACTCCGTATGGGCTCTAAAGGCTAGGGTTCTGCCTTCTGGATGAGTTTCTCGTGTCTCTGTGTGTCCAATCCACGATCCGCTTCGACGAGGTAGAAGTAGTCGATCAGGTGGTGGCGGCAGCGCGCCATACGACCCCTCATACGAGCGCTCACGGTCGTATGGAACGCCTTCGTTTGCTCTCGAAGCGCGATGACGGTTATTTTTTTGGCCTTCTTGCTTGATTTTTTAATGGAAAGTGATCATCACCTTTAATACATGATTCTACTACCATTTCTAGGGATTTTCTCCATTAAATAATAATTGCTCCAAAAGACGTTACCTATGAGAATATCAACAAAAGAAGTGCGCAAACGCGGTAAAATTCCATAATGCCTACCTTCTGGCATAAAATACATAGTAAAACTATCACATAAATTGGACTCATCACATGCTGCATGGGGGCAGGCTACCTCGATGCACACCTGGGATGGTAACATGTCGCACTCCTCCTTGCCGACGACCAATAGTCCCACCTAAGCTCTTGTATCTGACGGTTGTGGCTAGTAGCATGTGGTTGCGGCATTGCTCCTCATGCCAATATATGCCGACGTGCAAGTGTGCAACAAACAAACCGAACTTGGGATAAAGACAGAGCTCTCCTCGTTGCCACAACCCTTGGGGGACCTCTTGCCTACCAAGTCAACTATGCTGACACGAGCACCGACACGCACACAAGGTGTGGGGAGGTTGACAACTGGCCTCACCGAAAATGAATTTGTTTGTAATGCTCCTATCACCCATGTGAAAAGAGGGATGATTCTAGGGTTAGAGGTTGGGGGGTTCCTTCGGCTCAAACACACTTATTTGGTTGCTGTTGTAGACCGACACGACTGCCACTTCGTTGCTATGCGTATGCAGAATCGGGCTCAGGACTGTATGTAGACTGTATTTTCAAGTATCGGGACTGTATTGAAGTCGTTCAAATAAGAGAAATGTTCTGAACATCGCCCATTGACATTTTATATATCTCTTTCGAAATCAAAACTTTTAAAATAGTAGGAAACAGGAAGCAAAAACAACATAAATGAGGAAATGCATGGATTGGTCGAGAAAGTATGCATGGTTATCACAAAAGATAAGGATTATCATTCTAACATTACCGAGTCAAGTTTTGTTTAGACTTGATCATGATGTGGGTCTTAGACCACTGTTTTACCTTTATTAAAAGGAGCATTAGTCTTTGACATATCCATCAACCCAACGTAGGAGCATGGGATCAATTCTCCTTTGAAGTCAGTATGTTTTTTTAACCTTGTTTTTGCATTTAAGTTCTTGAGAGGAGAATCAGTCGTTGACTTTACACCTATCTTGAAAGGAGAACTGATCAAAGGCTTTACAATTTACATCTATCTTTTATACTTTTTTCGTCTTAAAATAAGTGTTTTGAGCTTAGTATAATTTTGTATTAAAGTTAGTATAAAGTTGACACACTTGTTTTGAGTATTTGCTTTTCATTTTTTAAATCAAGTGATATATGAAATGAAAGGAAATCATTACCGACAAACTGCCTTTGAAATGAGGACTATGCATTTCACTCGCCAAAACAGACCATAGAGTGCTGAAGGGTGCAGCGAAGGAAGAGATGTGCCCAGTCCTACCATCAGCAGCAGAGCCACGTCGGGGGGCCCGGCGACAGAGGGTCGTTTTAGTCAAATCGCTCCTCCTCAGAAACCCCAGATTCCCTAATTCCTCCTCCTCGACCTCCATCCCGCGGAATCCAACCGGCGCGGGGAGGCGCCCAGCACGCCGGCGGCGATGATCCAGCTCCTGTTCGTGGTGCTCGTCGCGGAGGCGGCCGTGGCGACGGTGCTGCTCTTCAAGACGCCGCTGCGGAAGCTCGCCATGCTGGGCCTCGACCGCCTCAAGCGCGGCCGCCGGGCGCCCGTCGCCGTCAAGACCGTCGCCGGCGTCGTCGTCACGCTCCTCGCCTCCACGCTCTACAGCTTGGCCGAGATCAGCGCCCGCGCCGGGGATCCCGAGGGCGGGGGCGGCGCCGCCCTCTCTCCCACCGACCAGGTCCTCTTCTCGCGCCACCTCCTGGAGGCGACCCTCATGGGTAAGGTCTTGGTGACGCACATCCCTCTTGGTCCCTTAATGTGTTTTGATTGGAAATTGCATCTGTGCCTGCTGTAGTCTTGCTTGTATCGTCGTTGTATGAGACGGTAGAGAGATTTGGTGATGTACAGATCCATCTCATACAGATCTCTGTTCAAATGGCTACACGCAAGTAGCTGAAACCGCTAGGAAGAAGATACGAGGGGTTAAACAGTATGGTGGTGTTCGGATGGGGAATTCTGATCTGAGATAGGTATTAGGAGATGGAGATGTGGGTTTTTGGATTAGGGTATGCCATTTTCACCACAAAATTTCTTGTATGTTTCAGGTTGGGGAATAAGTTCCATATGATCAAACAGATGAAATCATAACAATTGTTATGAAACTTCACAGGCATGGGAACAAATGGAAAACTCTGACTGCTTAAATTATGTTTTGTCGTGTTCCAAAGAATCCCCATAACTAAGAAGCTCAAGCAAGAGTTTCCAATTGGTTGGCTGTAGCAAACTTATTCCTCCATCCGTTTTGTATGAAGAGCTAGCTTTTGATGTAGACCTAGGCTCCTTGTGCAAGTATCCTAGCCAGTTTCACCATGTGAGATATTAAACATTAGGCTTTGATATTGTTTCTCTTATTGGCCTGGATTTTTTTTCACTGAATCCACTGAAAAAATAATTCAGAAAATCATAGTTAATGTTACGTAATGAATCGTGCAACCGTTGTAATCATTAGATTTATGTTCTTGAATTTTTTTATTCCTCTGTCCAGTAAATTCAGGCCAAATGCAGCAGGTTTCTTCTTGACTTATAACATCTTCGATCTATAGCTAAGTTTTGGCGCAACTAATTGTTCCTATAGAGTTTATGGTGCCGCTCAAATGGTTAATTTTGGTGTCCCCTGCCAGTTAAGTCTATGTTGGGATTTTATTTCATGTTTGCTTAACTCGTTAAGTTCTAGTACATCAGTTGTTATCATGTTCTAGCTTTTTATTGTATGTTTATTACGATGCAGTATGTGTTGATGAAATAGAACAAAAAGAGTTATTAGTAGGTTCACCTTTTCCATACCAATACCTTTCTTCATTACTGTGTTTTTATTTTCTCAATTCCCAAACGCGTGATGTTACCTATGTTCAAATCTGAAACGGTTTCATTACCACAACAACAAACTTTGTTAGACAAGTGACGTGGGGAGGCGGGGGGTTGGAGGCGAATTGGCACACTCTTGTTGTTACATACGTTCAGGTTAGCGCGACTACTAACTTCATTAGAAAAGTGACGTGGGGAGGTGAATTTGTTTATAGATAATAATATAGTGTATTTCTTAACTCTACCAAAATAAATCCACTTCGTACTTACCATGTATTTCATGCTATCTGTTCTCCTATGTGGCTATGCTGATTCTCTTGAGTGATTTTTTCAGGATACTCTTTGTTTCTTGCTCTAGTTATTGACCGACTCCACCAATATATCAGAGAACTACGTGGGCTAAAGAAGAATGTCGAGGCTGTATCTAAGCAGAACAAAATGTTAGAGGAAGGAAAACATGGAAGATCTCAGGAGATAGCGAAATACCAGGAAGAGGTTGCTACTCTGAATGGGGAGATGAAGAAACTGAAGCTGCAAGTACAAGAGAAGACCGAGGAGGTCCATGTCGCTGAGGACAAGGCACTTGCTATTCAAAAGCAATCTGAAAGCTTGCTGCTCGAATATGACCGGCTCCTGGAGGATAACCAGCATCTCCGGGAGCAGCTGCAGTCAATTGATCTCAGGCTCTCCTAACCTTCCTGAGAGAAGAATGTATTAAAGTAGAACATTATCCTGTCGTCGACCTACTTTGTGCTTAAAATTATCTGTTTTGCTTTTGGTGCGAAGTCGAGTTTACTCTTTCCATAGGATGTTAAAAATACCCAGACCAGATGACATGCTAATTTAGTAATGCCTCTCTTATCAGTTTAATTGTCTTACATAACAATATATCGAAACATGTGCGCAGTTAAATTTGTGTACCACTGTTACAGTGGTGGCACTGTTCTAATGTTTTTAGTGATCTCTATTTCTCCGCTTAGTCACTCAGCATCATATAATCTATATGTTTAAAACAATGTCTGGATTTTCTGGAAGTGTTAAATTTAAAAAAACACATTTAAACAACAAAGTTTTTTGTGTCTTATTTTTTTTTTTGGAAAGACGAATGAAAAATCCTGCTAGAAACAGTACAACACGGAGAAAAATCACTTGCTACTGGAGATGCTCATGCATACACTTATTGTAAGTAGTTCCAACTAATATTCCAGCACTTAGTACTGCATTAATTTTCCCATGCACAATTGTGGTTCAGATCCATGCAGCTCATGAGGTACAGTACATTGTGTATTTCAGTCCATTATATTGACTAGGTCTCACTCAAATCAAATGACATATCATGCAAAAAAGAAAAAAAAAGGAAAAATATTAAAAAGAAAATTTTGCACAAATCTCAATGTAAGATCTCATGGATATAGCATAGACTGATACTTAACTAAGTCCCAATCGACCTGGAATAACATTCCTATAAGGCGTGGCAAAAAAAAATCAATACTCTGAAAATCACAAGTTCATGCAAAAAACAAAAACAAATTAGAGGTGTCTGAGAAACTTGAAAAAGGAATACTATTTGGAATACTATTTTTTTTGGTACGAGCTCCTCATATGTCCAAACACCACGAAAATTTGCATGCTCCTAGCGCACATGCGCATCTTGGATGTCAAAAAAATTCAGATTACTTTACTATTTTTTGAATTTACTGTTTATTGAGTGTAGATGATTGGGCACCGTTTTAAATTATCAAAAGAATTGTGATTTATGCTGCAACTATATGATTCTTTATTGCTATTATTTTTGGTGGGAGGCAATTGTTGTGGTCAAGCTCAGATGATTTAGATAGGATGTAGGAGGCGTAGAAATCATCTTTGACATTCCCAATGATTTCCCAGATGTCACAAGCGAGCTTTAAGTCCTTCAGTAATTTGTCTCTAAATTATCTACTTGTAACATTTTTTGTCTCTGTCATACATTGCCCGACTATTGATATGAATAATTACACCGAAAAAGGAACAACTAGATACTGTGTGGGGATAATGCATGCACAAGTTTAGATGAGACCGGGATGACGCCCACCATCATTACAAGTCGGTGTAGGAAACAGCCCGTGAAGTGACATGCAAGAGTGTGATCATCAACCTTACAGGATTTATTCCTCCGTTGCAACGAATGTATACCTTGACGTGATCTACTACTTCGTTTATGACGCTCCTGTTCTGCAGCCCTTGGAGCAGACTCGTTGGCAAAGGTCGAGGAACAATATGAATGCCGCTTGGTCCTCCAATTCCCCGACCATCCAAACCACCACATTCGACCAGACCAAATACCAATTCAATTTCCTGGGCAAATGAGGTGTTACAGTAAAGAGAAACTTTATAGCATTAACACAATCGTCTTGACATACAAACTAACAATGCAACTCCTACTAGCAACTAGTTTAATGTCCATACGTTGCCACGGGAAACAAAGCCGTGAATGTCAAAGTGTCAAATGTCGGTTGTTTTTCTCATATACCCCCGCTCTGTTTCTACACATGCTTGGCTCACGGTTGCCATGCTTCATTTAGCATAACTCTAATGCTACAATGTTGTCTTCTCCAACTCTGGAATCTCCGTCACATTTTAACTCTACAGATTCTTTTATAAGTGCAGTCTTACTTGAAAAATATACTCCTACTATTGGCCACTTATGAAATATCAAACATATCATACATTGCTAGCGGTGTGGCATTTGAATATGTGAGAAGGAATCAAAAAAGGATAGTGAACAAAGATATTGTAACAAACATATATTAATTATCACACATTAAATCCAATAGGGTAATTAGTTACCAGGATCAAAGAGTTTATACTTACCTCGATAAAAAAAGTGAAAATACCAAAAGTACAACATATAGTTCATACCTATGGAAACTTACAACCAATCTACTACTCGTTACATACATATTACACATTCTGAGAGCTATCCAATGCTGTAGCCACCACACGAATCGCAATACAAAAGTTGGACCATCACAAATCTGAGGTGACGATTTGACCACCCATCTAGTAAATCATGCCTACATAAGTTGAGAGTCAAGTCGAACCTGCAATAAGCCAATAATAGAAGAATTTTCCCTGTCGTCAATGTATGATCATACTAAAACTGGATGTAGCTAAACTAATTTATTTACAACTCAAGATAAAGATTATAATTCTTGTTTCTAATATGCATACAAATATAAGGTTACTACTTAAGTTTTGCTCACACAATTGTTTTTTCAGATCTTCTAGCGCATAGCACATGATTAACCTTAGTTCAAAACCATGACACTTACTTTGGATCGGAGGGAGTAGTATATAAGGCTTGTCATCTTCTTTCTAATTGTATATACGTGCAAAATTTAATAATGATAAGAGAATGATGAAGAAAGTGCATACATGCATGACAGAAACAGAGCGAATGTTGCCTCTCCACCATCATCTACTTCCCAAGTTCCCATCAGAATGGTGTCTAGGAATACGAAATACATAATTCAGTTATTACAGCATGGAAGATAATCTTGATAGGCCTTACCTTGGATCAGGTCAAAACGAATGGCCACATGATTTTGTTAGTGCAGACTGCAAACAAAAAACTCCTCTTGAGCACTTTTTACTAACCTCTGTGTTGATTTGTTCAGTACTTCCGTTCTTAAGTTTAGCATTCTTAAAAAGCTACCAAAGAGCCCACTGATGTAAAATCGAAGGTATGCTACTACATATATTTTTAGGCTTGCCAGTTACAAACGAATTAGTAGCACGCTATTAAACGACATCAGGTGACAATGTAAGCTTAAATGCTGAGCCTAAATACTGCAATTAAATGGATGACAAAATATGCAGGCCAGTTTGGGAATATAAGTTCCAATCATTAGCTCACCTCAGGGGTAAAACAATCATCCAAATAGTAAAGAAACAAAGCACGTGAGGGGTGTTGTAATCAGTCATGTAGATATTATAGAACATCAGTGATTTTAACCTGTGACTTCACTGATTTTAGAAGCTTTGCCAGATATAAAATAATATTAATTTCCTTTGCACATGTTAATACTCCCTCCGGTCCTTTTTAGTCTATATATAAGTTTTGGTCAAAGTCAAAGTATCTCTACTTTGATCAAACTTATAGAGAAAAGTATCAATATTCACGATGCTAAATTAATATTGTTAGATTTATTACGAAATGTAGTTTCATGAAATATATATTTGGTATTGTAGATATCTATATTTTTAATGTATATTTGGTCAAAGTTTGCAAAGTTTGACTTGACACAAATCTAATACGCGGAGTAAAAAGGACCGGAGGGAGTACGACTGAACTAAAGGACAAGGTAACTTCCTTAAGAATCCATCAATTAAACATCACTGGATCTAACTTCACTAAGAATGTATGCTTTGTGCATATTAATATTTTGAATGTAACTTCACTGAGAATATCTAATGAACTGTCACTTCCTTACCATAAAGCGACCGCCTCATAGAATTAAACATGGAATTGTGCCATAAAGAAGCACCAACTTGATAAACAACGATATGAAAACCACAACTTTACCACCAGAATCAACCGTGAATTATGCTTGATCCATACCTGCAGGTCTTGACCAGCAGCGACTTAGTGCAGAAGCAGGCAGTAACTCCTTAGTGTTGCTAGGCCGCGTCATCACCCAACAAGTCATGATATTGTATACAACGTCCATTTCATGAATCATTAGTTCAAGAAAAAAAATTAAGAACTAACATCCAACGACTAATAACACACAGAAGGGCCAGCCACCATTTGGACTTATAGATATAAGTTGGTAGCTCCCCATCTTCTTCTTCAAAACTCAGTTTTATTACTAATCAAAAATATATTGATCAAAAATGTATTCCTGACTGTACTTGAAGAAAAGAATATACAGATGTTTCCAACTCCAAAAGAGCATGTGATCTTTGTAGGAAAAATGCAGGGTATACATCTTGTATGTTATTGGAATATTCTAAGATATTCCTAACTTTATGATATGTTTTTAATGGAAAATTAATTTAAAAGATATTTTGTTCTCTTGCTATGCACAAAAGATTTCCAACCTCTTAAAGAGAAGTATGTGGGATACATAACTTTTGAGAGAAATTACATATTATTTAAGCTGCAATATAGATGAAGAATGGAAATTTGGGACATACTACTCAGAGGAAGATGCATATACTTTATCAAAGCCATGTAGTATGTGTATACTTTTGTCCTAAAAGGAGTGTGATTGAGTTGTTGGTGTACCAAACCAATCTGTGCGACATTCGGTAAAATCTGCAAACACCATAAAACCTGAAAAATCATACTCCTCAAGACGCAGCTTGCAGGCATCCATCGTGGTCCTGCTATTCTAGAATTAAAATTACCTTTGAGGCATCTTCCCTTGCACAGCTAATTCCCTCCCTATAGGGCATTGTTGTGATATAAATTTAGATGTATATATAACCCTAACTTGATCTCAATAAACAAGCAAAGTTGATGGAAACTTTAGGATAAAAGCATACATCACATGGATGAGAAGACAAGGACTCAGAGCTAGACATGTTGGATGTACTATGTTCTGCTAGCTCCATAAATACATATGGGATTTCCTATCGTGATGGGTATCTTTTGGAAGTAATGTAATCTGGTAAGTAAGCTAATTATTACTTGGACTCCAACACATACAACACGTCATTGCTACCTCCAAATATGATACAGTTATTCAATATCCATCCGTCCAGTTAAAAAAAAATTCAGTTAGAAGCATCAAATGATGTCTTTCTGAAATCATTTAAATCGCAGAGCACATGTAACGTTGGTCTCTAACTGCCACCACTCTAGCTTCAATTCGCTTGCAAAAATCTGGTCAAAGTAATGGTCTGGAAAAAAACAGCACACTGGTTTCACATCGGTAGCAAAAACACGGCAGGGTACTTGAGGATAGTACACATCATTGCAGACTAACCCATATGAAGGAAAAAACTAGACTCAAGAACGGAACATGCTCCGTCGATCAGCTGACCGAAGTATGAGGCGGGCGATGAACTAAGAGCACACACTAAACAATTAGAATTGCACATACATTACAAAAGGTAGCAACTACAATCAGAGATCGAGGCGAGGACCGTCGGCCGGTATCGCGTGAAGGAAGGTGCAGCCTGGGTGTAGAGAAGGAGAGAGCCGGGGACGATAGGTCGCAACCACAAAAGCTAGCGGCGGCGGGGCCGCACACCAACTTATCCCCAGTGGGAGACATGGACTGGCCGCGCGGGGCATGCGGCGACGAATTGGGAACTAGGCCGGTGAGGTGATTTGGGTTGGAATCTGGGCGGGAGTGGAGGGAAGGTTGGTTCAGGTGACGGGTATTTCTGTTAGTGGGATCATGACTATTTCTGGGTTTTTTTTTTTCGCCGGCTTTATTTCTGTCGTTGTTTTCCCTTACGTGAACCACCTGTTTACTTTGGGGTTGGATCGTGTGACGGGAATTTTGTTGCGGGGTGGTACGAGTGAAGGAGATCGAACCATCATAACGACGACTACAGATCCGCCTTTAATAGTAGAGATTTGAGCTAACTAATGAGCAACTCTATTACAGATCTCTATTTACAATGCAGAAGCACACCCAGCACCATTTTACACCTTGATGCCCTATTTATAATGATTCCATCCTGCTCTGTTCTATCAGGAGTTCGAGGGTTCAGCGCTTCCACCAGAACTCTGTCACCAGCGTCTTTAATCTTTAATCTAAACGTTTATGGATTAGTGCGCCACAATATAGAACGCCGAAAGCAACAAATGCATTGGAAGTAATCCTTATTTCCCTTCGAAACGCGTCTCCATTCCTGCAAGACAGAAATAAGAAAAGAGCTTTTGAGGAAGTGAGGAACTTCCTGCAAAATTGTAACTGCTTATGATTGATGATTATTACGCTTTGATCTGTGATCCAATTGAAGGTTCGCCACTGGTGGTCGCCTTGGAAGAGAAAGTTCGCCCGGCCCATGTAGCTGGACGCGCAGATGCTGATTTCATGATGCGATTCATGTTTACTGAGTTCAAACGAGGACTTGGAGAGGTGTTCAAGTACCTTGCTGCCTGCGTGTGGATTAGACAGGATAATGAGTCAGAACATGCATCTAAAGTTACTATTTTTTTCTCAAACCACGAGAAAGGAAATACCGCTGCCGAATCAAGAAATCAGATTAATTCTGAAGTACAAGATTACAGGTTTTTATAGAGAAAATAACAATAGGTTCAGCTAAATTTTCTTTCTTTTGCAAATTATACAGGACTCAAGCATTCATTTCAGAAGGTGAGAAGCACCAGGTTAATCCTAGAACTGAACCTAGGCGTCGGTTAATCCTAGAACAGAACCTAGGCGACGTCTTCTAAAACATACAGAAATGAAGCAAGTAATTTAGCAACTTATAAAGCCATGGAGCCCATTGTTATTGGAGATAGCCAGTCTAGGATGGAGTAACTCCACTAAAAGCATTACTGAGAGACGCAACACCCCTTCCTGAAACCGGCCTGGAAGGAAATTCCATAATATCGGCTGGAGGAAATTTCATCAATTTGCTAATATCGCGTGGAAAAAAGGAAACCAAGATTTCTGCAGCGTGGACTATATTATCCAGTTTGACAGATAGACTGAAAGGAACAATAACAGCTAAGGTTGTGTCTGGATATAGAGCGTTTTGAAAACGACAGTATCCCAAAACCATGTAGTATTATAAGTTTATAACCTGTAGGCACTAAATACCACAGTTATACAATAAGATGAAGATTGAAGGGCGGAGTATACGTACCAAGAAAGATCGGGCTGACGGAGCAGACGCACGGGAGAGGGTTGCAGACCTGGCAAGCAGGGAGTACGATTTCTTCAGCGACACCCGCAAGGCCATGGCGGATCGAGGCGTAGCGCTCTACAAAAATCTGCGGTGCCCCCACGAACGATTTGTTCGGCCCAGCCGATGAAACTACAGTATTTATTAGACCTGCTGCATATTAGCCAAAGGAGCTGCGTCTCTTGGAGTGGGCGGCCATCTGTGGCTAGGGGTTTTACCGGATGTTGCTTGTATCCCTCTTGATTTGAACCTTGAATAAATCCCTAGTTATCCTAAAAAAAACCGAATCCGGAGGCAAGACCTGGGCGGTACCGGAGGTCGGTTCGTGTTTGGATTCAGAGGGAAAAAAAGACATTTTTAGCGTGCGCCGAACGATTTCGCGTGCTTCAGTGGGCATCGAAAAATCGCTCGCGTGAGAAGAGTTTGCACACGCGCGAAAAGAAAACCTTGTGCGCGGTAGTTTTGGCACGACGTTGCACGCGCTCTATAAGGAGACGCGCTCTATAAGGAGACGCGCTCTTCTCACGCCTCCGCGCATTGCCGTTGCTCCCCTCGTGCTCTGCTGACGCTCTTCTCGCGCCTTTGTCACCTTGCCGCCATGCCGCCGCGCCGTCGGGGATCGTCATGCTTTCGCGGCGTCCGGGAACGTCCAATGCCTTCTTCATGGAGATACGGTCTGGAGTTTTAGCATGTCTATGTATTTTATCTATGAATGTTTTTATTTTATATATCGTTGAACTATGCAAAATTTGAATCCTACTATCCATGTTTGATGCGTGTGTTAGTTTAACGCGTCTACTAGAGGGCACGTGCGTGCATAATTTTTTCGCGGCCGCTGAAGCCAACGCTCTCCGACGCGCTAAAAAACGCTACGTATGCGAGCTAAAAATATTTTTGCGCGCAGCTTGTTACACATCTGTTGAAGATGCTCTCAGTCATCATAGGTTTACTTACCGCTGCCCGTTCGCCGCTCCTCCCAGCAGCCAGAAGAAAGAGGACTCCACGAGTTGTTTCCTTGCGACGTCAGCAAACGGAACCTACTATATCAGGCCGGAAGCCACGGGAGCGCGCACCCCGCCGCCCTAGTGGGCCGTCCATGTGCAGGGTGGGGAGCCCCTTTGGTTTCTTCATTTTTGCTTTTTTTTCTGTTTTCAGGTTTTTTATCTGTAAAAATAATTTGGGACTTTAGAAAAGCTGTAAATTGTTGAATTGTTCGTGATTTGAAATTTTTCAGAGAAATAAAAACTTCTCACGGATTCAAAACAATATTCGTGATTTGAAGAAAAATCTTCACAATATTCAAAAACTATTTGAGAATTTCCAAAAGTGTCCCCAGATTTAAAAAAATGTTCTGCTTCAAGAAGCATTAATGAACTCAAATAATGTTTGTCAAAAACAAAAAAATGTTCCTAAACTTTCAAAATTGTTCCCAAATTTCAATAAATGTTCACGTGTTCCAAAAATGTACATAATTTCATGAAAGGTTCGTGAATTTAAAAAATCTTCATGATATAAAAAAATGGTCACAAATCTTCAAAAAATGTTAGTGAATTTAAAAAAACGTTCGTGGTTTCAAAAATATGTTCATGATATTAAAAAATGTTCATAAATTAAAAATGTTCCAAAAGCTTTCTAGGCCGGTTTTGGGAAGTTCCTGTTTCAGATTTTTATGTGTTTTTTTTACTTGTTAAGAAAATACGACTGAGACTTAACTAAGTGTCCGTTCGGTTCCCCTTCGTTCCTTGGCTCCACTACCGGAGTGGACGGAGCTGTGGTACAAAATGTTGGAGAGACCAGACAGATGCTCCGCAGATCCTTGAATTTTAAGTAGCCGGTGGATTGCCCAACACGGTCTAAGTCCTAATCAAATGACATAGCGTATAATAAGAAACCTTCAAAAGATTGCACTAATCTTCATGCAATATCTCGTTCTGTAATACTGATTTTGTTACCACATATGCAAATTTGCCTTGTGGTGCTTTATATTATTATATACTTTCTAGTATAAGTTACTCCTACAATGCCCAGCCTAAAACAGTATCAACATTGCCATACTTCTCGTTGGCAGATTACTAATCACAAGGGATTCACATGAAGCGCAGACTACTGATTCCATGGAAAGGAACCGGACACACACGCCGCAGGGACGCCGAGCCTACTGCATCCTGCGCCGAGAGAAGCTTTTGCGCAACGGCGTTCATGCTCGGCCTCCTGCTGGGATCATCCTCCACGCACGAGACCGCCACCTCCAGCATCGCCGCCGCCTGCAAGCGGTCGAAGTCACCGAGCAACCGCGCATCCACGAACTCCTCCAGTGCCGGCGCCGACCGGTCACCTTGACATTCCAGTACCTGGTCATGGAACCGCGCTACGATCTCCTGTAGATCCACGCGTGTCTCCTCCTCGTCTCCGGGCGCGACGCCGTCCACCGCCGCCCACTCGCTGACCCTCTGCCCACGGAGCAGCTCGAGGAGCACGACGCCAAAGCTGTACACGTCGGCCTTCCCGGTGATCGGGAGGCTCAGCGCCCACTCCGGCGCGACGTACCCCCTCGTTCCCTGAACACGGGACGGCGCCTTGCCGCACGCGTCCACTTCCCCCCGGCTCAGCAACTTCACCAGGCCGAAGCCGGTGATCTTGGGCTCCAGGTCGGCGTCCAGCAGAACGTTCTCCGGCTTCAAGTCGCAGTGCAGGATCCACTCAAGGCACTCGTGGTGCAGGTAGGCCAGCCCCTTGGCCACGCCGACAGCGATCTTGTACCTCGATGGCCACCCCAGCGCGGGCTCGCCGCCGAAGAGGGCCTTGGCGAGCGAGCCGTTCTCGACATACTCGGAGACGAGGAGCCTGTGCGAGCGCTCGGAGCAGAAGCCCCATATCCGGACCAGGTTCATGTGGTTGATCCGCCCGACGACGCTCATCTCTGACCGGAACACCTCCTCTGCTTGTGGCGTCGTCGCCTCCACCAGCCGCGTCACGGCCACCTCCCGGCCGTCGTCCAGGACGCCCTTGTACACCGTCCCCGACGCGCCCGTCCCGAGCTCCTCACCGAAATTGCAGGTAGCGCTAGACAGTTCGTCGTACGCGAACTTCCTGAAGTGGCTCATCGCCAAGGTGTAGCCATCGTCGTGGACACGTTGGACCGTGGCCGGGTCCGCCCGGAAGACGAACAGGTACCCGGCGATGATGACGACGGCTTCCACGACGAACAGTCCCCCCAGGAAGCTGTACAGGTAGACGAACTTTATCTTGCTGCCGCTGAGGTTCTTCAGGTGGCGGGAGGGCGAATAGCCGACGCTGGCGTTTCGTTCTTGCGTGCCGCTGCAGTCATGGCCGTCGAAGTGCAAGCGCAACACGGACGACAGGTTGAGCTTCTTCTCGACGTGTGTAGGCACCTTGAAGTACATGAACTGAATGGGGTCCGAGCTCCGACCGTTCCACAGGGAGACCTTCGTGTAGCAGAAGCCGCCTCCACCCTTCTTGTAGGCGAAGGCCTCGCATCTGCAGTCGTCGATGCACAGCTGCCGGCACTCGTCGATGGTGGCCTTCTGGCGGAATTTCTTGTCGAACCCCCAGTAGTCCACGTTCGCCAGCTCGGCGAAGAACACGTCCTCGCCGCACTGGATGTCGAACAGGCGCCGGCAGCCTTTGCTCCAGTCGCCGGGGTCGCTGGGCTCGAACCCCTCGGGGCAAGCGCACGCCGGCCCGGCCAGCCCGTACGCGCACACGCCGTAGCGACCGCAGATCCCGTGCACGCTGCACTGCCGCGCGAGCGCTGCCCACGTGACGCGCCAGACCCCGCCGCCAGCGACGTCGAGGCTGTACGCCCGGAGGTTCCCGTCGTAGTCCAGCGTCAGCCGCCGCATGACGTGCCCGGCGGCACCCATGTCGGAGGCGGCGAACCGCAGATTGTCGCTCGCGGAGAAGCGGCCGCGGTCGTCGAGGCCGCCGAGCCGGCTGCTGTTGAAGGCCGTCCGCTTGTTTTCCACCCATGTCTTGAAGGGGTCCGGCCAGTAGTTCATGTTGATCTCCGGGCCGTCGTAGACGAGGTTGAGGATGTTGAAGTTGTCGAAGTAGAAGCTGAAATAACCGGAGGAGGTGGAGCCCCTCGCCTTCGCCGACACGAGGCGTGCGCGGCGCGTGATGAGCTGCCCGGGGAGGAGCGTGTCGGTGGGCCAGTCGAAGCTCTGCCACAGGGTGCGGCCGGTGGCGTCGGAGACGACGAGGTTGCCGGTGTCGAGCAGCTGCGCGCGGTCGGCGCCGGTGTCGCTTGTGTTGGTGCTCCACGCGGCCAGCCCGTCGAAGTCCCGCAGTACGAGGGTCCCGTCCACGAGCAGCTCGGCGCGGGAGCCCATGCCGTTCACGGTGGCGTCGCGGTTGGCGGCCCACGCGAGGGTGGGCGGGTCGGCCGAGGCGGTGAACCAGACGGCGAACACGTAAGCGTTGGTGGCAACGCGGTGGAAGCCGCACGCGAAGTCGCCGCTCGGGGACACCAGGGCGTCGTCCCCCACGGCGATGGAGCCGCGGCGCCACAGGATGCTCGTCCGGCGCTGATCATTCCTTGCCGCGTGAGCAACATGAGGCAAGGTCGCCGCGGTGGTGATCACTAGGAGGATCGCGAGCGCTCTCATCATGATACTACCAGCTCGCGCGTCGTGGCGTTTGTTTTTCCCGTGAACGTCTCAGTATACGTGCACGAGAGCTAAGCTCGCCGACTTTTTATGCTGGTCGACGCCATTGACGTCATGTGTTTTGGCGCCGTAGCAGCCATGGACACAGTTGCTTTCCGTTAGACCAGCCTCAAGTACATGGACTTTGTGTGCATTACTAATTCCATCTTAACATTATTGTATATACGTAGGAGTGCATTAGCAGCCAGCCAGCCAAACCTGCGTGGGTTTGTGCTTGACCAAGCAGCCATTCGTGTTGACTCGGTGGAAGTCAAACTAGTCGCCAAAAAGCCTAACACACAAGCAACATGACCATGTCAATGAACCTAGACTTCCTTAATTCTTATACTTGGCATGTACTACAATGGTATACCATGTCCCAGTCTAGTGTAGGATGATTGTTAACATGAAAGAGGAAGAAATAATAAAAGAATTTTGCATTTTCTTTGACTAAGAGATAGTCTCTTCAATTATATATTTACTATATCCACACTAGTAGAAAACAGGGCTTTCGTCACAGTTCGATTTATACATTAGTCCCGGTTGAATTACGAATCGAGACTAATGTGAGCATTAGTCCCGGTTCGAGCGGCTAGGGCGCCGGTCGGGCATTAGTCCCGGTTCAGATGGGACCTTTAGTCTCGGTTGGAGACACCAACCGGGACTAAAGGGGCCGATACCCTTTAGTCTCGGTTGGAGACACGAACCGGGAGTAAGGGGTTGGGGCTTTAGTCCCGGTTGGTGTCTCCAACCGGGACTAAAGGCTAGACCTTTAGTCCTTGATGGAGATACAAACCGGTACTAAAGGGTTTTGAAAGTCTTTTTTGTTTTTTCTATTTGTTTTCTGTTTTTAGTTTATGTTTTAAATTGCTTATATCTTTTAGGGTATTTGATATTTTTGAGTGATTCTTGTTGCATTAGATTCAAATTTTTGTCTAGTTTGTGTTTGTGCAATTAGTTTTCGAATTTGAATGATTTAAATTTGAATTTGTTTAAATTTTCTTCAAACCCTAAATTGTGAATAACTTGAGTTTAAAAATAGTTTTAAATTTAACTCTTTTTGCTCATAGGCACATGTTAGATGATGCATGTTGAACGCACAAAAAGTATGAATTTGAAATAAGTTTTAAAAAATGAAATGCCTTTGTAATAGATGTTTTTTCGTCAAAAACCTTGATACTTCGAAAGGGATTGTCCAGTTTGTACACGAAGTACATCTAAATTTTAATGTAACCCTCTCAACTTTTTAGCACATGCTATGTGGGTGAAATAATGATACCATGCCAAGTTTCAACATTTCGGAGTTCATTTGTAGTGCTTTTCAATTTCAGGGTCATTTAGCTCAAAAAAATTAATAAATGCATGAAAAATAGCGAATGAAGTGGGAAATGGTTGAAAATTGATGATGTGGCTTTGAATGGTGCATGTTGAACGCATAAAAAATCTGGAGTTTAAATAAGTTTAAAAAAATGAAATGCCTTTGTAACAGATGAGTTTTCGTCCAAAACTGTGATACTTCGAAAGGGATTGTATAGTTTGTACACGAAGTGCATCTAGTTTTTACTGTAACCCTCTTAACTTTTTAACACATGCTATGTGGGTGAAATAATGATATCATGCCAAGTTTCAACCTTTTCAGAGTTCATTTGTAGTGCTTTCAATTTCAGGGTCATTTAGCTGGATTTTTTTTAATAAATGCATGAAAAATAGCGAATAAAGTGGGAAAGGGTTGAAAATTGATGATGTGGCTTTGAATGGTGCATGTTGAATGCACAAAAAGACTGGAGTTGAAACAAGATTAAAAAAAGTGTTATGAAAAAGTAAAACGGCTATAACTTTTGCATACGATGTCGGAAAAAAGTGTTATGGATCTTTTTAAAAATAAATGATGTCATATTTGGATTCCTCGCGTTTTTCTGATAATAATGGATATATTATTGTTGAATTTCAATTTATTGATTTAAAGATATTAATTATGCCATATTAAATGAATAAATTGCAAAAAATGAATAAAATAATATTATTACTTATTTTAATTTCATTTTAATTCAATATTATTATTACTTATTTTATTTTGAACTTTTTATTATTTTGGTTGAAAAAAATTAAATCATGTTACATCAAGACCTAAGGGTTAATAGGATTGATAGTTTACTATTGTCAAGAAAACAACAAGTGCTGACTTGGAAACTAGGGGTGATATAACTCAAAAGTTAAGCGTGTTGAGATTGGAGTAGTGAGAGGATGGGTGACCGGCCGGAAAGTTAGACGATTTGGAATGAGGGGTGATTAGAGATTAAATTGTCAAATAATTCCATAGCAGTGAGGATGGGTGATTAGAGATTAATTTTTAAAATAATTCAAAGATTTGAAATCAGAAAAATACAAAATAAAATACAAAATACAAAAAAAAAAATTGAAAAAATAAAATAAAAAATTTATTTTAAAAAATACCTTCACTACGGGTTAGTAATCCAAATGGGACTAAAAGTGGAGGCCTTTAGTCCCGACCCTTTAGTCTCGGTTCCTTTAGTCCCGGTTCTAGAACCGGGAGAACCGGGACTAAAGACCCTTACGAACCGGGACAAAAGGTCCGTTTTCTACTAGTGACATGACATACCCTATCTTTTGGAGGTCTTGAGAGCTAAAGGTTTTGGTCCAAGGTGAAGAGCATGGATTTCCTTTATATCATCGTCGACATCCTCAAGAATCGTCATAATTGGTGTCCTAGATATGCCGACTTGGCATGATCGTGGTCTTCGCCAGGAAGATGCTTTTTCACCATTGCTCTTTATTCTTGCTATATAGATGCAATCAACCCGATTAATGACAAAAGTTGATAACTGGATCTTTTAGCTGCCCTTCCTCCTCACACTGTGGCACAAAGCCTTCCAATATACACCGACGATTGTTGATGTTCAGGTGGTCGTCTTCTTCTCTTGGAGATTTTCATAGGTGTCTTGGGCCTGAGTTGCAGTCTACTCAAGAGCTCCCTCTCACCCGTCAATTATGATGCCTTCCACACTGCCATATAATGTAATCTCATCGGGTGCAAGTTTGCACATATGCCAATAGCCTACCTTAGCTTACCGTTAAACCACAAGCAGGCAAGTAAATAAGATTTTCAAAGCCTTTTGGACATTCTTAGAACGACACTTGCTTCTTAGGGGTCTACTATGTTTATCCAGAGCGGTCTATTGATGCTTATTCAGTCTGTTTCTCACCTCCATTGCCATTCTCCTTTACTTTCTCTTGACCTCCCCCCCCCCCCAAGGTTCTAAAGCCAACCGACAAGATTCGTCCAACATTCCTTTCGAAAGGCGTTGAAGAAGCGGTTGGAGAACATTGCCTTGTCAAGTGGGAGATTGTATGCAACCTTAGAGATGTTGGTGGCCTGGCATTACTAGCCTAACCTCTATGGACTCGGCGATGATTCTACAATGAGCTTAGGTCGCTAGCATTGATGTTGACAAGCCATGGAGGCACTTGGGGTTATCTCTTGGTAGGGATGACTTACAGAAATTTAACATTGCGTACGGGGTGACTTTGTGTAGTGGTGAGAGCATCATTTTTGGTATGATGCATGGCTGGATGGAACTCTTCTTGCCTCTATTGTGCCGGATATTGTTGTAGGTGTTCCAGATAATATTACATCTAAAAGTATGGTAGCTTAGGCTCTGGAAGGAGGTCGACGGCTAAAAGACTTTAAGGCCCCACTCTCATTCGACAAGTTTATTCAGTTGCTTAACTAATGGGTGCCATACAAGAGGTTCAGCTTGATTGTGACTGGGTTGACATATGTAAATGTTAACATGAGCCATCGGGTCACTTTTTTCAAAATCAGCTTACATGATAAACTTTGGGGGGTTTCCTCAATACACCTAGGCTGCTGCAATTTGGAAATCGTGTGTGACTCTTAGATGAATTTTTTCATTTGGTTGGCTACCTGCAGGAGGATTTTGGCAAAGGATCGCCGTGCTAAGCGTGGTCTTCCGCATAATGTTTCTTGCTAGTTGTGCGGTCGTGAACATCATTTGGTCTAGAATTGTTAGATGGTTCGGCCTCTCGGCGGTGGGTCCTGCAATTGACACCGCCTTCGCTGAATGGTGATCTTCGGCTGGGGATGGTGTTCCTACACATGACAAGAAGGAACTCAACAGTGCTATCATGTTGGTCGCTTGGTCTATTTGGAAGGAACACAATAGGATATTTTCAAGGACAAAGTTGTTCCTCTAGACATACTCGAGCTCATCAAGGGTAGTGCGTGTGAATGGTTTATGGTTGGGGCTAAGTGTTTTCCAATCTTTGTTTTGAGTAGCTTTGGCTTAATGCCCTTGGATTCATCCTTGTTTCATTTTGGTCGTTTTGGTGGGTATTGTATAAGACTTTGTTTTATGTTTTCTTCTTTCTATTGTATTGATCACATGCAGATCTTCTACATGGTTCAAACAAAATATTCTATAGTTTCAATAAATATTCTCTAATATACCATACGTCATCCAGATTAAAGAGACTTCTATGCCACATGTTTTTAATCTGTTTTAATTAGCAGACATTTTTGAATTCACGTGGACATTAACTATAACATATGGCACCAAGAACTAAGAGATAAATTGTGGTACACAATATTTTATTATCTTCTCTAGATAAATTTGAGTACATAAACAAAAGCCTCATTGACTTGGTCAATTTTGAGGAGAAATATCTGAGACTACCTATGCCGGACGGGCGTATGAACAGAGGTTTATTTCAGAACTTGCAATCACGACTTCTGAAAAGGATTATCGCTTGGGGTGATACTCTTTCACTGGCTGGCAAGGAAACCATGATCAAAGTTGTGGTGCATGCCATCCCTACTTATATTATGAGTGTGTTCAAGCTGCCAATGTCAGTTTGTGATGATTTGAACATGATGTTAAGGAACTTTTGGTGGGGTTCGGCGGAAGGCAAAAGGAAAACTCACTGGATGGCGTGGCCGCAAATCTAGGCTCATAAAATGAAGGGTGGGCTTGGGTTCAGAGACTTCCGTCTCTCTAACCAAGCACTTCTTGTGAGGCAGGCGTGGAGACTTTTAATTAAACTCAACAGTCTATGTGCGCAGGTACTGAAAGCCCGTTACTATCCGGAAGGGCGTTTCAAGGACACGGTATTCTCGAGGAATGCTTCTCCTACATGACAGGCCATCCAGTATGGCCTCGAGCTCTTGAAAAAGGGCTTGGTGTGGCGCGTTGGCAACGGGGAAAGCATTCGTATCTGGAGGGATCATTGGTTGCCCACGAAGCCGACAGGGCAGCCTATCACACAACAGGGCACCTGCAGATTACGGCGGGTGGCGGATCTATTGGATGAGTCCGGCACATGGCGTGAGGACATTCTACGACGGTATTTTCTTCCTATGGATGTGAGCACCATCTTGAGCATCCACACTTCGTCGCATATCACCGAGGACACCATAGCTGGAACGGTATCTTCACCGTCCGCTCCGCCTATCGCCTTGTCATGGATGAGCGCGAACGTCAATCGGAGATAGCCACGAGCAGGGCACCGGATGGTCGTCGCGCCATCTGGAAGATCATATGGGGGTGTCCTGCTCCGTCAAAGGTACGCGTTTTCGCATGGAGGCTGGTTTCTAACTCACTTGCTTCTTGGGCTAATAAATGCTCCCGTCATCTTGAGCTTACTGATATGTGCCCCCTTTGTGGTGTTGAACGAGACGATGGTTTTCACGTGATGTGTAGGTGTCCCCTCGCGATGAACCTATGGCGTGCCATGGCGCTAGACTGGCCCATGCAAAAGGTGGAGGATATCACTAACACTGGACCAAAATGGTTATTCTCGTTGTTGGAGCCCCTATCGGAAACCATGTGGCATGGTGGTTCTTATGACCATGTGGCGAGCGTGGTATGTGCCGAACGAAGTTACTCATGGGAAAGATCCACCACCGACTGAAGCATCTCGTAGATTCCTCCATGGGTATATTAATTTTCTGTTGTATGTACACCAATGGCCACAAGGGGACGTGAAGAAGGGTAAGATGGTTGTGCAATTAGAGGCCTCAAGAAGTCCTCAAGTAACACCATGCAAGATGGATCAGCGTTGGGTGTTGCCTCCTTCTGGTTGGACGAAACTAAATGTTGATGGAAGCCATGTTCCCGCTACCGGAGCTGCGGGAGAAGGTATGGTGCTACGTGCTGACCGAGATGAAATTATATTCACAACTTGTAGAGAGATTCACACATGCGATAATAGCCTACATGGTGAGCTTGCTGCTAGCAAGGAGGGACTTGAGCTCACATTGCACCGCACTATGCTGCCCATTGCAGTCGAGACGGACAGCGCCGAAGCCGTCAAGATGATAAATGCCATGTCAGTGGACATGTCGAAATTTCATGTGCTTGTTGAGGAGATTAAGAGGATGGTCGCTCACGATCCTAGGGAAATTTCTATTACTGCTATTAGTCGTTTGCAAAATAAAGTTAGTCATGAACTTGCTGCATATGGTCGAAGTACTCCTCGTACTGCAGTTTGGTTGGACTCTGGTTTGAGCAACATTGTTGTAATGGCACTGGCTGATTTGCCTCCTTAATTTAATAGAATCTCTCTTTTCCCGCACAAAAAAAAAGCCTCATTGAAATGTAGGCTTTCGTCTCAACGTCCGTAACCGAACATCATCTTGCCAGCATCCACCTTTTGTTTATTCAACGCCACACACCCCGCTAACGAGCAACACCTAGCATTGTAATTATAACGACAGTCATGGTGATCACGGAATTATGACTAGTCCCCCACTCAGATGTATTTTGATCAAATCTCAATAATCATCTACTCCCTCTGTAAACTAATAGTCTAATATAAGAGTGTTTAGATCACTATTTTAGTGATCTAAATGCTTTTATATTAGTTTACGAAGGGAGTAATTAATTACTATGTGTTAGGTCCGACATAACATAGTACATCCTGCAAAGAGATCAAACATTTAACACCGTTCTATTACAATGACATCCATCATGAAGCAGATAATACAAATAGAAGCACATATGGTTGCATTCCAGGGTTGTATGACCTCCTTTTCAAAAGATTTTTTTGGATGCATTCACATCAGAAGGGAATTCTTATTTACAAATCAGTTCTGATATAAATTTATAGATAATATAAAATGTTCCAAACATTTTATACAAAATAATATCTATAGCCCTCTAATAGATTTGGAAGTACATTAATACAATTTTAACATCACTAAAACAATTCATGTAGGTTGCATCATTAACTACAATTTAAAATAAGGATACTAATCCATTCAACTTTGTACCTAGCATAAGGGTAGTGGGAACATAATAATCTTCACAATTTATTTATTTTACAACTTTCTGTGTTTAATAAATGTTATAGTGCTAGCTCGGGTGCATGTGCATGACTTACTTTTTCTTGAAGGATGCTAAGCTCTATCCTAGCATGGCTTACTGCTTGATGGTTAGTTTCCTCGATTCATTTAGAAGAATGTGGAATATTAACAAATAGACATTGATTGTCTATAAACCAATACCCTTAGAAAAAGCGATAGACGTAAGCGAGGCGGTTGGCCTTCGCCTATTGCCTAGGCGATGCTTAAGTGCCTTAAACGCAGCCTAGGCGGTAATATAGTTTCCATTATTATTGTGTACATGTGGTTGTTACATGTGTATTATCATAATTTAGGCCATATATATAAGTTAATTATCAGCTTCTGCCATTGGAATATGACTCCTTTGACATATTAGTGCAATATGATATGATTTTGTTTCTTGGGTAAACAATTTCTTGTTTGCCCTGCCTAGACTTTCGCATATGTCCTAGGCGAGGCGTTTTCCCATCACCTAACATCTAGGCATGCCTAAGCAACTCATGGCACTGCCTTTTCCAACAGAGCCCTTAGACAATTAACATGATGCTGTTTGAAGTCCAGGCAAAAAGTAGTAAGAATGTTCCTCAAAAAGGGTAAGAAAATGGTCCTAGAAAAGGTAATAATTTTGTTCTACTTCTACACCAGGATAAACATATCCAATGCATGGAAGTGCAAGTTTGTCCGGTGAAGTTTAGGCGTACAAATGATTTTAATTCGAATGAATATAGTCCATGATACTTTTTATCCGGATGGGTACGTGTACTTTAATAGCTTGCCAGTAATGTTTCCAACCACCTTCTTTCGAAGAAAAATAAATATCCAACTGCATTGCATATATACATGAGAAAATTTTAGAAAAAAATACTCGCACTTAGTGTATCCGAGAATAAAAAACGTGAAACATGTTGTGATTTGAACAAAACTAAATATATGAGACTTGTCACAACACTTGGTTTGAACGTCAACCTTGGAAATGTGAAAATTAAATGATTTATTACTTGTTTGAAAGGTACTTTTATGTACTGAGTAGCTATAGCTAGGACACAAAAAGACCACACTGCCCTTCGCAAAAAGAATCAGGTCTCATACTTCGGGGTATGAAAGTGGTTTTTCCATACGTACCTCAGTCCCCTGGTAGGTGCACCCACGCTACCCATGATAGAAAATATAGCAAAACAAATTAAAAAAAATTGTAACTCAATAGCTTAGATTATGATCAAATGTTTTAGGTGCTTGCAAAATTCGGTGGCCAAATAACATCCGAGGAGCTCTGTACAAAAATCATTGTGCTCAAATGTATGTGCGTTGTTTGAGCAGAATTTGTATTTCGTTTCTGTGAAGATCATTTGATGTTATTTGGTCAGCAAACTTTGCAAGGTTCCTGAGACATTTGTTCATAATCAATGCCTCAAAGTTTCAGATTTATTTTTTATCCTTTATATTTGTTATGATTTTACTATTCATCATTCGGTGCACTGAACTTGGATGCATAGCCTCTCTTGGGTATATAGCAAAGGCTTTGCTCGGGACATTTTCAGACTTCAGACCGGTTAAACTATATGCTACTCCCTCTGTTTCTAAATTTAAGTCTTTTAAGAGATTTCACTACCGACTACATACAAACAATGAATCTACACTCTAAAGTATATATGTCCATATACATCATATATAGTCCGTAGTAGAATCTTTTAAAAGACTTATATTTAGAAATGAAGGAAGTAATTCATATCCAAAAACAGGGCCTCAAAGGCAGAGGGTCCATTAATTATTTTCACTTGGTGCATACAGTTTGCCGAGAAATAATTAAAATGCTAGACTTGGATGGAGTAGACGATGCTCACCTGCCATGGAGATGTGGTTGGGCGGAGGAAGCAAGCAAGGGAGAGATATTGGCACGGCTCAATCAGATACTGGTCTTACGACGATTGTAAAACCTAGCATCGGATTGAACCTCACCAATATCGCTCCATCCGATTGCATATATGATCAACCATGCAATTTATGTACACCATGCATGCTGCTCGATCGATCTTAATTTCGACATCATGCAAGCAGCAGACTGGGTGCCTCCGCTCCCCGGCCTCTCATCAGCCTGCACTCCAAGATGAGAGAACACAATAAAAATGGCAGATATACATACATATGATAAATGCATGATCGTTCTAGATGAGATCCAGATCCATATATACAAGAAATATATTACAAGATCAGGAGGAGGAACCGAAGCAAGTCTTGGCTACAAACCTTTTTGCTGTCGTTCTTGCGCGCTAGGGTTAACCAGAAGCACTCTGGATCTTCCTTCCAAATAGCACGCATCCATGCATGTGTAGCTAGGCACTGCTTGTATGCGGCATACGCTAGCCTATATACCCAGCCATTGGCAGCCTGGTCTGCAGTAAGGCATGCAAGATCTAGCCTGCAGAGAGAAGGGCGAGGAGCGCAGGGAGCTGTAGGGGCGATGATAGGATGTGGGGGGAGGGGCCGGACATGAAATAGGAGGAGAGGCATGCGCCGGAGTCTTAAGCAGCTAGCTCGAGCTCGACCGATCTCCACGAGACGAGGGAGAGAGAGAGAGGGGTAGTGAGCAGAATGATGAAGCACAGCAGACCAAAAGATATTCGCCCCCTTTCGTTCCACGCACAGACGGTCGGCATGCGGCAGCTAGCTAGTGGGGTAGGTCGAGCGTTTCGCGGGCGGAAGGCGGCCATTATTCCACGCGGTTCGGTTAGGAATTAGTAGCATCCAGAGAGGCGGAGCACCTCCGTTTCTACTTGGACTAGCGCGGACAGCCGAGGATTCTCTCCTTGGAGACGATCGGGCAGGAAGGAGGAGGAGGAGGAAGACGACGGCGACCTACCGCCAGTGGAGTGGCTTGGCTTGGCTAGGGCAGCATCGGGGGCAGGAGTGCAGGATGTGTGTGCCTAGAAAGGGGGCCTCGGCGGGGGTTCCGTACGAACGGGGCCAGTTTCTTAATCGGGAGCGACTTGCACGTAAATCCGTCTGCAGATTAACTACTACTCCAAGCTTGTTAGGAGGACAGGGGCATGCATCCATGGATGCATGCAATGAGAGCGGCTGCAACAAAGCGGGGACAGCGGCGCCAAAGCGGCCCTGCCGTGGCGCCGCGCCGGGGGACACGGCTCGCATAGGGAGGGGTTGCGCCTCTCATCTCATCTCCCTCTACTCTCTACTCTCTACGAGTAGCTGTTGAGATCGATCTCGCCGTGGCTTCTTTTCATAATTGTTGTTTGCTTTTCGTTTGGCTTCTCCCCCTTTTCGCATCTCTCTAAAGGTCATTATCGACGTCATAATAGAACCTACTTCTGTCTACTATCTCCCTACTCACTCCTTTTGAATTAAAAATACCGCTTACCATGTTAAGTTTTGCAGGCACAAGCTTTTGACCAACTATTACGCTATTTATATATACTTTATATGACTAAAATTGATTTTGAATTGTATTCATATTCGAAAATGTGTATTTGTGAATATGATTTGTGCATCACCAAAGCTGCATACCAATAATGTAATAGAAAATGAAGGTAGCATCGCTCACTTATGTAACAAATTAATAACACCTCCGAATATAAATGTTTGTCGTCCTAGACATTGACACAGTTTCTAAGATCAGTGAGAACTTACAAGTGATATCAATTTTGTGATGTACTCCATCAACTTGTATACAATGAGTTCCAAGAAAAGGTGTAATCAATCTTTGATTATGAATAGAGAAAAATATATTTATGTTTACCCTCGGTGCAAAAATACCTAATAAAACACATGAAGAAAATATAGATATCAAAAATACATTTTGAACACCATATCAATGCCAAAATATCATATATTTGTGAGAAGGGAGAGTACATGGTAGGTCCACTCGTATCCCTAGGTCAACATTTTAACCAATGTAACACAAGTTATATATCACAAAAGGTATACAATAAGAAACTTAAAATGTTCTATTTTACAATGGTATAACTTTTTAATATAAAAGTTGCATTGTATTGGTTGAATTGCCGATTAAGGATACATGTGGGACTTCTGAACTGAAAAGGGCGGAGTAGTTACAAAAATGAGCTACATTCATTGAGACTTAGGGAGTGCTAAATTGTAGGTAAATGCAGTTTGCTTGACGAAACAAGTAGATATATATTGATAATGGACAGTTATTGAGAAGCTATTGTACATATGATGTAAATTCTTAGCGAATGGCAATCATTGGTCAATGCAAAATATTGAGGGCAAGGGTTCCTTATGCTCCCGTGCCTTTTGCAAAGTGAAAATTCCCTCGACTTACATCAACGAAAATAACACAACATTGGGCCACCAACAACTTACGATTTAGAGGTTTGGAATCTTGTAGCTGGTTGACAAACATGCTACAATTACGAAGGAGGGTAGCAACGACGAACGTTGAGACGTGTCTACCGGACAATGCAGAGACAAGAAAGAATGCGGGGTAGCAACAATGTGAGAGGAGGTGCGACAAAGGAATCTAGGGGGGTAGAGGCGGTTGCTGATTTGAGAGAGTCGAGACAATAAAGCATGGGGTGGCACGTGAGAAGGGGCTTATGGTAGTGCAACTTAGTTGGCCATGGGTGAGAGTCAAGAAGGAGAGGAGAGTGGGACCTTGGACATCCATTGGATCAAAATCATGTGGTCTACTAGATCTCGACTGCGTTTTAGAGCTAGCTATATACCTATGCATTGCTTTGAATATAACAAATCAGAGTATTCATGTTGTCACATATGAATTATTTAGACTATAATAACTAGTAGTATTGCCTATATGAGGCAGTTGCTATTAATTAAGCATCATTTTTTGGTGGCATAGGTGACAACCATATCATCCAGCTCAAATTCTTTGTGATAGATATAATGGCGCGCATACGAACCAGTCCTTCAGTCCCTAATTTACTCGCATTTTTGACATAAAATTGGCGTCGCTAAGCTACAGCCTACACACGACATGATCAAAATTCATTACGATTTTTGTAGCGTTGAAAAATCATTTAAGAAAACCGGGCCGGCATATACTCCACTCCATGCGCGTCTACTTGGAAAGCAGTACCAGTAGGCAGTTCACGGGCCCACAGGGAAGCAAAGCTGGGTCCAGGGGACAAGCTGGAAAAGGAGCGGAGGAAAGGAAGTGGTTCGTGGAGGTGGACTAGTTGAGGTGATGATAGGATCGGCTCGGGGCTTCAGGTGGCGTGCCAGCGCCTCACTAATCAGATTCCCACGCGCTAACCCCATGCATGCATGCATGCCCCATCATCCTCGCCCCCGCTTTCTAACCCTCTCGCCCGCGGTCGTTCCAACTCATTTTTTGACAGCGCGCGGGCCTCGCTTTTTACGGACCAGGCAGGCGCGCATACGGTGAAAAGGCCATACACGCATCATGTTTTCGTTCTGGCTGGCGACGGAGGTCGGTAGAAAGGCGGCATGCTCAGGGGTATAGGGGTTGTGGGAGGGGTTGACGTGGAGGGCAGACAGATCAGGTGGCGACATCCACGCATGTTTTGCTCCGGCCCAACATCCTCGCGCGCGCGTCGAAGCCGCTTCCACGATCTCTCTCCGCTCCTCCTTTTTTTTTTACCGGTGTATGTATAACCGATGGACGAGACGCGCATGTGCGGAGGGGTGCTGATTATTGTACGTACGTGGCATGGAACCGGGGAAGCTTTTTTCTGCTTTCCCGGCGCACGAATACGCGGGGTCACTGCGCCGGCCGTGGCATGCTTGCAGTTGCAGAACTCCCGGCCATGGATAGTTTAATTCATCATGCTCGGCCGTCACGCCGTTGGGGCTGGCTGCATGCGACGTGACGTGCGTGCGCCGTCGACGGTCAGCGCCTGCCATGCGCTCTCGCGCGCGCGTGCAGCCCCAGACGTTAACGGGAAGCGGCAGTACGGCGGCATGATGGACGAGAAAGTTTGCGGCCCATACGACGAACTCCTTGCCACATCATCTCAGGCGGCCCCGGATCCAAAAATATATATCTCATGCGGCCCACTAGGCTGCAGTCCGCCTCAAATGGTATAACTCGCCCACTGCGAGGTAAGAGCGCTCGCCTCTGGCGCGAACGATGTGGGCGGCGGCCCAGTAACAGGCGGGCTCAAAACCTTTTCTTGTGATCCAGCTTGTAAGAGGCAGGATAAAAAGCTTTTCTTTTTCATCCTAAAAACAAAATCTAGCGTGCTCTCAACGAAAAAGAAACCTGCAATGAAAACCTTTTCTTTTGATCCCGCCTGTAAGAGACGGGATCTCGCCTGCTACTTTCTTATATTATTATATGAACATGAAAAGTAGAATTAGTCCTATTCTCTCAGTGGGCGTGTCACTGTTCACACTTTTGATACTCGCAACACTTTTGACACCACCCATTTCATTCTGTTTGTCGAATTGTCTTGGTAACAACGTGGTAGAAATGACCAGGTTATATTGTTTCTTCTGCTTTACTATTATTAGCGATCAATCTAGCTTCTGCATGAAGGTAATATGAAGAGCTTTTGGTATATTTGAACTAGCTTGGAAAAGTAAAACCTATGCTAAAGCCTCAGTACTCAAAGGTACATAAGCACATCTGATGATTTTTTTTCTTTGCTAAAGAATGAACACTTGCGTTCATGTATCTATGTCCGGAGGATAGTCAACATCTTTTTATAGTACAAAAGATAAATTTTGTATTGATTTCCGAAGAAAAAGACCACATCTCTACTACTATAGTACAGAAAAATTTAAACTTAAGATCAGCCTTCCGCCCAGTCGTGGCATAGTGTCAGCAACACATATTGGTCGTTGGTTTAACTGATCCAAGGGCTACGGTTTAAGGGATTCGCTCAGCGCGATCACGAGCCAAAACGTGGTAGATATGACTTTCTGGATTCATCGACACACTGTTCCTGCCCACCTTCACCCTCACGTGCTGTTGGAAAAGAAATTCATCAGGATCTTCTTTGGTTGTTCCTTAGAGTTACTTACATGGTAAGAGGGTGGCCGGCAAGAGAGATCTTATTTGCAAGTTGACCAAGCAACCATGTGCATGGCACGCGCCTTCTACTAGTTTTCTTGTAGTCTAGAGCTCTAAATGCTAAGGTATTCACACATTCTTGTATTGTCGTGCTAAGTCTATATGCTTTAATTCTGAAATCATGTGCATAGTTCCTAATAGTCAGGGGTTTGCTCGCATCGGGTTTGGTTAGTTTAGTTAGCAAACTTGGCAAATGTGGCAAAATGCATGTTGTTTTAATTCTGCATTTCTACCCCTATGGATGCTTCTCCTTCAAAATAAATTCTGCATTTAAGCGCTCATGAACATCCTTTAATTGGTTCCCATTTCCAGATTGTTGAGAACTTTGAGGAAGCCTTGGTACAAAGCTGAGGTTTTGGATTCTAGTCGTGGGCTACCATTGAAAGGTAATAATGGGAATGAACGAGGTGTACTTCGGGCACATGATAAGTTAGATTGAACAGCTAGCTCTATGGTCGCATTGTACGGGATGAGGCGTGTGCTTCTGGTGGGAGCAGGTGAAAGCACATTTGCTCCCTTGATGGTTTTGGTAATTAATAACAACATATATGTCATTGAACTAATGTTTCCACTAAGCTTGTTTCAGGAAAAGTTCAATGATGGGCTAGCAAAAGGATTGTGGAATACCCCAAGATGCAATGAAATAGTTTGGCAAAGCTTCAAGCAAAGGACTCTACATTTTACCTTTTGTGAGAAATCACTTTGAGTCCATAGGAAAGCCGATACTATTAAAAGGGGGTAAGGTTTTGTTGGTGAACAAAATGCTCATACATGTACAAGTGATAGTCACCACATACACCCACAAGCTCTTCCACAAAAGTCTGTCCAAAGCCAAATATCCAAAATCGGTGCAACCAACACTTTCCACTCAGTGCCACCGATTCTCAACCTCAGACAGACTCAGCCAAACCCTAGCATTTCGGTGCAACCGATTCCATTTCGGTGCCACCGAGTTTGGGTTACCAACTTCCTGTTATGCAAGTTCAAAAATTCGGACCCACCGAGTTTGTTGAATCGGCGTCACCGAGTTTGGCAATCTGATCGTTGTTTACCTTATCGATGCAACCGAGTTGTGTGTATCTGTCTCACCGAGATTCAAAAGTTGCTACCTTTGAGGCAACTCGGTACCACCGAAATTAACACATCAGTGCCACCGAGTCTGACTTATTAGGTGTAATGGTTGGATTTTTGGAGATGCCTACATATACCCCTACACCACCACTCACTCGCAAGAGAAGCACTCAGAACAGTTCTCCACTCATACCTACTGATTTTCTGAGAGATAGCCACCTATTCATGCGTTGAGATCTTGCCGTTCCATTCCAACCATATGAATCTTGATCTCTAGCCTCCCCAAGTTTCTTTCCACCAAATCAATCTCTTCCACCATTGCCAAATCTGTGAGAGAGTGATTGTGTGTTGAGGAGTCTATCATCTTGAAGCACAAGAGCAAGGATTTCATTGGCATTATCGAGCCTATTACCTTTTAGAGGGTGGTGCCTCCTAGATTGGCTAGGTGTCGTTTGGGAGCCTCCTACTTTGTCTTGTGGAGTGAACCAAGAAGTTTGTAAGGGCAAGGATATCGCCTACTTCGTGAAGATCTACCCCGAGTTAGTCTAGTCCTCCGTCGACGTAGGCCATCATGGTATAGTCAAGGTTGCTTCTTCATGGAACCCTCCGTGGGTAGAGCCCTCCATGCACTCTCATGATCGTTACCCTCTGTGGGTTGAAGACTCCATAAACATGGATGTACAATAGCACCACCTATCGGAACCACGGGAAAAATCATTGTGTCACCAATTGTGTTTGATCTTCCTACCCTTCCTTTACTTACATGCTTGTCTTTACTTTTCGCTGCAATACTCGTAGACATGCATGTTTAGGGTGTACTTGACTTGCTATGAATGCTAAAAATTTCCAACACTTAAAGTTGGTAAAAAGTAGATTTTTAATTGGTCAAGTAGTCTAATCACCCCCCTCTAGCACTACTTTCGATCCTACAAGTGGTATCAGAGCATTGGTCTCCATTGAATTGGTTTCCCAACCTAGGAGAGTATGGCGTCTAGTGAGGGAAATTATCACCGTAGAGGTCCGTACTTTGATGGCACTAATTTTGCTAGTTGGAAGCACAAAATGAAAATGCATTTACTTGGTCATAACCCCACCGTTTGGGCTGTTGTTCGTGTTGGATTGCAAGGTGAATTCTTTGCGGATGGAAGGGAACTAGATCGCAAAGCGACTGCAGATGAATTGAAGATGCTGCAACTCAATGCTCAAGCATGTGACATTCTCTTCAACTGCCTATGCCCCGAAGAATTCGACAAAATCAACCGTCTTGAGAATGTGAAAGAGATTTGGGATACTTTGATTGATATGCATGAAGGTACCAAATCTGTGAGATGTTCTTCAAAGTCAACTTGACAAGTTCAAGACGAAGGATGGTGAAGGAGTCGCTGAGATGTACTCTAGGCTAGCTCTCATCACCAATGAGATTGCCGGCTTAGAAAGCGAAGAAAACAAATTCATCATCAAGAAGATACTTAGAGCTTTGGATGATCGATATGACACCGTATGCACATTGATCCAAATGATTCCCAACTACAAAGATCTCAAGCCAACGGAAGTTATTGGAAGGATTGTTGCTCATGGGATGACACTCAAGGAAAAGGAAGAGATTCACCACAAGTCTAGCGGTGCTTACAAAGACACAAGTGATGCTCCCGCAACTTCAAGCGACAACCTTGTCACAAATGAAGAGATAAGCCTCATGGTCAAGAAATTCAACAAGTTCTACAAGAATATAAGCAAAGATCGAAGCTCCAACTCAAGATATAAAGAGAAGCATTCGTCAAGTCGTGACCTAAACTACTACAATTGTGGGAAGCCCGGACACTACTTCAATGAGTGCACGACTCCTTACAAAAGAAAAGAAGAGTCACCAAGACGATGAAGCTCAAGAGACGAGTCACCTCGAAGAGAGAGAAGGAGTAGAGATGATTGTTATGAAGGAAGACCCTCAAGGAGAAGTAGGGATTCGGAGAAGAAGGACAAGCACACCAAGAGCTACTCGAGAAGAAAACATCAAGCTCATGTTGGTGAATGGGTTTCCGGCTCCGAATCCGACAACCACTCCAAGATAAGCTATCACTCCAACCCTGACTATAGTCAAGATGAAGGTGTTGCTGGACTTGCACTAGTGACAACCGACTCCTAAGACATATTTGATTCACCAAATGAAGGGAGTGGATGTTGCTTCATGGATAAAGGCCCCAAGGTATCACACCCCAAGTATCTTGGTTTCAATAGTGATGAAGATGACTTGTTAATTGAAGATGACTTGCTATTTGACAAATCTAATAATGTTAGTCAAGATGAACTTGCTAGTAACCACTCCAGTCTAGATAAGTCGTGCGATGATGATAAGTTGGAAATAGAATGACTGACTCAAGAACTAAACACTCTTAAGTTAGCTCACGAGTCTACTCTACAAGATCATAGAGATCTTGAAAGGACACATGAGAAGCTCCGCTTCGAGAAGCTCAACTTAGAGGAAGAACATGAGTTCCTTAAAGCTATCAATGATGGTCTTCGAAAGAAGACTTCATCTTATCTAGACAAGCGACTTCTCTTGTCTATGTTCATGCCACAAGTTAAGACTAAGCAAGCTCGTAACAAAGGAAAGAAAGGTTCTTCAACTAGTAGCAATAAAAATGATAAATCCAATGATATTGCTTCTAGTAGTTCTCTTGATCCCACTAACTCTTCTCTTAGCCAAGTTACACTTGAGCAAGAAAATGAACTTTTGAAAGGGATTATAGAGAAAGGTATCTACAAGAGTCTTGAAGGGTGCAAACAATTTGAGGATATTGTACGCAAGCACGGCACAAGAGTCTTGAAGGGTGCAAACAATTTGAGGATATTGTACGCAAGCACGAAGGATACCGGAAGAATCGTGGTGTTGGCTACTTCAACGCAAATGGAGTTGAATGGGAAGAAGGTCAATACCCCAATCCCAAGTTTTTTTCTCAAAAGGAGAAGTATGAAAATACTATCCCCAAGGGAACAAGAGCTCAATATGACCTTCCACCACAATACCCCAAGCTCAAGGGCAAGAACAAGCTTCAAGAGGACATTGACTCATATGAAGATCAATCCCGAGCTTTGGTGAAGTGGCCTCCCAAGGCTACTACAAGCTCAACTTCTACAAGTGCTAATTCAACAACGAGGATCCCCATCAACTTGCTATGGGTCCCCAAGAAGAAGAACTAGAGAAGTTCTTGAGGGGTGACTCCGCCAATGAAATCCACTCATATTCATTATTGGCAAGAACTAGTTGCAATCAACATCAACATCATGCAATAGTTCAAGGAGTCACACATTCCCTCAAAGGTAAGCAATGGACAAGGTAACCAACAAATCAATGGACATCATCATATATGCTTTGCACTCCATGTCCATAGATATCCTCGTATTTGTCTCTTGTGTGTTGGGACTAACCCATGTAGGTGAGAAGTGTAATTAAACAACGAGGATGCTCCCAACTCTCGGTGATCTTCATCAACCTTGAGCATCCACCACTACTTCACCTACATGAGGTCTTCTTCGACAAAACCCAAGGTTAGTTTATCCCTCCTAAGGAGGGATGTCACATCAAGGGGGAGCTTTACTCTAAGACTTGAGTCAAAGCATCTCATAGAATGTGACAACATTAAATTCTTTATGTAAAAGTGGTAACCCCACTTGTGCTTAAACAACGAGTATGGCCTATGATCAAGTATTCTTACTTGGCTCCTAAGTCAATATACTCATATATAGATGACTCCGTCATCGCCAAAGTGCTTGTTAGATGCTAATGTGTTTGTGCATGTTTGCCATGATTTCATTTGACATCTTATTGAGTGAGCATGTTGGTCTGCACTGATTTACTCATTCGAGGATATTCAATTGTTGCTATTTGGCTTTTGATTTTTCATTTGCCAATTGGATATACAAGAATGCCTAGTACCACTCCTCTATCTATCTATGATTTCTCAACTCATGTTCTATTCATGCTGCATCACAAAATTTGAACAAGTACTTTTCGATCTCTCTATGTGAGGAGCACTCGGAGTTCCCTATCGACAAAGGACTGACCATGAAAACCTCCCAAGTGCAACTTGGTGGAACCAACTCAAAATTCCCAGTCTCATCGATTGCCTAGGGTTGATTTGGTTTTTGTATCTCGGTACTACCGATTCCATATTCTCGGTTACACCGAGTTTCCCTGTCAGCTGACAGTTGAGCGGTGACATCGAAAATTTAGAATCGGTATCACCGACAGTGATGGGTATATAAGTTGTGGACCCCGATGCTTTGAAATTCAATCTTCAAACGTCGCGCTCCAAAACCCTAAGCTGCTGCAAAAGGACCCCCTCGTCATCGCCCTTGTCTTCTCGCGCTCCTCTGCCGCTGGGATCTTCGCCGTTGACGGGCATGTTGGGGAACGTCGCATGGGAAACAAAAATTTTCCTACGCACACGCAAACCTATCCATGGTGATGAGCATCTACGAGAGGGAGAGTGGATCTACATACCCTTGTAGATCGCTAAGCGGGAAGCGTTAAGAAACGCGGTTGGTGTAGTCGAACATCTTCGCGATCCAAATCGCCGAGCGTCCCGCGATCTCATCACGATCCGTCCCGCGATCCAATCACGATACGTCCCGTGAACTCATCACGATCCGTCCCGCGATCTCATCACGATCCGTCTCACGATCTTGATCACGATCTGTCCCGCGAACTCATCACGATCCGTTCCACGATCTCATCACGAACCGTCTCGCGATCTCGATCACGGTCCTTCCGATCTAGCGCCGAACGGACGGCACCTCCGCGTTCAGCACACGTGCAGCTTGATGACGATCTCCACCGTCTTGATCCAGCAAGAGGAGGTGGATAGGAGAGAGAGTTCACCGGCAGCGTGACGGCGCTCCGGTGATGGTGGTGGAGCAATTCCGGCAGGGCTTCGCCTAAGCGCTGCGGAAAACCGATCTAGAGGAGAAACTGTGCACCGGTGAAACGGGTAGCACGTGGCCGGAAATTCTGTCCAAAAACCACCCAATCCACTAGTATATATAGGAGGAGAGGAGAGGAGAGGCAGCCAAGGCCTTTGGGTCGGCCGAAATAGGAGGTGGGAAGAAATCCTACTTCACCTCCAATCCTAGTTGGAGTAGGATTGCCTCCTATTGGCTGATTTTCCACTTTTTGCTTTAGGACTTTCTCTCCTGCGCCATGGGCCTTTGTGGCTGTTTTCCCAGCCCAATAAGGGCTGGTTATTATTCTCCCACAGCCCATGGACCTCTTGGGGTCGAAGTACCCCTCCCGGAGGTCCTCCGGTACACTACCGGCACTCCCGGTACAATACCGATACTCCCGGTACACTACCGATGAGCCCGAAACTTTTCCGGAAACCAAACTGGGACTTCCTATATATGAATCTTTACCTCCGGACCATTCCGGAGCTCCTCGTGACGTCCGGGATCTCATCCGGGACTCCGAACAACCTTCGGTCACCACCATACATAACTCTACACTACCGAAACGTCACCGAACCTTAAGTGTGCAGACCCTGCGGGTTCGAGAACTATGTAGACATGACCGAGACACCTCTACGGTCAATAACCAATGGCGGGACCTGGACGTCCACATTGGTTCCTACATATTCTACGAAGATCTTTATCGGTCGAACCTCTATGTCAAGGATTCAGTTAATCCCGTATATCGTTCCCTTTGTTCTTCGGTATGTTACTTGCCCGAGATTCGATCGTCGGTATCTCCATACCTAGTTCAACCTCGTTACCGGCAAGTCTCTTTACTCGTTCCGTAATACAAGATCCCGCAACTAACAATTAGTCACATTGCTTGCAAGGCTTATTGTGATGTTGCATTACCGAGTGGGCCCCGAGATACCTCTCCGTTACACGGAGTAACAAATCCCAGTCTCGATCCATGCCAACTCAACAAACACCATCGGAGATACCTGTAGAGCACCTTTATAGTCACCCAGTTACGTTGCGACGTTTGATACACACAAGGCACTCCTCCGATATCCGTGAGTTGCATGATCTCATGGTCATAGGAACATATACTTGACATGCAGAAAACAGTAGCAATAAACTGAAACGATCATATGCTATGTTTGTAGTTTGGGTCTTATCCATCACATCATTCTCCTAATGATGTGATCCCGTTATCAAATGACATCTCATGTCCATGGCTAGGAAACCTTAACCATCCTTTGATCAACGAGCTAGTCTACTAGAGGCATACTAGGGACATGGTGTTGTCTATGTATCCACACATGTATCTGAGTTTCCGATCAATACAATTATAGCATGGATAATAAACGATTATCACGAACAAGGAAATATGATAATAACTAATCTATTATTGCCTCTAGGGCATATTTCCAACAGTCTCCCACTTGCACTAGAGTCAATAATCTAGTTCACATCACCATGTGATTCGCATTGTTATGAATCTAACACCCAATGAGTTTTGGGGCTCGATCATGCTTTGCATGTGAGAGAGGTCTTATAGTCAACGGGTCTGTGATATTCAGATCCGTGTGTACTTTGCAAATCTCTATGTCAAACCGTAAACACTGCTACCACACTCCACTTGGTACTATTTCCAAATGGCTGCTCCACTATACGTATCCAGATTGCTACTACTAGTCATCCGGATAGGTGTTAAAGCTTGCATCGACGTAACTATTTACGACGAACTCTTTATCACCTCCATAATCAAGAAACATTTCCTTAGTCCTCTGGTTACTAAGGATAATTCCGACCGCTGTCCAGTGATCCACTCCTGGACCACTCTTGTACCCCTTGACAAACTCATGGCAAGGCACACATAGGTGCGGTACACAGCATGGCATAATATAGAGCCTATGGCTAAGGCATAGGGGACGACGTTCGTCCTTTCTCTTTCTTCTGCCGTTGTCGAGCTTTGAGTCTCACTCAACTTCACACCTTACAAATCAGACGAGAACTATTTCTCTGGCTGATCCATTTTGAACTCTTTCAAAATCTTGTGAAGGTATGCACTCATTGAAAGTCTCATCAAGCATCTTGATCTATCTCTATAGATTTTGATGCTCAACAATTAGGTAGCTTTATCCAGGTCTTCCTTTGAAAATCACTTTCCAAATAACCGTTTTATGCTTTCCAGAAACTCTACATTATTTCTGAACAACAATATGTCATCCACATATACTGATCAGAAATTCTATAGTGCTCCCACTCACTTTATTGCAAATACAAGTTTCTCATAAACTTTGTATAAACATCAAAACTTTGATCACCTCATCAAAGCGTATATTCCAACTCCGAGATGCTTGCTTAAGTCCATGGAAGGATCACCGAAGCTTGCACACCTTTTAGCATCCTTAGGCCTGACAAAACCTTCTGGTTGTATCACATACAACCTTTCCTCAAGTAAACCATTAAGGAAACGATGTTTTGACATCCATCTGCCAGATTTCATAATTGAAAACACAGCAACTGCTAACACAATTCCAACAGACTTTTAGCATCGCTACGAGTGAGAAAGTCTCATCGTACTCAACTCCTTGAACTTGTCACAAACATCTTTGCAACAAGTCGAGCTTTACAAATAGTGACATTCACCATCAGTGTCTGTCTTCATTTTAAAGATCCATTTGTACTCAACGACCTGCCGTCCAACGAGCAAGTCTACCAAAGTCTACACTTGGTTTTAATACATGGATCCTATCTCGGATTTCATGGCCTCCAACCATTTGTCGGAATCCGGGCCCATCATCGCTTATCCATAGCTCGTAGGTTCATCGTTGTCCAACAACATGACCTCCAAGACAGAGTTGTCGTACCGCTCAGGAGCAGTACACATCCTTGTCGACCTACGGAGTTTGATAGTAACTTGATCCTGAAGCTTCATGATCATCATCATTAACTTCCTCTTCAACTAACGTAGGCTTCACAGAAACATCTTTCTGCGCTGCGCTACTCTCTGGTTGAACAAAGGTTTAACAACCTCATCAAGTTCTATCTTCCTCCCACTCAATTCTTTTGAGAGAAACTTTTTCTCGAGAAAGGACCCAGTTCTAGCAACAAACACTTTGCACTCGGATCTGAGATAGAAGGCATACCCATCTGTTCTTAGGGTATTCTATGAAGATACATTTGTCCGCTTTGGGTTCTAGCTTATTATGTGAAAACATTTTCCACACAAGCATCGCAGCCCCAAACATTAAGAAATGACAGCTTAGGTTTCTATCAAACCATAATTCACACGGTGTCATCTCAACGGATTTAGATGATGCCCTATTTAAAGTGAATGTAGTTGTCTCTAATGCATAACCCCAAAAATTATAGTAGTAAAATGATAAGAGACATCACAGTATGCACTATATCAATAGAGCATGACTATGATGTTCGGACACACCATCACAGCATGGTGTTCCAGGTGGCGTTAGTTGTGAAACAAATTTCACGTTGTCTTAAGTTGTATGCCAAACTCGTAACTCAGATATTCACCTCCACGATCATATCGCGGTCATTTTTATCTTCTTGTCACGATGATCTTTAAACTTCACTCTGAATTTGCTTGAACCTTTCAAACGATTCAGACTTGTGTTTCATTAAGTAAATATACACTATATCTACTCAAATCATCAGTGAAGGTAAGAAAATAACGATATCCACTGCACGCTACAAGACTCACTAGATTGCATACATCAACATGTATCATTTCCAATGAATCACTTGCCTGCTCCATCCAACGAGGTCCTTTAGTCATCTTGCCCAAGAGGCATGGTTCGCATGTCTCAACCGATTCGAAATCAATGAGTCCAAATATCCATCAGCATGGAGTTTCTACATGCGCTTTATACCAATATGACATTTAGCGGCAGTGCCACAAGTATGTGGTACTATCATTATTAACTTTGTATCTTTTGACATCAATGTTATGAACATGTGTACTACTACGATCAAGATTTCAACAAACCATTCTCACTTGGTGCATGACCATTGAAGGTATTATTCATGTAACCAGAATAACTATTATTCTCTGACTTAAATGAATAATCGTATTGCAACAAACATGATCTAATCATGTTCATGCTCAACGCAAAACACCAAATAACATTTATTTAGGTTCGTTACTAATCCTGAAGGTAGAGAGAGCGTGCGATGTTGATCACATCAACCTTGGAAACATTTCCAACACACATCGTCACCTCACCCTTAGCTAGTTCTCCGTTTATTCCGTAGCTTTTATTTCGAGTTACTAACATTTAGCAACCGAACCGGTATCCAATACCCAGGTGCTACTAGGAGTACTAGCAAGGTACACATCAATAACTCGTATATCAAATATACTTCTGTCGATGTTGCCAGCCTTCTTATCTACCAAGTATCTAGGGTTGTTCCGCTTCAGCGACCTCTCACCTCATAATAGAAGCACTTAGTCTCGGGTTTGAGTTCAACTTTGGGTTGCTTCACTGGAGCAGCAACTGACTTGCTATCCATGAAGTTTCCCTCCTTGATCTTGCCCTTTTCGAAACTAGTGGTTTGATTAACCATCAACACTTGACGCTCCTTCTTGATTTCTACCTTCGCGGTGTCAAACATCGCGAACAGCTCAGGGATCAATACTTCTATCCCTGGTGTATTATAGTTCATCACTTAAGTTCTAGTAGCTTTAGTGACAGTGACTTGGAGAACTATATCAATCACTATCTTATCTGGAAGATCAACTCCCACTTGATTCAAGCGATTGTAGTACCCAGACAATCTGAGTACATGCTCAACGATTGAGCTATTCTCCTTCATCTTACAGGCAAAGAATCTTGTTGGAGATCTCATATCTCGCAACACAGGCACGAGCCTGAGATCACAATCTCTGCCCCTAGAACATCTCATATGTTCCGTGACGTTCAAAACGTTTCGGAGCCTCAATTCTAAGCCGTAATGCATGACGCACAAAACTATCAAGTAGTCATCGAAACGTGCCTGTCAGATGTTCACAACATCTATAGACGACGCTAGAGGGGGTGGCGCACCGAGCGGTGCATTAAGGACATAAGCCTTCTGTGCAGCAATGAGGACAATCCTCAGATCACGGACCCAGTCCGCAATATTGCTACCAACATCTTTCAATTCTATTTCTCTAGGAACATATAAAAATACAAGGGAGCCACAACGCGAGCTAGTAATCTACAACATAATTTGCAAAGACACTTTGACTATGTTCATGATAATGAGTTCAATTAATCATATTATTTAAGAACTCCCACTCAAATTGACATCCCTCCGATCATTCGAGTGATACATGATCCAAATTCACCAACTCAAGTCCGATCATCACGTGAGTTGAGGTGGCTGCAATGGTGAACATCATTATGTTGATCATATCTACTATATGACTCATGTTCGACCTTTCGGTCTCTCGTGTTCCGAGGCCATGTCTGTACATGCTAGGCTCGTCAAGTTTAACCCGAGTGTTCTGCGCGTGCAAATCTGGCTTGCACCCGTTGTATGTGAACGTAGAGTCTATCACACCCGATCATCACGTGGTGTCTCAACACGACGAACTTTCGCAACGGTGCACACTCGGGGAGAACACAGTTCATCTTGAAATTCAAGTGAGGGATCACCTTATAATGCTACCGCCGTACTAAGCAAAACAAGGTGCATAAAAGGATTAACATCTCATGCAATTCATAAGTGACATGATATGGCCATGAACTTGTGTTTAAGATCTCCATCTTCGAAACACCGGCATGATCTCCATCGTCACCGGCACAACACCATGATCTCCATCATCTTGATCTCCATCAATGTGTTGCCATTGGGGTTGTGGCGCCAGCCCTGCTTCTACTTCTATTGCTACTGCTTAGCGATAAAGTAAAGCATTACATAGCGCTTAATGATTGACACGCAGGTCATACAATAATTAAAGACAACCCTATGGCTCCTGCCGGTTGCCGTACTCAACGACATGCAAGTCGTGAAATTCTATACATCACATGATCATCTCATACATCACATATATCTCATCATGTAATTGGCCATATCACATCACAACATACCCTGCAAAAACAAGTTAGACGTCCTCTAATTGTTGTTGCATATTTTACGTGGCTGCTATGGGTATCTAGCAAGAACGATTCTCACCTACGCATAAACCACAACGGTGATACACTAGTTTGCTTTTCAACCTTCTCAAGGACCGCCTTTGTCGAATCCGATCCAACTAAAGTGAGAGAAACTGTCACCCGCAAGCCATCTAGGCAACAAGTTGCGTCGAGGGAACCGGTCTCTCGTAAGCGTACGAGTAATGTTGGTCAGGGCCGCTTCATCTCACAATCCCGCTGAACCAAAATACGACCAAGGGAGGAAGCAATCTAAGCATCAACGCCCACAAACCTTTTGTGTTCTACTCGAGATCTCATCGAACCATCAACCTAGCTCATGATGCCACTGTTGGGGAACGTCGCATGGGAAACAAAAATTTTCCTACGCACACGCAAACCTATCCATGGTGATGAGCATCTACGAGAGGGAGAGTGGATCTACATACCCTTGTAGATCGCTAAGCGGGAAGCGTTAAGAAACGCGGTTGGTGTAGTCGAACATCTTCGCGATCCAAATCGCCGAGCGTCCCGCGATCTCATCACGATCCGTCCCGCGATCCAATCACGATACGTCCCGTGAACTCATCACGATCCGTCCCGCGATCTCATCACGATCCGTCTCACGATCTTGATCACGATCTGTCCCGCGAACTCATCACGATCCGTTCCACGATCTCATCACGAACCGTCTCGCGATCTCGATCACGGTCCTTCCGATCTAGCGCCGAACGGACGGCACCTCCGCGTTCAGCACACGTGCAGCTTGATGACGATCTCCACCGTCTTGATCCAGCAAGAGGAGGTGGATAGGAGAGAGAGTTCACCGGCAGCGTGACGGCGCTCCGGTGATGGTGGTGGAGCAATTCCGGCAGGGCTTCGCCTAAGCGCTGCGGAAAACCGATCTAGAGGAGAAACTGTGCACCGGTGAAACGGGTAGCACGTGGCCGGAAATTCTGTCCAAAAACCACCCAATCCACTAGTATATATAGGAGGAGAGGAGAGGAGAGGCAGCCAAGGCCTTTGGGTCGGCCGAAATAGGAGGTGGGAAGAAATCCTACTTCACCTCCAATCCTAGTTGGAGTAGGATTGCCTCCTATTGGCTGATTTTCCACTTTTTGCTTTAGGACTTTCTCTCCTGCGCCATGGGCCTTTGTGGCTGTTTTCCCAGCCCAATAAGGGCTGGTTATTATTCTCCCACAGCCCATGGACCTCTTGGGGTCGAAGTACCCCTCCCGGAGGTCCTCCGGTACACTACCGGCACTCCCGGTACAATACCGATACTCCCGGTACACTACCGATGAGCCCGAAACTTTTCCGGAAACCAAACTGGGACTTCCTATATATGAATCTTTACCTCCGGACCATTCCGGAGCTCCTCGTGACGTCCGGGATCTCATCCGGGACTCCGAACAACCTTCGGTCACCACCATACATAACTCTACACTACCGAAACGTCACCGAACCTTAAGTGTGCAGACCCTGCGGGTTCGAGAACTATGTAGACATGACCGAGACACCTCTACGGTCAATAACCAATGGCGGGACCTGGACGTCCACATTGGTTCCTACATATTCTACGAAGATCTTTATCGGTCGAACCTCTATGTCAAGGATTCAGTTAATCCCGTATATCGTTCCCTTTGTTCTTCGGTATGTTACTTGCCCGAGATTCGATCGTCGGTATCTCCATACCTAGTTCAACCTCGTTACCGGCAAGTCTCTTTACTCGTTCCGTAATACAAGATCCCGCAACTAACAATTAGTCACATTGCTTGCAAGGCTTATTGTGATGTTGCATTACCGAGTGGGCCCCGAGATACCTCTCCGTTACACGGAGTAACAAATCCCAGTCTCGATCCATGCCAACTCAACAAACACCATCGGAGATACCTGTAGAGCACCTTTATAGTCACCCAGTTACGTTGCGACGTTTGATACACACAAGGCACTCCTCCGATATCCGTGAGTTGCATGATCTCATGGTCATAGGAACATATACTTGACATGCAGAAAACAGTAGCAATAAACTGAAACGATCATATGCTATGTTTGTAGTTTGGGTCTTATCCATCACATCATTCTCCTAATGATGTGATCCCGTTATCAAATGACATCTCATGTCCATGGCTAGGAAACCTTAACCATCCTTTGATCAACGAGCTAGTCTACTAGAGGCATACTAGGGACATGGTGTTGTCTATGTATCCACACATGTATCTGAGTTTCCGATCAATACAATTATAGCATGGATAATAAACGATTATCACGAACAAGGAAATATGATAATAACTAATCTATTATTGCCTCTAGGGCATATTTCCAACAGGGCATCTTCATCGCCATCTTCACCATAGTGGAACCGTCACCAAGCTAGGGTACGGATCCGATCCTTCTTGCGCTCCCCGTCCGAATCTTGCTCAATGAAGTCCAATTTCTCGATAATCCACCGTTTGCACATCTTTCTATCCACATAAAAACTCAATAGATTAGCGAACGATGATTTTTTTAGGTTTTGTCGTCCGCCTCGTGTATCTTGGTAGAACCGATGCTAAATAATCAGTATCACCGATTTGGTTTTTCTGCCACACCGAGAACACCTCGGTGGTACCGAGTGCCAATTTTCGGTGCAACCGAAAATGGTGCCAAGTTCCTAGAAAGCAGGTTGTTAGTCTCGGTGTGACCGAAAACTTTGCCTTGGCTGTACCGAAATACATTTGACATAATGCAACATTTGAGAAATTCTTTTGTTATCTCTGCATTTTGTGACGACTTATCCTATTCCACTCTTCTCAACTCTATTCACAGGGTCAGACATGTCAGGTTCAGAGGATAGCCAGAATCCGTAGGAGCAAAATGTTGATATGAGTTCAGGCACTAGCCCTGAGTCCTGCTCTTTCTCACATCCAGGCACCCCTAGCTCTCATGGGCTTCCTAAAGCTGCTACAAGGACCAGGAAGAGACAGAACTCCGAAGAGGAAGTTTTTGATTTTGTGCCTGAGGAGGTTCTTGTTAAGAAGCAAGAGAAGGCTGCAAAGAAGTCTGCAAATGAGGCCACCTTACCCAGGAGGGTAGTCAACAAGATATATGCACCTCTAGAGACTTTTAGATCACATGAGAGTGCTAGAGCTACCATGTCTGTTGAGATCCCAAAGAAATCTTTGCCTAAGAGGGTAGGTGAGAAGAAGGCCAGGAAGAGAATCATTCATGTTGTTGGCAGACCTACCTCAATGTTTGAGGATCTAGAGGAGGCTGCTGGTGCTGCTGCCGAGGAGGAGGAGGAAGAGCCTGTTGTCAAGGCTCCTCCCAAGAAGAAACAAAAGAAGCTGTTGGCAGATGCTATGCCAAAGCCAAGTCCCTCCAAGAGCACCAAGGCTGCACCTAAGAAGGTTGTTGTAGGCAAGTCCAAGAGGACTACGAGAGATATTCCAGCTGCTGAAAAGAACAAAGGATCAACTTTCAGAGAAGCAGATGATGATGATGCTATGACACCTTTGATGAAGCTTAGATCTCACCTTCCTGAACACAATGCCAGTCATCCAGTTGCTAAGGATATGAAGAAGAGGAAGGATTCTGGTTTAAGGGCATGGAGAGCTATTGATCCATATGCCCAGAGGATAAAAACTATTGTGGACTATAGGTTCTACACCAAGGAACAACAAGATTTCTATGAGACAATCTTGCTTAACAAGAGTCCATCGGTCAGTGATATGAGATACGCTGACTATAAGTATATCATGGCAAATGAGGATTGTTTCCCATGTGTGCAAGATAACTTTCCTTGCATTGGTCTTGATCAGTTTGTTGGCAGAGAGTTTACTGCTTGGAATGATGAGATGATTATGCAATTCTACTCCACTGCTCACTTCTATGGAGATGGCAAGATAGTGTGGATAATTGAAGGAGCAAGATACATATCTATAGTTGATGAGTGGGCTACCATCTTAGGAGTCCCTGAGGTACATGATGGTGACTTGGATGTCTACTCTAAATCCAAGGAGATCCATAATGCTATGAAGGATATGTACAATGCTATCCCTGCTGCTAACTTGCAATCACACAAGTTATGATCTATTTACTTCCTCCAGGCTGGCCTCCGTACCATGAACACCATCTTGAGGCATACATTGATGCCTAAGTCTGGAGATGAGAAGATGATTCGTGGCTACTCCATCAACATGCTTATCCATCTTGATAGTCACACCAGGATTCGAGTGATGGACTTGATTGTTGAAACTGTGAAGAGGGTTGCTGCTGACCAGAAGCGCTCATGTTGCTATGCACCCTACATTTAAATGCTTATCAACTCCAAACTTGAGAAGCACATCTTTGCTCTGGATAGACCCCACTTGCCACTTCAGCCAGATTTCGAGGACAATTTTGTGGTGATGGACCTAGACCATCCCACATCAGCTGCAGCTCAAACTCAAGCAGAGGCAGAATTAGAGGCAGCTAGAGCCACTAGTGCTCAGGTCCCCAGATCCAGGAACGAGCAGATGGATCTATTGATCTCCACTGTCATGGACATAAAGAAGGACATCAAAACCATTATGGATAATCAGGAGAGCCTGGTGAACATATTTGATGCTAGAGTGAAAAATCTTAATGACAAGGTAGATGGGCTGACCAAGACTGTCAACGAGCTCAAGAAGGAAGTAGATGAAGCTCCTATCCATCGCACCTCTTCAGAGTCTGAGTCTTATGATGATGAGGAGGATAGTGCACCTGTCAAGACAACTGCCCAGTACCGGACACAGGCCAGGACACCTATAATGCCAGCTCCGGAGACGAGACCTTCATATTCTTCTCCAACTACAGTGACTTCAGCTCTTTCAGTGCATCCAGTGTCTACTCCAACTTTGTCTAGGTCATCAGCAGAGGTCTTCGCCGACGCAGTTCTCTCGACTCTGACATCGACTACCGGAGGAGATCATCCACAGAAGAATGACTAGCTATATCTCTTCGAACTTTTTGGTAACTTGTTGCCAAAGGGGGAGAAGTTGTATATAGATCTAGGCTTCGTGTGAGAGAGCGTATGTTTTTATTGCTGTTTTACAAAACATTTGATCTTTTGGTTTGGATGTGATATACATTTGTTTGTGTTTGATCATACGCTTTAATGTGTGTTGCTACTATTTCCTATCCTTTTGATATTTATGTGCTGATCATTCAATTTGCTTGATGTGTTGTGCTATGTCATTAACTCTTATTACTCTCGCACACCACCAAGATGTATGTGACATGGAAGAAGTTCCCCATGTACCTAATCGATTGTGCATTTGCATTCAAACGCAAATTTAAAATAATACACAAATTTAGGGGAGGTCTTACTTATCACATACTTCTCAAAGCGACGATTACATTCATTGATTATATCATATGCTTTGATCTATATGTTGTCATCAATTACCAAAAGGGGGTAGATTGAAAGCACATTTGCTCCCTTGGTGGTTTTGGTAATTAATAACAACATATATGTCATTGAACTAATGTTTCCACTAAGCTTGTTTCAGGAAAAGTTCAATGATGGGCTGGAAAAGGATTGTGGAGTACCCCAAGATGCAAGGAAATAGTTTGGCAAAGCTTCAAGCAAAGGACTCTACATTTTATCTTTTGTGACAAATCACTTTGAGTCCATAGGAAAGTCAATATTATTAAAAGGGGGTAAGGTTTTGTTGGTGAACAAAATGCTCATATGTGCACAAGTGGTAGTCACCACATACACCCACAAGCTCTTCCACAAAAGTCTGTCCAAAGCCAAATATCCAAAATTGGTGCAACCAACACTTTCCACTCGGTGCCACCGATTCTCAACCTCAGACAGACTCAGCCAAACCCTAGCATTTCGGTGCAAACGATTCCATTTCGGTGCCACCGAGTTTGGGTTGCCAGCTTCTTGTTATGCAAGTTCACAAATTCGGTCCCACCGAGTTTGTTGAATCGGCGTCACCGAGTTTGGCAATCTGACCGTTGTTCACCTTATCGGTGCAACCAAGTTGTGTGTATCGGTCTCACCGAGATTCAAAAGTTGCTACCTTTGAGGCAACTCGGTACCACCAAGATTAACACACCGGTGTCACCGAGTCTGACTTATTGGGTGTAACGGTTGGATTTTTGGAGATGCCTATATATACCCCTCCACCGACACTCACTCGCAAGAGAAGCACTCAGAACAGTTCCCCACTCATATCTACTAATTTTCTGAGAGAGAGCCACCTACTCATGTTTTGAGATCATTCCATTCCATTCCAACCATATGAATCTTGATCTTTAGCCTCCCCAAGTTTCTTTCCACCAAATCAATCTCTTCCGCCATTGCCAAATCTGTGAGAGAGTGATTGTGTGTTGAGGAGTCTATCATCTTGAAGCACAAGAGCAAGGAATTCATCGACATTATCGAGCCTATTACCTTTTGGAGGGTGGTGCCTCCTAGATTGGCTAGGTGTCGCTTGGGAGCCTCCTACTTCGTGTTGTGGAGTGAACCAAGAAGTTTGTAAGGGCAAGGAGATCGCCTACTTCGTGAAGATCTACCCTGAGTTAGGCTAGTGCTCCGTGGACGTAGGCCATCATGGTATAGTCAAGGTTGCTTCTTCGTGGAACCCTTTGTGGGTAGAGCCCTGTGTGGACTCTCGCGATCGTTACCCTCCGTGGGTTGAAGACTCCATAAACATGGATGTACGATAGCACCACCTATCGGAACCACGGGAAAAATCATCGTGTCATCAATTGTGAATGATCTTCCTACCCTTCTTTTACTTACATGCTTGTCTTTACTTTCCGCTGCAATACTCGTACACATGCATGTTTAGCGTGTACTTGACTTGCTATGAATGCTAAACTCTGCCAACACTTAAAATTGGGAAAAAGTAGATTTTTAAACTGTGAAGTTGTCTAATCACCTCCCCTCTAGCACTACTTTTGATCCTACAACAGGGAGCTGCTAAATGCAACCAACAACAACAAGACCTGGGTAACTCACAAAGCCGCTGGTGACATCCATGTCCCTATGTTTTTTTGCTGTCGATGACATCTCCTAGAACCTCTTCTCTGTAGAATAAAGATTAAGATAGCACTATCTATTCAGAGTTCCAGTTCTTTTTCTTGTCTGAACTCTGCTAAACTTTACAATGTTACATGCTCATTTGTGACAACCAAGGATTTGTGCTTGAAAATGACACTGTCTTGCTATGTTTCATCGGCTCAAGGAGGGGTGATCATGTGTATTACCTCTGCAAATTTGTTGATTTAAAAGAGTATAAATCCTCTATAGTGTTTGTTACTTGACTGATGTAAATCTTCTATATTATCACTTGACTGTATGTTAATTGACTGATCATTGTTTCCGACATTCAAATATGTGAGCACACACATTAATATATCTAAACCTCATATAACATGAAGCTTTTGTAAAGAGTGTCTTGGCTCTGTGGTTGGGCTTGCGGTTGTGCAGTCTAACGACCCAATTTCAATTTCTGAAATTGACAGGTGATGCATAGGGATTTTCCTTCATTTATTAAGGATCAAGCTTGGTGTGTGGTGGAACCACTCATCAAAAATATCTTGATACTGATTTAAAAAATCCCGAGGACCATGTTTATCTTGGTATTCATACTAGTTGTATGCATCCCTAATTGGTGCAGAGGTCGGGAAGTATAAAATTATCTCCCATTTTAAGGTTGATTGTTGTATTCATTTTGTGAGGCTCTGATGAATAATTAATAAAGTTGTGTGCATGCATCATTTTGTTGCAGAGCCCGGTGATAATCCTTCTTTTCAAAAAAATGCCATAAAGCTTTTGAGTTGTAGTTTCAAAGCGCCATTCTGATTTAGGGAATTTTTTGCTGATTTTATTTAAATAATTTCTACCTAACTAGGTGTATGATAAAATTTGTTTTTTATATCCCTCGTGTGTTGCACATGCACGCTTACTAGTGTAGACTAGAGGTTGATTTTCTTATTTCTGGTTTTAGTGTATAGTTTTTTCAACTAGCTCTATTTTCTGTCCATATTAAATTATTGTTTTGTTCTTTCATTCCTGTTCCCTTTTCCTTCATCTTTTCCATTTTTACCTTTTTCTTTGTATGGTATTTTCTTTGACTTTTCTTTTCGGTTTACTAATAGGTGGCGAACTTTTCTAAACTGCGAACATTTTCTATATAGAGATTGAACAATTTTTTCTTCATCTTTTCAAATACATGTCCAATTTTTTTATACATGTTGAATATATTTTGGGTAAACGTTCAACATATTTTGAATGATACCAAACCTTTTATCTAAATACATGGTAAGCATTTCTCAACTGCACAATGAACATTTTCTATATACATGTTGAAGTTGAACTAGTCATGAAAATGGAGCGGAAACTTTTTGCTTTTCCACGGAAAAATAGAAATGGAAAGAATATACGGAAAACCAATTCAGCTCCCGGGTGCATATGCTCCTCCGCATGGAAATATTTTTTTAAATGGCGAACAACTTATATATCTTCTTAGTCACACCCAAATGCTACCTGCAAATTTTTAGGAAAAAAGATTAAGCATTTTGACCTATGCAAAAAAAATGTCACCCCAATTTTTTTTTCACCGACGGAAAACTGCCACTCTGTTTCGTATGAATTTTGTCAAGTATGCTTGCCACACTAACACGGACATCTACAAAAAAATTCAGATTTTTTGAAAACATTTAGTATGTTTTTCCTGGGTAATGTTCATTCGGGTGCAAATGCACCCAGGAGCCAAAACACCTCCACAAAGAAAATATGGATACATAACTGGAAACTGCAAAACCAAAGTGCAAATGATTTTTTTATGCAGAAATAGAAACAAAAACTAATTGTGTTTTCCGGTGGAACATGCATGAAAATGAAACTTTCTTTTTTCATGAATATGAAATTTCCTTTTTCTACTACGGACCTATGCATGCTTTGTAGCTCAACCACTAAACGTCACACAATTACACAACTTCTGCTACCATGCAAGGAAGCTAGGCATGGTACTAACCCCAATGGAGGTAGAGCGTAAAATTCCGCTTCACATATTATTTGGTGATGTTACAATATGTTTTACGTGTACGATGGCGCTTTTATATACTGTGTTTGCTTATATAGGGAGATTGTCCTTCTGATTACCATAAATATGTTTGTGTTCCAGAAGTTGAAAAGATTATGCACAAATGCATATATTATAGCAAGCGGTCATAATATATTGTATTCATGTCAATAATTGATTAAAAAATAAGTTTTGTTTTATTTGTCTCTATGGTTTAAGAGAGTTGTAAGTTTTGCTAAACATCCACTTTGCCATCTCCTCACTGTATTCGCCTTTTGTTCGTTTCCAATAGTAGTTGTTTTTGTATTCATTGCTGGGGTTTTTGTATTCATTTTGCATCCATAAAATAATATGGCACCCAATATCGTCGGTTTCCCCTCCAATTTCATCCCTACATTTGAGCATTTTTCATCAATGTTTTTTCATATATTCCAAAATGTTCATCATTTTCTTTTTAATATTCATCACTTACTAAAAATATACATCGTACAATTTTTTTAATGTTCACACTTCATAAGAAAAAGGTCCATATTGTGTCTAAAAAATGTTCATCGTGCTTTGAAACATGTATGTCGAGTACCAAAAAAATGTTCACCAAGTATTAAAAAAATGCTATCATGTGTTTCAACAGTTTATCATGTATGATAAAGTGTTCATCATTTATTTACACAAATGTCACCAGGTATTAATTGTTTTATAAACAGGAACACTGGAAAAATGAAATAAACCAAAAACCCATTTCACAAAAGGATAAAAACCTAGTTAAATAGGTTAAAAATGCACGAACAATTATAGAAAAGCACTCCGGCAAACAATGTTAAGTAATTTTCAGAAAGTTCACTATTTTCAAACAAACTTTTACAATTTATACTTTTTACGAATTAAAAACTACAAATTCAAAATAATGCTATTGAATTTAAAATATATTCGTCAAATCTTAAAAATAAGTGATTTTTTTCACATTATAAATCTTAAATTTCAAAAAACGTTTGTCAATTTGAAAACTCTTTGTGAATTCACAAAAATAAGTGTGAACTCAAAAAAGTTTGTGAATTCCAAAAAGTTTTTCGAACTCAAAATAAGTTAGTGACACGTTAAAAATGTTCACTAATTAAAAAATGCCCAAGGAATTAAGAAAATATTTATCAATTCATACATATTGGAAAATTCATAAAATGGGAATTTGGAAAAAAGATCACGAATTTGGAAAGTTGCTCGTGAAGTTGATTCATTCACCATTTCAACAAAGTCACGAGTTCACAAATCTTCGCGAAATAGAAACAAAAATACAAAATTCAAAAGTGTTTTGGATTTTAAGAAAAGTTCACGAAATCATTTTTTTTGCAACATTCATAAAATTATATAAGTTCTGGAAATCTCTTAGAACTAAAACATATTCTTGAATTTTGGAAACTACAAAATTTCAGAAAATGTTTATGATAGTAAACAATTTTCACAAATCAGAACAAATCATTAATACAAAAAAGTTTTGCAGAAACAACAAATTCTTTGTGTATCAAAAAATATTTGACTACTCTTAAAATATTTCCAAATTCGAAAAATGCTTAAGAAATTTAAGAAATGTTTGCCAAATCATAAAAGGTTTGACATATCGAATGAAATTCACGAAATTCATAAACATTACTGCATTTCACAAATGTTCAAAAAATTCAAAACATGCTAATGAATCAAAAATATGTTTGCGAATTTAAAAAATGATTTCATATAAATTTTCATGAATTAAGATTTTTTTAGTAAATTAAAAAACATTTTCTCATTTAACAACATATTAGCTAACATGTGAAAAAGTTTGCGATATTAAAAAAATGTTCAGGAAAAATAAAAAGGTTCACAATTTCTAAAAATTGTTCACAAGTATAATAAAATGTCATCAAAGTTTAAAAAATGTTTGCAATGTTCAATAAATAGTGAAGTTGAAAAATGTTCTTGAATTATTATTTTTAACATAAGATCTAAAATATTTGTGAATTTATTTTTTGACAAAATTCAAAAATATTCGCGACTTTCAATTTTTGTGAATTTGAAGAAATAAGTGCGGATACAAAAAAATCCCGTGAAGTTGAAAAATGTTTCTGTAATTGGAAAAATCTTCAAGTAGTTAAAAAATAATGTTTAATAATAAAAAACAAGTTAACAAAACTCAAAAAACATTCGCAAATTGAAAACATGTTCGCTAAATTCAAAAAAATGTTCTTCTATATAATGTATAGGAATTAAAGAAAATATTTGTGTACTCAAAACGTGTTCAGAATTTCAGCGATCACGAATTCATAAAATGTTCCATAATTTTAGAATATATATGTGAATTTGAATATGAAAGTCGAAAATATTTTTTTCAAAGAACAAGAAAAGCAAAAGGCAGGAAAAACCAAAAGAACACACACAAAAAATCAGTCTGGGAAGGTTCTAGAACCTTGCCAAAACCAAACGGGGAGTGTTACCAGTTGCATGGGCCCAATCGTACATAGTGCCACTGGAGGTTACGTGTTACCTCACTATGCAGCGACCTATACTGAAAATAGGATTCTTGTTGTTTGCTACTCGGCGGTACATGGTAAATAGGGGAGCAAGTAACTCATTGGTACCCCATGGATGGGCTTTCGTGGGGAGGCTCATGGACGAGCTAGGACGTGCCAAGTGGTATTTTTTTGATTTTTTATGTCTTTTTTTACCGATCTTCTCGGGCTTTTTGAGTTTTTTTACGTGTAAAAACTATCGATCTATTTGTCAATTATCATGGTAGTGCAAAGAACGCCGAAGTAACTGAAGTTACATCCAAATTTGTAGACCACCTAGCAACGACTACACGCAGTGGAGCAAGCCGAAGGCACACCACAATCATCGTCACACCCTCATTGGAGTCGGGCAGACGTTCTTGTAGTAGTTAGTCGAAAAGGCGTTGTGCTATGGCTTAATGGGACCAACGCACTAGAACAACAACCGACGTGGATAAAGGAGAAGTATAGATAGGAAGGATCCAAGTGTAGACACACAAACCCCGGGGAATGAAGATCAGATCCAAGCCGTTCCACGAAAAACGAGCATCGACCCACAATATTAGCTAGAGACACTCCCCCACAAGCTCTCCAACGACACTAGTTGAACCTTCGGGATGGGAGCTTGGCGGAGAGAACCTTATTTCTTCGTCATTCCCGCCCCGCCTTTCTGAGCAAGACACAAAACCTAACCAAACTCAAAGGAAACCTAAAACGGAGTAGGAGCCCTCCTATTGGCAAGGGAAATGGTCCACAATGCCTCCACATCCCTTAGACCACAGAATACCAAACAGGCCGGCCAGGGATGGAGCTAGTGGGAGGCAATGAAAACTCTAATAAGCTTGGCACCTAAGAGTTGATACGTCTCCAATGTATTTATAATTTTTGATTATTCCATACTAATATATTATCATTTTAGGATACTTTTCGGATATTTATTTACCAATTTATAATATTTTTGAGCACTAACCTATTGACCCAGTGCCAGTTGTTGTTTTCTGCGTATTTTTGCCTTTTCAGAGTTACAGTACCAAACGAAGTCCAATCGCCACGAAACTTTTTGATGATTTTTTCTGGACAAATACAAGACCTAGAAGCTTTGGAGGAAGGCCGGAAGCTGCACCAGGGCCCCATCACACAATAGGCCGCGCCACCAAGGGGGCGGCCTGATATGTGGTGGCCCCTTGGCACCTCTCCCGATGCCGTTCTCTGGTCTATAAATTCACATCTACCCTAAAAACACCAGGGCCGCTCCCGAAACACCTTTTCCACCGTCACATGTCTTTGTTCCGACGGGAGGCCATTTACACCTCCGTTCCAGCACCCTGCCGGAGGGGAGATCGATCATGGAGGGCCTCTTCATCAACCTTGCTTCCCTCACCATGATGTGTGAGTAGTTCACCATAGACCTACGGGTCTGTAGGTAGTACCTAGATGGCAATCTCTCTCTCCCTCTCTCCCTCTCTCTCTCGATCTTCAATACAACGTTCATCGCATATTTGTCTCGATCTATCCGATGTAATCCCTTTGTATGGTGCGTTTGTTAGGTTCTGTTGAATTGTGAGTTTATGTTCAGATTATTCATGAAAACTATTTGAGTCAAATATGATTACTATGATTCTTATTTGCATGATCATCATAGCTTCGTAATGCTCTCCAATCTATTGAGATAGTTTGTCCAACTAGATTGATATTTCTTTGGTGGGAGTGGTGCGTTGTAGTAGGTTCAACCTGGCGAATTTCTATATCCTAGTGACAGAAGGGGACAAGTTGCGTCTTTGTGTTGCTACTACTAAGGATAAAATGATGGGGTTTACTCATATTCATTAAGTCTACTTTGTCTACATCATGGCAATGTTCTCCAAGCATTACTCTGTTTTACTTAATACTATAGATGCATGCCAGATAGGGGTCGATGGGTGGAGTAATAGTAATAGGTGCAGGTAGGAGTCGACCTATTTGCTTATGGACGTGATGCCTATATACACATGATCATTGCCGTGAAAATCGCATAACTACCCGCTTTTCTATCAATTGCCCAACAGTAATTTGTTTACCCACCGTATGCTTTGCTTATGAGAGATGCCACAAGAGAACTCGATGCCCCCCGGGTCTATTCACTTATATATTCACAAGCGCTATCATTACCTTGCTGTTATTTATTTTCTTTTGTTTTATTTTGCAATTTACAATTATCTACAATTATATACATAACTCACTTGCTTGCAAATAACAAGATCAAGGGGATTGACAACCCTCTTAATGGCATTGGGTGCAAGTTTTTTGTTATTTTGTGTGCAGCCGCTGAAGACGGTTGAGGATTGATATTCCTATTGGTTCGATAAACCTTGGTTTCATAACTAAGGGAAATACTTACCCATTTTGTGCTGCGATAACCTGTTCCGCTTCATGGAAAACCCAGTGCAAATCACGAGTATCAGGAAGGGTTTTTGGTGCCGTTGCTGGGGAATACCATCACCAAATATGAAGTAACTTCTCATTTTTTTCACCTTTTCTTATTTTTATTTGTTGTTATATTTAGCATGTCTGATAAAAATCAAAAATGCAAAAATATTTATCTTTTCTAGTTACTAGTTTACTTCCTAGTTTGCTTTACCCGCTAGTTTGCCGGTTTGCTTGCTTGCCTAGCTATGCTATGTTTATCTTTATCAAAAAATAATAGAAAGTAAAAAGCAAAAATAAAGATAAATGGATCCTCATCCACTTTCTAATATTCTCAAAAGTCCCGATTATGTTGAAACAATTGCTAGTGAGAGTTCACTAGATTATCTTTATGAGGTCTTGCTTGAAAATCATGAATCTAAAAATTGTGAAATTATAAAGTGATTCCTGATAGTTCCTTGAATGAAAAGCATGATTGCCATGTTGTTAGTATAAATTCTCTGAATATCCATGATGCTAATGATATGCAAAATCACAAGCTTGGGGATGCTATGCTTGATACAGATGATGTTTTCATCTCCCAAATTTTGTTGAGCAAATTTATTATGTGATTGCATACCTCCTATTTATGATGAATGTGGTGATGATACGTATGCTATAATTGGTAATGATAACCATGAAACTTGTAATCATTATTTTAATATTCAATTTGGTTATGATAATCAAGTGTCACATGATAGTTATTTTGTTGAGTTTGCTCCCACTACCATGAATGAAAAGGAGTTTGTTTGTGTGAAGAGTGATAAATTTTCTATGCTTGTAGATCATGAAAAGAATGCTTTATTTGATAGTTATATTATGAGATTCCTTCATGATGCTACTGAAAATTATTATGAGAGATTAACATATGCTTGTAGGCATTGCAATAATATCAAGTTTACTCCCTATGTGTTCAATGTTTCGAAGTTATGCTTGCTTTGCCATCCTATGCTAGGTTATTCTCGCTTCCATAGATTGTTTGCTCATAAAATCCCTATGCATAGGAGTACATTAGACTTCAATGTGTTTGTCACATGTCTTATGATGCTCTATTTGTGCTTTAATTCTTGTATTTTATGTGAGCATCATTATTATCCTAAGCCTATCTTGATGGCTATAAAGAAAGAGCTTGTTGGCAGACAACCCAATAGTTATCATTTATTTCTCTTATTTTGTGATAACATGATTGTTAACTCTGTAATGATTATGTTTTTATTTTTAGTTCTTGTTTGTGCCAAGTAAAACCTTTGGGATGACCCAAAAGATGAGTAGAAACGATGCTGAAACATAACACAAACTTTGACTCCGTTGCAAGAATTTTCGTTTTTTACTGGAGTGCGATAATGATATGAAATTTTAACACAGTATTTATATACAATTTCTTTACATTTTCCCAATTTTTAAGATTTATAGAGTTACAGAAGTATATGCTCTTTATAGATTACTACACACTGTTCTGTTTCAAATAGGTTTTGTTTTGCTTGCATATTTTGCTTGTTTTGATTATGCCATGGACTATATCGGGGGGTGTAATACATGGAGAAGTTAGAATACAGTACCTATTATGCAAAAATGAATTATGAATACATTTATCATAGTACCTCAATTATGCGATATGTTTCTTATACTAACGGATCTCACGAAGTTTTGTTGAGTTTTGTGTGCTTGAAGTTTCCACGTTTTGGGTGTGATCACGTTGAACTACGGAATAAGGAGTAGAAAGAGCCTAGGCTTGGGGATGCCCAAGGCACCCCAAGTATAATTCTAAGGATACTCAAGCGTCTAAGCTTGGGGATGCCCCGGAAGGCATCCCCTCTTTCGTGTCAATCCATCGGTATGCCACTTGGAGCTATATTTTTATTTATCACATGATATGTATTTTGCTTGGAGCGTCGTTTGCTTTTTGTTTGCTTTTACTTTCAGTTTTTCACAATCATCATTTGCTGGACACACCTACTTGAGGGAGACACACCTTCATGATAATTTTCTAGAATACTCTATGTGCTTCACTTATATGTTTTGAGCTTGGCAGTTGCTCTCATACTCCACTCATATCTTTTTGAGCTGGTGGCGTGTAGATTTTATAGAAATAATATGCTCTCGTTCTTCACTTATATTTGTTTGAGAGTTGAATAAATTGTGACGGTTATTTGCATGGGTTATAAGACTAGTCCAACAATATTAGGTATTTAATGAACGATAATCAAAACCATTGTGTAGCACATATAGAGAAGTTGTGGCTTAATGACATTGATGTAGTAATATGAAAAATGTGTGAGACCAAAATTCTTGATTCGTATAAGTGTTAAGATTAAGAGGTGTTAACTTGTTGTTCATCTAAAAATTAAAGAGGCGGGGTGATGATGTGTGAGCATTTATATTCCTCGTTGAAATCCTAGTGTTGTTTCGAGTCAGGGGCGCACGATGGTTAACTCCTACCAACCTCCTACCTCGGGGCATGTGAGGAGTACTTTGATTTGTGAAAAACTAATAAAACTTTGCAATAAGTATGTGAGTTCTTTATGACTAATGTGATACCATGGACACACGCATCTTCACCTTCTCATATTTGCTAGCCTCTCCGTTACTGTGCATAACCCATTCTCACCTCGAGAATCAGTGCAAATATTCGCCGGTGCATCCGAACCCCGTGACATGATACCTCTGTTGCACATAAGCCTCATTATATCTTCCTCAAAACAGCCACCATACCTACCTATTATGGAATTTCCAAGCCATTCTGAGATATATTGCCATGCAAATTCCATCTTCACTTCACATGACTAGTTCATTCATCATCATAATGCTTTGCATGATCATATAGAGCTGACATAGTATTTGTGGCACAGCCACAACTCATCATGTTTTTGATACATGTCACACTAGATCATTGCACATTCTGGTACATTGCCGGAGGCAGTCATACAGAGTCATATCTGTCGGTGTCGAAACCGGCATATCTCGGGTAGGGGGTCCCGAACTGTGAGACTGGACTCAATGGTAACAGGAGACAAAGGGGACACAGATTTACCCAGGTTCGGGCCCTCCTATGGAAGTAATACCCTACGTACTGCTTGGTTGTATTGATGGTATGGGGGTTACAGAGTTGATCTACCTCGAGATCGAATAGTTAACCCTAGATGAGTTGTTCTATCCCTACAATCTAAAACCCTCCAGCTTATATAGACGCCGAGGGTACCTAGGGTTTACACATGGTCGGTTACATGCCGAAGAGATAAACATGCCTATTTGCTACATCAAACGTAGGGCACAAGCCGTACTTCCCGAAGCTTCCATCTTGGAGATAGGGCCTTCAATGAACCCTGTGTTTGGTAAGTGGCCCATACTGTCCAGCCCATAGAGATAGGTCGCCCTCCCAAGGACCCCTTAATCCAGGACTCCCTCAGTAGCCCCCGAACTTGCCTCCAACACCAAGGGTCCCAGCTTTGATTGCTTCATACGATTAGAGTCTTCGGCTTGCGAGGTAAGTTCTTCCCGCCGAACCTAGTTCGGTCTCCGATGATAAGTAGCTTGCCGCATAGTGGCGCGTCCGAACACTACAAATAGGCCAGCCTTGAAGGCCAAACATCAAGGGGTAAATAATATTCCTCTGAAGACCTCTCTGACGAAAGGTCACGACCCACCACGACCGCTAGGCCAGTTACACAAACTCGATTCACGGTTCGAGGCCGTTTTAATCATCATGATCTATCAATATGCCGATCGTGTCCCGTTTTATACGTGATATGTTTAATCACGCGCACGCAACGGATCGCATGTCTCGGGAAGCGGAGGGATTCACGGCACAGCAAGGGGAGACCGAACCGATAAGCCTCATAAAAGGGGAAGAAAACCCTGAAGCCTATTCACGCTTCCCATTTGCCTTCTCCGTCTTCCATTCCTCTGTGCCTCCAAAGCACAAATCTAGGTCTTCCGTCCCCACCTCCGAGCTCATCAATGGCGGGATCCAATGGCTAGTGGGATGCCTCCACGGTCACCGACCGGGACATTCTCGACCTCAAGAAGGCCGACTACCTCTCCGCTGACATCCCTCATCGCGCACCGAAGGAGGGCCAAGTGATCCCCACCCCCCGACCGGGCGAAAGGGTGGTCTTCCTCCCCCACTTCATCAGGGGGTTGAGCTTCCCGCTCCACCCCTTTTTTAGGGGGTTGATGTTTTTCTACGGCCTCGACTTCCACGACCTCCCGCCGAACTCTTTCATGCACATCTCGGTGTTCATCCTTTTCCGCGAGGCTTTCCTACCAGTCGAGCCACACTTTGGGCTATGGCTCAAAGTGTTCAACGTCAAGCCAAAGTGCGTTGGCAGGAAGCACATAGTCTGCAGTGAAGCTATCATCGGCAAGCTCACCCGTGTCGTGTGGCCATCGGGCATCTTCATCGACACCATCAAGGCGTGGCAGAAGGAGTGGTTCTATATCACAGAACCACGAGAAGAAGGTCAGATTCCTCCTACCGAATTCAGATCCGGTCCCCCCACCAGACTAGCTTCATGGCCCAAAAAGGGCCTTAACTGGGGACCGAGCAAGGAAGTGAGCGACCTGCAGAAGTGCATCGCCTCCATGGTCGAGAAGGACATCAAGGCGACCAATGTGGTCCAGGTGATGCTCCGGAGATGCATCCTCCCCTCCCAGCACCGGTACACTCCCTTGTGGGCTCGTCATCTTGACGATGCGCCCACAATCCGGAACCTCTTCTGCACTATGCGGGAGAAGCTATGGAAGGCGCTCTTCAAGTCATAGGAGAGCTGGCCATCCAAGGAGGAAGACAGAGGCCTGCAGGCCTCCAAGCCCACCACTGAGGTACGGGTCACTTCTGCTTGATCGGCTTTTACGTTTCCCAAAGGACCCATAAAGTTTTCTTCCGATCATTCTCTCGCAAAAATGGCTAAAGAAAGCCATTAACATCAGCAGTCCGGCAACTTGGCCCGAGGACGTCAGGTCCGGCTTGTTGGCGGAAATGCTCGTGGCATAGCCTTACGAGGCCCCCACGAAGAAGGAGAAGAAGAAGAAGCTAGGCCGAAGCGGCCTTCGTATTCGGGACCAGTCAAAGACTGTGTCCGGGGAAACTCATGCCTCCTCGAATCAACAGGAGAATGAGGAGGAAGAGGAACAGGAGGAGCAGGAGGAAGAGGAGGAGCAGGAGGAAGAGGAGGAGGGCGAAACCGATGGGGAAGGCAATTACCCTCTCACAAGAAACAGGGCGGCGTCATCGGATGCCCGAGAGGAGGTACCCCTCCTGCCCCGAAGAGGACGCGTCGGGCACAAGTGATCCTGTCCGACAATAGCTTGGACTCAGATACTGAGTCCGATGAGCTCGAGGTGGTTCCACGAAGGAACCTCAAGGTCAATCCCCCAGCTCGAAGGTTAGGATCTGAAGACCTCTTGTTATTTGTTTAACATGTTTAGAGTTTATTAACACGCAGGTGCTCATGGATTCTGTAGCCCCCCGCGCGTCCTCCCCACCGATCAAATATTGGACAGGGAGACCCCGCCCGCCGAACTAGCGGAGAGCGGGAATGCCTCGCATCCCGCCACTCCGGGGGCCGCGAAGGACACCGTGAAGGTGTCATCCCAACATGCTCCTATAGAGCCGGGCACCGACGGCGGGGGAGACGACGTAATGGTCGAGGCTAACACCTCAGTCACCGAAGATCGGGGGGGGGGGGGGAGGAACCCCGCTCGGACACTGAGGAGGTCAGATGAGCGGCCGCTCAGTCCCCTCCAAGGGCATCTCCGGAGCACACCACGCCTCCGGAGGTACTGGTTCAAACCCCGGTCAGTGATCGGGTTATCCGGTCACCTCCGGTGCCATCGACCAATGGGTGGCCGGTCATGGAGGAGGCTCTATCGAGCGCCTCCGTCTCCGAGGAGCACCGCACCCTTATGGGTGCGGTATACAGAGCATTCAGTCCAATGATAATGGACTAAAGGAGGCTTTCAAAGGTCTCCTAACGGGTTTTCAAGTAAGTTACATGAAACTCTTATTTGCCAAGTTTTTACTTATTTTTATTATAATGTACATGGCAGCCCCCGAGCCCTAGGTGAGTTTGAAATAACTTACCTAGGGGTCAATCCTATATCTGATTTTGGACTAAATACAAATTATGTGTCCAGAGCGTTAGTGTAGCCCCTAATAAGGTCGAACATATGATCGGAGTGAATATAGTTCGGGAGTATATAACCCATGTAACATGCCAACTGCATGTTCATTGCAGGCTTCGTCATCAGCGGCGGCCATAAATGGCGCCGAACTGGCCGAACTGAATCGGAAGCTTAAACGCTCCGAGGATGAAATTGATGCCCTCAAAAGAAGATTCAACAAGGCACAAGGTAGGTCAAAACAAAATCTGAATACCTTTGCCCAAACACCTTTTACCCGAACATTGTCCCTGCAGTTTTTCATAATGTTTTAATGTTTAAACAACTTGGGTGAAATAGGTGCAGAGGCTCAAGGCCGAGATTCAACAAGCAAAAGACCATGCGGCCATCGAGAGGGCGGCGGTCAAAGAAGCGGCGGTCGCCCTCTCCGCCCTTTGAGCCACCAGCCAGAAGCACGAGGCTCGTGTGGCGGAGGTCCAGAAGGAGCTCAAGGATGCCAGCCGGAAGTGTGAGGCCCTTGAGCAGAAGGGCAAGGAGAGTGTGGCCTAACTGTCCACCCTAAAGAACGATCTTCACAAGGAGCAGGTGGACATGTGGTTCTATGAGGAGCAAGTCCGCCAAGCAAAGGACATAATGGATGGTAAGCCATACTTACTATAGTGCGTCTTTGGGGATAACAAATTCAAATTGCTTACCCAGGTGTGGCGTTCTTCAGGTGCCTCCTCCGATCTCCAAAAGAGCGTGGCAGACACCAATAGGCTGTTTGCCTCAAGGGAAGGAGACGAAGCTCAGCTATTCTGGGCACAATTCGGAGCCCCCAATCGCTCACCTCTTCTCGTGGAGCAGCTAAAACAGCTGATGGAGCTGTACCAAATGGCAGAGCCGGCCATGAAGGACATCTGCATCCGCCTATGGCCCGGCGAGCCGCTGCCAGGCAGCTACTTTGGCCTGGTGCAGAAGTTAATCACCGCCTCGCCCCGCTTGGACACCGTGAAGCGCTCTTCCTGCATCGAGGGAGTCCGGATGTCCCTTGCCAAGGCCAAGGTGCATTGGCTAGGGCTGGATCTAATGAAGGTAGCCACTGCCCCGCCGCCTCCCGGGAAGGAGCATAGACACCCCGAGCTATACTTCACCGGAGTAATGGAAGGTGCTCGGGCGATAGCTTCTCAGTGTTCGAGTGACGATGTATTCAAATGATTTGTAATGCGTCCGAAGACTTTTCAAAGTGTTTAATGTTATAAGCTATTTATTCAGCTTTGATGTTTTTGCATTCCTTTATAACTCCTGTGTGACTGTTTAAAACTGAAAGATGCAAGTCGTCAACTTCAACCCCTATGTAGATAATATATGGGGTGTCTCTGCCAATGCACAATATTCCTTAGCCAAGTGATCGGAACCCGAAGGTGGTAGAATGTGGTGGACTAGGCAATCACACTATAGTGCCTTATTTCTTTCACTTAGCTGTAGGGGCATGAAAAAGGACTGCGTGGGGCTAATTAAGGACTAGCCCCCGGAGTGTTGTGATGTTCGGATGAACCGCGGCTAAGGCCAACATCACATGGTTCGCATGGATAGCAAACCCCTCGCACAACACAGAATATCCTCTGACAAGGATGTAAGTATAAGACTTAAGGCTCGGATTCACAGACCGGCTCTCGCATACTATGTTGGTCAGTTTTCGGCTTTCTCCCCTGAGGTGCTTGACCAGACTAACCGGAAGAACAATCGCAGGGGTTCTGCCTTTGCCCTTTTTGCCGAACGAAAGGAAAGTAAAGGGGCAAGCATAGGAGCCGGGCAACCCAACTATTGACCCAAGACAAAGTTCGGAACCGATGCATATAAAGTGAACTCCAAGACGCTGAACACATAATAAAACATACGTAAGGCGATTTGTTTGTATGCTCGAGCCCCCGATATATAATCTGGCCGCGTCGTTGCATATAGAATTGTGTCGCGAGAAGACGGAGAAAATGGAAAATATGTGCCAAAAAGGACAAAGAGACAAACATTTAAAATGATGTTGTATATTTTTTGGTTTTCTCCATAACTCTTATTACTCGGAGTGCCGAGGCAACTGCTTACAGGTATGAGAAAAGAGATTGCAAGAGTGGTTGTACCAGGGGTCTTCGATTGGTGGCCTTACGTCCTCGATATGCCCTGTTGCTAGCTGACTCCTGATACTTGGTTGTTCGGCAAACGAATCTTGCAATGAAGGTCTTGAAAAGTCGCTGGATTATGAATAAGCTTTACGCCCTTGGTGGGGCCTTCAATGGTCCCCGTATTGTGTCCGAAGACGTACTGGATGGTAGCAGTCCGGTCCAGCCGGGCTCCGACCTTTGTTTTCCCCACCACTGCCCATGGAATTTTAAGTGCGAAGTTGTGCCTTCTTGGCACAAACTTCGCTAATAAGGGGGGCGTGCAATGGGGAGCGAGTCCTTATTTAAGGGAGAGGAAGGTTCTGGGAGTTCAGCCTGTAGCCGAGTTTGCTTCCCGACCTTGCGTGCCTTTACGGTAGATGGCGGTACTTGTCGGTCATCTTTGTAACTGAATTCGGCTGCCAGGGCCAATGCATGTTACTCAGTTTGTAAGGATCGCTCCGTATTGCCGTTAACAGTGATGACCCCTTTGGGGCCAGGCATCTTGAGCTTGAGGTATGTGTAATGCGGGGCGGCGTAGAAACGAGCAAATGCTGTCCGGTCGAGCAGGGCGTGATAGCCGCTGCAGAAGGGCACAATGTCGAGGATCAAGTCTTCACTATGAAAGTTATCGGGCGAGCCGAACACCACTTCTAGGGTAACGGAGCCCGTGCATCGGCCTTCGACACCTAGAATCACCCCTTTAAAGGTGGTGCTACTTGGTTTAATTCGTGACGGGTCTATGCCCATCTTTTTCACCATGTCTGAATAAATCAGGTTAAGGCTACTTCCTCCATCCATTAGGACTTTTGTGAGGTGATACCCATCAATAATGGGGTCGAGGGCGAGCGCGTCCGAACCCCCGTGACGGATACTGGTCGGGTGATCACACCGATCAAAGGTGATCAAATATGCTGACCATGGGTTGTACTTTGGGGCCACGGGCTCTACATCGTAGACCTCTCAAAGGGTGAGCTTCCTCTCCTTCTTGGGTATATGGGTGGCGTATATCATGTTACCGTCTTGACTTCCGGAGGAAATTTCTTTTGGTTGCCACCAATCAGACCCTGAGGCTCATCCTCATCCTCGTTGTGAGGGCTCTTGCTTTGATCCTCGGGTGGGAGCTTGCCAACCTGTTTAAACACCCAACAATTGCGGTGTGTGTGGTTGGCGGGCTTCTCTTGGGTCCCGTGGATTTGGCAAGGTCTGTCCATGATTTTCTCTAGCAGGGTGGGTCCGTCGTGATTACCTTTAGGAGGTTTCTTCTGCTGCCTAGGACGGGAGTTGCGGAATCCGACGTTGACGGCCGTATCATCGACATCATTGTTATTGTGCCAACACTTGTTCTTGTTCGCTTGGTCTTCCCGTTGCCATCCCGAACTTCTAAGGTTCCGGGCGCTTTGGAGTTGTGGCTGCGTCTTGCCAGCCAATTGTCTTCACCTGCGCAGAAGCAGGTCATAAGGGAAGTTAGGACGGACATGGTCCGAGGTTTATCCTGGCCGAGCTGGCGAGCCAGCCATTCGTCCAGAATATTATGCCTGAAAGAGGCTATTGCCTCGGCATCCGGATAATCGATGATCTGGTTCTTCTTGGTCAAGAACTGATTCCAGAATTGTCATGTAGACTCTCCGGGTTTTAGTACGACGTTACTTAGGTTGGAGGAGTACGGGGGCCAAACATAGGTTCCCTAGAAGTTAGAGCGGAATGCATCCTCTAGGTCTTCCTATCATCTAATGGAGTTTTTGGGGAGGTTGTTTAGCCAGTGTTGAGCTGACCCCTTGAGTTTAAGGGGGAGGTACTTGATGGCATGGAGATCATCTCCTCGAGCCATGTGTATGTGGAGGAAGAAGTCCTTGATCCATACGGTTGGGTCAATTGTCCCATCGTACTATTCGATGTTTACGGGTTTAAACCCTTTCGAGAACTGATGCTGCATCACCTCATCCGTGAAACACAACGGGTGAGCGGCGCCTCGAATCCGAGCTATGCCGCGCATGTGATTGGCGTCTGTTCTGGGTCGGTTGCATTCCCGGTCTCTGTTATTACCTCGTTCGAGCCATGGTCTGTACCCATCCCATCTATCGAGTGAGTAGTCTCTGGATCCGTAGATGGATCTTGTACGACCTCCTCTATAATTTAAGTCGTCACGCAGGTCGAACCTACCATTGGGTTCTAGTGGCTCTATTCCCCATCTCCAGGGTATTGCCGGCCTATAGTCGACGTCATTAGCCGTCCGATCAGCTCGCAAGGAGGGCAGTCTAGCTTGTCATATGGAGTATGTTTCGGTGATGGAGTATCGGTGATCTCGTCGTCAAATTGTGGAAGCAGCCTTCTTCGTGGATAGCTTTTGGGCTGGTCCGATAGGCCAGTGCATTCTCCTTCCTCTGTCGAGAGGACTCTTGTCCACCAATCATTGAGGTCATCCTGTTCGGCTTTAAGCTACCATTCCTTAGCTTTCAGGCTGCGCGCCGTTGCTATGAGCTGATGTCTAAACAATTCCTGATCTTCATGGATATCAGGGATGTCCAAGTCATCGGCTGCCGGGATATCCTCCTCTTTGACAGGGGGGAGGTAGTTATCATCCTCGGAGTCGTTGATGTCGTCAGGGTTGCTTTGATCTTCAGGCCTTTCTTGACCCTCTAACGGGTGTTCGGGGATATCAGGGTCGCCACGGTCTTCAGGGGTAACTCTATCCCCGGTGCCGATGATACCTTTCCTCCTTTCTTGCCCTTGGTCCGCTTATGCAGTTTCCGGCGCCTTAACGGTGCGTCGCCCGACTTATCACCGCCATTGTTAGGCGCTTTGTCGCCATTGGGAGTGTCTACCATGTAGACATCATATGTTGAAGTGGCGGCCCATCTTCCGATATTAACAGCGGTGGGGGCGCAATCCTCTTCGTCCATGTATTCTGCCTCATCGGAGGCATAGTCTAGGATGTTGGTTAAACTTTCTACTATGGCTATCAGGTGGGTGGTGGGTGGGACGAAAAATTTGTCTCGACCCATACTGCGGCCGATACAAATAGAGATCGGGGCCAGATCGTCGGAAATTTCCATCGACGAGATCCGATCTAGAGCTTCATCGAACGCCGAGGGCTCGATCGGATTATACTGTACGGAACCTTCAGAGTTGACCCCCGATGCGCCCGAATGAGATGGATGTTCGGAAAGAACAAGTGTTCATCCTTCCGACATTGAGGCCGGATCCAGACCAGGAGTGGGTGGACCACCGCAGTTGACCCCGCTGGTGTGACCGGAGAAGGAACTCGAGGTTAAAGTCTTGGAGTCTTCGAGCATGGCAAGCGAAGTCGCAAGCCCGGTTAGTGAAAAGTCACCCCCAGAGTCTATGAGGAACTCCAGGTTCCCGAATCTGACCTCTCGATCGGGGGCGAAGCTCTCGACTCGACCTAGATGGCCGATCGGGTCGGCGTGCAGCACCAGGCTGCCGAAGGCGAAGATCTGTCCGGGGACGAAAGTGTCCATGTTGCAGACCTCTTCGTTGATGACAAGGCGAGACATCGATACCTTGAGTGCTCACAGAGGAACTCTCAATGAAAGCACCAATGTTGGTGTCGAAACCGGTAGATCTCGGCTAGGGGGTCCCGAACTGTGAGACTGGAATCGATGGTAACATGAGACAAATGGGACACAGATTTACCTAGGTTCGGGCCCTCCTATGGAGGTAATACCCTACGTGCTGCTTGGTTGTATTGATGGTATGGGGGTTACAGAGTTGATCGACCTCGAGATCGAATAGTTAACCCTAGACGAGTTGTTCTATCCCTACAATCTAAAACCCTTCGGCTTATATAGACGTGGAGGGTACCTAGGGTTTACACATGGTCGGTTACACACCGAAGAGATAAACATGCCTATTTGCTACATCAAACGTAGGGTGCAAGCCGTACTTCCCGAAGCTTCCATCTTGGAGATAAGGCCTTCAATGAACCCTGTGTTCGGTAAGTGGCCCATACAGTCCTACCCATAGAGCTAGGTCAGCCTCCTGAGGACTCCTTAATCCAGGACTACCTCAATATCTTCCTATCGGTTCTCCATTTTGAGTTGTAAGGAAATAAACGTGTGATGATCATCATTATTAGAGCATTGTCCTAGTGAGGAAAGGATGATGGAGACTATGATTTCCCCACAAGTCGGAATGAGACTCCGGACGGAAAATGAAATAAAAAAGGGGCGGCCAAATGAGCCCACCATATAAAAAAAGATAAAATGGGGGAGGAAAAAATAAAAAAAGAGAAAAAAGCCGACCATAAAAAAATGAGAGAAAAGAGAGGAGGGACTTTGCTACCATCCTTGACCACACTTGTGCCTCAAAGTGGCACCATGTTCTTCATATAGAGAGTCTCCTATGTTGACACTTCCATATGCTAGTGGGAGTTACCTTTTCATATAATAAACTTGCCTTGTATATTCCGATGATGGGCTTCCTCAAATGCCCGAGGTCTTCTTGAGCAAGCAAGTTGGATGCATACCACACTTAGCTTCAGTTGAGCTTTCATACACTTATAGCTCTTGTGCATCATTTGCATGTCAATCCCTACTCCTTGCATTGACATCTATCGATGATCATCTACATAGATGGTTGGTATGCCTAGTTGCTGTGAGAATGTTGATACGTCTCCAACGTATCTATAATTTTTGATTGTTCCATGCTATTATATTATCTGTTTTGGATGTTTTATATGCATTAATATGCTATTTTATATTATTTTTTGGACTAACCTATTAATCTAGAGCCTAGTGCCAGTTTCTGTTTTTTTTCCTTGTTTTTGAATTTTGCAGATAAGGAATATTAAATGGAGTCCAAATGGAATAAAACCTTCACAAGGAATTTTTCTGGAACAAAAGGAATCTATGAGATTTGAGAACCAAGGTAGAGGAGCCACCATGGGGCCACAAGCCCTAGGGGCGCGACCAGGGGGTGGCCATGCCGGGCAGGCTTGTGGGCCCACGGTTGCTCCCCTAACCCTAATCTTCGGCCTATAAATTCCCAAATATTCCATCATTATCATAGAGAGCCACGAAAACACTTTTCTGCCGCCAGAAGCCTCCATTCCCGAGAGATCCAATCTTGGAACCTTTTCTGGTAATCTGTCAGAGGGGGATTCGATCATGGAGGGCATCTACATCAACTCCATTGCCCCTCCGATGATGCGTGAGTAGTTCACCACAGACCTACGGGTCCATAGCTAGTAGTTAGATGGCTTATTCTATCTCTTTGCTTCTCAATACCAAGTTCTTCGTGATCTTCATGGAGATCTATCCAATGTAATACTCTTTTGCAGTGTGTTTGTCAAGATCCAATGAATTGTGGGTTTATGTTCAGATTATCCATGAATATTATTTGAGTCTTTCCTGAATTCTTTTATGCATGATTTCATATCTTGCAAGTCTCTTTGAGTTATTGGTTTGGTTTGTCCAACTAGATTGGTAATTCTTGCAATAGGAGAAGTGCTTAGTTTTGGGTTCAATCTTGCGGTGTCCTCACCCTGTGAAAAAGTAAGGGTAGCGAGACACGTATTGTATTGTTGCCATCAAGGGTAAAAAGATGGGGGTTTCATCATATTGCTTGAGTTTATCCCTCTACATCATGTCATCTTACCTAATGCGTTACTCTGTTCTTCATGAACTTAATACTCTAGATGGAGGCAGGAGTCGGTCGATGTGTGGAGTAATAGTAGTAGATGCATAATCGTTTTGGTCTACTTGTCACGAACGTGATGCCTATATGCATAATCATTTCCTTGGATATCTTCATAATTATTCGCTTTTCTATCTATTGCTCGATAGTAATTTGTTCACCCACCGTAATACTTGCTATCATCAGAGAAGCCATCTAGTGAAACCTATGGCCCTCAGGTCTATTTTCCATATTATATTTTCAGATCTAAAACCAAAAATACCAAAAATACTTGTTGTATTATTTTTACTTTCCATTCAAGCATCCTATTATATATATCTCTATTAGATCTCATCCTTGCAAGTAACCGTGAAGGGATTGACAACCCCTTTATAGCGTTGGGTGCAAGAGTTTGATTCTTTGTGCAGGTACATCTATTGGTGATTCGCTTGTATCTCCTACTGGATTGATACCTTGGTTCTCAAAACACGAGGGAAATACTTATCTACTTTGCTGCATCAAACTGTTCCTCTTCACGGGAAACCAACACATGCTCGAGAAGTAGCAAGAAGGATTTCTGGCGCCGTTGCCGAGGAGATACATAGCAAATCAAGATAAGAACTCTCTCTTCAACTTGCCAATTTCTGGTTTGGTTGCAGGGAGATCTACATCAAGCCTACCAAGTACCCATCACAAACTCATCTCTTGCATTTACATTATTTGCCATTTGCCTCTCGTTTTCCTCTCCCCCACTTCTAATACAATTTTCAGAAAATACCAAAAATATTTGCCTTTTTATTCGCCCTTCTTTCGTTCGCCTTTTCGTTGCTATGTTTGCTTGTGTTGCCATGTGCCTTCTATTTGTTTGCATCTTCGCTTGCTAAAAATGTATTGATATGTATCCTCATCCACTTGCTAACCTTTTCAAAAGACCAAATTATGATGAACCAATTGCTAGTGAGTTGAGTGCACTTGATTATCTTTATGAAGTTTTGTTTGAAAATCATGAATCTGAAAAATTTGATGAAGTATTGAAAGAAGAAATTTATAAGGAGATTCATGATAGTTACTTGAATCAAAAGCATGATTGCCATGTTGTTAGTATGAATTCTCTTAATATCCATGATGCTAATGATATGCAAGACCACAAGCTTGGGGATGCTATGTTTGATGAAGATGAAATTTTTTGTTCCCCAAGTTTTGGTGATGACACGTATGCTATAATTGATCATGAAAATAATCCTTTATGTGATAGTTATATTGTGAGATTCCTTCATGATGCTACTGAAAATTATTACAAGGGAGGAACATATGCTTGTAGGAATTGCAATAATATCAACTTTTCTCTCTGTGTGTTCAAAGTTTTGAAGTCATGCTTGCTTTGCCTTCCTATGCTAGTTGCTTCTTGTTCCTACAAATTGTTTGTTCACAAAATCCCAATGCATAGGAAGTGTTTTAGACTTAAATGTGTTTTTTCATGCTATTCATGATGCTCTTTTTCATATTTAAATTACAACTTTTTATGTGAGCATCATTGAAATCATTATGCCTAGCTAGGGGCGTTAAACAATAGCGCTTGTTGGGACTTGGGAGGCAACCCAATTTTATTTTGATGTTCTATTTTTGCTTCTGTTTTTTAGTGTTTACCGCATTATTACTTCTTTAGTAATTGTGTTTTGGTTTTTTAATTAGTGTTTGAGCCAAGTAAAACCTTTGGGGTGATCTATAGTAGTTGTTGATTTGATCTTGCTGAAAAACAGAAACTTTTTCGCTCAGTGCAGGATTTTATAATTTTTTTAAGAGCATCAAATTGATATAAAATTTTTAAAAAATATTGCTATATAAATTTCCCAGGTTTTCCCAATGTTTCAGAATTTTTTGAGGTACATAAGTATACAAAGTTTTCAGATTGCTACAAACTTTTCTATTTTTGACAGATTCTGTTTTCTTTGAGTTGTTTGCCTATTTTAATGAATCTATGGGTTGTATAATGTGGTATGAGCCATGGAGAAGTTATATTACAGTATTTATAACACCAACATAAATAAATAATGAGTTCACAACAGTAGCTAAAGTGGTGATTTATTTTCTTATACTAACGGATCTCACGAGTTTTCTGTTAAGTTTTGTGTTGTGAAGTTTTCAAATTTTGGGTAAAGATTTGATGGACTATGGAATGAGTAGAAAGTGGGTTAGACTTAAATGTGATTTTCATGAGATTCAGGATGTTCACTTGCATGTTTCAATTACTACTTTTTATGTGAGCATCATTGAAATCATTATGCCTAGCTAGGGGCGTTAAACAATAGCGCTTGTTGGGAGACAACCCAATTTTATTTTGCTTTATGTTTTTTGGTTCTGTTTTGGTGTGTTTTGCACATTATTACTTCTTTAGTAATTGTGTTTTGGTGTTTTAATTAGTATTTGAGCCAAGTAAAACCTTTGGGGCTATCTACGGTGGTTGTTGATTTGATCTTGCTGAAAAATAGAAACTTTTGCGCTGAGTCCAGGAATTTTCAAAAAAATTCAGAGATTCGAATTGATCTGAAAATTTTAAAAAAGATTGATATAAAAATTTGCCTGATTGTCCTAATGTTTCAGAATTTTTAGGGTTCCATAAGTATTGAAGTTTACAGATTTCTACAGACTGTTCTGTTTTTTACAGATTCTGTTTTGTTTGTGTTGTTTGCTTATTTTGATGTATCTATGGGTCGTATCGGGGGGTATGAGTCATGGAAAAGTTAGAATATAGTAGGTATTACACAAATATAAATAAATAATGAGTTCACAACAGTACCTAAAGTGGTGATTTATTTTTCTTATACTAACGGATGTCATGAGTTTTCTGTTGTGAAGTTTTCAAGTTTTGGGTAAAGATTTGATGGACTATTGAATAAAGAGTGGTAAGAGCCTAATCTTGGGGATGCCCATGGAAACCCAGGTCATATTAAAGGATACCAAAAATCCTAAGCTTGGGGATGCCCCGGAAGGCATCCCCTCTTTCGTCTTCAATCCATCGGTAAATTTACTTGAGGCTATATTTTTATTCACCACATGATATGTGTTTTGCTTGGAGTGTCTTGTAAGATATGAGTATTTGATTGTTAGTTTTCCACAATCATCCTTGCTGCACACATGTTTTGAGAGAGACACGCTGAATCATGAATTTGTTAGAATACTCTATGTGCTTCACTTATATCTTTTGAGCTAGGCAATGTTGCTCTAGTGCTTCACTTATATCTTTATAGAGCATGGTGGTGTTATATTTTATAAGAATTATTGAACTCTCATTCATCACTTATATTATTTTGAGAGTTTCTTAAAACAGCATGGTAATTTGTTTAGGTTATGAATTTAGTCCTAATATAATGGGCATCCAAGAGGGGTATAATAAAAACTTTCATATTAAGTGAGAAGTTTGATTCCTTGCATATAGTTTTTAGATAATAAGGATGGTAACATGAGAGTCATGCTAGTGAGTAGTTGTGAATTGAAGAGATACATGTGTTAAAGCTTGCGATTCCCATAGCATGCACGTATGGTGAACCGTTACGTAACGAAGTCGGAGCATGATTTGTTTAATGATTGTCGACCTTTGTGTGAGGGTCGGGAGCGCGCGATGGTTAACTCCTACCAACCTCTCCCCTAGGAGCATGCGTCTAATGCTTTGTTTGATGACTAATAGACTTTTGCAATAAGTATGTGAGTTCTTTATGACTAATGTTGAGTCCATGGATTATACGCACTCTCACCCTTCCATCTTTGCTAGCCTCTCTGGTATCGCGCAACTCTCTCCGGTACACCAAACCTTCCTTCCTCAAAACAGCCACCATATAATCCTCAAAACAGCCACAATACCTACCTATTATGGCATTTTCATATCCATTCCGAGATATATTGCCATGCAACTTCCGCCATGTAGTTTTTCTATGACTTGCATCATCACTTCATATTGCATATAGAGTTATATCTTGTCATAGGAATCGAGTTGTAATTTCTTTTTCTTTGAGTTATAAGTAAATAAAAGTGTGATGATTTTTCATTAATAGATCATTGTACCATGAGAGAAAATGATGATGGAGGCTATCACTCCCTCACAAGTTGGGATGAGTATCCGAACTTTACAAAAAAAAGAGGCCAGCGAAGCCCAAAAAAAAGAGGCCAAAGAAGCCCACCAAAATAAAAAAATGAGAGAAAGAGATAAGGGACAATTGCTACTACCTTTTTCCACACTTGTTCTTCAAAGTAGCACCATGATCTTCATGATAGAGAGTCTCCTATTTTGTCACTTTCATATAACTAGTGGATATTCATTATGCATGACCACTTAGTTTTCTTTTTGAACTTTCATACACTTATAGCTCTAAGTGCATTTGTTGCATGGCAATCCGTACTCACTCACATTGATATCTATTGACGAACATCTCCATAGCCCGTTGATACGCCTAGTTGATGTGAGACTATCTTCTCCTTTTTCCCTTTGCACCTCCTCCATATTCTATTCCACCTATAATGCTATATCCATGGCGCATGCTCATGTATTGTGTGAGAGTTGAAAAGGTTTGAGAACACCAAAAGTGTGAAACAATTGCTTGACTTGTTCATCGGGGTTGCGCACGATTTACATACTTTGTGTGGGGAATATGGAACATAGCCAGACCATATGATTTTGTAGGGATGCCTTTCTAAGGCCATGTTATTTCGAAAGGACACGACTACCTTGTTGGTGTGCTCGAAGTATTACTGATTTTATGTCAATATTAGACTATTGTTTTGAATCTTATGGATCTGAATATTCATGCCACAATAAAGAATATTACATGGATAAATATGTTAGGTAGCATTTCACATACAAAATTCTGTTTTTATCATTTACCTACTCGAGGACGAGCAGGAATTAAGCTTGGGGATGCTGATACGTCTCCAACGTATATATATTTTTTGATTATTCCATGCTATTATATTATCTGTTTTGGATGTTTTATATGCATTAATATGCCATTTTATATTTTTTTTGGACTAACCTATTAATCTAGAGCCTAGTGCCAGTTTCTGTTTTTTTCCTTGTTTTTGAGTTTCGCAGATAAGGAATATTAAACGGAGTCCAAACGGAATAAAACCTTCGGAAGGAATTTTTCTGGAACAAAAGGAATCTACGAGAGTTGAGAACCAAGGAAGTTGAGACACTATGGGGCCACAAGCCCTAGGGGCATGACCAGGGGTGGCCGCGCCGGGCAGGCTTGTGGGCCCACGACTGCTCTCCTAACCCTAATCTTCGGCCTATAAATTCCCAAATATTCCATCATTATCAAAGAGAGCCATGAAAACACTTTTCCACTGCCAGAAGCCTCTGTTCCCGAGAGATCCAACCTTGGAGACTTTTCCGGTAACCTGTTGGAGGGAGATTCAATCATGGAGGGCATGTACATCAACTCCATTGCCCCTCCGATGATGCGTGAGTAGTTCACCATAGACCTACGGGTCCATAGCTAGTAGCTAGATGGCTTCTTATCTCTCTTTTCTTCTCAATACCATGTTCTTCATGATCTTCATGGAGTTCTATCCGATGTAATACTCTTTTGCGTGTGTTTGTCGAGATCCAATGAATTATGGGTTTATGTTCAGATTATCCATGAATATTATTCGAGTCTTTCCTGAATTCTTTTATGCATGATTTCATATCTTTGCAAGTCTCTTCGAGTTATTGGTTTGGGTTGGCCAACTAGATTGGTAATTCTTGCAATAGGAGAAGTGCTTAGTTTTGGGTTCAATCTTGTGGTGTCCTCATCCAGTGACAAAGTAAGGGTAGCGAGGCACGTATTTTATTGTTGCTATCAAGGGTAAAAAGATGGGGTTTTCATCATATTGCTTGAGTTTATCCCTCTACATCATGTCATCTTACCTAATGCGTTACTCTGTTCTTCATGAACTTAATACTCTAGATGCAGGCATGAGTCGGTCGATGTGTGGAGTAATAGTAGTATATGCAGAATCGTTTCGGTCTACTTGTCACGGACGTGATGCCTATATGCATAATCATTGCCTTGGATATCTTTATAATTATTCCCTTTTCTATCAATTGCTCGACAGTAATTTGTTCACCCACCGTAATACTTGCCATCATGAGAGAAGCCATCTAGTGAAACCTATGGCCCCTGGGTCTATTTTCCATATTATATTTTCAGATCTAAAACAAAAAATACCAAAAATACTTGCTGCATTACTTTTACTTTTAGTTTTACTTTTCGTTCAAGCATCCTATTATATCTATCTCTATTAGATCTCATCTTTGCAAGTAACCGTGAAGGGATTCACAACCCCTTTATAGCGTTGGGTGCAAGAGTTTGATTCTTTGTGCAGGTACATCTATTGGTGATTCGCTTGTATCTCCTATTAGATTGATACCTTGGTTCTCAAAAACTGAGGGAAATACTTATCTAGTTTGCTGCATCAAACCGTTCCTCTCCACGGGAAACCAATGCATGCTTGAGAAGTAGCAACTACCTTCTCCACTTTTTACCCCTTTTGATATCTACCATCATATTCTATACCACCTATATGCTATGTCCAATGGTTCACACTCATTTATTGCGTAAAGAATAAAAAGTTGATGCATATTGGAAAAGTACGATCCAATTGCCTGACTTTGACACCGTGGTGCTTAACATTTGTATCTATGTGGTGGAGACGGAGTCATGCACCAGGGCCCCACCATGCAATAGGCCGTGCCACCAGGGGGGCTGATATGTGGTGGCCCCCTGGCACCTCTCCGTACGTCGTTCTCTGGCCTATAAAATCACATCTAACCTAAAAACACCAGGAGCGCTCCTGAAACACTTTTTGCGCCGCCGCAAGTCTCTGTTCCGACGAAAGGCCATCTACACCTCTGTTTCGGCACCATGTTAGAGGGGATATTGGTCACGGAGGGCCTCTTCATCAACCTTGCTGCCCTCACCAAGATGTGTGAGTAGTTCACCATAGACCTATTAGTCCATAGGTAGTACCTAGATGGCAATCTCTCTCTCGATCTTTAATACAATGTCCATCACATCTTTGCCTTGATCTATTCGATGTAATCCCTTTGTATGGTGTGTTTGCTGGGATGCAATGAATTGTGATTTTATGTTCAAATTATTAATGAAAAGTATTTGATCCAAATCGGATTACTATGATTCTTATTTGCATGATCATCATATCTTCGTAATGCTCTCCGATCTATTGAGATAGTTTGGCCAAATAGATTGATATTTCTTCGACGGGAGTGGTGTGTTGGAGTAGGTTCAACCTAGCGAGTTTCTATATCCAAGTGACAGACGGGGACAAGTTTCGTCTTTGTTTGCTGCTACTAAGGATAAAACGATGGGCAGTACTCATATTTATTGAGTCTACTTTGTCTACATCATATCAATGTTCTCCAAGCATTACCCTGTTTTACTTAATACTCTAGATGCATGTCGGATAGCAGTCGATGGGTGGAGTAATAGTAATAGGTGCAGGCAGGAGTCGGCCTATTTGCTTATGGACGTGATGCCTATATACACATGATCATTGTCGTGAAAATTGCATAACTATTCGCTTTTCTATCAATTGCCCAACAGTAATATTTTTACCCACCGTATGCTTTGCTTATGAGAGATGCCACTAGAGAACTCTACGCCCCCCAGGTCTATTCACTTATATATTCATAAACACTGTCATTACCTTGCTGTCATTTATTTTCTTTTCTTTTATTTTTCACTTTACAATTATCTACACAACTCACTTGCTTGCAAATAACGAGATCAAGGGGATTGACAACCCTCTTGCTGGTGTTGGGTGCAAGTTTTTTGTTCTTTTGTGTGCAGCCGCTGAAGACGGTTTAGAATTGTATTCCTATTGGTTCGATAAACCTTGGTTTCATAACCAAGGGAAGTACTTTCCCACTTTGTGCTGTGATAACCCGTTCCTCTTCATTGAAAATCCAACATAGATCATGAGTATCAAGAGTCGTGAGCGAAAGCGCACAACTACTTCTTCCATTTTTCTTGTACTACATGCCAGGAGTACATTTTACGACATGCAACATCTTAAGGCATAGGTGTGCTCCACCATGGGGTACATGTGTGCACCCGCATGCAACATAGGCGTTCTCTCGTGTGGTGCATTGTTGTGCTTCCTCGCTCAAAGGGCATGGTGCTCCCATGAATAGTTTTGATAATTAATGAATTTCTCTATGGACTAATGGTTGCCTTGAGTTATATTCGTAGGATATGTGCATAGTCATTTCTTGAAGTCCATTGTTGGTTTCAAGGAGATTATGTGATGACCAAGATGCTATTCATGGAATTATCCGAAGATGGGTCATAGAGAAGACATGATACAAGGTTGATCAATACTAAGTCAAAGAGTGAATCAAGTTGATCAACACACAAAGCATACAAGATGTACCGAGAGGGATCAAGTGATTCCATGGTTTGGTAAGCATTGTCCATTACGCTTTGTGTACTAACCCATGGTCTACATGAGAGTTCCATGTGGGGTTAGGTATGTTTCCATGGGCTTGCACAAGAGGAAGATCTCGTACAACCCATGGAGCATGACATCAAGTGATATCGTCATCAAGATTTCGGTGTGCAAGTTCAAGTGGAGCATCACAAACATATCATGATTGAAGCCTTCCATCCATTGTGGTGACAATGGACTTGTGAATATGTGCCAAAGAGTGGCTCACTCATAGTGGAGTATGGGGGAGAAATCTACTAGTCTTCATTGAGCAAACGCAATTAGGAAAGGTGGTCCAACTTGAGGAAGTCAAGATCGTCATCATCTAGATCAAGTGGACTATGTGCAAGGCAAATGTTTGCCCTTGATAGTTTTCTATTTTACCGGTCTCATGGTGGTAGTTGGGAGACCGGGTTATAGGATCAATTGTTGTACTATCAAGGGGGGCTCTCAAGTAAGTATATTGATTGTATCATTCATAAAGATCTCAAACCATTGCATCCTTAGATCATCTCTCTTGGGTCTTGTTTGGTATTTCTCTTTCTGAGTTATAGAGCTTATGGTCATCTTCATGACAAGCTCGAGTTCATCGAAAAAGAGTTCATATGCATCTTCTATGATGTATTCGGTGTTGGAGTTTATGTCGGTACTTTTCTAATGGAGGTTTCACTCCTCTATATCATAAGCATAAGCATACTCCCCATGTTGTTGTTGGATAGTATTTGTAGTCATCTATCCAAAAAGCTTGAGTTTGCTCAATCCGGGGCTCATTTGCAGAAGTTATGGCAGTTCACATGTTCTTGCATTCATCTGTTTTGCGTGGGTTTCTTTGTAGCACTATCGCGGTAGTACCACTCCCGAAAGCGGTAGTATCGCTTTTAATTGGTAATTCCGTTATCCAGTACCGTAGCTACTGCCGCTACTCCTGGACTCGACTTTTTGTGTCAGGTTGCGCATCAGTAGAAAGGTAGTGCGAGCGATAGTACCACTTATAAGCGGTAGTACCGCCCGCTCAATACCGCTCCACTTTCGCTCATCCAGTTGCTTCTGGTTCAGTCGCGCTCTCAGCAGTACTAGGGGGCAGTGGGTGCACGGTACTACAGCTTATAGGAGGCCTCAATAGCCCTTAGTTTCCATTAGGACCCCGCTACAATGGGAGGGTAGGACAAAAGATGTCGTACAAGTTCTTATCGCAAGAGCATATGACTATATACGGAATACATGCCTACATTATATTGATGAATTGGAGTCAGTTCTATGCCACTCTCATGTGTAACTGTTACATGATTGAATTATTATCCATCACCAGTCCACGTGTCTACGCATGCCAATTAAAAATTTCCTACGTGCAGAACATCCCAGAACTTGCTACGGAGATGGATCATAGATTGTTACCACTAGACGCATGGTGCCGTGCATCAACAGTAGAGTTGGGGCAGCACATTCGTGTGGTCCGTCTCCTCCTCATCCGATCTCCCTCGAACAGCCGGTCGTTGGATCCCACGTACAGGTTCGCCAGAGCGGCACAAGTGCATCGCCTCTAACGGTATCAGTGCGTGCAGGAGGAACACCCGTGCGGCGGAATGCTAGGTCCGATCATACGATTGGCGGCGACGAGTGGAGGTTGCTAGTTGCAACTCATGCAAAGCCCTAATGATGGATCCTAAGCAATCAACCGGATGGGTGTGCCGCACCTCCACTATATATAGGCATCCGCCGCGGGCTCAACTCTTGGACCTTGCACGGATCCTAAAGCCCGCGTGTTCCTTCCCTTAAGCACGCGACCCTTTAGGTTCTCGTCCACTTGGTCGTGAGTCAGATGACATCCGACTCGACCAGTCGGTAGCAGCCTCTAGCAAGACGTGCCGACTCGAAGTGTCCGATGAAGCTGGTTAGGCGAACGTGTAATTCACACATCTGCTCCCTTTGCCTCACGATATATGTTGTCATGCACAAGGCGATATGGTCATCCTTGTTGCAGCACGTCCTCTTTCTCGTTCCGATGAATCCGACAAACACTTCGGATTATCACATAATCCTCATCGCATGGCCATGCTTATCTAGGTCGGATCACCCGGGGGGCCCAGAGTATCTCTCTCCTGATCGAAGGGACAAATCCCATCTTGCTCGCTCATATCTCGCAACATGGGTTTGGACAAGCCTGAAACCTACCTTTGTAGCTACCCAGTCATGGAGTAGCGTTTGGTCGGCCCAAAGAAAGTCTTTCACCATCCCGAGTACATGCGCCATCTCAAGTCTTAGGACATAGAACGTATGTTGTACTAGAGACTCACATATGACCTATCGCTGCGTCTCATAGTTGGGTCTATCCAACTTAGACCTTATCTCAACTCGGATCCGACTATGTCGAATCCGACAGACCTTTCTGAGTCCATATTATCCGGCTAGCATCCAATGCTACATGGTCAGTGAGACCAGAGCATCCACCGTGTCATATGCTAGTCTAACTGGCTGCGCATCCACACAACCCTTTCAACTAGGGTCCATTTAAGACAGCCATCATACAATGCATAGTCTCACAAACAAGACACGTACTTGTTAATACACATCAATGATAATGTCCAAGGACTATATTTATTCATAAACACATAGGAAATATCATCATACATGATTGCCTCTAGGGCATATCTCCAATAGTCTCCCACTTGCACTAGAGTCAATCAAATAGACATCGAATGCCCATAGCTCTAATGTGCCCCTCATGCTTGGGTTGTGGAAGCGGCTTAGTCAACGGATCTGCAACATTTGCATCCATATGAATCTTGCACAAATTGGTATCACCTTTCTCTACAAGCTTTCGTATCAGGTGATATTTTTGGTCTATGTGCCTGGTCTTATGGTGTTGTCTCGGCTCCTTGGCCTGTGCGATGGCACCTGAATTATTAGAATAAAGGTCCAACGATTTTGACCAGCCTGGGAACACACCAACATCTTCTAGGAACTTCCGAATCCAAACACCTTCCTTTGCGGCTTCACAAGACGCAATGTATTCGGCCTCTATTGTGGAGTCGGCCACCGTATCTTGCTTGGAACTCGTCCAGCTCACTGCTCCTCCAATCATGACATACACGAATCCAGTTTGCGATCGACAATCATCCTTGTCGGTTTGGAAACTAGCATCAGTGTAACCCTTTACGCAGAGCTCCTCCTCACCTCCATAAACTAGGAACATCTCTTTAGTCCTTTTTAGGTACTTCAAGATAGTTTTCACCGCTGCCAAGTGACTCTCACCTGGGTCGGCCTGGTATCTTCTTGTTAAGATTATTGCATAGGCAACATCAGGCCGTGTACATAGCATGACATACATGATGGATCCAATTGCCGAGTCATATTGTGACAGCCCAAGTGCTGTCCCTTCCTTTTCTGGCTTGTAACCCCATTGTATGAACCTTTTGTCATGAGCTATGATATGAATTGCACCTTGTCTCATGTGTGGTTTTGCATTCATGCATCATTTCATTCATCATAGCATTCATCATGCCTTACTTGTCTTCATGTGTTGTTGTATGATGTGGTCGTTGTGAGTATGCCTTGTGTTGTGTTGGTGTTTGAGGTGGATGGAGTCATGTGTGCAACTTCTTCTTCTTCCCCTCTCTTTTTTCCTTACCAAACATCCCCTTCCAATACCCCCTTCTCTTCATATTATTTTATTAGCAGAATTAAGTTGCTTCTTAAATTGTTTAAAAATGTTCAAGAGCTAGCCCTATGCATATTATGAATTTAGAGTGTGGTTCTTTTGTGGTTTGGGGGTTGGTATGATTTTGTGTTTAAATTAAACATGAGCTGTCTTTTATTAAAGTGTCAAGTTAACTTGTCCTATAAATCAACTTAATATTTTTATTAAATAGTACACATTATTTTTCTTTATAAAAATATTTTTGTTTTGTGCTAAAGCCTTTTTTTGCTCTGGGGATTATTTTGTGTTTCTGTGTTTTAAAAAAAAGGGTAAAACCCTTCCTACTTTGTTTTGTGAGAGAGGGTGAGCAGTGTGGGCCTTCCCGCGGCCCAGCCCGCTCGGCAATGGCTACCTGCTCCCCTTTCCGTCGAAGTCATGTTCAGTGTGACGAGAGTCGCGTCCACCGTCGCCTTTTCGTCGCCGTCGCTGTCTGTCCCATCGCCCATTTAAGCCCTTGACATGCGTGCCCCCTCTCCTAGGGTTCCTCTTCTCCCCGCCGCCGCCGCAGCTCCCATCTCCCCCTCCACCTCTCTCCCTCCTCTCTTCTTCCCCCCTGCCAGGTAAGGCTTTCAGAGAGGTGCAGTGAGGTTCAAAGTTGCCGCCGGTCTTCGTCGCCGTCGTCGCTGCGTCTCCGGTGGGTCGCATCCATGGTGGCGATGGCATGGAGCTCGGGGGTTCTCCCGGCGTTCCATTCCCACCGCTAGGGGCCCCGGAGGAGCTCTGCAGCGACCGCTCCGTCGTCGCCGAAAGTTCCTGCTCTGCTGTCTTCTTCCCCTACGTCGTCTCCGGCCATCTTCTACCTTGGGCATGTCATCTCTGCCGATGGAATTAAAGTGCACCCTGAGAAAGGTGAAGCTATTTTGAAGTGGGAACCTCCTCAGAATGTGAAGCAGCTTTGGAGTTTCCTCGGGCTTGCTAGTTGTCATGGATTTATCACGGCAGATGTCCAGGTGAACGGACTTGAATTCAAGGCCATCGCTAATGTGATGGACTCAAAGGGGTTGATTGGGACAAAGGACACGGGTTTACCCAGGTTCGGCCCCTCAAGTCGAGGTAATAGCCTACGTCCTGCTTGTGCTTGTATTGCTTGTTGAATCGATTACAAGGGAGCTAAGACTTGACCTAGTTCTCGATCACCTGATCCCTAAGTCGCCCCGGGTCTGACTTTATATAGGAGGTCGGGACCATGGGTCTTACAATTGCTTAACCGAGTCTCATTGTCTCTCCGAGTCTTACTCTATCTTCTTTGTCCAAACTGATTCCGAGCATCTTACACACCCGAGTCTTCTCAGTCCGGGCCACCTTGTGGCCCACACCATGAGACGTCTATCTTCATGGGCCGTTGGCTTTACGGATCACCCTTGGGCCGGCTCACGAGCCATCAACATGACCCGAAGCTGCCAAGGGCGGGTCATATTGCGGGATTATATCCCCAACATTAGGCCCCAGGTTGCATTGAGCTTGCTCACTTCATCCTTTATCTTCTGCTCTTTGGTGAGTCGCTCGATGATGACCCGGTGTGACGTCACAAGATCTGCTGACGTATCACCGAATCTTATATGAATGGTCAGACCGAAAATCGAGGGGTCCGCTTTGGTCAAATCGTTTCCATCGCCTAGATTTTCGCGCCTGCCTTGTCTCCTCTTTAAATAAGACTTGTGCGGGTGGAAACCTTCCTTCTCCCTCTCATTCTTCTTCTTCCTCCCATCGTCGTCGCTCCAGCGTACTCGTCCTCCGGCACCATCTCCACAGCTTCACCAACCAGGGCGCTGCATCAACCTGACTCGTACCAGAACCTCTTCCGCGTCCATCGCTCCATCACCGGTGAGTCCTAGCTTTCCCTTTAGATCCATCGCCGCCCTAGCAGGGTTTATGGGAACGTCCGCCGCTGCCGCTCGTGTTCCTCCATCACCACTGTTAGGGTATTCCGACGCCGTCGATGTTGTTAGCATGCGGCTCTACCGTGCCGCCGCGCACAACGCAGTCATGCGCAATGCGTAGACCATCACAACTTTGCCTCATTCTTTTCTGTTCCGTCTATTCTTCGCTAGGTATGGAAATAAAAACCTATTTTCCTGTTTTTGTAGATCCTCAATTGTAGTGGTAGTTTGTGAAACCTGTCTTTTTAGGACTTTGTCGATTTTCGCTCCTCCTATCCTTGTTGAACCGCCAGACCTCTCCGGCTGTCATTAGCCAAACTATGGCGTAGTATTTGTAGAGCCCTTAAAATCATAAGCCGTCACACATATTGCTTGCTCTTAACTCGCCATATCTTTAATTTTGCACAGTTTGCAAGCCGCCGCCATGTCCCGTGCTTCCAACTCATGCAACTGGGTCGGCTCTAGCATCACAGAAGAATACTTAGCGAATTTTGTTGACGCGGGCACTCTTCCTCCCAAGGAGGTCCTTCACTGGCAGGTTCCAGGTGATGAGACTTGGCCCTCTCCCCAACAAGGAGAAGTAGTGGTTTTCTCTGACCATATCGAGCGAGGCTCGTGCCGCCCGGCTCTAAATTTTTCCGTGACATTCTCCATTTGTACAAACTTCACCCTCAAGACTTGGCCCCCAACTCCGTTTCAAACATATGCAATTTCCAAGTGCTCTGCGAAGCCTTCCTGCAAATCAAGCCGTCTGTGGATTGTCTCGAGACTTCTTCTATGCCAACCGCCAAACTGAAATGATAGGCGGTCCGAGCCTGGAACTTGGCGGTATTTCCATTCAATGATGCAGAGACATCATTTTTCCGGCTGCGCAGATGCCGAGTCATCCAAAGGATTGGAATAAGACTTGGTTCTACTACAAGGATACCTCTCCTGAAGATGAGCGCCCATTGCCGGGTTATCGCCCCTCCCGGCTCAGGACAGACTCAGAGCTTCCTGGCCGGCTCTCAGTTTTAGAGCGTGCCAGCTATGAGCTGGCTCACGCCAAGATCAAGGCACTCATGGCCAACAGTTTGACTGGTCTGGATTTGATTCGCTGCTGGATTTCATGGCGGATCATGCCCTTAAGCCGTAGAAGCCGGCTTATGTGTGAATATGAAGGCAAATATGACAGCTCCTTGTGCTTCAGCAAATCAACCTTGACAGAGGATGACATTACCACTGTCATCCGGAGCCTTGTCCATGAAGCCTCCGGCTCATGCAGTGCCATTAGCCTAGCGCCTTTCAACGTCAACAATCCGGCTCCAGATGTGAGTTAATTTCTTTCCCATCCGTCTCTTGGATGTTGCTTGTACCTTGCTGATTTATTATTCTCCGGGTTATTTTCGCAGGCCGACTCTGATTTCTGGAAGAAGGAGTACGTCCCTCCTCTGAAGAAGCTCAAGAAGAAGGCCCCAGCCAAGAAGCCAAAGAAAGACGCCCCACGAGAGGAGTGGTTCGATCCGCCATAGTCATCCAGCTCAGAGGTAAAATTTTAATTGTTTGCTTGATTCTTTGCCTTCCTGTTTTACTAATGCTTGTTTTACTCGCAGGATGAAGTGGAGACCAGCTGCGCCAATGCCCCTGAAGTAAACTATGTCTCTTCCGGCTCACAATATTTTGTCCCCTGAAAGCCGCGGCGGGTTGCCAGAAAAGTTCCTCTTTCTCATCCTCTTGCTTATCTGGCTCCTGATTTTCTTTTGAAAAAGCAACAACAAGCTGAACGTCACCAGACCCGGAGCGCCGGCTCTACTAAGCTTATGTCCGGCTTGCCGAACTTGCCGGCTCCGAAGAAACGCCCTGCTGAGGTATGTGTTCCTGTTTGATTCATTTCTCTTTATAACCTTAGTGCCATCTCATTCTTCTTGAATTTCATCTCAGAAGTCGCCCTCCTCCGGCGACTCTTTGGCGACCGTTCTGCCACCTTCGAAGATCAACCCGCTGTAAGAGTCTTTACACTATGATATACGGTTCTTTGTAGGGTAGTAATATCCTTTGGATTCTCACTTTTCTATCTTGCAGTGCTCAAGCCAAGCGTCAGAAGACCAACAAGCCCTCCCCCAGTCCTACCGCTGAAGAGCTGGAGCAGGAACAACCGAAGGAGTCACAAACGGATGTAGATCCGCCAGTTGTTTCTACTGAGCCAGCTGCTGAAGATATCATCCCGGAGAGCCCTCTAAGGGGTCCTTCAAAGCCGCCAAGTCCTGCCAAGGGCACTGCAACCCCGGAGGTTATCATCACCGGTTCTTCTCTCCAATCCCCTCTGGCTCATGTGCTGACCAGGCATAAAGAGTCTGCCGAGGCCTTCGAGAAGCTGGATTTCGACTCTTCCTTTGAGAAGATGATGGCCGAAGAACTCCACGCCGGGTATACAAACCGACTTACCACCAGCCGGGATCTGGAGCTTCGGCTGGTGACTTTGATGAAGACAAAATATGAGGTATTCCTCTTGCTACTATAACCTTACTTAGCCCCCAAGGGCCGGTTCAATCTAGTTAAGAGGTGAACCGGGTCTTTCCTGATCCTTTGTAGAAAATCCAAGGCCTTTGTCCCCAAGGGCCGGCTCAACATGTTAGAGTTGGGTCTGATCTTCACTGTAGATAACGTGAACAGCCAATGGTAGCCCCCAAGGGCCGACTCAAACTTGATGACGTTGAGTCGGAGCTTTCATTATAAGTAAATTTGAAGAGCCATATCGTAGCCCCCATGTACCGGATTAACTTTGATGAAGATGAGCCAGAACTGTGTTGTAAGCTCGAAGATCAAATATACATTAGCCCCCAAGTGTCAAACATATTGCTTGCAATCTGCTTTGAGACTTGCATAATTTTTTCTTTAACTTTCCTAATTTGACATGTCTTCCATTCCAACGACTTATCCTGTATTTTGACATGTCACATGAAGCTTTAAACAAAGTCGGGTCACAATTGACGGACCTAAAGGCCAACTTGGCGGCTCAACAAGAAGCCCGCAACATCGTTGATGAAAAGTGCCGGCTTCTCTCTGAAGAGCTGGCCACAATCAAGGCTGATTTTGCTGCCCTTAAGGAGTCAGGTGATTCCGAAAAGACCGCCTTGACCCGACGGGCGGATGACGCCGACCAGCGGCTGATAGCTGTGGCAGATGAACTCCATGGCTTGAAGCGCCACATAAGCAAAATGTCAGCCGCCCTATTTGGTAAGCTTCTGATAACTTTGTGTTTCAAATGGTTTCATCTTTTACTTAGACTAGTGACTCATCTGAATTGTCCGGTTTATATAGGTCCTAGGAGCCGACAGTTGGCCTCTGATAGCCTGTTGCCGTTGAAGGCCATCTATACCTTGACTGAGCAGTTGTACTGTGGTGCAATCTGCACTATCAAGGCCGTGCAATACAAGGAGAAAATTCCGGCAACTCTCAGGGGTGTCTTAGAGCTCTTCTCCACCATGCCAAAACAGATCTCCGAACTCAAGAAATCAGCCGCCCGCCAAGGGGCCATTGTGGGCATCAGTCGTGCTTTGGCCTTTGCTCCGGGCTTGACAGCCGCCGAGATGATGGAGGGCTTCCCTTCAATTAAAGATGACGGCTCGGAGTTTACTGATGCTGACTACGGCCGGTGTATGAAAGAGTCCTGGGTTTTAGCTTCTGTCTTGGCGGAGGAGGTTGATCTGTCAACTTATCAAGCGGCGTATGATCTGGAGCAGAAGAAAGTCCGGGGTCCTTTATACGAGTCCAAAGATTTGACGCCTGCTCGGAGTAAGGACCTCTTTGCTCCAGATCTTGACCCGTCACCCTTTTTTGAGGGCTCTTTTGCGGCTCTAACGAACTGCAATTGGGCTTTGGACAACCTCCAGATCAAGGCCCAGAAGAGCCGGCGCAGGATGACCCGCTAGCTAACTAGCTGCTGCTTTAAGATCTTTGTATCAGCTTAACCTGCCGTGTGACGGCTGAAAACACTTTGTCTGAAATTTTGATCTCCTCTGGGAGTGTAATAGCTAGATGAAAACTTGTCTAAAATTTGTCTTATAAGATGATCCGGCTTTTGGTCTGCCATTTGTGTTTGTATGCTTCGAGTTATTTACAGTTGCCTTGTCATCATTGTAAGACACCTGCAGCCAAAAATTAGGTAAACCACACCCGGAGGCGGTGACTCCCTTCTTGATAATTACGGCTGATCTGGTTAGCCGGAAATGGCATAGAGCCTGGCTGATAAGGCATTTTAGAAGATACACCCAGAAGTAACAATATGGCGTAAACACCGGTGGATAAGCATTAGAAGCTGTACCCGAAGGTAAGAATCCGCCTTCGCCGCGGCTAATTTTTCCTTAGCCGGATTTTTATGAGAACAGTTAATAAGCGTTAGAAGCTATACCCGAAGGTAGAAAGCCGCTGTTCATCGCAGCTAAGTTATCTTAGTTGCCTTAGGTCGGCTAATAAGCATTAGAAGCTTTACCCGGAGGCAGAAAGCCGCCGTTCGCGAGTCATGGGACGTTAACTACCCGCCGGTAAAAAACCTCTCATAACCGCGGCTAAACTGGTTAGCCGAAGATGGCATAGAGCCGGCTGATAGGGTGTTAGAAGCGATACCCATCGGTAAGAAGCCCCCCTCAGCAATTACGGCGTAAACCGCCGGCGGATAGGCGTTAGAAGCTGCACCCGAAGGCGAGAAGCCGCCCTCGCCATGACTAATTGCCTTAGTCGGTTTTTTGTTTGTGGCAAAATGCCTAGCTTAATAGGTGTCTACCACCGTTCAGCAATACGATACCAAACGCCGGCGGATAGGCATTAGAAGCTTCACCCGAAGGCGAGAAGCCGCCCTCGCCGTGACTCATTGTTTTGAGCTGGATTTTTTGGCATAATGCCTGGCTACTAGGCATCTACTGCCGTTCGCCGACCTTAGCTGATGTATCAACCGGAATATTACTTAATCTTCTCTTATGAAATAGCAGAGACTTTGTTGTTTATTCATATAACTGTGGTATGTACAATGATGGTGTACAATGGTAGATCTTTACACCCTTAGGTGAAATAAGGCCGAAGATGCGCGATGTTCCATGGTCGACGGGTCTCCTGACCCGCCGTATCTTAGTCGTTTCGAACATCGACGAGGTAATATGACCCGTTGTTGAGATTTTTGCTGACCACAAAGGGTCCTTCCCATGGAGGTGATAGTTTATGCATATTTGTCCGGTCCTGAATCAGCCGGAGCACCAAGTCGCCCTCCTGGAACGTCCGGGTCTTGACCCTGCGGCTGTGATAGCGGCGTAGGTCTTCTTGATAAATTGTCGATCGGGCTGCTAATAACTCTCACGCCTCTTACAAAGCATCCAATGCATCTCGGCGTGCCGTCTCATTGTCTGTCTCAACGTAAGCCGCCACCCTTGGTGAGTCATGCTGGATGTCGCTGGGTAAGACGGCCTCATCACCGTACACCATAAAGAAGGGCGTGAAACCCGTGGACCTGTTAGGGGTGGTCCTAATGCTCCATAAGATGGAAGGTAATTCTTTGACCCAACACCCGGGCGTTCGTTGTAAAGGAACCATAAGTCGCGGCTTAATTCCTCTTAGAATTTCCTGATTGGCGCGCTCTGCCTGACCGTTGGACTGTGGATGTGCCATGGCTAATATATCAAGCCGGATATGTTCTTCATCACAGAATTTCTTCATAGCCCCCTTGGATAGATTTGTACCATTGTCAGTGATGATGTTGTGCGGGTAACCAAAGCGGTAGATTAGCTTTTTGATAAACAGAACTGCTGTAGCTGCATCACATTTGCTGACCGGCTTTGCCTCCACCCACTTGGTAAATTTATCAACCGCCATCCGGAGGTGTGTTTTCTTGTCTTTGGACCTCTTGAAAGGCCCTACCATGTCCAGCCCCCAGACCGCAAACGGCCAAGTGATTGGTATCATCCTTAATTCTTGAGCTGGAACATGAGCACACCGGCTGAATTTCTGATAGCCGCCGCACTTACGGACTAAGTCCTCTCCATCTTTGTGAGCCGTCAACCAGAAGAAACCATGCTGGAAAGCCTTGGCCACCAAAGACTTTGAGACGGCATGGTGCCCACAATCTCCAGCATGGATCCCACTCAAGATCTGCCGCCCTCCTCTGGTGAAACACAACGTTGAAAACCCTTGTTACGCTGCATTTATGCAACTCACCATTAATTATCATCATGGACTTAGAACGGAGGGTGATCTTTCTAGCCAGATCTCCATCCTCTGGTAACTCGCCCCGGGTTAAATAGTCTAAATAAGGAATAGTCCAATCTGGGATAACATGTAGAGCTGCCACCAATTCTGCCTCCGGGTCAGGAACAGCCAAATCCACCTCTGATGGTATCTTGACAGTCGGATGATATAAGACGTCCAGAAAAACATTAGGTGACACTGGCTTACGTTGGGAACCTAGCCGTGATAAAGCATCAACCGCCTCGTTCTTGCGACAATCAATGTGATCTACCTGATACCCTTTGAAATGACCTGCAATAATATCAACCGCCTGCCTATAAGCTGCCATCCGCAGGTCTTTGGAGTCCCAAGTGCCAGAAACCTGCTGAGCTACTAGATCCGAATCGCCCAAACACCTGACCCGGCTCAAATTCATCTCTTTAGCTAATCTAAGACCATGAAGCAAAGCCTCGTACTCAGCCACATTGTTAGTGCAAGGGAACATCAGTCGGAGCACGTAACAAAACTTGTCACCCTTTGGGGATGTCAGGACAACCCCTGCTCTGGACCCCTCCAACTGCTTGGACCCATCAAAATGTATAGTCCAGTATGTATTATCTGGCTTTTCTTCGGGAGCTTGGCACTCTGTCCAATCATTGATGAAATCTACCAAAGCTTGGGATTTGATCGCCGTGCGAGGAACATACTTTACATTAAGAGGTCCCAGCTCTAAGGCCCATTTGGCAATCCTCCCTATGGCTTCTCTGTTCTCGATAATATCTCCCAACGGAGCAAAACTGACCACAATTACCTGGTGCCCTAGAAAGTAGTGCTTTAACTTGCAGTTGGCCATAAAGACCCCGTATACCAGCTTCTGCCAGTGCGGATATCTCTGTTTAGATTCTGTCAGGACCTCACTGATATAATAAACCGGCCTTTGCATGGGATACTCCTTCCCAGCCTCCTTGTGCCCAACCACAATTGCAACACTGACCGCTCTGTTGTTAGCCATCACATAAAGGAGCAACGGTTCTTTCTCAGCCGGAGCGGCTAACACTGGCGGCTCAGTGAGCTGTTTCTTAAGCGACTCAAGTGCTTCACCTGCCGCCTTGCTCCAGGCAAACTTGTCTGTCTTTTTCATCATCTGATATAAAGGGATAGCTTTCTCTCCAAGAAGGCTTATGAACCGGCTCAACACAACAATCCGTCCTGCTAAGAGCTGAACTTCATTAATGCAAGTCGGCTCTCTTAGAGAAGTAATAGCTTTGATTTTGTCCGGGTTAGCCTCGATGCCACGCTCAAAGACCAAGAAACCCAAAAGCTTCCCTGCTGGAACACCAAAAACACACTTGGTCGGGTTAAGCATCATCTTGTAGACCCGGAGATTGTCAAAGGTTTCCCTTAGATCCTCCAAAAGAGTCTCCTTATTTCTGGATTTGACCATGATGTCATCTACATAAGCATGAACATTACGACCAATTTGACTATGGAGGCAATTCTGCACACATCGTTGATAAGTTGCCTCGGCACTCTTGAGTCTGAAAGGCATAGAGACATAACAGAACGCCCCAAAGGGTGTATTGAACACCGTCTTCTCCTGGTCTTTCACTGCCATCTTGATTTGATGGTAACCTGAGTAAGCATCCAGGAAGCATAAACTTTCACATCTGGCTGTAGCATCAATGATCTGATCAATGCGAGGGAGGGCAAAACGATCAGTCGGACAAGCCTTGTTAAGGTCCGTGTAGTCCACACACATACGCCAGGTTCCGTTCTTTTTGAGCACCAACACTGGGTTAGCCAACCATTCTGGGTGAAAAACTTCAACAATAAAACCAGCAGCCAAGAGCCGGGCAACTTCTTCCCCAATAGCCTTGCGCCTCTCCTCATTGAACCGCCGCAGGAACTGTTTGATTGGTTTAAAATTTGGATCCACATTAAGGTTGTGCTCAGCGAATTCTCTCGGTACACCCGGCATGTCAGAAGGTTTCCATGCAAAGATGTCCTGATTCTCACGGATGAATTCAATGAGCGCGCTTTCCTATTTGGGATCCATATGGGCTCCAATGATGAACTGCTTAGATGAGTCACCCGGATTGAAATCTACTGCCTTGGTATCATCTGCCGAAAATTTGAGGGGCGGTTCAACCTCCGTGGTGGGCTTTTTCAGGGGGGTCATATCCTCCGGATCAACATTCTCCTTATAAAACTTAAGCTCCTCCTGACCACAACTGGACTCTACGTAAGCTGCATCCCCTTCTTCACACTCAATAGCCATGTTTCGGTTACCATGAACGGTGATGGTACCATTCAAGCCGGGCATCTTGAGCTGCAAATAAACATAGCAGGGCCGAGCCATGAACTTAGCATAAGCGGACCGTCCAAACAAGGCATGATAAGGGCTCTTGATCTTCACCACCTCAAACCATAAGGATTCCACTCTGTAGTTGTATTCATCGCCAAAAGCTACTTCCAAAGAAATCCTGCCCACCGGATGCGCCGACTTACCCGGCACCACACCATGAAAAACAGTGGATGAAGGTTTTAAGTCCTTGTCGAGCAACTTCATCCGCCAGAAGGTGTCATAATAAAGGATGTTTATGCTGCTGCCGCCATCCATGAGCACCTTGTTCAACATATATCCACCCACTTGGGGGGCCACAACCAAAGCCAGCCGCCCCGGGTCATCAACGCATGGTGGGTGATCTTCATGGCTCCATGTTATGTCATATTCAGACCACTTCAAATACTGTGGAAGAGCCGGCATAACTGCATTGACTGCCCGTTTATGCAACTTCTGATCCCGTCTATTGAGGCTAGTTGTGAAGACGTGGTATTGCCCGGAGCTGAGCTGCTTTGGATTACTCTGAAAGCCGGACGGATTCCGATGTTGCTGCTGCTGTTGAGTATTATTGCTAGCATGCAGCTGCTGTCCCCTGTGATTATCTTGACTCGGATGACCGGATGCTGAACTGCCAGAACCAAATCCAGCCACTGACTCGTCACGTCCTGGGCCGCCTGGCGGGCCGCCCCCATGATGGTTAGGCTGCGTGACATATCGCTTGAACCTCTGCATAAAAGAACAACTCTCCCATGTATGATTTGCCGGTCTATCATGCAAACTGTGATTCGGACAAGGTCGCTTAAGCATCTCTTCCATGTTCGAGGAAAAATTATCCCTGTTCGAGGGTGGCCCAAACCTCCTGTTGCCTTTGACGTGATTTTGTTGGGCGTTTGTGTTGGCCACCAGCTCTGACCCGGCCTCTGGATTCTTACGTTTCCTCTGGTTACCATTGTTCACTGTGCCCTTGCTTTGGTTACCCTTCTTGCCTTGACTAGCCTTTTCCTCATCAGAACCCGGATCCTTCGTGCTGTCTGAGTCGGCGTACTTTGTGAGAGCCGTCATGAGCTCCCCCATGTCCTGACACGTACACTTGAGCCGACGAAGTTTCTACTTTAAAGGAACAAAATGGCAATTCTTTTCTAAAATCAACACCGCCGGAGCCGCCGTGATCTGCTCTGATGAGTGGATAATTGTCGAGACCTGCCGTACCCAATGATGAGCCGACTCGCTTTCCTGTTGGACACAGTGATCAAGATCCACAATGGTCATAGGCTGCTTGCACGTCCCTTGAAAGTTTTTGATGAAACGAGCCCTGAGCTCCGCCCATGAATTGATGGTATTGGGTGGCAACCCTTTTAACCATGTGCGAGTCGGGCCTTCAAGCATCATGATAAAATATTTGGCGCAAACCACCTCACTAACATCCAGCATCTCCATGGCCAGCTCATAGCTTTCCACCCAGGCCTCTGGGGTAAATCAGCGGTGTAATTCGGGACCTTGCGGGGACCTTTAAAGTCTTTCGGTAACCGCTCGCTCCGGAGAGCCGGAGATAGACACGGAAGCCCCCCGTCCTGGGGATTATACCTGCCCCTATGGAAACGGAAGGCCCGGGCTCTTGGCAAGCCGACCTAGCTAGCGCCTCTTGCGGGCTTCCCGCATGGTCTACGCGTGCCTGTGTATCTCTTCGTGGTCGGTGACCCATTGGAATTTCCATGTGATGGTTACTGCTGGTGACTCGTAGCACCGACTAAAGCTATGGCTAGGAAGAGGGGTTGAATGGACGCGGCTCCGGCTGTGAGCGTACCTCTCTTGCTGGGCCATGGCTATCTACAGGTACCCGATGGCGTTTCGCACATCCTCCGCAAAGGGTGCTTCATCCGGGATAGGGATCGTCTCAAGCCGGGTGGCAGCTGCTACCATGTTCTCGGTCGAGTTAGAATAATGAACCGCCGGTGTTGGAAAGCCCCTAGGTGAAATTGGGTTATGTTGGGCCGGATGAGTCGCTGGCCGCTCCGTTGGGCGGCTCTCGGGTGCGCCCGCGGCTCGCCCCGTGCCGGGGGTATTAAAGAGATTCCTTGCTTCATAACGCTCTGGTAGACGGGACTGATGCCTCCTCCTATGTACCACCACCGCTGACCTTTCCTCCAGCCCTAGATGGAAAGCATCTATCTTGATACGTTTTGTTTCTTCTTCCATCTGGACCTTCAGCTCAGCCATCCTTTGTTGTTCCTCTGCCATCCGGCCCTTGATCCGTGCGATCTCTATATTCCGAGCTGCTTGATTATCTGGTGTCACTTCAGTGGTCATGAGAGCCGTAAGTTCATCCATCAGCTCCACAAGAACTTGAGCCGGCGGCGGCGGGCTATCACCCGAAGCGGCGGCTCCCGCAGCTGTACTACCAGCGGCTGGGGCTGATCCGGCCATGAACACTGCCGCATGAACCAGAGGTTTTAAAGCATCCGACTCGAAGTCATCCGACTCAGAGCATGCATTGTCACAGCCCCCAAATCCACCGTTGCGGAGCTGGTACATTGATTCTGTTTCTCCACTTGAAGATTCATCTTCTGAATAGATAAGGGTTTCCTGTGACCCGGAAGCTTCCAGATCCCTACCTTGCGTGAAGCCTACGAAGACATGCTTCTGACCCGGATTGGCGCGAACAGGCCGCACGTTAGTTGCAGATTGGAGACGCCGAGCCAGCTCGATGATGTTGGTGCAGATGTCCGGCCCGGGTGTAGATCCATTAGCCTTTCCGATGAAAACATGGATCCCGCCGAATGGGACCTGGAATCCATATTCCACAGACTCAGCATCAAGCCCCCAGCCGGCATCATCGATGTAGAGCCAGCCACGGAGACTCTTGCTCATGCTTCCGACCATGCATCCCTCGAGCCTTGGGAGAGAGCCCTTTGAGAACTCAACACCACCAAGCGCAAGCCCCATGATGGGCACCAACTGTCGTGGATTTATCACGGCAGATGTCCGGGTGGACGGACTTGGATTCGAGGCCATCGCTAATGTCGAGGTAATAGCCTACGTCCTGCTTGTGCTTGTATTGCTTGTTGAATCGATTACAAGGGAGCTAAGGTTGACCTAGTTCTCGATCACCTGATCCCTAAGTCGCCCTGGGTCTTCCTTTATATAGGAGGTCAGGACCACGGGTCTTACAATTCCTTAACCGAGTCTCATTGTCTCTCGAGTCTTACTCTATCTTCTTTGTCCAAACTGATTCTGAGCGGCTTACACGCCCGGGTCTCCTCAGTCCGGGCCACCTTGCAGCCCACACCATGAGCCGTCTATCTTCATGGGCCGTTGGTGTTGGAAATATGCCCTAGAGGCAATAATAAATTAGTTATTATCATATTTCCTTGTTCATGATAATTGTTTATTATCCATGCTATAATTGTATTGATCGAAGACTTAGATGCATGTGTGGATACATAGACAAAACCATGTCCCTAGTATGCCTCTAATAGACTAGCTCGTTGATCAAAAGATGGTTAAGGTTTCGTAGCCATGGACATGAGATGTCATTTGATAACGAGGTCACATCATTAGGAGAATGATGTGATGGACAAGACCCAAACTGCAAACGTAGCATATGATCGTGTCAGTTTATTGCTACTGTTTTCCGCATGTCAAGTATGTGTTCCTATGACCATGAGATCATGCAACTCACAGATATCGGAGGAGTGCCTTGTGTGTATCAAACATCACAACGTAACTGGGTGACTATAAAGGTGCTCTACAGGTATCTCCGATGGTGTCTGTTGAGTTGGCATGGATCGAGACTGGGTTTTGTTACTCCGTGTGACGGAGAGGTATCTCGGGGCCCACTCGGTAATGCAACATTACAATAATCCTTGCAAGCAATGTGACTAATTGTTAGTTGCGGGATCTTGTATTACGGAACGAGTAAAGAGACTTGCCGGTAACGAGGTTTAACTAGGTATGGAGATACCGACGATCGAATCACGGGCAAGTAACATACCGAAGAACAAAGGGAACGTTATACGGGATTAACTGAATCCTTGACATAGAGGTTCGACCGATAAAGATCTTCGTAGAATATGTAGGAACCAATGTGGACGCCCAGGTCCCGCCATTGGTTATTGGTCGTAGAGGTGTCTCGGTCATGTCTACATAGTTCTCGAACTCGCAGGGTCTGCACACTTAAGGTTTGGTGACGTTTTGGTAGTGTAGAGTTATGTATGGTGGTGACAGAAGTTTGTTCGGAGTCCCGGATGAGATCCCGGACGTCACGAGGAGCTCCAGAATAGTCCGTAGGTAAAGATTCATACATAGGAAGTCCCAGTTTGGTTTCCGGAAAAGTTTCGGGCTCATCGGTAGTGTACCGGGAGTGCTGGTAGTGTACCGAGAGTGCCGGTAGTGTACCGGGAGGCCTCCGGGAGGGGTATTTCGACCCCAAGAGGTCCATGGTCTGTGGGAGAATAATAACCAGCCCTTAGTGGGCTGGGAAAATAGCCACAAAGGCCCATGGCGTAGGAGAGAAAGTCCTAAAGCAAAAAGTGGAAAATCAGCCAATAGGAGGCAATCCTACTCGAACTAGGATTGGAGGTGAAGTAGGATTGCTTCCCACCTCCTATTTCGGCCGAACCAAACGCCTTGGCTGCCTATCCTCTCCTCTCCTCCTATATATACTAGTGGATTGGGTGGTTTTCTGGACAGAATTTCCGGCCACGTGCTACCCGTTCCACCGGTGCATAGTTTCTCCTCTAGATCGGTTTTCTGCAGCGCTTAGGCAAAGCCCTGCCGGAATTGCTCCACCACCATCACCGGAGCGCCATCACGCTGCCGGTGAACTCTCTCTCCTCTCCACCTCCTCTCTCTGGATCGAGACGGTGGAGATCGTCATCATGCTGCACGTGTGCTGAACGCGGAGGTGCCGTCCGTTCGGCACTAGATCGGAAGGACCGTGATCGAGATCGCGACGGTTTGTGATGTGATCACGGAACGGATCGTGATGAGTTCGCGGGACAGATCGTGATCAAGATCATGATATGGATCTGATGAGTTCGCGGGACGGATCATGATGTGTTCGCGGGACGGTTCGTGATTGGATCGCGCGACGCTCGGCGATTTGGATCGCGAAGAAGTTCGACTACACCAATCGCGTTTCTTAACGCTTCTCGCTTAGTGATCTACAAGGGTACGTAGATCCACTCTCCCTCTCGTAGATGATCATCACCATGGATAGGTTTGCGTGTGCGTAGGAAATTTTTTGTTGCCCATGCGACGTTCCCCAACAGTGGCATCATGAGCTAGGTTGATGGTTCGATGAGATCTCGAGTAGAACATAAAAGGTTTGTGGGCGTTGATGCTTAGATTGCTTCCTCCCTTGGTCGGATTTTGGTTCAGCGGGATTGTGAGATGAAGCGGCCCGGACCAACATTACTCGTACGCTTACGAGAGACCGGTTCCCTCGATGCAACTTGTTGCTTAGATGGCTTGCGGGTGACAGTTTCTCTCACTTTAGTTGGATCGGATCCGACAAAGGCGGTCCTTGAGAAGGTTGAAAAGCAATCTATGTATCACCATTGAGGTTTATGCGTAGGTGGGAATCGTTCTTGCTAGATACCCGTAGCAGCCACGTAAAACATGCAACAACAATTAGAGGACGTCTAACTTGTTTTTGCAGGGTATGTTGTGATATGATATGGCCAATTACATGATGTGATATATGTGATGTATGAGATGATCATGTGATGTATAGATTATCATGACTTGCATGTCGATGAATACGGCAACCGGCAGGAGCCATAGGGTTGTCTTTAATTATTGTATGACCTGCGTGTCAATCATTAAGCGCTATGTAATGCTTTACTTTATCGCTAAGCGGTAGTAATAGAAGTAGAAGCAGGACTGGTGCCACAACCCCAATGGCAACACATTGATGGAGATCAAGATGATGGAGATCATGGTGTTGTGCCGGTGACGATGGAGATCATGCCGGTGTTTCGAAGATGGAGATCTTAAACACAAGTTCATGGCCATATCATGTCACTTATGAATTGCATGAGATGTTAATCCTTTTATGCACCTTGTTTTGCTTAGTACGGCGGTAGCATTATAAGGTGATCCCTCACTTGAATTTCAAGATGAACTGTGTTCTCCCCGAGTGTGCACCGTTGTGAAAGTTTGTCGTGTTGAGACACCACGTGATGATCGGGTGTGATAGACTCTACGTTCACATACAACGGGTGCAAGCCAGATTTGCACGCGCAGAACACTCGGGTTAAACTTGACGAGCCTAGCATGTACAGACATGGCCTCGGAACACAAGAGACCAAAAGGTCGAGCATGAGTCATATAGTGGATATCATCAACATAATGATGTTCACCATTGAAGCCACCTTAACTCACGTGATGATCGGCCTTGAGTTGGTGAATTTGGATCATGTATCACTCGAATGACCCGAGGGATGTCAATTTGAGTGGGAGTTCTTAAGTAATATGATTAATTGAACTCATTATCATGAACATAGTCAAAGTGTCTTTGCAAATTATGTTGTAGATTACTAGCTCGCGCTATAGCTACCTTGTATTTGTATATGTTCCTAGAGAAATAGAATTGAAAGATGTTGGTAGCAAAATTGCGGACTGGGTCCGCGATCTGAGGATTGTCCTCATTGCTGCACAGAAGGCTTATGTCCTTAATGCACCGCTCGGTGCGCCACCCCATCTAGCGTCGTCTGTAGATGTTGTGAACATCTGACAGGCACGTTTCGATGACTACTTGATAGTTTAGTGCGTCATGCATTACGGCTTAGAATTGAGGCTCCGAAACGTTTTGAACGTCACGAACATATGAGATGTTCTAAGAGCTGAGATTGTGATCTCAGGCTCGTGCCCGAGTTGCGAGATATAGGATCTCCAACGAGATTCTTTGCCTGCAAGATGAAAGAGAATAGCTCAATCGTTGAGCATGTGCTCAGACTGTCTGGGTACTACAATCGCTTGAATCGAGTGGGAGTTGATCTTCCAGATAAGATAGTGATTGATGTAGTTCTCCAAGTCACTGTCACCGAGCTACTAGAACTTGGTGATGAACTATAAAATGCCAGGGAAAGAAATGTTGATCCCTGAGCTGTTCGCGATGTTTGACACCGCGAAGGTAGAAATCAAGAAGGAGCGTCAAGTGTTGATGGTTAATCAAACCACTAGTTTCGAGAAGGGCAAGAGCAAGGAGGGAAACTTCATGGATAGCAAGTCAGTTGCTGCTCCAGTGAAGCAACCCAAAGTTGAACTCAAACCCGAGACTAAGTGCTTCTGTTATGAGGTGAGCGGTCGCTGAAGCGGAACAACCCTAGATACTTGGTAGATAAGAAGGCTGGCAACATTGATAGAAGTATATTTGATATACGAGTTACTAATGTGTACCTTGCCAGTACTCTTAGTAGCACCTGGGTATTGGATACCGGTTCAGTTGCTAAATGTTAGTAAATCGAAATAAAAGCTACGAAATAAACACAGAACTAGCTAAGGGTGAGGTGACGATGTGTGTTGGAAATGTTTCCAAGGTTGATGTGATCAACATCGCACGCTCTCTCTACCTTCAAGATTAGTGACGAACCTAAATAAATGTTATTTGGTGTTTTGCGTTGAGCATGAACATGATTAGATCATGTTTGTTGCAATACGGTTATTCATTTAAGTCAGAGAATAATGGTTATTCTGTTTACATGAATAATACCTTCAATGGTCATGCACCCAGTGAGAATGGTTTGTTGAAATCTTGATCGTAGTAATACACATGTTCATAACATTGATGTCAAAAGATACAAAGTTAAATAATGATAGTACCACATACTTGTGGCACTGCCGCAAAATGTCATATTGGTATAAAGCGCATGAAGAAACTCCATGGTGCTGGATATTTGGACTCATTCGATTTTGAATCGGTTGAGACATGCGAACCATGCCTCTTGGGCAAGATGACTAAAGGACCCCGTTGGATGGAGCAGGCAAGTGATTCATTGGAAATGATACATGTTGATGTATGCAATCTAGTGAGTCTTGTAGCGTGCAGTGGATATCGTTATTTTCTTACCTTCACTGATGATTTGAGTTGACATAGTGCATATTTACTTAATGAAACACAAGTCTGAATCGTTTGAAAGGTTCAAGCAAATTCAGAGTGAAGTTTAAAGATCATCGTGACAAGAAGAGAAAAATGACTGCGATATGATCGTGGAGGTGAATATCTGAGTCACGAGTTTGGCATACAACTTAAGACAATGTGAAAGTTGTTTCACAACTAAACGCCACCTGGAACACCATAGTGTGATGGTGTGTCCGAACATCATAGTTCTGCTCTATTGGACATGGTGCGTGCTATGATGTCTCTTATCGTTTTACTACTATAATTTTGGGGTTATGCATTAGAGACAACTACATTCACTTTAAATAGGGCATCATCTAAATCCGTTGAGATGACACCGTGTGAATTATGGTTTGATAGAAACCTAAGCTGTCATTTCTTAATATTTGGGGTTGTGACACTTGTGTGGAAAATGTTTTCACCTAATGAGGTCGAACCCAAGGCGGACAAATGCATCTTCATAAAATACCCTAAGATCAGTTGGGTGAACCTTCAATCTCAGATCCTAGTGCAAAGTGTTTGTTTCTTAAACGGATCCTTTCTCGAGGAAATGTTTCTCTCGAAAGAATTGAGTGGGAGGCAGATAGAACTTGATGAGGTTGTTAAACCTTTGTTCAACCAGAGAGTAGCACAGCGCAGAAAGATGTTTCTGTGAAGCCTACGTTAGTTGAAGAGGAAGTTAATGATGATGATCATGAAGCTTCAGGATCAAGTTACTATCAAACTTCGTAGGTCGACAAGGATGTGTACTGCTCCTAAGTGGTACGACAACTCTGTCTTGGAGATCATGTTGTTGGACAACGATGAACCTACGAGCTATGGAGAAGCGATGATGGGCCCGGATTCCGACAAATGGTTAGAGGCCATGAAATCCGAGATAGGATCCATGTATGAAAACCAATTATAGACTTTGGTAGACTTGATCGTTAGACGGTAGGTCGTTGAGTACAAATGGACCTTTAGAATGAAGATATACACTGATGGTGAATGTCACCATTTGTAAAGCTCGACTTGTTGCAAAGTTGTTTGTGACAAGTTCAAGGAGTTGACTACGATGAGACTTTCTCACTCGTAGTGGTGCTAAAGTCTGTTGGAATTATGTTAGCAGTTGCTATGTTTTCAATTATGAAATCTGGCAGATGGATGTCAAAACATCGTTTCCTTAACGGTTTACTTGAGGAAAGGTTGTATGTGATACAACCAGAAGGTTTTGTCAGGCCTAAGGATGCTAAAAGGTGTGCAAGCTTCGGTGATCCTTCCATGGACTGAAGCAAGCATCTCGGAGTTGGAATATATGCTTTGATGAGGTGATCAAAGTTTTGATGTTTATACAAAGTTTACGAGAAACTTGTATTTGCAATAAAGTGAGTGGGAGCACTATAGAATTTCTGATAAGTATATGTGGATGACATATTGTTGATCAGAAATAATGTAGAGTTTCTGGAAAGCATAAAACAGTTATTTGGAAAGTGATTTTCAAAGGAAGACCTGGATGAAGCTACCTAATTGTTGAGCATGAAAGTCTATGGAGATAGATCAAGATGCTCGATGAGACTTTCAATGTGTGCATACCTTGACAAGATTTTGAAAGAGTTCAAAATGGATCAGTCAGAGAAAGAGTTCTTGCCTGATTTGTAAGGTGTGAAAGTTGAGTGAGACGCAAAGCTCGACAACAACAGAAGAAAGAGAAAGGACGAACGTCGTCCCCTATGCCTTAGCCATAGGCTCTAAATTATGCCATGTTGTGTACCGCACCTGTGTGTGCCTTGCCATGAGTCCGTCAGGGGGTACAAGAGCGAACCAGCAGTGGATCACTGGACAGCGGTCAAGATTATCCTCAGTAACTAAGAGACTGAGGAGATGTTTCTCGATTTTGGAGGTGATAAAGAGTTCGTCGTAAGGAGTTACGTCGATACAAGCTTTAACACTAATCCGGATGACTCGTAGTAGCAATCTGGATACGTATAGTGGAGCAACCATTTGGAAATAGTACCAAGTGGAGTGTGGTAGCAGTGTTTACGGTTTGACATAGAGATTTGCAAAGTACACACGGATCTGAATATCGCAAACCCGTTGACTATAAGACCTCTCTCACATGCAAAGCATGATCAAGCCCCAGAACTCATTGGGTGTTAGATTCATAACAATGCGAATCACATGGTGATGTGAACTAGATTATTGACTCTAGTGCAAGTGGGAGACTGTTGGAAATATGCCCTAGAGGCAATAATAAATTAGTTATTATCATATTTCCTTGTTCATGATAATCGTTTATTATCCATGCTATAATTGTATTGATCGGAGACTTAGATGCATGTGTGGATACATAGACAAAACCATGTCCCTAGTATGCCTCTAATAGACTAGCTCGTTGATCAAAAGATGGTTAAGGTTTCCTAGCCATGGACATGAGATGTCATTTGATAACGGGTAACATCATTAGGAGAATGATGTGATGGACAAGACCCAAACTGCAAACGTAGCATATGATCGTGTCAGTTTATTGCTACTGTTTTCCGCATGTCAAGTATGTGTTCCTATGACCATGAGATCATGCAACTCACAGATATCGGAGGAGTGCCTTGTGTGTATCAAACATCGCAACGTAACTGGGTGACTATAAAGGTGCTCTACAGGTATCTCCGATGGTGTCTGTTGAGTTGGCATGGATCGAGACTGGGTTTTGTTACTCCGTGTGATGGAGAGTATCTCGGGGCCCACTCGGTAATGCAACATCACAATAAGCCTTGCAAGCAATGTGACTAATTGTTAGTTGCGAGATCTTGTATTACAGAATGAGTAAAGAGACTTGCCAGTAATGAGGTTGAACTAGGTATGGAGATACCGATGATCGAATCTCGGGCAAGTAACATACCGAAGAACAAAGGGAACGTTATACGGGATTAACTGAATCCTTGACATAGAGGTTCGACCGATAAAGATCTTCGTAGAATATGTAGGAACCAATGTGGACGTCCAGGTCCCGCCATTGGTTATTGGCCATAGAGGTGTCTCGGTCATGTCTACATAGTTCTCGAACCCGCAGGGTCTGCACACTTAAGGTTTGGTGACGTTTTGGTAGTGTAGAGTTATGTATGGTGGTGACCGAAGTTTGTTCGGAGTCCCGGATGAGATCCCGGATGTCACGAGGAGCTCCGGAATGGTCCGGAGGTAAAGATTCATATATAGGAAGTCCTAGTTTGGTTTCCGGAAAAGTTTCGGGCTCATCGGTAGTGTACCGGGAGTGCTGGTAGTGTACCGGGAGTGCCGGTAGTGTACCGGGAGGCCTCCGGGAGGGGTATTTCGACCCCAAGAGGTCCATGGGCTGTGGGATAATAATAACCAGACCTTAGTGGGCTGGGAAAACAGCCACAAAGGCCCATGGCGCAGGAGAGAAAGTCCTAAAACAAAAAGTGGAAAATCAGCCAATAGGAGGCAATCCTACTCCAACTAGGATTGGAGGTGAAGTAGGATTGCTTCCCACCTCCTATTTCGGCCGACCCAAAGGCCTTGGATGCCTCTCCTCTCCTCTCCTCCTATATATGCTAGTGTATTGGGTGGTTTTTGGACAGAATTTCCGGCGACGTGCTACCCGTTCCACCGGTGCATAGTTTCTCCTCTAGATCGGTTTTCTGCAGCGCTTAGGCGAAGCCCTGCCGGAATTGCTCCACCACCATCACCGGAGCGCCGTCACGCTGCCGGTGAACTCTCTCTACTCTCCACCTCCTCTCGCTGGATCGAGACGGTGGAGATCGTCATCATGTTGCACGTGTGCTGAACGCGGAGGTGCCGTCCGTTCGGCGCTAGATCGGAAGGACTGTGATCGAGATCGCGACGGTTCGTGATGTGATCACGGAACGGATCGTGATGAGTTCGTGGGACATATCATGATCAAGATCGTGATGAGTTCGCGGGACGGATCATGATGTGTTCGCGGGACGGTTCGTGATTGGATCGCGGGACGCTCGGCGATTTGGATCGCGAAGAAGTTCGACTACACCAACCGCGTTTCTTAACGCTTCCCGCTTAGCGATCTACAAGGGTACGTAGATCCACTCTCCCTCTCGTATATGCTCATCACCATGGATAGGTTTGCGTGTGCGTAGGAAATTTTTTGTTTCCCATGCGACGTTCCCCAACAGTTGGCTTTATGGCTAACCCTTGGGCCGGCTCACGAGCCATCAACAAGACCCGGAGCTGCCAAGGATGGGTCATATTGCGGTATTATATCCCCAACGCTAGTTATTGCAGAAGATTCATGGAGAACTTCTCTCAAATTGCTAAGCCTCTGTCCAATCTCCTCCAGAAGAGTGTCAAGTATGTTTGGTCTCCTGATTGTGTTGTAGCGTTCAGTACGCTCAAGCAGAGACTGACTTCAGCTCCAGTTCTTGTTCCTCCTGAGCAGTCCAAGCCTTTCCAAGTTTTCTGTGATGCTTCTCTCCAAGGTTTTGGTGGTGTTCTCATGCAAGACAGGAAGATTGTTGCTTATATATCGCGCCAGTTGAAGCCTGCCAAGAAGAACTACCCCACTCATGATCTTAAGTTGGCGACAGTTGTGCATGCTCTAATGACTTGGAGGCATTTTTGTTGTTGGGTAGACCAGTTGAGGTGTACACTGATCACAAGAGCTTGAAGTACATTTTCATTCAACCCAATCTCAATCTTCGGCAATCTTGTTGGGTGGAAATGCTTGAAGACTTCAACCCGAGCATTGAGTATACTCCGGGGAAAGCGAATGTCATTGCAGACGCGCTCAGCCGTAAGGCGTACTGCAATAGTCTCATCTTGAAGCCTCTCCAACCCGAGCTTTGTGAAGCCTTCCACAAGCTCAACCTTCAGATGATTCCGTAAGGATTTCTTGCAAATCTTCAAGTCTCTCCGACTCTGGAAGATCAGGTTCGCCAAGCGTAGCTTCTTGACACTATGGTGAAGAAAGTGAAGAAAGGTGTGGCCAAGAGCATTCCAAATTATAAGTGCTTTCATGTTGATGACAAAGATACCTTGTTCTTCGAGGACTGTCTTGTGGTTCCAAAAGGTGATCTCAGAAAGGTTATCATGGACGAAGCACATAATTCTCTTCTATCCATTCATCTAGGCAGTTCAAAGATGTATCAGGATCTCAAGCAAACCTTCTGGTGGACTTACATGAAACGTGAAATTGCTCAGTTCGTGAACGAGTGTGATGTTTGTCGCAGAGTGAAGGCGGAGCATCAATGTCCAACAGGTCTTCTTCAGCCTTTGCCTATCGCAGAGTGGAAATTCGATCGTGTGGAGATGGATTTCATCACTGGGTTTCCCAAGTCCAAGAGAGGCAACGATGCCATCTTTGTGGTTATCGACAAGCTGTCAAAAGTTGCTCATTCCTGCCAGTTAAAGAATCTATCTCGGCAGCTCAGCTGGCGGAGTTGTATACGTCAAGGATAGTATCTTTAAATGGTATTCCTCAGCTCATCTCTTCTGACCGTGGAAGTCTCTTTACTTCCCAGTTTTGGTAGTCCTTCCAGACTGCTATGGGTACCAAGATCCGTTTCAGCACTACGTTTCATCCGCAGACAAGTGGTCAAGTTGAGAGAGTCAATCAGATCCTCAAAGATATGCTCAGAACTTGTGTGATTTCGTTCGGCATGAAGTGGCAAGATTGTATTCCATATGCTGAATTCTCATACAGCAATAGCTTTCAAGCTAGTTCTGGGAAGGCCCCTTTCGAGATTCTCTACGGCAGAAAGTGTAGTACCCCACTTAACTAGTCTGAAACCGGTGAGCGTCAGATATTGGGCAATGACATGATCACTGAAGCAGAAGAAATGTGCCATGTCATTCGTGAGAACCTCAAAGCAGCTTAGTCCTGATAGAAGAGTTATTACGATAACAAACATCGGGATGTTTCTTTCCAAGTGGATGATCTAGTCTATCTCAGAGTCTCTCCCATGAAGGGCACTCAGCGGTTTGGAATTAAAGGGAAGCTAGCTCCTCATTTTGTTGGTCCTTTCAAAGTTGTTGGCAAGAGAGGTGGTCTTTCATATCAACTAGAGCTTCCTCAAAATTTCGCAAACATGCACGATGTCTTCCATGTTTCTCAGCTCCGGAAATGTTTCAAGACTCCTGAGCGAACCATTGACCTCCAAGACATCGATCTCCAAGAAGATCTCTACTATCGTGAGCACCCAGTTGCAATTCTTGAAGAAACTGAGCGTAAGACTCGCAACAAGTCTATCAAGTTCCTCAAGGTGAAGTGGTCTCATCATTCCGACAAAGAAGCTACTTGGGAATGCGAGGACCTTCTCTGTTCTGAATTCCCAGACTTCTTTCATTCCTAGATCTCGGGTCGAGATCCTCATGTAGTGTGGGAGAGTTGTGACAGCCCAAGTGCTGTCCCTTCCTTTTCTGGCTTGTAACCCCATTGTATGAACCTTGTGTCATGAGCTATGATATGAATTGCACCTTGTCTCATGTGTGGTTTTGCATTCATGCATCATTTCATCCATCATAGCATTCATCATGCCTTACTTGTCTTCATGTGTTGTTGTATGATGTGGTGGTTGTGAGTATGCCTTGTGTTGTGTTGGTGTTTGAGGTGGATGGAGTCATGTGTGCAACTTCTTCTTCTTCCCATCTCTTTTTCCTTACCAAACATCCCCTTCCAACACCCCCTTCTCTTCATATTATTCTATTAGCAGAATTAAGTTGCTTCTTAAATTGTTTAAAAATGTTCAAGTGCTAGCCCTATGCATATTATGAATTTAGAGTGTGGTTCTTTTGTTGTTTGGGGGTTGGTATGATTTTGTGTCTAAATTAAACAGGAGCTGTCTTTTATTAAAGTGTTAAATTAACTTGTCCTACAAATCAACTTAATATTTTTATTAAATAGTGCACATTATTTTTCTTTATAAAAATATTTTTGTGTTGCGCTAAAGCCTTTTTTTGCTCTGGGGATTATTTTGTGTTTCTGTGTTTTTTTTAAAATGAGGAAAACCCTTCCTGCTTTGTTTTGTGATAGAGGGTGAGCAGTGTGGGCCTTCCAGCGGCCCAGCCCGCTCGGGAACGGCTAGCTGCTCCCCTTTCCGTCGCCGTCAGGTTCAGTGTGAGGAGAGCCGCGTTCGCCGTCGCCTTTCCGTCGCCGTCGCCGTCTGTCCCATCGCCCAATTAAGCCCTCGACGTGCGTGCCCCCTCTCCTAGGGTTCCTCTTCTCCCTGCCGCCGTCGTAGCTCCCATCTCCCCCTCCACCTCTCTCCCTCCTCTCTTCTTCCCCCCTGCCAGGTAAGGCTCTCAGAGAGGTGCAGTGAGGTTCAGAGTTGCCACCGGTCTTCGTCGCCGCCGTCGCCGCGTCTCCGTTGGGTCGCATCCATGGGGGCGATGGCATGGAGCTCCCGGGTTCTCCCGACGTTCCACTCCTGCCGCTAGGGGGCCCCGGAGGAGCTTTGCAGCGACCGCTCCGTCGTCGCCGGAAGTTGCCGCTCCGCTGTCTTCTTCCCTTGCGTCGTCTCCAGCCGTCTTCTTCCCCTCCTTTGACTCCGTATTGACCGGCTCGTCGTCACCTTCTCCCAAGGTGAGCAACCGGTCCCCGTAGCCCTTTTCCTTCGCGCGTAGCCCGTAGGTGGTCACCGCCACGTCTGTCGCCGCCGGTAGCAAGACGAGTGATTGTCGCTCGCCTCCTTCCTCCTCACCGCAAGGTGAGCTGGGGAATGGAACCGCGGATGATCCCTTGTGCGTGAGAGCCGTTGGTGTCGCCGGATCTGCCGTGCACTCGTCGGAATTGCCGCTGTCGTTTGCGTGTCGCCGCGGTTGCTCTGTCAGTTTCGTAAGTTAAGTGGCGATGTGTGTGTACTAGTGCCGAAGCCCCCTCCTCTATTAGCAGTCGTCGGCGTAGCAGAGTGGTGGGTGCTCAAGGGGACGACCAGGAGGTCGGGGGTTCGAACCCGAACCCCTCCCCATTCAGCTCTTTTTTTCCTTCTTTGTTTTATTTTGTTTGCTGCTTTGTTGATGTATATATGTATGTGTGGGCATACTTGTGCACATTAGTTTCATTTTTTTCGGTTGTATGCAATATAGGTGTGTGTTGTGGTGTGTATGTGCATGGTGCATGTGTAGTGTGTAGTGTGTGTGTGTGTATGCTATGCATACACACATGAGATATGGGTGCATTTGTATTTGTGTGTGGGGGGGGACTAGTGGGTTCTCCCACTTGACATACCCCCTTTGTTGATATATGCTTGTCATGTAGTCCTTGTCATTTCACTTCCATTCTTATGTAAGTTGCTAACATGCTCATGCCATTTAATTGCATTTCCTGTCTAGAGTAGTTATGCCATGATTAGAGTGGATAGTTCGTTATTCGTTATTGCCTTGTGGTTTCACATGGGCATATGAGTATGACCCATGGTTTTGGGCTAGGAAGAGCCAATGAACTCATTGGAACTCTCAGATTTCACTTTTGAGCAAGTTCATAAATCTGCCATTTTAGCTGAGATGCCATTTTGTTATTTTGGCTTGAATTAATCCATGCTTGCTTTGAGAGATGTGTTAACTAGGAAGTGCTAGTGTTTTGTATCTAGTATGCCATGGTATTTTTGTTTAATATGAGAACCACCCATATAAGTGGGAAACATAATGTTAAGTTGCCTACTTAATGTTTCTGTTTCTGTTAAGTTGCCTACTTAATGTTTCTGGGAATCTGCGTTATCTTTATGCCATGAAGAGTGGGTGGTATTTAGTGATGTGTTTGGAATTTGCTCATGCTCAGTGTTAGTTATTTGTAGTAGATATTGCCTTCTATCATCCTCTGAGTTTTAATGCCAATAGGAGATCTCTAGCATATTTAATTACTGTTGTCAACTTGCTACTTTATAATCGCAGATTCCAGAAAACTAGAATTTTCACGAAGTCCCAGAAAACTGTTTCATCATGCCAACTTGATAGCTTCGTGTATATTGATGTGTGCCTCCTTTGCTGTTTGTATAGTTGGATAAGTTGATGTGTGTGTTGAGTAGAATCTGTCAACCTCTTGTTTGTGGCTGTAGTGTTCCTGTAGCTCAAGTTGTGAGCTGTGAAAGTTGCTATGTTGTTGTTTTGTGGCAGATTGTGAGTTTTATTGTTTTGTGACTTGTGGGAGCTATACTCCATGGAATTGATTGATTCTTGAGACTATTGTGATTGGTTTTTAATAACCTATTCAGTGACTACCTTGGATGCCAATAATTAGCCCAGGTCTTGGTTGACTTGTGTTTTGCCTCCGTACCTTGTCGTGAGCGTATTGTGAGAATCGTAGCTCCGTTTCTTGCGTTCCTTATATGAATTTATATCGATTTTGCATGATGCATCTATATTTTTCATGTTCATGCATGTCTAAATAACTTAACATGAGGTTCTGTCCAGATTCACTAATAGACAAACTTTGCATGCGAAACTTGACTAGTTTTGGATTGCCATGTTAAATTCTCCATAAAAGGAATCATGCATCATCTTGGTTGTGAATTGAACCTTGGTTGAATATTTATTTGCTGTTTCTCTTGGGTAGACGCGAGTGTCGATACTGAGTTCGAGGACCCTGGAGAGTACCACTACGAGGATCCCGCTACTTGTTCCGCTGAAGAACCAACAGGCCAGATGATCGTACCCGGATCCCGATACTATTTTTGCTTGCTAGTTTATCACTATTATCGTTACAATTGCGCTACCTACCACTTGATACCAGCCTCCTCATTGCCATGACAGCTTCTAACCTCCACATCCTAGCAAACCTTTGATTGGCTAAGTTACCGCTGCTCAACCCCTCTTATAACATTCTTAGTTGCAGGTGCAGGTTGTTCCATGTGATAACATGGATTTGGATATCACAATATTATCTGTTATTTAATTTAATGCACATATATATCTTGGTATTAGTGGAAGTCTTGGCCTTTTGGTAAGTGATTTGTTCCGCTGTTACCGCTCTTAGTTCCTTGTTACCGGTGTTATGTTTTCCATATTTTGCGCTCCTAACATGCTCGGGGTTGTTATGGGGGCCCCCTTGTTTATTAGGTTGAGATTCAAACTTGTATGGCAAGACCCAACTTTGGTACTACATTTGCTAATAACTTAATAAAACTTGCATAGGGCTTCGCAACCCCGTGGATAATTAATCAACCCCTGGGCCAGTGCTCCGCATGAGTGTTGGTCCAAAAATGTCAACAACCGGTGGCCACCAGGGGCAACTCTGTGTTTGGCCTACCGGAAGTTTGGACAATCCATCGTGTCCTGAGACTGAGATACGCGGCTCTTATCGGGTTCGTCAACACGTCGGGAGGTCTTGCTAGACTTGGTTTACCTTTATCGGATATCTTGCGTGTGGACTCTGACTTTCTTCGGGTTTATCTCGAGGTGTTGGAATTCCTTTGGAATTACCTATGATGACCGCGAGATCCGTGGTCAAGGCTATTCCCGCGGAGTGTGGTTAATTTGTGATGAATTAGTTGAAGCACCCCTGCAGGGTTAAATCTTTCGGAAAGCCGTGCACGCGGTTATGTGGCAACTTGGATATTTGCTTAACACCCGGTTATAGTTAACTTGAAGTAAACTATAATTAAAATACATCAACTGTGTGAGTAACCGTGATCGTCTCTGCTCGTGAACATGATCCGAGAGAGAACACGGTGGTGTTATGATGGACGTAAGTAAGTGTTCAGGATCTCTTAGAGATCAAACTAGATTCGATCGTTCATCGTCGGCCACTCATATTTATTTTCATTTTGTGTAAGTTAGCCCCCATAAATGCTTAGTGCTGCTGAAAACTAAACACTTCCCCAACCCAACCTTTAAGCTTGAATAGTCTCGGTACCCGGGGACATGATAGCTGAGTCCTCTGTGGCTCACAGTTTACTACAACACCCCAGGTGTAGGTTTAGATGAGTTCGTGCAGGATGATCTCACCCAGCTCCAGTGGGAATATGATGAGGAAAGAGGCAGGATGTACGTGACGTATCTGGATGAGTAGAGGACCTGGTCATGATCTTTGGGATAGCTTGGTAGTATCATTTGCTCCTGTTTTATCGTTTGATTTCGTCCGTAGTCGAACCCCGTGATATGAATTTGAGTGACATTGTAAGTTAGCATGTGGCGAGTGTAAGCCAATCTTGTATACTCATCTCTTTCAGTATTGTATGTTGTGATGATACTATTCTTGCTAACGGCAAGATGCGCATATATCCCTTGCGAGGCCCTCGTGCCTTAAAATGGATAGGCGCGCATCTTGGGCGTAACACATATGGAATCCTACTCATTCGGTTTCGCTCATCAGAAGTCGCAGGACTCTGAGTCTTGCTTAGCCTTATACCATGTGAGACGGGCAAGAACCCTTTCTTGGCCTCACTCATGTCGAACCTCTTCAACACTTTGTCTATGTATGTGCTCTGGCTTAAGCCGAGCAGCCTCCTCGATCTATCTCTATAGATCTTGATGCCTAAAATGTACACTGCCTCTCCAAGGTCTTTCATAGAAAACTTGCCATTCAATGATTTCTTGACTAAGTTCAGCATCGAAACATCATTTCTGATTAGCAGTATGTCATCCACATACAAGATCAAAAATACTATCGAGCTCCTGCTAGACTTCTTGTATAAACAATAGTCCTCTTCATTCTTGATGAAACCAAGGTCAACGATGACTTCACCAAAATGAATGTTCCAACTCGGAGCAGCTTGCCTCAATCCATAAATGGATCTCTTGAGCTTGCATATTTTACCAGTGTTAGTTGGATCGAGAAAACCTTTGGGTTGTATCATGTATACATCCTCTTTTAAATTTCCATGAAGGAAAGCTGTTTTGACATCCATCTGCCATATCTCATAATCGAAATATGCAACTATATCTAGTATGATCCTCACCGACTTTAGCATCGCTACCGGCGAGTAGGTCTCGTCGTTGTCAATTCCTTGAACTTGCCCATAACCTTTAGTGACAAGCCGAGCTTTGTGGATCTGAACATTTCCATCCACATCAGTTTTCTTCTTAAAGACCCAGTTGCAACCAATGGCAACTATGCCAGGTGGCGGATCAACCATGTCCCGGACTTGATTGTCATCCATGGACTTTAACTCGGATCTCATGGCCTCTAGCCATGCCTCGGAATCTGGGCTCACCATCGCTTTCGCATACGTGGCCGGATCATTGCTTTCTAGCAACAAAACGTCGCACACTCTATGCAATCTTTCCGACCTCCGTGACGCCGGTGCCGATTTCACCACAGGTTCTCTGACCGACTCCAGTGTGATCTCATCACTAACCGAGTTGTCATTGAGTGGCTCTCGAATTTCTTCGAGTCGCACCGTTCTCCCACTGGCCTCCCGACTGAGAAACACTTTCTCCAGGAAAACCCCGTTCCGAGCAACAAACACTTTGTTCTCTTCTCGGTTGTAGAAGTTATATCCCAAGGTTTCCCTCGGATATCGCACGAATATGCATTTATCCAACTTGGATGTAAGCTTGTCCGACACGAGTCACTTGACAAATGCTTCACAACCCCAAATCTTTAGAAAAGATAAACTAGGACTCTTCGCAGTCCACATCTCATGTGGTCTCTTGTCTACGGATTTAGATGGTACCCTATTAAGTGTGAAAGCTGCAGTTTCTAGAGCGTATCCCCAGAATGACAAGGGTAAATCCGATTTGCTCATCATCGACCGGACCATGTCAAACAAGGTTCGATTTCTCTGTTCTGACACACTGTTTCTCTGAGGCGTACCAGGAGGTGTGAGCTGAGGTACTATACCTCGGCTTTTCAGATGATTATCAAACTCCTGGCTCATGTACTCACCTCCACGATCTGATCGTAGAAGTTTTATCGTCTTGCCGAGCTGATTTTCAACCTCGTTCAGAAACTCTTTGAACTTTTCAAAAGTTTCTGACTTGTGCCTCATCAAATAGATACATCCATATCTACTCAATTCGTCAGTAAAATTCATGAAGTACTGATAGCCACCTCTGGCCGTTGTGCTCATTGGACCACACACATCACTGTGTGTAAACTCCAACAGCTCGGACGCCCTCTCGCAACTCTTTGCAAAAGGAGACTTAGTCTAGCAAGCATGATTCGCATGTCTCGAACGACCCAAAGTCGGACGAAGTTAGGAGTCCATCATCATGGAGCTTCTTCATGCGTTTCGGACTAATGTGTCCAAGCCGGCAATGCCAGAAGTATATCGGATTTATCTCATTAGGCTTATGCCTCTTGACATTCACGTATAGATTGGTTCCGTTTCTAGATTTAAAATAAATAACCCATCTACTATGGGTGCATAGCTGTGGAACATTCCATTCAAATAAAATGAACAACCATTGTCCTTTATATTGAATTCATAACCTTAACTCATCAAGCATGAGGCAGAAATAATGTTCCGACTAAGTGCGGGAATGTAATAACAATTATTCAATTCCAAAATAAATCCAGAAGGAAGCTTGAGCTGCATCGTGCCGACCTCCAATGCAGCAACTCTTGCTTTGTTGCCGACCCTGATGTCAATCTCCCCTTGTGCCACACGCCTAGTTCTTACCAGCCCCTGCATCGAGTTGCAAATATGAACAACCGATCTGGTATCAAATACCCAAGAGCTACTAGGTATGTCAGCAAGGTAAATGTCTATAACATATGTAACAAGTGTACCTTTGCCTAAAGAAGCATCCCCGGCCTTCTTGCCGTGCTCAGCAAGCCATTTGCTACAGTTCCTCTTCCAGTGACCAGCTTCCTTGCAGTGAAAGCAAATGGTCTTTGAGTTCGGTCCGGACTTTGGCTCAGCGGCGGAGACAGCCTTCGCCGTGCCCTTTGCCTTACCCTTTTTGTTGGACCAACTCTTCTTGAACTTAGCCGAGTTCTACACCATCAACACTTGATGCGTGCCTTTCTTAATATGTTACTCTGCCACCTTGAGCATCCCATGCAATTCAGTGAGCTTCTTATCCATGTCATGCATATGATAGTTCGAGACGAACGTCACATATCTAGGTGGAAGAGAACCCAAAATTGCATCCATGGACAGCTCGTCCCCAAGTGGGAAGCCTAACTGATCCAAAGCTTGCACGTATCCGATCATCTCGATCACATGCAGGCTCAGTGGATCACCCTCCTTCAGCTTACAATCCGTCAAGGACTGCTAGACGTTGAATCTTTCGGTCCTAGCTTGCACCTGAAACATTCTCTTCAAACTCTCGATCATATCGAAAGCCTGAATGTTTTCGAAATGCTATTGCAAATCGGGCTCCATACAAGCCAGCATGAGGCAACTGATCTCGTTCGATTCATCAACGAGTTTCTGGTGGGCATTCTTGGTTCTGGCATTAGCATTGTCGGCAGGTTCGTCTGGAAGTGGATCCTCTAGAACATGTTCCTTTTTATCGTGTTTGAGAACAATTCTCAGATTTGTATACCAGGTGGTAAAGTTTGTTCCATTCAGTTTATCCTTTTCCAGAATTGATTTCAATGCAAAGTTGTGTTGAGCAGGTGGTGCCATTGATATACAACAGAAAATATGCAATCACTAACCAATGTGTTTATGTAGAGTAATTCAAGCTTAAACAGAACTACTCCCACTGAAGTAAGCATCCCTCCACAAACTCTTAGTGATTCAGGACCTGACTAGCGTGAGCGACTAGTGAGCTTTAGCATCACTGCTAGCCAACTTGCCTATTCGGTAAGCAACTCCTTGCTAATCATATCTCTATACGACTCTTGTCGGTTGGGTAGGTATCTCATACCCCGGCTCCCAACCTTCTCTGCCACAAGGCCCGAAACCGTTTTGATAGCCTTGTCAAGTTAACCCGATGCAGTTCATGTCCGTGTTCAACACGAACCCTCTAGTTCAAGGACACCTAGTAGCACCTCAATTTTATGAGCCCACCACTAGACGTACTTGACGTGCGAAGGTGTAACATCCAGAATGTCAATATGCTTGATATTAATGAGGGGTCTTTCTACCATACTAACATGCATAGAAATAAGAAGCAATATCCATCACATATAAACACAAGTATGTGAAATAATATGGATCCTTCATGGGCATCCTTCCATGGTCGGCTCCTACTCCGATGACCAAGGAGGATCTCCATCTTGTTCATCACGCCAGGACGACAAACTCTCGAACTTGATTTCTGTCCTCCAACTACTACAACTAGTAATGAATTTACATAGAATCACAAGTTGACACGCATGTCGTTACAATATAATAACAACACTTTGGCTCCTGCCGGCTGATAATCATGACACGCGGATCATGTTAAGTTACACAAATGCATGACATACACATGAGCCATACTATTCACATCAAACCTGCAAAACTAACTTATGCATAGAATCGCATTCTACCGTTTTGTGTGATCGTGTACGAAATACAAGGTGCTACGCACACTGTGGGGCCCGCTAGCCGGTTAGCGGACGGGGTTCGAAGGGGCAGCGCCCCTCGCGGGTGCGGGCAGCGCCCGGCGTTTTCAGAAATCATAGATCGCATCTGCACTCCGATCATGCCAAATTTTCTGATCAGACCAATCTCATCGATCATCATGAACCCGATTCGGATTCATGATTCATGGTTAACCCCAATGGTGGATACCGACCGGTAGGGGTAGGTTGTGTCACGACCTCATCGATTCCGATTGACAGAAAAACATAGCCTCAATCTATCCTGATGTGCAGTTGATCTCATCAACCGTGCACACAGCCGATGTTATGAACGATGACGGATCTCATCCACCGCCTCCACATATCAAATATGCATCCGATCTGAATCCAAATCCTATAACAGAGGCTTTGATACCATTGTTAGGTTCTACCGTAGGTGCATCGCATGCCAATTAAAATTTTCCTACGCGTAGAACATCCAAGAACTTGTAACGGAGATGGATCACAGATTGTTACCACTAGACGCGCAGTCCCATGCAACGGAAGTAGAGTTGGGTCAGCGCGTTCGTGTGGTCCATCTCCTCCTCGTTCGATCTCCCTCAAACAGCCGTTCTGATCTCCCTCGTACAGCCAGTCATCGATCCCACGTACAGGTTTGCCGGAGCGGCGCAAGTGCACCGCCTCTAACGGTATCCACACGTGCAGGAGGAACACCCGTGCAGTGGACTGTTAGGTCCGATCACTTGGTCGGCAGTGGCGAGGGGAGTTGGCTAGTTGCAACTCATGCAAAGCCCTAATGACGGTGCCGAAGCGATCAACCAGATGGGTGTGTCGCACCTCCACTATATATAGGCATCCGGCGTGGGCTCAACTCTTGGGCCTCGCACGGATCCTAAAGCCGACATGTTCCTTCCCTTAAGCGCGTGACCCTTTAGGTTCTCGTCCACTTGGTCGCTAGTCATATGACATCCGACTCAACTGGTCGGTAGTGGCCTCTAGCAAGACGTGCCGACTTCAAGTGTCTGATGAAGCTGGTTAGGCGAACCTGTACTTCACACTTCTGTTCCCTTTGCCTGACAATATATGTTGTCGTGCACAAGGCGATATGGTCATCCTTGTTGCAGCACGACCTCTTTATCGTTCTGTTGAATCCGACCAACACTTCGGATTATCTCATAATCCTCATCGCATGTCCATGCTTATCCAGGTCGGATCACCCGAGGGGCCCAGAGTATATCTCTCCTGATCAGAGGGGCAAATCCCATCTTGCTCGATCATGTCTCGCAGCATGGGTCTGGACAAGCCCGAAACCTACCTTTGTAGCTATCCAGTCACGGAGTAGCGTTTGGCCGGCCCATAACAAGTCTTTCACCATCCCGAGTACATGCGCCAGCTCAGGTCTTAGGACATAGAACATATGTTGTAGTAGAGACTCACAGATGACCTATCACTGCGTCTCATAGTTGGGTCTATCCAACTCAGACCTTATCTCGACTCGGATCCGACTATGTCGAATCCGACCAGACCTTTCCAAGTCCATATTATCCGGCTAGCATCCAATGCTATATGGTCAGTTAGACCGGACCATCCACCGTGTCATATGCTAGTCTAACTGTCTACACGTCCACACAGCCCTAACAACTAGGGACCATTTAAGACAGTCATCATACAATGCATAGTCTCACAAACAAGTCACATATCTTTATTCATAAACACATAGTCTCACATCCAATGCATACACATCAATGATAATGTTCAAGGACTATCTTTATTCATAAACACATAGAAAATATCATCATACATGATTGCCTCTAGGGCATATCTCCAACATTTAATATACCAAATCTTGTTAAGTTACTATTGTTGTTGCTACTATTACAATCGCTACAAAACTGTTGTTGTTACCATTACTACTACTATTTTTCTGTGCTACTAAAATCTTTGTTGCAGAGAGATGTCCCAGGTGTGGTTGAATTGACAACTGAGCTGCTAAGACCAATAAATATTCTTTGGCTTTCCTCATGTCGAATCAATAAATCAGGGTGTAATACTACCCGCGAAGACTATTGCGATCCCCTATACTTGTGGGTTATCAGCCATCATGCCCAAAGCGACAGTGACCTTCTGCTTAGTGCTATGTCCAAACAACCCGGGACAATTCCTCCTCCGCTCAAAGGATATGTCATGATGCTTCACGGAATGACAAATAAGGATGAACAAATCTTTGGACATTCTAAACGGGCGTCAGAAGTACCTCTCTGAGAAAAGGAGTGGTGTAGCAAAATAGTTGCGCATCAACCTCTCATGCGCCTTAACTCGTTCTCTCCGGATGAATGCATGACCAAACATGGAACCGTCGTGCTTCGGTTTCTTCCTCTTATGCATCACCACTAGCATATCAATGTTCTCTTCTTCGGTCAAATCAAATTGGTCGTCAGAGGAGGAATGGTGCACGTAAGAGGAATCACACGAGCTCGTCTACAAATATCAAAATCTCCGTCAAACTACATCATCATGGCCGAGAAAAAACTCATGGTTTGCACGATTTTTACCATTGGGGAATTTCCTCAAACACATTGCGTGCGAGGTGGAACGATTCGACTGATTGTGGGATGGGCAGCCGTTAGGTGGCGGCTTGTGCAATCGACGATGGCAGCTCAACAGAGGAGATGCCCGCAACCCTACAGAGAAGGCGGCGGGAGCTCGGCGCTGCGGGCGGCCGACTTCGCACGGCGGGAAAAATGGCGGAGACGGACAACCGTCGGGCAGGCGGCAAGGCGCGCCTCACCAAGATCTGGCGGTGGGTCGATGCTAGAAACATGCCCAGCTCGTCCATGACTACGCCGTCGAGTACCTGTGGGTCAAAAACGGACTCCGTATGACAAAGTTAGGAACGTTTTAGTGAACAACGGTCCATTATATGGAATTCCTTGAAAGAACTTCGTTTTCCCGTGACACGTCTCGGCGCATCGGACCAAAATCTTGTGTCCTCGACACTTGAGATATTGCTTCCAGATATATATTGATCGGTGACATGAATACCCTCTTGTTCTTGGCTGTGTGTCACAGACGTTACTGCATGCGACACACAAAAACAAGGAGAATAAGGCTTATAGTAACTAGATTTTCTTTAATTTGCAACCGAATGGGATTTCCCCGATCATACTTCATGTGCGGAACGCAACTTTCGTCCTTACCAAGAGGACATATGTTTATAATCACCATAATCTATCGAATTTCCTTCCGAAGGAAGTGTCAATGGCTTCAGAAACTGGTGTGGAAAGCAACGACGGATGAAGTTTTTCACTTTCGAGGGCAAAAAGTGCACCTTCCGGGCTGAATCTAAGGGTCCACCGGGTCTCCGGGCGCAAGCGGGGAGTATGTTTTGGATTCGCGCCGAACCTTCGACGAAGCTTCGATTCGAAGCAGTGGCCGAAATCGAATTTGCGGCTGCGGGGACAACCGTCTCTACTCTGGGGGGAGGGAGGGCAGGTTACAGGGGACATGCGGGCGGAGTCACGACGGGGTCAGAGGTGGGGGCGGACGGTGGCGACATTGATTTTTGCCGGAATCGACCTTCGACGGAGGTGACGGGCGGGTGGACCGAAGCCGAATGAAGGGAGTTGGGTGGTTGTCTTGCGACCAGCTGTTTTACATATCATATAGGTGGAGATGTATATTTACATCTAGAGGAGTTGTATTTTATATTTTCTAAAGACGGAAATGTTTTTTTTATCTACATTATCCGTTGGAGATGGACATTTACAAGGTGAATTTTTTAACGGCTGCCAATGGTTTTATGATTTTTTAGGGGCCAATGGTTATGCTGGCAAAAACGTTTTGTGGTTGATTTTCACCACGATCATGTGGTAGTTTTCTCTATAAACTCCAGTTACCACATATCAATCCACGTACGCTACTAACCATGTAAGGATCACACACACTTTACCCAAAGCCCAACCTTCATACATTAACCATGCCTTGTTAGTTTAGAAGACCACGTTTGCCATCAACGCACTACCTACTTACAGTACTTAACAAGAATACCAGCGCCAACAACAAAATTGGCTGAAGAAGTAAACAACACATGCAAGTCCAGCGAGCACCGGTCGATCCGCCACCGGCCAGTCCAGACCGGCCGGTCGATCAGCTCAGTGGCCGAGAACGACGAGGTCGTCGTCGTCGGGCTGGTCGGGGTCTTTGGGCTGGTCGGGGTCGCTGTAGTCGTCGTCGCTGTCGGAGTCGCCCGCGCCGCTCGGCCCCCTCGCCTTCACATTGAACAGCCCCTCCTCCTCCTGGTTCTCTGGGTCGCGCATCGCGCCCATGCGGCACGGCGTGGCGGCGCCCGGAGTGCACTTGGGCTTCTCGCCCGCCGCCGCCGCCGCCGGCTGCGACGGCGCCTTCGTCGCCTGCGCGTCCGCCGAGCGCAGCGCCAGCGTTAGCGCGCACGCCAGCGCCGCCACCACCAGCCATGTGCGCACGGTCGCCGCCATGGGTGCGCCTCGACGTTGAGGGCTGTACTTGATTTCTCACAAGAGGTACGAGGATTGTAGCCGTGCGCACGATCGGTCGAGTGGGAAATTAATCCAGCTGCCGACGGCTGCGGTGAGGAATTAAGGAAAGGTTTGCGCGCAGCTCTGCGTTTTCCGCGGCTTGCATGCCGGAGCTAAATCGAGCTAGCGCCCTAGCCTCGAGGAGACACCCCAGAACGACTCCTTTTCTTGCCATTTCTTCTGGGTGGTCACCCGGGTTCTTCTTCCCACGGTGGAATAAACGCGGATCAGGACCTCCATTTGCATACTTAGCTGAGAACTGAGAAGGAAAAAAAAAGGAGTTAATACCATAAGTAATACAACAACTTGTAGGGGTGGGAACAGATTCATACACAAACTTTATAACCCCACGTAACTGCCTCTCCAACTTGATTGTTGTCACAGATTAATACAAATGAGTCGAAACTGACCACGTGGCGTGCCAGGGTGAAGCTGTCGGCCCATAGAATCACGATTTGCAGAAACCCCCTTGTGGTTGATGAATTCACGCATTAAATGCAAGGCATGCCCCTACAAAAAAGTGCACATAACCCCATCGACGCCTCCGAGGCAACAAACCCTTCCAAAACCTTCTCCTTTTGTGCCTCCACCTCCACCTCGACGTTGTCGAGGTGAACCAGGGGCGACGCCGTCGTGGACCTCATCGGCGGCGACAAAGTGCGGCGGCATGGAGCCGCGGTGAAGGGAACCTGCCGAATTCCCGCCTGAATACGGTCAGCTTCTCCCCTGTTCCTTCCCCTATTCCTCCCTGTTCCTCCCTTGTTTCCCCCGATCTTTAGGTTTCTGTTCATCAGGACGATCCTTAGCGGTTTGTTTTGTGCATAAATACTAGCAGATTGCTGTGCACATCAGGAGGTTAGCACGACTAGCGTTTGGCGGGTGGATATGTGATCCGCCTGAATATGACATGATTGCAATGAATTCGCCTGAATTGAGGGGATTTATAGATGTTGTAATGGAGGGGGTTTATGTGACTATGTTGTTGTGATTTATTGCTATTACAGAAGGTGATATCTTGCTATCATTATGTGGGGAAAGTTTCTGAAATTTGTGTTGCAGCTGTTAAATTGAAGGTGCAAATGTTGAGAATTTACAATATGCACATGTGCACTATAATTTGTAGGGTGTAGATGTGACTTTTACTGTGTAATTATGCTGAAAGGGTGGGCCTTTTAGGTGGTAGTCAGTGCATATTATCAGTTTCAATATGAATATGTGCATACTATTAATTCTAAATATGCGGTTGACATTTTTCAATGCTTTCAATTGATTGTGCAGTGTACCATGAAGAACCAAGTCAGTTGTTCTCAGTGGAGTTTGAGCACAATGGAATTTTCATAGGGCACTTCACAAATGCAGTGATGGAATTTTCTTACTATGGGTGCACTCATGAAGTTTTTGACTACCGCCATGCAGACTCATGGTCATTGAGTATGCTCAAGTATTGCTTGTCTAGGCTGGACTATGACCCCACAAACCCTCAAGTCAAGGTGTATTGGGTTTTGCCAGGGAAGGACATAGTGGATGGGCTTGTATGTGTGGACAATCCAGATGTCATAGCTGCTATGGTGAGGGCTAGTAGAGAATGCAAGACACTAGAGGTCATAGTTGATGAGCCGAACAAGATACACACACTATATGATTATGTCATAGTGAGAGAATGCCCAACATTCCTAGATACAACAACTGCAGAAGGAAGTGAGGGTGCAGAGAATGCAGAGGATAATGGGGGTGCAGAGGATGGAGAGAATGTTGTGGGAAGAAAGGATGGAGGAAATGTGGAGGAAATAGAAGAGGGAGAGAATGCAAAGGAAAGAGAGGATGGAGGAAATGTAGAGGAAATAGATGAGGGAGAGACTGAAGATGATGGAGGAGAAAAGTGCAGTGAAATAGACACTGAGTTTTATGAGAGTGACTATGATTGTGAAGATGGAGATGATGATCTATTTGAGCAGAATGTTGACAAAACATTGAATGACAACAATGAACAGGAGGAAGAGATTTTTGAGGAGGAAGATCCATTGGAAGATGATGACTTGAACCTATCAAAACATGAGCTTGAGAAGTTGCACTACAAGTTCAGAACATTCAATGCTGAAATGGATATGGCCAACCCTATCTTGAGGGTTGGGCAAGTATTTGGAGAAATGAGAGAGCCGAGGGAAGCAATCACTGCATACACAATGAAGAACAGAGTCAAAATCTACAAAATCAGAAATGAGGCAGAGAGATTTAATGCAGTTTGTCAAGCTGACTGCCCTTGGAGGTTGAAAGCATCTAAAGACAACAGAACTGGAAACATTGTGATAAGAGAGTACAATTCAGAGCACACTTGCTAGAAAACATGGGATTCCAAGTGCTTGATTGTTAAGTACCTCACGAAGATGTTCCTTCAAGAGTTGAGAGACAACAAGAGCATGGATTTGGGTACATTTGGAAGAAAAGTTCAACAAAAGTTCAAGCTGAATCCAGTAAGAATGAAACTTGGTAGGGCCAAGAGTGCAGCACTCAAGATCATACATGGAGATGAGAAAGCACAGTATGGTATGCTATGGGACTATGGACAAGAATTGAGAAGAAGCAACCCAGGGAGCAAATTCATTGTTTGCACAACCAAGGTGAAGGAAAAGGATGAACAGCTATCAAAGGATCACATGTCTTCATTGTATTGGTCATATGATGCTTGCAAGAGAGGATTTTTGAGTGGATGCAGGCCAATTATTTTTGTTGATGGGTGTCACCTAAAGAGCAAATCTAAAGGTGTGTTACTCACAGCTGTTAGCATTGATCCCAATGATTGCATATTTCCAATTGCAATGGGGATGGTGGAAGTAGAATCAACTTACTCTTGGGAATGGTTTCTCACCACTTTCAAGAATGATTTAAACATCATGAACACATCACCTTTCACTATAATGAGTGATAAGCAAAAGGTAATTTTGCCAACTCTTTGTCACTCATTTCTGTTAGTTTCAAAACTTTGCTAACATGTTTGAGTATCTAAATATTGCAGGGTTTGATTAATGCTGTTGAGAAGACCTGGCAAAATGAGAACACGGATTTTATGTTAAACATCTTTATCAAAACTTCCATCAAAAGTTCAAAGGGGAAACGCTGAAGAACATGTTATGGGCCATTTCTAGATCAACCAATGCGGACAAGTGGACCTTTAACAGAGACAAACTCAGAGAACAAAACATAGGGGCATACAATTGGTTGGATGGCAAGCCCCCCAATCAATGGGTGAAAGCATTTTTCAGAGATTTTCCTAAATGTGATATCTTGCTCAACAACATGCCAGAAGTGTATATTAGGTACACTTGTGCACTTTAAGCTGGGAAAAGATGAATGGAATTGCAATCCACCCTCCAGTCTTCACAAAGAAAATGGGTAGGCCAACAAAGAATAGGAAGAAGACACCAGAAGAAAAGAAGAAGAAAAATGGAACTGTTTACATCAACAAAAAAGGAGTGACAATGCATTGTTCTGTGTTTGGCAATGCTGACCATAACAAGAAAGGACATGCTAAGTTTATGAGGGAGCAAAATGAAGCCCAACTGCAAGATGATGAAGAAATTGATGATCCTTCAATTCTACACGTTTATTCAGTCAACTACATTTATGTTCAGTTAAAAAATATATGAACTATGCCTCATTGCAGCTTCTTGTAACTCAGGACATTATGCCAACTAGATTTGATGCCAGGCATGATCCTATGAATGACAGGAGCAGTATGGTGTACACCATGGGCCAAGAGGTAATTTTGAATCATGGTACACATGTCAAATTTCTTAAGTTCTATATGTTTTTAAAATGTGATGATAATGTAACCAAATTTCTTTTTTTAACTACAGGAGAGAGCACATGTTAGCAGTTGGAATCCTCCTGGCCACTTCCAGAATAGTTTGCTTTTGTAGTACAAGCTAGGGATTCCATCCCACCCAGAAGAACCACTACTACAGCAACAACCATGGTGAGGGGAAGAGGAAGAGGCAGGTCTAGAGCTGCACCAGAACCACATCCAGATGAGCCTGGGACAAGTGCAGCTGGAGGAAGAGGAAGGAAGAAAAGGAGATCATCTGCTACAGGTAGGGGAGGAGCTGCTGGGAGGGGAGGATCTGTAGGTAGGAGGCCAGCTAGCTCCTATGCAGGATACATGCTCATGTTTTGTGATGATGGAGCAAGGGATCCAATCCCTAACCTGAATTTGACTAATGAAATTACAATTTCTCAGAATGCTCTTGGAGGTGCTAAACCTGAAAACTAGGCTACACTACAGAAGTTCATGAATGAACTTGATGCTAAACTATAGAAGTTCATGCGTGAACTTGATGCTCCAATTTTTGTAATAGAAGACCTTTTCTATGTATGAAGCTGCATTCAAGCTACAAAGTTGTTTAAGTTTCAATTTTTGTATGATACAAAGCTGCTACAAAGTTGTTTTAGTGATACTACAAAATTGTTTGATAAATGGTTGTTTGAGTTTCAGAGGGATTAAGTTTCATTTCTTGTATGCTACAAACTTGTTTTAGTGCTGCTACAAACTTGTTTTAGTTCTTCTACAAAATTGCATGCTACAAAATTATGTTGGCAGAAAGTTAAAAAAAATCAAAAAAATGGTGGTGCTAGGTCTCGAACCCAGAACCTGTTGCTATGCTGGGTGTCCCTTTGACCAGTAGGCTATGTGAGGATATCAAACAACTAAGTCCTCAGTTTGTTTTTGTATAATTCTCTGCATCGTCTCCCACCTCTACTTAACCACTCCTATGTTACACCACTCCACACTGCAATGCCTCCTCGGCGCAGACCACTGGATGCCACTCCTCTGAGGTCGCAGATGCCACTCCCGTATGTGTATGAGGCTTTCTCGCACCTGCTTCAGCCCATTGCAGCTTTCTCACCGGAGGTCCTAGAGGCAACGAGGGCACGACGGTGGCGGGAAAGGGCAGAGCGGATCCGGGATGACTCTCTGTCCTAGTTGCAGTGTATGCGGGAGTGGAGGCAAGCCCTGCAGGATATGGAGGCGGATCCAACATTGCGTCTCCGTTGGGAAGCATTCGTTGATGTTTGCAGGGATCAAGCAGATCGTGAGCTGCGCAATCTGGGTCAAAGAATCTGGTCAAGAGCTCACATGAGGAGTGATCCAGGATGCCGTCCCCAACCGCACCGTCGGTGGAGTTCGTGCAATGGGCAAGGAGGGAAGCCCAGGGGGCAGATCCACAGGGCAGATCGAGGTGGGAGTGCATATCCGGCTTGATGTCGTCCAACGTTCCACCACATCCAGAGCCCATTGATCCCCTGCCATTCCCATCTCCACGGCCAGGGTCCAACTGAATCTCCAACCGAGCAAACAGTAAGAGAAATGTGAGTTCTCTGAATTTCTTCATTGTGAGCTGAAAGCAAAGAGAGCAGAGGGATATTGTATGAATTTCTTTATTGTGTTCTCTGTATATTATGTTTTATGAATTTCTTTATTGTGTTTTAGTGTTCTCTGAATTATATTCACAGTTTTCTTACTTTGTCAGTTCTCTGAATTTCTAAATGTTCTGAATTAGTGCATCTTTGAATCTGTGAAATAGGTGTTTTCTCAGAATTTTAACTTCTTTGAATCTGCAAACTGAATTATAATCATTTCATTTCATTTCATATGAATGCAAACTGAATTATAGCATACCAAATGATTTCTTAAGTTCTAACCATAGGCACCAAATGATTTCATTTCATATCATTCCATTATAATAATTACAACTTGCAAAACTAATAGAAGATTGTCTCACTGCTAAAGATAAGATAGGTTCACAACTTCCTTGCCAATCCCTGCCTAGGCCTCACACAAAAACCCTTATCATGAGAGCTACAACACCATACACAACTGCAGAAAAGCACACCAAGCCAACTATGCAAAGTTCCCTACTATCCCTTGACTTCAGCTCCTTCTTATGTTTCATGTTGATGGCCTTCCTCTCTTCCTTCATCCTCATAAGTTCAGCATCCTTGTCAAATACACATTTTTGCAGAGCCAAATATTCTTCAGCCAGCTTGCCAATCAACTGCCTAGGCCTCCCCTCCCACCCTTTGTCCACCCAATTGTGATAAGCACATTTGTCATACCCCTGCAAAACAAATAAAACCAAATGTTCAGTACACCACATTTGACATTCCATTTTGACATGTCATTTTTTACAAAAGTTGGGCACTTGGCTAACCTCACGAAGACACACAAGAAATCTATGACCATAGTCGTATCCATCAGAGCAAACTCTCCTCGCAGGGTTAAGTAAGTGGCTACAATGGTCACTCTTGTCATTGCCATTGAAAGCAGCATCAGGGGAGGATAGAGGTATACTCCAGTCAAATTCTGGTAAGCTTTCAGTCCCCTGACATCAAATCACATGTTATCATATCAAATCACAGACGCATCCGAAGCAAATCACATGTTACAATTGAAATCATGGACGCATCTAAAGCAAATGGGCGAGGGGAAGCATATACCTTGCAGAAATCGATGTCCATGTAGCGCACCTCGCCGGTGATCTTCGCCCAAGGCTGGCCGTCCTTCGTCTTGTCGGCGCCGGTGAGGTCACATCCATCGAGCGGGAGAGTCTGGCTCGAGGACGACAACGCCTCTGCCCCACGGCATCCTGCCTGCTGCTTCCCGCTCGAGGACGACGACCCCTTCATCGCGTTGGCGGACAGACGATGGCAGAGACCGGTGGGGAGTTAGAGAGAGATAGGGATGATGCGAGGAGTGATGCAGAGATAGGGAGAGCTAGGGATTTAGGAGAGGCCAGCGGAGAGGGTGACGACAGAGAGGAAAGGGGGGACCGATGCAGGAGAGAGGAGGGATTTAGACAGAGATTTGGCCGTGCAATAGAATAACTTAGAGTGCGAGATTTTTTTTGTAAAAATACCATGCCGACCAGGCATGTGCCAAAATCCAACGTGGCACGCCAAATGTCGCGTCCAGGGCGATTTGTATTAATCCGTGACAGCAATCGAGTTGGAGGGCTGGTTTTGTGGGGTTTTTTAGTTTCTGTATGAATCTATTCCCACCCCTACAATTTGTTGTACTAACTGTGGTATTAACTCAAAAAAAAGAGTCATATCAATTTTCCTCTAGCCCTCGACAGCTCTTCTACTTGAGTTGTATGCATCAACCAGTTTACCAAAGTACTCATATAAGCCATAATTTCAAGAATTCAGCATAGGGTCCTCAATTTCTGGTTAAAGCAGTGCGATAATTTTGTTAGGGCGTGGTGTGCTACATGTATAAGAAAGGTCAGCCGGGTCATGAGCCATCGGATCAGGCGATGCCCACCATATGATCAACATTCACTCTCTCCCCATTCTGTGGCAACATCCCTGGTGTCGCATCACACCAACATAACATATTTTGTGCTTCCGCCGTCGCCGCTCAAAACATCAACGGGGTGTAGCCATGTAGCTTGTGATTCAACCATTGGTGGTCGTTAGTGCTGCGCTCATCGGCTTGCAACACCGGCCAATAGCTCGCAGCGGGCCTTCCTAGCATGAAGCTATGTTTAACCATGGGTAGAAGCCCCTTGCAACACTGTGGTCACCGCCTCTTGCAGCGCGGTGGTCGGCTTTACAATGCCCCTCATATCCTTTGGAACATTGGGTGGCAGACCCTTGTGGCTCTAGTGGAAGCTGTTTGCAGCGTCGATGAGGGGCATGGGGAAAAGACATGCCCGGTCAAGGCAGAGAGATGGAACACCATTGATGGAGCTCTAGAATGAGGATAGCCTACGAGTTTTTACTCGAGGACGACGGATTGGTGGGGCCTTGGGGTGGGGGAGTGGGGTGTGACCACGATGCCTGCTTGATGGTTGCACACCCCACTGATTTTGTTGGTGGAATGAACCGGTTGAGGGAAATAATTTCCCAATTCTTATCTATCACATTTTTTCAACAAAAGTTGGATTTTATTGGCTCAAAATAAAGCATTAAGAAGATATATATAACACAATGTGTCTATACCCGACCTCTGCATAGATAAGATGCACACATCCAACACTCACTCACATACATGTGAGAATACGCCGACAAAGTCATATAAGACCAAAGCTATGCGTAGATGAGGAAAAGGAAAGAAAAACACAAAATTAATCAGATCCGCGATTGAAAGCACATTTGCTCCCTTGGTGGTTTTGGTAATTAATACAACATATAAGTCATTGAACTAATGTTTCCACCAAGTATATTTTAGGAAAAGTTCAATGATAGGGATGGCAAAAGGATTGTGGAGATTGTGGAATCACCCCAAGATGCAAGGAAATAGGTTGGCCAAGCTTCAAGCAAGAGGACTCTATATTTTACATTTGTGAGAAATCACTTTGAGTCCATAGGAAAGCCAATAATATTAAAAGGGGGTAAGGTTTTGTTGGTGAACAAAATGCTCATACGTGCACAAGTGATAGTCACCAAAAACATCCACAAGCTCTCCCACAAAAAAATGTCTCTATCCAAACATTCAAAATCGGTGCAACCAACATTCCTATCCCGGTGCCACCATCCAAACCCTAGACAGACTCATCCAAACCCTAGCCACTTCGGTGTAGCCGACACTGCTTTCGGTGCCACCGAGTTGGGTTGCCAACTTTCTGTTATGCAAGTTCACATTTTCGGTCCGTCCGAGAATGTTGAATTGGCGTCACCGAGTGTGGCATTTCTGACCGTTCGTCACCTTGTCGATGCAACCGAGATTCCTATATCAGTCTCACCGAGATTCAAAAGTTGCCACCTTTTGGTCACTTCGGTACCATCGATATTAACACATCAGTGTCACCGAGTTGGTCATTTTGTGTGTAATGGTTGGATTTTTGAAGATGACTATATATACCCCTTCACCACCACCCACTCGAAAGAGAAGCACTCAGAACTATTCCATACCTATCCTACTCAGTTTTCTGAGAGAGATCCACCTACCCTTGTGTTGAGGTCAAGATATTCCACTCCAACCATATGGATCTTAATTTCTAGCCTCCCCAAATTGCTTTCCACCAACCCATCTCTTCTACCAAGCCAAATTTGTGAGAGTGATTGTGTGTTGAGGAGTCTATCATCTTGAAGCACAAGAGGAAGGAGTTCATCGTCATTATCGAGCCTATTACCTTTTGGAGGGTGGTGCCTCCTAGATTGGTTAGGTGTCTCTTGGGAGCCTCCTATTTCATGTTGTGGAGTGAACCAAGAAGTTTGTAAGGGCAAGGAGATCGCCTACTTCGTGAAGATCTACCCCGAGTAAAGCTAGTCCTCCTTGGACGTAGGTTGTCATGGTATAGTCAAGGTTGCTTTTTCATGGAACCCTTCGTGGGTAGAGCCCTCCATGAACTCTCGCGACCGTTACCCTCCGTGGGCTGAAGATTCCATGAACATGGATGTATGATAGCACCACCTATCGGAACCACGGGAAAAATCATCGCGTCTACAATTGCGTTTGATCTTCCCAACCTATTCTTTTACTCATGCTTGTTGTTTCTTTCCGCTGCTATACTCTTAGACTTGCATGTGTAGGGTGTACTTGATATGTTATGAATGCTAAAACTTGTCAAGAATTAAAATTGGGAAAAGCATAGTTTTATTTGGTCAAGTAGTCTAATCACCCCCCCTAGACCTACTTTCGATCCTACAAGTGGTATCAGATCTTTGGTCTCCATTGCATTGGTTTCACAACCTAGGAGAAGTATGGCATCTAGTGAGGGAAATTATCACCATAGAGGTCCGTACTTTGATGGCACTAATTTTGCTAGTTGGAAGCATAAATAAAAAATGCATTTGCTTGGTCATAATCCTGCCATTTGGGCTGTTGTTCGTGTTGGCTTGCAAGGTGAATTCTTTGGTGACGGAAGAGAACCGGATCGTGAAGCGAACGCGGAAGAATTGAAAATGTTGCAACTCAATGCTCAAGCATGTGACATTATCTTCAACTGCCTATGCCCCGAAGAATTCAACAAAATTAGTCGTCTTGAACAGGCAAAAAAGATTTGGGATACTTTGGTTGATATGCATGAAGGAACTGAGTCTGTGAGAGAATCCAAGTTAGATGTTCTTCAAGGTCATCTTGATAAGTTCAAGATGAAGGATGGTGAAGGAGTCGCTGAAATGTACTCTAGGCTACCTCTCATCACAAATGAGATTGCCGGCTTAGGAAGCGAAGAAATGACTGACATATTCATCATCAAGAAGATACTTCAAGCTTTGTATGACATATATGACACCGTGTGCACTTTGATCCAAATGATGCCCAACTACAAAGATCTCAAACCAACGGAAGTGATTGGTAGAATTGTTGCTAATGACATGACACTCAAAGACAAGGAAGAGATTCACCACAAGTCAAGTAGTGCTTACAAAGCCACAAGTGATGCTCCCGCTACCTCAAGCGACAACCTTGTTACAAATGAAGAGATAAGCCTCATGGTCAAGAAATTCAACAAGTTCTACAAGAATAGAAGCAAAGATCGTAGCTCCAACTCAAGACATGAAGAGAAGCGTTCGTCAAGTCGTGACCGAAACTGCTACAATTGTGGGAAGCCCGGACAGTACTCTAATGAGTGCACGACTCCCTACAAACGAAGAGAAGAGTCACCAAGAAGACGAAGCTCAAAAGATGAATCATCTCGAAGAGAGAGAAGGAGTAGATATGATCGTTATGAATGAAGACCCTCAAGGAGAAGTAGGGACTCGGAGAAGAAGGATAAGTACACTAAGATCTACTCAAGAAGGAAACACCAAGCTCATGTAGGTGAATGGGTTTCTGGCTCCGACTCCGACAACCACTCCGAGAGAAGCTATCACTCCAACTCCGACTATAGTCAAGATGATGGTGTTGCCGGAATTGCACTAGTGACAACCAACTCCTATGATGTATTTGATTCACCAAATGAAGGGAGTGGAAGTTGCTTCATGGCTAAAGGCCCCAAGGTATCACAACCCGAATATCTTGATTTCGATAGTGATGAAGATGACTTGCTTTACGATGATGACTTGCTATGTGATAAAACTAGTGATGTTGATCATAATGAACTTAATATTTCTCATGCTAGTAAAGATAGGTCAATTGACAATGATAAGATGAAAACAGAAGAACTAACTAAAGAACTTAACACTCTTAAGTTAGCCCATGAATCTACTCTTGAAGATCATATAGAGCTTGTAAGAACTCATGAGAAGCTACGCTTCAAGAAGCTCAATTTGGAGCAAGAACATGAATTTCTTAAAGCTATCAATGACGATCTCCGAAAGAAGACTTCATCTTATCTTGCCAAACGACTACTCTTGTCTACACTCATGCCACAAATCAAATCTAAGAAAACTAGTAACAAAGGCAAGAAAGGTTCTTCCTCTAGTAGCAATGATAAAAATGCTAAATCCAATGATATTGCTCCTAGTAGTTCTATTGATTCCACTAATGATGACTCTCTTAGCCAAGTTACACTTGATCAAGAAAATGCTTTATTGAAAGGAATTATAAAGAAAGGTATCTACAAGAGTCTTGAAGGGTACAAACAATTTGATGATATTGTACGTGAGCATGGACGATACCAGAAGAATCGTGGTGTTGGCTATTTCAACGCTAATGGAGTTGAATGGGAATAAGGTCAATACCCCAATCCCAAGTTTCTTCCTCAAAAGGAAAAGTATGAAAATACTCTTCCCAAGGGAACAAAGTTGCAAGATGACCTTCCACCAGAAGACACCAAGCTCAAGGGAAAGAACAGGCTCCAAGAGGACTTTGACTCTTATGAAGATGAATACCAAGCTTTGGTGAAGTGGGTTCCCAAGGCTACTACAAGCTCAACTTCTACAAGTGCTACTTCAACACCAAGGATCCCCATCAACTTGATGTGGGTCCCCAAGAAGAAGAACTAGAGAGTTCTTGAGGGGTGACTCCACCAATGAAATTCACTCACATTCATTATTGGCAAGATCTATTTGCAATCAACATCAACCCTATGCAATAGTTCAAGGATTCACACATTCCCTCAAAGGTAAGCGAGGGACAAGGTAATCAACAAATCAATGGACATCATCACATATGCTTTGCACTCTATGTCCATAGATATCCTTGTATTTGTCTCTTGTGTGTTGGGACTAACCCATGTAGGTGATAAGAGTAAGGAAACAACAAGGAGGCTCCCAACTCTTAGTGATCTTCATCAACTTTGAGCATCCACCACTACCTCACCAACATGAAGTCTTCATCGACAAAACCCAAGGTTAGTTTATCCCTCTTATGGGGGGATGTCACATCAAGGGGGGGCTTTACTCTAAGACTTGAGTCAAAGAATCTCTTAGTATGTGACAATATTAAATGCTTTATGTTAAAGTGGAAACCCCACTTGTGCTTAAACGATGAGTATGACCTATGATCAAGTATTCTTACTTGGCTCCTAAGTCAAAATACTCATATATGGATGACTTCGTCATTGCCCAAGTGCTTGTTAGATGCTAGAGTGTTTATGCATGTTTTCCATGATTTCATTTGACATCTTATTGTGTGAGCATGTTGGTGTGCATTTATTTACTTATTCAAGGATATCCAATTGTTGCTATTTGGCTTTTGATTTATCTTTTGCCAATTGGATACACAAGAATGCTTAGGACCACCTCTTTAGCTATCTATGCTTTCTCACCTCATACTCTATTCATGCTGCATCACAAAATTTGAACAAGTGCTTTTCGATCCCTGTGTGTGTGGAGCACTCGGAGTTCCGTATCGACAAGGACTGACCATTAAAACCTCCCAAGTGCATCTCGGTGGAACCAACCAGAAAATCTCGGTCTCACCAAATGCCTAGGGTTGATCTGGTTTTCTATCTCAATACCACCGATTCCACCTTCTCGGTTACACCGAGTTTCCCTGTCAACTGACAGTTGAGGAACTCGGTGACACTAAAAAGTTAGAATCCGTGACACCGACAGTGGTGGGTATATACGCTGTGGACCCCGACGCTTTGAATTTCACCCTCAAACCATCGCGCCTCAAAACCCTAAGTTGCCGCCTTCGAGACCCCTGGTCGTCGCCCTTGTCTCCCTGCGCTCCTCCGCCGCTGGGTATCGCCGCCGCCAACGAAATCCTCTCCTTCGTTGTTGCCGTAGAGGATCCGCTCCAAGTTAGGGTACGGATTCGACCTTCTTTGCGCTCCTCGTCTGATTCTTGTGCAATGGATTTAAGTTTATCTATAAACCACTCTTTGCACGCACTCCTATATAGTCACAATTCCAATAGCCTAGTGAATGTTAGATTTTCTAGGGTTTTGCCATCCGCCTAATGGAACTCGGTGGAACCGAAGCAAACAAATTGGTCTCACCGATTTATCTTTCTGTGTTGCTAAGAACGGTCTCGATGGAACCGAGTACTTCTTTTTAATCTCACCGAAAAGAGTGCCAAGGTTCTGTTAAGAGAGACAGTAAGTCTCGGTGGCACTGAAATTTTTGCTTCGGTTGTACCGATATTCATTTGACAAAATGCAAACACTTTGAAAATCTATTGTTCAAACTTTCAAAAACTAGCCTCATTTTGTGATGAGTCATCTACTTCTGCTCTTCTATACTCTATTCACAGGGTCAGTATGTCAGATGCTAAGGACAGTCGGAATTTGCCAGAGCAGGGAGTTGACATGAGTTCACGCACAAGCCGAGAGCCCAGTTCTTTTTCAGATCCAGGCACCCCCTAGCTCCCATGGGTTGCCAAGGCTGCCACCAGGACTAGGAAGAAGCTAAATTCTAATGAAGAAGATTCAGACTTTATTCCTGAGGAGATTCTTGCCAAGAAGCAAGAAAACGCTGCTAAGAAGTCTGCTACTGAAGCTACTTCTTCCAGAAGAGTTGTCAGCAAGGTCTATGCCAACTCTGAAACTATGAAAGCACATGAGAGTGCTAGAGCCACAATGTCTATTGATCCCCCAAGGAAGTCTATGCCTAAGAAGGCAGGGAGAAGAAAGACAGAAAGAGGATTATTCATGTGATTGGCAGGCCTACCTCCATGTATGAAGATCTAGAGGAGGCTGGTACTGTTGCTGCTGAGGAAGAGGAGGATGAGCCAGCTGCAAAGGCTCTTCCCAAGAAGAAGACCAAGAAGCTTATGGCCGATGCTATGCCAAAGACGGGCACATCCAAGAGCACCAAGCCTACATCCAAGAAGGCTGCTGCTGAGAAGCCAAAGAGGACATCCAGGCAGATTCTAGCTTCTGAGAAGAACAAAGGAACTGCTTCCAGATTTGAAGATGATGATGACTTCACAACATTGATGAAGCTCAAACCACATCTTCCAGTACATGATGTAAGCCACTTAGTTGCTGAAGATATGAAGAAGAGGAAAGACTCGGGATTGAGAGCTTGGAGAGCTATACATCCTTATACCCAGAGGAAGAAAACTGTTGTTGACTATAGGTTCTACACTAGAGAGCAACAAGACTTTTATGAGACAGAGCTGCTAGACAAGAGTCCAGCTGTTAGTGATATGAGATATGTAGACTGGAAATTCATTAAGGAGAATGAGAACTACTTTCCAAGTGTCCAAGATAATTTCCACTGCACTAGTTTGGATGAGTTCATTGGCACGGAGCTTACTGCATGGAACGATGAGATGATCATGCAATTCTACTCCACTGCACATTTCTACGGAGAGGGTACGATTGTATGGATGACTAAAGGAGCAAGGTATGAATCCACTGTTGATGAGTGGGCTGCACTTCTAGGAGTTCCAGAGGTCCAGGATGGTGATCTGGATGTATAATCAGAATCCAAGGCGAGTCACAATGCGATGAAGGATATGTATACTCCTATCCCCGCACACAAACTGCAATCTGACAAGCTAGGATCCATCTACTATCTGCAGGCAAGCCTCCAAACCATGAACACTATTCTGAGACATACCTTGATGCCCAAGTCAAAAGATGACAAGATGATCCGAGGCTACTCCATCAACATGTTGATCCACCTTGACGGACATACCAGGATTAGAGTCATGGATTTGATTGTAGAGACAATCAAGAGGGTTGCTGTTGATCAAAAGTGTTGTTGCTGCTATGCACCCTACATCCAGATGTTTATCAACTCTCAGTTGGAGAAGCACATATTTACTCTAGATCGTCCACATTTTCCCCTACAACCAGAACTTGAGGATAATGTTGTGGTGATGGACCCAGATCATCCCACATCTGCTACATCACAGGCAGAGGCAGAGGCAGTTCGAGCCGCTAGTGCTCAAGCCCCCAAATCCATAAACGAGCAAATGGATCTTTTGATCTCAGCAATTCAGGGCATGCATAAGGATATCAAGGGGATTCTGGATAACCAGAACAATCTTGTGAGGATCTTTGAGATAAGGATCAAGACTCTTGGTGATAAGGTGGACAAGGTGACTAAGATAGACATAGAGGTTCAGAAGGAAGTTGACTCAGTGCACATTCCTCGGGTCTCTTCTACTTCTTCAAATGATGATGAGGAGGAGGAGGAGGGGAATGGATCACCTCTCAGGCGGAGCACACAGTTCACTACTCAGGCTAGATCAGTCATAGTGCCTGCTCTAGACTTGAGGCCCTCTTCATCAGCTCCTGCTACTGTCAGCACAGCTCCTACTCCATTAGCTCTAGTTCTTCCAGTGTCCACTCTAGCTCCATCCACGACATCTGTAGAGATCTTCTCCGACGTTGTTCTCTCGACTCCTTCATCAACAACCAGAGGAGATCAGCCCAAGAACGCTTAGATATATGCCTTTGAACTTCTGGGTAACTTGTTGCCAAAGGGAGAGAAGTGTATATAGATCTTTAAGCTTCGAGTGAGAGAGCGTTTGGTGTTTGTTGCTTGTTTTCAAAAACAATTGCTTTTGGTTGTTGTGACACACTTTTGGTTGCTTGTGATACACGTTTGATGATGTTTGATCATACGCTTTAATGTGTGATGCTACTATTTTCTATCATCTTAATGCTTATGTGATGATCATTCATCTTTGGTTGATTGTGTTGTGCTATGATGTTCATTCTAATTACTCCCACACACCACGAAGTGGTATGTGACATGTAAGAAGTGACCCATGTACTACCTAATCGATTGTGCATTTGCATTCAAACGCAAATTTAAAATAATGCACAAATTTAGGGGGAGCTCTTGCTTATAACATACTTCTCAAAGCGACGATCATATTCATTGATTATATCTTTGTCGAAGCTTTGATCTATATGTTGTCATGAATTACCAAAAAGGGGGAGATTGAAAGCACATTTGCTCCCTTGGTGGCTTTGGTAATTAATAACAACATACAAGTCATTGAACTAATGTTTCCACCAAGTATATTTCAGGAAAAGTTCAATGATAGGGATGGCAAAAGGATTATGGAGATTGTGGAATCACCCCAAGATGCAAGGAAATAAGTTGGCCAAGCTTCAAGCAAGAGGACCCTACATTTTACATTTGTGAGAAATCACTTTGAGTCCATAGGAAAGCCAATACTATTAAAAGGGGGTAAGGTTTTGTTGGTGAACAATATGCTCATACGTGCACAAGTGATAGTCACCAAAAACATCCACAAACTCTCCCACCAAAGTCTGTCTCTAGCCAAACATTCAAAATTGGTGCAACCAACATTCCTATCTCGGTGCCACCGATTCCAAACCCTAGACAGACTCAACCAAACGCTAGCCACTTCAGTGCAGCTGACACTACTTTCGGTCCCATCGAGTTGGGTTGCCAACTTTCTGTTACGCAAGTTCACATTTTTGGTCCGTCCGAGAATGTTGAATCGGCGTCACCGAGTTTGGCAATTCTGACTGTTAGTCACCTTGTCGGTGCAACCGAGATTCCTATATCTGTCTCACCGAGATTCAAAAGTTTCTACCTTTTGGTCACTTCGGTACCACCGAGATTAACACATCAGTGTTACCGAGTTGGTCATTTTATGTGTAATGGTTGGATTTTTGGGGATGCCTATATATACCCCTTCACCACCACCCACTCGAAAGAGAAGCACTCAGAACTATTCCATACCTATCCTACTCAGTTTTCTGAGAGAGAACCACCTACCCTTGTGTTGAGGTCAAGATCTTCTACTCCAACCATATGGATCTTAATTTCTAGCCTCCCCAAGTTGCTTTCCACCAATCTCATCTCTTGTACCAAGCCAAATCTGTGAGAGAGTGATTGTGGGTTGAGGAGTCTATCATCTTGAAGAACAAGAGCAAAGAGTTCATCGTCATTACCAAGCCTATTACCTTTTGGAGGGTGGTGCCTCCTAGATTGGTTAGGTATCGCTTGGGAGCCTCCTCCTTCGTGTTGTGAAGTGAACCAAGATGTTTGTAAGGGCAAGGAGATCGCCTACTTCGTGAAGATCTACCCCGAGTAAGGCTAGTCCTCCGGGGACGTAGGTCGTCATGGTATAGTCAAGGTTGCTTCCTCGTGGAACCCTCTGTGGGTAGAGCCCTCCGTGGACTCTCGCGACCGTTACCCTCCGTGGGTTGAAGACTCCATGAACGTGGATGTATGATAGCACCACCTATCGGAACCACGGGAAAAATCATCGTGTCTATAATTGCGTTTGATCTTCCTACCTTATCATTTTACTCATGATTCTTGTTACTTTTCGCTGCTATACACTTAGACTTGCATATGCAGGGTGTACTTGATATGTTATGAATGCTAAAACTTGTTAAGAATTAAAATTGAGAAAAAGCATAGTTTTATTTGGTCAAGTAGTCTAATCACACCCCCCCCCCCTCTAGACCTACTTTCGGTCCTACAGCGATCGTTCGACAAACTACAATAATAATCATATCTGCATCAACCATTTCATGACATCATATGGACAACTATGTCCTCTAATAACAACGCCTTAAAAAAAGAAACAACACTCAAGCGCCTCCTGTAGAGCACATTCAGGAAACAATACTTAAAATGAATATTTGGGTTTTCCAACGCCCAACTCAACAGCCAGCTGGAGCCCTAGCCGGCCTGCTAGGAGGCGCTGATACCTGCCAAATACTGCATGCACACGTTGTCAATGATAAACCCTATATCATTGTAGTATTATTTATGTAGGTAACTAGGTATCAAGGAGCGAAGGACATGAAGCGGTAGTCTAAAGTTTCAACTAATGCAATTTCGAGGGATGTGTATATAGATGAATGCATGTGCATATGTACAAGGTCTGCGTCTGTAGTTTAAAAAGTTCAATTCCGTCATGCATGAAGAGAGATCATCTAACACGGATGCTCACCATTAAATTAGCTTTATCTTATGAACTTGTCCATCAAGTTTGGTTTGGTTTCTCCAGCCTCCTGACCCGGGTGTTGTAGTACTTCCTTCGATCATTTTTAGTCTGCATATAAGTTTTGTTCGAAGACAAAGTATCTCTATTTTGACCAAACTTATAGAAAAAATATCAATATTCACAATACCAAATCAATATTGTTAGATTCACTATGAAAGATAGTTTCATAATATATATATTTGGTATTGTAGATGTTGACTTTTTTTAGTATAAATTCAATCAAAGTTTGCAAAGTTTGAAATTACAAAAATCTAATAGCGGAGTAAAAAAGACCGAAAAGAATACCTGTTACGATGAACCTTTTCCCTAAAGAAATACATCAACCCAAACTTTGTTTCATAAAAAAAAAAGAAAAAGAAGAAAAAGAAGAATCGTGCAACCCTGGCATGGAGTAAGTTGCAACCCCAGCATTTGCCCCCTCAAACAAGAATAAACGTACAATCTCGGTCGACCAGCTTCCTTTAGACCACGTACACTCTACGTACGTAAACGACGACGTAGCACGCAAACCGGCCGTGGGCACGCACACGACCGCGGCCCCGATCAAGGCGAGACACGATCCTAACTGCACAATAAGTCCCCGATGGTGATACGGAACCAACCAGTCTCCGCCTCTCATGTCCGGCCGGCCGGCCCGTCGACCGGCCGCGCTGCAGCGCCAACCGTGTGCCGTGCCGTGCATGCATGGGCGACCGAGGTCCCGGCTGGGTCCTTTATTTTCCCCGAAAATTATGTGCGGGAGGTCCCGGTCAGTGAACGCACGGGACGGCCAGACTGAGAAAACGTACGTCGTGGCTAGCTCTTCGATCGAGCTTCGTCGTTTCTTCCTTCCCCCTACGGTCGCTGGCGGGCTCCGGGGGGCAGCCGTACGTGCAACTCCGCGACGTTGCCAGAATTGAAGGCCCATGCAGCTGGCGGGGGTGGTGGTGGGCGGTGCGTGCATGGCGAGTTATGGCATCCGTCGCCGCGCGGGCCGGAGAGCGACCGCGGAGAGGCGTACTACGTCCGGGGCACGGCCGGGCCAGTTCCTTCCGTCACCCAGAGATATGATCATGCAGGATGCGTTTGCATGCACGCACATGCGGTGCTGATTGCGATCGCGGCTCGTCTGCTCGAGGGTGTGGTGTAGTGTCGTTGTCGCCGAAGAGTTCAATAACCGGGTGTTCCTTCCCACTATCACCGGTAGAAAACACATCTTCTGTTCATGGCATTAGTTCCGGTCTGATTTTAAACCGATATTAATGTAACCATTAGTCCCGATTCAGGACGGGCATCATTAGTCCCGGTTCGTAATACGAACCGGGACTAAAGGGTTGGTAGCAGGCTGATGTCAGCCTGGGGCCTCACGATAACCTTTAGTCCCGGTTCGTGACACGAACGTCACGAACCGAAACTAAAACACAATTTGTGTCACGAACTTGGACTAAAGATCCCCTATACGAATCCTTCGGCCAGCCTGAACACACTTCTTCCTGTTTTTCCCTTTCTCCCACGCCATTGTTCTTCCCCTTGCTCGAGCTCACCTCCATTTTTGCCAAAATTGGTCAAGATTTGGAGGCACCCCATGCATCCAAGTGTTCACAAAGGTTAGCAACTTTGTCCTTTCATCTCTCATTGCTAGATGAGCTCTTGCAATGCTCTATAAGTATAGTGATTTGTGGGTTTTAGTTTGGGAGTATTTATATGTGATAGTTTATTTGATTTATATGCAAATTAACTTCTTACTTTGCATTTGTAGGTGTGGTTTACTTAGTGCCTTCCCGTCCCCGTCCTAACCACCGTCAATCGCCTGCGCCGTTCCGTCGTCGGCACCACCTTGGTGAGCCTCTTGTTCTTATCCTTTCTATTAAAAAAACCATGTTTGTAAGATTTAGATAGTTACTTGTATATTTTTCTTACCTATATGGTTGTTTGTTATACATAGTGACATGGTTTTGATATCCGCCAACTTTGGCCCTCGTCCGGTTTATGATTCGGATGTGGTATACACTCTCTTTTATAACTATTTGTTGCATTTTGTGTTTATGACAATTATGCCCATCAAGTTGACATAGATATTTTTATCTAGGAGGTATGTGAACCGGAAATTGCAACCGACATAAATATTATTGTCAAGAAGTTAAATTTAGTTGAAAAAGAAAATGAGTATTTGAAAGAAAAATTGAAAAGAGTTGAAGAAGAGAAGATGAAACTGGAGTTGCATGTTGCCGATGTCGTCGATCATCACAAGATCAAAATGGATGCAATACGCTTGAAGATTAGAAAATTTAAAGAATATGTCATTTATAGTGAGGCTTGGTATCACTATATTGTTGAATCAATTGGTACCTTAGTTGCGATCTTGATCGCTTTTGTTGTTGCATTTAAATGTTTTAGCTAGAGAGTTTGTATGTTGTTTTATGAGAACAAGTATGTATGAACTTTATGTATGAACTTGTATTAATTTGGTCTTTTCGGTATTGTGTAATGAAGATGAGTTGACAATGGATGTACGATGACCGATTCTCTCCCCAGTTCATTAATGGCGTGCATACTTTTTTGGTTGCAGCTGAGGCAAACAAGCGGGCGAATGGTTTTATGTATTGTCCATGTGCTGGTTGTAAGAATGATCGAAATTACTCTAACTCAAGAACCATTCATTTCCACATGTTTGAATCCGGTTTCATGTCCGGCTATAACTGTCGGACCAAGCACGGAGAAAGAGGGGTTCTAATGGAAGAGAATGAAGAAGAAGAGGATGACGACAGCTATCCTGACCATGGGTTTCATGAATACGATGGTACAACAATGGGGAAGAATCTGAGCCGAAAATGCGGAAAGGAGCTGAAGAAGAGGCATCAGATGAGCCCGCTGATGATCTTGGTCGGGCCATTGCCGATGCAAAGACAAACTACGCAAGTGAAAAGGAGAAGCTGAAGTTGCAGCGCATGTTAGAGGATCAGAAGAAATTGGTGTACCCAAATTGTGAAGATGATAAGAAAAAGCTGGGTACCACACTGGAATTGCTGCAATGGAAGGCAGAGAATGGTGTATCTGACAAGGCATTTGAAAAGTTGTTGATAATGTTAAAGAATAAGCTACCAAAGGACAACGAATTGCCTGATAGTACGTACGAAGCAAAGAAGGCTCTCTGCCCTCTAGGATTAGAGGTGTAGAAGATACATGCATGCCCTAATGACTGCATTCTCTACCGCGGTGAGTACGAGGATTTGAATGCATGCCCGGTATGTTGTGCATTGTGCTATAAGATCGGCCACGATGACCCTGGTGATATTAAGGGCGAGCGCTCTAGGAAGAAGATTCCTGCCAAGGTGATGTGGTATGCTCCTATAATACCATGGTTGAAACGTTTCTTCCAAATCAAAGAGCATGCCAAGTTGATGCGATGGCAGAACGAAGACCGTAAAAAAGACGGGAAGTTGAGAGTACCCGCTGACGGATCGCAGTGGGGAAAAATCAAGAGAAAGTGGAAGGACTTTGCAAAGGAGGCAAGGAACGTATGGTTTGGTTTAAGTGCAGATGACATTAATCCTTTTGGGGAGCAGAACAGCAATCATAGCACATGGCATGTGACTCTATCTATCTATAACATTCCTCCTTGGTTGTGCATGAAGCGGAAGTTCATTATGATACCAATGCTCATCCAAGGCCCCAAGCAACCCGGCAACGACATTGATCTGTACCTAAGGCCATTAGTGGAAGAACTTTTACAGTTGTGGAATGGAAAAGGTGTACGTGCATGGGATGAGAAAGAACAGGAGGAATTTGACCTACATGTGTTGCTGTTTGTAACCATCAATGATTGGCCTGCTCTTAGTAACCTTTCAGGACAGACAAACAAGGGATACCATGCATGCATGCACTATTTAGATGATACCGATATTATATATTGGATAAATGTAAGAAGAATATGTACCTAGGGCATTGTCGATTTCTTCAGAGCAGGCATCCCGCAAGAAAGAAAGGCAAGCATTTCAAAGGTGAGGCAGATCACCGGAAGAAGCCTTGCCACCGTACTGGTGATGATATACTTGATATGGTCAAGGATTTAAAAGTAATCTTTGGAAAGGGTCCCGGCGGACAATCTGTTCTGAATGACGCTGACAAACGCGCACCCATGTGGAAGAACAAATCTATATTTTGGGACCTACCCTATTGGAAAAACATAGAGGTCCGCTCTGCAATCGACGTGATGCACATGACGAAGAATCTTTGTGTGAACCTGCTAGGCTTCTTAGGCGTGTATGGGAAGACAAAAGATACACCGGAGGCACAGGAGGACCAGCAACGTATGCACGGAGAAGACGACATCGATCCAAAGCAGTTTTAGGGTCATGCTAGCTACGCTCTTACCAAAGAAGAGAAGGAAATCTTCTTTGAATGCCTGCTCAGTATGAAGGTCCCGTCTGGTTTCTCGTCGAATATAAAGGGAATAATAAATATGGCAGAGAAAACGTTCCAGAACCTAAAGTCTCATGACTGCCACGTGATTATGACGCAAGTGCTTCCGATTGCATTGAGGGGGCTTCTACCAGAAAACGTTTGATTAGCCATTTTGAAGCTATGTGCATTCCTCAATGCAATCTCTCGGAAGGTAATCGATCCAGAAGTCCTACCAAGGTTAGAGTATGATTTGATGCAATGTCTTGTCAGTTTCGAGTTGGTGTTCCCACCATCCTTCTTTAATATCATGACGCACGTCCTAGTTCACCTAGTCGAGGAGATTGCCATTCTGGGTCCTGTATTTGTACACCATATGTTCCCCTTTGAGAGGTTCATGGGAATCCTAAAGAAATATGTTCATAATCGTGCTAGGCCAGAAGGAAGCATCTCCAAGGGCCATGAAACTGAGGAGTGTTGGGGAACGTCGCATGGGAAACAAAAAATTTCCTACGCACACGCAAACCTATCCATGGTGATGAGCATCTACGAGAGGGAGAGTGGATCTACATACCCTTGTAGATCGCTAAGCGGGAAGCGTTAAGAAACGCGGTTGGTGTAGTCGAACATCTTCCGCAAGATTTAGATATTCTCATGAGTTGGCCTTTGGCCACTTTATTGTAATAAAGGACTCGATATGAGATTTCGACTAATATAATGCTGTGTGATTTCCCTTTGATATATACATTGATGTATCGTGTGTGTACCAGCATGATCTTGGGATGGTACGGAAACACCGGAGACTTGGCCTTTCAGGTCGGGTCGCTACAGAAATGGTATCAGAGCACACGCTGACTGTAGGACGTAACCTCTAGGATTGGAAAGCCTTAGGATTGTTTCTCTTTGTCTTTAAATATCTTATACTCTCATCTATTCGTTTCTGACTCCTCTCCGATTATTTCAAAATTTACAGATGGCCACCTTCATCCCAGTGTTGATCACGGAGTTTTGCCAGCCTGACGCAACGATGCCCTTTGGTAAGGAGCTGATGAGGATCGTCAAGGACGTAAGGATTGCTTTGCCGAGCATCACCGGGACTCCTATCATGTCATTTCCCCAAGATGGACGCTACAGGATCGAGGTGCATATCCCAGGGAAGACTTTTGGGAATCGGAAGGAACCCATAGATCTCAAGTTCGTGGCACCCAGTTGGATACTTGGAAGAGACATGGCCATTCATCGTGCCCTTGGACGTATTCAGGAGGAATACAGAGGTGGAACCATTTCACCAGGACTCAGCGTGGTTTGTCGCAGAGATGCCAATGGAAACATCATAACTCCTCCCACTGTAGACACCACTATTTCCTATATCCAGACCTTGGAGACTCACATCGGGACTCTGGAGCTTCGAGTTCATGCTGGTACAAAGACAATCAAGAATCTGATGAACCGCGAGCTGGACCTTGAAGCTGATCTGCGAGAGGCCAACTATGAACACGAGCATGAAGTGAAGGACTTCCTAGAGAGGATTGATGAGCAGAATGCACGCATCGCAACTCTGGAGGAGCAGCTAGACATGGGAGAAAACCTTCATCCCGAAGGAGACGTGGCACCCTTCATCAGCGATGATGAAGACTATGAGGAAAGCACCACCGGAGGACCTACGACTATGCACTTTTGAGGAGAACCTTAGTTATGCCCTCCAATGTATCTTTTATTTTAATCGTTAAAGCGTAGGTCGATGCTTAGTTGTTTGAGATTTGTATTCCCGATGTTTGACGTTGATTGAATAAATGAATGAGTGTTTGGTGTGATATGTTTGTTGCATTGCATATGGGTAGTGAATTTCTTCTAGACCCTTGTTCTATTCTAATTCTCATCCCTCTGAAAACAGCAAGATGCCTCCACGACGTGAGACCGACTTCACTTTCCCGCGGGAACTCACTCAACTCCTTCAGCAACAGAATGCACTGATGCAGTTATTGATTCAGAATCAGACCAACAACCAGAACAACAACAACCACCATCCACCCCAGACTGACAATCTCACCCGTTTTCTGAGGTTGAACCCTCCAACTTTCTCCAGCAGCACTGAGCCCATTGTGGCAGATGATTGGCTCCGCAAGATGGAGAGAGAGCTCATCACCGCTGGATGCACTGACGCTGAGAAAGTGCGATTTGCCGCACATCAACTGGAAGGACCAGCAGCATCATGGTGGGAGAACTACACCACCACTTATCCTATTGCATATGTGACTTGGGAGCAGTTCAAGCTTGCTTTCCGCACCGCTCATGTTTCAGCTGGAGCCATGAGTCTGAAGAAGCGCGTGTTTCGCAACTTGCGCCAGGGTAATCGCTCTGTGGCCCAATATGTGGAAGAGTTCAACACATTGGCACGTTATGCACCAGGAGACGTGGCCGATGATGCGGCCAAGCAAGAAAAGTTTCTGGAAGGACTCAACGACGAGTTGAGCATACAGCTGGTAGTGGCTAATTTCAACAACTACCAAGAGCTGGTGGATAAGGCACTCATCTTGGAGGGTAAACAGCAGCAGATTGAGAACCGCAAGCGGAAGTACACTCAGGGGAAGTTCAACTCTGGAGCTCATCAGAAGGCTTGCTACTCCCCGTACTCAGGAAATACCGGATCAGGTACCGGTAAGTTTGGAAGGCACACTCATGTTGTGCACAACCATGGAGGCCACCATCATGGAGGAAATGGGAACAACCGTCCCAACCATGGTAACTTCAAGAGTGACAATGGGAATGGGAACAACAACCAGCACCGTCAAGTTCCTACTCAGAAGGATCTGAGTCACATCACCTGTTTCAAGTGCCAGAAGACAGGGCACTATGCTACTGAGTGTCCCCAGAGCAAGCAAGGCAATGGAAACGGCAACAACAACGGCAACTCTGCAGCCAAGAAGCCAAACCCTTTTCCTCGTGCCCAGGTGAACCACCTCGACGTGGAAGAAGTCTATGATCAACCCGAGACTGTGGTTGGTAAGTTTTTATTGCATTCACGTCCTGTTACAGTACCTTTTGATTCCGGTGCAACTCATTCATTCATATCAAGGGTAGTTGTGGATAAGTATGGTTTGCCCACCAAAACCCTTAGCCAGCCTATTCAGGTTAGTTCCCCAGGAGGTATGATGATGGCAGGGATAGGATGCCATGCTTTGAAACTCAATATAGGAAATCATGTTTTTCCCACCGACCTCATCGTCTTAGAGTCACAAGGATTGGATGTAATCCTAGGCATGGATTGGATGACCAAGTATGAAGGAAATCTTGATTGCCCTAGCAAGTCTGTTTCACTCACCACCCCGGAGAAAAAGAGGATTAAGTATGTATCCCGACGCACACGTATGAGTGCTCGATTAAATGCCCTCACAGGAGTCGTTCAGGAGGAAGTACCTGTGGTAAAAGATTATCTGGATGTATTTCCGGAAGAATTACCAGGAATGCCACCAGATAGGGAGATTGAGTTCTTAATAGAGCTACAGCCAGGGACAGCTCCAATTTCCCAGAGACCCTATCGGATGCCCGCAAATGATCTGTTGGAAATCAAGAAGCAAATTAAGGAGTTATTGGACAAAGGGGTATATTCGCCCAAGTTCTTCACCTTGGGGAGCCCCAGTACTTCTGGTGGAGAAGAAGGATAAATCTTTGAGAATGGTAGTTGACTATCGTGCCTTGAACGAGGTGACTATCAAGAACAAGTATCCTCTGCCAATGATTAATGATTTGTTTGATCAGCTCGTAGGAGCCAAAGTATTCTCCAAGATCGATCTTCGATCAGGGTATCACCAGTTGAAAATTCGTGAACAGGACATACCCAAAACAGCTTTCACCACGAGGTATGGCTTGTATGAGTATACGGTCATGTCTTTTGGATTGACTAATGCTCCTGCCTACTTCATGAATTTGATGAACAAAGTATTCATGGAATATTTGGACAAGTTTGTTGTGGTGTTCATCGATGACATTCTGATATTCTCCAAGAACGAGGAAGAGCACAAGGAACATTTGCGTTTAGTTCTGGAGAAGCTAAGAGAGCATCAGTTATATGCCAAGTTCAGCAAATGTGAATTTTGGCTGACGGAAGTCGGATTCCTTGGACATGTTATTTCCGGAGATGGAATAGCAGTGGACCCTGCTAAGGTTGAAGCCGTCACCGAGTGGAAGTCCCCTACCTCAGTTAAGGAGATTCGCAGTTTCCTCGGACTTGCAGGATATTACCGGAGATTCATTGAGAATTTCTCAAAGATTGCCAAGCCCATGACAGAGTTGTTGAAAAAAGAATCCAAGTATGTTTGGACTGTGGAATGTGAAGCCAGTTTCCAGGAGTTAAAGGAACGTTTGGTCACAGCCCCAGTATTGATCTTGCCCGATATTCGGAAGGATTTCCAAGTTTACTGTGATGCCTCACGTCAAGGACTTGGAGGAGTACTTATGCAGGATGGAAAAGTTGTAGCCTATGCATCGAGACAACTACGACCTCATGAGTTGAATTATGCCACGCATGATTTGGAACTAGCAGCCGTAGTGCACGTACTCAAGACTTGGAGACATTTCCTTATCGGAAATAGTTGTGATGTTTACACCGACCATAAGAGCCTGAAGTATATCTTCACACAGAAAGAGTTGAACCTCAGAAAGACACGATGGTTAGAGTTAATCAAGGACTATGACATGAGATTACACTACCATCCAGGTAAGGCTAATGTTGTAGCCGATGCCTTGAGTCGTAAAACTTATGTGAACACACTCACAGCTGGAGGATTACCTCAAGAGTTAGTCGATGATCTCAGTAAGCTCAAGCTAGAGATAGTTCCAAGAGGATATATTGGTACACTAGAAATTCAGTCCACCTTGACCGAAAGAATTCGAGAAGCCCAGAAATCGGACAAGGAGATAGCTGAGATTAAACAGAGAATGGAAGATGGTAAAGCTAAAGGTTTTCGTGAGGATGAACACGGAACTTTGTGGTTTGAGAACCGAATCTATGTGCCCAATGAACCAGAGCTCAGGAAGTTGATACTTCAGGAAGCCCACGATTCACCTTACTCAATACACCCAGGCAATACCAAGATGTATCTGGATTTAAAGGAAAGTTATTGGTGGACAGGTATGAAGAAAGATATTGCGGAACATGTTGCAATATGTGATGTTTGTCAGAGAGTAAAGGCAGAACATCAGAAACCAGTAGGGTTACTCTAACCTTTGTAGATACCCGAGTGGAAATGGGAAAAGCTTGGTATGGATTTCATCACAGGATTGCCCAGGACCCGTTCAGGTTATGATTCCATCTGGGTAGTGGTTGATCGCTTGACCAAGGTGGCTCACTTCATCCCGGTAAAGACCACCTATACCAGTGCTAAGCTAACCAAGATATATATGACCAGGATCGTATGTCTGCATGGAGTTCCAAGGAGTATCGTGTCAGATAGAGGAACACAATTTACTTCAAAGTTTTGGCATCAGTTACATGAAACTTTGGGTACAAGGCTAGAGTTCAGTACAGCCTTTCATCCGTAGACAGATGGACAGACTGAGAGAGTCAACCAGATTTTGGAGGACATGTTGAGAGCTTGTGCGCTAGATTATGGATCTAGTTGGGATGACAACTTATCTTACGCAGAATTTTCGTACAACAACAGTTATCAGACCAGTCTAAAGATGGCCCCTTTCGAAGCTTTATACGGAAGGAGGTGCAGAACACCACTGACATGGGATGGTGTTGGAGACCGAAAACTTTTTGGTCCCGACCTTATCCGAGATTCTGAAGAGAAAGTCAGGTTGATTTGTGACAGACTCAAGATAGCTCAATCTCGACAGAAGAGTTATGCTGACAGCAAACGTAAAGAAGTGACATATGAAGTGGGAGACCGAGCATATCTTCGTGTATCCCCGCTTCGAGGAATCAAGAGATTTGGTGTTAAAGGAAAATTAGCACCCAGATTCATAGGCCCCTACAAAATTCTTGAACGTAGAGGCGAAGTTGCATACAAATTGGAATTGCCGGAAGGATTATCCGAAGTTCATGATGTGTTCCATGTTTCCCAGCTGAAGAAATGTCATGCTGAGATGGCTGACATCCCTTTGCGAGACACCGTGCCCCTAGAGGCCATACAGCTTGAAAGTGATCTGACTTACGAGGAGAAGCCTGTCAAGATCCTCGAGACATCCAACCGAGTTACCCGCAGCAAGATTATCAAGTTCTGTAAAGTTTTGTGGAGTCACCATACCGAGGAAGAAGCCACCTGGGAACGCGAAGAAGATCTTCGTAGAGACCATCCGCACCTATTTTCTAGCCAGCCCGAATCTCGAGGGCGAGATTCATCTTAAGGTGGGTAGGTTTGTAACATCCCAAAATTCCATTTTGGAATGTTATGATTATAGCTATGCATCTAGCAGCATCATTGCTTGATTTTATGTGTTAGTTGAAATGTCTCTTCTGAATTCCAGAAAGTCCTTTCTACTTTTCACTAAGTTGCTTTCACCTATTTGAAATTTTGGTTAAAAGTTCAAATAAGAGAGGAGGAACATGACACTCCACACTAGGGACTAATTGGTGGTTTATTTGAACAAAAATAACCAGGGGGTTATTTTGAAAATATTTGCAAAAAGGGTTTAAAAACAATTAGGCAATTTCTGAAAAAAAATATTTTTTTCAAAGTGTTCAAATGACAGAATAGAAATGTTCATTAAATAGAATTTATTATTCTGTTAATTTTGATATATAATACCCCTATATTTAGAGACGATTTGAATGCTTTAAAAGATTTTGAATGTCTCTGGAATATTATTAAAAAGAAACGGTAACCGTTTCCGGTATTAAACGGGCCGGCCCACCGGCTTTAAAAGCCGAGACCGTCACCGGTCGGCCGACCGAGCGCATTCACTTCCCTCTCTCTCACTGCAACCGGACCCCACCCGACCGACCGTTGCCCCGAAACGGTCGTCTTCCCCGCACCCGCGAGCGCCGGACCCGACTCGCCGGCCGTTTCTCCCCTCACCGGATCTCTCTCCCCTCTTAACTCCCCGCACTCCCAACGCCCCTATATAAACCGGACACTCCCCGCATCCATTTCCCCCCCCCCCCGAGCCCCCTTTCTCTCTCGCCGAGACGCTGTCAATTGCTCGCCGGAGTAGCGCCACCACCGGACCTCCCGTCGAGCGTAGCCACCGACTCCGTCCACCATTCGCCCCACCGTTGCCACCAATCGACTCCGGAGAACCGTCGCCGTCGCCCGGACCACTTCCCCGTCTTCCCCGACCACCGGAATGCCTCGCCGTCATCCTCGCCGCCTTCGGATCACCGGAGAAACCCCGACGCCGGCAACCTCTTCCTCGTAAGCTCCCTCGACCATCGGATCCCGAATCAACGACCGTGATTAGATCGGATTTATTCCGAATCGTTTTCTTCTTCCGATCGGTCGCCCGCCCGTAATCCTCGAGCGCACACACCCCTTAGCCAATCGGACAGCGCCACGTAGCCCCCTGACCATCGCAAATCATTTTCCTTTTTCAGTTTTTGTTTTAATTAACAGAATGTTTTTAAAAATTGTTTTGCTTATATCTTTTAATCTATTTAGTGTTTTGAGTTGATTCTTTTTGCAATAGCTCACATTTTTCATGTAGTTTCACCCTGTACTTTTATATTTCAAATTTGAACTATAAAAATTGAATTTAATCAAATTTTCTCAAAATCTTCAAATCTGAATAACTAGAGTTTGAAAATAGATTTTGATATGAATCTTTTTGCTACTGTTTGGTATTAGTTAGGATTACCTTCATGCTTAGTTTGAAGATATTTAGGATATATTTGATTAATGTTTTAACCAAAAACAGAATCTGCCTAGTATTACAATATAGTTTTATATACTTAATTTTAATTAGTTTGATTTAGAATTTGGTTTTATTTGTTTGTTAGGTTCTGTTAGTAAACATTTAGTGTTTTCACTCACTGTTAATAAAAATATAAATTTGCTTAGTTTAATTTTATTTAACCTAGGAATCACGACTTATTTTCAAATAGGTTTATTTTGATTAAAACAACTAACTAGTAATAGTTTTGTTTTCAAACAAAGTTTTGTATATTTTAATTCTGTTTTCTAAGACAGATTTAATTGTAAATTATTTCCTGTTAAGAACATGTTTTACAAATAAATAACAAGTTTAGTTTTTCATTCTTTTGTTAATATAACTATAGTTGATTCATATAGTGTTTATCACAAACTTGTATAAACTTTACTAAAGTTTTCCCAACAAACTTAAATTGATTATATTCTGTTTATTAATAAAATATTCTATTGTTTCCTTGCTGACAACAATTGTTTTGTTATTACAAAATAGTTTTAGTATGATAGTAGTGTTTTATCAATCACCTCCTAGAAAACAAAACTTTGTGTGTTTTCTTACTTGAGATTTGTGCATTGTTTTGTCTTGATTGTTTACTAGTTCTTGGTTGATGTTTGTGAGTTACAATATTTTGTTGTATGCTTATTGAGTGCTTGTTTGCTTCGTTAGATTATCTGGAGTGCGAAGCTTGTTACTTAGAGTCACTCACGTACGAAGATCATCAATCAGGCAAGTCACCTTGATCATACTTTTACCCATGTTTTATATGCATTAGTTCTACCATCTCCCCAATTGCATGCAAGATAGGTTAGTTGGAAACTTGGTTACATTGTAGTAGTATCATGTGATAGGTACCCCTCTCAACCCTCTTTGACAATTTTGGCCCCGGGAAACGTTGTTTTTACTTTTGCTATGCTATTAGTAGACGGGGTTGGTTGTGTGATTCATGGGAGTTGAGAGAGTTAATAATTTGAAGACCTACATAATGAACAAGATTCAAGACTCCGAGTTTTCAACATACCTCTGGATGGATGATGGTTGAACGGCGCCCTGGAGAAACCAGTGGTTAGCCTAGGTGATGCTGGAGATGGCCAGTATTCACGCGGAAAGGTCCACCCAGGCACAAAGAGATGGATGGGTGCTTCAAAACCCAAGGCTTACCTGCACAGCCACAAGTCATTATGGGCTCTGGCTTGGTTGGATATCGTGGTGACCCTGGACAGGCGATGCTACGAGAGGTAGAAGAATGGTACGAAAGGATGGGCACCGACAGAGTCGCAGGGAAACCCTTTGGAAGACCATGTTTTGGTCATCCGTTTCTCAAACACCCTGAAGTGCGAGAAATCAAACGGAGGCGACCAAATCTTGTGGGGAACGTGTGCAAAACTCTGCAGAGTATTCCAAACCTAATCGATTAGCCGTGTCCACGGTCATGGACGACTTGAGCCAAAGGAATTGGAACTTCCAGAACTCTCAACACAATTAATATGATGATGTGGGTATTAACAATTTTGGGTATGAGAATTGGTTGGTCGAACCATCTCATTAATCAACCAACTTAGTAATATTTTTCTTAGCCCCTCTCTTGATGTAGGAAAAACTTGGCTTTACGCAAAAACTTACACCACCACCTGCCATATAAGCATATAGACTAGCTGATTATTTTCACCCCTCTCTTGTGAGTTAGCCGGCATATTCCATATGCTGACCTACACGGCTGCAACGTATCATGTTGCAGAGTATTTTTCCGGCCAGGAGTGAGGACGCGTTCTATGCTCAGTGAGATGCCCTTGGAGTTGGATGGACTCATCTACCGTCGACGCTTCCGCAAGATTTGATATTCTCATGAGTTGGCCTTTGGCCACTTTATTGTAATCTTTATTGTAATAAAGGACTCGATATGAGATTTTGACTAATATAATGCTATGTGATTTCCCTTTGATATATACATTGATGTACCGTGTGTGTACCAGCATGATCTTGGGATGGTACGGAAACACCGGAGACTTGGCCTTTCAGGTCGGGTCGCTACACCTTAGGCCTGACAAAACCTTCTGGTTGTATCACATACAACCTTTCCTCAAGTAAACCGTTAAGAAACGATGTTTTGACATCCATCTGCTAGATTTCATAATTGAAAACACAGCAACTGCTAACATAATTCCAAGAGACTTTAGCACCACTACGAGTGAGAAAGTCTCATCGTAGTCAACTCCTTGAACTTGTCACAAACAACTTTGCAACAAGTCAAGCTTTACAAATGGTGACATTCACCATCAGTGTCTGTATTCATTCTAAAGGTCCATTTGTACTCAACGACCTGCCGTCTAACGATCAAGTCTACCAAAGTCTATACTTGGTTTTCATACATGGATCCTATCTCAGATTTCATGGCCTCTAACCATTTGTCGGAATCCGGGCCCATCATCGCTTCTCCATAGCTCGTAGGTTCATCATTGTCCAACAACATGATCTCCAAGACAGAGTTGTCATACCACTTAGGAGCAGTACACATCCTTGTCGACCTACGAAGTTCGATAGTAACTTGATCCTGAAGCTTCATGATCATCATCATTAACTTCCTCTTCAACTAACGTAGGCTTCACAGAAACATCTTTCTGCGTTGCGCTACTCTCTGGTTGAACAAAGGTTTAACAACCTCATCAAGTTCTATCTTCCTCCCACTCAATTCTTTCGAGAGAAAAATTTCCTCGAGAAAGGATCCGTTTAAGCAACAAACATTTTGCACTAGGATCTGAGATTGAAGGTTCACCCAACTGATCTTAGGGTATTCTATGAAGATGCAATTTGTCCGCCTTGGGTTCGACCTCATTAGGTGAAAACATTTTCCACACAAGTGTCACATCCCAAAATATTAAGAAATGACAGCTTAGGTTTCTATCAAACCATAATTCACATGGTGTCATCTCAACGGATTTAGATGGTGCCCTATTTAAAGTGAATGTAGTTGTCTCTAATGCATAACCCCAAAATTATAGTAGTAAAACGACAAGAGACATCATATTACGCACCATGTCCAATAGAGCATAACTATGATGTTCGGACACACCATCACACTATGGTGTTCCAGGTGGCGTTTAGTTGTGAAACAACTTTTATATTGTCTTAAGTTGTATGCCAAACTCGTGACTCAGATATTCACCTCCACGATCATATCGCAGTCATTTTTATCTTCTTGTCATGATGATCTTTAAACTTCACTCTGAATTTGCTTGAACCTTTCAAATGATCCAGACTTGTGTTTCATTAAGTAAATATACACTATATCTACTCAAATCATCAGTGAAGGTAAGAAAATAATGATATCCACTGCACGCTACAAGACTCACTAGATTTCATACATCAACATGTATCATTTCCAATGAATCACTTGCCCGCTCCATCCAACAGGGTCCTTTAGTCATCTTGCCCAATAGGCATGGTTCGCATGTCTCAACCGATTCGAAATCGAATGAGTCCAAATATCCATCAGCATGGAGTTTCTACATGCGCTTTATACCAATATGACATTTAGCGGCAGTGCCACAAGTATGTGGTACTATCATTATTAACTTTGTATCTTTTGACATCAATGTTATGAACATGTGTAATACTACGATCAAGATTTCAACAAACCATTCTCACTGGGCGCATGACCATTGAAGGTATTATTCATGTAAACAGAATAACCATTATTCTCTAACTTAAATGAATAATCGTATTGCAATAAACATGATCTAATCATGTTCATGCTCAACGCAAAACACCAAATAACATTTATTTAGGTTCGTCACTAATCCTGAAGGTAGAGAGAGCGTGCGATGTTGATCACATCAACCTTGGAAACACTTCCAACACATATCGTCACCTCACCCTTAGCTAGTTCTCCATTTATTCCGTAGCTTTTATTTCGAGTTACTAACATTTAGCAACCGAACCGGTATCCAATACCTAGGTGCTACTAAGAGTACTAGCAAGGTACACATTAGTAACTCGTATATCAAATATACTTCTATCAATGTTGTCAGCCTTCTTATCTACCAAGTATCTAGGGTTGTTCCGCTTCAGCGACCGCTCACCTCATAACAGAAGCACTTAGTCTCGGGTTTGAGTTCAACTTTGGGTTGCTTCACTGGAGCAGCAACTGACTTGCTATCCATGAAGTTTCCCTCCTTGCTCATGCCCTTCTCGAAACTAGTGGTTTGATTAACCATCAACACTTGACGCTCCTTCTTGATTTCTACCTTCGCGGTTTCAAACATCGCGAACAGCTCAGGGATCAACATTTCTTTCCCTGGCATTTTATAGTTTATCACCAAGTTCTAGTAGCTCAGTGACAGTGACTTGGAGAACTACATCAATCACTATCTTATCTGGAAGATCAACTCCCACTCGATTCAAGCGATTGTAGTACCCAGACAGTCTGAGCACATGCTCAACGATTGAGCTATTCTCTTTCATCTTGCAGGCAAACAATCTCGTTGGAGATCCTATATCTCGCAACTCGGGCACGAGCCTGAGATCACAATCTCAGCTCTTAGAACATATCATATGTTCCGTGACGTTCAAAACGTTTCGGAGCCTCAATTCTAAGCCGTAATGCATGACGCACTAAACTATCAAGTAGTCATCAAAACGTGCCTGTCAGATGTTGACAACATCTACAGACGACGCTAGATGGGGTGGCGCACCGAGCGGTGCATTAAGGACATTAGGCTTCTGTGCAACAATGAGGACAATCCTCAGATCACGGACCCAGTTCGCAATTTTTCTACCAACATATTTCAATTCTATTTCTCTAGGAACATATAAAAATACAAGGGAGCTACAACGCGAGCTAGTAATCTACAACATAATTTGCAAAGACACTTTGACTATGTTCATGATAATGAGTTCAATTAATCATATTACTTAAGAACTCCCACTCAAATTGACATCCCTCGGGTCATTCGAGTGATACATGATCCAAATTCACCAACTCAAGTCCGATCATCACGTGAGTTAAGGTGGCTTCAATGGTGAACATCATTATGTTGATCATATCCACTATATGACTCATGCTCGACCTTTCGGTCTCTTGTGTTTCGAGGCCATGTCTGTACATGCTAGGCTCGTCAAGTTTAACCCGACTGTTCTACGCGTGCAAATCTGGCTTGCACCCGTTGTATGTGAACGTAGAGTCTATCACACCCGATCATCACGTGGTGTCTCAACACGACGAACTTTCGCAACGGTGCACACTCGGGGAGAACACAGTTCATCTTGAAATTCCAATGAGGGATCACCTTATAATGCTACCGCCGTACTAAGCAAAACAAGGTGCATAAAAGGATTAACATCTCATGCAATTCATAAGTGACATGATATGGCCATGAACTTGTGTTTAAGATCTCCATCTTCGAAACACCGGCATGATCTCCATCGTCACTGGCACAACACCATGATCTCCATCATCTTGATCTCCATCAATGTGTTGCCATTGGGGCTGTGGCGCCAGCCCTGCTTCTACTTCTATTGCTACCGCTCAGCGATAAAGTAAAGCATTACATAACGCTTAATGATTGACACGCATGTCATACAATAATTAAAGACAACCCTATGGCTCCTTCCGGTTGCCGTACTCAACGACATGCAAGTCGTGAAATTCTATAGATCACATGATCATCTCATACATCACATATATCTCATCATGTAATTGCCATATCACATCACAACATACCCTGCAAAAACAAGTTAGACGTCCTCTAATTGTTGTTGCATGTTTTACGTGGCTGCTACGGGTATCTAGCAAGAACGATTCTCACCTACGCATAAACCACAATGGTGATACAAAGATTGCTTTTCAACCTTCTCAAGGACCGCCTTTGTCGGATCCGATCCAACTAAAGTGAGAGAAACTTTCACCCGCAAGCCATCTAAGCAACAAGTTGTGTCGAGGGAACCAGTCTCTCGTAAGCGTACGAGTAATGTTGGTCCGGGCCGCTTCATCTCACAATCCCGCTGAACCAAAATCCGACCAAGGGAGGAAGCAATCTAAGCATCAACGCCCACAAACCTTTTGTGTTCTACTCAAGATCTCATCGAACCATCAACCTAGCTCATGATGCCACTGTTGGGGAACGTCGCATGGGAAACAAAAAATTTCCTACGCACACGCAAACCTATCCATGGTGATGAGCATCTACGAGAGGGAGAGTGGATCTACATACCCTTGTAGATCGCTAAGCGGGAAGCGTTAAGAAACGCGGTAGGTGTAGTCGAACATCTTCGCGATCCAAATCGCCGAGCGTCCCGCGATCTCATCACGATCCGTCCCGCGATCCAATCACGATCCGTCCGGTGAACTCATCACGATTCGTCCCGCGATCTCGTCACGATCCGTCTCACAATCCTGATCACGATCTATCCCGCGAACTCATCACGATCCGTTCCGCGATCTCATCACGAACTGTCTCGCGATCTCGATCACGGTCCTTCCGATCTAGCGCCGAACGGACGGCACCTCCGCGTTCAGCACACGTGCAGCTTGATGACGATCTCCACCGTATTGATCCAGCAAGAGGAGGTGGAGAGGAGAGAGAGTTCACCGGCATCGTGACGGCACTCCGGTGATGGTGGTGGAGTGATTCCGGCAGGGCTTCGCCTAAGCGCTGCGGAAAACCGATCTAGAGGAGAAACTATGCACCGGTGAAACGGGTAGCACGTGGCCGGAAATTCTGTCCTAAAACCACCCAATCCACTAGTATATATAGGAGGAGAGGAGAGGAGAGGCATCCAAGGCCTTTGGGTCGGCCGAAATAGGAGGTGGGAAGCAATCCTACTTCACCTCCAATCCTAGTTGGAGTAGGATTGCCTCCTATTGGCTGATTTTCCACTTTTTGCTTTAGGACTTTCTCTCCTGTGCCATGGACCTTTGTGGCTGTTTTCCCAGACCACTAAGGGCTGGTTATTATTCTCCCACATCCCATGGACCTCTTGGGGTCTAAATACCCCTCCCGGAGGCCTCCCGGTACACTACCGGCACTCCCGGTACACTACCGGCACTCCCGGTACACTACCGATGAGCCCGAAACTTTTCCGGAAACCAAACTGGGACTTCCTATACATGAATGTTTACCTCCGGACCATTCTGGAGCTCCTCGTGATGTCTGGGATCTCATCTGGGACTCCGAACAAACTTCGGTCACCACCATACATAACTCTACACTACCGAAACGTCACCGAACCTTAAGTGTGCAGACCCTGCGGGTTCGAGAACTATGTAGACATGACCGAGACACCTCTACGGTCAATAACCAATGGCGGGACCTGGACGTCCACATTTGTTCCTACATATTCTACGAAGATCTTTATCGGTCGAACCTCTATGTCAAGGATTCAGTTAATCCCGTATAATGTTCCCTTTGTTCTTCGGTATGTTACTTGCCCGAGATTCGATCGTCGGTATCTCCATACCTAGTTCAACCTCGTTACTGGCAAGTCTCTTTACTCATTCCGTAATACAAGATCCCGTGACTAACACTTAGCCACATTGCTTGCAAGGCTTGTTGTGATGTTGTATTACCGAGTGGGCCCTGAGATACCTCTCCGTCACACGGAGTAACAAATCCCAGTCTCGATCCATGCCAACTCAACAGACACCATCGGAGATACCTGTAGAGCACCTTTATAGTCACCCAGTTACGTTGCGACGTTTGATACACACAAGGCACTCCTACGATATCCGTGAGTTGCATGATCTCATGGTCATAGGAACATATACTTGACATGCAGAAAACAGTAGCAATAAACTGACACGATCATATGCTATGTTTGTAGTTTGGGTCTTATCCATCACATCATTCTCCTAATGATGTGATCCCGTTATCAAATGACATCTCATGTCCATGACTAGGAAACCTTAACCATCCTTTGATCAACGAGCTAGTCCATTAGAGGCATACTAGGGACATGGTTTTGTCTATGTATCCACACATGCATTTAAGTCTCCAATCAATACAATTATAGCATGGATAATAAACGATTATCATGAACAAGGAAATATGATAATAACTAATTTATTATTGCCTCTAGGGCATATTTCCAACAAGGAGGTCATTGAGTTTTGTGTTGACTTTATTCCTGACACTAAGCCGATTGGTGTTCCTGAATCGCGGCATGAGGGCAGACTGGGTGGAAAAGGCACACTAGGAAAGAATTTAGTAATATGCCAGGACGGGTATTCTTTGGCACAAGCACACTACACAATTCTACAAAGTTCTGCCTTGGTGGCTCTGTATATCGAGCAACACCAGAATATTCTATGCTCCAAACACCCGGAGCAGTCTGACGACTGGATTACACATGAACAAACGGTGACTTTCGCCGATTGGTTGTAGACACGTCTCATGCATGACGACACTGTTGCAGATGACCTATACTTGTTGTCCAAGTTACCATCTTCGACTACATTGACTTTCAAAGGGTATGAGATAAATGGGAATACATTTTACACGATCGCCCAAGATAAAAAGAGCGCCAACCAAAAGGACACATATTATGGTTACATAGAGGAGATATAGGAACTTGACTATGGACTTGGTTTGAAGGTCCCTTTGTGTCAGTGCAAATGGGTCAATCTGACAGGAGGCGGGATAAAGGAAGACCCGCAGTACGGAATGACAACATTGGATCTCAACAACATTGGGTACGCGGACGAACCATTCGTCCTAGCCAATGATGTGGCACAGGTTTTCTGTGTGAAGGACATGTCTACCAAGCCGAAAAAAAGAAAAAATAGGAAGCGAATACATCATACGATGAGCCAAAGTGCCACATAGTTATTTCAAGGAAAATAAACATCGTGGGAGTGGAGGACAAGACAGACATGTCAAAAGATTATGAAAAGTTTCATGAAATTGCTCCCTTCATAGTGAATGTTGACCCGAGCAACAAGTTAAATGATGAAGATTGTCCATGGTTGTGACGCAAAGGGACACATGTGAAGAAAAAGTTTTATACCCAAAGACCCACTTTGGGATGTGACTGGATTCTCTAGTTAGTTTCCGGGCTTATATAGCTGGAAAATCCCACTTCGGACAAATCGGAGCGAATCTTTGTAATAGTAGTGTACTTATGTGTTTTGGCATTTTAAACGTGAAGAAATATTATGTCCAAAGCCATGTCATCAATTTCAACCCTTTCTGACTTCATTTGCTATTTTTCATGCATTTATTGATTTTTTTGAGTTAAATGACCCGGAAATTGAAAAGCACTAGAAGTGAACTCTGAAAAGGTTGAAAGTTGGCATGGTATCATCATTTCACCCACATGGCATGTGATAAAAAGTTGAGAGGGTTACGGCAAAAACTGGATGCACTTCGTGTACAAAATGGACAATATCTTTCGAAGTATCAGGGTTTTAGACCAAAACTCGTCTGTTACAAAGGCATTTCATTTTTTAAACTTATTTCAACTCCAGACTTTTTGTGCGTTCAGTATGCACCATTCAAAGCCACGCCATCAATTTGTAACCCTTTCTGACTTCATTTGCTATTTTTCATGCATTTACTGATTGTTTTGAGCTAAATGACCCGGAAATTGAAAAGCACTAGAAGTGAACTCTAAAAAGGTTGAAAGTTGGCATGGTATCATCATTTCACCCACATAGCATGTGATAAAAAGTTGAGAGGGTTACGGCAAAAACTGGATGCACTTCGTGTACAAAATGGACAATATCTTTCGAAGTATCAGGGTTTTAGACGAAAACTCGTCTGTTACAAAGGCATTTCATTTTTTAAACTTATTTCAACTCCAGACTTTTTGTGCGTTCAGTATGCACCATTCGAAGCCACGCCATCAATTTGTAACCCTTTGTGACTTCATTTGCTATTTTTCATGCATTTACTGATTGTTTTGAGCTAAATGACCCTGAAATTGAAAAGCACTACAAATGAACTCCGAAAAGGTTGAAAGTTGGCATGGTATCATCATTTCACCCACATAGCATGTGCTAAAAAGTTGAGAGGGTTACGACAAAAACTGGATGCACTTCGTGTACAAAATGGACAATCTCTTTCGAAGTATCAGGCTTTCGGACGAAAACTCACCTGTTACAAAGGCATTTCATTTTTTAAATAACCTAAGAAGTACCAAATTGAATATAATGATAAAACACATGAATATTAAACAATATAAAAAAGAATCACTAAAAAATATATTTGTAAAGTAAAGTTATTCACAAACTAGTGATTCACACAAATTTCAAATAATTCAAATTTGAAAACTACTAGCACTAGCAGAAAGTTTATAAATTTTTTACCTAAACCAAAAAGATTCACCTAGAAACTCTAAATAAAGCAAAAAAACAACTCGGAAACAAAAGAGAATAAATAAAGAAGAAAACACAAAAAACTGAAAAGTAAGTAAAAAAGCCCGTCTACTGGGCCGCCACAGCCTGCATACGACTAGCAACCCAACTACTAGTTGGGCCAGAAAGCAGGCCCGCACAACCCAGTATGGCCCACAGGGCAGGACAGAACGGTAGACCCACAAGGCTCGCTTTAAAGAGGAGGTCGAATGAGCTACCGCGTCGAGGTTTATAAACCAATGCGGGCGCCCTTCGCTGGGCGAGGTGGGACTAAACATCCACCACACTGTGCCATTCCAGGAACAGGCCTTTAGTCGCAGTTGGTGGCTCCAACCGCGACTAAAGGGGTGCCTTTAGTCACGGTTGGAGCAGCCAACCACGACTAAAGGCCTGCGCTTCCCGCCGCTTGGGCTAGCAAAATCGACCTTTAGTCGCGGTTGGAGCCACCAACCGTGACTAAAGGGTACCTTTAGTCCTAGTTGGAGCCACCAACCGCGACTAAAGGTATTTGTATATGACGACCCACAAGTATAGGGGATCTATCATAGTCCTTTCGATAAGTAAGAGTGTTGAACCCAATGAGGAGCAGAAGGAAATGACAAGCGGGTTCCAGTAAAGTATTCTCTGCTAGCACTGAAATTATCGATAACAGATTGTTTTGTGATAAGATAATTCGTAACGAGTAACAAGTAACAAGTGTAGAAAAGGTGCAGCAAGGTAGCCAATCCTTTTTGCAAAAAAGGACAGGCCTGGACAAACTCTTATATAAAGCAAAGCGCTCCCGAGGACACATGGGAATTTCTGTCAAGCTAGCTTTCATCATTCTCATTTGATTCGCGCTTGTTACTTTGATAATTCGGTATGTGGGTGGACCAGTGCTTGGGTGCTGCCCTTACTTGGACAAACCTCCCACTTATGATTAACCCCTATCGCAAGCATCCGCAACTACGAAAGAAGAATTAAGGTAAACCTAACCATAGCATGTAACATATGGATCCAAATCAGCCCCTTACGAAGCAACGCATAAACTAGGGTTTAAGCTTCTGTCACTCTAGAAACCCATCATCTACTTATTACTTCCCAATGCCTTCCCCTAGGCCCAAATAATGGTGAAGTGTTATGTAGTCGACGTTCACATAACACCACTAGAGGGAAGACAACATACATCTCATCAAAATATCGAACGAATAACAAATTCACATGATTACATATAATAAGACTTATCCCATGTCCTTAGGAACAAACGTAACTACTCACGAGACATGTTCATGTTCAAGATCAGAGGAGTAATAATTATCATAAAGGATCTGAACATATGATCTTCCACCAAGTAAACCAACTAGCATCAACTACAAGGAGCAATCAACACTACTAGCAACCCACAGGTACCAATCTGAGGTGTTAAGACAAAGATCGGATACAAGAAATGAACTAGGGTTTGGAGAGGAGATGGTGCTGGTGAAGATGTTGATGGAGATTAACCCCCTCTCGATGAGAGTGTAGCGACCCGACTTGAAAGGTCGATTCTCCGGTGTTTCCGTACCATCCCAAGATCATGCTGGTACACACACGATACATCAATGTATATATCAAAGTGAAATCACACAGCTTTATTAATCGAAAATCTCATATCGAGTTCTTTATTACAATAAAGATTACAATAAACTAGCTGAAGGCCAACTCATGAGATAAACTAAACCAAGGTCTTGCAGAAGCTTCAAAGGTAGTTGAGTCCATTTGACTCCAAGGGCATCTCACCGAGCGTAGAGCATATCCTCACTCCTAGTCAGAAAAATACTCTGCAACATGATATGTTGTAGCCGTGTAGGTCAGCATTTTGAATATGCCAGCAAGTCACAAAAGAGGGGGTGAAAAATAATCATCTATACTATATGCATATATGGCAGGTGGAGCTATAAGTTCAAGTTTTGCGTAAAGCAAATTTTTCCTACAACAAGAGAGGGGCAAAACAGAAGTTTTTACTACAATGTTGGTTGATTAATGAGGTGGTTCCACCAACCAATTCTCATACCCAAGTTTTCATTAATACCCACATCATTATAATACTTTGTGTTGAGAGTTCCAGATAGTTTCAGTTCCTTTGGCTCAAACTGCCCATGACCATGGACACGGCTAATCGATTAGGTTTGGGTACTCTGCAGAGTTTTGCACACGTTCCCCACAAGATTTGATTGCCTCCGTTGAATTTCTCGCACTTCAGGGTGTTTGAGAAACGGATGACCAAAACATGGTCTTCTAAAGGGTTTCCCTGAGACTTTGTCGGTGCCCATCCTTTCCTACCGTTCTTATACATCTCGTAGCACCGTCTGTCCAGGGTCACCACGATATCCAACCAAGCCAGAGCCCATAATGGCTTGTGGCTGTGTAGGTAAGCCTTGGGTCTTGAAGCATCCATCCATATCTTTGTGCCTGGGTGGACCTTTCCGCGTGAATACTGGCACTTCTCCAGCAACACCTAGGCTAACCAGTGGCTTCTCCAGGGTGTCGTTCAACCATCATCCACCCAGAGGTATGTTGAAAACTCAGAGTCTTGAAGTCCTTATCATCATGTAGGTCTTGTAATTATTATCTCACAACTCTCATGAATCACACAACCAACCCCGTCTACTAATAGCATAGCAAAATTAAATCAACGTTTCCCGGGGCCAAGGTGTCAAAGGGTTGAGGGGTGCCTACCACATGATACTACATCAAGTAACCAAATTTCCAAAATTACCTACTTTGCATGCAATGGGTGGAAGGTTGAACTAATGCAACTTCAAAAACATAGGTAATAACATGATCAATGTGAACTTGCCTTGCTGACGATCCTCGTACTCAAGTGACTCTAGATAACAAGCTTCGCACTCCGGATGATCTAACGAATCAAACAAAGCACACAATAAGCATAACTACATACAATTCACACAACAACAAGCTAAGAAATACTTCAACAAACAATAGCACAATCAAAAGAAAAATCACTCAAAGTACAAAACTCTAAAAGTTTTGGTGGCAAAATATCTAGTAAGACATAATAAGACAAGTTGGTTTTCAGTAATTTACTAATAGATAACAGAAAATAAAATACAAATTTTTTATTATAAAACAGGGAGTATTTGATTATAAAAATTTTGTGCAAAAAGGTTTACTACAGAACATTTTTATAAACAATAAAAAGGGTGAAAACAAGGTTTACCTAATTAAACTAGAGCACAAAACAAATAAAAATATTTTTATTATAAAAATAATAATTCACCTAATGTTTAACAACAGAACTAAATAAACTAAAAGAAAAAATTAAACTAGAAAAAAATCAACTAAAACTAAAATGAAAACAATTCAATTAAACACTAAGAAGAAACTAAACAGAATATGTTTTTACTAAAAACCTTAATCTAAAATTTACTAAAAAATTCTCAAAGAGTGCTGGATGATAAACCTAACCAATACAAAATAGTGGCAAAAAGAATCACTCAAAAATAAGTTTTTAAACTCAAGTTATTCAAGTTTTAGTGATTTGATCAAATTTAACAAAATTCAAATTTAACAGTTCAAATTTGCAAACTAGATGAAATTTGTGACATGTTGCAAAAAGAATCATGCAAAAAATCTAAATATTTTAAAAGATATAATAAAAATAAAAACAGAACACATTCTGTTTTCTAAAACAGAAATAGAAAAGAAAAAATATTTAGCTATCGGACAGGGGTGACGTGGCGGCTTCCTATTGGTCGACAGCGTGTGCACGTGGTTTGCGGCGGACGACCGAAGCGTAAAATAAAATGGTTTGCCGTTTAAATCTTCTAATCCGATCCGTTGATCCTAGATCTAACGGCTACGGAGAGGGGCGGGGCTTACAGAGGTGGAGGTCGGGGTTTCGGCGAGGTCGACGGCGGCCGGACGTTGGAGGTGGTCGGAGACGATGGTGCGGTGGTCGAGGGCGGCGTCCGAAGGGTCCAGGCGACGGCGGCGAAGCTTCGGCGATGATTGGTGGCGTTGGTTGGGGCTGGGGACGACATGGGAGACGACGTCGAGCTCGGAGAGCTTCGGCGGGGTTACGAACTCCGGCGATGTGCGGGGGCGATGTTCTGGCAAGGGGAGTGGGGTTTCGGGGGTGGAATGGAGCGCTGCGAGGGCAGAGCTTTATATAGGCGCGACGCGAGGTCAAGAGAGGGGAAGGGGAGCGAGATCCGGGGAGGAGGGATCTCCGGCGAGGTCGGGGACCGCGGGGAGGGAGATGAGCGTTGTGATGGCGCTGTCGGACGGTGGGGTCCGCTCGTCAGTGAGGGAGAGGGAGGCGTCAGCGCGTTGGTGACCGATCCGGAGAGATCTCGGGGAGTAAAGGCTGGTGGGCCGGCCGTTTTTCTAATTAAAACGTTTAAATTCGTTTCCTTTTCTATTTTCCAGAGAATTAAAATCTCATTAAGGCATTCAAAACATTTCCAAAATTTGAAGATATATATATCAAATTGATCAGGGGGGAAAATGCTATTTAATGAACATTTTTCCACGGCCAAATGAATACTTAAAAATTATTTTCAGAAAATGCCTAAATTGATTTTAAATTCTTTTGCAATTAAATTTTCAAATAACCCCCTGGTTTTATTGTTCTAATATTTCACAAAGATGCCCCTAGAGTGTCATGTTACTCCTCTCTTTTTATGAACATTACCAAGGGTTTTAAAATAGGAGAATCAAGTAAATAGAAAAATGAAAGTGGCCTTTTTGAAATCCAAAATAAGAACTTCAACAATTCATTTCATTCAAACAATGTTTTGATGATGCATAGCTATATTTCATAACATTCGAAAAATGGAATTTTTCGGATGTTACAAACCTACCCACCATAAGACGAATCTCGCCCTCGAGATTTGGGTTGGCTAGAAAATAGGTGCGGGTGGTCTCGTCGAAGATCTTCTTCGCGTTCCACGGTGGCTTCTTCCTCGGTGTGGTGACTCCACAGAACCTTACAAAACTTGATGGTCTTGCTACGGGTAACTCTGTTGGTAGTCTCGAGGATTCTGACAGGCTTCTCCTCGTAGGTTAGGTCACTGTCAAGTTGTATGGCCTCTAGGGGCACTGTGTCTCTCAAAGGAATATCAACCATCTCAGCGTGGCATTTCTTCAGCTGAGAAACATGGAAAACATCATGAACTCCGGACAATCCTTCCGACAATTCCAATTTGTATGCAACTTCGCCTCTACGTTCAAGAATTTTGTAGGGGCCTATGAATCTGGGTGCTAACTTTCCTTTAACACCAAACCTCTTGATTCCTCGAAATGGGGACACATGAAGGTATGCTCGGTCTCCCACTTCATACGTCACTTCCTTGCGTTTGCTGTCAGCATAGCTCTTCTGCCTGGATTGGGCTATCTTGAGTCGGTCTCGAATCAGTTTGACCTTTTCTTCAGAATCTTGGATAAGATCGGGACCAAAAAGCTTTCAGTCTCCAACACCATCCCACATCAATGGTGTTCTGCACCTGCTTCCGTATAAAGCTTCAAAAGGGGCCATCTTCAGACTCGTCTGATAACTGTTGTTGTACAAGAACTCTGCATAAGGTAAGTTGTCCTCCCAACTAGATCCATAGTCTAGCGCACAAGATCTCAACATGTCCTCCAGAATCTGGTTGACTCTCTCAGTCTGTCCGTCGGTCTGCGGATGAAGAGTTGTACTGAATTCCAGCCTTGTACACAAAGTTTCGTGTAACTGATGCCAAAACTTTGAGGTAAATTGTGTTCCTCTATCTGACATGATACTCCTCGGAACTCCATGCAGACATACGATCCTGGTCATATATATCTTGGCTAACTTAGCACTGGTATAGGTGGTCTTCACTAGAATGAAATGAGCCACCTTGGTCAAGCGATCGACCACTACCCAGATGGAATCATAACCTGAACGGCTCCTGGGTAATCCTGTGATGAAGTCCATACCAAGCTTATCCCATTTCCACTCGGGTATCGGCAAAGGTTGGAGTAACCCTGTTGGTTTCTGATGTTCTGCCTTTACTCGCTGACAAACATCACATACCGCAACATGTTCGGCAATACCCTTCTTCATACCTGTCCACCAGTAACTTTCCTTCAAATCTAGGTACATCTTGGTGTTGTCTGGGTGTATCGAATAGGGTGAATCGTGGGCTTCTTGAAGTATCAACTTCCTGAGCTCTGGGTCATTGGGCACATAGATTCGGTTCTCAAACAATAAAGTACCTTGTTCATCTTCACGAAAGTCTTTAGCTTTTCCATCCTTCATTCTTTGTTGTATCTCAGCTACCTCCTTGTCCAATTTCTGGGCTTCACGAATTCTTTCGGTCAAGGTGGACTGGATCTCTAGTGTGGCAACATATCCTTTTGGAACTATCTCTAGCCGGAGCTCTCTAAGATCATCGGCTAACTCCTGGGGTAATCCTCCTGCTATGAGTGTGTTCACATAACTCTTCTGACTCAAAGCATCTGCTACAACATTTGCCTTTCCTGGATGGTAATGCAGTCTCATGTCATAGTCCTTGATTAACTCTAGCCATCTCCTCTGTCTGAGGTTCAACTCCTTCTGTGTGAAGATATACTTCAGGCTTTTATGATCAGTGTAAACATCACATCTATTTCCGATAAGGAAATGTCTCCAGGTCTTGAGTGCGTGCACTACGGCTGCTAGCTCCAAATCATGGGTGGCATAGTTCAACTCATGAGGTCGTAACTGTCTGGATGCATAGGCTACAACTTTTCCTTCCTGCATGAGTACTCCTCCAAGTCCTTGACGCGAAGCATCACAATAAACCTGGAAGTCCTGCCGAACATTTGGCAAAATCAACACTGGGCTGTGACCAAACGTTTCTTTAACTCCTGGAAACTAGTTTCACATTCCTCAGTCCAAATATACTTAGACTCTTTCTTCAACAATTCCGTCATGGGTTTGGCAATCTTTGAGAAATTCTCAATGAACCTCCGATAATATCCGGCAAGTCCGAGAAAACTACGGATCTCCTTAACTGAGGTGGGTGACTTCCACTCGGTGACTGCTTCAACCTTAGCGGGGTCCACTGCTATTCCATCTCTAGAAATAACATGTCCAAGGAATCCGACTTCCGTCAGCCAGAATTCACATTTACTGAACTTGGCATATAATTGATGCTCTCTAAGCTTCTCCAGAACTAAACGCAAGTGTTCCTTGTGTTCTTCCTCGCTCTTGGAGAATATCAAAATGTCATCGATGAACACCACGACAAACTTGTCCAGATATTCCATAAACACTTTGTTCATCATATTCATGAAGTAGGCAGGAGCATTAGTCAAACCAAAAGACATGACTGTATACTCATATAGGCCATACCTTGTGGTAAAGGCTGTTTTGGGTATATCCTGTTCACGAATTTTCAATTGGTGATACCCTGATCGAAGATCGATCTTGGAGAATACTTTGGCTCCCACTAGTTGATTGAACAAGTCATTAATCATTGGCAGAGGGTACTTGTTCTTGATAGTCACCTCGTTCAATGCACGATAATCGACTACCATTCTCAAGGTTTTATCCTTCTTCTCCACCAAAAGAACTGGAGCTCCCCAAGGTGAAGAACTTAGGCGAATATACCCTTTGTCCAATAACTCCTTAATCTGCTTCTTGATTTCCTCCAAATCATTTGCGGGCATCTGATATGGTCTCTTGGAAATTGGGGTTGTTCCTGGTAGTAATTCTATCAGAAATTCAATCTCTCTATCTGGTGGCATGCCTGGTAATTCCTCCGGGAATACATCTGAAAAGTCTTGTACCACTGGCACTTCCTCCTGAACCACTCATGTGAGGGAATTTAACCGAGCACTCATCTGTGTGCGTCGGGATACATACTTAATCCTCTTGTTCTCTGGGGTGGTGAGCAAAATAGACTTGCTGGGGCAATCAAGGTTTCCTTCATACTTGGTCATCCAATCCATGCCTAGGATTACATCCAATCCCTAGGATTCTAAGACGATGAGGTCGGTGGGAAAAACATGGTTTTCTATATGGAGTTTCAATGTGTGGCATCCTATCCCTGCCATCATCATACCTCCTGGGGAATTTACCTTAATGGGCTGACTAAGGGTTCTGGTGGGTAAACCATACTTTTCCACAACTACCCTTGATATGAATGAATGAGTTGCACCAGAATCAAAAAGTACCATAACTGGACATGAATGCAATAAAAACTTACCGACCACAGTCTCGGTCTGATCATAGACTTCTTCCACATCAATGTGGTTCACCTGAGCACGGGGAAAAGGATTTGGCTTCTTAGCTGATGAGTTGCCGTTGTTGTTGCCGTTTCCATTTCCTTGCTTGTTCTGGGGACATTCAGTGGCATAGTGCCCTGTCTTCTGGCACTTGAAGCAGGTGATATGGTTCAGATCCTTCTGAGCTGGAGCGGGACGGTGCTGGTTGCCATTCCCACTTCCATTGTCGTTCTTGAAGTTGCCATTGTTGGGACGATTATTCCCATTTCCTCCATGGTTGTGGCCTCCATGGTTGTGCACATGATGAGTGTGTCCTCCATACTTACCAGTCCCTGATCCGGTATTCCCTGAGTACGGGGAGTAGCGGGGCTTCTGTTGAGCTCCAGAGTTAGACTTCCCCTGTCCATACTTCCTCTTGCGGTTTTCAATTTGCTGTTGCTTCCCTTCCAAGATGAGGGCCTTGTCTACCAGCTCCTGGTAGTTGTTGAAAGTATCCACCATCAGTTGCACGCTTAACTCATCGTTGAGTCCTTCCAGGAACTTCTCCTGTTTGGCTGCATCATCGGCCACATCTCCTGGTGCATAACAAGCCAACATGTTGAATTCATCCACATACTGGGCCACAGAGCGGTTCCCCTGGTGTAAGTTGCAGAAATCACGCTTCTTCAGACTCATGACTCCAGCTGAGACATGGGCCGTGCGGAAAGCTAGCTTGAACTGCTCCCAAGTCACACCAGCAATGGGGTATGTGGTGGTGTAGTTCTCCCACCACGAAGCTGCTGGTCCCTCCAGTTGATGGGCGGCAAAGCGCACCTTTTCAGCCTCAGTGCATCCAGCGGTGATGAGTTCCCTCTCCATCTTGCGGAGCTAATCATCTGCCACAATGGGCTCTGTGCTGCTGGAGAAAGTTGGTGGATTCAGCCTCAGAAAACAGGTGAGGTTGTCGCCCTGAGGTGGAGGGTGGTTGTTGTGGTTGTTGGTCTGGTTCTGGATCAACAGCTGCATCAGGGCATTCTGCTACTGGAGAAGTTGTGTGAGTTCCAACGGGAAGGTGAAGTCGGGCTCACGTCGCGGAGGCATCTTGCTGTTTTCAGAGGGGTGAGAATTAGAATAGAACAAGAGCCTAAAGGAAAATTTTCACTACCCATATGCAATGCAACATACATATCACACCAAACACTCATTCATTTATTCAACTCAAGTTACAAACATCGAGATACAAGTCTCCAAATAAACTAGGCATCGACCTACGTTTTAACGACAAAATTTAAAGATACATGGGGCATTGCTAAAGTTCTCCTCAAAATTCCATGGTAATGTGGCCTCCTCCGGTGGTGCTCTCCTCATAGTCATCATCGTTGCTCATCAAAGGAGCCATGTCTCCTTCTAGGTGAAGATTTTCTCCCATGTCCATCTGTTCCTGCAGGGTTGCTATGCGAGTGTTCAGCTTCTCGATCCTCTCCAAGAAGTCCTTCACTTCATGCTCATGTTCGTACTTGGCTTCCCGTAGGTCAAGCTCGCAGTTCATTAGCCTCTTGATCATCTTCATGTCCGCATGTACCCGAAGCTCCAGAGTCCTGATGTGAGTCTCCAAAGTTTGGATATAGGAATTGGTGGAGTCTTCAGTGGGGGTGTTTATGATATTTCCATTGGCATCCCTGCGACAAACCATGCTGAGTCCTGGCGAAATGGGACCACCCCTGTATTCCTCCTGAATACGTCCGAGGGCACGGTGAATCGCCATGTCCCTCCCAAGAATCCAGCTGGGTGCCACAAACTTGAAGTCGATGGGTTCTTTACGATTTCCAAAGGTCTTTCCGGGGATGTGCACCTCGATCCCGTAGCGACCGTCTTGTGGAAAAGACATGATAGGAGTCCCGGTGATGCTTGGCAAAGCAATCCTTACGTCCCTGACGATCTTCACCATCTCTTTGCCAAAGGGCATCGTCGCATCAGGCTGGCAAAACTCCGTGAACAAAACTGGGGTGAAGGTGGCCATCTAGAAAGGTTGAAATAATCGGAGGGAAGTCAGAAATGAACAGATGAGAATATAAGAATTTTAAAGACAAAAGAGAAAAAAATCCTAAGGCTTTTCCAATCCTAGAGGTTACGTCCTACGGTCAGCTTGTGCTCTGATACCATTTTCTGTAGCGACCCGACCTGAAAGATCGAATCTCCGGTGTTTTCGTACCATCCCAAGATCATGCTGGTACACACACGATACATCAATGTATATATCAAAGTGAAATCACACAGCTTTATTAATCGAAAATCTCATATCAAGTTCTTTATTACAATAAAGATTGCAATAAAGTGGCTGAAGGCCAACTCATGAGATAAACTAAACCAAGGTCTTGCGGAAGCTTCAAAGGTAGTTGAGTCCATCTGACTCCAAGGGCATCTCACCGAGCATAGAGCGTATCCTCACTCCTGGTCGGAAAAATACCCTGCAACATGATACGTTGCAGCCGTGTAGGTCAGCATTTTTAATATGCCGGCAAGTCACAAAAGAGGGGGTCAAAAATAATCATCTATACTATATGCATATATGACAGGTGGGGCTATAAGTTCAAGTTTTGCGTAAAGCAAATTTTTCCTACAACAAGAGAGGGGCAAAACAGAAGTTTTTACTACAATGTTGGTTGATTCATGAGGTGGTTCCACCAACCAATTCGCATACCCAAGTTGTCATTAATACCCACATCATTATAATACTTTGTTTTGAGAGTTCCAGATAGTTTCCGTTCCTTTGGCTCAAACTGTCCATGACCGTGGACACGGCTAATCGATTAGGTTTGGGTACTCTGCAGAGTTTTGCACACATTCCCCACAAGATTTGATGTCAACAATAATAACTCATGATCACCCACATCCGAGTGGATATATAAGTCTAGATCATTCCCCAACACATAAAGCTTGCTAAGAGAGTCGGAATATAGGAAGTGGTGAAGACCACCATGACTCTTGCATAAAGGTAAGTACTAGAAAGTAAAAGTAACAGATAGGCCCTTCGCAGAGGGAAGTAGAGGTTGTCATGCACTTTTTGTTTGGGATGCATAAACTCTTAGTGCATAGGAACACTGTGTTATATTGCCCTTTGTGATAGCAACCTTTCTTATGCAGTTTGTCGCTTTTATTTTTTCACTATCACAAGTTTGTACAACGCTTATTTCCCTTACAATAAAAGATCACACATATATAGTGTTGGAAATATGCCCTAGAGGCAATAATAAATTAGTTATTATCATATTTCCTTGTTCATGATAATCGTTTATTATCCATGCTATAATTGTATTGATCAGAGACTTAGATGCATGTGTGGATACATAGACAAAACCATCTCCCTAGTATGTCTCTAATAGACTAGCTCGTTGATCAAAGATGGCTATGGTTTCCTAGTCATGGACATGAGATGTCATTTGGTAACGGGATCACATCATTAGGAGAATGATGTGATGGACAAGACCCAAACTACAAACGTAGCATATGATCGTGTCAGTTTATTGCTACAGTTTTCTGCATGTCAAGTATATGTTCCTATGACCATGAGATCATGCAACTCACTAACACCGAAGGAGTACCTTGTGTGTATCAAATTTCGCAATGTAAATGGGTGACTATAAAGGTGCTCTACAGGTATCTCCGAGGGTGTCTGTTGGGTTGGCATGGATCAAGATTGGGATTTGTTACTCCGTGTGACGGAGAGGTATCTCAGGGCCCACTCGATAATACAACATCACAATAAGCCTTGCAAGCAATGTGACTAGTGTTAGTCACGAGATCTTGTGTTGCAGAACGAGTAAAGAGACTTGCTGGTAACGAGGTTGAACTAGGTATGGAGATACCGACGATTGAATCTCGGGCAAGTAACATACTGAAGAACAAAGGGAACATCATACGAGATTAACTGAATCCTTGACATAGAGTTTCGACGGATAAAGATCTTCGTAGAATATGTAGGAACCAATATGGGCATCCCGGTCCCGCTATTGGTTATTGACCGTAGAGGTGTCTCGGTCATGTCTACATAGTTCTCGAACCCGCGGGGTCTGCACACTTAAGGTTCGGTGATGTTTCGGTAGTATAGAGTTATGTATGGTGGTGACCGAAGGTTGTTAGGAGTCCCTGATGATATCCCAGATGGTATGAGGAGCTCCGGAATGGTCCGGAGGTAAAGATTGATATATAGGAAGTCCTGTTTTGGTCGCCTGAAAAGTTTCGGGCTGATCGGTAGTGTACCAGGAGTACCGGTAGTGTACCGGGAGACCACCGGGAGGGGTATTTCGACCCAAGAGAATAAATACCAGACTTTTGTGGGCTGGTGGAAGTCCCACACAAGGCCCATGCGGCTAGGGAAGAAAATCCCAAAGGGAAAAAGGTGGAAAAAGGCCAAAAAGGAGGAATCCTAGTCCTACTAGGATTGAAGGAGGAGTCCTCCTCTCCTCCCTACTTCGGCCGAATCAAGGAGGCTTGGCGCTTGCGCCAAGTCCTCTCCTCCCTCCCTCTTATATATACTGGAGGTTTTAGGGGTTTTACACAGAATTTTTAGCCACGTGCTGCCCGTTCCTCCAGTGCATAGTTTCTCCTCTAGATCGGATTTCTGCAGTGCTTAGGCGAAGCCCTGCCGGAATAGCTCCACCACCATCGCCGGAGCGCCGTCATGCTACCGGATAACTCTTCTACCTCTACGCTCCCTCTTGCTGGATCAAGAAGGCGGAGATTGTCATCAAGCTGTACGTGTGCTGAACGCGGAGGTGCCGTCCGTTCGGCACTAGATTGGAAGGACCGTGATCAAGATCGCGAGACGGATCGTGATGAGATCGCGGGACGGATCGTGATGAGTTTGCGGGACGGATCGTGATTGGATCACGGGACGGATCGTGATGAGATCGCGGGATGCTCGGCGATTTGGATCGCGAAGACGTTCGACTACACCAACCGCATTTCTTAACGCTTCCCTCTTAGCGATCTACAAGGGTATGTTGATCCACTCTCCCTCTCGTAGATGCTCATCACCATCGATAGATCTTGCATGTGCGTAGGAAATTTTTTGTTTCCCATGCAACGTTCCCCAACAGTGGTATCAGAGCTAGGTATATGTGTAGATGAGATCTCGAGTAGAACACAAAGAGTTTGTGGGCGTTGATGCTTAGATTGCTTCCTTCCTTGGTCGTATTTTTGTTCAGCGGTATTGTAAGATGAAGCGGCCCGTACCAACATTACTCGTATGCTTATGAGAGACCGGTTCCCTCAACCGCAACTTGTTGCATAGCTGGCTTGCGGGTGCCAGTTTCTCTCACTTTAGTTAGATCGGATTCGACAAAGGCGGTCCTTGAGAAGGTTGAAAAGCAACTAGTGTATCATCGTTGCGGTTTTTGCGTAGATGAGAATTGTTTTTGCTAGATACCCGTAGCAGCCACGTAAAACATGCAACAACAATTAGAGGATGTCTAACTTGTTTTTGCAGGGTATGTTGTGATGTGATATGGCCAATTACATGATGTGATATATGAGATGTATGAGATGATCATGTGATGTATAGATTAACATGACTTGCATGTCGATGAGTACGGCAACCGACAGGAGCCATAGGGTTGTCTTTAATTATTGTATGACCTGCGTGTCAATCATTAAGCGCTATGTAATGCTTTACTTTATCGCTCAACGGTAGCAATAGTAGTAGAAGCATGTTGGGCGCGACAACCACGATGGCGACACGTTGATGGAGATCAAGATGATGGAGATCATGGTGTCGTGCCGGTGACGATGGAGATCATGCCGGTGCTTTCAAGATGGAGATCAAAAGCACAAGTTCATGGCCATATCATGTCACTTATGATTTGCATGTGATGTTAATCCTTTTATGCACCTTGTTTTTCTTAGGACGACGGTAGCATTATAAGGTGATCCCTCACTTAAATTTCAAGATGAATTGTGTTCTCCCCGAGTGTGCACCGTTGTGAAAGTTCTTCGTGTTGAGACATCACGTGATGATCGTGTGTGATAGACTCTACGTTCACATACAATGGGTGCAAGCCAGTGTTGCACATGCAGAACACTTGGGTTAAACTTGACGAGCCTAGCATGTACAGACATGGCCTCAAAACACAAGATACCGCAAGGTCGAACATGAGTCATATAGTAGATATGATCAACATGATGATGTTCACGATTGAAACCACCTTAACTCACGTGATGATCGGACTTGAGTTGGTGAATTTGGATCATGTATCACTCGACTGACCGGAGGGATGTCAATTTGAGTGGGAGTTCTTCAGTAATATGATTAATTGAACTCATTATCATGAACATAGTCAGTAGTGTATTTGCAAATTATGTTGTAGATTACTTGCTCGCACTGTAGCTCCCTTGAATTTTTATATGTTCCTAGAGAAATAGAGTTGAAACATGATGGTAGCAATATTGCGGACTGGGTCCGTGATCTGAGGATTGTCCTCATTGCTGCATAAAAGGCTTATGTCCTTAATGCACCGCTCGGTTCGCCAACCCCTCTAGCATCATCAATAGATGTTGTGAACATCTGACAGGCACGTTCTGATGACTATTTGATAGTTTAGTGTGTCATGCATTACGGCTTAGAATTGAGTCTCCGAAACATTTGGAACGTCACGGAACATATGAGATGTTCTAAGAGCTGAAATTAGGATCTCAGGCTCGTGCATGTGTTGCGAGATATGAGATCTCCAACAAGATTCTTTGCCTATAAGATGAAAGAGAATAGCTCAATCGTTGAGCATGTGCTCAGATTGTCTGGGTGCTACAGTCGCTTGAATTGAGTGGGAGTTGATCTTCCAGATAAGATAGTGATTGATATAGTTCTCCAAGTCACTGTCACTAAAGCTACTAGAACTTGGTGATGAACTATAAAATGCCAGGGATAGAAATAATGATCCCTGAGCTATTCGCGATGTTTGACACCGCGAAGGTAGAAATCAAGAAGGAGCGTCAAGTGTTGATGGTTAGCCAAACCACTAGTTTCGAGAAGGGCGGGAGCAAGGAGGGAAACTTCATGGATAGCAAGTCAGTTGCTGCCCCAGTGAAGCAACCCAAAGTTGAACCCAGACACGAGACTAAGTGCTTCGATTATGAGGAGAGCGGTCGCTGAAGCGGAACAACCCTATATACTTGGTAGATAAGAAGGCTGGCAACGTCAAGAGAAGTATATTTGGTATACGTGTTAATGATGTGTACCTTGCAAGTACTCCTAGTAGAACCTGGGTATTGGATATCGGTTCGGTTGCTAAATGTTAGTAACTCGAAATAAAAGCTACGGAATAAATGGAGAACTAGCTAATGGTGAGGTGACGATGTGTGTTGGAAATGTTTCCAAGGTTGATGTGATCAACATCGCACGCTCTAACTACCTTCGGGATTAGTGGCAAACCTAAATAAATGTTATTTGGTGTTTTGCATTGAGCATGAACATGATTAGATCGTGTTTATTGCAACACGGTTATTCATTTAAGTTAGAAAATAATGGTTATTCGGTTTACGTGAATAATACCGTCAATGGTCATGCACCCAGTGAGAATGGTTTGCTAAATCTTGATCGTAGTAATACACATGTTCATAACATTGATGCCAAAAGATAAAAAGTTAATAATGATAGTACCACATACTTGTGGCACTACCGCTAAATGTCATATTGGTAAGCGCATGAAGAAACTCCATGCTGATGGATCTTTGGACTCATTCGATTTCGAATCGGTTGAGACATGTGAACCATGCCTCTTGGGCAAGATGATTAAGGACCCCGTTTCCAGATGGATGGAGAGGGCAAGTGATTTATTGGAAATGATACATGTTGATGTATGCAATCCAATGAGTCTGGTAGCGTGCAGTGGATATCGTTATTTTCTTACCTTCACTAATGATTTGAGTAGATATAGTGTATATTTACTTAATGAAACACAAGTCTGAATTGTTTGAAAGGTTCAAGCAAATTCAGAATGAAGTTTAAGATCATCGTGACAAGAAGATAAAAATGTCTGCAATATCATCGTGGAGGTGAATATCTGAGTTACGAGTTTGGCATACAACTTTAGACAATGTGAAAGTTGTTTCACAACTCACGCCACCTGGAACACCATAGTGTGATGGTGTGTTCGAACGTCATAGTCGTGCTCTATTAGAAATGGTGCTTGCTATGATGTCTCTTATCGTTTTGCTACTATAATTTTGGGGTTATGCATTGGAGACAACTACATTCACTTTAGATAGGGCACCATCTAAATCCTTTGAGATAACACCGTGTGAATTATGGTTTGATATAAACCTAAGTTGTCATTTCTTAATGTTTGGGGCTGCGACGCTTGTGTGGAAAATGTTTTCACGTAATGAGCTTGAACCCAAAGCGGACAAATGCATCTTCATAGAATACCCTAAGAACAGTTGGGTAAACCTTCTATCTCAGATCCAAGCATAAAGTGTTTGTTGCTAAAACTTGGTCCTTTCTCGAGAAAGAGTTTCTCTCGAAAGAATTGAGTGGGAGGAAGATAGAACTTGATGAGGTTATTGAACCTTTGTTTCAACGAGAGAGTAGCGCAGCGCAGGAAGATGTTTTTGTGAAGCCTGCGTTAGTTGAAGAGTAACTTAATGATCATGAAGCTTCAGATCAAGTTACTATCAAACCTCGTAGGTCGACAAGGACGTGTACTACTCCTGAGTGGTACGACAACCCTATCTTAGAGGTCATGTTGTTGGACAACAATGAACCTATGAGCTATGGAGAAGCGATGATGGGCCCGGATTTCGACAAATGGTTAGACGCCATGAAATCCGAGAAAGGATCCATGTATGAAAACCAAGTATAGACTCTGGTAGACTTGCTCATTGGACGGCAGGTCGTTGAGTACAAATGGACCTTTAAGATGAAGACAGGCGCTGATGGTGAATGTCACCATTTATAAAGCTCGACTTGTCGCAGAGAAGTTTCCAGCAAGTTCAACGAGTTGACTACGATGAGACTTTCTCACTCGTAGCGATGCTAAAGTCTGTTGGAATTATGTTAGCAGTTGCTGCATTTTTCAAGTATGAAATCTGGCAGATGGATGTCAAAACATTGTTTCCTTAACGGTTTACTTGAGGAAAGGTTGTATGTGATACAACCAGAAGGTTTTGTCTGTCCTAAGGATGCTAAAAGGTGAGCAAGCTTCAGTAATCCTTCTATGGACTGAAGCAAGCATCTCGGAGTTGGAATATACACTTTGATGAGGTGATCAAAGTTTTTGAGTCTATACAAAGTTTATGAGAAACTTGTATTTGCAATAAAGTGAGTGGGAGCACTATAGAGTTTCCGGTAAGCATATGTGGTTGACATATTGTTGATCGGAAATGATGTAGAATTTCTGGAAAGCATAAACGGTTGTTTGAAAAGAGTTTTTCAAAGGAAGACCTAGATTAAGCTACCTAATTGGTGAGCATCAAGATCTATAGAGATAGATCAAGATGCTTGATGAGACTTTCAAGGAGTACATACCTTGACAAGATTTTGATAGAGTTCAAAATGGATCAGTCAGAGAAAGAGTTCTCGCCTGATTTGTAAGGTGTGAAGTTGAGTGAGACTCAAATCTCGACAACGGCAGAAGAAAGAGAAAGGATGAACGTCATCCCCTATGCTTTAGCCATAGGCTCTATATTATGCCATGCTGTGTACCGCACCTGTGTGTGTGCCTTGCCATGAGTCTGTCAAGGGGTACAAGAGTGGTCCAGGAGTGGATCACTCGACAGCGGTCAAAATTATCCTTAGTAACTAGAGGATTAAGGAGATGTTTCTCGATTATGGAGGTGATAAAGAGTTCGTCGTAAAGAGTTACATCGATGCAAGCTTTAACACCAATCCAGATGACTCGTAGTAGCAATCTGGATACGTATAGTGGAGCAGCCATTTGGAATAGTACCAAGTGGAGTGTAGTAGCAGTGTTTATAGTTTGACATAGAGATTTTGCAAAGTACACACGAAACTGAATGTCGCAGACCCGTTGACTATAAGACCTCTCTCACATGCTAAGCATGATCGAGCCCCAGAACTCATTGGGTGTTAGATTCATAACAATGCGAATCACATGGTGATGTGAACTAGATTATTGACTCTAGTGCAAGTGGGAGACTGTTGTAAATATGCCCTAGAGGCAATAATAAATTAGTCATTATCATATTTCCTTCTTCATGATAATCGTTTATTATCCATGCTATAATTGTATTGATCGGAGACTTAGACGCATGGTGGATACATAGACAAAACCATGTCCCTAGTATGCCTCTAATACACTAGCTCGTTGATCAAAGATGGCTATGGTTTCCTAGTCATGGACATGAGATGTCATTTGGTAATGGGATCACATCATTAGGAGAATTATGTGATGGACAAGACCCAAACTACAAACGTAGCATATGATCGTGTCAGTTTATTGCTACTGTTTTCTGCATGTCAAGTATATGTTCCTATGACCATGAGATCATGCAACTAACTGACACCGGAGGAGTACCTTGTGTGTATCAAACGTCGCAACATAAATGGGTGACTATAAAGGTGCTCTACAGGTATCTACGAGGGTGTCTGTTGGGTTGGCATGGATCAAGACTGGGATTTGTTACTCCGTGTGACGGAGAGGTATCTCGGGGCCCACTCGGTAATACAACATCACAATAAGCCTTGCAAGCAATGTGACTAAGTGTTAGTCACGATATATTGTGTTACGGAATGAGTAAAGAGACTTGCCGGTAACGAGATTGAACTACGTATGGAGATACCGACGATCGAATCTCGGGCAAGTAACATACCGAAGAACAAAGGGAACATCATACAGGATTAACTGAATCCTTGACATAGAGGTTCGACCGATAAAGATCTTCATAGAATATGTAGGAACCAATATGGGCATCCAGGTCCCGCTATTGGTTATTGACCATAGAGGTGTCTCGGTCATGTCTACATAGTTCTCGAACCCGCAGGGTCTGCACACTTAAGGTTCAGTGATGTTTTGGTAGTATAGAGTTATGTATGGTGGTGACCGAAGGTTGTTCGGAGTCCCGGATGAGAACCCAGATGTCACGAGGAGCTCCGGAATGGTCCGGAGGTAAAGATTGATATATAGGAAGTCCTATTTTGGTTGCCAGAAAAGTTTCGGGCTAATCGGTAGTGTACCGGGAGTACCGGTAGTGTACCGGGAGACCACCGGGAGGGTATTTCAACCCAAGAGGCTTCATGGGCTATGGGAGAATAAATACCAGCCTTTTGTGGGCTGGTGGAAGTCCCACACAAGGCCCATGTGGCTAGGTAAGAAAATCCCAAAGGGAAAAAGGTGGAAAAAGGCTAAAAAGGAGGAATCCTAGTCCTACTAGGATTGGAGGAGGAGTCCTCCTCTCCTCCCCACTTCGGCCGAACGAAGGAGGCTTGGCCCTTGCTCCAAGTCCTCTCCTCCCTCCCTCTTATATATACTGGAGGTTTTAGGGTTTTTACACAAAATTTTAGCCATGTGCTGCCCGTTCCTCCAGTGCATAGTTTCTCCTCTAGATCGGATTTCTGCAGTGCTTAGGCGAAGCCCTGCCGGAATAGCTCCACCACCATCGTCGGAGCGCCATCATGTTGTCGGAGAACTCTTCTACCTCTACGCTCTCTCTTGCTGGATCAAGAAGGCGGAGATCGTCATCAAGCTGTATGTGTGCTGAACGCGGAGGTGTCGTCCGTTCGGCGCTAGATTGGAAGGACCGTGATCAAGATCGCGAGACGGATCGTGATGAGATCGCGGGACAGATCGTGATGATTTCGCGGGACGAATCGTGATTGGATCGCGGGACGGATCATGATGAGATCGCGGGATGCTCGGCGATTTGGATCGCGAAGACGTTCGACTACACCAACCGTGTTTCTTAACGCTTCCCGCTTAGCGATCTACAAGGTTATGTAGATCCACTCTCCCTCTCGTAGATTCTCATCACGATGGATAGATCTTGCGTGCGCATAGGAAAATTTTTGTTTCCCATGCAATTTTCCCCAACATTTAGGAGCAATTTTTATTGCCCTTTTGCACCGATGACAACTTACTTGAAGGATCTTATTCAATCCATAGGTAGGTATGGTGGACTCTCATGGCAAAACTGGGTTGAGGTGTTTGGATGCACAAGTAGTATCTCTACTTGGTGTGGAAGTTTTGGATATTATAGGGGAAGCAAGCACTACATGTTGGAGGATATAAAACCATATAACTTCCATCCGGAGGCAAGCAAACATAGCCTATTATGTTGTCTTCCTTGTCCAATATCAACTCCTTGGCATGTAATATTTTAATGATTGGTTACAATCATAAAAGATGTCCAAGATAATATATTTATATGTGAATATCTCTTCCTTTATCACTTCCTTTCAATTGCACCAGTGACCAACTACTATGTTTGTTAACTCCCAACAAATTTCAATCACCATACTTTTTTATATGTGAAGTCATCACTCCTCGTAGGATCACTATGTATTCTCTTTTCTTTTGTTCTAATATTCTTTATTTGTTACTTTTAGGAGCATAGTAATCTAGCAAGGCCCTCTCATCCAAACTACTTTTTACTATATATATCTCAGACTTGCTTACATATGGGGAGCAAAAGCAAAAACTAAAAGGTAGGTCATACTAAATTTTTTATTCTACTAGATCAAAACAAAATCAAAAAGGAACGAACTAGGAAAGATAGTAAAAACGAAAAAGGAAAAAAGGTGTGGTGTGATACAATACCGGGGCACCTCCCCCAAGCTTGGCACAAGCCAAGGGGAGTGCCCATACCCATGTGGTCAGGTGTCGTTCTTCGGAGGTGATGGTGGTGGAGTTATTGATGATGGTGGAAACTTGTCCCATTTCCTGTTAATCCTGAAGTTTTGTTCCCTCAGGTCATCTACTTCCTGCTCGAGCTTCAATATCCTTTTACATAATTCTTCTTTACTCTCATGTCTCCCAGTTGAGTCATAGGAGTCTCCTCTTCATCTAAGATTTCTTCTCGGTACTCGTCTTCTTGTTCCTCCTCCGAGAATAATCCATAAGGATCTAGGTCCCCATAGAGCTTGGGATTGGCAAGATAATGTGATATGTAGCTCTCCCCATCAAACTCTTGGGATGACATCTTGCTCTAAATCTGCTGCAGAAACAACTCAAAACGAAAACAAGAGGTATTGTCATAATACGAAAGTGCAAACCTTCGGGATATTATATAATGAATTTTTGCCGACCTGAAGGGGTGTTCCACAAGAAAATAGAGTCCGGGGGGCACACGGGGTGGTGACAAGCCCCCTAGACGCGGCTAGGGCGTGGCCATGCCTAGCAGGCTTGTCGCCTCCCCGTGCGTCCTTCGGATTGCTTTTTTATTTTCCTAATTTTTTAAATAATCCAAAGCTGTGTAAAATTGGTATTGGGAAAGTTTTGGAGTCGGTTTACTTACCGTACCACATACCTATTTTTTTCGAAGTCTGAAACGTTCTGGTAAATCTCCCTAATATGCTCTTCGGGAGTTATGGTATTGATAGCATTGGTTTCAATATTAATGTGAGTACCTGAAATATAGTGGCTGATTCTTTGCCCATTTACCACCTTCTGATTTGTGCCTTCGGTGTTGTTGATCTTGATGGCACCGGAACGATATACCTCCTCGACAATATAAGGCCCTTCCCATTTGGAGAGGAGTTTACTTGCAAAAAATCTTAATCGAAATATTGTATAGAAAGACATGATCACCTACATTAAATTCACGCTTTTGTATCCTTTTATCATGCAATCTCTTAACTTTCCCTTTAAACAGCTTGGCATTCTCATAGGTCTAAGTTCTCCATTCAACAAGTGAGCTAATATCAAATAACCTCTTCTCACCAGCAAGTTTGAAGTGATATTTGAGCTCTTTGATTGCCCAATAAGCTATATTCTCTACTCTAGAGGTAAGTGACATGCTTTACCATAAACCATTTTATATGGAGACATACCCATAGGATTCTTGTAAGAAGTTCTATAAGCCCATAATGCATCGTCAAATTTCTTAGACCAATTCTTCCTAGATCTATTAACTGTCTTTTGCAAGATCAATTAAATTTTTCTATTGCTTAATTCTACTTGACCACTAGATTGAGGATGATAAGGAAATGCAATTCTATGATTAACATCATACTTAGCAAGCAATTTACGGAAAGCACCATGAATAAAATGTGAACCACCACCAGTCATCAAATGTCCAGGGACTCCAAATCTAGGGAAAATAACTTCTTTAAGCATCTTAATAGAGGTGTTATGATCAACACTACTAGTTGGAATAGCTTCTACCCACTTAGTAACATAATCAACAACAACTAAAATATGAGTATACTCGTTCGACGTTGGAAAAGGTCTCATATAATCAATACCTCAAACATCAAATGGTTCGATAACAAGAGTGTAATTCATAGTCATTTCTTGACGTCTACTAATATTGCCAATTCTTTGACATTCGTCACATGACAAGACAAAGTTAGGAATCCTTGAAGAGAGTAGGCCAATAAAAACCAAATTGTAATCCCTTATGTGCAGTTCTATCTCCGGCATGGTGTCCTCCGTAGGCCTCGGAATGACACTTCTGTAGGATTTGTTCCTGTTCATGCTCAGGTACACAACATCTAATAACACCATATACTCCTTCTTTATAAAGGTGTGGGTCATCCCAGAAGTAATGTCTTAAATCATAGAAAAACTTTTTCTTTTGTTGGTATGTGAAACTAGGCGGTATAAATTTAGCGACAATGTAATTAGCATAATCAGCATACCAAGGAGAATTATGAGAAGCATTTATGACAACTAATTGTTCATCAGGAAAGCTATCATCAATAGGTAGTGGGTCATCAAGAACATTCTCTAACCTAGACAAGTTATCTGCTATGGGGTTATCAGCACCCTTTCTATCAACAATATGCAAATCAAATTCTTGTAGCAGAAGAACCCACCTGGTAAGTCTAGGTTTAGCATCTTTCTTTTCCATGAGATATTTAATAGCAGCATGATCAGTGTGAACAATTACTTTAGAATCAACAATATAGGGTCTAAACTTATCACAAGCGAACACAACTGCTAAAAAATCTTTTCAGTGGTAGCATAGCTTCCTTGAGCATTGTCTAGAGTTTTGCTAGCATAATGAATAAAATTTAATTTCTTATCAACTCTTTGTCCTAGAATAGCACCAACGGCATAATCACTAGCATCACACATAATTTAAAAGGTAGGTTCCAATCGGGTGGTTGAACAACAGGTGCAGAAATCAAAGCATTCTTGAGAATTTCAAAAGCTTCTACACAATCATCATCAAAAACGAATGGAACATCTTTTTGCAAAAAAATAGTGAGAGGCCTAGAAATCTTAGATAAATATTTAATAAACCTTCTATAGAAATCAGCATGACCAAGGAAACTTCTTATACCTCTGATATCCGTAGGGCACGACATTTTTCCAATAGCATCAACTTTAGCCTTATCAACTTCAATACCTTTTTCGGAAATTTAATGCCCCAAGAAAAAGCCTTCATTCACCATAAAGTGGCACTTTTCCCAATTGAAGACAAGATTAGTTTCTTCACATCTCTGCAAAACTCGATCAAGGTTGCTCAAACAATCATCAAAAGAAGTTCCGTAAATGGAAAAATCATCCATGAAAACCTCAACAATCTTTTCACAAAAATCAGAGAATATAGCAGTCATACATCTTTGAAAGGTAGGAGGTGCATTGCATAAACCAAAAGGCATACGTCTATAAGCAAAGATACCATAAGGGCATGTAAAGGTGTTGTTCTCTTGGTCCTCTTTTGACACAGGTATTTGAGAGAAACCAGAATAACCATCTAGAAAGCAGAAATGTGTGTGTTTGCATAATCTTTCTAGCATTTGATCAATGAAAGGTAGAGGGTAATGATCTTTTCTAGTAGCTTTATTCAATTTCCTAAAATCGATTACCATTCTATAACCTGTAACAATTCTCGGCAGGATCAATTCATTTTTATCATTAGGAACTACATTAATACCTCCTTTCTTAGGGACACAATGAACGGGACTAACCCATCTACTATCAGCAATAGGGTAAATGATACCTGCCTCCAGAAGCTTTAATATTTCATTTCTTACCACTTCCTTCATTTTAGGATTCAACCGTCGTTGGTGATCAACAACTGGTTTAGCATCAGGCTCCATTTTAATTTTGTGCTGACATAGAGTGGGGCTAATGCCCTTAAGATCATCAAGAGTATATCCAATAGCAGCATGATGCTTCTTCAGAGTTTTCAATAATCTCTGTTCTTCATGCTCTAAAAGGTTAGCACTAATAATAACAAGATATATATTCTTTTCATCAAGATAAGCATATTTCAAAGTATCTAGTAAATGTTTAAGCTCAAACACGGGATCACCCTTGGGTGGAGGAGGATCCCCAAGTATTTCAACACGCAAGTTGTGTTTCAGGATATGATGTTGATAAAAAAAATCCTATCTATTTCATTCCTTTCATTCATATGCATATTATTTTCATGGTATAGCAAATATTGCTCTAAAGGATCAGTAGGCGGAACAACAATAGAAGAAAGACTAATAATTTCATTCTTACTAGGCAATTCTCTATCATGGGGATGTCTACGAAATTTAGAGAAATTAAACTCATGAGACGTATCCCCAAAACTTATGGTAAATGTTTCCTTCTCACAATCTATTCTAGCATTAATGGTATTCAAGAAGGGTCTACCAAATATAATGGGACAAAAATCATCTTCTGGGGAACCAAGAACAAGAAAATCAGTAGGATATTTTAGTTTCCCACACAAGACTTCAACATCTCTAATAATCCTAACTGGTGATATAGTGTCTCTATTAGCAAGCTTAATTGTAACATCAATTTCCTCTAACTCAGCTGGTGCAATATCATTCATAATCTCTTTATATAAGGAAAAGGGAATCGCACTCACACTAGCACCCATATCACATAAGCCATGATAACAATGTTCTCCTATTTTAACAGAAACAACAGGCATGCCAACAATGGGTCTATGTTATCTTTAGCATCAGGTTTAGCAAATCTAGCAGCTTCATCACAAAATTGAATAACATGCCCATCAATATTATCAACAAAGAGATCCTTAACCATAGCAATACTAGGCTCAAAATTAATTTGCCCAGGGGGTCTAGGTGTTCTAGCACAACTCTTACGAACCACATTTGAAGCTTTAGCATGATCCTTTATTCTAACAGGGAAAGGTGGTTTCTCAGTATAAGCAGTGGGAATAACAGGACCAACATTATAAGTAATAATTTTCTCTTCAACTTTAATAGGTTCAACTACTTTCACTTTAATGGGAGGATGATATTTAAACCACTTCTCCTTAGGGAGATCAACATGTAGCAAAATATTCACAAAAAGAAGCTACTATCTCAGAGTGAAGTCCATATTTAGTGCTAAATTCATGAAAAGCATCGGTTGCGAAGGATTTAACACAATCAAACTTAAGGTTCATACCTCACTCCTTACCATCGTCGAGTTCCCAATCTTTAGAGTTGCATTTAATTCTTTCCAATAAATCCCATTTGAAGTCAATATCCTTCTTCATATAGCAACCGACACAAGAAGTATCGAGCATGGATTGATCATTACGAGAAAGCCGAGCATAAAAATTCTGAATAATAATTTCCCTCAAGCTTGAGCGATTCTTTCTCCTTCACAAGGCCAAAAATTATAAATATAATTCCGATCACGATGAACTAGATGCATAGGATAGAACTTCTGATGAAATTCCATCTTCAATCGGTTGCAGCTCCATGATCCAATATCATCACATAGCCTATACCATGACAATGCCTTTTCCTTCAAAGATAAAGGAAAGACCTTCTTCTTAACGTGATCCTCGGGCAGATCTGCAAGCTTAAATAATCCGCAAACTTCATCCACAGATTAGATGTAAATCAGGATGTAGTGTTCCATCTCCTGCGTAAGGATTAGCCAGCAGTTTCTCTATCATACCCGAAGGAATTTCATAATAAATATTTTCAGTAGGTTCAGTAGGTTGAGGGACAACACTTTGTGTTTCCGGTCGAGGTGAAGATACCCCGAACAAACCCCTCAAAGGATTACTTTCCATAGTGACAAGGGATAGTAAATTTCAGCACAATATATAAAATTTTCCTTACCAAATTCCACTTACCAAAGGCGCTTCACTCCCCGGCAACGGTGCCAAAAAAGAGTCCTGATGACTCACAAGTAGAGGGGATCTATTGTAGTCCTTTCGATAAGTAAGAGTGTCGAACGCAACGAGGAGCAGAAGGAAATGACAAGCGGGTTCCAGTAAGGTATTCTCAGCAAGCACTGAAATTATCAGTAGCAGATAGTTTTGTGGTAAGATAATTCATAATGAGTAACAAGTAACAAGTGTAGCAAAGGTGCAGCAAGGTATCCTAATCCTTTTTGTAGCAAAGGACAGGCCTGGACAAACTCTTATATAAAGCAAAGCGCTCCCGAGGACACATGGGAATTTCTGTTAAGCTAGTTTTTATCATGCTCATTTGATTCGCGTTCGTTACTTTGATAATTTGGTATGTGGGTGGACCGGTACTTGGGTGCTGCCCTTACTTGGACAAACCTCCCACTTATGATTAACCCCTATCGCAAGCATCCACAACTACGAAAGAAGAATTAAGGTAAACCTAACCGAAGCATGAAACATATGGATCCAAATCAGCCCCTTACGAAGCAACACATAAACTAGGGTTTAAGCTTCTGTCACTCTAGCAACCCATCATCTACTTATTACTTCCCAATGCCTTACCCTAGGCCCAAATAATGGTGAAGTGTTATATAGTCGACGCTCACATAACACCACTAGAGGAGAGACAACATACATCTCATCAAAATATCGAACAAATACCAAATTCACATGATTACTTATAACAAGACTTATCCCATGTCCTCAGGAACAAACATAACTACTCATGAAACATATTCATGTTCAAGATCATAGGAGTATTAATTATCATAAAGGATCTGAACATATGATCTTCCACCAAGTAAACCAACTAGCAACAACAACAAGGAGTAATCAACACTACTAGCAACCCACAGGTACCAATCTGAGGTGTTAAGACAAAGATCGGATACAAGAGATGAACTAGGGTTTGGAGATGAGATGGTGCTAGTGAAGATGTTTATGGAGATGACCCCCTCTCAATGAGAGGATCATTGGTGATGACGATGACTTTGATTTCCCCCTCCGGGAGGGAAGTTTCCCCGGCAGAACAGCCCTGCCAGAGCTCTAGATTGGTTCTGCTCAAGTTCCGCCTCGAGAACGCGACGCTTCTTCCCAAAAGCTCACTTCTATTTTTTTTAGGTCAAAATTCTTCATATAGGAGAAGATGGGCGTTGGAGGAGCCACATGGGCCCCACAAGCCTGCATGGCGCGACCAGGGGGTGGCCGCGCCTAGCAAGCTTGTGGCCTGCAAGTGCCCCCCCCCCCTCTGGTTGATTCTTATGCCAGTATTTTTTATTAATTCCAAAAATATTCTCCATAAATTTTCAGGACTTTTGGAGTTATGCAGAATAGGTATCTCAGATTTGCTTCTTTTCTAGTCCAGAATTCCAGCTGCCGGCATTCTCCCTCTTCATGTAAACCTTGTAAAATAAGTAAGAAAAGGCATAAGTATTGTACCATAACGTGTAATAATAGCCCATAATGCAATAAATATCAATATAAAAGCATCATGCAAAATGAACGTACCAGTATATAAGCAGGGGCTTTGAAAATTTTCACAAAACTCGTTTCCAGTTTCCATCTTCCCCCGATGCACCTCGATGCCGCCAGGCTGCCGGAGCACCCCGCCGCCACATCGCGTCGTCTACTCGCCTCGCCTCGCCGTCACCATTGTCTCGCAGCGCCATCGCTGTCGTGTGTCGACCTCGCCGCCCCTCCTCCTCGACCTCGTGCGCTATCATCGTCGCCGTCAACTCGCCTCGCCTCGTCGTAGCAGTTGTCGTCGCCGCGCCGCGCCATCACCGTCGTCGTCGCCTTACCCCGCTGTGAGCCCCTGCCACCATGGCCGCCCCTCCCATCGAGCGCACACACACACATGCATGAACACACACACACACATTTTTATTTTCTCTTTTTCTCTTTTCTAGTTTTTTATATAAATGTTAGATGAAATGTTAGATGAATATATATTTTACTTTTTTATACTTTTAGTTATAGCTAGATAAAAGTTAGATATAAAAAAGATATAGAAATATTTTTTAGTTTTTTATACTTTTAGTTATAGCTAGATAAATATTAGATATAAAAAATATGTAGAAATGTTTTCTAGTTTTTTATACTTTTCTTATTGCTATATAAATTTTAGATAAAAAATATATAGAAATGTTAGATGAATGTTAGATTTGCAATTAGTATATGTATGTATAAAATAGATTCTCTTAGTCCTTTAAGGGATTTAGGAATGCCCCCATTATGGATGTGCACAAGTTGATCCAATTTTTTTCTGATCTCATGCATCTACCCTTCTATCTGCCATGTTTTGTCTAGCTAGTGTCAAAGGATTCAAGAAAACCATGGCTTCATCATTAGCCGAAAGTAACAGGCGCATGATGGTATGAAGCTTTTCAAAGTTATTTTGGAACGGGGTTCTTTATAGAATAATTAGCTTTTTTGGTACGAAGTTCAGCAAAAAGGCCTTCCAAATCCCTTGTTGAACTTCGTACCAAAAAGCTAATTATCCTATCTGGGACTCAGAACCAAAACAACTTTGGACAGTTTCGTACCATCATGCACATGTTACTTCCGGCTAATGATGAAGCCATGGTTTTCTTCCTTTGACATTAGCTAGGCAACATGACATATAGAAGGGTAGATGATATCAGGAAAAATATGGACCATTTTCTTCACATCCACAATGGCACCATTTTGTTAAATCCCATAAAGGTTAAGAAAATCCGTTATGATTATGAAGGTTCCAATATATATAAGAAATCACAATCAAGCATTTAAAAAATGTTAAATTTGCATAGAATTTATTCTCGAAGTCAACGATGCCCGGCCCGCAACCTCGTCGTCGACTCGTTCGCGACGACGTCGTGCTTCAGAGGGGTAACGTTCAGGACTGGGCTCTGTTGGGCTGGCACTTGGAGGTGCTACCTTCAGGGGCACACAGCTTGGTGAGGAACCCGGCCCCGGGTCCCGTCGTCGACTCGGAGCTTCTTTGGTGGCGTTCGCGTGGGCCACTTCCGATGCGGCGGCAGCCGACCTCGTCGGAGGTGGTTCGTCTCCGTTTCAGGGAGGAGGACGAGCATGTCCGTCGCCACATGGATGCGTTGGACGTCAGGTTCTCCAATACCTGGCAGGTTCTTCAGGGATCTCACCCGAGCTATGATCATATGATGGTTCCTTCTCTTTGGGTGTCCACCGCCCGCGCCTCAGGAACCGCGAGTGAACTAGATTCTTCGATAATATTCGATCTGTATTAGCTAGTGATGTTATATATATGATAATATTCGATATGTATTAGTGATAATACTCGAGGTGTATTCAAGATGTTATATATATGATACTATTCGAGATTATATTCGATGATATATATTATATGAATTATTCGAGATGCATATTGTGTACTATGATTCAGTTTTTCCTTATTGATTGCATGCAATATAATTTGAATACTAAATTGTTTTATCTTTCTTTTGGGTTACTTAAATAAAAGCTATGGACAATACCGGCAAAGAAGGAGAAGAGGCTCTGTTCGACATCATACGCTCCCCGAGCCCAGAGCAACCTGAAGATGATGACGGCTCGCAATATCTGAACAATTCCGATGAGGGTTGTATGATATTTAATAAAGACGAACGAATAGATGAAGGCGACAACAATGTTGACGAAGAAAATGTTCTTCAAAAAACAAAGACCGGCGAGGTATATATATTATATAAGCCATCCGGTGATCATTACATGTCTTAATTCTTTTAGGCCTCCGGATCGAGCAAATCTTCTACAAGCGACAAGGTAGTTTGAGGCCCGGCCAGAAAGTTGGAGTCTGGCATAAAGTTCAACATCGATTCCATCAAAACATCAAATGGTGAACCGCTTGAACCTAGGAAAAATGCGACCAGGTTCAAGAATCAATGCGGAATTATTGTCAGGGACCAAATACCGATCTCCGTTCAAGAATGGAAAAAGGCAGCAAAGGGAGATCGAGCAGGAGTTACTTTTGTCGACGAAAGAGAAAAAGATGTGCTTTGGGATTCGCTCATGTCACATTTTACCCTACCAAATAATTTGACAGATACATATCTGAAGAAAGTCAGAAACTATGCTCTTAAAATGATGGCGATTGCATTCAACACCTTCAAGAAAAATACATGGGTTGCGTACGTCAAAGCAAAAAAGAAGACTCCAGAATTCAAGGGTGCACTGGTGAAGGCAAAAGATCACTAGGACGATTTCGTGAAGTTCAAGGAATCGGAAGACGCTAAGGAACGGTCGAGAAAAAGCAAGATTAATGCTGCGAAAAAGAAGTGGCGCCATACTATGGGGCCAGGTGGCTACCAGGCGGTCCTGCCTAAGTGGGATCAATCTGAGCAAGAGATGATTAGTGCAGGGGTCACTCCAGTTACATTGACTTGGCCCCCCAGGTGCAGGACATGGTTTTATGGGCATGGGGGGAAGTTGGACCCAGAGACAGGGCTGATTAAGGTGAAGGAAAGTCTTAAAGAAGTGACAGAAAAAATACTAATGAAAATATAAGAAGCTCGAACGGGGGCGTTCACGCCCAATAGAGAGGACGACGAGCTTACGCGCGCCCTAAAGAATCCTAAACACCCGGGAAGAACACGAGGCAAAGGCGTTGTTCCGTGGTTTGAGGGGTTTGCAGGTTGGAACGACGACTACAGAAGTCGTGCGATAAAGAAGATGCGGGAAGAGCGGAAGAAGAAGGAGGAAGCACTCCGCCTTGAAGGCCTAGAATCAAAGCACATGGAGTTGGAACAAAAAGTTAGGCGGCAGCAGGAGCAGATCGACTCACTTAGCCAGGAAAGGGCATCACAACGGCAGCATGAGCAGATCGATCCAGTATTGGATAGCACCGTCCCATCTATGCCGACAAGTAGCGTGGGTTCCGCCCCGACCGATATCGATGATGCAGTGCTAGCTAGCTACCATGTGGATGATATCAAAGACGGTACTAACTATCAGCTACACATGAAAGTGAAGAACTTATCCATGAAGGTGGCAGACGGCTATGCTTTAGCAAATCCCCCTGAAGCAACCTTCCATTTAATCCCATTCCAGCTGGATATGCTCGTGTTGGGGTTGATGAAGTGATGTCAGGATATCACGAGCTACAACTTGACATTCTTGGAGGTGACGAGGAGAGAACACTGTGAGAGGCCATATATCGTATCATTCTATGGAAAAAGGATTGCATCGTCTTTCCAAGACCACCGACTCCTCCTCCTCCAAGTCCGCTGTCGCGTCAACCAACTCCTCCGCCTCCAAGTCCAGCACCACGTCAGCCGACTCCTCCTCCAAGTCCGGCACGGCATCAGCCAACTCCTCCTCCTCCCCCAAGTCCGGCACCGTGTCAGCCGACTCCTCCTCCAAGTCCGGCATGGTGTCAGCCGACTCCTCCTCCTCCAAGTCCGACACCGCATCTGCCGTCTCCGTCGACTCAGCGTGCTCTGTTGCCTAAGCAACAGCGAAAGAGAGGCTGCAACTATGACGGCTAGCAGTACAATAGGCAAGAAATTCAAATATGGTCCAAGCCTCAACCCTCTTCCAAAGTTGCCTTACCACCTGACTGAGGAGGAACTCGACGCCGTAGTGGATGCCAAATTTAAGGCCCATTTTGGACCGAAACCGCCCCCGCCGCCAAAGGAGAAAGTACATGAGCATGTCTCACAACACTTTATTGATATGGCTTGACCGGCTAACAACCAGAAGGACTGCGACTATGTGCGGTCCATCAAAAAGTCATATTGTGTAGGACAAAAGGAGTCGAGCTTGAGCTCGAGCCAAGCAGTTGGCAAAAAAAGCGGGAAAACTGTTCCCCAGCTGGGAGAACAGGCAGCGCAATCGATCCCTCCGCTCATTGTACAAACACCTGTGAGTATCGCCGATCGGCTGGTAATAACCGACGATCATAAAAGGCAGGCCAAAGAGGCTGGTGTCTGTGTTGAACAACTCCTAGGCCTTGAGGAAATCCCCGGGCTTAAAGAGGAGGAAGTAAAATGGCAATATGTCCGCGGAAAACCTCTGGTCAAGCCTGACGATGTCAAGCTTCTACCAACGAGAATGTACAATTTGCATATGTGGTACATGCAAGAAACAAGAAATACCAATCAAGAGTCCCTCGTGGTGAAAGTCAAGAAAAAGCATTACTTCCATAAAAAAGATTTGTGGATTCATTATTCAGAGTTGTTTCAGTTATTCAATCAAGACACACTCGATAAATCTATTGTCAGTTGCTATTGTCTGTAAGTGATTTCTTTCTGTAATTGAACTCTCTAGCTAGCTGTGCTCTCGTTCGTTACCTGTAATTATCCTCACTATATTCTTTTCTGTGGTATTATGTGCATAATGAAGATGTATGAATTGGAAAAAGTTGGATGCTATGACATTGGGTTCATTGACCCAAATACGGTTAATGAACATACATGTACAAAAGCATGGGCGAGAAAATACACAGAGGGATTCCTGCTAGAGTTTTTTAAGCAACTAAACAGCCAACCAGAAATACTACCTCCTTACAACTTCGTGTGAGTGTTACTATATCTTGTACTACAAATTCTATTTTTTGCTTACTAGATATTAATAAGTGTAGTTGTTGAGTTATGCACATGCCCGCTTAATTATACAAAACGTGTGCGCATGCAGTTACCACTGGATCTTGTTAATCATTGAAGTTCACAAGGGAAAAGTTGAAGTACTAGACTCACTATATAAGAATCCATCTGAATACGCAACCATGAGGGGGATGGTTGCTACTTCTCGAGCATGCGTTGGTTTCCCATGAAGAGGAACGGTTTGATGTAGCAAAGTAGATAAGTATTTCCCTCAGTTTTTGAGAACCAAGGTATCAATCCAGTAGGAGATACAAGCGAGCCACCAATAGATATACCTGCACAAGGAATCAAACTCTTCCACCCAACGCTATAAAGGGGTTGTCAATCCCTTCACGGTTATTTGCAAGAATGAGATCTAGTAGAGATAGACATAATAGGATGCTTGAACGAAAAGTAAAACTAAAAGTAAAAATAGTGCAGCAAGTATTTTTGGTGTTTTTGGTTTTAGATCGGAAAGTATAATATGGAAAATAGACCTGAGGTCCATAGGTTTCACTAGATAGCTTCTCTCATGATGGCAAGTATTACGGTGGGTGAACAAATTATTGTCAAGCAATTGATAGAAAAATGAATAATTATGAAGATATCCAAGGCAATGATTATGCATATAAGCATCACGTCCATGTTAAGTAGACTGAAACGATTCTGCATCTACTACTATTACTCCACACATCGACCGACTCCTGCCTGCATCTAGATTATTAAGTTCATGAAGAACAAAGTAACGCATTAGGTAAGATGACATGATGTAGAGGGATAAAGTCAAGCAATATGATGAAAACCCCATCTTTTTACCCTTGATGGCAACAATACAATACGTGCCTCACTACCCCTACTTTGTCACTGGGTGAGGACACCGCAAGATTGAACCCAAAACTAAGCACTTCTCCTATTGCAAGAATTACCAATCTAGTTGGCCAAACCAAACCAATAACTCGAAGAGACTTGCAAAGATATGAAATCATGCATATAAGAATTCAGGAAAGACTCAAATAATATTCATGGATAATCTGAACATAAACCCACAATTCATCGGATCTCAAAAAACACACCGCAAAAGAGTATTACATCGGATAGATCTCCATGAAGATCATGAAGAACATGGTATTGAGAAGCAAAGAGAGAGAAGAAGCCATCTAGCTACTAGATATGGACCCGTAGGTCTATGGTGAACTACTCACGCATCATCGGAGGGGCAATAGAGTTGATGTAGATGCCCTCCGTGATCGAATCCCCCTTCGACAGATTACTGAAAAAGGCTCCAAGATTGGATCTCTCAGGAACGAAGGCTTCTGGCGGCAGAAAAGTATTTTCATGGCTTGTTTTGATAATGATGGAATATTTGGGTTTTATAGGCCGAAGATTAGGGTTAGGGGAGGTGCCAGGGGCCCACAAGCCTGCTCGGCGCGGGGTACCCCCATGGCCGCGGCAAGCGGGCTTGTGGCCCCGTGGCAGCTCCTCTGCCTTGGTTCTCAAGTCTCGTGGCTTCCTTTTATTCCAAAAAAAATCATTCCAGAGGTTTTATTCCGTTTGGACTCCGTTTAATATTCCTTATCTGCGAAACTCAAAAAGCTCTAGATTAATAAGTTAGTCGCAAAAATAATATAAAATAGCATATTAATGCATATAAAACATCCAAAACAGATAATATAATAGCATGGAACAATCAAAATTATAGATACGTTGGAGACGTATCAATGGTCAACATGTAATTTCAATCATTATCACACTATGTCGGCCTCTTTACTTCATTTCCTGATATCAACTAGTTAATAACTCCTTTATTCATTTTCTTTGTCGGTGGGCAGGCCTTGGGCCAAGTTCATCAAACTGGTCCCAGGCGACTGGACACAAAAGTTGACATGGGTGCGACCCAAGGTAATTAAGTAGTACTAGCTAGCTACGTCCGTGCATCTCTTTAATTATAGTTTCAATACCATTATTATGCTTGGTTAATTATTACCTGATTGAATTTTATTCTCATAAAGTGCATGAGGCAGGAGCAGGGGAATAGTTTATGCGCATACTACGTTTGCGAGAACATTCGCATGATCACATCTGAAAGGAGCAGAAACAAAAGAAATCTTTGGATACGTTTGCCAGAACACTATCCATAATTTTTTATCATGATCTAGCTAATATATACACATACAACTAATATATTCATTTTGATCTCCTTCTTATAGATAACAAAGATGCAGGGTCATCTCCTACCAACGGCTCGCGTACAAGCTATTCAAGAGGAAATAGTTGGATTTCTGGTCGACCAGGTCATAGATGTCAAAAGAGAATACCATTATAAGATCAAGAAGTAATGCCTGTATATGTAATGATCTGCAAATTGTAGGAGAAATTGTATATACCAAATTGTATATATATGTGTGTGTGTGTGTGAATGGTCGTCGTACGAGAAATTCAATGATATATATATGATCGGTTCTACGAGAAATTCTATTTATATATATATGCACAACGCGTACAGTATGTAATAGCGTAATATATGTTTGAAATAAAAAATAATTAAATGGAAAACACAAAATTAAAAGGAAAAATAAATCATAATTAATTCATAAATCCCTAGAGGGTAAAAAGGAAAAATAAACCAAAATTAAAAGAATTAAACACTTTTAGTCCCGGTTGGTGTTACCAACCGGGACTAAATGTCCCCCAGCCCATGGTGCTGGCAGGTGCCACATGGTGGGCCTTTAGTGTCGGGCCATGTTGAACCGGGACTAAAGGGAAGGGGGCCTTTAGTCCCTATCCTTTAGTGCCGGTTGGAGAACCAGCACTAAAGGCCCTTACGAACCGACACTATAGGCCGATTCTGCACTAGTGTATCGTGAATTTACGATGGTACTTACAATACTTATTGCTACCTTGTGCATTCACCGGTGGCGTGTCGTGACTCATGAGCGGAGCTTGTTGCCGCCGGTAGGCCTCTGTCTCACCCACTTGAGAAACCTCATTGAGACCTAGGAGCTTGTAGAAGCAACTGGTAGAGAAGTCATCGTTATAGTCTTATATAGACCAGAAGATAACGACGACTACAATCTACAAAGTCCAATGCCCCGGAGAAGCTAGCACGAAGAAGGACCAAGCAATAATCCCGGCTTTGGCTAGGTGGTTCCTGAGGGAGTTGTATCTGGTTAAGCTTCATCAAACACATGTTGATCTGGAGAACAAAAACACATTGCATGCCATCCCCTCCATAAGACAACGCTGCGATGGGTGAACGGTAAGCATGGCATACATAATGACCGGCCAATGGCGAAGCCAGCTCGGCCGGCGAGCCGGGGCAAAGTATACGGCTCTCATGTCTGCCAGTTTTTGACCCTACAAATTGATGGTTAGCTCTCTATTTACTGCTACTGTTCAAACGTAAATGCATAGCACAGCCCGGGGAGCTACCCTGGCTAGCCGGGAGGTGGCTCCACCACTATGACCGGCGATCAAGACCGTCCTCCACTCGTCGACGCCCCTCCAAGAAAGCCCATCAACATGGATAAAGTTGCGGAAAAATTATTTGCATCGCTACCACTTCCCCAACTTCACCAGCGGTGAAGAAGTTGAAGCACCAACGAAACACGAACTGGACACAGAGATCTGGGGTCCCCCTCTCCCACCCACACGTCATATTAACCGGCGGGAAGTAGAGGAACCCGCGGCAGCACCATGGGTTGAGAAATAAGATGATGTACTCAGTTGGATTTGTCCTTCTTAATCATGGACAATACCAAATCCATCTCAAAATAGGCTTTCGCCCCGCTTTATAGATAAAGCATACGTCCATACAACCAAGTCTCAACCATAGTCATAAAAGGAAACTGCTGGGGCCACAACACAAACACGCCCAAACGAAAGAAGAAGAAGCATAAAAAGGCCGCCAGGGCAAGCTACGAAGCAAACGAATGGTCGGAGAGCCGACACGTAGAAGACAACAGAGCGTCCAGATAGAGCTGAAGCCGGTCATGATCTCTCAGCCTAGCGAGCGGATGCCAGTGCTGCAAAAACTCTGCAAGGTCATGGGCCTCCCACTCCGGTCCCAGAGCCTCACGAACAAAGCACCAAAGTGCTTGTGCTGCTACACACGAGAACAAAATGTGCGTTCCCGTTTCCGGGACGAGGCAAAGGGGGCAAAGGCCATTACCCGGACCATGGCGTTTCAGCACCTCGGTCCCCGAAGGTAAACGATCTCTGAGAAGCTGCCACACGAAAATCTTGATCTTTAGGGGCATCGGCGCCTTCCACAATGGGGATAACCACTGGAGAACCGGCAGCCAGCATAGCGCCTGATAAGCGGAACTTACGGAGAATTCTCCCGAAGGAGAAAGACTCCAAGAAACAGTGTCAGGATCCTGGGACAGAGGAAGAGGGACTACTTCCCTCAAGTCTACCCATTCTTGCACCTCAGCTGGTCCAAATGAGCGGCGGAACGCAATGTTCCATCCCTCATCCAAAGCAGCCGTAGAAACCAGGACAGTCGGGTCGTCACAAATAGCAAAGAGCCTTGGAAATCGTATGCGGAGAGGCTCCCTATCAAGCCAGGGGTCCAACCAAAACTGGGTCCCAGACCCATTACCAACCAAGAACCACAAACCCAGCCTAATCTCATCCTTGATGGCCTGGACAGATTTCCAAAACTGGGACCCAGCCGAGTGCGAGCAAGCCAAGAGGGGCTGGCCCTGCAGGTACTTGGACTCAATCAGCTACAACCACAAGCCTCCATCTCCCCGCAAGATCCGCCAAACCCAACGAAGCATGAGCGCCACGTTCACACGGCGAGACGCAGGGATGCCCAACCCACCTTGGTCCTTTGGCAAGCAGATGTCAGTCCATTTCACCATACGGTACTTAGGCCGACCATCCCATGCCTGCCAGAACAACCTAGCCAGCTCCTTGTCAAAGGAATTATGCACATCCTCGGGCAGAATGTACATCCCCATCATATACATGGGGAGGCTGGCAAGGTTAGAGCTAATGAGGACAGTTTTGCTTCCTTTAGATGTGAACCTACCGCACCAGGGCTCCGCACGGGGCGCTACTCGTCCCACAAGCGGATCATACCCACTCACCAAAATCCTGGACTCAGCCAGGGGCATCCCCAAGTAAGATATGCGGAATGAAGCCAACCTACAATTGAGGTTATCCGCGATCCTGTGCTGCTCGGCCTCCGAGTAGCCAAGGACCACAACCTCGCTCTTATCAAAGTTAATCTTAAGTCCAGACATTTTTTCAAAGCAAAGCAAAAGGAACTTAAGATTAACAATGTCCGAGTCCGAACCTTCCACCATGATCATGGTGTCATCCGCATACTGCAAGTGGGTACCCTCCCCCCCCCCCAACCGAAATGAGATGACTAACCACACCCTTAAGGTGGCCGGCCAGTTTGGCCTTGTCTAGGATGCCCGCAAGGGCATCAACTGCAAGGTTAAAAAGCAAGGGGGAGACAGGATCCCCTTGCTTTACCCCCCTAGAGGCCTGGAAGAAGGATCCCACTTTGCCATTGATGTTGATCGTCGTGTTTTCAGATCTAACCAATTGCATGATCGAGGAGCACCACCGCTCGTCAAATCCTCGTCGCTGCATCACCAATCACAAAAAGGACCAGTCCAGATGATCATTGCTATTCTTGATTGGATTTGTCTTTTATTTTTATTTCTCACTATATAGGTTGAATTTCATCAAGACCATAAAATGCACTATTAATTAAAAATAGTTTTACGTCTAAAGCCTGCAAGAGTCTAGATATGAGGTGGAGTGCTGAAATATATTGTCCATCCTTCTCTATCAATTCGGCCTTTAGATGAACTGACTAGTACATGGACCAACTTGTGATTGAGTCACCACTGCCGAATAATTCCTGGCGGGTCGTCGCCAATCACGGGCTTCTTCCCCCCTATAGTTTCTAGGATTCACCTGGAATTGCTGTAAGAAAATAAAATGCTCTGCTGAGTTTAAAGAAAAAGAGGGGGAAAAAGTGATCTGCATGCATCATAGCCCGAAAGAGACAGTCACTTAACGATGGCTGGCTATTAAGTCGTGGTGGTCTGGCCTCCTCGCTCCTGCAACTTGTTGCATGTATCATGCCGTGCGTATACATGGGCCAATGGGCCATGGATATATGTAACTGCATCCCTTATTTGTTATTGTTAGATACTGCGGAGAGCAGAAGAGTATGAAGTGTACACCCAAAAGAAGAAGAGTTTCAAATGTACATTGTAGCTAAAATTTTGTTCTCTGGCGTCGGGTAGACATGTCTTTGCTGTTGCAGCTACATGATATTGTAGCAATTCCGTTGGGCCTCCTTTATCAATAAAGCAGAGCAGGCGAGAATCAAGCCAGACAGTCCAGCAGAAGGACACCTTATCCAAACCCTCGACATTTTGTTTTCTGAAACAAATATTATGCATATCAGTTCTGAGATCTAGTTGTGCAAACCATAGAAACAAATTAATCCCTACGGTCCAGCATGTGCATCAGTTGGGCAGTGGACACTACACACCGAATAGCGTGACAGTGCGATCTGGGTATACGGTGCTACCAGTATTCCTTTTTCTTGAAAAAGGCCAACTGACAACCATCTCAGTAGCAGCATTTCCCCTGCCCAACGAACAAAGTGGGCCAGGTTGGTCAGGTCATGCGCCTCCCGGTGTAATTTTGATGAAAGCCTCCTCTGTCAGCCGAGAAACCGTCCTCTGCCCCCACGCCCTCACGACATCTCGTCGCTTCCCCGGCTCTCCCGGCTATTTAATGGCGAGCTGGCGACGAGCGCTAGGGATCGTCAGCCCGCCCCAGCTGCACCGCACGCACCTACTGCTGCATCAGTGGTCACCACACGCGCGACGCCGGCTTGAGACGCCGTGTTGATGGCGCCTCACCGGGCAGGGTCGGCGGCGGCTGCAGCGGTGCTGCTGCTTCTGCTCGTGGCCGTCGTGGGCGTGGCGGCGGCGTCGTCGGTGAGGAAGAGGCCGGTGGTGCCGGCGGTGATCGTGTTCGGGGACTCGACGGTGGACACGGGGAACAACAACGTGATCGGCACGGTGCTGAAGAGCAACTTCCCGCCGTACGGGCGCGACCTGCAGGGCGGCGCCACGGGCCGGTTCTGCAACGGGCGGCTGCCGCCCGACTTCGTCTCCGAGGCGCTCGGCCTGCCGCCGCTCGTGCCGGCGTACCTCGACCCGGCCTACGGCATCGAGGACTTCGCCACCGGCGTCGTCTTCGCCTCCGCCGGCTCCGGCCTCGACAACGCCACCGCCGGCGTCCTGGTACGTACGAACCGCGAACCCGCCGCGTACCTAGTACTACTACGCAAAGAGTGCAACACGTACGAGTAACTAACCTAGGAGGACGAAGCTGGCCAGTTAAAACTCTCACGCACGCAAATGCTACTCCTGTTGTTCCTAGTATCCCAAGGCATCTTCTTCCGTATGGTACTACTGAATAATCTGGCCATCAAGGGAGTAGCGAGGGTACGTACGTACAACAGCGACGCACAGCACGCAGGCCCATGGGTACGTACCAGTGTAGTACCTGCAGGCAGAGTAGCTCGGCAGGGACCGGGCTTGCATAAAACCCCATAAACACGGCAGTTGAGCCAGGGGGGTCTGCTGCTAATTTTCTTGTCGAAACATCATCTCGGCCGTCCGTCTCAACCAAAAGTCCTGAAGCAGTTAACACGAGAGGCATGTACATGTTCTTCCGTGTTTTGAACGACGGATGAATGTGCGGAGAAACACAATAAATAAAGCAGATGCGCGGGTGGAATCTAGACGAGCCCACCCTTTTTTTTTCTGAGAACCTCCACCGGGAACCTTGATTAGGCATTGCGGATCGTCACAAGGCACATTGGTCAACAGCTCTAGCTGGAACCTGGAATGCTAGATCCGTAGACCATCATCAGGTTGGACGGCTAATTAACCACCGAGCACAGTACATAGGACCTTTGCTATTTTGCCAAGCATCACCTAGGTTGTTCCTCTGGTTTTTTCTCCAACGCAAGCATTCTCGTGGTGGTCGTTCATCGAACCTTCTCCTCCTCCTCCTCCTCCTCCTCCGAGCAACCAACTGCACACGGAGGCGTTAATTAGGTCGCATTCAGTGCTGGGAATGGCCGTGCACATGCGTTCTCATGGAGCCACAAGCCATTGAGAACCAACCCATCAACATTCATCCGGAACAGATTCAACGACCTGCAGCTGCGGCGCGTAATCTGGCCTATGAGCCTATCTTCTTCCATGTGTACCCTGTCCTGTTCAGGCTACTAGCTGGGAAGCTTCTTTTCCAGATCCAGAGTACAGACCCTAGAGTGGTTCTGTACCATGAATATCCATGATCAGGCAGCATTTTCTTTGCTTCCCGTTTCATTCAGCTGGCGACGTCCGTCGGCCCATTTGCTGGAGAGCGACCCGGTTGGATCTGCCCACACATTTATTAGCGGTCAGTCCACCGTTTTCGGCCTGAATTTTGCGCCAATCGATTGTAGTTCCTGTATGCAGAATTTATGAGCCAAATAGTGGCAGTTCGATCGGTTCGTTGCTCTCACCAACCAGCCGCGACGATCTTTCCCGGACCAGAATCTGTGTAGCATCTGCAGCCAGAGAGCGACCGACGTGCCAATCGATCCAATGCATGGGTTTGATCTTTCATGTAACATACCTTCAGAGCAAGTACAATAATGGGTTTATAGCCTACTTACATGGCAATTTTGTCTATGTGGAGAAGAGAGACATGAAAAAATAAAGGAAGTGGGCTCTCATGCAAGAGCCAAGCTATATGCGTGTTACTAGGCAGATGTAATAAATATGAAGAAAGAGATAGAAAGAAGGTGAACACAAGTAGTACTTATATAGCCAACCTTATAGCTAACCTTATTGTATGAGTGACTAAAAATAAAGATTACATACGACATGACAACATCATATAGCCAGCAGCTGGCTATATTATTAACCATGCTCTTAGGCATCCGATGTCTGAATCTACGGCACTATACAAAAGTAATACGGTCAAAATTCAGAATACAGGGTAGCAGAATCCTCTGTTCAGAAAACAACATTCGTCAGAAAGAAAAAACACTTTCGCTGATCGTCTTCTCCGCGTGGATGTGCAGGCAGTGATACCGATGTGGAGGGAGGTGGAGTACTTCAAGGACTACCAGCGGCGGCTTGCGAAGCACGCCGGGCGCGCCCGCGCCCGGCACATCGTGTCCAACGCGGTGTACGTGGTGAGCGTGGGCACCAACGACTTCCTGGAGAACTACTACCTGCTGGTCACTGGGCGGTTCATGGAGTTCACGGTGGCCGAGTACCAGGACTTCCTGGTGGCGCGCGCCGAGGAGTTCCTGACGGCCATCTACCGGCTGGGCGCGCGCCGGGTCACCTTCGCGGGGCTGGCCGCCATCGGCTGCGTGCCGCTGGAGCGCACGCTGAACCTGCTCGGCGGCGGCGGCTGCAACGAGGAGTACAACCAGGTGGCCCGGGACTACAACGTGAAGGTGAAGGCCATGATCGCCAGGCTCCGGGCGGGGCTCCGCGGGTTCAGGCTCGCCTACATCAACGTCTACGACGACATGGTCGACCTCATCGAGCACCCGGAGAAGCTCGGGCTGGAGAACGTGGCCGAGGGGTGCTGCGCCACGGGGAAGGTGGAGATGGGGTACATGTGCAACGACAAGGCCCCGCTTACCTGCGACGACGCCGACAAGTACTTCTTCTGGGACTCGTTCCACCCCACCGAGAAGGTGAACCGCTTCTTCGCCAAAGGGACGACGGCGGCGAGCTTGAGCTTGTTGACGTAGGCAGGAGATCCGGCACGGAGCGAATGTGGAAAGGGAATGTGTTGTGAGCAGCGCTATGGTCAGAGAGAGTATCGTTTAACTCGTGTAGATACATACATAGTAGCATGTATTTGTTGGGCGTGGGCGATTCGATGTACACTGTCTCAAATGAAGTCCGTCCACTCTCTGGGTTTCAAGTGAGAAAGATTAAATTTACAGATTTGCAGTGCATTGTTGGGTCTTTGCATGTGAAACTAATGCCATTCAGATGTCAACTTGTCAGATAGAGCACAAATTAATTACAGATTTGCTATTTCACATTTAGATGTAAAATAGTTATCTCACATCTAAATCCTCCACCATACGATCGGATGCTATAATTTTCGTGCAGAGTTACGATCGCCCGCTGCTACGTGCGTTCCTTCTGTTGTGTCGCACGCGTGTGTGTCCTGCTGTCTGTTTTCTGTCTACGTCTGGGCTAATCTTTTGTTTTCTCTGTTCTCGTTTGTGCTTTGTTTTCAGCGGCCGGGGAGAACTGGGAGAGCGGAAGCGAACAATTTCTTTTGTTTCCCATCGCCACTCCCTCTCACTACTATTCTCTTTTTTCCTCGAGATTGATCTTTGTCTTTTTTTTATGCAAGTAGTGGCTTCCCCCTCTCCGATACCAGTTCAGCCTACTAAAACTACTACTCCCTCCGTTTCATAATATAGTACGTCCACGCTTTTCTAAATCTAATTTTGACCATGAATTTAATTAACGAGATCGATTACGGCAGGAGCAAAACTATACCGCTGAATTCGTATTTTCGATATGAATTCAGTGATATAATTTTTACCCCGCCGCAATCGATCTCGTTGATTAAATTCATAATTAAAGTTTAAGCTCAAAAACCAAAAACGTACTACATTATGGAACGGAGGAAATACTACTTACTACTAGGATAAGATTGATCTTTGTCTGCGTGAGAAGAGTTTGTGAGGGAATGCTAATTTAGTGAGTATTGTTGTCCAGAATCAATTGCATGTCTATTTTTAACACACAAATCGTCCCAATTGGATGTTCATTTTTGACATCTAATTTATGTTCAACTTAGTTGCATGTCCATAAGTAAATTGTGCCTGATCTAGTTGCATGCCCACACCTTCGACACGAAACTTACCTCCGACCTCGAGCTAGTTGCATGTCCAACCATATCACGCAACTCACCCACCCAGTTACATGGCCATCCTCCTCACACACAACTCAATTGCGTGTCCATCCTTGCGACTCATGTCCGACCTAATTGTATGTCCGTCCTCGACATTTAACTTGTCTTTGACCCGAATTTAGTTGCATGTTCATCTTCGACATGCAACTTGCCCCGACACAGATATAGGTGTATGTCCAACCTCAAAATGCAACACAAGCAACTCGGTTGCATGCCCACCCTCGACATGAAACTTGTGTTCGATACAATTACATATCACATCCTCGCCATATGAATCATTAGAGCCCGTGGGACATGCAACTAGGGCCTCGCCATTTTTTTTGTCTCCTAGTTGAAAGTCCACCCCTCGACATGCAACTGCGTCCAAACCTCAATTTTTTCCTAGTTGCGAGTCTTTCCTCGACAACTTGTCGACTTGTGTATTATGTTTGGTATCTACTTGTCGACTTGTTCGCGTGTGTCTTTTGTTGGAGCCATTTTTGCGGCACAATCTGGGTCCTGTTTCGGATTGGTTTGATAATTCTCATCACAATGAGAGTTAATGTTTCATCTAATTCATATATGCCACATGCACGTGTTTCTGAGTCATGATTGATGTCCTTGCGTTGTGTTTTCTGTTTGTCCTTGTGAAGCAGTGAGGCCCGATATGACATTTTTAAGTGGACCATTACTATGTTTTGTGTATTGTTTTTTTTGTGGGCTTAGCTTTTTTGTAGAGGGCTACATGTCTTTTTATTCCTTGTTTGTTTTATTTTTGGTTTGATCTTGTAGCTAGAGAAAAGTATAACTGGATTTTTAGTTTCAAATTTGCTAAATATAATCTAGCTGAGTTTTAGCTCATCTAAGTCTATAACTGTCTAATCTGTTTACTTTAATGTTTGTACAAACTTAAGCATTCACCCCGTGTCAGCTTGTTGTTTTTTGTTCAGTTTTTTGAGTCGTCATGTTCTCGCATTATTTTCACATGGGCCCATATATATCATCGTTTCGGGGCTTGACTTTGAAAGTTATCCCCCATCTTCTCACTAGTTGACCTTTGACCTTGTTTATTCTGTATGTGTTATATTTTTCATCCAGGTTATAGGTAAACTCTTGACATGCTACCGGCATGTAGTTTGTTTCATCCTTGTTACAAGTCGATCATTGACTCGCAAATGGGCGTGTAGTTTCGTAGTTGTCTCAGGTGCAAGTCCACCCTTGACTCGCAACAGGAGCATGTGTTTTTGTTTTTCATCCCAGTTATAGGTCCACCATTGACACGCAACTGGGCATGTAGTTTGTTTCATCCTAGTTGCAAGTCGAGCCTTGACTTGCAACTAGGCTCGTAATTTCGTAGTTGTCCCAATTACAATTCCACCCTCAATTCGCAACCGGAGCATATGTTTTTTTTTTCATCCCAGTTGCAGGTCCATCATTGACACGCAATTACGCGTATAGTTTGTCTCATCCTAGTTGCAAGTTGACCATTGACCTGCAACTGGGATGCTAGTTCGTAGTTCTTGCAGATACAAGTCCATGCTCGACTCGCAACTAGGCGTGTAGTTGTCAAACTGGCAACCCCACCCTCGACCCGCAACTAGAGCATGTGTTTTTGCTTTTCATCCCAAATGCAAGTCCACCCATGACTCGCAACTGGGCCCATAGCTTGTTTCTTCCCAGTTTCAAATCGACATGTGACTCGCAACTGACTCGTAGTTTCATAGTTGTCCCAGTTGCAAGTCCATCATTCACTCGCAACTGGGCTCGTAGTTGTCCAAGTTGCAAGCCCACCCTCGATCCGCAACCGGAGCATGTGTTTTTGTTTTTCATCCCTCTTGCAGGTCCATCATTACCATCCAACTAGCCGTGTAGTTTGTCTCATCCTAGTTGCAAGTCGACCCTTGACTCGCAACTGTAGTGGTAGTTCGTAGTTGTCGCAGGTGCAAGTCCACCCCCGACTCGCAACTAAGCGCGTAGTTGTCAAACATGCAAGCCCACCCTCGACCCGCAACTGGAGCATGTGTTTTTATTTTTCATCCAAGTTGCAAGTCCACCTTTGACTCGTAACTGGGCACATAGCTTGTTTCATTCCAGTTGCAAATCGACCCTTGACTTGCAAACGGCTCGTAGTTTCGTAAATGTTCAAATTGCAAGCCCATTCTTGACTCGCAACTAGGTCCATAGTTGTCTGAGTTACAAGCCCACCCTCGACTCGCAATCGGAGCATGTGTTTTTGTTTTCCATCCCAACTGCAGGTCCATCATTGAAACACAACTGGGCGTGTAGTTTGACTCATCCTAGTTGCAAGTTGACCCTTGCCTCACAACTTGAATGGTAGTTCGTAGTTGTCGCAGGTGCAAGTCCATCCTCGACTCGCAACTAGGCACGTGGTTGTCAAACTTGCAAGCTGACCCTTGACCCACAACTAGAGCATTTGTTTTTGTTTTTCATCCCAGTTGCAAGTTCACCCTTGACTCGCGATTGAGCACATAGCTTGTTTCATCCCAGTTGCAAAACGAACCTTGACTCGAAACTGGGCTCGTAGTTGTCTGAGTTGCAAGCCCAGCCTCGACTCGCAACCAGAGCAAGTGTTTTGATTTTGCAGGTCCATCATTGACATGCAACTAGGCGTATAGTTTGTCTCATCCTAATTACAAGTCGACCCTTAAGTCGCAACTGGGCTTGTAGTTTCGTAGTTGTCCCAGTTACAAGTATACCCTTGACTTGCAACTAGGATCGTACTTATACGAGTTGCGAGCCTGCCCAGACTCGCAACCGGAGCATGTGTTTTGGTTTTTTCATCTGTCCGTCATTGACACACAACTCGGCGTGTAGTTTGTCTCATTCTAGTTTCAAGTCGACCCTTGACTTGCAACTAGTCTCATAGTTTCGTACTTGTCCCAAGTGCAAGTCCACCCTTGACTCGTAAATGGGCCTGAAGTTTTTTTTCTCGCCTAAGTTTGCAGGTACACACTAAGCTTATAACTAGCACCGACTATTTTTTGTTCTCCACTCCTTTTTTTTCTTGCTAATTACAAGCTCACCCTCATTTTTGTGAGTATGACATCTTCTTTAATTCTGTGCCCCCGATGGAAGCCTACCACTCACTTGTAATTGGCTCCAAATTTTTATCGCAATTATAAGTTCACATCAACTTGCAACTCGGGTGAGCGACCGATTTTTATCTAGGTACAATTCGATCTTCAATACACAAAATGTGAGTCTCGACCCTTGCAGTTACTAGTCCACTTTTTATTTTATTTTTGTCCTTTTTAGCTGCTCAACATATTGTTATCTTTTGTGCCCAACCATTTTTCTGAATGTCCTAATAGCAAATATTCCACCCATTTTTTTTTCTTTTGAAAGATATGCAACTGAGTTGGCGGGGCACAAGTTTTCACGTGTCTTTTGTAAAGCCGCCATTTGTAGTATTTTAGTTTCAAACCTATTGACTTAGTTCCCCACCTTTCTTGAAATCTCATAGTTGTATACAAATTAGACACCCTTTTCGAGTCATATCATTTTGTATATAGTGATAGTTTGTCCACCAATTAAAAAAAGCAACTTTTAAAAATTTTGGAATAAAAATGTTTTTTTAGTAATTCAAAAAACGTTCCAGAATTTTCAAAATGTTTGCTTTCTCAGAGTAAAACATATTTTCATTTTAAGTTTTATTTATAAATTCAAAATCTTTGAGGATTTTAAATTTTCTTCACATTTTAAAAAATGTTCAGAAATTTTAAAAAATTGCTCGCTTTGAAAAAAAGAATATTTTTAACTTCTAAAGAGGTTAAAAATTTATTTGTAATTTTTCAAATAATGATCAGTCACGCCACTTTTTTTAGTCCTTCGAACCTCTCACTACTAATTTGTCACCACGAGTTGTCTGTTGCAGTGCCTAGCTGTAAATTGTGCACACATAAAAGTGTGTTGTTCGAATCGTACTATTCACGTATTTTTTTTATTTTAGGAATTTTGCACGCGATCCTTTGCTATGGGATTGACACAAATGGGCTGTCCCAGTCGGGCGGGACCTTAGCGAAATTTCCGTGTGTACAGAAAAATAGAGAACACGTAGCTGATGATATGATAGCTAGGTAACTTTTTTCCTGTTTTTAGAAAATTTAGAGAGAAAATAGCTGATTATATGTACCATCGTTCTTTACTCCGAGATATACTATCTGTACACGTATATTTCATAAAGTAAACACATACACATTTGGGAAATATCAGTTGAAAGAAACAAAGCAATGTGTAATAAAGATGAACGAATTGTGCAATCTATGTCCGCTTGATAGGTCTTTGTACAGTTTGAGATTGTGGCCTGGGTGTCGTGAGTGATAAAAGAAACAAGACAAACAAACTGATTCTAGAAGAAAAAAACAAGGCAAACAAACAATACAACTAATCGTTTAGTTAGGTATGTCAATGGAAAGGGCCATATATAGGATGATGTCATGTTAAATGTGAGATAATATCTCACATCTAGATGAGATATACTCAGACCCAATTAATTACTCCTAACAAACCGCTAGCAGCAGGCCATACATGCGATCGAGTGCACTATATGACACCGATTTTAGCAAGCTCTGCCTTTATTCAGAAAAAAACAAAAAAAACATACCTTCATCTGGAGATGTGGTCATTTTCCAGCGAACACCTACTCCAATGTATATTGGTTGTAATAACGTCTTATATCATAAGGGACGGAGGAAGTACATTTGATTGGGCTTGGATCTTTCCTTGTTGCTCTTTCTTTTTTGTATGGCCTCGCTGACAAGTGCTCCTAAGACTTGTTAGGGCCTCTTTGATTTATAGGATTTTAAAAACAGAAATAGGAAAAATAAAGGATTGAAGTGGCATGTCTATTTGAACCTTATATAATTAGCAAGGAGTGTTTGATGTCGCGGAAAAAACAAAGGAATTGTAAAAAAAGGTTGGAGTGAATGTTAGATTTCCTATGAAATATAGTACAAAAGATTTCATCTGAAAAATTCCTATGGAATCCGATCCTATAAATCAAAGGACCAATATAGGAAAAAAACCTAAGGATTTTAATCCTTCAAAAATCCTATAGAATTAGGCAGTGATCTGCGACGGCGCATCGGTGCAAGGCTTCAGCCGGTCGCAGGTACATTGTTCCATTGGAAGCACGCATCCGTTAGATTAGAAAACTATTTCCTCCTGTCAGCTCTCGTCTTCTTCCCCGGTCTTTTTCTTCTATGCGTCCACAACACCAGCGCCTCGCCGGCACCACCAGCCCGCGCAAAAGCACCTCCAGTGCGCACGTCTCCGAACAGGGCCGCAAGCACCGTGGGCTGCTGCGTTCGTACTCGGCGGCGGCGACTGCCTCGACAGCACCTGCGCGCATGCCGTTTGCCACTCCTCGTCAGGCGAACGCCGTGATTGAATCACATCACCCGATTGCAGCACACCCTCCCCCTTTCCCTCGTCTCTCTTGTTGGGGAACGTCGCATGGGAAACAAAAAATTCCATACGCACACGCAAGATCTATCCATGGTGATGAGCATCTACGAGAGGGAGAGTGGATCTACATATCCTTGTAGATCGCTAAGCGGGAAACATTAAGAAACGCGGTTGGTGTAGTCGAACGTCTTCGCGATCCAAATCGCCGAGCGTCCCGTGATCTCATCACGATCCGTCCCACGATCCAATCACGATCCATCCCGCGAACTCATCACGATCCGTCCCACGATCCAATCACGATCCGTCCCACGAACTCATCACGATCCGTCTCGCGATCTTTATCACGGTCCTTCCGATCTAGCGCCGAACGGACGACACCTCCGCGCTCAGCACACGTACAGCTTGATGACGATCTCCGCCTTCTTGATCCAGCAAGAGGGAGCGGAGAGGTAGAAAAGTTCTCCGGCAACATGATGGCGTTGCGGCGATGGTGGTGGAGTTATTCTAGCAGGGCTTCGCCTAAGCACCACTGAAAACCGATCTAGAGGAGAAACTGCGATCTAGAGAAGAGGTAGCACATGGCTATTAGGGTTAGCTTTTCCCTCTAAATCCTCTAGTATATATAGGAGGGAGGGAGGGGAGGAGGCAGCCTCAAACCCTCAAGATCTGGCCGAGATTGGAGGTGGAGGAGTCCTACTCCAATTCTATTAGAATTAGGACTCCTTCCTTATTTAGACTTTTTGCCTTTTTCCACCTTTTTCTCCTTGGGCTTTTCTTCCCAGCCGCATGGACCCTTTGTGGGACTTCAACCAGCCCACCAAGGGCTGGTATTCACTCTCCCACAGCCCATGTAGTCTCTTGGGTCGAAATACCCCTCCCGATGGTCTCCCGATACACTACCGCCACTCCCAGTACACTACCGATGAGCCCGAAACTTTTCCGGCGACCAAAATAGGACTTCCTATATATCAATCTTTACCTCCGGACCATTCCAGAGCTCCTCGTGACGTCCGGGATATCATCCGGGACTCCGAACAACCTTCGGTCACCACCATGCATAACTCTATACTACTGAAACGTCACCAAACCTTAAGTGTGCAGACCCTGCGGGTTCGAGAACTATGTAGACATGGCCGAGACACCTCTACGGCCAATAACCAATAGCGGGACCTGGATGACCATATTGGTTCCTACATATTCTACGAAGATATTTATCGGTCGAACCTCTATGTCAAGGATTCAGTTAATCCCGTATGATGTTCCCTTTGTTCTTCGGTATGTTACTTTCCCGAGATTCGATCGTCGATATCTCCATACCTAGTTCAAACTCATTACCGGCAAGTCTCTTTACTCGTTCCGTAATACAAAATCTCGTGACTAACACTTAGTCACATTGCTTGCAAGGCTTGTTGTGATGTTGTATTACCGAGTGGGCCCTGAGATACCTCTCCGTCACACGGAGTAACAAATCCCAGTCTTGATCCATGCCAACTCAACAGACACCCTCGGAGATACCTGTAGAGTACCTTTATAGTCACCCAGTTACGTTGCGACGTTTGATACACACAAGGCACTCCTCCGGTGTTAGTGAGTTGCATGATCTCATGGTCATAGGAACATATACTTGACATGCAGAAAACAGTAGCAATAAACTGACACGTTTGTAGTTTGGGTCTTGTCCATCACACCATTCTCCTAATGATGTGATCCCGTTATCAAATGACATCTCATGTCCATGGCTAGGAAACCTTAACCATCTTTGATCAACGAGCTAGTCCATTAGAGGCATACTAGGGACATGGTTTTGTCTATGTATGCACACATGCATCTAAGTCTCCGATCAATACAATTATAGCATGGATAATAAACGATTTATCATGAACAAGGAAATATGATAATAACTAATTTATTATTGCCTCTAGGGCATATTTCCAACAGTCTCCCACTTGCACTAGAGTCAATAATCTAGTTCACATCACCATGTGATTCGCATTGTTATAAATCTAACACCCAATGACTTCTGAGGCTCGATCATGCTTTGCATGTGAGAGAGGTCTTATAGTCAACGGGTCTACGACATTCAGATCTATGTGTACTTTGCAAATCTCTATATCAACCGTAAACACTGCTACCACACTCCACTTGGTACTATTCCAAATGACTGCTCCACTATATGTATCCAGATTGCTACTACGGGTCATCCGGATTGGTGTTAAAGCTTGCATCGATGTAACTCTTTACGACGAACTCTTTATCACCTCCATAATCGAGAAACATCTCCTTAGTCTTTTAGTTACTAAGGATCACTTTGAAACCTTCCGGCCATACTTATGGCAAGGCGGACATCAGGTCTTGTGCACATCATTGCATACATGATAGAGCCTATGGCTGAAGCATAGGGGATGACACTTCATCTTTTCTCTATCTTCTGCAATCACTGGGCATTGAGTCTTACTCAACTTCACACCTTACAAATGAGGCGAGAACTCTTTCTCTAACTAATCCATTTTGAATTCTTTCAAAAACTTTGTCAAGGTATGTACTTATTTGAAAAGTCTCATCAAGCTTCTTGATCTATCTCTATAGATCTTGATGCTCAACAATTAGGTAGCTTTATCCAGGTCTTCCTTTGAAAAACTCTTTTTCAAACAACCGTTTATGCTTTCCAGAAATTCTACATCATTGCCGATCAACAATATGTCAACCACATATGCTTACCAGAAACTCTATAGTGCTCCCACTCACTTTATTGTAAATACAAGTTTCTCATAAACTTTGTATAGACTCCAAAAAACTTTGACCACCTTATCAAAGTGTATATTCCAACTCCGAGATGCTTGCTTCAGTTCATAGAAGGTTCACTGAAGCTTGCACACCTTTTAGCATCCTTAGGACTGACAAAACCTTCTGTTTGTATCTCATACAACCTTTCCTTAAGGAAGGAAACGATGTTTTGGCATCCATCTAACAGATTTCATAATTGAAAGTGCAAGAACTGCTAACATAGTTTCAACAGACTTTAGCATCGTTACGAGTGAGAAAGTCTCATCGTAGTCAACTCCTTTAACTTGTCGTAAACTTCTTTGCAATAAGTCGAGCTTTACAAATGGTGACATTTACCATGAGCGTCTGTCTTCATTTTAAAGATCCATTTGTACTTAACGACCTGCCATCCAACGAGCAAGTCCACCAAAGTCTATACTTGGTTTTCATACATGGATCCTTTCTCGGATTTCATGGCCTCTAACCATTTGTTGGTTTTCGGGCCCATCATCGCTTCTCCATATTTCGTAGGTTCATCGTTGTCCAACAACATGACCTCCAAGACAGGGTTGTCGTACCACTCAGGAGCAGTACACGTCCTTGTCGACCTACGAAGTTTGATAGTAACTTGATCCGAAGCTTCATGATCATCATCATTAACTTCCTCTTCAACTAACGTAGGCTTCATAGAAACAACTTCCTGCGCTGTGCTACTCTCTGGTTGAAACAGAGGTTCAATAACCTCATCAAGTTCTATCTTCCTCCCACTCAATTCTTTCAAGAGAAACTTTTCCTCGAGAAAGGACCCAGTTTTAGCAATAAACATTTTATGCTTGGATCTGAGATAGAAGGTTCACCCAACTGTTCTTAGGGTATTCTATGAAGATACATTTGTCCGCTTTGGGTTCGAGCTCATTAGGTGAAAACATTTTCCACACAAGCGTCACAGCCCCAAACATTAAGAAATCACAGCTTAGGTTTCTATCAAACCATAATTCACACGCTGTCATCTCAACGGATTTAGATGGTGCCCTATTTAAAGTGAATGTAGTTGTCTCTAATGCATAACCCCAAAACTATAGTAACAAAACGATAATAGACATCATAGCACGCACCATATCCAATAGAGCACGACTATGATGTTCGGACACACCATCACACTATGGTGTTCCAGGTGGCGTGAGTTGTGAAACAACTTTCACATTGTCTAAAGTTGTATGCCAAACTCGTAACTCAAATATTCACCTCCACGATCATATCGCAAACATTTTTATCTTCTTGTCACGATGATCTTAAACTTCACTCTGAATTTGCTTGATCCTTTCAAACGATTCAGACTTGTGTTTCATTAAGTAAATATACACTATATCTACTCAAATCATTAGTGAAGGTAAGAAAATAACGATATCCACCACACGCTACAAGACTCATTGGATTGCATACATCAACATGTATCGTTTCCAATAAATCATTTGCCCGCTTCATCAAAACAGAAAACGAGGTCCTTAGTCATCTTGACCAAGAGGCATGGTTCGCATGTCTCAACCGATTCGAAATCGAATGAGTCCAAAGATCCATCAGCATGGAGTTTCTTCATGCGCTTTATACCAATATGACATTTAGCGGCAATGCAACAAGTATGTGGTACTATCATTATTAACTTTGTATCTTTTTGGCATCAATGTTATGAACATGTGTATTACTACGATCAAGTTTTAACAAACCATTCTTACTGGGTGCATGACCATTGAAGGTATTATTCATGTAAGTAGAATAACCATTATTCTCTAACTTAAATGAATAATTGTGTTGCAATGAACATGATCTAATCATGTTCATGCTCAACGCAAAAACACCAAATAACATTTATTTAGGTTCGTCACTAATCTCGAAGGTAGAGAGAGTGTGCGATGTTGATCACATCAACCTTGGAAACATTTCCAACACACATCGTCACCTCACACTTAGCTAGTATCCGTTTATTTCGTAGCTATTACTTTGAGTTACTAACATTTAGCAACCGAACCGGTATCCAATACCCAGGTGCTACTAGGAGTACTAGCAAGGTACACATCAATAACATGTATATCAAATATACTTCTGTCGACTTTGCCAGCCTTCTTATCTACCAAGTATCTAGGGTTGTTCCGCTTCAGCGACCGTTCTCCTCATAATCGAAGCACTTAGTCTCGGGTTTGGGTTAGACTTTGGGTTGCTTCACTGGAGCTACAACTGACTTGCTATCCATGAAGTTTCCCTCCTTGCTCTTGCCCTTCTCGAAACTAGTGGTTTTGACTAACCATCAACACTTTGACGCTCCTTCTCGATTTCTACCTTTGCGGTGTCAAACATCGCGAATAGCTCAGGGATCACTATTTCTATCCCTGGCGTTTTATAGTTCATCACCAAGTTCTAGTAGCTTTAGTGACAGTGACTTGGAGAACTATATCAATCACTATCTTATCTGGAAGATCAACTCCCACTCGATTCAAGCGATTGTAGCACCCAGACAATCTGAGCACATGCTCAACGATTGAGTTATTCTCTTTCATATTACAGGCAAAGAATCTTCTTGGAGATCTCATATCTCGCAACACGGGCACGAGCCTGAGATCCTAATTTCAGCTCTTAGAACATCTCATATGTTCTGTGACGTTCAAAACGTTTTGGAGCCTCAATTCTAAGCCGTAATGCATGACGCACTAAACTATCAAGTAGTCATCAGAACGTGCCTGTCAGATGTTCACAACATCTACAAACGACGCTAGAGGGGTTGGCGCACCGAGCGGTGCACTAAGGACATAAGCCTTCTGTGCAGCAATGAGGACAATCCTCAGATCATGGACCCAGTCCGCAATATTGCTACCAACATCTTTCAACTCTATTTCTGTAGGAACATATAAAAATTCAAGGGAGCTACAGCGCGAGCAAGTAATCTACAACATAATTTGCACAGACACTATTGACTATGTTCATGATAATGAGTTCAATTAATCATATTACTTAAGAACTCCCGCTCAAATTGACATCCCTCCAGTCATTCGAGTGATACATGATCCAGATTCATCAACTCAACTCCGATCATCACGTGAGTTGAGGTGGTTTCAATGGTGAACATCATCATGTTGATCATATCTACTATATGACTCATGTTCGACCTTTCGGTCTCTTGTGTTCTGAGGCCATGTTTGTACATGCTAGGCTCATCAAGTTTAACCCGAGTGTTCTACATGTGCAACACCGGATTGCACCCGTTGTATGTGAACGTAGAGTCTATCACACCCGATCATCACGTGGTGTCTCGACACGAAGAACTTTCGCAACGGTGCACACTCGGGGAGAACACAATTTATCTTGAAATTAAGTGATGGATCACCTTATAATGCTATCGTCGTCCTAAGCAAAACAAGGTGCATAAAAGGATTAACATCACATGCAAATCATAAGTGACAAGATATGGCCATGAACTTGTGCTTTTGATCTCCATCATGAAAGCACCGACATGATCTCCATCGTCACCGGCATGACACCATGATCTCCATCATCTTGATCTCCATCAACGTGTCGCCATCGGGGTTGTCGCGCCCAACATGCTTCTGCTACTATTGCTACTGTTTAGCGATAAAGTAAAGCATTACATAGCGCTTAATGATTGACACGCAGGTCATACAATAATTAAAGACAACCCTATGGCTCCTGCCGATTGCCTTACTCATCGACATGCAAGTCGTGATAATCTATACATCACATGATCATCTCATACATCACATATATCACATCATGTAATTGGCCATATCATATCACAACATACCCTGCAAAAACAAGTTAGACGTCCTCTAATTGTTGTTACATGTTTTACGTGGCTGCTACGGGTATCTAGCAAGAGCAATTCTCATCTACGCAAAAACCACAACGGTGATACACTAGTTGCTTTTCAACCTTCTCAAGGACCGCCTTTGTCGAATCCGATCCAACTAAAGTGAGAGAAACTGGCACCCGCAAGCCATCTATGCAAAAAGTTGCGGTCGAGGGAACCGGTCTCTCGTAAGCGTACAAGTAATGTTGTCCCGGGCTGCTTCATCTCACAATACCGCTGAACCAAAATCCGACCAAGGGAGGAAGCAATCTAAGCATCAACGCCCACAAACTCTTTGTGTTCTACTCAAGATCTCATCTACACATAGACCTAGCTCTGATACCACTGTTGGGGAACGTCGCATGGGAAACAAAAAATTTCCTAGGCACACGCAAGATCTATCCATGGTGATGAGCATCTACGAGAGGGAGAGTGGATCTACATACCCTTGTAGATCGCTAAGCGGGAAGCATTAAGAAACGCGGTTGGTGTAGTCGAACGTCTTCGCGATCCAAATTGCCGAGCGTCCCGCGATCTCATCACGATTCGTCCCACGATCCAATCATGATCCGTCCCGCGAACTCATCACGATCCATCCCACGATCCAATCACGATCCGTCCCGCGAACTCATCACGATCCGTCCCGCGAACTCATCACGATCCGTCTCGCGATCTTGATCACGGTCCTTCCGATCTAGCGCCGAACGGACGACACCTCCGCGTTCAGCACATGTACAGCTTGATGATGATCTCCGCCTTCTTGATCCAGCAAGAGGGAGCGGAGAAGTAGATGTGTTCTCTGGCAACATGATGGCGTTGCGGCGATGGTGGTGTAGCTATTCCAGCAGGGCTTCGCGTAAGCACCACTGAAAACCGATCTAGAGGAGAAACTGCGATCTAGAGGGGAGGTAGCACGTGGCTATTAGGGTTAGCTTTTTCCTATAAATCCTCTAGTATATATAGGAGGGAGGGAGGGGAGGAGGCAGCCTCAAACCCTCAAGATCTGTCCAAAATTGGAGGTGGAGGAGTCCTACTCCAATCCTATTAGGATTAGGACTCCTTCCTTATTTAGACTTTTTGCCTTTTTCCACCTTTTTCTCCTTGGGCTTTTCTTCCCAGCCGCATGGACCCTTTGTGGGACTTCAACCAGACCACCAAGGGCTGGTATTCACTCTCCCACAGCCCATGTAGCCTCTTGGGTCGAAATACCCCTCCCGATGGTCACCCGGTACACTCCCGGTACACTACCGATGAGCCCGAAACTTTTCCGGCGACCAAAATAGGACTTCCTATATATCAATCTTTACCTTCGGACCATTCCAGAGCTCCTCGTGATGTCCGGGATCTCATCCGGGACTCCGAACAACCTTCGGTCACCACCATGCATAACTCTATACTACCGAAACGTCACCAAACCTTAAGTGTGCAGACCCTGCGGGTTCGAGAACTATGTAGACATGACCAAGACACCTCTACAGCCAATAACCAATAGTGGGACCTGGATGACCATATTGGTTCCTACATATTCTACGAAGATATTTATCGGTCGAACCTCTATGTCAAGGATTCAGTTAATCCCGTATGATGTTCCCTTTGTTCTTCGGTATGTTACTTGCCCGAGATTCGATCGGCGGTATCTCCATACCTAGTTCAACCTCGTTACCGGCAAGTCTCTTTACTCGTTCCGTAATACAAAATCCCGTAACTAACACTTAGTCACATTGCTTGCAAGGCTTGTTGTGATGTTGTATTACCGAGTGGGCCCTGAGATACCTCTCCGTCACACGGAGTAACAAATCCCAGTCTTGATCCATGCCAACTCAACAGACACCCTTGGAGATACCTGTAGAGTACCTTTATGGTCACCCAGTTACGTTGCGACATTTGATACACACAAGGCACTCCTCCGGTGTTAGTGAGTTGCATGATCTCATGGTCATAGGAACATATACTTGACATGTAGAAAACAATAGCAATAAACTGACACGATCATATGCTACGTTTGTAGTTTGGGTCTTGTCCATCACACCATTCTCCTAATGATGTGATCCCGTTATCAAGTGACATCTCATGTCCATGGCTAGGAAACCTTAACCATATTTGATCAACGAGCTAGTCCATTAGAGGCATACTAGGGACATGGTTTTGTCTATGTATCCACACATGCATCTAAGTCTCCGATCAATACAATTATAACATGGATAATAAATGATTTATCATGAACAAGGAAATATGATAATAAATAATTTATTATTGCCTCTAGGGTATATTTCCAGCATCTCTGTCATTGCAGCACCTACTTTTCGTCGACGTAGCACCACCGTGATGCCTCACGCAACCCTTGGCGTCGTTGCTCACACCGTCGGTGTGTGTGGGTTGAATCTTTTTACCCAAAGCCGGCTGGAGATTTTTTCACCATCGGTTGAAGATTTTTCAACTGCCGGGTGAAACTTTTACCATCGATGAACCTTCCTTCCCAAAGCCGGTTGAAGCTTTTCCTACGGCTGTTGAAGCTTTTTTTTTCTCATCCAGAGGTCGCCCGCCGTCGACATTGCAGCTCTCTAAGTGTCGTCACCACTGCCATTGCAGCTCTCCCTGTCGCCGGTTGTAGCAAAATGAAACGTTGCTTGTAGCAAAAAAATGTGATGCCCTGTCAGATGTAGCAAAACGTGACATAGGTGGTAGCAGAATGCAATGCCGGTTGTAGCAAATGTAGATGCCGGTTGAAGCATGTAACAAATTGCGTCTTCGACCATGGATGCAACTTCGCAGGCCATGCCCATTGCAGCTCCGGTCGCCACAGAGCAATGTCAGATGAAGTTGAGAGAGCAAAAATTGAGGGGAGGATGATGGCTAGGTAGTCGGCTTCGGGGGTGCTCGTCGGAAAAGTAAAGGAGGCTCATTGAAGGAGATCGTCGGGACAAGGCCTCCATGGCAGCCATGAGGCTGGGAAGAAGAAAAAGGCACAAGAAAAATAAAGAAGAAGGAAGAAAGGATGAGGAAAGAGATAACGTTGTGGGTCCTGGCATTTTATTGGTTGTAGGCAGCGCGAGTGGGCAAGACCGGCCGAAACAATCGGCCGGTGCGCCAAGTGCAAGTGTTTACCAATAGAGTTTCTTTGAATCAAGAGAGCCCTTAGTCTTGAATGAACACATCATCACACATGGCTTTTCCTTGGATAATTGTTTTCTTCATCACATATTTATTATCCTTTTGACTCTCATGGTTTTATTGTTTTTGTCCACTCCGTAGACAAAACCATGGCCATGAAGTTCGCCAAGCGAAGTCGTTTTACAGTTCGTCATATTATTTTGGATTGTTTATTTCTGGGATCCAACAGCGCAGATATGACAATACTACCACAAAATTCCTGTAGTATATTAAGGAGTCAAGGGCAGTTTGGGTAGTTCATTATTGTTGGATACTTCATGGCCCGGGCAAATTTTTTTTTTGGAAAAGGAGGTTTGACCCCGGCCTCTGCATCTGATCGATGCATGCAGCCATATTATTAAAGAGGACTCCAAAAAAATACAAAGTCTCGAAAGTATTATAGCTCATCTAGTGAAAAAATAGAAATCAAAATAAAAGTAAATATCTCAATGTCTAAACCGGAAAGTTGTAAAGGACTAGGATCCTAGCTCCCTATCATGTTATGCGACCGCCATCCAAACCGGTTTAAGATAGCCCGTGCTACCATCTCCCATTGGTTGCACCCAGTAACCAGTGGCTCCCTGGAGTCCGTAGGAGTGAGTAAGGACATGTACGGATCCATGCCGTAGCTCTGAAGATAACCTGCAAGAAGTTTGAAATGTGTTGTATGTTAAAAATCATATCATTCCTCCAGTTCCACATAGCCCACATGAGAGCACATATTCCAATTCGAATATGTGCCGTAGTGATACTTTCCACCTCTACTAACCACGTTCCAAATAACGATTCAATGCTAACTGGGGGATGATGTTAAAGGCTATATGGATCGTGCAAACTAATTTTGCGAGAGGGCACTCTGTGAAGAGATGTTGAATTGTTTCATCGTGATCACAAAAACAACACCATGAACTGCCTACCCAACTTCGCTTCAACAAATTATCTTTAGTAAGTATCACCTCCTTGTGAACAAACCACATAAAGATTTCGATATGTAAGGGAACCTTAACCTTCGAGAGATGAATCGATCTCAGGATTGGGCCAGAGTTAATAAGGTCTATGTAAAAAGATTCGACTATAAACACACTGTTACTAGTCAACTTCTAGTGTATGAAATCCGGTTGGTCGGATAATTGAACATACATCAATCTCTGCACCAGATGAATCCAGACATTCCATTTATGTCCCACCAAAGATTGCCTAAACTGAATATTCAAAGGCGCCGATTGTAATAATGTTCCTACGTATACCTCCTTACGCTGCACAATATTATAAAGGCTTGGATACTGCATAGCTAATGGCGTCTCCCCTAGCCATGTATCCTCCCAGAATCTTGTTGTCATTCCATCACCAAGAAGGAATTTAGTCCTACGAAAGAACAAATCTTTTGTTCTCATGAGACCCTTCCAAAATGGCGAATCATTAGGCCTTGCGGTAACTTGTGCGAGAGTTTTGGATTGCAAGTATTTGTTATGTAATATATGTGGCCACATACCATCATGCTCTATTGAGAGCCTATAGAGCCATTTAATCATTAGGCATTTGTTCTTAACTTCTAGGTTCTCAATACCGAGCCCTCCCTGATCCTTAGGTTGGCATAATATATCCCATCGTGCTAGCCGATATTTCTTCTTGGCCTCCTCTGACTGCCAGAAGAAGCATGATCGAAAGAAATCTAGCGTCTTTCGTACCCCTTTGGGCACCTCAAAGAAGGATAGAAGGAACATGGGCATACTAGTAAGTACTAAGTTAATGCGCACCAGCCTTCCGCCGTACGACATTAACTTGCCCTTCCAACAGTTAAGTTTCTTTTCAATTCGATCTTCGATGCATTTCCACTCTTTATTGGAAAGTTTGCGATGGTGAATCGGTATACCCAAATAACTGAAGGGCAAAGAACCTAATTCACATCCGAATAATTGTCTATATGTGTCTTGCTCCTCTTTGGCCCGGCCGAAGCAGAACAATTCACTCTTATGAAAATTAATTTTTAGTCCCGACAATTGTACGAAGAGGCATAAAACTAATTTCATGGTTTGAGCTTTCGCAATATCGTGCTCCATGAAAAGAATAGTGTCGTATGCATATTGTAAAATGGATACCCCCCCATCAACTAGATGAGGGACTAGCCATCTATCATGCCATTTTCCTTGGCCCTGCCAATAAGAACGGTTAACATATATTCCACTATGTTAAATAGCATGGGCGACATCAAGTCCCCTTGTCTCAATCCTTTATGAGTTAGAAAATATTGAATGATATCATCATTAACCTTAATTCCGACACTACCTTTTTGGACTAGAGAACCCACTTGGTCCTGGCAAGCCTCATTGAAACCTTTCCTCCGCATTGCCTGCTGAAGAAAAGGCCATTTAACTTTATCGTATGCTTTTTTGAAATCTACTTTGAAGATAACCCCATCTAGCTTCTTCGAATGGATTTCATGTAGTGTTTCATGGAGGACGACTACCTCCTCTAGGATGTGCCTCCCCGACATGAAGGCCGTCTGACTAGGTTGCACCACTGAATGAGCAACCCGTGTCAGTCTATTTGTCCCCACTTTCATGAATATCTTAAAACTCACGTTCAAGAGGCAAATCGGCCTAAACTGCTCGATACGAACCGCTCCCTCCTTCTTTGGTAGTAATGTGATCATGCCAAAATTAAGATGAAAAGTTCTAAATGCATGTCAAAGAAATCATGAAACATAGGCATAAGATCGTCTTTGATAATATGACAACATCTCTTATAGAACTCCACAGGGAACCCATCTGGTCCTAGTGCTTTGTTTGGTTTCATTTGAGATATGGCATCTAGGACCTCCTTCTCAGTGAAAGGTGCAGTTAAGATCTCATTATCCTCTGACCTGAGCTGAGGTATATCTCCATTAACCGATTCATTCTATGTTACAGTGTTGTCTACCGGATGTCCGAAAAGTTGTTTATAGTAGTTGGAGATATATGCTTTAAGATTCTCATGACCCACTATGGTGCCTTCGTCCTGCTCAAGCTGGATATTATTTTTTCTTTCGATGCTTACCATTCGCAATCATGTGAAAGAATTGTGTATTGTCATCCCCTTGGACAACTTTGAGAACCTTAGCCCATAAAGCCCATTTTAGCTCTTCCTCTCTAAGAAGAGCCCGTAGGGCCTGCTCAGCGTCGGACTTTGTGGCCTGCTCGGCCACATCTAGCAGAGTACCCTCTGCTTTTTAGGTCCAGAGCATCTATCAGTTGAGTAAGCCTTTCTTTTTCTTGTTTATACCTCCCACTCTTGTTTCTGGCCCAACCCCGTAAAATTGTCTTAAATATCTAATATTGTTTTGCCACCTCTCTACACTTGTTCGGCCAGTAACTGGCTTTGCCCAGTCGCATGGTATAATGTGCATAAAATTCTCTTTCTCGAACGAACTAAGTTCAAAAGAGAAAGTATTTCTGTTGCCTATATGTGTCGCTTCCATCGAGCCTACAAGTAATGGTGCGTGGTATGAGATTGCCCTTTGCATCACATGAACCAATACCAAAGGGTACTTCAGTTCCCATTCGACACTGGGAAGCACCCTATCCAACTTCTCATATGTCGGATTAGGTAACGTGTTAGCCCAAGTAAATTGCCTACCTGTGAGCTCAGTCTCCCTCAGATTGAGTCTCTCGATAATCATGCTAAACATGAGCAACCACTGCCCATCAAAATTATCGTTGTTCTTCTCACCTCGTCTCCTAATAATATTGAAATCCCCTCCAACTAGGATTGGAAGAGATTCATCTCCACATATTCGCACCAAATCAGCTAGGAAGTCGGGTTTAAGTTCGGGTTGGGCTGCTTCATAAACAGCTACGAGAGACCAACGGAATCCATCTAACTTGGATTTCACCCAAAACTTGACTGTAAAGTCACCCCTCACAATATTAATGACCTCTAGCATTTCACATCTAACCCCTAGCAATATCCCACCAGATCTTCCTCTAGGGGGTAAACAATGCCAGTCAAAATCTGTCCCACATGTCAAAGTCCCAAGGAACTGAGCGGTGAAATTATCTCTACCTGTCTCAAGGAGTGCGATTAAATCCAACTTTTGTTCAAACCAATGTCTGCGAGGAATCTTCTTTTAGCCAAGTCAGCTAGACCTCTACTATTCCAAAATATTCCATTCATAGATCATCGTGGAATTTCATTTTAAGCCTAACTATAGCACTCCTTCGGACAGCCGAAGTAGGATACACCTTTCTTTTCCAGGTTCGTTTAGGCATATCCCTCAAACCGGAACCAGTCATAGTATTATGGCTACTAGACTCAATACCGTCGACCGATACCGTTTGTATCCTGTCGTCACTTTCCATCCCTTCGATGTCATTTTAATTCTCTGAAGTTGGCATAAGATCATCACAAAAGTTTTCAAGGGCTGACATCCCTAGGTGCTTCACTTCTACCTCATTCTTAGGTTTATCGGGTGCTAAGTTACGAATAATTTCATAAGCCTGTTCTGCTTCTAAGTCTAAAAGATCATTAATAGATTTCGCAACTTCCTTTTCATTTGAACCTAGTGACACTCCTAGGTTGTGTGACTTATCTAAAATTTCAAGTTCAGAGAAATGCATAATAGAGCAGCTCTTATCAAAAGACATACCTGTAGTTGCCTCGACATCTCGAAGCTTGGCCACCCTCATGGCACGCCCTAACTGCAGTTCGTCAATGTCTGGTTGCTCCTGGATCCGGCCGCTGACACGCCTGCCAGACATCGCCGGTCCAAAATCCCACCATAGGCGATGATCTCCTCCATAGACTTCTCTGTGGGCGGATGCCCCTCAAGGCTACCCCCGCTCGCCAAAGTTGGAGTGGGCAAATGCGAGGGCCCACCCTCAGCCGGTAGCGATGGTGTACGGGTGCGTCGAGCCACCTGCTCAGCTACCCTACTCCCCATCAAGCTACCACATGTAGTTGGAGACGCCACGGGGGAGGTGTAAGCGAGGGCCTCCTGCCCATGCCCCTTCCCAGGTTCCGCTCCCACCTCTATGATCGGAGGGTTGCCACCATGACTGGCTACCGGCGTGCCCCTCCTCTCTAGAGAGGTGGCTCCCCTAGGAACCGCTGACTTAGCACCCCGAGTGCCCGCAACGCCGTCGCAGGTGACACTCCCCTGCCAGACAGAATCCACGTCAGCCACCAGTATCGCTCCTCTCTCCGACCCGGAGCTTCCCTTGGGTGTATAGCGACGTGTCGGTGACCCACCAAGAGTAGGCGACAGAGGCGGTAGCTCAGATTCTGTCGGATCTTTCATCTCCACTTTGTTACTCCAAAGTCGACTGGGTGCAGACTGTGCACGAAAATACCTAAACCGTAATGTACCCATCAGAGTCGTGGAAGTGGTTGAGCCGCTGGCTAGTTTCTTAGGCTTGTTTGTCTATGGAGAAGCCCCCTTGGCCATATCCCAAGATTTGTCATCCTGCTCCTTATTCTGGTCCCCAGGAGATGCATCCCCCTCAGTTGTGTCCATGTCGTAAACCTCATCAATCTCCTCAAAAATTGGTGTGTCCTCTATTTCAATCTCCAAATCATATGTTTTCCTGACATGTGTCCACTTGACCACGTCCGGCACAAACTCAATGCTTATCACGCTAACAAGTAACCTCGCGACCCCATGAGCACGAGTAAACGACATGTCTACCTTCTCTATCTTGCCAATAAGGGATACCAAGCTCCAAGCAACTTGGAAATTATTAATCGATTTAGGGGGAGCACTCGAGAAGCATACCCAAATCTGCTCCAAGGGTGAACCTTCTGGTTCCTTCTGCTTCCACTCGTCGAATTCCAATATGATGCTAGTGCTTAGAACTCTGCACATGCCAAATTTCAGAATATGTAATTGATCCTCCTTAGTGGGAAAATCCACCTTGTAGGTCTGGTTCTCCAAACGGACAAGGTTCCACTGAAAATTACCCGGTTCAACTCACGCAATTGTTGCACAATCTAAGCTTTGGTGATTGTCGTGGATTTGTCACGGCAGATGTCCGGGTGAACGGACTTAGGTTCGGGGCGAGACGCAACTACGTGGCGGCTTGAAGGGGTTGATCGAAATCGAGAAGGCACGGAGTTTTACCCAGGTTCGGCCCCTCCAATGGAGGTAAAAGCCTACGTCCTGCTTGTCTGGTATTGATGATGATGAAGATCTCTTGGTTACAAGGGTGCAAATTGCTACCTCTAATCTCTTGTGCCTCTAATCTCTTGTGTTGTCTAAACTTGTAGACTTGTGTCTCTTGAGAACTTGTCCCTCTAGGGGTGTCTACCCCTCCTTATATAAGTGGAGAGGGTAGGTTTACAAATAGAGTCCTACTAGGAGTAGGATTAGGACTACTCTCTCACGAATCCTACTCTGGATCTTATTTCCTTTAAGGGAATCCTTCTCTCTTGTGGGCCTTCTCCTGTGGGCCTTCTCTTGTGAGCCGCCTGGCGCCGGCTCACCCACCGGGTCTTGGACTTGGTCATCCTATGACCCGCTTGCCCGGTCATAAATAAGATGTCATGTCTTCGGCCGGGTTTCCTATGAGTCGCCAGGCCGGGTCATACCATGGGGTATATCCCTGTCATTAGCCCCCAGGTTAGCTTGAATTTATTCATGGTAAGCTCCTGAAATAATAGTAACAAACATGTTAAGTGGCCGGCTTGCCTTTGGCCGGCTTATAAAATGGCTTCTCAGAAATCCGGGTCTTTTCTCCATATGAATGAGTCGTCTTGATAATCATCTTGCTTGTCAATGTCTTTTGAAAAATATTGAGAATAGTACACCCATATGCCATTGAGTCGGCTTCCAATACTCTTGGCGGGTCATCTCCGCCGGGTCATAATCGATGATGCCGGGTCATTATCGTTGGTAACTCCGGGTTAAATAACTAGAATCCTGCTAACTTGATAAATATTGGGATGAAAATCCATCTGATGTAGAACCGGACTTCCATTGTTGTGAAGCAGGGAGGCTTATATAAACTCTGACGGGTTTATGATCTTTTGATAACACCGGGTCATAAGTGTTGGTGACGCTGGGTCTAACAACTGAACTCCATATTTAACATCTTGAAAATTCTCCTCAAAGTTTTTGATATGTCCATATTACCTGTAGCCCCCAAGCTCCGAGATTATCCATGATAACTTGGTGCTTTGCAAATAACATTTTGGACTGTGTAGCCCCCAAGTGCCGGGTTGTCCTGCCTGCAGCAACCTGGGACTTATAATTGCTTTATACCTTATAATGCTTCGGCGGGTGTAGCCCCTAAGAGCCGGCTCATCAGAAAGCTTCGGCGGGTGTAGCCCCCAAGGGCCGGCTCATCAGAATGTGATGCGCCGGGTCTTCAATTTGAATCTCTTAATCTGTTGGAACAACTGAATACTGTAGCCCCCAAGTGCCGGGTCAGTAAGAATTACTGGGCTGGGAATTTAAAAAAATATAGAAGGGCCGGCTCATCTCCTTGAGATAATATGGTCTTGCTGACAATGTAATGGTTTGAAAACCGGCTTGCATTAGACCCCAAGTGTGGTGGTGCATGCTTGCAGCGACATGGGACTTACATAATTGATATAAACTTGGACTTGGATAATGTAGCCCCCAAGTGTCGGGTCGTCTGCCTGCGGCGACTCGGGACTATGTGAGAATAATAGGTCTCACCATAATTTGCTGAATGAATCTCTGACCGTGGTCATAATATAACCCGGAATGAATATCCTGGAATAATTCCTTTGTCCTTGACATGAAATTCCTGCTCGTGGTTGCGGTGCAACCCGGCAAATATAAGTTTGAGAAACCCGTGAGTGTTGTAGATTACTACAGAGCACAATTAAAGAAATCCGAGAACCGGCCAATTAGATGACATGGCATTATCTGATAGGGCGGCTCTTGAAAGATAATAATCTCTTCGAGCTGGTTTGAAAAAATCCCAATCATTTATTACTGGTTATGATAAACCATGAAGATCCAGCCATGTTGGCTATTAAAAAATCCATTTGCTTTTGCAGAATACTTTAACGGCGGCTCATCTTAAGAGATAAAACCTGAAAAAACGAACAAGACAGAATATATTCTGCATTGTTGTGAGGGCAGCTTAAAGAAGCTCAACCCGAAGATGTATACCTTTCATAACTTTGCTCCTTTTCTCATAATCTTGTTCTGACCCGGCTTGATAAGCCGGCATGTTATCTGGAGGTGGGAAGCTCTCTTGAATAATCCACGGCTTGACATGTCAATCGGAATGGCATAAAGCCGGCTGTTAGGGTGAGATAGCTATACCTGACGGTAAGGAGCCTCCTTTTAACAGCAAATGTTGTATGCGCGGATGCCGGATGTCGATGGGAGATGTAAGCTATACCCTAAGGCAAGAAGCCTCCATCGACAACCGCGGCTAATGATTAGCCTGAAACGGCGTAAAGCCGGCTGTTTGAAGGGAGATGTAAGCTATACCCTAAGGCAAGAAGCCTCCTTCAACAGCTACAATTGATAAGCAACTGAGTTTTGGCGTAAAACGACGGTTGTTAGGGTGAGATAAGCGAACCCGTCGGTAAGAAGCCCCCTTCGATAACCGCGGTTAATAAGTAACTGGAAGTGGCATAAAGCCGGCCATTAGGGTGAGATAAGCGATACCCGTCGGTAAGAAGCCCCCTTCGATGGCCGCAGTTTATAAGCAACTGGAATTTGGTGTACACGCTGTTGTCTTAGGGTCATGTAAGCTATACCAAAGGTAAGAAGCCTCCATCAACAACAGCGCTTAATGTAACCAAACTAGGCATAAAGCCAACTGTGCAAGGGAGATGTAAGCTATACCCGAAGGCAAGAAGCCTCCTTGCAACAGTTTAATAATAGTTGGATGTGCAAAGGAGATGTAAGCTATACCCGAAGGCAAGAAGCCTCTTTGCAACAGTGCTTAATTGGGCATAACGCCGGTTGTGCAAGGGAGATGTAAGCTATACCTGAAGGCAAGAAGCCTCCTTTCAACAGCGTAAAAAGCAGACTGTGCAGGGGAGATGTAAGCTATACCCGAAGGCAAGAAGCCTCCCCGCAACAACGCTTGATAGGGCATAAAGCCGGATGATAGATCAGCTGTTTTGACTTTAACCAGTTCAGGGTCTCTTAAGGAGATTGACTGTCAAATCCTTTGAGCGGTTCAGGGTCTCTAGGCGAGATTGGCCGTCAATTTCTTGAACCGGCTCAGGGTCTAGGCAAGATTGACTGGTAAGAGTTCAGCGGGTCACCTCAATCTTAGCTGGTACAGGGTCTCTATCGAGATTGGCCGTTAATTATTTGAACCGGCTCAGGATCTCTAGGTGAGATTAACCGGTAAGGCAGGCGGGTCACATAGCGGAGCAGCATCAATCTTGTAAGCCGCCATCTTGTATGAAGAAACGACAGAAGCTCCAAGTGTCTTTATGATGATCCAATGATCCGGGCACCCATGTTTGAATGGTGCATCACGGAGGTCTGTCCTCTTGGGCAACTTTTAATCATCCGCCAATAATGTAGTAGCCCCCAGGATTGGGTTTTCTCTTGCAAAGACCCGGGGTTCTCGTTAAAAACGACCAAATGTGTCTCGCCATGTCTGTAGCCCCCGAGTCTTAAGTTGACTCGAAAAGGCGGCTTGAGAATCTTCACTGGAAGTTTGAGGTTGGCCGTGGCGGGTTATAAATGATCCCGTATGAATTGCTTCAATGATCCGGTCGATGGTTCGTTCCGGCTGTTTGTTGAAGTGAACCAAACTATAGTGGCGGCGACTTGTGCGCCTGCTCGTCAGGCGGCTCGTATTGATGAGCACTGCACCGATATGTTGATGTAGATCACAGTGTGGGTGGCGTCTTGCACGCGTCCGTTGGGCGGCTCGTATAGGCGAGCACTGCATCGATCTGTTGATGTAGACGTAGAAATCAGCCGCGGTATTGTAAGCCAATGTTGGTTGTGAGAGACGGCCGCGGCGTTGTAAGCCGGCCCGGATGACGAGAAAAGACCACAGCTTGTAAGCCGGCGCGGCAGCCACTGCATTGTAAGCCAGTCCGCGGGGTCGGCGGGTAAGCGCGGCACCGTTGTGTTGTTGTAGTCTGGACTGTGGGAACAGCGGCCACGCGCATCCGTTGGGTGACGTACTGCAGGCGAATACCCGTCGGTAAGACGCTGGCGTGCGCTCCATCTACACAGCATAACGCAACTTGAACAATCGTCCTGTGTACAAATATTACAGGAAAAGTCACTGTTTCTCGCAGAAAAATTAATATATATTGATAGAACCAAGCGGATGGACATCACCTGAATTTTTCAACAGCAGAACAACACACTGCCAGTTTGTGATTTTTTTGATTAAACAGCTCCCAATCCCCTTCTTCTCCGCGTGGGCAGAACTATCGCTGCTGTCCACGACAGGGGCTTGTGCGCGGCGCACCTACAGAAGAACCAGGGGGCAGCGCGGCAAGAGGGCTGGGGTGGAAGGAGGCGCTCAGTGGCGACCCGGCCGGCGCGGAGCGGTACTGCGGCGCGCGGGCGGCAGCAGCTGGCGCGGCGGCCTGCCGGGGCGGCTCGCCAGGCTGGTTCAAGGCGGGAGCAACTGCGGCGGCTTGAGGTAAAGGCCAAGGCCGGCTCGGCGTGGCAACGGCGGATCAAGGAGATCTGGCTGCGAGAGCTCGTGCTGCAGGGCGGCTTAAGGCACATGCAAAACCGACTAGGAAACAAGACTAGGCGGCAGGTAGGCGCCGGCCGGCTCCTCGTGTGTCAACGAATCGAGGTTGATTCGGAGCGAGGCGCAGCGGGCGGCAGGCGGAGGACGAGTCTGCAGTTCGCTCCGTGTCTGACTCCAGTTCGCTCCATGTCTTTGATCTTTATTTTTCTTTTTAATGTCCGAGTCGTATCCGAACCGGCAAGCTACTCGTTTTTTTTACATCACCGTGATGATTCTCCTGTAGTAGCGCTTGTTTCTTCCGACTGAGTGGATGTAGCAACCAGGGATAAAACACATCTAATCTAGTAGTACTAAGGTAGTACTAGTCTTCTTCCCAGGAATTAGAATACTTGAAGTTGGCTCTGATCTTCACGTGCAGAGTACTCGATTGGACCGCGAATAGATGATTACATGTACGTGCACTCACTGCCTTTGGTTTGTTTGTGGCCAGGGTAATCTAAAAAAGGACATGGCAACATAGAAGGTCACCGTTGGTTTCCTTCATATGAGTAGCAGCAAACAGCGATCGGTTAAACCTCCTCGTAACTTGCAGCAATGTCTGGTTGTCTTTGGACTTGAGCATGAATTGATTTTGATCTCTGACAATTCTATCAACGAAACTAATGCACTTTTGACTCTTTTCCGGTTTAGTGCTACCGTTGAAACCTTTTCTATCTCAACTGATGAACTTAGCATTGATGTAGATCCTTCCATGCCGGGTCTTCTTCATCCAGCAACTCGCAAATTACTCAATCCCTAGAAAAGCTTCCTTCAAGAACACAACACCACCGCACGTGTCCCTACCTGGCGGGCCAACTGTCATGGATTTGTCACGGCAGATGTCCGGGTGAACGGACTTAGGTTCGGGGCGAGACGCAACTACGTGGCGGCTTGAAGGGGTTGATTGGAATTGAGAAGACACGGAGTTTTACCCAGGTTTGGCCCCTCCGATGGAGGTAAAAGCCTACGTCCTGCTTGTCTGGTATTGATGATGATGAAGATCTCTTGGTTACAAGGGTGCTAATTGCTACCTCTAATCTCTTGTGCCTCTAATCTCTTGTGTTGTCTAAACTTGTAGACTCGTGTCTCTTGAGAACCTGTCCCTCTAGGGGTGCTCTACCCCTCCTTATATTAGTGGAGAGGGTAGGTTTACAAATAGAGTCCTACTAGGAGTAGGAGTAGGACTAGTCTCTCACGAATCCTACTCCGGGTCTTATTTCCTTTAAGGGAATCCTTCTATCTTGTGGGCCTTCTCCTGTGGGCCTTCTCTTGTGGGCCTTCTCTTGTGAGCCGCCTGGCGCCGGCTCACCCGCCGGGTCTTCGGCTTGGTCATCCTGTGACCCGCTTGCCGGGTCATAAATAAGATGTCATGTCTTCGGCCGGGTTTCCTGTGAGTCGCCAGGCCGGGTCATACCATGGGGTATATCCTATCAGTCATGACACCCTTAGCTACCTTGACCACCACTGGGAAAGATCCCTCCAGTGCCTACACCGAAGGCGCCACCTCCGGTGACTCAAAACACATGAGCTCCTAACAACAGACCCCATAGATCATGACTACCAGTTTGGGTCTCGAAAGCAAAGGACACTCACCGGTCAAATATTGTGACTTGAGACAATAATCACACAACTCCATGGTGCACTCAGCCACAAAATGCCTTTGTCATCTTAGACAATAATCACACTTAGATAGTTTTTCACCTTCCGGCTTATCATTGCCTTTGTCATCCACTTTAACATTAGCATTGGAAGTCCCAGTTTCGGAAGCAGGAGTCTTGACAGCCGTCAATGCCTTGACAACCTCCACCACAACCGCAGATAGAGTGGGCGCCATCTTAGAGAGAGCTGCGCTGCCATCTTCTCTGTCACCTCGTCGCCCTCGGCCGGCGGCGCAGGGGGTCGCAGTGGAAGTGGGCGCCGCCCCCCTCTCCCGCCGCTGTAGCGCTGCTTACCCCAAAACTGGTCATTGGGTTCGGCTACCCCTTCCATGAAATTCCTGGGCGGTCCCTGGAACCCTCGTCCCGGTCCGCCACCATTGTACCAGTCATAACCACGGCCAGCAGAAGAAGAAGATGACCCTCGGTATTCTTCCTCGCCATACACATCGTAGCCATCATCACCCCACTTCCCGTATTGATTATATCGGTATCCATCTCCACCGTACTCTCTGCCATAGCCACTGTATCCATCCCGTCCCGGGCCGACCTCTCGCCCACGTCCGACAGCTTGCGTCTTTGGTGCCTGAGGCGGCTCAACAGGTGCCTCTGATACGTCCATTTTGCATGATGATTTTATATTGATATTTATTGCATTACGAGCTGTTATTACACATTTTGGTACAATACTTATGCCTTTTCTCTCTTATTTTACAAGGTCTACATGAAGAGGGAGAATGCCGACAGCTGGAATTCTAGACTAGAAAAGGAGAAAATCTGAGATACCTATTCTGCGCAACTCCAAAAGTCCTCAAAATCTACGGAGAATTATTTTGGAATATATAAAAAATAATGGGTGAAAGAAATACATCAAGAGGCCCACCAGGGAGCCACAATCCTGCTGGCCGCCCCCCTACCCGCGGCTAGTGAGCTTGTGGCCCACCTGGCAGCCCTCCGGTGCCCATCTTCTACCATATGGTGGGTTTCGTCGAGGAAAAAATCTGAAGAGACCTTTCGGGACGAAGCACCGCCGTCTCGAGGCGGAACTTGGGCAGAACCAATCTAGGGCTCCGGCAGGGCAATCTTGCCGGTGAAACTTCCCTCCGAGAGGGAGAAATTGAAGCCCTCGTCATCACCAACGATCCTCTCGTTGAGAGGGGGTCAATCTCCATCAACATCTTCATTAGCACCATCTCCTCTCCGAACCCTAGTTCATCTCTTGTATCCGATCTTTGTCTCAAAACCTTAGATTGGTACCTGTTGATTACTCCTTGTAGTTGATGCTAGTTGGTTTACTTGGTGAAAGATTATATGTTCAGATCCTTGATCATCATTAATACTCCTCTGATTATGAACATGAACATGTTTTGTGAGTATTTACCTTTGTTCCTGAGGACATGGGATAAGTTTTGTTATAAGTAATCATGTGAATTTGGTATTCGTTCGATATTTTGATGAGATGTATGTTGTCTCCCCTCTAGTGGTGTTATGTGAACGTCGACTACATAACACTTCACCATTGTTTGGTCCTAGAGGAAGGCATTGGGAAGTAATAAGTACATGATGGTTTGCTAGAGTGACAGAAGCTTAAACCCTAGTTTATGTGTTGCTTCATAAGGGGCTAATTTGGATCCACACGTTTGATGCTATGGTTAGATTTATCTTAATTCTTCTTTCGTAGTTGCGGATGCTTGTGGGAGGGGTTAATCATAAGTGGGAGGCTTGTCCAAGTAAGGACATCACCCAAGCACCGGTCCACCCACATATCAAATTATCAAAGTAGCGAACACTAATCAAATGAGCATGATGAAAACTAACTTGACATAAATTCCCATGTGTCCTCGGGAGCGCTTTGCTTTATATAAGAGTTTGTCTAGGCTTGTTCTTTGTTATAAAAAGGATTGGGCCACCTTGCTGCACCTTTGTTACAATTGTTACTTGCTACCCTTTACGGATTATCTTATCACAAAACTATCTATTACCGATAATTTCAGTGCTTGCAAAGAATACCATACTGAGAACCACTTGTCATTTCCTTCTGCTCCTCGTTGGGTTCGACACTCTTACTTATGAAAGGACTACAATAGATCCCTATACTTGTGGGTCATCAAGACTCTTTTCTGGCACCGTTGCCGGGGAGTGAAGCGCCTTTGGTGAGTGGAACTTGGTAAGGAAAAAAATTATATAGTGTGCTGAAATTTACTTTCATTTGTTACTATGGAAAGTAATACTTTGAGGGGCTTGTTCGGGGTATCTTCACCTCGACCGGAAACACAAAGAGTTGTCCCTCAACCTACTGAACCTATTGAAAATATTTATTATAAAATTCCTTCGGGTATGATAGAGAAACTGCTAGCTAATCCTTATGCAGGAGATGGAACACTAAATCCTGATTTGCATCTAATCTATGTGGATGAAGTTTGTGGATTATTTAAGCTTGCAGGTCTGCCCGAGGATCATGTCAAGAAGAAGGTCTTTCCTTTATCTTTGAAGGAGAAGGCATTGACATGGTATAGGCTATGTGATGATATTGGATCATGGAGCTACAACCGGTTGAAAATGGAATTTCATCAGAAGTTCTATCCTATGCATCTAGTTCATCGTCATTGGAATTATATTTATAATTTCTGGCCTCGTGAAGGAGAAAGAATCGCCCAACTTGGGGGAGTCTTAAGTCAATGTTATATTCATGCCCCAATCATGAGCACTCGAGGGAAACTATTATTCAGAATTTTATGCTCGGCTTTCTCGTAATGATCAATACATGCTCCATACTTCTTGTGTTGGTTCTTTTATGAAGAAAGATATTGAATTCAAATGGAGTTTATTGGAAAGAATTAAACGCAACTCTGAAGATTGGGAACTCGACAAAGGTAGGGAGTCAGGTATAGATCTTAAGTTTGATTGTGTTAAATCCTTCGTGGACACCGATGCTTTTCGTGAATTTAGCACTAAATATGGACTTGACTCTGAGATAGTAGCGTCTTTCTATGAATCTTTTGCTACTCTTGTTGATCTCCCTAAGGAGAAGTGGTTTAAATATCATCCTCCCATTGAAGTGAAAGTAGTGGAACCTATTAAAGTTGAAGAGAAAATTATTATTTACAATGTTGATCCTGTTATCCCTACTGCTTACATTGAGATACCACCTTTCCTTGTTAGGATAAAGGAACATGCTAAAGCTTCAACTGTGGTTCGTAAGAGTTGTATTAGAACACCTACACCCCCTAAGCAAATTAAAGTTGAACCTAGTACTGCTATGGTTAAAGATCTCTTGGTTGATAATATTGATGGGCATGTTATTCATTTCTGTGATGAAGCTGCTAGAATTGCTAGACCTCATACTAAGCATAAACATAGACCAGTTGTTGGCATGCCTGTTGTTTCTATTAAAATGGGAGATCATTGTTATCATGGCTTATGTGATATGGGTGCTAGTGTAAGTGCAATTCCCCATTCCTTATACAAAGAAATCATGCATGATATTGCACCAGTTGAACTAGAGGCTATTGATGTTACTATTAAGCTTGCTAATAGAGACACTATTGCACCAATGGGGATTGTTAGAGATGTTGAAGTCTTGTGTGGGAAAGTAAAGTATCCTACTGATTTTCTTGTTCTTGGTTCCCCACAAGATAATTTTTGTCCCATTATATTTGGCAGACCCTTCTTGAATACTGTTAATGCTAAGATTGATTGTGAAAAATAATAGTTACTGTGAGCTTTGGGTATGTGTCTCATGAGTTTGATTTCTCTAAATTTCGTAGACAACCCCATGACAAGGAATTGCCTAGTAAAGATGAAATTATTGGTCTTGCTTCTATTGCTATGCCTCCTACTGATCCCTTAGAACAATATTTGCTAGATCATGAAAATGATAAGCATATGAATGAGAGGAATGAAATAGATGAAATTTTCTTTGAGCAGCAACCTATTTTGAAACACAACTTACATGTTGAAATACTTGGGGATCCTCCTCCACCCAAGGGTGATCCCGTGTTTGAGCTCAAGCAATTACCCGATACGTTGAAATATGCTTATCTTGATGAAAAGGAAATATATCATGTTATTATTAGTGCTAACCTTTCAGAGCATGAAGAAAAGAGATTATTGAAAACTCTGAGGAAGCACCATGATGCTATTGGTTATACTCTTGATGATCTTAAGGGCATTAGTTCCAGTCTATGTTAGCATAAAATTAATATGGAGCCTGATGCCAAACCAGTTATTGATCACCAACGATGATTGAACCCTAAGATGAAAGAAGTGGTGAGAAAACAAGTATTAAAGCTTCTAGAGGTAGGTATAATTTATCATGTTGCTGATAGTAGATGGGTTAGTCTCGTCCATTGTGTTCCTAAGAAGGGAGGTATTACCGTTGTTCCTAATGATAAAAATGAATTGATCCCGCACAAAATTGTTACAGGTTATAGAATGGTAATTGATTTTAGGAAATTAAATAAAGCTACCATGAAATATCATTACCCTTTACCTTTTACTAGAAATATTATCCAAACATACTCATTTTTGCTTTCTAGATGGTTACTCTGGTTTCTCTCAAATACCTATATCAAGCCAGGATCAAGAAAAAACCACTTTTACTTGCCCTTTCGGTACCTTTGCTTATAGACGTATGCCTTTTGGTTTATGCAATGCACCTTCTACCTTTCAAAGATGTATGATGGCTATATTCTCTGACTTTTGTGAAAAGATTCTTGAGGTTTTCATGGATGATTTTCCCGTTTACGGAACTTCATTTGATGATTGTTTGAGCAACCTTGATCGAGTTTTGCAGAGAAGTGAAGAAACTAATCTTGTCTTGAATTGGGAAAAGTGCCACTTTATGGTTAATGAAGGTATTGTCTTGCGGCACAAGATCTCCAAAACAGGTATTGAAGTTGATAAAGCTAAAGTTGATGCTATTAAAAAATGTCGTGTCCTACGGATATCAAAGGTATAAGAAGTTTCCTTGGTCATGATGGTTTCTATAGGAGGTTTATCAAATATTTCTCTAAGATTTCTAGGCCTCTCACAAACCTTGTGCAAAAAAGATGTTCCGTTTGTTTTTGATGATGATTTCGTAGAAGCATTTGAAATTCTTAAGAATGCCTTGATTACCGCACCTGTTGTTCAACCACCCGACTAGAACCTACCTTTTGAAATTATGTGTGATGCTACTGATTATGCTGTTGGTGCTGTTCTAGGACAAAGGGTCAATAAGAAATTAAATTTTATCCATTATGCTAGTAAAACTCTAGACAGTGCTCAAAGAAACTATGCTACTACTGAAAAGGAATTTCTAGCAGTTGTGTTTGCCTATGATAAGTTTAGACCTTATATTATTGATTCCAAAGTAATTGTTCAGACCGATCATGTTGCTATTAAATAACTTATGGAGAAGAAAGATGCTAAACCTAGACTTATTAGGTGGGTCCTTCTGCTGCAAGAATTTGATTTGCATATCATTGATAGAAAGGGTGTTGATAACCCTGTGGCACACAACCTGTCTAGGTTAGCAAATGTTCTTGATGACCCACTACCTATTGATGATAGCTTTCCTAATGAACAATTAGCTGTCGTGAATACTTCATGTAATGCTCCTTGGTATGCTGATTACGCCAATTACATTGTTGCTAAATTTATACCTCCTAGTTTCACATACCAACAAAAGAAAAAGTTCTTCTATGATTTAAGGCATTACTTTTGGGATGACCCACATCTTTCTAAAGAAGGAGTAGATGGTATTATTAGACGTTGTGTACCTAAGCATGAACAGGAACAGGAACAGATCTTACGCAAGTGTCACTCCGAAGCCTACGGAGGACATCACGCTAGAGATAGAACTACACACGAGGTACTACAATCTGGGTTTTCTTGGCCTACTCTCTTCAAGGATGCTCGTAAGTTTGTCTTATCCTGTGATGAATGTCAAAGAATTGGTAATATTAGTTGACGTCAGGAAATTCCTATGAATTACTCTCTTGTTATTGAACCATTTGATGTTTGGGGCTTTGATTATATGGGGCCTTTTCCACAATCTAAAGGGTATACTCATATTCTAGTTGTTGTTGATTATGTCACTAAGTGGGTAGAAGCTATTCCAACTAGTAGCGTTGATCATAACACTTCTATTAAAATGCTTAAAGAAGTTATTTTTCCTACATTTGGAGTCCCTAGATATTTGATGGCTGATGGTGGTTCACATTTTATTCATGGCGCTTTCCGTAAATTGCTCGCTAAATGTGATGTTAATCATAGAGTTGCATCTCCTTATCATCCTCAGTCTAGTGGTCAAGTAGAATTGAGAAATAGAGAGATTAAATTGATTTTGCAAAAGATTGTTAATAGATCTAGGAAGAATTAGTCTAAGAAACTCGACGATGCATTGTGGGCTTATAGAACTACTTTACAAATCCTATGGGTATGTCTCCGTATAAGATGGTTTATGGTAAAGCATGTCACTTACCTCTAGAGCTAGAACACAAGGCTTATTGGTCAATCAAAGAGCTCAATTATGATTTCAAACTTGCTAGTGATAAGAGGTTATTTGACATTAGCTCACTTGATGAATGGAGAACCCAAGACTATGAGAATGCTAAGTTGTTTAAAAAAAGGTTAAGAGATGGCATGATAGAAGGACACAAAAGCATGAATTTAATGTAGGTGATCATGTCTTGCTATACAATTCTCGTTTAAGATTTTTTGCGGGAAACTTCTCTCTAAATGGGAAGGTCCTTACGTCATCGAAGAGGTATACCGTTCCGATGCCATCAAGATTAACAACGCCGAAGGCACAAACCCGAAGGTGGTGAATGGTCAAAGAATCAAACATTATATCCCAGGTACTCCCATAAATGTTGAAACCAATATCATCAATACCATAACTCCAGAGGAGTACATTAGGGAGACTTACCAAAATGTTTAAGACTCCAAAAAGGAATAGGTACGTGGTACGGTAAGTAAAAAGACTCCAACTTTTTCTATGGCAATTTTCATCTGTTTTGGAATATTTAAAAAATTAGGAATATTTAAAGTAGTCCTAATAGTGCACGAGGAGGCGACAAGCCTGCTTAGCGCGGCCGCGCCCCTAGGGCTTGTGGCCACCTCGTGCACCACCCGGACTCCGTTTTCTTGTGGCATACTCCTTCGGGTCGGTAAAAATACATTATATAATCTCCCGAAGGTTTTGACTCTCGTATCATGACAATACCTCCCATTTTCTCTGTTGAGTTGTTTCTGCAGCAGATTTAGAGCAATATGTCATCCCAAGATTCTGATGGGGAGAGCTTCATATCGCATTATCTTGCCAACCCCAAGATCTATGGAGACTTGGACCCTTATGGATTATTCTTAGGAGGAACAAGAAGGCAAGTACAAGGAAGAAAGCTCGGATGAAGAAGAGTCCTCCCTACTTCAGCCAGGAGATATGCACGTGGAGTTCAGGAAATCAAGCCTCCAAAACACAAGGCAAAAACCCAAGGTTCTATTTATCCCTTCTTGTTTCCTGGAGGAGAGCAAGGAAGAATTATGTTAAAGGATATTGAAGCTCGAGCAGGAAGTGGACGACTTGAGGGAACATAATTTTATGCTTAGGAGGAAACTAGAAAGGCTTCCAACCCCATCAACAACTCCCACATCATCACCTCCGAAGCCAGACAACTAAACACATGGGTATGGGCACTCCCCTTGGCTTGTGCCAAGCTTGGGGGAGGTGCCCCGATATCGTATCACCATCACATCTTTCGTTTTTATTTTTATTTTTATTTTATTTTCATCATCTTTTCTTAGTTCAATCCTTTTGGTTATATCTTGATCTAGTAGAATAAAGTTTTCGTGTGATCTAGTTTTGAGTCTTTGCTTTATGATTCCCTATGTAAGCAAGTTCGTGAGTTATATAATGAAAAGTGCTTTTGAGTTGAGGGCCTTGCTGGGTATGATTTTAATCTTGAGAAAGATGAAGTAGAAAGAAGTGTATAATAAAAGCAAAGAGTACATACGAAAATCTTATGGGGACTATTAAATGGAAGTGATAAAGAAAGAGAGGTTCACATATAAATATATTATCTTGGACATCTTTTATGATTGTGAGCACTCATTAAAATATTATATGTTAAGAAGTTGATGTTGGACAAGGAAGACAACATAATGGTTTATGTTTGCTTATTTCCGAATAGAAGTTATATTGTTTTAGATCCCTCAACATGTGTCGCTTGCTTCCACCTCATATCTTTCACGCCCAAAATGCGATCCTATCCTTACTTTGGCACGAGGGCCTCGACAGGGATAGAAGCGCATATCGTCGTGTTACAAGAATGGATATCATTACAATTACATGTAAAGAAGAGATGAGTATATGGAATTGGCGTACACTCGCCACAAGCTACATCAATATCACATCAATACATCAACATAATCAAACATCATACAGAAGAGCAGGGTCCGACTACGGACCAAAACAAATGACAAAATGACATCCATCCTTGCTATCCCAGGCTGCCACCTGGAACCCATCCTAGATCGATGATGAAGAAGAAGAATAACTCCAAATCAAATCAAGCATCGCTCTCACGTGAAAGCACCGCATTACCTATACCTGCAACTATTGTTGTAGTAATCTGTGAGCCACAGGGACTCGGCAATCTCATTTCCAAGGGTATCAAGACTATTAAAGCTTAATGGGTGAGGTAAGGTTAAGTGGTGAGGCTGCAGCAAGTGACTAAGCATTCATTTGAGTGGCTAACTTATGAATACATAAAGTAAAGTATGATGATCTACGCATAACAGACGTGAACTAGTAATGATCACTAACTGATCCTGAACACCTACTTACGTCAAACATAACCCTACCGTGTTCTGTCTTGGATAAGGACTCACGAGAAGAGACAGTCACGGTTACGCACACAGTTGGTATGTTTTATTAGAGTTTACTTCAAGTTTGGTATGACTGGGTGTTAAACAAAGTATCCAAGTTTGCCACATAACCGCGGGCATGGCTTTCCGAAAGATTTAACCCTGCAGGGGTGCTCCAACTCATCCATCATAAATTAACCACACGCAGCGGGAATAACCTCGACCACGGATCTCGTGATTTTCCTAGGCAATTCCATAGGAAATCCGCCACCTCGAGATAGCCCGAAGTATTTTCGGAATTCCTCACTCTAGACGTTCGAGAAAGGTAAAACAAATTCAACAAGGACGCCCGACATGCCGAAAATCCTGATAGGAGCCGCGTATCTCCTTCTCAGGGCATGGCAGATGAGATACGCGTATAGTGGCCTGATAGAAATCTCCCGAGTTGCCCCGGGTTGGCCCCGCACAGTGCTCTATTTTGGACCAACACTAATGAGGAGCACTGGCTCGGGGTTGATTAATTATCCACGGGTGCCGACGGGTCCCTATGCAATTTTTTAGTTATTAGGCAAATGTAGTACCAATGTTGGGCCTTGCCAGATGAGTTTAATTCCAAAACGAAAATCAAGGGGGTCCTCATAACAACCACGAGCATGTTAGGAGGGCTCAATTATGGAACATAACGCCGGTTCACAAGTAACTAGGGCGGCAAGAGTGGAACAAAACACCGAGCAAAAGGCCAAGCCTTCCACCCTTTACCAAGTGTATATGTGCATTAAATTAAATAGCAATCATATTGTGATAAAAAAGAATGTCCACGTTGACACATGGAAGCAATTGCACCTGCAACTAGAAACGCTATAAGAAGGGTTGAGCAAGCGGTAACATAGCCAAACAAAGGTTTGCTGGGAAGGTGGAGGGGTTAGAGGCTTTTCATGGCAATGTTGGGAGGCTGGACAAACAAGTGGTAGGTAGCATGACATAGTGATAGAAAAACGAAACATCTAGCATGGCAATGATAGTAGTGGTATCTAGGGAAATGTGTCATCTTGCCTGAGATCCCGCTCGGAAGAAGAACGAGTCCATGAAGAAGACGAGCCAACGTAGTCGAACGAACCCTCACACTCCGAACGCTTTCAGAACTCTATCGAGAAGAAGCAATTTGGAAAAAACAAACAACACAAGATACACCACAACATATGCATAACATGATGTGCAAACAAATATGATGCCTGTCCGGTTTAATATGCAAGGCAAGGTATGGCAAGAACAACAACCAACTACTACATGTTAAGTGAAGTTCAATATGCAGCGAGTTGCATATTGAAGAAACTCCACATTCAGTTATTTAGTTCACTCTCGTTTATCCACTCATGAATATTAAATGTTGTTAAACATGGCAAGAGGTGAAGCAATAACATCTATATCATCTAGGCATTTTAAATGAGGCCAGAAGCAATATATATCATTTGCGAAACAACCTCATATCCATATTATGGTTTTGGTCCAGATCTGTCCTAAGCATGTTTTATAGTTGTTAAACAGCAATATAAAGTGTGCCATGATATTCTACACATTCTTCTAGTCAAGTTACATATGTGGAACATTTTTATCGGAGCTACGGTTTAGTAGTTACGAAATAAATCATTTCATTTTCACATGGGAATTATGCAAATCAATGCAAACAGCAAGGTTAAAAAGTTTATCACATGTGAAAGTTGGATATTGTGAATCTACACGAAATTCTAGTCACTTTACATATATAAATTATTTTCATCCGATGCACGTTTAAAAAGTTATTGTATGCATGATGTTTAGGGGTTTTTCTGCAAAAGACTAATTCACAGGTTAATTAACAAATTCGTTAGCAGGGAAAAAATGGTAACGGGCCCAATCTGTAGCTACTTGGCCTAATAGAGGCGAGCGCAAAATAGAATATGGCGCCTTAGGCGCTGGAAAGGTGAGCAGGGGGGCTCACCTAGTGCCCGTGGGCCGGTCGGGCTGGCTGTGGCTGGGCCTGGCGGGGGCTGCACTGGGCCGCAGCGCCGTTGTGGGAGGCCGGCCCACGTGCACGCACGAGCGGGCGAGCGCCAGCCTCGTCTCCCCGATCTCGATCCCCTCGAGCACGAGGCTGGTGGCGGCGACAACAGGGAAGGTCATGGCCATAGCGGGGCTCGCCGGATCCAAGGGCGCAGGCCACGGAGAGCCGCGGAACGTGCGGATCTGGGGCGGGTCTGCCCGGATCCGTCCGTTCCAGGTGGTGGCGTGACGAACGGCGACGAGGCTTCGGTGGGGCGCGGCCATGACGGATACTTGGTGAGGCTCTCGCAGGGCGAGGCATGGCACAGCACGGAGAGGGCTACGACGGCGGCTCAAAGCACCAGCGATCCGGGGCGCGGCAGTAGCGGCCTCTGGCGGGGTCCCGGAGGCGGGCAGCGGCTGACGGGCGGCACGACGCCATGGGAGGAGCTCCCATTGTGGCTTGCAGGCGGCGGCCGTAGTTCGGGCCTGGCAGGCCTCAGATGGGCTCGGGCGGGCCCAGCGGGGGAGGCTGCTGGCGGCCAGACCTGGCCAAACAGGCCGGCCCGGCATGGCACGGCTCGGCCCGCCGTAAAACGTGCCTGGCACGACACGGCCCGCCTTGGCACGATTAGTATATGGGCCGTGTCGTGTCGACCCGCGTGTACAGCCTTGTGGCCCAAGCACGACCCGTTTGCTAATCGGGCCGGCCCGTCGGCACGCCAGGCCCGCTAATATGCCTACTTTTTGACGTGTTGGGCGTTTTTAGTCTATTTTTATTTATTGGGCCGTATAAAAAAATAAAAAAATAAAAAAAAGATAATCGGGCCGTGCCATGCCGGCCTGCGTGCTGGTGGTGGCGGCCCAGGCACGGCCCAAGCGGGCCGCGGGCCTGGCACGACCTGTTGAGCTCGTGCCGGGCTGGGCCGCGTGCCGTGCCGGCGCGGCGTGTCGCTGGGCCGGCCCGTTCAGCCCGGCCCGTTTGGCCAGGTTTGCTGGCGGCTACAGGATCCCTAGGCGGCTAGGGTTTTCTAATTTGGACAGCTACGGGTATACCTGGCCAAACCTCGGGCTGGGCCGGGCCTCGGGCCGACTCTAAAAAAGCCCGTCGTTAGAAACCTAGGCCCGAGTCCGGTCCGGCCCGGCCGTCAGGCCTAATATTTGGGCCCAGGCCCCGCCCGAGCCCGAAGAAAGCCCAGCCCGGCCTGGCGTAGGCATAAATCTATATTTTGACGGGCCCGGGCCTGGCCTGGTCACCGGGTTCAAAATTTAGGTCCGAGCCCGGCCCGTGGACAAGGTCGGGCCGGGCAGACCGGGCCGGGCTGCCCATGTCCAGGTCTAGCTAGGGGTCTATAAATAGCACTTTGGGAGATAGGGGAGGGGGTTTCGCACCGTTTTCGGACCCTCCGATAGCGAGGTAGACTAGGTGGGTTGGTGTTGGGCTATATAGAGGGGGTGGGCCAAGAAGAGAGGGAGGAGTTTGCGGCCCGGCAATGAAGTTTTAAAACACCGTAAATGTCCGATAATAAACCGATGACCGCACTGCTACGGTTAACCGTTCGGGTATCAAACGAACTCGAAACACAACGAAAATTGACAAGCGGTCTACCTACACTATAATCCGGGATTATTTTTAGTGCGCCTTTTAAAAACGGTTTTTTTAAACGATGCCGCGGCGCGTGCGTGTGTGGTTGGTCTCAAAACGGGCAACGGCAGGAACGAAGAAAACCAGCAACTACGAACAGATGCAGTTTTCAAAAATGAGTGCTAATGCTATGCAGATGATGCGAATGATGCTATGATGAATGCGACAACCAAACAAACACGGACGAGAATGGAAAAGAGGGAATTTTCTGGAGCGTCGGTCCCGGGCTGTTACAACTCTCCTCCACTACACGAGGATCTCTTCCCGAGATCTAGAATGAGAAGGAAAAGAGAAAGAGCAAGAGGTAAAACTTAGTTGCTTCTTTGAAAAACGAGTGAAACCCATGAAACATGAAGGTTGGAAAGAGATGAAGAACGGCATGAGGAACAAGCAAGAATTCACAATAAATTTTGGCAACACTTCGATAGGATAGAGGGGCAAAATTTGATATGATGGAAAGAAATTGAAGAGAGACACCAAACTTCGGTTGGATTAGGATCAAAACTTCATAAGATGGAAGGATCATGAGATTTTACAGCACTCCGGTAAAATGAATAAGCAAAGAAAGAATATGATCTTGATAAAACAAGACGATGGTTGAAAGAGAACAACATGACAACGCCTCCTGAAGAAAATAATAGAAACTAGATCATTGGGAGGAAAAGAACGGAGAAGAAAAATAACAACTTCTACCACCATTGAACTTGACAAGCATAGGTTGAATCGAGTTGATGGAGAATCCACAATGAAAATAATAGCTTGTTATGGGCTTGTGGAAAACATCTCAAAATCATGAGGTGACAACCTGCCACAACAGAAACAATTGATTGCTTGGGAGCAACAAGATATGCAAAACTTCTTTCATGAAGAGGTGAAGGAGACACTTGGATCATTTATGACACCATGATGGCAACAATCCTAGGAAATGCTTTAGGTGAAATCCAACCCAAGATAACTCCGAAAAAACAAGATGGGTTTACTTATCTCATTCTTGACAATTTTCCTTCGAGACTCCTTATAACCAAGAATTTAATAACACCATCTCAAAAGACCATGGAGAAGGAATTGAACTTAGAAATGCAAGATAAAGAGCACTTGAGCACCTCCAACAAGAATCTTGATGAATACCTCGAGAAATAATTAACTCCTTGATGAACCACCATGAGGAAGGTCCGGAAATGAGAGGATGACAGAAAAGAATTGAAGGTTGAAAAAGAACAAGATTGGGGCATTCCAATGATTTAGATGATGCTTCGGGACAAGATACTTGAGCAAAACTAGGAACTTCGGAAAAGGAAAGATGAGAACACTTGAAACCTAGAATTGATATCATGAACAACTCCCGAAGAAGGATTGAGATCACCTTGACCAACAAGAATAAGAATTATGTTATGCTTATCCTTCATCGAGTTAAATTAATGACAAGCAACGAATTTCACACACCACTTATTTTTCTTGCAAGGAATTGAAGATAGAGAGATAGATCACAAACTTGAAGAAGTCTTCAATGAGAACACCGGTAAGAATTAGAAACTAAAGAGGATGATAGAAATAAATGATGTAACATGAGAACAAAGAGAGCATGATCCACCTAATAGAAAACTTGAACGGAGCACCGGAATAATTGAGATACGAACGAAGGGACAACAATTGAGAAAAATTTGAGAACGAAAGTTGAAAGCTGAGAACGAAGAAATTTTCTAAAATGATGGCCTTCGGGAGGATCGAGAAATGAAAACGACTCTGAATGCACCGGATAGATATGGGAGGAATAACTCATGATCAAAACAATTTGAGATGATAGCAACAACCGGAAACCATGAATCTTTGGAAGAACGAACAACGATTTAAGAGAAACTCTCCTTCAGTCTTCAATGCTGAGAATAATGACGAGAAGCAACACCATGAATTACTGAGATACTCCAGAAGAATGAATAAGGAAAGGTTGAGCCAATGATGAAAATGATTTAGAAGCGATCTCCGAGAAGGCATATGACTGATGAAATCATTCTTACGTCATATTTTAAAAAGAACATGAGGACATCTTCGGAAAGAATAGAAGAGCCAGGTAAGATCCTGGGGACAACCTGTGGGTTATGGGCCCACTCAAATAGATCATTGTTGAAACAATTGCTTAGGAAGATGGATAGCACCGGTAGAAATTAAAACTTGATGAGGTGAGACCCTCGAAATAATTTGGAAGGATTGAAAGAAAACATGAATCTTCTGAGATATCTTCAGCACTCCAAAAGAATAGAGATATGAATAAGCAAGAGAGGCTTCGATAAGAATTCCAACATGGGAGAGCAATTAGAGAATGAAAATGATATGATGAACACCAAGAACTTGAATTGAATGCACTGGGAAGGAAAACAAGAATAAAGAACAATGAACTTGAAGCACTTGAGGATCTTTGTAAAGAATCACCGGAGAAGAATAACAACGAGAACAAGGAATAAGAGGATAGATCTTGAAATTGAAACTCCTAAGAATATCCACAAGGAATCATTGGAAACAAAACAGAAGAAAAGATAACGGAAGCATTACATGAATAGAAAAGACACTTGGATGAGACTTAATTGATGAAGAAAAAGTGCAGGAGGGTGGGGAAAACAAAGAAACTTGGGCTAGATGATACAAACTCCAGAGAAGAATACGGGGATTGATCTTGCAAATATTGGAGATGATAGAATTATCTTGAAGAGAAGCACACCGGATAAAACAAATTGATATGACAACTTGATTGGCAAAAGAATTAGCAATCCCATAGAAATATGAGAACACTACTTCGAAAAGATATGAGATCACCACTTGACATCGCAACAACTCGAATTACCATATACAAAAAGAACAAAGGATGAGGCTTACGAAACAAGCCAGAACAAATACATGATAGAGATTTCGTCCGATATTTTCGTGGTAAGGTTCGCACGGGCTCGATTGTACATTGGATTGTCATATTGAAATGACGCTCGAATATGCTCCCTAGGCGTAGTGAACTACAAGGCTTGACGAAGCATAAATCGAGACTGTCATCTATAAGAAAGATCGTGAACAAATGAATCCACTAGATGTCGAACCCCAACCTCACATCATGATGTGTTGGAAGATAGCCTAGGTAACTACTTGACTTCCCACCTAAGAACTTCCGAAAACTTTCTTGGTTATGCAATCCGATGTTGGGGATACAAGGAGGAAATATCTCACACAACTAACAAACCTACACCCCAACTGTATCCATCCTTCAACACATAACCAGAGGCTTTCGCAAGTCCATCTAACTCAGATCCTCGAAAGCACAACGATACTAACCATGGTGGTACCCCGGATGCCTCCCCTGTACTAGGTGACTCCGTTCTTATCTCACCACGACAAGTATTGAAGCAATTCCGAACACCCTCCGTCCTGAGATACTAAGAAAGCTGAATGATAACAATGTGCCAAGAATTCCCTGGAGCTGAACTCCGTGGAAGAAATCAAGTCGGACAGGAGGCGCCAAGACAAAACTCCGTCACATCGGTATCATATAGTTTCCAAAATACCCGCGTGATCCTAGAAAAATTTGAGCGCGAAGAGGAGTAAAATGAAAATTCCTAAGTCGTAATTCCTCACCAGAGCATAGAAGAGGAGTAAAAAGAACCCTAGTCTCCGATATAACTAGACTCAAAATAGTTTTTCACTAGACTCGACTCGGCCAAGTTCAATCAATCAAAGGGGCTCCAAGGTCGGTACAGACTCTGATACCAACTTGTCATGCCCAAGATGTGATCCTATCCTTATTTTGGCACGAGGTCCTCGACAGGGATAGAAGCGCATCTCGTCGTGTTGCAAGAATGGATATCATTACAAGTACATGTAAAGAAGAGATGAGTATATGGAATTGGCTTACACTCGCCACAGGCTACATCAATATCACATCAATACATCAACATAATCAAACATCATACAGAAGAGCAGGATCCGACTACGGACGAAAACAAGCGACAAAATGACATCCATCCTTGCTATCATAGGCTGCCACCTGGAACCCATCCTAGATCGATGAAGAAGAAGAAGAAGAACTCCAAATCAAATCAAGCATCGCTCTCACGTGAAAGCACCGCATTACATGTACCTGCAACTGTTGTTGTCGTAACCTGTGAGCCATAGTGACTCAGCAATCTCATTTCCAAGGGTATCAAGACTATTAAAGCTTAATGGGTGAGGTATGGTTAACTGGTGAGGCTGCAGCAAGCGTCTAAGCATTCATTTGAGTAGCTAACTTATGAATACATAAAGTAAAGTATGGTGGTCTAAGCATAACGGACATGAACTAGTAATGATCACTAACTGATCCTGAACACCTACTTACGTCAAACATAACCCCATCGTGTTCTGTCTCGGATAAGGACTCACGAGAAGAGACAGTCACGGTTACGCACACAGTTGGTATGTTTTATTAGAGTTTACTTCAAGTTTGCTATGACCGGGTGTTAAACAAAGTATCCAAGTTTGCCACATAACCGCGGGCACGACTTTCCGAAAGATTTAACCCTGCAGGGGTGCTCCAACTTATCCATCATAAATTAACCACACGCGGCGAGAATAACCTTGATCACGGATCTCGTGATCTTCCTAGGCAATTCCATAGGAAATCCGCCACCTCGACATAGCCCGAAGTATTTTCGGAATTCCTCACTCAAGACGTTCGAGAAAGGTAAAACAAATTCAGCAAGGCCGCCCGACGTGCCGACAATCCCGATAGGAGCCGCGTATCTCGTTCTTAAGGCACGGCAGATGAGCTACGCATACAATGGCCTGATAGAAATCTTCCGAGTTGCCCCTGGTTGGCCCCGCACAGTGTTTTATTTTGGACCAACACTCATGAGGAGCACTGGCCCGGGGGTTGATTAATTATCCGCGGGTGCCGACGGGTCCCTATGTAATTTATTAGTTATTAGGCAAATGTAGTACCAATGTTGGGCCTTGGCAGATAAGTTTTATCCCAAAACGAAAATCAAGGAGGTCCCCATAACAACCGCGAGCATGTTAGGAGCACTTAATTATGGAACATAACATCGGTTCACAAGTAACTAGGGCGGCTAGAGTGGAACAAAACACCGAGCAAAAGTCCAAGCCTTCTACCCTTTACCAAGTGTATATGTGCATTAAATTAAATAGCAATCATATTGTGATAAGAAAAGAATGTCCATATTGACACATAGAAGCAATTGCACCTGCAGCTAGAAACGCTATAAGAAGGGTTGAGCAAGCAGTAACATAGCCAAACAAAGGTTTGCTGGGAAGGTGGAGGGGTTAGAGACTTTTCATGACAATGTTGGGAGACTTGACAAACAAGTGATAGGTAGCATGACATAGCGATAGAAAAATGAGACATCTAGCATGGCAATGATAGTAGTGAAATCTAAGGAAATGTGTCATCTTGCCTGAGACCCCGCTCGGAAGAAGAACGAGTCCATGAAGAAGACAAGCCAACATAGTCGAACGAATCCTCACACTCCGAACGCTTTCAGAACTCTATCAACAAGAACAATCCGGAAAAAACAATCAACACAAGATAAACCACAACATATGCATGACATGATGTGCAAACAAATATGATGCATGTTCGGTTTAATATGCAAGGCAAGGCATGACAAGAACAACAACCAACTACTACACCTTAAGTGAAGTTCAATATGCAGCGAGTTGCATATTGACGAAACTTCACATTCAATTATTTAGTTCACTCCCGTTTAGGTACTCATCAATATTAAATGTTGTTAAACATGGCAAGAGATGAAGCAATAACATATATATCATCTAGGCATTTTAAACGAGGCCGGAAGCAATATATATCATTTCTGAAACAACCTCATATGCATATTGTGGTTTTGGTCCAGATCTGTCCTAAGCATGTTTTATCGTTTTTAAACAGCAATATAAAGTGTGCCATGATATTCTACACATTTTTCTAGTCAAGTTACATATGTGAAACATTTTTATCGGAGCTACGGTTTAGTAGTTATGAAATAAATCATTTGACATGACAATTATGCAAATCAATGCAAACAGCAAGGTTAAACATTTTTATCACATGTGAAAGTTGGATATTGTGAATCTATACAAAATTGTAGTCACTTTATATATATAAATTATTTTCATTCGATGCACGGTTAAAAAGTTATCATATGCATGATGTTTAGGAATTTTTCTACAAAACAGTAATTCGCTGGTTAATTAACAAATTCGTTAGCAAGGACAAAAAAGGTAACGGGCCGAATCTGTAGCTACTGAGACCAACAGAGGCGAGCGCAAAATAGAATATGGCGCCCTAGGCGCTGGATAGGCGAGGGGGGGGGGGGCTCACCTAGTGCCCGTGGGCCGGTCGGGCTAGCTGTGGCTGGGCCTGGCGGGGGCTGCACTGGGCCGCAGCGTCGTTGTGGGAGGCCGGCCCACGTGCACGCACGAGCGGGCGAGCGCCGGCCTCGTCTCCCCGATCTCGATCCCCTCGAGCAGGAGGCTGGTGGCGGCGACAACAGGGGAGGTCATGGCCACGGCAGGGCTCGCCGGATCCAAGGGCGCAGGCCACGAAGAGCCGCGGGACGTGCGGATCTGGGGCGGGGCTGCCCGGATCCGTCCGTTCCCGATGGTGGCGTGATGAACGGCGACGAGGCTTCGGTGGGCGCGGCCATTGCGGATAATTGGAGCAGCTCTGGCAGGGCGAGGCATGGCACAACACGGAGAGGGCTACGGCGGCGGCTCAGGGCACCAGCGATTCGGGGCGCGGCAGCGGCGGCCTCTAGCGGGCAACGGCTGACGGGCGGTGTGGCGCCATGGGAGGAGCTGTCAGGTCTGCTACTTCTGAAGAGAGTGTCACTTTCCTTCAGTTAACGTACGACAAGGATTCAAGCTCGCGTGGCTCGCCTTACTTACTGAACCGTTTCTTCTTTACTGTTTCTTTTACCGTTGTCGTACTGTAACTTCCCTCCCATGTCAGCTGAGCTATAAAGCTAGCTACCACCACTGTAATCGGCATCGAATCATTCTAAGACTTATCTCTACAATACAATCATACAGCTGATATTAATACAAACCCTACTCGGGTTGTTTTCCCCTTTTGCTTCCTGTGAGATCCGCATGATTTAGTTCGAATTCATCCCTCGATCCATGTCGGGGCATGACAATTGGTATCATGAGCGTAGTCTTTCCTCGACGGCGAGATAGATCGGAGCGGTTGTAGTGATTCCCACCCTTCCCTCCCTTTTTTTCCTGGCGGCGGCGTGCTATGAGCATGGTGGCGGCGATTTGGTGGCGTCGGCGGCGGTAGACCCATTCGACGGCAACTCGTTGAGCGCGAATGGTTGTTTGGGCACATTGCCCTCTCAGTAAAATCCCAGGTCAAGTGACGAGTGGTGATGTTTTGAGGGCGGCGATCTCGTTGGCGGCGGTAGGATTTAGTCTTCAGCTTGGGTTCCTGACTCAGTGTCGTGATAAAATTCCTCGCTGAACCACTAAATCAGGATGGGGCGCTCCAAACCAAGCTTGGACGAAGCAAAAGTAGCAGATCTACTCACGATGAAAGGTGAATTTCTGCAGCACAGAGAGGAAACAACAGAATTGAGAGGCGAAGTGGATGATTTGCGCAAGGATGTCCATACCATCAACACTAAGCAGGATGATATGGTCTCAGTGCTTAGTAACGTGCAGCAGGCAGTCTCCTCCCTCAACACGCAGCTAGCAGCCATGGCTGATGTCCTCAAATCTCTGAACACCCAAGACGCATCTACTTCAGCACAACAAGGGCAACCGTTGGTGGGGCAAACTTCGAACCCATCCCAACAGCAAGTGAACAAGGAACCGCCAGTAGCAGGAGAAAGACCTCTGACGGATGAACTCAAGAAACAACTGTTGATTGAACAAGAGAAGACTTGTCAGGCATCCAAACAAATTCTCCCGAATTTTCCACCCATTCAGGTTCCCCGGTCTACAGTTCCTCCAGGTTTTGGCACTATTCCAGTTCAGGAAATCCACTCCAGCAACATTACGCCTACAACACCTTACAGAACTCCTCACACTCCAGGATTTCACAATTTCTAGCCACCAGGGGTACGACCGGGTTGGGAGGATTTTCAAAAGCACTATGAGCAAGAGATGCGCACACAATTCCTCAAGAGCATTACCAAGGGACCACGCATGGATTTTCCTCGATTTGATGGAGATAATCCAGCTGGATGGATTCGGCAATGTGAGAAATACTTCCAAATGGCAGGAGCACCAACTGAATACAAGGTCAACCTTGCACAACTGTATGTTGTGGGCAAAGCTGACATTTGGCTGCATCGTTCTGGTTTACTGAAGAAACAATTGAATTGGTCACAGTTTTGTGAAGAAATTCTACGCAGATTTTCATCAGCTAGTTCTTATGAGCTGATAGAAAGGTTTAACAACCTGAAACAAGGGACATTGTCAGTTTCAGAATACAGTGACCAATATGAAGAACTAATGGCTGAAGTACAATCAGAAAATCCCATTATGGATGAGAACTGGTTCATCAGGTGCTATGTCAATGGCCTTAAACCTCAGATCAAGTTCCAAGTTCGTCCACTCAGGCCCACATCACTAACTGCAGCATATTGGTTAGCTGTTGATTTGGAAAAGGGAGTGTCAGAAAAGAAGCTTTACACTTCCAACTACGGTTCAACAAAAACTTCTCAAGGATTTCAGAAATCCTACTCCACCATACCAGAGAAAACTGTTGAACCAAAACAGGTTGTTATGCACCAAAGAACAAGAGAACCTAGTCAATGCTGGAGGTGTGGGGATGCTTGGTTCCATGGCCACAAATGCAAGTTAGCACCTGTTCTGAATTTGCTCACTGCTGAAGATCCCACTGACACAGCTCAAGCTCAAGAAGAATTGGAAGAAGAGGAGATGTGTGAGCAGCAGGAACCTGAAGAACATTGCATGACTATCTCAGCCCAGGCCATGCAATCTGACAATGCTAACACAATCTCTATATTGGTTATCATTGGAGGGAAACATGGTATTGCTTTGGTGGACTCAGGTAGCAATTCCACTTTTATCAGCCTTCAATTTGCCTTGCAAACTTCATGTACAATACTCAAAGACTCAACTAGGGCAGTCACTATTGCTGGGGGAGGCACACTTTGGTCAGGATCTTTTGTCCCTCCAACTACCTTTACTGCTGGTCAAACCAAATTTCAACAACAATTCAGAGTGTTGGATCTGCCTGGACATGATATTGCGTTAGGCAGTGATTGGATGGCTGCCCATAGCCCTGTAGCATTTCACTACAACCCCAGGCAAATCACTGTTGTGAAGGACAAACAAACACCTGTTACAATCAAGGCATGTGACAATTTATCTGCTACTACACTAATTGATGCTCCTGAAGTTGACAAGCTCATCTCTGCTGGTGCACCTGGTTATGTCTTACATCTGATCAGGTATACAACAGTGAAAATCCCAGACAAACAAGTAATACCACCTGAAGTAGAAGAGGTATTGCAGAAATTTCCTAAAGTGTTCTAGGAACCAAAGGGACTACCTCCCAAAAGAGCTCATGATCACAAGATTCCTCTGAAAGAACAATCAGTGCCCCCAAACACCGGACCCTACAGAGTACCTCATATGCAGAGAAATGAACTAGAGAAACAAGTGGATGCAATGCTCAGGGACAAGATCATTAGAGCTAGTGAAAGTCCTTACTCATCCCTAGCCATCCTAGTCATGAAAAAAGATGGAACCTGGAGATTATGCATAGATTACAGGAAACTGAACTCAACCACTATTAAAAACAAGTTTCCTATACCAATCATAGAGGATTTTCTAGATGAACTTCATGGAGCAACGTACTTCACTAAGCTGGATCTCAGGTCTCGATACCACCAAGTGAGAATGGATGAAAAAGATATTCCCAAAGCAGCTTTTAGAACTTATTTTGGGCACTATGAATTCTTGGTCATGCCTTTTGGACTTGCTAATGCCCCTGGAACATTTCAAGCTCTAATGAATAGCATATTTGGCCCTTATCTCAGGAAATTTGTCCTAGTATTATTTGATGGTATTCTCATCTTTAGCAAATCCTTGGCTGAGCATGTGGCTCACATACAACTGATACTACAACTACTGCAAGAACATCAATTGTTTGCTAAGCTATCCAAATGTGTTTTTGCTATTCAGAAAGTGGAATATTTGGGACATGTGATCACTGGTGAAGGAGTGTCCACAGATCCTTCTAAAGTGACAGCAGTAGCTGATTGGCCAGTCCGTATCACTCCCACCCAACTAAGAGGATTTCTGGGCTTATGTAGCTACTACAGAAGGTTTGTTAAGAATTTTGGGATGATAGCAAGACCACTCCATGATGTACTCAGAAAGGACAATTTCTCCTGGACTGAAGCACAGACCAAAGCTTTTCAGGATTTGAAACAAGCCAGGATCACTGCCCCTGTTTTGGCATTACCCAATTTCTCTGAACCCTTTGTTCTGGAAACAGATGCTTCAGGAGTAGGAATTGGAGCCGTGATGATGCAGCAAGGAAAGCCCTTGGCCTACTATAGTGCTACCCTCTGTCCTAAAAATGTTGCACTTTCAACATATTAAAAGGAAGCTCTTGCCATCATAGCTGCATTAAAAAGGTGGAGACACTATTTCCTGGGAAATGACTTGATCATAAAAACAGATCATCAAAGTCTGCAATTCATGATAGATCAGAAGCTTACAGCTAGAATAGAACACAAACTCATGCTAAAGTTATTGGAGTTCAACTTGCCTTGCAATACAAGAAAGGGAAAGAAAATATTGCTGCTGATGCTCTTTCTAGGAAACACTCCTTGCTGGCAATGTCAATGGTTACACCACAGTGGATAGCTGCTGTTGAAAACTCATACAGCCAGGATCCAACCTGTCAGACACTTTTGGAGAAACTACTGTTATCTCCAAATCACTCAGTAGATCAAAACACCCTGCATTCTGGTATTATCAGGCATAAGGGCAAAATCTATGTGGGTAAGGATTTGGAATTGAGAACAAAACTCCTCACTACACTTCATGCCTCTACACTTGGAGGGCACTTGGGTATGAAAGCTACCTATCAAAGAATCAAACAAACCTTTTATTGGCCAGGTCTCAAACAAGAGGTAGACAAGTTTGTGACTGAATGCCCTACTTGTCAGAAGAACAAAGGGGAACATTGTTCATACCCAGGATGGATCGATCCCTTGCAGTTACATGATATGGTTTGGACACATTTGAGCATGGACTTCGTTGAAGGGCTCCCCAAATCTCAGGGTCATGATGTGATCTTCGTGGTAGTCGACGGATTATCCAAGTTTGCACATTTCATCCCATTATCTCACCCCTTTACTGTCCACACAGTAACCCAAGCATTCGTTGATCATGTGATCAAGTTACATGGTCCACCACTTGTCATCATTTTCGATAGAGACGGGATCTTCACGAGTCAATTATGGCAGGATATTTTCAAAGGCATGGGCATTGAGCTGCGATACAACACTGTGTATCATCCAGAGTCTGATGGACAAACAGAGCATGTCAACCAGTGCCTTGAGAACTATCTGCGCTGCTTGACATCAACTCAACCAAAAAAATGGGCTACACACCTATCCATGGTCGAGTACTAGTACAATACTTCATACCACTCTTCCCTCAAAAAGACACAATTTGAAGCAACCTATGGATATCCACCACCCAATATCTGCGAAAACATTCTACTTGACAACATCAGAAGCGATGCAAAACAATTCTTTGCTGACAGAGATACACTACTGCAACAACTGAAATCTAACTTGACAGCAGCACAGGCTCGAATGAAGAAGTATGCTAATCGCAAAAGAACAGAGAGGACTTTGGAAATAGGTGATATGGTCTACCTCAAGATGCAACCATATCGCCTTAATGCTTTCGGGTTGCGTACCCACATCATTCTTCAAAGCAAATTCTATGGCCCCTTCAGAGTCATATCCAAGATTGGTAAAGTGGCTTACAAACTTCTCCTACCTGATGGTACCAATATTCACCCGGTCTTTCATGTTACTCAGCTAAAGAAACATGTCAGGCCGAAAGCACTCCCCTGCAAAGACCTCCCACTCGTTCGATCAGATGGATTAATCCTGACAGAACCTGTTCTTGTTTTGGAGACTCGACAGATTCCACGCAACAATCCGCCAGTTGTTCAGTGGTTGGTGCAGTGGGCCAACCTTCCTCCTGATGAAGCCTCGTGGGAAGATGCAGCATTCATGAAGAGGACATTCCCAGATTTCTTCAAAAACACTATCGACAAGTGGTTCAATCGGTGACCTCCTTGAGGACAAGTTCGTTCTCACCAGGGGGTATTGTCAGGTCCACTACTTCAGAAGAGAGTGTCACTTTCCTTCAGTTAACGTATGACAAGGATTCAAGATGATTCGGCATCGGACAGCTCGCGTGGCTCGCCTTACTTACCGAACCGTTTCTTCTTTACTGTTTCTTTTACCGTTGTCGTACTGTAACTTCCCTCCCATGTCAGCTGAGCTATAAAGCTAGCTACCACCACTGTAATCAGCATCGAATCATTCTGAGACTTATCTCTACAATACAATCATACAGTTGATATTAATACAAACCCTAGTCGGGCTATTTTCCCCTTTCGTTTCCTGTGAGATCCGCATGATTTAGTTCGAATTCATCCCTCGATCCATGTCGGGGCATGAGAGGAGCTACCCATTGCGGCCTACGGGCAACGGCGGTAGTTTCGGGCCCGGCGGGCCTCAGATGGGCTCGGACGGGCCCGGTGGCTAGAGGGAGGCTGCTGGCAGCTGCGGGGATCCCTAGGCGGCTAGGGTTTAATTCCTAATTTGGACAGCTAGGGGTCTATAAATAGCAATTTGGGAGCTAGGGGAGGGGGTTTCACACCGTTTTCGGACCCTCCGATCGTGATCGGACGGCTCTGGTCGCGGGGTAGACTAGGTGGGTTGGTGTTGGGCTGTGTAGAGGGTGTGGGCCAAGAAGAGAGGGGAAGTTTGCGGCCCAGCAATGAAGTTTTAAAACACCGTAAACGTCCAAGAATAAACCGATGACCGCACTGCTACGGTTAACCGTTCGGGTATCAAACGAACTCGGAACACGACGAAATTTGTCAGGCGGTCTACCTACACTATAATCCAGGAATATTTTTAGCACGTCTTTTAAAAACGGTTTTTTTAAATGATGCCGTGGCGTGTGCGTGTGTGGTTGGTCTCGAAACGGGCAACGGCAAGAACGGAGAAAACCGGCAACTACGAACGGATGCAGTTTTAAAAAATGAGTGGTGCTGCTATGCAGATGATGCGAATGATGCTATGATAAATGCGACAACCAAACAAAACACAGACGAGAATGGAAAAAAGGGAATCTTCTGGAGCGTCGGTCCCGGGTTGTTACAATATCAGCCAAAACTTCCGCACCAAGTAGAGATACTACTTGTGCATCCAAACACCCTTAACCCAGTTTTGCCATGAGAGTCCATCATACCTACCTAAGGATAGAATAAGATCCTTCAAGTAAGTTGTCATCAGTGTAAGCAACAAAAATTGCTCTCTAAATATGGTTGATCTATTAGTGTGAGGAAAATAAACTTTATACGAACTTGTGATAGGGAAGACATAAAAGCGATAGAATGCATAATAAAGTTCTCTATCACAAGGGGCAATATAAAGTGACGTTCTTTTGCATTAAGAGATTGTGCATCCAATTATAAAAGCGCATGACAACCTCTGCTTCCCTCTGTGAAGGGCCTATCTGTTACTTTTATTTTCTAGTACTTACCTTTATGCAAGAGTCGTGGTGATCTCAATCACCTTCGTTATTTTCGCATTTATCTTCTGGCAAGTGCCACATGTTGGGGAATGATCTAGGCACATATATCCACTCGGAAGTGGGTGAGCATGAGTTATTACTGTTGACATTACCCTTGAGGTAAATAGTTGGGAGGCAACACTATAAGCCCCTATCTTTCTCTATGTCCGATTGAAACTTTGAACTCATAGGTACCTCATGATTCTTAGCAATTGTGAGAGACTAAAAGATGATTGAGTATGTGGGTTTGCTTTACAAGCTCTTATATTGACTCTTTGCCATGTTATGATAAATTAAAATTGCTTCAATGACTGAGATCATAGTTTGTCAGTTCTCAATAGAGTTCTTGATTCATACTTTGCCGTTGTGAATGAATTTTTACTTTGGCATAAGCAATTATATGTCAATATATGTTGTTGTTCTATAGATGATCATGATGCCTTCATGTCTGCATTTTATTTTATCGATGCCTCTATCTCTAAACATGTGGGCATATTTATTGATTTCGGCTTCTGCTTGAGGACAAGCGAGGTCTAAGCTTGGGGGAGTTGGTACGTCCATTTTGCATCATGATTTTATATTGATATCTATTGCATTATGGGTTGTTATTACACATTTTGGTATAATACTTATGCATTTTCTCTCTTATTTTACCAGGTCTACATGAAGAGGGAGAATGCCGACAGTTGGAATAGTGGACTGGAAAAGGAACAAATCTGAGATACCTATTCTGCGCAACTCCAAAAGTCCTGAAAATCTATGGAGAATTATTTTGGAATATATAAAAAATACTAGGCGAAAGAAATACATCAGGAGGCCCACCAGGAAGCAACAAGCCTGTTGGCCGCCCCCTGGCCGCGGCTAGCGAGCTTGTGGCCCACCTTGCGGCCCTCCGGTGCCCAAATTCTGCTATATGGAGGGTTTCGTCGAGGAGAAAATCAGAAGAGACCTTTCAAGACGAAGCGCCGCCGTCTCGAGGCGGAACTTGGGCAGAACCAATCTAGAGCTCTGGCAGGGCGATCCTGTTGGAAATATGCCCTAGAGGCAATAATAAAATGGTTATTATTGTATTTCCTAGTTCATGATAATTTTCTATTGTTCATGCTATAATTGTGTTAACTGGAAACCGTAATACATGTGTGAATACATAGACCACAACATGTCCCTAGTGAGCATCTAGTTGACTAGCTCGTTGATCAATAGATGGTCACGGTTTCATGATCATGGACATTGGATGTCGTTGATAACGAGATCACATCATTAGGAGAATGATGTGATGGACAAGACCCAATCCTATGTTGGAAATATGCCCTAGAGGCAATAATGAATTAGTTATTATCATATTTCCTTGTTCATGATAATCGTTTATTATCCATGCTATAATTGTATTGATCGGAGACTTAAATGCATGTGTGGATACATAGACAAAACCATGTCCCTAGTATGCCTCTAATAGACTAGCTCGTTGATCAAAGGATGGTTAAGGTTTCCTAGCCATGGACATGAGATGTCATTTGATAACGGGATCACATCATTGGGAGAATGATGTGATGGACAAGACCCAAATTACAAACGTAGCATATGATCGTGTCAGTTTATTGCTGCTGTTTTCCACATGTCAAGTATATGTTCCTATGACCATGAGATCATGCAACTCACTGACACCGGAGGGATACTTTGTGTGTATCAAACGTCGCAACATAACTGGGTGACTATAAAGGTGCACTACAGGTATCTCCGAAGGTGTCTGTTGAGTTGGCATGGATCAAGACTGGGATTTGTTACTCCGTGTGACGGAGAGGTATCTCAGGGCCCACTCGGTAATGCAACATCACAACAAGCCTTGCAAGCAATGTGACTAATATGTTAGCCACGGGATCTTGCATTACGGAATGAGTAAAAAGACTTGCCGGTAACGAGGTTGAACTAGGTATGGAGGTACCGACGATCGAATCTCGGGCAAGTAACATACCGAAGAACAAAGGGAACGTTATACGGGATTGATTGAATCCTTGACGTAGAGGTTCGACCGATGAAGATCTTCATAGAATATGTAGGAACCAATGTGGTGTTCCAGGTCCCGCCATTGGTTATTGGCCGTAGAGGTGTCTCGGTCATGTCTACATAGTTCTCGAACCCGCAGGGTCTGCACACTTAAGGTTCGGTGACATTTCGGTAGTGTAGAGTTATGTATGGTGGTGATTGAAGGTTGTTAGGAGTCCCGGATGAGATCCCGGACGTCACGAGGAGCCCCGGAATGGTCCGAAGGTAAAGATTCATATATAGGAAGTCCCAGTTTGGTCGCCGGAAAAGTTCCGGGCTCATCGGTAGTGTACCGAGAGTGCCCGTAGTGTATCGGGAGACCACCGGGAGGGGTATTTCGACCCAAGAGGCTTTATGGGCGGTAGGAGCATGAATACGAGCCCTTAGTGGGCTGGTGGAAGTCCTACACAAAGCCCATGAGGCTGGGAAGAAAATACCAAAAGGAAAAAGGTGGAAAAAGGCAAAAAAGGGTCAAATAAGGAAGGAGTCCTAATCCTACTAGGAGTGGAGGAGGAGGACTCCTCCCTCCTTGGTTTGGCCGACCCAAGGGCTGCCTTTTTGGAATCCAAGCCTCCTCCTCCTCTCCTCCTATATATACTAGAGGATTTTAGGGTTTTGGCACAAGATTTTCAGCCACGTGCCACCCGTTCCTCTAGTGCATAGCTTCTCCTCTAGATCGGTTTTCTGCAGTGCTTAGGCGAAGCCCTGTCGGAATAGCTCCACCACCATCGTCGGAGCACCGTCACGCTGCCGGATAACTCTTCCTCCTCTCCGCCTCCTCTTGCTGGATCAAGACGGTGGAGATCGTCATCAAGCTGCACGTGTGCTAAACGCGGAGGTGCCGTTCGTTCGGTACTAGATCGGAAGGATCATGATTAAGGCCACGGGACGTTCGTGATCGGATCGCGGGACGGATCGTGACGAGATCGCGGGACGGTTCGTGAATTGTTCGCGGGACGGTTCGTGATTAGATCGCGGGACGCTCGGCGATTTGGATCGCGAAGAAGTTCGACTACACCAACCGCGTTTCTTAACGCTTCCCGCTTAGCGATCTACAAGGGTACATAGATCCACTCTCCCTCTCGTAGATGCTCATCACCATGGATAGGTTTGCGTGTGCGTAGAAATTTTTTTGTTTCCCATGCGACGTTCCCCAATAGTGGTATCAGAGCTAGGTTGATGGTTCGATGAGATCTCGAGTAGAACACAAAAGGTTTGTGGGCGTTGATGCTTAGATTGCTTCCTCCCTTGTTCGTGTTTTGGTTCAGCGGTATTGTGGGATGAAGCGGCCCGGACCAACCTTACTCGTACGCTTACGAGAGACCGGTTCCCTCAACTGCACTTGTTGCAACAGATGGCTAGCGGGTGTCAGTTTCTCCTACTTTAGTTGGATCGGATTCGACAAAGGCGGTCCTTGAGAAGGTTGAAAAGCAAACTAGTGTATCACCGTTGTGGTTTATGCGTAGGTGAGAATCGGTCTTGCTAGATACCCGTAGCAGCCACGTAAAACATGCAACAACAATTAGAGGATGTCTAACTTGTTTTTGCAGGGTATGTTGTGATGTGATATGGCCAATTACATGATGTGATATATGTGATGTATGAGATGATCATGTGATGTATAGAATTTCACGACTTGCACGTCGATGAGTACGGCAACCGGCAGGAGCCATAGGGTTGTCTTTAATTATTGGATGATCTGCGTGTCAATCATTAAGCGCTATGTAATGCTTTACTTTATCGCTAAGCGGTAGCAATAGAAGTAGAAGCAGGGCTGGTGCCACAACCCCAATGGCAGCACATTGATGGAGATGAAGATGATGGAGATCATGGTGTTGTGTCGGTAACGATGGAGATCATGCCGGTGTTTTGAAGATGGAGATCTTAAACACAAGTTCATGGCCATATCATGTCACTTATGATTTGCATGTGATGTTAATCCTTTTTATGCACCTTGTTTTGCTTAGGACGACGATAGCATTATAAGGTGATCCCTCGCTTAATTTCAAGATAAATTGTGTTCTCCCTGAGTGTGCACCGTTGCGAAAGTTCGTCGTGTGGAGACACCACGTGATGATCGGGTGTGATAGACTCTACGTTCACATACAATGGGTGCAAGCCAGATTTGCACATGCAGAACACTCGGGTTAAACTTGACGAGCCTAGCATGTACAGACATGGCCTCGGAACACAAGAGACCGAAAGGTCGAACATGAGTCATATAGTAGATATGATCAACATAATGATGTTCACCATTGCAACCACCTCAACTCACGTGATGATCAGACTTGATTTGGTGAATTTGGATCATGTATCACTCGAATGATCCGAGGGATGTCAATTTGAGTGGGAGTTCTTAAGTAATAAGATTAATTGAACTCATTATCATGAACATAGTCAATAGTGTCTTTGCAAATTATGTTGTAGATTACTAGCTCGCGCTATAGCTCCCTTAAATCTTTATATGTTCCTAGAGAAATAGAGTTGAAAGATGTTGGTAGCAATATTGCGGACTGGGTCCGTGATCTGAGGATTGTCCTCATTGCTGCACAGAAGGCTTATGTCCTTAATGCACCGCTCGGTGCGCCACCCCCTCTAGCATCGTCTGTAGATGTTGTGAACATCTGACAAGCACGTTTCGATGACTACTTGATAGTTTAGTGCGTCATGCATTACGGCTTAGAATTGAGGCTCTGAAACGTTTTGAACGTCATGAAACATATGAGATGTTCTAGGAGCAGAGATTGTGATCTCAGGCTCGTGCCTGTGTTGCGAGATATGAGATCTCCAACAATATTCTTTGCCTGTAAGATGAAGGAGAATAGCTCAATCGTTGAGCATGTACTCAGATTGTCTGGGTACTACAGTCGCTTGAATCAAGTGGGAGTTGATCTTCCAGATAAGATAGTGATTGATATAGTTCTCCAAGTCACTGTCACTAAAGCTACTAGAACTTAGTGATGAACTATAAAACACCAGGGATAGAAGTATTGATCCCTGAGTTCGCGATGTTTGACACCGTGAAGGTAGAAATCAAGAAGGAGCGTCAAGTGTTGATGGTTAATCAAACCACTAGTTTCGAAAAGGGCAAGAGCAAGGAGGGAAACTTCATGGATAGCAAGTCAGTTGCTGCTCCAGTGAAGCAACCCAAAGTTGAACTCAAACCCGAGACTAAGTGCTTCTATTATGAGGTGAGAGGTCACTGAAGCGGAACAACCCTAGATACTTGGTAGATAAGAAGGCTGGCAACATCGACAGAAGTATATTTGATATACGAGTTATTGATGTGTACCTTTGTAGTACTCCTAGTAGCACCTGGGTATTAGATACCTTTTCGGTTGCTAAATGTTAGTAACTTGAAATAAAAGCTACGGAATAAACGGAGAACTAGCTAAGGGTGAGGTGACGATGTGTGTTGGAAATGTTTCCAAGGTTGATGTGATCAACATCGCACGCTCTCTCTACCTTCAGGATTAGTGATGAACCTAAATAAATGTTATTTGATGTTTTGCGTTGAGCATGAACATGATTAGATCATGTTTGTTGCAATACGATTATTCATTTAAGTCAGAGAATAATGGTTATTCTGTTTACACGAATAATACCTTCAATGGTCATGCACCTAGTGAGAATGGTTTGTTGAAATCTTGATCGTAGTAATACACATGTTCATAACATTGATGTGAAAAGATACAAAGTTAAATAATGATAGTACCACATACTTGTGGCACTGCCGCAAAATGTCATATTGGTATAAAGCGCATGAAGAAACTCCATGCTGATGGATACTTGGACTCATTCGATTTCGAATCGGTTGAGACATGCGAACCATGCCTCTTGGGCAAGATGACTAAAGGACCCCGTTGGATGGAGCGGGCAAGTGATTCATTGGAAATGATACATGTTGATGTATGCAATCTAGTGAGTCTTATAGCATGCAATGGATATCGTTATTTTCTTACCTTGACTGATGATTTGAGTAGATATAGTGTATATTTACTTAATGAAACACAAGTCTGAATCGTTTGAAAGGTTCAAGCAAATTCAGAGTGAAGTTTAAGATCATCGTGACAAGAAGATAAAAATGACTGCGATATGATCGTGGAGGTGAATATCTGAGTCACGAGTTTGGCATACAACTTAAGAAAATGTGAAAGTTGTTTCACAACTAAACGCCACCTGGAACACCATAGTGTGATGGTGTGTCCGCACATCATAGTTATGCTCTATTGGACATGGTGCGTGCTATGATGTCTCTTGTCATTTTACTACTATAATTTTGGGGTTATGCATTAGAGACAACTACATTCACTTTAAATAGGGCACCATCTAAATCCGTTGAGATGACACCGTGTGAATTATGGTTTGATAGAAACCTAAGCTATCATTTCTTAATATTTGGGGCTGCGACATTTGTGTGGAAAATGTTTTCACCTAATGAGGTCGAACCCAAGGCGGACAAATGCATCTTCATAGAATACCCTAAGATCAGTTGGGTGAACCTTCTATCTCAGATCCAAGTGCAAAGTGTTTGTTACTAAAACAGATCCTTTCTCGAGGAAAAGTTTCTCTCGAAAGAATTGAGTGGGAGGAAGATAGAACTTGATGAGGTTGTTAAACCTTTGTTCAACCAGAGAGTAGCGCAGCGCAGAATGCTGTTTCTGTGAAGCCTACGTTAGTTGAAGAGGAAGTTAATGATGATGATCATGAAGCTTCAGGATCAAGTTACTATCGAACTTCGTAGGTCGACAAGGATGTGTACTGCTCCTAAGCAGTACGACAATCCTGTCTTGGAGGTCATGTTGTTGGACAACGATGAACCTACGAGCTATGGAGAAGCGATGATGGGCCCGGATTCCGACAAATGGTTGGAGGCCATGAAATCCGAGATAGAATCCATGTATGAAAACCAAGTATAGACTTTGGTAGACTTGCTCGTTGGACGGCAGGTCGTTGAGTACAATTGGATCTTTAAAATGAAGACAGACGCTGATGGTAATTATCACCATTTGTAAAGCTCGACTTGTTGCAAAGTTGTTTGTGACAAGTTCAAGGAGTTGACTGCGATGAGACTTTCTCACTCGTAGCAATGCTAAAGTCTGTTGGAAATATGTTAGCAGTTGCTGCATTTTTCAATTATGAAATCTGGCAGATGGATGTCAAAACATCGTTTCCTTAACGGTTTTACTTGAGGAAAGGTTGTATGTGATACAACCAAAAGGTTTTGTCAGTCCTAAGGATGCTAAAAGGTGTACAAGCTTCAGTGATCCTTCTATGGACTGAAGCAAGCATCTCGGAGTTGGAATATGCACTTTGATGAGGTGATCAAAGTTTTGAGTCTATGCAAAGTTTATGAGAAACTTGTATTTACAATAAAGTGAGTGGGAGCACTATAGAATTTCTGATAAGTATATGTGGATGACATATTGTTGATCGGAAATAATGTAGGATTTCTGGAAAGCATAAATGGTTGTTTGAAAAGTGATTTTTAAAGGAAGACCTGGATAAAGCTACCTAATTGTTGAGCATCAAAATCTATAGAGATAGATCAAGATGCTTGATGAGACTTTCAATAAATACATACCTTGACAAGATTTTGAAAGAGTTCAAAATGGATCAGTCAGAGAAAGAGTTCTCGCCTGATTTATAAAGGTGTGAAGTTGAGTAAGACTCAAAGCTCGAGAATGGCAGAAGAAAGAGAAAAGACGAACGTCATCCCCTATGCCTTAGCCATAGGCTCTGTGTAGTATGCCATGTTGTGTACCGCACCTGTGTGTGCCTTGCCATGAGTCTGTCAAGGGGTACTAGAGTGGTCCAGGAGTGGATCGCTGGACAGCGGTCGAAACTATTCTTAGTAACCAGAGGACTAAGGAGATGTTTCTCAATTATGGAGGTAATAGAGAGTTCTTCGTAAAGAGTTACGTCGATGCAAGCTTTAAACACCAATCCGGATGGCTCGTAGTAGCAATCTGGATACGTATAGTGGAGCAGCCATTTGGTAAAGTACCAAGTAGAGTGTGGTAGCAGTGTTTACAGTTTGACATAGATTTGCAAAGTACACACGGATCTGAATGTTACAGACCCGTTGACTATAAGACCTCTCTCACATGCAAAGCATGATCGAACTCCAGAACTCATTGGGTGTTAGATTCATAACAATGCAAATCACATGGTGATGTGAACTAGATTATTGACTCTAGTGCAAGTGGGAGACTGTTGGAAATATGCCCTAGAGGCAATAATAAATTAGTTATTATCATATTTCCTTGTTCATGATAATCATTTATTATCCATGCTATAATTGTATTGATCGGAGACTTAAATGCATGTGTGGATACATAGACAAAACCATGTCCCTAGTATGCCTCTAATAGACTAGCTCGTTGATCAAAGGATGGTTAAGGTTTCCTAGCCATGGACATGAGATGCCATTTCATAACAGGATCACATCATTGGGAGAATGATGTGATGGACAAGACCCAAATTACAAACGTAGCATATGATCGTGTCAGTTTATTGCAACTGTTTTCCACATGTCAAGTATATGTTCCTATGACCATGAGATCATGCAACTCACTGACACCAGAGGGATACTTTGTGTGTATCAAACGTCGCAACGTAACTGGGTGACTATAAAGGTGCACTACAGGTATCTCCGAAGGTGTCTGTTGAGTTGGCATGGATCAAGACTGGGATTTGTTACTCCGTGTGACGGAGAGGTATCTCAGGGCCCACTCGGTAATGCAACATCACAACAAGCCTTGCAAGCAATGTGACTAATATGTTAGCCACAGGATCTTGCATTACGGAACGAGTAAAAAGACTTTCCGGTAACGAGGTTGAACTAGGTATGGAGATACCGACGATCGAATCTCGGGCAAGTAACATACCGAAGAACAAAGGGAACGTTATACGGGATTCATTGAATCCTTGACATAGAGGTTCGACCGATGAAGATCTTCGTAGAATATGTAGGAACCAATGTGGTTGTCCAGGTCCCGCCATTGGTTGTTGGCCGTAGAGGTGTCTCGGTCATGTCTACATAGTTCTCAAACCCGCAGGGTCTGCACACTTAAGGTTCAGTGACGTTTCGGTAGTGTAGAGTTATGTATGGTGGTGACCGAAGGTTGTTCGGAGTCCCGGATGAGATCCCAGACGTCACGAGGAGCTCCGAAATGGTCTGGAGGTAAAGATTCATATATAAGAAGTTCCAGTTTGGTCGCAGGAAAAGTTCCGGGCTCATCGGTAGTGTACCGGGAGTGCCGGGAGTGTATCGGGAGACCACCGGGAGGGGTATTTCGACCCAAGAGGCTTTATGGGCTGTAGGAGGATGAATACCAGCCCTTAGTGGGCTGTTGTAAGTCCTACACATAGCCCATGAGGCTGGGAAGAAAATACCAAAAGGAAAAAGGTGGAAAAAGGCAAAAAAGGGCCAAATAAGGAAGGAGTCCTAATCCTACTAGGAGTGGAGGAGGAGGACTCCTCCCTCCTTGGTTTGGCCGACCCAAGGGATGCCTTTTTGGCAGCCAGGCCTCCTCCTCCTCTCCTCCTATATATACTAGACGATTTTAGGGTTTTGGCACAAGATTTTCAGCCACGTGCCACCCGTTCCTCTAGTGCATAGCTTCTCCTCTAGATCGGTTTTCTGCAGTGCTTAGGCGAAGCCCTGTCGGAATAGCTCCACCACCATCGCCGGAGCACCGTCATGCTGTGGGAGAACTCTTCCTCCTCTCCGCCTCCTCTTGCTGGATCAAGGCGGTGGAGATCGTCATCAAGCTGCACGTGTGCTGAACGCGGAGGTGCCGTCCGTTCGGTACTAGATCGGAAGGATCGTGATTAAGGCCACGGGAAGTTCGTGAATGGATCGCGGGATGGATCGTGACGAGATCGCGGGACGGTTCGTGATTGGTTCGCGGGACGGTTCGTGATTAGATCGCGGGACGCTCGGCGATTTGGATCGCGAAGAAGTTCGACTACACCAACCGCGTTTCTTAACGCTTCCCGCTTAGCGATCTACAAGGGTACGTAGATCCACTCCCCCTCTCGTAGATGCTCATCACCATGGATAGGTTTGCGTGTGCGTAGGAAATTTTTTGTTTCCCATGCGACGTTCCCCAACATCCTAAGCATAGCACAAGATCGTGTAGTTCGTTTGCTAAAGCTTTTCAATGTCAAGTATCGTTTCCTTAGACCATGAGATTGTGCAACTCCCGGATACCGTAGGAATGCTTTGGGTGTGCCAAATGTCACAACGTAACTGGGTGTCTATAAAGGTACACTACAGGTATCTCCTAAAGTGTTTGTTGGGTTGGCACGAATCGAGACTGGGATTTGTCACTCCATGTGACGGAGAGGTATCTCTGGGCCCACTCGGTAAGACATCGTCATAATAAGCTCAATGTGACTAAGGGGTTAGCCATGGGATGATGTATTATGGAACGAGTAAAGAGACTTGCCGGTAACGAGATTGAACAAGGTATAGAGATACTGACGATCGAATCTCGGGCAAGTATCATACCGATAGACAAAGGGAATTGTATACGGGATTGATTGAATCCCCGACATCGTGGTTCATCCGATGAGATCATCGTGGAGCATGTGTGAGCCAACATGGGTATCCAGATCCCGCTATTGTTTATTGACCGGAGAGGTGTCTCGGTCATGTCTACGTGTCTCCCGAACCCGTAGGGTCTACACACTTAAGGTTCGATGACGCTAGGGTTATAGGGAAATTGTATACGTGATTACCTAAGGTTTTTCGGAGTCCCGGATGAGATCGCGGACGTCACGAGGAGCTCCGAAATGGTCCGGAGGTAAAGATTGATATATAGGAAGTCCTGTTTTGGTCACCGGAAAGTTTTCGGGCTCATCGGTAGTGTACCGGGAGTGCCGGGAGGGTGCCGGAGGACCCCCGGGAGGGCTGTGACGACCAAAGGACTTCGTGGGCCCTTATAGGAGGTGTTCCAGCCCTTAGTGGGCTGTCCAAGACCTTCTATAAAGGCCCATGCGGCTGGGATCAAGAGATAAAGGGCAAAAGGGATTTAAAAGAGGAGATCCACCTCCCTTGTGGGAGGTGGACTCTTCCCCACCTTCGGCCGAAGCTCTCCTCCTTGGAGGAGGGGCAAAGGCAGCTCTCCCTCTCCTTCCTCCTATATATATGCAAGGGTTTGGGCTGATTTGGGACACGACTTCTTTCTCTCTCGGTGCAGCCCTACCCTTCCTCTTCCTCGTTCTCCGTAGCGCTTGGAGAAACCCTGACGGAGTTCACGTAGCTCCACCATCACCATGCCGTCGTGCTGCCAGAGCTCTCCCTCAACCTCTCCCTCCTCCTTGCTGGATCAAGGTGCGGGAGACGTCACCGGGCTGTACGTGTGTTGAACGCGGAGGCGCCGTTGTTTGGTGCTGAGATCGGAATGCACCACGATCTGAATAGCTGCGAGTACGACTCCACCAACCGCGTTCTTGTAATGCTTCCGCTTAGCGATCTTCAAAGGTATGAAGATGCAATCTCTCCCCACTCGTTGCTGGTTTCTCCATAGATAGATCTTGGTGATACGTAGGAAATTTTTGATTTACTACTACGTCTCCCAACAGATCCTGCCGGTGAAACTTCCCTCCGGGAGGGGAAAAATCGAAGCCCTCGTCATCACCAACGATCCTCTCATCAATAGGGGGTCAATATCCATCAACATCTTCATCAGCACCATCTCCTCTCCAAACCCTAGTTCATCTCTTGTATCCGATGTTTGTCTCAAAACCTCAGATTGGTACCTGTGGGTTGCTAGTAGTGTTGATTACTCCTTGTAGTTGATGCTAGTTGGTTTACTTGGTGGAAGATTATTTGTTCAGATCCTTGATTATCATTAATACTCCTCTGATTATGAACATGAACATGTTTTGTGAGTGTTACGTTTGTTCCTGAGGACATGGGATAAGTCTTGTTATAAGTAATCATGTGAATTTGGTATTCATTCGATATTTTGATGAGATGTATGTTGTCTCCCCTCTAGTGGTGTTATGTGAACGTCGACTACATAACACTTCACCATTGTTTGGGCCTAGAGGAAGGCATTGGGAAGTAATAAGTAGATGATGGGTTGCTAGAGTGACAGAAGCTTAAACCCTAGTTTATGCATTGCTTCGTAAGGGGCTGATTTGGATCCACACGTTTCATGCTATGGTTAGATTTATCTTAATTCTTCTTTCGTAGTTGCGGATGATTGCAGGAGGGGTTAATCATAAGTGGGAGGCTTGTCCAAGTAAGGATAGCACCCAAGCACCGGTCCACCCACATATCAAATTATCAAAGTAGCGAACGTGAATCAAATGAGCATGATGAAAACTAACTTGACATAAATTCCCATGTATCCTCAGGAGCGCTTTGCTTTATATAAGAGTTTGTCCAGGCTTGTCCTTTGCTATAAAAAGGATTGGGCCACCTTGCTACACCTTTGTTACAATTGTTACTTGCTACCCGTTACAAATTATCTTATCACAAAACTATCTGTTACCGATAATTTCAGTGTTTGCAGAGAATACCTTACTAAGAACCGCTTGTCATTTCCTTCTGCTCCTCATTGGCTTCAACACTCTTACTTATCAAAAGGACTACGATAGATCCCCTATACTTGTGGGTCATCAGCCTCCTGCGGCCGCACATTGGCCTGGCCAGGCGCTATAGTCGCCGGAGGACTCGCCACGGGCGGAGGTCCATGCCTTGCAGGCGGTGGACCACCATGCCCTGCCATCTCGCCAGAACCACAAGAAATTCTGGCTGCCCTCCCTGTTCCGATGGATGGAAAACCAGGAGGCCAAAAAACCCTAGAGAGGGTATTGCGATGAGGCGGCTCATGATCCGATGCCCCATGTAGCGACGTGGATTCGTTTACGTGTGTGGCTTGGGTTTCTAGCTGGGCCTCATACCCAGTTTCTGGAAAGCCCACGACCAACGCCACCTCAGCCCCGTTTTTGAAGTCCAACAACAAGTTCAAATGAGCCCGTCTGGCCGCTCGAATCTCGTTGGCCGCCCTCGTCACTAGCGGCTGCTGAGCCGGCATTCCGGACGGGCGACCCTTCTTCCCTTTCCTCTTGTTAGTGACCAAAATCCATGAATTCAGAAGGAAATCGGACAAGGTAATGGGTGCACGAGGTACCTTCGGGATCAGCTTGATCCATGGTTTCACGATCAGCATCGTCTTCTTCATGACCTGACGATTCCGTCGATGAACGAAGGCAGGTACTGGTTCCAGCGGATTTGCCGCCAGGACATCCACCGAGACCTTATGATGTTCCCTCTGGTCATGCACAATCTCTATATCCTCATAGTCATCGCTCTCTGCGAGGACCCAGAATTGTCCTCCAGGTCTGTCGTGTGTGGTCATCTTCATTAAATCGATGAGATCCGTCACCTCCTCCGAGATTTGATGAACATGCACGCAACTAACGACAACCACATCGTAAACATTAATAAGCGTACGAAGCACTACCTCGATCCGGGCGTTGGTCTGCAAATAGTTGTCGGCAAGAATATCATTCTCCAAATCCCACAGACTCATCCATCGCGACACCGGGTTGAAACGAAGACGACCCATGCTCAAGTCGTCGGAGTCCCTCACGTCGGTGAAATGAACCTCCCAATGGCCAGATCTCGACCTCTGTACCTGCAGACCCCTCTGGATACCGTCCTCATTGGTGGATCAGCCATGATCCGTATCCAACGGCCTCACCTTCCCCTTCTTTTTCCCAGCGGTGACGCCGCAGAAAAAACAGATGCGGCAGTGAGAGGGCCACTGGCAACGACCCAATCAAGGAGCGGCTCACCGATTGCGACGAGGCCTCCATCGACTCCGGTGGCCGCTGGGCCTGAGCAGCAAACATTTGAACAAGATGGTTTAACTACGTCGTGGGGTATGAAGGCTCCATGGAAAGGCCACACATGCCCTTTTCCTGAAAATGGGGAGAATTTCACTTCTCCGGCCTCTGCACCAGCTAAGGATTCAGGAGAGCCAGGTCCTCAAGAATAAATAGGAACCTAAATTCGCTTCCATGAGGATTTGAACTCAGGTGTTGGGTTTGTGCATCAAGTCCCCCAACCAGTTGAGCTAGGCTCACTCCCCGGGCGATGGATGGGAAGAGGTCTCCACAACTGTCATGTGTCATTCACGCTGCCAGCGGAGTAGGGGATGATGGTGGGGGCCTACATAGGTTGGGTTGGAGTGCCATGGGAGAGTCACCATGGGCATGGGCCTCGTCGACGAGGAGCCGGAGAACACACAGCTCCTACGGTCGTGCTGCCTAGCAAGCCACCATTACCTTCGTCGAGTTCGATGTTCAAGTACATAAGTAGCTCGTGCCCGCTTCCATTTTCCACCATTACTTCACAACTGATACGCCGCTAGCTCGTTGATGCTTGGATTTGAAATTGAGTTCAAAGAATAGCAGTGAAATCAGTTGCCACTCAGGTGAGGTTGACTGGGCAACGTGGTTTTGCCCTAGCTGATACAAGTGTGAGGGGTGATCGCCGTTGATGTTTCGTAATGTTAAAGTTCTGCACCGATTCCATTTTTTGTTCCTTGTGTTGAAAACCGAGACGAGAAGTGGTTGGCAGCGTCATCCTCCTCATCAACCAGGCACGTAGTAGTGCCTCACCTGACGGCAGTGGCGTGACAAGGCACCAGTGCGTACTACAGAGCTCATCGGGTGCGGGAGCACTGTTGGAGATTGGAGTCAGTCGCGAGGTTGTTTAACAAACACCGTATAATGCCCCGACCCGCATAATAACTGTCAAAATACGGGTCCACGTGAAAAATGTTGCCCGATCAGATCCCATAAACGTGTTCGGCCCGTAAATTTTGTTGAGGGGCACAGTAAAATCCCATCCCAAACCCGCGAAAACGCAGGTTTCCGCCTCGCCCCGTCGGTGTCCCGTATCCCAGGAAAGCGGTTGGCAGGAGGGACATTTCAGCCTGCGCCCTTTTCCCACCCCCTTCTGCCGCCCGCCCGGCATTGGTTCCGCCCATCTGCCGTCGGCGATTCCTGTAGACTCTGGGGCCAGAAAATGCGTCACGGATGCGCCCCTCCCCTCTCCCACCTAGTCGTTTCACCGGCTCCCCGGATCCGCCAACCCCAGTAGCCATCGCTGCCCCGGGCTTCCCCTAGTCACCATCGCCGCCCCGGGATCCACGACCGTAGAGCCACCGCCCCGAGCCACCGGTGAGTACTTGTACTTGAGCATGTGCCGAGCGGTATGCATAGATGATTAACGCGGTGTTCGTACTTGGTAAATTTAGATGGAATTGAGCCCATACGAGAACTTCTTGCTCAAGGATTCGTCCGATTCGGATGACTCGAGTGTTGAGATGCTGCTTGTCAACTATCAACAACAGTCATTGGTGATGGCCCTCGCCGTGAAGGAGTATGAAGATGAGAACCAAAAGAGACGGAGAGGATCGACCATCGGCCGTGTTTGCATTCCTCAAAATCGACATCTCGGGAACGATATGTTGATGCAAGACTACTTTACCAACAATCCAACATATTCGTCGCACCTCTTCCGAAGAAGGTATCGAATGTGCCGATCCCTCTTTGTAAAAATAGTTCAAGCTTGCGAGGCCAGTTGTCGGTATTTTACTCAAAGAAGAAATGCCACGGGCTTGAAAGGATTTAGTGCATATCAAAAAATCTCGGCAGCTATGCGGGTAATTGCATATGTTATTCCGACTGACTATGCCGATGAGTACCTTCACATTGGTGAAGATACTGCAATTGAGTCAGTGCGTACCTTTGCCAAAATGACCATCCGTGTCTTTGGTCCTAAATATCTTCGGGCACCCAACAAGGAACACACAAAAAAAATGATGGCATCTAATGAGAGAAGAGGTTAGCCTGGTATGCTAGGAAGCATTGATTGTATGCATTAGACTTGGAAAAACTGCGTGAAGGCATGGCAGGGAATGTATTGTTGCAAGTCTCGTGATGCAACAATTGTGTATAGGTTGTAGCATCCGAGGATTTATGGATTTGGCATTGCTTTTTTGGTATGCGGGGTACTCTCAGTGATATCAATGTGTTGTAGCGGTCTCATTTGTTTGCTAGGCTTGCTAGTGGTGATGCTCCTGGTTGCAGCTACACTATCAATGAGCATGAATACACAAAGGGGTACTATCTTGCAGATGGTATATACCCTCCTTGATACACATTTGTCAAGAGCATCAAAGACCCCCAAACTAGGAAACAATGTGAATTCGCAAGGGCACAAGAGGCATCCCGAAAAGACATTCAAAGAGCATTCGGGGTTTTGTAATCCAGGTTTGCCATTTCGTGGTCCTACTCGTTTTTTGGGACAAGCGATCCTTGAAAAACATCATGACATGTTGTGTTATTCTTCACAATATGATTCTCGAAGATGAGAGAGGCATGAACTTGAAGTTCTTCTACGACAATGTGGGTAGCCGTGTCAAACCAACAAGAGACCCTAACCGTATTAGAGCTTTTCTTCAGACCTAGATTAAAAATGAAAACAACCACTTTTAGCTTCAGGTGGATCTCATTGAGCACCATTGGCAAAGGGCTGGGCAGTAACACATTTATTTATTTTCATTCATTTTCATTTAATTCATGTGTATTCGGGACAAGTTTTGAATTGAATTATTTAGTTTGCTTCGGTGATTTGAATAATTACTGTAATTTGAATGATTGCTGTGTTGTAATATTGAATTTTTTTATTGAATTATTTATTTGTGGCATATGTGTCAAATTTAGATAAAACCGCATCTGATATGCGGGGCCGGTGCAGACCCCGCAAAACGAACTCGTAAAAAGTGATATTTTGTAAAATCCCTTTTACGGGTCCGTTTTGCGGGGTCAGACTCTGCCTCTGGCCGCGCCTACACGAAATACCGTTTTATCGCGAACTGTAAACGAGTTTCACGGGTCGGCGATATACGGGGTCTGCTAGAGATGCTCTTAGGATGTGGAGCAAGGCTCGTCATATGCGGCGATCATCGATTATCTTTCTTTTTCCCTCAGTTGATCATAGGCATTGAATCTGGAATCTCGTGACTTCTAAACACGGGAGAACTACTAACTAGCTAAACCAGATTCAAACATTGTCATACACTCATATTCAAAATAATGAAACTGCCCTCAAGCCAAATCTAAACCAAATATTATTAGTCATTGGATTAACTTAATACTACCCATTGAATCGGTAGTATGATGTACTGTAAAATATCTCAAGAGAAATTATATTTTATTGTACCCTTAGCATGTGTCTAATATCACCATCCTCTAACACATATTTAGCATCATCCTTCGTCTCTTGACATCTCCAACAACCAAAATACATCAAGGCACATCATCGCCTTGATAGATAACTCCAAAATCACTAGGATTTTAGGGATTGGACCACTCTTTATTAGCCGCCACATGATAAGAGCTAGTTGTATCAAATATCCACGCTTCCATTGACAATTCACTAGATGGGGTAAGAAGGTCACCATTAGAATCATTGCTTTCAAATGGTGTTGTCACATTGGCATTTCCATCAATCTTGTTTTCTGTTAGAACGATTCTTCCTTGTGTGACCCCAATCCTTACAATGGTAGCACTATGGCCCCTTTTCTCTTTCTTCTTCATCTTCTCTTGCTTCACACCTTGGGTGTACCTGAACGCTATGCCCACAATTTCACTAGTGTTGGAGTTTAATGTCCGCCCCTCTCCCATAGTTTAGACTTTTTGGATGAGTTGGCTGGAGCATAAATTCAATATAGCTAGAGCAGGAATTCAATAATTAGTTCAAGCACTGCCTGAAATAGGAGTGGCTAGGCACGAGTCGCCTGATAATAAGAAAAGGGTTAGTCGATCTCCCTCCTCCTTTCTCAACCGTTGGACCAAGATCCAACAAACACTGCTCGTCATCAACCTTCAAACTATTGTTTATGTTCTCCATCTCTCTCCCCTCCCGATCTAGCACAGGCCTAACCGTCTGCTTCCACTACCTGTGACCTCCTCACTGCCCACCCTCCACTCAACCTCCCCACACCGCCAAGCTTGTCGTCGCCCAAGGTCTTCCCTCTAACCCTGGCAGGCCTCCAATTCTGACACCTCCGAACCTACAAACCCGCCACTACTAAGATAGACAAGGAGGCTACTGCTCCCCCTAAACCTGTTGCACCCCTAAGATAGGTGAGGAGGCTACTGCTTTGCCCTACACCCTAAGATAGACAAGATAAAACCTATAATTGATGGACTTGGTGCTCCTCCACGAGTATTGCTTCCTCTCCACCGAATCGAGTGCCCAAATTCGTACTTCGGGCGGCCGACGTCCAGAAAAACTAGCATGAAATACCATTTGTAAGAGAAACTTTGAGGATTTTCGCATTGCAATTGCCAGCAATACTTATCTTCTTGCATTGGTTGTACGTTGACAATGTCGTGGTAATCTCGCTTATAATGTCATGGTAACCTCGCTTAAATTGTGAGACAATAACCTTGCCAACATCATTTTGTGCGGTCTCAGAGGGATATGACTACATGAATTAGCAGCCTCACTGCCCCCTTTGTTTCCTTATTCTTCCGGCGTGGACCTACAATGAAGACTCCTTGCTACTCTCTTGTGAACAAACACCACAAACTTGATCTCTTGGGTCAATGTGACCCGACCGACCCCAAGCTTCTCTTTAAGTGGCACAGAGTCTTCTCCTTGCTCACCGCCTTGCTTCAAAAACTTGTGATCGATATTTTGCACTAGGCAACTTGTGTGCTCTTTGATCCATTGGGTTTCCTTTTGCGACCTCCTCACACCCCCTCACTCAAGTTTCCTCCATGCATGGCCAAGTGGGTGGCTTCGGTCTTTGTTTCCGCCTCCACTTCGCTCCACTCGCTCTTACAAAAGCATGCCTTTCTTTCGGAACATACATCACCATGTTGTGTTTTCGTCCCTCTCACCTTCGTCTATATCAACCACACCTTGATCCAATTTGCAACCTCTCTCTAATGCCACTTGTTAGAATTTACGCGGGTACATCATTGCAGAAAAGTAGACTCAAAGACAAATATTTATCAATGAGGTTCATTGATCAACACCTGCATCCTCAGGGCATGACTACGATGTTCTTTCATGTGTATTAAATCAACATAGCATAATGAAAGCCAAAAATAATCGAGGTCATCAAACATATCTCAACTATCCCACGACGGTGGGTTCGGACACATCTGCCACGAACATCAAGATCGTCCCCTTCGTGATCTTGTGTATAGCCTAGTTACCGGCTTAATCTAGTTTACTTTTGCCTCATATATTAGGCCCATGTTCATGGGTTTGACTTTAGATACACATCCAACCGGGTATTCAACACCAATTCCGATAGTTTCAAATGAAATCCGCCGATTCTTTGGGTTTCGGTGAGAAATATAAAATTTACAGACCTGTATTACATTGTTGGGTCTTGATTCCATGTGAAATTAAGCCATTCCGAAAACTACTTGTCAGATAAAGCACAAACCGTTAATTAACAGCTAGCAGCAGGGCATATACATACGATCGAGCGCATAGTTACAAAGCAATATCTTTGTCTGAAACTCAGAATGCGTCTGTATTACTTATGTATCAACGTGGTGGACAACTGATCAAGAATGCACCGGTATGGACAAGTTGTTGGCGATGCACCCCATCCTGAAGATCTTGGCGAAGGAGCTCCAGATCCTGAGCTCCTGGTGCACCATCATCGGCGCCCCGTCCTTGACGCAGTGGTCGTACTTGTCCAGCACCGACACGATGTAGCTGAACTCCGGCCGCCTCGCCGGGTTCGCCGACCAGCACCTCTTGATCAGGTTGTTCAGCAACGGCGGGCACGAGCTCGACAGCGGCGGCCTCAGATTCTGGCATATAATCGATCACCAGAGACACAAGACAAGAACGTGTTAGCTTCATTTCAGAGTGACAACAACGGAGAGACGAACGGAATATGTGGACGGACGGACGGACCTTCTCTGCGGCGGCGTAGGCGGCCTGGACGGGGGTCATGCCCTGGAAGGGGAGGAGGCAGGTGGTGAGCTCCCAGAGCACGATGCCGAAGCTGTAGACGTCGACCTTGCGGGTATAGGGCTTCTCCTTGATCATCTCGGGCGCCATCCAGCGGTAGGTGCCCTTGTTGCCCTTGGTGGCCTGGCACCGGGTCTCCAGGCAGGAGGTGCCGAAGTCGGCCACCTTCACCCGCATCTCGTCGTTGAGCAGCAGGTTCTGGGACTTGAGGTCGCGGTGCATCACGCCCTGCGCGTGCAGGTACTCCATCCCGCGCGAGATGTCCAGCGCCAGCTTCAGGATCGTCTCCGGCGACAGCGAGTAGGGGTCCTTCTTGTTCAGGTACATCCGCAGCGTCCCCTGCGACATGTACTCCGTGATTATGCAGTACACCGGCGGCTTCTTGCACGCTGCGATGAACTGCAAAAAATCAAGTCATATTCATCTCGGGTGTAAGCTCTCTTGCTCAGTTCGAATCATTATAATTAGCATGTATGAGAGGAACCTGATCGATCGAGGAAGAAAGAGAGAGATGGACCTGGACAATGTTGGGGTGGTAGAGGCGGGAGAGGAAGGCGACCTCGGAGTTGAACTGGTCCTCCAGGACGGCGCGGCGGGCCTCGTCGCGCTCGGGGATGCGGACCATCTTGACGGCGACAGCGCGCTGCTTGTAGATGCCGCGGTAGATGCGGCTGTTGGCACCGGCGGCGAACTTGTTGCCGATGAAGAGGTGGGAGAGGTCGGCCATCCACTCCTCCCGGCGGCCGCTGTCGCGGGACGAGCCCTCGCCGCCGGAGGAGGCGCCCATGGCCGTGTCCAGCAGCATGGACCACGACTCCATGCTGTCCCACCGCTTCTTCTCCATGTCGTCCGGCTCCGACGGCCACGGGTTCTTGCCCGACGTCGACGGCGAGGACGCGAACAACAGGCCGGTCGCGAACGGCAGCGCCGGCCGCCGGGACGACGCGCCCTCCTGGCTGGCGTCCCCTGCCGGCCGCGGCTGACGGAAGCAAGAAAGCATGGGCGTGAGGGGTATCAAGACTCGCACGGCGACGACCAGCAGCAACACCTCATCCCAGCAGCAGGGACCAGGCAGCCTCGCCGGCGACGACGGAGCAACACCACGCCGGAGCAAGGCCGCGCCACGAGCATTGCTTGCCGTACCAACCGTGGACACTTACGAGCTACTAGATGACACGATCCAAGGCAAGGTATCCGTGCCCATGAGTGAAACCTCCCTCCCTACGGCCTACCCTGTAGTATGTACGATACCTTATCCGAATGATGCACCTAACCTACACCGAGAATAGCCTATGCTTCTTGCACGACACAAATGGCAAAAACTAAAGGCGATCGAGCACGATCGAATGCCTCCTGCCTCCTCCTCCGTCCTTGCTCTTACTAGACCAGCGGGTACGGTGCCTAGCTAGTGCTCTCGGGAAGCAAAGTGAGACGCCGGTGCTGCTGACGCTGGAGATAAGCCATGGACGGACGGACGGACGGAGGAGAGTAATTAAAGGCGCTCAAGGATGTCTCGTGAAGAAGCCGTTCAGGAAAAGGCACCAGTTGCATGCAGGGGTGGTAGCTAGGCCAGGCATGCATGCACAGGCACAGTCGTCGTCTCCCCGGATCGAGGGAGCGATGGATGAGGCGCGCACCTGCAAAATCGGTATCCGTAAAAGAGAAAAGGTTTCGTGTGACATGACAGGCAGTGAGATGGATGGATGGATATTGGGGGGGAAAGGTGTGGCGTCTGAAAGTTACGGATCCATGCATCAGGGGCTACGCACTTTTACGCTTTGTTTTGGAGGAGAGGACGGCGTTTCTGTGGTGGTGGTGTGTGCGTGTGTATGAACGGGTGATCCGGGCGCCGCCGCCGGTGTGTGGGCTCTGGTATGGTATGACATCACCAGCTGCGTCATTTCTTCTGCCCGGAAAGCGGTTGGCGGGAGGTTGAAGAGGCTGAGATGTATGCGAGGGGTGGATCGAAATTCCGCTCCAGTGTATGCGAGATGTGGCTAGCCCGATTTGTTTTGGACTGTAAGAACACTCCAACGCGTCGACCCATTTCGCTCGATCGCGTCCGTTTGGATCGTCGCGGACAGAAAAAATGGTCCAACGCACCGATCTAAACGGACGCGCGTCCGTTTTTTGTCCGCCCACGACCCATTCGTGGTCAAATTTGGACCGCATTTGCGTTGGCGTGGACACGAGACGGACGCGCGCGTCGCCTACCCTTCACCTCCCTCTGGCCTGCATGTCGGCAGCACATCGCCATCATTTCCCCCAAAAAACGAAAAACCTCCCCCCCTCCCCACCCGCGCGTGCAGCATGGACGACGACCTCGATGCCGCCGCCGGGCTAGCCTCCCTCGCCTTCGCCGACCCGTCTCCGGCAAAGGCCGCGACGCCCGCAAGGCGCCGGCGGTAGCCAAGAAGAAGAAGGCACCGCTGATGGAGGAGCAACACAACGCGTGCCGCGCCGTCGAGTCGGCCAAGAGGAAAGCGCGCCGGCATGAGCAGGAAGCCCGGACGGAGTCAGCGGCCGCGCCGGCCCTCCTGATGGCCACGGACAGGGAGTCCGTCGCCGCGCACCAAACCGATCTCGTCCGCGAGGCCACGAGGCAGGCACTGGTTCTTCTAGGTTTAAACCCTAGACAACACTCCACAATAGCTGCCGCCATCGCCGCTACCAGCACCGGCTCATCGCGCTTGCCATACCCAATTTTGGACTCGCCGCGCTTGTGGACCGCGCCAGTGCAGGCGCGTTCCTGCTACCCTGGCCAGCCGCAAGCTTCCCGTTTGTCCAACTCTTCCGACTCGGGTTTGCCGGAGGTCAGCATCGTCGCGCCTACCACGTTGGCGCCCATTGACATCGACAACAACACCATGCCTGTGGGCGGTGGATCGTCCTCCGGTGGCTTGCAGAAACGCCAGCACGAGCTCCCAGCCGATGCCATGCCGCACACCCGCAACCTGTTCGAGGCAATGCCGACGGCCGAGGACGAGGCCAAGAGCTTGTTCATGGAGGGCCTCATCTACCATGGCGCTAGGGGCATGCCCTTTGACCCCGACGAGACACAAAGCCAGGATGGCCGAGCCCCCTATATGTCGTACGACCTCGACGATGACACCTTAGACCCATTGATGGAAAACCAAGTCGGCTTGGGCTCTTTCCCGCTCGAGCATGAGTTCCCCGAGGACTACGGCCTCGACGAGGAGGACGATGAGATAGACATCGATGGGGAACCGTTGTTCAACGAGCCTGGGGTCGTCACCTAAGCCAACGCAAAGAAGAAGAGGAAGAGCAAGTGGACAAAGGCATACTCAATTGGTGAGGACACACCCCTTTGTCAATGTTGCAGGGACGTTAGACAAGACCCCAAGATTGGCGCCGAGCAAAAGGCTTCGGCTTTTTGGCTGCGAGTTCATTGGGAGTTCCACGAGAAAAAGAAGTTCAAGCCCTACCAATTTGAGAGAAAGCATGGATGGGTTTCGCTCGGCAAGCGTTGGAGGGTGATCCAACAAGAGTGCAACAAGTTTCGTGCCACCCTTGATAGCATTGAGGCCTGTCCCGTGAGCGGCATTGGCATGAAGGATATGGTATGCTGACATGCTTGCTCATACATGCACACATGCTTGCCGAAATGTTTGCACACATGCTTGCTTGGCATGGTTGTTTTTTTTTGCAACTTATTAGATCTTCCAAGCTTTGGACGCCTTCAATGCCCAACATGGCGGGAAGAAGTTCACTCTCTCCTATTGTTGGGTGATCATCAATGAAGAGGAGAAGTTCAAGGAGCAATATTGTTGGGTGCTCGTGGAGGGAAGGAGGTCATGAAAGAGCTTGGTGAGGGAGAGAAGTCGCGGCCATGGGGGAAGAGGAACTCCAAGAAAGAGGACAAGCACAAGGCCGCGTCCCTTGCATTGCAAGCTACTTTGCAAGGCAAGATCACCGACAAGGACTCAAGAGAGGAGAAGCGTTGGCAAGACAAGGATGAGCAAGTCAGTGGGTTCTTGGAGATACAAGAGAAGAAGCTCGCATTGGAGACGGAGAAGCAAATGAGGATGCTCGCCATCGAGGAACTCAAGGCTGCTACCAAAGCAAGAGAGGTCCGGCTAGCTGCCATGAAGGAAGGGGCCAAGATCTTGATGGTGGGCTTGACTACGGTGTCCCCAAGGAAGCGGCCTTGGTTCGAGAAGATGCAGGCCGACATGCTCAACGACATCGACTAGTGATCTATGGCCGAGAGCGCCATGTGTTTTTTGTATGCGGGCATGTGTGCAGGCATGACCACGGCCCAGCTGGCGCGGTAGACCTCAGTCTCACTTTTTGTGTGCTGGCATGTGTTTGCCGGCCACTGGCTTGCGCGCCCAGCGAACTGCATGCTCTTTTTGGAGGCTGGCATGTGTTTGTCGGCCGCTGGCATATCGTTAGCGCAAACTCTGCCTGGGATGGCATGGCCGCTGGCTTGACCGATGGCCGCTGGCCCTTTTTATTTGAAAACTTAAAATTGTAGACGAAAAATGGGTCGGCGCGGTTGGGCGACCGGTCGACCCATTTAGAAAAGGGGCGGACATGCCAACCCAAACGGACAAAAGGCAGACAAACCGCGCGTCCGTTTGGGTTGGTCGGCTGGAGTTGCTCTAATGGGCCGGAAAATCTGCAGACAATCTTGACTAGCACTGGCCTAGTTTCCAGACGTGGACCGCTCCAAATTTCTGCGGCAATTAGGCCATGTGATGGATTCCTAGATTAGGGGGTCCTCGGATAGCCGACCTATTATTTATGGGCCAGACTATATAGGCTACTTACCGAACACTGGAAGATTTGAAGGCCCATCCTCCAAGATGGAAGCTTTGGGAAGCATGGCTTGTGCTCCATGTTTGATGTAGTAAATAGGAATGTTTATCTCTTCGGCATGTAACCGACCATGTGTAAACCCTAGGCATCCTTGGCGTCTATATAAGCCGGAGGCTTTTAGGGTATAAGGACAGAACAACTCATCTAGGGTTAGCTATTGGATCTCGAGGTAGATCAACTCTGTAACCCCCCATCATCAATACAACCAAGCAGGACGTAGGGTGTTACCTCCATAGGAGGGCCCAAACCTGGGTAAATCCATGTCCCCTTCGTCTCCTGTTATCGCTGATTCTAGTCTCACAATTCGGGACCCCCTACCTGAGATCCTCCGGTTTTGACACCGACATTTGTGATTTCATTGAGAGTTCCTTAGTGAGCAAGATGGAATTGATGCCTCACCTTTTCATCAACGAAGAGGTCCGCAACATGGACGCTTTTGTCCCCGGACAGATCTTCACCTTCGGCAGCGTTGTGCTGCACGCTGATTCCGCTGGCCATCTAGGCCGCATTGAGAGCTTTGCCCCTGATCGAGAGGTCAGATTGGGAAACTTAGAGTTCTCCATCGACTCTCAGGATGACTTGTCATTAATCGGGCTCACAGCTTCGCCTGTAGCCTCCAAGGACTCTGAGGCTTTAACCTCGACCCCTTCTTCGGACATGTCGATGGGGTCACCCATGGCGATGAGACGATCTCTTATCCCGGTACGGCCATTAAGCCAGATGACCGGACACGTGTTCTTGCCGAACACTCCCCATGTCTGGACGACTTGAAGGTTAACTCCACGACTTCCGAATAGCTGGATCCGATCGGGCCCTCAGTGGTTGACGAGGCCCTGGATCAATTCTCGACGATGAAGATCACCAACGATCCAGCCCTGATCTACGCTCGGTTCGACTACGGTGCAGGCTAGGACGAATTTTTCGACCCACCCACCACCCACTTGATAGCCACTGTCGAGGATTTAACCGACATGCTGGACTATGCCTTCGAGGAGGCAGAATACATGGATGAAGAGGACCGTGCTCCCACCCACGTTAACACCGGGAGTTGGGCTGCCACTTCTACATATGATGTCTACATGGTACATATGCCTGCCACAAATGGCGACAACACACCTCACAACGACGGTGACAAATCGGGCGATGCGCCATCAAGGCACCGGAAATCGCATTAGCGGTCGAAAAGCAAAAAAGGGAAGAAAAGCTATTATCAGCAACGAGAACGGTAATACCCCCGCTAATCACGGCAATCCCGATATCCCCGAGCACCCGTTAAAGGGTCTGAAAGGGCATGAGGACCAAAACAACCCCGATAACGTCAATGACTCCGAAGGCTGTGATTACCTTCCCCCCGTCAAGGAGGAAGATATACGGAAGCCGATCACTTATACATCCTTGATAACCTCGAAGATCAGGAGGAAATCAGGCAACGACTCATAGCAATGACTCGCAACCTAAAGGCTAAATAACGACATCTCAAAGCCGAACAGGACGACCTCAATGATCGATGGACGAAAGTCCTCTCAACCGAGGAAGTATACGACACCGGTATGTCAAACCAGCCCAAAAGCTACCCTCGGAGAAGGCTGCTGCCACAATTAGGTGATAAACTCACTGATACTCCGTCTCCAAACCGTACTTCATATGACAAGCCAGACTGCCCCCCTCGCGGTCGGGATAGGACGGCTGACGACACAATTTATATACCGGTAGTGCCTCGAAGACGGGGTAAGGAGCCATTAGAGCCCAATGACAGGTTCGACCTACGAGATGACCTGGATCACAGAGTAGGCCGCACAAGATCCATCTATGGATCCAAAGAGCACTCGCTCGATAGACGGGGCAGATACAGACCATGGTTCGACCAAAACAACAGAGTCCGGGAACGCAACTGGCCCCATACGGACGCCGAATACAGGCGCGACATAGCACGGGTCAGAGGCGTCGCTCACCCACTGTGCTTCACAGATGAGGTAATGCGGCATCAGTTCCCCGAGGGGTTTAAACCCATGAATATAGAACAGTATGATGGGACCACTGACCCAACCATATGGATTGAGGACTTCCTCCTCCATATCCACATGGCGCCAGGAGACGACCTCCATGCCATCAAATATGTCCCTCTTAAGCTTAAGGGGCCAACTCGGCACTGGTTAAACAACCTCCTCGAAAACTCCATTGGATGCTGGGAAGACCTGGAAGATGCGTTCCGCTCTAACTTCCAGGGAACCTATGTCCGCCCACCGAACTCTTCCGATCTTATCAACGTCGTCCAGAAGCCTGGCGAGTCTGCTCGGCAATTCTAGAATCGGTTCTTGACTAAGAAGAACCAAATTGTTGACTGTCCGAACGCTGAGGCCATAGCCTCCTTCCGACACAATATTCGGATGAATGGCTGGCCCGTCAGCTAGGCCAAGACAAACCTCGTACCATGTCCGCCCTTACCTCCCTCATGACCCGCTTTTGCACGGGCAAAGACAATTGGCTGGCAAGACGCAGCCACAATTCCGAAGATCCAGTAGCACCTGAAGCCCGGGACGGCAACCTAAAACCAAAGCACAATAATAATAAGCGCCAGCACAATAATGGTGATGCCGATGATACGGCTATAAATGCCGGATTCTGCAACTCCTGACCTGGGCAGCAGAAGAAGCCTCCTAAAGGCAATCGTGACGGTCCCACTCAGCTGGAGAAGATCATGGAAAGGCCTTGCCAAATCCATGGGACTTCGGAAAATCCTGCCAACCACACACACCGCAACTGCTGGGTGTTTAAACAGGCCGGCAAGATACCACCCGAGGACCAAGGCAAAAGCTCTCGCAGTGAGGACGAGGATGAGCCTCGGGGTCAAATTGGTGGCGGACAGGAGAAATTCCCTCCCGAAGTCAAAATGGTGAACATGATATATGCCACCCATATACCCAAGAAGGAGAGGAAGCGCGCCCTTCGGGAAGTCTACGCTGTGGAACCCGTAGCCCCGAAGTACAACCCATGGTCGGCATACCCGATCACCTTTGATCGGCGTGACCATCCGACTAGTATCCTCCATGGGGGTTCGGCGGCACTCGTCCTAGACCCCATTATAGATGGGTATCACCTCACAAAAGTCCTAATGGACGGAGGAAGTAGCCTCAACCTGATTTACTCAGATACGGTGAAAAAGATGGGCATAGATCCGTCAAGGATCAAACCCAGCAACACTACCTTCAAAGGAGTGATCCCAGGCGTTGAGGCCCGATGTACGTGTTCCATAACTCTGTAAGTTGTGTTAGGCTCGCCCGATAACTTTCACAACGAAGACCTGATCTTCGACATTGTGCCCTTCTGCAACGGCTATCACGCCTGCTTGGTCGGACAGTGTTCGCTCGTTTCAACATGGTCCCACACTACGCATACCTCAAGCTCAAGATGTCGGGCCCCAAGGGGTCATTACTGTCAACGGCAATACAGAGCGTGTTGGAAATATGCCCTAGAGGCAATAATAAATTAGTTATTATCATATTTCCTTGTTCATGATAATCGTTTATTATCCATGCTATAATTGTATTGATTGGAGACTTAAATGCATGTGTGGATACATAGACAAAACCATGTCCCTAGTATGCCTCTAATGGACTAGCTCGTTGATCAAAGGATGGTTAAGGTTTCCTAGCCATGGACATGAGATGTCATTTGATAACGGGATCACATCATTAGGAGAATGATGTGATGGATAAGACCCAAACTACAAACATAGCATATGATCGTGTCAGTTTATTGCTACTGTTTTCTGCGTGTCAAGTATATGTTCCTATGACCATGAGATCATGCAACTCATGGATATCGGAGGAGTGCCTTGTGTGTATCAAACGTCGCAACGTAACTGGGTGACTATAAAGGTGCTCTACAGGTATCTCCGATGGTGTCTGTTTAGTTGGCATGGATCGAGACTGGGATTTGTTATTCCGTGTGACGGAGAGGTATCTCAGGGCCCACTCGGTAATACAACATCACAATCAAGCCTTGCAAGCAATGTGACTAATTGTTAGTTGCGGGATCTTGTATTATGGAACGAGTAAAGAGACTTTCCGGTAACGAGGTTGAACTAGGTATGGAGATACCGACGATCGAATCTCGGGCAAGTAACATACCGAAGAACAAAGGGAACGTTATACAGGATTAACTGAATCCTTGACATAGAGGTTCGACCGATAAAGATATTCGTAGAATATGTAGGAACCAATGTGGACGTCCAGGTCCCGCCATTGGTTATTGACTGTAGAGGTGTCTCGGTCATGTCTACATAGTTTTCGAACCCGCAGGGTCTGCACACTTAAGGTTCGGTGACGTTTCGGTAGTGTAGAGTAATGTATGGTGGTGACCGAAGTTTGTTCGGAGTCCCGGATGAGATCCCGGACGTCACGAGGAGCTCCGGAATGGTCTGGAGGTAAAGATTCATATATAGGAAGTCCCAGTTTGGTTTCCGGAAAAGTTTCGGGCTCATCGGTAGTGTACCGGGAGTGCCGGTAGTGTACCGGGAGACCTCCGGGAGGGGTACTTCGACCCCAAGAGGTCCATGGGCTGTGGGAGAATAATAACCAGCCCTTAGTGGGCTGGAAAAACAGCCACAAAGGCCCATGGCACAGGAGAGAAAGTCCTAAAGCAAAAAGTGGAAAATCAGCCAATAGGAGGCAATCCTACTCCAACTAGGATTGGAGGTGAAGTAGGATTGCTCCCACCTCCTATTTCGGCCGACCCAAAGGCCTTGGCTGCCTCTCCTCTCCTCTCCTCCTATATATACTAGTGGATTGGGTGGTTTTTGGACAGAATTTCCGGCCACGTGCTACCCGTTCCACCGGTGCATAGTTTCTCCTCTAGATTGGTTTTCTGCAGCGCTTAGGCGAAGCCCTGCCGGAATTGCTCCACCACCATCACCGGAGCGCCGTCACGCTGCCGGTGAACTCTCTCTCCTCTCCACCTCCTCTCGCTGGATCGAGACGGTGGAGATCGTCATCAAGCTGCACGTGTGCTGAACGCGGAGGTGCCGTCCGTTCGGCGCTAGATCGGAAGGACCGTGATCGAGATCGCGAGACGGTTTGTGATGTGATCACGGAACGGATCGTGATGAGTTCACGGGACAGATCTTGATCAAGATCGTGATGAGTTCGCGGTACGGATCATGATGTGTTCGTGGGACGGTTCGTGATTGGATCGCGGGACGCTCGGCGATTTGGATCGCGAAGAAGTTCGACTACACCAACCGCGTTTCTTAATGCTTCCCGCTTAGCGATCTACAAGGGTATGTAGATCCACTCTCCCTCTCGTAGATGCTCATCACCATGGATAGGTTTGCGTGTGCGTAGGAAAATTTTTGTTTCCCATGCGACGTTCCCCAACAGTGGCATCATGAGCTAGGTTGATGGTTCGATGAGATCTCGAGTAGAACACAAAGGGTTTGTGGGCGTTGATGCTTAGATTGCTTCCTCCCTTGGTCGTATTTTGGTTCAGCGGGATTGTGAGATGAAGCGGCCCGGACCAACATTACTCGTACGCTTACGAAAGACCGGTTCCCTCGATGCAACTTGTTGCCTAGATGGCTTGCGGGTGACAGTTTCTCTCACTTTAGTTGGATCGGATTCGACAAAGGCGGTCCTTGAGAAGGTTGAAAAGCAAACTAGTGTATCACCGTTGTGGTTTATGCGTAGGTGAGAATCGTTCTTGCTAGATACCCATAGCAGCCACGTAAAATATGCAACAACAATTAGAGGACGTCTAACTTGTTTTTGCAGGGTATGTTGTGATGTGATATGGCCAATTACATGATGAGATATATGTGATGTATGAGATGATCATGTGATGTATAGATTATCACGACTTGCATGTCGATGAGTACGGCAACCGGCAGGAGCCATAGGGTTGTCTTTAATTATTGTATGACCTGCGTGTCAATCATTAAGCGCTATGTAATGCTTTACTTTATCGCTACGGTAGCAATAGTAGTAGAAGCATGCAGGGCGTGACAACCCCAATGGCAACACATTGATGGAGATCAAGATGATGGAGATCATGGTGTTGTGCCGGTGACGATGGAGATCATGCCGGTGTTTCGAAAATGGAGATCTTAAACACAAGTTCATGGCCATATCATGTCACTTATGAATTGCATGAGATGTTAATCCTTTTATGCACCTTGTTTTGCTTAGTACGACGGTAGCATTATAAGGTGATCCCTCACTTAATTTCAAGATAAATTGTGTTCTCCCCGAGTGTGCACCGTTGCGAAAGTTCGTCGTGTTGAGACACCACGTGATGATCGGGTGTGATAGACTCTACGTTCACATACAATGGGTGCAAGCCAGATTTGCACGCGCGGAACACTCGGGTTAAACTTGACGAGCCTAGCATGTACAGACATGGCCTCGGAACACAAGAAGACCGAAAGGTCGAACATGAGTCATATAGTAGATATGATCAACATAATGATGTTCACCATTGCAGCCACCTTAACTCACGTGATGATCGGACTTGAGTTGGTGAATTTGGATCATGTATCACTCGAATGATCGGAGGGATGTCAATTTGAGTGGGAGTTCTTAAGTAATATGATTAATTGAACTCATTATCATGAACATAGTCAAAGTGCCTTTGCAAATTATGTTGTAGATTACTAGCTCACGCTATAGGTCCCTTGTATTTTTTATATGTTCCTAGAGAAATAGAATTGAAAGATGATGGTAGTAATATTGCGGACTGGGTCCGTGATCTGAGGATTGTCCTCATTGCTGCACAGAAGGCTTATGTCCTTAATGCACCGCTCGGTGCGCCACCCCCTCTAGCGTCGTCTATAGATGTTGTGAACATCTAACAGGCACGTTTCGATGACTACTTGATAGTTTAGTGCGTCATGCATTACGGCTTAGAATTGAGGCTCCAAAACGTTTTGAACGTCACGGAACATATGAGATGTTCTAGGAGCAGAGATTGTGATCTCAGGCTCGTGCCTTTGTTGCGAGATATGAGATCTCCAACAAGATTCTTTGCTTGTAAGATGAAGGAGAATAGCTCAATCGTTGAGCATGTACTTAGATTGTCTGGGTACTACAATCGCTTGAATCAAGTGGGAGTTGATCTTCCAGATAAGATAGTGATTGATATAGTTCTCCAAGTCACTGTCACTAAAGCTACTAGAACTTAGTGATGAACTATAAAACACCAGGGATAGAAGTATTGATCCCTGAGCTGTTCGCGATGTTTGACACCCCGAAGGTAGAAATCAAGAAGGAGCGTCAAGTGTTGATGGTTAATCAAACCACTAGTTTCGAAAAGGGCAAGAGCAAGGAGGGAAACTTCATGGATGGCAAGTCAGTTGCTGCTCCAGTGAAGCAACCCAAAGTTGAACTCAAACCCGAGACTAAGTGCTTCTATTATGAGGTGAGAGGTCGCTGAAGCGGAACAACCCTAGATACTTGGTAGATAAGAAGGCTGGCAACATCGACAGAAGTATATTTGATATACGAGTTATTGATGTGTACCTTGCTAGTACTCCTAGTAGCACCTGGGTATTGGATACCGGTTCGGTTGCTAAATGTTAGTAACTCAAAATAAAAGCTACGGAATAAACAGAGAACTAGCTAAGGGTGAGGTGACGATGTGTGTTGGAAATGTTTCCAAGGTTGATGTGATCAACATCGCACGCTCTCTCTACCTTCAGGATTAGTGACGAACCTAAATAAATGTTATTTGGTGTTTTGCGTTGAGCATGAACATGATTAGATCATGTTTGTTGCAATACGGTTATTCATTTAAGTCAGAGAATAATAGTTATTCTGGTTACATGAATAATACCTTCAATGGTCATGCACCCAGTGAGAACGGTTTGTTGAAATCTTGATCGTAGTAGTACACATGTTCATAACATTGATGTCAAAAGATACAAAGTTAATAATGATAGTACCACATACTTGTGGCACTGCCGCTAAATGTCATATTGGTATAAAGCGCATGTAGAAACTCCATGCTGATGGATATTTGGACTCATCGATTTCGAATCGGTTGAGACATGCGAACCATGCCTCTTGGGCAAGATGACTAAAGGACCCCGTTGGATGGAGCGGGCAAGTGATTCATTGGAAATGATACATGTTGACGTATGCAATCTAGTGAGTCTTGTAGCATGCAGTGGATATCGTTATTTTCTTACCTTCACTGATGATTTGAGTAGATATAGTGTATATTTACTTAATGAAACACAAGTCTGAATCGTTTGAAAGGTTCAAGCAAATTCAGAGTGAAGTTTAAAGATCATCGTGACAAGAAGATAAAAATGACCGCGATATGATCGTGGAGGTGAATATCTGAGTTATGAGTTTGGCATACAACTTAAGACAATGTGAAATTTGTTTCACAACTAACGCCACCTGGAACACCATGGTGTGATGGTGTGTTCGAACATCATAGTCATGCTCTATTGATATAGTGCATACTGTGATGTCTCTTATCGTTTTACTACTATAATTTTTGGGGTTATGCATTAGAGACAACTACATTCACTTTAAATAGGGCATCATCTAAATCCGTTGAGATGACACCGTGTGAATTATGGTTTGATAGAAACCTAAGCTGTCATTTCTTAATGTTTGGGGCTGCGATGCTTGTGTGGAAAATGTTTTCACATAATAAGCTAGAACCCAAAGCGGACAAATGTATCTTCATAGAATACCCTAAGAATAGATGGGTATGCCTTCTATCTCAGATCCGATTGCAAAGTGTTTGTTGCTAGAACTGGGTCCTTTCTCGAGAAAAAGTTTCTCTCGAAAGAATTGAGTGAGAGGAAGATAGAACTTGATGAGGTTGTTAAACCTTTGTTCAACCAGAGAGTAGCGCAGCGCAGAAAGATGTTTCTGTGAAGCCTACGTTAGTTGAAGAGGAAGTTAATGATGATGATCATGAAGCTTCAGGATCAAGTTACTATCGAACTTCGTGGGTCGACAAGGATGTGTACTGCTCCTGAGCGGTACGACAACTCTGTCTTGGAGGTCATGTTGTTGGACAACGATGAACCTACGAGCTATGGAGAAGCGATGATGGGCCCGGATTCCGACAAATGGTTGGAGGCCATGAAATCCAAGATAGGATCCATGTATTAAAACCAAGTGTAGACTTTGGTAGACTTGCTCGTTGGACGGCAGGTCGTTGAGTACAAATGGATCTTTAAAATGAAGACAGACACTGATGGTGAATGTCACTATTTGTAAAGCTCGGCTTGTTGCAAAGATGTTTGTGACAAGTTCAAGGAGTTGACTATGATGAGACTTTCTCACTCGTAGTGGTGCTAAAGTCTGTTGGAATTATGTTAGCAGTTGCTGTGTTTTCAATTATGAAATCTGGCAGATGGATGTCAAAACATCGTTTCCTTAATTGTTTACTTGAGGAAAGGTTGTATGTGATACAACCAGAAGGTTTTGTCAGGCCTAAGGATGCTAAAAGGTGTGCAAGCTTCGGTGATCCTTCCATGGACTGAAGCAAGCATCTCGGAGTTGGAATATACGCTTTGATGAGGTGATCAAAGTTTTGATGTTTATACAAAGTTTACGAGAAACTTGTATTTGCAATAAAGTGAGTGGGAGCACTATAGAATTTCTGATAAGTATATGTGGATGACATATTGTTGATCAGAAATAATGTAGAGTTTCTGGAAAGCATAAAACGATCATTTCGAAAGTGATTTTCAAAGGAAGACCTGGATAAAGCTACCTAATTGTTGAGCATCAAAATCTATAGAGATAGATCAAGATGCTTGATGAGACTTTCAATGAGTGTATACCTTGACAAGATTTTGAAAGAGTTCAAAATGGATCAGCCAGAGAAATAGTTCTCGTCTGATTTGTAATGTGTGAAGTTGAGTGAGACTCAAAGCTCGACAACGGCAGAAGAAAGAGAAAGGACGAACGTCGTCCCCTATGCCTTAGCCATAGGCTCTATATTATGCCATGCTGTGTACCGCACCTATGTGTGCCTTGCCATGAGTCTGTCAAGGGGTACAAGAGTGGTCCAGGAGTGGATCACTGGACAGCGGTCGGAATTATCCTTAGTAACCAGAGGACTGAGGAAATGTTTCTTGATTGTGGAGGTGATAAAGAGTTCGTCGTCAAGAGTTACGTCGATGCAAGCTTTAACACCTATCCGGATGACTAGTAGTAGCAATCTGGATAAGTATAGTCGAGCAGCCATGTGGAAATAGTACCAAGTGGAGTGTGGTAGCAGTGTTTACGGTTTGAAATAGAGATTTGCAAAGTACACACGGATCTGTATATCGCAGACCCGTTGACTATAAGACCTCTCTCACATGCTAAGCATGATCGAGCCCCAAAACTCATTGGGTGTTAGATTCATAACAATGCGAATCACATGGTGATGTGAACTAGATTATTGACTCTAGTGCAAGTGGGAGACTGTTGGAAATATGCCCTAGAGGCAATAATAAATTAGTTATTATCATATTTCCTTGTTCATGATAATCGTTTATTATCCATGCTATAATTGTATTGATTGGAGACTTAAATGCATGTGTGGATACATAGACAAAACCATGTCCCTAGTATGCCTCTAATGGACTAGCTCGTTGATCAAAGGATGGTTAAGGTTTCCTAGACATGGACATGAGATGTCATTTGATAACGGGATCACATCATTAGGAGAATGCTGTGATGGATAAGACCCAAACTACAAACATAGCATATGATCGTGTCAGTTTATTGCTACTGTTTTCTGCGTGTCAAGTATATGTTCCTATGACCATGAGATCATGCAACTCATGGATATCAGAGGAGTGCCTTGTGTGTATCAAACGTCGCAACGTAACTGGGTGACTATAAAGGTGCTCTACAGGTATCTCCGATGGTGTCTGTTTAGTTGGCATGGATCGAGACTGGGATTTGTTATTCCGTGTGATGGAGAGGTATCTCAGGGCCCACTCGGTAATACAACATCACAATCAAGCCTTGCAAGCAATGTGACTAATTGTTAGTTACGGGATCTTGTATTATGGAACGAGTAAAGAGACTTTCCGGTAACGAGGTTGAACTAGGTATGGAGATACCGACGATCGAATCTCGGGCAAGTAACATACCGAAGAACAAAGGGAACGTTATACGGGATTAACTGAATCCTTGACATAGAGGTTCGACCGATAAAGATATTCGTAGAATATGTAGGAATCAATGTGGACGTCCAGGTCCCGCCATTGGTTATTGACTGTAGAGGTGTCTCGGTCATGTCTACATAGTTCTCGAACCCGCAGGGTCTGCACACTTAAGGTTCGGTGACGTTTCGGTAGTGTAGAGTAATGTATGGTGGTGACCGAAGTTTGTTCGGAGTCCCGGATGAGATCTCGGACGTCACGAGGAGCTCCGGAATGGTCTGGAGGTAAAGATTCATATATAGGAAGTCCCAGTTTGGTTTCCGGAAAAGTTTCGGGCTCATCGGTAGTGTACCGGGAGTGCCGGTAGTGTACCGGGAGACCTCCGGGAGGGGTACTTCGACCCCAAGAGGTCCATGGGCTGTGGGAGAATAATAACCAGCCCTTAGTGGGCTGGAAAAACAGCCACAAAGGCCCATGGCACAGGAGAGAAAGTCCTAAAGCAAAAAGTGGAAAATCAGCCAATAGGAGGCAATCCTGCTCCAACTAGGATTGGAGGTGAAGTAGGATTGCTCCCACCTCCTATTTCGGCCGACCCAAAGGCCTTGGCTGCCTCTCCTCTCCTCTCCTCCTATATATACTAGTGGATTGGGTGGTTTTTGGACAGAATTTCCGGCCACGTGCTACCCGTTCCACCGGTGCATAGTTTCTCCTCTAGATCGGTTTTCTGCAGCGCTTAGGCGAAGCCCTGCCGGAATTGCTCCACCACCATCACCGGAGCGCCGTTACGCTGCCGGTGAACTCTCTCTCCTCTCCACCTCCTCTCGCTGGATCGAGACGGTGGAGATTGTCATCAAGCTGCACGTATGCTGAACGCGGAGGTGCCGTCCGTTCGGCGCTAGATCGGAAGGACCGTGATCGAGATCGCGAGACGGTTTGTGATGTGATCATGGAACGGATCGTGATGAGTTCACGGGACAGATCTTGATCAAGATCGTGAGACGGATCGTGATGAGTTTGCGGGACGGATCATGATGTGTTCGTGGGACGGTTCGTGATTGGATCGCGGGACGCTCGGCGATTTGGATCGGGAAGAAGTTCGACTACACCAACCGCGTTTCTTAACGCTTCCCGCTTAGCGATCTACAAGGGTATGTAGATCCACTCTCCCTCTCGTAGATGCTCATCACCATGGATAGGTTTGCGTGTGCGTAGGAAAATTTTTGTTTCCCATGCGACGTTCCCCAACAGAGCGCTCCCTTAGAACTGAGGAACATGCATTGGCCCTAGCGGCCGAATTTAGCTACAAAGAAGATCGGCAAGTTCCGACATCCGCCATAAAGGCACACAAGGCTGGGAAGCGAGTTCGGCTTTAGACTGAAAACTCAGATCCTTCCTCCTCCCCTCTATAGGGACTCGCCCCCATCGCACAACCTCAAGACCAGAAAAGTATGCGCCGAGGAGGCACAACTTCACACTTGAGATTCCATGGGTAGCGGTGGGGAAATAAAGACGGGTTTTCGGCTGGCCCAAACTTCTACCATCAACACGTCTTCGGACAAAATGCAGGCACTCCTAAAAGAGCCTGCCTACGGAGTAAATCTCACCTACAATTCGGCGACCTCTCAAGATTTTGTTGCCAAAATCCACCCGCCGAACACTAACACCCATCAAGGTGCATCTAAGGGAAGGAGTCAACTGGCAAGGGGGCATATCGAGGACGTCAAGTTACCAATCGAAGACCCGTGGTACAACAACTCCTGTATATATTTCTTTCCTTCACATACATGTAAACAGTTGCTTCAGCAATCCGAATTATACGAGTTGTTGATAAAATGCAAAATTGCGTGGCGCAAGTTCGCCTCATCTGTCCTTTTTTCGGCGCATATTTTTCCTCCTCTCTCCCTCTGCTCGTGAACCTGTTCGGTATGACGCAAGGTAACCAGCTAATAGACCGGGGGCTTGGGTTCAAACACAAATCGCCTTATATATCATGTGTTTGGCATCTTGGCGTTCGCTTTATATGCATCGATTCCGAACTATGTCTTTGGTGAATAAGTTGGGTTGCCCGGATCCTGTGCTTGCCCCTTTACGTTCCGCTCGTTCGGCTAAAAGGGCAAAGGGAGCACCCCTGCGATTGTGCTTTCGGATAGTCTGGTCAAGCACCTCAAGGGAGAAAGCCGAAAACGGACTGTCATAGTATGCGCGATCCGGTCTGTGAACCCCGAGCGGGAAGTGTTATACTTTAATCCTCGTAAGCGGTTATTTCGTGTTATACGAGGAACTTGTCCTTTGTGCAGACGTTGGTATACCAGCTTCGTCCACGGTCCGTCCGAACATCACAACACTTCAGTGGCTAACCGTACGCTTCCTGTAGTCCTTTTCACGCCCCTACAACTAAGTGAAAGAAATAAAGCACTATAGTCTGATTGCCTAGTCTACCGCACTGTACCGCCTTCGGGTTCCGATAAGAGGGCTAAGGGACATAGTGCATTGGCATAGACACCCCATGTAGTATCTACGTGGGGGCTGAAGCCGACGACTCGCATCTTTCAGTATTAAACAGACACATAGGAGTTATAAAGGAATGCAAAACAATATAAGACCAAATACTAATATCATTATAAGTTTGGGCAAGTCTTCGGATGCGTTACAGCTCATTCAAACATTTTATCACCCGAACACTATGACGCTATCACCCGAGCACTCTCCATCACTCTGACAAAGTATAGCTCGGGGCGTTGATGCTCCTTCCCGGGTGGCGGCGAGTCGGTGGCTACCTTCAACGGATTTAGCCCCGTCCAATGCACTTTGGCCTTGGAAAGGGCCATTCGGACTCCTTCGATGCAGGAGGAGCGCTTGACGGTGTCGAGGCGAGGAGAAGCAGCAATCAACCTCTGTAGCAGGCTAAAGTAGCTGCCTGGCAGCGGCTCGCCGGGCCATAAGCGGATGCAGAGGTCCTTCATGGATGGCTCCGCCATCTGGTGTAGCTCCATCAGCTGTTTCAGCTGCTCCACCAGAAGGGGAGGACGCTCAGGGGCTCCGAACTGTGCCCAGAACAGCCAAGCTTCATCTCCTTCTCCCCGCGAGGCGAACAGCTGATTGGCGTCCGCCACGCTCTTCTGGAGATCGGAGGATGCGCCTGCGGATCGCCACGCCTGGGTAAGCAATGCGAATTTGCTATCCCCGAATACGCACTTTAGTGAGTAAGGCTTACCATCTGCTATGTCTTTGGCCTGGCGCACTTGCTCCTCGTAGAACCGTGTGTCCATCCGCTCCTTACGGAGTTCGTTTTTCAAAGTGGACAGTTCGGCCGAGCTGGCCTTATTCTTCTGCTCCAAGGCCTCGCATCTTTCGTTGGCATCCTTGAGCTCCTGCTAGACCTCTGCCACGCGATCTTCATGCTTGCCACTAGTGGCCTGCTTGGCGGAAAGGGCGACAACCGTTTCCTTAGCACTCGCCCTCTCGGCGGTCGTTTCGTCCTTCACGCGCTGGAGCTCGGCCTTGAGCTTCTCCATCTCTTTCGCCGAGGCTGCACATGCATTATACAATGTGAAAAGGCTATATTGATAGTATTCGGACGATAGAGTGCAGAAAAAGGCATTCGGATTCTATTTTGACATACCTCGAGCCTCGTCGAACCTTCGATTAAGGGCCTCAACTTCGTCTTCGGAGCGCTTCAGCTTCTGATTTAGCTCCTCCAGCTCGGCACCATTTATGGCAGCCGCCGATGACGAAGCGTGCATTACACACACAAACGATAAATTACATGGGCTCTCAATTCCCGAATTATCAACAATCCAATCATATGTTGAGTTATCCTAACATGCCGGACACTCTAGTTCTATATCGGATACAAACGTGACCCCTAGGTGACATTTTTTACCCCACCTAGGACTCGGGGACCATGTATATAATGCGAATAAATAAAATCTTTGCAAATAAACACATCGGCTGACTTACTTGAAAACTCGTAAGGAGACCTTTGAAGGCCTCCTTAAGTCCGTTGTCAACGGACTGGATGCTCTGTAGTACCGCACCCATAAGGGTGCGGTGATCCTCGAGGATGGAGGCACTCGATAGAGACTCCTCCATGACCGACCACCTATTGGTCGGTGGTGCCGGTAATGATCAGATTCCCCGATCACCCATCGGGTAGTGGACCGGTGCCTCCAGAGGCATAGTGCACTCCGAAGATGTTCTCGGAGGGGACTGAGCGCCCGCTCGTCCGGTCTCCTCGGTATCCGGGCAGGGTGCTGCCCCCCGGTCTTCAGTGGCCGAGGCGTTAGCCTCGGCCATGGTACTATCTCCCTCGCCACCAGTGTGCGCCTCCATAGGAGTGTGGTGGGACGATACCTCCACGGCCTCCCTCGAGGATCCTGGAGTGGTGGGATGCGAGGGTCTTCGGATCCTAACCTTTTGGGGGGGCTGCAAGGCCAACAACCTGCATGTTAGCAAAACTCTAAATCTATTCGTAACGAATAGGAGGGTCTTCGGATCCTAACCTTTTTGGGGGGGCTTGACCCGTAGGATCCTTCGTGGAACCTCCTCGAGGTCTTCGGACGTGGTGTCCAAGTCCGAACCATCGTCATACAGACTCACCCGCATCTGCCACGCCCTCTTTTTGGCAGGAGAAGGGACCTGCTCCGGGGCGTCCGAAGACGCCGCTCTCTTCCTAGCAAGGGGGGGATTTCCTCCCCCTCTCCCTCGACCTCGGCCTCCTCCTCCTCTTATTCTTTCTCTTCTTCCTCCTTAGCCTCCTCCTGATTCGAGGAGGCGGGGGTATCCTCGGATGCGGCGTCAGGCTGGTCCTTGATGCGGATGCCAGCCTGGCCTGGTTTCTTCTTCTCTAGGAGCCTCGTAAGGCTTTGCCACGAGCATTTTTGCTAACAGCCCGGTCCTCTCGTCTTCGGGCTGAGGTGCCGGACTATTAATGTTGACGGCTTTCTTCAGCCATCTCTGCAGAGACAGATAAGATAAGGGGTTATGAGATCTTCCTATGTAATGAAGCCGACCAAGCTAGGTTATATCATACCTCGGAATCGGGCTTGGCGGCGTGCAGACCCTTGTCCACCTCCTTGGATGGCCAGCTCTTCTGTGATTTGAAGAGCGCCTTCCATAACTTCAACCGCGTAGTGCGGAAGAGGTTCCGGACTATGGGCTCGGCATCGATCTCACGAGCCCACAGGGGGGTGTCATAGCGCTGGCAAGGGAGGACGCGTCTTTGGAGCATCACCTGGACCACATCGGTCAACTTGGTGTCCTCCTCGACCATAGAGCGAATACGCTTCTAAAATTCGCTCACCTCTTTGCCTGATCCCCAAACAAGGCCCTTTTCAAGCCAAGAGACCAGTCTGGTGGGAGGACCGGATCTTAATGCCGTAGCGGGATGCCGACCTTCTTCTTGTGGTTCGGTGACATAGAACCACTCCTTCTGCCACCCCTTGATGGTGTCAATAAGGGTGTCCTACGGCCACCCGACGCGGGTGAGCTTGCCGCTGACGGCCCCGTCGCAATCTGCGTGCTTGCCGCCGACACACTTGGGCTTGATGTTGAACACCAGTAGCCAGAGACCGAAGTGTGGCTCGATGCGCAAGAAGGCCTCGTTAACGAGGATGAACGTCAAGATGTGCATTATGGAGTTCGGCCGGAGATCGTGGAAGTCGAGGCCATAGAAGAACATCATTCCCCTGACGAAGGGATGGAGAAGAAAGCTTAGCCCCCTGATGAAGTGGGGGATGAACACCACCCTTTCGCCTGACTTGGGGGTGGGGATCACTTGGCCATCCTCTTCTGCGCGGTGAGGGATGTTGGCGGATAGATATCCGGCCTTCTTGAGGTCAAGAATGTCCCGGTCGGTGACCGTGGAAGCTTCCCATTGGCCGTTGGATCCCTCCATTGATGATCTCGGAGATGGGGTCAAAGAGACCTAGATCTGTGTTTCGGAGGCGCAAAGGAATGGGAGGCGGAGAAGTCGAATGGAGAGATTGAATAGCCTTTGAGGTTTTCCTCCTATTTTTATGAGGCCTATCGATTTGGACTCCCCTTGATGCACCGGGAATCCCTCCACTCCTGAGACGTGTGAGACATTGCGAGCGCGTGATTAACTATATCCCGTATAAAACGGGACACGATCGGTATATTGATAGATCGTGATGATTAAAACGGCCTCGCACCGCGAATCGAGTCTATGCAACTAGCCTAGCGATCATGGTGGGCCGTAGCCTTTCGTTAGAGAGGTCATCAGAGGAACGTTTTTTACCTCCTGACGTTTGGCCTTCAAAGCCAACCAATTTGTAGTGTCCATACATGCCATTATGCGGAAAACTACTTATCATCGGAGGCTGAACTATGGTTCGATGGGAAGGAACTCACCTCGCAAGCCAAAGACTCTGTTCACGAAGCAATTGGAGATGAAGACCCTTGGCATTGGAGGCAAGTTCGAGGGCTACTGAGGGAGTCCTAGATTAGGGGGTCTTTGGATAGCCGACCTATTGTTTATGGGCCGAACTATATGGGCTACTTACCGAACACTGGAAGATTTGAAGGCCAACCTCCAAGATGGAAGCATCCGGAAGCATGGCTTGTGCTCCATGTTTGATGTAGTAAATAGGAATGTTTATCTCTTTGGCACATAACCGACCATGTGTAAACCCTAGGCATCATCGGCGTCTATATAAACCGGAGGGTTTTAGGGTATAGGGACAGAACAACTCATCTAGGGTTAGCTATTGGATCTTGAGGTATATCAACTCTGTAACCCCCCATCATCAATACAACCAAGCAGGACGTAGGGTATTACCTCCATAGGAGGGCCCGAACCTAGATAAATCTATGTCCCCTTTGTATCCTATTACCGTCGATTCTAGTCTCATAGTTCGGGACCCCCTACCCAAGATCCGCCGGTTTTGACACCGACACCCTGCTCATGGGAAAATTAAACTATTTTTCAAAAAACAAAATGAGAAAATTAAATTGTTTCTCAATAAGGTATATGATAAAATTAAACTTATATTTGAAAAGAGTCCAACAGAGTAAATTTGAACTAAAAGAGAGTGAACATTCTTTCTCACAAATGAATCTTTATATGTTGACGTTGACAATACCAAGGGCCCCTGAGGACTTGGGGTGCCACACCGTCTTCCAGTTGACAAGAGAGTGACTGCCATTTACATGGTCATTTTCTTCGGGGTGCCAGGTCTTCTTCGTTCTCAGTCCCTACGGTCCATTGTAGGATTATTTTCTTAAGGCCTTGAATTCATTGGCAAGGTGATCAGCGTCCTCTCCCTGGTCCTATTGAACCAGTGACTTCTCTTCTGGGATAGAATATGTTTTGCCTTTCCCCGATGGTTCCGCATTCCTATGTGGGTAGGATTCATCGGGGATGAAGTTCTTATTTAGCCTATGCAAAGCGCGAAGCATAAGAGAAGAGTGTAGCCGAGTGCAATACATGTACCGAATATAAGTAGTGTGAAAGCCTACACTGGCTTAGCTCTGCAGATGTTTTCAGGACAAAGACGGTGATACGATACCACTCGCCAGTGATGATAAGATTCACTCATAACATAGGTTGAAGATCCATCCAATTTTATTTATAGATTTATTTGTTCAAAGAAAAGACGCCTAAAAACCATTCAGGGAACCTACTATTGGTATCTTTACCACATTCACTTTCCTTATTCCCTTTCTTTAGTTTAGACGCTATCGTACCTGAGGAAAAATCCAAATTTATATCAACGATTCCCACCCAACTCTGGAATGACTCTCCCCTCTCTCCCTTAACATATCGAAGGTATCTTATCCATCAACCGCACCTTAGGGTGTGTTTGGTAGGGTGCATGGAGGGTGTATGAAAGCAAAAGTTCCCAATTTGACCCACTTTTGCTTGTTTGGTAGGGTGTATGGGCTCACATGAGCTATGCCCACATCATGCATAAAAGAGCCCTCAGCCATGCTCATCTCATGCACCCCAAACAGGATGCATGGAGGCAGCCATGCTGGCCCTGACCCTCGTCCCCACCCACCAGACCATGTCCAGATATGTTTAAATTCTCAAAAAATGTTCATAATTTTAATATTTGTTTAAATTTTCAAAAAATATTCTGAATTTCAAATTTTGTTTAAATTTTCAAAAAGTTCAGAATTTCAAATTTTGTTTAAATTTTGAAAAAATGTTCGAAATTTCATAATTTGTTTGAATTTTTCAAAAAAATGTTCTAGATTTCAAAAAAAATAAGTTTTCAAATTTTGAATAATTTTTTTTAATTTCAATTTTTTTTTAAATTTCAAAAAATCTATAAGAGTTTAGAATTTTATTTAAATTTTCAAGAGAAGTATAGAATTTCAAAATATGTTTAAATTTTTGTTCGCTATTTTTCAATTTTATTCATCGTTCAAAAAATATATTCGGAATTCGAAATTCTTCAGCAAGTCTAAACACATGTAGGCTGTCAAACAAAGTCTGTACTCAGCATGTCTCAACGCATACATCACTGCCAAACAACAACAACTGCATGGATTCAGCATGTCTACACTCAGCATGTATGAGAGGGAAACAACTAGGCTAGGTCCATACATGCTACCAAACACACCCTTAAAAGCTCAGACTTCCAAGCCTTGCTAGATGATGCAAAAGGGCCAACAGCAGAAGATCAGTTGAATAACAAACTCTCCCGCCCCGCTGCCACTACTTCTCGAAATCCTTTGGATCCCCTACAGGACTGTCATGAGCCCCTACAAGGAGTCAAAATAAAGCCAAAACCAGATACAAGAAGTGTTGACCCGGATCAATTGAGTGCAAGACCTTTTTATCTTGAGCTGATTCTCCTAGTAAACTACAGGTTTTTGGGTGCTAAAAAGGGAAACTTCCATGCTGGCTATGCCGGGAACCATCCGTTAATCCGTGTGAACCAAGAACAGAGAATCAAGCTTTTGACCCGCCTGTCTAGCCAATCCAATATATATCTTTCGTATCCCTGTTAGCGTAAATGACACACTATTTTTGCGAGGAAAGTCACCTTGCAAACAAGCACGAATCCCTATGAAAGTGAAAGGCATTTTTTTTCTGGGACACAAGAAGAGTGGAGGATATATAAAATAGAACTTGCGGAGGGCGAGACAAGTTCAGTCATGATTGCATAATGTGAGGACTATTTAGTAATTGAAGATGAAGAGTGTTATAGAGCATGATGAATGAAACCCCTGCGGACCTTGTCTAGCTTACTCTATTAAATTACGAGGATTAACACTAGCGTCCCAAAAATACAAAATTGCAATCGAGAGTGGCGTAACCGATGAACTAGACTCGATCAAATATCAATACCTCTATTGTAATGACCCGACCTGAAAGGACGAATCTCCGGTGTTTCTGTACCATCCCAAGATCATGTTGGTACACACACGGTACATCAATGTATATATCAAAGTGAAATCACACAGCTTTAATAATCGAAAAATCTCATATCGAGTCCTTTATTACAATAAGAATTACAATAAAGTGGCTGAAGGCCAACTCATGAGAATAACTAATCTTGCCGAAGCTTCAAAGGTAGTTGAGTCCATCTGACTCCAAGGGCATCTCACCGAGCGTAGAGCGTATCCTCACTCCTGGTCGGAAAAGTACTCTGCAACATGATACGTTGTAGCCGTGTAGGTTAGCATATTGAATATGCCGGCAATGTCACAAAAGAGGGGTAAAGTAATCATCTATTCTATATGCATATATGGCAGGTGGGGGTAGTAAGTTTTTGCATAAAGCCAAATTTTTCCTACAACAAGAGAGGGCAAAAGCATAATTACCACAATGTTGGTTGATTAATGAGATGGTTCCACCAACCAATTCTCATATCCAAGTTGACATTAATACCCACATCAATGTAATTAATTGTGTTGAGAGTTCCAGATAGTTTCAGTTCCTTTGGCTTAAACTGCCCATGACCATGGACACGGGTAATCGATTAGGTTTGGGTACTCTGCAGAGTTTTGCACACGTTCCCCACAAGATTTGATCGCCTCCATTGAATTTCTCGAACTTCAGGGTGTTTGAGAAACGGATGACCAAAACATGGTCTTCTAAAGGGTTTCCTTGAGACTCTGTCGGTGCCCATCCTTTCCTACCGTTCTTCTACATCTCGTAGCACCGCCTGTCCAGGGTCACCACGATATCCAACCAAGCCAGAGCCCATAATGGCTTGTGCCTGTGCAGGTAAGCCTTGGGTCTTGAAGCATCCATCCATCTCTTTGTGCCTGGGTGGACCTTTCTGCATGAATACTAGCACTTCTCCAGCAACATCTAGGCTAACCACTGGTTTCTCTAGGGCGCCGTTCAACCATCATCCACCCAGAGGTATGTTGAAAACTCGAAGTCTTGAAGACTTGATGATATTGTAGGTCTTGAAATTATTAACTCACAACTCTCATGAATCACACAACCAACCCCGTCTACTAATAGCATAGCAAAATTTAAATCAACGTTTCCGGGGGCCAATGTGTCAAAGGGTTGAGGGGTGCCTACCACATGATACTACAACAAGTAACCAAGTTTCCAAATTACCTACTTTGCATGCAATTGGGGAGATGGTAGAACTAATGCAATAAAAAACATAGGTATTATGGTCAAAGTGACTTGCCTTGCTAACGATCCTCGTATTATAGTGACTCTAGATAACAAGCTTCGCACTCCGGATGGTCTAACGAATCAAACAAAGCACATAATAAGCATAAACACAATACAATTCATACAACAGCAAGGTAACCAAATACTTCAACAAACAAAAGCACAATCAAAAGGAAAATCCACTCAAAGTATAAGACTCTAAATTTTTTGGTGTCAAAATCTCTACTAAGACATAACAAGTCAAAAATTTGTTTTGAACAACTAGGCATTTAGATAACAGAAAAGTAAATATAAATTTTTATTAGAAAACAGAAAGTTTTTTCATTATAAAAATTTTGTGCAAAAAGAGTTACTACAAAACTTTTTTCTAAACAATACTAAAGGTGAAAACATGATGTACCTATTCAAACTAGAGCACCAAACAATTTAAAAAAATATTTTTATTAACAGAAAATAATACACCTAATGTTGAATCAACAGAACCTAATGAAATCTAAATAAAACCAAAGTTAAACTAACTCAGATTCAAACTAAACAAAATTAATTTAACTAAAATCTATTAAGAACTAGACATATTCTGTCTGTGTTAAAAAGATTAACCAAATTTATCCTAAAAATTCTCAAACTTTGTAGGATGATAGGTCTAACTAATACAAAACAGTGGCAACAAGATTCACTCAAAAATATATTTTTAAACTCTAGTTATACAGATTTTAGTAATTTAAGCAAATTTGGTTAGATTCAAATTTAAAAGTTCAAACTTGAAATCTAACACTACAGGATGAAACTACATGGAATTTGTGACCTAATGCAAAAAGAATCAATTAAACACACTAATTAGTTTAAAAGATACAACAAAAACAAAAACAAAAAACATTCTATTTTCTAAAACAGAAAAGAAAAGAAAGAAAGAAAAATCTGATCGAAGGAACACGGTCTACGTGGCATGCTGCGGTTGGTTGAGAGAGTGTGCATGCGGGATCTAGTGAGCGGATGACCGAAACTTAGCGTTCCGATTCGTTTTATAAAACTTCTAATCTAGCGTGTTGGATCTAGATCGAACGGATGCGGGTGGAGGTGGCAGCTTACAGAGGAGGGGTCGGGGTTCCGACGAGGTTTGACGGCGATCGGACGTCGGAGGTGGTCGAAGGCAATGGTGCGGTGGTCGGGGGCGGCGTCCGAAGTGCTTAGGCAACGGCGACGAAGCTCCGGCGTCGATTGGTGGCGTCGGCCGGGGCTGGGGGCGACGGAGGCGACGGCCTCGTGCTCGGGGATTTTCGGGTGGAGGTAGAACTCCGGTGAGGTGGCGTGGTGGCGTTCTGGCGAGGGTAGAGGGGGTTTCGGGGTGGAACACAGAGCGGAGGGACGGGGGGGGTTCTTATAGGGGTGGTGCGGTGGTCGGGGAGGGAGAGAGGGGCGAGATCTGTGGGGAGGGATCGCCGGAGACGTCGGAGGCGCGGTGAAGGAGACGAGCGCGCTGTCACCGCGGTCGGACGGTGGGTCCTGCGCATCAGTGAGGGTGGGACGCGGTGTCTGCGCGTCGGTGGCCGGCCCGGATTGATTTCGGGTCTTAAAGGCTGTGGGCCAGCCCGTTTCTATTTAATTCGTTTCCTTATTTATTTACAAAGCGTTTAAAACATCTTTAATGCATTCAAATCATTTCCAAACATAGGAAATGTATATATCAAAATGATCAAGGGATTAAATGCTATTTAATGAACATTTTTCCTCTGTCATGTTGAATATCTTTTTAAAATTTATTTTCAGAAAAATGCCTAATTGATTTTAAATCCTTTTGAGATAAACTTTCAAATAACCCCCTAGTTTTATTGCTCAAATATTTCACCAAGATGCCCCTGGTGTGGAGTGTCATGTTACTCCCCTCTTTCTTTGAACATTACCAAAGGTTTTCAAATAGGTGAAACAAATACATGGAGAAAAATTGAAATGACCTTTCAGAATTTCAAAGGAAGCACTTCAATCATTCATTACATTCATACAAAGTGATGATGATGCATAGCTATATTTCATAACATTCCAAAATGAAATTTTGGGATGTTACAAACCTACCCAGCTTAAGATGAATCTCGCCCTCGAGATTCGGGTTGGCTAGAAAATAGGAGCGGGTGGTCTCTACGAAGATCTTCTTCGCGTTCCCAGGTGGCTTCTTCCTCGGTGTGGTGACTCCATAGAACCTTACAGAACTTGATGGTCTTGCTTCGGGTAACTCTATTGGTAGTCTCAAGGATTCTGACAGGCTTCTCCTCGCAGGTCAGGTCACTGTCAAGTTGTATGGCCTCTAGGGGCACTGTATCTCTCAAAGGAATATCAGCCATCTCAGCGTGCATTTCTTCAGCTGGGAAACATGGAAAACATCATGAACTCCGGATAGTCCTTCCGGCAATTCCAGCTTGTATGCAACTTTGCCTCTACGTTCAAGAATTTTGTAGGGGCCTATGAATCTGGGTGCTAACTTTCCTTTAACACCAAACCTCTTGATTCCTCGAAGTGGGGACACACGAAGATATGCTCGATCTCCCACTTCATATGTCACCTCCTTGCGTTTGTTATCAGCATAACTCTTCTGCCTGGATTGAGCTATCTTGAGTCGGTCTCGAATCAGTTTGACCTTTTCTTCAGAATCTCGGATAAGATCGGGACCAAAGAGTTTTTGGTCTCCAACACCATCCCACATCAATGGTGTTCTGCACCTCCTTCCATATAAAGCTTCAAAAGGGGCCATCTTCAGACTAGTCTGATAACTGTTGTTGTACGAGAACTCTACGTAAGGTAAGTTTTCATCCCAACTGGACCCATAGTCTAGCGCACAAGCTCTCAACATGTTCTCCAGAATCTGGTTGACTCTCTCAGTCTGTCCATCGGTCTGCGGATGAAAAGCTATACTGAACTCCAGCCTTGTACCCAAAGTTTCATGTAGTTGTTGCCAAAACTTTGAGGTAAATTGTGTTCCTCTATCTGACACGATACTCCTCGGAACTCCATGCAGACATACGATCCTGGTCATATATATCTTGGCTAACTTAGCACTGGTATAGGTGGTCTTCACTGGAATGAAATGAGCCACCTTGGTCAAGCGACCGACCACTACCCAGATGGAATCATAACCTGAATAGGTCCTAGGTAATCCAGTGATGAATTCCATACCAAGCTTATCCCATTTCCACTTGGGTATTGGCAAAGGTTGGAGTAACCCTACTGGTTTCTGATGTTCCGCCTTTACTCGCTGACAAACATCACATACCGCAACATGTTCGGCAATATCCTTCTTCATACCTGTCCACCAGTAACTTTCCTTCAAATCTAGGTACATCTTGGTCTTGCCTGGGTGTATCGAGTATGGTGAATTGTGGGCTTCTTGAAGTATCAACTTCCTGAGCTCTGGGTCATTGGGCACATAGATTCGGTTCTCAAACCATAGAGTACCTTGTTCATCTTCACGAAAGTCTTTAGCTTTTCCTTCTTTCATTCTCTGCTTTATCTCAGCTATCTCCTTGTCCGATTTCTGGGCTTCACGAATTCTTTCGGTCAAGGTGGACTGAATCTCTAATGTGGCAACATATCCTTTTGGAACTATCTCTAACCAAAGCTTTGTGAGATCATCGGTTAACTCCTGGGGTAATCCTCCGGCTATGAGTGTGTTCACATAACTCTTCCGACTCAAAGCATTTGCCACAACATTTGCCTTTCCTAGATGGTAATGCAGTCTCATGTCATAGTCCTTGATTAACTCTAACCATCTCCTCTGTCTAAGGTTCAACTCCTTCTGTGTGAAGATATACTTCAGGCTTTTATGATCAGTGTAAACATCACAACTATTTCCGATAAGGAAATGTCTCCAGGTCTTGAATGTGTGCACTACGGCTGCTAGTTCCAAATCATGGGTGGCATAATTCAACTCATGGGGTCATAGCTGTCTGGATGCATAGGCTACAACTTTTCCCTCCTGCATGAGTACTCCTCCAAGTCCTTGACGTGATGCGTCTCAATAAACCTAGAAGTCCTTTTGAATGTTTGGCAGTATCAACACTGGGGCTGTGACCAAACGTTTCTTCAACTCCTGGAAACTGGCCTCACATTCCTCAGTCCAGATATACTTAGACTCTTTCTTCAACAACTCTGTCATGGGCTTGGCAATCTTTGAGAAATTCTCAATGAACCTCCGGTAATATCCGGCAAGTCTGAGAAAACTGCGGATCTCCTTAACTGAGGTGGGTGACTTCCACTCAGTGACTACTTCAACCTTAGCGGGGTCTACTGCCATTCCTTCTCCGGAAATAATGTGTCCAAGGAATCTGACTTCCGTCAGCCAAAATTCACATTTACTGAACTTGGCATATAACTGATCCTCTCTAAGCTTCTCCACAACTAAACACAAGTGTTCCTTGTGTTCTTCCTCGCTCTTGGAGAATATCAAAATGTCATCGATGAACACCACGACAAACTTGTCCAAATATTCCATAAACACTTTGTTCATCATATTCATGAAATAGGCAGGAGCATTAGTCAAACCAAAGGACATGACCGTATACTCATATAAGCCATACCTTGTGGTGAAGGCTGTTTTGGGTATATCTTGTTCACGAATCTTCAGTTGGTGATACCCTGATCGAAGATCGATCTTGGAGAATACTTTGGCGCCTACTAGCTGATCAAACAGGTCATTAATCATCAGCAGAGGGTACTTATTCTTGATAGTTACCTCGTTCAATGCACGATAATCGACCACCATCCTCAAGGTTTTATCTTTCTTCTCCACCAAAAGAACTGGGGCTCCCCAAGGTGAAGAACTTGGGCGAATATATCCCTTATCCAATAGCTCCTTAATATGCTTCTTGATTTCTACTAAATCATTTGCGGGCATCCGATAGGGTCTCTTGGAAATTAGGGCGGTTCCTGGTAGCAGCTCTATCAAAAACTCAATCTCTCTATCTGGTGGCATGCCTGGTAATTCCTCCAGGAATACATCTAGAAAGTCTTGTACAACCAGCACTTCCTCCTGAACAACTCCTGTGAGGGAATTTAACCGATCACTCATTTGTGTGCGTCGGGATACATACTTAATCCTCTTGTTCTCCGGAGTGGTGAGTGAAATAGACTTGCTGGGGCAATCAAGGTTTCCTCCATACTTGGTCATCCAATCCATGCCTAGGATTACATCCAATCCCTGGGATTCTAAGACGATGAGGTCGGTAGGAAGAACATGGTTTCCTATGTGGAGTTTTAAGGCGTGGCATCCTATCCCTACCATCATCATACCTCCTGGGGAATTTACCTTAATGGTCTGACTAAGGGTTTTGGTGGGTAAACCATACTTTTCCACAACTACCCTTGATATGAATGAATGAGTTGCACCAGAATCAAAAAGTACCATAACTGGACGTGAATGCAATAAAAACTTACCAACCACAGTCTCGGGCTGGTCATAGACTTCTTCCACATCAAGGTGGTTCACCTGAGCACGAGGAAAAGGATTTGGCTTCTTAGCTGCGGAGTTGCCGTTGTTGCCGTTTCCATTTCCTTGCTTGTTCTCAGGGCATTCAGTGGCATAGTGCCCTGTCTTCTGGCACTTGAAACAGGTGATGTGGTTCAGATCCTTCTGAGCTGGAGCGGGACGGTGTTGGTTGCCATTCCCACTGCCATTACCATTCTTGAAGTTGCCACTGTTGGGACGATTATTCCCATTTCCTCCATGGTTGTGCACGGGATGAGTGTGTCCTCCATACTTATCGATCCCTGATCCAGTATTTCCTGAGTACGGGGAGTATCGGGGCTTCTGTTGGGCTCCAGAGTGAGACTTCCCAAGTCCATACTTCCTCTTGCGGTTTTCGATTTGCTGCTGCTTCCCCTCCAAGATGAGGGCCTTGTCTACCAGCTCCTGGTAGTTGCTGAAAGTAGCCACCATCAGCTGCACTCTCAACTCATCGTTGAGTCCTTCCAAGAACTTCTCCTACTTGGCTACATCATCGGCCACATCTCCTGGTGCATAACGAGCCAACGTGCTGAAATCATCCACATACTGGGCCACGGAACGGTTCCCCTGGCGTAAGTTGCGAAACTCACGCTTCTTCAGACTCATGGCTCCAGCTGAGACATGAGCGGTGCGGAAAGCTAGCTTGAACTGCTCCCAAGTCACACCAGCAATGTGGTACGTGATGGTGTAGTTCTCCCACCATGAAGCTGCTGGTCCCTCCAGTTGATGGGCGGCAAAGCGCACCTTTTCAGCCTCAGCGCATCCAGCGGTGGTGAGTTCCCTCTCCATCTTGCGGAGCCAATCATCTGCCACAATGGGCTCAGTGCTGCTGGAGAAAGTTGGTGGATTCAGCCTCAGAAAACGGGTGAGGTTGTATCCTTGAGGCGGAGGGTGGTTGTTGTGGTTGTTGGTCTGGTTCTGAATTAACAGCTGCATCAGGGCATTCTGCTGCTGGAGAAGTTGTGTGAGTTCCGGCGGGAAAGTGAAGTCGGGCTCACGTCGCGGAGGCATCTTGCTGTTTTTAGAGAGGTGAGAATTAGAATAGAACAAGGACCTAAAAGGAAATTCACTACCCATATGCAATGCAACAAACATATCACACCAAACACTCATTCATTTATTCAACTCAAAGTTCAAACATCGAGATATAAATCTCCAAATCAAACTAAGCATCGACATACGCTTTAACGACGAAAATAAAGATACATGGGGCATAACTAAAGTTCTCGTCAAAAGTACATGGTGAAGTGGCCTCCTCCGGTGACGCTCTCCTCATAGTCATCATCGTTGCTGATCAAGGGAGACATGTCTCCTTTTGGATGAAGATTTTCACCCATGTCCATCTGTTCCTCTAGAGTTGCAATGCGAGTGTTCAGCTTATCGATCCTCTCTAAGAGATCCTTCACTTCATACTCATGCTCGTACTTGGCTTCCCATAGGTCAGCTTCGAGGTCAATCTCGCGGTTCATCAGCCTCTTGACCTTCTTCGTGTCGGCACGTACCCGAAGCTCCAAGGTCCTGATGTGCGTCTCCAAAGTCTGGATATAGGAAATGGTGGTGTCTTCAGTGGGAGTGGTTATGATATTTCCATTGGCATCCCTGCGACAAACCACGCTGAGTCCTGGTGAAATGGGTCCACCCCTGTATATGTCCAAGGGCACGGTGAATTACCATGTCTCTCCCAAGTATCCAGCTGGGTGCCACAAACTTGAAGTCGATGGGTTCCTTACGATTTCCAAAGGTCTTCCCAAGGATGTGCACCTCGATCCTGTAGCGACCGTCTTGTGGAAAATACATGATAGGAGTCCCGGTGATGCTTGGCAAGGCAATCCTTACGTCCCTGACGATCCTCATCAGCTCCTTGCCAAAGGGCATCGTCGCGTCAGGCTGACAAAACTCCATGATCAAACCTGGGATGAAGGTGGCCATCTATAAATTTTGAAATAAATCGGAGGGAAGTCAGAAACGAGTAGATGAGAGTATAAGAATTTTAAAGGCAAAAGAGTAATAAATCCTAAGGCTTTTCTAATCCTAGAGGTTACGTCCTACGATCAGCAGAACGCTCTGATACCATTTCTGTAGCGACCCGACCTGAAAGGTCGAATCTTCGGTGTTTCTGTACCATCCCAAGATCATGCTGGTACACACACGGTACATCAATGTATATATCAAAGTGAAATCACACAGCTTTAATAATCGAAAAATCTCATATCGAGTCCTTTATTACAATAAGAATTACAATAAAGTGGCTGAAGGCCAACTCATGAGAATAACTAATCTTGCCGAAGCTTCAAAGGTAGTTGAGTCCATCTGACTCCAAGGGCATCTCACCGAGCGTAGAGCGTATCCTCACTCCTGGTCGGAAAAGTACTCTGCAACATGATACGTTGTAGCCGTGTAGGTTAGCATATTGAATATGCCGGCAATGTCACAAAAGAGGGGTAAAGTAATCATCTATTCTATATGCATATATGGCAGGTGGGGGTAGTAAGTTTTTGCATAAAGCCAAATTTTTCCTACAACAAGAGAGGGCAAAAGCATAATTACCACAATGTTGGTTGATTAATGAGATGGTTCCACCAACCAATCTCATATCCAAGTTGACATTAATACCCACATCAATGTAATTAATTGTGTTGAGAGTTCCAGATAGTTTCAGTTCCTTTGGCTCAAACTGTCCATGACCGTGGACACGGCTAATCGATTAGGTTTGGGTACTCTGCAGAGTTTTGCACACGTTCCCCACAAGATTTGATCTCCTCTGTTGGATTTCTTGCACTTCAGATTGTTTGAGAAACGGATGACCAAAACATGGTCTTCTAAAGGGTTTCCCTGAGACTCTGTCGGTGCCCATCCTTTCCTACCGTTCTTCTACATCTCGTAGCACCGCCTGTCCAGGGTCACCATGATATCCAACCAAGCCAGAGCCCATAATGGCTTGTGCCTGTGCAGATAAGCCTTGGGTCTTGAAGCATCTATCCATCTCTTTGTGCCTGGGTGGACCTTTCCACATGAATACTGGCACTTCTCCAGCAACATCTAGGCTAACCACTGGTTTCTCTAGGGCGCCGTTCAACCATCATCCACCCAGAGGTATGTTGAAAACTCGGAGTCTTGAAGACTTGATCATCTTGTAGGTCTTGAAATTATTAACTCACAACTCTCATGAATCACACAACCAACCCCGTCTACTAATAGCATAGCAAAATTTAAATCAACGTTTCCCGGGGCCAATGTGTCAAAGGGTTGAGGGGTGCCTACCACATGATACTACAACAAGTAACCAAGTTTCCAAATTACCTACTTTGCATGCAATTGGGGAGATGGTAGAACTAATGCAATAAAAAAATAGGTATTATGGTCAAAGTGACTTGCCTTGCTGACGATCCTCGTATTCAAGTGACTCTAGATAACAAGTTTCGCACTCGGATGGTCTAACGAATCAAACAAAGCACACAATAAGCATAAACACAATACAATTCATACAACAGCAAGGTAACCAAATACTTCAACAAACAAAAGCATAATCAAAAGGAAAAACCACTCAAAGTATAAGACTCTAAAAATTTTGGTGTCAAAATCTCTACTAAGACATAACAAGTCAAAAATTTGTTTTGAACAAATAGGCATTTAGATAACAGAAAAGTAAATATAAATTTTATTAGAAAAGAGAAAGTTTTTTCATTATTAAATTTTTGTGCAAAAAGAGTTACTACAAAACTTTTTTCTAAACAATACTAAAGGTGAAAACATGATGTACCTATTCAAACTAGAGCACCAAACAATATAAAAAATATTTTTATTGACAGAAAATAATACACCTAATGTTGAATCAACAGAACCTAATGAAATCTAAAAAACAAAAGTTAAACTAACTCAGATTCAAACTAAACAAAATTAATTTAACTAAAATCTATTAAGAACTAGACAGATTCTGTTTGTGTTAAAAAGATTAACCAAATTTATCCTACAAATTCTCAAACTTTGTAGGATGATAGGTCTAACTAATACAAAACAGTGGCAAAAAGATTCACTCAAAAATATATTTTTAAACTCTAGTTATACAGATTTTAGTAATTTAAGAAAATTTGGTTAGATTCAAATTTAAAAGTTCAAATTTGAAATCTAAGACTACAGGATGAAACTACATGAAATTTGTGACCTAATGCAAAAAGAAACAATTAAAACACTAATTAGTTTAAAAGATACAACAAAAACAAAAACAGAAAACATTCTGTTTTCTAAAATAGAAAAGAAAAGAAAGAAAGAAAATCTGATTGAACGGACAGGGTCTACGTGGCATGCTGCGGTTGGTTGAGAGAGTGTGCATGCGGGATCTAGCGAGCGGACGACCGAAACTTAGCGCGTACCGATTCGTTTTATAAAACTTCTAATCTAGCGTGTTGGATCTAGATCGAACGGAAGCGGGTGGAGGTGGCGGCTTACAGAGGAGGGGTCGGGGTTCCGGGGAGGTTTGACGGCGGCCGAACGCCGGAGGTGGTCGAAGACGACGGTGCGGTGGTCGGGGGAGGCGTCCGAAGTGCTCATGCAACGACGGCGAAGCTCCGGCGTCGATTGGTGGCGTCAGCCGGGGCTGGGGCGACGGCCTCGTGCTCGGGGAGTTCCGGGTGGAGGTAGAACTCCGGCAAGGTGGCGTGGTGGCGTTCTGGCGAGGGTAGAGGGGGTTTCGGGGTGGAACAGAGAGCGGAGGGACGGGGGGTTCTTATAGGGGTGGTGCGGTGGTCGGGGAGGGAGAGAGGGGCGAGATCTGTGGGGAGGGATCGTCGGCGACGTCGGAGGCGCGGTGAAGGAGACGAGCGCGCTGTCGTCGCGGTCGGACGGTGGGTCCCGCGCGTCAGTGAGGGTGGGACGCGGTATCTGCACGTCAGTGGCCGACCCCGATTGATTTCGGGTCTTAAAGGTTGTGGGCCTGTCCGTTTCTGTTTAATTCGTTTCCTTATTTATTTACAAAGCATTTAAAACATCTTTAATGCATTCAAATCATTTCCAAACATAGGAAATGTATATATCAAAATGATCAGGGGATTAAATGCTATTTAATGAACATTTTTTCTCTATCATATTGAATATCTTTTTAAAATTTATTTTCAGAAAAATGCCTAATTGATTTTAAATCCTTTTAAGATAAACTTTCAAATAACCCCCTGCTTTTATTGCTCAAATATTTCACCAAGATGCCCCTGGTGTGGAGTGTCATGTTACTCCCCTCTTTCTTTGAACATTACCAAAGGTTTTCAAATACGTGAAACAAAATACATGGAGAAAAATTGAAATGACCTTTTAGAATTTCAAAGGAAGCACTTCAATCATTCATTACAATTCAAACAAAATGATGATGATGCATAGCTATATTTTATAACATTTCAAAATAAAATTTTGGGATGTTACATCTATAATCCTAGCCGCTTGAAAACAAAAAACCTAATTTCTAACGTTCTAGTTGCACTTTGTTGTCCTATTTTGCATTGGAGGATGAAGGAAATCACATAATAAAGTTTGGAAATCGACTTTGATTTTCTCTTGGTATGGTTATGTGTCTTTGAAGGTGGTTTCTTAATAGTCTAGACGATGTCACTATAAAAATATCAAGACTATCTCATTTTTTTGTTCTCAACACTTGGAAGCATGTGGAGTTTTGGTCCTGACTATCTATTCGGCAGGTAGTCGTTTCGCACTTTAGCCCCTCTTGGTGGTAGTGGCCACGGTCATGGCGTCAAATGTGTTTTCGTCGGTGATGCCCTTGCTTTGTATTTCCACTCTATATATTTTCTTCTTCAACAACAGGGTGCCTTGTTCGTATATGACCATGGTTTGTATAACGATCTTAGGTTCTCGCCCATACATGTGATGGCTTATATGGCTATTTTAGACCCTAACTTCGAGGTTGGTGCACTTTGTGCTGGTTTAGTATTTTCTAGTTTATCCATCATAATTATGATGGAATGTCGAGATTCGTAAAATAAAACTATAGTTGATGAAAATCTTATGATCACTAACCTTTGTCAGCCACGTAGTTTCTGTTTTGGGTTTTCATGTAATTTGTGCAATTTGCCAATATTGTTAGATCTTTTATTAAAATATATACTATTTGGCAAAGTCTTTGTAAAAATGATGTTATGTTCCTTGCTTGACGGTAGTGGCGGAGCTTGACAAGGTCCAAGTGTGTGTGCGCGCGCTATATAATCCTAATGCGTTGGTCGGTTCTCCGGTTTTTGAGAAGGTTTCTAGAAGGTGTTGTATGATATATTTTTTTGTATTTTTCTACCGGTTTTAGTAGTTTTCTTTTGGGTTTATTTTCTGCGTTATTTTATTTATTTTCTTATTTCATGTTTTAATCCATATATATTTGAAAAGAAAATTAACATCTTATAAAATCCCTGATTATTTTAAAATTCGTGAATATTAATTTTTAAATTCATAAATAAAATTGTGTCCAGAATCATTTCTAGAGTACATGAATAATTTTAAATTATGAACATTTTTTAAAATTTGCAGACATTATTTAATTTTTCAAATATTTAAAATTTATGAACATTTTTAAAATTATTTTTATTCAAAGTATTTTAGAGAAAATGTGAACTTCTTTTAACTTAATGAACCCTTCTTGTAAAAAATATACTCAGTTTTTTTCTGAGCTAAGAGTGGAGCAAGCGAAAAGAAAAGATACGCACAGGAGCGAAGCAAGGAGCCAAGCTGAGCACGAGCTTCATGGCGCAGCCCATGTGAGCGTTATAATAACAGTACCACAGTTTCAAAGTCGAATAGAAGCTCCCAAGAGGCTTAGACAACCATCACAAGCTGACACCAAAGATGAAACATTGAAGTACACCACCACTACGCATCGAACAAATTCATTCTCCTTTCGGAATCAGTAGCATCTCCAATACAGCCCAACATGATATACAAATGAAAAAACACCGCCATAATAACATAATTAAAGTCCAAATCAATGCAAACAAAGATAGAACTATCGTAACCGACCGCAATAACCTGCTAGAGAAGAAATAATGAATCCCAACAGAAAAGAAGGGTGTGGTGAAGCGCCCGTTAGCCTCTAGTTCTTCATTGATATATCCAAACTTGTGGCGGTGCCCCTTGCTCAACCATCTTGCTTGCAAACCATCTGGAAAAAAAAACATCTTACTCAATTTCTGTTTCTTTCAACTGCAGTCTTCCTGCTGTCAGTTTAGGCGGTCAGCTTGTGAGTTTCAGAGTCAGCCGGCATGAACAAAAGCGGCCCCACGAGTCAGCCGTGACACTTGCGAAAACGACGAATCCAGAACAAATCCGTCACGAATCAGCGTCAGTCACGCGGAGGCCGAGCCCACATTCTTCCCACTACACGGGCCGACAGCCCATCCCCATCATCCACCCACGACACAAAACAAAACAAAAGAGCCCCTCATCCAGACCGCGCCTTCCGCGAAACAAATCCAGACCGTCCGCTCCGCGTGCAGATCCATCTCGCTGCTCCACGTGTCCCGCCTCCAGCCGCTCCGGCGTCGGCGGCTGCCGCCCCGGTGCCGCGCGCGCGTCGGCTTACCGCGCTACGGCACCTGGAAACGTGACGCGCCAAGCCATCACACGTGCGATCGCTTTGCCGCTAATGCTGTGATTATCTCACGCTCCACAGCCCTCCACTTGTGCACAATATATATGCTGGAGCTGCAGTCTCGACTGGTTTATGCGTGCGATTGTGCAGCGAGTGCTTTAAATATCGCTGTCACGTGGGAAATCAAGGGGGGCAACCGGCCAGATATGAAATCGTCCTAAGGATATATTTTTTGACATGTCCTAACGATCTTGACGTAGATTGAGCTGCAAACTGAACAAAACACGACTGTTTTCATTAGAAAAGGCAAGGCTAGGTGGCTGGGAGGAGTGGGAAAACGGAAGCCATCTTCGTTGTCGACTGGTCTCTAAGCTGACGGTTTAGGCACACTGGAAATGGAATCTTAGATTTATACATGGAAAATGGAAAAGTTAAAGGATGATGCAACGTTTCGTTTCTACTTGTAGTAGGAAAGATATAATCAATAGTAAAGCTTATCCGTACTGGATGCAGATGCTTAGGAACGTTCGAGGGTTGCGTGCTGGCAATGGTTGGGGAGAGAAGTATAGATACGGCAGAATAGAAATATGTGTTTGCTCAAAAATAATGGAGAGTGTGACTGAAGTCCTCTCGCTTTTTTTATACTATGTAAACTCATTATATTTCTTTGTACAACTTGTAAATACTTTTTGCTATTTTATTTGTGAAACATTCTCTTCTCTAAATTAATGGAAGTATTAGTGTTGCATTTCATCAAAAATAAAATAACAAACCACTCCTTCTCTCCTCTTTGGACTATTACCCAAAAAAGACTGATTTTAAACTCAATGAAAACCCTATGGTTAATTATGTTATGCAATCTGCGACAGAAACTACAAATATACTCCTTGTGTTGTATCGAGAATTCGAGGAAAAAATGTTAGGCATATGAAAGCTAAAATAAATATCATGTAGAGTATAATGCGGTATGCATATTTTGAAAGGCCGCGGAAATTACTGGGCAACCATGCATATAATATGGTCAAAATATAGTTGGTTAATATGTTCGATAAAAAAATAAATTGGCTCCAAGGCTTGAGTGCACATAATTATGTAAGTTGTAGCGCAAACACTAAAAGTGAACGAAGGTAGAAGATTGAATATAAAGAACACATGCTCAAATTAGACACTGGGATTTCAATGTGCAAACACACATCAAACCCAGAAATAAAAAAATCAATTTAATTTTTCTTATTTTTTCCATGAATAATAACACGCTGGTTTGGTATGTTAAACCCATGACTTTTCATATTAAACGCATTTGTGTTTTTTTATTTTCCATATCATCTTTTTTTAAACCATCTCATATATTAAATAAAAGAGTTATTATACTCATTCATTACAAACTTCACCATGCTGGGCGGAACATTGTTAACAAGGGCATCATCTGATCTATTATCAAAGCAAAACTTGGCAATCTGATGGGTCATCACATTGGTCAATCGATTAATCCCGGAGACTTCAAAATTATCTATAAGGTTTCATATACCCATCACTTCTTTCTTCAAATCAATCAAAGGGGACTTGTCAAAATATTCATTTGCACTTTGCAAGGCCGCGGTCACAAATGCATAGGTAGTCTAAAATTATAGCATTATGGAGAATAATACCTATATAAAGACTGGCAAAGTAAGCCCAAAATTTTTCTTCCTCCACACTTGTACAGAGCCTGATAAAATCCCAAAAAGAGATGATGGCCTTTCTAGATAAGTCCCTAACCACCACAACAACACTCGCAATACTAATGCTCTTCACGAAGCTAGCATCGACATTGATCTTATATAGTCAGAAGGAGGGGTTGCCATGTCATATGAATCTTCGTAGGTGCAAGATCATTCCTTAAATCTGGTAAGCAGAACTTTGCCCTTATTGTTCGAGTCCACCACAGGACAGGATTGACATGATATAAAAGACGGCCAACAGTTATCCACAAGGCTAGCAAAGGCCAAGACGGATTCCTTTCCCTTACGAAATACCAAGTCATTCCTCAAATGCCAGACGAGCTAGAAAATGAATATAATTTGTTCACGCGGCGTAGAACTTAGCTGGTCCAAAAGAATAAGCAACCATTCTTCTCAGTATGCTTAAAACCTCATCCCCGGGTAAATCACATATGTCCCTCATAGGCATACTCAATGTATAGGCCTTTGGACACATGACGAGCGCCTGAAAATTACCTTTATCTTTCACTCCACAAATAGAGCACATGTTATAAGTGGCTTGATGGTGTGACATTTTGTTTACCTGCACAACCAAATTATTGGGGGTGGCACATCACGCAAAAATTCGTATCTTTCGAGGAACATTGACCTTACAAATGGCATCCCAAATTTTCCTTCCCCCCAACATAGCACCACTATATTGCCCCTCGTATTCTTCATGATCCTTTAAATTAAGCGTAAGCTTGTACGCGCTTTTAACCAAGAACAAACCATTCTCTCAAAGTTTCAAGCAATAAAATCATCATCCCCTCATGACTAAATACGTAACTTCAAAATCGCATTTGCATCATGGGGAAACAAGTGTCTAATCAAATTCTCATCCCATCTCCTTGGTTCACTCAAGATCATATCAAACACCCACTTGATCCTCGTCCTATTATGCTTTGTCGTGATCTTAAGGACACAGGTTCTTGGAAGCAAATTATCTCTCCAAAATATTAATATTAGACCCATCACACACCCTTCAAATAACTCCAAATTTAAGCAGTTCCAAGCCATGCAAAATATCTTCCCAAGTAAGGATGTCAACTGTTGAAAGATGGTGTCAAGAATATGCCCTTCGGGGTAATATTTCCAAGTGAGTTGATAACAACATATAATTAATTCTCTTCCATGTGCTATTGAAGTTGGTTAAAAACAGATCCATATCTAAACAGTAGTATCTTTGGTTGTTACCGTAGATGTTCCTATTCTAGGTTTAGCACGTGCTCACGTGTTTATCTGTGAATTAAATTCATAGAGAATTTGCTAATATTCCTAACAGAACGCTAGTTTAGATTGACACACAAACATGGAGTGTAGCGGAAGTATCCAATTGTTGATTTGCTATATCCAATAATCCAGAGAAAAAAGGTTAATTATTTACGGTACATCGACGGAACGACATAATTTCTGAGTGGGCAGGCATATATAGTTATGGAAAAGTAGCGATATAAACTAAATTCCACACACTGACAAAAGCACTAGGTGGACCAGTATTAAGAATGTTACGATTGTGAGGTGCAATTGAGTGCCTGTTCTTAGAAACACATTTGTTGATTTAAACGCCCCCCTGTTTGTTTGCAAACAAACGAGATAGTATGTTTGCAGTCCCTTCTCCTTGTGTGTATGTTACCAAGACTAATAACCCAAGAAAAAATACGATGTTGTTTGTTGAGTATCGTGATTAGTTAGGAAACCAAAGATAGACTAGAAATTATTTTGGCTTGACTTGTATTTCAAGATGATCATGTACTCATATATATATATATATATATATATATATATATATATATATATATATATATATATATATATATATATATATAACAAGGCTCAAGCAATACAACAAATATTCCATCAAATCCCTCTTTCCTTTTCAACATGGTATCAGCCTAACCGATCCAATCCTAGCCACCGCCGCCGCTTCCTACCCGCGCGTCGCCCCCTGGGCGATCGGCCTCCATGACCGCCGCCATGGGCCGCGCCGCCCGTACCTAGGGTTCATCCGCCGGTCGTGTTGACCGGCTGTCCTAGAGAGTCTTTTTCCCGATCTCTTGATCTGAGGTTTTCTCTCTTCTGCCGGTCGCATTGATTGGCGTTTTCTTTTTGGTTTTTCGATCTTGAATCGGTTTGCGTCACCCACCGCCACCATCGCCCATCGCGCCTCTACTCCGACATCGGCGTGGCCCGGCTTCATCACCGACCCGGCGGCCTCGCGCAACACGGCGGCCCCTCAAAGCCGTCATTCGCGCGCATGCCCGCCCGTCGATCTATGCCGGCCGTCATCGCCCTGCTCCGATTGGGACTCCTGCATCGCCCTGACCCGACGGCCTCGCGTCATATGGCAGCCCATCACAGCCGTCGTTCGCATGCCGGCCTGCCCATCGATCTTCACGGTCGCCTCGTTCGGTCTCGCACCGGCTGTCTCGGGCCGGCTGCGTCAGGCCGGCTCCCGGCTCTGTCCTTGCCGACTGCATTGCGCCGGCTATCGGCCTCACCGACTGCCTCGCGTCGGCCTTGTCGGCTACCTCACGTCGGCTGCTTCGGGCCAGCTGTTGGGCCGCCTGCGTCGCGACGGCTGCTTCGGGCCGGTTGTCGGCTCCGGCTGCCACCATGCCTCCATCGAGCGATGTCCACGACCTCGTGCGCGATCGGATTGATCATCCGCTCCCTATCGCGATCCGCCTCATCTGCGTCGTGCGACCGACCTGGCCTATCGGTTGTGCGCGCGTCCGCAGGTGCCGTGAAGACTGCCACGAGTATAGCGCGCCCCTCCACCGATCGAGCACCGGGCTGCCGCTGCGTCGCCCCGTCGGGCCGCAGCGCCGCCTGTTGGGGAACGTCGCATGGGAAACAAAAAATTTCCTACGCGCACGCAAACCTATCCATGGTGATGAGCATCTACGAGAGGGAGAGTGGATCTACGTACCCTTGTAGATCGCTAAGCGGGAAGCGTTAAGAAACGCGGTTGGTGTAGTCGAACATCTTCGCGATCCAAATCGCCGAGCATCCCGCGATCTCATCACGATCCGTCCCGCGATCCAATCACGATCCGTCCCGTGAACTCATCACGATCCGTCCCGCGATCTCATCACGATCTGTCTCACGATCTTGATCACGATCTGTCCCGCGAACTCATCACGATCCGTTCCGCGATCTCATCACGAACCGTCTCGCGATCTCGATCACGGTCCTTTCGATCTAGCGCCGAACGGACGGCACCTCCGCGTTCAGCACACGTGCAGCTTGATGACGATCTCCACCGTCTTGATCCAGCAAGAGGAGGTGAAGAGGAGAGAGAGTTCACCGGCAGCGTGACGGCGCTCCGGTGATGGTGGTGGAGTGATTCCGGCAGGGCTTCGCCTAAGCGCTGCGGAAAACCGATCTAGAGGAGAAGCTGTGCACCGGTGAAACGGGTAGCACGTGGCCGGAAATTCTGTCTAGAAACCACCCAATCCACTAGTATATATAGGAGGAGAGGAGAGGAGAGGCAGCCAAGGCCTTTGGGTCGGCCGAAATAGGAGGTGGGAGCAATCCTACTTCACCTCCAATCCTAGTTGGAGTAGGATTGCCTCCTATTGGCTGATTTTCCACTTTTTGCTTTAGGACTTTCTCTCCTGCGCCATGGGCCTTTGTGGCTGTTTTCCCAGCCCACTAAGGGCTGGTTATTATTCTCCCACAGCCCATGGACCTCTTGGGGTCGAAATACCCCTCCCGGAGGTCCTCCGGTACACTACCGGCACTCCCGGTACAATACCGATACTCCCGGTACACTACCGATGAGCCCGAAACTTTTCCGGAAACCAAACTGGGACTTCCTATATATGAATCTTTACCTCCGGACCATTCCGGAGCTCCTCGTGACGTCCGGGATCTCATCCGGGACTCCGAACAACCTTCGGTCACCACCATACATAACTCTACACTACCGAAACGTCACCGAACCTTAAGTGTGCAGACCCTGCGGGTTCGAGAACTATGTAGACATGACCGAGACACCTCTACGGTCAATAACCAATGGCGGGACCTGGACGTCCACATTGGTTCCTACATATTCTACGAAGATCTTTATCGGTCGAACCTCTATGTCAAGGATTCAGTTAATCCCGTATATCGTTCCCTTTGTTCTTCGGTATGTTACTTGCCCGAGATTCGATCGTCGGTATCTCCATACCTAGTTCAACCTCGTTACCGGCAAGTCTCTTTACTCGTTCCATAGTACAAGATCCCGCAACTAAAAATTAGTCACATTGCTTGCAAGGCTTATTGTGATGTTGCATTACCGAGTGGGCCCCGAGATACCTCTCCGTTACACGGAGTAACAAATCCCAGTCTCGATCCATGCCAACTCAACAGACACCATCAGAGATACCTGTAGAGCACCTTTATAGTCACCCAGTTACGTTGCGACGTTTGATACACACAAGGCACTCCTCCGATATCCGTGAGTTGCATGATCTCATGGTCATAGGAACATATACTTGACATGCAGAAAACAGTAGCAATAAACTGACACGATCATATGCTATGTTTGTAGTTTGGGTCTTATCCATCACATCATTCTCCTAATGATGTGATCCCGTTATCAAATGACATCTCATGTCCATGGCTAGGAAACCTTAACCATCCTTTGATCAACGAGCTAGTCCATTAGAGGCATACTAGGGACATGGTTTTGTCTATGTATCCACACATGCATTTAAGTCTCCGATCAATACAATTATAGCATGGATAATAAATGATTATCATGAACAAGGAAATATGATAATAACTAATTTATTATTGCCTCTAGGGCATATTTCCAACACCGCCACCATGTGGTTCTCCCCGCGGCCGTATTGACCCGCGTGCTACCGCTTCGTCGCCCCTTCGGGTCGTACTGTTGCAGCCCGCGGTCTACTGTCGCCATGTGGTCGTCCTCGTGGTCGCAGCGACCCGTGCGCTGCCGTTGTATCGCCCCATCGGGCCGTAGCGAGCGTGGAATGCGGTCTTCGTTGCCGCCTGAGGCCATCCCTGCGGCTGCACCGATTCGTGTGCCACCGCTTTGTCGCCCCTTCGGGCCATCGCGCCGCTGCACGCGGTCCAGGCCGTCGCCCTGAGGTCTTCCTGCCATCGCCCTGACCCACCTGTTGCCATTGCGTTGCCCCTTCGGGCTGTAGCGCAGCGGCTCGCGGTCCACTCCGCCGTCCCAGCACGTCGACTTCCTTGGTATGCGCCGCGCCGCCTCCCTTGGTGCGGGAACACCATCGTCCGTGCTGGTCTTCGTCAAGCTGTCGGGTTCTTCCTCGCCTACTTCGAGCATCGTCGTCGCACTCCTAACCAAGCCACCGCCGCCGCTCTTCTTTGGCTACCGCCGCTACCGCCGTAGCCATCGCACCGCCCGTCCACCCCCTTTATCTTCGTCCAGCACCAGCCCGTCGCTAGTGTCTCTATCATCTACCCCGACCACTTCGTCTACTCTGACCATCGTTGGTGACATTGGTCATGCCAATGGACACTACAACCGTTGTCGAGTTTTTCTCTGCTGGCCCCTCGGACTTCTCTGACATGGCATATAGCTCGTGCAGGTCCCTGTCTACGCATGCCCGGTGCTAGCAACACCATGCGTGCCTTCGTCCACGAAGTGTACCCAGGCCTGGCAAGCCTGGAGCGGCTCTTCGTCAACTTTGTCTTCGTCCGTCTATGCATGCCCAGTGCTGGCAACACCGCCGCGTGCCTTCGTCTATGATGAGTCATCGGGTTTGGCAATTCCGACACGACGCGTCTCAACTATGTCTTCTTCCCGTCGCACCACTACTTCAACACCATTGCGCCCATGACTAACTTGGCACCTTCTTGCGCCTGCGGCTACACGGCGACTTTCTCGACACCGGCTACCCCGACTCGACATCGACCACGGCGTCCTTCGCACGGCTACCTCGACCCCCGCTACACCACCCTACACTCTCGGCTACTTTGACATCGGCAAAAAGGGCTACCGCCTGGCTTGAGAAACCTCGTCGGTTTCCACTTGTCATGCCCAAGATGTGCGGCTATCCATATTTAGGCTCGTTGATCAAAGATGTTTAAGGTTTCCTAGCCATGGGCATGAGATGTCATTTGATAACGGGATCACATCATTAGGAGAATGATATGATGGACAAGACCCAAACTATAAACGTAGCATATGATCGTGTCAGTTTATTGCTACAGTTTTCTACATGTCAAGTATTCGTTCCTATGACAATGAGATCATGCAACTCACTGACACCGGAGGAGTACCTTATGTGTATCAAACATCGCAACGTAACTGGGTGACTATAAAGGTGCTCTATAGGTATCTCCGAGGGTGTCTATTGGGTTGGCATGGATCAAGTCTGGGATTTGTTACTTCGTGTGACGGAGAGGTATCTCAGGGCCCACTCGGTAATACAACATCCAATAAGCCTTGCAAGCAATATGACTAAGTGTTAGCCACGGGATCTTGTATTATGGAACGAGTAAAGAGACTTGATGGTAACGAGATTGAACTAGGTATAGAGATATCGACGATCAAATCTCGGGCAAGTAACATGCCGAAGAACAAAGAGAACAACATACGGGATTAACTGAATCCTTGACACAGAGGTTCGACCGATAAAGATCTCCGTAGAATATGTAGGAACCAATATGGGCATCCAGGCCCCGCTATTGGTTATTGACCATAGAGGTGTCTCGGTCATGTCTACATAGTTCTCGAACCCGTAGGGTCTGCATACTTAAGGTTCGGTGAGGTTTCAGTAGTATAGAGTTATGTATGGTGGTGACCAAAGGTTGTTCGGAGTCCTGGATGAGATCCTGGATGTCACGAGGAGATCCGGAATGGTCTGGAGGTAAATATTGATATATAGGAAGTCCTGTTTTGGTCACCGAAAAAGTTTCGGGCTCATCGGTAGTGTACCGGGAGTGCCGGTAGTGTACCGGGGGACCATCGTAGGGGTATTTCGACCCAAGAGGCTACATGGGCTGTGGGAGAAGGAATACCAGCCCTTAGTGGGCTGGCCTAAGTCCCACAAGAGGCCCATGCGGCTGGAGTGGAAGGAGAAGGAAAAAGGCCAAGGTGGAAAGAGTATCCAAGTGGTAAATAAGGAAGGAATGCTAATCCTACTAGGATTGGAGGAGGACTCCTCCTCTCTTCCTTGCGCCAAAGGCCAAAGGGTTGGCCCTTGTGCGCCAGCCTCCTCCCTCTCTCCTCCTATATATACTAGAGGTTTTGAGGGTTTTGATACATAGAAAAACAGCCACGTGTTGCCCTCTTCTCTAGATCATAGTTTCTCCTCCAGATTGGTTTCAACGGTGCTTAGGTGAAGGCCTGCTGGAATAGCTCCACCACCATCGCCGCAAAGCTGTCGCGTTGCCGGGGAACTCGTCTACCTCTCCGCTCCCTCTTGCTGGATCAAGAAGGCAGAGATCGTCATCGAGTTGTACGTGTGTTGAACGCGGAGGTGTCGTCCGTTTGGCGCTAGATCGGAAGGATCGTAATCAAGATCACGAGACGATTCGTGATTGGATCGCGGGACGGATCATGATGAGATCACAGGACGGACCATGATGAGATTGCGGGACGGATCGTGATGAGATCGCAAGACGGATCGTGATTGGATCGTGGGACGGATCGTGATGGGATCGCGGGACGCTCGACAATTTGGATCGCGAAGACGTTTGACTACATCAACCGCGTTTCTTAATGCTTCCCGCTTAGCGATCTACAAGGGTATGTAGATCCACTCTCACTCTCGTAGATGCTCATCACGATGGATAGATCTTGCGTGTTTCTAGGAAAATTTTTGTTTTCCATGCAACATTCCCCTATAGTGGTATCAGAGCTAGGTCTATGTGTAGATGAGATCTCGAGTAGAACACAAAGAGTTTGTGGCAATTGATGCTTAGATTGCTTCCTCCCTTGGTCGTGTTTTGGTTCAGCGGTATTGTGGGATAAAGCGGCCCGGACCAACCTTACTCGTACACTTACTAGAGACCGGTGTTGGGAGATGTAGTAGTAAATCAAAAAAATTCCTACGATCACCAAGATCTATCTATGGAGAAACCAGCAACGAGTGGGGAGAGATTGCATCTTCATACCTTTGAAGATCTCTAAAGCGGAAGCGTTACAAGAACGCGGTTGGTGGAGTCGTACTCGTAGCGATTCAGATCGCGGTGGACTCCGAACTTAGCGCCGAACAACGGTGCCTCCGCGTTCAACACACGTATAGCCCAGTGACGTCTCTCGTGCCTTGATCCAGCAAGGAGGAGGGAGAGGTTGGGGAAGAGCTCCAACAGTAGCACAACGGCATGGTGGTGGTGGAGCAGCAAGGTATTCCGGCAGGGCTTCGCCTAAGCACTACGGAGGAGGAAGAAGAGAGGTAGGGCTACGCCGTGGGAGAGAGATCAAATCTTGTCTCAAAACAGGCAAAACTTCAAGTATATATAGGAGGAGGGAGAGGGAGGGCTGCCTTGGCCCCTCCTCCAAGGAGGAGAGGTTCGGCCGAAGCTAGGGAGGAGTCCACCTCCCACAAGGGAGGTGGATCTCTTCCTTTTGAATCTCCTTTAGCCTTATCTCTTTATCCCTAGCCACATGGGCCTTTCCGGAAGCACTTGGCCAGCCCAATAAGGGCTGGTACACCTCCTTTAACAGCCCACAAAGTCCTTTGGTCGTCACACCCCTCCCGGGGGTCCTCCGGCACCCTTCCGGCACTCCCGATACACTATCGATGAGCCCGAAAACTTTCTGGTGACCAAAACAGGACTTCCTATATATCAATCTTTACCTCCGGACCATTCCAAAGCTCCTCGTTACGTCCGGGATCTCATTCAGGACTCCGAACAACCTTCGGTAATCACGTATACCATTTCCCTATAACTCTAGCGTCATCGAACCTTAAGTGTGTAGACCCTACGGGTTCGGGAGACACGTAGACATGACCGAGACACCTCTCCGGTCAATAACCAACAGTGGGATCTGGATACCCATGTTGGCTCCCACATGCTCCACGATGATCTCATCAGATGAACCACGATGTCGGGGATTCAATCAATCCCGTATACAATTCCCTTTGTCAACCGGTATGATACTTGCCCGAGATTCGATCGTCAGTATCCCTATACCTTGTTCAATCTCATTACCGGCAAGTCTCTTTACTCGTTCCGTAACACATCATCCCATGGCTAACTCCTTAGTCACATTGAGCTCATTATGATGATGTCTTACAGAGTGGGCCCAAAGATACCTCTCCGTCATACGGAGTGGCAAATCCCAGTCTCGATTCATGCCAACCCAACAGACACTTTCGGAGATACCTGTAGTGCACCTTTATAGCCACCCAGTTACGTTGTGACGTTTGGTACACCCAAAGCATTCCTACGGTATCCGGAAGTTGCACAATCTCATGGTCTAAGGAAATGATACTTGACATTGTAAATGCATTAGCAGACGAACTACACGATCTTGTGCTATGCTTAGGATTGGGTCTTGTCCATCACATCATTCTCCAAATGATGTGATCTTGTTATCAACGACATCCAATGTCCATGGTCATGAAACCGTGACCATCTATTGATCAACGAGCTAGTCAACTAGAGGCTCACTAGGGACACGTTGTGGTCTATGTATTCCCACATGCATTCTGGTTTCCGGTTAATACAATTATAGCATGAACAATAGACACTTATCATGAACAAGGAAATACAATAATAACCATTTTATTATTGCCTCTAGGGCATATTTCCAACAGTCTCCCACTTGCACTAGAGTCAATAATCTAGTTACATTGTGATGAATCGAACACCCATAGCATTCTGGTGTTGATTATGTTTTGCTCGTGAGAGAGGTTTAGTCAACGGATCTGCGACATTCAGATCCATATGTACTTTACAAATATCTATATCTCCCTCCTGAATGTAATCACGGATGGAGTTGAAGCGGCGCTTGATGTGTCTTGTCTTCTTGTGAAACATGGGCTCCTTCGCAAGGGCAATAGCTCCAGTGTTGTCACGGAATAGAGTCATCGGGCCCGACGCATTGGGAATCACTCCTAGGTCGGTGATGAACTCCTTCATCTAGACTCCTTCCTTTGTTGCTTCCGAAGCAGCTATGTACTCCGCTTCACATGTAGATGCCGCCATGATGCTTTGCTTGCTGCTGCACCAGATGATTGCCCCTCCGTTCAAAATATACATGTATCCGGTTTGTGACTTGGAGTCGTCTAAATCTGTGTCGAAGCTAGCATCGACGTAACCCTTTACGACGAGCTCTTTAGCACCTCCATATACGAGAAACATCTCCTTGGTCCTTTTCAGGTACTTCAGGATATTCTTGACCGCTGTCCAGTGTTCCGCTCCGGGATCACTTTGGTACCTCCCTACCAAACTTATGGCAAGGTTCACATCAGGTCTGGTACACAGCATGGCATACATAATAGAGCCTATGGCTGAAGCATAGGGGATGACACTCATCTCTTCTCTATCCTTTGCTGTGGTCTGTTGGAAATATTCCCTAGAGGCAATAATAAAATGGTTATTATTGTATTTCCTAGTTCATGATAATTGTCTATTGTTCATGCTATAATTGTGTTAACCGGAAACCGTAATACATGTGTGAATACATAGACCACAACATGTCCCTAGTGAGCCTCTAGTTGACTAGCTCGTTGATCAATAGATGGTCACGGTTTCATGACCATGGACATTGGATGTCGTTGATAACAGGATCACATCATTAGGAGAATGATGTGATGGACAAGACCTAATCCTAAGCATAGCACAAGATTGTGTAGTTCGTTTGCTAAAGCTTTTCAATGTCAAGTATCGTTTCCTTAGACCATGAGATTGTGCAACTCCCGGATACCGTAGGAATGCTTTGGGTGTGCCAAACGTCACAACGTAACTGGGTGGCTATAAAGGTGCACTACGGGTATCTCGGAAAGTGTCTGTTGGGTTGGCACGAATCGAGACTGGGATTTGTCACTCCATGTGACGGAGAGGTATCTCTGGGCCCACTCGGTAAGACATCATCATAATGAGCTCAATGTGACTAAGGAGCTAGTCACGGGATGATGTATTACGAAACGAGTAAAGAGACTTGCCGGTAACGAGATTGAACAAGGTATAGAGATACCGACGATCGAATCTCGGGCAAGTATCATACCGATAGACAAAGGGAATTGTATACGGGATTGAGCATGTGGGAGCCAACATGGGTATCCAGATCCTGCTGTTGTTTATTGACCGAAGAGGTGTCTCGGTCATGTCTACATGTCTCCCGAACCCGTAGGGTCTACACACTTAAGGTTCGATGACGCTAGGGTTATAGGGAAATGGTATACGTGATTACCGAAGGTTGTTCGGAGTCCCGGATGAGATCCCGTATGTCACGAGGAGCTCCGGAATGGTCCGGAGGTAAAGATTGATATATAGGAAGTCCAGTTTTGGTCACCAGAAAGTTTTCGGGCTCATCGGTAGTATACCGGGAGTGCTGGGAGGGTGCCGGAGGACCCCCGGGAGGGGTGTGACAACCATAGGACTTCGTGGGCCCTTAGAGGAGGTGTACCAGCCCTTATTGGTCTGGCCAAGACCTTCTAGAAAGGCCCATGCAGCTGGAGATCAAGAGATAGGGCTGAAAAGATTTAAAAGGAGGAGATCCACCTCCCTTGTGGGAGGTGGACTCTCCCCCTAGTTCGGTCGAACCTCTCCTCCTTGGAGGAGGGGACAAGGCAGCCCTCCCTCTCCCTCCTCCTATATATATGCAAGGGTTTGGGCTGATTTGAGACACGACTTCTCTCTCTCGGCGCAGCCCTACCCTTCCTCTTCCTCGTTCTCCGTAGCGCTTGGCGAAGCCCTGCCAGAGTCCACGTAGCTCCACCGTCACCACACCGTCGTGCTGCCAGAGCTCTCCCTCAATCTCTCCTTCCTCCTTTATGGATCAAGGCGTAGGAGACATTATCGGGCTGCACATGTGTTGAACGCGGAGGCGCCGTTGTTTGGCGTTGAGATCGGAATCCACCACGATCTGAATCGCTGCGAGTACGACTCCACCAACTGTGTTCTTGTAATGCTTCCGCTTAGCGATATTCAAAGGTATGAAGATGCAATCACTCCCCACTTGTTGCTGGTTGCTCCATAGATAGATCTTGGTGATACATAGGAAAAATCTTGCTTTACTACTACGTCTCCCAACAGTGGCATCATGAGCTAGGTCTATGCGTAGAATCTATGCACGAGTAGAACACAAGTTGTTGTGGGCGTCGATTTTGTTAATATGCTTACCACTATTAGTTTTATCTTTATTTGGTGGTATTGTGGGATGAAGCGGCCCGGACCGACTTTACACGTACGCTTACGTGAGACTGGTTCCACCGCCTGACATGCACTTGTTGCATAAGGTGGCTAGCGGGTGTCTGTCTCTCCCACCTTAGTCGGATTGGATTCAATGAAAAGGGTCCTTATGAAGGGTAAATATCAATTGTCATATCACGTTGTGGTTTTGGCGTAGGTAAGAAACGTTCTTGCTAGAAACCTATAGCAGCCACGTAAATATCAATTGTCATATCACGTTGTGGTTTTGGCATAGGAGTTGTCTTATTTTATTGTATGACCTGCGTGTCAATCAAGATCGCCATGTAATTACTTTTCTTTATTGCTAAACTTTAGCCATAGTAGTAGAAGTAATAGTTGGTGAGACAACTTCATGAAGACACGATGATAGAGATCATGGTGTCGTGCCGGTGACACTAATGATCATGGTGCCCCGAAGATGGAGATCAAAGGAGCAAGATGATATTGGCCATATCATGTCACTACATTGATTGCATGTGATGTTTATCATGTTTACATATTATTTTCTTAGAACGACGGTAGTAAATAAGATGATGTCTCAATAAAATTTCAAGAAAGGTGTTCACCCTAACTGTGCATCGTTGCTAAGGATCGTTGTTCCGAATCACCACGTGATGATCGGGTGTGATAGGTTCTAACGTTCGCATACAACGGGTGTAAGCTAGATTTACACACGCGATACACTTAGGTTGACTTGACAAGCCTAGCATGTACAAACATGGCCTCGGAACACGGAAGACCAAAAGGTCGAACATGAATCATATAGAAGATACGATCAACATGGAGATGTTCACCATGGATGACTAGTCCCTCTCACGTGATGATCGGACACGGGCTAGTTAACATGGATCATGTGTCACTTGGATGACTAGAGAGATGTCTATCTAAGTGGGAGTTCATTAAATAATTTGATTATGTGAACTTAATTATCATGAACTTAGTCTAAAATTGTCTTTACAATCTATATTGTAGATCCAATGGCCAACGCGAATGTCACCCTCAATTTCAACGCGTTCCTAGAGAAAACCAAGCTAAAAGATGATGGAAGCAACTATGCGGACTGGGTCCGTGGCTTGAGGATCATCCTCATAGCTTCCAAGAAATTGTATGTCCTTGATGTACCACTAGGTGACCCACCCCTTCTCCCAGCAGAGCAAGACGTTGTGAACACTTGGCATTCTCGCTGCGATGATTACTCCCTTGTTCAGTGCGACATGCTTTATAGTTTAGAACCGAGGATCCAAAAGCGTTTTGAGCAACACGGAGCATATGAGATGTTCCAAGAGCTGAAACTGGTTTTCCAAGCTCATGCCCGGGTTGAGAGATATGACGTCTCCGACAAGTTCTTTAGCTGTAAGATGGAGAAGAATAGTTCTGTCAGTGAGCACATCCTCAAGATGTCTGGGCTTCACAACCGCTTGACTCAGCTGGGAGTTAATCTCCCGAATGACTCGGTCATTGACAGAATCCTGCAATCGCTTCCACCTAGCTACAAGAGCTTTGTGATGAACTAAACATGCAAGGGATGGAGAAATCCATTCCTGAGTTGTACTCGATGCTGAAATCAACAAAGGTCGAGATCAAAAAGGAGCATCAAGTGTTGATGGTGAATAAGATCACTAGTTTCAAGAAAGGCAAGGGTAAGAAGAACTTCAAGAAGGACGGCAAAGCTGTTGCCGCGCCCGGTAAGCAAGTTTCCGGGAAGAAGAAGAACAAGAATGGACCCAAGCCTGGGACTGAGTGTTTTTATTGCAAGGGTACCTGTCACTGGAAGCGGAACTGCCCCAAGTACTTAGCGGATAAGAAGGAAGGCAAGATTAAAGGTATATGTGATATACTTGTTATTTATGTGTACCTAACCAGCGCTCATAGTAGCTCCTGGGTATTTGATACCGGTGTAGTTGCTCACATTTGTAACTCCAAGCAGGAGTTGTGGAATAAGCGGAGGTTGGCAAAGGACGAGGTGACGATGCGCGTCGGGAATGGTTCCAAGGTCGATGTGATCACCGTCGGCACGCTACCTCTAGATCTACCTTCGGGATTAGTGTTAAACCTTAATAATTGTTATTTAGTACCAGCTTTGAGAATGAACATTGTATCTGGATCTCGCTTGATGCGAGATGGCTACTCATTTAAATCTGAGAATAATGGTTGTTCTATTTGTATGAGAGAAATGTTTTATGGTCATGCCCCGCTGGTCAATGGTTTATTTTTGATGAATCTCGAACGTGATGTTACACATGTCCATAGTGTGAGTACCCAAAAGTGTAAGGCTGATAACGATAGTCCTACTTACATGTGGCACTGCCACCTTGGTCATATTGGTGTCAAACGCATGAAGAAGCTCCATACAGATGGACTTTTGGCGTCTCTTGATTTCGAATCATTTGACACGTGCGAACCATGCCTCATGAGCAAGATGACCAAGACTCCGTTCTCCGGAACAATGGAGCGAGCAACTGAGTTGTTGGAAATAATACATACCGATGTATGCGGTCCAATGAGTGTCAAGGCTCGTGATGGTACCGTTATGTTCTCACCCTCACTGATGACTTGAGTAGATATGGGTATGTCTACTTAATGAAACATAAGTCTGAAACTTTTGAAAGGTTCAAGGAATTTCAGAGTGAGGTAGAGAATCAACATCACAAGAAAATAAAGTGCCTACGATCTGATCGTGATGGAGAATATTTAAGTCACGAGTTTGGCACGCACCTAAGGAAATGTGGAATTGTTTCACAACTCACGCCGTCTGGCACACCTCAGCGAAATGGTGTGTCTGAATGTCGTAATCGCACTCTATTAGATATGGTACGATCTATGATGTCTCTTACCGACTTACCGCTATCATTTTGGGGATACGCATTAGAGACTGCCGCATTCACTTTAAATAGGGCACCGTCAAAATCCGTTGAGACGACGCCGTATGAATTATGGTTTGGAAAGAAACCTAAGCTGTCGTTTCTAAAAGTTTGGGGATGCGAATGCTTATGTGAAGAAACTTCAACCTGAGAAGCTCGAACCCAAAGCGGAAAAGTGCGTCTTCATAGGATATCCCAAAGAGACTATTGGGTATACCTTCTACCTCAAATCCGAAGGCAAAGTGTTTGTTGCCAAGAATAGATCCTTTCTCGAGAAAGAGTTTCTCTCGAAAGAAGTAAGTGGGAGGAAAATAGAACTTGATGAGGTAATTGTACCTACACTCGAACTGGAGAGTAGCACAGCACAGGAAGTTGTTTCTGTGGAGCCTGCATCGGCTGGAGAGGAAGTTAATGATGATGATCATGAAACTTCAGATCAAGTTACTGTTGAATGTCGAAGGTCCACTAGGACACGTTCCGCACCAGAGTGGTACGGCAATCCCGTCCTAGAGATCATGTTGTTGGACAACGGTGAACCTTCGAACTATGAAGAAGCAATGGCGGGCCCGGATTCCAACAAATGGCTTGAGGCCATGAAATCCGAGATAGGATCCATGTATAAGAACAAAGTATGGACTTTGGTGGACTTGCCTGATGATAAGCGAGCCATTGAAAATAAATGGATCTTTGAGAAGAAGACTGACGTGGATGGTAATGTAACCATCTATAAGGCTCGGCTTGTCGCTAAGGGTTATCGACAAGTTCAAGGAATTGACTAAGATGAGACTTTCTCACCCGTAGCGATGCTGAAGTCTGTTCGAATCATGTTAGCAATTGCCGCATTTTATTATTATGAGATCTGGCAAATGGACGTCAAAACAGCATTCCTTAATGGTTTCCTTAAGGAAGAACTGTATATGATGCAGCCAGAAGGTTTTGTCGATCCTAAAGATGCTAACAATGTAAGCAAACTCCAACGCTCCATCTATGGGCTGGTGCAAGCATCTCGGAGTTGGAACATTTGCTTTAATGAGGTGATTAAGCGTTTGTGTTTGTACAGGTTTATGGAGAACCCTGTATTTACAAGAAAGTGAGTGGGAGCTCTGTAGCATTTCTCATATTATATGTGGATGACAAACTGATAATGGGAAATGATATAGAACTTTTGGAAAGTATAAAGGCCTACTTGAATAAGTGTTTTTCAATAAAGGACCTTGGAGAAGCTGCTTACATATTAGGTATTAAGATCTATAGAGATAGATCGAGACGCCTCATAGGTCTTTCACAAAGCACATACCTTGAAAAGATATTGAATAAGTTCAATATGGATCAGCCCAAGAAGGAGTTCTTGCCTGTGTTACAAGGTGTGAGATTGAGTACGACTCAATGCCCGACCACGGCCAGGGATAGAGAAGAGATGGGTGTCATCCCCTATGCTTCAGCCATAGGCTCTATTATGTATGCCATGCTGTGTACCAGACCTGATGTGAACCTTGCCATAAGTTTGGTAGGGAGGTACTAAAGTGATCCCGCAGCGGAACACTGGACAGCGGTCAAGAATATCCTGAAGTACCTGAAAAGGACAAAGGACATGTTTCTCATATATGGAGGTGCCGAAGAGCTCTTCATAAAGGGTTACGTCGATGCTAGCTTCCACACAGATCCGGACGACTCCAAGTCGCAAACCGGATACGTGTATGTTTTGAACGGAGGGGCAATCAGCTGGTGCAGCAGCAAGCAAAGCGTCGTGGCGGCATCTACATGTGAAACAGAGTACATAGCTGCTTTGGAAGCAGCAAAGGAAGGAGTCTGAATGAAGGAGTTCAGCACCGACCTAGGAGTAATTCCAAGTGCATCGGGCCCGATGACTCTATTCTGTGACAACACTGGAGCTATTGCCATCGCGAAGGAGCCCAGGTTTCACAAGAAGACAAGACACATCAAGCGCCGCTTCAACTCCATCCGTGATTACATTCAGGAGGGAGATATAGATATTTGTAAAGTGCATACGGATCTGAATGTCACAGATCTGTTAACTAAACCTCTCTCACGAGCAAAACATGATCAACACCAGATTGCTATGGGTGTTTGATTCATCACAATGTAACTAGACTATTAACTCTAGTGCAAGTGGGAGACTGTTGGAAATATGCCCTAGAGGCAATAATAAAATGGTTATTATTGTATTTCCTAGTTCATGATAATTGTCTATTGTTCATGCTTTAATTGTGTTAACCAGAAACCGTAATACATGTGTGAATACATAGACCACAACATGTCCCTAGTGAGCCTCTAGTTGACTAGCTCGTTGATCAATAGATGGTCACGGTTTCATGACCATGGACATTGGGTCGTTGATAACGGGATCACATCATTAGGAGAATGATGTGATGGAAAAGACCCAATCCTAAGCATAGCACAAGATCGTGTAGTTCGTCTGCTAATGCATTTACAATGTCAAGTATCATTTCTTTAGACCATGAGATTGTGCAACTCCCGGATACCGTAGGAATGCTTTGGGTGTGCCAAACGTCACAACGTAACTGGGTGGGTATAAAGGTGCACTACGGGTATCTCCGAAAGTGTCTGTTGCGTCGGGCATTGAGTCGTACTCAATCTCACACCTTGTAACACAGGCAAGAACCCCTTCTTGGACTGATCCATATTGAACTTCTTCAATATCTTGTCAAGGTATGTGCTTTGTGAAAGACCTATGAGGCGTCTCGATCTATCTCTATAGATCTTGATGGCCAATATGTAAGCAGCTTCTCCAAGGTCCTGCATTGAAAAACATTTATTGAAGTAGGCCTTTACACTTTCCAAAAGTTCTATATCATTTCCCATTATCAGTATGTCATCCACATATAATATGAGAAATGCTACAGAGCTCCCACTCACTTTCTTGTAAATACAGGGTTCTCCATAAACCTGTACAAACCCAAATGCTTTAATCACCTCATTAAAGCGAATGTTCCAACTCCGAGATGCTTGCACCATCCCATAGATGGAGCGCTGGAGCTTGCATACTTTGTGAGCATCTTTAGGATCGACAAAACCTTTTGGCTACATCATATATAGTTCTTCCTTGAGGAAGTCATTAAGGAATGTCATTTTGACTTCCATTTGCTAGATCCCATAATCATAAAATGCGGCAATTGCTAACATGATTCGGACAGACTTCAGCATCGCTACGGGTGAGAAAATCTCATCGTAGTCAACTCCTTGAACTTGTCGACAACCCTTAGCGACAAGCCGAGCCTTATAGACGGTCACAATACCGTCCGCGTCAGTCTTCTTCTTAAAGCTCCATTTATTTTCAATGGCTTGCTTATCATCAGGCAAGTCCACAAAAGTCCATACTTTGTTCTCATACATGGATCCTATCTCGGATTTCATGGCCTCAAGCCATTTGTTGGAATCCGGGCCCACCATCGCTTCTTCATAGTTCGAAGGTTCACCGTTGTCCAACAACATGATCTCCAGGACAGGGTTGCCGTGCCACTCTGGTGCGGAACGTGTCCTGGTGGACCTTCGACGTTCAATAGTAACTTGATCTGAAGTTTCATGATCATCATCATTAACTTCCTCTCCAGCCGGTGTAGGCTCTACAGAAACAACTTCCTGTGATGCGCTACTCTCTGGTTCGAGTGGAGGTACAACTACCTAATCAAGTTATATTTTTCTCCCACTTACTTCTTTTGAGAGAAACTCTTTCTCGAGAAAGGATCCATTCTTGGGAACAAAGACTTTGCCTTCGGATCTAAGGTAGAAGGTATACCCAATAGTCTCTTTGGGATATCGTATGAAGATGCACTTTTCCGCTTTGGGTTCGAGCTTCTCAGGTTGAAGTTTCTTCACGTAAGCATCGCATTCCCAAACTTTTAGAAACGACAGCTTAGGTTTCTTTCCAAACCATAATTCATACGGTGTCGTCTCAGTGGATTTTGACGGTGCCCTATTTGAAGTGAATGCGGCAGTCTCTAATGCATATCCCCAAAATGATAGCGGTAAGTCAGTAAGAGACATCATAGATCGCACCATATCCAATAGAGTGCGATTACGATGTTCAGACACACCATTTCACTGAGGTGTGCCAGGCGGCGTGAGTTGTGAAACAATTCCACATTTCCTTAGGTGCGTGCCAAACTCGTGACTTAAATATTCTCCGCCACGATCAGATCGTAGGCACTTTATTTTTCTGTCACGTTGATTCTCTACCTCACTCTGAAATTCCTTGAACCTTTCAAAGGTTTCAGACTTATGTTTCATTAAGTAGACATACCCATATCTGCTCAAGCCATCAGTGAGGGTGAGAACATAACGGTAGCCACCGCGAGCCTCGATGCTCATTGGACCGCATACATCGGTATGTATTATTTCCAACAAGTCAGTTGCTCGCTCCATTGTTCTAGAGAACGGAGTCTTGGTCATCTTGCCCATGAGGCATGGTTCGCACGTGTCAAATGATTCAAAATCAAGAGACCCCAAAAGTCCATCAGCATGGAGCTTCTTCATGCGTTTGACACGAATATGACCAAGGCGGCAGTGCCACATGTAAGTGGGACTATTGTTATCAACCTTAGACTTTTTGGTAGTCACACTATGGACATGTGTAACATCACGTTCGAGATTCATCAAAAATAAACCATTGACCAGCGGGGCACGACCATAAAACATTTCTCTCATATAAATAGAACAACCATTATTCTCAGATTTAAATGAGTAGCCATCTCGCATCAAGCGAGATCCAGATACAATGTTCATGCTCAAAGTTGGTACTAAATAACAATTATTGAGGTTTAAAACTAATCCTAAAGGTAGATGTAGAGGTAGCGTGCCGGCGGCAATCACATCGACCTTGGAACCATTCCCGACGCGCATCGTCACTTCGTCCTTTGCCAGTCTCTGCTTATTCCGCAGCTCCTGCTAGGAGTTACAAATGTGTGCAACTGCACCGGTATCAAATACCCAGGCGCTACTACGAGCGCTGGTTAGGTACACATCAATAACAAGTATATCACATATACCTTTAACGTTGTCGGCCTTCTTATCCGCTAAGTACTTGGGGTAGTTTCGCTTCCAGTGACCGATACCCTTGCAATAAAAGCACTCAGTCTCAGGCTTGGGTCCACGCTTGTTCTTCTTCCTGGCAACTTGCTTACCGGGTGCGGCAACAGCTTTGCCGTCCTTCTTGAAGTTCTTCTTACCCTTGCCTTTCTTGAAACTAGTGGTCTTATTTACCATCAACACTTGATGCTCCTTTTTGATCTCGACCTCCGCTGATTTCAGCATCGAGTACAACTCAGGAAATGGACTTCTCCATACCCTGCATGTTGTAGTTCATCACAAAGCTCTTGTAGCTAGGTGGAAGCGACTGGAGGATTCTGCCAATGACCGAGTCATCCGGGAGATTAACTCCCAGCTGAGTCAAGCGGTTGTGCAACCCAGACATTTTGAGTATGTGCTCACTGATAGAACTGTTTTCCTCCATCTTACAACTGAAGAACTTGTCGAAGACATCATATCTCTCGACCCGGGCTTGAGCTTGGAAAACCAGTTTCAGCTCTTGGAACATCTCATATGCTCCGTGTTGCTCAAAACGCTTTTGTAGCCCCGGTTCTAAACTATAAATCATGCCGCACTGAACAAGGGAGTAATCATCACAACGTGACTGCCAAGCGTTCATAAGGTCTTGATCTGCTGGGAAAATGGGTGCATCACCTAGTGGTGCATCAAGAACATACAATCTTTTGGAAGCTATGAGGATGATCCTCAAACCACGGACCCAGTCCGCATAGTTGCTTCCATCATCTTTCAGCTAGGTTTTCTCTAGGAACGCGTTGAAGTTGAGGGTGACATTAGCGTTGGCTATTGGATCTACAATATAGATTGTAACGACAATTTTAGACTAAGTTCATGATAATTAAGTTCACATAATCAAATTATTTAATGAACTCCCACTTAGATAGACATCTCTCTAGTCATCCAAGTGACACATGATCCACGTCAACTAGCCCGTGTCCGATCATCACGTGAGAGGGACTAGTCATCCATGGTGAACATCTCCATGTTGATCGTATCTTCTATATGACTCATGTTCGACCTGTCGGTCTTCCGTGTTCCGAGGCCATGTCTGTACATGCTAGGCTTGTCAAGTCAACCTAAGTGTTTCGCGTGTGTAAATATGGCTTACACCCGTTGTATGCGAACGTTAGAACCTGTCACACCTGATCATCACGTGGTGCTTCGGAACAACGATCCTTAGCAACGATGCACAGTTAGGGTGAACACCTTTCTTGAAATTTTATTGAGACATCATCTTATTTACTACCGTCGTTCTAAGCAAATAATATGTAAACATGATAAACATCACATGCAATCAATATAGTGACATGATATGGCCAATATCATCTTGCTCCTTTGATCTCCATCTTCGGGGCACCATGATCATCAGTGTCATCGGCACGACACCATGATCTCCATCATCGTGTCTTCATGAAGTTGTCTCACCAACTATTACTTCTACTACTATGGCTGACGTTTAGCAATAAAGCAAAGTAATTACATGGCGATCTTGATTGACACGCAGGTCATACAATAAAATAAGACAACTCCTATGGCTCCTGTCGGTTGTCATACTCATCGACATGCAAGTCATGAATCCTATTACAAGAACATGATCAATCTCATACATCACAATGCATCACATCACATCCTTTGGCCATATCACATCACAAGGCATATGCTGCAAAAACAAGTTAGACGTCCTCTAATTTGTAGTTGCAAGTTTTTACGTGGCTGCTATAGGTTTCTAGCAAGAACGTTTCTTACCTACGCCAAAGCCACAACGTGATATTCCAATTGCTATTTACCCTTCATAAGGACCCTTTTCATCGAATCCAATCCGACTAAGGTGGGAAAGACAGACACCCGCTAGCCACCTTATGCAACAAGTGCATGTTAGGCGATGGAACCGGTCTCACGTAAGCGTACGTGTAAAGTTGGTCCGGTCCGTTTCATCCCACAATACCGCCAAATAAAGATAAGACTAGTAGTGGTAAGCAAATTAACAAGATCGACGACCACAACAACTTTGTGTTCTACTCGTGCGTAGATTCTACGCATAGACCTAGCTCTGATACCACTATTGGGAGATGTAGTAGCAAATCAAAAAAAATCCTACGATCACCAAGATCTATCTATGGAGAAACCAGCAACGAGTGAGGAGAGATTGCATCTTCATACCTTTGAAGATCGCTAAGCGGAAGCGTTACAAGAACGCGGTTGGTGGAGTTGTACTCGTAGCGATTCAGCTCGCAGTGGACTCCGATATTAGCGCCCAACAACGGCGCCTCCGCATTCAACACACGTACAGCCCGGTGGCGTCTCTCACGCCTTGATCCAGCAAGGAGGAGGGAAAGGTTGGGGAAGAGCTCCAACAGCAGCACGACGGCATGATGGTGGTGGAGCAGCAAGGTATTCCGGCAGGGCTTCGCCTAATCACTGCGGAGGAGGAAGAAGAGAGGTAGGGCTGCGTCGTGCGAGAGAGATCAAATCTTATCTCAAAACAGCCAAAACCTCAAGTATATATAGGAGGAGGGAGAGTGAGGGATGCCTTGGCCCCTCCTCCAAGGAGGAGAAGTTCGGCCGAAGCTAGGGAGGAGTCCACCTCCCACAAGGGAGGTGGGTCTCTTCCTTTTGAATCTCCTTTAGCCTTATCTCTTTATCCCTAGCCGCATGGACCTTTCCGGAAGGACTTGGCCATCCCAATAAGGTCCGGTACACCTCCTATAACAGCCCACGAAGTCCTTTGGTCATCACACCCCTACCGGGGGTCCTCCGACACCCTCCCGGCACTCCCGGTACACTACCGATGAGCCCAAAAACTTTCCGGTGACCAAAACAGGACTTGCTATATATCAGTCTTTACCTTAGAACCATTCCGGAGCTCCTCATGACGTCCGGGATCTCATCCGGGACTCTGAAAAACCTTCAGTAATCATGTATACCATTTCCCTATAACCCTAGCGTCATCGAACCTTAAGTGTGTAGACCTTACGGGTTCGGGAGACACATAGACATGACCGAGACACCTCTCCAGTCAATAACCAACAGAGGGATCTGGATACCCATGTTGTCTCCCACATGCTCCACGATAATCTCATCGGATGAACCACGTTGTCGGGGATTCAATCAATCCCGTATACAATTCCCTTTGTCTACCGGTATGATACTTGCCCGAGATTCGATCGTCGGTATCCCTATATCTTGTTCAATCACGTTACCAGCAAGTCTCTTTACTCATTCCATAACACATCATCCCGTGGTTAACTCTTTAGTCACATTGAGCTCATTATGATGATGTCTTACCGAGTGGGCCCAGAGATACCTCTCCGTCATACAGAGTGACAAATCCCAGTCTCGATTCGTGCCAACCCAACAGACACTTTCGGAGATACCCGTAGTGCACCTTTATAGCCACCGAGTTACGTTGTGACGTTTGGCACACACAAAGCATTCCTATGGTATCCGGGAGTTGCACAATTTCATGGTCTAAGGAAGTGATACTTGACATTGGAAATGCATTAGCAGACGAACTACACGATCTTGTGCTATGCTTAGGATTGGGTCTTGTCCATCACATCATTCTCCTAATGATGTGATCTTGTTATCAACGACATCCAATGTCCATGGTCATGAAACCGTGACCATCTATTGATCAACGAGCTAGTCAACTAGAGGCTCACTAGGGACACTTTGTGGTCTATGTATTCACACATGCATTCTGGTTTCCGGTTAGTACAATTATAGCATGAACAAGGAAATAAAATAATAACCATTTTATTATTGCCTCTAGGGCATATTTCCAACAACCAGTTCCATCGATTGAGTGCAACCTCGTTGCACAAAGATGACTGGCGGGTGTCTGTTTCTCCTACTTTAGTTGGATCGGTTTCGACAAAGGCGGTCCTTGAGAAGGTTGAAAAGCAATTTATGTATTATCGTTGTGGTTTTGCGTAGGTGAGAATTGTTCTTGTTAGATACTCGTAGCAGCCACGTAAAACTTGCAACAACAATTAGAGGACGTAAAACTTGTTTTTGCAAGGTATGTTGTGATGTGATATGGCCAATTACATGATGAGATATATGTGATGTATGAGATGATCATGTGTTGTATAGAATATCACGACTTGCATGTTGATGAGTACAGCAACCGGCAGGAGCCATAGGGTTGTCTTTAATTATTGTATGACCTGCGTGTCAATCATTAAGCGCTATGTAATGCTTTATTTTATCGCTAAACGGTAGCTATAGTAGTATGAGCATGGTGGGCGCGACAACCCAGATGGCGACACAATGATGGAGATCATGGTGTTATGCCGGTGACGATGGAGATCATGCCGGTGCTTTCAAGATGGAGATCAAAAGCACAAGTTCATGGCCATATCATGTCACTTATGATTTGCATGTGATGTTAATCCTTTTATGCACCTTGTTTTGTTTAGGACGACGTTAGCATTATAAGGTGATCCCTCACTTAAATTTCAAGATGAATTGTGTTCTCCCCGAGTGTGCACCGTTGTGAAAGTTCGTCGTGTCGAGACACCACGTGATGATCGGGTGTGATAGACTCTACGTTCATAGACAACGGGTCCAGGCCAGTGTTGCACATGCAGAACACTCGGGTAAAACTTGACGAGCCTAGCATGTACAGACACGGCCTCGGAACACAAGAGACCGAAAGGTCGAACATGAGTCATATAGCAGATATGATCAACATGATGATGTTCACCATTGAAACCACCTCAACTCACGTGATGATCGGACTTGAGTTGGTGAATTTGGATCATGTATCACTCGAATGATCGGAGGGATGTCAATTTGAGTGGGAGTTCTTAAGTAATATGATTAATTGAACTCATTATCATGAACATAGTCAGTAGTGTCTTTGCAAATTATGTTGTAGATTACTAGCTCACGCTGTAGCTCCCTTCAATTTTTTATATGTTCCTAGAGAAATAGAGTTGAAAGATGATGGTGGAAATATTGCAGACGGGGTCCGTGATATGAGGATTGTCCTCATTGCTGCACAAAAGGCTTATGTCCTTAATGCACCGCTCAGTGCGCCACCCCCTCTAGCGTTGTCTGTAGATGTTGTGAACATAAGACAGGCACGTTCCGATGACTACTTGATAGTTTAGTGCGTCATGCATTACAGCTTAGAATTGAGGCTCCAAAACGTTTTGAACGTCACGGAACATATGAGATGTTCTAAGAGATGAGATTGTGATCTCGGGCTCGTGCCCGTGTTGTGAGATATGAGATCTCCAACAAGATTCTTTGCCTGCAAGATGAAGGAGAATAGCTCAATCGTTGAGCATATGCTCAGATTGTGTAGGTACTACAATCGCTTGAATCGAGTGGGATTTAATCTTCCAGATAAGATAGTGATTGATTTAGTTCTCCAAGTCACTGTCACTAAGGTACTAGAGCTTCGTGATGAGCTATGAAATGCCAGGGATGGAAATAATGATCCTTGAGCTATTCACGATGTTTGACACCACAAAAGTAGAAATCAACAAGGAGCATCAATTGTTGATGGTTAGTAAAACCACTAGTTTCAAGAAGGGCAAGGGAAAAGAGGGAAACTTCATGGATGGCAAGACAGTTGCTGCTCCAGTGAAGCAACCGAAATGTTGAACCCAAACCCGAGACTAATTGCTTCTATTATGAGGAGAGCGGTCACTAAAGCAGAACAACCCTAGATACTTGGTAGATAAGAAGGTTGGTAACGTCGACAGAAGTATATTTGATATACGTGTTATTGATGTGTACCTTGCTAGTACTCCTAGTAGCACCTGGGTATTGGATACCTATTCGGTTGCTAAATGTTAGTAAATCGAAGTAAAAGCTACGGAATAAACGAAGACTAGATAAGTGTGAGGTGACGATGTGTGTTGGAAATATTTCCAAGGTTGATGTGATCAACATCGCACGCTCTCTCTACCTTCGGGATTAGTGACAAACCTAAATAAATGTTATTTGGTGTTTTGCGTTAAGCATGAACATGATTAGATCGTGTTTATTGCAACACGGTTATTCATTTAAGTTAGAGAATAATAGTTATTCTTTTTACATGAATAATACCTTCAATGGTCTTGCACCCAGTGAGAATGGTTTGTTGAATCTTGAGTAATACACATGTTCATAACATTGATGCCAAAAGATACAACGTTAATAATGATAGTACCACATACTTGTGGCACTGCCGCTAAATGTCATATTGGTATAAATCGCATGAAGAAACTTCATGCTGATGGATCTTTGGACTCATTCGATTTCGAATCGGTTGAGACATGCGAACCATGCCTCTTGAGCAAGATGACTAAGGACCCCGTTTTCAGTATGATGGAGCGGGCTAGTAACTTATTGGAAATAATACATGTTGATGTATGCGATCCAATGAGTGTTGTAGCATGCAGTGGATATTGTTATTTTTCCTACCTTCACTGATGATTTGAGTATATATGAGTATATTTGCTTAATGAAACACAAGTATGAAACGTTTGAAAAGTTCAAACAAATTCAGAGTGAAATTTAAGATCATCGTGACAAGAAGACAAAATATCTACGATATGATCGTGGAGGTCAATATCTGAGTTACGAGTTTGGCATACAACTTTAGACAATGTGAAAGTTGTTTCACAACTCACGCCACCTCGCACACCATATGTGATGGTGTGTCCGAACGGCATAGTCATGCTCTATCAGATATGGTGCTTACTATGATGTCTGTTATCGTTTTGCCACTATCGTTTTGGGGTTATGCATTAGAGACAACTACATTCACTTTAAATAGGGCACCATCTAAATCCGTTGAGATGACACCATATGAATTATGGTTTGATAGAAACCTAAGCTGTCATTTCTTAATGTTTGGGGCTGCGACACTTATGTGAAAAAGGTTTTCACCTAATGAGCTCGAACCCAAAGTGGACAAATGCATCTTCATGGAATACCCTAAGAACAGTTGGGTATACATTCTATCTCAGATCCGAGTGTAAAGTGTTTGTTGCTTAAAACGGGTCCTTTCTTGAGAAAAGTTTCTCTCGAAAGAATTGAGTGGGAGGAAGATAGAACTTGATGAGGTTGTTGAACCTTTGTTTCAACCAGAGAGTAGCGCAGCGCAGAAAGTTGTTTCTGTAGAGCATACGTTAGTTGAAGAGGAAGTTAATGATGATGATCATGAAGCTTAGAATCAAGTTACTATCGAACCTCGTAGGTCAACAAGGACGCATAGTGCTCCTGAGTGGTACGGCAACCCTATCTTAGAGGTCATGTTGTTGGACAACGATGAGCCTACGAGCTATGGAGAAGCGATGATGGGACCGGATTCCGACAAATGGTTAGATGCCATGAAATCCGAGAAAGGATCCATGTATGAAAACCAAGTATATACTTTGGTAGAGTTTCTCGTTGTACGGCAGGTCATTGAGTACAAATGGATCTTTAAAATGAAGGTAGACGCTGATGGTGAATGTCACCATTTCTAAAGCTCGACTTGTCGCAAAGAAGTTTCCGGCAAGTTCAAGGAGATTGACTATGATGAGACTTTCTCACTCGTAGTGATACTAAAGTCTGTTGGAATTATGTTAGCAGTTGATGCATAACTCAATTATGAAATCTGGCAGATGGATGTCAAAACATCATTTCCTTCCTTGTGGAAAGGTTGTATGAGATACAACGAGAAGGTTTTGTCAGTTCTAAGGATGCTAAAAGGTGTGCAAGCTTCTGTGATCCTTCTATGGACTGAAGCAAGCATCTCGGAGTAGGAATATACGCTTTGATGAGGTGATCAAAGTTTTTGAGTCTATGCAAAGTTTATGAGCAACTTGTATTTACAATAAAGTGAGTGGGAGCACTATAGAGATTCTGATAAGCATATGTGGATGACATATTGTTGATCGGAAATGATGTAGAATTTCTGGAAAGCATGAAGGGTTGTTTAAAAAGACTTATTCAAAGGAAGACCTGGATAAAGCTACTTAATTGTTGGGCATCGAGATCTATAGAGATAGATCAAGACGTTTGATAAGACTTTCAATGAGTACATACCTTGACAAGATTTTGAAAGAGTTGAAAATGGATCAGTCAAAGAAAGAGTTCTTGCCTGATTTTTAAGGTGTGAAGTTGAGTGAGACTCAAATCTCGACCACGGTAGAAGAAAGAGAAAGGACGAATGTCGTCCCCTATGCCTTAGCCATAGGCACTATATTATGTCATGTTGTGTACCGCACCTGGTGTGTGCCTTGCCATGAGTCTGTCAAGGGGTACAAGAGTGATCCAGGAGTTGGTCACTGGACAACGGTCAAAATTATCCTTAGTAACCAAAGGACTAAGGAGATGTTTCTCGATTATGGAGGTGATAAAGAGTTCGTCGTAAAGAGTTGTGTCGATGCAAGCTTTAACACCAATCCGGATGACTCTTAGTAGCAATCCGGGTACGTATAGTGGAGTAGCCATTTGGAATAGCTCCATGTGGAGTGTGGTAGCAGTGTCTACAGTAAGACATAGAGATTTGCAAAGTACACACGGATCTGAATGTCGCAGACCCGTTGACTAAAAGACATCTCTCACATGCAAAGCATGATCGAGCCCCAGAACTCATTGGGTGTTAGATTCATAACAATGTGAATCACATGGTGATGTGAATTAGATCATTGAATCTAGTGCAAGTGGGAGATTGTTGGAAATATGCCCTAGAGGCAATAATAAATTATTTATTATCATCTTTCCTTGTTCATGATAGTCGTTTATTATCCATGCTAGAATTGTATCGATCGGAAACTCAGATACATGTGTGACACATAGACAACACCATGTCCCTAGTATGCCTCTAATAGACTAGCTCGTTGATCAAAGATGGTTAAGGTTTCCTAGACATGGGCATGAGATGTCATTTGATAATGGGATCACATCATTAGGAGAATGATGTGATGGACAAGACCCAAACTATAAACGTAGCATATGATCGTGTCAATTTATTGCTACAGTTTTCTGCATGTCAAGTATTTGTTCCAATGACCATGAGATCATGCAACTCACTGACACCGGAGGAGTACCTTGTGTGTATCAAATGTCACAACGTAACTGGATGACTATAAAGGTGCTCTACAGGTATCTCCGAGGATGTCTATTGGGTTGGCATGGATCAAGACTGGGATTTGTTACTCCGTGTGACGGAGAGGTATCTCAGGGCCCACTTGGTAATACAACATCACAATAAGCCTTGCAAGCAATATGACTAAGTGTTAGCCACGGGATCTTGTATTACGGAACGAGTAAAGAGACTTGCCGGTAACGAGATTGAACTAGGTATAGAGATACCGACGATCGAATCTCGGGCAAGTAACATACCGAAGAACAAAGGGAACAACATACGGGATTAACTAGATCCTTGACATAGAGGTTCGACCAATAAAGATCTTCGTAGAATATGTAGGAACCAATATGGCCATCTAGGTCGCGCTATTGGTTATTGACAGTAGAGGTGTCTCGGTCATGTCTACATAGTTCTCGAACCCGTAGGGTCTGCATACTTAAGGTTCGGTGAGGTTTCGGTAGTATAGAGTTATGTATGGTGGTGACTGAAGGTTGTTCGGAGTTCCGTATGAGATCCCGAACATCACAAGGAGCTCCGGAATGGTCCGAAGGTAAATATTGATATATAGGAAGTCCTGTTTTGGTTACCGAAAAAGTTTCGGGCTCATCGGTAGTGTACCGAGAGTGTCGGTAGTGTACTGGGGGACCATCGGGAGGGGTATTTCGACCCAAGAGGGTACATGGGCTGTGGGAGAAGGAATATCATCCCTTAGTGGGCTGGCCTAAGTCCTACAAGAGGCCCATGCAGCTGGAGTGGAAGGAGAAGGAAAAAGTCCAAGGTGGAAAGAGTTTCCAAGTGGTAAATAAGGAAGGAGTCCTAATCCTACTAGGATTGGAGGAGGACTCCTCCTCTCTTCCTTGCGCCAAAGACAAAGGGTTGGCCCTTGTATGCCAGCCTCCTCCCTCTCTCCTCCTATATATACTAGAGGTTTTGAGGGTTTTGATACATACAAAAACAGCCACGTGTTGCCCTCTTCTCTAGATCGTAGTTTCTCCTCTAGATTGGTTTTAGCGGTGCTTAGGCGAAGCCTTGCTGGAATAGCTCCACCACCATCGCCGCAACGCTGTCGTGTTGCCGGAGAACTCGTCTACCTCTCCGCTCCCTCTTGCTGGATCCAGAAGGAGGAGATCGTCATCAAACTGTACGTGTGCTCAACGCGGAGGTGTCGTCCGTTCGGCGCTAGATCGGAAGGACCGTGATCAAGATCGCGAGACGATTCGTGATTGGATCGCGGGACGAATTGTGATGAGATCGCGGGACGAATTGTGATGAGATCGCGGGACGGATTGTGATGAGATCGTGGGACGGATCGTGATGGGATCGCGGGACGCTCGGCGATTTGGATCGCGAAGACGTTCGTCTACATCAACCGCGTTTCTTAACGCTTCCCGCTTAGCGATCTACAAGGGTATGTAGATCCACTCTCCCTCTTGTAGATACTCATCACCATGGATAGATCTTGCGTGTGCGTAGGAAATTTTTTGTTTCCCATGCAACGTTCCCCTACAGAGAACTAGTATGATCGCTAAACAATCCTGAACACCTACTTACGTCAAACATAACCCCACCGTGTTCTCTCTTGGTTCATGTTCATGAGCAGAGACGATCACGATTACTCACACAGTTGGTGTATTTTATTAGAGTTTACTTCAAGTTAACTATAACCGGGTGTTAAACAAATATCCAAGTTGCCACATAACCGCGGGCACGGCTTTCCGAAAGATTTAACCTGTAGGGGTGCTCCAACTAGTCCATCATAAATTAACCACACTCCGCGGGAATAACCTCAACCATGGATCTCGTGATCATCCTAGGAAACTCCAAAGGAATTACAACACCTCGAGATAGCCCGAAGAAAATCAGAGTCCCTCACGCAAGCCACTCGAGAAAGGTAAAACAAGTCTAGCAAGACCACCCGACGTGTCGACGAACCCGATAAGAGCCACGTATCTTGTTCTCAGGACACAACCGGATAAGCTAGTGTATGGCGGCCTGATAGAAATCTCCCGAGTTGCCCCGGGTTGGCCCCGCACATTGCTCTAGTTTGGACCAACACTCACGAGGAGCACTGGCATGGGTTGTTGATTAATTATGCGTGGGGTTGCAAAACCCTATGCAGTTTTATTAAGTTTTTTAAGCAAATAGTACCAATGTTGGGTCTTGCCAGATAAGTTTTAATCTCAACCGAATAATCAAGGGGGTCCCCATAACAACCCCGAGCATGTTAAGAGCGTAAAATATGGAAACATAACACCGGTAACAAGAAACTATGGCGGTAAAAGTGGAACAAAACACCGAGCAAAAGGCCAAG